>JANXHW010000002.1:14343190-24343190 GCA_026170595.1 Plestiodon gilberti rubricaudatus | reverse complement strand
ACCAGAGACTATGCAACTGCCTGCTAGTTCTCCTCCGTTTCTGTAATCTGCATTTGGGACTAAGTCTCCCTGTGCCCTTTCCTCTGTGTTTCACCCATGAGCAGAGGCGTCGCTCCGGTAGGGGCGGGGCCGTAAGTTTCGCTCTGTCCCAGTCCCGTTTACCGAGCGAGCAGGAGGCGGCCCCGCCCCCTCACTGTCGGAGCCATTCCCGTGCGGAGAAAGCAGCAGGCCTGCTGCTTTCTCCGCACGGGAATGGCTCCGACAGTGAGGGGGCGGGGCCGCCTCCTGCTCGCTCGGTAAACGGGACTGGGACAGAGCGAAACTTACGGCCCCGCCCCTACCGGAGCGACGCCTCTGCCCATGAGAGCTGTTGTTAATGAGAATATTGATTAAAAAACTAGCTTGACTTGGTGCGGTGACTTCAGCAGTGAAGTTAGAGCTTTTATTCACTAAAATATTCAGGAGATTATTGAAGGCTCTCTTATTACATGAATAAAGCAAACTGGGCTATTTTTGAAACATTCTTTGCTTGTTTCTAGGGTTAAAATCTTCACTCTGAACTGGAATATTTTCCTAATGTAAACAGATTAATGAAAAACCTAAGTGAACAGACTTACATTTGCCAAGGGAAGCACATTTTTCACCTCTGTGGATATTAACATGTTGGTACTTCTTTTCCTGTGGATGTGAACTTTATTAACGGAGGATTTCCTCTGGGCTCCCCCTCCCCTGCTCGTACTTCCTTCCTTGATGGCTCACGTGCCATAACAATTGCTTCGAATCCTGACAGGATTGATGCAGTTTGTTCTTTGGCTAGCTACCGTAGTACTGTGATGGCAGGAATGGCTATAAATTGAAACAGGGACAGACTGTCTGTATTTGTGTTGACGATGAAACCTTTGACATTTCATCCTGTAACTTTGAAAAATGTTACCTTGGCTCTCAGCATTTTCGTACTGCACTGAGATTTTTCTCTGACTTTCTGCTAGAAAAACAACAAAGTTGGTGTCGCATACACTTTTAGTTTTCCAATCTTAATTGAACAGCAGAGTGAAAGCATATTATTTTGGGATATTGGAAGCACTATTGCACCAAGTCTGGGAAAAGTCTTTTTTTCCAAGGATTCTCTTGCAGCAGAATACTCATGGATGTCTTTAGGCTGGGTCTTGAGTGAAAGTCTTTCCTAACCTTATTTGACATCCTTTTGACAGGAGTATAACCTTTCTGTATTCAGAATGGCCGTCTTATAGGAAACTGCCTTATACTTAGACTTGTGAGTCATCTAGCGTAATATGGACAGACAGTGGCTTTTCAGGCTCTTCAGCTGAAGTTCTTTGCTACTTGACAACCTGTCCTGCAAATTACAAGGATTAAACCTTGACCTCAGGGATTTGTATTCTTGATTCCCCCCCCCCTTTCAAAAATGATAGAAATAACTCTGTGGGTATTATAGGAATCTTCCTTCTAAGGTTGCACCTATTTATTTATTTATTTAAAAGATTCATATACCGCTTTTCTAAAAATTCAAAGTGGTTTACAACATACAAAACAAAACACTAATACAATTAAAACCCATTTTTTAAATCCATAATTAAAATTAAATATTAAAATAAAATTACAATTAAAAAAAACATAGTACAGAGCAGCATTAACAGTAAAAACAGGCATACAGCAGCAACAATAAATAAAAGGGTCCCAGGTAGCTCCTAGGTGGTTCCTCCCTCCTCAAATGCCAGATGTAACAAATAGGTCTTTAACCCCCGCCGAAAGCCATGAAGTGAGGGGGCTGTCCTCAGTTCCTCTGGCAACCGATTCCAGAGGTGTGGTGCCACAACCGAGAAGGCCTTACATCTTGCTGCCATCCCTCTGGCCTCAGATGGCGGCGATATCCTAAGAAGGGCCCTCCCTGATGACCATCTTTAAGGGATGTGGCATATTTTCAGCAGTTGCTTAGCAATTTTATGCCGGGGGGGGGGGATACAGCTGTTCTCCTCTCCTGCCTGCAGCTCCATTGCTATTGAGATTGTTACATATGTTGTAATTGTGTGACTGTCATAGATAGGCTTACCATAGTCCTGGAATCGAGGCAGGCGTCGGCCTAAAGCAGACCCGAGCCGCTCCCAAGAGTGCACTGCAGCTGCCCAATGCGGTTGACCAGAAGCCACATACGCATTGGGCAGCCGTGGTGCACTCTTGGGAGTTGCTCGGGTCCGCTCTGGGACTATGGTAAGTCTAGTCATAGATAACTGTAGGATAGTGCCTGTGCATCACTAATAAGAGGCACAATCTTCCACATACTGGTAATTTTTAGTATTGAGTTTATTTTGTGGTAGTGGCTAAAATTCATTTCCATAAGGAGCTCTTCTCATTAGGCTGCATGAGTACTTGCATACCCCCATTTTTTTTACAAAGCAAAAACATAACAAAAGGTGAATTGCACCTCACCTGAAGCACCTGTTCATCATTTTCAGATTCTCATTTGGTCTTTGCATTTTAAAAATAGTTTTAAATAGTTGCTCCACCTGCTTTTTCCAGTTTGTATTTCTAAAATGTTTCAAATGCTAGTCTTGGGCATAATTTAACTTGCAACAACTTGTTTGAAAATAGCTGTCATGAATGCTTACTACTTCTAGTTGCATGTCATTTTGAAAGACAGTAATTTGTGATAGCTTTGTTGCTGAACTCCTTTAACAATTTGCTTTTATTTAAGAAATTTATATCCTGCCTTTCCTTTGCAACCAACACAGTGAAGGGTTTTTATGTGTTATTTTTGGAGGGTCAAATAAGGCACACATTTTTATTTCTTTAATTGCTTGTGGAACTCTTTATCAAGACTGATTTGTATGTTTTTTTTTAAAAATCAGATTTGGCCTGTTAGTTGCTGAAGGCCATCTAGTGAATTCGTGGGCAAATTGGGATTTCAAGCCTGGTATCTTTCAGGTCCACCATTCTATCTACTGGCCTTCATTAACTCTTCAGCACCCCAATAGTCTTCTCTAAAACTGTGAAAGTATTTTGCCCCCCAGAGTTCTGGTGTTTTGTTTTTAATCCTATTTAGCAATTTAAATTTAAATGGCTAAATCTTTATTTTTATTAAAGAGAAGCTAAAGAAAAATGCATAGGATCATGGAGTCAGATCTATTAACTTATCAGACTGATTTGGCACATCACTTAAAACACTTTTTAGCCTCTTTGCTACTACTGGTATGCCGTAATTTGTGTGTGAATTTACAATCTCATTTGTAGTAATTTCAACCCTCCTGTGATTTTGGTTCTTATTACTTGGAAACAAAAGGGTTCCATTCGAAATCTTCTTTAGCCTTCCACATATAATTGTCGTCGTCCCCTCCCCCCGGTTCTACACATTTGGAAATGACTTTACAGGTATGTACATTTGAACCTCTCCTACCCAGAATGGAAGTGCCTCTTTAATCACTATAGAGAGGAAATGGAAGGAGAAGAAAAGGCAAGAAATCCCTTATCCTGAACCAGGTTCTTTTCTGTCTGTGGTGAAAGCAAGTAGGGCGGAATACTGCATATATAAAACCTTTTTGATAACCTAAAGTTAAGAGGTGGGGAAAACCAGGAAGTAAAAACTTCCATGTATAACTAAGCCCATACCACATGTACAGAAATCCTCATGGTAGTGGGCATTTTCCATGGAATAAGTGCACATGAGGATGCAAAACTCATGTGGTTTCCTTATCCTATGGAATGTCCAAGTATTTCTTTGCCACTTGATGCCCTCCTAATCCATGAGTTTTGATTCTTCCACGTGGGTTATTGAACATGTGGTTGCAAAATCCATGTGCTTCTTGATATCTGTAAGTTTGGTAGATGAGACAGCATCCTGTACTGGTTGCTAGCAGAACTCTTCTTTGCCACACCTCCTCCTTGTTTTAGGCTTTGAAGGACAGTCACTTCTTTCCCTTACTTGTGGCAGGTAGGAGAGACAGCAGCAAATGTGGTTTTTACGTGATCTCTTGCTTAGGATCTGGGGGGGGGAGAGAAGGAGCGGGAAACAAACAGCGCTTTGATCCTTGGAGGGGGGGAGGTGTCACCTATTTGCCCTGTGTTATGTATACCTATGCAGAAGTAAGTACAGGTGGGTCCCCATATCCACAGATTCGCTATCCACGGTTTCAGTTATCCATGGATCGTGGGGGCCCCCCCAGGCTTTTACTTTTTTCCCAGTAAGCTTCGTTTTTTCCTTAAAGAAACAGGAGAAGCAGCCTCTGGCTGCTTATTACAGGCAAGTAGAATAAGACTAAGTACTAGAGAGGCTCTGCAAGGTTAACAGAAACCTTGCAGAGCCTCTCTAGCACTTAGTCTCGTTCTACTTGCCTGCAATGGAGGCTGCTTCTCTGTTTGTATTAAGGAAGAAACAAAGCTTGCTGAAAGAAAAATAAGAGCTGGGGGGGGCAAACATGCCTGCCTGCAGGGGAGGCAGGGTGGGGGGACCCTCAGGAAACCATGGAGGGGGTGTTCGCTCTTATCCACGGTTTCAAGTATCCACGGAGGGGCCTGGAACATATCCCCAGCGGATATGGGGGCCCACCTGTATTCAGTTGGTCTTACTCCTAGGAAAGTGTATATTGGATGGCAGCCAAGGCAGAGAGAGTGAAAAAGCAGCAATGGTACCTTTCCTGTTCCCCTCTCCATTTGCTCTTAGCTGTCTCCCCCTTCCTCCCCTTTGTCTCCCCCCCCCATTCCAAACAGTGGAGGATGGCCGTCATTAGTAAGATTATCCTGTCATGATAATCTCTAGTGCATACCTACTCAAAAGCAGGTCCCACTGTATTCAATGGACATTACTCCAAGGAAAGTGTGTAGGATTACCTCCACCCAAGTTATGTAGTGTTGCACGGACGAAAGTAAGGTTAGGGGAGGAGGATGAAATTGAAGTGTGTGTGTGTGTGTGTGTGTGTGTGTGTGTGTGTGTGTGTGTGTGTGGGGAGATGGGAGGGTCCCTGCTTTGGGCATGATCTTATGTTGCTAACTTGGAAGCCCCAAGCAGTGGCTGGCAGTTAGCTCCCTTGTGAGCACATAGGCTCTATGCACGCTGGCACAGAAAACAAATAGCACATGAATCCTTCTGTTGCTGGTAAGAAGGGCAAACCCTCAGGGGGAAGCTCCTACCCCTTTCAGCTGGCAAGTGCTGCTGGGATACATGCAGACACAGGATGTCTGCTGAAGGATGATTGGCAGCACAGGAGGGGAGAGACTAGCACAGCTTTTGCCTCAAAGCAAGCCCTGGATTGCATGATGAACATGTGGTTGCAAATCCCACGTGAGCTGAAACTCACGGATGTATTTTCCCACAGGATAGCTGCATATTTGGTCTTGCGTGGACTGTTGTTTTGCGTGGACTCAAAAGTTTTTTTGGCGTTGATTTTGTACATCAAAGCCCGTCTCACAGCTGCTACGTCACCTTGGTACTGCTTTTCTTCTGAATTGTGTCCCAGCATCAAACTGCTCTCTCTGTCTGATTTTATAGGCTAATTTTAACATTGCTAAATAGCCATATATGGTTAACAGAAGCCAGACGTCTTCCAACCCGATCCAGTTCTTGCTGCAGTGACAGAGAGAATTTTCGTTAGAAGATGGTTTATGTTGGTTGGTTGATTTTGTAAAGCTGCAGTAATCCGGGACATGGTAGTTTGACAAGGATTATGTACTTCACCAAAATGTTAGCTGGTAGCTTTCAGGTTATAAGTGGTACTTATGTGGAGCATGTCTGAAGCAGCTGGCATAGTCAAAGTGCTGTTGAAGTGGCTGTTAACAGGCAGACTCTCCTCCTGACTGCACTCATAAGTTTTTTGTGCATGTCTATCAAGTAGCAAATCCAGAATGTTTAACTTCTTTCTGAATGAAGACGACTGATAACTTTGTCCGTAAGCCAGTTAAAATGCTGTACTTGGGTATAAGCCTGTTAAGTTTCATTATAGGTCAGTGGCACTGTGTGTATATACATGCCATTAAGGCTGCAATTTTGTGTATGCATGGGGGTAAGCCCCATTCAGCATTGTGGGAATTACTTCTGAGTAGACTTAAATAGACTCAGACTATAAATCTGCTAAAGAGGTTCAGTTGAAATAGTGTTAAATCTGTGTGTTTGGCTGAATTAGTTTGTAGGTCGTGCTGCCGGTTTCTGTACTTTTGGATAGTTATAGCTATAATTGAAATAGACTGGAAGAAAGTTTTTAAGGGCGTGGATGGCCTCTCCTGTTTTGTATGACATATTCTCTAGAATCACTATAATGGTGGTTATATCTAGGCTTACCATAGTCCCGGAATCAAGGCGTGCTTCGGCCTAGAGAGGACATGAGCCGCTCCCAAGAGTGCACCACAGCGACCTGATGTGGGCCGTGGCTTCCGCAGCTTCCAGTAAACGAGGTGACCGCGTTGGGCAGCTGCGGTGCACTCTTGGGAGCGGCTCGGGTCCTCTCTAGGCCGAAGCACGCCTCGATTCCGGGACTATGGTAAGCCTAGTTATAGCTGAACAGTAAAAATTTAAATTACTGGTATCTCTCTAAAACAAGTCAACTGCGTAAACCTTTTTTACTCAGTTTGTTCCCTTTTTGGTCTTACGACTGATGTTTAATAATAATAAAGTTAACATTTGTAGGACACATTTAAGTGTTCAGAGTGTTTCAGCAGTATGGTGAGTAGTATCTCCATTTTGCAGATGCAGGGGCCGACACCTAGCGTGTTTATGGGAGAGATGAGATTCAAACCAGGGAGGACTTGATTTGTAGGTCACTCTCCTAGCCCCTGTGCTATCCCAGCTCTCAGAAACTACTGGAATATTACGTGCTAGTATGCTGGAGAGCTGATGCAGACAGACGACTTTTCATGTAAATATTCCCACATCCATGACTCTCCATTCTTCCAAAATCTGATTTCTCCATTTAAGCTGCTTCCATGCGCTTTATCCACACTGCTTTGCTTTTGGTATCCTATGTGGCCTTCCCTTCCTACTTCCGAATTCTGTAAACATTCACCTCCGCTTTCCACAGTATTTCAGATATTTATCAGGTACGTTTCTAGTTCATAATTTGGACCCAAAGATACTGTTGTGGTCTGTACAGTAGTGGTGGAAGGTTTGTCTTTCTATTTTATTTTTGCCAATTTTTCCTTCCTGTTGCAGTCTCTACTGTGCCACATAACATGGTGTTGTGGAAAGGTCCTCCAACCCTCAGAGAGGCTTTTGGGAAGATCCAGGAAACTGTAACAGGAAAAGGGAAATGGAAAAAAAAACGTTTCTGCTTTTTCTTCTGGAGTTCTGCTCATGGAGGCTGGATCTAAGCCATCATGTTGTAGCATAATTCTCTGGGTCATAGATTTCACACTTCGCTATGAAAATGTGGACAGTGCTTTAGTTGAGTGTTCATTTATGATGCTTGACTAAACACAGCATGAAAAATGAAATACTGTACTGCTAATGCAGTAGAATCCCAGAAGAAAATTGGAGTTCCTCAAACTCTTATTAGGAGTTCCTGAATGAAAAAGTTTGGATTCAGTGAACAAGGTTCCCTGAAAAGACAGCTTGCACATCACTACCAATTTTTCTGTGCAATGCACATCTGTAGGATTAGTGTCAAAATGTGTTCTGTGGCGCACATTAAGTTCATACAGACCAACACAGGCAAAACAAGCCTCATCATAAATGTCCTATGTAAGTGGAATATGTTTTGTAGAACATGCCTCATAATTATCTGCAGTGTGAAAGGGGTTCTTTAGCAGATTAGTTCATGTAGAAAGAATTCCCTTAAGGTAGAAAGTTTGAAAACTATTTATATTGCTCTATGTATTCCAGTAAATGACAAGCATAACATGTGAACAAGACTTTCCGGTTCTTAAGAGCAAAACAAGAGGGCTTGAGATCATAGTTGGGATGCGTTTGCCAATGTTTTCATGTGTTGCTTCATTTGGTTATAACCTAATGATGGTTATAGTTGTAGTGACTTTACAGGAAATTGAGGCTTAAAGCACAGATGCAAGATAAGAATATTTCAAAAACATGGGGAGGCACCCTAGAGATTTTTATGATTAGCAAACTTTAAAATTGAACCAGATATAGGATGCTGAGTCCTGTGTGCCTTCTTGAGTCCTGTAATATTTTTTGTTACCTGGAGCAAAAAAACAACAGCATGAGTAGGTAAGACAAGAGGGAAGGGTTAGATTGGGGTGCTTAGATTAGGGTGCTATCTTGCATAATTCAAACTGCAGTATGATACAATAATGTTCTTTTACACTATTGACTGTTCATACAGTGGATGTAAGCATATGTGTGAGAAGTGGAACTGTGATGGCGAGCTGGTTCCCTACAGTTCCGTTACAATTTGCACATACTGTATATGGGTTCCATACATGGCATTTGGGGACCATGCGGAAATCACAGGCCCTGTGTGTAGGGACCATACAGATGGTCTGAATGTGTGCATTGCAGGAGGATGGGGTCCACTGCAATCCCATGTTTCCGTCCTTGCAGTCGAAGCGAGGGGTATGTATGTATGATCCCTAAAATTCTGACCTCTGAAAGTGGGTGTGTATAAAAAATTATACAGATCAGATGTGACAGTACACCACATTTTAGATAGGGCCTACAAAGAAGTACAAGGCATACATGAGGTGTGTTGGGGAAGAAGTTTGCATGTGACCCTGCTCCCTCGTCATGCATGATATCGGACACATTCAGGTTTGGTGTACTGTAGACGGTAGAAGGGCTCAGGAGAGGCTGTGAGCAAACAGGTGCATGGCACCAAAGTGCCTGCAAAGAAGAGAACTCTTATAAAGTAGTCACAAGCCACTAAGCAACAAACAGGATTGCTAGCCAGTCTGACTTCAAAGGAAATGTTGTCTTGTCTTGTCCCCAAAAACTCATTAGACCTGTTCACAGTTTACTCCCCATAATGTTGTCTATGCATAGCATCTAGTCTTTAGTTGTGGGAGTTCATGATGTTGTAGAGTGAGCCATTAAGGTTTTAGGTGTGCAGTGAGGAAAGCAGGGGTCCCCAGACTTTTTGGCAGAGTTTAGTAGCCGGCCTACTTGTGGTTGCTAGGACTCTGTACTTTTCTTGGTGGTGGTGCTGGGGGGGGGGTCTTCTCTCTGAGGTTGAACTGAGTTTCAGAAGTAGTTGTGAGTGTCTCTGAAGTGCAGCAGAACTGAAGAGATTTTTTTCGTCCACCTCTTCTTGACCCCAAGCTTGGGGTGCAGAGGCTCATCATGTTCACCATGGGGGGAGGGAGGCAGGCAAGTGTTTGTGGACTCCCAGAGGAAACACTTCCTTGCTGCGGTGAGCCTCAAGTGGGAAAGCAGAATAGAAATCCTAACATAGCCTTGGTGACCTTTAGACTCTTTTTTTAAAAAAAACTGGTGATGATTCTATAGCAATTCAAGAGACACTGTTCCACAGTTCTATACCTCTGGCCATTCATGAATTAGGAACATGTTTTGAACAACTAGACCCCTTCTAGTTGTTCAAAACATGTTCCTAGTTCATGAATGGCCACCATATTGCTTTCAGCAAATTCTCACAATGCTTCCTTTGTCTTCTAAGCTGAACCTCTGAAGCTTTTTGAACCTCATTTCATTAAAATAGGTACTACATTCCTTTGTCATTTTAATTGTTCATGTTTGTTATATCCATGTTTCAAATTCTTGCCCTCGTGTTACTCCCTTTCCTACATGATCAGCCCAAGTAAATCTAATTTAGCCTAGAACTTGCTTATCTGGAATATCATCGGGGATGATATTCAAGTGCTGTGAACTTTGCACTAGTCTAATTTCTGCGGTTGTGGGTAGGTCTGGTTGATGGTAACTAAAGGGACACACAGTTATGTGGGGCTTTGGTGTGCGTTGCATGTTACTGAATACCCTACACTGACTTGGCAAAACTCTGCAGTGTTGCATGCTGCTCACTAGTCTCCACCATGATGGTAAATATATATTTAACTCTGTATCTTTTTTTTTTCTCCATTCCCCCAACAGCTGGCTTACCCCTTGGTGTTCTAAACTTGGCAAAAGTAAAGCCGTTTCAGAGAGGCTTTTTCTGTAATGATGACAGCATCAAGTATCCGTTCCATGCCAGTACCATCACATCCACTGTCCTCTACACAGTGGGGTTCACCCTGCCCATTTGCTCTGTAAGTAGCTAAATATCTAGGCCGCTGTGTGGGGGAAAGTGTGTGGTGAGAATTAATTATTGTGACCAAGTTTTGGAGTGAAAAATATTGGCTTAAACATCTTTAGCTATCTAAATATTTTCAAGAACCCCAAATTGCAAAACAATGTAAAATATATTAAAATGATTGCTTATCTGCCTCTGAAGTAATTCTTGGGTTTTTTGCCATGAGTTCACTGAAATCTCCGGGTGATAACTTTGCATTTGCGTATGCTGGAAAATAAACTGGTGGACAATAATAACACAAGATAAATACTGTAGATGTACAAAAATCAGAGGAAAATATAACTTAAATGCTAATTGCTATTGGGAAAAGGCTAATCATAGTTGAAAAAATGTCCTTTTCTGTATTGGAAGCTAAATAAAGTGATTATTACAGAACTAGTGTTGCCTTTTTTCTAATGATGCGACAGGCATGTGATAAAGTCTTAGCTCTTCAGAGACTGCTTTATAATGAGACTGCCTACAGGGAACATAGTGGGTGTCATTAACACATTATTAAACAATGAGTTGCTTGTATAATTGGTCTGGGTGATGCCTTGCTTATCTTAACTTTGTTTGTCTGACCAGCAGGTATATGCAAAAGCAAATGGCTGTACAAACAAACTTAACTAAGAGACAGTAGCTAGGCGTCTTTTGTTCAATAATAGTTGTCTGGGTCAGTTTGACAGTCTTGTTTGGAACTGATTGGCTAATAGGTCAGACCTGCAATTGTAGATATTGGAATAGATTTTGAGCACCTTCTTTCTATCCAGTCCAAAAGTGTGGCAACTGTCCAACTAAAACTAAGACTTAAATCTCGTTGATTTCAGTGGAGTTGAGCATGGGCTTAACTTTTTCGCATTGAAATCAATGGGACCTGGAAGTAAGATTTATCATTACAGCTTATCACTACTGTATTGCAAAGCAGCACAGTATACCTGGGGTCTCATTCATGCAATGAGATGAGGTGGTAAAACTGTTCCAGAAGTGCCACTTCCAGACTGCATGCTTGAATGAGCCTCTGTTTAGAAAAACAAAACACCCCAAAACTTCCTGTGAATACAAAGCTAGGTATTGGGGAGAGAACTTCTAGCCTAGCTCTCTCCTTCATTTGCCAGTTTTCAATATTGTTCATGAGAAAGTGTTCAGCTATGTAGCTCACTCCTTGTAGTTTGAAGTGGTACAGTCCAGAAACCGTTTTACCACCTCAACTACTGTATGTGTGAACCATTCCTTAGTGTAGTTTACAAACCAGGATTAATATCCTGGATTAATATCCTGGTTTGTAAGTCGTAGTTAAGCAACAGCTCCTGGACTGGGTGGACACATAGAACTGTGTTTTAAGCAACCTGACTTTTTTTCTCTTGCAACTGGGTACATGAGGTGAGGAAGAAAGAGGAAGGGTTGTCACTCATTCATGTCACAGTGTCTTAAAACACGTGAGGTCACATTCATTGAACTAATGTAGTATGAGATGGTTGGGGTTAGGCAAGAAGGAGGTGGTGATGCCTGTGCAAGCATGAGTAGGAACAAAATTGGAAGCAAAGCCGTTTGCCAGCTATGAATCAGTGGGAAAAGCTCGACACTGTGAGATAGAATGTAAAGACAGATTTGATAGACGAAGACGTTTTATGGAACATTGAAATGGACAGAATCCTTATGAAAACATAGAAATTTAGGGTCATTGCAATTTGGTTAAAGGTAGCACTGGATGGAAAGTATTTTTGGCTT
Organism: Plestiodon gilberti rubricaudatus; assembly: GCA_026170595.1. Classification (NCBI taxonomy): domain Eukaryota; kingdom Metazoa; phylum Chordata; class Lepidosauria; order Squamata; family Scincidae; genus Plestiodon; species Plestiodon gilberti. The sequence goes on along the minus strand of JANXHW010000002.1, from coordinate 24,331,290 downwards.
TGTGGTGACAAACATTTATACTTTTAAGTATGGCTATGTTTGTAAAAAGTTAGTTTGAAGTTTTCAGATGTTTGAAAGTGAGTTCAAAAAAGTGACATGGTTTCATTTCTATTTTTGAAAAAGAGGTGGAACTGTGACTGATTTGCATGTTATGGTAATCAAGAACTTTGATGTAGAAAGAGCTGCTGGGTGAAAGAATGAATAGGTCGAGGTTAGAAAAATGAGCTTGATGCTCAAAGACCTCAGTAGACATGTGTCTGCATTGAAAAAGTTGCAAAATTCGGTTTGCCTGCATATTGCAGGTAAAATTAAACAAACATTTGAGAGCTTCAGCAGTACTTCTAACTGCAAATACAAGACAAGCAGCATGATCCGTCCTGTGCACGATTGTTTGGATACAAGTCCTGCAGAGTTCACTGTGCTTAGTCCTGAGTGTGTGCATAGGATTTATTTTTGTTTGCTTGATTTATATAGCCCCAAGAATTGCAGTTTTAGGATTTTTACTAAGGTTGCTTCTTTTCTGGTGTTCCAAAACATTTAGATAATGAGAGATCTGCATCTCAGTTAAGTGGAGCCCGTTATCACCAAAGTACTGGTCCACATTTTTAAGACTCGCTAGTTAAAAGGGCTTTGGAAATACTGCGTTACATGTAGTAGCACAGAGACTTGCTGTTTAAGGAAAATGAAAACCTTCACTGAAATGCTTGGAGTAGTTGTAATAAGTCTAACAGCAAAGATTACACTGATTTGTTATAGTAACTTCTTGGAAGTAGTATCTTTCACTGTCAGTCTATACTGCCCAAAGTCAATAGTGCTCCTATGTTTGCTTTTTACTTCAGACACTTTACATTACAGTGTTAATACTCTCTAGATCTCTGTAAAAGCAAATAAAAAATCTTAACCCTTAAGCTTGTACATGCTGCTGACACTTAACATCCAAATAGTTACTGTACTTCAACCAAGAGCTGTTTCAAGCCAGGAATGTCATCTTTTTTTTTTTTTTGATGACTGTGTATATGAAGAAAACTGCTTGGGTTTAACTTTCTTTGTCATGCTTAAAACTGGAAAGTAAGAAAATGTATTTATCTTTAACAAGAACAGAAAATTTGCAGGAGTGCATTGCAATTTAAATATTTTTTTAAACCCTTCTTTCCCATTCAAAAGAGAGCTCATGGCAGCTTACTTAAACTGTAACATGACATTGTTGAACAAAGGCAGGAGGTACGGCTTTCAAAATATATATTAAGAATCTACCTGATTAAAATTTAAAAAATTGGCGTGTTTGGGGGGGGGAGAGAAATGGTGCTAGATGGTCACTTTTGTGTTTTGGGTTTTCCCCCCAAACTCTGTTGCTTATTAGATGTGTTCATAAGAACATAGGAAGAGCCTTGCTGGATCAGGCCGAAGGCCCATCTAGTCCAGCTCCCTGTATCTTACAGCGGCCCCATCAGATGCCTCAGAGAGCACACAGACAACAAGATAACCTGTTTCCTGTTGTCACTCCCTTGTACCTGGCACAGAGAAAACCTACTTCTAAAGCCAGGAGGTTGCTTATGGCTTGTAACCTGTGATGGTCTTTTCCTCCATGAATCTATCCAAATCCATTTTAAAGGCACCTAGGCCAGGTGCCATCACCACATCCTGTGGCAAGAAATTCCACAGATGAATTACACGCTGGGTGAAGAAATATTTTCTTTTGTCTGTTCTAACTCTCCCTCCACTCAATTTTAGTGCATATCCCCTGGCTCTGGTGTTGTGCGAGAGGGAGAAGAATTTCCCTCTATCCACTCTCTCCATCCCATGCATAATTTTATACGTCTCAATCATGTCCCCCCCTCAGGTGCCTTTGTTCCCGCTTAGGCGTTCTTTATATACAGTTTAAAGTTTTGCTCTTCAGCATGTAAAATGCATCTTTCTGCATTATTACTCTCACAGCACAGTCCTATCCAACTTATATCATCGGTGTAACCAGTGGGGGCAGGGCAGGACGGGAGGCTTTGGAGGGGAGATTTAAATCCCCTTTGAAAATCCCCCCTTTGGAGCGGAGTTGAATCCCCTTTCCATTCTGGGGCCTCCCGTTCTCGCTGCACCGCTGGTTACACCGGTGGTGTAAGTTGGGTAGGATTGCGCTGTCAGTGCCGTGATATCTGCTGTGCTAAATTTGTGTGTGTAACTGGGTGTGACGGTGGCGACATACTTGTGAACTGAAAACATTTCAGATACAGTTTTGGCTTTGTGTGATGGTTTGGTCTTTTCCATAGAACTGTCTTATTTGCAACTTCACTGCACAACTACAAAAATGCGTACTGTATTTGGCATAGAAATCATCATTCTGCAAAACGTAGCTTTGACTGTTGCTTTTGTATTTTTATTATTTTTTGTAAGGAAAGTTTCTCACTATGTAAAGCTAGGAAGGTAGGCTTGAAAGCAGGTACCAATTTGGGCTGAGCAAAAGTGGATGTAGATCCATTTCACAAAACAGTTCACCATGCAGTGAGACTCCCTGATCTGGCAATGGGGGGCACCCTAATTGGGGATAAATTTTGTTTGCTTGGCCCACAGCGCTATGCAGTGAATGATGTCCACCCCCTCCACAGACTTGGCCAGAGAAGTGGTTAGCATTCTGTGTATCATGCTGTGGTGTAAATACTGTACCTCCTTTCAAGTTCTTGCAGTGTGATCCATTTATCCCAGCTCTTGTTTAGAGAGGGAGTGGACTTTGTTCCCCACAGCACTGGGAATTGTTTCCCTTAATTAAGCGACTGCAGCAGACCGAAACTGTAATCGTATGAAGCACCCCTCTGTTTAGCAAGTGCTTTGCTTCTCAGCAAAAGGCATTGTTCATCTTGAAGTCCTGTTCTTTTAGAGAAAAAGTCACCTTTTGCTGCAAAATGCAGCCACAGAGGTTATATAGTCCTGCATTATCATTGCACTTAAGAACATAAGAAGAGCCCTGCTGGATCAGGCCAAAGGCCCATCTAGTCCAGCTTCCTGTATCACACAGTGACCCCACCAGGGAGCACAAGACAACAAGATACTTGTATCCTGTCGCCACTCCCTTGCACCTGGCACAAAGAAAACCTATTCCTACAACCAGGAGGTTGCTTATCCCCCATCATGGCTTGTAAATCTGTCCATAAATCTGTCCAATCCCCTTTTAAAGGCATCCAGGACAGGTGCCATCACCACCTCCACAAACCAATTACTTATATCCTAAGTTTCTGTATTGGTGGCTGACAATACAAGGAGTGACAAGGAACAATTATTCAGAGACGTCGTCAAGGGGGGGGCGGGTGGCCCAGGGCCCCAGGGCGGGGCGCAGAGGCTTGGCTGGGGGGGCCGCAGAGGTTTGGTGGTTTCGTTATGCCTCCGCGACTTGCCGCCGAAATTCGGCGGCAAGCCGAACTGAAGCTCTGAAGAAAAAAAAAGGTTAAAACGATCGCGCGGCGCTGCAAAACGGAGCGGTCCAGCGTACCTTGGGGCGCTCAGCTGCCTGCCTTTATGGGGAGCTTCCAGTGCCTGCCTGGGGGGCGCTGACCGACCTTAGGGGCAACGGCGGGGTGGGGGGCGCCTCGGCACTTGTCCATTTGCTTCACCATTGCCTGCTTGAGCCCGTAAACCTCCGAAACCCCCCCGTAAAAAGCCCGTAAACCTCCGAACCCCCCCCCGGGGTGTGTTTTTTATTTTATTTTTTTTGTTTGTTTTTTATTGGGGGCAGCGAAAATCTGGGGCCCCCCGCGGGGGGGGGCAGGATCGTCTCTGCAATTATTTTTTCAAGAAGTAGATCGTAAGAGGTGTGTGTGGTTGATTCCAGCAACGTGTGCTAGTCTTAGATCAGAGGAACTTGTTTTTGCTGATGCTAGCCTCTTACTGAGGCAATTTGGGGGGTTGCTTGATGCAGCATTTTTGTCCGCAACATCAACGAAAGAGTGCTGCATTTTCCCTGCATCATTTTAGTACATATGCTTCTGTTCAGAAATGGCTGTTGGTGGGAGTGAGGAATCCAGGATTGGGGGCTAGAGGCTAGGAGCAGAGCAAAAATTGGTAAGAAAATTCATGGAGGCTGAAAGTGGTCCTGTTGGTGTTCTGACATGCTTCAGGGAAGATATATGTGCTGTGCCATGTTGGAGGTCATAATGTTCCATCAATTCAACCTTTTGGATACACTTTTCTTACATCAAACTGCTGAATCGGGGAACAGGCTGCAGTGGCACACAGAGAGGCAAGCCACAGGTACTCAAGTCTCAAGCTCCTTTCCAGCCCTACTCTAAGCTCCTGCTCAGACTAAAAGCTCCTGCCACTCAAGCTGTGTAAGGCAATGCAATGGTTGATCTCTCTCTCTCTCTCTCCCTTAATTGTAATTCTGTTTACTCTTCCCATCGTGTGTCTGCTGTTTTAAAGCCTGCTTTAACTTATGGACTCTCTCTCTCTCTCTCTCTCTCTCTCTCTCTCTCTCTCTCTCTCTCTCTCTCTCTCACACACACACACACACACACACACACACACACACACACACACACACACACACACACACACACACACACACACACACACACACACACACACACACACACACACACACACACACACACACACAAATGAATGTGCACATGACAGACCTCTTTTGTATAGCCTTTTTGGACAATGTATTTAGAGCCTGTTTCAGGGTTGTGCCAAGGTGTAATCATGAGTTCAGATGGAAGTGGGAGCGGGTTTCGCAGGACTAGAAGCAGGTTTCATGGGAGTGGTGAAGTCGGGATGCAAATAGCACATGGGCTCTGTTCAGCATGTCTTGGTAGCGTGCCCATTATCTAAAAATATTTATCTTTCCTGTGTTTTCTGCTCCTACCACTTTTTTTCTTGTAATGTGATGCAGGTGATAGAATAATGGTCTTGGTTCTAAAAGACAATTCAGATTCCCACTCGGTCATATTACTGACTTGTCTTAGTAGTGTCAATTTGATGCCCTACTGTTTATACATCTAAATTCTCAACTTTACTGTATATGGTTAGGACAACTTCACATACTACATTTTTAGATATACTGTACACCTAAATAAATAAAGTGTAGATACAACAAATATCTCGGGGGTCCCGAAACATGATCTGAGGGCACAGAATACAGCCACCTGCTGAAGCCAAGCTGGTCTAGGTCAGGCAGTCCCTGATGGGGTAATTAGATGCTCTCAGGCATATATTGGGAGGTGCGTTCCCACTTATTAGCAGAGTTCCCTCCTCCACCCAGGCCGACTGCTTTGCTTAGCTAAATGAATACACATGAGGCATTGCTTTGTAGTTGCAAAAAGAAGAGATTACTTACAGTTTAGTTTGCATATATACAGCGTCTGACCATCAATCAGAGGTACATCCAGGGGCGTCGCTGGAGCGTGGCGGGGGGGCGGGGCGCCCCCAGGCGACGCGCGCCACGGGGCGACGCGCGCCACCCTTCGGATGCTCCGAGGCCGGCCCGTCGGCGCTCCAGGGCCTTCTGAAAGAAGGCCCAGGCAGCGTGTCCATCCGGGTATTTCCTGGATTTTCGCGCATGCGCAGACCCGTTTTGAGGGCAAAAAGGAGGGCGACGTAGGGGGGTGGGAGCCGGGTCGCCCCCCCGCGCTGATATCGTAGCGTTACTAGGGTGACGCGCGCCCCCTGCCCCAGGGTGACGCGCGCCCCCTGCCCCAGGGTGACGCGCATCCTAGTGACGCTACTGGGTACATCCTAGACTTAAGATAGACCCCCCCCGTAGCTTGGGGGTCCCTGCATGAGGTGTGCTGCAAGATGGCCACTAGGCTGCAGGAGCAGCGTTGGCATCATCTTACTCGGTAGGCATCAAGAGAAGAAGAGACTGAGTGAGGGGCAAGAAGGAGGAAATAAGGGTCAGGGGCCACACCCCTTCCTGGAACACAGAGGGATTAGAGTAGGAGGTCTTTACATGTGACCAGGCAGTACACCACACCCCCAGTGTCCAGCAGCTAAACGATGCCCATCCTCCAACAGTCCCTGCCTAGGAATCCCATATATGCTGCCTTGAATCCCATGGTAGAAGAAAGACAGGATATAAATGTAAATGGTGGAAGAAAGATGGGATATAAATGTACATCAATATACAGTTTACAAATGTGTGTCACACAGGATTGGCTGCAGTTTTGTTAAACATATGTTTGGTGACAAACCTTGGTTTGCCTCTAAGTAACGCTTGAATGTAAAGAGATCTCAGACAAAATTGGTGAAATTCTTTTCACCTTAAAAGTGCTAAACATACAGTATTAAAGTCTGAAATGCTCATTCAGGCAATGCGACTGATAACAAGGTTAAGAGGCTTCTACCGTAGATAGCCATGTGGTTCAGTCATTTATGTTGGGTGAGTGCCTTTGACCAGTCAATATCACTGACAGCGCAATCCTTGAACTGGCCGGTGACGGAACGAGCGTTCCATCGCTGGAAGGCATTGCGAACGTGCCGTAAGGAGGAGCCTGGGTTTACACTCAGTTTGCCGATAGGGCTGGCCCGGGTTTACACTCGGGGAAGGGGACGAGCATCCCCTTCCCCGAGTAGACCTCCGGCCTGGCGCACGCTGGGCGGCCTGTGCACAGGATCTGGCGGGTGGCCCTGGGCTGCCGGCCGGATCCTTAGTCAGGATTGCGCTGTCAATCTAACACGCATCATAGGATTGTTTGAGCTAAAATGCAGCTGTGATCTCGACCTCTTGTTGGCGATGTGCCACTGCTGCCGCCGGGATCCCTCAGCGTACCACCAGAAGTGACGGGTGATGACATCATTGCCCATCACTTCTGGGTATCAGACACCAACGGAGCTCAGAAGTGGAAGTTTCGGATGCTGCAGAGCTTTTTCAGCGTGCAAAACTCACATGCTTCACCTCTGCTTGCTGGCTGAGCCTCTTGCCAGCGCTTTCTTGCCAGCGGCATCCGAAACCTCTGCAGTTTCTCCGTGGTGTCCAAAACCTCCACTCCTGAGCTCTGTCGGAGAGGGGTTCCGACCAGCTGCGTACCACCACATTACCTGATTATATTTTGCTGTGTTTTGCACCACCCATCCTACCTTTATTAGCATGATGTGTGTCATGTCGTGGTGGATCATGTCATGATCATGTCATTTAGGGATTAAGAGGAAGATATCAGTTTTAATGCAGAACTACATTTTGGCAACTTTTAAGAGATTGGAAAATATACATAGAATAGATGATATAAAGATTTGGTCGATTGTCTTAAATCTTTTGCTGCAATTGTATTGCTGCTATCAAGAAGATGTTTGTGCTGTTCCAATATCTCCAAATAAGAAGCATTTTTGAATAATGTGAAAAGGAATAACCATTTGTCACAAAAACTGATGAACTTTGGAAAAATTAATGCATCCAAGAAAAAAATGATCTCAAGTTCTTATTGATCTTTAAGGCTTTAAATAATAGTTACTTGGCTAAAAGGGGAATGGATCAAGAAATTACAGTCTCTGTTGATGAGACATGGACATTTCTTTTGAAAGGCTCACAGTTTGCTGTAGCATTTACAGTGCAATCCTATGCATGTCTGCTCAGAAGTAAATCCTGTTAAATTCAGTGGGACTTCTTCCGTGTAAATGTGTGTATGGTTGCTACCTTTAGTCTGAGATAACTGTTTCAAGATGCTCTCTCAAGTGAAGTGTCCCCTAGTAACAGTGAAAATGTCGGTATTGTAGTAATCTCAAAGGAGACTTTATGCATTTATGAAGGGTAGGCCAAAAGTTCTAACTGCAAAATATTGCCTGTTGCTTTAACCAATGGAGTTGTTTTTTCTTTAAAATTATGTAAATGCTCTGTATCACAATATTAAGATGTTCTGTATGTTTTTACCATGTACAGAACTTTGCATGTATGGGAAACATTGGAAAGATAGCTTAAGAACCCAGAGGAATGTAGGGTTCTACATTCAGGTTTGGAAAAATATGGAAATTGCTGTTTTCAAAAAACCTTTTTTTAGAAAATTGCCCAGTGTCATTTAAGAGAATATAACTTAAGATGACAACTTTCTGTCTGGTCACATTTGTTGTCATGTCATGTCCTGTACCGGATCTTGTGTATATTGACCTTTCCATTGGACATACTTATTTATATGAAATGAAATTGGGGGGGGGGGGGAGAGAAGAAGGATTTAAACAGAGTGGTTGCAGTTAAGGATCTCTAACAAGTAATGTTTCTATTGGGACATAGCCAGTGAGGATCACTTGAGGAAATTCTGTCCTAGCTGGTTGAATTAATTCTACCCATCCTCTTGGCTTCCTGGTAACCATGGGTTGCTTCAGAAAATGCTGTAGGAGCCAGATACTCTTTGCATGATGAGAGAGGAATTCTGGATGTCATAGCCCACCCACTCCTTCCAGTGCATTTTCTTCTGATCATGTTTGGGGAGGTATTTTTCCGCTCCCCTGAAGGAAAAGTTGAAGGGTATGCTGGAAGGAGGAGCAAGGCGTGTATGTTCACCCAAAGAAGGGCCAGTTCCTAAAGTATCCTTTGAACTGGCCCAGTGTCAGATTCTCAGCTGCTGAGACACTTACCGTAACAGTTTCTGAGGACTCTGTACCAAAGTGGAATACCTTCTGTTGCGGTTGAGAATTGGAAATGTCCAAACTTGCATCAAAGCAGATTGATAAAACTTTCTGCTAATTTCCTTTGAGAAATTGGAAAACAAATTAGGTCTTGTTTATGTAGCATAAGAGAACTTGAAGTGGAAAAATTGCCCAAATTATTGTATAAGATGAAGATAAAAAGCAAACACACACACACACTTGGGTTTCTTGAACTAGTCAACATGCAGATCCTAAACATCCCAATGTCAACATGCAGAGCTGCTTGTTTATATTAATGAGGCTTACCCATTGCCAAGACCATGTATATCTCATGCAGAACGGAGTCTGGCACCAACGTGGAGCTGGCTTCCTGAGAATATTGGGTTTCTAAAGCAAACGTATAATCTTCAGAACTGTTGAACAGTTTTATTTGGACAGGGCGTGTTGAAGATGCCTAAGTTGAAGGTGTCATGGTGGTATGTGCATGGTAGGGAAGAGATTAGGGCTTCTCTGCCTGCTTGGCTCTCCTTTATTGTGATTCTGTGTGTATACTGCACCAACTTATACCTACCCTTCTTTTGTAGAAGTACTCTTAAATAAAAAAAAGTCCTAATATCAGAAGCTGTCATATTAGGTCAGATCATTGGCCCTTCAGTATTGTCTACGCTGACTGATTGTAGTTTTCCAGAGCTTCAGACAGTAGTCTTTTACCTACCTACCTGAGGATGCCGGGGATTGAAATTGGGACCCAAGTTGTATTAAAAATAAGAACATAAATATAAGTGGAAATGTTTAGATTTCCTCAGCACACATTTTTGATGTATAGCAGCGATTCTCAAACTCTTCTGAGCTGCGAACCACCTCGTCTTCTGGCAGCGGGTCATGACTCACCTCTGGAAGCCACTCCTATGTCGCACTGGGCCTGGGATGGCCTCCGCGGGCCTCAGAACAGCTCCCGGATGCAACTGAAAGTTGTGTCGGTGAAACCAGAAGTGAACTGGAAGTCGCTTCTGGAGCTGTTCTGAGGTCCGCAGAGGCCTCAGGAGGTCATCCCGGGCCAGCGTAATGTGGGTGCAGCTTCTAGAGGTCAGTCGTGACCCAGAAGTGGCTTCGAGTTGCGTCTGTTTGGCTCCAATTTGGAGGCAAGGGCGGGTGGGTTGGTGACCCATCTGGTGACAACTGGTGACCCATCTCAGCATCGGGCCACAACCCACAGTTTCAGAAGCGCTGGTGTATAGTATGTGTACCTCTTTAATTTGTTTTCTGTGTGTTGAGGTCAGTCCTTTATCAGCTGTAGTGGAGGTAGGGAACAGGAGACTTAATATTGTTCTAATGTCTTACGTTGGAAATCCCTGGATGCTAATACTTTGTTGTTGGCTCTGTAATTTATTTTGTGCACCAATGTTTTTCTTTACTGAAATGGTAAAAAAAAAATGTTGAGTGGGCACCACACCTTTCAACCCTTCTGGGAGGACATAGACAAGCAGCCTTGAAATTTTGTACTTGATAGTTTCGTGGGCGGTTCAACTGATCTCTTAATTATGGAACACACCTCATTTCCCAATTAAGACTAAACCAGAAATTTTGACATGAGTATCATGATGGGCATATTCTATAATTGGGGTGAGGCAATTGGTTGATGTGTCAGCTTGTTTACAACCATTTGTTTTCCTGAACCTTTTGAAAACACGCTTTTAAGGATGACAGCAAGTGGGCTTTCATGTTTTGGAGTTGGAGCAGAAAATTTCTAGGGTTTGTACCCTTTACGTTTTTTAATTGACTCACCTGTGGTGGGTAAGCCTTCCACCATCTTAAGCTTTCCTGGTTGGACTTCTAACTGTTTTGCCAGCTATGTTGATCTGCATCTTCCTTGCCGATGACACTTCCAATTTTGGGATTTTTCACCTTAGAATCATTTTGAGAAATAAGTTGTAAGCTTGGTGTACAGAAATGACTGGGTGGGCATGTGTGCCAAATTCATGGCAAATTAAGCCTGCCTTGTGGATCTTCTTCATTGATAGAGCTGGTGGAAAAACTGCTTTTGGTTCTTTCTAGATTAGAACCTTGGATTCAATAGGCATCTATGAAGGCTGGAATAATCCACAGTTTACTGAGTGATCAGGGTAGAGCTGAACCCTGACCATAGATGTCTCTGTCTTGCTCTTCATTCATAGTTTTCTGGAGGTGGTTGGATATAACTTCAATTGCCTTATCTGCATACAGCCCCCAACTCTCAACAGATAGTCTTGAGCATGCCTCAACTAAATGTGGCAAAAATGTGGATTAGTTCAGACTTGCAAATCCTGCTTGTTAACATTCATTGAGGGATACTGTATTTTCTATTTAACATCTAGAAATTTTTTTTAATTGCAATGAACATATTTTCATACAAGATCTATGTGTAAACGGAATCATATGAGAGAAAAGTTGGTCAACATGGCAGCCGTTTTACAGAACAAGCAGCGACCAAGTTTTTCCCAGGTTCCTGTGCGTGCTGTCTCCTCTTTCCCCTTCCTCTCTTACTTCTTACTTTGATGGTGCACTTGTGATTTTGTGAAATGGAATCACAAGTATTGATAGCAGAAGTTGGCTTAGAAAATAAGGTGCAAATTGCTTAAAGGTAAGATATAGAGCAGGGGTGGCCAAACGTGCTTAATCTAAGAGCCACATATGATAAACTTCAGATGTTTGAGAGCCACAATATTTAAGAAGCATTTAAATTCTTGAATATATTTACTCACCATGAACATTAAACTTATGTTTTAATCTAGTGGACTCTCAGTTTATACCTGGGTAAATAATTATAAAGCTTTAAAATGTCTTATTTCCTTTTTATATTAAATTGTGATGCAAAAAGGAGCTCAACCAACATATTTCCAAGAGCCGCACATTATACATCAAAGAGCCACATGTGGCTTAGGAGCCACAGTTTGGCCTCCCCTGATATAGAGGATACTGGAGTTGCCTTAAGAATCCTTTCAAGTATTTAGCTTTTGCAAACCGAACGTGCATTCAGCACATTTGTGTAGGTAGATAGAGCTGCTGAAAAGCCCCCCCCCTTCCTTGGTTCTCTCCTGTGAATCTTACTCCGTTGGGAGCCCCTAAACATGTATTAAACCAGTATGTATTGAAAAGAACCTAAAGCATTCCAACTTTCTGCATGTATCTTTCGCGCTCTTGCTTTGCTCTGGATGGAATGTGCTTGGGGTTGAAGCTTTTCGAAACATCCTGTGTAATATAATTATCTTATTCTTTTTGCTAGCTGGCTTGCCTTTTGCAATTCTGACTGCGAGGCACACTCCCTTCAAACGAGGACTGTTCTGTAATGATGAATCCATCCAGTACCCTTACAAAGCTGACACCATTTCATATGAATTATTAGCGGGGATAATTGTTCCTTTCGATGTAATCGTCGTAAGTTCACACCTCATTTTCTTCCATTGCATTTTAGAAGTTGCATATCTTGCTTGCTATCTGTAAACTAAACATGATGTCAAAGGGGGGGGGGGAGGAGAGTATCTTGCTGATTTGGAAGAAAGAGCTGCAATGCTTGAAGAAAGTAACATTTGAGCAATAGGGAGCCATTTAATTATTTGATTTTTGTCTGTAAACCGCTTTGTGAACTTTTTGTTGAAAAACGGTATATAAATACTGTTAATAATAATAATAATATTGCTGTAGGCTTAAACATATGAGGAATAATAATCTTACATTGGGAGGGGTTTGTACACATTTTTGAAACATTGAATCACAATGTTTCTTATTGTTTTTATTTATTTGCACATATAGCCTGTTCTATACTAAAAGCAGTTTTTTATTAAGTCGGCATCAGTGCTTGAATTATGGGAGAATAGGCAAGAGATTTAATGAAATTCACAAGCACCCAGCCCAATTCACCCCAATTTAGCCATATCGTGGCCCCCTTGTAGCCATGATCTAAAGAATAATTAAGAGGGACAAAACAGCCCCCTCCTCTAATGTTTTAAGAGGGACAAAACAGCCCCCTCCTCTAATTTGAGCACTGGACTTGGCAACCTTTTTAAAATGGCCATGGACTTCTGACCAACTCCCCCTCTGCTGGAAAGATTCCCTGTGTGTGCTGAAGCCTGGAATTTCAGTTGTAAAGGAGCAGTCCAGTGTTCCAAGACTGCGATCAGAGGAGATTGCAGACCTTTCCAGAGGCAGGTCTCTTTCGCCTATTGATGATCCATGAAGCTGACCATACCCTAGCTTGCTTATCCCCTTTTCAACTTTGATCAGGCTGTGTATAAGCAAAGCACAGAAACTGCAGGACTTGGTTTAGGCGCAAAGGAGAAGGGAAGATGGGATATATTAATGGCACAGAGCTTGATCTCTGTATGATCTCCCCAGTGGCCTTGTGTGTTGAAAAAACGGGCTGCAAGTTCAAACCCCATGGGAATCGCTCTCTCTTGTTGCTACTTTCTGGGTCCCATTAAATAGAAATGGATCCAGATAAACAGAAAAAGACTGAACCTCTAACTTGATTGGCAACCCTGAATGGTTGCATTTTGCATTAGCTAAATGCAACCAATTTTTGTCTGTGCAGCTGTATGCTCTAATAATTCCATCCCTATTAAATAAAATATTCATCCCAATCTCTCTACCTACACAAAAGAGAACAGTGTAGGTTCTCAGGATCATTGATGTTTTTAAGTGGTGGCATTTGGCACCTCTCTTCAAGCAAGCCTTGCACCAGGATTGCAGGGTCTTATCAGGTCCCTGGAAATAGTTGGGACCTCCACTAGGAATGAAGGCAGTTATTTATAGAATTTCTGCTCCATCTCATCGCTAATGGAACTGATGGTGGGTTATACGGTAATAAAACAATAAATATAATAATGATAAAAGAGCCATGAAAGCTGAATATAAAACACACAACAAGTAAAAATTTAAATTAAACACCAGTAATTTGCAGAAAAAACAGTTAAAAGGGTAAACCATTAAAGGCAGTGACGTCGCTAGGGTGTGGCGGGGGCAGGCTGCTGGGGGTGACGCGCCAAGGGTGACGCGCCCAACGTCGCGGGCCGCGTCACCCCTGGCCTGTACAAACTGCTCGCCGTCAAACACGCCCCCTGCTTTCGCTGCGTCGAGCCGGGAGAGGGTGACAACGCATCTTCGGCTGGCGGCTTGGCCACTTCTGACTAGGCCAAAAGTGGTGTTTTTCGCACATGCGCACAACGCTGCTGAGGGCAAGAGGCGAATGCTGCTTTTGGCCTAGTCAGAAGCAGCCAAGCCGCCAGGCGAAGAAGATTCATCATCACCCTCCCCAGCTCGTACTGGGTGGCAGCGGTGCGGCGGCTGTGGGGGATGAGAGGGGGCGTGACGCAGCGGCAGCGGGGGGGGGGTGACGCGCTGACCTCCCGCCGGAGGTGACGCGCTGACCTCCTGCTGGAGGTGATGTGCCACCCAGTGACGCAACTGTGACGCTTCACCCAGTGACGCACCACCCACTGATTAAAGGCTCAAGAGGGCAGGCTTTGCCTGGTGCCTAACTGATAGCAAGTAAAGTGCCAGGCAGGTGTGTCCAAGGAAGGAGCTCCACCACAGATGTATACAGATGGTGCTTTCATAATAACACTATATATCATATACTCAAGATCTTGAGTGAAGGGCATTGCTCCAGAGTTCTTTGCTTGTCCCACCACCTCAACCTCGAATCTGTCAACATAAGGGAGGATGAGAGCATTCTTATGTTGGCCACCTTTCCCAGTCAGCATAATTTCAATCATCTTAGAATGAGTATCGGGAAACTCCGGTTCATTCAATTAACTATGTCTTATAGGCATTCCGGAAGCAGAGACAGAACTGGCAAGAAATATATATTTGTATATTTGTTGGAGTACTAATAATACTGAACTCCATGATTTCTATATCTTTACAAATAACGTTTGCTTATATATGATGAGCAGTAGATAGAATATTACCAAATACTACAGCTTAAGTCTTTCAGGGATGATGAATTCATCACTACTTATTGACTGAAACCAGATTGGCATTTCCAGTCTTCCTTATCAGTGTGTAGCAGGCCATGGTCATTCTGTGCCAAATGTTGATTAAGTCTGTGCGACTGGGCTGGCCATATTTCTTCCTTTCAAAAACACCAGTAGATTTAATGACCTTAACATGTATGGTGCCTACCCCGTAGCATCATTAAAAGTCAGATTCTGTTGCAGCTATGGTACTGCTGGAATATTTTTCAGTTACAGTAACTTTTTCTAAAAGGGGGGGGGGGTGTTAAAAGCCAGGCAACAATTTAGCAAACGCTCAGATATCGAATTAACTTCTCTGCTCATTTATCCCACTCTTCTTTATGATGTGCATCAATAAAGGTTTTACTATCCTGGCACTTACCTTGAACAAGTCCGCATGTACAAGTGACAGATGCGAGTCCCTGACCTGTACCTTTAGCTTCCTTAAATCTACTGATTGCCACCAAACCACACCACCATGAAGGCCGAAGATACAAATAGTGCCTGGCAGAAGTCAAAGCACTGAATGACCCTTTCAGCACTTGAAGAGAGGCTCGTAGTGGCTTAAAAGTGATTCTGTCTCTCATCCTGAACTTGCTAAACACATAGATCGAGCAGTTTCTGTGCCACAGAGTAATGAACTTGGTATGGTGCTGACATTTGGATAGGTTGGTATCAGTATGAAACTCTGACGATGATGATAACCAAGCAAACCAACAAGTATGATCTGAGACTGTGAAATCTACCTCATAATAACACTATATATCATATAGTGTTATAGTATCACACTTTGTTATAGTATCGCACTTTGTTGGCGCCTGAATTGTCTGCGTAAAATCCAGTGAGATCATTGTATCTAAGATGTCATGAGCTGTCCATGAAGAGGTATCCTCCATGATTACTAGAACAAGCATCCTAGGGCACCTATCAACACTGGAGAACTTGATAATAGTTTCCATGTGCAAAAGACCACCTCTCTAAGGTAGACCATCTTATGCATTGCAAACAGGATGTGGGAAAAAGATCACTGAGAACCCTTTTGTTGTTAGCTCTGCCAAAACAGGACATGTTGCTATTATCCCCAAGTTGTGGTCTGAGGGTACATGATGCAGCCACCTTGCTGAAGTCAAACAGGTCTAAGACTGGTAGTCGGTGGAAGACAACCTGGGGAACCACCACCCCTTGAGTTCCATCATGGAAGACCAGTGGGATCCAGATGTAATAGTGATTCATGATAGATCCACTTGATGCTCCATGCTGAAATCCTATGGAGTATCAGTTTTGTTATGGACTTCATATTTGCCAATGAATAGTTGAATGAGTGGGGGAATGAATATGAACTGTGAGGAACTGCTCTGGGTAGAAAGTAGGACCATGGAACTTGAGTCCCATGAGGAGGCATGTTTGTTTATTAATGTTAGGATCAAAAGAGCCCCATGCATGAACAGAGAGCACTTTTTCATGCATATGGAGACTGCCAGTTTCTCAGTTCAGTGCAGCTTCTTGCTCTGCATAAAAAGTCTTTCTTTCTAGAGCTGCTTGATCCTCGTTGGTAGGCTTGGGGACTCGATGGTAGGTAAAGAGTATCAAAAAGTTTTAGTGCTCCATGTGTAGCCTTCTGGATACCAGTTATTTTTACTCCATGGTTTAGTTTTAGTTAATAAAACAGTATATGCCAGGGTTTCTCAAGCAGTGGTACTAGTACCACCAGTGGTACTTTGGCTGATTGCTGGTGGTACTCGGACCACTGGAACCCCGCTCCGATGCGGTGCATTTCCCACTCCTGGGAGGCTCTTGCCTTTGGCTGAGCCTCTTGGGAACGCTGAGAAAGGGCCCTCCTATCCGCCCAGAGCCTCCTACCTGCGTTTTCTGGCCTTTGGAAACCCGGAAGTAACTGGCAATGATGTCATCGCCAGTCACTTCTGGTAGTACACAGCAGAAGAGTGACGCCGGAGGTGGTACTCGGCTAGGAAGGGGTTGGCAAAAGATGGGTGTGTTGGATATCTTTAAAGGACTAATTAAAATATTTCATTCAGTTTTGAATTGTGTCTTGTGTTACTGCTTGGTAATTCACTTGCAGCAGATATTCCTTGCAAGGCACTTGTGGTAATGGAGCTAATCTATGTGAACATTCAGCTCCTGTTGTCAAAGACATAAGACACAATAATAATGGTAGTCATGTGAATGAGCCACCACAGTCTCTGTGCTTACTGAATTTTGTGCTACGTTCCTTTATTTACCAATGCTTTAGACTTGACTAGAGATTTTCACTAAAGGAAATATCTTCCAGCTCTTGATCACCTTACCTAAAGGCTGTCCACTCTTGTGCATCTGTATTTTTTTTAATAAACTAACTACTATTTTAAATAGTCACTCTCTCTCTCTCATGCCCATTCACAATGTTGCACTGCCAGCAATCGAGAAATTAAAAAGAGTACCGGTTTCATTCATGAATGTGCAAGAAGCATTTGTCCCTGTTCTAGCAAACAGCCTAACTGCAAAAAGAATGAGCACCCCCTCAAAAATGCTGAAGTACAAAGCTGCTGTTCACCTCCTGCACCTTTATTGTTTCAGTAAGACTTTGTTTCCTGGAGGAAGCTGCCTCTCTTTAAAAATATTCAATTTTTGCTGAAGTATGGGAGGTTCCCATATTTAAAAATTGACCTTTAACATCTCTAGCAAAAATGTTCTTGTCTAGCTCTTTGCTTGGTTCTTGACTTTCCCGAGTGATCATGTTCTTGGCAAAGAAACCATTCCTTCTGACCAGAAGGTTAAGAATGAGTGGAAACATGATGAAGAATGAAATGTTCTGTATGCTTAGGGTGCTTACCATTGGGTCTTTTGTAGAATAGTGTGGGAAAGGTTGTTATCTCTGGAAAAAACGGAAGGTTTCCAGTGCTTATGCTGCCCATTTAATTGAACCTTCACCTTATACTCAAATGGAAAAAGACCAGAAGTTCCTGTTGACGTTAGTGATTTTTGGCTCAGCCATTTGAAACAGAAGTCCAAATAGCTTCCAGAAATTGTTTGGATTTTTATTGTCCGAAAGTGTGATTTTCACATTGTCAATCAGAAACCAAATGTATACGTGCGTAGCAATGCTAGAGCAACTCCTACATGTGATAGCTCCTTTACTCTAAGATTATGTGTTTAATTTACGTATTTCTGTGTGTTTTATTCCAGATAATCCTAGGAGAGGCTCTTTCTGTATACTACAACCGTTTGCATTCCAACTCCTTTGTCCGAAACAACTATGTTTCTGCTCTTTACAAAGCCATTGGAACATTCATTTTTGGTGCAGCTATAAGCCAATCTCTGACGGACATTGCCAAGTATTCTATAGGTAGACTAAGACCTCACTTTCTGGCCATATGTAAACCAGATTGGAAGCTGATCAACTGCAGTGCAGGTTACATTGAAGATTTCCATTGCTCTGGAAATAAAATGCTGATTAATGAGGGAAGGTGAGTCTGCTAACTTAACATGTTTGGTCATGAAGGCTTTTATTTTGTGTGATGAAATTTCCTGGCACCAGTGGAAATTCTAATTGCTCTAAGTGGGGATTTGATCCCAGCAGGGTGGGTTTTGGGATGATGATGGATTTGAAGTACCCAGTACACCTCAAAGCACAAACTCAGACATTTCCTCTGTCAGCATACAGAATGCATTGCATTAACAAAAACCACATTTCCTTAATTCTGTTAACTGATATTTTCAGTTAGTTAAACTGAAGATTGACAACAGCTTCTCTAAGGTTGAAGCAGTCATAACTATGGGACAAAGAGTAGATGACACATTTGGTAGCCGTTGCTAAACATTATCGTTTTGATTATCATCGCTCCCTTTTTATATATTGATATTATCAAGCGCAGGATGGCACAAGTAGCAGAATGGATTAAGAATCATACATCTATTTCTATGTGACCAAGAGGACTTCTTGAGTTATGTTTTTAGAACAGTGGCACACCTCACCCCAGTGCCAAAAACCTTTTGAAGCTGAGGAGTTAATTCACTGGATTGTGTTGTGACATGGTGGTCTAGTGACCAAAGGGGAAAAGGTTTGGATACCTCTACAGTTCTTTGGACTGCAACTCTGAAATCAAAATGGTAATAGCATTTTGGATCCAAAGGATTACATGACTTAGCTCCACATGCCCAAGGGAACTTTGGTGTTGGATTTCTTGAACAGCATCCTTTCATGCTGTTTGGCAAAACCTCATTTGAGGGGAGTTTTAAAAGCAGTTTGTGATGTGGCGTGGGAAAGTTCAGGAGGGAAAAAGTACAATATTCTTGGGGTGTCCCCAAGCCCTTGTGCCTCAAGTAGCTCTCTGAATCTCGGCCATTGTCTCTGAGTGGTCAGCTGTGGCACCTTAGTTGATATTCCAAACGCAAGTTCTATAGGACAGTCTCCAGCCTTCTAGATAGCAGAGGACCAGATACTGCACTGAGTTGCCTTGGAACCTCAGAGTTACCTTCTAATTTTGCTTATTCATAGAAGATTATGAATGTGCAGCAGTGCATCTAGCCAAGTCAGAGTGGCAAGAAGTTTACTCAGCCAGTCTGTTTTATAGTAGTTGGTTTTGTGTGTGTGTTTTAAGAAACCTTATAGATTATAACCAGAGGAAACCACTGCATATCCTACTCCAGTAAAAAGCAACATTTGCAATAAAACTGCTCCCAAAGATGTTTTATGTGAATGTTTTCAAGAATGGAAGAGAAATAAAGAATGTATTATGAAAGCTAATGCAAACCAGAAGAATCTCTCTCTAGTAAGACATAAAACGAGAGTAGCATGAGGTCTGTAGAACAATATCGTACTAGTAAAATACAATGTGTAGTTCCTAGTTCCATTTATGCTTTGGAAATGTTTACCATAGTTCTTAAGCATTATATGTAGTGGTACCCTTGGTATTATAGGGCTGCATGATTGAGCTGTTCCGTAGAAATTCAAGTCTTACTGTTTTCATGACCTACATTAAAAAAACTTTTAAAATTGTGTGGTTCTCAAAGTGGTGGTTCTCACCACTTGCAACCCACCATTGAAACCACAAACTGCTCCCTGCTCCCTTTAAGGGATCCCTCCCAGGGATTGCTGCTGAAAAAGTACCTGAAAATGCCTTTGTTTCACTTACCAGGGCTGGGGAGGTTTCAGGAAGCCTGTACGACCCTCCACAGACCTCCCCCAAGCCCTGGTAAGTGAAACAAAGGAGTTTTCAGGGGCGTTTTTCCCAGCTGCATCGACCTCCAGGGCTGCCGCTGGGCCCCGCCCCTGCAAACACTCAGAGTTCTTCCCGCCTCACGGTTGAGGGGTGGTTAACCCCTTTCCTACAATGTAAATTATCTTAGGCTGCTCTTTGCTCCAGAAATGAAGCTGCTATAGGTGCAAGAACAGCTTTGGATTTTTGTTTTTGTTTGGGGTGGGTGGACTGTGGTGCAGAGACGGGGGGGGGGGGTTATTTTCCTCCCCATGATGTGACCCTGATCTAGATCTGAGACCTCCATGGCTCGTATCCAAATAAAATAAAATGTAAGAGCAATTTTATAACACATTTAACATCTCACCTAGTTTGGCTCTATCTTGGGCATTATTGGAAATGCACTGTATCCTCTTGGTAGTAGTGCAGGGGTGAGAAACTTTCTGTGATTTTTTTTTTTTTGCTCCATAATGAAGTTGGCACTATGTGACAGTCAGGACATCTCAGTTACTGAAACATAAGAAGCTGCCTTCTATGGAATCAGACCGTTGATTTACCTTGCTCAGCATTGTCAACACTGACTTATATTGGCTGTCCAGATTGTCAGGCTGGAATTTTTCTCTGCCTTGCCTAGCGATTCTGGCAAGTTAAAACTGGGACCTTCTGCATGCAAAGGATGTGCTCTTCCACTGAGCTACAGCCCTTACGGAACCTTAGAGAAGGCGCACATGTGATTTGTAAATGCAAAGTAGGACGGTTGAGGGTTTCTTTGGTTTTAGCAAAAGATGTTAATCTGTTCATAATATCCTTTTCTGTTCCATTATTACCAAAAGTGGAGCTCCAAGCAGGCTAGCCTAAACTAGGAAAAACTTTTCTATTTGTAGGTGAAGATAGAGTGCTAAAATGGAAGCTGGAAGGAAGTTAACTCTGGAGGACGTGCTACATACACGTTATAATATTTTTAGCATTTAATGTAGGACTTGTATTGCCAAATGCATAAATGTCCATAGTGGAAAATGATACATCACAGTTCTTTTTTCAGAAAGGTCAGGTATATGGAGATGACATTCCCAAACTGGCTGTTCTAATTTCTCAGCATGGTAAGAATAACACTGAAGCAGAGGATCAGAACTTGCCATGTACTTGTTTGCATTTTTATTTTTTCACATGAGTCCTTTGTAAGCCAGTAAACACAAAAACTGTGTGTATAATGTCTGAAATAGTCCTATCTTGTTACAAGTGGTTTCTTTTTAATGAAAACCAAACAAATAAAAAACAGCATTAACTTTGGCAGAATGCTCTTTGTTCTTTAATTATCATGGGGTATTGTCAACCAGTTAATAAGCTGTTGATGCAAGTTTACTTAACAACAGAAGGAAATGTTTAAACTAACTGTGAAACCACAAAAATGCAAGGCGTTTTGTAGCAGAGGTACCTGGAGCTAGCTTTTGCAGACTATGTGAAATGACCTAGGTTTCAGTTGACCAGGTTTTGACATACAAGAACTGGTTTTATTTGTGAAATCTGTTGCTCCAATTCACTATATTTATAGTGCAATCTTATGCATGTCTACTCAGAAGCAAACCCCACTGAGTTCAATGGGACTTACTCCTGGGTAAGTGTTTATAGGATTGCAGTCTTTGTATATACTGGCTCCCCAAAGTATGGATGTCCAGTTTATGGACAGCTGCATTGGTGCTTTCGCACAGACACAGTGTCCTTTGTGATGCTTTTGCACAGGTGCGACAGAACCGACTGTTTCAAGTGATGCATGTTCCAACTTCAAGGAGAGCTAGGATGGTGTAGTCACTGTAGTGGTTCAGGAGTTAGACTTAGAGCTAGACTTAAAGCTGGAAGATCCATGTTCAAATCCCCGCTTAGCCATGAAGCTTCCTGGGTGACCTTGGGCCAGTCACTATCTCTCAGCCTAACCTAACTCACAAGGTTGTTGTGAGGACAAAAGGAGGGAAGGAATCATGTACACCACCCTGAGCTCCTTAGAGGAAGGGCGGTATAAAAATGTGAAAAATAAAATAAGCAAACTTCCATACAGACCTCTGGAACAGAACCAGTACGTATGTAGGGGACATAGTACAGTCCGACCTGGCTATCCGTGGATCCGTCTCAACGCGGATGCTTGTGGATACAGGGACCACTGTAAACATCTTTTAAAAGGGGGGGGGAGAGGTTAAAAATAGAATTCCTGTGAAATCAGGGGCAGGACATCTGGCTCAGTTGGTAGGGTGACCGTCTCATATATATGCCTGAAGATCTGAAGGACGGCAGTTCAAGGTGGCCGGAAGTGTCTGTGTCTGTCGGAGAGCTGCCGGCACGCCGAGCTGATAAGTTGCAGAGCCTCTGTGTTGGAGTGAAACTGCAAGTGCGCTTGAGTGAGAGTCAAGGTTGCCCTGAGCTGAAGCGTGGTGAGGTGAACGCCAGAGAGAGCGAGAGCGTGCTGGCCTGTGAAAGAAACATCTAGAATGTAGGGTTCTAAGACAGATTAGAACATTATTCTATTATAAAAACCCCTCAGGGTTTAGAAAGCCTGCCCTGTAAACAGCCTTTGAATTAAAGTCTGAGGAAAAATCTGATGACCAAAGAAAAGGCGGTATATAAATACTGGTTTATTAAAATCGCACTCGTACTGCCTCTTCCGGGTTGTGCGACTCCTACTGCCTTTTCTGGGTTGTGCGACTTCCCCCTCGCTTCCCCAAGGTCACCCCAGAATGCATTACGCGACCCAGAAGAAGCGATAGGAGTGCAATTTCACTGTCTACAGCCCTGCAAACAGAGCAGTTTGCCAGCAAAAAGGTAAGAAACATTATTTTTAAACTTTCCCCCCTTTAAAGGTTTTTACAGTGGCCCTGTATCTGCGCTAAAGCAATTTCAGTATCTTTACACAGATTTCAGTATTCGCGGGATGGGGGGTCTGGAACGGAACCCCTGCCAATACCGAGGTCTGACTGTATATTAGATTTAGGATACCAAATATTATTTTATTGCTATCTTTGAATGAACTTCCCTCATTACATGCATCTATTTTTCGCACTTCAGCAAATGTTTGTTCATCTATTTGTAAAGGCTCAAATAAACCTTTAAACCTGCACTTCACAGATATCTAACATTTCAGCCTTACAGAGCCATGATACCATATGCTTTGGAATTGGTTATCAGAGGATGGCCGTTCTTTTCATACCCTATTTATGAGCTTCTATAACCATCTGATTGACCCCAGTCATCTGGATGGAGTTTTGGTCTGATCTGGCAAGGCAGTTCTTTTGTATCCATAGAGTTTCAGGTTGCATATTGTACAGCATCCTATCCTTGGCAGGAAGGAAGAGCCACCTTTTTTTTTTTTTTTTTACCATGCAAAATTGTATTGTACTGGGCTGAAAGATCCTTTAAGACTGACCGTTCCACAGGGATTTCAGTGCGCTGGAAAAGTCCCTTTGTGTGTCCTCCCAGAAACTAAACTATTAACTGCTTGTTAACTCTAAATGTTCAACTTATCAGAGTGTTTAGGGTGTGTGTGTGTGTGTGTGTGTGTGTGTGTGTGTGTGTGTGTGTGTAATTCTAATCTTTTTAAATTTATTCTGTTCTGGCTTCAGAAGCAGCTACAGGTCTGCTTTTTAGCAAAATACCCGTTATCTCTTTTGGTTCACAAATCTACGACATGGTGCTGCGCAACGTGCCACATCACAAGAACATGCTGTAGGGATTTATCTGTGGTGTCACTTTTTTGCACACTGTTCACCGGGGGGGGGGGGCATAGAACAGTCCTGAACACCAGGGCTCACATGGCCATTATACCCCAGGGCGGCAGCTTTCCAGCTCCATTTTTCCCTTCAAACTATTCCTCATTGTTTGCTGTAAAATGCTTAAAAGTATACTAGGGACTGTATGAGGTTTAAAGACCAGTCTGCTGAAATCATTTATAAGCTCAGTTATTGAAAGGCAAAAAGGAAGAGACAATCTACAGTAACTTAGGTGGCATGCAGATTTCATGGCTTATTTTCTGTACAGACGTGGGTTCTATGGGATTTTCAGCCATGTTAAATTGTTAGAAATTGAAGAATAAAGAAATATATCGTCCAAAACTTGCCTGAAGAAATTCCTTTTCTACTCGATCCCCAGTGATATGGGTGCCGCTTTCAAGGATTATCCAGAACAGACAGGCACAAATAATTCTTTAATCCTCTGCTTTACGACCAAGTTCATGTACATCTACCAGCAAGTTGCTGAGTGTTCTTCTTTTTAGCTTTTGACAATGTCCCAAGGCGGGAGGAAACGTAAAGCAGAGGATTAAAGAATTATTTGTGCCTGTCTGTTCTGGATAATCCTTGAAAGCGGCACCCATATCACTGGGGATCGAGTAGAAAAGGAATTTCTTCAGGCAAGTTTTGGACGATATATTTCTTTATTCTTCAATTTCTAACAATTTAACATGGCTGAAAATCCCATAGAACCCACGTCTGTACAGTAACTTAGGTGTCCTCATTTATTATACAAATATATAGTAAAAGTATATATAATAAAAGAGGAATATGAATTAGCACAGGGGGGAGATAAAAATGGGAGCTTTAGACATTTCTTAGAACAGAAAGAAGCATGATGAATAAGGGAGGGCGGAGCATTCCAAGTGCAAGGACAGCTAAAGAGAGCAAAGGTGAGAACTGAAAATTCTGGGATTTGACAAGGATCAAAGAATGGCAAGAACATTATGTGAGAAAGAAGAGCAGAATTGAGGGCTTAAAAAATTGACTAGCTTATCCCAGGGGTGTTAAACATAAGGCCTGCAGACGCTCTTGATCCCTTTCAACAGTGCCACTTCTGCCGATGCGTCACTTCATAGCTCAGCAGCTGAGAGTAGCTGAGAGTGATGCTGGATGAGCCCAATTATCACAGAGGCCTGTGAAATGGCGAATTGGCAGAAGTGGCACTGTTGAAAGGGTGCTGCTGCTGAAAAGGCGGTCCTGGGAGAGCCTCGTTACCATGCGGGCCACTCTTTCAGCATCACTGCTTCTGCTGAGGTTCTGGTAGGGAGAAAGAGGCCTCATGAGGAGCGGTGCAGGGGAAGGGGCAGCATACTGGGCTCCAACACCGATCACATTTTTAAGGGGTGCATAAGGGGTAGTGGTGCTAGAAGAGGCTTCCGGCACCACCTTGGAGGGCCCCCCAGGCGCTTATCTAGCGCCAACCAGCTGTTTGGCGCTGTGCAATTGCATAGCGTCAATCAGCTGTCCAGCACTAAATAAGCAGGGGAGTGCTAGAAGAGGATACTGGCATGCCCCCCCCGACGCTTTCCCTGCTGCTGCTTTTTTATTTTTTAAAAACACACCCCTGGAGTGATGGCACTCCTGGGGGGTGACAACGTCAACTTGGTCCTGGGTACTTGGTCCTAGCTACGTCACTGCTGCCAAGGCACTGGGAGAGCCCAATTATGATGCAGGCCACCCTTTCTACAGTGCTGCTTCTGCGGAGGCATCACTTTGCAGAGCACTTCTCAGCTGCTGAGTTGCGAAGTGACACCTTGGCAGAAGCAGTGCTGCTGAAAGGGGAGGCCCATATGGTAACTGGGCTCTCCTATTTCTTGAAAACAGGATTTGCATACCTGTATTTTCTCTTCTGTCATTTGCAGCTAATGAGTTCCCAAGTTGAGAACAAAAGTGCTTATTTCTGGTCATCACCTGCTGAATGACATCACTTTCGGCCATCAGCAGGTGCCATGAATGCTATTTGGCCCACTGTATTAAATGAGTTTGACACCCCTGGCTTACCCTTAGTTACATACATATACTTGCACTGCTCTGATAAACTGTAATTTTCAAAGTTAGTAAAAGCTAGGGGAGGAAAGTACTGGAGTGGGAAGTGAAGCCGGGAATGGATAAGGCCCTATAAAACTCAGAAGCCAGCGGGTCCCTGAGAGCCAGGAAACTAGACTGTACATACAGGGAAGGCGTTGGGCCAGCCTGCAGCAGGCAGCTAAAGTCCGCGAGGAGTTTTATTGCTCAGTCAGCCATGCTCTCTGGCTCTGTACCCCCTACCCTATTGCCAATGTCCACAGTGGAAACACCCCCCCCCCACTTGTGTCCTATTATACTCCAGTGTGTTCTTCTGCTGTAGTTTGGTTCTAGCTCAGAACCATTTACTGCTCCCATAGAGCTACTCCGTTAGTTGGTTACATAATAGGAATGATCTGGTCCAACTCCTTGCATGGAGAGAGAAATTAATTGGATTAGGCTGAGTCTCTTCTTCTGAATTCACAGTTGAAGATACTCCATATAACAAATGGGAAAGCTTATTTGATTATTAATCTGTACATGGAGTTAGAAGGAATTAGAATTTCTAATTCTAGAAGTTAGGACTAGAAATTCTGGAGTTAGAATTTATAACCTAAATACTTAACCCTTTTCTAGATTTCTTGTCCCATTTTTATGGCAAGGGAGGGGCTTATCTTATGGTAGCCTTTTGGTGACTTCTTATGCCTTCCCTAATTTTTCCCCTAGGATTACCATTCAAAGCATTCAGTAGTACTTTTCATTTTGAACGAAGGTACAATTATACCCATGTTTGGTTAAAACTCAGTTTAACAGAGGCCAGATTGAGTCTTGGATCTACAAGTAAAGCTTAGACCTAACTACTCCTGACTAGAATGATGAAGCTGTTTTGTATTCCCGTGCAAAAACTCCAGTACCCACTTTATAGTTAATCTTTTAAACCAACATTTTAGTTTACATTTGTCCTGATGCCTCTATTTATTAAGAGCATCCTAAATGGCAGTTGGTTGTTTCAGTTCAAGTCATGAGGAAAACATGACCCACAGGCATAATTGGTTGACTTTAGGTCAGCCATCCCACGTTGGCATATTCCATTCCATTCCACATTTATTTCTGGTGATCTGTTCTCTTTTGCATTTATACAAATAAAGATAGGATATAAATTTTCCAAGTATTTATATATAAGATTTTCTCCCTTCAGAGGAGACAAACTTTAGGCACTCTATGGACAAACTTTCCCCTCAGTGTTGTAGAACGTATTTTTGAAGACAGATCTGTGACTTCAAGACTTAATCCACTTGTCCTCTTTTGTTGAATTGACTATATTCAGATATTTATCTTTGTGAACTTATTGAGGCTTTTAATTTATTTTATGCTAGTTGCATTGCATTATATCCTAGATGGCAGTAATGTGAATGGAAAAAGGAGAGTTTTTGTTGATCTCCCTATTCTGCTAGAGCTCCCTGTGGTGCTTGTCATCTTGCTCTGGAGGGTTCTCCAACCCTCAGGAGCAGATTTTGGGGGAATGTCGAGGATAGGGGGAGAATCGGGGAAAAATCACGCTTGCATTAATAGAAGACCGAGTGGTACTGACATCGTAGACAGGTGTTATTATAGTTAAGGGCTGTGTTTCCCAAACATTTTTTCCCTTGACCATAGGTGACCATTGGCCACGGCTCCCCATTACATTATGTCAGTGTCTGCCAATTGGCATTGAACTGTTTTCTGAGAGGATTCTGTGGCACTCTGCGGCTCCCCTGGCTGGCTTCCGCGGCTCCTTTGGGATCCGCGCCTTCCAGTTTGGGAACCACTGGTTAAGCTGGGATGGTTGTGATAAAATGAAAGGTAGGTCATCTCTAAGGTATGTGTACATGCTACTGCATTAAACAAAATTAAAAAACAGAACAAAGCTCCAGTAGCTTAAGTTCTGCAAATTATTAATGAATTAGGTAGTGTTCCTGAGTGAGAGAGCGAGCTCCCCATGCTGATAATTTATCAGAAATGGCATGTGTCAGTACAGAATATGGTGGAAACGCTTGTCCCCCTCTATGAATCTTGGCCTCTGGAATGTCTGGAAGCCCACTCATTGACGCCTAAGTTCCATTTGAACTTGTCGTAGAATTGTTTCCACCAGGACCTAGCAGATCTGATTATAGTAGAATTTTGTGTATGGGAGTCTTTTGAGGTGAGAGATGCATATTCATATATCATGGGTGGAAGTTTGTATGGTTTATGCAGGATACAATTTCCCTGCACACAATGGAAGGGAACTCTGTCTTTCTCATCAATTGAAACCTGCAAGTGCTCTATTACTGAAGTCATACATCTCTGTTTTGGAAACTATTTCAGGCACAAGCCAGGAGAGGGATAGAATTTCGTTTGACAGAACTCTGAAATCAGATCTTCAGATGTTTTCAAATTAGCTGTCTTTTAAAGTTTGTGAACCGAAAATAGGACTTCAGATTTTAAAATTATGTATGATCAAAAGCTGCCAAATAATCTTAGTAGTGGGAGGCTTGATTAATCGGCTTGGATTTTCTGAATTTGGCGCAATTGAACGGGACTTGGCAATTGAGTCCAAAAATAGTTTACAATCCTGATCCAGTCTGACAGACTTTCTTAATTGCAGCGTGCGTCAAAAGTCTCCAGAGATGACTCTACAGAGTTGTTTCACCAGATGTGTTTGTCACTTTTGACAGGGAAGATGAATTGGTGTGTAGCACATAACATTTTTGCAAATATTTCAGTTCGATAAAGGGGTTGCCTATAACTTCAGAAGGCTTGCTGAGTAGGAAATGGTGCCTTCAGAAGCATAAAAGGTTACCAAAAGAACTATTGCAGAAGCATAAAAGGTGGCTTTCTTCCAGGCCTTCTGTCATTCCCAAATCGGGAATGACAGAAATGGAACACATTTTTAATGCTTCTTTTAGGAGAGAAAAGTACAAAACATTAGTTACAGAAGAGCAGCTAATGCTCCATACTTCATACCTGTTGACTTGAGGTTCAAGTAAGGAATTTGAAAAGGTCTCCAGTAGCATTAACTTTGAGGAAGTTTGATGCTTTCCAGAGCAAATCTATGAGTAATTCCCTGCTCTCCTGCAAATACTTTTCTCTTTAGTTCCTGGATTGCATATTCTAAAACTGAAGGGACATTGAGATGGTCACTGGCATGCCACAAAATGTTGTGATGGCCTTTGCCATAGATGGTTTTAAAAAGAAACTCAACTACAGTGGGACCTCCTTATCTGTGGATTGGCCATCTGCGGAGGGAGGGAACTCACAGGGGGTGCTGCCACTGTACCTTATTGAAGAGCTGCGCGGCCCCACTGTGCGCTCCTTCCCTCCGGCGCTGCATTATAATAGTGTAAAATGCCTGTTAGAAGAAAAAAAGTGACCAGAAGCGACTTCTGGTTGCGTGCGGGTAACGGAACCCCCGCGGATACAAAGGGCCAACTGTAATAGCCTGTCCTTGCTAGAGATGGAATGCTGGATTAGATAAGTTTGTAGAGAGATTTGGCAGCTACTTGTGTTCATTATTTGAAGCAAGTTGACATATAATGTTAGGTCTTTAAAATGGCAACAACAAAGTGTTCACGTAGGGCAGGTAGTGCAGTTTTTTTAATTGTCAAGTGTGTCTTTTTCGGGCAGCCGGAATTTTTAATTATTTATTTGTGGCCCCTGAATATGGCCATTTTGCCACTGCCACTTGCCTTACCTTGCTGTCTCTGTCCTTCTTGCCGCCGCTGCCCCTCTCCTCGCTGGCTGCGTTTGGGCTGGCCAGGACTCCGACTGCCCCTGGGCCCTCAAGCTGCCGCTGCCTCCCCGACTCTGGAGCCTGGCTGGCTGCATTTGGGCCGGCCAGGACTCCGACCTGCCCCTCAAGCCACCGCTGCTGCTTCCACAATTTATTTTTTTTTCCTCAGCGCCGCCATCTTGGATCTCACAAAATCTCACTAGATTTGGGTGCTGCCATCTTGGCTCCTGCGAGATTTCGCGAGATCCAAGATGGCGGTGCCAAGGAAAAAATTTTAAATTGTGGAAGCGTCGCGGAGGCAAACCCGGAAAACCAGGACTGACCTGGTCCAGGACTGGCTGGCCGGGACCATGCTCCAGAAACCCGGGCAGTCTCGTTTTTTCCAGGGCGGCCGCGGATGGTAAGCCTAGGCATGATTGTCTCAGTGGGTGTGCCATGCCCTGCACACTTCAATAATGCAAATGCAGCCACTTCTGGAAAATTTTCAAGGGATTTATCTAAGCAAGGAAGAGAGGAGAAGGAATAACGCAAAGGAGGAAAGGTGTCTTTTAAAATCTGGCTTGGGCCTAATGCATTTCTTTCATTGCCCGTGGACAAAGAGTTTTGGTTAGGGCTATATGGATTGCTAGCCTTGATCCTTGACCAAAGACACATGTCATGCACCTCAATACAACTTAGGGTGCTGGGTAACAACATGCTCAGAGGTGCTCCTTGTTATAGGGGTAAACCCTGTCATTGAAAATAGGTTCCACCTGAGTACTGAGCTCAAATGTAAATCCTGGGAAGAATATATAAACTATTTCTCATATTTAGTAGTTCTATCGTTGATAAGCCACGGTATTTCTGTTTTAGTGCAGCTGCTGATGGTAAATCTGCTGAAATGTGTGCTTGATGCACATTAAACTATAAAGCCCTTGGGCTCCTATAAATACCGGTTAATCTTCCTTTTACAGGAAAAAAAATGTGAAAATAACTTTGTTATGCTTAGCAGGTTAGCACATCATTGAGAAAACTAGCAACCCAGCAAGACCCCTGGCAACCATCTGAAAATAGCTTCTGGATGTGGTTGGTGAACAGGAGTAATTGGTGTGTGCATTTGCTGAAAATGTTCTCAAAATCAGGTGCTCACTTCCCAGTGAGGAGAAAAAGGAAATCCACAGGAGCATCTGCAGCAATCAAACAAAACTGTTCTGAAATGTTGTGGCTGAACGGTGGTGGTGGTGGTGCTTAACAGCTTAAGATATGTATAGTCTGGTTTATGCAATTTTATGATACAGTTTCTCCCTAAATGAAAGGCAGAAGCACAGCCAGGACGTGGCTGCACTTTGAAAAGGAACATCTGGGAATTGAGGGTTCTATGTTCTCATAGAACAATACTTGTAAAAAACCCATTTGAAAAAAAAACGAGGTTTAGAATTGCCTGCCTATGTAAACCGCCTTGAGTCTGTAAAGAAAAGGCGACAAAAAATTCCATAAATCAGAAGTGGCCAACCTTTTAACATGAATGCGCTTGGCCCTTTAATGGTTGTCCATTAAATTCAGCAGGGATTGTGAAGAGCTCCAGAAGGATCTCTCCAAACTGGGAGCATGGAGGCTGTTTAAAACAACAGTAATAGAGGCCCAGCGGGAGTGTATCCCACAAAGGAGGAAGGGCTCGACTAAGTCCAGGAGGGTGCCGGCATGGCTAACAAGCACAGTTAAAGAGGCTATAAAAGGCAAGGAAGCTTCCTTCTGTAAATGGAAGTCTCGCCCTAATGAGGAAAATAAACATGAGCACAAACTGTGGCAAAAGAAATGTAAAAAGATGATACGGGAGGCCAAGCAAGACTTTGAGGAACGTATGGCAGGCAACATAAAAGGGAATAACAAAAGCTTCTTCAAATATGTTAGAAGCAGGAAACCTGCCAGGGAAACGGTTGGTCCACTGGATGGTGTGGGAGAGAAAGGGGTGATAAAAGGGGACTTGGAGACTACAGAGAAATTAAACGAGTTCTTTGCATCTGTCTTCACGGCAGAAGACCTTGGGCGAATACCGCTGCCTGAATGGCCTCCCCTGACTAAAGAATTAAGTCAAATAGAGGTTAAAAGAGAAGACGTCTCAGACTTAATTGACAAAATAAAGATCAATAAATCACCAGGCCCGGATGGTATCCACCCAAGAGTTCTGAAGGAACTGAAAAATGAAGTTGCTGACCTCTTGACCCAAATATGCAACTTGTCCCTTAAAACGGCCACTGTGCCAGAGGATTGGTACATAGAAGAACAAGCTTTGCTGAGGGAGAGTCAGCATGGCTTCTGCAAGGGGAAGTCTTGCCTCACAAACCTGTTAGAATTTTTTGAAAAGGTCAACAGGCATGTGGATGCGAGCGAACCCGTGGATATTATATATCTGGATTTTCAGAAGGCGTTTGACATGGGTCCCTCATGAAAGGCTCCTGAGAAAATTCCAGTCAGGGAATAAGAGGGCAGGTCCTCTTGTGGATTAGAAACTAGTTGAAGACCAGGAAACAGAGAGTGGGAGTCAATGGGCAATTTTCACAATGGTGAGAGGGGCAAAGCGGTGTGCCCCAAGGATCGGTCTTGGGACCGGTGCTTTTCAACTTATTCATAAATGACCTGGAGTTGGGGATAAGCAGCGAGGTGGCCAAGTTTGCAGATGACACTAAACGTTTCTGGGTGGTGAAGACCAGCAGGGATTGTGAAGAGCTCCAGAAGGATCTCTCCAAACTGGGAGAATGGGCAGCAAAATGGCAGATGCGCTTCAATGTAAGTAAGTG
The DNA here is from genome assembly GCA_026170595.1 of Plestiodon gilberti rubricaudatus. Lineage (NCBI taxonomy): Eukaryota > Metazoa > Chordata > Lepidosauria > Squamata > Scincidae > Plestiodon > Plestiodon gilberti. The sequence continues at coordinate 24,299,238 of JANXHW010000002.1, read as the reverse complement.
TAAAGTGATGCACATTGGGGCAAGAAACCAAAATTTCACATATATGCTAATGGGTTCTGAGTTGTCTGTGACGGATCAAGAGAGAGATCTTGGGGTGCTGGTGGACAGGTCGATGAACGTTTCGACCTAGTGTGCGGCGGCTGTGAAGAAGGCCAATTCCATGCTCGGGATCATTAAAAAAGGGATTGAGAAGAAAACGGCCAATACAAATCGATGGTAAGGCCACATCTGGAGTATTGTGTCCAGTTCTGGTCACCACACCTCAAAAAGGATATAGTTGAATTGGAAAAGGTGCAGAAAAGAGCGACCAGAATGATTCATGGGCTGGAGCACCTCCCTTATGAGGAAAGGCTACAGCGTTTGGGGCTTTTCAGTCTAGAAAAAAGGTGCCTGAGGGGGGACATGATTGAGACGTATAAAATTATGCATTGGATGGAGAGAGTGGATAGAGGGAAATTCTTCTTCCTCTCGCACAACACCAGAACCAGGGGACATACACTAAAATTGAGTGGAAGGAGAGTTAGAACGGACAAAAGAAAATATTTCTTTACCCAGCGTGTAATTCATCTGTGGAACTCCTTGCCACAGGATATGGTGATGTCCCCTGGCCTAGATGTGTATGCCACAGGATGTGGTGATGGCACCTGGCTTTTAAAAGGGGTTTGGACAGATTCATGGAGGAAAAGACCATCGCAGGTCACAAGCCATAACCAACCTCCTGGTTTTAGAAGTAGGTTTTCTCTGTGCCAGGTGCAGGGGAGTGGCAGCAGGAAACAGGTTATCTTGTTGGCTGTGTGCTCCCTGAGGCATCTGGTGGGGCCACTGTGTGGTACAGGAAGCTGGACTAGATGGGCCTTTGGCCTGATCCAGCTGGGCTCTTCTTATGATCCAGCTTGGCTCTTCTTACATATAGGAGAGGGCATTTCAGCAGGTGCAGCTGCTTTAACAGCACCATCAGCAATTGCAGCTGCCATGAGTCTGTCTTCTGCACAACTCTTAAGAACACGGAGGCCCTAATGGTGGAAGGTTGGCCACCTCTGCCATAAATAAATAAATAACATGTTAGAATGCTATTTATCCACTTATCTACGGTATATTCTTTCTCCTCTCCTAGATGAGGTGGGGAACCTTGCTAGCAGGGGACCTCCCTGCTAACTGGCATATACCTCCAATAATGATTTGCAAATCTCTACAAATGATCCAGGCTTTGTGTTTCCAGAACAGGGAGGCGCTGGATATACAGTGCCCTCCTCAAATTCGCTATCCACAGATTCACTTATCCACGGATTGCGACACCCCCCCTCCCGGCTCCCCCACCCACCCATTACCTTTGTTTTTCTTCATAGAGCTGGTGCCAGGTCAATGTGTTATAGCGATGAAGCAGGCAAGCAGCCTGCATGCTAGAGAGGCTCCGTTAAACAGGAAGCATGCTGCTTATAACGTTTGGGTTAAGCAAGAAACACACTGACCTGGTGCCAGCTCTATGAAGAAAAACAAAGGCAGTGGGTGTGGGAGGGCTGCGGGATAGGATTCCCCCTATCTGCGGGTTCCCAGTTTCTGCGGGGGCAGGAACCTATCCCTCGCAGATACCGGGGCCTCGTATCTTTTTAAGATTCACCAACAATGGTGCCCAATGTTATACTTCCATCATTTCATTTGCAGCTCTCTATTTTGTCTACCATGTTTTACCCAACATATGCATTTTTGTGAACCCCACCACTGCTTCTTTTTCAATTTTTGTGAAACGTTTGTAGTAACAGACTGGAATGCTAAACATAATTGGATCACATTACTCTTGGGAATGTAAAGCTGTCAAAATCCTGATTTCCCCCTCCTTAAATACAGAGTATGCAGCATTTTATGATATTATTATTATGAGGACTTTGGAAAAACTCTGCAGAACCTTTTTTTGGGGGTGCTGGTGGTTATAGATCTCTTTTGTGTAAACTGCCACAGTTCATAATTGACAATAGAGAATTTTATAACTATCATACTAACTATGTCAAAAAGCATTAACAGAGGCATTTCCAACTGTCTTGATGATGCTTTTCAGATGGATCCCATTAGATAAATTTCAACATGTGTGCATGGAAAGAGTCCATGCTGGATTACTTCCTCCTAAGTGAACCCCTAAAACAGGCTTTGCTGCAAGTTAACCTTATATATTAGCAGCTCCTTCCCAAATTTAAATTGTTTATTCTAAAAAGAAGTGTCAACATTAGGCTTAATGGTCAGAGTGAGAAGTCAAAATAAAATATGTGCTCTGGGTTTGTATTATCTGACTTGTTGAAATAAACCCTTCCAACAGAAAAATATGTGAAGTCAGTTGTCATGAAACAATAATATACATCCTGACAGCTCTGGAGGCCTGATGTATGAACTGCTACTGGAATGATTTAAATCTCTTGAAAATGTGAAGAGGGGGGAAAATGCAACAAAATAAGGATTTTGGGAAATACTTGACTTACGTGAGGTTGTGGGGTCAGTGGGTAGGAATGGTGGCAGCGCAAAGAGCTAGGGAGTTTACGCTCGCGAAAGCTGCCGTGGAGTCTGGAGCATTCAAACCCTCCGCTGGCAAGGGAGACGGAATGTTCCGAGAGCCGCTTTTGGAAGAAGGGACTTGCTGCCTGTGAAGGAATGTTGAGCAGGCCCTTCTATTGTCTCCCTCTGCCTGTCTGTTTAAAATATTAACGTTGGAGCGGGGAGGAAGAAGAAAAACAAACATGTGTGGCTGACAGGTTAATAAGGGACGGACAATATTTCCAGTGGGAACTTGGGCACCATCAGTGATTCTGCTTCTCACTGCACTGTGCGGAGACTTGGTTTTGGCCTCAGTCTGTGTACCCGAAGCGCACCTAAAAGCATCAAAATGGAAACCGTTTACTGTTGGCAGAGCAGGAGATATTCTCCAAAGGAGAATGCAATTTTTCATGGTGTGAGGTCAGACCCTTTAGTTGTGTTTCTGTCTGCTAATCATTTGAGGTGTAAGCCCCTTGTTTGAATGCTATGAATTGGCCTCAACCCTCACCCTCAACCCTTCATCTGCAATGTGAGGGTGATGATTCTGGACAACCTTACAAGGTCATTGTATAAGATACTGCATGTGAAGTGTTTCATTTTGTTTGGTACATTTGATTCCCACCCTTCTTCTCTAAGGAATTCTTCCCACCTTCCTTGTAAGTCGGGTTACTCTTAGAAATACATTTTGCTCAGAACTTCCCAGTGAGCTTCATCAGACCCTGGTTTTTCCCTCCTCCAACCCCAGAATGTTTAGTTGCTACTTCATACTGGTTGTCAGTTAGGTGACAGGCTCATGCAACATAAAACAAGTTGTGCACGTATCGCAAATAGTGGGCAAATAGGAAACAGTATCTCACTGACCTTGGAAGGATTGCAGCCCAAGCGGATCAAGGTCAGTGCAATACTGTTTCCTATTCCCCACCATTTTGTGATACATGCACAACTTGGTTTGTATTTCCTAGTTCCTCATTCAAACAGAGCTGCTGCAGAAACAGCCTGAATAAAGAGCTGAAATTTACATACCTTTGCACCCCAGAGTGAGCTCTGAGGTATCCTGTATTCCGCACCTCCTTCAATTGTAAAGAGGATTCTGACCAGTCCAAAACGTCCAACATGCTTTTAAACACATGAAGCTCCCAGTAAAAAACATTTTGGGCTACCTGTCAAATTGTATACTCTGACTTGGAGCATAGTGGACTCTCTTCTGTGAGACACTCTAGCACAGAGTTTCTCAACACCTTCCCGGCTGAGTACCACCTCCGGAACCACTCTCCTGCCGTGTACTACTGGAAGTGACTGGCGATGACATCATTGCCAGTTACGTCTGGGTTTTCAGGTTTTCGAAGGCCAGAAAACGCAGGTAGGAGGCTTTGGGTAGGTAGGAGGGCCCTTCTCGGTGTTCCTGAGAGGCTCGGCTAAAGGCAGGAGCCTCTCGGGAGCAAAAACGTGGCGACGAAAGCACTGCATCAGAGCAAAGTTCCGGCGGTCCAAGTTCCACTAGCAGTCGGCCAAAGTACCACTGGTGGTACTAGTACCACTGGTTGAGACCCCCTCCTCTAGCATCATGTCTGGCCCATTGCTTTGTTTTTGCACAACAAATGGTCAAGCAAGTTCTGTATTGAAATAAAGAGCTGGAAGCCAGTAACCAACTTCAGCTGCTTTGACCATCAGAATGGTAGACAACTGGTTTCTCTAGCTCAGAGTCTCTGTGTCTGCATATGGCAGCACTTTAAGGTACAATATGTTGTCTGCAGACTGTTTTAACTTTCTCTGATTAAAACTTTCTGAATAATTTTAGATCTGTGTGGTATTGTCTGTTGGGCATGATGGATTATTGGTCCTTTGTGTTAGCAGCTGTTCTTCTTATTAAAACATCCAGTTTTGTGTTATACAAATGACAATAAAACATTGGCAAACTAAGAAATCCTTCCACTACTAATGTTGTTCGAAGAGGAAATGTAACTTTTGAAGATGTACAACATATGTTGAACTAGAAACACAAAAGCAGAACTATGTAATGGGCGAGGGTGGGGAATAATTATAAATTAAATTCCTCAATTGTAATTGCAAGGCATGACTCACCATGTGCTGTGTGAGCCTATTCTTGTGCTCTCAACTCTTTTAAACTTGTGTACGTTAGAGTCTGATGAATTGTGGCACTTTCAACAGCGACTTGGCAAATAAGAACAGATTTGCCTAATGATGGTCGAAAGGGAGCCATTCCCGGTGTATCCTTTAACCCAAGATTATGGTGGTGGTGGTTCTAAATGACGTTGATTGGTGGCTTTTAGACCCCATGTTCCTCTGGTGTTTCTCAGGGGCCTGTCCACCATTACAGGTCATCCTCTGCAATGTGCAGCGAAAAGTGGATGGTTGAGCACATTCTAGGACACACACTGTTTACCAAGGACAATGGCAGAACCTATGAGGCCAGGCTGGTGCCCAATGTATGCAGTAGACCCTTTCTATCTGCAGATTTGGGACCCGTGGATTTGTCTTACTGTGGGTCCTGGACCTGCGGGGGTCCACGTGTAAAAAGAAAAAGTTAAAAAGCATGTGGTTTTTTTACCTTTTTAAAAAGCAAACCGCACCGTTCTGAAGCCTCCGCAGGGCTTCTGGAAGCTTAGCGACCCACTTCTGGGTTGCGTGAAGGCTCTTCCCCCTCCCAGCCTTGCCCCAGAATGCATCCTAGGACAAGGCTGGAAGGGGGGAGCCTTCACGTGCTTCGGAAGTGGGTCGCTAAGCTTCCAGAAGCCCTGCAGAGGCTTTAGAACAGTGCGGTTTGCTTTTAAAAGGTAAGAAAACCGTGGATTTTTTACCTTTTTTTTTCTTTAGCGTTTTACACGTGGACCCTGGTATCTGTAGATCCTCGCTATTTGTGGGTGGTGGTGGTCCGGAACAGATCCCCCGCGGATAGCGAGGTCTGACTGTACTTGCAGTGCACTCTATAATGCATCCAGAATCCATCCTGACAACTTGGACTCCTTGGTAGTTGTCTTCATGCATTTTACTTTAAGTGGGATTTCTTCTTACTAGAGTCAATGTTTTACCTGTCCTTTTTATTTTCAGAAAGATTCAGATCATGTCTAATACTGATGAGCCTGATGCAATAAAAGGTAACAAATGTGTGTCCACTCTCTTGTTTTTCAGACTGTCGTTTTACTCTGGACATTCTTCATTCTCCATGTATTGCATGCTGTTCCTAGCAGTGAGTATATGCCTTAACTGGTTATACCATTTAAAAAAAATCTGTTTCTGCTGCATAGCACAAAGTTGAAAAGTTGAAAAATTGCTGTATTAGCATTTCCTTTGGGTGAAGGGAAACATTAAATGAAAAAGAGGAACACATACAAATGAAGCTGGGAGGTCAAAACAGCATGTAGTCAAGATGCAGAAGGGATAAAGGTGGCCAGCTAACATTTTGCTTCTTGTGTTCTGTGTCTCAATTAGGCCTGGAAACAACATGTTTAGGAAAGGTAGTGTTAAGCTGCTAACAGCAATGAGAAGAGAGACTGCTTTTCAGGAGGCAGTCATTTTCTAGTTATCCTTTACTATTGTAGTGGCTGTGATCCTAAGTGATGGGTAGGAGTGTGAAATAGACGACAACTACTTCTGTTACTTAGATCAGTGGTTCTCATACTTTTTAGCACCGGGACCCACTTTTTAAAATGACACTCTATCAGGACCCACCTAGCTTTATGAGACTTTAAAAAAGGTGATCTAGAAATAAATACATTTTATTTACAAGTAAAGAGCTCAGCTGTTTGCAGGGTAATTTGCAGCTATCTTGTAAACTGCAGGAGCTCAGCTCTTTGAAGGGCAATTAGTAGCTATCTGGTTTTTGAATAGCCTCAGGGATTGAGGGAATTACTTATCTGATCTTTCCATCACCTGGGACCCACCAGAAATCAGGTTGCGACCCACCAAGTGGGTCCCTACCCACAGTTTGAGAAACACTGACTTAGATCATGTAGATAACATTTTATTTATGAAATTTCTAAACCATATTTCATCCAAAGATCATAAGACTATTTACAATACAACAAGAACACCATAAAACCTTAATCACAATTTCAGTAAAAATTTCAAATCCCTATGTAAACGCAATTAGAGAAGAACAACAAAACCTAGCATAAATCTGCAGCAAAAAAAAAAAAAAAAGCAGGAGCAGCAGCCCCTTCATCTCCTCCCACCAAATGCCTGGGAGGGTGACCAAGATGGTCTTCAACTGTCTCCAGAGTGCCTGAAAACTGGGAACAATACAAATCCCACCCAAGAGGCTGTTCTGCTGCCTGGAACCAACTACCATATTTTTCGCTCCATAAGACGCACTTCCCCCCCCCCCAAAAAAAACCAGGGGGAAATGTCTGTGCGTCTTATGGAGCGAAGTTTAAAAACCGTGTAAAAATGACTTGCTTAAACAACTTACCTAGTTGGTTTTCCGCAGCTCCAATCTTCTCCCCTAGTCAGCAGCTCGAAGACGCGAGCCTCCCAGGCGCTGGACGCGACCAGGAGGCTCTGCGCAAAGATTGCAGCAACTGCGATGTTTGAGCAGAGCTTCCTAGTCACGTCTAGCGCCTGGGAACTTTGCGCAAACATCGCAGCAGCTGTGATGTTTGCGCAACGTTTCCAGGCGCTGGACACGACCAGGAGGCTCTCCGCCAACATCGCAGCAACTGCGATGTTTGCGGAGAGCTGGCAGTTGCGTCTAGCGCTTGCGCAATGTTCCGAGGCGCTGGACGTGACCAGGAAGCTCTCTGCAAACATCACAGTTGCTGCGATGTCTGCGGAGAGCCTCCTGGTCGCGTGCAGCGCCTGGGAGGCTCGCGCCTTCGAGCTGCTGACTAGGGGGCGCGGGAAGAAGATTGGAGCTGCGGAAAACCAACCAGGTAAGTTGTTTAAGCAAGTCATTTTTTAATTTCCCCTATTTTTTGCTCCAAAATACACATGCTTCTAATGGTCCGATGCGTCTTATGGAGCGAAAAATACGAAGTCTTTGTCCCACAAAGCCCCAGCAGGTGTCAGCACATGGAGCAGAGGTTTCTACAAATATTCAGAGTTACTGAATATTTGTAGAAGAGTTAAGGCCAGCTGAAAGGTGTGTTTTTGTGTTTGCCTCCCCTTAGTATTGGCCCTACCTGATCAGAGAGTGCATCCCAGAACCAACTGTGACATTGCTGAGGGTACTGGGCTGCACCCCCATTCGAGTAGGGAGTTGGCCACAACTGAGTCTGGACTTTCAGCTTTGTATATGGAAAGCACCCCTTTTATTTTTCAGCCTAGGCAGTAGCCTACTTGGTCTGTACGGTTGGGCCAGTTCTGGAAAGAGGCTAGCTCCTAAAGTGCAGCCATCACTCCTTCCTCTGAGCTTAGGGCGGTGGTTCCCAAAGTGGGAGGCGTGGCTCCCAGGGGAGCCACGGAAACCAGCCAGGGGAGCTGCAGAGTGCCACGGAATCCACTCGGAAAAGAGTGCAGTGCCAATTGGCAGGCATCAACATAATGTTAAGGGGAGCCACAGCCAGTGGTTGCCAATGGTTGCCAATGGTCAAGGGAGCTGCAGGTCGAAAATGTTTGGGAAACACTGGCTTAGGGATTGCAACAAGCCTCCTAGATGCAGAGCCAGTGTGGTTCGCTCATTTGCAGAGGGAGAGCGTTGTCTTCTCTGCCTCCTCTCTCCTCTGACCTTGGCAACCTAGCCAACCTTGTGAGGAGGAGCAGCAGGATGCCTGGAAGCTGCAGAAGGGACCCTCTTAGCTAGCTAAGCCATTTCTCTTCCCAACCTTATCCTTAGCCTGGGAGATGTAAATGGTGTTACCACCAGGCTAAGCAGGAGGCAGGCTTGGTGGAAGAGGCACCACAACTCTCATCCATTAGAGAAGAAAGGGGAGGGAAAAGGCTGATCTAGTGTGAACAGGCTTCAGCAACATAAATATCAGTTTGTAATTGCCATCCAGTCTTGGCAAAGTACATTCTGTTTGTTCATGTTACTTTTTGTCCCATCTGCTTTGGAAGTTACTTCTCTCTTGGCCAGTCTAATCAAAGTGGAGGCTTCAGCTTCACATCTGTGTATTTAAACAAACAACAACAAATGCCTGCCGTCTTTTCAGTGAGGCATCTAGGAATAGGTTTTATAAATTATTCCCCACATGGACATTTGTGGACATTTAGATTTATTATAGTCTGCAAAGCTTAAACTTTTTTAAGCATTTGTGTTTTCATTTTGCTATGTTTTCAGCATAGAAATGGTTCTTGCTGTCAGATTATTCATATCATAGGGAGAGTGTTTAAGAACATGTCATTCTTGTGCCCAACTACCACCTTCCTGTGCAGGATTTGTTTTATGATCTCTCTGACAAAATGTACAAGTTGCTATGACTTCCAACAAAATGACAAGTCTAGTTTTTGGACCAGGAATGACATTAATGAAATGGCCTCTTTTGTTTTGTTTGAGGCAGTAATAAGTTCAGGCTATTCCTGGAGTTAGATCTCTTGGGTTTGAGTCTGTTCTGGGGCACATGGATCAGTCACCAGCTTTATTTATTTATATTTATTTATTTTTCACATTTTTATACCACCCTTCCTCCAAGGAGCTCAGAGTGGTGTACATATTTCCTCCCCTCCTTTTGTCCTCACAACAACCCTGTGAGGTAGGTGGGGCTGAGAGATCGTGACTGGCCCAAGGTCACCCAGGAAGCTTCGTGGCTGAGCGGGGATTTGAACCTGGATCTTCCAGGTCTAAGTCCGACTCCCAAACCACTACACCATCCTGGCTTTGCAGTGTGCGGAATGAAAGCCTTCATTAATAAACAGTGGCAGTACTACTGACCATAGTGTCTTTACTGGCTGTGTGTAAAAGAGCTGCCTGGTGCTGCCTATATGGTCAGTCTAGTCTGACTCTTGGAGATCTCAAGCAGAATCTCAAGCAGAGTCTTTTCCTAGCACTACTGTCTTAATATCTTGCAGTGCTGGGAGCTGTATGTGGGACCCTTGGGTGCGCGCAAAGCATGTGCTCTAACATTGAGCTGTAGGTCAGATGCTTCTATGCAAGGAAGACTGACACTACGTGTACCTTTTGGTTTACACTATATAGGGCTGAAGTGATGAAAAGCACGATATTTCTATAGTCTTAGTAAGTTGAGTATTTAGCCCAAAGACAGAGGGATGAGCAATTCCCATGACAATACTACTTATATGTATAGGGTGAAGCGAACAAAAGTTCAGGCTTCCAATGAAGTTTTGGTGCTTTTGAGATACTCTTGTCAGAGCTTCAACATGTCCAACTCACAACTGGCTTCATTCTGAAAAGCCTTTGAAAAATGGGTTGAACCAGGATGTACAAAGTAGTCATCTGGAAATGTGCTCAAAGAACTGAAAAAGCCAACTCTGCATTTTTTTTATTTTTTTTGTAACAGTCGTGTGCATTTGCCTTTGTTCTTTTTGGGAAGTGATGTTGCCTGGCACAAGAACTTTTGAATTTGGACCATTCGTCTGATTGCTGTGTAACTCTGTTCCTCTAACGACGTCTCTTACCCTAATATGGTTGAAGAGCAACCTAATCAGTACCTTTAACATGCCGAATGACGTAATGAGTAACAAGAAGCTTTGGATTGGCTTTGGCATCCCAGAGTGTGTAGGATCCAAAGCTTCTAGACCAGGGGTTCTCAACCAGTGGTATTAGTACCACCAGTGGTACTTTGGCTGAGTACTGGTGGTACTTGGACCGCTAGAACCATGCTCCAACATGGCGCTTTTGGAGCCGTGTTTTCATTCCCGAGAGGCTCCTGCCTTTGGCCGAGCCTCTTGGGAACGCTGAGAAAGGTCCTCCCACCTACCCAGAGCCTCCTACCTGCATTTTCTGGCCTCTGAAAACCCGGGAGTAACTGGTGATGATGTAATTGCCAGTCCCTTCCGCAGCAGGAGAGTGGTGCCGGAGGTGGTACTTGGCCAGGAAGGTGTTGAGAACCCCCTGTTTTAGACATTCCCTTTACTGGCATGGAGCATAACTTTATATGATAGAGAAGCAATCTTAAACAGTCAGCGGGGTAAAGGAATGTACCTTTCTGACATGGGGCACAGTTGGGCACAGTTTTCCCAGAACAGCCTGGCTAGATTGAGGCGAGTCCCACTGCAAATTCTTCCGCTTGTTACAAAACCCGCTGCCATCCACGCCCCCCCCCCCCATGCAGAAGGGTTGCCAGCTGGCTGCACTTGTTTTTGGCTCAGCTTCATGTACTTATGTCAATGTTGGATTTCTAATTAAACAAACATACCCCTTGTCAGTTTCGTTGCTCATTCTAGTGATGGCCTAGTAAACATGTTGAACTTTCTGCAGGTTTTTTCCTCTCTATTGGTATCAGCTGGGTTGAACTAGAAGGAGCAGTGAGAATTTTCTTGTGTTGGAATGCGCTCAGTCCTTAATGAATTGGTGGCTATATTTTGTGCACTTGGGAAGGGCTTACCCAAGGCCTGGTTGGTTCTGCCTCTTATAGGAGCTTGCTGCTTACAAGATGCTACTGCGATATTCTCTCTCTCTCTCTCTCTCTCTCTCTCTGTGTAGACGTTTCGTGGCTGCTGACTTTCCCACGTGGCAACATGGGAGTTCTGTCACTGGCCTGATGTCAAGTCTGATAACCTGTTTCAAATGTACTTTCTGCCTGCCTTCAGCTTGCCATTTGCACGCTCAGCTCCAGCTGCAGTTCTGTGCTGCTTATGACTCCCCAGTTCCTAACATGTGACATTACTCACAGCCTGTGTTAATCATAACCAGACATTTGAAACTTCAGCCTCTTGAGGGCTGGAGGAATCTGATGTATGTTACCGTGACAGACTGTGCAAAGAAACAAAAACAAAACAAAAACCTCAATCAAAAAGGATTACAGTAGTGAGACCAGCCATACTGACAAGTAGATTACAGGTCTGCAGGCCTATGGAGACCAATAGAGCCCCAGTCTCCTCATTCCATTTCAGCATTGGCTGCAAACTATCCCCATTAATGTCCTCCAGATTGCAAGAAGGTGCAGCTTGTTTCAGAGAGACTGTTTGCTCTGGCCTGTGGGCTGATCCCACAATTTGTCAGTTAGTTAAAGCTGTTTGCTGAGCCACAAACCTAGGATTGTAACGGCTGCTGCCTGTGTCAGTGTATGTATTGTCATTGTGAATGCTTCTATTTTCTGCTGAGCAATATTGACACTGTTGTAATAGTTAATACTCTGGTATACCTGCTCAGTGCTCTTAGAAAAGTAGTATATGAATGCATTTATTTTGTAGCACATTGCTTACAGCAGACTACAGTGATAGAGTAGCGCAACATATGGAGGCGAGTCCTACAACAAAGATGGACAGGGGACATGCTCACATCTCTTCCCATACATACTTGCTATCTTACTCCTATTACTTACAAGTATCTGAGGATGTGTAAATTGACTTAAGAGGCTTTATTTTCTGTGTACTCTTTGCAAGGAGGTGGTACACTTGAATACACGTGCTCTGACTGCTGGTAATCTCTGCATAATCCCTGTTTTTATAGAGGGGAGCTGACTAAAACCCATTTCTGCCCGGCCCACAGGTTTACACATTCCATGGCTGATGGTTTATCTGGTGTGCAGACATGATCTGTAGCATCACCACCATGGATTTGACTGACTCGTGTACTTGAGCGTTTCTAATAACATGCAGGTTTTGTCGAGTGCCTTGGGTGCCAGCTATTGGAAAGGTGGTTCAGAAATTCTAATAAATAAGTAAATAACCGCAGTTGACTACTGCTGTTGATCAGGTAAGAGAAGTATGATGATTAGCGTTGGATTAGGATTGAATTGATGCAGTTAACTCTTGCATTGTCACTGCAGCAGCAGCAGCAGCAGCACAGTAAAGGAGAACTCTGGCTGCTGCTTCCTCCCCATTGCCTGGTAAGTACCCCCTGGACTTCCTTGCGATGAGGCGGAGCAGCAGCTGTAATAGTCCGTTGCCCTCCTCCTTCCTGGGCTCCATTTTAAAATGCTTGGATGCCCTGGCCTTTGATGCTTCATCAAGAATGGGGTATCTAGGAATTTTAAAATTGTACCTGGGGAGGAGGATGGACTCTTGCTGCTGCTCTGTCCCACATCACCCAGGAAGTGATGGGGAAGGTTACTGGGTGATGGGGGGCAGCAGTGGCATTAGTGGGCCTCTTGCGGGGGGCTAGATGGGGCATGGTTAGGCACAGTCTTCTTCAGAGGCGTTGAGGACTTGGCATATGCTTGGCCAGGTGCCACCTGTCACATCACTTCTGATCTGCAACTATGCGATGATCTTTGTATAACGTTTATCCTAACCTTTTCCTGGCTAATAGATTTCATTCTTTAACTCCAGGAGTTAAAGTTCTCACCACAAAGATGGCATTGGCTGACCGCTGAGTAATAGTGGCGCCATTGACAGACTTAGAATAGAAATGCTGCTCTGGAATTTCAGGCCACCTCACTGCCAAGGCAAAGGAACTGGCAAACAAATATGTGCTGGTGTTTGTTTTTGCTCTGTGATGTTCTTACTAGAAGAGAAATTATTTCCAGATAACAATTTTTTTGCTGCTGTTCCCATTGAACTGAGCATTGCTAGTGTGCCTTGTGAATATTGAAGGCTGATGAGGAACAAGCAAGACACTGGGTGAGCTCATGATAGTACACCTCTCAGCCCACCCTTTGCTTCCGTAACAGGGTACAGCAGGTTGTCTGCGAGTTTCCTGTATTTCAAGGAAACGAAGTGAAGGGAGTGATTCATACACTCATGTGCAGTCCCCCGTGGACAGTTAAGAGTGGAGGGGAGGAAGACTATTCTTCAGCAGGCATAATAAGGATAATAAGGACACTTACGCAAAACAGAGCAATGCTTGCTTTAAAAAGATGTGAAAACAGCACATTTTTGAAGAACTGTTTTTAAAAGAAAATTAGCAAGATTGTAAGAAACATTCATTGGATTTAAGTTGCGGACTTTGGTCCTTCCTCCGTTCTTGTTTGGAATCTAAGTTCTGGTTAACTGGGCAGCTGTCCTGAAACTTACTGACTCAGGAATGGAAAGATTTAGTTGATGTGGAAATTGGACATGTCCTTGCCTATGAAAATGCAGCTGTCGTCTTGTCTTTCACATTTGCGTTTATTGAAAACGGGCTCTCCCTGCCTTCTCCCCAGCACGGAAAAATTAAAATCCTATAGAAGTGATTCATGACTTGTTGCTCTTGTATGGGTATCCCAGGGGACAGGGCTGTATGGTCATGTGTAGCTTGCAGAGAAACTTGCAGTTGGCAAATTGTCCCCAGAATAGAGGTTGATATTGGACTAAATACCTCAAAGGGTAGTTGACTGCAATGTCTTTAGCGCTTCATTGGTCTTTTTTTTGGGGGGGGGGACGACACAGAATGCCTATAGATATGACTTGTGCATAATATTGATGTAGGGTTTAACCATAATCCACACCACTCATGTTGCACTGATGTGGCTCCTTTGTTTCAGAATCTAAAACAGAATTGTTAATAGAAGCAAACCTTCCTTAATCCTCCTCAGATATGTTGCAATTTTATAAAAACACCTAAACTATTTGCCCAATGGGTAATGCATGGCAGTGGGTTAGTGGGAAGATTAGTAGATAAACTTGCTTTTTGTTGAGATGGTTCATGGATCCGTCTTAAATAGAACTTACGCTCTTACTGTATAAAGATAGTTATTCAAGAGAAGAAAGTTCCATTTTCCTTGCTGATTGTGGAGGCCTGTGAGGTTAACACTCTTCCTATCCACAGATTCGGTTTCCGCTGGGTTTTCCAGGAACCTAACCCCTGCGGATACAGAGAATTGACTGTATATATCTACAAGTCACTCCCAAGTCTTAGCCAACAGCCTGGGATGATTTCATCACTCTTGGTCTTCCAAATAAGGCCCATCAGGAAGGGCTCTACATGTGCAGTGAACATATAGGGCAGCATTGCAGCAGCATTCTCTGCCCCTACATCCTGTGCGTGGTCCTACACATGTTTTTATACGTATGTATAGCACTGCTCCCCATGATTGGGGCCCCAGTCACGATTGGGGACCCTTTCTGAGGGTCCCAATAGCATGGAGAGGTGTGTGGGCAAGTTGCAAATATGCATCAGAATGCATGTTGGTGGAAGGGGAGGGGGAGAATCACTGCTTCTCCCAAGACACTGCAAGCTAAAGCAGATCTGTTGCTCTTGACTTTCTTACACCTTTTTGGATTTACTGTATCTGTGAGCCGACATGATTTTTCTTTTCCTTGACTGAAAAAATATAGGCACCTCTACTGTGCCTGTAGCAGCTGCCAGTGCAGGGGAGATTTAGATCAGGAAAATTATAAAGGGGGGGGAGGCTTAGTTCTTCCTCCCTCTCCCCACTGCTCCAGTAAAAATCTGAGCTCCATAAAGCTGCTTAAAGTGAAGAATAGGAATAATAGAGCAATGTGATCAGGTGTCACATCTGTTTTGGCCCTAAGTGAAGCGCAGATCTTTATCTTGTTTCGTACTGTAGTCTTTGTGCTGAATAAGGACTGCAACCCCCCAGCCATTCTCAACCATTTTTTTGGCTAAGGCCTTTAGGAACTCTTCAGTTTCCAGCCCCCCCCCCCCCCCGGTCAAAACAAGGATACAACATGAACAGATAAACATAAAATCCCCTTGTCCCAGTTCTCAGTCTGTGGCCCCCTTCAAACGTGCCAGGGCTCCCCAGGGGGCCATGGCTCCCATTGAGAATGGCTGTTGCATGCTTCTGTCCCATCTGAAGTGCTTGAGGAGGATATCTCTGCATGGTGATCTTTTATTGCTTCCATGTGTATAAAATGCAGATGGGTTCGTTCTGCCTCATAACAGGTTCAGAGCTAGTCAATGAGAGTTACAAAGCCTAGTTGTTTGTAAGACTTTTGAAGGGTTCTCCTTCAGCATTCTAGTGCTGCCTTTCCTGCACACTGTATACAAGATCTGTGTAATTTATTGCTTTCCTATATGGAAAAGTATTTTTTGTATAGGAAGACTATGTATAGATGATCACACATGCTCATTGGATGTACGCCCTTTTTGTGACAATATGCACAAAGCTTTCACATGTCTCCTGGATGGTTTTGCTTTCTTTGTGGAAAATAGCATCTGGAGCTTTGAGTCTGTCTTGTTGCATCTCCAGTTCTGCTAGTAGCATTGCCTGTGTTTACTTTTTTCTGCAAGCATTTTTGGTGGTGATGGATGGCTGACTTGCTCTGTTGCAACTGAAAGCCATCTCTGTGTGGTCTTGTCCTCCCTTTCCCAAAGGGCTGTGTGACCTGACAGACACAATAGAGAAGCCTCTCCTCCTCCTGTACAGACTGGATACTGTTTAAACAACAGCTTCTTGCTGTTGTTAATTGCAAATGCAAACATGAAGCCACTTCTGATGCTGCTCATATTCTTCATTTATAGTTTGAGGGAACAGCACGGTCACAAGTGGTTCTTTCCACTCAGTCCTGTTAGAGGTGAGGGGGAGGAAAAGGTATGAGCAGACTTTCACAAAAAACCCTTGTGAAACACCTCCTCTCTTGTTGGACGTAGTCTTTTTAAAAATATATATATAAAAGGAAGACCTCAACCGCTAAGTCCTAGTAAAAGATGAGGCTTCTGTGGTTTGGTGATTCACTCCCCTGAAGCTAAGGGATTGCTTGGGCTGTGTTCTGCGTGCAGTGACGGCACACAACTTAATGGCGATGGGGGTTCCAAGTACTCTCCAGCAACAATGTTTAAAACGTTTTGTCAGTCACCAGGGGCAGCTTATAGCAACAACCCACAGCAAATTTTACAGTGCTTGATAAACAGTGTGTTTTCTATATGGAAATTGCGTGCACCTCCAGGTGCTCAGCCATTTAGGATGCATACAGTCTGTTTTGCCACACTTGTATACCATAGAAATCCACTGCCAGTTGGACACTTGACTGTGCAGTCCTGCCCAGCTCCTCCACTGGTGCAGCAGTGGTGAAGGGCAGAACACGAGGCTTTGGAAGGGAAGGGAGATATAAATCCCCTTTCCCTCCCAAAGCCTCCCGTTCTACCTCCACCACTGCTGCACCAGTGGAGGAGGCTGGGTAGTATTTGTACTGTCAGTGTGTGAAGCAGCCTTTGGAATGGTGTGTAGAAAGGGTTAGCTCTTTTTTTAAGTGTCTTCCTTCTGAAAGGCTCGGACATGTTATTAGTTGAAAGGTATTTGCTCAAGCTCCCAGAGCCTCAGTTCTAAACCTGGCACTTCCAAGTATGTAAGAATGCCTGGCCTTGACTCTTGAGTCTGTAGAGACAGCAGACTGTTGCATTTAAGCATTTATGTAGTGCTGCTTGCTAGGCACCAAGTTCCAGAGGGCTAGTTAGGTGCCGTACAGAATAATGAGATAGGCAGGCAGGACAAGTGGAGGGGGCTGTTAACTAATAGCGAAAAGCAGAGGAAAACTGTAGCAGAAGGCAATGTGTATCAATCTTCTATATGCTGGTTCAGGTGTCAAAATTATTGCAATCTAGACAAACGTCTTTGCTAAAACGTATAGCACTTTCTCTCTATCCCCCTACCGAGGATCTTAAAACTGTCTGAAATAACAAATGATTATCTAGACTAGGGGTTCTCAATGTCCCCGAGCAGTGTATCACTGCCACTGCCAGGGACCCCTCCCCACGTACCACCGGAAGTAACTGGCGATCGAGCACGCGAAACCCGCATGCTGTAGCACTGTCCGCTGAGCTGAGTATCTTCCCAGACTTGGCAGAGCTCCGTTGGGGTTTCCAGGGCGCAAGGTGGGTGTCCACAGACGCCCACCTCATGTACCACTAGTGGTATGTTTACCACTGGTTGAGAATCCCTGATCAAGACCTTTCATATCACCTGCAAGCAAAACCCAGGAATGGGATTCAGAGAGCTACGTTAGGTACCTCCAGTGGCTTGGGTATGCCCAGTGGCATTTTAATCTTTTTTTCTTTCAGTGAAAGGCCCCATCTGCTGTACAGAACTCGTGCTTGAAACGCTGTTTGATTTCAAAAGCAGTTTTCTGTTTGAGAAGCACAAGCCCCTCCGGGTTGTGGATCTTTAGAGCCTGTTTTACCCTCTGGAAAAATCACTCAGTAAATACTATACCAAGCCTGCTAGGAGCCATTTTGGGACTACTAAGAAAGGAAGACCTTTCTGAGGAATATTGACATGGTATTCTTTTCTGGCTGATTGAGTAGTGTGGGTTTCATTGCTAGCTTAAGCAAATTGTTATGCAGAATAATAAAATGCAACCTAATTTAACACTTTAAACTACTGTACCATATTGTTTTAATATTTTGTTAGGTAAGAGGAGGTGCATAAAACCTAGAACAAACATTGTTTGCATATGGCATATTTAAGTAGAATACTGATCTAGAATAGGTATGGTTGCCTTTGCTAAAAATACGATATGCTAGAACTAGGGGTTAAGGTGCTGGCTCACCTATCACCCCATCTCCTGAGTATTTTGTGTTGTTAAGTCGTGTCCGACCCTTCGTGATCCCATGAACCATATCCCGCCAGGCCTTCCTGTCCTCCACTATCTTCCTGAGTTCGCTCATTTTGAGTATTTTGTAGTAGAGCCCTAATAGACCTTGGAAGTCTATTGGAAGTGTTCTTTAAAAAAAGGAGGGTCAGGGAACTTAACACTGGGTTTATCCTACATTCCATTAGCCCTGACTAATGGACCAATCTTATCCAGGCCATGCACTGACAGATCTCATGATCAGTCAGTGTAAGACCAGGGCCAGGTACTGCAGCGGCAGCTACTGCAACAGCGCATGGGTTGGAGCCGACAGTGCAAATGGGTGGGCACACCAGCAACTTACGGAGCATCTGCTGAAGCAGGTAGGTCAGTAGAGGGGGTGGTTCAGGGGAGGATTGGGGCAGGGACTACCTGGCTGGGGGCATGTTGAAGGTGGGTCTCAGCAGCAGTGGCAGTGCTGAGATGCCCCCAGCCCAGGCCTGACGCTTCCTTGGATCTACGCCAGCAAAAGCGCTAGCATAGATTGGGCCCATTGGCATTGGCTCCCTGAGGAGCAGCAGAGTAGGTAAGTATAGAATTTCTTTATTTCGCCATTGTTGCCTGATCCCCAGCCAGCCCATGGCATGCAGCAGAGGCTGTGTCAGCCCTGCGGCACGCTCTGGCTCAGCACAGGATAGGATTGGGCCATAAGTCTCATTGAAACAAAATGATCTTTTATATATAATAAATGTATGGTTTAATTACCTTATCAGATAGTGGTTTCTCCGACAGTGTGAAGTGAACAGAGGGGTAGCCTTGCCAATCTTTTGCAGCAAATACAACTCTTGTCCACCAAAGTTTATGCTGTAAAATCTATTAGTCTAAACTTTAGACTCTAAAGTGCCTCTTCAGAATAATCAGCAAAGAGAGGACCCTGTGTTCTAGAATGACTTGTGTACATTGTTGTGTGTGTGTCATACATAATCTGAGTTAATAGAACAAGTTCTGGGAGGTCAGGTCACCAGACTTCATTCAAAGGACAGAAGCATTCAAACATTTATTCATAGCTTGCTTATTGTTCCTTTTTTTGTTAGATCTTCTAAAAAGTGGATCTTAACCATGGCTCTAAAATCCCTTTTAACAAGAACTTCTTGCTGAGATATTTATAAGTGTTGTTATAATAGCAAATCACTCGACTTGCAAAGATGTTTCCACTTGTGTCTGTGGCTTCTTCTAAAGGGGGTGAATGTTGAACTTTCAGTGGGAGAAAGGGGGCATTAGACCGGAGTGGGAAGATTGCTGCTCAGGATGTATGTGGCGAAGAGACTGTATTTTTATTATGAATGAAAGCTTAACCACATTCCATAAACACATCTAAGAAGGAGCTGTGAGGGTATTTTAACTTAGTAAATCAAAAGCACTTTTAAAGGGGACCACCAAAGATAAAAGTTTTAAAAGGATTTGGTATCGAAGGTAAATGGCAACTTTCAGAGCAGAAAGGATTCTGGAGAAACTCGGCATCTGTGCCACTCGCAATTTAAAACTGCGACCTCCCTTTCCTCAAAGCCAAGCACTGGGTCAGAAGTGTCTTTGCCTCAAGCATCCCTGTGGCAGGTTTCTCTCACCAGCACTGCTGTAAACACGTACCATATGTAATGGATTTTCTTGCTCCTACTCTCATTGGTAGAGGTTTACAACCTTGCTGTGCTGTTGCACCAATTGTGACTGAACTGCTGCTAAATGTTACCATTTGGGAGGTGAAAAACTCGCCCTATGAGTGCCATCCCTGTAACAATTAATGTAGCTCTCAGTCTTGGCTTAATCATGTCGGACTGAGCTGTACGGGAATTAAAATCTTAATTTTCCTTCATCTGATGAAGTGGAGTGAGTGTGTGTGTGTGTGTGTGTGTGTGTGTGTGTGTGTGTGTGTGTGTGAGAGAGAGAGAGAGAGAGAGAGAGAGAGAGAGAGAGAGAGAATGTTTAGATGGACTTCCATTCTGAAAAGATTATTCTAGTTTAGCCCTAGCTTAATGAATAGGATGCGTGGTCAAATTTTGAAATGTGACTTCTTGGCCAACTTCTTGGTCATGTTGTTCATTTGGTTGAAAGACACTAAATTAGGACTAGGTATAAGCAGCGGTGGCTTAGTAGTTAAGATGCTGAACTGCAAACCGGGAGGTAGGCAGGACAGCAGTTCGAAACCTGAGTGCCGCTTGATGGTGTGTGTGCTACCATCTTCGGCTCCAACTCCTGCCAACCTAGCAGTTCGAAAGCAAGAAATTGCAAGTAGATTAATAGGTACTGCCTCGGCGGGAAGATAACAGCATTCCGTGTGCCTTGGCGTTGAGTCATGCCGGCCACATAACCACAGAAGTGTCTTTGGACATCGCTGGCTCTTCGACTTTGAAACGGAGATGAGCACTGCCCCTAAAGTTTGTAACCTTTACCTTTGCTTAGGTGGCAGATATTTTCAGCTTGGAGCTCCAAATCATGCGTGTAAACGTTGTTTGAGTAATAGAAAGGATGAAACCTGCCTCTTAGTGTCTCATTAAGTTTTGAGTTGCCATAGCCATGTCTCCCTCCTATATGAATGGCTTTGAAGACTTGTTTCCTAGCATATAGGAATACAGTTGCTGCCATTTCTGAGAAGCTATGGTAGTTGCCAGCATTTGCTCTTGTTTGAGTTACTCATTACTGCTGTATTTTAGGGGATGCTGGGGAGGGAGATAAAAGGGAGATATCTGTAGATAACAGCTCAAGCTGTTTAGTCACAATTCAGATGAGAAGGCAGCTGATATGCTTTAATACAGATTACCACTGTGAACAGGCATGAGAAATCAAAGTATGCATGTGTAACGAGCAGCAGCTGCTGATGTTAAAGTTGTCAATTCTTTGATGGGATTGGAGCTGGGAGGCTGTAGACTTGCTAGTTCTATTCAGGTGTCTAGACAGCCTTTGAGATTGATGGAGGATGCTGTGCAACTTGGAAGTTCACTGGTTTAAAGTTTACCACCAGCATTGATTCAACAAAATGGGCAACTGCGTGTTTGAATCCTTTTCATTTAGGACCAACACATCAACCCTTGGGAGTAAAACAAAACAAGAGGCACATGCTTGTGCCAGTGAAGCCTAGCTCCACATCTTAAACAGTGATGGCTAAGTAGCTACTTAATGTGGAAAGTCCATGAACACACTTGAGTTTCCTGTTTTGCCATGTCGGTTGTGCAGAGTCCTGCGTGGTGACTGTACCGTACTCTGCTTTAGTACGATTCAAACACAGCCTGTTGACAGATCAGCAAGTGGCACGAAATCCTACCACCTAGAAGATTTCTGCCTCATATATTCAAATCCCTTTGCACTCTTCCAAGCGACTGCCTTGAAGTCCAACCTTCTCTCCCACTCATGACCACATACACCACCTTCCCTCCTACGTGTATCATGTTCCTCTGCCAACTACAGCAATGGCTTATATGTGGAAAACAGTATTAGCAAAGGAATGCATTTTTTCACTGTCTTCAGTGGAATTCCTCAGCTGGAAAGGAGGAAATATGCCAGCCATGTATTGATGTCCTGCTCTCTGCAGACCACCAGCACGGCTCGTGTTTTCACTGGGAAGAAATGATTTATGTTGGTGTAGAAGTTGGTCCCAAATAGGCCTTGTGAAAACAATGTATTGGCTTGTAACTCTGCTGTGTAATTTTACTATGTTGAACTTCAGCAGTTCGAGCAGCTGCCAGGCCTGCTCTGCTGTTGAAACGAAGTACTGTATGTACGCATCTTTGAAAACATGCCTCTAGCTTGCCTGATAAGTTTCACGTATGTTAACGTTTGTGACTGAAGTACAGCTTCCGCCTATAAGCAACTTCTTCAATCTGAATTTCCCAGTGTTCCTCCATAGAATATGAAACTTTGGCCTATCCTTTTGTAGCATTGAAGAGCTGGACAAAGACTGGTGTAAGCTGCTTTGGAAAAACTGGTTAGACATTTCCCAAATACTTAACTTTGGAAAGTAGCAATTCCTGCTCTCATAGACATTTAAGTTCAGCAAGGCTCTTCTTATGTTCTTAAGTTCAGGTTAGGGACTGGAAAACTTGGGGCTTAGAGTGAAGCAACTCATACAGAGGAAGTTTCCCCCTTAAGAAAGAAGGGGTTGGAAAGAGGGGTTACCAGGGATCAGTGGCTAAGAGAGTGTCTGTACAGCAAATCCAAATATCCAGGGAGGACAAGATACAGAGGTTGAAATCCTACACACGCTTATCTGGGAGTAAGTTCTATTGAACTCGATGGGGCTTGCTTCTGTAGACTTGCATAGGATTGCACTGAAAGACAATCCAGTTAATAACTGTTTGTCCAGTTAATAACACACAATGCCAAAACTTATCCACCAATATAGTACTGTAAATAATGGATAATAATTAATAATAAATAATCAGAAGGGGAGAGGGAGAGAAAGGAGAGCACATTGACATAGTAACAGCAAAATGTAAATATCCAGCGCTGTCCCTTTAAAAGCTTTGAGGACAAAAGAGCCTGCAGGTACAGTGAGGGCTAAATTCAGGGCTGTCCCTTTAAAAGCTCTAAGAATAAAGAAAAGCCTGCATGAGGTAAAGGACATAAGTGCGGGGAGTTTTGATGTTCAGGTCCTCAAACAGTGGAAGACTTAGCTGTGGGGAAATGTATAACGTGGAGACTTAACAGGAACCCTCTGTATTTATTCCATAAGCTTTTGAAGTTGCCTATGGCAGTACTAAATAGGGCTGCAGTGGCTTAGTGGTTAAGATGCTGAACTGCTGACTGGAAGGTCGGCAGGTCAGCAGTTCGAGACCTGAGTGTCGCGTGACGGAGTGAGCTTCCGTCTCCTGCCAACCTAGCAGTTTGAAAGCAAGAAATTGCAAGTAAATAGGTACCGCTGCAGCGAGAAGGTAACAGCGTTCTGTTAGTCATGCCAGCCACATGACCACAGAAAGACCACAGCTGTCTTCGGACAGCGCTGGCTCTTTGGCCTTAGAAATGGAGATGAGCACCGCACCCTAGAGTTGGACATGACTAGCTTTTGAGCAGGGGGTAGCTTTACCTTTACTATGGCAGTACTAAGCGTAACTTTGTTGTTGTTGTTGTTCAGTCGTTAAGTCGTGTCCGACCCTTCGTGATCCCATGAACCATATCCCGCCAGGCCTTCCTGTCCTCCACTATCTTCCTGAGTTCGCTCATTTTCATGTTCGTTGCATCGGTGATGCTGTCTAACCATCTCATCCTTTGCCTTCCCCTTCTCCTTTTGCCTTCAATTTTTCCCAGCATCAGAGTCTTCTCCAGAGAGTCCTCTCTTCGCATTAGGTGGCCAAAATATTTGAGTTTCAGCCTTAGTATCTGTCCTTCCAGGGAACAGTCTGGGTTGATTTCATTTAGGATTGACTGATTTGATCTCCTAGCAGTCCAAGGGACTCTCAGGAGTCTTCTCCAGCACCACAGTTCAAAAGCATCTATTCTTCAGCGCTCAGCCTTCCTTATGGTCCAACTCTCGCAACCATACATTGCTACTGGGAACACCATCGCCCTGACTATGCGAACTTTTGTTGGCATGGTGATATCTCTGCTTTTTATTATGCTGTCTAAGTTTGCCATAGCTTTCCTTCCAAGTAGTAAGCGTCTTTTAATTTCATGGCTGCTGTCTCCGTCTGCAGCGATCTTGGAGCCCAGAAAAGTAAAATCTGTTACTGCTTCCATTTCTGCCCCTTCTATTTGCCAGGAATTGATGGGCCCAGATGCCATGATCTTAGTTTTATTAATGTTGAGTTTCAAGCCAACTTTTGCACTCTCCTCTTTCACCCTCATCAAGAGGCTCTTTAGTTCTTCTTCACTTTCTGCCATTAGGGTGGTATCGTCTGCATATCTGAGGTTGTTGATATTTCTCCCGGCAATCTTGATTCCGGCTTGCGATTCATTCAGCCCTGCATTTCTCATCATGTACTCTGCATATAAGTTAAATAGGCAGGGTGACAATATACAACTTGCATCCCATCAAATACTAGTGTAAACACTTCTGATGCTGGGAGCTGCTAGCATCCAGCCTGTCCTACTAAGAGAGCTGGTCTGGTTCAGCCGGTTCTGCATGGGGAAGCACCCCCTCTGAGGGTGCAGCAGGTGCACAGCCTGGGGTGCTCCTAGAGGCCCAGCTTGTGCACAGGGCCCAGTGCACTCTGAAGAATTCCAGCTGCTGCACCAGCTATAACCCATTTTGGGGAAAGCAGATCTGGCTGCCATCCCCTATGCCTTAGTCGTATCCTGATTAGATTTTTGCAATCTGTTTTACATAGGGCTGCTTTTGGATAAGCATTTAGAAACTGCAAGTGATATATAAAGCACTGCTCTCAGGGTTTTTTTTTTTCCTGAGGTTTCTCTCATGAACTTTATCACCCCTCTGCTGGGTTTCTGCAGGAGCTCTATTTGTTTCTGGATGCAATTCAAAGTCCTGGTGGTAACCTTGAGTCCTAAACAGCTTGGGCTCTTGGTATTCGACTGACCATGTCTCTTGTATTAGTCTACCCACCTGCTAAGGTTGTTTGAAGGAAGCTCTGTCCTGCGTGCCATTTGGTTGAGGCTCACATGGGAAGCAATGTAGGTAGCTTAAGCTAGGGACCTTCTAGCTAGGATTGCATTAAGGAATTGTTTTTTCCTGGTTTAAGTTGCCCCAGCCAGTTTGCAACATCCCCCCCCCCCATGTTTAACAGATGGGCGGGCACTATATTTTGAGTTGCATCCCAGCTCCCTCTGCTGGGCAGCACTGATTACTGCACATACAAGTATTTAGCAATCTTTGCTGTGCTTTCCAGCTGAACTCAGGCATTTTCCATCAGCCCACTTGTACTTTGACTACTCATCTTCCCCATATTGTTTAATTCCCTCTTTTAGACTAAACTAGTTCGTTTTGACCCTTTGCTAAGTCCATGTTCACAGGGAATTCAGTGAATCATGTGCTTTACCTTGCAGCTACCAGGGTTCAGTGTTCGTATGGGAGACTGGTTTCTCCCAGCCTGCCTCCTATTTTCCTGGTCTCTTCAGTTTGGAATGGTGGTAACGGCTACAAATTACCAAGGCTTCCCCTGCTTGTCCAGGGAAAGGGACCAGGTAAAAGAAAAGCAGGAGGGTGTGTGTGTGTGTACACACTAACCACTACTCTTAATCAGTCTGCCTTCTCCCAGAACTCATTCCTCCCCTATCCCTGATGCAAACCATGCACTGTGAATTACTATGCAGCTTGAATCTAAATGTAGATAACCACACACACACACACACACACACACACACACACACACCACACACCACACACCACACACCACACACACACACACACACACACACAGTCCATGTTACAAGCACAGCAAAAAATGTATCTGAGACTAGGTCCAACACACACCATTACATGTGTTCATATTCCATCAGAATTAGGTTAATACTAAAGTAGGTAGTAAGCTTTAGTTAGGTGTTATCAGAAATTAACCAAACAAGTTACCATTTCTACCAACCAGTTGACTAGCAAAGTTGTATTCTACTATAGGTGTAATGATACAAGTAAACCATTCTTCTGATAATGTGTTTAAGTTACCTTATGAATTTGATATTTCAATAAGAGCAAAAAAAAGCCATTTGGTACTTGTGCTAAACTTGTGTCCTTTTGGTTTTAGCTTTATCTTCAGGCCAGAATGAAAGGTGATTGGGCAAGACTTCTGCGTCCTACAGCACAGTTTGGTCTCATTGCAGCATCCATCTATGTGGGGCTCTCTCGTGTTTCTGATTACAAGCATCATTGGAGTGATGTACTGACTGGACTTATTCAGGGAGCGCTGGTTGCCATACTTATTGTAAGTCCATACATATTACTTTTGCCATGTATGTTCTGTTTCCTGACAAATTGAGTTTTAACAGCACAGCCTTTCATGATGATGTCTCACTGAGCATAAACAAGTAAGGAACTTTCCTATTTGCTTAGCCACTTCAGTGGAAGGGTGGGGAAAAGGATATGGTAAATCTGACATTTTCTGGATACCTGAAAAGCAGGATGTCCTGTTAGCTTGTTTTGCACTTGCCCCAGCTCTCAACTTCTCTCCTGCTCCTTAAACCAGCTGCTGCCAATGTGTGTAGCCAGGGTACATTACTATATAAGCTAGTACTGTCACCTAAACTGTTGCGAGGCAGCATTTCCAGTTAGAGCTAGGGTGCATATATTTGCAGTCTCTGCACCTTAACACCCAAGGGGTGTGAGGTGGTTGGAGTGCCTGGAGCATGTGTAGAAAAGGGCACTACAAGGCTTTCTCCTTGCAATAACCATCTCTGATGCAATTGTCTCTTCTATAGTCTAATGCTGTCCAATCTGTTCTTCTAGGCTGTATATGTATCAGATTTCTTCAAAGTGAGGGGTCGTTCATTTAAACAGAAGGAAGAGGAAGATTCGCACACAACTTTACACGAGACACCTACCAATGGAAATCACTACGGTAGTAATCACCAGCCATGATAGATTTCAAAAGGAACTACCCTGTGGATCTTCTGCTCTTTAAAAAAAAATCACAATTCTTTCTGGCCTATGTATGTATAAATAAATAAATTAAATGCCTTTTGAAGGGATTGCTGCTGCTATACCTCTTGGATGCTCACTTTATATGTATATAGTAACACATGACTTACATACCTTAAAACTTCAAATTTCTATAGGTTCAAGCTATTGCTTTAAAGACATAAGAATCTGGTTTTTTTAATTAAAATAATGTAACACTTATGTACAAACAGTGATGTATACTTTGCTTTGCTAGCATGAGCCTTGTGGTGAAATACATACAAGTTAAGAACATTTAACATTGTCTTGCTCAGAGAGAAGGAGGAATGGCAGCCTTTGCTAATAACTTCATACTTGGTGGATGCCTCTGCTGCAAAATAGGCGTTAGCGGTTTTCCTACTTCGTTTTAGAAACACATTCCTTTTATAGATACAGGCTTGCAGCAAACACAATGTCTCTTTTGATTTTGGTAATACCTGTTAAGGTGAAAAAAAAAATACAAGTCAGAGGCAGCTGTTAACACATGACCTTAAAGCTTGGTATCGCCTTGAAAATGTATCATTTTTTTTCAGTTTCCTATCTCAAAAGCTTACACAGCTATTTTGACGGGGCTGCAGAGACATTACGGGCCTTCCAGTTTATCTATTACACTAACAGCGCAATCCTATCCAACTTACACCACCGGTGTAACCAGTGGGGGAGGCCAGGGCGGGAGGCTTTGAAGGGGAAGGGAGATTTAAATCCCCTTTGAAGGGAATTTGAATCCCCTTTCTGTTCTGGGGCCTCCTGTTCTCATTGCACCACTGGTGTAACCAGTGGTGTATGTTGGATAGGATTGTGCTGTAAAGAGAATAAATTAGATAGCACCATATAACATACATAGCCTACATGAAATTCAAAAGGGATATTTTCTTGTGCTTAAGCCATTCTAATAAACAGACTCTGCATTTTAAGACTATGTACAAGATGCTGAACATACAGACCTTCTGAAAATTTATTTTCCAGTTCTGTGTTTCCAATAGCCTTTGCTGCTTGGCACATCTGACGGAGCAATTCTTCTAACCGTCTCATACAGCGAATTATGCTACCTGTATGGAGGGGGAAAAGGCTGTGCATTAAAGCAGTTATTTTCCAATAAGTATTATCAGGTTTTCTGCACAAAATTATACTGCCTATATTCTCAAGGAGGATAACCATGTACTCCAAGGCATGCACAAGATCATTTGTGTTCCTGATCTATACTACTAAATCTAAAAACTACCCCCCTGAATATATACTATTCAAATAGCTACTCCATATTATGGTGCATCCTCATTTCTTGCAACCTTCCTTTCCGCTTTGCAACGGGCCCCCACCCTCTTAAGTGTACCCATCCTGGCCTACCAAAGGGAAGAGCAGCTTCCGCTTGGTCACAGGGTCAGTACACCCTTGCCTTTGCTCAAGCAGAGATGTCAAGAGCTGGCAGTAGCCAAAATCCTCAGCCAACAGGTGAGGTGGTCTAGAGATCAAGAGTGTCTCTTCCCTCTCAGTTCATAACTTAAAGAAATTAGGCCACTGATGTGAAACTTTTTCAGCCAGCCTCAGTGCAAGATTAAATTTGATAGTTTGATTATGGATCCAGCAACTCTAGTTACAAGCCACCTGGAGTCAATTACCAAAAGACACATGTCTGAGCCAAAAGAAGCTGGGATACATCCTCAAGAGTAGGCCATGCTGTACGCTGAGCTAGTGATCATTAGGCTGACGTATGCTTACAAGACTTGTTATGAAAATGCAACTCAAGACACCCATATAAGCTTACTTGTAGGATTAAAATAAGCATGTGTGTGTCCTGTTTTCCACACACATCTTTTGTCTACAAATTTGTTTAGTCCTTGCAAGGCATACTGAAATATCTACAGCTTCTTCCTCTAGTTTTCTTAAATACTTTCCAGCCATAGCCATTGAAATCTTAACCGTCTTTTACATAAAAAAGAAAAGTGCCTTCCTATCAACATTGCCTCTCACAGTTACTGGAAGCAGCATCCTTTTGTTAAAGGACTGCTAATTTACCATAGGAACATAAGGATGTGCCATTTACACAGAGTTAGCAAAAAATGGGTGGGATGGTGGTTTGGGGTTATGCTATCATAATCAGTGCCTTGTCTGGGTTTTACATAATTTCTATCCTAGCAATGGAAATTACTATTGTGGGAGCTTACAGAGCTTAATTATCCCACCCTGCCTGATGCCCAATGTCAAGGCACTTGGCTCACAATGCAACTCTGGCCTCCCTACTAGCAGCAGGGAGTTCACCTACTGTGCAAGACCTACTATAGTACTACCTACTTGCATGGGGGAAAGGGATGGGGACATCTTGATGCAGTATTTGCAAATGAAACCAGCCACAGATTTGACTGCCTACCTGCTTCACTGCAACCAATAAACTGTATCTGACAGAAATGATCACAAGTCTCTTTTGTTCTCCCACCCTACCCTCTCTGCTACTCTTCACTACATGAAAGTTACAGGGGTGGGGATATAACAGGACGTCAACAGCTTTCATGTGGACCCAGCGACAGAATTTCTCCCTCCTGGTAGTATAATTTTTGAAAAGGAGGTTAAGAGACAACGTGTGGATTGTTTATGTGAATGGTTTTTATTTAATATAATCTCTCTCGTCACACTTGAACTATATCAGATTCTTAACCAGCAGGTGTGTGCCTCAGCATATGTTTTACACAGGGAGAGAGCCCAGTCATGGGATTCCCCTGACCCTTCTTTCAATGCAAAACAGCATGACCTGCTTGTACAAACGCAGGTGGGAGAGTAATTCAACCATGATTATGTGTAGTCATTAATTTACCAGGACCTGCTGAAGAACACATAGCCTTATCAGGACCAAGCGACACTCTCCAGCTGCACAGCACTTTTTGTGTATAAAAAGAGATAGGCAATTTATTACTTGTATTAATTTAAGGCTTTTGTAAGCTGTCATCCGAACAACTGGTGCCTTCAAGAAAGACTTAATGAAGCAATGCTGACAGCCTGATTACATCAAAACATTACCTAAGCAAACATAATATTACTTGAGAGTTTTCTGCAATAGTCCTACAAAGGCTCTTGACAGGTTTTATGCTGGCAACATCAGCAAAATAGAAGCTGTCTGGGGATAACCGCTCTCACTGCTTGGAGCCTTAGTATCATATATAGAAATAAATCTACAAAGTTTGCAGATAGGGTTCATATTTCACCCTCTGCCTACTAAGAGTTCCCTAGAGCGTTTAACCACAAAGAACTGAAAGTCACATTTTCACTTGACAAGAAACAACATGCAGAACAACAGTTCTTTGCTATGAATTCAAGCAATTCACAGCATCTCCCCCCCCCCCCCAAGATCTAAAGAACTATTATGGCCATTTGCAAGCAAATAATATTAATACCCAAATATCTACTCCTGTCGAATCACGTTGTGCTTATAGTGACGGCAACACCTCCCCATGAACAAGCCAATGAGTCAGCCTGGAAGGGAGGACTCAAAGACAAGGTAGCAAATAAGAGAGGCGGAGACTCTGTATAGCCTGATCCTATGTATGTTTACTATTTTACTCCGTTCCATAATCCAATGGAGCTCAGTCCCATGAAATTGTACATAGGATTGTCACCTTCACCCATCTTGTTCTACAGGAGAAAAGAGAAGCTACAACCGTACCCTCCCTGCATATCAGTCTGGTCTTCTGGTTTGCAAAGACAGCTGCAACGACCAAAGATGGTGGTGGGGAAGGAGAGAAGGGGTACAGGCAGGTTGCAGTGCCCAAGTCTCCTAATTTTTCCTCCTGCAAGCAGTGCAAGGCAATGAAGTGAAAAATAAGATTTCAGTCCTAAGCACAGTTACGTTGGAGTTAGCCCCACTCAACTGAAATGGGACTTCCGAGTAAGGAGGAATGAGAACAGGTTTGTAAACATCTTTAGCCACATGTTTAGAAGAGAAGCAAGAGACTTGGGAAGGCCAGGAAAGAGAAAAAAATATTTACTCACAGAGGTCTCTGGGTAAGGGGCCTGGGGGTGGAGAAGGATGTGTACACTGAATTTTTACCAGCTAATACACTGTTTGCAGGACTAGTCTATTTGGTGGCTCTATGACCCACAACACTTTGCAGTGGGCTGTGCAGAGGGGCTTGGGGGTGGGGGATTTGTTCTTCCTAGGAGGTAACCCACTGTCTTCATATACAAATGGTAGAAGAGCAGCGTACTGTATAAGGACAGGTAATTTACCTCTTGCTAGATAAGTCCCTCATCCCAGGTTCTTGCTGTCTGTCTGCACTTTCTGAAGCTGGCATATCTAGCCACGTATATGTATAAAAATAAATGGATCATCAGAGGAGTACAGAAAGAGACAGGCCTGCTCTACCAGAAGGCAACTAGTCCATGCTTACTCTAACCTCTAAACGTAGATTCAAGTAAAAGGTTCACACTACTTCACACCTTGGATAACAAGGTCCTTCAAAGTTAAATAAATAAGTGGCTAGTTGTAAGGAAACAAGCCAATTTCAAAATGTTTTTATAGATCTGAAAAGCAATTAAATCACAAATGAACGCAAACTTTGTTTTCTCAATACAGAGAAAACATGCACACTAATAGTCCAGAGTGGCAAGCTGATCATGCAAAATAAATCCAGTTGCACTCTCTCTACTGTCTCATAATCAGAAGCATCGTACCTTCAAAGACGTCTGTCATTTTACATATGTGGGCAAAAGTAGCTCCATTGGCCCAAGTGTATACCACATCCATCAAGTTTGGCCTAAAGGAATTGAGGTAGTTTTCTTCATCAATTTCCAATTTAGCTTCTGCTGACACTTTAGCAATTCTTTTTGCACATTCCTTTAAAAATAAATGCCTTTATTAAACACAAATACACGTCGACACCTCCACCAAACAGAACACCTTCCTAGAGCACGTACAACACCAAATACATGGCTGGCATTGATCATCTGTTGAGGAAGGGGAGACTTGAGTATACACACTACTCTTCTCTCCTTCATGTCCTAAGCCAAGAGAATCAGAGGCGAGTGTACTTCTGCTCTACAGGGAGAAAAGGAAAAGCTTCACATGAAGCCCACCAGTGCACAAGACCTGTATCTGAAGTAGAGCCATTACTTTTTCTTTCTAATTGGATGCCATCTTCCATTTCTCTCTACTATCCCACAGTCTGCCAGCATTCAAATTTAAAGTCCAACTATAAAATATTTATTTGTATCTCTAACGGCCCAATCCTAATGCCACTGCGATAAGTGCCGCTGTGGCATTGCAAGATATGCCAGAGCCTATCCACGTTTTCCCAGACCAACATGCCCCCTGCTTTTCCTTGGAGTAAGGAGCGTAGCTTACACCAGCTAAGTAGCTGGCACAGGTCCAAGGAGACCCACTGATGGCCAGGTGGCCTACAGAGAGGTAAGTAAAACATATTTTTATTTCCCTCTCCTGGGCTATCTGGTCCTGCATAGTCCTGCAGTGCGGCTGCATAGCATAAGACAGTAGGGGATAGGATTGGGCTGTTAAATCCTACCAAAGAGACGCTTAGAAGTGTAATTCTACAGTTCAATGTGTAAACGCATTAAGAGCTTACAACGGGCACGTCAAAAGCTATGCCAATGCAATGTTACACAGACAATTAATTTACAATAGCACTGCAAGCAGACACACTGTGGCACATGTTAGGCTGCAGCACAAGGAAGGAAAATAATTTATGAAGGCTTCTAAAATCAGATTTTATCGCTATGAATAAATGATGCATTTCTTGCAGCAAAAACT
This sequence comes from Plestiodon gilberti rubricaudatus, assembly GCA_026170595.1. NCBI lineage: Eukaryota > Metazoa > Chordata > Lepidosauria > Squamata > Scincidae > Plestiodon > Plestiodon gilberti. The sequence goes on along the minus strand of JANXHW010000002.1, from coordinate 24,266,908 downwards.
ACCTATCTAACAATGTTCCAGCCTTAAAATTTGAAATGCACATGTTTAATTCTACATGATGAGCTCTCTGGGTGAATCCAGCAAGCATAAGGCTGAAAGAGGTTTACCTGCATTTGGCGGAGGGGACCTGCCAATTGTTCTGTTAGTTTGGGCATTTCACTGGACTGGAAAAGGAGGAAAAGAACATCAGCAATTTGTGTTTAATTACTACAAGTTACATAAGTTAACAACAGTTCTGAATTTAAGTAAAGTTATTTCGCTGGTGCACTGAAACAAATGGAGGCTATGCTTGGTTGAGTATACTCATCGACTCCCTAATGATACTGGGGAAGTGTCTTTAAACAAAAGGATGCTCATGCAATGGCTCAGAGTATAACCCTCTTTCTGATTTACCTTTCAATGCTGCCCCACTGCCAATATATTAAGACAACAACTTGGAACAAAAGTGAGCACTGCAATTACAACTGAACCACAGGACTTTTCAAATACGCTGTCTACGTGTTTGACATAAACTACTAGCTACGAATTTTATTACTGAAAACATTGATAAGCTTTTCTATTAAAATACTCAAAGCGCTAAGAACTCTAATAACTACTGACAATGTAATCACTGAAATATGCTACTTAACTTTAAGTTTTGATATTTTTTCTTTTCACAAAAATCTACAGTATTTTCTGGGATGTTTACATTAGCTGGGATGTGGTTGTAGCCACACTCTCAAAATGCCATCTTGGAGGATCAGGCAGTTCTTTGACGAGGAAGCTGCTTGACTCTCATGAGGTGGTGATGCCATACCCCCAAAACTAGATGTGATAGGGCAAAACCGATGCCATTTTTGGAATCAGTGCCAAATATACCCAAGAATAGGTCTCACATTTAAGAAAGGAAAATGTGCGCAGAAAGTGTAATTTTCCTATGAATGCTGGTAACTGCCCTCTGCTCATATACAGGACTGTTGGGATTGTGGACACTAACATGGAAAGCTGGGAAATAATGTACTTTTATGACCACGGCAAGTCAACATTACAACAAAGGAGTTAAACAATACAAAACACCAAGTTAAAACTCAAACATTTGCACTGTACCCGTATATACTCGAGTATATGTCGATCTCATGGATAAACTGAGGGCAATTTTAAGCCAAAAACCATGGAATTTGCTATGACCCATGGATACGTCGAGGGCAAAACTTAGGGGTGTATGAAATTCTTTGAATTCTTGAAAATGACCAGTGATTGTTCTGAGGCAGCAACATAAATTCTCCAAACAGGAAGAAAGCTATTTTACCTTGTTCTGAAGCAGCACAGACATGGGGCTCATCTCCAAACAGGAGGAAAGAAACGTGAAGGCTTTGTGAGGAGTACAGTACTATTCTTCCATAGCAGCAGCCCTCACAAAGATTACAACTCACATAAGCTCCTTTCTTCCTGTTTGGAGAAGAGCTCCGTTTCTGGGCAAGGTAAAATAGCTCTTTTTTTTAACCCACCCCATGTGTCCTGCTTCTCAGCCCAGTCTCCCCACTCCCATGTAAAAACCTCATGTATAAGTCGACACAGGTTTTCAGAGTCAATTTTAAGGCATAAATTTTTACACTTATACATGAGTATATAGGGTAACTTCCTCTGCTATAAGAAATTTTGATTGCTGTGAATGTCATCCAACTTCTTGTGCCACCTACCACTTTCTCTGCCTGTTCGCCATATGTTATGTTGCATTTAAGGATGCCCAGGTCTAACTTACTAGGGAGAAATCTCAACCCAGGAAGTGTTGAGGGCTCTAAAATAAGAAATGGATTTAGGATTGTACCAAAACACAGTTACTATTTTAGCCACTTTGGGTTTTCTGGCCGGAAAAAAAAGGTAGCATAAACAACAAATTTAGAAATAAATCTACAAATCACAAATTATCACCGCTAAGGTCTGACAAAATTAACTCACATTTTCTTGAAACACAAAGCAGCTTAGTAAAGCAGTTGCTTGTTCTGAAGACAAGTCATTGAAAAGCCCATTGAACATCATTTCTGTCAGCAACAGTTCATCAGCACTAAAAAGAGGGAGAAAAAAATTAGTGCTAAGAGACTTCTAATGGCTTTCTATTTTTAAATCAATTTCTGGAAACCTCAAAGATTTTGTTAGAAAACAGTAATTCTCTATGTCCATATCACAAACTCTTCAATTTCAAAAACAGTTTGATACAAGGGGGGAGGAATGCTTTTGCTGCAATAAAAAAAGCCTGAAGCCTCTTGGGAATCATGCAAATTTGTGCTGCCCAGTCTTAATAAATCAATATTTCTTCTTTGTTTTACTTTCAAGTTACTAGAGAGAAACCTTTCAATCTTAGCGGCCAATCTCATAGTCCATCACAGCAAAAGGGGGCAGGGGGAGAAATGTGTATAAATTGAGAAACAGTGAGAAACGTATGCGTTTATTAGCCAGGCTTTAAAAAAAAAAAACCACACACACACACACAAAAGCAGCAGCATCTGTTACCTGCTGATTTCACAAGCAACTCGTCCCTTCATCTCTATGACGTCCGAAGAGGTTGCAAAACCCAGTCGTCTTAAAACACGTTTACGACACTTGAGCTCATCCATTTGTAACACAGTCCTGGCTTTCTTCAGTTCTCGTTTTGCTGCTTTAATGTCAATAGCGATCTAAAGTTAAGCAGAAGCACACAGGTATTTGAAGAAGTGAGACAGTTTTGATCCCGGTTTTGACAAAGGAGTTGGATTTGGAATGCAAAACTTTCACCCCCACGATCTCCACAGCCCCCACACACACTGATGTGTTAAGTGAAGCAAGAGGATAAAAGTTTTTGCAAGGGAGAAAATAGAAATCTTCACTGTGACAAGAAGGTATGCTGAATCATAGGGCTGGAATGGACCAGAAAAATCCAATCAAATCAGAGTTCTTCTTGATCAGCCTTTAAAGATGAACACAAAATGGGCTAACTGATTAACAACAGAGAGCTAGTGCAGTGGTTAAGACAGTGAACTGTGAATTAGGACTTCTCTGGTGTGAATCTCACCTCTGCGATGAACTCACTACGGGCCCAATCCTATCAGGCTGCTGCGCCTTTGGAACTCGCGTTCCAACGGTGCAGCGGCCTTTCTATCATTGCAAATTGCGACGTGCTATCGTGTATAACCGGGCTGCTGCCAGAAATGGTGAGTGGTGGCGGCTGTGCTACAGTGGCGCGCAAAGATGCAGCGGTGTGCAAAGTTGGCGTGGGGGCAGGAGGGGGAAGAATGGGGCAGGGATGGGGGTGGTTAATTGGTGGCAGTGGCTCCACTGATATCATACCCCTTTCTGGCCTTGTTCCACCTCCCTGGCAAAAGAGTTGGTGCAGGTCTATCAGGAAAGCAGAGGCTTACCCCAAGGTAAGGGAATTAATGTTCTTTTACCTTGAGGAGGTCTCCAGGTCTGCCCCCCACCCCCACAGGGTATAGTGTACACTCTGTGGGCACAGCTGCATCAGCAAGGGGGGGAGTTAGGTAGGATTGGGCTATAAGTGGCCTTAGGCAAGCCACTTCCTCTTAGCTCAGCCCTCCCAGCTACAATATGGGGGATAATACAACAACCCTGTAAGGTGCGTAAGTAAGAACAACATCAAGGTAACACATGTGAAGTGCTTTGCACACTCAAATATTATTATTAGCATAATCCAGGTCACAGTCTGCCATAGACAGATTAAGGCCACTACTCCAAGATGCACAATCTAAAGCACACTTACTCAGAAATAAGCTCCACCGCATTCAAGGAGCTCACTCCCAGGTTTACAATTTCAGCCAGAGCCACAAAATTAAGAACTGGCAGTTTACCCACCCTCTAGTTTTCCTGCTAAAAATCATCTAAACGTTTTCTAGTCACCGTATCTGTCCAAGAAAGTGTATTCGCCACTACCACAACTCAACTGTCTTCCCTAATAGACTCTAGGACAAAAAAACCTACTCAAATTTAAATTATGAAATGTGTGGGTAAAGGCTGTTTCTTACCTGTGCTTTTCTTTCACAAAGATTGTACACGGTTTCTAAATTAGAATCGTTGTGAAGAGGATGAGAATACATCCTATGTTCAAAGGCTTCGACTTTCTGGATGACTTTTTTCAGGCCTGGATCTTTGATCCCCATGTCATCCACAGGATCCAGCAAAGGGACTCCATCAGGGAACCGTTTCTGCACTTCCTTCATGAAAAATACAACACTTTAAAGGGTCTGCACACATTTTTATTTCAAAAATAGTATAATCTCTATTGTATCACTGTCCGGAGCAGGTTATTTTCCTTGCCTTAAAAGAAAAAAAGCAAATTACAGTGGAGATACTTCACCTGTATTGACTTCAATACACTCTGTCTGTTATCAAGAGGTCTCAGGTCTTTGGGTATATAAAGACGAACACTGCTGATTGCTGACAGAAGATGCACCAAAACAGGAACAACCTAGTAAAAACAGACACTGATCAGTAATTTGTTAAAAAAAAAATGTGTTTGCTGACCTTGGATTGCTAAATTACCAGTTAATTTTTGTACCCTGAGAATAGCACCAGAATCCCATTGTTTTGTGACAGACTTCCTAATATAAATTGATCATTCATGATCTGAAATTGCGCAAAGATAGTTCAACTGGTATCCCTTTAAAAAGGACCATAATCTTTCTAGCGCTTCTCTGAAATCCAAGCATTTATAAAGTGATCAGGTTATACACATGCATTTAAATAGTAGCTGTTCTATGGCCACCCTTTCGTGCATCACTGTCGTCTTAATGGCATTCCCCAAACGTGGAATTCCCTGTCCTGCACCATGTGGTGGTCTCCCTCCCTGCCTGTATTATCACTGGAAGCTAAAGACTTGGCTCTTTGCACAGACTTTTTCTTACGTTAATGAGACTTTGTAATTCCTCTGTATGAGCTTGTTTTAATTATTGCTGCATTTTGCATTAACATTGTTTTTTAAAATTGATATTGGAAGTTGCCTTAAGTCCCCCAAAGGCAGAAAGGCAGGGTAGAAATTTTCAAACAACTCAACTTTCACAAATGACCACCACATTCGATATTGCGTTCACCAAGTAATGAATATGCATATGTGGACAGAGCCAGGTATGCTGATGGGTGAAGAGGATGCAAATTCAGCAGGTTATACTTTCAAAACATAACTTTTTATATAAAAGAAATATGCAATTCCCACCGCAAAGAAAGTGACTCTGCACCAGGGATAGTCAACCTTTTGAAACCCACCCTCCGACCTATAAGGAACCCACTTTAGTTTGTCATGTCTCTCTCCCAGACTTACTTCCCCCCTGCCTCCAATACTTAAAATGAAAAATAAGTTAATGCGGCCAATATGGCCCCTACATTGGGATTCCAGCCCAGTATCTTAAGACCAATGCTCTAGATATCGCGCACCTGCCAGGAGGAGCAGTGCTCCTGAATTAGCGGGAGGGACCTCCTATGACTCTGCTGCCTGTCCTACCCATATAACTGAAAAAGCAGCAAAGACGACGATGACAGAAAGGTTCTCATTGGTCACAGACCTGCTATTTCCTGCTCATCATGGCACCGCATATCTAAAACCAAGCCTGTCTTAATCTTGAGCGGAAGCTTTCATGGCCAGCTACGATTTTCCAGGACAAAGGATTTATAGGTTAAAAAAAAGCCATGTATTTATCAAAAAGTCTAAAACTTGCATTAAAAACAACACCACCAAAAATCACTGTGCTTAAAAAGATATTAAAATTAGCAACAATAAGTAAAAATTGTTTAAAATACACATAGATAACAAACAGAAGACCGACGTTTCGTCCTACACATAGGTCATTGACTAGGTCAAGGACAGCGTGGCTGTGGAGGTCACTGAGCAAACCCCTCTCACACACAAGAATTTAAATGCTGGCAAAGCCCACAGGAAACTACCCAGGCAATTAACACCGGCACCTGCAACTCAATGACATCCACAGCCACGCTGCCCTTGACCTAGTCAATGACCTATGTGTAGGACGAAACGTTGGTCTTCTGTTTGTTATCTATGTGTATTTTAAACAATTTTTACTCATTGTTGCTAATTTTAATATCTTTTTGAGCACAGTGAATGTTGGTGTTGTTGTTTTTAATGCAAGTTTTAGACTTTTTGATAAATACATGGCTTTTTTACCTATAAATCCTTTGTCCTGGACAAGCCTGTCTTGTTCCCAGAGCACAGTCAGCAATGCACTACAAGGTGAATGTGTGCAGTGCTTCATGTCCCTTGTATTACATCTACAGTAAAAGGTTCCTGAATACTACAACTGATCCTGCTGTATGGGTCCAAGTAAAGGGTCTAGCGCTGCAAGAGGGGAATCTTTTCCCCACCAAGAATGTGTGTGTGCCGTTTATTTTGGCAGCTACGTAGGGTGGGAGGAAGGGTGGGTGCCTATCTTCAGAGGGCTTAGAGAGCGTGCTTTTCAACTACAAGAGTTCCAAACACTTTTCAAACCTCTTAACTCTTCCAGACACTTGCTATTAGCTTAGCGAATAATTTACTAACGTGTACACACCCTAGAGATGGGAAGCTGCTGGCTGCACATGAATGCATAACTATATTTATACATTTGCCTGCCTCCATATTCTTGAGAATTCAAAATTCAGATGTTTGTCCAAGTATTTAAGAGTACTGTTATCATGCAAGTAGCAATGTGTTTGTTATTCCCTTAAGAAAAAGGTGTTAACACGACAAAAAACAGAGACTCGCCTGCATCTCCCCTTTCTCATCAGGTTTTGCTGGCTTTGCAGCCTCAGTAGCGGAATTTTTCAAGCTCTCTTTGCTACAGTGCAGGAGGACTTCAGCAACATAAAGGGGGTCCAGCTCACCAGAGTTAGGCTACAGTGATAAGGAGAAACAAGGTCAGTAAGAGTCATTCTTGAATACCAATAAAGGAAACAAAGTAAAAAGTACAGTATGTGACTTCTTACAGTAGAGTTCTTCTTTTAGCTGAAGATTTGCGAGTTCTTAACTAATAGCAAATGACATACTTCTACATAAAGTCAAAGTTACCTCCTTTTGTCCTACGTAAAAATTGAAAATATTTATGAAAAACTCCGTTAGCTTTTAAGATGGTGTGGTTTATAGGATCTAGTTGTGTGTGTTTTAAGGTCTAGATATGGCTTTTCATTCCAAAACATAATGGGTTGGCAACAATTCTTGGCTTTTACTTGGGTTCTTTAGCCTCCTATGATCCATAGTTACACAGACCACATAGTTTGTGCCTTTTCCTTCATTCTGGCCCATTCTCCCATACTTTTGGCAAAGAACAGAATTGTACTCGAAGCCAGCCAACAAGACTCCTTAGGCTTAGCTGGATCAGGGAGTCTCCGCTATACCACACTTTCTTGTAATCCTTTCCCTTCTAGCCACTACTCATAAACATGTGGCTCTTGCCAGCCTAGAAGGGGAAGGACCAAAGCTGGAAAAGCATACTATGTTAGCAACCCTAATTTCTTAGTTTAATATAGCAAAATCTTAAAGCAAATGTTTTCTTAGCAAAGCAAAAGAAAGGGAAACCACCACTACAACTTTGTGTCCTTGCTTTGTTTGCAGGTTTCCCCTTCCCTGTGATGTAAATGGATGGTATTTTTTAGGCAGATGAACAGGAAAGGCATAGACTAGAGGGTCTTGCCAGCAGGCCAAGCTAAGAAGGCTGGTAGGACTTCCCAGAGCTCAGCTGTTTCTTGTCAAATGGACCAAGAGGGCTCCACAAATCTTGTCCAATTTATCTGCGGCTGACAGTGACTAGTCAGTCCTCCCAAGTCTACTGGCATGAACAGAGGCCTAGTCTACACACAACAAAATGCAGGGGTAACAAAATGGGAGAATGGACTGACCCATTTCAAACTGCAGGTAGGGGGTTACATATTTGAATGCTCCCCCATCTAAACATTGCTCTGTAATCAGAAAATTAGCACAGCCAGGAGTGAGCTGTGATAAAATCTCTCCCCCGATGTACAGTGTGACCCCTGTATCCGCCGTTCCCCGTGCACCCATTACCTTCCTTTATCTACTTTAAATAACGTGTTTTTCTTTAATAGAACATGTCTTTCTTTAACAGAATGCTGTAAGCAGGCAGGCAGGCAGCCTGCAAGATAGAGGGACACAGAATGTTTACAGGAAGCGACCTGCTTCCTGTAAACTTTCTGTTCTGTGTCCCTCTATCATGCATGCAGGCTGCCTGCCTGCCGCTATAAGTTTGCATGCTTATAGCATTCTGTTAAAGAAAAACACATTATTTTAAGAAGATAATGGGCGCATGTAAGGGGAGCGCGGTTCTCCCTTATTCACAATTTCCAGTATTCGCGGGGGGGGGGGAAGGAACCTATCTCCTGTGGATACGGGGTCAAACTGTATTCATTTTTTTTCTTGCAGGCAGCTTGGTACATGTACCAGCAATACAAAATAACATTTCCTACCTACAGTCTGAATTAGCAGTCTCCTTTATCAGTTCAGGATTCTACCACCCCATTATCACTTCCTTTTGCTGCATGTGTAGATCAGGCCTCAACCTCACAATGGGCTTCGGAGGCACTCAGGAAAACACGGAGAAGCTCTCTGGTAGAACATACCTCCAAAGCCTGGTGAGGGATTGAGCCTCCTCCTTCCCCCAAGTTTTCAGCACGTTAGAGGACTTGGGAGATGGGCAGAGTCTGCTGCAGAGTCACCAAACGCAAAGCACTCAGAGCTCTCTCCAAGTAGAATATACAAGGAAAGGGAGGGGATCTCTCACTTTGTACTGGGCCACCAGGCACCAAAGAGAGACCTGTGGTCACTGACAACCTGCTGATCACATTTCTGGACCCCCGTGACCCAGTCAGATAGTTTATTTTATTTTTATTTATTTTAGGAATTTGTAGCCCGCCTTTCTCCCGAGGGCACTTTATCATGCCAGTTGCTCCATTACAGATGTGAAGCTACAAAATATGTATAGTGCAAAAGCTCCTTGGCAAAGGATCTAAATTAAAGAGCCAGGATAAAATCACTTCATCAAATAGTTTCATCTTAGGACATTTGTGGCCCACTTCCTTCTGAGAAAGAAACAAGGAAGGGGATTTGCTTAACAGGGCATAGAACTTGAAGAAGATTGCTGGAAAACATTATAAGAATTTCACACTGTATCACAGATAGTTTTAAGATGCCCAGTTGTAAACAGAAACACATGACTTGTTCCACTATTAGATTACCCAATAATCAAAGTATTTATTCATAAAAAAACAGTTGTGAATAATACTACACTGTTCCATTCAAAACATATTTACAGCAGCTGTTTTAATTTAGGTTTAAAGATCTCTGTTTACTTGTGTCATCTGAACTGCATTTGAAAATGCAATCCATATGTGGAAAAGCAGCCTTAAGCCAGCATTAAAAACATGTGCTGTTTACTCAAACTTGGAACAGGCTGACATATGCATAAAATACTCCAAGGGCACACAAAGCAACCAATACTGAATTACATCATCAATACCAGTTGCAATCTACAACAAGTAGCCAAGTATGCCATATACAGAAATCCTCACCAGGATGCAATGCGCTACGTGGACCAAATGTCATACGGCTAAAGTTCACAATACATATTTTTATGTCACTGTTACAGAAATGGAAGCCAACCTTCTGACCTCGCACCTCAGCTTGTTTTCCATAGTGCAAAACTTTTTTTAAAAATGGTAATTTGCCACCACTCTTGACTGTCAGAGATGCCTGAATTCCCTTACAAAAAGAAATCTCCAAATTTTCAGGGTATCAGCATGGTAGGCAATCAAGGCATAGTACTATAATTAAGAAGTATAAATGTATTCATTTTAAAGAAAATTAGGAGTTCACACAAACTTAAAAAAAGAACGCACGATCTCAGGTTCTCATGACCGGTCCAGATTTCAGAGTTAAAAATATACATGTTCTCGGGAATTCCATCGTTTGTTAAAGGTTTAAAATACTTGAAATTGTACTTGGAAGCTTTCATGGCCAGCGACGATTAACACAGAACGTAAAAGATTGAGATTTGAAGCCATAAACAGGACCCTACAGGACACTCGTAGCAGCTGTTTCTATCTTCTGAGGTTGCCACGAATAGCCGTGGTGAAACATTAAGATTGTTTTAAATATTTTAAAGTAATTTTAAGTATTTTAAACCTTTAATAAACGACGGAATACCCGGGAATATGTATGTTTTTAACTCTTAAAAAAAGAAATTAATTGGTTCTGGGAAAAAAAGCATAAAAACAGGAACACACAAGATTCTTTAGCAAAATGTCTTTCATATACTGGATGGAAAAGTTGGAATAACAGGCAAGCAGTTGTAAAACCAAGTTGATTTCGCAGGAATAGGTTTTTGTATACATACACTGGAGGGGGGGGGGAGGGAATTTTAACCAATTCACCCATTAGCCTCCTAAGTTGCACACCATCCTGCTTCAGAGGGTCCTCCAATCCTCATGAATTATTTGGGTGTGTAGGGAGGTGCTGCAAGGAGCAGGAGGCACAAATTGCAAAAACGTTTCCTTCTGCCCATGTTTCTTAGGATACAACCAAAGAGCTGAAAACTGTGCATGATTTCAAGAGCTCCTTCATCTCCAGCCATTACGAACGATCTCAAAAAGCAGTCATTTTACAGTCTGAAAACTGCAGGTCACTTTGGCTTTGACAGTCAGGGCCAGCCTTGCCATGAAGCGAATTGAAATAGTCACATGGAGGGGAGGCGAATGGATGAGCCCCCCAACCCATCTGTCCAGCCTGCTATTCCACAGGGTGTTCCAATCCTTTTACAACTTGCTGGAAGCAAGTCGCTGGAAGAGGGCTATAGCAGTGGCAGCCCCTTGGGCAAGGAAGGGTAAAAAAAAAGCTGCCATGGATCCAAAATGCTTCTCCCCGTCTACTTGGTGCTTATGAAACATCAAGTAGTCAGGGACCAGCAATTTGGAGCCTGCTCACCCTTCCCTTTCTCCTTACATAGAGCATGGTGTGCAGCCTCTCTGTTATGCGCTACTTCTGTCTGAGTGAAGCACAGGATCAAGCTGCATACCTTAGAATAGCAAACACTGTAAGAAACGAGGCCTTCTACACCTTCACAAAAGTGAGCATCTTGGTAAGAACAAAAGTATAGTTATTGCTAATGTTCACCAAAGCATATCAGTGAAAAGGCCACTGGACATCGTTTTACCTTAACATTGGATTTCTTGGAGAAATTTACTACCACTCCCCAGCCAAAATCATCATCTTCATTTTTCACCTGAAGAAACAAACATGAAGCTGCATTTGAAGCAAAAGTTATACAACAGTCAGATATTAAAGGAGTATAGTTAAAAGAGGTAGCATAATGTCAGCAAATTTAACAGCTACATGAGAAGATGGCTGTCTAGTAGGAACATGCTGGGCATCCAGTTTGAGATATTCTGCGTCGATCTGCTTAGTAGTGCAAATGCCTATTGCAGACTGAAGTCTATCCAAAGGCACACTATGAAGTTGGGCAATGCAACTGCAGGAAAGTGTTTTGGATTTTTTTAAGCTAGTATGGTTCCGGCGTACCACCAGTTGAGAACCCCTGCCCTAGAACCTTATACAGGTTGGTTACCCCTTATCCGGACATCTGAAATCCAGACTATTCCAAAATTCAGACATTTTTGGGGCTATGACTTAAAAAAAAAAACTTTTTCCAGCACCTGCCTGACATAGCACAAGGCATTCTGGGGCACAAAATGATTAAAAATATTGTATAAAATGACCTTCAGGCTATGTGTATAAGGTGTATATAAGACAAATGAATTTCGTGTTTAGACTTGGGTCCCATCCCCAAGATATTTCATTATATTTTCCCAAATATTTTCCCATCATGCAAATTTTCCCAAATCCATACAAATCCGAAATCCAGACAGTCTGGATAAGGGATACCCAACATGTAAAGGAGGCAACTGAATTGGGAGGCTGCACTTTTTGTTTCAGCACTTGCAGGATTAAACTCTATGCTGCTGACACACCCGTTCAGCACAAGGAGGTGAACAATGGAACCACAACTGAGCACACAAGTCTTGATAAGGAAACATAAATAGCTGGTTAGAATTTTATTTCATTTCGCTGTTCCAAACTGAACTTCAAATGCCTTCTTTTGACTATTTGAATTCTGCCTATTTTTCCTTTTAATCAACTATTTCTATTCTTGAAAACTCACCAACTCATTTCAACTAGACCACAGCAGAAAACAATTGGCTCTCTTACAGATCGCTCATGCTAACGCTACAAGGTCTCAGGTGTGGGGTATGTGTGTGCACAGAAAGTGGAATGGACTGGCCAGGTCAGTGGCTCCCTGGATGCTTACGGGTTGGTAACTGGATTTCCCGTAGAAAGGAAGACGAATGTGGGAAGACCCTCCTCTTTTTCTTTCTTTTTTTTCCGGCTTTCCCTTCTTATGGGACTTCTTATGGCACGTTTCTGTCAAGGTGGCCATGTCTGTCACAGTCACCCCATAAGGAATCCAAGGGAAGTTCAGGAGCATGGGTTGCATGCCTTGCTTCCCCCCCATCCCCATACAGTGAACCATGGCAGCTTCAATGGATCATCACAGCAAAACAGGGGTATTTTCCAAATTTTAAGAGAGAGAAAATGATACACGTGGTAATTTCTATCTGCTTGTTAAAATCCACAGCTGCAGAACCCCAATTGTAGAACTGTACACAGACCACAAAGAAGAACTAGATGTTAGCTGCTGAATGCACATTTCAAAAATACAGAAGATGAAAACTGCAACTTACTTTTACCAGTCTGCCAGGTTGCAAAAATGGCAAGCAATACTTTGGCTTGTGAATGTACTCTTCTATTTCTTTACCCAACTTAGCAAGCTGTTGCCTGATTTTATAGTAGATGACCACGTTTTCCTCGTTTGGAATGTCAATCTCATTGTACTGTTGTTCCAATTTAGTTACCTCTGCAAATAATTATGAAAAACTGACTACAGAAAGTCCACAATATTAAAGCAAACACTGGGTATGTTTCTTCTCCAAAGCAAGCTGGTGCCTACGTGTGGAGGAAACCCCAAAAGGATGTACAGAACCTCATTCCCCCCTCACCCCCTTTCCCCACTTAGTAAGGGGCACGCAGCACACCAGGTTATGGAGGATGGCCTGGAGCAGCATTTACATAAATGGATACTCAGGGGGAGGGAAGGAGAGAGAACAAGGTGCAGGGAAGAGTCATGCCCTAACATTATTTAAGAACTATTTTGTTAAATAGCCACTTCTAATGTACTCTTCACACAGCCAGTTTTTAGGTGTACCCCAAGATATAGATATGTGCCTACAAAGGGAAAGGGCAAGGTATAAATCTTTTAAATAAATAAAAAGTAAAGTGTTCATGTGATAAACATGCATTTGAAACTGTGTGTGTATTGCAGGTACACGGTGGCAAATCTGAACTTTGTTGCTCTGTGATTGTCAAACGGCTCAAGTATTTCAACAGAAATTCTCCTCCCATTTATTCTTATAATTCTGAATTCTAGATCTGATGACTATTTGTACCCAAAACAAGATGAAACAATGTAGAGAAAAGCTGAAATAATGGGGGGGGGGGAGAGAAAGTACCCATTAAGACCCGGCAGCCTATTACTTTTGATCCCGGGTTTACTTGGAAAATATTGAAATAATATGAAGGGATTGAAGAGGCACAGAGAGCATGAAGGGGTGGGGACACACACACACACACACACACACAGACAAAGAGTTAATGACAGGGGAAAACAATGGGGCACAGTAAGATACGAAGGAGAAGGAAAACTGGAACGAGACAGGAAGAGGGAAAATAGAAAGACACAAGACAAGGGACAGATTGAAGAGAAAAAAATGGGAGGACAAAATGAACAGGAAAAACACCTGCAGAAAGGTGAGGCACACAAGTCCAATGAATAAAAGTCAACAAAAGTTATTTTAGTGGCTGGTTAGACGCTGCAGCATCTTAAGAATGACCCTGTGTGCAAAGCCTGGAACCTGAATGTTTTTCTTTCTCATAGAAAGAGAGCATAAGGTTCTAGCATAAAGTAAGAGCATAAGGTTCTAGCTCTAAGGTTCTAGCAACATGACACGCTTTGCTAGAAATACGACTTGGCCTTACTCACAGTGAAGGTGGCACAGCCTTCACTCCCAGGATCGATACACTCACTTGTCGCAGGCGGGCAGAGTTTGCACAAGATTCAAAAGGCCATCTGCTGGCTCTCAAGTAACATTACAAGCGGAGCAGGCATACCTGCATTGCAGGAATCACAAAACTGGATGTTTCTGCCCCACTTAAAGGCAGTAAGGCAGGAGCAAGTTACTTAAAGCTTCCACATTTGAAGACTCATTCAGTTACACTCAGCTGCCAGGATCAAAAGAACCAGACCCACTACTTTGCATATCCAGGAGGTCTTGTATTTCTTGACAGCAGCTTCATGTGCCACATGGCAAATCCTTCTCGAAAGCAAGAGCACTTTCAGAAGTGGTTTGTGGTTTAACATGGGGGTCTGTTTTTCAAGAAAAAAAGTCAAAATACTACTGGCTGTGCCTAAGCTCTTTGGATCCTGGCCACTGTTAATAATGGTTCCTGCCAACTAAATACTTATTAACTAACATGTTATCTGGCTCTGTAGAAAATACTGTAAGCCAGCCCTCGGAATACAGTACACATAACTGTGCACAAATCGCTACGCATTTCATGTCAATACTTACTTTCAACTACTCCTGGAATAGCTCTGTAATGCTGGAACTGGTAAAATGATTTCTCTAGCATATACTCCGGGTTAATTTCTTCTACACGCAGTAAGTTTAATACCATATTGTATGTCAAATGGAAAGCACTATTTAGAGGGTCAGCAGATCCCTAAAACAGAAAAAATTAATTAGCACATGCAGGCAGTGCAGATCTGAAAAGTTTTACCTTGGGACTCCAAGCGGAAGCCTCACATTTTGTCTCGACAGTTTACACATTCTAGGATACTGCTTGTTCAAAGATGACATGTTTAATAAAAGCTGCAAAGTAACTATTCCAGCATGTTCTTTCAAGACAGGCCTAAGAGACAAAGGGAGAGACCAGCATGCACAGAGATAGATGGCCCAGCAGGGAAGATGAAAGCTCTACTCCAGGGGTGTCAAAACATAAGGACCACGGGCCGGATGCGGCCCATGGAAGCTATTTATCTGGTCCACTTGGCCAAGGCAAAAGATTTCTATCCAAACAAGATCATATGCATCAATTCCACCGCGAACTGCCCAGAAAGAGCATTTGACTACTGTACTACCATTGTATTTGCAAGCACTGCCTGTATTGCACACGCAGATTCAACCTTCTCCTCGGCTGTAACGCTCAGAGGAAAGAGCAGCACAACCTCAGGAAAGCACAAGGCACTGATCTATCTACTGCACATGCACCTTGCTTCCCTCTCATACAGCACGGAGGGAGGATGCAAAGACAGAAGCTACTTTCTCTCCCTCGATGAGCGTACAGAGGCAGCTCCCTCACCACCACCTTCAATGTTCTATCGCCCAGTAACATTTCAAGCAGCTTCATCTTCCCAGCTCCTGCCACACCACACACACACACGCTGTGACTCATTTCTCATCCATCCGGCAGGAGGTGAGCAAGAGCTTGGAAGAGCAAACACAGCTGATCAGGCTGATGGAGAAAAGAGGAGGGGGGGAAGCTGCCTCTACACGAGCGTAGAGTAGGTGTCAGTCAGGGTTGGGTGAAAGGCGCTTTTGTTTAAGGACTCTTTGGACCTCTTCCCCTATTTCGCAGCACTTGCTTTGCACAAGGGCAGGCCATTGCGCCCTCCCTTTTAAAAAGGGAGGCAAATCTGTTGACTGCTGCTATCTCCCTCCTGGGACACTTCAGTGGCTAAGAACTATATATAAGAAATTGGTTTGCTAGATCAGACCGAGGTCCGCTTGTAGTCCAGGATTCTGTTTCCAACCAGCCAAATGTTTCTAAAGCAGGGGTCCCTTAATGTTCAGCTGCCAGGGCCACTTCCCTCACTCTTGCTTTTATGGTGGGCTGGAGTGGGTCAATTATAGAAAATACGTATTTTGTGCATCTCTAAGAATTTTTGCAATAGGAGAAAAATATTTGCAGCTATGGGGCTGCATAGTCTCTCTCTCTCTCTCTCTCCCTTTTCCCTTCCAAAGCCTCCCGTTCTGCCCTCCTCCACTGGCTGCACCAGTGGGGGAGCTGGATAGGATTGTGCTGTCAATTATCTCTCTCTCAGGCACCTTCATTCCAGACTGGAGCCCCAAACACTGTAGCCTTTCCTCATAAGGGAGGTGCCCCAGCCCACTATTCATTTTGGTCACTCTCTTCTACACCTTTTCCAGTTCTACTTTTTGAGATGTGGCGACCAGAACTGGACACAATACATCAGATGTGGCCTTATCATTGATTTGTACAATGGCATAATAATATTGGCAGTTTTAATCTCAATCCCTTTTTTAATGATCCTGAACTTTTTAAATGATCACTGCTGCTGCACACTGGGTCGACACTTTCATTGAGCTGTATGAGCAGATATGCTCCCCTATCAAGACACAAAGTTTCATATTAGTCCCCTTCTCCCAGGGTTGGATGTTTCTAAAACTGCTGAATGAACACCCAAATTTGTTCCCCAGGGACTCAGTCACACAACCTTTTTACAGTAATAAATATCCAGTGTGGGCATGGTCCACCACGGGAACACCAGTTTCTGAGAGAGCACATGTTGTTGTTCAGTCGTTAAGTCGTGTCCGACCCTTCGTGATCCCATGAACCATATACCGCCAGGCCTTCCTGTCCTCCACTATCTTCCTGAGTTCGCTCATTTTCATGTTCGTTGCATCGGTGATGCTGTCTAACCATCTCATCCTTTGCCTTCCCCTTCTCCTTTTGCCTTCAATTTTTCCCAGCATCAGAGTCTTCTCCAGAGAGTCCTCTCTTCGCATTAGGTGGCCAAAATATTTGAGTTTCAGCCTCAGTACTTGTCCTTCCAGGGAACAGTCAGGGTTGATTTCATTTAGTATTGACTGATTTGATCTCCTAGCAGTCCAAGGGACTCTCAGGAGTCTTCTCCAGCACCACAGTTCGAAAGCATCTATTCTTCGGCGCTCAGCCTTCCTTATGGTCCAACTTTCGCAACTATACATTGCTACTGGGAACACCATCGCCCTGACTATACGAACTTTTGTTGGCATGGTGATATCTCTGCTTTTTATTATGCTACTTGTAATCATTTCATATAGATGACTTATGCCTTAACTCATGAATAGTCATTCTTCCTCTGCAAATTTAAACCACATCCATGGACTATGCCACTCTGAACCTCCTAGGGAAAGGACAGATGGAACAGGGGACACCCACGTTCAAATCCCAACACAGCCATGAAGCTCACTGAGCTTCAGGGACAAATCACTCTCTCTCAGCCTAATCAAGCAGGGTTTTTGCAAAGATAAATAGACGGAGGAGAGGCATGCGCTTGTGCACGCAAAAGAAGAACATGCACATCACCCTGCGTTTCCTGAAAGAAGGGTAAAGTAAAAAAATGCAATAACTGTGTTTAAGAACTGTTACTGTTCCTTTATCCAACTTGAACAGATATGTCTAACGTGCTTCTTTGGAAACGCTGAACACAAATAATTTTTAAGATCCCCTCTGGTAGAGTGCATGTAATTTTATTACAAGCAGATTAATTACCTGTAGATTTAAGAAGATTCTAGACCGTTACTAGACTATCCTGAATTGGGAGCATATAATATCCTGCCTGATAGTTTCATTTTAAGTCTGCCTGGAATAATTTTACGTTAAGTTTTTTAAATTGTCATATTCTGAACCGCACCAAAGCGCTGAACACGCTGACTACTGCTGAACTGCCCTGGTGGCCCTGCAGCCAAGTCCTTCATGCCAGACTCTGGTTGGCAGGTCAAGTCCTTAGACAAACTAAGGTCAATTAAGTTTTCCAAACCCTGCCCACACAGGCAGATGCTTGGAAACACATTGTGAATGAGCTTGATGTAAAACCAGACAGAGAGCCTGCAATTAAGTCTGTGTGTTCAGTTGATGTTTATACATGGACTCTACACAGCTGGACCGATTCCACTCCAGCAGCTTATTTGAAGGCTTGCATCTCTGTCTTGTCATAAACAGTGAGGTCAGAGAATGATTTTCAACGAGAAATTAGCTTCAGGGGTAAATACAGTAAAATATAGGTTCTCCTTCTAGGAAAACACAGTATGACATGGAAAAATGGGAGTACTGTATACACATCAAAGAGAAGCTTTCATCACAAAATATTCACAAGCATTCTTCAGGACAATGACCAACTGTTTAAAGCAGAAGCATTTGTCATAAAGATATGTGGGATGTGCACTGAAGTTATAATCCTAAAGGCACATACTCATACTCAATTCCCACAGGTTGCAAAAGATTATACAGGATATGTTCAGGATCCCAATCTAGACAATGACACTTCCAACTGAATTGGTATTGTTTTGAACTAAGTTGCTACAAACAAAGAACCTACAAAAGTTAATGAAAAGATTTACAAAATTACATCTGGGAATCTCAGGAACACAAACAATATTATGTGCACACATCAGTGCTTTCCTGATTTTTTTTTCCTTTTGCAGGCCCTTGAGGTCCTTAAAGTCACTCTTGAAAGTTAGGAAGCCTTCAAGAGAGAGAGATTTGCAGTGTGGCACAAGCAACTGCAGCCTAATGAAAAGTCTGCTCCCACACACTCCACAGATACACTCCACATGTGTACACAGGCCTCTGGATTCTGGCCTACAAGAGGACTAGTGGAGAGGAAATGACAACTTTCCTTAGCTTTGTCAAACTTTTTATGGACACAAAGCCAATAATTCTTAGCAATTCAGCTCTACAAAATTAAAGTTTCCCAATATTTATTTTCCTTTAAATACAGTTAATTAAATGAAAGTACGTTCTATTTCTTGGATCTGGAATACATTAACATAAGCTTAGATTTTATGACAAATGTTTGTTGTAGTACAGGATAAACGAGTGGCATTTAATATTGTTTGTTATCTAATCTGGCACATGCAAGATCACACTTACTCCATTTATTGCAGTTTGATTAAATTTGGAATAATTACAACTACCGCCTACTTCTGAACTATCAGTGACGTTTTATGACGACCCTCATAAGCATACACTGAAAGAGCACTAAACCCTTTTCCCCTCCCAACATTTGCTAGTCTGAAAAATGAGTGCTTAAGTTCCAACTGGTGGTTCAAATGCATTAAAGATTCATGCTGAAAATAACACCACTTAATTAATGACAAATCCAAACGAAGTGATAAGAGCACATCAGTATGCTTGCTTTCTGCCCCACTGGATGGAACTGGTGCTGCAAAAGGCAGGCTCATGTCAAGTTCTTCTTTCAATAACATGTAGTGCAAATTATCCCACATTCCAACATCGTTACACTTGGCATTTCCCTGTCCCACATTTTCTGGGTGGGAACAATCAAGGCTTGCTTCAGGATCGGCCAGACTGGGTACATGTAGAGGACCCACACCTAGAAGGCCAATCTTCCAGACAGCCAACCCCTGTAAAGTACATATAGAGCATGATATATGGAATAGTGCTGTCCAAATGCTAGCTACTATAGGGGTATTAATCCTATCTTTTGTTTGGTGGCATAGTTGTTCAAGATAGTACTGTAACCTTAGTAGTGAGTGGCAGGAGTAGCACCCAATCTGCCATCAAGGGACAGGTGGGGGGGCACCACAGTGGTCCAGTATAAGGTCTTACCCCAAGATCCCCAGCAATCTGGCACTGGCGTTGCAAACAATGCCCCCAAAGAAAAGACCACTATAGTGGCTAGTGTTTGGACAACACTATTCCATATCATGCTCCATATTGACTGTAGAAATAGTCAGTCAGCTATCAAGTTACCTTTAGAAGCTGTTTTCCAACTGTTGGGCTCATTTTCTCATCCACCATAAGAATTACTATTCCCCTATCATCCATGCCTCGACGCCCAGCACGACCAGACATCTGAATGTATTCACCGGAGGTGATCTGAAAGCATGTCAAAATTAGGCAATAATAAAAGGAAAATTATATTTATACACCACTTGTAACTAAGCATGGTATAAAAACAGCTGAATAAGACAGGTCCTGCCGACAGGTTCTCAACTATAGAACAGATAAAAAAATAAGAGGGAGACAAACTAGGATGGAAAGGCTGGGAAGAAGGCATGTTTTAAAGCAGCGTTTCTCAAAGTGTGCTGAGGTGGGTCATGAGTTGGTCCCACCTGCCCACCCTTTTGTTCATTTGGCTCCAAATTGGAGCCAAACGGAGGCCACAGGAAGCCGTGACTCACCTTGTCATTCCACTCCTGCATCACGCTGGGCCTGGGACAGCCTCTGGAGGGCAACTGGAAAGTGACTTCCGGTTTAATGGAAGTCACTTCTGGTTGCTTTCCGAGACCTGCAGCAGCCCACCAGAGGCCCACAAGGTGGGTCACGGGGGCCTCCACTGGGAAGCAGCGGGGAGGGTTTGAGAACCACTGTTTTAAAGTACTTCTTAAATACAGGAAGCGGCAGGGCTGTCAGAAGGAAGAGAATTCCAAAGAAAGGACATCAAAAGAGAGAAGTAATGAAGACAGAAAAAAGAAAAGCAGGCTTAAGTGTTCCAAATAAGTGGAGGAAATAGGCAGACATATGTATAAGAGATCAAAGTTAAACTGAAGCAACAGAATATAAGCATCATCTTTGGAATCAGCAACAGTAGAAAGCATATGTGCAATTCGATGCTACGATACAAGAAGCTGAACATGCTAAACGTTTGTTCTTTGTTGTAGTCACTGTTTGTGGTGCTCATAAGCAGCTGTGTACGCCCTTCATTAGACATCAGATCCTCCTGCCTTCCCAATATGGCTCATGTACTGCATACTGTAATTTGCTTACCCATCTGAAATCTTTCCCATCAAACTTTCTGGCACTCGTGAACAGCACTGTTCTTGCTGGCATGTTAATTCCCATAGCAAAGGTCTCCGTTGCAAATAAGGCCTAAGTAAACACAGTAATGAATAAGAAGAAAGGAAGCCTGTTGAGGTACCTTAAGATAATCAGATGGTATTAGATAAATCTTCCAAGTTAAAATCCTGCTTTACAAAAAAAAGCAAACAAGCAACTAGAGGCTTAAGGCCAAATCCCACCCTTTGAGCCTTGCAATCTAGTCCCAAAACCTTGGATCCCAGAAAACCTACAGGTTCCCAAAACCTTGGACCACAAGGATACCTCTTTATTATTAGCTACGTTCTTCCATGCAAGCCAAGCCATAGGCAAAGGGTCTGTTTAAGCCAAATCCAGCACTGAAGGCAACCCAGGCTGCCTTTTAGTGTTCAAGAGCAGTTTGCCCTCTTTGGTTGGCTTGCATGGGAAAATGTTGCTAACAATGAGAACGGCTTTGCCAAAACTTCTGTGGCTCTCTACGCCAAGGAGAAAGTTGTTAAAAAGCCCTCTGTCTTCTCTTGATTCCTCTGGGTTAAGTCAGTGGGAATGTTTTTGGCCCTTCCCCTCTTGGCTCAATTCAAAAATTTGGACCACATTAAAAATGTGTTGCCAACCAGGGCTCTACTGTATAATCTACCTGAAGCACACATCAGTTTAGATCAGGGATGAACATTCTGCCCGTATGAGAAATCTCAGAAAGCAACACTAAAAAGTCCCATGAAGCCATAAGAATCTGATACAGTACTGTTAAAGCGAATTAGGTATGGGAAGTCCCACAGCATGAGGTGAGGATTATTTTTAATCTAGTGCTTCACAAGATCCAAGATCACTGCAGACGGAGACAGCAGCCATGAAATTAAAAGACGCTTACTCCTTGGAAGGAAAGCTATGGCAAATTTAGATAGCATAATAAAAAGCAGAGATATCACCATACCAACAAAAGTTCGTATAGTCAGGGCGATGGTGTTCCCAGTAGCAATGTATGGTTGCGAGAGTTGGACCATAAGGAAGGCTGAGTGCCGAAGAATAGATGCTTTTGAACTATGGTGCTGGAGAAGACTCCTGAGAGTCCCTTGGACTGCTAGGAGATCAAATCAGTCAATCCTAAATGAAATCAACCCTGACTGTTCCCTGGAAGGACAAGTACTGAGGCTGAAACTCAAATATTTTGGCCACCTAATGCGAAGAGAGGACTCTCTGGAGAAGACTCTGATGCTGGGAAAGATTGAAGGCAAAGGATGAGATGGTTAGACAGCATCACCGATGCAACAAACATGAAAATGAGCGAACTCAGGAAGATAGTGGAGGACAGGAAGGCCTGGCGGGATGTGGTTCATGGGATCACGAAGGGTTGGACATGACTTAACGACTGAACAACAAAAGTGCTTCACAGATTACCATAGCACTTTCTGCAGGAAGAACCACCCAATGTGTAAAGACAATTACAAAATTGCTAATACTGTATATACCTACTAGAAAGAAATGTAATGCATACCTTTATCAATCCTTCAGAGAAAAGGATTTCTATGGTCTCCTTTAAAATGGGAAGCAAGCCCCCATGGTGGATTCCAATGCCTCGCTTCAGAAGTGGAAGCACATGTTCAACCTGTGAATATACATGAATGCATATTTCTCCCCAAAAGAATAAAATAGGGATGATATTTACATGTAAGTCAAGGTTTTAAGTCTGCCTTGATGCCTTTGGCAAACAAGCATTTTCTCCAGGCTAAGGCAGAAGATCAACAAAAAACGTTGGTGCTTTTTCGGCTAACAGTGCAATCCTCTGCACATTTACTCAAAAGTGCACCGTGATCAGCAACGCTTACTCCCTAGTAACTGTTTCAACACTGCAGCCTAATGGGGGTATATGTGGAAATATGAATTACCGTATTTCTTCTATTCTAAGACGCATGTTTTTTCCCAATTAAGCATTTAAAAAAATGGGGTGCGTCTTAGAATCGAAGGTCTCTAAAAAGCACCCCAAAATGCATTTTTCTTACTTACCGGAGCTTGGGGGAGCTTCAGGGAGGCCTGCGCGACCCTCTGCAGGCCTCCCCGATCTTCAATTCAGTAAAAAACAGCAATTTTTGGCCATTTCCGGTTTTCGCAAAAACCGGAAATGGCTGAAAATCGCTGTTTTTTTACCGAACTGAAGATCGGGGAGGCCTGCAGAGGGTCGCCCAGGCCTCCCTGAAGCTCCCCCGAGCCCCGGTAAGTAAGGAAATAGCATTTTCTGGCGTACCGCAAAGGCACTGCTCAAATGCAGTGAGAAGATCATCAGCTGCAGCGCGGGGCATGCTGGGGCGAGCTCTCAGGTTCAGGAAGAGAGCTCGCCGCTGAGCAGAGGGGGCAAAATGGCGCGGTAAAAATCGGACTGCCATGGCAGGCAAGCTGGGGAGAGTTGGTGCTGAGCAAGCTGGGGAGAGTTGGTGCTGAGCAGGAAGGAGGTGCGTCTTGCAATCGATGGTTTTTTTTTTTTTCTGCTGGTGTTCCTGAAATTAAGATGCGCCTTATAATTGATGGCGCCTTAGACTCGAAGAAATACGGTAGTAAGAATTTTTCCTGGACTTTTGTTGATTACTTGCAAGGCTGATATAAAACAACGAATAATACAAAAATCATATCTTGCATTATTTGAATAGATCACCAGAATACAGCCAGGATGGTGTAGTGGTTTGGGAGTTGGACTTAGACCTGGAAGATCCAGGTTCAAATCCCCGCTCAGCCACAAAGCTTCCTGGGTGACCTTGGGCCAGTCACTATCTCTCAGCCCCACCTACCTCACGGGTTGTTGTGAGGACAAAAAGGAGGGGAGGAAATATGTACACCACTCTGAGCTCCTTGGAGGAAGGGCGGTATAAAAATGTGAAAAATAAAATAAACAAAATAAACTTTGCCTTCAAAGGCAATGCTTTGGTCTATCTTGCCTAAGATTCCACTCTGATCATTCAACATTACTTTTCTAATCCCATTCACGAGTACACACAGGATGCACACAGATGTTGGAAATTACTTTTTGTTGGTCACAGAACAGTAATCAGGACACACACACACACACACACACACACACACACACACACACACACACACACACACACACACACACACACACACACACACACACACACACAGAGTTCTCAAAAAGCATAATATAGTATGAGAACATTGGATTTTTCTCTTCTCAGAATACATGAAAAGACTACTTTTAGAAGCCATGAGTATTTACAAGCTAAACACTGCAATGTATTCAAGCTGACATATGGCAGATTTATATTATCCTACCTGCTAGAAGAAAATGTCAGTTATATGTGCTTAAAAGGACAAAACTAGGGCTCAGATAGGTAGCTTGTGCAAGAAGTCATGAGTTTCCTTACTAAAGTCTATACCATAATTCCACAAAGTTCTGGATTTAATATCACTTGCATTTAGTAAATGTAGCAGAAATGAGTGCGGAGTATGTAGAGGTGCGCTGGATTTCCTGTGCAGTATTATATTCAAAGAAGCACAAGTGGAAAGAAACCTGTGGAAAGGGACTTTCCCACTCTCTCCTCCCCACAGCAGGCCCTGTGCCTTCCAAAAGACCATGCCTGGGAACTGAGGGACTCTCAGAAACTAAGAGGCATGAGGAGCTGCAGCTCCCACTCACTCAAGGTGCCTCTGCCCCACTTGGCAGATTTCTCCCTCCACCTTGCAATATAACCTGTCCTATTCCTTAGGGTTCTCTGACACCCAGGAGAGGCTTGTGGGGGAGGGTGGCACGAGAGGCTACAGTGAAGAGGAGGGCAGGAAAGTCTTCTTCTGTGAGCTTCCTTCTGTTCCCACATCTTTGAATGCAATTTTCTAGGGTAACACAGGAACCATTCCCCACTTGGGTACACAACAGTCCTGTACCATGTGAACAAGCCCTTTGTTACACCGCATCATCTTAACTGTCCTCAAGTACTCACCTGAGGTAGTTTTTTATCTTCATCAGACAAACAGTCAATTGCATTATTAAATACTTCTTCGACCATCCTTTTTTCCTCATCTGTAAGGAATGTAAGACACATCCAGATATAAAAAAATTTCCTATAAAAAAGACTGTGCTTGTGACCTAAATGATGTCAACATGTCACACCAAAGTTCCTTACAGAGGTACATGTGCATAATTCAGAAGTAGTGATAGGATTCCACAAAAGACTGCTAGAGTGCCTCTCACTCAAATTGGGCAGCTGTTCTGGGAGCACTTGAGATCCCTTCACCACACCCCCGCTACAGAATTGTTACACAGGC
Organism: Plestiodon gilberti rubricaudatus; assembly: GCA_026170595.1. Taxonomy (NCBI): domain Eukaryota; kingdom Metazoa; phylum Chordata; class Lepidosauria; order Squamata; family Scincidae; genus Plestiodon; species Plestiodon gilberti. Next base: position 24,241,659 of record JANXHW010000002.1, on the reverse strand, counting down.
AAGATAAAGTTCTTGCACATTTAATGTTTGTGTAATAATTCATTAAACATTAACTGTATGTAACAAGATCAGCACAAAAGTATGTTTTTGACAAATTTGTAGTTTGACAGAAACCACAACAGAGGAATCACCAGAAATGTTAGTATACTACTTCTCTCTTCTGAAGCACTGTGTAGTTTCACAGTAGAGCTTTTCTGGGGGCTTGACAAGTAGAACGTCTTCGCTGTGGAAAATGGGTACATAGCACTGGAGTACTTAGAAAGTGCAAGTACATAAACTGCTTCAAACTGGAAGTAGCTTCTTTGGATAATCAAGTAAAAAGCTCCCCAGCCTCCACTTTCACACTGATCCACTGTCAGCAGAGAGAGATGACAAGAAACAATGGTGACAAGAAATACCATAAAATCATTCAACCAAGTAAAAAGTAAAAAATTAAGAGGATTTTTTTTAAATATGCAGGTGCTACTATGGAAATATAAGAGGCAGTCTTGCAAAGACCCTTTCAAGATGTTGGCCAGTATCCAAAGAAACGTGTTCTGTGAGCCCCCCCCCCCCAAGAGCTTTAGATTTATTTTACCTCAAATAGCAGTTCTGCATGCTATATAACTCCTCCTTTAATTGAGGGAAGTTCCAAATGCAATTTATGGCATGTCCTGGTAGTGGGGATCTAGTCAAAGGATAAAAGGTCCAGAATTCTACTGGCTTAGCCAATACATTCTTGCATGAGTCTCAACAATTCATTAGCTCCTGACCATTGATGAAACCAGTGGTTCCAAAACTATACGTAGCAGCGAACTCACAGGGGTGCCGCGGGATATCCCCGGTGGCCTCTTCTTATCAGCTCTCTCAGGCACAGCTATTTTGAATGACTCGCGATCTCGTGCGCTTCAAGATGGTGGCACCCAGAAGAGTCAGTTTACCACCATCTTGAATTGCGCGTAATCTCGTGCGATTCAAGATGGCAGCACCTGGGAGAGCCAGGCGATGGTGCCACCAAGACAGGGTGCTGTGCAAGAAGGGCACCATGACCGTGGTAAGTTTGGGAACCGCTGGACTAAACCATCGTAGAAGTAGAGTTACACACTATTAGCACACACCTGTGTTGAAGTCAAGTTTTGTCATCTGAAGAGCATAAGCTTCACAGTCTTTCTTACTGAAACTGAATATAATTACAGGCTGAAAGTTTCTTTCCATGATCATCTTTACAATCTTAAATACGTTTGATGGACCTAGAAGGACAGCAAAGCCAGAGAAAAATTAAATTTTGAGGGAGGGATAGTAATCTTCATTTTCACTGTCAACACATGATTTATTTCACAATCCATTTTATAATAAAATGTTAAACCCACCTTTTGTTCCTCCTTTTCTGCCTTTTTGGTCTCCTTTAGCCAAATCCCCTGCATCTCGAAGTACCTGCATAGCTGTATTAAAATTATCTTCTCTAAAATCACCCTAGGGGAAAAAAAGTGAACTTTGTTAGCATACATACATTTAACCTGCCTATGCATTAATTTTACTGCCATTTGGGGAAACACTATTTTTTATGGCAATCTTTTTATATATGAAGTAGGAAGGTGTTGCAATTACTGTATTTTATATATGTACGTATACATATAGCGAGTAAAGTTGCCCAAGTTAACGGCAGCAGAGCTGCACTGAGTGCAGCTTCATAATTTACCTGTATAGCATCTCGTCATATCTCTCTGCTCAAAGTCTGGCTTTCCCATGAATCTACTGGCCTAATACCTAGTCTTAAGCTTCATTTCAGCATAAGTATAGGCAACTCCACTGTCCCTTGTGAAACAAACCGAGCTCTGCCTTGGAAGCCTCAGGTTTGGGGATGCATTTATCCTAGCAACTGGCATGGTCTGAGAGCGCTGAGTGCCTGCCCACACATGGGGGGGGGGGATGGGGACAAAGGGGGACCATCTTGTTCTTCACTTCAGACAGAAATGTGTCTTGGGCTAGTCTTGTTCATGGCAAACTACTGTTGAAACTGAGAGAAGTTTTAAAAGCAATTTTTGATATGGCAAAGGGCCTGCTGTTCAAAGTCAAATATCTCATTTGGCAACACAGACACCCACAAATGCACTTGAACTAGCTCTGGATCCTGATTTGTATTCAGCCAGCATCCTACACTCCAAAGTACATGACATCATACATTTATATAAAAAAATTCTTACATTTTCATCAACCACAAGGTGTAGTCCATCTCCCCCTGCTGGGAAGATATAATGCTGCAGTGGAGTGGGTCGGTAATCTGTATAAATCACATGGCAAGGCTGGCACAGAGAAAGGACATTATTATTTATTACATCTATATATAGTGCTTCTGTACACCACACAGAGAGAGTGTCTGCAATTCTTAGTTCATTTATCTTTATAAGAACCTAAGTAAAGCCATCAAGACAGTGAACCCAATTAAAAGAGGTGAATGGCACAGAATTTGTTGTAGTCTACAATAAGTGAAATATTAGTATTTATATTTAAGCCCCTTAGTATGTTGAAATAAGTGACAATCCAGCAGCAGCCCTAAACATACTTACTTACTTAAGAATAAGCCCTGTTAAACTCACGACTGGTTTCTGTGTAAGCCAGTGTTTCTCAAAGTTCTCCCCGCGAGGCAGAGAACTTTGAGTGTTTGTGGGGGCGGGGCCAACAGCGGCGGCAATCCGGGGGATCACCACCCCCGAAACCACTGTTGCTGCACTTACCGGGACTTGGGGGAGCTTCAGAGAGGCCTACGCGGCCCTCTGCAGGCCTCCCCGGTCTTCAGATTGTTGAAAAACGGCGATTTTGGGGCGCTTCTGGTTTTCGCAAAAACTGGAAGTACCTGAAGATCGCCGTTTTTGGGCAATTTTGGAAGTACCTGAAGATCGCAATGATTTTGGGCAATTTTGCGGCGGTGGCAATCCCCTGGATCGCTGCCACCACCAGCTAAGGTTCTCAATGGTGGGTCGCAACCCACAGTTTGAGAACCACTGGTGTAAGCTGTGTAAGCTACTCAAAGCTATATTCTGCATTCAAATTCTGCATTCAGTGTACAGTAGTGTAGCACCAGAACTTTATGCCAGAATCAGGATGTATGTGTGATTATAATATACCAAGTCAGACAAAAAAAAACCAGCTATCCCAGCACTGACTGGCAGCAGCTCTTCAGGATGTCAGGTAGAAGCCTTTCCCAGTAACTAACAGGAGAGACTGAACCATTCAAAGCATGCGCTGTACTACAGGGCAGTGGCCCCCTCCCAAGTCTGTTGCCCAAAGCAGCCCTGGGATTTTACACCAGTAAGTCAAGGCATCATTATGCCAGGGACAATCACATCAGTCACGGCAACATATTATGCTTCACTTATGCATAATGTGAACATGTGTAACTTTATAGTCTCTGAATTAAGCTGCAACTTCTGAGACATTACTTCCCAATCATCCTAGCTTTCTAGACTGGCATGATCTTAAGGGGCATTTCACAGGTGACGTCTTAACAATGAAAAACAATTGTACCTGTTTGTGAAGATGGCAGATCCATTCAGCAAACTGGCGAGCATTTGGAATAGTAGCAGAAAGAAACACATAGTGAACATTGTCTGGGAGTAAAATAATGGTTTCTTCCCATACCACACCACGCTCTAGAAACAGAAAATTCACAGGACACGTTATAAGGCACCATCTCTTTATTTCTCTGTCAGCTCAGAGATGAAGCTCTTCATAAAACTACCTACATTTTCTGCAGCAGAAGAAGCTTTTCAAAATCATTTCCCACAATTTACAACACTAAATATAATGCATTAGATTCTAATGATTAGAACTAATTTTGAAGTACAAAGACCACTAATGATAATAACAGAAGTCAGCCACATAACAGTAATTCCTAATGTTAACCTCAATCAAAATGTCAGTTCTAACTACTAGCTTCAAATAACACAACTCAGATGCATCATATTTCTGTTTTATTTATACTGCATCCTTCCTTCACTAGGAATTCCAAAGTGGATTTTTCTATGCGCATAAATACAAACAGCATAAATACAAACAATACCTGCATCTCTCATGTAATGGATTTCATCAAATATAACCCAAGCAACTTCCCTCATGACTTCAGAACCTCTGTATAGCATACTTCGTAAAATCTAAAAAAAGAGGAAATGCACATTATGTATGTAGTAAAATGTTAATTGGAACAGAAGCCTTTCAGGGTCAGAGTTATAATTCACTCTGAACCCATGGAAGAGCCTTGCACTCTGGGAACTGAAACTCCTTTTAATAAGACTTATTTTATGTTCAAATCTGGTTATAATAAAACACCACAGGCATATATTCAAAAGAAACCACCCTCCTTTTTTGTTTTAAACATCCAAGTGAACTTTCACATGCTTTTAACTAGTAGTGAATAAAAGCTACTATGCTGTAACACGGTGGCTCACTGTGAAGAGTTTGCGAAGCACTTTGCATATGAAGTTCATCAGATCTGGAATGACTTGGACTCCATACTAGGAGTATCTAGGGATGTCCCTTCAGCATCTGTCTATTATATCATTTGGGATTCTTTTCAGCTGGTAGATTCTCTGGCGTGAGAGACTTCTCTCTGTCTGCTCGACCCATGCCCAGTGTGGCTTGTTAGATCTGCCCGGGAGGGGCTGGCTGAGTGGGCAGGGAGGGCGTTGAATTCATCTTTAAGTAAGCTTACCATATCGCCGACCGGGATGTTCCTTTTTGCCCTTAAGGGAGGCGGGGGGAGGGCAAAAAGGAACATCCCGGTCGGCGATATGGTAAGCCTATCTTTAAGGGAAGGGGTGGTGCCATCAGCACTGAAGCAGACAGTGGTTCGCCCCCTTCTGAAGAAACCCTACCTGGGCCCCACCATTTAGGATAATTTTCAGCCAGTATCAAATATCCCATTTTTGAGCAAGGTGATCGAGCGAGAGGTGGCATTCCAGTTCCAGAGGGAAGCTGATTATCTGGATCCATTTCAGTCTGGCTTCAGGACTCAGAAGGCCTTGGCTGTCTTCACTGATGACCTGCGCTGGGGACTGGACAGGAGGAGTGTATTCCTGTTGGTTTTGCTGTACCTCTTGGCGACTTTTAAAACCATTGACCATGGCTTCCTTCCGGGTCTGTTGGCTGAGTTGGGGCTTAGAGGCACTGTTTTGGGGTGGTTGTGCTCCTTCTTGGCTGACAGATCCCAGAAGGTGGTACTGGGGGATGCCTGCTCGGCACCCTGGCCTTTGAGGTGTGGGGTACCGCAGAGCTTGATTTTATCCCCCATGCTGTTTAACACCTATATGAAGCTGCTGAGATTGTACTTCTGAGCAGACATGCATAAAATTGTGCTTGTAAATTTGCTGTGCCTTCCTTAACACACTTTGAATATGGTCCAGCACAACCAATGAGAACTAGGGTAGGATAATGAACAGCCAAACATACCTCTGTTGTCATTACAAGGCAAGATGCTGTAGGATTGATGGTGACATCTCCAGTCATCAAACCAACATCTTGAAATTCTTCATACATCTCACGATATTTCTGGTTACTTAGAGCTTTAATAGGACTGGTAAATATCACACGCTGTTTTTCCCTCAAAGCCAAGGCAATGGCATACCTGAAGTGTATGTGCAATTGAGTACACATTAGAATCAAATATGTTTTTCAGTGTCTTACATTTTTACAACATCCATCAAACGCTTTGTCTAAGGACTTCATTATATGCAGCTTTTCATTCTGCATTTACAAGTTGACATCCGCAAACATCAACTGACAGCAGAATAAGAACATCACAGACGCTCAAGTCACTTGAATTCTGTGTAACCTATTTCATTTGGTGGTGAAATTCAGTTTCTGCCACCTGCTAGAAACCTTCACCAAACTGATATGATTTCTCCTAATTTACATGATGGTCTCAAACAAGCAAGACAGCATGCAAATCTGAAGCAACAACATTCAAATGTTGCTTATAAACATGCAACACAAGGACTATATCAGATGAGACGACAATGTTCTACTACATGTCCTCTAAGAATTGAGACCAGTTGCTCCTTAGCCAAAATGTGGCAAACAGCACAATCCTACCCAGCTCCTCCACTGGTGCAGCCAGTGGTGGAGGGTAGAATGAGAGGCTTTGGAAAGGCATTTAAATCCCCTTTCCCTTCCAAAGCCTCCCGTTCTGCCCTCCCCCACTGGCTGCACCAGTGGAAGAGCTGGGTAGGATTGGGCTGATAGCTAGTTGTTCAATTAGGCAATGGATTTTTTAAAAAATACGTATTACTATAGTATTTTCTTGAAATTACTAGATAATTTGAAGATCAATATAAAAAATGTTTTGCCAATATTAAATAAATCAATCTTATAGGAAGTATTTTAATTTCTTTCTGCATATTGTGTCAGCGTATGTCATGCTGAACATTTTGTTATTTACTGAGAATTATGCTAGAATTCTGAATAGCACATTTGTAAAACAGATATTTCCAGGACAAAAAACAAAAACGAAAACCAACCACCTCCTTGGAAAAAGCCAGTAGAACCGAGAAAAAGGAGCTGCCTTTAGCAGCTCCACTTGACAGGTGGAATACAAATTTTAAAAATAAAGAGCAGCCAGAGACCATGTCGGTCCCTGGAGGTGGTTTTATTTTTTGCTGTAAGCATCAGATCAGTGTTTGCTTAATTAGGCTTGCAAAATAAAACAGGCAGGCTATCACATTTATTTTTGAGTCCATCATAGAATTACTCACTCTGCACACACTGTTTTCCCTGCTGATGTATGAGCGGACACTAAAACCGACTGATTGTTATCCACACACAGGATAGCTTCTCTTTGAAAAGCATCAAGGATGAATGGATATTCCTGAAAAGAAAACACTTTACTATGCATAGTTTTATATTTGTCAGTTTTCTGTGTAGAACATGACGGTAAAAGTTTAGCATGAAGTGCTGCCTTCTGCTGTTTTTCTGACTTGCCATTTGTTGATTTGGCTGCTGCCCTCATCCTTCTCCCCTCACCACTTTTAACCAATAGTTTAAGAACATAAGAAGAGCCTTGTTGGATCAGGCCAAAGGCCCATCTAGTCCAGCTTCCTGTATCTCACCACGGCCTACCAGATGTGCATGCAAGACAACAGGGTGCCTGTATCCTGTTGCCACTCCCTCGCATCTAGCATTCAGAGATAGGCGACTTCTAAAACCCAGAGGTTGCATACAGTCATTGTGAGCCCAAACCTATCTAACTTTCCAGTACCGATGCAGCACCCAAAAAATGTTCCCTTACCTTGAGGAGGTCTCTGAGTGTCCCCTCCCCCCACCACAAGATACAGCTGGCACGGCTGCATCAGTGAAAACCGATGCGATCGGAAACGTTTGGAGCCTTGGGGAGGCCTGCAGAAGTGGCAGCAGGACCCCTGGACCCTTTGAGGAGCTGGCGGGGCAACCAGGTATGTTGCAAAAGAGTTTCTATGTCAGCGGCAGGCGCGATCCTGGAGTGCCACCACCGACGTTTGGGCTGGTCATCCCCCTTAAAGGCATATAACCCATTTCCGGGGAAAGTGGTGGGTTGCGATCCACCACTCTTCCTCCATAAATCTCCGACATCGACCCACCCCTGCAAAGACTTACAGGGGAGTAAACTCCCCTATAGGACTTTGAGAAGTGCTATCTACCTGTCAACCAGATACGGGCCTTCTAATCATGTCAAATAAAAGAATGACTGAGTGATACCTCTAGTCTTATAATAAGAGACAGCTTCTACTTTTGACCAAATCATACTGAGGTACTAGAAAGATTCATGGCTTCCTCTTATTGCAGGCTTCAAAGAACATACAAACCAAAAAGATGTTTAAAGAAGAAACAATCCCCACAGAAATTTTAGAACAAAGTTATATTAAAACTTTACCCACTCAGTCACAAATTTGTCTTACTTAGACCATCCCACTTTTTTCTTTCCCATTCACTATGAAATTAAAAGACTGTCAGGTCACTAACCTTTGCAGCTTTTCCAGTTCTTGGCTTTAGGGCTATAAAGTCTTCATCTGCAGGAAGAGCAACCTGATAAAAATATTGTTCAGATTTAGTGCTTTTTTACCATCTGTAGTTGCAACACTTCAAACCATCATCTCACCAGAATGTTAAAAACAAAGAAACCAAAACTACCAGTACATTACAAAAGAAAAAACTGGATAATGCTACCAAAAAAGGACCCAGAAAAAGATTCTAGATTATTTCTCTCTCTCTCTCTCTCTCTCTCTCTCTCTGTGACTTCTTTGGATCAGAAATGCAGTACTTACTCTCCTTTAAACCTATCTGTTCATAATTTCATCAATTAATAAATCCTACCACTAGCAATTAATTTGATCCAGTATTCAGTGGAAGTCAGACATTTTTTCCCATCTTAACTGATTACTGAAAACATTTCAGAATAATAAAAATACTGTACCATAACTAGCTCCAACTCTAACTCTGCTCATTTTTGTGTATTTTAGGTAGTCCATAGAGACGTGGAAGTAATGCCTCTGATTTTATCAATCTATTTTTAATCTCTATATTAAGACTAGAGTCTTTAATTAGGTACCTTTAAGACCCATTGTTAGTAATATAGGTGTTCCAACCTATGGCCTTTCACAATATTTGACCAAAATACTATACCCATACATTGGTAATACTCCTTCTTACATTAAAAATACATATTTCATTGAACTATTAAAATTTACTCAACTTTCTCCAGACTCACTACTTGTAAGCTTTGATGTAGTTTCCCTTTTCACCAAGGTCCCCCTCAAAGAAGTTATGAGATTAATTGATGACCTAACTGTCCCTAGAGATATGATCCCACTGTTCCAACATTGATTGACATCTACTTATTGTTTGTGGAATGGTGAATTCAGGGAACAGAAGGATGGGGTGGCGATGGGAAACCCGCTGAGCCCAGTAGTAGCTAATCTTTACGTGGAGCATTTTAACAAGCTCTAAAAACAGCCCAATATAAACCTAAATTCTGGCACAGATACATTGATGATGTGTTTTGTGTATGGGAACACGGTGAAACTGAATTGAAAAACTTTCTACAGCATTTAAATAGTCAATGTCCAAAAATTAAATTTACTATGGAGCTAGAAAAAGATAACTCCCTTCCATTTCTAGACATATTAGTTACCAGAAAGGAAGATTTATTATGTGGGCACTCAGTTTACAGGAAGCCTACCTTTACGGGCAGATACCTGCACCAGACTTCAAACCATCATCCAGCCCCAAAAAATTATTTAATCAATACGTTGGTGTATCGCACCATCCAAGTGTGCGACGAACCCTCTTTAGAACAAGAACGTAGGACACTTACAGATACGCTGAGAGCTAATGGTTACACCAGTGGTCAGATTAATAAATGTTGGACACAACAGCAAGATAAAATTAATAGAAAAAGAAACGGAACCAACACTACAGAGACCAAGAATATAAACAACACCACAAAAGAAATCAGCTGGATTACACTGCCATTTATTAGAGGGGTGACAGACAAGATCGCCCAGATCTTTAACAAATGTGAAGTAAAAACTATATTTAAACCAACTCAAAAATTAGAACAGATGGTGAGAAATCCTAAAGATCTAAGGCCACCATTATCTCTTCCTGGTGTGTACAGTGTACTGTGTTCCTGTGGTAAGGAGTACATCGGTGTTACCAAGAGAGCCATAAAAACAAGGATCTCAGAACACGAGAGAGCGACCCGTTTGAAACATCCGGAACAGTCCTTGATTGCGGAACACTCCATATCTAATGGACATCAGATTTTATTTGAAAACACCAGATGTGTATGCAATGATACAAACAACAGGACATGTTTTAATCTGGAAGCGATAAGAAATTAGTAAAAGAAATACTAATAACTTTATTAACAGACAACAGGACTTGTCGTTCATTAATACAATTTGGCTTCCAATTCTGCACAAACCCTCGGCTGAGGGCCCTTTAAGAGGATCACCGGAGTTGATTGCCTCCAGAGGTCACCTGCAGACAATGCACCAGATGAATGCAATTCTCCTTCCTAGCTCCAGCACTGATTGACTTGAAGTCTTGTATGCTTGTTGAAAGGTTTATATTCTGTGTTTGTCTTGGAGCACCTCAACATCCACAGCTATGCTGTTTTAGACCTAGCAAATGTCCTACGATTTAGGACGAAACGTCGGTCCTTACCTTTGTATTTGAAATGATTTTTATTTCTTGTTTGCTAACTTTTAGCATTCTAGAGACTTGTATTTTTAAAATCGTTTTCAATACATTTTTTGGCTTGATAAATATTTTCTACATGGCTTTTTACCCTTAAATCTTAGGGCTAGCTCAACCCTCAACAGCTTTTACTTACAGACAGTGAGGTGACCCTGGCCAGATCTAGCACCTAACAACAAATACTAGTAGACAGAGCTGTGAATCAGGACTTCCCCAATTCAAATCTCATATCTGCCAGAGTCAGTAGGTGGCTTTGGGTGGCTTTTCCTCAACATGAGAGCCAGAATTCTTACTACGGTAGTAATATGAGCTCATGCTGGTAGTATACAACTAAAGATAACGCAACTCAACAAACATTTTGGTAGTATACAACTGGTAGTATACAACTAAAGATAACACAACTCATCTTTGGTAGTATACACAACTTTGGTAGTATACAACTGGTAGTATACAACTAAAGATAACACAACTCAACACACAACTCAACACACCTTAAAAGTTAAACCTATGCTTGGGTATATTTGGGGCGCTGATTCCAAAAATGGCATCGGTTTTGCCCTATTAGCTCTAGTTTTGGAGATACGGCATAGCCACCTTATATGCCAATTCAAGCAACTTCCTCATGAGCAAGCTGCCTCACGAAGAAGCTGCTTGAACCAGCATATAAGGTGGCTATGCTGTATCTCCAAAACTACGATTTGAATTGGGGAAGTCCTGATTCACAGCTCCAGAAAAAAATAATTTTTTGTTGGACTGTGTAATCCCTCATTGCACTCACCTCATGTGTACATCCTTCAACGGTTTCAACAGCTTGCACCTTTACTTTTGGCATCAGGTCTGCCAAACTGAAAAATGAAATGTGAATTAATACAAACAAACAATAATGCATGTATGCAGCTGGTTTATCAGTTAATTTGTACAATGATATCCTGGTGCAGGATGACAAACTTATGATGCTTTCCAATAATCCGGCTAAGTACACTGATTAAATATTTCCAGACCAAATGCAACAACTAGAGTTGAGGAACCAGTTTACAAATGCTCCATGGCAATCTAACTTTTTCACCTGGAGCAAATAATGATTGCTATATTTTGCTGCATTATATGGATCCAGATAAGAAGCAACATGGAAACTGCATCTATACAACTCACATCCCTGTCCATCCTCCCAATCCCTTCCCAGTATCATTAAAGTGTTGTTCCAGGTGCCTATACTTGCCCTTTAAAATGTGTAGAGGCATCAAAGGACCCCAAGAAAACAGCACAGAGCTCTGGAAGACTGAGTGGACACAAAGCTAAGGAGATTGAAAGCTGAGATTTCAACCAGGTATGCTCATCTTATGTTCTTAATTATTGGCCAGCTACACATTCTATGCTATATTTACAAAATAAGATTTGCAAAATGTTTTTTCCCTTGAAAACTAAAAAGACGTTCACTCTAGCGTTGCACAGTAAGGTACTAGCAGTGCCCTGCAGTGGCCAAAGGGATAGCACAGCACTATTTCCCACTTTACATTAAAAGGCTACATGGGTGTTCATATGATAAAGCAAGTAAGAGTTAACCTATTATTTTTTAGATTGACAAAAAACAATTAAACTATTTAAGAACCATTTCAAGGCTATATGGGCACTAGGAAGGTAGAATGGGAGGGGAATTGTGTCACATTGGGATATCATTGACACTAGTCAACAGGTACCTACAACAGTTGCACAAAAGAGTATACACAATTACAGTGGCACTTGTTGCTCTTCTGAAGAGCAAGCTTCAGATTGTGAGAGAGTTGCCCTCACATGTCACATTGACATGGATGGGAGCTGCACGAAAGTATGCAGTACTCTTGTGCAGCCTCTATTCTCTTAAATGAACCTTGTATAAGAGTCCCTTGGGTGAGGCCAGGTGGCCAACCTTTCAACATGAATGCTCCTGGCCCTTTAATGGTTCCATAGGTGAGGACATTTCAGCAGGTGCAGCTGCTTTAACACCAGCAGCTCTTGCAGCTGCCAAGATTCTATCTTCTACACATCTCTTAAAAACACAGAGGCCCTAATGATGGAAGGTTGGCCACCCCTGGGTTAGGCTCATTAGCAGTTCCACTGGATGCTACAAAATTATTTAAAACTCAATTTGTCATTGACCACAGCACTATAGAACAAAAAAGCATGAATCATCATATTCAACAAGAGTGAGACGCAAGGACTTCCAAGCCCTAAACCTAGAATTGCAAGCTGCCTCTACCTTGACCAAAACATATCCTTCAAGTTATGCACCTGGACAAGTCTTCACTACACATTTTTGAGATATTTAATAGAGTTATTTATGGCCAGTGAACCATACTGTCACTTGTCCCCCTCAATAAAGCAGCAGAATGGCACACCCTTGGTGAAGAAGATAAGTGAACCTCAGATTTCTGCTCTATCTTAGAACTGCAGCAATTGCCCTGCAATGATCTCTACTGAGCTCCAAAGTGGGGAGGAAGGTTGTGGTTGCTTGATGCTGTGTTATTTTATTTTTCACATTTTTATACTGCCCTTTCTCCAAGTAGCTCAGGGTGGTGTACATGGTTCCTTTTTCTCCTTTTGTCCTCACAAACCCTGTGAGGTAGGTGAAACTGATAGAGACTGGCCCAAGGTCACCCATGAAGCTACATGGCTGAGCAGGGATTTGAACCCGGATCTTCCAGGTCTACGTCCAACACCAGAACCACTACACCAGGGGTTCTCAACTTTTGGAGGCCCGGATACCCCCTATCATGGTCCAGTTTTCTGAAGTACCCATGCTAATTAATTGGATTAATCAATTAATTAATTAGCTAATTAAATAAAAGTACTAAACAATTTTAAATGTGAAAAAATGTCTTACTTAACTGTGTATGTGTGTCAGACAGACAGACAGACATAGGGGGATTGCATTTAAGTTCTAATTAACAAGTAATTAACTGCTGATTGATGCTGATGAGGGGCAGGCTCTGGCATACCCCCTGCCATTGGTCTGCGTACCCCTAGGTTGGTTGAGAACCCCTGCACTACACCATTCTAAGAACACTTTGGCCATGCAGGACCAAACGAACAAGTCCTGTGCCTCCCCTTCCTGTACAGGAGTTGCTGCTGTGGAGCACCACAACTAAGCAACCCCCCCCCCCGGGGCATTTCCCCTTCTTGCTATAGAGCAAAAAAGGAAGGCACTGTGGTGTGTGTGCATGGGGGAGGGGGGTTTGGCTGCTGGCTGTCACAGCGCTTCTAAGCATTGTGGCTGAACAGACAAGCAACCCCCACCCCTACAAGTTTCCCCTTCCTGCTTTTGAGGATACATATACTGTATGGCTATTGCTCGACTGTGGCACTCTCAAGCACCATGACCAGGTAGCATTGAATCCGCAATCAGTTCTCAATCAGTGGTACTTGTACCACCAGTGAGTGGTACTTTGGTCAACTGCTAGTGGTAGTTGGAACTTGGATTGTTGGAACTCTGTTCCGATGCAGCACTTTCAGTGCCACGTTTTTGCTCCTGAGAGGTTCATACCTTTGGCCAAACATCACAGGAACGCTGAGAAGGGCCCTTCCACCCGCCCAGAACCTCCTACCTGCATTTTCTGGCAACCCGAAAGTAACTGGCGATGATATCATCGTCAGTCACTTCCAGTGGTACGCAGCAGGAGAGTGGTGCCGGAGGTTGAGAAGGGGTTGAGAACCCCTGTTGTACGCCATCTGTTCCTGATTAAGAATATGAAGAAACAGGAGTGCGGGGGGTGGGGTGGGGGTGGGGTGTCGGTTGGTCAGTTGGGCAGCTACAAGGCCAAGGCACTTTGGAAAAACCACAACCAAACCAACAGCACCACCCCAGTACATTGAGGGAACGCATGGGGAGGGGGGAGATCACCATTGGGCTTGGAGTCCAAGGCCAAGTCAAGTTGTTGTACATGGATGTGTTGTACATCGACAGCATAATACCACCTTTACTGTAGTTTTCTTTTGCCCAGTTACCACACAACCACCATTAATGCCTCAAGAACCAAAAAACACATACTGCTATCTTTGCAACTGTTTCTTAGCACCAAATAAAAAGCTTATTCTTACTTGAGATCTTCTGCAGTGAAATCTTCCAACTTTGGCTTCTTTCCAAAAACTGTAACATCTGCACTGTCAATCTCTGCATCTCGCTTAGTTTTTGCTGGGAGTTTAGCAGAAGCCGTAGATTTGCCATTTGCTCGTTTCCTAAAATGTAAACATCAGCAAGAGTCAAAGTAAACAGCTGGTTACACCGGTGGTGTAAATTGGATAGGATTCCGTTGTAAAAGATGGAAATAAGTGAAAGTAGGTTGTCTGAAGGGTCTACAGAGTCCATCACACGTTTGACTCTGTTAGGTGTCATAAGGTCTGTTGTCATAATTTCCACAATATGTGGCGGCCAGAAGAAAATGTCCAGTGTCTACAGAGCACCCATGGTGACATGATTGAATTTAGTACACAGCAGATAGATCCATTCAATATAGACTGATTTTTGGCGGATGCAGGTCAACATTGCCTGGAATTCAGTTTGAAAATTTGAATTTGTACTGAGACAGATTATTAGTCCAGCTAGTCCAGTACTGTCTACTCTCACTGGCAGCTGCACTCCAGGATCTGAGTCTTATCACCATCTACGTACTTCCTCAAGTGTTCACAAGTTAAAACAGACATATAGCCAGAAACATTGTAGGAGGAAGGCATAAAAGAAGGGGAATCACTGCAGAATAGTCAGCAGGGCTCTTCTTATGTTCTTATGTTAAGATCGGTTTACTTATTCACTGCATTTATAATAATCAAGGCGGCTTTACACAGGTTCCTAGGCAGTCCCTCATCCAGGCACTGACCAGGTCTAGACATGCGGGGCTTCAATCCTCCCACCATCATCCCCTGGGGCCCAACATGATGAACACGTAAAGACAGCTCCGCCAGCCCACTAGAGGCGGGAGAACCCTTGGCCCGCCCGTTCCCCTCCCGCTTTTTAAGTTCTCCAGCAGCGCCTTACCCAGCCTTGCCCTCAACAACGGTTAGTGCTGCTACAGCCGCCCCCTTCGCTTTCTTCGAATCCGAAGAAGCAGCCGAGGAGTCTTCCTCGAACACGCTGAACAGCTCATCGCCGAAGGCGTCAGCCATCTTCCCCACAGACGCACGCCAGCCACTCCCAAAATGCAACGCGCGTAGAAAGAGAAGGGGGAGAACCTAGAGTGACACACATGGAACTTCCGGTAAAAACTGAAAGTGGCCCCTCACTGACGGAATATCCACAGGAGAGCGCACCGCTCTGGGCCTCCCTTGACAGCTCTATGAACTCTTTCTTTCCTTTGAAGCCAGGGTGGGAAAGGGAAAGTGAACGTGTTTCTGACACTATTAGGGCTAAGATTGCAAGCATAAGCACAATCTATGCCTTCTACTCGGAAGTAAATCCCATTGAGTTCAGTGGGTTGACTCCCAGGTTAAGTGGGTACAGGTCAGATTGCAGCCTGAGGCATTACTATTAGCCTAATAGTATTAGGGAGTAAACTCAATGGGGCTCTTACCTCTCTAAGTAGTAGACACAGCAGGTATAGGCTTGCATTGTCCAGGAGTAGTAAGCCCCATTATTTACTCCTGGACAGTGCAAGCCTATGCTTCTAGACTTGGTGACACTGACAGAGTACTATCACTATATAGTCCCTTGCTTGGGAAAAGCAGAGAGACAGAACCATCGTGGTTTTTTACATCTCTCAAAAACGCATGAACTCTCAAAGACACTCTCCCAGAATACACAGCGGCAGGAAGTAACGCTAGCTCTTTGCCACTTTGGGCGGAAGCGACTGCCAATAGCGGTCGCGATGAGGATTTGCCCGTCGTTGCATGCGGTCCAATCAGAAAGGTCGCCAGCACGGCTGGTTGTGGTGCCCGGATGTCAGTAGCCGGCGTGAAGTCGGCTGGGGCTTTGTAGGGTTTCCGGAGCGGAGAAGAGAGCTCTGGTGTCATGGGCGGCAAGCACAAAAAGTCTAAGGCCGGCAGCGGTGCTGCAGGGGCTGGGATGGTACATCCTGCGACTGTAGCCGCAGCTCGGGCCAAAGCTGTGGGTCCTGCCCCGGCCGAGTCCGGAGCCTCTGGGGAAGCCGCAGGCAAGAGACCCCCGGCGCCCCGCCCGAGCCCCGCTGTCAAGGACCCGCGCATTAAACAAGGTACCGGGCTGTCCTCCACAGGAATTGGCTTTTGCAAGGATCGATTATGGTTCCAGCCCACTAAGCTTCAGCCTCTAATCATATGCATGCTTACCTGGGAGTAATCTCCGCTGTGTTCAGTGAGGCTTATTTATTTCTGAGTAAACAGGCATAGGGTTGCGTTTTTAATAACGGTACTCTGTAATTAGTGGAGGGGCTGTTAAGTTTGGGTAGGGCATAAATCAAGTCAAAGCAGTGTCTCACAACTCGAGTTATCATCCCCTATGCTTTAAAGAGAGCCTTACAGGTTGGAGCTGAGTCATACACTGATGACAGATTATCCTTTCAATTGCCCAGGTAGTCAGACACGGGCACTGCTTAACATCAACATGCAAATAGGCAAGCACATATGGTAAATGCATACAGTATTAAACATGAGTGGGTGCATGTGGACAACTTCAGTAAGGATTTTTCCATGCGTCCTGAATAAATTAAACTTAATTCCAGTCTGTAATTCCACTGTTATAGTGTACAACCTCTAGGTATAAGAAGCTTGTCAGAAAATAAAGCTTTCTACGGGGCAAACTCAGCCACCCAATCTGCACCAGCTTCATTTTGAGGTGAAGATATTAATTTTGTGTGCTTCCTTCACTTTTTAAATGGGTGGTTGCCCTAACCCCCCCCCTTTTTTAAAAAAAAATCTTGGGAGTTAAATGGGACCTGGTTATTGACAGAAGAAAAGTTTGACATGCATATATTGAGTGTAATGGTCGTTTGCAATGTGAATGTGGAATCAAAGGTATAGTGTAGAAATTTAGTGCAAATGTAGTGCACTACCAGCTGCATGTTTCATGTGGAAATAACATGCAAGTCACCTGGGAAACTCTCTCTCTCTCTCTCTCTCTCCAGAAGTCCAGGTGGAGCAGATAAGACTTGCTGAAATTGATGCGTCAGTGGATTAGTAAATTTATATAATTGAACCTTTACCATAATTTATTTTATTTGTTTATTAGATTTTTATCCTGCTTTCTTCTCCCATGGGGGGGACTCAAAGCGGCTTACAACAATATAAAACTCTTAAAACATTAATAAAATCTAAAACCACAATACAGAATATAAAAGCAGGAGTAAAAAAAGTTTTAAAAAACAGGAATAAATGGGGCTGGACCACTAAGGGCACAATCCAATCCTACTTAGGCCACCGTTGTAACCAGCGGCCCAGCGAAAACGGGAGGCCCCAGAACGGAAAGGGGATTCAAATTCCCTCCAAAAGGGGAATTCAAAGGGGATTTGAATCACCTTTCTGTTCTGGGGCCTCCCATTTTTGCTGGGCCGCTGGTTACAACGGCGGCCTAAGTAGGATTGGATTGCGCCCTAAAATAGTTAGGCTGGGGTAGCTAACTCAGAGGGCTTGTTTAAAAAGGAATGTCTTTAGGCCCCGCCAGAGGCCTCCAAGGAGGGAGCAGTTCATAAGTTTAGAGGGAGGGAATTCTATAAGGTCAGTGCCACTTCTGAGAAGGCCCTATTACTTGCCGCCACCCCTCTCACCTCTGAAGGCGACGGCACTTTTAGAAGGACCTTCTCTGATGACCTGAGGGGGCGGACCAGATTATACAGAAGTAGGTGGTCTCTCAAATAGCCTGGCCCCGAGCCGTATAGGGCTTTAAAGGTCAAAACCAGCACCTTGAATTGGGCCCGGAAACGAATATATATCCAAAGAATAATATATATCCAAAGAATCTTTGCTGCACAGACTACTAGATGGATTTCAGCACTGATGGTGTTAGTTTCAGGCACCAGATTCGCACATGGCGATGTGAACATTCCTTTCAAACCTAGCACAGTCTATACGTTCGCAGATTGTCACAACGTGACCAAATTTCTGAATTGAAGACCAGCAGATTGCCAGGCAAACTCCGTCGTTTAAAACTTTTATTCAAAATAAACACGATGTTATTGTTGTTATAAGATGTTACAAGATGTTATAAGCACAGTCTCTCAGCCAACTTTCCTGGGATGGATACGAGAAGTTGTTCTTGTCTAAATACAAATTCTAGAACACAATCCCAAACAAGTTTGACAAGGTGTAATAATCTGGATATGGGATCAGAGGAGTTGTACATGTTCAACATGTCGACAAACCAGATCACTTGGAATGGACCTATACACTCGGTCCCCTATATACATACTGGTTCAAGTTCAGAGGTCTGTTTGGAAGTCAGAACATACGTAACTGGAAACAGCCAGTTCTTGCTGATCCAGCTCTATAGCTTCTGTGCAAAAGCATCACAAAGGATGTACCACACCTGTGCAAAAATGCCGCTGTACCTTCTTGTAATTGAGGGAGTCGGTGTACTGTTCACAATTTAAGAACTGTTCTTCATGTTTGGTTTTTATCTGTTTATATTTCTCATTTTTCTTGAACACAAATGATATTCCATATTTTGTGGGGCAATGCAAGCTGTGCAGGTACTTGAAAGCCCAGAGGCCCTGATTATACTGATCAGGTATAACCTGGATGGTATAGTGGTTCAGGAGTTCGACTTAGACCTGTAAGATCCAGGTTCAAATCCCTGCTCAGCCATGAAGCTTCCTGGGTGACCTAGGACCAGTCACTATCAGCCTCACCTACCTCACAGGGTAGTTGTGAGGGCAAAAGGAGGGGAGGAACCATGTACACCCACCCTCAGCTCCTTGGAGGAAGGGTGGTATAAAATGTGAAAAATAAAATAACAGTAAGAAGGGCAAAAATATTTCTATGTAAATGTAAAGTATGAAGAAACTTTAGAGCTGTAGTCTTTCAATTATATATGCAAGAAGTGGCTCCAATGTTCTAGCTATCTGTTTTGTCCTTGTGTGATATTACTCAAATAACTGTTTGTTTGTTTGTTCAAATATACAGGCCCCAAAACGTACAGTTTCGGATCTGCTGCTGACTCTGGTGCTTCTGCAAATGCAGATAAATCAGTTCTTAAGGTAAAACCTGGGGGCGTGGGGACAGGATGAAAATCTTATCTGTGAGTAGTATTGCAATTAACAGTTAAGTTATGGAATTTGCTGCTTCAGGATGTAGCGATTGTTGCTAACGTAGATGGCTTTAGACAAATTCACAAATTCACGGAGGAGAGGTCTGTGGTTGATGGCCATTGGTCATGATGACTGCTTGGAAACTTTATATTCAGAGGCAGTTCACAACTCGGTTCCAATTGCAGGGGAGCAAACAGCAGGAGAAAGTTGTTGCCTTCATGTCCTGCTTGCAGATTTTCCTTAATTCATCTGGTTGACTACTGTGGAAAGCAGGATACTTCACTAGATGGGACTTTGGTCTAAGTGTGCCTTCTTATGTTTTATTTTTACAAACTATCTCTTTTTTTCCCCTGGACATCAAATTCCACCAAGGCTGAAATCCAGTGCACATTTACCTGGGAGTAAATCTGATTGCAATTGGCTTACTTCTGAGTAGACACAAGATAGCACTGTGAATTTCTTACACAGGTGCATATTAAGCACATCAATTTTCATGTTGAAACATGAAATATACAATGCATTGCATGGTCCCATGTAGATGCTGTTTTCATGGGTTTATCTTTAGTTAGTAATTTACTTGAGCTAATAACTTGCAAGAGCTTGTTCAGGTTATAACTAACTTTTCTCTTCACAGGTAGTGATTAACAGTAACTTGGAAAAAAGAATTATTGGTGTAATTAATGAGCATAAGAAACAAAGTGGTGAAAAGGGAATGATTTCTAGAAGACTTACTGCTAAAAAGTTGCAGGTAAAGTGTATGATCTTTCCCCACTCCTTCAAGAATACATGCTCTGAAACATGTTCCGGTAGTGAAGGGGAGAGGGAAGGTGTCATTGAAAAAGTATTCTCATAGATCAAGCTCAGTATGTCTGAAAAACAAATCTGGCCTCACTGAAATGATGGGGAGGAATGTTTACATCTTAGCTGAGTTGAATATTCCACTGTAATAAACAAGTTAAAATCTGTCGTCATTTTGTATGGTGTAAGAGAGATTTGTGATTGACAACCCGATCCTGCCTAATTTTCCGCCTGCGGAGCACGCGCTCTGCAGGCAGAGGGTGTCGTAAATGCGCCGTAAAGCGCATTTTCGGCACCCTTGGAGTAAGGGCTGCCGGCACGCAGGTCGACAGCCCTTACTCCGCCTCCCCCAGGACCCTGCAGCCGCCAGTGCAAATAAGAGTTACACTGGGAGGGGGAGGGAGGCTGGACGGTGAGGGAAGGTGACCATTGGGTGAGCTGGCCTGGGAGGGGGCGGGGATGTCAGCAGTGATATCCTCGTTCCCTTCCCAGGCTCGGCAGCCCTTTCCCCGACACCCTGGATATACGTAGGCTTGAGAGCCTACGTACATCCGAGGAAGCCCATTGGGACCGGGCAGCCCTACACCGTGGAAAGGGAACAAACGTCCCCTTCCCCTCCAAAGAGACCCCGGGCTGCGCCAGTGCAGCCCGGGAAGGACGTAGGATCCTGCGGCCAGCACTATGGTCCGGCCGCGGATCGTTACGCAGAATTGGGCTGTGAATAAAGTTAATAGGTATCTATGGTAGAGATGTAATGTGATGCTTCCTTACCTAACCTGATTGAGAGACCAGGGTTGAGCCATGGGATCATGTACTCTCAGCCTTATCAGGAGCATTTTTCTCCCCCATCCCATTCCTATCTTTACCAACCTTACCTAAGATTAATGTGAATCAAGTTTCCATTCCTAATCAAGATTTTAGAATTTAATTCCAGAGTTTGGATCCTGGTTAAAGCCAGAGTTTGAAGCTGCTTAGCAAATCTTGATTAAAAGGAAACATGATTAGTGTTAACAGTGGTTTCAGTCAGTACTGTCATAACTCTTAACCATGGTTGAGTAGAGAGGGAATTTATATTCAGAAAGGGAGGGGCTGGTGGAAGGGAGTATGCAATCCCAGTTTAACCCTAATCTCGTGGACCTCATTGATTTGCACCAACCCTTGCGTAATGCTTTCTGATGTGTTCTTTCCTGGACAGTATAACATCTTGATACTAGGTTCTTTAGCTCTCTGAGATGTTTACTTGCATACAGACATTTAGACTGATCCAAAGCTCCATGGGCACTTGATGCACATATACAAATCTCTGTGAGCATGGATTTCCTACTCTCTGCAGAAATGACTCTGTTTGCAGTGGGATGCAAACATGGAACTATTCCACTGTACCAGTGAATGGGGATTGTTCTTCGGTGTTGCCATGTGAACAGAGTAGATTGAGAGGGGGGGGAAGTATCTTCTACACCTTGTCATACTCCTGAACGTATTGTTTTCTATAGGATGTATATATGGCTTTGCAAGGATTTTCTTTTAAGACTGAAGATATTGAAGAAGCTATGAAAAATACTATCTTGTATGGTGGTGACCTACACTCTGCGCTTGATTGGCTGTGCTTGAACCTTTCAGATGGTAACTATAAAGGCAAATGTGTTGTATAGTATATAAAGGATTTGAAGTTTAGGCATGTTACTTTTAATTAATTGAAATCGGGTTTTTCCATAATTGCTATTTAACGGCATGAGAAATCATTTTAATTAACATGTTATACTGTAGAACTTTGCATTTACACCAGTACTTTACTACTGGCTTCTTGGAACCACTGCTAGAAGTACCCCACAACTGCAGGGTGATGTTTCAGTGGTGTGTTAGGGCGCAGTCCAATCCTATTTATGCCACTGTTGTAACCAGCGGCGCAGCGAAAATGGGAGGAGTTTTTCCCCTTTGAATTCCCCTTTTGGAGGGGATTTGAATCCCCTTTCTGTTGTGGGGCCTCCCGTTTTCACTGCGCCGCTGGTTACAACGGCGGCCTAAGTAGGATTGGATTGCGCCCTTAGAATGTTAACTCTGTAGATGTTAGTCATGTTAAGGTGTATCAGTAGACCGTTCCAAGATTGAAGGTAAATATTTCTGTAATCTCAAAGAGAAATAGTTGGGCAAATGCACTTGTTTCTTTACTCTTGAGAGGAGAATATGGGATACCTACAAAAGTATTTTCAGCTTGAAATGAACCAAGGGAAAATTAAAATAGTAAAAATGTATTAGAAGTGTGTGTCCATTTGCAACAGAAGAAAAGTAGTTAGTGCTGAAATTATGGTAGGAGTAGAAGTCATGATAAAATGAAGAAATGTTTAAAACTTCTTCCCACAACAGCACATAGAATGCCAATTCATAAAAAATGTCAAGGTTGTACATCTCAAAGGACACTTTATTTTATGCTCTGCCAGAAAGCCCCAAGGTAGCTTACAATATAAACTAAAAAGATAAAATAACTTCATTTAATAACACTACAAAAAACCAATAAAACTTAATTAAAGACAGAAAGATCACAAAGCAGCAGATGCAGCATAACATCAGGCCAATGGTTAGATGGAACTGATATGTTTTTAGTGCTTTCTTAAGTCTAGGAGACATGGGCCATTCCAGATCCCCTGAGACAGGGAATTCTAGTCCTGGGAGCCACCACAGAGATGGTTCTGTTCCACATCAACCAAACCTTAGTCGATGATGATATGCGGAGCAGAGCACCCTCTGAAAATCTCAGTGGATGGTAGACGTGCATGACAGAAGGTGGTCCTTAAGGCCTCGGCTGTGTAGGGTTTTAAAGGTAACTAGCACCTTGAATTGCAACCATAAAAAGCCAATGGAAAATTAGTTACGTGCTCAACTACCGGTAGTTTTAGTTTTTGAATGCTTTTCAAGGGTGGCCCCAGTGCATTGCTGTCATCCCATTGCGGTGTCCAAGGCATGGATATGCTTTCTCAAGGATAGGCTGCAGCTGGCGCACCAGCAAAGGCTGATCCAAGGTGCTCTTGGCCACAGCAGCCACCTGACCCTCCAGGAGCAAAACCAGGTCCAGTAGCACCCCCAAAGTGTGCACTTGCTCCTTCTGGGTGGGATTGCACTCCCTCTGAACAGCCTGAACCCCAAGTCCAGGATACGTCTTACTGCACACAAGCATGTTAGTCTTACGGTATCTAGGTTCAGTTTCAGTTTGTTAGTGCACATCAAGCCCATCTCTGCCTCAAAATAATGGTTCACTGGAATCTCCACTGGCACCCGGGGATCAGATGATATAGTAGGTTAAGAGTGCAGGATCTGGCACTGCTCATTTGCACTGGTAACGCAGACCTGGAAGTTAGTAGGGACGTCGTGTGGCATATCGGCTCTGTGGATCTGTCACAAGCAAACAGGTGCTGACCTTGAACCTGGAGAGAGAAAATCTTACAAGAGATGGAAAATCAGGAATGATGATGGTCCCCGAATTATTATTATTATTAACAGTATTTATGTACCGCTTTTCAACAAAAAGTTCACAAAGCGGTTTACAGACAAAATCAAATGATTAAATGGCTCCCTGTCCCAAAAGGGCTCACAATCTAAAAAAGATACAGAACACCACCAGCAAACAGCCACCAGAAAAGACACTATGCTGGGGTGAAAGGGGGGTAGTTACTCTCCCCCTGCTAAATATAAGAGGAGCACCAATTGGAAAAAGTGCCTCTTGCCCAGTTAGCAGTTTGCTGCTAATCTATTTCATGGATCGGCTGTATGTTTCAAGTACATTCAGATGACACCACAGCCTAAAATCATTTATATAGACATCACATTCTAAGTTTAATATTTTTATTTTGTTTAAGATGCTTTGCCTGAAGGTTTCAGTCAGCAGTTTGGTGAAGAGCAACAGAAAACGAGGGCAAAATTTTATTCTCCTTTACCACACTGTGAAACTCCCCAGGTGCCAAAGCATAAAAAGGAAGATGACTGTGAAGAAAAGGTACTGCATTGGATATTGGGGGGGGGGGCTGTATAAAGACATTTTTTTAGTGTTTCTTCATAACTCTTCAGGCACCAGGAAAGCTGGTTGTTTGTGTGTGCACATATGCACTTTCCCCCTAGAACTAGTAAAGCACTTACTGTATTTTGTTTAATCCAAATACGTGGCTTGTATTTGGTGTCAGCCTTTTCTTGATTTGAACATTTGTTTCATAAATAAACTAAGCATTTATGCTCTGCTCTCACTAAATAGAGGTAGGAACAGGCATATTGCCTCTCTTTCTAAAAGGAAAAAACCTGTCTATTTCTGGACAACTCGTTCATAAGAACACAACAGAATCTGATCTCTCTCTCTCTTTATAGGGTGTTTCACATGTTCATAGAATATCTTTATGCCCCATGTATACAGAAGAACTGTTTCTAAAATGCAGAGTAGAGAATGCTGGCATATCTCCTATAAATTCAACAGTGTAATATAGTGTGCACGAGAAATTTGGGAAATGTCGTCCTCTGCCTACAGTGCATGTGTGAACAATGTAGAATTAAGGCACACCCTCCAGAATAATGCCTCTTGAAGTATCTAACATACCGTATTGTCCCGAGTATAAGATGCACTTGATTATAAGACGCACCCTTAAAGTTTGGTGCTATTAAAAAAATTTAATTAAATCACTGGCATTAAATTGCAACAGCCTGATTATAAGACGCACCCCTAGTTTAAAAACTTAAATTAGGAGAAAAAAAGTGAGTCTTATACTCAGACCAATACGGTATTTTGCATTTGTTCTGTAATGCAGTCCGATTTGCTATTTTTTAAGGCAAATTTAAAAACATTTACAAGCATTTACTTATTTTTACAATATCCAAAGGTAAACACAGAAAAAAAGAAAGAGATCAGCATGAAGGAATGGATCTTGCAGTATGCTGAGCAACAGAGCGATGAAGAGAAAAATGAATCTGTGAAAAATTCAGATGAGGAAAAATTTGACCCAGTAAGTTTGTAAGCAATTGTTTGTGGCCCTCTCTTCACTTAAAACTCATTATAAAGGTCAAGGTTGATTTTAACAGGGACCATTTAAAGTAAAGCACTTGCCTTATTGATTTCAATGAGATTTATGGCACAATCCTAACGGGAGGAAGCACCAGTGCAGCATGCTGCAAAACTGCCGAAAAGCAGTTTGCGCCAGCAGGGAGGAGCCTGGGCCAGTGCAAAGGCCTGCACTGGCCCCTGCGCGCCACATTCAGAAGCGGGACGGGCCGGAACGGGTGAGTTCCACACTGCTCAGTGTGAAGCGGGGACAGGTGTAACGGCGGGGGGAGGGCGGTGACAGGGGCAGGGCGGCTCGGGCCCGGGAAGGGGTGGAATCAGCAACGATACTGGTCCACACCAAATCCTATCCCCATTCCTGGTCCTGCTTTCCCGACACAGATCTCGTTGGACTTGCGTACGCGATTTAGCTCATGCAGGTCCATGGAGACCCATTGCCGCGGCTGGGTCTTTCCCTGGGGCAAGGGGGCAAGTGTCCCCTTACCTCGGGGAGACCTTCAGCCTGCTAACTTCCTGTGCAGGATGCAGTGCAACCTATGCTGGCCTTTCTGCACCACTGGGCAGAAAGGTAGGATAAAGTTGCCCATCACATCCACCAGGGAGTGACTTCACACAAACCACTCACGTATTTCAAGCAGCTTGTTATATTATCCCAGGCCTAAGGTTCTCATGGTTTTAGGCCCTATAATGTGAATGGTTAAGAGCTGCTTTCTTTGGTAGATGTACTGCAAAAGGTATTTCACTCATAACTTAAGACTGCATTGTATCCAGTGTTTGGGTCTGCTACTGCTCAAAAAGTTTGGATGTACCCATGGTGTTTAGTAATTAAAACTGTTTAAAACTTTGCCAAGTGCAGCAATCCCTAATCCAGTATCCCAGGTGATCAACACCGGCCAAATGGGAGTTCTCTCTGCCTTAATCCATGAATAAGCCAAAAATCACATTGTAAATTACAATGTACCCCATGTACATGTACAAGCCATGATGGGGATAAACAACCTCCTGGTTTTAGTAATAGACTATATCTTAATGCCGGATGCAAGGGAGTGGCAACAGGATACAGGTACTTTGTCTTTTGTGCTCCCTGAGGCATCTGGTGCTTCACTGTGAGATACAGGAAGCTGAACTAGATGGGCCTCTGGCCTGATCCAGCAGGGCCTTTCTTATGTTCTTATGTAAATTAAATTTGCATTGTTCTCCAAAAAGGAACATGCATTGAATCTACAGTTTTACTCCTGTATTTCAGAGGTCAGTATAGGCAGGACTGTGTGTATTGCATGCAAAAAGTAAAAACTCAGGAGCAGCAAAAGTTTAATGCTGCAAACCTGTATGAATTACACACACTGAAAACATTTGCATGATTCTGCAATTACTGCTATTTTATATAATTCTAGTTTTGCTACTGCTGGGATGGGCCAGGGTACTGAAGTGCTGCATCCAACCACTGAAAATCTTAACTGGCCATCTCTTTTTCATATTGTATTACAGCGCAGTCCTATCCAATTTATGCTACCGACTGAGCTCTGCTCAATCCTATCCAATTTATGCCACCAGTGTAACCAGCGGTGCAGCAAGAACGGGAGGCACCAGAACGGAAAGTGGATTCAAATCCCCTTTGAATTCCCCTTTTGGAGGGGATTTGAATCCCCTTTCCATTCTGGGGCCTCCCGTTCTCGCTGCACCGCTGGTTACACTGGTGGCGTAAGTTGGATAGGATTGAGCAGAGCTCAGCCGGTGGCATAAATTGGATAGGATTGCGCCCTGAGTCACATATGACATGCTCAGGAAGCTACATTTTGCAGCCAAATACCCTATTCTCCACTACTGTGGAACCCTAGTGTACACACAAGCTTAAGTATAGGTAGCAGTGGCTAGGGATTCCTACAAGCGCTTTCAAATGTCCAGCATGATTCCCAGATGCTGCTGATCAAAGCCATGGAGTCAGGTGGGGTGAGCAGAGCGAAAATGCCGCTCCAGAAGAAGGTTCAATCCTTTGCTTCATTTTTTGCTCACACTGATGCCCTCATGCATAAGGAGATACCTGCCAGTGGTGGCAGAACCACCTCCTTGCCATCAATCCATGTAGTACCAAAGAAATAGGATACAGAAGAGTGGATTTCCTGCTTCCCTCCCCATACAACTCAAGTCACCCTGAACAGTTTTAACATGATGGATTACTTGTCATGAAGATTCCCCGCCCCTCACCCCCTTGTATTACCTGTTCAGTTCTTCCAGCCATCAAAAGATACATCAGAGATTGATTCTACACATTTTCCCTTTATGAGGGTAATCCAAGAACAAACTAAGTGCAGCTACCAACAAAATGTCAAGAGCAGTTGAGATGGGATGCTACACCTAAGATTGAATAGGGTCATGGAGAGTCTCTTGCCTTTTCTGAAGGAGACCTGCCATTTCCTTCTAGATCTAAGAGAATGACTTGCTCATGGCTGCCATTGCTTCTGTGGCCTTACTAATTCTGAATTGTCATATAAGCAAAATATAATTGAAAGCCATAGGCATCCCCTAGTAAAATTCATACTGTTTTTTACTCTCTGCCTTTGGGGAAAATAAGTTACCTTTATGCATCATTTAAAGAGATTTTTATTGCAAAGCTAAGGCCCTTTTTGATACCAATTTTAGCTGCATGGGAGTTGCAGCTGTATGGCTTCTTTCACTGTTATTGAGTTGTACAGAGAACCTCC
Organism: Plestiodon gilberti rubricaudatus; assembly: GCA_026170595.1. Taxonomy (NCBI): domain Eukaryota; kingdom Metazoa; phylum Chordata; class Lepidosauria; order Squamata; family Scincidae; genus Plestiodon; species Plestiodon gilberti. The sequence continues at coordinate 24,213,733 of JANXHW010000002.1, read as the reverse complement.
AGAACCACTGTTGACTTGGAAAGGAGCCTATTGTGGGCACTGAGAACTTTAACAGCGTAATCCTGTGTAAGTATATGCGGCCAGCCTAAAGGGCAAGCCGCTGTATCCTATACGGATTGCAGGCTGCCCCGGGGCTACTAGACCGCACCTCGGGAAAAGGGGACGTTTATCCCCTTCCCCGGGTGTAAGCGAGCATAAGACCTATGGGCCTCCTCAAATGCACGCCAGATCCATACCTGGCATACATTCGAGGAGGTGGTGCAAGGGCAGCGCAGACCAGGAAGGGGCCTAGGATATCGCTGCCCGGCCAATGACCCCCCTCCCTTGCCCTCCCACTGACTGGCGCAGGACTTACCTGCGGCGGTCGGAGTTGGGTAAGTTATGCAGTGGTGTGAGCGGTGCCTGCCTCCGTGCTGGCGCCGCTTACACCCAAGTCTTTGCAAACATGCTTTACGGCACGTTTGCGATGCTTTAGAGCAGTGGAGTGCGCCACTCTAAAGTTAGGGAAAATTGCACTGTAAGTTAGCATTCATTCATGTCTTTAACAAAGTGGTATTGGTTTTTAAAATGCTGGTGATCCTCAAATTGTCTTGTTAGTACTATGCATATAATTTAATGTTGCAAATATGAACATGAATTACTTGATCTGGAACAGAATGAGAGATATTTACACTTGGCTGGGAAACTTGTGGAAGCCAAAGAACAAGCGAGTTCTTCTAAGCAAGACAAGAACAAGCAAGGCCAGAAGGTGGCACAAGAAAAAATAAGGCGCATCCAACAAGGTAGGAGCATTCAAAATTCAGTGCTTGTCTCTGGCAGGCTGGACAAATGCTTCTGCTGGCATTTAATATACTGTACAGTATATGGTGCCTTAGGCTGCCATCCTAAGCATACTTACTAGGGAGTAAGCACCATTGGGCACACTGGAACTTACTTCTCTGTAAATATACATACGATTACACTGGTAATGTGGTTGCTTTTTTAATTAGTATGGAACTAAGAACCTTGTATATTAAGGACACAATTCCCTATTATTAAGAATATGTATGTACAGTACTGCTTTTCAACAAAAAAGTTCACAAAGCAGTTTACATAGCCAAATATGTGGTTTCCTGTCCCAAAACGATTCATATTTAAAAAAAAAATAGAGAGAGAAACCAGCAAGCAGCTACTAGAAAAGGCACTATGCTGGGATAAATAGGGAAAGTTGCTCTCCCCCTGTAAATAGAAGAGGACCACCACTTCAAAAATTGCCTTCTTGCCCACTTTGCAAGGTTACCCAGTTGGCTATAGAAACTGCTACTGAAACTCCTTCATGAAGAACAGCCCCCTCCCTTCACAAGCCATAGTAAAGGCTGTTTTGTGTTGCACAAAAGCATGTAGGGAAGTGACCCAAAAAATGTGGTCTAGTTGTTGAGATTCACAAGGCCTACACCTCTAATTTAGGCTTGACATTTCCAGGATTAGCCAGGTGCTTGTAATTTTTCTGACCCTTTTTCATAAGGCAGGGAAACATTCAGCCAAAAATGGCTTTGAGAGAAGCAGCCTGCAGAAGCCCTAAGCAGGGAAAGGTCAGGTGCACCTGGACAGTAGAGTACTGGTTACAGATTTGTACCCTTCCTTTCTGCTTAATGTCTTCCTTCTGTAGCTATCACACAGATTTAATCCCCTTCCTCATTATTGTGGGTGGAGGCTCTTAAGGCGTTATAAAAGGTACAGTATTGTTAGCATAGCCCCCTTGATCAGGACGTGTCTGAGACTTGAAGCTGGGACCTCTTGTACCTTAAATAAAAATGATAACCCAGGACGCTTTAAAAGGGTATTAGACAAATTCATGGAGGAGAGGTCTGTCACTGGCTAGTAACCACAATGGCTATATGGAACCTCTGCTTCAGACACTGAATACCAGTTGTGGTAAGAAACAGGAAAGGGCAACTGCCTCCAATCCCACTTGTGATCTTCCAGAGGCACCCAGCTGACCATTGTGGGAAACTGAACTAAATGGATCTTTGGTCTGATTCAGCAGGACTCTTCCTATTTTTCTAAGGCATCAGCTTCAAAGACCACTTTAATAAAAGCCTGATTGCTTCTTCCACCCCCACCCCTTTCCCCTGCAGTGAGGTGTAGGGACCCATTTGTCCAGGCATCAGTTCTTACTCGTGTTGGTTGTGGTCTTGGGGGAGTGGGTTGTCTCCTGATGGGCATATTCAGGAACCTGAGATTCTAGTCTGATCAGAAATCTTTAAGCTATGCAGCCCCTTCTCCAGCAGCTAAATTTTACAGAACTTAAGAAACACACAGACTCTCTGAAAAACCTAGCTTGTATTTCCTCTTGGCAGAAATGGCAGTGCTAGAAGAACATCCCGTGTTCAATCCTGCTATAAAAATTTCAAGCCAGCCAAGTGAAAAGAAAAAGGCTCCTGTGTCTCTGGAAACCGATGGCGCTTTGAATCTGAACATGCTTGAACCATCTCAAGCTGCTCCGGAGGAACAAAAAGGTAGGAGAAATTAGTAGAGCATTCAATCTTTTATTAAAAACTTGCTAGAAACCTTGCATAGAAATTACAGTAAGGCAACTCAACATGGTATAATGTGGATTTCACTGTTAACTTTCTCAAACTGATCCATAACATTCCAGGTATATTTCTGTACGTCTTCAACGTTAAGGTTTTGAAGCGCTTTTCTTGGCTGATCTCAGCACTCTTGACATGCCGCAATTACTGCTTTGCCTTTTTAAATTCACCTGAGCCATCAAATGTTTCTTTCAAGAGTGGGGAAGTTCTTCCTCTGCTAAATCAGACACTGAGATCCACAAGCTTTCGCCCTTAGTCTTTGAGACTGCTCAAAAGAGAAACTCTTCAAAAACCAGTTATTTGCCTTGTCTTTGGGACCAGAAAAAAAAAATCCTACTATTCATTTGTCTGATTGGAGAAACTTCAAATCAACACGCACTGCTGAAACACAAGCATAAGCAGAATCTTCTACCTCTGTCTTCCCTGTAAACATGAACTTCCAAGCTAGTACTTAATAGAAGCCCCTCTGATGTTTTCAGCCCCAGTGGCAAGCTGTTATGAAGTCCATGTGTTCTCATTTTCTTATTTGCTTCACATGCTCCTAGAAGACAAAACATCATAAGCATCAGATAATTGTATTTATCTTGGGAAATATGTTGTATATGCTTTCATACTGTCACCATTCCTTAATTTGAATTCATGAAATCACATGTTTGGATTAAGCAACAGCCAGCACATTATAGGGTCTTCCATGGTTGGTGGTAGTCTCATAATCAAACAAGTGCCTTCTCACACAGTATAGTCCCCCACCCCTCCCATTATCCATGGTCTCGCCATCCGTGGATTTGACCATCCGTGGATGGTGAAGTCCACTTTAAAAACGTTTTAAGTTTTTAGAAAGCACTTGCCTTCATGAGACAAACTGCACCAGTTGGAAGGTAGTCTCTGGCGCTCCTGGAAGCCACTTCCGGGTCGCACCAAGGCCTGCAACCCCCTCCCTTGGCTGCCCCAGAATGCATTGCACATGCCTTGGCGCAACCCAGAAGGGGCTTCCAGGAGCACCAGAGACTACCATCCAGCTGGTGCAGTTTGCCACATGAAGGTTAAATGCTTAGGTTAAAGGTTTTTAAAGTGGGCTTCACCATCTATGGATTCTTGGTATCCGGGGGGGGGGGGGGGGAAGAGGTCTGGAAAGATCTCCTGCTGATTCCGAGAGACCACCTGTATTTAAGCCCCAAATACTCTCAGCAAAGCAGTTGAATGGGTGGTGGAGCCAGCATGAAAGCTGGACGTATGAGGCAAAAGGATGTTGGGAGGAGTAAAGGGGGGGGCAGAAATGGGGAGGGACAAACATGGGAAAGACTTGAGCCTTTACTCTGCTCAGAACAATCCCAGTCCAAGTGAAGCTTCATAGGCCTTTTGTTAATAACTGTAGTTATTAGATCATTGTGATTGTACTATAATGTGTGAACTCACCTGCCCACAAACCCAGACTTTTTAAAGTGTAATATTGCCATATATGCATGTAGACCAGTGGTTCTCAAACCTTTTAGCACCGGGACCCACTTTTTAAAATGACCCTCTATCGGGACCCACCTAGCTTTAGACACTCAAACATTTTCCTATATTTACACAAGTTTGCAAACTGCAGGAGCTCATCTGTTTGCAGGGTAATTAACAGCTATCTGGTTTTGGAATAGCCTCAGGGCTTGTGGCAATTACATATTCCATCGCCTGGGACCCACCAGAAACCAGGTCCCGACCCACAGTTTGGGAAACACTGATGTAGACTAAAGCCTTTACTTCAAGGCTTATAACTTTGAGAAGTGGGAACATTACTTAACTGTGGTGAATTATAGTTTGTTTGCAGGACTGAGTGAAGCTTACGGTAGTTCCCTCTCTGTGCAATGTAAACGGGGCTTTCATTTCCCCCTTTGTCTTTACCTTTTGTAAAACTATACCTGTTCTCTTGATACTCTTGTTGCACTAGGCAGATGCAGTGTGCTTTTCAACTGACAGTAGGCAAGGATGTGATTAGGTATCTGTCAGGAGCTATGCAGTTAAGAGGAGGACAGAGGTAGTTGCGCAAGTCTCTATTTGTGCAGAGTTAAATGCTGGCTGAACTTGAGGCCATGGTCTTTCAGGATCCTACTGTAGCGCATAGTACAGCTTGAAACAATGGCAGTCAAGAAAACCATCTCATTGTACTGACAACTTGGCATGGTGTCCATTAAACCTTGAATAGGGAAGGATGGTAGAAAGCTGCCTCTTCCTTGAGGATTCAACAGGCCCATTTACAAGAGCAGTCACTACACTGCAGGTGTATCTTCAACACAAACTTGAGCCAGTGAAGTAAAGAAGGTAATACGATAGGCACCTCTATATGTATCAACATACCGGTATGTTAAAATAAGGCTCAAAACTGTCAAACTCCATCTGTTTCTCAAGTTTTTAACATCTTGGGTCTAAAATAAAAATGCTCTTAAAACTATTGAACAAATAAATTCAATATGTGTGCCCTGTTCCTGTATTAGACAAGTCCTCCAGCAGAAAAAGGAACACGACTAGAGCCACAATTCTAGTCATTGTGGTTGCTGCCCGAGTCACACTCTAATGTATCTGTCAGGGCAGGCATATGCTGCATGGCAGCCAGAGCAGAGAGTGCACAAATGGTTAAACTTGCAGGGCTGATAGTCACAAGAGCCTTGATTGAATCTCCAGCAAATATTGCTCTTCTTACTCCTGTGCAAGGGGCGGTCTATAAACTCTAAAGCCTTGGGGCGGGCAGTTACTTCCGCCCAAGAGACAGTATCAAATTCCCCCCAGCCAAGCCAAGGAGCTATCAATACACGCTTCCTGAAGACCACCTCATCATAACGAATCCACAGTGACCCGCCCTGAATGGTATATATCGGACGGATCAAGTCTAAATACTTGATCAGAGCTAGGGTTCTGTGTGGGTACACCTTAATAATCTCCTCCATGTAAATAAGGAATCCAGCTAGCCACTTATCCCATAATAGGGTGTTCGCGTGCTTGTGCTCCCTCTTGTTCGTCTCTTCCTTCATATCAGTCGGCCACCATTCTTCCTTCAAAGAGAGGATATCTACATAGTCTCCTGCAAAAATCTTCTCCTTGATTCCTGGCACGAGGTAATTTCCTCCGCTGGCGACAGCGGGTTTACTGCCTCCCCCGGCAGCTCCCGCTGCCTCCCCTCCCCATGTATTCGAGCCCGTGGCGATTCCAGCTGAAAAGGGCCACGTGTTTGGCGGCGCGGCGCTTGGAGAGGAATCGGAGCTTGCGCAGTAGCAGGGGCAGGAGCCCGTCTGCCAAGTACTCCAAACCCTGCCCTTCCAGGAAGGCAGCCAGCACTTCTGAGGAGACGCGTGTCTGCTGGCTTGCTTCTCCAGCCGTGCGCGGGGGTCCTGCCCGGCGAACCTTTGCCGGGCACGTCCACCGTCGCTTGGCTCTGTAGAGGGGCCGCCTCCTTGGCCATCGATGGCGCCCGGCACTGGCAGAAGCTTCCTTCTCCGCGCGACGCAGAACTCTCCCCTGTCCCGCCGCCGCCTGAGACGCCTTCGAAGTGCCCGCCAACACTCTGGGCGCAGGGTTTAGCCTTGCTGGAAGCTGCACCCCGCTGGCGGCGGCTGCAGCGGCGTCTCTTGGTTGCAGGCATCTTGCTCGCACAGGTTCAGCAGCTGCCTGGTGACCAAAACAAAAACACGCTCGGTTCTCCCTCGTTTTGCGGCTCTGCGTACTTTGAGAGCGGAGCAATCTATTATCTGGAGAGTCACAAGCTCCGCCCCCTCTGTGCTAGGTCTTTGGGCGCGAAAGGTCCAGTCGCTGTTGCTGCTGCTGCTCTCGAATCCAAGCACCCCCAAAAGGCGGGGCGCTCTTGGTGAAGGAGAAAAAGAGTTCCCTGGAGAAAATGGTGTCGCGACAGGCTCCGCCCCTGCTTGCTTGTTATATACTGATAGGTGAACATTTTAACAACCCATCCCCAAAAGGGACTTCCTGGCACGCAGCTGACGGTAATTAAAGAAAAGTTGAGTGTCCCGTTAAATTTCACACGTTTCTTCCACACAGGCATTTAAAGTTTTGCGCACACTTTTTTGGGGAGTCCCACTGAACTCAATGGAGCTTACCGCCGAGTAAACTGCACATGGTTGCATGCATGATAGCTGTATTCCTAAATAGATTTATTTTCTTGGCAGGAAATTCCACTGAAATCAGTGAAAATTCTCAGTAAACATGCTTGTGCAACAGTGTTGTTTGTAAGCATCTTGCAACACTGCTGTGTAAGGATTAGTGAAATAATGTCTGAAGCCCTTGAACAGTCTGCCACAGCATAATCTTTTTTTAGTCTGTGTAGCTTTTTAATGTTTTTTAGTATTATCTTTTCCTGTGGTGCTTTAGATGCATTTTTACGCAAAAAAGCAGAACAAGTATGAATTGAAATAAATGCCAAGGCTCTTTATGTACATCTCTCTTTTTCCCTCTGCTGAGGATATGCTAATTCAATAGGCTTTCACTAGCATTGCATCTTATGCCCTTCTGTCATGCAACTGTTAGATGTAAGTCCCACACGTGAGGCTCCCCTTTATAGTCTTGCTTTTCCATCTCAAAAGGTAATACAGGCACCTCTTGTCTTATGCGTGGGTTCCGTTCTTGAAAATTGGTGTATATTTTAAAAATACATAAATTAAAAATCAAAGGGAACAGACACAAAGCCAGCTGAACATATAGGAGTGCTGGGAAGCACTGCATTATTTTGAAAATTAGCATGCTTAACAGCGCAATCCTATCCTGCTCCTCCACTGGTGCAGCCAGAACTAGAGACCCTGGAAGGGAAAGGGGATCCAAACCCCCTCTAAAAGGGGGATTCAAAGGGGATTTAAACCCCTGTTCCCCTCCAAAGCCTCCCTTTCTACTCTCCTACGCTAGCTGCACCGGTGGAGGAGCAGGATAGGATTACGCTGTAAATTAGGTTTCGGTATTAATTTTCAAAGCACGTTATTTTAAAAAATGTGTAAATTAAACCTACCGTATGTGAAATGACAGGTACTGGTATCCAAATATAGCTAGGTTTATTAAAACCAACATGAGAAAACTTAAATGTTTGGTTAAACATTTGATGTTAAATATAATCCTATGAACTTATACAGTACTTGACAAGTACTGTATCTCTGGAATTGATCCCCCTGGTGTTTTCATAACAGAAATGAGCCAGAGTGTTATAATGCATATCAATTATGCACATCCTTTCATGCAGAACGAGACATTCCTAAGATGATATAGATCAGTGTTTTTCAAACTGTGGGTCGGGACCCACTTGGTGGGTCACGACCTGATTTCTGGTGGGTCCCAAGTGATGGAAAGATCAGGTAAGTAATTGCCACAAGCCCTGAAGCTATTCAAAAATTAGATAGCTGCTAATTGCCCTTCCAAAAGCTGAGCTCCTGCAGTTGCGAGATAGCTAATTACCCTGCAAACAGCTGAGCTCCTGCAGTTTGCAACCTTGTTTAAATATAGGGAGATAAATGTTTGAGAGTCTTGTAAAGCTAGGTGGGTCCCGATAGAGAGTCATTTTAAAAAGTGGGTCCCGGTGTTAAAACGTTTGAGAACCACTGATATAGATAACATTATTAACTGAAGTTGAGCCTTGAGACATTAATGTTGTATGCAGGCACAATGAATTAAGAGAGAAGACTTTCCTCAGATCCTTCCTGTAGACTCTGCTCCCCCCCCCCCCACTTCTCTTGGAGCAGGAGAAATCTTGATGCATATACAGTACCGTGGCACCTGAACTAGTTGGCAAGTTTCAACAGAGAAAAATCATCCTCTATATAGTTTTGCATATGCTGCAAAACACATCCACACACATTCCCAGCTAGCCTTGTATGCCTCTATTAAATAGATCTTCAAAGTCTGGTAATGGTTCATATGCATTTCTGCTTTAATAGCAAATTTTGTTTTTCAAATTTTAGTGAAGAAGAGAGAACCTCAAGATGTAAGAAATTTTGATTATACTGCTCGAAGCTGGACTGGTAAATCCCCCAAACAGTTTTTGATTGATTGGTGCAGAAAACACTATCCCAAGTGCTCAAACCCTTCTTTTGAAAAAGTTCCAGCAGGGAGATATTGGAAATGTAGGTATGTACTGCTGATGAAATGACTTTCCTGTTGATTTTGTTTAATATTTTTAAATCCTTTTACAGTTACGTTGATATAATGCTGAATGCATACACTAATTTAAAAATCTTGTTAATGTTTTTTAAGCATAGTATATGTATCTACAATGTTAATTGTAACGGGTGCATTGAATTTGCAGTTCTGTTCTAATTCATTTTACAGTGCCTTCGAATTAGAATGTTGTGTTTTCTAAAAAAAAATTTCAGTGGGGGAAAATTGATGTAGAGGCATAATGGCAGGCTTACCAGATCGCCGACCGGGACGTTCCTTTTTGCCCGTAAGGGCGGCGGGGGGGGGCGATAGGAGACGGAGCGCGCTCCGTCTCCTGTCGCCCCTCCCCCCCGCCGCCCTTATGGGCAAAAAGGAACGTCCCGGTCGGCGATCTGGTAAGTCTGCATAATGGTAAACTACTCCATCTGGGTTTACAACCTGAGGCTGTTGTAAATCTGTAGTAGAACTAGGCCCTTGCATGTCCCTTACTACTAAAGGTGAACCTAAGTAGTTTATCTTCCATCCTGTGGCAAATATATGTTAAAGCATAGCTAGATTACGTTAATTAAATACTGAAAGATTATAGTCTTCTCATTGCAGTCCTACATGCTCATATTAAGGAGTTATTGGCTACAGCAAAACTTGCAGTGCCATCCTATGCAAGCTTGCTCAGAACTAAGTTCATAAAGTTCTGACTTAATGAAACCCTCAGATTAAACAAACAAAATCCTTTGGTAGAGAGTTGTTGAAACACCATAGAACAATGATTCTCAAAGTTCTCCCCGCCAACTTTGAGTCTTTGCTGGGGCGAGGACAGCAGTGGCATCGATCCTGGGGTTGGGATTGCCACTGTTGGGGGGGGGGAGTATGTTTTACACTTACCAGGGGTCCTGCAGCCCTCCAGAGGGTTCGGGGAGGCCTGTGGGCCACTCTGAGCTGTAGATCACCACAGAGCGGTGATTACGACCCAGGTTTCATCCAGAAACCGGAAGTGGTCGTAATCGCCACAGCGTGGCAATCTACAATGCAGGGAGGTCTGCAGAGTGGGCTGTGGGCCTCCTCACACCCTCTGGAGGGCTGCAGTACCCCTGGTAAGTGTAAAACGTACTTTTTTTTTCCCCCGACAGTGGCGATCAGTGGTGTAACTAGACTGGAGGGGAGGCAAGTAGTTCTGCAAGACTCTGTTACACCGGAATCAGCGGCCCCTCCCCCTTGCTGTTGGAGCCATTCCGGCAGCGACAGGGGAGTGTCCTGCGTGTTGCTGTTGCTGCCAGAATGGCTCCAACAGCAAGGGAGAGGGGCCGCTGACTCCGGTGTAACGGAGTCTTGCAGAACTACTTGCCTCCCCTCCAGTCTAATTTCACCTCTGGTGGCGATCCCCGCGATCGCTGCCACCATCCTGTCCCTGCCCCTTAATTTTGAGAACCTATGCCATAGAACAAATACAGGATAATAGTATATGAAGTGGCACAGAATAGGTGAAAAATTTCTACATTTTTAGTTCCTCTATGGCTCAGTTATTATCTCAAGTGTACAGGAAAGATAAAATCTGAGAACATGCAGATGAAAGCCATATTTTACTATTACTGTACGTAGAAGTGGCTACCAAATCTTATCTTTAATTTTATCTATTTTAAGGGTAAGAGTTACCAAGTCGGCTGACGATACAATGGCAGTATGTCCAACCATTGTTACAGAGGACAGCATGCAGGCTCAACATCTGGCTGCTACATTAGCACTCTATCATTTAACCAAAGGACAGGTAAGATTTTTAATGAAGACTGGCAGGGGGCACCCACTTCCATCCATCAACTTGCCTCCACTGATCCACTCCCTGGATTGGAAAAGGAAGAGGGGGACAAAATAGACGGAAGAGGGGGACAAAATAGAGTTGCAGAGGCTGGCACACCACCAGCTAAGGGGGGGCAACATTTGGCATGCTACCTCGGGCACCAGGAGGTTTTGGGCTGCCCCTGCATTGCGCTGTGCATTTGGTGTTTTGTTTTAAAAAAACAATAGAAATCCTACTGGATGTGTCTAATGACCCAATCCTATCAGGGCCTTATGGTAGCGGATCTCGTGATCTGCCACCATAAGTCCCAGAATGACGGTGCAAAAGTCGCTCTGTTGTTCTGCGGGCCACCGCCACCAGGGCAAATGACTGAAGGCTGTGCCGGCTGAATCTCCTCCGTCTCACGCTGCCACCGTTATGGGTAGAATGGGAAAATGTAAAATTATAAAAATTTTAATAGTAAATTAAATGTCAAAGATCTAAAGTATATTTTTTATTCAAGATTTTTCCTCTTTTCTGCAGTCAGTCCATCAGTTACTTCCTCCTACGTACAGAAATGTTTGGTTGGAATGGAGTGATACTGAAAAGAAAAAGGAAGAAGAAAACAAATTGGAAACCAACAAGCCCCGTGATCAATTTATTGCTAAATTGTTAAACAAGCTGAAACAGCAGCAGCCCCAACAGCAGATTGAAAGCAAGCCCAAAACATCAGAAGATGCTGAGGACTCTTGGGAAAACTTAGTTTCTGAAGATGATTTCAGTGGGCTTTCTCTTGAGAGCCCAGTAATCGATGACTTGGAACCTGCAAGGGCCCTCTTCAAAAAACTGCAGAGTACGCCAAGATACCAGAGGCTTTTAAAGGAGAGAGAGCAATTACCTGTGTTTAAATACAGACGTTCCATCATAGAAACTCTAAAAAAGCATCGAGTTGTGGTTGTGGCTGGAGAAACAGGCAGTGGCAAAAGTACCCAAGTTCCACATTTTTTGTTAGAGGACTTGCTGCACAATGAGAGAAATTTGAGTAAATGCAATATTGTTTGCACCCAACCTCGAAGAATCTCAGCAGTGAGTTTGGCAACTAGAGTATGTGAAGAGATGGGCTGTGAAAGTGGACCTGGAGGAAGAGTAAGCTGTTCCTTGGATCATTTGTTCTGACACATGTGCATCAGACTGTTTTTACCAGGCTATATAATAGGAGCATTGTGGCTTTCCCTGACCGTTAGTTTATAGTGGAATCAGTTCACATCTTGCTTATATAGATTTACAGCTCCAACCTATATATATTTACTGAGAAGTAAGTTCATTAAATTCAGTGGAACTGTCAACATAATCCTGTGCATGTCTACTCAGAAGCAAGTTCCATTGCATTCAGTGGGGCTTACTCCCAGGAAAGTGTGTGTAGGATTGCAGCCTAAGGCATGGGTAGCCGTAGCTAGGTCTCTCGAGACAGAAGTGCATCACTGCTGCACCAGTTGAAGCATGGCAAATGCACCCCTGGCCACAGCCGCTACTTACACATCCAAGACCAATGGTGGGTCCAGGGGTACTCCCAAACTGGATACAAGTCCATCAAGAGCAGGTTGTCATACTATCACTGTCTTAGTAGGTCTCCTAACCAGGAGAACCTCTGTCTTGTCCAGATCTGATTTCAGTTTGTATGCCCTCATCTAGTCCTTCACAGACTCCAGGCAAGAGTTCAGAACTTCCACAGCCTGTTCAGTGGGGATGAGACAGATAAATACAATTGGGTGTCATCAGCATACTGATGTCCCCCATTGTTGCCAAACACCTAGATGAATGTATTATTTACTGACCTTGAACTGGACCCATACAAACCTTCCAGGAGTAAGACTTTCCATTCTAAATATGGCACAAGTACTAGTCAATAATAAATTGACGGTTGATGCATCCACTGAATATTAATCTTTCTTTCTTTTTTTCTTAAGAATTCATTGTGTGGCTATCAAATTCGCATGGAATCCCGAACAGGTGACGCCACTAGATTGCTTTATTGTACAACAGGAGTCCTCCTTCGGAAGCTGCAAGAAGATCTTCTTCTTTCTAATGTGTCTCATGTTATAGTAGATGAGGTTAGCAATTTTCACATTTATCTGAGAGTGGTGAGAACTCTGCAAGACCACATGGTTTTAAAAAGTCCTTGGCTTTAACTATGGTTAAAGCAGTTGAAAGTTACGTTAAATGTTAATATTAAAGAAAATATGTATAAAATGATGTATAGATGGTATATAACCCCAAGCAAATTAGCAAAAATGTATGAGAAGGTGACAAATAGTTGTTGGAAATGTAAAAAGCAAGAAGGAACTTTTTACCATATTTTTACCATGCCCCCAAGCAAAGAAGTATTGGACTCAGATTCATAAACAGATTGAGTTGATCTTAAAGATTAAGGTTCAAATGAAACCGGAAACCTTTTTGTTGGGTATGTGGGATGATCATGTAGGCGAAAAATGTCAAACTTTATTCTTATAGCTGCGGCAAGAATTTTATATGCACAATATTGGAAGAATTCGGAGATACCTTCGCTGGAAGATTGGTGGCTGAAAGTTTTGGACTATGCTGAAATGGATAAACTTACCATTTTAATTAAGGAAAAGTCAATTAACCTTTTCGAGAATAACTGGAAACCCTTTATCGATTTTTTAAGAGAGAGAGAGAAGAATGATGTGATGATATGCTGATTTAATGAATAGAATGGGGGTGTTATTTTGGCTTAGTTGGATATTATATGTAGAAAATGGTGAATAGTATGCTAGTAGGATGTATTGCTTGCTATAACTTTATGAAATATGTATTGTTTTTATGTTTTAATATATTAATAAAATATAAATATATATATATTAAAAAAAAGTCCTTGGCTTCTACGTCATTAACTCCTTTTCTGTTCTGCGTTCTCTTTTTCTCAAGGTTCATGAAAGAAGCGTTCAGTCTGACTTCTTGCTGATTATCCTGCGGGAGATCTTGCACAAGCGTTCAGATCTGCATCTTATTTTGATGAGTGCCACTGTAGACAGTGAGAAATTCTCCAGCTACTTCACTCACTGTCCCATACTAAGAATTTCAGGAAGGAGTTATCCTGTAGAGGTAAATACGTAACTGCATTTTTGTAGTTAGACTGCGGCTAAAAATTACTTGATAATACCAAATTATGTCTACACTTGCAACCGGATATTTTATGGCCTTGAGCCCTTATTGGAACCAAATTATCTGTATCATTTCAAAAAATCTGAAAGGATAAATCTTATAAATTCATTGATTCTTACAAGGTCACATGTCTATACTTATTTTATTCTTTTGAAGAAATGGCATAAAATGTCCACATTTAGACATCCTAAGATGAGACGCAGGGCTAGCTCCAGAGGGTAGGTCTATCTGAGCATGTGCCGAGAACCCTTGACTACTGTAGGGACCTGCCTGCCCCCTCACTGTCTGCTACAGGAGTCATGGCAGCCTCAAAGCCCACTCAGGAAAATCTAGAGTCACGTGGTGACTCTAAATTATATGTGAGTTGTACATACAGTTCAGAAAGAGTTAAAAGAAATGTGTAGTCTCAGTGTGATACTAGGTTTTTCTGAGTGAACTTTGAGGCCACTGGAACTGTAGCAGCAGCCATGGGATTCTTCTAGAAGCCTTCTGGGGGGGGGGGGAGGAAGAGTCCAGCTAGGCCACTTCTCTTTTCCCTCCCACCCCAGAGGCCAATGTGACTGGGTCACTGCTACTGTTTGGGGCATGTCAGGACAAGTTGGGAGGAATTGTATCTTCTGTCTGTCTGTCCAGTATGTGTGGGGGAGGGTACTGGGGGGGGGGAGGACTGAAGGGAAGATAAGCCAGTTGGGGATATATGCATATGCACATGCAAATATTCTTTGTGGCTCAGGGCCTGCTTGAACCTGGTGCTGATCCTGATGAGGGGACATGAAGCCTCTCTGGCTGATCTTAAAGTATAAGGAAGAACATACAGGAGAAGGTGCTCCTTAAGGGAACCTGACCGCAAGTCATGTAGGGGAGAGGTTTTCCACGGGTGGATTGGCACACAGCAGTGACCCAACCTTACATGGGTTACGGCAGTGCTACTGCCACTGTTTTGTTTTGAAGCTCAGGCCTTCACAGTTTGCACAGTAGCCAGGGTTTGGTGTCTTAGATAAACCTTGGCGATTTTTGACTTTGGAAAAATTGCTTTAGCCAACTCTCCCGCCCCCAAATTTTCAATGAGCCCCTCAATTTGCTGCCCATCAGCTCCTCTACCTAGCCTTGCTTCCTTTTTCTCTCTCTCCCCTGTTTAAAACTCTGAATATGCTGTTGCCAGGCCACTCTCTGCCTCACCTCTCCATCCAATTGACCTGGAAGGAAAGAAAATACAGTAATAGGACACACAGTTGATCGCCACCAGGCAGGAAATTAAGAGGGAAGAGTTACTATGGCAATTCACTTACCCATCCATCTTGTCCACTGGCTGGCTGGTCAACCAACATGAGCTGTTTGTCACCATCGTGGGTGCACATGAGCATGCCAACTGGCAGAGAAGAGCAGAGGCATTTGTTTGTTTAAAATTCAAATTTTGGTTTATTTTACATGTGTCTAGGTTTTCCATGTTGAAGATGTGATAGAGGAGACTGGTTTCATTCTGGAAAAGGACTCTGAATATTGCCAGAAATTCTTGGAAGAGGAGGAAGAAATAACAATAAATGTTACTAACAAAGGAGGAGCAATTACAAAGTATCAGGTGAGAGAAGTATTTTATCCATGGTTGACTTACAGCCCAATCCTGTGTAACTCTTGCACTGATGTAACAGTAGATCACTGGTGTAAGTGCACTTATGTCAGTGTAACTTGCTGTATGCTGATAGATGCAGGACGGACACTGGCGTAACCCCCCTCGGACACCACGCATGCGCAGTTTGGATGCAGGATGGAAACCAGCCCAACTCCGCCCAAAGAAAGGGGCATTCTGGGGGCGTCCAAATGCGCTGGTGGAGTTGCAGCGGCGTCCATCCCGTGTCCAAACTGTGCATGCGTAGCGTCCGAGGGGGGTTACACCGGTGTCTGTCCTGCGTCCATCAACGTACGGCAAGTTACACTGGCATAAGTGCACTTAACACCGGTGGACCGGTGCAAGAGTTACACAGGATTGGGCTGTCAGTTATTAATAAAGTCTACGTGTTGGGAATGGTCTGACAGCGGATTTCAAAGTTTGGCTTTAAAGCCACTCATAAAGTCAGGTTCTTATCTGAGCACTGACAGGTGGAAGCTACGTGTATGTCAAGACCATGACACACCTTATTACTTTTGAATCTCATCCTTCCTTGAACAAAATTGTAGGTGGCTGTGTTGGTCCACTGGAAGAAAAATTCTAATCCAGAGATGGATAAGCGGTGTTCAGTTATGCAGCAGGCTCTGACCTAATGCACTGATGAGTACAGTACTATGAATGCATCTGCATTAGGACAGTGTTATAATTCTGTAGTGCTGTAGGAACACATCCACAGCGTTAATTGGTTTATTGTATCTCAGACTGTTGTCCAATTCAGGAATGATTTGTATTAAGTGCAGACTTGGGGGTATGGTGCTGGGTAAGCAGGGAGAAATATAATTTGGTCTATGTTGTTATATTTCTGGTGCTTCCCCCCCCCCATTTTTTCTAAAATAATTATTATTATTTTAGGAAAATGTTCCAGTTCAGGCTACAGCAAGTATTGATTTAGGTCCTTACTATCAAAAATACAGCACCCGAACTCGACAAGCCATCTTCTACATGAATCCCTATAAGATCAACTTTGATCTCATCTTGGAGTTGCTTGCATTTTTAGGTATGACTTTCAATATTTATTTTACTTACTTGATTTGTATCCTGCTTTTCTCCTGAAAGAGCACCCAAAACGGCTGAAAATATATTGGGTAGATTATTTTAAAAAATGGGGTTTATATTACCCAAAATATTGTGTAAAACCAACGCCTTTTTGTCTGAGACTTTCTAATTGCTTATTTTTACAATGGGATTGTACAATCCTAGTCATGCCGGCCACATGACCACGGAGGCGTCTTCGGACAACGCTGGCTCTCTGGCTTTGAAATGGGGATGAGCACCACACCCTAGAGTCGGACACGACTGGACTTAATTGTCAGGAGTCACCTTTTTTACTCCCAGAACAGGATGTAGCCTTAAGCCTTAATTAGTTGTATGTTTGCTAGCTCTCATTCATGGTTGAAAATTTTGTGCTTGCATGTAAGTAACCATGGGGACTACCTCCTTTTTTTTTTTTTTAAAGAAAGAAATCAAGAACATTTTACCCTCCTCTTCTGAATTACATGTTTTGTATCTTTGCAGACAGAAGTTCCCAATTCAAAAATGTAGAAGGAGCTGTCTTGATTTTTCTACCAGGCCTTGCTCATATTCAACAGTTATATGACCTAATTTCAACTGACAGAAGATTTAATCTACACGAGAGGTAATAATCATTCTTGAAAAATTATAGTTTAGCTTTGGAAATATGTACGGTATTTCTGTGTGAATAATTTATTATAATTATTAAGAGAGAGAAAACGGTATCCAGCTAAAAATCTGAGCAATGCTTTTTTAATGCACAAACTGTTCCTCCCTCTTTTTAATGTTCATTGCATCTCTACATCATCTCTCTTCTCTTCATGCATGAGAATTCTTTGCTCACAACTATTAGAATTCTACTCCTAATAAAACTATTTGAATTCTCTGCTCAGAAGCTTCCCTTAGTGACTGTTTTCATGTGTGTAAAATCTTTATGTAAAACTGAATTGCCCACTTATAAAGTTTCATAGTTGCTTTATGCTTGTTTGTTAACTCTTAATGTGTGGTTGAATTATAAAGGTTTACATGGAAATAGTGCTTACCTATATCTCTTTGTTGTATAAGCCAAAGGCATATACTGTACTGTATCCCTGGACTTTACCAAATGGCCCACTTGGTGGAGAGGAAGACTACTTTGGGTCAAAGGGTTAACCACTTCTTTCTTGCTGTCCACCTCTTCCCATGTCCCTTGACATGGCAGTGTATCTCCTCTGCCGCACCGTCCCTGAGCTGCTTGTGTGTGATATGACCACCCTACAAGCCATGCAGAGGAACTGGTCAAGGATGTCAAGGAAAGACATGCTTGTCCTGGAGTGCCCAGAACAGCTTTTGTTCTCCTTCACCAGTTTGTAGTTCCTCAGCTTTGCCCCGTATGCCTCAGGGTCCTTCCAGTAGCCCATGTCCTTGAGCTTTTCTGAAATATAGTGGAATTCTCCACGTTTCGGTAATTTTTGATGAGAGCCGTCTGGACAGCCTCTTCCCACCAAAAGTCTGTGAAGGCTTTCAATTCCTCCTCACTTCACAAAGGGTTCCTCGGATGGCAAGGAAGCCCGTCACTGCTGATAGGAGTAGCTGGAACAGTTGGAATACTGGTTTCCTCCTTTATCAGTCAAGCCAAAGATCCTGAGATTCAGTCTAAATTCAAGCCAGGTCCACTTTCGTGCCATTTTCTCCTACTTGCCACAAGTTTGTGGGAGGAGATGGCTGCCTTTTAAAGCCAAAAACAAAGAGAGGGCAAACTGTGGTGGAGTTCTCTGTGAGGAGCCAGTCTAGGGTGCCATCTCACCTCCTCCAAGGGTTCAAAACTCACGGATATAAAAAAACCACGAGTTTTTTTTGTTTTTTTGTTGATCATGCATTCAGTACCCACGTGGAAGATTTGGAACTCGCAGAATAAAAAGGGGGGGGGGGAATACTTGGATATTCCAAGAGAAAATACTCATGAATGCCTCATGGATAAGAAAACCCACACGGGTTTGCAAACAGACAGACAGTTATTCCATGGCACATGGGTTTTCGCATGTTTCTTCTGGGCCTTTGTCACTTCAACTTTCTATGCTGTATGTTTTATTTCTTTCAGGCACCAGTTAATAGCTCTGCATTCTGTTCTGTCCACTCAAGACCAAGCAGCTGCATTTACAGTGCCTCCTCTTGGTGTTAGAAAGGTATTTTATATACATATAAATAAATACACACCCACGCTTTACAGTGCTGCCTTTCTTGTTGGTTGCTTCTTTCTTTCTGTTGTCATACATATGGCTTCACGAAGTAAACACTTGCTTTCTAGATAACTTAAGACATGTCCTGATTGCTGCTACTGAATTCCACATACCTCTCAAATATCCCAGGATTTTTAAAAATTTCTCTTGCTATCAAGTGTCCCTAAATCCACTTAAATTCCTTTGAAATGTCAACACATATGTCTGATATCTTCTAGAGCAGGGGTTCCCAACCTGTGGTACTAGTACCACCAGTGGTACTTCGGCCGACTGCTGGTGGTACTCGAACTGCTGGACCACTGGAACCCCCCTCTGACGCAGCGCTTTTGGTGGCACGTTTTTGCTCCTAAGAAGCTCCTGCCTTTGACCGAGCTTCTCAGGAATGCTGAGAAGGGTCCTCTCACATGCCCAAAGCCGCCTCCTTTTCTGGCCTCTGAAAACCCGGACTTAACTGGTGATGATGTAATCGCCAGTCACTTCCGGTGGTACTCAGAAGGAGAGTGGTGCCAGAGGTGGTACTCCCCTGTAAAGGGGTTGGGAACCCCTGTTCTAAAGACTATTGTGCTGAACCTCAGATTAACAGAAAAGGTGTGTGTGTGTGTGTGTGTGTGTGTGTGTGTGTGTGTGTGTGTGTGTGTGTGTGTGTGTTTGTGTGTTTGTACCTGTTAGGATTCTTCTGGGGATGAAGTGGTCTGACTATGGGTCGATGGTGGCAGCTAGCCTATCCATGAGGCCAGCTGATGCAAAATGCATCAGTGGCAGATTGCAAGAATTCCAAGGGGCTGGCATGTTGGGGGCACGTTTCACTATGAATATGTCATCACCTCCTTACAACCCACCACTGATGCAAGCCAGTAGCGTCACTGGACGCGCATCATACGGGATCAGGAGGGGGGGACGCACGTCACCCCGCCCCCCCAGGCGGCGCCCAGCGACGCTCTTTCCAAGGGAGGGGGCCTTCTGAGAAGGCGACCCTCTTCTTCCGGCGTCTGGGGCCTTCTGAGAAGACCCATGGCGTTGGCGCGCTATTTATTCTTTTTCGCGCATGCGCAGAACGTTTTTGAGGCAAGGGCTGCCCATTTCCGTTCTGCGCATGCGCTAAAAAAAAGAATAAACAGCACGCTGACGCCGTTGGCCTTCTCAAAAGGCCCCGGACGCCGCCGGTTGTGGTGGACGTTCCGGGGCTTTCTCTGGCTCCGAGGCCGGGAGAAGCCTCGGGTCGCCCGTCCAGAGGCTCCGAGCCCGGGAGAAGATCTCGGGACGCTCCCGGGGGCTCGGAGCCTCCGGACGGTGATGCGGGCGTGAGCGCGCAGGGCTCAGAGCCTTGGGGCGGGTGCGCGCAGGCGCGCGTCACCCCCCCCCCACATGCCGCGCTCCAGCGACACCACTGGTGCTAGCTGCAACGATCTGCTTCCCCCTCACTCTAGCAAGAAGCAGCAAGAAGCAGATCATTCTCCTCCTTACTGTGCTCCTTGCATGCTGTACTCGGAAGTGTGGGACTTTTGTTTACAAAGACAGTGTGAACATTTGTGCTGTCTCGGTAAATGAGATTGGAAATCCTGAACTTCCAGTTTTGATAACAGCACACAAGGAACACAGTAAGGCAGTGTTTCCCAAACTTTTTCGACCTGCGGCTCCCTTGATCATTGGTCGCGGCTCCCCATTACATTATGTTGATGCCTGCCAATTGACATTGCATTGTATTCTGAGAGGATTCCATGGCACTCAGCGGCTCCCCTGGGAGCCACGCCTTCCAGTTTGGGAACCACTGCAGTAAGGGTTTGGGGGGTTTCTGTAGTGCAGAGGTGGCATATCTGAGATGGCATCAGGTGGCATTCATGGTCACGTCACCATACATGAGGTCAAAATACTTTCAGCTGCTGTATTTACTTTGGGTTGGCTCATTTTAAAAAAGAACCTGATTTCGTTGGTTTTTTTCTTCTGATTGGTGTATTATAGAAGTTGTTACCTGCCTCATTGAAATAGAAATGACAGAAAGGCAAGTCAAAATATTTTTCAATAAAAGCAGAACAGACTATGAATACATAATTATGGGTTGCGTTCAGAGCAAACATATTCATTCAAAGTCGTGGTTTTCATACTGTAAACATACTTACTCACAAAACCATTTTGTAATTAAAAGTATTATTTTTGTTTCTTTTACAGATTGTTTTGGCGACCAATATTGCTGAGACTGGTATTACTATACCTGATGTTGTTTTTGTAATTGACACTGGGCGAACAAAAGAAAACAGGTAATATTTAGTTACAGTGTGTTGTGTGTATATTTGGAGAAAATTGGTATTGAAGTGCTCATGAAATTTGGGCAGTCAGATGAGGCTCAAGATGCATTTGAAGTAACTTAGCAGTTAACCCGAGAAACCCACATTCCTGATTTTAAAAAAAGTTGTCCTGCAGCCCAATCCTGTCCAGGACAGCTGCAACATGCAAAAGCACACTGCGCACGATCCTATCCAGGATCGGACCAGCACTGGTGCAGCTGGAGGCCTCCTCAGGGGGGAAAGGGACGTTCATCCATTTCCCCCAGGTAATTGCCCTATGGGTCTTATTGGATTTGCGCGGGCAAAATGACCGGCGCAAATCTGAGAAGCCCATGTAGGGGTCCCCAGGCCTGGGGAAAGGATTTGCACACCACCGAGGATCCCTCCCCCCTCCCGGGCCTGGCGAGCCAATCCCCCTTCCCAGTTCACGGCCCCCCTGCCCCCCAGTGCAGGACTTACCTGTGTCCGCTGGTGGCGTCCTCTGTCCAGTGGAGATGGAACGGTAAATCATTTGTTTTTATTCATGCTGCAAAATTTCTAAAATGTTGAATATTTTTGGTAAGAAAACGGTACTTGGAATTGGTTGGAAACCATGGAATAGTGGAGAGAGTATAATCTACTTTCCAGGGAGATTATACTAAAAAAAAAATACTGGAAAATTACTTTTTAGTGAAGAGTGTCTCATTTTTTTACCTAGATTCTCTTATTTGTAGCAGGAACCAGCTGCCTACGAGAAGCCCACAAGCAAGCGAGAAAGGCGTACTTCTCTCCTGCCACTGCTCCCCTGCAGTTGGTACTCAGAGGCATGGTGCCTCTGAATGCAGATCTTGTGCATAATCCCCATGACCAGTGTAGAATATGCTGGGCTTTATCACCCCAAATTTTTGTTAAATACTGTACTGTACTTTTTTCCAGGTACCATGAAAGCAGTCAGATGAGCTCATTGGAAGAGACTTTTGTCAGTAAAGCTAGTGCACTACAACGTCAAGGGAGAGCCGGGCGTGTGAGGGATGGATTCTGCTTTCGAATGTACACTATAGACAGGTAAGATTACTTTGACCATCAAGGTTTAGAAACTAAGCCAATATTGTTGTGTTTCATGTAGAGCCAGATATTAAAGTGCAGCATGGTGCTTGCAAATGTCCTTTTTGATCACTTTTAAATGACTACATATATTCCATTACAGGAATATTTACCTGAATAGTGCTTATGTGTAAGGGAAACGCCTTTACCCTTACAGTGATCTCCACAATAAGCATCAAATGGCTTTGGGGACAATTAACAAAACTGGTGAAACATAGTTCTAAATATCTTCTTCTCTGCTGCCTTTTCCAAAAGCCACAGCCAACAAAACAGCTGCCAGCTCAGTTCACACTAACAGGTCCACACGTGGTCAAGTACCTGATACACAATTACATGGAAGAATTTTTAGCAGCTGCATGAACAAGTTCTTAGTTTGTCCTGTGGTTTTTGCAGGTTTGAAAGCTTTTTAGAATATTCTGTTCCAGAAATACTGCGGGTGCCCTTGGAAGAATTGTGTCTTCATATCATGGTATGACCTTTCTGCTTTAATTACTTTGGGCTTACTGGAAAACCATAAGAGGTTGGCTTAATTTATAGTCTCTCTTGGGATTTCTGAAGGCCTGCAGGAAATTGTAACTCCTTAGAAAAGAATGCAAAAAACATAATTTGGACCTTAAGAAGCACCCATGTGATTACTGAGGGTGGGGAGGGAGAGGGACAGATAACTATATAATTTAATATTTGCTATGCAGACTGACACAGCTAAGGGAAAATACTCTTGAATAATAATTTTTGTCCAAACATGCAGTGCACTTGGTAAAAGACAGTGAATGGTGAATGTGAATATTAGTGGTGAATGGTGAATTCATGGTGAATGAAGGGAGTAGCAGTTACTCCTTTTCATGAAATCCTAGAACTAGGCACAGCACAGAAGGCCTTGTGCCAGATTTTGACAAAAAGGTGTACGAAGAAAGACGAAGCACAATACTGCAGCACAAAGAAGCATGAATGGTTCTAGCAGCTCTGCTTTTTACATTGCTGAGGAGAGCAGAATATGGCAAGGAGAACTGAGAGAGAAGGAGGTTGAGGCAACATGAACAGCACCTTAGCCAAGGCTTTAACTACCGTATTTATCGGCGTATAAAACGCACTGGCGTATAAGACGCACCTTCCTTTTGGCCCTGGGTTTCAAGAAAAAAAGATTTAAAGCATTTTTGGGCCACTTGGCCACTTACTGCTTGGCTGCTTAATTAGCTAATTTACATAAATTGCACAAAAATACCAGGATCTCTTTTAAAACACACAGCAATAAGATGCATGAACAAAATGCACCAGAATTTAAATCCCAAGTACAAAAAAACCCCAGACTCAACTCTTTTTCCCCAACCCACCCAATGCACAGTTTCCAAAGTAAAAAAAACATTTACCCCAAGTACAAAAACCCCCAGACTCAACTCTTTTTCCCCCCAACCCACCCATGCACAGTTTCCAAAGTAAACATAATTCCCAAATACAAAACCCCCAGACTCAACTCTTTTTCCCCACCCCTGCAGTTTCCACAGTAAAAAACATAAAAGTACAAAAAAAAAACCAGACTCAACTCTTACCAACTCTTAAACAACATAAATCCCAAATACAAAAACCCCAGACTCAACTCTTTTCCCCCACCCCACCTATGCAGTTTTCAAAGCCTCCCAACTAGGCCCAGTTCAGAAGCTTACCCATGCTGCATTCAAGAGCAGGCCCTTGGCAGCTCAGCTGAACTGAACTGAGCACAGCGCCCTCTGCTGGCTGCTGAGAAGCTCAACTCATGCACGTGCATAAATTAAACCCGACAAACAGCTGTAGATCGGATAGATTAGTTAGGGAAGAAAGCACAAGGGAGCTCTCAGGCTCCGGAAAAACACGGTAAGCCTGAAAATTTTTTAAAACAGGCAAGGGGGGAAAAGGGATTTTTTAGTATTGGCGTATAAAACGCACCCTACTATTTTGGGTCACAAATGTAGACAAAAAAGTGCGTCGTATACGCCAATAAATACGGTATATAGCTAGGGTTCTCTCTCGTGTGAGTGTGTGAGAGAACCGAAAAGGTTGGCCCTTCATGAAAACTTTACAAAACATGCACTCTGTTAGATGCGCCAGGCTGATGTCAGGACTGATACTTTTAATCTGTAGTTGAGAGTAGGTTTGGAGAGAAAACAAATCCTTGAAGTTCTACTGTATTTGTAAGGTATCTTTCGTCAGATGCATTTATCTTTTCCTCATCTGGTTCCATCTACAGAAATGTAATCTTGGCTCTCCTGAAGACTTCCTCTCAAAGGCCTTGGATCCACCTCAGCCTCAGGTGGTTGGTAATGCC
The DNA here is from genome assembly GCA_026170595.1 of Plestiodon gilberti rubricaudatus. Taxonomy (NCBI): domain Eukaryota; kingdom Metazoa; phylum Chordata; class Lepidosauria; order Squamata; family Scincidae; genus Plestiodon; species Plestiodon gilberti. Next base: position 24,189,523 of record JANXHW010000002.1, on the reverse strand, counting down.
ATGAACCTTCTCAGGAAGATAGGGGCTTGTGAATTAAGTGAACCCAAGCTGACGCCTTTAGGCCAACACCTTGCCGCATTACCAGTCAATGTAAAGATTGGCAAAATGCTTATATTTGGTGCTATTTTTGGCTGCTTGGATCCTGTGGTAAGTTGATAACATCCATCATACTGTCCATGTAAGCATCAATGTCTTAATTGCCTGTTGATGTTAACAAAGTGAACGTTAGTGTCGCGAACCTGTCATGTGCCAAAGGCTGGTTTTGAAATCATAGATAAATGTAATGTAACTTAATTATTGCATTGCAAATTGATGTGCACTGCAGTGGCAACAACTCTTCTGAAATGTATGTTTTTGTCACTACACCCAAGCAAGATGTGAATAATTCTAATTGAAATTCTGCCGTTAAGAATATGGTGGGAAAATATGTTTGTTACTTATATATTCTGCCTTTCTTCAATGATGAAGCTCAAGACAAGGTGCATGGGTCTCCCATCCAGGCACTGGTTCAACCCAGACCTGCTTAACTTCAGCAAGGTTGCTGTACCATGTGCCTTCAGGCCATACCCTGGAATCTAAGGGGGGGAAAATGTCACTCTTCATCATGCCTAACTTGTGACCTTTTCAGAACTGCTGGAAACAGAATGCTTGATCCAGCAAGACAGTCCTTACGTACTGTTCTCTGTTTCTGTTTCTAGAACTGGCACAAATGTATAATAATAATAATGTATAACGTACTCTTTGCTTTAATTTTTATATTCATGAAATTAACATAAAATGCTTTCCTTTTTTTTTTGCCCAACTGTTTAGACTTCTAAACTTTGTAGCAAGAAATGATTGTAAGCTAAGTATCTTATTGGGAATAGTTGTACGCTCATAGTGTAATATTGTAATCACTTTGTTCACTATTATGAAGGGGGAAGTTTATCTAAAAGTAGTTATTAGTGGGTTGAATATATTGCTAATATTAGACTTTAACAGTTTGCTATGATCTGCAGGCCACTCTTGCTGCTGTAATGACAGAAAAGTCTCCATTTACTACACCAATTGGAAGAAAAGATGAAGCAGACCTTGCAAAATCTTCTCTGGCTGTGGCAAGCTCAGACCACTTGACAATTTACAAGGCATACCTAGGGTAACTGACTTATCTTTTCCTAAAACATTGCAACTGAGCAGTACCTTCGAATAAAAATAAAACCTTTTCATTATTATTAAGGTATTCTTCCATTCATATCATGTGCCAGTTGCTTATGGAGTATATCTCTCTAGTCTAGACTGTTCTTCCCATTTTTACCACAGGGCACAATCCTGGGGATCTTTGGAACGGCGGAGCAAGCGCTCCGCTGTTCCAAGACGTCGCGAACATGCCATAAAGCACATTTGCGACGCCTCAGGAGTAAAGGAGGCCGGCTAGGCCAATGGCCCCCCTCACTCACTCCAGCGCCAGACCAGGACGCGATCGGCGGCGGAAGGTAAGAGCTCCGTCGTCAGCCCTGTGGGCGGTCCAACCGGGTGAGGGAGGGGGGCCATTGGCCTAGCCAGCCCGGGAGGGGGAAGGGGATGGTGTCGACCATATCCCTGACCTCGCTGGGCCGGCCACACCGTTACATGGCCTCCTCTACTTCCACCAGCTATTTAGCTGGCAGAAATCCGAGGAGGCCCATCGGGGTGGCCTGGATTTACACCCGGGTGTCCCCTTCCCTGAGTCGATCTCCAGCCCGGGGCGCGCTGGGCAGCCCATGCACAGGATCTGGCCGGCGGACTTGGGCCGCCGGCCGGATCCTTACAGTGGATTGCACTGTCAGTGTGGTTCCCAGATGCACCAGTTTATTCACTGTTAAATGAATAGCTGCCACATCCTTTGTGGGAAATGCATTTGGGGATAATGTCGCATTGAAGGTGAAACCTGTCAGTGGGTATCCTGGCCTTCAATGACAGATTCTAGTATAGAGAGATCAATGTATATTGCATATCTCAGAAGCCCTTGTGGTATGTGAGCCTTACTTCCACATACACTTTGCTCATCATGATGGCCATTTTGTTAGTCCACACAAGGGATAATTATGTATTTCATACACATACATTCTGAACCTGTTTAGAAGCAGGTCCCAATTATATCAACAGGATTTACTTTGGTGGGCATACTAAGTATTGGGGCTTTAGATCATAGATCATTTTTAAAAGTGCGTTGACATTTTATATATTTATAGGCTGTTGAAATTGTGGCTTATTTTTAGACAGAACAATACTGATTTATGTTGGTTGTGTTTTCACAATTCATTATTGAAAGAGCTTCTAACTTTTATCTTTCTACATTTCTAATCTCCTACAACGTTATAGTAAATAGTACTTTTGTGTGTGTCTAGATGGAAGAAAGCTCATCATGAGGGAGGATACCGTGCCGAAATGACTTACTGCAGGAGAAATTTCCTTAACAGAACTTCATTATTAACTCTGGAGGTACTATCAACAATCCTACCCTATTTTTCAGTGCAGGAAAACTCTTAGTAAAAAAACATAGGGAGCTGCCTTCTTCTGAGTCAGACCATTGGTCTATCTAGTTCAGTATTGTCTAACACTGACTGGCAGCAGCTCTACAGAGTTTCAGATGAGCGATGCCAAGGATTGAACCTGGAACATTTGTGTTCTTTCATTGAGTTTATGGCCCCATTTCACATCTAATTACTAAAATGCAGTAATATTTTGTGGCTTCTACTGTGAACGTAAACCCACCTGGAAATAAGTGCCACTGAAATAAATAGGATTTATTTTCATGCAGTTGCTTTAAGCAGGTAGGCTGAATTCATCCGTGGAATAGAAAAGAGCTTTTTGTGTCCAGGGGGAGGAGCCCCATGTGCATGTGAGATTCTGGGTTGTTGTTACATTTGTACCAAGTAGTAGAGAGACCAAGACTATACACCTTCTCGGTAGTTGTTCTTCGTGGTGTCTGTACAGGCATGTGAATAGGATTCTGTGCCTGCTCAGAGCTTCATTCAGAATCTTCTAGACTAGAGCTTTAGCCTCAAGACTTTTGGTGTGAGCCCCACCTATCTCCCAGGAATGGACATGCTCAAATGGGCATGCGCCGTGCCTTCCCCCTTGGTGGTTCTTCGACCACCACAGTGGCAGCATCATGAGGAACTTTTTCATAGTTCTTTCAAGTGACATGGGCCTTTCTGGCTTGATTTCCTCTCTCTTTTGTCCCATCATCCTTATTTGTTTATATGTATTTCTCCCTTCTCTGTTGCGTCTTATTTTTCTCTCATATTTTTGCCTCTTCAACTCACCTAGGCCAAGGCTTATGGCACTCCGAATTTCTTTTAAAAAGTGTTTTTTGTGTGGAGCTAAACTTCCATCAACAGACAGCCATGAACGCTGCCTACTTTGTTTGAGGGGAAAGCACAAGGTTGACACCTGTTTACCAAGGCTCATCATTTACCAAATTTACCAAGGCTCATCACCATCATTCTTCCTGTCTTTGACTACTCTTGAGAGAGAAGGCACTCTCTATTCTACCTCATTATCCTATCATTCTAGTCAGAGCCCAGTGCACTTCGGTTTAAGACCAGTACTGTTTACAGCACTCCTCTCCCTATCTCCATCCATGGCTGCCTTGTCCTCAAGTACTTCATTCCCTTAACATCCTGTTAGTCTCTGTTTTACTATCGTTCAAAGTTGCCTTCTTAGTTGCTATAATTTCACCATAACGTGTTGGGCTCTCCATCTTCTGCGTTTTCACAAAAACGAGGTTGTTCTCCATCTGGACACTTCCTTTTTACCTCTGATTGTTTCAGAATTCCATATGTTTCGAAACACTTCTTTCCTTTGCCCACAACACGGGGCATGTGTTATCTCACACAACACATTGGATGCTCTCATCCAACGAGATGCGAAGGTGAGAGTTTCACCTTGAAAGCTCTCACCTTCTATATGCATTGCACTGCTGCTTTTTGCCATGATCCTCACTTGTTTGCTATTCAAGCCCACAAAAGGGTTACTAGGTTTTGTCTCAGCGTCTCTCCCATTTGCTTGCTGAGAAAATCCATTTAGTCTACCAGTTAGCAGGACGTCTTTCTGATGAAACCAGAGCCCATTCCACACCATCTCCAGCAGCTTCCTAGGCTTTCTCTGAGGGACTGAGCTATGCTTAGCCAGGCTTTTTCCTGACCTATGTTTAGCCACCGCATGGTCTTAACTATCTACTTTTGACAGTCTGTGCTAGATGTCTGCTCTTGAGCGGACGCAGCATTTAGAACACCTATTCTCTATTCCTTGTTCAACTGAGATCTCTGCACCCTCCATCTAAAGTGAAGAACGGTTATCAGTCTTCCATATGTGTGACCACAAAGAAGAACAGCAGGTCATTTACCTGGAAATGGTGCTCTTTTGAGTGGTCATCTGTGCAGTCACACAGCCCACCTCCTCGCCACTGTAGCAGTTATTACTGTGTATTACTTTTTCCTTTCGCTGTGATGGGCGAGAGAGAACTGAAGAGATGGGCAGTGCTTGTGCTCTTGAAGCTAAAGCTCTTGCAGTTTCCAAATGAAGCTCTGCGCAGGCACAGAATCTCATATGTGTGACTGCACAGATGACCACCCAAAAATGCTATCCAGGTAAGCAACCTGTTCTTTTTCACAGTTAGGTTGCAAAAGAGTAAAACAAACAAACAAACAACCACCACCCATGGGTATAACTTACTGATAGAACTTGGGTATAACTTACTTGTAGAACTGAGCACAATAGATGGGAGTGTTTTGCCACACTTTTATACAAATGTGTACATGCCTTTAGTATTGGAATAGAAGTATGGTTTACTTACTGAATAAAATTGTAGATTTTCTCAATTTCTACGATCTAAACTGTACTAGTGGGATTTTAAAAAACTTGATGTTGAGATAAATGAATGGTTAAGTATGATTATCTAAATCTATTTCAGGATGTAAAACAAGAGTTAATTAGGGTAGTGCGAGCAGCAGGATTTGCTGCCCCGTCCTGCCATAATGGAGGAACACACGCCCTTTCGCTGCAAGAAATGGTCCTCCTCAAAGCTGTGCTGGCCGCAGGGCTGTATGACAACGTTGGGAAGATAATGTATGTCAAGTCTGTGGATATTACAGAGAAGTTGGCATGCATGGTAGAGACTGCCCAGGGCAAAGCACAAGTGCACCCCTCTTCTGTGAATAGAGATCTGCAGACCTATGGGTGGCTGCTATATCAAGAAAAGGTAAGACCTTGTAACAGCCTGCCAAGAAGAAGTAAGATACAAATCTTAAATTGGACATTTTCTGAAAACTCTCTTTAAGGCTAGGATTTATCAGTTCAGTTGAAGTGCACATGCTTTCTGAAAGTAGTGTGTTTGGTATACCATAATATAATTCCTGTATCTGCTGTTGTTAATGTGTGTTTGTTACTAAAAAGGCTAAAATAGTTTTATCCCAGTGCTATACTTTAAGAGATTTTTGAGAGCTTATCTGGTATATCCTGTGCAAATCCTATGTATATCTACTTAGATGTAAACCTAATTGATGGAAATGGTCCTTACTGTAATCATTTTCATTGTTTTTATAGCAGTGTAATATTAGCAAAATAGTGAGTATTTTAAAGATGTGGCAGTATTGAACTGAGTTTGTCACTAATCAGAGAGAGGCTTTTAAGCCTCATGTGGCATGTCAAGATTTTTCTCTCTAAAAAGCTCCCTCTTGCCCACATAATGATTGGCCTTCACCTAATTTACTTCTTCCTTGTATAAAGATTTATCTTGTCCCACAAGCCGTGGCCGCCATCTGGTGATCCTCTTCTGCGTGCTTTTTTACTAGTGCAAGAACCTGTCCTGCATGCAAAAGACAGCTTGGGCAGGAGGATGCATCATGTCCCCACAGAACAGCACAAGAGAGTTTTGTTTTCGTCCACGTTGTAACTCTCTGGATGGTGGCCAAGGGCTGTCAAACATTTATTGGGACACATGGCATTTTACATAGTAGCTCACCATGTTTAACAATGGGAGTGTGTAACAAGTTCCCAGGGCAGGAAAACAACATATTGCTATGTTAAAAAATTAAATATTGCTATTTTGTAAAGTAACTGAATTACTTGTGTTTGTATTTTGCATGCAGATTAGGTATGCCAAGGTATACTTGAAAGAGACGACTTTAATTTCTCCCTTTCCAATTTTACTCTTCGGTGGCGACATAGAAGTGTTGCATCGTGAACGCCTCTTGTCTGTCGATGGCTGGATCCATTTTCAGGTATTGCTAGGTTCTGGTGGCTTCTTATGTGTACTGCATAGCCCACAAGGTGAGGGTGGGGTGGGGTGAAAGCATTTACTATGTAATTCACGTGTTCTTTTCTTCCAGTGTCAAACTAAGCAGCAGTGCAATAAGCTCCTAGGCAGACATGCCCTAATATAAGGCATAATGTAAAAAAGATCTATAAGGTATAATGTAAAAAAGATCTAGTTGCACTTTCATAAAACTTTCATGTAGGAAAAAGTTAGGGCATTCCTCTTAATTCAGTTTTTCCCATTCAGGTGAGGTGCTAAATGCAGGACATTTTGCATAATGTCTTGCAGGATTTGATTTAATTTTTATGTGTGGAAAATGGTTTTTAAAGTGGTTTTACATTTAAACTTTGGTTTTACAGGCCCCTGTAAAAATTGCGGTCATTTTCAAGCAACTGAGAGCACTCATTGAGTCTGTTTTAAAGCAAAAACTTGAAAACCCTAAAATGCCACTTGAAGGTAATTTTTATCATTTCTAGTATTTCTATGGACATGACATGTAAAAATACACTGTACTATGCAGAACAGCAAAATATATGCATCCTCATCTAAGGGCGCAATCCTGTGTAAGGATCCGGCCGGCGGCCCAGGGCCGCCCACTGGATACTGTGCTGCCAGGTGCCCGCCATGTGGCGGGCCAGAGGTCTACTCCCCTTCCCTGGGTGTAAACCGGGGCCGGCCCAATGGGCCTCCTCGGATTTCCACCAGCTAAATAGCTGGCGGAAGTCGGAGGAGGTCGTGTTAACGGCCTAGCCCATCCGGCAGGGACAGGGATATGGCAAGCGCCTTATGGCCCCCCTCCCTTGCCCGCTGGACTGCCCATGCGGCCGCCGAGAGAGCACTTACCTTCCTCCGGCAGCCGCTTGCCCAGTTCAGCGACGGAGGGAGGCACAAGGCCGACCTCCCTTACTCCCAAGTAGTCACAAACGTGCTTTACGGCACATTTGCGACACTTTCGAACGGTGGAGCGCGTGCTCCACTGTTCAAAAGATCCCCAGGATTGCGCTGTAAGATTCATCACATGGGGGATGTGAATAACACTACTTTCGAGCAACATGAAAGGCCGTTACTTTGCCCAGGAGTAGGGAGGTTTGTTTAAAACTGAGTCTAATTTAACTACTTTTGATGATATCTGTTATAACAAGTGGATCTTGTTGTTCAAGCTCCATTCAAGCTATGTGTTTTTTGCCAATCTTTTTACTTGGCATAAGTAACACTTGTACACAGGAGTTGCAATGCATGCACAAGAATTTTGCCATTTATTTCAATAAAGGGACCTAAATGTAAAGTGGAACATGTATAGAGATTGGGTTCATCTATTGAAACCAATGGGAAGCCTGTATACCCAAGATAAATACGTTCGTATAAGCAAACTAAGATTTCTGGGTTGGGTGTTTATATACTTCCAATTGAATATGAATAGAATGGCTAAACTATCCAAATAAGATACAAAATAGATAAAATAACCTGCTGGTTGTAACAAGATGAGTGTGAAAACCTTGACAGAAGTCTTTATCAGGTAGACTGGAATAATAAGTATCTCTGCTTTTTACTGCAAAGATTATTACAAGTACATTTTGAGCTACTTCAGATATTGGCCTAATCCAACTTAAAAACAAAAACAAATTTCAGACACACACGCAGTCCTTCGACCAACATTGTAATAGCTTCAGAAAACAAGGCCTCTCTTCAGTTCATTGCCATTTGTATTCAAGAGAGTGATGTGTGCAAATTCCTTGGCATGTTTCCCAAATCTTATTCAAATTTTCTTTTGGGGACAAAGATTGAAAGGGAATTTGGTCATTGGAATGCATGAAAATGGGTGGCTTCAGTCACCACAAATAGTTTACCTCATTCTACCTCAGCCCTGTGAATGTTTATTGTGGGACTTAGAGGCCATAGTTGGTGACATTTGCTGGATGTGTCGACCTGTATGAGCTCACCTTCAGAGGTCAGAGTATGAGTGTCCTCAGCAGCATATTTAATTCTGTTTTTTAAACACAACTGGCTCAAGGGAACACTCACAGGTTATCAATTTTAAAATTCTAATTGGAAAAATGTCAAGGTGGATAAAAATACACCTTGTATTGTTTAGCTATCTCAACTCCATAAAGGTTCGATTCAACCTTTCAGATCATTTACTTCCTGATTCTGTGCATTACTTTTAGTAGACAGGGCACAGTGTGACAATCCATAATACACATGATAAAAGTTTTGGGAAAAATACTATTGTCAGCACAATCCTATGCATGTCTACTCAGAAGTAATTCCCACTGAGTTCAATGGGACTTACTCTCAAGTAAGTATGTATAGGATTGTAGCTTGTGTCACTTATTTGAGATACACTTGAGATAAAAAAAGACTGAAGAACATTTTGAGACACTTAACTATTGTTCTGTCCTTCAGATGACAAGATCTTGAACATTATCAAAGAACTGATAAAAACAGAAAACGCTTTCTGAAACAAGAATTTATCACCAACTACAGAACCATAATAATTGGAAGAAGAAAATGTATACATAAATTTGAAAAACGCCTTGGTTACAAGGGCTCTTACATCAACCATCATGTGGAACTGCTTGAACTTTGCATATAAGTACATTTTGTATGTCATTTCATTGAATAATAGGAATGTGTTATAAAATTTCTGATAAATTTTGGTGCCATTTACTAGAAGGTCTAAATGATTATTGAAATGCAAATTGTTTCAATATAAAAATGAAAATAAACACTTCATACTTTTTTTGTTTCCATTCAATGCGTATCTTTGATAATGGCTTTTAAAAACAGAATTGAATTTTTGGAATTGTGTTTAGTGTGTTTAGGAAGACACTGTTAAGAAGATGAAGTTACTTTTTGGGGGGGTAGTTACCACAATGTGCTGGGTTTTTTAACATTATTATCTGTCATGAGATGGGCTTTCACCTACATCATGGTAATTTTTGAAGCACTACATTTTAAGTAATTGCTGCTTCAGTTGTTACCCATAAGATGAATTTAAGAGGAACAAACTATAGTTCAGTCGAAGCTCCAGTAATACTTTTGAACCCATGCTCCTTTGAATTAAAGTTCTGTACCTGAATTGAGTATGTAACAACCCTTGTGAGGGATGTCAAAGGTCCTTTTTAAAAATAAATATTAAATATTATGCATAAGAAGTTTTAAATTGTTTTCTCCTTTGGAAGAAAGGATGTAATGAAGAAAACCAGGCAGGCTTCTATAAAGACTACATACTACTGTACTGTGAATAGCTTGGGCACATAACATAAATATCCATTTCTTGGTCCTATGAAGAAACCATTCCTACACAAAGTAAAAACTATAATCCAACTCAATAAAAGTCCAGCACTCAAATCCAGTTGCATGTTTTAATTGTTCTGACACTGCATAATTGGGAAAGAAAATAGAAAAATGAATGTAGTATTTCTTTGACCAATATTTGAACGCAAGAAAATTCTCAATAAAATATATTGGGCTGATACATGGGATTACTGTATACCATTGTGTCCTGACAACAGTCCTGTGAGGTAGAATAGACTATGAGGGAGTTTCCCAGTGAGCTTCATAGATGTGCCAAAATTTGAACCTCGATCTCTCTAATCAGAGTGTAACGCCACATTGGTACTCAGTACAGTTGTATCCCCACAGCCAATTAAAATGGCATCACATGGCATCACATTTGACTATGTGAACTGGCCCATACTCAGATCCCAGGAGCAGATAAGTGTTTTTTCCCCTAATCTGTGGCTAAGAACCAAAAGACGCATTAGAAATCTGTCAGAAGCTGGACGCCTGAAGCTACTTCACAAATTCTGTTCTTTCATAATAATAATTATTGCTTATTGAATTTCTGTCCAGCCTTTCTCCACGGGTAATAATAATATAATAATAATAATAACCAAGGTAATAATACCTGCATCAGTTCTTCCTGTAAGTTCCAGTGTGAAACTAGAGGGCAATGATTCGTATTTTGAAGATACTTGGTAAATTGAGATGTTGTTTTCATTTATGTATTTTAGTACTTCATCATGAGTGTATACAATGAGAAAAAGACTTGCTTCCAACCATCTCACTTAGATTACACCTGCATTATTTTAATACTGAGCTTTTGAAATTGAATCAACCTTTTAAAATAATAATGGATTTTGGTAATGAAATCTGCTGTACTTCAAACAGGGTTCAAATCTTTGAGTGTGCAATGGCTGTTCTAAAGGCTGTGTTAAATGTAAAAAAAAAAGAAACCAAAAACCAATGGTGAGAATGTGGAAGACAAGAGCAGATCAGGGTGGTAGTAGTAGTATTTACCCCAGTGTATTTATAGGACTGCAACTAATCCACACATTCCAAGACCCAGGGAATACCCCCACCTACCCAATCCCACAGGTGAAACATGGTTCACACTCACAGGTGAAACATGGTTCACACTGACGCTCACTCTCCTATCTCATGTATGACACTCACCTAATGGCGCAGAGGTGTTCCTACGGTGGGGTCGATACTATAAGTTGCGCCCCGTCCTAGTCCCCGTTTATGAGGCAGCCCTGCCCCCTCGCTGTCAGAGCCATTCTGTGCGGAGAAAGGCAACAGGCAGGAGACCTGTTGCCTTTCTCCGCATGGAATGGCTCCCACAGCAAGGGGGTGGGGCCGCCTCGTGCCAGCTTGTAAACGGAGACTAGGACGGGGCGCAACTTACAGTACCGCCCCCACCGTAGGAACGCCTCTGTAATGGCTAGGGAGGTGCGTGAGCTAATCATGAAGCACGTGGTGGACAACCGGGAGGCGTTCTCCATCATGTCCCATGACAGCGAGGGGGACAACTATCATTCGATGGAACCATGACTTTTAATAATTGCAGGGTGTTGCCTGACATAGGATAGTTGTGCTACTTTTAAATGGTTCATTGCAATCAAAGGAAAGTTTATTGGAGTCAAAATGGATTTAAAGTACTTGCATCCCATAGCAAAGTACTGGTATCACGCTAGTTTTTACATAAGTTGAAATTAGCCCACTTGACTTTACCTATGCAAAGTTTATACTGCATAAAGTTGAAATTATGTAAATTGAGCCTTCCAGAAGTTGGGAACTGAAAGCCTACATTGCTGCTCCTGTAGGGGGAGCAATTTGCCAGGACAGATTTTTAAGCAGAAAGGTTAAGATGAAGCCTCAAATCATAAGTAAGCCCTTGTTTTCCTTTTTATTATTTCAATTGTAGCAACAGATGGTGACATAGCTTGGGTTTTTTTTTTCCAGGACAACACTACGGTTTTGAAATCTTGTACAACTAAGGGTTTGAAAAAAGCAATTTTCATGTATTTCTTCCTGTTTAAGATGTTTGGGAGCAAAGTTTCCTTTCATTTCTATTTCAAGTTATTTACAATTACAGGTCTTGTCTACATCCCTTTTGGCCTGTCATTCCTTTGGAATATTTAGTGCTAGAGAAAGAAGTCCCATCACACTCCAGTCCCACCCTATAAGTCCCATCACACTCCAGTGTGAGCATGAAACAGAATCCAAGGCTATGCAGTTAGAAACTGGCTCAGTTCTCATGTACTGTACTACTTTTGGCTGCAGCAGAAAGCAGTTTAGACCAGGGGGTGTCATGGCCCATAGAGACTCTTTATCCAGCCCATGTGATAATTGGGCTCTCCCAATGTTCATCAGCTGCTCTCAGCTGTGGAGCTGAGAAGCCTCAGCAGAAGCGGCACTGCTAAAAGAGTGGCCCATAAGATAATGAGATAACCCCTGATAACTGGGCAAGAGGCACTTTTTCAATTGGTGTTCCTCTTATATTTAGCAGGGGGAGAGTAACTGCCCCCTTTCACCCCAGCACTGTGTCTTTACTGGTGGCTGTTTGCTGGTGTTCTTCTGCATCTTTTTTAGATTGTGAGCCCTTTAGGGACAGGGAGCCATTTAATCATTTGATTTTGTCTGCAAACCGCTTTGTGAACTTTTTGTTGAAAAGCGGTATATAAATACTATTAATAATAATAAATAATAATTGGGCTATCCCAGGGCTGCCCTTTTCAGCAGCGCTGCTTCTGCTGAGGCACTGGCACTGGCGTCGCTCTAGGTGGGGTGGAAAGCTAAGTTCTGCAGTGTTCGCCCCACTGTTACTCTCCGGTACGAGGTGTCCTGCCCCCTCGTCATCTGAGCCTGTCGGTGGATCGAAGGCAACGCACATTTTCTTTAGAGTAACCTCACCTCACCTACAGTATAACATGCTCTACATGAAGCTTTTCTTAAAGACCCTTCAGAGACTTCAACTGGTACAAAAAGCAACTGTGAGGGTACTAAGAGGTGCTAGGCTATATGGTCGCTACATCCTACGCTGGAGCCTATGCATCAATCCGGGGGTGAACTGAAGGCAAATGTGTAAACCCTGGCATCGGCTCTGAGTCTTGAGACGTATGCCACCTATTTTGGTAGATTATGTCAGAGGGAAAGAGGCAGAGAGGTTTTTGAAAGGGGATCAGGTCCAATGTACTGTACACCATTGCTACAGGATCCACCCCTCCCCTGGTTCCTCACTCAGGATGCCCAATTCCACCCCCTCCCTGCCCATGATCTGCCCACTGCACTGGCTTACCTGCTCTGGAGCAGGTTGCCAGCTGTGACAGTGGGCTGCGGCTGCCACCGAGGCAGCTCCAAAATGGCTCCAAATGCGCACTTCCATATCTGGCCTGTTACGACAGTGGAACTCTGTGCTGTTGTCATCATAACTGGCCCAATAGGATTGGGTTGTAAGGCTGCAATCCTATACACACTTACCTAGGAGTAAGTCCTATTTAACTCAATGGGACTTCTGAGTTAACATGCATAGGCTTGCACTCTAATAAAGGTTGCAGGCAGGCCTACTTTCAGATGCAGCCATGTGGAACTGCATCTGTCACCATGACGTGGCAGCATTTCTGGTGGCCTTTATGTGTTCAATGTGCTGAGTGTAGAAAAGTCCGAGAAAGAGTGTAATAGTTCTGGATGAACAAAAAGGATGAACTTACTGGGGGAAGATGCCGTCCTTTTGTCAAATGCCACATTTTCTGAGAGTGGCGGGAGGGCCTTTCTTTGCCCCAAAGGAAACTGTGCCTCCTTTGAGGGCGTTCAAGTCGGTGGCTTGAAAAATAAGGCCAAGCAGTGAGAGAAAAGGAAGAGATAAGCACTTTTAAAGAAACGTTAGTCGAGGTCTTTATAATTTAAGTTTTTATTGGATTTAAGACTGTGCGGCAATTTTGTGTAATTCAAATAAGTAGTAGTACTACTACTACTAACTACGACGAAGAAATAAAGTAAGAGTATCGGAACAACATGGCAGGCGCCTCCTCAGAACGACTGTGTGTACGTGGCCCCCTGAGGAGGAGCTGTCTAGGAGGATCATGACTACTGTATTATGTTTCGGGCTCGACAGGTCCGGAGAGGGGAGTCCTCCTTCCCCAAAGGCCTCTGGGTCTGCTTGGAGGTTTTTTCTCGCCCCAGTTGCTGGGCTCCCACAGACGTGCAGCAGCGACAACGAGCGCAGCCGCGCCAGCCGAGAGCGGTTCTTTAGCCGGGAAAGGCCAAGAAGCGGAGTGCGGCGGGGGTGGGATGCCACCGCAGGCGGGCCAGGGGCGGGGCGGTTCTCCTCAACATATAGCCGGCTCCGCGCACCTCCCCTCGGTGCTGCCCGGCAGGCAGCGAGACGCTCAGTAGCGCCATGGTGACGACCCGCCCCGGCGAGGAGCGCCTTGTGCCTGATGGCAGGCAGCAGAGTCTACCGCTCAAGCGGCAGCGGGCCGAGGACGTGACCCCCGAAGAGCGAGCTGATCCCCCGAGCGGCGCCGGCCTCCAGCTTCGCGCGCCCGTCAAGAAGAGCAAGCCCCCCCCGCTGGGGCGGCTTCCCGGCCGGCTGGGCTCCCCCCGAGGCTGCGAGCCGCTGCCCCCTCTGGAGCTGCAGACCTTCCGCGACTATGGGCAGAGCTGGTACCGCTTCCGAAAGGAGCTGGAGGGCAAGTTCCACCCGCTCGACCCGCTGGCCCAGCAGCCACAAGTAAGGGGATGGTGATGAAGGGGAGGTTAGTTAGGCTCAAGAGGCGGCTTCTCGAAAGGTGCTCTGAAACGCGCAAAGATCATGCTGGGCAAGATTTATCACTTGCGAAAGTGAACATCTACGCCCGTATTTTTATTTTATATTTTTTATATTATTTCTTGCTCCCTGCTTTCGATCTCCACATGACATGTTGCTTTTCCTGTATGGAAATCACTTCCTATCGAAGAAAGCACGAATCTGCATATCGATTGTCTCGTGTGACTGTTCACACTTGTCCCCCCCCCCCCCCTCACACGATCAAAACGTGTTCACTGAATGTGTGGACGGGCAAGGAGCAGGATTTTGCCTGCCGGCCTCCCCTCTGATCACTATGTTCAATGTGTGGATGGAGTGGTACGCACATATAACAGCAGTATAACAGCATATAACAGAGTGAAGCCCGTGTGATCACTGGCCCTGATCCTGTATACAGTTGTGTGCACATAGAACTCAGTTCATGCCTTCTATGTAACTTACAGAGATCACGGGATGGGATGGGTCATCTAGTCCAACACCCTCCCTCCAGTGTGAACAGATATTGAAGGTGTGAAGAGGGGTATGTTCCTTGCCATGAGGAAAATTTAGGAGTTCTGATAACAGACTGGGCTGTTGCAGATCTAGGAGGAAATAGAGTGCCTGCTACACACAACATTCTGGTATTTGTCTGGAAACTGCAGTCCAGAAGATATGGTTGATTTGAGATTTTCATGGCCAGCAACAAAATAAACTAGAGTTTAATGGGTAAAAGCCATGCCAAAAATATATAAAATATCAATAAAACAAGAATACCAGGTGATCCCACGTAGAAAAAAAACTGTATTGGTTAAAACGCAACACAACAAAAAATCACGTTTAAAACCAGGTAAAAACTTGTAAAATATTGATAAAAATATTAATGAAATTGCGACGTTTCGTTCAAATTACAAAGAGCATTGTCAAGCCACCTACGGTAGCAGGATAGAGTCTCTATCCTCTAGTTATTGTAAGAGATGGTTGATATTCCTCATTATAGTTCTCATTTCTGTTGCATGCATTGTAATTTTGTGCATGGCACAGAATCTGATAGTCTGGACATACTTGCCTGCCACATTGTGCATATGCTTTGTAATTTCATTTCTGCACTGGCACATTGCCATCCTGAGAACATTTTGAGATTATGCATACATGCCAAATGTTAGTAAAGCTACATGTCTGCTGCTTATTTCAATTGCTTCCTGCAGATTAGTCATAATAAAGTCAATAGAAGCTACTGCTGAACAGTAAGGATAGCTTTGTAATCACAATCTTTTTGTCATCTTGTAATTTTAAGGTATTGTGGCATTTCTTCACAAACACTTGGTCACTTTTAATTGGGTAATCCTATTCATATGCCTTTCATGTAAGACTTTTCCTACAACAGTTGAGGAGGGGAAAATGTATGCCATTATTTGTGAAATTTGTTTTGTTTCATGTACACATTTGACAGCAAAAGATACTTGTGGATTTCATTCTCACATTGATATACATGAATGAATGTACCTCCTAAGCTTTTAGGTAGACTCATTATTTAAAACAGCCTGGAGTGGTAACAATGAACTGGAGCTAATATCTGGAGCTAATGAACTGGGGCTATTACATAATTTAATGGTGCCATTGTTCTATAATACTGTAGTGTGTCAACACACTGGCTGCTGTTAATATTGTTGGCATATCAGTACTAATAAATATACCTACTCAGGAAATCGAAGTTAACACTGCTGCTGTCCAAGTGGTATCATTAACTTATTTTGTTGGTGGCATGGAGTTATGTCTCTCTGAGCTACAGTAAGTCTTGAGTACAAAGATACAGTATCTTCCACTGACTGAAATTTACTTGTCTATTTTGGAAGTGAAAGATCCTAGAGTAGAGGGTGCAGTTATAAAAGGAGAGTGCCCCTGACCACTGGGTGTGTGCGTGTGTGTGTGGAGAGCCCCTTTTCTGCTTTCTCTTCATTTTCCTGCACCCCTCAAATCTTCTCCTTTGTTGCCAAATGGATGGCACAGAATCTCCACCATCCTTCTAATTGCAGATCCCCTCCTTGCAAAAATATTGTATATCCACATTCAAAACTGTATTCAATCCTTTATTTATAACTTCCGTTTGTGCATATGAGACATACATGATTTGAAATGGTGGATTCATGGTGGATTTGATAGCCATCATAAAAACTTGCTTCCTTCAAACACAACAGAAGTAAAGCCTGTCATGTAACCAGACAGCTCTTCAGATAACCTGGTTTTACTAAATTTTCTTGGCAGAACTTTCTGTTGCAACCACTGTATATATCACAGAGGCATACATATTTACAAGGCAGTGGTCATCATGAAGCAATCAGGAGTAAAAAAAAAGTAAAAATCCCAAGTCTGTCTTGAAGTAATTTCATGCTAATATGTTGGTTGTCATTAATCATACTGAGTAAGTAGTCAATTACTACCTCAAGGTTTCATCATTCCTTCTTTTGCATCCTAACCCCTCCTTTCCTCAACTTCACAGGTAACTGCAGAAGCCCGGTGCAAACTGATCAGCTGGCTAATTCCAGTACATAAACACTTCGGTTTTTCTTTTGAGTCTTTATGCTTGGCAGTAAACACACTAGACCGCTTCCTCACTACAACCCCGGTGGCTGCTGACTGCTTCCAACTCCTAGGGGTCACCGCCCTCTTCATCTCTTGCAAACAGGTAACAGGACATAAAGGATCTTCCTCTTTGTTAAGGTGGTAAGATTTTTATTTTCTACTAGAGCAGGGGAAGGACAAACTGTAAAATGTAATTACAATTAAAATTAGAGTTTTCTGGGTTATTAAATGTAAAACATAAGCTCACCCATAAAGCTAGAGAGTATGGAGTGTTTCGAACTTTGATGACTAGGGAGCACCAAGAAATTACCGGAGAAAACTGAATTCAAATTAATTAGGACATGAAGACACAGATATTATTTTGCTCAGTACTGGATTGAATTTCTGTGCACAAATTCATACAGCCTTATACTGGATGAAATCTCATTTCCTCCACCCCCTGCTCTGAGTCAGAAGCCACTTTCATCAAGAGATTTTCTACAAAAGTATATAAAAGTATGGTATGTCAGAGGCTTAGATCAGAATTCTGGACACTTCTTCACATAATACTTGCTTCAGTGCAATGCAGTGCCACAACAAACTGCTACCCTGTACCCACAGCTACAGGGTTGATAGCCTTGCTTCAGGGTATCGCTATTTTGTGTTCCCCACATCTCTGAAGCAGGGGAGATGTGCACTGCAGTTTTGGAGATAAGCTACAACCGTAAAAAAACAACACCACTTAACGGCATGTCCAGCCAAATTAGTCCCCTTTTAAATTTCTATTGATTTTTCAGTGGAGGAATTAGAATAGATGGGAAGGGAAGTGGGAAGTGTTTTATTTTGGGGAATATAACAGCTGGTAGTAACATATTTTTGTACTTCCAATAACACTGGGGTCCCATAAAATATTGGGGGGGGGATCAGATGTTCTTCTTGTGAACATTCTGTGTTTATGGTGTTGTATGTTGCTTTCTCTGCTTGTGTGACTTTCAGGTGGAAGTGCACCCACCCAAGGTGAAACAGCTGCTTGCCCTTTGCTGTGACACTTTCTCTCGCCAGCAACTCTGTAATCTGGAGTGCATCATCTTGAACAAGCTCCAGTTCAACCTGGCAGCCCCCACCATCAGCTTTTTCCTGGAACACTTCACTCATGTGCGGATGGAGGCTTGTGAGGCTGATGCCTGGGAGGCTAACAATGCCAAAACTCTCGCCAAAGGTGTGGCTGAACTTAGCCTAGCTGACTATGCTTTTAATAAATACATGCCTTCTTTGCTAGCTGTTTGCTGCTTGGGGCTGGCTGACCAGATGTTGCAGCACCAGAAACCATTGGACCTCCACTTAAGTGACTACCCAGAGGGGATTTTACAGGATTGCTTGGACAAGCTGCATTTGCTGGTGTCTCTGAATGAGGATTCTTTGCCTCTGGTACTGCCCCCCGATATTTCAGATCAGTGTCTGAACTTAGAAAAATGAGCTAACAAAACATACTTGAAGCATTGTTTGTAGCCATGCATTTGGAAATGTATACTGTCCATTTTATCTAATGCATGTACAGGGGGATCATTGATAGTTGCAATACCTCTTAATAACAGTATTCATTTTGTCCATTTGCTTAATAGTCTCTTCAATACGTTTTACATGGTATTTATATTTATTTCTAATGGAAGCTATTACATTGGTTTAGAATGTGATCAACTAAGCAATGGCTTCTCTAATCTTTAACATAATTTTCAAATTCAATTTTGCACTTTTGACTTGTCATGTATTGCACTGGCAATATTTTGAATAATATTAATATTGTAAATAGTGTATATCATCCCTGTACTTATTTATTGAGATGATAGTTCAATACTAAGCCATAGAAAGACGACAGTACTGTAAATTCATTTATCAAATAAAAATGTTATCAATAATTGTCTATAATGGCATGTTTGCATCTTTTTCTGCTTGAGCATTTAGGAAACAAAGCAGTTCATTGTGTTTCTTAAGGTATAATAATAGATTACAGCAGCTGCCCCATATCACATGCTATAAAGAGGTAGGGGAGCAATTTCAAGCAGAGAAGCCGTAGACAGGACAAGATGCTGCACTCTTTTCTCGTTCCATGCTTTTCCCCTTGCACTCCCTCCCACAAGCTGCTTTTCTCCCAGCCAAGGTTATTTTTGGCCTTGAAATGCAGCTTGGGAGTGGTTACAGGAGGAAAAAGAGTGTGTAAGGGAAGGGTAACATGGACTTTAGTCCTTACACACATGCACTTCATCTTGCTTTTTGAATGCCAAAAACAGAGGCATGTTTGAACCAAAAACATATTCTAACACCAGAATAAAATTATTGAAATAGAATTTTATTTAATACAGTACAGTATGTTATTCCTGCTTACTATTAGTATGAATTCTTTGAAAAACCTAAGCGAGAAAAGGACAACGAGAAGCTCAGAAGGAGAAGTCTTTCTGGTAACCAATAACCCTATTGATTTCCATGATACAAACAGACACGGCTAACATGTTTGCAGTATCTTCTGTGCAAACCTGGGAGCCAGAAACTTAGGAGGGAAGGTTATTGTTAAAAACAGTGGTTTGAAATGTGAAAACAAAAGCATGAACATTTTCAATAGGAATGGAAAGTTGCTAAAATAAAAGCTGCATCAGTCAACAAAAAGGAGAAAAATATTCAGAAGCACAGCAAAGGATTAGTTTCATTCTGACCTGACCTTATCAGCTCTTTCAACGGTATCTTCTTTTTACAAGATCTCTGAAGGAGAGTCCAGTTTTTATCTTCATTTGTATCCTGCTGGGGACAGTCAGTCCCTCCCCATTTTGCTTCCCCTATTCAGAAGGACCAGTGTCAGGCAGAGGAAAGTGTTGCTACCTTCCTGGGTCTTCAGCAGGATCTGAAGGACGGCAATACCACAGAGCCTCTCACTTAAACCCAAGGATGCAGGCCACCTGTTTATTGAACAATTTCTTTGTATCCAATGCGTTAAACTAGGGCAGGGGTTCTCAACCAGTGGTACTCATACCACCAGTGGTACTTTTGGCAGCTTGGCCCACTGGAACCCTTCTCCGATGCAGCGCTTTTGGCGCTGCATTTTCGCTCCCGAGAGGCAGATAGCCTTTGGCTGAGCCTCAGGAATGCTGAGAAGGACCCTTCCACCCTCCCAGAACCTCCTACCTGCATTTTCTGGCCTCCAAAAACCCGGGAATAACTAGCGATGATGTCTTCGCCAGTCACATCCAGTGGTGCAGGAGGTGGTACCCGGCCAGGAAGGCATTGAGAACCCCTGAACTAGGGTCTCTTTATATCAGGATGGGAGCCAATGGGAATTTTCCTTCTGGGGCAAGTAGCTGCTCTGGGGGAGTCTGATCTGAATTAGGACCACCATGGGAAGAAATGGTTAAAGGATCCCCCTCCCACACCATGGTCCTGATCTGAACCCCCCTCCCCAAATGTGGCTACTATTTACCTTTAGAAAGAACAAGCACACAGGGCGAAACTGCATTTGTAACATAGACTGTAGTTTAGCTATACTCCCTCTTTTTGCGATATCCATTTCAGCATACTTGCCATACACTGATGGGCCTTAATAGATTTGAGTGCTATATTTCTCACCACTATATACAATGCTTTGTAGCATGTGGGTGGCAAACAGCTTGTACAGAAAACCACAATGCTTGACTTTATGCTGGAGATGCTCATATTCTTTTTTAAACCATTGTGTAAAACCTGGATTGTTCTCTCCATTCTATTCTATTGGCAAATTCAGATATGGTTGAAAATAGGATTTATAAATAACTGAGAAAGCTGAGATATATGCATAATCTCTAGTGACCCAAAGTCTGCCAAAAATCATAATGACCTTACAACATACACACACACACACCCAGATGGTACCAACTAACCCCTCCGGCTCATGGGCCATGTGTTACATAAAAACCCACCAGCTTGTTCTTGATCACCAGTAAAAACATTAAAGGAAGTTACTGTGCCCCGTAATTCAGGGGCTGTCCACAAAATATTAAAATATTTAAGAACTATTTTCTCCCCACTGGTCACAATTTGTCCAGAGGCTGAGTCTGGTTTTTCAATATGAAGAGAAATATGCTCTACATATGCACAGAAACATTTTATCATTTTTTAATAGAGCAGATCTGTTTTGACATGCTATGATGTACTCTGGCCCAAAGTAAGTCTTCCTCATACTTAATTTCGAGAATCAAAGATGCTAGAGACTCCAATCCTACTTAGACACACTGTCAGACTTGGGAGCCCTTCCATCTAAATTCCAACTATCTGGGGGTTAGTTGTAACTTTTTTGTCAGTAGTGAGAGACATTTAACATACTGTACACTTTTTTGTATTCCTATGATGTGCTCCAGGAATGAAGTCACAAACTGTGAATGTAAACTCTAGTGCCTACATATACAGTAATACATATGAATACATACTGTATATTGACAGCCCGATCCTGCCTAAGATGCAGTGGCCAGCCTGCGTCGGTGTGACCGGGGCTCACCTCGAGGGAAGGGGATGTTTGCCCCCCCTCCCGGTGTAAGCCCTGGAGGCCCCAGTGGGCCTCCTTGGTGTGCCAGCTCTTTAGCTGGTGCATGTCCAGGGAGGCCATGTAAAGCCGGCCTGGGAAGGGGACGAGGATATGGCGGAGCACACCGCCGATATCCCCGCCCCCCTCCCGGTCCATGCCGCCCCCTCCCCACGCCCTCCTGCTGACCAGCTCAGGGCTTACCTGTGTCTGGCGGCGCAGGTCCTGAAGGACAGTGTAGTAAGCGGTGCTGGCCTCCGCACCAGCAGTGCATACTCATTCAGTGCTGTAAATGTACTTTACAGCACTTTCGCGACACCGAAGGCCGGCGAAGCGTGTGCTCTATTGGGATTACCTCTATTTGGGAGGTTTACCTCTATTTGGGAGGTTTACCTCTATTTGGGAGGTTATCTAGGAGATTCTTAGAGTTTGTTCCCTCTTACACCCAGGCAGACTGCTATTAGCTAAATAAACACACAAGGCATAGGCTGAGTTAAGTTGCAAAAAGAAGAAGTTTACTCACGGTTTCAGTTCACATTTACAGCATCTGATTAAGATCAGAGGTTATTCTAACTTAGAGGATGAAGCTCCCCCTACAGCTGGGAGCCTCCTGCATGAGGTCTGCTTGGATCATGGCCGCCATTCATCAGAGCTCAGGCATGCCACAACCTTCCTGCTTGGAGTCAAGATAGTAAGAGAGTGAGAAAGAGCATAAAGAAGGAGGAAATAGGTCAGGGGCCACACCCCTTCCTTTAGACACAGAGAGGTCAAATTAAAGAAGGTCTCTCAGGTGACCAGGCTATACACTCCCCCCCCCCCCAGTGTCTAAACAGCTGAAAGCTGCCCATTTCCAACATGCTCCACCGGCCTAAAGTTAGGTAGGATTGGGTCCTGAATGTATTTTCTGGCTAAGGAGCATTACTAATACTTCCACTTCCTTAGAGTGCAAGGGTAAGTTTTCATGTTACAGGACTGTGTGGCTCCTGGTCCCACTATGTTCCCTTATTCTAAAACTCAATCCCCCGTGACCGTACTGCTCATGTTTGAAGATGGTGGGTATTACTGTGGAGGGAAGTCATGTTGTTGGCCCTTACCACGTGCTTTTCTGAGTTTAAATGCTTACACGGCCAGAGTGAAAAATGGCGACCTAAGAAATAGTTTGGTCACACATGCGTATTAATGTCCGGATGACTGGGTTCACCAAATGGCTTGATGTGTGAATGAGCCATCATAGTCTTCATAGAATATCTCAGGTAGAGCTATCACAAAATCCAAATCAACTCACATGCAAGTTTTTTTTTCCATACTCAGTTCACATGGAACAGATTAGAATGGGAGAAAATTGCTGTTCTGGAGTAGACTGTACTACTTCAGATTAGAGGTGGGGAGATGCCATTTTTAAAACTCCCGATTAAAAAAATGCCTGCAAATAGAAATCAAGCACATCAAGGAGAGAGTCCTTTGCCTCCTGTGCTGGTTTTCTATTTTCATTATGTTTTTAATGTAGGGGAACATTAAAAACAGTGATCTCCTATTTGAAGTCTGAAGCAATACATTCATTCTACCATCTCAGCATTTTCCCACCACTTTCTGTTCCATATGTAGACCAAGCTATTGGTCACTGAGCGTTCCCTAAGCAATCAAGCTGTACAAAATCAAGCTATCTACATGCAAATCTCAAGGCTCAGATGTGTTTCTCAGTCTGAAGCCTCATGCATGCTTACTTGGGAGTAACTGCCACTGAACTCAGTGGGACTTCGTTCCAAATAAATATGAAGTCACTAGAGCAGTGATGGCGAACCATTTGGGCTTGGTGTGTCAAAATTTTTGAAAATGCCTAACTTGACTCTGCTGGTGTCCCCCCCCCCCATAACTTTTAATAGTACTTTGACTGTTGCTACTTTTAATAGTAATTTTGAATTGAACTGAACTGAAAACAACTATAGAACACATTGCATAATTAGTAACCTTTTTGTTGCTGAGTTTTACTAGATAATAAAAGAGGTTTGCCAAACATCTCTGCCCTAAATGTTCAAGACAAGACTGTAAAACTTTTGCGAAAATATAAGGTGTGTCGGGGCCCTGGCTGGGGGAAACACTGGCATGTCACCCAAAATGACCTTGTGTGTCACCAGTGACACGCGTGTCATAGGTTCACCATCAGGGCACTAGAGCAATGTTCAGACGTTTATCTAACAGACACAGAAATGGGAGAGAGAAATCACTTCTTCTGGCTGGCTCCATCCTCATCCATCCCCACCTGCCTTTGAGGTAATGTCTGAGAAAGCCTATGCCTCTAGCTCTATTTTGCTGTGCCACGTGTGAAAATGGATGGCTGGGTTTACACAAGCACATTTTTAGATCCCATTTTTGAATATGCTCTACAGAAAAATCCCTTTGCAAGTAGAAAACTAGCACAGTAGGGAGCAGCAGACTAGGCTACCACTTTTCTCCCTGATGTGCTAGGGTGGTTTTTGTTTGTTTGTTGCAGGGAGTATTAGGGGGGGGGAGCACGATTCTCCAGCTGCGATCTTAAGTGATACAACAGCCCATATTTCCAACTCATTCAGTTGTATGGTTAGACGAGGCTTGAGAGAAAAACATTTTGCATATGTGCAGAGGCACCACCACATGTTCCGGGATTGAGCCCTGATCTTGGAAGAAGCAGGTTCTGAGGCTGACTGGCTCATCTCTGGTACACACGAAGCCCCGATCTGCTCCCACTGGACTCTGGAGAATTCAGCCCCAAGAGCTCAGTCGTCAGTTGATTGCGGCGCCAATGTGCTGCGAAAGGGCGCAATTTGTTGCGTGGGCTCCGGTGGCGGTGGCGGCGGCTCGGTCTAGTCCCCGGGGGAGAGGATTGGAAGAGGAGGGGACGGGGCTGGGCTCCCTTGTTGCCAGGCTGGCGTGTGCCAAGGCGAAGGCGCCACCTCTGGCGCTCAATCGGCAGCCGGCCCGCCTCCCCTCGATCCTCTCCTCCCCAGAGAGGCTGGAGGGCTCCCCCAAGTGTGACCAGAGCAGCCCAGTCAGCCGATCGCCGCATCCTCGTCAGGCAGTCGGGCAAGAAAGCGCGATGCAAAACCGCGGCGGCAGGCAAGCCTTCGACAGCCTCTGTCCCAACAGAGTGCACGATCTGGCCGAGCGGTTGGCCAAAAAGTCGGGCAAAGTAGAGAAAAAGGTGCGTGTTGGCGGGAACCGAGGCTGAGAAGCCGGAGAAACGAGTCACAGCAGCCCGGCTCTTCCCAGCCTCAGTGGGGAATCTCTCGCACTATAGCGGGAGGGCGCGTTGCCCAGTGGCTAAAACACAGCACATTTCGGACTAGAAAAAAGGGGTTTCCTATTCATGATCCAGGCCTCCTCGGGAAGCTGTTCGGAGTGAGTCTCACTCAGGGATCAACCCAACCACAGAAGAATAACGACAAGAGTGTCTCTGGGCACGTGCAGAGTATTTTTGCCCCCTGAATAATTACCGCCGCCATCCACCTTACGTTTGGGATTAGAAGACTTTCTAGGGCAAACAGCGTGATTTTCACGGAAACCTGAGCCGGGCACCTTTCATTTTCGAACTGATAAGCTCTGACCCAATGGGCCAAACTTGACATGAGTTTCAATAGCAGTTTGGCCCTGCGTGTTTGTTCTGATGGTGTCCTGATAGCAAAATATTACGCATCTTTACTCAGAAGTAAGCTCCACAGAGTTCAGTGGGACTGACTCCCAAGTAAATGTGTTTATGATTGCAGTCTTATCAAATATTGTGCCAGGTAAAATGACACGTCGTATACAGAAGAAAACAAATGAGAGACTCTGAAACTTGGCGCATCCCGATCCCAAGGACGGGGCTATGCATTTAGAGCCTGTTTACTCCGGACTAAGTCCCACTGAATTAAATGGGCGGCTTACTCCCAGGTAAATATGCCGAGGAGGAGTGCAACCTTATCGGCTTATGCATAACTTTTTTGTTTGTAATTGTTCGCTGGTAGGTGCCACGGAAGATCCAACCCAGGAGCAACTCACTAGCCATTTATAACGACCCATCTCCGGACTCTGTAGATTTAGGTGAGTTCAAATTGAACATCCTTGCTTTGCTCCAGAGACAAATGTGTGGTTGAGCCTGAGGACACGTGTTTACAAAAGCGGAGGATGAGAATTACTCCGGAATACTTAGGCATAACCTGGAATAAAAAAAAATCTTAATTTTATTCTAATGATTCATTCCTTTTAAAGAGTATGTATCCATCGCCTCTTCACTAACGGGTCCCTAAACACCCCCCTCTTTTCGTGCACGTTCTCTCTTCTCTGGCTCTTCGTTCAAGGATCCAGTGTTTCAGCCTTTTAAATAAGCTGCATTGATCATTGTGAGCTTCCCTTTCATCTTACAGCGTTTGCTACAATCGATTGGCAAGACTTAGCCGACTGCACCTCAGACTTTCAGCAGGACGATTCTAGAGTCCCTACAACGCAGCAGGTAACCGACAGCCGCAGCATTCCCCCCCCCCCCCCTTCTTTGACTTTGCCAGAAATGGTCGCTCCTCGGAAGGCATCAAACTCTGA
Organism: Plestiodon gilberti rubricaudatus; assembly: GCA_026170595.1. Lineage (NCBI taxonomy): Eukaryota > Metazoa > Chordata > Lepidosauria > Squamata > Scincidae > Plestiodon > Plestiodon gilberti. The sequence continues at coordinate 24,163,522 of JANXHW010000002.1, read as the reverse complement.
TACAGGACTTTCTATCCTACATGGATTCTGGATGGCTATGATGAAGGATTTTCTAAACTGTTTTTTTTTTCCTGATGGAAACTTTCCAGGGCAATAGGGCTAATTATTTTTGAGCGTTATATCTAAACATGACACGGGGTTGTCATTCTTCTTTATTGTACAGTACAATAAATGGAGGGAATAAAAGCGGAAGCGGAAGTGTGGAGGAGAATGAGCAGGGGCTGGATTAGATGACCTCCAAGCATGGCCCGCTTCTGATGATGTTCGTACTGGACTGCAGATTGGGGGATACAAGACAGGATGATGCCCACCAGCTGGCCACCATTGATGGAGCTGGTCTCCTTATCTCAAGCATTCCTCCATGTGGGCTCTTTAAATAAAGTAGGAAATGCAGAACATGTTGGGAGGAGCACTTCGTGTTTGTTGTTGTTGTTCAGTCGTTAAGTCGTGTCCGACCCTTCGTGATCCCATGGACCATATCCCGCCAGGCCTGAACTTCCTGTTTAAAGGGCCTTATTTAAAGGGCCTGTGCGGAAGAAGGAGCAACGCAAGGGGTCATCATGGGTACAGCAGCAGCGGCTCTAAGGTTGCCTTCAACGCTAATATTCTGTGATTCTATGAATTTGGATTGGTGGTCTACTCTACCCGTGACATCACTGCTTCTCTTGCCCAAGATATGCAGCATGTGTCCCTTTCTTTGGAATGATCCTGCCATTGGACAAAAGTGCATACAAGATGCTCTCTGTTATTTTATGAACTGGGGTAATGTTGAACAGCAGCAGCCCAAACATACCGTAGTTATAGAGTTTAGTGGGATTTACTCCACTCAGGTTAGTGTGCATTAGACTTTCAGCCTTCTTAGGAAGTAAGTCACGTTGTCCTCAGTGGAACTTCTAAGTACATATTCTCAGGATCAGACTGTACGTTATGTACCCGTATGTTATCTGGGCAGAAACTGGTTCTTTAAGTTTCCTATCCGCGAAAGCTGGTCTTATAAACTACTGTATATCATCAGAAAGCACCCTATCAGGATGCAATCCATGAACCCGTTAAGTCTGTCTGTGTGATCGATCGCAGTAGCGAGCCTCAGCCTGTTACGAAGGCTTAGGCAAGTGCGTCGGCAGCGACCCGTGAACTTTGCGGAGTTCGCTGGCGGCTGCTAAACTCTCGCTTCTCTTTGAATTTGTTCAGCGCCTCGCGCAGCGGTGAAGGGGCGTGACTATCTTGAAGTGCCGTAAAACGAAGCGCGTTCTAGTTAAATGTTTCATCAGGACGACAGGAATGCCCAGCTTAGAGAAATGTGATTGGCTCGTATAGCTAGCCAATGGGATCGCGCTAAGCGCTGCAAGGGAAGGCTTCAGGGTGGAGGCCAGCGCCGGTATTAATCGGGGCAGGTAGTGACTCGCCACAATTTACTAAAGTTTGCTTCTTCACGTTGTTCTACAAGCGGCGATTGCTTTTCCATTCTGCCCTTAGCCAGCCCACCCCTGTACAGAAAGCAAGTACCAGGCTCCGGCTTTTCCTTTGCTATGGCAGTTCAGGCATGCCATCTCCACTCTTCAGCGTGGCCAGTGGATTTCAAGGTGTGCTAACGTGCTATATAAGTGACTGAGCAACCTGCCGAACAAGAGGGTCGGGAAGAGTTTCGCTAATCGTTACGTTTCTTTTCTGTCTTTCAGAGCTCCTGTTTGCAATCCGAGCCTGACTTTGACTTTCAAGAATTTCGCGATGCTGTGGATAATTTCATATCCGGCAAGTATATTCAGAGTTCAGGATTCCATTTCTTCGAATGTTCACACCAAACAAGAGGGCTCCCTTAAGCCCTTTGAAGTGGAGCATCTGCTAAAAAAAAATTGTGTAGCACAATCCTGTGCATGTTTTCTTGGAAGCAAGTTCCACTGCTTCCAGTGGGGCGTACTTTCTAATATTTGTGTGTGTGTATTAATATTGTGTAGCTTTAGTTGTTTGTTTGTATAGATTTTAGCTGATTAATCTTATGATTACCTTGTTTACCTCTGTGTAAATCTGTATATGAATAAGTAATATTCAGAACATAAAAATGTGCTTTCTTTTTAGATAATGCCTGCATGTATTGCTGCTGATATTGTCTTAGAAGAGGCATTCCTTCCTCTGTCTGAAAGGTTAATGCCACTTCTAAGATGACATCTCCTTTGTGTTTTTAGATTGGGAAAAGCATGTTTAACCCTTTCCCTGCTTGCCAGAGTGCCACTTCCCTGATCTTCAAACCAGCCACCTGGGGTTGCTCGTTAGCTTTTAAGGAAACATCTGCAGGAGATTCTAATCTCACATCTCTCTCATTATGTCTAGTTTGGTCCTCAGTCTCATGTTGCAGCTCATTGGAGGGGGGGGGAAGAAAAGAAACCCAGTTGTGTGTAGGTCATCATCTGTCTAATTTTTAATGGTCTCCTAGATCCATCCTCTCTGATGCCTCCTCTGCTGAACTCTGATGATTTTTCTTTCCCTGCGGATGTCGGTAGACCCTTCAGCCCATGCCTTCATCAGCCATCATCATTTATGAGCCAGGGTGATCCTTTGTCGCAGATGAATGTAGAAAACATCTCTTCTACTGAACAGTATTGGAAGAATTTAGCAGATCATAATGAGAAAGCCCTGGGGGATGCACTTGTTGAAAACAATCAGGTATGAAGAAAGAATAAGTGTGCAAGAATGACGGTTCTCCAATCATCCTGAGTGGCTGCTTAGTGGCAAGTTACAAGTTGCTTAAAACAGTGTGCCTGGATTTAAGCTGACTATCGCACTGAAATGAAGCATATATACTGAAAACAGATTGTACTCGTTTCAGTGACACTTGCCTCCAAATAACAGCTGTGCCCCTAAACACATTTTATCTCAATGATGTAATGGTTTTAAATTCAGATTGGTTAACTGGGTAAACTATTTGGGATTAGATCCACAGCAGGGACACAGTCTTACAGCCCAATCCTATGTAAGATGCACTGGCTGGCCTAAATGGTCAGCCGCTGCATCCTACACAGGATGCGGTCTGTGCAGGCGGGGCCAGGGCACAACTCAGGGGAAAGGGACATTTGTCTCTTTCCCCCAGTGTCGGCCCCAGTGGCCCCAATGGGCCTCCTTGGATGCATGTCAGCTATTTAGCTGGCGCAAATCTGGGGAGGCCGTGTAAGGGCAGCCAGGCCTGGGAAGGGTGTTGGGTGGAGGGTGTTGGGTGAAGGGTGGAGCAAGCTGCCAATAATTCCCCCCCCCCATGACTTGACTGGTCATTCACCCTCTCCCCTGCCACCCCAGCCCACCCTCGTGGCACCTGGCGCTGCACTTACTTGTGGGCATCAGACAGCGGCGAAGTGAGTGGTGCTGGCCTTGACACCGGTGCCGTGAAAATGCTTTACGACACTTTCACAACACCCTAGGCCGGCGGAGCATGCACTCTGCCGGCCTTTCATTGTTCAGGATTGTGCTGTTAGTTACTGATAGTTTCCATTCATAGGAAGTTGCCTTGTATTGAATCGGCTCATTGGGTGATCTAGGTCAGTATCGTCAATACATGTTAGCAGCAACTATTTAAGATTTCAGACAGAATTTTCTCTTCCCTATCTGGAGATACCAGGGATTGAACTGGGACCTTCCATATGCAAAGATAGCTCCATTGAGCCATGGCTCTTCATCAACTTCAGAGGGACAAACCATGCATGCATGTTTCTGTGTGGTTTGGGAGTTATAGGCTAAGGCAGTGTTTCCCAAACTTTTTTGACCTGCAACTCCCTTGACCATTGGCGACCATTGGCCATGGCTCCCCATTACATTATGTTGATGCCTGCCAATTGGCAATGCTCTGTTTTCCAAGAGGTTTCCGTGGTGGCACTCCGTGACTGCCCTGGCTGGTTTCCACGGCTCCCCTGGGAACTGCGCCTCCCAGTTTGGAAACCACTGGGCTAAGGAGAGTACTCTTCTGTGTCAGTAAAATTTTAAAATGCAATTTACAAGCCAGTGTAGGAGAGATGTTGTTGAAATGGAGAGTCTCTGTGTGTTGAGGAACAAGACATGAGTTATTCATTGGGGATTAAGGAGAAAATAAGTTGTGCTTCCTTTTCCTTGAGTTGTGCTTCTCTAAAGTTTTGTAAATGGCATTTTTCAGGACTTGCTGTTGTTGACCAGATGCACTTAAGTGTACCATGATCACCAGCGGAAACATACTTGTAAAATTAAATGAATGGGGTTAATATGACAAAGGGATGAGTGTATGGACAAGCAATGCAATTCAGTCTTCCTAGTACTATGTGTTGTGTCCCACCAATGGCACTCTTGTTGTACTTGGGAGACTGCAGCACATGCTTGGAGGGATGCATTTGGTTTAGCGAAGTGGTCTAGTGATTTCTTTCTGGATGAAAATACAATGAGATTTCAAACTGGCCTGTTTATCTCTCTCAACAGCTTCAAGTGACACTAACTCAAAAGCAGGAAGAGATTGCTTCCTTGAAGGAAAAAAATATCCAGCTCAAGGAACTGGCCAGCCAAGCAAAGCAACTAGCCTCTGTTCTGGATGTAAGTGCTAAGAGAGCTTTCTCAGTGGTTAACTTCCTCATTTTCTTGTGTCTGGAAGCTGCACGTTTTGATCTTGGTGATGTTGCATAGTGGTGGTGGAAATTGTATTCTGTACTTGCCCAGAGGCACATTGTCATACAGAGCATTGAATAAAATTCCAGGGTTGAACCCTGGTGTGTCATAACAGTATCTGCTCTGAACGATCTTTTAGAAATGAATGGTTAACCATGTCTGTGACAGATCAATGCTATTTTTCTTCAGATCCAGGTGGGTTTTTGGCAGCTTGGTCTATAGGAGGCACTGTTGGTTCAAAAACATTATGAATCGCTTCCTCTTTAGATCTGCACATGTGCCAGACACACAGTGAATGAATTTACCATACTTGTGTCTTTAAAAACATTCTTTGCAGAAGCTGATGATTCCACACAGTGCAGACTTTCCCCCCACCAATGGTCCCAACAAGAGAAGCCTGGTGCAGATGTCTGTTGCTGATCAAGAGGACGACACAGAAGTGAATGAAATCTTGCGGGAAATATCAGACAAATGCAATGCGGCCTTGCAGTCCATTGATGAAAACAGAGGTCCAAAGCGTCCTCGCGGAGAGAATGAAGCCATCCATATGTACGGAGCATTCCATGGATTGCAGACATGCAGCAGCCACAGCTCCTTGGACTTGAGTGGCAGTGAGCTGGAGGAAGGGGTTTCCTTCAGGACGTCCATCAAAGAGCATTGTAACATCCGGACACTAGCCTTCCCTCAAGGCAATGCGTTTACTGTCAGGACAGCCAGTGGGGGCTATAAGTTTAGATGGGTCCCCAGCTGATCAAAGAAGGAAGCAATCTGCTAACTACACTTGCCTTATCTTCCAGTGACTTCCTTCCAAGGCATGGTTCACGTTCATGCTTAGTGATGCTGCTTCTACTCCAGACATCTCAGATAATGGCTCCTGCTGACAACTAAATACCATGTACCAGAGTTCCTAATATTTAGCTGGAAGCTAAAAGCTTCTGTTAAGAGAAACAAAACAGCTGCCTCCTCCCCCCCCCCCCGCCTTCCCTTGCATAAAAGTAAGCTGGGGAAACATTTTGCAATCCATTATATCCTGTTACAGCAATACCTTGCACTTTTGTCTGGTTAGGGACCAGAGCATGGATGAAAGTCAAAAATAGATAGTGATGGCCTTCTTTAGCATGCAAACTTATTTTGGCTGACGAAAAGTGTAAATAATGAACTATATAACACATACAAAGGCGTGCGAAACTGAAATAAACAGACATAAAAGAAAAATGAACATAAGAATGTCGTGGAAGGTTGGATGGAACCGGACAAAAGAGGAAAGCACGTGGACGAAATTTGAAATGTGGTTATAATTGAAAATGGTTGAAAGAGCAAAGTGATGGAAGTCAAGTGGATGAAAGTCAAGGTATTGCTGTACTATGGCTAAATACTTGAATTGTTTAAGTAGGCTGCTGTCAAACTTTGTTAAAATTATTTGTCGATGGCATTTGTCTGTGTGGGCCCTAGGCTTATGATTCCATTCGCGACCTGGAAACAACGTTGTCTTTGTGTGAACTGTAGCACGTCCACCAATCCTATGCCGTTCCCCAATTGCCATCTACTTTAGACTGTTGGATTTTTTTTTTAAGTGTTCCAAACTTCCAAAGCAGTAATAGCTGAAGGATTGCTGCTCTCCTTTCTGATGTATGCTTGTCAGCAAGAGGGAAAATAGAATCGGCTACATATACTGAAGAGTTAAAACCGGTCAGAGCCTTTGTATTGAATTCTGAAAATCCAATGTTGCTCTTGTGTTTCTGATCAGCCTAAACCAGAGACGGCAGAGGCTAAGAAACTTGACGGTAGAATCGTAAACAATGGCAAGTGACCAAACAGGAGAACTTTTGTAAACTGGAAAAGAGCTGGTGCTCATTTTTCTCCTTCCTTCCTTTAGATTCCTGATGTTCCACAAGTGACTGGTATATGGACTTGTGTGGTATATGGTTGGTAGACAGTTTTGTGGGCTACCAACTTGCATAGACTTATTTGCAAAATGTCTTGATCACCAGTTTACCATGTTGTTGTATGCAGTTAATTATGTCAAAACTTTGCATTTTAGAAACATTGTTTAAAGTACTCCGCTCTTTCATCTTCAAATGGACATGTCCCTCCCAAGTCCTATTGTGATAGAGAGCTGCTGTGAAGGCTTCAACTTGATGTTTAGAGAAGCTATAATGCTGCTATGACTTTGGGCTGGATATGGATTCAGGAACTGCTGTAAAGGGAATATCCTGGTGACTGGGAAAGGGTTTGAGAGGAACAAGGGAGGTGGGATCCTTTGCAGTCTTGCTTACAAGTATGTTCTACTGAAATTTCTAAGTAGGTGTGTCCCAGGATGTCCCAGGATATGGTCTCATGATGCTGCCACCTTACAGTAGCTAAGCATGTCTGACCCACCTGGATGAGAGACTGTCTAAAACAAGGCTTCTCAGTGTGGGTTGCAGCTCACTTGGTGGGTCGCAGCCAAAGGTGGAGGTGGGTTGTGAGTTGGGCCTGCCCGCCCTTGCCTCCATTTGGCTTCACATTGGAGCTGGCTTGAAGCAACCAGGACCCACTTCCAGGGCCCGACCCACCTCCTAGCACTGTTCCCTCATCGTTTCAGCCTAGGGACTACCTCTGCAGGCCTTCGATGACCTGGAACAGTGACTTGGAGGTAACTTCCAATTTCACTGAAGCGACTTCTGGTCATGGCAGGAGGCCTTTCTGAGGCCTCCAAAGGCTGTCCCTGGGCTGGATTGATTAGGGAGCAGCACCAGGAGTTAGGTTGTGACCCACCCCCAGGTGGGTCACGGCCCGAGCAGGTTTGAGAACCGCTGGTCTTGAAACATGTATGCCATAAGAAAGTGGGTTGTAAATGTAATTGATAATGGTATCCATTAAAATTATTGGAACAGATGTCCTGGGTTGAAGTAGCATCTGTTTAAGGCAGGGGTTCTCAACCCTTTTCCGGCCAAGTACCACCTCCGGCGCCACTCTTCTGCTGCGTACCACCAGAAGTAATTAGCGATGGCATCGCCAGTTACTCCCTGGTTTTTGGGTTTTCAAAGGCCAGAAAACAGAGGTAGGAGGCTCTGGGCGGTTGGGAGAGCCCTTCTCAGCATCCCCGAGAGACTTGGCCAAAGGCAGGAGCCTTTCGGGAGCGAAAATGTGGCGCCGAAAGCGCTGCGTCGGAGCGGGGTTCCAGCAGGCTGGCAGTCCAAGTACCACCAGCAGTTGGCCGAAGTACCACTGGTGGTACTAGTACCACTAGTTGAGAACCCCTGGTTTACAGAAACATTATAAAAAGATGATGCATTCAGGTAGAACATTTTCAGAAAGTTTACAAAACCATGCTTCGTATGTTGAACACAATTATACTTTATTCAGATATAACCCCCAAGAGGGGCTGTTGTTTTTCTTTCTTGGCGTGCTTAGGGTGATACTAATTATAACAAGTGTTTTTATTTCAGCAGAGGCACTGTTTTTCATCAGTTATTTGCAGTGATCTGAGCAAAAATGGTAACATTCACTGTTTTGTGACACATTGACTCTATACTTCCTCACTGCAGTGAGGAAGAGAAGCCATTTCAAGGGGTGTGACTATCAGGTAGGTTTCCAGTTGTAGGTCTCTGGTTCCCTCTCTGGAGACCTCATGGAGCTCATGTGCCACTATATACATATTAAGCTGGTTTATACTGAATTCATCTTCTGGAGTACTGTCTGCTCTGACAGCAGCTGTGACTGGCTTTCCCATCCCTGCTATTCAACATGCTTAAAGAAAACAAAAAAAAAAAACACAGACACTGAAAATGCCAGAGATTGAGCCTAGGATCTTTTGCATGCATGCAAGTGCGCTACCACTGAACTGTAGCCAGGCCTAATAGGGTATATGTTAGATGCCCACGTCACAGAGGTGCAATCAACACAATAGAACTCTTTGGGGTTTTTGCTCACGCCTGATAGAATGGAGATGATAATGAAGGAGTAAAATTAGTTTGTAAACACAGAAGATGAAGAAACGTTCCAGTGACAATTCTGCTATGATTTTATGTAAAACACTGTGAATGTTGACAGCACTTTATAATAATGGAGACATGTGATAGCAATACAAAAGTGTGATTCAATAAATGTTTTGGATGAAAGGTGTGCTGTCAGACCTATGTGTGTTGACGCTGAGTGGGTCTCACTGTGGTCAATGGGCCTCGTTGCTGAGTAAAATGTGTTTAGGATTGCAGCTGATTTTAGTGGGAACATATTGGCCGAAATGCAAGTACACTACTGTACAACGTCCTATCCAATGTTGGGAAAACCTCTATTTGGGAGGTTATCTAGGAGATTGTTAGCAGAGTTTGTTCCCTCTTACACCCAGGCAGACTGCTATTAGCTAAATAAACACGAGACATATGCTGAGTTAAGTTGCAAAAAGAAGAAGTTTGCTCATGGTTCAGCTCATATCTACAGCATCTGTTTAAGATCAGAGTTTATACTAACTTAAGGATGAAGCGCCCCTCATTGCTGGCACCTCCTGCATGGTAGTGTGCTCGGATCATGGCCACCATTCATCAGAGCTCAGGCATGCCACGTCCTCTCTCGGCATCAGGAGAAGGAAGAAGGAACGCATGGGAGAAGGAGGAAATGGGGTCTGGGGCCACGCCCTTTCCTTTGGAACACAGAGGGGTCATCCCCAGCACCTTGTCACCAGAAGTATACTCTGTGTGGATGAAGGGCTGGTTCTAGGTCCCCACAATGTGTACACTTAGTAAAACAACGACAAAGGATGAGTTGCATATTATGGAAAGCATGGGACTGCTGCATCTAAGGCAAACATATTTGCAGTGTAAGGTATGGAATGGGTCAGACGCTACTCATTTGGCTTGAGTCAGCTGGACTTATTGCCTCTGTGGCAATTATGCGACTGACTGGGGCAGTTGTGTCAGGCAGTTGACTGGCAGGTGGTGCCCATGTCCATTAGTCCACTTGTCTCCATTGCTCTTCCCACTCCCTAGATTGGAAAAGCAAGATGGCAATGAAGTTGGGAGGGGGGAGAGAGAGAGTGGTGGGCTAGAGCGTCTTCCCTCTAGACTACCAGTCTCCTCCACACTTCCTCTTCCACTTCATCCCCTTCCTTTTCTAATCCAGGGAACTGGAGGAGCAGAGGCTGGCACATCATCAAATGGGAGGGGGCAGCATTTGGCAGTCTGCCAGAGGCTCTGGGAGGTCTTGGGTCAATCTTCCTCTGCACAGGTACCCTTTTTCATTGTGTGTGTGTGTGAGTGAGTGAGTGAGAGAGAGAGAGAGAGAGAGAGAGAGAGAGAGAGAGAGAGAGAGAGAGAGATTAGATGGTCTGTATTTGCTTTCACCTGTAGTCTATGGAAAATAGCCAAATTTGGACTCTACAAACACAAATATGGCCATTAGATCATATGACGTATTGCCTTTAATGCTGTGCGTGTGTGACTTGAGTACAGCATTCTGCATGGTGTACTGTTGTCCTTAAAAGAGCAATTGTTGGCTTTGGCTCTTTTCCTTGAACTGATCGCAAGGCAATGGCATCTTACTGACTTTTCCTTCTCTGTTTTCTTGGACTTTTTAGACAAACATGCCGCCAACCTCAGAGAAAAGGCAAACCATTTGAGATGACTTTATGACAGCAGTAAGGCTCTTCATCATTTCCAAACATTGACTTACTCTTGGTCATTTGCTATTGTTTACATTTTGCACTATATGTTTTTATGAGATAGCTGATGATGCTAGTGAGGTCAAGAAGCGTAGGAGTTCGCTGTGACACAGCTATTTTATGGGTGCACCAGAAACAACCAACGAGTCTCCCTTGCACCAGACACCTGTTCAAACTCTCTCAGCTAATGCCTACGTCTTTTCAATATTTGCTTCACACTCTTAAAGAAAATCTTCAGGAAAATCAGGATTTGTAAATGCCTTTAAGTCTGTTAATGGAGCTTGATCTGTTTAAGGAAACAAGCAGTATTAACCTGGATGGTATGGTTGTAGTGAAGTTTAAAACATTTTGCTTTCCATCATTGGCTCTCCAAATTTTCATATTTTTGATGCTCCTTGGCATGACTTCTTCTCTTGCTGTAACTGTCTTTAGTTGTTATTGCTATTAACGCCCCCCAGCTTCTTTGCCAAATCTAGATGCTGTCAGTGGTTAATGCTGAAAGCAACAAGGGGTCAAGGCCACATGTGGTCATGAAAAGCTTGTTAAAGGGGTGGCAAGGCTGAGTAGATGTGAAAGTGCTGAAAAGGCGAGGTCATGGCAAACTAGGAAAGGCCTTGCAAGAGAGAAGTGAGGTTTATTATGGAAGTGAAAGAGGAAAGGGGATGCTTTGAAGCATAAGAATTCATACAACATAAGAATTGCTATCCTGGGATTGGAACAAAAGTTCATTTAGTCCAGCATTCTGCTTTCTATGTGTTTCTCCTTGCACCACCACGCACATGCAGCTGTCCCAGAGGTGAAGACACTGCTCAGACCTAGGCTTACCAGATCTCCAACTGGGACAGAGTGCTAGACCTTTAGGAGAGAAGGAATGTGGGCAGGTGTAGCTTGTTAAACCTCAGAGCACAATCCTAGGCATGTCTACTCAGAAGCAAGCCCCACTGAACACAATGGGGCTTGCTTCTGAGTAGACATGCCTAGGATTGTGCTCTAAGGGTTTAACAAGCTACACCTGCCCACATTCCTTCTCCTAAAGGTCTAGCACTCTGTCCCGGTTGGAGATCTGGTAAGCCTACTCAGACCCCAAGACAAGCCTACAGCCTGCCTGCCTTCAGTGACCAGTGTGAGCCCAGCTGCTGCTCAGTGAGGTTGCTGACCTACTCCTTCCAGTCAAGTCCCTGTGGCTTTGCAAACTCCATTGCAGACAGCGACGCAACTGGTGCATCCAAACCTCACTAGTACTTGATACTTGGTTGTATGTTGGTTGTATGTTGGATAACTTGCAATGGCACAACTGCCCTGCTTGAAGGTTGGCAATCTCACTTGTCTGTTTTTCTTTCAGATCTTGCTCTATAAACAATACTGTTCAGTAACAACTTTGACTTGTTCACACTTGTTGTCTCCATGTTAGCAGATAGAGATCCTTTCTTCCCACCTAAGCTGTTTCTTACCTCAGCTGGCCTCACAGCTGAGGTGTTAAGTGCTGGATGAGATGCTCTTTTCATGCCTCCTGCAGTGGCTGGGTAGTTGGCAAGCAGCTTTGTGGAGTAGCTGGTGTGGGTTCTAGACCTGCCTCTTGGTCTTCTTTTGTCCTGCCATGGGTGTTTCTGCCCAGTAATGAAAAAAGATGAGTGCGTTGCTGGCGACGACAAGTCCCTCGGCTGGGCTCAAACTCCTCTTGCCTGGCTAGCAGCCTGTGTCTTTGTGCAGTGAGCTACAGCACCCTGCAGGGGCGTCATCAGGCCATAGCAGGGAGGGCGGGGTGCCGGGGTGACGCACGCTGCTGCTCCCTCTCCCCCTCCCCTTTTATGACACGACAATTTGACATGTCATAAAAGGCTCCAAGTCTAGAGTAGAGTCTAGAGTAGAGTCTTTCGAGACTCTTACAATTGCCGAGTCAAGTCATTGATGCGACTTGAGTCCGAGTCAATAGACTCAAGTCTACATCACTGGTTACTGGGAAGGTAACTTGCTTTACCAGGATAGGCTTGGCGTGGTGTTTTGCACTTGTGCCAGCATTGGTGCACTGTCAGTGTGGCACGGGCAGGATGTCTGGCTCAGTTGGTAGAGCGATTGTCTCATAAATGCCTGTAGATCTGAAGGACGGCAGTTCAAGACGGCCGGAAGTGTCTGTTGGAGAGCTGCCGGCACGCCAAGCTGATAAGCTTCGAGAGACTCTGTGGGGGAGTTAGAACTGCAGCTGCACTTGATGAGAGTCAAAGTTGTCCTGTCAGCTGAAGCGTGGTGAGGCAAACGCCAGAGAGAGAGAGCTGGACTGTGAAAGCAGCATCTAGAATGAAGTGTTCTACAAAAGATTAGAACGTCATTGTATTGTAAAAACCCCTTGGAGTTTAGAAAGCTTGCCCATGTACACCGCCTTGAATTAAAGTCGGAGGAGAAATCCAATGACCAAGAAAGGTGGTATATAAATACTCGTGTGTGTGTGTGTGTGTAAAGTTCATTTTTCAGTCTCTCCCATTGAAATCAGTGGGACTTCAAAGTGTTTAACCTTATTTAGGTTGGGCTCCAGTATCTGCATACTCATATATGCGTATTCTTTACAAAAAATATTTTCAATACCTGTGTATTTGGACAATCTAAAATTAACTCAAATACTTGTTTTTTTTAATCACCATACTACAAAGTACTTAGAAGTTAAATTTGACCTTTTCCAGGAACATGAAATTTCTACAAGATAAACTAATTATTCCTTTAAAAAGAATGCTCTGATTTTTGTGCAGCCCTGTAGTCAGGCGATTGACAGAATATATGAAACAATTCATTTGTGGGAATATTGGCAAAGCAAGGCAAATGTACATGAGAGGTCACAGGGGCAAAACAGCTGGTTTCCTCCTCCTGATCATCTCTGACATTTCAGATTAACTGTGCCACAGATTAAAGTGAGTAGGTAGAGCAGAAAATAGAAATGAGGGGGAGAAGAGGCCTGTTTTGATAAACCTGACTTCATCAAAGAGACGTTTTCATTGAAGACTAAAACTTGGAGGCTCAAGAGTGCCATAGAAAGCATGGTCAGGGGAGGGGGTGTCGCTCTCCCCCACCCCCAGGTTTGGACAACATTTGATTATTCCTTAGGACCACCTTGATCTCTGGTTATTTTGTTGAACTAGCTACAACAGATACCCTTAAATTTCTTTGTTTCTTTGCATGCCAATGTTTTAAATTATTTTATCAAAAATGTTCAAAGTTATGACATATATAGTATAAATGTATCGATGTACAAGTATATTTTGCCTCTTTTACAATAATGATAAAAGGACATAAGTTTCAACTCTGTTCTGAAATGTGTTGTTCCATTGGACTATGATTTTAACAAATTTATCTTGTTAGTATTCTCCTTTTAACCTTCTAGAGAAAGCCACTGTAGGTAATAATGTCACTGACCATGTACAACTATGCCAGTCATTTAGGTTGGGTGGGTCAGGTAATTTCCATTCATAGGAAATATTAATCTTTTCTGCAGCCAATAAACTGGTGATTAGTTTATATAAGAATCTGCCACTATCCCATCCCATGCTCTAGATCAGGGATATCAAAGATAAGGCCCACAGGCCAGATACGGACCACGGAAGCTCTTTATCCAGCCCCCGTGATAATTGGTCTCTCCCAGCATTAGCTGCTCTCAGAAGCTGAGCTGCGAAGTGACGCATTGGCAGAAGTTGGCACTGCTGAAAGGGCAATGCTGGGCCAGCCCAATTATCATGTGGGCCACTCTTTCAAGCAGTACTGCTTCTGCCGAGGTGCTGGGAGGGAGAGATGAAAGGAGGCCTCAGAAGGTGAGGAATGGTATGGGGGGAAGAGGCAGATCAAGAGGGGTGAGAAAGGGAGAAGCTGCCGAGGCCCGAGGCTATCACGCAGGCCACCCTTTCTGTAGCGCTGCTTCTGCTGAGGTACGTGAGATACCTTCTACTGAGGTATCACGTTGCAGAGCACCTCTCATCTGCTGAGCTGTGAAGTGACCCCTTGGTAGAAGTGGTGCTGCTGAAAGGGTTGCCCGCATTATAATTGGGCTCTCCCATATCTTGAAAATATGATCAAGAATTGCATATTTTCTCTCTTGTCATTTGCAGTTCCTAAATGAGAAAAAAGTGCTTATTTTTGGTCATCACCTACTTAATGATGTCATTTCCTGCTTAATGACATCACCTACATTCAACAGGTGCCATGAATGCTATTTGGCCTGCTGTATGAAATGAGCTTGACACCCTTGCTCTAGAATTCCAAAGGAACAATTTTGGGATTTAAAGGTACGTATTATCACAAATTTAATTGTAAAGATAGCTAAAGGCAGGTCTTTAAATGTTGTGAATCTTGTCCCAGCACATTACCAATGAAGCCTCTTTGCTTCCTTCTTGATGAAACCTGACATGCTGAGCACTTGGGCTTGGGATTTGAGAAGGGTCGTGACTCAATGGAATCCACAAGAGAAAAAGAAAAATTGATTCCACTGACGAATCTGTTACTCATGATATAATGTTAAAAATCTGTATTAAAAGATATAGTTTAAAACCATTCATTGTACAGTCACTTTGTATTGTCTTATTACTTGGATTGTGGTCGTAACAGCACAAAGCTTCCGAAGCTAATTAAAAGTTAAAAGTCCGGAGCCTTTGATGACAGCCATGGTTTTTGTAGTTATATAGCACATGCATGTATGCACTCTTGCATCCGTGTGTGGCAGTGATATCCTGGATCCCTAAATTACCCCTGTGCTAACACGGGAATAAATGTGAAACACAAAAGCACCATCAAAGTATCTAACTGTAATACCGTATTGGTCTGAGTATAAGACTCACTTTTTTCTCCTAATTTAAGTTTTTTAACTAGGGGTGCGTCTTATAATCAGGCTGTTGCAATTCAATGCCAGTGATTTAATTTTTAATAGCACCAAACTTTAAGGGTGTGTCTTATAATCAGGTGTGTCTTATACTCGGGGCAATACGGTATTAGTTTTAGCTTTTGCATTAGTTTGCTGCCTTCTGCAATGATTGAATAGAACACCATTTAATGTTCTTCACATAACACACAAAAAGTCCCTTTTAAGTTATAAATATATATCTCATAGCAGGTGAGTTCTCAAAATCAGAACCAGCAGCTGAGTATTTATTTGACATTAAATATTTGCTAATAAGTAGATCTTCACTTAACCAGTGGACCTAAAGTTCTTCAAAACTGTATCATTTACAGCATCTCGTTCCAGGGCTCTGGGCTCAAGCCAAAGTAAACCTCAGCGGCAAGAGCAGTGAGTGGAGGTGATCAAGAGGGTATTTATAAATGCAATGCTGTTATTTTTCAACTCTTTTGCATGGTTGTGCAGCATCCCAAATGCCCGCATTGTAATGACCAACTGATTTCAGTAGGAGAGTTAAGCTGAAGTCATTCTTTTCCATGAAAATAGATAGAATTCAAAATGCTTAACTTTGGTTGAACTGTGCCTTATATATTTGCCAACACCTAAAAGTGTAGGGCGGAGGCCAGCGGGTGGCGCAGTGGGTTAAACCGCTGAACCATGAGGTGTCGATCGAAAGGTCGGCAGTTCGAACCGCGACGGGGTGAGCTCTCATTGCTTGGCCAGCTCCTGCCAACCTAGCAGTTCCAAAGCATGTTAATACGAGTAGATAAATAGGTACCGCTTGCGGGAAGGTAAACAGCGCTCCATGTTCCAGCTACATGCTATGCGCTGCTGCAAGGAGAGTCATGCCGGCCACATGACCACGGAGGCATCTTCAGACAACTCTGCCTCTTCGGCTTTGAAATGGGGATGAGCACCACACTCTAGAGTCGGACACGACTGGACTTAATTGTCAGGGGTCACCTTTACCTTTAAAAGTGTAGGGCAGGGGTTCTCAACCAGTGGTACTAGTACTACCAGTGGTACTTCGGCTGACTGCTGGTGGTAGTTGGACTGCCGGCGCACCAGAACTCTGCTCCAACACGGTGTTTTCGGCCGCACGTTTTTGCTCCCAAGAGGTCCCAGCCTTTGGTCTCTCAGGAATGCTGAGAAGGGCCCTCTCACCCGCCCAGAGCCTCCTACCTTCATTTTCTGGCCTCTGAAAAGTGGGAAGTAATTGGCAATGATGTCATCACCAGTCACTTCTGGTGGTATGCAGCAGGAGAGTGGCACCGGAGGTGGTACTCGGCTGGGAATGGGTTGAGAACCCCTGGTGTAGGGTTTTACAGCGCAATCCTAACCAACAACACAGAAAGTGTAGGTCATGCTGGGAGCCCCCAGCATGTCTCATACTTCCTGGCTTATTTAAAGGGACCACACGAGGAAGTTCCCCCTGAATCATAGTAACGCAAACCCCCCTGTGATAGCTGACGTCACTCGCCCTGCCCCCGAGAGACGTCAGCTGCGGCACAGAGATGGCCGCTATTTTTCTGCCACTGCCATTTTGCCACCCCCAGCCGCACATAAGCTGCCCCCTGTGTGCTGCCCGGGTCCCCCCACCCCAGCCTACAGCACTGAGTTCCCCCATGTCTCCCAAATATCATATGTCCAGTTGTGCCCTGAGATCCTTGAACAAGGATGCAAGAAGTGCGCTACCATGAAGGGGCAAAATACATTTGATGCTGAGTCATGTGTAGTTTTCCCAGTTTCTTTTTTTAACCAAATACAGCTGTGGAGGCTACACACTCTGCTGTGAAAGATCTGAGGGGGGAGACCCTTGCTCTTCCAGTAGTGTTTCATTTAAAATTGCCTCCCCCCTAGCTGATTTTTCTGCAGGTTAAAAGATATGAGTGTGGGCATGATTCTGTATTAAAGTGACTGTGTGTAACACAGTGGTAATTGTGAAGTTCTGAGTTGTCCTGAACGCTCAGTGGTTATGTAAAGCGTAATTCTTGCGGTAATTGTAGGTTAAACCCAATAATAGAATGTGTAGTGGCAAAAAAAAAAATCTTTTCAATTTACTGAACAATATACAGCTGTTTAAATAAAGAATTAAAACAAATCAGGTTACAGCCCTAAAACTGAGATTCAGCCAAGATTAACTTGTTTACTGTACCCAAGACTCGCCTACAGTGGGTTGTTATACTGTTTCAGTCAGCAGTTACCACATAAGCCCAGAAAATTTATGAATACATATGAATGCAGTTCTAACAATGGTTGCATATTTAATCAAAGCCCTGAAGTTTAAATTGCAACCTCTGGTATGCATGCAGTTACTAAATAAAAACTAACGTCCATTTCATTTTTCTATTTACTTTTCTTCCTAGATGTAACAGAAACACCTATAAAAATACAAAGGGAGAACAGAACTGGATCTTAAGAGCAGAACTGAAATCCATTTTTGAATGGCATCAGGAAACTGGTATTCCTTGTACCTATAGACAAAATGTACAGGAAGGAGGGTTCTCAGAAGACCTCATTCATCATGGGTATGGAACTGAGAAAAATACATATTTTGGAGAAATTTGAGCTCTTCATCTTGGATATACTGTACTTCTATATTGCTATTGTTACATTCATTTACAGCTCCATGATCCTCCTTATTAAGAATGGTTTAGTACAAAGAATAGTGATGTTGTTCGCTGTGTTGACTTTACTGCCGCTCCTCCTGCCTTTCCATCTGTTCACATGGTTGCTTTCAGAGTTTGGCCCTTTAAGGCTGCTGGGGCATTTCTTTTCTGCAGTCTGAAGTGGAATTAAAAACAGTGGTTACACATGGCACTTAATATAACACTATTTTCTCCATAATAATTCAGCAATGTCTATCTCCATGGGCAAGATGCAACTATATGTTAGTCTACACAGATTAATTACATTTCTGTCCCAACCATCCTCCAAGTTGATCAGGGAGGTATACAAAGTAACTTCCCCTGTTTTGCCCTCACAACAACCCTGTGACGTAGGCTTGGTTAAGAGACAGTGGTTGGCTCAGGGTCACGCAGTCAGTGAGCTTCATGGTTGTCTGTAACTGATTTCACTAGGGTTGGTGTCATCCGGTGCAGTAACTCGTGGTGTCACCCCCATTAACTTTATTTTAATATATAAGAGTACAGAACACCCAAGAAATCAGTAACCAATGAAAAACCAGTGGACAACTTGATGACACTCACACAACTGAATAAGAGTTCTAGTATTAGCTCTCTGATACATAGAAATGAGAGCTGACTCATACTAACACCTTATTGGTTCCATGCTGTGCCATAACAACACCTCATTGGCTCTCAGAACAATCAGTCTCATTGGTCAGTTTTGACATTATCCATTGGGGATAAACCCTGGGGAGCCCCTGACTTTTCTGTTAAAATGTGGACATCAAACTGCCTGAAGCTAAGCAACAAAGTTGCCTTGGCTTGTCTTTCCTGCCATGATGGCTTTCCTAAACCCTCTGGATTTTGAGCTGCTCCCTTGGGAGAAGGAGGGACCCATCACAATTGGGAATTTGAACCTGGGTCCAACAGGCCAACCATTACATCGCACCAGTTCTTTAATTAGTAGCGTCTTCCTTCTCCTTTTCTTTTACAGCTAATTTTATAGCACTGATCTCTTGAAATTCATTCTCTGCTTTACACAAACCTTGAGCTCATATCATCATTTCTCAAAAATATTCTCAATTGTTTCTTTATATTTTATAACACTTTCCAGAGTTCTTAGTCTTATTAATAAGACTAACAGCCCAATAGGCTCGAATGCTGGCAGAATTACTAGTGTTCTGGCAGCGGTAGACCCTTACTGCCATCGTAAACAGCACTCCAGTAGCTACGTACTTCTGGACTGCTGCCAGAGGGGTCACAGAGGCCCAGTGCGCAATGACGGAGATGATGACAGTGCGCAATGACTGAGATGAGCACCCGCTGATGAAAGCGAGTCAGGCCAGAACAGGGCGGGGGAGGGAGTAACGGGGTGGAAGGCATGTTTGGGGTGGGAGGTGGTGCCACCCTTCTGCATACCATGCAGTGGAACCCGTTTTGGTGTGGCTGTGTACTATGGCGGGGAAAACCATAGGATTGGGCTCTAAGGCTGCAATCCTATAACAGTTTCTGGGGAGTAAGTCTCATTGAACACAATGGAACTTACTTCAGATAAGACATGCATAGGATTGTGCTGAAAGGCTGCAATCCTGTACACACATACCTGGGAGTAGGTCCCAATGAATTCAGTGGGAATTACTTGTGTGTAGAAATGCATAGGATTGAGTTGTCATAGACTAATCTATTTTTGTTAGATTAGAATTATGCTGTTTTAAGGCACAACTAGTATGTTGTTTTAAGGCACAAGCCAGCTAAACACTCTTAAGTACATTTATTTTTATGGGAGATACTTAAGTTTAGCTAAATTTTTTAAGATTAAAATTCCCATTGAAATCAATGAGACTCAAAATCCTTAACTTTGTCAGGATTGTGCTTCAAGTCTTGAACTTCTGCTCTAAACTATAATGGTACATAAAAAAGTAGTTCTAACAGAAGTAAAATTGTAGGAGTGATTAAAATTATGGCACTATACTTATTCATATTTTTTCAGTAAAAATTAGTAAACTTTACTGTTGTGCACAGCATCATTAACATGCTGCAATCACCCAAGGTCAAGCATGCTGGTTGCGAAACTTTGCACACAGTGTGTACAAGAAATGGGGAAATCAAACAAACCTGAACATTTGCAACTTGGAAATCCCCTGTACGAATGCATTCCCAGAATTCCCATGATTCACTCCTATGGGGTTAACTGTGAAAACACTATAAGGAAATATTAATTAGCGCTTTTGATTCACCCCTATCGCTGCTGCTTGTTGTTTGAAAGTCTCATGGATTTGTCATAGAGACTCAAAGTAACCACCATTTTTGGTGTTCCAGTGAACTTCAGACTTGTCTTTGACATTGGTAATCACCCCATGTTTTCTGAACATTCACCATGTCCTGTTCATTATCTAAAATTCTCTGTTTTTGGGTTTAAAGAGCACAACATCTGAAAGTGGCTTTGAAGACCAGGCTGTCATTTGGGGTACAACTTGGATACATGGAGCTCTTGCTCTCAACTTTCAAACTGCACTCTCAACGTTTGGTAAGCCTATGCAGGAGCTCTTGCTCTCAACTTTCAAACTGCACTCTCAACTTTTACAACTGCAGGATCAATAAATATCTTAGTTTCCAGAGTCCTGGGGCTGGGTTAATTTTTTCAAATTAACTGAGGCTGCTGAGAGATAATTGTTTTGGCCATTTAGCAAGTGATTAAGAGGCAAGCTTGAAAACACAGCTTTGCAGTTTAAAAAAAAGGGAGAAAAAAAGCTCCTTTTACCTTTTGAAAGAGACTCTGAGAGGCTTGGCTTGAAAGTGCTTTGCAGAAAACACTAGGCAGAAAATGCTAGCCGCACCCCTACTTTAAAGACTTGCCTTAGGGGGAAAAAGTGAGTCTTATACTCAGGCCAATACAGTCGGTGTGTGTGAGAGTGAGAGTGAGAGAGCACTTCCAAGTCTTTAAACGCACTATGTAAATACCAAGTAGTGTTATTCCATTAGGCTTTCTATATTAGACCGTTCAGAGCAACTTTCACAAAAAAACATATGTAACTAATTTTGATTTTTTTCCAGCAACATTTGAGAAATTGTGCACCCATATAGATGGTGGGTCTTTGTTATCCCTTTGTTATCTATGACTTTGAGGAAGAATGATAATCACGAAAGGTTGATTTGGCATCATGGAGGTACTGCTCCCATGCAGTAATGGGGAATGCTTGACCTGTTGAATTTGTGTCGGCTCTACCAAGGAAATCCGTTGCAATATTAACTTATCTACAAAGCACTAGTAGCTCTTGTCAAAAGGTAGGAGTGAAGCTGCACTTTTCTGAAAGATAAATAAATGTGAAGAGTATTTAAATCTTTCCCCCTGTTACAGACCCCATCGCCATGCCGTACCTTGTTCCTTCATCCTATACTCAGCCTTTGTCTCCACTTTTGGTATAAATATCTAGGGCCTCAAACCACTTCACATGGAGTATTTACCCTTATAGTATGGTATCAGGCACACCTTCCACTGCTCCTAAATGCAAACATGTCTTGCTTTATTTCAAGGACAAAGCAAGGAATCGGAGCGTTGCCTCCTTTGCTATTTATTGCAACACCTGCAAGTTCTTGTAGTTTTCTTATGTGTTGTTCTGGTGGCTTCAAATTCCTGAGGGGGCAATTCTGAAGAAAGGACAGGGATGTGGCTTAAAATAGCCCCCCCCTCCAAAAAATGCAGCCTATACATATAACTTCTGGTTGCATTTATTAAAGAAGTATTAACTAATAGCCTAGAGATCTTATTCTCTAAATAATTTGAGTAGGTGTAGGGAAAACTACGTTTTTAATAGGAATGTTGGCAAAACAGAAACTTTTTCATTATATTTTGTAAAAAAAAAGAGACCTGCTTTCATGTTATGTTGGTGAAGAGAAAGAGAGTGTGTGTGTGTGCGTTAAGATGGGATAACAATATCAAAAGTGTGTGTGTTAATCTGGGATAACAATAAAAATGACTCATGGGGGCTTGTGTACTGAGTCTCTTCTATGCACACATCAATAAAGGGGAAGTATTGCAACGTCGTCTTCACTAAAACAGACGTTCTACAGCCTGGAGAATTGGAGCTCTGCCTCTATAATTTCAGGGTAGCAGGTTCCTTCATGGTGCATAAGGGCAAGATAACTGGGCAAGAGACACTGTTTCAATTGGTGCTCCTCTTATATTTAGCAGGGGGAGAGTAACTGCCCCCCCCCTTTCTCCCCAGCACAGTGTCTTTTTCTGGTGGCTGTTGCTGGTGCTGTTCTGCATCTTTTTTAGATTGTGAGCCCTTTTGGGACAGGGAGCCATTTAATCATTTTATTTTGTCTGTAAACCGCTTTGTGAACTTTTTGTTGAAAAGCGGTATAATAATAATAATAATAATAATAATAAATAATGATAATATTACAAGTTAAACCAAGTAAGGTGAGAGAGAAGTTTGAATTGTGTGATGCAGGGACCAGTGGCATTGCTGAGAGGGGGCTGTGGCATGGGGCAATCAATGATATGTTTTGCGTCATCATCTCGCCCCCGCGTTGCTACGTTGCTCCTGGAAAGGATCCATTCGAAGGCTTCCAGGAGCACGGGTGGGCGGTAGGGCACATTTCCCACCCTGAAATTGGCCCAAATGGCCGCCGCAGTCCCTGCAGCTGTGAAAGCAGCAGTTGGGGCTGCCTATTCAGTCGCTGTGGCCACTCCTCATGAGGAGACCGCAGCCTGTACCCAGGGCCCTGTACCCCCTCCCCTGGCCCTAGCTTAGCTGTGCTACCGGCAGGGACTGATAAGCTATCCCCAGTTTTGTCCTTTTTCTGAAGGCTGAAAATATTTTTTTTCATATTTTTATACTTCCCTTCCTCCAAGGAGCTCTGTGTGGTGTACATGGTTCCTTCCCTCCTTTTGTCCTCACAACAACCCTGTGAGGTAGGCTAGACTGAGAGATAGTGATTGGCCCAAGGGCACCCAGGAAGCTTCTTGGCTGAGTGGGGATTTGAACCTGGATCTTCCAAATCTAACACCAGAACTACTACACTATCCTGGCTCCTTGACTAAAATATATACATACTTTTTCAAACCTTGAAAGTGCTTTGGGGTATTTTATTTCTGAAGATGAAATTCATGCAAACATATACAGAGAGAGAATGGTGCATATTCTATGGTGGTGTCATGGTAAATTTTGAACTACAGGCACTCATCATGACATCTGCCATATTATAGTCACACCTGCCACACCCCATTAAGGCTATAACAAAAAAAAATCAACTTTAAATGTCTTCATTAAAGGGTTTTTTTGCCATTTATTTCTGCTTTGAAACTTGCACTTCATTTAAAGATCTAGCCCATTTCATTCCAAACTCCTGGAATGTTTAAAAAGAAATGTATATATATAAAAAAGAAAAAGGTGATTTAAAAATTCCAAATAAACATAAAAGGTATGTTAGAGTGCTAGCCTATGCATGTTTACTGAGAAGTAAGTTCCACTCTGTTCAATAGGACTTACTCCCAGGTGAATATGCATAGGATTGTAGCTTCAATATAACATGAGCTACTTACTGTCCCTTAGGCAGCCCTTAGGACAGATGATAGCCTAGAGATATTAACTTATGAATATGCCCTTAGGAAAATTTCACAGTCATCTCCTGCTGATGCTTATTCTCATCTAAGGTTCTTTGATGTGTGCATCAGAGTCATAACTTGGCATACATACACAATGACAAACAGGCAAGCAAGATTCATGTCACAGATTGGCTAATTATGAGTTTTGAGCTCATTGCTTCCCATAGCAGCTGTACCCAACTGTTCTATTTCAGGTGGAGGGTCAAAACTAGAAGCAGCAAGCCTGCCAGGTGAAAGACAACCAGAGTGCAGAAATTTCTGTGTGAAAACCATGGGTTGAGAAAGGTGTAGGTTCTCTTTCCTGCTCCCCAACTTGGGCTTTCAGTATTTCCCCCCACTTTATATTCAGTTGAATTGGATCTGCTGTCGTCACATCTAATTTGACCCTAAAAAATTCACACGAATGGTGTGCAAACAGAGCCATGCTTTAAACAAACATGTTATCACTGCAGTCCCTCGTTAAAATGATAAGTACCCTATCAAACGGGATATGAAGTGCTGTTAACACACTGCAATCATTTTATTTGTAGGTAGAAAAGTGCTAACGCAGTTAACATGTCTGCATGCCACAGTGTGTAATCAAATGGCTATCCATTGTTAACAAAACAAGATATGTTCTTAACAACAGTGATGGGCATTTGTGTTCTGTGCCTACAAAATAAATCAAAATTCTGAACAAAGGGAAGTCAAATTCTGCATCAAGAAAAACTGAATTCTGCAATCTGTATATATGATGAAAAACTTATTAGAATTTGCTCATTTTGTATAAAATATTCTGCTTCTCTGGGCAAGGGCAAGTTGCGGTTTCCAGGATTAGAAACTTGCCTTTTAAAAGAAAAGAAAGTGGGCTCTCATTTGCTTATTCTGCAGAATATATACAGACTTGAATATGCTTTTGTTCTTTGACTCATTACTGAACCATCTCTTGTTGTTTGAAGTTGACACAAACTGCACATGATATAAAAATGCATGTCATGGTGGCATGATGGTCTGTTCTGGTGAGAAAAACCATTAGGGTAGTAAGGGTAACTGGGAGCAGAGAAGATGTAGGGCCATTTTACTCTTTCCTTGTCCACCATTTCCCTGAATTTTCCTGTAGACTCACTGCTCTATGCTACAAAATGGTGTGCACTTGTGGGGTGCACTTGTGGGAAGGGGTTGTGTTGCTCATCGGACAGCCAATATCCAATGGACGTCCATGTCTTTGTACAGCACATTAAACATTACAGTCACAGTAACAAGAGAAACTCTCGGGGTGGTGGTGGTGAAGAATCACTCGGGGTGGTGGTGGTGAAGAATCACACGTTTCCAGGCACAAAATATTGATGTTTGTGGGCTGGAAAAATGCAATATCTATACATTAGAAATGTAGGGAAATGTGTAGTCTGTGCACAACACATGTGTAAAAAGTGCACCTCTTGCACAAAAAAACAAATACCTAGAATGGCCCTGAGAGAATTCATCTGTAAGGCTTGCTTGGTTAACATTAAATTGTTCTAAAAATGTGGTAGAATTCTGAATACACTATTCTTCTGAGAGTGTCATTTAAAATCTAATTTAAATCCATTGGCTATTTAAATCCATTTAAATTTTAAATACAGTGCTCTAACAACTAGTTCAACTGTGCCTACATGATATACGTTCTCAGGTTTTCGTGGAGAGTATACACATTAGAATAAAAAAAAATCGAGACTTCAGTCTGTTTATTAGGATTAAAAAATGCTTTCAGACATGTGCCTGCAATCAAGGCTATTTAATACCAGAACCTCTAGATTGGAAGAAGCTTAGCAGCTTGACTTTTTTCAAGCCTTTTTACTATTGCTGTACCTCTGAGGATGCCAGAAATATCTCTGTGCAAAACGTTAGGAACAGATCCTGCATTTTTTAATCCTAATGTGGTCTCGAATTTTTTAATTTTTAATTCTAATGTGTGCCTACATGGTTAAGGCACTGTTGGGCTATTTAGAGTATTGTATTTAAATTACACTTTCAGGAAAGAGTTCATAATTCCACCACATTTTTTTTGAGCTGTTTAATCATTAATTTGAATATTTAAGTCAATGACAGTCATGCCTGGAGAGGTTTAGGAGGCTCCTTGTGGGAGAATGCAATAACTAATGGAAGACAGTTCATGTGTCACAGCACTAAAGAGAAAAGCTGATTCATTGTGAATTCTGTTGTGATCCTGTCTTTTACAAAGCCAACCCAGGACCAGATCATTAGATGCAAGTGGCAAAGGAAAAAAAAAGAAATGGAGAAGCCATTAGATGTCCTCCAGTGTGACAAATTGAATTGACTGGCAGCAAAGCAGATAATGTACACAAATCATAGAATGTAAAAGAGAAATACAGTAAATTTTGTTGTTAGCCCCCCCCCGCCCCCTGTTTATGACTGGTTCTGACTTTTTTTATGTATGTATGTGAGTTATCCTGGACATCTATTGTTGCACATGACTCATGTGCAACAGTAGTGACTTGCGGGCTAGACATTTTGCGAGGAGTGAAATGACTATATGGATATCTGGAAAGAAAGCACATAACAGACTTTTGTGGCGTGTACATAATATTTATTTATTTATTTATTTAAAGCATTTATACCCCACCTTTCTCCCGAGGGCACTCAAGGCGGCTTACAACACATTAAAATACATATATACACATTAAAATAATTAATTAAAACAATTTAAAATAAACAACCCCAGTGGGTCACCTGAGTTTACATATGTTAAAAGCCATTTGTTAAAAGGTCAGCCCACCATGTCAGGCATCAAAAGCTGTCCTAAATAAAAATGTCTTAGGCCCCGCCGAAAGGTCTCTAAAGAGGGAGTCGTTCTTAATTCCAGGGGGAGGGAATTCCATAATTGGGGCGCCACAGCCGAGAAGGCCCTATTCCGTGCCGCCATCCCCCTCACTTCCGTCAATGGCGGCACGGTTAACAGGGCTCCCCCTGATGACCTCAGAGTACGGGTCGGATTATAAGGAAGGAGGCGGTCCCTCAAATACCCTGGACCCGAGCTGTTAAGGGCTTTAAAAGTCAAAACTAGCATTTTGAATTGTGCCCGGAAACGAACCGGCAACCAGTGTAGCCGCCGAAGCAACGGTCCGACTGAGTCGAACCGACAGGCCCCGGCAACCACCCGGGCCGCCGCATTCTGCACTAGCTGCAGTTTCCGAACGGTCTTCAAAGGCAGCCCCATGTAGAGCGCATTGCAGTAATCTAGTCTAGATGTCACTAGGGCATGGGTCACTGTGGCCAGGTCTGCACGATCCAAGTACGGTCGCAGCTGGCGCACCAGCCGAAGCTGGGCAAAAGCCCCCCTGGCCACAGCTGCCACCTGAGAATCCAGGAGCAGCTGCGCATCCAGGAGAACCCCCAAGCTGTGGACATGCTCCTTCAGAGGGAGTACAACCCCATTCAGAGCAGGATGATGATCCAGTACCTGAGTCGTAGACTTCTGGACCAGAAGAACCTCGTGTCTTATCAGGATTTAATTTCAGCTTGTTTGCCCCCATCCAGCTCCCAACTGCCTCCAGACAACGATTCAGGACATCAACTGCCCCCTTGAAGTCGGGTGGAAAGGAGAGAAAGAGCTGGGTGTCATCCGCGTACTGATGACTCCCTACCCCAAACCCCCGGATGACCTCTCCCAGCAGCTTCATATAGATATTAAACAGCATGGGGGATAGAATTGACCCTTGTGGCACCCCACACCGCAAGGGCAAGGGTGCCGAACAAGCATCCCCCAGCACCTGGCTCCAAGTTGTTCAAAATAATATGATGGCTGGATGGGGAAAGGGAAGGAAAGACTTGTTTCTCTTACTCATACAGCTGCACTTACATGGTGTATGAGTGTGGATTATCCCCCCCCTCAAGTTATTTTTAATTAGTGGAGGGGAGGCCCAGAGGGTCACTCAAAAGCTGTTGGACAAAAGCTCCAGTGAATGACACATTCATAAACATGCAATGGCATTAGAATAGTCTAAAGAACTGCAATGGAATAGGGATCTTGAATTACCTTTCTCATTGCATTTCTGGGTGAGACGATACTCTAGAGTATGAACAACTGTGGCATCAGAGCCACCACTTGAATCCTTGCCTTCTTCTCTATGCACTGAACCTCTCTTTTGATCTGCCCATATCTGAAAACTGAGTTGTTATTCTTAAAACTGGACTATATTTTGATTTCCCAACAGAAAAATATCATTGTAAACATGCTGAAATTTGTAAAATGTTGGTTAATTTATTTTATGGTATGTGTTGTAGCTGTGCGATTATATTTCTTTCAGTTTATTTCCATCCTCTACCTGGCAACCAATGAAAAAAAAATCATTGCACTGTTTCTTTCAATGGTCAGGTAGCTCTTAAATAGACATTAAAACCCCAAAGTGCCATACTTTACTTGAGATTCCCTGGGCGCACATGGATAACTCAGCAATAATAAGAACGCACAATCAAAAAATACTCCCTTTCAGAGATTAAAGATTAATGTTAATGCTGTTAATCTGTAATAAACAACATTGCCCTCTGGCTTTTTTGCCCCCCAATTTGACCTTCTCATAGATTTCCATCATCATTGACTGTTCTGTAAAAGTAGTTGTCAGCCAGCCACAAAGGCATACACTTGCTTGTGCTCAATTGATTAATTAACATGTACTATTACAACACACAGGGGAATACAGTGAAACAGATTCAACTGCACTTGGTTACAGTGTGAATACAAATCCTTTCTCCATAAACTCCCCATATAAGTTTGTGTGATATAGTCGACAAAGAACAATCAGTCATTCTTCCTAAACTTCCAGTATAATATCTTTCCAGTATATTAATGGACTCTTTTTGGAAATTACTCCGTTCCATACCAGTCTTGCAACTGTCAGGAGTGATGTCTTAGTCTTAACCATTAGCAACTGTGATATCATCACCCTCAGGAACCTGGAAGTGCAATGTTTCCCAGAAAGTATCTAAGTGGACTGATGGAACAGGCACTTCCAAGGGACAGCCCCTTGGGTCCTTCCTGAGAAAGATGGGTGCCCAGACTTCTGATGATGGTGGAGGTGTCATTTTGGATAGCTACAAGGCAAATGATGATGTCCAAGGATGCTATCTGCCTTCCCTTTAATGCATTCAATTAAAAAAAAATTGGGGTGGATGACAGGTATGAGTGGCACAACACAAGGGATTTGAAGTCTCAGTGCTGGGAATCCTATTAGGTTTTTCTGCTTTTTTTTGTCTCTTTTCTGTTAGTGCTACAGCAGCTCACACAGTGGTTGATGCTGAGGCATCATGTTGCATGAGTGTGTCATGGTGGAGGCAGCTTCCTATGGTTGGTGGAAGTGGCTGTTGCTGTGTTATTCATTGCTGGGGATTGCTGTGGGTGGGTGTTGGTCTGGCAGTGGCTGCTCATTGAATCTGTGCAAGGTAGCGAGTCTAAAGACTGCCCAGTGAGCTTTACGGCTGAGCGGGGATTTGGATCCTAGCTTCCCTGGCTGAATGTCAACATTAACCAATATACTGGTTTTAACATTTGCTTCAGCTCGTGCTAAAATGCTGGTTTTCTTGTCTTCAATTTGAACATTTCTTTTTCATCTGAACCTATCAAATGTGAGTTTTCCAAATGGTCTGGATATTTTGGCGATGGGCAGTTTGGCAAGGAAGTCTGGTTTTGTATGGTAACAACCAGATTTTGCTTATTTGCTGGGTGAACTTGAGTTTCATGATAAAGATCAGGATTTGGGTAAAAGGTGGTTGGAAATAGATACATTTGATATTATTTCCTTAATTTTTCAAATCAAGCGTTGAGGGTAAAATGGGGAATGGTGGTGATAAAAAGGTTCAATAATGACCTATAGGTAGAGGTGGGAGAAAATGGGTTTTTTTTGGTTAGATTTCAGTGTTTAACCAAAATAAAATAGCAGAAAGCGGTGGTATGTGTTTTTATTCTAAATTTTCCCCATATTTTTCAATTATAACTACTTTAAAAGTGTGCTAGGTAGGTGGTATAGGTTGTACAATGTCAGCAGATGAAGAATGATGCAAAATTACATGGTTTTATTTTCTCACAGACACAATACCGGGTTTTATTTTATTTTATTCTCAGATTTTGTTTTAGCAGAAAGCGGTGTTATGTATTTTTATTTTATCACCATTTTCTCCTACTCCTACCTATAGGGAATTCCCTCCTGCGTGTACAACTCTGTGCTTGTGTGGAGTTGCTCACACGGGACAGAATGGATTATGCCCGTAAACGTTATTGAATAATGTTTTATGTACATTTGCAGGAAGATGATTTGTCACTGTTAATAAGATACATAGGATAGATTCCAATAATCCAGGACCCCGTTGTCCGGCACTCCCAGTAGCCCAGCATCAAAATTGTCTGGGAGAGCTACCAACTCAGAAGCAGACTCCCAACCTTTCCAGCCCCTGTGCGGGTGCAGTTGCACCTGGCTTAGCGATTGCTTCCCTGAGACAGGCTATGGAAGCCGCTCAGGGACAACGCGAGCAGCTTAGCATTATTAATGTAAGTAGTGACCCAGTTGCTAGATCTGGGCAGTAATAGTGATGGGGAACCTAGATCTTGGGATCGTCAAAGGTGGGAGAGCACCTCCTGATAGTCTGGCATATTTGATAATCCAGTACCACCTAGGTCCAAAAGGTACGTACCAGACTATTGGCGTATTACTGTAAAACAGAATGAAAATGTAGAATGTAAAATAAAATTAAATGAGATCAAAATAAAAGTCATAGGGATGGAGCTGTTGTAGCTGAGTGGAAGAACCCCTTCTTTGCCGACCGAAGGTCCCGGGTTCAGTCTCTGGCATCTCCAGGTAGGGTTGGGAAAGACCCCTGCCTGAAACCCTGGAAAGCCACTGCCAGTCAGTATGTAGGCAATACAGGGCTAGACTGACTCACTAGGAGGCAGCTTCACATGGTCACAAGTCTAGTATAGCAGAACAAAGTCAAAACAGCCACAGTGAGCCGAACCATCAATGCAATGCGGAAAAAGGCAAATCCATAAGAAGTCGAAACTTGGAACGCTATAAAAAGAAATGTGAGGTAAGCTTGTCATAAAAGCACAAAATTTGTTAACTGCAGTATGAGTTTCTGTTTGCATATTGACAGACTTGGTAAAGAACAGCACACTCCCACTGGCTTGAGACAAGGGGAATTCAAGTATAAAGAACAGAAAGTTTGATATTCAGCGTTAAGTATTCCTGCAATAACACTGAAAAGCTTCTTTTGGGAACAATGTGCATTCAACACTGAACAAATTATGAAAAAAATAGAACTGGCTCTTAAATGACTACAGAAGTCGTTCCTGTTGAAACCATCTCTATTTATTTCTGTTCATTTCCCCACAATAATTATAACTGTAATTCAGTTTCCTATATTGCCCATTTGTGAGGCAATATATAAATATATTAGGGCCAGTGGGGAAAAGCAACTACACCTATTAGTAGGTACAGGTGGGCCCCCATATCCACGGATTCGCTATCCACGGTTTCAGTTATCCACAGATCGCGGGGAACCCCCCCCCCCAGGCTTTTACTTTTTTCCCAGTAAGCTTCATTTCTTCCTTAAACAAACAGGAGAAGCAGCCTCTGGCTGCTTATTGCAGGCAAGTAGAATGAGACTAAATCCTAGAGAGGCTCTGCAAGGTTAACAGAAACCTTGCAGAGCCTCTCTAGGACTTAGTCTCGTTCCACTTGCCTGCAATGGAGGCTTCTTCTCTGTTTGTTTTAAGGAAGAAACACAGCTTGTTGAAAGAAAAATAGGAGCTGGGGGGGGGGCGAGCATGCCTGTCTGCAGGGGAGGCAGGACGGGGGACCCTCAGGAAACCATGGAGGGGGTGTTCGCTCTTATCCACGGTTTCAAGTATCCACAGAGGGGCCTGGAACATATCCACAGCAGATATGGGGGGAGTACTGTATTCTTTATTGTATTATAATCTATTTGGTTTAGAGGGGTATAACCAGAAATTGTATTTATATCCTCCTGCATGTATATAGTTTATACTGCATGGGATTTAATATCTTCAGAATCTAGAATAGTAGTTATGTTAGTGCCTGTAAAGAAAAGGAGCAGAGGCTTAATTTACGTATTGCGCAGAAAGAATGAGAGAAAATATACTTCCATCATACGATGGGCAAGTCTCTTAAAAACTATTGCCTGCATTCAGCTTTGAAAAGATGGAGCCAAAGGATAGCCACATCCTCATGTGGTTCTGGCCAACCATATCAAGATATAAGGCAGGTCATATGGGTTTGTGGGGAACCAATCCCAGCCTCTCAATGTGTGTCAATAAATTTAAGACAAAGAAGGTTAACTACTTGACAGGAGACAGAAAATATTTTTCTCTGTGCGGCAGTACCAGCTTTGTAATTCTGTAGATATTTTGAAAACACAACAGTTACACAGAGCTCTTGCTTCCTGTTCCTATTTCAAAAGTCGCCATTGCATGGCTGGACCACGGCCAAGCTAAGGGAGTCATGCTACACGGTGACTTGCATCTGTACAGTATAAGCTTCCTGACACATTGGATACATTGGACACATGCAGTTGTTATGCACATGTTCACAGGAAGTGGGCTAGTTTGGATGATACCAGTTTTACCAGCCCCACACAGTAAAAGATGTCTGTGTTCATGGAGCGCATGTTCCCTGGCCCCTCCACTCCTGTCTGGGAGAATTTGAGTCATTTTTTCTTTCATCACATTTTAAGTGCTAACACTTCTATATCTAGCTGGGAGTTCAATGTTTATACATTTGTTTTTTTTTTAAACTATTGCAACCCACTCCAAGAATTTTGGGATGAAATGAGTTAACTGAGCGTTTCCCAAACTGTGTGTCTGGAGCAGAGCCTCCAATGAAAACAGGGGTAATGGAAAGATCAAATAACTACGTTAATTGCCTCAAGCCCTGAGGCTATTAAAATCAGATAGCTGCTAATTGCCCTGCAAACAGCTCAGTTCCTGCAGTTTGCAAGGAGCTGAGCTCCTGCAGTTTGCAAGCTTGTGTAAATGTAGGGAGATAAATGTTTTGAGTCTTTTTTTTTTTGAGGTAGCTCTTTAAATGAAGTGTAAGTTTCAAAACAGGAATAACTGTGACAGGAGAAGAAAACCAGTTAAGACATTTAAAGTTGTTGTTGTATAGTCTTAGCAGAGTGTGGCTTTGTGTGTGTGTTGGGGGGGGGGGAGAGAGAGAGATGAGTTCCTGCACTTCAGAATTTACCACTACACCACAGCATAGACTGTAGACATCTGGGTTCCAATCCTTGTCAACCAGGAAACTCACTGGCTTGCCTTTAACCAGTCACTATCAGCCTGGCCTACCTCACAGGGTTCTTATGAGGTTAAAAAGGGATAAGCCCATGCTGCCCAGACCTGTCTGGAGGCAAGGCAGGACACAGATGGGATAAAGAAACTACTTGGCCATTCCCCAGTAACTGAAAACACCTGCAAATGATGCAATGTGCTAAAACCTCAGCATTTGTAAAAGTAGGACTGCTTATTTCCAATGCCTCCTCCAAGTGCTTCTAATTTGCTGTGTGAACGTTGAAAGGACTTGCTTTAAAGATTTATGTAGTGAAAAAAACAAATTTAGCTCTTCTCCTTTAAGTTCACAGGGAGGGGGTGATTTTTCTTCCTAGTGATAGAGTGAAGGCCAGCTTCCCATAATTATGGTGTGATCTGCAGCTGTGGCTGAGTGGGGCAAAAAACAGGCATGTTATCTACATGGGAACTCCTGAGCTAATTTATATTATGAATTCCACCTGGGGGCATTTTTTCTATGGGAATCAGTGGGTTTGCTGAGTCATTCTAGTATAGAGGAAGGGGTTAGTCCCTAATAGTCTCCTATTGGGTCACATCATCTGTCCATCAATTGGGACCAAAAAAAGTATAAAAAAAGGTAGCCCTGGGGCCTTTTAGTCTCTCTCTCTCCTGGATGCTTCTTCGACGAACATCTGCGTGAGCTCCACGCTGCGAGCACCCTCTGAAAGGCGACACGATGTAACATCTTGGCCTTGCCTGGTTGGACTTGGCTTTTGCCTTGCCTGGTTGGACTTGGATGGTTCACCAGTACCATCTGTTCCTGGGTGGAACCAGTATTAGATTGAGGAATGTTTAGCCTTTATTATTTTGTACCCTACTTGTATTGTGTCTGTCAAACCTTGTTTTGTGTGCAGTTATTCTGCCTTTTAACCAAATCTATGCTTGCATAGTCTAAGTAATAAATACACCTAATTTTTTACATCTGGTGTGGATTATTGAATTGAATGGATCTCCCCATGCCAACCGCTTAGCCTGCTACCTGGTTAAACCTGAACAGTTGGAGCTGTTCCCCTGAAGTAACTGGCATATGGTCGTAGCTGTATTACCCAGTCTGGTATTGCACATGGTTGGAGCTGTGTTGCAAATCTGTGAGTTGTGTTTGCGGACCAGTTGGTGCTGGTACCCCAAAGCAACTAGTTCTGGAGGCGCGCAATCCTACCGTTAATTCCTCAGGTGGGGCAGCGAAACATTACTGGGTTTGAGGGTCCTGTTGGAGCGGGGACTCAAACCAAACAGAGAAAAGGAGTCTGTCCCCTCGTGGTTGGAGCCAGAGGGGAATTTTCTGTGACAATTTATTTCATTGTTTTACTTTTCTTCTTTTTGCTCTTTTGAACAAATAAGAGTTCACTTATAAGTAGGCTTACCAGATCGTTGACCGGGACGGAGCGTTCTCCCCTTAAGGGGGCAGGGCGTGGGGGGCCATAACGTGTCGTGTTATGGCCCCCCCACGCCTCGCCCCCTTAAGGGGAGAATGCTCCGTCCCGGTCGACGATCTGGTAAGCCTAATTATAAGGCACAGAATAACAATGGATGCAAATGACATCCTCTGGCAAAGTAGCCTATCAAGCTTCCACCTTACTCACCAAACACATTAGTTATTATTATAACAATGAAGAAGAAAAAATAAAGGTCTCTTAACTGAACTTATGAGTGTTTTCTGAAAGGATGATGTAAGCCTAAGAATGTGAAGGGTGAAGGTACAGGCATCTTCACGTGTCTGTACGTAGTTAATATAACATGTGTACATAAGAGAGCCGTTTCCTGAAATAGCACAATAGAGCACGTGCAGAACAGAGTTCCAACCTCCGTGCTTCCATGTCTTGGCTGCCAGCCACTTCGGCAGTAAACGTAGGTCAGCTGCTTCCATGGGAAATACGGAGGTACTGTGCTAAGTGAACTATGCACAAACAACTGCAGCAAATTTATTATCTTAGTTTGCAGCCTATATCAGCTCAGGTGAAAGCACTTGGGTAGCTTATGGGTTGAGCTCATACAAGATGAACTGTTTCAAAAGATTTGGTCAATTGATTGGTCAAATATTGTAAAATAAGAGTCAAGTGTTTTGACAGTGCAATCCAATTCATGTCTACACAGAAGCAGGGCCCATTCAGTACAATGGGGCTTACTCTCAAGTAAGTGTGTTTAGGATTGCAACCTCAAAGCATTAACTTTATTAGAACAATCCAAAATACGTTGCCTTTCCGAGTCTCTATAATTTAATATCTTGCTCTCAGCAGGATCTTGTGTAAACTGGTATACACTGCGACATTCTTGACTTCATTGAATATTTGACAATATAAGAACATAAGAAGAACCCTGCTGGATCAGGCTAAAGGTCCATCTAGTCCACCTTCCTGTATCTCACAGTGGCCCCACCAGATGCTTCAGGGAGAACACAACAAGATATCTGTATCCTGTTGCCACTCCCTTGCACCTGGCATACAGAGAAAATCTACTTCTGAAACCAGGAGGTTGCTTATGGCTTGTAACTTGTAATGGACTTTTCCTCCATGAATCTATTCAATCCCCTTTTAAAGGCATCTAGGTCAGGTGCCATCACCACATCTTGTGGCAAGAAGTTCTACAGATTAACAGAGTTCCACAGAATATCCAACTGGTAGATAGATGGTAAATTGCCTGGCATACCAACCTGAAGAAACCACAGGGTTGCCACCTTTGACTTTTAGAAAAGTAGTGACTCCGATGCTCAAATGTGGCCAGATATCAGGTCTAGGGTGAGTTGAGCCAGGACAGAACATGGCAGGAAAAAAATTGAGTGAAGGCAGAACCTCACAGGTTATAGGTGTGGCTTGGCAGAATGTGGTGGGTGATTGGAGGAGTTTGGCAGAAACACCCGTTTCCTGGGTTTTCAGCCCAAATACCGGTTACCTGACGGATCATGGTTTATTGGCTGGATCAGTAAATATTGACGAGCTGGTTGACAGCCCTGAGAAGCGGTCCTAGAGTGGCAGGATTTGTGAGTTCCTGTGAAGGCCTGTTCTGGGCTGCGCTTGTTTTTCAACTTGGAACTAGCAGGAAGTGACGCTCCTAGCATGTTTGATATCGCTGCTACCGGGGGCTTCCAAAATGAACGGAAATTACCAATCAGAATGGCTACTGTTGCTCCTCGTTCCTCCCACTATATCTCCCACCTTCCTATTGGTGCATGAGGCTGCCACCATTATTTCCTCATCCCTCATACTACATCTCCCAAGCTCCTTTGCAGCCAAGCAGCCTTTCTATTGGTGCAGGAGGCTGCCATTTTTCTAGCATCGAGCTTGCAGTTGAAACTGTGAGTGTGGTGAGAGGGCTAGAAGCCAAAAAAAAAAAAAAAAGACGCTACCGCTCGGACCTACAAGGCAAAAAAAAAAAAAAAAAGCAGCCCTCAAGCGCTGAGCGCTTGAAGCCGAAAAACAAATGCAGCCCTAGAAATGTTGGGAGCTGGGATTTGACTCAGAGAAATCAAAATGGTTGCCTGAGGCACGGCACAGTTGGTTAGAAAATAGAAGATACAGATAGTGAATAGACAGAGGTTGCTGGGCCTGATGTGTGGAACAGTTGTGTAATCACAATCCTGCTGGAAGTTGGAATAACAATATTCTATTTTCGTTGTTTATTTTATCTGTCATAGTAGTAGAGATTTGGAATGTGGCGGGGGGGATAATTGCTTTCTGGTCAATCACTGCAGGAAATGGAATCAGTAAGAAAGAGAAGACAGTTCATCTGTCTCAAGATCAGACACCTTTCTATACTTAGACAAATCTCCAAAGTATTTAAAATCCTGCTACTCCTGGATTTCTGTTTAAGTAAAAGTTGCTGGATGGCACTTCGCTATTATAAATATTTGGTTATGGAAAAGAATAACTGTCTGTGATTTTGCAGTGATGGCAAAGTTCAATACTAAGCCATTTTAACAAATTCTCTGTACATTTGTCATTATTTTTGAAGGATGTCAACAAGAATTATACTAGACTAGACTGTAATTTGTTACATCAGTTCTCTTGAAGACTTTTCCCTTAGTAGTTCTTGCATTACAGATCACATCAAACAGAAAGAATCAGCACCACCTAGTGCCAGCAGAGGCACATTCACAATTCCAGAATAGTAATTTTAGAACCAGCAAGAGACAAACATTACGTAAGAACATAAGAAGAGCCCTGCTGGATCAGGCCAAAGGCCCATCTAGTCCAGCTTCCTGTATCACACAGTGGCCCCACCAGATGCCTCAGGGAGCACAAGACAACAAGATACTTGTATCCTGTCGCCACTCCCTTGCACCTGGCACAAAGAAAACCTACTCCTACAACCAGGAGGTTGCTTATCCCCATCATGGCTTGTAAGCTGTGATGGAATTTTCCTCCATAAATCTGTCCAATCCCCTTTTAAAGGCATCCAGGCCAGGTGCCATCACCACCTCCTGTGGCAAGGAGTTCCACAAACCAATTACACGCTGGGTAAAGAAATATTTTTCTTTTGTCTGTTTTAATCCTCCCTCCACTCAATTTGAGTGGATGTCCCCTAGTTCTTTTACTTTAGAGACACAGCCAAATGACACAACATATTATACTGGGGTGGCCAAACCTGCTTAACATAAGAGCCACATACGATAAACGCCAGATGTTTGAGAGCCACAATATTTAAGAAGCATTTAAATTCTTAAATATATTTACTCACCATGAACATTAAACTTATGCTTTAATCCAGTGGACTCTCAGTTTATACCTGGTAAATAATTATAAAGCTTGAGAAATTCTTATTTACCTTCTATATTAATTGTGATGCAAAAAGGAGCTCAGCCAACATATTTCCGAGAGCTGAACATTATACGTCAAAGGAATATACGTCAAACGCTCAGGAGCCGCAGTTTGGCCACCCCTGTCTTATACCAATGTTTGTATTTAAACCAAGATGGCTGTTTTTTGTAATGAAAAGCAGCTGGTGGAGGAGATTTGGAACAGAGAAGCAGTGGGGTTCTAGATGCACATTGCAAACATGCATCTGGAACCCAGGAAGCAACTGAGGGGATTTCAGCAGAAAAGAACAAAGCATTCCTCTCTGCCCAAACTGTTTTTTACTCCAAGAAGCAGTAGTAGTAAGACTTTAAATATATGTGTTTATTTTATCGATACGTTACAATTTCATATCACTTCTCCTCCGAGCTCTCCCTCTCATTGTCATGACAACCTCATGAGGGCAAGATGATGACTAGCCCAAGGAGCTTCATGATGACTGAGTTGGGATTTCCCTTGCGGGAAGGTAAACAGCGCTCCGTGTTCCAGCCGCATGCTATGCGCTGCGGCAAGGAGAGTCATGCCGGCCACATGACCACGGAGGCGTCTTCGGACAACGCTGGCTCTTCGGCTTTGAAATGGGGATGAGCACCACACCCTAGAGTTGGACACGACTGGACTTAATTGTCAGGGGTCACCTTTACCTTTACCTTTTCCTGGCTTTCATCATGCACTTTTTAAAATCTTGTGTCTCTGATTGAGAAATCTGGTGCTGGTATAAAGTCTCTTGATGCATATAGAAACTCCTCTCCCGGTGTGGGCTTCCCCCGTTCATTTTAGTGTAGGAACGGAAGTATCTCCAACACTCAAAGTGTGCAAAGAGTTGCCCCCACCATTGAAGTGAATGGGAAAGCCTGAAGGTTCATGAATTCTGCCTACACATCCATTCCAATGCTTTGGATTGGATGCTTTGAATCAGGTTGATGGGGGTCCCTTTCACATGGAGATATATTTGAGTCTGATTCAGTGCACCAGAGACCTGTATTTCATACAGCAATAGTTAGTACTCGTTCCAACTAGTTCAAGCAAGCAGCAGATGGGGGATTAATGGGGTGGTCCACACAAATGGCTCATGTAGACACTTCTTTGTTTGACGATCTAATTTGTTTCCATTTAGTAATTTCTTCCAAAGGGTTATCTGAACTGGAGAATGTACATTAAACTGCCAAAGGACAATGGTGACAATAATATCATTCGTAGATGTCAATTGCACGGAGTGTCCCTTTGTAAACTCAAGTTATGTGCTGCAGAATACATCAGAAGCACAGGAACTGCCCTTGGAAAAGCAGGTGTCCTTTCTCCTCTGGCATTTCTGCATTACCACCACATAGTGGACACATGTGCCAATTGCACAGCTTTCAATGGTCTTGTTGTCATCCCCATCAAGTTGCACGGATGGAGAAGAGGCCACTGGAGGTGAAAGTCCCCATATGAGTGCATCTGATATCCCAAATAAATGCCATTAAACTCCCATAACCAACCTCAACTTCCTTTGGGGAAACAATATAATGTGAGAAAAAAAGGTGATAGGAGAAGCAGTGATTTCTGTGTGTGTGAGAGGAAAACGTTTGACTAATATTATGCTGTTTTTATATCATATGGGTTTTCCCTTTTCTTAAGTACTGTTTGCTGCTGGTTCTTTGTTTTTTGGGGCTTTTACTGTGATATTTTTAAGGTTGTTTTATTGTTTTAGGAAATTTTAACGTGATTTTCTGTTTTGTAAGTCTCTTTGCTAGGGAAAGTGGAAGGCAAAAGGAAGAGGGGCCGACCAAGGGCAATTATGGATGGATGTTATTCTGGAGGTGACGGACCTGATCTTGGGGGGAGCTGAGAGCGGCGATGACCGACAGGAAGCTCTGGCGTGGGCTGGTCCATGAAGTCACGAAGAGTCGGAAGCGACTGAACAAATAATCAACAAAAGTCTTTTTGAGTGCCCTTTGGGGAGAAAAAGCGGGGTATAAATACAGCAAACAAACAAACAAATAAATAATGGTGGTTGTCCAACCAGAGCTTTTTCCTCTGTGTCTTGGGCAACAAAAAGGACCCTGGCAGAATTACAGCGACTCACCTGTAATCGTCAAGGGAGTCTGAAGGCAGAAAAGGAGCAGGTGACACCAGATGCCCTGAGGCCTTCAAATGCATGAACTACCTACTGGAAAGTCTATGTAGAAAAGAACAGCTGCCCCATCATTCTACGTCCTCTGTTAGCAAGAGCCAGGGTTCTATTGTGTACAGCTTCTTAACAGCCCTTGTTTAACCACACTCTCCCACTCCCCAAGCCTCAAACTGTCACTACTTTGTTCCCCAAACCGGTTAAGGTTCCTAAGTGACAAGGCTGTGTAAGGTATTAAATAATTTACAAAAAGCTAAGTACTTAAAACACGGAAATGAGAGCCGAAGGGCATAATAAACTGTGCACGACCCACATAATAAACAATCTTCATTCTTTTAAGGACAAAGAAATGCATATTTCATCACAGTGCAAGAAACTCAACGTTGCCATTCTTGACTTGATATCATTATTTGGCAACGGTGGTGAGTCACTCATTGTGGACTAATTTGTGGAGCTTTAAGGGCCCCTAATGTGATCAAGATAACCTTGTATATTAAAATTATTAGCATGTCAAGATCACCCAGAACCCATTGCAGGCATGGAAGGGACAGTGAGAGAGGGCGCCTTCATCTTCTGATTGAGGACTTCCAAAAGGCATCAGGTTAACCATTGTGAGAAACAGGATGTTGGACTAGACGGGTCCTTGATCTGACCCACCAAGGCTCTTCTGATGTGGCCTTGCGTAATTTCCCTATTGTTTATGCAGCCTTGTATCCAACCATATTCCTAGGTCAAAGTGAGTTACATATATATGTTTATAATATGTATATAAATTATAATATATATTTACAAACTGACCTGTAAAATAGTTCAAACCAGAGTTCAAGCCAGTCAGATTAAATGGATTAAGTTCTTGGGAAAAATGAAAGTCGATTCCACTTTGAACCCCTCTGGCCTTTTTCTGGAGGCTTGCTTAGGAACAAGATGGCCTAGGCTGAAAAGGTCTTCTCTGAGGGCCCTCTGTGCCCCTCACAAGGTCTTCTCTGAGGGCCCTCTGTGCCCCTCACATCTGCAGACGAAGCAGATGAGCCTTCCAGTTTTATTTCAAAACTTAATTCAAAATTTATTTCAGGTGGGACCTAGTGAATGGGCAAGAGACACCTGAGGCAGCAGCAGCATTGCTGAAGCTAAGCAGTTGTAGATAATCTGATCTGTCTCTTGGGTGGGTGGGAAAGTACCAGGAGACCCATGCAGAAGTAGGAAATAATACTATTAATAACAGAATTATCTGTTCCTAGCAGCAAGGAAAGCAAAAAGTTAAGTACGGGGGGGGGGGCATATCCGCGGATCCGCTTTCTGTGGATTCACTTATCTGTGGATAGCAGGAGGCCCCCACCCCTCCACTGCCATTATTTTACCTTAGAAGGTGGTGTGTGTCTTCCTTGAAACAAATGCTATAAGCAGCAACATGCTGCTTATAGCGCTGAAGCTGACTGAGTGCTAGAGAGGCTTAACCGAAGAACAGGAAGCAGTTCCAGTTCCTGCTTCCTGTTCTTCAGCTTATAGCGTTTGTTTCAAGGAAGACACAACCACCTTCTAAGGTAAAATAATGGCCGATGGGGCGTGTGGGGGGCTGCGGGGGGTGCACGGACAGGGCGTTTGCCCCTATCCACGGTTTGGCGGTATCTGAGGGGGGGGGGGCTGGAACGGATCCCTGTGGATACCGCCCCCCCCCCCTTACAGTATTGCTCTTGTGAATGTGTAAGCTTAGGTCTAATTCTCACAGGGGACTGGGGACTAAATTGGGTTGTGGACCAGAAGTGTCCTTTAATTGATAAACAGCAGCCATAAGGTGGCATGGGGATAAATATCATATTTATCTTGGGTCATTTTCCCACCAAAAATTGCTCCTCCAGGCGGCTCTTTGTACCCAAAAAGTGGCTACTTGCAGCAACTGTAGCAGAAATCTGGCAACATTTACTTTTGGCAGGTGACATCGGTAATGTACAATTAGCTAGCATTATTACAAATTAGTATTCAGTTAAACAGACATCTGGAATGTTGCAGATGAATGGTTTTTAGAGTGAGACTAAGTGCACAAAATGTGGAACTTGTAGTTCATCAAGGACTCAGCTCCTTCAAGATTCTGCCTATCAGTTTTCCAAATTAACAGCAGGTAGAATAACTTATCACATCACGCACTTAGAATCAAAACTACACTCAGCATTATCCAATGGCTTCACAGGATATTACTGACTCTAATGATAGTTAAAATAACTGCAGGAGAATCAGGGCAGGTTTGAAACTAAAATACTTCACCTGTATTTGACACATCAGTCTTATCAAAGACTGATGGAGAAAGTGAAATTTGTAGACATTCTTATCAGTCTTTTAACCCCTTGCTGTTTTGTTGCATGAAATTCCATTCACTGTTTTCTTTCCCAGGCATCCGGCTTCCCAGATTGTTTCCTTAATTTATCTGCCAGAAACTCTTTCTCAGAACTGAGCAAACCTGGATTAGCATCACTGTGATCCAGGGGTTAGGGGGTGGGGAGATAAATAATGTAACACCCTTTAGGTCTGTATTTCAAACAGACAAGCAAAGTACAGTGACTTTTATGGAAGTTCAAGCAGCTAAGATGAGCTGAGAGATGGCTACTAAGTGGGTTCTTAGACCTTAGACAAGAAGGAACACAGAAATTGAATTGTGCAGACCTGGCCACAGTGACTCCTATATGGCCACATATGCCCCCTAGTGACTTCAAGATTAGATTACTGTAATGCGCCCTACCGTGGGGCTGCCTTTGAAAACTGTCCAGAAACTGCAACTAGTGCAGAATGCGGTTGCCCATGTGGTTACCGGGGATTCATCGGTTTGACTCAGTTGGGCCGTTGCTTCGGTGGCTACACTGGCTGCTGGTTCGTTTCTGGGCCCAATTCAAAGTGCTAGTTTTGACTTTTAAAGCCCTTTACGGCTCGGGACCAGTTTATTTGAGGGACAGCCTCCTTCCTTATAATCCGATCCATCTTCTGCGGTCATCAGGGGAGGCCCTCTTAACACTGCCGCTATTGACAGAGGTGAGGAGGAGCAATAGGGCCTTCTTGGTGGTGGCACCCCAACTATGGAATTCCCTCCCCCTGGAATTAAGAACGGCTCCCTCTTTAGAGACCTTTCGGCAGGACCTCAAGACGTGTTTATTCAGGTTGGCGTTTGATGACTGACATGGTGGGCTGGCTTTTTAATCAATGTAATCATAGGTGACTCACTGGGGTTTTGTTTGTTTAACTGCTTTAATTACGTGTTTTAATTAGCTTTATTGCATTATATGTTATTATTGTATTTTTTTAATTTTGTAAGCCGCCTTGATTGCCCTTATCGGGAGAAAGGCATGGTAAAAATTATTTAAATAAATAAATATCCATTTATTTGTATTTTGCTTTTCACCACTAGAATACCACTGACCAGAATTTGGCACTGAATGACTTGGGCTTGCAGGGTGTTTGTTGTTCTAGAAGGCTGTTGATGCAACCCTATGCACACTTAAGTGGGATGATTAGGCTCCATCAAGCATAGTGGGTGTTACTTCTGAATGAAGTTGAACATGTATAGGATATGTCTTGTTAACCTGTATGTTTGGTATGTCAGCAGCTTGGGGCAGAATGACACAAGCACTTAGGTGAGCAGTCCCACCTCCTGCCATGCCGTGTTTAGTCCTCCGCAGCAATGCTCAGGTGTTGCACATTGAATGGCTGTTGTCATGCATCAATTGGCCTTATATATACTAGCTGGCCTGAAAGAAGCCAGTGTGGCATACTGCATAGTGTGCTGGCCTTAGACTAGGCCTGGGTTCACATCTCCACCCATGCCATGAAGCTCACAGGGTGGCTTTGGGCCAGTTAACATCTCAGCTTTATCTATCTCACAGGTCTGTTCCAACCGGGACATGTATACTTTGATGCCGGAGGCAGAAAAATCCAAAAGTCCTTCCACCAGTCAAAAAGTAATGACCTAGTTGACCATTTATGGCCATTTCATGGTACCCCAGGTCTGCTGCTTGGTCTGTCTAGGGGGAGACTGAGCAAAGTAGAAAACGGGTTGCTTTGATCCATCAACAAGTTTGCCCCTTTGTCCGGATGGCCTGCATATATAATTATAGATATGATAAAACCATAAGAATTGCTATTAAATTACACTGCTGTTTTAACTTTGAATGTGTCCAACAGCAGGATTGGGGCGGGGCCATCTCCCCTCATCCTTACATGAAATCTAACACGACACCCCCAGAGGCACCAGGGAGGCTCTCTGCTAAATTCCTTGGGGGAAAGAGGCGAGCCAGTCCCTTCCCCGCTTCT
This sequence comes from Plestiodon gilberti rubricaudatus, assembly GCA_026170595.1. Lineage (NCBI taxonomy): Eukaryota > Metazoa > Chordata > Lepidosauria > Squamata > Scincidae > Plestiodon > Plestiodon gilberti. The sequence goes on along the minus strand of JANXHW010000002.1, from coordinate 24,119,632 downwards.
TTGCCCGCCATTGCGCTCTTTGGCGCTGTTACTAACTGCTCTAACCGCGCTGCCCCGCGGCAGACAATGGAGGAGTCTCCACGGTGTTCTGCTGAAGCGGGGCTTTGCCCGGGATCTGCGGCTTCCCAGAAGCGAGGAAAGAACTGAAGGGGGACGACCCCGCCGCCTGCGAGCGCCGCAACGTTCCGACGAAGGGAACCTCGTTGCGTCAGACGGCCAAGCAGCCAATCAGGTTTCAGAACAAGGGATTCCCGCCTCATTTGCCGCTTGTTCAGTCTCTTTAAATGGTTCCACTGGGGAGCGACCTCAGTGGGAACTGGCCACAGGGAATAGCGGGTAACGCAGTGGGGAATCCCCTACGGAGTTATAGCATACTGCGGGGAGGTAGATAGCAGGTGGGCTTAAAGCTTGATCTGGAGGAGTAACAGAAGGCAGAAGACCACCTAATTAAGGGCAGGGAAAAGGAGCCGCAGGAAGACAAGCACAAACCACCAGAGGCTTAGTTTAGCTGTTAGGAAATGCATGCCTCGCTCACAGCTTGAGAAAGGATTCCATGTAGGGCGGATCAGGCGAGAGAAGTGATTTTTCGGTTCTAGCACGGCTAGCTAACTAGTCAGCGAGCAAGTCCACTTCAGTCTGGGGGATGGAGTGGAAGTTAGAAAGAACTGCCACCCGGAAGGTCAAGACGGATGAAGATGTGTTGTGGGTAAATTGACCTTCTGCAGTCGTCCCGACTCTGCTGCTCGCATTCTAGCTCTGCTGTCCTTGACAGAGTGTCACCCAGTAAAGTGATTCCATCCGTGATTCCACCACCACCACCAGTCATTAAGACTGCAATCCTATGCGCGTTTACGTAGAAGAAAGCTCCATTGGGGCTTACTTCTGAGTAAACATGCATTGGATATTAGAGACGTTCTTGGAGAGCAAGAAAATGACAGAGAATACTAATAACTTTTATAGTAATTTAATTTTTATGGGAGCCAGTGGTTAAAGTTTTGGGCTGGCTTGGACCAAGGAGACTTGGATTCAAATCCCCTCTCAGTTATGAAGCTCACTGCTCTCTCTCTCTCTCTCTCTCTCTCTCTCTCTCTCAGCCTAACCTTCCTCCAGGGTTGTTTGAGGATAAAAGGAATGATCCTCCTATGTTGCCCTGGAGCTTCTTGGGGTAAGGGTGGGGTATAAACGTGAGCAGCAATATGATTGATGAGTCGATGATGAACAGTGTTGGGATGTTAATCTACTGACACACATCCTATCAAATCAGAGGTACCTGTTAACGTTAGCATATTACATGCCCATGTGGAGGAAGCTCTCTATTTCCTAATCTAGGCGTAACTCAAGTTGGTTGGGTGGGAAATTTATTTGTATAAGGTTGCAAAAGTCCTATTCAAAGGTATACTGTATATATTTTGCTGGGAAAATGTGGGGTGGGGGCAACCACTAGATTTGGACAAATATGACATTTGATTTGTTGTGACAAGTAATTCAGAATGTAGATAGACACTTGTGTTGCTCAGAACTTATATCTAAAAGCTGAATGGCTTTGCTGTATATCTCTGTATCTTTTCCTTTAAAGGAGAATATCATGAAAGTGCTTGGGACAGACCTTGGACGGATCAGAAAACAAAGCGGATGCATGCTTAGTAAGGTAAGTGTAGATAACTCTGCAAAACTGACTTTGCAAACGCTTTTTCTTTGCCTGCTAAACTTTGTGGCTGGTTTGGACGATACTCTTCACATCTGACTGGCCCCATGCAATAAAGAATGTACAAGCTTGCAATGTGCCTGCTTCATGTTGACCTGGGCCTAGTCTGGACAATAGTCTTGGTGCACTTGGTGTTTCAGTGCGCTGCAAAAGTAATGGAAGTGTGCCCCCTTGTGAATAGTACTAGGATATCAACCTAACGACTCTTGGACATTTTTAAAATTCCAGATTAATTATCTTGGCTCTATGCTCAGAATTAGGCCAGCGGGTAGCACAGTGGGTTAAACCGCTGAACCATGAGCTGTCGATCGAAAGGTCGGCAGTTCGAATCCGCGACAGGGTGAGCTCTCGTTGCTTGGCCAGCTCCTGCCAACCTAGCAGTTCCAAAGCATGTTAATGTGAGTAGATAAATAGGTACCGCTTGCAGGAAGGTAAACAGCGCTCCGTGTTCCAGCTGCATGCTACACGCTGTGGCAAGGAGAGTCATGCCGGCCACATGACCACGGAGGCGTCTTCGGACAATGCTGGCTCTTCGGCTTTGAAATGGGGGATGAGCACCACACCCCAGAGTCGGACACGACTGGACTTAATTGTCAGGGGTCACTTTTACCTTTACCTATGCTCAGAATTGCCTCAACCATGACTCTACAAGCTTTGAAATGATCATACCACTTGTATATTAGCTTGTATATCATACCACTGTTTAACCATTTTGACACTTGGTGGCTAATGGATGCTAAGAGGTGACTCTTTATACATTAAATTAAATTGCACATGGAATTATAATGTGTAACCTTAGTTGCTTAAAGGTGAATATTATTACCCTTGAAGAGATATTCGCTACAATGGGAATTTTAGGGCTAAATAGACACTTCAGAGGCATGAAGGAAAGAGTTAAACATCTTCCAAATCCACACTATGGTAATTGTCTGAACCATGAGCCCATGTGGCTGCTACTTCTAAGTAAACTTACAGCACACTCCTATCCTATGTTTACTCAGAAATAAGTCCCATTGTGTTCAGTGGGTCTTAGTTCCAGGTATGTGTGCATAAGCTTGGAGTCCAGAGCCCCTATCTACATAGTGATGCATTTAAAGATCCGTGCATTTCAGCCTTATTTCAGTAATGGAACTACTGAATTATAATAATAACATAGTTCCCACTGTCCTGGAAAACTGCTGCTACCAATCAGAGTAGGTAGTGCTGGGCAAAATGGATTACGTGTTTGTATAATTTTCAGCAAATAAAGGGTAAGTTTCTAATGGCTGGACCAGAGGTCTTGAGGCTGCTTTGCTATTATGACTAATGGAGCCAACCTTTTGACTGTTTGTTACCTGCGTCTGGTAGGCAGTGTAGAATTAGCTGGCTGCTCTGCATGACTTTAGCAGTCACTACTGCACTGTTACCTGCTGCAGGGGTGGTTCATCATTGTCAAAGAAAGAATGCCATGAAGCCTTGTGTGTGTGGTGGAATGGCAGTGTACTGTTAGCTGGATGAATATCTGAATGACACCAGCTGACATTCAGCTGCCAGCCTACGGCACATATTTTGATCATCAGACCAGCACGGAGACCTTCAGAAACGTTTGACCATTATTTCAAGAATGCTTGTTGTTGTTTTAGCCTTCTTCCAGTGCTATTGTGTTGCAGACTTCTGAACCTCACAAGATTCTTCTTCGGGCTTAGGGGTTGTATGCGTGTGATGATTTGGCAGTGTACTGTTAGTTAGCTGTTGCTTATATTCCAGCAACTAAATACACTTCCGTATTATCATATGACTGTACATCGCTGTTCAGACAAATGCTTTCAGCTTATCTCCATAAGATAAAATCTCAGCACCCTTTGGTTTGTAAATCTACCACTGTCCACAATGTTGTGAAAATTTGCTCTAAGTAGTAATTTTATTTCTGTTTCAAGCCAGTAGCCAACCCATGTGTTATCATGCTTTGCTCACTTGCATGGCATCTCCTTCAAACTAGCTTATTTGCTTAAATGCATTTCTTGCCAGTTGGTGGAAGGTAAGCAAGCATTAGCAATATCTTCAGCTAGGGTTTTGGATGTCCTTGGCAAATAATAACTGTGACAGAGGATTGGGCTCTGGTGTCTGAGTAGGCTACTGATCTCCACCGCACGAATTCCGGTGCATCCCGGGCGCATGCGGAGAGTGCGGAGCTGTATTGCTTCCATTTTATCTGATTGCATCGGAATGCGGGAGAGCCATGCTCTCCCGAGTTCCGTTGTGATCGGCTGTGAACCATGCTCATGATTTGAGAGGGCGGGACACGGAGCTAATTGATTGAGAAGGGGTTTTCAGCCAATCGGAGAAGCCAATCATCGTTGAGCTTTATTAGAAGGCGGGACAATCAGGACGGACTATTTTGCCCAGGGCAGCGTTTCGGGCGGGGCATCCTGTCCCCAATGCTCACGCGCCTCAAAACACAAGCGCAACGCAACAGGGGTAGGTGTGGATCAGCCTTAATACTCCTCTTCCTTGCTGAGACTCTCTGGCATGAAGGTTAGGCATTGCCCTGATGTGGATTATGTAGTATTGGACTGGCTCCGTTCTGTGCCAGTTGGGATGATCAAAACAAGTGGCTGGCAGGGAGGGGGGGGGCACCTTTCAGAAACGTGGCACTTCTGGATGAGGATGCTTCCAGGCTTGTAACATACTATCCCAAGTGAAGACTCCTAGCAAGATATTGTGCTCAAGGGCACACACCGCACTTTGTGCTGGGCTATACAAGCGACCGTTAAGGCATTGCACCAGAAGCTCAAGCTCATCTGAGTGAGTGACTTCTGAGTCTTCTCAGTGGGCAAATGGTTCTCAGTTTGAGGCCAGCTGACCCATTTTGTGATGCTGACTCCTGGATGCAAAGCTAAATGGTTTCACCACAATATTGCTTCATGTTAACTCAAGTGTTCTCATTTGCACTTTTATGATCCTTTCCTCGACTTTCTCCTTCTCTTGTCCCACCTCCAGATTGCAGGACTACTAAGGGCATTTAAAAAAGTAAGTAAGCCATAAATCTGCTGAGGTTTAAATTAGTCTGCAACAGGAATATTTAAAAGTGACATTGGTTACACAGCGCAATCCACACTAAATGAGAACGGCAGAGCACTTGCTCCGTCATTCTAAACTTTAAAGTGTTGCAAACGTGCCGTAAAGCACATTTGCGATGACTTTAGAGTAAGGGTGGCTGGCGCGGAGGCCAGCAACCCTTCGCCGCCGGATCATCCCTGTGGCCGCCGGATACAGGTAAGGGAAGCACTGGCGGGTGTGGGGGCAGTCCGGGCGGCGAGAGAGGCCCGGGTTGACCGAGATGGCCTGGGGGGCCGAGGATGGTGGCCGCCATATCCCTGTCCCGTTCCCTGGCCAGCGCGGCCATTACACGGCCTCCTTGGACTTATGCCAGCTAAATAGCTGGCGGAAATCCGGGGAGGCCCATTGGGACCTCCCTGCGCTATACCAGGGGAAGGGGACGAACATCCCCTTCTCCCGAGTAGACCTCTGGGCTGATCATGGTTGGCCTGGAACGGGGATAGGACCCAGGGGCCACCACCGAATACTTAGGTAGGATTGTGCTCTCAATTTCTCTTCCACATTCTATCCTGCTTACATCCTTTAGCATTTTTTGCAGGCATAGAAGAGAGACTCAAGGCAGGTTTAAAACCACATGTGTGAAATAAACAGACATGGATTTAGTGAATGCAAATGTTGGGAGTGCAGTTCAACAACTAGTTTTTATCCTTTGTCCCAGCCTTATTATGTCATGAATCTTAAAAATGTTTTCTGCTCAAGCTGTCTGAGGTGGAGGGAATCTTCAAAGCACTGTTAACTAAAAGTCCAATAAATCTGTTTATATAGGGCAAGACTGATATGGAACTGCATGGTGGACACACATCGGAATTGGAGAATCGAGAGTTTCAGGTAACTGAGATACAGGTAAAGGGGATTCTTTTGCACTAGGTGCACAATATGAACAGTGTTCACTTTGTAAAAATAAAGTGGAGAAATGGTAACATACTCTTGTGGAGGTGTATGAAGAGGAGATAGAAAAACTAGTAGTAAAATTTGCTTAGTTTATCCTCACTTAAAAAAATATTAGGTAAAGGTCTGCCATTATGATGGGCAGTATGAGGGTGGAGAGAGGGCCTGTGGATCACTATCAGTGCAGGCACCGTAATTGTCTTGGGGGGGTGGGTGGGATTTCATTGCAACAGTGTCCTTAAGTTCAATACTTAATTCATAGAAATGAATGGCATCCATTCACTTGTATGGGATAAAGTAAAGGACACTTTGCAAATCAAAGTGACCCCAACCATTGCAAATCAAACCAGTTTCTATTTACATAGCTCCATCTGGGTTCTGTTTCTTGGTCACACTACAGTATGATGGAATGTTGGAAACTGATACAGAACTTGTAACGTTTCCCTTTTTACTTCTGTACTAGCCTCAATGTATGCAGTGATGCATAGTATAACTGAATATATTCGTAAGCCAATGTATCAAACACATGCAAAACAAACTCTTTCTATTTAAAAATAAAACATCTTCATAGAATTATTTACACTTTTGGGGGAGTTTTTTTTCCACAATGCATCTGTTTCATGCTACTGTAGATACCAGGTTAGCATATTTCAGTAGTATACAGTACAGTTTCTAAATCCGATTCAATGACTGGAAAAGTTCACAGAACACTCATGTTTTGCAAATAGGATTTTTAAGTAACTACCGGTAGATTTATATTTATGGTAGATGGGAAATTAGGGTAGATGGGAAATAAATGATTTTAGATTATGGTAGATGGTTGCCTGGACCAACATGTTGAGCAACACCCTAACGTTCCTAAATGCCAAGGAACAGTTTTCACATAGCTGTCGTAGCATTTTTTATTTTTTTTTATTTTTTATTTTCACATTTTTATACCACCCTTCCTCCAAGGAGCTCAGAGTGGTGTACATATTTCCTCCCCTCTTTTTTGTCCTCACAACAACCCTGTGAGGTAGGTGGGGCTGAGAGATAGTGATTGGCCAAAGGTCACCCAGGAAACTTCATGGCTGAGCGGGGATTTGAACCTGGATCTTCCAGGTCTAAGTCCAACTCCCAAACCACTACACCATCCTGATGTACATTACTATAGCATTACTATGTGCTATTCACAGTGGTTGCGGCTGACACAGAAATATTCAAAGCAAGTCAAAATACTACAGTTGAGGAGCAGTACAGTAATGCAATTAGGGAAAAGTACTGTCCAGTACTTAATTTGCTGCCTAGATCAGGGGCTCTCAACCCCTTCCCGGCCGAGTACCACCTCCGGCGCCACTCTCCTGCTGCGTACCACCAGAAGTGACTGGTGATGACATCATTGCCAGTTACTTCCGGGTTTTCAAGTTTTCAGAGGCCAGAAAACGCAAGTAGGAGGCTCTGGGCAGGTGGGAGGGCCTTTCTCAGCATTTGGAGAGGCTTGGCCAAAGGTATGAAAGCTCTCGGAGCCTCTCGGGTATGAAAACATGCTGCTGAAAACGCTGCGTCGGAGCGGCTTTCCGAGTACCACCAGCAGTCGCCCAAAGTACCACTGGTGGAGAACCCCTGGCCTAGATAATTTTGAACCATGAAACAGATCAGATTTCTGGATGTTCCCTTTGCCTCTAAAGTATGTGACCAGTATTTATTTTGTGTACAAACACCACAGCCACTGCTTTGGGGAAGCACCCAGGACTACGCTTATTCAGTATCCTGTTCATTATACACCCCTGTCTTCTTTTGAAATGCTTCATGCAGATTGAGAGGAAACCTGCCTCAGTTCTGTAAAACTTTGAGTGCATTAGTACTTCTATTTGCTTCACCTGCAGTCAGCAATAATTTGTCTTAAACAGACGAGTTTCTGTCAAAGGTGGCAATGAAATAAACCAGCCAAAACAAAACAAAACCAAAAACAACCCACCACTGATTGTCCAGCTTCTATCACTATTGAGCAGGAATGCACTAAGGCTGTGTAGAGATGTTGCAATATAAAATTCCCAAGGCAGTGTGGCTTTCTCAAAGGTCCTCTTTCTTTTTCACAATGATCTGCCTTATCTGGGCTGCTATATCTGGCTTGATGTTTTCGATGGGCTCTTCACTTCTCCAAACCTTCACAACTTTACCTTCAGGGTTGATTAGATACTTCCAGAAATTCCACCTAGGCTCTTTCTTGGTGGATTCTGCAAGAACACAAGATACATTAAGATCACAAGCAGAAAGGGTGGCATCCTTCAGGAAAAAAAAAAGATTATGCATCCAACTCCCATTGAAATCCATTAAATTTCAATCATTGAAATGAAGTGCATGATTTTTTGGATTGTACAATAGTCAAACTCCTTTTCTTAGTTTAATATATCACTAAAGAGCAGAAGCTAAAGATTATTTTAGATCAATAAGTGAATTTTCACCTTTCTAAACTCTGAACCGATTTTTTCTGCCCATTCCCCCTCTAGTCTTCTACCAGCCTGTTTTTCTACTGGTTTTTTATTAGCCCTTCCCTACTTCTCTTGTCCTGCTGCTGCCTTCTTTCCTAAGCGCTGGTTCTCTATGCCCTTTTGCCTGCCCCACCCCTCTCTAGAACTTGAGTGGGTCAATGGCTGCCGGAGGACCTTCTGCTTACGTTAAGACCAAACTAGATGTTCACACAAAAGATATTTCCTACTGGCAGTGCATTGTATTTGTTAAAAACTTTCCCATGAATATGGGGAGTGATTCTGGCCAGGACCAGGATGTATGGGGAGAGGCAGAGGCGTAGCTAGACTGGAGAGGAGGCAAGTAGTTCTGCAAGACTCCGTTACACCAGAGTCAGCGTCCCCTCCCCCTTGCTGTTGGAGCCATTCTGGCGGCAAAGGCAACACGCAGGACACTCCCCTGTTGCTGCCGGAATGGCTCCAACAGCAAAGGGGAGGGGCTGCTGACTCCGGTGTAATGGAGTCTTGCAGAACTACTTGCCTCCGCTCCAGTCTAGCTATGCCTCTGGGGAGAGGGTTCACTATTCATCCCATGTGCTGTTTTGAAGTGAAAAATGGCCTCCCTCATGGTAGTTTCCTCAAATTAGACACATTTGGTCCTCAGATAATCACTTCCAGAAGCTTCATTGTTACTACAACATTCTTGAATGCATCATAATATAGTTTACTATCCAAGTTCCATAACTGCAGTCACTAATCCAGTTTAGTGTAATATCCCCCCCCCCCTTCAGAGAATGGTAGGGAATTCCACTATTCTTTAGATCAGTGGTTTTCAAACTTTTTAGCACTGGGACCCACTTTTTAAAATGACACTCTATTGGGACCCATCTTGCTTAGGAGATGCTCAAACATTTATCTCCCTATATTTACTCAAGCTTGCAAACTGCAGGAGCTCAGCTGTTTGCAGGATAATTAGCAGCTATCTTGCAAACTGCAGGAACTCAGCTCTTTGAAAGGCAGTTAGCAGCTATCTGATTTTTGAATAGCCTCAGGGCGTGTGGCAATTACTTATCTGATCTTTCCATCACCTGGGACCCACCAGAAATCAGGTTGCGACCCACAATTTGAGAAACACTGCTCTATTCCTTGTTCAACTGAGATCTCTGCACCCTCCATCCAAAGTGAAGAAGCTTCTGGAAGTGATTATCTGAGGACCAAATGTGTCTATTTATTTATTTATTTATTTATTTAAAAAATTTATACCCCGCCTTATCCTATGCCAAAGGCAAATGCCCAAGGCAGAAATTTGAGGAAATCAAAGCTTTGCATCAAGACCTCTGAATTCTGCAACCTGCATAAATTATGCAGATCAAACCATCTGTGTTCACATTTTGTCTTTTTTCATAATTCTGGAATTTTCATTATTGTGCATAATTTATGTTGGTATTGTGCATAATTTATGTTGGCTTTGCTAATCATGCGGAGGACAAGAAATTAAAATTGGCCCTCCCCATCCGTTGATTAGCCACCTGCGGATTTGACTCAAAGACCACGTTTAATGAAATTCACAACCGATACAGAGGGGCAACTGTACATGGAACACTAAAGTGCCACTCACAACATTGGAAATGACACCTCTGGATTCTGGGAATCTGGCAGGATTGGCTATGCACTTTCATGGATATCTTTGTATAACAAGAAGTATACTGTATGTATATTTTTAATTGAAAATTGAGATTATTGGGAAGAATAATTCTGTTCCCAATACCACTTTCTCTGTTTTTCCTGTCCCTTTGTTACCTAAAAAAAAGTAATGTTATATACAGTAATCTGCACAGCACGTAAGTAGCGTAGGAGAGACACATGCTTACCTATCAGAAATTTATACACTGGTGATGCCTCAGATCCTATAATTTTTATTTTGCTGAAAATGGGAAAAGTTACTCCGTACTTTGATTTTGCAAAATATTCGATCTCCTGGTTTGTGCCTCGCTCTGTTTCCCCGTACTGACTGCAGGGGAAGGCCAGCACTACGAAGTGGGACGATCCAAGCTCCCTGTGGAGTTCCTGCAGCATGACGTAGTTTTTCTCTGTGTGCTCACAGTGGCTTGCCACGTTTACAACCAGAGCTGCCTTTAGACAGATGGAAGACGAGATCATTAGTAAGAGTCGCTACTCAGACTGATATGAACAAAATTTCCCACCCTCCTCATTTCAGCATTTTAAATGCAGAAAAGTACATTTCTTCAGTTCCATTTTCAGTGCAAGGAAGCAATATCTATTCAGTATTGTTTTACAGCCCAATCCTAACCAACTTATCAACTCCAATGCAGCCCCGAGTTAAGGGAACAAATGTTCCCTCACCTTGAGAGGCCTCCATGACTGCCCCTGCACTGCAAAATGCAGTGTGCTCCTTGTTGGCACGGCTACACCAACGTTGGAAAGTTGGTTAGGATTGCGCTGCCAGCCAATCACAAAATACTAAGTTTCTTCACTTATAGGAAGAAAATATTAGTACCCACAGTCACCTGCTCTGTTCCCAATTCTGTTCCCAATACTACTTTTTCTGTTTTTCCTGTCCCTTTGTTATCTAAAAGTAACGTTATACAGTAATCTGCAAAGCACATAAGTAGTGTAGGAGAGACACATGCTTACCTATCAGAAATTTATACACTGGTGATGCCTCAGAAGAAGAAAAAGCTCTTCTTTTGCAGAGTTCCCTTCAGAAAATATCTCAGGGATTAAATGTATATGTTACAGTGCATGTCAGAAATTGGAGACTGTCGATATTCATCAGTCAATTATTCCTCTGCTGGTGATAATCAATAATCGCTAGAAATGTTGTAGAAACAATTGGTATAATCCAACCCAAATGAAGCACATTGATCTCAGTGGGAGAGTTAAGAACATGGTTGGGGTCAGTGGGACTAGAAGTGCTCAGTGGGGCACGATGTAGCCAGCCTCCAATTTCAGATATCCACAGTAACATACCTTGAAAGAAAGAAGGAAAGAAAGAAAGAAAGAAAGAAAGATAGATAGTACCATTAAGCCCAAAGTCACAGAATCCAATTGACAAGTTGTGCACATTTTATAACGGATAGTAATGTACCTTAAAAGGTATAGTAACAAATAGCAACGGTCAGATAGTAACATACCTATTGGTTCAAGTTGACATTCACAGCTTCTCTAATTAAAGCACAGAATAACACTGATCAGTTTCAGAAGACCTGGCCTGCTGGCTCAGATCAGACCAAAGGGCCACGAAGTCCTGTAGTATAGTATTCTGTAACCTAAAACCTTTTCTTCGTCTTGCAGCAACTAGTAATTGCAAGTATTTTTGTAATGTTTCAACTTAATCAGCAAATACTATTTGCATTCAATCCTATACATGTCTATTCAGAAGCAAGCCCCACTGAGTTCAATGGGGTTTACTCCCTGATAAGAGTGCATACAGATTGCAGCCTAAGTAGTGAATCTATTACTCAGAAGCTTAGATTTTCCTTCATTCCCCCCCCCCCATAATAAAATATGTTTGTATATAGTCCATAGTATCATTTAACAGTTCTGACACATTCTGCACAAAAGATATAAACGCTCATGATCATGCAGTTGGTAGATGCTGTCTGAAGGTAAAGGATTTCAGAAACAAAAGATACAACTTACTTTGCCTCTGTACTTCTCCAAGGAAATGATCCTCCCTTTTGAATCTTTCACTTCAAAGGAATAAAAGTCTTTGGGCTTTAAGAATTTTAGCTGCAGGAAGCCCAGCAAGGCTGTGAACAAAACCATAGAGAATAAAACAATTAAAATCCTGGTTTTCAGCCTTGAGCTTTTATAAGAATACGTTGTCAGAGGCAGCGGCAGCTCCATTTTGGAGAATTTTAGGGGAAGTCTCAGCAGGCCTCCATAGGAGGAGCTGAAATATGAAACTCAGAGCAACTTGGAAAAAATACTGGCTGCTGGTTTTTTTTCTTTCAGCCCAGACTTTGCCAAAAGTGCTAGGGACAGAAAGCTGTTATTGCAATCTCTCCTCATGTCACCAACAAACCGAACAGCAATAATATGATTAATACAGATCTATCTGTTGCTTTGCAAGAATTTTGGAACTGAATTGGCTTCCATTGTTACATAACAAACTCCCCCCCTTCTTCCCATTCTGTACTAAGCACAATAATAATGCTCACGTCATTTACTATATTACTGCTGTTTTGATTGACACTCTTGAATCAAGAGGGTGTGTATGTATGTACGTGTGTGTGTGTGTGTGTGTGTGTGTGTGTGTGTGTGTGTGTGTGTGTGTGAGTGAGAAGACATCAGAGGTGGGTGTTAGAAGGCACATCTTCCCTTTCTTGCCTTTACCTTTAACTCCCTCCCGGCCTTGCCCCACCTTTGAGCGTCTGTTTTTCTATCCTAAGCACTTTTCGGCACTTTTGTGGCAGCCAGCACTGGCAGAACATGCATTCCACTGGCAATTCCCTTGCTTGGGAATGAGCTGACAGTTACATAACAGGGTTTTTATAATTTTTACTGAACATGTCGATGAAGCACCGTCCTTGAGCATTAAACATTATGATTGAAACATATTTGACAACATAAACTGCACACAATAATATGGAATGTGTTTTCAGAAATATAAGAAGATTTAAATACTTAAATATCCAGGCCTTTAATTACTATTGTTTTTAAACAGACTCCAGGCAAGACTTCCTATTCACAGTTCAAAAGCTGCATTGTAAAGAAGCTGGCATTCCAGATTCCTGTTGCAAGTAGCCCAATTGCCACAAGATGGCAGCAAACATGCACAAGAAACCAACCTGAACAAAGTTTCACAGAATGTCCCCCTCCTGAACCCTCTGCTTCAGATGATGGGTCTGGTCTGAATGGATCAGTTGAGAAGATCACAACAATTCCAGGTCAGTGAACAGTGATGGGATATGCTCCCAAAGGGAAGGAGCTACTTGCTCCAAGTTAATAAATACAAACAAACAAACAACAAAATTCTATTTCCTGCTACCTTACACTTCAATGAAGCCTGTTAATATTTTTCCTCTGTCGAACCGAATACAGTCAAAGTTGGTAGTGAGCATTTAGAATTATGATAGGAGATGCATTTTCAAGCATTAAGCAAAACCATATTTGTTTTTCCAAGGGAATTCACCAACGTGCTATTGATTGGTGTAGGTATTAAAGTGTTGGAAGAGGACCAAATTCACCCAAATCCAAAACTTCACTTGTTCATGACAGCCAAACTTACCTCACCGGGGTGTTGTGAAGATAAAATATGGATAGGAGATTTATGTTCCCTGAGCTCCTTATAGAAAAAGTGGACTGGAATAGAATAAATAAATATATTTTAATGGCGATTATATATACCTGTCTTTTAGAGTCTTCTAAGGTGCTTCTTAAAGCCACTGTCAGTGAAACCATGATAGACACCAATGCCACTTGTTTGCATGAAAGGAGTAAAACAAAGAAGCAGGTATGTGCGAACACATTTCTGACAGTACTATTCAGTCTTTTCTCAGATAGTTGCCAGAAGCTTCAGTTCTTAAACATTTTCTCAAGTGGCACTTGAATTGGGAGATCAATAAGGGAAGTTCCAGATGTTGCTGCTATGAGCCACAACAGAAAGACATCCCTTGAAATAGAAAATACACTAGGAGGTACTTCTTGTTGCAGGGGCTTTGAAGTATCACTGCTGTTTAGGATACAAGGATGACCCCGGCCCTTCCCTGATGCCAAACCTGCTCATCCACATGCAGTTGGAATGGAGATGTCTCCCTTTCCTCAATGTGTAATTCTCTCATAGGACCAAACTGTGATGATACGATGTGGGACATCTGTGATTAGGATCTCCCAAACTATTTGGTAGCCCCACCTGTCTGCTTTGAAGATCAGGAAACTATACTCTGGGAGAGAAAATATAATAATTCTTGTTATGATCCAAATCCCTCACTCAGCTATTATTAGCCTCGGGGGGAAAAAGATGTGTGAAATCTACACAGTTGTCTCGCATTTTACTCGAGGGTTATGGTAGGTTCCAGAGTCAGCGCATAAAGCTAAAACTGCGTACATTGAAAATCCCTAACATCTGGGAAATGTGTACCATCGCTTTAAAAACGACACAGGCAGGAACTGAGCCCAAACAGCAGCTGTTCTCTGATCCCAGGCTCCCTCCAGGGCATGTATTTAATCAGTAGAATGGCGGGTGGAATCGCCTGCGCTATTGGAAGTGCTGGTTTTTTGTTTTTGGTTTGCCGACCACTTGATGCTAAATTTGTGCAAGTCTACCGCATGCAAGATGTAGGCCGTCTGTATGGGGCGGGGCGGGGGGGGGGGTTTGATTGTGGAAAGGACAAGCCAAGGAACAACTACCTAACCTCTGCCTGAGCACCACTTCTCTTGTCTTCAAAGCACTATCCGTATGGGGCTGTTAATTAGTTATAAAACCCCGCAGAAAATCCTCATCAGAAATTGCCTGAATCGCGTCTAGTATGACCCTGACTCAGCATAGAATTACCTGTCATAATGCAAAGCTGATGTCTGGAACCAACCCTAGATATGCGGAAGAGCTGGCTGCTGGTTCCAGTTATTCTTTTTTCACAGTGATTTCGTGCCCATTGTTTTTTTCTTCATATATATCTCCCTCAGGTGTTTATCACTGGAGAGAATAGATACGGCATTTCAGAAAAAGGAAGCATGAGAATCTGTGAAAAACACAAGTGCCTTTGGAAAGGTAGGGGGGATTCACTATTACACCCTATCAATTCTATAATGAGATGACTATTTTCAGTGTCACAATTAACTTAAGAACATAAGAAGAGCCTTCCTGGATCAGGCCAAAGGCTCATCTAGTCCAGCTTCCTGTACCAGCTTCCTGTACCTCACAGTGGCCCCACCAGATGCCTCTTGCAACTTATGTCTTGCAAGAGCTGCTTCCAGCTGTATGAACCTGCCTGTGCACTAAGATCAGCATTGGAGAATGCTCTGTGCTCCGCGCCAGCTGTAGCCCTTCTCAGTCATCATAGCACCTAAACTATAGAATATGCCTTTTTGGTTCCCTCACCCCTTGTTTTCTGACAAGTGACAAAAGCCTGTTGGCTTCAACAGGTGTTTGCCTTTATATAAGAATTAATATTTATGTCTGTTTTTCTGATTCATAGTTGTTATCAATCTGAAATTTGTTAGTATTCTGTTTTGTTTGCTTGCTTGTTTTTGCAAACTGCCCTGAATCGAAGGGCAGTTTGCAAAAACAAATGTTTTGTTTTTGCATTTTGCAAACAAATGCAAAAACAAAACAAAAAGTACAAATGTTTTTTAATAAATTGGTTCCTCAGCTGAAGTTCCAACATAATCTGTCTCAGAGTTTCTTGTGTGCCTGTTGCTCTCAGTCGAAGCCCCTTCTTTTCTCCTCTCATTATTTCACTATATTCCTCCTGGCACCTAATCTGCAGCTTGGATAACCCAAGCAATTCCCTCTCACTTTCCATTTATCTAGGGTGAAATGGGCAAAATCCCCCAGGAAATTCCTGTGTTTCAAGCCCCACTGAACTGAATAGGACTTATTTGATTGGTCTTGGGCAGTAGAGCTCTGCAAGGTCCCAGGCAGAAGGTTTCCTTAGCCCTGAGATCTTTTGAGTGGGATGTCAATGAATGGAACATAAGGTCTCCTGTGTGCAAATAACATGTTTGAGCATTGAGCTGTGAACCTTCCTCCATCTACTTGCAACGTACTTGCAAAGCTGTTGGAGCATCTTGCTTTGTGATGTAGCACTGCTGGTGTACTCCATCCTGTTTCTGTTCTGGGACATCAAGTTTAATATATATTTCAAAAAAGCAATCCTTAAACTCCTTTTATTCTACAATCCTGACTCCCAATTTTTAATGTTCCTTTTAAAACATCACTGGGTATCTACTGTATTTAAAGAGAAGAAACTGTACAAATGGACTCTGTCGCTTATACGTTCTACACAATCATTTCTCCCAACCAAGCAACACAATAATCTGACTCTTCTGCAGAAATGATGGGAGCTTAGTCATAGTAATTTAACAGCAAAGTGCCAAGGAAGTGTCAATCACAAGCAGGGCCGGCCCATCCATGAGGCCAACTGAACCAGTCATCTCAGGTAATAGACTGGCAGGGGACCCCACCTGTGTTCCCCCCCATTTGCCTCCACTGGGAGGAGCAGAGTTGGTGCATCACCTGGTAAAGGAAGGGGCAGTATTTGGCACACTATCTTAGGGGCCAGGAGGTCTTGGTCTGGCCCTGGCCATAAGGATAACTATTCTGCATGCTCTTGCTTGGATTCTTTTTTAGTTTGTGCCTTTTTTTCTGTTAGTGGTCATTTTCGTCATGAACTCAAATCGCGTAGATCAAAGATGAGTGTGATGTGGGAAGCCATTTCCTGAGGTTTTGTATTTTGGGGTCTCTTTGATGGGAAATTAAACTGACAGCAGCATCCATTTAGCAAAGGGATATGCTGCTACAGTTGGGGTTTTTGAGGTTACAAAGGTGTCCTAAATGCTTACAAAATAAAAGATAGTTTGACAGATATCGAAAGCATTTGAAATAAGAAGCAAATGTACAAAAACGTTACGTCCTATAACACTGCAAAATGTCAAATAGCAGACAGATTTCCTTTCTGATGGATATTTGCTGAGTGAAGGGAGGATATGAGAGCTGAACATTTACTGAAATTAAAAGTTTGATATTTCAAAACTTGAGTTTTGATTTAAAAATTAAGATGTAGAGAAAACTGAGGAAAGAACCTCATTTGACCCAGCTGAGAATGTTTCTTCCTGTGTTTTCTTCAAACAATGCATTATGAATTTGTGGAATTTGCTGCTGATACCTGGGTCCCCCTTTTTCAACTCAGTTACAAACAACTGGTAAAGGTTTTTTTGGTTTATTATTACAGATTACTGAAAAGGTTACATGAAGATACAAAACCATCTGACTCAGAACATATATACAAAACACTAACAGTATAAAATTACAATTACTAACTTTCCTAGAATATGATGATTCTAAACTCACCCAATGTCTCAGACACAAGGTCTCACTAAGAGCAGCTAGCTCAATCTGTAACACGGGCAGCCCAATCCTGCCTAAACGACGCTGCTTCCAAGGCCCGTTGTGGGGGTTCACCTTGGGGAAGGGAACTAACATCCCCTTCCTCTGGTGTAAGCGGCGTGGGCTGCAATGGGCCTCCTGGGATGCATGCCAGCTCTGGAGCTGGCATGCGTCCGGGGGAGGCCATGTAAGGCTGGCCCGGGCTGCGACAGGGCATAGGAATATCGGCGCAACTCAGTGCCGATATCCCTGCCCCCTCCCAGCCTGGGCCAGCCAATGGCCCCCTCCCTCATCACCCCTACCCGCCCTTCCCGTGCCCGTGCGCCAACTGGCACGGGACCTACTTGTGGCGTTGGCCGCAGGTCTGGGTCGGTGGCTGGGTGAGCGGCGCCGGCCTCCATGCTGATGCCTCTTACTCGCAAGGAGCTGCAAACGTGCTTTATGGCATGTTTGCGACTCCTTAGGCTTGCGGAGCGTGCACTCCGCCGGCCTACGTTTACGCAGGATTGGGCCGTACATCTGACAAGGCAGACTTTCAAATTACAGATGAAGGGAAGAAATGTAGCCACACTCACACCAGCCTCTCTCTCCAAATGGGGAGCCCTTTTTATAACCAAACTCTCCATACTCCTTTGGGTTCCGAGTGTCTCTTATAACAGTTAATCAGAACCACATGTTGTCTAGCTGGTCAGCTGAAGACTACGGATGTTTTCAATTATCTCCCCCAAAGCTGACTCATTATAGCCGCCCGAATATAAGGCTTTCTCCGTCTTTATATAGTGGGGTTGGATAGCTTTTCTACTGTAACATCTTCCTACTATATGAGGGCTAATTGCTTGAAAATGCTCGGGATAAACGAGCGAAACGTTGCATTTTTGTAGGATGGTTTTAATTTTTAAACAGTGTTATTTTAGTGTGGACCTATGTATGTTTTTAATAGTTGATATTTTAAACTACTATTTTTATACGGAACTTAGCTTCCTGTTTTTTTTATTAGTACTATTCTAAACTTTTTTTGCCATGGCTTTACACCCGTCCTTACCAGTAAATTCAAGAGTCTCCATACTCCTCCCAACCAAAACACAGTTGTTCTCACTTCCCAACTAAACTGTTCCAGGCCAAAGATTCATCTGTGGAACTCCTTGCCACAGGATGTGGTGATGGCACCTGGCCTAGATGCCTTTAAAAGGGGTTTGGACAAATTCATGGAGGAAAAGACCATCACAGGTTACAAGCCATAAGCAACCTCCTGGTTTTTAGAAGTGGGTTTTCTCTGTGCCAGGTGCAAGGGAGTGGCGACTGGACACAGGTATCTTGTTGTCTCGTGTGCTCCCTGAGGCATCTGGTGGGGCCACTGTGTGACACAGGAAGCTGGACTATATGGGCTTTTGGCCTGATCCAGCAGGGCTCTTCTTATGTTCTTATGTTCTTATGTTCTTCACCTGTTCTTCACAGCTGCCACAAGATGTGATAATAACTAGTTTACATAATTTTAAAAGAGGATTAGGTAAATCAGAGGCGTAAACTCACTCACTAGAGAAACACAACAGGACTTTCTTCCGCATACAGTTGTGCTGTAATAAAATTTGTTATTCAAGTTTAACAAATGAATGGTGATATTCTGAATTGATACCTGCAGGATGCATGAGTGGAAGCAAGACTGAATGTGAAGCTCATAGAATTTCATCCCCCATTGAAAGATTTCTTCTACTGGAACCAGAAATTAAGTTTCACATCATTGGTTTACGCAATGACTACTGTAAGTTTGGGTTTAGTTTTCTGTCTTCAAGCATCACATTTGAAAGTGAGGTACTGCACTGGAAAAAATAGCAAATCAGGTGTGGAGGCATTCCTTGTTATGTTTTCGAGGATTGCTGAGATGGCCTGGTTCCAGTGGGCCGATATTGTGGGACCTTACCTGATTAGGCTGGTGGAGGCCATATTGTAGACCTTACCAGCCCAAGAAGCCATCAACTATGATGGGGTAAAAGAAGCCATATTTGACCACTATGGGGTGATCGAGGACTCCTTCCACCTTCAGGTGATCAGGTACAAGAAGGGGGATCAGCCTGGGCCCTCATAGAGATATGGGAAACCCTCCACCTTTAGTGCAAGCATAGTTTATTGCAAGCATTAGAGAGCTGGTCTAACATAATGACTAATGCCATAATCCTAGGCATGTTTACTCGGAGGCAAGTCCCATAGTCCCAACAGGGCTTACTGCAAGGAAAGTGCATAGGATAGCAGCATAAGAGGCTGAGTGGTGAAGACGTCACTTCCCTAGGTTGAATTTCACGTCTGCCATGGACTCGTTGGGTGACCTTAGACAAGCCACTCCCTCTCAGTCTCAGCTGCAATGTAGATAATAATACTGTACTTACCTTACAGGGCTGTTGTAAGGGTTACATAACGATAAGGCACATGAAGCACGGTGAAACACAGAAAGTGGTATATAGTTGTTAAGTACTAATTTTAGATAGTTCTCTTTTCAGATCTGAACATATTGGATTGGAGTAATGGGAATCTCATTGCTTTTGCTCTTGGGTCCACTGTACACATTTGGAATGGAGAAGCACCCCGAGATGTTGAAAACATTGAATTCTGTTCCCATTGCAGATATATTGCCTCTGTTGCATGGATGCAAGAAAATGGTTACCTTGCATTTGGTACCAGTGATGGCGAAGTGCAGGTACAGGATATTTAATGTCATGGTGTCATGTTCAGATAAAGTAAATACAGTGCTACTGACATGCCATCCTGTACTAAATGCTTGCTATGGCCTTGGCCCAATTATAGGTCCTGAAAACAAGTTGCTGTGAGTAACTAGTGTCCAGAAAGGTGGAACGGGGAAGAGCATTTCCTTTTCCGCTACAAAGGTCAAACTAGTTGTAATGTTGGTCACATTGTTGGTCACATTGAAATGCTGGGATTTTGTATGTAGATGGCACCTCTGCAGGGGCTGATCTGGATAGGGACCTGTGGTGTTCCATCTCACCCGCAGAGCCATGCGCTGGCAGGAGACTGTTCTGGCAGTTTGGCCAGCTCCGAGCTGTCCGGTATTATGACATCGCCTGGTGCTTGCGGACTTGGTTGGGAGTGAAGACAGCTGGCCAGGATAGCTGATGTAGAGGGGAGGAAGCTGGAAAGGCAGCAGCATTAAGGATGGGCGGAGAAGGGAGGTGGAAAAGCTGGAGAGGAAGTAGCAGCAGGGAAGTAGAGCAGATCGTGCTACCCCTGCACCAACCCCAATAACTCCCTCCCTGTCTTTAGAAAAATTAAAATGGTTGATTTAAATGAAAATGTATTGGTGAGAAATGGTGTATAATCTTTGGGGTTTGTTGTTGTTGTTGTTAGTTGTGGGACATTGAAACCCGAAAGAGACTGAGAAATATGTTTGGTCACATGTCTGTAGTTGGAGCCATGAGTTGGAATGGATCTATACTTAGCAGGTGAGTAATGAAATATATTCGAGTGTGGCATATAGTCTTACAGTCGTTATTCAGGGTAACTATTACTGAATCAATAGATTACCCTGCCTCTGAGGAAACTTGTGAAAACATGGTTTTTCTGGCCATAAGTTTGACAGGCCCAAAGCCTGAGAGGACTCCAGGACATTTACAGCACAATCCTTTGCATGTCTGCTCAGAAGTAAGTCTCACTGTATTCAATGGGGCTTACTCCCAGGTAAGTGTGTACAGAGTTGTAGCCTTAAAGTGACTGAGAAGTGAGAATGTTACCAGGTGGCTCCTTATTTCAGGTGTAGCTCCTTATTTCATCACAGCAGTACTGTACTGGTGTGACAGGGGAAGCAACTCATGAGGGGACTAAAGCCTGAGGCACGCCGCCCATGTTTCATGTGCATTACGCATGTCGCTCAGGGTGTGTCGCGCAACGCAAAAGACGCACTGAAATCTGGGCATTGTCTAGGGGAGGCATACATGTGTCCGTGGCTCCCGGCGGCCCTCATTGTCCAGAATGAAGGCATGTCATACCACAAAAACGCGCACGCAGCCGGACGCACCTTCCGCGACGCACACGAAACGTGGGTGGTGTGCCTCGGGCTTAACTCTGGAAGTTGCCAATGTATTATCCAAGATTATGTCTGGGTGAAAAACAGTGAGTGGGTGTTATTTCAGGGGAAAGTTAAGGACAGAAAGACAGGAAATGGACAGACAATTACAGAAGGAAATCAGGGCAAAAGTTATAAATACTAGATAGACTCAAGGAGCTCTAAGCACGAGCTGCTGTAAGCGCTTTGGAGAGGCTGGAACCAGGGAACAGAAGGCGGCTCCTGGTGAGGAGTCCATGTTTCCAAGCAGAGCAGGACTGAGATGGAGGGATTCTTGAGAGATATGCCAATGCAAATGCCAATAAGATGCAAATGATACAAAATGTGGAATATTTGATATCATTTAATATCTCTTGAGATGAAAGTCAGGTTTCCTTCACGCTGCACAATTTTTCTGCCACACAAGAAGTCCCCAGATGACATGTGAGTTTAGAGAGGCATAACCTGAGAATGGGACAATTACATGGCAATGCATTGACCTTTATTAGGGTGCTTGGAAAAAGTGCTGCCGTGATCACAGAATATGCTGCGAAGAATGTTAGAATAACTTTCACTTTTCATTTGTCTTCATTTGAGTCAACCATTCACTCATAACAATGACTCTTATAGTCCAATCCTATCCTTCCCCCGCCATAGCATGCAGTCGTGCCAAAATGAGCTGTGCTGTATGCTATTGGGGGGGGGGGAGGCAGATTGAGAGGCTTGGGAGGGGAAAGGGAACTTCCATAAGCCTCCCGATTGCCTGTGGATCTCCTCGGACCTGTGTCAGCTCCTTAACTCGGCTGTTACATGGCGTCCTCCTACTTCCTGGCAGAAATCCGAGGAGGCCCTGAGTAGACCTCCGGGAACAGGGATAGGATCCGGTGGGCGGCCCTGGGCTACACACCGGATAGTTAGTTAGGATTGCGCTCTTAATCACGTGTAACAAGTTACAAAGCAGGAATAGTGGCAGGAGACGAAAACATACTAATGAAGGAATTTAAAGTTCATTTTGTTGTTTATAGTCTTAATGGGAGGAGGCTATGGGGGTCTTTGCCATGGCAGGCTCCACACTTTGAAATTTACCACTAATCAGTGCTACTGGGTGCAGCTGGTACATGTACTGCTATTGGAGGTGATGCAGGATGGGATGTTTTTGGTGGTGGCCCCTTGAATGTGGAATTCCATATCCCTAGAATTTCGTATGACCCCACATCATCATTATTATCAACAAAAAAGTTCAGAAAGCGCTTTACAGAGAAAAATCAAATAACTAAATGGCTCCCTGTCCCAAAAGTAAATGGAACCATTTACTGGGACAATCTAAAAATATGCAGAAGAGACACCAGCAACAGCTACTAGAAAAGACACTGTGGGATGGACAGTTACTCTTCCCCTGATAAATATGAGAGGAGCAGCACTTGAAATAGTGCCTCTTTGCCCAGTTAGCAGGGTATATTATTTTTGCTGCTCTGTGAAGTCTATTTTGTTTCCCCAGGCTTGCAAATTTCTGAACTTTGATATGAAATTCATTATTTTCTTCAAGTGCTGTCTCCTCTTGTCCATAGTGGTTCAAGACTAGGATATGTTTATCATCACGATGTTCGATCAGCTCAGCATCATGTTGGAATGGCTCGACAAAGCAAACAGAGTGTTTGTAGCCTGCAATGGTCCCCAGATAGAAAACTGCTGGCATGTGGTTCTAGTGATGGTCTATTGAATATTTGGCCTAATGATCCAGGTGTGACAATGCAGTGTAGGCCATTGGTCTCTATACCCCATTCTTCAGCAGTGAAGGTAGGAAGAAGAAAAGGGTCTTCTCTTTTCATTTACATGCATGGTATGTGTCAGTAGTCAGAGCCTTTAAGGTAGAATTTATGCCACTATTGTATTCTGGTGGACAATTGGAAAAATATCTGTGCGTTAATCTGCTGCTTCTTTCTTCATTAGGCGATGATGTGGTGTCCATGGCAATCTGGAGTAATTGCTACAGGAGGTGGAATGAAAGACAATTTTTTGCGCACTTGGAATGTTAACAGTGCGAAGCACCTCAAAGCTGCAGATACAAAATCCCAGGTAAAACCATGATGTACTTGCATGCTTCAGATTTGCACACTGTGCCCTCTGCACAGTATTTCCATCCACCTTAATGGTAATTCTGTAATGGTAGTTCTGTATCTTTTTATCTGTGGGGATTCTGTTCCTGGAACCCCTGCAGATGCCAAAATCCGCGGATAATGAAATCCACGTTGGGGGTGGGATGGCGCTAAAATACCTTATTTTTAAGCTGTTTGGGAGCCCTCTGGCCGCTTCCCACCTGCTGCATGGCTTCAAAAGGCTCTAAACTGCAGCAGAAGAAAAACACAACTGGAAGCGACTTCCGGTTTGCATGCACAACTGGAAGTCGTTTCCGGTCACGGTTTTTCTTTTTGCTGCAATTTAGAGCCTTTTGAAGCTGCACAGAAGGTGAAAAGCAGCCAGTGGGCCTCCAAACAGCTTAAGAATAAGATATTTTAGAGTCGCCCCGCCTCCAGTGGGCCTTCCTGTTCCGTGGTGCCATCCCTGGTGAGTCAAATCCACGGATGGCTAATCTGCAGATAAGAAGGTCCGACCTGTAAAAGAAACCATGCTGCTGATAATTTCATGTATGTGTCCCAACTGAAATAAATGGGATATGAGGATAGCCTTGCATTGCCTTGTGTGGGGGCTATGAGCAGATACCATGTACAAGAGCCTATCCTTGTGAATGGGATAATCTCACATCCATCATAGCACACCTGGAAAGCTCAGGTTTGGGAGATGGAACATATCGAACAGGTTGCCAGTCTTATACATCTAGTCACACAACATGAATTTTCCACATGCTACACTAGTCTAACTCTTTCATGGCCCTGGTCAGACAACTTCTTTCTCGCTCATCCACTCGGGCTCTGTAGCTTGTTGAGACCGTTTCTCATTCTCGCAGCTGCACCAGCCAGGAGATCCTGACTTGCCACTCTTCCTTTCTGTGTCTTGTAATGAACTCGGGGTCCCAATATGGAGCTACAGCTCACCACACATCTTCTGAGCAGAATGGATTTCCACTTCTCATAAGAACATAAGAAGAGCCCTGCTGGATCAGGCCAAAGGCCCATCTAGTCCAGCTTCCTATATCACACAGTGGCCCCACCAGATGCCTCAAGGAGTACACAAGACAAGAAGACACCTGTATCTTGTTGCCACTCCCTTGCATCTGGCACAGAGAAAACCTACTCCTACAACCAGGAGGTTGCTTATCCCCATCATGGCTTGTAAGCTGTGATGGACTTTTCCTCCATAAATCTGTCCAATCCCCATCCAGGTCAGGTGCCATCACCACCTCCTGTGGCAAGGAGTTCCACAGATGAATTACACACTGGGTAAAGAAATATTTTCTTTTCTCTGTTTTAATACTCCCTCCACTCAATTTGAGTGGATGTCCCCTAGTTCTAGTGTTGTGTGAGAGGGAAAAGAACTTCTCTCTATCCACTCTCTCCATCCCATGCATAATTTTATACGTCTTGATCATGTCCCCCCTCAGCCGCCTTTTTTCTAGAGCCCCAAATGCTGTAGCCTTTCCTCATAAGGGATGGAAATTCTCATTTCCATCATGAAACATTGTCTGTTCACTCTCATCTGTCGGACCACTCTTTGCCTCTCATACCATCAGGTCCTTTGTACTTCTTTGACCCAGTGGCGTCGCTTTGGTAGGGGCGGGGCTGTAAGTATCGCTCCGTTGTAGTCTCTTTACCGAGACCCTGCCTACTGCTTTCTCCGCAGGGGAATGGCTCTGACAGTGAGGGGGCGGGGCCGCCTCCTGCTCGCTCGGTAAAGAGACTACAACGGAGCGATACTTACAGCCCCGCCCCTACCGAAGCGACACCACTGCTTTGACCTTTCTAATTATATAGTATTGTCCAGTTATTGTGTGCTCATTTATATCCAAACTACTGCTTATACAGTCGGACCTTTTTATCCACGTTTTTTTCCATCCACGAATTTGATTCAACACTGGTGGCAAAACTGTGGAAGAGGGAGTCCGACTGCGCCACATTACCTCTTTTTTTCAGTGTTGTCGGGGGCCTGCCAGCCGCTTCCTGCCTCCTGCACGCGTTCAAACCGTTGGAAAACGCAACCAGGAATCTGTTGGGGGCCTGCCAGCTGCTTCCCGGCATGTTTAAACTGCTGAAAAAAGGGAAAAAAATGCAACTGGGAGTCTCTGGCGCCATCTACAGGTTGCTTCTGGTATTGGTTTTTCTTTTTTTTCCGGTCAGTTTAAACAAATTTAGGAGGAGGGAAGCGCCAGAGGCGTCGCTGTGGCCTGGCGGGGTGTGCGGGTGGCCCCAGGTGACGCGCGCATGTGCACGCGCAGAAGTGTGACGCGCGTGTCGCCTGGGGGCCTCCCGCCCGCCTCGCCAGGCTGGCTCCGGGAGCCCCTCAATCGGGAGAGCCGGCTCGGGGACGTCCTCCCCGGCCGGCTGTCCGGGGCCTTCTGAAGGCCCGCTGCGAGAACGATATTTATACCGTTCTTTTTGCGCATGCTCAGACTGTTAGTGAGGGAAAAGGGCTGCCGTTGGAGGCTACCAGTGGAGGCTACCAGTGAAGGTTGGTGCATATCAGTTACTGTAGCTGGGGGAGTGGGGAAGGCTACCAAGCTAGTCACCACCGGTTTCTGACTGAACCAATCCTCTCCAAATTTCAGCCATGGGACAACCCCCCCCCGGGACTGGGGCCTCTGCAGCTTCCCAATAGTGCAAGAGCTGGCCCTTCTGGTGCATGAGGCAGCATGCCAAATACCACTGCCTCTCTTGTATGTCTCCTTACCACATGAAATGCTGCCCCCTCTAACCCAGTGGTGCATCAGTTGCTCTGCCTGCTTATCTCCTCTGCCTCCTGCTCCCTGGATTTGAAAAGAGCCACAGTTGGGCTCCTGGATGGGTCAGCCCTGAAGGGTGCCGTGTGCTGACGCTGGCTCTGTGTACAGGAGAAAATACTGGTAACCCTTTGGTTATTGACTGTAGGCTTAATTATCTGTCATAGGTGATAACTAAAGCCTCTTGTAATGTGTCGTAGCATTAGGAGCTGGTTAAACCGCTGAACCATAAGCTGTCGATCGAAAGGTCGGCAGTTCGATTCCCGCGACTGGGTGAGCGCTCGTTGCTTGGCCAGCTCCTGCCAACCTAGCAGTTCCAAAGCATGTCAATGCGAGTAGATAAATAGGTACCGCTTGCGGGAAGGTAAACAGCGCTCCGTGTTCCAGCTGCATGCTACGCGCTATGGCAAGGAGAGTCATGCCGACCACATGACCACGGAGGCGTCTTCGAACAACGCTGGCTCTTTGGCTTTGAAATGGGGATGAGCACCACATCCTAGAGTCGGACACGACTGGAATTAATTGTCAGGGGATACCTTTACCTTTACCTTACACATTGTGCATAAATATCAGTATGTAAACTGAGTCTTTAAAAAAAGAGAAAATCAACGGGGTTGGGTGGGTTGATTTCGAGCAGAGAACTAGTGGGGGAAGAGTGATGCTTAACCTTTCCCTAACCAACCAGGTGTGGAAAGGGTTGAGCACGTTCTCACCCTGCCACTTTTCTGCTCAAGCCACCAGCTTCACAGAGCTCTGTTACATGCATTTGCATGCAATGTGTGGTTAGCCTTTCAGGCACTACTGAACTGTATCAATATGTACAATATAAAAGCCATTGTAGCGATTCCACCGTGTATTCTGTTCTCAGTGCCCAGAATGTAAATGGAGATTATCAGAGTGAAATAAAATCTCCATTTAAACTCTGGGCACTCAATGGATGGCATAGTGGAACAGCTACACTGGCTTTTGTTAATTGATGTATATATTGTATGTATATCACTCTACGAACATGAAATAAGCTTTTGGAAAATGCTTCTAGGTGTGCTCCCTGCTCTGGTTACCACACACCAAAGAATTAGTGACTGGGCAAGGCTATCCTTGCAATAAGATGAACATCTGGAAGTATCCCTTGCTTTCAAGTTCAGCAGAGTTATGTGGTAAGCATCTTCTTGACTCACAAGCAACTTGTTGACTTGTCTAGTCATACTTTTAAAAGTATGACTTTTTGTCGTCTTTGTCATCATTCGTGCAGTAACATGTTTTCAGTTTTGCATTGGGCATTCCAGGGAAATGTTCTTTTAGCAGGTACATATTTTTTAAAAATAGCTCCTGGTGTTAACCACAGCAGTGAGATGCCTAATACGTTCTTGTGCACAGCAAAGATACAAGAACCACAAGAAGTTTTTGCTTCTTTTCTCAATCAGCTGTTGCATTAAAGTCTCTTGAACAAAGGGCATTACTTAAAGATACTAACTTGGAAACATCATTTTTACTATTTTACTTGCTATAAAATTGGGGATTTAGAATATAGAATATTTGCTATTGCAGCACTAGAGCAAAATGAAAATGGTTAAAAATGAAAAAAAATTCAAGTACCATCAGTATTGTGAAAAACCTTAATTTTAGAGCTGTATTGACTAGTGATGGGTAAGCTACCCTGGTTCAATTAAATAAGAACAGTGTCCAGTCCCCTTGACACAGAGGTAAATAACTACAGGTGGGCCCCCATATCCGCTGGGGATATGTTCCAGGCCCCTCCGTGGATACTTGAAACCGTGGATAAGAGCAAACCCCCCCTCTATGGTTTCCTGAGAGGCCCCTCACCCTGCCTCCCCTGCAGGCAGGCATGCTTGCCCTTCCCAGCTCTTATTTTTCTTTCAGCAAGCTTTGTTTCTTCCTTAAAACAAACAGAGATGCAGCCTCCATTGCAGGCAAGTAGAACGAGACTAAGTCCTAGAGAGGCTCTGCAAGGTTTCTGTTAACCTTGCAGAGCCTCTCTAGTACTTAGTCTCATTCTATTTGCCTGTTTCTTTAAGGAAGAAACAAAGATTACTGGGAAAAAAGTAAAAGCCTGAGGGGGTCCCCACTATCCGTGGATAACTGAAACCGTGGATAGTGAATCAGTGGATATGGAGGCCCACCTGTACTTGATCAGAGGCTTGCACAATAACTTGGGTTCAGTGAAATCATGGGATATGCCTTTCTAGCAGTGTGCTTCTGCGATGCAAGCCACTTTGCTAGTAGAGCAACTGCACAGGAACAAACTTCTTAACTCTCTGGATACATGAATCTGTCCACAGGAGAACAATGTCCAGTACCCTTCACATCAAGGTAACTAATAACTCAGAGGTCTACTTTCTAGTAAGTTTCCAGAGGACGTTTAAAGCTGTATCAGACCGCAGGCATTATTTTATTTTTTTATTTATTTTCCACATTTTTATACCACCCTTCCTCCAAGGAGCTCAGAGTGGTGTACATATTTCCTCCCCTCCTTTTTGTCCTCACAACAACCCTGTGAGGTAGGTGGGGCTGAGAGATAGTGACTGGCCCAAGGTCACCCAGGAAGCTTCGTGGCTGAGCGGGGATTTGAACCTGGATCTTCCAGGTCTAAGTCCGACTCCCAAACCACTACAGTTTTGCATTGGGCATTCCAGGGAAATGTTCTTTTAGCAGGTACATATTTTTTAAAAAATAGCTCTTGGTGTTAACCACAGCAGTGAGATGCCTAATACGTTCTTGTGCACAGCAAAGTCGATTCTGATTGGCCCGAGGCATTGCTCCGCGTCCCTCCCCCACAATACCGAACGTGGTCTCTCATTGGCTGAAGGTTGTTCTGGTGCGTTCCAAGTTGAATAAATCGAGCTTCAGCCAATGAGTGGCCACGTTTGGCATTGTGGGGGCGGGATGCGGAGCGATGCCTCGGGCCAATCAGAATCTACTCCGGGACGCGACGAAGCAAGACACCTGCGGTGTGAGGCCAGCTTTAGTGAGGACTTTGCCCAGTTGGCAGACAATTGAGAGATGGATCCCGAGTATGCCCTCTGATCCCGAGTATGCCCTCTGATGGTGGAAGTGCAGAATTGCATTGGAGGAATTATGGTTGGAGGATCCTTTGGGGAGGTATAAGGGGAGTCCGACAACAAGTCAGCTCATTTTTTTCTCCATCTTACCGCTTCTCTGATACATACGTCTCCTCTAATGTTTTGAAAAATGTAGGTCACAAAGGAAGAGTTTTGCATATGGCACTAAGCCCAAAAGGAAACAGAATCTTTTCTGCTGCAGCTGATGATACAGCTTATGTGTGGAAGTATAGAAGGATATGAGCGAATAGGGCTTCACCAGGAACTTCGGGAGGAGCTCCTCCTTTGGGAGAAGGATTACAACAAATCGGGATTCATTCTTGTATCAAGTCACTGTGTAACCCAGCTCGATGCAGAGGACAGAGTTGTTGGATTGTACAGTACAGTTGTTGGATTTTGAAATTCCCCCTCACCTGCAAAGCTGTTGCTTTCAAGTTACTCTATGTAATGGCCAAATGGACGGGCCCTGCACCTGGCACCCTCCTTCCTCCCCACAGCTCATCCTTGTTCTGGAATCAAATGGTAGTAAACTCTGCCGCAACCAAGGCTAAGGCCAGACAGAGGGGTCTGGAAAAAACCTATCATGTGTCCCCAGTCTCATTTCCATGAGCACTTCAATAGAATTATTGCCAATAAAAAGAGGATTAATATTTTAAATGGATCCATAGACTACTAGATATAAATGAACAGCGCAATCTGACTTAACTTTTGTGCCGGTGTAACCAGCGGCGCAGTGAGAACAGGAGGCCCCAGAATGGAAAAGGGATTCAAATCCCCTTTGAATTCCTCTTTTGGAGGGGATTTGAATCCCTTTTCTGTTCTGGGGCTTCCCGTTCTCGCTGGACCGCTGGTTACACTAGCACAAAAGTTAAGTCGGATTGCGCTGTAAGTAAAATACAGTCCCATCTACAAAACTGTGGTCAAAATACAGTCAATTCTTGCTATCCGCGGGGGATAGGTTCCTAGAAATTTGCGATATGAATTTGCGGATACAGAACCATTGATCCTATACGATCAATGGGGTTCCGTGCAGGGGGTGGGGTGGGGGTGCCTTACCTGCTGCCTCCAGAGGGTTCCTGCTGATTGCGGGTGCAATTTTGAATGTCCCTGCAGCATTCAGGAAGGTTGGTGGATAAAAGTTTTGGATTATGTTGAAATGGACAAACTCACAATTTTAATTAAGGAAAAGTCAGTAAACCTTTTTGTGAATAATTGGAAACCACTTATTGATTTTTATTTTATTTTTTGAGAGAGAGAGAGAGAGAGAGAGAGAGAGATAGAGAGAGAGAGAGAGAGGACGTGATATGTGGATTTGATGAATAGAATGTTAGAGATATTTTGGCTTAATTAGATATAAGTAGAAAATAGAGAATAGTATGCTAGTAAGATATACTACCAGCGGGTGGCGCAGTGGGTTAAACCGCTGAACCATGAGCTGTCGATCAAATGGTCGGCAGTTCGAATCCGCGACGGGGTGAGCGCTCGTTGCTTGGCTAGCTCCTGCCAACCTAGCAGTTCCAAAGCATGTTAATGTGAGTAGATAAATAGGTACCGCTTGCGGGAAGGTAAACAGCGCTCCGTGTTCCAGCCACATGCTACACGCTGCGGCAAGGAGAGTCATGCCCGCCACATGACCACAGAGGCATCTTCGGACAACGCTGGCTCTTCGGCTTTGAAATGGGGATGAGCACCACACCCTAGAGTCGGACATGACTGGACTTAATTGTCAGGGGTCACCTTTACCTTTACCTTAAGATGTACGGTACTACTTCTCATTTGGCTGTAATCTTTCGGAATTTACTGTATTATGTATTGTTTTGTTTTAATATTATACCAACAAAATAAATATATATTGCAAAAAAATTGCGGCGCCAAAAAAAGCCACCGGTGGCATTTTTGCCATGCCACCATTTGCCGCTGGGGTAGGGGCCTCCAGCACGCTGCCCGGGGATGAACTCCCCCTGCTCCCCATTCCTATGCCACTGATAGATGCAATCCTGACAGATGCTATCTGGGTTAGTACAGGTCGTCTGCTAAGGGCACCCAAGACACCAAGGTCATTGGAAAAGCAAAGCACCAGGACAGGATCCTACCCTCCCCTGTCATTTTGCACTGTCCCTTCTGGTCTTCCCCCCTTACCACAATGTGACTTTCTCAGAGATAGGTGTCATGAGAACAGACGAATGCATGCTACTTAACTGACCATGTTGGTTATTGTGGGGATGTGTGTGACTGTTCCTTTGAACGTGTGGTCTGGTGTATACAAGATATTAACTGTTATTTCTGTGTGTCTGAGATGACTGTGAAAAACACCGTTTTTGGTCAAAGAAAAGCAAAGGTTAATGGCAGTAGCGTCACTAGGACGCGCGTCACCCTAGTGACGCTCTGACATCGCGGCGCGGGGGGGCGACCCGGCTCCCCCCCCCGCATCGCCCTCCGGACACTCCGAGGCCGGCCCGGGAGCCGGCCTCGGAGCGTCCGACCCTGTCGGCACTCAAGGACCTTCTGAAAGAAGGCCCATGCAGCGCGTTAATACGGGTATTTTTTTACAATTTTTGCGCATGCGCAGAGACCGTTTTGAGGGCATTTTGCCCTCAAAATGGTCTGCGCATGCACGAAAATTGTAAAAAAATACCTGTATTAACGCGCTGCATGGGCCTTCTTTCAGAAGGCCCTGGAGTGCCGGCGGGGTCGGACGCTCCGAGGCCGGCCTCGGAGCGTCCGGAGGGTGTCGCGCGTCACGGAGGTGCGCGCATCACCCCATGGCGCGCGTCATCCCCAGGTGGCCCGCCCCCCCCGCCACACTCCAGTGACGCCAGTGGTTAATGGCATCTACTCCTCTCTGTAACTTTGGTTGATGAAAAAAAAAGTCAAATGGTTCTAATTTCCAGGATTGTGTAGCATTGTTTCAATAACTTGGAGACCTGCAGCCCAGACTAGAGGGCTGCCCCAGTCTCTGATGGCCCTCCAGACCTATGGGCAGCTTCTTCCTTTCTTCCTATGACATCGAAGGAACTCAGTATCCGACCCAGCCATGTGTCTGATGCCCACTGTGTCTGAACTTCTTTCTTCAAGTAAATCTTTTATTTAGTCCAGTTCTTTCTCTTTTTTCCTTCTGGTCTTCCTTTTATTCTGGCTTGTGGCCAGGGCCATTCAGAGAAATTTTATCAGGGGGTACAAAGTTTCGTTTGGGCCCCTTCCCTACATATGAATTTGGTTCCTGGGTCTCCCTTTTTTGCTCTAGGGCTCCCTTTTTGACCCATTTTTCGCCCTGGGCCCGGGTACAAATTACCCCCTTAACCCCCCTCTCAGAGGCCCTGCTTGTGGCCCTGGAAGCATTCCTGATTCCCTTCTGGTGTGCGTAGTGTAGTTCTCTTACAGCCCAATCCTAATTAACACCCCCCCCCCACCGTTGTAGCCGTGCCAGCAGAGAATGTGCTGCATCAAATGGGAGGGGCAGTCTGGATGTCTTCTCAAGATAAGGAAACTTTTGTTCCCTTACCTTGGGGTAAGCCTCTGCTACCCCGCGGATCTCTTCAGATCTGTGCCAGCTATTTTGCTGGTGCACATTTGAGGAGAGGAAGGGAGGGAATGGGAAAGAAATTGGGTTAGGATACTGGCACACAAGTGCCACTGGTAGATGCCCGCTCCCTCCCCTGTTCCGCCTCCCATCCACCCCCTCTCTGCCCCTAGACACTCCCCTGTATTTATATTTATTTTATGTATTTCCAGGGCCAACACAAAATGTTGATTGAATAATAAGGTTCTTGGGTAGCAAAATCTAGACTTCGTTAATAAAACATCGTTTTGCATAATCAAAAGCAATATAATGAGAGCTTCTTTAATGCAAAAACATGTGCTTTCCAGATGACTTCTAGTTGTAAACTATATTGCAGGGGTGGCCAAACTGTGGCTCCTGAGCCACATTTGTCTCTTTGATGTATAATGTGTGGCTCTCGGAAATATGTTGGCTGAGCTTCTTTTTGTATTACAATTAATATATAAAAGGTAAATAAGAAATTTTCAAGCTTTACAATTATTGATCAGGTACAAACTGAGAGTCCACTAGATTAAAACATAAGTTTAATGTTCATGGTGAATAAATATATTCAAGAATTTAAATGCTTCTTAAATATTGCGGTTCTCAAACATCTGAAGTTTATTGTATGTGGCTCTTACATTAATCACATTTGGCCACCCCTGCTATATTGTCTTTTCAAGCAAAATAGTCAAGCAAATTCAAGCAAAATAAGCCGATTTGATAAAGGGCTGAGATTTAAGATGCATCACCATTAGGGTATTCAGAGTTGTATCTATCACCAGGCAAATGTACAGAATAGCACGGAGATAACCAGGACATGTAAAGTTAGCATGTTGTGCTTCTCATGTGACTAGTTTTCAGGCTGAGAGATCAGGTGACACAAAATTGTTGAAAGCGCTAGTGTAGCTTAGCGGCTATGAGACTGCACTGTGATACTTAAAAGCTTATCTATTGTCACCAACAAACGTTGAATCGAGGATGAATACTGTCTTTATGGCTAGAGACGGGAAATAGTTTTTAAGGTAGTTAAAAGAGGTTTGAGAAAGATGACGTTTCCTGTGGTATACATTCATATTTCTTGTCTCTCACTCTTATTGCAGTACAAGCACCACAAAACCTGCCAATTTCACTGTGGAAGAAATGTACAAGTTAAGTATTATAGGGTTCTAAGATCTGCAGAAATGAATGGGCTTGGGAGCACCATAACTCTGTACAGGAGCTGCTGTTACACCTTTTGGCTGGGATGGGATCCAATGGCAATTAGGAAATTTGGTTGGGATTTATTTTGGTCGGGAATTGTGCAGCCAGACTTCTAAATGCTAAGGAGGTGGACGCTACTCAAGTCTCTAGTCCAGGATTTCCAGTCTGAGTACGTAAGCTTTCCATGGATGATCCTTCTTGTCCAAAGTTTTGAGACTATCACAGACTCCATGAATTGAATATTAGAACTGGACTTGAGAGATTGGCCTTAGGTCCCCAACTCAGTATTTAAGGCCCATAACTGGTCTTAGAAGTAAGTTCCATTGAATTCAATGGGACTTACTCCCATGAAAGTGTGTAGTATTACTTATAGGACAGTACAGCATATTGCAGTTTACTTATATGGCAGTACAGTTACAGAGGTAAGCATAAGCTACAGGAGAAGCTTAAAGAAAATGCTACATGCATTGACATCAATGGGAGTTTTTTTTTCCCTGGGGTACATAGCAGTTATGGAAAGCCCCCCTTGTCCCCCACCACAACCTCAGTGTGTGTGTGTGGGGGGGGGAGAGCCCTGATCCTATTCATTAAAGAAAAGCTAAGTCCTAAAAGGGTAATAATGCTTTAAATGCTCAAGTCAACAAGTAGGTTGACTCTTGAGGAGAATCAGTTAAGAAGAGAATAATAAAAATCAAGGGATCAGTCTCTGTCACCCCCTGTGATTTTCTTTATCCAGGAGATATAGGCCTTTGTAAGACGAGTATAGATTCCAGGAAATTTGCTAGAACCACAGTTTTTACCAAAGGAGACGATGCCTTTTTGTTTCTTGTTGCATATCAAAGGACCGCCAGAGTCACCCTGGAGAAAAAAAGAAGAAACTTGATGTTACTGTTCATAGAAACTGAAAATGCCCTTCTTGGGTCCTACTGTTGCAACAGGATGGGAAATTTGAAAAATTATGCTCTTGCTCAGTTTGTTTTTAGCAAAAGTGTTAATTCACAGTCCGTTCAATTGAACAAAATGCCAAGCTAATTCACATTTCTCATTTTCAATAGGGCTGCTTATCTCATTCTGTTTTATTAGTAAATTAATCAACTAAAGTTTTAGTTGCTTAATCACTGGGTTTTTTAGTTCTAATTAGTGAGAGAAAATCTTAATTGATGGGGCTGCAAACAATATTCTCCCTAAGGAATAGAGGGAATTGGAAGGGGTCTGCTGTGTTGTGTGTCGCTGCACAACAGCTCCTCAGTGTTTCTGGAGACATGGCGATGACATCAAACGTCATTCAAGCTCCATGGTGCACAGACTTTGAGCTGCCTGGTTGTGCTTGTGCAGCTTAAAGAGAACAGTGACTGCAAAGTGAGGGTGTTTGTTTATTACTTTTGGCCCTGGTGTGCCACAGAGTAGGGGATGAAAAAAAGAAAGACAATCCTTACCATTTTAAGAATGAGTCATTTTTTGTTATGACTCTTCTTTCAATATCTTAACTTAAAAGGCTATATTTATAGAGGTTTGGTACAAAGTACAAATGGCCAGCGGGTGGCGCAGTGGGTTAAACCGCTGAACCATGAGCTGTTGATCGAAAGGTCGTGTTCCAGCCGCATGCTACGTGCTGCGGCAAGGAGAGTCATGCCGGTCACATGACCACGGAGGCGTCTTCGGACAACGCTGGCTCTTCGGCTTTGAAATGGGGATGAGCACCACACCCTAGAGTCGGACACGACTGGACTTAATTGTCAGGGGTCACCTTTACCTTTACAAATGTATTTCAATTTAATTGACTCATGAACTATTCAGTTAAAAGGAAGATTATTTGTCAACTAAACATGGGTTGGCAGGGAAGTAATTAATAATAATAATAATAATAATAATAATAATAATAATAATAAGTCTGCATGTGGATAGAGTTGGTAAAATAAGCACACTTACCTTGCACGCATCCTTCCCTCCTGTCTTATCACCAGCACACACCATATTAATTGTAACAGGAGGCCAAGAATTATAGTGTTCCTTGTCATTGCAAAGTTTTCTCTCCAGGACAGTGACATTAACTTCACGCAATGTACTAGAATGCTTTGCTTTGGGTTTATCAACTGTCTTCCCCCATCCAGCTACCAGACATTGTGTTCCTGCGTTGATGTCGCTGCAATTTCTGACAAGTTGAATGGTTTTTACAGCTTGATTAATCTTTGCTCTTGTTTGCAGCTGAAAGAATAATAAAAAGAAAGAATCAGTACGGTATAAACCAGGGACAGACCATCTTGATTACGACCACTTTAGGTTTCCTTTATGCCTGTCTCAGGTTCAGGCATGGCAGGAAGTCAGATCACAGCTCCCCTCCCCACCTACCCAGCACACTTGCTCTGCCTCCAACATTTCCAGACGACCTTGTGGGCATATAGTGTTCAAATACATTCATCCATAATGTTCATCCAGATCAACATGTCCTGCTGGTGAGCTTCCAAAAGCACCTTGGAGGGCCTCTGTTGGGAGAATGCTGGACTAGAAGGACACTCATCTGATCCAGAAAGGCAATGCTTATGTCATTCATTTTCTGTACTGTACTTTTTTTTAGTAGAAAGAAGCATCAATTCTCTCCCTGATTCATATTGACTGAAATTAAATTGATGTGAAATTTGGTGACTATCCAGTGAAGAATGGCAATGGCCAGACATTAAAGGAAACATTTATCTTCCATCTCCAAATTAAAAATTCTTGGGAATAAAATTTAAACAGTCCAGATTTTCTTCATTACTAGTTGTAGACATAAATGATTAGTGCTGTGTTTCATGAGGTGGTCTGGAAGATGTGCGTACTTTATACCGTCTGCCCATATAAGTAGGCGACAGCCACCAATGGCCAGTCTCTATATTCTGCTTATCACATTACTAGTAGTTGGAAAATAGTCTCCTTGTGGCTACAGATTCACACTTTAGCACGGTTTCTCCCTCAAATCACACAGAGAGCTCATTCTGTATGTTCCCACCAAGAGCGTTTATCCTTTAGATCAGTCTATGCAGTTGGCATACCATTTCACAGCTTCTCATGCCATGCACTGGATGCATCTGTAACATCTACAGATCTAGAAATGCTGAATTCAGAGGAAGAGGCTGCACAGGCAAGGAATCACGTGGACCAGAATAAGGAGGTGACCTGGCAAGTGGACATGTCCCATATTCACCATTGCAGGCTTTGCTTTTCTATCTACATGCCCACTTTGTACATTCAAGAATACTTCATTTTTGCAGAGGGTCCCAGTCCGATTGATTTCGATTAATGACCTACTTCTAGGTAGTAATATATGAAAGTAACTGGCTAAAGAAGTACTATGAATTTTCTCAGAATGTTCCTTGAGATGTCTGAACAGACATTGCCAGACACAATGGCACCTGAAAGCCTATCATCCGAAGCAGGAGACTGGGAGCACAATCCTAAGTGTGCTGCCTGATGGCGGTGCGCCTCCTGTGCTGGTGCAGACTGCCGTAAAGCAGTCTGCACCAGTCGCAAAAGCCTCCATGACAGCGCGCTGGTCAGCGAGCTGCCAGATACGCCAGCAGGAAGGCCTCTGACTTCCCAGCCACGCTGGAGGACATCCAGATGCGCGCTGTGAAACGCAAGCCAGCGGGAAGGCGGGGGCAGGGCGGAACGGGGGCAGGACGGGGCTGAAACTGGGCGGGGTGGGAGCGGAAAAGGGGCAGGGAGGCTGCGGGAGGGGAAAGATCTGTTGCGGAAGGCCCACTCCGGATCCTATCCCCCTTCTCTGCAGCCTCCCCGCCCCTTTTCTCTCCTTGAACTTACGCTAGCAAACTTGCTAGCGTAGGTCCGAGGAGACCCGTTGCGGGCCATGAGGATTCTGCAGGGGTAAGGGGATTAAACATCCCCTTTCCCTGCAGAAGCCTCCTGGTCCCACCCCCAAGCACGGGATGCAGTGGCTGCCATTTTGACACCGCTGCGATGTCGGGCAGGGGTGTGTGAATAGGATTGGGCTCTGGGTCACTTACAAGTTACAAAGGCCTGTCCAGTGGCAGGCTATAGCCTTTCCTGTCATTGGATCTGATCTCATGAACCTCAGCCTGTCATGTTACAACATTTAACACTGCATGTCGGAGTTGCTCAAACTCAGGCTTTGGTGAGTTTCCAGGGGATACTTACAGTCCAATCCTATGCTTCCCTCCCCCGCTGATGCAGCTGTGCCAAAATGGCTTGTGCTGCATCCTGCAGGGGGCAGTCCCGGAGGTCTCCTCTGGGCAAAGGAATATTTGTAAGGTTGGGTAAGCCTCTGAGGTGTGGAGGGGTCTACTCAGACCTGCGCCAGCAATTTTGCTGGCGCAGGTCCGTGTGAAACTGGGCTGCGAGATCGAGACCAGGAAGGGGGTTTGAATTTAGCAGCCACTATTGCTGCCAAACCCACCTCCTTCCTGGACCCGATCTGCCCTCCTCCCCGCCCCATCGCTGCCCTGTTCCTCCCCGCCCCGTTCCACCCTCCCCCCCCGTTCTACCTCCCCTTTTGACTTACCTGGGTCTGTGGGCCGGTTCTGAGCCATCGCTGCTGTGGCCTCCCCACCAGTGCTCCGGCAGCGCATGGCTTTGTGCACTGCTGAAGGTGTTTTTGCGACTTCCATAAGGCAATCTCTGCTGGCGGAATGCTTGTTCCACCAGCAGATTGTCCCTTTAGGATTGGGCCACTAGTTCAGTTGCAGACAATCATTTTTAATGGAAAAGCCAACTGTTCACTTGATAAGAAGGACATTCGTAAAGATAAATGCCAGATTTCATGTTACCCTTCCCTTTTGCTTAAATAACTTACCTGCAAAAGCATGATGTCGTTTTCAAATGTCTTGAAATTAAAACCTGGGTAAACAAATATTCTAGTAATGTTTGAAATCTGTTTTTCTTTCTCTTTTTTAGTTAGTGAATGAGCTCCAAGAACAACATATGTATTTTCGCTCCTGAAAAGAAAAACCACATCGATAAATTTACAGCACTGCCATTTGCTTTGAACTATACCAAATGTTGGGCTTTGCTGCACTGTGCTATTCAGGCTGTGTTTTTATATAGTTTCTTGTATCTGGTCATATGTTCTGAATGGCACACCTTGCACAGGATCTAATACTCCCTTGTTTTCTTGTAGGTTGAGAAACCCACTGCAGGGTCAAGTGTGAACATGCAGTCCCAATTTCCAAATGTTGACTACATCATAGAAACAACTGTTTTGTTGTTTTGTTTTATTTGCATTTATTTAAAAAATGTTTAGGTCATCCTTAAGGGGATCTTTCTAAGAGGACTAACAGGGAGACTATAAAACAACTTAAAAGAAATAGTTATCTATGAAAACCCTAAGTCAGTGGTTCCCAAACTTTAGAGCACCATGACCCACCTTGTCCTCCATGGTGGGTCATGGCCTGATGCTCAATGCTCCGCTTACAAGGCACTTTTGGGAGCCTCTGGAGGCCGCTTCTGGGTCATACTGGGTCCACAATCCACTCCACTGGCCTCCGCGGGCCTCAAAATACCTCCTGGAAGTGACCGGAAGTAAACAGGAAGTCATTTCGGGCCTCAACCCACTACACATCAGGCTGGGACCCACCAGTGGGGCATGACCCACAGTTTGGGAAACGCTGCCCCAAGAGAATAAAAATATTTTCACATGGAGTCACAAAGACAACAGAGTTGGCATCAACCAAGCCTCCATTGCAAAAGCATTCCAGAATGTCATCACTGAAAAAGATCCTGTTATCTATCACTGCCCACCTCACCTCTGCAGGTGACAGCACCTAGAGCAGGGTCTCTACTATTAATATTATTAATTAATAGGGTCTCTACTATTAATATGCAGGTAGATGGTCCTTGAGATGCCCTACTCTCAAGCCATATAGGGCTACGTTTGCAGGTCACAACTATCATCTTGAATTGTACCTGGAAACAAACTGGTCAGCAAAGAATTTATTTCTGGCAAGATATGTTTTGAGTGGCCAGTACCAATTAATAATTTAGCTGCCGTATTCTGAATCAATGCACTTTCTAAATAGTTTCAAGGACAGCCCCATGCAACATGTTTTGATACTAGAGATGTGAGGATGATATTTGGACTGTGCTTGCTGTGTTGAAGTTCCTGGAGCTGCTGTCTGATAATTGTGAAAGGGCTTTGCCTTAGAGCAGGGGTGGCCAACCTTCCACCATTAGTGCTACTGTGTTCTTAAGAGTTGTGTAGAAGACAGAATCTTGGCAGCTGCAAGTGCTGATGGTGCTGCTAAAGCAGCTGCACCTGCTGAAATGCCCTCACCTATGCAGCCATTTAAAGGACCAGCATTCATGTTGAAAGGTTGGCCACCACAGCCTTAGAGTAATGTGGGTTTGCCTTAGAGCAATGTCTGGTCAGAGTCTTGGATCTGACCCCCCCAAATATGAATGCTCTCAATGGCCCGTAGATGTTTCATAATGGGACCTGGCTAGGAGGTGTACAGAGATAGCTCTGTAGTGTCTGAAATGTGGAGGTCTGGTCTACCAGAGCTTGACATGACCCCACCAGCTAAGGGGAGGGACTGATGCAAGGCATTATGGGTAAATGGCGTGGCGCCACAATTGTGGAGCTCCTTGCCAGGGGATTTGAGAACAACCCCCTCCCTCATGACTTTTCGGCGGGGGCTCAAAACTTTTCTGTTTCGTCTTGCGTTTGGGTGATGGGTTGTTGTCTGCCCCCAGTGCCTCAGTATGTTCTCCCTTGTTGTTCTGCTCTACATTGTCACCCCCAGTTGATTTTATT
The DNA here is from genome assembly GCA_026170595.1 of Plestiodon gilberti rubricaudatus. NCBI lineage: Eukaryota > Metazoa > Chordata > Lepidosauria > Squamata > Scincidae > Plestiodon > Plestiodon gilberti. Next base: position 24,078,897 of record JANXHW010000002.1, on the reverse strand, counting down.
GTTTTTTTAAACTTACTTTATGTATTGTTTTTAAATTACGTATTTTAACTTGTTGTAAGCCGCCTTGGGCATTTGCCTTGGCATAGGAAAAGGCGGGGTATAATTTTTTAAAATAAATAAATAAACCAATAAATAAAATGTTAGTCGACGTTTGCAGCTGAGAAGAGACAAGCCGTTTTTGGAGACAGAGACTGATATGAGGAAAGGCTGAGAGAAAGAGGCAGCCATGAGGCTAGACAATGCCTTGGGGCACACAACTTCTCTCTTTGAAGAAAAGGTGAGGTAGCAGACTTGCCTGTTAGGAGCATGTGCTCAGCACTTGACCCCCCCCCCCCCCATGGCACCCCCTACCCACTGCTGAGGTAGCATTGGGTAATACCACTTATGTTATGTTGCTGCAGTATATATGAATTGCCTTGAGAATATGCATTGAAAAAAGGACATAGAAGCTATTGAAACAAATTATTGTCTAAGGAATTCTTGACAAGTGATGCTTTATAAATAATATATCAAACTTACGGAAAACAGTGAGCTGCTGTTAACACCCAATTTTCTTTGATCAAAGTCCCTCCACATGAAAAAAGTTTTCCGTTCATGAGGGCAGCCATGTAAGGTCTTGAGTGTGGCACAGATTCTTTCCCTCCAATTATATTGGCACATTGACCTGTGGAAATATAAGACATTCTAATCACGTTGGATAATATACACTATGCTGCACAGGTTAACAGAGGAAAATAGTGTAATATACGTCTAGTTTGGATATGTACCTTGTCTGACTGGCTGATTTGGTTGACCCTTATGCTGCCTGCCTGACCCTATGCATTCCATGACATGTCCACATGTCCTGGCCCCTCCACTCAATTCAGGCACATGCACATGTGCATATCAAAAATATAGTACTGGACTTTCACAACTCCTGGTAAGTGAAAAAAGACCCCTGGCAAATAAAAAAGACCCTCTTTTTCCCAGCGGCAGTGGCGGTGGCGGGAGGTTGCTGATGTCACCACAAGGGGGTAGCGACCTGCCCCTTCTCAGAGTGCTGTGTCGCGACCCACCACTTTGAGAACCCCTGCTCTAACCCAAAGGAAACTGCATTTTTTGTATAGTACTTTGTAAGCAATGTAAAAATATTTATTTATATAGGTTCAATATATTTTGCAACTAGAGGTTAATACGGGTAATGCGGTCATAGTGAGGAGTGAAAAAAAGTAGCGAGCGAGGTTCAATATAGGTTGAATGTACTGTATTCAACACCAGATGACAATTGGTCTTAGAGAGTGCTAGAGAAATTCATTATCATATGCTTCATCAGCGCTTTCTTTTTCCTTTCTAGTTTATTTTCTCCCAGCTCCCGTTTCCTGCTCAGGATCCAGCGCTGCCTGCGCCAGCCTCACTAGATTCCTGGGTGGAAAGTTAGGCAGGGTTGGGCTGTCAGCATTGTAAACTGGATTCAGATCTCTGTTCAGCTATGAAACTCATGGGGTAGTTTCATAGCTGAACTTGAACACAGCTGAACTCATAGCTTGAGGACCTCCCTCCCTCCCTCCCTCCCTCCCTCATGAGGTTGCTCTAAATTTTATTGTTATTAATATTCATTTGTTGAACTGCTCTAAAAAGTTCTTACAGCAATCTACATAATGGGCAGCGCAATAAGGATCAGCGCAATAACAGGCAGCAGCACCGTAAGGATCTGGCCGGCGGCCCAGGGCCACCCACCGAATCCTATGCACCGGCGGCTCGTCCCCTTCCCCGGGTGTTTTACAGCACATTCGCAACTGCTGCCGGCGACGGAACACTTGTTGAAAAGGAATAATAAGATGGCTAAAGACTTCCAAATGCCCCCCAAAGAAACACTAAGGAGACACCAACCACCACTAGGACGCTACGATCAGACACATAGGGAAAGTTCCTCTTTCCTAATCAATATAAGAGAGGCAACAATTTGATGGGAGCTTCTTCGCCCAGTTATCAGGGATTAAATACAACGTTGCTTGGCCAACCAGTCACTTCATTATATAATGTTGCACTAGTCATTCATTTCACAAATGTCGGGGGCATAGGGGGTGCAGATAGATAGATAGATAGATAGATAGATAGAGAGAGAGAGAGAGAGAGAGAGAGAGAGACGGGGGAACTATGGTATATGGTATAATGTGGCACTTACCTTTCGGAAGTGTGAAGAGAAAAATGGAAGCCGAGAGGCACAAAACAGAGAGAAGGCCCATTGCTGCTGCTTTGTGTTCTTCTATGCACGATGAAGTATCAGTATCGAATATATATTGCGCATGTAAAGGAAGTGGGCTTTAGTTTCTTTTTCTTTCACACATTCTATGACATCCTGAGAAACATGAAACAGCACAGAGAGGTTTCTGGGCTATATGGACAGAGGTGTCATTTCCAGGCATTCGCGAGTTCTGTTGTATACCAGCTTAATCTGTAGGAAAAATAGGAGGAGACAAACTTGTGTTTGTTCATTCTTAGGCTCAACACGGCTTTATTGAAGATTCAGGCAACTATGTCAAACATCCCGTGTAATATTGGTATGTTTGAGGTTGCTGTGAAAAATAGACATGACTAGTGCAGTTACTGACACCACTGGAACATTTTGGGTGGGTGATAATTTCCTGCTTCGTCAGAAGAAGGTTTGGGTTAAATAGGTAGATAGAGATAGAGATCCCTGGAAAGGAAGTGACCACAAGACAGAGACATGAGAAAGAAAGGTAGCCACTGTTCTGACCACTGTCCATTGTGCATCATTGTGGTGAGTTACCACACTGTGAGAAATTAGTTAGTGGATATGCTTGTGTGAATCAGCCCATTGTGGAAAGAAAGCAAGAAAACCTTTAGTCATAAATTTTGCTCAGCAGGTGGCTCCAGTTTTGATTGTTGTACTGCCCACACTTATAGCAAGGCAAGGTCATACTCGGTCCATATTCCCTATGTTCCTGTAGAATCACCGAACTCAAAGGCTCTGTCACCCAGCAAGATCACCCATCAGTCATACACCCAATAGAGAATTTCAGCCTGCCCAATATAGGCCCAAGTGTGCCATAACCAGAGGCGGGCAGCCCAATCCTATTCAGCGCTGGAGCTGCGGGGCTGGGCAGCCCGCGCTGTATCCAGCACTGAGAAGGAGCAGGCTGGAGGTCGCCTTGGGGTAAGGAGACATTTGTCCCCTTATCACAGGTAAAGCCCCAACCTGCGCAACAGGGGTACTTGGATCTGTGTGCGCTTAATAGCTGGCGCAGAGCCGAGAAGCCTCGTGCAGGCAGAAAAGGCCTGGGAGGGGACATAGGATTCAGTGTGTCCCAGTGCCGCCAATCCCGCCCCCTCCTGAGCCTGTTCCACTCCCATTTCTGCCCCATTACACCCCACCCTCCCCCAGCCCCTGCACCACTTGGAGCAGATCTGACCTGCTCCAGCGTGTGGTCGTCCTGCTACAGCCCCGGAGGGATGGTGCAGTCCTTCCTGCTGGCACTCCCTCCTTTCCGGGTGTCATAATGTTGCGAACCCTAGGCTGGTGCAGCACGTGATATGCCGGCCTAGCAGGAGCATAGGATTGTACTGGCAGGCACATAGTAGAAGGAACTAAATGGTTCAATTAGAGAAAGTGTTTTTGTTTTCAGCTTTCTGTTACTTTTCTGCTTTTGTGAGCAACACAGTAAGGGCCAAACTAGGCATATGATGTGTGTAGAAGAGCTTTTAATAGCTGTGCTTCCAACAAGAAATGTGTATTCTTTTCCTGAAGCCAGCTGTGATGGTTGTACTCCTGGCTGGGGTTGAAGTGCATACGACAGGGAGGTCAGCTTCTTTTTGCAGCAGTTGCAGCAAATAGCAATTTTGGGGACAGAAAGCAGCTTCTGGGGGCAATTTTCACTGGAACAACAGCCCAGGGGAAAGAGTTGACTTCCACGTCCCTGCAGTGCCAATCAGTAGTGATCCTCTACAGTGTTTTTTTTTTTGGGGGGGGGGTGTTGAAAGATGAGGCACTTCTGGTTGGAAGCACCCCTCCTAAAATTGCACAACTAGTAAAATGACATTCATTTAGTGATTCTAGACTCTAGAGCACTGATGGCGAGTGATTACATCGAGGAGACCTAAGGGGCTACGTCCCCCTGCAGAATACAGTGCATGCTCTGTTGGTGTGGCTACATTGGTGTGTGTGTGTGTGTGTGTTTTACTTAGGATTGGGTTATCAGTGTATGAAATATAGCAGAGTCACGATAGTTAGGTCAATGCCAGCGTCAGCTTTGGAGAGAGCTTGGCCGTGGCCATTGTGTGTGTATGCTTGTGTGTACACATACACACAAACACCTCCTCCCAATGGAGCAGTTCAGACACTCCTCCCTCAGTGCTGCTGGAATGCTGCGGGGGCAACATCCTCCCGAGATTGCTCTGCTTTCCTTTCCCAACCCAGGTGAGAAGATCACCCTCTCCTACCCGCTATGAACGGGGTCCTCACTGCTCAGACACCCCGTCATCATTGCAGGAGCCCCTGAGGAAGACCAGTGGTGAGTCTGGAACTTGGCAGGAGAAGGCCGTGATTTGTTGCTCAGCTGAGCCATGTGTGCCACCGCCACCTGTTGCAATGGGGGCCTTTGGGATTGGTTGGTTTGAGCCCCCATCGATGCATTGCCAAACCTTGCCAATTTCCGATGCTGCTCTGCTTTAGGTAGTGATGCACTGAACACAGTCTGAGAGAGATTTTCTTTGGGGAAAGAACTCTTCCGAGGAACAAAACATGACCAAGGCTGCAAACTAGTGGGAGGTTACTGATCGCCATGTCACGAGAGAAGAACAAGAAGGGCACAGATACACAAGTGAGGAATCCCACTTCCTCCCACCTCCCTCCCACCCCCCCCATGCGGACTTCCAGGTGTCAGGGCTCCTTCTCCACTGCTTGTGGTGGCCAGGCCACGCTGTATGGCGTATCATGCTTTGCGACATTCAAATACCTTGCGCTGCCAGAACGTTAGGGCTGCCGGGCTGCCAGTGGATAAAATAAAGCCAGGCCTGACATATTTCTGTCCAGGAGAGGGCCTCAAAGTCATGCATACACTATGTTTTCAGCTTTTCTACTTCACTATATTCACTTCAGTCATTCAGGAATTCTTCCTCCGAATCGTCATGCCATTTGCTTCACTGTTGTTACCAGCAGTGCTTTTTAAACATGAGTAACATATGCACATGTGGGGAAACAACTAGTGTGCAGAGATATTGTGTAGTGGCTAATGGCACAACTATGTGGTTCAGTGGAGAATGGAGGAGAGAGGCATGGATGAAACAAAAGGGTCTATTGTAGTGACGGAATAAAAAGGAGAAATCAAAAATGGTGCCTAGCTGACTGTCGCTATAGCTAGACAGGGGAAGAACTATTTTTCACCATTCAAATTGCTGCTGGGTCCTACTTGTAAGTAGTTAGGAAGAAAAGAGAGAAGAGGGGAGGAGCGAAGAACCCTTTAGAAAGAGAAAGGGGGCAGATCAAGAATAGAGAAAAGAAAGGGAGAAGGGACAGAGAGAGATTAGGTGAGATTCCCAGAGAGGTCTGGGGTTAGGAAAAAGGGGTTTTGAGGTATAAGTGAAAGCTTTTGTGAGGAGAGATAAGAGCTCCCAGCTGCGTCCGCCGAGTGTGGGAGGCGACAGCCAGCAGAGAGGCCAGACTGCAAAAGGATACCATCTGGAATGTAGTTGTTCACGAAAGAGTGGACATTAAAAAAAACCCATGGGGGGGGGGGGGTAGGAAAGCCTGCCCATGTACACCGCCTTGGATTAAAGTCAGAGGAGAAATCCAATGACCAAGAAAGGCGGTATATAAATACTGTATTACCCCAAGTCTCCGAAAGCAATCAGCTGGAACGGGTGATTTCCTTGTTCTTGGAGTTCTTGATGGATCTGTTAAGGGGATTTATTTGATGGAAGCCTGAGGCTGATTCCCGGGCTTCACCTAAATTAGTACAAAAACAGGAATGGCTTCACACACGCACAACACACACACACACACACACACACACACACACACACACACACACACACACACACACACACACAACACAAACACACAGAAAGTCACAAGTACTTTGGTGACAGGTGACAGACAATGAAAGATGGAGGGGAGTTGTGGGTCAAATGCAAGGGTGGTCAGTTGACCCAAGTTACCAATCCATGTCTGCAGGGGCTACAGGGCAAGAGGTCTGGAGCAGAGCTAGGGCTGTGCCCTCTGGTCATGGAGGGGGTGTGGACCCCAACCCCGGGATTAGCTCTGGGAAAGGGAGGAAGCTCCCCAGTGGCCAGTCAGCCACCACCTACAAGCCGCTGCTGCGCAGGTTTCGGCAATGCTTTAGGGGGTGTTGGTTCAGAAGGCTAGAGTCGCATTTTGCGTTCACAGAATGCAATTCTAGATTTTCATAATGAGTCATCATTAGGTGTTCCAGCACTGAGGCGACAAATCGTGTAAGTTCGGGCGGGGGTGGGGGGTGGGGAGAGAAGCAGCAACATTTTCAACCAGAAGTCCTTGAGATCTGATTATTGCAGAAGGCAAAAGAAGAAAGCCTGTGCAGAAGGACAGTGTTACCCAGCCACTCTTTTATTTCATTTTATTTGTTCCTATTCCAAGGCGTGTGGGAAAGACACATGTATACATGTGTAGATGCCATCAGGGATGGTGGCACTGGCAGCAACTCTCTGCCTCAGGCCTGGGGAAAGGGCTTGGGCTGCCCCCTGACCCCTAGAGACGTTGAAACCGTGTATAATAGTCACATGCCATAGGAGGGTCGTTCTTTCTGTCGCTGGTACTACCAGGCTACTTAGGTGATCCTCACACATCCTGCTCCTCAAGTTTGTGTTAATTTGCTGCAAACATGAAAGTGTTCCTTCACGGCCAGCACTATCCTCCAAGAAAAAAAGGTATCACTTGTCCTCACCATTGTAGTCTCACCACAATACGAGGCCATGCAGTGCTCGGTGCTTCTCAGTTGCAATGCCATTGCAGAGAAGGGAACTATGAAGCATGGGGATTCAGGGATTCCCTGTGCCATGGGGCAGCCCCCAAACATTGCTGTCTCCTTCTACCTTTCTCCTTCATGTTCATTTCAAGAGACAGAAGATCTAGTGTGGGCTACCGTCCACTGCTATTGTTCTACATGCAGTAGAAGTCTTTGATCTAGCTGAACCTCAGCTTGGTTTAGATGTTAATATTTTTTTAACAATCCAGGTACAGGTTTGTCACCTCAGTGATACATTCCTTAGAAACCCTGGCACATATGTGTGGAAGTTTTAGCCTGTAACTGAGACCTGGGATGGGGGATTCTATCTTATATATTTATCATACAAGTACACTGCATTGATTACTGGCCACAAATATTCAGAGCCAGTTTGTTTTCCTGTCAGTTTCACACTTCTGCCTTCTTAACAGTTTCTTGGGGGGAAATAAAAGAAGCACAAGATTCTTTCACAGGAAGATAGTTCATTTCTGTCTGGTTGTTGATGATGCATTATTATCACAACCCTGGTGTTATTCAAGCCGCAAGTGTCATTCAGCACACACAGTCCAACTGTAGGCATCTACACAAAGCCCACATTTCCAACCCCTGGCATTTCCTACACATGGTTCAGCACATGCGATTTCCCCTTCTATTGAATAATTGAGTAGTTGGTCTGTGTCTTAGAGTCCATTATTCATGCACGCCCTGTGATGTGGTCACAGTCACAGCCCAAGTATAGCACAGAGAAGTTGGTTTCTCTGGGCTTCCTTTGTGGTTGTAATTCAAGCTGTGTGAAAAAAAATCAAATTGCTTTGATGAGAAATACCAGAATAAGCACAAAGAAATCAACCCCTGCTACCTTTACAGATGCAAATACAAATACAGATGCTACCTTTACAGATACAACTCCTTGACATTTCAGGAGGCGATCAACTCTTCCTTCCCATTTATCCCAACATAACATCCCTCACAGTAGCTGTCACTTCACTTGTGTCTCCTTTGTATTTCTTCTTAGACTGAGAGCCTCTGAAACAGGGAGCCAACTTCTCATTCCTTTTGCCATGTGAACCACTTTGTGAACTTTTTAATTATAAACAGCATGTAAATATCAATAATAATATAATTGGTGTCTGACAGCCCAATCTTACCTGGGCCGGGCAATGCTGTAAAGTAGTCAGTGCCCGTTGTAAAAGGCGATCCAGCAGTGTTCAAAGTTGTGTGCTGTTGGAGAGCCAGCAGGAAGGTCAGAACCTTCCCATGTGCTCCAGAGCAACTGGACGCTGCCACCAACGGAGGTAAGGTGGCGGGGTAGGCGGGAGGGGTGGGGAAGGGCGGAACGGGGCCAGGAGATGGGCATATCGCATCTGGGAAGGGGGCAGTGGTGGCTGCCAAATCCTGAACCCCCGAACCTGATCCAACGGCGTGGGTCCACACGGACCTGCACCAGCTATTTAGCTAGCACAGGTCCGAGTAGACCCCCTGGGCCACAGAGGCTTACCCTTGGATAAGGGAACGATTCTTACCTTACCCAGAGGAGACCTCCACAGGATGCAGCATTAGCCATTTTGGCACTGCTGCATTGGCAGGGAGGAAGAATAGGATTGGGTTCTAAGAACTGGTTGGGTTTGTATTCTGCTCATGGTAGTTGCTGCAAAATCTCTCAAACCTTTTAAATGAATACTACTAGAAGAATGCAGAATTTAGCAAACATTGGAAGGGATCCAGGGAGATTCAAGAAACTGCAGGCCATTTTGCTTACAGCACAATCCTATGCATGCCTACTCAGAAGTAAGTGCTATTGTGTTCAATGGGCAACGCTATAGGATTGCAGCCTTACAGCCCAATCCTATCCAAATCCTCCCCCCCCAGCTGTAGAAGGGTGTGCAGTCCTGGAGATCTCCTCCAGGTAAGGGAACATTTGTTCCCTTGCCTGGGGTAATCCTCTACTGCCCTGATGGGTCTTCTCAGACTTGTGCCAGCGATTTTGCTGTGACAAGTCCAAGTGGACCCAGGTGGGTGGACCAAGGCCAGGAAAGGGGATAAGATATCAGTGGAGCTGCTGTTGCTGATATCCGCCCCTTCCCTCCCTCGACACACCTCCATCTCCCCGTCCCAGTCCTCGCCCCATTCTGCCCTCCCCATGCCAACATACCAGTGCCAGGGCTCCCACAGAGGCTGCTGTTGTCTGGCTGCAACCACTCACTGTTTGCGGTGGTGATCAGGCTGCACTCTATGGCGCATCACATTTTACAACCACAGTAAAGTGTGTTGCGTTGCCGGAACATGAGTTCCAGCGGCACAGCAGGTCCATAGGATTGGGCCATGAATGACTGTTCTGGATGAAGTGGTGGAAAGTATAATGAAAGAGAGAAAGATTAAATACCTGGAAGAACAGTGCACATGACCTGGCAATGTGGAGGGGTTCTTCCCAACAACCCTATCCCTATAGCAAGATCTGCCTCCCAGAGGTAGTTCTAACCTGGTGTCGCAATCACACCAAATGCACCACAAAGCACACATTCTGTATTTTATGTTATTTTATTTTTAAAATGCCAGTACTCCACTTTTTCCACAGACTGTGGCACAAAGGGGATTACAGTATTGAAAGCAAACTCTATTAAGAACATCAAAAAGAAGAAAACCAGATAGACTATAACATGCACAGGAGAAAAGCAAACAAAAAGAGTAATAACTAGCAAGAGCCCTTACTCTGACCCAAAAACCTTGTGAAAGAGCCAGGTGTTGAAAAGGAGAGCTGGGTGTGGGCCAAACAAGTCTCCAGTGGGTGGGAGTTCCAGAGTATCAGGACCACTACCCAGAAATGCATAGCTGTGCCTAGCATGTACCCACAGCAAGCTAAGGATTTTCAGTGTTGACATTCCCCTCCTATGGGCATCCACACGTGATTTCCCCTTCCACTGAGAGCTGAGATTCTTGGATTTTGCTCAAGTTGTTGACCTGCAGATTGGAAGCCAGCTCATCAGAGTCATGGACAGAGCATAGAGCAGTGCAACTGGTTTCCTGGGTTTCCTTTGTGGTTTTATTCAAAGGGGTTGAAAAAAATAAGAATGCTTTGATGATGAAGACAGAGAGAAGAACAAAGAAACTGGTGTCTAAGAACAGGAAATCAATGGTTCAGTTTCTCCGCCAATGGTGGCTGAGAAATTGTGCTGCACAATTGTCCTTCCTAATTGAGCGCTGAGCACATGTGAGTTCCCTCTCCATTTGCTGCTGCTCCTCAGCAACCGGTCTGCCTTCAACTAATATATCAGCTCAACAACAAACTCTATCCAAGAAATTGCAGGGTGCTTGGGAAGAGAAGAGAAAATGCCACACCACAGAAGAAAGAGACCTTGAAAGGACTGAACCCTCCAACCCCACATGTATGCGCTTCATGTTTACCTAGGCTTACCAGATCTCCAACCGGGACAGAGTGCTAGACCTTTAGGAGAAGGAATGTGGGCAGGTGTAGCTTGTTAAACCTTAGAGCACAATCCTAGGCATGTCTACTCAGAAGCAAGCCCTATTGTGTTCAATGTGTTCACTGGGGCTTGCTTCTGAGTAGACATGCCTACGATTGTGCTCTAAGGTTTAACAAGCTACACCTGCCCACATTCCTTCTCCTAAAGGTCTAGCACTCTGTCCCGGTTGGAGATCTGGTAAGCCTATGTTTACCCATGCATGTTGTTCATCATCTGATGAGTGCAGCATTACATGTATGATTGAGCTATCATGGATCAAATGGCACAGGTGGAACCTAGCACTTCCCATCACTTCAAATGCTATAACAATGAGTATCAGGAAAAGAACCACAAAATTAAGTGATCAGGCTACTGGTCGCCCTTCATGATACGTGATATCCAGGAGAGATATTCCTTTGTGAGAGCTGTGTAGACGCCAGGGTATCGGGGATTACCACATTGTTTTTTTCCGCCAAAGGAAACAATGCCTGTTTGTTTGCCCTTGCATATCAGAGGACCACCAGAGTCACCCTGGGGGAAAAAGGAAGCCAGAGATTTTTACATTATCACTCACTGAAGCTGATACAGGCACTTCTTCAGTCACATGGGCACAACAATGAGGAAAATTCAGCACTGATGCTTATTGAATTTGTAGACGTTTTAAACAAATACATAATAAATACATTTCAATACAGACTATACTGGCTACCGATTTGTTTCCGGTCCCAATTCAAGGTGCTGGTTTTGACCTATAAAGCCCTATACGGCCTGGGACCAGGGTACCTTTGGGACTGTCTACTACTCCCATACAGTCTGGCTCGTCCCCTTAGGTGAGTGGCTCCCAAACTGGGAGGCGCAGCTCCCAGGGGAGCTGCAGAAACTAGCCAGGGGAGCCACGGAATGCCACAGAAATCTTCTCGGAAAACAGTGCAGTGCCAATTGGCAGGCATCAACATAATGTAAGGGGAGCCGCGGCCAACGGTCATCAGTGGTCAAGGGAGCCGCAGGTCAAAAACGTTGCCTTAGGTCATCTGGCAGAGCCCTGCTAAGAATTCCACCACCATCCAAGGAAAAAGAGATAGCAGCAAGAAACAGGTCCTTCTCTGTTGTGGCACCGCACCTCTGGAACATGCTTCCAGAGAAGCTACAATCAGCTCCCTCTCAGAGGCATCGCCGGGGGAGGCACCGCCCCCCAGGCAACATGTGGTGTGTGTGAGTCAAAACTGCCACATTGATGGCAATTCGGCAGTGGTGAAGGAAAAGCGCCGCAAAGCAATGCCAACAACGTGAAAAAGGAGCCTTGCCGGCGGGCAGTGGTGGGAAAGGATTCCCTGCCCTGCCTCCTACTGATATTTTTCGGTGGCTTTTCTGGGTGTTTTTTTGGTGGTGACATCACAGGGGTGGGAATAGTGACGTCACAGGGGGCACTTTTCATGCCAACCCCCCCCTCCCGCAGTGTGTAGCTACGCCACTGCTCCCTCTGTGGAGCAGTTCTGACGAGGCTTAAAAACATTTCTATTTGAACTAGCTTTCACAGGGGGAGGGAGGCTGCCTCACTGCCATCTTATAATTGAACTATTCTCTTTTCACTACTCCGGGTATGTAGCGGCCGTGGGGAATGTTTTATCGATTTATTACTGTTATTTTAATACCTGCTTTTTGCTGCTATTTTATTGCCTGTTGATTGTGTTTCCATTTTTAAATGATATTATGCTTGATTTTATTGTAAGTCGCCTTGTGCAGTTTTTAACTGAAAAGGCAGGGTACAAATTCATAAAACAAACAAACAAACAAACAAACAAACAAACAAACAAACACAGCATAATTATATGGTATGGATAGTAATGCACTAAGGCCTCATATTTTGGTAGCCAGAAAAGAAGCTTGGTTAGTTTTTTTTCTAAAAATGTGAAAAAGTTAGAAAATAATTTAGAACTCTAATTCAACATTTTTGTAGTACTTGTGAGTGATTCTAATCAAGTTGTTGCTATTGTTTGTATTTCAAAGTTCTTAACAAAACAGAGCTACATAGCAGTTTCAATTATGTCGCATTCTTTCATTCTGACATCTACCATTTCATTCAGCAAGATGATACATGTTATTTCACATTCTAACCTTGCTGAATGACAGAATTGATAAATAAAGTTGTTACCTGGCACGAATCCTTCCCTCCTTCCTTGTCACCAGCACACACCATGTTCACTGTCACAGTAGGCTGAGAATTATAGTGTTTTCTGTCATTGCAGATGCGCCGATTAATGACAGTGACGTTGACTTCGCGTAGGATATCAGAGGGCTTCTTTTGCTTATTAGCAGTAATTCCCCATCCAGCTACTAGACATTTTGTTCCTGCCTTGAGGTCCTTGTAAGTTTTGGGAAGCGTTAGGGGTTTCACAGCTGGAGTAATCTTTGCTGGTTTATTGAGCTTAAGGAACAATGAAGAGCAACAGTTGTTGTTAACAATTAAAGGGCATCTGCAGATTTTTTTTATTCATAGAATTTCATTCCACATTAAAGAATAATGTGTTTTCTGCTGGTTCTTTGTTTTGTTTTGTTATTTATCACCAAAAATGAAAAATGAGAAAACAGTAGATTTCAAAAATATTATGATATGCAGTGGCGTCGCTCCCGTGAAGCGATGGGAGCGGACCGCTACGGGGTGTCGCGTGCAAAGGGGTGACACGCGTGCACCCTGCGCACATCACCTCCGTGATGCGCGTCACCTCCGACGCTCCGAGGCTGGCCCGGGAGCCGGCCTCGGAACGTCTGGCCCGGCCGGCGCTCCAGGGCCTTCTGAAAGAAGGCCCAAAGCGTCAATATGGGTATTTTAGTTGTTTCGCGCATGCGCAGAGACGAAAACGGTCTGCGCATGCGCAAAACAACTAAAATACCCGTATTGACACTTTGGGCCTTCTGTCAGAAGGCCCTGGAGCACTGGCCGGGCCGGACGCTCCGAGGCCGGCTCCCGGGCCGGCCTCGGAGCGTCCGGAGGGCGACGCGAAGGGGCGGGGGGCACCCAGGGCACGGTGCAGCCGGGTCACCCCCCCAAAAAATCGCGGCCACGCCGAGATTTTTATAGGGGGGTGCATAGTCGGAGGTGTCACTAGGGTGACGCGCGCCCCCCGCCTTGGGGTGACACGTGTCCTAGTGACGCCACTGATGGTATGAATAGGTCTGCTCAAATAAATACCAAACTAGGTTCTCAGGCAGTGGTACTAGTACCACCAGTGGTACTTTGGCCGACTGCTGGTGGTACTCAGACCCCACTCTGATACGGTGCTTTTGGCAGTGTGTTTTCGCTCCTGAGAGGCTCCTACCTTTGGCCGAGCCTCTCGGGAATGCTAAGAAGGGCCCTCCCACCAGCCCAGAGCTTCCCACCTGCATTTTCTGGCCTCCAAAAACCTGAAAACCCGAAGGTAACTGGTGATGATGTCATCACCAGTTACTCTGGTGGTACGCAGCAGAAGAGTGGCGCTGGAGGTGGTACTTGGCCGGGAAGGGGTTGAGAACCCTTGAACTAAAGTATACATGTGTTAAATTGCATCTTATAAACATACAGTATTATGGTTGGATACATGTATAGCCACCTTGTAACTTATGGCAGGGAGCATGCAGAACAAAATGGCCTCAGCCTAATATCCTACTAGTTGAAGCAGAAGGCTGAGATATCCAAAAGGAGAACTGACATATCAAACAAGTAGGCTGGAGCCATTGATTTGGGTTTGTTTGCGCTGAGTGGATCTGTCAAGGAACAGCCCCAGCTTGCCATGCCAAAAAATTCACACTGCTGTTTAAAAATGTACCTTCAGAAGCATAAGGTCATTTTCTTTTGTCTTTGAATTAAAGCCTGGGTGAGGAAACGGTTTAATAATGCTGAAGTTCTGTTTTGTACTCTCACGTTTAGATATTGAATGAGCTCCGAGAATAATGCTGGGTTTTCTCCCCCTACAAAGATAAACAACAGAGAGACTTGAAGGGTGACTGAAGCTCATTTCTGGCAAGTACAATGCTAATATTCAACCTGTCTGATAAATTCATCACGCTGAAGATTGTTTTGCACTGTGCCTTTTCACTTTGTTCAACCTGATTGTAGCTCAGCTTGTGAGTCTCATGCCTAGAGTTATTCATACAATCTAAACTGCATTTTGCAATACTGCCACCATGGCCAATAGTCCCCTATTCTTTTCACGGCTGCAGAACAAGGAGCTATCAGACACTGCACAGTTAAGTACGACCAAAGCCCTATTTTCTTCATCAAAATATTTATATACTCTGCTTTCAAAGTAGTTTACAGATAAAATCAAATACAACTACAAAATGGGCAGCCCAATCCTAACGTAAGGATCTGGCAGGCACCCCGCGGCGGAAAGTCTACTCGGGGAAGGGGACGCTCGCCCCCTTCCTCGGGTATAACCGGCACTGGGACCGATCGGACTCCTCGGAATTCCTCCAGCTATTTTGCTGGTGGAAGTCAGAGGAGGCCATGTAACGGCTCAGCCTCGCGGTGGGGGGACAGGATTTGGCCGAGGCCGATCTCTGCCCCCTTCCGGAGTGGCTGGGCCTATTGGCCCCCACCGTTTGCTCCTGATCCGCCCCTCCGTCTGCTGAATCCTTACCTGGGTCCGGCGGCGGTCCTCCGGGCAATCGGGAGGCAGAGCAGGGGAGGCCGGCCTTGCATTGGCCTTCCCTGCTCGTGAGTCGTCGAAAAAGTGCCTTACGGCACTTTTACGACGTCTTCGGGTGGCAGAACGCTCGTTCCGCCACCCAAAGAAAGAAGAGGATTATGCAGACAATCAAGAGACTAAACTTAAAAGAGCAAAGTTAAAACAAACAAATCAGTAACAAATAACACTGCTTTAGTTTAAACTGGAACACAGACTAGTACTGTAGTATACAGGCATAGTTCAGGTGTACAGATCAAACAGCATTCTGTCATTGTAAGTCCTAAACATTCTAAATACTAATTATATCACTCTCAATACTAATTAGGCCAGCGGGTGGCACAGCGGGTTAAACCGCTGAACCATAAGCTGTCGATTGAAAGGTCGGCAGTTCAATTCCCACGACGGGGTGAGCGCTCGTTGCTTGGCCAGCTCCTGCCAACCTAGCAGTTCCAAAGCATGTCAATGCAAGTAGATAAATAGGTACCGCTTGCGGGAAGGTAAACAGCGCTCCGTGTTCCAGCTGCATGCTACGCACTGCGGCAAGGAGAGTCATGCCGGCCACATGACCACGGAGGCGTCTTCGGACAACGCTGGCTCTTCGGCTTTGAAATGGAGATGAGCACCACACCCTAGAGTCGGACACGACTGGACTTAATTGTCAGGGGATACCTTTACCTTTACCTTACAATACTAATTAAACATTCTAAATACCTGTACTAATTAAATCAAATTCTAATTGGACAGATCACATCTGTCCAAACTGTCTGAAATTTGGCATGGAGCATCTACATGTTGGTAAAACTCCAAGGCAGCAGGAACATTAAAACAATAGATTACAGATTAAGAATTGACTTGAATAAAATGTTTTTTTTCCCTCTAGCTATCTAAAAACAGGCAACAAAGATGCTCAGTTGCTCTCCACTGGGAGATGTTGTAGGAACAATTACTAGAAATGTGATTATGGAAATTGAACTGTGTGCAGGTGTAACTCAGGCTGGATGCTTGGAACCCAGATGATGTGTTTCATGCAAACATGGGCAACAGCCATAGCCTGAGAGCCTTTTTAGAAAAAGTAAAGTCAAAAAGTGGAAGAAACTGGAAGCAGATGGGTGGCCACAGGAGAGTGCTTATTCCTTTCCCCACTATAAAATCATCCTGAAGTTGATTACAAACATGTTTTTGCAAGCCTGCATTAAATTTCTTCTGTGTGTGTATATGGCAGGGGTGGCCAAACTGTGGCTCCTGAACCGCATGTGGTTCTTTGACATATAAAGTGTGGCTCTCGGAAATAGGTTGGCTGAGCTCCTTTTTGCATCACAATTAATATAAAAGGTAAATAAGAAATGTTCAAGCTTTATAATTATTTACCAGGTATAAACTGAGAGTCCACTGGATTAAAACATAAGTTTAATGTCCATGGTGAGTAAATATATTTAAGAATTTAAATGCTTCTTAAATATTGCAGCTCTCAAACATCTGAAGTTTATCATATGTGGGTCTTACATGAAGCAAGTTTGGCCACCCCTGGTATATGGGAAGCCTCTTGGGAAACAACAGGGGCAGAAATGGTAAGCAGAAAAGAGTACAGGCATTCTTGTCACTCCTCCACTCCCAACTTGCATACAATGTGTAGTCAGAGCCTAAATCTCCCCAACATCCCATGTAAATAGCCACAGGCCAGTTTAGTCTCAGTTAATTCACCCAGTAGCCTTTACATCTTCCAGTATAGTTTACTCTTTCTCAGGGGCATAATCCTGGTGCACAAATTGTGCTCAGGAGCATCCTTTCAGGCAGGGTAGAGTGCTGCTGCTCGACAGAAGAGAACCCTGCAAAGAACCGAAAAATTTCTCCATATTTACAGTTTGCAGTGGGCTGCTGTTAACACCCAGTCTGGTTTCACCAACGTTCCTCCACAGTACAATTCTCCAAGGATTAGGGCCATGAAAGGTTTTGAGTGTGGATGTGATTCAATTCCTCCAATTATATCTGCACATTGACCTAAGGAGAAATAGAATAATCAGGCTGGCTACATACACAGTGCTGCAGGTTAATCTATTTGTAACATTGCAAATAGTATAATTTGCTATAAAGGAGACCTCAACAAACCTAAAACTGTTCACTGGTCATAAATTGTGGCATGCCAGCCAGGGACTTGACACCTGTACCCCCATCCCCTAACCTATTTTTTTTTTTTCAGTTTCAGGCAGGAACAAAACATTAAGCGCTAAATAAATCTAAACTTTAGGTTAGATTTATGTGTTCATTTTTAAAACAAATGATTATAAGGTAGTTATTAAATATATACTTTATGCACATACATGAGACTTGTGCCTGCTTATGCTGCTCTGGGTTCTGCTCTTCAGTTTCTTTCTCTTTCTTTCTGGATTAACATGTCATTGTCTTTCTCTTTCCTGTTATTATGAGCAGAGGTTGAAAGAATGGTGTTTTTTTTGGGGGGGGGGATATACATGCTAGAAGTCAGTTTTAAATCAAAGATAGGTTTCTTTCCAAAACCATTGAAATTAGAAAAACAAAAGACCAATGCTGCCCCTAGTAAGTTAACCTGTTGGAAAAGTGGTGTTGTCTCATGTAACCCTCCAGCTTTTGTTCTGGTAGGATGCCAAGTTGTTAAAGTGCCAACTGGGCACTGAGTTCAAGAACAGGCGAGGGACGTGAAACTAATCTTTCAAAGCCCCCTGAAGGGTCTTTGACCAACTAGGGACAGATGGCAGCTGAGACATGACCAGGTAGGTTGGCAACAGGGGTCTGGGGTCCCTGACCAGGTAATCTCGAGATCACCTCCACCCTCCCACCACATTTACTTAAATATTGCCCAACATTACAAACATAATAACTACTTCATCACTCCATTTTTTAAAAAAATATTGAACAGAGGGCAGAATTTTGGCACACTGGACTCTTCTTTCCTTTGTTCGGATACTTGGTGAATGAATCATTCCATTCAATGCTGCTGCACTATCCTCATGTTCCTCACAGTAAATAAGAACATCATGGATCTGGATCTGCTGGATCTGGCCAAAGGCCCATCCAGTCCAGCATTGGGCTTCCCACAGTGGCCCACCAGTAGCCTCTGGGAAGCCCACAAGCAGGAGAGAGAGGCAGACCTCTCTCCCGCCATTACTGCACAGCAACTGGTATTCAGAAACATACTGCAGTTTTTCTCCTGGGGGGGAAAAGTGGGATATAAATCCAATAATAATAATAATAATAATAATAATAATAATAATAATAATAATAATAATAATAATAATAATAATAATAATACTTGGAGGTAGCACATAGTCATCATGACTAGTAGTTGCCAGTGAGAGACGTGCAACATAGCTCTGTACAGGGGCATTAAAAAGGTACATGTATGAATGGAATGGGACAGGGAAGAACAGAGAGACAGCATAGCACTTACCTCTGCCAATTCTGAGGAGAAAAATGGCCATGGAGAAACACAAGACAAAGGAAAGCTTCACCATGGCTGCTGTGTGCTCAGTGATGCGATACCACAAGGCATCTAACATATATTGAGAATATAAAGGAAATGGATTTAGATGTTCTTTGTCACGTGGATATTCTTTTAGACATTGAGAAACAAATACGTGACCCCTGGACTTTGTAGAGAAATGGAGGTGTCATGTCTAAGTAGGGAAGGGACTGGGAGGGCTATCATTGAATTAACCAATTTGACCAAAAGGACTTGTGTTCTCAGGGACTTGTGTTCTCAGGGGACTTGACCTTATCGAGTGTGTGTGGTCTGGGGTATATAGAATGTTTCCTGTAATGTCCACACTTGCATCATCAAGTATACTGCTATTGAATGGCAAGATAGCGTGTGGGTAGTACGAGCATTTCCTGCTGAGTCAGAAGAAGGCTTGGGTTGAATAGATAGATGTGGTGTAGAAATAAGAAATAAGCTTAAAACCCTTCATAAGGAAAGAACTAGGGAGTCAATAACCCACTGTGTTGTCACTGTAAAGCCCCAAATACAATAATTCAAGTCATGGGGGTTTGCATGGTTACATGCTTGAGCCCCAATTCGCCCATGTGGTGGGAAGTTTCAGAGGCTGAAGCATTACCGAGTTCTGGTTTCCTTTGGAAGAGAGAGCACTGAAGACCTATGCTGACTTGATAATATTTGATTATTCGCAAATGTGCAGGTTGAGCTCTGGAGTGGAGATAGATAGCATGTGCTCCTGCAAGCAACATCAGGTTACATCCAGTCCCCAGGGGGTAGCTTTGCACCCCAAGTGGGTGCCTTGGCTCTTGCATGGCTCCCTCCCTTGGCTTCCATTCCAGCCGCTGTATCCCACAGATCAAATACTCTCTCAAGTCCTACACAAACCTTTTAGGTCTGTGAAGCCTTTTAGGAGTGCGTTAATGACACTATGTGCACTTTGTCCTCCCCACTTCCCTCCCTGGAATGTTCCACAGGAGCAATCACAGGGAAAACTCTCCCTGTGATCTGTGTCTCACTGCACACTGATTACTGGGAGGGCGGGGGCAGGGCTAAGCACATGTATCAGTTGGCATGCCCCCTAAGAGCCTACATGGGTTCATGTCCTGGTTTTAGAAGTGGGTTTTCTCTGTGCCAGGTGCAAGGGAGTGTCAACGGGAAACAGGTTATCTTGTTGTCTTGTGCTCCCTGAGGCATCTGGTGGGGCCACTGTGTGATATAGGAAGCTGGACTAGATGGGCTTTTGGCCTGATCCAGCAGGGCTCTTCTTATGTTCTTATGTCCCCATGGAAAAGAATGTCTGTACTGAACTTCAGTCTTCCTCCGAACACACAAGGCTGGGATGGCTCCATAGGTGGGGCTTACACAGACAAACCAAAGGCAGTGAGGGTAAGGTGCTGCTCTGACTTCCCACAGCTACCAAGTAAGCTGGGGGGGGGGGCATGGGGATGCTGCCCAGCTGGAAAAGCTAAGCAGGAACAGGGTAGTAGACATGCAAGAAGCATCTTCCTTCACCATTGCCGCTGTAGTTGCAGGCAGAGGCACCTGTAAAGGATGACATATGTCCATCTGCTGCTGGTTCCTAGTCACCATGAAGGAGTAGCTGGTGCATGTGCATGTTTCCAATGCATGCAGAAGTGCATCATTGGAGGGGCCTCTGGAGGGCTTTTGGTCAGGGCTCCCACAATTGCAGGAGTCACCACTGCAGACTACTTCCTTTGTTCTCTCTGTGCTTGAGAAAGGGAGGGGGGAAAGGGTCACCTTACACTTGAAACCTTAGCCCCTCCTCTTGGGTTGATGGAATGGCTGAGTTATATCTTAACATGAATATTATCTTATGAATAATAATAGCTTTTGAATGAGATAATATTTATAATGTCTTATACTGAGGCTGAAACTCAAATATTTTGGCCACCTAATGCAAAGAGAGGACTCTCTGGAGAAGACTCTGATGCTGGGAAAAGAGTCTGAGCTTTGAATCATGAATGTTCTGGTTTGAATCGCCATGAACCTCTGCCATGAGCTCATGACACTAGGTGACCTTAGCAGGTCTCTCCACCCCAGCCCTCCTTTTAGTGCTGGTGCCATGTTGCTGGGGCAAAGCCTTGCCCAGCCCTTGAGGGTGCATTGGACACGACTACTTCCACTGGTACTGAGGGTTCAGTCGATCCTGTTGAGTGGGCCTCAGGTGGGTGTGGGCCTTGACCAGACCCCCAACCCAGCCACCCCCTGATGCCACACCTGCTTTCATATGCAATATGACAATAATAATATCGACTTATCTTACAGGGTTGTTATAAAGATTACGGAAAGATAATATATGTGATGTATTTTGCACACTGAAAGCTATACAAATGTGGAGGATGAGGATGTATTTGGACTTATTTCCAGATGTTTCAAGCCATTCCTCTACTTGGTTCATTCCTTTCTCAGTTACCCTGTTGAGTTTTCTTCTAGATCAGGGGTTCTCAACCTGTGGTCCGCATACCCCTAGGGTATGCGGAACACAGGTTGGGGGTATGCAAGATGCTCCCCGTTATCAGCTGCTGATCATAGCAGCTGATAACGGGCAGCAGAAAAAAACTGAAAAAACCCCCCTGCTAAATTGTCCCTTGTATCTCTCCCTACCTTTTCTCATGGCCACCGCCACCCATGTTGGATCTCCTGAAATCTCGCGAGATCCAAGATCGCGGCTCCCTATATCTCATGCCACGATCTTGGATCTCGCGAGATTTAGAGAGATCCCACATGGCGGCGGAAGTGAGAAAAGGTAGATAGAGCTACGGGGGACAATTTAGCCATTTTTCCGGCCTGCAGCGCGGCCGAGCGGGTTCTCCCACTCGCACCGCAAGCCGGAGGGAAAGACTACAGCCCTGCCAATTCGGCAGGGCTGTAGCCTTTTACTCCGGCTTGCGGTGTGAGCAGGAGAACCTGCTTGGCCACGCTGCAGGCCGGAAAAAAACTTTTTCGCGAGGGTACGTGGGACTTTGAGGGGTCTGGGGGTATGCCAACCTTTGGGGGTATGCGGGTCACCAAAGGTTGAGAAACCATGTTCTAGATCAAAGTTCTCAATTTAAGCATTCCAGCTGGATGGTGTCGCTAGGAATTTTCCTGCTTCCCATGTAGTGATGGTGTCTTCACTTGTTTGAGTCAACTGAGATTGTGTTGCTAAACTTTGCATTAGCACATAGGTAGTTGTGCTGTAGCTTGGGACTAATTCACATGTTAATTTTATTGTAGTGAAGACACCCTAAACTGAATTTTTTTGGGGGGGGGGAATATGGATGCATCGTGAACCAATTTTGTGAGTGCTCTAGTCTGCACATATTTCAAATTTAGAAACACATTGTAAATCCAGGGTTTGAATTTTGAAGTTTAATGTTCTACTTAGATTGACCTAATAATCATGTGGATATCCACCATGTCAGAATCTACCAGAGCTGTGCAATCTTGACGTTTAGGGTGCCACATTTTCAGGCTACGCCTTATAGAAAATAACATTGAAAAAGTACAGCTGCCTTATAGAGTTACATGATCAGCACAAGCAGTTTTGAGTATCTTCCTCATGAGATCTTTGACATACGAAGTGGCACACTTACAGCCCAATCCTACCAAAATTGCGGTGTGATGATGCTGAGATCTGCAAGTCATCTAAGCATCCTAAATGTAACTACTGTGTATCTATATCTATTTCATCCAAGCCAATGCTTAGGAAAACAGTGAGATAATAAAATACAACTTCCAAAGGTGTGTTATTCTGCTGCAGCGAAGAACATCTCTTATAGCAACTTGTATCTCATTTATTTCAGCAAGTGATATGTAAACTTAAGCATTTGGCAGTGGCAAGCTGGAAAGAAATGCCACATCACTGAGTATCAGAAGAGAGAATCGTAAGATTCAATCTAGATGTTGCCCTTTATTGTTCTCCTTATCCAGGAGAGATAGTCCTTTGTAAGACGAGTGTAGATGCCAGGATATCTGCGATCACCACAATGTCGCCCAAAGGAGACAATGCCAGCCTGTCTCCTATTGCATATCAAAGGACCACCTGAGTCGCCCTGGGGACAAAGGAGGAGAGAGATTTGTTATAATACAGTAATTTACAAAAGCCTTCTTGAGTCTACTTTAGAAACAGTTAGAAATGTTTGGAAAATTCAGCACTTGCATTTCTTTATTTGCTTAGAGGCTTTCATTAAAACATCATTTTATATAACATGAACATGATGCTGCCAGTACATGAACATGATGCTGTGGTACACAAATATTTGGGTAGCCTGAAAAGAATTTTGAGATTTTTTTCTAAAACTGTTTAAGTCAGAAAATAACCCAAAGATTCAATAAAAAGCCTAAGGGGCAAAACTACACACAAGCTCAAATGCATGCACTAGAGCAGGGTTTCTCAACCAGTGGTACTCGTACCACCAGTGGTACTTCGGCCCACTTCTGGTGGTACTCAAACCACTGGACTGCTGGAACCCTGCCCCACCGTGGCGCTGTCAGCATCACGTTTTCGCTCCCGAGAGGCTCTTACCTTTGGCCAATCCTCTCGGGAATGCTGAGAGGGGCCCTCCCACTCACCCAGAACCTCCTACCTACGTTTTCTGGCCTCTGAAAACCTGAAAACCCAGAAGTAACTGGTGATGATGTCATCACCAGTCACTTCTGGTGGTACTTGGCCGGGAAGGGGTTGAGAACCCCTGCACTAGAGATATGCTTCCAGCTAGAAGTCTCTCTCTCTTTTTTCTCTTCCAAAAACTCCAGGCCTTACTGGGAGGTTATAAATGTTTGATACAGTAGTTACCTTCCAATTACCCTTCGGTTGCCCGCCCCCACTGGATACAGAGTGAGCCTTGGGGGGGTCATTGGCAGGGGGGAAATGATAGGATTGGGCCCTTAGATGTACTGTCTCCTGGCCCTCTGGGAGCAAAGCCTAGTCCAAGCTGCACACCCTCAAACTGTGCACCTCATGCTGCAGACGTCATGCTACCGTCATGCTAGGTTATGCTAGGTTAATAATAACTCTTCCTGCTTCAGCTTTCCTACTGACCTCTTCCTTAGCTAGATTAAATCTCAATTTGGTAACCCATAACTGCCCCATCATTTCCTGCAGTTCAGCATATCCACTCCCTCCCCAAGGTCAAATGACAAGGAGAATTAGACTTGGGTGTAATAATCAGCACACTGGGGGCGCAATCCAATCCTACTTAGGCCGCCGTTGTAACCAGTGGCCCAGCGAAAACGGGACGCCCCAGAATGGAAAGGGGATTCAAATCCCCTTTGAATTCCCCTTTTGGAGGGGATTTGAATCCCCTTTCTGTTCTGGGGCCTCCTGTTTTCGCTGGGCCGCTGGTTACAACGGTGGCCTAAGTAGGATCGGATTGCGCCCTGATGACACTTCACTCGTGATGCCTAAGTAGACAGACTTACCTGACATGCATCTTTCCCGCCTTTCATGTCACCTGCACACACCCTGTCTGTTGTCACAACAGGACCATCATAGTGTCGCTCATCATTGCAGAAGCTTCTCTCGAACACAGTGACGTTAACTTCGCGCAGCAGATCAGATCTCGCTTTCGATCCATCGCTGTGTCCCCATCCAGCCACTAGACACTGTGTTCCTGCCCTGATGTCATGAGTTGACTTGACCAGTGTAACCGTTTTCACACTTTGATTAATTTTTGCTTTTCTTTTAAGCTAAAGGAATAATAAATAACAGGAATAAATAAAGAAAGGAGCAGTACATGATTATAAACCATAATAAATTAGTGGGCATTTGCAGAGCTCATTCATAAGATCTCATGGCATGTTAAAGCAATACTAATTTATGGTCGGCAGGCCTGCCATTTTTATCACCAAAAATGCAAACAGAGAGAATGGTGGACCTTAACACTATCCACTCCAAATTAATGAATATCAAAGATGACCAAATGTTACAGTATATGAACGGATATACAGTATTATACACTACCATATAACGGCAGGTTTTAATACCTCAGTTTTCTATATCATTTGGTCGCCTCTAATATTTATTCAAGTGTATTTATGTTCAGTTCATACCGTTTAAAAGCATACCTTCAGAAGCATAATGTCGTTTTCGAGTGACTTGCCATTGAACCTGGGGTGGCGAACCATTTGAGTAATGTTGAAAATCTGTTTTCTCGTATCGTTTAATGAATTTACTCCAAGGATAACCCTGGTTGTTTCTTTGTTCCTGAAAAGATTAACAACTTAAAGGGAGATCATGAACCAAATGAACCAAAGTCCATTTCTAGCTAGTACTATATTACTTTTGCCAATATTACATGCCTGATACATCAACTTCAAACTTGTTTGCCACAAATACAGTTCATATTTAGAACAGAATAAGCCATTTCTGTTGGAGGTGACTGACAATGGAGAAGTAAGCAGGGAGATTGCTGCTTCATTCTTCTGTCATCTTACATTACCCTGCTCCAAAATGTCCTCCAAATGGTTTTCCTCCTACATGGTTTCAAATATAGGGAGTGCAGGCATGAAATGGTATGAAATGTTCTCCCCTGCTTTCCCCTGTTGCTTTTGCACTCCAAGTCAATGCCGATGAAAGTGACTTTTCCTGGATTACAGGCGCCACTAAGCTACAATCGCACGTGCTTATGTACAACATGTAGCTTGGGCCTCAGTCTCAACATCCCACAGGAGCAGTTGCTAGTTACAAGCTGGCTTGGTATCAGTGAATTTACATAGCAGCCTATGTGTGCATGGTTTATACTCATAATATATCCTTGTGCACAAACAGTGATTGGTTGCATCATTTAAAATTTTCAGTGGGGTGACCAAATATATTTTCGGTAGGGAAGAGAAGTCTCACTGGTCAAGTTCAGGCATAACACTAACTGCGCAATCATGCTCAAACATGGGCCGTCGGAGCTAAGCTTAAGGAGTCTAAGGAGTCCACCGGCCAGTCACCGGCCAGCCAGTGCGGATCCTCTAGTGTAAGCGGCGCCGGCACGGACTCCATGCTGCCAGACGCAGGTGAGTGCTGCACTGAGCAGCGGGAGGGCATGGGGAGGGAGAGCAGGGGTGGCAAGGGAGGGGGCCATTGGCCGGCCCGGCCTGGGAGGGGGTGGGGATATTGGTGCTGGGTTGCATTGCTGCATCACGTAGGCTGGTGGGGGGTAGGATTGGACTGTCAGCCTCTTACCACAGGCTGATAAGATCACCATTAGCCCATCTGGTCACCAGCAGTGGAATCTTTTGATTCTTGATCACCCACCGACCCTTCCTTACACTCTTGCACTCCATCATAGGGAATTGGGACCAGGGAGCAGCTTACACTGGAAAGTCCTCTTCCCTGAATGAAGATTGCTGCCTAAGATGAAAGTGGGGTGTATATGTGTGTGCTCTTTTCTAAGGTGCTCTTGACGAGTAATGCTAGACAGAAGTGAACATTCAAAAAATATTTCTCTAGACTTACAGTTGACAGTGGGCTGCTGTTAACACCCAATTTGGTTTCACCAAAGTTCCTCCACAATAACGATTTCTTGTGATTAAAGCAGCCATAAATGGTTTTGAGTGTGGAGCCGATACTTTCCCTCCAATTATATCTGCACATTGGCCTAAGTAAAAATAAGCGACATCATCAGCAATAAGCTACGGCTATATATGCAGCGCTGCACGTTCATCCGTGAATAAAAGAACAAGATAGTGTAATTATATGAAAGAGGCATGGACCACGTATGACTCACCACAGTGAAAACTGCTCCCTGGTCATGAATTGTGTCATACCAGCTAGGGACTTGACACCCTCCCCCCCCCCCCCAGTTTTGTGGTTTTAGGTTGGGAGCAAAACAGATTTAACATTTATATCTGCCACATCTGGCTGGTTGGCTATGTATGTTCAACTTGCACAAGTTGTGCAGGTCTCCTCTAAAGGATAAATACAAGTGCACACATATTCATATAGCATGTAGGAAAGTATCATACATACTGGATTTTTCCATTGCACTTGGCATTGGCCTACTGCAATGACAAAAGTTAGAATAGTGAGTTCTATAGGGATCTGAGTCAAAATTATGTTTTCAGTGTGGTTGCTACTGAATATCATAGCCATGCAATTGGGGGCCACACAGCATGTGTCTACAAGAGGGTGTAAATCAATGTGACAGCTATGCTGAAAACAGAATTTTCTGACCAGGCCTAACAAGTTCATTTGAAAGCGTTCCAAGCTTGCTTGCAATAGTTGGGCATGCCTAAGCTTAATTGAAGTCAATGGGACTAAGCAAAGCCCCACCCCATCTGTGCTCTGAAGCTCCACTGCTGTTCTCTCCAGCAACAATGTTCACCCGAAGAGGCAAATGCTGTCCTGAGGGAGAGTACTCCCCACAATATAGATCGCTGGTGTTCAATATCACAGGAAAGGATCTCTCCGGGGAACAGCACTTGCTTCTTCAGACAAATGCTGACCCTGGGAAGAGTGGGGTGGAGAATTATGGGGCATGTCAGCAGTGGGGTCAGGGCTTGCCAGTGTCATCTCCCCCCCCCCAGATGTTCTGTAAGTGTGGACGACAATGTCTATACTTAAAGAACATCTGAACATTGAGAGAGAATCTGAGAGTTTTGAAGCATCTTGGACTACACGGCCTCTTTGGGGAGTTAATATGATCTGTTTTGGTTTGGTCGGAGTACAGATGCTGCTTGAACATTTGTAAAGAAACCAAATATTGCAAAGACACAACATGTTTCCAGGGACTCCTCCCTCAAAGGGAACCAAAACGTGGGTAGCTGCTCTGCTTCTGGAACATCTCATGGCTCAGAAAAGCTGTAACAATATGTTGCAGTTTGAGAGCTGGGGAAATATGGTATTCCAACAAGAGAAAAGATACCCTAGCTCAGCGGAAGATGTCTAGCTGTCCCTGCTACACGTGAGTAAGGACTGCATGATTATATTCACAAAGAATCCATTAATTGGAAGGACCACCAGACTTTGGTCTCATCTTGACCAAACAAGTGTGTGTAGTGATTGGATTCAACCCCATCGTCTGCCTTTCATCTTTGCGCTGTCTCCCTCAACTTGCAAGTATTGAAAGGAATCCATACTCTTGAATCAGAACAACACACAGGGCCACTTAGGCTGATCAGTCATTTCATTATATAATGTTACACACTATCCTCATATGTCACACAGAACACATCATGGAGTGGGGAAGAGCAGGAGCACTGAGAGGCATTTTATCAGGGGGTTCAACGTTTCTTTTGAGCCCCTTCTCAAAGGGGGAGGGGCAAAACAGGACAGGAGAAGGGAGGGCAGCAACAGCCGGAAACGTTTCCTGAGCCCAGGTCAACCAGGCTTCCCAATGCAGCGCCCAGGTCTACCTGCCCGGTAGACCTGCCTTCCCAGTTGGCTCAGCATCTGTCTTTCACGCTCTATGAGGTCAGCTAAGACCCTAGGAAATTTCTGGGAGCCCTTTCTTTGACTCCTGGGCCCCCTTTTTGACCCTGGGCCCCAGTACCCCCTTTACCCTTCTCTCATAGGTCCTGTGCAAGAAAACAGATATAGGACTCACCTCTGGGAATTCTGAGAAGAAAAACAGCTGTGGAGAAACACAAGATAAAGCAAAGCCCCATCGTTGCCACTTTATGTTCCCCCACAATAAAGTATCTAATATATAAGCATACAAAGGAAGTGGGCTTCAGTTTCTTCCTCTTCACTGTCAATCTTTTATACATTGAGAAAGATGAAAAACCACAATGTGGGCTTGTGACTTAGGGAAATAGTTGTCATTTCTGTGCACTGAGGAGCGCGTGCCATATAATCGACCAATTTGGTCAATGAGATGGGAAGAGAGAGAGAGAGAGAGAGGGGACCTATGTTCTCAGGACTGACAGTGTTATACTGAGTGTGTGGTCTGGTGGTGACGATATATATAAATAATCGTTCTTGTAATAGCTATGCATTTGAAAAAAAATTACATGACCAGACCGTTGCTGAGACAAATAGAGTATTTGGGTTGGTGGTTGTTTCCTGCTTAGTCAAAAGAAGAAGAAGACTGGAATTAAAGAGATAGATGTGGTGTGAAATATGAATCTATAGAAAGAAGCTTAACCTATAATAGAGAAATTAGAAGAAACCATGTTTTTTCTTGATCAAGGTTCATAGCTTAAGCCCAGAGCCGGCCTTAAGGAGCTGTGGGCCCAGTCGGAAACATTTTTGCAGCGCCCAAGGTTCACAGCCTAGGTCTGTAGCCTCTTACAGCGCAGTCCTATCCAATTTACGACATTGGTGTAACCAGCGGGGGAGGGCAGGGCGGGAGGCTTTGGAGCGGAGATTTAAATCCCCTTTGAATCCCCCTTTGGAGGGGATTTGAATCCCCTTTCCATTCTGGGGCCTCCTGTTCTCGCTGCACCGCTGGTTACACTGGTGGTGTAAGTTGGATAGGATTGCGCTGTTAGAGATATAAATAAACTTTATTTTAGACCAGTGGTTCTCAAACATTTTTGCACCGGGACCCACTTTTTAAAATGACACTCTATTGGGACCCACCTATTTTTATGAGACTTAAAAAAGGTGATCTAGAAAGAAATAATATATTTATTTATTTACAAGTAATATTTTATTTATTTGCAAAAAATTCAGTCCATTTCTCATAATGAGGCAGCCCTAATGAATAGCCTCAAGGTTTGAGGGGCTTAGTTAAGTTACGTGACACAGACTTCACTTGCCACCACTACCTATCATTGACAGACTTGGAAAAAACCAACAGAAAAAGACTCAAACATTTATCTCCCTATATTAATTTACACAAGCTAGCAGGAGCTGTTTTACACAAGGACTGCAGTTTGCAAGGAGCTCCGCTGATTTTTGAATAGCCTCAGGGCTTGAGGCAATTAGGGACCCACCAGGAATGAGGTCGTGACCCACCAAGTTGGTCCTGACCCACAGTTTGAGAAACACTGTTATAGACTTTATATTTGTATGGTAGAAAGGAACGCAATCAAAATGTGTACGTGTGTGTGAGTTAATGGACCAAATGGAGCTAAGCACATTATAATATAAAATTGCATACATGTAAGGGGTTTACATGTAAAATTGCATACATGTAAACAAAGTATGTAGATTATCTTTGAAAAGTAAATAGTTACAAACGATGTACTAACGGGTTACAAACTATTTACTGCACCTAATAATGTAGTTACCTTAGGCGCAGGGCCCAATTGGGAGGAATTGGTCCAATTGGCTTAAAGCCGGCCCTGCTTAAGCCTTCAGACTGGCTTGCGGCACTGAGCATTTTTTCTGTTATGCTTGTAACGTGGGTAATGGAACTAAGTGGAGAGGCTCAGGTTGTAGAGGGAGGAAGAAGTCAGGAAAGGAAACAAACAGGACATCTTGGGCAGGAAGTCTCAAGGAATGTTCTCTTCTTCACTGTAGCTTCTGAGAATAGACATGTAAAAGCACAGTTAGAACCCAGTAAAGTATCTTACCTCCAGTTTTAGGTCTGTAAATGGTTTAATGCTAGTTAACTTGCTTGAGCTAAACATGAGTGCTGTGGCACTTTAGGGTTGATTCACATGATAATTTTATTATTTATGATGAATGCATTGTGACTTGATCTGGGGGGGGGAATGTAAGCATCATGAAGCAGCTTTTTAAGTGTACAGTACTTGTAGCTATACATTTCGTACAGCACAATCCTATGCATATCTACTCAGAAGTAAGTCCCATTATGTTCAATGGGGCTTACTCCCAGGAAAGTTAGCATAGAATTGCAGTCGTAGTCAATATGCAGTGGTTCTCTACTGCAGTGTTTCTCAAACTGTGGGTCGGGACCCACTTGGTGGGTGGGTCGCGACCTGATTTCTGGTGGGTCCCAGGTGATGGAAAGATCAGATAAGTAATTGCCACAAGCCCTGAGGCTATTCAAAAATCAGATAGCTGCTAATTACCCTTCAAAGAGCTGAGCTTCTGCTGTTTGCAAGATAGCTGCTAATTACCCTGCAAACGGCTGAGCTCCTGCAGTTTGCAATGAGCTGAACTCCTGCAGTTCGCAAGCTTGTGTAAATATAGGGAGATACATGTTTGAGCATCTTCTAAAGCTAGGTGGGTCCCGATACAGTGTCATTTTAAAAAATGGGTCCCGGTGCTAAAAAGTTTGAGAACCACTGCTCTACTCCAAAGAGTACCAGAACTATGTAGTGCTGACTGACATGAAGAATCACCACATCATTAGCTGAATCACATGGAAAACAGAGTTCAAAAACTACAGCTGCCACATGTAGATCCATGAGAAGCAAAAGCAATTTTGCAGAGGTGGGTGACTGCATTCCTCATCATGAAGGTTGTAAAGTATGAAGTGGTCCTCAGTTTTTAAAAGCTTGTGAAGAAGACTGGTAACAATTTTTCTTTTAAACAGGCCTGATTTTTTTTTGTCCAGTAGAGGGCGTTCACTCACACATACTTACAGGTATTTTTACATTCTGAGTCCTTATTCTGATTTAAGCAGTTAATCCCTTTGTAAGTAGAAAATATACAGTATTTTAGATTGCTCTTCAGTCAGTGGGGTCTCACCTGCATTGTTATTAGTGAGAGAGAAAAATACAATCAACTTTTAAAAAAAAACAGAAAAAAGAGAAAAGGAAGAAAAGAACCAAAAAAAAAAAAAAACCTAGATGTACATTACAGCAACACTACGTAGGTCAATATAAAAAAGTCATACAAATATAAATTATAGCAATCTACACTATAAACCTTAATCCATAGACAGTAGTAAATACACTATGCATACCTGTATATATCTAAAAAAATGACTTCAAAATTTCCACAAATACGTCCATTCATAGTTGTCATTTATAAGTCATTCGTTCAAATGTTGATAATATTAAAAAGTCCTCAATCCACTGGGTTATGACAGGAGGGTACTTATCCAGAGTCTAAACTAAATACGACCCACCAAACACAGTTTGCAAAAAGTTTTCAAACTCAATATGCATTGAAAATAATCCCTGAAACTAGCTATGTTGTGTATCAACCTTGAGGCCTAACCTGTAATCCCTTTTTGACTTGTAAGTCATCAAAAGTTTGTTAGTCTTATATGGTCAATATTTCTTAATAATTGATGCCCTCCTTGCAGTGACAGCTAGCATTTACCATGTCAGGGAAACTATTAATTCTCAACCCCTTTCCATGCTATAGTGAAATCCAGCTGCTACCACATGGAAGCACATTCACAAGAAATATACACTATATAAACACTACAAAGGAAATCTACCCCTCAAATCTCTTTTTTTTCCTACCTTGGATGCAATTCTCCATGCAGGCTTCTTAAAATCCTATTAATTTAAATAGGATTTAAGAACCCTAATTTTGCAGAGGATTGTAGCTTTCAGAGGGAAAAATAATCACCTAATGACTTTACCCATTCAGTGGGGAATGTGAGAATCAGGTCTCACAGAAAGGCTACTGTAGCTGCACTGGTACATACAGTATTTCATCATGTCTCGTAAATAGAATGGTAGCAAAATTATCAGTTTCTAAGTACTGTGGAAACTTAAGGCTACAGTGCAATTTTAGTTTTTATTTTTCTCTAGAAATCAAGAAATATACATGGCTAAAAAACCCATAATGCCTATCTCTTTGTTTATCAGTTTCTTTTTTCATCTCTGCATGAGACCCAGGACATTTCATTCAGGATTCTTTTCCCTTTCTTCTTCTTGTTGTTGTTGTTGAAAATTCACTTCTGGCTCTCAGTACACATGGCAGCAAATGTTGTTTCCTGGAAGAGTGATGTTTTGAGAGCGGATCCTGGCCACCACTTCTGGGATAAGTCATTGGCTTATCTTCCAAGCAAGGGTCATTTGTCTGTGTAAAAGTGCTGTCAAAGGAATGCTTCCTCTTTGGTAACGTGATCTGAGGGTAGTAAGGCATGTTTACAGAGCAGAGTTTCAAGAACAAACATTACTGACATTTTTGGATTATTTTCCTAAGACTTGCCAGAGGGAGTTTGAGAGACATTTGCAGGGATCTTTTCACAGGTCAGAAGACAAACCCAAATAAAACCATTCTAGTGTGATCATTGCCTCTTTTCTATTTATCTTCCAGTAGGTTTTTAATGTAACACATCTGCTGGAACATTATCTTCCTTATAAACCATCATGATGTTTGTGGCCAGTTCACTTTTGACCTACACAACGACCATCTCTCTCTCTCTCTCTCTCTCTCTCTCTCTCTCTCTCTCTCCATTCACACACACACACACACACACACACACACACACACACACACACACACACACACACACACACACACACGTTCTTAGGTCTCATGGAAAAGCTTTTTCAGCAGTTAGGAAAAGTGATGCCATGATCACAAAAGCTTCAACTAGCTGCATCCAGGTACCACTCAATATGCACTTATATTTCTTCAGGCAATCTTACAGGCACACATATAGCTAAAATGGCTCAAAAACGTGTGTGTACAGGATAAATGCCTTGTGCGAAATTGGTCCAGACAGGGCTGGCCCATCCATGAGGCTGACTGAGGCTGTTGCCTCGGTTAGCAATTTGGCTGGACTGCCCACCTCTGTTCTCCCACTTACCTCCACTGTTGCTCCTCTTACTCCCATCAGAGGCGTCGCTACGGTGGGGGCGGTACTGTAAGTTTTGCACCGTCCTAGTTCCCATTTACAACCCGGTACAAGGTGGCCGCGCCCCCACACCGTTGGAGCCATTCAGTGCGGCGAAGGCAATGGGCAGGAGACACCCTGCCCGTTGCCTTCGCCACACTGAATGGCTCCAATGGCGAGGGGGCGGGGCCACCTCGTACCGGCTCCCCACCGTAGCGACGCCTCTGACTCCCACTTCCTGGGTTGGAAAAGAAGAGGGGGATAGAGAGGAAGATAATATGTGGAGGTTAGGAGAGTGGTGGGCTAGATTGTCCCTACACTCTAGTCCATCACTTTCCTCTCCTCCACACTTCCTGTTCTGCCCAGTCCCCATATTCCTTTTGCACTCCAGGAAGTGATAGGAGCTGAGGCTGGTGCATCACCAAGTAAGGGGGGGAGCATTTGGCATGCCACCTAAGGTACCAGAAGGTCTTCGACTGGTCCTGGGTCTATGCTTTGTATAATCAATCAATCCAAACCAGATGAAGGAATCTATGTGCAGAAACAGGCTTCTGAAGCATTGGGAACCATGGGCATAAGTTATACTGTATATGCATCTGAATGTGCATGAGAATGCAAACTGGAATCTGTGCATCTGAGTTGCCTATTTACACTGCATTGCTGATTGTGGAATGTACATTTGAAAGAGCATCCCCATTCTAGTCTAGAGCATAAATACGATGTTTATGTGCGATGAGAGCTAGACTGGGGTATTTAAGTGGGTTTCTGTGTGGTAAAAAGATAAGAGTTTCTGCCCTGGTTTAAGTACTTTCACAATCCTCTCTCAATCCATGTTTTCTTGCCATATATGTATTATGGAATATAATAATTCCTTCTTTCTCTGAAGACTGAAAGATTGGAAAAAAATCAATTCATTAAATGACTGCTGAGCTACATGTTCCGAACAGGTCTTCACAACCTCTCTCTCTCTCTCTCTCTCACACACACACACATACACACACACGCGCGTGCGCACACACACACACACACACACACACACACACACACCTCAGGTGATGACCCCCTTCATTAGCCATTTATTTTGCCTGCTAGGTTTTTCACAGCTCTTCAGTCATTCAGCCAGGATGGTGTAGTGGTTTGGGAGTCGGACTTAGACTTGGAAGATCCAGGTTCAAATCCCCGCTCAGCCACGAAGCTTCCTGGGTGACCTTGGGCCAGTCACTATCTCTCAGCCCCACCTACCTCACAGGGTTGTTGTGAGGACAAAAAGGAAGGGAGGAAATATGTACATCACTCTGAGCTCCTTGGAGGAAGGGCGGTATAAAATGTGAAAAAATAATAATAAATAATAAATTTCTGCAGTCCCACACAAACAACAACATCCAGATGTTTATAGAATCCTCGTGTACTGCATTTGGCTTGGTGAGTCCTTATAAGGAAAGGCTAAAGTGTTTGGGGCTCTTCAGTCTAGAAAAAAGGCGGTTGAGGGGGGGACATGATTGAGACGTATAAAATTATGCATGGGATGGAGAGTGGATAGAGAGAAGTTCTTTTCCCTCTCACACAACACTAGAACTAGGGGACATCCACTCAAATTGAGTGGAGGGAGGATTAAAACAGACAAAAGAAAATATTTCTTTACCCAGCGTGTAATTGGTTTGTGGAACTCCTTGCCACAGGAGGTGGTGATGGCACCTGGCCTGGATGCCTTTAAAGGGGAATTGGACAGATTTATGGAGGAAGTCCATCACAGCTTACTAGCCATGATGGGGATAAGCAACCTCCTGGTTGTAGGAGTAGGTTTTCTTTGTGCCAGGTGCAAGGGAGTGGCGACAGGATACAAGTATCTTGTTGTCTTGTGCTCCTTGATGCATCTGGTGGGGCCACTGTGTGATAGAGGAAGCTGGACTAGATGGGCCTTTGGCCTGATCCAGCAGGGCTCTTCTTATGTTCTTAACAGCGTAACAGCCTCTCTTGGCGCCCGGAGCACGAGGGGGGGGAGTAGGCGCCCCTATAAGGAAATAGTGTGCCGCGGCCAACAGGCCACGGCACGCTCCGGAGGAAGGGGCGCGCTCCGGGAGGGAGGGGCGCGCTCCCGGCAGGACCCCCCCCAATCGGGAGAGCCGGCTGGGGACGTCTTCCCCGGACGGCTGCCCGGGGCCTTCTAAGGAAGGCCCGCTGCGCAATTTTTTGCGCATGCTCAGTCTGTTAACTGAGGGAAAAGGGCTGCCCTTTTCCCTCAGTAACAGTCTGAGCATGAGCAATGGCAGCCGGCCGGGGAAGACGTCCCCAGCCAGCTCTCCCGATTGAGGGGGCCGGCCCGAGTCGGACTCGGACTCGAGTCTCCGAGTCCGACTCGGAGACTCGAGTCCGAGTCCGACTCGCGGGCGGAGCGGCGGGGCGCCCTTCGGGCGATGGCGCCCGGAGTGGGTGCTCCGCTTGCTCCGCCCTAAATACGCCTCTGTTTATGAGTCACAAATTCTGAAACCCCTCCCCCTCCTGTTTCAAACAATATGTGATTAATCCTCAGGGGCACTATTAAGGAGTTAAAAACAACAACCCACAACAAATGCTGTAAAAATAGACTGCTTTTTTCATTTCAGTCTTGAATACAAGATCAGGCCTTTGAACCATGCTTGAAATCTTGTCACCTTCTCCCCTGCCTCAAAATTCATTCTCTGTCTTGAAACTTGAAATGATGTTTGTTAGCATCTCAGGTCTAAAGAGGAAGTAAATCTCTCTTCATCTCTTATGAGTGTGTTAAACCGCCTATTTCTTCCAAACAACAGGGTGCCACAATGATACATGAAACAAAGCACAATCCTATGAATGTCTACTCAGAAGTAAGTCCCATTGGCTGCAATCCTATACACACTTGGGAGTAAGTCCTGTTGAACTCAATAGGACTTACTTCTGACTAGACATGCATAGGATTGCAGTGTAAGTGACTTCACTGGAAAGACGCATGAAGAGAAATAGTCAAAAAGAGAGGGATTGTTGTAACTTCCCCAGTTTTTTAAGCTTCCTATTCCTGGGATCTTATTCTGGAATTCACAGCTTGGCTTCCTATTGTAGCTTCCCTTTGAGTTTTTGTTTCTTGCAGATAGTATTGTGCTTGTGGCTTTGTGTAAAAGAAGCTGCAGGAAGGGTTAGCTAGTTCTGGAATGTGAAGAATGGTTTATTCAAAAGTATATCTAAGTTTAGAGATCAACTAATGTGGTTCTCAGATTTCCAGATAACTGTCTTATGCTTCATAATAAAGACCAAGCATATGCATAATATAATAGAGTAGACATTGTTGGATTCAGAAGGACATATTTGGTCATGTGTGAAACAAATTAATGGCTTCAAAAATGATAATTAATCTTCTCAGGTTTGATGAAATGAGTAGAACCTGTTCAGTTATCTGAAACACAACAGCTAGCATGTTTACTAGGCCCATTGAACTCAGTCGACCTTATTCCCGAGAAAACTTTAGGATGGTGCTGTTATTCAAGCTCACTGTGGAACCTTGGAGAGGCACCTCCTCTAAGTATCAACTCTATTGGGTTCCTTTCCACATCTAGGATTTGAAGACAGCCATTCCCCATATATCCTATCACACACATGCATTCAAACATATGAAGAGCCCCGCTGAATTAGACAAATGTCTATCTAGTCCACCTGCTTTCCACCGTGGCCAACCTGATGCAGTGGCATCGCTCGAGGTGGGGAGGAACGGTAAGTTCCGCACTGTGCTAATCAGGGATGTATCTAAGTAACTAGGTCACAAGTGCGAGTGCAAGTACGAGTCATTTTTGCAAGAGTGCGAGTCCGAGTGCGAGTCAGTGTCAAAATTTTGGGGCAAGTACGAGTCAAGTGCGAGTCATTTTTGCACGAGTGCGAGTCAAGTACAAGTAAGGCCAGAAACCACAAGTCACAAGTCACGAGTCGAGTCACTTTGGGGAAAATGGCTTTTCCCCTGAAAATGGGGTGGGTGGGTGTCCGTGTGTGGGGTGTGTATGGGGACCACTGAGACTTTTAAAGCACCCACTTGGCTCCCCCTATGCCCTTTCCCTCACCTCTCAGTCTTGTCACCACCCATCTGGTTTGGGAAAAACAAGCGTGTCTACATTCAAACCATTTATTATTCCCTCCCTGCACCTTCCCCTTGCTGAGCCAAGCATCCCTTGGGCTCGGAGTTTTGGTCAATGAGGAGGAACTGCTGCGGCAGCTTCGCCTTCCCTCCTCCCCACCCCTCGCGCTCGGAGTTGTGGCCAATGCCAAACAGACAGCAACAAAAGGGGGGGGGACTCAGAGCCAAGCTTGCTTTCCCACCCCCTTGAAAACCCTTCCTCCCTGCTGCCCTCCTCCTCCGAGGTCTCCACTGCGCCTGCCTGCCTGCCTGCCTGCCTGCCTGCCTGCCTGTGTTGATGCTGGCCATTAAAGGAAAATGACTTGGAAATGGCAAGTCGTTACTCCCACGAGTGCAAGACAAGTACGAGTCCCGTGGGTCACGAGTGCGAGTGCGAGTGCGAGTCAGTGGGTCACGAGTACAAGTACAAGTATGAGTCAGGGAAAAAGTGGCTAAGTCACACTTGCGAGTCGAGTCATTTGACTCGAGTCCCCATCACTGGTGCTAACCTCCGTTTACTCCCCAGCACGAGGCGGCCCCGCCCCCTCGCCGTCGGAACCATTCAGTGCGGCGAAGGCAATGCACAGTAGATTCCCTGCGCGTTGTCTTCACCACACTGAATGGCTCCAATGGCGAGGGGGTGGGGCTGCCTCGTGCCAGGGAGTAAACGGAGGTTAGCACAGTGCGGAACGTATCGTTCCACCCCACCTCAAGTGACGCCAGTGACCTGATGTCTCTGGGAAGTCTACTTGAAGCAGGCCAACACAGACCTCGGGGAAGAGAAACCTGAACATGGAAGTTCCATGTAGTCATCATAGCTAATAGCCATTTATAGACCTGTCCTCCATGAATTTGTCTAATCCCCATTTAAATGTATCTTAGCCAGTGGCCATTACCACATCTTGTGCAGTGACTTCCATAAATCAATTGCATGTTGTATGAAGAAGTTTCTTTTGCAATGAATTCAGGAGAATCTGTTGTTGGTCAAGTTCACTGGATGACTCTAGGGGGTTCTAGTATCACCCAGGATGTGTAGTAAGATCCTCCTTTTCAGTTTTCAGAATTACCCTGATGATGGACAGCCCAATCCTACTTAACTCCCCATGTGCACCAGGATGTGCACCCGGCATGAGCGCACATGTTGCCAATTACAGGGCGCCATTTAGGGTGTTATAGTAGCATTATCCCATTGGGGATAATGCGGGAGCAGAGGAAGGTAAGTCGAACATTCTTTTACTTCCCTCTCCACCACCGCATGACTTCCAAATCCCCGGTGGATGCAGTGGAGCCCGTGCCAATATTGCTGTACCCTGCAGACAGCATTTAGTTAGGATCGGGCTGTTACAGCCCAATCCTATCTAACTCCCATCCCACCGATGCAGCCATGCCACTGGAGCACGTGCTGCATCCTGTGTGTGTGTGTGTGTGGGGGGGCAGCCAGGAGGTCTCCTCTGGGTAAGGGAACATTCGTTCCTTTGCCCCAGGGTAGGTCTCCGCTGCTGCTATAGGTCTACTCAGACCTGTGACAGTGATTTTGCTGGCAGAAGTTCGAGTGGACCTGGGAAGGTGGATTGAAGCCAGGAGGGGGGATATGATATTGATGGTGCCACCGCCGCTATCGTCCCCTTCCTGGCCTTGACAGACCCCCCCCTCCCTGCCCCAGTCTCTGCCCTGTTCCTCCCCCTCCTCTCCCTGGCTGACTTACTGGCACTGGGCCTTTTGGGGACACTGCAGATGTGCAGATGTGGCCGCTTGCGTTTTGCGGCAGTGGCCCTGCTGCACGGAATGGCGGGTTGCCTTTTACGACCACCGTAAGACACGTTGCGCCACTGGAATGTGAATCCAGTGGCACAACATGCCCATAGGTGGATTGGGCCCTGGATTGGGTCAATCTGCTTTTAAGATGGGCCTTCTTTCACTGCTACTTCATCTTACACAATTCGCTCTTTCTACCTTTTGTCATTGTACTTTTTGAGGTTTCCTGTTTGTTTTACTATATATCCATAAGTATGCAATGTGAGAAACATTCCCTTTCAAATAATATTGGATATCTTCCAAGGGAGTTTGCCGCTGGATGTCCTCCCCCTTCTTCTTCTTCTTTTTACCACATCTGTGTTACGTTTCTGTTTTTATCACCTTGTTAGGATATTTTCTTTGAGGAAACTCAAAAGTGCCAGAAATCTCTTTCATTCCATCAGATATTGTTTGGTATTTTACACGAGTACTTCCTAAATATATTTTCAGAAGAGGCCTTGAACAGCATACTCATGAATAAGAGAAAAAGATGTTCTTCTGCGCGTGCAATCGTGTGCGCGCATACACACATGCACGTGCACACGCATACTATTCTATACGTCGCCATACAAACTATTCTATACGTCGCCTTACTCTGTTTTCTATCATTCTCTCGCTAAAGTGTATACAGGTGGGCCCCCATATCCACTGATTCGCTATCCACGGTTTCAGTTATCCACGGATCATGGGGGACACTCCCCCCCCAGGCTTTTACTTTTTTCCCAGTAAGCTTCGTTTCTTCCTTAAAGAAACAGGAGAAGCAGCCTCTGGCTGCTTATTACAGGCAAGTAGAACGAGACTAAGTACTAGAGAGGCTCTGCAAGGTTAACAGAAACCTTGCAGAGCCTCTCTAGGACTTAGTCTCGTTCTACTTGCCTGCAATGGAGGCTGCTTCTCTGTTTGTTTTAAGGAAGAAACAAAGCTTGCTGAAAGAAAAATAAGAGCTGGGGGGGGGCAAGCATGCCTGCCTGCAGGGGAGGAAGGGTGGGTGGGGCCCTCAGGAAACCATGGAGGGGGTGTTTCAAGTATCCACGGTTTCAAGTATCCACGGAGGGGCCTGGAACATATCCTCAGCGGATATGGGGGCCCACCTGTACTTTCTGGCTGTTCCCTGGCAACCATCACACGATCATGCTTGAGCACCACTGCCCATGTCCCCAAGGAGGTGCTATTCGTCTGAGCCAGTGCTTCCACACAGGGGCTGTTTTCCTAATTTGCTCCTTTTTTGTGTTTTTAAGTCACACAATTGCACACAAAGTGCAGAAATGGACGGGGTATACCTCCCACGTACCACGGGTATGGTACTCCAGCATGTGGTTTGAGGGCTTACAATATAGTCAATTTGCTGCTGTGGAGGCAGGAAGGGAGAGGGAGTGGGTAGGTATGAGGGTGACACGGGGGTGGGGTGGGAGGGAGAACAGTGGGAAAAGCTCGAAAGGTGTTGTTGTTGTTCAGTCGTTAAGTCGTGTCCGACCCTTCGTGATCCCATGAACCATATCCCGCCAGGCCTTCCTGTCCTCCACTATCTTCCTGAGTTCGCTCATTTTCATGTTCGTTGCATCGGTGATGCTGTCTAACCATCTCATCCTTGGCCTTCCCCTTCTCCTTTTGCCTTCAATTTTTCCCAGCATCAGAGTCTTCTCCAGAGAGTCCTCTCTTCGCATTAAGTGGCCAAAATATTTGAGTTTCAGCCTCAGTACCTGCCCTTCCAGGGAACAGTCAGGGTTGATTTCATTTAGGATTGACTGATTTGATCTCCTAGCAGTCCAAGGGACTCTCAGGAGCCTTTTCCAGCACCACAGTTCGAAAGCATCTATTCTTCGGCGCTCAGCCTTCCTTATGGTCCAACTCTCGCAACCATACATTGCTACTGGGAGCACCATCGCCCTGACTATACGAAATTGCAGTGTAAAACATGAGGACAGAATCAGAGCATCATCTTTCCCTCCCTATAGGAGGGGCTGCACTGGAACTCTGTGAGAAATGACTGCTCTGCCTCATGTGGCAATGCTGCAATTTCAAAAAACAAAAGGGTTCCAGATGAGGGTTTGGCCAACAGTGGCAACGGTCGGAGCACCTGGCATTCACCCCAGAACCCGACATTCACTGCTCTTAGCTGTTGCAAAAGGAAGGGATGGTTAGGCAACACTGTTTATAGCAAAGACACATTTGACAATGTTGAATGGGTCAGTATTTCGGGGTAGGGGGTCATGAGACAGATATGCAGCATGAATATGTTGCAGCATGGGATTCCCTCCCCTCCATTGCTATTCTGTTTGCGGTGCATTGTCCTTCCCCACCACCCCCGTTGGGCAGTGGAGTGGAGGTTCGTTCCACTTGGGAGTTTGTGTGTGGAGTTCTCCTGGGACAGAGTCCTTGCAAGAATTCTGAGATTTCAAGTGTTGACAAAGTGCCTTGCCATACATGTTGAGAGGGCAGCAGGCTGTTGTTTGTGCAAAGTGCTCCTTTTGTGCACCAAGTGCCCTTTCTCCATTGTTCCCGTCACCACAGTTCCCCTGTGTTTGTGCATGACATGAAGCCACAGACAAATAGCCCCATCTCACATGTTCTGTTATCTGAGTTCTGGTCTTCCTGGCAGGGGCTTTAGTACTGAGGTTGGTGTGCTCTGATTGGCTTGATGATTGCCTGCAAAGTGTAATCTGTATCCTATGCTCCACCATAAAAAGTGAGCAGGGCAGAGGGTGTGGTGGTTGGGATTTTCTAGTGCTTTCCTCTTCCCCATTGTTGATTGGTATGTTTTATCTTTAAATGAAGTATGTTTTATCTTTGCATAGTCCCATAGTAGGGTATCCTTTATTCCAAGATTCAGTATTTTCAATGTTGGGGGGATTGGGGGGACTTTTGGACCAAGAAAATGAATCATACAGAAGAAGAGGAAGGGTGTGGTTGTTAGATGGGCAAGTAGGACTGGCAGGAAAGCAAACAGGAAAGAGAAGAAATAGAAAATTAAGGTTTCTGAGTCATCACCAACATTACAAAATATTCCCAAGCATCTTTTTGTTTTCTTTGAAGGGGGCAATAGCTTGTTTTTAAAACTGATAGCGGAAGAGTTTTCCAGATAGTAAATTCTGGAGCAGAGACTTGCAGCCCAATCCTATTGGGCTCTATTGCTTGCAGAACTAGTGTTCCACCAGCATGTCCTCGTGGACCTGTGCCAGAGATTTTGCTAGCACAGGTCCGAGTAGACACCTCTGCGCTGCAGAGGTTTAATCCTGGATAGGGGCATGACATGGCGTCAGTTTGAGGAGGACATATGTACATTGAGAACTGCTGTTTAAAATCCATATGCCTATGCAGAAAATTATAAACATATACCATTTTGCGTAAAACTCATGAGTGTATATTCTTGCTTATCTTGTACTAACCAGGGTCAGAACCATGTTGTGCCAAGCCCTGGGCCAAGGGGATGATCTGGGCCCCTGTGTATACATATCATGTGTTGTCCCCTTGTTCTGCAACTGACTTTGAGGCTAGCAGAGGCAGGTCATCCTCCCTCCCAGTCTTAGAAGACGGAGGAGTTGTTGCTGCCATCCTAGCTTTCAGCCTAAACTCTTTCAGACCAATCCTATGCTGGCTTATGCTGGCAGAACAACCACATGCCGTCATAAACATGCCATCATAAAGCATGTTGCGGCAGTGCAGAGGCTTATGGTGCCGGTGGAAAGGCTGCACAGGCCTGCCGACAACAGATCCCAGCAGAGCCCCCGCTGGAGCAGATAGGCTCCTGTTGGGCTGTGGATGGGTGGGGGGTGGAACAAGGGCGGGGGAGGGTGTTTCAGGGTGGGGGGAGGGCAGGGAGGAGGGAGGATC
This sequence comes from Plestiodon gilberti rubricaudatus, assembly GCA_026170595.1. NCBI lineage: Eukaryota > Metazoa > Chordata > Lepidosauria > Squamata > Scincidae > Plestiodon > Plestiodon gilberti. The sequence goes on along the minus strand of JANXHW010000002.1, from coordinate 24,035,993 downwards.
AGGGCCAGGAGAGGGGTGGGCTCAGCGGAGGAGGCCTCCGCCAAATCTTATCCCTCTTCCCGTGCTTGAAAGCCCAACATGGAGCTCCCTGGATTTGCACCAGCCATTTAGCTTACCTTACCTCGAGGAGACCTTGAGCAACCTCCAGTCACGAGCTGGATACAGCGGATACTGCCCTGGCGCTGCTGCATCCCAGGTGCATCCTGCTTGCTTTCAGGTGGTGGCCCCCTTGTATTATTGCAGGGTGCCCTGCTAGGAGCAAGCCCATTGGCTGCCATGCCAGTCGCACGACTTTGACAGGATTGCGCTGCTTTTTTGTTTTTTATTTCTGTATACAACTCCAGCTGCATATAGATAAGAAAAGATAGAGTCACTGGGTGGTTCTATATTGTCTTCTCCATTGGTCCTGTATGCTGCCTTACCTCATGATGAGACAACGTCCTGCAGGGCTAAGGGCTGGATCTGTCCCCCAGTGGGCACTTGTGTGGCTCTGGCTTATGCTCAACAAGGCCTCATGTGTGATGCCACCTCTGATCCTAACATGTTGTTTTCCTTTGTCTATTAATTAGAGCAATAACCACTTTTCAATCACCAGGTCTTCTGGGTCTTTCCATTGTTAAGCTGAAGAAATATTTTGAACTTTGAATGTTCTTCATGCCTTCATGCTTCATGCCCTAAATGCCTTCCTGTTTCATTCTTGTGGAAATTCCACAAAGAGTCACTCTCTGTACCATGCCAGAATTCACTTGCCAAATCCCTCCACTCTGAAGAACGATAAATTCATGAATTTATGAACTGACTAAAGTTTTTACTGGCTGTAGTTTATCATCTTTTGCTGGGGTGGGCGAATGTATAACAATCACATTCTACTTCGCCCCACAAATGTTTGCATAACATAAAGAGGGGTCTGGCTCAGTTGGGAGAGCTGCCGCCTTGCAAAGCCCGAAGATCGGCAAATGGCAAGTTCGAGACACGCTGCCGACAAAAAGCTGTGAAAAGCCTCCGTGAGGAGAGATAAGAGCTGCCAGCTCCGTCGGTTGAGTGTGGGAGGCGCCAGCCAGCAGAAAAGCCAGGCTGTAAAAAGGATACCACCTGGAATGTAGCTGTTCATGAAACATTTCCGCTGCGCTCCGGACCGTTTTTCTTGTTCCCGCGCTTTTGGATGATAAAGGGATTAGCGCTACGTTTACCACTCAACAGCTACCAATCTTTTAGATTGTTTTCCTGGATAATGTTTCCGGAAGGAGGAAACGAAACGTCAAAGTTTTAACTACTGAACTTTGGATTTTAAACAGAATTTGTCTGCCTTGTGTATGTGAACAACGAAAGACGTAAGCAGTTGTGTAATTTCGTTTTTATTCAAGTCGGTTATTTTATTATACATGACTATGTTACCCGTAATACCCAAGTCTTTGTCCATAATTGCGGGCCATGAAAGTTTCCATGCAAAAATGTTCATGAAAGATTGGACATTTATAAATTGTAAAACCTCTCATTAGGGGGGTTAGGAAAGCCTGCCCATGTACACCGCCTTGAATTAAAGTCGGAGGAGAAATCCAATGACCAAGAAAGGCGGTATATAAATACTGTATATTATTATTATTATTATTATTATTATTATTATTATTATTATTATTATTATAAAAATACATGTACAAATACAGTCTATATAACATTGAGGTTGCTACCCCAAATTAAGAGCCTAATTCTACCCCCCCCCCCACACACAATGCAGCTGTGCTGCCGGAATACATGCTGCATGCTATGGTGGTGGTGGGTGCTCAAGCAGACAGCAAGCAGTAAATAAAAATCTTTTTCTTACTTCCTGGTAGGCCACCTTTTCACCTCTGGGTCTCCTTGGACCCACACCAGTTATTTTGCTGGTGTAACTCTGAGGAGAGGAAGGGGGAAGGGTGAGTTGAAAAATCAGGGATAGGATCCACCGTATGCCTTTCCGGCTGAGATCCACCCCTTCCAGCCTGCTTTCCATGCCCTCCCCCTCCCTGCCCTGAAACCCCCCCCCAACAGTCCCCAAACTGCCCATAGTGCACCCCTGCACCAACTTTCCCGGGCTGGCAGAGCATTCGGGCAAGTCTGGTGTGCGCATGGTGGCACTGGCCATTTCTGCCAGCAGCTCTGTCATGCATCATGGCGGCGCAGCTTTCATGCTGCTGCAATGGGGCCTATGGCAGCAGAACATGGGCTCCACGGCCATAGGATCTTGATAGGATTGGGCCATGACTCTCTCACCTGCATTTGTTTGGCTACACTCCAGCTCAGTAAACTAGTGGCAAAATCTGGGCCTCAAAGAGTGTCATCCTGTCCTCCGCAGTTTCCAACCCAGGTGAGAAGGGTGGTAATGGAGGGTAGATGGCTGTGGCCATGATGACGATGGCTATGGTAGCAGGCTAGTCTGCAAGATGAAGATGCTTGGTCTACTGACACCATCCCCCACATTAAAGTGCTCTCCTGGCCAACCTACATGCTGATTAGGATTTACATAAGAGTCAGTCATATTTTGAGGTAGCAGCAATGAAAGGCAGAGCTTGCAAAACAGCTCACTGACTACACAAAGAAGCGACATGCCTCGTCATCATCAAACATATGGAACTGCCTTCTACCCAATCCAATGAGTGGTTCATTGAGCTCAACATAGCTAGCTAGCAGCAGCGACTAGCAGTGGCTCTCCTCGGCCTCAGAGAGGGGTCTTTCCAACTTTTCCAGAAGCCAGAGACTGCAATGGAGACTTCTGAGCTACACCCTTATGTGTCCCAGCCGTTTCAGACCTGGAAGGATGGGAGATCACTCTCACTCATGCTTCCTCTCTTGTTACTTCTCTGGAACATCCACACCAGCTCTCAGAGTACCTTATGATGCAGATGAAGCAGGTATTACAGGGGTCTTTGCTTCCTTTTCTGAACTTCATCTTGTACACTTTAGCATCTCCACCAGTGGAAAGATCCACAAATAACCAACAAATGCAAAAAAAAAAAAAAGGTTGAGATGAGAGGGAGAAGCACACGGATGGGAACCTTCTGCTCTCTCTTCATCACTGCAATTTCCAAAGTGTTACTGAATATTACAAACCCCAAAAGTTTTAAATACATGTTTAGAAACTATAAGAGCTTTTTCCTGGTGGAAATTGTTTGTTTTTCAAGCAACGTTTGTCTTGAGGAGAATGTTTCGATCCTTCTTCTGTCTCCTGAGTTTGACTGAACAGTTGCTCTACTGGCTCTTCTTTGTAATGGCTTTAACAGCTCAAATGCACTTTTGACAGAGAGAAACATGAACATTTAGGCTTTGTTTCCCATTACTCGGAGGGTGGAAGGACGTCTGCTGGATTCAATGGCTTGTACAGATCAAAGTAGACTCCCTGGGATTACTTCAAGCCTTGGTCAAGAGAGTCATGACCATGGAAAGGATCTTTACCATTGGGACTTGCGGGTCAGTTGAAAGATACTGGACTGATGTCTGAGGTTTCTAAAGATGAAACTGCAAGGCTCTGTGATCTTTAGTATTGGGTTAAACCACTGAACCATGAGCTGTCGATCGAAAGGTCGGCAGTTCGAATCCGCGACGGGGTGAGCTCTAGTTGCTTGGCCAGCTCCTGCCAACCTAGCAGTTCCAAAGCATGTTAATGTGAGTAGATAAATAGCCTAGGTACCGCTTGCGGGAAGGTAAACAGCACTCCGTGTTCCAGCTGCATGCTGTGGCAAGGAGAGTCATGCCAGCCACATGACCACGGAGGCATCTTCGGACAACACTGGCTCTTCGGCTTTGAAATGGGGATGAGCACCACACCCTAGAGTCGGGCACGACTGGACTTAATTGTCAGGGGTCACCTTTACCTTTTTACTGAATGCAGTATCTCTGTTATCTGCCTAACTAAATATTGACAGGATGATGCTTTTGTTTCAAAGGATACTTTCCTTCAACTTCAAAAGTTGTCCTGTCATCATTCTTCTTTCTTCCCTATAACAGTAAACTAACTTATTGCCACAGTATCAGGGGGCTTTGAAATGGGATTAATACAGCAGCTATACCGTTGGATATACGATCTGCCTTCCTGACGACAGGAGCTCCATTGGTAAAAGTCTGCTTTGCAACGGGAGAGGGCCGGTGTGGTGTCAGAACAACTCCTGTCCTGAAGGAAGGTATGTAACCTACAACTGTTCCCCCCGCCCCCCGGGTGCACTTTTCTGGCAGACGTCCTTGAGCATTTGAGACGGATGTGAGAGAATTTTTTAGTCCTCATTGCAAAACAACCCAACTAAACATAACAGATTACATCAGCACAGGCTTTTCAATTCCTGGATGGCAGCAGTGTGCTAATCCAGCCTTCATCCTGGATTTCGCAAAGTAAAACAAGGGAGGCTGGCAAGAGGACAGAACTGCCAGATTGAGGAAACTGACGGCAGGCCTTGTGGGCAGTAGGCCGTATAAAACTCCAAAACCTGTAAACTGATCTTCAGCTACTACTTTTGGTTCTTCGCCGCTGTGCCCCACAGCACAAGACTTCAGGACTGAATTTTTCTACTCACTCTTTGAGGAACTTTGCCTGCATCGCTGAAAGACATGAACGGCTTTCTGGTCTTCACTCTCCTGCTGGTACCCATGCATGCAGAGACGCCTTGGAGCACAAAATATGCAGTAGACTGCCCCGAGTCCTGTGACAGCAGCGAATGCAAAAGCGCTCTGCACTGTAAGCGGACGGTGCTGGATGACTGTGGCTGCTGCAGGGTCTGTCCTGCAGCCTTGGGGGAGACGTGTTACCGGACTGTTTCGGGGATGGATGGTGTCAAATGCGGCCCTGGACTAAAGTGCCAGTTTTATTCCGAAGAGGATGATTTTGGTGATGAGTTTGGTATCTGCAAAGGTAAATAATTGTCAATGGATAATATACCTGTCATGGCAATTATGGTGATGCTCCAGTATAGTGGTAGGGGAGTATTGCTCTCAGAAATTTGCAGAACCCCCCCTCCCTCCCCCCCCAAATCTGAAACCTCTATAGCTTGTGTGGTACATGTATGGCATCTTAACTCTTACTCGCAACAGTTTTGGAAGGCAGCTCATCATTTTCTCTGTTTTGGAAACAGAGAACTGAGGTTGAGATAGGACTGCCCAACAAGGCAGGGCTTAAGCTGTACCATATGACTGGACTGTATCTATTAGCTCAAATTGACTTCATTTACATGGCAAAGCGGATACTGTGTGTGTATAGAAACAACATTAGCTCTTGATTTGGAGGTGTGTGAAAAGTCTGAGAAAGCTGGTCTTGAACTAAAACCTCTGGCTAGAAAGCATAATAGCTCATGATAATCCTGCCACAGAAATGATCAAGCGAATGCAATCCACATATGCAAATAGATTTCCACAATCAGAGCAGTAGTACAAAAACCGTATTTGTAAGGAGAGAGCCCTGTATTTACCCATGCAGCGGATGTGGTATTTTTGCACCAAGCAAACTAGCCCCAGAATATAGCCTCCACATCCACCACCACCCTCAAGTGCTGTGAGTCTTCAGAGTCCAGATGCACTGCAGGTGCTTTTTTGGCCCTTCCCTCCTCCTCCTGACCTAACAGGTGTTTGGTACTGATGTCAGAAATATAGTCCTGGGTGGGATTATTAGAAGCTATCTATAGATGATGCAGAAAGAGGTAGCAGAATTTTAGACTGTACCACTACAGACTAGAGGTTGTATCATCTTTTTTTTAAATGGAGCCCCACATAAAAAGCTGCTTACAATGTAGTAAACTAGCACATGAGACAGAAGGCTTCATTATTAAACCTTTCTCTCTAATGAGCAAGTTTGTCACATGGAAGGAGATTATTTTTGTACATGGGGAACGTTAAAAAATGCAGTCTCCCACCTGCAATCTAAAGGGTACCACCCAGTGCAACCTACCAGTTTATTCTGTATAATGTGTATATCAGCTCTTAGGCTCATCGTAATGGTCTTTACAGTTCCTGGCTTGACGCAGCTGAAGAAAGCAGGTTTGGATACTTCAAAGCTCTCCACCAGCAGATAGGCAGAATTACCAATGGGATCCTGATGGACCAATTTATTTGAAGCTCAATCTAACAAGCTTGCATGTAAGATTGAAAGATACCTCTGTCTGGACTGAGCAGAGCGCCAACTGAAAGACGGAGAAATGAGGACTGCATTCTAAGAGTTCAGTCTTGCAACCCGATAACGTAACAGACATGTGAGCTTAAAGTATTTATTTCATCGTAAATCTTAAGATTTACGGCAACAGGGCAACTAATTTTTCTAGTGCTGCAGTTGGAACATTATAATGGCTTATCTTCAGGCACTGAAAAGAAAGAAGTTCATTACACATTGCACAATTAGTTTATAGAACTTGCTTCCAAATGTGGTGATGGCCACTGGCTTAGGTAACTTTAAAAGTGGATTAGAAAATTCTTGGAGAAAAGTCTATCAATATCTATTAGCTATGAGGACTACACGGAACCTCCGTTTTCAGAGATGTTATGTCACAGCCAGTAGGGACAAGAGCATGGGAGAGTTATTGCCTTCATGCCCTGTTGGTGAACTTCCCCCAGGCATCCTGTTTCCTACTGTGGGAAACAGGATCTGGACTAGGTGGGCTTTTGGTGTGACCTAGCAGGTATGTTCTTTTTTTTCCATCCCAACCCTTTATCATATCATATTTTTCCCCTAAACAGCACCCTAATGAGACTTACAGCCAAATCCTTTGAGCTACTGCTATTGGTAAAGGGGTTCTAGGTGCCCAAGAATTGATTCTAGGACATGTCCCCATCACCCATTTTCAGCAATCCCACAGCAGTCAGCATTTTTTCTCTGTACTACAGTATGTAGGGCACACCTAGGACATATTCAACTCTGACAATGGACACTTGTCGATATCATCTCACGGTCCTCTATGTGAGCTTCACCTCTGTTTCTGTTTCCTGAAGCCAATGAGATGTGTTTTTAGGGGTTTTAAATGGTAAGTACAGCAGAGCTGCTCACTTCTGTTCCGGTTGCTAAGCCGAGTTGCACTCTCTAAGCAGGAGACCACTCAGCTAAAGCTGAGGCTGATTAACTGCAGGGCACCACCAGCGAGGTGCTGTATTATAGGCACAGTAGTTTACTGTGTGAGTCTATTTTGGTTCTAGGGTGTGACTGGAATGGGAAATGAAAAAAGAAAATATTACCAATGGCTTTTCCTTCTAACCACAAATGGTAATGTTTTCTTATTAGATTGTAAGTTGTTTCACAAAGAGACCCATCATACAGTAGTATGCAAACTTATTAGGGCAGGTAATTAGAGTGCTGGACTAGGAGACCTGCTTAGCCAAGAAGCTCACTGAGTGGCCTTTGGCCAGTTTCTCTCTCAGCCTACCCTTCCTCACAGGGTTGTTGTGAGGACAAAATGAGGGGACAGTGACCATGGCTGCCACCCAGAGCTCCTTGGATGAAACGAAGGAGAAACGTGTAACAAGTAAAGTACATCAAAACATTAATCAACTAAAAAATTAGTCCTATTACGAAGCATTGAAAGTTACTTTAGATGAAGCAACAGAAAACATTATTTTGTACCTCTGCAGTTAGGGCAGCAATCAATGCAACACAAGCTTTACATATACAGTACCTGTCAGGTATAGGACAGTTTGCGTACATATGGTACTTTTCAGTGCACATAGAATTTAGATGGGTTTTTTTTTTAAGCCAATAGGTTTATACATATTGAGTGAAGATCTACTTTGTGGGAACATGAAATGCCCGCAGTAACTATAAACTTGTTGTACAGCTGCAAGGATGTTTATCATTAAAACAATTAAATGCCAATTTCATATATGGACTCTTTTTACAAACATTTCCTTGTACTGGGTCCAGGCTTTAAACCTAGTGTATTTTTCATATTCACCTGTGATACAGTTCAGGATGCGACTGAACATCCAGACAGCCCAATCCTAACTAAATCCCTTCCGCCAATGCAACTGTGCCAATGGAGCATGCACTGTATCCTGTGAGGGGAGGGCAGTCTGGAGACCTCCTCGAGGTAACTTTGTTCCCTTATCCTAGCAAGCCTCCACTGCCCCAGTGGGTCTCCTCAGATCTGCACCAGCTATTTTGCTGGTGCAAATCCAAAGAGAGTAAGGGAAAGGACAGGAAATGGGATCAGGAACTGGCACACACCAGTGCCGCCGAGATCCACCCCCCTCTCCCATTCCACCTCCTGCTTACCCCCTCCCTGCCCAGAAACACCCCCGTTCCTCTCCCACCCCCACCACTCCCTGTCCCTGCTGCCAGCTTACTTTTGCTGGCAACAGCAGGCTTCTGGCACCACTGCCATTTGTGGTGGCGGACCCAAAATGGCTGCCGGTGGCGTGCTGTGCACACTGTGTCCCACTGTCGTAAAGAGCAGCCTAGTCCTAGTTAGAATTGGGCTGTTAGTGATCTGATGTACAAACAAAATGGGCCTTTTTTGTTTTGTTTTGAAAGCTTGGATAATATTACTTGGCTTCACAGTTGTCATAATGAAAATAAAGAAGCCTGATTTCCATGATTTTCCCCTTTAGCCATGATTGTTTCTTCCTGACTTTAAATATTTTAAAAGACTGATATCTAAGTTAGCCTATGGAAAAGGCAGATTTAACAATATAATTGAAAATATTCCTTCAAATATCTTTAAAATAAAGTAAAATCAATCAATTTGCAACTATGGAAAATATATGAACACCGACATTGTTTTTCTCAAATTGCTCCAGTGTAAAGACCTTAAACCTTAGTTCATTTTTTAAAAAATGACTTCCATCACTTTAGCTGAATAATCAAATCACAGACTTCCATACTTGGGAACCTGCATTAATATATATCTTGCTATTTCATTTGTTTTCTTTCAGAGTGTCCTTATGGAACCTATGGACTGGAATGCAGAAAAACATGCAACTGCCAATCTGGTATATGTGACAGCGTTACCGGAAAGTGTTTAAAGTTTTCATTTTTCCAGCTGGCTGTATCGAAACCCCCCAATAGGCGGAAATTAATTTCACATACAGGTAAAATCTGACACATCCATTTCTTAAAAACATAATGTGCTGGGATATTCTCATTCACTGAAATGAATGAGAGCTGTGAAAGGGGCACTGCTCTGCCATTGCACTCCTACAAAAGAACGTTTTGATGGACTATGTCAGTGGTTCCCAAACTGGGAAGAGCGGCTCCCCGGGGAGCCGTGGAAATCAGCCAGGGGAGCTGCAGAGCGCCACGGAATCCTCTTGGAAAACAGTGCAATGCCAATTGGCAGGCATCAACATAACATGGGGAGCCACGGCCAATGGTCGACAATGGTCAAGGGAGCCACAGGTCGAAAAAGTTTGAGAAACACTGGGCTATGTCATGCTTAGGAATGTAGGAAACTGCATTACACTGCATCAGACCACTGGTCCGTCTAGATCAATACTGTCAACACAGACAGGCAGCAGCCCTCCATGGTTTCAGAGAGGAATCTTTTTTTTTTCCTACCTGGAAATGGCAGGGGTTGAACCTGGGACCTTCTGTACATAAAACTTATGCTCTAGCACTAAGCCAGAGCTCATCTCACTTGAAGTAGTAGTACAGTACTTATTTGACTAGTAGTAGTCAAATAAGTCAAAACTAGTAACACCATGCTGTGAACTAGATAGATGTATACAGAGGAGCACTGCAAATTAGTAGTAACCTATGATATGATTATGAGGAAAGGCTACAGCATTTGGGGCTTTTCAGTCTAGAAAAAAGGCGCCTGAGGGGGGGACATGATTGAGTCGTATAAAATTATGCATGGGATGGAGAGAGTGGATAGAGGGAAATTCTTCTCCCTCTCGCACAACACCAGAACCAGGGGACATGCACTAAAATTGAGTGGAGGGAGAGTTAGAATGGATAAAAGAAAATATTTCTTTACCCAGCATGTAATTCATCTGTGGAACTCCTTGCCACAGGATATGGTGATGGCACCTGGCCTAGATGCCTTTAAAAGGGGTTTGGACAGATTCATGGAGGAAAAGACCATCACAGGTTACAAGCCATAACTTGCAACCTCCTGGTTTTAGAAGTAGGTTTTCTCTGTGCCAGGTGCAGGGGAGTGGCAGCAGGAAACAGGTTATCCTGTTGGCTGTGTGCTCTCGGAGGCATCTGGTGGGGCCACTGTGTGATACAGGAAGCTGGACTAGATGGGCCTTTGGCCTGATCCAGCAGGGCTCTTCTTATGTTCTTACTGATCAGAGTCATCCTGACTGCAATTAAAGAATTACTTATTACTGTACATTATTTACATTCTTCACTGCTCTAATTAGTGATCAGCATTACTGGGCAGGCACTTGACAAAGATCATGCTCCACTGCCTAGTGGGCCTCCCCAAAATTACTGAGAGTGATGATGGCTGCTCATCTCCTTGCCTTTGCTGCTGACACTGTTCCAAGTTTTCTCTTGTGCATTAGCTTCCTCTTTGGCCCAATCTTCTAGCGAGGAGGTGGAGGAGCAGACCACACTGTGGTTGTCTGCCTATCCTATGCTATTACTTTACGCCCAATGAGATGACTGTGGTTGTGTTGGCTGGTGACTCTCCTCCTCACTGCCATCCTACTGGACCTTAAAGAAGAAACAGAGTAGGTGAATGTGGCAACTCTTGCTCCTCACTGCTTCAGGGTTGAGTCTAAAAAGGAAGTAAGTGGAAGGCAACAAAAGAAGTTGGCAATGATAGAAGTCTAGGCTTAGTAAACAAGAGGTGAAGTAATTTGCTCAAGGTCAGTTCTAGGACATCTGGATCAGAAATGAGAAATTTCTGCTCATTAGAGCAGATAGAGAAATCAACTATCTTGGTTACTTATCCTGACTTAAAGCTCTCCTTATACTTTTGAAGTTCATCCATTCACCTGTAGACAGGTGTAATGTGAGCTGTACCTGAGACCAATTTCATATAGTGCAACAAAATAAAAATGGTTATCATTTGGAAGATAGCTATATAAATAGGCTCATGTGTAGTGATTTGTAAGCATTAAAAAACAGTAACCTGAGGCATGGTCCAACTTTCTGTGCATGCAGCTGTACTTGCAGAGATGGAGCCCCATAAAGCGCAAATACTTTTTTTCCTCTATCCCTCAACCTGGGTAACCCTAGGCATAAAAGCTTAGAAGTATATCTCCGAACCTATTATGACAAAATTTGTGCAACACCCATATTTGCATCCAGCCACCCCACTCTCCAAGGCTGTGCATGAAAGATACTTATACTTTGAGACAGACTAACCTGCAAACGTGGCCTTGGTGAAGACCAGGCTAGTTGGATCTTCATTTTGTAGGTATGCAAGGGCTTCCCACGATAGCAAGTAACAGCCAGGTACATTGACAGAAGGTCTCAAGGGGCCTGCAGGTGCAAGGACAGAAGGAAAAGAGCTCTATGGATCTTGCACATGAATTTTAAAGATCTTGCTTTGCTTACAGACCAACGCATATTACAGACCAACGCATATGCCAATGTGGAAAAAAATAATATAAAACAATAAGCTTATAAAATAATCAAGAAGTTTTCTCTTTCTCTTCTTTTTAATTTTTCAGAGAATGATATGGGATCTGGTGATGGGAATTCTGTAAAAGAGGATTTTGTCAAAGACAAAACCATTCGCTCTCCAATAACGAAATGGCTAAATCCACGCTGATATTCACTATAATGGGTAGGACTTTCAAACTGATACTTTTTTTCAGATATATACGAATGTTCAACAACCCAGTTAAATAAGACAGTAGATCTCCAGCCAAATACATGGGAATTTGTAGAAAACCAATCCATGTATCTTCAGGAAAAGAGTGAACTTCCAGCATAAGACTGTGTACAGTGTACATGATTTTTAGAACACATTCTGAAAAGCATTTGGCTATTGAAGCATATTATGAATGGTTGAATGTAAGATGTTATTGAAACTGAAATAAAGAAATATTTTTTTTTCAAACAAACTCTTAACCATCTCAACTCTACAACCCCTACACAAAATTGTTCCCTTGCATCTAAAAAAGAACGGGAAATATATGGTAATAACAGAAATCAACAAAAGTTGAAATGTATCATTTGTAACTAAGATCCTTGGCTCACACCAGCAATGCCATAATAAAAGCAGTAACAACCAATGAGTGTGATATAAGGAATGAAAATCAACAAGTCTTCATTCTGAAGATGAATACGGAAATCCTATGTATACTTAACTTGGTAGTAAGTCCCACTGAACTTGGTGGGGCTTACTTTTGTGTAAATGTGCATAGGATCAGGACTCATGGCCACAATCAAAAACAGAGCTATGAAAACCTAACCCAGTTGAAAAAGTATCAGTGGGCTTCAGCATGCTTAATTCTGTGTAGGATTATGACCTAAAGCTGCAATCTTGCATTGCTTCAGTTTCAACTTTAGTGGGGTTTAAATAGCCTGTGTTCAGAACTTAGCTTTCCTTCCTTCGGCAGCTGCTTGCCTGGTCTGGCGATGGAGTGAGGGAGGCCGGCCTTGAGCCGGCCTCCCTTACTCCTGAGGCGTCGCGAACGTGCTTTACGGCACGACGTTCACGACGTTTTGGAACGGCGGAGCGCTCGCTCCACTGTTCCAGAGATCCCCAGGATTGTGCCTGAGAGACTGAAGTACATGCTCTAATGTATCCCATTAAAATAAATTGAACTTAAAGTGCTAATGTTTGTCCTCTAATATGTTTTAATAATGTTTTAAATGACAAATATTTTGTAACAACATTTACTCTTGCACAAGTCAAAAGATGACCTTAATTTATTGTTTTCCATGTTTGCTTTTATTTTAAGTTTATGTATTTTACCATGGCAGATTTTCATACTTTTGAAAAGTAATTCCCAAGCACTACACTGTGAGAAATAACTCAGTGAAATAGCAAAGGACACAAAAATAATCAGACCAAAGTAATCAGCCACAGATGAGGCTGCCTGTTGCATCTCTGTATGATTAGTCCTCAGGCTTGCCTCTCTTCAGCTATCCTTCACTGAGGATAGGTCATTTTGGCATATCTTTGCATTGGGTGTGATTGAGTCATTCTGTTGCAGAACTGAGAAACACCATTCTCAAAAGGCAGCTTATTGCATCGATATTTGAGTCGTTGTTCCAGGCTGCATATCAATGAGGTTTAATGATGTTCAGTTGAAATCAGTGGGATGCTTCAAAAATGATTAGCATTGGCTGGGGTGTGCCTTTTTTTATGCACAGGGAGCTAAAGTGTAAAAATTACATTAGCGTGGTCCTCAGGCTCATAATGTATTTTATTAGAGCTGCACCAATTGTTCACCCACTACAGCAGAGTAAAATAGACTGGCTTGAATCTGTGCGGCTGAGTTGTGAATCTGAAGACTGGAGTTTATAATGAAAGGGCCCAATGCAATCAGCATCTCTGAAGAGCAAACAATCCCCACTGCAAGTCAATGGTCGGCTTGAAGCCAAATAAAATTTGATGCTCCTCCAGGAAATTTTGAGTTGAATAAATAGGAGCAGGCTGCTCATGTAGTTTGGCAGGCATGATGAGAGAGTTTATTTAAATAGCACTGTGAATATTTACATGAATTTAACTCTTTTGTTATTGTTCTTTGCCAAATATTTGTGACTATGATGAACCCTTGAACATGCATATAATAAACTAACTGGTATTTGTAAGAGTATATCTTTATTATTGCTCAATAAAACAAATAAAACCTATTGCTTGCATGTTCTGATTCCTCCACATACATAGCGTTTAAGACTTTGGTGCAGCACACAGATCCTACATTCATAGGTTTTACATTCTGATCTCTGCCCAAGCAGCAAACATACAGTATATTTGGTCTCTGTGCAAAAATCTAAATATAGAAGAAACTATAACAACTTATGAAAGCATATGCTGTGTATGAATTAGTCTCAAAAGGTACTACCAGTATTTGACTCCTGGCCCAATCCTAACGAGGGCCTTTGCTGGTGGAACACGCGTTCTGCCAACACACACTGTCACAAAAGCGCCGTAAAGTGCTTTGTGACAGCGCAAGGCCCAGGCATGCCGGTGGGAAGGCCAGAGCCTTCCTGCTTGCGCTGGCAGTAATCGGGAGGCCCACTGGAGCAGGTACATCTAGCGCAGGAGCAGGGGAGGGCAGAGAGGGGGTTGAACAGGGCAGGGAAGGGTGGAATGGGGGTGATGACGAGGGCAGGGGTGAGCAGATAGGGCTCGGGAGGGGGCAGGATTAGCGGCACTGGTGCGTGCAGTATCCTATCCCTCTTCCCGGGCATAATCCACCTGCACGGATCAACGCGGACTTGCACCAGCGATATTGCTGGTGCAGGTCCGCATTGACCCATTGAGGGTGCTGGGGCTTATCCCAGGGCAAGGGGACAAATGATCCCTTATCCCAGGGAGACCACCAGTAGCTGAAAATCCCACACAGAATTCAGCGTAGCCTGCGCCAGCGTCACTGCATCGCCGCGTGGGGATTGGGCTGCCTGACTTTAAAGAACTGTGAGCTCACTTGTTCTAATATATATTACAGATTACTGCCAGAACTAGCCTGCTATGGAATGCAATGGATGCCTTTTGGACAATTGATTGTCATTATGTTTTGAAACAATTAACAGAGCTAAGTTTACACATATCTATCCCAGGGTCTCAAGCAGAGGAATTTTCCATCTCCTGAGATGACAACTAGAGCAATCAGGAATTAAACTTGGGATCCACTGCATGCAAAGCATAAGCTCTCTAACACGGAGTTATGGTCCTTGCCAAGTTGAACACCCATAGAAAGGCATTCCATATTTTTAATGTATATTTAAAAATGTGCACTTCCCATCTTGTACAACAGCCCCTGAAATGACTTCTGGGTATAAAGGATACTCCGGATACTTTAGGGCACAAAAGCAATAGTTCTTTCCTGCTGTTACTCCCTCTCCCAGCAACTGGTATTTAACGGCATATTGCCTCTGCATCTGAAGGTTCCCTAGTGCCATCCTGACTCATAGCCAATAATAGATCCATCCTTCATGAATTTGTCTAATCGTTAAAGCCAACTAAGCAAAAAGTGAGACCAGTTCTGGCTTTGAGAGAGGGGTATTTAATTAAAAAAAAATGTAGATAGTGCCGGCCCATCCATGCAGCCACCTCATGCAGGTTACATCAGAGGCAGATTGCGAGGTCCATAATACTTCTTTATATGAAGATATTCCTAGCTATAACACTGAAAGGTTATACAGATTTTTGTCCTCAATGAAGAGCTGTATTCAAGACATAGGACATTTACAGCGCAATCCTGTGTAACCTTGCACCGGTGTAACAGTAGATGTACTGGTGTAACAGCAGATACACAGCAGATACACAACAGCAGATACACAACAGCAGTAAGTGCACTTACATCGGTGCATCTGCTGTTACACCAGTGCATCTGCTGTTACACCGGTGCAAGATTACACAGGATTGCACTGTTAGAGCCCAATCCTATCCCCCACCATTAACCACAATGCAGCTGCACTGACAGAGTGTGTGCTGCATCCAATGCGGGATGGGACAGGACCAGGAGGCCTGCCAGAGGTAAGTCAACATATTTCCTATATGGTCCAGTCCTCTGAAGTGTTCTGCTTGCAAATAAGTGTGCAGAAGTGCAAAAAGGATTTCTGTGCTAGTGGAGCATCATAAAAAATGACCACACCAGAACTGCAAGCCATTCTAGTGTGCCGGTGCAGTAGTCCTATGCCCCAACCCTAGTACTACTCCCAACAATTGCCACCATTACTAGTAGTGGCTGAGCAGCAGCACGCAAAATCTAACAAAGCACAGAGTGAGCAGAGTGCGCCGTAAGAATGCAAGACAATGCTGTGGCAAGAAGCAACTTGTATAGGATTTAAATGCCCAAGTAGGCTTATATCAACTGTAACATATAATGGAAATAGTTAACCATCTCTTGTACTGTGAAGGCTACAGATGTATGTTGAGAGGAAGGAAGTGGTTGGTGGGGAAAGGATTAAGCACACATGTATGCACAAGCACATGCACAAACACAAACCAGCCCCTCTCAAACGGAACTTTCTCTAAACAAGAACAAGAAAAGACTTTTGAGGCACACACTTGTGTATAATGTTTAGTTAGACTCAGAGCAGAATGCACTGTACTACCATGCAGGAGCTACTCAATGGAGTAAGGCAGGTCATGTAAAGAAGTGTGCAGAATTATCATGGTTTTGAAGTGAGTTGTGATTTCCTATCATCCATCTATCTATCTATCTATCTATCTATCTATCTATCTATCTATCTATCTATCTATCTATCTATCTATCATCATCATCATCATCATCATCATCATCATCATCATCATCATCAACAAATCTTGGGCTTCCCTCAGTCACAGCCCAATCCTATTCAAAGCCCCGTGCTCGGATGCAGCGGTGCCAAGGAAGGCTCTGCTGCATCCAGCGCGGGATGGCGGTCTTCTTGAGGGAAGAGGACAATTGTCCCCTTCCCGTGAGTCAAGTCCCAGCAGCCCGTATTGGGCTATTTGGAGGCTCACCAACAAAATAACTGGTGCAGCTCCGGGAAGCCTCATGCTAGGCTTTCAGGCATGGAACGGGGGATAAGATTTGACAGATGTCTTTTCCACCAAGCCTGCACCCTCCTGGGCCTGATTCACCCTCCTCTCCGCCCTCTCCCCACCCCGGAATGCCTCCTCCCTGCCCTCTCCCCACCCCGGAACGCCTCCTCCCCGCCCTCCCCCTGCCTCCCTGCCAGCCGGTGGAGAGCTTACCTGCCTCCAGCGGGTGTAGCTCCTTCACTGGTGGAGTCCTTGCTGGTGCTGGCCTCCATGCCAGCGGGACAGGCCTCCGTGCTATCGCAACATGCTTTACAGCACATTTGCAACAGTGCAGAGCCCAGTCCCACCGGTGAAGGCCAGCATAGGATTGGGCTCTCAATGGCATATTCACAAAGGTATCTAAATTATTAGCCTACTTTCCGAAGCACTAGAGGCCTGAAAATTGGTACATCTATAGTCCAAATCAGTTAGAAAAATTACATGAATTTTGCTCTGCAAGAGTAAGCACAGCACAGAGCAAGCAAAACCGGAGAGCCAGTTCAACTCAGGGTAAACCCGCTCACCAAAAGGTAGGACGTCATCATCTGTATCAAACTGCCAAGTGATAAAGAATATGTGGCATATAATGGCCTGTATAGGCTCCTACTATGACGGGATGGGTTATTAGGCCATGGGAGTTGCATTACTTCTTCATGCATAAATCAGAGATCAATCTCCAAAAGAGGAATCTAATCTGTATCTGTGCTTTGAAAAGCCTAGCTTTGTGTGTGTGTGTGTGTGTGTGTGTGTGTGTGTGTGTGTGTGTGTTTGTAAAACAAAGTAATCTTTGTTTTTAACTATATATTGAAATATAAAACGATACATATAGAGCATTGGCCCAGCTCAAGCAGTTACGTTAGTTATCACCTTACATTTATGATGCTGGATTATTATTATTAAGAATATTATTTATATACCGCTTTTCAACAATAAAGTTCACAAAGTGGTGAAAATTTTGGAGAAAATAGAATAAATAAAGGGCCCCCTGTCCCCAAGGGACTCACAATCTAAAAAGAAGCAGAAGAAGCACCAGCAAACAGTCATTGGAAAAGACACTGTGCTAGGATGAAGGGGGACACTTGCCCTACCCCTGTTAAATATAAAATGAGCATAAGATGAGAAGCACATAAACCTTTTCCAGCCTTCCACTTGAGAGCCAGTATGGTATCAGGGTTAGCACATTTGACTAGGAGTGGAGATCCTGCTTCAACTCCCCACATAGCCATAAACCTCATTGTAGGTCAGTCACTCTCAACTTGTCCTGTTTCACAGGACTGTTGTGAAGATGGGGAGGGAGACATAACATTGTATACACCCTCACCTCCTTGGGGAAAGGACAGAATTCGAATAATAAAGCTATTAATTCTAATGAAGTTTTGGGTGTCAAAATTGTAGGTCAACTTGGACACAAGCACCTTGAAATTCACAAACACCAGTGTGAGTGAACTCACACCTTGGTGTTGTCATCGGAATGTCAACACGAATAGCACTTCTATAGGGGACTGAAGAGCACACGTTCTGAGTGCTAAAGCTAAAGCATATATTTTGAATGAAAATACAGCCCTTAACACACAGAAGCAACATTATATCTCTTTAAATGGCCTGTTTTGGTCACCAGAATGTTTTGAAAGTATTTCCTGACACCTGGGAATTTGGTAAATATTTCCTGTTTTTATTGTGTCTGCAGAAAGCAGGAATTTTCCAAGCTATAGCTGGTTCCTTGACAGACTCCCAGACGACCTGAAGTTGGGTATTTATTAATGTATCTTGTTTGCTACTGGATATCGAAATTAAGCTACCTGAGTTTCAGCACAATCCTGTGTATAACTTTGCACCGGTGTAAAAGTAGATGCACCGGTGTAAGTGCACTTGCCTGCTGTTACACCGGTGCATCTACTGTTACACTGGTGCAAAGTTACACAGGATTGCACTGTTTGGCATCTTCAGAATAAATAGCAGTTGCAGCAAATTGGTATTTGAATAAAATAATTATGCCAAGAATTATCATGTTGGCAGGATCAAAAAATTTTTGCAAGTGACAAAAATGCAAACATATTTTTTAATTTGCAATACCTTGTCTGTTCCCATTAACCACTTGCACATGAAAATCAAGCATGCACTCACACACTCATTTATCTGAACAATTTCATCACACACACACACACACACACACACACACACACACACACACACACAAAGATTCACAACACACAGCACTCATACAAAGCCCAAGGAATACATTCACATCACAAAAAAGGCAAGGCATATATTTCTTAAATAAATAAATAAGCAAATAAATTAGACCTATGATGGTCCTGCCATGTGTTTAAAAATCTTCATTTCCACTGACAATCAGCACTAACACCCCTCCCCCAAAATACCATTTGGAAAATTAAACATCTGATCTTTTTTATTTTCAGTATGATGTAATTCTGTTCTGTGCTCTTCTCTTCAGGCTCATAGGAAATGCACTTTCAAAATGAACAAATGGACAGAAACTAATATCAAAGCATTCTAGCTTCTCATATGAGAAAGTTCTATTTTGGAAGAACAAAAAAGCAAACAAACTGGAAAGCTATTGAAATCCAAAAACAATATTAGCATGTTCCTGAGGACTGAAATACAATGGAAAAAGAGAATGCAAAAGGGCCCTTGCAGCTGTGTCGTGTTTTCCTCCTGGTTATTTTTAGTTTTCTATTCCTGATTTTTATTTTGGATTTCATGGTGCTTCCCATGCTACTTCCCTCATCATAGTTCCTCCTTATAGAACACATTTCAATTCTATTTTTTCTTTCTTCCAAAGGAAGCCCAAAGCACTATTTGCCAGCTTCAGGAGGACATGTTTGTCTTGGCAGTGTTAAAATTCTTGGTTAATCCTATTTAGGAAATTCATTTATATTTTTCAGCTTTCTAATATTCATATCTTCATAATAATCAAGGAGGCTGAGAAAACACAGGCAGTTCAGGCCTGAAATTCTATTCCAGTAGAAGAAACCAGAAGAATTCAGAGTTGGATTCTTGCACCAGCAAAATGTTTTGACTTTTCCAAATGGAATAAGCACTTTACAAGCGTTCTGCTAAAATTATGACAAGAGAGACTGCCAGCTAATATTAGAAGAACTCCTTCTCTTCTTCTTAGGTCAGACATGTTATATTTACCACATGCACACAGACTGGTTGCTTAACTCACTCCCAGTGGACTAGTTGCAAGATAGCAGTACTTTCTCTCCCTGTAGGTAGAGTGGCAACAAAATGTGTTCTGAGTGAAGATGACTCTCCAGTCACAATCTATTTATTACAGCCCAATTTTGTCCATCAGATACGCTGGCAGATCTTGCAGTCCGCTGTTGTATTGCATGGGCTGCCATTGCTGCAGCTGTTATGACAGTCTGTGGCCCACTGCTGGCAGTGCAGCAGCTGGTAAGTCCCACACAGGCAGTGGCAGGGAGCAGACTGGCCACTGGTGCAGGTACGGTAGGTAGGCGGTGGGGGTGGATTGGGCTGGGCTGGAGGTGGACCAGGGAGGATCTCAGTAGCAGTGGAGTCCGCAGGATCCAGAGCCCCTGTGTGAACCTGACATGCCCCCTTTACCTTAACAGATCTACACCAGCAAAAGAGCCGGCATAGATCTGAGTAGGCCCATAGGGGACTAGAGTGTGGCAGAAGAGGCAGGTAAAAATTTTCTTTACTTACCTCCCCCAGCCTGTGGGATGCAGCTGTGACCAGGTTAGCTACCCCTCCCTCTCCCCCATTGATCCCATAAGATCAATGATTCGGTATCCACAGATTCGGTATCTGCTGGGTTTTCCAGGAACCTAACCCCTGTGGATACCGAGAATTGACTGTATTAATGTAGTTGCTCAAAAGGATTTAATTAGTTGAGAATGTTGCAGCTTTGCCTCTCTTTTTTTTTTAGTAAATAAAACTTTTTCAATAATCCTAACACCTGGAGCGAAATTTTGTTCCAGGACCAGAAAATGCTTAATCGTGTTGGGGGGGGGGGGGGAATTAATGAATAAATTTACAAGCTGCGGAAGGCTATGTTACAGGCAAATAACTCTCTGTGAGCCGTGTTTAGCATTTTACATGGCTGCTTTGTATATATGTAAATATATTTTACCTGCGGGGGCCATAGTAAAGAAAGCTAATTAGATTTGAGCTTTTGGGTTTGTTTGACCCATCTGGTTTTTCCTTTATAATCTGCCAGGACCTATCTCAGTGCATTCCAGGCATCCAGAAATCTTAATTATTATGAGCCATACTGGTGCTACCTGTGATACCTTATGGCGCGGTGCTACGTAACTTTAGAACGGTGAAGTGAGTGCTCCGCCGCTCTAAAGCGTCGCAAAAGTGCAGGGTGTAAACTCAGAGGCCGGCACCACTCAGACCGCTGCGTAACTTACCTGACTTTGGCTGCCACAGGTAAGTCATGCGCTGGTTGGTGAGAGGGCGGGACAGGGCGGCGAGGGAGGGGGCAATTTTCCCTAGGAGGCCTCTGGAGGCCAAAACACCCCCGCAGGATGCGGGGGGGGGGAGTCTGCCATGTTGGTGCCACTGTATCACCCTGTGGGGACTTATGGTGGATTGAGTTTATATTTGAATAATGTCCAAGAAGGGCTTACATCCTCCTTGAATTCATCTAATCCTTTTTGGATTGCATTACTAGACTTCCTGAAGTTCTCAGATATACAGATTGATTGTGTGTGAGAACTTCTCTCGTTTAAAACCTTTTGGTCTGGAGTATATTCCCAATTTCCGGTAATGGAGATCACAAAGCAATAATAGAATGCAGATACCTGGCCACAAAAAGTTCACACTTAGACATACGGAAGTCCCACTGACAACAGTGGAATTTGGGACAAAATAACACATTATGTGGCTGATTTCCTGACTGAGTATTCAGGGGTGGTGGTGAGGATACCAATTTGCTTGGGCAGCAGTGGGGCAGATGGAGCGCAATCCTATCCTGTTCCTCCACTGGTGCAGCGAGAACTGGAGGCCCTGGAAAGGAAAGAGGATCCAAATCCCCGCTAAAGGAGGATTCAAAGGAGACTTAAATCCTCTTTCCTCTCCAAAGACTCCCGTTCTGCTGGTTGGAGGAGCTGGGTAGGATTGAACTGCAGGCGCGTCACCAGGACGCGCATCACTGGGGAGCGGGGTGTGCGCGTCACCCTTAAGGACACGCCCCCGCCCCCACACGTGACATCACGCGCATGCCCGGAACACCCCCCTGCGCCGTTTTCGGCTCATTTCAGAGCCAAACGGACGCAAGGGCGGGCGGGTGGGCCCAGCTCCACCGACAAACTGTAAGTGGGGCGGGTCGCGCATCACCCCTATGCGCGCGACACCCCCCGGTGGCCCGCCCCCCGCGCTTCCCCGTCGAAGCCCATGTTGAGCTGTAACTGTCTTTTTCACACAGGAGAGTCACATTGCTTTTACAGATATAAAATGATAGAGTATATATTATTGTTAAATATCAAGATAACCAGGAACAGAACGACAAATGTATACCGTAATTGAGGCTTATTGCTTTTCTGCTATTCATATGCTTATATGCGTATACAAAGATGGCATCAGAGGTCGGCCAGGTTGGGTACTGGCCAAGGGCCCATTACCGTCAGAGGGTCCACTTGGCTGGGCCAGCTCCTGAACTCTCCTAATGAAAGCAGCAATGACCCAATGTGCCATCAGGGAATAGGCAGCAAATGCCATGGAGGGGCAGAGCAAGACTTTGCCCCAGAAACTGGATGCCAGCAATGAATGTGCAAGAATAGAATATTATTGTATATGCCTTTCAAACTAGTAGTAATAATACTATTAGGAGCATCAAAACTATTCAGGAATAAGCATGGGAAAGTTATACTCATTATGACCATGTTTACATTTGCTATACTGTGTATAGCATATGTATAATATTTTTCAAATGTAAAGAATTATGAACATTTGTTGCAAAATCATTGCTTTCTTTTGTTCTGAAAATTTGTTCGAGATTTTGTTTTGATAACGTGTGATGTGTCAATAATGTTATGCGCCGTGAAAACTGTGCTTTTTTTTAGTATGCTCTCCTCAGGAAAAGCACATCTTATCCACAATTGGTGTAAACAATGTGACCTTCAGATAGACTGGAGCCAAAGGTCCTATGAATAGCCTTCCAAGTGAGGAAGAGGACAGATGTTGTGTTAGTCAGACATGAAAATGAATGACCTGAGGTTGTAACCCTGAGAAGATTTTGCAGTAATTGTAAAACCTACTTACTTGGGGAAACTGGGATTCACTAACAGTCTTTTCTGCCCGACAATAGAAATTCTTAAGAACAGGACATCTGAACAAGTACAAATTCATGCTGGATTTGGGAATCGGTGGTGTTGCTGTCTAACATAGCTGGGATATCCCTGGTTCAAAATTCCCTTGAGACACAAACACAAGGTGGCCTTAGGCAAGCCACAACCTCCCAAATTTGACATGGAGATAATAACCTTAGAGGGCTGTTAAAATGCCATTGTTGCTATGTTGGCCCAAGTAACTCTGCATTTTGGCAGTGATGCTCATCTATCAGTGCCTGACAAAGTTTGTAAAATGCAGGGATGAAGATCAAGTCTCTGACTTCAAGTCTCGAGTCAAGTCCCAAGTCTTTGTTTCCAAGTCCCGAGTCCTTGGTTGCAAGTTGCGAGTCCCTATCTATTTAATGGGAAAAATGGGTTTAAACCTGAATGAAATTCGACTTGTTCATAAAAGGCTCCAAGTCTCGAGTCAAACGTTTCAAGTCTTTTACAATCGCCAAGTCAAGTCCAAGTCAAGTCATTGACATGACTTGAGTCCGAGTCAATAGACTCAAATATACATCACTGGTAAAATATGAATGGCAACTTCAGTATTACACAACAAGGGACTCTGTTTCATAAAATGAAATTTGTTATTTATTTTTTGGGGTTACATGCACTCCATACATAAAGGGACATCTGAAATGGCTTAATCCATCTTGGCACGTGGTCCATATGCCGGATAATTATTTGATTCATTTACAACCAGGGCTGGCCCAGGACCTCCTGGCACTAGAGGTGGCATGCCCAATGCTGCCCTCCACTTCCTTACCTGGTGATTGCTGCCTCTGCTCCTCCCACTCCCTGGATTGGAAAAAGAGGAGGGGGCAGAATGGAAGAGGAAGTATGAAGGAGAGTGATGGACTAGAACGTTGGGAGTCACTCTAGCCCACCACTCTCCTCTGCTCCATACTTCAGAGACTAACAGTGCAATCCTAACTAACTTTCCAGTGCTGATGCAACAGCAATGCAGCCCCGAGGTAAAGGAACAAACATTCCCTTACCTTGAGGAGGCCTCCGTGACTGCTCCTCCACCACAGGATACAGCATGTGCCCCATTGGCACAGCTGCATCGGCCTTGGAAAGTTAGTTAGGATTGGGCTGTTAAGGAGGAGGAACAGCAGAGGGGATTGAGCAGTAATTTCTCACTAACCTACCTGTGTCAGTGCATTTTTATTTTTCCTTGCACATGTGACTCTGATTTTTTTTTTCTTTTGCCAGTTTGCTTCACAGAGATAGCAATGAAAAAATGTTTGGTGAATTTTTGGAAATTGCCTGTGTTGGAGGCATTGTTCCAACAGGAGGAATTAAACTCTTCTAGAGGGACATCCTGGGATCTTTGTATAGGCATCCTACCCAAAGGTCATGTGGATTTTGTATAAAGCTGCAGCATATTCTCTTTCTCCACACAGAATGTGCCGTCTGCCGGGTTGCACATTCTGTGTGGAAGATGTGTGCACATTGGGTCAGAGCTGTTCAACCATGTTAGTGTGCCGATTGGTACAGCTAATGTGGTGGTATCTTCAGTGCAGAATGTCATGACTTGTGGGTGGCAGCAGTTTTTACAGATGCGGGTGTTTGTGTGTTGGTGTGTTAGCATTTGTGTATGCAGCTACTGAAACAGAGTTGTCACTACATTACAATAGTATTAGAGTCAAACTACATGTTATATTAACTATGTCATCTGGCCCTGGCTATGCTTGGCATTTGTTTGAAAATAGAAGTCGTGAGAAGAGGGACGCATGATCCAGATGTGGACCACAAAGTTGGGGTGGGGAGTGAATTTTAACCTTTGCCTCCGCAGTGGTTGATCCAGATCAGGTTCCTTATGGCTGTTATTTGCTTTGAGAAGGAAACTTCCTCTGGTGATGCTAATGGGAGTTTTCCTCCCAGGGCAAACAGTAGTTATAGGGGCTCCGAGCTGGACAGGGACAGTGGAAGAAGCAAAAAAGTTAAAGCCACTCCACCACCACATTGCAATCTCAATTTGGATTTGACCCTCACCTGCAGCTACTTTCAGAAAAAAATGCACAACTCACACTGCAATCCTAACCAACTTTCCAGTGCCAATGCAGCTGTGCCAACAGGGCACACACTGCAATTTGTGGTGTGGGGGCAGTCACAGAAGTCTCTTCAAGGTGAGGGAACATTTGTTCCCTTACCTCGGAGCTGCATTGCAGCTGCACCGGCCCTGGAAAGTTGGTTAGGATTGCACTGTCAAACACACACCCTGCATGTGAGAACCAAACCACACACTGAATGTAATGTGTAGTTTGGCCTTAAGTCCTAGCAAAGTGGGACTAAAGATCACTCTGCCAAGTTTGATCACTCAATCCAAACACATAGGTCCTAAATACATTCATTTGGAAGTGCCATAGATTTCCAAATAACTTTCCTTTAAGTCAGTGTGCTCATGCTCCCCATCTTATTCTGGAACCCTCCCAATAACTTCAGTAGAACAATTTCAGGCTTTGTAATTGGAACATTGTGAGCTAAATAATGATTTGAAGAAGGGGGAAAAAACCCTTGGCTGATTTATTTTTATCCCCTGACATACCATTCTATGGAATTTAGTACCCAGGATTAAAACTAATTTGTTAGACACCCAACTATGGTCTCCATTGCTGTGATTAATGGAGTGCGCTGGTTTATTTTTCCCTTGAGAATCTGAAAGGCTAAAAAAAAGATCACAACTAAACAAAAGCATATCAATAACAGGAAGCTGTTGGTGAGAAATACCCCGATCTTCCTGTAAATTCACGTCACTACACTCCTCAGGGACAAAGGTGCATGAACAGCACGGTAAATAATTATGATTTAATATGAGCCTTGCAATGTTGTTTACCATGCAACAACAGAAAAGAATTGTTTTTCAAGGCACAAAAAAGCAAATAATAGAAACTCGTATCAATCTAATCAGGAAACGATGATGTTATGTCTGGGTCAGCTACTGAAAACAGATTGTGACCCATCGGCGGATCAACTAGACAGGTACATTCATCCAAACAGAAAGATCAATGGTAGAAGGTCATTCTATTCTGAAAGTTAAGAAGGTAAGTTGCCAACATGTATCATTTTGTTTTTTGCACAGGTATTGAATTGCACGCAAACACTAATGGTACAGATTCTCAAGACATGATACCACATATTCAGGATTCGTAGCACTTGCTTTTCAACTTGCTCTCTCTCTCTCTCTCTCTCTCTCTCTCTCTCTCTCTCTCTCTCTCTCTCTCTCTCTCTCTCTCTCTCTCTCTGTATAGGCAAGGGGGAATATTGTGCTTGACTGCTGGAGAAAATGTTGTATAAGGAGTAAATGGTTCAAAGACATTGATTTGGTCTGAGAAGTGTATTCTGACAAACACGCAACTTTGTGATCAGTCTCAAAGATTTAGGAACAGTGTAGTTGGACCCCAGTGAATCTAGACAAATCCCACCTCATCCACAGAATCAACAGCTGAGTTTAGGACATAATGAGTTGCAATTATGATGTGACAGTAGCATTCGTTTGTTTTAGTCCAAGTCTGTCCCAATTATATATAAAGCAGGGGGTGTAGATGTCCAATTTTAGCACATAAGGAGCATGTGGGTCAGATACTAACCTCCTCCCCACAGCTTACCTCACTTCAGTCTCTCCCTCTAGACACTTTTGTTCTAGCCAGACTCTGATACTGAACGTGAGCTTGACTGGAACAACAACACTTAGGAACCGAAGATATAGGGAGGCAAGAAACGGGAACATGGAGGGTTCAATTCCCCAGCCCCACAGTCGTTTTGCTCTAAAAATCAAATCATCCTCACCTGCTTTATATGTGATTGGAGCAATTAAGAAGGGTTTTTTTTGGTCTAGATAAAGCACTCTGCACACCAAAAAGTAGTGCATGAATGATTAACAATAATCTTGACGGATGTGATTTCCCCAAACACCAAAAACACCTTTAATCACATGTAATGATTATTATTATTTAGTCTATCGCAGAATGAGAGCCATTTTAAAAATTAAGTGTGTAGTCTGGTCCTTGCAGGCATTTGCTTAATTTATATAAAAACCAGTTTAAAGAAACCTCAATCTTCCCACCGAAAAAAAATACCGTACTATTGGGATCTGCTCAGCTGTCAAGAGTAATGCATTTTATATTAATACATTTTATTTTTCTTCAGCAGTGAAACTTTCTAGTTTTAATTTAATAACTAGCAACATTTTCAAGCATTATGCACTGTCATTTTCTAATTGCAAATTACGGGGGGAAAAGCTTGGTTCTTACATCATCACGTTATCCAGCATCTCACCCAAAATATTTTTGGAGATAATCAGGCAAGCAGTTATGTAAAGGCCACTTAGCACAATGCAGTCTTTGTAAGGAAGCCTGGGAAAAATATAACTGTCCAGAAAATAATTCCAGCCTGGTCTCTCCGATTTTTAAAGCTATGTAGGTTCAGGTCAGGTCAGAGGGACGTTTTCCCCTGATTCGCTACTGAAGAAATGATCCAACATTCTGTGAAGAAACACCAAGTGTATAAATATCCATTGAAGACGTTTTTAGTGACTTGTGGACAATGGGGGTGCTCCTTCTCCCTCCACTCCATCCCGGGGGGAGTTTCACATCATAGGGGGATGGGCGTGACATATAAAAGATGGGGGGGACTGGATGCTGCTGCTAGGAAATGGTTTTATGGAGGTCCAGGTGGGGGCTGGCACAGGCATTGGGGTGCATTGGGGTGACCTAGGTTTCTAGGGCTTGTTTGGGCTGTTCCCATCTCTTCTCCCCTTCTCTTCCTCTCCACAGTGTTTCCTCTTTCACTGTCCCCCTCTCCAGCCATCTCCATCTTCCCCTTCTCTCCTCTGTACCTCCATCTTCCCATTTCCACTGCTTTCCCCGCTTTTCTGTCACCACTTTCTTCCATTCTTTGTCACCCAACCCTTCACCAGCTCTCTCCTCTTCATGGTCCCTGCCCCGTCTTTCCGCTTCTCTCACCTGAGTCAGCCTTTCTCCGACCTTCCACTCCCCGCTTCTCTTTCCCCTCCTTCTCCACCCCTTTGTTCAGCTCCCCTCTGGTCCTCATTCTTTGCCCACACCCTCTGTTCAGGCTTCCTTCACTGTTGTAGCTCCCTCCAGGCGCCTTCAGTCCCAAACAACAGGACTCAGGCCAGCTGCATTGCCAGCCTGTTCCCACAATACTTTGCTGCCCGGTGATGACATCATTGCTGGGAGAGATACCCAGAAGCCCTGTCCCACCAGTCACTGGTGGCGCTTCAGAGAGCTGTGGCTCACATGACTACTTAGCTATTTTCTCTTGATCTACCCACTGATAAAGGTAAAGGTATCCCCTGACAATTAAATCCAGTCGTGTCCGACTCTAGGGTGTGGTGCTCATCTCCATTTCAAAACCGAAGAGCCAGCGTTGTCCGAAGACGCCTCCGTGGTCATGTGGCCGGCATGACTCTCCTTGCCGCAGCGCGTAGCATGCAGCTGGAACATGGAGCGCTGTTTACCTTCCCGCAAGCGGTACCTATTTATCTACTCGCATTGACATGCTTTGGAACTGCTAGGTTCCAACTGATACTGCTGTGCAAATACAATCATGCTGCAAAGAATGACTGAGTATCCCTTAATTTTTTTTCACCAAAACCTTCTGCTTTTTCTAAACCATGTGTTTGTTATGATTGTATTCTGAGCATTGGTTAGGAACATCTGGATTTGCTTCAGCAAAAGCAGAATGGTCAAAAGTCAGAGGAAATGTCTCTGCATCCTGCCAGGATCGACAATACTGGACTAAAAGGATCATTAATATCACCTAAGTGGAAAGCATCCTCTTACATCTATCAACACTTTGACGAAACATGTCATTAGGGCTGTGTAACAATGTTCCCAAACAGTTGGCAGACTTGCTGAAATCTACAACTGTCCATCAAAGCTGCCACAAGTTTGCATGCCGAGGGATTGCTCTAAGTTTTTTATCCAGATAATATTTTAATACTTTTGGCGGATGCACTATTATGTTTGTTTATGCAGCGTGGCCTTAAGACTATAAGATGCAAGACATGCAGCAACTGTGATTAAAATATATGGCCTTACATGCAGAGCAGGTTCCAGGTTTCAGTGGGCTCTCAGTCGTCTTCCAAGGGGCCTCTCCTACGTAGATGATCTACCACCACCCAATGAAGGCTATGGGCGCAGAGGTGGTCTCAGCTGTGACTTCTGTAGCTGCTGAATTATGCCAACCCCCGCCACCGGACCTGCATCCATTGCTAGAATATGAATGCATTACATTTTCTGCAGAAATCTTTTTCCAAAAAAGAATTCCGCCTGCAGCATTCACGCTATCCCACATCGAATTCTAATTAGCATCACACTCAATGCTAATTACAAATTAGCGTACAGAGGCCATTTTATCTTCACCGTTGGGCACCAGCATGTTTGCTGAAATGAAATGAAGTAACATAACATATCAAAGATAACTTAATAAAATCATTGAGATAGTCCAATTCGCATGATTCCCCCCCCCCCCCCCCCGGAACTAAATTTGCTTTCATGAGCAATTTTCCACCCAATGCAATTTATTTATTCTAACTGAAAGGCACTCTTAATAGGATGAAACAGAAATGCCTATTATAGCGGAATAAAAGCTAAGTGCCTGTTATAATGAGATATATACCATTTAAATTAGATTCAGGAAACAGCCGCTCTTTGCTTTGATATTTCCCCGAGACAAACATGAAGCAAAAATGCAATTTACACCTCAGAACTCACAGAGTAACTGGTGACGACAGCCTTTTAAAAGAAACTTGCTGTTTCTATGACTGTCAGCGCAATCCTATCCAGCTCTCCCATTGGTGCAGCCAGTGGGGGGGGGCAGAACAGGAGGCTTTGGAAGGGAGAGCTTTGGAAGGGAGAGCTCCCACCCTCCGGCGCCCTTCCAAAGCCTCCAGTTCTGCCCTCCCCCACTGGCTGCACCAGTGAGGGTGCTGGATAAGATTGCGCTGTGTGTTAGAACTACCATACCGGAGAAGGCATGACATTTGTTACGCTTCGCATTTAAAACCACAGTCTTAATTCTTAACTGCAGACAACGCTTCTTTTAAAATTCTGATTTTGAACATATGTGAAGTTTACTCCTGGTACAATGCTGGGCTCTGAAGTAAGGAATCTGTATTACATTAATATGCATATGAGTGCTCTAGAGCCAAGGAACAACTTCTAGATATTTAAGGAGGTACTGAAGTGGAAATAACTCTAATGTGCATACATAATACTTCAAGGGTTCCTGCCCTCAATCCCTCCGTTCTACCTATCAGTCCACTCCAGATGGGCAGTGCAATCCTGACGTTCGTTCCGGCTCCGGAGCGAGTGCTCCATAAGTCGTCACGAACGTACTGTAAAGCACGTTCACGACAACTTGGGAGTAAGGAAGGCCGGCCTCCCTCCCTCCGGCGACAGATCTGTACGCGGACAGTGGCAGAAGGTAAGCGCTCCGTTGCTGGCCACGTGGGTGGTCCAGCTGGGCGAGGGAGGGGGGCCATGGGTCTACTCAGCCCAGGAGGGGGCAGGGGATGGCGTCGGTAATATCCCCGTTCCCACTGGGCCGGCTACACCATTACACAGACTCCTCTACTTCCGCCAGCTATTTAGCTGGAGAAAATCCGAGGAGGCCGATAGGGCCGGCCTGGATTTACACTCAGGGAAGGGGATGAGCGTCCCCTTCCCTGAGTAGACCTCTCGCCCGGTGCGCACCAGACAGCCAGCGCACAGGATCTGGCGGGTGGCCCTGGGCCACCGGCCGGATCCTTAGGACTGAGCCCTAAGATACATAATCCAGACTGCAGAGAATCACAGACCAAGAGAAGGTATGAGCTGCCTTGATGGATCTGAATAAGGACCCATTTAATTAAGATTCCTTTTACAAAAATGTATTTTAATTAATTTTCAAAATAATACAAAACAATCAAAGAACAATATCTAAAGCAGGGGTGAGCATCCTTCCACCATTAGGGCTCCTGCGTTCTTAAGAGTTGTGCAGAAGACAGAATCTTGGCAGCTGCAATTAACGATGGTGCCGCTAAAGCAGCTGCACCTGCTGAAATGCCCTCACCTATACAACCATTAAAGGTCCAGGAGCATTCATGTTGAAAGGTTGGCCACCCCTGATCTAAAGCATTACAATATCAAGAAATTTTTCAAAGCACATGGTACAAATTATAGCAACCATTAGAGTTTAGCAAAGGAAAAAAAGCTATAATCATCAGCCCAGCACATCTTTTTAGGAGGATGCCTAAGGCAGTGGTGGAGAAACAAAATTAGCAATAATGTTAACATACTCAAATAAACCATGTTGATATAAATGAATCTGAATTTGATTGAGGCCTTGTCGACTTCAACTGTTGCATTAATTTCTCCGTTGAGGCCAGATGCTACACTTTTTGAAACTAAAACGTCAGCAGTGGTTTTTCTGATGACTTCTAGATACTCACCACAACCAGCCTTACTGCTGTTCTAAAAAAAACCCTGATTGTCTTTACGTAACAGGGTCACAGAATCCCACTCACGCAGAGACAGCAAAACTAAAACTGGATCTATTGCAACATTTTGGTAAATAATTACAACGTTTAGCTGTTTCAGTAAACACTTCTTCCCCAAATGGTGCCACTTGCCACAGAAATAACGTACAGCCGTTATCCTCCTTATATCTTATTTTATTCTTGGAGCATTCTTGTTAATGCTGAATCTTTGCCGTGGCACCTGTTTGCCATTTTCACCTGTGAACGTGAAAGGAATAGTCAGAGACGTTTCTACGGTAGAGGCGGTACTGTAAGTTGCGCCCCGTCCTAGTCCCCGTTTACAACCAGGAACGAGGAGGCCCCACCCCTTCACCGTTGGAGCCATTCCGTGTGGTGAAGGCAACGGGCAGGGAGCCTCCTGCCCATTGCCTTCACCGCACGGAATGGTTCCGATGGCGAGGGGGCGGGGCCTCCTCGTTCCTGGTTGTAAACGGGGACTAGGACGGGGCGCAACTTACAGTACCGCCTCTACCGTAGAAACACCTCTGGGAATAGTGAAGAAATTCACTAGATTTCTTTCAGCAGAGGCTAAATCTATCTGCTTGATTATGGCAGACTCTGGCTAACTTCAAAGGAAACCCATCACCCCATTTTAAAGCTCCTTGGTCACTCTTTTCAGAAACATGTTATTTAATTGGGTTGTGTATATGCACGGATTCATGGACGTTTCAAAAAATTCAGTGTTATTTAAAGGGACAAAAATTCAGTGTTATATAAAGGGACAAAACTGAAATACAAGGCAGTGAAAGAGGTACACTAGTATAGATGCACCCTTCTCTACAGATTCCATCATTCTTTTACCTGTAGTGTTGTATCTCCTGGTCTTCAACTTAATATTGCCCTCTGCTGGCCATACCGACCTATAGCACTAGATTTTGACTTTTAACTAATAAACACTTGCTATTGGAAAATGTTGTATGTGTAACACTAACTTTTCCTAGACACCATGGCTTCTATAAACATTGGCAAGACCAATCTTTTAACTTCTACATGTAATAGGTAGAAAGTGAGGGCTGAAAATTATTTCATATACATTTTAATGGAAAAACTGTTAAGATTAATATATGTTTTAATTTACATTTAATTTTCAAATGTTTTGAATACATTTGAATATAAATATATTCAATATAAATATGAATATAAATACAACACAATTTGCATGCCTACCCAGAAGTCGGTCTCACTGCATTCAATGGGACTTACTCCTGGAAAAGTATGTATAGGATTCCAGCCTCTATGTGTGAAATATTCATATGAAATTAGACAATATTTAAATATTTTCTTCCCAGCATCTCTTGATGCTATGTTTCAATGTCCATCTATGTCATCTATTCAAAAAAAATATTAGGGGCCCTTCCACAACAACAGACTAGGTGTGATATATACTGTATATACTTGTGTATAAGATGAGAAATTTATGCCCTAAAATAAACCCTGAAAACCTGGGTCGACTTAAGCCCGTGACACACCAAGCGCTTTCTCCGTGCGGCGCGGAGGTGCGTCCAGACTGCACGTGCGTTTGTTCTGTGTGACATACCTTCATTCTGGCCGCCGGAAGCCGCGGACGCGTAGACGCCTCCGCTGGGCAATGCCCAGCTTTTGGAACGTTTTTCGCGTTCTGTCCGTGTTCCAGCCCCCTGGGGGTGGGACACAGAGCAGCCGGAGCCAAGGATTTTTGACAATCCAGAAATACAGTGCTGAAACATGTGCCTGGGGATGCCAGCAAGCTCCATCCTTTTCTCCAATGCGTCTAGCGGTGTTTGCTGTCATTTGCCGATCCCCCCCCCCCCCCGCTCTGCTGGTTTTATTTTGTAGTTACTGCCATTTAATATTGTGGCTTTACACATATGAGTATAGATGCGTTTCTCTTCTGTGCAGGTCCCCTCAGTAGTCCTGGCCTCTTCTCTCCCCTCTCCCCCCCTCGCTCGTTCCTCTGCCGCCTCTCCGTACGGCTTGCAATAGTTACTGCCATTTATATTGTGGCTTTAGTAAACACACACACACATGAAACAGATGCGTTTCTCTTCTGTGCAGGTCCCCACTAGTCCTGGCCTCTTCTCTTCCCCCTCTCCCTCGATCCCTCACTCGATCCTCTGCTGTGATCTGGTGGGACATGCTTACGTGGCAACGCAGCCTGAGCGACGTGCGCGCCACACGGAGAACGCACTTGGTGTGTCACGGGCTTTATCCACAGGTCAGTGATCAAAGTCAAGCTATTCCCCTATGATCAGATGTTCGGAGGAAAGCCCTGAGGCTATTCAAAAATTAGATAGGTGCTAATTGCCCTGCAAAGAGCTGAGTTCAGTTGCTGCAGTTTGCAATAGCTTCTAATTGCAAACAGTTGAGCTCAGTTGCTGCAGTTTGCAAGATAGCTTAATTGCTTTGCAAACAGCTGACCTCAGCTTTTGCAGATTGCAATATAGTTTCTAATTGCTTGGCTGCAAAGGAGCTTGGGAGATGTAGTACGAGGGTTTATGTCAAGTTATCAGTTTGAAAAGCGAGCGTGAAGCTAGAAAAAGTGGCGACCTTGATGAAGACCGTTATAAATAGCTCCCCCCCCAATTGCTGTTTTTGTTGAGATTGCTGATTTTGCTGTTGATTTTGCTCCTTTTATGGTATTTTGTTAAATTTGTGTTGAATTTTATTGTATTTTTAATTGCTTCATGATATATGACATTTAGAGACCTTGGGGAGGGGGGAGAACACCAGTTTATAAATACTGCATTATAAATACCATAATAAAATCACTTAAACAGATTTGAAGGGTCTTACCATTTGGGGTATGAAATTAAAGGAAGCTTACTCCTTGTAAGGAAAGCTATGGCAAACGTAGATAGCATAATAAAAAGCAGAGATATCACCATGCCAACAAAAGTTCGTATAGTCAGGGCGATGGTGTTCCCAGTAGCAATGTATGGTTGCGAGAGTTGGACCATAAGGAAGGCTGAGTGCCGAAGAATAGATGCTTTCGAACTGTGGTGCTGGAGAAGACTCCTGAGAGTCCCTTGGACTGCTAGGAGATCAAATCAGTCAATCCTAAATGAAATCAACCCTGACAGTTCCCTGGAAGGACAGGTACTGAGGCTGAAGCTCAAATATTTTGGCCACCTAATGCGAAGAGAGGACTCTCTGGAGAAGACTCTGATGCTGGGAAAGATTGAAGGCAAAAGGAAAGGGGAAGACAAAGGATGAGATCATGAATATGGATATGGTTCATGGGATCATGAAGGGTTGGACACGACTTAACGACTGAACAACAACAACAACAACAAACCATTTGGGGATCACATGCATATTTACTTTGCAAGCATAACTAGGCATAACAGATTTCTTCCTGGGACAGAATGTAGCCCTTTAGGAGAAAGAATGTGGGCAGGTATAGCTTGTTAAGCCTTAGAGCACAATCCTAGGCATGTCTACTCAGAAGCAAGCCCCACTGTGTTCAATGGGGCTTGCTTTTGAGTATACATGCCTAGGATTGTGCTCTAAGGTTTAACAAGCTACACCTGCCCACATTCCTTCTCCTAAAGGGCTACATTCTGTCCCAGGAAGAAATCTGGTAAGCCTAAAGCCCGGGCTACTGTACGCGTCGAGCCAGTGTCCGGCACGGCACAGGCACGTGCATCATAGGTGGCCTCCCATCGGCTGCTGGCGTTGGCCCGTCGGCTGCCTACGTTCCCACACGACCTCGGCTCGACTTTTGCCCGTTTCATGAAGGTCCAGCCAATCAGGGGCACTGCTTTGTACTGTGGGGGGCGGGATGCGTTTTACGCAGTAGCCAATCACAGGGGAGATGTCAGAAAATCTCTAAATAATAAGAAACTAAATAATAAAAGACTTATTAAATAATAAGAGACGTATTCATAAGCAGCCTGAAGTGAACTGGAGGAGGAGGGGTGGCAGGGGAAGGTGCCATGATTATTTGTTGGGCAGTGATTTTCAATACATGCTCCAGAATAGTGTACATTGGCTCCGGCTCGCTACGGCTGCGTCTAGGCAGCACCAGACGCACATGGAGTGCGACCGCCTACAGTGTAGCTCCGGCTTCCTCTTAACACGCTAGTGAACCACAGAGATTTTAGGGGGGGGGGGAATAAAAAGGTCATGAACGTTAACAGAATATTAATTTACAAGAAGCAAACAGAAAGTAATAGTTTCTCTAAAAACTGACCCTCATTTTCATACATTTTCTGAATTATTATATTGGCTTTTCCCTGACATGTATTGTGCACATTTATGGGCTTTTCTATACAACTGTGCAACCTAGCTGTATGGGCATTTTGTACAAGTATATATTATAGGTATAGTTGTTTTCAAGTCTAGATAACATATTTTGGGTTTTTTAGTTTTTGGAAACCCACACAATCCTAAACACAGTTACTAGAGAATAGGTACTGTTCAATAGGCCCCAATTGAACGCTGCTGTGCTGGATTTACTTCCGAGTAAATATGCCAAATTGTGTATGCCTAAAACGTTCTGCACTGCACGCTGCCTCAGTTCAGGCTGTTGTTATAAGCGGCAGCTTCGGGGCTTCAACATCGCGCCCACTCTTCTTTTCGCCCATCATCCTGCTTGAACAAAGAGTTCTGGATAACTCGAAACCTTGCCAATTACTTGCTGCCCCTCGATTTGGTCCTCAAAGAAAGTCCTGCGCCCCATCTTGCGATTTCTGGACAACTTCTTCTGGAAACGGTTGGGATCCCGACTCGAGCTGCACAGGCCCGCCTGGCGCCTGCTCTCCCCCCTTCCTCGCCCCTCTGTGTAACCTGACCTGAACAAGCACGCCTGCAGCAGCTGTCGGCGGGCGGAGCTCTGTTCTTGGCACTGCAAGCGGGCTTGCTCCCCGGGGAAGCCCGTTGTTGCCTACTTTCCTTCCCGCCGAGGGGGCCGGCATGGCCCCGGGCTGGGGTTCAAGACGCGTCCTGCTCTTGCTACTCGCCATTATTAGCCGAGAGGCGCTCGCAGGTAAGCCTTGAAATCCCGGGCAAACTCTCCGCTGCCCCTCCCGTCGCAAAAAGGCTCCAGCTGCGGCAGCGGCTGGAGACAGAGAGGGGGAGACGGGTACGCGAATAGAGCCAGGGGTGTCGCTCTTACACAACTCTGCAACAGAGGGAGCCACTCGGTGACAGACCAAGCCCGTCTTCCGTCCGGCACGCGTTTTGTTAGTCTGAGCTACAAGGCTGATCTACACGACAGGCAGAGGCTCCGCCGTGGCCTCTGCCTGGCGCCTCCGCGCTGGAAGCGGGGGAGTGTCTTCAAGCCTGTTGCCCCTCATGTTGTCCCGCCTTCCTAAGAAAGTGCAGTTGCTGTGTGGATGTAACCTCCAAGGTGAGTGGTTGTCGTTCACATTGGCATTCAGCCACCCTCCCCCCCTCTCCTGTGATTGGTAGGCTGCAGCAGCTCCACGAGCCACCTCCAAGCTCTGCCATCACGCCCCCTAAAAAATAGAACACTCGACTTGGAGTACGCGGCAGTGGGGCGGAGGTCCGGCGGCCTTGTCAGCCTCAGGCTGATCTACACGACAGCGGAGGGGCTCCGCCGTCGCCTCTGACTGGCGCCTCCGCGCTGGAAGCAGGGGGAGTGTTTTCAAGCCTGTTGCCCCTCATGTTGTCCCGCCTTCCTAAGAAAGTGCAGTTGCTGTGTGGATGTAACCTCCAAGGTGAGTGGTTGTCGTTCACATTGGCATTCAGCCACCCTCCCCCCCTCTCCTGTGATTGGTAGGCTGCAGCAGCTCCGCGAGCCACCTCCAAGCTCTGCCATCACGCCCCCTAAAAAATAGAACACTCGACTTGGAGTACGCGGCAGTGGGGCGGAGGTCCGGCGGCCTTGTCAGCCTCAGGCTGATCTACACGACAGCGGAGGGGCTCCGCCGTCGCCTCTGACTGGCGCCTCCGCGCTGGAAGCAGGGGGAGTGTTTTCAAGCCTGTTGCCCCTCATGTTGTCCCGCCTTCCTAAGAAAGTGC
Source organism: Plestiodon gilberti rubricaudatus (assembly GCA_026170595.1). Lineage (NCBI taxonomy): Eukaryota > Metazoa > Chordata > Lepidosauria > Squamata > Scincidae > Plestiodon > Plestiodon gilberti. The sequence continues at coordinate 23,998,572 of JANXHW010000002.1, read as the reverse complement.
AGTTGCTGTGTGGATGTAACCTCCAAGGTGAGTGGTTGTCGTTCACATTGGCATTCAGCCACCCTCCCCCCCTCTCCTGTGATTGGTAGGCTGCAGCAGCTCCGCGAGCCACCTCCAAGCTCTGCCATCACGCCCCCTAAAAAATAGAACACTCGACTTGGAGTACGCGGCAGTGGGGCGGAGGTCCGGCGGCCTTGTCAGCCTCAGGCTGATCTACACGACAGCGGAGGGGCTCCGCCGTCGCCTCTGACTGGCGCCTCCGCGCTGGAAGCAGGGGGAGTGTTTTCAAGCATGTTACCCCTCATGTTGTCCCGCCTTCCTAAGAACGCGCCGTTGTGATTGGTAGCTCTCTTCCCCCCCTCTCTGTTATTGGTAGGCTGCAGCAGCTCCGCGAGCCACCTCCAAGCTCTGCCGTACGCCTCCAAAAAAATAGAGCACTCGACTTGGAGTACGCGGCAGTGGGGCGGAGGTCCGGCGGCTCCGCCGGATTACAAAAACGCTCCGCGACGCTGTCGTGTAGATCAGCCTTCAGCTGCCCGAATCCCAGCTCTGGCAACGTTCCTCGCGTTCAGGGCAGGACACAGAGCAGCCAGAGCCAATCAAAGGGAAGGAAGCCAAATCAATCAAAGGGAAAGAGGGGCAGAATGTTGTGGTAAAGCAGCCATTTTTCTCCTCCCTTGGAGTAACTACCAGTGAGCGCGCTGTTTTGTTTTTTCAAATCTTCATCACTTGGAAGGGTTTTAACTTTTTGATAATCCAGAAGTACAGTGTGGAAACATGTGCCTGGGGCAGCCAGCAGGCTCCATCCTTTTGTCCAATGCGTCTAGCTGTGTTTGTTGTCAGACATTTGCTGATTCCCACACACACACACACACACTTTTATTTTGTAGTTAGTAAACACTCTCACACACACAACACACACACACACAAAACAAATGCGTTTCTCTTCTGTGCAGTCCCCACTAGTCCTGACCTCTTCTCTTCCCTGAGGGAAGATCCGCAGCGAGGATCGAAAAGCGAGCGAGCGAAGGAGGGGGGGAGAGAAGAGGGAAGTTCCCTCTTCTCTCCCCCCTTCTCTCCCCACCCCCTCGCTCGCTCGCTGCTCGATCCTCGCTGCGGCTGCGATCTGGTGGGACATGGTAACGTCCCATCCAGCCCCGTAGCGTGCGTCCGGTGCAGCAACGCAGCCGGAGAGATGCGCGCACCGCACGGAAGCCGTGCTTAAGCCCCAGCTACACTATACCCGTGCGGCCAGCGTGCGTCCAACGTGCGGGCACGCACGGGTACGCACGTCAAGTGGAGCCTGCCGACGGCAGCCGGCGCTGGCCCCCTGCAGGGAAAGTCGAGCTCGGCTCAACTTTTGCCCGTTCGGCTGCGTTCCGGCTGCGTCAGAACGCAGCCGCGACTCAGCCGTGGACAATGTAGCCCGGCCTTTAGGGGGAGACGGATAGGCGAATAGAGCCAGGGGTGTCGCTCTTTTACACAACTCTGCAACAGAGGGAGCCAAAAGGCTGATTCACACTAGCCTTTTCCCGGCGCGCATGCCCTGCTCTAGCCCTGCTCTAGCGTCTGTACGAGCGTCTAGCAGTTCTCTGAACGTTTGCCCGCCTTCTTGAAAAAAGTGCAGCTGTGATTTGGTGAAGAGAAATGCGCTTCTCTGATTGGTGGGCTGCCTAGCACCGCGAGCATAAATGCTAGCTTAAACGCAACCGCATCAAAAAGATAAAAGGAAACCATCTCTCCTGGCTGCGTCGTAAGCTCAGACGCAAGCATGAAAAACGCATGAAAAGACCAAACGCAGATCCAAAACGCGCACGGAAAGGGCTAGTGTGAATCACTTCTTAAGGCTGATTCACACTAGCCTTTTCCGGCGCGCATGCCCTGCTCTAGCGTCTGTATGTGCGTCTAGCAGTTTTCTGAACGTTTGCCCGCCTTCTTGAAGAAAGCGCAGCTGTGATTTGGTGAAGAGAAATGCACTTCTCTGATTGGTAGGCTGCCTAGCACCACGAGCATGACTGCCCCCCCCCCCGCTGCCGAGCCTGTCCCTCCCTCCGTCCCTGCAAGGGATTGTCCAGCCCCGGTTGCAACTTGCAAGAATGCAACACTTTGCTTTGCGGTGGCTGTTTTGACTGGCTGTTTTGACTCGTGCCGAGTGCTGTAGCTCGACAGGAGACGGGGGGGGGGGTATAGCCCAAATAAGTTTGGGGGGGCAGTGCATGTTTGGTGTGGCGTGCATGCCTGGTGTAGTGGCAAGAACTTCTTGTCGCCTAAAACACTCTTATAATCAACTCCCTCCCTGAAAGAGACAAAGAAAAAAAACCGTTTGTCAGGAGGCACTAATGGCAGTTTAGTTATTTCAGCCTTCCTTGCTGTACTCTTGATGTTTCTCAGACTTGTTATTAAAACGGTACTGAGTAACTGATTGATTTGTTTGAAAATGTTTGGCTGTGAAAGTTTCACACAGTTGCCAATCTTCCTCTTCACCCCAGCTGTGTGGGAGCAAACTCTGCACGGAAGCGTCGTTGGCCCTTTTTTGGCTGTTGCTTCAAGCCTGAGCCCTGACACTGAAAACAGGTCTTAGGGCAGAGACTTGGTGGAACCTGGCAGAAATTGAACCTCAGATTGGGTCCTTGTTCACTCCAAACAGCAAACCTACAATCTACAAGGCGTGTGCTATGACTTAACTTAGAGCCGCCTGAGCAAATATCAAAAAATCTAGAATGCTTAAGCTGTGGAACGCCCTGGTTTACCAGATTTTCCCGGTTCTAAACCGGGACACCCCCCAACAAGTAATTAATTAAATAATCAAATAATTAATTAAAATAAATTTAAACCGTTTTTAGGGTGGAAAGTGCCCTTTTGCCACCCAAAGGGCGCCCGGAAATTTTAATTATTTATTTTAGTTAGCTTAATTAATTAATTAATTGACTTGCCTGTCCCGCCGCCACCATTCTGCTGCCATTGCCACCCGCCGCCACCGCCATTGCCCTTGCCACCTGCCGCCGCCACCATTGCCCTCACTGCCCGCCGCCATTGCCCTCGCCACCCGTTGCTGTTGCCATTGCCCTCGCTGCCCGCCGCCATTGCCCTCGCGGGCCCGTCTTGCCGCCATTGCCGTCGTGTCCCCCGCAGCTGCCTGTTGTGCCTCCGCAGCTTTCGCTGCCACTGCCGCCTTTGAGGCTTGTAAATTTTAAAACTTCTCTTTTTTCCTGTCAGCGGCCATCTTGGATCTCGTGAGATCCAAGATGGAGGCGCCCAAATCTCATGAGGGCAGTACTAGGGGGAGACACATGATTGAGACATATAAAATTATGCATAGAATGGAGAGAGTAGAAAGAGGAAAGTTCTTCTCCCTCTCACACAACACCAGAACCAGGGGACATGCACTAAAATTGAGTGGAGGGAGAGTTGGAACGGACAAAAGAAAATATTTCTTTACCCAGCGTGTAATTCATCTGTGGAACTCCTTGCCACAGGACATGGTGATGGCACCTGGCCTAGATGCCTTTTAAAAGGGGTTTGGACAGATTCATGGAGGAAAAGACCATCACAGGTTACAAGCCATAAGCAACCTCCTGGCTTTAGATGTAAGTTTTCTTACATGTATCAGTTGGCATGCCCCCTAAGAGCCTACATGGGTTCATGTCCTGGTTTTAGAAGTGGGTTTTCTCTGTGCCAGGTGCAAGGGAGTGGCAACAGGATACAGGTTATTTTGTTGGCTGTGTGCTCCCCGAGGCATCTGGTGGGGCCACTGTGAGATACAGGAAGCTGGACTAGATGGACCTTTGGCCTGATCCAGCAAGGCTCTTCTTATGTTCTTATGTTAACTTACCTTGCGGTCTGAGTGAAACAAGAGTGCAACTTACCTCGCCATTCATGGTCTGTTTGCAGTTATTCGCAGCCATTCTGAAGCTATCTGAAGCTATTTGTGGTGGCCATTTCGAAGCTATCCACAGCCATTCTGAAGCTATCCCCTGCAGGCATTCCCGGCCAGCTTAGCTAGCGCTCCCCCTGTGCAACATCAGAGTCGTGATCATTTCCTGGGACTGGGGTCATCATGACAAAAAGGGGTGCCAATTTGATTTCCCCCCAAACCCCATTTCCCCGTAGGATCAAAGATTCAGTATCCACTGACATATACCTGCAGTTATTGTTGGCATTTCCTTATCAACAGCCTTCTTCCCCACCTCCAAGAAAAGCCAAGATTTGCTTTAAACTCCCTTGAATTTAAAGAGAGCAGCTTCTGGTGTGAAACCTGCTGAGAAGGAAACTGACTCCAGTAAATGGGCAATGCTTTTGAGAAAATCCAAAGGGTCTGGATCTTACAATGTACTATTGTCAGTGAACTGATTTCTCAACAGCTCATGCAACACGACTCCAAACTGCTTCTTAATCTGAAGTGAGCCTTTAAAAGGTAGTTGGGTAGTTGCTGATATAGAAAATAACTCTGATGTGTTGCGTGTGTGAGGGTGAAGACAGCAGACATCTGAAGTGTCGTTGAAGTGGTTGAAGCTCACGTTTGCAGGCTCAGCCCAAGGGGAAATTGTACCTGAAGCATTGCAGAAATTGCTGCTACTGCTTCCCCACATGCAGGCATAGGTGCTCACACACCCAGTCGCTACCAGCCTCCTTCTCCTCCGCTTCACTTAGAAATGGCAAGGGTTTTCTTTTTACCCGCCCCTCCTGGCTTTATTGAGAAGTGGAGAAGGAGACGGCGATGACAGAGTGCAGAGTGAGGACAAAGTGGTACAGGGCAAAGTGAGGCAGCCACAGAGGTGGCTGATGGGCACAAGGTGGCGCCTACAACCATCGGCTGCCTGAAGCAGCCCACCTCACCTCACTTCATGGCTGAGCTGGCCCTGCAGATTGCTATACTGTATTCTGACAGTGCAGTCCTATGTGTGTTTACTCAGTACAACTGTCTCTCGGTATCCGCAGGTTTTGGTTCTGGCCCCCCTGATGGATACCGCGAATCCGCAGATGCTGAAGTTCAGCATCTGTGCCCCAATAACTTACCTTATCATGTGAGGGAGAGCTCTAGAGGCCTCTTCAGCATTGTGCGGGGCCTGCGACCCCTTCCATAGGTCTCCGCGGGCCTCAGAACACTTCTCCGAAATCACTTGTGGTTTAACCAGAAGTGACTTTGGAGAAACATTCTGAGGCCTGTGGAGGTCTATGGTGGGGGTTGCGGGCCCGGTGCAATGCAGAAGAGGCCTCCAGAGGCCTCCAGGCTCGGCATCCGTGGATGGTGAAATCTGCGGATGCCGAGCCCGTGGATAGCGAGGTATGGCTGAAGTAAGTCACATTCAATGAAACTTACTCCAGGTAAGTATGCATAGGATTACCGCCTAGGACATTTATTTTCAGAACAGTGAATGTGTGTTCAAAGTTCAAATCACTTCCACTGGAAAGTCTGTCTTCTCTCTTCTGAATGTGCAAATCTACAAAACTGTCAGACCACTCATCCATCTAGTCTAGTACGGTACTGTCTTCACTGACCAGCAACAGCTTGCCACGGGTTCAGGCAGGGTTCTTTCCCAGCTGTCCTGGGAGCTACCTTGGTCTGAACTTGCTGCAAGCAGAGCTATTGTGCTACAGCAGACCCTCCCATTCCTATCTCAGGATCTTGCCATTAGCAGCCATCGTTAAGCATGTGTGAGCGAGTTGCCCCCTTTGTCAAATACACAAAAGAACAGATGCAAGGGACCACAAGGCAGATTTCTTCTTCCTTCCTACGATTTGCTTCCCACGCACGCCCCCTTCCCCCCAAAAAACAAGTGCTTACGAAGGGACAGACTGCTGAGAAATGTAGTCCAAGGAAGAATGAAGCAGAAAAGTATCACAAGACTTGCAGCTATCCAGTAAGATTTAAGATGTATTGAAATATTTTAAAGTTAAATGCCATGTTAAATGCTGTGCAGCCATTAGAAATTATGAAAATATTTTGATTCTATATGTATTAAAGTGCAATCCTAACCAACTTTCCAGTGCTGGTGCAGCCGCAATGCAGCCCGAAGGTAAGGGAACAAATGTTCCCTCACCTTGAAGAGGCCTCCATGACTGCCCCTGCACTGCAAACTGCAGTGTGCGCCCTGTTGGCAAGGCTACACCGGCGCTGGAAAGTTGGTTAGGATTGCGCTGTTAGTCACAGTTACAGGGGTAAACAGCTGCAGGGGGTGGCTAAGAGCTATAGATGAGCTGCAGGGGGTGGCTAAGAGCTATAGATGCATTTAATGACCATTATCACAGTGTTTTGGAAAGTTGTGAATGACTTTTCCTTAAAATGTTCTTAGCCAAGGATTATTATCCTGGTAGCTGTAATGCTGTAAAGAAAAACTGCTCAGAGCTACAGTACATAGAACAGCTGCATGATTAACTATTCTAATAAACAGTGTTTTTCATGACATCCATAGCAACTCACTTCTACATCTCTGCTCAAAATAAATATAATTTGAGCAGGGAGTACAGTATTTTGTAGAATCTGGCATTATAGTTTTGTTGACTCAACAGTGGTTTTATGTGAATATTGCTTGACCTTACAAAAGTGTTGTGTTTTCCTTTCTTAGTAACGGTGATGACTCTAATTTTCCTGCTGAGTAAAATTAATGTATGAACAGCATCAGACTCTCTCACTTAGCTTTTGACAGACCTATTAAACATGTAGAACATGTTGATTCTTTATACATGCAGTCATCACATGTGTGATTTTCTGCTTTGTTGTTGTAGAGAGTATGAAATTACAGTACATGGATAACAGCTTTCCAGAACTTACTATTTCCAGATAGTAAATAGCATGCAAGGGAACCTCTGTTCCCTTACCTTGTGGCTGCATTGAGACTGCATTGGTGCTGAAACGTTGGTTAGAATTGGGCTGTGAGATAAAAGGTTTGCGCATAAAATGTGACTATCTACACATGATAAAGAGAGAATGGAACCCGAGTTAAAAAAGTACTGTAAAGACCTACCTGTTTGGCTTTTAGGTGCCCTTTTCAGGGTTAAACCAGCAGAGGTGGGAAATGTGATATGATGGGATTTCATTCTGTTTTGCTGAGGTTATCTTCCTTTAGCTATTCTCCTGAAGCCTTTGGGAAGGGTTGATAGTAAATAGCATGCATACATGAATGAATGAATGAATGAATGATTGATTGAATGAATGAATGAAGCCATTAACTTAATGCATTATGGCTGTGCAATGAGTTCCTACATTGCTAGCATCTAGTTGCTAGTACATTGCTAGCACAATGAACGAGAGTCCCATGTGTTTCAATGCATCCTTGTGACCACAAAATGGTCACACGATCTTATTTTCTAAGATCATCTTCATCTCACCTGAATCGCCTTTGTTCAGGTTTCCACTGCCTCCCCCGAGGCATCTAGAAAGTGACCACATCTTGACTCCAGCATCTACACATGTTCATGAACAAATGGTGCACAATCTGCAATTTCAGGGGCTGCAATTGGTGAGGTTCATTCTGAGCTCTTTAGAGTACAATACAGTAGACACATGCCACTTTTCCACAAAAATTATGACCAAGGCATAATGCACAGACTAGAACAGGGGTGGGGAACCTCCGGCCCACGGGCCGGATCCAGCCCGTGGGACGATCCGGTCCGACCCGCACTGGACCGGCCTGATCCAGCCCGCGACCGGAGGCTCCGCCCGCCACTGCCGCCATCTTCCCGCGCCGCTTCCTTGTAAAATCGCCCTTCCTGGACCTGCGCAGAGCGCGATGCCGGCCAAGAGGGCGATCTTGGCCTCAGCTGCGCTCTGCGCTGGTCCCAGAAGGCCGATTTTAAAAGGAGGAGGCGCCGAGGTGACGCGTCACCTCGGCACCTACTCCTTCTGAAAGCGGCCTTTCTGTACCTGCGCAAATCGCCGCTGAGTCCAGCGGCGATCTGCGCATATACAGAAAGGCCGTTTTGAAATGGAGGCGGCGCGGGAAGGAGGCGGCGGCGGCCCGGAGCCCGGTAAGTTGGAGAGTGGAGGGAGGGGGCTCTGGGAGGGCTGGCTGGCTGGCTGGGAGGCTGGGAGGGGGGCTGGCTGGCTGGCTGGGAAGCGGGCGAGCTGGCTGGCTGGGAACTGAGCGAGCACGAGTGGTGGGTGGGTGGGTGGGAGGGAGGGAGGTGAGCGCGCGCGCGTGCGCGCGGTGGTTGGGCGGGTGGGCGGTGGGTGCTGTAAATTCGCGGGGGGGTCAAATTTGCGGTGGGGGGGCAAAAATTTCAGGCGGCCCGTACGGGCAGCCCGTGGCCAATTTTCCCCATGGGAAAATGGCCCCCCATCCCAAAAAGGTTCCCCACCCCTGGACTAGAACAACAGCAAGCAGAATGTGAGCAAAATCTGGGACAAAATCCTCTAAAACGACAGCAGAAAAAGTGCAAAGATGGGGAAATGCAATGGTGCAAAAATACCAGGACTTCAAACACAGCAGCAGTAAGTTAAAATGCACAAATATATAAGAGCAGTTCTACTAAAGTGTCGTCACTACCAATCAGCCCAATATGGGAGTTTTCAAAGTCCAGCAGCAACTGTCTCATTTGGGAAATTGGCCTTACACCCAAGTTGCTTCTCCCCTTATGTTTCATCTACATGTTTTCAGCATGCCCCCTTTGCCCCAGGGACACTTAGGAGTCTGAACTCCTTCTTTTTTGAGCGTAAAAAGATGGCACCTTTACAATGGCCTTCCAAGTGAAGTTACCCAAAGAGGCGTCTTCCTTTGGTATCTCCATGTCATACCAGGTCTTCCTCGTTGACCTGATTTTTCAGTTGGCATATTTATTCTCTCTTGTTCTGATGCTGGATGTGGCAAAAGGAGACAATGGAGGCGGTGTGTGTGTTTGTGTGTGTGTTGTAAAGTCTGTCCTCCATTAAGTGCTCTTGATGCTCCGTGTGATCTTACACTGCTTCAGGCTTCTTATGTACGTTCTAGCAGAGGTGTGAAGAGCAAAGCCAGACAGTTACAAATGGAGACAAACTCATCCTCCTCTCCTTGTTAAGTATATTAACTAGTACAGTGGTTCTCCAACTTTTTAGCACCGGGACTCACTTTTTAAAATGACACTCTTATCAGGACCCACCTAGCTTTACCAGACGGTCCCTATATTTACACAAGCTTGCAAACTGCAGGAGTTCAGCTGTTTACAGGGCAATTAGTAGCTATCTTGCAAACTGCAGAGGTCAGCTCTTTGAAGGGCAATTAGCAGCTATCTGATTTTTGAATAGCCTCAGGGCTTGTGGCAATTACTTATCTGATCTTTCCATCACCTGGGACCACCAGAAATCAGGTCGTGACCCACTAAGTGTCCCGACCACAGTTTGAGAAACACAGAACTAGTACATTACAGGACCACTGCCTTTTAAAGTATCTAAGCAAATGAACAACCCGCTACTTTGCTTTTAACTCATGTGACCAGACCCAAGTTGTGACTAAGCTGATTCTTTCATGGTTGTCTAAACACAACAGCCTAATCCATGTTTTATTATTTTGTATGTGTGTTTATACATTCATTTGCACAGGAACTAATTGAACAACAGTGACACAAAGCCAGCTTCAGCAATAGTTGTCCCACAACCTAATGTTAACGTTTTCTTTGGGTGCCATAATAAGCAAACATCAGCAGCTGGATTCCTAGCATAGTTCCATTCCCTCTTCAAGAGATTTCAGCATTCCTGGCAAACACTTCATGTGACAGTGAGCCTGTTTTGATTGGCTGAGTAGGTATTTGGCCAAGGGCTTCTCTTGCATTTTTAAAGAAAGACATTAGTACAAATAAATCTTTAAATACTTGAACAGCACAAGCCTATGCATGTTTACTCAGAAGTAAGTCTCATGGAATTCAACGAAGCTTATTCCCAGGTAAATGTGTGTTAGGATTGCAGCCTTGCATTCCAATCCTCTGCCGGCCTGTGCCGGTGTGATTAGGCCCCGTGCCGTGGCAAACGTGCCATAAAGTACATTGCGCCAGTCGTGTGAAGGCCAGTCACGCTGGTGTGAAGGCCAACGCTGGCAGGCCTCCGCCGGTGCAGGAGCAGCGCCTGCCAGAGGCAGGTGAGCTCCGTGGGGAGGCGGGGGGAGGCCAAAACAGGGGTGAGGAGGGGGCGTTCCTGGGCGGGGGAGGGTGGGGAGGAGGACGGAACAGACCTGGGAGGGGGGCCGACTCAGCGGAGGAGGCCTATGCCGAATCCTATCCCCCTTCTCGGGCTTGGAAGCCCAACACAGAGCTGCTTGGATCTGCACCGGCCATTTCGCTGGCGCACATCTGAGTAGCTCCATAGAGGCTGCTAGGGCCCAACGAACATCCCCTTACCCCGAGGAAGCCTCCAGCAGCCTCCAGCCCCGCGATGGACACAACAGAGCCTGCCCTGGCGCAGCCGCATCCCAGTGCGGGGCTTTGGATAGGATTGGCCTGTATGTCACCACCATCAATGCCACTCTCCTTCTCCCAAGAAATTCCATTCCTTGTGCAGTAGTCCCCTGCTGGGCTTCACAGAATCTGAGGATTGGGTCCGCCTTGGGTCCCTTTGGGGAGAAAGGCGGGATAAAAATATTGTAAATAAATACACGTCCACGGAAAGAACAATAACTTCAGAATGCAGGTGAGGGAACTGCATGTCAAAAATTTCCCAAGAAGAAAAAATCCTTACTTATGGAAAGCTTGCTTAGTTCAAGAAGAAAGATTCTAACCTCATCTTCCTGAGTGATGGTAGATTGTACAGGCATATTTATGTGTATATGAGGTGCATTCAAATGTACAGTCCCCACCAACACAACCTTTTTCTGAATGCGTAGATTGAACTGAGCACATCTTGGGGTATCAGCTATCCTAGCCTCCAGGTGATTGGCATGGCAGTTGGGACCAAACAGGATTGGAGCTATAGAAGGCGTCCATTGCTGGCCTGTTGCTTACAGTCCTTGAAATGTGATATGAGTTCCATCTACGATAACTTTAGCAAGAACCTCTTATTAGTCAGTGGATCAGAAAATAAATATTTCATAATCAGTGCATTGGTAAAATGAATAAATAGTTATTGATCAGTGATGCCATTCTGTATACATGAGATTAGCCATTTTAAATATACCGTAGTTATTGTTGGAGCCATTAAGCTGGTGAACTGAAGGAAAAAGATCTAGCATTTTAAATGCTGGATACTCCATGGAAGTGTAATGTCTTAAAGGCATTTTCTATAAGCAAATATACAATAAAGTCTTTTTAATAATTTCTGTTTGTCCGGGAATACATAGTTAAACCCAGATAAAATCATCATCGTTTTTAAACTTCGGTCGGATTGCTGTGTTTTTTGCCTGGATATGGCTGCGTTACCCGTACTACCTGTTTCACTAACTATATCTGCTGGCCATGAAAGCTTTCGAATGAAAATAAAGTCTTTCTTTGTTCCTTGCTTTTAGTATCATTTTATGGTGAAAGCTATGTACAGTTCATTGTTGCTGAAACATCCTCAACAACGTCACTGCAATTACGTTTTCGAACCAGTAGACCAGATGGATTGCTCTTTCTTGCTGCAGGAAAAGAAAGTTATCTTTTTGTGGAATTACATTCTGGAAATGTACAGGTAAGATTATAATACATATAATTACACTGAGATGGATAGGTGTCAGACCAAACTGTGGGTTGTTGTGATGTCTTAGCCAGCACTTCAGTACAAACCATATGTTGTGAGTGACTACCAAAGATCTGAAATAATGGTTTGAAGCTGATTTACAAACCACAGCTTGGACAATCTGTGATTTGGAATTACACACGAATTGTAGAACCACGAGAGTGCCAATTCTCAGAGCATAGGGCCTGCTTCCACAAGGATAGCCAATTCTTTTGTCTTTTGAAGTACAGCAAGTTCTCACTTAAAGTCGTTCCATAAGTCATTTCGTTTTAAAGTTGATGGGAAAATGCCATAGGAACATTTATGTTTATCAATTAGCCTATGGTAAAATTGGTTTCATTATAAGTCGTTTTGCTTAAAGTAGCAGTTTCCAAGAAGAACATATCAACAACTTTAAGTGAGGACTTGATGTACAGAGAGAACTAGGCTTTCCTGCTAACACAGACCAGTGGGTATGGGTGGGAAGTGGGTGGAACAGGGAGGAGATGGGGCATTAAAAACATAAGAAGAGCCCTGCTGGATCAGGCCAAAAGCCCATCTAGTCCAGCTTCCTGTATCACATAGTGGCCCCACCAGATGCCTCAGGTAGCACACAAGACAACAAGATAACCTGTTTCCCGTTGACACTCCCTTGCACCTGGCACAGAGAAAACCCACTTCTAAAACCAGGAGGTTGCTTATGGCTTGTAACCTGTGATGGTCTTTTCCTCCATGAATCTGTCCAAACCCCTTTTAAAGGCATCTAGGACAGGTGCCATCACCACATCCTGTGGCAAGGAGTTCCACAGATGAATTACACGCTGGGTAAAGAAATATTTTCTTTTGTCTGTTCTAACTCTCACTCCACTCAATTTTAGTGCATGTCCCCTGGTTCTGGTGTTGTGCGAGAGGGAGAAGAATTTCCCTCTATCCACTCTCTCCATCCCATGCATAATTTTATACGTCTCAATCATGTCCCCCCTCAGGCGCCTTTTTTCTAGGCTGAAAAGCCCCAGACGCTGTAACCTTTCCTCATAAGGGAGGTGCTCCAGCCCACGAATCATTCTGGTCGCTCTTTTCTGCACCTTTTCCAGTTCAACTATATCCTTTTTGAGGTGTGGTGACCAGAACTGGACACAATACTCCAGATGTGGCCTTACCATCGATTTGTACAAAGGCATAATGATATTGGCCGTTTTATTCTCAATCCCTTTTTTAATTATCCCAAGCATGGAATTGGCCTTCTTAACAGCCGCCGCACACTGGGTCGACACTTTCATCGACCTATCTACCAGCACCCCAACATCTCTCTCTTGATCCATCACAGACAACTCAGAACCCATTAGCGTATATGTGAAGTTTTGATTTCTTGCCCCAATGTGCATCACTTTGCACTTACTTACATTGAAGCGCATCTGCCATTTTGTTGCCCATTCTCCCAGTTTGGAGAGATCCTTCTGGAGCTCTTCACAATCCCTGCTGGTCTTCACCACCCGGAAAAGTTTAGTGTCATCTGCAAACTTGGCCACCTCACTGCCTATCCCCGACTCCAGGTCATTTATGAATAAGTTGAAAAGCACCGGTCCCAAGACCGATCCTTGGGGCACACCGCTTTTCACCTCTCACCATTGTGAAAATTGCCCATTGACTCCCACTCGCTGTTTCCTGGTCTTCAACCAGTTCCTAATCCACAAGAGGACCTGCCCTCTTATTCCCTGACTGTGGAGTTTTATCAGGAGCCTTTCATGAGGGACTGTGTCAAACGCCTTCTGAAAATCCAGATATATAATATCCACGGGTTTGCTCGCATCCACATGCCTATTGACCTTTTCAAAAAATTCTAACAGGTTTGTGAGGCAAGACTTCCCCTTGCAGAAACCATGCTGACTCTCCCTCAGCAGAGCTTGTTCTTCTATGTATTTTAAGATTTTATCCTTAATGAGACTTTCCACCATCTTCCCTGGAACAGATGTTAGGCTGACCGGCCTGTAGTTTCCCGGGTCCCCCCTCCTTCCTTTTTTAAAGATTGGCGTGACATTAGCTATCCTCCAATCCTCTGGCACAGTGGCTGTTTTAAGGGACAAGTTGCATATTTGGGTCAAGAGGTCAGCAACTTCATTCTTGAGTTCCTTCAGAACTCTTGGGTGGATGCCATCCGGGCCTGGTGATTTATTGATCTTTATTTTGTCAATTAAGTCTGAGACATCTTCTCTTTTAACCTCTATTTGACTTAATTCTTTATTCAGGGGAGACCGTTCCGGCAGCGGTATTTGCCCGAGGTCTTCTGCCGTGAAGACAGATGCAAAGAACTCATTTAATTTCTCTGCAGTCTCCAAGTCCCCTTTTATCACCCCTTTCTCTCCCTCACCATCCAGCGGACCCACCGTTTCCCTGGCAGGTTTCCTGCTTCTAACATATTTGAAGAAGCTTTTATTATTCCCTTTTATGTTGCCTGCCATACGTTCCTCAAAGTCTTGCTTGGCCTCCCGTATCATCTTTTTACATTTCTTTTGCCACAGTTTGTGCTCCTGTTTATTTTCCTCATTAGGGCAAGACTTCCATTTACGGAAGGAAGCTTCCTTGCCTTTTATAGCTTCCTTAACTGTGCTTGTTAGCCATGCCGGCACCCTCCTGGACTTGGTCGAGCCCTTCCTCCTTTGTGGGATACACTCCCGCTGGGCCTCTATGACTGTTGTTTTAAAACAACAGTGGGGGTGGGTTGAGACCTGGAAGGGGGCGGTATCGGTGGCAGCTGGCAGTATCGGCGGCAGGTCTGAGTAGACCTGTCCCAGTGCCGGAGGCTTGCCCCGGGTAAAGAAACAAATGTCCACTTACCCAGAGGAGACTTCTGGGACTCCCCCCTCCCCCCCCGGATGCAGTGCGTACTCAGAAGCATTGCTGCATCGCCAGGGGTGGGTGGGTGAAGTGTAGGATTTTTACATTTACATGATATTCTCTAAAATTTGCTTTTTAGATGTTTGCCTTTCTTCAGCAGATGTTGGTTGAAAATTATAATGTATTTTATTTTATTCTGGAATGGAAGCTTTCATGGCCAGCTACTATACTACAAGAAATACGTTGTCTGGGTGAAATAGCCATGTAAAAAAGTATAGAAACACAGAACCTCCAAAAAACACGTAAAAAAAATTCAAAGAAGCCACCAATAAAAAGTGGGTACTGAGAGAATTAAAAACGGAAATCAGAAGAGTCCAGTATTTACAGAAAGACCGACGTTTCAACCTCTAAGCCGAGGTCTTTTTCAAGGTGAAATACAGCAAGGCTGCAAGGATAACACTAGAGAACCAAGTCAGAATTTTAATTTGTGATGAGGGAACCTTGGAATCTGAGAGACAGATAGTCCACAACTCACTGAAAGCCAATGGGTATACTGCTGAGGAGACAACGAGAGAGGAAAATAAATGGGTCACTCTGCCTTTCATCAAAGGGGTCACAGACAAAGTCTCGTGGACCTTTGGACAATTTAATATCAAAACAATCTTTAAGCCCATTATTAAAATAGAGCAATTGTTACGTAATCCGAAGGATCCTAGACTCCCATTATCCCATTCTGGAATCTATAGTATACCGTGTACCTGTGGGCGTAGATACAGTCACGAAGAGAATGATCAGGACAAGAGTGTCAGAACACGAAAGAGCGGTTCGTTTGCACCATAAGGACATTTCTGCTCTTTCAGAACACTCTCTGGCAACTAATCACAGCATTCTGTTTAAAAACACCAGATGTTTGGTTAATGATTCTAATAATAGAACTCGTCAGAACCTGGAAGCGATTGAAATTACCAAGAGGAAATCGGAGAACCTCCTGAACTGTCAACAAGAACTTACATTCATTGATAAAATATGGTTCCCTATTCTACACAGATTTGCAGTCAAACAGACTTAACGTCTTGTTCTCTTTGCAGGATCGCATCTTGCGGTCACGAACTCATTAGGTTTCAACCAGCTGTTTGAACTTCTGGTTGAACTCCACCCACTTTGGAGCAGAAACAATCTATTTAAGCAGCATTCTGACTTGGTTGTCTAGTGTTATCCTTGCAGCCTTGCTGTATTTTACCTTGAAAAAGACCTCGGCTTAGAGGTTGAAACGTCGGTCTTTCTGTAAATACTGGACTCTTCTGATTTCCGTTTTTAATTCTCTCAGTACCCACTTTTTATTGGTGGCTTCTTTGAAAAATTTTTACGTGTTTTTTGGAGGTTCTGTGTTTCTATACTTTTTTTACATGGCTATTTCACCCAGACAACCTATTTCTTGTAGTATTTTATTTTGTGCATGTAATTTATGGAGTTAATTCATTATTCACTTCCTGGGATGACTGTATTTCTTTTTTCAGGTGAGAATCAATCTTGGAGAAGGTGAGCAAGTCCTCCGTTCCCAGTGGAGCTCCCAACTGAATGACTTAGCTGGGCACCTTGTGGAAGTCCGACATGAAATTGATAATGTCACTCTAGTAGTTGACAAACACTATCAAACTAGTACAAAAATGGCAGGAGTTCTGTTTGAACTAAACAGCCAGCATGGGCTTTATGTTGGTGGAAGTAGTGGCCTTAATGTGCCTTATCTTGATGGCGCACAGACTAATTTCCGAGGGTGTGTTGATGATGTGATATTTAATAAGCATGACATCCTAGCATCCCTGAGCCCTTCTCCAAAATTTAAACATCTTCATGAAGTGTCACTGAGCTGCAGTGATGAATTTTTTGCAAGTGAAGATGAACCAATAAGTTTCTTTAGCTCCAAGTCCTATGTTTCATTTCCCTCATGGAACATCCAGGAGGAAGGAGTCTTGGAGTACACAGTGCAAACCTCCGCTGAAAAAGGCTTGCTGCTCTACAGTTCGGGACAAGCAGGAGACTTTGTTGCAATGGAAATGGAAAGTGGTTTCATTAAAGCTCATATTGGAAAGGGGAGGAATAAAATTCTGCTATCCTCTCTTAGCCAAGTCAATGATAACCAATGGCACTCTATCAAAATAACATTTTCTGCAAAACACATTGAACTCAAGCTAGAAAAAGAAACAGTGAAAAAACCACTGCCCTTACACAGCAAATGTCCTGTTCTTAAAGGGCCCCTTTATATGGGTGGAGTAGCTGATACTATCTGGGCAGAAGTGCTGAAGCTAGGGTTAGCCTCAGTTTCTGGGAGATACGCCCAAAGAAGATCCTTCAGAGGTTGCTTGAGAGATGTGAAAATCAACTCAGAGAGGAAATCCTTGAAGGATGTTCTTGTGACAAAGGATATTTCAGTCGGATGCAAAACCAACAGTGCCTTGAGTCCAAATCCTATCACAGAACCCAAAAAACAACCTATCAAAAGAGCAAGTTCCATTTCTACCATTGGCACTGTAGCCTCCATACTTCAGGGGAAAGAGAGCCATGGCCATTTTTTGGTTGTAAACAACTTGATTGTTCCAGAAGGTGGGCAAGCTATGCTTGAATCTAAACACATCAAAGTCAATGTGGAATTCAAGAAATTAGGGATTCGGCAGTCACAAATCCTTTTTAAAATTAAAGACCAGCCTTCGTATGGCCATTTGAGGTTGGATGTTGAGCCAGAACAGGAGGAGCAGTCCACATTTACCATGCTGGATTTGTGGCAAGGCAGAGTTCTGTACATCCATGATGGTTCTGAGGAAAGCTATGATTATTTCACGTTCTCCGTTTCTACAAGCAGTAAAAAGGAGATGCCCTCATATCTGCAAGGAAAGGAGGAATACATGTTTACCATTACAGTAAGACCAGTAAATGATGCCCCAAAACTCATGCTTCCCAATGGAAACTTGTTTCTTTTGTTAGAACACTCAAAGAAATGCCTCAGTGTGGCTTCAGTAAATATTTCAGATAATGATACAAGTTCTACAGATCTTAGTGTTACGGTTCTTGGAAATCTGAATGCAGATGCAGGATTTCTAGAAAACTCCAAGGCTCCTGGACAGGGTATCACTGCCTTTTCTTATGAGGACTTAAAAAATGGCAATGTTTTCTTTGTCCACACTGGAGTTAAGAACTCTAGAATTGTTCTACGAGCAACTGATGGAGAGAAAGTCAGCAACACAGTTGTGTTGCGCATTGTGGCTGTCCCCTTGGATTATAAATTGGTCAACAACACAGGAGTCAGTGTGCTACAAAGCAAGGCAGCTGTGATCACACTCAGCCATTTAGCAATTGAAACAAATGCCTTTCAACAAGAGGTGGAGATACGGTATGAGATCACAGAGCCTCCCCAATATGGAGAAGTTCAGAGGCGACATGGTGGTGGAGAATGGAAAAAAACGAACGTTTTTTCTCAACGTTCTGTTGAACGTGGTCGTGTGAGATATGCTTGTACCTTCAAAGAGATGCAGCCAGATAATGCCCCAGAATATTTTAAATTCAAAGTTATCATTGGTAGTAAAATAAGTGAAGAGTTTCTGTTTCCAATTGTGGTGAAATGGTTGAGGTATAACTTACTTAGACATGTGCCATTAGTAATTGATAAAGCAAAGAGAGAATACCTCAGGTCAGATAATCTTCTCGCTGTAGTAGCAGAGGTAGAAGTTCCAGAAACTGATTTCCTTTACAAGCTGCAGTCCTTGCCTGAGAAAGGAAACATTCTGCTCAACAATATACCTCTGCAAATAAATTCAACCTTCAGTCAGCAGAACATTTCTGATCATAAAGTAGAATATCAGTTAATCAAAAGGCCTCTTGAGGAAACTGAGGACTCATTTAGATTCATAATTTCTTCAAACTATGTGGTGTCAGATATCTATGATTTCAAAATCAGCATTAAAACAGACCCACGAAGCATTCTTTTGACAAACAATGGCCTCACTGTTACTGAGGGTGAAGGGAAACTGATAACAAAATCAGAATTATTTGCACAAACCCTTGACAATAAGACTTTCCAATATGAAGTTGTGAAGAGTCCTCGTCATGGGAAGTTAACTCTTATTAATTTTTCAGATTCCTTGGAAAGTAATAATAACCTTAGTAGCTTCACAAATCAGGATATAATTGGTAAACGTCTTATGTATGTACATGATGACTCTGAGACGCTATATGATGACGTTTATGTCGTGGCAACCGCCATTGAATCCAAGAAATGGATGAATTTTGGTACAGAAATGGATCCCCCTGAATCAGTGGAGATCAAGTTTAACATTTCTGTCCAGCTGAAAAATGATGAGAAACCAGTGCGTATAATAGATAAGGTATTTCAGGTTGTCAAGAACGGGCAGCGACTGTTGACCTTAGATGACCTTTGCTATCATGATCCTGATACTGATTTTGATGATAAGGAGTTGTTGTACACCAGGCGTGGTATTCCTAATGGAGATTTAGTTCTTGCCAATGAAACCTCTCGCAGAATTTATCAGTTCAAGCAAGAGGACCTGGCGCAAAAGCGAGTCCTGTTCATACACCATGGGGCAGGCTATGGCCGCTTTGTGTTGTTCGTAACTGATGGGAAGCATTATACATCCTCATTGCTGGAAGTAAGCGCTTCAGATCCCTACGTCCATCTAGCAAACAATACAGGCTTATTGATCCAGAAAGGAAGAGAGGGAATGATCACCACAGCTAACTTAAGTGCTTTCACAAACCAAGACGTTAGAAGCGATCATGAAATTACATTTGAGATGTTTTTCTCTCCGAAGCATGGTCAAGTTTTCGTAAATAATTTAGCTCTGAGCACTTTCACTCAGCATGATCTCAAAATGGGACATGTGACTTACAGGCATGATGATAGTAACAATTTGGTTGACACGTTTAACTTTACAGTTTATGCTAAAGGTGTTCGGTTGGACGCTGAAGTGAATATTCGTGTGTTCATGGACAGTCATCAGCGCCCACCGACTGTTGTACAGCACAGCAACCTTTTGGTTGAAGAAGGAAAACCAGTTAAAATCAGTAAAGGAAAATTGCTGGTAAGCCATCGTTTAATGATTTGTACTTGAATAAGTTTCTGTACTACAAACACAATCCCACCAAAGTCACATATTTTTAAATTTCACTGATTTCAGTGAGAAACGTATTTATTCAGGTCCACTGAAATTACACCCACTGAAATTAGTGGGGCTGGTGCCGGCGGAGCCTCCCAGGGTCACTGCCACATGCACTATGCCTCTCGCCATTTACAGCAGTGGCCCGGCAGTATGCAACAGCGGCCCAGCTTTTGCGCCACCATAAAGGACCTTGTGCTGCTGGAACCCCAATAGGATTTGGACTGAGTTGATTAACAGCCCAGTCCTGTCTAGGACCACCGCAGTGTGCAAAAGCATGCTGTGCCAGGTACTATCCAGGATCGGGCCTGCACCGATGCAGTCGTAGGCCTCCTTGGGGTAAAGGGACACTCGTCCCTTTACCCTGAGTAATGGCCCAGCTGCCCCAATGAGCCTCCTCAGATGTGCACCGGCAAAATGGCTGGTGCAAATCCAGGAGGCCCGTGTAACGCCGGCCTGGCCCAGGAAGGGGGATAGGATTCGGTAGAGCGTGTTGATGATGATCCCTCCTCCCTCCCAGGCCCAGCAGCCCAATCTGGCTTCCCCGGAATGCCCCCTCCCTGCCCGCCCCCCTGCCCCGACTGGTGGTAGACTTACCTTCCCTGGCAGGCACAAGCCTCAAACTGCAGAGGTTGGAGCCGGCCCTAGTGCCAGAGCTGGCTCCACCTCCTCCCGAGGAGCCACAAACGTGCCTCCAAAGTTAGAGAGGATTGCGCTGTTAATCTGTATACATTTGCATGTGATGAAACCAGTTGTTTTGAAGAAAGAAGCATACTAATTTGTTTTTAGATGGTGCATGTACTTGTGTCACAAGAGGTGCCATCTTCAAAGGAGCCATTTGCAAGTAGAAGAGATGTGCCTGCCATTTGCAATTTTTGTACGTACTGTACCTATTTTAAAAATAATTTGCAAGTATTTATACTAAAAAATAATTCACGTTTGAAAAAAATGTTTGACTAGTTTAAAAATGTTTCTAATAGTACCGTAGGTGGCTGAGTCGTCTGTGCTGTCCTTGTTAAGAATTACATGTGAAAACATGTAAATAGAAAGATTATCGTATTTTTTTAATAAATGATGCATATGTTTGTTAAGGTTGTACATGAAAACAGTTTGCCATCCGAGATAGAGTTCAGAGTAAGGTCACCTCCAGTCTATGGATACATCCGTACATTTACATCAGAGGACAGTTACCTTGCAGTTGAAGAAAATCCCGTTTTGACCTTTACCCAGCAAGATATCAATGATGGCAATATCCAATATGTGCAGACTGTTTCCAACCAGCTACAAGACCAGTTTTCACTGGATGTGACCAATGGTATCCGGACAGTCAGTGGAATAGAAATTGCCGTAGACATCATTCCAAAGCTGATTCCATTAGAAGTACATAACTTTACTGTTGCTGAAGGTGGTTCTAAGGCCCTGGAGGAAGATTTTCTACAAATTCCGAACAGCCATTTTGCAGAGCTCAATTGTGTATTCAGTTTAATTGAGCCACCAAAGCATGGGCATATTGCAAACTCTCACTTTTCTGGCGTGGCACTCATCAGTTTTACCAGAAAAGAGGTATGTTTCTTCAAAATGTAATTCTATGTTTATTTTTTAAGTGATACAGAGTATTCTTTCAGCACATTCCTGCATATCTACTCAGAAGTAAGACCCATTACATTCAGCAGGACTTCTGTCCCAGGGAAGTGTGTATAGGATTGCAGCCTTTGTATTTTGATAAAACTATGTTGCCTTCCATTGTTGGCTTGCCATATCCTGCCCGGTCCTACTACACAACACTGCAGTCTGCCATCTCCCATCTGAACTCATGTGCAGTGGCGTCATCAGCGGTGGGGGCCTTGGGGTGGTGGGCCCCCGGGCGGCGGGATCGGGCCCCAGGCAGCAGGTGGGCGGGGGTGCAACGGCGGCCGGCAGCAGCGCGGATCGTCCCGTTCGTCGGGGCGAGCGAGCCGTCGTCATGTTTGGCCCTCCTGCCCGTTCTGCGCCTCTGAGTGAGCGATAACGGCTGCTGCCGTTACGTCACTTCCGGCACGGTGTGGGCGGTCATAGGAACGCAACTGCTCATGTGAAATGACCGACTCTCCCTGCATGGTTCTGCTTCCCTGCTCAGATCTTCTGCAGAGCTCCTACTCCTCATCCCATGACAGAGGGCAACACAGAACAAAGCCTTCTCCATGGTGGTGCTCAGGCTTTGGAGCTCTCTGCCCTGGGTGGTCTTAGGAGACTTGTCTGGCCCTGTATTAATGGTGTTTCAATGCTTCCTAAAAACAGTCTATGCTTAGGGACTTCTAGCCTAGGGATTTGAATCTTCTCCTCCTGCTTTCCCTGAGTGTTTTTTTGTGTGTGTTTTTTTAGTTTTATACCATCTTACTATGTTCTGGTTTTTAAAATTTTTGTTTTTGCTAAATTGTTGTTTTAGGTTCTCTGGAAATTCTGCATTATTGTTACTATTTTTTAAGCGGATGGCATCATTCACTTGTTTCTCTACAAAACTAGCTTAGTAGAGCAACCAAACGTAGAAGTGTTATAATGTATATATGCCCTCTGCTAACGTGGCAAAGAGGCATCTTTTAAGTGGTGGTTCTCGCTTATTTAAGCAGGATGAGAACGACTGTTCATATTCATGCCGGTATAGTGTCTTTTCTAGTGGCTGTTTCTGATGTTTCCTGGGTTTATTTTCCTTTTTTTTACTTTTTTTTTTTTTAGATTGTGAACCCCTTTGGGACACAGAGAAGAGCATTTATTTAATCATCACATTAATAATGAATGCTATCCTAAGGGTTTCTTCCTCAGGAGGAAGCCCCTTTCTCAGGAGGAAGAAAACTTAGGATTCAACCCAATAATCCTTTATTTAAAAAAAAACAGGACCAGAATGGTGTAATGAGATAAAATGAGAATTCTTGAGACTGAAATGATTGAGTCCTTGCAGCTTAATTTTTGGAGCAGATTGGAGTTTTTAATTTATTTCCTTTCCCTTTACAGGTGGATCAAGGATTAATCTTCTATATCCATGATGACAGCGAACACCTGCTTGACAATTTCACCATCATTGCAAACAGTACAGACCTGCGGAAACAGAGCCTGCCTCGTGTAGTATTTGTGACTATCACACCTGTAAATGATGAAGCTCCTGTTATAAGGAGAAACAAAATCTTCAGGGTAAGTCCTGGGTAATTTTAAAGCCTACATTTCTCACTGGCTAACTGTGATTGTATTTTAAAAGAAAGCGTCATAATGGAGACATTGCGTTTGCCTTAGGTTTCTTAGAATTGTCTTACATGTATGAAAACAGTGCTTGTCTGTGTGGAGCTATCTACACTATATGGAAATCATCTACACTGCAAATATGGGTGCTCAAATTACTCGTATTAGTTTACAGGGCTTGAATTGCCTTTGTATTGTATGGAACTGGTGTAGCATAGTGGTGAAGAGCAGTAGCGTCACTAGGACGCGCGTCACCCTGGGGCAGGGTGGCGCGCATCACCCTAGTGACGGTGGGGGGGCGACCCGGCTGCCTTCCCCCCCACGTCGCCCCCCCGCGTTGCCCTCCGGACGCTCCGAGGCCGGCCCGGAAGCCGGCCTCAGAGCATACAGCAAGGCCGACGCTCCAGGGCCTTCTGAAAGAAGGCCCATTGCGCAGCGCAAATCTGGGTATTTTTTCAATTTTCGCGCATGCGCAGAGACTGTTTTGGGGGCATCTTGCCTTCAAAACGGTCTGCGCATGCGCGAACATTGAAAAAAATACCCGGATTTGCGCTGCACAAATCCGGGTTGGACGCTCCTGGACGCTCCCAGGCCGGCCTTGGAGCGTCCGGAGGGCGACGCGCGTCACGGAGGTCGGCCCGCCCCCCCGGCGGCCCGCCCCCCCGCCACGCTCCAGCGACGCCAGTGGCGAAGAGACTGAACTATGAATCAGAACTTCCCTGGTTTGAATCTTCTGCTATGAACACAACAGGTGGGCTTAGGCAAGCCACCCTCTCAACCCCAGCTGCAACATGGGGATAATAATACTTACCTTACAGCAGAGGTTCCCAAACGTTTGGACCTCTTGTAAGTGTTTGCGAGGTGGTGGCTATGGCAACGACGGCGCTTCTGGGATTGCTCTGCCGCCGGGTTTTTTAACCCTACCTGGTGGTCTTGCCAGGCCTCCAGGGGGTGCAGGGAGCCTGCAGAACCCTCCACAGGCTCCCCCCCCAGAGACCTGGCAAGACCCCCCAGGTATGGCTAAAAGCCTTTTTTCCCTGGTGGCAGCGGCGGCGGCGTGATCCTGGAAGCACCATCGCCATGGGTTGCCACTCCTCTTAAGGGAGTAGTGACCCATTGTTCCCAGCTGGGTTGTCGCAACGCCCCAGTTTGGGAACCACTGCCTTACAGCGTTGCTGCAAGGATTCCGTCAGCATAATGATTGTGAAGCGCTTTGCAATCACAGTAAGCACTATTCAATTGGTAAATATTATTGGAGTGTCTTATTTTTCATTGCTGCTGTTCTACCATGGCGTGGACTATACCGCGCAAAAAGACTGAACCAGGCGGCTCTACAGCTTTGTGTCTCCTTTTGTAAAAAAACCCTGACCAGGTGCACGTTCTTAATGTGACTCCTCCAGCCGTGTGACTCATCGCAGCTTCACCAGTCACCTTCCTCTGCCTTTAGTGAACCACAGTCAACCATACCTTCCCCACATGTAAGACAGTCTCACAGCCAGTTCAGAACAATATTTTAGTAAGTACCACTACATTGAATCACTCCCAGGCAAGCATGCATAGGATTGCAGTTTCACTCTTATAAATAACTGCCCACCCAAGTGATCTCCCCCCAACTTTCCTGTAATCGAAAATGTTGCTTCCTGTGGTAGGGCAATGAGCCAAGCAGTTGTTCCCCTTTCACATTTCTGTTAAACAGCAATTGTATGTTCTTAGGATTTTTCCATGCCTAGTTCCATCAACCTTTTTTTTTTTTTTAAATAAGTGTTGCCCTTTAGAACTTCTATATTTTTTTTTTGCTTCTCCTTTGAATTCTTTCCAAGCTTTTCAACATGCTTTTTGATATTCTGAAGAACTGACTAATTCACTGGTGGCCAGTCTTTTTCTCAAAGATGCTAAGGTCAAGTCAAAAGCATAAAGCCCAATTCATAGAGCAATCAGTGAGTAGGCCTCTTGCGGGAATGGCTAATAGAGGAGGTTTTGGATTAGTTGTCTGTTAAATATTGAATTGACCTCTCCTATCCTGCTTCGTTTAAGGTAGCAAACATGTCAGTGCTTCTGTGCTGGCCGCATTTCTGAGCCTTAAGGCGAGACACAATAGTACAGCTACTGTACAGTAGTATAACCACAAGGGGGCTGTATTTTCATTTTGGTGGAAGCATTCTCATTCATCAAAACTTGTGCAGATTATTGTAGTATTTAATTTAATAGCCCAACAGTGAGGCATAATTTTTTTTTGCATGTAGCTCAGACTGCAGTCTTAAAAGCATTCATGTGGAAGCAAATTTTAGTCAAAGCAAAAGATTTGCTTGGAGGTAATATGTTTAGAGTTTATAATTTAAATTTATAAGTTCATTGGACTGTGCATAATACCTTGAGGTTTGGATGTCCTTGAATGTGAACTGTCTTTTCTACAGTGATGCAACATGCAGTATTTTTCCAATCCACATAAACAAGTGGGAGGTGTCTACGTCTACATTGTGCAAAAATGCATATAATGCTTGTGGAATTTGAGAGGCAAAATTAGGATAAGAATAAAAAGGGAAAGATATTGTATATGCATGGTTTGCTCTGTTCTTGAAACAGATTTTTGGTTCTCATCCCATTCATGTATAACAAAGGTGATTATAGGAAGTAGCATGTCTAAGAAGTATTTTCAGCATTTCAGAGGTGCTGAACCAAATTTTATTGCTGCCTTCCAGATCATCCTGTGGAAATATGAGATCTGTTCTATTTGGCAAGGATTTAGACTGTAATGTTATGCATACACTTGTAAATTGATATATTTATTTTTCCATAATACCTTAAAACCGTTGTTACCTGTCTCTGAAGTCCTGGAGACTGTAGTTTTAAGTAGGTAACTTTGACTGCAATCCTATGAACTCTTACTTGGGACGAAACCCCATTGCACTCAGTTGGGCTTACTTCAGATATAGCAGTTTGTGACATAAATGAAACTGTTAGCTGATATTTCTCAAATCTAGTTCATTGTTGGTTGTTACATCTAGCCCAGATGTAACAATCAGCTAATCACATTCAGATCAATGATATTTGTATAATGTGGGTGCAATCCACAAAGGTCTACTTCTAGATGACCTCTATTCCATCTTTTAAAAGTTTTGAGTGTCACACACCTACATAGGCCCACTAGAGCAGGGGTGGGGAACCTATTTCCGATGGAGGGCCATTTTCCCATGGGGAAAATGTCCCGCGGGCTGTGTGCCCCTCCATCGGAAATAGTTACCCCTGTGCGCTCGCGCGCGCCGGGGGGGGGCACACACCCACCCGCTGCCCCCTGCTTTTACCTCCCCCCTGCTTTTACCTCCCCCCCTCTCCTTACCTTTTTCAGGCGGCCGCCACCGCCGCCGGCCCCGCGCGCTGCTCGCGCGACTCCTTTTGAACCCGGCTGTTTCTGCTCATGCGCTGAAACAGCCGGGCTCCAAAGGAGTTCCGCGAGGTGTGCGCGCCGCGCGCTCTCTCCTCGGCACGACTCCTTTTGAATCCAGCTGCTTCCGGGTTCCAAAGGAGTCGCGCGAGGTGAGCGCGCCGCACGCTCTCCCCTCGGCGCTTCTCCTTTCGAATCCAGCTGCTTCTGCATGGAGAAGCAGCCGGATTCGAAAGAAGTCGCGCCGAGGTGAGCGCGCAGGGGGGCCGGCGGGGCTGGCGGAGCCTCCGGTCTGCTTGCGCGGGCCGGACCTGATTGATTCGGGTCCGGTCTCGCGCGGGCCGGACCGGATCGCTCCTGGGGCCGGATCCGGACGGCGGGCCGCCGGTTCCCCACCCCTGTACTAGAGGAAGGGAGTTGCTGCCCCACTAAAACCCTTTAGACAGCTGAAATGCTAACACGATCTAAAACTGTCATGGCCAGCTATACAAAGATTGCGGTTGGCATACAGGATAAGAAGCCATGTAAAATTCCAAAAATATTTTTATCTTCATTTTTACAACATAAACATATTTTTGGAATTTTACATGGCTTCTTATTCCAACCGCAATCTATAGCTGAAACACTACTTTTCCATAATGAACTGGAATTACGACAGAGGGTCTACACAGTACTTAAAGGTAAAGGTGACCCCTGATAATTAAGTCCAGTCGTGTCCGACTCTAGGGTGTGGTGCTCATCCCCATTTCAAAGCCGAAGAGCCAGCGTTGTCCGAAGACGCCTCCATGGTCATGGGGCTGGCATGACTCTCCTTGCCGCAGCGCGTAGCATGCAGCTGGAACACGGATCGCTGTTTACCTTCCCGCAAGCGGTACCTATTTATCTACTCACATTAACATGCTTTGGAACTGCTAGGTTGGCAGGAGCTGGCCAAGCAACGAGAGCTCACCCCGTCGTGGATTCGAACTGCCAACCTTTCGATCGACAGCTCATGGTTCAGCGGTTTAACCCACTGCACTACCCGCTGGCACACAGTACTTAATATAGCACTATATTAATTAGCAATAGTCTTTCCCGTGTCAAGATCCTTCTAGAATATGTACCCACAAGCAGTGGCGTTTTAAGCCCTCCTGCCGCCTGGGGCTAGGAGGGCGGGGGCTGGCCAAGCGCCCCCGGACGTCATGTGACGTGTGACGTCACGTAACGTCCAAGGACGCTGTCGCTCGAAAGCTGGAGCGCAGCGCCCGCCCGCAGCCGTAACGGGCGGGCGGCGCTCCAGCCTTTGACTCCGAGAGCGTCCTTGTCGTCTAGGCAACGCGCACAGCGCGCGCCCGCAGACACAGGGTCTGAGAGCTTGCTTCGCGTTGCCTAGACGATGCTGTTGCTCACCTCGGACTCGAGCTTTCAGACCAGAGTTGTGGTGATTTTGTTGGGGTTTTTTTGCACTCAAATGCAATTGCAACATCAGCCTGTCCAATGTGGACAGGTGACGTTCTACCAAAGCTAGGCTTACCATATCCTCGCTGTGCGCATTGCCTAGACGACGAGGACGCTCTCCTCGAGAGCCCCCCAGTCAGCTAGGCGCCTGGGGCCCTGTATATCAGGGCCCCAAGCGTTTCTACGCTACTGCCCACAAGTAAGCCCCATTCAGCAAAGGTTCCTTTCCAGTGATAAATATTTCAGTTTGAAGATCTGGCCAATTGTATTGCTTCTTGTAGATGACAGCTGGAGGACAAGTGATGAATAGCCTTTCATAATTGCCTTGTTCTCACAGGGAAGGAGAGACTTTAATTACTTATATCTCGTTTTCTTTTCATTTTTATGGTGAAAATCAGTATAAAATTGAAAAGAAAACTAGCGAGAGAAAACCAACAATTAAAGCTTCTCCCGGACCCTGTGAGTTATATTAATTAGTTTAATTGTTGAAAACCAACAATTAAAGCTTCTCCCGGACCCTGTGAGTGGGGCAACTAAGAAAGGCTACCGAAGGGGCAATAAAGAGGTTATTATCATCACTAATCCTCCAGCTGTGTTAAACAGGATGCCATGAAACTAGCAGGACCTACAAAGTGGACATTTCCTGTTAAAGCTGCTGGAGCTCTGAAATGCTTTGGTTAGGCTTACCATATCCTCACCGGGATGGGAGCGGTCTAGCCTTAAGGGGGTGGGGCGTGGGGGGCCAGAACGCAACGCGTTTAGACCTTCCAGGACACCAAAATGTCTCGAGCTGACTCCACTTGAGGGAAAGAGGCTGGCTTTCCTGGCTTCTCCTTGGATTTTGGATTTTGCTATGGATTTTGTTGTTTGGCTGTGGCCGCTGCATCCGTATCTCTCTTGGACAGGGGTGTTTTGTTGCTAGTGGATTGCACCGGGACCTCTCTGGGTGGGCTCTGCATGGGCCAATCCATGGGTATCCATGTGTTGTGTGGGTGCTATTGCAGTGGCCCACCTGTCCATTTGTACCCTTGTGTGGGTGAAATGCACAGGTGGGATTGCCAGCTATCTCCTCCCAGCAGGGCTGTTGTGCCATTGCAAGTTATCCAACAGACAGCCAAGTCACATTTGCCAGTGAGGTTCACTGGTTTATTTATTTATTTATTTATTTTTAAAAAAATTATATCCCGCCTTATCCTATGCGGCTGGTTGGTTCGGTGTCTGCCGTGGAGTGCACAGCCGCAGGGGCCTGACTGGGAAGAGTAGGTCAGCGACTTCGTTGAGTGGCAGCTCGACTCTCAGTGGTCACTGCAAGGCAGATGGGCTGTAGGCATTCCTTGGTGTTTGTGCGGCGTCTTCACCTGTGGGTGAAGCAAGAGGAAACACAGAGGGAGTGATAAGGAATTGACAACAGCATCAGTCACACCGGTTCCCTGGATTCAGGTGCATATGAAATATTTGTAACGGGGTTTGGTGCCACCAGAGTGTACATGTACAGTAGTGGTGCCCTGTTGGGAGCTGTGTCCAGGTAATGATGATGAGGTGCTTTTCCAGTGTTGCACCCATGTCCATGGTGCGCCCATCAGCGGGGGGGGAGGGCTTCTGTGCCGGTGTGGCTGATGTCGCGTCGGCTTACGTGGCTTTACACCTGCATATCTCACAGATAGGATTGGGCCTTAAACACACTCTGGCTTTCTGTTCTACATTCTACATTTGTTTTCATTGAGCTTTAATGTATTACTCTCAGCATACACTTATGCCATTGAATTTCACCATTAGAGTATCAATTTCCAATTGATTACTGTACATTTTGATTACATTTTGAATTTCCAATTGATTGCTGTAATTTACAGCAAAGACATCATCAGCTCTCATTTGACTTGTATTTTTTTTAATTCAATATGAGTATGAACTTTGTCAAAGGTTATTGTTTCCCATCTAAGTGTTAAATGGAAAATTATTGCCCAACAGCAGTTTAGGACTGGATATATTACTTAGTGGTAAGGAGAGGGTTGGCTCAATTTAAAACAATTTGGTTGACAAAAAATGTGCCTCTGGTTAATTAGGCAGCATATTTAAATTTTGCAATCATTTTGAATACAAGTACACAGATATAACAAATAGTCAAGCTCTAAGATATTGTTTTTTAGCTAGCCAGTTCCAATCTGTGTGTGTGTGTGTGTGAGAGAGAGAGAGAGAGAGAGAGAGAGAGAGAGAGAGAGAGAGAGAGAGAGAGTGTGCGAGGTAAAGATAGTTTAGGATGGTGTTCATGAAGATGTAGTGGGAAAGGTTCGTGCATGTATAGAGTTGGGGGCCTGCAGGCTAGATCTTGCCCCTGAAGCTATTTTATCTGACCCTTAGAATAACATATAGTGCTGACGTGCAATATGTGGGGAATTGATAAGGAGACTTTGCAGAATTACAGTAAAATCTTGAGGCGTCCTTACTGTGTGTGTTTTATATATCCTGTGGTTATGTGTGAGTTGAAGTAAGATGTCCAAAGTATTATTGGCTTTGGCAGTCTTCCAAGCCATTTAAGTGTGGCGTCTCTCTTATGACCTAGTCTGTGAGGTGCAGTGTATCAGCACTGGCCCATTTATTGCCCTGTTTGTCTCAGTCACAGCATCCAAGACTGCAGTGAAAACACTGTCGCTATTGAGACAGATAGGGGAGACATGCTGGCTATTCAGGTGCTACCAGAATGAGTCATACAAAATACCTTTGTAAGCATTCAGATGCTCCCAGGCTATACAATTTCTTGTCTCTGTTTCTTCAAATACCAGTTCCTGCAGGGCATGGTTGGAGGTCTGTTTTCATTCTTCGAGTTCTAAATGATTTTAAATGCTAAACATTTCTTGCCTCATCAGCCATTTCATTTCAAAGCTGTACATTTTAACAACTTCAAATAACCAGACTCAGTTTTTCTAGTATTTTCTGGTTTTTCTTCTTCTCTCTCTTTTTTTTAAGGTCTGGGTGGGATCAGTCACTGAAATAACCATAAATGATCTCTGTGCAGAAGATAGAGATTCCTCTCCAGCAGAGCTCCTGTACTCCATTTCTCCTCCAAACAATGGTCATTTGGCGCTCAAGTCTTCTCCAAACAAAAGTATCCTTAATTTTACACAAGCGCACATTGAGGAAGGACAGTTAGTGTTCGTCCATAGCGGTATGGTACCATTCTATAAGTGGCATGTTCTTGTGACAGATGTGGAGGTTTATAAGTTCTGTTTAAGGATATTGGAATAAGCCAACAATAAATATTATATATTCTAGCAGTTAGCTATATGTTAATTCACAAGCAACAATTCCAAGTGAACAGGTTGTCAGACCCTCTGGCTCAAGCTACCTTGTGGCAGTAAGTAAATGCAAGTGACAAGTTGGCTAATTCTATGTTTGTGGCCCTTTAAATACTTTTTTGCTTATCTGCAAGGCTGAATTAAGACACATGCTCAAATCAGACTGTTTTTTCCAACCACAAAGTATGGTTTTCCAGTCATCTGCAGAATCCATGTGCTTCCTAGTCTGCCATGTTCTCAAACGCTGAGCCAATCTTTGTTGCAAAGTCAATATTTTCTAAAAGCACATTGTGGTGGGTCAAATGGTCAGATTTGGCAATGTTAATCTTCTCTTAAATCAAGGACTGATTCTTTCTTCCCAGATAGACGCACTTGCTACGTTCATGATAAAATAAATAGGATGTCACGTGAAATTTTTTGGAAGTAGCCATCACTTTGCCAATTTAAAAAATAATAATTTAAGCTTGACAAATTCCAGCTGCGCCATTTTTCCATCCTCCCCAGTCTACATGAAGTATACGCTACTACATGCTAATCAATACTTGTTTTGAACATTTGTAACTGAATCCTTGCTTCAGTCTACCAAGACACATGAAAAAGAGCTCCCCATAGATAGCTCAACAGCAGCCTGGGTTTCCCAAAATGGGACTCAGGAGAGAGGGGGGGGGGAAAGTCAGTGGGACTGGGAGAAGTGACTCCATTGCCATAGTGATGGAGGTGCTTCTTTTCAAACTGAACCAGACTGTCCAAGACTGAACTTCTTATCTTTCCCTCAAGGCTTCTTATTTTATATATTTTTCAGATGTTTATGCCATCTTTCCTCTAATGAGCTCAAGGTGGTATACATGGTTCTTTCCCTCCTTTTTGTCCTCACAACAACCTTGTGAGGTAGGTTAGTCTGAGTGATAAGGTCACCCCAGGCAGCTTCATGGCTGAGCAGGGTTTTGAACCCGGATCTTCCAGGTCGTAAGTCCATCACCCCAACCACTACACCATCCTAGCTCTCCTCCTCTTACTCTTTCCTTATCTACTCACAGCATCACTGTCCACCCTATAGAACACACCTCTCTCCCATTCATTCCCCATATTCACTCTATCACCAAATCATTCCTCTGGCTCCTGTACAATATTGCCAGAATGTCTCCCTTCTTCTAGTTCATCCCTGGCCATTGTTCACTTTGACTTCTGCAACCTTCTCCTCACTGCTCTTTCACTGACTCATCTTTGTCCTCTTATCTTCATCCGACACTCTGCTGCTAAGTACATTCCTCTCACTCATGGTGCTAACCACATCATACTCCTCCTGAAATCTCCTCACTGGGTTCCTGTCTGCTCCTGGATCTGGCACAGGCTCCTCTCCTTAGTCCCCAAGTTTAAGTATTTCTAACTCAAACAATTGCATATGCTTTTGCTGTTTACCACTGCCTCTACCCCACTTCTGCCCCTCTGTTCTCTCCCTTGTGTCAATATCTAACTACAAGCCCCTTCGGGCAGGGACCTGGCTTTTCAGTGTCAGGCTTCTGGAAAGGATTTAGACCCCAATCCTATTCCCCCCCCCCGTTGGTGCAGCTGTTCCCCCCCCCCCAAGGTCACTGCTGGATCCATCTATTCTTCTGCAGCCTCTGCGCCCCCGTTCCTCCCCCTCCCTGCACAGTTTTACCTCATTCCCACCCCCACCACTGCCTTACCTGCTCTGGCAGGTGCAACAAGGTCCGGCGACATCCGGGGAGCTCTGCTGTCTCTTGCAGCAGCGCTCCCAAATTGGCCACCAATGGAGCACTCCATCAGCAGCCATTTTGTGACAGCAGAAGTGTCTTCTGCTGTTGCAAACTGCTCCATAGTACAGCCCAATCCTACATAGGATTGGGCTGTTAGAATCCTCCAGGTTGAGGGCTGAGACGAATTCCCCCTTGTAGATCTCTCCTGCTGCTGAGGGAAGGCAAGAGAGATCACAGGGTGAGAGGATGAGGAACCAGGGTGCAGTAACCTCATTCCCCTCTTGAGCTGATGCCCCAATAGAGGGACAGGGAAGAAGGTAGGTGCTGGTTACACCCACTGTTGCCACCATTGGCTCCATTCATGTCACTACAAGATATAAAAATAAAGATAGCTGATTTAATCACAGCTGTCAGCTCTGCCTTTGA
Organism: Plestiodon gilberti rubricaudatus; assembly: GCA_026170595.1. Lineage (NCBI taxonomy): Eukaryota > Metazoa > Chordata > Lepidosauria > Squamata > Scincidae > Plestiodon > Plestiodon gilberti. The sequence goes on along the minus strand of JANXHW010000002.1, from coordinate 23,965,510 downwards.
CCAAACCAAATGTAAACTTGTACACTCTCCCTCCTAGCTGAATAAGTAAACTTGAATACATTAGGAAACCCATGGTAAAATCTTAGGAGCCAGAAGCTTAAGTTTAAATGATCGCAATAAAATCGCAAGGAAAATAAAATCGCAAGGAATTTCTTCTGCAAGAGTCTCACTGAAATAAAAGGCATATGTGCAAGAGCAGTGAATTATAGTGTGTGACTAGTTCTCTACCTAAGGTCTGCTGTCTACACTGAAGCCTCTCTATATTTATTCTAGATCAACTGCCAAATTTAATTGTTTTTACCACATTCTTACTTTCAGAACTTACTGAATAATGTTTAGCTTTACAAAAAATGAATTCCTCTCTTCCTTTAGGAGCCATGTCTGGAGGCTTCAATTTTCAGGTTACCGATGGTTTGAATTTCGCACCTCGACAAATTTTTAGCATCACAGCTCGAGCACTAGTTATCCGCCTTGAAAATAACAACGTGCTAGGAGTCTTTCCAGGTAGGTGTTTATATCTCGTTTTTAAATTGAGGAAATATTTATATAAATAGAACTATGAATAGTATGTCAGATTGGCATCCAGTGCAGAACTAGCTCAATTCTATGAATATTCTAGAATATTCTAGCAGCATATTCTATTATGTCCAAAGAATGTGTGCTGCTATTGGGTTGTTCTGCCCCTCCTTTCCTTCCAGGCTAATTGGAGAGAGAGAGAGAGAGAGAGAGAGAGAGAGAGAGAGAGAGAGATGGCAATAGTGTGCACTCAGTTTTGAAAGGCAGAGGAAGAGGAACTGAGGTGAGGCAAGGCAGAGAGCAGAGGAAGTGCCAAAGGGAGAGCAGGCAGTTGGATGGGAGACTGATGACCCAATCCTATTGGGGCCTTCGTCTGACAGAACTTGCGTTCCATCAGCAGAACCCCTGGGCCACTAGCACGGCAGCCACAACAATGGTGCACAGAATGGGGCCACCAGAGCGAATGGCTGGTGACCTCGCACACATGCCACTGGAGTGCCCAGCCACTGCCAGTGCCAGTAAGTTGGCAGCAGGGGTAGGTCGTGGGCGGGGAGGGGGAGGAGTGGGGCATTCTGGGAGACGAACCCAGTGGCAGTTGCACATGCTAGATCCTATCCAGTAACCCCTCCCTGGAACACCCCCTGGCTGTCCTTCGATTTATGCCAGCTCCATAGCTAGTGTGGGTCTGAGGAGACCCATAGGCGGCCAGAAGGCCTACGCGGAGGTAAGTAAAACAGTTGTTTACACTTCCGGTTTGCTTTCTGGTTTGTCCCTCAGATTGGCATGGCTGGATGCTATAGCGTGGCAGGGGATAGGATTAGGCTGCTAGGACCCCCTCGCCATGGCAACCATTCAAACTGAGTGGGATTAACCTCAAACCAAAATGGTGACTCAGCATTTCAGCCACCTACTTGTTGAAGACTTCTGATCTAGAATTCTAGGGGCTGGTTTCACATATCTGTAGTGATGGCACAATTGTCCTAGAGCAAATCTATTATTTATAAATTTATTAATCAGGTTTTCCCTGAATGCTCCACTGAAAAGTGCCTGAATAGTTAAAAGCATACAACATTCAAAATCCACATAAAATATCATAACATGCATCCAAATACACATATCGCTGGTGCGTAGAATACATTTCTCTGCACAGTACTTTACACAGAGAATGGATCATGTAAAGAAAAGAAATAACAATACATTTAATAATTTATTTAAAGAATTTTTACCCCGCCTTTCTCCTGATAAGGGCAATCAAGGCGGCTTACAATTAAAACGTGTTAAAATGCATAATACAATACAATAAAAATAATTAAAACAAGTAATTAAAACAATTAGGACAAACAAACCCCAGTGGGTCACCTTATGATTATGTTTATTAAAAAGCCAGCCCACCATGTCAGCCATCAAATGCCAACCTGAATAAACTGCTTCCTGACTATGCAAACAGACCCTTATTTCTAAGAAAATATGTTTGGAATTGCGGGGTATTGGTTTTGGAAAAGGAAATGTCTGATTCTGCAGGAGCTGGCAGATAATGCTGTTTTCAGGGCAACAGTAGCGCACATCTTGGAGAGAATATATTCCGTTCTTGGTAGCAACAGCACTTTTAATTTTAAGCCCCCTTGATCATAGCCGGGAACCACTAGCTTTGCCACTTTCTGCATGCAAAACATGTGCTCTATTGCAGAGTTATGGATTCTTTCCTATTATGGAGACCGATTCTGAAGCGTAGAAGCAGAAAAAGAAATATGAAAAAGAGACATACTCCTGAAAATGTGCTTAATTTGTCTAATTGGTTCTGTTTGCTGAATTTGGATTTTAGTTTGTTTCAGAGCGTACACAGCCCACGCAGAATGAATACCAAGGACGATACTTTATTTGCCATTCGAACAAATGTGATCCAAGCACACTGCGCATACAGCACTTGTCAGTCGAAACCGCTGTTCCCACAGTTGCTTTTGGTGTGCAAGATAGCTTCAGGCGAGAGCTTTTATAGGCATTTTTATAGTAAGCCAAAGATAATTATAAGTGAACTGTGCCTGATGCATTTTTGAAGGAGAAGTCATTCTGCATTCTGCCAGATCTCCCACATTAAAAGAGCAATATTTCTCTCAGCGCCTCAAACTCTGCTCTGCTAGGCCTTCAGTAACTGCTGAGCTTTTCTCTCCTTGAGCTAGAAAATTTCCCATAAACATTAAAAACCGCTTTGGCTTGACGTGGACTTTTGATTCACCTTTTGGTTGACGTGGACTTTTAGGCTTCTTGCACTCATTTTCTTCCTTTCTGCTCAGTTGTTTTTTATTGCAAAAATTTTACTCTTAAATATTGAAACAACCCATGTGCTGGTGTGTTTTAACCCTAGTTCATATTTATTGTCATGTATTTATTATTATCAAGGCCAGCGGGTGGCGCAGTGGGTTAAACCGCTGAACCATGAGCTGTCGATCGAAAGGTCAGCAGTTTGAATCCGCGACGGGGTGAGCTCTCGTTGCTTGGCCAGCTCTTGCCAACCTAGCAGTTCCAAAGCATGTTAATGCGAGTAGATAAATAGGTACCACTTGCGGGAAGGTAAACAGCGCTCTGTGTTCCAGCCGCATGCTACGCGCTGCGGCAAGGAGAGTCATGCCGGCCACATGACCACGGAGGCATCTTCGAACAACGCTGGCTCTTCGGCTTTGAAATGGGGATGAGCACCACACCCTAGAGTCGGACACGACTGGACTTAATTGTCAGGGGTCACCTTTACCTTTATTTATTATCATCATCATCAGAACCTTTATTGGCATTATTCAGTTACAAATGTCTTTATTAAATGCATCCACTGGAGTCACGAACCTTAATCCTGAAAGTCCGTGTGGAGCCAGAACCTTTGGCTGGCAATGGCAGTCTATAAAGTCTATACAGTACTAAGTTTCAGAAACAGAAGTCATTCATGTTCTAATAGTGTGAAAGCTCCACTTGTGCGTGTGATATTCAGCAGCAGTTTTCCCTACACATTGCTTGAGGGGTGGCACCACCAGTGCAACCTAGGGGGGGACATTGCCAGGGGCCCACACCTGCACAAGGGCCCACACCCATGAGGCAGTGAGGGTTCACCAGTGATGCTGCTCCGCCACCCAGTAAGCCAGGGTGCATAGGGATGCTTTCTTAGTGATTGTGGGTGAACAGCAGCATTAGACCATCTTCTCCCTTGGCACTGCTAGAGGGGAAAGAAGAGGCCCACCTGCTGCAGCTACTTGCTCCCCACTGCCTCCCAGTAAGCTCCCTCATTGGTGCCCAGCTGGGAGAGCTAACTAGGGAGCAAGCAGCAGGCAGGCAAGAGCCCTCCTTCTCTGCCCCTGCTGTCATTGAGGGTCGTGGCATGAAGGAGGACCTGTGGCCATCTGCTGCCCAGTTCCAGGGCACGAGAGCTGGTCTGTGCATGCACTTTCCAAACCAGGAAGGGAGCATGCCGTGACGGGCCCTTTGCAGGACCTTTCCATCAAGGCCTCCCCAAAAGCTGCATTGCTTCCATCTATAATGTGTAACAGTCAGTTTTGATAGCATTTCCAGGCTTAGAGAGAAGATGGATTTGGTACGTATGCTCTAGGACAGCGTTTTTCAAAGTTCTCCCCAAGAGTAGGGAAGTTGTAAGTCCTTGCGGGTGTGGACTGGTGGTGGCGGTGGCACACCCAGGATCGTGCCACTGTTTGGAAAAAGGTTTTTTTTTTAACTTACCAGGGACCACGCCGGCCCTCCGAAGGGTTGGGGGACCTACAGCCCCCTCTGTGGACCTCCCCACCCTGCAGCCCCCCCCCCACTCTCTGGAGGGCCAGCACAACCTCCGGTAAGTTTAAAAAAAAACCACATTTTTTCCCAGCGGTGGCAGGACATCGTCGACGTCACTGTGTGTCGCCCACCCCCTTAAGGGGGTAGCAACTGCATCCAGTTTACCTGGTGGGTTGCAACCCACTGGTTTGAGAAACACTGCTCTAGGAATTCTTGTTAGTGTTGCTGTCCTTTTTCTGACATGGGTCCTGTACTTTTAATAGCTTCATGACAGGCAGAAATTCAACAGGAGCTTTCAGTTACATTTCCATGCTGGGAAAGGCTTCAACCTGTTGAATTTCTAACTGCCATTCTCCTATTAAAGACACAGAAACTCTGTCAGAAAGAGGAGGCTGTCTGAGTTCTTGTGTACCCATGGTCATTTTTCTTCCAGAACTATAGATGCTGAGATTCTGGCATCACTGTGATTAAGGTTTCCGACCAACACATGTTTTGTGGGACATTATTTTCTCAGACTGTCTTTGCTTTTGCTGTGTTTTCTGTAAGTTTGGATGGGTTCCTGGTTGACCTGGTTGACCTATTACACAATTGCCATCTGTTGAACACACGACACAGCAACAAAGATGTACAAAAATGTACTTCTTAACCACACAAATATGTATGTTGTTTCTGGTGAAATACATTATTATTATTATTATTATTATTATTATTATTATTATTATTATTATTAATAATAATAATAATAATAATAATAATAATAATAATAATAATAATAATAATAATAATAGTATTTATATACCGCTTTTCAACAAAAAGTTCACAAAGCGGTTTACAGACAAAATCAAATGATTAAATGGCTCCCTGTCCCAAAAGGGCTCACAGTCTAAAAAAGATGCAGAACAGCACCAGCAAACAGCCACCAGAAAGAGACTGTGCTGGGGTCAAAGGGGGGCAGTTACTCTCCCCCTGCTAAATATAAGAGGAACACCAACTGAAAAAGTGCCTCTTGCCCAGTTAGCAGGGGTTAACATTATGGATTGTGGATTATACTTTATTTTGCTGAAACAGTGTATTAATTGATTTTCTATTTTGATTCCTCTATCCCAGTATTGCAGGGTTTCTCAAAGTTCTCCCCGCAAGGCAGGGAGAACTTTGAGTACTTGCAGGGGCAGCGGCAGCGGCGATCCTGGGGACTAAGCAGGAGAACTGCACTTTTAATGTTTCTCCACTTCTCTGTATATGGAAAGTTAGCACTTCAGGGGTATGTCTAAGCAAGAACCGTTTTCTCTGGCTTTTCATATGCAGAGAAGATACATAGGGGAACATACAAATATGTAGTCCTTTACCTGCAGTCTTGACATGGTACAGTCCAAGGAGGGCTTATTAAATGTTATTTCTGCAAATTTGAACTGGTTCTAAGATAAAAGCAAGACTATTACCGTAATCTATATAGCTCCATCCATATACACCTTATGCAGAATGAGAGGACAGGTCCCTGCCCCAGGGGCCTTACAATCTAAATACAGTGGATACAAGGGAAAGAACAGAAGAAAGGGAGGGAAGTGGAGGCAGAGCAAACAGTGGAAGAATCTACTAATAGTTCTGTTGCAGGTACTTAAGTGTAGTCACTATTCAACTTGTGCAAATTCGTAGTCACAAATTCAACTTGTGCAGAATATCCTCATTTTTAAACCAATGGCAGGCAGATAAAAATGTAGCACACTTTAAAGCATTCAGGAAAAGTAGAACAGAAGCAGCTTCCCCTGATGATGATTGATTGATTGAGTTTCTATCCCGCCTTTCTCCCCCATAGGGGGACCCAAGGTGGCTTACAAATAAATTAAAATACATATAGTCCATAAAAGCAGTTACTATATAAAACTCCCTAAAACATTGATACAGTCTAAAAACAATAAAACACAAAATCAACAGCAACCAAGCTTTTAAAAGAGGGCCACACCTATAAAATCTTTAAACTAGGCAGCAGCTCAGAGGGCTTATTTAAAAAGAAATGTTTTCAGGCCCCACCGGAAGGCCTATAAGGAGGGAGCAGTTTGTAAAGTAAGAGAGAGAGAATTCCATAAGGTCGGTGCCACTACTGAGAAGGCCCTGTTTCTTGCCACCGCTCCTCCCACCTTCGACGGCGACGGCACTTTTAGACTATGACCTGATGAACACATTCTACTCTTTAGTCCACTCAACACACACAAAAATTAGGCTTTCCACACTTCCTTAAGAATATCCAGCTCACATTCTGAGCACCATGGTTCTCAAGGAAAAGATACTCTGACCCAAGTCAACTTATCTTGTATCCCTGTTCACGTGCAAGGTAAAGAGGACGACTTTGCAGACTGAGCTTGCATTCATGGTCGATAAATCATGGTTTATCAATCATCTGACTGGCCTTTTGAGTGAAGGCTAAGCAATCAATATATTGATTGCATTGACAATATTGTGAGAAGACAGTTGAATGGCAGAAAAGAGAAATCTATTGACAAGGATCGTGCTAAGACATTTCTATTCTGCTATCATTCCTAATGATTATGCAGGTTCCAGGAAACCAATTACATCCACCCAACTGAAGGCTGTCACTAATGATATGGTTGAGGCGGAAAACAGAACCATCATTTTTACAGTTGCAAATCATCCCAAACTTGGAAGACTCATCGCTGTGCTCTCTGATAACAGCACACGGGATATTTCAAGTTTTACGCAATCCATGGTAAGTGTTCATTTTACTGTGGGCATTGGTGATATGAGTTTCTTGGAGGGGCTTGTATGTTTGTTTCACATGGCTGCCCTCGACCGAAGGGAGCCACCCATCTTTCTACCTCTGCTCTGCTCAAAAATGCACTCCTTGTGTGAGTGGGATGGGAGGACTAGCAGTTCTTTGCTTTTTGCTTTTGCCCCTTTGCTGCTGATTCCACTGTGACTCCTGTAGGAGGTAGGGGTAGTGTGGCGTCCTTGTGTCGTGTGTCTGTGTCTGTGTCTGTGTGTGGTGTCCTTGGGGTACTTCCCCATGATTGATGTGCTGCCTGTGACTGTGTTATTCATTCATGGTGTCTGGCGGGGTGTGTGTGTGTCCCCCAGCATTGGCTGCTTATTGGCTCTGCACTTGCCGCTCCCACTCAGTTCACCCTGGCGGTGCTTCTCTGGTTGCCAGTGTTAGGGCTGATTGGATGCTGTGATTGGCTCCTTGGACATCACACTAATGGTTCATGGATGTCACACTGACTTCACAGCGATGACACGTGGATGTCACACCAATGTCATGGTGATGACCCGCTGCCATCACAACACCTCTCTATGGATAACATGGTGCCAGGTTTCTATGGATACTGGGGTGTTACTGGGAAGGCCTATACCACCATTGCTTTGCTAGGACAGGCTTAGCATTTGGCCCTTGTTGCACCAGCATTGGTGCACCATCCATGTGTGGCATTGCCAGGATGGGCTTAAGGTATGACGGACATCACGCCAGTGTCCGAATAGGATTGGGCCATTAGTCGATGAATCTTATGAACGTTAGACAGCAATCCTACACATACGTTCCTGACAGTAAGACTGAGTGAACATAGTGAACATTGCTTCCAAGCATGTAGTTGTATGATTGTATTGTTAAGCAATTCATAGATTAAATTTGCATATGAGAAAAAATAGCTTAAGAAAGAAGTATCTGGTTTGTCTTTATACACCTTTTTGTTCATTTTGTGAAAAACATAACATGGGTTGCAACAGACATCCTCTTAGAAGAAGCCTTCCCCATTTTCTTACTATTTATTTTTATTTATCACATTTTTATACCTCCAAGGAGCTCAGGGTGGTGTACATCGTTCCTCCCCTCCTTTTGTCCACACAACAGCCCTGTGAGGTAGGTGAGGCTGAGAGATATTGACTGGCCCAAGGTCACCCAGGAAGCTTCATGGCTTAAGGAAATGCCTTCACTAAGATGTTGTTTAGACGATCTGCAGTTTTTATAAGTGCTTCTGCTACAAATAATTTTTAAAACGGACTGATGAATCAGCAAGCACCTTTGTAGTCAATCAAAATGTTTTCATCAATTAATTTACCTGCTCGATCACTAAAATTTGCAGCCCTGATGAGGATGACCTTCTACGGAATTGTGTAAGTTACTGAGATAACGTAGGCAAGGTGTTTCAAATAATCAGAAGCGCTATATAAATGCTCATTATTATTATTAAATTATTTTTTTTTATTAAAACACAGTTCAGTTCTACTTGCCAAGCATTCTTTCTTTCTTTTTCTAAAGCATCAGATTTGCACATTCATCTTGCAGGAAAGGCAAAGGAAGGAAGGTGGCACTTTTATTCTGGTGCAAATTTGTTTCGGATGTTTCACAGTAGGGCTGCTACTTTCCCCGATATTTGGATATTTGAATCTTTGAATGTGGGTAATTTTGAATAGCTGTGGGCATATTGCAAATGCAGTCACTGCCCTGAGGGTTTGGCACAGAGTGGCACCAGCTGTTCATAAGATATATCCAAAAGCAGGAGTGCCAAGTAATGGGGGGGGGGGGGAACCGAGTTAAATCCTAAAGGTGCTGGAATTTTTTTAAATTTTTTAAAAAATTTTTAATGAAATACTCCAGGTCACATTATTGCACCTAACAGCAAAATAGATGTTCCTCCGGCAGTACTGTCCTGGTTTTCTGTGTGTAAGATTATTTTTTTCCCACAATTCCCGTCCAGATGTCTAGACAGACATCTTGAGAAATATTTTTCTTTCTCAGTCAACAGATGACTAAATGAGGAGGCAAGCTGCTGTCCTTCCTCAAGAACAACCTATGAAGAAAAAAGAGAGAAAGAAGTAGCTTTTCTGCCTTTTGTCTCTGAAGAAGGATGGCAACTTGCCTTTGAGACAAGTTCTTGAATTTTATTCCTGTGTGGATTTTTTTTTGGGGGGGGGGGCGGAGGAAGTGTCTTCAGACCGTCCCATCTGCAGAGCTGAAGCCTTTCTTCCTCTTCTGGATTCCCATGTTAACAAATTCACTTATACAGAGTGCAGGAGCCTTTCCTCACAAGGCTCCATGTACCAATGGAACACTGCCTCAGAAGTAATTTCCATGATGTTCTTTGTGCATGCAAACTGTATAAACCCAAAGAGCAGGAAAGAAACTCAACCAAGACAAGGAAAGGCAATTTTGAGAAAGCTCATCATCCCTCTTTCTCTCAGTAAGAACTTGGCTAGTGTGGCACTCTGCAACCAGTCTGGGTAGATCACTTAAGGCTGAAGCACACCGGCCGCGGTCTGCGTGCGTGCAGCCCGTTGCAGCCGGCTGCGTCTGTGTTCTTTCCGGCCGCAGGCAAGTCCCACAGAACGCCAAGAGCTGCAGAGAGGTCCATTTGCGTACCACAGGTTGAGAACCCGTTTCCCCTGGAGAATTCTCAACTTTGGCTGCGTTTCTCGCGCCGCATGCAGAACACCATGGAGAACGCCTTGGGTCCCTTTGGGGAGAAAGGCGGGATAGAAATATTGTAAATAAATAAATAAATAAACGCGGCCGGTGTGCTTCAGCCTTTATGCCAACTCTGATAAGACTCTTACGGCCCAATACCATGCAGGATTGGGCTAGCGCACAGAGGGATTTACAACAGTGGGACACAGTTCCAGTGTCGTAAAATGACCTCCGGTGGTGTGTGCAGCGTGCTACTGCAGTCCATTTTAGGAGCACTGCAGAAAGTGGCAGCAGTGCAGGAGGCCTGCTGCTGTACCCTAGAACGGGTTCTCAACCTGTGGTACGAGTACCCCTAGGGATACACAGACCAATGGCCCGGGGTACGCCAGAGCCTGCCCCTTATCAGCATCAATCAGTAGTTAATTACTTGATTAGAACTTAAATGCAATCCCCCGTCTGTCTGTCTGTCTGTCTGTCTGTCTGTCTGTCTCTCTCTCTCTCTCTCTCACACACACACACACACACACACACACACACACACACATATACACACATTTTTTCACATTTAAAATTGTTTTACTACTTTTATTTAATGATTAATTGGCTAATTAATTGATTGATTAATCCAATTAATTAGCAATTAATTAGCAGGGGGTACTTGAAATGGCAGCTGGGGGGACACCATTTATTCCCCAGAATGTCCCTCAGTATATTATGTGATTACACAGTATCCTTCCAAAGGGGATTCTGGGAGAAAAAATTGTAGTGGGCAGCTATCAGGAGGAGTCCCACTGTCCATCACTAAGTTTCACTCCTTCACTGCCAAAGATCCACTCCATTCGTCAAAAGATGTTGAAATGCCCCCTTCCCCGATTTTGCAGACTGCAAATGGGATGTGGGGGAAGGGCATTTAAGTTCACCCCTGATGTATGTATCAAATTTATACCTGCCTTATCCAAAAAATCAAGATGGCTTGCTATATAAGATAAGAATCTGAATCTAAGATCAGAAGCATGCTTTCCTCTGCTTTCCCTCATCAACAATGTTCGTAAATGAGGGATTCTCGATGAAAAGGTGTTCTCTTACTGTCCATTGCGAAAGCTCCCTTTGAATGGATCTCCAAAGACTCCAAGTACGCATCTCAGTAAGTCAAAATTTGCTAGCCAGCATGAGGATAAATCTCCTGGATGATACACAGAATTAAAGTCTTGCGGTTACAGAACTCCCACAGCACTTTCACATTATTACAGGTTCTAACCCTGAGGTTTGGCCAAATTCCATACATGAAGTAATTCTTTACTGTAGGCCAAAGTTTTAACCGAATCTGTGTGTAGGACTAATTTTGCTGCCGTATCAGCAAGTACCACTATTTATTTTGTTCTTCTCTGGACAGGTAGATGAAAGTATGGTCATCTATGAGCATACAGATATGGAAGCCACTGGTTGGAATGCACAAGATTATTTTACATTTACAGTTTCATCCCCACCAGCAGTCCTGAGTTCCCAACTGTTTCAAATTAATATTTCTTATGACTTGCATGATCAAAGCAGTCAGCTACTTGCAAACACAGGTAAAATTAATGTACCATTTCTTTTTTTAAATGACATGTCTCACACCCATTTTCGAAGAAGCTCAAAGATAGCATGCATGAGGTTATTCTTCCTTTTTTGGGGGACGGGACATTTCTTTCAGATATTTCTATGCCTTGTTTCGATCCCAGCAAGGGCCCACAAAGGTGGCTTACAGCAGTAAAAAACCAAAATCAATACAGATCAATTAAGAAAAATAATTAATAACATAAAGAATAGCAAGCAAGCAAAAGAACAGTTAGCCAAAATGAACCAACAAAAAGCCCAACAGAACAAAAAAGTGTTTACTGTCCACTTGAAAATCGGTAGTGTCGGGGCCAGTCAGACATCCAGGGTAAGAACGTTCCAGAGGCTGCCACTGAAAATAATGTATTCTGTTTTCCCATCAATCAAGTCTCACTTGAAGTGGAAATGTGAAGCAAGGCTTCTGATGGTGTTTGCAGTACGTGGGCAGATATTGATGTGGAAGTAGGTGGTCCTTCAGTTACCCAGATCCCAAACCATGTCGGGTTTCCTCACAAGGCTCCATGTACCAATGCTGTACCTATAGCCTCACACAACAACCTTGTGAAGTAGGTTAGACAAAGAGAGAATTATTTTCCTGAGGCCATTCAGCTAGCTTCTAGTTCAACTCTTCTCTTTCTCCCTTCACCACTTTGTGTCCCTGATTTATTTTCTTTTTCAGTTGTAGCGCCTTTTGCAAATCAGAAAACAATACTTGTCTTTAATTAGAATGGCAAACTGGCTGCCTTTATACACTCTCTCTTCTGGCATTTCCCATCCCATGAATTAAACGTGTTCTTTTTCAGTATGCCCCAGAGGTTCCCAACCTTTCCAGGTTCACAGCGCCCTTAGTGTCTCAGTAATTTTTTCTCACCGCCCCTAGGCCAAAAGAAATTCCTCGAAAATACCTGTTTCCTTGTTTCCCTCGAAAATCAAAAATATCCTACGGCACCCCTGTGAGTTCGCTGTGGCACCCCGGGGTGCTGCTGCACACAGTTTGGGGACTGTGGGTCTGCTCCTTTTATTTTGAGCCTGATTTCCATTTCAGGAGAAATTATACCACTTGAATTGTTCCCCAGAAACTGATGAACTCTGCCCTAGATATTTAGAAATCAAGGAAGATTGTGTTGCCCTACCCACTAGAATATCATAGTCTGGATCAACTGTCTGATTTTTTCATAATCATGATTCATTGCTATTGTCAATGACTGTTTTTAAAAACAGCTGTTTTTTATTATAACTCATAGGTGCTGTTGTCCAGGAGGGAAGCAAAGTTTTAATTGGCAAAACTAACCTTGATGGTTCAAACCTGTTGTCTAAGTTACCTGAGGCACAGCGTTCTACGTATGAAGTATGGTATCAAGTTACATCATTGCCCCAACATGGCCGAATTGTTGTAGGAGAAAGAAATGTTACTCGAGAGAAGCCCAATTTCTCCCAGTACATCATTAACAAATTTGGAATCACCTACGTGCATGATGACTCTGAGTCACTTGTTGATCACTTTACGTTTGCTGTGTGGTTAAACCAGAAGAGCAAGTCTACCACAAAACCTGATTCTGATGTTTTAGAGGAGAGATTTAATATCACCGTCGTACCAGTGAATGACCAAGTGCCAGAGCTAAAAACTAAAATGCTACATTTGAATATTTTACAAGGTGATACAGTCATTCTGGGACCAGAAAACTTGAAAGTGGAAGACTTAGATAATGTCCCAGAAGAGATCAAGTACACAATCATAAGCAATCCACAAAACGGCTACTTAGCCCTGAAGACTCATCTCAATGAATCTATCAAAGATTTCACACAAGCCGATATTGATGATGGCAAAGTTTTGTTTGTACAAGATGGAAGTCCTTCATCTGGGGTTTTCTACTTTAGCGTGACAGATGGGAAACATCGTCCACTGTACAAACTCTTTAATCTTGAAGTGACACCCATGTCTGTCACCTTAGTCAACTTAACAGAGGTGGAGCTTCTTCAGGGACAGAATACTGTTGCTATTACAAACGTTCAGCTTTCAGCTACCACAAATGGAAAAAATACTGAGATTGGTTTTGAAGTAACAGAACCTCTCAGATATGGACATCTACGTATTGGCAATGAAGTGGTAACTAAGTTTCAACAAGCAGATTTATATGCAGGGAGACTGTCCTATTATATGACAGATCTCACCACATCTAGAGATATGATGGAATTCATGGTGTTCACCTCAGACAGTAACCTAACAGGACAGGTTCTGAATATCACGATACAACCTCTTGTGCAAATGGCACTGGGCCTGAACATTCCAAATAAAATGGTTTACAAGCTAAAGGCTAGTAATTTGGATGCTACCCAGTTAGCAAATTTGTCAAATAGCAACCCCAAGTTTGAAGTGGTTGTGCCTCCAGCTTATGGAAGAGTGATAAAGAGGTCATTAACCAATCCTAAAAGCCAAGGAGTATCTGTGTTTATGCAGAGCGACATTGACAGTGGTGTTGTATTCCTTGAAGTTGATGCCAACATGACAGGTGTAGATGTATTAAATGACTCCTTTACATTTATACTCAGAGCAGACAATGTGCAACCTGCCACAGGTCACTTTTATTATGCCATAGTGCCTCATGATCCTTTACTCATCCAGGTGTTCACATCAGAAGTGCAAACTGTTGCAAAGCTCGTAACCAGTGCAAGCATTTTAAAGAGTTCCACCATTACAAAAACTGAACCGCTGCTTTTTTCAAAAGATGCAATGCACACTGAAGCACCAGGGCAGACAGCACAGACCTGGCGGCTCAACCGAAATCCCTGGGGTCATCAGAATAACAAAGATGTATTGCTGAACGAGGAAGTTGTAAGAGGCAAATCTGCTTGGGCTGAAACGACAATAAAAACAAGTCCCAAAAGCACCTGGGTTCAGCCCCAGGATAAGAGCAGCCGTCTGTTCATCATCATACCACTTGCCTCGGTGGCTGTTGTGTTCATTGTGATTGCCGTTGCCATTTGCATCTTCCTAATGTGCCACAAACCCAAAAAGTCAAAACCGCCCATTGCAGATCAGTCACCAACAGTTCCCAACGGTTCAAGCTTTTGTCCAGAGAGGAGCTTAACTATTCCTACTGTCACAGTGATTCCCCTCTTAAAAGGCACTAGCAGCACAGCAGCAGTGGTCCCATTCACAGCGATCAGACAGGAGCAGTTTCATCCTGAGCCAGATGCTCCAGCTCCAGCTGTGGATGGTGTCCTGCAAAGCCCCTGGTCCAAACTTGACCCAGAAATGGTCCAACACTGTCGTAAAACCAACCCAACTTTAAAACGTAATCAGTATTGGGTATAGTGTGCTATTGCAGCCACTGAGATGTGCATGGACTACTGTGATCTTGACATGTGACTGTTCTTTATTATGTTTATTTATTTTGAGCTAAAACATGTGTTCCTGGATTGATGCATCATCAGAAGCCCAGGCAAGTCAGTAGTCACGTCAGTGACCATTATGTAATCAGACCATTAAGGCCCAATATTGTTAGTTACAATGTGAGCAAAATAAAGAAGATGAGGTCTAATGAATACTATGCCAACTGTTGGTGGAGTGGCACCGGTAACCAGGCTTCCCGCTAAAAATTGGCACCTCTGCACAGAGCCCTCCCACAGTGGCGCGGTGGCATCTTCTGGTGCTCAGTGATGACCTCATCCGTCATCACCAACTGTGCTCCAAGCAGCACACGGAGCTCAGCTTCGAGCTGCGTAGCCGCTCAGCTGCGCAGCTTAGTGGGAACAGTGCTGGCAACATTGTGAAAAGAACTAGGAGTTGGGTTCCTTCTGCAAGATATTGTGGTGTCCCTGTGCTTGGAATAGCTGCCATTTCCTGTTGCTGTGTTTTACAGAGGCTGTCCACAGCGAGCAGAGCAGAGACAGAGCAGGGAATGGGCATACAGTGTACACCATTCTAATTTTTTTTTTAACCTGGCTAATATTTAGTAGCAAGACATTAAAATAGGATTGCAGCTGACATGTAGTGTCATGGATGGACATGTTCCTCCACTTGCTTTGTACAAGATGCCACTATGTCAGTGACTCAGAGGCTTCAACCGGAAATTTAGGGGTTGAAGCTGTGACTTAGGGCGCAATCCAAACCTACTTAGGCCGCCGTTGTAACCAGCGGCCCAGCGAAAACGGGAGGCCCCAGAACGGAAAGGGGATTCAAATCCCCGTTGAATTCCCCTTTTGGAGGGGATTTGAATCCCCTTTCCATTCCGGGGCCTCCCATTTTCGCTGGGCTACTGGTTACAACGGCGGCCTAAGTAGGTTTGGATTGCGCCCTTAGACTACTGAGCTTCTTAGGACTGTGTGGGTTCATACCTGAGAAGCTGAGAAAAGAAAAGAGAGAAGAAAAGAGGTGCAACATCAGCCCCTGCAGCTATTGGACAGTGTGAAGCTTCCGGGTTGGTATGCAGTCTGCTTTTCTGCTGTTGCCTGGTCAACAGAGCAGTATCTTCTTCTATTGCACTTTGGGGCTTGGCTTCAGCTGCAGGTACAGCTCAAATCCCTAGTTCCAGTAATGGACAGAGGGACTCCAGGATGAAACATTCCCATCCAAAGTCTGGGTTCAGATACCACCATTCTGATTCCTGGTCTGGCTATGACACTATGGATCTATTCAAATGTAAAGGTGCAAGGTGCAAGGGAGTGACAACGGGAAACAGGTTATCTTTTTGTCTTGTGTGCTCCCTGGGGCATCTGGTGGGGCCACTGTGTGATACAGGAAGCTGGACTAGATGGGCTTTTGGCCTGATCCAGCAGGGCTCTTCTTATGTTCTTATGTTCTTAAAGCTAAACCATTGTCTGGCACAACGGTAAAGAGTCATGCAATCTCAGTCATGCAATCTTCAATCATAGCTTCCAATCTTGGTTTGTTTGGCTTATGGAAACTACAGTTTGCCAGTTCAGATGTAATGCAACTATGGTTTACCATAAACCAGGAAGTTGCTAACAAGTGCAAAACACTAGGAAGTGCTAGATTGAGGAGGGAGCATGTGAGAACTGAGCGCATTCATGTAACCCCAAGCTGTGCTTTGGTCTTACATTTGAATTTAACATTTGTTTGTGCATACCACTTTGTGTCAAGAGCTCAGTGTATATTTTTAGAATTAGAGCACCATGGGTAATTATGTGGTTTTTGGCTCAATGTTCTTTGTTTGGAAAAGACTTTGTTCCTTCAGCAACAATATGGAAATATGTGCACACATTTCTGCAATAGCATTAAAAAAAAAGTCAAACTTGATATCAATAAGTCAAACTTGATATCAATAATTTAACATCTCTCACATCCTGAGCCCACTTACTTTCAAAAGGATGTGAATATTTTTCCAAAAAGTGGCCCAAGATGCTAATCTCTACAAAGTCCTTTTGACCTATGCACAATTAGAAGGCAAATACGAAGACAAACAAGCTGTGACTATTTTGACAGATACACTATTTGTCTAGGTCAGTAAGCAAAACATTCATGATTCTTTTGAGCACTTAAAATGGATGATGAAAAACACTTTGCTACTGTGATCATCAGGTTCTTTTCTTCTCATTCTCAGCCATAAGGGTTGGACAGTTGTGCTGAAAATTGTTTAGGTTTGGGGTTTAAACGGGCCACAGTTGTTTAAAAATGTATGCTTCACCTCTCATCCATATGAGAAACTTTCGTGGCTGCCAGCCAGTCTCTAGCATTATCTTTATGTTTTTGGTCTCGTCTAGTGAAACGTATCCTCTTGTACTGTATATCAAAAAGTCAGGGCCAAAATTCTGTCAGAGTTGCACAAGTGGAATTAATTCAGTTGGAAGTCAGTGGGTTCAGTAAGAGTTCTGTGTAACGCAGAAGTGATTATCTTTTGCTGTATCGCAGAATTGTTGTTCATTATTGAATTGTTGTTCACTATTGAAAAATAATTTGAGATTGATCAGGGAATATACTGTGAAACAATTTCATCACAGACTTATCACAGGCCTGCAGAATCACAAAGTTAAATGTGATACCAAATACTTATTATGGCCTCTCAGGTGTTTGACAAACCAGGCAGATGACAACAATGACAAAAAAGGAATCTGATTGTGTCCCCAGTGAGCCACTATACAGTATAACCCCCAAAGCTGGTGTGTGTGTGTGTGTGTGTGTGTGTGTGTGTGTGTGTGTGTGTGTGTGTGTGTGTGTCAGAAAAAAGGTAGCCCCAGGCCAGAATGGCCTACCTTGCAGGAGGGAAGGACCAAGGATGGTGTTCAGGCTTCCCCAATCTTAACCCTTGTAGCAAGATATTTTGCCTCTCTCGGGAAGAGACAGCCCCAATCAGTGTAATCCAATCAAAGAAAGCTCTATTGGTTACAAGAAGTTAGAACAGTAGCACTATATTGCTTTCTGTGTGTACACATGCACACACACACATTCTCGCAAGCCCCCAGGGTGCCCTTAAAATATTTCCCTTAAAGTCTGCTGCTCAGTCTGGATGCAGGGAGAAGTATGCAGAAGAAGTGTGTCGTTCCCCCCCCCCCCCGGTCTCTCTTTTATCCCCTTGGCCAGGGGGCAGAGGTCCATTCGATCTTCTCATGGGACAGGCTCCATCCTCCATCCCTTCCTCTACTCTCACCTCCCATCACCTGGTCTGGGTTGTCTTGAACTGGAATTTTTCGCTTCTCCCAATGTCTGTTTTTTGAATGATGAGATTATTCTCTCCTTTGGATGGCAAATGACACAGCGCCTTCTTATCAAAGGGCCATTCTGAGCTTCTCAGGCCTGTCCTTGGTTTGCAGATAGCAGTTTTGTGAGAACTCTCTGTTCTTCTTTGATGTCTGTTGCATCCAAAGGGCCGTCTCCTCTGTTAAGTTTGCTTGGGGAGGTAATAACATTGGCTTTCTTTCTTTCGTTGTGTTTCAACATCTTCCCGCTGTCTGGTCCAGCCCTGTTCAATCATTCTCCCATGCATTCCTGCTTAATTGCTACCTCTGCAAAATTTAGCCAAACTCCTTTTCAATAATGAGCTTGAGTGCAGCCATATTAAAAAAAAAAAAAAAGAAGTAAGATTTTTGGGCTGCATTCTGGGAATGGCAGCTGTCTGAAATGGGCAATGCTCAGCTTGGTGGCTCACAAGCTGTGGAGACCTGACTTTTCATTAGTGCATAAAATACCACAAAAGACTTTGTGGATCTGTCAGTACATTAATGTATTTTAGATTGATTGAAACCACATTGTTTCAAACTTCCAGTTGTTGGAAATTTGTTTGTTTGTGGGAAATACTCAATGAATGGTTCCGTTGAACTCCCGCTCTTCTATAGGCAATGACAAAGATCGTACTGACGTCCAAAGGTGCAGAAATGAGAGGGGGGCTTTTAAATGCATACATACAAAGTTATGATTGTAACTAATTCCACTACCTATAAATCAGTCTGGCATGTAAAATACCAGAATACTGTATGTAAAATGAAGGAAAGTTTTTGGACAGACAGTGGTGCCAATGGGAGCTTACCTCCTGGGGAAATAACAGCTGTGAGAGGGTTCCCAATCTAGATCAAGACTATGGCAAAGGAGCGGGGTTAAAAATATAGTTTTTCTACAAAAAAAAAAACCCCAACCACTATGCTTGGCAGTTTTCAACAATTTTGTCTCTGCTCAGCATACTTCCGGTGCTAGCTCAGGAAAGACTGCTTAAAAACAGCAGAGTGCAGTGAGGCAAGGCAGGGGGAGGGAGCAATGCCAACTTCCTTTTTGATATAAAAATTAGGAACCCCCCCATCCCCTGCCTTATAGGTGAATGCGGCAAATCTGCGTTTCCTCCTAATGTCTAGGCTATCCCTTAGTTGAGTGAGTGGTAACCAGACATTCCTCCTAATGCCTAGCCAGGGTTCTGACATTGAGTGGTAACCAAAAAGAGTGTGTAATAGATGACGCACAGTGTTGCCAGATATGGTAGGATTTTCATACATGTCTGAGAGAATTGAGGAGCTCAGTACCAGTTTTGCACTCTTGTACATGAATATAGGCCAGCGGATGGCGCAGTGGGTTAAACCGCTGAACCATGAGCTGTCGATCGAAAGGTCGGCAGTTCGAATCCGCGAAGGGGTGAGCTCTCGTTGCTTGGCCAGCTCCTGCCAACCTAGCAGTTCCAAATCATGTTAATGTGAGTAGATAAATAGGTACCGCTTGCAGGAAGGTAAAAACAGCGCTCCGTGTTCCAGTCGCATGCTATGCGCTGCGGCAAGGAGAGTCATGCCGGCCACATGACCATGGAGGCGTCTTTGGACAAAGCTGACTCTTCGACTTTGAACTGGGGATGAGCACCACACCCTAGAGTCAGACACGACTGGACTTAATTGTCAGGGGTCACCTTCACCTTTACCTTACATGAATATACTGTACAAGAATTCGGAGTTGGGGGTTGTTCAGTATAGGGTTAACGTGGGCAGCATGATAAATTCCTAGTGAGGCCTACAAATCTCAGCCAAGAACACAGGTGGTAAGATGGGCTGGAGGGACTTTTTTTTTACTCTCTCTCTCTCTCTCTCTCTCTCTCTGTGAACACGCGCACCTCAATCAGAGGCAAAGAGAGTTCCAGATGTTCCATTTATTTCCATCCCATCCATAAGCAGTACGTGGAGTGACAGAGTCAGGGGAGGGGGTTCTTTGTTCTTGTTTGTCTAGGTGGGGCTGTTGAGAGAGCTCTGTGGAGGAAGGTTGGGATAGAAGTATTACAAATAAATACGCTTCAACCAGAGGTCTCTTTTTAAGTTTCAACATGCTGATTGCCCAGAATGTAGGTCAACTATTATTTTTCAGTATGACAAGCCTGAATCAACTCTTGAAATAACAGGACTCTTCACTTATTGACATATGACAATTGCCTTTTGTTTCTGTTATTAAGTCCTACATGGTAAGTCCTACAAGACTTCAAAAATAAATGGTTACCTTAGATGCCAAAAAAGGTAATGTTTTCCTGTGCCGATGACCACTAACTTAGATGGCTTTAAAAGGGTATTACAGCGCAATCCTATCCATATCTACTCAGACGTAAGTCCCAATGTATTCAATGGGGCTTACTTCCAGGAATGTATGTATAGGATTACAGCCTTAGAGACATTGAAGGAGGACAGGACTTTCTATGGTTGTTAATCATGATATGCTGTGTCC
The DNA here is from genome assembly GCA_026170595.1 of Plestiodon gilberti rubricaudatus. Classification (NCBI taxonomy): domain Eukaryota; kingdom Metazoa; phylum Chordata; class Lepidosauria; order Squamata; family Scincidae; genus Plestiodon; species Plestiodon gilberti. The sequence continues at coordinate 23,945,072 of JANXHW010000002.1, read as the reverse complement.
AGGATCAGAGGCTGTATCTGAATAGAGCTTCAAATATTTCTTTACCCAGCGTGTAATTCATCTGTGGAACTCCTTGCCACAGGATGTGATGATGGCACCTGGCCTAGATGCCTTTAAAAGGGGTTTGGATAGATTCATGGAGGAAAAGACCATCACAGCTTACAAGCCATAAGCAACCTCCTGGCTTTAGAAGTAGGTTTTCTCTGTGCCAGGTGCAAGGGAGTGACAACAGGAAATAGGTTATCTTGTTGGCTGTGTGCTCTCGGAGGCATCTGGTGGGGCCACTGTGTGATACAGGAAGCTGGACTAGATGGGCCTTTGGCCTGATCCAGCAAGGCTCTTCTTATGTTCTTATGAGCTACTGGGAAGCAACAGCAAGAGAGGGCTGTTACCTTCACCTCCTACTTGTGGATTTCCCAGAGGTGTCTGATTCGCCATGATGGGAAACAGGATTCTGGACTAGATAGGCCTTTGATCTGAGCCAACAGGGCTCTCTTTATGATCTGTGTGAATTGTTATTGTCCAAAGATGCACATGGCTAGATCCACGTATGGCATCGGTGGTGTTTTGTTTCTTCTTCTTCTTTGGAAGCCATCATTTGTCATGCAGGTAAAAAGCTGTTGTGTCAAGGAAAAGCTAACCGCCTAGTAGGTGCTAATAGCGCAATCCAGTCACAATGAAACATTTTGGATTCCATTGATTTCAAGGTGAGAAAGTTAAACACAAGAAATGAATGAGATCTAAAAGCTTTTGACCGGATTGTACACCTTTTTTTTTTTAACTTTGCAATCATTTTTTGTTCTACATTGGTATTTTAAAACACTATTTCAAATACTATTACATTTACAAAACTGAATTGTGTTAACAAAGCTTTAAAAAAATAAAAGTATATTTTATCCAAGAAACCGTCTTTTATTACATAATTTATGAAAATTAAAAGTGTCATGTATAAATATCAAGTTTCTTTGACCATTTTTAATGGCAAACGTACTGAAATCTAGGTAGGATTTGCCATGCAACATCCATGCTCGTAGATTCAGGCCAGTTGCATTCCTACTACGAGCATATTATAGCCTTACCTTTCCTTGTTCCAGAGGGAAGAAAGCATACATATCCTTGACACCATTGATGCTATCAGGACTTGATGCAAGGTTGGTGGGCAAATCATAATTGTGAGCAGAAAGCTGTCTGCAAGACTCATATATTTCACTATCTTCACATTTTTCTTACTGAATGTGACTTTCAGCCCAATCCTAACTAATGCCATGCCAATGAGGTACGAGCATCCTGCGGTGGGGGGGGGCGGTCACGGATGCCTCCTCAAGGCAAGAAAATGTTTGTTTCCTTACCTCAGGGCTACACTGCAGCTGTATCGGTGCTGGAAAGTTGGTTAGGATTGGGCTGTTGTCATCTGTTGTTCAGGAGAAGGGCTGTAGCTCAGAGGTAGAGCACATGCTTTGTGTACACATTGTATCAGGTGGGACTTGGAAAAGACCGCCATCCTAAACCCCAGAAAACTGCTGCTACTATAAGTGTAGGCAATACATGAGACAATACATTTCTTTCCTCAGAGTATAATTAATCTGTGAAACTCCTTGCCACAGGATGTGGTGATGGCACCTGGCCTAGATGCCTTTAAAAAGGGATTGGACAGATTTATGGAGGAAAAGTCCATCACAGGTTACAAGCCATGATGGGGATAAGCAACCTCCTGGTCTTAATGCCAGATGCAAGAGAGTGGCGACAGGATACAGGTATCTTGTTGTCTCGTGTGCTCCCTGAGGCACCTGGTGGGGCCACTGTGAGATACAGGAAGCTGGATTAGATTGGCCCCTGACCCTGGCCTGATCCAGCAGGGCTCTTCTTATGTTCTTATGTTCTTAGATAAGCTTCAGTAGACCTAAGCATGCAGAGCAGAACTTCCCCCAAAGACTTCAGTTGACAAGCAGAATTTTGAGGGGGCAAAGCTCTCCTTTGGAAAAGGCGAGCCCAAACCATTTAGAGCCCAAACCATTTAGAACTTTAAAGGTCATGACAACCAGCATCTTGAATTCACTTTGAGTTCAAGAAAGATGAGCATACTAAATGCAGTGATCTATTCTGCAGGCAGAAGCTCTGATGTACATGCAGAGATCTCAGGATAATTTCTTACATTTGCATAGAGATTTCCATTTCCATAGAAATAGGGATTGAGGTGAAGGACTAACGGACTTCTACATTTAATTTGTTTGTTTAAAATATGTTATCCTGTTTCCCCCCACCAATCAGGAGGTGCCTAGATGTTTTACAATCAACTTTAAATAAACAAAAAGCAATAGCAAAGCATAACATCAGGCAAGGATGAAGAACAGAAAAATATATGTTTAAAACAAAAAGCCTTAAACACAGCCCTAAAATGTTGGGTTTTCAGCTGCCATCAGAATGCTAAGAGAAAGGGAGCCATCTGGATCCACACCAGCTGGGAGCTCCACATGCGAGGTGCCATTACAGAGAAGGCCCCTCTCACTTGTCATCTCCAGCCAAACTTCTGCTGGCAGTGGAACATGGAGGAGCCCCCCCCCCCCGAAGGTCCCAAGACACTTTCATACAAGAGAATGCAGTCCCCTAGTTACTCTCCTAACAGAGCAATCCTAGCCAACTTTCCAGTACTGGTGCAGACGCAATGCAGCCCCGAGATAAGGGAACAAATGTTCCCTCACCTTGAAAAGGCCTCCATGACTGCCCCTGCACTGCAAAATGCAGTGTGCACCCTGTTGGCATGGCTGCCTCGGCGCTGGAAAGTTGGTTAGGATTGCGCTGTCAGCCATTTAGGGCTTTAAAGTTAACAACAAGCAACTTGACAGCCAGCGTAATTGATGTAATGGTGAAGTGACATGATCATACCACTTGCTGCCAGTCAAGAGTCGTGCAGCAACATTCTTTACCAATTGTAATTACTCATGGTCTTCAAGGGCAGCCCCATGTAGAGTATGGTACAGTAGCCTAACTTTGCTGTAACCAATGCCTGCATAAGATAATCAGGTTTGATTGAGACAGGAAAGGATGCAGTTGGCACACCAGCTTAAACCATAGCAAGGTGCCCTGAGCTATAGTTGCCATTTGGGCATCCAGGAACAGTGATGGTTCCAAGAGCACCCCCAATTATAAATCTGGCTCTTCAAGGGGAGCGCAGCTGCATCCAGAACCTGCTCCCAGTCCATGATCTGGATTCCAGGTCACCTGGCTAATAGCACCACTGTTTTATCTAGATTTAACTTCAGCTTGTTAAACGTCATCCAGCCTATTACTGATCATTACTGAACAGACAATGGTTCAGGACTTCCACAACCCCTCCCCAGTATCAGAAGGGATGGAGATGCAGAGCTGGGTGTCATTCACATATTGGTGACACCTAACTCCAGCCCCACCCCAAATAAAGTCTCCCAAGGTTTCATGTAGATGTTAAACAGTATGGGGGACATCAGTGAACCTTGCAGGACACTGAAAACCAGAGGCTTTCTACCTTCTGGAATCTGCCCTCCAGAAAGGGCCGGAACTACCATAACACAGTGCCTCCAAGTCCCAGCCTGGCCAGGTGCTCTAGGAGGATGCCATGGTCAATAATATTGAAAGCCATTGAGAAGTCTAGAAGATCCAACAGGCACACATTCCCCTGTCTAGGTCTCGGTGTAGGTCATCCACTGGGTGACCAAGGCTGTTGTTTTCCCAAAACCTGGCTGGAAGCCAGATTGAAAAGAGTCTAGGGCAGGGGTTCTCAACCTTTGGAGGCCCGGGTACCCCCTATCGTGGTCCAATTTTCTGAAGTACCCCCTGCTAATTAACTGCTAATTAATTGGATTAATCAATTAATTAATTAGGTAATCAGTACTAAAACAATTTTAAATGTGAAAATGTCTTATTTAGCTCTGTGTGTGTGTGTGTGTGTGTGTGTGTGTGTGTGTGTGTGTGTGAGACAGACAGACAGACAGACAGACAGACAGACATGCAAGGATCTCTTTTTTCTCCAACTCACACTTCCAAAACGAGCTCCTCCCTCCACCACCCCACCAAAGTACATTTTCCAAAGTACAAAAATAAGCCAAAAACCAAAATCAGAGAGACAGAAGGGCTCCGAAAATAAAATTTAAAATCCATGTTAATTAACACTTAATTAGCTGCTGATGGGGCAGGTAAGGGGCATAGCTTGGCGTACCCCCCAGCAAGAGGTCCGCGTACCCCTTAGGGGTACCTGTACCACAGGTTGAGAACCCCTGGTCTAGGAAATTAGTCTTATGTAGGTATCCTTGTATTGGCGCTACATGCTTGAGTACTTTGCCCCCAAATGGACTATAATTGTCTAATGTAGTGGGGTCCAAGGAAGCTTCTTCAAGTGAAAGCAGACCAAGTAAGTTGCCATATACAACTGTGGGTCCCTTCAGGAGTCACCTGAGGTCAGTAGGAACTCTAAGGATACAAGCTAAAGCACACTTGCTAGAAAATATGTCCCACCAAACCAAGCAGGTCCTACTTTGGAGTAAACAGGCATATCATCCTGCAATTCAAAGAGTGACATCAGTCAGCATCCTAAAATGTGCAGGGTTCCTCCTTGAATGAAACATACTCTCCCTCCTCATGCATCCCTATCCGATAAGAAACAGACTTGTCAATGCATATTTTCAACTTGCTGAAAATAGTTGTCCTAGCAAACACAATGGATACTTTATTAATCATAACTTGATTCACAGTGAAATGAAATGGGCAGCTCTTGCCAAAACTTCCTATCTAAAGTTCAGTTACAGCACAAAGCTTTCTTTCATTGCAGCCTCTGGCCCGTTTTGTGGGGAAAGACGTTGTGGCGAAATCTTTTTTGACAATATGCTCATTTCCCCAACTTCGAGAGTTGCTTCCTTGTTCCTTTGTTGCGTTACATTTATACCTACCGAGGGGAAGAAAAACCAACCACCTCTTACCGCTGATTAAGCTGTTTGTTTGCAAGTTGAAAGATTTAAGCTGAGTAATGTTTCCTTGACCTCACACAGTATGAAAGAAAGTCTCCTGCAAGGCTGGAGAAAAGCAGATGGAGAAGATTAAGCACTGGAATTGAGCTTTACTGGGTGTTTTTAGAATTTCTTGGAAAGGAAACAAATGTCTGGAGAGCTAGATGAAATGTGTGGAATTCATTGCATATGACTGAAGTTAAACCCCATGTCTATCAGTTGTAATCCAACATGATTTCTGTTTGGTAGAGCCAACTATATATTATATGTAGGTAGTCCATTCCAAAATAGCTTACAGATATATGTGAAAAAGAGCAATGAGGAAGGGAACATGGAGGTAGTTAACAAACAAAGGGAGATGGATGGTTACAGCAGGACAAAAATTGCAGCTATGCACTGCTGCACTCGGAAGAATTTTTTTATTTTAAGTATTGCTCAGCTGCAACTGTGAATCAAAAATAAATAAGAGAAGGAAATGTGGATAAACCGATTCCCTTATTATCTGCCCAAATCCTATGGGTGCGTTATCCTGGCAGAACAAGCGTTCTGCCTGCATAATGTGCTTTGCGGCTGTCACAAACGCAACACTGCCAGAGCACACAGCCTGGCCACCGACTGCTGGTTGGTGCTGGCCGACTGCTGGTGGTACTCGGACCGCCGGACCACCAGAACCCTGCTCTGATGCAGCACTTTTTTTTGGCAGCGCATTTTAGCTCCTGAGAGGCTCCTGCCTTTGGCCAAGCCTCTCAGAAATGCTGAGAAGGGCCCTCCCACCTGCCCAGAGCCTCCTACCTGCATTTTCTTGTCTCCAAAAACCCAGAAGTAACGTGATGATGTCATCGCCAATCACTTCCGGTGGCACACAGCAGGAGAGTGGTGCTGGAGGTGGTAGTCAGCTGGGAAGGGGTTGAGAACCCCTGGTCTAGTCCCATACAGACATGCAAGGAGTAAATCCCACTGAACTCAATGGAGCTTACTTCTGAGTGTACATGTTTAGGATTATGCGGAAATCCAGTTATACCTATCTAGGCTTCATCATAAAATAGTTGTTAAAAAGTCTACTGTGGCTCAAAGAGAACAAATTCTTACCGGTAAGTGTGCATAGGATCGCAGTGTCTTATAAAAATAACAACCAGAAATTATCAAGAACTACTGTCTACTATTTTCTGGAGATTAGGAAAAAAAAAACCTGCAATAAAAGGCTGGGGAAATAAAGTATATTAATAATGCTATTTTAGCTAAATTGACACACTATAGAAGGATGAAGGAAGGTAGACAATAGTATAATCATTTTTATAAAAAATACACAACCATCTGTTCTGAATACCATTTATGTATATAATTTATTGTACCTTGTCGCTGAATTTGTTACTGGAATTTTTTTGCAATAAGATTTTATAATAGTGATTAACAGTATCATCTCTGCTGTGATTGGCAGGAATGACAGCATTGTAAATTCAATTTTAAAAATGAGAGAGATCACAGGAAATGCAAACCATGAACAATGACAGCAGGACTTTCTAACATCGTATCTCTGCAATATACCACCAGTGTATATATTGATGAAGCTATTGCAATATGTTCGGAGAAAAATGTACGTGGAAAATGTATGCAATCTATCCTGATATCTGTCCGTGCTCCTTTGGAAAATCTTTGCATTATACAGTTGAATGGATGTGACTAGCCAGTTCACAGCATTTCTATTGATTTACACCGAATTCCTAAGTATTCATAGACACTCAAGCTGAGTCTTATTTTCCTGTAACCCCATAAATTTGCAACACAGGCTGCCACATTTCCTCAATGTTAATATTACCCATATATTGGCTTGAGGCTTATGATGTGGATAGATGGGGGCTGAACAATAGAAAATTGCCTTCACACACCTCAATAAGAAACAATACAAGAAGGTTTGGGGTTTAAATAGGCCACATTTTAAAAAAAATATAAACATCAAACTTGCAGCAGACCTAATTATGTTACCACTCCATCTCCTCTTAGTGCGGGTTGCCTTCCTTGAGGGAGACAGGAGCTGCTGTCTATTCCCCTATGAGTGTTCTCATCCTGGCAGTCTAAGCTAACAGTCAACCATGACTGCTTGAGTCATGCTTGAGCTTGACTTGAGCTATTTGAGCTTATCACCTTCAACCCCACTAGGGGATCAGAGGAGATCTGGCTGCGTTTGTTTTTCGGCTTCAAGCGCTTGAGAGCTGTTTTTTTCCGCCTTGTAGCTCCGAGCCGTTGCGTCTTTTTTCCGGCTTCCAGCCCTCTCACCACGCTTGCAGTTTCAACTGCGAGCTCGATGCTAGAAAAAATGATGGCCTCCTGAACCAATAGGAAGGCTGCTTGGCTGCAAAGGAGCTTGGGAGATGTAGTACGAGTGACAAGGAAATAACGATGGCAGCCTCATGCACCAATAGGAAGGTAGGAGATATAGTGGGAGTGACAAGGAGCAACAGCAACTATTCTGATTGCTAATTTCCGTTCATTTTGGAAGACCCCAGTAGCAGCGATAACAAGCATTCTAGGAGCGTCACTTCCTGCTATTTCCAAGTTGAAAAACAAACGCAGCCCTGGATTGCACTGTCCACCTCAAGCTCAGAAGCCTTTGAGGATGACTTTACCTCATGGACAAAGGGTTCCTAGCCAGCATCCCAGAGCCAGAAAGTCTATAGGGACCAGTTCTGGATTGGAAAAGGAGAGGAAGATGGTATGGAAGAAGTGTGGTGGAGAAGAGAGTGGTCAGCCACAGAGGCGGAACCACGGCAGAGCGCGTGGAGCAGGAGCTCCAGGCGCTCGGTCGCGGGCGGGCGGCAGGAATGGGGGCGGGGGAACTCACCCTCTCCGAAGCAGTGTCGTCGTGTCTGGGCCCTCCCTCCCTCCCTGCAGCTGGTTTGGCTCCGAAATGGGAGCAAAACGGGCGGGGGGGCACATCGATGCTACGCGGCGCTGGCCCCACCCCCCACGCGCCTGGGCGCCCTCCCGGCGCCTGACGCCTCTGGTCAGCCAGAGTGTGCACACCTCCTCTTCCACTCTGTCCCCCCTCTTCCTTTTCCAATCCAGGGAGTGGGAGGAGCAGAGGCTGGCACATGGCTAGATAAGGCAGGGACCACCTCAAGCACCAGAATATCTTGAGCCAACCCTGCATATCTTTCGTATGTAGGACATTAAACATGTCCATATAGACTTGACAGAGAGCACTAGTTAACCCATCTGGCCCAGGTGTTTTATTTCTTCTTAGTTGTTACTTTCAGTTATTACTTCCTCTTTGCCTGCAAACTTTTCAAAACAAACTATCTGCTCCAAATTTAGATATCTTTGGTAATATGGCCATGGCCCATGGTCTTGTCATGATGAGCAGAGGTTAAAAACTGTTTTCTTTTCTGTTTGTGTGTGACATAGGTTAGAATTCAAACTACACGTTTCCCTCCAAAACCATTTAAGTTTTTTAAAAAATGCAGAACTGGAAGTTTGGTTTGAAACTCCCTCTAAAATGATCAATGAAAAGGGGGAGGAGCTAAGCAACCCCAAAGTGTATACCGGTTGGGCCCCCATGCAAGCTTCATTTCTTCCTTAAACAAACAGAAGAAGCAGCCACTGGTTACTTATTGCAGGCAAGTAGAACGAGACAAAGTCCTAGAGAGGCTCTGCAAGGTTAACAGAAACCTTGCAGTGCCTCTCTAGGACTTAGTCTCATTCTACTTGCCTGCAATGGAGGCTGCTTCTCTGTTTTAAGGAAGAAATGAAGCTTGCTGAAAGAAAAATAAGAGCTGGGGGGGGGGGCCTGGAACATATCCCCAGCGGATATGGGGGAAGTACTGTATAAGGTTCAGCTCCTAACCATTCAGTGAGGAAGTGGGACCTAAAAATCGGTGAGCTGTTCACTGCTGAATCGCAGTGCAGAACTATTTGAGAGAACGATTGCTACTAAAGTGTCTTATGTAAATAAAAACCCACTTTCATTTGAAGAACTTCACTGGAGTGCTAGGTTACTGGAGGATAAACTGAACTCGGATTGAGAACCCGGAAGGGAATGTCCCTAATCCCTCAAGACCTTGTGCAAACTGGCCCTGGCAAACTAGGGATTGGCAGCAGTGGAAGAACGTCCAGTTGGGTTGGCATCGTGAGGTCCTGGGTCAGGAACTCAAGCCCACCACACTTCTAAACCATCTTTTTATTCCTGCTACATTTGGCTTATCAGGCTTATCACACAAAATGATGCTATTTTTTCAAACTCTGACAATATTTTACAATTAGTTACTGCATGTTTTCTACCCTTCCTCTTTATAGGAGGAACAGTACTATTTGTTCTTCTCTTAGCTGATAAGCCAGCATTTTACCAATGATGTTTCCTTTCTCAAATACTTTTCTGTTTTGTGTAATTTATGTTCCTGTGTACTGCATGTGTAGCTTTTTTATATCTGATGCTAATTTTAAACCTTTCCATTTCTTTCCTGTGTCTAGATGGCATTGTTAATATGTTAAGAGCACATCCTACTCCCACAAGTGATAAGATACCTAAGGCAGTGCAAAAGAGTTTAATTTCCTTTGAGTGAGAGAGCACTGGAAGCTCGTATGGTGTTTTTATAATATTTGTTTTATTTACAAGAAGAACGAATAACCTCTCAGGTGAAGGCTCAGCTCTTTGCTGCTGACCATCCTCTAATTCAAACTGCTGAACAGCTTCTAGTTCTCTCTCTGGCTCTCCCATCCCCTCTCTTTCACCAAATGATTGGTTTCACATGCTGAAGGACAGGATAGAGATTCTAGGACATTAAGGAACACTGCGTTTCTTTTGTTAAGTCTCTGACAGCTCACTAATGAGAACTCGATTCACAGTAACCAAGAGAGTCATAGACAGTCCAGCCATGAGGTCAACTGAAATAGTCACTTTGAGTGGCACTCCTGAGAATCCTTTGTCGGCAACAGAGGAGGAGGTAGTGGTCGTGCTGGTAGAGGTGGTGGTGGAGGAGGGGGCGGCAGTGGTGGCCTGCGGGTTGTGTGTGCTTTCATGAGCTGGGGGGGGGGAGATCATGTGCTGGGTGGGGTGGGGGAAGTTGTTGTCCTGACTGCTGGATCAGCTTGGGCCACCCCTGAAGGTAGGCAAATTCGTAACAAGATGGTATCTTTCTGAAATACAAACTACTGTATAATATCGTGCTAGCCATTTGATACCTGTCATTGGCAAGGTGTGCACACACAATAAATAAAAGAGTATCAAAATTATTTTTACACTAAAGATAATGTACCTTAATGTAGATTATATTGGTTTTCTAATTAAACTGGAAACTAGAAACCCATTATGGGAGGGATAAACTTTCCATTTACATACTCCCTGATGCAGGAAAGATAACCTATGTATGGAAGCAGGATTCCTCATGTGTATCCCCTTTTAGACCAAAGATGTACCTTAATCCTTGTTGTAGGATCCCTGTATCTAGCACCCAGAGCTTTGCACACAATTCCCATTGCTGGATTGGAACCATATCTGCTGCAGCCCAATGAAAGCTGGCACTTTCAGTAAAAGCGATGCCTTTCCTTTCCTCCTGCAAACATGTGTTCTCGACTATCAAATGCCAACCATCTGTTGGGCAGGTGCACAAATGCAGCTGTGCAAGGGCGTTGAACTGGTGCCTGTAAGTTAGATAAATGTGGAAGATACCATAATGTTCATGTATTTTAAACTGTGCCTCTATAAACAAATGGAAAATCATCTTAAATCTGTCGCTGTTGAAATGAACACCCGGCTTTTCAAATCAATAAAACAGCCCTTGAAGTGTTGTCCTATTATTTTCGTTTACAGTTTTAGACAAAAGCAAGTACAGGTGGGCCTCGATATCCACTGATTCGCTATCCACAGTTTCAGTTATCCACGGATTGCGGGGACCCCCTCCCCAGGCTTTTACTTTTTTCCCCAGTAAGCTTTGTTTCTTCCTTAAACAGGAGAAGCAGCCTCTGGCTGCTTATTGCAGGCAAGTAGAACGAGACTAAGCCCTAGAGAGGCTCTGCAAGGTTAACTGAAACCTTGCAGAGCCTCTCTAGGACTTAGTCTCATTCTACTTGCCTGCAATGGAGGCTGCTTCTCTGTTTGTTTTAAGGAAGAAACAAAGCTTGCTGAAAGAAAAATAAGAGCTGGGGGGGGGGCAAGCATGCCTGCCTGTAGGGGAGGCAGGGTGGGGGGCCCTCAGGAAACCATGGAGGGGGTGTTCGCTCTTATCCACGGTTTCAAGTATCCACGGAGGGGCCTGGAACATATCCCCAGCGGATATGGGGGCCCACCTGTATAGGACAGGTACAGATCTTGATAATGTTTCATATTTGAACACTTTTTGTCATGGGATGCCTGGCTCACCCATATAATCAGTGTGTAGCAGGAGTAATAAAGGGTCAGAAGTGGTCTGCAAATCCTTTGTCATATAAAAAAAAACCTCCCCCAAATTAATCTGAATTTGGATAAGCCTCTCTGGAGACTTCAGACATTGCAAACAATGACTAACAGTCAGGCTTCCTTTGTTAGCAGTTTTTGATGGCATAAGCATTTCCGGGTTGCAATCGTCCCACATCCCTGTTTCGAGAAGACATATGCATGGTTGTGCAATTGTGTAGTCTGACCATGTTGAATTACAGACAGTTGTAAATTACAGATGAAATAAGCAGTTTAGAATTTCCTGTCTCAGATTGCAAATCCTCTCTCCACTCTCAACTGTAAATGAGCAAAAAGAAGGAACATTAGAGAAGAATCAGAGTATAAAAGAAATACGAATGTTAAAAACAAGACAAAGCAGAGTAAAAAAAGGTTACACAAGGAATTGTAACATTAATAATTCCTCTTTGGAAAGTATGCCAATGAAGCAAGAGTTCTGTCTCTTAAAAACTATATTGCTAACCTAGTTCATTTAGAGCATGGGTGGCCTACCTGCAGCAGGGTGGCAGAAGTGCCAGAATTAGCACCACCCAAAGCTGTGGATATTTGTGACATGTTTGGACAGGAGCACAGGGACCTTTGGGCCTGGTTATCGCAGAGATTCAGGCCTGTACTCTTGCCTGCTCCTCTGCTGTTGCACTATACTAACACACCAAGGATTGTGGTGCCTGTATTGGAGACCTATCATGATCTGTTGACGTTGTGCACCTGTGCAAGGTTTGCACAGGCACAAAACGCCTGGGAGCTCCGTCTCTGATTCCGAAGGGTTCCCAGGCCCAGGAGTTGTGCGCCTGCGCGAGTGGGAGGACACAACCACCTGGCCGGGAACCAAAATGGGGGGCAAGTGGAAAAACCGAGATAGTGCCTGGTTGCCAGTGCCAGCTGGGACAGACCCCGGAAACCGGGGCTTCCTTGTTTGGACCTCGGAAACTGGAATGCTTTCCGATTTTTCTGGGACAGATGGTAAGCCTATGACTGTTCAGGATTGAAAAACACACGTTATCCTATTCTGTTGGATCCCAAAATTTCAGCAACTTCCCTGGGAGCCATATAAAGCATTCATTCTTTATTGTTGGATGCTTGTTTAGCTTTGAGCAACTTCTTGTATCTTCAATTTAATAACACTTTTCCTTGACAGTCACAAACTGAAGGTCAGAAATTTGAACCTGCAAGGATTTCTCAAGTCTGCTTTCATTTCTGACCGTTAACAGGGTGGTTCTTATTTTAAACAAGTACAGTGCACTTGATCTAAAGATTGCTCACAAAGAATACATGGGTAAGATGACTTAGAACGACAGTCAAAACAATTCATGCACTTTCAAAAGCAGTAAGTGGCCTAGCCATTGCCAATCAAAGAGCTGTACAGAGGAGGAGAGATGGAATTCTTCCAATGCAACAAAAAGTCATTCTCTTTTGGAAATATGCTCACAGTATCAGTTTAGGACATTATGAATTAAACTTGTGTGGATACTGGGAAGTAGGGTGGGGTAGAAAGGGAAGGATTTGTATCATTTAGAATCATACTTCTTCATAAAGATCACTAAGTAAAAATAGCATTAAAACTCATGAAAACAATGAGTCAAAGAGAATAAAGACACTGAACAGTGTTGTAATCAATATTCAAAGAAGCAGAACTCAGTCTCTGTTGCTATGTCAAAAGAGCCACTTGAATATTAAGTGAGAGAGATCTAATAATATATAGATGTCAATACTTCCCATATAAAAGAAGCAAGAAAATAATTATCTTCAGCACTGTCAAAATATTTATCATTTGTATAGCACGCTTGAATTTTCAAAGCAATTTGTGTACATTATCATGTTTCTGCTACCCTAGAAGGTTGGTCAGTTTTAATACCCCCCCCCCCCCGCAGTAGCGGGCTGAGACTGAAAGGAAACAGCTTGCCTAAGGTCACTTGCAGTGCAAACCTATGCATGGGAATAAGCCCCACAGAGTTTAATGGAAGTTAAAAAGGTAAAGGTATCCCCTGACAATTAAGTCCAGTCGTGTCCAACTCTAGGGTGTGCTCATCTCCATTTCAAAGCCGAAGAGCCAGTGTTGTCCGAAGACGCCTCCGTGGTCATGTGGCTGGCATGACTCTCCTTATCGCAGCGCGTAGCATGCAGCTGGAACACGGAGCGCTGTTTACCTTCCCGCAAGCGGTACCTATTTATCTACTCGCATTGACATGCTTTGGAACTGCTAGGTTGGCAGGAGCTGGCCAAGCAACGAGCGCTCACCCCGTCGCGGGAATCGAACTGCTGACCTTTCGATCGACAGCTTATGGTTCAGCGGTTTAACCCGCTGCGCCACCCGCTGGCTTAATGGAAGTTACCCCTAGGTAAACGTGCATAGGATTGCAGCCCTAGTGAGGTCATGGCAGGATAAGATGTGAACAGGGGAAATCATGGGTACCTCAATATAATATTTTTATGTTTATATAAAACATAAGACCTGCATTGTTGGATCAAGCCCAAGCTCCACTGAATTGAGTATTATTTCTCCAACTGTGGCCAGTCAGAGCCTTCTGAAATGTCACAAGTAGGACATGATGGTGACCACCATTTGCTGTTGTGCCCGTCTCTAAATATCAGGGTTCCATCTAGTTATCCTAGCTAACAGCCCAATCCTGTGTACGATACGGCGGCCGGCCTATCCAGGTCCCGGGTTCACCTTGAGGGAAGGGGACAATTGTCTCCTTCCCCGGGTGCAAGCGGCTGGAGGCCCAATGGGCCTCCTTGAATGTACGCGAGCTCTGGAGCTCACGTACATTCATGCCCTCCGTGTAAGGCCGCACCAGGCCTGGAGAGGGTTTTGGATATCGGCGTATCTTGCCGCAGATATATCTCCGCCCTCTCCAGGCCTGGGGCAGCCAATGGCCGCCCCTCTCATTGCCTGGTCAGCCCTCCCCCTGCCCCGGCAGGTATAGGCCTTACCTGCTCTGGCGGGTGTGGAGTCGGGTAGGAGCTGGGGTATGGGGGGCTGGCTGCTGCGCCAGCGGTCCTTACTCGCCGGGTGCCGTGAAAGTGCTACACCCTGCGCAGGAGGAGCGTGCTCTCCCCCAGTGCTTCTTTACACAGGATTGCGCTGTAATGGTGATAAAGTTATCCTCTAAGAATTTATCTAATCCTTTTAGATAGCCATCTAAGGTAGTGGCCATTATTCCTCTTGTTTGTGTACAGTAGTTGTTTTTGTTAATGATTTTTTCTTTTCTTTTTCCATTGCTTTTCCAAAAGTGCTCACAGTCGCATGTAATGAAACAAAATCAGACAAACTAGCTTTAAAGACATTTAAAAATAAAACCAATTACAAAGAAAACAGAAATGGAACACCAGTCAGATTAAGAACCAAACTAGACATTACAAGGACACCTAGCTATCACCAACCTGTCACCCACCCAAGCACCTTCCCAGAATTGTCTAGCAAAAGGAACATGTGAAGTGATTGTTGTATACTGTCCCTTTATGAGTCAAACCCAGCCTCAGAATTAGAAGGCCATATGAGAGAACTGGGAGGAAACCGTTTCGGTTTTGTGGCAGAAGTCTGTGAGAGTGGTTGGGCTAATATGTTCTCCTCAGCTCCCTGAACAGTCCTAAGCCCAGGTGGACTAGAAACTGAGGACAATCACTTAGATAAGTTGTGTTGTGTGTCATTGACACTGTTCTTTTAAAATCTACGTTTTCTGCAATAGCTTATCCAGTGAATTGTTGGCAGTTCACAGTGTAACAAAAGCCAAACAGTGTCAAAGAAAATGAAAAAGGTTTTAGCTGACAGCCAAAATCTATACAAGGAGGACAGCTGCAGCGACAGTTCCCAACCCTCCAGGATCAGCCTGGAGTCTCCAGGAATCAGCATCAATCTCCAGGAGACTATTGAAGGCAATCATGAAGATTTTAACAGGGCCTCCCTGGCTAAATGACATTATCGGCGCAATCCTGGGCAAAGATAGAGCAGTGAAGTGTGCGCCCCTCTGCTCTAAGATGTCGTAAACGCACCATAAACACTCAAAAGCCTGAGCTACATTGTCCACAGCCGCGTCGCGTCCGCGTTCCGTGCATGTCTGGTGTCCCGCCCCCAGGTCAAACATCAGGCTCTGATTGGCCGGACGTAGCTGGGCTCGACTTTTGCTGCGTCCGTGCTACGTCCGGCCAATCAGAGCCTGTTGTTTGACCTGGGGGCGGGACACCAGACGCACGGAACGCGGACGTGGACAATGTAGCTTCCTTGGCAGAGAATTCTAAGGACTGGGTGCCACGGCTGAGAATACCATTCTTTGCGCCTCACATTCTTTGTGCCTCACCCTAACCAAAATAAAAATGGCAGGATATGAAACAGGGCCTCACTTATTGATCTCAATGCACGGGAAGGTGAATTATAGCTGGAGTAACTTTATTGGCTAAGAGATTGAGGTGTGAATCAGAACTTCATTAATTTGAATCTTTCCTCTGCTATGAACACACTAGGTAGCCTTAGGCAAGCTCTGCCCTCTAAGCATCAGACCCCCCCCCCCCCGTGCAACATGAAAATAATAATACAGAATTGTTGTAAGGATGACAACAAAATTACATTTTGCAATGTATACAAATGCAAACTAGTATTATGGTATATATGGGAGAAGGTGCCCCTCTATATTTTGAAGTGATGCAAGAATTAATGTATAGATTTATTATTATTATTATTATTAAAAATAATAGAATGTATATATAATATTAATATAATGTTACTGCACTGCGAACGAACTCTTCCTGGCATCCTACGCAACTCCACTTAGGTAGGACTTATGCAAGTCAACCTTGTGCATGTTTCCTTGAAAGTATGTCCCACTGTTTTCAATGAGGCTTACTCCCAGTGTGTGTGCATCAGAGTGCAACCTTAAATAACTTTTTCAAACTCGGGTGACTCAATCATTGTTTGCAATACTTCATAAAATAATCATCAGGTACATTTGTACTGGAGAGGTTGAATCTGGAGAGAGCAAGACTGCTGCTAAGCAGCTTGGTGGCATTGGGTTGGGGCCAACATGATGTCATTTCTGCTAAGGACAACAATGGAAGCTTAGAAAAGGCTTGGCGAGTGGCAGCAGCACAGCCACAACGGCTGGTTGACTGACTGTGGGGAAACACAATGACCACATCATCATGGGACACTCCTGTTGGTATTTCACAGCTGATGTTGATATTTTCCTGTAAATGATCAAAGACGAATTACTCACACAGGGGTGTTACCCAAGAAGATACATTTTGTTCTCATTACAATAAAAGTGTGAATTAGCATTCAAACATACAGTATATTACCATATATTTCTTATAAAAGCAAAGAGGAAAATCCTTTAATCTTCATACTATCAACATCTAGGGGTGTGTGTGTGTGTGTGTGTGTGTGTGTGTGTGTGTGTGTGTGTGTGTTGTTCCAGATTCTTGAGGTGGTTTGAACTCAAATGTACTGTGCTCTGAAGCATTTGGAGGGAAGGGGGAAGAGAATATCAAACCACTTCCTCCACATTTAGAATATCCGCCTGTCTTTCCCCATAGTAAAACATAGTAAAACATGCCAGACAAGGAGGCTACATTTTCCAGCCAGCATGATAGCCCTGCCCCCATCCTCCATATGTCCAGAGTTTGTGTCTGCAGATAAATGCTGAACACACGGAGAGCGGTCTGTGGTCTTGGTTTTTCAAACAGAAATAGCAGCCATGCAGGGCCTTGATTTGTATGGGAACCTTACATAGGGCTAGGGCACACAGGTAGGGAACTTTCACACATAGGCACACAGGTAGGAAACTTTCATCCTTTGTCCCCTATGGTGGCAATGGGAGCTGCAGGGGGGGGGCAAATTGGGACCGTGGGGGAGGCAAGGGTTAAAGCACCCCCACCCATGCAGTGGTACCAATCTGGATCTCCTATTTACAACTGAAAAATCAAACACGCACAGGCCCCCATCATCATTATTATTATTAACAGTATTTATATATCGCTTTTCAACAAAAAGTTCACAAAGCGGTTTACAGACAAAATCAAATGATTAAATGGCTCCCTGTCCCAAAAAGGCTCACAATCTAAAAGAAGAATCTTTTAATCAGCATATTGACTAGCTTAGCCCTAAAGCCTGATTCACACTAGAGGAATCCATGCGCGTCACGGATCTGCGGAGTGTAGCGCGGAGCTCTTTGACAGCATTTTGGATGCTTGCGGAGCAGCTGCGAGCTCCGCAACGCAGAGGCTGGAAAAATGGCCTCCCCTCATCTTTTGAGGGGGTTGCCTTCACGGAGCTGGGAGGGTTCGCGGAGCTACCGCAGCCTACCAATCGGGGAGAGTGGCTGCATGCCAATCAGAACTACCTCCAATCACCTTCACAAGAAGACGGGACAGCAGGAGGACTTCCGGCCAGCTCTGCGCGCTGGGGCAGGGGCATCCGCGCCTGGAAAACTGTAGTGTGAATCAGCCCTAAGAGTTTGGCCTTTTGCTCTTTTCTGGTCAAAGGTACAAAGCAGTCCTAATAAGCTTTGCTGTATATTTCATACTAAACAAAACATTGCTTGCTGTTTACCGGTATTTATCAATGGAGAATTGTAGTGATGCCACAAAAATCCTTTGTTTTCTTTTGACCTAATATTTTCGAATACATCCATTTGTTCGTGGAGGATGATTTCATAGCTTTGCTTCAGTTGCTCTTCAGTTCCAGGAATCATTGACATAGCATTACTGTGGCTGCTGCGATGCACAACACGTTGAAACCAGGGTAACTAACATTAGTCCCAATAAGAAGTGGCTGTACATTGAGTATGGTTGAAAAGCCGTTTTTTCCCCCACTGCCAAGCTAGTTACCCAGAAGAGGCAGGATGTTCTTGCAAGCTTGAAATAATAAACAAAACAATAAAAGCATAATTATGGGCTGCTTCGAGGGAATGTCAATAATTTTATTGGGCAAATTGTCGAATGAAGCCAAGATTGCTATCCTAAGCTTCTGAAATCCCATTCAGTTCAACGTATTCAGGACTGGAACTTGAGGCATCTGATAGTCAATGCTTTACACCAGGGTCATTCAGAGGAATTTTATCAAAGGGGTACAAAGTTTCTTTTGGGCCCCTTCCCTACATATGAATTTGGCTCCTGGGCCCCCCTTTTTTGCTCGGGCCCCCCTTTTGACCCATTTTTCACCCTGGGCCCAGGTACAAATTACCCCCTTAACCCCCCTCTCAGAGGCCCTGCTTTACACTTACATAGCTCAAGATCCATGGAAGTACTATATGTGCCCGGTTCTGCATGTGTACTAGGGCTTTTCAGGTCTGCTCATTGCTTTTGAAGTTCTTTTGCTTGTGTGCCTACCATGAAAAGCTACTTCAGAATATCAGAAGAGTCTCTGGAGTGGCATTCAATGTGGCATGGGGCTACAGACCAAAGGAAAATGCAAGAAGAGGTCCCAATTCAGTGGCTGAACAAATTTACACAGAAGAACATAAGAAGAGCCCTGCTGGATCAGGCCAAAGATCCTGCCGACACTCGGAGGGCTCAGGCTGGGCTCACCAGGGGACAGTGGCAGCAACTTCAGCCCCACCAAGGGCTTTGCGGCCTCCAGCTGGAGAGACCACCCTGGAGGGGTCCCTGGAGCGTGGGGGCGTGGGGTGACAACGTGCCAGCGATGAGGCCCTGGAGAGGTGTGATGGAGGTGAGTCGGGGGTGACAGGGACGGCGGATCCCCAACACATCCCATGCATAATTGTATATGTCTCAGTCATGTTCCCCCTCAGGTACCTTTTTTCTAGACTGAAGAGCCCCAAACGCTGTAGACTTTTCTCATAAGGGAGGTGCTCCAGTCCACGAATCAACGCTCTTCTCTGCACCTTTTCAAATTCAACTACGGTATATCCTTTTTGATGTATTGTGTGGTGACCACAACTGAATGCAATACTTCAGATGTGGCCTTACCATAGATTTGTACAACGGCATAATGATAACTGCCAACCTAGCAGTTCCAAAGCATGTTAATGCGAGTAGATAAATACCGTATTTTTCGCTCAATAGGACGCATCAGACCATAGGACGCATGCATCCTATGGAGCAAAAAATAGGGGAAAAAAGGTTTTTTTAAATAAAAATAAAAATAATTAAAATTTTTTTTGATGAAATGAAGATCGGGAAGGCCTGCAGAGGCTCGTGCAGGCCTCCTCAATCTTCATTTCGGCAAAAAAACAGCCATTTTCGGCCACTTCCGGTTTTCGTCAAAAAGTGACGAAAATGGTCGTGTTTTTTTACGAAATGAAGATCGGGGAGGCCTGCACGAGCCTCTGCAGGCCTCCCTGAAGCCCCGGTAAGTATTTTTTCTTTACTTTTTTATTATTCGCTCCATAAGACGCAGGCTTTTTTCCTGTTGTTTGTTTGGGGGGGGGGGAAAGTGCGTCTTATGGAGTGAAAAATACGGTAGGTACCGCTTGCGGGAAGGTAAACAGCACTCCGTGTTCCAGCTGCATGCTACGCGCTGCGGCAAGAGAGTCATGCCAGCCACATGACCACAAAGGCGTCTTCGGACAACGCTGGCTCTTCGGCTTTGAAATGGGGATGAGCAACAAACCCTAGAGTCGGACACGACTGGACTTAATTGTCAGGGGTCACCTTTACCTTTACCTTTATAATGATATTGGCCGTTTTATTCTCAATCCCTTTTTTAATGATCCCGAGCATGGAATTGGCCTTCTTCACAGCCGCCGCACACTGGGTCGACACTTTCATCAACCTTTCCACCAGCACCCCAAGATCTCTCTCCTGATCCGTCACAGACAACTCAGAACCCATTAGCGTATATGTGAAGTTTTGATTTCTTGCCCCAATGTTCATCACTTTACACTTACTTACATTGAAGCGCATCTGCCATTTTGCTGCCCATTCTCCCAGTTTGGAGAGATCCTTCTGGAACTCTTCACAATCCCTGCTGGTCTTCACCACCCGGAAAAGTTTAGTGTCATCCGCAAACTTGGCCATCTCGCTGCTTATCCCCCAATTCCAGGTCATTTATGAACCAGTTGAAAAGCACCAATTCCAAGACCGATCCCTGGGGCACACCGCTTTTCACCTCTCGCCATTGTGAAAATTGCCCATTGACACCCACTCGCTGTTTCCTGGTCTTCAACCAGTTCCTAACACCTTCAAGAATCCAGGTTAAATTCCTGGCATCTCCAGGTTTGTTTGTTTTTAAAAGATTAGGTAGCACGTGATGGAAAAACCCTCTCCATGAGACCCCAGAGAGTTTGTGTGTGTCAGACAATGCTAGGCTGAATGGACCAATTTGCTGACTCGGTACAAGGCAACTTCATTGATTAATCGAATAGCAAAGTTGGTGGTCCTGTTTTGCTTCCAAACTGATCAGAACAGGGCCACCTATTTTTGTTAGATGAAATGATGATATTGTTGGGGTACATGTGTGGGAGGTTTTCTGCCCTTCCTCCAAGTCAGGAGCAAAGACATCTTCCTGGCTAGTACCCAGGTTCTGTTAACCTGTTAAGGCAAGGAACCAATCTCTGGCCTTGCAAGGTTATCCCAGCCTGGAACAAGGGCCAACAGATTTCTCTGGCTCAAAAAATGGGCAGGGAAACCTCCCTTGCCACCCAGGATGAGGATTCAATGCAACGTTTTGTTGCAGGTCCCACATGTACATTCTATTACAAGTCGCCTCCTCTGTTGCACCCAGTGAACCTCTTCAAATGCCTGCATAAAATATGGGGCTCTTTGGATTCCAGTTAATGACCGCTACGAAGGAGCAAAATCCAGGTACTATTCTGTTTTCTGTTTCTTCTTTGAATCTATAAAATGGGTGTTCGCTCTTTTAACCTCTTAATGTTTCTGGTCACCTGTGATATTTTTTGTTTTGTTTTTAAAACACTCTCTTAAACAATTTTAAATAGTGTTCCTGAATCTCAGAAATATCATTAGATGCCATAAAAGCATAAGTAATGAAAACGAGTGCTTGAATGATTTTTATATGTAATTTTTTTTAATTTCTTGCTTGATTATCTTGTTGATTTGATTGTTTTAGTTGCCCTTGTGAACAAGTCAATGTTTTTCTCAGTTCTTCAACTTTTGATTCTATAACTCACAGTAGTGAATTAAAAGTTAATAGTATGTGCATCCCTCAGGAAATTTGTTTCTGTCTAAGAAACCATGGCATTCTGAATCATATTTAATGAAAGGAGAAAAGCATCATGAAACTGTCAAGGTTAATGAATTTTCTCTTGTCACTAACAGAAGGGGATTTGGGAGTTCTTTCTTTCTTTCTTTCTATACCTAGACCTTATTCATTGGTTTTCTAGTCCTGCATCTTCCAAGGCCCCTGGGATACTCCTTTATTCAGGGTCCCTTCCAGTTCATTAGCCTGCTTTCATAGAGTAGCAGCAAACAGAGGCGTCCCACCACTGAGGGCGATTGGGGTGGTGGGCCCCAAGGCGCGGGCCGCTCTTACCTGCTGCTCCACCGCTTCCTCTTCGCAGCCGAGAGAGGCTGCATTTCGGCCCTCCCTTGCGCCTGTTTGGCTCCAAAAAGGAGCCAAAAAGCGCCGGGGGGCGCGTGTCCACGCGCGGGGGGCGCTACACTGTTGTTACATGCCCCAGGGGCGGGGCTTGTGGCGGACATGGAGGTGGGACATGTCGGTGGCGGCCCCCACCCACAGGGGCGTGGCTCCGTTACTGGCAGCAAATGCCAAACTTTAAACTGACGTTTTGCCACAGTATTTATACAGTATATATAAATACTGAATGTTATTCAGTATAAATTAATAATAAATACATATACGGAATGTTATAGTATAAATATGAATGAACAGAAAGATTTGTGTCCATTCGTACTCTGTGTTGGAAAAGGGGGTTCTGGGGTTTCCAGCAAGCAGAGTAATCAGCAGAAGACCCCTTTTCCTGTGGAAAATTCCACCACTAGGTGCTGGGCACACGCGACAAAGAAGTGCTGATTCCTTCATGCCCAGTTGTAGGCTTCCTGAAAACATACGGATGTCCGCTATTGGAAACTTCATCAAAGATGATGCATCTTTGGTTTGCTCCAGCAGAGCTCTTCTTATGTTCTTATCGCCATTGCTCTCTTTTCTGCAGGGACCACTTGAATGTTGTCTGTGTCTGCCTGGCAGTCAGGCACCAGCTTCCCTCCATTCTAGCTGGCTAAGCCAAGCACAAATATTTGAGTTCTTGCCACTGCATTCCATTGATATTTAAGTTTATTTGGGGAAGCTAACATGAAACATAAGGAAAACAAAAAGTATATGCTTTCCGAAAAGGATTCTGCAAGGATCCTGTGTTGTTGTTGTTCAGTCGTTAAGTCGTGTCCGACCCTTCGTGATCCCATGAACCATATCCCGTAGGATCCTGTATTGGATCACAAATTACAGGAACCTTCCAGAAAGAGTAGTATTATGCCTGCTCTTTGCTTCTGGATGACCTTTTGAGATCTTGTATACTTTGGAACATTAATAAAACATATATTATATAGGGTGACTTGTAGAGTGTTGCAAGATTTATTGTACTTCACAGTATAAATTTTATGGTTCTAATAGAAAGCTACCCTTTACTTTGGAAAAATATTGCTCAGCAAGACGTTCCCCTTATGTCTCTAATGCACTGAATATTCTCAACTGTATGCCTTATTGAAAAAAAAACTCTTTACCAGGGTTGCAGCACAATCCTATGCAGCACAATCCTATGCATATCTACTCAGAAGTAAGTCCCCCCCATTGTAAGTCCCAAAGTGTGTATACGATTGCAGCTGAAGTCCATACAAGTGATTTGCCCACAAACATTTGCCAGTGTGCACCACATGTAAGTGGTTTGTGGCACATCAGCAGTCTAAGAAAGAAAAGAATATTCTCATTGGATAGCAGCTACACAGTAACGCTGGATTACATCCCAAACCGAAACAGGCTTAGGATACAGCACAGCCATGCAGCCCTCACTGCATTCTAAGCCTGCCTGCAGCAGGCTGGAGGTCTCTCCGGAGTAAGGGTAATAGATGGAGTAAGAGTAAGGTAAAGCCCAGGCAGCTGCAATAGGGCTACTCGAATCTGTGTGAGTGTTGGTTTGAGTGTTGGTAAGAAAGGTCTGGGAGGGAGAATAGGATATGGCATTCGCAAGCGACATCACTCCCACCCCCTCCCAACCAGATCTGCCCTTTCCCACCCTGTTACGCCCTCTCCATTGCCCCCACGTTGTTCAGAGCTAAACTTACCAGTTTCACAGTGCTGTCCTAAGGATCCATCACTGGAGGGGCAACGCAGGCCTTCCCACCAACGCTGCTTACTGTCTGGGTATCACAACGTGCTTTATGGCACGTTTGCAACACCCAACACCAGTGCTGAGACCACAGCGCTGGCGCTGCAGGAGAGTAGGATTATGCCGTTAATTAGGCTTACCAGATCTCCAACCAGGACAGAGTGCTAGACCTTTAGGAGAAGGAATGTGGGCAGGTGTAGCTTGTTAAACCTTAGAGCACAATCCTAGGCATGTCTACTCAGAAGCAAGCCCCATTGTGTTCAGTGGGGCTTGCTTCCGAGTAGACATGCCTAGGATTGTGCTCTAAGGTTTAACAAGCTACACCTGCCCACATTCCTTCTCCTAAAGGTCTAGCACTCTGTCCCAGTTGGAGATCTGGTAAGCCTACCGTTAATGAGCACCAGCACTGGACATTTTCCCTGTTCTCTCCTCCCTACTGAAATTCTCCGATGCCACTGAAAGCCATTGTGAAAGGGTTATGGGACCTTCAGCAGTGGCAGAGGATATGGGAGAGGAGGATTCCAGTAATGGGCTTGTTAAACAGTTTGCTGTTATTTTGGTGAACTGTGTGTTTTTGGGTGAACTCCTCTCTCTGTCTCTGTCTCTGTCTCTGTCTCTGTCTCTCTCTTATATATAAAGGCTGTCAGTTGTTATATTTTGCATTTGATCTTTACAGAGCTGGCTACTTTGTGACGTTTTTAAAATGGAAATGTGGTATATAAATGTTTTAAGTAAATTAAATAAAATGTATTTGTCCCAGCCCTCAAGAGCCTATTTAGGTGTATGTTAGAGCTTGTATGTGTACAGAGGGACTTCTCATTGGCCCTATCCACTTTAGAGAGAAATGGCAAGATCTGGGTTGGGTTCTGCCACTGTTATCTCTAGCCATGCCTTCAGGCTCCTATTCAGTGAGAGTACACTTTTTGACAACCTGAAGTTTGTTGCTCTGTTATTTGTGAAAGGGACCTTAGTCTTGGTGTCATGGGTTCCGCACCAAAATGGCTTTCTATGGGCCTAATCCGCCGCTAGCTTGGTGCTAAAATCATATTCTTAGTGATACCCACATTCAGTAATGTATTTAGACTCGATTGAAACATAGCAAAACTCTGGCATCTTGCCAAAGAGAGATGGCTGCACCAGAAGGCTATTTTTTTTCTTTCTTTTTGGAAGTGGATTGATTCTCAGATATTATTTTTGGCCACTTTTGAACAGGTACCTGTCACCACCTCTGTAAGCTGTTATTTAGACCATATTCTTCTTTGAAGGCCAACACCCTCCAACTTTATATCAAAGCAGGTCACTCCTGGAAGCTATTCAACTTCTCATAAGTATTAAGCATAACAAAGGCAGGAAGCAAGCAGCCTCACAGCCAAAGAATTCCAGAGCTTGCCAAGACACGCATTTGTACATTTTTGGGGAGAGTGCTGTGCAGAGACCAAGGTAGATGAACTTTATCCTCAAGGATAAAGTGCAGAACATCTGAACAGATGTCAAAATTGTCTTAAAAAACCAATACTTATTAAATGGCATCCAGCTCTTTTAGGTTTAATATTTAGGGTTGTGTTTTATGGCACGTGTTTTATGGTTGTGTTTTATGGCAATATTTAGGGTTGTGTGTCTTTTAAGTTGTGTTTCTATCATGTAGAAATGAAAAAATAATAATGCTTGAATTGTTTTTGTTTTCAGAGTTGGTGCTAAAGTAACCAGAATGTGCTTCATGTTCCTATTATCTTTAGTTGTTGTTTTGTTAACTTGACTTATACCGGATTTGGGCTAAGGAGATATAGATTCAGATCTCCACTTAGCCATGGAGCTTTCGAGTGGCTTTGGGAAGGTCTCACAACCTAATCTACCTCTCTGGTCAGCTGTGGGGCTTCCTGGCTGAGATTCAGTATCCATCCCATAAGAGGGGGGCCATTTGCCAGCCCGGGCTGGGAGGGGGCAGGGATATTGGCAGCGTGCTCCACCAATATCCTATGCCCATTCCCAGCCCAGGTTGGCCTTACGCAGCCTCCCCAAATGTACACCAGGTCTGGACTTTTTTTAAAAAATGTTTATTTATTTCATTTTATAAAGGAAAACAAAAAAATACATGTGGTTTGATATATGTAAATATTTGAATAGAATATACAGTTTAAGTAGTTGACAGGTGAAAAAAGGAAAAAAATCTATAAGTAAATTAATATGTATTAGGAAAAAAAACCCAAAACATTCATGCTCATGAAGTAAAAAAAAAAAAAAAGGATCTAGACAATGATTATTTCTACATACTTCCCGCAGTGGCTTATACATCAAACACATACTTCAAGAAATGACTTCCAAATATTCTCAAAAATATCCAGTCTCAATTGTCTTCGGTATGCCATTCGCTCAAATTTCGACAGGCATAAGAGGCCTTCAATCCGTTGGGTACTACTTGGAGGGCACTTGTCTTTCCATTTTTTTTAAAATCAATTTTTTAGCCATTGTGAAGGCACAAAGAGTCCATTTGCACAAAAGTCTGGACTTGGTGTACATCCGAGGAGACCCATAGGGCCCCGGCCGAATGAACGGCCCCTTCTCCCGAGGTGCTCCCAGGCTGCCCCAGGGCAGCCCAGAATGGCCATAGGATATAGCAGCCTGCCCTTCAGGCCAGGCACATACACTTAGGTAGGATTGGGCTGCCCATCTCTTCTGCTTCTATAAATATGGTTTTTTGCTATAGCAAAGTGTTGATAGACTTCAGAAAATGTAATTGAGAGCACAATCCACACTATCTTTAGAATGGCGGAGCACACGCTCCGCCGTTCTAAAGTGTCGCAAATGTGCCATAAAGCATGTTTGTGACAACTTTAGAATAAGGGTGGCCGGCGCAGAGGCCGACTGCCCTTACTCCGCTGCCGGATCATCCCTGTGGCCACCGGATACAGGTAAGGGAAGCACTGGTGGGGGCGGTCCAGGTGGCAAGGGAGGCCGGGGGTTGGCCGAGCCGGCCGGAGGGGGGGTCAGGGATGGCAGCCGCCATATCCCCGTCCCGTTCCTGGGCCGGCACGGCCATTACACGACCTCCTCAAACTTACACCAGCTGAATAGCTGGCAGAAATCCAAGGAAGCCCATTGGGACCTCCCCGCACTACACCAGGGGAAGGGGATGAACGTCCCCTTCCCCCGAGTAGACCTCCAGGCCGTTCACGATCAGCCTGGAACGAGGATAGGATTTGGTGGGCAGTCCAGGGGCCACCACTGGGTACTTAGGATTGCGCTGTAAGAGTCACAGCTTTTGGTGGAAAACAAAGTATTATTCTGTGTAGACTTGTAATTTATTATTATATTATCTTACAATCAGATTGTTTTATAGAGTGTGAGAAACAAGGATTCAAATAAAAAGGAGAGAGTGTACAATATTTTATGGAAACCTGTTTTCTTGGCTGAGCCCACATCAGTGCAAAGTCATCATAGAAGACATATGTGCACCAGATCTCCTTTTGAAAAAAAAGTTCAGTGTGAGTTCACATCAGCAAATACTTAAGGAGCTGATACATTTGCCCTCCCCCCCACACACAAACACAGAGTATATCTATATTTTTGTTCATTCATTCATTCATTCATTTATTTTCCTTGAATTAACCAAGTTTCTATCATAGTGTTAGACTCAACTTCTGCCAAGCAGAGGGTGGGGAAAGACTACCACAGGAAAAAAGAGTCCCATTGTTGCTCAGACCAATGGGCAAGCCTGGAAGAATGACCTGGAAGCACTTATAGGGGTCAGTGAATACTACGTGACCAACTCTGACCCATTGTTATTAAAAGGCTTCCTTGCTGGCTGGTTTCCTTGCAAATTCCTTCATTTGGCCAGAGCTGAATCCCCACCTGCTATTGACTTGTGCCCTGACTCTGAGTGAGTTGTAAATGTCTAACACGATCAGTTTCAATTATCCAGTTACCTGCATCTTCAGAGCTGCCATTATTGGGCAGGACAGCTCAAATTGCTGCCTTAGGCATTTACCTGCAGGGTTCTTTATCTACGCTTAGCTGCCTCTTTCAAGGTATGAATATTTGCAGCTTCTAAAGGCAAAAGGAAGTTCACCCTGATAGCCCTTCCAACTACCCAGAGCAACCTCTGCATGCTTACGAACAGTTAAGCATAGTAAGCCAAAGTGATTGGATTTATTTTGATTTTGTATCAGCCTAAAGACCCAATCTTATTCAGATGTCATGCTGACATTGCACAGACGCCAGCAAAATGTCCGTCGTAGTGGAAGCCCGTCCAGGTAATGCCACACCAACACAGCCCTCTCAGTAATGCTGATGCGGCCCATTAACGCTGACATAGCCCTTCCCAGCAACACTAACAGCATCCAGGGAAACCCTGACACAGTCTGTCATCCATAGTGCTGTGTCCTGACATCAGTGTATCATCAACATGACATCGGCATCATATCGGTGTGCTTTTGGTGTTATGTCTGTGCATCATCAGTGTGATATCCAAAGAAGGAACCAATCACTGCATCCTCCCAGCCACAGTGCTGGTGGCCAGAGACGTACCTACAAGGTAAATGGACCAGAAGGCAATCGGGATTAGGCCAGGGGAGGGACGGGGACAGGTTACAAGGGGAACCTCAAAAGCACACAGGCAAAACAGGGCCCTGGTAGATGCAGACTGGGAAACAGGTGAGACGGGCTCAAGCCCAGCCAAGAGATGCACCCACATCAGCAAGGCACTCACCTTTTGCATGAGTGGCCAGAAACACCAAACAGAGACAAAAGAAGAGAGGGAAGAAGGTCAAGAACACACACCGGCTACCTTACAAAGCTGCTCTCTAACCACTGAACCACAACAGGAGACAAGCAACACGCCTCTCATCAGACGTTTAACACCTTGCACCATTAATGGATACATGGAATTTCCTTAGGCAAACAGACATTACTAGACATTGTTCCTATTGATAAAAATGGAAGTTCTAATGCAGTTTTCTATTTTAATTGCATTTTGAAAAGAAAGAATCATATATATATATATATATATATATATATATTATATATATATATATATATATATCTTCTCTGGGTTCTTCTCCTCCTCGCAGGGCAGTTGGTGTGTGTGAGGAGGGAGGGCATGTTTCAGCTCTAAAGAAATACAGAAATGGTGTAACTGCCTGTTCTCCTGTGGCAGAATGGAGAGTACGGGGCCTTAAGCCCCTGGCCTTATGCATTCAGGCCCACAACATTGCAAATCACACTGCAAAACAGAAATGTTAAGCATGTTGTTAATAAAGGGTTGTTATTATGCCCCATCTGTGGATGTCTTTAGTTTTGTATTGCAGCAGCTGCTTCCCATTTTTCAATAATAATTACTATAATTAGTTGATTTAATGAGGTACTGTACTTTAGATCCCTGGTAGTAACATTGACTCCTGGTGTCTGCTTATAGACTATGGAAGAGCAGAGTCAGAAATATGAAAAAGAGGGCATAAAAACTCACATTAAAAGTAAGTCTAATCATGGGAAAGGTGTGCATAAATTAAGAGCTGTTCATGTTCACCATACCTGCATGCACAGATCTTTTCCCAGCATGCACTTCACCTTGAGCAAAGAAACTGGCAGCCCAATCCTACCTAACTCCCCCCCCTCCGATGCAGCTGCATCAAGGAGATGCGTGCTGCATCCTATGGTGGGGGAGGGACAGTTGGAGAGGTCTCCTCAGGATAAGTGAACTTTTGTTCTCTTGCCCTGGGGAAAGCTTCCACTGTCCCTATGGGCCATAGGGACAGTAGAAGCTTTCCCCAGGGCAAGATGGGACTCCTTGGTCCTGTGCCAGCGATTTTGCTGGCACAGGACTGAAGAGTGTAACAGCAACAGAAAGGGAGAGGATTCAGCTGCACGCTCATGCCACCAAACCCGCCACTTCCCTCCTTCATTCCACCTACCTCCCTGCCCTGCCCCGTCCCCTCCAGAAACTCCCCCATTCCTCTCCCTCCCTGCTCTGTTCTGCCCATTGCTCCCCCCTCATATGTTAGTTTAGTTCTTGATGACAACAGTGTGTCCACACCAATTCAAATAATATTTTCAAATGGGCTTGAGCTCAAAGACAGGATAATAATGAATAATAAGTAGCTCAATTAATTGATCAGACCGAAGAGGAAATGATGGGATTCCTAGAAGAGAAAAGCAGAGAGGCAGCCAAAATCTTTTGGTAAGAATGAGTCAGTGAGTAGTGGTTGAGTCTTGTGGCCCAATCCTATTGGGCCTCGCTGCCAGGAGAGGTTCTCGCTGCCATGTTCTGCCATGCTCCAAAAGTACCATAAAGTGCTTTCCAGCAGCATGTTAAGTAGCGTGCTGCTGGGACAATAGGGCAAAATCTGGAGCCTTCCCATGCATGTTTTTGGCTCTACTGCCACCCGCTGGAGCAGGTAAGCCAGCAGGAGAGGCAGGAAGGGGTGGGGGATGGCAGAATGGGGCCAGGGAGGGGGTGCAACTGGGTGGCGAGGGGGCAGAACGGGGGGCTGGGAGGCTGTGGGAGAGGGTGGATCCAGCTTCTATGGCACACACTGGATCCTATCCCCTCCATCAGCAGCCTCCCTGCCCCCTTTCTCTCCTCAGATTTACGTTAGCGAAATTGCTAACACAGGTCCGAAGAGACCCATTGCGGAGCAGGAGGCTTACACAGGGGTGTTGTTGTTCAGTCGTTAAGTCATGTCCGACCCTTCGTGATCCCATGAACCATATCCCGCCAGGCCTTCCTGTCCTCCACTATCTTCCTGAGTTTGCTCATTTTCATGTTCGTTGCATCGGTGATGCTGTCTAACCATCTCATCCTTTGCCTTCCCCTTCTCCTTTTGCCTTCAATCTTTCCCAGAATCATAGTCTTCTCCAGAGAGTCCTCTCTTCACATTAGGTGGCCAAAATATTTGAGTTTCAGCCTCAGTACCTGTCCTTCCAGGGAACAGTCAGGGTTGGTTTCATTTAGGATTGACTGATTTGATCTCCTAGCAGTCCAAGGGACTCTCAGGAGTCTTCTCCAGCACCACAGTTCGAAAGAATCTATTCTTCGGCGCTCAGCCTTCCTTATGGTCCAACTCTTGCAACCATACATTGCTACTGGGAACCCCATCACCCTGACTATACACACAGGGGTAAGGGGATTTAAATTCCTTTTCCCTGCTGACCTCTCGATCCGCCCCCCCCTCCCCGGCTGGATATAGCGTGCCTGTTTTTGGCGTGTCTGCACCAGTGGGGGTGGAGAAGGATAGGACTGGGCTGTTGGACTAGGACTGGCAGAGCCCAGCAATGAAGCATCTGCTCAGTGATGAATCTCACTGACTGACTGGGAACCAGCCAAAGAGACCTTCCAGGTTTGTTACGAAAATCAAAAGGAGGGAAGGAGAGGTTCCTGGACATCATACTGACCTCCTTGGAAGAAGGGCAGGATTTTTTTTAAAAAAATGTAATTAACCATAATGAGTCTCTGCCCAGGATGCCAAAATGCCTGGAGTTAACATTGAGCTGGGCTAATGCTCGGGTTTGCATCATCCAATTGATGTGAATATCTATGGTTAAGGTGGAGCTCAAGCATCAGTCTTCAGGGTTGCAATCCAAGACGATTTGTCAGCTTTTCCCAGTAGAGATTTTTGATTTAGAGCAGATGCTGGTTTTGAAAAGGATTTTTGTAAAACACACACACACAAAACAGAAATGCTCTTCTGTTTTGAACAGTAGCATTCTAGCAGTGAGACAAAAAGAATAATATGGGCTGTTGAGTTTTAATGCATTTAATTCAATGCATTGTATTATCAATGATTTTCATTTCTACTTAATACAGTTTTGTTCTTTTCTAATTCACTTTCTCTGTGGGTGACCATTGTATTTTGGGAGCATCCCATCTGGAGCAACAACAAACACTGCTAGGTAAGGGGGCTGGACGATCCACAGAGTAGGTCCAGCAATTCAAAGTCAATTTTGAGCTCTTGGGGGGTGGAGAATAACTTTTCTGCGTGTTTACCACCAGAAGTGACTGACGATGACCACAGCTTACAAGCCATGATGGGGATAAGCAACCTCCTGGTTGTAGGAGTAGGTTTTCTTTGAGCCAGGTGCAAGGGAGTGGCGACAGGATACAAGTATCTTGTTGTCTTGTGCTCCCTGAGACATCTGGTGGGGCCACTGTGTGATACAGGAAGCTGGACTAGATGGGCCTTTGGCAGGGCACAGCAGGGCTCTTCTTATGTTCTTATGTTTATTATTAAGCAAAGATTCATTTGCAAAGAAAGTGCATTGTAACAAGAGAGAGAATATAATCCAGCCAACGAGGCTTAGTGTCACTGGAAGAAAACCATAAAAGTAGGGAGAAAATGGCAAGACATAAGTCAAGGTAGTTTGTTTAATAAAAAGCAACAGCAATACTGTATATTCAGTCTTGACCTCAGCAACAACTGAGTTCTTCCAAAATGACTTATAAAATAAATATAAATGTACCAGACACACAATATTGTTACTAATATAAAAATGGCACAGTGTATAAATAAAAAGTAGC
The DNA here is from genome assembly GCA_026170595.1 of Plestiodon gilberti rubricaudatus. Classification (NCBI taxonomy): domain Eukaryota; kingdom Metazoa; phylum Chordata; class Lepidosauria; order Squamata; family Scincidae; genus Plestiodon; species Plestiodon gilberti. Next base: position 23,912,906 of record JANXHW010000002.1, on the reverse strand, counting down.
TATTTTAGACTGGACTTAAAAAAAAAATCTGTGAGGTTTAACCATATGCCAAAATTCTGGAATTACTGAACTAGAGAAAATGTTGTAGGTTTCTGTCTGATTAGTTAAAATAGAACATTGGGCCACGTACACAAATATGTCTTTTCTTGGGGCCAAAAGTAGTTTGTACTAAACAGGTACTTCCAGTTATTGATTTTAAAATGTATTTTTGCTACTGCAATAAGAACAAAAACATTTACCCTCCCTTCCTTGTAATGCCCCTCCCTCTGCCCTCCCTCTGCTTGCCCCGTGCCAGTCGGCATGGTATTCATCCGCTCTGCTGTGCAGTCTGCTGGATTCAGCGCCACCAGGACAGCACAGGCATTCCCGCCAGCACTGCCTACTCGCCAGGTGTCACGGAGCGCCTTATGGCTGCGCCGGCCTAGCAAGTGATTAGGATTGTGCCATAAAGCTTCTGTCAAAACAGAAACTGACAAATAATGGGAAACTGAGGAATGCCACAGCCATGGCTAGTTAACAGAAAGCAACTAATTAGACAAGTTTTTAAGGGCAAAGAAGAAGCCACTAATTAGAGGACAGTTGCAGGAAGTAGTGGGGCCCTTGGCTGAATGAGCTTCTTCTGAGCAAACATATGCAGGATGTTGCCCACCTGTGGGCATTGCTAGATTTTTATGGGGAAAATAATGCTATATTGAAGGCTATGTGTAACCACTGTTGTAATTCCACTTCCATCTGCTTGCAGGAATATAATACCTCAATAGTGTGGAAGCAGCCTAGGCTAGTGTACTTCTCAAGCTGTGGCACTGGAGTATTGGGGAAGATACTCCCTGCGGAATCATGGTCCCAGGCTGCCTTAGGGCTTTAAAGATAAGAACCAGTATCTTGAATTACACCTGTAAACTAACCAGCATTGTTCATTTCAAAATTTCCCTTGGTTGGTTCAGTGGTGATCAAGCTCAAGCCCAAAGCAGGAATCTTATTTTACTTATGCCACAATCCTGTGTAACTCTTGCACCGGTGTAACAGTCGATCCCCCGGTGTAAGAGCACTTATGCCAGTGTAACTTGCTGTACGCCAACGGACACAGGATGGACACTAGCGTAACCCCTCTCAGTTGCCTCACATGTGCAGTTAAGACACGGAACGGACACCGGTGCAACTCCGTCGGCGCAGGGGGCATTCTGGGGGCATTCAGATGCCCCTGGAATGCCCCCTGCGCAGGTGGAGTTGTGCCGGTGTCCGTTCCGCATCCTAACTGCGCATGTGAGCCAGCCAAGAGGGGTTACGCCGGTGTCCGTCCTGCGTCCGTCCTGCGTCCGTCCTGCGTCCGTCGGCGTACGGCAAGTTACACTGGCATTAGTGCTCTTATACCAGGGGATATACTGTTATACCAGTGCAAGACTTACACAGGATTGCGCCCTTAGTCACTGTTTGAGAATTAGTCTCAAGGTACCAATACTGACCTTATAAAGAAGCTTTTATTTTGGTTACAGGAAAGCATAACAATTACCTAACAAATGTTATGCTTTCCTGTAACCAAAATAAAAGCAAAATAAAATTGCTATGTAAAATTTGTTACATTACTTTGCTAATTTGTCCCTACAATACATTACTAATTGTTACCTATCCAAGCACACTTACACAGGCCTACAACCGAAAAACACAAAGGCTCATTTGGCCAATGAACATTTGGCCAATGGTGGCAATGGTTGGAATGCCTGGCTTTCACCCAGAGAAAGCAGACACTCACTGCTCTTAACTGCTGCAAAAGGAAGGGCTTGCTAGGCAACACAGTTGACAGCAAAGACACATTTGACACTATTGAAGGGTCAGTATTTGAGGGGAAGTAGAGACATAAGACAGATATGTAGCATCAATATGTTGCAGCATGGAATTCCCTTCCCTCCATTACTTATCAGTGTGGGGTGCATTGTCCTTGCACCCTGTTTGGGTGGTGGAATGGAAGGCCCATTTGGGTGTTTGTGTGTGGAGTCCTCCTGGGGGAGATTAATTGCAATAAGAATTCTGAGAAGACAAGGGAAGGCAACAAAGTTTCTTGTCATACATGTTGTGAGGCTGTTTCTGTAAAGCGCCATTTTTTCATAGTTCCCATCACCACAGTTCCCATATATGTGTGCTCTAAGAGTGCCTAACATGAGGCCAGAGAAGTATAGCCCCATGCCACACACTCTGTCATCTGAATTCTGGTCTCCCTGGCAGGGTTTTAGTATTGGAGTTGGTGTGCTGTGATTGTGAAATGAAATCTCTCTCCTGTGCTCTGCTGTGGGACGTTGATTGGTGATGGGGTGATAGGAGTTGCGATTTTCTGGATTTCTTTTCTTCCCATTGTTTCCTATGGATTTTAACATTCCTATGCTGTCAAAAACAAAAAGGTGGACCCAGGCCAAAGTGGCGTACCATGCAGGAGGGAAGGACCAAGGAAGATGATCAGACTTCCCCAATCCTTACCCCTGTAGCAAGTTATTTTGCCTCTCTCAGGAAGAGTCAGCTCCAGTCAGTGAAATCCAATCAAAGAAAGCTCTATTGATTACAAGACAGTTAGACCAGTAGCACTATATTGCTTTCTGATCCCTAGTACACATGCACACACACACATTCTCGCAAGCCCCCAGGGTGCCTTAAAGTGTTGCCCTTAAAGTCTGCTGCTCAGTCTGAATGCAGGGAGACGTATGCAGAAGCAGAATATGCAGGAGAAGAAGCCCCCTCCCTCCCCTGGGTTCCATCTTTTATTCCTTGGCCAGGGAAGAAGACCATTCGGTCTTCCCATGGGCCAGGCTCTGTCCTCAGGGCCACTCCTCTACTCTCACCTCCCATCACCTGGTCTGGGATTATCTTGAATTGGAATTTTCCACTTCTCCTCCCAATATCTGGTTTTGGGGTGATGAGATTATTCTCTCCTTTGGATGGCAGGCCATAGCGCCTTCTTATCAAAGGGCCAGCTGGCAATGGGAGTTCCGATGTCTCCATAGGCACATCCTTGGTTCGCAGATAGCAGTTTTGTGAGAACATTCTGTTCTTCTTTGATGTCTGTTGCCTCTGAGAGCCCTGTCCACTGTTAAGGTTGTTTGGGGAGGTAATACTATTGGCTTTCTTCCTTTCCTTATTTTTCATCCTCCTCCTCCTTCTGGTTCAACCCTGATCCATCATTCCCTCATGCATTCCAGCCTAAATTGTTATCTCTGCAGAATTTAGCCAATGTCATTTTTAACAATGAGTTTGGGTGCAGCCATATATTTTTTTAAAGTAAATTCCCAGGGCTGCATTCTGGGAATGGGCACTATCTCTGACAATGCCAACTCTGATGTCAGTGTACAATTTTGCCAATATTAGGTGCATGTCTGTCATTTGGAGGGGGTTAGGATATGGTGTTGTGTCAACCCCACCTTGTCCCACCCACATCCTCCCCCATTTGTGAGTTTACCCTGGCTGTAGTTGTGTTGGAGGTATGTTGGTGCAGTGTCGTGCTGGTGTCCATCAACAGACCTGGTGTTACAATGGCAGGGCTGTCATTGCGCTGTCATCTGAGGGCACATACCATATCCTATGCCACGCAGACTGGCATTTCAGAAGTATAAAATTGCACCATAAATTCTGTAAAAATTGTTCAAGTATATCTTTCTGAACACTAGCATTAAATTCCTGACTGACTGGAAAAATTCTGGATGGCAAAGAGCCCTACCATGGCCTCGAGACTACGTCAATAAACCTTGGATTCCCAGCTGCCTTAATTAACCAGGACTCCATAAATAGTCTTTCAGAGGCCCAGATGAATGCATGTGATAAAGAAATCCGTGGGATTCATCCCTAGATTATTCTGGGCCTGGCTGTGCTTAATTTAGCAGTTTCAGGGATCCACAGATATACATTAAAATTATCATGGGAACATTTTATGCATTATGTAAGAACTTGACCTTAGAGTCACTGCAGCTATCATCCTTAACGATATGAAATGACATTTCCCTAACAAAGTGTCATGGTTACTACTAGTTTTTACAATGTGGAGTACAATGATGATGTCAACATGTCAAATACAATAATGGAAAACTAATGATGCAGCCGATGATGTCTAAAATTGTTTCATCACTTCATTTTGAGAGATTTATGAGAATGAATCACTACAGGTGAGAAATGTCACCATGTAGTGAAAATAAACATAGTGAATTGCATAAATCTGCTCTATATGGAGGAGGCCAAAGAGCAGCATATGTTTCATCTGAAGATCCCTCAATCTGAACGTTTTAAGTCACTTTTAAGTCCTATACATGAACATTCTTTAGGGATAAACTATCATTACCATGACGTTAAATAAAACATTGTCTTAAGTGCCCCCTGCTTATTGGGCAAAGAGGCACCTTTTAAAGTGGTGCTCCTCTTATACAGGCAGCCCAATTCTAACTAAACTCCTGTGTGGCAATTCAGCAGCGCAGGCATGGGCTATGCTGCTGGGGGGGGGGGGGTTGCATGCTGGAGGTCTTCTCGTGCAAGCCCCAGCATGTGCAACGGATCTTGGACCTGCGCCAGCTCCATAGCTGGCGCAAGTCCGCGTTGATCCATGTCGGCAGATTAGGCTTGGAAAGGGGGATAGGATACAGCACACACCAGTACCGCCAATCCCACCCTCCTCCTCAGTCCGATCTGTCCACTCCCACCCGCATCACTGGCCTTCCCTTGCCCCGTTCAGTCCCCTTCCCTGCCCTCCTCCCACCCCATTCCGCCCCCTGCATGGGACTTATCTGCTCTTGCGAGTATCCATGTGGCTGCCAGTGCCAGTGGGAAGGCTCCAGCCTTTCCACTGGTACAGGAAGGCCCTGCGCTGTCGCAAAGCATTTTACGGTGCTTTTATGACAGTGCATGGCAATGGAACTCGTGTTCCACTGGCACAAGAATAGGATGGGATTGGGCCATTAGTGAGGGAAGAGCAACTGCCCCTCTTCAGCAAAGCATGGCGTCTTTTCCAGTGGCTGTTGCTGGTGTTTTTTCTGCGCCTCTTTTTAGATTGCAGGCTCTTTGGGGACAGAGAACCATTTATTGATTTGCTTTGCTTTGTAACCTGCCTTTTGAACTACTTTTTGTTGAAAAGAATTATTATTACTGTTAGAGTATTTATATTGCTTTTCAATAAAAAAAACTTTCACAAAGCGTTTTACAGATGGGCAGCGCAATCCTGTGTAGGATATGGCGGCTGGCCTAAAGGGCTGACCGTCGTATCCTATCGAGTTCCCGGACCGCCCGGGAACAACTCAGGTTTGTCCCCTTCCCCCGGTGTCAGCGGTGGTAGGCACAATGGGCCTACTCGCATGTGCGCAAGCTCTAGATAGGATAGGATTGGGCCATTAGCGAAGGAAGAGCAACTGTCCCTCTTCAGCAAAGCATGGCATCTTTTCCAGTGGATGTTGCTGGTGTCTTCTCTGCACTTCTTTTTAGACTGCAGGCTCTTTGGGGACAGAGAACCATTTATTGATTTATTTTGCTTTTTGACCCCAGTGTCAGCGGCGGTAGGCGCAATAGGCCTACTCACATGTGCGCGAGCTCTAGAGCTCGCTCACAGTAACACTGACATGGCCGGTGTATCTGGGGCCTGGAGGGAGCGTTGAATACTGGAGATCTTGGCCACCCGGTCCACCCTCCCTCCGCCACTGCCCAGACTGGTGTAGGACTTACCTGTTCCATCTAACGCAGGGCTGGGGAGACGGTGGAGCGAGAAGCACAGGCCGCAGCATAGGCACTGCTTGCTCACCCGGTGTCGCGCAAATGTATGCCCGTTCGGCTTCACTGCGCGGAATGGCTCCGATGGCGAGGGGGCGGGGCCTCCTTACTCCGGTTCATAAACGCGGTACTAGGACGGGGCGTGACTTACGGTCAGGCCCCTACCGGAGGAACGCCACTGCCTGTTTCCAGTTGCAAATTTACCTAAAAGGTTGCAAAGGATGCCTAAAAAGAGCTTAAAAGGATGCTGGCCACACTACTGTTTTGTTAGCTTGGGAGGAAACTAGCATGCTACTATAAATAGGCCAGCTAAACACTGCACTGATTTGGAAATAAGAGCAGAACCAGCCTAATTCACTTAAGCAATAAGAGGGCAAAGTCTGAAGAATAAAATAAATAGCTTGTTGGTTTTGGCTATTTGTTTTAATGGAAGTCAGCTTCATAAAAACATTTCATGCAGTTTCCCTTGTATTAACTCTGCAGCCTCAGAGGGTACCACACACTGCTTGTGTATGTTGTTTTTGCAGAGTAGACTTTCAATTTTTACTAGAGCCTGTCTATTACCTTCCTGTTTCCACCAGCAGGTCAACTCTTTCAGCATGAAACCTCCAAATTTGACTCAATCACAACCATATGTGCTTAATTGCAAGGCTTCTTGCTAGCTAGCGTAGTGGCTGAGAGACTGATCTCTGAGTTCCTACTTCCCTGTTTTGAATCTTACCTCTGCCATGAACACAGGAGGTGTTCTCAGCCAAGGCACTTCCTCTCAGTCTCAACTCCCAGCTGCAATATGGGGATAAGAATTCTTACTTCCCTTACAGGGCTGTTGTAAGGACTCCATCAAGATATCATTTATGAAGTGCTTTGCACACTCACAAAGCACTTTGCAAATGCAAAGTATTCAATATTATGATTACTTCTCAGTGAGGAGGTCTCATCTCTCTCTTTTTTCCACAGGATGCAGCAATGGTAAACAGTCTTTTTTAACACAATAAGATTGTGGGATGGAAGTCCTTGACTAGCAGCCAAGGTCACTTTCTCAAGCATGGGTAACTATGATCCATTCCCCCCCCCCCCCATTTTTAGACTGAGATGATATAGGTCTCTTTAGGCTTTCTGCACTCCAACAGAAAATGACTTACATTTGGTCAGTTACAGATTAAGAAGGCAAGGATAATATAATAATATACAGTATTTATATACCGCCTTTCTTGGTCATTGGATTTCTCCTCCGACTTTAATCCAAGGCGGTGTACATGGGCAGGCTGTCCTAACCCCCCTAATGAGTGGTTTTACAATATATAAATGTCCAATCTTTCATGAACGGCTACTTTCCAGATGGTATCCTTTTTACAGTCTGACATTCTGCTGGCTGGCGCCTCCCACACTTGACCGACGCAGCTGGAAGCTCTTATCACTCCTCCTGGAGGCTTTCACAGCTTTTTGCCGGCAGCGTGTTTCGAACTTATCAAGTTCACCGGTCTTCGGGCTTTGAAGGCAGCAGCTCTCCCCACTACGCCAGACTCTTCTGCCCATGTAGGTCAAGCGTGAGGCACATGAACTGCCTGTGCGAAATTCCATTACAGTTTTGAAATGTCAAGAAAATAGAAGTGTAGATTGTAAACTACATATTCTCAGGACAGATACCTGTTCTCTTGTGATTTGTGATGCACTGTACAGTTGGCCCTTCGTATCCACGAGGGTTCCGTTCCTGGAACCCCCGCGGATGCAAAAATCTGCAGATGCTCAAGTCCGCGGTTGGATGTGGTTGGGGTGGGGGCAGCACCACAGTACCTACTTTAGCAGCTGTGTGGGCCTGCTGCCCGATTCTCGCCTCTCGTGCCATTTTCTAAGCTTGTAAAATGCCTATAAAAAGAAAAAAGTGTGACTGGAAGTGACTTCTAGTTGCACGTGCAACCAAAAGTGGCTTCCAATAGCATTTTTCTTTTTATAGGCATTTTACAAGCTTAGAAAGTAGCATGAGAGAGAAGAAGCGGGCGGTGGGCCCGCACGTCTGTTAAATAAGGTACTGTGGCGCCGCCCCTCACCCCCAGTGGGATCCCTCCTCCTCGGATGGTCATCCGCAGATAGTCAAATTCGCGGATGGCTGATTTGCGGATAAGGAAGGGCCACTGTACTTACTAATGGTGCAATGTTAATAATAGTCATAGGGACACAGGAAGCTGCTGTTTACTGAGTCAGACCGTTTGGTACATCTCACTCAGTATTGCCTACACTGACTGACAGTAGTAGTTTTCAGACTGCAGGTCTTTCCCAGCCCTACCTGGACAGGCCAAGAATCGAACCTGAGATCTGCTATATGCAAAGTATGTGATCCATCAATGACTATGGCCCCATATCCAGCTGTACTGTACTACTCAGGAAAATTGCCATTCAAAAAGAAAACGGGTTTCTCTTGCGGGAATTCATAGTTGATTGTGTTCAGTCTTGATTCAACAAACGTTCTTGCAATTATGGAGCAAGGCTTCTGATGCAAATATTGGATTGAGTGTTCATGTATCTGTCATGCAGCTGTATGATAATAGAAAATATTATGTAAAGTTATTTCTACACCAATATTTTCTGTTATCATACAGCTGCGTTGGCTACAATCCAATACTCATAACTAAATTTAAATGATGGGATTCAGATGTGACAACTGGCTTTAGGATCTGTGTCTAACATTTTATGTGACAAAGAGAAGACTGCTGATGGATATCATATGCCAATCAAATGAAAGTCCATTAATTGGCATGCACTGCCTGTTCCCCTCAAGCCAAATTAAAATAGTTGAAGTACAGTGTTGGACCATATTTGGAAAGATCCTCATTCATAGGACATACTAGCCCTTTTCAGATATTTGCTCTCCATGGACAGTGAATGAGTGAGGGCCCCTGGGATTGTGCCACTTAGCCCCACCCCTGATGATGATGGAAGTTAGCCCTGCTCTGCCCTGTTCAGGATTTGTCTGCAGGGACAAATGCTGAACTCGTGGAGCTTGCTTGCATTCATCACTGGTGGGAACAGGGCTAGCCAGCGTGTTTCCACTGCCCCTGACACATTCTCTCTCCACAAAGAGCAAATGTCTGAAGAGTACTGCTGCCCCATCTTCCGGCATTCACCCACAATAGTAGCTACAGACAAGTACATTATGAACACATAGCTTCTTCTACTCTCATTCACCTTATGTCGGCCGAACTATCCTTTAATACCAGACTACAGCGTAGAACAAGTATTCTGTTTCTCTGCTGACTAGATAATTAGTATTTTAAATATGTGCAAAACTGTATATGGGGGTTGGGAAAAGGCTGCTTCCTTTAGATATGGGGATAGCCACCAGGTTAGTGAGCTAAGGACATTGCAAAGAAGATCAGGGTAGAGAACAAGATGGGTGGATGCTTTGCATGGGAACTTCCAGTGTGATTAGGCCATACTGTCGTTAGGATCCTACACTACAATGATAGCCCTGTGCAGGATTAGGATGTTGGGGGTCAGGCCAGGGCTTTACAACAGCAAAAAGGTATTCCACTTGCTGCCAACAGAGCATGCAGCGTTCCATTGGTTGCCATTTAGTGAGCGCTGCAACAACAGGTGGCAACGCTCCATCTCCACCACTGGACCCCATCACACCTGCCGGGCCAGGTAAAGCAGCTGTGGGGGCTGGAAGGGGGCAAAATGGGGGTGGGGAGGAATGAGAGGAGGTGGCAAGAGGGGGTGGATCGGGCAGCAATGGTGCATGCCAGATAGTATCCCCTCTTTTTCAAGCCTCCCCACCTCTTTCTTCTCCTCGGACCTGCACCAGCTACAGAGCCAGCACAGGTCCGAGGAGACCCATTGCAGAGTGGTGAGGTTTACAGAGGGGGAAAGGCATACAGCGTGCACCTTTTTGGCACGGCTGCATTGGTGGTGGGGGGGGGGGACAGATAGGATTGGGCTCTGAATTTAATAATGGTCAAGATAGTCATCTGTACTTCCCCTCCCACATCTGCCAAGGAGGAAAAAAACTCACCTGCCATGATTACACACACCCCATCACCTTTTTTTTTTTTACCCCTGTAATATAATGTCTTATTACAGTATATTAACATTTAGCAACTACCAGAGTGTGTAGAGACATCCACAGTTGCTGCTCCTTGACTGTAGATTTTTTTTTAATTTTTTTAGCAAGGATACTTTCCAAACAATGAGTTTGAGCATCTTCTGGAAGTAGCTTAAGACATTTTATTCCTTTGGTGTTCAGACAAATGGAGGGTGTAACTGTGGTTTTCTGACTGTTATCCACACCGTGTCCCTGGGATAGGGTGGCGAAACAGATTATAAATCAAATCAAGTCAAAATGCTTTAAGAAACATTTGTTCTCTTCAGTCCTTTTCAAATGTCTGTTATTTCACAGCCAACTTTTAAAATGTTCCAGGGTAATATCCACTGTGGGAGAATCAATAGCAAAACACTTTAGGGCTATGCATATTCCAGATGATTCCCATTGTTGCTGTTTTGGAGTGTAAGATTTTGTTGTTGCTCTCTCTCTCTCTCTATTTATTCTTTCAGAAATTTAATAATCTCTTCATGTCATGTAATGTTGCCTCCAGGTTTTTTCTGCTCCTGAAATGAATATACTGTACAGTAATCCAGTTCAATGTCCTTCAATAAAACCCTACAGTACTTTTTGCACTTTGTAAATGCTCAGCTGTAGTTTATTACACTTCTACTTTTTTCTTGTCACATGATCTGCTTATGGTCCTTGTAGCTACAGCCGTTTCCAATTTTTCCTTCCATGCATATAATTTGAGGAAGGTTGCCATATTCCTGCATTTCATGCCAAGCTTTGTTCTAGGCAGAAGCCACACCCTAATCTCCTTTTCTTAGTGTTTTGGTTTTACATCTGTAATCAACTACTAAACTTTTAACTGCAGAATCCTTACCCAATTAATTGGTGATACTGAGCACAAGGTATAACTTTGAGGGTTAGAAATCTTAGGTAAAGGTAAAGGTATCCCCTGCTTGAAAGCCAGTCGTGTCCGACTCTGGGGTGCAGTGCTCATCTCCGTTTCTAAGGCCGAAGAGCCAGCGCTGTCCGAAGACGCTTCCGCAGTCATGTGGCCGGTATGACTAACAGAACGCTGTTACCTTCCCGCCGCAGCATTACCTATTTATCTACTTGCAATTTTTTTGCTTTTGAACTGCTAGGTTGGCAGGAGCTGGGACAGGAGACGGGAGCTCACTCCATCATGCAGCACCCGGGTCTCGAACTGATGTCTTACCGACCCTCCGGTCTGCAGTTCAGAATCTTAACCACTAAGCCACCGCAGCTTAGAAAGAAATCTTTAGCAGACAGTTAAGAATGTAATTGCCTTGCATGAACATCTACTTCAGGGTTCTTTCTTCAACAGCAAGGAGCCTGGAGTCCTTGCTAAGGTCACAAGTAGAGCAAGATAGACATATAGACATAGCCTGTTGCTAGCAGCTGGGGATTTACACACTGACTCCAAATATACTGATTCAGTTTTTAGCTGTCATAGTTAATTGCCAGTGACTAACAGTACAGTCCTACCTACAGCGGCGGAACCTGGGTGGAGCGTGTGGAGCAGGAGCTCCAGGTGCTCAGGCGGGCGGGGGGGCGCTCGGGGCACTTACCGATGTGAAGCGCTGCATTGTGTTGGCCCGCCCGCCCTCCCTGGAGCCCATTCGGCTACAAAATGAGTGCAAAACAGGCGGGGGGCGCGTCGACATGACGCGAGGGGTGCATCGACGTAATGCGACGCAGGCCCCACCCACGCCCCGGGCGTCAGGAGGGCGCCCGTCATTTCTGCCTACCTAACTCCCCATGAAGCTGCCCCGGCTGCGATGAAGCTGCCCCGGCTTCCGCTGCATCTCACAGGGAAGTTTTGGCTGCTGGATGTCTCCTTCAAGTAAGGAGACATTTGTTCCCTTGCCCTGGGGTAAGCCCCAGCAGTTGCTATGGGCCAACTTGGACCTGCGCCAGTAGTTGAACTGTTCTGGCGAATCAGGCCTGGGAAGGGGGTTGGGATTTTTGGCGGAACATTCTAAGACTGGGCTGAAAGATTGTCACAGAGCCATGTGCCCTAGTGATTAAAGTTATCCCTTTTTTTCCAAAGAGCCGTGCAACCCACCCCTTCTGGCAACAACGTGCTCAGGAGCAGAGGCATCCTGGCTGGATATGAGTATTCAAATGCTGGGTAGACTTGGCCTCCATGGGGGGGGGGGAAAGAGACTCAAACTACAGGACAGGTCTACCTGCTGCCTCAAATGCCAGGTAGACCTGGCCTTCCTGGTGAGGATCTCAAGGTAGAGACCAGGTCTACCTGCAACTTCAAATGCTGGGTAGATCTGGCCTCCATTGGGGTATCTCAATGTAGAGGTCAGGTCTACCCATGGCTTCCAGCAACAAAGGGCAAGGCAGTGGGAGCAGACTGCCCTAGGTACCAGCGGCACTAAGTACGCCACTGCCACAGTGTGTATATGTGATCATTCTATCAGTGTTCTAATCCAGGTGTTCTCAAGGTCCTGGCGTAACGTACCACCTCCTGCGCCGTGGACTTCTAAACATACCACCGGAAGTAACTGGTGATGACATCATCGCCAATTACTTCCAGGTTGGAGACCTTGGCCCGAGTCTGCAAACGCCGGTAAGAGGCTCTGGGCAGGAGGGTTTTGCATGAAACCCATGCGCTGAAACTCTGCCTGCCGAGCTTCCTACCAGCATTTGCAGACTCATGCCGAGGCCTCCATGAGGTGGGTGTCTGCAGGTGCCATGCATACTACCGACACCCTCCTCATACCACCGGTTGAGAACCTCTGTTCTAATCCTATCAGCCTGAGTAGAATTCCCCAGTGTTTTGACATGGCAAAGAAAAAGATGGAGGAACATAAATACACTGCAAGGCATAAATGTCCTTGGAGAGAAATAAAAGTAATAAAGGTACAGTAATTTGTAATTTGGGACTGAATGTCATTAAAATTAGTGTAGATTTGAGCTACACAGTTGGGAACAACTTATAAATGCCAAGTGCTTTTGAATGTCCCAAGGAAAATAACTGAATATCTTGCAGCTCATGCAACAACCCAGTCGCTTCTTCATCCCACTTGAGTTCCTTCCTAGTCTGTGGTCTGGTCTCTTCTTCTCTGCCTGTAGCATTCTTCCATCAGTCCTCCTGTTCCTGAGCAACACAGTGAGTACCGCTAGTGGTAGGCAGTGCTGGGAAAGGAGAGCTCCACATCTCCTGTGATAGCAAAATTCCCGCCCCCACAGACTTGCTGCCATTTAATTCAGAGCAATCAGCTTCTTGCACTAATAAGAAAAAACAGAAGTGAAAAAGTGGGGACATATATAAGAAACTTCAGTTGGGGTGGGGCAAAGGGAGGAGAACGTTTTGCTTGTCCTCTCCTCTTCAAGTAGTGACTTCCATTGCCTGCCTGCCTGCCTGCCTGCCTCTCTCTCTCTCTCTCTCTCTCTCTCTCTCTCTCTCTCTCTCTCTCTCTCTCTCTCTCACACACACACACACACACACACACACACACACACACACACACACACACACACACTTGAACAGACACACTTTTTTCTAGTTTTTAAAAATTATATCCCTTGTTTCCTCAACAACAATGAAGCCCTTCGTGGCTGATGAGAAAGATTTCAAAAACAAAAAACAACAGCATCCATAAAAAGAGTAAAACAATCAGATAAAAGATACCACCAGCAGGGAAAAAAATCACTAAAAACAATAGTTGCAGTGCAGAAAGGCCTCAACGAACTGTCATCTTCTTCAACACAAAGGCTTCTCAGAAAAAGCAAATTTTAACAAGCAATGGGGTCACACAGACTCACAGACACATCGTGTGAGCCGTGGTGGTAGCAGGTAGCAGGACCATCCATGGCCTGCAGTGCTCTCTCCTGCCTTTGCCCTCCTCTATACTATGGCCCCTTTGACACTATGCCCCCGCTAAACAGAGGGAAAGATTGAAGGCAAAAGGAGAAGGGGAAGGCAAAGGATGAGATGGTTAGACAGCATCACAGATGCAACGAACATGAAAATGAGCGAACTCAGGAAGATAGTGGAGGACAGGAAGGCCTGGCGGGATATGGTTCATGGGATCACGAAGGGTCGGACACGACTTAACGACTGAACAACAACAACAAACAGAGGGGGGGAGGAAGAGGAATTGGCCTCTAAAGTATCTTGAGGGGGTAGGTTTGGGGTTGACAATGACTTCACTAACTCCTTCACTACTAGAGCCTATTTTGAATTGGATTCTTTTTTTTTTTTTTGCAGGGTGATGGAGGGAGTGTGGGGTCAGTTTGACCCCTGCACAATATCTTTCTGAATGGGCAATTTCTCTTCCCTAGTAAACCTCCCAATTTCTCTTCATACATATATCTCCATTCTGACTGAGTGAGTTCAGAAATGGAATATGGGTTCCTGAAAAACCCAGATGGCATTGCTGCTGGCAATACAGACAGTGTCTTTCAAGAAATCAATAGGTGACAGATGTCAGGCAGTGTTAGGGTTTTCTCAAGAGATTTTTTGTTTTTTAAATTATACCAGAAACAATGATCAAAAAAGATAGACAAATTCAGGTAATTACAGGGACAGGATTTACCGTAACACAGCAGTTCTCTCTCTCTCTCTCTCTGTCTGTCTCTCTCTCTCTCTCTCTCTTTCTCTCTCTCTCTCTCTGTCTCTCGCTTTTGCAATTCAGGATGAAGAAAGCTTGTGTTTCAACTTCTCTGGGTGTCTCTTGATCAGTCATTTAGAAATTCCAAAGACCGTTACCATTATCTTTAGGGCAGGGTGTACACGAAATATACAAAAAACTCTTTTGCTCTCAGCAGCAGTTGCCTCCTCCCCCTTTAATGTTTTTCAATTTCTGAACTGGTTTCTTTCTTTCTCTTTTTATTTCTTGCAACGTTTAGCAATGGCTGCTGAAGTCACTGACTCACTGCAAACAAAATTGCATGTGCCTCCAGTCCAGAAGGAAGTTTACTAATTGGCAACTGTCCTGCCAACCCCTCACCCTGCAATGCCTTTAATTTGTTTATTGTGTTTTCAGATGGTTTTTTTCCCCTAGACTTTCGGAACAATTTTCCAAAGTAACAAAAATGGGGTGCAGTGAGGGGGAAAGAAGGGACAGGGGAAAGCCTTCAGTTTTTGATTTTCTTTTGGATATAGCAGTTCAGTGGGCATAAGTGTCAATAATGTCCAACAGCCAAGCGGTGTTGTCAATGTAGCATCAGAAATAGAAGCCTCTCAGGTTTTTCTCTTGGTAGTACAGTATTTTCTGTTGGCCAGATCAGCAAAAATATATTTGTGATGCAATTCCTTAGCACAAAAGTAGCCTTTCTTTCTTTTTCTTCCTTGCACGCTGTAATAGCATAGCTGGTGTGTGGCAGGGTGGCGGTTCACCCCCCACGGTGTTCCAGCGGTTTTCTGCCATCTCCGCTTGGGGAGGAGGATGCACCGCACTCGCTGCTTGAAGCAGCAAGTGCCACAAAAATGCGCCTTCCCGCCTCTGTGTTCGTTTGGCTCCAAATGGAGCCATTCCAGAGACAGAGAGGGCGTAACGGTAACACACAGGCACGGGTGTGTGTGATGTTGCAATGTGGGGGTGTGTGTGACACAAGGCATCGGGACATCACCCCTGCCCTGGGGAGTGGCCGGGCTGGCACTCAGCATCATAAATGTATACGTTTCATATGTAAAAAGTTGCCACACTGGCAATAGGCTGACAGTGACGCTAATGGCCCGGTCTTATGGGGGCCTTGCACTACCTAAACTAGTGTTTCAGCAGTGCAAGGTCCTTTACAGCTGTCACAAAATGTGACATGCCATTCAGCATGGCCAGGCCGCCACCACAAGTGGCATGCAGTCACGCTCCAGTGGCCTGCCAGTAAGTCAGCGCGGGGGAGGGGTAGACAGAACGGGCTGGGGAGGGGAGGAATGGGGCAGAGAATGTGGCGGGGAGGGGTCAGATCAAGGCTGGGAAGGGGGCAGTATTGGCTGCAGCAGTGCCACCAATATCCTATCCCCCTTCCCGGCCTCAATCCGCCTTCCTGGGTCCACTCATACTTGCACCAGCTAAATTGCTGGAGCAGGTAGCAGTAGATCCATTCAGACTGCAGAGGCTGACCCACAGGCAAGGGAACAAATGTTCTTCTACCCAGAGGAGACCCCCAGGACCACTAACCCCTCAGGGTGCAGCACGTGCTCTGGTTGCGTGGCTGCATTGACACGGGTGGTTTGATAGGATTGGGCTGTTACGCCTTTCTCCGCTGGGGTACTGAAGGTGTGGATCTGTCCTTCCAGTTTTGTAAAATTGCTCGTTTGATTGTTAGGAAAGCTCAAAGTACCCACAGCTGAGGATGAGGTACTCCAAATACCTACCTTTTGAATTTAAGATTTTGAAAAGGGGGGGGGTTGTACTTAATTGTTCATAAGGAAATGTTTTAAAAAATAACTCTGAATCACATTTCATGTTTCCGCTGTTTCTGGGTATTTCTTCCCCTCAATGATTTTTACATTATCCTTCCTCCTTTCTTTTTTAAAGCATTACATTTTTACTGGCTCTTACCATTTTATTCTCATTCACCTTTCTGCTCCTTTTCATAAGCTATTTCCTTCTCTTTTGTCCTTTTTACTAAAGATTGATTTCCTTCCCAATTTCCCCCAACCGCAAAAATCTGCCTCTTTGGCCACCAGCAACACACAGTAGCTACTCATTTTGGTTGGGATGTGGTCTGTCCAAAATGCTGTAATGCCCTAAAAACCCTCTTTAAAAGGGCTACATGTGTCAAACTTATAAAATAGCAAATCTGCCATGGGCTCATTATGTAGCCTGTAGCATTCGCCAACCTTTTGCTCAGTTTTCCCCATTCTTTAAAAGCTCAGAAATAACTCTTGTAACCATGGGTTTCTTCCAAATGGAAAACATTGCTTTTCTTCTGGAAACTATGCTTGCTAGGAACAGAGAGCCAGTGAGATCCCAATGCTCAGTGAGATTTCAGTGAGGAATTGCTAGGATATTCAGGCCCATGATCAGTTTTAAACGCTGAGCCCCAAACTGGTACGTGTCAAATAATACTTGCTTAGAGAGTTTGTGTGTGGATGGAAAGCCAAAATATACCGTAGATGTGATACATAGTTATAATAACCCACTTTCTTACTAAAAATGGCATTCAAAGCAGCTCATAAAATCAGTGGGGTTGCTCCGCCCTCACGTGGGGTGGGTGCCGCCACCGCGACGACGCCCCCATGTGACGCATCGCTGCCCCCACGTGGGCAGGCATGTGACGTCACGCCCTGCCTCCGAACACCCCCCTCCGCTATTTTCACTAGTATTTGGGGCCGTTCGGATGCAAGGGCGGGCGGGACGGCCAAAATGCGGCCGTCCCGGCTGTGAGGAAGGTATGTTTTCGCCCTCCTCAGCCCGCGATTCCGCCCCTTCAGGGGTCCACGCCTGGGGGCCCTGGGCACCAAGGCACTACCCCTTACGACGCTACTGCATAAAATCCCTGAAATGAACATAAACTAATAAAACACAACAATTACAAACATATCAATGTGATTAAAGCAAGCAGTGCCATTGCTGGGTTACTGTAGTAGGCTGTGGAGTGAAGCCGCACACTGGGCTCCTCTCCAAGTTTACAGCTGACAGGCAGTGCTATCAGGACAAGGTTCCACCTCCCCCCCCCATTACTGAATGGGAATGACCAGGACCTGACTGGCTCGGGGGGGGGGTTTCAGGCAGGGCCAGCCCACCCATGAGGTGGGGGTGAAGTGACTACTTTGAGCAGTGCACCTGTCTGCCTGGCCTGCTGCTCCCCCAGATCAATAGGGGCTAGCATGGTGGGAAGCCTATCCCACCACTTCCTTCTTCCATTCTGGGGCCAGGCTCTGCCTCTTGAAAAGGCAGTGAGTGCGGGAAGGAGGGGAAGCTGTGCCTGCTGTGACTGTAGCCAGCATGCAAACAGTAAGGAGCCAGCCAGCCAACCAGCCAGGGAGTGGAAGGGAGAGAAAGAAAAAGAGAGACTGGATAGACAGTGGGGGAATGACTTTTGTCTTTATGACTTGTTGCAGACTTCCCAGATTCATGTAGCTGTTCACAGCGGGAACCAGGAAGCTAGACTACATGGACCCCAGTAGCAAGCTTCTTCTTGCATTCCTATGTACTGTACTACAAGTTTGCAATATGTTCCGAAGTTTTGCTGCTTTCATAGACTTAAAAAGGCTTCATAATTCCAGAATGAGGCAGTAAAAATGCTAAACTTTTGCAATCCTAATCGTAAAGTCAGTGCTAATGTCTGGGGAGGATCTGTAATTCCTTGCTATGTGTGTAATTTCCCCTTCTATTTAGTAGTATACTGTACAATCATTGGGCTCCATGTGGAAAAAGAGAATCATCCACCCTGCAATGCAACCCTAGTCTGGAACAGTTACTGTATAATAACACCAGTGAGATGATTGTCAAAAGACAACCCTCCCCAAAACACTGATATGTTCAGGCAGCCAGAATGAGCTAACTAGGGCTTTGTTTCTGGTTATTTATTGTTCCAGGTAACGCATTGGACTTTTTGTTGCCCATCCAGGTAGAGAACCATGTAGAATTAGGTTGTAGTAGGAAACACCTAGTATGTTTGGGGAGGACCACAAGTTTAGCCACCATCAACATTCAACCAAAACAAAGCACATTTTGTTAATTGAATAGTTTGGCCTTTTGTGGCATTTTAAACATTTAAAAAGCTCCCCTAATTGGGAAACCCAATTAGGATGAGGATTGTAATATGGGGGGGTTTAACCCTTTCCCCCATGGCATGGCTCTGATACATTCGCCCTCTCATGACTGGATAAAAACCCAGAAATGCAGGGCTAAACTACATATTTAACATCACTTATACTTGTTTGTTTGTTTAAAGAATTTTTACCCCGCCTTTCTCCCTACAGGGCAACTAAGGTGGTTTACAGGATTAAGAGTGCAATCCTACTTACCTTGCAGGTGGCAGACCTAGCGATCCACCGCCTGGAATAGCCCAAAGTAGTCGCAAACGTGCCGTAAAGCACATTTGCGGACTACTTTAGAGCAGGGCAGGCCGGCACAAGGCCTGCCTGCCCTGCTCTGCCAGCAGACGACTCGACCAGCCAGCAGACCCAGGTAAGGTTGGATCTGGCGGGCGGGAGGCGGAGGGGCTTTTCAGGTGGTAGTAGGAGGGCAGTCATAGGCCCAGCCGCTCCGGGAGGGGGTGGGGACATGGCGCCCACCATATCTCGGGCTCCGCTGGGCTCCAGAGGGCGGTTGGGCCATTACATGGCCTCCTCTGACTTCTGCCAGCAAAATAGCTGGCGGAAATCCGAGTAGGCCTACCAGCCCCAGCCGCCGTTACACTCGGGGAAGGGGACGAGCATCCCCTTCCTTGAGTAGACTTTCTGCTGCGGGCTGCCTGTTGCAGGCAGCCTACGGCGGAGCACTGGATTGGGCGGACGGTCTCAGCCGACCGACCGATCTTTAAGTAGGATTGGGCTGTAAAACATGTTAAAATATACGGGTACAAATAACAAAAATTAAAAGGCCCCGCCAAATGGTCTTGAAAGAGGGAGCCATTCTTAATTCCAGGGGGAGGGAATTCCATAATTGGGGTGCCACCATCGAGAAGGCCCTATTTCTCACCGCCATTCCCCTCACCTCCGTCAATGGGTTTGGCTTTAAGTATGCAGTATGTGTAAGTTAATTTGTTCACATTCATGCCTTGTTCACTTTACCTCCCCCATTCCTAGCCTCTCTCTGCTCTTTTGTTGCCCTGGCCTTGCAGGAGTCTCTGCACATTTCAGTAGCACGGGGAAATTTTAATATTCAGGGGAGGTGATATTCAGAAATGTCCAGCTCTCCACTCTTGAATACATTCAAGGCTAAAAACTATTTTAAACACTATAATTCAAGAGCATCTGTGGCAATGTGAGCAGGTGCCCCTATTTCATCAATACGGGGGGGGGGGCTTAATCAACTGGGCACAAATCATTCTATTTACGTTTAGAGGGGAAACATCTCTAAGAATGGGTAAAGGCCCAACAAATGTTAGGCACAAATGCAAGAGCTATTTATGGCTCAATGGCACCATAACTGCTTGCCAATTTGTCTAATGGTTAGAACTGAGTGTACTTCATAATCTTGATTAAAGCTGAGTGCAAATAATGGATTAGTCAGCATAAGGGAGCTTAATGGAAATGGCCTCTGGAGAGTACCATGCAATATATGTGTGTCTTTCATATGCAGTGCCTTAACACTGCCCTGTTTGCCATGTGCCATACACATATGTGCAGCAACTTCACAACCACTTATACTAGTGCATTGTTATGGGGCACGGACAGGTTAAATGCCCTTGCCCTAGGGTCACATTATGTGTGGATGTCTTCATGAATCTTAATTACAACCATAAACCCTATTGAAAGCAAGCCTCTTGTTCTATTAATTGCAGCTGGTCTTTTATACTTTGCCCAAATAACACAGGGAAGTTGTTGTTTTTTTTAAAAAAAGTTTAAACCATGGTTTATATTATCATGAATAAGCTGTGATGAGCCTGTTTTCTCCCATCTCCTACTTCATGCTCAAGGGAGAATATTGGAAGCTTCCACTTTTGCCTACCTCCATTTTCCATTATATCAAATGAACTCAAGGAACTATACTCTAACTGCGGTTTAGTAACAAACCAGTCCTGAATCCACAGTTTGATCCTGGTTTGTTTGAACTAACCATAGTTAGATTAGGTCTGGTCAATCCAGAGGCATCATGTTGTATGCCAATTACAGGGACTGGTGTTGCATATGGGCAGAGGTGTCGCACCACAGGGGGCGATTGGGGAGCAGTGGCGTCACTGTGACGCGCGTCACCCCAGAGCGGGGGACGCGTGTCACCCCCCCCGACTCACCCCCCGACTCACCCCCCCCTACATAGACTTACCTTTTCCGGCGCTCCGGGAGCCGGCTGGGAAGCGCTCCAGGGCCTTCTGAAAAGAAGAGGCCCTGGAGCGCTTGCGTTAAAACGCGAAAATTGACGATTTTCGCGCATGCGCAAACCCTTTTCTGAGGGCAAGGGCCTGCCCTCTTGCCCTCAGGAGGGTTTGCGCATGCGCGAAAATCGTCAATTTTCGCATTTTAACGCAAGCGCATTGGGCCTTCTGAAAAGAAGAGGCCCAATGCGCTTGCGTTAAAACACGAACTTTGAAGATTTTCGCGCATGCGCAGTCCCTCCTGAGGGCAAGAGGGCAGGCCCTTGCCCTCAGAAAAGGGTTTGCGCATGCGCGAAAATCATCAATTTTCGCGTTTTAACGCAAGCGCTCCAGGGCCTCGTCTTTTCAGAAGGCCCTGGAGCGCCGGCCGGGCCGGACGCTCCCTGGCCTCGGAGCGTCCGGCCTCCGGAGGGTGACGCGCGTCACCCCTTGGCGCGCGTCACCCCCCGGCGGCCCGCCCCGCCCGCCACGCTACAGTGACGCCAGTGTTGGGGAGGTGGGCCCCAGGGCGCGGGCCGCTCTTACCTGCTGCTCCGCTGTTTCCTCTTCTTCCTCGCAGGCTGCATTTCGGCCCTCCCACCCTCTCTTGTGCTGTTTGGCTCCAAAAAGGAGCCAAAAAGTGCCAGGGGGCGTGTATCCGCGTGCGCGGGGGGCGCTACGCTGCCATTACATGCCCCAGGGGTGGGGCGTGTGGCGGCCATGGGGGTGGGGTGTGTCGGCGGTGGCCACCACCCATGGGGGGCGTGGCTCCGTTACTGCATATGGGGCCTGTGCACACACAAATCATGGTAGCTCACTAGAATAGGCTGCAGCCTCAGAACCAATCTACATGTGATGTGGGAGTTCCGTGACTGGAACTAGAGATGTCTTTTTCTATTTCAAAAATGACCCACAAGGGCACGGAGCCGCAATTCTAGCCATGGTTAATAGAAGCTTGTGGGGAACATGGATTGGGCTATAGCACAGGAGGAAAGGATTGCAGCCTCAAAGGCTGCTGCTCTTGAATAAAAAGACAAAGTTCAATTCACAGAACTCTCCCATCACATCTAGTCTGACCCTCAGGCCATTGGGCTGCTAACAAAGGGTTCCTCAGCCTCTTGTCTTATCATGAAGGACAATAGCCATGGATTAAAAAAATTTACTGTAGGTCCAGTATACTTGGCATGAAGTCCCCAAACCTCTTATTCCACAGAACTTCACTCCTGAAGCAATTAAGCAGCAGGAAGAGCTCAAGTAGCTCAAATTTCACCTTGTATCTGTGCCAGTTTCAAATATGCTGATTTTTGTTAATGAGCAAAGACGGAACTACTGAATTAGAGATGAGAGAGAGAGAGTAATGCAGAGGAGAAACAGGAAGAACTCATAGTCTGTTAAATTTTGCTCAGCATAAGCAACTACAGACGGAAATGGATTTATTCCCCCTGTCTTATCTGTTTATGTATGAAACAGTGTGAACATTCATGACCTAATGTCTCGGGAGGCAATGCTGCTCATGATCGTATTCTCTTTTCCTTGCAGTGTATAATCACTTTAGTTATTTTTGCCTGTGTGAGTTCTAAAACCATAACAAACAGAACAAGTAAGAAAAATAAATTCAGGCCAAGGAAGTCAGAGAAACCGACCCTACTCCTTTTGACATGCTATGGACTGAACAAAACTCATAGCACAATCCTGTGTAACCTTGCACTGGTGTAACAGTAGATGCACCAGTGTAACAGCAGATGCACCGGTGTAAGTGCACTTAAACTGGTGCATCTGCTGTTACACCGGTGCAAGGTTACACAGGATTGTGCTGTGTATGTGTCGTCTTGTAAAAGGCAAGCACAGGCTGAATAATTAATATAATAATAAGGAATGAATCATTTATTGGATGAAAAATGTCCATATTGATTGACTAAATTATTCACATTGTATATTCTCTATGCCTGTGCTGCAGCCTAGCTAGACAGGATTGGGCCTGTTTCAGATGTTACTGCTGCTCCTACTCTAGTGTTCCTCTTCAGGGCAGCTCTGCCCGGGATTGCTTCACATTCATTGAACACCTGAACAGGACCCTCTGTGTACACAGCTGTATGCATAGGAGGGCCTGTTAAGATGTTCAGTTAACATGTTGAGATCGGGGCCTGACCTTGCTGCCATGATGCTGCCTCCCAATGCCTTCATTCAGTGTAGAGGAGCAGCAGCTAATGTCTGAACAATACTTCTGTGTAATGAAAAGTGGCCAGTCACAGATGTGCTTATCACCATCTGTGTCAAAAGACATGTCCAGCCAGTTCCATGGGGCCTAGATTGGCATTACAATGTGCATACGCATCACATCCAGATGTGCATGTACACCAGTTGAGTGCATGGAAGCCTGCTTCTGCATATGATATGCCCTGCTGGATTGAGATGGTTGGACTGCAATAGGTGGTGCCATGATGACTAGCTGGGGTATACAGTATTTCTGTAAAAAGCCTGGTCAGCTATTGGAGATGTCAAACCAAGGCACAAGCACAAATTCGGTTAGACCCATGAGTTTGCTCAATGAGTTAGACCCATTGCTATTCAAATCATCTCACTTGTCCAATAATAGAAGCATCACTAGCAATGCAGAAATTGTTTGGGGATGTTTTATACTCATCCAAGTCAATGTGGTTTTAATTTTTTTAAAAAAAATAAGATTACACAATTTGTTTTCAAAAACTGGGGGGGGGGGGAATGCAGTAGCTGAATATTCCATGGACAATGAGAATTATTCACACCCAAGCAGATGAAAGACTATATCACAAAAGAAGATTCTAACTATTGGTGCTAGACCGTCTCATGTGTTTGAAATCACCCATTTAAGTGTGCCAAACATCTGATGTTTTTGACAAGGATAAGGCAGATTTCCAAACTGACAACCTGCTGACATCTTTTTCAGTGTATGAATCATTACAGCTTATGATTTAACAAGCTAAGTTGAGAGCATTTTAGAGCATTAAAATATTTGACACAATAATGCATGTTAAGACACACACAGTTCTAAATCGGTACAGAGGGTTTTGTTACAGGGTTACAATTCAGTAGAGTGAGAGACTGACCTAACAAGAATGAAATCCACAAGCTGCTGAGTGTCTCCAGGGGGGTTGGCAGCACAGTCTGTGATACTTTCAGCAGATGGTAGAAATCGTAGGAGGGAAAGGTGGGGAATAATAAGCATGAATACTAAGCATTCTTTGCATGCTAAATCCCAAGAAACACCATCCAGAGATTTGAGTTTGTGATTTGCTGCGCTGGGGAATCCTTTAAAAACCTATTCAGCAATCCTCCCTATCAGATGCTCAAGCTCTGTAATCACAATTTCAGTTTCCTGTTTATCCACTCCTAATAGTTTCAGTGAGTCAGCATTTCATCCATTGCACAGAATTACACAGCATGTGGCTTTCTTGGACATTGTGCTTTTAATTAGCAGCTAGGCATGACCTGTTTTCTCCAGTGCAGATTCATTTGACCCTATGCTTGCTCCAGCTCTCAGGCACACTTATTAGAATCTTTCATACCTATATAGGGTGCTTGGCCAGGAATCTCCTTGCCTAAAAGGCCACCCACCTCCTTTTGGCAACTAATAATGAAAGGCCAGGTGCCACCTTGGCATCTTCCCCCAAACCATGATTGCAGCTCCTCCCTAGTTTAAGACAGCTTTGAAAGCAACCCCTTCACACAGAGGTCATTAGTAGCTGGTTTCTAAGAGTGATCCCAAGATGCTAGTTATTATCACCTTTAGAAGCTTAGGCAGCTGGGGGCCAAAATACCTGAAGAACTGCTTCCTTCCTCCTTACCTTATGAATCTACTTCTCCATTAAGGTCAGAGAGGGAAGCTTTCTTGCATATCCCACCACTGTTGGTGATGATATGCAAGAAGGCCTTCTCAGTGGCAACCCCAAAAATGTTTAATTCTCTGACCTGTACTTTGTGGCTGTCACTGTCCTTCTGTGATGTCAATATTTTGTAGGAGCTTGAAGACTTGGTTCTTTCAACAGGGTTTTTCCTCAGTTTGTTAAATGTTTTGTTCCTCCTATGATTTTGTTTTAATTGCTGCTGTAATTTTATGGTACTTTTTGCATTGTCTGTGTTTTTAATTGATATTATAAGCTGCCTTGAGCACCGCAAAGGAAAAAGGCAGAGTAGATTAAAAAAAACAACCAATAGCAATAATATACCTCTGGTTTAGTGTGGATCCCTGACTATACCCAAACCCTATCAAAATGAAGCTTCTACATGTCAGGTGACCTTATGGCTAAGTCACATGAAGCTTTTGTAGGCGGCCGTCTGGCTGATCCACTCAAATTGAGTGGAGGGAGAGTTAGAACGGATAAAATAAAATATTTCTTTACCCAGCATGTAATTCATCTGTGGAACTCCTTGCCACAGGAGGTGGTGATGGCACCTGGCCTGGATGCCTTTAAAAGGGGATTGGACAGATTTATGGAGGAAAAGACCATCACAGCTTACAAGCCATGATGGGGATAAGCAACCTCCTGGTTGTAGGAGTAGGTTTTCTTTGTGCCAGGTGCAAGGGAGTGGCGACAGGATACAAGTACAGTATCTTGTTGTCTTGTGCTCCCTGAGGCATCTGGTGGGGCCACTGTGTGATACAGGAAGCTGGACTAGATGGGCCTTTGGCCTGATCCAGCAGGCCTCTTCTTATGTTCTTATGACTCACATGATAATGTGGTCAGTCAGCTCCCCACATAACTGTGTCACAGTGTGCTTTATTGCTTAATTTACAGTGAGACAAAATATAAAACGTATTCTTTCATTAACGTCTCTTCAAATACACAGATAGCAAGATTGGTGGGTCCTGCTGGTACAAAATGGGATTGTGGTCTATATATACAGTATAGTACCTGCATTTGCAGTTCCTCTTTGCAGTCCCTATAGAAATCTTTTAATTCAAGTGTCCTAATTCAGCAGAAAAGATCCATGCGTGTTTGTACATGCCAGATCAGTATACTGAGAACCTACAGACAGAAATTTGTATTTATGATATAATAATTCACACCTTCAACATTCAAGGAGCACCTTATGGTCAATTCTTACATCTCAGAAGGAATTGTTCCAGCAATTCCACTCTTACAGGAGAAGAATCCAAATTACAGGACGGCCCAATATCTAGAGCAGGGGTGGCCAACCTTCCACCATTAGGGCCTCTGCGTTCTTAAGAGTTGTGTAGAAGACAGAATCTTGGCATCTGCAATTGCTGATGGTGCTGCTAAAGCAGCTGCACCTGCTAAAATGTCCTCACCTATACAGCCATTAAAGGGCCAGGAGCATTCATGTTGAAAGGTTGGCCACCCCTGTTCTAGACGGTTTCCAGTCAAGATTGTGGAGTCCATGAAGATAGAACTTCAGAACCAAATAGGATAGACTGCAGGGCTGGCCCAGCCATGAAGCGAATGAAGTGGCTTGCGTCAACGGCAAGTGGGAAAGGAGCTGGGATCCGGCTGATTCAGACTGCCCTTCGCTGCCGAGTCTGCTGCCGCCGCCACCACCACCGCAGACCAAGCCTCATCAATTCGCTCCCTGGTCGCTTTTAGCAAGTGGAAGCAGATCATCCACTTCTGCTTCCCTAACCATTCACCTCTCGCCTTCCTCTTTTAAATAAAGAGACTGTGCAAGGAAGGAGCAATATAAGGGGATAGGGAAGCAGCCAGCCACTCATCTGATCCTTTCCTTCCTGTCCCTTTAAAAAAATCAGAAAGTGTGGCGCACTGTGGGGGTTCCCAACAAAATCTGCACTTTCTGTTTTGACTAAAAAGCTGTGGTAAGTAACTGCAGTTTGTTTGTTTTGGCGGCGGCAGCAGCGGCCATCCCTGAGTGGTTACTAGTGCCCCCCAGAGAGTTATCTTCCTTTCCCATGCTGCAGCACAGCAGAGTGTGCCTATTAAGCCCCTGCTGCAAATAAAGGTGTGTGGCTCCCTCAGTCTGTTTTTTCCCCCACTTCTTCTATCCACTCTTCTCTCTCCACAACTTCCATTCACTCTGCCGTGTTCCCCTCAGTCGCTTTCTTTCTCTGATGGCCATGTCAGCTGCCTTTACTGCTTGTGGCTGCCTCCGCCAGTGTCCCTCTTTCCCTGACATTCCTCCACTCTGCTCCTGGTTCCCTCAGCCTCTCTCGTTCCCCCTGTCCATCCACCCTGCTTGCAACTTTCTCAGTCTCTTCTCTCTCCCCCACCCTGCATGTCCATCCATTCTGCTCTTACCTTTCCTACAGTGCAGGTCTATGCATGGCAACTTGGAAGTAAGTCCCATTAAGTTCAATAGAACTTAGTCCAGGTAAGAGAGCATAGGGCGGCTGCAGCCCTAGTTTTCTCTCCTCTCTCTCAAAACACTGCCTGCCAACGGCAGCCAATAGCCCAGGGAGCCAGGCTGCCCAGTCTTCAGTTCCCTAGTCTAACCAAGTTCTGCACCCAGAAGCAGAGGAACTTGGGTGCCCTTACTACTTCTCTTGAGAGTGAGTCTCTCTCTCTCTCTCTCTCTCTCTCTCTCTCTCTCTCTCTCTCCTCTGGTGGCCGCCGCATCTCGAACCCCCATCCTGGGCCTGACACACACACCCTGCGACATTGCAGATCTATGCCAGCAAAACAGCCATAGGGGACCAGGCAGCAGCCGGAGAAGTAAGTACAGTACAGTAATTTTTTCCTTTAGATCTCCTGGCTGGCCAGGTCCCCTGCTGGTATCCAGATACAGCCACTGCACTGGTGGTCCTGCATCCTGCACACCAAGGGATACAATTGGGCTGTTAATGTGTAAATGCTTTATCTGTAGCACACCAGTGAGTTAAATCCTTAATAAATGCAGTATTACCAAGCGACATACTGAGCTGTTATTGTCATTTGTTGAATTGGCATACATAATGTGTACCACATGCTCATTATTTAATGATGCATCCCTTAGCAGTAGAATTCTGTTGTCATGAATGGTATATTCCACTCATACAGACATAGCTGAGACAGTCTGCACAGTGCTTTCTGTCAGGAAGCTACAGTGGTGTCTTGCATGAAAGGAAGTGGTGCAGGCGTGGCATGACTTGTTGCTTGTTAGTTGCAATCCCATTCTTGTTGCTTGCTACACTTATCTGCTTTGCAGGATTGCACAACCATAGGTGTCTCTATCTTATCTGAAAGACCTTTAGAACTGTGCACTGGTGAAGATCTCCTATTGCACCTGCTTCCTAGCCCTCCACCCACCTTCTCTGTGCATTTGGGTCTTTGTGTGCTGCTACTATGTCTCATCTGGTAAAGATGGCTGTTGCCTGCAGAGTGATGCTCGCTCTCTGCTGCTCAGAAGAACAAAACCTTGGACTCATCCATATTCCATCTGTGCATCCAATCTTGGTTACTGGGGTGCTTTTCAGAATCCATGTGCACACAAGGGGAAAATCTATTGAGTGTGCAATAGGACAGTGTGCAGTGGCCACCAGCAAGAACCTTATTGTAGGAGTAATACAAATGCAGGGAAGGGGAATCGGAATCAGAGAGGCAGAGGGGTCTGGCTCAGTCAGGAGAGCCGCCGCCTTGCAAAGCCCGAAGATCGGCAAATGGCAAGTTCAAGACACGCCGCCGACAAAAAGCTGTGAAAAGCCTCCGTGAGGAGAGATAAGAGCTCCCAGCTGTGTTGGTTGAGTGTGGGAGGCGCCAGTCAGCAGAAAAGCCAGGCTGCAAAAGGATACCACCTGGAATGTAGCTGTTCATGAAAGATTGAACATTTGTATATTGTAAAACCTCTCATTAGGGGGGTTAGGAAAGCCTGCCCATGTACACCACCTTGGATTAAAGTCAGAGGAGAAATCCAATGACATATAATATATGGGGGAAAGGGGTATAGGGGAATTAAGAGGGTTAGCCAGGGGAATTGGGACTATAGAACCAGGGATTTTGTGACAGCAGTAAGGGAGGGGGAGAGGAGGAGTGCTGTGGAAGAAAAGGGGGAAAAGCAAGGGAGGTTTCCAAGATTCTGGCCATGATGAAAGACTGTGGCTGAATTATTGTTCTCTGTAGCCGGAATCAAGGGCTACAGGGAAGGAAAGGGTGAGCCCTTTGGCGAGCCCTAAACCACTTCACTCACTTGCAGTGGGAGAGCTGGTCTCTCCTGCTGTGCAGTTCCTCTTAACTGACGCCTTAGCCTCCAAGCAGGAATCCATGAGAAGTGGCAATTTCCCTTGTACTCGGACTAGTCCTTGATGGATTGGAGAATTGTTCATTTGAAGTCTGCGGCTGATCTTGGGCCACAGACTGAAAGTTCTCTCTCTCTCGCACACACGCACGCAACAGTGGCACTAAAGGCTGGGCTACACTGCACGCGTCTGGCAAGCGTCCGGCACAGGCACGTGCATCCCATGTGGTCTCCGGTGTTGGCCCGTCAGATAGCTTCGTCCCCGGATGGGCAAAATTGACCTTGACTCGACTTTTGCCCGTTTCATGTATGCACAATCAGAGACAGTGCTTTGTACTGTGGGGGGTGGGATGCGTTTCACGCGGTTGCCAATCACAGGGCAGCAACTACTTTTGGCAAGTTACTCACTGATCTCAGTCTCTGAATAATAAGAGACTCTTATTAATAAGCAGCCTGAAGTGAACGGGAGGAGGAGGAGAGGTGGCAAGGGGAACGGAAAGGTGCCATGATTATTTGTTGGGCTGTGATTTTCAAAACGTGCTCTGGAATAGTGTGGCTTGGTTACCTCTTGGCATGGCTGCGTCTCGGCAGAGCCAGACGCACACGGAACACGAACGCCTACAGTGTAGCCTAGCCTTAAAAGTGTGCCATCAATGATGGCAGAAAAGTGCAGTGATCAATGATGGCACACTTTTAAGGCTAGGCTACACTGTAGGCGTTCGTGTTCCGTGTGCGTCTGGCTCTGCCGAGACGCAGCCATGCCGAGAGGTAACCAAGCCACACTATTTCAGAGCACGTTTTGAAAATCACTGCCCAACAAATAATCATGTCAATATGGCTAGACTTTGATAGGTAATATCAAGATTACCTATCTGTTTCTGCTGATTCAGGAGCAAAGTGTTGCAGAAATCGCAGGGCTAGGTTGCTAAGACCAAGCGATTGCCTGGTTGAAAGTGTGGTGTAAAAGGTGGAATGGCCTTGAAAAGCAAACTCAGACGCTAGGCTGTAGCCATAGCTAGTTGTTGGGATGCAAGCAGGGCAAAAGAGCTGAAACTGCTTTCCCAGGGGAAGGGGTGTGTTGCGAGACGGCCCACAAAAAGGTTAGATACGCAGCAATGCAGTGGCTCTATGCGTCTATGCTCAGGAAGGGTGCCCTGCCCAGTGGGTACTGAAGCAGCAGTTTTCTCAGTTGCAGCACTCAAGGAAAGGAAGTGGGAAAGGAGGGGACAAGGCGGAAAAGAGAAGGGAGCCGTTGGGTGCCAGCTTGGCACAGTGGTTCTTGGGACCCAGTTTTATTTTATTTTGTTTATTTTGTTTTATTTGTTTAAAAGATTTCTATACCACTTTTCCAGTGCTCAAAGAGGTGTACAACAATAAAAATACAATATAATATATAATTAATAAAAACATTTAAATGAAACCAATAAAAACAATACTGATGCAGTTAAAAGATGTAAAAAGAGCTTTTTATACCTTTTCTTCCCATAGAAACGTATGGGATCTTTTGTGGGGTCAGGTCATCAAGGAATCTTCTTCTGTGACTTGATGACCCTTGATTGCTCATCCCTGGCCCTAAGCCTGTGCTTCTATAGTTTTACACTTTACCAAGGGTGCCGCCCTATCTCTGGAGGCCAGTTGCTCAATTAGCATGGACATCTTGATTGAATTTAGCCCTGGAGTTGGTGTGAGCAGTTATAGCTGGAGATTCTCCTAAAGGCTTTGTTGCAAAGGTCTTTGTTTACTCCAAGTCAGGATACTCCCAGGATGTAGCTTTTGTTCACAGATTTGAATGTGCTGTGTAGGTAAAGTATGGCCATGTATGGAATTTTCCAAGGAACAAAAGTAGGTCAAGCCTTCTCCCAGGCCAGCCTGCTAGATTGGTGTGTGTGTGTGTGTGTGTGTGTGTGTGTGTGTGTGTGTGTGTGTGTGTGTGCGCGCGCACACACATGTGCATGCATTATTGCTCTGACAAACAGTTGCATTGCTAGCAGGGTTGTGTGTGTGTGGGGGGGGGGCAATGATGCTGTGCTCCCAGAAGGGTTTATTTGAAGCCTTCCAAAAGCCAGGGCAGGTTGTTGTTGTTCAGTTGTTAAGTCGTGTCCGACCCTTCGTGATCCCATGAACCATATCCTGCCAGGCCTTCCTGTCCTCCACTATCTTAAGCAGTATTGCTCATTGCAGCATTGGGTTTTCCTTTCACCCTCAGACACATCCACAGCTGAGCGTCCTATTGGCCTTGGCCCAACCGCTTCATCCTTTCTGGGGCTATTTGGAATAGTCCTCCACTCTTCCTCAGTAGCATATTGGAACCTTCCGACCTGAGGGGCTCATCTTCCGGCGTCGTATCTTTTAGCCTTTTGGTACTGTTCATGGGATTTTCTTGGCAAGGTTACTGGAGTGGGTTGCCATTTCCTTCTCCAGTGGATCACTTTTAGTCAGAACTCTACGCTATGACCTGTCCGTCTTGGGTGGCCCTGCACGGCATAGCTCATGGCTTCATTGAGTTACGCAAGCCCCTTCGCCACGACAAGGCAATGATCCATGAAGGAGCCAGGGCAGGTGGGAGGACCTAAAAAATTGGCGGTTTTTTTTTTTAGGTCCTCCCATCTGCCAGGGCAGGTGGGAGGACCTAAAAAAAACGCTGATTTCAGCACCTTTCAGTTCCCCGGCTGCAGAAGAGCAGCCGTGGAGCTCAAAAAATCCACCATGGCTCCTCCTCATGAGGATACCATGGTTGTCACCCAGGGGCGTTGGCTCCCCCCGGCCCCGCTATAGCAACGCCACTGCGTCAAATGACTGGCCTGGGTCATGCTCTCCTGGCAGGCACCCAGTGCCACGTACACATATATACAACTGTGTCACACATCACATGTTCAAATAAGATAAATGAAAAGGTTGTCAGGCAACTTCCTGCAACTATGTTTATTGAGACTCCTAGGATCATGGCTGTGCTGGAAAAATCTAGGTTCCAGAGGAAAGTAGCTACGGTGTTTCTAGCCCATGATAGATATTGTATTTATGTTCGAAAGGGAGCATAGTGTGCTGCTGCTGTAAACCTTATCTCTTTTAGGATTGCAAAAATGATGGACTTAGGATGGAACGCCTTTCTCATCAAGAAGAAAAAGGTGTTCATCCATTGGCAGTGCAGGGACTTCTAAGTGAGTTATAAAGTTAATTGTGTTTTAGTGTTAGTTTTATTTGCTGGCATGCAATCTGCAAGTGCAAAGGCCATTGGCCAAATTGCTAGTAAATTGACCTTGGCATGAATGTGCATGTTAAGCAGGGCTGGCCTATAAAAAGCCAAGCAAAACGGCAGAGCAGGAGGAGAGGAAAGGAGAGGAGAAGAAAAGGAGAGGAGAAGAAGCTGAAGGACAGAGAAGCATACATGATCTTTTAAGTCTAGCTGAACTAGATCAACAAATGAGGTCTCCTACTTTCCCCCAACCAGCCCTAACACCGAGTATGTTTATGCCCTACAATGCTGAAGACAGCTCTTTTCTCTTCATGAGACTGTAGCAGTTTAAAGAAAAGTGCCGGATACAAATTCCTTTCCTAAAATAATAGCATCGTAATCATCAACAGAGGAAGCAGAAACGTAGGAAAGTGGTGAAGATTTTCTGATTTAAAATTAATCTCACTTTGTGGAGGTGGAAACCTTTTCTTTCCTGACACTGCAAGCCATGTGGAAGAGATCGTGTTTTCGTTCTTTTGGATACAATATAGCTGCAATGAATTAATATAAAGAGCTGCAGGATCTGTTTTTCTCTCTATTACAAAGATATTTGCACTCTGTGTTATAAAACATGGAGTATGGGAACGGAAATTAGTACCTGAGAAAAGATGCTTTATTTAAGTGTCTTTCCAGAGCATGTTTCCTAAAATAAGCCATTTAATGGCTGCAGTGGAAGCCACAGCTGGAGCAAATGTCAAACGCGTATGATCATTGGCTTGTTGGATACTTAGTCCACTCTGTTTATTTAAAATCCCCCCCCCCATTAATGTAACTGCAGTGCTCCACGAAGATCTGACCCTGTCCTTGAGACATGCCGGTGTATCTCTATGTACTGCAGCGCAACAAAAGTCCTGCTGGCATTGAAGTCCATCTCCTGATGGACGCATCACAGATACCAGCGCAATGTTGGGAAAATGTAGCCTGGGCATGACTTGAATGCCAGCACCAGCGGAGAGGCCAAAACAGGGAAGTGATGATGGGGGCGGGACATGAGAGGAATGAGGAGGAGTGGATGTACACCATATCCTAACTCCACTTCAGACAATGGACATGCTCCCAACGCTGGAAAAATGCTACACCAACAACAGAGCTAGCGTACGTAGGAGGAACCCCTTAAGGAACAATGGGGAAAGGGAAAACAGCAGAAAATTGCGACTCCTGTCATCCACCTGCCCTGCCCACTTTCCTACAATAGAGCATAGGATACAGACTACATTTAGCAGCCAATCATAGCACGCCAATCCCAGTACTGAAGCCCTTGCCAGTGAGACAACAACTCAGATTTTCAGACCCGTGGCATGAGGTCATACCTCTCTAGTCTCCCAAAGGGGAACTTTAGTGATGGCAGCCATGGGCCAATATCTAGCTTTGCTTGCCGAGTGGCAGGGCTGATCTGTATATGAAGTGACTGCTGAGTTTGGTGGGGACCACTGACTTTGGCCGCCTCAGCCATCCTCCTCCTCCACTGCTCCTCCACCCTCCTCCTTCCTGGATTTAAAAAGCAGGGGAATAGAGCAGAAGAGGACCCGTGATGAAGAAGAGACCAGTGAGCTACAGCATCAAGCCACATTTGGGGCTCAGGCATTCCTTAAATATTATTACAGTTACAGAGCATGCCGTCCTGCTATTCAGAGTCTTCCTTTTGATTTGGCAGGCTTGTCCACAAACAAATAAGTTCTAATGAATGGGAAATCTAGCCCAGCTAGGGCTGTCACATGTGTTTTACTGGGTGAGAGCTGAAACAAGTTTGGACTTTCACAGGGTGGGGAAAGATGGTTCTTCAATTTTGGAGCAAGAGAGATGCAGTTGGAGTTTTGAGGCTGGCTGCCAAAAGCTGCCTTGGATGGCTGCTTCGGGTAGCAAGGAAGGGATTGCGAAAGTAACAGCTGGAGGGAAGGGTTAAGAATCTTCTCCTGCTCTGTGTGTGTGGTGATCTCCAGGGTGGCACTGAGAAGGACCATGTTGTTCCTCTCTGGGAAATCGGGTGCTTCTCCCCACCCTGAGGTCATATCAAATCCACAGGTACTGTCTTGTCCAGGCTGAACATATATGGGTAGATTCCACTGCCACCAGAAATGCAGGGTGAGTGAGGGTCACAGTTCAACCCCTTCACAAACCTGACTGCCAGCCAACAGCCCTCACCTGTTACCTGAGGAGGGGGAATGTGTTGACTGTGTCCCCTGATTCACGTTTCTCCCTCTTTCATCCACACAACCCCATGCAAAACACAAACTCAAGCCTTCTCTGGGGTAGTGTGTTAGGGTGAGCAAGGTGGTAGATACAGGAGGTCACTTGCTCTATAGGATAAAGCTATAGGCAGGTTTGTTTTAATCAAATCAAAGAAAAGATTTATTAGGGATTGAAAGGGAACATGGAAACAGACTATCAAATTCTATACTTGTGACCAAGAGGCAACATTCCAAAATAAAGTAAGAACAGAGTATAGGTGGGCCCCCGTATCCACGGATTCGGTATCCACGGTTTCAGTTATCCATGGATTGCGGGGACAACCCCCCCCGGCTGTTACTTTTTTCCCAGTAAGCTTTGTTTCTTCCTTAAAAAACAAGAGAAGCAGCCTCTGGTTGCTTATTGCAGGCAAGTAGAACGAGACTAAGTCCTAGAGAGGCTCTGCAAGGTTAACAGAAACCTTGCAGAGCCTCTCTAGGACTTAGTCTCGTTCTTCTTGCCTGCAATGGAGGCTGATTCTCTGTTTGTTTTAAGGAAGAAACAAAGCTTGCTGAAAGAAAAACAAGAGCTGGGGGGGCGCACGCCTGCCCGCAGGGGAGGCAGGGCAGGGGTCCCTCATGAAACCATGGAGGGGGTGTTCGCTCCTATCCATGGTTTCAAGTATCCACAGAGGGGCCTGGAACATATCCCCAGCGGATATGGGGGGAGTACTGTATAACTAAGCCAGCGGGTGGCGCAGCGGGTTAAACTGCTGAACCATAAGCTGTCGATCGAAAGGTTGGCAGTTCGATTCCCGCGACGGGGTGAGCGCTCGTTGCTTGGCCAGCTCCTGCCAACCTAGCAGTTCCAAAGCATGTCAATGCGAGTAGATAAATAGGTACCGCTTGCGGGAAGGTAAACAGCGCTCCGTGTTCCAGCTGCATGCTACGCGCTGCGGCAAGGAGAGTCATGCCGGCCACATGACCACGGAGGCGTCTTCGGACAACGCTGGCTCTTCGGCTTTGAAATGGGGATGAGCACCACACCCTAGAGTCGGACACGACTGGACTTAATTGTCAGGGGATACCTTTTTACTGTATAACTAATACTCAACCTTATGACTACTTACTGTATTTAGGCATAGAAATCAGTACTGTACTGTCTCAGTTGATATCGGTTAAAAATGATATCTTGGCAAGTTGGTGGAACAGCCTTTGTGAAGAGTGTGAGACCTTTGATTAAGGTCCTGAAGCAGCATGCATCCTTTTGTCTTAACATCAGCCTATCAACACTGCACAGACAGTGTCTTTAAACTGTGATGCTTGATTAGTGTCGTTTACCACATTGCAAAAACCTAACCGTTCACAGAGCAAGCTGCTACCATAAAATGTTCAGTTTTTGTTCTTCCACGGGAGGCTGAGTTTGGAGAGGTGCCAAAGTAGGAATGCAGGAAACCAGGAAGCCTGTTGCAAGCTTTGCTCCCTGCTGAAAGTTCATGCTCACAAGGTTCCTTGTAAATGAATAATCACATGTGCTTCTTCCCGTGATGTCTTTAGTCATCAGAAAGTGTCAGCACAATGAAAAGATGTCATAACAAGTTCAGCACTAAGAGGTTATAACCAGCATTCCTTCTAAGCTGTACAGTTACCCAGCTCAAATTGGAGCCCTGCGCAGCTTCTGTCACAGCGCTCCGGAGCTCCATGATGTCATCATCGCCGAGTGCTCTGGAGCTCCCCTGCGCAGCTCCGTCAGAGCTCCACACAGTCCCTCCAACCAGGGAACACTGGTTATAGCTATTGAAAAATCATGTACCCTACTACTTATATGAAACAGAGTGTATTCAAAGATAATGCCTTCCATATTGATTAAACCACAGTTGGGGGCTCCTTGTATCTCCAAGTTGTTGTCACCCAGAAGTCTCTCTAACTAACCAGCCCCTTTTACATCTTTTCTCCGTTGTCACAGTAGCTCCTACTTCCAAGAATGTGGATATAAGCCTCTCCACTGACTATCAGTTGAATTATTCACTTAGATTGTTATATCAGGCTAGGTAATACATTTAAAATGGAATGAGGAACTTATAAAATTGCTATGGACAGGTCAGAATTCCAATACGACTACAACTTCTCACTTGGAGCTCTATTTCAGGGTGAAATCCTCTGACTCATCATGGCAGTAATTCAAAGTAAGTGTGTGGACAATGTGTTCTGTCAATGCTGACTAGGCAGATAGAGATTTGATGAGCAATGCACTAATGTGGTTGTCCAATGCGTAGAAAATAAAGCATACAGATGTATAAAAGTAATAAATCCTCAAAACAATATTTTTTGGCAATCTGCCAAAATAAAGAGAGAGAGCGAAGGGAATCAAAGGAAATATTCAAAAGAACCAAATTTGAAATAAACAGTGTCTGGTTAAATGTCATTCACAAGTCATCACTGATATGATGTCATAAAGGCAGAATGGGCAGAGGTAACAAGGATGTGTGAGTTCTAAGCATACTCACATGAAGCAAAGCTGGAGAATACCAAGTTGAGAGCAGGGTACAATGTGAATGAGAATACTAATAGCTGGGAGGAGATTGAAGCTGGCTCCCAGGAGGAGTGGGGGGGGGGGGAAGAAACACGCTTCCAGCAGCCTGCAAGGATGGATGCAGCAGGCTGATGTATTCAGACAAATCAGTGGTGGCGGAACACACTATTTCCACCGGATACCCCATCAACTTCTCAGAAACACAAGTGCTGGCAACTTCAAACACCTTCTTGCCAAAACTCAACAGAGAAGCAATAAAAATCTACAAACACCGATTAAATAACTTCAATAGAAAATAACTTAGAGCAGTCAATAGCAACTGGATTCCAGCACTGTCAAAAACAAAAGTCAAACCATGTAATAAGTGCCCCCCCTTTAAGAGCACTACAAATTTAGTAACAACAGTTCCCCTTAACAAGTCTTAATTTGAATGAAGTAACATGTTTTCCTACTGCTTGTGGTCACTGCCACTTTAAGAACTCTAAACTGCCGCTTGTCACTTTTCAGTTAAGCTCTGCCTTTTCCCTGCATCAAGATCTCAGAGTGTGCTTTCTGCACACCATTTTCCCTGAAGAAGCTCATCACAGAATGAGCGAAACGTTGGATCTTCTGTAATTGTTTAATTCTAATAAAATCTTTTACATGGCTTTAATATCCGAAAGTTTTTATTCCTCTGGAACTTCTAAATTTTCTGGCCATGAAAACCTGAGAAACTACAATAACATTACTTGTTAGGCTACAAGCCAGTTACTTAGCCATGGCTACGACCCTCTCTAAGTGGCTACCCTTAAGTGGCTACAACTCACTTAAACCCATTTATTTCACTAACGGCCCAATATAAAAGGCCAGAGTAGAGCCAGCGGGGCGGTGAGGAACAAATGATCCCTTACCTCAAAGAGACCTTTTTTGCAGTCAGAAACAACCTCTTGATGAATAGTGCTATGCCTTTTACCCATTATCGATTTGCTTTTATTATGGTTTTTTTAATTGTATCCTGTTGTGATTTCTAATTCTGCACTCCCCCATTTTGAGAATACCAGTTAAATACCAGAGAATACCAGTGGGTCATAAACTTCTAATTAAATAAATAGAAACTGGAATGTTTGTAAATAAAACATTTACCCAGGCAGTCTACAGCCCACTTTTCAACCAAAAAGATCCTCAAAGCTGCATACAATTAAAAATTAATACAAATTAAATCACAAAATCAATAAAACAAAACTAATGATACAAACTGCTTTTGTTTCAGGCAGGCTTTTAAAAGGGGACAAGTTTCTGAATCTGCCACACAATGTTGAGAAGGGGGCTCCTAAGATCAGTGACCACCCCCCAAAAAGTATCAATCAGCAATGGCCACCATCCTAACACATTGCAGAGCATTCTCATCATCACAAATTAAAGAGCAGACATGTAAATTTTTATCATTTACATTTTAATCAGGATGTATTTGAACTATTCAGAAGCTTGCTATACTATAGTAACACACCATGCCTTCCTGGTCCAACTAAAAAGATAGAATCATAACCATTGTGTGTCCTGTCTGTCTCCTTGCCAAATGCACCAGACATTCTATAAACCTGGTAACGGGGGAAAGAGGAATACGGTAATGAGGATGTTGTTGTCCGTCCGTCCCCGGTTACAATTTTGTATTTGCTGAGTGCTTTGCAGTAAATGTACCAAAGTGTTCAAGCCACATCTCAGCTGCATCTTCTCTCCATTCTAAGTGCTCACAGAAGGAAGAAACTGAACACAGAAAGTTAGCCATTTCCCACAAAAAGAAGTAAGAGGCTCTGAGCAAGCATTGTGGTCACTGGCAATAGAAAACATTCCATTGAAAACAGTAACAAGATGAGGAATGCAACTATGAGTCGCTATCCCAGAGCTAAGTGAGTAAGTATCATGTCTACTTCCCTTCCCCCGCAGCTCCAACTTGATTTTCATACCACCCAAAATTTGCTTGAAAGGTCCAATGACAATGTTTACTAAAATGTTGGCCAACTCCTTGCATACATACAGAACTCATGGAACATTTTAAGCTTCTTGGAACAATTTATTTGCTCAGCCTTATATCACAAGCAAAGTTCAAAGGAGGAAAAATATCTTAGTCCTTACCATGCACACAGGGAGAGCTCATAAGGTCTCTTCAAACCTGTTCTTCAGGGCTGTTTTATTGTATTTACAGAATTCAGGCAAGGACTCTCTTCTTAGTTGAAAATACTGCTTGCCTACTAAAAGACGATGCAAGCATATTTATATTAGAGACAATGGGGAATGGAAGAACAGATTAGAAAAAAATATTCCGAAAGCCACAGAGCTGTTTTTGTGGAAGGGTTGCTTCTCTCCAACAACTGTCACAGCCACAAATGGCTCTTCCACATATCTTCAAACATTGGCCAGATTTGTCTACCACTGAACCATATCAGAACATTTGCCTTGTCATTACTAAACTCCAGAACTTGTGAGGGAGAGACAGGCTCCTATATTCCCCATCATGGAGACACTAGAGAGAGTGTGGGTGTGTGGATGTTTTTCCTACTTTTAGTACTTAATTCTCTTTCCTCATCATCTGTGGTTTACATGGTGACTAGCCTAGGAAAAAAGTTGTTGCAGTGTTACACAGTAATGGGCAGAAGGTCTGGCTCAGTGGAAGAGCTGCCACCTCATATGCCTGAAGATCTGAGGATGCCAGTTCAAGACACCTGGAAGTATCTGTGAGCTGTCGACACTCCGCTGACGATCTGCAGAAAGCCCTTGGTGGGAAAGAGGAAAAATGCAGAGCACTCTGAGCGGGAGACAGGGTTGCCATCAGTCAAGTATGGAAGGTGAATGCCAGAGAGAAGCCAGACTGTGAAGGAAACCATCTGGAATGAAGGTGTTCTATGCAAGATTAGAACATTGTATTGTGAAAACCTCTTTGAGGGTTTAGAAAGCTTGCCTACGTGAACCGCCTTGAATTAAAGTCAGAGGAGAAACTAAGATAAGGTGGTATATACATACTGGAATTATTATTATTGTAGGGTAGAAGGGTCCAACATGATAAATAGAAGAGGGGCTGCATGAATTGAATTATGAACCAACTGGAGCAGGCACAAAGTTTCAAGAATAAGGGAAAAATAGGAATTAGGGCTTGGATTTCTCAATATACCTGCTGTATGTGCTTGGTGGGAAAACTGGCTGAGCATCTGTGTGAAAGTCTGCAGTTTGGTCCTCAACCAACCACCTCTGCTATTCAAGGAATCGTATGTATAAGCCACTTGTAGCTCTACTTGTTTCCAGACACTCTGACACACTATAAAAGTGGAAATGTGCTTTGTGTACTCTGCAATTCTTATGTCTTACTCCTTCACAAATATGCACATAAAGAAAATATTCATTGCAATTAGTGGCTTGCCTCAGTGTCTATTTCCTTTTAATAGTTATTTTAAGTGGAAAGATTTACTTCGTTTGCAGTGGCGTCGTTAGGGGTGGGGGGGGTGGACCCCAGGGCAGCGGGCACACATGGCGGGGGGTGTACTTTCCTCCTGGATGCATCGCCTGGTCGCCCCCTCCACCGCCGCTCCTGTTGTCGTTTTGTGCTGGCTGTCCTGTCTTTTCACCCTCCTGCCCGCCCCGGAGCCGTTTGGCTCAAAAAAGCTATGCACAACGGGTGTGTGTTTCAAGCTGTGTCGCCTCCGCCGAAATTTGGCGGTGACGCACAAAAATGACATCATACTCCGCAGGGGGCATGGCTTGGCATCACGTGGGGGGGTGTCGTGTCGGCGGGCCCCCACGGGGGGTGTAGGAACGCCACCGCTTGTTTGCTTAGTGGCAACATTTATTTTGCTGTGCCAACCTGTTGAAATGGTGTGTGTGTGATACACACACACACACACACACACACACACACACACACACACACACACAGAAATTAAGGCGTTAGACAGTTTTGTTCATTTGTGTGTGGTATAAAGTCAGATTCTATGAGAGTCTGGATTCTTGAGTACTGAAATTGAAATTCTGGAAGATGAGGCGTCTCTGTCATCAGGCTACAATGTTGATAACTGCCACAACTGTTAAAGACACAAGAGCTTTCTCCCAATGGAATCTGGCTGTACATGTCAACAGGCTTGAGTTTTTCGTTAAACCAGTATTGTCACCTTTATATATTTAAACCAGTATTGTCACCTATATATATATATATATATATATATATATATATATATATATATATATATATATATATATATATATATATATATATATATATATATATATATAGTTTAAAGTTTATTGATTTAATAGCAGGAGGTCAAAAATGAATATGGGCTAGGAATAAAAAACCTTGTTCTCACCTAGTGGGATGTTTGCCTTTT
Organism: Plestiodon gilberti rubricaudatus; assembly: GCA_026170595.1. Classification (NCBI taxonomy): domain Eukaryota; kingdom Metazoa; phylum Chordata; class Lepidosauria; order Squamata; family Scincidae; genus Plestiodon; species Plestiodon gilberti. The sequence goes on along the minus strand of JANXHW010000002.1, from coordinate 23,871,745 downwards.
GGGGTGGGGGAGCAGTATGTTCCATTTTCTGTTTTGAAAATTGCCTCAGTGAGAAAAGGTTTTGGTACATGGATGGTATCAGGCTGATATTTGAGAAACACAAATCCAAAGCCCCCTTTGCAGTTCAGAACCAGTTGTGAAGTCTTGTCAATGACAATTAAGGAGAACTGACTCATTAGTTATAGAAGTTTTGTTTTAATTACAAGACTAGCTGATTTAAGCAGGTACTCTGTAAAGATTTAAGGGGGACCCAATGGACTCTGGTGGGCTCTCCTGTAGATGTTTGCCCCAAGATACAAAGGGAGCAGATTAGCCTGCAGAATTCAAGGCTAGTTCCTTCCAGCCTCTATCACAATGATGTTAATATGAAGGCAAATCTGCATTGAAGTCCGGCAGGGGAAAAACCAATGGGGTTCAAAGAACCAATGAGTTCAAAGTCAGGAAACACTGGACAAGACAGTGCTTCCCCACTTTCTGCTCAATGTATCAGGGCCATAATTTACACATAAATAAATGTTAGGAGTTGCACAGCGCAATCCTATCCAACTTAAACTGCTGGTGTAACCCAGCGGTGCAGCGAGAACAGGAGGTCCCAGAATGGAAAGGGGATTCAAATCCCCTTTGAAGAGGATTTGAATCCCCTTTCCGTTCTGGGGCCTCCCGTTCTCGCTGCACTGCTGGGTTACACCGGTGGTGTAAGTTGGATAGGATTGCGCTGAAATACATGTTATTGTATCTATATCCCACCCTTCCTCCAAGGAATTCAGATTGGCTTGCAAGGATTCTGCCCCCTTTTCCCCTTCTCACAACCACCCTGTGAGGTGGACTTGAATGAGACAGAATGACTATCCCATACTCAGCAACTAAGCATCACAGCTGAGTGGGGATTTGAACTCAGCTTTCCCCAGTCCTAGATGTGATACTAATTGCCGCAAGTTTAAATGGTTTTAGATAATTCAGGTCTATCAATGGCTTTTACTGTTTTTGTCCCAATGATCAACAGGTAAATATTGGTGACACTCTGTGATTTGTAGCAGCTTCAGCCAACACTGTAGCTCTAGGGTTAGAAAGTCAAATCAATCAACAGCCTTGAAAACCATTCTTTCAAAAAATACACACATGCATAAAGTATGAGCCACCAACCCTGCACTCTTATCCCACTGATACACTTCAGTATTCTTTTATTAGATAAGTGGTCCAAATTTCTGTTCAAAGATGTGTTACACTGAAAGATGTCATGTTAAGAAAGGAAATACAGCAATGCTGTATTCTTATGTCTGTGTTTAAGGTTCTGGTACAAGAAATAGTTTTTTTTTTAATCAGAATAAAGTCTAAAATGATTTTAAATTCTGTTTTTTTTTCAGCCAACATTTATCGTAATACTTGGTGTGCAAGTCACATGACAACTAGTTTTTTTTTCCAGTCATGATGAGGTTTGAAATCAGGCCCTGTCAGAGGTGCCAACCCTTCATTCATTCAGTCGTAAAAATGTGGTTTACTAGGGAAAAAAAATGGAAAACCATGAGTCTAAAGGCACAGTCGCATAGCTGCTCTAATAGGACTTTGTAAACAGAGAACTGGTTGAATTTAGAAAATTCAAACGGAAGAGAATTTTACAAAGGCATCAGAAGCAGGCTTTTATCTAGCCACCTTCCTTAAAGACCCCAAAGGTTTTGAGGTCTACAGAATATGCACTAAAATATCGTATTTAAAAAAAGCAATAAGGCAAATAGTATAATCATTATTTCAAAATCATTACAATGGTAGTGTAGGCATTTGGAGTATAACTTAGTTATAAATTGTAGTATAGTCACCACTATATAGGCATAATTATTTCCTCCTTATGCAATTATTAGGTTCCGTTGGAATCCAAAACAGATTACAAAATCATCCTTGTACAGCACACCAAGTAGTGCCGAAAGGTATTTGACAGCGTTGTTTGCCTCTGTTGCTTAACTCATCCACGTGCCCAGAAACATCTGCCATTCCAAGCCCAAGAATTAAGCAATACCGTCGTCATCCAGGAATTAAACACTGTCGTACTTGTGAAGAGCTTCTTCTAACTTTTGTGTCACTTTTTGGAAAAAAAGTATTTGTTGTTGTAAAAAATGCTGCATCTGTGATTTGAAGTCTCTAACCCTAATTTTGTGGAAATGGTGAATTTCTGCCAAGGTGGCAAAAGAAATAATGTTACAGCGATCCTGAATGCCATCAGCCTTTTGCAGTTCCATCTTCCCTTCTTCCACATGCCGCTTACTTTCCTTCACTTTGGTAAGGGCACCTGCACAATAAACAGCAACAAAAATATACAGGAATTAAAAAGAAGCCTGGAATACATTAAGAGCTGTACCACTAAGGAAGCTTGCTGTCAAAAGTCTAAGAGCTGTGAAATTGTTCCCATGTTATGTGAAATAATACAAGTTACATGTGTACATGAAAAGATACTCTCCTCATTGCATGTTACCACATGTGCTTGCCGTGGCCAAACAAGGCCTCAACATGCTAAAGAATTAAGTGGCACAATTCTTGCATATAAACACATCTAAAATAGATGTACTGGTTATTTTAAATCACCAGTATTATATACTATATCACTGTCACACTGATACTTGAATTCTGAAGTAGTCATTGCTCTTCTCCTTCAAGTGTGAAAGTAAGGAACTGCTGACATTATCCTGAGAAAATATGCCTCTGACCAATTCAATTTGCTTTATCTATACATTAAACCGAAAACTATATAATCACAGTGAAACACTCGATTTTTTAAAATTCAGATCTGTTCATTTTATGACAGGTAATATACACATTTATTTTATTTATTTTATTTAAAAAATGTATATCCCGCCTTATCCTATGCCGAGACAAATGCCCAAGGCGGCTTACAACAAAAATTAAAAAACATAGTTTAAAATACAGAAATAAGTTTAAAACAATACATACTTAATTTAAAAACAATAAAATCCACTGGGGGGGCAACAGTATGGAGCACAAAAGTAGCATGGCAGAGCATCTTGAGACACAGGAGGCAGACGACAACCCATCACCCAAACGCTAGACGAAACAAAAACGTTTTGAGCCCTCGCCGAAAAGTCATGAGGGAGGGGGTGGTTCTCAGATCCCCTGGCAGGGAGTTCCACAGTTGTGGCGCCACAGCAGAGAAGGCTCGCCCACGTGTTGCCACTCCCCTAACTTGCGATAGAGGTGGTACACGCAGGAGAGCCCCCTCAGATGACCTAAGAGAGCGGGCCGGAATGTATGGGAGAAGGCGGTCCCTCAGATATCCTGGACCCAAACCGTGAAGGGCTTTAAAGGTCATTACCAGCACCTTGAATTGGGCTCGGAAACGAATGGGCAGCCAGTGCAGCCGCTGAAGCAGCGGTTCAACAGAGTCAAACCGCCTAGCTCCAGCGACCACCCGGGCCGCCGCATTCTGCACTAACTGCAGCTTCCGAACCATCTTCAAGGGCAGCCCCACGTTCCTAAAGACATGCAGAGTTTAAAATTCACTGTGAGAAGGTGTGGTTTGAGACAGTGAGCAAGAGAGCACAGCCACCACTCCCTGAGATTCTTTGATTGAATAAAAGATTTTCAGTCCAACACCATAAATGTATAGGATCTCCTTAAATGAATAAGAGCCAACGCTAGAAGCTAGACTCAAGAGATATGCAACGTCACCAGTAATAGGAATCTTTGAAAAAGGCACAAAAGTACATTAGAATTATCTCCACACAAATGCACAGTTCCCTAGCAAATCTTTCAGATAAGAAGTTGTGAAGGATGCTAAATGCTGATCTAAAATTTGCATATGTTGCAGCTAAATTTGTTCATTTCCAAACTCTAAACAGGTCCATTACAGTAAATTCAACCCAGTCTGGCTCAAGCTTTCATGAGAACCTCAGCAAGCCAAGGCTCAGCATCCCCACATAAACAGGGTACATCTCAGAAACTTGTATGCTATTCCAAACGATTCTGAAGTATTCATTTATTTACAATATTTTTACCCAGCCTTTCTCTCCAAAGGGACCCAAGGCGGCTTACAACAGAAAATACAAATACAAAAAAAAAATCACTTTTTTTAAAAACAATAAAAACAGTTAACTAAAACCAATAAAAACAACATCTAAAAAACGATAAAAGAGACCACTATTACAATTAAAAGCAAGAACATAAGAGCAGCAGCACCCCACCTGTACAAGCAAGATGTTAAAAAGGCTAAAGACTCAGAAAGCTTGTCTAAACAAAAACGTTTTCAGGCCTCGCCATAAAGTCTCCAAGGAGGGAGCAGTTTGTAAATCAAAAGGGAGGGAATTCCATAAGGTTGGTGCCACTACTGAGAAGGCCCTATTTCTAGCCGCCTCCCCTTGCACTTCCCTAGGCGACGGCACCCACAAGAGGGCCTTCTCTGATGACCTAAGGGGACGAGCTGGACTGTATGGAAGTAGGCGGTCTCTCAGATAGCCTGGCCCCAAGCCGTATAGGGCTTTAAAGGTCAAAACCAGCACTTTGAATTGGGCCCGGAAACAAATTGGCAGACAGTGCAGCCGTCGGAAAAGTGGCCAACAGAGTCGAACCGCCTACTTCCCGTTACTACACGGGCCGCTGCACTCTGCACTAATTGCAGTTTCCGAACCGTCTTCAAGGGCAGCCCCATGTAGAGCACATTACAATAATCTAACCACAATGTCACTGTGGCATGGATCACCGTGGTCAGGTCTGCACGATCCAATTATGGCCGCAGCTAGCACACCAGCCGAAGCTGGGCAAAGGCCCCTCTGGCCACAGCTGCTATCTGGTAATCCAAGAGCAGCTGTGGATCCAGACGGACCCCCAAGCTACGGACCTGCTCCTTCAGAAGGGTGTGCAACCCCATTCAGAGCAAGACGATGCTCTAGCACCTACCTGTATTGTGGATTTCTGAGCCAGGAGAACCTCTGTTTTGCCTGGGTTTAATCTCAGCTTGTTAGCCCTCTTCCAGGTCCCAACCGCTTCCATGCAGTGCTCCAGAACCTCAACAGTCACGCTGTAATCAGGTGGAAAAGAGATAGAGCTGGGTGTCATCAACATATTGATGGCACCCAACTCCAAATTCCCGGATGACCTCTCCCAGCAGTTTCATGTAGATGCTAAATAGCATGGGGGACAAGATAGAACCCTGTGGCACCCCACACCTCAAGGACCAGGATGCCGAACAGGCATCCCCCATTACTGAACTTAAGAACATAAGAAGAGCCTTGCTGGATCAGGCCAAAGGTCCATCTAGTCCAGCTTCCTGTATATCACAGCAGCCCCACCAGATGCCTCAGGGAGCACACACCCAACAAGATAACCTGTTTCCTGTTGTCACTCCCTTGCACCTGGCACAGAGAAAACCTCTCTCACTGAAGAACTCCAATAAGCTTCCAAAATTCCTACTTATCCCAAAACATAGTTTGACATTGCCTTCGAGGTAGACTGTATGCAAATATAAGGAATTAATAACGACTGAGGGCCCAATCCTATCCAACTTTCTAGCGCTGATGCAGCCGCAATGCAGTCACACGGTAAGAGAACAAATGCTCCCTTACCTTGAAGTGGCCTCCGTGACTGCACCCCCTCCACACACACACACAATGAAGCGCATGTCCCATTGGCAAGGCTGCATCAGTGCTGTAAAGTTGGATAGAATTGGGCCCTCAATGAATGTATGAACTGGTCAGTACTGCCAGACAAGGAAGTGTACTAGATATGTAAGGTATATACAAAAAGAAAAGAATACAAATAAGTACAAAGTGCATGATCTTTAGATGTCACTTTCACATTCTCAGTCACCATTTCTGAGTCACTGTGAATATACAGTATATCTTTAACTAATCAGGGTTTGCCTACATAGCTCTATCTGATGGTGCAATCCTAAACGTGGCCAGCGCTGTGACGCCAGTCTAGGGTGTCTCAAACGTGCCATAAAGGACATATGCGTCACCCAGCAAGAAGGTTGTGCCAGTGCCGAAGCCTGCACTGCCTGCCAAAGAGGAAGGAGGCCAGCGCCATGCAGCAGGTAAGTCCTGCTATGAGTGGCATTGGGGCTAGGGGAGGGTGGAAAGGGGTGTAATGGGGAGGGGAGGAAAGGGGGTGGATTGGTCCTGGGATCGGCGTCCTCATTGGACATCATATCCTATCCTCCTTCCCAGGCCTCCAGCCCCGACATGGGGCCAGCACCACTAGAATAGGTGGCACTGATCTGAGTAGTCACATACTGTAGCAGAGGCTGGTGCATTACTCGGGGGTAAGGGAACCCCCTGCCCACTCCTCTCCAGCACTGGATACGGCAGGGACCTGGTGCTGGATAGGATTGCGCTGTGAGACACCATGTAGAGTTTTGCGTTAGTTTTGATTCACCTTCAGCAAGCTAACTGCATTTATTTTCCAAAGTTGTAGGCCAGAACTTGAAGAATGGATTAACACAAAAGAAGCACCATCCCAATGAAATAACATTTGCTTGAACTGGTAAAACTGATTTAGGTTTGATTTATACACAACATCTGGGTTTTATCAGACAGAGATGAATAAGCCTGGCTTGTTTTCCATTTTCCTTAAATAACTAGTTAGACATTCATTTCTAATTAGTCTTGTTAGCTCAATTTTTTTAGACCACCTTCTCCTCTTGATGCACAAACGGTGAAATGCAAGTACTTCAGCTAGGATGTACATGAAAACCTAGAGGCCTATACTGCCCTATGACGGCACACAGCATGAATTAACCTTACCACTTGAAACTTAGAGTGCTCTGTCAGTGGTCTACTAATATTAATCATGAGTCTTGCTGAACTAAGCCTGTTATGACATTCCATCAATACACGAGCAATTTGCTTGCAAAAATGAGACTACAATGATATCCATACTTTGGCCTGTGCCACAAAGAGCAGCATGGGCTACGTGTACAGGAAGAGATTATGCAATTGGTTAAAAATGCCTTTCCCTGCACTTCCTCTCATGACATTCCAATTTCCCCCTGCTAGTTGCAAGTAATGTTGAGTGTTGAGTATGTAAAAATGTAGCAGCAGTTCTCACTTTTAACCCTCCTGCCCCCAACGTGTTAGTAGTAATATTTTAAATAAATTTCAGACCTGGACAAGCCGAGGGTTGTACTGCTGTGGAAGTTTTACACAATTTCTGGTGGGTTTGAAAGAGAACTAATAGAAATTTTACAAATAAGATTACTTAAGTTTTAAAAATGCATACATTAAGAATAGACTTATTTCTACTATAGTCTGGTTTGGGATGATACAATATGATTTTAGAAATTTACAGTGTGAAAAGCACAAATTTTCTGTGCCGTAAGCTCTCCGCCAAACCTAGCAAAAACTCTCATAAATCAAGAAACAGGTATACATCTTTCCCGCAATGCTTCAAAATGGTTTTAACATTATGGTCTTAACAGTAGCACTTAGAAGAATCACGGCATATACATCACAAGCTGCAGGACATTAATGGATTATTGAACAGAGCAACCTAAAGAGGACTACCACAGTTTTGGGAAGTATGGGTTCTGCTGCCATGTAGACACAAATGAAGAAATAAAAATCTTTAAACTGTAGTTGTGTGATGGATTTCTTTAATGCCAGTTGCAACTGACACACAGATGTAAACTGTCACAACCACAGACAAGATCTTCTGTGGTTGTGACAGTTTACATCTGTGTGTCAGTGGCAACTGGCATTAAAGAAATCCATCACACAACTACAGTTTAAAGATTTTTATTTCTTCATTTGTGTCTACATGGCTGCAGAACCCATACTTCCCAAAACTGTGGTAATTATATCCGGTCATGAAAATCTCCATGAAACACTAAAGAGGACTCTCTGCATTTCCTGGTTTGGAAGCACTGGGCCCAACAGATTGCTGAAATGAAAAGCTTTTTACTCATTCTCAACTGCAAACTACCCAGTACGCTGTAAAACAATATGCAACTCACATATGTGCACTAAAAAATATGTATTCCTCTCACCCAAGCTACAAATGCCAATTTCTTAAAATACCGTATTTATCGGCGTATAAGACGCACTGGCGTATAAGACGCACCTTCCTTTTGGCCCTGGGTTTCAAGAAAAAAAGATTTAAAGCATTTTGGGCCACTTGGCCACTTACGGCTTGGCTGCTTAATTAGCTAATTTACATAAATTGCACAAAAAACCAGGATCTCTTTTAAAACACACAGCAATAAGACACATGAACAAAATGCACCAGAACATGAATCCCAAGTACAAAAAAAAAACCCAGACTCAACTTTTTTCCCCAACCCACCCATGCACAGTTTCCAAAGTAAAAAACATTTACCCCAAGTACAAAAAACCCCCAGACTCAACCCTTTCCCCCACCCCACCCCACCCCACCCATGCAGTTTCCAAAGTAAACAACATAAAAGTACAAAAAAAAAAAAAACACCCCAGACTCAACTCTTACCCCACCCCACCTCACCTCACCTATGCACAGTTTCCAAAGCCTCCCCAACTAGGCCCAGTGCAGAAGCTTACCCAAGCTGCATTCATTCACCATCTAGGAGAGCTGGGAAGACCACACCCTCTGCAGCTCAGCTGAACTGAGGAGCACAGCACCCTCTGCTGGCTGCTGAGAAGCTCAACTCATGCACGTGCATAAATTAAACCTGACAAAGAGCTGTAGATCGGTTAGATTAGTCAGGGAAGAAAGCACAAGGGAGCTCTCCCACTCCGGAAAAATGTGGTAAGCCCAAAAATGCTTTAAAACGGGCGGGGGGGAGGAGGGATTTTTTTTAATATTGCACCCTACTATTTTGGGTCACAAATTTAGACAAAAAGTGTGTCTTATACACCAATAAATACGGTAGTTATTAAAATAATTTATTGGCCCTCTTCCCCATGCTCAAAGTGACTTACATATACATATACAGATAAAAACAAGCTAACCCCCTGCTAACTGGGCAAGAGGCACTTTTTCAATTGGTGCTCCTCTTATTTAGCAGGGGGAGAGTACCGTATTTTCCTGCATATAAGACGATTTTTTAACCCAGGAAAATCTTCTCAAAAGTGGGGGGTCGTCGTGTACGCCGGGTGTCGTCTTATAGGATAGGTGCTGACATGAGCCAGACTGGGCTGTTTGTATACGGAGCTGCGCGCCGCTCTTCCCAGCTACAGGGCGGACTAGGAGTCTTTTCTGATGCATGAATCTGGCTTTGTTTGATGCCCTAGCTCAGGGGTGGCCAACCTTTCAACATGAATGCTGGCCCTTTAAATGGTTGTGTAGGTGAGGCTATTTCAGCAGGTGCAGCTGCTTTAGCAGCACCATCAGCACTTGCAGCTGCCAAGGTTCTGTCTTCTACACAACTCTTAAGAACACAGAAACCCTAATGGTGGAAGGTTGGCCACCCCTGCCCTAGCTAGAATCAGTTGTTTCAATCTATTTCTAACAAACATTTCTGTTCGTTATCCTTTTGGCTACAGGGCGGAAGAGGGGACTCTCCCCCGCCCGCCCTGTAGCTGGAACGAGGAGACGTGGCTTCGTGCGCACGCTGAAACAGTGTGTGCACGAAGCTGTCCCCCTTCTAGCTACAGGGCGGGCGGGAGAGTCCCCTCTTCTGCCCTGTAGCCAAAAGGATAGGGGTGGCTTCGTGCACGCGCTGTTTCAGCGTGAGCACGAAGCCGCGTGCGTCTCCTCGTTCCAGCTACAGGGCGGGCGGGGGAGAGTCCCCTAGTCCGCCCTGTACCCGGGAAGAGCGGCGCGGAGAAGGAGGATTTCCTTGCTCTCCGGAGAAAGTACTGTAAAAGAAAGCTCTCCGGATTTCCTTGCTCTCGTCCGCCCCGTTAAAGTAAGTCCCCCGCCAGCCAGCCCTGTATCCCCGCTGCTCAGTCTCCCGCCCTGAAACAGCGTGTGCACGGCTGGGAAGGGGTTGTGGTTTTTGCATTCCTAGCTACATTGGAGACGTGGAGCCTGATGTGCGTGGAGCACTGGCTGGAGCAGGGCGAGAAGGAGGATTTCACACTAATCAAGCTGATTACAAATTCTTGCGCACCCTGTGCCTGAAATCACACACCCCTCGGCTCTCTCTTTCCCCCTCCCTTCGCCTCTCTCTCTTTTCACCCCCACACCGCTTTCTGAAATGACTTAACGTGATCTCTCAGATCTCCGAGACCTTGTGTCGCTGCCAGTAGCATCTCGCCTCTCTCTCGCATTGCTTCCTGTTATTCTGGGTATTGTGTGTAAATATGCAGAGCCTTCTCACACTAATCAAGCTGATTACAAATTCTTGTGTGCGCATCGCTGTGCCTGAAATGAAATCGCACACCCCTTGGCTCTCTCTTTCCCCCTTCCTTCGCCTCTCTCTTTTCACCCCCCCACTGCTTTCTGAAGTGACTTAAAAACATGTAGCAGACATGGTGAATGAGCATCTGATGTTTTTTAATTTTTATTTGGTGTGCGTTGGAAGAGGGGTAGTCTTATACGGAAAAACTCTATATTTTAACTGGAAAAGTTGGGGGTCGTCTTAAACGCCCAGTCGTCTTATACGCCGGAAAATACGGTAACTGCCCCCCCTTTCACCCCAGCACAGTGTCTTTTTGGTGGCTGTTGCTGGTGGTGTTCTGCATCTTTTTTTTTTAAGACTGTGAGCCCTTTTGGGACAGGGAGCCATTTAATCATTTGATTTTTGTCTGTAAATTGCTTTGTGAACTTTTTGTTGAAAAGCGGTATATAAATACTGTTAATAATATTATTATTAATAATAATAATAGTCAACAGATTAAAAGGTTTATCATTGTTTCCAACAAACACTATTTGAGGAACAGTAGTAGGAATCACTGTTATTTTGTAAGATGGAATAAACTCCAACAGGCCTGACAGTATAATAGATTTTGACCGTAATGCAAGTTGATATGGCTAACCAACTTAAAATGAGAGGTTTAACATGGCATAGTTTGTCACCTATATTTAAACATTTCAAGGTCATAATATATTTTACTTAGGTAGGGAGGCTGTAACAGTTTATTCCCACCACTTTTCCAATTTGGATCATAGCCCCATGAGCAGTGGTGACAGACCGCACCGAGTGAAACCCTCAGGGGTGGTGACATCACTAGTAGCCAAATTTGTGAAAATACTTTATTAATATCATCATAGATATATCATTCGATGCGTACTTTCATGCAGAATGCAATCAAACCGTTTCGAATTATCTGTTATTATATCAAACGTTATGGCCAAATAACCAGAAACATAAAACACAACTACCTTATGTAACAAAAAGTGTATTTCCTTAACTCAAAACAGACCAATGTGACTGATTGTTCTGAGAGCCAAGTTGGTTACTGATTTATTGGGTGACCTGCACTGTTATATATTAAAATAAATAAAGTTAATGGGGGTGACACCATGAGTTACTGGACTGGGCAACACCAATCCTAGTGATACCACTGACCAGGAGTAATCTGTAGAAATACATAGCCCTGCCTGATGGGTATCTTTTGTAGAACCCAGCTCAGTCCAAACTTGTTTCTCCCTAGTCACCTCTGGGATCCATCATGGGGGTGATGCGCCGAGCTCTCACACCGGGTGACACAAACCTTAGTGACATGTCTGTTGAGGCTGCAAACATACTTTTAATCTGGGCATATAATATTGCAATTTAAAGGTGTAATTTTGATTATGTGGGAGGCGAGGCGATGATGCGGGGGCAGGGCAATGATGTGTTTCCCCGCCCACTGCATGGGAGGAGGTCCATCATGGGGGTGATGCACTGATCTCCCGTACCGGGTGACACAAACCCCAGGAATGCCCCTGCCCATGTTAGTTTTGAGTTGTTTACAGTAGAAGAAAAAGCTTTAAATAGCTTTCAATGGAAGGATTTTTCTTAGTCCAAATAACATAGGGGTGGTGGTGGGTGGGCTGTGATCTGGATCAGAACTGCAGTGGGGACAAAGTGTTAAAGCCCTCCTATCCCTGTGCCATTTTTGCTATGATTTGCACACATATTCCCAGAGATGTCGCTACAGGGGGGCGGTACTGTAAGTTCTGCACCGTTTTACTCCGTGTTACGAAGTGGCCTTCATTGTTTCCTGTGCGAGCTTTGCCTTCACGCGATCCTCCTGCGCGCTGCCTTCACCGCTCTGAATGGCTCTGACGGCGAGGGGGCAGGGCCACCTTGTAATGCAGAGTAGAATGGTGCGGAACTTAAAGCAGTATCAGACCGCACGCGTCTCGCTTCATCGCGTCACAGAGTTGATTCTGATTGGCCCAAGGCATTGCTCCGCGTCCTGCCTCCACAACACCAAACGTGGTCTCTCATTGGCCGAAGGCCGTTCTGGTGTGTTCCAAGTTGAATAAATTGAGCTTTGGCCAATGAGAGGCTACGTTTGGGGTTGTGGGGGCGGGACGCGGAGCAATGCCTCGGGCCAATCAGAATCTACTCCGGGACGCAACGAAGCAAGAAGCCTGCGGTGTTAGGCCGGCTTTACAGTACCGCTCCCTTTATGCCTCTGCATATCTCACTGTGTACTATTGTGTACTATTTTTTAAAAAATGAAAAATACTGGGCCAAAACATGTATAAAAAGTAATGTTTTAGCTCCTATCTTATACATTCAAAGAAAGACTGTTTATTATTATTAGACTGTTTATTATTATTATTAACAGTATTTATATACCGCTTTTCAACAAAAAGTTCACAAACCGGTTTACAGACAAAAATTCAATACTATTCTTATAGTTACACAGTTTTCATGATAAGTAACATAAGTTTTTGATCACCATCAAAAACGGAAATCAACAGTGAAGCAAAATTTGCTCAACTTTAAAGGGCAACAACGAAGGGGCTAACTAAAAGTAGAATCTCAATGTTGTGAGAAAATGGTATGTACAAAAATTTTCTAAAATGGACAATAGACAAATAGTATTAACAATTCACAGTCACAAAAATTCAAATGCAGCACTGTCTTGCTGATTCTAGAAAATTCTCGTCGTTCTGCTAAGTTGCAGATTTTTACCAGCCAGCAGAAACAGAAAAATTGTTGGTCTGACTGCAGCAATGCCATGTCAACTTACAGTACATAACTTAAGAGTAAAACTGGTTTCATGGCATGATGTTTTCCTGAACTCAAACTTGCAATTATAAAGTAGTTGCTTCAAACTCACATTAGCTTCTCTTTCTGAGAAAGGGGAATCACCAGTTTCACATGGCTACCACATTAACAAGTAGCTTTACAGTATGTTAAGATTCTTAAAATTCAGATTCACCCTTCATAAGGGTGAAACGGAACATAAAGGAATCGCTTAAGTTCTGCTATGTGTATTTTTCTCACAGGTGCTTGTTTCCCTAAATAAAAACATAATTCTTTTATTTGGTAGATTATACAAGTGAGTGCAATAATAACAAATGTCCCTGTACTGAAATCTTGTTTATGCTAGGCATTCCAATCCTGCATAGGATGCACCCCGCACTGGCAGAGTCGGGGCACACTTCAGGGGAAAGGGACGTTTGTCCCTTTCCCCCGGTGTCAGCCCCAGCAGGCCCAATGGGCCTCCTTGTATGCGCACCAGCTATTTTGCTGGTGCACATTGGGGAGGCCGTGTAAGGTCGGCCAGGCCCAGGAAGGGAGTTTGGATATTGGCAGAGTGTGCCGTTGATATCCCCACCCCCTCCACACGCTTCTGGTTGGCCAATAGTCCCTCCCCCACCACCCAAGCCCGCCCTCCACACGCAGGTCTTACCTGTGTCCGGCGGCGCGTGTGTCACCAGGTGGTGGCTTACTCCCAGGGTGCCGTGAAAGTGCTTTACGACTTTCGCGACACCCTAGGCTGGTGGAGCATTTGCTCTGCCAGCCCAAAGTTGTGCAGGATTGTATTGTAACACTGTCATCTACACAGAACAAAGGAACATAATTGCAGAACCATGCTGCTAATTTTAATTTCTGGAACCATTCTCGCCCCAAGTCTATCCAAGCTGAACTTCCATTGTCTCTAGTTAAGGAATGGCAGTGAGTGAAGTTGGGAAGGATTTCTGCCCAAATTCCTAGCGAGGCGACTTGAAACTAAACACCAGTCTAGGTAACAATGTTGCTTGATTGAACAATGTTCTCCATTTTTTCCCAGTATTGCAACTACTGCAACTAATATGTTTTTTTCATTATTATTAATATGTTTTTTTCATTAGTGCTGGAGAGGGAAAGAGAAAAAAAAGGTGCCACCATCACCAACTCCTCACTTGTAGCCGAGTGGGCAGGGAGAGGTGAGGAAGGGCACCCCCACTCTTTACCTCCCCTTGAGCGTCCTTCCTGTTCATTTTCAAAAAAGCTCCGTGCCAGAACTTGGAGAAAGATGGACCTGAAGGAGGGGCAAGGAATGGGATTGTCCTTCCTCACCTCTCCCTGCCCACTCAGTTGCAAGTGAGGAGGAGGCAATGGTGGCACCTCCCCCCTCCCTCCAGCATCACATTACCTTCTAATATCTGGGAAATTACAGTATCTGGCAATCCTTCAGTCCCAGAGATGCCAGATATTGCACCTTTTACAGTACAGTATAAGTATTCATTACCATCTCCTTCCTTTGTTATTGCTTCTAGAAAAACTAAAGTAACATTACAGTACACTGTTCAACCATAGTGCACATATTGGTTTTGAGCATGTCTGGGAGGATTGGGGCGGGGATAGTGGGAAGAGAGAGAAGAAAGCTAAGCAAGATACACATGTTACCAGTAACTAGATGGCCATGCAAAAGAGCATACACTGCCCTGTCTTCATTATGTAGTCACAACTTGATAGGTTCTCTTTATGTCATCATGTTGTTTGTATCTCATTCATTTTGCAAGAGAGACCAAGGCAATATACGGTATGTGAGGTTATTCCATGTTATCCTTACAACTATGCTGTGAGGCAAATTAAGGTAATGGCTACCCAGTAAGTTTCAAGTCTGAGCAGGGATTTGAATCCTGTTACTTTTTCTTTGAGACCAACACGGTACACAAATTGTGGCTTGTTTACCAGCCAGCAGTGATAATGGTACACAGCATACCAGGTTGAGGAGGAAGATACAGCCTATACACTCTATATACTACATGGCTTTATACATTTCTAATGAATTGCCAGTTTGGCAGGGATCACTGTAATTCTAAATCATGAAGCAATCAGATCTGTTCAATGACCCAAGTAAAAAAATATAAAATGACTGATGATGTCTTAATGTCTTTAATAATATATAGCCCTTATATAAATCTATGGTGTTGCCATATTTGAAATACTGTGCACAGTTTTGGTTGCCACCCCTCAAGAAGGATATTACAGGAAAAGTGCAAAAGAGGGCAACCAAATGATCAGAGGGCTGGAACACCTACCTTATGAGGTAAGGCTACAGTGTTTGGAGCTTCTTCACTTGGAAAAAAAGACAATTAAGGAGGGGGAACATAGCTGAGGCCTATAAAATTACGTATGGTTTGGAGAGAGCAGATACAGAGAAGCTTTTCTCCCTCTCTCACAATACTAGTACCAGGGGTCATTCACTGAAACGGATTCATGGGAAATCTAGTACGGACAAAAGCACATAATTAGTCTGTGAAATTCATCGTTGCAAGATGTGGTGATGGCCACTAGCTTTAAAGGCTTTAAAGGGGGTTTGGACAAATTCATGGAGGACGAGTCTATCAATGGCTACTGGTCATAATGGCTATGTGCTACCTCTAGGTCCAGCAGCAGTATGCCTCTGAATACCAGTTGCAGGGTAGCAATGGTGGGAGAGAAGTGTGCCTTTCTCTCCTGCTTGTGGGCGTTCCAGAGGCAGCTGGTTGGCCAATGTGGGGAAAAAGAATGTTGGACTAGATGGGCCTTTGACCTGATCCCGCAGTGCTTTCCTTATGTCCAAGCCAGGACTGGCCAATTTGTTACCCACTTAACCAAAGGCAGGCCACCAAGAGCTTGATAAACCTCCTGTCTTTCGCTATTTGCCTGGGACGGCAAAAACGAGGGTCTGAAAACATCTGGGAAGCCAAAAAGTAGGGCATGTTTGGTTTGGCAGGACACAACTTGTGCAGACCTTTATAGGCCATTGCGTCTTGAGATAATGTTTTGGAAATTTTGCAGTGGGTTTACATGCTAGGTTGCATACATAAATACTGTAAAGCAAGTAATGTGTGTCAGGTGGGCAAGGAACAGTTTAATAATATCTGAACTACAACTACTTCCATTTTTAATGGACCTGGTGCCTGCCAACATAGCTCCATGGTCTACAATGAATTCCTCTGAAATGAGCTGACTTACAAGCCAGTCTTTCCAAGAGCTGGCAGGTGTCCATTATCACTTTTTCTTCAAGTTATCACCTCTTCCCTGACAAGCAATCAATAAACAAGGGCTTATCCCAAGGAAAAGCATTTACATGACACTGAAAATGCTACTAGACGCTTGTATTTTAATAATTTTGATAAAAGCTGGCTAAAATGAATAGCACCCATCATGTCCTTTCATGCTAGACTATTGTAATAGCACTTAGATGGTAATCACATTGTCACTGCCAAGGAGCATTTGACATGAGTGAAAAATGGCATTGTAATTTGATACAGATACAGAGCCTTCTATTGGAAGGAAGAATTCTTACAAACGGCTCTGTTTAGAAAGTGTATATATATACACATGTATATAAATAAAGTTTAAAAAATTGCGATGACAAAAACCGTCAACATTTGAACGTTCTTCGTTGATTTTCTTGCCCTTCCTGTGATAGTAAACTACTGTGCCTCCAAATTTAAATTGCAGGATTTCAGCCTTAATCATACATTTTTACATTGTTGCAAAATCTGTATTATCTATAAAATTATACACCAAAAAAACAAGTTGACCTTTATTAGGGACAACAGTTTTGACTACAATATAAGAATCATTAGTGTTAATATAAGAATCATTAGCGTTAACGATTGTAAATATAACTATGGGAGTGTACTGTTATACTGTTCTGGGGGCT
The DNA here is from genome assembly GCA_026170595.1 of Plestiodon gilberti rubricaudatus. Taxonomy (NCBI): domain Eukaryota; kingdom Metazoa; phylum Chordata; class Lepidosauria; order Squamata; family Scincidae; genus Plestiodon; species Plestiodon gilberti. The sequence goes on along the minus strand of JANXHW010000002.1, from coordinate 23,854,799 downwards.
ACACATGCATCCCAAGTCCTCTAGGCTTAAGGGGTTTATCAGTCATTTTTTTATAATCTAACACACTACACAGAGGCTGGAAGCACTCAACTTACAGTTAAGTTCAACAAATTAGACACACTGACTCTTCAGATTTCTCTTGGAAGTCTCATTTCAAGGGTTTAAATGTCATGAGCCAACTCCACATTCCAATTGTATCTTCTCATTGTCTTTTGGGTTATATCAAATTTTCTATCTGGCAGAGAAATATCCCTTAATGCAGTGAAAACGGCTTCCTTTGTACCACAATGGATGGCATTCTTATCCTTGCCCCTTAAAGTGCAAAATTCATTAACTGATTAACAGCTCAATCCTATCCAACTTACACCACCGGTGTAGCCAGCAGGGGAGGGCAGGGTGGGAGGCTTTGGAGGGGAGGGTAGATTTACATCCCCTTTGAATCCCTCTTTGGAGGGGATTTGAATCCCCTTTCTGTTCTGGGGCCTCCCGTTCTCGCTGCACTGGTGGTGTAAGTTGGATAGGATTGCGCTGTAAGACTGCAATCCTAGCCACACTTACCTGGGAGTAAGCCCCATTGACTATAATCGAACTTACTTCTGAGTAGACATGCATAGGATTGGGCTCTCAAACTGTATTGAGAAATTAGACACCAGAGTGATAAACACACTGTCATGAATGGCTACTGAGGTATAGCTACACCCCTGGGGCACCCCCCCGCCCCTCCCTAACGACACCTCTGGGTACTATCTACACAAGCTTGCTTTACAGATTGGAAGCCTCTTATCACATAATTCTCAAATACAGTGATTTAATTTTATAGTCAGACCTTTTCATCCGCTGGGGCTCTGTTCCTGGAACCACAGTGGATACGAAAATCAGTGTTATATGAAATCCGGGGGGGGGGGGGGTCGGGAGCAGTGCCACATTACCTTTTTCCCAGCATCTTCGCTGCTTCCCTCCTCCTGAGTTTGTTTAAACTGACTGAAAAAACAAAAGCCACTACTGGAAGCAACCTGTAAATGGCGCCAGAGACCCCTGGCATTTTTCAGCAGTTTGGACATGCACAGGAGGCTGGAAGTATCTGGCAGGCCCCCAACAACGCTGAAAAAAAGAGGTAATGTAGTGTGGTTGGATGCCATCCGTGTTGAGTCAACTCCGCAGATAAAAAAAACCGTTATTAAAGAGGTCCGACTGTATTTATGTAATTTTTCACTAACACAAAATTAATCTAAGAACAACACTGATAAATATTAGACTCCTTGGGGGGGAAAGGGCAAAAAGGCCATTTTCCTTCAACTTTTTCTTCAAGTTTTCACCCATACCCTGATTAGCAATCAACAAACAAGGGCTTATCCCAAGGGAAAGCATTTACATGACACTGAAAATGATACTTTGTCATGCTACGTGACAAAGAGTGTCCATGTCTTTAAAGATAAAGGCCTGGAAATGCCAGCTACCAGGATCCTAGAACACTGGACATTTATGACCAAATCTCACAAAGTAGTTATAGGAGCAAAAGCTAAGGATGACAGGCTTAGTATCTTACAGGAGGGCACAGAATTTCTCATCTCATGTACAATATCCATGATAGTCATTTAATTGTTGAAGCAAGCATAAGAACATAAGAAGAGGCCTGCTGGATCAGGCCAAAGGCCCATCTAGTCCAACTTCCTGTATCACACAGTGGCCCCACCAGATGCCTCAGGGAGCACACAAGACAACAAGATACCTGTATCCTGTCGCCACTCCCTTGCACTGGGCACAGAGAAAAGCTGTGATGGACGTCTCCTCCATAAATCTGTCCAATCCCCAAGCAATTCATATGTGGCTTGACACATGTTTTTTTTACAAAGGAGCAGGGTGCTTTTAAACATCACACTGCTCACTATTAGTACCATCTAGTCTCTACCACTGAAGTCACAGGTACGAAGCTAGTCTCAGACTAACAGCGCAATCCTATCCAACTTACACCACCGTTGTAACCAGCGGGGGAGGGCAGGGCGGGAGGCTTTGAAGGGTAGGGGAGATTTAAATCCCCTTTGAAGGGGATTTGAATCCCCTTTCCGTTCTGGGGCCTTCCATTCTCACTGCACCGGTGGTGTAAGTTGGATAGGATTGTGCTGTAATTAAATAGCTAAGGCTGCAATCCTATCCACATTTATCTGGGAGCAAGTCCCACTGACTATCATGGGACTTACTTCTGAGTAGACATGCATAGGATTGGGCTCTAAGATCTTTTAAGATGCTGCTCAGTATCAATGCAGCACTTTACTGCAGGCTTGTCTTACAAAAAAAAAAGGGAAACCAAGTTCTATGCATTACATTTAAAACAAGGTTAAAAAACGTATAGTATCTTGATACTGTTTCAGTTACATTACCTTTCTGGACATGGATGATGTCTGGAAAATTGGCCAAATGCCCCTGATACAGCGCTAACAAATCCATCACAGGGTCCAGGTCAAGTCGGGGTTGCTCAGCAAAGAGTTCACCAATAGCATCGTAAGCTTCTGCAGTAAAGGCTATGGCCTGATTGAGGCCAACTGAAAAAGCCTGCTGGTCCATCTCAAAGGCTTGGCTGAGGCCCTTGAAGGAATGTCCAACTTTCTGATATTCCTTCTTGAAGCCAGTGACCTGCTTGCGAGCAAACTCACTGACCGTCTGGTTGAGCTGAATGGTGCTGTCATCCATCTTCTTGGTGAAACTTTTGAAACCATCGACTTGACTTTCTACCTCCTGCAGGTCCAGAGTGGCAGGAGAACCAGCAGGGACGCTAATAGTCAGGAAGAAGTTGGCACCCACCATCTCGTCCTTCTCCGCCTTACGTTTGCCCTGCTTCCAGGCCTTCTCATCAGTGCTGGGGCAGGTGAGGAAATGCTGGAAGGCATCACACTGGGCCAACACTGGATGGCTACACATATGATCCATCCACCAGGCCAGGCCCTTACGGCGCTTGGAGATGAAGTCCTCCTCAAAACGTCCCGTGGCCTGTTTCTCTGGCAAATGGGGAACTGAAATGACTGGAAACTTCTCAACCAGGCGCCCATAGAGCCAATCAAAGTGCTTGTAACGTCGGTGTACCTGTTGCCCAGTGTGGCTTGGCACCAGCTTGTAGGCAATGTAGCTCTTCATGCCCTTGAATTTGGTCTGCTTGGTGGGATCTTCGATGGAGCACTGGAAAGGGTAGGGGTTCTCCTGCCACTCAGGCCCATAAGAGCCCATCACCACACACAGCTTGTCCCCATCCTTCACGAAGCCGGACGCCTCGCCCAGCACAAAGGCCTCGCCTCCCGATTTCACGAAGGTGGAGAAGCGATTCAAGTTGCGGCTCACGGTGGCAGAACTCTTGGCCCCGCCAGTGCCACCGGCTGGGTGATGCAAGTGGCCCCCAGGCTGGCTGCCCCGGGAGCTCAGCGACAGATCGGAGCGGGTGGAAAGCCGGTACCTGTTGGAGGAGGTGCCCCCGACGCCGCCACCCATGCCAGCACTATCGTAGTCCGGGTAGGAGCTGCCCAGGACGCCCGGCTCGTCCGCCACGGTGGAGCTGTCGTCCCAGTCATCGTCCCAGTCGTCGTCGCTGCCTTGACTCGTCTGGTAGGAAGAGCCACCATAAGGCGTCGCTTGGAAGGAGGAGAAGCCCGAAGTGGCCGGCGGCGGCAGCAGCTGGAAGGGCTCGGCCGCCGGTGGAGGGAGCTGTTGCGGCGGCGGCAGCTGCTGCTGCTGCTGGACCGGAGGCGGGTTGAAGGCAGTCGCCGCCGGCGTTGCTAAGGGCTCAAAGCCGCCGGGCGGCAGGTTCGCGTAGCGGGCCGGGGTGGGCACGGGCAGCGGCAGCGGCGGCTCCGCGGCGGGCGCTCGGATGACCTGCACGTAGGAGGCCGGGAAGAGGCCGCGGTCTCCGCGGCTGTTGACCCCCTCCAGCCAGCCCTCGATCTCCTGGTCGCTGCACAGGCTTAGCACCTCGTGCTCCCGCAGGGAGATCTCGCCCGGGTTCTCCGACTTGAAGTCGTACAGCGCCCGGGCCCGCAGCAGCGCCATGGCCCCGCCAGCCGCCCAGGCAGGGACGGGGACGCGGACTGGCCGCCCCGCAGCTCCTTGCACCCCACCCGGCGGTCCTCCCCGCCCACTCCGGCGGCAGCGCCCCTCTCGCTCCGGCCCCGGTCTGTTCTCCTCGCAGCGCGCTCCGTCCGTCCGTCCGTCCCCTCGCTCTCACGGGCTGCTCGGCTGCTGGCGCGGGCGAGGCTCCGTCCTTCCTTCTCCGGCCGGTCCCCTCAGCGGCCAGGCCAGCCAGCAGCCCAAGTCCCCGCTTCACCCCGTCTGTGGCAGCTGCCTGGCAGGGCGGACGGGAGGGCGTGCACGAGAGAGAGAAAGAGAGCGCGCGTGTGTGGAAGGGGCCGGGCCGGGGGACCGTCCCACGTCGCCAGTTTCGCTAATCCAGAGCCGAGAGGCAGGGCTGGGGAGCCGAGCGTAGAGCTGCCGCCCCCATCGATGGGGCCGGGCGCGGGCGGGCTGATGGGCGCCCCGCCTGCCCTCTGGTGTTCGCCGCGGGAGGAGCTGATGGTGTCGCCGCCGCCTCGGAGTGAGGCGAGGGCAGAAGGTTCAAAGTGAGGGAGGTTGGCTCAGCGCAGAGAGACTGAGTAACTTCCGGAGACCTGCGGTGAGTTGAGGGATGGATGGGGCGAACACGACACCTACCTACCTACTTACCGAGGCTGCAGGTCAGCGTCTTGGGAGCAAGCCCCGCTGAGCGCCTCAATGGGATTTCTGTTTCCCGTACGAGTGGGAATCAGCTTGCCAAACGAAAACTTTATAAGTTCACTTCCATGTACCAATTTCGGTTTAAAATATAATACATATTTTAAAGTACTTTGTGCACTTATTTTCTTTTCTTCCTTCACCATGAATGACATATACCTTGAATGACTTAATACAATATTTTTGTATTTTTTTTAAAAGCAAATGGAATTAAAAAAACAATAAGCAAAAACAATGCCACTAAAATTTAAAAAGAAACATGCAAAAATTACATTCAAAAATTCATACCTACAACAGCTCACTGGAAAATAAAGTTCTTAGCCGCTTACCAAAGTGAACAAGGATGAGGCCAGGCAAACTTTTTCTGGCTGGGCGATCTGCTGCCTTGGTGTCATTATGACAAAGATATACCTCAGGCATCAGTCTTATTTATTTAAAGCGTTTGTACCCCCCTCTTCAGCTGGCAAGTTTCCCTGAGGGGTTTACACAAAATAAATCAATGGGGAACCATAACAACAGAAAAGGTGTGTGTGGGGGAGGTTTTTTGCTGTTTCTTGCCATTACATGACAATTGGTGGTTTTATTCCTAGCAGGTGTGGAGGTGGTAATGGTGACATGTTGCCTTTTCCTTTTCCTCCTTGCCGGACACGTCATACTGATGACCTCAAAATGGTGCCCCAATATGAACAGTCAGGCCAAAAGGATACATTACTACGGTCCATGATTCTGAACACATTGAGAGGTTCAGGAGAATCAACAGGATCTTCCTCCCCGTCTGTATCCTAGCATAGACCATCCACAACAAGAGTAATTAAGGCAAGCTCATAACTCAAAACCAATTTGCTAAAGTAGCAAGTGAAAGAAAAATGGCTTTCTGATACACAAGTTTAGATGCAAAAGTAACAACTTGGTCACCCTAAAATGAGTGCAAGTTTTGAGTAGGCAACCAATTTTTTTGATGCTTGAAATGTAGGGGTTTTGCCTTTTACAACACACATGATGTCCTCACTCAAAGCACTTTCTCAACGGTGACCCTTTTGCAACATGCATACTATTTTCAGTTAAGAACATACAAAGAGCCTTGCTGGATCAGACCAAAGGCCCATCTAGTCCAGCTTCCTGTATCTCAGCGTTGCTCAAAGTTCTCCCCGCAAGGCTTGGGGGAGCTTTAGGGAGGCCTGCACGACTCTCTGCAGGCCTCCCCGATCTTCGCATCGCTGCAAAACAGCAATCTTTGGGCGCTTCAAAATCGGAAGTGCCTGCCCTGCATCTCTGAGGTGCTTTGCAGCGGCGGCGGGAGCGACGTCACTTCTGGCGGTGACGTCACAGCGGCGGCAGTTTGTATGCCGCCCCCCTGCTCGTGGGTGCTGCTATGCCGCTGAATACATTTTAAAGGAATCTTCCTTGTTTTGAAAATGTATTATTCTTTCTGATGTGGCTGCAGAAGAGGTCATTTCACTTTTAAGTTATTATGGTCTTCTGCAGATGCATCAGTAGTTTCATACAGACCGTTGCATGCAGTACCCTGGCTGCAGGTAGATAAACAATTCACACTCTGTTTCTTTGTACTAACAGAACTATTTCTAGTAGAAGCAGCAACAGCCTACATTAGAGAACATGTTACAGAGTAAAGCTACAGTGACAATGTCTGCATTTCACCAGGGCTGGAAGAATTTTGAATCTGAACTATTAATTTGCACTCTGTTCTTGATTGAAATCAGTTGTAACGTGTTAGAAAATCAAGAAGTAGTTTGTTTTCTTTTTTGCAGCACTGAGATAAAGGCAAACTTCAGATACTATGGAGATGAATTGACTGGCCAATTACCGTAAGTGTTTTTATAATCTTCTTCACAGTGTTATTGCTGTGAACTTCAGATCACTCTGAAACGTTTGTGGCTCTGAGGGGTTAGTACAGGCATTAATTGCTCAGTTGTTGGAACTATATGTGCAAATAGCAGACTGAAAGGGGGAGTATTTATATTCTTTTTGTTTGCTTGTTTTCCTTGCTTTTTAGCAATATTTCCAAAGTGGCGTGAATGGCATTTGGGTTAGGGAGAATTTTAAAATTATGAACTGCTAACAAAGTGTTTCTGCTTAGCACATGTAAAACTTCAAAGTGTAAAATCAAAACAGTGTGTTCCTTTTATTAAATTAAACTCTGAAGCTGCAATTCTGAACCTTCGTACTTGAAAATAACTCTCATTGAATTCTGTGGAACATATTTCTGAGTAAACGTGGTATAGGATCAGGCTGCCCATCAATCTGTGTGAACACACAGCCTGGAATAACTGCATAACTACATGTTCAGATGTTGGCAGATAGGTAATTTGGAGATCAAAGGAAGTTGAACATACCTTACTGGGTTAATAGTTTATCAGATTATATTGCATAGTTATAGCAATGCTATGCAACAAGAGGTGGAAAATGTAGGTAGAATAGGAAGGCAAAGGTCAGTGCGATAAAACAGTACATATATCAGTCAATGTGAGATGATGGTATAAAAGGCTGTTGTTTGTAGCCATAAGGTACATACATATATTCCTTTGATCCCAAACAAAAAAATAGAAATAATTTTTTTAATGTGTCTTATTTGTTGTATTTATTTTGAGGATTTATACCCTCTGCCTTATTGAAAGAAAAAAAAAAGTTCAAAAAACAAACAAACACACAAAACAATAAAATAAGCAGTTAAACCACATTTTAAAATTATACTTTTAAGGGGCATAAAGCAACCAGATCATATGAAAGTGCTGGAGAGAGCAGCACAGAAAGACAATGATGGCACCAGATGTGTACCTGTCTCAGGCCCCAATCCTATCCTTGGCTGACCTGCAGGGCACAGCCGGTGCTGATGTGGCCTCAACTGTATCCTGTGGGCTGGCCAGGGAATATAGCATGAAGTAGAGGTAAGTAAAATGATTTTTTTCTAACCTACTCAGTCGCCCCATGGTCCCCGATTGGGTCTACTACTTGGATCTGTGCCAACTCTGTGGCTGGCGCAAGTCCAAGTGGTCCCAAGGGGGCATGGTGAGGCCAGGCGGGCGAGTGGCCTTGCCACTGATATCCACCCCTTCCCACACCAACACGCCCCCCCCCGTGGGTCCAATCCACGTACCGATCTGCCCACCCCTCACACCAACGTACCTCTGCCAGGGGAGCCACAGCCACATATGAGGCACCTCTTGCTGTTTGCTGCAGCAGCAGCCTGGCAGCACACAGTAGCAGCCCGGCTTTCATGCTACCAGAACACACCATGCATTCCTGGAACACGAATTCTGGCAGTGCAGTCCGCGGATACGATTGGGCAGTCAGGAGGAAGTTCCAATGTTTGGGGGCCATCACTGAAAAGACTTTTTCTCTAATCAACACTTGCCTCACATCTGATGGGAGGAGGAACTCAGAGAAGGGCCTCCAAGGTGATCTTAACTGCTGGGCGGAGCCATATGTTAAGGGGGACTAAGATTTTTGTGAAGAGGTGAAATAAATGTCTAGCTGTGGTGGCTACTGCATATTTATCAGTCAGTTATGTATTATTTACTTATTGCATTTATTAATTGTTTCTCTACCAGCTGAGTGATGGCTTGCATATGTGAAATAGCCTCAGTAGGACAAACATGAAAGACTGAGCTTTTGTATCACTTGCTTCCTCATGACAACCAATACCAGCTGAATTAGTTAGTCCACCTTAGATATTACTAACAGGCTATAGTATAGCCCAATCCTGAACATGTTTTCTTTGAGGTAAATGCTATTCAGTTCAGTGGGCCTTTCTTCCTAGTAAGTATGCTAAGGTTGTTAGGTATAGACATTGTTATCTTATTTTGCAGGACTAGGGCCGCAATCCTATGCACACTTTCCTGGGAGTAAATCCCATTGAATCTAATATGGCTTACTTCTGAGTAGACATGCATAGGATTGTGCTGTAACACACGTAGGTAAATATGATACCAGTAGTTAACAATGGATAAGACTGGGTAAGGTGATAGCATTAATTGAATCAACCTGTGTGGTAAAGGAGAATGTAAGTTTCTGAGTTATACAGAATTCTTGTTAACCTTTGTTGAGTGCTCCCCTCTCTCAATATCATCTTATATGCAATATTTCACAATACTAGAACCGAGGTCATGTAATGAAACTGATTCGATGGAGATTCGATGGAGGAAAGGCTACAGCGTCTGGGGCTTTTCAGCCTAGAAAAAAGGTGCCTGAGGGGGGACACGATTGAGACGTATAAAATTATGCATGGGATGGAGAGAGTGGATAGAGGGAAATTCTTCTCCTTCTCGCACAACACCAGAACCAGGGGACATGCACTAAAATTGAGTGGAGGGAGAGTTAGAACAGACAAAAGAAAATATTTCTTTACCCAGCGTGTAATTCATCTGTGGAACTCCTTGCCACAGGATGTGGTGATGGCACCTGGCCTAGATGCCTTTAAAAGGGGTTTGGACAGATTCATGGAGGAAAAGACCATCACAGGTTACAAGCCATAAGCAACCTCCTGGGTTTAGAAGTGGATTTTCTCTGTGCCAGGTGCAAGGGAGTGTCAACGGGAAACAGGTTGTCTTGTGCTCCCTGAGGCATCTGGTGGGGCCACTGTGTGATACAGGAAGCTGGACTAGATGGGCTTTTGGCCTGATCCAGCAGGGCTCTTCTTATGTTCTTATGATTCGATTTGGGATGGACAAAAGGAAGCCCTTATTCACACAGCGCACAATTACCGTAGTCTGTGGAATGTGTTGCTACAAGATGTGCTGTGGCCACTTGCTTGGATTGCTTTAAAAGGGGTTTGAACACATTCATGGAAGACAGATCTGTCAATGGCTGCTGGTCATCCTGACTATGTGCTGCTACCTCCAGGTTCAGCAGCAGTCTGCCTCTGTATACGTGTTGCAGGAGAAAAATGGCAGGGGGAGAAATATGCTTTCCTCTCCTTCTTGTGGACTTCTGAGAGGGAGTTGGTGGGCCATTGTGGGAAGCGGGATGCTGGACTAACTGGGCCTGTTGCCTGATCCAGCAGGGCCTTTTCTTCCTCTTATGCTATGATATATTTTTGTATTTTTGTTTTCCAAGCACTGGGCTTCCTTTTTGGATATTTTAGTCGTTTTGAAGGCTCCTTATGTCTAGGCTTACCAGATCTCCAACCGGGACAGAGTGCTAGACCTTTAGGAGAAGGAATGTGGGCAGGTGTAGCTTGTTAAACCCTTAGAGCACAATCCTATACACACTTCCCTGGGAGCAAGTCTCATTGAACACAATGGGGCTTGCTTCTGAGTAGACATGCCTAGGATTGTGCTCTAAGGTTTAACAAGCTACACCTGCCCACATTCCTTCTCCTAAAGGTCTAGCACTCTGTCCTGGTTGGAGATCTGGTAAGCCTACTTATGTCCGTCATCCGCTTGCACTATGCAAAGAAATTGCCCGCTTCTGCCACTTGCATGTCTTCTTTCCTTCTCCAAAATTCTGTATTCTGACATCCCTTTCTCCTTTTCCAGATGTCCCACACTGCACCTTCTCCCAAAAAATACCTGTCAGCACTCATCTGCCCAGCTCCAAAACATTTGATTCTTTTCTGTTCTCTCATGCAGTTGCCCTTGATTCCTGGGCATATATTTCTTCCTCGAATTCTGCAGCCTTTACTACTACTGCTTCCTTTTCCCCGGTCTGTCCCCTGACATCCAGTGTGTTGCTGAGACAGCAAGAATAAGAACCTCTCTTGAATCGTTGATCATTGTATTTACCTGCACAGGAACCTGAGCAACTCAAAAGCTGCATGTGGTTCCCAAGGCACAGGATGGCCCTTCTAATCTGCTATACCTCTGAGAAAACACAACCAAATATTTGTGTCACAATTTTGAGATAGGTGAATATATTGCTGATACAGTATTTTCTCATTCTCATTATGGCTTCTTACAAAGTATAACTTTCAGGAGAAGCAAAACAATTTTTTAACTAGTTCTGTTTGTACTGTACCGTACTGTATTGTGTTTCAGAGCAGAACTTGGAAATTTTTACCTTAGCATTCAGGAATGTACAGCAATGCCACTAGGGGGCACCAAATGTTTTACAAGATGAGGCTACCATGCTCAAAGAAAGGGATATTGTGGCAATAACTTGGAAAATTAAATCGGCAACCAAGGTACAAAGAATGTGGAAATATTAAATATTATTTCCCTAGTAACTGCTTAAGTTATGTATATTAGAATGGAACTTGCTTTTTTTGGGGGGGGGGGTTCCATAAATGAAATAGTTGATTATGACGGGTAGTTATGATGATCCTTGTTTTCTTTTTCCTGAACAATATTTTATTTTATTTAAAGCATTTATACCCCGCCTTTCTCCCGAGGGCACTCAAGGCGGCAAGAATATGTATTCTTTGCATTTGTAGTAGCATTTGTAGGTGATGTAGGTGTAGTAGCATTTGTAGGTGTTATTGCTTGTGCTGGAAATAGACTAGGGTATGTGAAACTCACAGATATTTTTTTGTCTCTAATAACCTGAAAAGAGGATTATTTACGGCGGGTGATCTTGGGGTAGGAAAGTGACTGGTCGTGGGTGGAGCTTGTTCTCTTGAAAGGAGCAGGTTTGTAGTTTGGGTGCCTCCTCAACTCAGTTTTTCTGGTTTATTCTCAGGCGGCACCCAGGGACAGGAGTGTCTTTTACCAGCTTTTGCTTAGGCAGACTTGGAGAAATGGCCAAACCTCATCTGTGTGGCAGGGTCTTCCTGATTTGCAATTATTGAACCTCCGATTCAGTCCTTATTTGAGGTGTCGAAGGATGATGTTACGACATAATGAAGAAATATGCTTTGTTTCCATTACTACTCCTGTATAAAAGCACCTCACATTTTGACCTTAGATGGCCTGGTCAGCACTTCCTAAAACCCTATAAATTATGATTTGAAGTATACTTTGATGGTAAGCAAAAGAAATGGGGGGGGGGAAAATAGTGGGGGCACGTTGTAGGTTCTGTATATTCTCAAGTGGAGTTCTGAACTGAATAGATTGGCGTTTTACCACCAGACAAGGATACTCTGCTTATGAAGTGTGAAATGTCCTTCAGCACTCAGTGATGCTTCCAATGTGGCTTCAACTGAGTTTCAGCCTACTAGAGGCATGTAGGGTTGCCAACTCTGACTGAAACTGCTCCTGCTGTCTGTTTTTTCTTGAATGATGTAATGCTTAAAATTTGTGGAGGCCCTGTTAGAATCTGTAGGATTGCTTCAGTAGTAGTGTATTGATGCATTAAATGCAATTCCTAAAGGTTGCAGACCATTCCTGAAGGCAACCGTCTTGTTTTAAGAATATAAAATGCACCTTGTTGCTTGGATTTTTCTTGATCTCTGTCTTGGAAGATTTTGTATAGGACCCCATGTTTCCGTCCGAAGAAATAACTCTTACTGTTTGTTACAGCCAAACTAGCATGTTTCTTTACTGTAGGTCAGATTTCAGAACACAACTAAGCTCGAAACTGAAAGGAATAAGAAAGAAAAATCTAAGAGTGAAGTCTACTCCAGCCCATAACAGAAAGTTCGAAGGTTTAACTCTTTAATCATGTTATTACAGAAGGAACCTATGAGTTTCAAGATACTGTTGGAGTCTGAACTGAATGTCAAAGCATAGCTGTATTTAGCTTGCAAATTTATTTTGGCCAGTGAAAAATGTGAATAACTATATATCACATGCGAATACATGCAAAACCAAAATAAACAGAAATACAAGAAAAATAAACATAAGAATGCCAATGAACGCCGTAGAAGATTGGATGAAATTGGATGAAAGAGGAAAGCACGTGGATGACATTTGAAATGTAGTTATAATTGAAAACGGCTGAAAGAACAACGTGATGAAACTCAGGTGGATAGAAGTCAAGGTATGCTGTATTCAGAATATTGGGGTGGAGGAGAGGGTCAGTCATTTTTGCTTCCGTTGTTTGAACAGCCTTGTGTGTATATTGAAACATCTTACAGCCCTTCAGAGTCTGATTCAAATCCTGCTTCAATTCCATCTTTTGATTTTACAAATTGCTCACTGCTAGGGCACCTACAACATGTCTCCACTATTTTATCCCCTGCTTCTATTTACCATCTAGCCCGAAGAAGAATCCTGTGGTATTCAAAAGCTTGCTGTTTCATACCTTGCTTTTTGTTTGTTTGTTTGTTTGGTCTAATAAAGGCATTACCCTACTCTGAGTTGTGGAGTTTTCTTCTGACCCATCATGGCCACCTATGATTTTTTTTGTTATTATAGTATACCTTCTCAACTCTACTGTATGTTGTGGGAGGTGAGGTGACTTTTCTAGTTCTAACCTTGTGTTTTAGAATCTTGAAAGAACAACAGAACATCGCTCTGGAAACCAGAAATGTTGGTTCTGCAGATATCATTTCAGACTTGGATAACTGATGTGGGGTATTTTGGTGTTGGTATCATGTGGGGTATTTTGGTTTTGAGCTAAGAGTTTAGAGGTGGAAGTACATTGGCATTTTTCATAATATGGTTCTTCTATGACAGGAAAGGTGAAAGCTGAGTTGTCCAAATATCCAGACAAAATGCAGAAGGCTCTGCTGTGATGTGAGAGGTGGGGCAATGGGACTATTTGCTTTGTTACTTATAATATTAGTACTTAATTTGTAGCCTAGTCTAAGTGCTGAACACTATACAAAGCAAATAAATGACATTATTCCTGTCCAGAGTTTTACAATGACTTGTGTGCACCTAATTCGTTCTGGATTGCAATTTCTAGCAATTTGTTAGAATTCTTGATTGCCCTTGTTGCCTTGATTGCCCTTGTTGGGAGAAAGGCGGGGGTATAAATTATTTAAATAAATAAATATATTATAGGAAAAAAACAATAGTAGTACATGTGGGATACGTTATGCTTCTTAAGTGTTTTTTAAAGCTAATTATGAGTTTTCAGACAAATGAACCTGTCCCCTAAGGTTAACGGGCTGCTGAGCATGCTGTCTTTGGCGAAGACCAGAATGACAGCAATGAGGAGCAGGGACTTTTCTGTGGTGGCATCTCCCTCCCAGTGGGATTAAGAACTGACCCCTCCCTGTTGGCCTTCCGGCAAGAGCTGAAGACTTTCTGCTTGGCCTTGGAATATCGGCGCAACTCTGCACTGATATCCCCGCCTCCTCCCAGCCCAGGCCAGCCAATGGCCCTCCTCCCTCGCCGTCCCTGTCCACCCTCCCCCTCCCCTGCGCTGACTGGTGTGGGACTCACCTGCGGCAGCCGGCACAGGGTCCGGAGAACAGCCGAGTGAGCAGCTGGCCTCTGCGCCGGCACCATTTACTCTTGAGGCGGTGCAAAAGTGCTCTGCCAGCCTATAGTTACGGAGGATTGGGCTGTTAATGTACCTGACACTATCTGAAGTGCAGTGAGATGATGAGAGTGTATGATGTACAGATTTGGTGTGCAAGACAGCACGCCGCTTGTGCACCAGACCTATGCAAATCTATCGGTAGAGACATGAGCTAGAATTCAAAGGACTGCACAAATATTTCTGCACATCAGGGGGGCCCTGAGTTTGCATTTCTCAAATAGCTTCCTCTCATGCTGCATAATGACACGCCTTTGAAAATAAGAGTACTTCAAAAGGCAGTTTGTGATAATATTTTGTGATATGGTCTGCGGTAGTGCTGTTCAAAGGAATCTCATTGGGTGTGCCTGTAGTAACTCTTTGGATCCTGGTTATGACTTATGCTCTGTAAATATGACGTGGTGTTGATTAGTAGGGTCCTCTGAATTCCCTGTTCGTAAAGAGCACTTATAATCCAAACCAGGCAATCCCTCCTCAATTGTTCGTCTCTCGCTCAGATTGTAATACAAGCAGGAAAACCCTTCTCCCTTCCACTCGCACCTTCTGAACCGACTGGTGTGATGATGCTAGGGCAGTGTTTTAGGGCTAGGGAGCCTGGGAAATGTACTTTCTCTCTCCCCCCACCTCTTGTAGTTATGAAATAGGAGAAAGAAAAAGCAAGTCCTCTCTCCCTGTCTGCTGCTACTGTCACCAACACTGCCACACAGCCAGTGCCAGATAAGGGGGCCTGTTGGGTGTGTGCCCATGGGCACATGCTCCGGCTACTATCGCCCCTCCACCCCGCCGCCCTTAAGGGCAAAGAGGAACGTCCCAGTCGGCGATCTGGTAAGCTTGGTTCATGGGGATGTTGTGGGGAGGGATTCTACCCCTCCTTATGAACTGGAGTACATCAGAACTGGAGTACAATGGAGTCTGAGTTGGCTTGGAACTAGGCTCAAATTTCATGAGATTTTTTTAGATTTTTAAGAAAATACCTTGGTTTGCTTGAGTCCCCTTCTGAATTGAACTGTGATGGATGGGTGAGGAATTGCTCATCACTAGTGTTGACCGGGGAATATTTTGTTGAATGCATTTTTTGTGTATAATGAAGCATCCTGTATGTAGTTCCGTTAAATGTAACAAAATGTTAAAATTAACATTAGAGGTTTTGAAAAATAACAGTAAGAGTTCATTTTTTTTAAAAAAAGTTCTACTCTAAATTCAGTTTTGTTGCAAACACATATTTCTTGGTACATCCATTTTTCCCAACAGGAATTCCCCTAATATTTTTCCTGATGAAGCCCATTCGAAAAACATATGGTCAAAGCACGGACGAAAACACCACATGGAAGGTAACAAATCATATTATAAAATCTCCCCTTCTGCTGGTCCTACCTCTAAGGCTGCAACCCCATACACATTTACCTGAGAGTAAGTTCCACTGAACTCAATAGGAATTACTTCTGAGTAGACATGCATAAGATTGCTCTGTAAAACGCTCTTCATTTCTGTTACTGCTGTTACTGCTGTTGACTCAAGCAATTTCCTCCCACCGTATTCTGATTTATAAATTGCATTGATCACCTTCTCTGAGGAACTGAGAACAGCTGTTCTTCCTCTAATGGGAAAGATCTCTAATAGCGAACAGCTCTAATAGGAAAGAGCTGCTGTTGAAAGCTTTTTTTTTTAAAGAGTGTACTGCTATGAAAATGTCAGTAGATTTATTCTAAATATCTAAGGACCTGCAAACCAAAATGACAACTATGACTTATAAAAAGGCACTTTTTTCCTGTACTAATCAGATGAATATGTTAATTTCTTAGTTGGCACCATGTTTCAAACATTCCTCAGTTTTCAGACCTCTGAATACATTGAGAGATGTTGGCTTGACTCACCCCAGTAATCTGGTTTGAGACATCTTTCAGATCAGAATCCCAAACTCATAGAATGGAAACCTCTCAGTTTTGTGTGATGATTGTGTTGACTGGTGTCTATATGAGTCAGTGGAAGTCTGAGGGGAAAAATATCCTGGTTCTTTGTACTCACCTATAGTTATCTCTCTCCAGAGTGTTTGAGGTTTTGTCTTTCGGCGCAATCCATAAGATACGTTTGCAGCACTGCGGCCGGCAATGCTCACTCAGCCTGTGACCAGAGGCTGTGCTGCCGGACGCAGGTAAGTCCTGCACTGGGCGGTGGGAGGGTGTGGGGAGGGAGGGCTGGAGTGGCAGGAGAGAGGGTGATTGGGCCACTGGGTCCAGGAGAAGGGCGGGGATATCGGTGCACTTCATCGATATCCAAAGCCCCTTCCCGGGCCCGGCAGGCCTTACACATTCTCCCCACAGCAAACCAGCAAACAGTAGGATTGCACCATAAATATGCTGTTATTTCATTATGAACTGAAAACGTGAGCCTTCTGTAAACATTGTTTGTATGATTTCTCTCTCTAACTTTCTTGGTATCCCAAAAACTAAGCATAAGGTTTTGAATATTGTAAAAGTATGATAGTGTGACACTTTTGGGATGGGAAGCATCATGGTTTATTAGTCCTGAGATGAAGTCATCTCTTGTCTTTAAGAGCAAATATTTCCAATTTACATAGTATCACTTTGGAAATTATCTCATATCCATTTGAACTTTTTGTCTTTCATTACAAGGATAGCCCACTTAAGAAGGTTGATATTGCTTGACGATGTCTGCTCTGCAGATTATGCAATGGCATCCATTTTCGTTCATGATCCAGGCAGAAAGTAAACAGCAGACATGCACATGCTGTGCACATGCACACAACACTCTCTTTTTCTCTCTTTTAAAAGTGTATCACTGTGTCAGACCATGAGTTAAACTATGTGTGTCATGAGGCATGGCACGCATAAAATGCTTACAGTTCAGTTCATGAACAATATGAGTAGCTCTCTGCATGTCTCTCATAGTTGTGTCTCATCAGCTTAGAAACATGTCACCCATGGCATTTACACTGTAGTATACCAGCCGTTGTAAATCCTCTTGCAAATATTTCATCAAATGTTTGAGATCACTGTTCAATAGTCATTACAAATAATTTGTTTCCATAGTACATTAATCGCATAAATGGGAACAAAGAGGGATCAAAATAAAATAACAGTTGAAGAGTAAGATCATAATAGTTTCAGAAGACAACTCAGTAACCGCCAATGATGCTACAGTAATTTTTATCAATAAAATAGTGCTGCTCATAACTTACTCTCAGAGCGCAATCCTGCACAATGCAGGAATGGCAGAGCGAGTGCTCTGCCGTTCCAAGCCGTCGCGTTTGAGTAAAGACGGCCGGTGCGGAGGCTGGCCACCCTCACTCCACCGCCAGATTGTAACTGCGGCTGCCAAAGAAGGTAAGTGCAGCACCGGCAGGTGCAGGGGCGGCGAGAGAGGGGGGTCATTGGCCGAGCCAGCCTGGGATGGCGGCCACCATATCCCTGACCCACTCCCAGGCCAGTGTAGCCTTTACACAGCCTCCTTGGACTTGCGCCAGCTAAATAACTGGCGGAAATCTGAGGAGGCCCATTGGGGCCTCCCCGCATTACACCGGAGGAAGGGAACGAACGTCCCCTTCCCCCGAGTAGACCTCCGGACCGATCCCAGAACACGGATAGGATCCAATGGGCGACCAGGGCCGCCCGCCAGATACTTAGGCAGGACTGCTGCCCATCAGTAAATACCAAAAGCCTTGTAGAAGATTTGAATGTACAGTACTAGTGCGTGGTGGTTTTGCTCTTCATAAAACTCAAAAATAGGAACAGTGTTTTTAAATATATTTTTTCTAACAGTATTGCTTGGTGACTAATTCCCCTGTTATACTAGTATTCAATATTTTAGGGGCTAATTACTTGTGACATGTGACTGTCCCCTAACTCTGCTTTTTAAAGAGCGTATCAGTTTCAGAAGCAGAGCAGTGAAATGACAGAAAGGGTGACGGGAAGGAGATACACATTTCCCCAGTGGGTCATTTTCTGGTCAAAGTTGCCGTTTTTCAAGCAGCTTCTCCCTTTCTGTATGATTCCAGATGCATGTTTACCCTCATAAATATACACCTCGAAATCTGGGGGAGGGGACAAGCAGCTATGGGCCTGATTTCTAGCATACTCCTAAATTAACTTACTGTTACTGTTGCCCTGATCCAGCAAATTATATCAATGCGAGGAAAGAAATGTCTTCATATGCACCATCCAGCTGGGGGTACGAAAGGTTCCTGCATGGGCTGATTTATAAAGAACCTGAATCCAACACTCAGGTTGCACATGTGGTTCATTCCAAGCACACTGCCAAATCAATCCCCATTTCAACAATGATAACCTTTTAGGACCAACACACGATGAACATGTTAGTTTGACCCATTTATTTCTCCTTTTTCTGTAAATAGGGTGAGGGGTGGGGAATGAGACAGGACATGCTAAGCCCTGTGTGGTGGAGGGGGGATTATTAGTACAACCCCCCAGTGCAGTTGCTATCCTGATCACACGCTCCCTCACACTATTTACAGGTTTTCTTTCAAAAGCTTCAGTTGAAAGCCAATCAGACTTCTTTTTTTACACTGTAAATAACCCCTGCTGTGGTTGCTATCCTGTCTCATGCTATCCCTGCTGTGGTTTTGTGGTGGTTTTCACATGGACCCCCAGTGCTGTTTACAAAAAAAGAAGAAAATGGGCAAAACTAACATGCATGCAAGTCATGCAATCATGCACATAAATGATCGGTTTTGAAGATCTTTGTCATCATATGGTGCAATCTGGAGTGCCACTCCACCAGTCTAGGGTGTCGCAAATGTGCCTTAAGGCACATTTGCATCACCCGGTGAGGAGGCT
The DNA here is from genome assembly GCA_026170595.1 of Plestiodon gilberti rubricaudatus. Lineage (NCBI taxonomy): Eukaryota > Metazoa > Chordata > Lepidosauria > Squamata > Scincidae > Plestiodon > Plestiodon gilberti. Next base: position 23,835,915 of record JANXHW010000002.1, on the reverse strand, counting down.
GTGCCGACGAAGAGACCAGCACCGCTCTCCCCACCCCAGATCCCCAGGAGTGCCTGCCGGGGAAGTTAGGTTCTCTGCTGAAAGGCGGAGGGCGGAATGGGGCGTTGCAGGGGGTGGGATTAGTCAGCTGGGCCTGGGAAGGGGGAGGGATCAGCGGCTGTGGTTCTGCCAGAATCCTATCCCCCTCCCCGGGCCTGGCCATTGCTATTCAGGCCGCTTGAATGTGCGCCAGCAAATTAGCTGGCACACATCTGAGTAGCCCCATAGACTGGGACCTTACCCAGGGGAAGGGAGCAAACTTTCCCTTCCCTCAAGGTGGTCTCCCAGCTGCCTGTTTTGCGCCCTGGATGTGGCGGAGGCTGCACTAGCCTTGCTGCATCACAGGGAGCAAAGTTAGACAGGATTGGGCTGTTAAAATTGATAATTACCGGTAGGTAGTTTGATAATTAGATGAGGGACATTATTCAGATGAGTGCTCTGAGACTGCTCTGAGACTCATTATTTACCATATTTATTTTCCACATGTTTATACCACCCTTCCTCCAAGGAGATCAGAGTGGTGTACATGGTTCCTTCCCTCCTTTTTGTGCTCACAGCAACCCTGTGAGGTAGGTTAGACTGAGAGAGAGTAAGTGGCCCAAGGTCACCTAGGAAGTTTCATGGCTGAGCGGGGACTTGAACCTGGATCTTCCTTGTCTAAGTCCAACACCAGAACGACTACACCATCCTGGCTCTCATTATAGGCACTCCTTTTCCCTCTCATCCAGCCTAATACTTTAACAACACTGTCCTCTGACAATGCCCAAGTTGGTGAGGGAAAGAACTCCTTGATATTGGCATTCTCTTGCATTATGATTTCCAGACTAGGTCTTATATCTTTACAAACATCCATGGATATGTTTAAAGCTCCTTTTGGAAAACAGAGGCATTTTCTTTCTTTAAATGGAGTAGCACTTTTGTAAAACTGTTTTATTCATTTTTCAGTCCTATAGATAAATTAAGGGAAATACTCTATCTTTTAATTTGTCAGAATGACAGGTGGCCATAATAAAATCCTGTATTTAGCTTGGCTCTTTCTCCTCCGAATTCCTTTACTATTCATAGCTCAGCAGCAGTCATACTTATCTTAACAACACATGAAAGGAGGCAGTCTGCTAAACAGCTGCCATTATCCCCAGAGCAGAATGCTGAAGTATTTGGAATAACACATGTAAGAAATCATTGTGGAAAAAGCAAAAAGACTTTGAAGATCAGTTTTAAGCTACAACAGAGAAAATAATTTGTCCATGCGCACAACTATACAATATACTGACTTATCGGGGACTGCGAAGCCATTGTTCAGTTTAAAAAGTAACTTTCCTTTTCAGGGGAAGGAGCTGCTGCAGGAGAAACTGAAAGAAAGCTCCACCTGTGTGGTTGGCAAGGAAGGTTGGTTTGCTTAATCTTCTTTGTACTACAGCCGTGGTGCTAATAAATTTAGCCGTTTTTGGCATGGGAATCACAGTTCAGTCTTCATGCTTTGTGCCTTGAGTGCAAGTGCCTTAATATTCGAATGCAACCTCCCGTTTCCATCCTCTTTTATAGAGCCCTCTGTCCGTACATGCTACTCCCTCTTATACACTGTTTTAAGCCTTCTCTCTGTTCAGTCAGATAGTCCTGTGCATATACTTTTTCTACTTTCTAAGATGACAGCGCATAAGTGGCTGTTGAAGCAGATATTGTCTTTCACATCAAACAACACACAGGATAAAATATGCAAAACTTGCCTTTAGCTTCATTGTAAACATGCACAGCACTAAAGCACAGGGTTGTTCATGTTGGGGTAGGAACAGTCTTGTCTCACCAGTAACAGAGTCTATGATTCATTTCTTGCCAAAGGTCTTGGTTTCAATAACCAGAATGCCATCATGGCAGAAGAGAGCAGTCAGATCTTTTGTTTCAACTCCGTCGGGCAACTTGTATTGTCTAGTAAAGCTTCTTGTTATAAAGCCATGCTCGTCCATCCTGGGTCCATGCTGAGCTTTGATCAGGAGCCAACCTTCGAAGGTTTGAATGATAACATCTTCAGGACGAAACTGCACAACATCTAGTGAGACTTGAAATTTGGGCTGACCTTCATCTGCATTGTTCGGCTGTGTTTCAGCTGTACTCTCGACTGTGTCTCTGTTCTTTGTCTGAGCAGCCGTAGCTGGGCCTGGCAAGGCATACAGAGAGTGATCTAACCTGCATGCTTCCAAATCTCGATTGGCAAAACGCTCCTGATAACGTGTTGGAGTTTCTACCCAGTGTCGTAGAACGACTCCTTCCATTGCTGAAACAATATGGTCACTTGCAGCTTTATTTTGTTCAACTGGAATAGAACGGCGTTCTGATTAGGATAAAGACGCCCTGTCCAATGATACACCCGCTTACATTCTAGTTAATCAGTTGAGGTAGCTTCTCATTTTTAGCTCTGGCAGCGCCTCACTGGGTGTGACTCAGATCCAAGAGACATGCTGCATCTTTTGACATGCTGACAATTGAATACTATTTATAGGACTTGTGCCTGAACTGCTTTGGAGGTCTTCATTTTTATTACTTGGTATTTGAATGAGATTATGCTATGCTTTCTCTTTGTTGTTGTTATGAATAGGTCATTACAGTCTATTGTAAACATTACTTTTTTAAAAAAAATGTTTTAATTTATTGACTTGATTTTTAGACTGTTTTTCCAACAGATCAATTACAAGCAGAAACCTACAGCTCAATCCTGTCCAGGATTGGGCTGTACTGTGGAGCCTTTTGCGACTGCGGATTCGAGTCATAAAATGACTGCCAACGGAGCGCACAGCACTCCGTTGGCAGCCATATTGGGAGCGCTGCCACAAGAGGATATTATTGGGAGCCATATTAGGAGTGCTCTCATGGCAGTGGCGGGGGTGGATCCGGTGGTGATGGCATGAGCCAGATCCTATCCCCTCTGATGGCAGCCTCCCTGCCCCCTTTGTTTCCTCGGACGTGCACCAACTAAAGTGCTCTTTAGCTGGCCTAGGTCTGAGGAGACTCATTGCGGGGCTTACGGAGGGGTAAGAGGATTTATCCCCTTTTGCCTCCGAAGCCTCCCAATCCACACACCCTGCTGGATACAGCGTGCTCCTTTTTTGGCGCAGCTGCACCAGTGGGGGGGGGGTAGGATTGGATTGGACTCCTAAATTAATGCAATAATATAAATACTGCAATAGCATTAAAACCAACAGACAATTACAGAATTGGAAAGGTCTTATCAAATAAAAATGTGTTTAGCAGCTTCCTAAAAACCACAGATGTGAGAACTGTACAGGTCTGTCTGGGAAGAGAGTTCCACAACTGTAGGGCCACCACAGGAAAGGTCCTGTCTCTTGTGCTAGCCAACTGGGTCTCTGTCAATGGTGGGCCAGAGAGCATGACCTCTGATGCTTATCTTAGGGGCAGGGCAAGCTAATAGAGAAAATGCAGTCCTTCAGGTAAGTTGGTCCCAGATTGTTAAGAGCAAGTAGTATTGTAGCTCAATAATATTACATTCACAGCACAATTCTATCCAACTTACACCACTGGTGTAACCAGCGGGGGAGGGCAGGGCGGGAGGCTTTGGAAAGAAGGGAAGATTTAAATCCCCTTTGAATCCCCCTTTGGAGGGGATTTGAATCCCCTTTCTGTTCTGGGGCCTCCCGTTCTCGCTGCACCGCTGGTTACACTGGTGGTGTAAGTTGGATAGGATTGTGCTGCCAGTGTTAATGTGTGATCCAATGTTGGACTTGGAAAAGTGGGTTAAAAATACTTACAGTGAAAAATGCTGCTTCCATTGGCTTTCAGTGGAAACGTTATAAAAACTTAAATAGTGTGCAGAGTGTTCCGCTATGTACGCATTACATGTGTCTTTAAAGCACATCCGGTAACACTGTATTGAATGTATTTTTATCTTATTTTTATGTAACCATTGGTTAAACAATAAATCATGTCAATTATAAACACAAAGCTGAGTAGGTTCTCAAATTTTCTCGACGTGTCCAGATTTTAGAATTAAAAATAAACATTCTGCCAGGAAACTCCACCGTCCAATACAATTTTATTATTTACTAGATGTTCAAAATTTTACATTTTGCCTCAATCATTTGAGGATGCCAGCAGAATGTTTATTTTTAATTCTACAAAAGCTGAGATTCTGAAGATACTAAAGCCCATGTTATGGGCCTTATGGCACTTTTGTGACTCCTGAGGCTGGTGGAGAGCTCGCGCCGCTGGGCCTAGAAATGCGCAGGATTGAGCACTAAGAAACGTTTTACTTAGAAAGGAATGGAAAAGTAGAGATTTCCTCATTACCAAATTACAGAAATGTCTATTAATGTGCTGCCAAATCCTAACATCTACATCTTACAGTCCAATCCTGTAAGACGTAGATGCAGGGGTGCCACTGTCAGAGCATGTGCTGCATGTTATGGGGGGGGGAACCCGGTGGCCCAGGAGAACTGAACTGGGCCACCTGGTTCCCCCCCCCCTAGCATGCAGCACATGCTCTGACAGTGGCACCCCTGCATCTACGTCTTACAGGATTGGACTGTAAGATGTAGATGTTAGGATTAGGCAGCACATTAATAGAGATTTCTGTAATTTGGTAATGAGGAAATCTCTACTTTTCCATTCCTTTCTTGGAAACGTGGCCATAGCCAGCCTTCCAAGTGGTGAAGGCTGGCTATGTGACTTTCCTTGGCTGCTTTCACCACTTGTAACGTTTGCAAGTGAAGTGGAAGCACCTTTGACATTACAGGTGCTTTGCAGAACTGAACTGGAACTTGAGATTTGAAAGTGAAAATAGATGAAATAGCCTAAGCATTCACAGAAAACTAAAAATAGTTAACTTCACTTTTGGCAGAGAAGGTGGTGATCTTTCAAATATTTTTAAGGGTGCCTGCCAACAGCAGTATTATCTGATATGTCCCACAGGATTTCCTCTTTGGAGCTTGATGGCAGCTTGACAGTTCTGCTCTTGTCAGGGAGAGTGACAGTCTGGGGGAAGGAGGATGTCATTCTGAGGAAGAGAATGACAGCAATGACTTTGGGAAGTGATCTTTGGAAAGGACCCAATCCTTGGGTGATGAGCCCGTGTCCTCTCATACAGAGGATAATCTTCCAAGGGTGTGTGGGGGTGGGGTGGGGTGGGGAGGCTAGTAGTGGGTGATTGAGAGCCCAATCCTATCCTTTACCCCCCCACCAATGCAGCAGAGCCAAAATGGCAGCTGCTGCAGCCTGTGGGGGGGGGGGGCGGAACCGAGAGGCTTCCACAGGGCAAGGGGATGTCCCCTTACCCCTGCATAAGCCACTTGGTCCGCAATGGGTCTCCTCGGACTTATGGTAGTAATTTTGCTAGTGTAAATCCGAGGAGAGAAAAGGGGCGGGGAGGCTGCAGGGAAGGAAGATAGGATTTGGCGCGGGCCTTCCACAATGAATCCTCTCCCGCGGCCTCCCCACCCCCATATGCCCCTCCCTGCCCCTGTTCTGCCCTCCTGTGCCCCCTCCTGCCATCTCCATCCTAAGTGCTCCAGCGAGCATCTAGTGAGCCTCCGACATGCTGGTTGGCACGCCGTCGGGGAGGCATTTGCGACTGGCGCTGACTACTTTACAGCAGTCAGCGTGAGTGTGGGAGGTGCAATGCCATTGGATGGCGCGCCTAGGATTGGGCTGTCAGTCATTAAAAACAGATTGAGGTGGGTTTGTAATGGGCATGTAAACTGGAAGGTGCAAACATTGTGGATGTCATGCATAATCTAGATAGGCTGGTAGACAGTGCTGAGGAGGAAGCAGAGGTTGTAATGCACGTCGACACCAACGACCTTGGGAAGTCTAGTCAAGCAGCTCTAAAAGCCCAATTGATCTTGCTCATTTGGATGCCAAAAGCCAGGACCTTCAGGGTGGCATTCTTGGAACTGCTACCTCTACCACGTTCAGGGTCAAGTGGAGCTGAGGGATCTGAATGTGTGGTGTCAGGACAAGGGATTTGGATTTGTTAGGCACTGAGGAATGTTTTGGGACAAATTAAGTTTGTGCAAAAGGGACTAGCTTGTCTTGAACCAAAATGGAACCAGACTGCTGGTGTTCAACATCAAAAAGGTTGCAGGGCAGCTTTTATATGGATCCCTGGAGGAGAGCTGGCAGGAATTGGGCAGCATCTGATTTAGGCCAAATAGTCTGTAAGAGATCAGAGTCTAAATGTTCTAGATCAGCAGTTCTCAAACATATCAGTCTTCAGAGCCCTTTACATTCCTAAATGGAGTCTCGGGAAGCCCCTTTGGTGCATGTGCAGAGTCTCGTGGAGCCCCAGAGTGCCAGCACATGCGCAAAGTGGCACAGCACTGAGCAGATGGTGGCCACTTATGGTGTGCTTGGTGGAGCCCCGGAAGGGGTCCCGGAGCCCCAAGGCTACTAGGAGCACACTTTGAGGAACACTGTTCTAGATCAGTGGTTCTCAAAGTTCTCCCTATGAGGCGGGGAGAACTTTGAATCTTGGCGGGGGTGATCCTGGGGATTGCTGCCGGCAGGGAAAAAGGGTGCTTGCTTTACTTATCGGGATTTAATTTTTTTTTTTTACTTACTGGAGGTACTGGAGCCCTCAGGAGGGTTCGGGGAGGCCTGCGCTCCCATCTGCAGGCTTCCCCGAGTTTTAGATCACCACGGAATGGCGATTATAACCACTTCCAGTCTTAGTCCGAAAACTGGAAGTAATCGCTGTTCCATGGTGTTCTAAAGCTCGGGGAAGCCTGCAGATGGTAGTGCGGGCCTCCCCGAACCCTCCTGAGGGCTCCAGTACCTCCGGTAAGTTAAAAAATATATTTTTTAAAAAAAATTCCTGGCGGCAGCAGCGATTCCCAGGATTGCTGCTGCCGCCGCATGCTATCCCCACCCCTTAAGGTTGCAGGGGACAGCATTTGGTTCTCCTGGTGGGTCGCAACCCACCAGTTTGAGAACTGCTGCTCTAGATTATTCAAAAGGAGAAAGGGTGCAGTTTGGAAATGAGCATATGGTAGGACAAGACAGCTGGTCAAAGAGAGTAAAGAGCCGCAGGGAAAAAGGCACATGCCAACAATATTTGGAGGAGGGTACAATGTACAGTATAGGTGTTTATATTCAAAATCCAAAAGCCTCCAAGTCAAGATGGGGGAGTTAGAGTGTTAAGTTGTCAAGTAGAACATAGATATAATGGACATAACAGAAACCCAGTGAGCTGATCCACCGACACAGTTGCTCAAGGAGTTGTGCCATTCATATGGCAGGTGCAGATCCAAGTAGATCCGTTGCGTGGCCTGGGGCTTTCCCAGGGGCAAGGGGGAATATGAGACCTCCCACCTCCTAAATTCCCCCACAGGATGCAGTGTAGCCCATGCTGGCACCACTGCATCGGTGCGGGGAAAGTTAGGTAGGTTTGGGCTGTTTATTACCATTGATTTATTGTTTATTTTTATTGTGCATTGCTGCTTTGCTTTTGTGTCCACTTCTGTTTTGATCGTTTTTATTTTACTAGTAGTAATTTACTACTTTTTATTGCTCTCTGATTTAAGTGCACTAGTAGCTTTGTTTTATGTATTGATTTTTAAAAATCGTTTTATTGACATTTTAGAATGTCTTTTTGTTAGCCATCTTGGGTTCCCATGTAAATGGGGGAAAGGCGGGATAAAAATGTATCAAACAATCAAATAAATAAAATAAGCCTTCACCTCTGCATTCCAGGGATGATGCTGTTAAAAGGCTTTTGTATGGTGTCTGTCCTTTTGTGGTACATGGGCTGTAATGGACTTCCCATTTTGAGAATGCAAAGTAAAACATGGATTTCAAGCTCAAAATCAGTTAAAGCTGTGAGACTTGTACTGTACTAAAAAAATCACAAGGAATTTGCGATTTGATTTGCCATCAGTGAAAACAACTGTGAGCAATGACCATAATCCAGCACAGAGTGAGGTGCACAAAAGCCCACTGAGACCAAAAGATTTAAATGTGACCTTTGTGTGTATTGTGTATATGTATTTGTGAATGTGTATTTCATCTGATGAAGTAGAATGTTACCCAGAAAAGCTCCTGCTGAAATAAATTGGTTAGTCTTTAAGACAGTGGTTCCCAAACTTTACAAGAAGGTAGGGAATGCTGTAACTGTAAGTAATTACGGGGGATGGGACAGTGGCAGTGACACTCCTGGGATTGTGCCGGCGCCTGGGAAAAAGTATTTTTCATTCACTGGTCACGCCAGCCCTCCAGAAGGTGTGGGGGGCTTGCAGCCCTCTGAGGACCTCCCCGCACTCCAGATGACCTTCCAAATGCGATTTGAAGCTACTTCCGTTTTTTGCCAAAACCAAGACGTAAAACAGAAGTAGCTTCAAATCGCGTTTGGAAGGTCATCTGGGGTGTGCGGAGACCTGCAGAGGGGTCTGTGGGACCCACGCACCCTCTGGAGGGCTGGTGCGACTCACGGTGAGTGGAAAAAACCTTTTTGTGCCTGGCGTCAGCACGATCCCAGGAGTGCTGTTGCACGTCACCACATGTCGCCACCCCCCTTAAGGGGGTAGCGACCGACTCTCCTTGACTGGGGCGTTGTGATGCCAGTTTGGGAACCTCTGCTTTAAGGCATTTTTGCCCAAGGGTGTATATAAGCACATGGAGGTAAATGCATACACCTGTGGGCTAGGCGGAAATGGGTTTTAAGGTGCTACAAGATCCTTAGTTGTTTTTGCTGTAGCAGGCTAACATGACTACCTCTATGGAATTTGTTTATACGGTCTTCCTTGTCCTTTGGGACCTATGATGTAAATATGTACAAGTAGAATCCCAGCTATTCATATTGACAATACATTTTAGGAGAAGTTAATAGTTCTTTTGTAAGTCTGAGAATTATTGACTGAATTAGCCAACGGCAAAATGAACCTTTATTTTCAGTTACCCATATCTGCTTCCTAGTGTACAATGTTGTTAAGGTAAAGGTGAAGGTGACCCCTGACAATTAAGTCCAGTCGTGTCTGACTCTAGGGTGTGGTGCTCATCCCCATTTCAAAGCCGAAGAGCCAGCGTTGTCTGAAGACGCCTCCATGGTCATGTGGCCGGCGTGACTCTCCTTGCCGCAGAGCATAGCATGCGGCTGGAACATGGAGCGCTGTTTACCTTCCGCAAGCGGTACCTATTTATCTACTCGCATTAACATGCTTTAGAACTGCTAGGTTGGCAGGAGCTGGCCAAGCAACGAGAGCTTACCCCGTCGCAGATTCGAACTGCCGACCTTTCAATCGACAGCTCATGGTTCAGTGGTTTAACCCACTGCCCCACCCGCATATGTTACTGCATATCAAATAGGCCAGTGATCCCTGCTTTGTGGTATCCTTTCTTAAAAATAACACATTTTATTTCTTACACAAAAATCTCTAGTACAAAATCACATATCCAGTTTACAGCTCCGTTTCTAAATCAAATTCTACATTTCTTTGTTGCATTAGTATAAGAAGCTTAAAGATAAACATGACATCTGGGCTCAACAGCACTTAACTCTCTACTGACTTTTATTTATACTTCCCCGAAGCTTGATTATTCAATCTTAAGACATACATTAAAGAATTAAGGAGGTGTCTCTCTTTTCTGAAGATAAATGGCTTGGTTCCAGTGCCCAGGTATTCTTGATGAGTAAAAAATTTGCATATCGTATGAACAAATTATGACGGCATCATCAAGATTCCAGACTTCCATGACGCTAAAACAGCACAAACACTGAAGAGCTTGTTAGGATATTGAAACACATCCATACAAAATATCAAAGGAATGCAGTGAGGAAACGTCCAGCTGAAGAGAAAACAAAAGATCTAAGTCCACTATAATTAATAGAATTGCAGCCTTACAAAACAAAATCAAAAAAGATATGCCAATACCAATACAGAAATGTAAGCCCTGCTTAATGTTATACCCACCCAGACGCTGAAATGTCTTTTTCCCCCACCCGTTAACATCCAGTCTGATGTTTTGTGTAATTTGAAAGCTCACATGCTGAATTTTGAACATTGGTTGATCCTTTCAAAATGTATTAGCTTCCTTACTTTGTGATTTTATACTGTGGGACCAATACAACTACCAATTCTAAACACATCCCTAGGAAAGTGTGCTGTACTGACACCTTGTGGTTGAGGAAGAAAAATCATGGCACATATGCGAGCTATGACTGTACCTGATAGATTTGTTTTGCCGTAGGTTGTATCGCAGACACATTTCCTGTGATCAGGTTTCAGTGAGATTAGTAAAAATGAAATTAGATACTGAAATCAAGTCATGTCAGAAGTTAGCATTTTATCTTCAAAAGCGCGCTGTAAATAAAAGTTATGATAATAGCATGAGTTGTTGCAGTGGCTAACCACAATGACCTTACGACAATCCTCCAAACAGAGGAGGACCCAGACATTTTACGCCCGGAGGCTCCACCTTTTACCGCCCCCATAAAACTGTCAAAATTAGGTTTTGGTTTTAATAAAGCGGTTTTTTTGGGGGGGCGTAGGGGTTTTCCATGGGTTTTTAGGGTGAAAAACAAACGTTTGGGGTGTGTGTAGTGCTTTGGGGTACTTATCTTGTGTTGGCGGGGTGCAGGCAGGCAGCATTTTCCCAGGACACATGTTCTCTTTCCGGAACTTCCGGCGCCGCCATCTTGAATGGGTGGGACTCTCTGGAGGATCGATGGACCAGCGAGACGGAGAGAGAGTCCTAGAGAGCCCTAGAGAGTCCCGCCCATTCAAGATGGCGGCACCGGAAGTTCTGGAAAGAGAACATGCATCCCGGGAAAATGCTGCCTGCACCTCGCAGACACAAGATAAGTGCCCCCAAAGCACACACATACCCTGGGGGGCGCGCACGAGGCAGCTGCTGCCCTGGGAAGTAGCAGGGGGCGGCAGCTGCCCGCGAAAAAGAAAAAAATGAGAAAAAGACGGAAAAAGGTAAAATAATAATGAAACTTAAGGGGCCCGTGCCCCACCCCCCTCAGCGCCCTACGCCCTGGGGCCCCCGCCCCCTAAAGACACCTCTGCTTAGAATACAGCTTTCGCTTCTGCTATTACTAGTCAGTTTTGTTGCTTAGCAAAAAATGACCTTCCAGAGGGAAGAGGAATAGGATTTACCACTGAACTCTGATTTGTATGAAAATAGTGTCACAAAATCACCGTACATGTGCAGCAGCAACTTACCGTGGCTGCTGATCCACCATTAGGCAAGGCAAGCTAATTGGTTTTGCCTGCAGGCTGCAAAAAGCCCGGGGGGACTAGGGAGTTGAGAATCTTTCCTGCCTTAAATGGAGCCATACTCTTCCTGAAGGACCAGGTATATCACCTGGGGCTGTTTCCTGCACAGGTGGTAACTTGGCTGGTAACATCTATAGCAGCTTCGGCTAGTGAACCATCTGCCAACCGTTCCTTTTAAAACTGGTCTTTGTTGTTATTATCCAGACAACACTGCCATCACTCCTTGTTTAGGTTATTGGAATGAACTTTACCTGTGCCAGCCCTTGAAGACAATTCGGAAGCTTCAGCTAGTGCAGAATGTTGACAAATGAGGATAAGAGAAAGCATGTTGCCCATTGTTGGTCTGTCTGCGCTGGGTTCCAAATTGCTTCCAGGTCCCATTCAAGATGCTGAATTTGATGTTTAAAAGTCTTACAGCCCAATCCTATGGCCAGGGTCTGTTGCCAGAACTAGTGTTCCATCAGTGGGACATGCTCTACGGCGTCGCAAACGCCGTTGTGTCAGAGTGCATTGCCTTGCAATTCCAGGCTACTGCCAGAGATAGGCTACCGCCAGCAGCAACATGGAGAGGCTCTGCCAGTCCAGGTGCATTGGTGGGGGGACATTTTGTGGGCGGAGAGGGCATTCCTGGGCAGATCAGGGGAGGGTGGGAGGTGTGTCAGAGGTGGGAGGGGGTGTATGAGCAACATGCACTGGGAGGCTATCTCCTCCGGAGCCTCCCAACGCACACACCCTTTCTCTCCTTGGACTTGCGCCAGCTATATAGCTGGCACAGGTCCAAGGTGACCCACAGGCTCCCCACACCCCACACCTTAGCATACAGCCCTGCCTCTTTTGGCGTGCTATAGTAATGGGTGTGTGGAGGATAGAATTGGGCTGTTAATGACACAGGTTCTTCACACCTTAGAGAATGTCTTCACCCATAAGTATCACCTTGAGATTTGCTAATAAAGCTTTGCTCTGTGTACCTTATTTCCTGTGAACAAATCTTCAAGGATATTTAGGAGGATTTTCCAGTACTGGCACACTCCTCTTTGGAATGCCCTACCAAGGAAACTCCATTCGTTCTAAATTTGTTATCTGCTGCTCAAGACACACATTTTCAAAAACTTATGTTGGCCACTGCTCATTTATTTTAATTAGCCTTCGCTGACAACAACAATTTGTTTTAACTTGATATGGTTTGCTTTTTAATCTGGTGTTTTTTATGCTTTTGAATTTTCTTATAATTTGTGTTTTCTTATAGATTCTTTTTTTAGTGTTTGAATTGTGTACCTCGCTTTGAGCACTCTGGTGTTTGATTTTGAAAAGAAAATTACAGAAACCTTCTGAAGCTGACTATACAGAACGTTTTTTGATATCCTCATCCCTTTTTGTGTTGTGTAAACTAGTAGGGTAAATCCACTGTCAGCATTTGGTAACAACGTGAGTAGTGATGTGTTGTGATGTGTTACTTGGAAAAAAAAAAGACACCCATTGTACTGTATCTGTATTAGGGCCAGATCACTTTGATGCATTTTGCAGAGTGAGGGAGAGGCAGAGGCAAAAAAATGTAAAGCAGATTTGTGAATTTAAAAATCATGTCCTGTTGCTTTCAATTTCCAGAGTGGGTGAGTGAGCCTGGATTTAAGGTAAATCCTTGATCTTGATCCTAATCCTGTCATGTAGAAGTAAGCTCCATTGATTTTAGTGGGACTTACTTCTGTAGAACAGTGCAATCCTATGCACATCTACTTTGAAGTAACTGAATTTACTCCATTGAGTTTAATGAGACTCAGAGCGCAATCCAGTGCAACATTAGAGCGGCGGAGTGAGTGCTCCGCCACTCTAAGCCATTGCAAATGTGCCGTAAAGCACGTTTGCGATGACTCGCAAGTAAGGGCCACCGGCGCGGAGGCCGGCAGCCCTCACTTCGGCGCCGGATCGTCCCTGCGGCTGCTGGAGAAGGGATCCCCCGGCAGACTTGCGGCCAGTGAAGGCGGTGAGGGAGGGGGGCCATTGGCTGAGCCGGCCCAGGGTGGAGCGGGAATGGCAGCTGCCATATTCCTGTCCCATTCCCTGGCCAGCACAGCCTTTACACGGCCTCCTCAGACTTACTCCAGCTAAATAGCTGGCAGAAATCCGAGGAGGCCCATTGGGGCCTCCCTGCACTACACCGGGGGAAGGGGACGAATGTAGACCAAGTAGACCCCCAAGTAACGGGGATAGGATCTGGCGGGCAACACTGGGGCCGCCCCCGGATACTTATGGTGGATTGTGCTGCCCTTCCCAGGTAACTGTAAGCTTAAGGCTGCAATCCTATGCACGCTTACATGGGAGTAAGTCCCATTAAATTCAACAGGGCTTCCTTCTGAGTAGACATAGGATTGTGCTGTAAGTGTCCTAAGGTGACAAAGCCAGTCCTATTGATTCCAGCAGTTGCCTTTAAACTAAGAACTCCAACCACATTGCTTTGTTGAAACATGTTTTCTCTCTATTCACATTAGAGATTTGTCCAATTCGCTGGTGCAGGTCCATACGGTCCAGCGCCATGGGATTTGGTCTTGGAAGGGTGCTAGTACCCTGCTAACTGGGCAAGAGGCACTTTTTCAGTTGGTGCTCCTCTTATATGTAGCAGGGGGAGAGCAACTGCCCCCTTTCACCCCAGCACAGTTTCTTTTCTGGTGGCTGTTTGCTGGTGGTGTTCTGCATCTTTTTTAGATTGTAAGCCCTTTTGGGACAGGGAGCCATTTAATCATTTGAGTTTGTCTGTAAACCGCTTTGTGAACTTTTTGTTGAAAAGCGGTATATAAATACTGTTGTTAATAATAATAATAATAATAATAATAATAATAATAATTTGTGACTGCTGCTGCTGTCGAACCCACCCCCTTCCTGGACCTGATCTGCCCTTTCCCCGCCCCTGTTGCAGCACCGTACCACCCTCTCTCCACCCCGTTCCGCCTCACTGCCATCTCACCTGCCTCGGCGGGTGGCTGGCGATCCTCTGGTGGGTGTGGAAAGGATCTGGCCTTCCCGTTAGCGCTGCTGCAGCACATCTTTTTCAACGTTACCAGTTCTGCTGACAGCTGGCCCAGATAGGATTGGCCTCCAAAAGGTATAAGGAGATTTCAATTCACACACACACAGGGTTGTGTAAACAAAGGGAGCAAAAGTGGATGACCCCTTTGGTATATGCATGCGCACACGCACACGCACTGTACATATATATGTACAGATGTAACTTAACAACCTACCTGCTAACTGTGGGCCACATCTATGACGGCCTTCCTGCCGCCCCAGAACACCTTCCCTCGATTTCCATTGTTAAGCGAAATTCAGCCTTCTGGAGTCTCCAGAGGCCGCTTGCAGGTTACTCCGGGCCTGCAATCCACTCTATTGGTCTCCACGGTCCTCAGAATGGCCTGCAGAAGCATCCGGAAGCGACTTTTGCGAACACAATTTCCGGTTTTACTGGAAGTCGTTTCTGGACGCTTCTGCGGGCCATTCTAAGGACCACGGAGACCAATAGAGTGGATTGCGGGCCCGGAGCAACCTGCAAGCGGCTTCCAGAGGGCTGAATTTCGCCTAACGACAGAGTCACTTAACGTACGTATCCCCGTTGTTAAGCAATGCACACCTGTATACATTATGTATATTCAATGTACATTATAATTTATAAGATCCCTGTTTTCTTATTTGTTCCTTGTGGCTGGTTCTAAATAAAGCATTCACTGATCTCAAATCATATATTTTTCTTCCAATAGACCAACACAACAAGTCTGCCTATGGTTTTGAGTATTTGTACAATGTTTTCTGAATGTGCAAAGCATGGCACACAAATTAAATTGGTGTAATCCTTACAACTCTAAAGTAAGTTACTATTATCCCCATTATGTAACTGGGGAGTTTGCCCAAGGCCACCTAGTGAGTTCAAGGCAGAGGCGAGAGCAAATTGGGGAAGTCCTTATTCGCAGCTCTAGCAAAATGGATTGAGTTTAAACATCTTCATTTTACTGTTCCTAGCACTGCTGCTGTTGGAGGATAATTCAGAAAACTCATTTGAAACATCATATAACTGAGCAGTGACCAGGTGGAGGCAGAGTTTATTACCAAATACAAGTGAAATTTTCATTCAGCCTCATCTGTGAATGGTATAGTGTTTGCTAGCTTCTGACTAGGTTTCAGATTACAGTACATTCAAACTATTACCGTATTTTTCGCTCCATAGGACGCATCGCACCATGGGACGCATGCATCCTATGGAGCTAAAAATCGGGGGAAAAAAGTTTTGACTTACCGGGGCTTCTGGGGGCCTCCCCGATCTTCATTTCGGCGCTAAATGGCCATTTTCGGCCATTTCCCCGAAAACCAGAAATGGCCTCCCAGAAGCCCCGGTAAGTAATTTTTTTTACTGTTTTTCATCTTCGCTCCATAAGACGCACGCTCCCCCCCCCTATTTTTTTTTTTTTTTGGAAAGTGCGTCTTATAGAGCGAAAAATACGTTATATGTTTGAACATGTTGTCCCTCTGTTTATCTTGGCAGAGGTTCTAACTAGGGCCCTCCAGTTTATGGTAATAATTATACTATCGTCGCTATTTTATTTTCACAAAATGATGAAATTTGAATGTCTTCATTTTGAAAGACCGAAGGAAAGGCTGATTTTAAGTAAGCGTTTTTTTATTTCTCTCATATTGACACTTGACCATAAAGTATTATTTACTATTTTCTTGCACGGTATTGTAATCCCAATAGACAGTGGATGGAATTCAGGCCTTTTTAAGAGAGCAGTGACAAAGTGTTAATAACAGGAAACAGCTGCTAATTCCCTCATGTTAGAGCACCAGTCCTGCGTCTACTGAAGTGTATGGTGATTCATCCCCGAACCGAATGGAGTCACAGTACCATTCTTGCAAGTAACTATGTAGCCAGCCTAATCTGGAAAGGTAAAGGTATTCCTTGACATTTAAGTCCAGTCGTGTCTGACTCTAGTGTGTGATGCTCATTCCCGTTTCTGGCCAAAGAGCCAGCGTTGTCCGAAGACGCTTCTGTGGTCATGTGGCCGGCATGACTCTCCTTGCCGCAGCGCGTCGCATGCAGCTGGAACACGGAGCGCTGTTCACCTTCCCGCAAGCAGTATCTATTTATCTACTCGCATTGACATGCTTTGGAACTGCTAGGTTGGCAGGAGCTGGCCAAGCAACGAGCGCTCACCCCGTCGCGGGAATCGAACTGCCGACCTTTTGATCGACAGCTTATGGTTCAGCGGTTTAACCCACTGCGCCACCCGCTGGTCAGGTTACTAATTGAAATAGATTTTTTCCTCCAGTGTAGATTTTATCTCAGACTAGTACTGTAGCAGAAAGCAGCTCCTGATATAATACAGTCTCCATACACTCTGTTTACATCAAGAGTAAAGGAACAAACTGCATTTCCTAGTTTGTAGCTGTGCACAATTGAATGCACTATGCCTCATTTATACCCATAGCTCACCTAGATGTCACAGATAATCTGCTGTTGAATAACTTGCCTTGGGCTATATTCTGAACGTTGCTTTTTGGAACACACCCTGACTTAAGTTGCTTTAAGTAGTGTAGCAAAATTTTAAAATGTTACAGTTAAGTACTTTCCTGAACTGGTTCCCAAAGATTCTTCCTCCTCCCCCCCCCCCCACACACACATAGGACAACCTAAGAGAAAATAATTGTCAATTTGTCTGAATACTTATAAGGAGAGAAGTTGCAAAACTGGAATTTCCAACAGCTGTAAATTTATATATAAAGTCTCCCAATTTCTCCCGTTTCCATTTATTGTATTGTCATTTCTTTCTGAAAACGCTTTTCCTCTTCTCCCAATGCTTTTACTCAAGTGACTGGAATCCCTATACAGGTGGACCCCCGTTTCCACTGATCTGTTATCCACGTTTTCAGTTATCCACAGATCGCAGGGACCCCCCAGGCTTTTACGTTTTCCAAGTAAGCTTTGTTTCTTCCTTAAACAAACAGGAGAAGCAGCCTCTGGCTGCTTATTGCATGCAAGAAGAATGAGACTAAGTCCTAGAGAGGCTCTGCAAGGTTAACAGAAACCTTGCAGAGCCTCTCTAGGACTTAGTATCGTTCTGCTTGCCTGCAATGGAGGCTGCTTCTCTGTTTGTTTTAAGGGAGAAACAAAGCTTGCTGAAAGAAAAATAAGAGCTGGGGGTGCGCGCATGCCTGCCTGCAGTGGAGGCAGGGCGGGGGGCCCTCATGAAACCTTGGAGGGGGTATTTGCTCCTATCCACAGTTTCAGGTATCCATGGAGGGGCCTGAAACATATCCCCAGCGGATATGGGGGGAGTACTGTATATTTTCCAGGGATTTTAAAATGATTTTAAGCAACTGGAGTGCTTCTGAAACCTGAGATGTTTGGTGTCAGTCGCATTGTGTCAAATGTTGCTTCCAGAGGCTGAGAACAGTACCATTGATCTTCATAGATTTAATATTCACAGGTTTAAAAGCCATGTCAAAAAATTCCACTGCAAGGTTAAAACTACACAATAAAAATCGCCTTAAAAATCCACGTTAAAACGTTAAAAAGACAATTAAAACAATCATTTATGCAATCTTAAAACGGAATGGTTTGACAATGTTTCGTCCACAAAAACGAAATGTTTCATCTAGTACCATTGACGTTCCAGGACTGGTCTAACTCCAAAGCTCAGAGCTTTAAATTGAAGCAATTTAGGTGGTCCCCATCCATCTTGAGCGAAGCTGTTGTGGTCCAGTAGACTTGCAGCCCAATCCTATCTTACGCTTTGCTCAGCGATCCAGCTATGCCGGTGCTGGCAATACTGGATCCTGAGCAGAGTAGATGGGGTTGGAGGTTTCCTTGAGGTAAGTTTTGTTCCTTAACCCCGGGTAAAGCCCCAACCACCCAAAGGTCTCCTCAGATCCACGTCAGCTACATGAGCTGGCATAAGTCCGGGAGGCCTGTGTCAGGAGAAACTGGCCTGGAAGGATAGAATATGGCTTGCACTGCTGCCGCCAATCTTGCCCCCTCCCAATCCTGATCTACCCACCCACCCCCTGAAATGCCCCCAGAACTCCCTCCCCCTGCCACTATGCCGTGCGGCACAGCCGCAGCTTACCTGGGCCACACACTATCTGGATACAGCTCTCAGGGGCCAGCGGACGCTTTATGGAAGCTTTGGTGAATCCTGGGCTGGCGCAGAAGTCTGCCGCCAGCACCACACATCGCCAACCCCCTTAAAGGGATGGGGACCATTAATCATGGTCTCAGGCATCATGACGTCTCAGTTTGGGAACTTCTGCACTAAACTTTTCCAGGTAGTGAAATCTAGAATGGATTGTGAAGAGCTCCAGAACGATATCTCCAAACTTGTCAAAAATAGTCTGGTACCGTTGATTTTACTTCATTGTTCTTGATACCGAGCTCTCCTTGACACTTGATACCAGGAACTGTACATACTGTATCAGTCATGCTTTGAGATGTGGGCCTGGTTGACATCCCTCTCTTGATGTGAACAATTTCCCACCTCACCTTTGACCCGAACCAGGTTCTGTCTCTTGAGCTAGAATGCCTTTTTTCAGCAGAGGTGAGGCTGCAATGGTATACTTAGCTTTTTTTTCATCATTGAGGAACTAGTCTAGGGTTGCACTGTTATGTACTGTATATGACCAAATGCAGGAAGATGGTACTTTCTGTTGTTCCCGGTATCATCTTATGTACTTAGCATCAGTCACTGAAACATGCTTTTCTGGGATGGTGCATTTCATAGAGAAAAAAAAGCAACAAATCTATATTTGGAGTGTCAAATTGAGTCGTATAATACATATTTCATTCCTCATTTCATTGCAGTCTCTTATCAGGAGGACTTGATAGCAGGAAAGAGGGAGCGTGAAAATATTGTGCTATAAATATTTCAGACTCTAAGCAATAAAAAGCTATTTGGTCAGTCATTAGAACTGGATTATGACACTTAGGAAAGGCGTGGAAGGAGAAGGAGTTTTGCTGACTGCAAACAGGCAGCAGCAGTACCTCCTCTCCGAGTTCTCATTTCTCCGGTTTCTCCACAGTATTTTATGCAGTATTTTATTTATTTTTATTTATTTATTTTTCACATTTTTATACCGCCCTTCCTCCAAGGAGCTCAGAGTGGTGTACATACTTCCTCCCCTCCTTTTGTCCTCACAACAACCCTGTGAGGTAGGTGGGGCTGAGAGATAGTGACTGGCCCAAGGTCACCCAGGAAGCTTTGTGGCTGAGCGGGGATTTGAACCTGGATCTTCCAGGTCTAAGTCCGACTCCCAAACCACTACACCATCCGATCACGGTATATTACATATCATATGCTACAGAAGAAGCAGGTAGAAGGTAAAAAATGAGCTTACATCTTTTTCTACCCTTTATGGTACAGTGCACCCTCCTTTTCCGCAGATTAGCCATCCATGGATTTGACTATCCGCGGATGGCCATCCGCGAAGGAGGGATCCCACTGGGGGCGGGCGGCGGCACCACAGTACCTTATTTAACAGCTGCGTGGGGCCGCCACCCACTTCTTGCCTCCCGCGCTGCTTTCTAAACTTGTAAAATGCCCATAAAAAGAAAAAAACCCGTTCAGAAGTGACTTCCCGTTGCACACAAAACTGGAAATCGCTTCCAGTAGGGTTTTCTTCTTTTTGTAGGTATTTTACAAGCTTAGAAAACAGTGCGAGAGGCAGGAAGTAGGCGGTGGGCCCGCATAGCTGTTAAATAAGGTACTGTAGCGCCGCTCCCTGCCACCACCCCAACCAACCACGGACTGGAGCGTCTGCAAATTTTTGCATCTGCGGGGGTTCCGGGAACAGAACCCCCACAGATAAGAAGGGCCAAGAAAGGTCAGGAACACATCCCCCCCACCCCCACACACTATGTAGAGTACAGGAAGATGCAGCTGGGTCAATCATTTGTCTGCGGAGTATGTTTCTGTGGTGCACATTCAGAAAAGGATGTATTTTTGTTTCATACATCATGGGCTAGAAGAGTGGATGTGCTACAATTTTGAATGTCTGCGCTTTACTGTGACATGTTCATTAAAGGAAGCATCTTTTTGGCTGAAGGTACACTTTACATGCCATTCTCCTGCAGACCACAGCTGTGACGCTACTTGCTCTGCAGCAACGTCCTTGAAGTCAGTGGCACAGTTCTGGAGTAAATGATTTGACTGGATCATGACTGTAGGCTGTACTTGCATCACCAGTTGGTTCAGAAGATTAATTTAAGAGGTGTCAGGAGGCAAATGACGTCAAGTTACAAACCTCGCTGAGCATAGGTCTGAACCACCAATGTAGAAACACGAGGCATTATATCCCGTTTCCAGGTTGCTGAGTGATATAGCCTCTGATGAACTTTGTACTAACCGAGCAAATGTGTGGGCATTTTCTTGCATAAGAGGAGCTAAATATGGTAATAAAGATGACAGGCGACACTAGTACCTTGCAATCACTCCTCTTTAGAGCCAAACTGACATGGAGGCTCTTCATATACAAGTTGTTCCTCATATGCTAGCACAAGTCATGACTTATTGCCGTTGTTGAGTACAGAATCTGGCCCCTTCTAACATGTTGGCCTCTATCCATTGAACCCTGTTTGTTTTGATATTTCCTGCTGTTATTCTGGTAGTAAAGGCAAACAATCACTTCAGGAAATGGGGGCAGGGAGGAGGGCAGCGGAAAAGGGAAATACTTTCCAGTTTCCCTTTTTCCATTCTTTCCCTTCTGACACACCTTGTCCCTAGAAAAAGCTGGTGGACAAAGCCAGCAAAGTTAGGGGGGACAATGACTTTTTGAGGCAGGCTCACTAGATCTTATCTCCCAAACATGTCTTTCCGTGTTAGAGCTCACCCTTAGAAATGATCATAAAGAAAGGAATGATTTGACACATGTGAAATACTGTACCAGTGAATAGCCAAAACTGGGCCCACACACCTAGGATTTGGAATAAAGGGTTCCAAAGCACCAGGAGGGACTTCATGGCAGGGTCAAGCCCCAGAACCTCTCACTTTAGATACTGAGCATCGATCTAAATGAGAGTTCAATATTCTTTCTTCTGTTTGCATCATGACGTATTTCATCATATGGATATTTTACTTCCTTGCATGTCAGAACATTTTAAAGCACACTTTGATAAATGTATCAGTTTCCTGCTCTCTTAAGAGTGCATTTAATTGTTTTAATTATCCGTTAATTATTTTAATGTGTGTTATTTTAATGTTGTAAGCCGCCTTGAGTGCCCTTGCCGGCAGAAAGGCTGGATACAAATTCTTTAAATAAATAAATAAATAAAGCAACTCAGTTCAGAAGTGTCACAAACGTGCCATAAAGCATGTTTGCGACCACTTTCAAGTAAGGGCCGCCGGTGCAGAGGATCACCCGGATCGACCACAGCTGCCACCAGGGAAGGTAAGTCTCCCACCGGCAGCTGCAGGGAGGGCGGCGGTTGACTGAGCCAGCCCGGGACGGGGATGGCGGCTGCCACATCCCCGTCCTGTTCCTGGGCTGGCTCGGCCATTATACGGCCGCCTTGGGGCCTCCCAGCACTACACTGGGGGAAGGGGACAAACGTGCCCTTCCCCCAAGTAGACCTCCAGGCCGCTCACGATCAGCCCAGAACGACGATAGGATCCAGCGGGCAGCCCTAGGGCCGCCTGCGGATCTTTAGGCAGGATTGCGCTGTGTCATAAACAAACAACTGCTTTATGGTGGACTTTTCCAGTCACTTATATAAACGCAGCAAAGGTCCAAGAGCAGTCGTATTTCAGATTTTGTTTAAGATCTCTTCAAGTTCTTGTTACCACAGTTATTTTTAATCTTTTATTTTTCCTTTCTCATGCATGCTTATCATATCATATCATATCATATCTGCAACACATGTTTTTAGTAAGAAATGGCACAAGAAGGTTTATTGAAAACTTCCTAAATATACAGTTATCTTCAAGTACCTTTCAGTAGACACTTCTTGAACTCTTGGATTGATCATCTGTTTCTTTTGGTAATTACATGTTATCTTCTTAGTGTTCCATGATGCTGATCTACATCTAGGGAGACCACTTTAAAACCCATTTCCTCCCAGCTCACAGGTGTACACATTTAACTCCTGTTGCCTATATACACCCTTGGGTAAAACTGCCTTACATTCCAGTTCAGTCATGGGTTCTCCAGGTAGATTCAGATTATCTTTTTGGGGAGGACCAGAAGACTGCCACAAGTCCAATGATACTGCACAAAGCCCATTTCAGTGTTGACATATTTGGGGAGCAAAAGATCAGACTGAATCCACAGTCCCATTTTTGAGGTTCATACCATCCATTTTTAAAAATTATTTATTTTGCAATTTTTCACATAAAATACAAACCATATAACAGTGATTTCAAATTATCCTAAACATATGTACTTGAACCAGCATAGCTCTGCATTTTGTATTCTAATACATTATTAAAATGTAAAATGTATTACATTTCTATCTCTTCCATCCTCCAGGGATCTGAGGGCAGCACTTCTTTCCATCTGCATTTATCACCACAACAATCCTGTGAGGTAGGTGAGGCTGACACAGATAGTATGACCAGATCATGGTCACCAAGTGAGCTTCAGGGCTGAGCAGTGGCTTTTGAACTTTTGATCGCCCCAGACCAAAGACCCCTCATCTGAGTTTGTGAATGAATTGTTTAGATTTCATTTCCATCTCAGCAGTTGACCAAACCTTTGTCAATCATTATTGCTCATTTGGTTCCAGATATATTTTCCAGTATTTTGCCACTGCGATCTCTGCCACCGCTAACAAATTCATTATAAAGAATGTCGGCCCTTCTGACAATGTCATGTGTGTATCATACGTGTATCACCACAAAAATTATGACTATGATAAAGTAACAATTTAGTTGTTCATCGCAAACTCAACAACACTGGCATATCATTCTCACAGAATTACAATTTCTCCCTGTTTTTTTTGTGTGTGTGTGTACGTGTATGTGTGTGTGTGTACACACATGCCATGTACACGAGCCATTTCAGTCCTTTTTGGTGGAGTCACCAGAAGTGTGGAATACTCTCCCTGCAGAAGTCTGCCTGACCCCCAGCGCAATCCTATCCAACTCACACCACTGGTGTAACCAGCGGTACAGCGAGAACGGGAGGCCCCAGAACAGAAAGGGGATTCAAATCCTCTTTGAATCCCCCTTTGGAGGGGATTTGAATCCCCTTTCTGTTCTGGGGCCTCCTCGCTGCACCGCTGGTTACGCCGGTGGTGTAAGTTGGATAGGATTGCGCTGCCCATCTCCTTGTGTTTTAGACTTTTTTCATTGTAAAGTACTGTTACTCCTGGGGAAGAGACCTGCTGCTTTCTTCTTCTTTTTTAAAATCTGAGTGCTGCTCTTTTGTATTTTTCTACTGTTTTATTGTAAATTTTATTGTATTTGTTTTTTATGTTTGTAAGCCACTTTGTGTGTGCTTGAAATGCAGAATATAAATAATATAAACATGCAAGAGGTGTTCGTTTCTTTCCCTCCATTTGTGTGTTTTAAACCAAGGTGTGCAACCAATTTCTTTTGCTATGTAAACTGCATTGTGATCTTTTTTTTTGTTAAAAAGCAACAAAATATAAAAGCAACAGAAAACATTAATTTGTTATAATATACTACTACTAATCATGCTATTGGAAGCTTCCTAGGACGTCTCACGCTGACTAACATATTGAGAGTGTAGGAAGAGCAGGCAGAACACTGAATAAGCAGCAAGGGCCAATTGTGTATTCTTCCTTCCACACCACTAAATGCAGTGTTCAGATACTAATTAGCAGCTGCAGATTACCTCTATAAAGGACCTAAAGTAGGTGAAGCTAGCCAATTAACACCAGTGTCTGTCTAATTGCAGCTGATCTTAGCAAGAGGGACCCTGCTTATGTGTTAAATAATTGATGGCGGATTGTTTGGAGCCTATTTAGAAAGGCAACCACAACTCCACTGAGAAACAGACTAAGCTTTAAGAAAGGATTAGTTTATGATAGTGGAGCTTGACACATGAAGGGCCTAGTACCATCAGGAATATAAGGATTAGAGTAGCTTTATCAAGCCTGGTCCAAAGGGATCACAATGGTGGGCCTCTTAGCCTGCCTCCTTCTCAGTGAGCGAAGAAGAGGAGAGAAGATGGTGGCGATGACAGCAAGTCAACTATTTGATCAGGGATTGGGATCACCATCACACTACTACCTGCCTCCCTGTCCCCCAGCTTACTTGCTTCCTTCTTCTCGCTCCGCCATATTTGTTTTTAAAAATAGCATGGCAGAGAAAGGGATGGAACAAGAAAGCCAGGAGAAGGGGAAGTGGGGTGGTGCTGTCCAGATATGTTTCCTTATCTGTCCTCTGCCATGCTATTTCAAACCATAGAATGGCTGAGCAAAAAAGGCAAATGGGGGCTAGGTGGTGAGATGGCCATAGAGGTGGCCAGTAGGTACAGAGTGCCCCCTGTGTCCACCTGCCATCTTAGACAGCTCACCTCAACTCACCTAAAGGCTGGGTCGGCTCGGAGCTTTATTATTATTTATTGTTATGCTCCATCAAGCCCAATATACTGTTTTACAATGACTTGCTGCAGCTGTTCTGGGTCTTCAGCAGTGTTGGGAATGGGACTCGGGACTAGATCTGTGTAAGTCATGTGCCGCCTTCCTAGCAGTTGGTAGAAAAAGCGCTTCTGCTCTCTTGCGGCCAGATTCTATCCATGTTACACAGAAGTAACTGCTGCTTTACAAGCAGAAAAGTGTTTGATCATAGTTCCAACATTTACAGTTTTAAAAGCCACGTGTAGAAAAAAATATGCAGATTTATTTAAAAATTCTCTTAAAAACCAAACACATCTGCACATTCTTTCTACACATGGCTTTTAAACCTGTAAATGTTGGAACTATGATCATTATAGCTGGCCATGAAAGCTTCCGATCTGTGAGAAAAGTGTTTACTGCCAGTAGTGATGATGATGATGCATGTTTGTGCTAGGTTAAAAAAAACATATTTGGGGACACCTCCAACAACCCAGCAGAGAGATTCTACTGTAGGTGTGGCTTTCCTTTGTTCCAAATCATCCCCGGGTGTGCTTTTTGGGTGCGGTAGCAACTCTGATTCCATCTGACTTACTGTTTTCTATCTTTCATGCAGTGGGGCTCATGTTTAAGATTAGAGGCAGAGGGGAGAAGCGACAGAGATTGATCAGTACACCACCACGATCCTAATCTTCTCAGCTTGTTGGCTCACCAGAGATTTCCTTGGAGAAAGTCCTGCTACTACTGTACTTGGAAGTGCTTGCAGGTGACAGGAGAGCGAGAGCACCAGTGGGGAAGCAGAATGCAAGATGGAGCTCCTGCTCTCTGTTTGCTCCTCCAGTGGGATTTGCTTGCTCATAAACGTGCGTTTACCACATAGCCCGATCTTATGCATGAATGTTTGCTCAGAAATAAGACCCAAGAAAACAGATCTAGGGTTAGCTTGCTTGAGGGTGCCTTTTTGTAGCGTGCCCGCACACAGTTTTTTTCATACCTCCGCAGTCCCTCCAGACTTTCTTCTCTACTTACCTCCCTGAAGGTCCCCTTCCAAAACCTGCCTCATTCCTAGTGTAATGTGGCTCCATTAGTACCCCCAATTGCGTGCAATCACTTCTCAGCTTTGGAATGTCCCACCAGCATCTCCTCCCTCAGTTCATTCTCTTCTTATTACCAATTGTTTGTACTAGTGACGATCCCATTCTGGCTGGCAGGCAGGCACCCCTCCCCTTTCCACCTGCCGTTATGTCCTATTGCCAGCCTCTTGTATCTTCCTCCTCCTCCATCGTTTGCACCTATCTGCAGACGAAGCAGACCACTTGCCTTCATTCTTCTAGTTCCACATCCTTCGGCCCACGCCCGTCTGCCCCCGTCACGCTCTTTCTCCGTCCTTACTGCGAAAGAAGCAGGGCAGCAGCTGAAAGAGTAGGGACCGTTTCGGCCGGTACTACTCACCGAACCGACAGCTCTTCGCGAGATTAGGAGCGGGATCGCGTGGACCCCGCTCCTCCTTCCGGCGTGCCTCCCCTTTTCCCCATGCTGGGAGGGGAGAAAGATTAGTCCGAACCGACCCTTGCTTCGCACGTGATCCGGTGCTAGTATCTGGGTCGCGTGAGAAAAGGTGGTTCGCGATTAGGAAAAGGGCAAGGCGCGCCTGCTGCTGCTGCCGCCGCCCCAGCGCCTCCAGAGCTGTTGGTTGGTTCAGCCTCGCCGGCCCTGTGCATGTCTCTTTAAGAACCTGCTCCCCAGGCGCTCACGTGTGTGATCAGCTGACAGTGACGCTACAGGGGAAACTCTGTTCCTGAAACATCGGGCGCTGCGGGCTGCACGGGGTGTTGCTGCCTGGGTTGGGCTTTCTCTTGTGCCTCCCTCCCGGGTCTGGCTGTGAGAGCGGCGTCAACACGGTTGCCGGTCACTTGTTTGCCGCGGAGTAAAGAGGAGCGCGTGCCAGCTTCGGGCAGGCAAACGAAAAGCAAAGGGGCCGAGCGAGCGAGCGAGCAGCGGTGTCGTGACAAGCTCGCCCCGAGCAGATTCATTCCTCGCCTGTCTGTCCCCAGGAGAGAGTCTGAGCAAGACCTCCGCCCCTTTTCCTGGGGAAGCTCGGCTCCTACCAGCCCCAGGAGCGCCTCCATACTTCTGGGCTTCTCGGAGATTTGCCTTCTGCAAGAGCCGCCAACGGCTGGCAGCCCAAGGACTCGCCAAGCCGCCACCTCTGTGGGTCGCCTGGTCTTTTCGCCCTGCTAGAGATCGCTTGATAAGAGCAGGCTTCTCTTGAGACCTAGTCACGCCTAATCCCAGCTGTTTCCCCAGTTCATGGATTATCTGGTAGGTACTCAGTGTAAAGTGAATGGGATCCTGCCTGCCTGCCTCCCTCGATGCACGACTCGTGTGCTTCCAGTCTCCTAGTGTGTGTTTGTGTTAATGTTTTTCTCCATGTGACTGCAGCTTCTGAAGGCTGCAGTCACCGATATTAAAGGCTGCATTCACCAATTAATATTAATTGGTGACTAGTTCTGAGTGAGGCGTGGGTGTCCTGACAGGTGTGAGTAAAGGTCCTTACAGCACCAGGGTTGAAAATTAGCTCGGACAAGATTTCTCTGTAACGTCGATGTGTCGGGAAACCCGGCAGAGCCTTTTCCCACTTCTGCCTCGTCTGAGCTCTGGATTAGGAAATAGCGTTCTTCAAAACTCCAGGCTTTTCGTCAGACTTCCAGAACTGTTAAATGCTAATAAACTAGAGTGCTTTTTAAAGTGCTCTGTAGTTCCACTTATTTGGTTATTAAACCTCTAAGTTCTGACCTCGGTTAGAGGCTTTCCCCCCTAAACGTATAAGCACAGGAGACGCTTGACTGCACTAAATGGAAACCATGGGCTTGAGTCTGCCTGAGCACCTGAGTAGTTTTGGTATTCAGCAGTAACACTTAACAGCATTTAATGAGCGTTGCCCTTATTTGCACAGAAAGAGATTGTATCGCAGGACTCTGCTTCAAGGTTGAAGGAGTTTTCAGGTTCATGAAAGGCTTGGCGACAACACATCTAAATTGCTTCTACATGTGGAATAAGAACCTGACACTAAAGTGTCTGCTTGGGATTGTATTTTAAGACATCAACCAAAACCCACTCTACCTAACTGTTGATGAGGCCGTGCACGTGTGGTGTCTTTTATCACTGCGCTTTCTGTGGTTTTTGATGGATGTCCCTTGCTGGCCAGACTCGTTTCTGACCTAAATCATCAGTGAACTTTTCCTGTGCTTCCAAGCCACACTCTTCAAAGACAAACCACGTCTCGATGTAAGCCATACTTATATGATATGCCATAGCTATATGGAAGAGGTGTGACTTGTACTTGTGTGGAGGTTCTTATAAACCAGGGGTGGCTAAACTTGCTTCATGTAAGAGCCACATACGATAAACTTCAGATGTTTGAGAGCCTCGAGAGATGTTTGAGAGTTGCGATATTTAAGAAGCATTTAAATTCTTAAATATATTTATTCACAATTAACAATTTGTTTTAATCCAGTGGACCCTCCGTTTATACTTGGTAAATAATTATAAAGCTTGAAAATTTCTTATTTACCTTTTATATTGTGATGCAAAAAGCAGCTCAGCCAATGTATTTCTGAGAGCCGCACATTATAGGTCAAAGAGCCACATGTGGCTCAGGAACCACAGTTTGGCCACCCCTGTTATAAACTCTTGTTGAATGCTGGAATACACAAAGAAATGCCATCTCATGTGATACTATTCAGACTTGTGCAGGCTGTACCTGTGGGACTCTCTATTATAGCACCTGTGACTTTTATAATTTGATTTCTCAGGTAGCTGAATTTCATGAACATAGTCTGAATAAGCTGCTTTTAAATATTTTTCTGTAAGACTGACTCCTGAAGACTGACTTATCTTACTAGGCGCTAACTTGATTTTCTGTTGGCTTATTTGAAGGTGGACCATGGAAAACTTATTTGAAGGTGGACCAGTAGAAAACTGCTCAGTGTTTTCAGTAAAGATGCTTGAATTGAATGTTACATTTTAAATGGGAGCAGTATGTGTCGCATGTGATCCGAGTAGTTTTCTGCCTTTATTGATTGAAAGTGTCTAGATTGTGAAATTGTGGGTGGTTTTTTTTGAGTAAGCAAGCTATCTTAGGTTTTGAAGAAGATACGAGTTATCTTTCTGTTTAAATTACTTGTGGTGTTTAAAGTGTTGTTGGGCTGATTGTGTTCCCCCTCGGTGTTGGGGGGAGATTTCTCTTTAAGAGTTTTGTTAATCAACCACCACTAGTAATGAACTTGGAATGTTCTAAGAACAATTGTGCTGAAATTTTCTGGAAGCATGTATCTAGGTAAAAATGGCTATACTTAGAGTAAACACATCAAACTGCAGGTCTGCTCCAGAACTCTGTGGAAGAACTATTGTTGTTGCAAACATAATGTGTTTAATTGACTTTGAAGTCTGTTTGTGTACTTGTGAAAGTTACAAAATGCTCCTAACCTACTGTATCTTGCTGTCTTGTACTTGTGTTTTTTGGCCCCCTGTCTGTATGTTGCATGCAGCCTGAAGCAAATATCATTTTGCTTTAAAGGCACAATTGCTCTTTAAAGATTTTTTTTGGGTACCCGCTCCTGCTGTTCTTTCATAGAATGTACTCATCAACTCATGAACATGCTTTACTGCTATAATTGGCTTATAGGACGTTGCATTATTATATTTGTGACACCTTAGACCTGATAAATCTTTTAGCATCATTCTTGCTTCACTTCATTCATGAGGAATAACTTGGGGCTGTATGCAGTTAACATTCAAACAGGCTTGTCTCGTACAGAATTAGAAGTGTGTGTATCCATTAAAATCAGTGGGCCTAGTCTAGGTGCCCCCCAGAAAGTTGGGGTGCTACAAGCCCCCCCAACTCTTAGCCATTCTGATTTGCCTTCTGCCACCGGCCGCATGCTCATCCCGGTGCCAGAGTGAGGGAGGCCGGCCTTGCACTGGCCTCCCTTACTCCTGAGGAGGTGCAAACGTGCCTTACGGCACATTTGCAAAAGCTTCAGGTGGCGGAATGCTCGTTCCGCCGCCCGAAGTCTGCAGTGGATTTCGCTGTAAGTCTGATACAGCAAGAGAGTATTTATTGTCTTATGTAACAACGAAACCCAGTTACTACTCCCCTTCCCTCACATGTGAAGATAAAATATTTTCATTACAAGTTCATTTCCTCCCCCCCTCAGATTTTCACCAAAGCATTCATTCCTGTCCAAGATTATTCTCTCAGTAATTTCCTTCATTTTCCGCACAGATTCTTCCCAGTTCATTTATCCTTTAAAAAATGATTTTCCCACCACTTTCCTTTGCTCTCTCCCTCAATTGTTACTCACTGACCCGTCCTCCAAAGTAAGAAAATCCCTATTTTTGTTACTCTACCAATTTTATAGATCTTGAGGTTCTCGCGGCCAGTGCATATTACTGAATTTAAAATTCCCTGTTCCAAGTTTTCAGGCTGTTTATTAAGAAAATAAAAACAAGATTTGTCTTTCCCTAACATTTCGCCAAGGACCATTTCTGGCATCTTCAGAGTGTTGATTGTGTCAGTAGCTCCATCAGTTGTTTCCTCCAAGGCACAGGGCCATTTATGTAATCAGTTGGATATGGAATTCCTTGCGCATGTGCTTCTGCACTGCGCATGGTACAGTGACCTGTGGCAAAACATCCTCAACTCCCTGTTGGTGGGTTTGCAGGAGAAGTCTGATTATCATAAGGAAGTCCCTTATCATTCTGATTTTACTTTAATCTACCCAAAAATGGACTGTTAACCGGTTGGCTAATTTTCTTCAGTTAACCATGGAATGCAGAGTGGCTATGGTGACTGACGTTGTGGAACCTAGGTAGGATTGTTGACTGTTTATTGTGTTACGCCTCCTTTCTTCCTCATTTTTGTTTGCTTATTGTGTTATGTACTATTACTATTTTTATTTATGTTTGTTATGCCAATAAAGGTTTGTTGATTGATTGATTTTTTTTTAATTTTCTTACTAAGTGGCCTGAAAACTTGGGAACAGGTAGTTTTTAATTCAGTACTACCAATTTTGTCTTGGCAGCTGATCCTGATCCAAAATTTCTCTGTTCTTCTAGAAAACCAAAGGCACAAAATTCAATACATGCTGCTGTCTTGTCCACAGCCAGTGGCCACCGACTTAGACTCCAGTGAGTCAGTACAGGTTGAGTATCCCTTATCCGAACTGCTTGGGACAGGAAGTTGTCTGGATTTTGGATTTGTCTGGATTTTGGAATATTTGCATGAATAGAATGAGATCTTGGGGGATGGGACCCAAGTCCAAACACGAAATTCATTTGTCTCATATACACCTTATACACATAGTCTGAAGGTAACTTCATACAATATTTTTAATTTTGTGACCCAGCATGCCTTGCGCTATGCCAGCCAGGTGCCAAAAAAGGTTTTTTTTTTTTTTAAAAAAAGTCTTAGCCCCCCAAATGTCTGGATTTCGGAATAGTCTGGATTTCGGATGTCCGGATAAGGGGTAATCAACCTGTATAGCTCACTTGCACATCCTCTGATGGCCTTGTCCACCACAATAGTATAGGTGTCAGTGTTGCGCTCAGTATTTGTGCTTTAGGGACCGGTAGGAAGTGGGAGCCATTGAGTCAGAGCCATTGCAGGAGTGCACAAACTCCTTCTCCCATTTGAGAACACTTGCCCAAGTCATATGCATTGCTTTCAATTATGTTTTTGTCCTCTTTTTTTTCCCCCCAATGGCATGTTCAGTGCATTGTGTGAACAGCGGATAGTGGTTTAGCAACATATAACTCTCCCTAGGATAATGCTGTATTCACACGAATATGGGACAGATAGTGGTGGCAAATGAGCAGCGTCTTTAAGTGTCGGTTATCTTGGCAGTGCTCACTTGGTTTTTAAAAAGCCATCTTGGACGCTTCATGATGTCGCTTGTAATCAAATTCCAATACATGCATTGATTTACAGCTGTTAAGTATGTCTGTAAAATGAACATGACTCCAGATTATTTTGCTGGCAAGATAATAGCAGCTGGTAATGGCAGATAAGCACCTGTAGGACGCCTTCTTCATCACAACCAATCTTCCCCTGATTCAAGGCAGCAGAGGAGTGTTGAGTGTGTTTTTGGGCAAAATGTTCAGGCAGGATGCTAGTGAGGACCAAGAGACCGGCCAGAACTATTGTGAAATGACTGTGTACTCTAGGTTGGCAGAACGTCTAATTGCTAGTTGATCACTGTTTTGAGGTGGATCTCAGGGAGGAGAACTGTGCCTGACATGACTCCTTTGGGTGGGTCTAGATGGTAATGATGGATGGGTTGGAGAAAGGGGGGGCAGAGTAAGTTTGGTCAGAAGACTGTTGAAGGAGGGGAAGACCAAGTAGGAGAATTCCAGAAGTTTCAGTGGGATCACCTGGTGGGAAGGAGGAGTAGAAAGCTGGATGAGACAGGCCCCCTTCTTTCCCACTGTGTCCTTGATGGCGAGGTGGCTGGGTGAGGATGTTATATCTCCTACCTCCCCTGCCTGAAGACAGCCAGCTATGGAAGAAAGAGCACATAAAGCCGAAAATGGCCATGCATGCCCCCTTTCCCCAACAACTTTCTTCCTGGGTGTTTGAGTTTGTGGATGACAGTCCAGATTGTTTTGTTGTTGCTGTTGTGTCCTCTGTTCCTGCATCTTTGTGGGGTGTTAGAATGAGCTGTTAGCTCCTTAAGAAATAAATTTATTGATAAAGTACAGTTGGAAGAAAGTTGGAAAATTTATGGAAGAAATTGTCCACTCCTTGTCCTGTTTCCCTAAAGTGGGGAGACTGAAACCAAACAACTGACCTGCTCTCCCAGGCTGCAATCATGTGCCTGCTTGCTGAGAATAAATACCACTGCTTCTGAGGACATGTGCCTAGGTTCTGACTGTCAGTCTCTCGACATCATTGGCAGCCTGTATATTGGGGTGGAAAAACTGCTTATTTGGCAGTAAATGCAACTTATAATAGCTGCAGGATATCAGCACTTGCTAATTTTTTTTTCTGCCACTATGTTGGGAAATGCTTCAACTGCTAACCTTTTGCAATTGTGTGACAATCAAAGGCACAGAAGCTCTGCTTGAAAAACATTGGCAACTCTTTGCAGGTTCCCAGGCTAGTTAAAATAATACCTTCTCTATGGGGCATAAAAGGGGACCGCGGTGGCCGCATGACGGAGTGAGCTCCCATCTCCTGTCCCAGCTCCTGCCAACCTAGCAGTTTGAGAAATAGGTGCCGCTCCTGCGGAAGGAAACAGCGTTCCATTAGCCATGCCGGCCACATGACCACGGAAGCGTCTTCAGACAGTGCTGGCTCTTCGGCCTTAGACACGGAGATGAGCACTGCACCCTAGAGTTGAACACGACTGGCTTTTGAGCAGGGGATACCTTTTACCTATGTGGCATAAAAACCTGGCTAAGGTGATGATGAAAAGACAATGCCTGCTGTAATTGTATGCAGCTCTACAGTTGAAAATAAGCTTTGCAAGAGGCTGAATATGTGTAAAATTATTTTAAATGTAGAACTTCCAAGCAGAGCAAGATTTGGTGCCCAATATTGTTAATTGATGGCCTATAATTACTGGGTAGCTTTCTTAGTCAGGATACATTTTTGTAAGGTTTGATAATTCCTAAGTTGAATGAATACAAATATGTATTCATCTGATTGGTTAAATACTTCCTTAACAAGTAGCTGGTAGTCAATTAAACATTATTTAACTGGTCAATAGACTTAAATAACACATGTTAAACATTTGCTATATGCTTTGTGTTTTCCCGGTGATGTTAAGTAGGATTTAGTGATCACTTTTGCATCTCTGAATGCCTATACCATTTTTTCCCCACTTTAGGAAGAAATGTGCATCAGGAGCAGATCTTCACTTTTCAGACATTACATTGAACACTAGGGGTGTTTGCTAGGGCAGAAGGGTCTGTTAATCTATATTCTGTGCTGATTTATTTTTGAACTGTTTTATTTTGTATAAGCAATGTAGTAGGGTGATTTGTTTGTAATTATTTTGCTCTATTTTTGTTTTGTTCATCTGTCTGTTTGTGTATGCCAATAAAGGTTTATGTATGTACTAGGGGTGGGAAGTGGGGACATGTGCACTATGTCTGCTTCCAGCCTCTGCACATTCAGTGTAACATGCATAGATCCTACCTGCAAAGGTACCTTTGACTGCATGGGAAAGAGTCCTATATCCATATAGTTGTAGTGAGTAGAATATATGCAAATGTTACATTGAATGTATTGGCGGACAAGGACTGGATCTCCATGTGTGATCCTTCTCATCCCTGTCAAGCATTCAGGAAAGTGTCTGAAAATCTATAATTAAGCCTCAGTAGAATGAGGGTGGGTGAATTTAAATGCTAATGAAGTTAAGTAGCTACCGTTAAGTAGAACTGAGAATAAAAAGGAATGTATTGGTACCTATTGGTATAAAGACTGTAGTAGCCAGAATAGATTTTACAAAAGTCTGTCTGTCTTGAAATTCAGGCTTCCAAAGGTGATAAGAGAACAGAAGAATTATGATGATGTTTAATAATATGTTTGGCCTGACATGTTTAGCTTTTCATTGGGGAAATAACTGTTGGAGCATATTGTTATGTGGTGCATCAACATTTCTTTATTTTAGATAAGCAGCATTGTCTAATTTATCACAGGTCTGGTGTATGCTGCTATTCTTGCTGCTTCATGTTCAGTAGTACCTCCTATAAAGCCTCCTCCTTTAGCACCGTTTTGTTACAGCGTTTGTCATCTTGGGTTGATCGATAGCCATTGTAGCTGGTGGGACCAGTGTATTCTGGGTAGGGTAGGGCCAATCGGCTCCCCTTGCCTTTACCAGCATCCCCTTTAGTGTTCCCTTTCACCCAGTGCTCGTCTTTGGAGGAATGGATCCCCCATGTTGATGGAGGTATGTATTACTGTACTGATGTTGGACTTCCCCTAGAGTTGTTGAAGCAAGGTTTATATGCTTGAATGCTGGTATTCACAGAAGCTTTCTACGCAACTAATGTTTCACATCAGTGACTAGGAAACCAAATGCCATTTGAGAGAGAACACTTCTGCTTCACACACACGGCACAGATGGGGGTGAGAGAAGAATATGCAAGACACTGATGTTCCATCCAATATTGGTTTTAGGCTTGTAGGTCAGACCGATTTTAACACATATATTTTCCGCTTTTGTGAAGCTGAAGGTGTTATCCTTTGTTGCTGTGTGTGATCTCTAAGTGAGACTAAACACTTCCTTCACTTGGTAAGTTTGTGGCTTTGAGAGTGATCGTTCTGGAGCGTTGACATGCTCATCCTTAAGAAGGGACTATCCTTGTGATTAGTTTACATTTCATTGTATAGTATGCCACACAGTGCTGACACTAGTATGTTGGGGGTTCCTGGGATAAAGTCCTGCACTGGGGCCCCTATGGGGCCCTTACCCAAACCCTGATGGCGCATTGGGTACTACCACTGTCCCCACTACCATTGAGGATTTGGGGGTCAGCCTAGCCAGGTGGGCCCTCGGCCAGTTCTCAGTCTGGCCACCTTCTGACACGGCTCTTGAATTGATGCCAAAGGACATATTCTGGGTAAAAGGTCTGTAATTTGTTGTTCTTTCCAGCAGAACTCCTGTGCATTTAACACCTACATGACAAATCCAGCTGATGAAGGTTTTCCCATTATTGTTCTGGGAACAAAACCTCCTTGAGTACTGTCTGGTACTAATGTTCCCAGTGCCTTGGTCGTTCACCTAAAAACATACAATGTGTGTGCTTCTCTGACCTCCAGGTGGAGGGCATTCTAAAGGACTAGTGCTACCATCAGAAAAGGTCCAGCTTCATGTGGATGCCTCTTGAACGTCTGACAAACTGGATGGGCCTCAGATAACAATCTGAGCATACCACTGAAGGGGGGGGGCAGTACGGACAGGAGAAGGTGGGCCTTCATGTACCCAGATCCTGAAGTACTTAGAAGTACAGGTAGACCCCCGTATCCACGGGGGATATGTTCCAGGCCCCTCCGTGGATACTTGAAACCGTGGATAAGAGCAAACAACCCCTCCATGGTTTCCTGAGGACCCTCCACCCTACCTCCCCTGCAGGCAGGCATGCGTCCCCCCCCAGCTCTTATTTTTCTTTCAGCAAGCTTTGTTTCTTCCTTAAAACAGACAGAGAAGCAGCCTCCATTGCAGGCAAGTAGAACCAGACTAAGTCCTAGAGAGGCTCTGCAAGGTTTCTGTTAACCTTGCAGAGCCTCTCTAGGACTTAGTCTCGTTCTACTTGCCTGCAATAAGCAGCCAGAGGCTGCTTCTCCTGTTTGTTTAAGGAAGAAATGAAGCTTACTGGGAAAAAAGTAAAAGCCTGGGGGGAGAGTCTCCACAATCCGTGGATAACTGAAACCGTGGATAGCGAATCCGTGGATATGGGGGCCCACCTTCTTCGCGCGGCTTGATCTTATTTATTTATTTATTTATTTATTTATTTATTTATTTAGTCTACAAAATAAATAAAGTAAGAAATGAAATTTTACAATAAAATTAATTAATTAAATTAACTTACCCCATCGTCGCCCGTCACCGCTGCTCCTCCTGCTGCTCCGAGGGTGAGAGACTGGGCGAGCCAGTGACAGCCTGCCCGGGGCCACCGCAAACCTCGGCGAGGCACGCATGGCCCCGGGCTGGCTGTCGCTGGCTCTCGCTCGTCTGCTCACCGGTGAGGGACCAGGCGAGCCAGCGACAGCCTGCACGGGGCCGCCGCGAACCTTGGCGAGGCACGTGCGTCCCTGGGCTGGCTGTTGCTGGCTCCTGCTCGTCTGCTTGCCGCTGCCGCGAACCTCATGAGATTTGGGTGCTGAAATCTTGGATCTCGCAAGATTTCGCGAGTCAAGATGGTGGCGCCCGGCTAAGTTCTTCCATTTTCAAAATGGAGGCGGCGATGGAGCTTACCATCTGGCCCGGAAAACCTTCCGGGATGTTTTCCGGGATTGGAGGACCATTTCCGAAACCGTCTTGGTTTTTCCGGGACGAATGGTAAGCGTATGCAACCTGCTTCTTGGTGGCTTTCCTTGTTAACTTCCAGGCAGCCTCTTTGTGAACCAGCTAAAGCTGGCAAACTGTTTTCAATGGCTGCCTTGTGTAGAGTGAGGATCTAAATAGCTGTCTTTACCAGATGAAAACTTGCTGTTGCTGGTTCCAGGTCTATATGAGTAGACTAGAATGAACTGCACTGTTTCTGTGTATGTCCTTGTAGCATGCACACTCTCCCTCACTAAGAAATGGAGAATTACAGTTCTCTGAAGCCGAAGGACACTGAAACCAAAATTGTTCCCCTTTTCTCTGGTTGCCATCGACTAGCCTGTGTTTGACTGTAGATGCTCTCCTCTGTAGGCTCTGTTGTGCTGTCTGTCTTTATTATTGCATGCACAGGCCTCTGATGCTGTGGTTAATGCATCTTGATATGTATAGACCCACAAAAAGGCTTTCAAGTACAGACACATTCTTATAATACTGGGAAGCAGGTGAGCAGAGAAAGCAGGTCACTTGGAATGTACTGTGGCATTCTCGGCAATAATTCAGATTATTCTCTGGACTGCGATGCTAGTTGTGTTAGAGGTTCACAGACCGTGGCAAGATGGGAGATAAGCGAACAGAGGAATCTCAAAGGCAAATTTCTAACAAGGCTTCTAAGTAGCTAATACTGGTTCCCAACTGCAGACCCAACTGCCCAGTAGGAGGCTTGGGTTAATAATGTACTCTAAGGGTGATATCCAGAGTAACATTTCTGTTCATGACGGTGAACTCTGTGAATGCAAGTTCTCTTTGATATTGGAAGAGGTGCTTTGTGCGAGTGGAATGCTCCTTCTGTTTACAGAGGGAGTTTCTGTGAGTGGAAGCGTTACTCTGGATGCATGCCACTCTAACGTTTGAACATGGCTTCAACTGTGGACTTCTGGTAGTGGCGAGAGGATTAAAACAGGCACAAGAAAATATTTCTTTACCCAGTAATTATTCTGTGGAATTCCTTGCAACAGGATGTTATGATGGCACCTGGCCTAGATGTCTTCAAAAGGAGATTGGACAGATTTCTGGTGAAAAAGTCGTATCGCAGGTTGCAAGTCATGATGACTGTATGCAATCTCCAGGTTTGAGGTAGCCTATCTCTGAATGCCAGATACAAAGGAGTGGCAGCAGGATATGGGTATCTTGTTGTCTTGAGAGCCACCTGAGGCATCTGGTGGGCCACTGGGATACACAGGAAGCTGGACTAGATGAGCCTTTGGCCTGATTCAGCAGGGCTCTTCTTATGTAGTGATTCTAATGTTTTGTTCAATCCTGAAACTATATCAAGTGAACCTGACTCTGCTTAGAGAACTTAAATTACATCCACAAAGGATCTCACAAATTCTTCAGCCATGAAGGTCTGTATTGATTGAAAGATTAATTGCACCATAAAACAAGTAATAAAAATGTTTGCTTCAGTACTGTGAGATTCCACCAAGCTAAGAAAAAAAACAAACATCACCCTGAAAATGCACTGGCTGCACCTGACAACCTGAGTCTCAACTTGAAAGAAAAGTGAGAGAGAATCTTCTGGTACTTTAAAGACTAACACATTTATTGCAGCACTAACGTTTTATGAAAAGCATACAGTGAAATCCTCAGTAGGCAGGTAGGGTTATGCATGTGCATTCACATGTCATGTGTGTACAAAAATTGCTTTTGAAAACAGCAAGAAATTTATTTAAAAGATGTTATCCGCTTTTCCGAAGCTAATGTAATATACTAAAGCAGGGGTTCTCAACCTGTGGTACGCAAACCCTTAGGGGTACGCGGACTGCAGGTTGGGGGTATGCGGGCCGCTGCCCGTTATCAGCTATTGCGATTAGCAGCTGATGACAGGCAGCATCACAGTTTTTCCCGGATCGCGGAAGGACTTGCCTGCCCGCACTGCAACTCGGTAAAAATGTTTTCAGGCCTCCTGATGTCCCCCAAAGCTCCTCCTTACCTGTTTTCCCGGCCGTCGCCATCTTTGATCTCGCAAAATCCAAGATGGCGGCACCAAAATCTCGTGAGGGCTTCATATGCCCTCTAGAGATTTGGGCGCAGCCATCTTGGGAAACACTTTGAGAAACACTGTTCTAGATGGTCTGTACATAAATTGAACCCGATGTAGGTTGGAACAACCACTTCTTGCTGTCCCATCACTGTCGTGCCCTTTGTGGAAGCACCAGCAAAGAATGTACTGCACCTGTGCAAAAGCGCTGATGCAGCTGTCCATAACTTTGGATGTCCATAATTCAGGGAGCATGTGTATAATATTGAATCAAAACTGAAGAGAGATGGAAGGCGCAAAAGATGTTTGCCAGGATATTTTTAGATCTTGGTTCCTCCAGGTCAGTCAAGAATTTTCATTTGTTTTCTATAGGACCTGAATATAACACTGCTGTAAGAAACATTTTTAGGACTTCTTTGGCTCTTCCAGAGATAATTCCTGCAACTGCTAGAAGACAGGTGTACTCTGCAATGGTAGAAGGCATACCACTTGGTTTCACCCAACCTACTACCTATAGAATGCTTCTCTGGCTGTGCAGGCCAATTTCTGAGCCAACACAGATTGGAGTCAGACTACTTCCCTAGAAATTTATCTCTTATAGAGGGAAAATAAGTTAAAAGCTTGCAGCAAAATACTGTAGGTGTATTGAAACATTTT
This sequence comes from Plestiodon gilberti rubricaudatus, assembly GCA_026170595.1. NCBI lineage: Eukaryota > Metazoa > Chordata > Lepidosauria > Squamata > Scincidae > Plestiodon > Plestiodon gilberti. The sequence continues at coordinate 23,796,357 of JANXHW010000002.1, read as the reverse complement.
CATAATGATTAAAAACCTACATTTTAATAGGCTATGTTGCAAGAGGAGTCCTCAAGGTGGACTTTGGAACATCAATATTGTTGTTACAACATGTTATTTACCTAATGTTATGTTCAGGTGCCAGCGTCAAATCCACAGAGAATTAATTAGGTGTTTTTTTTTTGTATTACAGGGGAACAGATCGAGTCACATGCTCGTTTCTTGTGTACATGCATTGCTTATTTATTTCTACTTGTATCCTGCAGCATTCCAATGCCTTGGGGTGGGTAATGACTCTGGTAATCTAATATCATTACTTAGCTCTGTGTTGCTTGTCCTTAAGCTTTGATAAAGCATCAAATGAAGATGCCTGGCAGTCTTGAATGTTTAACTTGAAACATCTTGTGAGTGCAAATGTTTGTTTTCTCTTTCATGCTCCCCATGCAAACTCCTTGCAGAAAACTGCAGTAAACTGTAAGTAATTGAAACTTGAAAATAGTCCAGCACCGAATCTGTTTGCTGGTTATTGAGCTTTTTCTAAAGAAATCGTAACTAAGGCTGCAATCCTCTGCGCCTTACCTGGAAGTAAGCCCTGTTGGCTACAGTGGGACTTACTTTCAAGAAAACGTGTATAATTGCATTGTAAAAGATTCCATACTGTCCTCCTTTGCTTCGGTCTCAAGGCCTGGAATTTGAGAGCCCTATGACTACTATGGTGATCAGGCCTGCCATGATTTTGGACTGGTAGCCATTGAAATTACAGTACAGTATTTCATGAATTATTACAGTCTCTCCTTGAAACCAATTATATTATGGTCCTTTGCAATATTCTGTAGCAGAAAATTCTTCTACGTCCTGTGGAGGCGGGGGGATATCATGTGGAAATCTGTGGTGCATACTTGTTATACATGTAAAAATAAATACTGTACAAATAAATATAAAAACAAATAGTGTGTAAATACATCCTAAGAGCGGATCATACCATGTTGCAATATTAGGGGAATCTGCCAACTGATTTTTTGCATGCTATTCGTGTGCTGTAGGCTTATCCTATTGTAACTCAGTTATCTTATCTAGGCACCAATTGTTTCCTTAATTACATAATTGGGGATCTTAACTTCTTAGGTACCTTTACTTGGTTCCTCCAGTCTTCTGAACAGGTTGAAAGATCAAATAGGACCATCAAGGAGCCATTGCACAAGAGCCAAGCTTGTTCTGATTTGCTTCCTTTCTAAAATGGGGTGGAACATGTATAATTTTGAAGGTCACTTAGTAGTTTTCTTGCCCTTTTAGTGCTTAGAGTGAGATTCATATTGCAGTGTATGCCAAAGGGACCTCGGTAGATTCCAGCTGTCTTTCTTGAGCAGCAGTATCCAGTCTAGTACCCAGCCTTATCTAGGTTTGGTTGCCCATTAGGTTTATATTTGACAACATGAACTTTTAATTTAATTAAATTTATTTATATTCTGCTTTCTAACTCTCTCAAAGATGCTCGCAAAAGATCCTGCCAATCAAATCCTAGCTAAGTTTAATACCAGGAAACTGTTTCCATAGAGTGCCAGCATTATTTCTGCAGAATTTCCTGCCCTTGTCTTTGGTCTTTTTTGGTTTTTGTTTGGTACCATACAGGTACCGTCTTCCAGGCAACAGCTTCTACCAAGGTCCACTGAGCAGTTAAAAGTCGCTCCTTTCTTTTGTGGAAGCAAATCTTTTGACTGATTTGCAGTTGGCCTTAGGATTGTTTGTGTTCCCTGTTGGACACTGTAGTTCGCAAGAGAAAATGTCCTTGGAAAAAGCAAGTCGCTCCTCTTGAAGCAACAGTGGTGTGTAAATAACACATAGACCATGTTTTCCTGACAGTTGGTCTCTCATTGTGAGGATAGGTGAGGGCTGTTCTACATGTGTAGACTGAGGAGATTGCAAGAAAGTTATCGGTTTCCTGAAGCTAGTGGTCTCTGGACATGCATCTTGCTTGCTGATATGCCAATTTTCCTTCAAGGGTTTCCAGTCCACTTTAGTCTGAGAAGTGTGTAGGATAATGTTGTCCATGCATATTTTGCCAGCTCTCTTAACGTGGTTTTCCAAAACATTGAGTAACATAGGCCTGGTCCACATACCATTGAGCCAGTCAACTGTGAAAAATACCAACCTATTGATATGTGAAAGGATGTTCTCCTCCCCCCCCCCTTTGCTGGGGCCTCTCAGGTTTTCTTAAAAAAGATTTATGATGTCTCAATTTTTAATGGTTAAATCCATATTGTTTGCTTGGCTGACGCTTGTGAGCTGGTTCACACAGTGGAAAAACTAGCTCAGCGTGATACATCCAGAGCAGTCCATGCTCTTTTGCCTTCCCATAATTATGTGGAGAGTGTAATTAGCAAATCAGCCTGTCCGTGGAAACAGTTACTCTGACTTCTTTGCTTGTGGCAGCAATTTTGCTACTGCTCTCTGATAATGAGAGCCCAACTGGCTGCTGCAGATGGATCAGTGGATGAGATGGTTCATCCATCGTGTTAGGCATGTGAGGAGGTCTCCAAGGTGGTTGGGACTTTTCCTGAAGCCAGTTTTACCATGTGAGCTGGCTCAATCTCACATGAGCTGTGATGAAGTAAAATATGCTGACTTGGATTGCGGCATCCATGCTTAGGCACACATTTCTTTATAATGGGTGTCAGACCAAAGGGTCACCCATGTTCAATACTATCAGTCTCGGCTAATGGTTTATCTTGAACACAGGGTTTTGGGCAGTGGTCTCTCCCTGTCCTGCAATTTCCTTCCTCTCTTTTCTTTTGTGTGATTTGAATCTGAGATATAGGACCTAAAATGGGCATACTGTGCACTCTGTTACTGAGCTGTAGCCTTTCCATGGTGTGTATAGAATGGTGCTTCTTTTTGGAGCAGGAAAGATTCATGTTTGGCTAGGACAGCAACACATTCTGAAAAGAACCCCAATGCAAACAAAATTGCCTGGCAGCCTAAATTGAAATAATGCAAATCTAAAGTTATGTCGGTAGGTCAGAGAGATTGCAGTAAAAAAGTTGCTTGTTGTGGGTTGTAATCCTAGTTAAGGAAAGGACAGACATGGACAGTTTTTTGTAGAATATTTATTGCAGTGTTTCTCAAACTGTGGGTTAGGACCCACTTGGTGGGTCACAACCTGATTTCTGGTGGGTCCCAGGTGATGGAAAGATCAGATAAGTAATTGCCACAAGCCCTGAGGCTATTCAGAAATTAGATGGCTACTAATTGCCCTACAAAGAGCTGAACTCCTACAGTTTGCAAGATAGCTGCTAATTACCCTGCAAGCAGCTGAGCTCTTTACTTGTAAATAAATAAATATTTATTTATTTCTAGATCACCTTTTTTAAGCCTCGTGAAGCTAGGTGGGTCCCGATAGAGTGTCGTTTTAAAAAGTGTGTCCCGGTTCTAAAAAGTTTGAGAACCACTGATTACTTGTTTTACTCTAGAGATCTGCTTTTGATGATGTCTTGAAGATGAGTGAGGTAGTTCAGTATTTCTTCCTTATAAGCATACCTATCATTTCAGCAGAAACACTCTATCTGCCTGCCTACTATTTTTATAAGGAAAAGTAAGTTAACCTGTATTGCAAGTGGGGATTTTCTATGAAGCTGAATGTAGTTCAGGAGAGCCAGGTTTTTAAATAACCTCTGTTTAAAAATTATATTTATATCTGCCAAGAGCAATAAACTTGTTAGTTTTAAGGAGAAACTGGAGGCAAGTTACAGTCTTCTTGCTTCTACTTGTTCGTTCTGCCTCCTTGTAAAACAAACTTCGGCTTTCCCTAGTGGCTGGGGAATGCTGTGCTTGCTTGCATCTATGAAACTGATTAATCACCAGAGTATTTATACAGTTCATTAAAGAAAATACATATTTAAGTTTCACACTTTTCCTTCCTGTTCATCTTTAATTTTGTGTTTAGCTGCAAAAACATAATTGTTTTGTTTGTCAAAGGTCAACATAAGAATGCAGGCTGAAGTTATATAATCACTATTGTGTGTGTTGGCTTTCCTACTAAAATCTCTGAACTTTTTATACTAAATTCTGTCACGCTTAAATTTTAACTATAATTTGAATTGGAAAATGGAAGGAAAAAATCTCGGTGTTCTACCTCTTCACGAAAGCTTTTTTGATAGGTTATTGTAAGAAGTAATTGCCAAGTTTTTTTTTAAATCCAGTGTATTGGTTGGTAGTTAAGACCTTGCCTGCAAGTAAAAGTAATTGAGTTATGTTGGAACCAGCTCCTTCTTTTTGAGTGTTTAAAAAAAAATCTGTCTGATCAAGCATGAGATTTACCCAAAACAGACTGATACCTTTCAAAACGTGGTGTTGTAATAGAAAGAATTGAAGCCTGCTATTCTTGCCATACCAACTTTTATGCACCATTATTAAAAATTCCCTTGCCCTCCCAAGGTTAAAACAAATGATGGGGAAAAAACATGTGGCATAAACCTGTTTCAAAATATGCCTTTCCCTCAGTGCTAGTAATTCTTAGTAATACTTTATTTCAATTTCTTTAGAGAATGTCTGACTGTATCCAGCTTTCATTTGCTGTTTGTAGAATTGGCATTTACACGGTAAGCAAGATGCATCAAAAGATGTATATTTGTCCTTGCAAAGTAATTCTGGAATGTGTACCTTAGATCTTTGGTCTCGGCTACCATGTATTTCGAGCCAGAAATTGGTAGTGTGTAATTAGCAGAATGCTTTTGTCTTAAAAAGTAAATAGGCATCTGTGCTTCAGTTATATTGCCCACCCTCTCCCAAGTTGGCTTCATATGGTGAAGTTCATGTGGATTAATAAATTAGCATGGATGCTTTTCACTTGATGCATTCCAAGTGAAAAACTAGGAACATAAGCTGCATGGCATGGTGACCTTTCTAGGTAGTACTATAAAGGCCAAAGCACACCGAGCGCATCCCGCATGCGTCTCGCGTGTGTCGCGACAAACGCAGCAAAACCTGGGAATTGGCCAAGGGAGGTGTCAGTGCAAACGCTCCTCCTGGCGGCACTCGGCATTCCGGCCAGAGGCAAGTCCCACTGCAAGAACGCTGGGGCAGTCTGCCGCAAAGTGTGCGACACACGCGGGACGCGCCTGGTGTGTTTTGGCCTTATGATATATTCTTTGCTGTATTCAGGGGTCAAGATGTGCCTGCTTCATCAAGAATTTCAAAATGATTTCTCAAAATATGGGTAAATATATGTAAATGGCTTCATTGCTGGGCTCATATAAGGGAAAATGGGCTGTATTGGACATGACGCATAATTGATCTCTTTCAAAACAGGTAGAACTAACTGTGAAAGCTAACTCACTTTTCTTTTTTGAAGAAATGGGTGTAAAGACAAGTCACTGCTATATTAAATCCATCTCCTACATAATGCCCCCCCTCTCTAAATCAGCAGTTCTCAAACTGGTGGGTCATAACCTACCATGAGAACTGGATGATTCCCCTTCCCCCTTAAGGGGTGGGGACAGCATGGCGGTGGCGATCCCAGGGATCACCACTGCCGCCAGGGGGAAAATGTTCAGAAAAGTGCTTTGTGTACTTACCGAGGCCTCTGGAGGGTGCAGGGAGGCCTGCAGACCCCTCCACGGGCCTCCCTGAGCTTTAGAGTTCCACTTCCAGTTTCCGGATGAAAATATTAGACCTTATTGGTAGAGTCAGTCCAAAATGGTGTTTTCAAAAAGTGGATTTCAGTGTTATCCAAAATAAAATTGCTGAAAGCATTTTTTAATTTTTTATTTGTGTTTTTATTTCATTTTTATAAATTATAATCACTTTAATAATTGCTTTAAAAGTGTACTAGGTAGGCAATATAGGTGGTATAGTGTCAGCAGATGCATCCACACTCATTGCCCATATATAGAGGGGTTACAAACCCCCCCCCCCGTGTTTTTATTTTTCACAGATTTCGGAGGTTTTTTTGTGCAGAAAGCGGTGTTATGTGCTTTTATTTCGTTATTACCGAAAAGGGCTGTCCCTACTTATTGGTGATGCGTCCTTTGCAAAGACAGCTTAGCCCTCTGAAATGACCATGCAGTTTCCTGCACCGTTTGTGTTTCTTTGAAAGCTTCTCTGTTAAACGCTAATCTAATTTGACCCCACTTATCTTCTGAGAGTGGACAGGATTACACATGAGAATTTAGAGCCATGGGGCATAGCAAGCGACCTGTGTTGATTCTTTGCCAAATGCTAAGCCAGTATCTGGCTGGAGAGGAATTAGTAAGGTGCATAAGGAGCAAAGTGCTACTGGAGTCTCTTGGGTGAAAGTGTGGATGTGAGTAACCCTTTGTCTTGGAAAAAGGGTGGAGTTTGTGTTGATAAACAGCTGTAATCTGGAAGACGGCACTGTAAATATCGAGTTTCAGGGGGGTAGCTGTGTTAGTCTGCTGTAGCTAAAACTGCAGAATCTTGTAGCACCTTAAAGACTTGCCCATTTATTCTTGCGTATGCTTTTGTGGAGCACAGTGCAATGGCAGTCATTTTTGCACTGGTGCATTATATCAAAAGCTGCTTTTCATCCTAGGCTGCGGCCTTGTTTCGTTTAATGCATGCTCTGAGTAGGAACGCAAAAGTAAAGGTAAATGATTTTGATCCTGTGAAGCGTTGGGCGGGCATGGGAAATGCAGAGTGCAGATTCTTTTTCTATTATTAAAGAGGCTAGCATGGCACGTTGAGGCTACAGAAGCTGGTGACTATGCAGAACTGTTTGTGTCGAAGAAACGAAGAGCACACAAATATTCACCAGGAATATACGAGAACCAGAAGTTTTTTTGTAGAAGAAAAATTTGTGGATTTCATGGCGCATTCTTGTAGGGAAGGGAAAACATTTATTTCAGACAATTTACATGTAACATATTTTGTCATGGGCAGAAATGAGCCTTGCCTCGTTGGGGAAACCGAGGTGGAACTCCGGCAATAACCCTCCACTCAAACCTTGGTCTTATCAGCCTTTTAGAGCTTCTGATCCATTTATCTTAGCCTGGAGATCCTGTGCCGTGGCTGAACTGGATGTGAACAGAATCTCCTGCTGTCTGTGTCCTGTATATGTACTCTTAAAGCAGATTAGCTACCATTTTAAGTAATTTTTAATCTCTGCTTAGAAATTTGGCACTCTCCGCTTGTTTTCAATGACTGGATAGCAGAACTTCTAGAACTAGAAGCCACATCCTAGGAGCTTGTGGCTTTTATACAAGAAAAGAAAACATTTTATATGAATGTAATGGCATATGAGACAACTTTCTGGTGTGCATTTAACAGCAACTGTATTAATGCAAATTGTTAGTTACTGTGACCCAATACCTCATCTGACTGTTTCCCGAGTGCAAGTGCAACAACTCTTCTCATCGCCTCTCCTCCTTCCCTCTTTCTCGTCTCCCCTCCCTTTTATCCTTATCTTCTGACTTGCCCATCTGAAAACCGCAGAGGGGATTCTCGGTAAATTTGCAGGAACCAAATAATAAGCAACAAAGACATAAGTATATTGTTAGGTGCTCAGTTCCTTCTGGATAATTTTCCACATGACTATCCAGAGTGTCTGTTGCTTTTCAAGCTTCTGCTGTAAAATATTTGTTGGTAATTATAAGGAAAACGTTTTTAAAAAATCCATTGACTACTTAATAGTGTTCATAATGTGCTTCGTTCTATTCCACACTTTGGGCAGGCAAGGGAAGGCAGGGATGTAAGTTTAAAAAAACTGAGACTTAATCCAGACAGGACAGAGATGCAGTGGGTTAGTAGGAAAGCTGCTTTGGGAGTGGGTTTATAACAGGGGCGGGGAACCTTTTCCCTGGCGAGGGCCGTTTTAAAGATTAGGAATTTGTTCGGGGCCAGCCGTGAGGGCGGCCGGAATTTTTATTTATTTATTTAATAAACCCTTTTGCACCCAAAAGGGTTTATATGCACCCTTTTGCATTCAAAACAAATGTTGAATGCACTTCGCGGCGCTGTGCTCATTCTCCCGGGCTCCGGGGGTGAGCGCAGACCCTCAACCTTTAGGTCCGGGTACCCCCAATGGTCAAAATTTTTGGACTACCCCCAGCTAATTAGCATACTTAGCTAATTTACATAATTAGCTAATTTACATAAAATCCACAAAAATGCAAGGATCTCTTAAACACACAGCAATAAGACACATGCACAAACTGCATGCTGAAATAGATGCTGAAAAGAAAATGAAACTCAGACAAACTTGCTGCCTAAAGGAGAGGAGGACCCAAAAACAGGGTTTCCAAAGTAAAAAACATAAATCCCACATACAAATCCCCCCAATTTGTATGTGTATCTTACAGAGGGGAGAGAGAGCGAGATAGAGAGCTGCAAAGCTTGCAGCTGCAAAGTGGGGTGGAAGAGAAAAAAGGAAGAAAAAGGTGGTGCTGGATGGGTTGCTACAGAGGCGAGAGAGAGAGAGTGTATGGGTGCAAATCCAAGTTGCAAAGCATACAACTGCAAAGTGGGGTGGAAGAGAAAAAAGAGAGAGCGATTTTACAAAAGTTCCTTACAAAAAGAAACTCAGACAAAGTTACAGCCACAGAATGGAGAGGAGGACCCAAAAACAGGGTTTCCAAAGTAAAAAACATAAATCCCACATACAAATTCCCCCAATCTTACAGAGACGAGAGAGAGAGAGAGAGAGAGAGAGAGAGAGAGAAGCTTGCAACCGCAAAGTGGAGTGGAAGAGAAAAAAGAGAACGATTTAAAAACTGATTTTCCTCCAGTGTTCCCCTCCTCCTCCTCCAGTCAGGGGCAGGCAGGCAAAGCAGACACACACACGTGTCAAAGCAAACACGGAACGCTGTTAAAAATGGAGCGAATTTTAAACTGATTTCTCCCATTCCCCCTCCTCCTCCAGATTCCCTGGCAAATTTCCTGATGCTTACTGGTAATTCTGAGGACTTTCCAAGCAGCTCGTCAGAGCTACCGCTGGAGAAGGCTTGGATCTGTTGCTGCACGCTGTTGCTCCGGCTGTGAGGTCACGCTGCTGTGACCAGAGGCGGAGCTTTGGCGTGCGCATGCTAATTAACCCGACAAACAGCTGTAGATCGGATAGATTAGCTACAAAAGAAAGTACAAAGGAGCTCTCTAAGTGCCTGAGCTCATTCCGTCCGGCCCAACAAGGCCCACCGAGAGGAAAACTAACATTAATTTAATTTTGGTTTTCCTCTACGTGGGGTGGGCCTCGGGGGGCCGGATGGAATGAGCTCGGGGGTGGGCCTCGGCGGGCCGGACCGGATGGCCTCGGGGGCCTTAAACGGCCCGCGGGCCGGAGGTTCCCCATGCCTGGTTTATAACCTGGATAGGGTTGTGCTGCCCTTGAAGGACCAAGGTTGCTGTCTAGGAAGACTCCTGGTCTTGGCCCTTACTCCTGGGTACTGAGGTTGTGGCTGTGACCCCAGAGTTCTTTTGTTTGGCTTCAACTGATGCAACAGCTGCGGCCAATCCTGATGAAGGCAGATTGCGCAACAGCAATCAATGTCTTGCAGCGCAATCCTAAACAGGTTTACTCAGATATAAGTTCCAGTGTGTTCAATGGGATTTACTCTCTACCTGCTAACTGGGCAAGAGGCACCTTTTCAATTGGTGCTCCTCTTATATTTAGCAGGAGGGCTCCACACAGAGGCACCGATTTTTAGGGGAAATACTAAAAAATTTAGGACACAAAATATTTGCATTCTTGTTCTTCCTTAGAGTGGACTAATTGACAAAGTGTTGCATGTGAACAAGAGAACCGCAACAAGTTCCTGTCCAGCCAAATATGCTCACCAAGTGACCCTGAGTATTCTCAACTTTCAAATCTTCATTTAAAAAATGAAATTGTACTATTTACCTTACCTCCAAGAAAGTCTAAACACGTATAACATATGCTCATCTTCATCAATTGTTACCCATATGAATGTCCTGTACTTCATAGTATAGTACAATATATTCGCAACTTCAAAAATAGTATACTTCAAAAAATAGTATACTACACACCTTCTGCCGGAAGTGCGTATAGAGTCCTAACATACCTGGTGCTCCATCAGCTGAACTGAGGAAGCTGCAGGTAGGACCAATAGCTATGATGTCACTCCATCCCTCCATGCATTCAGATGCATTTTGAAGGTGTTAATAGGGTGAATGTTGTGTATGAGAAAATACTTGCCTATCTGATGGGGATAGCCAAAACGAGCATCAGTAAGACAAGAGATGGCTATTTCTATCGAGATAAAGAACAAGCCAAACTTGGGCAAGGATTCTAACAAATACAAACACTCTATCCAGTGAATGTTCCTCCCCGTCCTGGGAAGATTAAATTGGTTGATTATTTGAGTTCAGGGTGTAGGACAAAATCCCACTATTGCCAGCCAAGGCACAGTATGCCAAGGTCAATTATGACTGAACAGATGGATGACGGCGCCCAGCGTGAAGCAAGAAAAATTGTTTTTCCTCGGCCTTGTTATGCATTTGGGATTTTTTTATTTTGCTTGCATCTATCACACAATAGGAAAGGGAGGAGTACACAGGATATAGCCTAGAAGCCATGATGAATTGAAAATTCATTTTTCTTCCCCCCCACCCCAACAATGGGAAGCTATGGAAAAATGTTTATTGCATGCTTTTCCATAATATGAGTTCAATCCAAGGGCTTTTTATTACACTGTGTTAAGAGGCTTGTTTTGCCAATGGAGATAAAAGATCAACACTGCACATAGTTATTAGCTCAATGCTTATAAATGGAGAATGATTTCATCTACAAAGCATCTTTCAAAATAAAAAGAGTTATTTGCAATTGAGGATTTAGACTCTGTGCTTACCACAGTGAGAAAAATGTAGCAAGAGTGGTGAGGGGAAGGGAAAAGACAGGCTTCTACATTCAAATGTTGCCATTTTCAGAATCTAGCGGTAGTCATGAAAAAAAAGGTTCTGAAGATGGAAATTTCCTTCCACTGCAACTGCACAGTGCTGGATTCATCCAAAGGCAGATCAAGGAAACACTCCAAATTTTTAGGCAAGGGGATGCAGGTACAAACCTATTGTTTAAACTTGCTACGGACCCCTGCTTTACGATGGTAATCCATTCCATATACCACTGAATTCTGAAAATACTGTAATGTGAACCCAGTATGCAATGGGAAAAGCATTGTTTTTTTGGTAATTAGTTTCAAGTTCTCTGAAGTTGAAGTTTCTGTCACAGAACTAAGCTATTTCCCCCTCATAAAGGTGATTTTTACAATTATAATATTCGTGACCTATAGAATATTAAAATAAATAAATATTAAAACACTTCTTGCATTTAATGTAATATGATCTCTTTATTCAAGCCTGAATTTTTTCATGCTTTATTTTCATTTAATAAATAACTATTAAAACATGATAGAAACTTAAGGGGCAGCCCAATCCAGCATAAGGATCTGGCAGGCAGCCAAGGATCCGGCGTGCACCGCCGCGGGCAGGCACCCCGCAGCGGTAAGTCTACTCGGGGAAGGGGACGCTTGTCCCCTTCCCCAAGTGTAACCGGGGCTGGGGCTGGGGCCAATCGGCCTCCTCAGAATTCCGCCAGCTATTTTGCTGGCGGAAGTCGGGGAGGCCGTGTAATGGCTCAGCTGCCCAGCAGGGGCCTGGATATGGTGGGAGCAATGCCCCCACCCCACCTGGGGCGGCTGGGCCTATGGCCTCCCTCCCAGCTCCGCCGACCCTCCCCCCCGTCCACCAGATCCTACCTTTCCTGGGTCCATCAGCTGGGCGAGGGCTCTGTCAACAGAGCAGGGAAGGCCAGCCTTGCGCCGGCCTTTCCTACTCGAAAGCAATCGCAAACGTGCTTTACAGCACATTTGCGACTAATTCGGGTGGCAAAACGCTCATTCCGCCACCTGTATTTAGATCAGGATTGCACAGTAAAAAAGATTAAAAATGCTGATGGAGTTACTGGTCTCTGTCACTGTCTGTAACCAAAATGTTGTTTAAAATGATAAATGCAAGTTATAAACATTACACATGGCCAAGATGTTAAAAACGCTACTGCCAGCCAAGACACTGATATTGCATCAGCGATATCAGAGGTTCCCAACCGGTGGTGGTGGTACTTTGAGCGACTGCCAGTGGTACGCAGCAGGCTGGTCCTTATCTGGTTTTCCAATCTACCCTCTATCTTTAGGCTTACCATATTTTGAGGTGCCCAAACTGGGGCACCCCCTACTTTTTTTTCCTCTCTAGAATTTGTTAAATATTTTTTTTCCCAGGCCTTTCTCTCTCTCTCTTTTTTTGTGGCCGTAGAGTACCTGCTTGCTGCCTGATAGGGCGGCTGAATTTTTTCCAATTAATGATTTTTGCCCCTTTCGCCCCCACCGTTTTCATCCCCTTTTTTGCTTGCCTCCAGTCCTTCATGCTGCTGCCGCTGCCACCGTCCAAGCCTGATCCCTGGCTGGCCAACTGCATCAGGCCAGCTAGGACTCCCCATGGGGTCAACTAACCCCTCCCACCACCACTGCTGCTTCCAGGATTTTAAAACTTTTCCTGTGCGACGCCGTCTTGGAGCTCACGAGATTTCGTGAGATCCAAAATGGCGTCGCACAAGAAAAGTTTTAAAATCCTGGAAGCGGTGGCGGTGGACCCTGAAAACCGGGATTACATGAATGGGGGGGGGGGAGCAAAATGATACATAAATGTCCTGGGAAAAGATAGTCAAAAAACTGGGAGACTGAGGATGCACGATATTCTATTCCTGAACTGAAGCTTATATATCTGCTCCTTTGGATACGCTTCCAAAGCACGAAATGGATCTGTGAATACTACTGTTTGAAGAAAAAAAACCCATAGTGGCTTAATTGCTGCATTTGCTGACACTATCACCTATCTAGTGCACATATTTATTTAAATTATAAATACATTTATATATAAATAATTATATAAATAATAAATTTATTTATTGGTGCAGGTGGTACTTCAGAAAATTTGACTGTGTTAGTACACCTGGCAACCAAGGTTGGAAACCTGTGGTATATCGTTCCCCTCATACACACAGATGCTTCCCTCCAAAAATGCTGCTATTTGTTAAGATGCTAATACACACTTCCATTTGCATCACTGATTGGCTTATCACCCATGAGGTCTTTTTGACAGCAATCATGAGCCCGTTGTAAAGTGATTAACTTATTGTATAGTAAACCTTGTTTCACTAGTCCATTATAAAGTGATTTAATCATATGCTGAACCCATTGTAAAGCAGGGATCCACTGTATTTGTTTACTAAGTTTGTATCCCATTAAAAGGATAATCAAAAAACAGTTCAATACAATAAAATTAAAAAAACAAAACAATTAAAAACAGCTAAAACCAGACAAATACCTATGGGTTATATAATTCTAACTAAAATGAGAACATCAACCAAAGAGAGAGAACATAAAACTACTGGAGGGAAAAGCACAGTTAAGAAAGGGCCAAATGAAGTTAACAACAAATATTTTTAAAGCCAACAGTGATAGAGCCAACCAAGTCTGATGGAGGAGGAAATTCCACAGCCTGGGTGCCACACCACTGGAAAGGCACATCCTGACCAATCACATTTTTGTAGCTGGTGGAATGAGGGAATAAAGCCTCAGATGACAAATGCAGCATGCAAGCAAGCTCAAGTTGGAGAAGTCAGGCTTTAAGATAGCTAGAGCCCAAGACATGACTAGATAAATAACCAGCATCTTAAGTTGAACCCAGAAGGAAACTGGTAACCAGAAAACTACTGGTGTTATGTTCTGACTAGCACATCCCAGAGCGTATCCTAGTCGCAGCATCCTGTACTAGCTGAAGTCCCACACTGTTTTCAAGGGCAGCCCCATGTAGAGTGTTACAGTAGTCCAGATGCAAGGCGGGCTGCGATTCTAAACTCACTTTGGTATGCAATGTCTCACATTTACGGGTTCAGACGCCATGTAGAAATAGTCTTGAAGTCTTTAAATCCTTCAAATACCGCTCCGCGGGTTTCCTTATGGCAGGCAGCCACGGACGGACTAAAATCATTAAAAATTTCAAGGATGCAGTACCTAACGTTTCGTTCCGTAGAACCCGGAACATAGTCATAGGGTAAATCACCCGGAACATAGTCATAGGGTAAATCACCCGGAACATAGTCATAGGGTAAATCACACGGATTATGGTGGAATTTTTAATTGGAATTCCACCATAATCTGTGTGATTTACCCTATGACTATGTTCCGGGTTCTACGGAACGAAAAGTTAGGTACTGCATCCTTGAATTTTTAATGATTTTAGTCCGTCCGTGGCTGCCTGCCATAAGGAAACCCGCGGAGCGGTATTTGAAGGATTTAAAGACTTCAAGACTATTTCTACATGGCGTCTGAACCCGTAAATGTGAGACATTGCATACTAATCGCTGGCCATGAAGGCTTTCGAAACAGATTAAACTCACTTTATTTATTATTATTATTATTATTATTATTAACAGTATTTATATACCGCTTTTCAACAAAAAGTTCACAAGGCGGTTTACAGACAAAATCAAATGATTAAATGGCTCCCTGTCCCAAAAGGGCTCACAATCTAATAAAAGATGCAGAAGAACACCAGCAAACAGCCACCAGAAAGACACTGTGCTGGGGTGAAAGGGGATTTCATTTTTTAAATGAAGATTTGAAAAATCTGTGTGGAGCCCTCCCATGGGCGTGCAGCTGCATGGCGGCATCTTCCTGATATTCAGCGATAATGTCCTATCATCACCAGCTTCTGGTTCAACTGACCTGTGAGCTGCGTGGCGTTCAGTTGAGGACCATGCAGCTTAATGGAAATGCTGGTTGTGAACCAGCAAAACATTCTCAGTTTTGGTGTCCCATTCTTAGTAGAATCTACATTTGAACTTCTGCTCCTGTGTTTCTAGCTCGCTGCTTCTATGGCTATGAAAAGAGAAAGGTAAAGGAGCTTGTTCCGCCCTCTGCCTGTCTCAACAGATTATGCTTGGCTTAGGTGGTGATGCAGGCTGTTATAAACAGAAACCTTTTCATTCTTATCCCTCGGCCTTTCAGTAACAGCAGCAATATTGGGTGAGCGGGATAAATAGATTGACTCTGCTGGGTCAATCTGCTAGATTAGAACTTTGGATGGTGGGGTGGAAATGAAACCTAAATCTAAACAGCGTCCTGTAAGAAATAAAAAAGGGAAAGCAGTGTCCGCATTTGGACATTCCGTGGTGACTATGAAGGAATTGAGAGTTCATTTCAAAATGTAGACCCCTCATCAAAATGTGTGGAGTGCTTTAGCCCAGGGGTTCTCAACCAGTGGTACTTGTACTACCAGTGGTACTTTCGCCAACTGCTGGTGGTACTCGGACTGCTGGTCCACTGGAACCCTGCTCCGATGCAGCACTTTCGGCACCGCATTTTCACTCCCAAGAGGCTCCTGCCTTTGGCCGAGCCTCTCGGGGATGCTGAAAAGTGTCCTCCCACCCATCCAGAGCCTCCGACCTGCATTTTCTGGCCTCTAAAAACTCAAAACCCCAGGAGTAACTGGGGATGATAAAAGGTAAGGAAACTGCATTTTAACCATTTTTTTTTTTTTACATTTTACAGTGGACCCCCATATCCGCATTGAAAGAAATCAGCGGATGCCGGATCCACGGATAGCGGTGGTCCACTGTACATACATAGCACTCTACAAAGAACTAGAAGACAGTTTCAAAGATTTAATAGTTACGGGTATTATAGCCATGTATAAGAAACAGACTTGAATAAAAACAAATAAAATCCTACTTGCGTCTTCCGTTTCTAAATCCAAAGTCCAGGGTTCTAAAATTCCAACGTTTCGTTTCCTAATCCTGGAAACATTCTCTAGGAAAAAAATTAAAAGGTTAAAGATGGTATGTTGGTACCATCATTCTCTAGGAAGAAATCTAAAAGATTAAAGATGGTATCTAAAAAATCTTTTAGATTTTTTCCTAGAGAATGTTTCCAGGATTAGGAAACGAAATGTTGGAATTTTAGAACCCTGGACTTTGGATTTTAATAGATTTTTGACTGCCTTGCTGAAACCAAAAGAAACGGAAGACGCAAGTAGGATTTTATTTGTTTTTATTCAAGTCTGTTTCTTATACATGGCTATAATACCCGTAACTATTAAATCTTTGAAACTGATTGCTGGCCATGAGCGCTTCCGTGCAAAGAACTAGAAGACAGATCCTGACTCCAAGGGACTCTCATTCTATACAGAAGAGAGAAACTTAATTCTTGCTTTGGCTGGAAGTTTACTTTGATGGCCCAAAGTGCCCAAAGTGTATTGTGTGAATGACAGGAAGCAAGGGCTGGCTGGCTGGAGTGGGAGACTCTCTCCTTAAGATGTGGCTTTTGTAACGATTGTACTAAAAATGACTGAAATATGGATGGACTTCTTCCTAAACAGGATGTAGATATAAATAATTCAATGCAAACGGAGGTTACAGGGAGGAACTCTCTCTCTCTCTCTCTCACAAACACACACTCACACACACACCCTTGTAATATATTAAGAGAGCGGTTCCCACAATTTCCACCTACACTGATTTCTAGAGAATGTGCAATAAGGAGCTCGTATTAATTGTATTGTGAAGAATATTGCAATTTAGTGTGTGTGTGTGTGTGTGTGTGTGTGTGTGGGGGGGGGTTATACTGGTCTTCGGGATAGTGCTATCTTGATTCTTAAAAACAAATTCTGTGACCAGTATAACGATCTGAATTAAAATGCAAGAAGATCAAGTTGAAGCAGAATATTCCACGGTGTATAGTGTATGTCTGTGTGCAGCTTGGAAGTATGATTAGAGATTATCCAAGATCCAGGCCACATCCCACTAAAACCAGCCGCAGAGGTTTTATTTTTTATTTTTAATGCAACTGGAATGCACTCTGGGTTTCTGTCAGTTAAAAAGAATCTCTTAATGCTAATTTAAGTGGTCGTGTTATCATATTGACAAGTGATGCAGAAACCATGCGAGCCTGTAGTTTAAAACAAACCAAAATAATTGCACCAGATTGATCATAGTATTTTACACAAGTACGTCAACTAAACTTAATAAAACTCTGTGGTCAGGCTTACCATGGGTTTTGTATTATGGGGTTGATGTTAAAAAGCCATGCACTCAAAGATGTTTGTTACTTCTGTTTAACTTTTTTTTTTTTTTTGGAAAGAAGCTTTTTATCTCTGTGTGTTTTAATAGGACAGAATGTTTCGGGTCTTGCCTATTGAGTCATCTCATGCACTTGACAGCATCATCAGTGGATTATGGAAAGAATATTTGGTTCTCTTGCATGGTAAAATTTCTAGAGGTCCAGGAGACGAAGATCATTTATCTTCATCCAAACGTTTTTTGAAATGGTGAAATACTTGACTAGGTGGGTCTAAACCTTGTGCCCACACAATGGTTAACAAGTCAAAAATAGAAGAATGTTAGTTTTTGTGTGTAACCTTAAATGTAATGTAAAATTCTGGAATCCTAGATGGCTGCTTGCCTTACTGCTGGTTCCTGCTACACACAAAGAAAATGTCCATCTTCTTGTCATTGTTCATAGCATCATGAGCTCAGGATAAACTGCGATTAGGAAAGCTGGTCTTGGTCCCTGTTTAGATGTACCCAATTCACTCAGTATACTCGCATCAAGTATTAATGTAAAACATGAACGTTTTATCTTAAACTAATGAACACATCAACAGGTAACTTTTAGAGGCTCAATTCATCATGGAACCAGTTGCCAAACATGGGCTCCTTTTGTGGTTTGAGATAGTTCACATGTCTAAACTGAACAAGCGATGGGTTAAAGGTAAAGGTATCCCCTGACAATTAAGTCCAGTCGTGTCCAACTCTAGGGTGTGGTGCTCATCTCCATTTCAAAGCCGAAGAGCCAGCATTGTCCGAAGACGCCTCCGTGGTCATGTGGCCGGCATGACTCTCCTTGCCGGAGCGCGTAGCATGCAGCTGGAACACGGAGCGCTGTTTACCTTCCCGCAAGCGGTACCTATTTATCTACTCGCATTGACATGCTTTGGCCAAGCAACGAGCGCTCACCCCGTCGCGGGAATCGAACTGCCGACCTTTCGATCGACAGCTTATGGTTCAGCGGTTTAACCCACTGCGCCATACACACACGCCATACACCAACACAGTTTGTTCAATTCATATGTCAAAGCAAACTACAGTTATCTCATACCATAAAAGGGAGGGAGAAGGAGTGCATGTTTCCAAGGGGAAGCTGTGCATGGGAGTGTTTCTAATCTACCAAACTATAGTTTGCCAGTTGACTCTAGCACCTGAATTGACTTACAGGCATAATCACTGTGCCATTTACATGAGACAATGCATTTGGTCTACTTAGTTAGTATTTCAGAGCAATAGCTTTTATTCTTCCAGCTGAAATGCTACTATTGGTCATGTTGATGAAAATCCTGCCAGTTTTATCAAACCAATTCTAGAATATAGTATATCCTTGATAGAGAGAAGCAGTTTTGGGTGGATGGTGGAGGGGAAGAATGGTGCTGTAATGCCTTGTTCGTAAGTGTTCTTTGGCATGAGTCTCCTTAAGGTCTCTGAGAAAAAAAACCCATAGAGGTGGCTAAATGTTTAGCTATCTAATGATGGTATAATAAGCTGATGTAAGGTGGCACAATGCTAGGACTTGATCTTCTGCAGCATTCTTCTGCCTAATATCCACAAAGAGGCACAGCTAGAGACAAGAGGAAAAAAGGCAATCTACAGGAAGCAACAAGCAAAGTTGTGACTAGTCTGTTTTAGCACAGCAGGAAATACTGGCCTCAAGTAAACCTATTTTGGGAGCCAGGAGGGAGGCAGACTTTTCAGTATATACTGGTTATAAACTATTGGTAACCAGAGAGGAGAGGCCTTGTGACTTCCTAACATTTACTGGGAACTGGCAAATGACATGGTGCACTGTACAAAATCAGCCAGTTAGAGTATGGGTGTTTGATCAAAACACTGCAGCAGCAGGATTTGAGTTTAATTTTGCATGTGATCTAAGTTCTAGGGAAGAGCAAGCAATTGAGTGGAAAGGGTATCAGCAGGAAGAAGTAAGCAAGAGGAAATTGGTGCTTTCTTCCTTGGGTGGTGCTTTGTTTAATCCATTAACTTACCATATATACTTTCAGGTTTCAAAATACCAGTACAGTGGACCTTCGGTATCTGCGGAGTTCTGTTCCTGGAACACCTGCAGATATCCAAAACCACATACAATCAAATTTGTGGCGGTGGGGGGGAGGTGCCACAGTACTTTATTTTTCAGCTATGCTGGACCCGCCACAACTTCTCTACTCCTGCGTGCCTTCTAAATAGTCCAAAGTGCAGCAAACCGTTAAAAAAATGCAATCAAAAGTGACTTCTGGTCGCAACGCGAAACTGGAAGTCACTTTTGATTGCTTTTTTGTGTTTGCTGTTTGCTGCACTTTGGACTAGTTAGAAAACTTTGGAGTCGAGAAGGTACCGTGACGCCGCCCCCAGTGGGACTCCTACTTCTAGGGTTAGCCATCTGCGCTGAGACCAATCCGCAGATGGCTAACCCGCGGATGAGGGGGGCCCACTGTACATGTTCATAAACTATATGTGGTTAGGGTCTGGTTCAGTTACTTCTAGGGTTAGCCATCTGCGCTGAGACCAATCCGCAGATGGCTAACCCGCGGATGAGGAGGGCCCACTGTACATGTTCATAAACTATATGTGGTTAGGGTCTGGTTCAGTTACTTCTAGGGTTAGCCATCTGCGCTGAGACCAATCCGCAGATGGCTAACCCGCGGATGAGGAGGGCCCACTGTACATGTTCATAAACTATATGTGGTTAGGGTCTGGTTCAGTTACTTCTAGGGTTAGCCATCTGCGCTGAGACCAATCCGCAGATGGCTAACCCGCGGATGAGGAGGGCCCACTGTACATGTTCATAAACTATATGTGGTTAGGGTCTGGTTCAGTTACTTCTAGGGTTAGCCATCTGCGCTGAGACCAATCCGCAGATGGCTAACCCGCGGATGAGGGGGGCCCACTGTACATGTTCATAAACTATATGTGGTTAGGGTCTGGTTCAGTTACTTCTAGGGTTAGCCATCTGCGCTGAGACCAATCCGCAGATGGCTAACCCGCGGATGAGGAGGGCCCACTGTACATGTTCATAAACTATATGTGGTTAGGGTCTGGTTCAGTTACTTCTAGGGTTAGCCATCTGCGCTGAGACCAATCCGCAGATGGCTAACCCGCGGATGAGGAGGGCCCACTGTACATGTTCATAAACTATATGTGGTTAGGGTCTGGTTCAGTTAGTAGTTACTGGTTTGACTGACCATTTGGAGATAGCTTGTTCAGAAATAGGTCAAAAATCATTCTCTCTCACTGAAATCCCAAGTCCTGTGCCATTAGGATTGTACCTAAAAGTGGTCTATCTACGTTATTGGACATTGCTTGGTATTCTGAGCTGTAGAGGCTTGCAGAGGTTCAGAACTTTAAAAAAGGGGGAGGGAGCAAATAAGCCCCCAAATGTTTTGCTTCCTGGGTAGCTTAAGGTTAAAGGGAGAGATTTGGGATCCCTCAAGAAGTGTCGCTAAGCTTCCTGTCCCCAAACTGGGGAGTGGTGGGGGAGAGAGAAAAAAGGGCTTGTAGTGTCCAAGTGAGTGCACAAAACCATTTGAAGTGCAGTACAAGTTTGTGAAAGGAATAGAGAGCCAAGCTGGGAAGACTGGAAAGAAAGACAGAGATTTGAAAAAATCAACACACAGCTAGGAAGATTGAAAATGGAGACAAAAAGGGAGAGATGAGACTTCCAGTGCAACCCAGATCCACCTCCTGCAATTCAATCCAGAGCATGTTTACTCTGAAATAAGGCCCAGGAACATGTGCACGTTGCAGCATTTTGTTGGGAGACCTCTTGCATGTGTACACACTCACAGGAAACTTGGGTGTTTTGCATGTCTACCAGATTGTAAGCAGAATGGGACCACTCCTCAGTAACTTACTTACTTCCGTTCCTATGTACTTGGGAGACTCCCTAGGTATGCAGAAGTCAATTAGTGTATCCTGTTGCAGGCTAGGCTGGAAGTCTAACTGGAGCGGAGGGGAGCATTCCAATAACAGGTCCAGACCATGGACAGCTCTGAGGCAGGGAGAGGCTCAGGCTGGGCCAGAAAGCGAGTCTGAGGCTGGATTCACACTACACGAATCCCAGCACATTACGGAGATGCGCGGAGCTCTTTGACAGCATTTCGGAAGCAAGCGGAGCAGCTGCGATCTCCCGCGTACAAGATGGGGAAACCCATCTTTTGAGAGGGCGGGTTCGCGGAGCTAGGGGGCGGGTTCGCAGAGCTACTGCAGCCACCAATCGGATGGGGGGGGGGAGAATGGTTGCACGCCAATCAGAACTACTTCCAATCTGTAAGCTGCGCTTTCTTAAGAAGGCGGGACAGCAGGAGGGACAACAGGCGGGAAAACACTCCTTCCGACCAGCTCTGCGCGCAGAGGCAGGGGCAGAGGCCTCTGTGCTGGGATTCGTGTAGTGTGAATCCAGCCTAAGGGGACATAAAGAAATTTGGACTGGGTGCCAGTATCTCAATGTTCCAGCAAGTATCTGGAACTGTGAGTGAGAGTGAGATTTATTTCCAGACTTTTGTAGGAGTCAGTCTGCCAGTGCTTGGTGGTGGCGGCTCCCTTGCAGAGCCCTCTGGGGAGTCAGACTCTGTGGGGAGGGGCAGAGTAATGTCCTCTGGTCAGGACAGAGGCAGTGGGTCCACTCCTGGGTTTCCTCTTGTTCAAGAGGTTCAGGTGGACTGGTGACAGAGGTGGTGTGTGCCTCTTGGCTGCTTAAATCCCTCCATCAAATGCCACCTCTGTGTGCACTTGTGCAAGTGCACCCTCCTTGAATGAGGGTGGGCAGGTGAACAAGTGGACACAACCCGTCCCCTCCCCTTCCCTTTGCTTACAAACACCATGTCATACCAACTTCTCTGTTCCACCCAGCTTCTGTTTGAAATGAACAAGAGCAGGGGATGCTGGAAAAATTAAGGGGGGTGGGTGGGCTGGAAACCAGCTCTTCTTGCCAAGTACTACCAAGTAGGTGGGGAGAGGTGATTTGGAGCCAAAGCAGCTTTCCCCCCTTTTTCTTCCAGCAACTCTGCTGAAAGGAGGAGGGGGCTGCTGCTGCGATCTTCTGACTTGTTGCCAGCAAGTCAGAAGAGGATCAGAGTAGCAGCCGGGAAAAGGCAGTGGACAGATAGGCTGGGGCTTGTCCGTTGGCTGCCCTTCCAAGAGTACTGCTCCATAATAATAATATATAATAATAATAATAATATACAGTATTTATATACCGCCTTTCTTGGTCACTGGATTTCTCCTCTGACTTTAATCCAAGTACATGGGCAGGTTTTCCTACCCCCCCCCCCAATTTTTTATTTTTATTTTTGCAATATACAATTCAACTATATCCTTTTCCAGTTCTGGTCACCACACCTCAAAAAGGATATAGTTGAATTGGAAAAGGTGCAGAAAAGAGCGACCAGAATGATTCGTGGGCTGGAGCACCTCCCTTATGAGGAAAGGCTACAGCGTCTGGGGCTTTTCAGCCTAGAAAAAAGGCGCATGAGGGGGGACATGATTGAGACTTATAAAATTATGCATGGGATGGAGAGAGTGGATAGAGGGAAATTCTTCTTCCTCTCGCACAACACCAGAACCAGGGGACATGTACTAAAATTGAGTGGAGGGAGAGTTAGAACAGACAAAAGAAAATATTTCTTTACCCAGCGTGTAATTTATCTGTGGAACTCCTTGCCACAGGATGTGGTGATGGCATCTGGCCTAGATGTCTTTAAAAGGGGTTTGGACAAATTCATGGAGGAAAAGACCATCACAGGTTACAAGCCATAAGCAACCTCCTGGTTTTAGAAGTGGGTTTTCTTTGTGCCAGGTGCAAGGGAGTGTCAACGGGAAACAGGTGATCTTGTTGTCTTGTGCTCCCTGAGGCATCTGGTGGGGCCACTGTGTGACACAGGAAGCTGGACTAGATGGGCTTTTGGCCTGATCCAGCAGGGCTCTTCTTATGTTCTTATGTTCTTATAAATGTCCAATTTTTCATGAACAGCTACATTCGAGGTGGTATCCTTTCGCAGTCTGGCTTTTTTCCGCTGGCCGTCGCCTCCCACACTCGACCGACGCAGGGACCATTTCTGGAACGCCTCAGGGCAGGGCTGCTCCTTACTAGGGGAAACTAGGGGCAATGGAAGTTCCCTTCCCCAGTCTGTTTTATCTCCTGATTGAGGTGGTTTTGTCATGACCCTAGGAACAATGTGTGAATTAACAATCAAAGCAATCCTCCCCAAAGCCCAACATTAATGAATTCTAGCAGCTATGAAATGTTGAAGTTAGCAGTTGTAGGGGTAAAAAAGGAAATCGAAAACTGGGGAAGGGGAAAGATAATTTGTCTACTTGAGCCCCTATCCTGGAGGGGACATTAGCGTTGAGCAGAATGCAACAGTTTTTGGGTCCCACTTGTTCAAGTATAACTGACTGCTGTGGTGGCACAGAGTTTACCTGTTGTAGCTATATCTCCTGAAGCTAAACATGCTTCAGTGTAGCTATTACCTGGATGGGAGGTCACCTGAGAACCTACTGAGCTCCTCAGAAGAAAGGCAGGTACAGATGTAGGTAGTACACTGGATCTAGCACACATTTCAAAGGTTGTGGGGAGGAAAATTTCATGGAAAATCATTAAGTATTTCTGTTCCATAATATCTGGGAGGCATTGCAACAATATAACTACCATTAAAATGCATGTGGGGGTGGGGATTAGAAGCTACACTAGTAATAATAATGATGGTAGTTGCTTAACCTGCTCAGTTCTATGCATGAATTACTTGAAATTAAGTCCCGTCAAGTTTAATGGACATATTTCTAATTACATGTGCATAAAATCTCACTTTAATCCCCCAGGATCAGGAAGACCCAGGTTCAAATTCATGCTTAGCCGTGACGGTCACTGGGTGACTTTGGGCCAATTACACTCTTTTAGCCTAATCTACTTCACAGGGTTGTTGTGAGGATAGAAAAAGGCAGTGGGGGTGGGGGGGGAGAGGTATTATACATCACCTTCCCATCCCAGGAGGCATAAATGTGGTTACCTACTTTTCATGATAGTCTTTTTTCCCTAAAAGAGGAAACAATTCCTCAGTCGGTAAGTTTCCACACACAAATACATTACGATGATATAATTAGGAACATAAACTTGCTTGTTGCTTGCTTTGGGAGATAGAGAATAAAAAAAAATGTAAAAACAACCGAACTAGGTAAGCAATTATCAACTGGCATTCTGTCTGGCAAGACAATGGGAAGCTAATCTTGTAATCCTGGATCTGGGCTATGGAACAAAGAAAACCGTATAGACACATTAGCCTTTTCAACTATTAGTGCGTCCTTTACTATATATATTTTTGTAAATAATTAGTTCCCTTGTAAAATTAAATTCAGAAGGGCTTTACAGATCTTCCCTCTTGGGGAATATACCTAATAAGCTAAATGTGCTTGGTATCCTTGTATTTATCATAATAATCACATCTGGTTGGCTATTAGCCTAAACAAAATATCGTGGCATTCTAATGCACAGTTGGAATGCAAACCAGGATAAAAAATGACAAACATTACAATAGTAGTAAGTTTAGGGTTTAACTATATGTCATAAGAGCAAACTGTAGAAAACTTAGAATGCAAGAAGAGCTGAGCTGGATTATACCAAAGAGCAATCTAGTCCAGTATCCTGTTCCTTGCAATGGTTTATGACAGGGGTTCCCAACCTGTGGTACTAGTACCACCAGTGGTACTTTGGCCAACTGCTGGTGGTATTTGGACTCTGGACCACTGGAACCCCACTCTAGTGCAGCGCTTTTGTTTTGGAGCTGGGTGGTGATGGGCTGGCTGGGACAAATATGAAGCTGCCTTATACTGAATCAGACCATCGATTCATCTGGGTCAGTATTATGTACAAGGGCAGTCACTGATCTCAGATTTCAGATGGGAGTCTTTCCTACCTAGCCCTACCCAGAGATGGCAGGGGTTAAATTCGGAACCTTCTGCATATAAAACACATGCTCTCTCCACTCGCTACTGCTTCTTCCCCACATCTGGGGTTGGGAGAGATTTATTGGGGAGAATTTGTGAGTGTGGGGAGGGAATTTTGGTGTGCCTTGTAACATACAATTCTACTCTTAACAGCTAATATGAAGCAGTGAGTGGAGATATAGTGATGGGACTGCAGCTTTTACAAATGTGTGTAATGTCTGTATACATATATCCTTCATGTTCCAGGTTTCTTGTCCACTCAGGGCTGGACTGCGCAACGGCACATAGCTGTGAGATAAAAAGGGAAAGAACAACACAGTGCTTCTCAAAGTTCTCCCTGCAAGGCGAGCTTTGAGTGCTTGCGGGGTAGGGTCAGCGATGGCAGCAACCCCAGGGATCTCCACCACCGGCAGAGGAAACGGTTCCCAAAACAGGTTTTTTATTTACCATGGCCTCTGGGGGGGTGCGAGAAGGCCTGCAGAACACACTACAGGCCTCCCTGATCTTCAGATCGTCGCTCCATGGCGATTTACGACCACTTCCGGTTTTCGTGAAAACCAGAAGTGGTTGTAAATCGCCACTCCACGGTGATCTGAAGATTGGGGAGACCTGCGGAGGGTTCTGCAGGCCTCCCCACATCCCCAGAGGCTGTGGTAAGTAACCCCCTCATTTTTCACACACTTTTCCCCAGCTGCGATCCCTGGGATCGCAGCTGCCATGCTGTCCCTGCCCCTTAAGGGGTCAGGGGTCAGATTGTGGTTCCAGTGGTGGGTTGCGACCCACCACTTTTGAGAGTCACTGGAATAACGGATGTCAATTTATTGTCAGGTTTATAGCATGAATGTTTTCCTCTTAAAACCATGCCAGTAGTATTTTAGTGAGATAAAGCTTGACTTTCACTCGCCTTTGCAGGTAAACTGCTATATGAAATGGATATAATAATTTATTCAAGAGCAGTATTTAAGATGGAAGTCGCACAGTTCCGCTTCCAACTGAAAATATCGTTCATTGTAGTGGGAGAGCAGCATTTGGGGAGTTGAGGGAAGTTTGAAAGTGAATTTTTCAGAACCTGTTGGAAAGGCTGTTTTTGGCAGAGACAATGTTCTTTAATTTTGCTGCAAGACTTTCCCTCTACCCTTCCTCAAGGGGATGACACTCAAAAGAGATTTGTCTTCATCTTGCCAACATTGAGTGCAAGAACTGAAAATGGACCTAGGTGGAAAGCAGTCGCGTCACAAGGACGCGCGTCACCCCAGAGCGGGGGGCGCGCGTCACCTTTAATGACGTGGCCCTGCCCCTGCGCGTGATGTCACGCGCAGGCGCAGAGCACCCCCCCACACACACCATTTTTGGCTCATATTGGAGCCAAACAGACATGTGGGCGGGCGGGCGGGCCCAACTCCAGCGCCAAAATGTAAGTGCCGGGGGGACGCGCGTCACCCTTGTGCGTGTGTCATCCGGGGGCGGCCCGCCCTGCGCGCTTCTTTGTCGCCGCCCCTGGTAGAAAGGACACTTGTGGTGGTCTAGGATGTCAGCCACTTAAGACATTTGTCGCACTCATGGAATTGTTTTGAGGTTTGAGTCTTTGATGCATGCAAGCTATTTCTATAAATATAATTTGTTGAAATGGTTGTTATTATTTATTTATTTATTTATTTATTTAATAGATTTCTACCCCGCCTTTCTCCCAATAAGGGCAATCAAGGCGGCTTACAGTTAAGAACATGTTAAAATACATAATACACAATAAAACATAATTAAAAACAAGTAATTAAAACAAATAAAACAAACAAACAAATAAATAAATAAATAAATTATAATATTGTGAATATTAATGCTTTAAATGTGTATGTGTTGTGTTTTTCTTAATTTCCTTCTGATTTTTTTCTACGTTGGTTCCTAGAGTGTGGACTCTGGAAGAAACAAAAAAGGCTCACCAATCACACTTGTACCTCTTTGCAATAGTGATGGTCTGAGAGTAAGACTTGTTACACAAGATTGCCTTTTGGGGCAACAGGAAAGAATGGACAAAGTAAGCAACAACCTTGGAAGTTTTCTCCTTTGTAATATCAATTGACATTGGCAAGAGACCATAACTTATTTACACTTAAGATGCAACGTGGAAATATCTGTCCAAAAGGTAGATGTTTAAAAGAAAAAAAGAGTGACTTTTCAGATGTTTTTCTTCTTAACTCCAGGCCCATCTGAAGTGCTCAATTGAAGTACTTCAAGTACTCTTGAGCATTTTACTTGGCAAGAGATAAAGCCTGAATTTCTATCAACAGCATAACAAGCGCACAGGCTTCAAACGGCTGCTACAACACAGCTACAGTATGTACATTTTTAAAGTGAGCATTGGGCCACTAGAGGGTGCAATTTAATCTTTAATGAGTCAAAAGCCAGGTGAAGTAAAAGTTCCAAAGCCTTGTATACATGTTAATTGGCAATTATGTGGTGTAAATTATGCTTTGCCATGATGTGTAACACAAAGCTGAACATACAACTGAGCTAAGTAAGAAAGTCTGTCATCTAAGTTTGATCAAAGTTTCATAAATATATTTATGAATTTAATAAAATTGTAAGCTTTATCTGCATTCTAGACTATTTTCCCCTAAGTACTACTTAAAGGGGTGCGTGTGCTTGCGCGTGCGTGTGCACATGTCAATTGTGTTGTGGTATAATAAGTATACAGCCCAAGGACAAGATAGCATACATCAGACTTCAGCTTGGATTCGGACTGGCAAAGTTTTCACCAGCTCATAAGGAGGTAGTGGCTACTTGTTTCTATCTGGTAGTAGCCCTTCACTACTCATAGTGAAGTGCCATTACCAGTGGTGCTCTGGTAAACATAAGGGAAACTTTTCATGGGATGTGGGAACTACAGTACATTGGAAGAGGACAGCTAAAAAGTCTTCATGTGTGCATGGCCATGGATCCTGATCATAGGTATTCTTATTGTGTAAGAGTCCTGTTGGATAATAACGTTAATACTGATGTTTGCCACTTGTATAGTGATTTCTGAGTATGCAAAGCACTTTACATGTTTACCTTCATGTAATCCTCACACCTTCCCAGTGATTCCCAAACTGTGGTTTGGTAAGGCAGGGGTTCCCAAACTATGTGTCGCAGCGCATTCACGGGGTGCTACAGGATGTCCCCCGTGGTCCCTCCTACCTGCTCTCCTGGGTACTGTCATCTTGGATCATGCAAAATCTCGCATGACTCAAGATGACGGCACCCAGATCTCGTGAAATTTGGGTACCACCATCTTGGATCACTTGAGATTTCATGTGATCTTGGGATGGCGGTGCCCAGGAGAGCTGGGAAGAAGAGGCTGCGGGGGCGCCATGAGCCAGGTACGTTTGGGAACCACTGCTGTAAGGTATCTAAAAATTATCCCCATATTGCAACTTGAGCTGAGGCTGAGAGAATGTGACTTGCCTCTGACCACCTAATGGGTTCATAACAGAGGTGAGATTTGAACCAATGAAATCCTGGTTCACTGCTCAGTCTCCTTGCCACTACGCCTCACCAGATTTGGATCAGACTTAAATCCCTCTGAAGTCTAGCATGCTGTTTCCAACAGTTGCCACCAGATACCTCCAGGAAGCTCGCAAGCAGAGCGTGAACGCAACAGCTCTCCCCGTTTGCCCACAACAACTTGTATTCAGAATCGGAGTGCCTCCAAATATTGGGGGTTCTGTTATTTATCATGGCTAAGAGGTGCTGCTAAATCTCTCCTCGGTGCATTTGATTCATTTCCTTTTAAATTAATGACCATCATATCTTGTGGCGGTGACTTGGCCGCTAATTGGTTAGCAGGTACACCTTTCTTCTTAACACTTTTAAGAGTGCGTAAGATGTGACTTCTCCCTACCTATCTTATAAAGGAAGAGAAGCTGCACCTGCTGTGTGTCTTCCGCCTTCAGAGTTTGTGAGCAAGAGAAATCCAAATCTCTTGCATCTGATGAATTATTAACAATATTTGAACTCTGGATAAAAGCTGTTAATAAAAATACATTTATCTGCAATTGGCTTGGAATTGAAAGAACAATTCACACCTCTATTTGATATACTGTATTATGTTTTATAATATAATACTTAAGAATATTTATATACTGCTCTTCAACAAAAACTAGTTCACAAAGCAGTTTGTTTCTGGTGTTTCCACAGGAAGATATTTTTCCAATTTTGGAAGTAAAGTGGGCACCATTGCTAAAGATAAATTTTCTTGTAAATGAGATGCAGGTAACATTGCAGTATTGTTGGGTAGCACAATAGGTGTTGTTGGGTAGTGTTGTTGGGTAGCACAATAGGTGTTAATCCTCTGGAACAATACAGTTCTTTTATTTATGTGTGTTTCTTCCCCACTATTTGTCAGAAGCACTTGTGTGTGGTTAAACGAATCACCCTTTTTCCAGGGAGCTAGTTCCATGTACAGCTACCCCTCATCTTATGTGATGGTTACATTCCAGATAGCGCGTAAAGCTAAAAACACATATATTCAAAATTGCCTTGAAAATCCCTTGCATCTGGAAATTACATACTGTCTCTTTAAAAATTACAAGAGACAGGTGAGAACTGAAACAAACTGATGGAACAGCAGCATCATTGTAGTTCATCACCATTCTTTGATCTCACGCTCACTCTCAGGTATGTATTTAGTAAGTGGAATGGCAGGCGGAATTGCCTGTGTTACCTAAACTGCTGTGTTTTGGGTTTGGTTTTTTTGCTTTGCCGACCACATGAAGTTGAATTTGCGTATATCAACTGTGCCTGAGATGAGGGGTGACTGCATATTTCTTCTGGTGTGAGCTTATGATCAATATGTCTCCACACAATAATGAAATCCCCAACAACAATTTGTTAGGATAGTGGGTCCAATAGCTTTTATAAACATTGTATATATGATCACTGTGCTAAAAATCAAAGATTTGGCAAACTCATTTTTTAAAAACCATGCCAGGTAGTATTAACAGGAGGAAGGACAGCTGAGTATTTGTCCAGTCTATTTGTACAAACATATTTTCTGTGCATCTCTACTCTGTTGTATGATGACATCCGGAAATTGCATTTTGGTGGAAGGCATGACTGTATAAAACTAACTGGCGAACAACTTTAAAGTCCACATTTTGATAGGAGAAATGTAATATACAAACTTGTTTTGCTAATCAAAGTAAAGGTTGAAATCCTGAACTCATCCTTTTTGCTGATGGTGGAAATGTTATTGTTTAAATCATTTGGGCATCATTTGCTAAAAGTAGGAACCCAAATGTATTCTTTGGAAGCTGCATATGCTGGTGTTATTAAAATGGCCCTGTTAAAGTGGTTCCATCTTTCCAACATCCCACCACATCTGGACCTTGGTTTTCTAGAAAGAGGCAATTTCCTGAGAACTTATTGGAGATTAGGATCCATAAAAGAGAAATAGGACCAAAAAGAATTGAGATCATAATAGGAAAGAAAACTAAAGATGTTGTCTGCTGTACATTTGCTTATTCTGGTTTAAAGAACCTGAGGAGAAGGATCAATCTGTTTACTTTTGTCTGACCATAAATTTGGTCCCGGCTAGTACCACAACATTTCATGGTCGCCTACATGCTTCGTAATCTGGCTAAGACAGGCTCTCTTTCAAATATAAAAAATTGTGGAGGTAGACACCCAACCTTCTGTTCCAACAGCCCCACCACTGCCATTATGAGAGGAAGAAAGATCTGCTGTATTTATGGAATAAATGTTTGCTGAATCCTGATAATTCCAAGGAATAAGAAATATTTGATCAATACTAAACATTCTCATAGACTGAGGGGAAAATATTGTTGGTGATGTTACATTACAGCAGTGCTTCTCAATTTTTTTCTGTCATGCCCCCCCTAGGAAGAAGAAAAAATTTCGCGCCCCCCGTAATATAACTAATGCAATAGTTAGTGTATGCTTTGCGCCACTTAACTAGATTGTAGGAGCCTCCAGCGTCGATCTACTTCACCGACGATCTCTTCCGGGGAGCAGATCGTTCCTCTGCTCCCCGGCGCGAACTCTGTAACGCGCCTAGGAGCGCTCTGCAGAGTTCACGCTGTGAATCACGCATGCGCAAGACGATGATGTTGCCAATCGTCGTCTTGCGCATGCGTGATTCACAGCGTGAACTCTGCAGAGCGCTCCTAGGCACGTTACAGAGTTCGCGCCGGGGAGCAGAGGAACGATCTGCTCCCCGGAAGAGATCGTCGGTGAAGTAGATCGTCGCTGGAGGCTCCTACAATCTAGTTAAGTGGCGCAAAGCATACACTAACTATTGCAACGAGCCCCCCTTTACGGAGCCTCGCGCCCCCCCTGGGGGGCGCGCCCCACTATTTGAGAACCGCTGCATTACAGCATTGTTAGATACTTTCAAGATGGCTTCCCCTTACTGTACGTACGCTGACTGGATTTACTCTGCTGTTATTGCCTTTACTCTTACTTTCTGTCTTGTGAATATTTTATTTTTTTGTCTTTAAAAACTCCACACCAACCCTGAAGGTAGCTCGATGGCCTTCCCTGTCTCATTGTGAGGGGTAAATGAGATAATTGAATTCCAGCTAGCTGAAAGACTATTCTAGAACCTTAAGTAATCTAAGTCTGGCCACAGTTCAAAAAGTTGAACTACTCTGTCAGTGAGGACTTCTGCCTCTCATTGTTCTAGTAGCAGCACATCTCTCCCATGTTGCAAGCTGCTGTTTTAAACTTGGGGGAGGCTCGGAAGCAGGCTTGTTGTGAAGTGCAAGGAAGCTGCTATTAGGAGGGGGAAAGGTTGAAAGCCCCACTGGGCAAACCCAATTGTTACACTTGCCAAAGAGGCCTCATTGGGTTATGGCTAATATTTCTTCCCACCTGTCTGGCTACCGCCTTAGGAGTCCTGACATCAGTCTTTTAGTGAAAAGACTTCATGTCACGTACCTGTCTTTCCTTTTCACTACAAATAATCTTTTGATCTCACAATACTGTGTGTGTTTTGAGTATCTAACTGCAACATCCAAACTTCCCTGGCATACCATCTGCCTGGCATACCATCTGTGTCACGGTGCTCTCTGTTGGCACTGCTCATAGACATATTTGCTGATGTTGCTGCTTGAGATGATGCTTATTGCATATCTGTGGCTCCTGAAATTGGAAAGGCCTGCCAGGAGTGCTTTCTGCATATTATAGAAATATAATTTCAGACATGGACATCATAAGGGCAGAAACAATGCGCTGTTGTAATCCCTGCTAGGGGCCCAATTTGTATGTTATATGGGTGGCGATTACTGTATATCTCCATATTCAGGTCCTATGCTGTTTCAGAAACCTCTGCAGAGAAGAACCATGTTGGGTAGCAGAATATGGTTCATTCCCATGCCAGCATTTGCAATACAATTTCTGTTTCATTGTCCCTGGCAACACTGGCTGCTAGAGCACAATCCCCATAGGACCCATTGGGAGCTCTTCATCCACCATTTCGGACTTGCTTGGTTTTGGAAGCAACAAAAGTTGATCTGATATTTCCATGTGTTTATGTAAGATTTATCTTTTTAAGAGGAACTGGGATTGTTTTAAGAAATGTCCATTGGGAGCAAGTGAATGTTTCTTGCTGATCGTCTCTCTCTCTCTGTGCGTGCGCGCGCGCATACTGCTTGCTAGTGGTTTTTCAAACACATTGGCACAGTTGTGATGTTTTTTTCTGTAATAAGCTCTCTATTGAGGAAAGGGAATATGGGTTTTTAGCAAATCTGGTCTTACTTTTAGTTGATATCTGTGTAACTATCCTCTGTTTGGAGTACACTGTCTTGAAGATGAATGTCCCCTAGTGCCTTGCCTGGAATGAAATCGGTTGGATCATAATCTGGTAAATCCACTTATACAGTTGCTAATATACAGGCCGTAGCCACTTCAGAAATAAGAAAAATTAAGTTGAGCAACCCTTGTGGTAGGGATCAGCAGCTGGTCTGCCAAATCTTTCCAAATCAAGATTGTCCAAATCTTGGCCCCACTTTGCAAAACAAAGTGAAAAAACATTCACCTTAAAAAAGTTTTAGGGTGAACGTTGTCTCTGGTCACAGAACTTACCAGCAGGTCATGTTGAGAGCCAACTGTCTCTTGCCTTGGATACCACAAAAGTGTTCACAAGTTTATCTACATGTGCAGACATGGGGATGACTCCACATATTTGAAGATATAACTTGCCAGCTGGAATAGCACTTATCTACATAGCAGCAAGGAAGTTATTTTGAATGATGCAAATAGACAGATGGAATGCTCTCCTTTCAGCCTGTCTCATATCAAAGGGTATCTAATAAGGGGATACATTATAGTGCTATAAAAGTATGAATTGCATGGAGAAGGTAGAGATTTATTTTTTTCCATCATAAAACCAGAACTAGGTAGTGGGTTTGGAACAGACAAAAGCAGGCGTTCTCAAGCCCTTTCTGGCTGAGTACCATCTCTGGCACCACTCTCCTGCTGCGTACCACCAAAAGTGACTGATGATGACATCATTGCCAGTTACTTCTGGGTTTTCAGGTTTTCAAAGTTCAGAAAATACATGTAGGAGGCTATGGGAAGCTGGGAGGGCCCTTCTCAGCGTTCCTGAGAGCCTCAGCCAAAGGTAGGAGCCTCTCGGGAGTGAAAATGTGCCACTGAGAAGTGCCGCGTCGGAGCAGGGTTCTGGTGGTTTGATCTGAGTACCACCAGCAGTCGACTGAAGTACCACTGGTGGTACTACCGTAGTACCACTGGTTGAGAAACCCTGAACTAGTGGTTTTTATTTCACACAATTCGCTTTTTAACATGAAATTGTGTGTTGCACGATGTGGTGTTGGCCACTGGCCTAGATGCTTTTTTAAAAGGGGATTAGTTAGAAATTATAAAGGATAGGTCTCCTTATCTTCAAATATTTATATCATGCTATATAGAACCTCCACATTCGGAGGCAGCATGTCCTTGGATACCAGATACTGGTGGGCTTCATAGAGGCCTCTAACTAAGAGTTGCTATTAGAAACGGAACACTAGACCTTCTGGCCTGATCCAGCAAGGCAACATCTTCATGCTCCATCATTGGGGTTATCGGGGTGTGCTGATACCTTAGGAGTAGAAAGATATTGAGACTTAGTTTATTCTAAAATGCTTCTAGGCCACTTTTTAATCCCTGTAAAGGCAGTTTACGTACATACAACCAGTGTTAATAAAACAAGTTGGAACAGTAATTAAAACCTCCAAGAATCAAAATAATCAGAAGCAAAGCTAAAGGGCTACCTTACTTGACATCAGGTTTGGGCAGACTTCAGACAGACTTGCAAGATTTACTTTTTTTTTTCTTAACCACCGCTCTGAGGTGCAGTGGCTAGAGCCAGGCACAAAGTAGCTTCAGTACGCAGAGCCTTGTGGGTCAGGGGATGGTGCCCACAAAAATACCCTGTTCATAAAGAGTACAACGTTTAGGTTTGTAATATTTGTAATATAGGTTTGTCATATTGGGTCAATACAGATGAACATTGGAGATCTGAGGGTTGGGGGCTGAGGATCCGTGCCTGTTGGAGGACCCAGTAGAGCAGGCCAGTCCCTAAACCTTCTGTCCTGATGGCAGTGTATATGCCCAAAGGGCCATGGGTGGTCCAGTACAGGGCTTTGCCCCAGCAATTTGGCACCAGCACTGCAGGTGCACTTAAAATAGTCCAGACAATGACTGCATTATAATAACCAAGAAGTCTCTCTCACAGGTAGCACTTTAGGGAGGCAGTGATACCTTCAAAAGGCCCTCCTTGAAGGATCTAATGGTCTAATCTAGTGGAAGGATCTAATCTAATAGAAGGAACTAATGGATCTAAGAGAGATTCTCATTGCGGGAGGTGATCATTGAGATATTTTAGTCCTAAGCCATGGAGGGCTTTAGAGGTAACAACCAACACCTTAAACACACTGGTAGCCGATGCAGCTATATCAATATACAGGTGTTGTGTGATTATACACAACTAGGCATCTATTTGTGCCTGGGCAGACACATTCTGAATCGGCTAAAGTTATCAGAGGGTTTTTATAGACAGCCCCCCTCCCACGTGTTATAGAGGGTAACACGAGGTAAATAAGGCATGGGTAGGTCTGCCTAAGACAGAAAAGTGTCAGCAGATGAAGAATGACACAAAATTACATGTTTTTTTTTATAATTTTTGCAGATTGTTTTTATCAGAAAGTGCAGATTGTTTTTATCAGAAAGTGTTGTTCATGTGTTTTTTTATTTCATTATCACCATTTTCTCCTGCCCCTAATCAAGACATCAATTTCATGGCAAACTAGTTATCTCTCTGTAGGTCCCAGCCCCACACGTAGCTGAGCCTTGCTCCACAATTGCAATGAAATGCATCAAATGGTAACTTGAAGTTCACTGGAGCCTTCAGATGTATGATGTAAGCAGTCTTTTGCAATGTTTCTAAAAAAATAGTCGCGCTGTGTGTGTGCGCGCGTACGCATGCATGTGCATACGCGCACTCTCACCTGTAAGATGATTGCTTTACAGTGCAAGCTGATGTGTGTCTATTCAGATGGAAGCTTCATTGTGTTCAATGGGACTTGCTCCAAGGTAAGTGTGTGTAGGACGGCAGCCGTAATGATTTAAACTCACAAGTTAAATTGTGACAATATAGACAAGATGTAGAACATAAAGCACTGCAAACATTTGAAGAAGTTTTGCATCATTGGTAGTGATACCACAAAGCATTAGCAGCCTGCCGAATCGTGTGTACCAATATGTCACAAAGTCCCTTGCATTTCACAGGCTTCTTACCAAGAAACAATTACCACAAGTGGCTTGCTTGTGACAAAAAGCTGGAATGTAGTAGCAATAATGTGCTAACGTCTTTAAATTTGCCAGCGATTTTCTAATTCAGTGACTGGAAGAACTGTTAGCATGACCTGTTATAAGGCCTGTTTCAAATTTGATGGGGAAAGGCAGTAATATTGAACAGTAGATGGCAGTGTTGCTCTGCTGTGCTGCTGCTGAAAGTGCAATTCTGCCTTTAAATCTCACTCAACCTATTCATTGCATCTAGTTTGACATAGTTCTTGATTTCATTCAGATTCGCTAGATATGTTCTAGAGAGCCAAACATAAACAATTCTTTAAATATTGTGCTCTGTCTGTGTGTTGAGACTCTTGGCATACAGTCTCCACGTTGACCTCTCTTACAAATGGTACTGCATATTTCAGCAATTAGGATATAGTAGTGCAGATGGTTTCCCCTCCATTGATGGGTTTTGGACCACTTCTGGAAGTGTATTTATGCTTAAATATCAGTTGCTAGTCATGGATGAGAAATTTAAAGAAAGCTTGTACACATGTTCCAGTCAGTCTGTAGAATAAAGCAGGGGTCCCCAACCACCAGGCCGCAGCCCGTTTGGGACCGGGCCGCCTGGCCAAAAGCGTCTTTGGGGTTGGGGCAGTGGGCCCCAGGGCGGGGGCCGGAAGTGGCGGCGAAGGGGCTTACTTACCTCCATGCTGCGCTGCCTAGGCCCTCCCGCCCGCCCTGGAGCTCGAACGGCTCCAAATAGGCACTAAACCGGCGGGGGGGGGGTTTTGATTGGAGCTGCGCTGGGCACGCGCAGCTGATGTCACGCCCAGGTCACGTGGGGGCGTGGCATTGGCAGCCCCCCCGGTCCGTGAAAAAAAACCTTCACGATGCCGGTCCCAGACACCACGGAGGTTGGGGGCCGCTGGAATAAAGTACTGTATTAAGTTGATTACTCTTTGTCACCAAAGGTACCAGTTATACCTTTTCATGATGGTAAAAATCCCTCCTACTTCCTCAAAGAAGTGAACATTGTTTCTCACAATTTGAAAGAAAAATGTGTATTATCAATTGGCTTTCATTTGGGAGTAGAAACCCCAACAAAATGTTCACATTTCACTTGGTTAGATTATATTGAACTGCACTACATTAATAGTTTATCAAAGAATTATTATACTGTGTCAAACCTTGAATGGGTTACAGGAAAGTAATGTAATTGAAATAACTTACTATTTTAGCCTTTGATACAGAGTTTTGTGCATATATCATTCTAAACATGGAGGCATGTGATTTGTTTATTGAAAAGCCTTTAAGATTGATTCAATATGGGATATAACAGCACAGTGAAATTTCATTCTCCATGGAAAACATATCTTAACTATGAATCTGAACACACATTTAGTGTATCATTGCTGTTGAGGCATTTCTAGCCTAAAGTACTACTTTCATACCTTTTTGTACTAAGTACTCCGTTTAATTGCGTTTAGAAGCCTGAAAAGTCTGTATAAAAAATGTAACTCTTGCAATAGTTGGATGCACTGCAGAACTTACAACAGTACTAAGACGTTCCTGGAAAGGGCATGTGCAGAATCTCCTGCTACAGTGATAAACCATAATTCTGACCACAAATTTATATATCAGTTTATTAATATATTATTATTATTTTAATAATTATTTTAATTTTTAATTTTAAAAATTTTAATAATAATAATTTTAATAATAATAATTAACCATGTTTCTTTTTAAAAGGGAAACAAGTATTTAAAATCTTGTTGGTTCATGCCAGAATGTAAAGAACTGTGAACCCAGTTCCTTTAATCCAAGGGACTTCAAACAGACAACAACAGCCCCCCCCCCCATGCCCTGTGACAAACTGAGAGAAGCTTCAAATGCAGTTTGTAAAATAGCATGGAGGTCAGATATGCAAAGCAAACACGTCACTTCATTGGACTAGTGCAAGTCCCTTTTCATTAACATATGTTGTTCATTGGATGTTGACTAGCATTTAGAAGACAGTACCATTTTTTTAAAAAGTAGCACCATCACAACTTCAGTGAAACTTCAGTATTAACATTGATTGTGCGCACTAAAGGAGTGTATTATCCTGCATCCTGTTCTTAGCTTTATGTTCACTGAAGAACATAGCGTAATTTTTCTATTCTTTAAACTCCTTCCTTGGAACATGACTATACAGAAACCAAGATATTTGGAAAAATAGTGTGGCAAAAGGAAAGGTCATCACATGCTAGAAACTACCTGCTATAATCGTTTTATTTCTTGTATTAAAATATTTTATATCATTTTTTCTCCATGTTTAGAGTGGTTTAGAAGGCAATAAAAGATACAGTTAAACATATATCATCAGCAGTAGCAGAAGACACTCTAAATATTAAAGCCACAACAGAGTCAAAGACTCTATTTGAGTGATAACCCTTGCAACCCTTTTGAATGGAAAGCAAGGCCATTGCTGTCTTTCCTAAACTCGACTGAGAAGGGGGTTCCACAGATTGGCAGTAGCACGGTAAAAGATCTAATTTGACCTTCCACTCTTCATATTTGTTGAAGAGATAACAGACAATGCAGTCTTACTACCTGGGGACATCTGCAGACAAGTATGTTCATATGGAGAGAAATGTTCCCCCAGTCTGTGCAAGGCTTTAAGTGTTAAAATGAGCACCTGAATTGGTCCTGGGAGCAGGCTAGTTGCCAGTATAGGTCTGGCACAGGGGAGGTTGAATATGATTCCTGTCTACTTTCTAACACCAGTATCGAGGTGCATGAGCTGAAGCTGTGAAGTGATCTTCTAGGGCAGCCCACGCATAGAGCAAGTTGTAGTAATCAAGCATGGATGGAATGGCAAGTTCTCACCCATCTAGAAGAGGTAAAAGCTTCCTGATGATGTGGAGATTAAAGAAGGCAGTCCTGGCAACAGCTCTGACCTGTTTCTCAAAACTTAATGCCAGTTCTAGAAGTATCCCATGGCTCTTAACCTGTTCGGAAAGGGTTGCAGAGACCCCCATGGATCACAGGCCAGTTATTCCCCTCCAGACCACAGCGTTTTCTTGTTTCTGAAGTGAAATATATTCAGGCGTCTGGGCATTTGGTTTGATGGCAAGAATCCAGGCACATCAGTTTTACAAATTCAAAGAGGAGGGAAGGTGGAGGAGCAGAAAGGCAAACGGCTTCTGCAACCAGACTTGCTCTTTGCGTTTGCAATACTTAAGGAAGTTCAATAGGGGGCCCTTGATGCTTTGATCTATGCCACAGTCCTCTTTTTAATGAGAGAGATTTGGAATATTGTCATAGTAGAGAATATTCTAACAGCTTATTATAATAAGTAGTAGAGTTACACCTAAGGAGCCTTTCTGCATTTTCTGGGCATTTTATTAGAAACAGGTAATTACAAAAGAGCTTTGGATCAGTTTTGTGAAGGCGGCACCCTGATGGGTGCCATGACTGAAGTGTGACATGAGCCTTTTCCAATACAATGGGTGGCCTAACATTCCTCTGGAAGGCCAAGCTCATTAAATATTCTGTTCCCTTTTTTTCCACCACCACCCCCTCGCCCTCTTCATGCACTTAGCTTGAGTCGAGCGAAGGCTGAGGTTTCTCCGCAGAGGACTTAGCAAAATTGCTTAGAGTTCTCAGATTGAATTTTTTATGTGTATGACTTCATGATGGCATTAGCATGCGCTTTGATCCATGTGTGAATGGCACTGGGTCGGCTCTTATTGCCATATCCAGATGGTGTTACGGGGAACAAACAGTTGTGTTTTAGGATTTCTCAATAGACTGTCTAGACTGGCTTTGTAGCAGACAGATACAGCCACCCATCAAATTAGCGTTTGTCAGATTTATGGTAATGGTTCACCAAAGCCTTCCTGTCACTGACATTAAGATTTACGCAGCCAAGTTATTTTGTTTTCTCCAAGATATAGGGAGCCTAATTTATTTAAAAAGCCCCCACTCCTGTCCCCAACTCGGATTCAATAGAAGCAATTTTCAAATAGAAGGCTCGCGTTTTTAGAAATGATTAAAAATAAGTGACTTGCAGCTGGATTGATGAAGGAAACCTTTTATTTCCCCTTTCAGATGATAAGACGGATGTGTGGTGTTCGAGTCAGTGTGTCCCATATGCCGCTTTTAGAAAGAAAAACATGTATGTGGATTGCTACGGCTAGAGTTTTGAACTTTCATGTTACACTGGAGTAACATGAGCTGCTCCCTGTACACAGTGGGAATAACCTTTTGACAGGCACTATGTCCATTATCAGTGGAAATGTTTTTCCAAGTCTGGCCAGAGTGCCTTTGATCATACCACCACAAATGTAGGGGTCAGAGCTACTATGCAAGGCAAGAACCATTAGCTGTTGACCAGAGCAAAAGATAAATTGGAGGGTAAGGAGCCTTTGGGTGAGTGGGGAGGGAATTTAAACGGAAACCAGAAGCCTTTGGACTATCATTCTTTTGTGTTGGGAAATTAGTAACTGAGAAATATTTATAGATTTTGAGGGGAGCAAGAGGGAGGTTAGATTGCTTGGATGATCTGAGAAATTTGTTCACTTTAAACAGCAGCCTCTCTTGCCTAAAAAGGAGCTCCTAGAATAGAAACTTTTTTAAAAAAAAATTCAGATATTTAATAGATGACAGAGGCCTCTCTTGTATCATTTGTGAATTTTGTACTATAATTTTGCAAGTCTCCCTGATTTCCAGTTTTCCAGTTTCCAGTTCTAACAGTGTAAAATTAGTGGGCTTTATTTGTGCCCATATCTCAAACAGCAGTGAGAGAGATTTTTTTTAAAAAAAGTTTTACCCATAGTATACAAATGGATATGAGATTAACTGAAATAAAAACAACCTTTTCATTCAGCCTCCCAGCCTCCGGTGGGGAGGTCGGACTCTATTTTTGAAGCTACTTTTAGTATACTACCATGTGTATCCTTGGATGTTGCTGAAAATTGTTGCTAGTACATTTCTTGTAAAAAGCCTGTGTAGACTCAGATTGTTGGGCAGGTAAACCTCCTTTCCTGCTCATCGGTAATGAGGAATTTATCTGCCCCTTGCACCTTCTTCTCCTAGTACTGCTGGTACTCGAGAACATGGTCAACATGCTTATGTTTCTGCATATACATTTGTTAAGCACACTATAAAAGGTGAAAAATCTTAGTTGTGGTGCAAGCAGACATAGGCATGTTCCCTTATTTTTACATTGTCCATGGTACCATACAGAATAGCCAGGCTAGGTGATGCTGGTGGCTGCCAGGAGGAGTAGAGGGATAGTGGTAGTAGGATGTTGGATCTGGCAACACAAGAGGACTCCCCAGGACAGGGGTGGCCAACTTTCCACCATTAGGGCCTCTGCATTCTTAAGAGTTGTGTAGAAGACAGAATCTTGGCAGCTGCAAGTGCTGATGGTGCTGCTAAAGCAGCTGCACCTGCTGAAATGCCCTCACCTATACAACCATTAAAGGGCCAGGAGCATTCAGGTTGAAAGGTTGGCTACCCCTAGCCTAAGAGAAGGGTGTTAAAAGCTGTGATTCTATAAATCTGAATTGTTCAATTGGTTATGATTGTACATTTGGAAGGTTGGACTGTGAAAGAGGTTGTTCTCTACTGCACAGATAATACAATACTTGAGATTACTGGGCACAAATGTCAGAGCAAGTCTACTTTGCAGACCTGAGAAAGGAAAAGAAACCCAGAAGCTTGCCTCTCTGCCTTCAAAATTTCCTGTGAACATTTGTGTTCTTGCCTCTGATCTTTTGAAATTACAACAAAAGAATTTAAGAATTAAATGAACTATCAGAAGTGCAAAAAAAAAATGTATTGCTTCCCTTCCTTTATATAGATATTTAGTTTCTTACAGCTTAGTTCTAAGACTTGAAGCTAACTTGGATTATACATTTCATTTTGGAGATTATTAGGAAAAGGATTCAAAGCAAAACTGCTGATGTCATAATGCCATATTTTGCTGAATTCCATGCATGGAAATCCATGTTGTGACTGAATTGGGAATGATAAATTCTGGTTGCCACATCTCTAAAAGGATATTGTAGATCTGAAAAAGATATTGAAAAGGACAGCCAAAATGATAAATGGGTTGGATCACCTTCCCTACAAGAATCATTCTAATTTGTGTGTGTGTGTGTGTGGGGGGGGGGAGATACTACTAAGGGACGATATCATAGTAGCATATAAAATTATGGTGTTGAGAATGTAGATAAAGATTTTTTTCTCTTTTCTGATGAATCTAGAACTTATGGTTATCAAATTAAGTTGATCAGCAGTAGATTTAAGAGACAAAAACACTATTTCGCAGAAGAATGCATAATCAATTTAAGGAATTGAGGCTGCAGTTCTCTGCCTTTACTTGGGGGGTAAGTGCCAGTGAATTCAGAGGGACTTACTTCTGAATAGACATGCATGGAATTGCTCTGAAACTGCCTCAAGACCTGACAACACCTAACAAGTTTGGCTTTAAAGGACTTTCAATGAATTCATGGAATATAGGTCTATTAATGGCGAATAGCTGTGATGGCAAAAAAGGAATTTCCATGTTCAAATGCAGCATGCTCCTGAATACCAGT
Organism: Plestiodon gilberti rubricaudatus; assembly: GCA_026170595.1. Taxonomy (NCBI): domain Eukaryota; kingdom Metazoa; phylum Chordata; class Lepidosauria; order Squamata; family Scincidae; genus Plestiodon; species Plestiodon gilberti. The sequence goes on along the minus strand of JANXHW010000002.1, from coordinate 23,753,937 downwards.
TGCTGGGGGACAAAAAAATGGGAAGGACTGTTGGTTTCATAACCCACTTTCAACTTTCTCAGAAGCATCTGACTAGTGAGTGTTGGAAACAGTGCTAAACTAATAGGTCCTTGGTCTTATCTAGCAGAACTTTCCTTGTGTATCTAGCTACGCCTGGCTTATGTCAAATGTGATGGAGTCCTGATGCTGTTTTATTTGTAAAAGGAAAGCAGCTTAAGTGATGGCGTGCAGGTGTGTGGAGTAGGGGAGATTATTTGAGCAGGAAAGCTACACAGTGATGAGGTGATCGTTGGCCCAATCCTAAGCGTGTCTCCCTATGGCGGTGCGCCTCCCATGCTGGTGCTGACTGCTGTAAAGCAGTTGGCACCAGTCACAAAAGCCTCCACAACAACGTGCTGATCAGCGCACTGCCGGGGATGCCGGCGGGAAGGCCTGTCTTCCAGCCGTGCTGGAGGACCTCAGGACACGCACCAGGAAAGGTAAGCTGGCAGGGAGGGCATGTAACGGGGGTGGGGGTGGGGAGGCCCCTTCCCTGCAGCCGGACCCTGCAGCCGGTGGGGAGGCCGGACCCTATTCCCCCTTCCCTGCAGCCTCCCTGCCCCCTTTCTCTCCTCAGATTTACTCTAGCAAAATTGCTAGCGTAGGTCCAAGGAGACTTATTGCGGGCCATTAGGCTTATGCATGGGTAAAGGGATTAAACATCCCCTTTCCCTGCGGAAGCATCCCGGTTCCCCCTCCCCCATGCAGTTGCTGCCATTTTGGCGCCTCTGCATCGGTGGGGGTATGTGTATAAACGTTAGGATTAGGTTTTAAGTCTTGTCTGCTGTTTGCCCATTCCAAATTGCTTTCCCAGTGTTTCTAAATGCATGTTTGTCTGCATTTTGAACCGAAAGGGAAGCAATGGGGGTGGGCAATTGGTGTATACAAATTAATATTGAGAATACTCATATACCGCTTTTTCAATAAAATTTCAATAAAAACTCACAAGGAATTTACATAGCAAAATAAATAAAAAGATTATTCCCTGTCCCAGAATAACTCCATCTTTCTCTTTTAAAAATGACCTGAGTAATGGTGGATAGAGGAAGAGTGAAGTTGTCCCTTGCTGTTTCTTTGCTTAAAATCCCCCCTGTCCCCCGTGTTGCTTTTCCTTTTAACAAAAATTGGTTTGGGGCTCCATCGTGTATGTGTTTAAGGTAATATATAGTTAGTTCCTTGGTGTGCCAGCTAGGAGATTTTTGGTGCATATCAATCAATGTGCCATTATGCCACAAAAAAGGCCACTTTGGGATGCTTGTTATGCCAGCAGTACAGAGAGATTATGATGCCATTTGGGGCAGATACTCTGGTGTGAATATTTTGGCTTGAGCATTAGGGTTGCTGTTTCCAGATTGAAAAAAGCGTTCAAGGATTTGTTTTCTTAATCTTGTCTTTGTTATGAAGTAGTGTGTTATGAAGTAGTGTGTCACAGATTTGTCTCTTTTGAGTATATTGTGCTGGGATTTGACAATTTTACATGTAGATTGGAGTGTGTGTCTTTTTTTCAATGGGCTGTTTTGTGTTTAAAGCCTTACTTAAGAGAATACTTACCACTTTAATAGTATTTCAGACTGATATATTAAAAACCTGACTTGTTTTCGAAGAAGTGAGCTTTAGGCTGCAATCCTATATCCACCTAACTTCAAAACAAACCTTACTTAACACAGAGGGACTTATTTCCAGGTATACACGAATACGATTGGGCTGTTAGTTATCAGTTGAAAAGTAATAGTATACTGTGCTTTTATCTTGTTTGCATCCAAAATGGCCCCTGCAACTAGCGTGGAGCCCTTTAAATAATTTAATTGAATTATTGAAGGCAAAAAGTACCTCTTTGAATTTGTTGTACAGTACTGTATATTGGATAAAGCATAAAGGGTTCTCATTATCCACAGTGTCATTAGTACTCTACTATAAAATGATTTGAGCATACAGTACAGATTTCTGGCAATTTCTTGGGTTGGGAAAAATCTGTCAATTCTAATTTGGAGATGTCTTTATATGGAATAAACACTTATGAATCGAGTGAATAGTAAAATGTCTGGAGAGAAGGCTCTTTATCATAAACATTAATTTATTATCAGTGTAGGAAAGCAAAATGTGCAATTTGAACTTGATGCTTTCTAGAAAAAAAATCAAGAATTTACCCAGTGTTGCAAGATAGTACTCAGTGAGAATTTAGATATTTATGAAAATGGAGAAATGATCTAAACCAGTAGTTCTCAAACTGGTGGGTTGCGACCCACCAGGAAAACTGGCTGACATCACTACCCCCTTAAGGGGGGGTGGCAACATGTGGTGACGTTGATGACACCTTGCTGCCTGCGGGGAAAGTTTTTTTTGTTAAACTTACTGAGGGTCATGCTGGCCCTCTGGAGGGTTCAGGGAGGTCCACGGCCCCCTCTGCACGCCTCCCCGCACTTCAGATTGACTCCACAAGGCAAATTGCGACCCACTTCCGGTTTCTTGAAACAGCACTAGCATCTATTTTCATTCTGCTCAGTTGCTTTGGATCCTACTTGGTATATTTGATAATGGAGATCAATAGAAAAACATATATTATTTAAAAGCTATAGACCTACCTTTCAGCATACTGAGAATCAGTTCCTTATTTGAGGGGATCATATTTATTATGTCTGATGAATGTACTCACCTATTTCAGCTTTATCTGGGGTTGGTGGATATTTTGTAAAACAACCAACCCCCCTTATCATAAATTCAAAGGGAATTAGCCGTTGGATTGTAATCACTTTAACTTTTATAAGTTGTATTCTAGGGAGCCTATGTTGTGTGGTGGCTCAGAGACTGAGGTGCGAATTAGGATTTTCTTGATTCAAATCTCCCCGCTGCCACGAACTCGTTAGATGCTCTTCAGTAAGCTACTCCTCACAACCTTTGCCATCTGCATTATGAGAATAACACTGACTTGACCTTACAGGGTTGTTGTAAGGACAACATCGGGATAATGCATATGAAGTGTTTTGCACGTTTAATATGCAAGGTAAATGTGGTGGTGGTCTATGGACAATTTACTCTAAGTAAACTTGTCTTTATCAAATACCTTAGTTTTAGAGACCACTGTTTGATTATAAAATGCATCCATATTGTAAGTATTACTGATGCCTGTATGTGCTTATGATTAGATACAAGTTAAGAGTAGTTTTTTTTAACTATGGGAGTAAGTTGGGTGGATTTGAACCAAAAAAAAACCCCAGACTGTGCTATCTCTAAGTTATTCATCAGAAAAACCTGAGCTTCAGAAGTAGAAATAAGGACCGCTAACAAAAATGACAGTCCAGAGAATATCAGTGTCTTGTACTTGTGCCACTATTGTAAATAGGAGTATCTCAGTAATATAGTACTTGCAATAGTTGGAGAGAGACAAATCTTGATTGTGAGCCCAATATACACACACAGACATTCCAGGGCAAGTCAGGCAGGGATGTGCGTGGAATCATTCAGTCATGTGTTTATGTTGCATTTATGGCAGTTAGACTTAGGGCTTCGTGACACTTTTTCATTGCTAATATCTATTGCCTCCCTGCAAATGGAACAGAGTAGAAAGAAATATACAAGGAGCTATCTTGTTACTTCTGGATTATTTTAAGGATCCTGCCCCAGATGGAATGAATAGGTTTGTAGCGTGAGTGTGAGCATGCTCAAGTAAAAAAGTAATGCATAAACATGGCAAAAGGCATAAATTGTACAAGTGGTGCTCATCGGTGAGCTGGGATTGACTGCGGCTCATTCAAGCCTATACACAGTGGCACAAGTGAGTGTGTTTCTTCAGAATGTCTGAAACCGATTTAATAGTAGCTTCAGAGGGCAATTTAAGCTAGGGAGTTGCATTGTCTTCTCCATGTCAGAGCCCTGATTCAATCCCCTCCACACCCATGCTTGTTTTTTGGGGGGGGGGGGAACTTTGCTCCCAGTTTGGCCCTAACATAGTCCAGGAACACAGGTTACATTTTGTCATTCTGACCCAAAGCAAGTGCTCACTGACCATAAACCTTTGGTCTATACAAGGATCTTATACAATTTCATCCGAAAGCTCTTAGAAGATAAACTGTTAACAGATTTATTATACATCAAATCTGCTAGCAGATTAATCTTGTTATACATTAACAGTTATATGCCCATCCTACATTATATGCAGAATAGGCACCCCTGAAGATTGCTTTTAGGTTTTTAAATTTAATAGGGTTTATTGCACTTTCAGAATCCCCCTCTCATAAACTCTTACCCTCAACATTTCAGGTGAAATGATGTTGTGGCTGGATCTGCCTGTCGTTGAACTTGGCAATAGAAAATATCTATTAGAGCTACAATCCAATAAAGTAACATAAAACAAAATAAAATAGGAATGAGAAAAAAGTGGACTAAACTTTGCATCTGTGTCTTTGTATTTTTATAGTCCTGCATCAAACAAGCTGTCTAGTCTTCTGTAGCTGCATATGATGCATTTCTTGTCTGGCTTTTAGATAACAACTGAAAGAACAGTGCCCTTTAGAAAACGACAGTGTCCTGTTCCTTTCATTTACTTGTCCTAGACGTATTGGAGCTCTTGCTTTATTGCAGAGGGCACCGTGATCTGTTTTCTAAAGCCCGTGCCTTTGGCAAATTGTTGTTTTTCTGCAGTCAAAGTACAATAGTAATCTTAATGTGCAGCACTGTGTGTGAATAAGCAAATATAAAAAAAAACCTTGGCTCCAGACTGTAAAAATATTGTTTTTCTAAAGGCCGAGACAACAGAAAGGGCTAGTCACTGAAGTAGATGGCAGCTGTAATAGAGCGGAAAACTGGGGTCATCTCAGAGAAGGAAGTGCTCGGGTACATATGGTATGCAACATTGTCTGGCTCAGTTTCTCATCAGTATTTTAGTAGCGATATGCAGAGGCGTGGAAAGACTGGAGCGAGCGGAGCAGCGGCTCCGGGTGGCTCTGTGGCGCCAGGCGGCGCTGCTCCGCTTGCTCCAGTCTTTCCACGGAGTGCGCGCCCGCCCGGTGATGCGGGCGGGCGCTCCGAGGCCTTCTCCTCCAGCCTCGGAGCCAGAGAAAGCCCCGGAGCGTCCACCACGACCGGTGGCCAGGGCTTTCTGAAGGCGGCCGACTGCGGCGCCGCTCTATTTATCCATTTTTTGCACATGCGAGCGGTGCTCCAGGCAGCATCCGCTCCTGATACGCCTCTGGCGATATGACTTACTGTGGGCAGTACTAGTGAAAGCGTCTTGAAAACTTCAGTTCACTTTTGATGAAAGAGATACTGTTACAGGCACAGGGAAACTTCTCCACAGTTACGAAATGTCGATGTAGGACAAATTTGTGTTGATTTTTAGTGCAACTGTTGAAATTCTTTACTTCGTTATTCTGCAGTTGTAGAATAGTCTGGATTTTGGATGTCTGGATAAGGGGTAACTAACCTGTATACATTACTTTGTCTCATTTGGGCCCAGGTACCCACCTGCGATACTGCTGCACAATGTAGGTATAGTGGGAGGGTTGGATTAGCCAGTGATAGCAAACCGTTCCGACTCTGCATGTCAAAAATTTAAAATGCATAACTTGACTCTGCTGGCGTGTCAAACCCCCCTCCCGAACAAAAGAGAAACAATTTTTTACATATTCATTTACTTAAAAACATATTGATTTACAGTCCAATCATGTATGGTGCTATGTATTATATAAAGAAACATCAATTACAAAACTGAAATGCGAGCAAAACAAACTCGGACACATGTAAAATAATAATGAAAAAACATTCATTACAACACTGGCGTGTCACCAAAACGTCGTGGCGTGTCACCTTTGACATATGTATCATAGGTTCGCCATCACTGGATTAGACCTTAGTTTACAGCTCATGTTCTAGAGTTGGCATTTATAGTGGGTTGTTTTTTGTTTTGTTTTTGTTTTTACCAGGGAAAGATATAGTATTTTCCTGTGGTGGTAAAAATTATACTTATTTTTTTTTAAACTGGGAGGGGAAAAAAACATCTTGATTTAAGGCAAGAGTTTCTGTTTCGTTGTTGTGACCCCTGAAATTATATGTATTTAAGTGACCCCCCATATTTCAGCTTGCCATGACCCACTCTTAGAGTAAAAACCCTTGGAGTAAGACGCACTTACTTGAGAACCCTTGGAGTAACACAGTTGGTCCATCTAATTGGTTGCTGCTTGGAGTGCTCCAATAATTTAGAGGGAAAGGCAGGGTGTAAATTGCTTAAATAGGCAATACCGAGCTAGATTTATTTATGTTTATTGTGGAGTTCCAGGGTTTCAGACACATGTTCCGCAGCCCTACACAGAGATTCCAGGGCTTGAAGCTTTGTGACCCCTTCCAAGCAGCTTGTGATCCCCATGGGTCCCTAACCCACATTTGGAGAACCGTTGGTTTAAGCCTGGCATTCAGATGTTTTGTTAAGGTTCCTTAACTGTGAATTACAGTTTTATTTACATAATCAGAATTGTGATTTCTGTTTTATGCTGTATCTACAGTACTTTCATCTCAGGGTTCTTCACATATAAAGCTGGCACAAGTTGTGTATATATAGTATACTTATTGAACACTTTACACCAGACTCTACATAGTTTTTGAAAAAGGTATACCACTGAAAATTGTTGGCATAGCTAAAGATTCAAATTACTAGGCAATGCAACGTGGTGTTCTGTGTTCAGAACTGTATTTGCAAGCAATTGGCAGAAATAATCAGAGGTTCTAGTGTCTTTATACTGTGTAAAACCATTCCTAATACTGTTCGTGCCTTGCTCCACCTAAGGGCTGCCTCTTACTATTGATGGGGACTTGGGTGTAAATCATGTGCAAATATATGTTCCACCAGGTATGAAGGGCACACATGTTAAAATTATTTTTTTTTACTTTTAGAAGATATGGAAGCAGAGACATGACCTTCTTCCAGTTGCTGCTCATCTGTTTTAAAAAGCAGTGACTTACGCATACACCTTCCTCTTTTTTTTTTACCTGACACAAATGTCAATATGTGCATGTATTTTGTATTTGTGCATGTATTTTGTATTTGTGTATCGGCAACCCAGTTTCAAAGAAGCAGCCCTCAAAGTCTTCACCATCTATACTCCTTTAAACTCTCTATATACTCATTGACCTTTTCTCACCCTGAAAATCAAGATCTTTGACATGCTCTGTTGTTTCTGCTACGTTTAGTGGCTGGAAAGGCAGGCCAGGGATAGGAACTGACTGGAATGCAATTTTTATTTTCTTTAGCTTAAACACAAACATTAATTTCTAAATCTGGAACTTCCCCATTCTATGTTTAGTAATTAGCTAAGCAAGCGGCACACAAATGTGCATGGTGATAATTTTCTGTTGGAGATATCCATGTACACAGCACTCTGGTCAGCAACTACGGTAGTTTTGCTGAGGGTCACCTTGACCAAGGAAACTGGAGCTGGAACACAGTTTCCCTCCTGGAAAGGACACCCAGACGCTTCTCTCACCACCACCCCCGTTTGGAAATTAAAAGAGGCACATTGAGTCAAAGCTTGTATCAATATACGTTAAGGTTGGTAGCATTTTATAGTAGTGATATACAGTACAACCGGAGTTGCTACGTACTGCCATGTGCTATGAGGGGTGTGGAAAGGGTTTTTCTCGTGTTTTCCCTGAAAAACCTAACAAAGTTTTACTGCTCTAGGATACTCCAGAAAAACTCCTGACCCAGTTTATACCTGTAGTGTAGTCAAGTGGAAATGTTTTGGTTTTTCCCCCTGGAAGGTGGAAGGTTACATATTTGAATGCTATCTTATGAAGATGACTCCATGCACACAGAAAGACAGCATGCCAGGGAGAGCAATAGTTGAAACCCTTCTTTGACATGCTGGTTTTCTATGTGAAAGTTCTTTTTTGGATGGGAGAACGTTCAAACATGCAGCTCCTTACCTTCAGTGGTCCTGTCCAGAAAAAGCTTTTTCACTTCATTCTGCTGCGTGAATGAATCTATAAAGTGGGAGGTTCACAATGCAGTGAGTAGGATGAACCAACTGACACGGCTTATTTGTGTATAATCAACTGAAGTCTTAGTTGCTCAGAAGGTAGAAAGTGTAAGGCATGACATAGTGATGCTTTGTTGTGGAAGAGAAACCATGGAGGTTTACAGTTAGTATTCAGTAGGCAACTTGTTAGATGCAAATCCAAGAAGGCAAAGGAATAAGTTTAAATGTGTGTTGTGCAACAATTCGGAGATGTTGGGTACAAACTGACTTGCAGAGACTTCAAGGTTTTAGGGTCCATATATACCATATATACTGGAGTATATGTCAATCTCATGGAGAAGTTGAGGGCAAGTTTAATCATGGATTTTCCTCTGACCTGTGGATAAGTTGAGAGTAACATTTATGAAATTCTTTGAAAACGACTTACCAGTAATTGTTCTGAGGCAGCAACAAATGTTTGGGGTGGGTAAAAAAAACGGAGCCACACAGGTAGTCTTTGTGAGGGCTGCTGCTATTGTACTGTACTCCTCACAAAGCCTACAACTCCCATAAGCTCCTTCACCTTTCTTCCTGTTTGGAGAAGAGCTCCATTTCTGCTGCTTCAGAACAAGGTAAAATAGCTCATTTTTAACGCACCCCTGTGTGTCCTGCTTCTCAGTCCAGTCCCCCCTCCCTCCCTCTCACCATGCAGCTGTTCTTAGAAGCCCCATGTATAAGTCGACACAGGTTTTGGGGTCAATTTTAGGGCATACATTTTTAAACGTATACATGAGTATATACAGTAATAGTACTAATCAAATTTTGTCCAAATCTATTTTTATAGCCAAATCTGTGTATCTGTTTTTGAAATATGGTGAAGCCAATTACAAAATTGGCAGTCCAGTGTTAATAAAGGTTAATGTGAACTTGCTCATGGCTGCAACAGAATATATTTTATGTGTACACAGCAATTTAAGTGGGTATTCAAGATGTCACATCTTCCTTCCCAATTTAGTGGTACAAATCTAAATTTGCATGGTAGGGCTTGTCACTCAGACATGGTCCTATTGTGGAGCTAGACATGTTGCCACTACTTCATGACTTGAAACTCTTAGTGCTGTTTGTTCTCTACAACAGGTTGTTGGGGGAGATATGCAGGGGAGGAGCAGGCAGGAATGCTTAAACTTCAGTTTTTCCCCCGTTGGGACCTCCAGCAAGTACAGAACAAAATAACATGTGCACGTTGGAAACAATGGCATATTCTTCCCTGTCCTCCGTCTGTTTCTTGTAAGCCCCGTGGGGTAATTACCTGCCCTCTTATTCTGTCTAAAGTGTCATGTAGATGTTGACATGATGATGATTCTCCTTTACATCAAACTTCTAAACTAATTAACCACTTAACAGCTTAAAAGCTGCTGGGATGAGATTCTGGGTGAGGGCTGCTGAAAGGAAGTGTCGCCATATAACTCTGTTTGGCATATATGTCAGGGCCACTTTTTAAAGATTCTTCTTTGGGCTGGTCCACACATGATGGAGGTAGCCACATGCATAATCATAGGACCATGGGGTCGCTTCCATGCTCCTGACTTTGCTGTGCTCACAAGAAGGTTATGCTTCGGTGGAACAGTGCTGCCTTGCGGGTGGTATATATGTGACTGCCAAGATTTCGGCAATGGCGGTGGTCCTTTTCCGAATGGAACACAGAGTATCAGAGGCATGTAAATAAAACAATTTTTAAATACAGTGTGGTAACTCTTTAAATGGTGTTTTAGCTTATTTTTCTGTGGTGCTGTGTGTGTTCAGTTAACACTTGTCTTGTTGGCAGTTGTAGAATATTCATCCCTGGTGCTAACAAAATAAAGCACAGCTAGCCAAGCTTGTAACATGCCTAATTCATGAATCACATTGAAGAAGCTTTTTCTAGATTAGTCACCGGTCTGTAAAAGGATGGCTTTTAGGCTATTGTTGAATAATCTGTGCCCATCTTTCATCCTAACAAGAAATGACAAGTGGTACTACAACCTCAGCTTCTCTGCATTTGTAATCCTCACAGGCATTTATTTTAGTTTTCGACCGGTGATTTGTTTTGTTTTGAGTAAAGACTAACCTGTGCCTTGTTGCCTTAAGACTGTCTAGGCTTGATGAGAGAGAGCACCTCCGTGCTCAGAACTGTTGAGCTTTTGAGCCCCTGCAATTAGGAATCTGGGGCTTCAGGGGGTTGCAGAAGTTTGTGTGGGATGTGATGACACCTAGTCAAGAGTCAGCCTAGTTGGACAGCTGCTGTGAGGGTCCAGGGTCTTCAGAAGGGTCCATTGCTGATCCCCGAGGCCACCTCCTGTGTGTACAGCCTTCTTGTGGTGGTGGCAAAAGCCTAGCCAGAGAAACCACCTCTCTTTTTATTCACACAGGCAACTTGAGGAAGGGCTTTTCTCCCTTTTGCAGGACTGAGTACTGTCGCTTCATTTCTTGAGCGTACGCAGGCTGTTGTCTTCACGTGAAGCCGCTGAGTGATTTGAGTGCCAAGACCCATGGTGTAGCTAGCCCAATGCTCTCTCCTGCTTATTCTGCCTTAGGATAGTAAATCAACAGGAAGGCTTCCTCCAGGAGCTGTGAATAAGTTTAGTGCTTAGAGCTCCTACTCTTCTTCGTGCTGTAGCTAAGCGGTCTTAATCTTCTCCCTGCTGCTTCCATTCCAAATGTACACACCAGAGGAAATACACAAAAGCAAAGCAAGTGGGTAAAATGTCTTCCTAGAAAGCCAACTGAATAGCAAGACTTTTGTCTTGTGGATGGACTCGTGTGAATGCCTCTGTGCTTGCTGTGTGAGGGTTGGGCTCTGTTTCCTCACCCAAGAAAGTGGGGAAGTGGGACTTGACATCAACCCCTTCCCTGTTGTCTTCCCAAGACTGATTTAAGGAAAGGGGGGGGGACCTCCAGAACCAAGCTATCCTGAAGGCTGGACTAGCACAAAAAAGTGCTTCTTTGTGGAGGGGAAGATAGTGCTCAGTAGCCCTGGTAATGAGAAGCCGATTCTTGTTGGCCTGTGCTGTGGCACAAATGAAACCCTGTGTCTGGGTGGGTGAAAAAATGTGTGTGAAGCCCTTTGAACACTCTTAAGCAGTATGTAAGTTTGTGGTGTGGTGGTTATGTCATTATATTACTTTGTTTGTAATCTGCACCGTGCCACCCTTTGGGGCACATAGATACCTTGGTAGTTAAGTTCTGCAATTTGCAATGCTTTCTATGACTGACAAAAATATATCTCATGCAGAGAGTAAATTATTTTTATTTATTATTTATTTACAATATTTCTATCCCGCCTTTCTCCCCAAAGGGACCCAAGGCGGTTTACACAAAAATAAAATACAAAAAATACAAATAGATACAATAATTACTTTTTAAACAGCAAAAAAAGTTAATAAAAACATCTAAAAATTGATTTAAAAATTACATTTAAAACAAGATCATAAAAACAGCAGCACCCCACAATTAATTGCATTTCTATTCCCCCTTCTTCCAAGGAGTTTGGGGTGGTGAACATGGGTCTCTTCCCTCCTCTATCCTTGCAACAATCCTGCAAGGGAGGTTAGGCTGTTAGTGATTTGCACTGAGTCACTCAGTGAGAGCTACATAGCTGAGTGGGGATTAGAACCCAGGCCCCTGTAGTTCTAATCCAGCATTTTAACTACACCACACTGACTTGTCAAAATGTTTTTGTCAATACTTAGTGCTGTACTTTCCATTGCCTCAGTTAACATGCCTGTTAATAATTTCCAGAATGCCATCTGTTCTCCAGGATTTCTGAGCAGCAGGGCAGCTGTTTTAAAGCCCAGTCATTTAGTGTATAGTATCTAGAAATGTTCTCCCTTTGTCTTGACCTGAACATGAACATACACAGTCTACGTGAGGGGAATGGAAGTTGCTCATTACATGTTCTCCTTTAGATGCGTTCCTGATTTTTCCTCTTAGCCTAATCAAGATCAACAATTTTTAATCAGGAGGAGGATAGCATGTCCCCAGAACTAAATTATCACGTATCAAATTATTTTCATCCGGTCTCCCTAGGTTTTCTAGTTTTCTATGCCCCCTTTATAATACAGAGCTACGCAATCCTCAATATAACTCTCCCTGTCCTTTCTATAGAGTTTGTATCCTGGTATAACCTTATCCCACTAGTTCTCTCTCTGTGCCATCAGGTTATTCCCGCTATATAATAATAAATGATGATAATAATCCTGAGGATCGCCATTGTCAGCAGGAGAAAATGTTAAAGTGCTTTAACACGTACGGGGGGGACAGGTTTCTGGAGGTTTTGGGGAGGCCCACGGCCCCTACGGACCTCCCCGAGCTGTAGATCACTGTGGAACGATGATTATGGCCAGAAAATGCAGGTAGGAGCTCTGGGTGGGTGGGCCCTTCTCAGCTTTCCCAAGAGGTTCTGCTAAAGACAGGAGCCTCTCAGGAGCAAAAACGCACCGCCGAAAGTGCCGCGTCAGACCGGGTTTCCGGCGGCCTGAGTACTGCCAGCAGTTGACAGTACCACTGGTTAGGCTTACCAGATCTCCAACCAGGACAGAGTGCTAGACCTTTAGGAGAAGGAATGTGGGCAGGTGTAGCTTGTTTAAACCCTTAGAGCACAATCCTAGGCATGTCTACTTAGAAGCAAGCCCCACTGAACACAATGGGTCTTGCTTCTGAGTAGACATGCCTACTATTGTGCTCTAACAAGCTACACCTGCCCACATTCCTTCTCCTAAAGGTCTAGCACTCTGTCCCAGTTGGAGATCTGGTAAGCCTACCACTGGCGGTACTAGTACCACTGGTTGAGAACCCCTGGTCTAGAACATCAGCACCCTCATTCCCAAGAGAACCAACATGTTCCTTGAGAGTCAGGAGCTCATTGCACCAAGAGCACACCCATGACATGCCTAACACAAATGGCCATTCATGTGGCACTCTGTGCAATACACTGGACACACCCTGCTGATTTTCTACCTTTATAACGAGTTTGTTTATTGATTTATTTTTGGTGGTGTTTGGGGTATTTTCTGGCTTGGAAACTTAACTCCTACTTTCTATTATTTCAGATAAGCTTTGTTTTGCTCTCCCCTCCTCGCCCTGTTGTTCAACTCACACAGATGGTTAAATTACCCGTTTGCTTCCCATTTAACTTGATGGTTGGTTGCTGGAATGCTTTATAAACTGATTAGCTAAGTCCATGCTATGGCTGTTCTCAGTTTATACACCAGTATTCCCCTTTTCCAATTTGGAATTAGTCTGGATTTCTGGTTGAGTTTTATTGCAACCAATTGAGTCACATTGGAACTGAAAACTTTCTGCAGAATTGACTCCCTAGCATTCGGCTTCTGACAATCGATACCCTTCCTTGCTGTGCCTTCATTTAAACCTCATATAAATAACTAAATGCTAGTACTTCCCTTTAACTCACCTTTGCTTCCCTTTTTACCTTGATACTTTATTGCCAGGGTGTGTGTGGTGGTGGTGGAAGTATTTGTACTTGTATATAAAGCATGAAGAATCCCCCAAAGTGGAATTGAGCACATGCAAAAGACTACAAATAATTTGCTTAGATTTGGAAAGTAAACTTTATTAGTTATTTTTTGACAACTGTGTTTTATTGGGGTACATTTAGGTTCTTCTTCTTCCTGTGGTTTTAGGCTTGCTGAGTGGCATAGTTTCCAAACCACTACTATTTAATTTAATAGGAGCAGCATTAGGCATTTTTTACTACCAAAGTTTTCAGTCTACTATTTTTTATCTGAAGAGCAAATTCATCTTACAATTACTTTTACAAGTTACAGATGTGGGTGGGTACACTGGATGTGCCTGATGGTGGGCACATACCTTTTTTTCATGGAATACCTGCCAACTATATCTGTAATGTGTGAAGCAGCCTTTGGGTTCAGTCATCAGCTTATGGGTAACCTGAGGCTCTACCTGCAGGGCCCTATTCTGTTTACTGAAATTAGGTGACAAGTTGAGGCATTTTCAAAAATGCAGTTTATTGTCCCATAGCTATATTTACTGTCTGGGACAATATATTTACTGTAGGTATTGTTACCTACAATAACAAATAAACTGTAGTGATTAAGCTAAGAAATCTTGTGCTGAATAAACACAGGTGCAGGTCTGTTAAATATGAAGGTAAAACTTTATAGAACTGTGTGTTTAATGTTTTTAAGTCTGTTCTCTGAAGCACTATAAACTGCAGCAGCAGGTTCCCTAAGTATTCTCATCACCTTTGGCTCCCAATGTGTTAAGGATTTATTTGCCTTTTGCAATCTATAAAGCTATTTTTTATTGCGTTTGAAGGCAAATATGTCCCATAGGAAGAAATGGGATTTCTTTTTTGCAGATGACAAAGGCTTATGTAGACAGTTCTAAGGAATGATCCATACCACTAAATAGTTAATGACTTCTTGGCTCCATTATAGATGTGCAGTTATTTTCCTTAAATCTTGTGTGGTCCTTGTCCATTTGGGAGAGTAACACATCTAGGAATTAAAACCTTAAGGTATCTTGCGATCAGACCTTTTTTTACTCCCTTTCTTAAAATAACCTCTAAAATTGAACTCCCTGTTTTTCATCTAATGCAAGATCTGATATTGAACAGAGTTGTTTTTCTACAGTGATCTTCACACTTTCATTGTCCCCTGTGGTCATGTGATAGCAAAATGTATGCCCAGTATTCAGTTTCTTGGGTTTGATTGCTGACTTTTCTGTATAAAAGGAAAATATGAAACCAGCCCAAAGTTATCCTTCCTTACAGCGCAATCCTGACCAAGAGGCACTTTTTCCAATTGGTGCTCCTCTTACATTTAGCAGGGGGAGAGTAACTGCGCCCCTTTCACCCCAGAACCGTGTCTTTTCTGCTGGCTGTTTGCTGGTGGTCCTCTGCATCTTTTTTTAGATTGTGAGCCCTTTTGGAACAGGGAGGCATCTAATCATTTGATTTTGTCTGTAAACCGCTTTGTGAACTTTTTGTTGAAAAGTGGTATGTAAACAATAAATAATAAAATTTTTCACTGCCAATGTTGCCATGCCAACAGGGCGCACACTGCATTTTGCGTGGGCAGTCATGGAGGTCACATTTGTTCCCTTACATGAAATCATATATTTGAGGCAGAACATGTTAAACATAAGACACCTTGAGCATAATGGTATGGCAAAAACAGGTTGTGCTTGAAATGCAATTTACTGGTAATAAACTTGATTCTGTGGAGTAGTTCCTTTACCATGTCTCTGTGTTGATTCTTCTTTGCCACTGTGTTCACTGAGAAATCTCCTGTTCATCACAGGTGTGATTAACCTTTGCTTCTTTATGCCCTCTTCTCCAACAGTGTTTCCGAGCGCTTTGCTGCAAAGTACCTCCGCCACCACGACCAGAGTATGATTTGGTTTGCATAGGTCTTACTGGCTCAGGCAAGACTAGTCTACTGTCACAGCTCTGCAGTGAAAATAGGGAGAATATAGAATCCACAACAGGTAAGTAAATGTTCTACATAACTTTTTAAGCTAGTTATATGTTTAAAAATTATGGATTTTTTTCTGACTTGGAAACTTACTTGGAAGGCTGAGTCCTACTTTGTATTTTATGTCTGTATTTTATTTTAGGAAGCTTTGTTTTGCCCTCCCTTCCTCACCTTGTTGTTCAGCTCAACTCGCCTGTTTGCAGTTTGTTTCAGACCCAAGTTAAAATTTGCTTTTAAAAATGCTTACATTTGGGTAAATATTTGAATTCTAGTTAGTATCATGCAAATAATATGACATTTGTCAACTCAGTGTTCTTTGCCTGGCCATTTCAAGCTGCACCTGGACTCCTTCTTTTATTATTTCTTTATAAATCAGATATACCTGTAATTCTTCCCAGAGATCATTGGTAGCTGAAATTAAGTGTCTCTTTTACATAACTCATAATTTCAATAGTGCAGCTCAAATAACATCACAAGGAAATCAACTTCCTGTTTTTCTAATCTCGCTTTTCTACAATCCACCTCTCATTTCTCTATTAATCTATGGCCAATGCTGACATAGATCTTGTACTGAAGAAGTCAAATAGGTATTCATTAGTAACTTCCATGGGATTTTGACTATATTTCTTTGTAGTGGTACAGGACGTGTAGGGTGACTTCCCTCCTCTTCAGCTGAATTTCACAATTATCCAAAGGAAGAAGGGAAGCATTCTATAATAAAGTTGGGCTTTCTTGCTCAAAGACCCTTGGTGACCCCATACAAATGATCTGGAACAAATGGAGGATATACTGATTTAACAATATATGCTATCTAAGTTTTTTTAATTTCTAAAATGAGCTTTCTTGGATGAATTTACACAAGATTGATTTGTTGACAAATTGGGTAGGATGGGGAATTTTAAGACCTAGTAAACTTTCCACCTTGCATCCAAGCCGGTTACTATGTGTAACATGCAACATAGCACTGACAGAAGGAAAATGCTTCAGTGGGTCGACTACCACTATAATTTATGCCTCAGTTACTTGTGTTCAGGAGAAGATGCAGTAGTTATGTCTCTATAGAACAGGGAGGTCCAACGTACCGGAGCAGGTGGGCCGCATGGAACCAGAAGTAAGTGGCGATGATGTAAAACGCATCATGTGATGATGAAACTGTCACTTCTGGGTTCGGAGGCTCACCGTGAGCCTCCAGATAGAGGTAAGGAGGTCAGAGCAGGCGGGAGGGCTTTGCCAAGTGCAGAAAAACCACATGCAGCAGCTCTGCCCGCCACTCTGAGCCTCCTGTTGCTGCTGGGAGGCTTGTCCCATGGTCTTGCTGCCAGACGGTGTCCTGGACTGGAGAGGGGAGTGGGGGGGGTCCAAGTCACAGGAGGGGACCGCCAAAACAGGCCTCGCGGACTACATGCAGCCCGTGGGCTGCAGTTTAGACCACCCTGCCGTAGAACTTGGGTGGATTTTGGAAATAAAAATTCAACCAGATATAATAAAAAGTATGGAAAAATAGGTAGGTGAACTTCTCAGTGGTGTGCGAGTCTTGTTGAAGATATGTTCAGGTTAATGATTTTCAAAGGATCTGTTAAGGAAGCGTTGGTAGATATGAACATTCAGAGCTGCCATATACTGAATTAGACCATTGGTCTACTTAAATCAGTATTTATACAAACTTACAGTAATGTTCCTGGGTTCTGAATAGGGGTCTTTTCTCATCCATACCCGCAGATGCCAGGGCCTGAGCATGGAACCTTTTGTTTGCAAAGGATGTGCTCTATCACTAAGCTTTGTTTCTTCATGAGACCAAAGCCATTCCAGAGATAAGTGCTTTGGGCCTACAGTGAAGCTCTTTGCTCAGGAGTGACTCTTTCCGTTAATATGCTACTAAGGAGTGCTATTGTCCTGAAGGGCTGTGGACATACCAGGAGTTCTCAAATGTGATGTATGCTACAGATGTAGGGGAGTTGAGAAGTATCCCTGTGAACTGGACAATCTGGCCCTACCCAAGCTCAGATTGGCAAGGCATTGGAGAAAGGATGCAGGAAATCAATATTTACTGGACACTTCTATAGTTGTGGGAAGGATAACTGCTCAGTGGGGATTTCTGTGTATGCACACTACTTACAGTCAGTTCTCACTACCCACGCATTTGCTGTCTGCAAATTCGCTTATTCGTGGGGAGCAGGATTGCCACCTACCTCTCTGTATTCACGGTCTGTTCGCTCTATCCGTGCCTGCTTGCTGCATCTGTGGGCATTCTAAAGCTCTCTCCAAGCTTCCTGAAGTGATTCGCGGCAGCCATTTTCAACCCTATCCCTCTATTGTGAAGGTCTTCCCTGAATACGGCAGGCATTAGGACCTTGCAGCAGCCACCCTAACACTGTTGGGGCCACGTGGAGCAATCTGTAGCCTCCTGAAGCCATTCGTGGCAGTCATTTTCAGTCCTATCTGCACCATTCTAAAAGTCTTCCCTGCATCCAGGACCTCTCCACAGCCATCCTGACATTATTGGGGCTACTTAGAGCTCTCTGCAACTATCCTGAACCTATCCACAGGGGTCATTTTCATGCTAGCAGCACCATTCTAAAGGTACTAGGAAGCTTTGAGCTTGGGGAAGGGCTTTAACTCAGTGGGAAAGTGAAGCTTTTTCTGGCATGGAGAGGCAGTGAGTGATAAGCAAAACTTTGCCTGCTGAATTTCTGCCCGACAAGCCACTGCTTAAAGGGTAAGATCCTTCTCCCCCCCCCCCTCAAAATCACTACCGAGAGGTTGTGCTGTCTGTTGGTTTTACTGCTACAGACTATGGGTGTGTTCAGATGTGATGCTAAACTCTGGTGTAGGGGCATCAACAACAGGGCTCTCACAGTAGCTTGCAATAATGCATTGCAACCAGTTTAGTCCTGTGCTATCACCCAACCCATAGAAGTCCCCTGATGACGAGGGTCCCCTGGAACCTAACCCTATTTTTCTCATAGGCTCAGTGATTCTGTATCTGCTAATTCGGTATTCCCTAGGTTTTGCAGGAACCTAACCCTAGCGGATAACGAGAACTGACTATATTTTCTTTCTAAATGGTCACCTTCCCTTATTTTTTGTTCTGCCTCAGCCTGTCATTATTCCATATGCATATATTTTCAGGTTTAAAAGTGAGGTAAGCCTGCCAATTTTAACTAAAAAACAAAACCATTATGCCTAGGTATCTGAAAATTGAAAACACTGATATAAGTAGTACTAAAACATTCTTGGGTTTGGGCTGTTCTCAATTTTGGTTTTAGTTATCAATTTGTACCATTTCCCATTACAGGGAGATTAATTTGATTTTGCAATGTGGTATGAATTGAAAGAATGCAGAGAGATAAATAAAACTGGAAGGAGGTGACTGATTTAAATTAAAAAAAAAATCCATCAGCCATTTGAACTCACTGTTGGTGCTAAAGATGGTCTGAAGCAATTATATATTTTCAAGCCTTTTTCTGTTTTAGGTGGTTGTAATCTGGAGAGTGTCTTCTCTGTCCCTTCATTAAAATGCTCGTAGTACTTTTAGAATAAATTATGCAAAATAAATGCTTATGTACTTTATGTTACTATTCTGCCACCATGATTTGTGTCTTTAAATAATTCCAAATATTTTGGCAGGAAAAAAGGATCACAGAGGAATGGAGGAAAGAGAGGACCTGGAATTAAGAGATGGATTAGTGAAAAAATAACTTTTGAAACCCTGCCCAGGCACTTTAAGCTCACAAGATGCTGAAGGCTCAAACCAGAGAAGATTACTATTACTGTTACCATTTCAGACATACTTACTGTTACCATTTCAGACATACTGCTATTGATGGCCTCTGTACTGACAAAGTTACTAACTTTTCTCTTTTTATTTCTAATTTCAGGTTTTAGCATAAAAGCAGTGCCATTCCAGAATGCCATCTTGAATGTAAAAGAGCTTGGAGGTATAACATTGTTAATCACCTGCATATCTGACTGGTAGCTTTACATTCCTTTACCTTTGTTTTAATGATAATAAATAATATTTAATACTTATCAAACACCTGCAATAGCCAGACTCTGTACTTTCAACAAGTAATTAGGCACAGTCCTTGCCTGCAGGCATAAAATCTTAAACCAACATACATATGCCAAAAGCAAAAAAGGGGGGAGGAGAAATGTTAAAAGAGAACTTTGGATCTTCTGTATGCAAAGCATGCACTCTGCCACTAAGGTACAGCCCCACCCTCAAATCACATGAGGAGAAAAATAACCCATGAGTAACCAAAACAACAAATATTTCCATTTTGAAAGCTATTGATATTGAACTGTATGTATCTCAGTTGAGTTGGCTGCATTTTCCTTATTCAGAACCTCATAAAATTAATAGAAAGCAGAAATCGTAGCAGAGGGACAACTTTCCAGGAACACACTGGACTAAAAGACTGGATTATTCCTTCTCCAGTGTATTAGGATGGACAGTGGAAAGGAGTCTTCAGTGAGCCACGACTTCTCCATTTCCAGCACTATTGCATCCATCTCCATACAGCAAGTCTGTCCTACCCCATGCATTGTGTTGTGGCACAGGCACTCGATCAAGACTAGCTCTAGTAAAGTGCTAAAAGTAAAAGCTGGGGCATTTAAGAAGAAAGTGCCATCAAAATTGGGGTCAAGACGCTCAGGAGATGGGCCAACTCTTGAGTCTTTTTTTTTTTCTTGAAACCTTTGGAAAGTAGCATCATCAGAACAGGTTTGTTTTGTATAATGTACTGAAGATATATCATCCAAATTTCTTATACAGGCGATTCTCGACTTAAGGACAGCCTGAGACACATCAGAGCTTTCGTTCAGGTGCAGTCTGTCCAGTCTTGTGCATTTGCACAGGCGTGATTGCACTGTTCTGACTTGCATTGGTTCCGACTTCTGGGCAGACATCCAGAATGGAACCAGGATGTAAGTCAGGGACTACCTTTGTTGCTGAACTGAGTTTGTGTCGGGCTGTGGTCTGACCTCGAGCCAGGCTGCAACTAAGAGAGTGCACTTGTACAAGGGTGGAGGGGGCCAGAGGCAGCAGATGGGTCAAAACAGGCTGGGGTTAAGTGCTGAATTTTGTAGACAGTTAGGGCTAGAGGCAGTAAGTGTAGGTGGGGCCAGGTTAGGGTCACGCACTGATAGAGATGGAAACGGTTTGCCTTGTTATACCAGATAGCAATGATTCAGACTGAGGAATCTGGGCCTGCAGCCAGTATTATGCGGAGTCCTGTTAGGTCTTTGGGTCACCTAGGCAAAAGAAGGGTATTACTGGCTCTGGCTGCTATTGGGAGTTCCCTTAGTATGGAAAACATAGGGAGTAAGTCTGTTGCCCGAGTCCTGTTGCCAGATTCCCTGACAGAGACCCATGGTACCTTACACTCTAGTACTGTGGTTTCATATTAAGGCAGAGACCATCCAAGGGGTCTCATCCAATAATAATTCCTTATATTCCTGACTCCTTGGATTTCTATGGCCTATAGAAATCTGTTGTCATGCTTGAGCCTCATAAGAAACTTACCTGGGAACCTGCTGACTTGAAAAATGTTGGTTGATTTGGCCTCTAGTACATCATGCCTGTTCCTGAAATGAAAATGTCCTGTAAAGATGACTCAAACCATACTGTACCTGTGGAAGTGTTGGAGGGAACAGTGGTTCAAATCCACTCCCCAAGGGCTGAGGGTGCAATGAGTAGCAATCTGATGGGGAAAGTCAAGGTAGAAAAGAAGGTGCTGCTGGAATCTTCTATATCTGAATGAGTCATCTTGACAGTCGGATCAGCTAATGCTGAAAATGCAAACCATGCTTGGTGTGTTAGAGACCAAAGCAACTGTAGTTCTGAGGTGCTGTAAAGAAAACTTCAAATCTTTTAAACTTTTACTCTTGCGCCGTGTTAATCTGTTAGCATAGAAGAGCCTTTTTTTTAAATGCAGGTTACCTATACACAGGTATTTGGTGTTGGTTTCTGAGCTGAACTTCTGTGCAATTCACCACATTAGTGATTTTTGTATTCATTGATAGTAGTTCCAGGAAACCATCAATTTTAAAATCAAAATGTCATGTTTATGAAAGAAGTGTTTGTGTCTACTATGTAGCATTAAGTTGGTCGGCTGTCACACTGTCTTAAATACTGGCATACATTGTGAATGGGAGAGATTGCTTGAGCGGTGCAACTCTTGTTTTCCATTGGGAAAAAAAATTGCAATTTTTCTTGACACAAAACCAAGTTGTTTAAGTCTTTTATAGTATGCTTTTTGCTGGATGCTGGCAACATTTCATGAGAATATTAAGTTAGTGCCCAACATGAGGCTGAGGTTGCATAATGGTAGAATTTCTATATTGGATCAGGCTAATTGTCCTGTCAGTTTCTTGTTCACGTAACGGATAGCTAGACATGTTGCAGAAGAACTTAAAGCTGGATGAAAATTCAAAAGAGCAAATTCTAGCATGATCGTTTTTTGCACAGAGTTGGTAAAGTGCCATTGAATGATGATCTACAGCTTATTTTCTACATCTGTTCTTAAAATAATAGTATAGCAATTTCCATTACCTAGCTGTAGGGTTGTGTCTGTATTTTGCATGTAAACCAACAGGGTAAGATTGGATCCCTCGCAAGATATTTTCTTTCCCTTACTATCTCTTACCCAGTACGTTCATGTGCCAGGCACATCACAAAGCAAAGCAGTGGAGAGAGAGATCAGGTTTGAAGATATTAAGAGTTAACCAAGGTACAAAATATGATGTATGATTTTATTTTGTAGGATACAAAATAAAGCAAATGCTGTTCTTTACCTATTGATAAGCTGGATTGTTTGTGGTCCAGGACTAGGTGGTGAGTAGGTGATGGAAAAGAACTTTGCAAAAGAAATAGTTTCTTGAGAAGATGTGTAAAGGGTAGATTGGGAAAGAGACTTGGGTGGTTGGTGGTGGTGCTGGTGCATCAGTAAAGAGCTCTGGCAGAAATGAAATGAGAATGAAAGGAGGAGGGGAAAACCAGGGCGTCAGAGAGTGAAAGGCAGTGTTAAAGATGTTAGAACCTGCTCCTCTTTGTGGAGTGGGAAGGAATAGAACAGATGGGAGGTATGAGTGTAAGAGTTTTTGGATAGAGATGAAGGAATTACAATTCAGCAAAGGAATACCAGAAAGCTACAGTAGTTTAAATTAGATGACAATACTACAAAAAGGTTGGGTTCATTTGAGTCTGGATCCTGAACCAGGTTTGGGAATCAAATGGCCTTGGTTGCTTTGATGATTGATCTGTGTCAGGAGCTGGAGGGGAGACTTCATCCCTGTTGGTTCTGCTGGATCTCTGTGGCGTTCAGTGCCACCAGCTGTGTGGTATCCTGGATCACCTGGGTTGGTTAGGCTAGGGGTGCTGTGCTGCAATGGTTCTGGTCTGTCCTGGAGGACAAGTTTCAGAAGATGGTTATTAGGTGAATACTGTTCAGTACTATGGTGTTTGGCCTATGGAATCTCATATTGTTCCGTCTTGCCCTATTTGATATCTGTATGGTGTCATCAGTAAGCAGCAATGCTCAGCTCCATTTATCCTTTTCATCTTATTCCAGCAAGACTATCAAAGTCCTCGAACCAGTATCTGAGCTCAGTAATTGATGTAATCAGAGACTTGTGATTATTTTGTGTTCCTAATGTATTGTTTTAACCTCTCTGGATGGTGGCCACCTTGGGTATCTCATTTGAATTTGCAAAGACAAGGTATAAATACCGTATTTTATGAAATAAAAATAGTTTTTATGGAGAGAACGGGGCACATTTTACAGGTTAAATTATGGCCTGTCAAATTGATGGGCACTTCACTAGAGGTATAAAAGATTTAAGACAAGAGGAATTTGACACAAAGTATTGCACCTTCCCAACGCATTGCACCTTCCCAACGATAATGCCCAGTTGGCTCAAGTTGGCCAAGTCCCTCAACATTCTGTGGCTCCTTTGTGACCAGTGAACATGCTCACCTGCATCAGGCTGCTTTGGGGTTTTTCCCCGTTTTCCTTTTCTTTTTTGCTTAAACATGTCTACTTCTGTGCACCTAGGGAGACCCCTGAGAATGTAGAAACCACCCCGTTGACTGTGGTTACCTCCCATTTCGCATGCAAACTGATACCAAACTTAGGTAGTTGAGTTTGCTATTGGTATACAGATATGAGGAAAGGTTAGCTGAACTGAAACTGAGCTTTGACATTATTTTATAAACATTGATTTACAGCATATTCCTTTGCATGTGTACTCAGAAGAAATCCCCATTGAGTTCAATGGGACTTTTAGGATTGCAACCTTGATGTATTGCAATAAGCCATAGAATTCGTTAAATGAGGACTTAATCCTGTTGCTGTTTTTGATCAGTTAACGTTGCATATTGTTGGGTTTTTTTTAATTCCAGGGGCCGACAATATCAGGAAGTACTGGAGTCGTTACTACCAGGGATCTCAAGGAGTAGTATTTGTATTAGACAGTGCCTCTTCAGAAGATGATCTAGAAACTGCTAGAAATGAACTGCATTCTGCGCTTCAGCACCCACAGTTGTGCACTTTGCCGTTTTTAATATTGGCCAATCATCAAGACAAGCCAGCAGCTCGTTCAGTACAAGAGGTATGTTTAATACAGCAAGCTCTTGTGTGTCCCTCATTGCCGGAGTGCTCTGATAGGAAGGATGGTGCTGTGTATGGTTGCATTTTGTGAAATATGAAGGACTTGCATGGATTAGACTCTCTTTTTTTTCTCCCTACATCTTGCTTAAGGGAAAAAAAATGCTTTTAACTGCCTTTACCAAAAGCTCCCGAGGGTGTCTGTATGCAGTATTTGTTTTTTAAGAATTTTAAATCAAGGGGTGGGGATGGGGGGGGTTGCTTTTAGTTTAATTTTGTTTTCTTTTTTATATAACAGCCTCAGCACTCTCCTTATTCTCCACCATTGCCTAAAGCTTCCAGAGATACTCTCATCTTTATATAAAAGCTTTTTATGTTTACTCCCATGCTAATGGCTAGCGGTTAAGTTGCACTTCTTGGTTCTAACTTTTTGAAATCTAGTACATGTTCTTAGAAGTGTCATGTGGCACGCGTCACCCGGTGGCATGCGCGCGTCACCTGGGGGCCACGGAGGCGTGCGTCACCCCCATGACCCCCCGTGCACCCCCCCAATTCTCACCCCCACTGCTGCCGGCTCCGATCCTCCTTCCCGGCCGGCTGTCCGAGGCCTTCTGACCAGGCCCAAATGCGGCAATACGTCATTTATTAGGTTTTTCGCACATGTGCACAACGTTTCTGAGGGCAAGGGCTGCCCTCTTGCCCTCAGAAACGTTCTGCTCATGCGTGAAAAACCTAATAAATGACGTATCGACGCATTGGGCCTGGTCAGAAGGCCCCAGACCACCAGTCGGGGCAGACGCTCAGAGGCCTTCTCCGGCCTCGGAGGGTGACGTGCGGAGCCGGCAGCAGCGAGGGTGACGCACGTCACCCCCGTCTCCCCCTACCATGGTCCAGTGACGCTAATGCATGTTCTCTAAGCTATGAAGGTACGTTTAGTCTCGCTTGCAATTAATAATATACTGTTCCTCACATTTATTTACTGATAGAAATGTTTTTTTTACTCTTGGCCAAACATAGAACTTCCCGTACCTTTCTTAAGGAAAGGAAATCATTACCTTTTTTTGTAGCTCAGAAACTTGCTGTATTTGTAGCTTTAATGTTTATTGAATATAATGTGTTTGGTCAGTGTTTGGCTTGTAGTGGTGACATTTTTTGAGACGCACTCCTTATCGTAACATTGTTAAGAATTTTATGTGGCTGTGAGAAGTTACAAAACTGTATCTCCATCCTTCTTTTCAGCCCATGTTGGCAGATAACAGTGCATTTTTAGATTTCATTACATGATTTTGGTCTCACAATTAACTGTGTCTGACTCTGTTCATCCCTTGATTTCTGACGTCCCTACTGTTGCCAGTTAGATGTAATTGTATCTAATGTATGTAATTGCCTTTGTATACACTTAATAGTAGGAGGGTTTTTTTGTAATTCCAGGAGAACGTTAATATGCAATTACACTTTATTTTTAATATTGATTGTATCCAGCTCCTTTGTGGCACTCCCAGAGGTCTCCCATCCAAGGAGCTTCACTAGGACTGCAACACCAGGCATTTCCAGTCTGCTTGACAGTATTCACAGTACTGTCCCTTTATAATTCGAGAGAGGGAGCTATTACACTGGACAACAAATGTTAACGAAACTTATGCCCCCAAGATTAACAGCGCAGTCCTGACCAAATTTGCAGCACTGGTGCAGCCCCAAAATAAGGGAGGAAATGTTCCCTCACTTTGAGGATGCCTCCATGATTGCCCCTGCACTGCAAAATGCAGTGTGCACTCTGTTGGCACAGCTGCATCGGCGCTGGAAAGTTGGTTAGGATTGCACTGTAAATTAGTCATTATAGATTTTCAGGTGCTGAACATGAACATGAAAATGGTTTATGAGAGATCCACAATAGATACCGGTAGTTTCATAGACATGTACTGCCCAACGGCACTTACAACACCTATGTACGCAATGCGGGCTGCTTCTCCTAAACTAGAGTCAACAGATTTTATTTTCATTTTCAAGGCACATCGAAATTAGTAAAGATTAGGTCATTTCAGTAGAGGCAAATCGTGTGTTGTCCTATGTTGTTAATCTGTTGTAGCAAAAACAGCCAAGGGTCCTGTGATACTTTAAGTTGTATTGTGGCATAAGCTTCCATTTGGCTAAGACTTTCATTTAAATCTACATTTTAAACATTGGATGTTCTAACCAAGATCTACATAATTACATTTCCTTATTATAAGATTTTAATGTATGAACATTTATGGTACTAGAACATTAAAACGTTAATACCCTGTACTGTGGCGGAAATTTTTCTGAAATGCTACTAGAGAATTAGATGCAGAAAGCGGGTAAAGCATAACTTTGAATGAACTTCAGTTGGTAATGCAGAAACAGATTCTTTGATTGCAGCCATGAAACCTAGATCTTGATTGACAAAATGTCTTAATAGTTGGAATATCTGATTTCTTTTATATCTTTGGAATTCTATTCTAATACTTATCTCTAGAAAAGCTGCATTGAGGACAAACTTAGCACCCACTTGCTGTTCTCCCCTCCCATAACCTGGTATTCAATGGCATAGTGCCCTGAACATGGATGGTCATGTAGCCATCATAGCTAATAGCCATTGATTTATGTTCTATGATTTTTTTCTAATCCCTTTTAGAAGCCATCTAACAGCACAGTCCCATGCATGTCCACTCAGAAGGAAATGCATTGAGTTCAGTGGCCGTTACTTCCAGGTAATTGTTGGATTGCAATCTAAACCAGTACGCTATTGCATTGTATGATGGTGAACTCCATAAATTATGTGAATAAATACCACCTTCTGTCTGTCCTTACTCCTATTACTTATCAAAGTTCTAGTATTTTGGAGAGGGGAGTTATCTCTATTTCCATACCATGCAAAGTTTGAGAGAGTTACTGCATTTTTCGCTCCATAGGACGCATCGGACCATAGGACCGCATGCATCCTATGGAGCAAAATATACGGAAAAAATGTTTTTAAATAATAATAATAAAAATGTAAAGAAAAAATAATTACCAGAGCTTCGGGGAGGCCTGCGCGAGCCTCTGCAGGCCTCCCCGATCTTCATTTTGGCAAAAAACGACCATTTTTGGCCACTTCCGGTTTTCGTGAAAACCGGAAATAGCCGAAAATAGCTGGTTTTTTTGCCAAAATGAAGATCGGGGAGGCCTGCGCGAGCCTCTGCAGGCCTCCCCGAAGCCCCGGTAAGTATTTTTTCTTTACATTTTGTTTTATTCGCTCCATAAGACGCACACTATTTTCCCCCTATTTTTTTGGGGGGGGGAAAGGTGCATCTTATGGAGCGAAAACTACGGTAGTTTAAGGTCTGGGGAATCTGGGATCACATTCTGCCTTTGCTATAAGCATCGTGGGTTGCCACGAACAATTCACCACTTTTCAGACACATTTATCCACCTTTTTATATGAGAATAGTAGTGAATTCCTTCAGGGTTGATTCCAAGGGTGACCACGAAGACGGCAGAGTACTCTTCTAATTGAAGTGCTGTATAAGTGATGAGTAGTAGCCACAAACCCTTTTGCCTAAAACTGTACAAGAGCCAAGGAAATTCTGCAACAGCCGTTAGTCATATTCACTTGTGGGAGGTGTATTGTACGTTTTCCACATTTGAAATTTTTTTAAGCAAATATTTTTCTCTATATGTGGCATTTTCAAAAATAGCATTGTACAATTATTTGTCCAACCCATTAAGAAGAAAACCACATGTAGCGTAATTTGCAAACAAAACAGTCTAATACAAAATTGTATAATGGAATTGTTTGCATGTGTTGAATCTTAATGAACTTGCATCTTGTTTCCTTTTTAGAGCTACTCCAGTTCCTACAGTGCACTAAGACTATTTCTGGCTGCTGTGTTCCTTTATTCCATAATTCCTGTTCCTTGCCAGTTAAAAAAACTTACTTTGTTAGCCTTTTAAAAAGTTACCCTTGCAACAAATTAAGTTGGCACTTAAGATGTATGCTGCTTCTCTTACAGCCCAATCCTGTTGTAAAGATCAGCCGGGTGGCCAAGGCCACCTGCCGGATCCTGAGCTCCGCTGCGGGCAGCCTACAGCAGGTAGTCTGCAGCGGAAAGTCTACTCAGGGAAGGGGCCGTTCGGGGCAGTTAGGCCTCCTTGGAATTCAGCCAGCTACTTTGCTGGCGGAAGTCGGAGGAGGCCGTGTAACGGCTCAGCTGATCGGTGGGGGTCAGGAGGATTCAGCCGAGGCCAATCGTCGCCCCCTCCCTGATTGGCTTGGCTGGGCCTATCGGCCCCTGCTGTTCGTTCCTGAACCGCCCCCCCCTCCGCTGGATCCTTACCTCGGTCTGATGGTGAGCCGGTCCAGGCGACAAAGCAGGGCAGGCTGGCCTTGTGCAGGCCTTCCCTGCTCGTGAGTCGTCAAAGTGCCTTACGGCACTTTTGCAATGTCGTCGGCCAGTGGAACACTTGTTCCGCCAGCCGAATTTAGTATAGGATTGCACCGTTAGTCATATGTTCTGTGTAATGGGTTCCTCATGAGGAAAGCCTTCCATTGGGACCATATTTCATATTCACTAAGCTGATCTGGACACTTAGTTGAACGGGATATAAGAAGCTTGACTTGCTTTCCATTCTCTATCAGTGCTTCTGATGTTGTATCTGAAGCAGAGGTTTGCTTGTCCAGTGTTCAAAATCTCTGGAACATGATGATCTCCCTGCAGTGAGATAAGAATTCCTGCTTCAGATGTTACATCAGGACTGGCGCTTTAGAAATACTGTATGCTTCTGAAATACCAGGTTGTTGTTTTTTAAAATGTCCCCATTTGTCCCAGAGTAGGTTTTTCTTACACGGATGTCTCTATTGTTAGAACCCAGATGGGAGCAGTCTAAAGCCACTTTAATAATCAAGAAAGCCTTTATTTACACAATACCCTGCTGTTCATCTGTGTATATTGTATCCTCCCTTCAGTACATTAAGTTCCAACTCTCAATTCTGATATATTATTGAACAAGCTGTTTTTTTTTAAATAGATTGAGAAACCTCAGTGCTTCTTAAGGGTGGCTGAGGAGCAGCAGCCTCTTGTATCAAATCAATTTGGCTTTGGTTTATTAATTTTAAAAAAAATCTTTCCAGTCTTAGCGCCAAGGCCTTACTATTTTCTTGGCATCCAACTAGATCAGTTGATGGGGCTGTATGATGAGCAAAGTGTAGACTCTTTCCCAGTTAATTAAGCATTCCATTTTCTGCTAATTACTATAATGCAGGCTTTGTTTTGAATGGCGTCCAGGAACCTTTGTCTGAATGGTTCTATAATGCTGTCTAGGAAGCCCTTATAGATACCCATTGAAAATGTACTCCATTGAAAACCCATCTGGGCCTTGTGCTTTCCCCCCCTTTAATTGCCTGTTCAGGCTTTTTTCCCCTCTTGTCAGCTCACAGTTTTGTGTGTGTGGCAAGCTTATCCATTCTGGGGAGTTTGATTTTTATCTAGGTATTCTCTCATGACTTTTTTTTTTTTTTGGCCCACAGGGGCTCAGTGGTGGTTGAAGCTGATGATATGATTCTGTGGAGTATCACACATAGAGTATTTAACTCTTTGCCTTCTTGGTTGTCCATGCATACAGCTTCTGAAGATGTGTTTCAGATTTTTAAAATAAACATACAAATTCAGTCTTTTATAGTCTCGTCAGTTGCGTTTTTGTAAAGTCAATGTGACACTTGTCCGGATCCTTTTGCTTGCAAACCTCCCCTCCTTCCCAGACAGTTACATGGCAAAGGGCCTCGGAATAGGAGCTCAGTTATAACATTGGTTATCTCTCTCCGAGCCAGACTGAACCCACTTGATGCCAAGGTGGTTCAACTGTCTGGGTTGTGTGAGGTTTATGTAGGTAAGCACACCACCTCTCGAGTCACCTGATAACTTGTCTAGGTCTTCTGTCCCCATGTCTGCATCGCACTAATTAGCACTAGAGAATATTTGTCTTTATATTCTCTACTGAATTTTCTAGTTTTATTAATCTGTATTAAGGGGTCATGTTTAAAATTTCTCCTTCCTTTTTATAATTTGCAAGGGATAGGCTATAGCTTAAGGCCAAACTAGATCTTATAATTTTTTCCGGTAGCTTTCATGGCCCGAGATTACTGTACAATGTTTCCAAATTACGGGTTTAGATGCCATGAGAAAAAGATATATACTTGCACTTTAATAATTCTCCGAAACCGTGGACGGATCTCCATGTAGGCAGCCGCCCCAGGCACAAAAAACACTAAAATCCAAGGTTATTGTTGACCCAACGTTTCGTTCCGACCTCGGAACCTCTTCTTGGGGTAAAGTTCTGATGTCACAGTGTTATCCTCTTGTTCCCAGTTTTGTCTGGGAGTTGTTAAAATCTGTAGCTCCTGTTCTACTTTTGGTGCCTGCTTTGACTTGCTTATGGAGGGAGATGTGTTCTATTGCTTTGCCAGCTTAGCCTGGAAAGGGCAGAGTCTCCCGCTCTTTAGATATACTGTATGTGTGAGGCCCTGCCTACTGACTAATTGGAGAGACTATACCCAAAGATTGAGTAGAGACAGAATACCCTCTAGGAGTCTTGAACAGAAATTCATGGTATGAATTTCCATTATTTTCCATATTGTCAATTGTGGGCTAAGGCTGAGAGTCTTGTATTAGAGGGCTGGCTGGTAGGAGTTGAACCTGGGCTATCCAGCTCATACGTTGATCCTCTACACTGGATATCAGACTAGTTGAATAGAACATATTTTAATGAGCTAGTCTGGCTGCTTATCTAGCATCTTTGTATAGAGGTAGGAAGGACATCAGATGTGAAGAGTGCAGATAGATGTGGTTACATGGTCTACATCACAATTCATGATCCGTTGACACTTGCACACTGTTGTGCTTTCCCCCCTCAAAGATCTTGTTGTGCCTTATTTAAGGGGTGCAAAGATTTGTATGATTACCTGTCTTGCACTGTAGCTTCCTGGTCATTGTCCTACTTTTCTGCTGCTTTGGGGTCTTCTAAAAATTTGTTCACTCTGCTAACTTTGTCTTAACGTCTTTTAGCACAAGGTAAGCATGTATTTCACAATTCAAGAATCTGCCTATTCCATAATTCCATCCCAAGGTCCCCCATGACATCAATCTTGTTAGGGTGTGCATGCGTACATGGCTGTGCAGTTAGTTCAGCATTTTTTTGGAGGGGGAAAAAATCAAACCACCGAGCCTGCAATTCCAGGAGGGCCAAGTGCATATGTATGGGAAATATGTGGAGATTAGTATCGGAACAGTGAGGTTCAACTGTGAAATGAAATACAACAAGACTGCTGGCCAGGACTTGTCCTAAGGCTGTCATCCTGGCACCTTTACGGATACAGTGCATTCCACTTAAACTTGAAGCATTGCTGAATGCTGTTGCTTATTTGGATATACTTGCCATTTGACACAAATGGCAACGACTAAAGTTCATCATGTGTGTACCACTTGCCCAAAACGATCAAAACTAGTTTATGCATTGCATCTAATACGATAAGAGTCTTCACAATGCATTATTATGTTTACCTGCATTGTTTTTAAAAAGAAGTATTCACTGCTATCCCTTGTGAGAGTCTTGTGCAACTATGTTATAATCCAGGGATGGCCAAGCTATGGCTCCTGAGCCACATGCGGCTCTTTGACATATAATATGCCGTTCTCGGAAATATGTTGACTGAGCACCTTTTTTGCATCACAATTAATATAAAAGGCAAATAACAAGTTTTCAAGCTTTATAATTATTACCAAGTATAAACTGAGAGTTCACTGGCTTAAAACATAAGTTTAATGTCCATGGTGAGTAAATATATTTAAG
This sequence comes from Plestiodon gilberti rubricaudatus, assembly GCA_026170595.1. Lineage (NCBI taxonomy): Eukaryota > Metazoa > Chordata > Lepidosauria > Squamata > Scincidae > Plestiodon > Plestiodon gilberti. Next base: position 23,722,011 of record JANXHW010000002.1, on the reverse strand, counting down.
AATTTAAATGCTTCTTAAATATTGCGGCTCTCAAACATCTAAAGTTTATCGTATGCGACTCTTACATTAAGCAAGTTTGGCCACCCCTGTTATAATCTGTAAATGTTCCTGTCAAGTGGGCTGTATTGAATTTTTGAACTGAAGATCATGCTAAGGGCAATGTCTGTCCCATTACTTGTTCCGAAGTGTAGCCTGTCTAGTATATAATGGCACTTCGTTAGATGAATAGGAAGTCATTCTCCCCTCCCATTGCTACAGTGAGCAATGATTCAGCAGCAGACAAACATACACCCTCAGAGAAATAGGACATACCAGCTATCTAGCTTCTGGGAACAATCCTTGGAAGACCAGAAGCAGAGTTATGAATGTAATTAAATTGTTGTAATGATGATTTGCTTATATTGTATCATTGGTCATCATGGAATCTGAGAACATAAATGTTTTCTCAAAAGTAGTTGAAATATGTGGACATCTGTTTGTCAGTGTATGCAAGAAAGCAGCGCAATTTTATGTAAGGGGAATGAAATTTGAAATATCTGAGAACAAAGCAAAAATGTTATGAACCATGATGAATCTTAAATTTTAAAGATTATCTGGAAGATGTTGTTCATCAGTTTTTTTTCAGCAACGATATGGATGTCTGTATATAGCCCACTGGGGCTGTTTGTTTTAATTGTTTGTTTTAATTGTTGATTTAAATGTATACATGTATTTTAATGTTTTTATTGTAAGCCGCCTTGGTTGCCCTTGTGGGAGAAAGGCGGGGTAGAAATTCTATAAATAAATAAATATTGGAATAGGTTTTTTATAACCAACATTTTCAAGCTACGTTGTCTAAACCAGCAGTTGCCAACCGGTGGTCCATGGATCACTGGTGGTCCAAGAGAAAATTTTGGTGGTTCGTGGAGAGGGGTGTCTGGCCGCCTAAATCTGCGGCAGCGCCAGTGGCGAGGCTTTTCGCATCACTTTAGAGGCACTTTGCGAGGCATGGCGAGCTTCGAAACGTCGCTGCGGAGGCTTCTGGAGGGAGGAAAGGTTGGTCCCCGCCCGCTGTTTTCGCCCATTGGTGGGCCGCTGACTTTGGGGGTCGGGGCTTCCGGCTGATGACATCACGGACCACAGGATTCAAAATCGTCAGTTTAGTGGTCCGTGACGTCCGAAACATTGGAATTCATTTTAAAGCTCACAAAAGTGAAGCATTGAAAGTGAGAGAATTCAAGGCGATCTCTCTGTATACTCATGAGCATTTATTAACTCTGCATGTAAAATATTATGATTGATTTCTAGGTGGCAACTTGCTTTCTGATACGCTTCTCGGAATTCTTCAGTCAGTGGAAAGTTTCTGCGCTGTAGCAAATGCTCTGCACCAAGATCTGCATCTTTCCCATCTTTTCTTAGGACAGGTGACATTAGATTAGGGCTGCAGTTTTGTACGCACTTGGGAGTGAGCCCCATTAAACAATGGCTCTTATTTCTGCGTAAGCATGCGAGGGATTGTGCTATTAACTTATTCCTTTTGGTGAAGATGTCCTTCACCAAATTTCCTTTCTCATTCAGGAACAGAAACCTCATTTTACAAGTGGCTCAGTAATGTAAGAAGCTCTAAATGTAGTGTGGATCCTTTTAAAGCAATTGTTTCTTAACACTGAGACTAGGATATGAAGGAGGAACCGGCAGGCACTAAAGAAAATATTATTTATGTTGCTTTTCAGCAAAACTAAAAAAATTCTCAGTGGTTTATATAAAGGCATGAGAAGATATTTCCTGTCCCAAGAGACTAGCAATGTAAGTGTCAAACTAGATGGAGCCCTAAACATAGCAGTAGTTCTTCCAGGTTTTGTTTTTTAAAAATTAAATGTGTGGCCAGGGGCATGGGGCTGAAATTCTTTTAAATGTAGTAAAGTTGCACACTGTTCGTCTCGAATTAGCTTTTTATCTATATACAAATTTATCCCACTTTCTCCTTTCAAAAGCAAAGACGTACAGAGTGGCTAACAAATTAAAACCGCAAATTAAAGCCGCATAATAAAAATGTAATAGATATTGGTGACAAAAAATAGCCAAAACAGTAGCAGCAGCAGTCGAACCAACTGCATGAAGTACAAAAGCAACACAATGAAATTACAACACTTACTGGAACAAAATGGGTTTTAAATCTTGGTGGAGGAAGATGATTCAAACTCTCCTGGTGGAGAGTTCTGCATACTAGGTCCCATAACAAAAACAAAACAAAAAAACTCTTGTCAAATATGTTGCAGCATAACACAATTTAGGCTTACAATTCTAAACTCACTCCCTAGAGATTATGCCCATTGAATAAAATAGGATTTACTTCTGAGTATAGGATTACTCCGTTTCCTTTTGGGCACGTTTTGAGGGTCAAATATTCTCAAAGGCATCTTGGATGGAATGTTAGCTGTCCATTCAATTTCTCAGTGGCAATTGTGGGGGCATAAAGCTACTTCAAAATATTGGCAGTACTGCCTATGATGTCTTCTGCATAGAACTTGATTTTATTTTAAACAATTCACAATGTTGGTTTTATTTGAGAAAACCCTTTGGCATTGATTGCTGGAAATAGTCTGTTTCTTAAAAATAGAGTGTAGTAATAGTCTTTGTTTAAAAGTTGGTGTTTTGGGATGGAAATATAAAGAAAACCTTACATGTCAGTTACTGAGTAATTGCCCGGTTTTATTTGGGCACAGATATTGGTTTGAAAGAGTTTTGATTTTCTTCTGTTGCTGTAACTAAGCAGGTCTAAGTTTAGTCAGTATCTCAATGGGAAATTACTTGGGACCTCTAAGTTTCCTGGAAAGAGCCTGGGACACAAAAGTAGCCAGTACATTTTAATAAAGAAAAGGAATACTGGGGTTTCCTAAAATCTCATTTTTTGCATTTGGGAAAAATCTCTTCTGAAGGTTCATGTCAAAAATCAGTTGGGGGGGAGGGGAGCAGACATGTATGATTAGTATTTAGATTTATGGCATAGGTTAGAACATTTTAGGGAAAAATACTTTCCCCTTTCTTGCTCTCTTTTGATTGTTGATCTGGGTGACCTGAGGCTCGGACTTCATTTGGACTTTTTTTTGAAGTGTAGCTCTCATTTGTGAACCTCGGGCAGTTCCACTTCACTAATCTGTGATCTAATGAGCAATAACATGGTGTTACAGTGCATGTTTTGTTTGCTTTAATGGGAGGAAGGCTAGACAGAGAGTGGGAGAGAAGTAGTGTCTGTGGAGAAAAGAGATGCAGAGTGATCGAAGAGTGTTAGTCTTCTAGTAAGCATGATTTATTTCAGGACAGGTCAGGAAAAACCAAAGCAAGACTATCACTAAATTGCAAGGTCTAAGACCCCTGGGCTCATTCAAAGCATTCTTATTTTTCATATTTGCGAAACTAGTGATTGGCTTGGGTTCTTTTCTTTTCACATGTGTATAGGTAGGATGACGGTTTTTTAAAAATAAGTAAAATTGAGTAAATTTGGTAGATTTGCTTTAAATCAAAGTGAAAGCATAACATTTGAAAGCACTGTAATGGTTTACTGGTAAAAATGCCATTCTTCTGTGAGATTTATAATCATAGACCTGTTGTGTGTGTGTGTGTGTGTGTGTGTGTGTTCGTTCTCGATAATGGGGCAGCCTGTATGTGGTTGACTAGATTGTAGTTGAAGTTGCTTATACCTGGAGCCCATTATGATTGCTGTGGATTTCCTGTCGAAAACAGCATCACCAGAAAAGTTCTTCACACTTTAACCCTAACAGTTAAAATGACTTGCTGGGATCACCTTCCCAGAAGAGCCATCATGACCCCAATTTGTTCTCTGGTGGCTGTTAGCAGGGGCATGGAGATTGCCCATGTGGTAAACCATTTTGAACCATTACAACTGGGAGATTGGAACATAAGACATGAGTGCCTTTTTTGGGCAGCATATTTTGGGTAATTGTAACATGCTCCAGTCTTGGACAGAAGTTTTCCTTATATGCGTTTGGATGTTAAATACTAACCAGCATATTCTTTACTTTTCTGTACTTGGATTACAAGTTTAAAGAGCACTTCAGTTGCTGAAGTATAAAGTGGAAAAAAGTCACACTCCATATATGACATTACTGCTTTTGAATATTCCTCCAATATGTGACTACTTTTTGATAAGTATTGAATTAGTATTAGAAGGGAGATGGGGCAAAGCTTTTGGTTCCTTTTCTGTATTCCTAATCTTTATTTTTTCTTTTCAGCATTGGAATGTGTTCAGAAATAGTTGTGAAAACTTTGCTGTAGGGGAATATATGATGTGGGAACATATTTTTGTTGAGTTAGAAAAAATCAACGGGTAAAAAGCCATGATAAAAAGAATAAAAGCAGTAAAAAACTTTATTTTTTTTTACTGTTTTTACCTTTTTAATCTTTTTAAAGGATTAAAAATAAAACCCTAATTAAAACACACCACTAAAAACTTAAAATAACTTAAAACAATTTAAAATAAATTCTGCTACTGTTCCACAACATTTCGCATTGATTTGTATCAAGCTTTATCAAGTGGCCCCTGGAAAGTTACCTGTATGAAGTTACCCGTTGCTTTTTTCTAACTCAACAATTGTTACTGGCCATGAAAATCTGAAATCCTATTTGAACATATTTTTTAATATTGTGGTGAAATTCCCTGATTTTCACCTCTTTAGTTAGCCTGTGTTTGACCTATTCTTGGCCCTTTTAGCCTCACCCTCCCACAGACACGTCTGTGGTGCCTCAGCACACTTTGAGAATGCACCTGCTACAGCAGTCCTGGGATGCTTCCCTGAGCATCTTTCGATTCAGTGCAGTTGCAAAGCCAACAGGTCATTTGGAGGCGGGGCGGGCGGCCCTTGGGGGCGTGGCAACACCACTGGCTGGTGTTGCATTGGGTGGGCTTGCCAGCTCACACTGCTGCATTGGACCTGGATCCTGGAAAAGTGTGACTAGAATAGGAATTAGCGGCATCTGGGAATTTGTTTTATTTGCATCTTAATCTTCTTGCCAAACTCTGGCAACACGCCTTTGTTGCTCCTGTTTGCTTTTGTGTGTGTGTCTTGTTTTAATCCTTGCATCTCTCCTGTTTTGCTCGTTCAGCTTTTTGTATAAACTCCTTTTTCTTTTTTATTGGTTTACCTGCTGGAACTGAGTTCACTCAGGAGAGGGACTTTGCCTGACTTCTGCTTCTGTTTGGCTACAAGGGGTTAGTTCCCCTTCGTTTCAGGGGCTATGTGGTATCTGAATGAGAAGCTTTCTCAAGACAACCTTTTTTTGGGCTTCCTCTCCTTGAGTAGTGGCAGTGGGAGGACTGGTTTCTCATTCAAATCTCAGTTGGCCCAGTAAGAGGAATAAAGTGAAAAGCAGGGGCTGCTGCTAACTGCGCTTGTTTTGTCCTTGGTCTTCTCGTCGTCCACTCTTCCTGCACAAGAAGATATTTCTACCCTTTTGCACTGACAGCTTTTCATGGATAGCAAACTCAGACATTATTTCTGGATCAGCTGTGATTCATAAATATGGAAGTGCAGTCTCTTAACGTATATTACTGTTGCTCACTGAGGTGTTTGTAGCAAAACAAATTGTACTCTTAAACAGTAGCCATTTTGGTAGTCTCATATACATTTAGCTAATTGATTTTCTCCCACAGCAGCTGTTCTCAAACTTTGAGAACAAACTTTGGTCTCGGGGAGCTTGTCAGTGCATGTGCAGAATCTCGGGAAGCCCCAGAGCACCGGTGCATGCACAGAGTGGCACAGCACCAGACAGATGGCTGCCGTTTATGGCGTGCTCGTGGAGCCTCTGAAGGGGACTCGGGGAGCCCCAGGACTCCTAGGAGCACACTTTGAGAAATGCTGTCCTGCAGGATCTCAAATCCACCTTCCATACATACGTTAAAATCTACAGTAGTGTTAATTGAGAAGTTAATGAAGTATGTCAGACCCTGCTGCAGGCAGCCCGCGGCGGAGCACTGGATCGGGCAGATGGCCTCGGCTGGCCGCCCGATCTTTAAGTTGGATTGGGCTGTAAGCCATTTTGCCAGGACCCAGATTTCAGACTTATGTTTGCAATCACTGTGTTGCCTTCTGAGCTTTTCTTTCTTGTGCTCCAGCAAACACGAGTGTTCCTTTACATATCCAGTAGCACTTAGAAGGAGGTAATTGGAAAACACTTCCTACCCAGTGGCTTTCATCTAGCTGTATAAGCCTACTTCCAGCCCATGCTCCTTCTCTTGGGACTGACTTGCTGGCTGCTTTTGTAGACACCTGCATGATTTGCATGTTGTTGGAATAATTTGGAACTTATTCAATGAGAACATTAAAACTTAATTACAGTGTTGGCCACACATCACAGAAATGGGTGTAAGAACATCAGGGCTACACTCCTAGCTTCAATGGTACCTACGGAAAGAGGTTAAAACCCTTTCCAAAAGCTACTCCTTGCAATACATATTAAGACTATCAGTAGGGTTTTATTTGATGTTAACTAAATTCTTAGCGAATTTGATATCTGTTTGTGTATTACTTCCCCTTGCCTGTACATGGGTCAGATGGTTTTATGAAACTAAGGTATAAAAAGGGTATATTGTCTGCCAGTGCAGTACAGTTAGTTACATTACCCCATTCACATGGTTTAATGAAGTCATCTTGAATGCAGCAGGATCACTAAGTCTACAGAATTTGGGCCTTACCATGCTTTTAATAGTAGATGATGGCAGGTGCGTCGCTGGCCCGCGGCGGGGAGGGCGGGCCGCCGGGGGTGACGCGCATATGCACGGGTGACGCGCCCCCCCCTGGGGAGAGCGGAGAGGGCCGATACTCATGTTTCGTCAATCTGCTATCGGCCCTCCCGCCCTCCCCTGTGGCCGTTTGGCTCCGAAATGAGCCCAAAATGGCATGCGGGGGTGTTCCACGCCTGCGCGTAACGTCACGCGCAGGGGCGGGGCTGCGTCGCTCCCCCCCGCGGGGGCGTAGCGACGCCACTGGATGATGGAGAGGTACAGTGAAGTAGTTGAGTTTAATGGTGGTTTCTAATAGATTTACAGAGATTCCTATTCCTACAGAGATACAGTATTTAGAAATGAAGGTAAGAGATGTTTGCTTCATCTGTGACCCATTATATAGTAGAAAAGAGAAGGACTTTTATGAACTGCATTGCCAAATGCTAGAGACCAAAAGACTGCAGAGCAACGGAGGTTTCAACCCAAAATGCTTCTGTGGGTTGGCATCTTTAAAGTCTGCCCCCTCCCTAAAAAAAAAAGGTAAAGGTGACCCCTGACAATTAAGTCCAGTCGTACTATTACCTAATATATTGCCAGGATGGTGTAGTGGTTCTGGAGTTGGACTTAGACCTGGAAGATACAGGTTCAAATTCTCGCTTAGCCATGAAGCCTCCTGGGTGACCTTGGGCCAGTCACTATCTCTTAGTCTAACCTACCTCACAGGGTTGCTGTGAGGACAGACAGAGGGAAGACACTATGTACACCACCCTGAGCTTCTTGGAGGAAGGATGGTATAAAATGTGAATAATAAATAAAATAAATATTGCACATCTTTATAATTGAAATTGTAAGCTTTTGGGGAACCCTATACTGGCTGAAAAGGAGGAAATAAGGTGGCAACAGGAACACATGATGGACTAGAGAGAGGACTCAAGATAAGCACCTGTCTCCAAACTTCAGATTTTTTTTTTTTTTTTGCTGTAACCATCATTCAGAGGAGCAAAACTCAAAATCTCAAGATACCATCAATTTCACACAGTATCCCATATCTATCATTGGAATGGCAATAAGATCCTCCTCTCAATCTGATGTAGTTATTAACTGCTCTGAAAATCTATGATGGTTGAAAAGTGGTATGCAGATTTTGTACATGATTAAAATAAAATAAGCTTGTGGAGAGCAATAGGAGAGGAAGTAGAAAAGATTTGGCAAATTTTACAGGAAGGGAAGTGCTGAAAAAGAAGTAAGGAGGTGACAGAAATCCCAAGAGGTAGGAAGGGCTTTGCTTGTGAAAGATCTGCTTTGACCCTTCGTGTCTAAAGGTCTGTGAAGGCTCCGAACAAGACAATAGGCTACAGATCAGATGCAAAAGGAGCTTTGATGTTTGCAGATTCTCTGAGGGACAAAAGCAGCTTGCGGTCAAATTCCATGCGTTCTCTTGCCTCTTGTTTCCTATGCTTTTACATCTAATTATTGTGGCTTTCAGATTTCCACTTTAGCATTCTAGGGTCCCCATCCTTTGTGTTCATGTCTTTATTTCCAGGGTACAAATCCAGTTAGGATGCTACTTATTTCATTACATGAAGGTATAGCTTCTAGAATTTTAAGATTCCAACTTGTCGTGACACTCCTAATATTTTTTTTCCCTCCTTGGCTATTGTTAGTAGATTTTTTAGAATACTTGTTCCATTTCTAGATAATCTGGGCAAAAGCTAATTCAGGGCTCAAAAGCTCATTCAGGGCTTATGTTGAGATTTTTACATGGCCAATGGGAAAACACTTTGTGGAAATACGGCTTCTAGAATGTACTTAGGATTTTAGAGCAATCTAGTTTATCTTCTATAAATGTTGTGCCCTTTTAAATCTATCCTCTCTAGAACCAGAAGAATCTCTGAGTAATGGAAGTTGTCATCAATCCTTTTACAGTATTTGTGTTTTTAAATAGTTCTTGTTTAAAAGGGCAGATTTACACCCACCAATTGGTACTTGATCCTGAATTGGAATGATTTTCTTGGGGAAAGGGCTCTGTCTAATAGGAACCAGTGGTTAAGTCAAGTCGTCAGAGATGTGCATGTAATCATATGCCTAAATTAGGTGGAATGTCTGGCAGCACCACAGGCTAATTAGGATGCGTGATCTTTACTGGGTTGATGTGGTTTCTTGGGTGACTTCTGATGTTAGAAGGGCTAAGACATAATACAGTTCTTAACTTGTTGTACTCCACAACTGACTTCTGTTGAATTTGCCTACAGATGCAACTGTTTTCACTGCTGCTGCTTCCTTAGGCTAGAAGAGATGAGCAAGAAGCAGATGCTACTACTTGAGATTATCTCTATATCTTTCGGTTGCTTCTTTATAGCTCTTGTCAGTGTGTGAAATGTACAGTATTTGCAACAATGGACTGTCATGCTAGTTGAATGGATTATGTAGCATTCCAAAAGAAAACACTCAGATGTGACTTGTTTAGTTCTCCATTCTTGTGGTAGGCGGTATTCAGACCCTGTTCATTGGGAATATTATAGTCCTTTATTAAAGTCTTAATAATCTGTTATTAATTTCTGTAGTAATTAAACACATTTGGTCTTGGGTTCAATTTTCAGTCTCCTGGAAAATCCCCTTTCTTGCCACTTCTGAAGCATACTGTGGTGTTTATAGTACATCTCTCTCTCTCTTTATATGTTTTGAAATATTTACGTGCTGAGTCTCCAGGAGATTTTTCAAAGCTTCTTAAGGTGAGAGAACTGCTAAAAAGGAAAGGGGGAAAAGCAAGAGCTGGCAGAACTGCCCTTCCAAGTTGGATCTATATACTGTTTTATGTACTGTATATACTTTTTGTCCTATGTTTTTTTCTTTTGTGTTAAAGTCATTAGACATGTCTACCAACTCGCTAGTTTTATTGTTCCATAAAATAGTGTTTAAAAGCAATTAATGGCATAGAGAAACCTAGTACAACACAATTCAACATGTAAGGTTAGCAGCCTGCTCCCCACAGAATAGATGGTTTTGTTCGGCACGTATCATAGTTCCTACTTTTTTAAAAGACAACATAAAGACAATGTGAGGACCACCATAGCAGCAAATTAAAGCCCTTGGGAGCAAGCTGAGTGTTGCTGAAAGCTTTAGCAGAGTTGTCCTTCAGCCCTTGAAGCCTTGCAAAACAAGTTGTGATTTAGTGTAGAAGTCTGCTTTCCGGCAATAATTTATGTTGGGACCCTGCCTGCAGAAAATAAATTTATTTTCCATCAGACTTGTGCTGGTGACAATATAAGTAACCTGGATGTGTCAATCTTAGATCAAATGTCTGTTTTTCTCTCTCTCACTCACACACACACACACACACACACACACACACACAATGTAAAAGTGCAATAAGTCATTTTTTAAAAAAATATTGCAGTTTTATTATTTGCTTTGCCTGTGTGTGTGTGTGTGTGTGTGTGTCTGGCAGGTAATCAAATCAAAACTGCAGTATGTTTTAGCGTATGAGCAAGAGATGAGCCAATAAATTAAATATGACTTCTAAATTATGGTCAGTGCCATTAAAATTCTATATCACTGTAACAATATTATACTATCTTAAAAAAATGTTACACTTTATTTGTATTGGAATGGCCCTGCATATATGGTTGATCCAGTGTACCTAGGGAATTGGGATCACATGGGCTTATCCAGCATTTCAGCTCCCAGAACTTTCTGCATGTTGGGCATTATATTTGCATAACTGTATATGTGGAGGCCCTTTTGCAAACATGGCATCCAAGGACCAGATGTCAGAGTGGCCTGGTACCTCAAAAGGTATGCCAGAGGGAGCTGGGTCAAGCAAGTGTAAAAATAATCCCCCATGGTGCTTGATCAAAATATATAAAATACAATAATAAATGGGTTGGATCCAGTTGCATGAAGTCTGCTTCTACAATGAGTCTTTCCCTCCTTTGCTCTTTAATTTTTTTTGTGATTCCCACCTTCCCTTGGAATCCCCTACACCCAGTGTTTCCCAAACGTTTTCGACCTGCGGCTCCCTTGACCATTGGTGACCATTTTCTGTGGCTCCCCATTATATTATGTTGATGCCTGCCAATTGGCGTTGCACTTTTTCTGCGAGGATTCTGTGGCACTCCGCGGCTCCCCTGGCTGGTTTCTGCGGCTCCCCTGGCTGGTTTCTGCGGCTCCCCTGGGAGTCATGCCTCCCAGTTTGGGAACCACTGCCCTACACCCCATTACACTACCATCCTGAAGGGACCACCCTCCTCATAGGGTCACAGGGGAGCTGTTGAGGGGAGGAGGCAGGAAATCCCAATTGAACGAGTAGACTTCTGCTCAGGCAATTATGAATTCAATTTTTTAAAAAGAATACTATGCTGAATAAAGCAACGCATCGGCGACTTGAAGCGGCGCACTAGCCCATAATTTCTAATCCATCCACTGTGTTACTCTTCTGGCACTTGCACAGGGAACATGCGATGCTTTAAACAGCACGGTGTACTTCTGGAGCTACAACTTTTAATGCTCCGATAGAGAGGTTATGCAGTTGAAAGATGTCTTGAGCCAGAGGTGAAGACTTGAGCTGAATAGGATCAAACATAGGTTTCAAAAGGATCTCGGAACTGTGTTACGGCGATGAGAGAAGTAATCCTTCTCTACCATAATTCCATTCACTTAATGTCATCAAGTGGAACTTCTTTAAATGGTGAAAGGGCCATTACTGTCTGCTGGCCCACAGTTGTTAGATGAGTGTTGACAGTTGTAGCCTGAGGAGGTGCACAAGATTCTAACAGACCTACCCTACACCGGAGGCAATTTTGGAAGCAAGCTACTCAAGTGAGATGTAGTGGGGCAACTTGAGGAGTTATTGTATGAGATGCATTTTTTGGGACCTGTGTCAGGCCAGGGAATTGGGGTTCAGAGCGGAATTTGGTTCTAAAGTATCCTTTGTTGCCCTGGTTGAAAACCCCTGTCTGTCTACCTTGTAACTTTGTTTAGTGCTTCTGGTCCTCTCGGTGCCGCCTGATATTATTGACCAGTCCATAACATTCTTGTGAGTGGCCTAAGGTAGGTGGAAATAGGGGGGCACTGCTTGGCAAGGCTGCTAGTCCTACCTGATGCTTTAATACCAGAATATAGTGCTGGGTGACTGGTGCTCTCTACCCCTTACAACTAGACCTGTGGGAAGACCACAAAGTTCTTCCCCTGAAAGATAAGGTATGCAGCCTGGAGGTTCTTCTGGTTCCTGCATTGCTGCTGGGTACCTTTCACCAGTTTAAAGTGGTGAATGAATTCTGTGAATTAGCTGTGATTACTACTGGCAGATAGGTACTTGACCTCTGCCATTCATGCTTTAGCAACCTCTTGTATTGACTAGGCATTCTGATCTTATCGTTTTTAAGACTCTTTGGAAGCTGTAGCATGCTGTGGCTCACATTTTGAATACAGTGGCACTGCATGGAGCATATTTTATTTATTTATTTATTTATTTATTTATTTATTTATTTATTTCACATTTTTATACCGCCCTTCCTCCAAGGAGCTCAGAGTGGTGTACATATTTCCTCCCCTCCTTTTGTCTTCACAACAACCCTGTGAGGTAGGTGGGGCTGAGAGATAGTGACTGCCCCAAGGTCACCCAGGATTGCACCTATTTCAGCCACACTGGCTTCCTGTTAGCTTCCAGGCCCAGTTCAGAGTGATGATGGTAACCCTTAAATCCCTCAAGATCTGGGGCCTGGATCTGTGTATCAAGAAGCACCTCCTCCCATGCATACCTCCCTGCTGTCTGATTGGTATGGGAGGCATTGCTCTGGGTCTTGCCCAGGATGGTGTAGTGGTTTGGGAGTCGGATTTAGACCTGGAAGATCCAGGTTCAAATCCCCGCTCAGCCATGAAGCTTCCTGGGTGACCTTGGGCCAGTCACTGTCTCAGCCCCACCTACCTCACAGGGTTGTTGTGAGGACAAAAGGAGGGGAGGAAATATGTACACCACTCTGAGCTCCTTGGAGGAAGGGTGGTATAAAAATGTGAAAAAAAATATGAATATGACAAGTACATGGACATAGGGTTAATTGAAGCTTGTCTGGCCCTTTCGTCACTAGCTGGTGACAGGTGAAATCACAACATTTTAGAAAAACATTTTTAACTGCTTAAATGGCTGATAGAGCTTGCTTTCTGTTGTCAGTCACAAGTGCGTTTTCTCAGACTTTGCCTTTAACTTGCTCCGAGCTGCTTTTTGAATAAATTGATATGTTTTACTTATTAGGGTCTTCTGGTACCATTGTTTTATGTCAAAGAATTCAGTATAAAAAATGAATATGTAGGCTGAAGTCTTAAAGATGAAGGTGAGATTTCAAGAACATAGGAGCCCTGCTGGATCAGACCAAGTACCCATCTACTCCAGCATCCTCCTTTCCATTGTGGCCAACCATATGCTTCTAGGAAACCGCAAGCATAGCATGAAGGCAGCAACTCTACAGTAGACGCAGATAACCATAATAAACGGCAAAATCAAATGCATCGTCTATGCTAATATATCCGTGTGGTGAAGTAGGCCATACAGTCTAATTTAAAATACAAAGCAAGGCAGTAGTCAAAGAATAAGTTAGTGTCCTGTATTTGCTGTGTCAATGGACTCCTGCATTTTCTCATGCTTTCATCACCTTATGCCTCTAGTCTTTCTGACTTGCATTCTTAACGCTTAAGTGGAGAAGCAGGCAGAGAATACATTCTTTTGCAGTGTAGCTAGTCAGTTGCAAGTAGGGAAGGCTGGTGTGTGAAATGCGTGTACCCTGTAGGCCTCTGCATTTTATTGTTAAGCTTACAAAGATGCACATCCTTCATCATTTTCCAGCTATTTCCCTCGCCATATTTAAAGAATATAATTAGGAAGCAGTAGTGTGACAAGTGGTCCTCAAATATCCTATCAATTTATGGACCTGCCTGCCTATGAAAGTTTATCCCCCAATGGGTTTGTCTGGTGTCACAGGTATCTCATCACAGTTGGGGTTATCAACTTGTCAGACATCTTCTCTGAGTTTTCTTTTACTAACTAATCCAGCAAACTGAATATTTAATCATTTGCTAACTGTGTTGATCATACGCAACGTCACCTGGGCTTATCAGTGTGTTCCTAGACACCTTGAGAAAATTAAGAATGAGCCTTATTAGTGGAGTAAGATTTATAAATGTGTGCCTTGGTAGTAATTATCCATGGCCTTTTAATGATGAAAGTAGCAGCCGCTCCATGTATAAGGAGCCTTTGAAAATGAGCCATGCATATTGCACGGATAGTTGTATAGATCCATTTTTATAATAAGCCAAAGCACGTTGTATGCTGCAGAGGGTTTTTGACTGTGCTGCTCTGATTTGCTTCTCAATCTCTCTTCTAAGGAACTCTAGGATTCCCTGAGTGGGAAGAAAATCAATAGCAGACAAATTTCCTGGAAAGACAGCTTGCCTTCAAATGTGCAGCTGCTGGGAAGTTTAGGGTGTCATTTGAGTTCATGCCAGGAGATGGCGTGGCCCAAGAGGTCTGGTGTGCATCCTGTGTGGTCCCTAGAACATGTTCCTGAACACTCTGTGATATGCAGATTTTCCTTGGCAGACCAGTAAAGGAGGAAGGGGTTTTCCTGAAGATAGACAGTCTAGGGACCATTACACTAATGGTTTTGAAGATTGCTTTTTTGAATGTGTGTAAAGTTCAAAATGCACAAGACTTACTCTCGTCTGCTGGCAGAGGCCACACTGTCAAAAATATGGGCATCTTGGGCTACTTGAAATCAAAATACCTTTATATGGCATACTATAAGCTTGCAACAGTGAACTGAATGCTTAAATCAATAAAATATATTTGTTTAAAATGTTTGTATCCTGCTCTCCTATCCCCAAAGGGACCACCGGGGCAGCTAATACCATAGTTTTAAAAACACACTATAAATATTAAACTAATCAAAATACAAGAACTAGGGGGCAACAAACAAACAAATACATGCATTACATTTTTTTAAAAAAGCCCCCAAGAGCTGAGTATCAAAAAGCAATGAAAAAATCAGTGGAACACTAACTGGAACAGGTGCATTTTTGCCACCCGCTATATAACATGTAGTGGCTGGGTCAGCTGGGTCTCCCTGGAAAGGGAATCCCACAACTTTGGCATCACCACAGAGAAGGTCCTGTCTGGCATACACACCAGCGCCCAACTCTGCCAATGAGGGGGTGCAAAGCAAGGTCTCTTCTGAACTGAGCAGAGTGCCTGGACAGCTTCATGTGGGAGAAGGTGGTTGTGAGCATCCAGGCTCCAAGCTATTCAGGGTGTAAAGGTTATGATCAGCACCTTGAACTGAGCCTGCAAACACACTGGCAGCCAGCCAGTTGATATAGCACTGGTATGATGTGGTCTGACCAAGGGGTTTCCAAACAACTCGTCCTGCCATGTTCTGCACTATGTGAAGTTTCTGGGTTGTTCCCCAAAAGCAGCACCATGTAGAAAGCATTACAGTAATAGTGTTCGGTGCTTTCTTATCCTTTCATTTCATTTCACACAAAGCATATATTTAAGATCCATTCTGTCTTTTATAATTGCAGTCCTAAAATCCACACTTTCTCAAGATACTTCTGACATGTTACCGTTTACCAAGCGGTGTGCATGTTGCTTCACTTTTGCTCAAGATTTGTTAGTAGGCAGCCATTTATATTATTATTATTTTTTGAGTAATTGACCTTAGAAGAATGTTAAGCCTGCTAAGATATGTTTGTACATGTGCCTGGCAAGAAAATTTGTCTAGCAATAGGGCTTCAGATCTTTGCATTGCTTTCAAATTTCAGCAGATGCATTTTCCTGTAGCAAGAGTGAGTGGGTTTCTGGGCTGAACCAACTGTGGGATTACCTAAAGGAACATAGTAATAAAAACAAAACTTGAAATATCACTTTACACTCTTTTGAAATAATAAAAGGAGTGTGAACAAGATTGATACAAGCTGTCGCTGACAAAAGTTACCCATGGATTGTCTTACAACTTATTAACTGTGTTCCCTTAGCAGAGTATATGCTGTTATAGCTAATCATAAGATTAGCTTTTACTCTGCACTTTCTACCTGTCTGCTGTCAAGTCAGAAGCTTTCACAAAAGTTCAGCTAGCAATGCTGTGGGGAACCTATGAAAACTTGTAGAAAGGAAACGGGTTTTAGGAAGCATTGAGATTTGGCTTAGATTATTTGCTAGAGGATCATTAAATACTCTCTGTAGTGTCAAATCTACTTTACCTCCAATTGATTTGGATTGCAAAGAATTGAGGCACATTGACAGATTTGTGAGGAAATTTTATACCATAGTTTGGAAGACTATGGCTTGAATTCTGAGAATCATTACCAGAGTTTCACTTGTGCAATCCTGATGCATCCCCCCCTATGCTTCCCCCTCTCCTCCCCAAAAAGCACTCTTGAGGGTTGGGTGAGTCATCCAGAACCACAATTAATGTGATGCAGAGGGGCTGCAGCTGGGGGAGGGAATTGATGGAAATCGGAGACCCATCGGTGTAAGCAAAGGGGAAGACTTATCAGATATAAACCACTAGAAACAATTTGACTGAGTATCCAAAACATAGTTTAAAATGGAGAGATTGTATTATTTTCCTTAAAAGTAAAACTAAAAGATCATTGCTCAGTCATCTGTGTATCTTATAAAAATATTGTACCTTCTTTTTCCATAGACACAGCATAAGGGAAAGGATATTTAGCCCAGTCCAGGAGATCAGTTGGGCAGCCCAATCCTGTATCTTAGAAATGCCAGTTTGAGCGATTTATGATATGACAGGTATGGTTGTTGGCTCATTGCTATGACTATCAACCCAATCCTAATCAACTTTCCAGGGCCAATGCAGCTGTGCCAAGGGGCAATGCACTACGTCCTGCGGTGGAGGGGCAGTCACCTAGGCCTCCGCAAGGTAAGGGAACATTTGTTCCTTTACCTCGGGGCTGCATTGCGGTTGCATCAGCGCTGGAAAGTTGGTTAGGATTGTGCTGTATGTGTCTTTCAGTGCTGGCACAACTGCAGCTGGTGAAAGCTCCAAAACAGGATGGAGATGTGGGCAGGATCGTAAAGAGTCAACTTATGCCATATCTCCAACCCCTCCAGATGATAGACATGCCCTAAATGTCAATGCAACAGTAGGCCAGCATCGGATCTGGCATAGGAACGGAAAAAAAACATTAGAAAATCTTAACTCTTCCCACTCCCCCTTTTCCACTGTGGAGCACTTTGCCAATCCTAGCACACCAACCCAGGTGCCAAAGCCCCTGTCAGAGAGACCATCACGCATATGACAGGGCCTGCAGCATAAGACTACATGTCTCTGGCCTCATGTTGCGCACACTTGGAGCATGCACAAGGAAACATTGGTGATGGGAACCATGTGGAAAAGACACTTTGCACGCACAGAGGGCATGTCGTATACAGCCTGCTAGCTTCACAACATGCATGACAAGATGCTGTGTTCACTTGTCCTTTCAGAATTTTCATTGCAGGTGCTCTACCCCAGGAGGACGTCCACACATACACCCACTCATTCAAGTGGAACTTCCACTTCGCTGTTCCAACAGGGGGGGATGACGACAACAAGGTACCCCATACAGCAGTGGTTCCCAAACTGGGAGGCACAGCTCCCAGGGGAGCCGCAGAGTTCCACGGAATCTTGGAAAACAGTGCAATGCCAATTGGCAGGCATCGACATCATGTAATGGGGAGCTGCAGCCAATGGTTAAGGGAGCCACAGGTTGAAAAAGTTTGGGAAACACTGCCGTACAGATAAGCAATGAAGAGGAAGGAATCTCATGCCACAACATATTGGTGCTACTTATCACTCATGTCTCTTTCCACCCCCAGTCGGACCCTTCAGTATTGTGCAATATTTCTTTGCTACAAACTGTTACTTAAGAATCCCTTTTTACAACAGCTGATAGCAAGTGTCTGTGCTCTCTTGGTGAATGCCTGGTACTCCAACTGTTGCCGTTCGTTTGGAGCCCTTTTGTTTTTCAGGATTGCAGCATTGCCACATGAGGCAGAACAGTCATTTCTTACAGAGCTCCAGTGCAACCCCCCCCCCCCCACCCACACACAGAAGAGGGAAAGGTAATGCTCAGACACCATGCTCTCACCCGAATAGGACACTGTTGCATGTGCACCCAGGTAGCACCACTCTCTCTAACACTTAGTATGCATTCCAATCTGTGTTGCCAAACACAGCTGTCATGCTGCATTCTGTGTTTCTCTTTGCTCTCCACAGGCAGCATTCCAACAGGGGAAGAGGGCACAGGACCCTCCCCATCCCTAGTTATGCAGGCCATGAACGAAGCCCACAGCATGCCTGGCAGCAGTAACCAGTGTGATCCCAGCTGTTCCCCTCTGGGGTTGCTGTCCTGCTTCTTCCAGACAGCCTCTGTTGCTTTCACATATATATATGGTTTAGCCAGACCTCACCCCACCTGCTGCTTGGCTGTCTGTTGAATAACTTGCAAAGAAACAAGAACCCTGCTGGGTTGAGTTGGTTGGCAACCCCATTTATGTGCTTCTCTTTCAGATGCTCCTCCATACTGTGCAGTAATTACTTCAGTTTTTGATTACACTTGTCACTTTGTTAGCAGATAGGAATCCCTTAACCCTACCTTGGGTTCTTCCTTACTTCAACTGGTCTTGAGGGGGCTCTCTTCAGAAGAGGGAGGAGGGTCTCCCTGCTACCAGGGCTCATTGCCCTCCTTGGGTTGCAGTCGAAGAAGTCGGGAAGCTTCTCATTGGTCACCAGCTGCTTGTACTCTGCTGCCGTGATTTATAAGGCTGACAGTTGGGGAGGAGAAGGAGGGCAGCATGACACTACACCAGGGCTATTGTACAACAGGTGCCAGCAGTAACACAAAGGTTATGGTGGATGGGTGTGGCTAAATGGATGGGCTGCTGCAATAGGGACCCTTTGTCATGTACAAGCCAATGATCGGCCCATGCAGTGCTTCCTCTGATAGATCCATGTGCTACAGCCCCCAAGCCAGGTGTGCCTGTTTGTGGCACTGTGGGATGCAAAATGCCCCATGAGGTGTTCTTTGCCTGTTTCCTGCAGCAGCGAAGTGATCAGAGAGCAGCTCTGTTACCAGTGTGTGTTCAAGACCTGCCTCTACCTCCTTTTCGTCCCTGTCACATGTGTTTATTATCAGTCATGAAAACACAAGTGTGAAGTTGGTTATAACAAGCCCCTTGTCTGGGTTCAAACTTACCTTAGCTGGGTCTCAGCCTGGGTCTGTGTACTGTGGGATATCAGCACATTGCCTTGCCTGAGTACCATTGCAGCTCCCCTTGTGGCTCATGGTAGTCCATCCCCTGGCAAAAGTTCCTTCCAGCTTGTGAACTCCCCATGGAGACTCAAATTCTTCCCCTTGGGAGGCTTGGGTGTGTCATGTCACCACCTTTGTTCTGCTGCAGTTGAAAAGTTACCGTATTGGTCTGAGTATAAGACTCACTTTTTTTCTCCTAATTTAAGTTTTTAAACTAGGGGTGCGTCTTATAATCAGGCTGTTGCAATTTAATGCCAGTGATTTAATTAGATTTTTTAATAGCACCAAACTTTAAGGGTGCGTCTTATAATCAGGTGCGTCTTATACTCGGGACAATACGGTATTTCTTAGAAGCATTTGTTTGTGTGAGTGGCATAATGGGACTTGAACTCTGGATGCTGAGATCCCTGGCGGTTCTCTGTGTGTTGTGTCATAAGGACATAGTTGGTAGCAGTGATTGCTGCTGTGTTACTCATTCTTTGAGGCTGTCATCGGGGGCATCGGTCCAGCAGCGGGCACTTGCTGGCTCTGTACCTGCCACTGCACTTTGCTTAGTTCACCTTGACAGTGTTTCCCTGGGTGCTGGTCTTGGGGTGGGTAGGTTGCAGTGGTTGACTCCTTGTACATCTGTCAAGTGTGAGACTGATGTCAGGCTGCTAGAACATGATTGGTGGGTGGTGGGGGTGGTGATGGTTTCGTGGATGCTGGTGGAGTTGCTGGGTGGGCTGTGCCACCATGAAGGTTCTTGATTTCCCTTCTTCCTTTTTGCTGGACAGGCTTAGGATATGACGGTCGTCGCTCAGGCATTGCATCAGCATAGCAAGGAAACTAAAGCAACTTTGGTGCAATCCCATGCCTATCTATAAATGAGTAACAACTCAGCATCTGTAGCATGAAAACATGGCATGCTGGAATGTTCCTTTTTTTTTTTTTAATATGATGTGGAGACCTAACCATTCTAGTTGCTCCTAATGTGAAAGTATTATATTACTAAGAAGGATCTAAAATACCAAATATATAAAACAAAGATGGATCTTGATGTTTTGTCTTCGCTTTGCAGTTTGCTTCTGGACATAGCCAATATACCTAGAATAGCTTAAACTGGTATTCAAGTAGGTGGGTTGCACCTGTGGTACCAGATACTTTGGTTATGATGAGATACACATATAGCAGGTAAGCTCATCTTAGGCTGTAATTTTATACACACTTACCTAGGAGGGAGTAAGTATTGAACTCAATGAGACTTCTAAGTAGCATAGGATTGTGCTGTTGGTTTCTTCTTTCTTCTTCTTCGGAAATAATTGTTGGCAAGATATGTTCTATTTTACCAGATATACCATTGCTCTGTACCAATCATGCCTTTAAGAGACTGTGTGGATTACCCCTGTTAGTCATAAAATGTGTTTTGATCCTAGATTTCAGCATACATCAATGAAGGATTAGAATTGCTCTTAAATTATGAATGCTGTTGTGTCTGTTGCGAGAGGTTCAAAATTCTTCCTGTTTATACAGCCGTCGGCAACTTGAGCAATATGTTTTGTCACCTGTTTGTTCTCTTAAGAAGATCTGGAAGGTTGATGAAGAAATTAAAAAAAAAGAAAAGAAAAAAAGAATCTTTGAGGCCTTAACATCTTCAAAATAAATGTACATATTGTTAGTGACAGATTGCTAAATTTGGCTGTAGACACTTAACTGTATTTCTTTGCCAAAAGTAATCCAGATGCGCATAATTTATCCTACTGCCATATGTGCACTGACATGTTTTTCTATAATTAACTGTCTGTTTTAGTATTGTTAAACAGTTAAGTGTTTATCAAAAATCTTTTTTGGAGTAGTATTTTATTTAATGCCATGCAAAGTCCTGTATGCTGGATTGGAAGGGAAAAAATTCTGTGAGAGAGTTTCCAGGAGGCGAACGGCTAGGAAATACGGAGCAAGCCAGACTTTCATGTTTAGTTCTTCAAAAGCAATTATTTGTAAGCCTTGCAATGTATGTTTTTATGTATGCTCATTTGTAGCTGAATAGTAATAACTTATGTACTAAGAAGTTGCAATTTGAGATTAAAATGTGTTGGACAAGGTGAGGACTGTGCAAACAAGCTGAAGTTGATAAGCAGTTGCCAAGCATTCCATGGGAATATACAGTAGTTTGAAAAAATCTGCAAAAGGCAGCTTGTGTAACTTTTGAAGTGTATCAGTATGGGAGGACTTATTCTATCTTACATAGTTTGGTTGTGCACCTGGTGCTTGCTCTCCTGCTGTCTTGATCTGTTAATTTTTTCAACATTCCAGAGCAACACTGAAATCCAGCAATGAAGCCTGCCAGTTTGCAAAGCTGACGTTTTGCCAAAGAGGTGTTAAAAGAAATTCATTATCTTTATTTTCTCATCTACTCATTAACCATCTACCATTGACGACTTTAAGCCAGATCCAATAATTCATCATCATAGTCCACTGTGTGGTGCTCTTTTGGGGGCGAAGCTGAACTCCATGTCCTAAATTCCAGATGACTAACAAGATTGATCCATATTAGTAAGAGCAGAAAAGGAATGTGCTATCTTAAATTATATGGGGTAGCTCATGCTGTACTGTAATATATGCTTTACCTGGGTGGAGCATGGTAGTTCATGTTGGGCTAACAATCCACCCTCATGTATAGAACAGCTTCTTAATTTGTAGAATTTACTTCTGTGGAAGGTGGTGATACAATGCAATCCTATGCATGTCTACTCAGCAGCCCACCCCACTGAATTCAATAGCAGAGATGACAGGTGCCGGGAGGGCGCATGGGGGCGGGGCCTTCGGCGCGTCACGTTGATGCCCCCGCCCGTTTTTTGCTAATTTTAGAGCCTAACCAGCTCCAGGGAGGGTGGGAGGGCTGAGACAACACCGCTCTTCCGGAGGGTGAGTTCCCCGATTGCGCTCCTGCCCGCGAGCGAGTGCCTGGAGCTCCTGCTCCACGCGCTCCACCGTAGTTCCGCTGCTGTTCAATAGCACACTCTCGGGTAAGTGTATAGGATTGCAGCATATGATGGGATAAGAGGGTGGAAGATAAGTCTATCAATGGCTACTAGTCACAATGGCTGCATGCTAGTTCCTGGTTCAGGGATGGTATGCCCTGTTTGCTGGGGAGCAACAACAGGAGTGGGCTGTTACTTTCATGCCCTGCTTGTGGCCTTTCCAGAGGTATCTAGATCACCCCTGTGGGAAACAAGATGCTCGACTGGTTGGGCCTTTGGTCTAATGCAGTTCTCTTCTTAATGGTTTTTTTTTTCTCTTATGGTTTGTATGAACCAGTGACTGCATGAGTATCTAGGTATATGTATGCATTCCCCCCACGCTCCATCCACCACCAGCATGGAAATATGTGCTTGTAAGTAGTGAATTCATACGAAGCATTGCATGTTTAGTGAGGACATGTGGCTCTCTCTCCCACAAACCCAGCCATTTATGGAGCATACATTTCAGAGCACACTGTGAGCCCAACATTCAGCGGTTTTTTTTTTTTTTGCATAAGCTTGCCTATGTACCTTGTCTATGTATCTTGTTGATGTGTAAAGTGGATTCAGAAGGTGATGGGTAAAAAGAATTGATGTTCACTAGAAGATCAGCCAAAATGTATTGGGTCAAGGCTAAAGACACCAAGGTATGCATAATTCACTCAGGTTACTGGAGTGTAAATATGAAATGGGTTCATTCAGGTTATTCCTTGTATCTGAATGCCAAGATTTTGTATTTGGTTATCTCTGGCTCTTGCCTTGTTGATTTGATTTCTACACTAAGTTTCTGATTTGTTTTTTTTTTTTTAAGATGGTGAGATAGATTGTGGCCATTTGATACAAATAGTGAGCTGTTGCAAAGGATAAGACCAGGAAACAGGGCTTCGGCTAATAGGAGGGAACAAATTATTAATTAGTGCACCTATGCCAGAGATTCCCTTCTGGCTCATCGTGCCCTTTTTGCATTATAGCCAAACATGCAGGTTTCTTGGGAAAAATACAATTTGAATTTTACAAGCAGTAGCATGAGTGACTGTAGTACTGCTTCAGCCCAAACTGTCTCCTAATTTAGGAATGCCTGTAAGATGTTACAAAAAAATAACAGATTCAGAGCGCAATCCTCCGGAAGTATCGGGCGAAGCCGTCACAGACGTTCCGTAAAGCACATTTGAGATGACTTTAGAGTAAGGGCGGCTGGCTCGGAGGCTGGCAGCCCTTATTCCACCGCCAGATGGACCTTGCAGCTGCTGGGGAAGATAAGTCTCCTGCCGGTGGGCGCAGGGGCGGGGCGGACAGCGAGGGAGGCCAGCGGTTGGTCGAGCTGGCCTGGAAGGGGGGGTGGGTATTAAATGCAAGATGTTCTTTTACAGTATGTCAACTTCTTTCAGTACTTGCATTTCATTTCTTTTGCATTTGAAATTAACCATTGAATTGACATTGCTATAGACACCTCTTGAATAATGCTGCAGAACATCTAAAATTTTGCAGGTTGATGTTCTACAGTTATGGTAGACAAAGATCTTGCTAGATAATATGTGCGTCTATCATGCTTCATGCTTGCTAGATAATGCGTGTCTCGCTCATGGTTTTTATGGATGCATGTATTGGCCAAGGATTCCTAACACCACGAGGACTGGTGCTACAATGAGCACCAGTCCTCTGGTCATAGAGTGCCCTTACAGATGCCTGCAAAAACCTAGCTGATGTTGAACTCTGTTAATCAGTGTAAGAAAATCTTACAAGGAAGCTTTAAGGAAATGATTTGAAATAAATGAAGTTTACTTGTTGATCATTAATATCAAGACTTGGACACCACGTCCTGTGACTGCAGAACAGGAAAATTCATTAGTGAAGCAGTCCTAAAAGAGATGTATCAATCCTCCATCATCATCAGTAGTAATGGCTACATCATTCTTTTCATCAGTATAGATAACATTCCACAAATATACTAATGCCAGAGCTACACCGCACGCGTTCGTGTTCCATATGCGTCTGGTGTCCCACCCCCAGGTTCAAACAATGGGTTCTGATTGGCTGAATGAAACACGAACGCGGGCAAAGTGGAGTCCAACTCCACTTTGCCCGCATTCGTGTTTCGTTCAGCCAGTCAGAGCCCGTTGTTTGAACCTGGGGGCGGAATACCAGATGCATACGGAACGGGACGCGTGCAGTGTAGCTCCGGTTTAAGTCTGCTATACTGTACACTATAGCAGTCTCTGTGAGCTTCATTGTGGATTGTGAAAGCACTACTACTGATTTCACTGAAGTTCAGGCATGCCAAATGTTCTCTACATCACATACAGCGCAATCCTATCCAACTTACGCCACCATTGTAACCAGTGGCTCAGCGTGAACAGGAGGCCCCAGAACGGAAAGGGAATTCAAATCCCCACCAAAAGGGGAATTTAAAAGGGAATTTGAATCCCCTTTCCATTCTGGGTCCTCCCGTTCTCGCTGTGCCGCTGGTTACAACGGTGGCATAAATTGGATAGGATTGCGCCCATTGTGTGTTAATCTGCACACATTTACTTGTGATTGTTCAGTAAATGTGTCCCTGCTCCAGTCCTTTAACCGAAGAGGTTAAAGGACTGGAGCAGGGACACATTTACTGAACAAAGTGAAGCAGTCTTTACAACCCCAAAGTTTGTATTTGCACATGTATGTATGTTTGTGTTAGCTCTACTCCCTGTGTTGATTCATTTGTAGCATTTTAATTCTGCCACTTGGAAGGGTATCAAATACTTAAACTGGAATGGAGATTACCTCTTGAAATGTGTAGAAATGCTAGACTTGTAAGGCAGAGTTCAAGAGGTCATTCCCAGGAGACAGCCCCAAACCATAAATCACATTATGGCATCTGTCTTTAAAATGCTTTAAATCTATCTAATTAGTAACCATAACAAACTGCACCCTTTTGGAATGATCATGTTTTGAAGAGGCCCATACCAATAGGCAATTGTTAAAATCGCAGAATAGGTTAACCTATACCATCTGACATGCACAATCCCATTTTAATGAAGTAGTTCTTTCTTTGCAAAAGTCCACTTGCATCTCATCAGCATACCAGTGTCAAAAATGTTAAGCTTGAGAAACCATCATATTATTCTTTGGCAATTTGCTGACTACCAAGTATGTTTTTGTTTTAATATATCACAATTTCCATTTCAGAATTACAAGGTTTTCGGGTGTTTTCACATCAGAAATGTCTTATAAATTATTCTGATCATAATCTAGTATGATATTCTACCTTGGTTATGTATCTAATCTGTAACCAGATTCCTCCAGAATGAATTTTATTCCTCGTCTAACAATGAACTTGAACGATAAGTCTGACTCTTGTCATCTCCTAGAACGTGTGCACATCATCATGTTTAAGTCAGACAGTCTTGTTCTAACATGACAGTAGTCCCCTCAACTACAGTTAATTTATGGATGCTGTGATTTAATCAAAAGTTTTGTTTCTACTAACAGTGTTCAGTAGCCGCACTGATTATTCCAGTAGCACAATTATTCCAGTTTAGGAGTTCCTGGACATAATGGCATTTATTCGTAATCCCTTTCCACCACCACCTCATAGTTCTTCTTCTTGGGCTTAGTACACTGGTCTTGATAATGGCTTTGGTCTAACAAGAACCATTACAGGTTCGTTCGACTTAAGATTTTAGACTGCAATCTAAACCTGCATACATGGAAGTAAGTCTCATTTGAAATCGGCTGGACTAGTGAGTGTACATGGTTAGGACTAAGCTATCAAACAACAAAGGGGATATGACTGTGAAGGAGGGATGTGGAGGTTCTAAATTGCTATCTGGAGCTATCTGGTTCTAAATTACTATCTGCTATCATTCAGTACTAGACTGAATGAGGGCAAGCAAATTGCAGTTAAATCTGGACAAGAGAGGTGACATTGTGGCTTGTCAGCCTATTCTAGACGGGATTACATCCCCCTTGAAGGGGTGGGCTTATAGTTTAGGAGTGGTCCTAGACCGAGTCTTGCATCCCAGGGTGCTTTTGACCAGTTTAGCCTGATGCACCTTGAGTCAATCAAACCTGACTGTGGTTGTCCGTGGACTGGTTACATCATGTTTGGAGTACTACAACATGCTCTACATGAGCTGCTCTTGAAGACTATCTGGAAACTTCAGCTAGCGTGGAATGCTGCTGCGTGGTTGTTGGCCAGCACAAGGTGTTATAAGCACATCACACCTTTACTTTATCAGCTATGTTGGTAATTGATCTGTTTCTGGGTGCAGTTCAAGGTGTTGGTTTTGACCTTTAAAACCAAATGGTTCAGGACCAGAATACTTTGAAGGACTGCCTCCCTCTGTGTGCAGAGGGGCAGGAGGTCTGGCTCAGTTGGTAGACTGGCCGTCTCATATGCCTGAAGATCTGAAGGATGGCAGTTTGGGATGGCCGGAAGTATCCATGTCTGTTGGAGAGCTGTGGGCACGCCGAGCTGACGAGCTGTAGAGTCTATGTGAGGGAGAGAAACTGCAGCTGTGCTTGAGTGGCAGTGGCGTCGCCAGATGTGGGGCCCTGGGGCGGTGGGCCCCAGGGCGCAGAGGCTCCTGGGGGGGGCAGGAGGCTCTGGGGGAGAGCGGGAAAAATTTGAATTTTTCCCGCTTTTTTTCGCCGATTTTCGGCGATTTTAAGCCTAGAACTGGGGTTTTTAGTAAGTATGTATGCTTTTACCGGCACTTTTGTGATACTGGACGCTCCCTCGACGATTTTAAGCCTTCTCCCAGGCGCGCAGCTTCTCCGTGCACCCGGCCCGGGTCTCTGTACAATCTTCGTAGTTTGCGCATGCGCAAACCCACGGAGTCTCCAGGGACGTTCTGGGCATGCGCAAACTAGTCCCTGGAGACGCAAACCCACGGCATCTCCAGGGACGCTCCAGGGAGTAGTTTGCGCATGCCCAGAACGTCCCTGGAGACTCCGTGGGTTTGCGCATGCGCAAACTACGAAGATTGTACAGAGACCCGGGCTGGGTGCACGGAGAAGCTGCGCGCCCGGGAGAAGGCTTAAAATCGTCGAGGGAGCGTCCAGTATCACAAAAGTGCCGGTAAAAGCATACATACTTACTAAAAACCCCAGTTCTAGGCTTAAAATCACCGAAAATCGGCGAAAAAAGCGGGAAAAAATAATTAGCATAAATTATGCTAATTAGTTTTATAGGGGGGCAGCGAGGACCCGGCCCCACATGCCAAATCGGCTGGGTACCCTTCTGTTGAGTGGGGGTCAAGGTTGCCTGTCAGTCGAAGCGTGGTGAGGCGGACGCCAGAGAGATAGGCTGAACTGTGAAAGAAACCGTCTAGAACAGGGGTGGCCAACCTTTCAGTATGAATGCTCCTAGACCTTTAATGGTTGTCTAGGTGAGGGCATTTCAGCAGATGCAGCTGCTTTAGCAGCAGCAGCAATTGCAGCTGCCAAGATTCTGTCTTCTACACAACTCTTAAGAACACAGAGGCCCTAATGGTGGAAGGTTGGCCACCTCTGATCCAGAATGAAGAGTTCTATGAAAGATTAAAACATATTATCGTATTGTAAAAACCCCTTGGGGTTTAGAAAGCCTGCCTGTGTAAACTGCCTTTGAATTAAAGTCAGAGGAAAAATCCGATGACCAAAGAAAAGGCAGTATATAAATACTGGTGGTGGTGGTTTGGCAGTGACATGAGAGGACCTTCTCTGTAGTAGCACCCAGATTATAGAGCTCAAGGCTGACTTGATTACTTTCATTTGTTCTTATGGTAGCTGAAAATATTCTGTTTAGCTTTTGAGACCTAAGTTTATATTGATTGATTCTGTTTCCTCTTGTGCTGTTTTGATATTGTTGTCTGGTGCTGTGTATACTGTTTAGTGTGTGTGTGTGGGGGGGGGGGGGTTTAAAGCATTGAACGTATTTTGTATTGTTGTGTTTTAGTATGTTATGAGCTACCTTGAATGCCTCCCTTGCAGGGGTGGGGGGAAGGCATGGTCCAAATTTTATGTGAATACGGATGTAGAGAAAGTGATTAGAGGTGTGATTTTTGGTTGTCTCCCAAAAACTACTAGTAAGGGATAATGAGATTAAGAATTGGAATTTTTAAAATAACTGGAGGGAATTTTGACTGCTGTACTGAAACAAATTGCTGATATAGTTGCCAGAATTAACAGTTAACAGTATTAATAAATGAATTCATCTAGTTTTTCAGCATTCCTCCAAACTCTAATCATCGAATCCTTCCCAAGGAAGGTTACCTTACATTCCCTGGTTTGTTTTGTTGATGTGCACATCCAGGGCAGTCTTTATCAGACAGAGACATAAGAGAATCCAGACGTTTTGCCTCTAGTAGTGGAGATTGAGGGTGACAGTGGTGAGGAAACATCTCTAGCAAATAATGTCAATTTCTCAATGTTCTGTTAAGCCCTAGAGGGTGGCCATGTTTGCTGAAACTTTTCATTGTATAGCCATGCCTTTTTCTGTATGTAGAAGAGCAGTTGTTAGAATTCAGGTGTGTGTGAGTGTGGGTATATTAAGTGTCAGTCATGCACAAGAAGGAATAAGCTAGCTAAGCAGTCTGGGGCAGGACATCTGGCTCCGTTGGTAGAGCGACCATCTCATATATGCCTGAAGATCTGAAGGACGGCCGGAAGTGTCTGTGTCTGTCGGAGAGCTGAGCTGATAAGTTGCAGAGCCTTTGTGGGGGAGTGGAACTGCAGCTGCACTTGATGAGAGTCAAGGTTGCCCTGTCAGCTGAAACGTGGTGAGGCGAATGTCAGAGAGAGAGAGAGAGAGAGACTGTGAAAGAAACCATCTAGATTCTAGAATGAAGGGTTCTATGAAAGACTGGAACATATTGTATTGTAAAAACCCCTTGGGGTTTAGAAAGCCTGCCCATGTAAACCGCCTTTGAATTAAAGTCGGAGGAGAAATCCGATGACCAAAGAAAACGCGGTATATAAATACTGTGTTTTTTTTAAAAAGTACAGTACTACAATAAATGTACCCCCAAAAGCAAAGAGAACCTAAGGCAAGATTGGTGAGCTCCGAACATCTTACCACCACCTTATCCACTGTCCCCTGTATACCTGATAGCTAATAATACTTTGATGTTGTAAGCTGCTTTGGGAAATTGGTTTTTGGCTGAAAAGTCCAGTATAAATAGCTTCAATTGAAAAGTTCATCACATTTCCTATCCATCATTAGCTATTAGTGGATTGGGCATTGTCCCATATTTTTCATCCCCTAGCCAAGAATGATAGATACTGTGTGTGTGTGTGTGTGTGTGTGTGTGTGTGTGTGTGTGTGTGTGTGTGTGTGTGTGTTGTGGAGGGAGGTTACTGCTCTGTTGCTAGGCATGTTGCACACACTAGATTCTCCTTAATTGTAGTACTGATGGAGAAAAATGCGAGGCAAAGAGGCCTCACTTTGTTGAGGATTACTTTAGACAATAATTATAGGTGTCAGGATCATGCAATGCAGTGGTACTTTGATACGATAAATCTAAGAGGAAATAGTTGGAAGAACTTGAATATATGTAGGCATAATTGGAGTCTTGTTATAGATAAACGTTATTGCTCATATGAACACAAATGATCAATTGTTTCCACCTGTGCGCTGCAATAGTGCAATAGTGAATCTTTTGCTAATTTTAATCTGAACATAGTGTTCACATCCATCAGTCTATCTTCAAATGCCTATCAAGAAGAGTTAAGCCTTTTTGATATTAACGTAGCACCAGTTGGAAGTAAACAGGCTATGATTTCAGTGCTAGACACTGCCTTAAGGCAAAAGAAATTACACTGTCATGCGGAGGATATGTAGCTGCTGCTATTTTGGTGTTTCATTTCTTTGTTGTCACATAGTTGAAACTGATCCAGATGAGGAAGAAGTGGAAACTAACAAAAGATGATTACCTCCTGCGTGTGACTGGCTATAGGATTGGGGGGGGGGGAGAGGGAGGAGACCCTTTGAGTCCTACTTGTATGTTTGTTTGGGGTGCAAGGTCCTAAAAATTAAAACATGATTTTTTTCAGAAAGTGTCAGAAACATCCCTGATAGCAAAAGACATTTTCTTGATTTTTTTGAACTTGCATCTTGCCCTCTCTCAGAAGCTTAGGCTAGGTCAAATGCAATATATAATATTTATTTATTTGATTTGATAATATAGAACTTTGTTTTTCAAACTTTGCTTCGAAAAGAGAGTTTCCTAAAATGCAAAGCAGCTTCTATGAATCCTTATTTCTGTACTCTTGTTCACATTTTGATACATGGACAGTAAATTGTAGGTTCGTTCTTGATCTTCAGGACCATAATGGTCAGGGGTGTAAAACCCAGACTAACAGTAACCACTGGTGCCTGAAAAATTGGGCCTGGTTACTGGTACTTCAAAAGGTAGCAAAGAGTCTTTCTCGTCCGCTAACTTAACTATAGCCTGCTCGGGTCTCTGTCTCTCTCCCCATTTAGTCTGTCTCCCATAAATCTCACTGGGAGCTAGTTTTGTAAAACCATTTGTATTCCTGGTAATGTGATGTGAGGCAATATTGAGGGTATATAGGGCTCAAGCAACCTATGACTTTGTAAGTCATGATGAACCCAATGAATTGTACCCAGAACTGTATAGGTTGGGAGCCAGTGACTATGTTCGATTCGCTGGTGTCATGCTGTCCTCTTAAGGAGCTGAAACGTTAAAGTCTGTGCTAGTTGCAGCTAAAAAACAGTGTCTCAAGGCAGCTCAGTGTCGTCTTGAGCTTACAAAGACATGAAAATCAGTTGCCAGATCTTAAAAGGAGAAATTCGAGACCTCTTGCCAAATATAGTTGATAAGAATTATATCTACCCATGCCACAATCTTGTCCAAGCACAACGTTGCATCTTAGAGTGGCCAGAGGTCAAGAATAGACACTAGACTAAGGGTAATTATTGGCAGTGTAAGAGCTGACATTAACAAATGTTATGAAAATGTGCAGAGGTTAAATTCTATTTTATCGTTTAAAAAATCATGATATTCTTGCATACATGTTGCCAAGAAATAGTGTCATTGTTGCAGATAAAGACAGTATTCCAAATGGCACAGCTAATTGACTTACATACTGCCTTGTATATTTTTCCCATTTGTTTGGCTCTTGACTCTTACAAAGATAATATTTCTCCAACAGATGTGTGTGTTGGCTGACTGCATTTGAAGGAAATAAATCTCACCATGTATGTTTTGTTGTGAATTAAAAAGTAGTGCCTTAATGACTACATAAATTTGTATGATCATGGGATCAGGAGGGGGGGCACTAGATCTTGCCTCCCCACCCCAGTCCATAATTGGCTATTCACTAAATAGTTCATATAATCCAAAACAAAGGTCAGGAGCCAACCAACAGGGGAGCTATTTTGAATGTGTGGGTTGGGAGGGGGGAATTCTTCAGTAGCGTGCAGGAAATGCTCAGCAAGATCCAAGACCTACTCTTGGATATACTAAAGATTGAATTGCAAATCCTCTGGTATATTTTTAAGATCACATTTTGTGGTGGCAGTGGAGTTTTTAATCTCATAAGTACAGCAATGTTATATCAACACAGATCAACTTTTTTTTTAAAGATGCAATTTGATTTGTGCCTTTTGACGTGCATATCTAGTACATTTGTCCATTTATCTTCCTTAACATAAGAAGAGCCCTGCTGGATCAGACCAAAGGCCCAAAATAGCTGGCAGAATTCTGAGGAGGCTGATCGGCCCTAGCCTCAGTTACATCCGGGGAAGGGGATGAGCATCCCCTTCCCCAAGTTGACTTTCCGCCGAGGGGTGCCTGCCCACGGCGGAGCTCAGGATCCGGTGGGTGGCCTCAGCCGCCCGGTGGATCCTTACGACAGGATTGGGCTGTTAATATCTGGGGAGCACTGCTTTGCAGTGGCTCTGGTCCTTCTTGGATGGTCGATTCCAGAAAGCGATACTGGAGGATGCCTTCTCAGTGCTGTGTCTCACAGGGTTCTATCTTGTCCTCCGTGTCTTCTAACATCTACATTAAACTGCTGAGGGATGTTATCCAGGTATTGGGTGTCATCAATATGCAGATGACACCTAATTTCATATATCTCTGCCGTCCCCTGCTGAAGAAGCTGTGAACATTCTGAATTGGTGTCTGGAGTTGGTGAAAGGTTAGATATGAGTACAGAAACTGAAGTTTTAAGTTAAAACTTTTAACCTGAAGAAGACAAAGGCTCTCCTGGTCAGTATATCTGATGATGACCATGAACTGACCATGGTGTGTCGTCAGACTGTGCTGTGCTGGACAGAGTTACACTCCCCTGAAAGGATCAGTTTCACAGTGCAGGGGTACTCCTGGGCTCAGCCTTTCTCCTTGAGGTCCAGGTGACAACTGTGACACAAGATGCTTTGGCCAAGCTTTGACTGGTGCATCAACTGTTTCCATTTCTGTCTCAGATAAATCTGACTGTGGTTATCTGTGACCCAGTTACTTATTTATTGGACTACTGAAACATGGTTTACATGGGGCTGCCATTGCAGATACTTCAGCTACGGAATAGCGGAATGCAACTGTGATGGTATTGATGGGTGGTAGGCTGTATGATCCTGGCACACCATTGTTTCTCCACCTGTTTTCTTTTTTGTTCTCCGATATTAACACGACTTAACGACTGAACAACAACAATAGTGTTAGTATTTTGTTTACTTTTTTGTTGCTGTAGTAAATTGTTGTAAAGCTGCCTTGATCCATTTGGGAAATGGTAGGGTATGCATTTTTTAAAAATAATTGATTCAACCTCAACAGCTATGCAAGGGCAGGTGAGAGAGACCCTCTCTATTAGTCTTCTTAAGCAAGTGCATGTCAGTAACTTATGTCACTGCTATGTTCTGTAGTAGTGGCAGGCAATTAATTATTGCACTTAAGCATCTCTGGCTCATAGCCTTTGGTTGAGAGCGTAAAAATGGCTAATGTCTGTTTCAAGTTACCAAGATAGGAGAGGATATAACCATGCTAGCTATTTATTCAGTTGCAGTGTTGATGTCATTGCACAGGATGTTTTATCTGGTTCTACTAGTTAGCCTGTTTTAAACTGTTGTGATGCCACACAGGCATCAATAGAGTTGCTATGATAGTATTTCAGTTGCTCTTTTGATGTGTATTTATAGTGCTGTAGCTGTCTTATATGTAGATGGAAGAATTTTAGTGTGCTTTAAAATGATACCATTAAAATAGTATGAAATCTTATGGTAGCATACCCAGATTTTGCTCATTGAAGATTACAAGGAAAAGGATTTTCCCATGAGCAGTTAGCATTTATTTTCATTTGGCCTAAATAATAAGGGGTGGCATAACCTAAAATCGGGCTGAGTGTAATCAGTCATTGCTTTGGGAATGAAGTAAGTCTGCCTAGAGTTCTGGAGAATTGCTTTGATTTGTCTTCTAACCTTATAGTTTGTTTGTTTGTTTTTTTAAAAAGGAGGGGTATGATTAGCCTGCCTATGTGAAACTCACACTGTGAGTCTGTGAGAAAGGCAGTATTATTATTATTATTAAATAATTGTTCAGTGTGGCTAGGTGATGGTTTGAAGACAGAGCTTGGAACTAAATTAGTGAAAATTGTTTTTGTCCTGAGATAAACCCGCTATTGTGGAGGGTGTGAATGGAAAACGGTGAGCAATCAGTTCTAAACTGAATCCATGCCCATCCTGACTGGTGAAAATCAGCCAGAAGAAGCTGAGACTGTATTTGAGGATGTCAACACTTTTCTTCTAACTTGCATTTGTCTAGCCCCTACTCAAAAAATGAGCACTCGGTATTGAATTTCTACCACTTACCATCTCCTCGCTACTTTCTGTGTTCAACACCTCTCTATTCCTGAAGTCCTCAGCCCTATTCTGATGGGATTGTAGCCAAAATGGAACCACCCACAAAAAAGGTGGAGGTTTCTGGGTACTTACCAAACTCCAGAGATTTGTCAAGGCTTGGAACTTTCAAAAACAAAAACTCCAAGGGGGTCAAAAAAATCCTCACTTTATTTGGGTTAAAGGGAGAGACAAGATTCCTAGGCATGTCTCTACGAAAGGGGTAAAAACAGAAATACAAGAACAGAGAATCTTGAGATGAGACTGGGCAGGTGTTCATGCTTCAGTTCTGTTGGTTCATGGCAAAGCTGCAGGTTCCATCCTTGATAAATCCCTGCTCACTGCTGAGAGATCGGAACAGAAAGCAACAGCAACACTAATTGAATGCACTAAATAAAATTAATTTTAACCATTCCTTCTAAAACTCTAAGCCAGGGGTTCTCAACCTGTGGTACGCGTACCCTTGGGGGGTACGTGAACCGACAGGCAGGGGTACGCCACTTGCTGTGCCTTATCAGCTGCAATCAGCTGTGAGTCTGCATCGGCTTTTTTAAATTTAAACTCCCGACTCACAGCTGACTAACAGCTGATAAGGCACAGACTCACAGGGCTCCCATATAAAAAACCTCTGCCAAATCTCTATATAAACCCCTTTCTAGCATTTACATCCAAGTTAGGGTGAGTAAGTTCTCTGACTAAATAGTCCCTAATTTCTTACTAAAAAGAGAAACTTCATTGACGGTGAACAGAAGACATTCTTGTGCAACAAAACCACTCTTTCTCTCCCCCCAAACTGTGTTCCCAAAAGATTTTGAGTGGAATGCCTACAGCAGTCAGTGTGGGTTAAGTTGGAAGCTGGGAGCACTCTGAAGCAATTTTCCCACATACTAGGTTCCAGTCCTGCATACAGGTCAACTATATATGGCAGGAGGTGTGGTCTGGAGGTTGAGCTGCTGCCTTGCCTGAAGAAGCTAAACAGCATCTGCCCCGTCTCGCTTTGGAAGAGGGACGACATGCCGCTGATGCAGAGCTTCAGAATAGAATGCAGGGGAGTGTGGGCTGTGGATAACAGCTTGTGAACCCATCTGAGGCTTGATTGCGGATGCCTGTGGAAGCTTGGAAGGCAAGAGCTGTGCGATCAGAATGACAACTGCACTATGAAGGGAAACATCTTGAGAAATGGAGGGTTCTATGTGTTTCTCTTATAGAATAACATAAAAAGCCATTTGAAAAAAAAGTGGTCGGCCTGCCTATGTAAACCGCCTTGAGTCTATGAGAAAGATGGTATATAAATACTGTAATAAAGAAATAAATAAAATATACTGTAGACTAGAGGTAAAAAGAAGCTTGCCACCAGTCAGGATTTGACAGAAGAATGAATAACAGCAGTATGTTTGTCTGTTTCCTTGTCACCTTTCAGACGGAGGCCCCCCGAAAGCGGTTTTGTAGAATTGAAAAATACAGTTTTCTCCTCTGTTTGGGCCATGCATGTTAGAGCAACCTCTGGCTGCAACCTCCTCTTCCTCACAGCAGCAAGGGCTGGGGGACAAGATGGCAACTTAGATTACTTGACTTAAGGCAGTATCTTTTTATATTCTACATTGGTACCGAAGCACAAGTTCTCTTGAGCATTTCTGGTAGGTGATGTTATATTCAAAAGAGTCAACCAAATAACAGCATGTGAGTTACATGCACACAATCCTGTGAAACATTGTGTATGTTAAAGGAGAATGAAGTAGTGCAAGACAACTGAGTATTGACGCGGATGATCTTCCTCCTCTGTTGCTTAGATCGCAAAGTTTGGCTACATATTGATTTTGATTTGATTTGTATCCCGCTTTCTCCCCCCCCCCATAGGGGAGTGTTCCATTTGTGCTTGTGTGTTAGTTTGAGTGCATCTTCAGTGTTATCTATTTATCTTAGCAGAATGACAGTCATCTTTTTCATTTGTGTAACAAAAAAACGATGAATTTATGTAACAAAACACATCACCTTGAAGACATGTCGTATCTTCATAATACATTTTAAAACTTGCCCTTGGTTTCCAAAACCTTAAATTTTAATGCAAGAGGAACTGACTTAATATATTGATCTGCCTTCAGAACCAGTAGGTAGTGAGTTTGAACCTTGAGAAATCTTTAAGTTTACCTCAATGGGGAAGTCTGGAAGTAAATTTTATTTACAGTACTGTATATCATATCTATGGAAGCTGCCTATATCAGTTTCTTATGAAACTGAAGTCTTCAAAAATATAATAGGAAACTTTTTTCTTAATGACTAGTGTAGAGACTGTGTTGCTTTCAAGATTTAATTCTTAACACATAGTGATTGTAGACTGGATGGTATTCATAATAGAACCAGCTCAACATAATTAATCCCCTCTTGGCAAATACCATGTTCTGTAGTTGAGCTAAGTGCATTCTGTTTATAGAGCCTCAGGGATTACACCTGAATTTCATTAGGGAAGTTTAAGTAATACACAGATGAATCTACACCAGAATGACTTTAGACTGGTTAAGACAAGGTGAGTTGAAGAGGGGTTTTTTTTGTAGCCACATTTTTTTAGTTGTGTTCTTGTACATTGTATTCCATAAATAGTCATTAAGATTCTGAAGGAATAAAAAGTGTTAAAGCTGTGTTTTCCCAACAAACCAAATGGATTAAAACTTTTAAAAAGCCTGGTAAAATCAGTCGTTAATGCTTTATTAATGCACACTTCTTAATAGTTCTGTTTGTGGTCTTTGTGCAGTTTCATGTATGGAGTTCTGCACCCATGCAAAGTTGGTTCCCTACCAGGTGGTAATGACCA
The DNA here is from genome assembly GCA_026170595.1 of Plestiodon gilberti rubricaudatus. Lineage (NCBI taxonomy): Eukaryota > Metazoa > Chordata > Lepidosauria > Squamata > Scincidae > Plestiodon > Plestiodon gilberti. The sequence continues at coordinate 23,685,358 of JANXHW010000002.1, read as the reverse complement.
GGGAGCATGGGATTGCTAGGGTTTTTCCTACCTCATGATTTAATTCCATGCTCTAGAATAGATTGATGTCTAGGTAGTCTCACTTTCTGTGCATGTTGCATTCCTTCACAAAACATTTGCAAGCACTGTTAGGCTGGTAGAGTGGTCCTTAAGCCCTTGTAAAGGATGTTTGTGTCCTTATCTAATTGTGTTTCACACCGTCAGTGAATACCAAATCTTCTGTAGCAGGAGAGTTCAGAATGTTCTCACATGAGAAGGTGTGTTCATGAGGTAATGGAAGGGGAGCCCTCATGGATGCATTTCTTCCACTTCCCAAGCTTCTGGAATCACTTCAAAGAATATCCAGAGATTGCTCCAAATGCATCCTGAAAGTTTGACGGTGGTCTTGCCAGCCCTGGTTCCTCAGATGTCTTAACAGGCAGGGAACAATGCCAGTATATAGACAGATGTATTATTCCAGCAGAGCAGAGAGATCTTCAGTCACACCTTTTGCATATTGAATCTGACAGGCTGGAGTATCTGGTATTTGTAGGAGCCTGTCCAACAGTTTGGGAGGTCCTCCTGCATGCAAGAAAACAATCTGACACAGGAAATCTTGCACACATCAATAGAATTGTTTTTGTGTGTTATTCCATAACATAAATTTGATCTATTGTTGTACATGCCATTTTTACTACATTTGGAACGCGACACAAATCGCCATGAGCTATCTTTTTGTTGCAAGTTTACAAACTTCTACCTCAAGTGGTTATCCTCCTGTTCGTCTCCATCAGTTGATGAAGCATTTCTTCTGATGGACCTTGGGGTCACACCCCCAAGGTTGAAGATCACTGATGTACTGTAAGGACCAGCCCCACTCAGCAACCTAGCTGGAGCATTCTGCATTCATTGAACTTTGCTGATACTTATGAAGGGCACCCACATGTAGAGCGCACCTGTAGATCTTGCCATCATCATTGGAAACCCTGACAATATGCACCAAGTGGCCCAACAACAGCCCCATGTCAGACAGCTATGCAAGGAGCCAGGCAGTGCAACCTACTCAGCCCCAACTCCAGCAGCCAGGGAAACAATGCAGGTGTGAATCAAAGGAGAGGTGGCAGCAGATGTTTGGACAGGAGAAAAAAAGAATTAGATGCAACCACAGCAGTGGCTGACACAATCCCTGGCAGCTTCCGTCACAGCCAACTATGGGAAACTGCCCCCATGCCTTCATCACACCACACACATAATCTGCCTGACACAAGGATGCTACTGCCAATGTTCCCCCTCATGTTTTTTCCCTACTGTACAGAACAGTTAATGACCTGAGTTGTCTATAACCACTGTAATCTTACAATGGGCAATGGCCAGTCTGACCACTAGGCAGTAAGGGAGGTACTGCTGAGGAATCACGACTAAGGCGAGCAGGTAGCATGTTTACATGCTAATCATGCATGATAAAGAACTATGTTATCAGTATGCAGTAAGCTTATTTTAATAAAACATTAACAAAACTCTGAATAGTCCCTACTCTGTCTTTAGATGACCTAGAGTCTAGGCCGTGTCTATGTAATTGACTTCAGTCACAAATTCAAGGTAATTTTTACATAAACAATAGAAATAGAAATACTATTACTAAGTCTAATACATTTCAAAATCACACAACTATTGCAAAATTGTATTATTTCTGACATCAGTCCTTTGCTGATGCCTATCGCAAGTAGACTTTTTGTCAAGATCAATCTTTAGCCCTGAATGTTGGCATTACTTAATCCTCATGAGCATCTCCAAGTGTAATACTTCCAGTTGATTGGGACTATCATGTTGATTGGTTTCTATCATGTTCATCATACTGAAACCACATTCGCAATCTGAATTGGACGCAAGAAACATGGCACAAATATCAAGAAGAATTGCTGTATCACGGAACTGTTCTTCATGCAGTGCAAAATGGACAGCATCTTCAAAGGACTTCATCAAGCCACATTTCACCTTCTCTAAGATGATAAATCTTAAGTCCTGGTATTGATCTACAAGTTTCTTTTGAATCTCCTGATCATCCTCTGAATTTGGCATTAAGTCATAATATCTGGAAATGAAAGTTTTAATCTCTTTCTTGCCAAATTCAAAATCTGATGTGCTGGTAAAGGCAGCCATCTAAAAAATTCTCCATTCCATCAACATTTTACGAAAATTAGCACTCAGTGCATGCATATGCGGTCAACAAACCTCAAAATGGCAGCTGTGTCAATATCGTTGTTGTTGGCTTCCATCACTTTGCGAGCTTCATTCCAATGTACAGTTTCACCTAGGAACTGCATACGGAGTTTACTTATCTTGGTCCTGACAAAGTGAAAAGTCCCAAGAGTTGTAAGATTACCTCTTTGCAAAATCTGAAACTGCAGATTCATCAATTTCTTCAAACAGTATTTGTTTACCGGATCATTATTTCCGCCCACTCTTGACAATATGTGTCCAAAACTTCAGTGTTTCTTATTGATTCCTGCAGAGCAAAGTGTTAAGATAACTATCGAACTTCATTCAATGGCTTAAAAGCCACTGTTTCACACTCTAGCACTTCTGCCAGTTCTCAAAATTGTGCTTTCTTGACAGATGACCTGCTAAACCTAGTATAAACAGTTCTCAGAAATGTTTCAATATCTCCCATTTATGAGACATGCTTGCAGGCATCCTCAATCCCCAAGTCCTCTCGATTAGCCACACAATGTTGTTCCAGCAAATGTGGATGGAACATGATGACGTTGCGTAGCAACACTATTGTGCTCTCCCAACATTACTGAAGCTCCATCAGATATAAACATCACCATTTCCTGCATATCCAGCTCATTGTCTGTGTAAAACTTTTTAATGACTGCTGTGATTGAACTACTATCACGGGTTGTCAAATTTGTAATCCCTGAAAATATAGTTGTATAAACGTCACTGGTAACAGGATAATTGTTGGCATACAAAATCAACATCTATGTTACTGATCAGTGTTCTCATCTGCCATAAGTGTGTGTGAATTGGCACTGCATAGTTCAGTAATAGTTTCATTCTGAACTATGTACACAATAGTCATCAATACATTCCACAAATTCAAATGCATAGCTTTTGCTTTGTCAGCATTCTGGGATTGGCCTATACTTCGCCATATGATCGTATTATCTTGGACAACAAGTATAAATGCATTTATATTAATGGCTAATAAGACATGGTCTTTTTTCTGTTTTCAAAATGTTATTTGTTTAATAGAAACAATTACAACATAAATCAAATACATAAACAACAAAAACACAACTTCACAAAAAGCACAAAACACAAAATTTAAAAGGACTTCCACTTCACTCCAGACATAACAATATTCTCTATTGCCTTATTTAATCCAATATGATACACTTTTCTATTAAATCCAACTCTTCTTATTCTCCAAATCTGCAAGTATACAAGTCATTATTATCTAAACCAGTGGTTCTCAAAGTGGTGGGTCGTGACCCCACCATTGAGAACCTAAGCTGCCCCCTGCTCCCTTAAGGGCCGCCGCAGCCACAAAAGTGCCCAAAACAGACCCCCTGCATTTACTGGGGCTTGGGGGAGCTTCGGGGAGGCCTGCGCAACCCTCCCGATCTTTGGATCGCCGTTTTGCAGCAATCTTTGAGCACTTCCGGTTTTCACGAAGTGCGGGGGCGTTTCGGGGGGGTTCGGCGGCAGCGGTGGCGATCCCCTGGATCGCCGCCGCCGCTGGCTCTGCCCTTGCACACACTCAGCAGGGAGAACTTTGAGAAACGCTGATCTAAGCCCTGCAGAAAGGCTATAAATGATTTCATTTAGACATACTGCGATTTTTCTTTTTTTCCTCTCCCTGATTGTCACCTGGTCTCTTCACCACTACCACTTCCGTCACTCTTCTGCACCTTGGTCTTCCAGTCTAGCCTCCTCTAGCTTCCCTCTCTTCTGTCTCACAGGAAATGCTCTGGAACAGTGTCAAAATAATGGCAGGAAAATGTATTTACCTGTGTCTGTGTGTGTGTGAAACAGGACTGCCTTAAATATGAATATCTGCGAGTCACTGAAATTATGTAAGTATTTTCAAACAACTGAAGGGGGTATAGAGTATTCACTATCTTTGTCTGAAACAGAAATTGATGCATTTTGTTGTCCTAATATTGTATGCACATACAGTAGTATGCTCAATCTGAACCCATGCCCTAGAATAGAACCAATTGGTAAACGCTCTTGTTGAAAAGTAGAATATAAATATTATTTCAAACTAGATTTTTGCTACCTTCTGTCGTCTTTAGAAATTCTGCCTTCTGTACCATCCAGAAGAAGCAATAGTCGTGAAAGTTGTATACAGTATTTTGTCCCAAGATCCTAGAGATTATTTGATCTGACTAAATGTGTACTGTGGCAGTATATGAAAAAAAATGTTAATTTTGAATTTGAAAAGAGATCAAGAGTTCCAATCCTATAACACTTACCTGAGAGTAAGTTCCATGAGACTCAGTAGGACTTACTTCTGAGTAGATGTGCATAGAAATAACTCTGAAAGCTGCTTCCTTGTTGGGAGTTGAGGTTGTAATTAAGCAGTTGTACTCTGCAATTGTGCTATACTGGCAATCGCTGTTAGGGGTCTTACACTTTCTGTTTTACAGTTCAGAACCAGAGCTGCCTATCAAAGACAAAGTGGTGAATTCCTTCAAGAGCGAAGTCAGTTGTTGTTTCCTATCTGTTATGCATTGCATAGCTTGTTTCTTGACTTGGGGGGGGGGGGAGGCTGCTTGGTTTGACTAATTGCACCATTGACAGGTGTTCCTTTTTAGCCCGATACAAACAATTAAAATTCAATAATATAGTTGCAGAATCAATTACCTGTTATTTCCCTCCACCTTAAAAATTCTGTATTCCTTAAGGGTAGGTGCAAGGCGCTGAGTAGAAGTGAAAAAAAAGTGAAAATATATGTATGATGGCCTCTAGTACACTAGACGACATTTTGTAAGCACAAAATCAGCACAAAACTTATCATGAGCTGATAAGTTGCAGAGCCTCTGTGGGGAGTGGAACTGCAGCTGCACCAATTTTGCAAACAACCGCATCATCACAATAAGTAAAAATGTCGCTCAACTTCACACTCTGTTTTACTGCAGAGTTTGGTAGTTTCTGTTACCTCATTTAGGCCCAAATCCTATCCAACTTTCAAGCGCTGGTGCAGCTGTGCTAACGGGGCATGTGCTCCATTCTGTGATAAGGGGCCAGTCATGGAGGCCTCCTCAAGGTAAGGGAATATTTGTTCCCTTACCTCGGGGCTGCATTGTGGCTGCATCAGTGCTGGAAAGTTGGATAGGATTGGGCCCTTAGCCATTCTGTTTTAAACCAACTGCTGCCTTTTTTTTTTTTTTGCCGAAACAACCATGGACAGAAGTGCTTGCATCAAAACTATTTAGCTGTTTGTAATAGCAAAAATCAAATGTAAACAATCTGTTCTCGCCAGCTCACACCCTTCAATGAGTGGGCAGTCCATTTTGTACCATGTGGCATTTCCAGACAATTATATTCGATTTTCCCCTTGCAAAATTCCACCTGCTCTTCAACTGTCACTTTCTTCCTGTCACTGCAAATCTAGAACAAGGAAGTTTGCAGTGGTGTGGAGAAAACGTTGACATCACCGACTGCGGTACTTGCTCCAGTGTGAGCCATGTGGCGTCATCGCATGTGCAGGTTAGCTCTGTGCTTCCCATTTTGGGTTCCTTTCTGGTTTTGCAGAATATTACCTAAAATCTGTCAGCTCTAATTGAACCATGCTTTTAAATAGTTTGTACACTGTTATTAGTTGGAGTTGAAATATATATATTGCTCCTTCCAGGAAGCTACATTTAACCATATATTTTAGTAATAAGGCCCAAATGGCTAATAGTGACTGAACTTGTCAAAGAACAAAGACTTCAATAAAGCCAAAATAGTTAAACTGATCTCCTTCCTCAGCTAGTTTAGTCTACACACATCACCGGAGTGTGTGCCGTCCATAGTCAAAACAGTATACGAAGCTATAATACCTTTAAACCCTCTTCTCTTTTTTGCCATTTTTAGGGACTGTTCGCTTAAGCATGTTTGTTACATTGCTTGAGGAACATGGGGCTAGACTTTATGGTTTGTTTAGCTAGGAAGGGATGGCAGACTTGGTGGGGGAGGGGCCGGTAAGGGGAGCTTAGTTTTGGAATGTAAATACATGTAGAGCTCGTCTCCTTTTGTTTAGCATGTCTTTAAACTAAGACAAATCAGTGAATGAATGAATAGCAGCATGGTGAAATACCTAAATGTTTGAGTTAAAATTTTTGGGTGTTTGAAATCCTATTTGGATCCTTTTCCCAGATCGCAGTGCATTCATATGCGCTCAGCAGGAAACTTCATGGAGATGCACATTTGAGCAGAAGGTCTTTGGCGGTGCCTTTTTCTTAACTTGTGTCTTTTCTTCTTTTGAAGAAAGTAATGGCTTAAGTCTGACTGAAGAACAATCTTTTTTTGTGTATGTTCCTTATAAGAATTTACTTATGGTTCACAGATTTTTACCCACCATCTATGTCTGCGATTCTTTGGATTTTAAACAGCATATATCCTACGGCAGACAACAGGAAACACCAAATTAAAGACTTAATGGCATATTGCTGAAAGAAGACAAAAGGTGACAAATTTAAAGCAACCAGCAAAAGACTATTAAAAAAACCAGCACTGGAACAGCTTTAATTTAGCAAGATTTTGGTACACACATGAAGAAGGAAATGTTGTAGTTGCTAAATGTTTCAGTTAATCTAAGCATTGGTGCATTAATAAATATTTAGCACCTGTGGTAAGGCAGTACAGATTTCTTTCTTCATATAAACTGAAAATTTAGAAGCACATATGTAGTTTTAAAGCACAATAATAACTTTGAATCAATTCTGTAGTAGCTTCTAGCAAAAGGCATATCCTTTTGTTCCTGTGAAGCCAATGACTGGCAGACATTAGACTTTACAAATGATTAGGCACTGAGTCTAAAGCAAATGCAAGTCTCTTAACCTCTCTCTCTCTCTCTCTCTCTCTCAACCCATTTGCCTTAGTTATGCATTTTGGTTTGTCCACCATCCTGGCTGACTTACGTGTGTGTGTGTGTGTGTGTTCGTGTTCCATTCTAGGCTAGAATTTTAGGAGGAGAACACAGATGGAAGAAGAAAGTAAACAGTTTTCTTCAGACGCAGAGTTCTTCTTTTGTAGTAGACCTGGCCCAAGACATTCTGCTGTGTGAAGCAAATGACAAGAATAGCTCCTTGCCTGAAACCAGGGCCATAAGTGCTTTTTTTATTATTTTGCATCCAACAGGTTTAAAAACAACAACACATGTCAACAATAAATCTTTGTGCTTCTGAACTGGGAGGAAAAGCACAATCCTCAGAATTTTTGTGTGTTTAAAACAAAAACAACTCAATTGTTTCCCCACCCTGTTTCAGAAGTACAAGATAACAGATTGTTAACAGTTTGATACCACTGTTTAAATTGTAAGCTACTTTACGAACTTCACTTGGCTGAAAAGCGGGGTATAATTTATTTTTTAAAAAACACCCACAACGCAGGATGATTTTTCTCCACCCCAGTACCAAAGATTTTTACCCATGTTCAGAAGCATAAAAAGGTGACCTCCTACCAGTTTTGGCACACACACAACTTAATAGCTCAGGAGTATTCTGCCCCCCTACCCCTAGTTCAGAAGGACACTAAGCACAAAGAACACTAAAAAGTCCAGCTCTCCTACTTTAAAAACACAGAGAGAATGATAACAAAAGTTGAATCGGCACACTTCCAGTTCAAAAAAGCCACCTCCCCGTCTCAGTTTGACTCCTTCCTTCACTAACTCTGCTAGTGGTGGAGAGAGTGGGGAAAGTCAAGCAGGTAGGCACCTGCTCCAGTGCTAATATCTGGGTAACAGCTGGAGGAAAGGAGGGGAGAAGGAGAGAAGCAAACACATATGAGTTTGGGTTTCAAAAACATAAAGTAATATTGGGAAAAGGCTATAACGCTGAGAGGAAGACCAGAGGAGAGGAGAGAAGCAAATGAAGGGATGAGCATAAGACTACATTCACTTTCCTATAAGTCGATTGAACTTAAACGTACTTCTGAGTAACCATACCCAGCCTTGTGCTGGAAGGAAGGATGCCAGGTGCCGAGAGAGAGAAAGAAGGCAAGCAACCTGAGACTGCAGCAGCAGCATCAGTACAACTAGTGGGCTCATGCCTCTCCCTTATCATGTGGCCAGCTTCATGGGTAGCAGAGGAAGGAGGAGGCAGCTTTTTGTGACGTGGGACATCTTGCTGACTGCATCACTGCATGGGAGTGAAGAAGGAAACTCTCTGGGCTGGTGGTGGGCAGTGCAGTCTTAACTGCATTATAGGCCCCCGGGCACCGCCGCGATCACGACCCACGTCCGGTTTTCCAACAAAATCGGAAGTGGGTCGCAATCATGTCGGAGGGCCGTTTTGAGGCACGGGGAGGCCTGCAGAGGGGTCAGCAGGCTCACCGCACCCCTCGGGGGACCAGTACACCCCTCAGGGATGGTAAAAAAGCTCTTTTTTATGCTTTTTCCCATGGTGGTGCGAAGGCCCCCCCCATGCTCGTGGGCCCTTGGGCAACTGCCCAGCGTGCCCATTTGGTAAGACGGCCCTGGTGGTGGGCATACCATCTGCGGAGAAGAGGAGGAGGTGAATTTGACACCGAGAGCTTGGCTAGCTCCCCTAGCATCAAGACGTGAATAGCTCTACTGCCGTATTACTGCTTGGCGAACTTGGGGTATGTGCGGTAAAGCTGCCAGCACAGTATGCATGTGTGGCAAGCTCTGACTTCAGCATTGAACAATGGGGATGGGGCAGGGCAGTGCTGCTACCTGTCGAAGAGCAGTGGAGCAGCTGGCCAGGTAGTGAGGTGCAGCAGCACAATGGTTCACAGCAGCAGATTTTGTCATCTCAGTAATCTGCTGCTCAAAGCAAGTGCTTTACACCTTCTCATCATAGGACCTGTCCTGTTTTTACTGAACTGAGTTTCTGTATTTGATATTTAAATATGGGGAGTGGGCTGGTTGGAACCAGAAGAAGGCTAAACATATGATGTGCAACAAGCTAGCATTTTGTATTTATCATGTATCCTGCTCAAAGTCCATATAACTCCCCAGCCCCATCCTTTGGTGAAGTATCTGTAACTTTAAGCAATTTTGGAATATTGACACCAGCACACTGTGTGATAGAAAAAATAGTTTGGCTGGTGTGATATTTCTCAGGCTTATAGTCACGTAATTTCCATTACTAAATCAGTTTGTTTGTTTTTTGTTTCTGGTGACTAGTGCAATAATACAATTTATTATAAATTGTATTTTACTGATAGTCTGTAGTATACGGGGGGCGTATCCACGGATGCGCTTGTCCACGGTTGGCGGGAGGGCATGCCCATTACCTTCGTTTATGTTCATACAGCTGTTGCCAAGCCAGTGTGTTTTTTCCTTAAACCAAACACTGTAAGCAGCATGCCAGCGTCTATTGTAGCAGCAGGCAAGCAGCCTGCATGCTAGACAGGCTCTCTTAACAGGAAACTTCCTGTTAACAGAGCCTCTCTAGCATGTAGGCTGGTTGCCTGATGCTATAAGAAGACACTGGCATGCTGCTTACATTGTTTGATTTAAGGAAGAAACACACTGGCTTGGTGCCAGTTCTATGAACATAAATTAAGATAATGGGCACGGGGGATAGCGTTCTCCCCCCATCCACAGTTCCCAGTATCCGCAAGGGGGGGCTAGGAATCTATCCCCCGTGGATACAGGGGTCATACTGTATTTTGAACAATGTATTCAATAACATGTATGAGTTTAACGTCCCAAAAGTTTGCAACCCTTCCTTTAGTTGCAAACCCTTGGGTGTTTTTAACTTTAAGGTCCAGAAAACGTTAGACTTGTATCAATGTCAATACAGTATAAGGAAAATAAACAAATGGTGCAACATGCCATTCTGGTGATGATTTCATGTTCCTGTATTGTACGTGCGAATGAGAATACAATCTTGTGATTTCTGTAAAAAGCATATTTTTGTGTTCAAAAACAAAATGTGCTTACAAAAAGAATGAATGTTTTTATGGTAATGAGGTTAACACTGAAGAGAATCTGGCTCTTGATTTTTGTTACAAGAATAGTTCACAAATTCATCTTATTTTATAACTAATTTGGCCATCACTATAATACGAGAGGGACCACTTCAGTGGGTTGTCACTTCTCTAGGACTGAGTGTTCATGATGCAGTGTCTCTGTGGATTACAGTGGATAAATAAATAGGATAAAGTGCATTCAAGTTGGATGATTCTGGGAGAATGTTCAGCGATTAGCGTTTGGGGACAGAAGTGCTTGCATATTGACTAGAGGAGATTGCTCAAGACAGCCTGATGCCTGAAGGGAAATTTCAGTGCGCTGCCCCCTCAAAATGCCTTTAATTGGAGAGAAGAATTGGTTACAAACAAACTTTATTTTACAATCCCCTGTTCATTTTATTACTTCGGGCATGATGAACTCTTAAAAATCAATTTACCACAATAGTTTTTGTTGTCGTTGTTCAGTTGTTAAGTCGTGTCCGACCCTTCGTGATCCCATGAACCATATCCCGCCAGGCCTTCCTGTCCTCCACTATCTTCCTGAGTGTGCTCATTTTCATGTTCGTTGCATTGGTGATGCTGTCTAACCATCTCATCCTTTGCCTTCCCCTTCTCCTTTTGCCTTCAATCTTTCCCAGCATCAGAGTCTTCTCCAGAGAGTCCTCTCTTCGCATTAGGTGGCCAAAATATTTGAGCTTCAGCCTCAGTACCTGTCCTTCCAGGGAACAGTCAGGGTTGATTTCATTTAGGATTGACTGATTTGATCTCCTAGCAGTCCAAGGGACTCTCAGGAGTCTTCTCCAGCACCACAGTTCGAAAGCATCTATTCTTCGGTGCTCAGCCTTCCTTATGGTCCAACTCTTGCAACCATACATTGCTACTGGGAACACCATCGCCCTGACTATGCGAACTTTTGTTGGCATGGTGATATCTCTGCTTTTTATTATGCTGTTTAAGTTTGCCATAGCTTTCCTTCCAAGAAGTAAGCGTCTTTTAATTTCATGGCTGCTGTCTCTGTCTGCAGTGATCTTGGAACCCCAAAAAGTAAAATCTGTTACTGCTTTCTGCCCCTTCTATTTGCCAGGAATTGATGGGACCAGATGCCATGATCTTAGTTTATTAATGTTGAGTTTCAAGCCAACTTTTGCACTCTCCTCTTTCACTCTCATCAAGAGGCTCTTAAGTTCTTCTTCACTTTCTGCCATTAGGGTGGTATCGTCTGCATATCTGAGGTTGTTGATATTTCTCCCGGCAATATTGATTCTGGTTTGCGATTCATTCACAATAGTTACAAGAGACATTTGTGAACTGGAATACCTGACACTTTTGTAATATAAGCAGGTATTCTTTCTGGTGTTACCTTCTGTAGACATTAATGTGCATAAGCTAGTACATCTTAATCTACTGGTGGTAAGTACATCTTACCTACCTAACCTAACATCTTACTTTCTAAGTTTCAGGCTGCTCAGTAGGCACATAGATATTTGGGAATGTCCTAAGTCTGAGGACCAGTGAAAGTCACTTTGTATAATGTGCCTAATAGTTTACATTGGTGTTGCTTTCTTACCAACCTCCCTTTTCCAGTATTGCATGGGGGTGTATCTGTTTCTTTTCAGATACTACAGTGGAAGCATGAAGCCAGTGTGCTGCTGCTCACTCCTGGTAATGTCCAAAACTGTCGTGAGATTGCCATTTCATTTTGGAAAGAATGCCAAGCATGCTCAGATGACCTCACCCATTGTTGCTGTCAATATTTGTTTTCAGCAGTGGAAATTCACAGTCTTCAGCTCTGTGATGTTCTCTTTTATACAGGGACTTCCCCTTTGTGTTCCATAACTTGCAGAATTTTCCACACATACATAGTGGGGGGATCTGTATGTTGCTGGACTGAAGTCACTAAAGAGGAAGTGTGGTTTTGGTAGTAACCCTACAGGAAGACTTAAGACACTTCATTTGGGGATATATGGAATGGAGATCAGAAGTAGATCAGAATACATCAAAAGTGAAGTTTGATGCATTACTACTGTATTTCTTCAATTCTAAGACGCATGTTTTTTCCCAATTAAGCTTTTCAAAAAATGGGGTGCGTCTTAGAATCGAAGGTCTCCAAAAAGCACCCCAAAATGCTATCTTCTTACTTACTGGGGCTTGCAGGAGCTTCAGGGAGGCCTGCGCAACCCTCTGCAGGCCTCCCTGATCTTCAGTTCGGCAAAAAACGAAGCGTCATTTCGCGAAAACCAGAAATTCCCCAAAATCGCTGTTTTTCGCCAAACTGAAGATCAGGGAGGCCTGCAGAGGGTTGCGCAGGCCTCCCTGAAGCTCCCCCAAGCCCAGGTAACGAAGGAAATGGCACTTTCTGATGGGGCCAGAAATGCTATGCAAAGGCAGTGCACTCAGTCATCCTCAGCTGCAGGAGACATGCTGGGGAGAGTTGGTGCTGAGCAGGTAGATTTAATGAAGGGAGGCGTGTCTTACAATTGATGGATTTTTTTTCCCTGCTGGTGGTACTGAAAGTAAAGGTGCGCCTTAGAATCGATGGCGCCTTAGACTCGAAGAAATACGGTAAATTCACCTGTTTTACACAAACCCTTTTGTAGGCAACAAATTGTTGTGGAATTCCCAGTTGTTACTGATATGGTACTACTTGGTGGAGCCCTATGCAGCTGTAGGGACATTGTAAACTTGATGGCTATATTTATCAACATAGACTAGTATCTTCAAACTGTGTTTATTGCAGTAGCCTTCTTACAGTAGCCAACCAGATGCCACTGTGGGAAGCAGTATGCTGGGCTAGATGAATAACGAAAAGGCTCTTTATTGCTATATGGAAGGGTAATATTAGGAGTTAAACTCTGCCTCAGTTAAGGGGGAGAAGAGTGAGAGGTGTGTGTGTGTGTGTGTGTGTGTGTGTGTGTGTGTGTGTGTGTGTGTGTGTGTGTGTGTGTGTGTAATGGAGAGGTGTGTGTAATGGAGAGTGTCTAATTGTTATACAAAAATATACCTAAAATATCAGAAAGTTTAACTATAGCTTGTACTGTATGTGGATGTTTTGAACAATTCTGCTCCTGTTAAAGAAGGGGAGTATAATGTAGTCTGTAATGTGTAACTAGTTGTATTTCTATATTACCAAGTTTGGAAGTCCATGTTACCTGAAATGTACTTCTGTTGGCAAAAACAACAACCATGTGTCTCATTCTTCACATCTCCTCTATAAAGCTCATGAAAGTTCAACTAGTGTTGTGACATCGTTACATTGTGCATTTTCCATGTCCAAGGTCACCACTGAGGATCAACAGCAGGGGTGACAAACTCATTTCATATAGTGTGCCAAACAGCATTCATGACGCCTGCTGAGGTCTGGAAGTGACCTTATTAAGCAGGAAGTGATGTCGTTAAGCAGATGATGGCCAGAAATAAGCACTTTGTTCTCATTAGCTACAAATGACAGAAGAGAAAATGTGCAAATCCTGATCATATTTTCAAGTTATGAGAGCCCAATTATCACGATGGGAGAGTCCAATTATCACACGGGCCGCCTTTTAAGTAGCACCGCTTCTGCCGTAGCATCACTTGGCAGCTCAGCAGCTGGGAAGTGCTCTGCATAGTAACACTTCAACAGAAGCAACACTGCTGAAAGGGTGACCCGTATGATAATTGGTCACACTTTGACTGTGTCTCCTTCTCTCACCCCTCTTGGTCTGCCCCTCCCTCCCATAGCATTCCTTGCCTTTGGATACCTCCTTCTGTCTCTCCCTTTCAGAGTCTTGACAGAAGCGGCGCTGCTGAAAGGGCGGCTCTGGCAGAGCCCAATTATAATGGGGGCCAGATAAAGAGCTTCCGGGGGCCACATCTGGCCTGTGGGCCTTATGTTTGACACCCCTGGTCAACAGTTATGGCATGAATTTCTGTGTTTAGTGCAAATTACTGAGTGACTAGCAATGGCAAAATGGATAATATACAGAAATAGTTGTCTGAAAACACCTTAAGTATCCCAGAGAACCCTACACATATTGGTAATTTCACTGTTACATTCAATTAACTGTTATGGTCTATCCAGGATTATCTTAATGATAGAACAGATAGTCTAGCACATCGTGCAGGAGATAGAGTAATATTGAATCAGACCTTCTTTTACAAGAGATAGGCTGCCTCTTGTAAACTTTATGAGGGCACACAGCAAGGAGCTGACTAGACTGCATAGGCTGTAATGTGTGATCTAGCCACATTTAAATTACTGGGTGCAGCTTCTTGCTGTGTGCACATAGGATAGTCTACTCACCTGAAAAATTGCCACATGTAACATTACCCATATAACATGTTACTTCACATAGAAGTCATTTCATAGTAATTTTTAACATGTGAAGCAGACATAAGACTGTTGTATGTCAACAGAAGACATACATGACATACATGTCGGGCAGAAGAGTCTGGCTTAGTTGGGAGAGCTGCTGCCTTTAAAGCCCGAAGACCGGTGAACTTGATAAGTTCGAGACACGCCGCCGGCAAAAAGCTGTGAAAGCCTCCAGGAGGAGAGATAAGAGCTTCCAGCTGCGTCGGTCGAGTGTGGGAGGCGCCAGCCAGCAGAATTGTCAGACTGTAAAAAAGGATACCACCTGGAAAGTAGCCGTTCATGAAAGATTGGACATTCATATATTGTAAAAAACAACAACCAAGGGGGGTTAGGACAGCCTGCCCATGTACACCACCTTGGATTAAAGTCGGAGGAGAAAACCAATGACCAAGAAAGGCGGTATATAAATGTTGTTGTTATGATGTCAGTATTGGTAAAATGTACCAGTGGCTGTGGGAGTACATGATGCAGGCAGGCACTCTCAGGCAAAAAACGAATACATCAGGAATTGCCATGAAAAGTCAATGTTTCCAGCACTGCAGTGAAAAACTAGTGTTAGTAACAATGAGGGGAAAGTGCATGGGTCAGCAGAAAAGCAGCTGTCCGATGGCAGCTGCAAACAGACTGTATCATTGATGCTCTTGAATCATGGACAAAAAGCGTTGTAAATAAAGATGTCATGCTCCCGGTTGGTTTGTGCAGGAGCTGGAAAGGTCAATGTCCAATGGATACTTGAACAATTATTATCCATCTTTCTTCTTTTTTTCACAGAAATGATATATAGAAAGGATGTCTCCATGTCTCTCTCCCCTCCCCTTTTAAAAAACAAATTAAATTCTAGTGGAAATTTCTGTTCTGTGTTTGAGTTAACAAATTGCATTATTATGGGCGCAGTGTGTATTGAATATCTACAGTTTTGAGCCTACACTTGTTACTGGGGTAAGAGATATAGAGTTCGTTTCATTAAAGCCTGTTTAGATGCAGAAATCTAAGTAGTTCTGCTTGAATCATTTCTATATTACTGAAACATAGATCCTGTTCCCTCTTGTAACTTAGCTTAAATATGTGTAACTAAAAGAATAGTGTGTTTTTATTTTATCCTTGCTTCTGTTTCTCTTTCCTTCCTCTGTTGTCTCCCTAGTGTCAGTACAGTCGGACCTCGCTATCTGCGGGGATCCATTCCAGACCCCCCCATGGATAGCAAGGATCTGTGGATACAGGGGCCAACGAAAAAAGGGGAGGAAAGGAAAAAAGGTTAAAACGCAGCTTTTAAAAAACCCTTTTTGAAGCAAACTGCTGCGTGTTCTTGCTTAAAACAGGCTAAAATTATGCTCCGGAAGCCTCTTCCGGATTGTGCAACTCCTCGACTCCCCCTCCCTCTCCCAAAATAGCTTCAGAATGCATTATTCTGGGCGACCTTTGGGAGAGGGGGGAGTTGTGCGACCCGGAAGAGGCTTCCGGAGTGCGATTTCAGCTGGTTTTAAGCAAGAAAACGCAGCGGTTTGCTTCAAAAAGGGTTTTTAAAAGCCACGTCTTAACATTTTTTTTTCTTTTTACAGTGGACCTCGCGGATCCGGGATCCATGGTGAGTCAAATCCGCGGATCCCAGATCCGCGAATAGAAAGGGTTCACTATATATGGATAGCCCCTTGAGGCAGAGACATGTCTTCTCATTCTTTGTAAAGCACCATGTACTTGGATCGTGCAATAGCAATAGTACCTAATATAATAATAGATCCTGCCTATCAGCCAGGGAGTCAAATTATTAAAGCCCTGCTGGATCAGGCCAAGGACCATCCAGCAGTCTGTTTCTCACAGTGGACCACCACCTGCCTCTGGAAAAGCCCACAAGCTGGAGAGAGACATAATTCTCCCTTACCATTGCTTCCCTGCAACAGGTATTCTGGAGCATACTGCCACCCGATTTGAAGGTAGCACACAGCCATCCTAGTGAGTGACTATTGATAGCCATCTTCCATGACCTTGTCCAATCCTCTTTTTAAAACTATCCAAGCCAAGTGGCCATCGCCACATCTTGTGGCAACGAATTCCACAGACGAATTACACAGTTTGAAGAAATACCTCCTGTTGTTCGTCCTAAATCTCCTGCCAGTCAGTTTCAGTGAATGAGCCCTGGTTCTAATATTTTGAGAGGCGGGAGAAAGCATCTCTCTATCCGCTCTTCCACACCATGCATAATTGCATAGATCCCAGTCATGTCTCCCGTAAACGCCTTTTTGTTCCAGTTCAGGTTCATCTGTATTTTTTCTCTTTCCAGTTCAAATGCTTATTTACAAGTACCCATTTAGACAACTTGAACTGGCTTTAAGTACATTTTTCTGCAGCATGTATCAAATTATGTTGCTTGCAATGTAACACTATACAATAATAATTTAATTTAATTTAAGATTAAAAAATTAAACTCTTATTTAGTTAGAAGGTTTTTACAAAGTATATACTAGCAGGTGTTTTGTTGTTTTTTAAAGGAAAATGTCCTGTTTATGGTTAATGGCAGCAAAGAAGCGCAGTGCCAAGGAAAAACAAGAAGCTTCTAGCCTCAGTTCAAGAACCCTCCACACTGAAGCCTTGTTGGTAGACAGCAGCCAGTGGGTGGGAACGCCTCTGCTTCAGCCCCAGGTCCTATCTACACTTGATATGAAACTCTCCTGTTTCTCTTCTCTTTAGATAGCTCACTGGGAAATATAGTTTCTCAAAGTATAACTGAAGCAGAGAAGAACTTCTAGCACTGCCCAAACAAATCTCCTGTTGGATTACTTATTTTGAACCAGTTATTCCTTGCTATATTTAGGGGTTGGGTTCGGGTTCAAGATAACTAGGCTTATCAGAGTCCCGGAATCAAGACGTGCGTCGGCCTAGAGAGGACCTGAGCCGCTCCCAAGTGTGCACCATGGCAGCCCAACGGCGGTCGCGTCGTTGACCGGAAGTTCCGGAAGCTGCAACCCCACTTGGGAGCGGCTCAGGTCCTCTCTAGGCCGACGCACGTCTTGATTCCGGGACTCTGATAAGCCTAGTTATCTAGAACCCGAACGCTTTGATTCAGGGACTCTGGTAAGCCTAAAGATAACCAATAGAGTTTATGTTTGAGTTCAGTTCTGAAGTGAAAACACTGAACCAGTTTTTTGGGGTTCGGGTTCAACTCTTTGCTTTCAGCCCATTGATTGCTCTTGAGCTCAGCTTAAAACACATCCAAAATAATTGGAATTCTAGAAGATTGTCCACAAGGCCAATTCAACCCTTCTCTCACTATAAGTCTTTAGTTCTTAGGGAAGGGATTAAAAAATCATGCTGTTGCTTTGCCCTATAATTGTGTAACTCTCTTCTTTCAAAAACAATACATTTGGGTGGCCTGCCTGTCTATAAGAGAACTTGATCTGTTATGAAATATTAGTTGAGAACTTGATCTGTTATGAAATATTAGTTTCCAGAAGTAACCTTAAATATTTTTAACAGAATTTTTATGTTGAGGTATTGCATCAGTGTGGACACCACAAACTAAGTTACATAAGTCCCCTAGTGGTATATCTGCTTCCTTTGTATTTTATTCATCTGCCTCCAAAAATGCTTGGTATGAAATGAGAATCAAACAGTATAAAGGTTAGATCAATAAAACAATATTCTAAAGTTAACACCATGGGGAAACTCATCTGTTGGCTTTAAATTAAAATCCATGTAATACACAAAATATAAACATCAACAAATCCTCTGGTGGCAAAGTGACCCTTTGTATCATTGTGGTTTAGTGTTTGCACATTCTGGCTTGTTCCCATAGGACAGTTGTGAAGGCCTATGAAACTGCTGTACTGAATTACAGTGAGCTTGATGTTAAGCATGCTGCTTGATCTTAACTCCTGGTGGTTCTTGTTTGGGGTTCTTCAGGATTTAGTGAAAGTTCCTTCAGAGGAGCTGAAGTTTGAATAGATACAACTTTCACTTGTACATATGTTGTTTTGGATAGATCAGACCACTGTGACTTGCTTGGGAACTGTTCCTCTTATAAGTTTACTGATTGTGCCTCACCTCACTTCCCAGGATCTTATTATACAAAAGAATGAGAACCACCTAGTCCAGTGCTGGCCAACCCGTGGCACGCCATGTGCCACATTTTATGTAGGTAATCTTGAGCGTGCCAATTAAATAAATAAATAGATCTAAGGTGATGAAAATATTTAAAGCACAGTGACAGCGCAAGAAGAATAAAGCGCAGTGGGGTGCAGAGACCTCTAGTGTCACAGGCTTGGAAAGGTGCACTGGGGTAAAGAAAGAGAGAGGGACTTCAGCGCTCGGCTCGAGCAGGAACGGCAGTGCGTGCCACTTCAAAAGGCTTGGCGTGCTACTAAGTGGCACCCGTGCTGTGGGTTGGCCACCTATGACCTAGTCCAACATATGTGCTCTTGTTTGAATTAGGAAGTGCCATGAGGTTGCAGAGCAAGCAGAGGATTACCATTTGAGCTTTCCTGTTAGGAAAGTTTCATGACTCCCAAAAGGGCTTTTACATTAGAAGAAGTTGATTTCTTCTCTGGTGGCTGATTTCTCTGCTCCAAGTACAGAATATAAGAACGGTAGCTGAGAGAAAGTTGCTTTGGCAGGTGAATGTGTGTTAGCACATGTTTACAGAACAATTGCCTTTTCTGATATTTTCAAAAGTTGCTTAATGTAGAATGTTGTACAAAATTAAACTACATTTCTCAGTAATGTGTTTCATTACAACTGTGGCCCCATTCAACTTTTCATATATCCAGAGTGACTCCAAACAGGTTTTTTTGCTTTGTGCTCATGTAGTTCCATATCGGTGGTTCTGTTTTGTGTTTCCTTTTGATGCATCAGTCTCATGCTGCCCCTGGAGATGAGACTGAAAACATACTGTGGCTAAAATACCTCTTATTCCTGGGAAGGGAGTGAATGGGAGAGTAAGCAGTAGACGCTTACTAGCCCCGGCAGAAATAGAATGTCATATACCTGGATGAGTAATGAATTACCTGAGATGGGGAGGGGGAGATGGGAGGCTTGCAATAACAAGTTTTGAAAATATATTTTATCTGTCTTATTAAGGTCCACATGCTTCCTACCCTCACCTAAAACTTTTATAAAGGCAGTGCCAGGTTTCTGTCTCCTTTGCTTCATTGCTACTGATTTTTTATGTAGGACGTTTCTGGGGCTTATAGACTTCTGGAATTGGATATGAAACAGGTGATCAGTATTATCTGGGCAGGGGTTAACATTTTATATAAATCTTCCCAGCAGTTCATACTACTTGTTGAGAAGTCAGTGGGGAATCCAGCTCAATCTAAGCTATATCCAGTTGGATGGTTGTGTGTGTGTGTATGTCCAAGCTTATTACGTAGAAGGTAACAAGATCTCGCAAACGCATCCAGCAGAAGTTGATGATGGCAAGCTTTGATGACTTGCATATGCAATGTAATATACAGCAGAGATTTGTGTTGACGTTATGAACCATTCAGTCCATATCTTTACTTAATAATATTGGCCCATTGTCCACACCAACTTAATTTCTTCTTCCAAGAGGATCAGCTTTCCTGGAAATTCAGTTACAATGATGAATTCTGTTGCACTTTTAGTTTTGTTGTTCACACATTTTGGATAATCCTTTGCAGATTAGAGAAGAACACTTCCTCCAATAATTAGAGTGCATTGCAGTTTCAAGTACATCTATTTCTTCTGTGTCATGGTTCTTCACAGTAAATTCTATATCTCTAGGTGGCTGACTTACAGCAATGGAGGTAATGACATCCTGTGGCTCATGATATGAGACAAAGCGTCTACAGTATGGCTCTAGTTAGAGGTTAATAACATTTCCTTTCCCACAAACTTGTGTAAAGTAACTTACGGCGCAATCCGATCCTAGTTAGGCCGTTGTAACCAGTGGTGCAGCGAAAACGGGAGGCCCCAGAACGGAAAGGGGATTCAAATCCCCTCCAAAAGGGGATTTAAATCCTCTTTCCGTTTTGGGGCCTCCCGTTTTCGCTGCGCCGCTGGTTACAATGGCGGCCTAAGTAGGATCGGATTGCGCCCTTAGTTTCAGAAAAATCCAATTCAACTGTAACTCAACCAAATTCCAGCTTGCTATTCAATGATGCTGTTATACCAGCTTACTCCTCTTACTGCCTGTGGAATGAAATTCATGTCAGCCAAAGAACTGGACATATGTGAGGACTGCAAGATAAACAGGATCTGAAGATTGCCTCAAAACATGTTCTTAAGCAATTAATTTGAATGTATATAGGTCAAAGGTCCTAACACAGTACCTTGTTAATCATGGAGAGCAAACCAAGCTCGCAGTTAATGTGTATTTGGCCTGTTTTCTCTTTCTTTTTTCTTTAAATAGTCTGGGGGGGAGTGTGAAATGTCAAAAAAACACAATGGGGGGTAGCATTGTTACCCAGCATATGTTAAAAGTAACCTGTCATTTGACCCTTAATCTATATGCTTTCCTAACTAGCTAGCCCAACAGAGATTGGATTTTTGGATGCTAGGTGGTAGGATAGGAAGAATTCCAAGGAGTGCTTAATGTTCAAAATCCAGAAATGCAGGGCCCAAGCCAACATAAAAGACTCACCCTCTCTAATCTCAAAAGTCCTTCTGACTATCTTGGTACAGTATATCATGCTGCAAGGAAGAAGAGTACACAGGAGAATGTACACAGTGGTGAAAGAATCCTAATATGCATATGTTCACAACTCTATTCCAAACAATCCAGGCTTGAGAGCCCACACTGAAGATGCAAAAGGCACTTTATACAAATAAACAGACCATTTGGACCAGTATTTCTCAGGTGTGTTTGCAGGTTTACTGGAAGCAGAGCACCCTTTAAACCAGAGCTTAGCACCAGCATCTGTTTTGCTTATTCTTAAGGATTTCTGATACATATTCATGTGTACATCTTCTGTGTGTGTTGGTGTGGGTGTGAGCTTGTTTTTATTCCTGTCCTTAAAATTTTCTAGAAATATAGACCGCAATGTGGTGAAGTACTCTAAGCAATGCTCTTAGGCATGAGCGCAGTTATTGCAAATTTGTTTGTTTGTTAATTGAATAGCAGACTTGAATCGTCACAAGCTGGTCTCAAATTCTTCTGGGTTTTAGAAGTGGTTTACTATGTAATCTCTGCTATTCAAGAAAGAAACACTGAAAGCCTTCCTGGGCATATTATTAAGCTAGTTGCTTAGTTTTTTAGATCACCGCTGTAATGAGTACCAGTTCTTCTGCCTGCTTGTTTTTTTTTAACAAAGGAAATGAACAGTGAATAGTTTTTGGATAAATGAGCTTTTTGGATAAATCGCATTTATGTGATCTGCGTTTTATATTTTGTCCTGGTGGTTCTCCTAGTTGCCTCTGGTATTGCTCCACCCATACGGTTGTTGCTCACAACAACCTACTGACCCAGGGAAGGGTCTGTGGACATGATCAACACTTGAGTAAGTGCACCAGGTACTATGGTGCATTTGTGCAGGAAAAATATGCCTGGATTTATAACCTGAGTTAAAATGCATAGGAACGTTCGTATTTTTAAACATTTTTCCTCTTTCGCAGTCCCATTTCACGATTGTGAATGTTGCTCCCCTAGCTTTCTTGTACACTTCTTCTAGCCAACCACAATAATACATCTGAGTTTAAAAAGCGCTTGTTCAGACTAACGTAATAGGAAAATAATGCCCTGTGCAACCATTCATTCTTTACATGTGGTTGGAGATTAAAATTGTGCTGAGTGGCCTCACCATCTGCTGAGCCTGACATCCATACATTTTATGTGGAATCCAATACAAGAAGTATACCACAAAATCAAGTGTACCTAGGGTCCGTATGCATTGCATTCCATGTATGTAGCTCCAATACAAACCTTTTGTCCATTATTTGAACGTCAGGACACCGGAGCGCAGAACCAAACAGTACAATCTGGACACCACATCTTGTATACAAACTGAACGCCTGCATAGAACATCACTCTTAAATGAATGCTTTTTTTTTAATATAAGGAACTTTTAAAAGATTTTCAGTGCTTTCATGGTATATTTAGGTCTGGTCTGAAGCGTTCACAGATGCCCTGGTTATAGTTGCCTTTTTGTTTTAGAACAAAAAGTAACTTGGAAAATAAAGATCTGGCTTGAAGACATAATATATAAACATCTTGCAGCTAGGTCTGGACAATGCCTGGATGATTTGATAGCCTTTGGATATTACATCAAATGCCTGAAGGCAGAGAGGTTGTAGAGGCAGAATGCTGTTGTCTATCATGTGATCAGTACAGATGCTTTGTCAAATGTATAGGATATCAGAATTTCAAATTAATAAGAAATCTGCAATATGAAAATTTTTGTTAATTATGGATGGCATTTTATTATCTCAAAATGCCAGTCTATATCTAACTTGCAGCGCAATCTTGACTAAGGGCCAGGGCCACCTGCCGAATCCTGAGCCCAGGCTGCCGTTCGACTGATGGGCAGGAGGTCTGCTCGGGGAGGAGGACGCTCATCCCCTTCCCCTGGTGTAAACCAGGGCCGGCCCAATGGGCCTCCTTGGATTTCCACCAGCTAAATAGCTGACGGAAGTAGAGGTGGCTGTGTAACAGCCTAGCTGGTCAGGCAGGGACGGGGATATGGCGGGAGCCATCCCATGCCCCCTCCCGGGCTGGCTAGGCCAATGGCCCCCCCTCCCGTGCCCGCCAAACTGCCCCTGTCGGATCCAGACTTATCTCCTCCGGCGGCTGGCTTGGCGACGGAGTTCTGGCGACGGAATGAAGGTGACCAGCCTTTGCGCCGTCCTCCCTTACTCCTGAGTAGTCGCAAGCATGCTTTCCGGCACGTTTGCAACTGCTTCCAGCGCTGAAGCGCTTGCTCCTGCACCGAAAGAATAGTCAGGGTTGCGCCATTGGTGAATTTAGATTGCTTACCCTTCTATCAAGATATGTTCCCCTTTAATCAAAAGAAAACTCTGGGTTTCCTATAGCTTGCCATTATGGCATTGCATTTTGTAGAGATACCTTGGAGAGAGAAAGATGTAGCCTTATGCATGATTACTCAAATTACGATACCTTTAAAGGCAGTGTTCAAACTTGCAACTTGAAGTGACCTTTCTCTAAATGAAGTCAAAATTTCATGGCTCAATAAATATAACGAATATGTTGGCCTTCATCTGCACTTGGTTTATAAGTTTTATGATTAAGTAAATGCTGGGCTTGGTGCTTAAATTCTTTGGACTGATTAGGAAGTCCCCGTGGGTTTCTTTGTTGGCTGCATATGTTTGGACTCTGAATCGGAGTTATCTGCTTAAACTATGATGACTTACTATTGGAATATCAAAATTGAATTAATACCTGAAGTTATTCATATTTTAACATTGATGATTTGTAGTTCGTTACAGTTCTGTAATTCATCCAGACACTCCTGAAGTCTGTACCTAAGGGCCAGGCTACACATTACATTAAGCACATGGTTGCAGTTTACATGCTTTGTTCTTTATTACTTAAATTGCAACTGTGGAGGGGGGTGTCCAATTACGATTGGAACTTTGGCATGGAGGTATATGGGACTTTATTCTGTACATTTGGGATTAGCCCACCCCCGGCCCCCCAGAAACTGCTATTTGCCCTGGGATATAAGCTGCAATTGGTGTGATTTAACTTATCTAAAACCAAACCTGTTGGCCCCAGTAACACAGATACTTAACATTTGTATAGCACTTTCTGAGTACACAAAGTACTTCACCTGTATAATATTGGTGTGGTCCTTACAACAACCCCGTAAGGTAAGTAACTGTTATCCCCATATTGCTTCTGGGGCGTGAAGGCGGAGAGAGAGTGGCTTGCCTAAGGCCACCTAGGGAGTTCATGGCAGAGGTGAAATTCAAACTGGGCAAGTTTGGCCCTCAGATTACCGTACCTTAAACATTGCACAAAAACGTATGTGTACATACAGGGATGTGGATCAAGTCTCTGACTCCAAGTCTCAAGTCAAGTCCCAAGTCTTCCCCCCCCCCCGAGTTCGAGTTGGTTATGAGTTGCGAGTCCCCATCAATTTAATAGAGAAAATGGGTTTAAACCTGAATAAAATTTGACTTGTCGTAAAAGGCTCCAAGTCCTGAGTCGAGTCTTTCGAGTCTTTTACAATCGCCAAGTCAAGTCAGAGTCAAGTCATTAACATGACTTGAGTCCGACTCAAGTCCGAGTCAATAGACTCAAGTCTACATCACTGTGTACATATGAAGCTGCCTTATGCTGAGTCAGTCCACTGCTCCATCTGCCCAATATTGTTTACTCAAACAGTAGTTCTCCTAACGTCTGAGGTGGAAGTCTTTCTTCTAGCAGGAAGCCAGGGATTGAATGTGAAATCTTCTGCATGCAAAGCATGTGCAGTGCCACTTGGTCATAGCCTGTCCTACGTCGAACGTGCAGAACTTCACTGTTCAAGAGGAGTCTCTTTGTAGACAGGCCTCCCACTAACACACACTAACAAACATCACAGTACTGGAGCTCATTATCACATGGCATGCATCCTGAAGCCCCAGGGAATAGTTCATAATGAGCTTTGAACTTGCTTGACTGTTCCTTTAGGGCAAGGCACTGCAACAATTTTGATTCACTGGTTGTACCTACCAAGCTTCTTGTCATGTACTGTGAACTGGTAAATCTTTATTTCCAGTATTGGCCTCTGTCTACCTTTTACAGTGGTTTACAGAGAAAAGCAAATAACTAAATGGCTCCCTGTCCCAAAAGGGCTCACAATCTGAAAAAAAAAAATGCAGAAGAACACCAGTAAGCAAACACTAGAAAAGACACTGCTAGGGTAAAAGGGACAGTTACTCTCCCTTTGCTAAATATAAGGAGCACCAATTAAAAAAGTGCCTCTATGCCCAATTATTGTCACTCAGTCTACACCTTTTCTACTGTCCCTGCCACTCAGCTGAAGCTTTCCAGAGGTGAAGATTAACCAGTGTAGTGAGAAAATTGAAGCACGTTTTGATTCTTTGATCATTGAAATTGATCGTTCTGAGTACTGCGTGCATGTATGTAACCTGGGACTTAATGACCCAGATAAACTATAATTTTTCTGTACTTCATTATGTATCCCCACATTTCATGACTGCTAGCATGATTTAAACAATAAATTCACAATTGACTCTGATTTCCACTTTATCACAAAAGAACTTGAGATCCTCTATGGTGACTACAAGACAGTTATCTTGCTTCAGGGGCATTTTAATGAGCTTTTTAATGAATAATGGAAAGCTCCTAGATATTGGTAATGAAGCGTTTACTATAAAGAGTAAATCTGATTCTATGCCCCTTTTTGTTTTGTGTTAACATTTATTTTATGTAATTTGTATTGTGTTAGAAAAAAACTAGAGGAATAGTATCACTTTCCAGAATACTGTTAATTTCTTGGCATTTGTTCTTTCTTTCTTATCCCACAGGATAATCCACAACTCCACAAAAACATGAGTCAAACACATTATAAATTTCCCTAAGAGAATCAACATCTTTTCCAGCTGTTTGGATTGTCCTTCTAAAGCCTAACCAGATATCCCATCTCTCAGTATTGTTTGAGACTTATACTTTGATTTGCTCAATGTTCTTGATGGACTAGGTCAATACCTTGTGTCTTTAGTTTTCTTTGCAATTCTTAGCTCTTATCACAGAATGTAGAAAAGAAGAAAAGATTGCACTATTTGAGGAAAAGATTGCACTGTGTTCAACTATTTGTATCCATTAGCATGAAAACTGTTACCAGTGTCAACAAAAACCTTTTAAACTCCTCTCAAGCCAGCTCTGAATAATATTTATGGAATAAGACATCCTTGCAAGATTATTGCAAATAGATTTAAACTTGTTTTGATCAGATTCAGATAGCTGCACTGAAGTGTAACAGATCCTTATAAAAACCTCAGAGTTTCTATTTTAACTCTAGTCTTGGCAAACAAAGAGGTTATAATTTATGAAGAAGAATGTATTTGCAATCATTCCAATTAATACTTTCTTCTATTTTCTCTGGCATGTGCATATGTACCTAGTTGTAACAGCTTTAAGCATTGGCAAGCAGCATAGTAAGCAGCCTGAAGTTGGAACTGGGCCTCCAAAGCTTTCAATCTGAATCGGCAAAAATAAACTTGTCTCCCTAGCTTAGCTCCCCAGAAATATTTTATTTTATTTTATTTATTTTTCACATTTTTATACCACCCTTCCTCCAAGGAGCTCAGAGTGGTGTACATATTTCCTCCCCTCCTTTTTGTCCTCACAACAACCCTGTGAGGTAGGTGGGGCTGAGAGATAGTGACTGGCCCAAGGTCACCCAGGAAGCTTCGTGGCTGAGCGGGGATTTGAACCTGGATCTTCCAGGTCTAAGGCAGCCTTTTATTTCAATCCTCTGGAGAAATGGGTCCACTTGGAGAGGGTCATCTATTGTGTATGAACAAGATAAGTGTGTTACATTGTTTGAATTTTGTCTGTTAGGGAAATAAGTTATACACTTAATCATACTCTGACAATTCAGACAGGTCTCAATTTATGCGGACGTTTTGTTCCTGGAAAATCGTGCATATATCAAAATGCGTAAATTAAAACCTGCTTGCCCATAGGAAACAATAGGATTAGCCTAGATCAGGGGAAAAGTCATTTCATACTCATGCTGACAACTGGTGACTTCTGCTTGCCCAAGATGGCTTTGGGGGAGGGTTGAGAAGGGAGGCGAGTGGGAGTGGCTACTGAGGTCGTTGTCCAAGAAAGCAGCGAGAGAGAACAAAGACACTGGCAAGGAAACTGAGAAAGTGGTAAGCGGGTATCTTCTGGGGGGGAGCACTAGCTGTGTCTGCAAGAGCAAGAAATTGCCCCAGGGAATTGCTCCCTCGCTCAGAGCGAGTGGCAGAAGATCCACTCTATCTACTCAGAAGACTTTCCATTTGCTGTCTTCCCTGGCGCTTATCTCCAAGTGTGCATGTGCTCCAGCCCAGCCCTTCTGCTTGGGATTTTACAAGAGGTGCAGCCATAGCTGCCTCAGAAGCTCTGTGAATGCATTTTCTTTGTATCGTTTTTTATCTTTTGGCTTTAGAGGAGCCCCCCTCCTCCCCCCCCCCGAAGCTACCAGCATCTAACAGGGTTGCTCGTTAGCAGGTAATTAACCACGTCATTTCAAAAGCGAGCCCACACAACTTGCACTTCCGGCATTAATTTGTAAACTGTGTTATTTCAAAAACCTGCAATTTTAAGTCTGCATTAATCGAGAGCTGCCTGTAATATATTTTTACAACAAAAAGCTATGTTTGAAGAAAACACAATGTGGCACAATGGCTTGTGCTTATATGATGTCTACAGAAATTTTGTCCCCGTCTTTTTTTACATGGATCACCTACTGAGAGGCTCTTAGGTGCTGTTTCACATATTGCACAATAGGAAACTGAGAATTGCCACCCAAGTTTATAGCCAACAGAGAGCTGCAGGCAATCCTGGCTCCCTAACAGATATAAGATACATGTGTTTACACATATGTTCTTGCTGTCTTGACACTTTGCTTTTAACTGTACACTTAAAATATCCTAGATGTGCACCTTGAAATGTTAATGTGAGAAAAAGTCTCAAGTCTCTAACTTCTTGGAGGTTCCACAAAGTTCATGACTATGAAGCCCTTTAAAATGCCTATTAAATATCTTCATACACATGCAGACTTGCTTTTCTTTACATCCTCCTCAGATGAATATATACAGTAAGATCATATCACAAAAGAAACAAAAAGAAATTGTGTATCAGTGTTGTCATGCCTCTGTAGAGCTGTTAGAATGAGAGAGCAGTGAGCCCCTCTCCTAAATTCCTAACAATCTTGGCACTTAGAGTCTGTGTACATGCTACTTGGATCACATGGAAGCCAGCCCCACTTTAGAACCCTGAAGGTTTTTTGCACTGACTGTCCCCACAGACTGGAGGAGGAGGCTGGAGAGGGTTGGAAAGCTCACTTGCCTTTACCTTTCCCTGCGTTCCTGGGAAGGAATTCTAGGGTTCCTGCCATTTTAAGAGGTTTTTCAGGGCAGGAGTGTGGGACCAGGTGAGGTTTCTGTTCATTAGGTGAGGTGAATATTTCTTGTCTTCTTTCACGTATAACTCATTCCTTCCTCCATCTCTTGCCAATTAAATGCTAGTCTTTTCTGTTTTCTTGAACTGTAAAAATGTTTAACTGAAACTATGCGTAAGTTTTCCTACGGCCTTCTAGGAACTGCCTATCCTTATTCGTAGGTGTACAGTTCTGGTTAGAAATCCTTGTTTGCTTCTGTACCCATATCTCAGCATGTAAGCACTAGTAGTTTGCCTGTAAATTCTAGGTCAAACATTTCTAGTCAGGTTTCCTCAATAAGATGAGCCCACGGTGTCAGAATTCCCATACAGAAGCCAACAGGAAGGTGGTTCTTGTAGAGCAGTTTTAGTTTATGCACTATGACTGTCTAAGATAGAAGATCAGCTGTCTCGTTTGGCAATAGCCACAGCTTCCAGAAACCCCTCAAGGGCAACACTGCATAGAATGCACTGTAGTAGTCAAGCCTTAGAAATTGCAAAATCATGACTAATGGCTCCAGGCAGAATCCCTTCTATCCAACAAGAGCTGAAACATTCAAATTCAACAAAATGTTATTGACTAGGCAGCTAGACATATTTTATGTTCTGTTGTGTCTAAATGTCTATGGCCAGGTTTTTCCTAAATAAACAATACAAAGTTTTACAAAATTTGAATTTTGCCTTGAGAATTGAAACTCTGGCCAGACCCGCACACCACATGTTTTCTATGTTTCTTGCTTAATATTCTTTCAGGGTGCGGACATTGTAGATGGAAAGCCTTGGTCTTGAGAAATTGCCTTAAACATCTGTTTGTGTTAGCTAGATATTGGTATCTACATGAAGATAAACGTGTGGTAAAAACCTGTCAACAGTCCTAAATGAGCTGCCAGCATGAAAGCTAATGAACCTACTCTTTTCCTTGTGCATAAAAACTCTGTAGGGCTGGGTCTGAATGTTAGGAGTATGTTAGCTCACCTCAGTCGCAGGATCTGTGATGATGAATGAGCTTGAGAGGTTGGGCCAGGGGACATTGTTCAGTGATGAATAGTGTTGCTTCGCATGTTGGGCGTAAGCTTCAGCCAAAAAGTATTGCCTCAAGTCATCCCTCCCCACCCTGTCGTTACTATTTGCAACTCTGTTCTACCTTGCCCTTTATTTCCTGGTTTTTTTAAAAAAAAAAACCTGGTAAAAAAAGTACTCCTCAGATCTGTTGCCCCCAGACATAGAAAATGTTTGGGTTTGGGGATTTGCCACCAAAATCTGATTTCATCCATGTTCTGTTAGATTTTTATCGAGTTCACAATGCAAAAGCATAACTCTAATGATAGTTGGAGCGCTCAATACAGTTATATTGCCAGGGTGTTTATCCAGGCACCATTTCCAATAATGTGTTTCCCAATGTAGGGCACCTGACCCCCTACGGGTGGCATAAAAAGTCTGTGCATTTCAGAGCATGGATGGGAATGGTTTGGAGGTGGCTGCAGCTGTCTTGCCCCTCCTGTACAGGGGATTTCCTCTTTAATGTAGGGTGAAAGCATTTTTCCCTCTTTCCGTACAGGTGTTCAAATCTTTGCCTGAAGATCTGGCTCCCTTGTTGAGTACATTATGTATTATTATTATTACTCCACATTTGCCAGCATAAAAGGCTTGTTTGAGATTGCTGAGATATTAACCCTTCTTTTGCTGCACTTGGGCTATGTCTATTCGGGGGGGGGGGTATTTTGAACAAACTCTTTTACCTGATCTTTGCTATCTCCTACAGGGTTTTCTCGTTTTCCTTTCTTGCCATATGAGACATGGAGGAAAAATATGTGCTATTTCATTTAAAAATCCTTTTGAGTTCAGAATACCTATATGTTGACACTTACCTATAAGTGTCCTATATATCTATATCTATACACCTATATCTAATTGCTGTTATTACCAGTGAATAGTAATTCACACCTATATCTAATTGCTGTTATTACCAGTGAATAGTTCTTGGCAGTGTTCCAGTCTCTTATTTTATCATTCTTGTACAGTGAGGGGAAAAAGTTAACTGTCTTTCCGGAAATGCATGCTTCTCTCCCCCCCCCCCCCCATAGATTGGAAAAGAAAGCAGAGGAGGTGAAAACGACATCCCTTCAGTTAAACCCCTACAAAGGCGGGGCTGTTGGCCCATGAATTATATAACAGTTATTCAGGCAGCTGGAGCTACACCATTTCCCCCCTGAGGAATTCTCATGTCAGCCAGTGGGTGGTGCGAGTTGTTCTCTCATATTTCATCAAGTAAGGAATTGCAGATAAACTAATTCAGCTTTGTCTGCTATCAAAGGGCTGGTTCTCATGTCAGCCTCATAATAAGACAACACATGTCTATTGCCTGTTACTGACCCCAGAAGTAGAAAGGGGGTCCCCCTTCCTCCCAGCATGGTTACCTGCCAGTCAAGGCTTGTGAGCACCATCTCATGCCATTCATGCAGAGAGGGAATTGCTGCCACCACACATGCTTCCAGCACTTGACCATCTTTTTGCCATCACTTCAGCTCAGTAGTGTAGCAGCCAAAAATGCCAGGAGCTTGTCTAGTGGTGGTTCTTCGTAAAGTAGGCAAAGTACAGGTTAGCTCGCTCTCTGATGTGGTGCGAGTCAGAAATCTCTGGTTCAAAATTTACCTCAGCCTGAATTCATCAGTGGGCCTTAGGCAAGCCACTGTCTTCCCCGCAGACTGCCCCCCCCCCCAACCAGTAATGTGGGAATCATTATTGATGGTATCTCACAGCTTGTTATGTGAATCATTTTGCTCACTCAAAACACCACATAAATGCTAAAAACTGTTTCTGTAACCACCATTACAGTGTGATGGATGTCATAAATCAGTAAGTTAATTTATTGCATTTAATAAATTTACAGATAAATTTAGAGATTAAATTATCTCATTTTGTACTATTTTGCAAAGGCTGTCATCTCTCTTGCCTTTCCTTGGCTTTCAACTTTTTATTTCAGACTCCTTAGATTCTTCTATCCCCCCCACCCCACCCACATACATTTGAAGGTAGCTGATTTTGTTTTAACACATTCTAGACAAGTTTAAACTGGCTGACAAATATTTGAAGAAAGAAGTCTAATAAAATGCAAATAAGGAAGGGAAGTTAATACTGGCTCTTCAAGATAAAGGCCTTCTAGTAAAACATCTTTAAAAGTCTTTAAAATCTATTTTGAAAATGACAATGTGAATTCTTGTTCTTGAATTCTTGAATGTGAGAAAAGGAAAGGAGCCAGGTTTAGAGGAAACCATGTTAGTGTATCTCCACAGTTGTAATGAATTCAAGACATTGCTTATACTTTGACAGTTGGATTCTGTTCTGGCTCATGACCACTGAAAATGTTTTAATCATTTGCACTACCATTTTCTGTCATCATTGGAACCCTTATTTGAAGAATGAGGTTTCACAGCTGTAAAGGAGAACATTTCAGCTGGAGTTGTTTACTATTCATATGCATTTTAGCTAATCTAAGAAGCTGAATTGTAGTGTGAAAGAGATAATTCAGTAGATAAGGTTTATGTAGTGTATCTTCACTTTGATGAACAATTGACCAGTACACACAATATTTTAAGCAACTTAGGCTACAACCTTATGTGCACTTTCCTGATAGTAAGCCCCATTTTAAACCACAATATACTACATAATTTAGGAGGTTAAGGATGATGATAATCTGTATTTATATACCGCCTTTCTTGTCAGATTTCTCTTCAGACTTATTCAAGGGTTGACTTGAATTCAGACTTATTCTTATAAGACTTCAGACTTATTCACAGGCTGGCTTTTCTACCACCCCACCCCCCAGGGGTTTTTACAATAATATTCTATTCGCATAGAACCCTTTTCATGCTCCAGATGTTTCCCTTCAGCTGTGTGTGGTATCTCTCTGTCTGCAAAACCCATGCCTTCCAAGCTTGCCTGACAGCAACTCCTCTCTCTCACAGAGGGTTAACACAGGTTATCTTCAGCTTGTTGGCAGCTTCCGGTTGACTCGAACTATTTATTTAAAAAATTTATACCCCGGCTTATCCCATGCCAAAGCAAATGCCCAAGGTGGCTTACAACATCATGATAAAAATACACATAATTTAAAACAATCCATAAAATAAGTTAAAAACAATAAAATCCAGGGGGGGGGGGACAATATAAAGCAGAGAAGCAGTGGTGCAAAACATCTTGAGACTCAGAAGTCAGACACCAACCCATCACCCAAACGCTAGACAAAACAGAAATGTTTTGAGCCCTCGCCGAAAAGCCATGAGGGAGAGG
Source organism: Plestiodon gilberti rubricaudatus (assembly GCA_026170595.1). Lineage (NCBI taxonomy): Eukaryota > Metazoa > Chordata > Lepidosauria > Squamata > Scincidae > Plestiodon > Plestiodon gilberti. The sequence continues at coordinate 23,652,518 of JANXHW010000002.1, read as the reverse complement.
GTAGTTCTCAAGTCCCCTGGCAAGGAGTTCCACAATTGTGGCGCCACAACAGAGAAGTCTCGCCCACGTGCTGCCATTCCTCTAACTTGAGATAGAGGTGGCACTCGTAGGGTGTCGTAAGAGGGCGGGCCAGAATGTATGGGAGAAGGTGGTCCCTCAGATATCCTAGACCCAAACCGTGAAGGGCTTTAAAGGTCATTACCAGCACCTTGATTTGGGTCCGGAAATTGAATTGGGCCCAGTGCAGCTGCTGAAGCAGCGGTACAACAGAGTCAAATCACCTAGCTCCAGTGACCACCCGGGCCGCCTCATTCTGCACTAATTGAAGCTTCCGAACCGTCTTCAAGGGCAGCCCCACATAGAACGTGTTACACTCCAGGCTTGAAGTCACTAAGGCATGGACCACTGTGGTCAGTTCCGATCGACTCAAGTACAGCCGTAGCTGGCACACCAGCTGAAGCTGGGCAAAAGCATCTCTGGCTACCGCTGCCACCTGGCTTATGAACTAGTGTCATCTTTAGCTTTTTCTTCAGGCAAGGTGGCAGCTCAACTACTAGACCGCACCTCCTGCCCTTTATTGCCCTAATGATGCTCTTTATTGCTGCACACTAATATAGCTGAATTCAAACACTGGAATTTGTGTGTGGAATCTGAACCTGTAAACGCTCATAAACTTGCTCAATGTGATGATAAAATGAATCGCTGTCATCAAAGATGCATTGGTCCAGGATTGGGTGAAGCACAGTAGTTCTACAGTAGCACTATTCTTACATTACCATCCATGCAGTGCTGTACATGGGGGGCGGGGCTTGGGTGTCCTTTGGTATGGAGCTTACCAGCACACTCGCAAACACCACCATGTGGAGTTGGCATCATACAGACAGTAACATATGAACAGGATTGCTTTGTAAGGAATCAGGTTAGGTTGGAGGATTGAACATGGCTTCCTGCTCATTAAGAGTTGTACATGTTAATATCAAGACTGGCCAGTAGTTACTATCAAAGCACATGTTCAATGGAAGAGATATTCACTTCCCGAACACACATGTGCGTGGATAAGTTATGCAAGACTTTTCACAATCTCACCCCTATTGTACTACCAACATGCTGCTAATGAAATTGGTGAACAAAATTCAACACATAGGAAACAATGTAACCACATTCCATCACATCCTTTTAATATCTATGCCAGTCAGTTGGAATACAATTTAATTACGTATTTATTATGTAAAGCAAGTTTGCAGGCAATAAAAAAATTAAAAAATAGCTGTAAGGTGTGGTCATGTTACGCCTAAGGGTATAAGCTTGTTTATGGTGGTTAATCAGCTTGGCAGATGAATAAAATGTTCTGCTTCTAGTCTTGGCAATAAATTGTTTAAATCAACTTGTTTCTACTCATATTCTTTATATTATCCAAGTGACAAGCAGACATTGCTCCTGGGTAAGAGTGGGAGGATAGAAAATAATTCCTTTCTTAAATATGTAGAGAAATGAATCCAAAAGAGATTTACGATTTTAGCATATGCCAGCAACAGTTTTTGTATAACTTTGAATAGAGGTTCGTTTGGAGCTTACTTATTGGACTTAATGAAATTATTGTTGTGTGTTTTTTTTCATGTGAAGGTGGAGATTGAGAGGCAGAGAACACCTGTTTGCTCTTAAGGGCATATTGATAAGAAAGAATGTTGCTTTTGCTTGGAATGAAAAGTTATGAAATTTGTGATGGTTCTTGATCTCTATGAGAATGTTACATAATCTTGGATAAGCTACAAGAAAGGATTTGCCTCCTTTGCAGACAAGCTTTACCTATAGCGTAAGGATCTTATTCTCCCAGGACTCCAGAGGACAATCGTATTCCTTTTCAAGTAAGTTCCTCCTCCTGGGTTGATAGGCAGGGCTAAGCTTTTAGTGTCTCCTCCCAAGGGAGGGGTGTCTTCATTCCCCAGACCTGCCTTCCCTAGTGGTAGGTCAACAGGGTTATTTGGAGCTCTCTCAAGTCGAAATTTTTGTAGAAAGGTATTGGATTCTTCTTTTTCTGTCTCTTCATTCTTTTTCTTTCTCTCCCTTTTCTCTCACTCCCCCCTCCCCACATCTCCCTACCTAGGCCTGTGGGCCTTACATGAAGTAAATAAGGGGGGGATTGGCTATCCGCTCCCTCCCCCTCCAGCAGTGTAGCAAGGAGACCCAGAATCTTCATATCACCATATTCTGCACCCACTAGGGTCCTCTGATTGCACTTGGTGGTAGAAAGACTGGGAGAGGGAGAGGAGGTTGGCATCGTCCACTGCAAGTGCAGTTTCTTCATGAAGGAAGGTGTAATTGCACCCCTCTCACACAGGCTGAAGAAAGACCTGACAAATTAGGTCAGAGGTATGCAGGTGGAAAGCCCACCAATTGCATAGCACTCAGAGTGCTCCTAAAAGGCACTGACCCTACAGCCTCCCCTCCTTGCAGCGTACATATTAAACATGTGGCACATTCCATTAGGACCCTTCGTGGCTCCTACAGCGGTGAAAGGAGTAGTGTGGGTTTCTGGGTCTGGGAGTTATCGACACAACCACTCTTACAAAATGCTCCCATAAGAGCGAAAAGAAGCATAGGAAGCTCTTTTCCAAGGACAGATCCAAATGAAAAAGTGAGAAGGGACACAGGTGTCCTAGTACTTGGTCTTCCTAGACCTTCTAGTGGGATTTCATCCCCAGACTCATCTTGGGGATGGCAGAGCAGTAAATCAGGACAGGCCATGGTAGAGGGCTTGCCCCTGCCTTTATGGGGAACTCTTCTGGTGATTTGGAGACAGTACATGCTGCAGAGCTACCGTCTCATTATATGTTTGACCAGCTTTGCCCAGACAGGTTGGAGGCTTCCCTATAATCTGATCAGAAAGAGGAGGGGGAATTTTCCAAGCACTCGCAGCTGGATCCCAGATGGATCAAGCTCCCTCCCACATGGACAGGTTTTTCCAGCAGATGTTTTTCCACTCTTATTGTCTAAGGCCTGTTGTATGCCGCAGCCTGTTCTACTAGAAACCATGGAAAAGAAGCAAGTTCTGCCTACAGTTAAGGAGGCTAAACTGAAGAGTTGGGACACAGTCTTTTCATTACAATAAGAACACTATAAAGTTGAGGCTTATGCCAGGTTCAAGCCATGGTAGAACTGTCTGCAGGATGGTGGTGGAAAAACTCATGCAGCTGCAAGATCTTTGCTGCATCCCAAAGGTGCAAAGCACTCTCTGTCTTGATGCCAGCCCCCCCCCCAGGCACCATGGAGTTGGTTGGGGGCCGACTATGTCTTTCTACCCCCAAGTGGTTTTGTACAATGTCAGATGCTTGGATGCGGAAAAACTGTGGCCCAGGGCTATGCTTTGGAATTCATTCACTGTTCCTGGAACATGTTCCGCTTTACAACATAATACAAGGGTGCAATTGTATTGTGAAGTTTTTCAAACAAGCCATCTGGTAACTTGTCAACAAGGCCACGGAGCCAATCCCAAGGGCCCGCAGGCACTTCAGGGTCTTTCAACTTTTTTCAGGTACCCAAAAAGAATGGGGATGTGAGGGGGCATCCTCAGCCTTGCATGGCTCAAAAGGCTTATTCAGAAGGGACACACTCCATTCAATTGTCTTTGCACTGGAGGAGCAGGATTTCATAGCATCCATAGATCCATCAGATGGTTGTGATTGTGAGCCCTTTTGGGACAGGGAGCCATTTAATCATTTGGTTTTGTCTGTAAACCGCTTTGTGATCTTTTTGTTGAAAAGCGGTATATAAATACTGTTAATGATGATAATAATTTGACCAGCACCCATGAAATATCTTTACCTATGACAAAACCCACTACTGGTACAGGGTCCTACCATTTGGTCTCACTTGGTGTTCAGCATGTTTCTTGATGGTGGCAGCGCGTTTGAGACAACAGTGCATCTACCTGTACCATCTACCAGGACATCTACCTGGGTGATATTCTCATCCAAACAACATCTAGGGACAAAGGATTGTAGGACATAGCTGTAACAGCCTTGCCTCACATGGATTCCTGTCCATTCAGGCAAGAACTTGCTGGTTCCAATGCAAAAACTGGAACATAAACAGCACATCATTGAATGTACCTCGTGGAGGAGCACCAGACTAAGATCTTGGACCTTGCTGCTTCTATCCAGTGGTCAAGAAGGGTACAACTGATGTCTCTGGCACAATTCCTGGGGCTGGTGATCTCCTGCTAGGAGATTGTTGAATGGTCTCTGTTCATCCCAGGCCTCTACAGAGGCTCCAACCCTATCAGTGACAGATTGCATGTTACAGGATGCTGGTACAGCTGCCCCCTCTTGTTTGGTGGTTGGACCCGGACTGCCTGTCCAGGGGTATAGTGCTGGCAGCCCCCAACAGAACCATCATTATAATAGATGCCAGTCTTCGGGGCTGGAGAGCCCATATGGAGGGTCAGACAGCTCAAGGGATGTGGTCAACCCTTCCACCCCCAAAGCCAGTGGAGTATCAACTGACTGGAGCTACATGCCATTGGTTAGTCTTCCTCTGGTCCAATTTTGGAAGTGGGATCAAGAGTCGACATGTGCTTGTGTACACAAATAATGTTTCTGCAAAGGTATATCTGAACAAATAAGGCAGCATCAGATCTTCAGAACTTCATTGCAAGACTTGTCATCCTACAAATGACAAGTGCTCTTCAGAAGGCGAATTGGTCTATCTAGCAGCATTCAATCAGATTGTTCTACAGTTTGGCCTGCTGTCAGTAGATCTATTCACAACTGTAGGAAATGCCAAGCTCCTAGCCTTCATGACAGGAAGTCCACATCCAGACACAGTTGGGGGTAGATGTGCTCAAGTGTCCATGGCCCAACAATCTCCCGTTGCCTTTCCTTCACTACCATTCCTACCAAGATTCCTCCAGAGGATTTGTCTGCTTCAGGCAGAAGTCATCTTGGTGGCCCCTCACTGGTTACTCCATTTGTGGTTTCTGAACCTCATCAGCCTGTCCATTCAGCAGCACATGTACAGCCTACTCTGTTGTCACAGGCTGGCGATTCATCCGCAGTTACTCACGCCGACAGTGTGGAGACTCAAAGGGTTTGGCTCGGTACTCTGAGCAGGTCCTGCTTTTAGTGTCATGTAGGGCTTCCACATTCAGCTAACTCTGGAACTTGATAATCTTTTAAACTAGAGTTTGGAATTCACTCCCAAAGTTATAACCAAAAAATCCGTGTTGTCAGCTGTTCCACAACAAGGTGGACATTTATCACCTGTGCCTTCATTTGTCACCGAAAGGAAAATAGTTACATTCCTGAAATTGCACTTCTTTAAATGGTATCCTATGCAGTCCTACACATGGGGATTCACTTGTATAGACCTTAGGTAGAACTAATATTAGGTAGAACTAATACCTCTGAACATGAGGTAGTATTGGCCTCCTGGAGTTGTTCATGCTATCTAATGAAGAGACAGCGGACCAGGCCCTTCTTGCTTGCTGCTTTCTGACCACTGCAGGAACAGCTGGAAAAACAGGCCTTCTCTGTTGAGAATCCATTGTAAAGAGGAAAAAAAACCAACTATTTTACTTAGTGTCTAATTAGGCAAGAGAATGCACAGCAAGCCTTTCTGACATCGTTTTGCTGACAAGCAGACAGGAATAGCTAGTGGCAGTTTGTTAATTAGACTCTGAACAATTTGGAACAGGTTAGTGTTAAAGATGTTATAGACACTGTTCATTGTGATCTCAAATAAGACAAGGGGTTTCTGGGAGTTTGTGTGCTAATATTGACTGAGATTATGTTGTGTCATGTTATGTTTTTTGATTCTGTGACATTATATCCAATGTGATGTTAACTTCTCTAACTACTAAGAACGTCCTCAGTCTTCTCGGACTATCGGCCACCACACTAACTTAAAAAAGAGAGAGAGGGAAAACCTGTGAAGAGTTATAATATGCTTTTGCTTTTTCCAGGACATGTATTTTGAATGCAGTTATTGCTGTGCTTTATATGCTGTGCTTTATATTTCTCGCAGTAACATCACCTGAAACATGAAAGAAATTGTTTGATGTTTAGTTGATTTCTGTCTAGGATTTCTTGCTTGTAGAATGGCAGCTCTAGTCAGGTAGTCGGGTATGTTCCAGTAAAATTAATGGGTACTTTTAATTTGGTGCTCCATTCTGGCCCAGGGCTGACCCAATGCCACCCCAGCCCGCTGCCCAATCTGCTGCCCAATGCCACCCCGACCCGCTGCTGCCACCTTTTCTACTCGGATGCATGCATTAGCACCCCCTTCTCCCTAAATATTATTACCTCCTCACCCCACTCCTTCTCACAGTGTAAAGAGATGTGTTCCATTAAACCCCTTGCGAAGACCAAGTGCAAGGAGGGAAGCAGATTGTCCAATCCTCACTCGCTTCTAGTGTCCAGTTCTGGTCACCACACCTTAAAAAGGATATAGTTGAATTGGAAAAGGTGCAGAAAAGAGCGACCAGAATGATTCGTGGGCTGGAGCACCTCCCTTATGAGGAAAGGCTACAGCGTCTGGGGCTTTTTAGCCTAGAAAAAAGGCGCCTGAGGGGGGACATGATTGAGACGTATAAAATTATGCATGGGATAGAGAGAGTGAATAGAGGGAAATTCTTCTCCCTCTCGCACAACACCAGAACCAGGGGACATGCACTAAAATTGAGTGGAGGGAGAGTTAGAACGGACAAAAGAAAATATTTCTTTACCCAGCGTGCAATTCATCTGTGGAACTCCTTGCCACAGGATGTGATGATGGCACCTGGCCTAGATGCCTTTAAAAGGGGTTTGGACAGATTCATGGAGGAAAAGACCATCACAGGTTACAAGCCATAAGCAACCTCCTGGTTTTAGAAGTGGGTTTTCTCTGTGCCAGGTGCAAGGGAGTGTCAACGGGAAACAGGTTATCTTGTTGTCTTGTGCTCCCTGAGGCATCTGGTGGGGCCACTGTGTGATACAGGAAGCTGGACTAGATGGGCTTTTGGCCTGATCCAGCAGGGCTCTTCTTATGTTCTTATGAGTGGGAATGTATCAATGTGGCATGTATCTGTGGTGGGATGGAGGGAGGTGATGGCAGACTCAGAGTAAAGGGCACCCCAAATCTTCTACCCCCTTACTCCCCCCCCAGTATCCACCACTGATGCAAGTCACATCAGGTCACATCATAGTTGGGCCAGCCATGTTCTGGCCTATATGGCTAGCTTAGGCGCCCTAAAATATTATCGATGCAAAATCTAGATTTTAGTATTGAATTACAATTTTATCTGTCTGAAGTAGACAATCGGGGAACAAGTTCTTGCAAAAACAGTGCTTCTTGTGCAAAAAATTAGGAAGCTGTTAATCCTGAAGTGTTATTTTTTTATTAACTGAAAGAAAACAAGCATTCATTTTACACTTTCCCAATAGTGAACACTAAGCAGCTGATTGGGGCAACAGTGTCTCAACTTCATGTGATGCTGAGAAGCAACAGTGGCTCTTGAAATTTGGATTCTCTTGTGGTCTGGTATGTGGCACACCACTTTGGTTCAGTGGGCATATGCAAAACATGATGATGCTCATTTTGGTTAAATTATCATGGTTCCACCAGGCATTAAGCTGAACGAAGTACAAAGCTATTTAGTTTTCTTGATTTACAAGCAAATATGTATGCTGTATATTTATACATTGAAATAAAATTTGTAGGTGTTCCTGCTTTGGTGGTTCTTAAGAAGGCTTCTATTTGCTATAACGTCCTGAGAAAACAGGTTTCCTAAATTGAAACAGAATCCATTTTGGTTTATTCCTTGAGAGGATTAGGACATGAAACTCAAGGTTTTGGTGATAAAATTTTATGTTCTTCTACCAAGTCAATGCTCACCTTGGGAGAACTAATAGGAGATGCAGCTGAAAAATGTCTTGTCTCGGTCTCTGGGAAAGCATTCACTTGGTCCTAGTGTCATCAGGGCATTGGAGGCTTGGCCTGCAGAGTATCAGGAAAAGAAATGATAGAAATTGACTACCTTGGCTGGCCACCCCTATTTATATTACTACTTAAGGAAGAACCAGGCTATAATTACCAAAATCATTTATCACTTTTGGCTAATGCTGCTCACTCACAACAGTCCAAGAAGTGAAGATTGCAGTTCAGTTCTACCCAGTTCTGAAGCCTAATAATTAACTCTTATGCACATATGTTAAAGGTGTCAAACTTTCATTTTAAGGGGGGGGGAGATGGAGAGGTCACAGATGCAACAGGATTTGTTTTAATGCAAAGAGATTTAACAGTTCATTTTTCACACAGTCTGCACTGGCTTTCCTTCCACTTCAGAGTGTGATATAACCCTTTCACATTGCTTCTAGTTTAGCACTCTCAAAAGCAATCTTGTAAGCTAAGAGAACATGGAAACGATACAAACAAATCAAGTTCTCCATTACTCAGTTCAATATTTTAGATTTCTGAACAGCTCCAGCACATTATAGATAGCCATTCAAAACCACCCGCTGACACCAAAAGCAGCTAGGAAGACTGTGAATGTTTTTCATAAGACTACTTATGTTTGGACCTCCTGGAACTTCTTTGAGAGGTTTTAAAAAAGCAGCTACTAGAAGACTGGTTTATAATAGAAGAGTTAAGGGCATGGCAACCTTCCAAGTTCCCATAGTCGGTAAACCCAGATGTTACCTGTCAAGTTGCTCATAGCTTTAACAGATCTGTCACAAGGTCAGACAAATACAATTTCCCCATTACTTTCCTTGGCTCCTTTTCTTGAGTCTTCAGTTAAGATCAGTGGAAGAGTTGAATCGCAGTCATTGACCTCATGTATTTAGTTACGCTGCCTTACTCTGATGTTTTTAAATTTTCAGACATATATTGGGCTTTAAAACACAAAGAGTAAATTAACATAAACCATTTTGTGGGTATGTACTAAAGCTTTAGTGTGTGTTTTTTTACAGTTTGCCTATTATAACAGTCTGGCTCTCTGCAGTGTTTTCATGGCCACATACAACTGATAATTTTGAGTCATTTTTTAAAAATATTATTAGTCTTATAATTAAGAGTGGAAGGAAAGAAAGAAAGGAAAATTGCAAAACACATGAATTGTGTAAAGGTTAAAGGAAATGTTAATACTTGCCAGGCCAGTTTTGTAAAATACAATTGGCGCAATCCAGCCAATGTGAAAAACATTCCATTGATATCTGTGCAACTTTATATGCTTAACTTCCACTGAAATTAATCAAACTTAAGATACTTGATGTTGTTTGGATCATGCAAAATATTTTTTAGTAAATTCATCTTGGAGTGTGACGTTTCTGGAACTGTGCGCATTTTACCTTTTCAATTCTTCGTCTTGCAATTGTTTAAAAACGTGGACATGGTGACCAAATCTATGTGAAAGTTTTAATGAGTAAGCAAGTCCATTTGGCTCAAGAGCATCAGAGTGAGTGTGTGTGTGCGTGCGTGTGCGTGTGCGTGTGCGTGCGTGTGCGTACGTACGTACTGCATGTACAGTTCAGAGAGTGCTGTCTTATAATATAGAGTGTTTATCAGAAAATTAGAGGATACTGTTTCTAATGATTTCATAAGTTGTAGTACTCATTTAAACTTATCAAACTAGCTGCTGCTAACATTGTATATTTGAATGGAATTGCCCTGTAAGTGTGCACAGTATTATGCTTTTCTAGTCATGGGAAATCATTACTGAGATATCCTCTTATTGTATTATTCCTAATTGCAAATCACTTGTAATTATTTGGGATGAGTGGTCTCTAAATTCTTTGAAGAATTGCAAAGCACAGGTGAATATAAATGTAAAAAAAAGAACTTGATGCAAATTCTATTAGGTTCATTTTCTTTGGTTATATGGACTGTCTACAATCATCTTCACCCTTGAGAAGAGTGTGGTTGTTGTTGTTGTTGTACACACTTAAATTGTTTGTTACTAGCCTGCTTCCAGACAGTAACAAAAATATATTCACTTCCTGATCAGTTCTTATTTTCTTTCTAGATGGTTTGTTTTAGATTTGTTCTAAATTTGTCCATTATTGACAAATTATCCGTTCTAGATTTGTCCATTATTGACAGGTTTTAGTATCTTCTCACATTTACTCTATGCCAGGGGTGCACAACATATGGCCCGCGGGCCGCATGCGGCCCGCCTGACGATTTCCCGTGGCCCGCGAAGAAATCGGGGATCCCAGGAGCGGGCGCTCTCTTTGATCCCCAAGTTCTTCGCGGGCCATGGGAAATCCTCCATGCCCGCTCCTTCTTGTTTCTCCATAGCCTTTCTTATAAGCTCTTTCTTATTCTGCTCGCTAGCGCGGCGCCAGGAGACTCCAGGGGCGGCGCTTTGATCGCCGCCAATCAGCTGGGTCTCCTGGCGTTGAGCCAGGAGCCGAATGAGCCGTGCGCAGGCTAAATAGGCGCGAAGCAAGGGAGTGAGAAGGCGCGAAGGAAGGGCTCTTCGGCTTGCTGTTCGCTGGATTTTACAGTTCTTTTACAGATCGCTGGATTTTACAGTTCTTTGTTCCGAGAACAAGCTCAGCAGGCGCCAGACGCAGGCCAAATACGGGTTCTAGTCCCCTCCCTCCGGAATCCTCTGGGCCCAGCTGTCTTACCCGGGCACACAGTGCTCCGCCTCCCTCCCTCCCGCCAGGACGCCGCCGCCACCACTGCTGCTTCTCTGAGGGACGCTCGCTCGCTGGGCTGGCGGCTGGGAACTACAGTCAGGCGCGGCCCCTGCTGGAGGTGTGGCCCTTTCCTCTCAGCGCTCTGCAGGAGTTTCTTTGCAGGAGCCAGCCTGGCTCCCCCCTTGGGACTGCCCAGCCGGGGAGCAGGCGTGGCGGGGGCCCAGGGCCTGCTCTCTGCTCCCCGTTTGCTTCTTTTTGTTTGTGTGTTTCTGCTCCTCCCTCGCCAGGAACATTCTCCTTTTCACCAGTTAGCGCCCCTCTTCTCCTTGCAGTTTGGAAAAACGGTTTGGGCAGCATTCCCCCCCCCTCGGTCCCCAACTGCCTCAGAGGAGGCCAGTCCATGCTGCTGCAGCTGCGCCTGTCCCCCAAACCCATGGAGGCCCCCGGCCGCACTGTGGAGCAAGGCTTTGGGAGCCTAGGCGATTCCACACCAGCTGCCTTTTTTTTTAAAGAAACACCCTGATTTCTAGTTTATTTCCCTGGACGTTTTAGTGCAGTACTTAGAAAATCCTCCTCACTCTCCCCCCTCCCTTTTTGAGTATTCCCAAATAAAGCTTTCATTCAGTAACTTATTGGTATTGGGAATCAGGCTTCACTGCGCTGGGGCAGTCTACCTCTGCAAGCCCCCTCCGTCGCTTCAAGACTTGCAGGCATAGTCCCCAATTCAAAGGTATTCTTCTTGCTTGTTTTTTTTTTGGGGGGGGGTTTCTTGCAAAGGAATCAGGCTTGTGATTTTTGTAATGTGCTGCTTTTTGTAACTGTGCTGTCCTTTGAGTTTGAACCTGATTTCTGGCTTGCAAAGTGCGTTGTGCTTTTTAATTTTAAGTGGGGCATGGCTGGTGGGGAGGGGGGTTTTTGCTTGCAAAGGAATCAGGCTTGTGATTTTTGTAATGTGCTGCTTTTTGTAACTGTGCTGTCCTTTGAGTTTGAACCTGATTTCTGGCTTGCAAAGTGCGTTGTGCTTTTTAATTTTAAGTGGGGCATGGCTGGTGGGGAGGGGGGTAAATATGTTGCTTTTTGTGATATTTTCTGGCCCATGGACACGCCCCCTGTGATGTCACTTCCTGAGGAAGTGACATCACGGTTCCTGGCACCCCCCCCCCCCGTGCGGCCCCGGAGAAGTTTGGCCTGTTCATTTCGGCCCCCACCTACTTCCAAGTTGTGCACCCCTGCTCTATGCCAAACAGAAGCCATAGCTATCTTTTCAACCTCTGTTCAACCTACGATTTTTCAGTCAGTTGTGAATGTGAAGTAATGGCACAAACCTGATGCATTACATTGTGGTCCTGACTTGTTACATTATGGTCTTCCTGTGAGCAGGAGGTGTGGTCTGGTAGTTGAGCTGCTGCCTGCCTGAAGAAAGCTAAGACGAAACCAGCTCGGTTGTGCTCTGGATGGGAAACAACCATGGCAGAAATTATGTCCAGGTTGCCCCAAATCCTCAGGACTTTATTGGGATTTTTGATACAGTGATATTTATAGAACAGTGCTTTCAGTACTCCATCTAAGGTGAGAGGGGTTAAGGAAAGAGAATCTTGGATCTGCACCAATAGTTATGAAGATGGGGGGGGGGGGGGGGAACTGTGCCAAGAAGCATCTTTTAAAGTGGTGTCCTCTTCTATTTAGCAGGAGAATAGCAACTATCCCTCTTCACCCCAGCATGGCACCTTTTCCAGTGGCTCTTGTGGGTATCTCTTTTGTATCTTCTTTAGATCATGAGCCCTTTGGGGACAGGGAACCATTTATTGTTTTAATTTGCTATGTAAACTCCTTTTGTGAACTACTTTTTGTTGATAAGCTGAAAGCCAGGATGGTGTAGTGGTTCTGGAGTTGGACTTAAACCTGGAAGATCCAAGTTCAAATCTCCACTCAGCCATGAAGCTTCATGGGTGACCTTGGGCCATTCACTATCTCTTAGCCTAACCAACCTCACAGGGTTGTTGTGAGGACAAAAGGAGGGAAGGAACTATATACACCACCCTGAGCTCCTTGGAGGAAGGGTGGTATAAAATGTGAACAATAAATAAAATAAAGAAATAAATATTCTTAATAATAATTTGTTGAAACTCTTAGCTTTAACATCTGCCTCAGCCCATTAATGTGTGTTAAGGACCCATAAGCCTGTAATATGTGCGCACAGCAGACATGTTTCCAGCCATGTATATTGTATAGAGACACATGTGCTGAGGAGTCAGGATTGGGCATGGTGCCCTAAGGCAAGTGCATGCACTGTCAAACATGTTTCTTGCCGCAGAACCTAAACATGGCTTCTTCCACTGCATAGAGCCAGTATTTTTGCCCTGCTTTGTCTCCACCTGGTTGTTAAAAGGTTGAAGCTCATACTATGCTCATATTTAATTTGGATGATACCCATAGTGGCTCGCTTGCAAATAACTGCTTAGGTGGGCAGTGCAACATTTGAGCAGCGAAGCCAGTGAGATTGTGTCCCATCTTCCAATAAACAGGAAAATCACCATTTTTCAAAATGCCTTGGGGTGCTCCTTTATTTATCCTAGGCACTCTGCTTTACTGTGTTCTTCAGCTCGTTCCCAAGCCTGAGATCACCTGGCTCTATCCCAGAGGTCTTTGCTGGCTTCAGACATTTCTGAATCTTCGAGAATATTCTGCCTTTGTAATTCAATCCATTTCACCTCCATTTTACCCTTACAACTACTTAATCTAGATGCTGCATCCCAAACCTAAAATATATTAAAATGACTCTGTTCAATCCTTCAACAAGTGTTCACCAGCTGTAGTACTAAAATAGATGAGGTAACATCCAGTTTTGGCTACATCAATTTAAAAAGGTAGATACCAGGTTTATTCAAATTCTTCCTTGCTTTCATGGTAAGTACATCACAACTAATTCTGAAAACAGTTCTGTGAAGGCACAGACTTTGTTGACTGACCATTGTTTGGAAACACATTGCCAATCACAGAGTAAGAAGGCTTTTTGCCATCTTAAAAACCTCTTATTTATGCTGATAAATGGCAGCGGAGAGATCAGCCAGCAAGAGTAAAATAGGAAAAAATAATTTAAAGATTTAATATGCTGTCTCTTCAGCATGGATGGTGTTAACATTTGAAACTCATTGAATCATGGCACATTTTGGCAGAAATGAATGTTATATCCCAGTTCTGTTAGCATATGTATATTTGTGTTTCATCCCCAGCAGTTCTTCCAGGAAAGACTTGGCAGACTCAATAACTATGCTAGCGAAGTTAATTGTCAGGACAAAATGATAATATTATGAAGCTAATACTTCCAGGATGTAATGGAGACTCTGCAGTCTCCAATAGAATCAGATGTTACAGTCAGTCTGGGTTTAGGGTGCATTCATTTCTCCAAGTTCCTAGTCTGTCATTGCATTGAGACAGAAGCAGCAGCTAGGATAGTAGATGATCCATGTAAAATAAACTTCCCACTACTCTTCTGTGAGTACATCTTGGCTAACTTGAATCGAAAAGGATCTCTAGCCATTTTTGCAAACTCTGTTTTACACACAAGCATTTTGCTGAACTGCTGAACAGTTTCTGGATCCTTTTCTTTTCTCAGATGCATACCTGACACTGCATGTCTTTCACAATTATTGGCATTTGTCAACCTTTATGTGGTCCTTTCCAGTTTGGCAATGTTGTTTCTGATTTTGGAATTTGTTCCGCATTCTTTGACAAGTAGTTAGAACACTTTGCTGTGTGCTGTATTTTCCAACACTGAGGGTGATCTCCATTTGAGGAGAAAAGTGTGAAGCCTTTTCATGAGAGGGCTTGCAGAATACAGAGAGGGTAGCATTCACAGCTTATGCTTACACAAGCCAACGTCCCCATCCTCCCTCAAAGCTTCTGAGACACACACCCACACCCCAGAAACCTACTACTGGGGGTTGAGGGACCCTCAGAGTCAGCAGTGGCATGCCATGTACTGCAGAGTAGACTGCAGGAAAGGGTGAGTATCCAGAAGCCGGAAGAGGGAACTACTTAGAGGAGCATCTTCCCTCCCCCAGCTTCTGGGCGTTCTCTCCTCCCTGCCATGCTGCTTGTCCTATGCTGCTAGAATCAAGGTGGCTTTTCAGGAGGAGAGGGTTTGAGATAGATGGGTTGGGTGGGGAAGATGGCTTGTGTGAGTGCAAGCTGTGTCTACTAGCCAAACATTTCTGTGTTGGGGACATGTCAGAAAGTATACATATGCATCTGTTTCCTGATTTATGCGTGCATGCACACATACACAATGCAAACATAATGCACATAAGTACGGTATACACATAATGTAGATGAGAACTCCCATTTGACTCTACAGCAGCCATGAAATTAAAAGACGCTTACTCCTTGGAAGGAAAGCTATGGCAAATTTAGATAGCATAATAAAAAGCAGAGATATCACCATGCCAACAAAAGTTCGCATAGTCAGGGCGATGGTGTTCCCAGTAGCAATGTATGGTTGCGAGAGTTGGACCATAAGGAAGGCTGAGCGCCGAAGAATAGATGCTTTCGAACTGTGGTGCTGGAGAAGACTCCTGAGAGTCCCTTGGACTGCTAGGAGATCAAATCAGTCAATCCTAAATGAAATCAACCCTGACTGTTCCTTGGAAGGACAGGTACTGAGGCTGAAGCTTAAATATTTTGGCCACCTAATGCGAAGAGAGGAGTCTCTGGAGAAGACTCTGATGCTGGGAAAGATTGAAGGCAAAAGGAGAAGGGGAAGGCAAAGGATGAGATGGTTAGACAGCATCACCGATGCAACGAACATGAAAATGAGCGAACTCAGGAAGATAGTGGAGGACAGGAAGGCCTGGCGGGATATGGTTCATGGGATCACAAAGGGTCGGACACGACTTAACGACTGAACAACGACAACAAAGGGCTGACTGTACTCTGTGCTGCTTAAAGTGTGTATGTGTGGGGAGGCAAGGTAACCACAATTAAGAAGCCCAATTTCTACTCCAGGAAAATCTGAATTTTGCATCCTACATACATTATGCAATTCACGAAAAATTATCTAGCATAATGTATTATCCCATCCTTACTCATGGGGAAGGGCAAGAAGCTATCCAGAACACTGAAATTTTGCCCCTTAATACTTTATGGTTTTGAATAGATATGTTACAGATCCCTGTTGTGTATCCATTAAAACCATAATGTTGAATGCATCTTTTTGTAACATTGTATATGCTGCAGAAAGCTGACCATGAAGAGCTGTGATTGGCCCATGCTCTTAGGTGGCAGGCTTTCCACCGCAAACAGCCAATTTTTCTGGTCTGAGAAGACTATCTTACGTCAACCATTAACTTAGGTCCAGCAAATTCTTTTTCTCTACTTTTTAGTTGGAGCTGAACCTATACGATCTTTCTCCCTTTGATTAATCCTCATATTTTTATTCAATGTATAAATTTCCATGTATATATTTGCACTGTAAAGGGAAACATCTGGCGAAATGGAGGGTTCTATGAGATTTTCTCCTGGAACAATATTTGTTAAAACCTCATTGAAAAATGGAGTTTATGTTCAGCCTGCCTGTGTAAACCTCCTTGAGTCTATGAGAAAGGTGGTATATAAATGCTGAGAGAGAGAGAATATACTGTATATAAAACGGGGCCAGTGTTCCCCCCCCCAAAAAAAAATGTGTAGGTCTCCGTACCAAAAAGGGACCTTGGTCTCGTTTCTTGAACAGCATCCTGCCCACTTACAAACCATGTCACATAGAAAAGCACAAGCTCGTGGTTGCGCCTAAAAGAGGTCTTTGGATGTTGGCCATTAAAATGATTACCATTCTCTATAAGTTACCAGCTATTGTTGGCTCCTTGCTTTGCTTCATTTTACCCTAACTGTGAAACCCTAAAAAAAATCTCTCTCCCTACATGTGCTGGCAGAAAATCACTTGGCGGCGGCTGCAGCAGCAAGAATTTTATTTTATTTTAATTTTATCTTCCAAGATTGCTGTCTTTGCTGTGGTGGCCCAGGCACACTGAAACAAGGCATTTTTATTCCCTCCATGTAATCTGAAGCTTCATTTCTTGTTGTTCTCCTGACACTTACGGCTGTTTCCTCTTTCGGATTCTTTCTACTGTGGCACATTGCCTGTGGTGTGAAAGACAAGATGAAGAGAGACTCAATCCATGAATCTGTCTGCAGCTGATCTTATTTTAAAAACAAAACAGTGTGGCTGGCACTCTTTGGTGGGCGCTAATCATCTGGTGGCACAACATAGACAAGCCTTTGGGGGGGGGGTTTGAAATTTGAATCTACTCCAAAGCTTGAACTTTTCCAGTTGGCAGAACAGTTTGCTGTTGCATTATCTCCCAAGCTAGTGCATAAACACTTTTGTTACACATTTATTTATTCTCCACTGTTACTCCCATTACACTCTCTTCAACTTGGCATCTTGTATTTTCAGGGGAAAACGTCTTATTCTGAATTACAAATAGAGTTATAAATAAACGTTTAGGCCGGCAAACCTTTTAAGACAGCAAACAAGTCATTTTGGAACAATAAGAATTTTAAAAGTGGATGCACTGTGAATCAACAGCCATTATGCAGCACTAGGTCTTGGAGTGTTGTTCCAGTTGTTCGATAGTCTGTAAGTGATTTATTGCAACAAACACTTTCATAAATCTGATGTCAGAAATTGACTGAAGGCCTTTCCAGACAATTGTCTTATAGTATTATATGGGTGCACTTTGTTGTTCATTTGCTGCAAGGGATACTAGAGTTCTTTCCTTCAGGTAGCAGGGAACATCTTTCTTTCAAGTTATGGAGATATTGCTTTTTCTCAGCCCTCAAACAACAAAATATTTCATTGGGAAAATACAGTTTTGTCTCCCAGATAATGCATCAGTTGTGCATCCCCTCTCCCCCCCCCCCCATTTGTTCTTCTTTCTTTTAGGGATGCATGCTGTCTTCTCCAGGACTGAAGTGCACACGTGCTTGGTGTAACATCCAGAGTAACACTTCCATAAATGAGAATGCACTCCTTCAGTGGATGCGTTCCATGGGAATGCACTCCGCAAGCTCCTTCTGAGAATGCAAGGAGCATTCCACTCGTGCAAAGGGTACTTGTATGAGTAGAACAATCCTTCCATTCTCAGAGGGAGCTTGAGTTCACGGAGTGCACTTTCATTCACAGAAGCATTACTCTGGATATGCTATCCCATGATTTTTGAATAAAAAATTCAGGGATCACTTTACACAGTGTGTTTTCAGGTGTACATCTAAGGTATTTTAAGCATACATGTAAAATGTCACACATTGATACAGTCACATTAATCGTGTTTGCACATGTGTGCACCATTGTAGAATTGCAATGTCGTATGTGAGATAACTATTGAACAAGTGTGTGCTCACACTTTTTCTCTTTTTCTCTCTTACGCACACACTACATTTTGTGTGCTGTTTGCTTTGTTTTATTTTTAAATAAGCCAGAGAACTGCAGTATATAATTCAAATATATCGAGTAGCTTTTGTGATGCTTTAGAGCAAAGCTATGTGTGGTGAAATAGCACTAAAGTGTCCTTGGCATGGAAAGTGCAGAATAATCTAATTGTATGCAGCCTCCTTGGTTCCCGCCTGGCACATGACCATAGTTGATGAGTTTCTCATTCAAGTAACCCTCGACCTCATAAAATTGGACTCACACCTGAAACCCACCCTTTATAATGCCAGGTTTTTTTCTCATTTTCAGCCTGTGCAGTTAACTTGTATCAAGTTTACAAATAGTGTTTTAAAAGAATCAATTTCATGGTGAATGCATCTAGTCAAACAAGCCATTTAAACAACATCTTACTCGTGTGTAGCAGACCATTTTACAAGTACCCGATAGTTTTACAAGACTGTGTTTCAGACAGGGTAATTGGTTGACTCTGATATGCGAGTTTGGGACTTAGACTCATTAACTTCTTTCATTGTAGGAAATATTTCTTACCTTTGTTCTACTCCAGGTGCTGGGCATATTTTTAACAAAATATTAGATACAGCCCCTCCCCCCCAGGCTATGATGTTGTAGGAGCTGAAAAAAGTTGCTAAACAAATATCCCCCCCCCAATAATAATTTAGTCACGTGGCTCCAGGATGCACAGACATCTTGAACATGTGGGCTGCCCCATTAACTTCAGTGCCAGGATTATTATTATTATTAACAGTATTTATATACCGCTTTTCAGCAAAAAAAAGTTCACAAAGCGGTTTACAGCCAAAATCAAATGATTAAATGGCTCCCTGTCCCAAAAGGGCTCACAATCTAAAAAAGATGCAGAACACCACCAGCAAACAGCCACCAGAAAAGACACTGTGCTGGGGTGAAAGGGGAGCAGTTGCTCTCCCCCTGCTAAATAAAAGAGGAGCACCAGTTGAAAAAGTGCCTCTTGCCCAGTTAGCAGGGGTCCTTCATGTGTGCAGTGTTTGCCCTCTCCGTTGAAGTGAATGGGACAGCCTGTGTTTGTAGAAGCTCTGGAAATACATCCAAATGTACACAAGGATGTTGATCAAGGAAATGGAGGGGGAAATTGCATTCCATTTTGGGTGCAGGCATTCATTATTTATTAGGCTACAATATTACAACTTAATGCACACACCTGATAAAAAAAACATTGTTTCACAGCCCAATCCTGGGTAAGATAAATCCTGGGTAAGCCTAAAGGGCCGGGCGCTGTATCCTATCGAGTTCCCGGGCTGCCCTGGGGCAGCCCGGGAACAACTCAGGAGAAGGGAACGATCCCACATTAATAATTTAAATTCCTGTGTTTTTTTCCACATTAGAATTGGATATGTAGTGACTTCAAGTGGCGGGAGGAGTGGCACTTTGATACCTTTTCTCTAGATGGAACGTGGCAACAAAGCTGCACTCAGTTTTCTGGAGGTGTGCAAAAGAGCAACAGGGACAAGGCGATCTCTGGCAAACCTAGATTCAATTCATTGTATCTGGCACAGAGAGGAGAGGTGGTGGGCATGACCGTCTTGCAGTGCACCTCTTACTATGGTACCATACAGGCACGCAGAAAAGCTCAGGCAACATCTATGTGCCTGCATAGTTCTGCAGCATGAGGTGGGCTGAGAGAAGAAGAGGGTCACAGCACAGGGCGCACAAAGAGAAGGATTGGAGAGGCAGCAGTAGCAAGAAATCCTTCTACCAAGCAGCTCATTTCTTCCCACCTCAGTGGTTGTGATCCTGGTGGTGGCGGCAGCAGCAGGTGTCCCCCACTGGAAGAGATACACAGTGGTGGGCCAGTTGGGTGCTCCCCACCCTGCAGGAAGGTGGCAGACATAGGGGCTGCCAGAGGAGACAGAAGTGTGGCTGGAGCTGATGGGGGATTGCTTAGGTTGGAAAAGTTTGTCTTGTGGGGGAAAATTGATGGGGGATTGTGTGTGTGTGTGGGGGGGCGAAACTAATGGGTTGTTTTACATGTGGGCAAAGATGGATGAGTTGATGAGGAAAATTGATGGGGTTTTGCCTAGGGATGGAATTGATTGATTTTTGTTTTGGGATGGTGAAATTGATGAATTCTCTGTTGTTAAAACTTTTAAAGCAGAAATATTTGGGGGGGGGGTAGGTGACTGGGAGGGGGAAATAACCCTGCATGGGTTTCTTACTAGGAGAGGCGGACCAGGAGATGGAATTATTAAAAGTTGATGGTTAGTACAACAAAAATTAACTGTATCTTAATGGGATAATGGCAGAGCCAGGATGGTGTAGTGGTTTGGGAGTCAGATTTCGACCTGGAAGATCCAGGTTCAAATCCCCACTCAGCCACGAAGCTTCCTGGGTGACCTTCGGCCAGTCACTATCTCTCAGCCCCACCTACCTCACAGGGTTGTTGTGAGGACAAAAAGGAGGGGAGGAAATATGTACACCACTCTGAGCTCTTTGGAGGAAGGGTGGTATAAAAATGTGAAAAAAAATATGGCTACGGGGACATGGTGTTGCTATAGGAAACTTCAGTGTGGGAGCCACATCGGTGTAGTAGTAAATTTTTGAAGGCTTTTGTCAAAGGAGCCCTTGCTTGAAAAAACTGTGAATATCACTGATTAGGTGATGAGGAAATACATTGTAAACCAATGTATATCTCTATAAAGATACGTTGGGGCTTTGGGAAATAGGTCGTAAACTATTATGTGTCACTCATATCTGAGAACATTCTGTGACGCTGCCATTGTCTATCAAAGTTGTTGTTGATGATGAATGTTTAGTTGAAGAAAGTTGAAGAAACCCATAACACGATTACTGAAAACTGCACACACTACTGACTATTTTAATGGCGCTATCATTTTCTTAACAGACAAGTCAGAAAAAAACAGTGGACTTAAAAGCTGTGTGGTGAGGACATTACTAGATATTTCAGCATCAAAAGCTACCACAAAATTATCAATTTTCGTTTACTGCAACATCTCCCACAATTTGAACTGTCAACATACATACGGTTGTCTGATTTAATGAAAGCACATATTTCAACTTCAGTTAATGAGTTATGTCCTTTACATAAAAAGCAAAGGTGATGGTTGGATTGTTTTCTTCTAGGGAAACGCTTTGATACACATTTTAGCTTTTTGATATGATGAACTTTTTAATATGGAAAAGAACTGACCCAGTATTCTAAAATTTGGCATCTGTATTGTGATAACACTATTTAATGATGCTGCATGTTTTATGCTAGCTACCACAAACACCAACACTATTCCTTCCATGTACACTTTTTCCTTTTTTTTAATATCACAAATTATATCCCTGGGTAATCAGAACTGTTGGTTTCAAGCAGGTAGTCTGAATTCCTTGCTAAATGCAGGTTTCCATGTAGTTCATGGGGCAGTGAACATTAGTCTGCCAGTAGGGGTATGTCTGCTAAGCATTCTTTACATTAGAAGTTTCTGAGAATCTCTGGTTACTCAGCCATTTTTGCCAGCTTAGCACCAGCTGACTTTATTATCAAGTGAAACCGTGTTTTGTTATGTTTTTGTGCAGCTTTTGCTTCCTCTCTGAATATAGCTGTCAGGTTGTATTTGCCGAAACGAGCCACAGAAGTCCTTCAATTTTTGCTTCAATGTATGTGGTTCATGTATGATATGTGATACATTCATTTTCAGCTATGCCAAAATTATAGCATGTATGCTTGGTGTACTACAATAATTCACATTTCTAGTGATGTATGGATGAACGCTGTTGTGAAATCAACACCTTGAGCAAGTTAATTGGGGTTCTTATTAGACTAATTTTAATAAAGGGTTAATAACACTGGCAACACAATCCACCGTAAGGATCCGGCCGGCAGCCCAGGGCCGCCCACCTGATCCTGTGCCGCTGGGCCGGTGGTCTACTTGGGGAATTCCCCAGGTGTACATTCCGACCGGTCTCCTCGGATTTCCGTCTGCTATTTAGCTGGCAGAAGTAGAGGAGACCATGTAACGGCCTAGCTGGCCCGGCGGTGACCGGGATATGGCTGAGGCCATCCTCTGCCCCCTCCCGGGCCGGCTAGGCCAATGACCCCCCTCCCTCGCTCGTATTGGAGTTCTTATTGTTTGTCTCCTCTAATAGAGGATAATTTGATAAAAAGGCCAGGATATAAACCTTCAAAAATGCATATTCTGCAATATGCTATTAAATTATTATTTCTTAGGGTTTAAGGAATTGGAAGTTGAGCTGAATATTGAGGCTTAAAAAGTTCAAGCACCATTTCTCTCTCTCTGTGTGTGTGTGTGTGTGTGTGTGTGTGTGTGTGTGTGTGTGTGTGTGTGTGTGTGTGTGTGTGTGTGTGAGATCTCCCATATATTTTGATATATGGTACAATTCACTTTTGTCTAGGATTTTATTTGAAATACACGATCAACAGGAGAATTAAATGCATGACCCTGAGTAGTAAAACTAATCAACTTTATTTTTGCCATTTTTACATGTACATGCCATGTAACAATTGTTACAGACAGAGGGTAGTAGCCACAGTTTCATTGCTTCAGGAGGAGACTTTTACTCTATGGATAGAGAAGCTGTTGATACTACCCAGAGATAGTGTCTTGGTCAGGTCAAGTACAAATCCTTTGAATGATGCACATAAATGGGTATTTCTAAAAGGTGTTAATTGCAATTTAGAGGGCTTGAAAAGAGGTGGTATCTTCAGTTCTTGATATCTTGAATTGAATGTGCAAAAAGAAGATATTTGGCTTTTATTTTGACAATTAAGGCTAATGAATTTGTTTTTCTTTGAGAAGAGTTGTCTTTGCCAACTAGTTTGGGATTTCATTCAGTGTGTTGGCTCTCATGTGCAATGTGTTGTGTTGAAAATATGTTAACGGTTTTTATATAGCCCTTTGGTTACAATTATTTGATGGAATAATTACTGCTGCTACTAATAGGGTGTGGGTGTGGGTGTGTGTGTGTGTGTGTGTGTGTGTGTGTGTGTGTGTGTGTGTGTGTGTGTACGTACACACTGGCTCCTAGGTACTGAATGCAAAGTTTTTAGGGGAGAAAAAAACACAAAGAGCACAAATAATAAAGGTTGCTTTTGTGGTGGTGGTTCCAAATACTTGAGAGTACTGTATAAGTAAGTGAAATAAGTCGGACATTCCATACATTTTAAGTTACATTTGTTGCAACTGGAGATATTTGTTTTCAGGGCAGAGAATGGGTGTTCAAACCACTTCCATCACACTTGGAATGTAAGCCTGTCTTCACCCAAGTGTTTGGGGCCTGCAGAATACAGTCCTAGTGTTTGTACATACATTTGTGGAAGAAAGCAGCTGTAGCCTTGCAAGCTCTTCTAAAACTTCCATGGCTCATACTACATGCCTGTTGCCATTGAGTTAGTTAGGTGATATGATGGAGTTTGCAAAAACACCCCAAATATTTCCTTTCATGTAAGTTGATAAGAAACTGTTTGTAAGGTTTGTGCTTTCCTTTTGTGCACATTGTCAGTCTGCTTTGCTTTTTGTTAGTGCCTTTGAAATTTATGTTGAAACCCTTTTAACCTCATAATAATGTAACGTTCTTCAACTCAAAAACAAAAACCTGATTGTAAGCTGTTTGAATTTAGCAATAATTTGTTGCTGACTTCAAAGCAATGAGGACACTGAATATTACAGTGATCACAACATTTAATAAATATGATTTGTTCTTGTATAATAATGATGAAAATTCACCATGCCTTCTGGCACTAATAAGGCTGCAAGTCAGAAGTTAAATTCCAAATCTGAAGTTGAGACCATGCCATTCATACAGTCATTTGCTAGAATATACCGGTACTTGTTTCATCCATTTTGAACACCCATATGCTTTGTGTCCTAAGTACATGTACTGTAATTTGTAATTTTTAAACATCTCATGGTAAGGTACAAATGTACCAAAAATGAGCAAAATCCGTGACATCAAGGTTTCATGCATTGGTTGATTTCACATGGAATGACCCATAACTGGCATGTTAAGAACAGCTGTTTGGTGATTCTAAGAAGGAGTATCCAAGATTCTTCCAATGTTGTCTATTTTGAGAAGATGAGAAGTAAGCCACGAGATGGTATACAATTAATTTTTCTTATGTTTTCTCTCTCTTTTTAATAGATCAAAAAATATTTGGAACTTGAACCACTTGCGCGAGGAAAACGCTGGATACTTAAACCCTGTTCCCTGGATGATATGGAAGCAGTAAAAGACAGCTTCAGCCTGCTGATAAATTTACTAGAAGACAGAGATCTTGAGCCTTCAAGAGTGTGAAGAAAACTAGGATGGTTCTGAGATAGCATTGTACCTATTCATCTTGCTTTCAGCTGAATTATGGTTTGGTGTAAAGAAGACAGCGTTAGAGTCTGCAATAAATATATTTTTGCATTTAGTCTGGAAAGCCTGTTAAGTTCTGTGAGTCAGATTCATGATTCTTTTCAGTAAGGTTGTCTATGCTGTGGAACTGGTGAGTTTATGCATATGCCATTTTGCTCCCTGTACAAAACCTAAAATGATTGATAAATAGGCATGAAAAGATCTAGTTATGGTCCTGGAAAGAAAATTTGTGTTACAGGTCTCTAACAATTACACAAGCTGTCTGGGAATGATGGTGGTCACTAAGATTCACAGTGAATCTTGCAATCATGTATTTTTTGTTACAAACTCTAGTCAGAAGCCTTATTGAATGCAAACACCTACCTTTTATCAGTTTAATTCTTTTTTAGAGACAAACCATTGATTTAGCAGAGATAAGGTAAAGGCAATGGGAGTATCAGTATTTTGTTACTAATTTGGAAATACCTTGAGTGCGAAATATAGCCTTTGTAAATTTGTAGATGTAAATTAAATGGTGATGAAATGGAGACTAACAGTCAGTAAAGATTATGGAACAAGAAAAATTAGTAGGCTTAAATAATCACTGGATGTATTCTACATGACTAGTATTATGCTAGAATTCCTTGGTCACCGAATTTTTAAAAAGAAAGTCTGTCTCTGAATTAATTCAAATGTCTGTATGTTGCTTATTATATACCCCTATTTTCAGGGGCTTGTATTTTTCTTTCAAACATTGTTCCAGGCTGGATGTTGGCTTTTCATTCAAAGCATAGGGTGGGGTTGTTTTGGTGGTGGTTGCTGCTGTTAAACGTGAAAACACTCCATTTAGTTCCAAGAATGTATCCTTTTCTCTTCCCAGGTTTATTGGGATGAAGCCCTGAGACTGCTTCAAATGTCTAAACTGACATAGTTGCCAGACCGCTGGCCATAACAGCAGCAAACCACAATAGGCAGCTCTTCATAAATTGGATTTATACCTTTAATGTTGTATCTTTTTATAGTCATCTACCAAGAAGTGGGGGGGGGGGCCCTGGATAGAATATTGATACCACAGCATTTGGTTTTATTTCTGTATTTTTGGCTGGGGGGGGGGGGTTAGTGGTATGTATTGTGTTTTTTTATTATTTTCAAGGTTAACTGCAAGTTATTGTTCACTTTTAAAGAATGTTTTTTGTATAATTTACTCTAGGAAGCAATTGTGAAGAAAAGGTTATCGAACAATTGCTCAATCACTTTGACCTGTGAATCTCCCTTTATTTTATAAATATGATTTGCCCCTTTTGGGTCATTCATCCCTTCTACCCTTTGGGTATTTTTGTAGAAGGATGCCGCATTATATATTATTTAGTAGTGGTGAGACTTCTACATATAAATTTTTTTTTTTTAGCATAACTAGATGAAGAGCTGAACCAGAAACTTACAACTGCACATTTGGTTATTTTGCCATCACTTTTTATTCCTGACCTTTTGGAGATGACTGTTTTACAGAGACAAGAGATCCAAATTTTTAAAATGGTTGTACGTACGATCTATTAGTAACAGACTACAGTAGTTCCATCAAGAGAAACCTAGGTCACCTTCATGTGAACTTAACCCAAACCATTCCTGATTTATTATTTTTTTACACAGAGATAAAGCAGTTGAGGGCGCAGGTAAAGGGAAACTATCTTCTATCAGGTTTCTCACATCTCTAAGGGGCCACATTCACAGCAGGTGAATATGGGACCAAGTGCCATTGTTTCAAATGATTTTTTTCACTAATAAATATAAACCAAACTGTTTAAAAGCTTTTGTCTCCTATTTGGGCTGTGATGTCACCGACAATGCACTGCTGTTAGGTTCTGTATAACTTTGACATGACAAGAATTTAACTATAAAAATGGAGAATAAAGCTTCAACTATGTTGTAAGGTAAATTATATAGACTATAATCACAATCCTGTGCAAACTTACTTGGGAGTGAGCCCCGTTTGTGGTGGGGCTTGCTTATAAGAATGGGATTGGGCTGCAGAACCTTTAGCAAAATATCTAGTACATAGGAAAAGTTCATTATCTAAGAATTTTTATTAAATGGGTTAACTCCATTCTACACTCCATTCCAGTGTGAAATAATACCTCAGATCTGCTTGAGGGCTTGAAACAAGAACCCTTTTCATTTTTATAGTTCATTGGTGGTTTCCTGTTGTAGCTGGATTCATCTGTAAAGTTTTTGTATCTTGAAACACTTCACTTTTAATAAAGAAAAATAGTGGAATTACACAGTTCATTAATTAATATCACATGTTTCTATCTAAAGAGTTATTGAATGTACATTTATCTGAAAGCAACCACACTATTCTTTTTCCCTTTTGTTAGTTTTTCTTCTTCTCATACTGGGCCTTCATCTTACAGATGAAATCAATCCCATCTCTTGGAATTACTTGCCATGGAAATTCATTAAACAATGAATCTTTTTTAAGAAAGACGTTGTGGCATAAGATTCTTCTAGACATCTGTTAAATTGCTTTCTGACTGTGTGTGTGTGTGTGTGTGTGTGTGTGTGATTGTGTGTGTGTGTGATTGTGTGTGATTGTGTGCCCACACTGGGTTGTTGTTTTTTTCTCATACCTATGACTGTCTGCAGTACTTTGGCAGTCAGAATAAAAACATTATCAATCAGTATCCAACAGCAGCTGTTTTGACAGGTTTCTTTCAGACATCTAATGTTTTACAACTGTCAGTGGCTCCTTTTGTCTCCCAGTTCTGAGATGCTCATTGTGTGGCTTCCATGTTTGTTGTCCTGTGCTTATATCCTTGGAAGTGCTAGCATTTGAACATCTTTAATGTGTTCAGTATTCTTCTTTTCCTATATAGTGTCACATGTCTCAGCTTACATATTCAAACACTGTAAACAGAAGTATGTGTTGTATTACTGAGCTTCTTGCATTTCCTTATGTATAGATAATAACAAGTTTTTGTACTTAAAGTAGCTAATACAGTTGCCTTTTTTTTTTGTAATGGCAAATAATTTATATTACAAGGTTTGTATCACTGTAGTTAAAAAGCAATGGTCAATTGCTAACCCTCCATATATCTGTGACTTTATACTAAAAGTACAGCATCGATGATACTTCATTAACAAGTTCGTGCGAACAACTGCTGTGCAGGAAGACCTGTTTGTGCTTTATTTAAAGCTAGCCAAAATGAAAATAAATGCTGTGTAGAACACTTTAGTATGATTTTTTTTCATCAGTATTAACATTTCAAAGTTTCCCTTTTTGAAATGTTATTGAAATGATTAATCGGGGGTGGGGCTGCCTGTTGCATAAACCCCTTTTGAAATGCATGTTTATTTTACAAGAGTACAGTTGCCCCCCCCATTCCCCCCCCCATTCCCGGAACCCCCTGCGGATGCCAGAAACTGCATTAAATGAAATCCATAGTGGGGGTTGCGGTGCCTCAGTACCTTATGTAGAAGCTGTGCGGGCCCATGGCCCACTTCTCTGGCTGCCCCACGCTCTATAAATAGCACAGCAGGCTTGGAACGCTTGAAAAATGCAAGTGGAAACTACTTCTGGTTGCATGTGGGAGGTCTGGTTGTGTGTGGGAGGTCTTCTGAGGCACACACCTCAATATACAGTACTCCCCCCATATCCGCTGGGGATATGTTCCAGGCCCCTCCGTGGATACTTGAAACCGTGGATAGGAGCGAACACCCCCTCCATGGTTTCATGAGGGCCCCCCACCCTGCCTCCCCTGTGGGCAGCCGTGTGTACCCCCCCCCCCAGCTCTTACTTTTCTTTCAGCAAACTTTGTTTCTTCCTTAAAACAAACAGTAGAACGAGACTAAGTCCTAGAGAGGCTCTGCAAGGTTTCTGTTAACCTTGCAGAGCCTCTCTAGGACTTATTCTGATTCTACTTGCCTGCAATAAGCAGCCAGAGGCTGCTTCTCCTGTTTGTTTAAGGAAGAAACGAAGCTTACAGGGAAAAAAGTAAAAGCCGGGGGGAGGTTGCCGTGATCCATGGATAACTGAAACCGTGGATAGTGGATCAGTGGATATGGGGGCTTTTATATAGCACAGCGTGTGCCTCAGAAGACCTCTCACATGCGACAGGGAGTCGTTTCCTGTTACGTTTTTCAAGCATTCCAAGCCTGCTGTGCTATTTACGGAGCGTTTGGCAGCTGGAGAAGTGGGCCATGGGCCCGCGCAGCTTCTACATAAGGTACTGCGCCACCGCAACCCCCCCACTGCAGACTCAAGCCACCCGCATCCGCAGGGGGAGGACCAACTGTTCATGCATGCTTGTAGGGTGCCATTCATTTCAGTGCAATCAATGTACATAGGAGGTTTTGGATGCGTACTCAGATTTCCTCAATACAATTACTTCTGAAATCAAATCTGAGTCTAAGGATTTCCTCCAGCAAAGACGACTCATGAAAGAATCCATAAGAAGAATGTTTACACTGGAATACGACATCCTCACACATCTTACAGGAAGATAAGCAGGCATGAATCTATTCTTCGAGGAACTTCCACAGAGTTCACCCATGGGAAGATAAGCTATTGTTGGTGATAAGCCAAACTAATGATATTAGGGCCCAATCCTATCCAACTTTCCAGCGCCGATGCAACTGTGCATCCTGGGGGGCGGGGGGGCAGTCACAGAGGCCTCCTCAAGGCAAGGAAATTTTGTTCCCTTACCTTGGGCTGCCTCAGTGCTGGAAAGTTGGATAGGATTGGGTTTTAGTAATACATTGGAATACGCTTGATTTTTGAAATAGGTCAACTCTCAAAGGATACTTTACATTACAGGATGGTAGATGGCACACTTTCCATTTTACAACCATGTGAAAGACACTAATCCGAAGAGAATATTGCATGTGTAACCAGTGGCCAGGATCCAGATTACTGTTTAGGGTTGTAAAACAGTTTTGTACTGCCCCAGTGGTATACTTGGCCCTCATTCTTTGGACATCCTACTCCTGTCTCTTATCACAAACTGCTTTGAAAACTTTCCTCGGTTTCAAAAGCAGTTTGCTATGCAGCCTGAGGAGTTGCTGTTAAAATAAATAAAATTAATCTAATCTCCCATGGTCCATAAGTTTAAAGGTCATCACGGACAACAGAATACTCTGTTGATGCCATTAACTTACTTCATGCACTTGCTGCTCGTAACTGTATAAAGTGCAAGCGAATTAAATCTACTCAAAGAAAAACATAATGGGAGAAAAATACCTTCACATTGTATCAGCAAGCTGATCTAGGAAGCTAAGCTGCACAGGCTGGCTTCTCACATTCCTGGTTGAGGATACAGTCCCTCACAGAGCTTGCTCAAAGCAGAAATTACACGTTATGGCTAAAACAGCAGCTCCATATTCCTGTTCCATAACGTGCAGAAATACAAAATGCATGATGTGATAACATTGTTTTGGGAGCTTCCCCCCCCCCACCTCCATTTTATTGGATTGCGGGTTGTAAGGTTGGTGAAATCTGCAACGCGATTATCTCACATCACACATTTCTAAGTTAAAGTTACTCCACTATTTGGTCATAGGATATACATTACCAGTGTGACACAACTGTCTGTGTTTTTAACAGTGCTTCAGTTTTCTAGTGCTGAATGGAGATCAAATTATGCCTGATGGAATCTTAATAAACTCCCAGTCATTCCTAAGGGTAATTTCCCACATGTTTGGAAATAACAAAACTGCTTCAACTAGGCACTCCAGTATTTAAAAAGATGTTGTTTTCTACTTCACAGCATCTCTGTGAGAAACCTGTGTGTCATTTGCCAGACATGATTCTGCATATACTGTATGTGTGTTGCATGCAATGTACACATGTGTAAAAGGCATGGCAATAATCCCTTCCCAGTTCACATCCATGCTGCAGGATACACACATATTGGGCTGTAATATGACTTTACATTTGGGTTTCTTATTTCCTACATGGGAGTGTCTGTTGTGTTTGAAAAATGTAATGTCTATTGGTCTGATATTTGAAAAAGCTAACTATATCACTATGCCTGGTGTATGTGGTGAACATATAAGAACATAAGAGCCTTGCTGGATCAGGCCAAAGGCCCATCTAGTCCAGCTTCCTGTATCTCACAGTGGCCCCACCAGATGCCTCCAAGAGGTATCTAGCATCTAACCCATGAAACTGAAGAAGAAAGAATTGCTTTATGACAAGTGAGATAAGAACTGCTTCGCAGGTTATATTGGTGGTATACCAAGTACCTGTACACATATTTTGCCTGTCTCTCTAAAGCTTTGTCTTCTATATTTTTCCTCATATTCCTTTATTTCAATGGTTACTCTGACTTGACACATGCAATAGCTTACTTTCACATTAAATTGCTCTCACATTATCTTCCATAATAAAGTACTATATTTTTTTATTTGCTAAGATTTACAGTTACTGGTTAAATACAGACAACCAAATTCCTATCTGCACAAAGAATATCAGACTTAGCATTTCAAAACCTAGCGTTTCTTTTCTGCGGCCATGTGATCGCTTACGATTTAAACTTGAGATTTGCAGTCCACTTACTTTTTCCTAACCCAATTCAGAGCAGTCATGTTTGCTGTGGCTTTCTAGGCACATTCAGATGTATGTTGGGGATGCATGTTTGCCTTTGATGTGTTACGAACATTACAGCACAATCCTGCGCAAGTGATCCGCCGGGTGGCTCTACTTGGGGAAGGGGTGCTGGGCGGAATTCCACCAGCGTAATCGCTGCCAGAAGTTGGAGGAGGCTGTGTAACTGCTCAGCCGATCGGTGGGGGGACAGGATATGGTCGAAGCCATCCCCTGCCCCCGCCCCTATCGGCTGGGCCTATGGACGGCCTCCGTTCCCGGCTGAACCGCCCCCCGCTCGCTGGATCCTTACCTGGGTCTGGCGGCAGGCTGGCAAGTCCTCCGTCGGCGGATCAGGGGAGGCCGGCCTTGTGTTGGCCTTCCGTGCTCGAACGTAGACGCAAATGTGCCTTACGGCACGTTTGCAACATCTTTGGCCGACGGAACACTCATTCCGCCGGCCGAATTTACAATAGGATTGG
Organism: Plestiodon gilberti rubricaudatus; assembly: GCA_026170595.1. NCBI lineage: Eukaryota > Metazoa > Chordata > Lepidosauria > Squamata > Scincidae > Plestiodon > Plestiodon gilberti. Next base: position 23,621,054 of record JANXHW010000002.1, on the reverse strand, counting down.
GCTGTTAGTGTAGTAAGACTCCCTCATTTCACTCTACTAAAACCCTAATAGGCAGAAACTCCTCAAGTGCTGAGAGAGCATACGATTAATACACCAAGGCTCATCGTGGGAAGGACATTCTAACATATCACCTTTTCATTATTTTTGGAAACAGGAATACATACACTTTCTGAGCTTTGGGTATAAAACAAAATTTTTCAGTTTGTTTTATTCAAATTGGGCCTTTATACATGGTATGCCTCTCAATCTCAGCACAATGATTAATCAGGCAACAAATCCTGATCTAGTATTAAAGCTATAATTAAGCTGTGATCCTGTGCACTCGCACCTGGGCAGTGCCACTCGTTCCAGGAGCCCAACCAAAGCGATTGCCTCAGGCAGCGGATTGGGTGTCCATCTCTGTCCACCTACTTACCTCCACTGCACTTGACTGGAAAAGGAAGAGGGGGACAAAGAAGAAGAGAACATGTGTAGGGGAGGAGAGTGCCATGTGATATCATTGGAGAGCGAGAGGAGCAGAGGCTGGCGCATTATCAGGTAAGATGGAGTAGCATTTGACATGCCGCCTCAGGTGTTGGGAGTTTTGGCCGACGCTGCACCTGGGAGTAGGCTCACTTCTGAGCAGACATGCATATAAAATTAGGCTGTTAATCTACAGATTTAAATCTGTTAAAAGTTTGCCACATGCTTGTTCCCTCTTACATATATTAGCCTTAATACAGAGTTTGTGAACTCTGAACATTCAGGTTTTATGATAGCTTTCATTTCTGGTAGATGTCCTCTCTTACTCATGAAACTAGTTATAAACTGCACTAATCATAACCTGAAACCTAGGAGGAGCTCTCTACATAAGGGCCTATCCAGTCCAGTTTCCTGTATCTCACAGTGGCCCACCAGATCCCTTTGGGGTCACTCAAGACAACAAGATACCTATAAATCCTAGTGCCACTCCCACCTGGCATTCAGAGATAGGCTGCCTCTAGAACCCAGAGGTTGCATAATACAGTCATCAAGGCTTGTAACCTGCAATAGACTTTTCCTCCATAAATCTATCTGATCCCCTTTTAAAGGCATCTAGGCCAGGTGCCATAACAACGTCCTGTTGCAAGATTAATTGCATGCTGGGTAAAGAAATATTTCCTTTTCTCTGTTCTGACTCTCCCACCAGTCAATTTTAGTGGATGTCCTCTGGTTTTGGTGTTGTGTGAAAGGGAAAAGAACTTCCTTCTATCCACTCTCTCCATCCCATGCATAATTTTATATGTCTCAATCATGTCCCCCCTCAGGCACCTTTTTTCTAGACTGAAAAGCCCCAAACACTGTAGCCTTTCCTTGTAGATCCTGTAGATTTTGCACAGGGCAAATGTTGTTTACTCCTTGATGCTCCACCTTCAGAGTAATGAGCATGACCTTAGTGACAGTAAGTAAGGTAACATACGGCTGCTAAAATAACGACATACATTAATGGTATAAGGAATGTTTACCCCACATTCCTATCTATTAGTGTCCACAATTAACCTGATTCACAGCTGAGAAAATAATTGTAGCCAACAGTGATGAATTGACAATGCTTCTCCCATGGATGCGGCAACAGTATTTATAGAAGTTACCACAAACAAAGGCATATCAGGATATAATGGGACGTTTTGCTAATTTTAGTCTTTGGCATGTGCCAAGGATACAAGACATCTATGCTATTATACGTAGTTAAAAGTAACCTAGATTCTCCTCCATTTTTATTATTAAACAGGTCTATCTAGCTCTTCCTTTTTTTTTTTCTTTTTGTGGTACTCACCACTGAAATATTGGAATGCCTAACATTCACAAAGGCTCAGGCAGAGCCAGGAATAATCCCAAATCTCCCAGCTCCATATTCTCAGCCATAACCACAAGATTCCCCTTCCTCCCTTGCAGCATAGACTGTAAAGTTAGCATTTCTGAGCTTCTAGTGAAGGCTGCCTTGCCAATCCATTTGATTTGCACGATGAGCATCTAAACTCACACATGCTTCAGTATGGACCTGAGGTTTAGTTTAGGCCCATCTCCAGTGAGAAGTGACAGGAGTCTGAGAGCCTAGTCTAACAGATTGTAAATAAACTCTCTGCTTTCTCTTCAGGTTGGTTTAACCTCAGTAGTTAGACCAGATGTCATGTGATCCTTTTGGTATGTTGATGCATTATTGTTGTTTTTTTGACCTGGCCATTAAAAGAATCACGTACTGTGGTTTGAAGACCAAGAATTCCAGTCTGTTTTCCACTTCTCTTATAATGAGGTAAAAGAAATATCTAACAGGGACTGTTTTGGGAAGAAGCTGGGCTGCTAATGGTATACTGTGTAGCTTCCATCTGGATTTTCAAAATCCTGACTGGTTAACTGTAAAAAAAAAAATCAACACACAACTAAAAACCCCTACTTCAAACTCTATGAACTTGTCATTAGGTGTGGACCAATATTCAGTCAGCCCAAACTGACAACGTGTAACTTATATGTAAACTAATTATTTATTTATTTTATTTATAGAATTTTTACCCCGCCTTTCTCCCACCAGGGCAACCAAGGCGGCTTACAACAAAAATATTAATACATAAATACATTTAAAATCAAGAATTAAAATAATTAAAAACAATTAAAACAAACAACCCCAGTGGGTCATCCACATTTGTTAAAAGCAATTTGTTAAAAAGCCAGCCCACCATGTCAGGCATCAAATGCTGATCTAAATAAAAATGTCTTGAGGCCCCGCCGAAAGGTCTCCAAGGAGGGAGCCATTCTTAATTCCAGGGGGAGGGAATTCCATAATTGGGGCGCCACAGCCGAGAAGGCCCTATTCCGCGCCGCCATCCCCCTCACCTCCGTCAGTGGCGGCACGGTCAACAGGGCCCCCCCTGATGACCTCAGAGTATGGGTCGGATTATAAGGAAGGAGGCGGTCCCTCAAATACCCTGGACCCGAGCCGTAAAGGGCTTTAAAAGTCAAAACTAGCACTTTGAATTGTGCCCGGAAACGAACCGGCAGCCAGTGTAGCCGCTGAAGCAACGGTCTGACTGAGTCGAACCGACAGGCCCCAGCAACCACCCGGGCCGCCGCATTCTGCACTAGTTGCAGTTTCCGAACAGTCTTCAAAGGCAGCCCCACGTAGAGCGCATTGCAGTAATCTAGTCTAGATGTCACTAGGGCATGGGTCACCGTGGCCAGGTCTGCACGATCCAGGTACGGTCGCAGCTGGCGCACCAGCCGAAGCTGGGCAAAAGCCCCCCTGGCCACAGCCGCCACCTGGGAATCCAGGAGCAGCTGCGCATCCAGGAGAACCCCCAAGCTGCGGATTATGTGATGATGAAGCAAGTAATTGCATATTTTAGCAAAGCTCATCTACAAAATACATGAGTTGCTATCCAAAACTTCTTGTGTCTTCTGTGTAGTGACAAAAATAGATGGCGTTCTGGATTGGGGGGAAAGGGGGGAACTTTGCTGCCTATATGTCAGTCACGGAAAAGTGAGACAATCGCAGAGTGTCCACATTCCGTCCGTCCGTCCGTCCGTCCGTCCGTGTGTGTGTTGTTAGTTCAGTGCTGTGGAATTTATATGGTGGTGGTTTTCTTTCTCTTTAGGACAAAATAGATATAAGGCCCCAATCCTATTCCAGCAGTGCAAGGTCCTTTACAGCGGCACAAAAGCTGGACTGCTGCCTCAAACAGCAAGAGGCATGGCACATGCAACAGTGGCTCTGGGAGGCTCCACTGCTGCCGGTAAGCTGGCAGTGCAGCAGGACATGGGTGGGGAGGGCGAGTAACAAGACCCATTGATGGAGAAACCAGGGGGTGTTGGGAAGGGAGGGGTTGGATCTGGTGGCAGTCGTGCATTCCGGATCTTATCCCCTATTTTTCTGCCCTGGCTGTTCTTGGACTTGCACCAGCAATATAGTTGGCATAGGTCTGACAAGACCCATTGGTGATTGGGCAACCCACTAGGGAGTAAGTAAAAAATATTTTATTTTTCAGGCAGCCTACTAGGATATTTACCTCATTCAGGCTGTCTGATCGTCCCCCCACCATAGCATGTAGTGCAGTCTCCATTGGCACACCTGCATGCTATAATGTGATGGGGGATAGAATTGGGCGGTAAGTTGCCTTCATATAAATATTAAAACAAACGATGGCAAGTGGCAAGGAACTATTGTGAAGTGATTGGAGGGTTGAACTACATTTGTGGAACTCCAGGTTCTACTCACACTCACCCATGAAGCTTCCTGAGGGCTTGGCCCAAGGTCACCATCTCTTACAGTGCAATCCTGGAAGATTGCACTTACAATCTTGCCGGCCTAGGGTGTTGCAAATGTGCCATAAGGTGCATTTGTGGCACTCGGTGGCCGCCAAGCCCAGCTGCCCAGCCCAGCCACGGAGCATGTAAGTCCCATGCTGAGTGGTGCGGAGGACTGGGAGGACAGGGGTGGGTGGATAAGGCCTGGGAGGGGGGAGGGATTGGCAACACCACAGCGCACCATAACCTATCCTCCCTCCCAGATCCGTTCTGCCAACAAGGAGCCTCCCAGTTCTCTGTTGGCTAAAGAGGTAGCTTATTGCTATGTGCGGATTTAGTGCAACAAGTGTTCTTTTTTTTTTTTTTTTAATGAAGCAGTCTCCTTTGTTAATCCTGCTTGGAACATTTCAAAAATCAGAAATTTAACTGATAGAAATTAATCTGATTCAAGACCCATCTTTGCCTAGTATTTGTCACATGGTGTTTCAGAAACTTCATAAAGAATATTGCCCAAAAATATTCTCTTGTCTTGTGGGAGTAAAGAAAGAAAGAAAGAAAGAAAGAAAGAAAGAAAGAAAGAAAGAAAGACCAAATCAGCTTCACTATTGGCTTATGGTGGTAAGTGGTAGAACTGAGGAGTTCAGAAATGAACTCCCTAAATTCAGGCCACCTCTACCAAGCCTTTTTCAAATTGAGCTGAGAATGCCTAGAGTTTCGGGCATAGTTTAGAAAGGGCTCACCTTAATGTGAAGCCTCTGCAGTACTGCAGGCATAACATTACTTTTTCAACTCAAATGTACCTGGCAATGGCAGAAACGCTTTGAAGTACAGGCAATTCTCAATTTACGCAGGAGGTATGTTCCTGGAAAATAGTGCATATGTCAAAAATGTGTTAATTAAATACATTTTTCCATAGGAAACAATTGGATCTGTATGGATTAGGGGAAAGTCATTTAGCACTCATACTGATGACTGGTGACTTTTGTTTGCCCCCAAAGGAGTAGGGTGGAAGGTTGTTGGGACTGACTGAAGAGGGAAGCTACTGGAAGTCGGAGTGGCTACTGAGTTTGATGGCTGAGAAAGCAGTAAGAGGAAAAAAGATGCAGGCCAGGCCCCACAGGCAAGTACTGGAGGCATATGGTGAGTCTTGACCCATCCGCCAGAAACATTGTCTTCCAGAAAAAGCCCCACTCAGTGGCATTCTTTGGGTGGGGGCCCTGTGGCCTCGGGCCCCAGGCGCCATCTTCCCGGTGGGCGCCATCGTCCCGGTGGGCGCCATCTTCCGCCGGGGTGCCTCTTCAGCCTCCTGGCCACCACCGGCCCCGTGCTCACCTCGGCGCGAGTCGGCTCTTTTTAAAATTGGCTGTTCTGCACATGCGCAGAACGCCTAAGAGGCAATTTTGCCCTCTCTTGGCCTCTTAGGCGTTCTGCGCATGTGCAGAACAGCCAATTTTAAAAGGAGCCGACTCGCGCCGAGGTGAGCGCGGGGCCGGCGACGGCGAAGAAGGAGGTAAGGAGAGCAATGGCGCTCCCGGCCCCCGAGCGCCCACCCCCATCGCTCTCCCTACCTTCTTCAGCCTCCTCGCCGCTGCCGCCACCACCGCCGGCCCCGCGCTCACCTCGGCGCGACTTTTAAACAGCTGCGCCGAGATGAGCACGGGGCCAGCGGCGGCGGCGAGGAGGCTGAAGAAGGTAAGGAGAGAGGTGGGGGTGGGCGCAGGGGCCGGGTGCGGGTGCCCTTCTGGGGGGGCGGGGGCACTCGGGCCCTTCTGGGGGGTGCTCGGGCAACCCGTGCCCCGGGCGCCGGGAGGGCTAGCAATGCCCCTGGCCCCACTTGCTGCCTTTGCTTCATACCTTTCCTGTTGCAAGAGGCAATGACAGGGGATTGCTCCTTCTCTCAGAGTGAGTGGTAGATCTGCTCAGAAGTCTCCCTTTGCTGCCTTCCCCGGTACTCCAGTCCTTGTCACCAAGCAGAAGGAATTTTACAAGACGTGCAGCCTCTTTGAACACATTTACTTCTTTAGCTTGGCTTTAGACACACACACACACACACACACACACACACACACACACACACACACACACACACACTCTCACTCACTCACTCAAGGGTTGCTTATTAGCAAGTGACAGTTAGCAAGTAACCACATTATTTCAAAAATTGCCAGCATAAATTAGTAAGTAAGTGGGATTTACTTCTGAGTAGGCACACATATGGCCAGCGGGTGGCGGCCACCGTGGTGCAGTGGGACCGCTGAACCATGAGCTGTCGATCAAAAGGTCGGCAGTTCGAATCTGCGACGGGGTGAGCTCTCGTTGCTTGGCCAGCTCCTGCCAACCTAGCAGTTCCAAAGCATGCTAATGTGAGTAGATAAATAGGTACCGCTTGCGGGAAGGTAAACAGCACTCTGTGTTCCAGCCGCATGCTACGTTCTGCCGCAAGGAGAGTCATGCCGGCCACATGACAGGCATCTTTGGACAACGCTGGCTCTTCGGCTTTGAAATGGGGATGAGCACCACAATCTAGAGTCGGACACGACTGGACTTAATTGTCAGGGGTCACCTTTACATCTTTACCTAAATCGAGAGCTACCAGTATTAGGCCCTGGATGCCACTGCAGCAGCATCCAAACATCAATGTTCATGGGAAATAAAACCTATTTTATTGATTGCTACGGAAATAACATACATTGTAATTTCTTGTAATCAAACTTAGCATTCAAGGGGTTACTCTACAAATGGGTGGATGGGACAATAAGTTAAACTTACAATATTTTTGTAGCAATCACTGTAATAGGGCTTACATCCATTCTGATTGCATTCATTCTAATTTGCAAGTCAGGACAGTTTCTTGATGAACTTTAGCACTTTGATTATAATGCACTGAACATGAAAGGTCAGGCTCCTTTAACCTCTCACCTGAATGCAATAGCTCTAAAGGATCTCAAACCATGCTATCCTATGTGCATGTCTACTCAGAAGTCAGTCTCATTGTGTTGAATGGGGATGTCTCCTGGGAAAGTGTGTATAGGAGTGCAGCCTAAGCTTATTTAAAAGTTTGGAAAGAAAACCGGCTACATACTGTATATTCAAAATGTAGTGGTGTTGCATTTGATCAACACCATGTGTTTTTGGCTTTCTCCTGTGCTGAAACGAATACACCATCCCCACAGTAATATCCCCTTTAGCTACTATTTTACATAATATATTTGGTTTAGGGCCAGTGCAATGTTTGAGTTTGCCATTTCATCCCAGAGGGATAGCTAATGTGAGTAACAAAGTATTGCCAGCACACTTAAACTTTTTTTCACTGCAACAGCGCACATCTGCAACAAAAAACATCTTTTTTTTTTTTTTACAGAACGTCAACCACTCAGTCAAGGAGCTGTAAATGAAGAGCATTGACATTATTCCAATAGAAAAAGCAGAACGTTATTTCAGATACTGGAAAGTTTTGGCGATTAAAGAGATGAATACAATGTGCATGTAGATTGCAGTATTGAATATGTCACTGCTGTGTCATCCTGTACATGAAGTGGACAAGGCAGTTGGATGGTCGATAACTGTTCATTTGTTAAACATATTGATAAAAGAAATTTTTAACCTTGTTATGCTGGAGTACAAAAACTGCATGTAAATTCTGATATAAAGTACATTTTTAAAGAATAGAACAAACTACAAAATAACAATCAATGGGTCTCTAGGTTTGTATTGGCTATCTCTACCGTTTTGTGTGCATCCACTACTTTTCTCCCTCATTAATTCATTCAGTAGGGCTTCTTTCCATTAACTTTAATTCAAGTGCCTGCCGAGTAATTTATGGAAGTAATAGAAGTGAGGCTTTTTAGGCAATTAATAGTTTAAAATAACGTGGAGTGTGTTTAACAGGAAGTTCAGCATCAGTCCACTCTCTGAAGTGCCTATGAGGCATCGGATGACTAACGGAATGGATTTAAAATTGAAAACAAGAAAGGGGTCTCACTAGCTATTTCTTGGCTTAGAGAGCCAATCCACCTATGGTCTAGCCAAACTCTACAGCCATGCTGACTAATAAGACTTCCTCCTCCAGTAAATCTAGCCACCCATTTCCAGTCAGTGGAACACAATGGCTTTTTAAATTTCTTTTCTTCATTTTCTGGGATTCTGCTGTTGAAATTTATGGGCTTCTTGAAAAAATTGTGCTCCTCTCTCCAACGTTTCTGCGTTTTTCCTTTTTAATTTTTTTTTTTCATCTGCCTTACTGGAAAATATTTGGCATGCCCATCTCTTTTCTTCCCGTTAGTAGCCTCAGGTTGCCTTTGGACAGTGTACAGCATAGATGGATCTGTTGCTCCCGCATGTCGAGAGGAATAGGCCTTCCTTTGAAGAGTGTCTTTAGGCTACATATGAAAGATGGTAGCTTTTCCTCGCCCCGTACATCTGTGAACTATCTAGTGCAGGGGTGGCCAACCTTCCACCATTAGGGCTACTGTGTTCTTAAGAGGTGTGTAGAAGACAGAATCTTGGCAGCTGCAAGTGCTGATGGTGCTACTAAAGCAGCTGCACCTGCTGAAATGTCCTCACCTATGCAACCATTTAAAGGGCCAGCATTCATGTTGAAAGGTTGGCCACCACTGATCTAGTGAGTGCATATGCCAAGATAAATTTGAATCCTTTGATCCTGGCAGCCTTACCTAGTCAACACTGCAGGGACACCTTGGTCAAAGCCACTGAAATCAGCCATGTACTGGCTCAAGCCCAGGCCACAGTGAGTCGAGGATGGATAAATGTTTGGAAATAATGTTCTCTTAGTAGTAAAAGAGGTTAGAGCAAGATGAACAGTATGTAGACCATCGCTTGTGTGCTACAACAACACATTTTAATGGGACAAATCTTTGTTTTGAAAAAGTTTGGCATTGGGCGGCCATTCCCCCCCCCCTTTAAGATGTTTTCCTGACTTGTGCTATTTAATGACACGAACAAAAGTGGGGAAAGTGCTGTTGTAATTAAGTTTGCAAAAAGTTGTAAAAGACTGCAAAATTTCGAAAAGGGTGAGATAGGGAAGGGTGCTGGTTTTCAGTGCTGACATAAAAGGGAGACTAGCCCCACCCCACAAGTTCCTGCGTGTAAAACTGTGGATGTGCTGAATTGATGGCTGGTGCACAGCTTTGACTTCACTGGTCACCTGCTCAGGGAAGGAGCAGCTGTTGTCGATCCACCATCACAGCCTTGAAATGTGGCTAGCACTGCCAAAGCTGTCTGCCACGGGATGCTTGCTTGCATGGAACAGAGCCAGGACAGCTCACTATGCCCATAGAGCGGGCACTGGAGGGTGACTCTACTCGTGGATCACACATGCTCGATCAAGGTGTATGTTCTTCAGAATATCTACTATCTCTACTACTATGGCCAAATGGCTCATCAGTCTTTTGTTCCTGCTTTAAAATGATGTTTATATTTCATATGTGCACTTTTCTAATTTGGTGTCATACTGGTAGCATCTGATTTATTTCTGAAATCCCTCTGGGGACATTTCTGAGAGAGCGGAAGAACGTTCAGAACAGCAACTCCAAAGAAATAGTGCTCTTTCCAAGTATATTTAGCAAATTACTATACAAACCACTAAAAAGCACAGATTTCCTGATTCTGGCTTAGAAAGTTGAGTGATGAGAATCAAGAAAGAGTAGATTTTAAGACAGACTGTTCTTGCTTTTGCCATTACTTCTGAACCAGGCAGTCTAGATTCTGTGCCAAAAATTCCAAGGTTCTACACCAAGGAATCCTAAAATTTGTGCCAAGAAAATTCAGATTCAGCACTCAGACTAAATTATACATTGAGAGATGGTGTGTGTGTGTGTGTGTGTGTGTGTGTGTGTGTGTGTGTGTGTGTGTGTGTGTGTGTGTGTGTGTAATCTGCATGGTATATTCTGAACCTAGATTTGACCTTTTTTTTGTAGAATATGGAACTGTGTTGGAGAAGTAGTGGGAGGGTGATTAGTGTGGTTTAAGGATAAGAGAACATGACTTGAGGGTTTAAGGGAAGACATTTGTGTCTGAAAGTGTGCAGGCAATGTTGAGGAAGACACAATCTCTTGGTTTAGCCTGGAGTCTTCAGTAATTGCTATTCTCTTCCCCTAATTTGAAATTGCCTGGCCTAGAAATAAGTATTTTGTCTTTCTATGTATCTGTAGCAAGTAGTGTTTGGATTGAATGCAGAAAGTTAACGCTGCCCCAAATCCACATTTTTCAAACCCTTTTGTTTTTGAATTTTTTGTGTCCAAGATTTTGCTAAAGTTTGCAGCGCATTGAATACATCATGCTTTGGTTGCAAACCCCCCCCACATTACCGTTACCTGCACCCAATTCCATGGTTGTTCCTAAACTGCCATCAGAGGTGACCCTGCCCAATTTGACCAAAGCTATTTTCATATTGGACTACGTACCTAAAGTTAAGGCAGGTTTAAGGATCCCAGTCCCAACATTTGAAGTGCTCACTGGAATGAATTCACAATCCAACGAAATATATTTACAACTAACAAGAAAAAGCTGGGTAGAAAATGAGAAACATAGTTGGCAAGTGATGACAGTCAATAAAAGGGAGCACTATCTGTGAAATTGGGACGATCCTTTCTCCGGCTCTTCTGTCTTTTGATCGATTCTGCACAGCTGCCTACCTTTCCAAAGCTCTTTATTTGGTTCAAGATGTTTTGTTGACAGAGTCTGAGACTGATGTAAACCAGGCTTTGCCTTGTCCTTTTGAGGTCCCGAGGAGAAATCTGGGAGGATAATAGTTGCTAGCTTCAACTGCACAGTAGGCTCCTGTGCCTTTCCCACCTGTTTGGCAGGGCATAGTTTCATTAAGTGCAACGTTTTCTTCTAGCAGTATAGACTAGCAGCCAAGACATCATCTTATCAATGATGATGATGATTAGTAGTAGCAGCAGCAGCAGCAGCAGCAGCAGCAGTATTTCACTACACAGTATTTCTAAACTGCTTTTCATTTAAAAAAAACCCAAAGTTTACTGTAAAAAACTGTATTATTATTTCACCTTGCAATGTGTGAATGGCACTTTCCATGTCCTTATCCAAGAGGCTGACAATCAAAAAATGACACAGGGGAAATAATAGAGATAGGGATAAAGTGAGGCAGAATATGCAACTTCATTACATTTCTTTAGGCTTAGTTACAGCAGAGTATGGGGACTGGAGAGGTGGGCCAAAGCCTTCATGGAAATGAAGGTAAGATGCATAAGTGAGGAAACACCTAACCCAGGACAGGAGCTGAAAGGACAGCCGCTTAAAGGAACAGGGTGTTCTGTATCAAGAGAGTCACTTTCTTGGAAGGGCAGTAAATTCCAAAGTGTGCACTATAGAAAATCTTGACTACATCGTACAAAAGAATTTCAAACTTTCTTAGATGTTAGATTTTATTTGGCCTGAGCCCAGCATAGTTTTAAAACACCCACCAGTGTTAAGATCACCAGGAGAGAACTTGTTTAAGGCCCCCTCCCCATGCAATATATTAAAGTTGCTGGGGCCATGCGGCAGGGCCTTTTCGCATGGCCCCAGTTTTGTGGAACTTCCTTGTTAAAGGTCTACCTGTCCAGGAGGCCTTTACTGCTTTCTTAAAATCTGATGATAGATTCCTCCCCCCCCCCCCCAATTTTATATCCATCTCATTTGTCAAGGTTGTTGCCAGTGATTTAGAATTTGATACCTTTACAAATATATCTTGTGTTGCTGTAATATTGGATTGTCAGTAAGATTAGACAATAGTCAGTTTGATGGACCAATGATCTGATTCAGTACAATACGGCATCTTTGTATGTTCAATCAACTTGCGACAAAATCACAATGTAAAAATGGTTCCTGATTTTGGGTGTAATTGCAGGCCTGCAGTTTGTAAAAGTTTTGACAAAGCTTGTTAAAAAGAGCTTGAGATATTCTGCTTTCTGACTAGGAAAGGGAAACAGAAGATGGAGGGAATAAGACTGTGTTCGACCAAAAAAAGAAGGGGGTGGGAAGGGCTAAGTGATTTGAGCAGTTTGGAAAAAATTTAAGCTTTTAACAAACATAATAAATTAGAAGAGCTTCTGGGGAGCTTCAGCTATCTCTTGATTATAAGATGAAAACTGTCCATTTATCATGATCATGGAAAACAACACATGCTGAAGAGGTAGTGAACTCCAAGGGAGGACAGATTTCTTGGCATGTACAGCTAACAAGACCAGAGTAAACTTCCAGACTTGTTAAACGTCTCTTAAACCGTATATAATCTGCTATGCTAGAACCCACAGTAAGGAGCCAGACCAAAGTCTTTAAGCAGACGTTTTCCTTCAACACGAGCTTTGTTTTGAGAGTCTGGACTAGGGTGACAATGACGTCACCAAATGCTTGTTTTTCTGTGTGAAAGCCAAACATTTGCCACTCCCCACACCTGGGAATCCTCGAAAACAGGAACGGGAGGGGATGGGCTGGGGAAAGAGGCTCAACCTGGTCTAGGAAGAGGAAAACGTGTGTGAGAGTGATCTGAAGAGGTGAGGTTTGGAGGAAGGAAAGAAGAACAAAGTGAACAAGAGTATAAAGAACAGAATAATGTATCTGCAATAAACATAAAGGGTTGATTCCTTTATTGTAATGACTGTAGGAGCCAAAGTGTTCTGTGAGGAGGGACATGAAAAGAAGCAGTTCTGGGAACAATCACAGAGAATGGAAACCTAGGATATCAGTCTTTTTCTTGATTGTAGCAAGTGTAGCAAGACTTGCACAGTAAATAAAATGTGTGTGTGTTTCACAGTCTCCTGTCACATCATATTACCAATTCTGCAGTGGAAAACCTTTTACAAACCTCATTGAAGTAGCCCACAGCATCTGTAAATGTGCCTCATCCAATCTTGCTGCACTATAGGCAATTGATTTGTCTTCAAGCATTTGTGTGTATTAGGCTACGCTACTGTTTGCCCTGACGGAAGCCTCTGTTGCACCCGCTGCTTAAAAATTTAAAAAACTTACCTGTTTTTCCGGGCACCACCATCTTGGATCTTGCGAGATTTCACGAGATCCAAGATGGCGGCACTGGGGGAAAAAGTGCCTTTTGGCACTTTACAAGTGGCAGTGGCGGCGGTGACAGCGGGGGACAGGAGCTGGAGTCCTGGCCGGCTCAGAGGCAGCCGGCCAGACTCTGAAGATGACAATAACGATGGTGGTGGTGGTGGTTGCCGCCGCCGAAAACAACGACAGCAGTGAAGATGACGATGGCAGCTGCAGCCGCAGCTGGCGGCGAAGACAGCGGTAGAATGGCGGCAATGGCAGCGGCAGCGGGACAGGTAAGTTAATTAATTAATTAATTAATTAATTAGATTAAAATTAATTAAATAAATAAATAATGTGGGCGCCCTTTGGGCAGCAACTGAAATTATTTTGTTTTATTTTATTTTAATTAATTATTCGGGGGGGGGGGTTGTCCCGGTTTAGAACGGGGAAAATCTGATAAGCCTATAAAGTGCTGTTCATTTCACCCACTTCCAGGGCTCGCAACTGGAGGGTCAGATGGCAACACTCGGGGGACAGATTTTGATCCATGGGGGGGGCTCATTGCCGTGGCTGGGCTGCACGATGCAGGGGCAGGGGAGGGCGTTACGGGGCAGAGGGTGGGTGTATCAGGCCCAAGAGGGGGTGGGGCGGCAGAGGAGGCCCCCACCAAATCCTATCCCCCTTTCTGAGCTTGAAAGCCTGACATAGAGCTGCCTGGATTTATGCCAGCCATAAATCTCCCTTCCAGCAATAGCAGTTCACCCTTGTGGATAGGTCCTATGGAGTTCTTCCACGCAGTTGGGCCAATCCATACAATAAGCTGCTTGCATGTTTTGCAGAAACAGTTCTTGATAGCAAATATGCCACCTGGGTGCTACAACTAGCAGGACTTGGCCCATGTGTGTTTTGCAACATAATCTAATGGGGCTGCTCAACCTAAGGGAGAGTGTGTGTATATGTTACATGACGCTCTCTGCTTGGCACTCTACATGTTATTGTGTTTATTTCAAAAGCAAGCCTGGTGGGCAATCTGAATAGGGTCTCCCTCACGAGGAAGCTGCTTGAATCCACATATAAGGTGGCTATGCATGCTATATCTCCTATATATACTAGGATATGATATACATGCTATATCATGCTATATATACTAGAGCTGATAGGGCAAAACTAATGCCATTTTTTGAATCAGCGCCCCAAATATACCCAAGAATAAGTCTAACTTCCGAAGCACCAGGAAAGAAAATCTTTTTTTTATTGTTGTTGAGCTATTATCTTTATTTGCTGTTTTTCAGTGCGAAACTGGTCATACCTCACAACTGTATAGCGGCCAAATGAGGGAGTGCCTATTATATGAATGATTTGCTATGAAAGTCATTCCCTGAGTGAAAAGATGAAATATATTTGGGACTTCTGGCATTTTTATCTCCCAAAAGAAAGAGAGAAAATGCTTGAATTGTTTTGGGTCCAACTACAAATTTTTACTTTTGCACTGAAAACATCTTGTTCCTTGATGCAGATGTAATGATGGCTTTCTGCACACTGTGGTTTGCAAATGAGGGGATAGCCTTGGGAATATGTGTGTTCTCCTCTCCTTTATTGTCTGGCACAAATTTTCCTTTCCATTCACTTGATTTTCTTAAAAGTAGTTGTGTGCAACCATGCACAAAGTGAGGCAAAGTTGTGCACAAGGACCCTAAGTGAGGCTAATGCTAACCATGGTTGCCCACAGTGTCAAAATTTGAAGTGAGGGTTTGCAAATGTTCGTTTTGCTGTTGGATTCAAGTGTGTTGGAAAGTGTGCAACTTTCAGATTTAACATTATGGCTTTTCCAGGTCTGAAAAATTGCATTGTCGTCCATCTGTCTGCTCCCCCCTCCCCCCCCCCCAAAAAAATTTCTAAAATGGACAAAGTTGAAAAATGTGTACATAAATCACTTCTAAGTTTGCACTTGCTTCTTAGTCCAGTACACTAATTTGTTTTACTGTTGTTCAATACTTTGCTATGTATCTTTCTGAATTCCAGAAAGAGCTCAGTGACCATATTCCACTTCTTCTCCATCTGGATCACAGAGTTAAAGTTCAAACTTATTTTATTTTAGGTTAAGATTGCTCTTTAGTCTCTATGATGATGGACATTTCGTCTAGGGATGTCTACTCAATAGTAAGCCCCAAAGAGTTTAATGGGACTCACTCCCAGGTAAGTGTGTATACAGCTTGAATGTGTGAGTGAACTTTGTTGAATGGTATTGTGTGAGTTGACATTCTATGAATATGATTGATCTGTCTGTGCAATTATTGCTTGATGTTGGTGCTGAGCACGAATATATAAATTAGTTTCAAGATGTAGCAAATGTTAAGGGATGCTTCTGAACTATGGAGAACATTACAGGTTGTCTGAAATGAGTGCTAGAATTTATGTATGCTGCACCTCACAGAGCAGGGATAGTGTTTTCAATTCTATCCCTTTCGTCAAACTCTGTCTTTTAATTCTCTGTTAGATGCTCAAATTTACATCATCATCATCATCATCATCATCATCATCATCATCATCATCATCATCATCTTCATCATCATTCAGTTGACAACTTCTCTCTTCTCAGAAGGGACATGAGTACTACCATGATGGAGTGTGAACACAGAAATGGCAGGTGTCTCCACAGTTGGTTATGAAATGTGAGTAGATAGCGTGTTACCATAAAAAAAAATCACTGTATCTATTAAAAAAAAAAAGCAAGCTGACACTTAATTTTCTTCTAAAAGGACTTGGTATCTGCTCATGGGTAGGGATCCTCAATTGAGCTTTATTTAACTGCTCTTCTAGCCCTTGGTCAGAAGCATGAATTACCAACCACATTGCAATGTACTCTCCTAGTATTTTTGATGGTGCCCAGGTATGCAGGGCCACTCAGAGGAACTTTATATCAGGGGTTATAAAGTTTCTTTGGGGTCCCTTCCCTTCATGTAAATTTGGCTCCTGGGCCCCCTTTTTTTGCTCCTGGGCCCCCTTTTGACCCATTTTTACCCTGGGCCTGGGTACAGTTGTACCCCCTTAACCCCCCTCTCAGAGGCCCTGCAAGTATGCCTTCCCTAGTGATATCCAGAGGCCCCAGTCCTCCCTAGGGCTGTACATATATGCAACTCATCCAACCCTGCAGAGAAGCAAAACAAGCCAGATGCCACTATAGAAGGCACCACCCACTATAGAAGGCACCTACCATTGGGTCCATCGGTGTGCTTCATGCTATATGCATCCGACTGAAGACTGGATAGGAAGTTTAAAGAGCAGCTTCAGCCCTATGGAGAGGGCCCCCAAATTGTTCCTTGAAATACACAGGCATCTGTCTCTCTTGATGGAAAATGTTCAGTTACATTATACTGTTGCTCGTATCTGATTGCATAGAAAATGTACATAATTTATATATGCAGGTATCGGTGAAATGCTGCTGATGTAGAAAGACTCTGGTGGATTCTATGCATGTTGGTGGTTTTACTAAAAAAAAAAAAAGAAATTATTGGAGGAAAATACTTCAATTACTCAAGAAAATATTACCAGCTGCGATATTTCATGGGATCCAATAATGATTATTTTATGTGATCTAAAAAGGAAAGTAGGGGATTGTGACTTGGAACTTGTAAAATTGTGATGTGTGGGAAGGTTAAATGTGGCAGCTAATTTATGAGCTTATGAATATCTTACAAAAATTTGGCAAATAGCTGACGTCGGACACGACTTAACGACTGAACAACAACAACAACAACAACAATTACATTAGAGCCAGAGATGGCTGCCAATGAACAGACTTTGAGAACTTAGCATTGTTTGTTCGTTACCGGAATTATGAGTGTAATGACAATATTTATGCATATGCTCCATTCCATTTTTTGTAAAGCTTTTATTTGTACAGTATATTCATACCTTTTAAAATATTTTTTTAGGAAAGTGCTGTAGTCACTAATAATCTCAGTGATCTTGGTAGCTTTCTCTGGCTTCACGCCATTCCTGCCTTGTTAGTTCTGTGGATATATCAAGTGTAAGAAGTCAATAGATTACACTCTGTATTGGTGTGATGACAGTACACCCAAGTACTGTAAATGGAAGCTAGTGCTGTTTTGCAAAGGCTTGCTCAAGAGTTGCAGCACTGGCACTCAGGGCCTCTGAGAGGGGGGTTAAGGGGGTAATTTGTACCCGGGGCCAGGGTGAAAAATGGGTCAAAAAGGGGGCCCAGGGGCCAAATTCATATGTAGGGAAGGGGCCCAAAAGAAACCTTGTACCCCCTGATAAAATTTATCTGAATGGCCCTGGTGCCACTGACACTTTCTCCAGCAGTTCTCATGCTCTGTTGGTGCAAGAGGTTGTGTAAATGGGGGGGGGCATTGTGGCCCAATCTTACAGGGGGGCATTGCGGTTATGTAAATGGGGGGGCATTGCGGCCGCAATCCCATTGCGGCCCAAACCTACGGCCCAATCTTAACTGGGCCGGGCAGCAGCGGAACAGATGTTTTACTGGCGCTGACTGCCATAAAGCAGTTAGCGCCAGCCGTAAAAGGTGCTCTGGCAGCACACTGAGTAGCATGCTGCTGGGATACTGACTGGAAGTCCAGAGCCTTCCCACCCACGCCAGCGAATCCTCAGTCATCTGCCAAGGAAGGTTAGGTGGCGGGGAGGATGGAACGGGTGGGGAGGCTGTGGATCCAGCAGCGATGACGCACGCCAGATCCTATCCCCCTTTTCTGCAGCCTCCCCGCACCCTTTCTCTCCTTTGACTTGTGATAGCGAAATCGGTAGCGCAGGTCTGAGGAGACCAATTGCAGAGCGGGAGGCTTACGCAGGGGTAAGGGGATTTAAATCCCCCTTCCCTGCTGAAGCCTCCCGATCTGCCCCTTCACTGAATAAAGTGTGCCTGTTTTTTTGGCGCAGCTGCACCAACGGGGGAGGGGAAGGATAGGATTGGGCTGTTTGGTTCACTTATCCTGTGCAGCTGTTTAGCAGGAGTTGTAAAACAGCCCTTCCATGTGCAAACCATTGCACAGAAGGGATTAAGTCTTGCATAGAAGCTAATCTGTGAGCACCAGTGGCAATATGATTGTGTCGTCATCGTTGCTGTTTCCTGCAGCAGAATCGGAGCTGGGTTTGTATTGCATTGTTTGTTTGCTTGCTTAACAAAATAAAGTTTCAGTATGGCCTCAAAAACATACAGGCCATGATTCAGCTCTACACATGTGCAGCTCGTCAGACATTCTGAAAAGCACTAATTAGCTGCCTGGCAAGGGATGCTGAAATCCAGCCTTGCATTTCCCATTCAGGGAATTTGGAGCAACGAACGAGAGCTGGCTTGCTGAGGCTTGGCCAGCTGCTCCAGCTGGGCAGCAGCCATTCACATGCATGATGATTCCTCATCCAGCTAGGGAGAGACGCTCCAGTGCACATATGGGCCCCTAGCTGGATATGTGCTTGAAACTGTGCAGGTTTAGACAGGTTCCTTCAACCAGCTGTAAAGTTATTGCCTTCAAAAGCGGTAGTAAATGTTCTTGCTTCTTTAAATATCAAACCCAGGGCCAATGGCAGGTTGCATCAGGCCCGGGGGGGGGGGAAGGCTTGCGTCTGGACTCCTGTATGTGCACAGCCCCCCATCCCCTTGCCCTTGCAGCTTACAAGGTGGACTAAAGGAGTAGATTGTTTCCCCCTCCCTTTCCCCTCTCAAAGTGTGGAAGAGCAAGAGTTGCTGCCATTGCTGGCTGTCTCCCAGGTGGCTCTTTGATAATGCAGGACCACGGGGGGGGGGGGGGAGTCTGATTGGCCAGTGAGGAAAGAGGGATAGAGGCGGAAGTGCTCTGGCAGGTGCATGAGAGTCGCACAGAGGCAAGAAAATAAAGAGCTGCAATGTGACTCTGTAGTTTCAAGTTCTGTGTGCTGCCATGACCCAGCCCGGCTTCTGCCAGGCTAGATCTGCCCTGGGTGGACCCTTGCATGGGTGTGGGTCTGATAAGGCCCCACCTGTGGCACCGCTCCTGACAAAACCAGTTTTAAAACAAAAATCATCCATTTTGTTAGCCGCTGTTTCAATTAAGGCTGCAACCATTCGCACAGTTACTTGGGAGTAAATAGCACTGAAATTGCACATTGGATTAGACAGCTGCAAAGTTTTGCTTTTTGTTTATACAGTTAAACTAGGGAGTAAGTTGTTTTGGGCCAAGTAGGACTTCTGAGTAAACATGTATAGGATTGTGCTGTAAATATACATTGACAAGATGATATTGCTTATTTTATTTTGGAATAATTGTATTTGTCTGGATCTGTGTCAGCAATCCCTAATCAGACTGCAATTGTCACTCCAACCACAAATGTGCATTTAAGAGAGTGGAGACTACTCATTTTCCTTCTACCTCTTAATCATTCCTGATTATGGATACAAAAATGCTGCTAACTCTTGTGCAGCACAATCCTAAGCATTGTATTCAACGGTGGTTCTTTCCAGAAACTTGTGCATAGGATTGCATCTTTAATGAGATTTCTCATCTCTGCTCAAAAATGTTGCATCCTTCTCCTAAGTCTTATGTGATGACCTAAATTCTAACTTGTTCTAAATGCTAAATAAATGTTACAGTTCAATCCTATTGCTACAAATTAGAGGAGTGAAAATTAACCAGGGGTTCCAAAGGAATGTTTAAATATTTTCCAGCCTCTGTGCTTCTATAAATTAACCACCATAAAATCGCAGTAGAGGATAGTGAGTCCTTTCTTGAAAATGAAAATAAAAATGGGAGTGCAGTCACTCTGAACATTGCTAGTTTTTCACCTGACATGCACCCTCTTCTCCATAATCGATCTCATGAAGAAAAACAAACAAACAGAGCATGTGCACAAGTATTGCCTCTAACTTTTAAAAAGTAGATATTCCATTGCTATGTTGCTGTTGTGTGGCTCTTCATCTCCTAAGAAGTTATCAATCGTTCCACCTGCGACACTCAGGAGAAGTGTGCAAAAAGCAAGAGAACTCTGAACATTTTCTTAAAACCAGCAAGGAGGGATTGAATCATGTGATGCTAAGTTTATAGCTTCCCTGGATGCAGCATAACTTTCGGAAAGCTGCTGGAAAGGGAATAAATAGGCATCATAAACAGGCAATATTTTTGGGTATTGAACAGGAGCATCCTAGGTGTGATAGTTTCATTGGCTGTGGCCACTAATTATTTTGTTGTCAGAAATTGCTCTATAAAAGGCATAAGAGAGCAATTCAATGCAGTTTCCTTTTATCTGCCTTACCAATTGATGTCTATACAGAGCAAGCGGGGCTCCCCAAACACGTCAGTCTGTTTCAGATACACAAGATTAAGTAGCAAGTGACATTCAAGACCAATCGGCCCACCCAGGAGAAGTGAAACCAGCGGAAAAGCTGTCAGATTCCCCCTTTTCTCCATTAATCTTAAAGCTTTTCAATGCTGCCAGGTCGCATCTCCATCAAACAAGCTGGGAAGAGTGTCAGGCTATTTTCTTTCTGCTAACCCTCTCCTCCTCCTATCATACCTCTTCTAGTCACTCCTTTTGTGCTGGGCTTCTGTTTGTCAGTTGCCTTCAGTGCCCCAGAATTACCTTTACCCGTGATGGATAGAATTGCTACACAGCATGGATCTCAATCCTTTACAAACCAAATGCAAAAGAGGTTCTCTGAACTGTGCCCCACAAGTGGCACAGATATGTGTAGACATGAATGAAAGAGGTGTGGGTCATTTGCACCAAACCCTTTAACTTTGCCTCTTCATTTTCACAGTTGAGACTGTATATGTACCTACAGCACTATCTTCTCCGCTGTGTTCCATCATGGTATGTAAAGGGGCTTGAATTCCGTAGGTCAGTGCTAAATTGAAGATGAGTTAGCACACAGCTGATCTAAAAAATCTAGAAATTAGTATAGGCACAATCATCAGGACCAATGACAGTGTGTCATATCTTTTAAGACAGGCACATATTTCTTTCACAAATTGCAGTTGATCTCCCTTCCTCTTGTGTTTGGGTAATACGATTGGCCTACCTTGAAGGATTATTGTAATTGTAACCAAGATAGTGCATCAGAAAAGTGTTGAGCACTTAGGAAAGGGAATATATGAGCATGAGTGCCTTAGTCCTGTGCACACTTACTTGGGAGTAAATCTCATTGAACTCAGTGAGATCTACTTGCAAACAAGCATATAGAATTGGGCTGTAAATATTTAAAAAGAGGAAAATAAATCGGGTTGCTGTTTCCAGAATTACCCCCCCCCCAAAAAAAAACAACCACCCCAAAAATCCCAGAAGGAAACTAATTGCAAAAAGAAGATAGGACCATGGATGCACACTGAGCCCAACTCCTCTTCACTGTGGAGTGAGGGATAGCTTTTGATCTATCTCTACTAGCTTAATTGTTTGGCTCTTGTTAACCAGTTGCCAGTATGAGGTAATGAGATCAAATCCTAAATGTGGGTGTCATTTTCATTTCTCTTGGTATACTTCATAAGTAAAGACTTGGTGGCAATATAAAGGAATTTTTTGTTTTTGCATGAACTTTTGTAGACTGCAATCCACTAAATGCTGGAATGGATTGAAGAACAGGAGACCTATACAAGGGGCAGTTGTTTGAATGCTAAGCCGATGTTCAAAAGAATCTTGGTGGAGGTGAAATCTTCCTCTTAAGAGTGCGATACCTTAATGTCTTCCTTCAGGTTTTACAATGTTGTAATGAAGGAAAGTGGAGCATGGTTTTTATTTTGTTGAAACAGAGACCCCAAATATAAGCAACCCCATTAGTGATTATGCTAGAACTGCACAGATAATGTCCCTAATTGGCTCTCATTAGATTTTATGTCCCATAGGCAATGAATGACATGCTGTTGTGTAGAAAGTCTTTTTGAAAGGGAAAGGACTGCTCTGTGTTTGACATGCATGGAAGGGGGCCTGTCACTGTGATCACTTTACCCAGCAGTAAAGTACCTAAAAGAATCGAGGAGCAGCCTTGCAATTGAGGCTAGTGGGCCACCTTGCTAGTGGGCCACCTAATCGCAACCTGTGTACAGAAGATTCAAAGGAAGCATTTTAACAGTTCAAGGAACTAATGGAGGATTCTGGTCTCTCTTTATTGGCTTTACCAATTTAAGAGGCACATCCAGACAACAACTTGAATAATATTTGTGCTCAACTTCTGTGCTGTTTTGGTCCACCAGGTTACCAGAGGAAAGTGTGAGAGACAGTCACCAGCTTTCGAAGTGCCTGTTTGAATGAAAATATTAGTACCGCCAGGCAGGGTTTCAGAGGCGTTTCTATGGTAGAGGCAGTACAGTAAGTTGCGCCCCGTCCTAGTCCCCGTTTACAAGCCGGCACGAGGCGGCCCTGCCCCCTCGCTGTTGGAGCCATTCCATGCGGCAAAGGCGATGGGCAGGAGACTCCCTGCCCGTCTCCTTCACCACCTGGAATGGCTCTGATGGCAAGGGGGTGGGGCCGGCTTGTAAATGGGGACTAGGACGGGGCGCAACTTACAGTACCGCCCCTACCGTAGAAACACCTCTGCAGGGTTTGTGTTAGGGGTTGATCAAGTTGGACAGTGGCTGGGGGCCCAGGGTCACCAGGGTGCCCATGTCATGTTCACCCCTAAGATCCCAGTGTCAAACGTCCTGAGTGGGCAATATTGTTGTTGCCCATCCTGGGCTGGTGTGCTTCCTCATGCTCTGGAAAGCACATGCATGTGCCAGCTCCCTCCTCCCACATGGTGCCTAGGAAGTGGGCAGCAGACAAATACAAGTCCTCTTTCATGCCAGCACCTGCAGCTACATCAGTGAAGGAGGATCTTTACCTATCTGCGGCCTGGTTCTCTTTCCTGGCCGGGCACCACTGATGGTACCTGGCTGGGAAAGCTAACTGGGCAGTGGATGAGTGGGAGTCCTCTTTCATTGCTACCACTATGGTTGTGGATGGTGGCATGCAGGAGGCCTTATGTCCACTGCTGCTGTCTTTCCCCACTGCCACCTCACAAGCCATTGAACCTGTCCTGGGCCCTGGTTGGCTTACTGGGTAATGGTGGGAAGTAGCTACAGCAGCAGATAGTAAACAGGTCCCCATGGGTCTTTGCTTATTGAGGAGTGGCAACAGCAGCAGACCCTTAATGCCTTAGGGGTTGGCATGGGTGTGCCCCCCCCCATGTTGCACCAGGCCCCACTAGATAGGGTTGCCATTCCTCCAGGACTGACCAGGAGTCCCCAGGAATCGGCATTAATCTCCAGGCAACTACTGAAGCAATCCTGGAGATTAAAATGGGACCTTCTTTGCAAAATGACAGCTGGGGGGGGGGATCTCTAGGAGTCACTTCAGCCGCAACTGGCAATTCAACTAGTGCCCCTATTGCAAGGCAGCATGTCATCGTCACTGTGGCAGCTCGGCCAACACCATCTCCCATGGTGTTTTCCTGGCCTGCATGAGCTGCTTTCTCTGTAGCAAGCTGGTCTATACCTCCCGCCTGCATGGACAAAGTGTCTGCTATCACAGCACAAGGAATTAACAATGCAAAATGGTTGAATATGCACACACATTTAATTTGAACTGAAAGCTTCTGCAGTGAAAGTCCTCTACAGTTAATGCTCTTTCAAATGCAACCCCATGTGGTGAAAGCGAAATTCAACATTTAAATGTCAACTGACTAAATGTCCCCAGTGAGCTGGGCAAAGAGGCACCTTTTAAAGTGGTGTCCTCTTATATTTAGTAGGGGGAAAACAACTGTCCCTCTTCACCCCAGCATGGCGTCTTTTCCAGTGGCTATTTCTGGTGACATGTTTCTGTATTAAAAATAAAATAAAATTGTGAGCTCTTTGGGAACAGAGAACGATTTATTTTGCTATGTAAACTGCTTTATGAAATACTCTGTTGAAAGCGGGATATAAATATTTATTATTATTATTATTATTATTGATGATGATGATGAAATTAATGTGTGAACTTGCCTGAATTATCCTGGTCTTCAGCAATGCTGTGAAGAGACTTGCGTTTGAGACGCAACCTGCTCTTGTTTGAGTTACAATTGGGTTTTTTTGCTGGTCTGTTTCCTCTTCTGCTTCCCTAATAGTAACCTTTACAGCTATTGCTACATGCCAATTGTACACAATTGTCAGGCTATTTTGGAGGAACCGTTCATAATAGATGCCCTGGTGCCTTCCTTTCCTCCTGGACTGGTTCTTAGTTGTATTGAACAAATTCCACACCTCTCAGTTACAATTTGAGCAGCCAAAAACAATTCTTCCCAAGTTCTTAAATCTGGAGAAAATTCAAATAATCATAAACAACTGTTAATGGACTTAGAGAAGGTAACTGGAAGCCAACAGTGACTGTCTATATGTAGAGTAACTAAATGACAGAACTACTCTTAATTTCTCTTGGATCGTACATTATACACTAATTCCTCTACCTACAGAGAGGTTAGGTTCCGGATGTCCATTTGTAACATCAAAGTGACGCAGGTTGGAGTGGCTGTTTCTTGCTGGCCCAGTGCTGTTGTGCCTGTGTGGACACGCCAGCCCCAGAACATACTGCATGTGTGTGAAAGCGTAGACGCATGCAGCCGTCCATAGTCAGACGGCTGTATGTCGGGGAGCATGTGTAATGGGTTTCTACCTGCTCTTCTGATTAGTTATGCTATTTATACCCTAAAAGCTTTCTGCTTTCCTCTTTTATTGAACAACTTTTGTAAAGGTGGATGTATAATGTCTCCAGCTTCCAAGAATTCTTCAAGGAGACTTGTTGAAGGCTGACCAGCAAATACAGCTCCAGTCAGTGAGGACATTTTTCCTTCTCTCATGTGTAAAGATGCATATTCCAAATCTTGTGTTACTCGTTCCTTAAATATTATTAGTTAACCTGTTGTACTTGGGCCTGATGCAGATGCTCTGCTTCTTCCCACTATCACCTATGGGAGTGTGAGGGGCTACCAGCGGGTCCCACATGAAACTAGCACTTTCACATGGAACATGAATACTGTATTGGTCTGAGTATAAGACTCACTTTTTTCTCCTAATTTAAGTTTTTAAACTAGGGGTGCGTCTTATAATCAGGCTGTTGCAATTTAATGCCAGTGATTTAATTAATTTTTTTTAATAGCACCAAACTTTAAGGGTGCGTCTTATAAACAGGTGTGTCTTATACTCGGGACAATACGGTATATGGCCAGCCTGATTTGCGTGGTCACAACAGCTTCTCCCCTCCTTTTATCACTGCAATTGCACAAGTCAGGGAGCCACTAGTTTGAACACTCAGGACTTCCATGCAGTCTCTTCTGAACCACGGGCCCACCAGTAGACCCCTTTGCTCCCACAGGTAATCTAAGGAGGGATTTACAATAGGGGGGGAGTAGAAAGGTGGATTTTCTAACTTGTTAATGCATGCTTATGGGTAAATTGAGCACTCTAATCTGTGTTTCATGATTGTGGCTATAGAAACAATAGAGCTAGTTATTTTGGATTTATTAATAAGGAGTAGAAGGGGTATAATTTGTTTGTTTTCTGTCTGTGTCGAAAACATTTTTGCTTTGCTTCCTAAAGTTAAGAGACGCCAGCACATTTGGTTACTTTTGCATGCTGGCGGTGCAGCAGATCACAGATGGGTTGTAAGCGCATATTTTATTGGTTGCGCACAATTAAACAGTTGAGTCAGAGTTCTGTCAGCCATTAAGCCTGTCTTCGAGGAAAAGCAATTTAAAAATAGTTCATAGAAATTGTTTATTCTTAATGCTAGCACACAGTTTGTTACAACCAGAAATAGCAGACCTTGGCATGTGTTTCTAGAAACATTGCGCCAATGGATGTGTGCTTTGGGGGCATCTCCTGGTGTGCAGGAGTTCTAAGAAATGAAATGAAATGAAATGGTAGATCTTGTGGGCTGGAATATTTCCCTATGGACTCACGTGAGCTATCCTGGTTGATGTGTGATTTTTTTTTGTGGTTTTTTTTTTAATGTATTCTAAATCACTTCGAAGGCAGAATAAAAGCACTTCAATAAAGTCCACTCTTCTTGCACTTATGTGACCTAATGCAGCAATAGTACAAAGCTTGGATTTGCAAACAAAAAGCTCCCCAAGGATTTCCTCATTCACTTGGGTGGCAGGCACACCTCCAGACATGCAAATGGATGTGTATTCACATTGGCACTTACCATTTAAGTCAGGTGTTCCCAACCTGTGTTACATGTACCCCTAGGTGTACGCGGACCGACGGGTGGGGGTACGCCAGAGGCTGCCCCTTATCAGCTGTGATCAGCAGCTGATCGTTGCAGCACTGTGGTTTTTAAAATCAAATTTATTTCATGCTGCACCGACCGCCGCAGCTCCGCCCCCAAAGTCCGGCCTCCCAGGGCCTTCTAACAGTTGGAACTCAGCCTCCGCACCTCCAAGCGTGTTCCCACAGCAGCCCCGCCGCCACCAGCTCAGCTGCCACTTCGGATGATGATGGAGAAGAGTTCGGTGGCAGAACGAGCACCTCTCTCCATTCCCAAGCCTGGCCGGAGCAGCCTCTACCCCAGTGGCATCACGAACTGGATTAGAAATGTTTTAAGGCCCTGATGGAAGGCTTCCAAGGGAGCACTTGGTAAACCAAAGGGGAGGGAATTCCATTCAGTGGGTGCCACCACTGAGAAGGCTATATTTCTTGCCATTGTCCCTACCACCTCTGTAAGAGACAGCACATCTAAAAGGGATTCTCTGCTGACTGAAGAGGATGGGCTGGATTTATATGGGAGAAGGCGGTCTCTCTAATATGGTGGCCCCAAGCTGTATAGGGCTTTAAAGGTCAAGACCAGCATTGAATTGGGCCTGGAAATGGACTGGCAGCCAATGCAGCCATCGGAGCAGTGGTCTGACAGCCCTCCAGTGACCACAAGGGCCGCTATGTCCTGCACTGATTGCCCATCTTCAAGGGCAGCCCCATCTAGTGCGTGTTACAAAGTGCAGTAAAGCCTTTAAAGCCTGAACCTCTGTGAGAGAGAGGTGAGGGTGGGTAATGCTGAATGTATATGTATATATAAGGACATTGTTTGTAATTAATTTGATTACAGTTTGCTACAGATCTTAGGTTTCCAAAGAGCAGGCCAGCAAGGGATATTCCTTTGCTCCTGCTTTGGCTTCAGGGCTGGAAACAGACTTGCAAATATCCCCTTCCGCCAGGCTCCCCTTATTCCACAGCTTGCATCCTCTTAAACTACTAGTGTCAGACTGAATCCATGCTGATCAGTGAGACTGAAAGGAGAGAGGGTGACTTTCTGTTGTGATGGCATGTTGCAGTTCAAAGGACTGGACTGGTTCATCAGAGACACTTTAAGTTCCTCATAGGAACTCTTTTGTCTTAAATGGTTTGAGGTCTCTGTAATCACAAACACTTGCCTCCGACATCTGATGGTAACTGTTAATTTAAGCCCTAAGACGTTTGCTTGCAACCATTTTCATACATCAGTGCTAATTTTAATTAATCCTGGATGGTAATGGAAAAGCATTCTGCAATGATCAATTTGTCTTTTAAGCTAGCACTTATTTTTTTACCTTTCATTCAACCAAACAAGACTCAACAAAGGAAAGAGCTTGCATACCTTCCTCGCACCACAACCGTCTTAATTACAATTATGTGAAGATTAAAATCACCTCTGCAGCTACAATGTGTACACTTGCAACAGATGTGTGTAGCTGCAGGTTTACTAGTCCCTTGGAAAAAAAAATTAACAATAGCAGTAGGCTTCATTACAGAGGCTTTTGTGGGGCTGACACAGAAGAGTTTTTTAAGGCTGCAGTCCTAAACACACTTACCAGGGAGGTAAGCTTCACTGAACAAAATGGAACTTACTCCCAAGTAAACATGTATAGCATTGTATGCTAAGGATCTGCCACCTTTGTTAGTTTTAGTATGATTTGCTTCATTAGAAATATTCATGATGTGATCAGACACTTTCAAATTGTTCTTGATTTAGTAGTTGGAAATCATTTTATCTGTAGTAGGATTGAAACTCCAAAATGGGATTAAAAGCCATGTAAAAAAAAAAAATCAAATATTTATGTTTAAAAAGCAAGTTATTTAAACATAAATATTTGATTTTTTTTTAACATGGCTTTTAATCCTGTTTTGGAGTTTCAATCCTACTACATAATTGCTGGCCATGAAAGCTTCAGATCATCATTTTATCTGTTTGTCTCTTTTTTCCCCTGGAAAGTGACAATGCAGTTCATCCATTTTATTCACTACATCTTCCCCATTTTTTCCCCAATGAGCTCAAGGCAGCATGCATTATTTTCCTATCACAACCATTTTTATATATAATAAAATCAGTCCAAGGCATACCAAAGTAATCTACATATAATTAAAAATAACAAAATAATATATTGTAAAAATGTCCCCTGGCTATTGTCTCTCCTTCCTCACACAGCAGCTCCAAGCGGTAGTAAGGGGTGGGGATGGATGGGCAACAAGGTGAGGACAATCCTTCCCATTTTAGTAAACATTCCCTTAAATATTCAGACAGTCCCTAGGAATGAAGAGCACAATCCAACCAAAGTTTAAGAATTGCTTTAGTGATAACTGATCTTAAGTTGCAAGGAAGGGTGATACTTAAGCTCACTAGCAGAGCTCATGCTTTGCATGCAGATTCAATCCCTGAATCTCCAGGCAAGGCTGGGAGAGACCCCTGTTTGAAGCCCTGGTGAGACACTGCCCTCCAGTGAGCGAGATGGACCGGTGGTCTGACTCCACTCCGCTATAAGGCAGATTCATAGGTTAAGCCTTTTCAAGTCCTGTTAGCTTCAATGAGAGGGATTTAACACTTCCATTAGAGTGAGTGGATCACTGAGATGAAATCATTAACTGAAGCTAGAGTATATCCCAGTTGCTTACTTTGAGACCCAAATGCTGCGTGATGGAGTGAGCTCCCGTCTCCTGCCCCAGCTCCTGCCAACCTAGCAGTTCAAAAGCAAGGATTGCAAGTAGATAAATAGGTACCGCTGTGGCGGGCAGGTAACAGCGTTCCGTTAGTCATGCCAGCCACATGACCACAGAAGCGTCTTCAGACAGCGCTGGCTCATATATACAGTATATAAAAGAATATATACAGTATAGTCTTCTTTTGTATGGTAAGCAACTGGGATTGTTTATTTATTTATTTACAATATTTTTATCCCGCCTTTCTCCCCAAAGGGACCCAACATTCAGCGCGCGCGCGCACACGCGCACACACACACACACACACACACACGCTCTCACACACTCTTCCTAGAATTGCTCACAGTGAACCTCTGCACACATAGGCTGCTCAAGCTTACAAGTCATGTGAATTCAGATTGTATTTCTTGTTTGTTTGTACAGTTGAAAACGATAAGATACCCCTGTCACCTATGGCCTGTGTTTCTGATAGATAGCTTCCTTTTCTCTTTCATCCGTTGGGTTGGTAATTACACACAAATAATGATCAGATTAGCAAGCTGTATTGAAATGTTTGGCACCACTTTTCAGCTAGATGGAATGTAAACATCAATGGTACAGGCCTCACCAAGAACAATCCCATTCCAACAGGAAAACACAAAACTTATTTCTCTTGGCCACTTCCTGCCATCTGCATTTTCCTGTCATTTTACAAGGGCTTGAAGTTTTGCTTGTTTTGAGGTTTTCCAATATTTGTAAGGCTGCTCCTGCAAGAGTTATAGTTTAAGATGTAGGCCAAACCGGTCTTTCATCCTGTAACTAAAAACACAAAGGACACAATCTACAAAGGCTAAGTTGATATCAATTAGGACTACAACCTTTAATTGACTCATTAGATTACTCAATTAAAACCATTTTAATTAACTAATTAAACACCCTGATTAATTGGTCAAACCTATTAAAACAACAACGATGGTAATTGCAGATGACAGGACCTTTTTTGGCCATTGCACCCAGGTTCTGGAACGCTTTCCCCTGGAGGCTCATTGCCTTCCCTCACTTCTAGCCTTTTGGCACTTTGTAAACACTTCTTTTGTTTCAGAGAGATTTTGGAATGGGTTAGAAAGACTTCTTTTCTGTGCCGTGCTCCAGTTTGTTCTCCTGGTTTCATTTTATTATTATTTGGTTGTTTTTAGGTATATTTGATACTTCCTTTGTTAGTCACTTTGGATGATGTTGGGTTTTTTTAAAAATAGAAATGTAAGATATATGCATTTTAAACAAAAATAAATCCCCTCTTCTCCCTGTCCCCCTTTTTGTTTTTGTTTTTATCATTCTTCCTGAAGAACAAGGCAACTTGAAAGCTTGTTCAGTTTTAATGGACCAAATGGTGCCTACAATTTTTGCCTGCTTTAGGAGTCATCTGAGCATTTTTCTGTTGCAACCTAACTATAGAATGAATCAAGCCGCATGCTGTTTCAGTACTATTAATGGTTTGGATTCTTTTCAACTTGTGGAGCCCGAGGATGACATCAGGATCTTTGGATGTGTTTGGCGTTCTCTAACCTTGCCCGTTCTGGCCTGGTGGCACCCTATACAGCTCGGGACCAGGGTATCTGAAGGACCTTCTTCTCCCATATGAGACTACCCATACCCTGAGGTCTGAGGAGAAGGTTCTTTTGTGTGTTCTCTGGTTATCGGAAATTTGGCTCTTAGGGATGTGCAGGAGGGCCTTCTATTGTATCCAGTTGGACATTTCTTTTTTTATTTTTGAAACTTATTTTTATTTTAATATAATACATAAACAGACAATACAGAAAAAGAAGAAAGAAGAGAACAGAAAAGATCTGGATTAGCCACTAACATTTATACTTAATTCTTATAATTACTTATACCCTGCCTAATTGCAGAGTAATTATTCTTATTATACATCAACTAACCTAATACTACCCTTTACTAAAAACGATCTCAATTTCTTACCAATTAAATTTTAAAACAAATCATCCTACTCAATGAAGCCACATATCATTAAATCATTCTTATTTTCTCTTACATGTAAAAAAATATCTATGAACGGTTTCCCAGTTGGACATATAATTTCAATGAGCTGCATTCAACCTTATATACTTAAATGTTTATAGCAGGAAATCAAGTCATAGTACAGAACAATTGCTTCATTAAGGAGGCACGCAAAGAATGCTGTAATCTTTGTTACGTAACTGTGGAAAATGAAAATGTCCCATTCTTAAATTTGTCCTTGTTGTTGCACAATATGGGTGTTTTGGGATTTTTTTTTTTTTACCAAATTTTATTAAAATTTTATTGCCTCACATGCATATGCAACTGTTGTTAGAACCTTGTCAGACATTTCTACAGTAAAAATATACCACCCACACCCCTAATTTCCTTCTTGCATCTTCAATTTCCAGTGTTCATTTGAAAAACATAAAACACGTTCCGTATCGAAATATGGATTCCTTGGGGCCTTTGCATATTAAATAGAAACACCAGAACAGGAAACATGAGTGAGTTTCACTTGCTAGAAGATAATACGCAAGCCAGGCAGCTCTATGTGCATGAGTAACAATCGCACTGAGCTGTCTACGTGTCAGGTGCCAGCACAACTTGAAATGGGAGGTTCTGCATTAGCCAAGCAGCCCATAAATACAAAGCAGAAGTTGCTTCTACTTCTGTTTTTGGTGTCCTTCAGTCTTTTGCTATCTTTTTCTCATCAGCCTTCCTGACTCTGCACTAGGGATAAGGTTCCCCATTGCCCTTACACAGAGTTTTCCTTTGTGTGTAGCAAAGAACAGAGGACTTGTATACATGTGGAAATTTCTGTGTCCTTCAGAGCAGTTGGGTCATAAACTAGATGTATTAATTTCCCTCATCACAAAACAAAATAAACCCTCAACAAATGTCATCCCCCGTCAAACCCATTGTTTTCTCAAAAAAGGCCATCATATTAAGCTTGTATAGTTTCAAACCCATTATATCATAAATGCCACTGTCTCATCTCTTTTATGTATACCTTGTTCTGATATTATTTAGACTGTGACTGCCCTTACTAATGGTTAAGGTAACCAGTTTATCATCATGTAAGTTTCTGCTCTTTCCTTCCAGAAATATAAGCACACCACTAGGTATGCTTTAGTTAGCAGGTATCCCTACCAGCATTTATTGTCAATTGATATATTCAAATTATTTCAGGTTGACCTGTTCATTTGCCAGTTTTGTCTCCTGGGTCCATTCTGGCCTCTCCCTAGCTGGGACTCCAAACCAGATTTCCCACATTCTTTCTGACTGACCTATTGGGCAGCTTAAAGCCCGAGCTACATTGTCGATGGCTGCGTCGCGGCTGCGTTCCGTGTGCGTCTGTTGTCCCGCCCCCAGGTCAAACAGCAGGATCTGATTGGCCGGACGTAGCACATAGACTTGTTGCCTGCGTCCGTGCTACGTCCGGCCAATCAGAGCCTGCTGTTTGACCTGGGGGTGGGACAACAGACGCACACGGAACGCAGCCGCGACGCAGCTGTCGACAATGTAGCCCAGCCTTAAGAGTTTGCCTCCTGTGAGCTTCTGTTTTAGGTTCCATTCTTCCTTTCCCAAGTGGCTTCTTCCCAGTCCCTTGCAAAAACCTGTTTTCCTCCTCAGACAACTGTGCAATCTCATTGACAGACCTAGAACCCTCCTCCTGAGACACCTCTGGTTTCTACTCACGTCTCCTAACCGCTGGGCCAGCAGAGGCACTGTCATCTCTTCCTGGGAGTACTTTTGTGCAAGACTGTAGGTGTAGTGTGACATCATCATGATGTCCCAGCTAGTTCTGCATGATTGGTGCCTTCCCTGCCTGGCAAATATGGGGTGATATCACTGCACATTAGTGATATGACTGATGAGTGGCAAGAGCAACCAAGGATGCTGAGTGGATGTTTCAATGTGTGTGTTGACGGTAGAGATTGAAAAAAGGATTGTGAGTATACGTTAGCCTGGTATTAGCACTGCCGTAGAACTTCAGAGCACCCTGCTAGTCCATCTCTTCCTTTTTCACAGCAGTATTAGACCACTTTGCATATGTACATAGGTGTGTGGGAGCTGTATGACTTAACGCAAACACACTTTGTAACTTAGCTGACTGCCAAAGCTTTTCATCTCCACCTTAAAACACCTTTAATTTTATTAGCTTTCATTTTTATGCTTGATACGTATGTTTCATTTGGTTTTCCACACTGTTTTAAAATCGCATATTTTACCCTACGTCCTTTGAAAAGCTCCTGTCAATCAATGAGACAATGCGCCTGGTAGAGCAGGACTTCGGTAAAATTTGCAGTCTGAATAGGGAGTCTAACGTATCTTTGTTCAATCAGAAAAGTGGGCACAGATAGACTGTTCCAATCGTGTCTCTAAGAATGTAGGAAGCTGCCTTGTGCTGAGTCTGACCTTTGTTCCATCTAACTCAGTATTGTCAACAATGACTGGCAGCAGCTGTCCAAGGTTTCAGGCTTTCCAAGCTGTACCTGGAGATGCCAGGGATTGAACCCGGAACCATCTGCATGCAACGCGGGTGCTAGGTCACTGAGCTGTAGCCCTCTCCTCATCCTAACATAAATTCCTGTTTATTTTATTTATTCACATTTTTATACCAGCCTTCCTCCAAGCTCAGAGTGGTGTACATATTTCCTCCCCTCCTTTTGTCCTCACAACAACCCTGTGAGGTAGGTGGGGCTGAGAGATAGTGACTGGCCCAAGGTCACCCAGGAAGCTTCATGGCTGAGCGGGGATTTGAACCTGGATCTTCCAGGTCTAAGTCCGACTCCCAAACCACTACACCATCCTGGTGTAACAGGATGCTAACAGGAATATAGCATCTGATAAAGTTGTAGCAGCTACTCTGGATTACAGACATACTTTTAAGTCGCTCGCAGATATTAACCGTTCTGGAAGGGGGTGGATTGGAGAAGCATGTTGGCTTCCTTAAATCGGCCCATAGTTTGATGGCATCATTCTAAACACGTCACTGAAAGATTCAAGGCAGCCTTGCGAGAATCTGAGGGCCCCAAATATGGTGGAACGAATGGTGCATCGATATGTGTCTGTCTGTCTGTCTGTGACACTGGGTGCTTAAGGGAAGCTCTGGATAAATCCCAGTATTACTTGCTATGAAGCAACTTTAAAGGTATGTCTTATTCAAAAGTAAACCAGTCCCAATAGTAAAATTGATCTCTCATCATGTCATCTTTTGCTGTTACTGTGGGTTTGGGAAAGTGCCATTTTGGAGGACAAAGCAAGTAGGTTAGTTGCATAATAAACCTTTTTTTGGCAAATACTGAAGTTCAGTGGGCTGACCAGTAACCAAACAGTGCATTTTAACACAATGCCAGATGACTTCTCAAACAATGAGCTCAAGCCAAGCAAGTCCCTATCAAGAAATTAGAATGTGGAAGTTGAAGTTAGTCTAAATGTCGCTTCTCCTCTCTGTGCCTGCACATGCAGATGAGGGGGGGGGGGGAAGGAGGGAGATTCATTTTCCATTTCACAATCACTTAACAAATGAATTTCTTTAAAATTATCCATTAATGCTAAACAATGCAGTAACACTGCCATGAAACTGGAACACTGCCCAAAAACATTTGGCACGTTAAGTTCATTTCAAACTCAAAACATACGTGTTGTATTGTCTAATTGGCCTCTCTCTCTCTCTCTGTGTGTGTGTGTGTGTGTGTGTGTGTGTGTGTGTGTGTGTGTGTGTGTGTGTGTGTGTGTGTGTGTGTGTGTGTGTGTGTGTGTGTGTGTGTGTGTGTGTGTGTGTGTGTGTGTGTGTGTGTGTGTGTGTGTGTGTGTGTGTGTGTGTGTGTGTGTATACACACACAAGCTACAGACCAAGCTCTATTTCAAATATGAAAAATTCTGTCTTACTTTTCTGACTCCCCATATCAGACCACATTTTTCCTGCTTCTATGCATCAAAAGAGGTTTATTCCCAATCTAGCAGACTTTATGCTTAAAATTGGATGTAATTTGGATTCTATTAGTATATTGGTGTTCTCCCTGAGTCCTAAGGGAAAGGATGAGAACAACATTCCTTTTTAAAATGCCTGTAAACATCCTGTGGCATCATAGCAATTCAACCAATGTCTGGATGTTGGAGAGGCTTTCAGGCAACCACGTCGAGTTCTTTTTATTTACATTTTTTATCAAGAATGAAATGGTATATAGACATGCAAATGTGACTTTATTTCCTCCTGTTGATAACCTTCTCATCCATCCCTCTCTCTCATGCACCACCTATTCAAGCCACCTCCTTACTCCAGAAGGTACCATGTGAGCACTCGAATGGAGTAGCACTGTCCGTACTGGTGCTGGAAAGTCCACAAGCTAAGAAAATTTCTATTCTACTTTTCAATGTTTTCAAAGTTCTGAAAGTGGCTTACATCATTAAATAAATAAAATGGTTCTTTGTATCAAAAGGACTTACAATCTAAAAAAGATGAAGGAACAGCAGCAAAAGCCATTGGAAAAGACACTAATGCTGGAGTGAATAGGGACAGTTTGTTCTCCCCCTACTAAATAGAAGAGGACCACCACTTTAAAAGCCTAACTTCTTCCAGCAACCAAGACTATCTCCTTAGCAATTTAACCTGAGGAGGCAGAGTGGGTCTACTTGCTTCTCCCTAAATACAAGTTCCAAAGCATTAGGATTCTAACCGGGCAAATGCCTCTGCTCTTCTTCTACCCCCCCCCCCCCGCCACCCCCTGATGGTGGTAAGAGAGGGAATTGCTTCGGCTGATCCCTGGTTGCTACCTCTTTTTGCCGCTGCACGTCAAGGACACACAATGGCAGGGGATCTGGAACGGTACTTAGTTATATGAATGCTCATCTTTAAGTGCCAAAAATAAGGCCTTACAATCTTTGCTCAGAATGCAATGGCGATTTATAGACATAAGACACTTAATTCAGTCTTTCAATGCCAGCCGTTATTCAGACCAGGAATCCTTCTGGGAAATCAGCTCTGCAACAGGAATGATCATTTGAACTGGACGGTGCTTCCAGAAAATGCAGTTTCCAGAACAGTTCAACGCAAGAAGCAGGTATTGACTTCTACTGGCTCTCAGACCAATTAACCTCTTCTATACAACGAGAAAAGAAAATGAGGGGAATATTATGAACAGCTTTTTCTATGTGAAAGAGTGGTGGTTTAAACACTTTACTGAACTATAAAATTACTCCAAAAGGCAAGGCCTGATCCTTAACGTTGCAGCTCATTTCAAACATTCCTTTTAATGAATTCCACGTACAGCAATTTCCTAGAGGTATGAACAACCCAAATCTCCTCTCTAAATATAGGGAAGTTTGTAACAGGTTCAATTGGAGACATCAAAAACATTTTAAATAGACACCACAAGATGCATGAGTAGTTTAAAGGTCAAATTTATTAGGAGATTAAGAGATGTATTATACATGGACTATAAATACAGCACAGCTGACTTTATTCACAGTCAGATGCGGAGACAGCCAATGCCAACCTATTTTGTGGACACCCTTGTTCTTTTGTTCCAAGAAAAGTTTGCGCCATAAGACTTGGATTTAGGTTTTGGAATCCTCCGCTCTTGAACATCATAGCTCCAGCCTACGAAAAAACACGTCGAGAATTCTAAACAACACAGATACAGCTGATAATAGGGAGCAAGTGCAACACAAACAAACGCAACATCAAGCTTTTAAGAGCTAACAAAAAAAGAAATAACCAACATATTTGATATACAATATGTAATTACTAGCTTATTCTTTTGTACAAAGCAGGGGAGAATAATCCTTTAAGACAGATATGCCTTAAATGTGACCCACACCTGTTCCCAGGTTCGTTAGATCTCTGGCATTGCATGTTCCAACTTTCGCCGCTCCTGCTGATAGACCAGCACCGACAGTTGACACATGAAGTCCTGTAATCTTATGCATCTACACCTCTCCATCTGATGTCGGGCCAAGTTTTGGAACTATGCATGGTAGCAGAGTGCCACAATGCCACAAGGAAAGCGAGAGAAGCATGGAGGTGAACTCAGGAGAATTTATTAAGCAGCCTTCAAATCAAGACCAGCTGCTTTATAGAGCAAGGACACTGCCAACTGCTTCTACACCTTCAAATACAAATCAAAAGACACCAATGAAGTGCAATGAAGGCACTCTCTGGTTGCGACCAGGCTCTAAGAGCTGGTGGAGGACTAGGAGAGAGTAAGCGGGAATGAAGCTTCTTTCATTCTGTTCTCATGCATATAAACCAGGAGCCAAACAATTATGCAACTGCCTCCATATGCCCAAGGGGCCTTTGGACCTGTGCTCCCGGAACAGCAGCCTTCTTCCCACCCCCACCAAAAGCTGCATGTCAAAAGCATTTTGAAATGAAGTTTTTCAAAAGCAGTGTGGAATAAGGCCTGCAGGCTGGTTTGCTGTTCAAAGTCAAAATTTCCACTAGCTACCTAAAGTAGCTCTTTGGAATCCAACCATATTATTTTATGTAAGACACAAGAGTCTGTCAGTCATGACAGTTTCAGGACTGGGTTTGATTACATTATTTTTATGGCTACTTTGGCTTCTTCAATAAATGCACTTTTTTTTAAAGATGATCCAGTCAGTCCTCTAAACAAACAGTTATGTGGATGAAGCTATCAAGCAGCCTCCATATGTGAGAAGCTGACCAGGGGTGGGGGTGGGGATAGCACAAAACATAATCAGAGTGCAACACAATCAGAGTGCAACACATAAAAGTTTGTGGAGATGTATGTTGATGCACTGGATCATATACACCATGAACAAGTAGATTTGCTTTTAGAATAAGCATTTTAAACTTAGGAGGAATCCAAAGTGCTGAACTGCTCCCTAGGACTTCATAAAAAACCTAGCATGATATGTACAAGAGAGTGGGCCTTCCAAAATATCATCACCTAGGCACATTAGCCAACTGTTGCCCCTCCACCGTCAGTTAAGCGCACCACACAGAAGGCGATCTTAATGCCATACCTGCAGAGCAAATGGCTCCAGATTACCAAACTACAGCATACAATACAAGACATGATCAGAAAGGTCTAATACGTGCCAGACCTGTCCCCTCAAGTCAATTTAACAAGTCTAATTCCCTCCAAATCAGACTAGTAAGTAAGGGGTGGGGGTGGTACAACAATCTGAAAAAATCACTGTCCTTTCCAAAATCCAGTCTCTTTTGGAAGTGGTATGGATGATGACTTTAAATGCTTCCAAAGCCCACACAAAAAGAGTTACTTTTTTTCTTAATGTATCCTGAAGTGGTACAAACCAGTTTCCTGTTCTGCCTTAAGATTTGGGTTTCATGCCACACCATGAGTCCAAGCAAACTCCAGCGTTCCCAAAACAGACACAAAAGTAATGTGTGTGTGAGAATGTACAACGGGCGATGATCACCAAAAGAGCTGGAAGTCCCAGTATAAAGGAAGCCACCTGTTTCAGCTATCTTCAGCTATTCTGAGTAATGAAATATACTTAAGGAAAGTTTATCCTAGAGTACAAATACACTAAGCAAGAAGATATTAGACAGGCCTGGGTTCTACACACTAGTCTACATTCCCCTAGAGACAAGTTCAACTTTTGACTTGAGAGTTCAGGAGTGAAAATGAGTTTAATGGCCCCTTCTTCCAAGTGTTATAAACTAGCACATAAACTACCACATAATTTGGCATCATCCAATCTGCCTGGCAATCTCTGTGCTCAGGAGGCCTAGTAGTGGAGTTAGTGAAATTTGTAGGCCAAGATAAAGGTGCCCTGGCACAGGCATATAGGGAAACTTGTACCTCACCCACACTTACACTGGGCTTCAGGCCAACACTCTTGGTTCCTCACTTCAGTGAGCACTAAGTTTCTTGTCAAATATTTGTAGGAAACAAGATAAAGGAAAGGCCAGAAGGGTTTTTTAATGCCAACATTTAAGGGGCTATGAATGCTTACAAGAAATCCTCCTCCTCAAAAATCCTCAGACTTGTAAGATGCTAAGGAAGAGTGACATATTCAAAATGTGTTTTAGTTTAGCTAGGAAGAGTGCTGGATCAACACTTTTAGTGGAGCCAGATTATTCCAAACTCAGTTTGATACAACTGGAGTACTTCATTTAGTAAGAGCGTCAAACAATATTTATCACAAATGCTTATTGTGCCGAAGTGCCAACAGAGGTAGATTTCCTAAGCAATTTCTTAACCTCAGTACTAAACATATTAATCTGAAACAAGGTCCACTGACTTCAACTGAATTTCCTTCCAGGTAAATGTGTTCACCATCTGGGTGTCGTTTTCAGAATTGACAAAATTGTAATGATGCATGTATGTGAGTTAGTGCCCAGCTACTTCAAGTCATGTTGAATTGCAGTACTTAAGTCGCAGGAATTGAGCAAAAGCATTGAAAATAAAAACACAGATTACACTATGACTCGGTATGAAAATGTGTATTTCAATAAGTTTTTTTTTTAAAAAAAATATTCCTTATAGTGAGAAAGAATAAAGCCTTATGGTCTCTAAAATGAACACTGTTCCTTCACGTTTCAAAACAGAACCCAATTCATTAAATTTAAAAATAGGGGTTTAATGACCGTGTCGGTCAGTTCTTAAAAAACATCAACTCTTAACATTTCGCTCTGGAATTAGTATGCCGCAAAGGCATTCGCCACCCTTTTCACAGCGTCTGGCTGGGGAGTTCTTGTTTATATACCCCAGCCATGGCTTGTTTAGCAGTTTTAAGAACTGACCAACATGGTCATTAAACCCCAAGTTTTAAATTTAGTAAATATGGACCGTGAATCTCTAAGACAATATTTAGAACCCAATTCATCCAAAGTTACACAGCAAATGGCAGAGTTGATGTTACATGATATACTTCCCTCAAATCTGGAATGCTTTCTGTAGCAACCAGTAAGTATAGAATTAAGATGGACAACACATACATTTGCTTCTGGCTATGGCAGCCAAGTTACAAATGACTGAAATATCATTCTTTGGTAAGTCATGCAATCCACACTCATTGGGGAAGAACTGGTTTGAAACAGCACCCCAACACAAGGTAGCCCATGCGTAGAGCATTAGCATTCCAGGCTTGATACAATAACTTGCTGGCATGCTTGAAGCACATTGTCCAAGGGACATACTGCTTAGCGGGCAAGAGAACAAGGTGGCTAGCAAACTAGAAAGGATAGGGAAGAGAGGCCAGGTTTGGGAGACTTCGTTTGGTAAGCCTGTATGCAGTACAAACATAGTAAGTGAAAAGGGCACAAAAGGAAAGGATCAAATATTTACTCGATACAGAATCAAATCTGTGCTCCATGATGG
Organism: Plestiodon gilberti rubricaudatus; assembly: GCA_026170595.1. Taxonomy (NCBI): domain Eukaryota; kingdom Metazoa; phylum Chordata; class Lepidosauria; order Squamata; family Scincidae; genus Plestiodon; species Plestiodon gilberti. The sequence continues at coordinate 23,580,544 of JANXHW010000002.1, read as the reverse complement.
AGGGCACCATGAAGTGGTGGTGGTGGTGGTGGTGGTGGTGGTGGTGGTGGTAGGGAAGCCACAATGGCTGCTATTTCACCACCCAGGGTGGACCACTGATATCACCTGGGCCAGCCATTGATACCGACTCAGCAGGGGTGTATCTGCATGATGCTGAAATTGCAGATATTCGTCCCCACACCTTGGACACTTTCCCATAAGGGCTGCGGATGCCCGTTCCTTTCGGGTCAGCAAGGAAAACTGGTAGTCTGCCAGAAAACATCTACACGAACAGCTGCTACACATACCATTTTTTTCAGCAAAAGCAATCGCTTCTTCTTTTGTAGAAAAACTTAGAAGCAGATTGGACAGAGGATCCGCCCTGTAAGAAATTAGGAGCACAGTGACACACTTTTCAATATACAAAGCAGTCAGGCAAGTTTCCATATACTTTATTTCAAAAGGAAACATGTTAAAATAACTCTTTACAACCCAAACATTCAATCATTCCTATCTCTGTCCAAATATTTCTACTTTAGGCATGAGGCAAGTTCCTGCATCTGGCTTCTAGCTGTACAGCAAATTAATGTGGGTGGGTTCGTTAGTGAAGACAAACGCTGCTGGATCAGGTCAAAGGCCCAACTAGTCCAGCATCCGGTTCTCCACCGTGAGCTACCACAGTTGCGTTCGCAAGCAAGAGAGGAAAACATACCTTTCTTCCACCCTTGTCACTGGTTTTCGGAGGCACACTACCTGGAGGCCACATAGGGCCACCATGACTAGTGTTGTTGTTGTTGTTCAGTCGTTAAGTCGTGTCCGACCCTTCGTGATCCCATGAACCATATCCCGCCAGGCCTTCCTGTCCTCCACTATCTTCCTGAGTTCGCTCATTTTCATGTTCGTTGCATCGGTGATGCTGTCTAACCATCTCATCCTTTGCCTTCCCCTTCTCCTTTTGCCTTCAATTTTTCCCAGCATCAGAGTCTTCTCCAGAGAGTCCTCTCTTCGCATTAGGTGGCCAAAATATTTGAGTTTCAGCTTTAGTATCTGTCCTTCCAGGGAACAGTCAGGGTTGATTTCATTTAGGATTGACTGATTTGATCTCCTAGCAGTCCAAGGGACTCTCAGGAGTCTTCTCCAGCACCACAGTTCGAAAGCATCTATTCTACGGCGCTCAGCCTTCCTTATGGTCCAACTCTCGCAACCATACATTGCTACTGGGAACACCATCGCCCTGACTATGCGAACTTTTGTTGGCATGGTGATATCTCTGCTTTTTATTAGTAAAAATGACTAGTACCATGACTAGTACTAGGACTATGTACTATGACTAGTACCATGACTAGTACTAGTCATGACTAGTACCATGACTAGTATTAGTCCTAGTACTACTGGGAACACCATCGCCCTGACTATGCGAACTTTTGTTGGCATGGTGATATCTCTGCTTTTTATTAGTAAAATGACTAGTACCATGACTAGTAGCCAGTGATAAATCTGACCTCCATGTGTCTGTGCACCCCCCTTTTAGATCCATCTATGCCAGTGGCCATAGCCTCATCTTGTGGCAGTGAATTCCTCAGACTAGTTATGTTCTGCATGAAATACCACCCTGTCTTATCCATCCTAAATTGCCTATCAGTCTGTTTCAGTGGATGACTCCTGGTTCCAGTGTTCAAAAAAGCAGACAAACTTCTCTCAACACAACACGCGTAATTGTATAAGCCTTGATCATGTCCCCCTTTGTGTTTTTTTCTAAACTAAAACCTCAAACACAGTAGCCTTTCCTCATAAGTAGGGGTGGGTTGTTTATGTTGATAACCGCATAAAAACACAAAACACCGCTTTCTGCTTAAAAAAAATCTGCAAAAAGCCAAAACAATAAAACCATGTAATTTTGCATCCTTCTGCTGACACTGTACAACTAATACCACCTACCTAGTACACCTTTAAAGTGTTTAAAATGGGAAAAATTCAGAATAAAAACACTGCTTTCTGCTATTTCGTTTTGGTTAAATACCAAAATCTGCGAAAATAAAACCATGAAACCCACTACTAAGGAAGGTGCTCCACCCCTTGGATCATTTTTGTTGCCATCTTCTGTACCTTTTCCAGCTCTACAATATCCTTTCTGAGATTATTATTATTAAGAATATTTATATACTGTACCGCTTTTCAACAAGAGTAGTTCACAAAGCAGTTTACATAGCAAAATAAGTTGTGTGGCGACCAGAACAGTACACTGCTTTGCAAATGTGGCTGCACCATAGATTTGTATCGAGACATTATGATAATAATAGTAGTTTTAACCCCTTTTCTCCTACTTTGAAAAGCAAGAAAACACATTAAATGAAAAGGCTGATGGTGAGCTGGATAGATGCTTTCATAGAACGTTTTCCTTAAAGCCAATTAAAAGAGGATGTTTACTAGGGTTTAACATGGAATTTAACAAGTGACTATAATACTATGGAGATTTTGGCACATGCTATGGTATTACAAGCAATACACCAACTCTCATTTTGGAGGTTACTCACTATTAAATTAAGTAGAGAAGGAAGCAGAAGGTATTTTCCAGGCTCTTGTAGTCTGCCTTGGGCAACACCAATCAAAATATGTTACTAAACGTATTTAGGGCAGCAGAATGAGCATTGCCTCTACCAGTCTAATTTTTTATATACACTGTTGTGCTTGCTGTTGACATAAACCACTTTTGTTTCTGAAATATAAATTGATTGAATTATTGAGATCCCTTTTCAAATGTATAGTGTTCAATGTACACCAAAAGCTGATTTCAATATGAATTTGCTACCAGTTGTAGCACTTCACCTGCATTATTTTAGAAATCCTTTCAACTCTCTATGGTGGGTACCGGTAATATTATTTCTCATATTACAAGTGAGCAGGACAGGTGAAGAGATGGCAGCTCGCCAATGTACATAAAGCATCAAGTACTTTGTGTCGGTGTTCTTCAAAAGGGCCCAAACTGCCTGACAACATTTGAAAGTCCATGACGCACAGGCTGGTGGAACTGAAATCCAGCATCTCCCACATTCTACTTTGCACTCAAGATGCCTGGCCCTAGATAAGTCCAACCCCTCCCGGGTATTTAAACAGCTAAGCCAACAGCGGCCAGAAGGACTGTGACATCTGACTGGCAAGCTCCACTGGGATATCAGAATAGAACAGCCAATGGCATCAACAGAGACAGGCACAGAGGAGACAAACTGCTGAGGAAGAGACCACTACATAAAAGAGGTCAGAAGATGAGGAGGTTAGACAGTGTTGTAATGTGAACATATTGTTTTGTATTACTTGGTACTTTTTATTGTAACCTGCCCTGGGTCTGTTTGGAGAAGGGTGGTATATACATCTTTTAAAATAAAAGAAAATGTGCTGACTGTTTTATACTTACGTAGATGCCCACCCCATCAGTGGGTTTTCCCAGCGCTCCCTTGTATCAAATTCCATCTTCCATTTTTTGGTGTTGTTAACACCCGATTGCATGGCATTACGGGCAGGAACAAAAATGTGAACTTTTCTGGTTTTAATATGCTCCTCTGGTACACCAGTTAAAGGTGTTATGTCCTACGAGAGAGAGAGAGAATATAATGTGTCCTGTTTAAGAACATACAAGTTATTTCACTTTTGTTGCAAAAAGTCAGTCTGTGAAATGAAATATATAATACAGGACAAAGATGTCTGCTGTCTATGAAATATAGTCTATCTCAGGGGTTCTCAACCCCTTCCCAGCCAAGTACCACCTCTGGCGCCACTCTCCTGCTGTGTACCACTGGGAGTGGTGATGACATCATCGCCAGTTATTTCTGGGTTTTCAGGCTTTTGGAGGCCAGAAAACACAGGAAGGAGGCTCTGGGTGGGTGGGAAGATCTTTCGCAGTGTTCCTGAGAGGCTTGGCCAAAGGCAGGAGCATCTCGGAACTGAAAATGCATGGAAAATGCACCATCGAAAACACTGTTGGAGTGGGGTTCCAGTGGTCTGTTGGTCCGAGTACCACCAGCAGTGGGCCAAAGTACCACTGGTGGTACCAATACCACTGGTGAGAACCCCTGGTCTATCTTAAACTGAATGTTTTGCTAAACTGCAGGATCACATATCAGACTCATTTGTGTTTTCTGTAGACTCTTATTTGAATCTCAATCTTCATGCAAGACAACAAAAGTGGAGGCGGGGTTTAGACCTCATAATTGTAGAGAGAGGGCTGAAAGGGTTCTTGTAAGAATGTATCCTGTAGTCCTTGGTGCTGAACAACTTATTTTGGACTAGTTGAGTTCAGGGCTTTGAGTTCAGAGCTACTACTAGAATAAATGTTGATTGGATTTCAACCTGATGACTCAAGCATTCTGAGTCAAATTCTGAAGCAAGCATTTGGTTGTTTATGAAAAAGCCTGTTGGGCTCCTGAAGACTTCTATAAAATGACAGTAACTCCAATTCCACATTTTAAAAACACAATTGCTGGCATCTACAGATTTTTGGCACATACACTCGAGCATTTCTGTGTATACATCAGGGCTATCCTCTTCCGACTTCAGCTCCCTGTACAGTATCAGTAGCTGTTTGAAAGCTGTTTGACCGTCAGGAATCTTTAGGGCAGCGGTTCTCAAACTGTGGGTTGCGACCCACCATTGAGAATCTTAGCTGCCCCCTGCCCACTTAAGGGGCGGGGACAGCATGGCGGTGGCGATCCAGAGGATTGCCACCACTGCAAAATTGCCTAAAACCGCTGTTGCTGCACTTACTGAGGGGTGGGAAGCTTGGGGGAGCTTGAGGGAAGAGATGGTGGATCTCAGGGGGAGCTTGAGGGAGGAGATGGTGGAGTAACATCGCAGTTACTCCGATGTTTCCGGAGAACTTGCAGTCACGTCCAGGGTCAGGGAACTTCGCGCAGGCGCTGGACGCGACTGCAAGCTCTCCGGAAACATCGCAGTAACTGCGATGTTTGCGGAGAGCTTTGCAGTCGCGTCCAGCATCTCAGCGTCTGGGAGGCTCGGAAGAAGCTTGTAGAAGAAGCGAAGGTGCAGCGTCTTCGAGCTGCTGACTGGGGGCAGTCCCGGCGGGGCCGCAATGCAGCCGGCAATGTGGGACGAAGATTGGAGGTGCAAAATAACGCAGTAAGTGGCCAAGCCCCGTGAAAACTGGTTAAAGGAAGACTTTTTTCCCCTTTGATGTAGCTCCAAAATACACGTGAGTCTTGGAGCAAAAAAATACAGTATGTCTTTATACTGGATAATACAATTACATCCACCTCAGGCTTGGATAGGCAGACTACAAAAGTAAAGTTAATGGAAGATCTCCCAGCAATTCTGGATAATTTGCACTGAAATCCCACTCAACATCTGTTGACAGAAAAGTGGATCAGAAAAGTGGATCATCAAATACTTCCTCCAAACGCTACCACAATAAGCTAGCAAAATGTGACCCAAAGCTGTTGCCTACTTAGATTTTTACACGCACAATGTCAACAGGAGGGGCTTGGACACTCTGCTTTTGCTTCTCTCCAGGAACAAAGGCTGATCTGCTGCAGATCCAACTACAGGCAGACAGACTTAATCCAAACCAGTAATGACATGACTTAAATTTGAGGAGGCAAACAAGTTTAAATCGTACATTTGGTGTTTTTTTTTTTTTAAAGCCTCAAGCTACCAATTTCAGGCTCTCTCCTATCACAGAGTTTAAAAGTTCTTCATACTCTCACCAGACCATTGTTAGGCAGGGAGGAAGGAAGGAAAGAAAGACTCGTCTTCCACTTTTCACCCGCTTTTTTGTTTCACTTTATAAAATAAACTTGGAGAGATCAGTCACAACTGCCAAGTGTGAAATGTTTGTCTTGCATTTGGAACTAAGAAAAAAAACCACAGGAAATTACAACGCATAAAAGTTGAGCTCAGACTACCTAAAGCAAACTGTCAAAATATCTTAACAATTTAATCATAAATGTTTTCTTTGCGCCCAAGTAGTGTTTATTTTGAATACTCGTCTAGTCAAAATATGAAGACACACCAATTATTACTCAGAAATGTTGCAACACAAAACCCTATATTCTGTTCTGACAGACTGGCATTTGCTTGCTAAAAAAATATATTTGAAAAGTTATTTAATCAGGCAACCAATTGTCACTCTTCACACAATGCATTTCACCTGCAGTAAAAATAAGGTGAGGCTCAATTGTTCTGGCTTGTCTGTTTATAGAAACTAACTGCCGATATATCCGCTTTTCCACAAACATATCCTTGGGAGCTAGAGCACACAAAGCAAAGCACCCTAAGATTTCATTGATAAAAAGAAAGCCAGTTTTCACTTCTACAAAGGTGTGTGCACAAATGTACTCTTCCAACACTTATGAAAACTAATCATGCAAAGACAGAAAACAAGAACACTTTATTTTTCCTTAAAGTGCACAACTGCAATCGGAAGAAAACTTCTGGAGAAATTGAGGGTTCTAGGAGTTTCTCTCATAGAACAATATTTGTAAAAAACCCATTTGAAAAAATGGGGTTTATGACTAGCCTGCCTACATAAACCGCCTTGAGTCCATAGAGAAAGGTGGTATATACGTACTCAGATAAATAAATAAATAAATAAATAAATAAATAAAATAAAAATACTGATTGCTTTAGTGATTGCAATACCGAATACTGACGGCCATTTTTTTTCCAATATATTTATTACACTAGACAACAAATTTTGACTTTTTACGTGTATCCGAGATTAAACCAAGTTACCTTTATGTTGTTTGGGCTGCTGAATAAAAACGGCCGTTAACACACCAGATTAGCTCTAGTTTTGGAGGTACGGATCGCCACCTCATAATGCGAGTCAAGCAGCTCCCTTGTGAGGAAGCTGACGCCATGGCTTCCTCACGAGGAAGCTGCTTGACTTGCATTATGAGGTAGCGATGCCCCCAAAACTAGAGCTAATAGGGCAAAACCAATACCATTTTTGGAATCAGAGCCCCAAATATATCCAAGGATAGGTCTTTCTTTTAAGAACGTAAAAGGTATGTTGGCCTGTGCTATTCACATATGGCAATCCTGGTGTACCAGGTGGTCACTACACAAGCATAACATAGCCACAATTCCACGCACTCATGCCAGCAGAGTCCACAGAACAATACTTGAACACACATCATGACACCATCAGACACTCTCACAGCACCCCTGGACTCTGCCACTACCCAGCAAATGGACTAAGTTGTTTGCCAACACACTTCCACATGAGTCATGCACAAAAGGCATCAGTGATGGCTTATCCTGTGATATAACCCAGCCCATTTTGTACTGCAAGAAAAACCAGTACTTTAAAGGGGAAAGGGATGGGAGCACATGAATAGAGAATAATCCACATTACTGCAGTGTTAGAAGAGGGATGGGCAAGTGGCAGTTCCTGACTAAATGCTTTAGAGCAGGAGTTCCCAACCCCTTCCAGGCCGAGTATCACCTCGAGCGCCACTCTCCTGAGTACCAGCGGAAGCAACTAGCAATGACATCATCACCAGTTACTTCTGGGTTTTCAGAGGCCAGAAAATGCAGGGAGGAGGCTCTGGGCAGGTGGGAGGGCCCTTCTCGGTGTTCCTGAGAAGTTCAGACAAAGGCAGGTGCTTCTTGGGAGCAAAAACGCACCACCAAAAGTGCTGCATCTGAGTGGGGTTCCAGTGGTCCGAGTACCACCAGCAGTCAGCCGAAGTACCACTGGTGGTACTAGTGCCACAGGTTGGGAACCCCTGCTTTAGAGGTTTCTGAGGTTGCTCTGGGCAGACACAGGCCCGGACACATAGACCATGAAGAAGAACGTAACAGTTTGTGCAGGCAGACAGGTCAATGCAGAGGTCAATGTGGGGATACCCTGATAAAAAGTACACCAACTTTTTAAAACACCCGACTATAAATTGGAGGTTCAAGTGCAGTTGAGAGATCCACCATCTCCTCTATAATGAAAGCAAGCCGTTAAGAGTTCCCATCTAGCAAGGCCTCAGGGGTTTGGAGGACTAGTCAATCTACCAGCACTATGAGCCATGACTAGGTACCTCCCTGCCAGGCCCTCCACGAGCTCAAACTCCAGGTGAAGAGTTGCAGATGAGGGATTCTAGATTACAGCCTGATTTCTGTCTTCTACACTCTAACAACACGTGGCAACTTTGCACCTATTTTCCTCCTTGTGCCTCTCTTCCTCAACTAGCACTTCTGTTGATCCGAGGTAGAGAAGAATGTTGCCAAGAGGAGGAAGTAACCGAGGACATCCAATCAGCACGCAAGTGACCCAGTAAGCCAAGGTGGTAGAATTCTGGACTCTTCTACTTCAGACTGCCAATGTAGGAGTCATGTTATAGAATGCTTCCCCACAGAAAAAAATATTTCACCACATAGTAAATTAACACACTGGAGGTGTAGAACTCTCCCAGATTTGGGGGTTTACTTATGTAGAATTTTTTATTTTGCATGGAGGAGGATTCAGACATGTGCAGTAGCATAGCCATGCCAGGGGGCTGGGTTGTGTGTGCTGTGCCCTGGGTGACAGCCGTGGTCTCCTCGCGAGGGTTCTTTTTTGCAGCTGGAGTGGCTGCATCTGCAGCCGCGGAGTGTTTTCGGCGCTTTTGATGGACCCCACCCACCTGCCCTGGCTGTTAGAAGACTTCAAATAAAGCCTTCCTATTTCATCTACACAGTTTCAGCTACTGGTCATCATCCTGCTCCCCCAGGGACATGTGGTTTCTCATGTGCAGTCTGAAGCAGAATGCCCCCACTTGTGTAGACTGGGTCCAATGTTTGCAGGGGCAAGAGTATGACTTATAGCAGAAGTCAAAATGGCCGGGGTGGCTCTGCAGAGAAGGATCGCTTGTGACTCAAGTGAAGATGGGATTCAGTCCATATACTCGTGTGGAAGAGATGGACCACCAGCCCTGTGGAAAAACAGGTTGCAGTGGTTCCCAAACTGGGAGGCATGGCTCCCAGGGGAGCCACGGAAACCAGCCAGGGAAGCCGCGGAGTGCCACGGAATCCTCTCGGAGAACAGTGCAATGCCGACTGACAGGCATCAACATAATATAATGGGGAGCCATCACCAATGGTCAAGGGAGCCACAGGTCGTGAAAGTTTGGGAAACACAGGGTTACAGGGACTCTTCTTACTGAAAGTACGCATCAAAGAGGAGATATTTTCTTTACTACTGAAAATTACACGCGCGCACACGCACGCGCATGCGCGCACACACACACCAGTATGCCTTAGATATGTAGCATGAAGTATGTGCCATACTTCAGCCCAATCCACTGATGGACCATTACACCATGCTGCAGCTATTTTAAACTAGACTGGGCTGTCCTTGGAAGATTTGTTGTTTGTAAATTATTTCTAATGAAGAAAAAGGCCTAGCCTAATGTGAAAGAGTCAAGCCATAGATACCAGGTATCTGATTGGCTGCAACTATTTTTTTAAGCCTTTAGTAGTGGCATGGGATTTATCCTCTGAAAGCCTTTTTTCAGAGCGAGAAGAAAACAGGGCCTGCTTTAATAATTTAAAATAGCGGCACGATGCTGCTAGCTTGTTGTACTTTTGATTCATTACAGCCAAAGTTTCCATGCCTTCTGGGAATACAGCAATTGTTTATTGATATCTCACCCCCACCCCCCCACCCGCCCCCTGCGCCTTCCCCTCCTCCCTCCCCCACTTTAAAGCTGGCAATTGAACAGACAGTTGTTTAGGACAATGAGTTCCTGGATTGTGAAGCCCAAGTTGTCCTGTCACAGAACTGCTGTTTTTGCTTGCAGTAGACATGCAAGGTACTGTAGCATAGCTGAGCTGTTGCCAAAGATATGGAATAAAGGCTTGGCATCTCTCACATACTTGACACCTAAAAAGCACAGAAGCTCTAAAATTCCTATTCCCTGTAGGCGCACTCTCAGTCTAGACAAACTGATTTCTCACACTTTGAAAATGCATTACAACACTCTATTGTGATCATTTCATCCACACAGCTTCAGCTACTGACAGAAGAACCTGTCCTTTTAGCAACATTTCAATGGGCTAAAGCTCCCGCTTCAAGACGCCATTAAAAACAATATAATACTTGAAAAGAACTAAGTCCAACTCTCTACTGTGTCTCCAGTGCTTTGTTCCGAGTTCAAGTTCTCAGTGAAAACTACCTGTGAACCAACTTTCTGAAACAAAGATGTTGGGAGAGGGCTGGCTTGTGTTTTTTTAAACAATTACCTTCTTCTCTCTTCAGCTGTGTTGAGCTTAAAGATTTCAAGCTTTTAGTGCTCATTCATGTTTAAATGCAGGCAAGACAGCACCTGTGGGATTTCCTCGATAATGTGTCGATGTTAGAAACAAAGAGATAACTTCGAAATGTTTAAAGCAAAGACTGTTGACAAATCAACTGGCAAAGTTTACATAAGGTGAACTAGAGCCATGGCTTCCATTTTGAGTCAGACACTCATATGCAGGAACAGGAACACCATGATGGACTTTTAGAGCAGGCAACAAAAAAAAGAAAGAAAGAAAGAAAGAAAGAAAAAAGAAGAATGACCACTGGATGTGCAGAATTTAAAAATATCCCATCATACAAGAAGAAATTAGTCAAGGGAGCCTAGAGTCCCAAGGCTTTACTTTTTACCTCTTCCAAAAGGAAGAGGAAGGATATTTAATACAATAACAGATTTAAAAAAATTAAACGAAGGAGAGTTTCATCACTAGCATTCTGCTAATTGTAAAGAGGCAACTTTTAAGTAGCGGTTCTATTTAGCAGGGGAAGAACAAACATTCCTATTAATCCCAGCATAGCACATTTTTCCAGTGGTTGTTTGCTGGTGTCTCCCCTGTGTTTGTAAGACTGTAAGCCCCTTTGGGACAGGGAGCCATTTTGCCTGTTTGTTTATTTAGCTACATAAGCAACTGTGAGAATTTTTGTGTTAGAAATGGCATATAAAATATACTAAATTTCTGAGAGTAAGCATGTCATTCCAACCATCCTTATAGATAGCATGACTAATAGAAGCTTTTTAACTTACAAAATAGCCAGTTAATAATCCAAGAAGTAAAACAAAACAAAACCCCATGTATCTATGCCAGGTTATTCACAAACATTTGAGCATCAGTTTATGATTCATGAATCAGGAATACACACTATTTCACATCTATGACATCTTACACAGTTGTAGCCACAAGAGATTACGTAGAATCCCTGAGAGCAAATATCTACTGTTTAACTTTTCCCTCCTCTCTAAATAAAGGAAGCCAAGAACAAGCAATGGGGAAGTTGATGTCAAAATGCAGAAAACCTCCCAGCAAGCTTCCAGCAGCCACCCAGGATTCAGAGACTTGCTAGCTGCCCTCTTTTCAATGCCAGAATTTCACACATTTCAATGACCATTATGACTTCAAAGAATCAAATTTTCATCATTGTCCATCATCTGCCGGTTGATTTGTATAAAGGAGTTCTTCTGCATGCACTCCAGACAAAAGGCCCCTTGCTTCCATGGCTATATATCAAGTTTAAAAGTTCTGTTTGTGACAGTTGTGTCTGTGGTAAATTAGGGTAACACTGAAGGAGTGCAGCTGCTCTGCAGGAGCCTTCTTTTTGGCACCATTTCACTGAAATAAAAACTGAATAATTAGCCTCTGCCTTTATTAAACCGCAAAAATGCCACTGGCCTTAGTAATTACTTCCGGTTGCCCAACCTACTTAACCTCCAGAGTTTATACTTTTATATAAGAGAGAGACTGGAGAGAACACGTCACTGCTTTAGATAGATTCAGAGAAGTTTGCTTCCAGTGTCCTCTTTTGTTAATAGGCCCCGAAGAGGTTGTGCAAGATGTGCTTTCCCGAGGGAAAGCACTGGAGTTTTTAAAACAAAAGAGTTGGACAGCATAAAGTCAAAATATGCCATATTGAAGCATCTATGGCCAACTGTAGTGTCTGTACTTTTAATGTATTTATTAGTCCTTGAATTGCTTGTGACAATTTGGGTTCACATTGTTCCACTTCATGATGCTCCTCCATATCCTTATGTCTTCTAGGACGATGGGCAAGTATTTAACTAGTAATAGATATAGACAATCTGGTAAGAAACAGGCGAGCGGGGGGGGGCAATGACAAATGTTTCCTTATTGCTCTGAATGTTGTCTTTCTGCAACACAGGAATTTTGGACCAATTCAGATTTTGAGGAAAATATCTGCATGTAGCACAATTCACATTGACAAGAGTCAGCAGTGGTGCTGCAATGAAAAACAACAACACTGTAAATCACTGAAACTGTAGCTGGCTCCTGTCCCCTATATCCATAAACAGTCCAGTTTACACTTGTATTTCTCCAACAGCACAATCCTATGCATGTCTACTCAAAACTAAGTTCCATTGTGATCAGTGGAGCTTGCTCCCTGGTAAGTGTGTTTAGGATTGCAGCCTAAGTGACCCTGTACCAGGGAATAGTCAGAAGGGAGGGTGGGGGGGAGCCAGTGCTATGCATTACCTGGTTGAAAGTGAGCAGTACAGGAGCCCCAAAGCAGCTTTACACCTTACCATTTAAAACAGGGGCTCTCAAGTGGTATGCATACTAGTGGTATGCAAACCTCTGGCTGGTGGAACGTGGGTCCCTGGCTGCCAAGATGGCGGTCGCCAGGGAGCCGGGCCCGCACCGCAGCCCTGAAACTGGCGCCTCAAGCTCTGCAGAGCCTGCAGAGCTCAAGCATGTGGATTTCCAGGCTTGGGAAAGGCCCTCCCACATGCCCGAGCCCCTTAGCTTACCTTTATAGGGCTCCAGTGCTGCGAAAACGCAGAAGTGCCGATTACATCATATGCACTTCCAGTGGTACGTGGTGGGAGAGCAGCGCTGGAGGTGGTACGCAGAAGGTAAGAGGTTGAGAACCCCTGATTTAAAACACAGTAGTTTCAATATGCATAGCAGGAAGGCTAGAGTACAGATTGGCTAGAGTATAGGAATGGCATGAAAACACAGAATGAACTTTAAAGAGAGGATGAATGCAAACAGCGTAGGGTAACGTCTACAAAAGCTCACATCTACAGTTGAAGACATCCTCCCTTATCTGGGAAGAGGACAGAGAAACAGGGCTGAACTCTGATCTTGCTGGTTACCAACTAACAGCCGGCTCACACTGCATCCTGCAGGAGGAGCAGTTCCAGAGGTCTCCTCTGTGTAAGGGAACATTTGTTCCCTTACCAAGGGTAAACCTCCACAGTGCAGAGGGGTCTACTCGAACTCGCACCACTGAAATAGCACCACCACATGGACCTGGGCTGGGGTCTGGGAAGGGGGCTTGGATTCTGTGGCCGCCGCTACCACTGAACCCACCCCCTTCCCAGGCCCGATCTCCCTCATTCCACCTTACCCCTCTGACTTACCTGGGTCGGCGGGCCTATCCAGGGCTGTCTCCACATGTGATACCACTGCAGCCTCTCAGCTGGCGCTTTGGCAGCATGCGGCTTCGCACGCTGTGGGAGACTCATTTGTGACTGTCATAAGGCAGTATCTGCTGGCGGAAGGCTCGTTCTGCTAGTGGAAGAGCCCAATAGGATTTTTCCTAAAGGGAAACTCAATGTAAGTCCTGGTGGGCTTCATCAACAGGAATTGAAAAAGTAAAACATAATTTGTAAAAGAAAAGCCTATTTCTCATAAGGGAAATGCACATTTATACTCTCTTCTCACCAACACTGTCATCTCTCAGAGCTCATTCACACATTACATTTTCAAATATAATATTTTAAAGATCCCAGTTGTTCACCTAAGAAAAATAATTTGGAAGCAACAAGCATTTGTAAGCAAGTACATCACCCTCACAGACTGACACAGGATTGGCTATGGCTCTCTGTCAAGTGTATTCTCAAGTGGCGAATCTGTATTAGTCACTACGTAATGTATGTAAACACCTTTGCAGGTGGAAAGCTAGGACTAATTTGTCCATCGGTTTGGCCCAGAACTTTTTACATCTTCAAGCTTCCAAAACATATCTGCCAAATGCTGTGCCAGGGGTTCATCACCATATACAGGAAGTGTATATACAAAGACGTTCTGACAGAAAAAAAGATCCACTCGATTTCCCCTGCCATAATAAGAGATTACTCAGAACAACAGAATCACTGGGACCAAAAGGCAGCCTAGAAGTATTTTAAAACAAGCAAGCAAGCAAGCTCATAAACACTCTCTTGACTTTATCTTCCAAACAGGCATCAAACTAACATGGATTCAACTTTTGTTGAAAATATATAAATATCCTTAATAATAATAATTACAATTACGAAAAAAGGGGATCACAACGCTATTTGGGAGACTGCCTTACTTTGTTTGGCTTCTTACGTAACTGCTATGTCAAAATTGCAATGTTTGCTTTGGCACCCCACTGACACCTGCCCTCTCCTCTCTCCCTTGCAGCAACAACATATACAAATAAAAGAGTCCAGCCCAGGTATCTTCCAAACCGTGTGACCAGAGCCTCGCCACTGTTTTTATTGCGCTGAGAGAAATGTCCTTTTTCCCCAAAACAAAAAGAAACATCACCACTGTGTTTCTGCCCAGAGATACACTAAAATTCTGCCAACAGATATATCTGAATACTAATCTGCATTAATTGCACATGCACACTCACCAGGAGAAAGTACCATCTGGAGATCAAGATGTGTTGTCATTCCAACACAGCTCGTTTTCTTGGAGTAACCAAAAAAAGTCCAGGAGCAGCAATCTATACTTACACTCTTATTAGGAAGTCGGTAAGCAAAAACCTTTGAGTATTTGCCTGAAGAACAAAGTCAATACAAAGGAACAAGCTGTGAGAGTAGGTGTCAAAAGAAATTTCCAAATTCTGAACTCCTTGGAAAGAAGCAGTGTGGCACACAAAATGGAGTTTTCCACCACATTTGCAGATTCTGGCAGTGCGCCACTGCTACTCTGCGGCCACCAGACTGTGCCACACGATGGACATATCTCTCAGTATAAAATCAGAAGAGAAGACAATAGATAAAAACTAGAAACTATTGCTAAAGCAGGGAAGGGCAGTTGTACAGACTTTTTTTTTTGCTTCACTAAGCAAAAAATGCTGACATTATTGTAAAAAAAAAGGGTAGTCATTAATTTCACTTTCTTGGTAAATATAATTAGTTTCTCTCATCATTTAAGTTGTACTAGACAATTGTTGTACTAGTCATGAGCAGAAGTCCAGTTTTGGCTTCATCGTGAAAACTGTTCTGATACGGAGGAGGAACAGGTTAAAGACTGTATGGTAAAATGGGCCAAAAAATGTGGGTCATGATATTTTAATGGAATAATGGGAAAGATTATGGTCAAGAGGAATGAAATTTACATTAAGTGTTAATCTGATTGAAAATGTTTATAAGATTTTTTTAGATGGTATATGACTCTAGACAGAATTGCTAAGATGTATAATTCTACTACGAATATATGCTGGAAATGTGGAAAGAAAGAAGGAACTTTCTACCACATGTGGTGGACTTATGAGAAAGTAAAAAATATTGGATTCAAATACATCTCCAGATTCAGAAGATTGTGATGGTGAATTTACAAATGAAACCAGAGACTTTCCTGTTGTGTTTGTTGGATCAGCAATTAAAAAATACTTATGGAGTTTTATTTTTATATCTAACTACAGCTGCGAGGTTGTTATATGCGCAAAGTTGGAAATCTACGGAGGTACTTTCGTTGGTAGATACTTTTGTAAAGAATTTGAAGCCGTTCATAGATTTTCTACATGTAAGGGAAAATAAGAATGATTTAATGATATGTGGCTTTGTTGAGTAGGAGGATTTGTTTTTAGATTTTAATGGTAAGAAATTGAGGTCATTTTTAGCTAAGGGTAGTATTAGGTTAGTTGATGTAAGAGTATAAGAAGAATAGATTACTCTGCAATTATGCAGGGTACAAGTACTTATAAGAATTACATATAAATGTTATTGGGTAGTCTGGATATTTTCTATTATTCTGTACTTTTCTTTTTCTGCACTGTCTATTTTTTAATGTATTATAACAAAATAAAAATACTTTTCAAAAAAAATATGAGAACTGTACATTTGAACATTACTCAAAGTTGTATGAAGTGCACTGAAGATCCTTAGGAGACAAATGATTGCTATATGCTGGTATCCATTGATGTACCTATAGCCATCATAGACCGGTTCAGTAGATAGCATCTGAAGGGTCAAGTAGGCTATGACAGACTTCACTGAGGAAAGGGTCCAAATTAGGGTGCACGTGAAGAGGCTGAGAGGGTATGGACATCTTCTGGCAATAAATCCTAGCCTAGAGCAGTGTCATGAGTTTCCTAAGGCAAAAAAGGAAAGGCAGGTACCTCAGCTGGCTGCATTCACTGTTATTTTAGGTACACGAGAAGAAAGTAAATATGCAATTATGGAAGAAGACAGATCACAACAGCCTACTAGAGCTGTTATGTCCCCAGGGAAGAGTTAGGAAAAATAAAAGGGGTTCAGTAACAGTAAAAGGGGTTCAGTAACAGTAAATGAGCAAATCATTAAGTGGTCTGTCTGTGAGCATTTAAAAGGGAGGGCGGCGATTGCTAGGAGCCAGCATGGTTTTCTTAAGAACGAGTCTTGCCAAGCAAATCTTATCTCCTTCTACGACAGAGTGACTAGATTGGGAGGGTGCTGAGGACACAATATATCGGGATTTGAATAAGGCTTTTGACAAGGTTTCCTATGATATTCTGGTGGACACATACCCAGAGAGTGCTCGTCAATGGCTCCTCACCGACCTGGAGGGAAGTGATGAGTAGGATGCCTCAAGGTTTCATCTTGGGCCTGGTGTTGTTGAGTATCTTTACAAATGACTTGGGATGAGGGAGTAGAGGAGATGCTCACCAAAATTTGCACACAACACCAAACTGGGAGGAACAACAGCTAATATCATAAAGGACAGGAACAAGATCCAAGACACGTTTTGGTTTGGGACGTGCACCAATCAGCTTGTGCAGGAGCAATTAAGTGAAGTTGCAAGATATAGGGTATATGGGTATAGATGCCATGTACAAATAATATCAAAGCCAGAATAAGATTTAAAACCATTTAAAATTCAAGGCTGAAGATGGTGCACAAACTGACGTTTCGTCTTAATCTTAAAACATCTTCTGGGTGGTGACAGCTTGGCTGTTAGGATGGTACTGAGGACCAACCGACAGAACGGAACCAAGAGCTGATTTGAAATGGAACCGGGAGCTAATTGGAAGCGGAACTCAAATCGGAAGCGGCCATTTCAAATCCGCTCTTGGTTTTCCCACGCTCTTTTCAGCCTGTTAGTTTATAGGATGTTTTTGCCTTATGAATCTGCCTATGTTCCTTTAAGATTACTGTTTAGTTCTACCTGGTATTTCCTTTAAAGTTCCATTCTGTTGGTTGGTCCTCAGTACCATCCTAACAGCCAAGCTGTCACCACCCAGATGTCTTAAGATTAAGACGAAACGTCGGTTTTGTGCACCATCTTCAGCCTTGAATTTTAAATGGTTTTAAATCTTATTCTGGCTTTGATATTATTTGTACATGGCATCTATACCCATATACCCTATATCCTGCATACCTAGCCATGAAAGGTTCCGCTCTAACTTGAAGCTGCAAGGCAAAGCAAAACATGGAAGACAAAGAAAATGCTAACAGATCTACATGGAACCAAGTGGATAGCATTTTGGAAAAAAACAGTTAGCTTCTCCAAAAGCCTTAAAGTCTCCTGCAGCGCTGAAGCAAACTACTATTCCAGTGTTTCCCAAATGTTTTCGACCTGAGGCTCCCTTGACCATTGGCAACCATTGGCTGCGGCTCCCCATTACATTATGTTGATGCCTGCCAATTGGCATTGCACTGTATTCAGAGAGGATTGTGTGGCACTCCGCAGCTCCCCTGGGAGCCGCACCTCCCAGTTTGGGAACCACTGTACTACCCCTACAAACTGTAGCCCTTTAACTAGTATTCAAGCAGTTGTTTCTGAAGCAGAACCTGCACATGCCATTTAGCGCATGCCAAACCTTCTTGCTCAGAAGTACAAAAGAGAAGCAACTGAAATCAGCCACACAAAACTCTGGTGCACGTGAAGCATGTGCTTGGCTCATATCGTGGCAAGGTAGTCTCATCTAAGATAAACTCATTCAGGAAAAACAGTGAATGAAGCTGGCAAGAACCCATTGGCAGATGCTCCTAAGTCAGCAGTGAAGACTGGATCCACAAGCAATACTATAAACATGAGGGATGCTAGAACCACTAACACAGTTAGTGCTTCTAAACCTGTAGTTACTGCCCCACCTCAAACCAGGCCTCCTGTGAACGTGTCTGTTAGTTGCCCCAAACCCATTCTGAATCAAGAGAAACAAGCTTCATAGGACAGCAAGCTGGGCAAATGAAAAACATATTGAACTGCAGCAGGGATAAATGTAAAGTTCTGCATTTGGGTAGGAAGACTCAGAAGCACACATATAAGATCGGGGATCCTTACCTGAGAAGCAGTATGTGTGAAAAGATCTTGGTGTTTTAGTAGACAACAAGATAAAACATGAACCTGCAGTGTGATGTGGCAGCAAAGAAGGCAAATGTGATTCTAGGCTGCAGCAACAGAAATACAGTATCAAGAGCAGGAGAAGTAGAAGAAGCAGGAGAAGGAGTGTTTGCTCTACACTGAGCGAACAGTGCTGGCTGACACTTCCTTAGGGTCCCAGAACGATCAGAAATATCTAGTTGGTATGAGAATGGTAGGGTGCCACAGATTTGATCTTCACAGGATATTTTAGAAATCAAACCTCAACATATTAGATGCTATTCCCCCCCCCCCATTTGCCCCCTCCCTACCCTGGTGAATGCGAGATGTAGCACTTTCGTGCTGCAATACACATTATTATTGAAAGGCGAAAAATAAGCACAAACTAACAAACAAGATTTCCATACCCAGCAGGTAGCAGAGCCAGAAAAGAATTGACACAATTACTGTGTTAAAACAGTACACAATAGAGAACAGTTACACAGTGTCAGCATCCTGCATTGCTATGCTTTAGGGATGTCATGGCTATTAACAGTTTAAATTTTCACTACATTTTGTTAATGCCTAATGCATTCAAGCTTTCTTAAACGCTGTTTCTAGAAGTCTTTTTTCTAACTGTCATATTCATTATTTATCAGAAGGAACCAAGTACACTGACTGACACTTCTATTGTTCACCCATTGCTCTTGTCAGCAACTGTTAAATACTCAATTTTATATATATATATATATATATATATATATATATATATATATATATATATATTATATCTCTTGGCCCTCTCTGTTAGGGTGGACTGCAATTTAAAATAAACACAGTACAATCAGATTAAATCAGTGACTTCAAACTTTAAGCAACCAAAAGCTAATCCGTATTTTTGTTAGGTGTTCCAGTTGGGATACTGTGCATAAGGTTTACAACAGAGATCCACTATCGTAAAATGGGTGCCAACGGAGCATGCAGCACTCAGTTGGCGGCCATTTTGCGAACACTCATACTAGAAGCAGCAACGCTGCAACTCCACTGTACCCGCCAGACGAGGTAGGGCAGCAGTAGGGGCGAGGAGGGATCCAATCTTTTTCAAACCTCCCCGTCCCTTTCTTCTCCCTGGTCTTGTGCCAGCTACAGAGCTGGCACAGGTACGAGGAGACCCACTGTGGCGTGAGAGGCTTATGGAGGGGTAAGCGGAATTCCACTTTCCCCTCTGAAGCCTCCCAATCTGCCCTCCCACTGGATATAGTGCGCACCATTTAGTGCGGCTGCATGGGCGAGGGGGTGGTGGTCCTGAGACAAGCAATTTTTAATCAAATATTAAATGAAACCCACAGTTTCTTCCTACCAGACAGGTGATTGGTGGCAGGGCAAAGGTATATTTCCCCATTTCTGCATTGTTTCTCCCTTACAGAAAGACGGGAAAGTGGGGGTTTCACAAGGATAACAGTGCGCATGCAGCCTGTCATTGTGTGTGCAAATATCTGGATGGGGACCCTCCTCTGCATGTGCAAGGCTGTTTCTGAACACAACTAACTTCCCGCCACCCACCCCCAGACTAGATCAAGGCCTTGTGCTTGTTTTTTAGTCCATTCAAACAGACACACTGGATTTTTCCCACTGTCTCCAATGTGATCCTGCCAGCAGACCAAGGTCATTTCTGAAGCCCCTTCCCTGGGTTTCCCAGACATTTGAGATGAACCAGGAAAAGGTCTTTGTCAATGGTGGCATCCCCTTTAGCCCCGGGCAAAGACTTTTTTGCTTTCTCAAACTGAATTTGAATTTACTGAATTGTTTTATGCGGTCATAATCTGATGCATTGTTTTACTGTTGCTTCTGTAATGTATGCTAAAAATGATAGAATACAAATCATTCTAGCTTTTGTTTTTATTCATGGAGAAGGAGCAAACGTTCTTAAAATACGTTTTTGTTTTTTTTCTCCCGGAAGAGCTAGGCTACAATGTAGTGTTCCAAAGTTACCTGCCATTTGCTTTATGGTAAAATAAGCTCTAGTTAAACAACATTATGGAGATGGAGAAAAGTCGCAATATTGTCATTAACTTTCTTGAGATCCAATACTGTCATTAACGTTTCTTGTGAACAAAAATCTGAATGGTGTGTGGTTTCTTGATACAGAAATTTCTGCATATTTTTAATTCAATTGTGTTTTAATTTGATAGTCCATGAGTCCTAAGAAGTCTGCTTTTGAAAATTGTCTGATCTGCTAATATATTGTACATAAATAAATAAATGTTAACGGCACAATACTGCCTATGTTTCGGTTGGCGGAGCAATTGCTCCGCTGGCCTAAGGAGTCGCAAACATGCCGTAAAGTACATTTGCTGCTCCTTGCGAGTAAGCAGCGCCATCCCTTCCAAATTAGGATTCTGTCTCATTTAAAGCATTCATTTTTAAAATGAAAATCTTTCCCTCAAAGGAATTCTGAAGATACGTTATTGTTTACACAGACAATCCCAATCACCTGTTTGGAAAATATCTGAAATTGGTTCTTCTCCAACCCAAATAAGGAGGCTGAATTCAATCCACCTAACCCAACAGGTGATCAGTATTGTTAAAAGGCAATAGCTATTTTGCACTATGACATTTTTCCAATCCAGGGACTGAATCCAGGAAACTAAGTGGCAGTTCCTGATCCTGCAGGAAATATGAACACAAAACCACTGCTGGATCAGAGCAAACTAAGTGTGGCAAAATTTAAATCTCCATTTATATATTTTACACATGCACAGTGCACCAATCAAATATATTAGTTACAAAAAAAGTATTGCTATGATAAATTTCTCAGAAACATCCAGAATTGACCATATACATCTTTTTAAATGGTTGCACTGAGCTGCCACCATAATAAGGTCTGAAAAACTATTCTTTGATGTAAAGTGAAATACTACTTAGTGAATAAAAAGGCCTGCCTGCCCTTCAAAGAGACATATCCTTTGACCCAATGCTCCAGACTAAAGCCTTGAAATTTCTGTACAAGAATGCTGCATGAGCAAAGTCCAGACAAAACAGACACTTGAGATGCTAGAAAATTGAAAACCCCAATCTTATACACTCCTCTAACCTAGTGGAGATAGCACTGCCATGCACCAAAAAGAAAAGGAACTGACCAAATGAAAGACAGACCCTCCAGCCCCTCACTTCGAAAACTAAAGGCAAACCACAAACACAAATATATATATATGTCAGATTAATGACTCCGAATGAGCTGCTGTTGGTCTACAGAATTTCTTGAATAGCTAGCAAAAAATGATCCTTTGCTATGATGAGAAATTAGCATAATCTCACAGCACTCTTTCAAGTAAAACATTTCTGTCCTCTTTTGGCAGACCATAAAACCCTTTACAAACAAGGATAATATATTGATTACGTTGCTTGATCTGCCACAGCTACAGATACAGTCTGTCGGCTGACAGAGTACTTGTTGCCTGCAGACATTTTGCAGAAAGCTCTGTATCACTAGCCAGCCAGCTGAGCTTGCTAACACTGCCACATGCTTAATCAAACAGTAATTACCTCGAAAAGCAAGTGGCAGCAAGCACTGGAGGCTGAATTGAGATACGTTATTCTAATTAAAGAGGGAATTAATTGACAAGCAATGAATTGCAACGCATTAGCAATCTTTTAAAAAGGGAATATACTTATCTATATAAATATGCACACACCACATAAGAGGATCCTTTTAATACAACCATAACTGAAGGGTTATTAAAACCCAATTTTAAGAAAATTCTACTACTACGTAATATTTACTCCAGTAGGCAGACATCTCAGGGTTACATAAATCCACAATAAAGTAGCCGTATGACTCCATTACAGAAATGTACTCACTCTCAAAAGAGCAAATCTAGGCATGTCTACTCAGAAGTCAGTCCCATTAATTACAGCAGAAATTACTCCCAGGTAAGTGCATATACGATTGCAGCCGTAGACAATCAGCCTATTCCTGTCCTATTTTTTTTTAAAAAAATGTTCTTGCAGACTGTAATCATGTGGCATGTTATTGCTTTTGTAATAATCACAACAATTGATATTGTCTTTAAGAGCAGCTCACCACTGAGTTCATAAATGGCAGCTGATATCAAAAGCCACAGTAAATTAATCAGAATATAGTCTCTAAGGGAAGGCACCTCCACTTCACAGCATTTGCAGAGGTCTGTCCATTTACAAATGGTGTCTATTTTCTGCTTCATAGCTTTATACGTGCTACTTGAAAAGTTGAATCTGCCACCACTAATTGTGGCCTTGATTATCACTTTTAACATGGCAGACTTCAAAGTGATAATCAAGAACACAATTAGTGGTGGAAGAATGTGACAGAAGCTCAAGGTTAAGCATTCTGGAAAAATAAAAGACTGGAACAAAGTCAGACATACTGTATTGCACTAAAACAGGGGTTCTCAACAGGGGTTCTCAACCTGAAGAAACAATGTATTCTAAAACCCAGCATATAAATTGAACCAGCGAGTAGGAAAGCACTTAGTTTGCATTCCACTCAAAGCCTTTTGGGAACACAGTCTGGAGGGAGAGAAGGGGTGGTTTTATTGCACACGAATCTCTTCTGTTCACTGTCAACTACGTTTCTCTTTTCAGTAAGAAATTAGGGACTATTTAGTCAGAGAGAACGTACTCAGTTATTGTCACCCTAACTTGGATGTAGAATTGGCAGAGTTTTGTTTGTATGGGATCCCTGCAAGTCTGTGCTTTATCAGCTGTGAGTCGGTGTCGGGAGTTTAAACGTAAAAAACTAAAAGCTGATGCCGACTCACAGCTAAGACACAGCAAGCTGCGTATCCCCGCCTGTTGGTTCGCATACCCCCAGGCGTACGCGTACCACAGGTTGAGAACCCCTGCACTAAAACCATCAAACGTGGACGGTTGGAACACAGTGAACACACCGCAGTCCTTGCAGCCACCACAGAAATTCTTTCCCCAACAGTGCAGCATATATAGCCAATACGATCAAATAGATATAGTCCTGTGGGATACCAGGGTAAGAGACTGTTGGGCTGCTATAGCCCCTGCCAGTTATGTCTGTATCCGTTTTGAATGATTTAGTCTACTAAATACTACTAACAGGTTCTGCAGTCTGCACCAAAGACCAAGGCTTTCCCGCTTAGCCCTTTTATAGCACTTACTAAAATGAATGCCTCAGGAACCAGGGATTACCGTAACTTTGATGTGTCTTTACTATGAGCATTGATCACACAGATTAATACTTTGTAACATGTTCCAGTCATCCCCCCCCCCGCAAAAAACTTTAAATCTATTTCTCACTTTTTTAATTTGATCGTACACACATGGATCCTTAGAACCGCGGTTGGCATTCTGCTTGCAGAAGGGGGCTTTCCTGCTGCTGCAGCCACTGCACTTCCTCAAACACAGATGCTGAGGGTTGCGGGACCCTCTGAAATTGGAGAATGCCCCCCCACCGCAAGAATGGCCTTTCCACTTGTGTTGGATGCTTTCGTATATTTTTCCTTTGACTGTTTCACAATCCTTTACAGAGACCTATTTCAAAGTCACACCATTCCCCACATTTTAGATTGTGTCACCAGAGGCGTCGTCTGATCGTCCTGCGCATGCTTGGACTCTCTAAAAAGCGCTGCTGGTCGCTTTACAGAGTTCGCGGCAGGGGCAGAGCAGAGGAACGATCTGCACCCCGGAAGACATCGTCGCGCTGGAGTAGGTCGTCGCTGGAGGCTCCTAGA
This sequence comes from Plestiodon gilberti rubricaudatus, assembly GCA_026170595.1. Lineage (NCBI taxonomy): Eukaryota > Metazoa > Chordata > Lepidosauria > Squamata > Scincidae > Plestiodon > Plestiodon gilberti. The sequence continues at coordinate 23,556,332 of JANXHW010000002.1, read as the reverse complement.
ATACAGATAAGTGGCGCAAAGCAAACACTAAAGATTACAAGCCCCGCGCTAGTGCTAAAAAACCCCTAAAAAGGTTTTTAAAACCCGAAAAAAGGCCACAACAAAAATGAAACTTAAAGAGCCTCAAACACAAATAGCGGGTTGCTTTGCCTTTCGTTGAACCTAGCCAGGGGCTAGGGCAGAGAGAGAGAGAGAGGAAGCAGAAGCATGGGGAACCGTGCAAAATTTGTAAAAACACACACACAAATTTAATTTAAATAGTAAATACATATTCCATTACAGAAAAAAAAGGATATTCCACACTCATACAACCATGAAAACTTTTAATAGCTTTTTAAAAGATCAGGATGTTGGGTGAGAGGACCTTAGTTCCCATTAGGAAGGCAAATCAGTCTTCTATCGTGGACAGTGATGGTAAATGCTAGTTTTACCCTTTATGTCCCCACACTTTTATTTAAATAACCTGTTATGGTATCCACAAAAGGCAGAGAACTGTGACTGTTGGCGGGGGTGGGGACAGTGGCGGCGCCACGTCGTGGGCCGTCAAGGGTTACAGCCGCGCGTTTTTATGGGGGGGCGTCAAGGGTTTGGGCCACGGTTGAAAAATGGTCTGGCTACTCCTCTGTGTGTCACCCAGCTACACTAGCTATTCTAGCAAATATAGTTACAAAATTTGATGTGGCTGAATGCAGAGCCCCGGAGCTGCCCAAAATTCAAGCAGCCCCATGAATCATAAGAGGAGAAAATTCAGCTATTATCTGAAACAGCACACAAAGCTAGTGCTCCTATAAGCATGTTAAATGGGGGCAACAAGGAAACACACAAAAGAAACAATTGTGCAGTCCACAGAAGTGCATGCTGTGGATATAGCATAAGTTTTCAAGAGCAAAACTATGTATGGCAGAAAAGACCGGCCATCCGGCTTTATCCTCTTTTTATATAGCTATTCGTTTGCTTTGCTTTTATGGAGAGATCTGAAGTTTATAGAAGGGTTATAGGCTTTTAAAGGCACAGAAACATTTTCAGCACTTTACTTTCAACAGAGATTGCAGGGAAATACAATTTATGCAGTATTTATTTTGCTTAACAGAATTAAAGCACCTTCAAGACTGAGACATAGATAACTTGTTAAGAATAGTTTGATAGGTTTTATAAGAATAATTTTAGTCTTTTTTACAAATAGTAATGACCTCTGTGTACTAAGAAGTATTATTGGGGCTATATGCCAAGATATGTAGGAATGTCTTGGATTTACTTCTGAGGTTCCTTAATTACTCCAGGAAAAGGCAGCAGTGGGGGAAATCAAGTGTTCAAAATAGAAAACATTAATGTTGTGGTAAACAAAAAGAAAGGTTATATCCTTTAGGCTAAGGAACAGCGTCCTAACAGAGCTAGTCATATCCTATGATGAGCACACACACACACACACACACACACACACAGGAACAAAGCCATACTATTTTCTCTAGAGAATGCTCCCATAGGTACAGTCCCAGACATTCCCCAGAAGCCAAACCTGAAGGTCAGAAGACCTTTGCAAATACTGTGGGCAGTGGCGTAGCTAAAGGGGGGTGGGGGGCTGTGCATCTGGGTGACAGCCGTGGTCTTCTTGTGAAGAGCCCCCACGGCAGGGTTTTTGTGCTTCGTGGCTGCTTTTTTTTTGCAGCCGGAGGGCTGCGTTTGCAGCTGCGGAGCATAAATGAGCTGAAAACGGCACCTTTTCATGCCTCCAGCCCGCCCCGGGTCCTAGAAGGCTTGAAATGAAGTCTTCTGGGAGCGCAGGGGCGGGGCAATGATGCAAAACACGACATCGCCCCCCCCTTGGGGCAGGCTAGCTATGCAACTGACTGTGGGATATGACAGTGGGCTGCCAACATAGGCTGAAGCTGGCAGAAATTACTCCCCCCAGCCCTGCACATTGAAATGCCTTTCTGTTTGTGCAAAGTACCTCCAGATCCAATCCATTAGGATTACAAGAGCAGTTTCAGAGGGTGGTTTACAAGAATATGATGGATATGCAAATAATTTTGTGTGTCACAAGTGTGGAGCATAAACCTATGACAGAAGCTAATCTAGCAAGAAGATAGGATTGATTTCCAAATATCAAGGAAAGACAAAATTCTATAGGAAGGTACGCAAGAGTATGGAGCTTGGGAGCCAATGTTCTAATCTAGAATGCTGCTCATATAAATTGGTCCATACATGGTCATAAACACATTATACTACTGTAATAGCAAAAAGTCACAGAATGTCTGTCAATTAGTCATGACAGAAATAATGCTTTCCTATTAGTAAGAAGTGGGCAAACTCAATATCTTTCTGAACCATCTTGAGTTACACTATACTTTTTCTATATTTGTTTTCAAGAAAATTGTATAAAACGTCTAGCAAACACACACACTTCCAGTACTGTCAAGTGCAAAGATGAAAAAGCTTCCTCCCATCACCAACATAACCTTCAGTTTAAACAAAGTTTGGGTCATATGGCTGTTATAATCCTTCTACTGCTCATGTCCACGGTACAGCTGTTCTTCAACTATGCTTTGAACTGGAACAAGCCGAAAGAATATATTTGGGTGGAGGAGGGAGGATAAACAAATCTTCAGCAGCTAGATAGGGAAAATTAAAAGGGTTTTTTTGAGCACACAAGTGAAATATTATACAGGCACACAGTTATATGTATTGTAAAGGTAAGGACGACAATCGGCATTGTACTACTTTAAGCCCGTAACTAGATCACGGTCTGTTCAACTCCTCCAAATCTGGTACAAATCTTTTGAGAAATGACAAATACACAGCAATCTTACCTGCTTGCTGAATTGCTGAGAAACTCCCCCCCCCCTCGCCCAAATCTGTAACCTTTTCCATCAAGGATACCAATTCCCTTTGGGTTTATGTCCCAGAAAACATTTTCAAATATTCATGTTTATTTGGAGGTATGTTCTTTTGTTATTTTGAAGAAAATCTGTCAGGTACTTTGAGTTATCAGCCCTTAAAGTCCTGCTGTCAAAGGGCGATTTTATAAGCATCTATCACAGGGCGTGTTTGTTTGGGGAGCTGATCATCTTTAGAATTATTATTTGGGGGGGGGGGGTTTGCACACGGAAACATGGCTACCACCTACTGAACTAAGAGCAGCCCAAGTTTAAACTTTGTTCATAAAATCAGCATTTGTCTAATCTTCTGAACTTTGATATGGACTAACTAGAGCTTGGGATTCAGCGTATGGCTGATAGATTCTCTTCCCAATTAATATGTCCCTGTAAGGTTTGATTCTTAAATTGGCAGGAGGGTTGGGTGGAATGTTCAGAGGAACTATTTGCTGGTGTTTTGGCAATGATAAACACACATTCACCATTCTCCTTGGGCCGGTCGATTTCCATAAACCCTTCATTTCAATAAGGTCTTCTTAGAGATTCAGTTCTTCAATATGGAGAAGACATTGATCCCCCTCCTGGCCCCTCGGTTGGCAGTTAAGAAAGAAACACACAAAACACACAACCACCACCTTTAGACAGGGGAGAAGCTCAGCGCAGACGAGTTATTTCCTCCTTTACTGACAATCAAAACACAAATGGGGGTGATGTCTGGACTGCCCTAGAACAGCGGCTACGGTTTTAAGAGTTTGTTTTTTAACTTATTTTGAAAGGTGGTGCGAGATCCTGGTGTGAATATGTTACATCACACTGCTGCCTCATGTTCAACTACATCTGAGTAGACATGCCTAGGATCACACCATTTAACATCCATGGTGAAAATTTTAAAGAGTAAACTAGTATTTCTTGTTCTAGTACTTCACCCATGCAATTTCCAAGTAAACCACTTACCCAGGACAAAATGATTATTTTTACAAACCCAGTCTATCTCAGGTACATGTAGGTGGATCAGCTAGTAACACATTTTAGGCTTACCGAAGCACTTTCACCTCCAACGAAGCACTTTCACCTCCAACCTTAACTCAAGTTACCAATGCCACTTGCACAGAAACTTCATATATCAAAGATATCCCTAGTGCTCTGTTAGAGGTAGCTCTACTAACATTAGCCCCTCCTTCTGCAGCCACCCCAAGCCAAATCTCATGCCATTGTTGAGGGTACCCCAACCCTCTATGTCCTTTCAGGAGGATTTGAGTTTCAGTAGGGAGGAGGTGGTGGGGAAGACGCCTTAACATGGAATTCATTGCACCGTGTTACTGCGGATCCTATACACCGAGTTAAAGGCTGCTAATTTTTTAGGTCAAGCATTAAACGCACAGTATACACACTATATTGTTATTTTGAGCTTGATACTGGGAGCCTGGAACTTGCAGATTAACACAGGCAGTGGCAATCAGCGAATGCCATTTATATCACTAAGAGGAACATCCATTGCGCCCACCCGGGTAATCTTTTTCTCCTATTTTCTAAACCTGAACTCTGCAATTTGCTCTAATATTATGAATCCTTACTTCCTATAAACAAGGACATTTCCTTTTCCTCTTTTGAAAATAGATGGCTCTGCAATTACCAGCCTTTGAGTCTGACATACACAATGAGCATTTATCCATTAAACGAACAATGCACATACAAGCTTTTCAAAATAGTTTACAAATTGCATGAAAAAACAGAGTTGTGGCATCTTAAAGATGAGCAAATTTATTGTAGCATAAGCTTCCATGCATAAGCTTCCATGGACTACACAAAAACTCATGCTACAATGTGTTACTCTAAGGTGTCAATAGATTCGCTGCTGTTTTTCCAACAATAGACTAACATGGTAATGCCCCCTCCAGAAGCAGCTACCATAAAAACAGATGAAGTATGAATGAGAAACAATGTAAATCAATGGTTTAAATTGGTCTTTTTTCTTTTAATTAAATCATAAAAATAGAATGACTAGTTTAAAAAAATCAATCCAATGGTATATCACAATGACTATTCCAATACACAAAGAATGGAGTCCATTTATGAAATATTCCTGCTTATGACAATCTATTTCTTCAACGTATCAGCTTCAGCAGCTTGTCCATTTCAACATTTCTAGCATTTTCAGCAACCATTCATTTACAGATGGCACTGCTGCAATGTTCCACTATCAAGTGAGAACAATTTTAGCTGCAACCAAAATATTTTCTAACAATTTATCCTTTAAATGAAGCTACACATCTGTCTTTAGCTAAATAATTGTAGAGCCACATTTATCATGAAGCTTATCTGCTGGATGTTGTCTACAATTATTACTATTAAGAATATTTAAATATTGATTTTTAACAAAACAGTTCATAAAGCAGTTCACACAGTAAAAAAACAACAACTGATATCCAATTATTCTGTACCATATCACACAATTTCCATAGACGACACAAAGCAGGATGCACTGTCTGACATTTCTAATAGGAAAATCAGTTAGTACAGCATTAAATTTAGTTGTGTTTGCATTATATTTCAATGATAAAGTAGTTTGAGGATTGCCCATGCAATCAACATGTATCAGCCGGCAACACAAAGCATAAAAGTGAAACGTTCCTTTACACTAGTTTTTAAAACGTCTAGTCCTGTTTCTAGATACAATACATCACATAGTTGCCAATAAAGATGGTCATTCTTGAAAGGGAAACCATTGCTCAATCATAAGAACCTTCCTAAGACAGTTACTACATTGGTCTCTCTTTGATGAGCAGATTGCCACCTGGGAACGGTTAGGCATACCTGGGCATGTGCCGAGAGCCCATGACCTCACCTACCCACTACATTGGCTGCTGTGGAACTTGCAGTAGTCTAAAAGTGCACTTTAAAAATCTAAAGAAACATAGTGATGCTAATTTATTTATTTTTTTAACCACAAGGCTAGATTTTAAAAAGAACATTTTTGGCTGTTGGGAGTCTCATGTCAGCTAATGAGTTTCATCCAGGAACACTCTAGAGAAGGGGTTCTCAACCCCTTCGGCGTGGCATACCACCTCTGGGGTTGCCGCTGCGCTGAGTACCACCAGAAGCAAGTGGTGATGACGTCATTGCCGCTTACGTCCGGGTTTTCAGCCATGCCAGAGGCCTGAAAACAAAGGTAAGTGCACAAGGGCGGGTGGGCCTTTTCCAGCCCTGGAAACCCACGCGCTTGAGCTCTGCCGGCTCTGCAGAGCTTGTGCCATCGTTTCCAGGGCTCTGGCGCGGCTGCTATCTTGGCAGCCAGTGGCTCGCGTACCACCAGGGTAGTTCACAAGCTGAAATTTTCCTGATTATAGCTTTTGGTAGGCTTACCAGATCTCCAACCGGGACAGAGTGCTACACCTTTAGGAGAAGGAATGTGGGCAGGTGTAGCTTGTTAAGTCTTAGAGCACAGTCCTAGAGCACAATCCTAGGCATGTCTACTCAGAAGCAAGCCCCACTGAACACAGTGGGGCTTGCTTCTGAGTAGACATGACTAGGATTGTGCTCTAGGACTTAACAAGCTACACCAGCCCACATTCCTTCTCTTAAAGGTCTAGCACTCTGTCCCGGTTGGAGATCTGGTAAGCCTAGCTTTTGGCCTATTTATAATCAAAAGCAATCTTTAAAATTGTATTACAAGAGCAGCTCTTCAAAAAATTCCTACTGAAGATTATACCTGCTTTAACTCATCTCTCTGCTAGCAACATACCATGACTCTGGGTTGAAGGACAATTAGTATTAGACTATTGCTGCAGTGGCTGTTTTTTGTTTTTGTATAGGACTTCAAAAAATTCTACCAGCAATGCTCTGTACTCAAGTTCAATATTTTTAAATACAGTATATACCGGTAGCTTACAGGGAACCATGGAGTAAGTATTTACTCTTCATTTACTCATATGAAGATATCCATGCTTGGGTGTTTGAGGATTAATCAACACATGCATGACAATCAACCTTATACACTGACCATAATTTTCAGTATATTATGGTCTGCCACTGAGCTCCAGAACAGATACTGAAGAGTCTATAGCATTGTTGACAAGAGATTCTAAAATTGCATCATAGTGAAGCTCCTCTAAGTCAGAAGAATTATTTGGGCCCCCAAGCGTAGCCAACACAAAGTAAAGACAAACAGCTCAACTGGCAGCATTCAACTCATCTCCTAAGGTCAAGAAGATCAAAGAAGCAGACAGGGATCAGAGAGATGCTTTCAGGTCCCCTGCAGAAACAAAGAGGCCATGAAAAATAAGAGATTGAGCTGCTGGCCCATTTACCAATTCAAGAAGTGGGTGGGCAAGCAAGCAAGCAAGCAGCCACTGACTAGGAGAGAACAGCACAACACAGCCTTCTGAGCCAATCCACACATACTTGATTGAGAAAGCGCTATGGTGTGATCAGATTCCCAGAGACATCTGTGTCAGCACTTTTAGATTTGCCTTTTTAAAAGTCACAGTAAGGGTATTTATTTATTTACATTATTTTTACCCCGCCTTTCTCCTCGAAGGGACCCAAGGTGGCTTACAACAAAAAAGGAAATACAATACAACAAATACAGTACAAAAGTCACATTTTAAAACAGTTATCTAAAAATTTAAAAAGATCATCATTACAATTAAAACAAGAGCATAAAAAGAGCATAAAAAGCAGCAGCGTCCCAGCTGTACCAGCAGGATGTTAAAAGAGGCAGGGATCAGAAGGCTTCCTTGAACAGGAAGATCTAGATGTCGAAAGAGACACCACACACCTGTAAGTGCTATCCACTTGAACAGCAAGATGGTTCATTGTTGTGATTAATTTTGGTCCATAAAATAGCTTCCTGCTATTCTCTTTCCCAATTGAAGTCTCCCATTTTGGAGAATACTTCATTTATACCTTTCAACACAGAAAGTCTAACTAGAATGGGAAGAGGTGGTCTTCCATATTGACCTGAAAAACTTGAAAAGTTGGATAGTGATCAGGAATCCTAGCATCATTAATATAAAAATGGCAAAAATCATCTTTGCAGTTAGCTTTCCACCACCAAGCCCGAGTTACTCCAGCCTCTTCGGAATCAGTGAGTCACTTATGTTGACTCACTGCAAAGAATAGCAAAAAAACACCACGACAATACTTCGTGGTTTCAGCAGCACTCACTGCAGCACCTGCTCAAATTAAGACAGCTACTTTTATGCATTTCTACTTTTGAGCCAGAAATAATCTGTAAGAACAATATCCACAAAACAACGGACCAGAATTCAAGTGAGCTCCTCTAACAGGCATACAATAACCATGATGGCTCATGCAGAAAATGCTGCAGAAATTACTTCAGTTTAAGAAAACCATATGTGACGCACACTGCTTTACACAAGGAGAAACATGATTTCTATAATAGTACTGGAACCAATTTTGTTTCATACATTAGAAGTTAAATCATTTTAAGCTACACTAAGGGAGACCGCTGCTGACATCTCACGTCAGCAACAGGGCAATTTCCCAACACAGACAAAGCCTAGAGGGGCCACCTCTCACCCTGCAATTTATCACATCAGCCACGATCAGATGGCAGGCTCTAGCAATCAGCTCCTCAGGATAAACTCCAGACCTCTGGAATTCAACCCACTGATGGCTCAGCTGAGGCCGCTGTTAGGCCACAAAAACTCAAGATGCTGCAGTAAAACCCATGCTATAGGTCTGATTTTTCAAGTTTACTTTTCTGCGGAGAAAATGCAATTGTGGCATCTTTCTGAGAAGGGCTTACCCACATTCTATCAAGGCATTGCATTCTTTTTATTGTAACAACACTGAAAGTTTTCATCTCCAAGCAATGCTACATTTAGGACATCTTCGTGAGCCATTAAACTGAGTGAAGAAACACAGAGAAATATCCTTTGAAGAGTTCCAAGTGGCACTTCCTTGCCCAAGAATATCTACAATATTTTACTTATTTTATTAATCCTAGGAGTTATTATTGCACATAGCAAAGTCAGGAAAGGACTTATAGTTACAGCTAGTAGATCATTCATTTCAAGTTGCACAACATCTTGGCTGGTCTATGAAAAGTTGAGATTCCTTACACACTGCAGCTGTAGAAATATTTCTTGGAAAAAAGTAGAATGCAACTTAAGTACACTTTATGCAGAAGAAAACAGTCATGTTCACTGTAGTGCCAATTTGCAAAAAATAACACAAAATTTAACAGCTTCTGCAAAGTGGATCAATCAATGCCCATGGGACTACATCCTAATCTAACAATCACTTTTAAAAATTTATCTTTATTAAAAAGTATTATAAATTAAGTTATTAAAAAGTATCTTTCGTTACAGCCCAATCCTGCGTAACTCTTGCACCAGTGTAACAGTAGATCCACCAGTGTAAGTACACTTATGCCAGTGTAACTTGCCATATGCCGTCCTGCGTCCATCAGTGTATGGCAAGTTACACTGGCATAAGTGAACTTACACCGGTGGATCTACTCTTACACCAGTGCAAGAGTTACAAAGGATTGGGCTGTTAATCACATTGTTTCAGAGTATCTCAATACTTTTGTCATAACAGCCCTTCTGCTGTTGCTTATGATTAACTTATGAGGAAGAGCTAATGACTAACATTTATCATTAGTGTGTGCTTTCAACTCCTGCACCTGTCTCTTTTTAAAAATTGTTCTACCAAGCTAGAAATCTATCTTATATGTGGGGAGGCCAAATCTGAAAGGTTACATAAGAAGACAGTATTCAAAGGCCCATGTAGTCCCATATCCTGCTTCCCACAGCGGCAAACCAGATACCTCTGGGAAACTCACAAGCAGGAGAAGAAGCCATCCCCTCTTTGGCCACTGTTGTACTACAACTGGTATTCAGAGGTGATGTTTATTAAATGTGATAGATAAGTTTAACTGGATAAGACAAACTGGATAAGACAGACGTTTGACATGGACTGCTGTAAAGGCTGTCATTACCTTTGTCAAAAGCACACTGCACTTTTCTATTTTCAAAGTTCATATTGCCACAGAAGTTACAAACTGAACTTTTTTTAGTAGTTATTTTACAGATGCCTGTTCTACTTGAGATTCACAATTCTAAACAATAGAAACCAGTCAAGGAGTATTCCAAATTATCAATGTAACGAACAGAAGTTCATACAGTTAGGCTGAGATAGGAGAAAGCGAGGAGATAGGCATATTTAAAATTTAAATTTAAGAAGCCAGGAAAAATAACCTTCCATAGGCCACTGCATCTACCTCAAAAACTGTTCATTTAAAAATATTGCTGAAAAGTACGCAACATCTATGTCTGGAATTAAAAATGAATCCATTTTACTTTCACGATGAACATCAGCAAGTTTGTATTTATATACACATGCTTATATTAAAAAAAAAATACAAAAGTGAAATTGTGTTTAGGAGCTGTGCTCCCACACAAGAGTCAAGCATTTCAATGAAGCCAGTGCCAAGAATTGTTCTCAAGATTGGTGAACTGCATCCTTGATGAAGTCAGCCTGAAATATTTCCTTTAATTATTAATATTAATCTTAAATGCATCACTGAAAACAAGCAATACAATCCAGCCCTTCCCCCAGCACATGAAAACAAGCCCCAAACACACAGCAGGGAGCTACCAAAACAGGAATCACTTTGGGCATGCAATTCTAAAATGCAGAGTTGGAAAAAAAAACAACCTGAATCCATCCTTTAAATACCACAGTGGAACACAGTACAGTCACCCCTTGTCTTACGCGAGGGTTACGTACCACAGAGTGTAAAGCCAAAACTGCGTATACTCAAAACGACCTTAAAATCCCTTGCTTCTGAAAATACGTACTGTCTCTTTAAACATTATGAGAGGCAGGCAGGAACTGAGACTGACTGAGGGAACAGCAGCTTCATTCTCCGATCTCAGGCTCACTCCCAAGCCCCATACTGTACAGTAAAACCTTGGATTGAGAGTAACTTGGTTTGAGAGTGTTTTGCATAACAAGCAAAAAAAAATAATAAATTTTAACTTGATTAACAAGCGATGTCTTGCATTACAAGTAGGTTTTGGAGCCCGAGGAGCAGCTGCTCCGGGCGAGGGGCGCTACGCTCAGGCTCCACCACTGAACGGCTGCCTTCTCACGCCACCCTCACGATCGTGCATAGAAGGAAAGGCGCGTGGAGGCAGCCCTGTGAGGAAAGGCACCAGTGAGGCCCGTTACGCCTCTGCGAGTAGTCTCTCTCGCTGCGGGATTGTGGGTAATCGTCTCCCAGTCTCAGTCCAGTGAGCCAACAGATAGAAGTGATCCTGTTAGTGATAGACTTCCTACACAATAACGTCCTACACAATAATGTTCGTGATAGACGTCCTACACTCCTCCTTCTCTCCTCTCTCTCGTCTCCCTCACACCAGCCACGATTCTTTTCAAATGTAAAGTGCAGGTTAATTCGTTTTATTTTGACTTTATACTGTATTTTGTATTACTGTAATCATTTTTATATGATTAAATGGTTGTGGAACGAATCATCTGAGTTTCCATTATTTCTTATGGGGAAATTCGCTTTGATATATGAGTGCTTTGGATTACAAGCACATTTCCGGAACGAATTAAGCTCGCAATCCAAGGTTGTACTGTATTTAGTAACTGGAATGGTGAGTGGAATCACCTGCACTATTTAAACTGTTGTTTTTGTCTGTTTGCCAAGCGTGTATATTTGAATTTGTGCACGTCAACTGCACATAAAATGAGGGGTGACTGTAGTTATCAGGGCAAGTTATTCTACGTATTTTTTTCAGCCCTTTTGTTTTGAAAGGTATGCTATTATAATGCTCAAAGTTAGTGCATTATGAATTATGTATCTTAGGTGCATGTGAACCTTCCTCCCCCCCCCTCAAATTAAAAGCGATACAATTGTCAATGAAGAGTATGGCTTTAGCTACCACCAGAAGTTTTGGATGCTTGACAAAAGTTAGACTATTGTATAATGTAAGCATAAATATCAGGTTGCATCACAGTACTAGTAACAGACCACACGCTGCAATACGTTACAACTTAAAGGCTGCCAAATTTGTGATCTGGTAATGATTAGCAAAAGAATGCCACACAATTGTAATCCTTAATACATATTCAAAACAGGGTGTATGAATGCAGTTTACAATTAACTTATAAAGCTCCTTTATACTATATTTCTTTAAAATTGGGAAAACCCAACAGTTAATTTTAGGAAGTATTAGCAAATCATGAATAGCTTCACTGAACAGGAAACTGTCTGAATTTTAAAGTGACATATTTCTTGAAAAAAAAAATTAAAGCTTCTTACCATTTTCCAAGCACAGTGTGATCAACATGAATTTCATGTTTTAAAAACTTGCATGTACAAGTACTGTATATATATTTTTCCCCAAAGGCTTTTATGTCTTATCAAGATACACGTGTTCTACGAGAAAGGTTTTTACTGTCATTGCACTGACGTTGTTTCCCCTAGAAGAGCAAGGAACTCCATGGAGTACTGAGTACCTGTTGCACAAAAATGGTCTTTAAAGGCCTCATATGCAGCAGAAAACCCTTACCAATTTTTCATCAACTGTGATGAGTTGCGTGTCTTGGGATTTGTCCTGTGCCAGCCGCCATGTGGAAGTGTTCAGTGACCTGCAGCGCAAAACTTCAAGTTAAAAAAATGATTCATGAGAAAATAGAGACAGACAAATCTTACATAAACAAGTTACTCTAACAATATCTGTCTTGTAAAAAAAAAAAAAGAATGGAAGAGAGATGAGGACACAAAAATCCTTCCCCCCCCCCCCAATTAGTTCTGTCTGCTGAGTTTTTGGCAGACTCCCACTTAGCAATTCACAACAGGCTGCACTTTATGTCAGCCTACAGACTGTCACACAGAGACTGCCAGTGGCAAGGACTGTACTACTCTATGAAATTACAGTAGCTGATTTGTCACGAACAGACAGAAAAAATTATAAAGCTACTGCTACTCGTTTGGAACCCAAAACCTGAAGGACAGTATCAGAAAACTAAAGCATTTGCTTCATTTCTCAATTCAAATTATAGTTGTAGAGTTGGGCAGCGGGATCATACATTTCAAGGCTAGACGATACACAGCTAGACCAAAGATACACTTTGAGGTTCTCTGCACAGGCAAATCTTTTAAATGATGATGTTGGCCATCTATAGAGGAAAGAGTGCATCAGAAGAATTTTGAAAGCGTCTTGACACTAATCAGAATCTGTGAATTAGTTACCCCAAATACCCAAATGGTATCTTCCTGTGACAAAAAGGGCTATTTTACACCTTGTGCCAAAGCTCTGAACACCTCCCCCCCCAAAAAAAATACTTAATAAATCCAGATATGCTCCTCCACTTGTACAAGAGCTGGCAACCTCTTGCATAAGCAGGAGCATAAGAACTGCTATAAAATTTACCAATTACAGGGTTGAGTATCCCTTATCTGGACTGCTTGGTAAGGGAAATTGTCTGGATTTCGGAATATTCGTATAAATATAATGAGATATCTTGGGGATGGGACCCAAGTCTAAACACAAAATTCATTTATGTCTCATATACACCTTATACACATAGCCTGAAGGCAATTTTAAACAATATTTGTAATAATATTGTGTCCCAGTATGCCTTGCGCTATTGCCAGCCAAGTGCTGGAAAAAGGTTTTTTACAAAAAGTCATAGCCCCCAAAAAGTCTGGATTTCAGATGTCCGGATAAGGGGTAATCAACCTGTATAGCACTGTGTTGATTCTTGTGCAAGCATTTGTGGAACAGCACTGGCAGTTGTGTTCCTTTTTCTCATAGTTCTTTGAATTCAGCTAGTTGTCTTCAAATCGGAGTTACCAAATCAAGTAAATCAAGGAGAGTTGGTGTAAAGAAAATGAAAGACTAAAAAGACTCATCTTTTTTGAGACTTAATGAAAGTGCGTGCTTCATGTTTAGATTGTTGACCTTCAAAAGAAAATGAAATCATATTTGTCTATTACATTTGGATTGTATTCTTCCTTCAGCAAATTTAGCACAAAGAGAATTTTGAGGTTTTGACTTGTCCTTCAAACAGAAACACAGTTCACAAAGTTGAAACACCTCCAAACGCAAGTCAACATTTGAGTTCTCTTATGAGGTGCCATAGTTGCCTTCTGGTACAGATTCCAACACTACATAAGCATCACACAGTTTCTGAAAGTCAGCTATGTGGTATGAATATAATCTCAACTGCTTCAGACACAATATGTTCCTCCATCCTTCCTCCCCCTCCAAAAATGCCCAAATGTCTTCAACAAGCCAAAAATAAAAAGCTACTTCAGAGTTAATTTGCTGAATAGCCTATACTTGATGATTAATTCCAAGCACCACAGAATGCAAATTTAAGTAGTGTTATACAGGGGTCTAAAGGAGCCACTTCTAAGTGACTACTAGAAATCACCCTACCCAGATGTACAATAAGCTTCATTTTAACAGGTGTGACAAGCTTCTGAAGTAGAGAACATCTCACTTGCATTTGAAAGACTGACTGAAAAAGATATTTTAATGCTACTGACAAAGTTCCACTTATTAGACGTGAAAGGCTAGCAACTCACAAACTTTGCCACTGTGAGCTCTGCAAATGAAGAAAACATGTTTGAATGGTTCCCAAATGTAAAACAAAATAAAACCTGACTATCAGGCAGCTAGCACTTTCTCATGTTCCACGTTATGTGGTAAAGAAATCATGAAAAATTAGGCAATAAGCAATTTCTTATGAGCAACGCTTCCAAGAGACAGCCTGCAAGAACATCAAAATCCCACAAATATGGCTACCGATATGCTACCAATGCCATTAATCAACATTAGTGCAAGTGAAAGTGTCTAACAGTTCCACATTGCTACTTACCGTATTTTTCGCACTATAAGACGCACTTTCCCCCCCCAAAAAAAAACATGGGGGAAAGTGTGCGTCTTATAGTGCGAAGCCTGGGCTTGGGGGTGCTTCGGGGAGGCCTGCAGGGGCTCGCGCAGGCCTTCCCGAAGCCCCCACAGGCCTCCCCGATGTTTACTTCGACCCCAAACAGCGATTTTCGGCCATTCCGGAAATGGCCGAAAATAGCTCTTTGGGGCCGAAGTAAACATCGGGGGAGGCCTGTAGAGGCTCGCGCAGGCCTACGCGAGCCTCTACAGGCCTCCCATCGGTCCCAAACAGCGATTTTCGGTCATTCCGGAAATGGCCGAAAATCGCTCTTTGGGGCCGAAGTAAACATCGGAGGAGGCCTGCAGAGGCTCACGCAGGCCTGCGCGAGCCTCTGCAGGCCTCCCATTGGCCCCAAACAGCGATTTTCAGCCATTCCGGAAATGGCCGAAAATCGCTGTTTGGGGCCAAAGTAAACATCGGGGGAGGCCTGCAGAGGCTCGTGCAGGCCTGCACAAGCCTCTGCAGGCCTCTGAGATGTTCATTTCGGCTGGAAGCAGTGATTTTCGGCCATTTCCAGTTTTCACAAAACCGGAAATGGCCGAAAATTGCTGTTTTCGGCTGAAATGAACATGGGGAGGCCTGCAGAGGCTTGCGCAGGCCTCCCTGAAGCCCCCACAGGCCTCCCCAAAAACCGGAAATGGCCAAAAAAACGCCGTTTTTAGCCGAACTGAAGATCGGGGAGGCCTGCAGAGGGTCGCGCAGGCCTCCCTGAAGCTCCCCCAAGCCCCGGTAGCTCCCCCAATCTCTGTAAAATCGGATAGGCGAAATAGAGCAGCAGGCAAGCTGGGGAGAGTTTCAAGGAAGGAGGTGCATCTTGCAATCGATGTTTTTTTTTTTCTCCCCTGCTGGTGTTCCTGAAATTAAGGTGCGCCTTAGAATTGATGGCGCCTTAGGCTCGAAGAAATACGGTACTTAACACTTAAAGTGCCATGGTAGCAAACAGCACTTGAAGGGTTAACTAAATGCTTCCAGGGGAGGGGGAGATTTTTTTAGCAGGAAAACAGCAGGTAGGTAAATGGTAAACCCTCTACTTTAGTGCTACAATCCAGCATGGCTATTACACAGGAGTAAAAAGTAAGGTCCAAACTACAGTGTCACGTGTATAACATAACGTAGTTCTACATTTAAAGATTGATAAGAAAAATACAATCCTTTTTATCTTACTGGACCATTCAGCATCCCGTTTCCCCAAATTGCGTGTCAGAATATATATTTATATGCAACAAGAAGCACATGGCTTGAAAAATCAAGCCTTCCTAAAAGATGAATTCACTATATCTACAAAGAGCGGAGGTCCCATGCAAGATTTATCCCCCTCTCTTTAGCAATTAACAACTGACATCATCCCCGAGGTGAAAAAGTTATATAATTATATAGATAGATATAGCTATCTTTTTGAGTATAAAATAAAGTGTGCCTGCAATTTTAATACGGGAAAAAATGTGTTTTACATGTCAAAAGTTTGCAAGTTACTCCTATAGATCATCAAATTGTGTTCAGTCATCAATGAGACTTAGCAGAGGTAGATGAGATTGCCTTACTATGGTTCTATTCATTTTTTACCAGATGCTATCAAGAAGTGGGGATGGCCCATCTGGGATCTGTGGCACACCGCTTTTATATGACACTGCTAGTTTTGTATCACCAACTCTAGTACTGTATTCACCTGGAAATTATAAACTGTTAATGGATGACTAGGCTGAATGTGAATCCAGGCAAAATGAAAGCAATGATGATTTGTGGTCCTTGGAGCATGGGATGGAGGTTTCTAATGGGATTGCTGATGTTTTTCCCACCCCATCCCAAGCTGATCAGGAGGCACAGGGGTTGGCAGTCTACTGTCAAAATCCAAGAAATCAAGATCACAATTCAATCTACTCTTGTATGTACTTCTGCATAATTACATACAGCGACCACCCCAATCCTGAACATATGCACTTGGAATTGTATGTATTTCAGTGGAACTTTAGATCCAGTAAACTACTGACACAGAGAGAGAGAGAGAGAGATGTTATCTTCCCACATGGACAGCCCAATCCTACTCAACTCCCCACATGGCGATGCAGAGAGCCAGCATGGCGCCCACCAAACCCCGCAGGGGAGTTTTGGCATCTGAAAACCTCCCGGGGTAAAGGAAGCCGTGCCAGGCTGCTGGGTCTACCTGGACCTGCACCAGCTCTATAGCTGGAGCAAGTCCGCATGGACCTGGGTTGGGGGATCAAAGTCAGGACAGGGTTAGGATATTGGCAGGCGTTGCTGTGACGATACTACCCCCATCTCAGCCCCGACCTACCCTCCTCCCATTACTGCCCCTCCCCCTGCTTTGATTTACTGACACCAGCAGTCTTCTTTGGCTACTTGCAGCAGCAGCCAGGCCACACCGAATGGCTTGTCACGTTTTGTAACAGCCATAAAGGGTCTTATGCCCCTGGAACACCCACCGCCACAACGCCCTAATATGATTGGGCCATAAGTTATATCATTTATTTCAGTTACAAACGATCAGCAAGTTTCTCATATATGAGCATATACAAGAAACACGAATTATCTGGCAGTTTTTAAATTCTCCTCCTAAAGTTAATTTATTGCCAATGATCAGGAGGCACTTCAGTTTTCTATCCTGATACAGTAAATGTTAAACAGTTAACCATATCAATGACTTTAGAAGAAAATGTGCAGGCAAATGACTATTTGACTGGCATACATATACCTAGCAAGGGCTAGGGAGGTATTTCCAAGAGAAGGAAGCCTCTATTTGTAAATTACATATTTGTAAATGCCTGAACTTAATCACAATTCTGCAATAAATTAAAAGTCTATCTGCGTTGTTTTACAGATGAACAGGATTCAAAAGATGGCAAACACACAGGAACAGTTAAACTGGAGAAGACAGGTACATGACATGTATATATCCAAACAAAATGGACAGGTGAGTTTACTATATTTGTCTCCTAAGACAGCACTGACTTGGAACACACAGATGCTGCTCATCTGGTGCTTAAATAAATACAAAATAAAACTAATTTTAACATTGCTAGCCAAAGGTCAGGCAGCTACTTGGTATCATATATCAAAGTCAATTACTACAGAAAGTTCACCTGTCTCCTAAAATTGAACTCATGACCCTTTTAGGTACTAAATACACTATTAAGGAAACACACAAACCACCAAGCATGCTTGGCTGAATGTTTCAAAAAAGACCCTCCAATGCCGATCCCAAGGAATGGTTTAAGTGCTGTCAAACTCACAGTGCAAGGGGAAAAAGTGTTTGTTTATCCTTCCATGGCATCAGGTGTCTAAACTGCTCTGCTACCATGTTTATACATACAATTACTTATGGAAAACAGTGCAATAGCAGTATTACTGAAAGAAAAACCAATGACAAACAGACCAAACCAGCTGTCTAAACCAGACTACACAGGTCAGGATGTTGGCTCTCCCCAGTCCTGCAACAGCAGAAGCTTTAGCTTTAGAAGGCAAACAAATCTAGCAGAACAATGCCCATGCAGCATCTTCTTAATTCCTGACGAGTGCTGGAATTTTGCATTTGTGGGCTGACTGGTGGGAACAGGGAGAAGACTGGGGGTGGAAGGATTACAAATTTGCAAAAACCACAGGTGACCTAAGTTTTGCCCTGCCTGTGTTTTCTGAAATGTCAAATGTCTCCCCACACAAATATATTCAGATCATACCAAGAGCCACAGTAACCAACAAGCATGCTTTTATTATCACAAAGCAGCACAGAAGTCAAAGGGCTTAATTCCAGAACTGAGAGGAATAAAAAAGCTAATGTTCCACAACCCACCTCTGAATTCGGGAAACGTTATGGTCTTTTACTGTTCCAAAATGCTTCTGAGTTCTGTATGTTTTAGATACTGCTTAAAAAAAATAGTGACTTCCCATTCCCAAGAACAGCGCATCTTCATACTGGCGTAGTTAAGGGGGTGCCCGGCCCTGGGTACCACGCCTCCAGGGGGTGTCCTGGAGGCCTCCGAAAGGCACTTCTGGTTTTTCCCCGAAGGCCTTTCGGAGGCCTTCTGAGATCCGGAGAAGCCGAGCACAGCTTTCCCGAGACTCAGAAAGCCTCAAGACACCCCATCTGGCACCCAGGGGGAAAAATTGTAACACCCACCCCCATATCCCCCTGATAACTGAAAGAAGGTAGGCTTTGAGGAAGTATTAAAGAGGGAAAAAAGGAGGTGACTTCACAGAAGCATTGTGGGAAGTACCTGCAGGCATAAGGAGCAGCAAAGGGAAGACAGAGAAGAAACATTTGAGGGAGCAGAACACCTCTGGATGGCTGAAAACGGTGAAGCTAGACGCATACAGGTCACAGGTAGGGATATTTCAGGATCTAACACCAGAGAGGCAATGGAGGAGAACAAGGCCTTGAAAGATTTCGAAAGTAAGGATGAGAAGCTGATGCAGAGTCCAGGAGCAGACAGAAAGCCAGTGTAGGGATCTAAGGAGGGGCGCGACATAGACTGAGCAACAAGAGAGGTGGAAGATCTTTGCAGCAAAGTGCTGGATGGAGAGAACCTCCGTGAGACAATGGGAGAGCAAAGAGGAAAACGTTGCTGTAATTGAGGCAAGAGATGTCTAGGATATGCACAGAGTTTTTACCAATGGGTTACAGAGGAAGAATCATGTGTAGTAATATAGTTCCTTAAGGTTATTGACAAGCTACCTTCAAGATACATTTTGTGCTGCCACTAGTTATTCACCAATATCAGGGCAGTTCATCAAGTTAAAAATCCAGGTTTTATGAAATCATAAAAACCTAAAAAACTACATCAGGGCAATTGTTTACAAAAATGTTTTAGGCCTATTGTTTAAACCTTCAACTGTAGTTTATCTTCATCTTCTTCTCCAATAATTCACAGTTATAAGGTAGTTTTTAAAGGTCCCATTGCATCTTAAATCTTGTTAATCTTAAAAGTAAACACTGAGGCCTTGTTTGCAGAGGGGTTTGCAGCTATTGTAAGAAAACTACAGTAATGTAAAGAAATATAGCACATTTATCATTTCTACGTAGAAAACTTTAGTGATGGGAATTAATCTTTGGAGCAGATCCATAAAAACATTAAAAGGCCTTTTTTCTACATAAAATGCATAACACTATAAGTCGCACAAAAATAAGCACTTTTATAAATTAGATTATAAAAGGTTGGTTTCTATAAAAAATGGAAGAGTTCTGCTGTCTAACTAAAGAATAGTTCACTTCACCTGGAAAAACTGTTAGTTTGTTAAAAAGTCTGCAATACATATTGGCAGCCAAACAATTATATTGACTGAAGAACAAAGTTCAAATACCGCTTCAAGCAGTTGGAAGTAGTGGCAGCATTTCAAATTTCTTGATACAGAAAATGACCTTATGAACAGAATTGAGGTTTCTCACACTGACAATCAAATATGTGCTTTGTAATGAATAACATTCTTGAGATTCCTGCAGCAACATAATGGCTGGTTATAGATCTTTCAAAGAGGACAGTTTATCTACTAACACAGCGTTTCTCAAAGTCCTACAGGGGAGTTAGTGGATAACGGTCCTTACTCCCCTGTAAGTCTTTGCTGGGGCAGGGCAATGATGGCGGTGACGCTCCAGGATCACGCCTTGCTGCATTTACTGTAAAACAGGGGTGGCCAACCTTTCAACATGAATGCTCCTGGCCCTTTAATGGTTGCATAGGTGAGGACATTTCAGTAGGCACAGCACCTGCAGCTGCCAAGATTCTACTTCTACGCATCTCTTAAAAACGCAGAAGCCCTAATGATGGAAGGTTGGCCATCCCTGCTGTAAAAGGTAATCTCTCTCTTCTGGAGTAAAAGGTAATCTCTCTCTCCTGGAAGCCCAGAGAGAGCACAAACAGTTCCCATTGTGTTGGAAATGGCATTCAACAGAGAACACACACACACACACACACACACACATAGCAACTCCAGAAGAGAGAGATTACCATTTACAGTAAATGCAGCAAGGCAGGGAAATTTGCTCCCAGAGCAACGTCACGAAGAGATCTGCTGATAAGCAGCTAGATAGCAATGCGGAGATACAAATCAAACAATAGTTCCCATTGTGTTGCAAATGGCATTCAACAGAATACACAGCAACTCCGGAAGAGAGAGATTACCTTTTACAGTAAATACAGCAAGGCAAGGAAATTTGCTCCCAGAGCAACATGGAGACCCGCAAAAAAAAAAAAAAAGCTAAGTACATACCTGTGAGAACAATGACCCTGACAAGATCACAGATAGCGAGAGCAGACTGTGGATACGGAGAGGTAGGTGGCAATTCTGTCCCTCACAGATGGCGAATTCACATATACAGAGAACTGACTGTATTGTTACTGAAAGCACAGTGTTTATGGTAACTCAAGAAGTCCCAAGAACTTCAGGTTTTTGAAAATGTCTTTTGCTGCTAAACTTGGTCTTCACCTATTATACTATTGGTGCAAAAGAAGGAGAGTAAAGCATATTAATTCAGAATTAGTCATGTTAGCCTGTAGCTCCTTTGATACCACTTCCAATGATATAAGACCTTGAATGTAACTAGTAGATAGTAGCATCTGGACCTCAATCTCACAGTGTGTTTAACTAGAAAACACTATAGGTTTACCAAATCCATACCATACCGGGACAGAGTGCTAGACCTTTAGGAGAAGGAATGTAGGCAGGTATAGCTTGTTAAACCCTTATAGCACAATCCTAGGCACGTCTACTCAGAAGCAGGCCCCATTGGCTTTGCTCTGTCCCAGTACGAATCTGGTAAGCCTAGTCATATGTCACAAATTCATATACTATGACTACATTCAGTGCTCCCTTTGAAAGCGTCCCAAGAGTAAGAGTTTGTAGTCACATTACATTTGATTTCAGAAGCAGCTACAATAGCCTATCATTTTCCAAGCACTAAATGATCAAACAGTTATGTCTAGAGCAGTGATCTTCAACCTGTACCCAAAGGTAAAGGTCACTAAGTCTTTGCGATTTGGCAGGAACGATGGCAACAGCACTTTTGGGTTCATGCTGCCACCACTTCCAACTAAGTAAAAATGGGGGGGTTGGACTTGCTCATCTATGGTGGCAGCAAGAATTCGGGTTGTGTGGCGTCTCCAGCCACCATAGCCAGATAAGTCCCCAAACCCCTTTTTTTTTACTTAGTCGGAGGTGGCGATGGCATGAACCTGGCAGTGCTGCCGCCACCATTTTGACGTTATGGCAGAGTCTCTGCTCCCCTTAACGGGAGAGATGTTATCTCCTTCCGGACCTTGGAGTTGCAACCCCAAGGTTGAAGACCACTGGTCTAGAGAGTCAGAGGCTGAATTCCTATACAAACTTGTGTTGTTGTTCAGTCGTTAAGTCGTGTCCGACCCTTCGTGATCCCATGAACCATATCCCGCCAGGCCTTCCTGTCCTCCACTATCTTCCTGAGTTCCCTCATTTTCATGTTCGTTGCATCGGTGATGCTGTCTAACCATCTCATCCTTTGCCTTCCCCTTCTCCTTTTGCCTTCAATCTTTCCCAGCATCAGAGTCTTCTCCAGAGACTCCTCTCTTTGCATTAGGTGGCCAAAATATTTGAGTTTCAGCCGTAGTACCTGTCCTTCCAGGGAACAGTCAGGGTTGATTTCATTTAGGATTGACTGATTTGATCTCCTAGCAGTCCAAGGGACTCTCAGGAGTCTTCTCCAGCACCACAGTTCAAAAGCATCTATTCTTCGGCACTCAGCCTTCCTTATGGTCCAACTCTTGCAACCATACATTGCTACTGGGAACACCATCGCCCTGACTATACGAACTTTGGTTGGCATGGTGATATCTCTGCTTTTTATTATGCTGTCTAAGTTTGCCATAGCTTTCCTTCCAAGGAGTAAGCGTCTTTTAATTTCATGGCTGCTGTCTCCGTCTGCAGTGATCTTGGAACCCAAAAAAGTAAAATCTGTTACTGCTTCCATTTCTGCCCCTTCTATTTACCAGGAATTGATGGGACCAGATGCCATGATCTTAGTTTTATTAATGTTGAGTTTCAAGCCAACTTTTGCACTCTCCTCTTTCACTCTCATCAAGAGGCTCTTATACAAACTTACCCAAGACTAAGTCCTAAGTAATTCAGTAAGTAACTCAGTGGGGCTTACTTCCAAGTAGACATGTTTAGGCTTGTCCTGTAAGTGTCTCATGGGGCTTAAAAATCGATAGTCCTTTGCTATCTTGACACCTCTTTTACATCAGTTTCTTAATGTCTCAATTTGTGTGCTTTCTGTAGTCATACAGATTACCACTGTAGCCTGTCATTTACAACATTTTTGTTTTTAATAGAAGTGACTTGAAATGGATTCACTAGCAAGCACAACAGTAATGGAGAGCCAGGATGGTGTAATTTGTTCTGGAGTTGAACTTAGACCTGCAAGTTCCAGGTTCAAATCCCCACTCAGCCATGAAGCTTCCTGGGTGACCTTGGGCCAGTCACTATCTCTCAGCCGAACCTACCTTGCATGGTAGTTGTGAGGAAAAATGGAGGGAAAGAAGAACTATGTACACCACCCTGAGCTCCTTGGAGGAAGGCCAGTATAAAAAAGTGATAAATAAAATATCCATATTTTACACACAATTTACCAGACTGGGTAAAGCAAGAGAGAAGGAAAAGTGATGTGTAACTGCAGAACGTTTTGAGAAGTGCGTGAAGTGAATACATAAGAACATAAGAAGAGCCCTGCTGGATCATGCCAAAGGCCCATCTAGTCCAGCTTCTTGTATCACACAGTGGCCCCACCAGATGCCTCAGGGAGCACACAGCCAACAAGATACTTATATCCTGTTGCCACTCCCTTGCACCTGGCACAAAGAAAACCTACTCCTACAACCTTGCACCTGGCACAAAGAAAACCTACTCCTACAACCAGGAGGTTGCTTATCCCCATCATGCGTACCACCTATCCTCTTGCCAGATCTACAGGCGAGATAAGAGATCAACTTTACCAATGGTCTGGTACAGAGACCAGCATTAATAAAGAAATAGGCATCACAAACATGATTAGCACAATACTGCAACAGTGGGGTCTGGATGCAATACCAATGGGTTAAAATTAACTTAGTATAGTTAGAAAGATAGTTTGCTGTTGAACAGGTAACTGTTCTTACCCTTTATGTATTTGAAAATCTGTACAGAAGTGTCACAGATGGAAATCTGTACAGAAGTGTGACAGACCTACTGCTAACTGTTGTATTTCATGGACCTTAGGCCACACTGGTAACAACATTTTTCTTCCCTCTGCAGTCTGCACCCACCATGTGTATGCACCTGTGTCAACTAAAGATAACACATCAATCATGCATATAATGAAGGAAGCCCACAAAACCATACTAACAGCACAGTCCTAAGCATGGAGTAAGTTCCTTTTATTTCAATAGGACTTACTCCCAGGTGTATAGAAGCATAGCTTAAGTCAGTCAGTTTTTAGGCTACCACATCACACTTGCTTGTTTTTATTAGAAAAAAAAATAACTACTCCTTATAACCTTATAAAAATAACTAATAACCCACACCTTGACAGACTGCTTCGATGCATGGAAGTAACTCCATGGAGGAGCTCAAGGCAATAAGAGAGGAAGGGTTATCTGCACAAGTGGGCTGGAGAAGCACCAGTTATCGCACACAGCATGTCGGGACCCACAGGCAGGGGCTCGAAAAGAGTCCATTGGGGGAGAGTTAGTGGGAAGGGTGAGGGGTTATGCGCCGCCGGCTCACCCCCTGCCCCTTTCTCTGATGTATGTACCTGTCCGAAGTCAAACGGGCCCCAAGGGGGGCAGCGGCTGCAGCAGCTGCCCTCGCTCCTCCTCCTACCGCCGTCGCCAGGTGCCTCGCCAAAGTCGTTGACATTGAGAATTCCCGCAGCAGCAGCACAGACGCCGCCATGATGGTGCTCACAGCTGCTACGGAGACGGAGCGCTGCTAGGGACAAACCGCCGCCGTCCGGACAAAAACGCGAAGCGACAGCTGTGAGCCTTCGCAGCGTGTTTAGAGGGAGGAGGAAGCAGTAAGGGGAGGGAGCTTTGAGGCCAAGAGAATAAGGGGGTGGGGGGGATGGATAAAATTATTGTTTACATAGCGCCGTCCATGTGCACGTTACCTTTTATCTAAAAAATATTTTATACATTAATGTATAAAAATATAGTTATATATTATTCCGCCTTCTTTCCACCATGACGCTCAAGGCGTCGTCCATCCTCCATAACCGAGCAAACCTGCCCCGCAATGCATTCATCATACCCTGTTGAGTTCAGTGGAACGTTTACTCCCGTGGTGTAAGCGTACAGGATTGCAGCCTATATGCTTGGGAGTAACCATCGTTGAACAGGTTGGGCGCGGGGCTTACTTCAGAGTAAACATGCACACGTCACTCTGTAGCCTGTTTAGCTTCAGGGACTACCGCAGATCATCAGATGGCCTCAGTCCATCCATGTGTTGGGAACCCCATTCGAGGAATGGGGGGCCAGCAGCAGCCTCATGTCTTTGGTGAGCCCCCTCTTCCACCTGACCACCCCACGTAAGAACATAAGAAGAGCCCTGCTGGATCAGGCCCAAAGGCCCATCTAGTCCAGCTTCCTGTATCACACAGTGGCCCCACCAGATGCCTCAGCAATGCCCACAGTGGGTCCAATCCTCCCCATCACCCCACTGAATGCCAGAGAGTGGGAGAGCAAGTGCCTGGGCTGGGGCGCTGGGCAGAGGTGACAGAAAGTGCTGCAGCATCTGCCCACTTGCATTCTCTGTCTCTCCATTTGTGAGACGTAGCTTGGAGAATTCATTGGGCCTCCTGGGCCCGATCCCCACCACCACTCTGGCTGAGGCAAACACAGGTGTGCAAGCAGGTAGAGGTGGCTGCTTGTGCAAGGAGCAGCTGCCTCATCTTCTAACTTGCACCTGCGCTCTCCCTCTGGGCAGCCCAGCAGTGACGATTGGGCCCAGTGATTGTCCCCAACCCTTCCTACTGCATCCTCCAAGGAGAGCGGACGAACAAGCAAGAGGAGGAAGTGATGGCTGCAAGGAGCAGCTGCTACCTCTGAACAGCTTCACTGAGGAGCCCAGGCTCCTTGTTGTGCAGGTGAGTGGTGGTTGGAGGCAGCCGTGGCCTTTCTTGCAGCCACTGCCCACTTGCCTGCTTTCATGGGTGAATGAGCAGCTGCTGCTCAGGCTTAAATGTCCTCTGAGTTGGGGAGGAAAGATTTGTTGCTGGGTAGGAAACAGAACTGGGATGCCCACAGCCCAAAACTTCCCAGTAGTTGATGCACTTCAGTGTGGAGAAGAAGTTTGGATGAACCCACTCCAAAGAAGAAGACCCAGATACCACTCCCTGCCCTGCAATCTGATGTAGTACTGTTCAAGAAACGTTTTGCCATCTCTTATGCTTGATGATGAGGCACATACCGCCCAGTAAAAGCTTTACCAATTGAATCCTTTGATTCTATAAACCGGCTCATAGGCTGCCCAGATCAAAGAGTAACCTGCATCGTTCCAGTCTAGGAACTTTGATCTGGCAGATCCACAGAATTGCTGCTTACTACTGCAGTATACTGGAGAAGGAAATGGCAACCCACTCCAGTAACCTTGCCAAGAAAATCCCATGAACAGTACCAAAAGGCTAAAAGATATGACGCCGGAAGATGAGCCCCTCAGGTCGGAAGGTGTCCAATATGCTACTGAGGAAGAGCGGAGGACTATTCCAAGTAGACCCAGAAAGAGTGAAGCGGCTGGGCCAAAGCCGAAAGGACGTCCAGCTGTGGATGTGTCTGAGGTTGAAAGGAAAATCCAATGCTGCAAGGAGCAATACTCCTTAGGAACATGGAATGTGAGGTCTATGAATCAAGGCAAGCTGGATGTGGTCAAAAATGAGATGATAAGATTGAACATTGACATCTTGGGAATCAGCGAACTAAAATGGATGGGCATGGGCGAATTTAAGTCAGGTGACCATCATATCTACTACTGTGGGCATGAATCCCTCAGAAGAAATGGAGTAGCCCTCATAGTCAATAAAAGAGTGGGAAAGGCAGTACTGGGGTGCAACCTCAAAAACGACAGAATGATTTCAGTTCGAATCCAAGGCAAACCATTCAACATTACAGTAATCCAAGTGTATGCCCCAACCACTGATGCCGAAGAAGATGAAGTTGACCGGTTCTATGAAGACCTACAACACCTTCTAGAACTAGCACCCAAAAAAGATGTCCTTTACATCATAGGAGACTGGAATGCTAAAGTAGGAAATCAAGAAATAAACGGAACAACAGGCAAGTTTGGCCTTGGAGCGCAAAATGAAGCAGGGCAAAGGCTAACGGAGTTCTGTCAAGAGAACACGCTGGTCATAGCAAACACTCTTTTCCAACAACACAAGAGGCGACTCTACACATGGACATCACCAGATGGTCAATACCGAAACCAGATAGATTATGTGCTTTGCAGCCAAAGATGGAGAAGCTCTATACAATCAGTAAAAACAAGACCTGGAGCTGACTGTGGCTCAGATCATGAGCTTCTTATTGCAAAATTCAGACTTAAACTGAAGAATGTAGGGAACACCACTAGACCAGTCAGATATGACCTAAACGATATCCCTTATGAGTATACAGTGGAGGTGAAGAATAGATTTCGGGCATTAGACCTGGTAGACAGAGTGCCTGAAGAACTATGGACGGAAGTTCGTAACATTGTACAGGAGGCAGCAACTAAAACCATCCCAAAGAAAAAGAAATGCAAGAAAGCAGAGTGGCTGTCAGATGAGGCTTTACAAATAGCTGTGGAAAGAAGGAATGCAAAAAGCAAGGGTGAAAGGGAAAGATATAAACAACTGAATGCAGATTTCCAGAGAATAGCAAGGAGAGATAAGAAGGCCTTCTTAAATGAACAATGCAAGGAAATCGAGGAAAACAACAGAATGGGGAGGACTAGAGATCTCTTCAAGAAAATTGGAGATATCAAGGGAACGTTTTGTGCAAAGATGGGCATGATAAAGGACAAAAAAGGCAAGGACCTAACAGAAGCAGAAGAGATTAAGAAGAGATGGCAAGAATACACAGAAGAACTATACAAGAAAGATCTGAATGTTTCTGATGACCACGCTGGTGTGGTCACTGACCCAGAGCCGGACATCCTAGAGAGTGAAGTCAAGTGGGCCTTAGGTAGCATTACTAACAACAAAGATAGTGGAGATGATAATATCCCAGCTGAGCTACTTAAAATCCTAAATGATGATGCTGTGAAAGTGCTGCACTCAATATGCCAACAAATTTGGAAAACTCAGCAGTGGCCAAAGGATTGGAAAAGGTCAGTTTACGTTCCAATTCCAAAGAAGGGCAGTGCCAAAGAGTGTTCAAACTACCGTACAATTGCACTCATTTCACATGCTAGCAAGGTTATGCTCAAAATCCTACAAGCTAGGCTTCAGCAGTACGTGGACCGAGAACTACCGGACGTACAAGCTGGGTTTCGAAGAGGCAGAGGAACTAGAGATCAAATTGCCAACATGCGCTGGATCATGGAGAAAGCCCGAGAGTTCCAAAAAAACACCTACTTCTGCTTCATTGCCTACGCAAAAGCCTTTGATTGTGTGGATCACAACAAACTGTGGCAAATTCTTAAAGAGATGGGGGTACCAGACCACCTTACCTGTCTCCTGAGAAACCTGTATGCGGGTCAAGAAGCAACAGTTCGAACCGGCCATGGAACAACTGATTGGTTCAAAATTGGGAAGGGAGTACGGCAAGGCTGTATATTGTCACCCTGCTTATTTAACTTATATGCAGAGTACATTATGAGAAATGCAGGGCTGAATGAATCGCAAGCCGGAATCAAGATTGCCGGGAGAAATATCAACAACCTCAGATATGCAGACGATACCACCCTAATGGCAGAAAGTGAAGAAGAACTAAAGAGCCTCTTGATGAGAGTGAAAGAGGAGAGTGCAAAAGTTGGCTTGAAACTCAACATTAATAAAACTAAGATCATGGCATCGGGTCCCATCAATTCCTGGCAAATAGAAGGGGCAGAAATGGAAGCAGTAACAGATTTTACTTTTCTGGGCTCCAAGATCACTGCAGACGGAGACAGCAGCCATGAAATTAAAAGACGCTTACTCCTTGGAAGGAAAGCTATGGCAAACTTAGACAGCATAATAAAAAGCAGAGATATCACCATGCCAACCAAAGTTCGTATAGTCAGGGCGATGGTGTTCCCAGTAGCAATGTATGGTTGCGAGAGTTGGACCATAAGGAAGGCTGAGCGCCGAAGAATAGATGCTTTTGAACTGTGGTGCTGGAGAAGACTCCTGAGAGTCCCTTGGACTGCTAGGAGATCAAATCAGTCAATTCTAAATGAAATCAAGCCTGACTGTTCCCTGGAAGGACAGGTACTAAGGCTGAAACTCAAATATTTTGGCCACCTAATGCGAAGAGAGGACTCTCTGGAAAAGACTCTGATGCTGGGAAAGATTGAAGGCAAAAGGAGAAGGGGAAGGCCAAGGATGAGATGGTTAGACAGCATCACCGATGCAACAAACATGAAAATGAGCGAACTCAGGAAGATAGTGGAGGACAGGAAGGCCTGGCGGGATATGGTTCATGGGATCACAAAGGGTCGGACACGACTTAACGACTGAACAACAACAACAACAACTGCAGTATGAAGCTTCATCACATGAAAATGAATTTACGGTGGCAATAATGTTGCAGTATCTGAACCTGACTATCTGAACCTTCCACCCAAACCATAATTTGCATAGCAAGAACCAGCAAAACAATGACCAAGGCAAGGATTATCATTACTAACTGGGTGTTAGTAATGGGGACTAACCATTACTGGGGGGGGGGGGGGGGGAAGCATGCCAAAACACTGTCACTTGAAGTCAGTGGAATTTAAGTTCCAAGTTTTCTACTCAATGAGTGACTGTACAGTACTTCCCAAACTCTGCAGCCATTCCTGCTTGAGCTTAAATGTGAGAGAATATTGGTCACTATCCTTACAGTACCTAAGAAATTATATAGTATACATCCTATATCATGTCAGATATTCATAGATTTGTGACAGTTTTTAAACCTACTACATTTTGTACCCTCAGAGAGAGAACGACGGGGGGTGGGAACGAACAAAACACTAATTCTTGTTCAGGCCTATGCATGTTTACTCAGGAATACGTTTCACTGAATTCAGTGAGACTTACACCCAAGTATGCGTCTATATAGGATTGCAGCTATGCAGCACAGTCTTAAACAGGTTTACTTAGGATGAGTCATATACCGTATTGTCCCGAGTATAAGACGCACCTGATTATAAGACGCACCCTTAAAGTTTGGTGCTATTAAAATTTTTTAATTAAATCACTGGCATTAAATTGCAACAGCCTGATTATAAGACGCACCCCTAGTTTAAAAACTTAAATTAGGAGAAAAAAGTGAGTCTTATACTCAGACCAATACGGTATTTAATGGCAACTAAAACTGCATTCCTAAACTCACTTGCTAGGAGATCAATCTCATTGAACACAGTGGGATTCACTTCTTACTGTGCAATCCTATATGTGTCTATTCAGAATAAAGACCCACTCAATTTAATTGGACTTACTCCCAGATAAGTGTGTGTATATAGGACTGCAGCCTAAATAAGCTTGTTTAAGCAAGGGCACAATTCAGCCCAAGTATAAGCCGGCGGAGCGCGTGCTCTGCTGGCCTTAGAGCACCTCTGGAGTAAGTGGCGCTGGCATGGAGGCCAGTATTGCTCACTCCACCATCCCCTGGACTCCACGCCGCTCGACCAAGGTAAGCCCTGTGCTGGGCGGTGGGAGGACGGGGTGGCGCGGACCATTGGCCGGCCTAGCCTGAGAGGGGGCGGGGATATCAGTACTGGGCTGCGTCAATATTCCTGTCCCCTTCCCAGGCCTGGCCAGCCTAACACGGCCTCCCAAGTGAGCCCCAGCCACATCCAGATGTCCCCTTCCCCCGAGGTGAGCCCTGGCCACATCCTGCCTAGGATGCAGTAGCTGACCATTTTGGCTGGCCGCCGCATCTTAGGCATGCTCGGGCTGGCCGACTGTGCTGCATAGCTGCAATCTGTAGAAACATACTTGGGAGCAAGTCCTACTGAACTCAGTGGGGCTTACTTCTGAGTAGACTTGGATAGGATTGCATTGTCAAAAGTGAATCCCACTGGCTTCGATGAGATTTACTTCCTAGTTTAGGAATGCAGCATTAGTTTCCATTAAACATGACTCATTGATTGTGTATTTATTCATGGACAAACTGCTTGGTGGTTTAAAACTAAAACAGCATTGGTTTGGTGATAAAACAACCCCTTGCCTTTCTTCTTTCTGAAGCATACTTTGTTTTGGTATACTTTGGTTCAGTTCCTTTCCATATGCAAAATGGTCTTTCCTGCTACTAATGTCAGCCACCACTCTTGTTTTGTGTTGTCCAAATTAGGATTTGAAAAGGTATATAAGTAGCTTTCCATCCTCTGCATCTCTGGAGTCCCACTAAACTCACCATGCCATGTTATTAGGTTATAACAGATTGCATTTTTATTTTGACACCAATTTCCATCCTTAAAAATCAATGTGGATTCTCACATGACACATTTTATTTGTGATTCAGAGGGACAACCAGATAACTGGTGGGGGAGGCAATTTGTTGAAGGCCTGCATATGAAATTGACAATAAAGTCAGAGCTGTCTGGTTTTAATTTTTTCCGCCTTTTGCATGAGTCTTCAATAAAACATCACAGCCCATGGAGGAAAAGAAAAATTGAAAACAGGCAACTTCTGCTCCATTGTCCATTTCACATGCAACCAAACAGACTTGTAAGGAAACCCCACATTTTCTCCATCAGTCTGCAAAAAATCATTTTTAATGGGCACAAGTTCAAGCTGCTGCCTGTTGATATATAGATTGAAATTTACTGTTTAAATATTACACTAGAGGTTCGTAAGAATCCCACTCAACGTTTGCTATCAGAATAAGTCAGGGTACACTCTTTGAGCTGCACTCTGTTTCCTTCAGTTTGTATAGTGTTGTCTTGTGAGACCGCAATCCAGAGAGAGTTCTTAAACGCAAACAAATTGCAGGTACTTTTCTTGCTTCTACAGGTGACACCATTGCAATTACAGTGTGAATTACCTCCATGAAATGAGGTCATGAATACCTTCCCTGCACCACTGTGGCTATTAATGATTGCTCATAACTCCAATGGTACTTAGTCATAGGAGCATTCTTGACAAGAATAAATCACTGCAGTTTTATATCAGTTCTAAAATATCTCTCAAACTGAGTCTCTTTATTAAGGGTGTATTGAAATAGCCTCTAGCATTGTCGTTTGGGGACTGTTTCTGAAAACAGTGTTGATTTTTGGCTATTTTTGGAATTTTTCAGAAGTGCTTGCTGGGATTCATGTTGCGAGCCACTTGGTGCTAGCCACCGCTGCAGGATTTCACGTCCAACATGTGTGCTGGTGTCAACTTCTGTATATGGAAGAGACAGTGAGAGAGAGAAAGACAGTAAAAACAGCAGCTGGAAGAGAATGATGTGGTGTCACACGAGCATTTAACAGAAAACAAAATATCATGGGAATTTGTAGTTGCTGACCTAAGGAAAAGAAAACGTTAAAAGTTTTTTTTTTTTAGGATTCCAAATGTTTTGGTTAACTTTGAATTGGCCTTCCAAAAACTTCAGATCACTTCCATCACAGTTTTGCATCAAAAATAACAATTGACAAATATTTACTACTTCCATTGTATAGGTAACCTGAGATTTGGACCCACCTTCTAAGACTCAGGGCTCAATCCTCTGGAAGGGCTCTAAGGGCTGGTATGGATGATACTTATTAAACGGGACCCTCCTTGCGTGTTTGATCTGGGCATGCTTGGAAAGCACACACACTCTCTTCAACTCCCAGCACGTTGGGGGATTTTATCATTGTGTGTGGGCCTGTCCAAACTGCCCCCCACCCCACATATGCTGCTAATGCTACATTTAAAAATAATAAAGTGAAAATCCCCGGTGTGCCAGCAAGTCAGCAGAGTATGTACATGCATGAAGAGGGATTGTCAGACAAGATATTGCTCAATCCATTTTAAACCATGGATCCCTAGCTGCTCAATCCTGGTGCAACAGCTTTGTGTGGAAGCCTTTCACCTCGCATTGTGAACTCTGGCTCCTTCGATTTTGCTGGACAGCTCCCCTGCTAGCCCAGGCCTCCTGACCAAGCCCTTGGTTCTGCTGTTTGTTGTCTCCTGCACTTGGGGGAAGCAGACACTGTGCCTCTCTGTAACATGTAGTACGACTGGCCCTATGATGTCGAACATTTACATGCCCCTGTCAAGGGGTGGCGCAGTGGGTTAAACCACTGAACCATGAGCTGTCGATCGAAAGGTCGGCAGTTCGAATCTGTGCGACGGCTCCTGCCAACCTAGCAGTTCAAAAGCAAGAAATTGCAAGTAGATTAATAGGTACAGCGTCAGCGGGACGGTAACAGCGTTCCATGCGCCTCGGTGTTGAGTCATGCCGGCCACATGATCATGGAAACATCTTCGGACAGCGCTGGCTCTTCGGCTTTGAAACGAAGATGAGCACCGCTCCCTAGAGTCGGACACGACTGAACTTAATTATCAAGGGATACTTTTACCTTTACCTATCAAGGGGTAGTCAATGATGTGGAGTGTGGGTGGGAAAATGCTCAGCTTCATGACATCAGGACATGAGGTAAACTGAATTACATGTTGCAGCGGGAAAGGTGGGAATTTTGGCATGGGCTGACGGTTTCAGCAGCATCCCCGTGGTTTTGCTAACACATCCATGTTTACTGGTCTTCCATGTGAACCTCCCTGTTTCTTTAAAAGATTGTGCACTGGACAGAGCTTTCTGTGTGGTGGCACCCATTTTGAGGAGCACGCTCTCTAGCGCTACCTCTCATGCACCACTTTTATATGACTTCACCCAGCCAGTTAAAAGCTTATTTTCAGAGGCCTTTTCACAATTGCACTTCCGTTGCATCCTGGGATTTTGTTATTTTTCAGTTCTTTGTCATCTGTTTTTATTGTTTTATGAGCTAATTTTATTGTGTGCTTTTTGTTTTGCTTTTGGTATACTTATGTCGTGAGCAAACATGAGAAAGATGACTAAATTCATTTATATATGAATATTATAAACTCTTTCTTTGCAGATCAGTAAGCTGAATGGATGGCGTGCTGCAACCATTTAAAATCAAACTTGATTCAGACTTGTTTAGTTGCTGATTCTGTTATAAAAATAAAATAAAAGCCTTCTCTTATTGTTTGACGTCAGCAGGGATTTTCTTTTTCTTTTCTGTTTTTTTTTTTTTGCATTGTATATGCAACAGACTCCCTCCTATTCTCCTCTCCATTATAACTTCCCCTGTGGGGGTAGATTTGGTCATGTTTTCCATGAGGAGAAGGAGGTAAAACAGATCTTTGTCTTTGAATTTTTATAGCCATATGCTCTATGTGCTTTTTCCTATTTTTTTCTTCTTCTTTGAATATCTTGGGTGTGCCTGATTCAGACTTGAGCCCTGTGAACAATAAAATAATGGCTCTAGCTCCTTGAGCAGCGTAAATCAGACACATTTTGGTAGATAATAATGTTAAATGCTAATCATTCTTTGCTGGGAAGAAAATCTCTCTTTGTTGTTCTTTTTGAAGTCTGGAGGTGGGGAGAAACAGGGACTTTTGAGACTGGTTTAGCAAAGCCCCGACATATTGTACATTTGAAGGGTGCCTTGTCTACTAGATCTTGCTGCTCAAAGTTAAATAGGCCCTCTTTAGTTGATCCATCTTTAGAATGTGTCTGATATTTTCAACAGACTGTCGCCTGCCCCCTCCCTGCCTTCTCTCAAGTGCTGTCAACAGGTCTTGAACACAGCTGTTGAGCAAAAGATCTTTCTCAGCTATACTACCTGAGATGCCCATGATTTAAATGCTCTACTTCCTATTTTCAGTAAAGGTAGGTGAAGATAGTTATTTAGTGCAGCAGTGCCACCTGAAAGTGCGCTTTCCTTTCCTTGGAAATGTACCTTTCCTTTCATATGCCAAGCTCTGAGAAATACAGGTCTGCAAGGTTGCAATAAAAACTGACAGAGAATGGTGCAGATTGGCTGGTGCCTGTGTGATGTCACCAAGAACCTCCCCAAATCCCTAAAGCAATGTTACACTTCAAAAATAAATGACAATGTGTTGAATGAATGTGTGCACTTACATATAGAGCTTTTAAAAAAGTGGGTTAGCCTGTCTTGAGTACAGAGGAAGGGGCTAAGCTGATGGTTAAACCGGTGTTTGATTTGCTGGTATGTCTGTCCATCATTCAAACTTCAAAGCCAGGACTAAACGGCTCAAACCACAGCTGAGAGAGCCACTGAGGGTTTTGTTTTTATGATACAGTACATATGTCTTCACCGTAATGTAATTTCTAATTCAGAACTGAAATGCAGAATGGGATGGAATCTCATAATTAAACTGGAAATAATTTATTTTGATGCGGTGGGTGTTTTTTTTCTGGACCATTGTTGGGCAATGACTTTCAAACTGTTTTGGAGACCCCTGGAGTTCTTTAGCATCTTATCAGGAGTTCCTCAATGAGAAGTTCTTGCCCTGGCAGACTGATTATCCAGCACCTCTAATATTCCTTTGCACCCACAAGGAAGGGCTGGCGTTCCAGGATAAACTCAGTTCATGTAGCGCAACCATGAGTCTGAATAGGTCTGGCTAGCCTCTGTGTGAACTGGTTGTGTGATCAGAATATGCCCCAAATCCTCAGCAACAGCAACATTATTAAGAAGGATCGAAGACCGTTATAACCGGTTACGATGTACACAGAACGAATCATCTCCGGGATGATTCGAACAATTTTTCCATCTTCCTGTCTACTGGGGCAGCGTTTGCATTTGAAAAAGTTCATGAGAAATGGACAAAACGTCATGCGAATGAAGCCTTTTTAAAATGTTTTATTGTATTTCATTGTAAAAGTTATTTTATACACACATGTGTTTTAATTGACTTTTGAAATCATCAGTATTATACAGTTTTTGCATTTTATAAAGCCATTTTATAACCTGAATCCCGGAGATGATTCGTTCTGTGTACATAGCAACATTATTCCTCAGCAGATAATTTGATGTGATATCCCTGCATATAGAAAGTTTGAAAGCCACCAGCATAGACGAAAGCTACATCAAGTCTCAAAGATCAAATTCTTGTAACATACTGCCCTGTGATCTGGGTATGGCAGAGCATCCACACCCAACCTGTAATTTTCCTCATCCTAGTGTATTTGATACTACAGAAGGGAATAGGAAGTATCAGGAAAACATCCCAATAATGCATAGTCACAGCTTCTGATGACATTTTCCTTTTTGAGGTTATATTTTCAGAAAGTCAGGGGGTGGGAGTAGCATTGAGATAGGAACTGAGTGACAGACAGCCCAATCCTGTCTAGGGTCGCCACAGCATGCTGCACCGGATCCTGGGCAGGATTGGTCCAGCGCCAGTGCAACTGGAGGCCTCCTTGGGGGAAAGGGAGGTTTGTCCCTTTCCCCTGGTTAATGCCCCAGCTGCCTCTATGGGTCTCCTCGGATGTACGTCGGCAAAATGGCCAACGCAAATCCGAGGAGCCTGGGTAGGGCTTGCCAGGGCCAGGATGGGGGATAGTATTTGGTGGAGTGCACCGCCGAGAATCCCTCCCCCTCCCGGGTTCAGCCACCCAATCACCACCTCCCTTTCTGCCCCATTCTGCCCTGTTCCGCCCTCCCCATGCCTCCCCTGCTGTCCGGAGCAGGACATACCTGCGTCCGCCGGTGGTGTCCTCTCTCCAGTAGGGAGTGAACAGTGCAAACCTCGTTGCTGGCGCAGCTTACTCTCCAAGTGTCGAAAATGTGCCTCATGGCACATTTACAACAATCTGGAGCAGCAGAGTAGCTGGCAGCCGTACACGGGATTGTGCTGTGAAATTCTCATTTTTCTCATTGTGCTGTTCCTGATCTAAAAGCTAGGATTTTCACCTGAGTGTGTACAAATAATATAAGTCTGTTAAAGATATGAAGGAAAAACTAACTTAGAGTTGCATTGAACTGATATTTGAATAATACTATTACTATCATAGCAAGTAGAAAGCAGTCTGCTTTTAAAAAAAGAGCTGCAATCCTATACACAGTTACCTGGGAGTAAATTCATCCAAACTCCATGGGATTTGCTTCTGAGTAGACATGCATAGGATTGCACTGCAAGTGATTTTAAACTCTGCCAAGATTAAATATTCGGATTCTTGAAGCCAAATTCGGATTTGCAGAGCCCTACTGCAAAATTGGGGAGAACAGGATGGAGGTATCCCATGCTATTAAAAGGCTTAGCATATTAATAGCCCTTTGACATTATCAGCCATTCAAGCTGCAGGATTCTGTCACAGGGAAGAAAAGACTCCTTACCTCGACAGGAAACACTGGCACAGCAAAAGTGACATTAATTCCCTGTCAAATGAAACCAAACTCTTGTTTCTGAGGTGCACCATACATGAAAACACTTGACTGTGCACAAAATATTTTTGTAACATTCTACTTTTTAAAACACTCTTCACTTTTTTATTAACTGTGGTTTTTTTTATCATATTACATTTTGCAACAAAGGCATTCACATTACGGTATGGTTCAGATCACAAAATGTCACCTCCAGCAGAAATCCAAATGTGTGTTTTGCATTATGCATCTAGCAAGACTTTCTCTTCTTTTATAGCCAGTTGAAACCAATATTTTCAGTTTTATGTCTGGCATCAAATTAAAAGAGCCCAAACAAATTCAGGAAGGATCCATGCAGTTTGTCTCTTTTATTCAAGAGTTTAATAACTTTCACATTACAAATAGCCCATGTGTATGTACAGTACTTGCCATTTTGCTCTCATGGGGGGGGGGTGTCTCTTAGGGCTGTGAAATCATGATCCTTTGCTAATTTTGTTTATGCATGTATTATTTGGGAAGATCCATTCTTATCCTGTCCTATACACATTACATTGCCATTTTTTTCCTCCCAGTTAACATTTCTAAAGAAGGGAAATAATCATTTAAGGGAGATAATCTCTTCTATAACAAAAGAGAGAGAATCAGGTTTAAATGAGGCAGACTTCATCAAAGAGGCTTGTAATCCCCATTGTGTCTGTGTATTCCTCTCACCAATTCACAAAACCCACTTAAAAAAAACCCTCTTCCAAATAATGATTTTTTCCTTCTTATTTTTCATGCATCCACCCCCGTCTAGCACAAATCCCTGAAAACCTAATGCAGTAATTGAAATTAAACGTGATGTTTGACTCATTAATATATGGCAGACTAAAACATTTGCTTTACACACCTTTTTGCTTTGTGTTT
The DNA here is from genome assembly GCA_026170595.1 of Plestiodon gilberti rubricaudatus. NCBI lineage: Eukaryota > Metazoa > Chordata > Lepidosauria > Squamata > Scincidae > Plestiodon > Plestiodon gilberti. The sequence continues at coordinate 23,518,116 of JANXHW010000002.1, read as the reverse complement.
TCCCCAAGGCATGTGAATCTTTGCATGTAGTATTCTTCCTTTACAGAATTAAGTTGAATACTGTAGTGTTGTTGTTGTTGTTGTTGTTGTTGTTGTTGTATACAAATATAACACATTGTAAGACAAATTTATTTCACTGACAGCGCAATCCGACTTACCGGTAACTTTTGTGCCAGTGTAACCAGCGGTGCAGCGACAACGGGAGGCCCCAGAACGGAAAAGGAATTCAAATCCCCTTTGAATTCCTCTTTTGGAGGGGATTTGAATCCCTTTTCCATTCTGGGGCCTCCTGTTCTCGCTGGGCTGCTGTTTACACCGGCACAAATGTGAAGTCGGATTGTGCTGTGATTTAGAAGAAACTGACCAAAAACAACAACAACCCCTGGGTATGATTTTGTATTGTTTCAGCCGTGCCTTTGGACCAATCTGATAGTAGGAACATAACTTTAGACTTTCCTACAGGAAAGGATGGAGACTTTCCTATAACTTTAGACTTTCCAGAGGGATATAGACATCACTAGATTGATTAAATCTTTATTCTGTGCACTTTTGTTTGCAGAAATTATCCATACGCTAATGTTCAGATAGAAAGATCTTCAGCTGAATAAACTGCAATGTGAAGAGGTTCCCACAAAGTCGCTTATAGTAACATTGGATATCTATTTTTCCTTAAAGAGAAGTTGTTAGTTCCTATGTACATATCCTGTGATAAGCAGTTAAGAGCATGTGCTGGGCAGCCCAATCCTGTGTAAGATGCGGCGGCTGGCCTAAAGGATCCTACCCAATTCCTGGGCTGCCCCACAGCAGCCCAGGAGCACCTCGAGGGAAGGGGGTGATTGTCCCCCTGACTGTCCCCTGTCCTCTGTGGGCTTACTCGAATGTATGGCAGCTCTGAAGCTGGCGTACATTCGAGTCTGGGTTGTAAGGCTGCACGGGAAACAGCATGGGATATTGGCAGAGCTCACCGCCAATATCCCCGTCGTCCCTTGTCACCCGGTTCGCCCTCCCCCTGCACCAGCTGGTGCAGGGCTTACTTTGCCCGGCAGGCGCAAGGACGGTCCGCCGGGGGAGAGAGGGCCTCCGGCCTCTGTGCTGGCAGGCCTTACTCTCTGGGTGATGTAAATGCGCTTTATGACATGTTTACAACACGCAGCGCCTGGGGGAGCGCGCAGTCCCCCAGTGCTTAGCTACACAGAATTACACCATAAGTCTCTCCCATAGAAATGAATGGGCCTTTTGAAAGTGTTTACATTTGGCTGGACTATGCCCATGCTGGCCCATGCTTTAAGTGCCAGCTTTCTGTGCCAGGTGCAAGGGAGTGTCAACGGGAAACAGGTTATCTTGTTGTCTTGTGCTCCCTGAGACATCTGGTGGGGCCACTGTGTGATACAGGAAGGTGGACTAGATGGGCTTTTGGCCTGATCCAGCAGGGCTCTTCTTATGTTCTTATGTTCTTAAGTAACACTGGATATGTATCTCTACTTAAAGAGAAGTTGTTTGTTCCTAATAATAATTAATTAGTACAGTATTCCATCATTATGATGCATATTTGATAGTATGAAACACACATTTTCCTACAATAACTAAATAAGCATTAACAGCAGTGGATTTGGTGGAAGCAGAATATGTCCCAGGAGCATTTCACCTATAGGATGCATATTAAACATTGTTAAAACAAACCTTGAACAAGGCACTCAATATAGTATAGTACACAGGTCTCATATCTGGAGGTGGCAGAGATTGCCAAGAATGACAAAATTGAATGGAAGAATACTTTTAACCGAACCTTAGCCTGCAATCCTATACACAGTTACTTGGGAGTAAGTCTCATTGAATACCTAGAAACTTACTTCTGAGTAAACAGGTATAATGCACTGTTCATAACTGAGATACAACATTGTGCAGCTGTTCTTTTGTTACAAATTGCTGCTACCTCAGATATGCAGACGATACCACCCTAATGGCAGAAAGCGAAGAAGAACTAAAGAGCCTCTTGATGAGAGTGAAAGAGGAGAGTGCAAAAGTTGGCTTGAAACTCAACATTAATAAAACTAAGATCATGGCATCAGGTCCCATCAATTCCTGGCAAATAGAAGGGGCAGAAATGGAAGCAGTAACAGATTTTACTTTTCTAGGTTCCAAGATCACTGCAGACGGAGACAGCAGCCATGAAATTAAAAGACGCTTACTCCTTGGAAGGAAAGCTATGGCAAATTTAGATAGCATAATAAAAAGCAGAGATATCACCATGCCAACCAAAGTTCGTATAGTCAGGGCGATGGTGTTCCCAGTAGCAATGTATGGTTATGAGAGTTGGACCATAAGGAAGGCTGAGCGCCGAAGAATAGATGCTTTTGAACTGTGGTGCTGGAGAAGACTCCTGAGAGTCCCTTGGACTGCTAGGAGATCAAATCAGTCAATCCTAAATGAAATCAACCCTGACTGTTCCCTGGAAGGACAGGTACTAAGGCTGAAACTCAAATATTTTGGCCACCTAATGCGAAGAGAGGACTCTCTGGAGAAGACTCTGATGCTGGGAAAAATTGAAGGCAAAAGGAGAAGGGGAAGGCCAAGGATGAGATGGTTAGACAGCATCACCGATACAACGAACATGAAAATGAGCGAACTCAGGAAGATAGTGGAGGACAGGAAGGCCTGGTGGGATATGGTTCATGGGATCATGAAGGGTCGGACACGACTTAACGACTGAACAACAACATTAAGTATAGCTAAAGTTTATTAGCTTTCACCGCACAAACGGATGTTTGCTCTGCAGCATCTCAACCTGATTCACAGATCTGGGCTGTGTCATTCTTTTTTATTTGATCATTGTTGCTAAAATACAACACCATCAGCTTGTATGATTCTGCCAAGATTAAGGCTGATTCACATCTTTTAATGTGAAAAAACATTGAAGGCAACATGAGCTACTTTATTAAACAGTTTGTCTATATCGAATTGGCCTTGTGATGATTTCAACTCATGTCCAGTTGTAGCTCACCATGTTCAGAAAAATTTGAAGCAGTGATTTGAATTTGGCTGTGGTACATAACCTCCATATGTGTATTCTGAAGCATTCGCAGGACCAATCCAAGTGTACAAAAGCATTGGCAGTAAACTTCACACAAACATTGGCCAGATTTTGGAAGTTCATCTCTTGCAAACGCATTCTGAATCAGATTTCATTACATCTGGGGACCAGACTACCCTGAAATGTGTTTGTAACAGATCCCTCAACAGCAGTGGTGCTGCCTTTAGTAGACAATGAAGGTGTCTTGGAAAATAGGGTAGGTAGAGTGAAGCCATGAAGAATCATGCTAGTAAAGACAGTTCTTCATGGTGCAAGGTAGGCAAGAAAGTTGGTATGGAAAATAGAAGAGTTGTGGACACTTAAGGGAGAAATATAAGATTTATTGGGGAGCATGATGGAATAAGTGATGGTCTGACAGGAAAGTTGTAGAGGTTGATATGTGGAAGAACATATGAGAATGAATGGATGAAGGTGATTGTAAATAGAAAAAGATTGATTTCACCTGAGTTCTGGAGAACGAAGTTGCAAGACTGACTATGTGACAAAAGAAACCAAGAGGCCAGACAGCAAAAGAGAGGACAATGTTAAGTGCAAACTGAGGTACTTAACGAGCCTAGTGCTCGATATAGGAAAACAGAGATGGAAAATGAATGAGAGAAAAATTCAGGAGATAAGATGAAAAGTTGGGGTTGGGGCATGCTCAGTGTTATACTGTATTATATTTATGATTCATACAACTGTATTTGTGATTCATACAGGAGATAATGTCCCAAGGAAAAAAAGAATCAGACTGAAGCAGGAAAGAACAGGGACAGATCAGTATAGTTGGTATACTCAATGCCTTGGTAGTATGAACATTTTATGAGTGATAAGGACATTGCTAGGATTGACGGATAAGTAAAGTAAATGAGTTTTTGTAGTCTGCTTATGGGTGTAGGCACATTGCCAGTATGGAACCTAAAATGGCACAAAATCCACTGAATTTCTGTATCTGTCAAGGAAACATACTGATTTAGGGCCAATTCAGACAAGCTTTTGAGTGTATTAGAGACCGGGTCACTTGTTGATTTATTTTATTATTTATTTACAATATTTTTACCCCGCCTTTCTCCCCAAAGGGACCCAAGGCAGCTTACAACAAAAAGAAAATACAGTGCAAAAAGTATAATACAAAAAATAGTCACATTTTAAAACAGTAAAAACAGTTAACGAAAATTAATAAAAACAGTATCTAAAAATCAGTTTAAAAAGATTACAATTAAAACAAGAACATAAAAACCACAGCACCCCACCCGTACCAGCAGGATGTTAAAAAGGCAAGGGCTCAAAAGGCTTCTTTGAACAAGAAGGTTTTTTTAGGCCTCGCCAGAAAGTGTCCAAGGAGGGAGCAGTTCGTAAGTCAAAAGGGAGGGAATTCCATAAGGTTGGTGCCACTACTGAGAAGGCCCTATTTCTGGCCGCCGCCCCTCGCACCTCCCTGGGCGACGGTACCCGCAAGAGGGCCTTCTCTGATGACCTAAGGAGATGGGCCGGACTATATAGAAGTAGGCTGTCTCTCAAATATCCTGACCCCAAGCCGTATAGGGCTTTAAAGGTCAAAGCCAGCACTTTGAATTGGGCCCGGAAACGAATCGGCAGCCAGTGCAGCCATCGGAGGAGCAGCCTGACAGTGACTACACGGGCCACTGCATTCTGCACTAATCGCAGTTTCCGAACCGTCTTCAAGGGCAGCCCCACGTAGAGCGTGTTACAATAATCTAATCGCAATGTCACCGTGGCATGGATCACTGTGGTCAGGTCTGCACGATCCAAGTATGGTCGCAGCTGGCGTACCAGCCAAAGCTGGGCAAAGGCCCCCCTGGCCATGGCTGCCACCTGGGAATCCAGGAGCAGCTGCAGATCCAGGTGGACCCCCAAGCTTAGGTGTTTAACCTTCCCTGTCTTTGAAAGCTTAAGGTAGTTAAGATGTTCTTTGCACTTGTGATGTTGCAACTGAGTGCCTTTTCTTGCTCAACTCAAGCCTTACTTGACTTGAGTAGAATCACTTAGGTTGCTTCAGCATATAATCACAATAACCTTTTTTTAAAAAACACGCTAAAACGATTGTATGATTTTGACTGTAGAGAGCAACCAACTACAGGTCTAGGCAGTGGTGTTCCTGGAGGGGCTGTGGCAAGTGGTAAGTGGTGCAAGGCGCTGCACTACACCTTTCAAACCGGTGTAATATGACTCCTCCCACTTGCTCCCGGAGCCATTCCGGCAGCGAAAGCAGTGCCTTGCCTTCGCCGCCAGAATGGCTCCAGGGCCGAGTGAGAGGGGCCATGTGACAATGATTTTCAAGGCGCAGTGCAGAGCCTTAAGAACATAAGAACATAATCACTTGTATCCCTTACTGTGCCTCCAGGAACGCCACTGGGTCTAGGCTTTACAATATATGTATATCCTGCCAGAGGCGTTCTTATGGCAGGGGCGGTACTGTAAGTTGCGCCCCGTCCTAGTCCCCGTTTTCCTGTTGCCTTCTCCGCACGGAATGGCTCCGATGGCAAGGGGCTTTTGGCCGCCTTGTGCCGGCTTGTAAACGAGGACTAGGATGGGGTGCAACTTACAGTACCGCCCCCACTGTAAGAACGCCTCTGTATCCTGCATTCCTTCCATCATTGAACTCAAGACAGCATACGTCGGGTTCCCAGATGATTACCCAACCAGGCCTAGACATGCTAAACTTCAACAAGCAAGTGGCTGCATCATGTATCCTCAGACCATGATCTGGGACCTAATAAAGACCGTTTAATGAAAACCTTCTCCCAATTGTTAGCAAACAAGAGAAATTTAATAATTTTTCATCTTTTTAAAAGAGAATATTCTTGGTGCAGAGTGTAACAGTCACCAAATTCAGAAAAAAGAATGACATGACAGTTCCCAAGTTACATACTCTGGTTTTGTCCTTGTATCCCATTCAGCAGTTAAAGTGGATTTCATGGCACTGAAATGTGATACAGTGTAACCTTGTCAAGTCTCACTAATGGTGTAATTTCAACCATCATCAGTAGAAGCCACATTTCTTATTAAAAACAAATCGTTGTAGTGAAATTAAAGAACAAAAGAAGACAGTTTGCAAACAAATTCTCTGCATGTACAAGGTCTCATAAATATTCAGCTTTCTTAGACTTTTAGTGATTAGTTACAAAATATTTAGAAATTACAGTATTAAAGTGAATGACCTGTTTTCATCCCTATAAATTATGCTCTGTCTAGTATGCTTTGTACCACGACTCTTTTCCAGGGCCCCAAAATGAGAGAGGAGGGGGAAATCCTGATTTGGATCCTAACTTCATTGTGATTTGTCTGTCAGTTCACTGGATTCAGAATCTTCCATCACAATTAGCACTTCTGTATCCAGATTTCCTTCTCCTTGAATGCCCACAAGGTTTTGCAGTGATGGCTTTTCAATGTGAAGACCTGGAACAAGAGGATGAATTCAATAGCAAACCCAATGGGTGAATGAATGGTATTCCCAGGCTATTGTGCCAGTTAGTCGCATGTGGGAAGTAATAACAGGGTATTATAGTCTTTCTTAATGTCTCATCTACATATCCGTCTCATGGGACCTGCGGTCTTTTCAACCAAAGCTTTCCAAAATAAGCTAAGAGATGTCGCTTTCCCAGGACTGCCAGTATGAACATCAGTCATCTGAAATATGTAAAATCACATTTACACCTCACTCCCTTCCTTCCTTCTCCTCTCTCCCCCTCCCCCAGATACTTTATAGATCTGTAACATGAAGTACCAGCCAAAGTTTAAATACATTAACAAATGAAAACACAAAATGCAACTTTATTTTTAGCACTCTTAATGCTGGATATGGTATTTTGACCATGTAACATCCTTCACTTTGTTTTGAGTTTGAGTTCTGTTAGACCACTCTGTTGCCCAGACAATGCCCCAGGGGCCAAAGGTGTATTTTGTTGCCCTATCTGACCCTATTATGAATGGTCAGGCTGTATAATAAAGTTGGCACCATGGGGCTTCATCGTTCCAAATCACAGCCAGTGTGTTACATGCAAATATCGACACCTGCATTTTACATACATTCAAAAGACAAACGTGGGGAATATCCCTATTTCTTATACATTGAAAACAACTTTCACTTGAAACGGTGGGCATTTATTTTAACCATACCTGAATTAAAATTTGTGTGAGCCATCAGGGCCCAATCAAGTCACTTTTGAGGTCAGATCCAGCGCAGTATGTTTCTTCATCAAATTCTATACTCAGGAATAGGACTGCATGCAGGAAAGCCATTTTCGGGTAGTGCAAACGGCTCCATAAACACCGCTTCTCTTCTGATGGATCCTTGGAACTATATTCAGAAATCTGTATGGGAGGATGGCATATAAGATAGTGTCAGATGTAATTTTGTTTTAATACAGTACAAGCACACTGCTTCATATCATTGTTTCTGATTGCTTTTCTTGTGGCTTTAGACTTTTAGTGATTAGATTAACCTTGGTTCTCAGACTTGATGCACTTGAGCATAACTGCCTAATCCTATTCAAATGCTGCACTGATGGTGTATGGACTGTATGATGCCTGTCATATCCTAAGCCAGTGGTTCCCAAACTGGGAGGCGTGGCTCCCAGGAGAGCCATGGAAACCAGCCATGGGAGTCGCAGAGTGCCATGGAATCCGGGAAGGCAGATCAAGGCTGGGAAGGTTTTGACATGCACTGCTGCCACAGAAACCACCCCCTTCCTGATTCCAATCCACCCTCCTCCCCGTCCTCATTCCCACCCCATTCCTCCTACCCCACCTCCCTCCCACCCCCTGCACATACTCACGGGGGCTGGTGGGAGTCCGCCGGAGTGCTAAGCTAGCTGCTTGCCTTTGCGTCAGCCAGAAAGCACCTATCGCCACTGGAATGCTTGTTTGGGCAGTGCTAGGTGCCTTTAGGATTGGGCCATCACAGATGTCCAACCCTACCTGGAGATGCCAGCGATTGAACATGAGACCTTCTACATGCAAACCATGTGCTCTACCACTTACAGCACAATCCTGTGTAAGGTTACGGCAGGGGAGCGCATCCTTCCCTGGCTCAGGGTGTTGTAAACATGCTGCAAAGCGTGTTTATGACACCCGGAGAGTAAGGACTGCCGGCACAGAGGCCGGCGGCCCTTACCCTGCATCCGTCATCCCCACGCCCGCTGGAGCAGGTAAGGCCTACACTGGCCGTGGCAGGGGCAGGGGGAGGGTGAATCGGGCGGTGGGGGGCCATTGGCAGGGATATCGGTGGCGAGATACGCCGATATCCAAAGCCCTCTCCAGGCCCGAACTGGCCTTACACGGAGGGTGCGAATGTACTCGAGCTCCAGAGCTCGCATACATTTGAGGGGACCCATTGGGCCCCCAGCCACTTACACCCCGGGAAGAGGACGATCGTCCACTTCCCTCGAGGTGCACCTGGGCTGCCCCTGGGCAGCCTGAGACCTGGATAGGATACGGCAGCCAACACTTTAGGCTGGCCACCACCATATCATACACAGGATTGGGCTGTTAGTTACAGACCCTCCTCATATGAGCTCTGAAATGCAACTGATGAAGTATGCTTTTGATTGCCAAAGCAATACATTCTCAGTCTTTGGCATGCCACAAATCTCTTGTTGTTCTTCCCTCTGGAATTCACATATTTCAAACTGCCTGTTTTAAAGGCTTTCTCTAAATATCTGAAAGTGCTACACAGCAAATTGAGTTTCATTAATATTTTGCTAGCTTTTTTTTTCTATAATAGCACCTTACCAAAGCATGTGTGAGCATAGTGCTCCTTTTTCCAATGAATTCCATTCATTTTCCAAGCAAAACTCACACACCCCTGTATGAATATGAAAACAGAATGGAACAGTTGGCAGGTTGATCCATTTATGCACGTTAACACAGACACCTCATATTCAGTTCCTCTGCAGCTTTGTTACTTCCTCTAATCTGTCTTGTTTATGCATTCAGTTGATATCCCATAGGAATAAGTGTCTCACACATTCCGTGCATTTCTGAAACACAGTGGCATCTTTTTAAACATGTGGCAGACTTGATTTTATAATGTCCTCACTCATTCTAAGCTCCACAACATCACCTACCAACTACTATGTAATTTAATTGCTGTCCTGATTATGAAATACTTTGTTTTTGGTGGCACTAGTATGAAATATAATTACAAATTGTTGTGGTGGGAGAGTGCAGAGAAGGAAAAGGAAATAATAAATGGATTCTATTTTGGGTTCCCCTTTCCCAGAAGGTAAATCCTTTGTATTCTAACAAAGCAGAATTTCAGAATTCCAATCAGTTAATTGTACAGTCACACGTCCATTTATTTCAGCTTTCTTCACAGATTAATTGCTGGGTCCATAGCATTTTTTTTCAATAAAGAGAAACTACTGTATTTCTTCAATTCTAAGACGCATGTTTTTTCACAATTAAGCATTTCAAAAAATGGGGTGCGTCTTAGAATCGAAGGTCTCCAAAAAGCACCCCAAAATGCTATCTTCTTACTTACTGGGGCTTGGGGGAGCTTCAGGGAGACCTGTACGACCCTCTGCAGGCCTCCCCGATCTTCAGTTCAGCAAAACCCAGTGATTTTCAGCCATTTCCGGTTTTCGCAAAAAACAGAAATGGCCAAAAATCGCTGTTTTTCGCCGAACTGAAGATCAGGGAGGCCTGCAGAGGGTTGTGCAGGCCTCCCTGAAGCTCCCCCAAGCCCAGGTAATGAAGGAAATGGCACTTTCTGGCAGGGCCAGAAATGCTATGCAAAGGCAGTGCACTCAGTCATCCTCAGCTGCAGGAGACATGCTGGGGAGAGTTGGAGCTGAGCGGGGTAGATTCAATGAAGGGAGGTGAGTCTTACAATCAATTGATTTTTTTTCCCCTGCTGGTGGTACTGAAAGTAAAGGTGCGCCTTAGAATCGATGACGGCTTAGACTCGAAGAAATACGGTATATGGTTCCTGACCAAGTACATCCCTCTTCTATATATAACGTAGAAGAGACCAATGCCCAAGTATAACTTTTTGAATTTATAACATGGATGCATACTGTCCTGTCTCTAGCATCAGCAGTCTTGGAAGGAAGAGGAAGGAAAGAAAAATTCCAAGATCTAGCTTTTTTCCTTGTTTCTATTCTTTCTTTCACCACACTATGTTATCCAAATCACCAAATACTTTTAGAACTTTTGGCAAGAGGAAGGAATAGAAAAAAGCAGGGAGACTAAACAGATTTGGTAATTTGGGGGGGGGGAACAGGATGGGAGAGGGCAAAATGGAGAAGGGATGGGTGGAATGGGGCAGTGACGGGGGCGAGGTCGAGGGCAGCAGAGGTGAAACTAGACTGGAGCGGAGGCAAGTAGTTCTGCAAGACTCCGTTACACCGGAGTCAGCGGCCCCTCCCCTTTGCTATTGGAGCCATTCCAGCAGCGACAGGGGAGTGTCCTGCGTGTTGCAATTGCTGCCAGAATGGCTCCAACAGCAAGGGGGAGGGGCCGCTGACTCCGGTGTAACGGAGTCTTGCAGAACTACTTGCCTCCGCTCCAGTCTAGCTACGCCACTGGAGGGCAGATCAGGCCTGGGAGTGGGTTCGGTGGCAGCACATGCCAAATCATAACCCCCTTCCTGGACCTGATCCACCTTCATGGTTCATCTTGGACTTGAACCAGCTATTGAGCTGGTGCAGGTCCGAGTTGACCCGTGTCAGCTGCTGGAATTTACCCCAGGGCAAGCGCTGGCACTGCTGCATCTCTGCGCGGGGATTTAGTTAGGATTGGGCTGTCCATATCCTGCCTTGTGTTCCATGATGGAAGAAAGATGGAATGGCAAACAAATATTACAGCAAACAGACTTTGTCCCTGTGTGTATTTGTTACTTTAATAGCAACATCTTATAGGGTGGACAAAATCAGGACTAGAAAAATCATTACCCAGGAACGTATTTAATTCTTTCCCCTTGGGTTGCAATCCTGACAAATATCCTCCCCCATAAAGCTGCTATTTGATCCAAGCAGGAAGAGTTTCCATTGGTACTGAAGGCCTCTCCTGGGGCTAATAGTTGCAGCTTGTGTGTGTGTGTGTGTGTGTGTGTGTGTGTGTGTGTGTGTGTGTGTGAGAGAGAGAGAGAGAGAGAGAGAGAGAGAGAGAGAGAGAGAGATATGTTCATTTAGAGTGGTGTAAGCCTATAGATAGAGTATTGGCATGTACACTTGTGCATTGTTTCAGTATATACTGTGAACAATGTCTGGATTCCTTGAACGGTATCTTGTCAATAGTGAGATTTCTGCCAGTGCATTATTCCACACATCTGTTTATTATAAATGCGAAATTTAGCATACGAGGATATCAAGTAGATATGTGATCCTCCCTTGAGTAAGGTATCCATAAATTATTACATGGGATATTAGCATCCACAAAGGTTTTCTTCACACCTATGACACCAAAAAATGTAGCTTATTGGCTTACTGTAATGACTAACCCATGCATAATTCAGTATAAATTACAAATAGCAGTGGTGATAAGTCAGTTTGAGAAATGCCTGTCACTTTGTGGAACAGCCAAAATGCTGTAACCACAAACCCTGAAACGATATTTCAAAATGTTGGGGACTGTTAATGTGTCGGTTTGTTAGAATCAAAGCACGTGAAACAGGGTCATGCATATTCAAATATAAATATGTAGAATGTTTTACTGTTCGAAGTCCGCAGACAAACAGAACTCACAATGTGCACTGGGGTATCACCCATAGCACAACAACCCATCGTAAGAGCTGCCAGATTGTAGTGGCTAAGAGTGAGACCTGTAAGCGAGGAAGTTACCAGTTCAAAAACCTCACCTTTTCCAACTCACTAGGTGGTCTCTGTCTCACAGCCTCAGGTCCCCCACCTACAATATGGGAACAATAGAAATTAGTGCCCTACCAGAAAGACAGTTCTAAATTTATCTGGCAAGGAAAAAAAACCAAGGGTGAAATATAAGATCCTTCAAGATGCAAAGGAGAGAGGAGGATTAGGACTACCGGATTTGAAAGTATATTATGCAGCATGTTGTTTTGTATGGTTGAAAGAGTGGATGTATTTACAAAATAGAAGATTATTGGAGTTAGAAGGCTCTGACTTGAGATTTGGTTGGCATGGGTATTTGTGGTATGACAAAGTGAAAGCAAATTTAGAATTTAAAAATCACTATGTTAGACATGCATTATGGAGAATTTGGAACCGATATAAAATGAGGTTTTATGAGAAAATGCCACTATGGGTTGCACCATATAAAGCACACTTTGGTGGAAGTAGCGTGCCAAAAGAGAAAGGACTACTATACAGAAATGTATTAAATTTTTCACAAGGAGACTGTACAATGAAGTCAAGAGAAAAAATAATGGAAGAAGACTTTAATTGCCAATGGTTTGTATATGCTCAAATTTTGGAGAGATTTAAAGTGGACAAGAAGGCATATGGATTTGTAGAAGAAGAATCAATACTGGTGGTACAATTAAAATCTGAAGACCAGGTAATCTCAAAAAAGTATAACTTGCTTTTGAAGTTTGAGATGGAAGAATAACAGGTTAAAGAATATATGATTCAATGGGCAAAAAATGTAGGTCATGTTATTTTAATGGAGCAATGGGAACAATTATGGTTAAAACAGTTGAAATTTACGTTAAATGTTAATATTAAGGAAAATATGTATAAAATGATGTATAGGTGGTACATAACACCAAGCAAACTAGCAAGAATGTGTGAGAAGGTGACGAATAGCTGTTGGAAATGTAAAAAGCAAGAAAGAACTTTTTTTATCATATGTGGTGGACATGCCCCAAAGCAAAGAAGTATTGGACTCAGATTCATAAACAGATAGAGTTGATTTTAAAGATTAAGGTTCAAATGAAACCGGAAACCTTTTTGTTGGGTATGAGGGATGATCATGTAGGCGAAAAATTTCAAACTTTGTTTTTATATATGATAACTGCGGCAAGAATTTTATATGCACAATATTGGAAGAATTCGGAGATACCCTTGGTGGCTGAATGTTTTGGACTATGCTGAAATGGATAAACTTACAATTTTAATTAAGGAAAAGTCAGTTAACCTTTTTGTGAATAACTGGAAACCATTTATCGATTTTTTAAGAGAGAGAGAGAGAGAAGAACGATGTGATGATATGCGGATTTAATGAATAGAATGTGGGCGTTATTTTGGCTTAGTTGGATATTATATGTAGAAAATAGTGAATAGTATGCTAGTAGGATGTATTGCTTCGTGCTTGCTATAACTTTATGAAATATGTATTGTTTTTATGTTTTAATATATCAATAAAATATAAATATATGGGGAAAAAAAGAAATTAGTGCCCTACGTTATGGGTTGTTGTAAGACTCTCTAAGAAGATGTGTATGAACACTCTTAAGTGCTACATAATTGTGACTGTTACAGTAGAAACATACAAACATAATTTTTGAAGCAGAAACTCCTTGCCCCTGAACATAAGAACATAAGAAGAGTCCTGCTAGACAGTGGCGTCGCTGAAGGTGGGGCAGAACACTAAGTTCCACACCGTGCTGAACCTCCGTTACTCACTGGCACGAGGCGGCCCCGCCCCCTCGCCTTTGGAGCCATTCAGTGGGGTGAAGGCAATGCGCAGGGAGTCTCCTGCACGTTGCCTTCGCCCCACTGAATGGCTCCAAAGGCGAGGGGGTGGAGCCGCCTCATGCCGGTGAATAACGGAGGTTCAGCACGGTGTCGAACTTAGCATTCCACCCCACCTCCAGCAACACCACTGCTGCTGGATCAGGCCAAAGGCCCCTCTAGTCCAGCTTCCTGTATCTCACAGTGGCCCACCAGATGCCTCAGGGAGCACACAAGACAACAAGATAACTGTATCCTGTCACCACTCCTTTGCATCTGGCATTAAGAGATAGCCTATTACTAAGACTAGGAGGTTGTTTATCCCCATCATGGCTTGTAACCTGTGATGGACTTTTCCTCCATGGTCATGGGTTTTCCTGGGTGAAATACCGTTGAAATGACTTATTTGATAAATGGTCATCCCAACAAATAAGACTTTAAAATAAAGGAACTATTCTGGGGATAGCATTCAATGACCTTTTTTTTTTGCAACGCAGAGCTCATGTTGCTCAAATAAGTGTGCTCAGGATTGCAGTGCTCTTAATTTCACCAGCTTCCTTGGATAAAATAAATACACACATTTTCTTATCAAATATGAAAATAAAGTACTTGTATATAACTGGTAGAAAATGGCATTCTCTAGAGATGATAGATCACTAATAATGACACAACAAAACTGGAGGGAGAACTCCTCTCTCTCTCTCTCTCTCTCTCTCTCTCTCTCTCTCTCTCTCATTCCCTATATAGTCAGCAAAATCAAACCATCTGTTTTCTGGAATATTGTTGGGCTTTGATGAGGGCAGCATCCTAATTAAGAGCTTGAACCGCCTTGCCCAAACTCTCTGCATATTAGAATTTATTGTGCAGAACATCCCTGCAGAGCTTTTCTTGCACTATCCATAATTCCACAAAGTTTTCACCCTTTTATTCTTTTGTTGCTCTTGTTATCCAAACCACATTACAATTAGTTTATTAGTCCCTCTCCCACTATTATACTCAAACAAGATTTAAAATGGGAGGGAAATGACATTTCCACTACTTCCTGCTTCTTTACGTTTAAAAATACAGCCGAGCACTCAATTTTTCATCAGCATTTAAAATTTCTCCCACCACTTTAAAGCTGCCACCTCTACATAGGGCTGATCGCCCAAACTGCACCTAGGTACATGTCTGTACAGCTATGGTTATTCACATGGCCCATTCAGTGCAGGTACAACCTGTGTACTCTGTACATCAGTTGTTGATGTGTAAACATAAAACCAGATACAGTCATTCACATGGAAATGCAGACATTCTAAGTTTTAGATTATACTGAAATGGATAAACTTACAATTTTAATTAAGGAAAAATCAGTTAACCCTTTTGTGAATAATTGGAAACCATTTATTGATTTTTTAAGAGAGAGAAAGAGAGAGAGAGAGAGAGAGAGAGAGAGAGAGAGAGAGAGAGAGAGAGGAGAGAAGAAGAAGAAGAAGAAGAAGAAGAAGAATGTGATGATATGCGGATTTAATGAATAGAATGTGGGTGATATTTTGGCTTAGTTGGATATTATATGTAGAAAATAGTGAATAGTATGCTAGTAGGATGTATTGCTTCGCGCTTGCTATAACCTTACGAAATATGTATTGTTTTTATGTTTTAATATATTAATAAAATATAAATATATGAAAAAAGGAAATGCAGACATTCTTTACCTGGGTACCGCAGACCATGTGATCAGCTCTCTTACATATATGTAACTAATTAGTGATTGGGTACTACATTCTGCATCAAAATCCCTCACTAAAATGAATGGAAAATTGTACAGTTCATGTGCAAAAGTCCTTATACTGTATTGTAGCAGAAAATGCAGACTTGAGAAAGAAATCAACATTTTCCCAGTGAAATCTCTTCCTTCCACATTTTGCTTTCACAAGAATCATTAAACTGTACCACCACCACCACCCACTTTGGTTTGTTCTATTTCTTTGTGGTTAAGGAGATTACAAAACGTTTGTATACCCAGTGGGTGCAATCTTATCTAGGCAAAGTTAAACCCATTTAAGTCCCACAGCGAGAGTGTTAAGCATGTTGCTCACATTATGAGCAAGAGGGGAAAGTATGTGAAAGGGTGGAAGGTGAATGACTGAGAGTGGAGTTTCTGATTTTTCCTTGCCTGATGGTAACCATGGTGTCACCAAAACACCCTGGAGAATATACATGTATTCTCACACTCTCTCTTTTTCCTATCCTAACTGCTCCACAGCTTTTACAAGATGACAGTGAATCTCCAGGATGCTGCAGCCACTTTGAACTAAGACAAGGAAAGAAGAACATTGGTGTTTCCAGGAAAGTTAGAGGAAGTGAATGATCAAGAGCCTAAATTACCCTATGTCTAAATGCTGAGGTTTCCACATTACTTATGGGGGGAATAAAGTACAGTACCCTTGTTCAACCTAGTTCTGCATTTCTGATGAAAATTCCAGCAATTTGTCTCCACTTTATGAGTTAGATAGAACATTTCCTTGATATTTTCGATAAGGAAGTGGGGAGGAGGGAATGGGTAGAACCTATTCTGACTGCTGTGAGCAACAACAACAAAAATTGCTTTGGGTGGGTCTGCTTGTTTCTGCTTTTATATCATTCTGACACAAGTGTATATGTATGTATTGGAGGATTTGAACATATAATCTGCCGTCTCTGTACCCGAGTTGCTGCTTTTAAAAATCTGTGCAGCGTATGTCTTCAGTATCACCACCTTCATGCTTTGTACTTGCAGGATCTGCTTACCTGGACGTCTTAACCTTGGACGCAGTCAGGGTCAGCTGTGACTGGTTGAGGTAGTCACTTCAGGGAGCAGATAGACAGGAGGCACCCACCCCTGTCTGCCCAATAATTTCCACTGCTCCTCCATTTCCTGGATTGGAAAGAAGTGTTGGAGGATGGGCAGCGTTTAGCTGCTGGACACTGGGAGTGTGGTGTACTGCTTGGTCACATGTAAAGACCTCCTACTCTAATCCCTCTGTGTTCCAGGAAGGGGTGTGGCCCCGGACCCTTATTTCCTCCTTCTTGCCCCTCACTCACTCCCTTCTTCTCTTGATGCCCACCGAGCAAGATGATGCCATCGCTGCTCCTGCAGCCCAGCGGCCATCTTGCAGCTAACCTCATGCAGGGAGCCCTAGCTCTAGGGGGGTTCTATCTTAAGTCTAGGATGTACCTCTGATTGATGGTCAGACGCTGTATAGATATGCAAACTAAACTGTGAGTAAACTCTTCTTTTTGCAACTACAAAGCAATGCCTCGTGTGTATTCATTTAGCTAAGCAAAGCAGTCTGCCTGGGTGGAGGAGGGAACTCTGCTAATAAGTGGGAACGCACCTCCCAATATATGCCTGAGAGCATCTAATTACCCCATCAAGAAGAAGTATGGAGGAGAAGAGAGTGGTGGGCTAGAGGAAGAAGCATGGAGGAGGAAGTATGGAGGAGAAGAGAGTGGTGGGCTAGAGGAAGAAGCATGGAGGAGGAAGTATGGAGGAGAAGAGAGTGGTGGGCTAGAGGAAGAAGCATGGAGGAGGAAGTATGGAGGAGAAGAGAGTGGTGGGCTAGAGGAAGAAGCATGGAGGAGGAAGTATGGAGGAGAAGAGAGTGGTGGGCTAGAGGAAGAAGCATGGAGGAGGAAGTATGGAGGAGAAGAGAGTGGTGGGCTAGAGCATGTCTGATGCTGTGGCCTCCACTCTCCTCTCCACACTTCCTCTTCTGCTCCGCACCCCTCTTTCCCTGCCAATCCAGGGAGTGGAGGAGCAGAACCTGGCACATCACCAGGTGAGGGGGGAGCATTTGTCATGCTTCCTCAGATGCCAGGAGGTCTTGGACCAGCCCTAGACCCAGTGTCAGTTCTAGATTTTGGGGCCCTTGGGCAAGAAATCTCCAGTGGATCCCCCAACCTTCCTGCTGTTGAACAATAAAGCTGCCCTCTACTAAGTCAGCCCATCCATCTAGTCCAATATTGTCTCATCGGACTTCCAACCACTCTCAATGGTAAGAGTCATTTAATTGGAGATACCAGGACTTACTGGGACCTTCTACAATCTGAGTGTGTGCTTCACAACTGAGCTACAGCCTCTTCCCTGCAATTATCAGTGCCCACGATAGCACTCTTCCTATTTGGGCCAGAGTGAGTGAGCGGGTGACAAATGAATCATGTTCTTTCTCCTCCTTTTTTGTCCTCCTCTCTGTGCCACTGCTTGCTCACTTTCCCCCTTTGGGTCACAGAAAGAAAAAGAGCTGGTGAGCCTGAGCAGGTGGTGACTGTTCCGCTTCCTTCCAGGCTTCATTGCTGTCTTGCCCACGTTTACCAGAGGGAACTGATGGATGGGAGAGCCACGGCAGCAAGAATGAGGAGCAGCTGCCACTGCCATTTGTTTACTTGTCTGGTTCTACTTCTGGACCAGAGCAAGGGAACTGATGAAGCAAGCAAGCAAGCAGCGACTGGGGGCTCCTCCTACTTTTCCTTTCCAGAACTGTCCCTCACCTATATTCTCCCTCGGGCAGCCCAATCCTGTTCTAAAGATCAGCCGGGCAGGCCCCCCATGGCGGAAAGTCTACTCAGGGAAGGGGATGCTCGTCCCCTTACTTGGGTGTAACTGAGGCTGGGGGCGATCGGCCTCCTCAGAATCCGCCAGCTATTTTGTAACGGCTAACGGCTTTTGTAACGTGTAACGGCTCAGCCGATTGGCGGGGGTCAGGATATGGCCGAGGCCAGGGACTCTGAGAGGGGGGTTAAGGGGGTAATTTGTACCCAGGCCCTGGGTGAAAAATGGGTCAAAAAGGGGGCCCTGGAGCAAAAAAAGGGGGCCTGGAGCCAAATTCATATGTAGGGAAGGGGCCCAAAATAATCTTTGTACCTCCTGATAAAATTCCTCCGAATGGCCCTAGCCGAGGCCGATCCCCACCCCCTCCCCGATCGGCTGGGTTGAAAAAATGGGTTGAGCTGAGACTTATCATACGTAATGTGGAGATTGTAAGCTCCTCAGGTCAGGGATCTGTCTTTTTAATTTTTTTTTAATCTTTTTAAAGCAAAGTAGCAGTATTACAATAATGGGGGACATGGGAAGAAAGTACTTGAGGGATTAAAATTATCTAGGCTTCCCACAATGATTTCAAACCAGATTGAAACTGTCACAATTCTGCAGTATATCAGTCTCCTCTTAACCAATGAAACCTGAATACATTTCAGTACAAACTGAGTATCCTTTATCCGGACTGCTTGGGACGGGAAGTTGTCTGGATTTCGGATTTGTCTGGATTTTGGAATATTTACATAAATGTAATGAGATATCTTGGGGATGCAGTGGTATCGCTATGTCGCCCCCCTGTGATGTCACCACCGGAAGTGATATCACCACCACCGCCCCTCCCTTTGGAGACACAGAGCAGGAGGATGGGCCAAACCTATCGCCTTCTCTACCACTAGAAATAATTGGACCTCTCTGCTTGTTTCTCATTTTCCTGGACAGCAAAGAACACTGTTACATCACAAGCCTATGCATGTCTACTCAGAAGTAAGTCCCATTGTGTTCAATGGGACTTACACCCTGGAAATTTTGTATAGGATTGCAACCTAAGTGCCCAATCCTATCCACTTTTCCAGCACCTATGCAGCTGTGTCAATGGGGCGTGTGCTGCATCCTGAGATGGGGGGCAGTCACGGAGGCCTCCTCAAGGTAAGGAAGCACTTGTAATGGGCCCAAAGTGATGTAGCAGTGTTCTTTGCTGTCCAAGAAAATGGGAAACAAGCAGTTAATTCCACACTTCATAAAAGTCTGGTCTTTCTTAGAGCCATCAAATTGTTGAGGCTCAAGTTTTAATTACTGAGGTTTCATATACTTAGGAGTTGGTCTTCTTAGGCATTATGTTTTCTCTGTATTGATCTCCATGACAATTAACTACCCACCCATCCCTAGACCTATCATCCATTGGAATTCACTTGTGAGAGTATGAACTATTAACACAGTGTCCATTCCTTCCTGCCCCCTCTTCACAGTCATCACTGATGTGGCCTTAAAGTCACAGAGTGAGTTCCAATAGATATGACCAATGTTGAGTGAAAAATTCATGCACTGTGGTGCATATTTGGTTCAGCCTTGCAAATAAATCTAGTCCACTGAAACTTTTACTAGCCCGTCCATACTAAAAACTTCCAATGCTTTCCAATTTGCAAATACTTCCCTGGCTGTCTGGTCACTTGCAGACTATTCCTACTCATAACAGGTGACCTGGCAAGTAGGCATTTTCAAACCTGGTTAGACCAACTTTTTGTTGGAACCCTGCCAGTGCTAGTTTTAGAAGAGTTTGCTCTCAAAGCAGAGTCTTATTTTATGAGCAATTCAAGATGATTTTGAGGGTTTCTTAGCTGATCTCCCTTCCAGGCTTGGCTTCAGCATGGTTGTTTCATCATGTGCCTTCAGACCATGCCCTGGCACTAGAAATGAAATCCTGAATGTTCAGGACCAAAGTTCAGTATCCTAAATCTAACCCGGTCCCTATTGAAAAAGTCAGTCATGGCAACCCTATTAAACACTCAAGGACTGAAGCTGATGTATAAGGAAAAATCCATTTTTTTATTTTTTCACCCATAATTTATTTACAAATACACATTATAACTTTTATATACATTGCACATTTTATATACATTACATGGTAGAAAAGTACAAAACTATATATTTAAATGAATTTATATTTAACTCGCCATGTTTGAAAATATAAAATTGCCTCAGAAAAAAAAGTATTATGAAAAGCAAGAAACTTGAACTGATAAAGCTTTGATATAATATTCTGTGAACACTTTGAATGAGAAACAAAAAGAACTTTTAAAAAAATGTGGAACTGCAGGAACTTCTGCAAGATCTGATAAAACATTGATGCATGTGACAATGTATTAAAAAAATTATACTCTCATTACATTTAGCCACATAGCTATGAACAGCCTTCATAATCCGATTTTCTTTGGGTCTAGGACTCTCATAGTACAGTAGAAAAGTCCAGTACTTTGAGATCACCAAACATGACGTGATGTGAAGAATAAAAACCCAGTGGAAGAGGTTTCCTTAAAGATTGCCTCACTGCACCCCAAATATATACTTAAGTCTGTTTACAGCGCCTTTTGGTCAGTCAAGATTCCTTGTAAACAAATACCCGAGGGATTGTGGATGTATGTACAGAACCGGCAAGAAGGAAATGTAATAAATAAAAAAATGAAACAGAAACTGACATGCAAAGTTTTGTTAAAGTGGAAAAGAGTTAACATCAGTGGAAACAAAGAGATGAGAGTTGTGACGGGGAGGGGAGTAAGCTCTAAGGAATGGATTTATAGTTTACAAGAAAAAAAAGCTTTACTTTACAAGCAAGAGACCTCACAATAAATAACACTGCTCATCCCATAACGATTAAATTTCTTCCAAAAAAAAAAAAAAAAGGTGTACAGTCAACCAGACATTTTATGTATAAATTATAAACCATGACACAGTATAAATAAATGTCTACAAGACTCAACTATATGTATATTTTTTTTCTTCGCCAAATAAATAAGCATACACTTATGTACAGTATGGACATGTATCTCTTGCCCAATGGCTGTTCCAACAATGATGGAAGTTTTTACCACTCTAGAATGGAAGATATAGGAAAGCTGTAGTCCTGGTCATCCTCTTCATCGTCTTCCTCAGGATCTTCATTAATGGCTAAATAGGAGAATACAGGGGAGCTGTTGTTTAAATACGGAAAACAACAGCGCAGAAGCAGCTCAGTGCACGTGTTCAAAGCCCCCTGCATAGCCATAAGAGAGTTGCATTTTTTTACCGTGGCTTGTAGTGCGATGCGCTTTGGCATCTGCTGTTATGCAATAACGTTTGTTTGGGTGGCTGCATTTGTGTGTGTGCGTGTGTGAGTTACATAATCTATGAAGTCATAACTGCAGCAAGTTCTGAAGACTCAATGGCTCAGGTTTTATTGGCAGATTCCTGAAATTAGATAAAAAGTGCTCTTGTGTTCTAGGTTTTAACTGCTTTTTTGAGTCCTTCATTCAGAGGCAACTGTGAGAAGACAGCAGCCCACATGGTTAAGCATTAAGCTAGTTTCGGGGAAGGGGAGGTTGCGATTAGGTTGTAGCCGAGTGTTAATAAAGCAAACAGCAAAGCACACTAGAGCAAACAATATTAAGGGAGGGCAGAAAAATAGCTAGATAGATGCATTTAGGGCAACCCTCTGACGATTGCAGACCCTTTCCTAAAACAAGAAAAGGCACCCCGGAACGTTCAACTGTTGACTATCTGTTGCATCTTACCAAGCACAAGATGTCTGTATAATATATAAATCTTTCTCTCTCTTTCTCTCTCTTTCAAGAATCTCTTACACGCAGTTCCCTTTTATGTTTAAAAGAGGCAACGCTCTTCACTATTCTAGGGAGTTTTGCCTTCAGAAGATTAAAGTTCCTGCAAGGTTAAAAATCTCACTTACAGTTGCAAGATCCTGAGTGCTTGACTTCCAAAAGCACACCCAGGGAACAGGCGGCTTCCTTCATGGCACACTCGCTTGGGTAAGTGGTGTTATCGCTGGCGCAGACGGCTTCGTCCGACTTGCTTTCAGGGCACAGCTCATCACAAAGGGCACATCGTCCCCGGCCCACTTTAAAATCCCACAAACATTTCTTCCCAGTGCTGCATTGGATGTCTTCACAAGATTTTGCCTCTACAAAAGATGTTCAAGGAAGTCAGAGATAAATAAAAGCACAACAACCCTATATAGATCAATTCTTGATTGCCCCTGCAATCCTTGTGGTGCAGCTTATGACTCAGGAGCCTGGGCTCACCCTACAGGAGATGGCAATTGGGGGAAGCTAGGAATCTGGGTAAGCCTGTGCTATCTCCTGACTTTGTGGAAGAGGGTGGGGCTTTGGGATGACCTATATAAAGGCTGTTGGTGGAATTAGCCAAACAGGATGGAAAGTTTCAGTTAAAGGTCTTGGAGGGTATGACTGCAAGTTTTGAGGACACCGGATAAAGTAATCTCTCCTGTCAAGACTAATGTTTATGCTTGCCTTTGAGAGTGACTGTAGTGGGCTATATGGGCCTTGCAACATCTATAAAACTGATTTAGCTGCACTGGCACAACAAACAGTAGCCACCCCAGGGAAAGTATCATCCCTATGGCTATAAGAATACACACACATACTGTATAAACAAACAAAAAATAGGCATAAGACTGCACTGAACAGATTTCCTCTTCCTTGACCTTCAAAATGGTTTTTAAGACACTTTGTAAGAGGGCAAATGGTAAATCCCACACCATCAGCAGTGCCATTCAAGGCTGTAACCCTAAGCATACCTACTAGGATTAAGTCCCCGTGAACT
This sequence comes from Plestiodon gilberti rubricaudatus, assembly GCA_026170595.1. Lineage (NCBI taxonomy): Eukaryota > Metazoa > Chordata > Lepidosauria > Squamata > Scincidae > Plestiodon > Plestiodon gilberti. The sequence goes on along the minus strand of JANXHW010000002.1, from coordinate 23,495,051 downwards.
GGACCGCATTAGTCCTTGTGTAATACTCTAGGTCAGGAGTAGTGGACAATTGCCAATTTACCAGTTCCCACACAAGCTGCTGAGCCAACACTGGGCATACAGACAGCTTCCAGCATTGGCACAATGTCATAAACTGGAAATTGCTGGTCCCAAGGATCTTGTACTTGGTCTTGGAAACAAGAGTGCCCAAGAACAGAGTGGAATCCCTAAAGAAAAGACATATGTAGGGAAGGGTGGAGAAACGGGAAAGGCCCATTCTTGGACCATCTTGGAAGTTCAGTAATATAAGCACATGCTTGGTATGTAGGCAGTCCCCGGTTCAATCCCAGGTACCCTCAGATTGGACTGGGAAAGATCCCTGTCTGAAATTATGGAGAACAGCTGTCAGTCAGGGCAGAGCTAGATGGACGAAGGGTCCAACTTGATAAAATGCAGCGACCTATGAAAGAAATATTCTGCTTGGGTTTTGGGGGGGGAGGGGAAGGCTTTCTGATATTAGAAGGACTGAATTAGTCCCCTCTTTTCTAAATAGCAGAAGAACTAGACATGACACACAGACCACAATCTAGAGCAGACCTGGGTATTTTACGGCCCCAGGGCCACATCCGGCCCTTTGGCTGTCCCTGACCGGCCTGCGTGAGGTTTAAAGGAAGACACAGAGCAACTAATTAAGGTAAAATAATGCCGCCTGCGTGCCCCCCCGGCCATTCTCTTACCATAATTAGCTGCTCCATGTCTTCCTTTTACAGACGCTATAAGCAGCATGCTGCTGCTTATAGCATCTGTTGCAAGGAAGACATGGTGCAGCTAATGAAGATAAGAGAATGGCTAATGAAGATAAGAGAATGGCTGGGGGGGGGCACGCAGGCAGCATTATTAGTCCGGTCCTCCACAGCCTATTAGTCCGGTCCTCCACAACAGTTTCTCATGTGGCCCCTTAGGAAAATTAATTGCCCACCACTGATCTAGAGCAAAGAATGACTACATCTGCATGTTCAGCAGGACACCTCATGTAGCAAACCACTTATGAAACCTAGCGAAGTTGCAAACACAGCATGTGAGCTAAATATCAGAGTTTTCTCTCCCAATTTAGTTATCAGGTTAGCATGGCAAAGACCGTGGTATTGGCAATGACTGCTTTTGTCACCGTACGTATCTTGAATATTTCATTGATTCTTCATTGTTTTAGCATGATTATTGGTGGTGGCAGATGTGATCTGCTGTTACAGAAAGGCTGAAACTCTTGGGTGCATCCATCAGTGCTAGAACTACCATTTGCAATACAGTATTAACTCTGTGTAGAGTCTTCCAATTGACTTCTGATGTACAATTATGGGGTAAATGGTATGAAATTTGCAGCCGTAAAAATATAATAGTTTGCAAGCTAAGTGGATCACCACATCTTGGAAGATCACCACTTTTGGAAGAAAATAATCAGCGGCATGATCTAGCCAAAGTTATGCAATCTTAAGTCCCATTGATGTCAATGGGAAAGTTAGGCCATGCTTAAATCTCTCCTACTGAAATGAATGGGAAGTAAAAGAGCTTCATGTTAGCACAGTCATGTCTTCATTGCTTCCTCTCCAGCATTTCTTATTCCTGATCTGAGGAATGCATGATAAACATGCGTACAGTGAACAAACAGAAGTTTACTTCGCTTGAGTTTTCTTTAAATTATGATATTTCATGGGGCTTCCTTTTAGCAGCATATGCATCCTATGCATAAAGATTTTTATGGAGGGGAAGTTGTTTTGATCAATGTTTAAAAATACTTAGATACTCTTATATTGAATTTGAAGCCAATCTTTCCATTAGAATCACATTGAATTAAACATTGAAGTCACATGGTCTGAAAATGTCTTCAAAGCTCTGATATTCTAAAGTATCAAAGGCCCCAGCTGGAACTGGACCAAGGGTTAATCATTGAGCACTCAGCTGGATTCAGTGGGAAGCTTTCTTGATCACAACATGGATTTTTGGATTCTAGGACTGCATTCCTAATCATTTTAAAAATTATGTTAAGTTATAGTATTTTTTTCTGCTGTAAGTTGGTTTTGGTGTGAAAGATGAAAAATGGAATATGTTGTGCAAAAGCTGTGTCAATTTCTATCCACTTTAAATTTGGGGGTCAAAAGTAGCAATTTTGGTGGAGTACATTTTTCCTTGAAAATTAACTTTTTCTAAACAGCATGTAGATTTAGCTTAGCCCTAGTTAACTTGAGCACCTTTTCATACAACCTTGTTCCAGGTTGATTCCGCCATGGATCATTAAGATTTCATCATTAACATTGCATGGGATGGGCAGTAGCATAGCCAGAGGGGGGTCGGCAGAGGTGTCGTTATGGTGGGGGCAGTTGGGGTGGTGGGCCCCAAGTGGCGGATCGCGAGGGGCATACTTGCCGCCGGATCCGTCGCTGGTTCCTCTTCGTAAGTTCGGCTTTCCTGCCCGCTGTTTGGCTCCAAAAATGGGCTGAACAGTGCCGGGGGTGTGTGTGTTTCCACACCGCAGTGGCACGCGAAAACGTCATGCCCCCCCAGGGGTGGGATGTGTGGTGTCCCGTGGGGGGGCGTCCTGTGGGTAAGTGCTGCACGGTGTTACACAGAGATGCACAGTAGCCCTTCCACTCGCTGTCGGAGCCAGTCCAGCAGTGAAGGCAACACCACCACTTATGCCACCACTGCAGCCACCAGCAACGCTGCCTTCACTGCCGGACTGGCTCCGATGGCGAGTGGAAGGGGCCACTTTACACCTCCGTGTAATGCCGTGCAGTACTTACCATGCCCCCTCTCTGGCTATGCTTCTGGGGATGGGGTGGGGTGGGGAAGGGAAGCATGAGCTTTTGTTTAGAGAGCATGTTCCTTTTCCTCTTGCAGAAACATTCTCATTAACCTGAGAGAAGATTTACAAATCTGTCCTGGAAAGAAACTGGGATATCTAATTATTTGTTCTAGTTGTATTCATCCTTTCCCCAAGGAGCTCAGACTGAGATTTTAGACCTAGTTCACAGAAACAGCAGATAAGTCATAGATCTGTGTCTGTACAGGTTTAGGCCTTTAACAGTACAAATCCTACTTCAGTACTCAAAAGTAACTTCCATTGTGTTAAGTGAGGCTTATTCCCAGGAAAGTCTGTATTAGATGGCAGCCCTAGTCTAGTCTTGCTTCTCACCTTTCAGTTTTCTCAGTGTGGGTATTTTTTTGTTTTAACAAATGAACCCATATAATCTGCAGGCTGTTACCAACCCTGGCACAGAGTTACCAACTCATCTGCTGTCTGTGAGAATTGGTCCTTAGAATCGCAACCAACCTATCAGGTTAGGCTGAATAAATGTGACTTCCGCAAAGTGAATCATGAGCTTCATAGCTGAGCAGAGATTTGCATGTTTCTCATATTTAAATCCAGCACAATAGACCCTACATCCTACAGTGTTGGGGGAGGAGGTCTGGAGGTAAGTGTGGGAGAGGAGAGCGAAAGATCTGAGCCAGAGAAGGAGGTCAGGTCTATAATGTTAGGTTCTTATCTGAACCAAGCAACACAGGTCGGCCAAATTCGAATTTCTGAGCCTAGAAATACAAATTTCAGCACCATCACTAAGGATAAGTCGACTAGTCAAAATGTGTGTTGAGTGTGTGTGCGTGCGTGCGCACTTCCATTTCCCAACATAAGAGCCAACATAAGAAAGGTATGTTGGTAGTTAAATAGTAATAGCAAAGGTGGCATCACTTCCTTGTCGAATACAACACCAATTAAATACAAGGCATGCACACGGTTCTTCTGGCTCCAACATCTGGCCCATTCACTTTGGGGAAGGGGAATGACCCATAGCAACTACTTTACCCTGCATTCTCGTGGCTGTTGCCAGCACTGCTGCCACCCATAGTTCAGACAGGCTTCAGACAGAGCCTTTTCTCCTTCCTATTCTGCTGTCCAATCAGCTAACTTACATGCTGCCTTCATTTTATTCTCTCACCACATAGTAGTGGTGAGAGAATAGCATCCCGTGGCAGGGCTGCCCATAGCCCATACGGCGCCTTTGTGTACAGTAGAAAAAGGGTTAGGGTAGAAACAGTAGGAAAAGGGATGTGACATTCTACTGGCAATCCTCCTCTTTCCTATGTGAATGGCGCCCCCTTAGATGTGGCGCCATTGTGAAGTGCGCAACCTCCACACCCATAGGCAGCGGCCCTGCCCATTGGGTACCAGTTCCTTTCCTGTGACATGCTGGTTATATATGACCTATTTCTGGGTGGCCCAGATCCCCAGAAATAGCACCTCTCCTTTTAGGATAGTTCCATTGGCCTACAGGTGACTGACTTACATGTGTCCCTATTCATACCAAAATGAAGTGACTCTCTAAGCTTTGCTGCTACAGGGGTCCGTTCCCCACTTTGTTAGGTTGACTGATGGCTCTTGTACAGATCATCTGTGACTCCTGGCGAGGTAGGGTCTTACGTAATTTGCCACTCTGCACATGGGAAGTCTTCCCCATGAAACAAAATATCATATAATGATGATAGCAACCACAGCAAAAACATTTACAGAGCATTTTTGGAGTGCCCAAGGTGCTTCACAGCCATGATCTCCATATTATTCTACAAAATCATTAGTAAATCGTCTCCACGCTGTAAACCACAGTTTCCCCTGACATAGCTGAGATGCATTGACATAGATGATATCTGAGCAGACGCATGTTACTAAACCTCCGTTTGCTAAGATAAGTGGTGGGGAGCATTTACAGAGCAGAATTAGTGGGCAGGAAGGAGAGGCACATCCCCAGAATGGGACATTTCAATGAAAAATGGCCTGTGGATATTTTCAGGGAGAAATCCAGCAAGGGAAGGGTTAAACGCTCCACTTGCCTGCTGAACTTTCTCTGCTACTGCCTTCTGGTATTAGAGGTGTGGTAGGGAACTCTTATGTTTCTCTCATAAGGTCTACTTCAGCCCTACAAGGCAGGGCTTCCAGGTCAGATGGTGCAGCTTCCTTCTTTCTAAGCAGATGTGCTCTCCCTTTAGAAATAGGCCCCAACTCCATACAATCCTGCCCACCTTTTCTTCCCAGCCCAGCAAACTTACTGATGCATTTCCCCTCATAGGCGAGTCCAATGGATCTTCCCAGCAGGCAGGTAGCTTTTCTCAGGTGACAGGCGCTTGCATACGTTATTCCATCGTTCCCACAGAGATACTGTTCAGGGGAGGTAGGCTCCGGGCAAATCCGATTACACGTCACACAGTTGGCGTTATTGTTTTGATCGACCACACATGTGGAGCTGCCTGGACATAAAACGTCCCTACAGGTCTCTGAAGCAAAAGATAGGGGAACATGCAGTAAGTAACAGCAGCCAGCTCCACCAGCAGGTGGACAGAAGAATAATGCATGGTACAATTGACGACCATTTACAAGTATTTAGCAGTTTTCAATCAAAGGAAGTGAACAAAGTAAATTAGGTGCACCCATGACTCTCCAATTATGTATATACTAGCCACAGCATAGATGACACAATAGTTGCCAAGACTTCAACTAAGAAACATTTAATTTGCCTCTTGATGGCCCTCATGGTAAACTACAAAGGGCTACAGTTGAAACAGAACAGGAAGTCTCACAGCATAGTGTCTGAGCAATGGATTGCATGCACAGGTTCACAGATTCTGTCCGCAGTATAAAAGGACAGTATTGTATTAGTTCCTTCACTCTCTGAGAACATTTGGAAAGCAGGGATGTCAAACTCCTTTCATACAGAGGGCCGAATAGCATTCATGGCGCCTGCTGAGGGCTGGAAGTGATGTCATTAAGCAGGTTTTGACCAGAACTAAGTACTTTTTTCTCACTTAGCAACTCATTAGCTGCAAATGACAGAAGAGAAAATATGCAAATCTTGAAGATATTTTCAAGATATGGGAGAGCCCAATTATCATGCAGGCTGCCCTTTCAGCAGCCCCACTTCTGCTGACACATCACTTCACAGGTCAGCAGCTGAGAGGTGCTCTGCAAAGTGATGGCTCAGGAAAAGTGGTGCTGCTGAAAGGGCAGCCCACATGATTACTGGGCTCTCCCAGTGCCTCAGCCACTTCTCCCTTTGTCACCCCTCTTGGTCTGCCTCTTCTCCCCTACTGCCTTCTGAGGCTTCCTTCCGTCTCTCCTTCCCAGCAGCTCAGGAGAAGCGGTGTTGCTGAAAGGGTGGTGCTGGGAGAGCCCAGTTATCATGAGGGCTATCCTTTCAGCAGTGACACCTCAGCAGTGGTATAATTGGGTGCTGCTGAAAGGGTGACTTGCATTATAATTGGGTTCTCCCGGCTCTGCCCTGTCAGCAGCGCTGCTTCTGCCGACACATCATTTCACAGCTCAACAACAGAGAGCAACTGATGGTGGTGCTGGAAGAGTCCAATTATCACAGGGGCCAGATAAAGAGCTTTAGTGGGTCATATCTGGCCCACGAGCCTTAAGTTTGACAGCGCTATTTTAGACTGTGATGGGTTCCTGAATTATGTCGTCGGCTGTGTTTTATGTTCTAGATACACACTGGTCTAGAAGTAAGCCACATCTACACATAATAAAGAACGAGGTGTGTATGCAATGGTAGTATTCTGAGGTGGTCAATAGACTGCACTAATTCAGACTGGAGGTGGAGGACCACATGCTTTCTTATGTAAAAAAAAAAGAACTCCTGCAACCAAAACAAAACAAAACAAAACAAAAAACACCCTAGCACAACAAGGAGCAGACTAGGCTACAACCGGTCTCCATTATGTACTCTTCCTTCTTCTTCTTCTTCTTCTTCTTCTTCTTCTTCTTCTTCTTCTTCTTCTTCTTCTTCTTCTTCTTCTTCTTCTTCTTCTTCTTCTTCATCAACAGTAATCTTTAGTGAAGTTCATGTGTGGCAGAGTGATAAGAAAAATGGCACCCTCTACCAATAGTCTGAAGTAGTACAGCCTATTCTAACACCCCAGTAAGGTAGAGCAGGCCTACGTTCTACCGGACATCTATGGAGTGGCTTCCAGGTTAATATGTTTAGCATCACAACGATTGTATGTCAGTCTTCCCATGTTAGCATTTGGAACACTTTGTATTATTCTTTTGGAAACCTGATTTGTAGTTACACTGGGGTCTGTAGTTCTATACCAGAAGGGCAGCCCAATCTTATTAGGCACATATGTTGACAGATCTCCCAATCCACTGTGCCATATGTACCAGTTTGGTGCTGCAAAAGGTGCGCTGTCGTGCACTGTGAGCAAATGGCTGGAGGCCCACCCAGCCTGCACCGGAGAAGGTGAGCTATTGGGGCAGGTTGTGGGCAGTATGGGGGAGGATTGGGACAGGGAGCGGGCCAGGCAGGGGCAGATCTTGGCAGCAGCAGCAGCACACGCCAGGATCCTATCCCCATTTGCCTGCCCAGGGCCACCGTCTACAGCTCCTTGGACTTATGCCAGCTAAATAGCTGGTCTAGGTCCGCGAAGACACATTGGTGGCCAGGCGGCCTACTGGGTAGTAAGTAAAACTATTTTTACTTACCTCTCCCAGGTAATCTGGCCACCCCCCACCATAGCAAGCAGTGCACACTCTGGCAATATGGCTGCATCGCATAAACCGGTGGGGGATAGGATTGGGGCATAAGTGATTGACAGGAAGTGCCAGGTCTTCCTATTCCATATATGCCTCCCCCACCCAAGATAGTGATCCAGTAGAGAGTAGCGTTGTGGTAAACCTACTTTTGCATTTGCCCTGATACTGGACTTCAAGTTCAGGCTGTTCTTTACATCTGGCTTTCAGAAGGGCACACTCATTCCTGTAGGTTTTCCCATCCAAGCCACACACTGGGCCCTTCCATGTGATATTAGAACAATCTGGAGCACAGACGCACCGAGGTTTATTCTTCTTGTTCATTTTGCATTTCTTCCCAGGCCCACAGTCCACGTTCTCACAGGTTTCTAAAGAGGAAATGGAAAGGGATGGAACAGAAACCCAGAAACATTAACACCCAGAGTCCCAACCACAACTTCAAAAGTGACAACTAGCAACACACACACAAGACATACACATATTGTTTTCTTGTTGGCCCAGAAAATAAGAAAGATTATCCTCTATCATCACCACCACCACCACCCAGGAAAAAAAATTATAAAATACAATGAAAGCAAAATAAAATAAGATGTTCCCATTTGCTGAGTTGGCTGCTTGTATGTGATTAAGAAGACTGTATATGCTTTCTTCAAAAATATGCCAATCCTTCCCATATGTCCCTTATTTTGGTGCCACATATACAAGATCACATTCTAGTACTCCCCAGTAACTTGCAATAATGTTACAATTTGGGGTGGAGATGCCAGAATGAAGGAAACCACCACTTACTGGTTCCTTAGACAGAAGCATCGATGTATGATGGAAGAAGAAGACCCCATAGCTACACATTGAAATGTCATCCTTTTCCTGCTTTGATTATATGACAGGATGGCTACTAAGAAATGAGTATGTGCAAGTTGAGTGGGATGCATGTCTTATTTTTGTAAAATTGTTCCAGCTCTCCTACCCTCGCTTTATAGTACCTTCTTTGCTCATTGTCTGTTCTTGACATGCCGGCTTTGTCGGCCAATATATTTCATTTTGAAGGTCCTTATACCAGAGTCTTCCCAAGGTCTGTATAACCTTGGCTGCAATTCATAACTTTTTTATTCTAGAGCAGGGGTTCCCAACCTGTGGTACTAGTACCTCCAGTGGTACGTCGGCCGGCTGCTAGTGGTACTTGAACCCCACTTCAATGCGCCGCTTTTGGTGGCACCGGCACGTTTTTGCTCCCAAGAAGCTCCTGCCTTTGGCTGAGCCTCTCAGGAATGCTGAGAAGGGCCTCCCACCTGCCCAGAGCCTCCTCCCTGCGTTTTCTGGCCTCTGAAAACCCAGAAGTAACTGGTGATCATGTCATTGCCAGTCACGGCTGGTGGTACTCGGAAGGAGAGTGGCGCCGGAGATGGTACTCGACCAGGAAGGGGTTGGGAACCCCTGTTCTGGAGTAATCCTGTTCAAGACACTTGGATCTCTCTAGAGTAAATGGGTTGGAGATTGCATTCCACTTCTCAGTTCTGTACAGCCCGTGACACACTGTTAATGCTTAAAAATGTTATAAGTAGTATCACTCCCTCCCCTACTCTGCTCTGCTCTACTCTACACACCCCCACACCCCCACACCCCCCACACACTTCTCCTTAGACCAGGACTCAGGATCAGAGGTGGGGGTTTTTCAATATAAGTATTCAGTAGCAGGAATGGAGTTGCCAATTCTTTTTTCTGGCAGGCCCCCAATACACAAAGTATTTGTATGGCAAGCAGAAATTAATTCAATACATGAAGCTGCTTCCAGCATGAAAAGACAAGCTGAATTTTAACGGCGTTTGGCTGGTAAAGGCACAAGGGCCCTTGCAGGATTTTTTATTTTTATTTTTGCCAACCCTGCCTGGAAAATATGGCAGCATAGAATGGTTCTGAGTACATGCAGAGTATCTTTCATCCCCTATGCATAACTATAGTACTCCCTGATGCTTCTGAAGTTAGGAAGGAGAATTCTCAGAGCATAGCTTCAAGGCAGGCTTGAGTCCTTGCACCTCTCTTTTAAGAAATTTAACAGGTTTATAAGAAGAGTGAGCTGAAGGCAGTGCTTACTTCTAGAAACAAAAGAGAGGCTGTGTGGAAATTCATCCCCTGATCGGGAATTCCTTCTGCCTAGTCCCTGATGTGTGGAGACTCTTTGCAACCCAGAAGAGGGGAAATGCACTCTGCACCTGCTCATGGGTGCTCTCTACTCTATTTTACTTCCTATTTTGAGACCCTGGCATTGAAAACAGATGCATACACTGAACACTGGCTCAAATTATTCAACTCTGAATTGGGCGCCTCTTCCTCCTTTATGAAGGGGACTGAAAATCGGTGGCTGAGCACATGCTTTGCATGCAGAAGGTTCCAGGTTCATTCTCTGGCATTTGCAGGGGGATAAAAAGGACCTCCAGTTGTAGGGCTAGAAAAGACCCTGTGAGACCTTGGAGAGCTGCTGTCAATCACTGCTTTGACTGGCCCAAAGATGCGACTCAGATGAAGGCAGCTTCTTGAGGGCATAACCATCACCTCCCCACCCCGCCTCTTTGAAGTCAGGTTTTCAGAAGTACCCACCTTTGCACGGGATGCAATTCGGAGCACCCCCACTGAAAATCATCCACTTGAAAAGCACGTGATCGCTGACGTCTTCCTCAGTCCACGAAGTGGTAAGCCTGCCCGTTTTACAGCACTCCTCCTTACTCAGCCCATTCTTGTAGAGGACCTGGCAGCGGCCGTTCCTGGCTTGCCGGAGCCAGCAATTCCCAGCTGCATTTAGGAAAAGAGCGAGCGAGCGAGCGAGCGAGAGAGCGAGAGAGAGAGAGAGAGAGAGAGAGAGAGAGAGAGAGAGAGAGAGAGACCCAGCCATATCAATGTCAGTTACCAGTGACCCAGACACAACACGTGCGGCTTTCATTGACTTGTAGGAGACTGTTTACTTTTTATTTGTCCTGTTTCATAACCTGAAGCTACTCTGCTGGAGCAAATGGAAGCGCACTTCCTTCCAAAAACCTGATCAAACCAAACCAGTTTGACGCTTTATGACAATACAGGGGGAAGGTAGAGGAGCGGGGTGGCCTTAGTTGCACATGACAAGGTTTGGGAATACAGTAGATCTGGCATAGTTTTAAAAAAGAAAGACGCGCGAGAGACAAATCAAAAGGAACCAAAAATGACTGCAACGTATTTTCCTCGCCCCCCCCATCCGCCCACAAACTCAACTTCTCTGTCGTAAAAAAAAGGGGGAGGTGGAGGTCGGTACAACAAACTTAGGGGGACATTCTATTCCAGCCCCTTTCCCCCAAAGGATCGCGAGAGGAAATGCGCTAGTAACGGTGCTCTTTATCTCCAAGTGAAGAAACGGTTTGTAGTGGACGAGTGAATGAGCAAACCACGCGCGCACGCACGCACCCCAGTCTGTCTCGATCCGCAGACACAGGAGGAGGAGGAGGAGGGAGCAGGAGAGAGATAGACAAGTTTACGTGGGCTTCGCAGGAAAAGGCACTCTGGGGTACTGTGCTTTAAATCGCGTGGATAGGACACAGGCGCACACCCAACCTTGAGCCTGTCTCTGTTGCTGATGGATCCGAGCCAAGAACCCTGGTCTAAGCTGTGCCCTTTGCTTTGAGACGGGATAATTTTGTTGGGATGAGTCCCTCGTGAATGATCAATGTGACGTCTCCAGCCACTCAATGCCAATCGATACTGGTGCTTTATTCCAATGAGAATTTTGCCAGAGCAAAGAGATGGAGACACGGAGAGGAAAAAAAATCAACCCCCCCCATATGAAGCCAGGTAATGCCTCCTCCACTCCACTCCAATATAAAACATAATAATAATAATAATAATAATAATAATAATAATAATAATAATAATAATAATAATAATAATAATTTTCAATAGGAGTGTCTTTTTCGTTCCTGTCTAGTAGCTACGGCTACCACAAAGCACGGGAGAGACATACGGTAATAATGACTAAAATAAACAGCAGTAATGACCTGGGTCGAAAAACTATAGAGGTATCTAAACTTGTTGGGCGGAAGTGGAATGAGGATGATTTGAGATGCAAATATGTAGATTCGGTCAAATTATGGACTGCCATTTATTCCTTTTCGGTTGTGAAAGAACGTGCAACACCCCAAAGTTCATTCACAGAATGAAACGAAATGGGAGGAGGGCGGGAACACAAAGAGGATTTGAAACTTAAGAAAAACTACTCTAGAAAATGGCTTGATAGTTTTCCTGGAGAAAGTGCGAGCCTTAAAGCGGAGATCCCTTCTGTGTCCTCGTCCTCCCGCCTCGGTGATTTCAGTTATTTAAAGGGCAATCTAAGATAAAGACATCACACACATGGTCACAAGCAGAGCTCAGGGGTGGCGAACTGAGAAGTCCATAGCTGGTGCCGCGGCTCATCCAGACAGTCAGTGTTGGCAGCAGTGTTGCCAGATGAAAAGCTTTGGGCAACGCGGCTGCAGCCAGTGATGAAGGGGGCGAGAAAAAATTCAGTGATGGTGATGATTTAATCTAGCCTCTGCTCTGCCCAATGCTCTGAACATCCGACCACACAGGTCATCTCTGCGCATTTGTGTAAAGTAACCCATGCAGAGCGATCCTAAGTGTGGTTACTCCAAAGTAAGTCCCATTGAGCGCAGTGGGATCTATCTGTGTTTCGGACTGTAGCCTTAGTTCCACAGTCAACTCATCTGAGACTGAAGGTGTCTTTGGAGAGAGGGAAGGTTGGAGGAAACAGACAGGCAGGCAGGCAGACAGACAGACAGGCAGGCAGACAGACAAAAAGACAGATAAAGGCACAGCTGCACATAAAGACGTAAATTGCATCTTACCCTGTGCTGTCTGATCTTCCATGAAGTGGCAGAAAAGCATCAGGAGTAAAACCATGCCCGGGAAGATTCTCTGATTTAACATCCTTAGTTATTTCCCCCAGTGAAAGAGAAGACACACAACCTCTCAAGTGGCAGTAGTACGGCGAGGGAACCGAAAGAGCACACCAGCCAGGCAGCCTTGCTTATGATCGCTCTATTGAATGAACGTCAGACTCTGAATGCAGTCTTTTAAATCTATAAGGGGGTCTGTCTGCGGTGGGCGGTCTCCTAATGTGTGTGTGTGTGTGTGTGTGTGTGTGTGTGTGTGTGTGTGTGTGCGTGCGTGTGCGTGTGTGTATGTGTGTGTTCGGGGGGGTGGGGGGTGGGGAAATTTAAAAAGTTCACTGTGAATCAGATGACATTTTCCACCTTCTGGAAACCCTTTTTTTTGGGTGCGCGCGCGCGGGCGCGCACACGCACACTCACACTCTCTTCGATCAAATCTACAAAAGGGAATCGCCGCAGCTCTTGCGTTCGTAGTAGCGGGAAGTTGTGTTTGTGTTGGGGTGTGTGCTTTGAATTGAAGTCAACCGCACAGGCTCGCAGCTACAAGCTGAAAGAGGGACAAGGGAAGAGCCACTTGCGCCAGTAGAGAGTCAAGGAGCAGGAGAGGGGCGAGCAGAGGCACAAGGCACTCCCTGGAGGGAGGCTGCCTAGAAAGCCTACAACCACCCACCACCTCCCTTGTGCGGAGAGACCCCGGCCCGCCTTCCCATTTCCCTCGCCCCTTTCCCAACTGCGAACACAGCGTGGGGACTGGGGAAACGGGTCAATGTGTCTCCCCTCTTCTGGAGTTTGGAAAGAAGTCCGATTAGGTAGATGCTGGGACGCTTCCTGAACACTAATGAAGTCTCCTCCCAGACGACAGGACGACGAGGCTTGGTATTGCCCGCCGTGGTGCATCAGTGGTCTCCCTCCCCTTCCATCGTCTCCCCACCACCAGCACCGCTCCCCGCCCCAGATGTTGTGGCTACTAATAAATCTCCAACCCTCACACCTCCAAACGGTAGTTAAGTGTCTGACGCGCGAACATCTACCTCTCTGGGAGTCGTCAAAAACAAATCAAAGTTTAATACCCAGTTTAATACCCAAGTGTCAGTCTTTTCACTTGGGGGCGTCTGGAGCATTTAGAGTGGTATGGGAGGAGGAGATTGGCGGGGGGAGGCGACGTAGGCGGTCCCTCCCCCCCAGAATAAAATAATAAGCATCCTCTCCGATTAAGAATGAAGAACGGACGCGATTGCAACACGCCTAATGAACTTCTGCCGCGTTAGTTTATTAAGCGCTGTCTGGCATTCTTCTCGTCTTTCAAGAGAGTTGGCCGACTCATTTATAACATTTTTTGGCACCGCTGAATGAAACTGAGTAGGCGATATTTCCTTTTATACAAAACGATTACTTAACGGAAAAAAATGGGGAGCGTTGATTCAAAAAGCTGCCTCTTTAATAACAACAATAAGGAAAAAAAGGGGGGGAGAAATAGTTGAGCCTTTCGCCTCTCGCTCTTTCTGTCTCTCTCCACCAGCCGTTACCACAGGGCAACAGACAGCAAACTATGCAGACATAAATTCTTGCCCATTGCCAGGTCACTCACTGGGATTTCTACTGAAGTCCGGCCGATCCCCCCTCGCCCCTCTTTATCCTCCCCCTCCCCACTTCAGCCCCCGCCTGCCCCTCCTTCCTAACCCCCCAGTCTCTTCCCCCCAGCCCCCCTCACTACAACTGCAAATAACTCAGTGATAACAGATTTTTTTCCACCAACTGCAGGAGATAGTGCTAATCTTTTAATAAAAGATCCCATTACAATGGGATCTGTCTGGACAGACTATAATAGATCCAGAAATACAGCCGTGCTAATATTAGAAGACAGTTGTTTGGGTGCCTCAGACTGGGCCGTGGTCCCGGCTTTGAAAATGGGCATGAATCACAATTCCACGTCGCTGCGGCTGTAGCAGCACCTCTAGGCACAGCCATTGACACGCAGCTTGGTAAATGAATGACCCCCTCCTCCTTGCAATATTTCTTTTGAGGTGGGGGAGGGAGAAGGGAATAATAAATAATTATCTTTACTCTCCAGCTCCAGGGCATTTTGATCACTTCAGAAGCTACTTGAGATTTTGCATCCTTAAAAAACAAAAAACCTCTCTCCTCCTCCTCTTCTTCCCCAAATCAGTACCACAGTCTCTTCTTCTCTTTTCTCCCTGAAAATCAGCCTTGATGCGGGGTTGATGAGCGCCCTCTAATGGCAGATGCCGTTACCGATTAACAGGGGGAAATAAAGCCTCCCCTTCTTCATGCAGGAGTCGTCATTAAAACTGGGATCCCTGTTGAAAAAAGGCTGGTGGCGGAGTCTTGGATCCTAGACTTACAGCACTCTTTCCACTCTTTCCTCTTTCTTCCTGGCTCCACGAAGACACAGAAAAGAAACGGGGGTGGATAAGATAAGGGGTTAATTTCAAGACCCTGGCTCTTTTGAACCTTTACCGGTTTGCTCATGAATCAGCCTCGTAAGTGTTGCTGCTGAAATGTGCTACCTCTCTGATGTACTGTTATGCCATCCATCCCTATCTTCTTTGGAAACAATAAGCATGTGTGGAAAGTCACAAGTCTGGAAAGCCTTCTAAGTTTCTGCCATCTGCCTAGACTGAGGATGGGGATGCAAAGGGGTATCTCTTGCTACCTGCCTGTTTGCATGTTAGATCTGTGTCTTATTACAGGAGTTGCTGGGAGTTTGGAACCTTGTTACCGCATCTGCTTTTGTTCAACATCATAATCACATTTTGCATATATATCAGAAATCTGAATGTTCAGAGCATTTCACCTATGTCTGGAGGGCCCTCTCATGCCACCACCTGTACATTCAGGCCAACATCTGAGGCCATGCTGCTCAGTTTTACTTCAGAAGTGAAGCAAGCAAGCATGAAAGACAGAGCCTTTTCAGCTGTGGCACTACAACTGGAAAATGCCCTCCTGACAGTAACCTTCCTGACCTAATCGGTGCTTCCCTTTCAACAACCAATAAAAGCTTGGCTTTTCCAGAAGGCTTTTGAGGCAGGTTAATATTATCGGCCACTGAATTGGTTTTTAGTTTTCTGTTTTACTGTGGTGCTTTCTTCTAATGTGGCTGGAATTTGAAGATTTAGGGTGTGTGTGTGTGTATGTGTGTGTGTGTGTGTGTGTGTGTGTGTGTTCTTAAACCATTTTATTGCTTTTATACAATTTTAATTTTCTGTATATTGCCTTGGAGGCCCCTTTCAGATGGACACTGTAGAGCAGTGTTTTCCCCGTGACCATTGGCATTGCACTGTTTTCTGAGAGGATTCCCTGGCACTCTGTGGCTCCCCTGGCTGGCTTCCGTGGTTCCCCTGGGAGCCACGCCTCCCAGTTTAGGAACCAGTGCTGTAGAGCAGGGGTTCTCAACCTGTGGTACGGGTACCCCTAGGGGTAAGTGGACCTCTTGCTGAATGAAAAATAATTCATTTTTTCACATTTAAAATTTTTAGTACTTTTTAATTTAACGATTAATTACCTAATTAATTAATTGATTAATCCAATTAAATAACAGTTAATTAGCAGGGGGTACTTCTGAAAATTGGACCGTGATAGGGGGTACCCGGGCCTCCAAAGGTTGAGAACCCCTGCTGTAGAGTATCAAATATTGCAATCAATCCATCAGTCAATACAAGATTAATATCAGTAGTCTGAACAAATAGCCCTATAAAGCTGGCTAGTATTATTATTCTGGGGCAATAGGGGATTATAAAGTCATTAGGAGGTTGGTGACTCAAGTGTGATTTGAACTGAGAACTGTTCCAGCCGCTACTCTCACTCTATTTGGACAAATGGAACAGCAGTGTCAGAATGCCCTATCAGATGCCACCCCCTCTACTTTCTGTAGAACATTCTTTCTATATTACATTTATATTTCCAGAGGTTAAGATTAGAGGTCAGGGAACTGGTGATGGGAATACTGCACATTTTCACTTGTGTGTCTCTGAATAATGCTAATGGTGAAATACATTTATGGGGTAAGATCTCAGGTTTAATTGTGTGCACCAGACATATCTGCTGGTGACAAGAGCCAGGAACAATCCAGTCCAGAATACCAGGACAATGTGATGGAGTAACAGAAAAAACTCCTGGCAAATAGAAGGGGCAGAAATGGAAGCAGTAACAGATTTTACTTTTTTGGGCTCCAAGATCACTGCAGACGGAGACAGCAGCCATGAAATTAAAAGACGCTTACTCCTTGGAAGGAAAGCTATGGCAAATTTAGATAGCATAATAAAAAGCAGAGATACCAACAAAAGTTCGTATAGTCAGGGCGATGGTGTTCCCAGTAGCAATGTATGGTTGCGAGAGTTGGACCATAAGGAAGGCTGAGCACCGAAGAATAGATGCTTTCGAACTGTGGTGCTGGAGAAGACTCCTGAGAGTCCCTTGGACTGCTAGGAGATCAAATCAGTCAATCCTAAATGAAATCAACCCTGACTGTTCCCTGGAAGGACAGGTACTGAGGCTGAAACTCAAATATTTTGGCCACCTAATGCGAAGAGAGGACTCTCTGGAGAAGACTCTGATGCTGGGAAAAATTGAAGGCAAAAGGAGAAGGGGAAGGCAAAGGATGAGATGGTTAGACAGCATCACCGATGCAACGAACATGAAAATGAGCAAACTCAGGAAGATAGTGGAGGACAGGAAGGCCTGGCGGGATATGGTTCATGGGATCACGAAGGGTCGGACACGACTTAACGACTGAACAACAACAACAAACAGAAAAAACATTGCACAGGTATCCATCCGTCATTAAACTCAGAGTACCAGTATAATGTAATGTAAGGAGAGTTCCAGAAAGGTTCATCATTGGCACGTGGGCCCCACAAGACACACACTTAGCAAACAGCTTGTAACACCAGCGACAGATCTCAAAGTCCAGACAAAATGATCTTTCACCAATGTGATGAGGGTCCCTTAGGTCAGGGCTGAAGTCACTATGTGGGAAGTGTACATGGGCATATAACGCTCTCCCTTATGCTTCACCTTAATCAAGCTTCAGCTTGGTTGTGTATTGATTCATTGGGCAAAAAATGTATCCTGATTCGAGAAAGTGTTTGCTATTACAGGGGGCATCATTAACTGCCCATATTCCTGGAAGTGAACCTCATAACAGGTCATAATGGTCCCATATGCACCTTAGATGTGCATCATCAGGAGATCAATACTATTGTCCTGGTATGGAGATTTGAATCACACCTGTTTTCTGACATCACGTGGAGACAGCTGCCGTTTCTTTTTATTGTTTGGGCTTCTTCAAATACTAGACATTGGGTTTGCCTGTACCTAAATGTCAGGGAGGCATTTTTGGTTTTACAGTCTTTCTTTCATTTATCAGCGGGCCTACAGTTTTGACTGCCCCTTCTCTTTCTTTTTGCTTCCCCCCCCCCATGTAATTTACAGTAAATGCAACAATGGTGCCCACTCTGCAATGGAATTGTCTAACAGGACACAAGAATGCAGTTCTTCTCAGGCATTGCATTTTCTTGTTAAAGCAAGCTTGTTTCAGAAATTTATACATTTTAATATGTCTGGCTGGATTCTGAAAAAAAAATAACAAAAAATACACTGTCTCGGGGGAAAAAATGGTTCTTTGAGACAGCCTGTGTACAGTCATATCTGATATTTCCTTGGAAGGAATGTTATTTTTACTGCTATTGTTAATTAGTATTTATTTTATTAGACAATGGGGATTTTTATTAGACAATGGTCCCAGGCCTAAAGAAGAATGGCCATTGTCTTCAGGCAGAGTTTGCTTGGTAGCGATCCCAGCTTTTCTTGAGGTGTTGATTATCCTCAACTATCTTGTTTCACTAAAACATTTTATGGGTAGAAACAGTAGGAGACCATGAGGCAAATGGACGTTTCCTGTGTACTTCAAGGCAATCCTGGGACAGCTTAGGAAAGATTGTTTCTTCTTTAGCATCTGCGCTTTTTGCTTTCGTATACAGTTACGACATTTGTCACATGGCAACACTCTTATTCCCATTTTATAGATGCAACAGAGTCCAAGAGCCGTTGACTTGCCAGAGGCCACTCAACTGATGTCTTGAGAGTTTCAAATGACGAGTTGAGTTTCAAACTCAGGTATTCTAGGCCCTTGTGCTGGATACTACCCACAAGAGAAGTCTCTAGGCAGAAATGTTTGGCGCTCTCCTGGTGCCTGGTGCGTGGGGGCGGGGCCTGTGTTGCGTGACGTCGACGGGCCCCTCGTGTCACGTCGACGCGCCCCCCGCCCGTTTTCCGCTCATTTCAGAGTGTAACGGGCTCCAGGGAGGGTGGGCGGGCTGACACAACGTCAATGACTGCCCCGCCCGCCTGCCCGAGCGCCTGGTTCGAGTGAACCATGCGCTCCACCGTGGTTACGTCTCTGTGACTCTACGAGATGACGGACATAGCCTTTGAAGCACTTTGTGGGAAAAGTAGCAGCTAAGAAGAGAAGACTTCTGTCTTTGGCCACTCACCTGAAGTCTAGTCTGCCACCTAAGAATATGCTTCCATAACGCATCCTTGTATTCCTATGGATGAGAGGCTCTTACACATTATGACTTTCATGGGAACACGCAAACACATGGAAGCATTTCCAGTACATTCCAGTTACATGAGGAGTTTACACAGCAGCACTGTCTATCTACATCAGGAATGTATGGCACTGACATGGAGGCTTTCCACTTGGCCAGGGTGGTCCATATAAGGCAAAGGCCCATGTGATGTGGCTGTCATGTGGGGCACCTGCTATGTAGGATGGAGGAGTCATAGCTAAGTGGTACAACACTTTTTTGGGCATATGTTATAATTATTATACTCTTATTTCAGGAACTTAATTAAAAATGATAAACTGAATCTAGACAAGCTGGAGGCGCTGTTGGCTTGAAATTATGCCAGTCTGGATGGAGCCTTACAGGCTGTGCGTAATGGGATCACACTTGCCCTGAAGTCACAGGTTCACAGCTTGAGGGTACTCAAGGGTTCATTGCTTCCCCTGTACAGTGGTGGCGGTGGCCAGGAATGCTTTTTATCAGCTTTGGCTGATTCACCAGCTGTGACTTTATCTGGAGAAGCCAGATTTAGCTTCAGTTATCCATGCCCTGGTTACATCCAGGTTTGACTATTCTAAGGTACTTCAGATGAGGCTGCCCTTGAAGATAGTCTGGAACCTTCATCTGGTACAAAATGCAGCTGCTGGGAAACTTACTAGTGTGAGCCTCTAGAAGCACATCATACCACTGGCTGCACAGGCTACCTGTTTGTTTCCAAGCCCAAATCAAGGTGCTGGCAGTAGCATAGGATGGGATGGGGGGCGACCACCCCTGGGCAGCAGGCGGGCAGGCATCAAACTGAAGGTGGGGGGGACATCATACTGGTGGCGATGGTGGCGATATGGGTGGTGGCATGGCTTGGAGGAGCCTGCAGACGGCGCTGCGTTTGATTTGGTCCCCTCCCTCCTGCCCAACCCCCGAGGGATGTTTGGCTCTGGCTGACATCACTCAGAGGCGGGTGATGACACTCATGACATCAATGTCATGAGAGGGGGTAGCTGGCGCAACACCAGCTATGCTACTGGGTGCTGGTCATTACCTTTAAAGCTCCATATGGTTTGGGGCCAAGCTACTTGAAGGACTGCCTGTGCCAATATGTTCCTGTCCAAACTACACAGTTATCTTCTCTTGACATGTTCTCTGGCCTGCCACAAGTGTAGTTGGGGAAAACCAGGGACAAGGTCTTTTCCGTGGTGACTCTGTGACTGTGGAATACATTACCAGAGAAGGTCTGTAAGCATCCCACAGTGGATACATTCAAGTGCTGTAACGTTTCTCTTTTGTTCTGGTTTTAATTGATTGTTTAGATTTTATTATTGCTGTTTTATGGTGTTAGTTATGGCAGGCTTGTGTTTTTATCTTCTAACGTTTTAGTATGTTGATCTTCCTATTTTTTAAAACGTAATTTTATGCTTCTAAATATGTTTCCTGCTTTGTGAACGTTTATTTTATATATTGCTTTTCAACAACCACAACCACAAAAGTTCACAGAGCAGTTTGTGTAGCAAAAGAACATTTAAAGAATGGTTCCCTGTTGCAAAGGGATCACAGTCTAGAAATGGCACAAAAGAGATACCAGCAAACTTCAATTGGAAAAGATGTTATGTTGGGTTAACAGGAACAGTTGCTCACATATCCTAGGTTCAATCCTTGACATCTCTAGTTAAAGGATCTCAGATAGCAGGGCTGGGAAAGACCTCTGCCCCAGACCTTGGAAAATGATTGTCAGTAAATAATACTAAGCTAGATGGACTGGAGGTCTGACAGTATGAAGCAGATTCATACATATTCCCTATAGCTTTTCAGGGAATGAACATAAGGTAAGAACTGGCCCTTGGATTATTTTTGGATAATGTTCAATAGCATTTTTATGGAAACTCTTTTAAGTAAATGAATTAACAGCACAATCTGTGCATGTCTACTCAGAAGTAAGTCCCTTTGAATTCAGTAGGACTACACCCTGGTAAGTGTGTTTAGGATTGCAGCTTAAAAGCTGTAGTCAACTGCATCCTTTGGCATTTGAATATAAATACTTTAAATAGTATAGAGAGATACTGTTTACAAGACGCTATGCCTGTGTATTTGACTAATGTAGTAAATGTACAAAATATTACTGTAGAATTACTATCAGCACAATCTAGCCAAATTAAATACTTTTCAAGTTCCATTGATTTCAATGGGAGAGGACCAAGCTATTGTGGCTGCTTGAATCTTACCCATTGAAATCAATGGGACTTGAAAGTATTTTAGCTGTTGATCTGAATGGTTGAGCATGTGCATACATTTTTTCTTTCAAAAGCAATGAAACTGGGAAGTGCTTAACGTCAGCAGGAGCATCAGTAGTCCTCAAACCACTCGTTGAGAACAGTTCTCATGGAGGTAATTGAGATTTGTTGAAAATGAGTTATGTCAGATTCCTAGATTCTAATGCATCAGTTAACAAATAATCGATTAGAATGTATACTTTGAACAAGAGAGGACAAAAGTACAGAAGGATTCCCCCCCCCCCTTTATTTTTTATGCCTGAGCATGTTAACTTGAAGCTTGTTACATTTTGTGCTAGGAATGTTTTCTTTAATTGCTTACATTACTTTCTTTAATTTTAATTTAATTGGTATGCTGTAAACTCATGATGTAAAGCTGGATATAAACTGAACAACTACAATAAATGGATGATGAATAAATAAATCCTTCCAGAATAGAAAACCATTACCATTTAAGTAGCCAAATTTCTTAATTGTGAAAGTGATGTTTGAAATGTGAAATGTGTACTCCAGGCATACTGTAAAGTATTTATAGTTGAACGCTAGCAGCAGATGTACTTTGACAACAGCATACTCCTACTGTATGCATGTCTACTCAGAAGTCAGCTCCATTGTGCTCAATGGAGCTTACTCCCGGGAAAGTGTGTATAGAATTTCAGCCTAAGTAAGCCATGCTTCCATGAGTACAACTATACCAGGAAACTAAAATCAGCGTTTTTGACCTTGTCTAGTGCAAATGAGATATCCTATTTGAAAAGATTATTTTTTAAAAGCATAACCAGTATACTGATGTGCAAATTTGGGATGTCCAATAGCCTCCCCACCTGCTCCAAGGTGTTCAGCCAGCAAAACAGCACTGGCTCCACACATCTGAATCACTTTGTAGTGCCTTTATTAGCCCAGTTGTCTCTCCTGTTGCGTATTTGGTTCATCGTGAGCCAAGAGAAGCGCTGGGAGGGGGTGCCATGTCTGTGAAGACTGTCTGCGACCTTAAATACAAGAAGCCTCTTGTGAAGCTTTAAGGACTATGGTGACTGTGTGTGGTTAGACAAATGCTTTGTGTGGATATAGTTAAAAGGGCATGTGAGCAGGTGGCATTCCCAAGCGCCTCCAAATAAATCTGCACATGCTGTATAAGGTCAAACTTACCCATGCTTGGGGTTTATTGGTAGCTCAAATAGTAATAACAGACCATTGTGTCCCTACTTGAGGTCATAGAGTTTGACACACACTGTTCACAGGAGAGAAAAACAAGGGTATGTTGGAAACTTATTAGAGAGTATATTGCACACTTTTGTCATGGGGGCCCACTAGACATTATCCCAGAGGGAGGGGGTGGAAATATAACAAGGCAAAATATAACAAGGCATTTTTAAAAAAACTTTCTTTTGAGATCACTTCAGCTACAGTGAGAGATGACTCCACTCGACCAGGGTTCACAGCCTCACCCGAAACGCAATGCATGAAAACAGGGACCACGTGACTTTTTCAAACGGAGAAACTTGCCTTTTCTTTGGTGTAGACCTAAACACGTGAAATGTGAGGATGACGAATGGGTGCTGGAAAATGTGTGTAATCCAAGTCCATCAGGCCACAGATAATCCCAGCTCTTATCAAAGAGATAAAGAGATACATGTTATGTGAGGTCAACACAGAAATCACTTTCCTGACACATGTGGTGGGGGCAGCTGTTTTGGCGGGTGGGGCAACCAGTGCCAGCCTTTATTTATAAGTTCCTTCCACACCAGAGAGACACAGAGAGCTCAATCCTATGCATGTATATTCAGACGCAAGTCCCATTATAGTCAGTGGGGCTTACTCCCAGGTAAATGTGGATAGGATTGCAGCCATAAGCACCGGCCACCTTATGGAGCAGACAACAAATAGAAGCGAGATGATGCTTTTAGTGTGTTAGCCAGGATGGTGTAGTGGTTTGGGAGTCGGACGTAGACCTGGAAGATCCAGGTTCAAATCCCCACTCAGCCACGAAGCTTCCTGGGTGACCTTGGGCCAGTCACTATCTCTCAGCCCCACCTACCTCACAGGGTTGTTGTGAGGACAAAAAGGAGGGGAGGAAATATGTACACCACTCTGAGCTCCTTGGAGGAAGGGCGGTATAAAAATGTGAAAAATAAATAAATAAAATAAATATATATGTGTGCCACACTTTAGGATTGCCGTAATGGCTAACAGAGCACTTGTGCTGATTGAGGACCCCTAGCTCTCGTCTGCGACATCCTCCAGCCCAGGTTTCTTAAGATGAAGTCTAAGGATGTTATGTGTGCACTAGCTTGGCTCCCTCAGAGAATTCACCCATGTTGTGGTCAAGCTCTCACTTGACCTCATCTTCCTTAAGATCAGAGTCGTGTAATAGACTCCTCAAACTGATACTGGAGTAAGTTAGGGAACAGTGAGATACAAGACACATTGGAAAATTATTTAGCCTGTAATTGCCTGTTTGTGTCTTTGCTAAGATCTGCATCTTGGTACTGCCAATGCCCAAGCCATTTTCCAAGCCTGCTTGTTCTATTCTTTATACTTTGTATTATCCAACATCCCTGCCCTTGCCATTATATTTTTAATAAACTCTTTTTACTTTTAAACTCTTTAGCAGGGATGTGGATCAAGTCTCTGACTCCAAGTCTCAAGTCTTTGGTTGCGAGTCGCGAGTTCCTATCTATTTAATAGGGAAAATGGGTTTAAACCTGAATAAAATTCGACTTGTCTTAAAAGGCTCCAAGTCTTGAGTCGAGTCTTTTACAATCACCGACTCAAGTCCGAGTCAAGTCATTGACACTCAGGTTCAAGTCAATAGACTCAAGTCTACATCACTGCTCTTTAGCTGCCTGGGGGTGTTTGTACTTGGTTATGACCTTGCTTCAGTCCTTCTTGGCCCTTAGCTGCATGTTACAACATAGGTTTTGGGGAATCTTCCAACATATGTAGGAAGGAGGCTTTTGAGGACAGTCTCTCCCTGCCTTGCTTTGTCCTCCTGGTGGCAGTGGAGTCTTCTGGCTTTGGCCTTGAGTTAGGGGCAGATTAGCAAGGAAGCACCATGACCAGGGTTTACTGCCCGAAACCCCCCATCACCACATCACTACACAGGGAAATTTCAGAAGGGAAGAATGGAAAAAAAGACTCATTTAACACTTTCCAACTTCTGCCCCCAATATATGGCAATAAAGAATTCAGGAGACTTACTATAAACTGTAGGGACCTGAGCAGGCTAGATCTCTTCCCGTTCCCCGGACACATTTTTTTCTAGCAGACATCTTCAGCATTTCATAGCTCGACCATAGACTTAAAATAGATAGATTCACACAGGCCACAAATGTCTGGGTTTTTTCCCCTTTCTATCCTAATCTAAAGGAAAATCTAAATCTAATCTAAATCTAACCTTTCTATCCTAACCTAAAGGTGCTTCCTTGCTAATGAGGTAGAAATGAGAGTCCTACGAAGAGTATAGTCTTTTGAATAATTCATTTCTGATCTGGATTGTAGATTCACATGTCCTGGACATTTGCCATTTTACTGATGCTCCAAATCCAAATTTGTGGACAAATCCATCACTACGTCAGACAACTGCCAAAATAATTTTTATCATCGTAAATCATTTTCATTGGCAAACAGTAGGATAATTATAAAGAACCTTTATGTCATGGATCAGTTCTTATATGACATGAGGCTACTCTGGATTAAAATACTTACAGCCCAATCCTATCCTCCCCCGGTGTAGACTCTTCAGCGTGGGCCAAGTGGGCCACACTGAATCCTATCTGGGGAAGGTCATGGCTGGAGATCTACTTTGCCTACTTATTATTATTATTATTATTATTATTATTATTATTATTATTATTATTATTATTATTATTATTATTATTTAACAGTATTTAACAGTATTTAAGTACTTACCCTGGGTAAACCCCCAGCCTGTGCAATGGGACTACTCAGTTCTATGTCAGCTCTTGAGCTGGTGTAGGACTGAGCAGCCCTGTGTCAGGGCTGGAGACCTGGGAGGGTGGGGATTGGATTTACTTATCTGTCAAATGTCTGGAACACCAATTGAAATTTATCACAATATCCCCAAAATATATTCTTTACATTTTGTTTTATTTCAAATAGTCCAGTGCCAATTAAGATATTTATTTTATACTCGTATCAGACAGCAGTACAGTTTTTTTCTTTAATAGGAAGGCTGATTCTCAGAGCTCAGTCACTGTCTCCTTTTCTGAAGAAGTAGTTTACTCCTCACAGAGGATTTCAGAACGCTTAAATCCTTTAAAAAGCTGTATAAATGCAAGATAAACAGTGAAATCCTCCCTGGAGCTCTTGCTCTGCCAACCTCAAGTGTCTCAAAAACGTGCCGTAAAGCACGTTTGCGACGACTCGGAAGTAAGCGGCACCAGCATGGAGGCCAGAGCCACTCACTCTGCCGCGTAACTCACCAGACTCTGGCCACCGCAAGTAAGTTCCGTGCTGGTCGGTGGGAGGGAGGGACAGGGCGATGAGGGAGGGCTGGGAGGGGTGGGGATATTGGCGGCAATATCTTAAGCCCCTTCCTGGCCTGCGCCAGTATTACACCACCTCCCCAAATGTACGCCAGGTCTGGACCTGGCGTACATCCGAGGAGGCCCACAGGCCCCAGGATCGCTTACACCTGGGGAAGGGGACGAGTGTCCCCTTCTCCCAAGGTGTGGCCTAGCAGCCCCGGGGCAGCCTGCAATGGGCTCAGGATGTGGCGGCCAGGCCTTTAGCCCGGCAGTGAATAATTGCACAAGATCGCACCAAAAATAAAAATAAGATGAAGCACAGTATCATTCCCATCTCTCTTTTGACTCATCCCAATAATATAATCGCTTCTATAAAATGGGAAACAAATCTAAAGGAGTTTCCCCTATATAACCGAAAACTGCATAAAATGAAGTAAATTTGATTTTGTCTGTAAACAGTTTTGTGAACATTTTTTTTTGTTGAAAAGCAGTATCCTCCTCCTCCTCGTCTTGGTGTTTGTTTTCCTCCCATTGTTTTCTTTTTAAGAGAACCTGGACTCTGCTTCAGTGGCGTCGCTTCAGTAGGGGCGGGGCTGTAAGTATCGTTCCGTCGTAGTCTCTTTACCGAGCGAACAGGAGGCGGCCCCACCCCCTCACTGTCGGAGCCTTTCCCGTGCGGAGAAAGCAGCAGGCAAGAGACCCTTCCTGCTGCTTTCTCCGCAGGGGAATGGCTCTGACAGTGAGGGGGCGGGGCTGCCTCCTCCTCGCTCGGTAAAGAGACTATGACCGCAGCGATACTTACAGCCCCGCCCCTACCGAAGCGACGCCACTGCTCTGCTTATACAAATAAATTCTGGAACAGTTGCCTAATATTGATGAAATTTCTCTGTGTATGCTTAGAGACACAGTTCCTTCCTCTTTCTTCTTCCTAGATCACACTATCCTTGCAGATAAAATACAGTACAGTACTTGTACAATCCTTTCAGACAAAGAATTCTGTCGGCTTATAGGCAAATAAGATATTATTTGCACCAATGCTAGGTCAAGGGTGTAATTCCATGCACACTCTCCTAGAACAAACACTATCTTGAGCAAACATGCAGCAAGACTGCATTGCATGAGCACTAGTCTAGTTAGCATGTTGTCATATCCTATCACAGTCACCCTCCTTAACAGGTCCTGGCATAAATAAGCTTATTTAAACTTTTCCAGTGTATACATCAGAACATACGGAAGCGGAACTGCCTTTCATGGTCCATTGTCTATATTAATTGGCAGCAGCTCTCCAGAATTTCACCTTCCTCTCTCCATTAGATACTAGCTAATTTCTCAAAGAAGAGAAGGGGCAGGTAGCACAGTGTCTTGGAGCTCCATCTTCGGAATTGTCCGAGGAGTCCCGGATGATTTCAAAGGGCTCCCAGGCATTGTGCACCTGCGCAAGGTTTGCGCAGGTGTGTGAGCTAATATTCAGTCCTGGCTGGCCGCGGAGGACGCAGTTGGCTGGCTGGCACAGCCCCAGTTTCCGGGGACAGCCAGGACGCCAGGGATGGCCGGGACAGACCCTGGAAACCGGGACTGTCCTGGTTTTTCTGGGATGAATGGTAAGCCTAATGGATTGAAGCTAGAAAAGGCAAACAGGAGCAGAAGAGAGCACCTCGGGGCTGAGCTAGCTATGTTACTGGAAGCCAACAGCTGTTTGATCCTCTTCCTTCTGGGGGGGGGGAAGGTGCCATCTGTTTATATTACCCTATGCATACTTACTCAGAAGTAAGTTCCATTGTGTTCAATAGAGCTTACTGCAAGGAAGGTGTTATAAGAATGCAGCCCAAGCCATGTAGCAGTAGGGTATGAACGAGCAGAGGCGATCCTACGCCCCCACGGGAGGGCACCGACGATACGCCCCCCTTAGGTTTCGTTTTTAATTTTAGGTTTCATTTTTAATTTTAGGCTTCGTTTCTAAAATTTTGGGATTAGGGTTTTTTTATAACCTTTTTTAATTTTTAAGGCAGCTGGGGCATTCTTGGAGGGGCGCGGGGGCATGTGTGTGCTTAGTGGGTACTTAACTGGCATTTTCAGGGCACAGGCAGCATTTTTTGTTCCGGCGTCCATCTTGAATTTGCGAGACTCTCTAGGACCCTAGGACCAGTCTCGCTGGTCTGTCGGTCCTCCAGGCCTCTCTAGGGCTCTGGAGGACCGACCAGCAAGACCAACGAGACGTTCGCCCTAGAGAGAGCGTGAGATCAACAATACTAGTCCTAGAGAGTCTTGCAAATCCAAGATGGATGTGAGAACAAAAAATGCTGCCTGCGCAAATGCTGCCTGTGCCCTGAAAATGCAAGTTAAGTACCCGCAAAGCACACACATGCCCCTGCGCCCCTCCGAGAATGCCCCAGCTGCCTTAAACGTGCGGCAGCTGCCCACAAAATAATAAAAAAATGGTTTAAAAAACAATGAAACACGAAACATAAAACGAAACCTAAGGAGGCCTATGCCCCACCCCTAGCCTCCAGCGCCCTACGCCCTGGGGCCCTGGCCCCCCGCCCCCCACTTAGCGACGCCACTGTGAACGAGAGTGAAGTAGGGAAGGAGGACTTTGAAATATCTTTATCTGCTTGTCTGAGTATGGGTGTGAATGGGTGTGGGCGGATGGGAGGATACCTGCTTTGGGGCATGATCCTACACCTGCCTACTTGGAAGCCCCAACGAGTGGCCAGCAGCTTGTTGCCACATGAGTGGGCCATTCTTGTGCACACTGGCACAGAAAACAAGCAGCATGTGAATCCTGCTTTTACTGGCAAGAGCAGGACACTTACTGCCCTCAGAAGGGCAAACCCTCAGGGGGAACCTGCTGGGATATATGCAGACCCAGGATGTCTGCTGAAGGATGACTGGCAGCACCAGAGCACGGACTACCACAGCTTTTATCTCAAAGACAGGCTTGGATTGCAGTGCATGTGTGGTTGCAAATTTCACGTGAGCTGAAACCCACGGATGCATTTTCCCATGGAATAGCTGCACATTTGGTTTGGGTCTTAGTCTCTTACAGTGCAATCTTATGCATGTCTACTCAGAAGTAAGCCACACTGCATTTAATAGTACTTACTCCAATGTAAGTGTGCATAGGATTGCAGCTGGGCAGCCCAATCCTGTCTAAGATCTGCCGCAGTGTGCAAAGTGCGCTGCGGCAGATCCAATGGGCCTCCTCAGATGTGCGCCAGCTATTTTGCTGGTGCAAGTCTGAGGAGGCCGTATAAGGCTGGACAGGCCCAGGAAGGGGGTTAGGATATTGGCAGAATGCGTCGCTGATATCCCTGCCCGCTCCCTGGCCTGGCTGGCCAATTGTCCCCTCTCCTGCCACCTCGGCTCTCCCTCTCCATGTCCTCCAGCCACCTGGCGCAGGACTTACCTGTGTCCGGTGGCATGGGTGTCCTCTGGTGGTGGAGTGAGCGGCTCTGGCCTTGGCGCCGGTGCCGCTTACTCCACAGGTGCCGAAGAAGTGCTTTACTGCACTTTTGTGACACCCTCGGTCGGCAGAGCACTTGCTCTGCCAGTCTTCACTTGCGCAGGATTGCGCTGTTAGTTGCCTTTGGGAAGCATGTGGATTTACAAGTGCTTAGCTTTGGATGAAGCATGTTCATGGTTCACAAATCCATTTCAATTATCAACAGAATTTACAAACAACATCCATGCCCACTGTCATATTATCTCCAATCCTATTTTTACTCATATCCTTGTAAGATGATCATCATCACTATTTAGCTTAATTTAAGAAAACAAATCAGATCCTCAAAAACTCATTCTTGGTGCATTTTTATAAGCCATCTGCTCATAAGTAAACAGTTTTGAATACCGCAAGAACCAATAACTGATTGATGGTGCACTTTTTGTCTTCCAAGCTTTCAGCTTAAAGTTCTTAGCTACAAAGGTCAGTCTGAGTATAGATGACTCCTTTTTTGGTATCATGCAGAGTCCACCATGGGGAAATAGTTCAAAGTCTCCCCAATCTATTCCTCGTCTTGTCACTGTTTTTGCCTGTTCTTCACACCTACAGACCCTTCTATCTGGCGATATAACACTGAGTTTTGGAGGTAAGAAATACAGATTGCTTTTTTACTTCCAGACTTCGGTCACTGTTTCCTATCAGTTCAACATTAACATCTGGCACTAGGTCCTGGACACCTCATAGGATTGATGGCCCAATCCTATGGGCTGTTTACACCACCAGAACTAACGTTCCAGCAGCGTAAACAGCTTTATGGCTGTCACAAATGTGACAGTGTCGGCGAGCGTGGCCTGACCACAAGTGGCAAGCTGCTGGGTCCACATAATGCTGCCTCAAATTGCACAGGGGTGGAGAGGGAGGCAGGGAGGGGTGGAACAGGCCCAGGAAGGAGGCAGATTCAGTAGCAGCAGTGCCTGTCGAATCCTAACCCCCTTCCCGGGCGCTATCCGCCTTCACCTGTCAATGTAGACTTGCACCATTGATATCACTGGTCATGGTGCAGGTTCGAATTGACCCATGGTGGAAGTGGGGGCTAACCACGGGGGATGGGAACAAATGTTCCCTTCCCCTAAGGAGGTCTCAACATGCCAAAACTCCCCCATGGAATACAGCGGATACCATGTAGGTGCCTCTGCATTGCCATGTGGGGAGTTAAGTAGGATTGGGCTGTAAGTCTAGGGCCATTTCCACAGTGGTTGGTTCCAAGACCAACTGTTCTAGGGCACAAACATTTACAGCAAGATCCTGTGTAAGCTGCCGGAGCAAGCACTCCGGCGCCAGAAGCCGTCGCAAACATGCTGTAAGGCACATTTGCAACAACTCAGGAGTAAGGGAGGCTGGCGCAAGGCTGGCCTCCCTCACTCCGCCACTGGGACGAGCATGCGGCCGCCAGAGTCAGGTAAGGCTCCCGCTGGCAGCTGCATGGGCGATCCAGGCAGCGAGGGAGGGGGGCCATTGGGTCAGGTGAGCTGGCCCGGGAGGGGGAAGGATGGCATCTGCCATATCCCCGTCCCCGCCAGGCTGGCTTGGCCGTTTCACGACCTCCTCCTACTTCTGCCAGCTATTTAGCTGGCGGAAATCCGAGGAGACCGATAGGGCCGGCCCTGGTTTACACCCGGGGAAGGGGATGAATGTCCCCTTCCCCGAGTAGACCTCTGGCCAGCCTCATGGCGGTCCGGAACGGGAATGGAATCCTAAATTAGTTAGGATTTCGCCCTTAGTATTTCTGGAATTTGTATGTCTACGTCATGACCTGAGCATGAATTTACCCAGTCAGGGTAATTGAAGTCACCCAGGAGATCACTTTCTCCTTTGGATGCCTCCCTGATTTCTTTCTCCATGTCAAGATCACCCTCAGCCTTTTGATCAGGAGGTTGATAGCATAGCTCCAGTACCAGGTTATTATTTGAGCCTGGTATTTCCACCCACATTGATTCTGTAAAGGAGTCTGGTCCCCCTCAATGGTCCAAAGTAAGAAAGTATGGTACGCTGTATGGTATAACAGATTATTATAATCTCCTTTGCTACTTAGAATACAGAGAAAATTAAATTCCAGCACACATGGCTTCAAAGACGAACCGAGTCTTGTAAGTTTGGAGAACGACTGCATTGTGCTCAATTTTCCTGCATCTTCACACTTCTTTGACTTGCTGAGATGAAGACCTAAACAGGGAAGTTGAATCCTGACTTTCTCTTTTCCCTTTTTTGGACCTCTGCCTCAAGGATAGGCAATCATGCTTTTTTTGTGGTGACTGCTACAGATGACTTTCTTATGACCCTGTCGAAGCTAATGCTTTTGGTAGTTTTGAATGTAAATAATCTAATAGACCCTAGCCAACAATTCCTACAGGAGATGCAGCTGTAGTGCTTACTTGTGGATTATTTGCTGTGGAATAACAACCAAACCAAATCTATTCATGCTTGAGGCTGTGGTGTATTCATATGATACATGCTGGGAAACATAATATGCAACAAAACATCAGCTTGCAGATACTTGTGGCATAGGTTATGCCCACAGAAATGTGGGACACATATTTCTCCAAATGCTATCATGTGCATTAGGTTTGCTCTTGCAAATTTTTCAACGAAGGCTAATTTATCTCCCCCCACCTTTTTTTTTTTTACTATGATTGAAAATGATCTTAGCTGTAATGTATGATGCAATACATTGTGACTGTAAAGGGCAATGCACAGTTAGGCTGCTTACAATATCTCACTGAGTTCTACCACATATTAGCAGCCTAACTGCATGCAGTATTGCAACCTTCATAACAAATAATCCAGCAGTGAAATCATACGCCTACAAATGCACCTGAGCAGTCCCCCCCCTTTTTTTAACCATGAAAAGGAACGATTGTACAGTATCCCATACGGAGAAACACTGATTTGGCTTCCAGGCAGTGCACTTGTACGAAATGAGAAAATTGAAGGGCTTTCTGAACTTTTATAGAGGATCAGGAGAAAGCTGTTTGACGCAGGTGTTTCTGTAATTATGATACACTGGAAAAATTCATGGTGATCCACAGTGCTCATGCTGTGGTCACAGCTGTTTTAACACATTCTTCCATATACCGGTATATATGCTGTGCTTTAGAGTTAGCACACTTGATTGTTTCGTATAAAACAAAGTAGACTCCCCCCCCCAGTATGTTTTTGTGGTGTTAGTTGGTGATGGTTGGATGGCTTTTTGTAGTATGGTGGTACTAGCTTCACAGCTAGCCATAGTTCTCACATTCCATCATTCTTCATCCATCAGTACAGTTTAGAGGTGGATCAGGACCGGGAAGGGGTTTATGATTTGCTGCCGCCCCCTCCTTCCAGGACCCTATCCACCCTCCTTCCTGCATCATCTCCTACATATTATTTATTTATTTATTTATTTATTTATTTATATACTGCTTTTCGTCTCCTCAGATTGCTCTTCAGATGTTACTCAAGGTGATTTACACTGGCAGGCTGCCTAGACCCGATACAGGTCTTTACTTTTCTTCTAGGACCCTCCAACTCCAGATGGTTGCCATCAATAGTGTAGTCATCTTCTCTTAGCTGCCGAACACATGCTGCGAGCTTCCGCAGGCAGCCACACAAATCACGCTGAGGAGGGGAGTGCCAGTTGTTATCACCCTAGTCACTGACATTCTCAGCATTCTAGTCCATTTTCTCACCATGGCTCACAACAGCGACTCCTCTCTGCCACCGAATGTCGTGACAGCTTATCAGTGAATCTTCCAGTATGAAACAGGCTGCTCCTGCTTAGCTTCTGGCCGTCTTCAGGCAGTTCAACCTCAGGGCCAAACTTCTTGTCTGTTTTAATCACTTTTAAAAATTATGTTATTATATTAATGATAAACTGTTTAATAATTTTATTGCACTATTTGTGATTTTTACAATACTTTATTGAAACTTTATATTTCCTATTTTTGCATTTTACTGTTTTTCTCTTTATTGTACACCGCCTTTAGACAGTGCTATGTTTATTCAGAGGGAAAGGTGGGATATAAATAATTTAAATACATCATTGAAATAAAGAAATAAGGGCCCAGTCCTATCCACATGATACACTGATGAATTGTGAGGTCTGCCAGCATACCACAAGGTCTGTTGGCACGACAGCCTCTCCAGCAGTCTGTGGTGGGCTGCCACTGATGCAAAGGCCAGAAGGCTGCACACTGACTATAGTGTTGTGTAGCCTGACCATTGGTGCAGCTGTGGTGACGGTGGGGATGTATTGGGGCTGGGATTGGTCCAGGCTGAAGGCAGATGGGGCAGATCTTGGTGGCAGTGTCTTCTGCTGATTCTTATCTCCTGTTCCGGCCAGGATATGCCCCCTTTGGCCTATCAGATCTACACCAGCAAAAGAGCTGGCATAGATCTGAGTAGGCCCATAGGGGACCATGGAGTGGCCAGAGAGGTAAGTAAATCTTTTCTTTACTTACCTCTCCTGGCCAGCCTGTTCCCCCCACAGTGGCACTGCACTGTGCAGGCTGACCCAGGATAGGATTGGACCATTGTCGAGGATGAGATGGAATACTACAATAATATCCCTGATATATATGTTATGGTTGCAGAAGTGATTGAGGTGTGGTGAGGTTCTCACACAGGGGCCAATCCTATCCAACGTTCCAGCGCTGATGCAGCCACAATGCAGCCCCGAGATAAGGGAACAAATGTTCCCTTACCTTGAGGAGGCCTCTGTGACTGTCCACTCCCCCCCCCCCACCGGATGCAGCATACCCCATTGGCATGGCTGCATCGGTATTTGAAAGCTGGATAGGATTAGGCCCACACTCTGTTGTAACATCCAGAAGCATTTGCTGTGTGGATTTGGTCAATTCTGTAGTGAGTTTCCATGGATTTCATTCATTGGTGGCCACTGGTAGGGCATGAGGAAATAAATTCATGATCTGATGACCCAGATTTGTATGGTTAATCATGCTAAAGAGTGTGCCTGTTGGGTGCTGGGAGTGGAAAATGTTAGGAGAGGTCCTAACAAGGACCCTGGTCCTGAAACCTGGAAGCTTGCTGCCAACCAATGTAGACAATAATGAACTAGATGGACCAATGGTGTGGCTGGGTAAGAGGCAGATTCCTCTGTTCAAAACTTGCCAAAGGCATGGCCGTAACATATACTGTATGCCTGTCTTTGTTGTTTCTCTGGCTTCATTTGTGTCAGCATTAGCAAAGCTAGCATAGGCCAGCACAGGCATTTTTCAGTCCAGGGAGGCTGCATTGTACAAGCCTAAAGTTCTGCAATGCTCAACGTTCTTGTAGAGAGGCAAATCCATACCAGACCTTGCAGATGTCAAACAACAGAGCTAGTTCTGGCACACTCTGTCTGAGTGGAGAATCCAGAGCCATGATGGCTCTGCCCTTAATCCCATCCCACATTGAGAAGATGGGTTTAGCCTGTCTTAGGTTAATCCTAGGTTGTATTGTGCATCTGCCAGGCAGCACTCCTACAGCAGTTTGGGATCAATCTAAACAGCAGGTTTATTCCTATCTGACTTTTTACAACAGAAAAAGATGAAAGTTAGCAATAGTACAAGTGGGGTTGACAAAGGGCTAGATAATCCATGGGGGAGAGGTGTCTCAATGGCTGTTAGTCAGATTATGAGCTACAATCTCATGGTGAGCCTTCAATTGCCCTCAATCTATTGAACTTCCTCTGAAACATCCAGCATCAGTCACTGCTGGCAGTAGCATCATTTATCTGTGGGGGGGGGGGGAAATATCTCAAGCAAATGTTCCTCAGTAGAATATGCTTGCAAATATATCCATGTTTATAGTCTCTTAATACATATTTTGGTACATTCCCACTTAAGGTTATTGCTGAATCTAGGTGCTTTAGAAAGAAATAAGGAACATGAACCAGCCAAAGTCAAAGTTTTTTTTTAAAGTCCTTTGTTCAGTGAGAGATTGAATTTACAATCCAAAACCCGCATACCAGGGAGTTAGCCCTGTTGAAATTAGTGGGACTTAACTTCTGAATAAATATGCACAGAATTGCACTGCCTCCCCTTTAAATCAATGGGATTTCCAAAGTGTTTGGCACTGGTTGGATTTTTCCCGTGTTGTAAAATAAAAATAAAAATACTGAGTTTGGCAAGTTGATCCTTAACACTATTTCTTTTCACTTCATAAACAAGGGCATGATCCAGCCAAAGCACTTATAAGTTCCATTGATTTCAGTGAGAGAGATTCTGCCTGTCTACCCAGAAATAAACCCCGTGGAGTTCAATAGGACTTATTCCCCTGAAAGTGTGTATAGGATTACAGCCAATGCCACTTGTTGAAACAGTTAGACCTCGACTTTATTTGGATTGCTGCTTTTTTTTTTTTAAGTATCCCTTGAAGTCAGATTTCAAAAGGACAGTCTGGACATGCTTGACATTCAAGGAAGTGCAATACAAATCCTGACATGTTGCCAAGTTTTTGATTGTATCAAATTTCATTTCAGCTGCATTGAAGATAGATAGGTGAAAGATAGCTTTAACAGGACCCATACAGAAGCTAGTGTGTGTTAGAGAGATAAGTGATGGGAGTTCTCCATAGGGAGTTTACACAGCCAAAAAGTATTTCCAGTTTCTAACAAATTGGACTTAGTGGAGAGGCCTGAAGTCAAGTGTCACCTCTGCTACAGGCATAACATGGTACATGAGGCATATAGGGGCACCTACTGGATCTGGAATGGGAAACACTGGAGCACTGGTGATTGAATGTACTCTATAAGCCCACCCTTATCCAGATGCAAATTGACATGTCTGAAGATTTCAAAGGCTGTGCCACATAGATCACCACATAGATCAAACTTCCTGGAGGTTACCAAGACATGAATCGTAACTGCTAAGCCAAAGTGCTGCAAACCCAATAGACAAAATTAGAGCTACTGAAAAACTTTTAGATAAAAACAACAACAATAATAATAATGATAATAATGCCAGTATTAATGATACTACTACTACTACTACTACTACTACTACTACTACTACTACTACTACTACTACTACTAATAATAATAATAATAATAATGCCAGTACTATGTGGGTACAATTTTTAGGTAGGAAGAATGATTCTATGTGTCAAACCGTCATTTGTTAAAAGCTGTTTCTCAAGCTGTTAATATTTTGTCTAGAAGGCTCAGACTGTCGATTAACTGCATTCCTTAGCAACAAAGGGGAGGGAAGTGCAGTATTGTAACTGGCTTGCAAGATACAGATATTCTATGTGCGGCTGGCAATCTGTTATTTTGCATCTTTAATAGGCACCTGTGTAAAAAAAGGGCGACTTTTATTTTATGCTGCTTATGGCTTTCCTTGCACATCTGTTCAATTAACTACATTGCGCAGGTTCATTGCAGCTGGATTTGGAGGACTGCTGATGAAATTGAATGCAAATTCAAATCCCCCTCTTTCCCTGCTTCTCTGTTTTCTGTGTTTTTCAACATCCTGTGCCCTCCCTGCTCTGATCCAATAAAAACTTGTTGGGCTATTGAACAACTGATTTTAAACTCTGGATTTAGTTCCAGGAATGTCACCCCAAAGCACTCCCTGCTAGAAAGTGGATTTTACACAACCTGGAAGTCTGATCTTGCATGATATATGTGCCCAGGGGATTAGAATAGGACAAGCATTGTCATGGCAGCACAAGGCACAAATACATGCACTATGTGGAGTTTGGCCCTCAGAGATACCAATGCTGGGGGCTTAATAGAAGCATCTCTTTCCTCAGACAAAATACATTTATAGTGAAGTACACTATATTATAGTATATAAGTGTATACAAACCAGGTCTGGCTTTGCCATGAAGTGACCTGAAGCAGTCATTTGGAGCGGCACCCTTGGCGGGGTGGTGAATGAAAGAGCCCCCAGCCTACCTGGTTGCCGCCCTCTCCAGCCTGCCATTCCACTGGGGGCTCCGATTCTCTTTTGACTTGCTGGGAGTAAGTTGGGAGATATTGAAGCAGTGGCAGCCCTCTTCTCCCTCCAGTGCTGCTGGAGGGGGAAGAAAAGGAAAAAAGCTCCAAATCACTTCTCCCCACCTACTCGGTGCTTGTGAGACACCAAGTAGGCAGGGAGCCTGCTTCCTTCCCTTTATTTACAAAGACGTGACGTACAGCCTCCCTGTTCCACACTGCTTTGCCTTGCAATGAACAAGAGCAGTGTATGCTGGGTACCCAGCATACATTGCTCCCATTCATTTGAAACAGAAGCGGCACGGAGCAGGGAGGCTGCACATAGCCTTCTTTTCAAGAAAGGGGTGACAGGGCCACTTTTTTGCCTGCCCCCTCATCCATGGGGTGCAGGCACAGAGTGGCATTTTGGGGGCTTCAGGTGGCAGGGGGTATGCGCTGGCCTGATACAATCAGCCATCGAGATATCCCAGTGCGGGAGTTCCTAACCTTGCAGAGCTTGTGGAAATCACAGGAATTCTAAGCCAGGTGGTGGTGGTGGTCGCAACAGATGGGCAGGCGGGCATCACCTGACACCTCTGTGGGTGGATCCTAGTGTCTCCAGCATCTGCATGGGCTTTCTTTACCAAGCCTAGGCACTATTCTAGGTGTTACTTTGTTGTAACTTAGAAAGCAGCACTACATATATTGGCTTCTAAATACTTTCATGACCATCTCCATCTCTATGGGCAGCCAGATGTGTCCTTTGGTGATGCTCCCCCCCACCCCCGACTGCGAGTGCAAAACTCTCTCCCACCGACATCTATAGGAAGGACAGAGAGGGATGTGTGGGGTGGGGTGGCCATCTATGTCAAAGAAGGGGTAGAATCCAGCAGAGTAGAGATTGAAGGGGGTCCAACTCTACCATAGAATCACTGTGGGTTAAGTTACCAGGCTCAAGGAGCAATGTAAAAGTGTGGGTATGTTATCGTACTCCAGATCAAAAACCTTAAGGGGACCTTGAGATGAGGAAGCAAATCAGAGAGATGTCAGTGAGAGACAGGGTAGTGATCATGGGGGATTTCAATTATCCTCATATCGACTGGGTCAATTCAAGCTCTGGTTGTGAAAAAGAGACTGGATTTCTGGATATGCTAAATGACTGTGGCTTAGAGCAGCTAGTCACGGAGCCGACCAGAGGACAGGTGACTCTGGATTTGATATTGTGTGGTACTCAGGACCTGGTCAGGGAGATAAACGTTACCGAGCCATTGGGGAACAGTGACCATGCTGCGATCTGTTTCGCCACGCATGTCGGGGGGAGAGTGCCAAGCAAATCCGATACGAAAACCTTTGACTTCCAAAGGGTGGATTTCCCTAAAATGAGACTAGTTAGAAAGAAGCTGAAAGGGAAGGTAAAAAGAGTCCCATCTCTCCAGAGTGCATGGAGGCTCTGCTGGAGTGTATCCCACAAAGGAGGAAGGGCTCGACTAAGTCCAGGAGGGTACCGGCATGGCTGACAAGCACAGTTAAAGAGGCTATAAAGGACAAGGAATCTTCTTTTCGCAAATGGAAGTCTTGCCCTATTGAGGAAAATAAACGGGAACACAAACAGTGGCAAAAGAAATGTAAAAAGATGATACAGGAGGCCAAGAAAGATTTCGAGGAGTGTATGGCCAAAAACAGTAATAAAAGCTTCTTCAAATATGTTAGAAGCAGGAAACCTGCCAGAGAAGCGGTTGGCCCGCTGGACAGTGAAAGGGGTGATAAAAGAGGACTTGGAGATTGCAGATAAATTAAATGAGTTCTTTGCATCTGTCTTCACGGCAGAAGACCCCGGGCAGATACCGCTGCCTGAACGGCCACTCCTGACTAAAGAATTAAGTGAAATAGAGGTTAAAAGAGAAGACATCTTAGACTTAATTGACAAATTAAAGATCAATAAGTCACCAGATAGCTTTCACCCAAGAGTTCTGAAGGAACTCAAGAATGAAGTTGCTGATATTTTTAGCCTCCTGGTTTTAGAAGTAGGTTTTCTCTGTGCCAGGTGCAAGGGAGTGGCGACTGGACACAGGTATCTTGTTGTCTTGTGTGCTCCTTGAGGCATCTGGTGGGGCCACTGTGTGATACAGGAAGCTGGACTAGATGGGCCTTTGGCCTGATCCAGCAGGGCTCTTCTTATGTTCTTATGACATTGGAATTTGTTTTCTTCATAACAACTCAAAGCCTGACTATTTTTGAAGGATGAGCAGGGCGTCCTTTTACTGGATGTGTTCTTACATAGGCACGTCAGACCAAACGTTCCTATCACCTGACAATTTTAAACACAATACTTTTCCATTTGCAAAGCTCACAAAGATGAGCAAAGATGTGACTACAGAATGACGCATGCTGAAATAATGAATGAATACTGTATCCACATGTGTGAATTAAAAGTATGGCTGTAATCCCCTAAGCACGTTTACTAAAGAACAGGTTCTGGGCTGCACTGTACTTTGTCCTGTTTCTATCTGTGACATCCATGCTGAAGCTTCAGGGATAGGATAGGAAAGGCTCTAGGAAAAGAACAAAATCTGGCCAGATGCAGCAAAATAAAGTGAAAGTGGGGTAGTAGAATCTCAAAGTGATAGAACAGACTTTCCTTCTTCCTATTGCAGGTGAACGGTCACATTTGTGAATGCTCTGCAGTCTTATATTGAAACCTTTGTGCATGTTGAAAACTAGCCTAGCACAGAGAAGGCTGAGTAAAAATATTTCTCTCTGATGTGACAGTTTTCTATTTATATGGAGTTTCTTCATACGATGGAGTGTTAAAAATGGCACACACACCCCAAGTCTGTGTGGTATAGTCAATTCTACCTCCTCAAGATTCTACCAGCTCATTCTTCTGCATGGGTAGACCTTTCTAGCTACCATCCATGAGGTGGGCAGACCAATCCACCTCAACCCCCCGAGTGTCAATGCAGCAACACCAACACAGTGTCCGCTGAATCCTGCGGGGGAGTTTTGGCATCTGGAGGCCTCCTCGGGGTAAGGTAACATTTGTTCCCTTGCCCTGGGTTAAGCCCCAGATGTCACCATGGTTCACCTTGAACCTGTGTTGACACGTAAAGGTGGATCAGGCCTGGAAAGAGGGTTAGTATTTGACAGGCGCTGCCGCCGCCCCTCCTTCCAGGGCCCAATCCACCCTCCTTCTTGCATCATCTCCTACATTCCTTCCACCCCCTGCCCTGTTCTACCCCCTCCCTGCCTCCCTCTGACCCCCTGTGTATCCTTACTTACACTTGTAATAGAATCTCAGAGAGCCTGTTGGAACATGTGCAGAGTCATAAGTAGCCCCAGAACACCGGCACATATATGGAGTGGCACAGTGCTGAGCAGATGGTGGCCACTTATGGTGTGCTCATGTGTGCCACTTATGGTGTGCTCAAACCCTGAAGGGGTTTCAGAGAGCCCCAGGGCTCTGAGGAGCACACTTTGAGGAATGCTGCTCTAGCCAATCACTTTCCTCCACACTTCCTCTTTTGCTCCATTCTTCTCTTCCTCTTCCAATCCGGGGAGTGGGAGGAGCAGAGGCTGGCACATCACCAGGTAAGGGGGTGCAGCATTTGGTATGCCACCTCAGGTGCCAAGAGGTTTTGGACCAGCGAAAATAATATTATAGCATTGATGAAACATATAAGCATTTGCAAATTCTGAGTGCGGAACACTCCTACTGGTAATCCTTTCAGTGGTGCTATAGCAGATCACAGCTTATTTAGAGAAGACAGAATCCCTTCAATGGTCTTTGTCACGGCAGTGCATCTAGACATTTTCCTTAACTCAATAGTCAGCTCTTTCCTCTTGCTCTTCTGCTGTGGTATCTTTTGAAGATGAACTTTTCTTCTTCAGTTACCCCCCACCCCCTTAGCTCAAAGCACATTGTAAGGTAGCATAGCAGTTAGGTTTACAAGCAAGGAATTGAAAGACAAGTTTGTTTTATCCCGCCTAATTCACTGTATCAATTCTTAGAGAACCCGCTGACTACATAGCACTTAAAGGATAAAGTTAGCTAAATTTCAAATTGGAAT
Source organism: Plestiodon gilberti rubricaudatus (assembly GCA_026170595.1). Lineage (NCBI taxonomy): Eukaryota > Metazoa > Chordata > Lepidosauria > Squamata > Scincidae > Plestiodon > Plestiodon gilberti. Next base: position 23,453,785 of record JANXHW010000002.1, on the reverse strand, counting down.
CGGTAGGGGAACGAATTCAAGAAAAAATGAGAAATATTGGGGTAGGTAACTGTAACAAGAATAGAAACTAGAAACCAGTAGTTTATTGGCAGCGGTTTACTACATTGTTCCTCAGCAAAATAAAGTTTTCAAAAGGCTACCTTAAATATTACCCAAAGCATTTGCTTTCATTTTGCTAATTAACTCTTGTGGAAATGGAAAAATAATTTGCTTTAATGGAATGACTATCAGTCTGTGACCCAAAACCTCCTTCAGTATTTAACCGTGTTAATATAAACCAGTCATTCGGAGTTAAATAAAAGAATATGTTCAGAATGGGAAATAATCCAGACAATCTACCAATCTTTCTTTCTTCTTAGCCTCAAATAGCTTCCATTTTACTAATAGCCCAACAGCACAATTCTATACATTTACATCTATACATTATGTATATACATCAAATTCAATGGGACTTACTCTGAGGTAAGTGTGTAAAGGTTTGCATGCCATTTTAGAACTTACACTTAGAAAATGTTTACAGAATTCAGATATAATTGTCTAAAATGCGTCTTCCTTCGATTCTGGTTTGGTGTATCAGATATACTGAAATGCCCCAATTTCTAAAAGAATTATAAGAAATATAATATTATTATAATAATTATAATAAATAACAATTGCTGCTAGAATCCTAGTTTCACGCAGCAGGTATCATTATCTGTAATCATAGGCTTACCATCGTCCCGGAATCGAGGTGTGCTTCGGCCTAGAGAGGACCCGAGCCGCTCCCAACAGTACACCACGGCTGCCTAACGTGGTCGCCTTGTTTACCAGATTGGACAGCCACAGTGCACTCTTGGGAGCAGCTCGGGTCCTCTCTAGGCCGATGCACGCCTCGATTCCGGGACGATGGTAAGCCTATGTAATCATCCAATTTTGTGTGCTTCTGTAAATTTTTATTACAGCCACAGTCTGGCACAGAGTTAGGTATGCTTAAGCCCCTTGAAATCACCCTTGAATACACCCCCCGCCAGTATAGGCTCTTCAGCATGGGGCACATGGCCCATGCTGAATCCTCTTCGGGGAACAGACTGGCTGGAGGTCTACTCAGGGTAAGTGGCCAAATGCCCACTTACCCTGGGTAAACCCCCAGGTGCAGCAATGGGGCTACTTGGTTCCCTGCCATTTCTGTAGCTGGTGGAGAATTAAGCTGCAAGGGCCTGGGAGGCAGGATAGGATACGGCAGTGGCGTTCCTGCGGTAGGGGCTCGACAGTAAGTCGCGCCCCGACCTACTACCGCATTCACGAACCGGAGCAAGGAGGCCCCGCCCCCTCGCCGTCGGAGCCATGCCCGTTCGGCTTCACTGCGTGGAATGGCTCCGATGGTGAGGGGTGGGGCCTCCTTGCTCCGGTTCGTGAACGTGGTAGTAGGTCGGGGCGCGACTTACTGTCGATCCCCTACTGCAGGAACGCCACTGGGATACGCCGTCTGACAAGGACGCCGATCCCTCTCCCCTTCCAGGCCTGATCCTTCCCCCCCCCTCCCAGTGCGTGCAGACAATAGGATTGCGCTGCAACTCTACTGGTTGTGACTCATGAGTAGAGGTGAGAGAAAATGGTTTTATTTTTTCACAGATTTCAGTGTTTAACCAAAATGAAATAGCAGAAAGCAGTGTTACGTGTTTTTATTCCAAATTTCCCCCATTTTTATCAATTGTAACTGCTTTAAAAGTGTACTAGGTAGGTGGTATAGGTTGTACAGTGTCAGCAGATGAAGAGTGATGCAGAATTGCATGGTTTTTTTTTTTTACAGATTGTTTTTTAGCAGAAAGCGGAGTTATAGGATGTATTTTTATTTCATTATCACCATTTTCTCCTGCCTCTACTCATTGAGGATAACTTCAGGATTGTGTCTGTGCTTTTTTCACTTTTGAATGGCACCTGCATTTTTTTTTGAGGATTGTTGTTTAATTGCAATGTGAGTTGCTGCAGGTGTGATTAGAGAACCAGAAGTGCAGTTAGTCAGCTTCATGGTTGTGTTTCATTTTTCTTGTTTATAAGCACATAACTCTCTAGGGTTGTACACAATGGTCATTATCCTCACAGCATGCTGCTTTGTATGAACCTGTTGAGCTACTCCATTTAATGCATAATCAAGCAAGATCTTCATCCGGTCATCTTTATGCTCACCCTCTTTCCTATCCTACTCTCCTTGCATTCATAATGCTAGTGAAATTGACTATTTTTGAATTTTTATATATATATATATATATATATATATATATATATATATATATATATATATGAATATTGATATTACATTTCCAAAAAAACATCACTTGACAATTATATATGTATTTTTTCTATATATTTATATTTTATTGATATATTAAAACATAAAAACAATACATATTTCATAAAGTTATAGCAAGCACGAAGCAATACATCCTACTAGCATACTATTCACTATTTTCTACATATAATATCCAACTAAGCCAAAATAACACGCACGTTCTATTCATTAAATCTGCATATCATCACATCGTTCTTCTCTCTCTCTCTTAAAAAATCGATAAATGGTTTCCAGTTATTCACGAAAAGGTTAACTGATTTTTCCTTAATTAAAATTGTAAGTTTATCCATTTCAGCATAGTCCAAAACTTTCAGCCACCAATCTTCCAGCGAAGGTATCTCCGAATTCTTTCAATATTGTGCATATAAAATTCTTGCTGCAGCTGTCATATATAAAAACAAAATTTGAAATTTTTCGCCTACATGATGATCCCTCATACCCAACAAAAAGGTTTCCGGTTTTTTTTAATGCATGAGAAGATACCATATTGTTTTTAATGGATATTTTTTTTAATCTTTTTCTAAAAGGCCTTGAAACCCCCACCCTTTTGCTATATCAGTGGAAGCCTTGATATTACAAGCACCTAGACATTGTCCTCAGGAGCAGAACTTGGTGAAGAGACACCTCATGCTTCCAGATGTTGACAAAATCCTTACCCCAGGACTTTGCCATAAGTGTCAGAACCCCTGAGAAGCCCTGCCCCATCCAAGAAACAGACCCAGAGTGAACAGTTAAAATTGTGGTGGACAGAGAAACAATGTTTATGGGTTTTCCAGTCATGTAAAAAGTTCTGAAATGAAGAAATAAAGAGATGTTCAAACATAAACTTGCCTGGAGAAATTCTTCTTCAAAGTGTCAGTCACTGTTAAGCGTGCAGACATCCTGAAAAGATTATCTGAGGCCAGACAAGCAGTAAAAGTCTTTAGATCTTCCGTTTCTTTAGATGTTCTGCTTGACGTTTCTTCCCGTTCTCGGAATTTTTTCAAAAGCAAACAAAAGAATGACCCAGTGACAGCACTGGGAGATAGTCATAACATTGTGGAGAAAACATCAACTAAAATAGAGACAGAGCGTAGAAAAGCATGGAAAACCGCTAATTAGTTAATTGAAACAGGAACTGCAGTTTCCAGATTGACCAGCGGTAACCTTTCTGTAGTGCTACCCTGCGGTGACCTCTCTGCAGCACAACGTTGTCTGTAGGATTTATTAAGAAAAGGAAACCAAATTCTATTTATGAATGTCATCTCTTGCTGGCGATTCAAAAGGGCACCCGATTTTCTTTGCGAAATTGAAATCGCCTCAAGGTTTAAGCTGTCTGTGTTGAGCTTCATTGAACAGAGAGCGGGTTTTTTGAAATGCGATTGTGTGTCCAGTTGCTGCTACGTGTGCAGCCACAGCAGATTTATCTTCTTGAAGGGCTTTGACAGCTTGTACCTGTTCTTGTAATCGTACTTTGATAGGTCTTCCCGAGTTGCCCACGTAGGTACACTCACTGGCGTCACTGGAGCGTGGCGGGGAGGTGGGCCACCAGGGGGTGACGTGCGCCAGGGGATGACGCGTGCAGCCCCACGCGCGTCACCTCCGTGACGTGCGACACCCTCCGGACGCTCCGAGGCCGGCCCGGGATCCGGCCTTGGAGCGTCCGACCCCGTCGGCTCTCCAGGGCCTTCTGAAAGAACAGCGCGTTCATCTGGGTATTTTTCGAATTTTCGCGCATGCGCAGAGACCGTTTTGAAGGCCTTTTGCCCTCAAAACGGTCTGCGCATGCGCGAAAATGCGCTGTATGGGCCCGGATGAACGCGCTGTATGGGCCTTATTTCAGAAGGCCCTGGAGCGCCGACGGGGTCGGATGCTCCGAGGCCGGCTCCCAGGCCGGCCTCGGAGCGTCCGGAGGGCAACGCGGGGGGGAGCCGGGTCACCCCCCGCGCCGCGATGTCAGAGCGTCACTAGGGTGACGCGCGCCCCCTGCCCCAGGGTGACGCGCGTCCTAGTGACAGTTCTCACTGACAGTTCTCACAAGGAATTTCATAGACTCCTGGATTTGATAACCCAGGTCTTTTATCCTTTGGATTGCCTAGTAGTTGTTCAGTCTTCATGGTGGGTAGAAATACAGTCTTAACATTGTATTGTCTGAAGATATAGGCAATTTTATCAGTGATACCTCTCAGGTAAGGTAGGGATAGCCATTTGCATTCCTTTTTCTCTGTTCTCTCCTTTTCTTTCTCTTTATTTTTATTATTAATTTCCTCTATTGTGGGAATATGATTTGCTTTCTCCAATTGTTTTTCCCAGACAGCCTCTATTTGTTTAGCCAAAACAATTGGAGAAAGTAAATCATATTCCCACAGTAGAGGAAATTAATAATAAAAATAATAAAAATAAAGAGAAAGAAAAGGAGAGAACAGAGAAAAAGGAATGTGACGATGACACACTCTGAGCCCTAAGCCCTCAGAGCTCCTGCTTATAATATAGGCCTCTCTCGAACCTTCCAGAAGGCTTCTCATATGTGGGAAGACTCTGAGAGAGAACCTTTCAACTGGAGTCTTCACTCTGGTCCTCATATGGTTTCTCACCTTTTAACTGTTTCTTAGGGTGGTTACCCCTCTGGTTCTTTATTCAAAAAGGATAAACATATTTTCTGAGGTAAAATATTGTTTGAGGTAAGTTTTCTGAGGTAAAACTTAGCTAACACAGGTAAATGATCTAATGGTGGCTAGTGTCCAGGTTCACTGCCATTTTTTTTCTGGGTGGCGCCAGGAGGTGATCATGATGTAAAGGGAGGCCTGGCAAAAGACAAGAGCAATGTGTCAAGAGTCCTGGTATACAGTGGGATCTAAGGGTGGGATGTCCATTGTAACTAGAGTCACCATACAGGGTACCAGTTCCTTCTGCTCCTGGCATATACTGGGGTTTGCAGAGAGTTTCTCTTCCTAAAACCATCTTTTTTAATTCAGGTTCTAGCTGACAGGTCCAGCTAGGCCTGTCAGTTAGGTCCCCCCCCCACAAATCACTTCCCCCCTCCCACAGGTTCTAGCTGGCAAGATGCAACACCCACTAGCATCTTGTAAGTCCCTCTTTTTCTTTTGTTTTTACAGAAGTGCAGTGACACATTTGTAAGGGTGCCCTATGCACACTGAACTATTTTTCTGAACAGGAATAGGATATAATCCAAAAGAAAATCTCCTAATATTCGAAGGATGAAGCACAAATGTAAGGAAATTCATGAAGAGTAATCTCAGAATGCGAAGAGACCTGGAAGTACAAACAGAAGAACAAAATGTTAAGAGCAGTAACAAAGGGACTCTACCCTGCCCTCAAGGGGTTCGCCTGTTATTCACATGTTGTCTCTACCTCCCATGAAAATGAAACTTGGTGTGTTTAGGCAGAGCTGGCAAGGGGCCTCGGGATCTGGACAGGAAGCTTTGGGGGGAACATTATGAGCTACCAACATTTGTATGTTAGTTACCTTGCTAACCACTTTCATTCTTGAGAAGTTTGTAACTCTGGAGGTTCCATTCAGTAATGAAAGCCATTTGAGCCTCGTGTAAAAAGAAAACAAACCTTCATGTCCTATACGACAAACAGAAATGTGTCATTGGTATTTATCAAAAACATTTCTTTTCATACATTTGTAATTTGCTGGCCATTTTTTAAAATTAAAAAACTTCCCAAACCCTCAATGTTCCTTTCTGTGTTTTGGAGGACGATGTCAAGAAACTAATTGCGAGTGACTCATAGTATTTTGGGATACGCTGCTCTTTCTCTCTTGCTCGTTCTGATTACAAAGAGGGGCCCACTTGTATAACAAAACCATAACAGAGGATGTTTTCAAGATTGCTGCCTTTATTAATCACTTCTTAGCTTTTGTAAATAATCTACGCAAGTACATCCTCAGGACGTCACAGGGTCTTCAATGAGTAACTGGCAGTTCAGCTGTGAGAAATGGAGACTATGAAAATTTTATATGAAGTTTCTCATCCTTACAAGCCTTTCTTCCTATTTCTTGGAATTCATCAGAAACAAATGTTTTGAATTGTAGATCCTTAATGCCAAACTGTTATTAATTCAATTTATTTAAAAATATATTTCCATATCCTTGAAGAGGTATTTGGTCAGTGAGGCACATTTAAAAATATATTATATAGTGAGGAACCTAACTATATTTTTTTTTAATTTCCTTTTGCTATTAACATTTTTCTTGGTTTTTTTACTTGTAGTTTTTGTTGTTTTCATTCCAGTTGCTTTTCCCACTCAGTATTTTGCAACACAAATAATGCTTTGTGTGTTTATGATGTCACATTTTCTTACTATGGATATGAATGAGATATGTGGATATGAATGAGATAACATTCAAAATTAATGGTTGGTCAATGAAATTAATATTGATCAATAACAATCAGTATTAAGAGTGTTGACGATCATGCATGGTTGCAATCTTGAGATGACTAGATGTCCCTCAGAAAGCCCCATTGACTGTAATTATATTTAAAAGGTAAGTGTGCTTAGAACTCCCTGTATATACATTTTGGAGCTTTTGTTTGCTTTTCATGGCAATATCTACCAGGGAGAAAGAAATGCATGCAAATAGCAAAATCATGTCTAATTTAAACAACTCAATTCTACATAACAGCAAAAAGGTTCTACACAAAATGGAAACAAACCCCAAATGTGTTGGTGAAGTTTCTTATATTGTAGGTGCACATGATAGGAAGGATTCTTTCTCCCAAAGATCAGACCATTTGAGAACTGATATATTATTTATGCTGCAAAATTCTATAGTTAGGGTTACCATATTTTTGATGACCCAATCTGGAATCCCTCCCCCCCAATTTTTTGGGGGGCGCCAAAATTGTTTTTGAATTTTTGTTTGTTTTGGGGTCTGGCTTTTAAGGTTTTTTTTGTTGTTGGGGTTTTTTTTTTGGCTAGTGACGCCGCTGCTCCTCCACATTCCTCTCCCTCCTCTTAGAAAGAGGATTGTATTTCTGTTAAATACATGTATTATAAAGAATAACATTAGTTTCAATGTCTCTAAAGTATGAACTCTGGAAGTAACAAAAAGAGGTTGCACTAGTTTTCTATATTTCTTAAATAAGCTTATTATTTGAATATTATTTTAAGTTGGAGACCATTCAAAAATGTATCCCCACATGCAGTCTGAAGAGGTATAGTCTATTCTCCCACCTCAGAAGTATCACCTCATTGCTGCCTCATGCTGTCTCTTGTGTGGACTGGACCTGAGACATATTTATCTCTAACCGGAATGAGAAAGTACTCAGAGCATGGTGTAGGGACAATATAAACTTCACCCACCTCCAACCAACTCATACTGGGTTGCCACATTAAGGCCTGGCAGTGGTGTAACAAGGGTGGTGTGAAGGCAAGTAGTTGTGCAAGACTCCGTTACACTGGAGTCAGCGGCCCCTCCCCCTTGCTGTTGGAGCCATTCCAGCAGCAACAGTGAGTGAGTGAGGGAGAGTCCTGCGTATTGCCTTTGCTGCCAGAATGGCTCCAACAGCAAGGGGGAGGGGCCGCTGACTCCAGTGTAACGGAGTCTTGCACAACTACTTCCCTTCGCACCACCCTTGTTACACCACTGCCTGGCAGAGGCAAGATTTGAACCAGGAAAGCCCAGTTACTCTGCCCAGTTTCTTAGCCACAACCCTACACCAGTTACCATAACAACTTGGTGTAAGATTTCCAACTGTTAAAGAGTTATGCCTAAACCAATATGGATGAACTGATGGAATTAGCTAATTTGCGGTAGTTTTGAACCTCAGTTCTTCTTGTAGGCAGGAAGAATGATGTTGCAGATGGATGTTTCCCATGTGTACAATGAATCAGAGAGTCTCGTAGAAATCATAACCAAAATCTATCTTAAATTTTCACGTCCTTAAATTAATAGTGATAGGAATGAGGGAGGGGAAATGTCAAAATTAAACTGTTGTCTGGGATAAAATTCTCCCATGCTCCTTTTTTCCGTGTATGAATACTAGGAACACACCTAAAACAGTTGCTCAAACAGCTATTAATAGAGTTAGCGTTTTTACAATAACTTGAGTCATGATGAATTCATTTGGTAATAATATGGATGTCACAAGTACTTTATCAGATTTCCACCTCAGTTCATTATTAATTACCTTGGCCATTACTGAAAGAATTGCCCAGATGTGCTCATGTTAGAATTAAAGTAAACAATGACTGATTCACAGAGGTTATGATTAGAGCAACTCAACACAATTTGAAAAAAACCCTCCGCCTTTAAATGTAAAGCACCTGCCAAGCCACATGTGTACCAGACTTCACAGAAATCCTTGTCACTCATTAATGCAGAACGATTGGTGTACAGACCTAGCCCGTATTTTGAAAGGCAGTGTGTAGTGTGGAATGTAATACGCTTTCAGAAATGACCAGACATTTCTTTTCAAAATCCACAGAATCTGTAATGGCAGTATTTAGCACATTAGTGGTTTTCAGTCTGAAATATTTTTGTCTTACCAAGCTCTTAATTTTTTTCATCTGGTACACTACATCCTGACTCACCCATAGCACACCATCTAAAAATGTATTGTTTTCATGGACATGCAGAAGTTAAAGATTGCACAGAGCTATGAGATCATCCATTTCATTTTCCTGCCAGTCTCCCTACAATGTCTGCTTCTTTCCTTTCAACGCTGTTATTGAATATTATCTCGGAGGCAAAATGAAGAGTCAGATGGAGTGGAAACCAAGGCAATGTGTCAGGGGCAAATTTGTCTCATATCTGTGTCTCTGACAAGATTGCTCCATTTTTATAAAGGTCTCTGACTCTGTAGAAGTCGTTATCCTTCCATTTAAAAAATTGAATTACTGATTATTACTGCGGGCTCTACTATTTTGTGATTTTGTGATTTTGTGATTTTGTGCCTGCTGCCGTATATAAACGCATGCTTGATACTTTGGGGAAACTGGATGGTTTATGCCAGATCTGGGAGGAAGACTTGATGAGGAAGGAATATCTTGCAAGAGCCTTTTCAGTTGACTTCTGCAAAATTAAAGAAAAATGCATTAAAGGTGCATTAGTGGTACCTGGCACCTTTAGAGCTATGTAACAACATCTCTGGCAGCCCAATCCTATCAAGGATTAGGCTGTTGCATGGAGCCCAATATGGCAGCAGAAGCAAGTTCTGCTGTTGTAAAATGGCTGCCGACAGAGTATGGAGCACACCATCGGTGGCTATTTTGTGTGCGCTGCTGCAAGAGGCAGCAGCGCTGCAACTGCGCTACTGGATCCTGCTGTGGCCACTGGACCAAGTAAGGGCAGTGGTGGTGGAAGGGGGTGGGCGGGGAGGGGAGAAACTGGGTGGGGAGAGGGAGGAACAGGGCTTGGGGGAGGTTGCGAGAGGGGGTGGATCCGGCGGCAGTGGCGTGCACAGGATCCTACCCCTCCTTTTTAATACTGCCTGCCTCTTTCTTCTCCTCGGACTTGCACCTGGGCCTGATCTGCCTGCATGGCTCAATGCGGACTTGCACCAGGTATGATCCATGGCAGCTGCTGGGGCTTAACCTGGGGCAAGGGAACAAATGCTTCCTTATTCCGAGGAGGCCTCAACATGCTGAAACTCCCCTGCAGGATACAGTGGAAGCTGCGCTGGCACCACTGCATCACCATGCAGGGAGTTTAGGATTGGGCTGTCACTAGGCTAAAGTCAGGAGAGTGTTAGTCCTCTCGAAGTTTCATTGCATAATGAAATTGTATTCATGTTCCTTACTGTAGGTTGAATAAATGTATATGTCTTGTCACTATATCGGGTTTCTTTTGTATGTTTGACTTGTTGCCATAAGATTGATACTGTTCATACCTCTTAAAAATAATACAGGATATTTTTTATTTAATTTATTTAAAGAATTTATACCCCGCCTTTCTCCCAGCAAGGGCACTCAAGGCGGCTTACAATAAAAACATTAAAATACGTATTTTACATTAAAATACATTAAATAATTAAAAAGAAGTAATTAAAACAATTAAAACAAACAACCCCAGTGGGCCACCTATATTTACATTTGTTAAAAGCCATTTGTTAAAAAGCCAGCCCACCATGTCAGACATCAAATGCTAACCTGAATAAAAATGTCTTAAGGTCCCGCCGAAAGGTCTCTAATGAGGGAGCCGTTCTTAATTCTAGGGGGAGGGAATTCCATAATTGGGGCGCCACTGCTGAGAAGGCCCTATTCCGTGCCGCCATCCCCCTCACCTCCGTCAATGGCGGCACGGTTAACAGGCCCCCCCCTAATGACCCCAGAGTATGGGTCGGATTATAAGGAAGGAGGCAGTCCCTCAAATACCCTGGACCCAAGCCATATAGGGCTTTAAAAGTCAAAACTAGCACTTTGAATTGTGCCCGGAAACGAACTGGCAGCCAGTGTAGCTGCCGAAGCAACGGTCCGACTGAGTCGAACCGACAGGCCCCAGCAACCACCCGGGCCGCCGCATGTTTACATTGTTACATTTACATTGTATATATTTATACAATGTATATATTGGATACATTGTATATATTGGATATATTTACATTGTTAAAAGAATGAATGAATTCCTGAACAATTTTGGTTAAATCTAAGCTTTCATTTCACAGAATCCCAGCACAAGAGGTAGTTTTCCCAGCATAAGAGGTATGTATTCTAGGTAATATTAGTAAATGTCTTGCAGTATTTCTAAGGCTTCCCATGTACTATATGTATGCGCTATATAGTATACATTATTACAGAATCATAGGTGTTGCTAGGGGGCGGGGGGGCACCACCCCCGGGGCGGCAAGGGGGTGCACGGGGGGTGCATTAATGGCGGCTGCAGTGGATCTTTTCACGCTTCTTTTGCAGTGCTACGAGGGCCCCTGCAGCAGCGGTGAGCCTTGCGCCACTGCAGAGGCTTCCGGTGGGCGGTAGAGTTGTTCCCGCCCTTCCACCCATCCCCCTGGGTATATTTTTGGTCACCCAGCGACCGCAACATCATTGATGATGTCATTGCCCAGGGTGGGGCTTTGCTAGGGGGGCGGGACGATTACATCAGGGGGGTGCCCAGGGAGTGGCCTAGCTATGCTTCTGTACAGAATCCCTCTGAAGTTGCTCAAGGTCACGTGTCCTGCTGCTATGTATATCAGGACACATTGCCTAAAAGAGAAATATTGTAACAGATGATGTTGCTGAAATGTATGAGAGATGCGCTGCTGAGAGCCCCTTCTTTTGATCCTGTCAGCAATGTTACGTCTGACACTGCATGGGGCAAGAGATTGTCCATTGCAGCCATGTTGCTGCATATGAAAAGGGTGCTGATGAAATGTTCCAGGCAATGTGTCTTGCATTGCGCCACCATTAAGATGTGGTTTCATAGCTTTGAAGGGTTTATTGACACTGCCCTTCTGCATATCTTGTAGGAACTTATTTTTTCATTGGGAAAGCTTTCCTTGCTTCTCTTTGGTGGTGCCTTTTCCAGGGATGTGGATCAAGTCTCTGACTCCAAGTCTCAAGTCAAGTGCTTTGCCAAGTATTTGCCCCCAAGTCCTGATTCATTGGTTGCAAGTTGCGAGTCCCTATCTATTTAATGAGATGATAAGATTGAACATTGACATCTTGGGAATCAGCGAACTAAAATGGATGGGCATGGGTGAATTTAAGTCAGGTGACCATCATATCTACTACTGTGGGCATGAATCCCTTAGAAGAAATGGAGTAGCCCTCATAGTCAATAAAAGAGTGGGAAAGGCAGTACTGGGGTGCAACCTCAAAAAAGACAGAATGATTTCAGTTCGAATCCAAGGCAAACCATTCAACATTACAGTAATCCAAGTGTATGCCCCAACCACTGATGCCGAAGAAGATGAAGTTGACCGGTTCTATGAAGACCTACAACACCTTCTAGAACTAGCACCCAAAAAACATCATAGGAGACTGGAATGCTAAAGTAGGAAATCAAGAAATAAACGGAACAACAGGCAAGTTTGGCCTTGGAGCGCAAAATGAAGCAGGGCAAAGGCTAACGGAGTTCTGTCAAGAGAACACGCTGGGTATGGAAAACACTCTTTTCCAACAACACAAGCGGCGACTCTACACATGGACATCACCAGATGGTCAATACTGAAACCAGATAGATTATGTGCTTTGCAGCCAAAGATGGAGAAGCTCTATACAGTCAGTAAAAACAAGACCTGGAGCTGACTGCAGCTCAGATCATGAGCTTCTTATTGCAAAATTCAGGCTTAAATAGAAGAATGTAGGGAACACCACTAGACCAGTCAGATATGACCTAAATCATATCCCTTATGAGTATACAGTGAAAGTGAAGAATAGATTTAGGGCATTAGACCTGGTAGACAGAGTGCCTGAAGAACTATGGACGGAAGTTCGTAACATTGTACAGGAGGCAGCAACGAAAACCATCCCAAAGAAAAAGAAATGCAAGAAAGCAAAGTGGCTGTCAGATGAGGCTTAACAAATAGCTGTGGAAAGAAGGAATGCGAAAAGCAAGGGTGAAAGGGAAAGATATAAACAACTGAATGCAGATTTCCAGAGAACAGCAAGGAGAGATAAGAAGGCCTTCTTAAATGAACAATGCAAGGAAATCGAGGAAAACAACAGAATGGGGAGGACTAGAGATCTCTTCAAGAAAATTGGAGATATCAAGGGGACGTTTTGTGCAAAGATGGGCATGATAAAGGACACAAAAGGCAGGGACCTAACAGAAGCAGAAGAGATTAAGAAGAGATGGCAAGAATACACAGAAGAACTATACAAGAAAGATCTTAATGTTCCTGATGACCTCGCTGGTGTGGTCACTGACCCAGAGCCGGACATCCTAGAGAGTGAAGTCAAGTGGGCCTTAGGTAGCATTACTAACAACAAAGCTAGCGGAGATGATAATATCCCAGCTGAGCTACTTAAAATCCTAAATGATGATGCTGTGAAAGTGCTGCACTCAATATGCCAACAAATTTGGAAAACTCAGCAGTGGCCAAAGGACTGGAAAAGGTCAATTTACGTTCCAATTCCAAAGAAGGACAGTGCCAAAGAGTGTTCAAACTATCGCACAATTGCACTCATTTCACATGCTAGCAAGGTTATGCTCAAAATCCTACAAGCTAGGCTTCAGCAGTACGTGGACCGAGAACTACCAGATGTACAAGCTGGGTTTCGAAGAGGCAGAAGAACTAGAGATCAAATTGCCAACATGCGCTGGATCATGGAGAAAGCACGAGAGTTTAAAAAAAAACACCTACTTCTGCTTCATTGACTACGCAAAAGCCTTTGATTGTGTGGATCACAACAAACTGTGGCAAATTCTTAAAGAGATGGGGGTACCAGACCACCTTACCTGTCTCCTGAGAAACCTGTATGCGGGTCAAGAAGCAACAGTTCGGACCAGCCATGGAACAACCGACTGGTTCAAAATTGGGAAGGGAGTACGGCAAGGCGGTATATTGTCACCCTGCTTATTTAACTTATATGCAGAGTACATTATGAGAAATGCAGGGCTGAATGAATCGCAAGCCGGAATCAAGATTGCCGGGAGAAATATCAACAACCTCAGATATGCAGACGATACCACCCTAATGGCAGAAAGTGAAGAAGAACTAAAGAGCCTCTTGATGAGGGTGAAAGAGGAGAGTGCAAAAGTTGGCTTGAAACTCAACATTAATAAAACTAAGATCATGGCATCTGGGCCCATCAATTCCTGGCAAATAGACGGGGCAGAAATGGAAGCAGTAACAGATTTTACTTTTCTGGGCTCCAAGATCACTGCAGACGGAGACAGCAGCCATGAAATTAAAAGACGCTTACTCCTTGGAAGGAAAGCTATGGCAAACTTAGACAGCATAATAAAAAGCAGAGATATCACCATGCCAACAAAAGTTCGCATAGTCAGGGCGATGGTGTTCCAAGTAGCAAAGTATGGTTGCGAGAGTTGGACCATAAGGAAGGCTGAGCGCCGAAGAATAGATGCTTTCGAACTGTGGTGCTGGAGAAGACTCCTGAGAGTCCCTTGGACTGCTAGGAGATCAAATCAGTCAATCCTAAATGAAATCAACCCTGACTGTTCCCTGGAAGGACAGGTACTGAGGCTGAAGCTCAAATATTTTGGCCACCTAATGCGAAGAGAGGACTCTCTGGAGAAGACTCTGATGCTGGGAAAGATTGAAGGCAAAAGGAGAAGGGGAAGGCAAAGGATGAGATGGTTAGACAGCATCACCGATGCAACGAACATGAAAATGAGCGAACTCAGGAAGATAGTGGAGGACAGGAAGGCCTAGCGGGATATGGTTCATGGGATCACGAAGGGTCGGACACGACTTAACGACTGAACAACAACAACAAAATCTATTTAATGGGGAAAACAGGTTTATACTTGAATAAAATTCAACTCATTGTAAAAGGCTCCAAGTCTTGAGTCGAGTCTTTCGAGTTTTTTTACAATCGCCGAGTCAAGTCCGAGTCAAGTCATTGATGCGACTTGAGTCCGACTCGAGTCCGAGTTAATAGACTCAAGTCTACGTCACTGGCCTTTTTCCAGGTAAAATCAATTTCACAGCAGTGTATTCCTAGCTGACTTCCTCCCTTTTGTTCAGCCCACTTCTCCACTTCTGGCATTCACAGCCTACATTTATCTAGCGGTCATTGTCTTCTTTGACTAGCTAGCTACACATTTGCCTCTTTTAATCTTTAATCTTCCCTCCAGCTTTTTTTTTTGAATGCTTTGATTACTATTCTCTGAACTGCGTCCAACTCATCAATATCTTTCTGGCATTGGCCACAGTGTCATAACCTTTTGCTCTTTGTTGATGCCTTTGTTGATGCAACCAAAAAGTGCAAGTGAAAATGCTTTGCTCTTGGTCATGTTAGATGCTTATGCCTAATTTCAGTTCCTTAGTTGGATGGTGTTGATCACATTTTAAAAGGTATCAAGCGGACTAATTTATTTCCTTTCGCCTGTCCAAGAGCAGATTTCCATTTTTGTATTCAGATACACATACCTGAGTACAAAATATACACTCTTTCAAGTTTAAAGGGTGCACACATATAGAATGAGACACATATCTCTTTCAAGTATGACTCAAAGCTTTCTTGGTTGTCACTGTTCCAAATTGTTTACAGAGACGCATGGCTAATTCTGCATGCACTCCCCTTTTGCGCTTGTTGAACTGTGCATATATTTGTTCTTGTGTATGCTCATCTGAGTACAAAGAATCAAAGTGAGAACCAACTCTAAAATATATGCTTATTTCACACGCTATGCAGCATGTTATGCAGGCAGAGCACATAGTGAGAAGACTTGTTTGGAAAACTAACACATATGAAAATCTGGGACTAGACAATACACAGGATATGTAACTTACTATACAAAATAACATTGCTGTGTCCACAAAAGTAACTTTTGTTCACTAACCCTGGGGAAAGCCTCCATCTCCACCATGGGACTCCTCAGATCAACATTTGCTGTTTAGCAGGCGTCTGAGGCATGTAATAGCGGTGGTATGGGAGACTGATGGGGTTAGAATATCGTAGAATGTGAGTGTTGCTGATACCTCCCCTGGTCCACCTCCCTCCTTGCCCTCCATCCCACCCAGGATGACCCTTGTTCCTTTCTATCCCTGCCCCATTCCGCCTCTGCTGCTGTCACACCTACTTGTACCAGTTGCAGCAGTGCACACAAAATGCCTGCTGGAAGCCATTTTATAACAGCAGAACTCTATTCCACTGTTGCAAACTGCTATGTGCATCGACCCAATTCTAGATAGGATTGGGCCGATAGTGTGGGAAAATGAAGGCAGTAGCATAGCTGGGGCCCCTGCCCCCCATGTTATTGCCCTGCCCCCGTTTCCGGAATGGCTCCGATTTGAAGCCAAATGGAGGCTGAGGGCAGGTGGGAGGGCCAAGCTCCATTTGCCGCTCTGACTGCTTGGAGAGGCGAGCGTTGCATGCCCCCACAGACAGTGCAATGCCCCACTCTGGCTTGGCACTTGGGGCAGTAGCCCCCCCCCCCAGCTACGCCACTGAAGATACTTTGAATCATTTGAACATGAGAGTAATTTTCACTCCCAAGACACTGGCTGGAAAGCTGGTATGAGCAACAGTTGCCTGAGTAGCAGATTTGTAGTAAAAATAAAATGTATGCAATGTTAAGGAGAAAGTCAAATGCTCTGTTGAAAATGGTAAGAATGGATGAAGCTGTCATACTGAGTCAGACCATTGTTCTGTCTAGTTCAGTGTTATTTATTTTGACTGGCAGTGCTTCCCAGGTTCTGGAGTACAGGTCTTTCACATCATCTACTTTCATATCATCTACTTTCTTTCACATCATCTACTACCTGATCCTTTTCATTGGGGATGTTAGGGACTGCATCTGGATCTTCTTCATGCCTTTTGTCACTGAGCTATAGACCAATGGTTCTCAAACTGGTTGGTCGCGACTCACCAGGAAAACCAGAAGCAGCCACTACCCCCTTAAGGGGGGTGGCAATGTGCAGCTCCCTGAAGTGATCAAGACCCACTTCTGGTTTTCATCTGGAACTGGAAGTGGGTCTCAATCACTCTAGGGAGCCGATCTGAATCACGGGGAGGCATGCAGAGGGGGCTGCACCTCCCATACCCTCCAGAGGGCCAGCGCGACCCCCAGTAAGTAAAAAAAAAACACTTTTTCTCCAGCGGCAGCATGCTGCCTCCGCCCCAGCTCACTCCTGCAAAGACTTACAACGTCCCCAACTCGTGGAGAGAACTTTGAGAACGGCTGCTATAAATGCTCCAGTTTTTATTTTACTTAATTCATTTTTCACTTCTTTAGGAAAACATCCACAAGTGGGAAGTGTGCAAGACCAAGCAGTTTCTATTGTCTCTATTCCCTTCTACAGAGGATGACCATTGAAAGAGGATATTCCTATTAGAAACCAAAGCCCTCTGGGTTGTGTGGAAAAGTACCTGCAGAAGGAATGCAAGTGAGAATGGCTTAATCCTTAAAGCTGGGATAATAGGCTGTGCGACTCTTTGCAGTCAGGTTTGTTTACTTCAGCAGTAAATTCTGGGACTTTGTTCACACCCAAACCAACTCTGTTTCATTCAACATTTTTTTCCCATGATGGTCATATGATAAAACAGAAAAGACTTTTCCAAAACATGTTTGTTGTTGTTACAACTTTGTCTGAAGTCCTCTCAAACATGATATAGCCCTGAATTTTCTCAAGGGATAGAAAAGTACCCCAAGATTTGACAGATTCAAAGGAATTAAAATTGTTCCCTGAAACATCAGGCTAGCCTTTCTAAAGGAAGAAAACACAAATAAAGAGCTTAAAACCTTTTCTCCTTTTTCTCCTTTCCTGATCAGTCAATGGGCAGGTTAAAAATGCTGTTTAAAGATTTTCATGCTTCAGAAAATAGCTTTATGGTTTTGTTGAGGTTAACATAAGAACATAAGAACAGCCCTGCTGGATCAGGCCAAAAGCCCATCTAGTCCAGCTTCCTGTATCACACAGTGGCCCAACCAGATGCCCCAGCGGGTTCAAATCTCCCGCTCAGCCACGAAGCTTCCTGGATGACCTTGGGCCAGTCACTATCTCTCAGCCTAACCTACCTCACAGGGTTGTTGTGAGGACACAAGGAGGGAAGGGACTATGTATACCACCCTGAGCTCCTTGGAGGAAGGGCGGTATAAACATGTGAATGAATGAATGAATGAATGAATGAATGAGCAAGTGTGAATGATCAGTATTTTTCAGCTAATGTTGGCTCATCAGAAATGTGTTGACATCACATCATGATGGAGAAGGGCAAAAAAGCCAGATGCACAGGAGGCATTCAGGAAATCTTTTCTAGATCAAATTTCAGGGAAATTTTCATAGGTACCTGCTCCATTTACTCTTCAAAATTTATCTTAATGGTGTCTTTATGGTTGATCCAGGTCACCTCTATTGCCACTCTGCAGATGAGACACCCATGAGGCTACTGTGATTGATGGATCTGAATTTACCACTGGGAAATTGCTAGTCTAGTGTGTGAAACAGCCATTAATAAACAGCAACAGGTTAATTCATTTCAGAATTGCCTACTGGTAACTATACTTATTACCATATGTTATTGTCAGAGTCTCCCAAGCTTGAACTGGAAACCTCAGGATCTGCAACTGGTCTGATGTTTGTGACTAATGGTCCGATCCTCTTCCATGCTAGTCCATAGCAAGCAGTGCCACCAAAGGAGCGTGTGCTGTATGCTGTGATGGGAGGGTGCCCAGATAGCCCGGGAGAGTAAATTCCTTTTTACTTACCCCCCTGTAGGTTGCCTGGCCTCCAATGGCTCTCCTCAGACCTACAACAGCTATTTAGCTGGGATAAATTTAGCTGACATATTTGTTATATGATTTATATGTATTTTATTGTTGTAAGCTGCTTTGAGTCCCCCCTATGGGGGGAGAAAGCGGGATAGAAATCTTAATAATAATAATAATAATAATAATAATAATAATAATAATAATAATAATATACAATCCAAGGAGCCTCAGAGGACATGTTGGGCCAGGAAAAGAGAGATACAATCTTGGCATGCTCCACTCCTGCCCTGTTTTGGCCTGGTCCCTACCCTGATCCTTCCTGAACCACTCCTGAACCACCCCACCCCCACCTTACCTGTTACAGTGGGTGTCTGGGAGCCACAAGCACATGTGTAGACCCTTCAGCTGTTTGCCCTGCAGCTCTGAAGTGTACAATAGCAGTGTGGCTTTCACACCATTGGCTTATGCTGATGGATCACAAGAGCTGTCAGCATAAGACCAGCACTGGATTGGGCTGCCTACCATTCTTTGATCCAGTCCAGCATTTCAGAATGTCCAGGGTTAATCACAGAGTCCATTCCAGAATTTAGAATGGAGTGGAAGGGCAAGAGATATAGAAGGGAAGGATTGCAGTCACTATGTTGCTGTATGCAGAGAAAGAATTTGAACAAGACCCGAGTTTCATTTTTATGGGACCTTCCCCCTAACCAGCCTGGTGAAGAACTGTATGTCAGAATGCTCTTCAGGTTTATAAGGGAGCAGGGCTGTGCAATATCAGTCCCTGTGATTGGCAGGCAGAATGATGAGGCGGGCCTTTGTATTAGGGAAGCAGTTTGGTATAACCAGGACCCTGGCTGTCTGCCTTTGACTGGTCAAAAGACCTGTCAAAACACCTTCTGTGTTTCAGGCTCCAGTTTCTTGAATGTGAAGCTCAAGCCATTGATCTCATAGACTCTAGAACACACTCTCCAGGCTTATATTTAAGTCTGGCCATCCATGGCCTTAGCCTTGGCCCTTTTCGTGGCTTATATTTATATAGCGCCACCAACGTCCAGAGTAGTTTACAGGGAACATTTTATAGGTCCTAAGACCTTCAA
This sequence comes from Plestiodon gilberti rubricaudatus, assembly GCA_026170595.1. NCBI lineage: Eukaryota > Metazoa > Chordata > Lepidosauria > Squamata > Scincidae > Plestiodon > Plestiodon gilberti. Next base: position 23,434,074 of record JANXHW010000002.1, on the reverse strand, counting down.
CTCTGCCTGATTTTATAGGAGCTGGTCTTGGATAATGTTTTCAGGAATAAGGATATTGGGCCTCGGCCAATCAGAAATTTGTCAACAGAAAGGTTCAGAGGCACTTGCAGCCTATCATACGTTCATTGGAACTGGACTGTATTATGCTGAGCATGATGATTAGTCAACACCTGCTATAGGGATGAATGAGATGTAAAGGTTGACAGAGGAAAATAAAAATATTTGGATATACAGTATAAGGTAACTGCTAAATCTGTGCAGAAAAGATCCTTCCAATTCGCACAACATTTTTTCACATAGTTGTGAATGTGCCCCCACAAGTTGATGTTTTTTGTTCTTTGACACATAGCCAAATCACAGCTCAGTATCACTAAAAGTTGTATCCATAAATTGGTTTTTTGGAGGATGTTGCTATATTGAGCACAGCAGTCTTGTGTGAGAATTGCAATTCATGTTTGTTGATATCATAGCTCAGAGAATATGGTGGGGTGCACTGCCGTCACTGCAGGGGGCGGAGCTCTAAGTTCCGCTGCGATCCGACCCTCCGTTACACGGGTGAACGAAGCGGCCCCGCCCCCTCGCCTTCGGAACCATTCAAGGCGGTGAAAACAATGCACAGGAGACTCCTTGCTCGTTGCTTTTGCTGCCCTGAAAGGCTCCGAAGGCGAGGGGGCGGGGCCGCTTCGTTCACCCGTGTAACGGAGGGTCGGATCGCGGCGGAACTTAGAGCTCCACCCCCCTGCAGTGACACCAGTGGCGGGGTGTAATCTTGGCACATTTGTTGTGAATATTCACTGTAAAACAGACATGCAGACCCCTATTTGTTTCAACCAAGCTTTGGTTGGAAGAGCACTAAATGTTATTCTGGCCACAGATACCTCCCTAGTGCTTTGTGCTCTTCTTTGCAAATCGTTAATTGGATAAAGTTAAAAATGAATTTTGTGACCTTCTGTGATATCTTATGCAGAGAGGAAACTATTTGGGTCAGACTGGGGAGAAATATATTTTTCTTTAGTTTTATAGCTCCTAGTGATCCTAGGCCCTGATCCCAGATTGCAACTCTTTGGCACAATCACAGTACAAATAATAAATACATCAGTAATGAAAATAGGCATAAAACTGAAAGCAATCCCTACCTTTGTGGCATTTTAGCAGGACATGCTGAATTCTCCAAAAACTGTTAGAAAAATGAGCTGCACATTTTCTTGAGCCAAAGAATAGAGTTTAGTGCCAAAGTTTTCATGCAATCGTTTATTTTGTTGTATAGTATTTACTACATTTTCATACTCAACCTAGCATTTTTAAGGCAGCAAACAGCTCCCTTTGGGGATGTCATCAATGCCATTTCACAAGTTGGCAAGCTTGAAGGTACTCGGTGTACTCTTGAAATGTCATAGATTGTTTCCCCTCTGCTCCTCTGGAAGGTGAGGCATTTGCTCTATGATGGACACTTCATCTGTGTCCTTGATTGGTTTTGGAAAGTGATGGCATGACCCACTTTTAGTGCTGTAATTCTCATTATGTCCCCTGCTCTCATTATGCTGTGATCCATCCAAGGTTCAATTGCTGACCCTGTAAATTTATCTAATCCCCTTGAGTTCCAAAGCCTTTGCAACAAACCCCGAAAAACCTCATCAATAGACATTGGAAAGGAACCTGGGTCCATCTTTCTTGGGGTTTCTCTACACCCTCTTTCTCCTAACGATACAGCTGTTCATGGTTTACACAGGTGTCTAATATTTTTAAGGGCTGTGACTGATAGAGGCTAAAAAAGGAATGAAACTGTCCCAGTGTTGAACATATCCCCCCCCCCCCCCACTTCTATGGCTTCTTTAATTAGCAGCCGCATGTTGCTGTGTCACTGGAGCTGACTGACTCAGCTTTAGCTTAACCTCAGGTTGACCTCAAAGTTCTCAGGCTAGAGGAAATCATTAAGTAATAAGCTAAGAATTACAAGGAGCACCATCCATGGTTGCATTTGTTTACTGATGTTTTTTGCTCAGGCTCAGATCTTCAGGGCTAAGTAATATACAGTATCTATAAATATATCATATGCATGTACCGTATTTTTGAGAGGAATCTGTTTTCAGATGTGCCGTGCAGAGTAGCCCACAACGGTGGATGTATTTCAAAACTAAAATAGGCTTGTGTTATCTAGCACAGGGTGTAAACATATGTAATTGCTCGAGTCTCAAATGATACATAATGAAAGTGGCATAAACTTATGTTGGAGTTAGTGGTGCTATGCCCATTCATCTGGCTCAGAGCAGGTTCAAATCACAGAAATCTGGCATATCATATGCCTAATTAAAATTATCTAGCTAAATCAGACTGGGGATTTCTCCCTCATTAATTTTCCACTCTGGAGATGAGGGCTTTTAAAATTTATCATGCCAGCAGTTTTGGATGGCAAACATATGTTTTATGTGTGGATATTTGATGGCTCAGAGAAGCCTAAGCTATCCTATGTGCAGTTGGATATACAGTACCATTGCAGTTTACTACTGAAAGTGCATTTCAGTGCTCAGAAAACATTGAAGTTGATTACACCTGCTCAATAAAATTTGCTTGCATAACTTGTCTAAAACATTCTCCTTCCATGATGTCCATCACAATGCTCTTTCATCTTTCTGTCAGAGTAGGAACTCTTCAAAACTCTTCTACCAGTCTTCTCAGGATCAAAACAGACATGATATTAAATGCATATTTGCCTCTCTTTTATTTGTGTTTTTTAATTTTATTTTTTGATCTTGCAACCCCCCCCCCTTTTTTTTTTCTTTCAACAGATGCAAGATGTTTCGGTTACATTGCTTTCAGTGTCAGGTTCTTTGCTGATTCTCCAACTGGTTATCAGCTATCAGTTAAATTAATATCCAGCTACAAAGACTATTGAAATACATGCCCAGGAATGCAATGATCTTTGCAAGAGCAAAGCAGTGAAGCTGTGGTTATTCAGTCAAATGGCAAAGCACAAACAACAATAATAGACAGATCATGCACGAGTATACAGAAAAGGAGAGGCACATGTAAGAGAACAAATGATAATTTATTCAAGTGGGAAATTTGGAAAATTAGTTGCATTAGGAAAATCAAGAGTCATGGTGAACTTTAGGCTTTCTTAACTCTATGTGCAACTCACACTGTCCAAAACTGATATAAGAAAATGTAGAGTCATTTTATGACTCTAGACTTTCCTAATGCAAGTTCTACAGTAGGCTTCCTTGAATCCCACAACAGACAACCTTATTCTACCAAGACTATCTCTCAGGAGGGGTGGGAGAAGGAAGTGACTGTGCAGGTACTTCCTCTCCCTCATCTTCCCAAAGGCCAATGTGGTTTACTCTTAATGCTTGAGAGCAAGCCAGGGTGCAATGGATGGAAGGGGAAGGAACTTCCTCTTCCTGCCACTGCTACATCCAGCCCCAGGTAAGCTGGGTGTAGCGGGGACATGGTGGATGGATGGGGAAGATTTGGGGAACATGCTGGGTGGGAGCAAAATGAACTGGGGGCATGCTGGGGTGGTGTGTGGGGGGGAATGAGAGGATGAACAATTGTGGAACTCCTTGTCAGGGAAATTGAGAACTACCCTCTCATAAGAACATAAGAAGAGCCCCGCTGGATCAGGCCAAAGGCCCATCTAGTCCAGCTTCCTGTATCACACAGTGGCCCCACCAGATGCCTCAGGGAGCACACAGTCAACAAGTTAACCTGTTTACTGTTGTCACTTCCTTGCACCTGGCACAGGTAACCTGTTTCCTGTTGTCACTCCCTTGCACCTGGCACAGAGAAAACCTACTTCTAAAGCCAGGAGGTTGCTTATGGCTTGTAACCTGTGATGGTCTTTTCCTCCATGAATCTATCCAAACCCCTTTTAAAGGCATCTAGGCCAGGTGCCATCACCACATCCTGTGGCAAGGAGTTCCACAGATGAATTACACGCTGGGTAAAGAAATATTTTCTTTTGTCTGTTCTAACTCTCCCTCCACTCAATTTTAGTGCATGTCCCCTGGTTCTGGTGTTGTGCGAAAGGGAGAAGAATTTCCCTCTATCCACTCTCTCCATCCCATGCATAATGTTATACGTCTCAATCATGTCCCCCCTCAGGTGTGCCTTTTTTCTAGACTGAAAAGCCCCAAATGTTGTAGCTTTTCCTCATAAGGGAGGTGCTCCAGCCCACAAATCATTCTGGTCGCTCTTTTCTGCACCTTTTCCAATTCTACTATATCCTTTGAGGTGTGGTGACCAGAACTGGACACAATACTCCAGATGTGGCCTTACCATCGATTTGTACAAAGGGGGTTAAACCGCTGAACCATAAGCTGTCGATCGAAAGGTCGGCAGTTCGATTCCCGCGACGGGGTGAGCGCTCATTGCTTGGCCAGCTCCTGCCAACCTAGCAGTTCCAAAGCATTTCAATGTGAGTAGATAAATAGGTACCGCTTGCGGGAAGGTAAACAGCGCTCCGTGTTCCAGCCGCATGCTACGCGCTGCGGCAAGGAGAGTCATGCCAGCCACATGACCATGGAGGCGTCTTCGGACAATGCTGGCTCTTCGGCTTTGAAATGGAGATGAGCACCACACCCTAGAGTCGGACACGACTGGACTTAATTGTCAGGGGATACCTTTACCTTTATAATGATATTGGCCGTTTTATTCTCAATCCCTTTTTTTAATGATCCCGAGCATGGAATTGGCCTTCTTCACAGCCACCGCACACTGGGTTGACACTTTCATCGACCTGTCCACCAGCACTCCAAGATCTCTTTCTTGATCCGTCACAGACAGCTCAGAACCCATTAGCGTATATGTGAAATTTTGGTTTCTTGCCCCAATGTGCATCACTTTGCACTTACTTACATTAAAGCGCATCTGCCATTTTGCTGCCCATTCTCCCAGTTTGGAGAGATCCTTCTGGAGCTCTTCATAATCCCTGCTGGTCTTCGCCACCTGGAAAAGTTTAGTGTCGTCCGCAAACTTGTCCACCTCACTGCTTATCCCCAACTCCAGGTCATTTATGAACAAGTTGAAAAGACCGATCCTTGGGGCACACCGCTTTTCACCTCTCACTATTGTGAAAATTGCCCATTGACTCCCACATTGACTCCTCCCTCATGACATTTCGGCGAGGGCTCAAAATGTTTCGTCTAGCGTTTGGGTGATGGGTTGATGTCTGACTTCTGGGTCTCAAGATGTTTTGTTCCGTTGCTTCTATGCTCTATATCGTCCTTCCCCCCCCCCATGGTTTTTATTGTTTTAAACTTATTTTATGTATTGTTTTAAATTATGCATTTTTATCTTGTTGTAAGCCGCCTTGGGCATTTGCCATGGCATAGGATAAGACAGGGTATAAAGTTTTAAAATAAACAAATAAATAAATATACAAGTGTACATAAGGGCCCAGAGCAGCAGCTTTTTTCCTCTCCTGTAGACGCTTTTCCATTTGAAACTAGACCCTGGGACTGCCATTGCCATCTGCCAGAAAGGTCACCTAAGGATAATTTAACATAACATTTCTTACTGTGGCGTATCTGAGATGACCATAAGATGTTTTAGCTCTTCTGTTCTGCTTCATGAAACTGCAGCTTTATGGCTTTTGCAGTTTGCTTGTTTAACTCGGTATTGAATAAAGATGAATAAAGTCTGGCTGCAAGTGAATTGTTCAAGCAACCCCTTTAAGTACATACAAAGAGGTAATCTTTATGGGTTTTTTAGCCATGTGAAAACAGCTCTTAACTTGAAGAAGTAAAAGAGTTCTTACACTTAGTCCGTTGAGATTCCTGTCCCTCTGATCCTACCGATGTTAGAAAGCGGGCGATCTGAGTGGATTGAAGACGGAAAGGTGCGGTTCCTAGATGACCGCTTGTAACCCCTCTGCTGCACTCCGTTCCTCTGGTTTATTTCGCTGTTGAAAGGCTTTATTTAGAAAGGGGAACCATATTTTGTTGATATAAGACATTTCCTGTTGGCGATTCATAAGTGATTTAGGTTTTCTTTGGGAAATTGAAATGGCTTCAAGATTAAGACGCTGTCTGTTTCTTGGCTCATGAAATAAAGATCTTGTTTTTTGAAAATCAATTGTGTCCTGTTTCTTTAACGTGTAGGGCTACAGCAGATTTTTCTTCTTGTCCATCTTTCTACATATAGCCCTGGGTCCTCAGTGCAAGGTTAAGTACATCTTTCAGCGCAGGCTGAGTTCTCTATCTCTGCTTTTGAGAAAATCCGAAGGGTCTGGATGAAACGTCAAGCAACAGAAGATCAAAAGACTTGTCTCACCGCTTTTGTCTGCTTTGGAGAATCCACTCAGATCGCCTGCTTTCTAACATCGGTAGGATCAGAGGGACAGGAATCTCAACGGACTAAGTGTAAGAACTCTTTTACTTCTTCAAGTTAAGAGCTGTTTTCACATGGCTAAAAAACCCATAAAGATTACCTCTTTGTATGTAGCAACAAGCCATGAAAATCTACATCTGCATCTAACCCCTTTAAGGTTTTTAAAGTTCCCATTGTTCGCAAGGAAAGCGTTCAGGTTTTGTTGTTTTCTAATCAAAATTCTCCATTTAGAAGTACATGGAAAACACATGTAGAATCTCTGTATATTTGGTATTCTGAGACATGCACAACTTTAGCCCATCTGTAGTCTTGGCATTCCACAGACAGATCCCCTTTTCACGGTCTGCTAGTGTGTGCATGTACCTGTCCAAAGTTTTGCTGATCGTTTGCTCTCTGACATTTTGGTTCATGGAAACAGGTCAAAGTGATAACCCCTTCCCACCCACACAGACTGCTGTTAACTTTGATGGTAATTCCTGTGAGTACATAGGTTAATATTTGAAGGTCTGGAGACACAACATAAGCCTTTACATCCGGTTCAGGGATCACCTGCCACCCCATATTTCTGTGTTCTTTTATGTCATCCATTGAGATTACAAGTGTCAACCCATAAGATTTTTTTTTTATTTTTGCAGCTTGTGTAGGGGTGTACGTGCTAACATGCCTATCTGCACTACATTGCTTTCAATGGAATGCATGCACCGATATACATCCAAGTGCATATTCCATGTACAAAAATGCTTTGCAGGTAAGCCATTGGCACTGGGATATGAATTAGGATGTGCATTCTCTTTCTCCTGAATCTGGCTTTATTTATTTAGTTATTCATTTTATCACTTTATTACACTGCCTGACAAATGTATTTCCAGGGCAGCATACAGATTAAAACAGTACACTACTACAACACATCGATAAAACAATGCAAGACAGGACAGAAGATAAAAATAGCATTAAAGCAATTCAGTAAAGAGTTTAAAAGTCTGGAAAAATAAAAAAAGATTTTCATCGGATGCTAAAAATGATAATAAAGTGTTATTGTTCAGTCGTTAAGTCGTGTCCGACCCTTCGTGATCCCATGAACCATATCCCGCCAGGCCTTCCTGTCCTCCACTATCTTCCTGAGTTCGCTCATTTTCATGCTCGTTGCATCGGTGATGCTGTCTAACCATCTCATCCTTTGCCTTCCCCTTCTCCTTTTGCCTTCAATCTTTCCCAGCATCAGAGTCTTCTCCAGAGACTCCTCTCTTCGCATTAGGTGGCCAAAATATTTGTTTCAGCCTCAGTACCTGTCCTTCCAGGGAACAGTCAGGGTTGATTTCATTTAGGATTGACTGATTTGATCTCCTAGCAGTCCAAGGGACTCTCAGGAGTCTTCTCCAGCACCACAGTTCAAAAGAATCTATTCTTCGGCGCTCAGCCTTCCTTATGGTCCAACTCTCACAACCATACATTGCTACTGGGAACACCATCGCCCTGACTATACGAACTTTTGTTGGCATGGTGATATCTTTGCTTTTTATTATGCTATCTAAGTTTGCCATAGCTTTCCTTCCAAGGAGTAAGATAATAAAGTAGGTGCCAGGTAAGTGTTCTTGAGCAGAGCATTCTACAAATTGGACAGCACCACTGAGAAGGTACTCTTTAGATCTCCTCCCACCACATCTCTGCCAGTGGGAGCACTTGAAAAGATAAGCACAGTATATGAGCATGCTCCTGTGGGAGAAAGCAGTCCTCAGGCATGCAGACCTCAAGCCAAGAAGAGCGTTCAAGGTATCAGCAAGCACATGATTTGTGCTTTAGGTATGGACAGGGAGCCCAATTTTGTGGAGAGAATTTGGACTCTTGGAGTGCATGTCTAAGGGACACATCCTCAGAGGCAGCCACACTATGAGCGCAGAGTGAGGCTCTTGCTTAGCGGAGAGTCTTCTTGTTTGTCAGTAACATAAAGCCAGCAAGAAAGGTGATCCACTACAGCTAATTCTAAGTGAGGCCATGTTGCAGGGCCTCTGAGAGGTGGGGTTAAGGGGGTAAACCATAACCCGGGCCCTGAGTAAAAAATGTGTCAAAAAGGGGGCCCAGGAGCAAAAAGGGGGGCCCCAGGAGCCAAATTCACATGAAGGGAAGGGGCCCAAAAGAAACGTTGTACCCCCTGATAAAATTCCTCTGACGTGCATCCTTAGCCTGCTCCTTCCATTGTTTGGGTCCCTCTCTGAAGAAACTAAAGCAGCAGGACCCTCTCCATCTGTTAGCCCCCTTCCTCTGTGGGTTCATGCTTGTGCCCTTCTCCCTGCTGTCAGTGTTCACTGATGATAGCATGAGGACAGTGCACTTGCATTGGGTTAGTGGTGCAGGTTTGGGTGGCTTTACAGGAGGCTGTTTTCTGTTTTTTAAAAATATTTTCCTACGTATCTTCAGTGGCGTTCTTACTATGGGGGAGCTGGTGTGCTGCGCCCCAGGTGCCAAGTGGGCACGGTGCTTCCAGGGGGGCAGCAGCTTGGGCTTGGGGCTGCGCGGCGGGGCGCGGCACCGGAGCCCGACTGCCGAGCCCCCGGGAAGCAGCACGCCCGCTCAGCGCGTCACCGGCTTCCAGAGGCTCCGCTCCGAAGCAGGGACAAGCCCTCCTCATTGCGACCGCCCAGTTCAGCGGTCGAGGGCTTTGTGAGCCGGCCGAATGCGTCGCCGGCTTTTATTTGGGTTTTCTGCACATGCGCAGAACCTTTCTGAGGGCAAACGGGCGGTCGCAATGAGGAGGGCTTGTCCCGGCTTTCGGAAGCCGGTGACGTGCCGCTTCCGGGGGGGGCAGTCGGGCTCTGGCGCGACGGGGGTGCTCCAGCCCCCGCCCCCGGGCGCCAGAACGCATTAAAACGCCACTGCGTATCTTAAGGGTCTCCGTCCCCCCAGCTGAGCAGAAAATGAGTCAAATATTCAACAAACCTTGAAACCTAAGCAAGGTTTTTGATGTTTGAATGAATGCCCTATCTCATCCTCGTCCCAGTCAGGAGGAGCCAAAACAGGTGCCTCATCAAAGTTGGTCAGAGAGGTCAAGATTCAATGCAGTAATCAGAAAAGTGAGCAGGAGTAAAAACAATGTCCTCTCACAGGGGACAAGTTCCTTAAACTGAGTAGCGGTGCAATCCTATCCAACTTACACCACCGGTGTAACTAGCGGTGCAGCGAGAACAGAAGGCCCTAGAATGGAAAGGGGATTCAAATCCCCTCTAAAGGGGGATTCAAAGGGGATTTAAATCTCCCCTCCAAAGGCTCTTGCCCTTCCCTTTCCCGCTGGTTACACCGGTGGTGTAAGTTGGATAGTATTGAGCTGTTAGAAGCTGTAACGCTAGGGATTTATCAACTTGGATGTAGATTGGCCCTTAGGGTCAGGTGACTGAGTATTCAGGGTAATCCAGAATGACATCCTCGATGGTAGCCTCAAAGCGTGAAAGTTAGAAGCCCGGAAACAGAATGCCGGACTGACAGGAGGTGGAGCCTGGCTGCTAGAAGACCGGTTTTGAGATCTTGCAGACCCTTGCAGATCTTTGAGATCTTGCAGGAAGGAGCTGGCTAAGGATCACTTTTGTAAATCCTGAGTTAAGTGCTTCAGATATGAAACACGTGAAAGAATTTCCACACAGTAGCTATTTTTTCTTTACACCAGGGATGTGGATCAAGTCTCTGACTCCAAGTCTCGAGTCAAGTTTCAAGTCTCTGGGTCCAAGTCTCATGTCAAGTCCTAAGTCTTTGCCCCCAAGTCCTGAGTCTTTGGTTGCGAGTCCCTATCTATTTAATGGGGAAAACGGGTTTAAACCTGAATAAAATTCAACTTGTCGTAAAAAGCTCTAAGTCTCAAGTCGCGTCTTTCAAGTCTTTTACAATCGCCAAGTCAAGTCCGAGTCAGGTCACTGACACGACTTGAGTCCGAGTCAATAGACTCAAGTCTACATCACTGCTTTACACTAAATATTCATGAACTGTAAGAGGTTTTGGGGCCTGTCATTTCACTTGCAGCTGTTTCATTTTTGGTACCGAACTTCTGTTGTGCTGCAGTTCTGGAAACATAGCATATTGCTCTAGCCATTCATTCACCAGGTACTCTGCAGTGCTATGCCGCAGAGCAAAAATTACACAATGAGGTGATTGTGTAATCCTTCGAAATCCTTTTCTTTTCTAAAAAAGATTCCAAAATCTGATAATTCACCCACAGGCATGTGTGTCTTTTTTTTTTTAGGAAATTGAATTTTCAAGCGCTGCTCTTTATTTTCTTGATCTTTTGTCTTTCTCTGGAATGTCTGAATAGCTAATTTTTTAAAATGTTAATGAATGATACATTTTGTAATGTGAGATGCTCTACACTGAAGAGCATAACTTCCAACGTTTTTCTAGCAAATGTTGGAACTAATCAGAGCTGTTTCCCAAGAATCTCTGAACATGATTAAACAGAGCTCATCTTAGAATTTTTCATGCAGATTGGGAGTTTACTTCAAAGTGCTGTCAGAGCAAAGTTATTGCTTCAAAGAGAACAGATGGGAAATGTATACCCAATTTCCACACCAAATATAATGATGAACTGAGCCCTTCTCAAACCAGTCCGAAACTCGAGGCAGGAACAATTGCTTCAGCCAGGTATGTCTGGTTAAGTTAAGGCCATGATTTCCGTGTATTTTCCCCATCTAGAACATGAGTGTTAATATGTTTGGCAGGAGCGACAGTGCTAAACCTCCCAAAAATTCCGTGGAAAATTAACAGGCCAGGACAGGTAGGAATCAGACTGGGAGGGAGGATTAAGAGTAACTTCTAGTCTGACATACAGTTTTCAAGTGAAATCTGGATCCTCCTCCTAATCTTACCTCATCCATCCAATGGGAGCAGGTCGGTTAGAATGAGCCACTTCTGACATTTTGAAAAGAGAACCTGATGCTGTCAGTTGAAGAGACTTGAAGAGTACAGGGTTTTCTAACAGGTGCTTTATATATTATTTATGTGGGCTACAGTCCAGCCCTCGTTAGAATCATAGAATGTTCACAGTTTGGCTGTACAGCACTTGGAAATCATCTAGTCCAACTCCTTGCTCAGTGCAGGCACTGCTACAACATCTCTGACAGTTGACCATCCAGCCTTTTCATTGTCTGTGGACTCCCCAATAAACATGCGAGACAGTAATATGGGTGAAAATAGACCACTTTTATTAAAGGCTATTTACATAGACGAAGAGGACCTGCAGCAGGGAAAGGAATTGTCATCGTCCTTTTACCTGACGTGCTGGCGGCTGATGGGGGGGGGGGTAGTGGCAGCTGATTGCTTATTTCCTCAGGCTGGGCATTCCCCTCCCTGAATCAGAGGCGTCACTAGGACGCGTGTCACCCCAAGGCGATTTTTTGGGGGGGCGACCCGGCTGCACCCTGCCCCGGGTGCCCCCCGCCCCTTTGTGTCACCCGCCGGACACTCCGAGGCCAGCCCAGGAGCCGGCCTCGGAGCATCCAGCCCGGCCAGCGCTTCAGGGCCTTCTGAAAGAAGGCCCAATGCGTCAATACGGGTAGTTTTAGTTGTTTCGCGCATGCGCAGACCGGTTTGGTCTCTGCACATGCGCGAAACAACTAAAACTAACCGTATTGATGCGGTGGGCCTTCTTTCAGAAGGCCCTGGAGCACCGGCCGGGCTGGACGCTCCGAGGCCGGCTCCCGGGCCGGCCTCGGAGCATCCGGAGGGCCTGATGGTGATGTGCGTCACGGAGGTGACGCACGTGGGGGGTGCGCGCGTCACCCCTTTGCGTGCGTCACCCCGTGGCGGCCCGCTTCCATCGCTTGACGGGAGCGACGCCAATGCCCTGAATCCAAGCTGCACCCCATCATCAGACTATCAACCCCTGAAGGGGCTGAGGCAGCTGAACTGCACAAATTCGCCAAGGCTGGGAAGACATTGAGGTGGCCTCTGTGGTCCAGGCCAGAGGGGTCCCCCGCCATTTCTTCAAGCCAGCTAGCTTCTGAGGAATACTGAGTTTTCCCTCGCCTTTGCTGACCTAAAGGTGCATACCAAATTCCCTACTCCAGCCTTCTTGGCCCTCACTAACCTGCAAGACAAAGTGACCAAGGTAAGTGAAAAGGTGAGGCAAAATACCAAACCCACGTACAATCTGATGTAGGCAAAAAACTACCTGCCAAGAGCCAACTGGCCTCCAATGGGTCTCTTCAGACCTACGCCATTTTGCTTGTGTGAATCTGAGGGGACGGTTCAAGGTGGGGACAGAGATGGAATCTCAGCATGTGCCATTGCTGCCCATATCTTCCCCTTCCCGCCGCCTGCCTGGCACTCTCCCCATCCAAATTGCCCACAATCCTCACCAGATCCACCTGCTCTTGGTGTGTGTGTGTGTGTGTGTGTGTGTGTGTGTGTGTGTGCGTGCGTGCGTGCGCGTGAGCTGCTGTCATGCACGCAGGGCCTCCAGCCATTTGTGCTGGTGGTCCTGAAGTGCATGACAGTGCCGTGGCTTTCACGCCATTGATTTGGGACTTACAGAGCCTTGCTGGATCAGGCCAAAGGCCCATCTAGTCCAGCTTCCTGTATCACACAGTGGCCCCACCAGATGCCTCAGGGAGCACACAGCCAACAAGATAACCTGTTTCCTGCTGCCACTCCCTTGCACCTGGCACAGAGAAAACCTACTTCTAAAACCTTATGTTTATGTTCTTATGTACAGTGGTGGATTGTGAGATCTGCCATTGTAAGCCTTGGATAGCATTGAATAGTTACTCAGTTACTCAGTGATCTAGATGCTGAGTAGAAATATTTTTGCCATTGTGTGACCCTGAAATAATGCAGTACTATTAACACTGATAGAAAGGTCTCACTTAGCTTCTGAAGCTTAGTTTGGAAAGAAAGCAAGTTGTGTGAAGTTCTCATTGATGCGTTGGTGCGGCTGCATGCTATGGACTGGTGGGAGATAGGATTGGGCTGTAACTACTGTATGATAAAATATTTTTGTAAAACTAACAACCACTAACAACAATATATGCAATAATGATGAGCACTGAGACAAAAGTCTGTGGTTTTTTTTGTTGTTGTTCTGAGGGATAAAGGGAAATGTTTCTCATGATGTTGATTTACAGCGCAATCCTGCACAACTTTAGGTCAGTGGAGCTCTTGCTCCGCCGGCCTAAAGCATTGCAACAGTGCCGTAAAGCACTTTTGTAAGTGGCACTGGCGCGGAGGCCAGTACCGCTCACTCCCCTGGCATCCTGAACCTGCACCAGCCGCCGCAGATAAGTGCTGTGCTAGATGGTGCAAGGACGGGCGGGATGGGGCAGCAAGGGAGGGGGGCCATTGGCCAGCCTGTGCTAGGAGGGGGTGGAGCTGGCATGCATTCGAGGAGGCCCATAGGCTCTGGGCTCACCTACACTCAGCGAAGGGGACAAATGTACATGCGGGACAAATGTCCCTTCTCCTGAGGTGTGCACTAGCAGAGCCGCTGTGGCTCAGAGGGTACAGCGGCTGGCCCATTAGGCCGGCCGTGTATCTTTACACAGGATTGCACCGTCAGTGGCAGTTGAAAAGGAACTACAGAATTGGGCGTTCTTCCATGCTTGAGTCACACAGCTGAGCATGGAATTTCCCCTCTTAAGTGCAAGAGCAAAATGCTCAACAAAGTTCTGGGAGCTTCTTAGATTGGCTGTGTGCATCTGCACTGAGATATGAAAGCAGTGAAAGGCAGTTCCCTTCCACTTCTGGCCAGGAAAGTCATGGGGAGTATCTGTACAGCTTCTCAGTTGTGTCAGCCGTGCTTTCTAGAGACAGCGTACAATCTGCCGTTGGCTGAAGCAATAACATCAATAATAATCAGAACTGTACATATTTATTAATTTTATTTATTTTATTTTTCACATTTTTATACCGCCCTTCCTCCGAGGACCTCAGAGTGGTGTACATATTTCCTCCCCTCCGTTTTGTCCTCACACCAACCCTGTGAGGTAGGTGGGGCTGAGAGATAGTGACTGGCCCAAGGTCACCCAGGAAGCTTCGTGGCTGAGCGGGGATTTGAATCTGGATCTTCCAGGTCTAAGTCCGACTCCCAAACCACTACACCATCCTGGGTTTTAGCATTCTCTTGCAATTATCCAAAAGGAAGCACTTGTGATTGACTACAAAATCTAAAGGCCAAACTAGACGTTTGCAAGAATGCGCTTTGAAGTGGCATGATTCCAACTGGAAGTGGTTCTTCTTTCACAACAAACAACTGCAGGAGGCCCAGTCCTGACTGTGGCCATGGTGGGGAGGTTTACCGTTTTCCCTTGTGTGGTTCTCCCACTGAAAATTCCCCCCCCAAATACTGATGTTCTCTGACGTGGCTATTTGCTGCAAATATTCTTTCCAAGAGCAAATAGCCCTGAAGGATGATTTTTGTTGGGAAAAGAGCGCTGGGGCAAGGATCAGCCTCTCATCAGGATTGGGTTCCCTGTAACTGCTTTTTTATTTTTATCTTTTTGAAAGAACATATGCTTCAATGTCATGCCTTTTTTAAATATGCATTCCTGCAATGGTTAGTTTGACTCTCCACCCAGCATTCTGGGCATGTCAGCTGGCGTGCACACGATCACCTCAGCCTATGGCACTGTGGCGAAAGGTCAGAATGGGCTGGCTAGAAACATCCACACTAGCAGCCCAATCCTGTGTGACTCAATCCTGTGTAAGAGTAGATCCACCGGTGTAAGTGCACTTATGTCAGTTTAACTTGCCATATGCTGGCAGACGCAGGACGGACACTGGCGTAACCCCCTTGGATGCTGCGCATGTGCAGTTCGGACGCAGGATGGACGCTCCTGCAACTCCACCGGTGAATGGGCATTCTGGGGGTGTTTGGACACCCCTGGAATGCCCCCTGTGCTGGCGGAGTTGTCCTGCGTCCGTCGGCGTACAGCAAGTTACACTGGCGTAAGTGCACTTACACTGGTGGATCTACTGTTACACCGGTGCAAGAGTTGCACAGGATTGCACTGGATAAAAATACTCAAATACTGATGAAAATACTCAAAGATTGAGCTGCAGTGGAGGTAGGCAGGTCAATTGAGGGGACGAAGTGATGGTCTACTTCCTGAGTGCCCCATCAGTTATAGAGCAGCAGAAACAGAACTCCTAACAGCTGGTTGCTCTGCATTTCTACATCGCTGGTGACCGAGAAAAAGAAAATGAAAAAAGAAGTATGTTTTGTTCAGTGGGGGGTTGACCCTCATTAGGAAAGTTGGATAATGTTGAATTTGTAAAACAGCAAGTTCTAGTGTCTTCCAAATCCACCAAATTATTGTTTTTAGGAGTGTAGTTTTGCTAAGCAGCTGCTATTACATACACCGTAGTTAAAATGCACCTCAGCTCCAGGATGAGATCACATAAATGTTTCACTTGCGTAAGATTAGGGATGTGTAAGCCACACACATATAAACCAAGTATCAAATGCTCCATTTGTGTAAACTGGCAGTTTTCCATTGGAACCACCAAGACCAGGACACTTGTAAACATTAGCTAAGGATCTGTTGTCAAATGTCCAAACTCTGTGAGGCCCAAACATCTGCAAACAACTCAGTTTATTGCATGCTTCGGACAGCAAAGCTGCTTTTTCTATTAAATTGTCTCACTGTTGTTTGCAAGGCATTCTCTTCCTCTTTTTTGAATGTTGTCATTATTTGCTCTTTACAACTGAACTGAATTTGGGGGAAAATTCTACAACAAATTCCTCTGCCATGAATGTGACTGAAAAATCTGTTTGATTTTTTTTTTTTTTAGCATTCCTAATTATGGATGCTGATGGATTTAGGAGCTTGGCAGGGGGAAACTCCAAAGGGTAATGATAATTGAATTTGGCAAGCTTTTGCTAAACATTTCTGACTTAAAAATAATCAAGACATGAGAACTAGTTCTTTTAAATACTCTTCAAACACAAATTGCAAAAGCAAATTTTGAAATATTTTCATTTAAATATGAATTACGAGATTTTGCCAAATTTTAGATTGATATAAAATGTATTTATTTTGTTTACATACACACTGTTGATCCAAAAAATTCCACAGAGGTTCACAAATTAAAAAAAGCAACTAAAAAACCATCAATAAAACAATACAAAACAATACAAATTAAAACTAAACAATTGAACAATGAAAAACAATACAACCCAAATTAGCAACAGTACAATAAGACAGTGGTGTAGATGGTATAGAATATACTATAATGCTCTGGGTTTTTGTTTCAAATTAATAGAAGAAGCAATTCATTTTTAGGGGGGAAATCTTCTATTTATGAATTTGGACAGCAACTGATTTGTCCTGCTAATACTATTCAGTAGCATGATATGCAATGTGATCCTATGCATTTCTACTCAAAAGTAAATCCTGTTAATTCCATGAGACTTACTCCAGGTAAGTGCATATAGGATTGCAGTCCTATTAACTTTCATGAAAGCCTGAGGATAGCTTTATATATTACAACTGCTGCAAATACATATATATTCCGATATTCCTCTACTATTGCCTGCAGCAAACAGATAAAGCTGGGATTTTCTTTTATTTATTGCAATATTGATATCTGGTATTCCATGTAGCATGTTCAAGGTGACACAAACACACCTGCGCACACACGTGTGCATGCACACACACACACACACGATACAGCACAAATACAGTTTCTTACACGGGCAGCCCTATCTTGTGTAAGGATAGGCCGGCCGCTATATCCTAAGCTCATTGTGGGCTGCCCCAGGGCTGCTTGGCCGCACCTCAGGAGAAGGGGACATTTGTCCCCTTCCCCAGGTGTACGTGAGCCTGGGGGCCTATAAGCCTCCTCAGATATATGCCAGGTCCAGACCTGGTGTACAATCAGGGAGGCCATGTAGGCTGGCCCGGGCTGGGAAGGGGCTTAGGATATCAGTGGAGCGCACCACTGATAGCCCCAACCCCTCCCAGCCCAGGTTGGTCAATGGCCACTCCCCCAGCTGCCCCTGCCCACCCTCCCCCCGCCCCTGCACCGACCAGTGCAGGACTTACCTCCATCGGTGGCCGCGGGGTCTGGAGGACAGCAGAGTGAGGGCTTCTGGCCTCCATGCTGGTGGCCCTTACTCCCGAGTTGTCGCAAATGTGCTTTGCAGCACGTTTGTGATGCTTCAGAGCACCAGTGTGCACACTCCACCTCTCTAAAGTTAGTCAGGATTGCGCTATAAGAAATAAAGTGGCACATCCCGGGAGCACAAGAGAGTTTAAAACTATTATGATAGACTAAGTGTTCAACAAAAGAGAAAGATCACAGCATGACAGAAAACCATCGAAGAAGGAGAGAGACTTTCTCTGCAGGAAATTTTGACAACCAGTGCATGGCCATTCCCTTCTTTACCTGTGTCCCAACCAACCAAGCTTCAGAAATTGGCCGGATAAACAAGAGCACTTCACCAGAAGATCTAAATGGATAGGTAGGCTCATACGATAGGAGTTCTTTAGAATCTTGGTCCTACAGCCAAGTCGTATTGGGTTGCCTTGTTGGTGGAACAAGCATTCCGCTAGTGCTAACTGCCTTGTGGCAGTCATAAAAACTACTGCTGCTGGAATGCTGGCGTGAAGACCAGAAGTACGTGAGTTGGTAGGGGAGGCGGAATGGTGTGGGGGAGAGCAGAACAGGAGTGGGGGAGGGGAGACCGAGGCAGTGATGGGGTGGGGGAAGCCAGGATGGGCAGGCAATGGGGTGAGGGGTGGGTCAGGTCTGAGAAGGGGCGGGTTTGGCGGCATGTGGTGGCCGCCAAAGCCTAGCCATCTTCCCAGACCTGATCTCGTGGTGCGGGTCCATGTGGACCTGCGCCAGAAAATTCCCTAGCACAGGTCTGAGTAGACCCATCTGCACTGCACAGGTTTACAAATGTTCCCTTACCCAGAGGAGACCTCCACAACTGCCCCCCCCCCCCGCTGGATGCAGCAGTAGACATTTTGACGTCACTGCATTGACAGGGGTGGGAAAGAATAGGATTGGGCTGTTAAGCTATTAAAGTTTTAAAGTCATCACTAGCACCTTGAACTATGTCTAGAAACAACCTAGAGGTCACCGCAGTATCAATGAGAGGTATCCACATTCTCTTAAAAGTTGGTATCCACATTCTCTAATCATAAAGCTGAATGTCTCAGTCCTGGTTCCTAGATATGTATACATGAGTTCATCGTATCCACACTACAGTACATGTTTTCTGCAGGTGTGCCACAACGCTTATAATGTTGGAGCTGCCCACATTGTGTATATATCAATAGAATTACAGTGTTGTCCTGATGATTAATTTGGTACAACATATGCTGCTTTGTATGCTCTTATTTTATTGCTTTTATAGTGTTGCCAGAGGCGCGAGCCTTTGGCGCGAGCCGAAGGGCTCTTTGCCCGTGGCTCTTCGCCCAGTGGATTGAAGACCAGCAGGCCAGAAGACTGTATTCCACGGCTGAGCCCCCCTAAGCTGCTTTTGCCCAGTGGGTCACCATTGCCATAACTTGTCAGCCCCCCTCCCTTCTCCTTGCGCATTGCTTATCTGTGCACAGGACATCTTAAGGAGATTGGAGGAGCCATGTCAGCATCGAGAGAAAGGTTGAGTGATTGATTTTTGTATGTGGGTGAGGGTTGAGTGTGTAGGTTGAGTGTGTGGTTGTTGTGTATGGGACTTCTGTGAATGGGTTAGGGGAGTGCTTAACCTTGGTCTCGGTGAGAGGGAGGCCTCGGGGGGACGAGTGGGACCTCTGCCCCAGTGAGAGGGGGGCAAGGGGTGTGGGGTGCAGTGACCCGCACCTCTGTGAGAGGGACGCGGGGGTTGCTGGACAGGAGTGGTTGGGATTTGGAGGGAACGCTTTTAGATAGTGGATTGACTGGGGAGTGAGGTGGTGTTTGAGAGTGGTGTGGTAATGAGTGAGGTTTTTAGTGTGGTCAGGAAGTAGGCTCCGCTGAAGGGCTATGTGTTTGTCACCTCGAGGGAGTCTGGGGGAGGGGCGGGCAGCCACCATTAGCAGAGTGATGGGTCACGGAAGATATGGCGGTGGGGGTTGGGCAGGCCGTTTCAGGAGAACGAGGGTCAGTCACAGGCAGACTGTCCCTCTTTCTGGCCCTTCTCCCATCCCTCTAACCCTCGGCGGTCTGGGCAACAGTCCCCTGAGTCTGAAACTGCTGCTCTTGAACGCCAGGTCAGTCAACAATAAAATCTGCCTAGTCCACGATTTAATCCTGGATGAAGGCGCTGACCTGGTGCGTATTACGGAGACCTGGCTGGATGAGTCGGGAGGGGTAAGTCTCTCCCAGATGTGCCCGCCAGGTTTCCGGGTATTGCAGCAGCCACGACTACAGGGGCGGGGAGGTGGAGTTGCGATAGTCTATCGTGATACCATCCATCTCACTGGGTACCCTGTCCCACGGTCCACTGGGTTTGAGTGCCTCCATGTCATGCTGGAAGGGCGAGACAGAATAGAGATTCTGTTGGTGTACCGCCCACCATGCTGCCCAACAGTCTTCCTGCCTGAGCTGACTGGGGTGGTCTCGGAGGTGGCGTTGGAGTTCCCTCGCCTACTGGTGTTGGGGGACTTTAATGTCCACGCTGAGGCCCCGAGGACAGCCGCGGCTCAGGACTTCATGGCCGCCATGGCAACCATGGGTCTGTCTCAGAGAATATCTGCCCCGACGCATGATGCGGGACACATGTTGGACCTGGTGTTTACTGCTGGACAGGTGGATGCTGATCTGGATGTGGAGGAAATTAACATCACTCCTTTGTCATGGACAGATCACTTCCTGGTGGGATTTAGGCTTATCGCAGCTTGTCGCCTCCGCAGTGGTGGGGGACCTCATTCTATGGTCCGCCCCCGGAGGATGATGGATCCGGATGGATTCCTGAGGGCTCTGGGGGACTTTCCTGTTGCCAGAGTCGGCGACTCACCCAGCGCCCTCGTTGATCTCTGGAATAGGGAAATGACCAGGGCCCTGGATCTGATCGCTCCTGAGCGACCAAGCCGCAGAGTCAGAGCGGCTCCTTGGTTTACTGAGGAGCTGCGGACGATGAAGCAGCAAGGTAGATGTCTAGAGCGACGGTGGCGGAAAACTTGTGCTGACTCTGACCGGGCACGGGCTAGAGCTCACTTCAGAGCCTATTCCGTGGCGGTGGCGGCAGCTAAGAAGGCTTTCTTTTCTGCCGGCATCGCGTCTGCGGAGAACCGTCCAGCTGAGCTTTTCCATGTGGTCCGGGGCCTACTCCATCTGCCCCCCCCAGTAGATGGGGCAGAACACACAGTGGCTCGCTGTGATGAGTTTGCAAAGCGCTTCGTGGACAAAGTCAATCGGATTCGGCATGACTTGGACTCCACGTTAGCAGTATCTAATGATGTCCCTGAGGCACCTGTCTGTTCCTCTTCATGGGATTCTTTTCAGCTTGTAGAACCTGAGGATGTGGACAGGATTCTTTGGAGTGTGAGACCATCCGCTTGCCCGCTTGACCCTTGTCCGGCATGGCTGATTAGAGCTTCCCGGGCAGGGCTGGCCGAGTGGACAGGGAGGGTGGTAAATTCATCTCTAAGGGAGGGGGTGGTGCTGCCGTCTTTGAAGCAGGCGGTGGTGCGCCCCCTCCTGAAGAAACCCTCCTTGGACCCCACTATATTGGACAACTTCCGGCCAGTCTCAAATATCCCGTTTCTGGGCAAGGTGATCGAGCGGATAGTGGCGTCTCAGCTCCAGAGGGTCTTGGAGGAAGCTGATTATCTGGATCCATTCCAGTCTGGCTTCAAGCTGGGGTTCGGGACAGAGATGGCCTTGGTCGCCTTGGTGGATGACCTGCGCCGGGGACTGGACAGGGGGAGTGCGTCCCTGTTGGTCCTGCTGGACCTCTCGGCGGCATTTGACACCATTGACCATGGTGTCCTTCTGGGTCGGTTGGCTGGGTTGGGGCTTGGAGGCACCGTTCTGAGGTGGTTCCGCTCCTTCCTGGCTGATAGATCCCAGAAGGTGGTGCTGGGGGATGTTTGTTCGGCACATTTGCCCTTGAGGTGTGGGGTGCCACAAGGGTCAATTCTATCCCCCATGCTGTTTAACATCTATATGAAGCCACTGGGAGAGGTCATCCGGGGGTTTGGGGTAGGGAGTCATCAGTATGCTGATGACACCCAGCTCTTTCTCTCCTTTCCACCCGACTCCAAGGGGGCGGTCGATGTCCTGAATCGTTGTCTGGAGGCAGTTGGGAGCTGGATGGGGGCAAACAAGCTGAAATTAAATCCTGATAAGACAGAAGTTCTTTTGGTCCAGAAGTCTACGACTCAGGTACTGGATCATTGTCCTGCTCTGAATGGGGTTGTACTCCCTCTGAAGGAGCAGGTCCGCAGCTTGGGGGTTCTCCTGGATGCGCAGCTGCTCCTGGATTCCCAGGTGGCGGCTGTGGCCAGGGGGGCTTTCGCCCAGCTTCGGCTGGTGCGCCAGCTGCGACCGTACTTGGATCGTGCAGACCTGGCCATAGTAACCCATGCCCTAGTGACATCTAGACAAGATGTGGGACTGCCTTTGAAGACTGTTCGGAAACTGCAACTAGTGCAGAATGCAGCGGCCCAGGTGGTTGCCGGGGCCTGTCGGTTTGACTCAGTCAGACCACTGCTTCGGCGGCTACACTGGCTGCCGGTTCGTTTCCGGGCACAATTCAAAGTGCTAGTTTTGACTTTTAAAGCCCTTAACGGCTCGGGTCCAGGGTATTTGAGGGATCGCCTCCTTCCTTATAATCCGACCCGCACTCTGAGGTCATCGGGGGGGCCCTGTTAACCGTGCCGCCATTGACGGAGGTGAGGGGGATGGCAGCGCGGAATAGGGCCTTCTCGGCTGTGGCACCCCAATTATGGAATTCCCTCCCCCTGGAATTAAGAACGACTCCCTCTTTAGAGACCTTTCGGCGGGGCCTTAAGACATTTTTATTTAGACTAGCATTCGATGTCTGACATGGTGGGCTGACTTTTAACTTTGAACAAATGGCTTTTAACAACTGTAAATAGAGGTGACCCACTGGGGTTGTTTTAATTGTTTTAATTGTTTTAATTTTTTTAATGTTTTAATTTTTTAATTGTTTTAAATTGTTAATTATTTTAATGTATATGTTATTTTAATGTTGTAAGCCGCCTTGAGTGCCCTTGCCGGGAGAA
The DNA here is from genome assembly GCA_026170595.1 of Plestiodon gilberti rubricaudatus. Taxonomy (NCBI): domain Eukaryota; kingdom Metazoa; phylum Chordata; class Lepidosauria; order Squamata; family Scincidae; genus Plestiodon; species Plestiodon gilberti. Next base: position 23,411,593 of record JANXHW010000002.1, on the reverse strand, counting down.
AGGCGGCATATAAATTCTTTAAATAAATAAATAAATAAATAAATAAATCTTTCCCGAGGGTGCCAGGCTCTGCAAGGCCTGGAAGGCCTGCATTTGAGTCCTCCACCATGGAGACGACACTCTAGAGAGACTCTGCAAGGTTGTAGCCTCCTTGCAGGCCTTGCTGTCCTCTCTAGCACGTCCTCTCCATGGTGGAGGACTCAAGTGGAGGCCTTCCAGGCCTTGCACCATTGGGAAAGAATGAAACTTAATTAAATCGGTCAAAGTAAGTGCTGGGGGGGGTGTTCGCGTCCGTCTGGCTGATGATCCTAGCTAGGTCTTATTTTCAGGGAAGGTCTTATATTTATGAGTGCCAGCAAAAATCATGCAAAAATGACGGTAGGTCTTACTTTCGGGGGAGGTCTTATTTTCAGGGAAACAGGGTATATGTTTTAAATATAGATTGGAGATCATGGCTTTCATGAGCTGTTGGCAGGATCAGGCACTTGCCATGATCCAAACCTGTAGTGTTGACCCAGGAGTACGTGGGTAAAAATGGTCACTATCATGAAAAAAAGATGGCCGCCAGTTTACCCGTGTGGTGCAGTGCAATAGCTAAAGTGTTGGATCAGGGGATGCCCAGTTCAAATTGTTGCTCAGCTTGACAGCTTATTGAGCAGTCGTCATTTCTCAGACAAATTTATTTCACAAGTTTGCTGAGGATAAAATGACATAACTCAGTGTTTGCTGTCCTGAGCTCCTTGGTGGAAGGGTGGGATGCAGAAGTGACAAATAAAGAAGGAATGGAAAATTGACCAGTGTTTCAAGACGTTTATACGGGATTTAAGTCTGGGAAACATTCTAAGCCAAACACATTTTATATCCATCCTTCGAATTCAGGCTATCCTCTTTAACTCAACTGTGTGTCTCTGGATTATATCTGGACAATTATCTTGCTCCAACAGTATGCCAAGAAAAAAAAGGTGTGTAATGGCTTTGCAGGGTAGAATCACTATTTTCATCTGTTCCGACTGTCCCTGTTTAACAGAGACTGTCTCTCTTTCCTGGTCCCTGTTGCTGATAAATCATTGTCCCTATTTGGTCCTAATTTTTTTCCTTTTGGTGAGCTGGAGGGGAGGGGATACTTTTTAAAAGGTTAACGAGAATGACTAGAATTGTCCTCAAAATTCATCTACCTCCCCAGGATCTCTAGAAGTTATATCACTGAACATGTGATAGTGGATGCATCTTGTTTTAAGCACATGAACAGGAATATTAAGGCACCATGCAGAACACAGCCTTCCATTTCTGGGAGACTGGCAAGGCCCGTTTTGAGCAGTTGATTGTAAATTGTAGTTGTCGGATTGTGTATTGTACTCATATCGTCAGCCTAAAGAGCACCCCCGTAACTTTTGAATCAGGACAGGCTATTGCGGGGTAAAGTGACACAGCTTAGAGCAGATGGAATACAGCTTTTGGCAAGTGATAATAATGACGGGTGGCTGACAGTAATCCTTCATGTGGAAATAGGAGTGCTACATATGTGTCCCTATTGGAAGGTATGCATTCTTTGTAGTGTCCATTATTATTAGCTACATTTATATCCAGTCTTTCCTCCAAGAAGCTCAGAGTGTTGTTTTTTTTATAAATAGATTCTGTGAATATTCTTTTTGCCCGTGTACACTGCTTTCATAGCCTTTTTGAAGACAGAAATGCTGTATAGAAAACTTTTCACATGCAAGTCAAAGGCTCTTCCCCATTTTATCCTCAGAGCAACCCTGTGAAGTAGGCTAGGTTGAGGGAGAGTGGCTGGTCCAAGGTCACACAGGGAGCTTCAAGGCTGAGTGTAGTTTTGAACCTGGGCGTCTTCACTGCTGCTAGTTCAACACTTTCCACCTCCTAAGAGGCCCTCAAGGCAGTTCACATTTGGCTTGCAACACACTGCACACAGACAGTCCATCCTCTTCTCTTCCGGTTCCCCACAGAGGCAGTTGGTGGATCTCTGTCAAGGGGAGGGGCGCAGTTAGTATGGGAGGTGGCGGGGGGGGGGCTTCTGCCCTTTCTCCCTTTTTTCCTACTTAGCACCAGCACAGCATCCAGGACCCTTTAGGATCCTCCTCTGTTATATTGTCTTCAGTGCTTATAACTTTTCATTTCCAGCAGAAGTGAAGAAGGTGAGGACGTGACTAAAAAGGTGACTCATGCATGCCTTTAGGATGTAGAAATGATACCAATTATGCTTGCTAATCCTCATTATGTCTGCCACAGCCTCCTGCCAAGATCTACTTTATTTGGTTGTTTCCTGCAGCAGTGGGAAATTCCTCTGTCAATATTGTTTCAAAAGACATCTTTACATATCTATATTTTTCTGCTGTTTCACTTGCTACACATTCATTACTCTCTTGACGGGAGCAATGAAATATTGGAAAGTTTGGTTCAGTGTCTAATATAATAAGAGTTTGGTCGTTCATGGACCAAAGAGTTACATATGCACTAATTTTTTCAGTTGACTTTTTTTTCCTTACCTCTATGCACCAGCAGGTCTCAGTAAATTCACTGAAAGTCTGGCGCAAAGAGGACAACCTGGATAGCCCTGTCACCTGCTGATAGCCATAGTAGCTATGAATGAAATCTCCTTGTTTGGAAGTGGTATCATTCTGGTTACTTTAAGCTGGGGAAAAACACCAGGGTATATCCATTCTGCTGAACATGAATATCTGGAGACACCTGGGTGGCCACTGCTAGAGACAATGTTAAACTAGTTTAATTTTCAGTCTGATTCAAAAAGGTTATTTCTTAACTGTCTGCAACTGAACACTCTGAAATTAGCTAGACTGAAGTTTTATAGACTGACGTCGCTGCAGGAGGGCGGAGCTCTAAGTTCCGCTGAGGCTCTGACCCTCCGTTACACCGGATCACGAAGCAGCGCTTTCACCGCCTTGAATGGTTCCGAGGGCGAGGTGACGGGGCCGCTTCGTGCTCCAGTGTAACTGAGGGTCGGAGCCTCGGCGGAACTTAGAGCTCCGCCCCCCCCTGCAGCGACGCCAGTAGTTTTATATACTGCTGGCTTAGCCCTGCAGTACACACCATGCACTCAGGCAGTACTTTTCTCTCTGGACACTTCTTATCACGAGCAGTGGCATTGCGGCACCTGCGTGCGGGGAGTGGGGCAGCATACAAAGTGCCGCCCCCATGATGTCACCGACTGATGTGCCGTCGCCGCTGCTGCAAAAGACTTCCAAAGCACAGGGCTTTGGAAAGCACAAAGCACAGGGTATGTGGGTGGGTCAAACTGCTCGCCTGTTTCTTCCTGCCACCTGCCTGCCTGCCCGCTGTTTCCACCGCTGCCAATATGGGACGGTTGTCTCCCCTCCTTGCTTGTCGCCTGGGGCAGACTGCCCCCCCACCCCAGGCGACCCGATGCTTCTGATCATGAGTAGGCTTACCAGATCTCCAACCGGGACAGAGTGCTAGATCTTTAGGAGAAGGAATGTGGGCAGGTGACGCTTGTTAAGTCCTAGAGCACAATCCTAGGCATGTCTACTCAGAAGCAAGCCCCATTGAACACAATGGGGCTTGCTTCCGAGTAGACAGGCCTAGGATTGTGCTGTAAGGCAGAGGTTCTCAACCTGTGGTATGGGTACCCCTAGGGGTACTCGGACTTCTTGCTGGGGGTACACCAAGCCCTGCCCCTTATCTGCCCCATCAGCAGCTAATTAAGTGTTAACAGGGATTTTAAATTGTAATTATTTTCGGAGCTCTTCCATTTCTCTGATTTTGGTTTTGAACTTATTTTGGTACTTTGGAAAATGTTCTTTGGTGGGGTGGGGGAGGGAGGAGCTGATTTTGGGAAGTGTGACTTGGAGCAAAAAAGAGATCCTTGTCTCACTCACTCACACACTCACACACAGAGAGTTAAATAAGGCATTTTTCACATTTAAAATTGTTTTAGTACTTTTTTATTTAATGATTAATTACCTAATTAATTGATTAATCAGCAGTTAATTAGCAGGGGGTACTTCAGAAAACTGGACCGTGATAGGGGATACCTGGGCGTCCAAAGGTTGAGAACCCCTGCTGTAAGGTTTAACAAGCTGCACCTGCCCACATTACTTCTCCTAAAGGTCTAGCACTCTGTCCCGGTTGGAGATCTGGTAAGCCTAGCTAAACTTGCTCTGGTCCCTAAAGGTTTCAAGGAATTGGCTAAATGTGAAGCATGCCATCTGTTTGAACTGTGTATACTGACAGTGCTGATAGAGTACTTGATTCCGATATCTGTTTAGTTGAGTTCTCTGTTTAAGTCAGACACTACTAAATACAAGTCAGGCTGCAATCCTATACACACTTTCCTGGGAGTAAATTCCACTGAATTCAATGAGGCTTACTTCTGAGTAGACATGCATAGGATTGTACTGTCAGACATTGCTAAATATAAATACTAGTAATTAGTTATAAATACTAGATGTTGCCAAAGTTCTTAATTTTCTTGGCAATTCCTAATGCTGTTCCACAATCCAAGGTAAACATTATGACTCCACAGTTCTCCTCAGGCTTACCTTGTAGTACAAGCCTGATAACTTCAAACTCCTTCCTTTCCTTTCACTCTCCACAATTCATTCATTTGACTCCCAATCCCACCTATCCAACAATTTCCCCTTATCTGGCTGAAGTGGTGGCTGTAGTGGCAGCAGGTAGATTCATCTCCCCTCCCTCCCTCCCGCTGTTTCAGGTACCCTGGGGACACTGGCGTCACTACAGGGGGGGCAGAGCTCTAAGTTCCTCCGTGATCCGAGCCTGGGTTACACGGAGGAACGAAGTGCCCCACCCCTGCGCCTTCCGAACCAGTCAAAGCGGTGAAAACAATGCTCAGGGAGTCTCCTGCGCGTTGTTTTCACTGCTTTGACGGGTTCGGAAGGCGCGGGGGCGGGGCACTTCGTTCCTCCGTGTAACCCAGGCTCGGATCACGGAGGAAGTTAGAGCTCCGCCCCCCCTGTAGTGACACCAGTGCCTGGGGAAAGCACACTTCCCAGAGTTCCTAGCATGTGGGCCAACTGCCATAGCTGTGGTCTCCATGCACCAAGGTAAAATGGAAAGACCTATCTGCTGACACTGCTACCACCACAGCAACCAGGAAAAGATTGGTAGGGTTGGGGAGGATTAGGGACTCAGTGGTTGGTCAAGAGATTGATGGTGGGGGGCATTTCACCCCTGGGCAGCAGGAGCAGGTGCAGCAGGGGGCATCACTCACCCCCAAATTGCATCGGTGTCAGCTTTTGGTCTAACCGTTCACCGCTTTCCCCCCTTCTTTTTCGGGCCTTGGTTACGGCTATGAGCCTTGTTGCGCCACTGCCGAGGCTTCAGGAGGCCGGGTGAGGTGTTTTGGGCCTACCCGCCCACCTCTGGGCTCGTTGGCGGTGTGTCGCAGGCCAAGTGACATCACCACGGGGGTGTTAGACAAGCTCAATTATGAACTGAGCCTAGTGAAGCTCACCCATTACTAATAAAGATGGACTAGCTTGGGATTTCACCCTTTGTGTTCATGAAGCAATGGCCAAACCATCAATGACTTGCATACCTATAGCACCCATTACATGCCATACATAACAACAGTTTTCACACCACCTCTTAAGAATGTAAGAAAGTCCCTGCTCATTGAGGCCAAAGGCCTGTCTAATCCCAGTATCCTGTTTCCCACAATGCTCCACTGGGAAGCCCATAAGCAGAAGAGAAAGGCATACCTTTTGCTATTGCTCCCATACAACTGGTATTCAGTGGCATACTGCCAGTAAACCAGGAGGTGGCATATAGCCATCATGATTAGCTTCACCTCACCTCAAACCCAATACTCTTCAGTAGAGTCATTCACGTGATCACTGGTGAGTTACTGAGTGCTGAAGTGAAATGTCACACATGCTGTAAGCAAAACCTGACGATATTCCAGAAATTGATTAATGCAGCACAAACATTTCCAGAAGAAACTCTTTGTGGTAAATGGCTGAGTCATTCCTGCCCACCCACCCCCAAATTTTTACAAACCAATGCTATTTAATTTGCCAGAGAATCGGTTTCAGTTCTTATGTTGAGACATCGAATGATATGTTACTGAGCAATGTAGATGAATGCATGAATCAGACCTTTCGTTGAGAAAATCATGCATTTCTAATTAGACCAAAAGCAATGATCCTTCTAGCGGCACTATTTGAAATATCTTTGGCAAAGAACAGGTATTTGTTTTTAGTTCCTTATTACCTTGGTGATCTGGTGCACATGAAATAGTCTTTGGATAGGTCTTCTAGGGGAAAAAAATGGAGTAGTTGTGTCAGGTCACATGAATGGCTATCAAGCAGCAAGAGCTTACAGATGGCCACAGTAAGCCCTTTGTTTATTGCAGAAGCCACTTAAAGTCATGCTGCTTAAGGATTGCTTAATGAGAGAGTCAGAGAGAGAGAGAGAGAGAGAGAGAGAGAGAGAGAGTTCATTCCAAAAACTGAAAGGAGAATGGCAAACATTACATTGTTCTGGGCTAAAAACACAAGATTCTGAATCATGTCTGAATCAATTTGCACATACTGTATATTACTACACAGGCAAGATACTGGCATTAGTATTCCATTTCATTTTTTTTCTTGTCTTAACTAAATACTGTATGTCATATTTATGAAATCTGGTTGTCTTCAATTCCCATTCATCAGAATTTATCATCGCGTACCCCTGCATAGCCATCTCTCCTTATTATTCTGTCATAGCATAGTGGTTAAGAAAACTAGCGGTATATTAGAAAGCCCATGATCGAAAATCTTGCCTCAGTTATGAAACCACTCAGTGGCCAGGGTCTTAAGCAAGCAAATGTCTTTCAGCCCCAATTCCATGTGGATAATACCAGCCTGTCTATTTTACAGGGTTGTTGTAAAGATGATTGAGATCATGCATGCAAAGAGCTTTGAGTATTTAAGAATAGAACTGTATAGGCATTACTATATGATGATGATGATGTGTTGTTTTAGGGACACAGTATTTCAAAACATTTATACCCCACTTTTCTCTTTCCACAACATCTAAAATATTGTAGGGAAAAAACACACAGGAGAAATACCGTATTGTCCCGAGTATAAGACGCACCTGATTATAAGACGCACCCTTAAAGTTTGGTGCTATTAAAAAAAATTAATTAAATCAGTGGCATTAAATTGCAACAGCCTGATTATAAGACACACCCCTAGTTTAAAAACTTAAATTAGGAGAAAAAAGTGAGTCTTATACTCAGACCAATACGGTATTAGAGAAAAATGAAATTAGAGCCAGCACAACAGAATCAAAAATAGAACCTGTGGAACAAACAAATAGCAGGCCTATGAAGCTGCCTTACACATGGCTCATCTAGTTCAATGTGTCTATGTGACTGGCAGTGGCTGTCCGGGGTTTCAGACAGGGGTCTTTTCCCAGCCCCATCTGGAGATGCCAGGGATTGAAACCGAGACCTTCTGTTCTGCAACTGAGCTGCAGCCAGATCAAGTCAACACACTGATTCTCTCTACATCATTCCAAACATTTTTCAAAAATAAAAGAGTTTTCACATTACTTGGACAACAGGACCAGAGGAGCCAGGTGACTCCCTCTGGGAGGAGAGTTCCAAAGTATGGATGAAATGACTGAAAAGACTGACTGTTTCATCCTCCAGTGGCGTTGCTCTAGGTGGGGCAGAACGCTAAGTTCCGCTCCGCCTAGAGCTTCCGTTACGCTCCTGCACGAGGTGGCCTGCCCCCTCACCTTCGGAGTCATTCAGGCCAACGAAGGCAACACGCAGAGAGTCTCCTGCACGTTGCCTTAGCTGGTCTGAATGGCTCCAAAGGCGAGGGGAAGGGGCTGCTTCAAGCAGGAGCATAACGGAGGCTCTAGGCGGAGTGGAACGTAGCGTTCCGCCCCACACAGAGCGATGCCACTGTCACCTTCCCACCAACTTACCTCAGAAAGCACGTTACCAGAGTGGAGGGCCTCAGCCAAAAACCTAAGAGTGGGTAGGGTTGTATGAGAGAAGGTGGACCTCATGCGTCTAATATCAAAAAGCCAGGGATGTGGATCAAGTCTCTGACTTGAAGTCTCGAGTCAAGTCCCAACAGCGCAGTCACTAGAGAGCGCGTCGCCCTGGGGCTGGGCGTGCGCGTCACCCACGCCCACCCTAGGGTGACATTGCGCGTTACCCTAGTGACTCCCCCAGGCACCCCCTCCAAAATTTGTCACGCTGCCTTTGGCGGTGCGGCAAGGACTAACCCCCACAGCTGCCGGTGCCGAGCATCCTCTTCCTCCGGCAGTCCGAGGCCTTCTGAGAAAAAGGCCTTGGGGCGTCCGCCCTGTCCAGCGGTCCGGGGCCTTCTGAGAAGGCCCAATGTGTGGACGCATAATTTATTAGGTTTTTCGTGCCTGCACAGAACGTTTCTGAGGGCAAGGGCTGCCCGTTTCTGAGAGCAAGGGCTTCTCAGAAGGCCCAGGACCACCGGACGGGGCGGACGCCCCGAGGCCTTCTCCTGGTCTCGGAGAGCCTCCGGAGGGTGACGCGCGCAGCGGCGGTGACATGCGTGGGTGCGTGCGTCACCTCCTCTGCGCGCGTCTGCGTGCGTCACCCCCAGCGGCCCGCCCCCCCGCCACGTTCTGTCGTCGACGTTGCTGAGTCCCAAGTCTCTGGGTCCAAGTCTCAAGTCAAGTCCCAAGTCTTTGCCCCCAAGTCCCAAGTTTTTGGTTGTGAGTTGAGTCCCTATCTATTTAATGGGGAAAATGGGTTTAAACCTGAATAAAATTCGACTTGTCGTAAAAGGCTCCAAGTTTCAAGTCGAGTCTTTTAAGTCTTTTACAATCACTGAGTCGAGTCATTGACGCGACTTGAGTCCGACTGAAGTCCAAGTCAATAGATTCAAGTCTACATCACTGCAAAAAGCACCTCCTGTTCTCAGATATTTTTGAAACTAGCTGACTGACGCTGACTGCTTTACGGCAGTCAGTGCTGCAATGCTTTTTCTTCTTCTTTGCCTTATGCTTAGACTTGGACTGTCCTCATTTGCCCATATGGCCCTCATGCCTGAAATGGTGAAGTCCTGGAAACTGGCGCACAAAATCATATGGTTCACTGCAGTCAATCAGATTGTGTGGCAGTGAGGGCACATGAGGCCAAAGACTGTAAAGGCAGAGTAAAAATGATGCCAAAAAGCCAGGGCATCAGACAGAATTGAGGCAGTGCAAATGTTTGGCAATTTCTGTTGTATTGAACACACTGATTTCAAAGCAAATGTTGACAGTAATGAATATTCAGTGCAGCCTCATTCTAAATGTCTTTATTGTTATTTCTTTAACAGTCCAATCCTACCTGGGCTGGGTGATGGCTGTGCACCTCTTCCATTGGCACTGACTGCCGTAAAACAGTCGGCGCCAGTAGTAAAAGTGCGCTCAGTAGCGTGCTGCTGGAACACTGGCAGGAAAGCAAGAGCCTTGCCACCAGCACCAGTGGATCCAGAGCCGCCCACTGCTGAAGGTAAGGTGGTAGGGGAGTCGGCTGGGGGCAGGGGAGGGCAGAACAGGGGCAGGGAAGGGTGACACGATGTGGCAATGGGGGCAGGGGGAGGGTGGAACAGGGTGGCGAAGGGGGCAAGGATAGGCGGATCAGGTTTGGGAAGGAGTCGGGTTTGGAAGCAGCAGTGGCCACCAAATCCTAACCCCCTTCCCAGACCTGATCTTGTGGCATGGGTCCACGCAGACCTGCGCCAGCTTTAGCTAGCAGAGGTCTGAGTAGACCCTCCCCCTTCCCTGCACTGCAGAGGCTTATCTCCGGGTAAGGCGGATCAGAGGAGACCTCTGCAACTGCGTCCCCCTGCAGTGTGCCACAGTATCCATTTTGGCACTGCTGCATCGGGGTGGTGGTGGTAGAAGAATAGAATTGGGCTCTAAGTATTTTAATTTTGCTAGTCTTGCTAATTTTGCTTGACATTTTTTGAATGTATGTAATGTTCCAACGGAATAGCACTCACTTGTATCATGATGCAATGCCACTATATATAGTGTTTCAAAAAATAGTTGCTCTGTTCTAGCCAGAATGAAAATACACTTCTAATTCTTTTTGTAAATTGCACACCTTGTCTGAAGCAACTGCTTCTCCAACTCCTTCTCTCCAGTGATTGTGTTAAATTTGCCTAAGAAAATAGCTTTTAACCAAGTTAAATATTATTTTGCTCTGCCTGTCTTTAATCATATGCTCTTGCCTAGACGGTTTAACAATCATTGCATTCCATAAAGGTATTTCCCCCCATTGAACTGAAAATACTAATTTTCAATTCAGAAAAAATTTCATCTCTAGGAAAAACTGATTAAAAGCTCTTCATTTTTTTTCTTTGATGTGGGTCTGAGTTTGCACATGGCGGGTAATGAGAAACAATAGTCAGATTCTTTTTCCTTGCTGCATAAGTCCAATTAATAATGTTTAGTATACAAATTCCTGTGTGAAACAGACACATTTCCTGGTTGCTGTGCTCTTATGGTGTATCTTGGCGCATATGCTTTGCTTAATGTTGTGGGGGGCACCTCTTAAGACTAAAACCAGTGGATCAGACAGTTGATCTGTCAGTAACATTCATCTTTTGTCAGATTTTAGCTTCCAGATATTTCTCAACAATATCTAAAACTAAGGAACAGGTTCAGGAGTCTTTGTTAAAAGGTTTTGGGGAAAAAAAAAGATCACATTGCAGGCAGCAGCTGTTTGCATGGATTACCTAGTCTAGCCATTCTGTCAAAGCTAAAAAAAAAAAAAAAACCCGTCTGAGCTGCAGCAAGAAAATAAGGCACTGGAATATCAATTCAAAAAGGAGCTTTATTACCGAGAGGTTTTTGGGGTACCCGTTTAAAAAATCAGATACACTTTTGGGAAATGCATCTTTACAATGACGGACAAAAACAATTAAAGCTGCAATCTGATACACACTTTCCTGGGTGTAAGCCCCACTGAACTCCATGGAACTTACTTCTGAGTAGACAAGCCTAGGATTGTACTGTAAGACCACAGAGTAGTGCAACTAGAATGGACTGCTTGTGGTACTGCAGTCTGGAAAGGATAGCAAATGGGTGTTAAAACTTTTGTAATAATATTATTTAAATAGTTGTATATGCGTGAGTGCTTGTGAGTGTGTTGGCCCAATCCTATTCAAGGCCTGTGCCAGCGGAATGCGTGTTCTACTGGCGCAGGCTGCCACAAAAGTGCCATAAAGTGCTTTGCAGCTGTGCAGGGAGCCAAAGTGCAGGTGGGAAGGGTGGAACTTTCCCGTGCACGCTGATGGAGTGACAACGGCCCGCTGTAGCAAGTAAGCCCTGCGCAGGGGGCAGAATGGGGCAGGGGATGAATGGGCCAGGGGAGTGTGGAATGGGGAGGAGATGGGCTGGTGGTGGTAAGTCAGGCCCAGGACGGGGGTGGGTTCGACAGCGGCGAGACGCAACAAATTCAACCCCCCTTTCTGGGTCTGATCAGTCTGCACAGATCAACACGGACTTGCACCAGCGATATCGCTGGGGCAGATCCGAGTTGACTCATAGCGACTGCTGGGCTTACCCCGGGGCAAGGGGACAAATGTCCCCTTACCCCAAGGAGACCTCCAGCAGCTGACAATCCCCCACGGGATGCAGCGTAGCCCATGCCGGCGCTGCTGCATCGTCACACGGGGATTTAGTTAGGATTGGACTCTGTGTCTCTTTTCAGTGTGAAATAATTAAGCCTGTTATCAAGTTAATGAATGGAAATCCCGATATTGCTCAGTGACTGGGGAGGGGCAGTATTGCACCCTCTCACTATGACTGTCGCAGTTGTAAACCCCCTATGCCGAGTGTCTGTCAACACTGCTTATTTATTTTCTTCTGTAAACTGCTTTGTAAATTTTTTTTGTTGAAACACAGTATATGAATATTCTTCATAATAATGTATTTATTTATTTACAGTATTTTACCCCGACTTTCTCCCAAAGGGACCCTTTAGATAATAATAATAATAATAATAATAATAATAATAATAATAATAATAATAATAATAATAATACAAATTAATAGTGTGTGCCCTAGCCCTTATGTGGCACAGTGATGCTTCACAAGAGGATTTGCAGTTGGTTCCCAGGTTGAACAGAAGCCCCCTTTCCTGCTCGTGGCACAGTATTCTGTAGACCAGGGGTTCTCAACCTTTGGAGGCCTGGGTACCCCCTATCACGGTCCAATTTTCTGAAATATCCCCTGCTAATTATACCAGTGTAGACCCTCTTGGCTGTACTGTTTTCATGTACAGTATGTCACAAGACTTCAAGATTTGAGGATCTCACAGGGATGCAAGTCCTATAGAACATGGGCACACAAGGAGATAAAAATACTTACCTTTCAGGGTAGTTGTAGGGATGACAAGAAGATTAATTCATGCGAAGTACTTTAGACACAAAATACTTATGTAAAAATTACATAAGTATTATTATCTGGTACTTATTACATAAGTAACTATTATCTGTTATTAACTATACCGGTTCTTAGAACACAGGTATACATAAAATAGGCTTACAGCACTTGTGTAATGGATCAGCCAGTCAAAAGTCCTTTTTCTGACAATAGCCTACCTTCCGACTACACCTTACTTCTATTCTCACTGTTTTATGTATTGCAGATGTTTACCAAATTTACCCCTAATACTGGAGTATACTTGACACACTTTACCTAGGCAGATTGATCGATGTGATGCTTGCATATGTGGAACATGTGGGGAAGATACCTCTTTTATTGGTCTTAATTAGTCGCTGACAGAGTCATCAAAATTATTACCTTATAACAAGGATCAAGCCAGATTTACAGCTTTAGTTCTTGCTTATGTCATTTTGAGTTACATTCATGTTTCTCTACATCATTTCATTCATCTTATTATAGTATTACATATTTAATTAGGGACTGTGGTTTCTAGATATGCAAATCCTACTGGCATCATGGTTCTTTTAATCCAAGGAAACGCTACACCTCTCACCTCTCACCTCATCTTAATATGAGTCTTCCAAATGCCTTTCAAAGGTCTCCATACTTTTGTATACTCTTGACATGGTACCCAGATCCTAAATACAATATCCACAAACCAGTGCAGAGCCAAATGTGCATTGATTTCAGTGGATTTAACCATACTGTGTTGGATTGTGGTTAATATGTGGAAGTATTACTCACACATGCTCAAAGGAATGTGCACTAAAAAAAAGTCCACCCTCCCAAGGCACTCTACATAATCTATTTACATTCATAAATAGAACTCTACATGAATGTAGCACATTTCCAAGACCTAGAGGAAGAAACCATGGCAAGCAATTACATACTAACTTTTGGTTCCTTACTGATCCATTGAATATGATTTTGTCTTCATTTCACATTGGTGAGGGCAGGGATTGAGAGTCAGGACCACAGAAAAGAAATCAGACAAGAGCCCCCTAGTTTGTCACAGAGATAGAAGTGCCGCTTGCTTAGTCATACATGTTATATTCCATAGTAATAGAAATGAATTAACAAGCGTGTATCTTCATGTCTCATGACATCATAGGGTGGCAACATAAGCAACCATGCTTCCAAAAATAGAGATCAATGTAAATTAGATACACGACTCTAACTGTAATGGATGGAGCCCAGATCTACGTGTAATTTAGCTGTAATGCAATTTTCATATGAGAATTGTAAACAAACTGGAAGGCCATTGGAAACATTCATATAATTACTCTTAGAACTCACGGCCATTCAAGAAAATTAGCAAAAAATAAATCTGAAGGAAGAATGCGACATTCAGCTTTTCAAATGATCTCTGCAGTAAATAAGAGATGAAAATATGGTCTATGGATAATACTTTTCCTCAAGCAGTGGCAGCGGTGGGGGCCTTGGGGTGGTGGGACCCCGGGAGGCGGGATCGGGCCCCAGGTGGCAGGCGGGTGGGCGGGCGCATTGGCGCCCGACAGCGGTACACATCGTCCCGTTCGCCGGGGCGAGTGAGGAGCGCCATTGGCGTGTTCTGCCCTCCCGCCTGCCCTGCGCCTCTGAGTGCTCGATAACGGCTGCTGCGTTACTTCCGGCGCGGGGGGGGCGGTCATAGGAACGCCACTGTCCTCAAATGCAACTGAAGGCAGAACTATACATTACTGTATATGCAAATACATGTTACAAAACCCCAACATCCACTTGTATTAAGGTAAAGCAGCTATGGGAAGGGGTGATTTGGAGGCAACCAGCAGGAGAAGGAGGGCGTTTCACCCCTTCCGCCTGTAATGATTCTGCTGCAATTTCTCCTCAAACCGATTTCCCCCATAGGGTTCCAGATACATATTTATCAATACAAGATGCACCCATAACCTCACGTGGGGAAAATCAGCTGGGATTCTAGCAGAAAAGTGGTAGAAGTGTTAAGACCTCCTTGCCTCTGCCATGTCTCTGCTCCAATTCATCCCCTCTCAGACTCACTGTTCTCTAACATAAGTACACTAAGGTTTTGCTACATGCATTATTCTGTAACCCAAAGTTCCACTGTGAGACATTTGTTTTCTGAAGTGCTTTGGTGTTCTTTAGAGAAGGATTCTCAACATTTGGAGGCCCGGGTACCCCCTATTACGGTCCAATTTCCTGAAGTACCCCCTGCTAATTAACTGCTATTTAATTGGATTAATCAATCAATTAATTAGGTAATTAATCGGTAAAGAAAAAGTACTAAAACAATTTTAAATGTGAAAAAATGTCTTATTTAAGTGTGTGTGTGTGGGGGGGGGGGGAGAGACACACACACACATGCAAGGATCTCTTTTTTTTCTCCAAGTCACACTTCCCAAAATCAGCTCTTCCCTCCCCCCCCACCAAAGTACATTTTCCAAAGTACAAAAATAAGCCCAAAACCAAAATCAGAGAGACAGAAGGGCTCCGAAAATAATTAAAATTTAAAATCCATGTTAATTAACAATTAATTATCTGCTGATGGGGCAGATAAGGGGCAGGGCTTGGTGTACCCCCCAGGAAGAGGTCTGCGCACCCCTAGGGGTACCCGTACCACAGGTTGAGAACCCCTGCTTTAGAGAATGATGGCCACACTTGTCATTAATTGGTGTGAGTTTATTTTGACCTATCAAAGATGGATAAACAAACAAACAAACAAACAAACAAATAAATAATAAACCAGTATTCATATACTGCCTTTTCTTTGGTCATCGGATTTCTCTTCCGACTTTAATTCAAAGGTGGTTTACATGGGTAGGCTTTCTAAACCCCAAGGGGTTTTTACAATGCAATAATGTTCTACTGTGAGCCAGCAGGTGGCGCAGTGGGTTAAACCACTGAACCATGAGCTGTCGATCGAAAGGTCGGCAGTTCGAATCTGTGCGACGGCTCCTGCCAACCTAGCAGTTCGAAAGCAAGAAATTGCAAGTAGATTAATAGGTACCGCCTCAGCGGGACGGTAACAGCGTTCCATGCGCCTTGGTGTTGAGTCATGCCGGCCACATGACCATGGAAAACGTCTTTGGACAGCGCTGGCTCTTCGGCTTTGAAACGGAGATGAGCACCGCTCCCTAGAGTCGGACACGACTGGACTTAATTGTCAAGGGATAATTGTCAATTGTGTCAATGTTCTACTGTACTCTTTCATAGAACCCTTCATTCTAGATGTTTCTTTCACAGTCCAGCTCTCTCTCTCTCTCTCTGGCATTCGCCTCACCACGCTTCAGCTGACGGCAACCTTGACTCTCACTCAAGTGCAGCTGCAGTTCCACTCCCCCACAGAGGCTCTGCAACTTACTCGGTGTGCCGGCAGCTCTCCGACAGACACAGATACTTCTGGCCATCTTGAACTGCCGTCCTTCAGACCTTCAGACATATATGAGAGAGTCGCTCAACCAACTGAGCCAGACGTCCTGCCTAGACTTTGCACAACAAGTGAAGGACACTGGCGAGCTATCGCTCACCGGCGTGTTTGCCCCGCTCTTTCCTTGGCCTTGTGCAGGCAGAGCCTGAGAGCCAGCTAATTGGCTGGCTGGGAAGCTGGGGGCGGGCCCCGGGCAAACTGAGGCTGTGTGGTGTTTTCTGCGGCCTTCAGTCATGCCAGGGCAAGTGTCTGCCCCCCCCCACCCGACCCTCTCTTCCAGTCTTGAGAGCACCTGGTCACCCGGTCAGGGCCGGGCAGGATTTTTTTGCTGCCAGTCAGATTGGCTTGTAACAGGCAATTGTTGTTGTTTTTTGCCTACTCTAGACTGCGAAGTTGGCATGGGTGTTTATGGTTAGGGTTTCAACCATTGCTTAGGTTATCGGCAGGTGTCGTGTGGGCCGAGTAGGCAGGTTGGCATTTCCGGTGTCCACTCTGAGCTCAGCATAGTCAAGGGGTGAGCAAAGACCGCTCTGATGATGCTTCACCTGCTGACTGGCTAGCCCCCCTGATTGGATATTGCAGAGGGAACACCTGGCGTGGCCGGTGTCCCCAATGTGGTCCAGCTGTTTCGACCCTCGGGTCGAGCCTGGAGCCAGGTGGTATGCCCATGGGGTTTCCATGGGGTGAATAGACGGTTAACACCGGTTCCCCCGCTCATAGTGCCCGCATAGCACTGGGGGGGGGGATGTTTAGTGCCCTGCTGCATGTTTATTGTTCCTGTTAATTTAAATAAAGGTGACCCAGTCTTCTACAGAATCTGTGTGCGCGTGGTTATTGGGGGGGGGGGGAATGCGAGGGTAAGAAACCAGCACAACTGGCAACCTTTCTCCTAAGATTTTCTTATGGTGAAATGGCTTTGTGGAACGCCTCTCCCTTTCCGCCAAGGCTGTGACTGCAAATTAAACCATTTCCTGAAGAATGTTCTAAAAGAGGCATTTTCCAGGGAGTGGGGGATTTTTTTTTTTATGTTTGGGGGCTATCACGCAAGAGCACTTTCCCCCAGGTAACCATACACATTGTGGTGAATAGGTTTTTGAATTCAAACATGGTTGTGTGAACCAGCACTCAGCTAAAGCATTTTCAGTGCACATTAATCCAATCCAGGTTGCCACATTATGGGAATTTTGCCCTTGGTTTTAAGAGCACATGGATTGCACACTGCCTGGTATACGTAGCTGCCTGTAATCAGCACAAATGATGCCACAAATCTCAGCACAAACTGTTTCATACATTTGTGAAACTAAGATCCCAATCCTATCCTCCTGCCCTGCTGGTGCAGCCGTGCCAAAAATGGGCGTGCTGTATCCAGGGCAGGGGGGCAGATTGGGAGACTTCAGCAGGGAAAGAGGAGACAGAATCTGATTTGAGAAATTTATGTGATAGTCCTTGTTTATTTCGATTGCTGACTCAGCCCAGGTGCTATGGAATTTTGCCTCAGAGGTGTGGCATTTACATAACTTTAAATTCTTTTTGCTTAAACAAAAATTGCTTTTATGGGGGGTAAACTCTAGGTATGTGCAAATGGCATGTATGCACCTGGATTGCAATACCACCACAGAGGGCCCTCCCAAATCCTTCTCCCTCCCCACCACCTACCATTTAAACCACTGATTCACTCTTAAGGAATATGCTTTTCTTTCCAAGGTAAAACCCCCTCTGGAACTTGTTTCCAAGGTAAAGCAATCTTTCAAACTTTCCTCCAAATACAACAAACAGTAGCTGCAAAACACTATTTCCTGAAAAATGCCTTTTGACTGACTCCCTGCATTAGATTTTTGGGGTGCAGCTCACTCTTTTTCATAGGGTTTGTCTGGACATGCTTGTAGCATTTCCTTCTTCTGGTGTATTACACGATAACATGGCTCTAAGGCTGTGACTCATATCTTCCTTAGGGGCTGATGTTATATTTAATTATTCACCTTTGGATTGTGGAAAGATTCCATGCAGCTGTTGGTATTGTTCTGGCTTTCTTTCACTAAGCCACACCTACTGAATGTCAAAAACTGATAAATGAGAGGTGTCTCTGAACTGACCGGCTCAGTCCCTGATCTGTATATGACTCAGTAACTTGCAAATGAACTTTGGTTTCTAAGGAGATGGAAATCTTGTTGAACTTTCATCTGAATACTCACCCCCAATACTTGCTATATTTTGGTTTGTATGTCATTTGTGGGGCTCTTTCTTTCTTTTCCAGCCTTGCGTGCTCTATAAATAGAACACAAGATACAGTATATCCATTTATTCAAGAAACTGCAATTCCATAGAAAAGCCTAGACAAGATGTACCCTGGGGTAGATTTATCTGGGTAAAAACTACAGACTCCCTGTAAAGGTCATCTTTAGAGGCAACCCTCAACACAATGGCGACAATGCCGCCTCGAGTTAAATTAGATGCCCTTTAGCTCATTTTTCAATGAATGTAGGTGTGCCAAACTTTAGAGGAAACTGTGACATACAGAAATATGTTCATTTTCTCAGAATACAAAATAACACACACTGGCAGCCCAATCCTATTGGGTCCAGCGGCCAGTGGAATGTGTGTCCTGCTGGCGGCAACTCCTGTAAAGCAGTTGTAAAAGGCACTCCGGCAGCACACTAGTTGCAAGAGCACCAGCGGGAAGGCTGGAGCCTTCCTGCACCTGTGAGCAGATTCCAGAGGACCCGCCGAGGCAGGTAAGATGGCAGGGGAGGCAGGATGGAGTGGGGGGAGGTGGAGCAGTGGTGAGGGAGGGCAGAACAAGGTGGCAATGGAGCGGGGGAGGGTGGGATGGGGCAGCAAAGGGTCTGGGAAGGGTGGATTGGGTCTGGGAAGGGAGCAGGTTCGGTGGCAGCAGTGGCTGCTGAATCCTAGCCCATCCCAGACCTGCAGCACGGGACCTGCACAAACAAATTCGCTAGCACAGGTCCGAGTAGACCCCTCCGTACTGTGCAGGCTAACGGAACTAATGTTCCCTTACCCAATCGAGACCTGTACAACTCACCGCCCCCCCCCCCCGCACAGAATGCAGCAGTAGCCATTTTGGCATCACTGCATAGGTGAGGGGGGAAGCATAGGATTGGGCTGTGAGCCAGTCTTCAATTTTAACTTTTAAAAAAGTTTTTGCTGTTATTTCTTTTTCCACTGACCTCTTCCAAACTGTTCAGACCTCTTGAAGTTGTCTCCCTGTCAGCAGTTACTTCATAAAGACTTTCTCCAGATTCCCTCAATTTTAACCTTCTATACAAGTTCAGCGTATTTTCTCTTCTCTTGAGTCTGAAAAAGCACTGTGCTTCGGTTTGTCATCAGAGCTACACAGGCACCAATTTAAAATACTTGTAGCACCTGAAATAGCTGCATATCAGATTTATGCATTACCACAATTCAGGCAATCAGCCCAGGCTTCGAGAACATGGCCAAGTTCTAGTTAACCGCCAAGAAAAAAAGTACAAGAAGATTAAATAAAAGAAGCTTACAAACATCCCAATAGAAGTACTATCTGTTCTGTACAACACACTTTTGGCACTAAACTATAATGTTAAATAGTAGTACTACTTAATGCCTAATAAAGTTTCTTTGAGATTTTGTTCTAGTGCAGATGTAATGTTGACTCCCTGCAAACTGTGGCTTGGAAATCAGAAGCCAGTGTTTCTCTTCTAAAAGCTTTCTACCCCACTTCTCCCCAAGGAACAAAATATGCTAAACAATAATTCTGGAAAAAAATATCCAGACAATAATTACAACTTATAAACCATGCTACAGTAGCAATAAACAAACATTTCAAAATTGCATGCTCTCTCCCTCTCTGATTTCTCTATCCAGAATGAATTACGCTCTCCTTTTCCTTGTCTAGCTGGACTAGATGGGCCTTTGGCCAGATCCAACAGAACATAAGAACTTCCTTCTTATGTTCTTACACAATCGGCTCAAATGTGCATCAGCCCACTTGCCATCCGAATTTTTTAATTAATTATTTATTCACGGCCACGAAAATGGCCATTTTCCTGCCACCACCATTTGCCTTGCCTTGTTTCCCGCTGCCACCTTCTCTCCTGGCTGACTGCGTTCGGGCCGGCCAGGACTTCGACCCTCAAGCCGCCGCCGCCACCGCTGCAGCTACCACCGCAACTCTGGAGCCTGGCTGGCTGCATTTGGGCTGGCCAGGACTCCATCAAACCGCCGTTGCTGCATCCATGGTTTATTTTTTTGGTGGCGCCATCTTGGATCTCGCGAAATCTCGTGAGATTTGTTCTGTGAAGAAGATATCTTGCGAGATCCAAGATGGCAGCACCGGAAAAAATTAAATAGTGGAAGCGGTGGCGGCAGACCCGGAAAACCGGGACTGACCCAGTTCCGGTCCTGGCTGGCTGGGACCAGGCTCCGGAAACCAGGGCAGTCCCGGTTTTTCCAGGACAGATGGTAAGCCTACATATCTTGAAAATATGATCAAGATTTGCACATTTTCTCTTCTGTCATTTGCAGCTAATGAGTTCCTAGATGAGAACACAGAGCTTATTTCTGGTCATCACATGCTTAATGATGTCACTTCCTGTTTAATGACATCACTTCTAGCCCGCAGCAGGCACTATGAATGCTAACTTTGTATGAAATGCGTTTGACACCCCTGATCTAATCCAACATTCTGTTTCCAATACTGTCCATCCAGTTGCCTCTAAAAACTCATGTGCACAGAAAAAATATATATGGTCGCTGGTCCAATCTGAATCCAACCAATCACAAGTTAGTTGTAGAATCTATAGTCTGCTCGTTTTATTACCGACTGCAAGCTGAATCTCCCCCACCATGTAGAACATTAGGATGAACATGATGCAACCAAAACTATATTGGTAACACTATCAAACAACAGAGAGGAAGCAGACAGGAAGTGAGTGGACAGGCAATAACTTAAGGAGCTGGAAAGTCTTCATTTGCATGGTCTGAAATGGGTTTGTGGTCTCAGACAATTTCCTAGTGGACAGAACCCCACCTAAACTCAGTTTTATTTTCAAAAGATAATATATCCTTTGGGAAAGTGTGAATTTTGCAATAGTGAACATGGCATGCTGGTAACATTGAAGCTATACATTCTTTTCCCCCATTCCAGGAAATGAATAGTTTTATTAGTTTTATTTATTACAGCTACCTTCTGTTTATGACTCTTAGTAACCTGTGTAGAAGAGCTGAATAACCTCCCAATCAGATTTATTAAATATTGACAGGCAGTTTATTAGAGCACACCCGTATAAATTCAAAGAACATCAGAGACACTAAAAACGCAGCCCTGAGAGCTTTTTCGCTGGTAACAAAGACTGTAAAAAACAAAAGAGGATTCATTTATTCTCATGAAAACAATTGGCAGGAGAATTGTCTGTCGAAGTTACGGTAACCCATTTTCTTTACACGTTCCAGTGAAATCTCCAGGTCTGAACTCTTTGCAAAAGAAACACATATTCTCACATATGGTTTGTTTAAGCAAGCAAATGTGTGTGTCTAATATGTGTGGCCTGTTCAGATTTTTTTTTAAAAATGCTACATTTGTATTCTCGCGTCATTTTTTCATCTGTAAAATACAGGAAAGAATAAACACAAATAATACCACTCTATCAACGTGATCCAGTAATTCTGTGTTCCACACTGGCCACAACAGCAATATATAAAAAAACACGCACATGTGTTCACTTCAGATATCTGCTATAGTTTCAAAGCAAAAGCTGTGCCACAGCACATCCAGATGTTAGCACAATTTAGTGCTTGACCAGCAGTGCAGGGACTGCTATCACATAAAAGATGCATAATCTTCAGAACATAAGGAAAGTCCTGCTGGATAAGGCCACAGGCCCATCTAGTCCAGCATCTTGTTTTCCAAAGTGGCCTACCAAGCTTTTAGAGTAACACCCAGTTGACCTTTCAAAACTCTTCACAAACAGTATTAAAACAACAATTCGCTTGCACAATTGCCCTCCTGCAACTGGTATTTAGAGACATACTGCTGTTGAACCTGGAGGTAGGATATAGTCATCTTGACTAGTAGCCCTTGATAGTTTTATCCTCCATGCATTGGTATAATTCCCTTTAAAAGTCATCTAAGCCAGTGGCCACCACCACACCACACCACAAATTCCACAGACTAATGATGTGCTGTGTGAAGAAGTACCATATCGTCCCGAGTATAAGACGCACCTGATTATAAGACGCACCCTTAAAGTTTTGTGCTATTAAAAAAATCTAATTAAATCACTGGCATTAAATTGCAACAGCCTGATTATAAGACGCACCCCTAGTTTAAAAACTTAAATTAGGAGAAAAAAGTGAGTCTTATACTCAGACCAATACAGTACTTCCATTTGTCTGTTCTGAATCTCAGTCACTGGGTGGGTTTGGGGCAAGAATTTATCAGCAGTTCCTTATTTCAATTGTGCCATCTAGCCTAATACCCCGTTTGCTGTTTGGACTAATGGGAGTCATGGAGCTTGATGATGTTATATCAGGTGGAAAGTGTTTGTAGGGCATTGTGCCAGCTGGTGCTGGGAAACTCACCATAGCACTGCCAAATATGTAGGCCTGAGTACCATTTCCTAGGAGTACTTAAAGGTCAACTGGATGTTACTTTAACAACACCAGTATTTGCATGCTCTGTGACTGTGTGACAGTGGTGACATGAGTTCCTGTTTACTCCTGTGCCCCTTCACTGTTCTTGAATGTTTGCAGAAGTGCATGAGTTGAGCTATTGCTCTGCCATTATAATAGAGAACATAATGCAGTGCATCCCTGTTCCTCAAATCATACCCTTTGGGCCTAATGCTAACTAGGATTGGGCCAGCGCATGGGGGTTTTACGACACAGTGTTCCGCTGCCTAAAAATGGTTGCCGATGGTGCACGCAGCATGGCACCGGCAACCGTTTTGTAAGGGCTTCGCAGGAGGCAGCGGCCCTGCAGCCTTTCTGCTGAAGTCCACAGCCCCTGCTGGAGCTGGCAAGCCAGCAGTGGGGATGGAACATAGGTGGGGAGGGGGATGAATAGGGGAATGTCCGGAAGGGGGGAACAGGCGAATATCGGCAGCAGCGACTTGTGCCGATATCCTTGTCTTATTTTCCCCCCATTCCCTCTCCCTTACTCACCTTGGACCTGTGCCAGCAAAGTAGGTGGCAACCCACTGAGCTAATGGAGGCTTACTCCTGGATAAGGGAACAAATGTGACATCCAGTGACACGGCTGCATCGGTAGGGGGAGGGATTTAGTTAGGATTGGGCTGTATGTTTCCCTTATTGGTCTCTCCCACTACATCAGGTGTCAGCACCATTTTGATGGGGGCCCTGGCACACCTTGGCCACACCCTGATGGTGCAATAGATGCTACTGCTGCCACTGGCCACAGTATCTGAATTTGCTTATTTACCTCTTCCCTCTTCCCCTTTCACCTTTGTATCATGTCTATTAAGTTGTAAGTCATTATTTTAAACTTTGATTCACCTTGACATTATCAGTTGAGTTGGGATATAAAAATGCAATAGCGTATCACCAAGGAAAATTATGATAGCTGATGTTTCCAAAAAAAAGGAAAGAAAAAAGAAAACAAACAAACAAAAACAGTGTTCTGCTGTTTAGTAAAGAGATTTTTTTAAAGTAATTGGAACAGCATTCCTTGATGAGGATAGTCTCCTTTTTGCTACATGATCTTTATCAACTAGTAGGAAACAGTTATAAATGCTAAATCACATTAGTTTTTACTATATTATCCTGCCAGTGCCCTTCAGTATTCCAGCAGGCCGTTTGACTTCTGAAGACTTAAAGCTGTTGAGGGTTACCAAACTGAAAAGGGCTAAGAAAAATGAAATCTATTCCAGTATGACTATCACTGCACTGAAGAGTGCACTTTATACTCCACTTCAGCTGAACCATAAACATTACATGGAAGGCACCCAAGTTTTAGAATGTTCATGTTTCAATTGGAATTCTAATAGAGATAAGCTTACCAGATCTCCAACCAGGACAGAGTGCTAGGCCTTTAAGAGAAGGAAAGTGGGCAGGTGAAGCTTGTTAAACCTTAGAGCACAATCCTAGGCACATCTACTCAGAAGCAAGCCCCATTGTGTTCAGTGGGGCTTGCTTCTGAGTAGACATGCCTAGGATTGTGCTCTAAGGTTTAATAAGCTACACCTGCCCACATTCCTTCTCCTAAAGGTCTAGCACTCTGTCCCGGTTGGAGATCTGGTAAGCCTAAATAGAGACTAGCTAAAGGCCTGTTAATTTTGACAGGCTGGGGACTGGAGACAATTGGAGTACTGCAGTCCTTTCCTGGACGCCATTCACTGTCACCACATGCATAGTCATTACAAGGATTCTCAAAGCCTGACTCTATCTCCTCCTACAACATTGTTCTCCAAAGCCATTAATATATTTTATTTCTAATTTAAACCATTTTTCTCCTTACATTTCTGTCTAAAAGAACCCCCAAAGCAGCTAACAACACTTTTAAAAGCAAACCATAACATCATATAAAAATATAGCACCCAATAAACCGTAATGACAATTAAGAACAGAACCCTACAGAACAATCAAGAGCTGCGCACAGCAGAAAGTGTGGTCTTCTGAGGGTATACAGTGCAGCCCTCTTGCTGAAGCTAAACAGATTTGGGTCTGGTGGTCAGTGCCTGGATGGGAGACTGCCTGGGAACGCCATGTACACTGTCTTGGATTCTACAATGGATGAAAGGTGGGATATAAATGTAAAAGTAATTGAATAGTGAACATTTTTAGTCATTTAAAGTCAAACGTCCACAATGTAGGATAACAGGCAGGGTGTGTGTGCAGTGGTGTAGCTAAGGCCGGTGGTACCCAGGGTCCTCGTGACAAAAGGCACACACCCCGCCCAGAAGTGACGTCACCTCCTTTAAACGGTTATATAACCATTTTATGTTATAGTTTTATAAGCTGTTTTGTAAGCTGCTTTGGGTGCCCAGTTGGGAGAAAAGCGAGGTACAAATTGAATAAATATATACAGTACTGTAAGAATACCGTGTCTAAATAATTTTTTACCACCTTTAGGCCTTAGAAAAAGAGGAAGAAAGTTCAAGCCTAGAGGGTACCGTAATTTATTTCAAAACTTATAAGCACCCGAAAAAAAGAAGATTGAAATGAAAGTGTCTTTAAAACTACTGTGAAACGATACCAACTTTCATCTGTGAACACTTGAAAAGAATACAGGAACCTGCACCGACAGCACATGTGGAAGGAAAAAATATTATCTAGTTGTGTCAGGAACCTTTTTGCTCTTGATATGGTTCTGTATTTCTGTCAGATTCCCCAACACATTCACACCCTTGCCCCCCCCTTTCCTCACTTCCTTTGTTTTGTTCATCACAAACAAGGAGGTAAAACTGCTGTGGTAGATGCCAGGATTGAATGCATGTCTATGAGCAATTCCTTGCATGCACAACACTAGCAAATTGGGAAGCAAGCAAGGAAAACTCTGGGAAACTGGAAAAAAAATGTGATCTGTAAATATGGGTTATGCATCCAAGTCAATGCAAAATGCATGATGTAGCAAATGTTGCAGAGTGAATTGAAACCAGACAGTTTTCATGAGATTAATATTCAGTCCTGCTTCAAAGTTAGCATCGGTGTTCTTGTGCTCATGGATCTCATCTATTTCTTTTTGTAATATTTACAAACAAACAAACAACAAACTTGTTGTTGCATACAAACAAACATGATATTTTTTTAACCAAATATCAAGGAAAGAAATTTCATAGAAATGACAGTTTCAGACTTGAATCTGAAGTCAACATTACTTGGAAAAAGGAGTGGAAAGAGAAACAGTTAGGTCAACGTATTGCCAATGAATTCCTGGGGGGGGGGCACTTAATGAAGGTAAACAAGGAGGATTTCCAACATTGTGTGTCTTTTTGTTGTTGTGCTGAAAGAAACTTGGCAGTCAGAGCAAACTGTAGGATCAGCTAGCATTTTGGGAAGACACAAAATTCCAACACGCAGGATGGTATCATCTTTGCACACATTATGGACAGAAAACTAGATGCCTAACTATGCTTGTTCCTCTGATATAGATCTGTCTGTGTAGGCCTGAATATGGAAAAAGTCTCTATTTACATGTTTCAAATTAAGGTAAATGGGCGCACTCCAGCTCCGTTAAAATCAATGGGCCTTTTCCTATTGACTGAATACAGTGGTTCTCAAACTTTTTAGCACCGGGACCCACTTTTTAAACTGACACTTATCGGGACCCATCTAGCTTTATGATACTTTTAAAAAAAGTGATCTAGAAATAAATAAATAAATAAATAAATGTATTTACCGTATTGTCCCGAGTATAAAACGCACCTGATTATAAGACGCACCCTTAAAGTTTGGTGCTATTAAAAAATTTAATTAAATCACTGGCATTAAATTGCAACAGCCTGATTATAAGACGCACCCCTAGTTTAAAAACTTAAATTAGGAGAAAAAAGTGAGTCTTATACTCAGACCAATACGGTATTTACAAGTAAAGAGCTCAGCTGCTTGCAGGGTAATTAGCAGCTATCTTGCAAACTGCAGGAGCTCAGCTCTTTGAAGGGCAATTAGCAGCTATCTGATTTTTGAATAGCTTCAGGGCTTATGGCAATTACTTATCTGATCTTTCCATCACCTGGGACCCACCAGAAATCAGGTCCTGACCACCAAGTGGGTCCCGACCCATAGTTTGAGAAACACTGACTGGATTGTAGCCATTGTTTTAAACAACAGTTACAACTCTTCATTTATTGTCAAAGCCAAAATATTCTTATTGAAGCAGTAAGGCTTCAAGAAGCCCCTCTCCTGACCATGGAAAGTTTTACGCGAACCCATTTTCAGTACATATGTACAAGAGCATATTTTCTAATGCACAGATTTTTATTCCAGACCTAGCAACTTGGACTCTTCTCAGAATTACCACTCTAATCTTTAATAATTTTGTAGAAAAGATTAGTGCTTCCACATATTCCACCTTCTCCAATTCACTGCCCCATTCATAGGCAATATCAGAGGGCATTCGGGGTGTGTGTGTGAAAGTGGGTTTAGAAGGTGAAACTCTTGGTGACAGCAGTGAAGCTTTTCCTAGTGGTTCAAAGCCACAATATTCTTTCCCAGAAGTCCCCAAGAACAACACATAAGGGCTTCTGGGAAATGTGGCAGACCCCAGCAACAGTGCTGGAGGAGCCATTGTTCTCCAAAATCTCCCATCAGAGCAATGTGATATTATCAGAGAGTGTTGTTTTCAAGGGCTTCTAGGGGGGAAAGGGCAGTTCAGCCTGTGGTCACTGGGTGGAAAATGGCTGCCACCATGAAACAGGTGTCAGTGGCAATAAAGGTAAGATGAGCAGGCTTACCATCCATCCCGGAAAAACCAGGACTACCCCGGTTTCCGGAGCCTGGTTCCAGCCACCGGGCCCGGAACCAGGTCAGCCCCAGTCTTCCGGGTCTACACCTTCCCGCCACTGCCGCTTCCACGATTTTAAAAGTTTTCCTGTGTGCCGCCATCTTGGATCTCATGAGATTTTGTGAGATCCAAGATGGCGTTGCACAGGAAAACTTTTAAAACTTTTTAAATTGTGGAAGTGGCGGCAGTGGCAGGAGTGGATATTCGACTGGCAGGGAGTCCTGGCTAGCCCAATGCAGCTGGCCAGCCAGGAATCAGGTGGCAGTACCAGCAGCACCAGGAAGGAGGCAAGCAATTTTTTTACAAAAAGTGCCCGTAAACAAACAAACAAACAAACCCAGAAGCAAACTCCCCCTTAAAAGTAAGTGCCGGGGGGGGGCTTTGGAGGGTGCGGGGGATTCCTCAACTGTGGATAACTGAAACTGCGGATGAGGAATCTGTGGATACGCCCCCCCCTGTAATATTATTAAGAATATTGTTGATGTAGATTAACCGCTTTGTAATATTGAAATGGAAAAACCTACAGAAATATATGATTATTTATTTGAATATTTATTACTACTTTTTCAAATGAGATATTAACAGCCCATTCCAACCCAAGTGCTAAGCAGCCCAAGTCAGACCTAAAGTCAGCCTAAGTCGTTTAGGTCAAAGTTAGGTCTGGAATGCAACCATTTAGGGC
Source organism: Plestiodon gilberti rubricaudatus (assembly GCA_026170595.1). Taxonomy (NCBI): domain Eukaryota; kingdom Metazoa; phylum Chordata; class Lepidosauria; order Squamata; family Scincidae; genus Plestiodon; species Plestiodon gilberti. The sequence goes on along the minus strand of JANXHW010000002.1, from coordinate 23,383,612 downwards.
GAAGTTAGGTCAAAGTTAGGGCGAAGTTACGACCAACGGACTAAGAACAGCCCATTCCAACCCAAGGGCTAAGCAGCACAAGTCAGACCTAAAGTTGACCTAAAAGTGGGCGGAACATGGGCGGAACGTGGGTGTAACGGGGGTGGCAACCAATTAACGTTGGATTCCAGACCCTGGCAAGCACAGACACGCCCCCTCCAACACAAATGCTGACACAAAATTTAGGTCGACCAAAAAGGTGGACCCAAATTCGAGGAGACCCATAGGAGCCATTTTACCTTACCTAAGCCAGCCCTCTCCTGAAAATTTCTAACACCCTACTCCTGAGTTAGATCAGAGTTAGGACGGAGTTGGGCCTGCTAGGTCTGGAAACCGACAGAGTTATGCCTAAGATAGGGAGCCTATCAGCACCCAGCCCCACCCAGCCTCATTCCCACAAAAGCCCAGCCCCAGACCTCCAGTCACTCACTCACTCACACTCACTCTCTCTCTCTCTCTCTCTCTCTGAGCACGTGGCGTGGGGTTCTGTCCCCCACAGCCACAAAGTGGGACTTTGTCGGTGGAGGGCAAAATTCACAAACACTAGGCTTACCAGATCTCCAACCGGGACAGAGTGCTAGACCTTTAGGAGAAGGAATGTGGGCAGGTGTAGCTTGTTAAACGTAGAGCACAATCCTAGGCATGTCTACTCAGCAGTAAGCCCCATTGTGTTCATTGGGGCTTGCTTCTGAGTAGACATGCCTAGGATTGTGCTCTAGGTTTAACAAGCTACACCTGCCCACATTCCTTCTCCTAAAGGTCTAGCACTCTGTCCCGGTTGGAGATCTGGTAAGCCTAACAAACACCCCATTTCTCTCTTCTCCTCTCTGCCTCCCTCTAGGGCAGAGAGGGCTGTTCTGGCTGTGGCCAACCTGTTTACAGCTGTGCCTGGGCAGCTGCCTCCATGCAAGTGTTTGCTAACCCATGTCTTTCTCCCAGCCCCTCTTCCCCCCCCCACAGGCAACAACACCAGCAGGTAAGAGCAGGTAAGAGCAGGGTTTGTGCTGACATGTGGTCTGACTGCTGCCTCTTTGCATTTAGAAATATAGGAAGGATACATGCCTCTTTACCAATGTGTTGTCTCATAGCTGTCTGCATAGCCTGCCATGACATGCCTCTCTACCAATGTGTTGTCTCATAGCTGTCTGCATAGCCTGCCATGATATGCCTCTCTACCAATGTCTTGTCTCATAGCTGCCTGCATAGCCTGCCATGACATGCCTCTCTACCAATGTGTTGTCTCATAGCTGCCTGCTTTGCTATGATATATGCTATGATATATAGGATACATGCCTCTTTACCACTGTTGTGTCTGATTGCTGCCTGTAGTCATGTGAGCAGACAATGCCACAAGTGTGGAACTGTTAGCCTTATGTAGACACCAGCTGTTCCCCCCCCTTTTCTCCACAGGGTCTACTGACAGGTCAGTATTGCTAGGTTTGCCATGGTTGTGACCCCCAAGTTGTGTTGTTGTCTCTCTCTTTGACCCTTTCCCCTTACAGGATCATGCTCTCCTTACACCCAGGTAAGCAGCTCAGACCATGCTATGTGTGTCACACCTATCAGCTGTGTTTTATTTCTCTCCCTGCAGGCTTTTGCAACCGACACACTGGCTTGTCGTCAATGGTGACTGCTTCCACATACCAGCTGACATGTAACTCCCCCTTGTTTCTTGTCTCCCCAGGAACGTCCACTACCACCTACCTTCCTGGGAGCACCCCTGGGCCTGTAGTCTGGTTGCCCCACTATCGTCTGCCTCGATGCTGCCAGAGGTCAGGGAGCCAGCCCTGCAACCCTCCTCAGCTGCCGGCGCTGCTGCTGCTCCACCTCCCTGGCTGTCGTTCTTGCTGCCCCTCCCCTTTCTATGGAGCAGGCTGTGGTTCCACAGGGGAAGAGCCTGCATGTCCAGGTCCATGGGGCAGGTGTGCTGCTGCTGCTTTCTGATTGGCTGCTGTGACTACCCCTGGCAGCCTCGCCTGGCCATCTCTGCTAACGTTCCGGAACAATAAAGATGCCCCTTGGGCAGAGCCCCAGTGAAACATATGTGCCCATTGTTTACACAAGCATTGCCCCCCACACACACAGACAGCCCCCAGCACCAAAGCCCCTACATGAGTCCCATCCAGGGACTGCCACGGCCTTCCCTGGGAGAACCCAGCAGGGGCGCTGCGAGACCCCCATGGCACAGGGGGGAGGGGGGAGGCAGGGGGGCCTCTCAGGCAGGCAAACAGTGATAGCCAGGGCATCCGCCCGTAATGAAGGCGCTTCCGTCGAAGGTCTGCCCGTAATGAAGGCGCTTCCGTCGAAGGTCCGCCCGTAATGCAGGCGCCTCCGTCGAAGGTCTGCACGTAATGAAGGCGCTTCCGTCGAAGGTCCGCCCGTAATGCAGGCGCCTCCGTCGAAGGTCCGCCCGTAATGCAGCCACTTCCGCCCAAAGTCTGTCTGCATAAGAGGCGCCTGTTTATGCATCACCTTCATCTGCGGAGCGCCCCCTGTGTCCCTATCGGTCTCTGCAGACCCCTCTCTCGGAATCTGTCTCCCACCAGCCTTGTTGTCTGTCTGTCTGTCTCTGACCCACCCGTGCCCCTCCCCAGCACCCCCTGTCTGCCTGCCTGTGTGTCTGCCTCTCCTCCCACTCCCTGATGATGGCTGCTGGCCACCCCCCACCCTGCTAGAGCGCCTGCCGTGAGGCGCCGTCGTCGCCCCATCTGGGGGTGTGATGAGCTGCGTGAGCCCTTCCTGCTCGCAGCAGACAAGCCCAAGGCATCTCTTGGTCTTGGCCGGGGCACAGAGCAGCAGGCACGCCGGGATGCCTTCTTTGTGGGCATTGCCCCGGCCTTGGAGGCCCAGGGCTTCAGGCAGCGCACGGGCGAGTCATGTCAGAGGCAGTTTCAGTCCTCTTGAGACCCCCCTTGTGTGTGACGTTCCCACCCCCCTCCTTCCCTTCCCTCCCCCGCTCCCCCCCATGACTCCCACGTGCAGCCTCAACGTGGCATTGGGGTGTCATTGCCTTCTGCAGGAGGGAGGGGACGGCCACTCTCCCCTGCAGCAGGTGGCTGATGCACAGGGTGCCCTGTGGCGGCTGGGCTCAGGCACCTCGCTCACCTGTCACCTGCCCTGCGCCCACCACATGACTGGCGCAACCCCCCTGCCTGCGGTCAGCCCCTTTGCGACCGGGCTGCGACAGACCCTGCGGCAGCTGCCATGGATGGACGCTGACACATGCAGACAGAGGCCTGCACATGCCCGAGCCAGACACGGAGCCTGGAGAAGAGTCTGCCTGCCTGGGAGGTAAGTGTTGCCTGGATCCTGGGGTGGTGCTGGGCCACAGAAACTGCAGCCTGCCTAACTCAGGCATAACTCTGACCTACCTCAGACATAACTTCTGCCTAACTTAGGCTGCACTTAGGCCACACTTATGCCTGACTTGGAGAGGAGTTGGGTTGGAATGGGCTGTAAGAAGCCTCCGGAGACTATTTAGCATGGTACGATTCTTTTATGGAGATGACATCTTCAGTAATGAATGGAAGAACTGCTGAGCATCACTCACCTTTGGTCTATGAAACATGAATATCAAACTGTCTCCTACGTCTATTAAGAAACACTATATTGCAGCTCATTTGCTTGTTCAAAAGATTCATTCTTAATGCCTTGAAACCAATCACACAGAATGACTATGTGTGTGTTCCTTGCATTATGGAACAACGCACCAAACGTTGTTATTACATCACATTTGCGGTTCCTAGTCAGATGTTTGATCTTGTTGCCAGTTGCCTGACATTCATGTGGAAAGCTTTTCCTCTTTGACGGTGCAGTCGCTCAAATTGGTCAGTATGCTGTGGTTTTCTGTTTAACAGTGGCATCCCTATGACCGCCCCCCCCGCACCGGAAGTGACGTAAAGGCAGCAGTCGTTATCATGCACCCAGAGGCGCAGGGCGGGTGGGAGGACCAAACCTGCCAACGGCTCTCCTTGCTCGCTCTGGCTAATGGGACGATCCGTGCTGCCGCCGGCCGCCATTGCACCACCTACTGTCTGGGGCCCGATCCTGACGCCCGGGGGCCCACCATCCCAAGGCCCCCACTGCTGCTGATGCCACTGCTGCGTAGCAGTGACTCAGTGCATCAATGACTTGACTCGGACTTGACTCGGCATTAGAAAAGACTCAAAAGACTTGACTTGAGAGTTGGAGCCTTTTACAACAAGTTGAATTTTATTCAGTTTTAAACCTGTTTTCCCCACTAAACTCGCAACCAAAGACTTGGGACTTGGGGGCAAAGACTTGGGACTTGATTTGAGACTTGGACCCGGAGACTTGGGACTTGACTCGGGACTTGGAGTCAGAGACTTGATCCACATCCCTGTCAACCAGTGGTACTAGTGCCACCAGTGGTACTTGGGCTGACTGCTGGTGGTACGCAGGACTGCCAGACCACTGGAACCCCACTCAGACACGGTGCTTTTGGTGGCACGTTTTCGCTCCCGAGAGACTCCTGCCTTTCTCTGAGCCTCTCGGGAAAGCTGAGAAGGGCTCTCCCACCTGCCCAGAGCCTCCTACCTACATTTTCTGGCCTACAAAAACCTGAAAACCCGGATGTAACTGGCAATGATGTCATCACCAATCACTTCCGGTGGTACACAGCAGGAGAGTGGCGCCGGAGGTGGTACTCAGTTGTAAAGGGGTTGAGAACCCCTGCCCTAGAGCATCATATTTAAATACTGTATACAGTACCTATTTAAATATGGTGTGCTGCAGAGGCGTCTCTCCGGTAGGGGCGGGGCTGTAAGTATCTCTGCGGTCATAGTCTCTTTACAGAGCGAGGAGGAGGCAGCCCCGCCCCCTCACTGTCCGAGCCAGTCCCCTACGGAGAAACCGGCAGGGAAGAGACCCTGCCTGCTGCTTTCTCCGTAGGGGACTGGCTCGGACAGTGAGGGGGCGGGGCTGCCTCCTCCTCGCTCCGTAAAGAGACTATGACCGCAGCAATACTTACAGCCCCGCCCCTACCGGAGCGACGCTAGTGGTGTGCTGTGATATAGCAGGACAAGAACTCTACATCCTTCTTGTGTGTACTGGAGAATATTCTGAAAAAAGAATTGGTGGAGGTCAATTTGAAAAGATCTCAGTGATCTCCAATCATATTGTAGTACACAGATACAGTGTGAATGAAACTTTGAACACAAAGCAGAGATATTTGTATATGTTTATCGTCTGTCCCTAGTTAGTCATCTTTTGGCAGGTATACTTTGCTACTTTTTAAGAGAAAAATGAATATGGATCCAGATTCAGAGTTTATACTGGAAAAAATGGGGTCACTGACTGAGAAAATGTAAGAATAAACAGATTTTTCTTTCAAAGTATTCCAGAAACAAAACTTATAAATTTAAAAACTTTTATGCTGCTTTTGGTATTTTTTTTTCCTGGCATAGAATGAAACATTGTGTTTTTCCTTCAAAATATACCCTCAAGCAAGTCATAAAATGGAATGCACTTAGACACACCCAATTACACTATAAAATCAGAATGCTGTATGATGATTAATCCAGAGTAATTCATAAATCTAGCCCAAACCTGAGAATAATGTAAATGAAGCAAGGTATATTTTGATCTGGAAATTAGAATATACAAAAGGTGAGCTACAAAACACAAGGTTTTATACAAACATAACGAACCCTCCAATTTGACGGAAGGCATAAGCCACTATGGATGTCATTTGTTCCAAAAGAATTTCTTTGCAATACTCTGTGCCTCTTAGAGGTGTATATACTGGATAATTCTTATAAACCATTAGCAATCCAAAATGTGTTACAGGAAGTCAATGCAAAAGCAATGCAAGATTCCATTCCAAATGTGCAATTGGTAAGGTACTTAAATTAAAGCAGCAGCATTGCCTACAGCAAAACTGTTCTAGACTGTTTGGTTTTTCAGCTCATTGTCTAGAGTGCCATGACCTTTAAATGAGAGCAAAGCTGAAAGGACTCACATTTGAATTTATTTTCATCATTGCCAAAATCTGATTTTTGCTTTCTCTTATTGGGAGTATTTGGCAGTCAGCCCAAAATGGTTGTCTGCATTGAGTTGAGTAGCATGGTGGGCACGATTAACATGACGTAATTATGCAGTATATACACACACAGTATATGTAAAACACAGCATACCATTTGCTGTTTTATGGCACAATCCTGTGTAAATCCCCCATGCTCCCCCGGCTCTGGGTGCCGTAAACACACCGTAAGGAGCGTTTACGGTACCCGGAGAAGTAAAGGCCACAAGCGCATACGCCGGAGGCCCTCTCTTCCCCAGCATGCCATCCCAGCGCCCGCTGGACCAGGTAAGCCCCACACTGGCCGGTGAAAGTGCGAAGGGAGGGCGGACCGGGCGGCAAGGGAGTGTGGCCATTGGCCAAACCAGGTGGGGGGAGCGCAGGGATATTGTCCCCTTCCCTTGAGGTGCACCTGGGCTGCCGTGGGGCAGCTCGGGACCGATATAGGATGCAGCAGCTGGCCCCTTTAGGCCAGCTGCTGCATCTTACACAGGATTGGGCTGTCCTGCCCATGTGTATGATTTATTTACTTATTTACAATATTTTTACCCCGACTTTCTCCCCGAAGGACCCGAGGTGGCTGGTCCATTAACCTCATTATGTAAAATAAGAAATATATCATGCCTTTACAACATCTTACTTTATTGGCTGGGTTTAGAACCATGTGATTCCATGGAAGTAAATGGAATTGGATGGAAATTACTATGAGAAAAACAGCGGGGTGGTGGTGGTGAAATACCTGTTGCAACATGGGAGGCACCGTGCTGAATGATGAACTCAGAATGCTAAAACAAAAAAAATGATTTTTTGATAAGGTGCTCTTATTCAGCGAAGTGTTAATATGTCCTGAAAATGTTCTTTAATGCAACATTTGCACTAATTCAAGTTCCTTACTTTGAAGTTGATACTCTGAAGCCGATGGTAATAATCCAGATCAGAGATCTACACAGATAGATCTTTCCCCGAAACAAATCAGGTGCCTCTCTTTTGGAAAGGGAAAGGTAGGATATAAATATTTTAAGTACATAAAAAAACCAGCTTTCATAATTAGGTCTTGTTATGGTCTTGGGTGCCCGAATATGACATCACTAATGGTTGCTAGAAGGCTGGAGACTGACCTAGAAACTAGTGAAGGATCCAGTGGGCCTTGCCATTGGGGTGGGGACGCCAGGGTACTGATCCCAAAGAGGGCCCCAGGAGGCATACAAACCTCCTATAGGGAACATGAAAGGGGAGAGAAACAGGACTGAGAGGCAATGGAGGAGAGGACCCAGGAGCAAGCCTTCGAGACAAACATCATGGAGGTTTTCAGCTCCCAGAACCTTGAGCTGATGCTGACATTCTTCCCTCCCTTAGTGGGGGTCTGCTGCCTTCCTTAAAACAGAAACAACGTAAGAGGACACCTCAACGTTTCACTAGAATTCAATTATTTAATTATTTACCCTGCCCTTTTCGCCCCTTTTCGCCGCTTTGCTTGCCTTTTTACTTTCTTCCTGCTCCTGCTGCCACCGCCTCACTGCCGATTCCTGGCGGGCCAGCTGCATCGGGCCAGCCAGGTCTCCTCACGTGGGTTGCCTACCAGCCGCCGCTTCCACGATTGATTTCCAAAGTTCTCACGAAATCTTGCGAGATCCAAGATGGCGGCACCCAAATCTCTGGGCACCACCATCTTGGATCTCATGAGATTTTGTGAGATCCAAGATGGCGGCGCCCTGGAGAACTTTGGAAATCGATTGTGGAAGCGGCGGCAGCGTCGAGAGGGGGCAGACCAGGAAAACTGGGGCAGTCCCAGTTTTTCTAGGACGGATGGTAAGCCTAAGGGCTCTAGTATTCGAGCCCAGAGTTGACAAGAAGGTAATGAAAGGGTAGGCAGGAAAGCAGGTGATACAACAGAACTACCTGCAAGAAAAGACAAGTATAAGTGGTGTTACTTTTCTGTTTTTGAACTCCTTGTTTACAAGCACAGGAGCTGTATCTTTGTTGCCCCCCCCCCACACACACACATATCTCTTCCCAACCAGCCAATCATGCTCTCTTTTTTAGGACTGGGATCTCTATCCATATAGCCACTCATGCTCTCCTTAGGATTAGCAGAAGCAAAAGAAATTGTACAAACTAAGCAAGTATATGTGTATTTGCACACTGTATTTTTGTGCACAGAATTTTAACCCCCTCTCCAAAGAGCAGAGTATTCACTGCCCTGGTTAAAATATTGCACTTCTAGTGTTGCTTTCTGAAGCCTGGCACTGAAAACTGGTTACATGGCTAAACCCTGTTGAGCCTTGGCTCAAATTGTGCCATGTCACTGAAGTTAATGGCACTTTTACAATGGATTTTATTGGGCTTTTGAATGAAGCCCTAATTTACCATTGCTGTGACTACAAATCATTGCTGGCTCACTGCAGTAATCATTTGCAGCAGCAGCCTGATTAAGGCAATAATGAGGATTTGCATCGTTGATGCCTAGCTGGGGGGGGGGGCACATGCATTGACATGCATTGGATACAACTGTCATTAAGAGCTGCTGAAAAATACAGCAAGCATATAGAGTAAAATAAAATGTTTTTAAATGCTTTAAGAAGGGAAGGCCACTAAGCAAAATGTGTCGTTGTTTGGTCTGCTTGATCTATTTTCTATTGATCATTAAAGAATGGAGGAAAGTGATATTTTATAGGCACTCAGAGTATGTTTGTAAAAGCTATAAAAACAGGCATCCTGAATTTGCTCTGGGCTTGCTGTCTGGTTACATCATTCTTAATCCATTATCTCTATGCAATGAAATTTTTGTGATACCAGCAGACAAATGTAGCAATGACCAATTAATTCTACTTGCCATGGAAAACGTGGTACCACAAAAAGCCCTTTCAGATGCTGCAGATCTGGATTTTCTCGTAAGGCTGCTGTTCTCAAGCATCGCTCAGAAGTGGTCTCATCAACACCAGTAGGACTGTCCTGCAACGAGTAGTCTGACAGCGCAACACACACGCGTCACTTAAAACACAATACATTTGCATTTAGGCCATCCAAGTTCTATTTATGTATTTATTATAAGTATTTATGTCCACCACTCCATTATTTAAAATAACACTCAGTGTGGCTTACCATAATAAAAACAAATAAAACAACAATTAATAAAATCAGGAAAAGAGAAACAGTCAATCAAAAGAAACATCTCAACAGCCACAGGACAGATACTGTATCCACAGATAGAAATTCAACCAACTGGCAAGCCAAAAGCCTGCCAAAACAAAAACATTTTGGCCAGTCAGCAGAAGGCCAACGAAGCGGAGGAAAAACAGGCCTTGGGAGTTTCATTGTTTGGGCACAACTGCTGAAAAGACCCATTTCCGTGTCCCAGTCAAACAAACCTCTGGCATTAGTGGGATGCAGAGAAGAACACACCATCTGAGCAGGTTCATATGGGAGAAGATGGTCCATCATATGGGAGAAGATGGAAGCTTTGCTTTCGCTTCCCTGAAAGGCTCCGAAGGCGAGGGGGCGGGGCCGCTTCGTTCCTCCATGTAACGGAGGCTCCGATCTCAGCGGAACTTAGAGCTCCGCCCCCCCCTGCAGTGACGCCACTGCCTCCAGGTACGGCTGGGAAAGATCCTCATTGGAAACTTGAGGAGCCACTGTCAGTAAATCAAGATAATATTGAGTACAGTAGATGGACCAGTGGCCTGTCTCAGTACTAAGGCAGCTTCATATGTAAGTCTGGGAAAGGTACACAACTCACAACTATTTAAGAAATTTCTTATTCCCAAGTTTGCAGTTTGTCCATGCTCAGAGGACCATATGATAAGAATCCAACTGACCAGGGCAATGTAGTGACTAACAGCACAATCGTATCCAACTTACACCACCAATGTAACCAGTGGTGCAGCGAGAACAGGAGACCCCAGAACGGAAAGGGGATTCAAATCCCCTCCAAAGGGGGATTCAAAGGGGATGTAAATCTCCCCTTCCCACCAAAGCCGCCTGTCCTGCCCTCCCCCGCTGGTTACACCAGTGGTATAAGTTGGATAGGATTGCGCAGTTACTGTCTTTTTAAGTAGCATAGTTTATAGCATGGATTCTCAACCCCTTCCCAGCCGAGAACCACCTCCCGCTCCACTCTCCTGCTGCGTACCACCGGAAGTGACTGGCGATGACATCATCGCCAGTTACTTCTGGGTTTTCGGGTTTTCGGAGACCAGAAAAAGCAGGTAGGAGGGTCAGGGCAGGAGGCCCTTCTCAGAGCTCCCAAGAGGCTTGGCCAAAGGCTGGAGCCTCTCTGGAGTAAAAATGCGCTGCCAAAAGTGCCACTTCAGAGCGGGCTTCCAGTGGTCTGACGGTCTGAGTACCACCAGCAGTCGGCTGACGTACCACTGGTGGAACTAGTACCACTGGTTGAGAACCCTTGGTTTATAACATCACTAATTACAACAGTTTATTGCAGGTTTGCAGCATTTGGGTTGCTTTTAGCTAGGATCTGGTTGCTACATCACAATTATCACTGGCACAGGAGTCTGATCTAGGACCATATGAGGGTCCTCCTGCAGGGTTAGTCCTGCAGACCTCAGACTCCCCCTAGGCATGGACTGCCCCGTCACGGCTCTGGCCTCGTTTAGGAAGGAAAGGAGGTTGAGTCCCCCTTCGCCCTTCTCCTGTCTTTTTGCTCCTTTCACAGGGGTTACGACGGGCTACTGGGAGTATTTTATTTTTATTTATTTATTTTTCACATTTTTATACCACCCTTTCTCCAAGGAGCTCAGAGTGGTGTACATATTTCCTCCCTTCCTTTTTGTCCTCACAACAACCCTGTGAGGTAGGTGGGGCTGAGAGATAGTGACTGGCCCAAGGTCACCCAGGAAGCTTCGTGGCTGAGCCGGGGATTTGAACCTGGATCTTTCAGGTCTAAGTCCGACTCCCAAACCACTACACCATCCAGGACTCATTGGCTGCCTACCCTCTACTGAGCTCCTCATCGGCCTTGGCAGGTTCTTTTATACAACCTCTGAGCCCTTTGGCCCTAGCTCTTCCTTCCTGGTTGCTCCAAGCCTCCTCCCGAGTAGACCTCCAACCCTCCTCCTGAGTAGGCCCGACTGACCGAGTTAAAGGGGCCGCTCGCCGTTTTGGACGGGCTCCTCCCGGATCCAGGGCCGGTGCCCTCGTGGTTTGAGCTGCAGCTTGGCTAACCGGTCAGCTGTCTGTGCCCTTGTCAGCTCCCTTGGCTGTTCCCCTGGCTTGGGTTGGGAGGCGCAGCCAGGCATGTCTCCTGCCAAACCGCGCCGGGGGCAGTTGTGCCTGGGCGGTTCCCATCGGGGCAGGGATTGGCGTCGATGTCCAGGTATCCATTGGCATGCCTGCCTGGGCTACGGGGGGGCATGGAGTGGCGTGGTCCCAGCGAAGCTGCGCTGAGGTGTGCTCCCCTCGGATGGCTGCTCCCGTCGGAGGGTGGCTGCTCCCCTCGGAGGCTGGGACTTTGCAGCCTATGGTGGCCGCTGGGGCGGCAGGGCTGCCTTTGCCGCTGCTGTCAGGTACATCCGGGGGGCAAGAACCCGGAGAGACCAGCTGAACCACATAGGTCAAAAATAAGTTTTCATTTGATAGCACCAGTTATGTGATTTTGCTCTGAATTCTTCCAGAGAGTTTCTGAACAAAGTAAATTGTTTCTGGTTAATTACAGGAATGACTCAGAGTATTTGTTGGTCTCACAGCACAATAGGGTATCTTTAAATAATCAGTCATCTCATCATAAAAACCCCATTTAAGCTTTGATTTGTGCCAAAAGCGGAAAGTGAAGGCCAGAGCCCTTGATTAGTCAGGGTCTTCTTATCTAAGTGGGGGATAGAGCCATAGCTCAGTGCTTCGCGTGCAAATGATCGGAGGTTCTATGCTCAGCAACTCCAGGAGATTAATACAGGAGATCTAATACAGGAGAGCCATTGTCTGTCAGTGAGGGTATACAATGGTTGACCAACTAGCCAATGGTTTGCTTCAGTATAAGGCAGCTTCTTACATACCTATGCAAGTGATAATTGCAAAATAATAGCAACCGTTGCTGGCGTTCACCATTTAGTGGAAGCGCACAAGGAACGGACGTAATGAGCAGAACTGGATGATACCTCCTGATCCCTGGAAGGTTGTGTGTATGTATGCACATGTCTGTACATGTGCACATACCAGCCCTGCCTCCACAATCAGGTCTGAGTATAAAACTCTATATCCAGCATGGTGTAGTTTTTCCATGAAGCCGACTGTGGTTTTGGCCTACGTGTGTAGGATTTTGTACATGGTGGGGGTCACATGTGCATGGCCCATCCTTGTGCGGATGTACAGGGACCATGCAGGTGGGCAGAGATGGAGGCACATCACCCTCGAGCTCCCCTCCACATATTGGGAGGCAAGTATCCTCTAATATAGTTCAATGCAAACTGAGAAGGTGTGGATAAACCTGTTGAATTTACTTGTCCACGAAAGCTTTGATTCAGGTTTAGCAACCTAAATAGACTTCTGAGAGCTGCTTTACACATTGTTTAATGTATTTTAGGGAGTAGCCTCGTAAATCACCCATGCGATTAAAGTTGTAAAGCATGGAAGATTTATGCACGCATCTTCCCATAGGTCAGATATGCTGACCTGTTCCCACATCTGCCCACTTTTCAATGTGAGTCGGAGAGTAACATGAGAAGCTGCCCTGAAATAACCTCTCATATGCTCTTGAGCATGTAAACATACCCTAGAAAGTGAAACACATTTCAGACCAGCCCTCGTCGCAGAGAAGAAGTGCCATTTTGAAAGTGGAAACCTTCCCATCTGCAGGGGCTGGAGCCCTTACTTGAAAGCCTTGCTTGACCAACAGAATTCAAACCATTTTCAAGGACATCATTCTCGCTTAAACATATTAGATGGAGAAATACTGCTGAAATGTTAATGGAGCACCTGGCATACCGGATGCCCTCAGGAAAACTGTGTTACTTGAGGAAAAAGAGACTCCTAGGCAGCTTTACACAACCATATCGAACACTCCATGATGCAGTTATTTTCACAAGATAACCTGCCTGTTCAAAATCTCCATTGTGTTGTGGCTGTCTGTGTTATGCTCTTTGAATACTACTACAACAACCAGTATTAGTATTAGTATTAGTATTAGTATTAGTATTAGAAGAAGTAGTAGTAGTAGCAGTAGTAATTTAAAAATGTTTTCAGAACAAAGCAGTACTACGTATACATTATCTCAGAAATTCTTACATCAAACTTATGAAACTTTGTTGAGTATCATTATCTTAAAGTAGAAGATTTGGGGGGTGAGTCTTAATTTGTGGCAATGGAGAAATTTGGAGGCCTTTGGGATCACAGCTCAAGGCCACATTACTCATTAACCTAAATGTGTAACATGGTCTGGTGTGTTTGTTCTTTTTATTTTTTTAAAATAAGGACTAGGGGGGGCATGAAAAGGAGAAAAACTGTGACGGGGACTGGGGGGGATTTTAGAACTTGCCCTTCCATAGTTACAGTCCCAATCATGCTCCCCACATGTTATTTTAAATAGAAAAAATACTTTTACAATACTTTTGTAACAGAAAATAGCACGTGGAGTGAGTGGTTGGGACCACAAGCATGGGGGGTGGGAAGCCCTAAACCCCACCAATCTCCCCATGGTTTTACTCCCTTTCACCACTACCCCCAATTGTTTTTTTTCTTTAAAGAGCAAACATACTGGGCCACACTATGTGTGTAGGATAACATGTCATTTAACCCTTAGCTACTAAACTTCTCCATATCCTCACTTGCAGGCAGTAGTTGTCAATGGATGAAAAGCTCTCCATTGCTAAAGATTATTATCTTCTCAACATTTCATTAAAGCATACACGAACCAACTCTTATTCTCTGTTCAATGATTTGTACACAAAGATGGTCATGTGGAAACTGACAAAAACAGTGTACACCAGCACATGGTACACAGGTGCAAGTTTTTTTAAACATGACTCTGAGCTTAAAGGATGCCTACACACACAGAGTTTGGCAGCCTCCTTATTGCCGACATCATATTTCAGTCACTTCGTTCTGAACTGTCCAGGCCTAGCCTAGAGTCACTGGACCAGATCACTAGCGTCACTACAGGGGGGGACGGAGCTGTAAGTGCTGCTGAAATCCGAGCCTCCCTTACACAGACGAACGAAGCAGCCCCGCCCCCTCACCCTCTGAGCCGGTCAGGGAAGCGAAACAACAGGCAGGAGACTCCCTGCCTGTTGCTTTCGCTTCCCTGACCGGCTCAGAGGGTGAGGGGGCGGGGCTGCTTCGTTCGTCTGTGTAAGGGAGGCTCGGATTTCAGCAGCACTTACAGCTCCGCCCCCCCCCCTGTAGTGACGCCAGTGGACCAGATCCACAGTGTGTGCAGAATGCAGGAAGATCCTGATTGTTGGTCACCAGGAGGACTAAGATATTTTGGGGGAAGAGGACAGATTTTTGTTCTGACAATGCAACTTTCATATGGAAAAGCAGTTACCGTATCTTTTTTTTTTTTATGCAACTCTTGAAGACGCACAGGGGCCAACAAGACCTTTCCCTTCTGGAACCACAGGGCAGCTGACCATTTCTTCAGAGTTCTTTTTTTTTTGGGGGGGGGAAGGGAGAGGGAAGCTGTCAAGCAACAGATGTTAATCCTCTGGGTAATTGCTGGGGTCAGGCTGATCTCCCTCTTGCTGGAAGGAATGCTGTTTGATATTCTGTTCCTTTTTGGTTGGTCTTAAAAAAGGCAGTACCCTACATAAGAACATAAGAAGAGCCCGGCTGCTGGATCAGGCCAAAGTCCCATCTAGCCCAGCTTCCTGTTTCACACAGTGGCCCCACCAGATGCCTCAGGGAGATAACCTGTTTCCTGCTGCCACTCCCCTGCATCTGGCACAGAGAAAACCTACTTCTAAAACCAGGAGGTTGCTTATGGCTTGTAAGCTGTGATGGTCTTTTCCTCCATGAATCTGTCCAAACCCCTTTTAAAGGCACCCAGGCCAGGTGCCATCACCACATCCTGTGGCAAGGAGTTCCACAGATGAATTACACGCTGGGTAAAGAAATATTTTCTTTTATCCGTTCTAACCCTCCACTCAATTTTAGTGCATGTCCCCTGGTTCTGGTGTTGTGCGAGAGGGAGAAGAATTTCCCTCTATCCACTCTCTCCATCCCATGCATAATTTTATACGTCTCAATCATGTCCCCCCTCATGTACCCTACTTTGGATACAGCAGCAGTGTAGATACTCTGAGTTCACCTTGGACATGTTGCTCCTATTGTTCACTCTGGTGCATTTGCCATTCACAAAGGAGCGTGAAGGGGCTTCATATTAGGTTAACACCTAGGATAGGTGTTTGGACAATATGCCTACCCCCAAACTGTCCCCATGCATTAACTGGTGTCCTTATTATCTCCCTAATCATATGGGGGAGTAGTTTGTCTGAACTGCCCTCCCCTCAACATGGGTAGAGAGATTTAGGAGCCAGAAGCCAGGCTGTGCGTTTGTTGGGAACATGCCCATCAATTAGTTTGGGCTTTTAAATATCATCTGAACAAACTGACCCATAATTGTATGCTGACATGAACCTTAGGTCTCTCACAGCCCAATCCTATCCTGGGCCGGCTCAGAGCGTGCAGTGGCTCTGCCAGGGATCAGAAAATGAGGAAGAGGTAAGTAAAACACTTTTTTTTACTAACCTACTCCACTGCTGCCTTGTCCCCAACGGGCCTACTTGGATCTGTGCCACCTCTTTAGCTGAGTGGGTCCAAGAGGGGGGGGGGCGTTGAGCCTGGTCCATAGGCATAGGGCAGAGGTTCCCAAGCTGGGGCATTGCGACGCCCCAGCTGGGAACAAAGGGTCACTACACCCTTAAGGGCGTGGCGACCCGTGGTGACGTCGATGGTGCATCCAGGATCGTGACGCCACCATCGCTACAGACTAAAAGTGCCCGTTTTACCTTTGTTGGTGGAGTTGGAGGTCCTTCCGGGTGTGTGGGGAGCCTGCAAACCCCTCTGCAGGCCTCCCCAAGTGTTGGATCGACCCTCTGACGCGATGGCGACCTGATGCCTGATTATAAGACGCACCCCTAGTTTAAAAACTTAAATTAGGAGAAAAAAGTGAGTCTTATACTCAGACCAATACGGTATTTAGGGCACTTAGGACAGAGGAGGCTCTTCCCAGGAGTTTGGGAACCACTGGCATAGGGTATCGGCGCTGGCACTGCCACCAATATCTGCCACCAGCCTGCCCTTGACAAGCCATGGCCAGTCCCTATCCCTGCCCTGATCCTCCCCCAGAACGCCCAGAAATGCTCCCTCTGCTGACTTACCTGCTCCAGCAAGGGCTCCAGAGGTCGTTGTTGTGCACCTGGGGCCACCACCACCAGGTCACATTAGATGTGCTGTTAATTGTGCAACTTGACCCAATTGGGATTTAGTTTTAGTTATAAATAGCAAGTGGGGGAGGTCACAAAACATGACAAGATCATACCAGGGATTTCTATCTTTAGTGGTTTGCTGCCACCACAGTTTTGATCTGAATCACAACTTCCCCCTTCTTTGCAAGCTATTTTTAAATTTAAAAACCTTACATTGGCTTTGAATGGAAGTTTTTTTTAAAAAAAAATTAAAAATAGCACATGTGATGAAAAAATAGCACTTGAAAAAATAGCACATGTAATGCACATGTGCATGCAATGAGAATCAAAACAATGGTGAGACCAACTACTAAAGCCCCCCATCCCTCCTGCCATGGATTTCCCCCATTATGTGGCCCTCACTCGCAATATTTAACCAAAACTAATCTCCTCATTAGGCCAGCGGGTGGCGCAGTGGGTTAAACCGCTGAACCATGAGCTGTTGATCGAAAGGTCGGCAGTTCGAATCCGCGACGGGGTGAGCTCTCGTTGCTTGGCCAGCTCCTGCCAACCTAGCAGTTCCAAAGCATGTTAATGCGAGTAGATAAATAGGTACCGCTTGCGGGAAGGTAAACAGCGCTCCGTGTTCCAGCCGCATGCTACGCGCTGCGGCAAGGAGAGTCATGCCGGCCACATGACCACGGAGGCGTCTTCAGACAACGCTGGCTCTTCGGCTTTGAAATGGGGATGAGCACCACACCCTAGAGTCGGACACGACTGGACTTAATTGCCAGGAGTCACCTTTACCTTTTTTTAATCTCCTCATTAGGTCAAGTTGTATAATTAGGCTCACGTCTAATTTGACCCTAAAAGAGGTGGGTTCTGATTTTCCATTCTGTTACATGACAGAGCTTATCTTCTGATTGTGTGTTAATGCTTCTGGGTTGATAACTAGCTGAAGTTGGCAATAACTCTTTGCTATAGCTAGGCCAGCGGGTGGCACAGCGGGTTAAACTGCTGAACCATAAGCTGTCGATCGAAAGGTCGGCAGTTCGATTCCCGCATGGGGTGAGCGCTCGTTGCTTGGCCAGCTCCTGCCAACCTAGCAGTTCCAAAGCATGTCAATGCAAGTAGATAAATAGGTACCGCTTGCGGGAAGGTAAACAGCGCTCCGTGTTCCAGCTGCATGCTACGCGCTGCGGCAAGGAGAGTCATGACCCACATGACCACATGACCACGGAGGCGTCTTCGGACAACGCTGGCTCGTCGGCTTTGAAATGGAGATGAGCACCACACCCTAGAGTCGGACACGACTGGACTTATTTGTCAGGGGATACCTTTACCCTTTTTATAGCTAGTACTCTACATGCAGTTTAATAGGTACATATTTTGTAAACTGGCAAGAATCTAGGAAGCAGATAATTGAATTTGGCCCATCACCTCTTTTAAATGCTAAACTGAGAGTTTGTTTATTTCATTTAGCCTTTAAAATTGTGTTTGCTTTCCATTGATTTTGCATAGTGCCTCCAGGGTTCTATAGAGACACAAATCTCATTAGCTCGTTGATTGATATAGGAAGAGGGAAGAGAATCCATTCCATTTACCAATGATGGCTCATTGACAGGTGACCCAGCTGTGAGTATAAGCAAATCATACAACTATCAACATTTGGATCATACACTTGTCATCATATCAGAGATGTTTGGGAGGGATAAAGGATAAAGTAAGGTACGTAAAGGTAAAGGTGACCCCTGACAATTAAGTCCAGTTGTGTCTGACTCTAGGGTGTGGTGCTCATCCCCATTTCAAAGCGAAAGAGCCAGCGTTGTCCGAAGACGCCTCCGTGGTCATGTGGCCGGCATGACTCTCCTTGCCGCAGCTATAAACATGAATTAGAATGAACACAATGAACAATATCTCTTTGTAGAAAATGGGAAAAGTCAATATGGGGTTACCATTTTTCTAGCTGATGTTACAATAAATAGGAGTCATTGGCCCAGATCCATTTTTGCTTAGGAAATCATTTAATTACCTCAAAATGTATGTACTTAAAATATTATGCTATCTTTCTGTCCAATCAACAGAACCCAGTCCCCAGATGACAAAAAGATTAAAAATGAATGATAAAATATTATCAAAGTTCACTAAAACATATCTAACATGGCAGATAAATGATTTTTCTTTTACCGGAGGCAGCAAAAAATAGTCAGAATAAAATATAATTGTTATCTATGCCAAAGACAGGTTCAAACAGCATGGTTCTTACCTGGTAGCTGAATATCAAGAGGGAGGATGCCACACAAGCAGGAAGTTTCATAGCCTGCCATGATTAAGAAAGCCTAATCTTGTGCATCTACCAGCCATACCTCAGCCTGTGATGGGACCTAGAGTAGGGCCTCCATCAAAGAATTAAGTGGGTGCATAGGTTCATCAGGTGGAGACAGTCCCTTAAGTATCCTGATCCCAAACTAACATTTTGAATTGGGTTTGAAAATGGACCAGAACCAAAGGAGATAGTATAATTATAAGCATAAGGCTGGATGAGACTAGTGGCTCAATCCTATTAAGGGCCTACGGCAGAGGATCTTGCAACCTGCCGCCATAGGCCCTGTTGGAGCAGTGCAAAAGCCATGCCGCCGTCGCATATGATGGAGCCACTGGCAGAAATGCCACACATGCATTAGAATTCCCCAGATGCTGCACCAGCCCAGGTAGGGTGGTGGCCAGGGCAGACTATGGGCGAGCTGTGCGCGGCTCAGGGCATGGAAGGGGGATGGTTGGGGTGGATCTCGGTGGCAAAAACATCCACTGGATTCTATCCCCCATTTTCTAGCCATCCTGTTCCTTTCCTCTCTTAAGACTTATGCCAGCTACATAGCTGCCATGGATCCGAGGAGACTTAGAGGCGGTCAGAAGGCCTCCAGAGGGCCTCATTGTCCACCGTCCTCCCCCAGCATACAGCACGGCTCTGCTAGTGCAGCTGCATGCTATAGACTGTGACAGGGATAGAATTAGGCTGTAGGACTAGGTGGTAATTCTCTTCCATCTCCTTACAGTGCCTATCATTACGAAAGAAAACCGTTTACAGTGCTAATAGATTTTCTGTAGCTTAGCATGACTAGCACTATCTTTTGCCTGCTTAGCTGAAGGTTCCTAGTTCAAATCCTGAGACTGGATGATGAAGCTCTGAACGTATAAATAGCAGTGCTGAGCAATAAAAACGATGTGGTGAGGAAAATATGACATAGTAGGAAGGGATGGGGGGTTGTTTAGTTTAGAAAGAGAAGACTGGGATTATGAAGAACATCTAGCAGTGGCTTGGTAGAACCCTGGTATGCTCTTCGTGACTAGAGCAATTTTGCAAAGTGAAACCTCCTGAACTCCATCTTTTGATGTCACAAACTGCAGGCTGCTGGGGAACCTACAACATGTCTCCCCTATATCTCTCCTTCTTTTCCTTACCATCTGGCCTGATTAGAATCATAGAGTCATTTAGGATTGGAAGTTTGCTGTTTGATACCTTCTTATGTTTGGGTTCGTCCTAACAAAGTGAAGCTTCTAGGATACAGAACACCAGTTTAATACCTGATCATTCATTATTAAGGATTTTAGTTTGCACGGACATAATGACAATGTACCAATTGATTATTGCCTACATCTCTTCCCCCCCCCCCCTGAAACATTGTCATCTGGCTTCCCTGGTGACCTGCGCAAATATTAAGCAAAGTGTTGCTAGGGTTTTACTGTGAATTTTACTTGGAAGTAAAATAAGCAATGAATCTCCATGTTCATTTCATTCATACACATTTTATTGCATTGCTATCTCATTCACTTTCTGGAAAAGCATAGGACCAATGCCAATCTGTCTCTTGAGGGAATCATTCGGGAAATACATTCATTCTTTAGGGTTCCCCCAATCAATGACCTTATATTCTCCAACCACATGTGAAGCCCTAACCACTAGGTGATGTCAAGTTTATTATAGAACTGACCAGTATTGGCTCCTGTTTTTGATGGGGCTTGGGCAAGATGCCCTCACTGGGTTCCCCTCCCTGAGTTGCCCCCCCCACACTGACTTGCCACTGTCTCTTTCACTACTGTCCATTCAATTACCCTCTTCCATTGGGCCTAAGTAGCCTTCCCAGATAGAAAGGGGGACAGAGTGCATATACCTTTAACCATTGGAATTTGGGCAGGTGCAACTTGTGGCACCCTTCCATGATGAGCTGCACCTGCCCAAATTCCAATGGTTAAAGGTTTAGGCACTCTGTCTCCCTTTGTATATGGTAAGCCTATCTCAAAATTGCTAGCGTGCATTCGAGGAGGTCCATCAGGGCAGCTGGCGCATTACTCAGGGTAAAGGGGCAGAGGCGAAACAAGGGTGGAGCGAAGGCAAGTAGTTCTGCAAGACTCCGTTACACTGGAGTCAGCGGCCCCTCCCCCTTGCTGTTGGAGCCATTCCAGCAGCAACAGGGGAGTGTCCTGCGTGTTGCCTTTGCTGCCAGAATGGCTCCGACAGCAAGGGGGAGGGGCCGCTGACTCCAGTGTAACGGAGTCTTGCAGAACTACTTGCCTTCGCTCCACCCTTGTTTCGCCTCTGTAAAGGGGCAATGTCCTTTACATCATAGGAGACTGGAATGCTAAAGTAGGAAATCAAGAAATAAACGAAACAACAGGCAAGTTTGGCCTTGGAGCGCAAAATGAAGCAGGGCAAAGGCTAACGGAGTTCTGTCAAGAGAACACGCTGGTCATAGCAAACACTCTTTTCCAACAACACAAGAGGCGACTCTACACATGGACATCACCAGATGGTCAATACCGAAACCAGATAGATTATGTGCTTTGCAGCCAAAGATGGAGAAGCTCTATACAATCAGTAAAAACAAGACCTGGAGCTGACTGTGGCTCAGATCATGAGCTTCTTATTGCAAAATTCAGACTTAAACTGAAGAATGTAGGGAACACCACTAGACCAGTCAGATATGACCTAAACCATATCCCTTATGAGTATACAGTGGAGGTGAAGAATAGATTTAGGGCATTAGACCTGGTAGACAGAGTGCCTGAAGAACTATGGACGGAAGTTCGTAACATTGTACAGGAGGCAGCAACGAAAACCATCCCAAAGAAAAAGAAATGCAAGAAAGCAAAGTGGCTGTCAGATGAGGCTTTACAAATAGCTGTGGAAAGAAGGAATGCAAAAAGCAAGGGTGAAAGGGAAAGATATAAACAACTGAATGCAGAGTTCCAGAGAATAGCAAGGAGAGATAAGAAGGCCTTCTTAAATGAACAATGCAAGGAAATCGAGGAAAACAACAGAATGGGGAGGACTAGAGATCTCTTCAAGAAAATTGGAGATATCAAGGGAACGTTTTGTGCAAAGATGGGCATGATAAAGGACAAACAAGGCAAGGACCTAACAGAAGCAGAAGAGATTAAGAAGAGATGGCAAGAATACACAGAAGAACTATACAAGAAAGATCTTAATGTTCCTGATGACCACGCTGATGTGGTCACTGACCCAGAGCCGGACATCCTAGAGAGTGAAGTCAAGTGGGCCTTAGGTAGCATTACTAACAACAAAGCTAGTGGAGATGATAATATCCCAGCTGAGCTACTTAAAATCCTAAATGATGATGCTGTGAAAGTGCTGCACTCAATATGCCAACAAATTTGGAAAACTCAGCAGTGGCCAAAGGATTGGAAAAGGTCAGTTTACATTCCAATTCCAAAGAAGGGCAGTGCCAAAGAGTGTTCAAACTACCGTACAATTGCACTCATTACACATGCTAGCAAGGTTATGCTCAAAATCCTACAAGCTAGGCTTCAGCAGTACGTGGACCGAGAACTACCGGACGTACAAGCTGGGTTTCGAAGAGGCAGAGGAACTAGAGATCAAATTGCCAACATGCGGTGGATCATGGAGAAAGCACGAGAGTTCCAAAAAAACACCTACTTCTGCTTCATTGACTACGCAAAAGCCTTTGATTGTGTGGATCACAACAAACTGTGGCAAATTCTTAAAGAGATGGGGGTACCAGACCACCTTACCTGTCTCCTGAGAAACCTGTATGCGGGTCAAGAAGCAACAGTTCGAACCGGCCATGGAACAACTGATTGGTTCAAAATTGGGAAGGGAGTACGGCAAGGCTGTATATTGTCACCCTGCTTATTTAACTTATATGCAGAGTACATTATGAGAAATGCAGGGCTGAATGAATCGCAAGCCGGAATCAAGATTGCCGGGAGAAATATCAACAACCTCAGATATGCAGACGATACCACCCTAATGGCAGAAAGTGAAGAAGAACTAAAGAGCCTCTTGATGAGAGTGAAAGAGGAGAGTGCAAAAGTTGGCTTGAAACTCAACATTAATAAAACTAAGATCATGGCATCTGGTCCCATCAATTCCTGGCAAATAGAAGGGGCAGAAATGGAAGCAGTAACAGATTTTACTTTTCTGGGTTCCAAGATCACTGCAGACGGAGACAGCAGCCATGAAATTAAAAGACGCTTACTCCTTGGAAGGAAAGCTATGGCAAACTTAGACAGCATAATAAAAAGCAGAGATATCACCATGCCAACAAAAGTTCGTATAGTCAGGGCGATGGTGTTCCCAGTAGCAATGTATGGTTGCGAGAGTTGGACCATAAGGAAGGCTGAGCGCCGAAGGATAGATGCTTTTGAACTGTGGTGCTGGAGAAGACTCCTGAGAGTCCCTTGGACTGCTAGGAGATCAAATCAGTCAATTCTAAATGAAATCAAGCCTGACTGTTCCCTGGAAGGACAGGTACTAAGGCTGAAACTCAAATATTTTGGCCACCTAATGCGAAGAGAGGACTCTCTGGAGAAGACTCTGATGCTGGGAAAGATTGAAGGCAAAAGGAGAAGGGGAAGGCCAAGGATGAGATGGTTAGACAGCATCACCGATGCAACAAACATGAAAATGAGCGAACTCAGGAAGATAGTGGAGGACAGGAAGGCCTGGCGGGATATGGTTCATGGGATCACGAAGGGTCGGACACGACTTAACGACTGAACAACAACAACAACACAAAGGGGCAAATGTCCCTTTACCCTGAGGAGGCTGCCAGCTGTGCCGGGGAAGACCTAATCCTGCACAGGATGCAGCAGGCACCTTATGTGCATCGCCACGTCCTGCAGGATTGGGCTGTCAGTGGCTTTCCTTTCTGTCTTTGGACTTCATTGAACGCAGTTACTGTGATCTGACTGAGCTAAATTTGGCAGGGCAGCAGCCTGTATCTCAGGGGTGGCATCAGAAGGCAGGCAGGTTGGTACTGTCCTAGGTCCTATGTCCACCAGAGGGTCCATCTAGCCAGCTCAACCCCTGGTGGCAGTGGCAGCACCCAATTCATCGCCATTGGGCAGACAGGCATTGTTTGTTTATTTAAATGATTTATATCCCTCCTTTTCCTCCGAATAAACGGAGTGCTAAAGGGTTAGAAAGGAATGTATGGCAGGCAACATTAAAGGGAATAATAAAAGCTTCTTCAAATACGTTAGAAGCAGGAAACCTGCCAGGTAAACAGTTGGTCCGCTGGATGGTGAGGGAGAGAAAGGGGTGATAAAAGGGGACTTGGAGACTGCAGAGAAATTAAACGAGCGCATCAAATTAAAATGGCGCATCTACCATTTTGCTGCCCATTTTCTCAGTTTGGAGAGATCCTTCTGGAGCTCTTCACAATCCCTGCTGGTCTTCACCACCCGGAAAAGTTTAGTGTCATCCGCAAACTTGGCCACCTCACTGCTTATCCCCAACTCCAGATCATTTATGAACAAGTTGAAAAGCACCGGTCCCAAGACCTATCCTTGGGGCATACCACTTTTCACCTCTCATCATTGTGAAAATTGCCCATTGACTCCCACTCGCTGTTTCCTGGTCTTCAACCAGTTTCTAATCCACAAGAGGACCTGCCCTCTTATTCCCTGACTGTGGAGTTTTCTCAGGAGCCTTTCATGGGGGACCATGTCAAACATCTTCTGAAAATCCAGATATATAATATCCACGGATTCACTTGCATCCACATGCCTGCTGACCTTTTCAAAAATTTCTAAAAGGTTTGTGAGGCAAGACAGTGGGGTAGCCAGCACCCCCCCCAGACTGGGGCCCACCCTTACCGCCCTACCCCCCAATAAATTATGCTAATTTTTTGAAAAAAAATTAAGGTTTTTCCCCCCGCTTTTTCCCCGGTTTTTTGCAATTTAAAGTGTAAAAAAGGCATGTTCAAAACGTATGTTTGCTTTGCAGCCACTTATCTGACCTATGGGGCACTCCAGGACGTTCCAGCAGGCTGGCAGCAGCAGCGACGATCTTCTTCCTAGCGCATGCGCAAACCTTCCGGAGTTTGCACATGCCCAGTATGTCCCTGCAAACTCCGTGGGTTTGCACATGCGCAAACTCCGGAAACTCCTGCGCCCAGGGCAGGGAGAGGCTGTGTGCCCGGGCGCAGGAGTTTCCGGAGTTTGCGCATGTGCAAACCCACGGAGTTTGCAGGGACGTACTGGGCATGCGCAAACTCTGGAAGGTTTGCGCATGCGCTAGGAAGAAGATCGTCGCTGCTGCTGCCAGCCTGCTGGAATGTCCTGGAGCGCCCCATAGGTCAGATAAGTGGCTGCAAAGCAAACATACATTTTGAACATGCCTTTTTTACACTTTAAATTGCAAAAAAAATGGGAAAAAATCAATAAAAACCGGGAACAAACATTCAAATTTAAGGAGGCCCGCGCCCCACCCCCGAGCCTCTCCGCCCCTATGCCCTGGGGCCCGCCGCACCACCGCCCCATATCAGGCAACACCTCTGAGGCAAGACTTCCCCTTGCAGAAGCCATGCTGACTCTCCCTCAGCAAAGCTTGTTCTTCTATGTGTTTTAAGATTTTATCCTTAATGAGACTTTCCACCATCTTTTCAACTTGTTCATAAATGACCTGGAGTTGGGGATAAGCAGCGAGGTGGCCAAGTTTGCGGATGACACTAAACTTTTCCAGGTGGTGAAGACCAGCAGGGATTGTGAAGAGCTCCAGAAGGATCTCTCCAAACTGGAAGAATGGGCAGCAAAATGGCAGATGTGCTTCAGTGTAAGTAAGTGTAAAGTGATGCATATTGGGGCAAGAAATCAAAACTTCATATACACGCTCGTGGGTTCTGAGCTGTCTGTGACGGATCAGGAGAGAGATCTTGGGGTACTGGTGGAAAGGTCAATGAAAGTGTCGACCCAGTGTGCAGTGGCTGTGAAGAAGGCCAATTCCATGCTTGGGATCATTAAAAAAGAGACTGTGAATAAAATGGCCAATATCATTATGCCCTTGTACAAATCGATGGTAAGGCCGCATCTGGAGTATTGCGTCCAGTTCTGGTCACCACACCTCAAAAAGGATATAGTTGAATTGGAAAAGGTGCAGAAAAGAGCGACCAGAATGATTTGTGGGCTGGAGCACCTCCCTTATGTGGAAAGGCTCCAGCGTTTGGGGCTTTTCAGTCTAGAAAAAAGGCGGCTGAGGGGGGACATGATTGAGACGTATAAAATTATGCATGGGATGGAGAGAGGGGAATTCTTCTCCCTCTCGCACAACACCAGAACCAGGGGACATGCACTAAAATTGAGTGGAGGGAGAGTTAGAATGGACAAAAGAAAATATTTCTTCACCCAGCATGTAATTCATCTGTGGAACTCCTTGCCACAGGATGTGTTGATGGCACCTGGCCTAGATGCCTTTAAAAGGGGTTTGGATAGATTCATGGAGGAAAAGACTATCACAGGTTGCAAGCCATAAGCAGCCTCCTGGCTTTAGAAGTAGGTTTTCTCTGTGTCAGGTGCAAGGGAGTGACAACAGGAATCAGGTTACCTGTGCCAGGTGCAAGGGAGTGACAACAGGAAACAGGTTATCTTGTTGGCTGTGTGCTCTCGGAGGCATCTGGTGGGGCCACTGTGTGATACAGGAAGCTGGACTAGATGGACCTTTGGCCTGATACAGCAAGGCTCTTCTTATGTTCTTATGAATGAGCAGAAATACCTGTGCTGAATTATTAGGGGAGATTAAATTGTGTTATAGGGATGAAGCTGTGGCTATGGATTGTTCTGTAACTTAAGATAAGAGCACCCACATTCTTTGTAAACCACTTCAAATACTTTTATTGGAAAACTTTCTCAGAAACATTCTCATTCAAAGGAAAACATAGGAGTGTCTAGAAAGGGCACTCCTGTTTTTAATTTTGGTAAAAACCATATGCTTACCTTTGAAGTCCACACTATAGAAATACAGTACGTACACCCTGTCTTGAGATGCACCTATATTATGTAATAACATCCAGCCAACGAAAGGGAGGAAAGAAAGACATACAGTCATCCCAAGCACCATTTTAAGGAAGTGCCTCAAAAACTTTCACATAACAGCATGACAAGAAGCAAGAAGTAAGGGAAGCCTGACGGTTCCGGTTGTCTTTGAAACAGCAAAGCCAGCTAAATCTCAGCAAAACAGATGTCAAATAGCTGCAATGCTTTGAAATGGAAAGAAATTCAAAAGGGATACTGTGCTTCTGATTAAGAAGAGCCAGTTCAAAAACAAAACAATTAAAATTGAAAACATCTTTAGGTTACCCAGTTTGAACCAGCACATTCACTCTTTTCTCCCTCCCAATCCCAAGATGCAAATTTTGCACTTTTCAGTAGGAAGCTAGCTAGCTTCCCAGAGTTCTTGGTAGGGGGTTGTGCCAACCTTGTCTTTGTTGCTGTTAGAGCTATTAATAACAAGGTTGCATTAACACAAGAAGAATCCTCAGTTGTGGTGCATGTGTTTGCTATTCCGAGTGAGATCCATAATCACTTGAAACAAATGTGAATGGCAGCCTAGAAAATGGCTGTCGTTCATTCGGTCAGTCAATCACTTTTTAGACCATTTCTATGCCAAGGTTCAAGGTGGATTACAGAACTGTAAAACCAAATTAAAAGAGGATATTAAAAACTTAATACAAATAGAAGATCAAACAAAAATCCAGTAAGAAAATGAACAGACTATCCAAGAGGATCAAAGGCTAAACAAAACAGATGTGTTTTAAAAGTCTTCCTGAAAGGCAGCCTGGAGCAGGAGCTCTACACCTCTGGGGCAAGATCATCCCACAGCCATGGAGCAACTGAAGTAAAGGCCCTGCATCCAGCCAAACCTGTTCTTAGCTCTATGGAGGGTGTACTTGAAACACAGCCTGACAAGATGCCTGAAGTTGATGTGGGAACTGATCCAGGGAGAGGCTGTGTCAGGGACATGTGGGGACATGAAGGGTTTTAAAGGTTAGCATGACCACCTTGACCTGAGCCTAGGAGAAGTAGCGGAGAAATGCCTGGGGCGGGGGGGCGGGGGGCAGCCCGCCCCCGGGCAGCACCCAGGGGGGCAGCGCACCGACAAAGACAGATGCGAGTGGGCGGGTGGTGGCGAAAACGACGCATGCTTTTTGGCCCACCCAGAACATTGGTTGAGCCTTTTGGCTCACGTTCTGGGCGGCTGCAGCGTTCCGGATGGTGTCAGTGTTGGCCAGCAGCCCCACCCCCAGGGGTATGCCTAGGAGCTCACTGGCAGCCAGTGGATATAATATTGGCTGCATATGTTTGTGTCTCCTGACATCCACAAGGAGATGTGCAGCAGCATTTTTGGACTCTTACATAGTATTAGTATTATACACAGTATTAGTATTGCGAATGAACATTAGGAACTGCACGCTCTTGGACACTCTCCCGTTTTTTAGTTGTCCACGTGACAAGAAGTGCCTTATCCATCATAGTCAGTCTGCTGGAACGTGTAGGGTTGCTAAAATCTGAGGCAGGTTGTGGGGAACCTAATACCATTCCAATGTGTAAGGAGAACTGGATTCCAACATTCCCCATTAGGTGTGGGGTTACTAAGCCGTTTGTGTGCTGTTTATTTATTCCAAGTCTTAGCATTCATTCTGTGAAGCTTGTTCTCCTTTGGGGTTTCTCTACATGCAACTTTCTGCAGTAATATGGAGCCAGTCAATATTTTGCAAAATGATTGCTATCTGGCCCTCCCTTAAGTATTAGTGGCAGCAGCAAGAGTTGGGCTCTATGATTCTCAAGTTCAAACTAATGGCTCTAGCCACTACACAGAACACTACCCCTATTTTGTCTGCCACTAGTTCAGGGAAAATTAAAAAGAGCCTCCCAGCTGATCTAGGGCCCAAATAGAGATTAATTGTAGAAATTTAGGGACAATTAATTAATTATGGGTAGTTTGTCATAGCATGAAAAAAAATCTCATCTGGCATCTAATATGGCCACTAGTTTAGATGGCTATAAAGGGAGAATAGACAAATTCATGGTGAATAAGTGGTTCCTGTTAGTCATGATGGCTGGATGGAACCTGCACTCAGTACCAGTTCCTGGGGAGCAATAGTGGGAGAGGACTATTGTGCTCATGTCTTGTTAGAGTGCTTCCCAAAGGTATCTAACTGACCACTATGGGAAGCAAGATGAATCTTACAGCCCATCCTGCCTAAGATGCAGTGGATACCTATGGGAAGATTTGGGCACCGCCATCTTGGGTCTCACGAAATCTCGCAAGATCCAAGATGGCAGCGCCCAACTCTCATGAGGGCACATGAAGCAGTGTGCTACTGCCTCATGTGCCCTCACGAGATTTGGGCGCCGCCATCTTGGATCTCACGAGATTTTGTGAAACCTTTATTTTGTGTGTGAAACACAGGAAACCTTTATTACACTTTTAAAATCATAATTGAAGCAGCAGCAGAGGTGGCGGCGGATCCAGAAAAGCCCAGTGGCCGGGATCAGGCCAGTACCAGGCTCTGGAGACTGGGGCAGTCCCGGTATTTCCGAGATGGATGGTAAGCCTACCTTTCTTCCAATATAGGAACCAGGTGCCATATTAGGAAGAAAAGGGGCAATTCTAAAGAGGAGATTCCCCCCTCCCTTTGCAACAGACCTGGTTCCTAATCAGATAGTCACAGTTGGTGCAGAAAGGTAGGCCTGGCCTTGTAGGATTTTATGTTCAAATTTCTCCTCGGTTCCCCTCCCTCCCACATATGTTCAAATTTGAGTCCCTTCTCTCCAAGCAGCTCTAAGTGCCAAACATGTCATTCCCTCACCCCCCCCCCCCCCACTTATCCTCACAAAAACCCTGTGGTTAAACTGTGAGTACTGACTGGCCTATGTAATCTAGCTAATACATCTGAAGTGTTCAATATCAATTCTTTCTGAATAGTTAAAAACACATGAATGTTCTTACTGTATACATTTGTGCAGTTGTGTTACAATTGTCAGCCCTCCAGTATTGGCCTGAATGTCTCTAGGAATCTCTGGGAGTTTATTCTATGCATCTGTATGCTCCTATATTTATGTTGCAGGAAAAGTCATATATAAGAACTATGGAAATTGGTATTGTATATAAATAGTAGTATTAAGAACATAAGAAGAATTATGAAGAATCTATTAGAATCTATTAGAATAATATTCGAATTATTCTAAAATTCTAATTCTAAAGAGAATATTCTAATTCTCCTGCCTCTGGGCAAGTGTGGTCAAACGGTTGAGTCTTGCCTGAAGAACTCGAGAGGGATTGGTTTGAAACAACCGGAAGCTATCTACAAGCTACCAACAGCTGTGATATCTCAGCTGAGATAGCCTGCACTGACCCTCTGTGAGAGAAAGGAGTTGCTGTCGGACAAGCTCAAGCTCGAAACCATGTGCAGCCAGTGAGATACCACACTGTTGAAAGGAAACAGCTGGAGAAGACGGTTTCTATGCAAATAGAATATTATTTAAAAAAAACCCTATGGGGGTGTTAGAAAAGCTTGCCTGTGTAAACCACCTTGTATAAAGTCTGAGGTTAATAATAAACTAATGTTTCTGTGTGCTCAAAGTACTTCACTCTCTGGTATGATTTCATTAACCTCAGGGTGCCTAACTTATGGCCCAACCCTATCAGAGCCTTACGCTAACAGATCTCACTATCCATCAGTGTAAGGTTGGGTCCGCCATCACACAAGCCACTCTGGGCTGCCAAACCTCCGTTGAAACAGGTGGGTTGGTGGAGGGGGTGGTTTGGTTTGAGGAAGGATCAGGAACGCCACTGGCCCAGTATGAACAAGTTCTGTATTCTGGGGAGGCACTCTGTTCTTTAGACACTGGTCTAGGGACAAACAGTATATTTTACCACCAAAAGATCCCCCACCCAAGTTGTGAGGCTCCATAAAGTTTGTGTTAATTAGCACTAAGGGCTTCACAATTAGGGTGCTCAGGCTGTGTGCTCAGGTCACATCATATATGACTAGGTACATTTACATATCTGTTACATTGTTTTTCTTATGAATGAAATTGTGGACACATTTTACCTTATTTTGATAGGTTAATTTGATACAGCTTTCAACCTCCCTCCTGCCTCTTCCACAAGTGAACGTCAGACCTACAGGCTACCGATGAGCCAATGTTGAACTAAGACAAGAGGCAATGTAACCATTTGTTGTTTCTCATGCTGCAATGGTTCCTTGCCCCATATGGGATGGGCTGCTTATGCTCAGCCTGTGATTCCCTCTTACAGTGCAAAAGGGAATGTGACAGTACAGATCAGATGTGCGCACTGAGCATGTATGATGCTTTGAAGCGT
Source organism: Plestiodon gilberti rubricaudatus (assembly GCA_026170595.1). NCBI lineage: Eukaryota > Metazoa > Chordata > Lepidosauria > Squamata > Scincidae > Plestiodon > Plestiodon gilberti. Next base: position 23,352,534 of record JANXHW010000002.1, on the reverse strand, counting down.
CTTCCAACACAGAGACTGTGAGTCTATTGGGACCAACACTTTCCAGCAGCACTGAGACCTCTGTTCATTCTAGTGTAATTTTAGAGGCCGCTCCATCTCCACTAAAATGAAACGTAAACTGGTTAGATTTGGTTCTGGGAATGGCCTGTTGCCCCCTACCCTGAAACGTCCCTTGGTCCATTTTGTTTTAAAAGGGTTGTGTTGCAAATTAAAACAAATCTGCACATGTTCATAACCGAAACACGAAAACTGGCTTCAGTCACACATTTCTTATTAACACCCTCAGTGCTTTCAAGGGCAAAGAATTGGCCCTGTATTGTATTTCCTCCACAAGAGAACAAGAGCTTTCTGGCTTCTATGGGAAGAGAGGCTGTTGAAGGCTTCCAGCCAGAGAGACAAGTGAGCGGCACCACTATTACTCACTTGGGATCAGTGGTTCATGGATAGTGTCATTTTGACAGTTTTCTGTATTTAATTTCCTTTCTTCTAACAGTAGCCTGACTCGGAGGGTCTTGTATAGACCACCAGTGGTTTGCAGAGACCTCCCTGGTTGTATCTAGTGATAGCATGAGACTTCAGCTATGGGGAGTTCATAAAAATTCACCCCTCTTGAAAAGCCTAGCCCCATTCCAAATTGAATCCAGCCAGCTCATACCTTGCTACCACTGCTACCCAGTTATCCTTACCCCTTCAACCTCTCCAAGCAAAACACACACACACACACACACACACACACACACACACCTTTACCTTTGGGAAATGGAAAGGGGTTAACAGACAATAGGAAGGCCTTGGGGGAGAGAGTTCAGAGGTAAAGCAGTTGCATTGCATATAGAAGGCTCCAGGTTCAATCCCTGCTATTTGGACTAGAAAAGAGAATGCCAGTCAGTGTAAACCAGGGGTGGCCAACCTTTCAGCCTGAATGCTCCTGGCCCTTTAATGGTTGTATAGGTGAGGGCATTTCAGCAGGTGCAGCTGCTTTAGCGGCACCATCAGCACTTGCAGCTGCCAAGATTCTGTCCTACACAACTCTTAAGAACACAGGGGCCCTAATGGTGGAAAGTTGGCCACCCTTGGTGTAAACAATACTGAGCTAGATGGGCTGACTTAGTATAAGGCTGCGTTGTGTTCACTTAGTCCCCTGATCCCTAGCAGGAAATGATGCTCCATGCATCATCAGCAAAGGAAGGCTCTGCAGGACCTCTTTTGTGGAGGAAGACTGGCAGGGAAGCAGGGGATCATGCTGCGTATTTTGAGCATTATTACTGAACACTTGAAAAACCCTCATGCTTTTTTGTGCATTCGACAGGAATGCTCAAAAAAGTCCAGTTGGTTTTCATGAGGTGGCAGAGACTTCTTCTCAACCATCTTCTCAACCATCTATTGTAGAGATTCCAATTATTCAAGGTTCCACAAAGCTGGGAAGGAAGATGGGTTCTTGAGAAGACCTTCCACTTACAAAATCTATAGAAAATGTCTGCCTGTTCTCTCTCTCTCTCTCTCTCTCTCTCTCTCTCTCTCTCTCTCTCTCTCTCTCTCTCTCTCTCTCTCTCTCTCTCTCTCTCTCTCTGTGTGTGTGTGTGTGTGTGTGTGTGTGTGTGTGTGTGTGTGTGTTTAATGAAGGTGGTTGTTTTCTTCCTGGCAGAAAAAAGACAAAGGTAGATATATATTTTTCAATTGTTCAATTGTTCCTGTATCAGAAACCAAACCAACAACTGGTGATAGGCAGAAATGTAGCTTGTGCATCACAACCCAATTGTGCCTAAAAGGAAGAACTGGGTGCATATTTACTTATTTCATTTATCTCCCAACATTCTTCCATCACTGAACCCAAGGCAGTACACACTAGGCTCCTAGGAGCTTATCCATCCAGGTACTGACCAGACCTAGACTTACTAAGCTTCAGTAAGATGGCTGTAGGCTGGATCATATGCCTTCAGATCATGCCCTGAGACACAGAAGCATCATTAGGGTTTGGGTCACCCGGTGTGGCAACTCATGGAGTTGCCCCCATTAACTTTATTTATTTTAACACTGGCGTCACTGCAGGGGGGGCGGAGCTCTAAGTTCCGCCACGGTCAGACCCTCCGTTACACGGGAGCACGAAGCGCCCCTGCCCCCTTGCCTTTGGAGCCATTCAAGTCGGTGCTTTCACCGACTTGAATGGCTCCAAAGGCGAGGGGGCGGGGGCGCTTCATGCTCCCGTGTAACACAGGGTCTGACCACGGCGGAACTTAGAGCTCTTCCCCCCCGCAGTGACGCCAGTGTATTTTAATATATAACAGTACAGGTCACCTAACAAATCAGTAACCAACAAGAAACCTGTGGCCAACTTGATGACACTCACACAACTGAATAAATGTTCTACTATTAGCTCTGATACATAGAAATGAGAGCTGACTCATACTAATACTTTATTGGTTCCATGTTGTGTCAAAATAACACCTCTTTTGCTCTCAGAAAAATCAGTCTCATTGGTAAGTTTTGAGTTAAGGAAATCCACTTTTTGTTACATAAGGCAGTTGTGTTTTCTTTTTCTGGTTATTTTTCCATAACATTTGATAGAATACAGATAATTCAACAGTAATGTAATGCATTACATTCTGCATTAAATTACCTTTACAATGATATATAACTTAAATTTTTCAAAAGGTTTCCACAATTTTGGCCACTAGTGGTGTCACCCAGTATAGTCCGCACACCCTGTGCCCCCTAGTGACACCACTGTGTGAGACCAATAGGTTACAGTTGGTCAGTTGCTAGTAAATAGATTGGTTCAGACATCACAGAGCCACAGATTACACTGGTCTACATTTTTTTTCCTGGCCTGGACTTTTGCAGCTGTTTTAGTCTAATTTCAGGGTGCTGATTCCAAATTGATTTTCTGAAAATCTGAAATCTGAGATCAGATTTGGAATCAGCGCCCTGAAATTAGTCTACAACAGCTGCAAACGTCCAGGCCAGGAAAAAAAATTTGTAGACCAGTGTAAATTTGCTGTTTTACCCTTACATCCCGGAAATAAATACGCCAGACAACGCTTCTTTGGATTAAATGGTCACTTTTATTTTAACAATATAAAGACCTGCAAAGGCAACAATTAACTAGGGGCATCTAACCACCCCCTTTGGCGTGCGGATACTGGTCAGGGGAAAATAGCACTAGCTATTTACCTCCCCCTACTCATCTGGCATAAACACCCAGGCTCCAGGCCACTTCGGTCACCGCCCGATGGGGCCTATCACGGCCAACCCCAAAAGGTGAAGACAGCTGAGCAGTGCAGGTGACCATACTAGCTACGCCATTGATGGTACCTCCCTGCTCCAGCCAGGTGGTTCGCCAGCCAGCCTCACCGACCCGAGGGTAACAGTGTCGTTATGAGCGGTCCTGGCTTGCCACCTGACCTTGCCGAACTCCAGGTGCACGCCGAGTCCCTAGCAACCTGCCTACCCATTTCCGCACGCCACCTGCCAGGTGACCCACTGACTGAACCCCCTCCCCAGAACACAGTCCGAGGTAGGCGAAAAGACCGCCAAAAGCGAGCCAATCAATTGGCAGCCAAAAATTCCTACCTGGCCCCCCAAAGGGCAACCGGCTAATCCCGGACTATGCATAGGGAGGGCGGGAGGGTGTTGCTTCCAAAACGCCGACTGAAGGAGCTGCAATAAACGCGCAGCTCCCTCGTGCCGGCGTCCGGAGGCACGTGATCCGGCCAGCCAATCAGCTGGCCAGAATCACGGAGGAGAAGCATTGCTGGACGCACCTCCCCGGGAGCAGGGCAAACGCTCCCGGGACGCGAGGTGCGTCCCAGGAGGATTTCATTGATTTTATCAAATGCAATATTTGATATCTCAAAAACCTGATGTGATAGACAAAAACTTGATGCCAGATTTGGAATCAGAGCCCCCAAATTACCTTAAAACCATTGGAATACCTTATGCCAGAAAAAGTGTGTTGACCAGTGCTATCTTAACTGTGGTTTGTCTAAGAAACTAGGATTTGAAATCTCGATTTGTTCTGTCTCATCCTGGTTTGTTTTGGCTTTGCCCCCACTGTCTATCCTCCCATGAAGTTCTGAGATGAATCTTAAGATGAAATCTTAAGTTCCTTATTTCTTCCCGGCTTCAGGCAAAGTGTTTTTTCATCTACTCTCTTGGCATTTGTCAGGGGAAGAAAGAGGGCATTGACAGCCAATCCATAGTTTCTTATTTCTTTGGGCATTGTCACCTGCTTTCTTAAGTTAACCAATCAACTTCAAACCATAAGTTCAGATGGTGGTTTAATCCTGATACATACATTCATTCAAAATTAATCATGTTTAGTTGAAGGTCCTGGTTCGGACAATCAATCAAACCTTACAGCGCAATCCCGTGTAGCAGTAGAGTGGCAGAGCGCGTGCTCTGCCGCTCTAGAGTATTGCAAACATGCATAAAGCGCGTTTGCGACTACTTTGGAGTAAGGGCCGCCGGTGCAAAGGCTGGCAACCCTCACTCCACCGGGGGACCGTCCCTGCGCTTGCCGGAGATGGTAAACCCTGCATCCGTCGGGGCAGGGGCAGGGGGAGGGCGGACCAGGCGGCGAGGGATGGTGGCCATTGGGTGAACCAGGTGGGGAGAGGGCAGGGATATCAGTGCCGAGCACCGCCAATATCCTGGGCCCTCTCCCGGCCTGGTTCAGCCTACCTCCCCCGGCTCAAATGTTTGTCAGCTTTAGGCAATCAAGGTATCCTTACACAGGATCGGACTGCCCATAGAGGCTTTTGGATGATGCTTCCTTGCTAGTCTTGCTATTCTTGCAGACTGGTGTTTCCCATCTTCAGTTGTACGGGAAATGTCTGACAATAACGATGCAAAAAAGAAAGGGGAAAGCAACTGTTTGCTTTATTCCTGACCTGAAGGATAGAACAAGAAGAAACTAGTTTAAGTCACAGCAAGAGAGACTTAGGTGAAGTTGTTGGGAAAGAAACTTCCTCACTTTACGAGTAATTTTGTAATGCAACGAGCTGCATATGGAGAATGTGTTATCTCCTTCCTTTGATGTCCTTCCAGCATATGTGGCTTTAGGGGTGTGGATCAGTCAACAGATGCACTTTCAGTGCCTTCAGTACAGACAGAGAAACATTTACCAGAAATTAGCTCTAAAACGGCTGCAGATGAATGTATCATCTTAGCTCATGCCAAGCATCTCTATGGCAGACTGAAGGCCTGTGTCCGACGTCTTACATTACTCAAAGAAGCACTATGTTCTTACTTTTAAAATAGTTTCTGCATTACTGTATGGACTAGATAGCCATTCTTTCCAAAAAGTGGGTTCTTTTTTTTAAAAAAAATACTGTATAGCAAAAATTTGGGAAACTAAATCAAAGTACATGGACAGATAGATTTTGTCCAGATCATGTAATTTCTAGCTGTAATTCTGGGATAGCAGGTGAGGCAGGTAATTTCCCTTGTGTGCTCCATTGCTCATTTGGTCCTGGAAATCATGCCAAATTCTCTGCAAGAGAAAGAAAGGGCAATGGAAAATGAGAGGAATATGGTTTCAGGCTTGGTCACACTCACATCACAATCCTGAGTATTTTCAGCTGGCGCTGCACCAGGCTAAGGAGTTGCAAACGTGCTGTAAAGTACATTTACGACTCCTTTTGAATAAGCGACGCCGGCACAAAGACTGGCACCGCTTACTGTGCCATCCCTCAGGACCTGCGCCACTGGACAAAGGTAAATCCTGGCCAGTCGGTGTAGGGGCAGGGGAGGGCGAGCAGGGGTGGTGAGGGAGGGGGGCCATTGGCCGGCCTGGGCTGGGAGGGGACAGGGATATCTGCAGCGATATCCCAAGCCCCCTCGCAACCCAGGCCAACCTTACATGGCCTCCCCTGACGCATGCCAGCTCTGGAGCTGGCGTGCATTCGAGGAGGCCCATTGGGCCATGCCCTGCTTGCACCTGGAAAAGGGGACGAATGTTCCCTTCTCCCGAGGTGAGCCCGGGGCCACACCAGTGTGACCAGGAACTGTGCAGGATGCAGCGGCCGGCCCTTTAGGCCGGCTGCCACAAGTTGCGCAGAATCGGGCTGTTAGTTTTAAGAAGAGTCAACCTTATTCCTAAACTTCCATTATGTCTGTGATACATCAGGACCACTAAATATGAAGGGGTTTCTCCTTAACAAACATTAACCACCCTATTGCATGTAGCATCATAATGGCTAAAGGTGGTAAAACCATTGATATCCAATAATTAATGGCTGGGGTTACAGTGGGTGGTAGTTACAGTTCTTTCAGATTAATTACACTTCAGTAATGGAATTACTCTGGCAGCAAATGCACACACTGGTTCCTACCCTCCATTTTCACTGTCTCCCTACCCGCTTTCTCTCCTCGGACTTGCGCTAGTGAAATTGCTAGTGCAGGTCCGAGGAGACCCATTGCAAGTCGAGAGGCTTACGTGGGGGTAAGGAGATTTAAATCCTCTTTCCCTGCTGAACCCCCCTCCTTTTCTGGAAACAGCGCACCTGTTTTTTGTGTAGGTGCACCAGTGTGGTGGGGGGAGGATAGGATTGGGCTCTGAGGGAGCAGACTATGAAATGTAATTTCAATGTAGCCATTTACAGGAAGAATACGCTTACTCTGAATAAAAAGAACAACATGAGATGTATGGATTTTTAATAACTGCGATGAATTGGGAGTTCAATTTTCCACCTTGTTCACAAATTAAAATATTTTTCCAGCATACCAGTTGCCCCCATACATTGTACTCAAGGTTGGCTTAATAATATTAACATAGATGGAAAGAGCACCACCTACTGAGTCACAGGGAGTATTTTCTCTAATACCTGAGTTTTCCTTAGAGATCTTCCACCCAAACAGTGACCTAGCCTCACCCTGCATAGTTTATGATGTCTGATGAGATCATTGTCTGATTGCATGGCTGCAGGCCAGATACGACGACTAGTTATGGTGTGCAATTAAATGTTCTCCTCTCTCTCTCTCTCTCTCTCTCTCTCTCTCTCTCTCTCTCTCTCTCTCTCTCTCTCTCTCGCCTTCGCTCTCTCTCACAAATATAACAACCTGGGGACTGTAAAATTAGCCTAATATCTGTACAGCTATATTTTGGTTCAAGAGCTGCAATCCTATGCATGTCTATTCCATAGTAAGCCCATTGATTTCATAGGACTTACTCCCAGGTAAGAGTTATAGGACTGTAGCCTAAGTTTGGGATGTAGAGTATGCTGATGTTATCACATTTATATTTAGATGAGTGCAATTAGTTTTCCCTGCATTGTATATAAAACTGTGTCAGGGCTTTGCCTACATATTTCCCCTGATTCCTCTACCAATAACTGGTTAAAAACTGTTTCATAGTTAGAGGAATGATCTGTGCTGATGAAGCGGAGTTCTTCATTAAAGGTGAATGAAGTTAATGAATGAATGAAGCCATACAGTTAATTATTGCTTTAGAATCAAGGGGCTGCTAGTTCTCTGGTCTGGATTACTTACTCTGTTGAGTAAAAGGATTTGTTGTTGTGTATGAACCACACTAAATGGAAGTCACAACTATGCACTATATATCATAGATGTGCTACGTCAAGTTACACAACAAACTAGCCGAAGTTAAGCATTTATAAGTCCTATTGATTTCAATGAAAATGAATAAGTCCAGGTTTAAATCTCTCACAAAAGTCACTGGGATTAGAAAAACCTGGAATCAGGCCCAAATTCTGAAAAGCTTTGAGATATAAAGAAGCCCAGTTATTGCTAATATTAATGCATGTACCATTGAGTATACAGAGGTAGATTTATAGACAATTTACAGGCGGTGGTGTGGTTTTACTGAAGTTGTGCAAATACCAGAGAATTACAAGTAAGTACTAGGAGAACCGTGTACCATAAACTGGACATGAAGACAGAAATATTCACATACCATGGATGGAATCCAAGGACTTCGGCGATTTGGTATTTCAAGTGGAATTCAGTACTTTTAGTTGAACTAAACATTTGTCATCTAGTATGATGATGCTCTAGAACCACTCTAGAGCAGGGCTAGACAGAAGAGAGATCACAATCAACTACTGATGGATCTCTGAGTGATCTGCATGGGTTCTGACTCGCAATTCTTCAACAAGAATAAATTACAAGATTACAAGAATAAATTATAAGGAATCCCACCAAAGGACAGAGGAGCAGAATGGAGCAGAAGTCTGCCTGTAGAGCGGGGTGGGGGTGGGGGAATACCCAGCTTCCTGTCTTTTCCACCCATCACAAACACCTAGGTTTCTTGGCTCCTTAGAGGGGGGCAGGGTTGAAAATTCACCTGCCTCCTCCTCTTGGTTGTAGCTTGTCAGCTGGGCTGCCTGCCAGCCATATTTTTTCATCGGTACTATCCTGATGATCTGTTTTAAAGCCAGCATGGCAAGCTGTGCATTTTCCATCAGTCCCACCCACCCCCTCCAGCGTGGCTGCCACTTGCAAGAGGCCCCAGATCCAGCACCCCCATTGCCCTGTCAATGGGATCATTGGTTTCACAAGCTTCACAGCAGCCAGCAACAGCTTCCAGCCTCCAGCAACATCTTGTAGCCAGTCCCAGTGGATGTCCACTACTGGAAGTGGGTTCACATGGCCCCAAAGGGGGTGATCCTGGTCCAACTACTGTCTTTTTGCTTGGGATGAACCAAACTAGAATATACTAGAAATAGAGAACTAGGCTTTTTTTTTTTTTTTTTTTGAGTGCCTGCCAAGGCTGGGCCTAAATCCAACATAGGTCTGGAAAAATATTGAGAATATTTTTTATTATTATTATGAAATGGATGGCAATAGGAACTGAACTACCAACACTTTTGAGTGTATTCCACCACCAATTATAGAATAATAGGAATTAGAGATGGAAAAACATATTAGATCATCTGGGTCCTCCTTTTGCCAGTGGATGATTGTTTCCTACAGTATCTACAGTCTGTCCTGCTGTCCTGTCTGGTTTTAAAAATCCTGCAAGGTCAATTTCCATCACTTCCCTGTGGGAACTACTGTACTCCACAGAATAATGGATCTTCCTGTTAAGGAATCGTATGCTACATATTCATAAGCCGTGACACTGTTTTGTCTTCCTTCACAAACTATTATCTCTCTGACATTGATCACTGAAATTTAAAGCACTTGGAGGAATGTAACTTTCATGTAAGGAAGTGATCTTAATGGAAGATAATGTTATGCAAATACATGAACGGCATCTGCTTCAGAGCAAATATAAAGCCAGTATTAAGTAACTCTGGAGATGGGAAGCCTGATCCTATTAATCCACTTTAGTGCCTCTTGCGCCCTGCAAATGCAAACAGTGGCTTGAACTTTGGCAGATGAAGGAGCTGGAAACTGCAGTCGATATTCCAAACTCTGTTCCACTGTCCATCCAGGAAAGGGTATGGAACAATCCCATCTAGAGCCCCACGTTCTTTATTATTATTATTATTATTATTATTATTATTATTATTATTATAAAAACCCGACAACAACAACCCACAACAAAACATTGCAGTGCATCCCCAATCCCTAACTGGAACGTTCTGGTTCAGGGCTCCAACCAGCCTAGATCAAGGCTGTTCTGCGGTTTAGGGTTCACAGGGCTTGCTGTTTAGGGCTTGCTGTTTGGGGTGGGAGGTTTCAGACAGGTGAAAAAGAAAACCTTTACCTAGTCTCCTTTCCAAAACTCCTACTGTGATGAAACTCTCTTCTTTGAATTACCTCTTCAAAATCCACCTTTTTTGGTGAAGCCTATAAGGACCTGGAAGGAAGAATGAGTGGTGAACGAGAAGAGCCTGGGGGGAATTTTCAGCTGGTGAGGGTGGAAGGGTTGGAGGAGTGAAGGTCACAGGCAGTAATGTATACGTGCAATGTAAGTCTCTGCATCTTGTCGGATGGTCAGGAAGAGAGAGAGATTTCATGTAGATGAAAGAACTAAAAACTGAGGAATAACTAGGGATGGCTTGCACACAACTGTACAATGTTGTTTGTTTTACTGGCATAATAATATGGCGTCTTTTCACCTCCTATGAAGCCTTCAAGGTTACTCACATTGTTTTAAAAACAGCTCAGCTTTTAAAAGCACACAGCAGTCAGGGACAGCAGTAGAGATCCCTGCTGCCTTGCTGGCTTTCCTCCTCCGCCTCCTTTTCCACCTCCTAAAGACAGATGGTGCCTTTCCTTCTGCCTTGGCATTCAAGGTTTACAATTTAAAAATACTAAAACAACCAATGACAGACAACAGAGTTGCCTCAGGGCCATGAGCAGTCCCTTCAGGAACTGATAGTATATGGCCCAAGCTCTCTTCTTTGGCCTTCCAATCATCATGGCACACTCATCTTCAGGAGCTCCTGGGAAAGTGGGGGAGGACGTTGCGCCACTTCCCCAGTGCTGGGCCCTTCAGGAACTGATGGCATGGGCTCCCTGCCTAGTCTCTCCTATTGCTTTTCCCTGAGGGGCACAGAAATGTTCAAGTCGCCCCTGGTAAGATAAAGAGGGGTTGTCTCAAAGCAGTGGTAGTTCCTTCAGGATTTGATGCTATGCGCTCCCTGGCTCGGACACCTCTTGTTCTCATGCTGTCCTTTACCAAGCTCCCTTTTCAACCACGCCATAATGAAGATTCAAAATTATCCTCACAGAGCTCACTGACACTGCAGGTAGACAGGGCAAACCACTAATGCAGCAGCAGCACTGGAAAACCATGAGTTGGACTGCATGATACCTTAAGTCTGGAATTGGCCAGACCTAAGTCTGGAATGGCGCAGTCTGGGCGGCAGTGGCGCCAACAATTTCTTATCCACCTTTCCAGGTCCACTCGAACTTGTGCCAGCTAAATTGCTGGCACAGGTCCGACTAGTCCCATTTGGCTGGTGGACACTTACCCCCAGGCAAGGAAACACATGTTCCCTTACATAGATGAGACTTCCGGGACTGATCCCCCCCACGCAGGATGCAGTGTGCGCTCTGGTGGCACAGCTGCATGGGGGGGTTGATAGGTCTGGGCTGTAAGATTGCGATCCAGTACACTTTGTTCTAGGAGTAAGCCCCATTGACTACTGTAGGAGTTCTGAATACATATTCATAGGATTGTACTCTTACAGCGCAATCCTGTCTAGATTAAGACCAACTGAGCGACTGCTCCACGCGGTCCATGTGTCACAAATGTGCCATAAGGCGTCATCTGGTGAGGAGGTGGTATCAACGCAGAGGCTGGCGCCACTCTCCCTGCCCCAGATCCAGAGCTGTGCCTACTGGGGAAGGTGAGTCCCCCGTAAGGCGGCAGAGGGGCGGGGGAGGGCGGAATGGGGCATTCCTGGAGAATGGGATTGGTTGACTGGGCCTAGGAAGGGGGAGGGATCGGTGGTGGCCTCACATCTGAATAGCCCTATCAGGGCAACTGGCGTGTTACTTGGCGTAAAGGGACAAACATTGCTTTACCTTGAGGAGGCCGGCACTTGGGCTGGGGCAGGCCCAAGCTTGCTCAGGATGTGGGGGGCGCCTTACGTGTGATGACATATCCTGCTAGATAGGATTGGGCTACCCATCGCAGAAGAATGTGCATAGGATTGCAGTGTTAGTTTGCAGGGGCAAGGAGACAAGAGTTGCTTTGGCACTTTGAGACTAGTAGGTTTTCTGTCCTGAAGTTTAGATACTAACCTAGTTCAGAGGAGACACAGTTCTGCAGATTGTGTGCACAAGATGAAGTTCCCTCAAAAAACAACAACAACAACAACAACCAAAAAAACCCTATCAGACTACAGTAAACAGCTCCATTTATAAGGTGTTATGGTGCACTTTGGATGCAATACATATCTTTGCAGGATCGTAGGGAGCACACAGAGTTCTGTGAAAGATCGGTCCATTTCCTTCGGCATTGTGGCATCTGCAAAAGAATAGGGCAGAACTCACACAAGTGGGACAATAAAGTCTTCACTCATGCGTTGGAACATCAGGACTGGGGGGTTGTCCTAGCAGGGCAAAGGGCAAAAACAGGCACACGTACACATGGACGATACGATATGTTCAGTTGGGCTTTGTGATAATAGTTCCAAAAATGCCTGGCCGAAGAATATGAGGAAAAACTGCTACATTTCAAACAATTATCTTAATTCAGACCAGTGCTCTTGTTTCCGTCACTTTAATTTCATTTTTGTCCCTTGTTGTCCCAGTACATAATTCAGAACATTTCCTGTTCATGCAGGCTCCCTTATTGTTTGTTTGTTTTTAACTTGTTTCAAAATTAGTCATGATGTCTCACAATTTATTTATTCCATTTATATTCTGCCTTTCCTCCAAGGAGCTCAGGGTGGCATACATGTTCTCCTCACAGCAACCTTGTGAGATAGATTAGGCTAAGAGATGGTGACAGGCTCAGGGTTACCTGGTAAGCAACATGGCATTATTAGTATTTGAACCTGGGTCTCCCTGCACCTAATCCAGGGGTGGCTAACTTTCCACCATTAGGGCCTCTGTGTTCTTCAGAGTTGTGTAGAAGACGGACTCTTGGCAGCTGCAATTGCTGATGGTGCTACTAAAGCAGCTGCACCTGCTGAAATGCCCTCACCTATACAGCCGTTAAAGGGTCAGGAGCATTCACGTTGAAAGGTTGGCCACCCCGACCTACTCCAACCATGTATTATGCTGACTGGCTCTAAAGCATCCGTCCAATAAATTACATGCAGTGCAATTCCATGCTGGCTCAGACTGTCATTAGCCCTGAAAGTCTGAGGCAGGATTGTGAAATGTCAGGATCACATTTCCGAGATTGTGGAAAAACTCCAAAGGCCACATTCTACTAATAACTTTGTTAGACTTTTTGTGTCATTTTGGTTGGCCCTAATATAGGTATTGGCCAGCGGGTGGCGCAGTGGGTTAAACCGCTGAACCATGAGCTGTCGATCGAAAGGTCAGCAGTTCGAATCCGCGACGGGGTGAGCTCTTGTTGCTTAGCCAGCTCCTGCCAACCTAGCAGTTCCAAAGCATGTTAATGCGAGTAGATAAATAGGTACCACTTGCGGGAAGGTAAACAGCGCTCCGTGTTCTAGCCGCATGCTACGCGCTGCGGCAAGGAGAGTCATGCCGGCCACATGACCACGGAGGCGTCTTCAGACAACGCTGGCTCTTTGGCTTTGAAATGGGGATGAGCACCACACCCTAGAGTCGGACACGACTGGACTTAATTGTCAGGGGTCACCTTTACCATTTTAATATAGGTATTACTAGCATGTGACTTTTGGATTTGTTCTTGTGGACCAACATAACTATCTATCAGGGATGTGGATCAAGTCTCTGACTCCAAGTCTCGAGTCAAGTCTCAAGTCTCTGGGTCCAAGTCTCAAGTCAAGTCCCAAGTCTTTGCCCCCAAGTCCTGAGTCTTTGGTTGCGAGTCTCCATCTATTTAATGGGAAAAGTGGGTTTAAATAAAATTGGACTTGTTGTAAAAGGCTCCATGTCTCGAGTCGAGTCTTTCGAGTCTTTTACAATAGCAGAGTCAAGTCCAAGTCAAGTCATTGATGTGACTTGAGTCCAACTCGAGTCTGAGTCTATAGACTCAAGTCTGCATCACTGCTATCTATAATTTTAATAAGATTGTGAAGAAAAAAAAATTGTACAAGTCAGTTCTCGTTATCCGCTAGGGTTAGGTTCCTGGAAAACCTAGTGGATACGAATTAGCGGATACCGAATCATTGAGCCTATGGGGAAAATAGGTTTAGGTTCCAGGGGACCCTCTTTGCCATACACTGTATGAACCTTGTGAACCTGAATCTTTCCTTGAAGTCTATGGGCTGGGTGATAGCGGGGGCAGCATCCAGTATACCACATTGGCTCTTTGTTATGGAATAATTCCTAACTCTAGCAAATTATTATTCCTTCCTTCCTAACAACATTATGCAAATATAAAAGGTATTGTACAGTATCCTGGAAGCCCAGAGCACTGGCGTCACTAGACGCGCGTCACCCTGGTGCGGGGACGCGCGTCACCCCCCCTAGTGGCGTGACGTTATCGGCGCGGGGAAGGGGGCCACACGGCTACCCCCCCGCGCGTCGCCCCCCTCTGGATGCTCCGAGGCCGGCCCGGGAGCCTGCCTCGGAGCATCCGACCCCGTCGGCGCTCCAGGGCCTTCTGAAAGAAGGCCCAGGCAGTGCATCAATCCGGGTATTTTCCGGATTTTCGCGCATGCGCAGACCCGTTTTGAGGGCTTTTTGCTCTCAAAACGGGTCTGGGCATGCGTGAAAATCCGGGAAATCCCGGATTGACGCGCTGCCTGGGCCTTCTTTCAGAAGGCCCTGGAGCGCCGACGGGGTCGGACGCTCCGAGGCAGGCTCCCGGGCCGGCCTCAGAGCGTCCGGAGGGTGACGCGCATCACGGAGGTGACACGCGCGTCACCCCATGATGCGCGTCACCCCCTGGCGGCCCGCCCCCCCCCCCGCCACGCTCCAGTGACACCCATGGCCCAGAGAGAGCACAAACAGTTCCCATTGTGTTGCAAATGGCATTCAACACAGAAAACACACAGATAGATAGATAGATAGATAGATAGATAGATAGAGAGAGAGAGAGAGAGAGAGAGAGAGAGAGAGAGAGCGCAACTCCAGAAGGGAGAGATTACCTTTTACAGTAAACGTAACAAGGCAGGGAAATTTGCTCCCAGAGCAATGTGGAGATCCGCGTATCTGTGTATAAATACGGAGAGGTAGGCAGAGGCGTCGCTCCGGTAGGGGCGGGGCCGTAAGTATCGCTCCGTCCTAGACCCTTTACCGAGCGAGCAGGAGACGGCCCCGCAAGAGACCCTGCCTGCTGCTTTCTCCGCACGGGATGGCTCCGACAGTGAGGGGGCGGGGCCGTCTCCTGCTCGCTCGGTAAAGGGTCTAGGACGGAGCGATACTTACGGCCCCGCCCCTACCGGAGCGACGCCTCTGGAGGTAGGTGGCAATTCTGCCCCTTGCAAATAAGTGAATTCGCAGGTAGTGAATTCGCATATAAAGAGAACTGACTGTTTTTAGTCTACAAAGAATAACATACAATGCAATCCTATGCATGTCTATTCAGAAATAAGTCCCATAGTGTTCAATGAGCAGTCTTCGATCACTTTTGTTCAATGAGCCTTACTCCCCGGGAAGTGTATATAGGATTGAAGCCTAAGGCTCTTATCATAGAATACCTGGGAGTAAGTCGCCTTTAACTCAATGAGACTTACTTCTGAGTAGACATGCATAGGATTGCACTGTAAATCTTCTACAAATGAAATGAGCCGGATAAGGGCAAGATGACTAAACTGAATGATTATATTAAATTCTGCAGAAAGAAAGAATGAAACTGAAGGTGATGGACTATGGTTGAAAAGGGAAACATCATGAAACTTTTGTCCAGTTCAGTTCTGGAAAATCTTATACTTCTTTAATGAAGTACTGTATAAGATTTTTTGTGAGAAACTCCAGAAGGGTGGTGTTATTTATTTATTTATTTATTTATTTATTTATTTATTTATTTTAAAAAAAATATCCCGCCTTTTCCTATGCCGAAAGGCAAATGCCCAAGGCGGCTTACAACAAGATTAAAATACATAAATTTAAAATAATACATAAAATAAATTTAAACAATTCATAACCATACATAACAAATTTAAAAACAATAAAATCCACTGGGGGGGGACAGTATGGAGCAGAGAAGCAGCATGGCAGAGCATCTTGAGACACAGGAGGCAGACCACGACCCAACACCCGAACGCTAGTCGAAACAAAAATGTTTTGAGCCCTCGCTCAGATTCTCAGGTTCTCAGATCCCCTGGCAGGGAGTTCCACAGTTGTGGCGCCACAGCAGAGAAGGCTCGTCCACGTGTTGCCACTCCCCTAATTTGCAATAGAGGTGGCACTAGCGTGTTACTAGTAGAGGTGTTACCAGTAGCGTTGCCAGAGGGGGGAAGGGGCAGCGCAGTAAGTGCTGCACAGCATTACACAGACGTGCAAAGTGGCCCCTCCGACTCCCTATCAGAGCCAATCCGGCAGCGAAGGCAACGCTCCGATGGTGAGTCGGACTGGCTCCAATGGCGAGTGGGAGAAGCCACTTTGCACCTCCGTGTAACACCATGCAGCATTTACCACACTGCCCCCCCATGGCTACACTACTGGATGTTACGTAACACTACTGGTGTACGATGTTAGTGTGGAATGTACCCCTTTGCGTGTGAAAGATCAGTAGTTACACCAAAAACCACTGTATAATAAACCTATAGGACCAATACAGAAAACTGTTAAACATTTGAAATACTGATTTTTTTTGAATTAACATTAGATACTTCTGAGGTATTCCTTAATCTTCTGGCAACCTCCTGTGGTTTTTTCCCCCTTTTCTTTTTTTGTTTACACACACACACACACACACACACACACACACACACACACACACACACACACACACACACACCATATGTGTTTTGAAGCGAAAGGAATGCACAAACCAGTATGAACTAGTATAGCATATGACACAATTTTTGGCTCTACTGCAATCATAATTGGATGAGCCTATGATCCACCCATAGAAATAACACAAATCCTTTAACAAGAGTCTTCAGGATGGTTAGCTTGGGCCAACTTAGCAACAAACTTCCTCTGTAAACACACCTTATCTCAGGAAGTGCAAACTCTTCAGTGCCCAGATTTCAATTAACTTTGTCAAGCTTTGGAGAAACACTGAAGTTTTCAAGCTTGATTCACGTAATGATGAAAGATCATTGCTTTTACTGGTTTGGCTTTGTGGAAAGATGGAAACAAGCTTTGCCAGACTGGATTACATGGGTGAAAAACATTAATTTGACATCTAGAACGTCTCATCCCTTTCTATACCCCTTTTCCTCGGTATGTGTATGTGTGCAAAAAACCTCCTGTAAAGGCTTGTCTGCATTTGTCCGTAAAAGCCTGAACATTAGATCACAGGCTTTTGTTTATATAAGCTTCAATTTACTCCTCAAGCAGAAACTTAGAGATTTCCAAACACACGGATGCTGCTTGCCCCCTACACATTTTGTTTGAAATGTTCTGCACAGCATCTCCTTTAACTCAGCTAACCTTCCAATTGTTCAAATCCTCCAAAATTTGTTTTGATTGCAGCACTCCATGGCTAGCATAGCAATCGCCAGCAAAGTTAATTGGAATACAAATACGTTTAATCCCAGCAAGAAAACAAATCTTCTTTAGAAGTATTACTTGGACTGGAACAGGTTTAGTTCCACTGAAGCTTTGATCCTGCACATAGTTACCAGTTCCCATGCCCTACTGTAATTTAGATTGCAATCCTCTACACACTTACCTGGGAGTATGTCTCATTTAACTCAATGGAACTTACTTCTGAGTAGATAAGTCTAGGATTGGGCTGTACATCTAAGTAGATATCATTGAAACAAACACATATCTTTCCCCTGTTTACACCGGTCTCAATTTCATTTTCCTTCCTCTGTAGTCCCTCATCAATTTTCGATTATAAACTCCTCAGGGCAGGGACCTGTATTCTTAAACTTTGTACAGCACCATACATATTGATGATGCTGTAGATATATTTATCTTTAAAATTTATATTCCACTTTTCTTCTACATGAGAAAAAGTAAATGACATTTGGGCAAATGAACTCAAGCAACAAAAATATTATAATAATTATAATTGGTTTCTAAAAAATTGTGTCACTTGTAGCTCAGGCAATGGTGTGCGATGTTGGAAAGGTTTCTGGTTGGTTGCCGACGTTACCCTGATTCTTAATAAAGCAAATCCTCACTTAACGTTGTCCCATTCACCGTCGTTTTGTTATAACGTTGGTGAGCAGCTCTCGATGTTCTGACCTTTGCGTCCTCTGCGTCGGGCCCGCAACCCACTTCATTGGCCTTGTCCCCCCCCAGTGGTGAAACAAGGGTGGAGCGAAGGCAAGTAGTTCTGCAAGAATCCGTTACACTGGAGTCAGCGGCCCCTCCCCCTTGCT
Source organism: Plestiodon gilberti rubricaudatus (assembly GCA_026170595.1). Taxonomy (NCBI): domain Eukaryota; kingdom Metazoa; phylum Chordata; class Lepidosauria; order Squamata; family Scincidae; genus Plestiodon; species Plestiodon gilberti. Next base: position 23,334,565 of record JANXHW010000002.1, on the reverse strand, counting down.
GTTGGAGCCATTCCAGCAGCAACAGGGGAGTGTCCTGTGTGTTGCCTTTGCTGCCTGAATGGCTCCAACAGCAAGGGGGAGGGGCTGCTGACTCCAGAGTAACGGAGTCTTGCAGAACTACTTGCCTTCGCTCCACCCTTGTTACGCCTCTGGTCCCCCCAATACCTTCATTGACAATGCCTGGAAGCGGCTTCTGGTAGCACCTTATAATGCCTTGCAGCATGATACTAGCCCACCACTTCAGAGTGTGCTCTTGAGCCACAGCGCGTGTTCTGACCCACAGAGAGAGTATAGTACAGTACTGTACTGTACTGTATAGCTGACGTTTATTTCAATGGTTAATATTAGAAATGTTTTGCGTCTTTATTTAGAAGTTTGGTGATGTTTTTGTGACCATATGCCATAGCAACAACTCTTGTTCACGTATATAAATTATCCTATGGTAAAAATTGTTTCGTTATTTATTTATTTATTTTATTTTAGGAATTTGTAGCCCGCCTTTCTCCCGAGGGCACTCAAGGCGGCTTACAGCATATTAAAATACATAAACACATTAAAACAATTTAAAAACACATTAAAATAATTAAAACACTTAAGTTAAAAATAAACAACCCCAGTGGGTTCACCAGCATTTACATATATTAAAACCAATTGTTAAAAGGTCAGCCCACCATGTCAGACATTAAAAGCAGTCCTGAATAAAAACGTCTTAAGGCCCCGCAGAAAGGCCTCTAAAGAGGGAGTCGTTCTTAATTCCAAGGGGAGGGAATTCCACAATTGGGGCGCCACCACCGAGAAGGCCCTACGCCGCACCGCCATCCCCCTCACTTCTGTCAATGGCGGCACGGTTAACAGGGCCCCCCCTGATGACCTCAGAGTACGGGTCGGATTATAAGGAAGGAGGTGGTCCCTCAAATACCCTGGACCCGAGCCGTTAAGGGCTTTAAAAGTCAAAACTAGCACTTTGAATTGTGCCCAGAAATGAACCGGCAGCCAGTGTAGCCACCGAAGCAACGGTCCGACTGAGTCGAACCGACAAGCCCCGGCAACCACCCGGGCCGCCGCATTCTGCACTAGTTGCAGTTTCCGAACAGTCTTCAAAGGCAGCCCCACGTAGAGCGCATTGCAGTAATCTAGTCTAGATGTCACTAGGGCATGGGTCACTGTGGCCAGGTCTGCACGATCCAAGTACGGTCGCAGCTGGCGCACCAGCCGAAGCTGGGCAAAAGCCCCCCTGGCCACAGCCGCTACCTGGGAATCCAGGAGCAGCTGCGCATCCAGGAGAACCCCCAAGCTGCGGACCTGCTCCTTCAGGGGGAGTACAACCCCATTCAGAACAGGACGATGATCCAGTACCTGAGTCGTAGACTTCTGGACCAGAAGAACCTCTGTCTTATCAGGATTTAATTTCAGCTTGTTCGTCCCCATCCAGCTCCCAACTGCCTCCAGACAACGATTCAGGACATCGACCGCCCCCTTGGAGTCAGGTGGAAAGGAGAGAAAGAGCTGGGTGTCATCCGCATACTGATGACACCCTACCCCAAACCCCCGGATGACCTCTCCCAGCGGCTTCATATAGATGTTAAACAGCATGGGGGACAGAATTGACCCTTGTGGCACTCCACACCTCAAGGGCAAGGGTGCCGAACAAGCATCCCCCAGCACCACCTTCTGGGATCTATCAGCCAGGAAGGAGTGGAACCACCTCAGAACGGTGCCTCCAAGCCCCAACCCAGCCAACCGACCCAGGAGGACACCATGGTCAATGGTGTCAAAAGCCGCCGAGAGGTCCAGCAGGACCAACAGGGACGCACTCCCCCTGTCCAGTCCCCGGCGCAGGTCATCCACCAAGGCGACCAAGGCCGTCTCTGTCCCGAACTCCGGCCTGAAGCCACACTAGAATGGATCCAGATAATCAGCTTCCTCCAAGACCCTCTGGAGCTGAGACGCTACTACCCGCTCGATCACCTTGCCCAGAAACGGGATATTCGAGACTGGCCGGAAGTTGTTCAAAATAGTGGGATCCAGGGAGGGTTTCTTCAGGAGGGGATGCACCACCGCCTGCTTCAGAGGCAGCGGCACCACCCCCTCCCTCAGAGATGAATTTACCACCCTCCCCGTGCACTCAGCCAGCCCCGCCCGGGCAGCTCTAATCAGCCATGCCGGACAAGGGTCAAGCGGGCAAGCGGATGGTCTCACACTCCAAAGAATCCTGTCCACATCCTCAGGTTCTACAAGCTGAAAAGAATCCCAGGAAGGAGAACAGACAGGTGCCTCAGGGACATCATTAGATACTGCTAACGCAGCGTCCAAGTCATGCCGAATCCGAAGTGCTTTGCAAACTCGTCACAGCGAGCCACCGTGTGTTCCTCCCCATCTACTGGGGGGGCCAGATGGAGCAGGCCCCGGACCACACGGAAAAGCTCAGCTGGACAGTTCTCCGCAGACACGATGCCAGTAGAAAAGAAAGCCTTCTTAGCTGCCGCCACCGCCACGGAATAGGCTCTGAAGTGAGCTCTAGCCCGTGCCCGGTCGGAGTCAGCACAAGTTTTCCGCCACCGTCGCTCTAGACATCTACCTTGCCGCTTCATCGTCCGCAGCTCCTCAGTAAACCAAGGGGCCGCTCTGACTCTGCGGCTTGGTCGAGGACGCTCAGGAGCGATCAGATCCAGAGCCCTGGTCATTTCCCCATTCCGGAGGTCAACCAGGGCACTGGGTGAGTCGCCGACTCTGGCAACAGGAAAATCCCCCAGAGCCCTCAGGAATCCATCCGGATTCATCATCCTCTGGGGGCGGACCATAGAATGAGGTCCCCCACCACTGCGGAGGCAGTAAACTGCGACTACCGTTATAAGTTGTTTCATTTAAGCATCCACCCCACACACACACCCCCACTGCCTTCTGAAGGAGTTATAAACGGGACAGATGGGGATTGGTTTCCTGATTAAAAAAATAACGTATCTGAATGTGCTCCATTTATATCAATTTTTCATTTGTTGCACAACAAATGCACACCCCTCTTGAAGAAGTCAGAAGATGCAGCTTGAAAGAAATTAGTTTGCCAAAATTAGTTTGCCAAAATTAGTTTGCCAAAAGGCTTTAAAGAGCTTGACTGAGTGTACGTCAAGACAAGAGTATATAAACATCAACACGAAAAGGCTGAACTACATGTGGTTTGCAGGTGACATTGCCTTTTTGCATAAATGTGCAAGAAAACACAAAGCTGCACATCAGTAAGGCTGTATTCAGCAAAGCAGGTAAGAAGACAAGCCAAAATGATCTTAACATAAGAAGAGCCCTGCTGGATCAGGCCAAAGGCCCATCTCGTCCAGCTTCCTGTATCTCACAGTGGCCCATCAGATGCCTCAGGGAGCAAACAAGATACCTGTATCCTGTCACCACTCCCTTGCATCTGGCATTGAGATAGCCTACTACTATCTTGGTGATCTTCATTCGGAGAAACTAATTGACCCTTGGGGTATCCTGTTGCAATCCATACTCTCTGCGTATGTCATGCTATAATCTGGCCTTGTCACAGGCAATATTCTTTGATTTCAGGGATTAATTTGTTATGGATGATTTGGGCATGGGGAATTCAGCATCGCTCAAGCAGTTGGATTAAATTACTTTTCCACCTATAGAATCATACTGATGTGTCATGTTAATGCAAGCGCTCCAGGAAGGAGGGTTTTTTGCCAGAATTTATGTCAAATAATTGCACACTATTTGTAATGCTAGACTGTATTTGAGTGAAGACAGACATGCATTTTAAGGGTGGCAGAATTGGTTTGAACACATATTCTCCATACTGAAAACAAATTCCTCAGAATGCAGCAAATTTGTGTTCAAACCACTTCCACTGTGCTTTAGAATGTCTGTCTGTCTTCACCCTAACGAGTTTGGTTAATATAGTCAGAGGCAGCATGAAATAGATAAGCTGGAACTTAACTGGAAAGATACTATTGTACTATATGCCTTCAGAATGAAAAGGTATAGGAGCCTCAGCTTCCCTGGGTCAGAAAAATATGCAATTTATTGAGAGTGGGGATCAACTTGCTAAAAAGCTGCTATGTCAGACCAAAAGGCCTGTGAGAAACACGCTGGCAGGTGGAGCTGCAAGTCAACAGAAGAGCACATGCTTGCATGTAGAAGACCTTTTTGAAAATGTCTGGGCATATTCACCAAGTGTTCAGAGCTTACCAAAAATATATGTGAGGATGGCAGCATTCATAGACGACTGAACTGCACTGCTACCTTCAAAGGGGTACACAAAGGGCATTTCACAATAATAAAATAAAGACTCTCAGTTCCAAGCCTACATTCTAAAAGAATTTATCCTGTTTCCTGTTGCTAAAAATCCCAGTAGCATCCTAAGCTTGCCTGCATTGGTGACTTTCTTGTGTAACTATCTCTTGCTAATGGGTCCCCAATGTCTCCTATGGATAACTATTATGGAACAAGGTGTCTCATGTAATAACTTCATTCTTCTATCCCAAACTTCATTAGAGTTTATCCAGAATAACCTACCTGCCTCTTCAAACATCTGATTCCTTCAGGCCCCTGCAGAAGGGAACACAAAGTTCCTACTGTTTACTTGACTATCCATTTGCTGAGATGCTAAGAGAAGCTAAAAATGTAATCAATCTGACTGAAAAAAGAGCAAGGTATTTGTGTCAGATAAGAACAAGCAGTAGAAAAGAGGTGGTACATGGTATGGGATATTACCCGCCCCCCGCCCCCAGACACAATGAAACATTGGAGACCTCCTAATAAGACATGGCAAATATTTTCAGTGACACCACTTGGTTTTCCTAACACTCCATCTCCCTTCGCTCTATTCTTGCTATGCTATCTCTCCCTCCGTTCCCTCCTGTCCTATGTTTACAGTCCTTTTCTGTCTTCTCTCTGCCTTTCTATTCAGCTCTTGTAATATTCTTTCTGGATGACGGGATATTTCCAATAGTATCCAAGGTGCCTAAGGTGCCTTTCAGGAGCAGCGAGTTGGCCTCACTGGGACCAAGTGGCTCACTGGGACAAAGTGGAAAGGTAAAAAAGACACAGCGAGTTAAGCAGCTGGGCGAGTTCAGCAGCGGGGTGAGGAAGCCAGGCCCCACACACTGCCCGGCACGTCTCCTCTGTGGAGAGGAGAGAGGAAGAGAGGAGAGCTCCAACAACCTTGAAGAGAGGAGAGCTCCAACGACATTAAGGTACCCAAACTTTGATAAATCCATAACTTACACTCAAAAGCTATGCAGTCAGACAGCCAGCAGAAGGGTGGGGGCTATCCAGTGTTTTGCACTGAGTGTCACATGTATGACTATCTGCCTCTTGGGCACAAGTCATGGGTGTGTGCTCGGTGCAAAGAGCTCCAGGCTCTCAGGGAACGGGTTCGCTCCCTTGAAGCCACGGTTGCTGACCTGGAGAAGCAGAGACAGGTAGAGAGGAACCAGGGTGAGACTTCTAGGGACGTGGAGGCATCGTCCCACCCTCAGTTAGCCAGCTCCTGAGCTGCCAGGAAAGGGAGTTTCAGGGCTGGAGGACGTCGCTCTGGAAAAGAGGGAAACAATCCCACAGTGGGGACCCCTTCTTCAGGTGATGGGCCTGTATCCAGTCGCACTATGGATACTCCTCTGGGGAGGGGGCGAAGGGGGCTTCTTGTCGTGGGTGACTCTATAGTCAGGAACATAGAGAAGGGGTCAGTGACGGATGTGAGGACCGCATGGTGACTTGCCTACCTGGTGCGAAGGTTGCGGACATCACCTCTCGTCTAGATAGGCTGGTAGAGAGTGCTGGGGAGGAGGTAGCGGTTGTGGTGCATGTTGGCACCAACGACGTGGGGAAATGTAGCCGGGCGGTCCTGGAGGCCAAATTTAGGTTGCTAGGTAGGAAGCTCAAATCCAGGACCCCAAAGGTAGCGTTCTCAGAAGTGCTACCTGTTCCACGCGCAGGGCCAGCTAGGCAGGCGGAGCTCAGGGGTCTCAATGCGTGGATGAGACACTGGTGTCAGGAGGAGGGGTTTAAGTTTGTTAGGCACTGGGGAACGTTTTGGGACAAGCCGGGCCTGTACAAGAGGGACGGGCTTCACTTGAACCAAAACGGAACCAGACTGCTGGCGCGTAACATTAAGAAGGTGGCAGAGCAGCTTTTAAACTGACTCCTGGGGGAAAGCCAACAGGAGCCGAGGGGCATCCGGTTCGGGACTCCTCATCCCTAGGGAATGAGGGTGCAGAGGATGGGGAACAGTCAAGTAATAGCAGAGTAAAAATTGGGAGTGGTAGCGTGATGGGACATGACAGCCAGTCTAGCAGGACAGAAGGCTGCAGGAATAAAGGTGCAAACATGCAGCCCTTCTTGGGGGACCAGGTATATAAGTGCTTTTATGCAAATGCCCAAAGTCTACGGGAGAACTGGAATGTTTGGTGGCTAGGGAAAACATTGACATAGTAGGTATAACAGAAACCTGGTGGAATGCGGAGAACCAGTGGGATACTGCAATTCCAGGATATAAACTCTATAGGAGGGACAGAGAGGGGTGTGTTGGAGGTGGGGTGGCCATCTATGTCAAAGAGGGGGTAGAATCCACCAGAGTAGAGCTGGAGGGGGGCTCTGACTCCTCCGTAGAATCACTGTGAGTTAGATTACCAGGCTCAAAGAGTGATGTAATAGTAGGGGCATGCTACCGTCCTCCAGATCAAAAACCTGAAGGGGATCTTGAAATGAGGAAGCAAATCAGGGAGGTGTCAATGAGAGACAGGGTTGTAGTCATGGGGGACTTCAATTATCTTCACATCGACTGCGTCAATTCATGCTCAGGTCATGAAAGAGAGACTGGATTTCTGGATATGTTAAATGACTATGCCTTAGAGCAGCTTGTCACGGAACCGACCAGAGGACAGGTGACTCTGGACTTGATATTGTGTGGCGCTCAAGATCTGGTCAGGGAGGTAAATGTTACCGAACCGTTGGGGAATAGTGACCATGCTGCAATCTGTTTCACCATGCATGTCGGGGGGAGAGTGCCGAGCAAATCTTACACGAAAACCCTTGACTTCCGAAGGGCAGACTTCCCCAAAATGAGGAGACTAGTTAAAAAAAAGCTGAAAGGGAAGGTAAAAAGAGTCCAATTGCTCCAGAGTGCATGGAGGCTGTTTAAAACAACAGTCATAGAGGCCCAGCGGGAGTGTATCCCACTAAGGAGGAAGGGCTCGACCAAGTCCAGGAGGGTACCGGCATGGCTAACAAGCACAGTTAAGGAGGCTATAAAAGGCAAGGAAGCTTCCTTCCGTAAATGGAAGTCTTGCCCTAGTAAGGAAAATAAACAGGAGCACAAACTGTGGCAAAAGAAGTGTAAAAAGATGATACGGGAGGCCAAGCAAGACTTTGAGGAATGTATGGCAGGCAACATAAAAGGGAATAATAAAAGCTTCTTCAAATATGTTAGAAGCAGGAAACCTGCCAGGGAAACGGTTGGTCCGCTGGATGGTGAGGGAGAGAAAGGGGTGATAAAAGGGGACTTGGAGACTGCAGAGAAATTAAATGAGTTCTTTGCATCTGTCTTCACGGCAGAAGACCTCGGGCAAATACCGCTGCCGGAACGGTCTCCCCTGAATAAAGAATTAAGTCAAATAGAGGTGAAGACCAGCAGGGATTGTGAAGAGCTCCAGAAGGATCTCTCCAAACTGGGAGAATGGGCAGCAAAATGGCAGATGCGCTTCAATGTAAGTAAGTGCAAAGTGATGCACATTGGGGCAAGAAACCAAAATTTCACATATACGCTAATGGGTTCTGAGTTGTGTGTGACGGATCAAGAGAGAGATCTTGGGGTGCTGGTGGACAGGTCGATGAAAGTGTCGACCCAGTGTGCGGCGGCTGTGAAGAAGGCCAATTCCATGCTCGGGATCATTAAAAAAGGGATTGAGAATAAAACGGCCAATATCATTATGCCTTTGTACAAATCGATGGTAAGGCCACATCTGGAGTATTGTGTCCAGTTCTGGTCACCACACCTCAAAAAGGATATAGTTGAATTGGAAAAGGTGCAGAAAAGAGTGACCAGAATGATTCGTGGGCTGGAGCACCTCCCTTACGAGGAAAGGCTACAACGTCTGGGGCTTTTCAGCCTAGAAAAAAGGCGCCTGAGGGGGGACATGATTGAGACTTATAAAATTATGCATGGGACGGAGAGAGTGGATAGGGGGAAATTCTTCTCCCTCTCGCACAACACCAGAACCAGGGGACATGCACTAAAATTGAGTGGAGGGAGAGTTAGAACAGACAAAAGAAAATATTTCTTTACCCAGCGTGTAATTCATCTGTGGAACTCCTTGCCACAGGATGTGGTGATGGCATCTGGCCTAGATGCCTTTAAAAGGGGTTTGGACAGATTCATGGAGGAAAAGACCATCACAGGTTACAAGCCATAAGCAACCTCCTGGTTTTTAGAAGTGGGTTTTCTCTGTGCCAGGTGCAAGGGAGTGGCGACTGGACACTGGTATCTTGTGTGCTCCCTGAGGCATCTGGTGGTGCCACTGTGTGACACAGGAAGCTGGACTAGATGGGCTTTTGGCCTGATCCAGTAGGGCTCCTCTTATGTTCTTATGTACGGGCAGAACTTGATGTTACCTCGGCAAACAGATTTCCCCAATTTGCTTTTGTAAAATAACACAAATTCATGGACAGAGCATGCATATGTAGGGAAGCATTGACAGGCAGGTGGGAAGAATGTTTTGCACTTCAATCCCCTGTAAATGCTGGTGTTCAGCTTGGCTATTTTTTGGTTTTGGATACTGGCTGAGGAAAAAAAAGGATTTAAAATGGACTTGAGAACATTTGCAAGTGACAGCTGGTGGGTGGAGAAGGAATAAACCCCATCTTCCTGCCTGTCAATCAACCCCTAGAAATGTCCCCTTCATTCATGTTCAGAAGGGAACTCTGTGTTCCACCCTGAGGGAAAGAGAACTACAGTGAGATTGTGACTGTCTTCTCTTCGGTCTAAAGGGGTGGAAGAAACAGCACAGAAACAGCTTACCCTGAACATGGGTAATTGAATGGAGGTGCTGTAACTTCCCAACTTCCTGCAGTCATGGCTAATTGCTCAGGGTGAGCAGCAGGCAAGCAGTGATTGCCCCTTTGAATTGCTGAAGGTCCCTATCCTGGATCTCTGGCTCCATACAAACCATTGCTAAAGGCCTTTTGCACATTCCTTCACTGTCTGAAGCTCGGTTAGTGAACGAATGTTTGCCATGTTGGCCCCCACGATTTGGAACTTGATGTTCCTGCCCCAGAAAATAAGTCTGTCCACACTTGAAGACGTAACTTTTTCAGCAAGTTCTTAATTGGCTTTCTTTTGGGGAGGTTCCTCTGGCTTTTTATTTTCCTGCTCCTATTTTTTTTAAGTTTGTTGTTGTTTAATTAGTCATTTGTTGGTATTTAACCTTGACTGTAAGCCACTTTGAGTTTTCATTGGGTTGGAAAAGCAGGATTCAAATCTTCATAGATAAATAAAAATAGATTCCTAGTTCAGCAGTAGCTAGTCTTTTGGTTTGTCGAACTGTGAACAGGAAGGCTCATTGAAGGACTGGCTTCATAAGGTGGCATTCTGCCGCCTAAAAAGACAAGGGTGCCTTTCTGATAAAAACCAGTGACATGCTTTGACATGGCTACATGATGCTATATGTATTCTGTATCTTGCTCTTTGGGAAAGAGCTCTAGTCTGGTGGGATAACAGTGTAGAAAACATGCTGCAGCCTTAACATAGTGCAATACCATATATTTTCCCACAAGACATAAGGCAATGTCTGCCTAATGAACCTCAGAATAGAACGATGTCTAAAATATGTGATATGCCTACACAAGTAACAACATGTAGGAGTTGTCTAGGTTGAGGCTCTTTTTACTACTGAATTTATACAGGCATAAAGTTTGAATTTATATGGGCATGAAGTAACACCTATATTTTAATCTTCAAAGTGGAAATTCATGTGTATAATTGGAGCAAATCTTTATTGTACTAACTATAAATGGCCACCAGATGCGATTCTCTCTCTCTCTCTCTCTCTCTCTCTCTCTCACACACACACACACACACACACACACACACTATATTTTCCTGTATGGCTGTGTTTGCTATAGAAGTCATACCTCAAAGTTTCACATGTTAACAAAGGAAAAACAGGGTTTTTGATTAAGTATACATTCAACAGACGGGTGCAACCAAGTGTGCCTGCATGTCACGTCTGCTTGTTCCATTTTTTTATACTATATTTTTGGGTATCCACTGAAAACATTATTATAATGCATGAAGTGGCAATCGTCCTTCTCGCAGGGCCTTTCACACCAGTGGGATGCTAGTCCTGCTGTTGTAAAAGGTCCTGCGATTGTAAGTGGAAATTGACAACCTTTCCTACCTGCTCAATCTCCTTCCAAATTGCACATGAAAGGGAAAGTGACCTTGTTTGTGGGATGTCTTTAAATACTGCACATTCTGCCTCATATGGAGCATAGAATGACTGTGCTATCCTATGCAACCACAGATTTGTACAACTTATCAGGAGCTGGTAAGGCTGACCTTTACCCTGCAATCCTATGCACACTTTCTTGAGAGCAAGCCCCACTGAAGACAATGGAACTTTCTTCTGAGTAGACAAGCATAGGATTGTGCTCTTAGTGTCAGCAGCACTATCTAACACCGGTGTGCATGGTTGAATCACTGAACAAAGGCCATCTGACCACTGGTCTTGTGGGTCATGCATACAAGCCTGATGGGCTGCATGCATGCAGCCAATGGTCCACAGGTTACTCATGACTGCGTTAAACTGCTGTGAGATTTTTTTACCCCCACCCACCCATGAGTATTTTACTACAAGCAGTCAAAGACCTATGTGGAATGCAATCAAAGAAAACAAACCTGAGACAGATGTGCCTTCACCTTTCCAGCAGCTACTGTGGCCTGAGAGGAAAAGCAGAAAAATAGTATTGATTACTATATAGGCCTGATACTATTAATTGATTTTGCTATGTAAGCTGCTTTGTGAACCTGTTGTCTGAAAAGTGGTATACAAATATCATCATCATCATCATCGTCATCATCATCATCATCATCATCATCATCATCATCTAACTGGCAGCAATTGCCTTAGACAGATATTGTTCCCAGCTCCCATACTTGAGATCTTTTTAACTGGAAGTGTCAGCGATTAATTCTTAACCTCATGAATTCAATCAGAGCATGTGCTCTAGCAATAAACTATGGGAGCGTAAAGTCTAGGAAGGAAGTTCTTCAAGTTTACACTGGCTCTGCATGGCTGTGGGTGGTGGTGATACCTCTGGATAACTTCAGGTGAATAGGCAGGAATTGTATTAATTTCAGTTCTGGATGTAATGGGAACTCGTTTGGCAGTACTATGGACAGTTTTGGTCCAAGAACTCAAGAGGGACGTTGACAAATTTTCAATAATTCGGAGGAAAGTTGTATAAGAGGCCTGTGAAGGCAAAAGCAAATCTTATCAGGAAAAACTGAAAAGGGTATACTGATCCTAACAAGAAAATGATTTGGGCCGCAGGGCTAAGCCTCAAAACGCGGGAGAAGTTTAATTGAAATAAGTAGGATTTACTTCTAATGAAATATTGGGTAGCCTTGCAACAAGGCCAGACATATATTGCTCACTGAAAAATTAGACGAATGGTAGAAAGTGTGGGAACAACTGGTCACCCCATCCATGGCAGGGGTAGGTCAAGCAGAGGCATTGCTGCGCCCAGTGCGGATTGGGGCGGGGGGCCCCGCCGCCCCCCCAAACCAGTTTTTTTTACTGTTTTTACTGTTTTCCCGGGGTTTTTAATGTTAAACGGGCCTCTGTGAGTGTAGTGTGTGCTTTCTCCCCACGTAGTTGTTATCTGTAAGCCGATTGGAAGCGCCCCGAAGTTCGGGCGCCCGGGGCGAGCTTCCTCCAGCAAGCGCCCAGAACTTCTTCGTTCTGCGCATGCGCAAGTCCTTGCAGTTCTGCGCCTGCGCTAAAGAAATGGTGCCCGGTGCAGTTAGCGCAGGCGCAGAGCTGCAAGGACTTGCGCATGCGCAGAACGAAGACGTTCTGGGCGCTTGCCGGAGGAAGCTCGCCCCGGGTGCCCAAACTTTGGGGCGCTTCCAATCGGCTTACAGATAACAACTACATGGGGAGAAAGCACACACTACGCTCACAGAGGCCCGTTTAACATTAAAAACCCCGGGAAAACAGTAAAAAACAGGTTTAAAAAAGGAAAAAAAGGTTTCGAAAACGAAACCTAAGGAGGTCCGCGCCCCCCCCAGGAGGCCTCAGCACCCTACGCCCTGGGGCCCACCGCCCCCCCTGCCCCATATCAGATGACACCTCTGAGGTCAAGAAGCAGAAAGAGCAATTTACAAGGAGAAAGGTTAAATGGTATGGTGTCCTAACTTTAAGAGGACTTCAGCAATGAATGAAGTTGCTTATAGAAGTAAAGGCAAGTATGTCACTGAAGGTTGCCAAGGAAAGGTAGGACAAGATTTTTTCTGGAGTGAAACACCCTTCTTAAGAGCAAGGAGTTGGACTGGATAACCAATGGTGCCTCGAGGGGCACAGCAATGGGAACTATGCTACTCCTACAGCCCAATCCTAACTAAATCCCCCTGCCAATACAGCTACGCCAATGGAGTGCCATAGGGCAAGGCATTGCTGCCTCCAGGGTCTCCTCAGATCTGCACCAGCCATTTTGCTGGTGCAGAACCAAGGACAGCAAGGGAGAGGAAATGGGGAATGGGCTAGGATCCCAGCGCAAGTTGCTGTCTCTGGGATCCACAACATCTCTCCCCCATTCTGCCTCCTATCCGCCTCCATGCCCAGACACCCCCCCCCCGTTCCTCCTCCTACCTGCCCCATTCCTTCCACAGTCAACTTACCAGTGCTGCCAGTGAGAGGCCTCTCTGCCGGTCCATGCATGCAGCTGCCAGCCATTTGCACTGGCAGCCTCGTTGTGTGTGCCGGTGGTACATCCCTTACACCACCAGGCCAGCACTTCCTCCAGAAAAATGCTTAGTTTATTTATTTCTCACATTTTTATACCACCTTTCCTCCAAGGAGCTCAGAGTGGTGTACATCGTTCCTCCCCTCCTTTTGTCTTCACAACAACCCTGTGAGGTAGGTGGGGCAGAGAGATAGTGACTGGCCCAAGGTCACCCAGGAAGCTTCGTGGCTGAGCGGGGATTTGAACCTGGATCTTCCAGGTCTAAGTCCGACTCCCAAACCACTACACCATCCTGGCCCCTAGATAGAGCTGCACTGCTGCTTCCCTCCCTGAAGCTACTTGTGACCCAGCTGAATAGATTAAAGGCAAAATCACACCAATGGAGATATGTACTCTTGCAGATATGTATTCTTGTGTACATGATGCTGGCACTATTTTGTACTTTCAACTTGAGTTGGGACACACTAGCTAAGAAGGTTGGCCACCACTAGGTAACCCATTTGGGTCTTTCCTTTCTATAAAAGCAAGATGAGATGGTTTAACTGCCATTGATGGATCCAAGGAAAGGAGAGGGGGCAAGCCTACATGGTCATGTAGTAACTTTTAAGATTCTATAACACCCCACAAAAACTAGAGTGTAGCCTCTACTACTCAATAAACATAATATAAAGTGTGGAGTGTACATACAATATAAAGTGTACACAGTGTATAAGTGCCGTGCTTACTGTGTTGTTGTTGTTGCAGGGAGAAATAGGCAGTCTGTCTCCTCAACACACATGTGCATGCAAACACACACACACACACACACACACACACACACACACACACACACACACACACACACACACACACACAAGTCCTGAAGGAATATGACCAGTCCTAGCAACCACCCAAGGTTCCTTAGGAGACTCATCTTGGATCAATTAAATCAGGGATTCCACAAGGTTTTTAAATAAATGTGCTCTATTGCCTCATTTTCTATTGTTCTCTGAGCACATATTTCTCCTCAGGGTTGCTATGCAACTTTTCCCCTCCCCCCCATTTTTGCGCAAGGTGTTTCTAATAAAATAAATAAATAGCTAAACTGAGGTCTGGTTTCATCCTCTCTAATACACTCCATCTGTGACAAGGACAAACTTACGGGAGGCACCAAGCTTGCACACCTTGACACAATCTGTGAGAGTTGCTGGAGAAAAAAATTGCAGGCTAATTAGAGAGACCAGGTGACCCATATAAAAAACGTACCCAGCCAGAGGAAGAGGAAATAGTTAAAACCAGTCTTCCTGAGCCATAAATGTGCAGAGAGAAAAGGAGTGTGTCATTGTGAGTGAGCCGCACCAAGTTGAAGACATTCTGAGGTCTCTTGTGCCATAGTGTTAGGTGAAGGCATGGACTGTCCCTCCTCCCCCGTTACTGGCAGGAACTGATACTGGTGAAATGAATTTGAAGAAGAAATCAAAGACAAAACTTAATGTGCTTGCAAAACTGGTCTGAGGGTGCTGTTTTTCGTTTAGCTTATGGATGCTCTTGGGGTTAGCAGTTAGAAAACAATGCCCAGGGTGCAGAGGTATTTAATTTGGCAAGCTGCTACTGAACACGGTTGGCTCAACATTCATCCGGACGTAAAATTTCACTTTTCAAAAGTACTCCTCAAAGCTGAATGCTGAAAGCAAGTTGTTGACGCATTTGATGTTTAAATATTCAGATCTGAATTTTGAAATTTGTACAGTTTTTTCTTGCCCTTTGTTTCTTTTCTCCCAGGATACCTTTGCAAGCTGTTGGGATCAGAGTAGCCCAAGGTACCATGCAATCTAGGGCACAACCTAGGAGCTTGCTCAAGCTTGCTCTATATGAGAGCAGCTGTTCCAATGACTCTTTCTAAGCCCCTTCAGTTCTTCCTAGAGAAAACGGCCCGGAAAAGTGACCTTTTTTCCTGTAACATCTGATCACAAAAATACATCTTTTGACTCCTTTTGTCAAAAAAACCTGGCCGAGCTTCAACCAATTGAACTATCCTGCAAGGTTTCCCCATCTTTTTAAGGATTTTTTTCCCAACATCCATCAGGGCTCCTTAGGAAATATCTTTATATTTAAATTTGCCTTGCTCTGATCATTACACTCGAGTAATCTAGCAAATGTGGGAGAACTTCTGGAACATTGAATTAAAACTCTGCTGTATTCAGATATGGATGTAAGAAAAGCATCAGGGATGTGTTATGTTTTCTTCTTTTTGCAATATATCTTATAAGGAAAGACCTTCGTAGTCAAAGGGTCCAGGTGACCTGATAAAATACTGTTGCAGCCTGTGTGCATTTCTAAAAAATAAAGAATTTCAATATTTATTCCAAAAGTTGCAAAACAAAACAAAGATAAAACAAAAACCAACCTCAAAACTTTGAGGGATGTTTATTCTTTCAGCTGCACATCTTTTAAAAACATTCTGTTTTCACTTAATGGAGGGGGGGGGGAACTGTGAAGCAATTACACGCAAAAATATACCAGATGCAAAGAGAGGACTGCGGCATTGTTTGCCATATTTTTCAAATTAGTTTAATTTCTTCATCAGTAAGAAACAAAGAGGCACACTGTAATTCCAGCACTCCCTAAGGTAGACTTATCGAACCAGGAGGAAAGAGCTCTAGAAGATGAGAGAAATGGTTGTGGTCCCAAAACAGGGAAAGGCAGAGATAACATAGGATTGTTCGTTGAATCAGCCTTTGGGTGATGTAGCGTCTTGACTATTGTAAGACTTGTAAGAACGGGGGGCGAACTGGTTGATTTCATCTCAATTTGTTGAAATAAACGTCTTTCTGTTTTATAGTAAAAGGAATACTGGGATGAATACTGCCTCTACTTTTAGTGTCACTGAGGAATTGCTATTCCTTAATAATCTGGAAATGGAATAAAAACTGTGGTTTCATACAACCACAGCACAATCCTATGGCACAATCCTCCCTAGTCTTTGACAGGTGGAGTGGTTGCTTCACTGGTCCAGGCAGGTATCGCAAATGTGCCGTAAAGCACATTTGTATCACCCTAAGAGTAAGTGGTGCCAGCAGAGAGGCTTGCGCTGCTCCTCTGGCCCCACAGAACGGTGGAGTGCTGAGATGGAGAGGTGAGACCCCCAACAGGCGATGGAAGGGCATGGGGAGATAGGAACAGGGCATTCCGGGGGGGGGGTGGGATTGGTCAAGGCCCAGGAAGGGGGAAGAGTGGGCGGTGGCCACCTCCACCAAATCCTATCCCCCTGGCCATCATTACATGGCCAGTTCGAATGTTGCTGGCACACATTCCAGTAGACCCATGGGGCTGCTCTGGCACTGGATCCTATCTGGATAGGATGCAGCACAGGCTGGATAGGATGCAGCACAGAATGCAGCTAGACAGGCCCTCCCCATGGCAAAGATCCTTCTGTAATGTTTATTCACAAGTAGTGTTCAGTAAAGGTCCCCTCCAACATTACAGGCACACACACACACCCCAGTTAATGATGGGGATAAGTTCTTGAAACTCCATTGTAAAGTGAATCTGTCATTAAGTGAGTCTTCAGCATCATCTAGTGGTCAATTTTGGTATAGCACATATAGCCTACATAATGTAATGCAATACAGTGCAGTTGTAATAGGGAATGAATGGCATAGTACTTCAGACGCATCTTTTTAAATCCCCAGCCCATTAGCTGTTTGATGCTAGATTAGCGGTTTGATGTTTAGTGCTTTGCCACATCAGCTGTTTGGTTGGTGCAGGAAGCACTCACAAGGTAGAGGGCTGTGAGTGCTTCTTGCCTCCATTTTGTAATCAGTAGCAGGTTCAGGTGGCAAGCAGCAGCGACTTTTGCAAGGTACTGTACTGGGGGACCGCTGTCGTATATGTGGATCATGAAATGAACTGTTAACAGTTGTGAAATGAACTATCGTTAACCGAGGGACACCTGTAATTAATAGCTCCCTCCTCACACCTTCTCTTTAGCTGGTGGAGAATCAAGCCACCCTGTGTAGGCTGGGAGGGGGGACAGAATACAGCATCCAGAGGTGCACAAAGCATGTTACCAGTGGACATTTTAGAAGTGCTGCAGCAAACAGCAGTGGTGACAAATGCTTGCTGCCCAACCCAGCTACCCCTGGCACCGCCAGTAAGCCAGTGGGATGGGCAGAATGGGGCAAGGATCAGGGCCTCAAGAGGGCATGGCGGACTAGAGGGTGGGTATCAGCAGTGATGGCTCTACCAATATCCTCTCCGATATGCCCCCTTACCTCCACTCAGACTTGCGCCAGCTAAAGAACCATAGAGGCCAATGCGGGAGTAGAGTACGGTACCCACCCACAACTCCACCCCACCCACCCACAACTCCACTCCTGTAGCCATCAGTCTGATGTATGCCCCGCTGCTACACATAACCCAATCACCAAAGTATTTGCACCATGGAGACGTTCTGGGCAAAGTCCTGCCCTGGGTTCCACCCTGCCCTAGGCTCCAGGGGTCAAACTGACCATATGGCCCCTCTGATGAGTATGGACCCTTGACCAGGGCCCACCCTGGCTGACCCTGACAGAAAGGCCACTACTTGTACCTGGAGACACGGGCATCACTAGGGGGGTGCAGAGTCTGCAGACCGTGCCGGGTGACACCCCAGGGAGAGATTATACCAAAATAACTTTCTATTCTATTTGTTACTGGTGGTGCAAAAACACACCACTGGTAGAAAATGGTTTTGTTTTTTTTTCCGATCCCCACCATGACTTGTGTAGTGATCGCATTTCCCAGGAGCCTCCACATTGTGTGGTCTGGTCTGAGAGAAGGTCCATGGGACCCCATGAGATCTCACCCCGGGTGTCACCAACCCTAGTGACATCCCTGCCTGGAGAAACAGGGCTTTCACCATATCACTTTGAGGACAATAAATGTTTGGATTATCTTGCTCAGTGGTTTTCAAACATCTCCACAGAACACTAGAATCTCTCAGATGTTTATTTGGAGGCCCTCAGTTACTGCAAATCAGTAATGCCTTGAAAGACAGCTTAGTCACCACATTGTGCAGACACAGGGAAGTATTGGGCGTGTATTCCAGGCTGGGCACCCTCTCAGTTCTTACAGGGTGACAGTGAGGACACTCAACAGTGTCCTTTGTGATCTGACTATTTACCTTACAATATGACCAGAATCCTTTGCAATGCACAAAGATTTCTCAGTTAATAATTTTATGCGGAAAGGATTCTCTCATGGTAGAAAGTGGACATTAATTAACCATGTTTGAGGTCAAATTGCTTCTTTAACATGATACCCTGAACACAAGTACAGAGGGAACAAGGTCACAACTCCTTGTCCCAATTCCCCTGTCCTGCCTGTGTTTTTGGGTGAAGGTGTGAAAGAGTCCATGGCTGTGCAAATTATATGCACATAGGTTCCAACCATGCCATCTGGAATCTTTGCAGTGGGAGCAAAAACTGCAGCCACAAGCAGGCATAATTTTCCCAAGGGTTGTAGGCATGATCAAAATAGATATAGTAAGTGATAAGTTCCTGCATAAGTTCCTGCATTTCTATTAGAGGACACTGTTGTTTTCCTTCATCCTCCTCACCCAAGGCCCATGAGAGGGGGGTAAAGGGGGTAAATTGTACCTGGGCCCAGAGTAAAAAAGGGGGCCCAGGAGCAAAAAGAGGGGCCTCATAATGTTCCTGGGATCCCAGCTAGCCTCATGGAGAGTGAATGACAGGCCGGGCCAATTGGGAGTCCAGGTCTACCAGGCAGGTTGACCTAGGCATTGCATTGAGAAGCCTGGTAGACCTGGGCTCTGGAGAGTTCCAGCCATAGCTGCCCTCCCCCCAGCCTGTTTTGCCCCCTGCCCCTTCAAGAAGGGGCCCAAAAGAAATGTTGTACCCCCTGATAAAATGCCTCTCTGAGGCCCTGTCCTCACCCCAGCACAAATGTTCCTTTTGAAATTCTCCCCGCCCCCTTATACTTGTAAGTAATAACAACTAAATGATGCAACAGTTCTGTATGGCTAAATATATATGGGGGACCCGAGGGAAGGTTTCTGAGGCTTTTCGACTTTAGTCTTCATCGTGCTGGAATCATTTCTGGTTCAAGAACGTTATCATCCAATTCTCTTTTCTACAGCATATCCCCTTCTTGTTAACCCTGTCTGTCACTGGAGTAGATACTATATAGACACTAATCTGGATTTTCCTTTTTCACTCTTTGTTTTATGCATCTGTTGCCAGTAGTGGGATGCGCAGGAAGGGCCTTTCACTTGATTTTGGCAGTTTCATACAGGAGGAGGCGGCCCTTCGAATTTTTTGGTCCCAAGCCATTTAGGGCTTTAAATGTCAACACCAGAACCTTGAATTGCACCTGGAAACAGACAAGCAACCAACTCAATCAACTGATTAAGCAACCCACTCAATCAACAAGCAAAGGCATGATTTGCTCACCACACCTGTGCCACTCAACAGTAATCCAAAACCCATGCAACAGTCTTCTGTACTAGTTGATGTTTTCAAATGGTATTGAAGGGCAGCCCCACATATAATGGATTACTGCCATGCCTTCTAACCCAGTGGCGTCGCTGGAGGTGGGGGCGGAATGCTAAGTTCCATACCGTGCTGACCTCTGTTACTCACCGGCACGAGGCGGCCCCGCCCCCTCGCCTTCGGAGCCATTCAGTGGGGCGAAGGCAACGCACAGAGAGTCTCCTGCATGTCCAACCATGATCAAGTCAGACCATTTCAATAAAGGACACAGCTGATGTACTAGCCTAACCTGGGCAAAGGCACCCCGAGCCACAGTAAACCCCTGGATATCCAGGGGCATGACTGGATTCAGGGGTATCCCAAAGAACAGCTCCCTTGATGACCTCCCCCAGCAGTTTCATGTATGTGTTAAGCTACATGTGGGACAAAGGCCATGGCGTCAAGCAGGAATCCCCAGTACCACCTTCTGGAATAATCTACCCTCCAGGAAGAATGGACGCCACAGCAATACAGTGCCCCAAAGCCCCATCCTGGACAGATGTTCCAGAACAATATCATTGTCAAGGGCATTGAAAGTTGCTGAGAAATCTAGCAGAACCAACAGATGTGTTCCACATCTAGTTCTCACTGTATGTCATCAACTAGTGTGACCAAAGCAATTTCCATCCCAAACCCTGGCCAGAAGCCAGATTGAAATGGGTCAAGATAATGTCAACTGGGTAGCCTGTAGCTGGGTCGCCTCTACCTCACTGAGCACCTTGCCCAAGAATCAGAAGCTAAAAGACTGGCTAGAGAGTGACGTGTAATTACAGTAGACATAAAGGGGAAATCAAAGGAGGGTTTCTTCAAGAGAGGTAGATGACTGCTACCTTAAGGCAGGATGGAACCATGCATTATCTAATTCCTAGCCTTCTCTTCCAGGTTTCTTATTCTTCCTTCCCAGAGCAATATCAACTTTAGAGCTGGCAAGCTTAGGATAGCATGTAATGTTTGTGTCCAGTTTTCCCTAAGGACAGGGAGGTGAGCAAAGTCTTTCGTCACCAACACACACTGAACTGAAATCGCTCCATCTCCATTTGCTGGCCCTCCCAACTAAGCTGTGGGATATCTTTTCTTCAGTTTTGATTGGCTGATGATGGGGGTGGTGGATGAGCTGAGATTTACTATGGGTGGGGGGAGGAAGTACGCTTCTCTGTTTTGTGAGGCGATCTAGGGCAGTAGGCTTGTCTGCTTTCGGGCTGAGTGAATAACCTCAGCTCGTGTTTGCCAAGCTTTCATGAGCATTGGCTGATGTTCATGAACTCGCTGAACCTTGGATCAGAGACTCAGTTCAAGAGGGTTTAAGTTCTGAGGTAAATATTGTGCACAGCTCCAGTTGTGACATGAGGGTTAAATGCTGAGACCAAGTTACTCTTCTTTTTCAACTATGCCTGCTAATCCTTTACAACCTTCTTCCTCTTTCCTCCTTTCTGTCATTCTTTTTGTTTCTGAACTGAACCTGTGGTCTGTGCAGCAAAGAAAACAAGGTGGTACAACGCTGAGACCCACCAGGTTGAAGAGAGTTTATTAGTCATTTATGGCAGCTTATCGGGTAACCTGACAAACGTCTTTGCTTTGTTGCCTGCCTGGGAGTACAAAGATGTGTGAGTGTGTGAAGCCACAATATACAGGTGCTTGGTGTGTTTTCTGTTAAATTTTGGTTTAAATTGACTACACAAGTGTTGGTAACTTAGCTAATGGTTAAGGGTAAGTCATGCTTCGTAGAAGTCCCACAAACCATCCAACTAAATATTTGTCCTTTGGCATCTGAGATTTCAGGTCCATCTTTGTAGTCATCATAAGATCTAGAGACATGCATTTTTAAATTGAAGCTGAGTTTCTTTGGATATACTGTAAATTTTGCTACCAGAACCAAATTTTGTGCTTTCAAACTTTATTTTTGTAAAATGTTATACGACTGACACCCAAACAATAGTACACATACAGCCCAATCCTCACTAGCAGTTTACGACAGCGGAACAGAGGTTCTTCTGTTGTAAATGGCCATATGACAGCAGGCATAGTTAGGATTGGGCTGCTAATTTTGGAGCTGCGGTGTCGACGACGGTCTACTGCCACTACCAGCTACCTGCGGGAGTGCAAGTAAACCAGCGTGGGAGGCAGGAGGAATAAGGCAGAGAGGAGGTGGAATGGGGGAGTGTCTGAGCAGGGAGGGGGGCAGGCGGGAGGCGGAATAGGGAGGAAGGGGTGGATCCCAGAGGCGGTCACCAGAATCCTGTCCCCTTTTCCTCTCCTCTTCCCTCTCCCTTACTCTCCTTGGTTCTGAACCAACAAAATGGCTGGTGCATGTCCAAGAAGACCCATTCGGGCAGCGGAGGCTTGCCCCAGGGTGGAACAAAAGTTGCAGTGGTCTCCTGATGGTAAGGGAACCATTTCCCATCTCCACTTACCGCTACAGTTGATCAGCCCTATCAGAGGCTGTAGTCCAGCAAGGAATATCTTGTGTTTTATAGGACTGGGTGCACACACCCAGGTACATATGAAGCTGTCTCGTATTGAGCAAGTCCATTAGCTCATCTAGCTCCAGACTGTCAACACTGACTGGTCGTGGCTCTCCAGGGTTTCTGGCAGGAGTCTTTCCCTGCCCTACCGGGAGATGCCAGAGACTGAACCTGGAACTTTCTGCATGCAAAGCATGTGCTCTACCACTGAGCAATGACCTTTTCCTCTTTTGTCATGTACACAACTACCGCCTGCACATTTTCTAACATAATATCCAAGGCTGTATGTAATCCAAAGTTTTCACACAAGTGCAGAAAAAGCATTTGTGTGAAACCAATCGATGCAGCCCCGCCAATGGGAAATGGTGCCTGAATTCTGTTCCCCCCCCCCACACACACACTCTGTTTGGGCCTGTTTAGCAATGTGCATGCAGTGCAAGACCATTATGTGGGTACTGTTTCAAGTCATCTTCCATACCTAGCATCCGTTATATGTAGTTCTGCATCCAGAAGCATGTTCTATGTGCAGAACAAATATGTCTCGGCTGCATTGCAGTGTGCATCTGAAAAAGGCTCCCTTCATATCCCAATCTTACAGCCTCCACTTTTTTTTTTAGTGGAAAGCTGCGGGTGGCGGTGAGTTGGAGCACAGAATATTGACAATGCCAAGAGAAAATTCTGGGTTCAAGCATAGCTTTGGACAAACGCTATTTAATAACTGAATCTAGAAACAGAAGCCTCGGTTCATCGAAACAGCCTTGTTAGTAGTACAACCCCAACATAGTTACAGTATACCTACTACTACTGTAACTTTCTGTGATTGCCAATGAGAAAATCCAAAAAGGACTGAGCCCTTGGGCTCCTCCTTGCCTATCTCTATTTGAAGCCCAGTTCCCAACACAACACATACTTGTCAGGAATCTCTTGTTTTTATGTCTGGTGCTTCCTGCTGAATTTTCCAGTGCAAACATTTCAAGCGTCTAAATCAGCTCAGAAAAGACAAAATGTGACTGGTTCATTCAACGCTGATATCGCAGTCAGCAGAATTTACAGTGGCCTGGTGGCAGCTTGGGGCAGCGCCAAGGGAGGGGCAACATGCTTGGCACTTTTGTGCTGAGGACATTCCACAAGTGCTTTGCTGGCTTTCAGCTTAATCTCTTGATTTAGCATAATCCATTGTTTTATTAAAAGTCTGCTTTTGTCTTGAAACAAAGCTTCCTAACTTCCTTCCCTTCCATTCTAGTTAGATTACTTACTGTCTCCCATTTTGGGATTCCATTTCCCTGCTTTTACTTTGTACTAATGATCTCACACACACACACACACACACACACACACACACACACACACACACACACACACACACACACACACACACACACACCTCCCAAGTTTACTTGAATGCAGATGGTATTTGTCCTTAGCCAGAAACATTTTCCAAAATGTACCATAGCTCAATAAACTAGTTCAAAAAGCATCTTAATGAAAACAAACAGTCAAATGAAATATTACTTGGATCAAAACAAAGATTAACAAGGATAAAAATACCAACAACCCTTGAAGCTTTGTAACTGGCTCCCTTTTTCTCTTCTAGATTAGGTTTTAACAATTTAATCTAGTTTATAAATGTTAAAAAAAGTAATCGAAAATAGACTGCGTATATGATTGCATGGGGCTTGGTAATATGATATGTGACCACCTGTGCTGCATTAAAAACAGGATATTGTGTGGCTCCCTAACCAAACCACACTGGACAGAAATGATCACACAGAAGTGAAGTGTAATTCTGCTTGTAAGGCTGCAGTTACCTATGATGGTTGGCAGGGGGCATTGATGAGTTCCTTGAGATCTAGGCTAATTGATTTACCTTATGTTTGGAATTTTGCCTTTGAATGTAAGTTATGAATGTTTTATTTTTTTAAAAAAACACCCACACGCCAGAATTACAAATAGACATTTTTATTACTTAAGCATGACCCACAATGTCTCTGAAAGTATATTGAAGCTATTTGTTTGTTTGAATTACAGTATTTATTTGACTAATTTATCTGTTTTATATAGTGAATTTTTATAGTACAATCTTAAGAGCTACTGCACTGATACAGCTGCATGTAAGCAGTGCTGTGTGTACATTTTGTGAATCCACAGACATGTACAAGTGCAGAAATGGGTTCTGGGCACAGAATTTAGCATCTGGCATGACTTCTTGCTTAGCAAACTTGTAATCCTTAATGGAGTAAAGATAATCTCCAAAGACTGTGGAAAACGCCAAGTGAAATTTCTGAAGTCATATGGGAGAGGCTGAGTATACTCTGGGCAGAAGATTCTTAACATGTTATGTTCTTAACATGTGGCAATTGGCGGCAGGGCCTGGATACCACTTGTGGTGTCCCATTCCTACTTGGTTGCATGAAGAGGGTTAAAATAAATAAGTTACGCCAAAAATGAAAGAGGCATGCCCATTGGTTTAAGTGCTGTTGGTTTAAGTGCTGTTACTGAATTCATCACTGAATTCGACTTCTCTTGGTACAGGGTTTGAGATTCCTGAAGAAGAAAATGTTGATGTGCATACGTTGTTCAAACTGTTCAAACTGTTCCTGTTTAGGACAGTCACTATTTTCTGTTTCCTGCCTCTAATAAACCACTGTCAGGACAAACGTCATGTTGGGTGAGCCACTTCCAACCAGAGTGGGACCTACTCCCCTTGCCTTGGATA
The DNA here is from genome assembly GCA_026170595.1 of Plestiodon gilberti rubricaudatus. NCBI lineage: Eukaryota > Metazoa > Chordata > Lepidosauria > Squamata > Scincidae > Plestiodon > Plestiodon gilberti. The sequence continues at coordinate 23,309,903 of JANXHW010000002.1, read as the reverse complement.
TTTTTTTAGAATATATTTATGATGTGGTACACCCCTTCGGGGAATTCTGGGGGATTCAGTGTTCCCACCAGCTAGAATAATGCTGAATGCTTGGAGGGGATTTGAATCCCCTTTTTGTGCCCTGAATCACTGAAGCAGAAATAAAGATCCACCATACTGCCTACACATTAGGGAAAGGGGGCCTACATAACCCCTGGTTGAGTCTAATTTCCTGGGGGGAGGGCAGGCAATAGCAGTGGGTCTCCCTGAAGCACAAAGCCCTCAGCGGCTGCCTGTGACATAAGCCCTAATCACTGTCTTTATTTTGTCTGTGGGGAAGATTCTAGGGATGCTTTCAAAAAATGTGTCAGGTGAATATGTGGCATCCACTTCTTCCTGTTCCTTCTCTCGCATATCATGTACTTTTTCGACAGTAAATATTGCCGAATGTGCTTGAGTCACAGCTATTTTGTAATGACAACCAATCAGATCAACTGTGAGATTAAATATTCTTCTTGTGTATAGTTTTTAAGTGTCTTATGGCCCAGTCATATTTCTCCCTCCTGATGGTGCAGCTGCGCCGAAAAGGCATAGGCATGCATTGTATCCAGTGGAAGGGGGGGGCAGATCTGAAGACTTTGGAAGGGAAAGGGGAATCCCCTTACCCCTCCGTAAGTCTCCTGCTTCACGATGGGTCTCCTCAGACCTGCACCAGCTCTTTATTTTTTTATTTTTTTATTTTTCACATTTTTATACCACCCTTCCTCCACGAAGCTCAGAGTGGTGTACATATTTCCTCCCCTCCTTTTTGTCCTCACAACAACCCTGTGAGGTAGGTGGGGCTGAGAGATAGTGACTGGCCCAAGGTCACCCAGGAAGGTTCGTGGCTGAGCGGGGATTTGAACCTGGATCTTCCAGGTCTAAGTCCGACTCCCAAACCATTACACCATCCTGGCTCAGCTGGTGTAGGTTTGGGGAGAGAAAGGGGGCGGGACGTCTGCAAAAAAGGAGGATAGGATAGTGCCAGCACTTTCCATCGCTGCTGGAACCACCCCCTCCAGTAGCCTCCACCCTGTTCCTCCCCCCCATTTCGCCCCTCCCCATCCCGCTGATGCCTTACCTGCTCCGGCAGGTCCAGGGAAGTCCCTCGCTTTCTTGGGAGCACTGCCGGCTCTTGTGGCAGCACTCCCCAAATGGCCCCAAATGGCCACCCTATGCAGTCCGTCAGCAGCCATTTGACGACACTGGAACTCAGTCCTGCTGTCCTAAATGGCTGCAGTGCGCATGACAGCCCAATCCGGAATAGGGTTGGGCTGTTAGGGCGACTTAACCATGAGGCTTAGGTTTTTTCAGCTACTATTGTGCATGGGAAGAGGACAAAATGGCTGAAACTGTGGCAAAGGCTGTGGGGGGCTTTAGTATTCCCCCCCCCATGATTCTGATCCCAGTCATGCCCCCCTACTGAACACTCCTTTTAATTTTGAAAAGCCCCTTCCAGTGTCCTGAGTATACCGGTAAACCACTTTGTGAATTTTTATGTGAATATTAATAACAACTATACAACACTGTCCTATTTAATTATTTCCAACAATAGTCATTCTATGTGTACAACTAGTGAGCCAGCCAGGTACGCCAGAGAAATAACCACAAAGGTTGGCTAGTTATTCACGAGTTACTGTTGTGGAATAACCATATACGTGAGCTGAAACACAGAGGTGGGCAGCTCAGCACCCTCTCAAAGCAGTGGCTCCGTGTTTCCTAATACAGTACTAATGGGTTTTGTAAGACAAGTGAAGCAGAACTGGCTGTGTCTGGCACACTTTCTAGGATTAGAGCGCAGCACAAACAGCTGTTCTTTGCACTACGTTTGCTAAAACCAATTCTTCCTATTGGGCTGCCTGAACTTCATGCTTACATTTTGTTTTCAATGGCCAGGATCCAAAGAACGATGAAGCTAGCTCTGTGAACACACGGAGACTTTAGATATGTTTTCCTTCCACGGCAGCCCTGCCTGCCCACCCATGCCACATGGCAAACTGCTTTTGAAATGTTTAAATAGTTTTAAAACCTGTTTGTGATATGGTATGGGTTGGAGAGAGATCATCTTTTCAAAGAGAAGAAGTAGCTCTAGAGTTTGCAGCCAATATCAACGTTGTCTCTCTCTTAGCCCTAAGGTTATGGCAGACAGAAAAAGAAGCAGAGAAAAATTCAACACACAAGGAAGACCACTTTGGTGTACTGGAGTTTAATCACAACCAAATGAAATCTGGAATATAGAAACATGGCATCAGTACATGTTGTTGCCTTCAAAGATGCTCCCAATATCTTGACACATGCCGAGTTTTTATATATTAAATTTATGTAAGGATGTAAAACTGAAGCTTAAAGTTGGTCTTCCACTCTCCTGTCCTGCAATGTTGTCAGTTTTAAATTCAGATTGGGCCCTTGATAGAGATGTGTTTCGAATTAACAGAGTTGGGTTTAAAATCTAACAAGGAACCAGTCAGTCATAGAGTGTTGTGGCTAACATGTACTGCCACCACATGGAATACGACAGAATAGCATCAACTTCTCTTCTGTCTGAAAAACAGGAATCAGAATTCTATGCTTAATAAATAAGGAGGGATGAGCGAAAAGTTGATTGTACTTGTCACGAACATGTTATCTCCCTGAAAAATGCATTCTCCTTTTGGAGATAATTCATGGAGTGCATTATTTCACCTTTTTTCCCCTGCTGCTGCAGAAAGGAGATGTCACCACAACTTATATCCAGGCAATTTTGCTACCTGGACTGGAACTCAGATAGTGGTAGAGCTGAGCAGAGCTGCATTGTAAGCCTCTTTGCAGACCAACTGGCTCAGTTTCTGCACTTTCAGCCCAATCTTAACAGGGCCTTAAAAAGGTAAAGGTGACCCCTGACAATTAAGTCCAGTCGTGTCCGACTCTAGGATGTGGTGCTCATCCCCATTTCAAAGCCGAAGAGCCAGCATTGTCCGAAGACACCTCCGTGGTCATGTGGCCGGCATGACTCTCCTTGCCACAGCGCGTAGCATGCGGCTGGAACACGGAGTGCTGTTTACCTTCCCGCAAGCGGTACCTATTTATCTACTCGCATTAACATGCTTTGGAACTGCTAGGTTGGCAGGAGCTGGCCAAGCAACGAGAGCTCACCCCATCGCGGATTCGAACTGCCAACCTTATGCTGCCGGAATTGGAGCGCAATCCTCACTACGGATCCGCCCGCCGGATCCTGAGCCCAGGCTGCCATTCAGCCACCGGGCCGGAGGCCTACTCGGGGAAGGGGATGCTTGTCCTCTTCCCCGGGTGTAAATTGTGACCGGGCCGACGCCATCCCCTGCCCCCTCCCGGGCCGGATAGGCCAAAGGCACCCCTCCCTCACCCACCAAACCGCCCACGCAGCTGCTGGTGGGAGCTCTTACCTTCCACCAGCAGCCATGTCCTGGTCCGGCGTCGGAGTGAGGGAGGCCGGCCTTGCGCCGGCCTCCCTTACTCCAGAGTTGTCGCGAACGTGCTTTACAGCACATTCACGATGGCTTCTGGCGACGGAACACTTGTTCCGTCGCTGACTCCGTCCGGTGGATTGCAGCTTTAGTGTTCCAGCAGCGCAATGTCCTTTATGGTTGTCACAAAATGCAACATGTCATACAGAGCGACCTGGCCGCCACCGCAAGCAATGACTGGCTGGGTCCATGCGCCAATGGCTGGAGAAAGAGCTATCTTATCTATCATGCTGCAGGCAAGATAGCACTTGGTGTGGATAGGAGGCGGGGGTGGGCAGAACAAGGCAGGGAGGAGAGTGGCAGGAATGGGCAGAGATTAGGGCAGGGAGGAGGGCAGATCAAGGCTGACAGAGGTAGTATCGGTGGTGCTGGTCTGAGTAGACCCAGTAGGTTGGCGAGGGCTTACCACAGAGCAAGGGAACAAATGTTCCCGTATTTCAAGGAGGGCTTCGCGGCTTGAAACTCCACTGCCGGATGAGGCATGAGCCATGTTGGTGTGGCTGCATCAGTGTGTGGGGATTTACAGTCCAATCCTGCGTAAGGATACACGGTCGGCCCATAGGGCCAGCCGTAGTATCCTGCACCCTTCACGGGCTGCTTCGGCGCCCGTTTGTTCACTTCCCCTCGTGTAGGGCTGCCTGGCCCCAATGGGCCTCCTCGGATGTACGTTGGCTCTCGAGCCGGCGTACATCTGGGGCAGCAGCGTACATCTGGGGCAGCGTACATCTGGGGCAGCGGCGTACATCTGGGGCAGCCCAGGCCAGGATACTGGCGGAGCTTCTCTGGATTTCGGGTCACTGTTCTCATACAACACTCATACGACGCTCTTCATTAGCTAGAAATGACCCTTCCTTAGGTAGAAAGAGTTTTACCAGGTATTATATACATACCAATTTGGATACAAATTGGTATGCATATCATTGTCTGTGTCTGTGGAAACTGCTCTGTGTCACTATTAATTTTTGCCTGCTGTGTTAATGCCAGTTTTAGATGTTATGAGGATTTTTTTCATGTTGTCCTTTGTTTTTGTTAGTTTTTAAAATTCCTTTTTATTTATATTTTAATTGGCTTTTTAAAACAAATATATAGATTTACTTTTCATAATTATTTTTTGTACAGAGCAAAGAGGAATAAGCACTAAGCTTCAAATCTGCATCAGGAGAGTAATCCCAAGACAGAGTCAATTTCAGCAAACACCCAGGATGCCCCTGCATTCAATTATAGTTGTATTTCTGTCTATTCTGGTTTCAGTAGCTTGGAAAAACAAATTTTAAAAAGTCTATTAAAAATCTCAACTGTGAACAATTAAAAAAAGGGAAGGGGGAATAAATCAAAGCTGAACCTATCTTACAAAATAAATAAAATAAAATAAAATACTGTCCAAAATTACCCCGTGAATAAAAAACCTATCTGTTCTTTCCTCTGAATTTTTGTGCCAACACAACAAGCATGTCTAGTGGGAACGTAACTTGTGCTCTATAATTTGTCAATGACCATATGGTTTTCTCATTATCCAACCAAAATTCTTTCATGCACAAGAATGGAAACAGCCACTTGGACCTCAAGAGATGTAAATTGGGCAGCCCAATCATGTCTAGCAGGATGCAGTGGCGCAGATACGGCGCCCACCACATCCTAAACAGGATTGGGCCAGTCCCAGCACAGCTGGAGGCCTCCTCGGGGGTAAATGGACATTTTTCCCTTTACCCTGAGTAATGCACCAGCTGCCCCGATGGGGCTACTCGAATGTGCATCAGTTATTTTGCTGACGCAAGTCCGAGAGCCCTGAGTAACAGCAGCCAGGCCCAGGAAGCAGGATAGGATATGCTGAAGGAGACCTCCGACGATCCCTCCCCCAGCCTGGGCCCGGCAAACCAATCCCACCCACCCTCAAATGCCCTGTTCTGCCCTCCCCACGCCCCTCTGTCTTCTGACGGGAACTCACCTTCCCCGGCGGGTGTAGCTCTGGATCTGCAGAGAGTAGAGCGGTGCTGGCCTCGGTGCCAGCGCTGCCTGGGTGCCACAAACGTGCTTTACGGCATGTTTTCAACACCCTAGACTGGCGGAGCAATTGCTCCGCCGGTTGAAGGGTAGACAGGATTGCGCTGTTAATTATCATTATTTTTATTTTAATTTTCAATACTTTGCTAAAATCTTTCTTGATAAAAATAGAAAATATCAGTCAATATATGTATGACTGCTACTTGGTATTTCCCCTCCCCCCCATCCATTGAGCTGCAAAGGTGTCAAGTTATTTAGATTTCTGTTTTCTTTTTCAGATGTATGCTCAAGAGTATTGAAGCCTTTTCTCTTGGTGTAATCCCGTGCCACCACTTGTGTGTGTGTGTGTGTGTGTGTGTGTGTGTGTGTGTGTGTGTGTGTGTGTGTGTGTGTGTGTGTGTTTTGGGGGGGTTAATTGCATTGGTCTTTCTCATCTATTGTTGTCTTATATGAGACCAATATATGATGAGGCCCTGCTTATGTGGCTGATTTACAGCGCAATCCTATCTAACTCCCCCCTGCCAGTGCAACCATGCCGCTGGAGCACGTGATGTTTCCTGCAGGGGGGCAGTCCCGGAACATTTGTTCCCTTGCCCAGGGGTAAGCTTTCGCTGCCCCACTGTGTCTACTCAGATCTGCGCTAGCGATTTTGCTGGTGCAAGTTCAAGTGGACCCAGGAAGGAAGATCGAGGGAAGAAGGGGAGGGGGGGTTAGGATATTGGTGATGCTGTTGCAACTGATACTGCCCCCTTCCCAGCCTCAACACACACCCTTCCTTCCCCGCCCCAGTCTGCACTCCATCCTTCTCCCTCCCTGCCCTGTTCCGCCCACCGCCGCCCACTCCCTGTTCTGAATTACTGGCAGCAGAGTCTCTTCCGAGACTGCTGGCATGTGCCTGCAGCCACTTGCCACTTGTGGCGGCTGCCTGGCTGCACAGAATGGCCTTTCTCCTTTCGCAACCACTGTAATGCATGCTGCACTGCGCTGGAACATGCGTTCCGGTGGTGCAGCGTGCCCGAAGGATTGGGCACTTATTCACACACATTCCTGTCTGGTATGGGATAATGCTAGTGGCTACTATGGTGCTAAGGATACATTTGAATAGGGTTTTTGAGATAAAGTCTAAAGGAATGTAGATGGATATTTTAAAAGTTACCATCAGGAATGATATATGGGCAGTTGCACTATTGCATTCAGCACTGCTGTAAATGAACGTCTCTGGGTATTTCTATGCCCTCTCTTCTCCCTATTTCCCTCTTCCCATCATCTTTCCCCAACATCTCTTGGACAATTAACATGGTTTTCTGCTTTTTAAGATCAGTTACCTGTGTGTATATATTTACCTAGCTCAGGGTTATATTGTTGTTTTTGTTCATTCTCTTCTGATGATTTTGCATAGAAAAAAATACCATGCATCCATTTTAACTGCCAGTGCCCATATTCACCCAGTTGAGTTTAGTTGATGGTGTTAGAACTGAGCCCAAGAGATCCAGTTCAAGTCTTACCTCAGCTATAATTTAAAAACTAAATAATGCATGACTGGTAGCTCGGATGACAGTAATAGACAAGTAGAAGGACAAGTCCAGCCCATCCATGAGGCAAACTGAGACAGCTGCCTCAGGCAGCCTATTGGTGAGGGGCATCCCCCTCCATCCGCTCACTTGCTTCCACTGCTTCTCCTCACACTCTCTGGATTGGAAAAGGAATGGAGGGTGGCGTGGAAGTGTGGAGGAGAGTGGTGGAGCTTCTCCAACACTCTTCTGCTTCCCTTTTTCCTTTTTCAATCCAGGAAGAGGGAGGAGCAAAGGCTGGCACATCAGTAGGCAAGGTGAACAGCCTTGGCACACCACTTCAAGTGCCAGGAGGTTTTGGGTCAGCCGTATACAGCCACATTGCCTGTTATGTCCAAATATGATGTGGAAAGACTTTTAAGTTAAAAAAGCAAATTAAAAGAAATGCATAATGGTGATAATTAAAATGTGCATCACTGGAGTAGCCTTGAGCATGTTAGCATTGATCAAACTCAGTTCTGTAATGGTAAAATGCCTTGTTTCACATGGTGGCTGTTGTGGGGTGGATAAGATAAAAGATTCTGGAGCACGTTCCACTCTCCATGTGTTATATGATGATTTAAAATGATAAATTGGGGCTGAACTGGCTTCAGTCCAGGTATGTGGACTTGCACAAGAGTTGTAGCCCGCAATGAATCTGTCCTAGGGAAATATTCACATGATAGGTGGTCTGTCTTGTCAGATGATCCATTTGTTTGAGATTCCTTTTATAAGACAAGACAGGTTGTGATGACTCTGAAAGAGCTGCTGTGGTCTGTTTTGTACTAATGCATGGAATGAAAGCTCCAGCTATCAGACAATGATATGATAGTATAACTCTGCTCAGTGCTGGCTGCTGGAGTTCATAAGAGATTTAATGTGTGTACTTTCTCCCTCTCGTGATTATCCATCCAGAAGCAGAAAGAACGTCCCTATTATCCTTGTCTCTTGGACCCCTTTGGCAAAATTTCTATGAGTTAATACCCTGCAATCAGATATGAAGTACTGAATACAGCTATGTTGTGTATTTAGAATTCCTAAGGAGGAGATTAAAACAGAGGTGGCCAGTTTATTTCCTTCAATATTTGGCCAATATTTTCTTTCCTTCATTTCAAGGCATGCAGGAGACACTTTTTTACATGTGTAGTAGGTGCTGAGTGCATGCCTGGAGATCATGGGCTAGAGCAGTAACGTGGCTGTTGGACTGATGGCAAGAAGCCACAGATCCACAGACCAGGAAGGTCATATTTTCAGCTAAGCCATGTAATCACCTCCTCCCACCCCCGTTCCTTAACTAATCTATGCAGTCCAACTCTCCAAATTTGAACAGAGGCTCGTTTGCGCCTTCAGATTCCTTGTATGGAATGGTTTCAGTGGAGTCACTACGGCGCGCGCTGCCCCAAAGCGGGGCAAGTGTGTCACACTAGTGACATTTTGGGGGGCGACCCAACGGGACGCTGCCCCAGGTGCCCCCGTCTCCGCCCCCCCGTTGCAGCCGGCTCCGCTCCAAGGCCTTCTCCCGGCCTCGGAGGCTCCAAGGCTGGGAGAAGGCCTTGGAGCGACCTCCCCGGCCAACGCGCAGTGCCTTCTGACAAAGGCCCACTGCGTCACAATGTTATTTATAACATTTTTCGCGCATGCGCAGACCGTTCCTGAGGGAAAAGGGCTGCCCTTTTCCCTCAGGAACAGTCTGCGCATGCGCAAAAAAACATTATAAATAACGTTGTGACGCAGTGTGCCTTCTTCAGAAGGCCCTGCGCGTCGGCCGAGGAGGGTGCTCCAAGGCCTTCTCTGGGCCGGAGACCGGGAGAAGGCCTTGGAGCGGAGCCTCCGGAGGGCGATGCGCGTCACCCTGGGGCGGCCCGCCAGACGAGCTTCGCGCTAGCGACGTGCCTGAATGGTTTCAAATTCAAATGGAATTTTCACAGCTCAAAAATTCAAATGGGGGTTATCAGCTCCAAATCCTGCAGGGACAACAGATCTGGTGCCTCGTGAAGATAGCCACCACCCAAGGGCTCTTGAGTTTCGGAAAAACAACTTTAACAAAACAAAGGAAAGGTTTCACACCTCCAACAGCCCATGATCACACCTCCAATGGTTTCACACCAACTCCATGATCAAGCCCAGTCAAGGAGCCAGGCTAACAAACCAACAGACCTCCAAATTGGTCACCGCACCCTCCACTGGGTGGGAAAAACAAAAGCAAAACCCAGCAGGAATCCTCAACTAGCAATAGAGACCCCCCTGATTGGGTCACACTACCTAGAATCTGATAGATTATATGAGGCGGTAAGGTGTTTTTTCTCGCTGCTGCGCACCCGCTCAAACCTTTGCAATAAGCTGTGGCACGGCTATCGACACCCCCCCCGTGTGCCTCCCAGGGGCCCACTGCCCCCACCGCCCCAATGCTACTGTCTCTGGGCTTCAGAGTCTTGTGTTCTTCATTTTCCCATTGCCAATGGCATCCTACCTTACTGTTGGCCTATGCAGCATTAATGCACATATGATGCCATTCTCTCTCCCTTACTCTCCTCGGTTCTACGCCAGCAAAATGTCTGGCCCAGATCCAAGGAGACCCATTGGGGTGGTGGAGGATTGCCCCAGGGTAAGGGAATAAAAGAGACCTCTGCAACTGCTCCCCCCGGCAGGAGGTAGTGTGTGCTCCATTGGTGCAGTTGCATTGGCGAGGGGGGGTAGTTAGGATTAGGCTGTTAGCATACCCTCAGTGAGATTAACAGTGAATGGAATGTATCAGTAGCAATTACCAGGTGAGACTGTATACCTCCATGCAATGAAAACAACAAGCTGCTGTTAAAAGTCCAAGACCACTTTTTTCTGGTTAGTTGGCCACCCTACAGGCAATGTAAGTAGCCTTACCAGATCCCCCCCAATGCAGGGGGGGACAGAAGCGATACTGGCCGGACACGGCCGGGACTGGGGGCGTGGCCAGGGGCGTGGCCGGGGGGGGACTTCCTCCCTCGATAAAAAGAGGAAGACTGGAGGGTGATGGCCCACATGTGGCATGAGCCACTGGAGCATCATAAATTATTTCCCCTTATTTATAATCTTTAGGTAAGGGTTGGATCTTACATTTAGCCTTACCATAGTCCCGGAAATGACCGGGACAAATCCCGGTTCGGGAGCCCAATCCCAGGCTCCCGGCCGGTCTTCTCATTGTCCCGGCCAGCTGGGACTTTCTTAGGTGCTCTCCAGCCTCGTCGCGTATTTGCGACGAGGCCGGAGAGCTCCCAGCCTCGTCGCGTATTTGCGCGAGGCTGGGAGCTCTCTGGAATGGCCCGATTTCACTCGGGCCGTTTCAGAGAGCTCCCAGTCTCGCGCAAATACGCGACGAGGCTGGGAGCTCTCCGGAACAGCCCGAGTGAACTGTGGCTCATGCCACATGTGGGCCATCACCCTCCAGTCTTGCTCTTTTTATTGTCTGTGTGTGGGCAATAATGATTATGTTGTCTGTAGAGATGTGCTGAATATTCACCACTTTTGATAACTGAATAGAATGTATAGCAATATTTCCTCAAATACTCCCCTTTTCAATGTTAGTCAGTGGCAATTACATCTAGTTGCTGCCTCTTCATTCTTCCTACATTAATCATACGACTGATCCTACCCAATTGGATATCATACAAGAAATGGGAAAATGTTGCAATGCTATAATACAGCCAATCAGATTTGGCTATAGTAGTATTAGTAAATTTATATACCGCTTTTCAACAGAAGTAGTTGACAAAACGGTTTACACTGTAAAAAGAAACCAATAAATGGTTCCCTCTCCCCAGCAGAGGCGTTGCTGGGGGCGGTGCGGTACTGTGAGTTCCACACCGTTCCACTCCCCGTTTACTCCCCGGTACGAGGTGGCCACGCCCCTTTGCCATTGGAGCCATTCCATGTGGCGAAGGTAACGGGCAGGAGACTCCTTGCCCATTGCCTTTGCCGCATGGAATGGCTCTGATGGCAGGGGGCGGAGCCACCTCATACCGGGGAGTAAACGGGGAGTGGAATGGTGTGGAACTTACAGTACCGCCCCCCCCCCTCCAGCGACACCTCTGTTCCCCAGAGGGCTCATAATCTAAAAAAATACAGAAGAGACACCAGCAACAGCCACTGGAAAAGACACCATGCTGGGGTGAAGAAGGACAGTTGCTCTCCCCTTGCTATATATAAAAGGACACCACTTTGAAGGGTTCTGAGGCCAAGCGAAAGCTACTGAGAATGAGAGCAAAGGAGGCAATGTAAATATATAGATGAGCATTTTCTTTTCAAGCAGTGCTGAAAAACTGTCAGAAAAGGAAGTGTTTTTCAACACTGTTGAAACTGTGCGTAGTTTTAGCACAGCTGTAGTTGTGTGTGGCTCAGGCCATGCCTCTGAAGCTCTGTGATGTAACTGAGTCTTTGACGTAGCTGAATGTCTCAGAATCAAGTCAATAATATTTACCTCTCGACCCAGAGTTTTAGAAGAAGGCAAATACTCTCAAACACCCCCCCCCATTCAGATAAGCTCTCTGAATAGTGTTGTAATATCATTTCACTGATTACAGATAGTTCAACAAAAACAGCTTGATCAATAAAAAACACTGTAGGTTATTCAAGGTTGCTGGTGTGACAGGAACTTCCTCGTTATTTGGATTCACAGATTAATCCTAACCAACTTTCCAGCGCCGATGCAATTGCAATGCAGCTCTGATGTAAGGGAACAAATGTTCCCTTGCCTTGAGGAGGCCTCCATGACTGCCCCTCCACCCAGTGTGCACCCTGTTGGCATGGTTGCATCAGTGCTGGAAAGTTGGTTAGGATTGGGCTGTCAGTCTAGTTAGTAGATAGGCTTGAGGGACTCAAGGCTTGAGGGATTTAGTTATGTGAGCCAGCTTTGTCCCCACTACCTGTCATTGACAGACTTGGGGGGGGGGACACTCCAGAAAAAAGACACTCAAACATTTATCTCCCTATATTTACACGAGCTTGCAAACTGCAGGAGCTCAGCTTTTTGCAGGGCAATTAGCAGCTATCTGATTTTTAATAGCCTCAGAGCTTGAAGCAATTACTTATCTGATCTTTCCATCATCCATGTTTTCATTGGAGGCTCTGTGAGACCCACCAGAAATCAGGTCGCAACCCACCAAGTGGGTCCCAACCCACAGTTTGAGAAACACTAGGTTACAGATCCATTTGAATGGAAAGAAAAAGTATGCATTATAGTTTGAGTGACTCCTGACTAGTGCTCTAGTGACTGATTATTAGCCCTAGGCCTACTTAGCAAGATCTACAGTAAAGAGGGACAGTTACTGTGTACAGTGACCTAGTCATTCCTACAATTTATTGAAACCATGTTAGACAGTTTCAAATTTGCTAACCATTTCCAGTTTCTCAGTGGGTTGGAATCTTGTTACCAGGTTTGGACTTTAAGATCTGCCACAGATTACCCGGGAAGATTATCTCTATTGCTGGTACCCTGATACCATGATGATACTGATACTGTACCCTGATACCACATTAAATTTGTGGACTGCTTTACAATCCTAAACACAATATTTAGGATGAGGATGTATGATACTATTGTAACTGAAACCTTAAAAAGATTTTACTCTGGCTAAAACATACGTTACATTACATTAGTTGTACATTAATTAGCAACTGACAGCGCAATCCTGTCTAGAAGGCAGCAACGGCGCTCCTAAGGCGGCCGCTGCATCCTAGACAGGATTGGTCCCACACCGGTGGAGCTGGAACACTCCTCGGAAGAAAGGGATGTTCATCCCTTGGCCAGTGCAAATCCGGTGGAAAATGGCTGGTGCAAATTCGAGGAGCTGGTGTAAGTCTGGTCAGTGCTGGGACGGGGGATAGGATTCGGCGGAGCATGCCACCAATAACCCCTCCCACCAATCACCCCATCCCATTCCACCCTGGGCCGCCCTCCTCACGCCCCTGTCCCAACTGGCAGAAAACCTACCTTCCCCAGCGGGCGCAGCTCCGTCTGGGGCAGAGTGAGTGACGCCAGCCTCTCCGCTGACCTCACTTACTCGCTATCGCTAAGTGTCAAAAACGTGCCTTCCAGCACATTTACAACACCCGGCACCCGCAGAGCCATTGCTCTGCTGGTGGAAAGTTGAGCAGGATTGCACCAGCCATTACTTGAAAGAAAAAAAATCAACTTTAAAATGTTCTGATTAAAATCAAACATTGGCAACTAGATTATTCCTTATGGGTATTTACATATTGGCTTCAGATAAAGAAATTATTTTTTTTCTCTTCATCTTGGAAGCAACCTTGCTAGAAGGGCATCCTTGCCTTGTTTCTCCCTTAATGGTCACTGCATTTCAATAGCTTGTAAATGGCTAACTATTTTTTTTTATTTATTTTTTCACATTTTTATACCGCCCTTCCTCCAAGGAGCTCAGAGTGGTGTACATATTTCCTCCCCTCCTTTTGTCCTCACAACAACCCTGTGAGGTAGGTGGGGCTGAGAGATAGTCAAGGTAGCCCAAGGTCACTCAGGAAGCTTCATGGCTGAGCGGTGATTTGAACCTGGATCTTCCAGGTCTAAGTCCGACTCCCAAACCACTACACCATCCTGGCATTACATTACATTATACTACTTTACTACACATTACATGCAAATGTATGTATTAAACCTCTGATGTAATTTTTTAAAAAGAAAAACAAGTTTGAAGTGGAGGATTGTGAGTGAAGACATGGCATGGGGGGGGGATAGAGGCATCCCCCCCCCTTCTGCTCCCACCACTTCTTAGCTCCAAATTTCCTCTGGTAGCTTTTACTCCTCTTGTGGGTTTTAAAATGTATATATGCCCTTGTAAATGGCAGGTGTTGAAAGGGCTGCTGTGGCATCTTGGATTTTTCCATTGCCCCTCTATGCGATTTTTTTTTAATGCCATATGTACATGATGAGTCTTTAGCCTTTCAATGACCTTTTTATAGTGTCTGCAAAGGATCGTGGGGCCCTTCCTGAAGAATATAGTTCCATTAATTTACATTGCATTTTGCCAAATGATCCTGTTCGCTCATGTTCTGATGAGAATGTCCCCAAATTACCAGCAATGCAATAGCATTAATTGTGAAAACAGATCTTGCTTTCTTCAAGAGTCAGTGTAATAGTAACATACAGATCTTGCCGTTAAGACTTGTGGCTACAAGGAGGTCATAATGCACAAGACAGACATGTGTTAATAAGCACACCACACCACATGTAAACCAATACATTTACCAATGCCCTGTGTGGTGGAGGATCTGAAGAACAGCTACATTATGACACATGTTAATATGTCAAACTTTGACTTAATGCTATTCCACAGAATGAAACAAGCCATCACTTATGTTATATTAGCAGACACAGATGGAAGCTATTTGGCAAATTATGAAACAGTTTGTTAAGCTTTTTAGCAGTATTAATACAGTCTGTTTCTTTTCAAACGGAAAGGTCTACTCTTTAAAGCAGCATGTAAGAGATGCATTATAACAATTTATTTCCACCTTTTTAGTAACCATAGATTTGAGTCTTATTAGCTTTGATAACCACATCCGTCTAATTTCTCAACTTTTTGCAAAAATGTGTGTGTGTGTGTGTGTGTGTGTGTGTGTGTGTGTGTGTGTGTGTGTGTGTGTGTGTGTGTGTGTACACCGGCAGACCAGACATTCGAAAAATGAGAAGAAAGTTTCAGGTCATGATCACAAGCTTGTGATACCAAAGTGGGACTTTCTGTTGCATCTTTAATTTTAGAGCCTGGCCTTCAACATGGCTATTACCGTATTGGTCTGAGTATAAGACTCACTTTTTTCTCCTAATTTAAGTTTTTAAACTAGGGGTGCATCTTATAATCAGGCTGTTGCAATTTAATGTCAGTGATTTAATTAATTTTTTTTAATAGCACCAAACTTTAAGGGTGCGTCTTATAATCAGGTGCGTCTTATACTCGGGACAATACGGTATATAATATTACAAGTGGTACGGACCTGCCTGCCTCAACCATAATGTCAGCCATCAGGGTAGAGATTCAAGCTGGCGAATTCCCTTTGCCCCCAGTTTTCGGGGTGTGTGTTGTTCCAGTTGCCACCTTCAACAATTAGTGGCTTCTTTTTTGGTTTGCTGTGCCATTTCGCTTTCAAACCTCACATATCTTATTCTTGAGTGGTGCCATTTTGCTTCCAAACAGACAGGCACTTGACCACCTGATTGTGATATTGGTATATTAGTCTCTATTTCATTAGGTCACAAGCCTACTATGCATGTCTACTCAGAAGTAGGTGCCATTCAACTCAGTGGACCTTACTCCCAGGGAAGTATTATAAGGTTAGATATTTTTGTAGGTTTTCACGACGCGACCATATCCTCGAATTAAAAATCTGCATGTTGCCGGGAAACTCCGTCGTTATAGATCAATTTATTTCAAAAAATAAATTTTATAGATATTAAAACATACTTTTGATGTTTCGCACATGTAACACTCGTGGCATCATCATGGCCTATATATAGAAAGTATTATAGGATTGCCACCATATGGCCCAATTCTATCCTTCAATTGCGATAATAGAACTAGCAGAAGAAACAACAGCAAATAGCCACTACAAAAGACACTAGGGACAGTTTCTCTCCCCTCCCCTGATAAATAAAAGAGAAGCACCACTTTAATAAAGCCTGGGCTACACTATAGCCGTGCGGCAAGCGTGCGTCCTGCGTGCGGTACGCACGAGCACGCACGTCAAGTGCAGGCTGCCGACGGCAGCCGGCACTGGCCCGTCGGCAGCCGACGTCCCCGCACGGGCAAAGTCGGCCTCGGCTCAACTTTTTGCCTGTTTCTGGAACGTCGGGCCAATGGGGGGCAGTCCTTGAACAGTAGGGGTGGGACATGTCTGTGGGGGCAGGACAAGCGGTAGCCAATCACAGGGCGAATGTCACCAAGCACACACAAAGCCACACAAAGCCAAGACGCTGCCTGTGGTAAAAAGCCAAGTACTCTGTCCAATCAGAAGCCACAACTGGAGAGCACGTGTGGCTTTGTTCCGGCTGCGTTCCAGCAGCGCTCCGGCTGCGCTCCGGCTGCGAGACGCAGCCGCGACGCAGCCGTGGACAATGTAGCTCGGGCTTCAGTGCTTCTTGCCCAGAGTGATTCACATCCACTGGCTTTATTTCATGGTTCACTTTGGCAGCTCCATCCATCACAAATTCCCCTGCGCCAATGCAGCAGGGCCAGCGCAGACTGCGCTGCATTCTGCGAGGGACTTTAGCAGGCTGGAGGTCTCCTCAGGGTAAGGGGACATTTGTCCCCTTGCCCCTGGGAAAACCCCAGCCTATAATACAGGTCTACTTGGACCTGCGCAAGCTGTATGGCTGGTGCAAGCCCACATACCCACGTATCAGCAGATCAGACCTGGGAAGGGGGATAGAATGCAGCATGGTTTGATTCCATTGATCCCACCCCCTCTCTGATCCTATCTGCCCACCCCACCCCGCTCGCTGGCCTCCCAGGAACCCATTACACACCCTCTCAGCTCTCCCCCCACCCCTGTGCCACTTGGTGTGGAACTCACTGCATCCAGTGCATGCTGCTCCTTCTGCTGATGTTTGCAGGCACTGGCGTTGCTAGAGGTGGGGCGGAACGGTAGGTCTTGCACTGTGGTAACCGCTCCATTCCATGGTGGCCCTGCCCACTCGCCGTCAGAACCAGTCGGGCAGCGAAGGCAACGCGCAGGAGACTCCCTGCACGTTGCCTTCACCGCTCAGACCGGTTCCGACGGCGAGTGGGCGGGGCCACCATGGAACGGAGCGGTTACCGCAGTGCAAGACCTACCGTTCCGCCCCACCTCTAGCAATGCCAGTGTTTGCAGGCCAGTATGGGCCTTCCTGCTGGTGCCAGCAACTGCTATGCCATCGCAAAGTGCTTTATGCATAGGCTTGCCATCTGTCCCAGAATTTCCGGGATGGTACCAGAATCCGGCTCGGGTTCCAGAACATTTTCTGGGCCGGTTGACAAGCCTCCACAGCCATTTTGAAAATGTAGAAACTTACTCGGGCGCCGGCATCTTGGATCGCGAAGACTTGTGAGATCCAACATGTCGGCACCCAACTCTTGTGAGGGCATGAAGTTGCCTCACACTGGCGTCACTTCAGGGGGGCAGAGCTCTAAGTTCCACCACGGTCAGACCCTCCGTAACAAGGGAGCACGAAGCGCCCCCGCCCCCTCGCCTTTGGAGCCATTCAAGTCGACTTGAATGGCTCCAAAGGTGAGGGGGCGGGGCGCTTCGTGCTCCCGTGTAACGGAGGGTCTGACCGCGGCAGAACTTAGAGCTCTGCCCCCCCCCTGCAATGACGCCAGTGCTGCCTCATGTCCTCACGAGATTTGGGCGCCGACATGTTGGATCTTGAAAGATTTCGCAATCCAAGATGCCGGCGCCCAGGTAAGTTTCTACATTTCAAAATGGTGGCGGAGGAGGCTGTGGGGACACAGCAGTGGCGGCGGCACGGCACAGCACGGGCAAGGCAAGGTGAGGCGAGGCAGGCAAGGCACGGTGGGCAAGGCAAGGTGGCAGCAAGGTGGGCACGGCACTGCAGCGCTGCCCACTCACTGCCTGCCCACTATTTAATTAATTAATTCCTGGGTTAAAATAAATAAATAATTAAAATTTACAACTGCGCTTCGCACGGCAAAGGAGCACTTCGCGTGCGCCCCAAAGATTCTTTTATTTATTTATTTATTTATTTATTTATTTATTTAATTGTTTGGGGGGGGGGGTGTCCCGGTGAAGAACATTGAAAATCTGGTAAGCCTATTTATGCATCGTGCACTATGCCCACAGTTATGCATATGCTAATGCTGCTCGCAAAACATTATGGTGTTCCTGTGCAGGATGGACGATTTCTTGCCTTCCCACCTTTTGCTCTATGAGGGTCCAAATACATACACACATCTGATGACAATGTCACTGCATTTGGTTATTCGCATATGGCATTCATCACACACAATGCTTACGTAGATGTGTGCATTGAAGCTAGTATTTTCTAACGTTAACGTTTGTTGAAAGGACAATAGTTCTGTGGGTTTTTTGTTTTGTTTTTTACTTTTCTCTGAAAGAGGGAAACAAGTTTACTGTTACAGATACATTGACGGGCCCAGCCCAATCCTGTGTAAGATGCGGCGGCCGGCCTAAAGGGTCGGCCACCGCATCTTATCCAGGTCCCAGGGTGCACCTTGAGGGAAGGGACGATTGTCCCCTTCCATGGGTGTAAGCGGCCTGAGACCCAAAGGGCCTACTCGAATGTATGCCAGCTCTGGAACTGGCGCACATTCAAGGCCTGCGTGTAAGGCCGCACTGGGCTGGGAGAGGGCTTTGGATATTGGCAGAGCTCGCCGTCGATATCCCCGCCCTCCCTCACTGCCCGGTTCACTCTCCCCCCACCCCTGCACTGGCCATTGAAGGACTTATCTTGCCCGGTGGGTGCAGGGATGGTCTGCTGGGAGACAGAGGGCCGCCTTACTCTCCAGGTGCCAGGAAAGTGCTTTACGGCTCTTTCGCGATACCTAATGCCGAGGGAGAGCGTGCTCCCCTGGTGCTTTATTACACAGGATTGCGCCGATAGATATTACATTTGTTGTGTCCCATCTGCATTTTAGTGTAACTCTGAATAAAGTAAAAAACAATGTTTGATCTGAACGTTGTATGTGGTATTTCTCCTTCCTTTTAAAAGACAGAGTCATCGTTTTGATGGCTGGGCAATGTTTGGTTGATTAATGTTGACAGCATGTTGCCTGAACATTTTGAGACCTTTGAAGACGACAAGAGAGCGAACAGTCCATTTCCAATATTAATATTTTCCTTTTTGTTTTACTTTAGCCCATATGATTTTATCATGGGTGTTAATTAGTGAGAATAGAATCCAAGCCACAAACGCTGGCTCTTTTCAAGAGTCTGCAATCCTCAAACTCCAAAAATGGTGTCATTTTGCACTAGGGCCTGATTCATTATTAAGTGAGTTCCATCTGAGAGCTTTGCAATGGAGTCAGCCTTGGATTTCATTGTCAGTCACACCTTGAACAAGGAAGCACTCTGGTAGTAACCACAGTATCAAGTAGAGCAAAAGTATGCAAAAGTTTTATTGAAGGAAGACTGTTTGGTTATTGTATTTCAAAAGCATGACACAAACCATGAAAGGGGAGCATGAATGTAATTCCAACCAATTGTTCTCTGCACACACACGTTCAGCAAAAACAGCTGTTTCTTGCATGACAGAGATCTGAGCTGTATGTAGTCTGACTCTCATCCTGAGTCCACTTTCCAAGCAGAGTCCCAGTCCCAGGCTTCTCTGGGTGAAAAACAGTGCATGGTTAAAAAAATATATCTCTGTGAAGTCTGAACACAGGCAACAATTTTCACCCATTCTCAAAGAATTCACCAGCTATCAGTTTGTTTCTGGTGACAGTTCAAAGTGCTAAACTAGCCTAGGATTGGGGTACACGGATATAAAAAGGGGACTATGCTGCCTGGCCATGAGTCAGACCATGTAGGTCCATGTAAGATGTCTACATGCATTGTTTGTGCTGACCAGCAGGAGCTCTCCAGGGTTTCAACAGAATCTGTGGAGATGCTGGGGATTCAATCATCTACAAGCAAAGCATGTGATCTTCTACTGAGCTACCACCCCTCCCTGTTCTGAAGGGCTGCCTGTTCCCAGACGACCCTGCCCAATGGTTAAGATAGTCATTGATGGTCCTGCTGATAGCATCTCACGTTCTGAGGAGATGTCGGCACTGGTACCAAGGACAGAGCCTTGCTTGTTGTGGCACCTCATTTGCAGAACTCCCTTTCCTTGGCCATTTGTCAGGATGATCTTCCTCTTGCCTGTCTATTATAGCATGTCTTTCAACTTGGCCACTGCCCCACGGCTCCTTTGGGACATCTTTATAGATAAAGTCCACTTACAACAATGCATTTGAATCAGAGGCGTCTGGCGCCAGGAGGGCGCCCTGGGGCGAGGGGGCGGGGCCAGCATCGCATCACATCGACACGCCGTAGACGCGCCCCCCGCCCGTTTTGCTCCCATTTCGGAGCCAAACGGCTCCAGGGATGGCGGGAGGGCCCAAACGACGATGCTGCTCCTGCTGCTGTTCTTCTGACCACGGTGAGTTCGCCGCCCTCCCGTGATCGAGTTCCTGGAGCACCTGCTCCATGTGCTCCGCCATAGTTACGGCGCTGATTTGAATCCTTCATGGTGCAGCATTCACTGCTTCCTTCTGTGAACCAGTTTACTTGCAAGAAAGGTTGTTAGAAGCAGGAAACCTGCCAGGGAAACGGTTGGTCCGCTGGATGGTGAGGGAGAGAAAGGGGTGATAAAAGGGGACTTGGAGACTGCAGAGAAATTAAATGAGTTCTTTGCATCTGTCTTCACGGCAGAAGACCTCGGGCAAATACCGCTGCCGGAACGTTCTCCCCTGAATAAAGAATTAAGTCAAATAGAGGTTAAAAGAGAAGACGTCTCAGACTTAATTGACAAAATAAAGATCAATAAATCACCAGGCCTGGATGGCATCCACCCAAGAGTTCTGAAGGAACTCAAGAATGAAGTTGCTGACCTCTTGACCCAAATATGCAACTTGTCCCTTAAAACGGCCACTGTGCCAGAGGATTGGAGGATAGCTAATGTCACGCCAATCTTTAAAAAAGGAAGGAGGGGGGACCCGGGAAAGTACAGGCCGGTCAGCCTAACATCTGTTCCAGGGAAGATGGTGGAAAGTCTCATTAAGGATAAAATCTTAAAATACATAGAAGAACAAGCTCTGCTGAGGGAGAGTCAGCATGGCTTCTGCAAGGGTAAGTCTTGCCTCACAAACCTGTTAGAATTTTTTGAAAAGGTCAACAGGCATGTGGATGCGAGCGAACCCGTGGATGTTATATATCTGGATTTTCAGAAGGCGTTTGACACGGTCCCTCATGAAAGGCTCCTGAGAAAACTCCACAGTCAGGGAATAAGAGGGCAGGTCCTCTTGTGGATTAGGAACTGGCTGAAGACCAGGAAACAGCGAGTGGGAGTCAATGGGCAATTTTCACAATGGCGAGAGGTGAAAAGCGGTGTGCCCCAAGGATCGGTCTTGGGACCGGTGCTTTTCAACTTATTCATAAATGACCTGGAGTCGGGGATAGGCAGTGAGGTGGCCAAGTTTGCAGATGACACTAAACTTTTCCGGGTTGTCAAGACCAGCAGGGATTGTGAAGAGCTCCAGAAGGATCTCTCCAAACTGGGAGAATGGGCAGCAAAATGGCAGATGCGCTTCAATGTAAGTAAGTGCAAAGTGATGCACATTGGGGCAAGAAACCAAAATTTCACATATACGCTAATGGGTTCTGAGTTGTCTGTGACAGATCAAGAGAGAGATCTTGGGGTGCTGGTGGACAGGTCGATGAAAGTGTCGACCCATTGTGCGGCGGCTGTGAAGAAGGCCAATTCCATGCTCGGGATCATTAAAAAAGGGATTGAGAATAAAACGGCCAATATCATTATGCCTTTGTACAAATCGATGGTAAGGCCACATCTGGAGTATTGTGTCCAGTTCTGGTCACCACACCTCAAAAAGGATATAGTTGAATTGGAAAAGGTGCAGAAAAGAGCTACCAGAATGATTCGTGGGCTGGAGCACCTCTCTTATGAGGAAAGGCTACAGCGTCTGGGGCTTTTCAGCCTAGAAAAAAGGCGCCTGAGGGGGGACATGATTGAGACTTATAAAATTATGCATGGGATGGAGAGAGTGGATAGAGGGAAATTCTTCTCCCTCTCGCACAACACCAGAACCAGGGGACATGTACTAAAATTGAGTGGAGGGAGAGTTAGAACAGACAAAAGAAAATATTTCTTTACCCAGCGTGTAATTCATCTGTGGAACTCCTTGCCACAGGATGTGGTGATGGCATCTGGCCTAGATGCCTTTAAAAGGGGTTTGGACAGATTCATGGAGGAAAAGACCATCACAGGTTACAAGCCATAAGCAACCTCCTGGTTTTTAGAAGTGGGTTTTCTCTGTGCCAGGTGCAAGGGAGTGTCAACGGGAAACAGGTTGTCTTGTTGTCTTGTGCTCCCTGAGGCATCTGGTGGGGTCACTGTGTGACACAGGAAGCTGGACTAGATGGGCTTTTGGCCTGATCCAGCAGGGCTCTTATGTTCTTATGTTCTTATGTTGCTGTTGCACCAGCTGAAAGGTGTTGAGGGAACCCCCTTCTAGGTACCAGAATCCAATTGATCTTCTTGCATGAATTCCAGACAAAGCTACTACAGGTTGATTACCCCTTATCCAGATATCCGAAATCCAGACTATTCCGAAATCCAGATATTGTTGGAGCTATGGCTTAAAAAAACCAAACTTTTTTCTAGCACCTGGCTGGCATAACACAAGGCACAAAATTATTTAAAAATATTGTATAAAATTACCTTCAGACTATGTGTATAAGGTGTATATGAGACATAAATAAATTTCGAGTTTAGACGGGTCCCATCCCCAAGATATCTCATTATGTTTATGCAAATATTCTGAAATCCAGACAACTTTCCATCCTAAGTAGTCCAAATAAGGGATACTCAAACTGTATTAAGATTGCCATAGACTCAGAGACGCGGGGCGCCCTCCCGGCGCCCGGGCACGTGGGGGCGGGCCTGCGCGCGTGACGTCGGCGCTCCCCTCGTGTGATGTCGACGACCCCCGCCCGTTTAGCGGTCATTTCGGAGCCAAACGGGTTCCAGGGAGGGCGGACGCGCTGATCCAGCAGCTCGCCTCGCTTCGGTGACTTTCCCCGAGCGCACCCGCCCGCCCTCCCACCTGAGCGCCTGGAGCTCCTGCTCCACGTGCTCCACCGACGTTCTGCCGCTGCATAGACTCTTGTTCTAACTATCATTTGGCTGCCCATCTTTCAGCTTCAGCAACACCTGCTCCCTACCCTTCTATCCCCTTCCTATCCTAACCTACCCTCTCTGCTCTGGGAAAGCAAACATTCTTTGGACTCCATTTGTTTCTTTGCACCCCTCTGCATCCTGCCACAGTCTTTTGTTTCCCTCACTCAGTTTCTCCAGCTATCCCTTCAAAGCCCTTGAGACTCATTACCCTGCATCTTGTGGTACTAAATAAACCTGAAAGCATATGAAAAGTCATGATACTAGTATTGGTAGTATGCTTTTGGAACATTATGGAAGATGAAAGCTGCAGTCGTATGAACCCATGCCAGGGGTCAGATCCATTGAACTCTGTAAAGCTCACTGCTGAGTAAGCCTAGAGTAGGCCTAGACTCTCACTGCACAACTACAACACTGTCAGCCCAATCCTGTGCAGGACTGGGCTGTACTATGGAGCGTCAGCAGCCTCCCTGCCCCGTTTCTCTCAAACTTGCGCCAACTAAAGAGCTGGTGCAGGTCCAAGGAAGCCCACTGCAGAGCGAGAGGCTTATGGAGGAGTAAAGGGATTTAGATCTCCTTTGCCCTCTGAAGCCTCCTGATCTGCCCCCTACACTCTGGATGCAGCACACTCCTTTTTGGCACTGCTGAACTAGCGGGGGGCGGGGGGAGAGAAAGATAGGAATGGGTTCTGTAAATGTGCTCTTCAGAAATCAGTGCAGTTCGCCTGGGTAAAGGAATCTACTATACCTAGGGCCAGCCCACCCATGAGACCAACTGAAGTGGTTGCCTCAGGCAGCAGATTGGGGGGGGGGAGTGTCCATCTTTGTCCACCTACCTGTCTCCACTGCTCCTTCTTCTCCTTTCATTCCCCGGATTGGAAAAGGAAGAGGGGGACAGAAAGGAAGAGGCAATGTGGAGGGGAGGGGAGTGCTGAGCTAGAACCCTGGAGAGTGTGAGGAACAGGGGCTGGCACATAGTCATGTAATGGGGGCTAGCATTTGGCATGCCACCTCAGGAAGCCATGGACCTGTCCTGACTTTACCCCAAGTCTTTCACTGTTTGTGAATTGTTATTTCATGAAGATAAACTGTTAAGTTGTTGTTGCTGGTGTGTCTACTCACATGGGGACATTTACTATGGATGCATCTTTGGGGGAAATAAAGGATAAATCTAAAAGAACATTGACTGAGCACGTGAAAAATATTGCTTGTTTACTTGGCTTGGTTTCTGCTAACAGAGGGATTAATCGCTGTTTTGCAACATGCTTCTAACAAGGTGTTCTGAGGTGGGAATAGGAAAACAAACACCAGCAGAGACGTCATTACCTCATGCGATATGTTGAAATTCTGGGAACTTTTATTCACAACACCCCCATTCTAGATACGAGTCATGCCATTACAAGGTTAAAAGCATTTCAGCATCTCAAAAACAAACAAGGTCTCGAGGAGACTCTTGCTAAGTTAATAACCTCTGGCAATACTTGCAATGAAACGGCTTGGTTGTCAAGGTCAGTTTAAATTGATCCCGGCATTGATGAGTGTTTCCCTAATCTCTGGATATAGGAAGCATCAGTCTCTTGACATGCGCTAAGCACACAGCGCTACCATAGTACCTGAGGCTGTGCTTTCTATATTAATGGTTAATTTCCACGGAGAAATGCTGCTGCAGCTGCTACAATAACTACTATTACTACTACAACTACTACGACTCCTCCTCCTCCTCCTCAATAACTTAGGTGCTATACATGGCAGGGATGTAGATCGAGTCTCTGACTCCAAGTCTCGAGTTCATTCCCAAGTCTTTGCCCCCATGTCCCAAGTCTTTGGTTGCGAGTCCCTATCTATTTAATGGAGGAAACGGGTTTAAACCTGAATAAAATTGGACTTGCCATAAAAGGCTCCAAGTCTCGAGTCGAGTCTTTTACAATCGCCGAGTCAAGTCATTGACGCGACTCGAGTTCGACTGCAGTCCGAGTCAATAGACTCAAGTCTACATCACTGATACAAGGTATCCCAAGAGAGCAGAACATATCACAAACTGCTGCAATTCTCCTCACTTCCAAAAGCCACTCGTTTCACAGTGGAGTGTATAAACATGACCTGGACCCCCGAGTGCTGCCCCTTTGAATTCTCTGCAATAAGGAATGGGGTTCTGGCAGTTGTCTGACACTGTCTGATACGTTTTGGACTCTGTCTGATCACCACCTGCTTTCTCAAATCCTGCACTTGTACTACCTGTTCTCTGAAACCTGCTACTTGTTATCAAAAGACTCCAGAAGATCAAAACATACCAGGTCTGACTCAACAGCCCGTGGATTCACAGGTCATTACTCCAGAAATTATTTGGGTGCACGGAATTAGTCACCTTTCAGATCCTAGCTATTACTGTTGGATTAATTAAGCACCAAAATCAAGATGACGTGGAGAAATGAATAGTGTGAATGAAGTAGGGAAGAGCCAGGCAGAACGTAAATATCATCAAGGGGGAAGAAGAATGACAGTGGTACCAGGAAAGGCATTGCTGAGAAAATGCATTCTGACTTAGGAAGAGGAATGTAGCTTGGCAGTTGGAAAGGGTGAGCAATGTAGCAGAGGCAATGAAAAAAATAAGCCATCGGCAGGGTTGGCCCATCCATGAGGCCAAGTGAAGTGGTCGCCTCAGGCAGCAGATTGGGGGGGGGGCACCCATCTCTGTCTTCCTACTTGCTTCCATTGCTCCTCCTTCTCCTTCTATTCTCTGGACTGAAAAAGGACAGAGAGGAAGAGGAAATGTGGAGGGGAGGGGAGTGCTGAGCTAGAACACTGAAGAGGGGAGGAGCAGAAACTGGCCCATCATCGAGTAAGATGGGGGGAGAAATTGGCATGCCACCCCAGGCATCAAGAGATCTCGGGCCCACACTGTCTATAGGAAGCAACCTTATCAGATGATATTATACAGAATGGAAAGGAAAGGAAGAGAAGAATAGTAAGATAGAGATGCCATAGGTGCATTTTATTTTGTAACAAAATAAGGACTGAAATTGTCAAGCAGAGCATAGTGCATTCAAGACTGTGAGACACACAGTCTCTGAATATAACAACCTTCATTTCAGTACACCAAGCTGAAAGCCACTTGATATGTGACTTTGACCACTGAAATATGTATCCCCATCATGAATTCCTTCCTCCGACTCCCAGTCCTATGGATCTGCATTTAATATTAGCCCATCTTTTCTAAGCAGGGATGTTTTGAGAACTTTGCAGCAGGAATGCCTACACTCTTGGTGGAAGCAATGTATAGACCAGATCTGAGAGGCTTATGAAATCTACAGAGCAGTGGTGAGACTGAGGTGATCATCTGTGAAGGTTTGAATTTCTGACAAAGAACTGGACAACCCACTTGTTCTAGGATTTTCACTGTAGTTGGCAGTAACTTCATCCCTTAATGGGAACAGTGCAAAATATTATTTCTCCATGTTCCATAAGTAAAACTGGCCACACTGGAAGCTTCTCAAAACAAAGTATCATTTTTGTGTGGTTTTCTTCATGTATTTGATATATATTTCATTCTGGGTACTAAGAAAAACATATTTTATAGCCTGTGAGTCATTTTCCATGTTACTCTTATTATTCTTTTGAGGTCCAAATTAACATTGTATTATTTTATTTTTGGGTTGCCAGTCATGCTTCCCCTCTTAATCCAAGGTTTTAAAATCTTGTGTACAAAACAAATGCCGACGTTATCATTTATGTAGCAATAGGAAAATCAAGTTACTCAAATGAAAGTAATTTGAATGCAATGCAAGATGGAGACCACCAACACATTGTGGACTGCATGGCCAGCATTCATTGGGGAAGGCATGAAAATCTAGTACCCGGTATATCTAACAAACATTCACTTGGGTGTACATGGATTTAAAATTTTCAGGTTTAAAAGCCATGTGAAAAAATATTTATGTTTAAAAACACGTTACAAATATGTAAGAACACGTAAAAACAGCTTAAAAACAATACAAATGCACAATGTTTCATCCACAGCCGTGGATCTCCTCAAGTGCTTAAAGGCAACAGTAAAGGTCTACTTTAGGCTGTGGTGTCATCTGAATGTACTTGAAACATACAGCCGGTCCATGAAATAGATTAGCAGCCAACTGCTAACCAGGCAAGAGGCACTTTTTCAATTGGTGCTCCTCTTTTATTTAGCAGGGAGAGAGCAACTGCTCCCCTTTCACCCCAGCACAGTGTCTTTCTGGTGGCTGTTGCTGGTGGTGTTCTGTATCTTTTTTAGATTGTGAGCCCTTTTGGGACAGGGAGCCATTTAATCATTTGATTTTGTCTGTAAACCGCTTTGTGAACTTTTGGTTGAAAAGTGGTATATAAATACTGTTAATAATAATAATAATAATAATAATAATAATAATAATAATAATAATAATAAGCTGCCGAGATGTTAGTCTCAAGGGATGGCAATGCTTGCCTTTTGAAGAAGAGTGGAAGCACCAAAGCCAAAAAGCTCACAGATTACGCAGACAGGCAATTAGCACAGGAAATGGGAGACATGTGGCGCCTGACCGCTGGTAACCCCAGTCCTGAGAGCATACAACGGGTAGCATTTGTTTTGCTAGTGTAGTAAAAAGGCACATTTTCGACACCTGGAAGGTAGGTCCTGCCGGCGCCGGCCTATTTGTCCCACATCCAGCCTGTCTGCCACACCGAGCAGGTACGTTCCTGCCGGTCGGCAGAGGGGTGGGGGGAGGGTGGACCGGGGTATTCCAGGGAGGTGGGGTGGGATTGGCCAGCCAGGCCAGGGATGGGGGAGGGATTATCGGCGCCATACTTCACCAAATCCTATCCCCCGTCCGAGGCCTGGCCGGCCTTACACTGGCTTCTCGGATGTGCGCCGACCATTTTACCAGCACACATCCAAGGAGGCCCATTTGCCCTGCTGGAACTTCTCCTAAGGAGCACTCCAACTCCACCAGTGTGGGCCCAATCCTGGTTAGCATATACCTTTGTTGCACCAGCGCTGCATTCTAGACAGGATTGAGCTGCTCGTTTCTACTTTATTTCTAGAGCAAGGCAACTGCAACAAACAACAGTTGTTGGAAAAAACCTGTTCATCTCAATCCACTTGTAGATTTCATTTCAGTATTAGAAGAGTTTTCTAACCATAGGAAGAGTTCAACAATGGAACAGGCTCCTTGGAGGTTACAGAATCTTCTTCCCTGAAGGCTTGGTATTTTTACATACCATGATTTGTCTCAAGGAATTAGACTGATTGATTGATTGTATAGATACCACTAATCCAAGGCTCAAGAACTGCACAAAAAAAAATGGAATACATTGATATATACTGTAGAACCAAACATAAAAATCCCATAACAAAATTTACAATAATTACCTCGTAATTCTTTCAACAAACTTCAGAAGCCTAATGCTAGTCAGTCAACATGCAATTAACTAAAATCTGATGCTGGGAAAGATTGAAGGCAAAAGGAGAAGGGGAAGGCAAAGGATAAGATGGTTAGACAGCATCACCGATGCAACGAACATGAAAATGAGCGAACTCAGGAAGATAGTGGAGGATAGGAAGGCCTGGCAGGATATGGTTCATGGGATCACGAAGGGTCGGACACGACTTAACGACTGAACAACAACAACAACATATAAGTAGGCTTACCAGATCTCCAACCGGGACAGAGTGTTAGACCTTTAGGAGAGAAGGAATGTGGGCAAGTGTAGCTTGTTAAACCTTAGAGCACAATCCTAGGCATGTCTACTCAGAAGCAAGCCCCACTGAACACAATGGGGCTTGCTTCTGAGTAGACATGCCTAGGATTGTGCTCTAAGGTTTAACAAGCTACACCTGCCCACATTCCATCTCCTAAAGGTCTAGCACTCTGTCCCGGTTGGAGATCTGGTAAGCCTACATATAAGGTGAGTATAGAGACTGAGATTAATTTTTTTTAAGGTCTGATGGATGCCAAATGAAATTTATTCTGAATTGTTATCGAAATGATTACATCCATAAAGAGTGGTTGGAGAATTCAGTATTTTGGGGTGAATCTGTTGTTCAGTGACTTGATGTAAAATGGAAATGAATAGCTATTCCAGTGTCTATTTCAGAAGAGTGTTGATGTCATTAAATCTGGTAATAGGATGTGAATTGGTGCCCTCAAGTGGAGATAATTATTCTTACATGCAAAAGGGAAACCTGCACCTTTAAAAGTTTTGCAGCTTCAATGCACTTTTTGCTGTATTTGTATTGTAATACCTGTGATGTAAACATTGAGAATGGTTAATACATTAATGGTGTTACAATAACTGTAAGTAACACCGGTGAGATTGTGCCATGAAGGAGAGCTTTTCCAGAACTGGAGGAATTTGTAACTGACAACTGGGGGGTGAAGCTATCCTTTCAATATCATAGCAAAAAGGTTGTCTGAAAACGGAAATTGATAACTGCAGTCGTGACTGAGTTCCAGAAACACGTGATTTGTGGGCTGGGGCATCTCCCTTATGAGGAACGGCTACAGCATTTAGGGCTCTTCATTCTAGAAAAAAGGCGGCTGATGATTGAGACGTATAAAATTATGCATGGGATGGAGATAGTGGATAGAGAGGTAGTGGGATGGAGATAGTGGATCCCTCTCACACAACACTAGAACTAGGGGACATCCATTAAAATTGAGTGGAGGGAGTATTAAAACAGACAAAAGAAAACATTTCTTTACCCAGCGTGTAATTGGTTTGTGGAACTCCTTGCCACAGGATGTGGTGATGGAACCTGGATGCCTTTAAAAGGGGATTGGACAGATTTATGGAGGAAACGTCCATCACAGCTTACAAGCCATGATGGGGATAAGCAACCTCCTGGTTGTAGGAGTGGGTTTTCTCTGTGCCAGGTGCAAGGGTGTGGCGACAGGATACAGGTATCTTGCTGTCTTGTGTGCTCCCTGAGGCATGTGGTGGGGTCACTGTGTGATACAGGAAGCTGGACTAGATGGGCCTTTGGCCTGATCCAGCAGGGCTCTTCTTATGTTCTTATGTGATGCTGTAAATTGTAGGTTGCCAATTGCTTCAAATTCATTTTACCTTCACAGCCATAACCAAATACCAACAAAATTCCACCTGGAAATTAGTCCAGACTCATACTCTAAAAATGGACAAAATGTAGTCTATAAAATTATATTTATGTGAACGGTGTAATAAGAGCCTTGAACAGACCAAAGGTCCATCTATCTCAGGATACTGCTGCATGGGTCTGCTACCTATACAGTTGCCTCTGTGGCCACTGCAACTCACCCCTGCTATTTTATTGTACATCACCTTGAAGAAGTTCCCTGTGCACACTGTGCACACTTACCTGAGAGTAAATCTCATTGAACTCAATAGCACTTACTTACTTCTGCGTACATATGCATAGGATTACATTGTGATACATTTAGGGGGGAATGCACAGCCCTAATTTAATAAACAAACATACTGTCTCTTGCTAAGACCGGCTATCATAAGGATATTTTTTCTTAAAGAAACCTACAGTGCAAAGATTGGGATAATTCATAGCATTATGAGGGCAACATATGAATTTATATCAGACACAATTCACTGCATGTGTAACTTCCATTCATAGCACATAGCTGCTTGTTCGGGGGACAAAATGGATTAACTGTTTCCTATAGAAGTTATTATTACCAGTATTTATAGGGGGGGGTGTCGTGGATAAAATTAGATCATACCAACAGTTTGATCTAAGTTGAAGAAGAGTATACTATTGTTTTTATACTTAGGGCATTATAGATTTACATACGTATGTTTTTCTATGTATACATCTCTCTCTCTCTCTCTCTCTCTCTCTCTCACACACACACACACACACACACACACACACACACACACACACACACACACACACACGGCATCATATACTTCAAAGTTGCTTCGAGTCCTGTGTTCCCCCTCCTCTTGAGATGTTCCTGTAGGAGGTTAGTGAGTGACCTCCTCATGAAGAACTCACTAACAGCCAATCCTATGCATATCTACTCAGAAATCCCATTAAGTTAATGGGGCTTACTCCAAGTTAAGTGTACATAGGATTGCAACCTAATTGTTTGTTTGGCTAAGAACACAAGCCTATGTGTGTCTACTCAGAAGCAGGTTCCATTGTGTTCAATGGGGCTGACTCCCAGGAAAATGTGTATAGGATTACAGCCAAAGAGAAGACGACGACGACGACGACGATGACGACAATAATAATAATAATAATAATAATAATAATAATAATAATAATAATAATAATAATAATAAACCAGTATTTATATACCACCTTTTCTTTGGTCATTGGATTTTTCCTCTGACTAATTCAAAGGCAGTTTACATGGGCAGGCTTTCTAAACCTCAAGGGTTTTTTACAATACAATAATATGTTCTAATGTTTCGTAGAAGCCTTCATTCTAGATGGTTTCTTTCACAGTCCAGCTCTTTCTCTGACATTTGCCTCACCACGCTTCAGCTGACAGGCAACCTTGACTCTCACTCAAGTGCAGCTGCAGTCCCACTCCCCCACAGAGGCTCTGCAACGTATCAGCTCGGCATGCCGGCAGCTCTCTGACAGACACAGACACTTCCGGTCATCTCGAACTGCCGTCCTTCAGATCTTCAGGCATATATGAGACGGTCGCTCTACCAACTGAGCCAGACCTCTCTCCTGCTAAGAGATCTTGGTTATGCTGGGATGGGGAGGAATAAGGACAAACCTCAGCTGTAGATGGACAAAGCTACAAGGTGGAATGGAAACTCTAAAGGGCTAATGGCAGAGCCTGCTTAGAAGGAGGCACAGGGTCACAAGGAACTGGCTTCACAGGAAGAAATGTGTGAACTGGAACATTTGCTATTCATTCTGCTTCTACTAACAATCAGGGAAAACTTCGTCTCTTTCAAAAAAAGGTTGTGAAAATGCGCTGGATTATTTTAACGGTGCAATATAATGCTAGCACATTTGAACAAACATGTAAAATAGAAACTCCTACTTGTAAACCATATTAAGGATTGAACGTGGTGCAGTGTTACTTTCTAGTGACATGGAAACATCTACAAAATAATAGGCAAGATTTTGTGCCTTCCTAAATTTCTTATTATACAGCTTTTTAAAGAGGTGCTATACAATAAAAATGAATAGAGCCAAGGCTAACTAAAGCTGCAATTCAAAGCACACTTATCAGGGAGTAAGTCCCAAACTGAAGCTACTTCTGAGTAGATATTTATAGGATTCCGCTGTAACTAGCAATTCACAAGCCAGATGCAGCTCACTGGGTAATTTCATCTGGCCTCTGCAAGCCTATCTGCAGTTCTGGGCATACAGATCTTGAGACTCAGCCCCACTGTGCCTTGGACAAAACAGGTGTCTTAACCATAGATAGAACATTCAACTTCTTGGCACTGAAAGGACGATGCCAGTGAGTACCTACCAGTGGTTGGTGAGCAACCATAGGAGATGCTTATTGCCTTCATATCTTGCTTGTGGGTTTCTCAGAAGCACCTGAGTGGTCGCTGTAGTAAACAGGATGCTGGACTAGTTGAAACCTGGGTCTGGGCACAGGGTTCTTCTTATGTTCTTAAGTTCCAAATTTTCAGGAATGGAGACATAATTCCAATACTAGTTTTCTCAAAGGCACCTTGATATACAGTTATTTATGGTTGCATACAGCAGGGATGTGGATCAAGTCTCTGACTCCAAGTCTCAAGTCAAATCCCAAGTCTTTGCCCCCAAGCCCCCAGTCTTTGGTTGTGAGTCCCTATCTATTTAATGGGGAAAGTGGGTTTAAACCTGAATAAAATTTGACTTGTAAAAGGCTCCAAGTCTCGAGTCTTTTACAATCGCCAAGTCAAGTCCGAGTCAAGTCATTGATGCGACTTGAGTCCGACTCGAGTCCGAGTCAATAGACTCAAGTCTACATCACTGGCATACAGAGGATGAAGTCTTATTTAGTTACATCCTAATTAAATTATTCTGTCCTGGTTGATTCAAATAAGTATGGTGTTGCTGAGCTGTTTGGGAAAGTGTTGCATCTCAAAGGAGTAGATAGCTATGATTAGGAGGGGGCCTGCACAGCTGCATGAGTTGAGAGGGCTTCAGTGGTTTTCCTTATGGTTATGGCAGAGGATGCTTCTAGGCCAGTGCTTACCAACCTTTTTTTCACTCGCATACCCCTTGTCAGTCCATTTCCATAAATTGTACCCCTATAGCAGTGTTTCCCAAACTTTTTTGACCTGCAGCTCCCTTAACCATTGACAAGCTTTGGCCATTACATTATGTTGATGCCTGCCAATTGGCATTGCACTGTTTTCTGAGAGGATTCGGTGGCACTCGGCTCCTCTGGCTGGTTTCCACGGCTCCCCTGGGAGCTGCACCTCCCAGTTTGGGAACCACTGCCCTATAGTGACGACGATGAAGCAGGCTACCAGCCAAGAGGGGACATCCAACTCACCTAATGGAGTGTGGTGGCAGGGGCAGCTGCCTAGCTATCCCTTGGCTGCCTGCGGGCCTGGTGGGGTGGGCTGAACGGCACCCAGCATCACCTCTCGCTTGCATCATGTCCCTTTGCAGTGGCTTCATCCGGCTCCTCAAGACACAAGCAGGCTCCTCAGTGCAGATCCAAAGGAGACCAGAGCACTTGGTGGCCCACATTGGAGCCCTCAGCTAGCTGCCTTCCTGCCTTGCCAGTCCCACAAGGCATTCTGGGGCGCTACCTGCCTTTTTCCACCATTACCCAATTTTTTTCTGGCATACCCCTAAAGGTCCTGCAGCATACCCCTGGAGTTGTACCCCAAAGGTTGAAAACGACTGTTTTAGGCAGAAGGCAAACTAAAAAAGCTGCATCACAGTAGAGGCCTTCAGAAGTCAGCAATCCAAGGTGGAATTTGGAATCTGCTATTATTTACAGCTTAGCAGGTCCCCCACACAGGTCTACATCTCATCCTGCGTATCTTCTGGGAAAAATACATCTTTTCTTTTGTTTAAACAAGAACAGCATACCACTGAGGGTTGGCCGCATATCCAGGGCAGCAGCGTCACTGCAGGGGGGCGGAGCGCCAAGTTCCGTCGGGCTCTGACCCTCAGTTACATGACGGGAGAAAGCAGCCCCGCCCCCTTGCCTTTGGAGCCATTCCGGCCAACGAAAGCACTTGCTGCTGATCCAGGGCCAGCCCATCCATGAGGCCAACTGAACCAGCCACCTCAGGCAGCAGCTTGGTGTGGGATGCTTGTCTCTGTCCGCCTACTTGCCCCCACTGCTCCTCCTTCCATTTCCTGGATTGGAAAAGGAAGAGGGGGAACAGCAAGGAAGAGGGAATGAGGAGGGGAGGAGAGTGCTAAGTGAGAACATTTGGAGAGTAGGACAAGCAGATGTCGGCACATCATCGGGTAAGAGGGGGCAGCATTTGGCATGCCACCTCAGGTGTTGGGAGGTATTGGGCCAGCCCTGGGTGTATCTACAAGTGCTTGCACTACAAAAAGACTTTCATTTGAAGTGACTCTTTCTCACAGATCATCATCATAATAATATGCAGTATATATATATATATATATATATATATATATATATATATATATATATATATATATATATATATATATCTCCATCCCGCCTTTCTTGGTCATTGGATTTCTCCTCTGACTTTAATTCAAGGCGGTGTACACGGGCAGGCTTTCTAAACCCCAAGGGGTTTTTACAATACAATGACGTTCTAATCTTTCATAGAACCCTTCATTCTAGATGTTGCTTTCACAGTCCAGCTCTCTCTCTCTCTGTCTCTGGCATGTGTCTCACCACGCTTCAGCTGACAGGCAACCTTGACTTCCACTCAAGTGCTGCAGCTGCAGTTCCACTCCCCCACAGAGGCTCTGCAACTTATCAGCTTGGTGTGCCGGCAGCTGAGACAATACTGTATATGAAAAATATTCTAGCTAAATTGCCTGGATGTTAAAGCATATGCCCCCATACTTAAAGGCACTTGATGCAACAACCTTGCTGAAGAAGCTAAGCAGATCTGAGCCTGGCCAGTACCTCGATGAGAGACTGCCTGGAGCCCATGGAACAAAGCTGGGATATACATGTAATGAATAAACATATCATCCCTGATTTAGAGCAAAGTCATATAGGCAAAGTCATGCATTGCAGTTCTGTTTCTAAATAGGAACTTTGCTGGCCTTTTATTTTTTTAACTGCTGTCAGTCACAAACCGAATCTCTGAGGAAATGGAAAAATCTGAATTCCCCTTTTAACAAAAGCTGCCCCAGAGGAAAAGAGTGGCTGCTCGTCGAGATACAGCTCAAGACAGCCATAAGGGTTTTGGATTATTTGCATGCACTTGTGTGAGACATTTAGACTGAAAGGCCCTCTTAAACTTTGGTGATCTATTGGTTTAAGGAGCTACAGATTAGTTCCAGATGTGGTCATTATACTAGTTTGGTCCTTCAAAAAGTAACTATTGCACCATCTGTTTGGTAATGGACAGTATCAAAGGGTGCCAAGGCAACGTTAAAAACATCGGTCAAATCACTATCAATGTATTTTTTACGCACAAAAACATCAGGGTCATAGCACCTTAGGCTAATTCATATTTTTTCACTTGCTATTCATTCAGCTGTCGGTGAAACTCAGAGAAGAACTGACTGTGGTTTTTTGGGTTTTTTTTCCTAAGGTGAAACAATGCTTCAGGGTTAGGGACACACTTAAATCTGAGAGTTGATTGGAGAGTTGTGTTCTCACACCTAGTCCAAATTTGGTTTGTGTTTTTATTTTTAGAGAAATTCCAGATGGAGTTTGATATTAAGCATTAAAACTAGAACATTGGCAGGGCTCCTGTGCCTTTCCTCCTCTGGTTTGGGCTTCTGTGCCTTTAATGAGATGACAGGCAAAAATAATCAACAAGTGCACTCTAGAAGTAGCATTCATGGGAAATCTCTACCTGTTGAATGTCTATTATGTATCAAATGTACAGAGGACAATTTAGAAAAAAAAAAGTCTTACCGAGACCTGACATCAGTAATTCATGCCATCATTACTTCCAGGTTAGATTACTGTAATGTGTTTACGCAGGGCTGCCCTAGAAGATTGTTCAGAAATTTCAACAGGCCCAAAATGGAGCCTGCCCTAGCTGGAGCCTGCAGAACAGAGTGTTAAGACAACAACAGGCATGAATGAAATAGTAGAGTCATTTGAAAGTTTGTGAGATAGCAATTCTAGTGGCATAATTGACAGTGTGACATGTTGCAAAGACACCTTAGTAAATATATTGCTCACAGGAAGTGAATCATTTGCAAATAAATGAATGAATGAATATGCTTCAGCACATTATTATATTGGTCTTCCCAGCACATCTTTTCTCATGCTCAGTTCTAGTCCTTGATGATGTACAGAGTTGTAGATGACTGTTCTTGCATACTGATGGTCAGTGATGTAGACTTCAGTCTATTGACTCAGACGAGTCGCGTCAATGATTTGACTCGGACTTGACTCGATTGTAAAAGACTCGACTCGAGACTTGGACAAGTCGAATTTTATTCAGGTTTAAACCCATTTTCCCTATTAAATAGACAGGAACTCGTGACTCACAACCAAAGACTTCGGGACAAAGACTTGGGACTTGACTTGAGACTTGGAGTCAGAGACTTGATCCACATCCCTGCTGATGGTATCCTTCTGCAGTAGAATCAGACGGTCGGATTACAAAAAACATCTTTCTTGGAGAAGGTTCCTATTTTAATGCTGAAACTTCTACTTCCACTGGTACTTAGAAAAATCCAACAGGGTTTACATTGCCTGTGTGTAATGGTAATGTGGTTTGGAATTTTGAGAAGTAATTTCACTGTGTAATGATCCAAAAACAGTTCCCAACCAGAGATGCTGTAATTTAACATTAGGACGATCAAATATAAATGAGGACAGAGCACTTGCAACAAAACTCCACTTCCTTCTCCTCCCTAGTAGGGCTCCTGCTAGAGTTGCCAACTATCCAGGAAAATCCCACCTAATCTTATGCCTTTAAGAACATTTTGATTTGTCAAAATCAGTAGGTGAAGCTTCTCAGGGCATGGGAATAAACATGATCACTTGCTAATGTTTGCACAACTAGCTGCTCTTAAAGGCATGGGTACAGTGAAATGCTGATGATTGCAATTCCATGAGGGTTTAACCTTTCAATAACAAATCTGCCTTCTGCTTTTCTGTTTCATTGGTTCTGCCCTCTTGTTTTTGCATCTCTACATATTTGCAGGGTTTCAACTTTTTAATGGCCTATGCTTTTCATGGCAACTTGACATGCAGAACGTTTTGCTCTCCATGTCACAAGTTTTCAGCTGCTGATTTCTGCAGATCAAGCTACTGTTAAAGGCACCAGAGCAGTACAGAAAGTTTTTTCCTGGTCAGTTGGCAGTTCTAATGGGGTGTTGCTAAATCTTTCCCTGCCAACCCATGGCTGGTTTCCATGGCGCCTATGAAAATGATGGATTTAATGTCAGATGTACAGATCCAAGATTATGCAGTCCAAAGAATAAAAGGAAACGGTTATTCATGGTTGCAAGTGGTCAATGTTATTTACCCTGCACATGATGTCTTCAGCAGAGTTC
This sequence comes from Plestiodon gilberti rubricaudatus, assembly GCA_026170595.1. NCBI lineage: Eukaryota > Metazoa > Chordata > Lepidosauria > Squamata > Scincidae > Plestiodon > Plestiodon gilberti. Next base: position 23,272,350 of record JANXHW010000002.1, on the reverse strand, counting down.
AATTTGTAACAGCAGTTAATCATCCATGTCTTTTACAAATGGGAGATCACGCTTGGCTGCAACAAAATTAACCTCTTCAGATTCCCAGTACAGGAGATCAAAACACAAAAGGGTAAAATTCTAATTCCAGGGCCTCCAAAGTTAATCTAACCTGAGGGAGTTGAACAGATATCACACTAGTTTAATAGAGCATAACTGTCCTGAAACAGACTAACCTTCCTGGACTCCATGTGGAAAAAAAACCCCCAAACCAAACCAAAAGAGAATCATCCAAACTTGTTTCATGTAAACATCATAAGGCTGGTTCCTACTTTTGCCAACATGATTTTTCATTTAATAGAATTGCAGCACAATTCTATGCATGTCTACTCAGAAATAAGGCCCAGTGTTATGTATTCAAAGAACAGGGCTGGCTTACGACTTCCACATTGTAATCCTATGCAGGTCTACTCAGAAGTAAGTCCTACTAAGTTTAATGGGGATTACTCCCAAGTAAGTTTGTGTATAGGATTGCAGCCCCATTGTCTGAGGGCCCAATCCTGTCAAGCCTTCCAGTGCTGATGCAGCTGCAATGCAGCCCCAAGGTAAGGGAACAAACGTTGGCACAGCTGCATCAGCACTGGAAAGTTGGATAGGATTGGGTCCTGAGGCACTGTGCAAAAAGCTAAGGCCTCCCTCTTAGCTGCTGACATGCAAGCCGAACACTTAAAACTTGCTTCCTTGACTGTTCCTCTGTTCCAGATAAAGCCCCGGACAAACAGCCACCGGACTTCCTCCCACTCCCTGGTTTGGAAAAGGAAGAGGGGGACAGAACGGAAAGGAAGTGTGGAGGTGAGGAGAATGGTGGCTGTAAATGAGAAAACATTTTAGCAAAAACAGGAGTGAGGCTTATATTTACATGAAACAGGCTTATTTTAGTGAAAGAGAAGAGGGAAAACATTGAAACAAAGTAACACAAGCATAAACAAAACAACACAAAAAGGAAAAGAGTGTGTGTGTGCGCTGGCGTCACTGCAGGGGGGTTGGAGCTCTAAGTTCCACCACGGTCAGACCCTCTGTTACACGGGAGCACAAAGCGCCCCCGCCCCCTCGCCTTTGGAGCCATTCAAGTCATTGCTTTCACAGACTTGAATGGTTCCAAAGGCAAGGGTGCAGGGGCGCTTCGTGCTCCCGTGTAACGGAGGGTCTGACCGTGGCAGAACTTAGAGCTCTGCCCCCCTGCAGTGACGCCAGTGTGTGTGCGCGCGCAAATGCTATAAATAAGATACAGAATAGAAAAATTCAAGCAATCTATATTGTAAGCCACGAACAAAGAATACATATAAATCTAAGAAAGGCTTCCAAATATCCAAAAATATGTCTATTTGCAGAATGAAGTGATTAAGATAGTCGAATGGATTATACTGCTTCCGACCGTAGATGTGTGAGCCCAGGCTGTCAAGGATTTTTATTTGAAGCACTGTGATTGCCACTGTTCCATGGCTGTCCCCATGTTGTCTACTACCTCCTCCAATGTAGCCTGCATGTTTACATCATTAGAGCAGTGCATACAGTAAAACACTAACCGTGTGGTCAGAAGTTACAGATATGGTATCAATGTGGAATGCTGAATAAAATTGACGTTGTACTTATTTACATATACATCATAAAACCAAGAAATGACTAGAACGCCTTGAGAGCAGTGGTGAGATAATGGCGCTGTCTACTGTCTACTACTGTCTACTACTGTCCCTTAGTTGTATTGGCCCTGTCAGTGGGCACAGCCCCTAAAGCAGAGGCATCGCTACGTCTCCTGCCCTCTACCTTCTCCGCACGGAATGGCTCCGATGGCGAGGGGGGCGGGGCCACCTCATGCCGGCTTGTAAACGGGACTAGGACGATGACCAACTTACAGTACCGCCCCCACCGTAGTGACACCTGTGCCCTAGAGAACAAGAAAGCCCACCTCACAGGACCGTCAGTGTGACCAAGGCAGATGTGGCTTCCCTGTTGGTGATGAGGGAAGCAGGAAAGGCAGGAGTATGGAAGAAAACAAGAGAGGAGAGGCCTATTTCACTCCACCTCACCACAGGGGCCTCAGAGGACTCATAAGGGGAGGGGTTGATTCAGTGGGCCAGATGGGCTTCACTGGGGTTGCTGGACCACTCTGGTCACCTGCTGGGGAGGGCACCTGCAGCTCACCCTCAGCCCTTGCCTCCAACCATTATGGCTCTTCATCATTGGCCAGTGGCAAGGCTCTTATGCTCTGCTGCCTGACCTGTGCTGCTCCCTCTTCCAGCCCTGCGTTTTCTTCCCTCATAAAGCCCAGATAGGGAGTCCCCGGCTGCGTTAGTTTTTCAACTTGGAAATAGCAGGAAGTGACATTCCTAGCATGCTTGATCTCGCTGCTACTGGGGGTTCCCAAAATGAATGGAAATGATCAAAATCAGAATGGCTGCTGTTGCTCCTCGTCCCTCCCACTACATCTCTCACCTTCCTGTTGGTGCATGAGGCTGCCATCATTATTTCCTCGTCCCTCGTACTACATCTCCCAAGCTCCTTTGCAGCCAAGCAGCCTTCCTATTGGTGCAGGAAGCTGCCATTTTTCTTTAGCTTGGAGCTCGGAGTTGAAACTTCTAGCGTGGTGAGTGGGCTAGAAGAAGGCAGAAAAAAACCACACGACCCGAGCACTCTACAAGGCGAAAAAAGAACGGCTCTCAAGCTCTCCTAGCGCTAGAAGCCAAAAAACAAACGCAGCCCCCTAGCGCTAGAAGCCAAAAAACAAACGCAGCCCCCTAGCGCTAGAAGCCAAAAAACAAACGCAGCCCCCATTTCTATGGTGACTGGGCTGTCCAGCGTGCTCTAGGTACCCCACTGAATTGGCTGTAGCACAACCTCTTCACCACGCCATACAGGGCAATTGGCCAGCTTGCCTCAGTGGCCCTTCATCAGCAGGGCTGCTCATCCCCCAATAGGAGAGGGGTCAGAAACAGATTGGTTTTGGTAGACGCATAAAATGTTTTGACAAAGCCTAGTTTTCCAGTCAGCATATTGACATTAAGAGTGTCTGACAGCACTTGCAACAGATGGGATGGGAAATTTCCTTCCAAGCAAATGTTGTCAGATATCATTACTCCATGGTTTTCAAAAAGGCAGTATTATTGGTAGTATTATTTTGTCTTTTCGTACAAACACTTTGATGCTCTCAGCTCTTTTCATCCCTTTATTGCAGACCTGTGCATAAACAAGTCAAAATGTGGACAGTGCATAGGCTGTAAATGTGCATTGCAAGAAGATAGTTTTAGCAAGGAATCACTATTACAGTAAATGTCAAGCTGGATACACAAGCTTGATAGTACCTGCATTGTTAAAGCAATGGAAACTGGCAGAACCAGGGCAAGGGGCAAACACATAAAGCAAGCTATAGACCTATATTCTGGTAGCCATACAAGCTATTTTAATGGAGCACCTACACAGGACATTAGTCAATAAAACAGGCTTAGCTTCTGCATCTTTCAGTTCCTTCCCCTTTGACCTCCCCTGTTCTCACTGTCATCATTCATAGCAATGAAATGGACAACAAAATATGTGGTTTATGATTATGAATAACCTACAAGCTGGGAACAACAATGAGATGGTCACAATGTCTATATTACATCTTCATCTTACATTCTCCACATGGCCCCTTGACTGGTTTGCCAATTAAAACAAACTCTTAACAAATTCTTGAGCGGAAGCTTTCATGGCCAGCTACGATTTTCCAGGACAAAGGATTTATAGGTAAAAAAAAAGCCATTCATTTATCAAAAGGTCTAAAACTTGCATTAAAAACAACACCAAAATCCACTGTGCTAAAAAGATATTTAAATTAGCCACAATGAGTAAAAATTGTTTAAAATACACATAGACAACAAACAAAAGACCAACGGTTCAGCCTGCTCATAGGCCATTGACTAGATCAAGAACAGCGTGGCTGTGGAGGTCATTGAACAAACCCCTCTCATACACAAGAATTTAAATGCTGGCAAAGCACACAGGAAACTACCCAGGCAATTAACACCTGCACCTGAAAGCAGATCATCTGTTACATTGGCCCCAGCTGGCCTCTAGAGGCATTCATTACCAGTGATCTTCTTAAAGAGCCCTCATTCATTGTTCTGTGCAAAACAGGAAACCAGATTTTGTTAATAAAAGTCAATTCCTGCTGTCTATTAATAAGAATATGCATAGTCCTTTTACTTATTTCTACTGCTTCCAAATTAAGACGTGTTCTGTTATTTATGTCATTATTTATGCATCTAGTATTCTCAAATAGAATCCTATGGCCAGAAGACATCACATGTTCTGCAAGAGCAGATTGGTCCGGGTGTTCCAACCGGACAGATCTCTCATGTTCCGATATCCTGGTTCTTATAGCACATCTAGTAACTCCGATGTAACATCTCCCACAGGAACACGGTACGCTGTAAACGACCGAGGCCACCCCTGTCTAATCCTGGCATTTACAGCGTACCGTGTTCCTGCGGGAGATGTTACATCAGAGTTACTAGACGTGCTATAACAACCAGAATATCGGAATATGAGAGATCTGTCCGGTTGGAACATAAGGCTGCACTGTATGTGACCAAGGGGCCAATCCTATCCAACTTTCCAGCACCGATGCAGCTGCAACGCAGTCCCAAGGTAAGATGTCAAACGTTCCCTTACCGTGAGGAAGCCTCCGTGACTCCTCCTCCACAGCAGGACGTAGTGCATGCCCCACTGGCACTGCAGGATGCAGTGTACGCCCCACTGCATCGGTGCTAGAAAGTTGGATAGGATTGGGCCCTCAGTTGTGACTCAAGACTTTCCTGGTTTTAATCTCACTTTGGCCATATACTCACAAAGTGGCCTAAGAAGGCTGAAATCTGATACTTGGGAGTAAGGCTTACTTCCGAGACTTACATTGAGCTTAATGAGCTTACTTCCAAGTAGACATACATGAGATAGCACTGTAATGCAAGCTATGCCCTTAACTTCCTAGCTGGAATAGGATAATTACCATATACAGCGTTGTGGAAAGACATGATTGATACACGTGAACTGTTTTGTGCATTCAGAAAGCGCTATACAAGTTGTTACAAAACGTAACATTCTTATTCATGGAGTTGTGCAAGCCTTGAATGCTTGAATCTTATTTATGGAGAGAAGCATGGGAAATTTGGGGGAAAATAGATTCTTATAGTCTGCGCTCCAGAAAAGACGACGCTATGGCACGTTCGATACGACAGGGGATGGGAACATTGATCTTTGCTTTCCACCTTGTAAACCAGGAAATTCTCCGTTACTGTATGTACGCAGCGCAGTCTCCGGTCCCATGAACTATCCAGACGCCGGAAACAGGACTGTCAGCTCGCACCTATGCATATCTACTCAGAAGTAAATTCCATTGAATCCAACAGGACTTTTAGTCCTCCTAGGTAAGCTCGTTTGTAAAGACATGCTTTAGCCTGCTCTGCCTCCCCGCGGCGCACAGAGCACGGTTCCCTCCCTGCTTCCGGGGCTTCCGCCCTCCGAAAAGCCGGCCCTCAAGAGGTGGAGCCGGTCGGAGGCGGCTCAGCGCCACAGCAGAAGCAATTCCCGGGACAAACGCGGCGCAAAAGCAGCAGCACCTGATGAGACTGTAGTCGGGGCAGCTGCCCGCCTAGGACGGCGCGTCAATGACCTGCGAGGTACGCAGAATTCCCCCCCCCCGACTCCTGGGAGGGGGAGCCTGGCTGGCCCAGGGCTGCCGTGCAGCCGCGCCTCTGGCCCGGCTGCGGAGCTGCCCTCGCTCGTGAAACTTGCTTTCCCACAGGGGGCACAGGCAGCCTCCACTGGGCCTTCTGTTTTTGGACGAGCCGAGCGCTTTGCCGTCCTTTGCACGCGTCCTGCGCAATCAACTTCTGAAAAGGTGCTGGGGGCGCCAGCTGGCCTGAAAGCCACGCCCACCGCACTGCAACCCTTGGCCACGTAATGCGATGTGAAAGGCGACTGTGCCAGAGAATGCACCCTGCACGGTTTTCCGTTGCTATTTCGGAGGAGGTCCCTGTGCTGAATTCCGGCACGCTGGTTCCAAAGCTGAACCCTGCCTTGCTGGATTCTGCTAGAAATTAAGCCTTGCCTTGCACGCACCCGTGGGGCACTGAGCTATGTGGCAGTACACAGTACTTGCCACTGTATATCTACGGGGGATTGAGCAGGACTCCTTGGTATAATCTAGCAGTTTTACTAAGCACTCGTTACCCACCTTCTGGGGGTCTAGATGCCTTAGAGTGTGTACATGATTGCACCTTTCAATGCAGATGACTCCGGAACAGCTGCTTCCCCTAGTTCCCTTCTCTTAACACAACTGTATAGGATTTTTTTTAGCATGCTCAGGCTCTATACACAACTGGCGTGACACTCAGGCTCTGTCTGACAACTGGCGTGGCATTTAGGATTGAAATGCATCCTAAAGCCGGAGCTACACTACAGGCAGAGGCTCTGCTGCCGCCTGTACCTCCGCTCCGCGCTGGAAGCGGGGGAGTGTCTTCCAGCCTGTTGTCCCTCATGCTGTCCCGCCTTCTTAAGAAGAAGATTGGAGGTAGTTCTGATTGGCATGCAGTCACTCTCCTACGATTGGTAGGCTGCAGTAGCTCCGCGAACCGCCCCCTAGCTCTGCGTCCCCGCCCCCTGAAAAATAGAACACCAGCTTCAGGTACGCGCCTGCCGTGCGGAGGTCGCGGCTGCTCCGCCGGATTCCAAAATCAGGTCAGAAGCTCCGCGACGCATGTAATGTAGCTCTGGCTTTAGTGTTTTAAAGTCTGACTTGACGGATTGATTTTAGTGGTACTTGTTTCCGGGTCAGGTGACGTTGCCAACCCTTAGCAGTTTGGTATTTTTTGATGCATTGATTTAGAATTGCAAAAAGGCACCTCTGTCTAATGAGATAAAATTACAATATCCATTTGAGTGGTTTCTAAATAGTATCCATGTGTCTACCAATGAGATAACTGTAGTTCAGTCTGATCCTTTTTCAAATGTTGTCCATTTATCAATTTCCCCTGCTCCAAGGCCTTCATCAGAAGGTGAGATTGGTTTTTGCTAGTCACTGAAAAAAAACCCTCAAAACAGTCTTAATAGCAAGCAGATAAACCGTATTTAATATCAGTCATTTACAGTACAGTCCTTTAGTACAGTCATTGACCAGCATTATCAGTCATTTTACAGAAGACCAGAGTCTCTTATCCAAATTATTCAGCAATACGGCTTCAGGGTCCAACAGCTCCTGTTATCTGAGCAATAACACCCTTAACCTGTGGAGCAGATTACAGCAACCCGCGATTGGAGTTGGGTATTTGTTGAATAAATGAGTTTCTTGAATGAATGCATGTGAATATCCTATCTATCTAGATTTTTTTTACATCTCTGTAACGTAAGCAACCAAACAGCAAAGCGGACAAGTACTGGTAGACTCTCAGTCCCATCTCCTTGGTTGCTTCTCCTTGGTTCTCAAGCAAACTCCTTGGTTGAGTATATCAGTTTGTATATGAAAAACAGGGCTACCCACAGACAAGGGCGCATATTCTACAGACTTGAGAGTTAAGGCAGAGTGGGCATTAAGTGGTCATCATTGGCAACTTGGAGCTGATGTCCCAGTGAGTGATGGTGGTGGGCTTCCCCCCCCTTTTAAAAAAGTTTCTTTTCGCTGTGCCTTGGTGGGCAGCGCTAGCTTTAGCTGCACTTGAAGTGTCAGCAGTTTTCTGGAGGGCGTTGACTCCTACTAGTTGCCATTCCCCCCAGCCCCCCACCCGTGGAATATACCTGGAAATGACCCTCTGGGTTTCCGTAGGCTCGGTTCCCAGTGTGTTCTAAAGAGAAAAAAAAAGTGCAAAGACAAGAGCCATTCCACCCAGGAAAGTTATCGGCAATGTCTGCAGAGGTGCAGCAAAAAAACCACACCCCCAGTTTTTTTTTAAACTTAGCAAAAACATTATCAATGTGTTTGAGCACTGCTGAAGCTCTTGGGCATTAGGACTGGGAAAATGCAACATCTTGTTGCAGATGCCTCTTGTGTTCCTCTGTTGACACCAGACCCTGACCCAACAGGCTCTACAACATGGTCTGCCAAAGAAGCTGCCCTAGTAGGTGCTGTTCCAATTCCCATATTGGCAACCCTACTTTCATATACCTGACTTTAGTATCTGAACATCAATCAGAGAGCAAGCTTTTCTTTAGTCAGGATCAGTTGGGCTTTCTGATCTAGTTTGGGCACCTACTTCCCTCCCTGTGCTAGGTACTGATGTCCTGAATTGCATAGCATGTGAGTTGGGAAACTGGAATGGAAGTGGTGGAAGTTACAGGATGGGAAAGGGGTGAAGGAGACAGTGAAATGCATATGACGTCTTAAAGGGTAATTAATCTGTCTGCATTTTCATATTGTAGTCCTGTGCATTATAGTTCATGTGATTCTTGTACTATATTCGCAGTCTTCTGCTTGTCTTTGGGTGTGTTGAAATCTACCATTAGACTGAAATCTGCTTTATATTAGTTACCCTAATACCCTAATCCAGAATGCTTTGATGTCGAAATACTTGCACCAACAAGCAGTATCTGCATTCTTGCACTATTTTAATCGTTATATGCCAAACCGTCTCCTTTAATGTACATAAAGGTGCTACAATGACTCAGTGCATTCCCTCTGAACACTACAAATCCCATGATGCAATGTGCGTTATCAGCAATTGCATGCGTGCATACAGATTGCCAAATTCCAGCATGAGTTTGAAAATTCTGGAGGAAAAACTGCTCCTTGGTTCTTGCATCAGATTTCTCTGAGGTCACTTCTGGCCCCAGCACTATATCTCAGTGTTTATCCATTCGTTCATCCTATTAATTGTCAGAACAAGATAAAATGGATGATGATTCTCTGTTTGTAGATGGGGGTATGGAGGCCCTGGACCATCCAGTAAGGAAGCATGGATTTTGGCCTTCGAAGTTCTGTCATGTGAATATGCTATAAAATGCTAAATTTTATTATTGGTCTGACTGACTTTTAACAAACCAGGTGGTCGTGCTGTACTTTGCAAAGAGTGCTGAGTTAGCCGGTGTCCGCACTGAGACCATTTCCGTGCCCCAACAGATAACATCGCTGCAACTGTGGGAAGAAATTGTGAGGAGACATTCAAGGTAACTTCCTGTATCTGCACTAGCCAGTTTCCTTGGTTCTGTCACGCTCTACATTGCCTTCTACTGTGACCAAGCAACTGAACCATTGGACTAGGTTGATGGGCGGGGGAGAGAAAATGCAGACAGGCGCAAGCCTGGTTCCCTTTGAGTCTGAAAATATGGTGTCATCTTGGGCACAGTTGAGGGGGCTGATCTGCCCCTTTCTCCAGACGTTGGTGTCGGTGCCGTGCCTCCAACTGGTTTCTTGAAGATACATCTACTTGTTTTAAGAACTGAACTGCACCTTAAGTTATGGATGTCTGATCCAGCTTCAACTAAGTTTAATTGTTTGGTGTCCGGACTACAGTATGCTTATGAAATGCGAAGCCAAATAAACCATTTAATTTTTCTCCTGATGGTGTCTCTTTAGGCTTGCTGCTATACAGGATCAAGTTGTTTTTGCTGTCCGCCAGGAGTACGTGCTCCTTGGAGATCAGCTGTTGGTCCTGCACTCGGGTGACGAAGTTGCCATTATTCCACCTATTAGTGGAGGTTAGCTCCGCAAAGACGTCCTCTGGTATGTGGTGCTGATTTCCTAAATAGGAATTATGTTGACAAGGAGCTATATGATGGCATAGAAATACTGGTGAACAATAAAACCAAGTAGTTCACTTATATACAGGGTGTCTCAAGAAAACATGCACATACTTTATAGTGTCAAATTTATTATACTATCATTCACACATATGCTGCAGATGATGTGCACAGAAGCAAGTCCTTGACCCAGTTAATTAGCTAATGAATTAGACCAAATGCTCAAAATGTTCCCCACTGGCATCTACACTGCTGATATTGTTGACTAAGGGATCTGTAGACATCCACCAACGTGTGTGCTGGGATGGTTCCACACATCTCTTCAGCTGCTTCCCTTAGATGTTTGAGCGTTGCAGGTTTTCTACAATGAAATAAAATGTGTGTACATTTATTTTGAGACACCCTGTATGCGTTCTTGCTTTAAACATGCTGAAATCGCGCTCCGGAAGCCTCTTCCGGGTTGTGCGACTTCCCCTCCCCAGGTCGCCCCAGAATGCTTCTTTGCAAAGTATTCTGGGGTGACCTGGGGAGGGGGGGGGTCTCGTGAAACAAGAACACACAGCGGTTTAACTCTAAAAGGTAAAAAAGTTTTTCCCCCTTTTTTCACTGTGTTTTTTATTGGACTCCAGTATACGCGGATCCTCACTATCTGTGGAGTGGTAGTGTCCGGAACGGAACCCCTGTGGATAGTGAGGGCCAACTGTACATTATTTTTCACAAACAAACTTGCTCAGTAAAGGAGACTACCAGTTGGTCTACCACAGAGCCTTCCTTGGCTGCATTTTCCAGTTTTAATCCCAGTGATCTACGTTATCTTTAATCCCAGTTTAATCTATGGGCAACTACTCATAAATGAGCCTTTTCAGAAAAGGGTTCAGATTATTCCTTGATAAAATATTAGTACAGGGTTAACAAAGGCCATTTTATCTGTGAAGTGTCATTGTTAATGTGCATTAAAAATTAAAAAAATAGTATAGTACATTATGTGCATAGTCTGTATTTGCCATGGTTTTTGATAAGCTGCACATTTTTTCTGCATGAAATGTTATTGCTTATTGCAGCCCATGGAGCATCTTGCACATTATTCCGTAGTAATAGAATTTTGTTGATTCTTTCATTCTAGAGGAATCATGAATGAAACGGAGGATGAGCCGAAGGACTTGATTACATTGAATTACAAGAAGCTCTCGGCAGATGAAATATCGGCCCTGGTGATTTCTCCCTGCTGTGGGGCTGTGACCTTGTTCGTGGGTGGGTTTAATATATACAGCATGAATCTCTGAGTAAGAGAGAACAGCCCAGAAAATTGGTTGCTTAAAAAGACAATTGCCAATACAGAACTGCATAGAGAGAAGAACGGGTGCATAAACATGGGGAGAGACAGAAAGATGTGGAATGTGAGTGGTGTGTGTGGTGGAACAAGCATGGAGCAAGGGAGAGGCATTTATTGCAGATGTGTCTTTGAGCATAATTCTAAAGCCATAAGCCTTAGAACAGTGAACAGCTAAATGTAAACTGGTTTATCAGTGATGGCTGAGGGATGAAGTTGCATAGATGCAGTGGGTCTCTAGCATTGCATGTGCTAGCACCAACCTCTGATACTGTTGGCCTATTTATACCACTAGAAGTCTCTGTGCTCCAGGTGGATCAGTCCTTTCCGTTGATTCATTTCAGTGCCGTCGGCCAAATGCTGCAGTGTGTGTTGCTTCGGCACATTATACCCACCAGTGCCAGAGATGTGCCTGAACAGCATTCTCTTCAGAGACCACTTGTTTTGAGCACCTGGCTCCTGTTGGTTGATTTTGGGGTCTAGTATAAAATACTGCGGGTGGCGCAGCGGGTTAAACCGCTGAACCATATGCTGTCGATCGAAAGGTCGGCAGTTCGATTCCCGCGATGGGGTGAGCCGCTCGTTGCTTGGCCAGCTCCTGCCAACCTAGCAGTTCCAAAGCATGTCAATGCAAGTAGATAAATAGGTACCGCTTGCGGGAAGGTAAACAGCGCTCCGTGTTCCAGCCGCATGCTACGCGCTGCGGCAAGGAGAGTCATGCCGGCCACATGACCATGGAGTTGTCTTCGGACAACGCTGTCTCTTCGGCTTTGAAATGGAGATGAGCACCACATCCTAGAGTCGGACACGACTGGACTTAATTGTCAGGGGATACCTTTACCTTTATATAAAATAAAGCAGGCCCTACAAGCTGGATCTCCCCACCAGAGGTGTGCTGACCTCCTTTGGGGCTGTGATGACTGTTGGGAAGCACACACTCATGTTAGCAAAAAAGCTATTGTGACAACTACATGCTGTGGCCTAGCTAGTCTTTTCCTGTGGGTCATAGTTAAATATTTCCTTTTATTTCAGGAACTACCAGGAATAACTTTGAGGGAAGAAAAGTTGTACAATTAGAATATGAAGCATACACACCAATGGCAGAAGCAGAAATAAAGAAAATATGCACAGATGTTAGATTAAAATGGCCTTCAGTCAAGCATATAGCAATACATCATCGGCTTGGGTAAGCACGACCAACATGCACACCTTTTCGCTTCCTTAAACTTGCATAATTTGAGTGAGGATTTCATTGTTTTTAGGCAATGGAGCCTCCTTTTGTGAGATGAAGTAACTCTTTGGTGAGAAAGATGTGATGGAAACGGCTTCAGCTACTCCATAAGGTAGCAATAGAAGCTAATGTAGGATAGTTGTAGGCTTTCACAGTTAGAGAGGGTCTTAAATTGTGTAATGATTTAACCAGGGTCTTAAACTGTGTACGGATACAGATCTCTAATGGTGGGATTAGAGACCTCTAATAATCTCTAACCAATCTCTAATTGGTGCATATGTATGTAGCTTCTAGGCTACTCCAATCCTGAGGCTTGAGGCGGGATACAATATTTTAAACATAACTGCACATACTAAGGGGTCGCAGTAGCTTAGTGGTTAAGACGCTGAACTGCAGACCGGAAGGTCGGTAGGACAGCAGTTTGAGACTCGAGTGCCACGTGACTGAGTGAGCTCCTGTCTCAGATTCTGCCAACCTAGCAGTTTGAAAGCAAGAAATTGCAAGTAAATAGGTACCGCTGCGGTGGGAAGGTAACAGCGTTCTGTTAGTCATACCGGCCACATGACCACAGAAGCGTCTTTGGACAGCGCTGGCTCTTCGGCCTTAGAAACGGAGATGAGCACCGCACCTTAGAGTCGAACACAACTGGCTTTCAAGCAGGGGATACCTTTACCTACTGCACATACTTAAATAAAACATTCTGTTATAGACATCTCACCAGCGGCAGGCCGGAACAGCAAAGTCTTTCAGATCTGGTCCCCAAGGACCATAGCAGCGGGCTGGGCTGAAGGCTTTAGCACTGTGTCCCCTCAGGGTCTTTTGTAGCTGTGTGCCAACATCATTTGCTCTTGAATGATATAATCTTTTTAGTTAGCTGTTTTGAATATGGTTCTATAGAAAAGTGGAATATACATCTATGAAATAAATTGATGGTCAGTTTGAGCAATTCTTGCTCCCCATCCTACCAGCCACACATGCTAAATTATGTGCACACTCGTGTCCTGACCTCTCCCCTCGCTTCCCCTGCTTTCTTTGAACTGTCCCCCCCCAATGCTTAGAGTTAAAAGGGGGGGCAGGATATAAGCATGCACAGCATTTAATGTGTGGTGCTGGTTGGATGGGGTAGGTATCATCTGAACAGACCCAGGTATGTCTTTCTGAAGGAAATGTAAGCTTGGATTGCAATGCAAGCAGCCATTAGCCACTTGAAGTACAACCGTGTAAAGTTGCTTGTGTGGACTGTTCCTCCTATGGGGCCTTGGGCTGAAGCTTTAGTGGATCTCCTGAGAAATGGAGTTTCAGAGTTGTGGGGCAGCAGCTGCCCATAGTGCTCTACTTGCTCTTGTTTCTCTGTCTGAGTAATTAAGATGCTACATTCTAAAAGTGTAAGTACCGTATTGTCCCGAGTATAAGATGCACCTGATTATAAGACGCACCCTTAAAGTTTGGTGCTATTAAAAAAATTTAATTAAATCACTGGCATTAAATTGCAACAACCTGATTATAAGATGCACCCCTAGTTTAAAAACTTAAATTAGGAGAAAAAAGTGAGTCTTATACTCAGACCAATACGGTAGTATTCAGTGTCTAGGTTTCATTTATAGTAGCATGTCCAGGATAGTGTAGAGTAGGAATCTAAGTCAGTTGAGCCTGAGGGGAGAGTCTAGATCAGGGATGTCAAACCCATTTCATACAGCAGGCCAAATAGCATTCATGGAGCCTGCTGAGGGCCAGAAGTGACAACCTTAATCAGGAAATGACATCATTTTAGCAGATGATGGCCAGAAATAAGCATTTTGTTCTCACATAGGAACTCATTAGCTGCAAATGACAAAAGATCTTGATCATATTTTCAAGATATGGGAGAGCCCAATCATCACTCAGGCTGCCCTTTCAGCAGCACTGCTTCTGCCGAGGTGTTGCTGAGCTGTGAAGTGACACCTTGGCAGAAGCGGTGCTGCTGAAAGGGTAGCCTGAGTGATGATTGGGCTCTCTCTCCCAGTGCCTCAGCAGCACCTCCCTCTCTCAACCCTCTTGGCCAGTCTTTGCCCTTCCCCCCCCCCAAGCGTCTCTTGCCTTCTGAGGCCTCCTTACATATCTTCCTGCCAGAGCCTCTGCAGAAGTGGTGCTGCTGAAAGGGTGGCACTGGGAGAGCCTGATTAAAGAGCTACCAGGGGCTTTATCTGTTTAACACCCCTGGTTTAGATTTTCCCTACCGAAGCTACTTGGGAGCTTTGACATCATTGCCTAGCTTAGACTGGGGAGGCTGCCAGTTGGCCACTCATGATCTAATTATAGTTATAACAAGTTGTTTTTGCATGCAGTCTCTCTCTCGAGTTTTTTCTTAATTTGTTTTCCTCTTTAATCCTGCTTTGCAAAGTCTGAGAGAGACATCCAGCTTCTATCTAAGATTCCTAGAACATGTCCTGTCGGTCGATGTCTCTCTCTTTTGTTTTAATGTCTGTGCTTAAATAAGACTGTGGTAAAAAAAAAAAAGCCATTACCTTAATTTTTAGATGACTAAATAAATTTAACGTGGATAAAAGCAAAAACTAATGCTAGTGTTTACTTTCTGTGTAGTTTGGTTCCCATTAGTGAAGCAAGTGTGATGGTGGCCATCTCTTCCCCGCACAGAGCAGAATCTCTCGAAGCCGTGCAGTATTGCATCAATACTTTGAAAGCAACGGTCCCTATATGGAAAAAGGTACTGGGGTTGCAACACTTGTGCCTTCAAAATAAAGGTACCATAGACTCTGTCCCACAAATGCTTTCTAGGCACTGCTGATCATACTGAATAAAGTCCCTGTTATTTGCCAAGCTTGACTGGCTACTAATTAGATGCCAGTGAACTTCTCCAATCTTGGGCTCAGACAAGACACTGGGACTCATGAAAGCTTGATGAACTTCTAAAGCCCCCCAAATTCTCCATGCTTAAACTTTGGAGAAGCATGCCAGCATCTCTTTCACCCCACCCCACCCCACACTTACTGGTCCAGTGGTAGCAGGAATGGCAGTGGCATGCAGGGAGTGGAGAAGATTTCTTCTTTTCCTCCTCCTTTGTCCTTCTGACACACTGCTCAGCTAAAATAGGTAACATTTCTTAAAATGTTAGGTAACATGTTAAAATGCTAGGTAACATTTCTTTAAAACAGTTTGCATCTCCCTAAGCCTACAAGGTAATGATGGGGAATCTGTGGCAGGAGAAAAGGCACGGTGGCCATTGGAAGTCTGCCAGTAGCCCTGGCAGACAATCCAAATGCTACAGGGTGCTGCGTTCTTATATTGAACCAAATAATTTCTTGTGTGTGTTCAGACTAAATCAGCTCTGCAAAAATTCTCATCCATGGCACTTTTGGCTTTCAGGAGGTCTACGAAGAGGAGTATTCTTGGAAAGAAAACAAGGAGTGCTTTTGGGCCAAGACAGAAAAATAAAAAAATCCAACATGCTCATTGGGACTGCCTAGGTGTGTTAAAATAACATGGAAGGCAATTAGATTTCGGTTAAACTTAAACTTTTAAGCAAATAAATGAAGCATTAGCAAAGGATCTGTTTAGGGCCTGACTTCATATGGGTGCCCAGTGCTTGGATTCCTCCCTCCCTCCCTCCCTCCCTCCCTCCCTCCCTCCGTGAGTCACAACAGTGCTGAAATTGGTCAAAAGCTGAATTCTTCATATTTTGACCCATGAATTCTAGAAGCTGTGCTGAAATCATCCACCTATGAAGGAAATGGGGAGAAAAGGTATAGAGTACCTGCTTTGCAACCAGAATCTTCCATGTATCTCTACGTAGAGCTGGGAAAGATCCTTTCTGAAACTCCGGAGAGCCTTCTCCACTTGGTGTAAACAGCACTGGGGTAGATGGACTGTTTGGTCTGACTTGCTACAACGCAACATCACGTACAGGCATATCTTGGACAAGGCAAACCTTCCTTTAGTGCTGATTCATGATGGTGCTATCCTACATATTGCTGTATTCAACAATCTAGGATATTTGCACAGCTTTTCTACTTGCCTTGTCCATTTTCTGATCTCGCAGTACTTGATGTCTTGGGCTATATTAGCCCTTTCATACCAGGCCATCTTCTGTAAATACATTTGCATTATAAACACTGCAAATCCCATGTTTGAATGTGTAGATTAGTGATGTGAAGTGCATGTGTGGTTACAATTGAGCATTTCCATGTTCTTAGGTGCTAGAAATCCCATACTGCTGTGCAATCTTCTGCAGGTTCACAAGTGCCTCTTTTGCTATTCTACATTTGTCTTCATTTTGAACTTCACATTGGCCTCCTTCAGACAACTCCAATTCTGCAGGGGAGGGGACAGACTGTACCCCACTCCTGTAGACACTTCAGACACTGAAGCCCTCTTCAGACACTGGGGTTTGTCCACGTGTGCAGTTAATAATCACAGAATGTGGTGCATTAATACATTAAATGCATTAAAAGGGAGCTCTGTATGTGCATTCCTTTGAACATCTGCAACATGTCTGTGAGGTTGCACATGTTGCTAACATGAAGGATTGCCTGTATGTAGGGGCAGTTGTGATGGTGGTCCGTCACCACATTCTGTGTGCATTAATTGGTCACATGGACAGCCCCCATGGTCTGAAGAGGGCTACTGTCTGCAGCTTCAGTTCTTTATTTGCAGAATAGAGTCTCCTTACTGAGTTGCATCACTATTGTTGAGAATGTCTTATTTAACACACTATGGCACTATAAATGTTAGGCACTGTTATATCTTTGGGGGAAGGGGAGAAGAGATCAGTCAAACACTAACAAATGCTTCCCTAATTTGATATATTGCCATGTTTTTCAAAAGTCCCCCAAGTGTAGGTTTTCAATCTCTTTTTAAATACTGTCTTAGTCTCTTCTACTTCAGAAGTGTGTGGTTCCTTTCAGTAAATGTAGGCTTAGGTAGGACAGGACAATCATAGTCAAACTTTTATTTATAATTGAAAATAATTAGTAAATATATTTGATGCTAGTAACTTGAAAGTTTAATTAAAGTAGACTTGTTGGATAGTATTCTGATTTATATTCTTCTAGGGGCTAAGGTACACAAAGCCCAATCTTATCCAACATTCCAGGGCTGATGCAACCGCAATGCAGCCTCAAGGTAAGGGAACAAATGTTCCCTTGCCTTGAGGAGGCCTCTGTGACTAGCCCCCTGCCTCAGGATGTAGTACACAACCCGTTGGCACAGTTGCATTAGCGCCGGAAAGTTGGATAGGATTGGACCCAAAAAGATGTTTACTGAGTGAACAACTGTGTAGGGCTAGTAAACAGTGATAGTTCTGTAATTTTGTTCTCATCTTACAACCCACTGTGCTTACCTTTTAAATTTAGTTAGCCATGACCAAGTCATGATGAAATCAATGGGCCTTACAGTGCAGTCATGCCAATGGGGTGGTGGTGGGGACAGTCACAGAGGACTGCCCAAGGTAAGGGAGTATGTATTCCCTTGCCTTGGGACTGCATCAGTGCTGGAAAGTTGGTTAGGATTGGGCTGAGAGTCATGGCTCTTTTGTGCAACTTTTGTGTAAGCATACTGAAGAACACAAGGATGTTGGCAATGCTACTTGCTCAAGCTTTTGATATACTGTTGGCAGCTTGATCACCTCGGTTTAATCTTAGTGGTCCTAGATCAAGGTTGCAGTAAGACCACCTAACTTCAGCGTTGGCATAGCAGCAGCTATTGCTGAAGGACTGCAGTCGTATGATATTTGTGGTACTGTATTTTGAGGGGGATGAGAGTGGCTTTTCACTGCATTGGATGGGGCTGTTTAGGTCCAGCAGAACATGGAAGCTGCTACACCCCTGAGTTGGACTGAACCAACTGAGTTGGACTGAACCAAAGTGGCCATAGCAAGGTGGAAGGATATAGGTGCTTCATCACCACCATGCCCAGCCAGGATGTTCTAGAGCTGGTTGTGCAAACCGCTTGGAACCTGCAGGCTCAGCTTGTGCGAGTGAAATACTCAGACTGGGACATCTGAGGAGTAAATAGCTTGACAATTGGTGTCTTGGTACAAAAAAGCTTTAGTGCCTTTTGGAAGTGTCCAAAGATGTTACTTTTATAAATAGCATACCCAGTATTTGATTCTTGGTTTCAAATGTAAGACTGTCTGAAATATGCATACATTTGCATTGCTAAAAGGATGATATTGCTGTAAAGACAAAACTGTTTAAGAGACTTTTGGTTTTGTTGATGACCTCTCCACTATGTACATTTATAAAAATGATGTAAAAGCAAGAGAAAAATAAATACATTGGTGATAAAGGAATAGTAAGAAACGCTGAAGTGTCTGGATATGCAAACAAATATGGGAAGGAAAGCAATACTTTAGAATACAAGTTTTTCAAAAAGAAAATTCCAGAGGCACTTGTTCAAGATATTGAACTTGGAGGGCACCTTCTGCATGGAATGTACAATGCTGAATTTTCTTGCGACGGTATGAAGGAAAGTTATGATCTGTGGCTGAAAACAGTAATTGGATCTGCACAGTAAGCACGCATTGGGTAGTAGCCAGTAGGTGGCATCGGAGAGACTGAAACAAAACCGGAAAAGTGGGGGGGGGGCAGTAATACAACACATGCCTTTTAGTTAAAGTAAAGAAGAAAGGGGTAGGTGGGGATGCTGTTTTTTCCATTTCCATTGTAAATGGTTACTGGTGTTCATTTTTATAATTAAAATGAATGGTATAGTTTCCTCACATGTTAACACTGAAACTTGGGAAAGTTTTTAAAAAAGTGTTAGCTGTGTTGCATTTTTATCTGCAGCTGCCTACTTTTACGTGTTAAGAGAGATTCTGTCAGAACACTGATGAGAAGCAAGCTAAACAGAGGCAGAGTACAGGGTTCTCTCATTTTTAATAGTTGTGGGAAAAAAGGAAGTGTTAGCAATTGTCAGAAAAGGCCATTAAATTTGCTTAAGCAAATCAGTCTTTATTTAACATACCCCACTTCAATACAACAGTTCTGGCATTCTGAAACAAAGTGCAAAATATACATACGGTGATGGCAAAACACATTTCCTACAGAAAAGGAATATTATTATTTAGTGCCATCATTCTTCACGGCAGTTTACACAGTATGAGAAAACAAGTCCTTACCCTGAGGGGCTTACACTCTATAAGTTGAGGAGACAAGAAGGGAAGGGAAATGAATGCAGTGAAAACATTTGGGAAGCACATCTACACCCACTGGGTGGAAAGTCAAATGGTAATAGATGCTCCTTGTCCTTGTCCATCTCACAGTCATTTTCTGCGTACATGCAATGCATTCTGAGCCGACTGTTTCCCCTGAGAAAGATGTCTCTTATCATCACCCTGATTGAAAAACTGTCAGGCACAGGATGGGGCTTGAGCTGAAGGTACAGAGAAGGCAACTTGCAGTGCAATCCTATGCATGTCTACTTGGAGGTAAGCCCCATTGAGTTCAATGAGGCTTACTCCTAGGTAAGTGTATAGGATTGCAATTTTAATTTCTCTTATTGATGTGAAGTGACCACCAGGTGGTGCTTTGGAGGCAGGTCTTCAGTGAGGTTTTATAATTGTGCCAAATGAAGAAAAGTGCTATTTGGGGAATTATTAATACTGTCCTGCACTAACAGTTACAGGAGCTTTCAGGTCTTTGCATGAAAATGCCCCTCTGCCTACCCTGTGTTTTCAAACTGATCATACCAGGGATCAGTATGAAACTGAAGTGCAAAGTTCAGATTGTGTCAACACCAGCTTTGGGATAATTGTTCAAGCAGAGCATCAGTCTGTAGTTGAGCTTTGACAATTCTGCAGCCAACAGGTCAGTTCCCTGTGCAAAATAATAACACTAAAAAAATTCCTTAAATTACCTAGCGCTCCCCAGTATTTTCAAAGAGTGATGTCAAAGCAGAGTATATTTAATAGACCAGCTGTCTTGCAGCTTAGGCAACATGCATCTATTATGGACTTGCATTTCTGTCTAGAGTTGGGGAAAACAATTGGTTTCATTTCATAGTGTAGTCTTATGTAGAATATAAAGATTCACATAAATTATTTTTAAAAGCTACCCTTTCTCAAATTCTAAAGTCCAAATTCTCAAGGCTGATAATTTCTAAGAAATATAATCCTGTATATTGAGTATGTAGTTCACTAGTTTGAAGTGATTTATTTTTAGGGCTAATCAGTGGCCAGCCAGGTTGGGTGCTAGCCACACACAGCTGAAGACCCTCCTGACCAAACTGAAGCCTGAACCTTCAGTGCTGATGGCAGCGGTAGCACCCAATGCACCAACAGGAAGTATGGGGAGCATCATGGGGCCCCAGAGCCTTTAGTATCTCGACCACAGCACTAAGGCCAGTGCAATTGTAATGGTAGCTTGGCTATGAATGAAGGTTGAAGGACTATGGGTTCAGAGGATGGGTTTGGAAAGTCCTCATGTTGGTGTTAACTGAAGGACTGTGGGTACATTGCAGGTGAAAGAAAAGGAGCTATGGAGTAGAAAAATTAGAAAATGCCCTTACTGTGCTTCCCTAATTCTAGTTAATAGCTATGGGTCAGCAAAAGAATTAATAGTGCTTTTATATAAAAAAGTTAAATTTTCAAATACCATATTTTTTAAAAAATAAAAATGTTATGCATGCTACAAAACTATATATTTACATCAGGTTTTAGCAGGTTTGCAGTGATTGTGCCAGTTGAAAAGTGCAATAAAATTGATAACAGGAAAGTAACCATTAGTTGACTTCTATTGAAGAGGCGGCATTGTGGTTTAAATGAGTATGTGAAAACCACTGACATCAACTAAACCGGTTTTCATGTCAAGGTGGTCTAGAAAACTACCGTTGTATCCTACATGATGAACAGTATGTACATCCTGTTCCAAGATATTTTGCAGGACAAAATCTGCAAACGTTGGTATCCTGATCTTAGATACCATGGCTTGACACATGCAGCTACAGCAGCATTCTTGATCCACTTTATCCAAAACAATGAATAGGCTATTGACATGTGGCTTTGTCTGATAACTGACTCATTAATGCTTCATGTGTTTACATAATAGGGCTACTGTCCAGCTATACTTGGATGCAGCAGTGGATGCATGTAGCTGATTGCTTACTCACACCCCATCCACCACCCAGTTATATCACACATCAGCCAGTTATATGCATTCAACCTCTTCCTTGGGTAAGGGTTATTTCAGCCTCAGAACAATGCACCCATTGGCATGCAGTCGCTATGTAGCTAGGGATATGTATGCTTGCTTTTGCATACATATGACTCTCAACAGATAAGGTTGCAGGTGGACGGCGACTCTATGTAGCCCTTGTCCTGCTCCACCTGTGAAAGGCACAATGGCCGTGGACGTAAATGCTATGTCACATTTAGTGCTGCACTTACTCATGTCTACAAGCAAGTACAGTAGTTCATAGTGCTGATTAGCACAGCAAGTCAGTAGGTACCATTCTGATTTCTTTGCTGGCACAGTGACCCACATAATAGCTTTTCATACATATTGTTTCAAAACACAAACATCATCAGAACAAATTGCACATTTTATATTTTTTTAAACTGGTACTTTCATGAATTAGTTGCATGAAGGCCGAGTGTCTCATTCACTTTTGACTATCCAACTCCAGAAGAAAGCAGAGAGAATGGTCCATGGGAGGGAAGCAAAAGTTACTCCTTCAGGTTTGGAGCCATAGCCTCCAGGGTCTTTGACTGACTCACTCTCCTCCTCTCTCAGTTCCATAAACAACCTTCACAGGTAATGCTAGAACCCTGTCCTCAATCATAAAGGAAGAAGACAACAACTTGAGCTCACCAAGTCCTAGCTTCCCCCTTCCTGCATCATCTCTTGTGGAACAGATCAGCCAGTTGCTGCCTCAACTTATAGATCGTGCAAATCCAGGAAGTGTAGCAAACGGTGCAATAGGCATCAGCCTACAATGATTAGAACTACCTGGTAGGAAATTTTTTTTTTATTTACACACACACACACACACACACACACACACACACACACACACACACACACAGAGTGCCCCCCCCTTTTTGGTAATCCATTCCGGAGACACCATTGTATTGTAAAAATATTGTAATGTGAACCTAACACCACATTGTTTTTTTGGTAATCTGTTCCAAAACCTTAGAACAGAGGTTATTGCCATAAGATCAAGCTATTTCCCACCCTAAAAGGTGATTTAAAAGATGCCTACTGCACTCTTTAGGGGCCATGGTTATCAGTTTACACAATGATTTAATTATAAAAACACAAATTACAAGGCTGTAGCCTTCCCTCAATACACACAGCCACAATGTTAAAACCGTTACTACCAGCTGAGACGCTACCTAGAAGGCCTGTGTTTGCATTAGCTACATCTTTCCCTCCTTACACACAGCTACGATGTTAAAACCACTGCTATTGGCTGAGATTCTACCAAATGCTTCATTCACATTGCCGAATGGCTTATCACCCATGAGGTCCTGTTGGCTGCAATCGTGAGCCCATCATAAAATGAATAACTTGTTCAGTGAACCTTGTTTTACTATGGAGAGTGCATTGTAAAGTGAACCCACTGTAAAATGGGGGTTCTCCCCCCCCAGCATGTATGTGCTGGCTTGCAGGAGGATATGGCCATAATGAGAACAACATGTTCAAGCAGCCAGCAGGACTGAGATTCTCTCTTCTCCCCATCCCCAGCAAAGCCATATCTACAGTCTAGCACCACAAGCTGTCGTTTGAACGAATAAGAGCTTCAAAAGCATGCTGCAACGCATGAAAGTGATCGGTGTGCCACTGTCAGTCTAGATACATGCATGTAAACCTTTTGCACACTAAAGGAACTCTCTGGATTGTAGATGGAATGTTAAAACAAAAGTCATCCATTAATGAAGATGTGATTGTATCCTGGCCTCCCTGCCCATCAATTATATGAAAAAGCATTCTATTTCTGGCACAGTTCAATATTACTGCCTCTGGTCCTGCCATTTCAGAAGGTCTATTAATAAAATACAAAAACAGAAAAAAATATTTTAAATCCCTGTAAACAAAGCCCCAAACCGACCAGCAGTTTATCACTAAAATAAAATGTGTTAAAAAATCATTCATAAAAAGACATTTTCATTGAAGAAAAACAAGGGAGAGTGATCCATTACAGCAGTGGTTCCCAAACTAGGAGGCATGGCTCCCAGGGGAGCCACGGAAACCAGCCAGGGGAGCCACGGAGTGCCACAGAATCCTTGCAGAAAACAGTGCAATGCCAATTGGCAGGCATCAACATAACATGATGGGGAGCTGCAGCCAATGGTCGTCGATGGTTAAGGGAGCCGCAGGTCAAAAAAGTGTGGGAAACACTGCATTACAGTAATCTGTAAGGTACTCCAGTAGGTGAACCAGTGTGATTGCAAGCATTGTTTATGGCTCAAAGGGTTAATGCTCATAGTCTCGTTACGGTGATATACATTCTCCGTCCTTGGCGAGTTCTGTAATTTCATCCATATCTTCCATATCCTTTGCTATTTTCTCATATTTCCTCTGGAAGAAACCAAGCTGTAAGAAAATTTGAAAAGCATTTTAACACCAAAATATATGCTACTTAAGTGGAAATATTCACACATTAGGTTTTTGTAGGCACTGAAGTTGCTTCTTTATATGCACACCATAAATCACTGTACCAATGTGAATGCATGATTCATGTGCCTGATTTCTCAGAACGGTTTGGTGTGGTGGGTTATGGCTGCATGAGCCACAAAATAAGACACCTTTGTTGCAATAGCTATGCATGTCATATGAAGAATATGGCTCAATTATTATGTGTGCTGCAATAGAAAACAGAGCTGCCACTCTCTTTCGGTAGGCAGGTATTGTTACTGTCATATCAGGTTAAATCCCACATCTCAAGTCTGTATTAAATTTCCTGATCTCTTACAACTACTCCAAAGTGTTTCCAGCCAAGAATGGTCATATGGACGGTGCATGCCATAGGTTACAACTTACTCACGTTTCAGTAAAAATAAAGATTATCCAATAGATTGTGAGCCCTTTTGGGACAGGGAGCCATTTAATCATTTGATTTTGTCTGTAAACCGCTTTGTGAACTTTTTGTTGAAAAGCGGTATATTAAACATTATTATTAATAATAATAGGAAGTATTTTCAAAGGATATTGTTTATGTATTCAAGAAAAGCAGATTTTTAAAAAATTGCTTTCATTTTTAAAAGCCTTAAATATTTACTTACTTTCCATAAAGCAGCAACTAGCGCAATCAGCAACAGGAGACCCACCAAGACACTTCCTATCACAACTCCAATGGGCACCTCTGCTTTCTCATCAGGTTTTATTAGTGTGAGTGGGATCTAAAATAAGCATTTGTAGTTATTACTAAATATAAAATAAGATTTATACCATATAAATGTAATCAATGCAGTCTGCAGACACTCCTTGAGCTCTAGCTGGAGAGTTGCAGGAGAATTATTGCAGTCCCATGGAGCTCAGGGTAAATTCATTGTTGGACCCAGAAACCCCTGGAGGTCACTGCTGTCTGGCCTTATGGAAACAAAGGCAGGTGGAACCTTCAGGATTCTACAGGACTTGATCAGATTGCAATAATTCAGTCCCTAGACACAGCAATGGTTTGCACATGCCAGAACATTAGAAATGAACATTGAATTCTCTTTCTCTCTCTCTCTCTCCCCCCCCCCCAATACTGAGACGTTAACAAAGAACCGACCAATTTTTCATGAAGCAAATCTGATTAAAAACACAGATGTTCCTGTTGGCTCCCAAAGATATTTAGAGCTTTCTAAACCTGAGCATTGAAAATCTGGAAGAACAATTTCTTTTAAGTGAAAGATATGTGAAGAGTTACAGACATTCTCTGATGCAATTTAACTTCATGACTTCTGGGAACTCCACCCTGAAACTACTTGGATATTTAAGAACTTTATTGCTGAAAGTCATTTTTATTGTGCTGGTTTGGGTGTGGCTGTATCCATACATTTTATTGAAGCTACTTCCTATGTACTTTTTAACAGAAACACCACAATAATGGTTTTGTAGGTGAAAACATTTAGTAGCGCAGTTCCCAAAGAGTAGCCTCCTCTGGGAGAAAAAAAAAAACCTTTACAGTGCAATCCTATATACATTTCCTTGAAAGTAAATCCCACTGTGTCGAATTCTCACAAGATATGGACGTAGCTATCTTGGATCCAGCAAGATTTTGTGAGATCCAAGATGGCAGCGCCCAGGAGAACATGTAGGAGGAGCTACTGGGGAAATCGGAAGGGCTGTAGCCTTTCCCTCTGGATTGCGGCACAAGTGGGAGGACCCGCCCACCCACGCTGCAACTCGGAAAAAATACACTAACGGGGCATACGGGGGTAGCCAGTCCGGGGATATGCGGGGCAACCGGAGGCCCACGTAGAGAGTATGTGGGCCTCAAAAGGTTGGGAACCCCTGGTTTAGACCAATGGAAGTGAAGAGCTGATGGAATGCCCTAGCATGTGTGAACTAAATGAAAGAATGCATCAAAGGACATTGGATGACAGAAGGGGACAGTACCAAACGGGCACTAATTTTAACTGTACAGTAGGGCCCCAGTATCCATAGGGGATAGGTTTCTGCCCCCCTGCAGATACTGGAAACCCGCGGATAGGGAGAATGCTATCCCCGTGGGGGGGGGAGCCGGGGAGCGCCATGATCCGCAGATAATTGAATCTGCGGATAATTGAATCCTCAGATAGCGGATCCAATCACCACCACCCCCATACTAGAACAATTTAATTAATGAATCATTTCTTTTACTGGGACTAACATTGCAGCCCTGTTTTGATACTGCATTGTCAGTGGACTATGCAGCAACCGAAGTAGTGTAGAAGATGAAAAAAAAAAAACACTGGATGTTACAACAGTAAAACACACTTAATGATTTCTGAAGAACTCATTAAAAACTCACATGTACATTTTAAGCTCTAAATACTAGCAGAAATAGATTCAAGTACAATTGCCTCCAGGCAGATGCCAGGTTTTAACCAGCCATTGCAATACCAAAAGGGAGTTGGCTAAACATGCTTCCATAAAACATATTTCAAAATGTGTGCTAGGACAAAGAATGCATGTTTCCTTGCCCTCACAGAACTAACTTCTGACAAGGCCAGTACATGGAGTAGAGATTCCACTGCAGATCAGAGGCACTGCCATGTGTGGTCTACCACTGAGCCTCTCTCTATGAAAATGTTTTGCCTTGTAGAAATCACGTTAACATGTCCCAGGAGTGGAAACTGAACTCGCATCTCCCATTGTTGTTCTCTGTCCCTTAGAACTACCAGCCTGATCAAATAAAACAGGGAATCTTAACCGGGGGTATCCATACCACTTGGGGGTATAGAAATCAAGTGACGGGATATGGGACTCTCTCTCTCTGAACAATTTTAAAAAAATTGTTGTTAGTTAAACTATCACCATTATCAATACGTATTGAGTGTTCTGCTCTTCTGCTCCTAGCTATCCGTGTGTAAAGTAAAACCAAGCTATTGCCATCTTTGAAGTCATACTGGTACCTAATAGGACTGGTGATGGTGATTATTTTGGTGATGGTGATGATGAGAGGGTATGATCTTGGGCAATCCATTGGGGGTCTGTAATTGTAAAAAGGTCAAGAAACCCTGACCAAAAAGATACAGCCATCTTGTTTTCCTAAAGTCTGTAAGCTTCCACTTTGTGTTTATTTGTAAAACTAAATGTTTACCATATCTATGTAACACTCCAATTTACATTTTAAAAAACACCCCAAAATCCAGAAGTTTGTTAGTTAAAAACAAGAGCATTTTATGGTTCAATTAAGAGCCAAAACTCTTAAAACTTCCAGCCAAAACTCAGGCATATGGAATTAATTTAAATGTTCATGGTACTACTTAGCAGATAAAACCTCCGAGTTTCCAATAACTTTAAAACTCACAAGATAATCTATAAATGCAAGTAGCAGCAATATAACATTTTTATAAGAGGAAGTTTTATAACTTTTGTGGCATGCCATGTGCTCAGCTCCTTGCAAACTTCAGGAGCTCAGCTCTTTTAAGGGTAATTAGCAGCTATCTGATTTTTAAATAGCCATAGCCTCAGGGTTTGTGGCAATTACTTTGTTGATCTTTCCATCACCTGGGACCCACCAGAAATCAGGTCACGACCCACCAAGTGGGTCCCAACCCACAGTTTGAGATACACTGTAATAAGCCATATCAAGTAGGAGATGTGGTCTGGTGGTTGAGCTGCCTGACTGCCTGAAGAAGCTGAATGGGA
Source organism: Plestiodon gilberti rubricaudatus (assembly GCA_026170595.1). Lineage (NCBI taxonomy): Eukaryota > Metazoa > Chordata > Lepidosauria > Squamata > Scincidae > Plestiodon > Plestiodon gilberti. The sequence goes on along the minus strand of JANXHW010000002.1, from coordinate 23,244,770 downwards.
TTAAGCTTGGTCCTGCCAGGATGGGAGACCGAAAGTCACTGTCAAGTCATGATACCCCTCTGTATCGCTGACATGTCGCGGTGAGAGGGCAGAATGAAATGCTGAGACGTCAAGAGCAACTTGAGATCTTGCTCGCTTGATATGTAGCTATCTGTGGAAGCTCAGAAGGCATGAGCTGTGCAGCCACACCATGGAAGGGAAAAATCTGGAGAATGAAAGGAGGTGGTGATGGCACCTGGCCTGGATGCCTTTAAAAGGGGATTGGACAGATTTATGGAGGAAAGGTCCATCACAGCTTACAAGCCATGATGGGGATAAGCAACCTCCTGGTTGTAGGAGTAGGTTTTCTTTGTGCCAGGTGCAAGGGAGTGGCAGCAGGAAACAGGTTATCTTGTTGGCTGTGTACTCTCGGAGGCATCTGGTGGGGCCACTGTGTGATACAGGAAGCTGGACTAGATGGGCTTTTGGCCTGATCCAGCAGGGCTCTTCTTATGTTCTTATGTGGTTTTTAATGAGCATAAAAGCATCATAACAGTGTCTAGAATAGTAAGATTGAAAACGTAAAGCATTTCTACTCACTGATAAAGTATTGTCTCCAATCACAAATATATCTGAGTTGTGTGTATTAATTTCTGCACTTGCAGATAACTGTATTGTCTGGAAGGCTGACTGCAAAAGAAAAATGTAAGGAGGGTAAAATGTTACAATTAAAAATTACATTATTGTCATGAAATGCAAACTATTATTTAGAGCAGGGGTTCTCAACCTTTTGAGGCCCGGGTACCCACTATCACGGTCCAATTTTCTGAAGCACTCCCTGCTAATTAATTGCAAATTAATTGGATTAATCAATCAATTAATTAGCTAATTAATCATTTAAAAATAAAAATGCATCTCCCTTCCATACAAAACAAGGAAACAGATGCTGAAAAGAAGCTGCTGAAAATGGGGTGGGGAAAAGAATAAAAGTATATGTTAGCTGCTGATGGGCCAGATAAGGGGCAGGGCTTGGCGTACCCCCAGCAAGTGGTCCGCGTACCCCTAGGGGTACCCGTACCACAGGTTGAGAACCCCTGATTTAGAACTTCTTGTCAATATAAAAGGAACTCTATAACATTTAAAAAGGAAGGGCAACTGACTTGCAAACCTGCTGCAATTAACATATTGTACAAAGTTGCAAAGGTTTTTTCATGAAGGGATCATCAGTGGATCATCATAGAAGGCCGACTGTAAAGATCTTTCTTGAATCATACAGGGATTTAAGACCGATATTGATCTTGCTTATTCTAATAACAACTAACTCAAGTTGTGTTTGACACAACTGCATCTAGTTGTGTTTTGGTCATTTGATAGAAAAGACTTTGTGATCATTGACCTCGGCCTGATCTACACATGCAGCAGAATGAGTTAGTCAAATGAACTACCCATCACTTGCAGGTAGGGGAATCATATTATTAGTGCTTTCCTGTATTAAAAAAAGTCCTGCAAAAGCATCACCACCATAGTATAGCTGGCTTACTATAGCTGTTAGCCTAGAGCCCTTCTTCCCGATGTGCTAGTTTTTTGTTTGCAGGGAACTTTTACATGGGGAGCATTCAACAGTGGCATGCCTCACCTGCAGTCTGAAGAGGTACAGCTATTCTATCACCTCAGGATTCTACCATGTTATTCTCGCCACATTCTGTTTCCTGTGTGGAGTAGACCAGAGGTTCTCAATCCCTTCCTGACCAAATACCACTTCTGGCACCACTCTCCTGCTGCGTACCACCGGAAGTGACTGGTGAGGACATCATCACCACTTACTTCCCAGTGTTCTGGTTTTCAGAGGCCAGAAAACACAGGTAGGAGGCTCTGGGCGGGTCCTTCTCAGCATTCCTGAGCAGCTAAGCCAAAGGCAGGAGCCTTTCAGGACTGAAAACGTGCTGCTGAAAGCGCCACATCGGAGCAGAGTTCCAGTGGTTCGAGTACCACCAGCAGTCAGCTGAAATACCACTGGTGGTACTAATACCACTGGTTGAGAACCCCTGGACTAGACCATTCATTTTAACAGTTCAATGGGTTTGTTAACAATTTTAAGCAGTAACAAAGTTCTTGCTACCAATTACTTTGAATTCAACCTCAATTACGATGATGGCTTAAATCTTACCTTTACAAATATTAGACAAAATAATGCCAAACAAAGAAATTACTTTAGTGTTCAACTCTATATATAGCAACACATATGAAATATTCAGAAACCATTAAAATAGATATTACTTACACTTCCAAATGTCCCATTCCAGATTCTGGTAGAAACATTCACATAATATTCAGCTTTCAGTGTGAGATCTTTTAATTCACATGTAATTGTATTGCATTTGACGTTCTTGCAGTTCTTTTAGAGAAGGATAATATATTGTTATATTACTTGAATATTATGAATTTTGAAGGTGTTCCAGATGGCAATTCACATCATGAATTATTAATTCTATTTTAGGAAGTAATTGTTTCAGATTAAAAGTTATTGCTCAAGTCCACACAGACTGGTTATTGCATAAGTCCACACAAAAGTTATTGCACAAGTCCACACAGACTGACCCACCAATGTGTCTCAGGCCAGCAGGAGAAGCTGACTGACTTGCACTTGTACATGCTATTTCCCAACTCAACTCTACTCCAGTGTAACTGAAAGTTGCCCTTCTGGTCTTAGCTGTCCTCTGCAGGAAGAAGGAACACTCCAGCAGAAGCAGGCATTTGATGGTGTTTTAGTTGGTCTTAGTGTTACATAACCCCTTCATGGATCGTTGCCTTGTCGTGGCGAAGGGGCTTGCGTAAATCAATGAAGCCATGAGCTATGCCGTGCAGGGCCACTCAACCCTGACTGCTCCCTGGAAGGACAGGTACTGAGGCTGAAGCTCAAATATTTTGGCCACCTAATGCGAAGAGAGGACTCTCTGGAGAAGACTCTGATGCTGGGAAAGATTGAAGGCAAAAGGAGAAGGGGAAGGCAAAGGATGAGATGGTTAGACAGCATCACCGATGCAACGAACATGAAAATGAGCCAACTCAGGAAGATAGTGGAGGACAGGAAGGCCTGGCGGGATATGGTTCATGGGATCACGAAGGGTCGGACACGACTTAACGACTGAACAACAAAGTGTTACATAAACAATAAATGTAGGAACAGTCATAAATTCAACTCACCAGTTCTTTCACAGCTCTGAAGTTTTCCTTCCTAAAAGACACAGCATAGCTTTTCTCTCCTATTTTATATGGATTAATTAGTGCATCACAGCGGATATCAGCGTCCTAGAAAGAGCATGTAAAAGTATACATAACAGGAGCACATACGGCATATTGTGCAGTTGATTATCTAATACTAATTATTGTTAGCCTCGCTGTATGCACAAAAAATGCATACTAGCCTCGCTGTATGCAACGAATAGGAATGCATTCGAAAAACACACTGGAGTTTATTAAAATCCATTATTAAAAGACAGCACTGAAAAAATTACAGGAGCAGCCTAACAGTCCAGGCTTTTAGACCCGCTAATTATAGATAGGATAAGATAGAGAGGAGTTTGGTTGAATTCACCAGCTATGTTTATAAAAAGGAGGAAAGTAAGCAGCTTAGGGGGAAGGGCGGTGATATACTGTAGCCCTGTCTTCCTTCTAACTGCCTTACACTGTTCCTTTCAGTAAAAATTGCTAAACGAACATCTACAGAGTTCCCTTTACTACTTTCTCCACTTACTTCATCTCTCTACAACTACTGTACAGTTGAAATGTACTCTTGAATCTAGATCTGAGCAGCTGTACTAGTGCCAAAGTCATGCAGATATCCATAAAGACCATGTGGTCAAGAAAACTCCAATGTGGAAAATACCATGCAGAAATCAAGGTTAAACTTTATCTCATGCCAGGTCAACCAAAAGCTTGTAAGACTCAACACTTGATCTAGCTAGAGGGCAACAAGATGAAAAACATCATCTGGTATCTAAGGTTTGAAGGGACACAAGATTATTTAAGCCCACTTTATCCCCATGTTTATTTGAACACAAGATGAGGCCGTGAGTCACTGTGCCACGAACTTTCAAAAAGCATTTCAGTGCTATGAAGGCATATTGATAGACACAAAATCTACACAAAAACAAAGGCAATGTTCCAGTTTTGGAAATGCCTTAATCAGCATGGAGCAGCAACACACAGGAGGGCAGGTGTAGTGTGCAACGTCTCTATTATTACCCCTTTCCATATGGCTTTGGATTCACACTGCATTTGTTGTTATACAATATAATTGATATCAAAAACCATTTATTGACCTGATTGGTGTTCACTGCAGTCACATACAGCAAAGGATTGTTCCCTTCAGTGTGATTTGGGATATAGATTTTTAAAGTTGCCTTGTTTACTAGAAAACTTCCTCTTGTGACCTGAAAAATAAACAAATAATTATCTTGATAAACCCTGGGAGAAAACTCCTGCAGATCTGAATGGCCTACGTTGGAAGACTAAGAAGTTGTAAGTTTAAAAAGAAAGTCACCTGTGTACAGGTCTGGTCACAATATCTCGTAAAAGATATTGGAGAGATGGAAAGGACAACCAAAATGATCTAGTGTCTGAAACACCAAGACATTTGGGACTTTTTAGTTTAAAGGTGACTAACTTCTCAATCCTACCCCCCCCCCATCTGCGCTGCCACAACTTGCATTCTAGCAGCACAATGTGGTTTGAGGGTCACTGCTGCAAATGGCAACTGGTGTGACCCATGCAGCAGCTGCTTGTCTAGCTCCCTTGGCACAAGTAAGTTGGTGGGGGTGGGTGGGGATGGGGAGGATTGGGGTCACCAGGAGGTGTGTTGGGGGAGGTTATCTGCGGCAAAGGCGCTGCCAATATTCTATGCCCCCCATCCAGCTGTGCTACACCGCCTTGGGTTCACCTGGACTTATGCCAGCCAAAGAGCTGGTGCAGATCTAAGTAGACCCTTGGGCAACAGGGGGCTTACATGGACATAAGGGAACAAACCTTTTACTTCAACAAGGTCTCTAGATTGCACCACCACCACCACCACCGGATGTGATGTGCACCCCCATGGCATGGCTGCATCGGTGCAAGGGGCAAGGGATAGGATTGGGGCATAAATGATTGAGGCTTATACAATTATGCATATGAATAGGGAGTTTTTCTTCCTCTCCCAAAACAGCCGAATCTGGAGTCATTCAGTCAAGCTAACCAGCAAGAGATTCAGGACAGCCAAAAGAAAGCACTTTTTCACACAGTGCGTAATTACTGTATGAAATTCTTTGCCACAAGGTGGGTCGATAGCTTTGTAAGGGGATTCGACAAATTCATGGAGGATTGACTTGTCAGTGGCTTCTAGTCACAATGGCTATTTGTAGACTTCAGGTTCAGTGCGTATGCCTCTGAATACCAACCAAGAGTGGGAAAGAAGCCTGCCTTTCTCTTCTGCTTGGGAGCTTCTCAGAGGCAGCTGATTGTCCACTGTGGGAAACCAAATGCCGGACTAGGTGAGCCTCTGAGCTGATCCAGAGGGACCTTCTTCTGTGACTGAAGTCTTAAAAAGAATAACCAAATAATATAACATTGCAGCAAGTATGTATTTCAAGTGTAGAATTTCTGGGTTTTGTTGCTGTGGAATTGGGGTGTGTGAGTTTTGGGTTCGGATCTCTGTGTGTAACACGTGTTTGCCCATAGATGCATACAGAGTAACGCTCCCAAAATGTATAAATTAAATGAATGAATGAATGAATGAATGAATAGGCATTGCCTATTCCTGAACTGCGGGTGGCGCAGTGGGTTAAATCGCTGAACCATGAGCTGTCGATCGAAAGGTCGGCACTTCGAATCTGTGACGGGGTGAGCTCTCGTTGCTTGGCCAGCTCCTGCCAACCTAGCAGTTCCAAAGCATGTCAATGCGAGTAGATAAATAGGTACCACTTGCGGGAAGGTAAACAGCGCTCCGTGTTCCAGCTGCATGCTACGTGCTGTGGCAAGGAGAGTCATGCCGGCCACATGACCACGGAGGCGTCTTCGGACAACGATGGCTCTTCAGCTTTGAAATGGGGATGAGAAACACACCCTAGAGTCGGACACGACTGGACTTAATTGTCAGGGGTCACCTTTACCTTACTATTCCTGAACTAGTCCAGTAAGCTGTATTTGACACTGTTTAGTTCAATCTGCTTCAGCCAGAAATGTAAGATAGAATACGAATATGATCTCTCTCTATATATTTAGAATAGAAAAGAAATGTTTACTGACCTTAACAGAAAAATTGAATGCAGATCCTATTTCATCAAAGGTGTTTACAGTAGAGGGAGCATTATGATCAGAATACACCTCATAAAAGTTCATGCTGGTAAGCCTGAGTGAAAATAGGTTATGAATAAGCATATTTTTGGAATCTTAGTGGGTGTTTTCTGCATAAAAGGAAAGTAGCTGGGATCAGAAATATATTTGGAAGATAATTACTTACATACAGATGTGTATTGCTGTTTATTTCTTAAATCAGCAGTGTTAAAGTGACTATTCAAAACACAGCAGGGTGTATATGGAGCAATACTGTCAGAAACTGCTGGGTATTCCTTCCTTCCTTTGCAGACCCCTCCCCCGCCATACCACATTATATTCTGTTGCTGAGCATCTTCTAACCCTCAGCAATGTCTTTTCATGGGGTAGGAGGGCTTCAGTAGGGAGGAGTCTTACCAGGCGTACTCTTAGACACACGTAACATGCACACGTTGGGGAAGTCTATCCCGCTCCCTCATGACTTTTCGGCGAGGGCCCAAAACATTTCTGTTTCATCTAGCATTTGGGTGATGAGTTGTTGTCCGACTCCTGTGTCTCAAGATGTTCTGCTTTGCTGCTTCTCTGCTCCATATTGTCGCCCCCCCCCCAGTGGATTTTATTGTTTTTAATTTATTTTATGTATTGTTTTAAATTATGTATTTTAATCCTTGTTGTAAGCCGCCTTGGGCATTTGCCTTGGCATAGGATAAGGCGGGGTATACATTTTTATAAATGTAATAAATAAATAAATAAAGTCTATTGCTTGCACAGCGGCTGGTATTGACGGCGGCAGCGCAGCCAATACCCTGTTCCCCTTCTCAGCCTTGATCTGCCTTCCCAATTCCACTTGGACTTCGGCCAGCTAGACCCATTTGGGCGGCAGAAACTTACGCCAGAGGAGACTGCCTCCCCCCCCCCCCCGGCAGGATGCAGTGCATGCTCCAGTGGTGCAGCTGCATCAGTGGGCTGGGGCTTTTGATATGATTAGGCTGTTAGAGTTTGTTGTTCAGAGAATTCATCAAGGACTGCCCCTTGACCATCCATCCCTGGTTGCATATGGGTACCTGCACTGTTTTGCACTCTGAGGAAGATGTGGCAGAAGACTCCAGGATTACTCAGGAGCTCTGTGCCTTAATTAGCATACAACTCTGGATTGAGCTTACAATGCAGTTGGTGAAGGAAGCCAAGGTTGAAGACACTTCTTTTGTGCTCACTAACAACTCTGTTTTCTCCGAAGTCAGGAAACTTTCAGGATGTGGCTTTTTTACAGGTTTAAATCTGCTGACCAACCAAGGTGTGGCCGGTCCAGGAATTTCCACCAAAAGGTAAGGCTTCTCTTTATGCCAGCCAGCTAAGGGGAGGGGGTTTGCTATGAAACCAAAGTTCAGTCTTTCCTCTAAGGCCTGTGGGACCAGTGGCGTCACTGCAGGGGGGGCGGAGCTCTAAGTTCCGCTGCGATCGGAGCCTCCGTTACACGGAGGAATGAAGCGGCCCTGCCCCCTCGCCTTCGGAGCCTTTCAGGGAAGCGAAAGCAACACGCTGCTTTCGCTTCCCTGAAAGGCTCCGAAGGCGAGGGGGCGGGGCCGCTTCATTCCTCCGTGTAACGGAGGCTCCGATCGCAGCAGAACTTAGAGCTCTGCCCCCCCTGCAGTGATGCCAGTGTGTGGGACTCAATGCTTCCTTGCCAACAGTCCAAGCAAACTGCCATGAGATGGTCTGGGTCATGCTCGCCTGGCATGCACCCAACACCACATACATGTATGTATAAACACATGTCAGGCAACAGAGGGGATAAGGAAGATTATTTGCAGCAGCTTTGTGTCCATGGTCTGTATGAAACCCAGTGAAAGTCACTCACTCATTAACGTGGACAATCCCAGATGGATTTTGTGAATGCCCCCAAACAGAAAATATTTATTTCCCCACATTTAGATTATCATCAGCACTCACAGGTGTGCCGCTGAATATTCAGGCGTTCACAACGTATGTCTGTGATTGTCAATATTTACACATGAATGTCATCACATCACCAAATGTCAAACATATACTGTAATAATAGCAGAAGAAAAATGTTCAGGTCCTTTGCTTGGTTGTGTCCATATCTCCTTTTCTTCATCAGCCCTAAAGGCTAGAATCAAGATGAGAAAGTCCAGTATAATAATTGCAGATTGTGGCCAGGATTTCAGCTTCAGTTGATTGGTCAAACATTTATAGGAGGTCCAAAAGATGACCGTGGCCCTGCCTAGTCATGTTAACATGGATAGATTACTGCAAAAGTTGTCGGCTAGGTTAGGATTACCCACCTTGTTAAGTGAAGTTCCGCATCATAGCGAAGTGGGACTGTTAGGTTGACTTGGTTGTTTGTTTCATCCTCTTCATAACTTGCACTATATATATATATATATATAGAAAAGAATGGTATATTTAAGCATGGTCTTTATACACATAGCCTGGTAGTAACAATTAGTTGTTGCTATTAGCTGCAGGGAATAGGTTACAATGTTATATGAAATAGTCATTTATACTATACCTCAAAGCTTGAAAACTTAAAACTGCCAGATTCTGAAGACTATTCAAATTAAAGTCAAAAGTAATATCAAAAGATACCTATGCAAAACAGAGATGAAAGATGAAATTAAAACAAGCAAAGTAACTGTCACTAATCATCAGAATTATTTTAGGGCACTATCTTCAGTACTGTATCTATGTTATCATACCTGTTCTCTCAGTGTCGAGACATTTCTAGTCTTTCCTCTTTCCTTTTCCATTCTAGTCTTCAACATGGCCCTTCTTTGCCCCACACCCAAGCCTTACTTTATGCACATCCCCACTGTTACCAGCTTGTCCTCTCCCTATTTAGTGTCAACCCCCAAACTCCCCTTCTTTCATCCCTGCTTTATATATCTCCTACAGATTAAAAGGCCCTGAAATTATTGCTCCCAATGTCCCAATGTGAGTAGACATTAGAAGACTCTATGCATTCAGTTATGCTTATGGAACCTCTAACTAATTCTAAAATATGCTTGTAGCTGTCACAAGGCCACACTGATCACTGCTAAGAGGGAGGAAGCCAGGATAGGAAGACATCCTGAGCAACTTCTTCCCTCCCGTCCGGTGAATAGAACCAGTTGTCTGATGGGGAGGAGAACCATTTCCACACATATGAACCTACTTAGATAGAGTCCCATATGCCCACACTTAATTTTGATAAGCATTGTGTGGCTACACGTGAAATAACACTTTCGGTGGTAGTGTCTATATTGTGTAGCTCCCTTCCAAGGCAGACTTGCTTGGATCCCTCATTAATGGAAGTTAAGACTGCTGATTTAGAGTGATTTATTATATCCCAAGGTTTTTATCCTTTGAGATCCCAAATAAGTGTGGAACCTAGTTTTTGAATATAGAGTATTGCGGCACAATCCTGCCTACCCTTGGACCGGCAGAGTCTAGGGTGCAGCATCTGCCGAGTAGGCAACACCAGTGCAGAGGTTGGCGCTGCTCTACTCGCCACAGATCTGGAGCTGTGCCCACTGGGGAAGGTGAGTTTTCTACCGGGCAGTGAAGGGGCGTGGGGAGGGCAGAACAGGGCGTTCGGGGGGGGGCTGGGAAGGGGGAGGGATCAGCGGCAGCCTCCTCTGCTGTATCCTACCCTCCTTCCTGGGCCTGGCTGGCATTACACGGTAAGACCCATTGGGGCAGCTGGGGCTCTACTCGGGGTAAGGGGACAAATGTCCCGTTACCCCGAGGAGGCCTCCAGCTGCGCCAGGGTAGGTCCCATCCTGCAAAGGATGCAGCGGACACCTTATTTGCACCGCTGGGTCCTGCTAGACAGGACTGGGCTGCATAACTCTCTTCTCTGTATAACTTTGTGCTGTCTCTTCAGCAGACTGTTGTTGCTGGACTGAGGTTAGTCCTGAACCAGCACCTTCCCTATTGTTTGTGATAGATCTAGCTATCTGTTTGAATAGCAGTAAATATATCTGCAATTGTTTGATCAGAGCTTGATTTACAATCATCACATATTTCATCTAGTTAGTGTGTACTGTGGCTAAATGCCCAGAGGGCTGTTTTGACTATATCATATAAACGTTTGATACATCTTCATTTCAGCAGCAAACATTTATGGTTTTTCCACAACCACAAACCATTTATACTGTGAAGACTGGAAGCATTGGCAGTGTTGCAGTTATGGCAGGGCAGCCACAACATGTGTTTGCAGCTAGTAATAGTACTAGATTCCAGTTTTTAAAAAATTGTGGTAATTCAGCCTATTAAGTTAAAAGAAAAACTCATTTACTACTTGAAATTATACTTGAAGAAAATCATCACTCACTGAATCCTGAAGGCTCAAGGTGTGACAATTTCTGTGATGATTTTCTCTGTATATGTGTGCATACATCTATGCATGGTGTGTGCATGTGTGGTCTTTCTACTGTCTCTGGTTCTATTTTTTTTTTTTGTAGTGAGTGTTTGTGGTTTATTTACTTAATAATGTTATCATGTTGCTTTTATGTTATGCTGTAAGCCACCCTGGAGCCTTTTTGGTAAGTAAATAAATATTTTTTTAAAACCAAACCCAAAAAAAATCCTATTAAAAAACATTAGGATTATGCAAAAAGCTAAAAGACTCAGCCCTCTATACTGGGAGTATACTATGCTCAATTGCCTCTAGACTGCCTCCAGATGCATGGGCTACTTTCACTTCTCATAGCACTAAGCTTTTGACCATGAGTTCAAGCAGCTGTCTACAAGACTGTGATTACATACTTTAGAAAGGAGATGAACAAGGACAAACATGACCAATTATTCAGTGTAACCAACACGGGCACCCCAATCCTACCTAAAGATCCAGTGCTCTGCCTTGGGCAGCCTGCAGCAGGCAGCCCGCAGTGGAAAGTCTACTCGAGGAATGGGATGCTCGTCCCCTTCCCCGAGTGCAATGGCGGCTGGGGCCGGTAGGTCTCCAGGGATTTCTGCCAGCTCTTTTGCTGACGGAACTCGAACTCGTGTAACGGCCCAGCGGAGCCCGGCGGGGACTGGGATATGGCAGACACCATGTCCCCGCCCCTGTCACGGCTGGGCCTATGGCCACCCTCTTGGCTCCGCCGTTCCTCCCCCCATCCACCGACGCTCCCAGCCGTCCGCCGGATCCTACCTTGTCCGGGTCCGGCGGTGGTCTGAGGGCTCCGGCGGCGGAGCTCCGTCAGCAAAAGAGCCTTGCGCCGGCCTTCCCAGCTCTAAAGAAATGTCAAACGTGCCTTACGGCACGTTTGCGACTATTCTGGACAGCGGAAGCTAGGTTCGCCGCCCATAACTTGTGCAGGATTGCACTCCAAGTTATTTTGTTTCCACTGCAAGAGTCCCTATTCCAAGGTTCTTGATGCATGTTACAGCAGACACCTGCTTAAACTGATCAGAAAACTGATTACAATTTGCCATAGAATGACTAAGAACTTGCTCCTTTTGTGCATATGTGTATTTTTCCCCTTCAAAAAGCTGAGGTTGTTTTTTTCTTTGGTTTGTTCATTGTTCATGTGCTAATTGCACATGTCTATTCCCCATGCAAAAGCTGTGAACGGCAGTGAAGCCAACAACGTTTCTGCAGCAAGCATGGGTATGTTTCTTCACTGTTGAGGTGGTTTCAATCCACTTGTTAAGTTTAACTCAACAGTGAAGGGACTCCGCCAGTCTCAGGAACAGGTGGGGGAAAGCTTGTTAGCTTCACTGCTGCCTTTGCAGCTTTCCTGCCCAAGCTCATGCAAGGTGATACAATATCCAACGAATCTCTTTTCTCGGAGAACTCAGCCACCGATTCCCCCTGCTCTCACCATCCCCCCCCCAATGGAAATTAAGTATGATGAAAAAAGACTAAGGCAGACTTGGAGAATTTTCCACATGGAATTATTAACCTGGCATACTGCGACATTCATAATTTAAATAAGAAATCTAAGAGTTACCTGTTGACCTGCTTTAAAAACAGGGTAGCTGATTTGGCAGACAACAAGTTGTGGGATAGCAGTCATGTGACAAGAAACTTCAGTTCCATCGACCTAAAGACAACAAGCAGGTGTTTGTACGTATTAAACAGTATTATAAGACAACATAATGCTTTCTGTCTGTGTAATTCTATAGGCATGTTCATGCAATATTAATGTGTTAAGGATTACTGTATCCTAAATATGCCACAACTCTAAGCAGCAGCTCTTTGAATTAAATACATAACTTTCACCATTGGTAAAACCTTCACATCTGTTCCATACAAGTCAGAAGAGTGTTTCATTGATATGTACAGAGAAGAGAAAGTACTGCAGCATGGAAAACTGAGATGCACATGTGCATACAAACACATACACACTTATCCCCACCTTAGACACTTAGGATAATAGGAAGGGCAAGAACCAAGAATTCCCTTAGGACTGTGGTTCCCAAATTGTGTGCCGTGGCGACCTGGGGCACCACAGTGAACTCACAGGGTGCTGTGGGATATTTTAAAGGCGCCTCAGTATATTTTAAATCTTTGCAGGAAACAGAGAGAGGCACTGTGAAAAATTACAATTAGCTTAGGGATGCCGCGAATGGAGAACGTTTTGGAACCTCTGCTTTGGAGATTCCTGATTGCAGTCTCTTTTGACATACAAGTCAATGAAGTTAATATATCACTGGCACAGCCAATGCTGAATCCCAAAATGTTTGGGCAGATAGCACATATGCAGACTGGTTTTCATGATTATACATCTGTTCCCATACTCAAAGAATACATTTCATTCACCTGTATGGGCTTCAGTTTAGAAAACCCTCAGGGAAATCATTGTCTAACACTGCCTTCATGATCTAAAGTGTGTCCACTCCAATGTTTTTTCTTCCCTGTAGCAAATGTTGTCCAAGCTAGTTCCTATTAAAATTTGGCATTGTATCAGAATTCGACTCCCGATTCTGAATGGTTGAAATGAGGAGCTTATTCCTTGGGGAATACAGTGTTTGAAGAATCTCTATCCATGAAAAATATCTACTTTGTTAAGCCACCAAGCATTGTGCCTTGCAGTTGTAAATGCACTTAATAAATAAACTCAATATAGGCAAGTCCACACCAGACACAATTAGGTCTTTTTGGTATTTAAAAGCAAAACCAGAATGAGCTACCAAAAATGGTTGGGAGCATCTCTTTAAGCCATTTAATGTACAGTGTTTTTTTTCCTAGTGCCTCTCTGCTTTGAATGTGTATGTAGAACCACCTGCACTTTATTTAGCTATCTATATAATACATCCAAGCACAGACACAATCAAATGGGAATGTCTCCTGAACATGCTCCATTGAGATGAAATGAATAGGAGCTAAATGAATAGGAGCACTGTAAGATTACATTCATGATTTTTCTGCTTGTGTTTGAGAAATTCATGTAAGACTGCACTAACAGTAACCCTTAAGATTACTGTATATTTTAATGTCATATTTCTATTATAGTCAAGTAAGCAAGCAGTATTTTTTGGAGTACAGCATCAACATTCAAAATTGCTTCTGAGACTCAAGCATTGAAATGTCAAGACCCATCGGATGGGGAAAAATGAATTGAATGAGCCAAACAGTTGATTTCCCCACTTTGGCAGCCCAATCCTATATAACTTTTGCACCGGTGTAACAGTAGATCCCAGAGCACTTATGCCAGTGTAACTTGCCGTATGCCGATGGATGCAAGACGTAACCCCCCTTTTCTGGGGGCATTCGGACGCCCCCGGAATGCCCCCTGCGCTGGCGGAGTTGTGCCGGCGTCCGTTCAGTGCTCTTACACCGGGGGAATCTACTGTTATACCGGTTCACTGGCTAAAGCAGGGCTGGCCACCCTTCTAAAAGCAAATGTAAAAATGATAATTGGTATTGCTAACACCAATGATAGCAATAAAAACTGAGATAAACGTTACACGTACAGGTGCAGAAGATGAAGCGAAAAACAAGTTTTCAGAAAAAGCAATTTGAATTCTGGTGTTGTATGCATTTTCATTCTTGTTTCTTAGTTTTGCACTGAATATTAATTTTTTGTTCTTACTGTTGACAATAAAGTGATGTTTGCTGTTTCAGAAGGGAAAAAAAAGAAAGAAACATAAATACGGTATGCAGCTTAGCTTCAGGCTACTGAACTAGCAACAACAAACTGGTTTCAATTCAGCATGCAGTCATGCACGCTAAAGTCCCACAGAAATCAACAGAAACAATACTTTGCTCTTACATGGGTGGCAGGCTACAATCCTATACATACCTGAGAGTAAGTCCCATTTAACTCAGTAGGGCTTATGTCTGAGTAGACATGCATAGGCTGGCACATCTGAAATTTCTGTTTGCAAACAAGGGCCTTATTATACACTTATTTCTCAAGGGTTGTGCATACTGCTCTTTACAGGAATCACAAACTTAAATGTGCCATTTCATTAGAGGTTAATAATATTGTGATTTTACAGAAGTTTTTCACTTAAGATTAATGAAAGCAAAAAGTGTTATATACACACGTTTTCCCATTTATTCAAAATGTTTTCTGCATTTTCTGTTGTCCTTATGGCTGGGACAGAGGGGGAAAACTCATCTTACCCATTGTGTGTTTTCTGTTGAACATCAAGAACAAGGTCTGTATTGCAGACTTCATCATCACCACAATCTTTAATAAATGGTATCTACAAAAGTACAAAAATTACTTCACTTTTCTTGAACGTAAAAGGTCTGCATTTCGCGTTTGTATAGCACAAATCACTTCATCTGTCTGATCTCGACACTGTCCTTACAACAACCCTGTTAGGTAAGTACTATTATCTGCATATTGCAGTTGAAGGGCTGAGGCTGAGAGGAAGTGGCTTGCCAAAAGGGCCACCAGAATTTTAGGTAGAGGCAAGATCTGAACAAGGTGAGTCCTGATCTGTAGCTACGCCATTTAAGACACTATCTTCCTATAAGAGGTCCAGGGTCTATCTAAGCTTAGTAGAAGGACATATTAGTAAAATTTAAAAAAGTACTTACTAATGACAAGAAAAAATGCACCACTAATGAGTACATTTGTGTACTTCTGTTTCCTAACTGTATAATATCTAACTGCCTTACATTGGTTCTTTCGTGTTAAAACTTAGGCACCTGTGGGACTGTGCATAATCGCTACATTTTTTTATTGGGGCAAACTTGTGCACTGCGATTACCCAAGTACGTACTACACAAAGAAAAGTCAAAGTATGTGACTTGTATAAATTATGCTAAGAAAATGTGCATGCTTTGCTTATGGATAAATGCTTATCATTTAGGGCCCAATCCTATCCAACTTTCCAGTGCTAATGCAGCCGCAATGCAGCCCCAAGATAATGGAACAAACATTCCCTTACATTGAGGAGACCTTTGTGGCTGCCCTCCCACTGGAGAATGCAGCACACGCCCCATTGGTGCAGCTGCATCAGCGCTGGAAAGTTGGATAGGATTGGGCCCTGACAGCCCAATTCTATTGAGACCAGAAGATAGCGGAACATGCGTTCTGTTGTAGGCGTTTTGCAGAGTAGAATGCTGCAGGAGTGCCAGCAGGAAGGCCAGAGCCTTCTTGTGTGCACCAATGGATCCAGGAGGACCCACTGAGGCAGGTAGGAAATCAGGGGAGGTGGGACAGGATGGGGAATGAGGCGGTGATGGGGGGGAAGGGTGGAATGGGGTGGTGATGGGTGGATCAGGTCTGGGAAGGTGGGTTCAGTGGCAGTGGCGGCCACTGAATCCTAGTCCCCTTCCCAGAACCGTTCCCACAGCGCCAGCAAACGTGCTAGTGCAGGTTCAAGCAGACTTCTCTATTCCCATAGGAGACATCCGCAATTGCCCACTCATCGCAGGATGCAGCAGCAGCCATTTTTGCATCGCTGCATCGGGGGAGGGGGGAGAAACATAGGATTGGGCTGTCTGTTCCCATTGCTTAAAGAAAAAAGCACAGAGCTATGCAAAGCACTAGAGTCTAACTCTGATCCCTTAAAATCCTATCCATCCGTCCATGCCTCCCCCTCAAGTTTCTGAGACCTCATCAGGCACTGACCGCATGCATTCAATTCTATCTTAACCTTAGATGTAAGCTGAGACTTAGAATGCCAAGTTCTGTATACACTATCAAATGTTATACTTGTTTAGTCTAATCGTGGCATTGAGGAATTCATGCAGCCTTGGTTATTGGCCAATGCCATCAAAGCAATGCTCCTTCAACAGCATCATAACAGCAGGTTTTCTGTAACCACAGTAGCTTGCATATGGGTTATGTGCCAATTTATGTGATGATATAGCGAGGAGATTGTGTCCTGATATACTTACACTATGAGAAACAGATGCAGGGGAAGTTTCATCAAGAACAGGACTTGAACCAGGATTCTTGAGGCTAATATCAACGCGCACACTAAGAGGGTCAACAGCATCAGAGGGCTCCTATTAACACATACATACACACAAATAATCAACCAGCACCCGTTTTGTTGTCATTTCAAATTTAATACATATAACCTATCAGCAGAGTTACTTCTGTTATCCAAAGTATCTGATACTTGTCTAATACTGCAGCATTACTTACTTTAAAGCTATATAGCATCATCTTCAAGTCTGCTGCAGAATATTTCACTGTATTACCTTTCAAATAAGAACAAAAATAATGCACTACAGTATAGCAAAAAGGAACCCCGGTTTGAGCAGCCACCTTGTTTGTTTGTTATGAGTTTGCAGTTGTCTTTCAGCTTCTTTCCCATTTGTTGCCTGCATTTCTTTATTTCTGACTGCATCCACCTAAAATTCCACAAGACAGTCTGGGCAATGACTCTTGCAAACTTGTTAGCTGGATGGAACTGCTCCCCTCAGAGCCCTCACCTCAGACTGCAAGGCTAGGTCCACCAGAAGGATACTCTGTTCTGATATGAATTTGCCCTCTCAGCATCAAGGCCCTACTTCTAGTGCCAGTGCCTTCAGAGGTGAGGTGGAGAATATATGGCGTTTTTACCACAGCATCTCAGCTGTGGAAATACTTAGCTGACATTACCTTACCAGCTTACCACCTTACCTTACAGCATCGGACAGAACATTTTATTCTCCTCAACTTTTAAATGGATAATACAATAAAACTATTCTGTCTCCCTTCTTTTATTGTTGTTTTGCGAAGTTAACATGTTATTGTTTTAATTCAACATCAATTGTTAAATTTTAAAATGTGTATTGTTAGCTAAATCAGAAACATTTGCTGAAAAGTGGGATAGAACCTATTCAAAGAGTGCCAGACCAAGGTTTTAAAATGAACTATTTTTCACGTGACAGAAATGACAGGCAGATCAGATAAGATATTTTGCTTATTATATCTAACTAAGACCTCAATGCGACAGAGAAAATGGGCAAATCACCTTGACTAGTCCTCACAATAGGAAAACTGAAGATGAGTTGTAAAGCCAGGTCTGGATTGTATCACTTCAGACTACAAGTGGGAGCTGCAGTAATATAATGTTTCTCCATACCAAAAAATGCCTCAGACGTGCATTTCTACTTACATGCAGTATAATATTATTATTTCAATTTCTATGACACCCTTCAATATAAATTCTCAGAGCGGTTCACAATAATAATAAAAATACTACAATAACCCCCCCACACACACACACACACAGTAAAAGAATGATTAAAAAGCTTAAACCTAATGTAATATACGGAAGGGTTGGGTAGTATTTACCTGGACATTAAATGCATGCTCCGTACAGCTCATTATGGGACGGACTATGATATTACTCTGCAGGTTCCTATCGTTGTTTTCTTTAAATAATCCTCTAGAGGTCACTCGATAGGACAGGAGATCAGCATCCAATGTCAGGTTGTATCTTAAATCTGAAGAGAAAATAGAACAGAAAGAGCTCCCATCGATCTGAGAAAGTTGAACATCAAAATTACATCAAAACAGATCAAAGTATTTGTTCCTAAAATTGTAAAACGTAAATGATTTGCATTTGTCCAACTGTGCAAGCCACAGGATAATAATAGGAATAACACCAGTCAATCTATGAGATGATTGTGTTTGTATCTGTAACAAGTGCTGTGCTAATTATGAGCATTAATACATATATGAATCTGACTGAATTCTCCTTCATTTCTCTTCAATAACAAGACCTGACTAATCTAGAAAAAAGCCTAAAAATAATGGTTTCCTCATTGCGCAGTGCGTATCTCATTAGAATTTGGCAGGTGGAAAAGTCAAAGAAGTAGCTGCATTCCCCTCTGCTAGCACACCTGGTGCCATATACAGAAGTACAAGCTGTTCAAATAAATATTGTAACAGTAAAATTACTAGCACTTCCCAAAAATATGCCAATAGTTGGGATTCATTCTTATACTGGCATCAGAGCTCAAGTAGAACTCTATCATAAAAATCAATGTCAAATAAAATATTACAAATACTTACCCACTTGATTACTGTTATTGTTGGGCCTAAATGCTGCACTGAAACATATCTGGAGGACTACCTCTGTATTCTTGTTCAGCAAGTTGATCTTCTTTGGTGCAGATGAAATATGTATAGACACATCTGCTATACTCTGAGACCTAAAATACAGACAGATGTGCCTGTGATTTCCGTTACTTTACCTACAAAAATGGACTTGTTCTAGGATAGATCTATTTAACAATTAGAATTTTAACCAAAAAAAAATTGTAATAAAGATAGTGGGAAGTCTTTCTACCATAGCACAGATCGGAAGCTTTCATGGCCCGCTATAATGATCATAGTTCCAACATTTACAGGTTTAAAAGCCATGTGTAGAAAAAAATATGCAGATGTGTTTAAAACCACTAAAAAACATTAAAAGGATTTTAACTTGTTTTTTAGTTAAGTTTTAAACACATCTGCATATTTTTTCTACACATGGCTTTTAAACCTGTAGAAGTTGGAGCTATGATCTTTCTACCATATTCGGAGAACTTCTAGTGCTAGCATAGCACACATAAGGCAAAAACACCCACCCCATTTATTTATTTATTTAAAAAAATTTAAAAAATTATATCCCGCCTTTTCCTATGTCGAAAGCAAATGCCCAAGGCGGCTTGCAACAAAGATTAAAATACATAATTTAAAATACATAAAATAAGTTTAAACAATACATAACCATACATAAACAAATTTAAAAACAATAAAATCCACTGGGGGGGCAACAGTATGGAGCAGAGAAGCAGCTTGGCAGAGCATCTTGAGACACAGGAGGCAGACCACGACCCATCACCCAAACGCTAGACGAAACAAAAATGTTTTGAGCCCTCGCCGAAAAGTCATGAGGGAGGGGGTGGTTCTCCTGTTAATCGCATTCCACTATATGCATGTGTTTGTTAAATACTTTAGGATAAATCGATAGTGAAGTACCATATTATTCCTCAACTAGATAATAGGAAATTCCTTCCTTGATTTAAAAATGAAGATAGGAGCATAAATAACCTTGACTGAGCCAGAGGACAAATGTCCAACATCACATTTAAATTAAGTCACCATTCCCACTGGCATGCGAATGATAATTCACATGACACAAGCAAGTAGCACCTAATTTAAACCATGTTAGACGTGTGTAACCCTGCATGAGTAGGGTTCTTTTACAGATCCTGAGCCGTAATAAAGGTAGCAACAGGGGAGGTAGCAATTTTCTTTGCCGGTTCATTAAAAATCCAGCACTCACCAGAGTTGAATCACATTTCCATCAGCACCCACAGATACATCAGTAATTCCATCACCATTTAAATCACTATGGCCATCTATTGATCTTCCAAAATACTGCAGTTGCTGGCCAAATGCAAGGTCTGATCCTAAAATTTTCTGAGAAGAGAAATTGATTAAAGCAAACACAGTCAGGTTGGTTTTCACACACACAAAAAAATCATTTCGTTTTAGTTACAAATATCAGGCTACATATATTTTGAAGATTCTCCCCATCCACACTTTTCATATTAACAATGAAACGATAATCATTC
Source organism: Plestiodon gilberti rubricaudatus (assembly GCA_026170595.1). Lineage (NCBI taxonomy): Eukaryota > Metazoa > Chordata > Lepidosauria > Squamata > Scincidae > Plestiodon > Plestiodon gilberti. The sequence goes on along the minus strand of JANXHW010000002.1, from coordinate 23,224,510 downwards.
ATTTACATTGTTTGCAAGTTACTTCCAAAAGCACATGCTGTTTTAGTCCACTAAAGCTTATGCCACAATAAGTACATGAGCCTTTAAGGTCCCATAGTAATCATTGCTTTACTACAGAAAGCTAATATAGCCACCCTCCTGGAATTTAGTGGAGGACAGGAAGGCCTGGCGGGATATGGTTCATGGGATCACGAAGGGTCGGACACGACTTAACGACTGAACAACAACAACAACAATTATCAAACCCAGGTTTTTTTCCAACAAAACCTACAGTGTATGTTTGTATTAGAAAATTCACATAATGAAACGACAATTAACAGCGAAGTGGTTAATTCCTGGTTAATTCCTTTAGTCTACACTTCCATATATTTTCTGTTGTGAATCGTTCATCAGCTTATAAGGGTCATACAATCCAATGACAAAAAAGGACTCCCCCCCCCAAATATATTGATCTACTAATGAAAAGAGATGATAAATAAACTTGTTATGAGCCTGCATGAAATTCTAAATGGGTCAGACCCATTAACTGGGTTCTTACCCAAAGGTAAGAACCCAATTAATAATACTCTGAAACAAAGTTACTTACCTGAGAATACTTAGTGCGTATTGTCCTTTGTTTGCCATTGTAAATGTACACAGCACCAACATTTTCATTTTCTAAGGGCGCCCCAACTATCACATCATTAAAGCCATCCAAATCAATGTCTGACGCATCAGTGATAGCAGATCCATATCGAGCATTTTCTAACCCCTGCGGGCCTTCTAGAAATTCTCGTTTACCCAAAATGCCCTTTGAGAAAAGACCAAAACGAGAAAGAAAGGGAGGAAAAAAAACTTACATTAAAATTATTGAATGTACCAGACTTAAATTCTTGTATTCAAATGTAATTCCTTGAAACAGAGATGGAATTTCCTAGTTCATTAAAAAAAAAACACAGCTGTGGAAATACGTATTCTTTTGATTTTTGTTGTGCCAACTATGAAAGGAGTGCTAAAAAAAAAATCTTACATAACGTAATAAAACTTTCCATTAAACATTTCAGCAATCACAGCTAAAATATCATTTCATTCTTATAGTATCAATGATTACTGATATCTGCATAGCATGGTATGGACATTCCATTAGGCATTGGTCCAGCTAGGGACAGTGTGAGAACGACTTGGATCGGGCCCATGGGTGCCTGCGATCCGATCCTCCTGTACAATTGAGCATGTGCTTGCAGAGCCTTCTAAAAATGCCAACATTTTACCAATCAGCTGGAGGACTTGATTCCATCTCCCTACTCAGCACCAAATAGCCAATAAGCAGGGTTTTAAGTATTTTGAACAGGCTCCAGGCAAGCAGCCCAGCTACTCTGTGCATATGCCTTTGAATCAAAGCAAGTCTATTTGTTTATGCCAGATGACTGAAGTGATATTCTTTAAGCATGTGTTGCTTGCTCATAAAGACCAACTGTTAAAATACCAGAGCTAGTGACTAGAAACCCAGGTACGTTTTACTTACCTTTGTGACAGAAAACAAGTAGACTCTTCCTTCTTCTTTTTTAAAGTCATTCATGAACATTGGCGCACCAACCAATAGCACATCTGTAACTGAATCCCCATTAACGTCCACTGAACAGATCACACTGCCAAAGTAGGAGCCAATCTGAAATGATAATTTTTATCAGATGGTGAGCACGACACCAGTTAAAACTATACACTGCAGCAAGGGCACACAAAGCCCTTAACAACATCTTTTTTAGATTTTAGATTAAATGGAACACTTGCCTGCTCTCCTTTCTGGGAGTGAACAATAGTGATGTTGCCATGGTCATCAACCTCATAAACTACTATTCTTCCCGTATAGCTGGACCGTGGAGCACCGGCAACAAAATAGATGGTGTTTCCACTTGAGAGAACAGCAACAGAATAACCTGAAGGACAAAATTAGTTACCGTTATTGTGTTCCAGAAGCGGAAAGTCCATGTAGACAACTGTATATTGGGACCAAAAGTGGGTATAGATGACCAAACACTTTAGGATACCAAAAGTACCTGTATATAATATGGGTTGCTGCTTGCCAAAGGTTATACAGACCACTGATACAGTTACAAAAAGGAAGATTCTTTGTTGTAATTTTCCCTGAAAAAGCTTCATAAGGAGAAGAACTGGATGTTATCATCACTCTGCTCTTCTTGCTATACCACTCTACAAGAGATGGATCTGAATGGATAGGACACTGGGAGAAATTGTAAGGTCCCCCTGCAGACTCCAATTCATGCTCCCTGGCATTAGAAATTGAGCTATATTCAGGAAGACTAATGCCAAAACACAGAGAGAAATGCACACCATGTACTATTAACACTGCGACATGTGGGGAATCCATAACCACTAGGACATAAACTCATGTTTAAACATCAATAGGAAGGTGGCCAAATGAGCCTCCCAGGGTGGAGAGTTCCATAGGCTGGGTGCCATGATGGAGAAGGCCTTATCACACCTACCCACCATCCACGTCTCTGCTATATGCATAAACCAGAGGTGAAGAACACAAAAACTTTTTTTTGTTGTTGGCACTCATTTTGAAGTTTAAGTAACAAGCTATTTTATTTAATCAGTCAGTCAGTTAAAAGATCAAGTAACGGCCCAATCCTAAATAGGCTTGGGACAACACACCCAGGCCTTTACCGCAGCGGAACATAGTTCCGCTGCGGTAAAGCAGGGTCTCTTGCCTGCTGCTTTCTCCGCAGGGGAATGGCTCTGACAGTGAGGGGGCGGGGCCGCCTCCTGCTCGTTCGGTAAACGGGACTCCGACTGAGCAAAACTTACAGCCCCGCCCCTACCGGAGCGACGCTTCTGCCGCTCTCATAAAATGGCTGCCAACGGAGGGCAGAGTGATCAATTGTCGGCCATTTTGGGAGCATTGCCACACAAAGCAGCAGCGCTCCTTGACCATTGCTGGAACATCCATCACCCACCGGAGAAGGTAAGGCAGAAGCGGGAGTGGGCAAAACGGGGCAGGGAGGGGGTTGAATGGGGGTGGGGAAGCTGCAGGAGGGGGTGGAACTGGCAGCAATGGGGCACGCCGGATCCTATTCCCTCTTTTTCAAGTCTCCCCGGCCCCTTTGTCTCCTCAGACTTGTACCAATGAAAACACTGGCACAGGTCTGAGAAGACCCACTGCAGAGTGGGATGCTTATGGAGGGGTAAGGGGATTTAAATCCCCTTTCCCTTCTGAAGCCTCCCAACCCGCATTCCCTCTGCTGGATACTGCACACCTCTTTGTGTTTTTTTTCTGACACAGCTGCACCAGTTGGGGGGAGGGAGGATAGAATTGGGCTCTAAACCCCCTCCCCCCGCTTGATAACCCCAATATTTTGTATATTCCTCAGTATACAAAACGACTTGTATAAAATGATCTTGAATTTAATGAAATGCATTTACTAATGTTCAAAATAATTTCTTGCTTTTCAACTTAATTCTAAACATGAATATGCTATGGTGTACAGATGCAACTGATAAACCTTTCACTGTGCCTTGTGAACTTCACCTAAATAAGAGGTTTGATTTCGCTCTTGAAATTTTTGTTCAAATGCTTCACTGGGAAATATAGTAGTCTGTTTCGCTGTTTCTTGGACCACTGTGCCATTCCATTCATAGGCTCCAACAGCACCCAACATCAGAACTTCCTGAAGAGAAAATAATCCAAAACAAACAGAAATTAAAATATTATCCAGCGTTTATTCGGACCCCCCCCCCCCACACACACACACACTTGCGCATAACTAACTAAATGACAGAAGGTGCAACTCTATGAAGGTAAAATGAATCATAGTGAATAAATGCTCTGTGACATGAAGGTCAATTCATAAATTACTGCAGCAGCGTTTCTTTCATTTGAATATGCCTTGAATTGAACTGGATCACTGGTCTATCTATGCCAGAATTGCCAATTCCAACTGGAAGAAGCTCTCAGACAGAGGTCTTTCCTAGGCGTGCATCTGAGATCCTCATAACAGGAGATGGAAGCAGAACATATGCTTTAACAACTGACGTATCCACTGTAAACATTTCATCCCACCCATCTCTGGTAACATCTAAATGTAGGAATACCTGTGGCTGAAATACTTGCTTCCCACCAATGCATATGTAACTTAAGGCCCAATCACGATGGGATTTTGCGCAGCTGGAACGCTAGTCCTGGCAGTGCAAGATCCTTTACGGCGGTTGCAAATGCAGCTGGGTTGCCGCCGTAAAGCGGCAAGCAGCCAGAGCCGTGCACCAGTGAAGAGGTAGGCAAAACGGGACAGGGAGGAACGAGGTGGAGAAGGGCGGGGAATGGATCGAGGCCAGGAAGGCGGAAGTATCGGTAGTAGCAGCACTGCTGATATCGTACCCTTCCTGGCCTCGATTCACCCTCCTGGGGCAAGTCCTACTCAGACTTGCACCAGCAAAGTAGCTGGTGCAGGTCTGAGTAGACCCATTCAGGAGGTAAAGCTTACCCTTGGGCAAGGGAACAAATGTTCTCTTACCCAGAAGTGACCTCTGGGACCTGAAGCTTCCCTGCGGGATGCAGCATGCACTCCAGTGGCATGGCTGCATTGGCAGGATTTAGGTAGGATTGGGCTGTTAGTCTCCCAAACCAGAAAGCATTAATGTAGGAATAAATAAATAAATAAATAAATAAATAAATAAATAAATAAATAAATAAATAAATAAATAAAAATATCGCCAGTATTTATATACTGCTTTTTTTAGTCATCAGATTTCTCCTCTGACTAATTCAAGGCGGTTCACACAGGCAGGCTATCTAACCCCCCAAAGGGGTTTTTACAAATGCAATACTAAGTTCTAATCTTGCATAGAACAACTACGTTCCAGATGGTTTCCTTCACAGTCTGGCTTGGGAGGCGAATGCCAGAGTCCCATGCTTGACTGGCAGCAACTCTGAATACTCTGCATTTTTCCTCTCTTTCATTGAGGGCTTCTGCAGATCGTCAGCGGCATGTTGACAGCTCTTGACAGCTCACGGATACTTCCAGGTTTCTTGAACTGGTGGCATGAGAACTTCAGGCATATGAGACCGCAGCTCAATCACTGAGCCAGACCTCCTGCCCATGTCATTCACTCATACACATGGTTGTCTCATACGCACATTACTGGAGTAGTGCAGGAAGAAGCCATAGGACATGGTTGCTAACTGATCTCTTATGGATGGTCTGGGTTCATAGAACATGCCTCATGGCATGAATCTGATTAAGTTTGCTTTGATACACCTGATCACTATTCTTCAAAACTACAATTATGCATGTACAATATTTACTGTTTACTTCATATCAAAAAATTCAACAACATACTACAACATAGTATTAATACAGTGTAGTTTGTATAATATGTGCCAATACCACATCAAGTTATTCCTTACCTTTAGCTGTGAGTAAGATGCACTGAAGCCCACTTGTGACATTTCCATCTGGAATAAATCACCTTGATCAGTACCTGGTTAAACAAAATTCCAGTATTTCTGTAATTTATTCAGATGTCTGGCATCTCAGTTACAAACATGTTACTTAGAAGAAAGCCACACTGATTTCAAATAATAATTACTGGGTCCAAAAAACTACTTCACACATGCTTAAGGGCTTCCACATGCTAAGTGGGATTTTTGACTTGTTCTCTTTGAAGCAGATTCTCATCCCATATCAACAGGTTTTGAAACACTCTTCCTTTTTAAACACATGTGTCATGTGGGATGTTGCTGTTTGAGAAACTCAAGTCCCAAGCCTTCTGGGTGCAATATATAAATATATAAATAAATAAATAAATATTCGCAATAAAACTGGTTGCACCATTTTATAAATATTGGTGAATAAGTTTAGGATCGTCTGCTGAGGAATTTTGCTAAACCCACTGGGATTAATATTGTTGCCAATACATTATGAATTGTTCTTTCCCCAAAGGCCTACCTTTCACGTCTTATAAGGCAGATTCCAGGAATTAGAAGCCACATTTTGGTTAATTCAGTTTTTGTGAAGCTTTTAAAGTGTGCTTTGAGAATTTGGTAATGTAAAAAATAACATCAGCAATTACAATACTGTTTCAAATGTGCTAGGCCAGGAAACAGTGGCACCCTAATGGAACAGGAGCATATGCATTTACCTTCTATGCTGAAAATTCGCTCTCCCAACGTTCCTGCTTCTCCTAAAAGTGCAGCCTCAGAGGACACATTAAAGAAATATTTTGATGTAGGATGACTAGCAATTCCTTGGATTTCTCTAATTAAATTTTTAGTATCCATCTCATTCCTAATTAAATATCCTAATACCTGGAAAAGAGAAAAAAGTCATATTTACTTCAACGGGAAACATTGTAATCAAGTCTGTCATAAACAGAGGTGTTTGTTTTTGTTAAATATGAATGAGACAGTGCAATCCTGTCTTCAAATAGATCGGCAGAGCGACCGCTCCACCAGTCTAGGGAGAGTAAGCAGTGCTGGCGTTGAGGCTTCTTCCACTCATGCAGTGCCGCAGAACAGAGCAGTACTGTGGCGGAGAGGTAAGGTCCCGCCCGGCAGCGGAGGATCGGGGAGAGGATGGAATGGGGCATTCTGGGAGGGTGGGATTGGAGGATCAGGCCCGGGAAAGGGGAGGTATCAGCGGAGGCCTCCTAAGCCATAACCTATCCCCCTTCCCAGGCCTGCTGGGTCTTGCACAGGCCTCTCAAATGTATGCCAGCAAAATTGCTGGTGTGCATTCGAGGAAGCCCATTGGGGCGGCTGGAGCATTACTCAGGGTAAAGGGACAAACGTCCTTTTTACCCCCAAGGAGTCTGCCAGCTGCGTCGGGGCAAGCCCAATCCTGCATAGGATGCAGCAGGTGCCTTATGTGCACCGCTGCATCCTGCTAGACAGGACTGGGCTGCCCATCTTACAAAACACAATGGACTTACTTCTGAGTAAAATAACACCATTTTCAAACACCTCTAGTAATAAAATAAATATTTGAAAGGAACCTGAAATGATTGTTCAATTGCTACATAATGTTTCTGTCTCCAATTTTCATTTACATAATTTCCATCATGACTTCAAAATCAACTTCCTATCATCTTTGGGAATGGCAGAATAACTGGCAACAGTTGGGCTTTTTTTTTAGTCTACTCACCTTCCTTGCCAAGCAGGACAACAGTTGGCATGGTGAGAACTTTGTGGTTCATACAAGAATATGCACACGCCAAGATGCACACAAAGGAATTCCCTGGACTAAAATGAATCAGATGACCATATACAGAACTTTCATTTATACTATGCAGCGCATATGAAGCTTTGAACTTGGAATATGGATATGCCTCACAGAAAACTAAATTCTAGGTGTACTTTCATTAATCTTTCAACATTCCTATAGTGTATGAATTTAATAGAACAAGATCAAATAAAACTACAGACATAATGAAAACATTACTTACTGCAATACCAAATCTAGTGATATTGTCCTTGTTGCATTCAGCAATCACTTTTTGCATTTTGGAGCCATCATGCGATTCACCATCTGTCACAACCACCATGACTTTAGTTGCTGTTGGCCGTCCACCAACTTTCTTTGAGAAAGCTTCAAGTCTGTAATGAAGAGAAGGAGACGTTAAAAGATGTGAAGCCTGCTTTTTAATGCACATTGCTACTTTCATTACCAACTTAGAACAAATTAAAGCTGGAAAAACAACTTTAATTTAAAAAAAAATCAGACTTCATTGGGGAATACTGAATATGACCAGCAATTACAGCATCTCTTAAATATTCAAAGTCCTGCTGTCCAGAGGAGGGCGACTAGAATAGTGAGGGGGCTGGAGACCACGTCCTATTAGGACAGGTTGAAGTAGTTGGGCATGTTTAGTTTGGAGAACAGATTGTTAAGAGGCAACAGGATAGCTTTCTAAAATATCTGCGGGGCTGCAGAAGTGTCATACCACTGGGGGCGTTGGGTCTCAGGGTGCAGGTCACAGCGGGCGGCACTTACCTGTTGTCCTGCTGCCTCTGGCGTCCCGCTGCTTCTTCGCAGCCGAGAATGGCTGCGTTTTGGCCCTCCCACCCTCCCTGGTGCCGTTTGGCTCAAAAAAGGATCCAAAAAGCGCCGGGGATGGGGCATGGCGGCGGCCGTGGGGGTGGGACGTGGCGGTGGCCCCACCCACCCCTCGACCTGGATCCATTTCTGCAGGGCTGGGTGAGCTCCATGAAGTTCCATGCTTCAGAAGTTCCATGGCAGCTTCAGAGGTTCCATGGCGGCATACAATTATTTCTCTGCACTTTCAGTGGAACCTACTTCCTACATTCAGCTTGACCTTAGGCATGTCAGTGGAAGTAAGTGCTATTGAGTTCAATAGCAATCCCAATTAAATGTGCACAAGGCTGCAACATTTGGGTTCAATTGTGCTAAGTCTGCATTGCAAAGTAGCATGTACCCAAAGATGTCAGCAGGCACCTATGCTTCCCCGACAGGCCATCACCATAGTGCTGGTTGTGCAGTTCCGTGACCCAAACTATAATTCCAAGGCAGGCACTTATATTGTCTCTCCTACAAACATCCATAAGTCCATCCTTCCTTATATCAGCCTGTTCCCAAGAAACGCAGCAGTTGAGACAATCACTGAAGGATTCTTGTGCATAGAAGGACCTGCCTTGAAATGAATGGTCTGGCTGCATTATTGTGCATCTGCCCAGTGGAGAAGGGCTCTACTGAATCGTATGGGGTGACTCTCACGCTCCCCGAACATGCAGACTCTGCACGACTGCATCCCAAGTTTTTATTCCTACTTGGGAGCAAACATGCATATAATTTGGCTGTCAGGATTATGGAATTCTGAATTATTTACTCCAGCTAAATACTATGAATTTAGGTTAATTTTGATGTATCGAATTTGAGAACTCTCATCACGGAATAGAAACGAGTTTCTGCAAAGAAGTGTAATGAGATTAATGTTACTGGGTTTTTTAATTGCATTTTTTTACCCCGCCTCTAAGGCAGCGGTTCTCAAACTGGTGGGTTGCGACCCACCAGGAGAACCTGATGCTGTTTCCACCAGGAGAACCTGATACTGAATAGAATGGCGGTGATAGCGGATGAAAACCGGAAGTGGTCATAATTGCCATTCTGTGGTGATCTACAGTTTGGGGAAGCCCGCAGGGGCTCCAGGACCCCCGGTAAGTACAAAAATCACCTTTTCCCCTCAGCAGCAACAGTGATCCCTGGGATCGCTGCCGCTGTTGTCCTTACCCCCACAACTACTCAAATGTTATCCCTGCCTCATGAGGAGAACTTTGAGAACCACTGCTCTAAGGTGTTCAGGGCAGTGGGCATGGCCTCCCTTCCCATTTTATTTCACAACAACCCTAGACTTTGCGATAAGGTGCCACTGTTTCTGCTATAACATACTAACATGATTACTCTTAAATTTGTTACCACAGAACAATAACTAGTGATATGCTTTACCTGGTAAAATCAATTGCTTTGAATGTGTTAGTTTCGGTCCCTCCATTCTGAAAGGTGCGTGACATTGCTTTTACCACGCCTTCTTTATCTTGGTAAGTATTCAGGTTGAACACGACTCTGGGGTCATTACCATACTGAATTAAGCCTACCTAAAAATCATTAAAAAATGAAATTTGAAAAGAAAAGGCTGATAGATAGCTATATGGTATACAAAAAATATTAGTCTGTACTAACAATTTATGCAACAAAAATTGATAACAATTGGGAAGAAAAACATACAGATACCTGTTATCTTAATGAACATTAGGAGACAACAGCTAAGACATCTTTGTCAGAGGCGTCGCTAGGGGGGTTCCCAGGTAACGGGTTGACAAATGTTGGGGGAGTGCACAAGCCACCAAATTGGCTGCAATTCAGGGGGGCGTGGGAGCAAAAATTGTCCTTTTGGACGTGGCGCAGGCAGCAGGAGTCTCCCGCCCACCCATGTACTTTATCAGTGGAAAAACCATCAGGGGGACGTTTTTACATTTTTTTCCGGTGTGGGAGGCGGGTTTTGTGATGTCAAGGGGGTGTCATGTGGTGCCTCCCCCGTATCCACAGGGCATAGCTATGCCTCTGATCTTCGTTACACATGAAACTGTATTAAATTACCCTAAAGATTATTTCTCACCTTCTCACTCAGGGGGAGCAAGGATTAGGCAAGGGCAGATAATTCCCAGACTCCTTTGCACCTGAGAAGGGCATTATTTAGCCTGCTCACTCTAAGTTCAATCTTAATAGCAATGAAAGACACTGGGATAACATTTGGGTATGTATTTGACAATAGCCATTAATGCACTCATTTTCCTAAGATGACACTACGAATAACCAGAATGCATAACTGCTTCCCACAAAGCTGCCTCAGCTTGAAGTGTGCAGCAGTATGGATGAAAGGAAGGAAAAATCTAGTGCTGGTGCAGACGCCTGGAGGCACTTCGGTGACTCAACCTTGAGACAACTGCTTTGTCTGAATATATGTTTTGCTGCTCAAGCTTCAACCACAAGAAAACATTATGGTAAAAGAGATTTGTTTGCTTTAAAGGTCACAGAATCACAAGGTGGAGAACAAAACACAATTCTTCCATTTATCATTATTATTAAGTTCACTCACCTGTGTTTTAGTAGGGCCAATGTCTAAACCTTGGGCAAATTTTTTCAAAAATGCAGTCACATTATTCCAAGGATAAATGCTATTTGATTCATCACAAACTACCACAACATCTATGGCGGAAGAACATTCTAAGAAAGGAAAGACAGACAAGGTACTTATTATTCAATGTCATTTTAATTCTTTTACATATCTTTACCTGTACAAATCTGCCCTACTTGGGTGCAGACCATTAGCAGAGATGTTGTTGGCAGGCGTTAGACAGGGCCTCCTCTGTTGCATCCTCTGCAGAATGCTCTCCCTAGGCAGAGTCCCTGCTTTTATTGACTGACTGACTCTCTCACACACCTTTTTTCTGGGAAGCTTTTGGCTCTGTGCAATTGTATTTTAAATAATTTTATCACTTTAGTTTTTAATCTTTTAATTTTACTGTGTTTTATTGATTTTATGGTATTTTTAAAATGCAAACCGCAATGTGGTTTTCAATGAAAATGCTATATAATAACTTAGTGCAATTTAATTCATACACTGGGCCCATTAATGTTAAAAAATTCATAGAAGAAAGGAAAAAGGAGAGCGATGAAACGTCTGGAGTGATTCCACACTAGTCTGTTTCTCCGGAATTGCAGTCCTTTGTTCACGTACACACTGGCACTTATAATTTACCAATTAAGCATTTGCTGTATTAAAAGATGGGAGTCAATTACTGTACTTTGGGTGCATAGAGTCTGTCTCATTGTTATTAAACAATGTTTACATTCACTTCCTTACTTTGCACAGCTGGTGAAAAACTCCTCATGAGCTGGAAACTTGGGCTGAACTCAGAACAGAGTCCTGTAGCATAATACTGGCTTCCACACTGCTGTGCCCATAAAGGAGCACAAGTCTTTGAAACAAAAACACAAAGAAAAATTACATGCTAAAAACACATATTAAGACAGACATAATTTAATCCCCTCCTCACTACGTTTGATAAGAACCTTTTTGGTGCAAGGCGCACTGTGCACTCCCCCACCCACTACAAGGCTAGACCATTCACACATCAGTACTCTACATGTACCAAGAATGCTGCAAATTATTCAGGTAAGTGAACTAAATCATGTGCTATAGTGGAAGACAACCTGAATACACTAACTACATGGAATCATTAGGAAGCCAAATCAGTACAAGGACGACACTTTCTGCCTTCATTCTAGCATCATATTGGTAAGAGAAAAAAAAATGGCACCCACCAGCTTCAGGGAGTGAGATCACCACCACCGGAACCACTAACAGGCAGGAAAAAATGGGGTTTATGACACCTTCCCCCATTACCCTAGGCCAGTGTTGGTGGGTCGCGACCTGATTTCTGGTGGGTCCCTAATTGCCTCAAGCCCTGATGCTATTCAAAAATCAGATAGCTGCTAAGTGCCCTGCAAACAGCTGAGCTGCAGTTTGCAAGGAGCTGAGCTCCTGCAGTTTGCAAGCCTGTGTAAATATAGGGAGCTAGATGTTTGAACCTCTTTTTTCTGGTGTTTTTTTTCTGGTGTTTTTTTCTCCAAGTCTATCAATGACAGGTAGTGGGGACAGGTTGAAGGCTGGGTCACATAACTAAGCCAATGAAGCCTTGAGGCTATTCATTAGGGCTGCCTCATTATGAGAAATTGATTGAGTTTTTTTGCAAATAAATAATTACAGGTGGGTCCCGATAGAGTGTCATTTTAAAAAGTGGGTATAAAGCTTGAGAACCACTGCCCTAGGCCTTTTTAAAAGGCTTATTTTGAACCCAAAAAAGTAATCCTGAGAACTTTCTGCCCATCTCTCTGAAATAATCTCTTTGAAACAAACTGACCAGAACTAGCCAGAAGATGGTGCTACTCTTGTATGCATATACAAGCAATCCCACCATGTCTTTTATTAACTGTGTTATTTCATTGGTACACATTTTCCTTTTGATGTTCTATGGGAGTAAGAGAAAAAGAAAACAGATATTCCTATATCAACTATAATTGATGCTATGGGCTATGTTCTTTAGCAGCTAAAATGTATATATTTTCAGTACAAAATACATATAGATAGCGAAATTTAAATTGTTCCAAAGTCTTTCTTGCTAATGCAGATGAAGTCATAGTACAGAAATGAACCTGAACTTCAACATTAATATTCAGTATTCTGGAGTTTCCCCACTCCAATTTATCTTCACTACTTCTTTTGTGAAACACAGGGCTTTCTTACATTTTGTCAGATATGTTCAGGACTAAAGGATGCACAGTGCCTTCTACGACACAGAGAGACAAACTATATGGACAATGAGGACTCCACGTGCAGAAGCTATTCCCTCTAGTTCAGTGAATCAGATCGAGTAGGATTTCACAAAATCTCAGTTGATAGTATTATTGGTTTCGCTACATTAAACAGTCTGGAAATATAAAAAAAAATCTCCACAGGCAACAAACATCCAACAAACAAAAAGCATCTACCCTTGGAGTGCGAAGACGGTGACAAGAACTCATTAACAGACAGACACTCTCTCCTCCTCAAAGCTATGTAGCTCTTGTCACTAAAGTTATTTGTTTCTAGTCGGACACAAATGATACCAGCCTTGAGGCTGACCGAAGCAACCACTGGAGCGGCAAGTGGGGGGGAAGTGGCAAACTGAGGGGTGCCCCGTCCCAACATTGGCCGCCTGCCACCATTGAGTTGCTTTAATCAACTGTCCCATCCTTTTCTCACTCACTGAGAGAGCAAGTGGAAGAGAATCGGGGCAGTGGCAACACACCTCTTTCACAAGCCCCATGTATAAGTTGACCAAGATTTTCAGGGTCAATTTTAAGGCATAATTCTTAGAACTATACACGAGTATAAGGTATGTGTATGTAGTGAGTATATGTAGTGAAATATGTATAATTGTTCACTCCATTTGTTTTTATTTCCCCTAAATGCTATAATACAGTTTCAGACTTTAAGGTCTCTATAGCCTAAGAAACACTGTGCATAATGCAAACAAATCACAAGAGAGCTGTTTTTGTTGCATATGCAGCACATAAACTCAAAATACAGGATGTATTTTTCAAGTCTATGCAAATAGCATGCTCTAAAAGGTTTCTCAGAATATAATTCCAGAAACAACAAGCACAGAGAATGCAGGCAATCATCAACAAACACAGAGAATGCAACTTCTAATTTCCAGATTTTTTGTGGCAGCATTATATAGGCCAATATACATTTAACTGAATTACATTCAAAGTGTTGGTGATGGAAAAAGCAGTTTAACTTGGAAATAAGCTAACATTCAAAGTACTTAGTTGCAATTATGCTTTATAATACCCTGGGACATTTGGCTCCGCACGTTTTTGCCTTACTGAGAAAGCCACTGGAAATAATGAACTAAACTTCTAATAACAAATTGATCCTATCTCAAATTTAGAGCTTTGGAATCCTATGCTGTCCCACAGTTTTATCCGATAGGTATTAGGAAAGCAAAAGAGGGTTGACAATGGGAAAAGATCTGAAAAGGGATACTATGGATCTTTGTTTCCTTTTCGCTTCAACCTTTCCAACAAGCCAGCCTCCATTAAAAAAAATGGAGGGAATCATTCTAATATAGGCTTACCAGATCTCCAACTGGGACAGAGTGCTAGACCTTTAGGAGAAGGAATGTGGGCAGGTGTAGCTTGTTAAACCTTAGAGCACAATCCTATACACACTTCCCTGGGAGCAAGTCTCATTGAACACAATGGGGCTTGCTTCTGAGTAGACATGCCTAGGATTGTGCCAGGCACGGCTCCAATTACGCCCCCCCCCCGCCATTTTACTTGCTACTTTGGAGCTGTACGAGCTCCAGAGTGGGCAGGAGGGCCCAACGCCAAGACAACCGAGGCCGAAGAAACGCATCCTGGAGGCAAATATGCTCCTTCACCGCCACGCCCGGCCCCCGCCATGGGGCCCACGCCCCCCCCCGCCCCAACCCCGATGACACTTCTGGCACTGGCTGAACCAGGGTTATGTCCTCTCTGGTCAAATGACACTTCTGGCATTGGCTGAACCAGGGTTATGTCCTCTCTGGTCAAATTAGCAGGGGTCACAACCAAGAAAGAGTCCCCTCACAGGCCTAATGTATGCTTGAAAATATATGTAACCAGGACTGGGACAAACAGTGCTTTTGAAACTAAGAGCATGTTTAACATGACACAAGGACAGGACTGCATACTACATAACTGAAAGCCACACTTACCTTTGGCTTGCTTTAGGTACTAGAGGGGGCAAAGTTGCGTCCAGCATTCGATGAGAGGTGGGATGACACCAGCAAGGGCAGCATCTGGTTGTGGACTTGGGTTGAGGGCCAATTAGCGGTGGTGGCATGGAGTTGTTTATTGAGGCTCCTCCCACCATTGGCCACGTTTGGAATCAGCTCAGCATTCACCCTCCTGCCTTCTACCAGTGTGAGATTAGCGGGTCACCTTTGGGCGGAGTAGGAATTTTACCCAGTTGCTTTGACTGGACTTTAAGAGACTTGTTTTGCCTACTCTATACTGATGATACAGAGGCTCAGTCGGTAGAGCCGCCGCCTTGCAAAGCCCAAAGATTGGCAAATGGCAAGTTCGAGACACACCGCCGACAAAAAGCTGTGAAAAGCCTCCATGAGGAGATATAAGAGCTCCCACCCCCAGTGGGGGGTGCCGGCCAGCAGAAAAAGCCAGACTGCAAAAGGATAGCACCTAGAATGTAGCTGTTTACAAAAGATTGGACATTTATATATTGTAAAAAAGGAACGCCTGCCCATGTACATTTGGACTAAAAGTCGGAGGAGAAATCCAATGACCAAGAAAGGCGGTATATAAATACTGTATATTATATTATATTATTATTATGATGATAATACAATGGGCTAATGATTTTAATGGTGGTGGTTTAAATAGTATGGTCCCTGATCACAATGGCATGATAGTGTGTGGGGATATCTTAGTATAATATTTGTGAGCATCTGGAGGCAATATTAAGATGAAAGGGATTTCATTGAACACCTGCTCAGGGCTTTTGGGTCCAGGGGTATCTGGGAATGAAACATCTTTAAGGAATTGCCTGCTTTACCCACTCGGTGTTATGGAGTTCAACTGGTAGCGACTCAGGTAGCTGCCTCACTTAACACAGTAAACTCGGTGGTTGAGGGAGTGGGAGCAGTCATGCTACTCATGTAAGCCTGGGTGGATCACCTGAGAGGGAGGGGCATCCTTGCAGCGATATGAACTGCATTGCCCAGGGACTAGTACTCACTCTATATTAAACAATGGTTCATTGTTACGCCGCAGATCTCTGCTCAATCATTAATAAAGTTATGGTCCAAGTTTAATTAAACAGAGTTATCTCATCTCTTCATTCCGTGCGTGGGAGCAAAACCCCTCAATACAGTACATATATAATTAAAAGTATATTAAACTGCAGAAAAAAGTTTACAAAAGTTTAGACTCTACAGTAACAGAGGACTTGGCTCCTCCGCAGATCCTGCCACATAATTCTCAAGACTCGAATCGGGTTGCAACACAAGCGTTTATACATTGTTCGCCTCCTAGGGGTATTGTTCTAGATAATCCCAATAAGGGGATCCAGTCCACCCTGAATGGGTGCATTCAGTATGCGGCTCCTGGGGTGGAAGATGTGCAGTTGATTGAGGATTGACCCGATATTCCTCCTTTAGAGGAAGTTAATGTTCCTCCTAATACCTCTGTTAAAATCCTCTCCTGGAATATAGCTGGTTGGAAAGGGAAGCTAAAGGATGGGGAATTCATTGCCTTTCTTAAGGGTTTTGATATCATCTTATTACAGGAAACATGGTCCCAAGAGCAAGTTATTTTGGAAGGGTTTGAGTCGTACTCCTTACCCGCCCAAAAAGCCAAGACCAAGGGTCGTGCTCTTGTGGGTTTAGCCACATTGGTTACTTCGCAGCTGAATTCAGAACTTTTGATGATGGCTAATAATTACTGTAAAGTTCAGGCCACTAAGGTGACCTTAAAAGGTAAAGTTTTGATTCTAATTAATGTGTATATCCCCACTTCTTTGAACAAGTCCCAACGTGATCAGCAATGGAGTTATCTGAGAAATGTCATGAAGGATCTAGAGAGACGGTTCCCGTGGGCGGACCTGTTTTTATCTGGAGATCTAAATTCGAGAGTAGGGAATAGTGACTCGATTTTTTATAAGGCCCTGGATGTAGCAAGGGATGCATCCTTGCCTCCTTCTTGTTCCTTTAGCAGGCACTCTAAAGACAAACAATCTAATGCTGCAGGTCTCTCATTAGCTAGATTTAGTGTTTATTTCAATAGCATTTGGTTAAATGGCCTACTTGAATTCAAGGATGCTGGAGAATACACGTTTGTATCTCGGCAAGGATCTAGTGTAATCGACTATGTCTTGGTTCCCTTGTCATTAAAATCTTGTGTGGATGAGTTTTATGTGGGGGAGTCTACTATTAGTGATCATCTTCCGCTAATATGCCATCTTGATCTTGAACGCCCCGTAAGAACCCACCCGGCGGTTATTGGAACGGGTCTTGAATTGATGCCAAAAATACCGAGGGATAATGTGTCGATACAAAAGTTCCAGCAATTAGTGAGGAGGAAACTCTCAGTGGATTCTAGGTCATTTGCGGCCTCTACCGCTGAACCGTTTGAACAAATCAAAATGTATGACGGGCTCATGGAGTATATTCTCACTGAGCTAGGACAAAAGCCTAGCTCACTAAAAGGTGGGGTCGTTTCAGATAAGAGAACATGGTTTGATAGGGACTGTAGTATCATGAAAGATGGTATTAGGAGGATTTATAGGCAGTATAGGGAGTCTAATTTGGCTGTGATCCCAGCTCAATATTTTATTTTAAAACAACAACTAAAAGATTCTATAAAAGAAAAAAGACAGAAATTTATTCAAGATCAATGGAATTTGTTATTTCAATCTATCTCTCTTAGAAACACCAAAAAATTCTGGGATATTGTGGCAGGCTCCCTACGTAAAGAAGCTCATGACCCTTCCACTGTGCCATCCCAGATTTGGGTACAATACTTCCTGTCTATTTTCTATGAAAGGGGCAGAGTCTCTACATCCTTAGGCGATCTTACATCCTATGATCTTCCGGAATGGCCACCGGTCTCGATTGAGGAGATAAGGGAACTTATCGACCAATTGAAACCAGGGAAGGCGCCCGGTCCCGATGCTATACCCCCTGATCTATTGAAAGCGGACCCGGTGTGGTGGGCCTCATTGCTTGCACACCTCTTTACCCTGGTAGATAGAACTGGCTTGATGCCTAAGATGTGGACCAGGGCTATAGTTATTCCAATTTATAAAAAGGGAAATCATAGATCTCCAAACAACTATAGGCCTAAAAGCCTCTTGTCAGTTATTGGTAAGATGTATGCAAGGCATCTGTTGAATAAACTGACTGCCTGGATTAGAGAGAATGGAATCTTGGGGCTGGAACAAGCTGGGTTCAGTCAGGGTAAATCCACTTTAGATCACTGCCTGATATTGTCTCATCTCATTAACAAACAGCTAGTGAGGGCCAATTCTAAACTTTTTGTGGCTTTTCTTGATCTTAAGGGAGCTTTTGATTCTGTTGACAGATCCCTTTTGTGGGATAAACTTCTACATCTTGGGCTTGAAAAAAGACTCCTTTATCTTATTAGAAATTTATACTCTGATACCAGCTGTCAAGTTAAAGTCTCCTTGAGTGGGGAACTCTCTGATCAGTTTTCAACTAACAGAGGAGTCAAACAGGGTTGTATCTTGGCCCCCTCTCTGTTTAATCTCTTCATTAATGATCTGGCTTCCTATTTAGAGGAAATAGAGGGTCATAGTCCCAAACTTGGGCTATTACGTATACCTCTTCTTCTTTATGCAGACGATGCAGTCATTTTATCGTGCACACGTCTGGGATTGAAACGTTTAATAAATAGATGTACAGAGTATCTATGTAAGAATAACCTGCAATTGAATTACGGTAAATCTAAAATTGTGGTTTTCGGCAAATCATGGAAGCCATCTAATTGGATCTTTAGTGGCAACAAAATAGAGCAGGTAAAACAGTTTAAATATCTAGGGATCTATTTTCACTATAAACATTCGTGGATCCCTCATCGTAAAGCTGCCTTAAGTACTGCTAGGGTTACTGCCCAAGCTATTATACGTTTTCATTACACCAGAGGGAATTCTTATGTGCCAGCAGCTCTTGAGGTCTTCAATGCTAAAATCATTCCTCAGGTCCTGTATGGCGTCCCTATATGGATGTGTGCTATGAACCGTTCTCTAGAGAGGATTCAGGCGTCATTTCTCCGGAAAATCTTTGGGTTGCCAGGTTGTGTGGCCTATGCCACTCTCTGTTTAGAAGCTGGTCAATCTCGGGTGGAGACTGTGGCATGGCTGAGATTTTTTAAATTTTGGTTAAGAGCTTTCTACGATCTAGACCAGGATAGTTTACTTACCCGACTTCTCTTGGACTCTGAGCCCCCTTTTGGGGCCACATTTTGAAAATAAAATACAATCTATAGGCCTTGCTTTAGATATAGTAGGTTCACTGACCCACGAACAAGCGTTTAGAACAATTAGGGGCAGGCTCCTGGATATTGAACAGCAAGAACTTCAGCATGCTGCCAACACGACATGCTCACCACTTCATTATCAGATCCCTATTAAGTATGGCCAATGGGCAGAGTATTTATACCACCTAAAATGCCCATCTGATTGTAGGGCCTTCCTATTGGCAAGGTGTAATGTCATGCCATCAGAGTTACTTTATGGGAGATTTAGAGGGATTCCCTCTAGGGAGAGATGTTGTTCTTGTGCCGTGGGAGGTGTGGAATCTCTGCACCATATGTTATTTTATTGCCCCCTGTATAGTGATCTACGTGAGAAATATTTATATCCGATCTTGTCCAATAGGTGGAGTTGGGAGGATCAGGAAAAAATCCGGATTATTTTACAGGGTGTAGATGTTGTATTAACAGAAAAAGTTGCAACCTACTTAAAGCTAATTGTAAAGAGGCGCAGTGCGAGTCATATGGGTAGTGTATGCTAGGTTAGGACTCTTCACCTTTACTTGTTATATGTCTATGTTGTATGTTATGTATGTTTAATTATGCCAATAAAGGTTCTGAATCTGAATCTACAAATGTAAACAAACATTTATCTGTACTATTTGGTCACTCCTCATTCTATTTAGATAAACAACAACAACAACAACAACTTGTACTGAAGAAGCATTGTTTTCTCCATTTTTTACATATACTGTACAATGAAGGAAGCAATACAGTTTGGTCACTGGCTGGGAAGAGTTTATATTATACTTACCAAAAATCCTCCAGTTATTGAGTTTCTTACTAGAGTCAGTCCTAAATTCATATCCTTCTTTATCTCAGTAACATTTGGGATGCTTGCAAAAGCTGAAAAGTCACAGTAAAGTGTAAATTCTAGGTATAACTCACATTGTTGTTCTTAACCTATACATCCTACACGGCTTGGGCCCCACATGTGTTTGAAGCTGTGCTCTACTATGTTCCAGTTCAACTATGTTCCATTCTCCTGCAATGAAACTAGCATGACCTTCAGACAAGTACTGTACTTTAAAAAAATACGTGAACCATCTGAAAAATTGTTTTTGGAAGTTAAACTAGTATAAATGTGCTTTTCCCCAGAAGCTCAGCTGAGGAAGTGTATACAGGAAGCACTGTAAGATCTCGACTACCATATGTGGATCTCGACTACCATATGTGGTTGGAATAATTTTTTTTAAATAACAATTTATTTATTTATTTTATTTACAATATTTTTATCCCGCCTTTCTCCCCAAAGGGACCCAAGGCAACTTACAAAACCAGGAAAACACAATTACAAAAAACACCTTTAAAAACAATATAATGGTTAATTAAAAACTCATAAACACAATATAAGAACAATAAAAAGACCATTATTACATTTTAAAAAGGCAAGATTTTAAAAAATAATAATAGAAGGTCACTACATACCTTGAGCCTGAGAGAAAAGTGAAACACATGCTCAGATAAATGTTAGTTTAAGAATTAAGGATTGTAAATCTAACCTTAACACACACACAGCTTTCTGAGCACCAATTCATGATGCGCCACTAAATTCCCAGGTGTGTTATATAGCCAGGGGAATAGTACTCGAAAAATGTATGCATATTGGCTTCATAATCCATAGTGAGTGGGTCATGTACAACTGCTGCCATGAACCCAGTTCAGCTTTTGGTACGCAAAATGCAAGTATCACTTTTCTAGCAGTTGCGATGCTGTGCCAAATTATTAATTCTATGGTTGACAGAATAAGTACATTACAACCTTGTCATGGTCCAGTCAACTAGATCATGTTTTGCAAGTGCTTTCACAAAATTAAATGATCATGTGTAGGTTTTCAGTCACTAAGGCTACACACCTACTCGAGTTCAAGCCATATTGAACATAGTGAGACTAACTTCTGAGTAAACATGCATAGGATTGCTCTGTAAGTGTAAGTATGTTTAGAGCTGAACCTTTCTTTGCTGTCTCTGGACTCACATAAGAGTAGTCTCAATGGATGCAATGTAAAGATATGAAGCAATGCCACAAACATCTAAAAGACTCTCAACAAACAGATTCTGGTTTTGACACACAAAGCCTCAGTTGGGCCTTAGTAAGAAGGATCCCCAGTTCAGAAATACTTAAAAAAAAGGTAAAGGTGACCCCTGACAATTAAGTCCAGTCGTGTCCGACTCTAGGGTGTGGTGCTCATCCCCATTTCAAAGCCGAAGAGCCAGCGTTGTCCGAAGACGCCTCTGTGGTCATGTGGCCGGCATGACTCTCCTTGCCGCAGCGCGTAGCATGCGGCTGGAACACGGAGCGCTGTTTACCTTCCCGCAAGCAGTACCTATTTATCTACTTGCATTAACATACTTTGGAACTGCTAGGTTGGCAGGAGCTGGCCAAGCAACGAGAGCTCACCCCGTCGTGGATTCGAACTGCCGACCTTTCGGTCAACAGCTCATGGTTCAGCGGTTTAACCCACTGCGCCACCCACTGGCCTACAGTACTCCAGTACTCCAAAATTATTTCTAGAATGACTGGTACAATGATACAGTAGAACCAGGCTATTTTTGAACTAAAAAGATGAATTCCATCAGTTCCCACCCATGAGTACATTAGGTTTTTTTGGAAGAACAAGAACTTGTGTCTTCATGACTTTTTTTTTCTTTTTTGGCTTTGGAGGCATTTTCTGATTCAGAAAGTGTAATCCTCTCTATGTTAATTCAGACATAAGTTATGCGGTGTTCAACAGGACTTACTCCCAGGTAAGTGCACAGGGTGCAGTGCTCTGATCACTACCCCAACTAACATCTGGTCTAATCACTGCCTCAAAGTGGTTGCTTCATTTGCAAAAATGAACATTTGCAGCATGTTATAATATAACTTACTCTGCAAGTTCATCTTTAAACATCTGGTCCACTTTTCATTGACAGCACACTTATAGATGTCTCCCATCCTATTCTGTGGATATCCACTCCAGGGTGAACCAACAAGCAACCTGAAAAGAAACACACACACACACACATCTTTATGAATGTTCAATCAACTCAGTTCACTTTAAAGCTACTCTACAGAATATCATTCGCCCGATATTTAAAGTGGTCTCTTTACTCTCTACATAGTCCCCATCCTATGAACACAGTGGGGTTCTAAATTTGTAAGCCTTCAGCTGCTTGGTAAGAATTTTGATCCATTACAAGTTAATTTGTATACTTTAAAGAATATAAGAAGAGCCCTGCTGGATCAGGTCAAAGGCCCATCTAGTCCAGCTTTCTGTATCTCACAGTGGTCCACCAGATGCCTCAGGGAGCACACAAGATACCTGTATCCTGTTACCACTCCCTTGCATCTGGCATTAAGAGATAGCCTACTACTAAAATCAGGACGTTGTATATACCCATCATGACATGTAACCTGTGATGCACTTTTCTTCCATAATTTTTTCCAATCCTCTTTTAAAGGCATCTAGTCCAGGTGCCATCACCACATCCTGTGGCAAGGAGTTCCACAGATTAATTACATGCTGGGTAAATAAATATTTTCTTTTATGGTGGTAAAGTACTTCTGCCTTCACTCATTTTCATGTAGGGAGCCATTGGTTCAAAATAGTGAATAGGTATCATTGGTTACAGATATGATTAATTGAGGTAGTTATCCCATTCCTAGCCAAGATATTAAAAAGGGGAAAACATGTAGGTTTACTATCTATAACAGAGATGGCATTTGCCTCTTTGTGGCACTCCTTGTGTGGAGATGAGAAGTGATGGACGGCAAGGGATGGGAGTGGGGAGGCAGGACAGAAGACGGGCAATGGGTGAATGAAAGATCTGCTCCCTTTTTAAAGATAGAATGGATGGCCAGAGGTTAGCTTTTCCCCTGTAAAATAAGGTGGCAATTTACAGCGTAATCTGACTTAACTTTTTTGCCTATGTAACCAGCGGCTCAGCGAGAACAGGAGGCCCGTAAATACCCTAGCAAATTAAATACCCTAGCAGCCCATGGTCTCAGTCTTGAGGACAATGCTAACAGCTCAATCCTATAGGACCAGTTGCAACATTGTAACACCAGTTATGATGCTGCAAAAGTCCTATGGCGTTGCAAAGAGTGGGCCGCCACCGGCCATTTCAGATCCACCATCCAAAATGGTGGCAGCGGTGGCCCACTCATTCACCTGGCTCTGTAGGGGAGTGCACGTAAGTTGTCAGGGTCGGCAGGGCGGGGGATGGGCCAAATGGGGCAGGTAGGAGGGTGAATGTCCTGGTACGTGCAACCTGCGCCAGAATGCTATCCCTTTCCCTGACTCCCGAAATGCTCCCTTTCTCTCCTCAGACTTGTGCCAGCCAAAAGGGAGGAGACCTACTGGTGATCAGGAAGCTTATGGGGAAGTAAGAGGATGTGTTTTCCAAGTCTCTTCCAAGTCTCCTGAACTGCCCCGCCCACAGCATTCAGCGCAGCACGTTTTGGCACAGCTGCATGCTATGTTGGTCGAAATGGATAGGATTGGGCTGCTAGTCTGTGTAAAGAAAGTCTAACTCTGGCAAGAGCCACTTTGTTGAGAATTCCACCATCGTCAATTCTCTCCAAAAAGTAACCAGCACCTTGGCTTATATTTAAATCATAACTTCATTACTGAGGAAAGCAGAAGCTGAAATGCTGAACATTTAACAGTTTAATGTTCTCTGTTTGGTCAACCACTTAGTTAAGCACACAAGGTCTACCAAATGCCAGATGTGAAAAAGTCCTACTTTTAAATAAACTATTTGGTATATGATCCTTTTAAAAATTAAGTATCTAATTGAACCTACTCCATGTTTACTTTGCTATGCTGTTTCATAAACTTTCAGCTCCTGCCTTGCACAATACTGTGCGGCTAGACTTAAATACTATTGTGGAGTATTATTAGTCAGCTCTCTAAACATCCTTCCAATGAATACTAAGTAGCCCAGAACTCTGAAGACACAATGACAAACATACAGCGAACTGTGGGAGGGAGAAGATCAAAGTACAACATGAGTTACGGGTGAAAACTGTACTATGACGTTAGCTCAGAAAAGGAAGTGGGTGCAGCATAAAGTCAACCTGAAATCCTTTGCAGTCTACTGTTTTCAGTACACTTCATTTTTTCTTTCCTTTTTTAGAAAGAACATTGACCAAGAAGTTTATCAACAAATCAATAGGACATTGCCTGATCAACTAATCAATATTTCTGTTGCCCAGTATAGTGTAAGCAGGAAACACTGACTGGATGATGAAGCAGACAACTGGGGGTGGCGATGTAGCTCCGTGGTAGATGAAAATGCAGAAATGCCGGACGCCCTCCCGGCGCCCGGCGCGGGGCCTGCGTCACGTCACGTCGACGCGCCCCACCCCGCCCAATTTGCCCGCCTGCCCGTTTCGGACTCATTTTGGAGCTGAACTGGCTCCAGGGAGGGAGGGAGGGCCGATACAGCGCGGCACTTCCCAACAGTGAGTGCTCCCCGTGCGCGCCCCCGCCTGCCCGAGCGCCTGGAACTCCTGCTCCACGCGCTCCACCGATGTTCCGCTGCTGTGAAAATGCTTTGCATGCAGAAGATCCAATTCCTGGTATTCCCAGATAGCGCTGGGAAAGGCCCCCATCAGAGACCACACAGAAAGGTGATGCCTGTCACTGTAGCCAATGCTAAATTCGATGGACTAATGGTTGGAATAAAGATAAGGCAGCTTCCTATGTTTAACTAGCAAATCTACAGCCTAATCCTAACCAACCTTCCACCGCAACTGCAGCTGCAATGTAGCCCCACAGTAAGGGAAGAAATGTTCCCTTACCTTGAGGAGGCCTCCATGACTGCCTCCCCACCACAGGATGCAGCACACACCCTGTTGGCACGGCTGCATTGGCGCTGGAAAGTTAGTTAGGACTGGGCTGTTAGCTGGGAACTCATGAAAAGTTTTAATTCAAAGCTTACAGTTTTGAGCATTCAAATTACTCTTCTTAAAATATCTGAAACACCGCAAGACTGGATTAACATGCTATTCTGGAAGCTTCTCATGACCCCTCTCTCTAAATGGATGCCATTGGGGTCCACATTTGGAAAATTTAAGGATATTCCACCTACAGTTTCTTCAGTCAGATATTTGTGCACCACAATATCATGGAAATACAAATTTGATCTCTTTCTTTTAATGCTAAGTTAACATTATGGGTCAATCCTGAATTAAAAAACTGAAAAGGAATCATTTTTGTGGAAAAATTGAACTGATAACGGCAATTTTTACTTTGGATCAATTAATTGGTCAAAAACAGGAGGTTTTTTTTAGTCTAGGTTGAAGGCTAAATAGGATTTGCCATTATTGGCTGAATAGCAAAATTTACAATTATAACATTTGTTACAGTCCAATCCTAACTAAACCCCCTCCCCCCGCCGATGCAGTCAGTCAGCAGAGCATGTACTGCATCCTGCGGAGCGGGGAGAGCCCCAGAGACCTCCTCTGCGTAAGCCTCCGCTTCCTCAATAGGTCTACTCGGACCTGTGTCAGCTCTTTGGCTGGTGCAACTCCAAGTGGACCCAGGGAAGTGGACTGAGGCTGGGAAAGGGGACAACCACTGCCGCTGATTACCACTCCCTTCCCACCCTCAACACACACCCATCCCCACCTTCCCCTTCCCACCAAGTGGCATTGCTATAGCGGGGCCGGGGGGGGAGCCAATGCCCCTGGGTGACAACCGTGGTCTCCTCGCAACGAGGAGGGCTCCGCAGCTGCTTTTCTGAAGCTGGAGGGCTGTGTTTAAAGCTGCAGAGCTGAAATGCACCAAAATTGACGTGTTTCTTCGGCCCTCCCACCCGCCCTGGCTCTTGGAAGGCTTCAAGACCCTGCTAGCAATGCAACTGTGTCCCACCCCATTCTACCTGGCACCTGGGCATCTTTGCGGACCACTGTCACGCAACCACCACTGTTCGCCGTGGCAGCCCGGTTGTATGCAACAGCGCGTTGCATTCTGCAATGCCAGAAAGACCACTGTACTGCCGGAATGCAAGTTCCAATGGCACTTTGGCCTGCTAGGGCCCTTAGAGCCCAAACCTATGCATGTCTACTCAGAAGTAAGTCCTGTTATAGTCAATGGGGCTTACTCCCAGGTAATTGTGAATAGGATTGCAACCTTTGTGTCTAAATTTGGTCAAGCAGCATTATCAGCTTCCAAATCTCTTGCACTTTTAGGAATACAGTACTTATTGAATCAATGGAGAAAAAGAAGCCTACAATACAGTATTTGTTTATAAATACTTGATGTCGCTTAATAAATATGACATTCAAAGTCTTAGAGAGATATGGAACACAGAGTTGGATCACCCTCCTATCTTATATAATCAATGGAAAATGGCTTTAGCGACTATAACTAAAATATCTATGGATCTGAAATTGCGATTAATTCAACAAAAAATATTTTTAGAGTTTATTGGACACCACAACACCTTTATATTAAGGGTTTGACGAAAGAATCCAATTGCTGGCACTGTAATTCACCTGAAGAACCACTTATTCACATTATGTGTTTTTATACAGAGATAATATTATTTTGGGAGGAAGTTATTAGCTGCATTAATTTTTTTATGATAGCAAACATTGATATTTGTTGATACTTGTGTTCTTTTGAATTATCCGCCTATTTCATGGAGGATAACTACAAGACCGTGGAAATGGACTTTCTGTTCTCTAAGTGTTGCTAAAAGATACTGTACTAAAATACTGGAAGGATGTGCCCCCCTACTATTATCCAATGGATTGAGGACCTTTTAACTTTATCAATATTTGAATGCATGTCTTGTAGAAAGCAACTACCGTACATATGGATATATTTTTGGACATTTGGAAGGATTTATGCATATATTGTTTATTAATATATTTTGTAATATATTTTGTAATATATTTTGTAATATTTACGTATTTTTATACTATGTATTTCCCCCTTTTTTTGTTTTGTTATATTCACTAATAAAGATGAAGGAAAACACACACACACACACACAACAGTTAGAGCACCTGCCAGGGGCAACTGCTGCAGTCTGTCCCATGACAGACCACCTGTGTGCATGTGTGTCTGTGTGCGCGTGGGGGGTCATGATGTAAACATTTTTCGATTGGTCTGTGCACATACTGCACTTGCTTTTATGCCACACAAAAATGGGAGAGAAAATGGGAAGCAAGAAGGAGATAAAGGCGGAGCTGCTTCTTCTTACAGTTCCAGCGACGCCACTGTTCCAATTCTCTTCCTGGTCACTCTCAGCAAGCAAGCAAAGCAAGCAAATAAATAAAATCAGAAAACTGACTGAAATGGCTTGGTGGGCAGTGAGCTGGAGGGGGTGATGGGTGGGTGTGGGACACCCCTCATCAGTTTACTGCTCCCCGCCACTCAAAATGGCCACTTCAGTGAGCTTCGTGGCTGGGCCGATCCCATCTGCAGGCTTAAATGTTTGTCTCTACTGCTGCTGGCTCTGCTGTGGGTTAGATGGGATGGGCAGAAGGATGCTCCATCTCTCAAGCTGCGCTTCTTAAGATTCCCACTCTCTTCAGCAGGAGGCTACAGACATTCCATAGGGTTACACAGATCATAGAGATGTTTCAACCATTTTGAAAATGCAATGTGGTATTATGGCAAAAGGGATCCATCTAATATCTGCACAAAAAGTGCAAACGATGACATTTTTGGTATATTTATACCAGGGGTGGCCAACCATTCAGCATGAGTGCTCCTGGCCCTTTAATGGCTGTATAGGTGGGGGCATTTCAGCAAGTGCAGCTGCTTTAGCAGCGCCATCACCAATTGCAGCTGCCAAGATTCTGTCTTCTACACAACTCTTAAGAATGTAGAGACCCTAATGCTGGAAGGTTGGCCACCCCCGGTCTATACGATGAATGAATAACAGAAAATACTTACCATTTGCCATCTTGATTTATGAGTTGCTGAACTGTATATCCAAATTGCTCTCTCGGGGGACCAGAGAATACTTTTGCTCCTTGGAGTCCAATATTGTATGCTTCACAGCAGTTTTGAAGGAAACCTATTATGATAAATAATATTACCATAAAAGTCAACGAAGAACAGAAGTTGATGTATCGCCCTCTTTTCATGCCAGATCCGCATGTTATACTGTTATATACTGAGTTGTGTGTATATACTTCCCTCTTTTCTGTGTATATAGTTCCCTCTTTTCATGCCATTTCTGCTCAGTATATAGCTTGTGTTATATACTGGGTTGTGTGCCTTCCATATTATCACAATTGCATCACACAGCCACAGAACATAAGTACCAAGGCAGAAATGCATCTAGCTAGAAATGCAGTCCCTGTTGATAGCTACCTATATTATCCCATGAATCCCAAGTGACCTTCTTCACTTAAGCGGGTTCCAACAGCAGACCTGACCAAAACAAACCCAAGCATCCTTGCACTTCATCTTAAGAAATCTAGATTTGATTGCAACTATCCCTAGGCAGGTGGGCTTAGCTGTCCAATCAGTGGACATGCCAGTCTTGGCAGGAGGGTTTGCTTAGAGCTTTTGTTTGCGAGAGAAGCCAGTTATCATAAAGAGCGATACACATTCAGTCACATGTAATTTTTTGGAAGTGGCATTTCAAACAAAGGACAAAGACTACTGCAGGAGGATATCCCAGCAGCTTTAAGGATGCTGAGCCATCACAGAAGCCTCAGAGATGAGAAGTAAAACTTTTTCCTGAAAAACTAAGGAAAAATAGACAAATATATATGAAGAACACAGGGCATTTATCACACCCACTCTCCCCCAAACATTTTGACCTGAAACTGAGAGATGCCACAACTTAATTTTAAGATTGACATGAGGACAAAAATACCAGGGGTTCTCAACCCTTTCTCAGCTAACAAGAAATGGATTGATCTCTGGTGGCTGCGTGCCACCGGAAGTGACTGGCGATGACATCATTGCCAGTTACTTCCGGGTTTTCAGGTTTTTGGAGAAAACACAGGTAGGAGGCTCTGGGAGGGTGGGAGGGCCCTTCTCAGCATTCCCAAGAGGCTTGGCCAAAGGCAGGAGCCTCTCGGGGGCGAAAACACACTGTCGAAAGCACTGTGTCGGAGCGGGGTTCCGGCAGTCCTGTGGTCCGAGTACCACCAGCGGTCGGACAAAGTACCACTGGCAGTACTAGTACCACTGGTTGAGAACCTCTGCTTTAGATGTTCCATAATTTTCATTGTGGAGATTGGCAGCTGAAAGAACAGTAGCTCAGTAGAGGGGGTCAGGCAGTAGTCTGCCCATGCTGAAAGTCTTCTCCTTTATTACATCTTCATGCATTCCACAGCTCAGCTTTAGTACTGAAAATAAGTGCCCAGCCTAAACCCAGATGAACTTTGGTTCAAATCAAACCTGGCCTATACAGGTGTTGGGGCTCAGGCTCCACTTACAGAACTCAGTTCAAAAAATCAGAGAGAGAGAGAGAGAGAGAGAGAGAGAGAGAGAGAGAGAGCGCACATTCATACCATATCTGAAAGTATTTTACTATCATTGTGTGACCTTCTGTGACAAAATGCACAAAATCTTAAGGCAAGGTTTTTTAAAAGCTTATTGATGAACAACAGGGAAAATCTACAAGCAGAAGACTATAGAGACTACTGAAGAAATACTTGAACATAATGAAATCCACTTTTCCCTTTATCAGAAAAGTCTCAAGCATTTGCGACTCAAGTTTCAAGCATTTATATTTTCACACAGTAAGAGACTGTTTTCAGTCTGAACAGACAGGAGAAACGAAATGCTGGGAGACAGAAGTGTAATCTTTTCTTTAGCTTACCTATAAGCTAGCACTTTGTGTTTTGACAACATGGCATAAATGACCTCTAAAGCAATCTAATAGTTCCTGCTTTGCCTGCATGTTGATGTATCAACCATCCCAACTTTATAGAGATTCAGTGTGGCATCCGATACAATGTAGCCATTTGTGCACATACTGCCAGAGTTCCTATAATGAAGTTTTGTCCATTTCCCCCCTATGCATACATGCATGCAGATATGTGCAGTTAAAAACTATAGCCTTGTTAATAGATTAGTAAATCCAGCTTGCATTGAACAAGCATAAACATATTTCTGGCTGCCACCACAACTTGTGCTGATATAGCTATGAGCTCTTTCAGGACAGGGAAGCATTTTTATGATTCAGAATGAAAACAGGTGACAGGCAGCCCGATTCTGCGTAAGGAATCATGATCGGACCATAGGGCTGGCTGCAGAATCCTCAGCCCTTCCCGGGCCGCTCCTTCGCAGCCCTTCCCCCGCTGTCGGGCTGCTCGGGTTCATGGGCCTCCTCAAATGTACGTTGGGTCTCGAGCAGATGTACATTCGGGGCAGTGGGGAATGTGCTGCCGAGTCCAGGAATGGGGATATCGGCTCCAACATCCCCAACCCCTTCCAGGCCAGCTCGGCCAACGGCCGCCCTCCCTCGCCGTCCGGCCCTCCCTCCCCTGCACCCGCTGATAAAAAAC
Source organism: Plestiodon gilberti rubricaudatus (assembly GCA_026170595.1). Lineage (NCBI taxonomy): Eukaryota > Metazoa > Chordata > Lepidosauria > Squamata > Scincidae > Plestiodon > Plestiodon gilberti. Next base: position 23,193,866 of record JANXHW010000002.1, on the reverse strand, counting down.
CTTGCTCTGGTGGCTGTAGGTCAGGTCAGCGGTGGAGTGAGGTCTGTCAGCCTCTGCACCGGCAGGCCTTACTCCAATGGTGCCGAAAATGCGCTATATGGCGCATTTATGGCATCCTCCACCTGTGAGGAAGATAGTGGAGGACAGGAAGATAGTGGAGGAAGATACCCGGAAGATAGTGGAGGACAGGAAGGCCTGGCGGGATATGGTTCATGGGATCACGAAGGGTCGGACACGACTTAACGACTGAACAACAACCACCACCTGTGAAGCACATGCTCTGCAGGCGGAAAGTTACAGAGGATTGGGCCGATAGTAAGTCCAAAAAAAAGATAGTCTCTTCCAGCTGCCAATCTCTCTGCTTCAGCCTGTATCTGGGGAATATAGTCATTATGTATAACTACTGCTACTGACAACAAAGAAAACAAAAGCACACGCTGTGCATTTATCATGGGTCATTCTTGGGCCTCAGAGGAAGTAATATATGAATAAAGCTAAACATATCTTAAAATGATCCTTGAAAAAGTGCTAAGAACAGAAGTAATTTTAGTATATACATTTAAACAAAAATACTTCCTATGACTGTTATTAATTACTTTGCTGGAACTATGCAGGAGGAATATAATAGTCAGATATTTTCAAAATAGAAAAAATTCAAAATGTCAGAAGCCACAATGAACCACCTACAAATTTTTTACTGGTACTTCATCCACGAGGGCTTGATTGCAAGTTTAAAGTTCGTGAAAAAAAAAAAGTACTTCAGGAATTGGGAGGCACTGAAGGTCAGGAACAGATTCCTGGCTCACTGTATCACAAGGACAGCTGGTTAGAAAATAATTGTTTATTTCTTTAAAAGTGGTAACCCTAACTAAGTTACACAGTACAGTATATACACATATCATCCACAGTTTATATGCTGATAAATTCAACTTATGTCCAATGGCCAAGAAAAATCTTACCAACAAAAAAAAAAGGGGGGGGGGAATCTTAGTCATCCGTTAATGTTTCCAACACATGAAACACTCCAATCGGTTTTAGGAAATGCGGATGTTTTAATCAGGCAATAGACTGTTTATAGATAAGAGGTTCCTGGACTATACACTGCATAGATCAGTGTTTCTCAAACTGTGGGTCGGGACCAGATTTCTGGTGGGTCCTACAGAGCCTCCAATGAAAACACAGATGATGGAAAGATCATATAACTAATTGCCTCAAGCCCCGAGGCTATTCAAAAATCAGATAGCTAATTGCCCTGCAAAGAGCTGAGCTCCTACAATTTCTTGTAGTAACCTTCATGGCCCGCTATTACACACCAATGCTTCACAGATACGGGATTTGACGCCATGTAGTCAGCTCGAAATATGGAAACTATTAAATATTTCGAGCTGACTACATGGCGTCAAATCCCGTATCTGTGAAGCATTGCTGTGAGCTCCTACAGTTTGCAAGGAGCTGAGCTCCTGCAGTTTGCAAGCTTGTGTAAATATAGGGAGATTAATGTTTGAGCATCTTTTTTCTGGTGTGTCTTTTATCAATGGCAGGTAGTGGGGGCAGGTGAAGGGGGGGTCACATAACTAAGCCCCTCAAGCCTTGCGGCTATTCGTTAGGGCTGCCTCATAACAAGAAATGTACTGAGTTTTTTTGCAAATAAATAAAATAAATGAATGGATAAATAATTACTTCCTAGATTACCTTTTTTAAAAAAAAAGTCTCGTAAAGCTAGGTGGGTCCCAATAGAGTGCCATTTTAAAAAGTGGGTCCCAGTTTGGGAACCACTTGCATAGATTATTCCCAGGCAAATCAGGGCTCTGTCTAGTGTTTGTGACAGTTTAGAATGAAGATGCAAATCCTTCATTACTGCCTGAAGCACCACTGTAACATTCAAATGCTTGTCCATTCAAATGCTTGTGGAACTGATCTATGCAGAGAGTCCTTCATCCAGTTTTCTGGGATTTTTCTCATTTCTTGCTACAGAACCCCAGTGGGGGCAAAATACTAACGCCACCCCACTTCTGTCGTGGATTCAGCTACTTCATTGCCCCACTCTGTCTAAAGTTTACTTAAGTAAAAGTAAAACTAGAAGACTTGTTTACAGGTTTATGATCACGTCAAGCTTGAGCCTTAAAAAGTCAACTGGAGACAGGAACCAGTGAACATCGGCAGAGAGACAGCATAGAAAGCATTTCTTTTTAAAAGCTGTCCCCTTTTTTACTCAGTTTATGATTTTGTACATGATCTGATTTACAGAGTGATCCTGCCTAATGTTAGGCTGGTGGAGCGTGCTCTCCACCAGCCTAAGGCATTGCAAAAGTGCCATAAGGCACTTTCACAGCACCTCTAGAGTAAGCGGCACCAGCGTGAAGGCTGGCATCACTCACTCCACTGCCTTCCTCTTCCCGTGCCGCCAGACACAGGTAGGTGCTGTGCCAGGTGGTGGAAGGGCGTGGAGAGGGCAGGCCGGGCTGGCGGGGGAAGGGAGCAGTGGCCGGCCCAGCCTGGGAGGGGGCGGGGATATTGGCGCCGGGGTGCGCCGATATCGCAAGCCCCTTCCTGGGCCGGGTTGGCCTTACACGGCCTCCCCGGTTGTGTGGCAGCTCCAGAGCTGGTGCACATCCGAAGAGACCCATTGGGGCTTCCACCGGGGGAAGGGGACAAACATCCCCTTCCCCTGAGGTGAGCCTAGGCCAAGACGGCGTGAGCCACATCCTGCATAGGATGCAGCAGCCAACGCAGGATTAGGCTGCCCGTGAACCTGAATGTAGCAAAAATGTTGTACAGTACTCTGATCTATGTACACAACAATAGTAGAAATCTAAAACGAACTGCTCTCTACAGATTATTTTTAACTTTTAGAATCTGCTGAATGTCTTCTGCCAATGAGAAGATGGCATCTTTTGTTCTCTGTTTTAAACAGAAAAATTAGGATCTCTTTCTTTCTTTCTTTCTTTCTTTCTTTCTTTCTTTCTTTCTTTCTTTCTTGTGAATTAAACTGCAACTCTCCGGGAAAAATATTCAAATATCTGTACCCAAAAAAGAAATGACTACATTTGCTTCAAATGTATTTTTAGCCTACCAACAAATAAAGCCTTCTTTTTTTTAGAATTTCTGTATTTTGCACGTCTTTCTCTTTATAGACAGTCAGGACAAGTTTCTACATTTCAAGAATGGGATAATACAGTTGAAGAGCTATAGCGATGAGTTTTTACTAATACTGGGCCAGTTCCACTTACCGGTATACGTTGATCTCAATTTTCAGTAGTATTATGCATGTTTGTGTAAGATTATGGTCTACATACTGTTCACAACGTTCTGGAATGGTTTTACTTAGCATATGCCATGTGAAGAGGGCATGCCGGGACCGGGACTTCCAATGCCATTGAGACCTGCCACACACCTGGCCCAATCCCTGCCCCATCTGCCCCTGCTGCCACCTTACCTGCACTGACTGCTGACCTGCTGCCCACTGCTGCAGACATGGGGCTTACCAGCTGCTGTGCTGTCAGCAGCGAGCCACACGCCATCAGAGCACCTGCAGTTATGGCAGCCTATGCAATGGGTGGCGCAGCGGGTTAAACCGCTGAACCATAAGCTGTCGATCGAAAGGTCGGCAGTTCGATTCCCGCGACGGGTTGAGCGCTCGTTGCTTGGCCAGCTCCTGCCAACCTATCAGTTCCAAAGCATGTCAATGTGAGTAGATAAATAGGTACCGCTTGCGGGAAGGTAAACAGCGCTCCATGTTCCAGCCGCATGCTACGCACTGCAGCAAGGAGAGTCATGCCGGCCACATGACCATGGAGGCGTCTTCGGACAACGCTGGCTCTTCGGCTTTGAAGTGGGGATGAGCACCACACCCTAGAGTCGGACACGACTGGACTTAATTGTCAGGGGATACCTTTACTTTTACCTATGCAATGCGCAGGCAGTTTTCAAGATCCGCCAACACACTGCATGTGTTGAATTGGGCATCCAGAACTAGCTGATGAACTACACCCCCAGGGTAATGAAGGAACTTGCAGATGTGCTCTTGAAGATGCCGTCTATAATCTTTGAGAACTGGAGGAACAGGTGAGGTGCTAGACCAACAGATGAGGTGATGCAGATGCTGATGTCCCTATCTTTAAAAACAGGAAACACTACAGACCAGTCTACTTGACATCAATACTTGGAAACATTCTGCAACAGTTTTATTATGCAGGATGCTTGCAGGATGCCAGCTTCCAAAATAGCAGAGCCACAAAAGAGAAATGTCATGTGTTTCTTGCACATAAAAAAAAAATAGTTTGCATGGGATAGCTCTCAAACAAATTCCTTCTTGCTATCTCTTTTCTTTAAATAGTGATGTTTCCTGTAAAAGTATGTACAGTACTTTAGAAAGAAGGAAAGATGCTGCATTGACTAGCCAATACAAGCGCATCATTGCACAATGTTTGCCTAAAGTACATTTTGTAAAAATATAAGATTTACAGCTGAAAATAATTTTGCTCATTTACAGAATGAATAAAAATAGAGGAGAAAAAACCCAATGCAACTTTTGAAAATAATTCCGCAAATATTACAAGGCTACAGAAATATTTACTAGCCCATTTGCTCTGAAATACCTATGAGAGTAATTTGTGACTTAAAAGAAGAAGAAAAAAACTTCTCTCTTCAGTGTTTCCCTGCCTGATCTTAACTCACCACAGGAAATGAGCTATGTGTTATTTTCAAGTCTGCTTAGAAGAGTGCATCTTTGCTCTGATCTACCCTGGATAACACTGCAATCAAGTTCACAGTCAAGGCCAACAAACTGTGCAACTAGTAGTTCCAGGGCTTTTGACTTGTTCTTTCCGAGGAAGAATGACCGCATCCGCATGTCAAATGAAAAACTGCTTTTTAAAACTACTTTTTAAGCAGGACAGGTTAAAAAAAAGTTGACTTGAAAAAATACTGGCTTGTTGGCAGTACTGTTGGCTTGTTGGCAGTACAGTACTCCCCCCCCCAATATCCGCTGGGGATATGTTCCAGGCCCCTCCGTGGATACTTGAAACCGTGGATAAGAGCGAACACCCCCTCCATGGTTTCCTGAGGGCCCCCCGCCCTGCCTCCCCTGCGGGCAGGCATGCCCCCCCCAGCTCTTTTTTTCTTTCAGCAAGCTTTGTTTCTTCCTTAAAACAAACAGAGAAGCAGCCTCCGCTGCAGGCAAGTCGAACGAGACTAAGTCCTAGAGAGGCTCTGCAAAGTTTCTGTTAACCTTGCAGAGCCTCTCTAGCACTTAATCTCGTTCTACTTGCCTGTAATAAGCAGCCAGAGGCTGCTTCTCCTGTTTGTTTAAGGAAGAAACTTTACTGGGGAAAAAAAGTAAAAGCCTTGGGGGGGGGTCCCCGCGATCCGTGGATAACTGAAACCGTGGATAGCGGATCAGTGGATATGGGGGCCCACCTGTACTCTTACTGAATCTCTTACTGGAGTCATGATCTCTTACTGGAATGAAATATTTTGGATCACAGCTGTCTACAGGAAAACTCTGATATCAGGAATTAGTAGGCTAGGTCATTTTAACAACATGTTAGCACAGATCTAAGCCAGACTGCCAACAAGCCAGTATTTTTTCAAGTTAAAGCTGGAGGTGGCTGTGAGGCCAGTAAGAGAAGAACTGTGTGACCTGCTTCTAAAGAATGCATGTGGTAGTCTCAGCCTCCGCACATTCAACAAACCTGTGACCACGTGAAGAAGTCTAATATGATACTACCTTCTGATCAACCAAGACAGAACATCACTTAGAGACCCCAATCCTATTCATGCCTACACAGAAGTTAGTCCCGTGACAGTCAATGGAGCTTACTCCCAGATAAGTGTGGATAGGATGCAATCTTCATTCTAACTATACAAATAGTTCTGTAATGTACTATTTATTTATTTGGATTTACAGTCCAACCTTTTCTTGGCACTTGGGTCAAGTGCAACACATTGTAATACCAAAGCATAGATTTTATGTTCCATGGAAAGTTTCAATATTAATTAAATTAAAATCCCAATGAACACACAGTATATACCGTACCTGTACCAGTTTATAAATCCTAGCTATTGAAAATGAAATAAATATTTTTCAAATTTGAGAAAATTTCAAATTCACGTGAGTACATGTGTGACGTCTGTCAAACACAAGGGGTACAGTATATACTGAATATGTGCATAGACACTCACACAGCAATAAAAAAAAGCTACTTGCAGATTATTTGCATATGCTGGTAATTTAGAAAGAACATTGGAACATGACCAACTTTAAACTGTTATGGTTTTATTTCTAGGCTATGCCCTGCTTGTGAACTTCCCTGAGGCTTCTGGCTGGCTCTGCTGGCAGACTGAACACGGTGCCTAGAAACAGAGTATTGGTCTGATCCAGCAGGTGCTCTCAGTGTTACAATGTTAGAAAATAAAGTATTAAACTAAAGAATCCTAACCAGGGGAAACGCCAGCGTACCACTATGTATGACAGCTCATAGGAAGCCCTGCTGGCACAGAAGCCCCTATGCCAGCAGGTGCTGCATGGGCTCCAGTGTAGCAGTTGGAAAGCCACATGCCACCATCAATGGGGAGCAGACCATCACAGGTTACAAGTTTTGATGGGGATACACAAACTCCTGGTCTTAGTTATAGGCTCTCTCTTAATGCCAGATGCAAGGGAGTGGCAACAGGATATAGGTATCTTGTTGTCTTGTGTGCTCACTGACTCGGACCCTGAGGCATCTGGTGGGGCCACTGTGAGATACAGGAAGCTGGACTAGATGGGCCTTTGGCCTGATCCAGCAGGGCTCTTCTTATGTTCTTATGCACGAGGAGCACGGTAAGTATGGGAATTATTTGCTTCGCCTTGGAGTATCTGCCGGAGCAGCAGCCGGAGCAACCCCAGAGGCTGAAACAGGGTGGAGAGTGGAATGGGACAGGACAAGAAGTCGGCGGACACCGGATCCCAAACCCCCTTCCCGAGCTGACATGCCCCCAATGGTAGCTCAGAGAGTCCCATAAGGAGCTCTGTGGCAGCTGGAACAAGCGCATAAGCTATATAATTTTCACCCCACCCTCTCAACGAGGAGAGAGCACTGGATCTGCCCGACATGGTGATAGCATGTTTGGCAGCTCTGAGCTGCGCTCTCAGCATGGTCACATAGGATTGGGCCATAAGACAAACAATCTTGAGCACACATAGTAGGGAGTAACTCCCCTTGAACCTGTGCAATTCACATACTGTATAAATAAATATACATAGAATCAAGCTTTATGGGACACTTCACACATTACAGAAGGAATGGAAACATGCATTTGGGACCTGGAGCCAACCGGCTCCCTGCAACTTGTTTCCACAGTACCACCCCCCCAAAAAAAAAAATTAGTCACACGGAGCCAGAAAATGCTGTTTTTTAAATGTATGCTGGCTTCTTCTATAATGTGTAAAGAAGCTTATTATTTTTGAGCCCTATAACAACACAAATTTGTACCAGTTTTATATTGACAGGGAGGGGTTTTAGCTCAGTCGTAGAACCCTGCTTTGCATGCAGAAGGCCCCAAGATCCATCACTAATATCTTCAGGTAGGGCTGGCAAAAAGAATCTTGTTTGAAACCCAAGCAGCATAGACATGACTATGCTAGGTGGGCCAACAGCCTGACTCAATGTAAGGCAGCTTCATATATTCAATACTGTATTACAGTATGTTAAAAGTAATCACTTCCCCCAAATAATCCTCAAAACTGAACTCCAGTTCCCAGAATTTCCTGAAAAAAGGAATGACTGTTAGTTTAACATTGCAATCCTATGCATATAGCTTCTTAAGCAATCTTATGCATGTTTAGAATGGGGCTTACTCCCAGGTAAGTAAACATACCTACCGGCCATGGATCAACTGATTGGTTCAAAATTGGGAAGGGAGTACGGCAAGGCTGTATATTGTCACCCTGCCTATTTAACTTATATGCAGAGTACATTATGAGAAATGCAGGGCTGAATGAATCGCAAGCCGGAATCAAGATTGCCGGGAGAAACATCAACAACCTCAGATATGCAGACGATACCACTCTAATGGCAGAAAGTGAAGAAGAACTAAAGAGCCTCTTGATGAGAGTGAAAGAGGAGAGTGCAAAAGTTGGCTTGAAACTCAACATTAATAAAACTAAGATCATGGCATCTGGTCCCATCAATTCCTGGCAAATAGAAGGGGCAGAAATGGAAGCAGTAACAGATTTTACTTTTTGGGTTCCAAGATCACTGCAGACGGAGACAGCAGCCATGAAATTAAAAGACGCTTACTCCTTGGAAGGAAAGCTATGGCAAATTTAGATAGCATAATAAAAAGCAGAGATATCACCATACCAACAAAGGTTCGTATAGTCAGGGCGATGGTGTTCCCAGTAGCAATGTATGGTTGCGAGAGCTGGACCATAAGGAAGGCTGAGCGCCGAAGAATAGATGCTTTTGAACTGTGGTGCTGGAGAAGACTCCTGAGAGTCCCTTGGACTGCTAGGAGATCAAATTAGTCAATCCTAAATGAAATCAACCCTGACTGTTCCCTGGAAGGACAGGTACTAAGGCTGAAACTCAAATATTTTGGCCACCTAATGCGAAGAGAGGACTCTCTGGAGAAGACTCTGATGCTGGGAAAGACTGAAGGCAAAAGGAGAAGGGGAAGGCCAAGGATGAGATGGTTAGACAGCATCACCGATGCAACGAACATGAAAATGAGCGAACTCAGGAAGATAGTGGAGGATAGGAAGGCCTGGCGGGATATGGTTCATGGGATCACGAAGGGTCGGACACGACTTAACGACTGAACAACAACAACAAGTAAACATAGGATTGCAATCCTACGCATGTATAGAATGGGGCTTACTCCCACGTAAGTAAACATAGGATTGCACCCTCAGTTTATCATGTGTAGATATGCCTCAGAGTTCCGTACAAATTGGGAAACTCAAATTTTACGCAGTATCAATAAGCTCTACTCTTTTATTACTGTGACAAAGCTCTTTGCCATTGACACTTCCTGTAAGAATGAAAACAGACCCCCAATCCCTTTTTTCAATTAGCTAAGTAATTTACTTGGAAACACAGAGTCAGCTTTAATATCAAATGTAACTTTATCTTCTTCACTTAATTCTGCACTCTCTCTGTATAGTATAAAAGACTAAACAGTTATTTGAGGATTAAACATGGTACTGTTACGGTAACTGTTAAACAGTTTGTGAAAATGTCCTAAAACAAAACAAGTGCTAGTACGAAGCTGCATGAACAACTCCGAGTGGAACGCAGTTTGTGTCCTGTCTGCATTTCAACATGGTAACCATGGAAATGGTGACAAGCCTGCACAGAGCTTAACAAAGGAAACGTTCAGATGACTAAGTGAAAACGACAGCAGTGAATTTTGTGTGTTCAAAACTTTTTGGAGTCCTAATGGGTTGGCCTAGCCTTTGAAAAAAAATATATTAACCGGCATTATATCTATTGTCACCCAAATAAATTATATTAAATTCAGCTGTTTTGAAATCCTTTGGTAATCTACCCAGATTTTAATGTCTGCTATTAAAATTGTGATTCAATAAGCAGAGTTTTAAAAAGTCGATGCCTACATGCTAAGGAAGTGTACCCCCTATACATTTTTTTTGTAAAATAGATCTCCCCTGATGTTCCCTTGCTAATTCTGCCATGTTCACTTACAACCCATTCCTATGCATGTCTAATCAGAAGTCCCATTATAGTTGGTGGAGCTTACTCCCAGGTATGTGTGGATAGGATTGCACTGTCCGTCTCACTAAGGGTGTTCACTGGCCATAGGGTTGTGGAGACAGGAAGGAACTGGCTGGAAAGTATTGGGTTATTTGTGTTCTTATAGCATTTTATTTATTTATTTATTTATAGAAACGTCTATGTGTCCTTCCACCCTTGTATGGGCCACCAGGACAGTTTACCACCAATTAAAAACAACCATCTAAAAATAGTATAACTAAAATATCATCATATAAAGATAAACAATATGAACACAGTGCATCATAAAAGCAATATACCAATACAGCCAAAGCCACATCAGATAAAAGCAACAATAGCAGATAGAACAAGCAAGCTAATTGAAATAAATACATTTTGACCTGTTAAAAAAAATGCCAAGGACTGAGCTATCCACACCTCCCAGAGGACAAAGTACCATAGTTTGGGCGCCACCACTGAAAAGGTCCTGCCCCTTGTTTCCTCCAGAAATGCTTCACTGAGAGGTGGGACCTAGAGCAAGGCCTCAGATATGCAGAAAAGCATGAGGGTGGGTGGGGAGTCCTCGCCCAGGAACTATCCAGGTTCTAGTTATAGACACTAGTTACAGAACTGATGACTAAAACTAGTTATTGGGCAACAAACTCAGACATAAACAGTGATAGCAGAAAGGGATACCCTTATACGTCAGACACATCATATAGCTGCTGCAGCCATGACTCCTCTCTCTAATGGCTGCTGTTAAGGCTCTTCAAGTAGTGCAGCAATATCTTTTCAGCTGTCAAATAGAAGTCAAATAGAATTCTGCCACTGATGGGTCCTTGCCTAGCGTTCTCATCTTGAGGAATGGTCATCCTAAAGCAGTTCGCTGTTGTGTAACCAAAATTATGATGTCTTCCCCCCCATTCCTTTTGCTTCACAATGGACACAATTGCCAATAGTAGAGCCAAGGTTCTAAAAGCGATTGAACAAAATTATGGAAGGTTTCTATTAGGTATTATTGTTAGCTAGGATGCTTAGTTAATACATTCTGATTTTTGAGGTAACCGACAAAGAAGTTAGAAATGGGAAGTAGGAAACCGAGTAATCCACCGACAGCTTTTGTGGTTAAAACTGGCTGGTGCATCTGATGACCCTCAGAGTTAGGGTAGCAGTAACAGGGATAGGGACTCGAGTCAAATGACTCGCCTCGCAAGTGCGACTGAGTCACTTTTTTCCCTGACTCGCACTCATGACTCACGGGACGTGCACTTGACTCGGACTCGTGGGGGTAACAACTTGCCATTTCCGAGTAGTCTTCCATTAATGGCCAGCATCAACACAGGCAGGCAGGCAGGCGCAGTGGAGACCTCGGAGGAGAAGGGCGAAAGAGAGGGAGGGTTTTCGAGAGGGTGGGAAAGCAAGCCTGGCTTGGAGTTTTTTTCCCTTTTCTTGTTGACTGTTCGCCATTGGCCACAACTCTGAGCGCAAGGGGTGGGGAGGGGTGAGGGAAGGCAAAGCTGCCACGGCGGTTCCTCCTCATTGGCCAAAACTCCGAGCCCAAGGGATGCTCGGCTCAGCAAGGGGAGGGGGCAGGGAGGGAATAATAAATAAATAAACCCCTGCTAACTGGGCAAGAGGCACTTTTTCAATTGGTGCTCCTCTTATATTTAGTAGGGGGAGAGTAACCGCCCCCCTTTCACCCTAGCACAGTGTCTTTCTGGTGGCTGTTCCTGGTGGTGTTCTGCATCCTTTTTAGATTGTGAGCCCTTTGGGGACAGGGAGCTGTTTAATCATTTGATTTTTGTCTGTAAACCGCTTTGTGAACTTTTTGTTGAAAAGCGGTATATAAATACTGTTAATAATAATAATAATAATAATAATAATAATATGGTTTGAATGTAGACATGAGTATGCTTGTTTTTCTCAAACCAGATGAGTGGTGACAAGACTGAGAGGGTGAGGGGAAGGGCATAGGTGAAGCCAAGTGGGTGCTTTAGAAGCCTCAGAGGTCCTCACACACACTCCACACAGACACCCACCCACCCCATTTTCAGGTGAAAAAGCCATTTTCCCCAAAGTGACTCGACTCGGGAACAAATCAAGGTTAATTAGACTCAGAACTGGAAGCAGTGGCTGTGATGACTAGAGTAGACCTCAGTTTTCCTTTTTTCTCTCTTAGAGTCAGTCAAGCATTTCTTTCAAATAATTATTTGTTCCCGCCCTTTTCTCAGCTTTAAAACTGCAGCTTTCTCTTGCCTACCTACTAACTTTCAATCCTCTGGATTGCACCTTAGAAAAAGTTCCGAGACCAGGAACGAAATGTCGGTCTTTCGCATAATTACAGCCTTGGATTTTAAATGTATTTTGCTCCTGCTCACAGTTACTACTCGTTAAGACCTGTGTGCAGTGATTGGAAATTGTTTTTAATCGTGGTTTTGGCTGTAATAGAATTCTACATGGCATCTTTTCCCGTATATCCTACATCGTGTAAAATTACTGCTGGCCATGAAAGCTTTCGCTCTAAATTATAACAATTTGTTAGCCTTGATAAACCTTTGACCTTTCACCACATTACATAGGATGAAAGGTGTGAAACTCGATGTATGTTACAAGAATTCTTAATCTTGCTCTATCACTTTGTTGTTGAGAGTTCTTCTGTCTTGAAGTTTAGCACAAGTTTAGTCAGTAGGTAGAGAAGCAGAAGGAACTTCACTCCAGCAGTTATTGCAACTAATTGCTTTAGTGCTCCTGACGAATCTCAAAAAGGAAATCATTACAGCTTGCACTCTGAATAATTTAGTGCGGACGGACGGACGGACACACACACACACACACACACACACACACACACACACACAGTATACACAAGCATTCCCTTTTCCTACGGCTCTATCAGGGCAGTATTCACGATATAACTACCGGTAAATTTCATCTGCTGTTTTGACACCATTGGTACATAGTTCCCCTAGTCCAAGTGTCTTTACAGCCTGAATTGGTGCTTTTGTTTATGCCTCAATCACTTTCACCAAGAGAATAATGGACAGATTAGATAAAACTGCAGAGCTAATGTTTCATGGGCTGATGCTTCATCATTAAAAAAAAACCAACACAAAACATTACAGGGCTGCTTGCATGCCACAATTCTCCCAAAAGGTTAATGCCTTTGTATCTGATTTCATTCCCTCTAGCACCACATTCCACAATGTTTCCCATAGTTACCAAAAGAACAAGTTGGAACTTCTCACAGGTAGATGTTTTTGTATTCTATCCAACTCTACAGTAAATGTGATGAAACAATACACTGACGTTTACCATCTGAAAACGGTGTAACAAACGAATATCACAGCCTGCTGTTCCCACACATATACATGTAAAGGCTACTAGCTGATCCAAAAACACAAAGCAGTTCAGATTTCTGTACCTTGGCTCAAGGATAATCGTGAAGTGTATGCAGGAATGTAAGTTTAGTGGCATTAGAGGCATTTAAATTATATAATGGTAATATGGAAAAACATGCTGCTTCCTTAGACACAGGATTATGTCACTATGGTTGCACCAACAGTGCATCCTAGAGATCCAGGATACAAAGTTGAGAAAAAAGTGGTTTCCTTAAGGATATCTAATAAGTTCATGGCCAAGGTTAAACCAGTCATAATATTTTCATTGCTTAACAACTGGGAACAGACTATGGGAAGTAAGGCGCAATCCACTGGAAGGCACTGGCGCCGGAACACGTCGCAAATGTGCCGTAAAGCACGTTTGCAATGCCTCAAGAGTAAGGGAGGCCGGCACCAGGAGGGGGCCGGCAGCAGACAGTGAGTCCTCCGTCTCCAGCTGCATGGGCGGTCCGGCCAGGCGAGGGAGGGGGGCCATTGGTCCAGCCAGCCCAGGAGGGGCGGGGGATTGCCTTGGCCATATCCCCGTCCCCGCCAGGCCGGCTAGGTTGTTACACGGCCTCCTCCAACTTCTGCCAACTATTTAGCTGGCGGAAATCCAAGGAGGCCTGCTCTGGTTTACACTCGGGGAAGGGGATGAGCATCCCCTTCCCAGGGTAGACCTCCGGCCTGGCGGCAGCATGGTCACTGGTGCACAGGCTCCAGCAGGCGGCCCTGGGCCACTGGCCAGATCCTTACGATGGATTGGTCCGCCCTTTATTTTTCAGTTTTATATTGCCCTTCCGCACTAGCTCAGGGTGGTATACATAGTTCCTTCCCTCCTTTTGTCCTCACAACACCCCTGTGAGGTAGGTTAGGCTGAGAGATAGTGACTGGCCCAAGGTAACCCAGGAAGCTTCATGGCTGAGCAAGGATTTGAACCTGGATCTTCCAGGTCTAAGTCCAACTCCAGAACCATCCCTCTTCCATTCCTTCCCTCTGGAGTAGAATTCCTATCATCGGCCTTTAGTTAAGCATTGTCGGCAGTGATGATAACCCTGATTAGACTTAACTTTGGCTCTCACTTTTGCAAGCATTTGATCTTATATGAGGAACATGACCTGGGCGCCATTAAGTACTTGGTTAAGATTTCACTTTAGCCATGAATGTACTAGGGGTGCAATCTCATGCACACTTACCTGGCAACAAGTCCCACTGAACAGTGGGACATACTTCTGAACAAACATGCATAGGCTTGCACTGCATATGTAACTACTACCTACCAATTATCATTCAGCTTCAGCCCCCAGATATGGAGATAATAATACTGGTCTATCTTCCAAAGCTAGCGCAAGTGTTACTGAGATAAAGTACTGTACTTTCAACATTGGAAATTTGTTTCATAAAGGTTAGATGAGATCATGATCATTTTATTAAGAAAATTGAGAGATATTGGAATTGTATTTATTAAGTACTCATTTATATATTAGTCTTAGCTACAACATAATTAAAAAAAGTTCTTGCATTTCCTCAAATCAGAGAGACAAACAAACCAAAATTACAAGATTTTGCAGTCCCACTGAATGGAAAGTAAGTATTTTACCCCGCTGCCAGGAATGGGGGGCTTAAATGTACTTCAAAAGGGCCAGCCCATCCATGAGGCCAACTGAGATTGTTGCCTCCGGCAGCAGATTGGTGGGGGCACCCATCACCATCTGCCCACTCACCTCCATGGCTCAATTTCTTCCCACTCCCTGCTGGATTGGGAGAGGGGGCAGAGCAGTGGAGAGTGATCAGAGACACTAGCCTTATTCTCCTCTCCTTCACACATCCTCTTCTGTTCCATTGTCTCTTCCTTTTCCAGTTCAGGGAATGGAAAGCACAAAGGCTGGAGCATCATCAAAGGTGGAGGGAGCCTTCGGCATGCTGCTTCAGGCACTGAGAGAGGTCTTGGGCTAGCCAAGTTATAGGAGCATAGCCATAGGAGCATAGCCAAGAGTTATGCTCCTATGCAGTATGTCACGTGCAAGGTTACCCTGGAATAAGCCCTATGTATGAAACATAATCAGAACTACTTCTGAGTAAACATGCATAGGGCTGGATAGCACCTTTGGCTGGTCCAGCTGCTACAGCCTACATGATTCCTTGAAGTTTGGGGATACTTGTCTTCAAGAAAAACAACCACCTTATGGCACCTTACGGGCGAACATGCTTTATTGCAGCATAAGCTTTCGGCGAGTGCAGTATACACTACTTCATCAGTCGCGCGCGAAAACTTACGCTCCAATAAACACGCTAGTCTTTAAGGTGCCACAAAACTCTTTGCTTTTGCTGCTAGTACGGCCTGCCACGGCTCCCCCCCCTCCCATGCAAGTGCTTATTATCTCCTGCAAAGTGCCGTCCAAAATATTCCTCTTTCCAACGCAACACTCCTTAGTGGGGCTGGAGACAGAGTCCCTGCTTTCGAGGTGGCGATAGTTGCTGCTCTCAGACTCTCCAAACTTCAGCGCATCGTCACATTCCGCTACACTCCGGAACTTTCCCGAGGACGAAGCCCCCAAGGGAATTGGAAGTCACCGGCCAGCGTTGGCCTTAAGTCCCCCGCCCGAAAAAGCGCGCCTGCCTTACCTGGACTGGCGAGCAGCAGAGCCAAGCAGATCATGCCGCCGCTTCGCGCGCCCATCATTCCGACAGCAGGAGAAGGAGGATCCACGAAGTGGTGCCAAAGGGGTCTCGCGACGGTGGCGCAAGGTGCAGCTCAGGAGCGAGGGGAAAAAAGGGCTGCCGCGCTTCAGCCGCCGAGGCGCTAATGAGCGAGCAGGGCAGGCGGGCTCGCCTTCAGCAGCTCCACCCACGCGCGAGGTCCGCGGGGAAGGCGCCTCTGCAGAGACTCTTTGCCAGCCCAGAGGGAGTCTCTCCGGACGCCGGCGAACTACCCGTCGTTCACCTCTCTCGCGACAGAAACGACCCCTTGCCGAGAGCACCGGGTGAGGAAGACCCGTTGCCTCTGGTGCTGCTGCTCCCGCTGTGTTCTTCTTACAAGCCTGCCTGACGCCGAGAGAGGAATGTGGAGGAGAGATTGTGGCGCTTCTCCAGAGTATTTCGACGGTACTCCGTACTTGTCCATACTGCAAGGCGGCGAGACCTGTCCCTGACCAGTCGCCGCTGATTGGCGTGGCGCAGGAACGCGAAACCGGAACAGAGGGAAGCAGGGCTGCTGAGGAGGTGCGCGGTAGAGGGGCAGTCAGTCTGCCCAATGGGCACTCGTTGGGACGGTGCCACGAGAGTAACCAGGCCAAGGAGGAGAGTGTCAGAACACTGGCAACCAGGTCTGCCCAGGTCCTAATTTTGCCTTCAGCAGGCGACCTTCAAGCTCTTCTCTCTGTCTCCCCATCTGCAATATGGGACAAGGATTCAGGGATGCTCAAGACTTATTAAGATTATATGTATGTGAAACACGTGGAACAGTTGAAAGCACATAATGTACAGTACAGGTGTAGTGGTTTGGGTGTTGGACTTAGATCTGGAAGATCCAGGTTCAAATCCCTGCTCAGCTATGAAGCTTCTTGGGTGACCTTGGTCCAGTCACTATCTCTCAGCCTCACCTACCTCACAGGGTTGTTGTGAGGACAAGAGGAGGGAAGGAACCACGTACACCACGCTGAGCTCTTTGGAGGAAGGGTGGTATAAACATGTGAAAAATAAATTAGAAGAAGGAATTTTAGCTGGTGCAGCTTTTCTCATACCTGTGTAATAATTTGCCAACATCATACAACTGTCTGTTTATATGGGTTTTTTTTTTAAAAAATACTGTGTATGGTCCTTCAGTTATTCTTAGGGTAGTTTACAACAAGAGAGTAAACAATAAGATCATAATAAATCAACAGAACAACACAGCAATTAAAAGTCACAATGTTAACATATAAAAATGTATCGGATATTAAAGGATATTAGATGTTGATAGTCCTGGGTAAATAAAAAGATCTTTCCTTGTGGGGGCTAGTGAGTTCATTGCAGAGATGAGCATCAAACTGGGAGAGTTCTGATTCACAACTCAGTTCTCTTAACCAGTGTGTTGCAATGTTCCTGGAAAAGGCAGTTAGGCTTCCAGATTCTTGCTATGCTGGTAGTTTCCTGCATGATGGTCATTCCATTGCAGATCGTTTAGGGTCTTCCTCTTGTGTTTTCAGGGTCTCATCAGCAAGAAGGTTGATGTCCCAAACTTGGTACTAATCCTTGTGAAGTAGTCAGTGGCTAGAGACCCCACTCATCTCTTCTAGGACTACCCAGTGGAGGAGCACGAACACCTAGGGTCCTGAACATCAAAAAATGGTTGGAGAAATTAGTTGTTCAGGGCATCTGGAGTAAAGCCAAGTCATCCAGGTGCGTCAAAGTTCTTCTGGGCAGTTCATATCAGTGTGTATCCTTCAGCACACCAGTATGTTAGCCTGTGATCATATTTCAGCAAGAACTGATCCACAAAGACAACACTTTCACAAATGTGTACTTAAGAAGACATGGCGAAACAAGATGGTGATGGTCAAAGGTTAGATGCCCTTGGGACTCCTTTGACTGATTCCTTTGACTGAGCTACTTCTCAGATGGAACTGGAAGAAATATTCTCATCTATCTGAGCTATGTAGAGTAGGAGCAGAAATCACTGTGGCTATGAAAAGAGGTATTTTGGGATTTTTCAGGGACATTTTAAACTACCTAAATTTCTCTTCCACCCCCCCCCCCCCAATTTCACAGGGGATAACTTGGCTGAGCACTAATTTCAAGCTCTTCTTTGGCTTGACCAAGGAAGCAGTTGTGCATTCTTGCCTCCTGTCATCCCCCAAAAAAGAACCTTCTCAATCGTTCTTGACTTGACTTCTAGGTGAAATAACAGCATCTCTGCTTCTGGTCACATTCTTACAAAACTGTCCTGATTTCTATAGAGTCAGGCTGCAGTCATACACAATTCTCTGAGAGAGTAGGTCTCACTGAACTCAATAGGACTTACTTCTGAGTACTACGAATAGGATTGGGCTGTCAGTTGTATTGATACTACAAGTTTTATTAATTTGATGAGCTATAGAACAAGAAAATCTAACTTCAGATATTAGAAACAGGTTTTTCCAAGGCAGGAGTAAATTCAATAAACTCCATCAAGTTAAATATTTGATGTGTAATGACTTGCCTTTTATTTATGACTACCAGGTACTTGTATGTGTTTCCTGCAGCCATTCACTATCACAATGTCTAGCTTTACCAGCCACTCCCAAGTAGTTACTTATTAATCCTCCTTATAGTCATTCAACCTGCTCTTTTGGATTCACACACACACACATACACACCCAAAAAAGTCACATAATGTCCCTCTGTGTGACCAACAGTTAAGGCTGCAATCCTATGAGAACTTACATGGGAGTAAGTCCCATTGAACTCAAAAGGGTTTATTTCTGAGTAGACATGCCTAGGATTCTGCTATAAGTATTTTGAATGGTCAGATTCAGAGATCTAGCAAAGACCTAACAAAAATCTAGCACTTCTGAATGTTCTTGTTTCTTAGTAAATACAGCATAGCTGGCTTTTGCATAGATATATGAGGTAAACTTATTTATTTATTTAAAGAATTTATATCCCGCCTTTCTCCCAGCGAGGGCACTCAAACGACAACAGAATTTAAAGGAAAACATACAGAACGCCACCTTTATTTGTTGTTTGCTTTTTAAGCTCTCTAAAATGTGAGAAGGTGACAATTATCCAGTTCCTAACATGTGGGCTTCGGGTTAAAGAAAGGCGAACACACTATGCCCATAAATGTGTCTGGAATGAAGGAAATGCTCTAAAGTAGTCTAAAGAACAACAGTGTGTAAATTTCATCATCATTTCCTCCCACAAACTGGTGATATCAGTCTGATAATAAACGATAAACATAGCCTACGGATATGAGTTAGCCCATTTTTATTCCTTTCTGTCATAAACATGCAATAGTTTCACCCCCAGAGGCAGCCTGGAGCAAGCCTCTTCTTGACTCTTTAGTCATGGTAAAACCCTAACAGCACAATCCAACTTAACTTTTGTGCCAGTGTAACCAGTGGTACAGCGAGAACGGGAGGCCCCAGAATGGAAAAGGGATTCAAATCCCCTTTGAATTCCTCTTTTGGAGGGGATTTGAATCCCTTTTCTGTTCTGGGGCCTCCCGTTCTTGCTGCGCCACTGGTTACACTGGCACAAAAGTTAAGTCGGATTGTGCTGTAAGTCACCCTAAGTTGTGGCTGCCCCCAATTCAAAGAGGGAGGGAAGCTAACCATGTCTTTCAAGAGAAACATATTCTCCTAGGGAAAATGTTAATTAAATCACTTAATTAACAACATAGTTGTTAGATACATGTTTTCTCAGTCTTATAGAGTCTAAGTTCTTGAGAGAAAAACTCCAAGCATACCAAGGGTCGCACCTCCTGCAATGCATATTTTGAATTTCTGCATATAACAGGCTTATCTTATTCTCAAATTTTGCATTGCTTTTAAGGCATTTTTACCCAAGGGTGTATATACCCAACAGGAGTTAAATGCATACACCTGTGGGCTGGAAGGAAATGTTAATAAGAATCTGGTACATACCCTTTCCTTCTCTATACACAACATAAAAGCAACAATAATGAAAGGTGTGTGTTGTGGTAATGCACACTGCATGGTTATGGCTTTGATAGCTTTACAGCCCAATCCTATACGTAAAGTGTAATGTAAAACATAAATGCTTTACGGCCATTGTAAATGGCGGTATGGAAGCGTGCAGAGCCGTGTACTTCTGGACTGCCACCAGAGTCCGGAGCAGCCCTGTGCACGACAGCGGAGAAAGGAGTGCCTGTTGACAAAGGTGAGTCGATGAAGAGGGTGGAACGTGGCAGGGGGACTGAACAACCTGTTGATCTGCCCCCACACACACACCATAGCATGCAGCTCAGCCCATTTTAGCACAGCTGTATACTATGGCGTGGAAAGCCATAGGATTGGGATCTTGCAGCACAATCCTGCTTAGGATCTGGCCGGCAGCCCATGGCTGCCCGACGGACCCTGTGCACTGGCAGCCATCGTGATTGCTGGGAGGGAAGTCTACTCGGGGAAGGAGACACTTGTCTCCTTCCCCGAGTGTAACTGGGACTAGGCCCTATCGGCCTCGGACTTCCGCCATCTATTTTGCTGGCGGAAGTAGAGGAGGCCATGTAAAGGCTCCGGTGCCCAGTGGGGGACAGGATTCGGCCAAAGGCCGTCCCCTGTCCCCTCCCGGGCTGCTGGGGCTAATGGCCACTCTCCCCGCCCGGCAATCCGCCCACCCCGCCCGCGGATCCTGTCTTACCTGGGTCCGGTGGCTGGTGGGCGCTCCGTCGTCGGAGCAGGGGAGGCCGGCCGCTCCACTGGCCTTCCCTGCTCAAACGTAGTTACGAATGTGCTTTACGTCACATTCGCGACTGCTTCCGGCGCCGGAACGCTCGTTCCAGCACGGGAGGGTGGGGGTTAGTAGGGATTGGACTGTTAATCTGTGAGTTTGTGGTGCAGCGAAGCACTGAAGTTAGGCACTATGTTTAGTAATGCTGTTGTTGTTGTTGTTGTTGTTGTTGTTGTTCAGTCATTATGTCGTGTCCGACCCTTCATGATCCCATGAACCATATCCCGCCAGACCTTCCTGTCCTCCACTATCTTCCTGAGTTCGCTCATTTTCATGTTCGTTGCATCAGTGATGCTGTCTAACCATCTCATCCTTTGCCTTCCCCTTCTCCTTTTGCCTTCAATCTTTCCCAGCATCAGAGTCTTCTCCAGAGACTCCTCTCTTCGCATTAGGTGGCCAAAATATTTGAGTTTCAGCCTCAGTACCTGTCCTTCCAGGGAACAGTCAGGGTTGATTTCATTTAGGATTGACTGATTTGATCTCCTAGCAGTCCAAAGGACTCTCAGGAGTCTTCTCCAGCACCACAGTTCGAAAGCATCTATTCTTCGGCGCTCAGCCTTCCTTATGGCTCTCGCAACCATACATTGCTACTGGGGACACCATCACCCTAACTATGCGAACTTTTGTTGGCATGGTGATAGCTCTGCTTTTTATTATGCTATCTAAATTTGCCATAGCTTTCCTTCCAAGGAGTAAGCATCTTTTAATTTCATGGCTGCTGTCTCCATCTGCAGTGATCTTGGAACCCAAAAAAGTAAAATCTGTTACAGCTTCCATTTCTGCCCCTTCTATTTGCCAGGAATTGATGGGCCCAGATGCCATGATCTTAGTTTTATTAATGCTGAGTTTCAAGCCAACTTTTGCACTCTCCTCTTTCACTCTCATCAAGAGGCTCTTTAGTTCTTCTTCACTTTCTGCCATTAGGGTGGTATCGTCTGCATATCTGAGGTTGTTGATATTTCTCCCGGCAATCTTGATTCTGGCTTGCGATTCATTCAGCCCTGCATTTCTCATAATGTACTCTGCATATAAGTTAAATAAGAAGGGTGACAATATACAGCCTTGCCGTACTCCCTTCCCAATTTTGAACCAATCGGTTGTTCCATGGCCGGTTCGAACTGTTGCTTCTTGACCTGCATACAGGTTTCTCAGGAGACAGGTAAGGTGGTCTGGTACTCCCATCTCTTTAAGAATTTGCCACAGTTTGTGGTGATCCACACAATCAAAGGCTTTTGCGTAGTCAATGAAGCAGAAGTAGGTGTTTTTTGGGAACTCTCGTGCTTTCTCCATGATCCAGCACATGTTGGCAATTTGATCTCTAGTTCCTCTGCCTCTTCGAAACCCAGCGTACTTCCGGTAGTTCTCGGTTCACGTACTGCTGAAGCCTAGCTTGTAGGATTTTGAGCATAACCTTGCTAGCATGTGAAATGAGTGCAATTGTGCTGTAGTTTGAACACTCTTTGGCATTGTCCTTCTTTGGAATTGGAACGTAAACTGACCTTTTCCAATCCTTTGGCCACTGCTGAGTTTTCCAAATTTGTTGGCATATTGAGTGCAGCACTTTAACAGCATCATCATTTAGGATTTTAAGTAGCTCAGCTGGGATAATATCATCTCTGCTAGCTTTGTTGTTAGTAATGCTACCTAAGGCCCACTTGACTTCACTCTCTAGGATGTCCGGCTCTGGGTCAGTGACCACACCAGCGTGGTCATCAGGAACATTAAGATCTTTCTTGTATAGTTCTTCTGTGTATTCTTGCCATCTCTTCCTAATCTCTTCTGCTTCTGTTAGGTCCCTGCCTTTTTTATCCTTTATCATGCCCATCTTTGCACAAAACGTTCCCTTGATATCTCCAATTTTCTTGAAGAGATCTCTAGTCCTCCACATTCTGTTGTTTTCCTCAATTTCTTTGCATTGTTAATTTAAGAAGGCCTTCTTATCTCTCCTTGCTATTCTCTGGAAATCTGTATAGTACAAAAATCAGTACAGAAATCTATATCTGGAATACATTACAGGTTGAGTATCTCTTATCCAGACTGCTTGGTACGGGAAATAGTCTAGATTTTGGATTTGTCTGGATTTTGGAATATTTGCGTAAATATAATGAGATCTCTTGGGGATGGGAACCAAGTCTAAACACAAAAGCACTGGTATTATACGTAGGTTCTCCCTGCCCTCCCACTCTCCACTCTAATAATTATGGGCATTTTAAGAGTTGTAAAAGTTCAAGGTTACACTCTTATTGATTTTTGACAAAAGTTGTTCTACATTTTATAGATATTTATATATAAGAGCCCTCTCCTTCATGGATCATTGCCTTGTCGTGGCGAAGGGGCTTGCGTAACTCAATGAAGCCATGAGCTATGCCGTGCAGGGACACCCAAGACGGACAGGTCGTAGCAGAGAGTTCTGACTAAAAGTCATCCACTGGAGAAGGAAATGGCAACCCACTCCAGTAACCTTGCCAAGAAAATCCCATGAACAGTACCAAAAGGCTAAAAGATATGACGCCGGAAGATGAGCCCCTCAGGTCGGAAGGTGTCCAATATGCTACTGAGGAAGAGCGGAGGACCATTCCAAGTAGACCCAGAAAGAGTGAAGCGGCTGGGCCAAAGCCAATAGGACGTCCAGCTGTGGATGTGTCTGAGGTTGAAAGGAAAATCCAATGCTGCAAGGAGCAATACTGCTTAGGAACATGGAATGTGAGGTCTATGAATCAAGGCAAGCTGGAGGACAGGAAGGCCTGGCGGGATATGGTTCATGGGATCACGAAGGGTCAGACACGACTTAACGACTGAACAACAACAATATAAGAGCCCACTTTAGATTGGGCTGTTATTTATAAAGTGTTATCACGTTGTCATATGAAATAAATATCCTTGCAGTTTTTGTAGATTTCTACTACATTTTTCCTCTGCATGTTAAGAGTCTGCTTTTTCCAGAGTCCAGGTATCTCTTTTTGCCGAAATTAAAACTGCTTGTATTTTTTTTTCTGTGATCAAAAAAACGTTCCTACCCTCTTATGATTTATCCATTGCCGAAGACATGGTGAATTGTACATCATGATGAAGCATGATGTTACTAGGTATAGTAATAAAAAGAGGACTCCTTATTTGAGAGAGCCATTCCCACTTGTTTTTTTATTATTATTATCAAATTGTTCATCCTGGAAAGTAACAACAAGTGTCATAACTCCTGCCTACTAAGGAATGTGCATTGCTAATAGCATGGAAGAGGTCAATGAGTCATTTTGATATGGGCCAAGAAGCAAGCTCACACACCAAGATTCCTGCAGCAGATACTCCCTAATCTGGAAGGTTACCGACAGCATGTAGCAACAGAGCTTTGTTATTTTTATAGCAACATTTCTATATGTGCATTTCTAGCCAGATCATTTCAACCCCCCCCCCCCCCGCCCTAATAACACTACATCCCTCATTTGTTATATTGCCGTATATCCAGGGCAGAAGAGTCTGGCTCAGTCGGGAGAGCTGCCGTCTTGTAAGCCTGAAGACCGGTGAACTTGACAAGTTCGAGACACGTCACCGACAAAAAACTGTAAAAGCCTCAGGGAGGAGAGATAAGAGCTCCCAGCTGCGTTGGTCGAGTGTGGGAGGCGCCAGCCAGCAGAAAAAAGCCAGGTTGCAAAAGGATACCACCTGGAATGTAGCCGTTCATGAATTGTAAAGTGTTTATATATATATATATATATATATATATATATATATATATATATATATATATATATATATATATATATATATATATATATATATATATATATATAAAACACTTTACAATTCATGAACGGCTACATTCCAGGTGTATACACACACACACGCACAGTCATTTTTACCCAAGGCATTTTTTCCCATGGTGGGGAAATCTCAATTACAAATATTTTGTTGCTGGAAAAATGCCTCCCAGACACTTTTGTTGTGATTGTAAATGCTGAGTGAACTGTCTTGTTGTGTAAGTATCAATGGACAGCTGTTGTATAGAGCTTCCAAATGACATCACTAAAAACAGTTTCTTTTCCCACATACTCATAAAATTTCATGTACTTTTTGAAGGTTTTAAAAATTAACTATTTTACCTTTAGAGGCCGAGACCTTCATCTGTACAATAAAGTTGCGGAGCATTTGTTAAGGCCTTGAAACAAAGTGACAAAACTCAGAATAGCTCAGTCTTCCCAAATCCATCAGTCATGGGTCTCACGGAAATTCACAAACCACCATTACCCCTTCCTGGTCTAGTTATCTTCCTCGTCTTGTTCTTCTCTCTTTTCCCTGTTGTTCATGGTAGAAACCTCCTGAATTGCACCTATCCTGGAAACAATATAATAAAATTGCTCCTCTTTTCTCACATTCTCATTTGGGCAAGAAAGGAAAGGAAAAATACTAGGTGTGTCTGGATTCTCTTGATAAAGACCCCAAGAATCATCTTTATCGTTTCCGTTCTGGGGCCTCCCATTCTCGCTGCACCGGTGGTGTAAGTTGGATAGGATTGCACTGTCAATTTCTCTATATAGGCTTGGAAGATCCAGAAACTTCCTTGCCTGTGCAGATATAGGGCAGGCCCATGCATGGGGCCAGCTAAGTGGCTGCCTCAAGCAGCAGATTGGTGAGGGGTGCCCAACACCTACTTGTCTCCATTGCTTCTCCGTCTTCTTCCACTTCCTGGATTGGAAAAGGAAGAGGGGGGCAGAGAGAAAGAAAACTTGTGGAGGGGAGTGCTGAGCTAGAACTTTGGAGAGTAGGAGGAGCACATTGTCGAGTAAGGGGGGCAGCATTTGACATGCTGCCGCAGGAGTTAGGTGGTCTTGGCTGGCCCTGTGCAAGATACTTCTGCTGGTGCGAGGGGTGTCTTAGAGTTGTGCTAGTTTTTCCCCCATCATGCTACACGAGGGGTGGCCAACCTTCCACCATTAGGGCTCCTGTGTTCTTAAGAGTTGTGTAGAAGACAGAATCTTGGCAGCTACAAGTGCTGATGGTGCTGCTAAAGCAGCTGCACCTGCTGAAATACCCCCACCTATACAGCCATTTAAAGAGCCAGCATTCATGTTGAAAGGTTGGCCACCACTGTCTACACCATGTGTTCCAGAGGGTGTTTCAGCTTTCAGGAAAGGTTTTTCAGAAGGTTTAAGGGCTGCAGTGAGAGGAGATGGAAAAGCCCTGGTGCATGAGTAGTAGTGTGTTTATTCAGAATATTTATACATTCCAAAAAAAAAAAAAAAAGTTCCACCAGTGGTTTACATAACGTAAGGAATGAGTAGTTGGCTTCTTCTTACATTTCAAGACATCTAATCTTATTATAATTTTGCTCAGAAAACAATTATTTTTTACTGTCATATTAACTGTTTATTGTGTCATCTATAGTAGATCAAAGGCTTAATGTATGTGTGTGTGCGTGCACATAGACGCATACTAAAAAGACAAGGTTATAGAAGGTGTTTGATTTATTTTTAATAGAGAAATGCATAGACGAGCATAAAGAATGAAAAAAAACACAAACGTGTATTGCTGAAAGATTTTCTTCTATGAATCTCAAGTACACATCTCAAGTAAGTAGAACAAAGCAAGCAACATACTAGCATTTAGTACCCATTCCACTTCTTCAGCTGTAGCACATGACTATTTTCCAATTTGTGTGAAGAGCACTTTGGCTTATCCTTAGCTTTTCCTATACAAGTACTGTATTTGGCTAAATATTAGCGTCACTTACAGTGCAGTCCTATACATGTCTACTCAGAAGTAAGTCCCATTGTGTTCAATAGTACAAGCGCAACCCCCCCTGATATGCTGTACCAAGCTAGCTAAAGTTATCACAGCCCCAGGGGCCCTTCATGCACAAGTCATGTGCAGCAGAAACTGGAACTGGGCCATGTGTAGCGACCAAGTAGAAGCCAGCTGCTGGACAGGATTGTCCTATGCAGCACAAGGAAGGATTCCTGCAATGGTCCATAAAGATGGGGCTGTGGCTTGCCTGGTGTAATTCTGGCAGGCGGCCAGGGTCTGCTTATAGGTCCAGTTGGGACCCACTCCAGAATGTACTCCCTATGTGCACGCGCATAGTGGAGACTAAGGCAGGTTTGCACCGTAAATGAAGGTTTTGGGGTTCTTTGTGGTTCTATTCTTTCAGTACAGTGGTCTCCCACTCACCACTGTTCAGTCATAGTCCTCATGGGTGCAATTAGCTGGCAGAAAAGACCATTGTTGACTCTTTTCAAAAGTATAAAAGGATGCAAAAAGGAAGAGGGTGAACAATTGCTCACTGGATCCACTGACATTAAAACAAGAACTAGTGAGTTGATTGATAGGAGGTAGAATATTATCACAGGAATAGCTCAATAGGCCATGGAACAGGCTGGCTAGGGAGGTATAGACTCTCATGCCTGGAAGCTTTCTAGGGAAAGCTGGTCAGTAATGTATTGGAGATGTTTAACAGCAGGCACATTTATACAGAGGAATCTCACTCTGCACATTGAGCAATCTGTTCTGGAATGGCTCATCCATTTGTAGGAATGGATGAGCAGTCTGTTTTGCACATGGACTCATTTCCTAAATTCAAAGAAATGACAGTCCCCCAGCTGCTTTTTGCTGGCTCTGGATATTTATTTTCTCGCCACATTTCCATGCTGCCCTTCTTCCATGGAGCTCAAGGTGGCAAATAGGGAGTTATAATATTTTGTCTTCACAATAAGCATGTGAAGTAGATTAGACTGAGGACTTGTGAGTTGCCTGCAGCCATCCAGAGAGCTTCATGGCTCATCCGTTTGCACCCAAGTTTCCCGCGTCCAAACCCAACACTCTCGCCACTCTCAGTAAAGTGAAATGTTTTTTTGGTAAAAATAGACATGGCATCTTGTTTTGCTCACAAGCTACTCCCCATGATGGTGTGCTCCATGCAGAGAAAAAGAAGCTGATATACAAAAATGTTGTGATGTTTTAAAAGTCCAGTTCACTGTGCCTTGGCATGTAGGTTGTAAATCTAGCAGGATGCGGAAATGATCCCTGAGCTTATGTGTCATCCTCTACCACGGGCAGCAGAACATCTAGTAACTAGAGCATATGCATCCAGAAATGTGGTAGGTTCCATTTGCAGTTCCAGACCAGAGAAGATCTGCACAGATCATGCAAGCAGAGCCTACTTGTGTAGGTGTTTACAGATGTGGGATGCAGTTCGTATGTACACAGAGCTAGCATTGTTATTAAGAGACTGAGTAGAGGACAAAGAAATCCCTACGCCATTCAAATCTCACCTCTATCATGATTCATGAACTAACTAGCAGCCCAACCATATGCTTGTTTACTCAGAAGTAAGTCCAACTGAGTTCCATGGGGCTTATTCCCAGATCATTTGATTTTTGTCTATAAACCGCTTTGTGAACTTTTTGTTGAAAAGCAGTATATAAATACTGTTGTTGTTAATAATAATAATAATAATAATAATAATAATATTATAATAATAATAATAATAATAATAATAATAATAATAATAAATGTGCATAGGATTGCAGCCACCTCCTATATACTCTCTCAAAGACTGACCCTGGATAACATTGCCCTTCCTCACAGGGTTGTTGTGTAGATTATTGATTTTTTTTTAAAAAAAAAACATTTTATCTCCCCTAGCTGCTCAGAGTAGTGTCCATGATTTTCCCTGCTCCTTTTTAACCTCACAACAATCCTATGAGATAGGTTAGGTGGTTGAGTAACAGTGCCTGGCCAAAGTCACCCAGTGACAGCTTCATGGCTCAGTGAGATTTGTACAAGTCCTTTTCTGACGCACTGATCACTACACCACACCAGATCTCAATTATTGCTGGGAATACTGAGAGAATGCATGTGAAGCATTTTGAACATTCAAAAGCGCAAAAATGCTAGTGATTCTACTACACATCATGTTGAGGAAGTAAGGATGAGATCAAGGTTTTCTCCCACATTCCTCTACGATCCAACCTACGCATTAGGTCACAGTACGAACCAGGCCTTCACTGACACAAAGGGATTTCTCAAGAATTGCCCACAGACAGAGCCAGAATTCTTCACAGAGCTCTAGCTGTGAGTCATCATTCTTCATAAAGTTAAAAGTGTGGGACTGTCCTGTCCCTGGTTTCTGCAGACTTCTATTTACTGAACAAAGGCTGTGTGTTAACAATTGCAGACAGGATTATGCAAGTGTATTAGTAACACATCCACACACAGGTGTAGAGTTTCTGCAGACACAAATACATGGTTTGAAGGTGGTTTCCCATCCTGGCTTTGAATGAGAAGCACAAGGCGCAGTTTGCCCGTAGAGAGCTACAGAAACTATGATTTCTGTGATTAACTATAGAATTAGGGCTGTTGACACATGCAGGTGAATGAGGTGGCATATATATATATTCTAGTTCAGCTTCTCTTTCTGTGTGTTTTTCCTTCTTGCAGGTAGATGGGTTTCTACACAGGGAACATTTGGAAAATGGCACCCTTTACCAACAGTCCAAAGTAGGACATTCCATTCTACCAACTTTCCCCCACCTCATTCTACTGCATGTGTGGACAAGGCCTGAGTGCCTAAAGCAGGGGCCGGGCCGGCGACCGTTTCAGCAAAGGGGCTGGACATTCAGCAGTGATGTCATCATGTCATTGCCGAACGTCTGAGTTGCCGAGCTCCCGGAAGCAGCTGCACGGAACTTGGCTTGGGAGGCAGTCTCCTGCCCCATATGCCACATGCTGGGCAGGGAATGGCAGAGCCACCTACCCAGGCTTGTGGAGTCCCTGTGCCATCGTGAGCCCCCACGAGCCTTGGCAGGCAGCTCTGCCGTTCTGTCTGGCATGCGGCAAATCGGGTGGGAGGCTTCACCTTCCAAGCTGAGTTCCACACGGGTGGTGGGCCAGATCTGGTCCACAGGCCATAGCTTGCGAACCCCTGGTCTAAAGAAAGGAGAGAGCCTGAAGGCGGGGAAGGAGGGAGCACGGGTACAAGGCTCATGCTCCTGGTTTGAAGTTACATGTGAACCAGCCCATAACAGGCTGAAGGAGAGGATTGAAAATGAAAATGGAACAGTAGATTTGGGAGGGAGGCATCAACCAAGATGAGTGAGGAAGACAGATGGGGTAGCTTGAAAAAGAGAAAATAGCTTTTAACTCTCAGAATTTATCTAGGGCTTTCAAATGTTCAAAGAGCATCACAAGAATTGAATCCTCCAAACAACCCTCTAATACAGGGGTGACCAACCTTCTACCATGAGGGCCTCTGTGTACTTAAGAGTTGTGTAGAAGACTAAATCGTGGCAGCTGCAAGTGCTGATGGTGCTTATAAAGCAGCTGCACGTGCTGAAAATGCTCTCACCTATACAGCCATTAAAGGGCCAGGAGCATTCATGTTGAAAGGTTGGCCACCCCTGCTCTAATATAAATAAGTATTAATATTTCTCAAATTGCAGATGGCAAAGACTGAGGCTCAGAGGGAGTGGCTTGCCAGAAGCTACCTAGTGCATTCACGGAAAAGGTGAGATTTGAATTGGGCTTGGTTGCATAGCCTTTAAGATACAAAAGCTCTCACAATTAAACAAAATTTGTACCAATCTCTTGTGTTTAAAACACATGCACTGAGCTACTTGCCAGTTACCTTGAAATGATAAATCCGTAACCAAACATTTTCATAGTGCAGAAGAAAAGTGATATATGTGCAGGAGAAGTTATGCGCTACAGATACTAGACTTTCAAGGTACAGTCAATTGTCTCCAGGACAGCTCAGCTGTCTTCAGTTAGACTAAAAGGTAAAGGTGACCCCTGACAATTAAGTCCAGTCGTGTCCGACTCTAGGGTGTGGTGCTCATCCCCATTTCAAAGCCGAAGAGCCAGCGTTGTCCGAAGGCGCCTCCGTGGTCATGTGGCCGGCATGACTCTCCTTGCCGCAGCGCGTAGCATGCGGCTGGAACACAGAGCACTGTTTACCTTTCCGCAAACGGTACCTATTTATCTACTCGCATTAACATGCTAAATGGATAGCTGCCAACACAATTCTATGCATGTCTACTCAGAAGTAAGTCTCACTGGGTTTAGTAGGACTTACTTCCAGGTAAGAGTGTATACTGTATAGGATTGCAGCCTATTAGTCCAATCCTATCCAGGGCCGGCCCAGAGTGTGTAGCATCACTGACATAGCCTCCGGCTACATGCTATAGCCCAGCTGGGGACCAGGCAGCAGCCAAGAGGTAAGTAAAGAAATGTTATACTTACCTAGGCTTACCAGATCTCCAACCGGGACAGAGTGCTAGACATTTAGGAGAAGGAATGTGAGCAGCTGTAGCTTGTTAAACCTTAGAGCACATCCTAGGCATGTCACAATCCTAGGCATGTCTCCATTGTGTTCAGTGGGGCTTGCTTCTGAGTAGACATGCCTAGGATTGTGCTGTAAGGTTTACCAAGCTACACCTGCCCACATTCCTTCTCCTAAAGGTCTAGCACTCTGGCCTGGTTGGAGATCTGGTAAGCCTATACTTAGATCTTCTATGCCAGCTGTTTTGCTGTAAATCAGAGTAGGTCCAAAGAAGTGTGTTGGGTCCAGTCCGGGGGCATAGGATCTCGCTGCTGCTGCTGCTGCTGCTGCTGCTGAGATCCTCTCATGACCCTTCCTCAACGCACCCCTCTCCCAGCCCGATCCCTAGCACGATCTTCCCCTGAACCGTCCCCTCTGTCAAACTAAAGATGCCTTTAAAAGGGGTTTGGACAGATTCATGGAGGAAAAGACCATCACAGGTTACAAGCCATAAGCAACCTCCTGGTTTTAGAAGTGGGTTTTCTCTGTGCCAGGTGCAAGGGAGTGTCAACGGGAAACAGGTTATCTTGTTGTCTTGTGCTCCCTGAGGCATCTGGTGGGGCCACTGTGTGATACACGAAGCTGGACTAGATGGGCTTTTGGCCTGATCCAGCAGGGCTCTTCTTATGTTCTTATGTTCTTATAACTATCTGCTCCAGCAGGGGCTCAGTAAACACTGTCACATGTGCAGGGCCTCCGGCCATTTGTGCTGGCAACCCCAAAGTGCACAGCAGAGGCGCTCCATTTGCAGTGCCACAGAAGCACTTACAAAGGTGGAATACAAATTGCCCAATAGGTTTGGGCCGTAAGTGTAGTCTTTCTTCATGCCCATGATTCTAAGTCCACTTACTTTAAAGTCAGTCAGGTCCATTAAAATCAATGGGGCATTCTTCTATTTTGTGTCACCAGTCCAGCTAAAGCTCCAATGGAACAAGTTAAGCAGAACGGATTTCTAATTTCTATTGCTTTCATTGGGACCTTAGTATGTGCTGGGGCCAATGTGGTATGCTAAAATACTGAAATACTCTTCCCTGCATATGCCACAGTCCTTATCAATTTATTTTAAAGTTTTATACACTGCACTTTTTCTCCAGGAAGTGCTGAAGGCAGCTAACGGCGCAAATTTAAAAGCAACA
The DNA here is from genome assembly GCA_026170595.1 of Plestiodon gilberti rubricaudatus. NCBI lineage: Eukaryota > Metazoa > Chordata > Lepidosauria > Squamata > Scincidae > Plestiodon > Plestiodon gilberti. The sequence continues at coordinate 23,161,900 of JANXHW010000002.1, read as the reverse complement.
ATAAAATTACCGAAAACACAGCGATAAGTCAATAATACCAAAAGCGAATCTGAGGCAGCAGATAGAATCACCGGACTAGTGTCACAATCAAGAAAGGAAAGGCAGTTGAAATAAAAAGGTTTTCAGCTGGCACCAAAACTGAATTAGTGAGAGCACCAATTACACCTCCTACAGGGGGCAGTTCCATAATCCCGCTACCACCAAAGAGAAAGCTCTTTTACATGTCACTGCCAGATTGACTTCTGTCAGCAGCGGAGCACATAAAAGCCCCCCCCCTCCTCCAAAGGTCTCAGGGGACGGGTGGTTTTATGTGGCAGGCAGGAGGAGGTTCTCTGATGCAGACCAAATTGCACATCCCATATAGCATGTACAGGTAGTTTGGCCCTTAGTCACCATAGCTAACTTTGGGTGGATTTGGGCCATTGTGCTTAGGATCAGAGCATCTGTGATCCAAAACAGATGTTAAAAATTCCATTTATTTCAGTGCATTCCTATATACAGTGTACTCAGCAGTGTTTTAGACACTCACTACAGCTCCTTCAATACAGGCTTAAATAATTCGTCAGCTCATAAGTAGCAAAAAAAAAAGTGTCGGTTTTATCACTAAGGACTTGTCAATATTACAAGTTACTTCAGTGCACTGTGGGTTCTTTTCTGATTCTCGTGGCTTGTAATGCATTTACCTTTGGTAGTTTATTCTTAGTGAGTGTGGACCAAACTCTGATCCATTTTGTGCTTCTTACACCATTTCCATGTGACTTTTGGATTGTGCTTGGGTAACTGGACTTTTGAAAGTATGGGAGGAGAGTCTCAGCAGGGGAAGAATGGCAGGGAAGTGGGAGGGTCTAAAAGAGAGACAGAATGGAGCAAGAGGGGGGAAGCAAAAGCAAGGAGGAGATGGAGCCAGGGAGAAGAAGGAGAGAGAAGGGCGAACTCCAGAGGGAAAGGTGGGTGGGTGGGGGGAATCAGCACAAACAGCTGACAGGAGAGAGCAGCCGAGAAAAGGAAGGGGGCGAGGAAGGGGTACAAGTGCAAGGAAAGAAGCAAAGAAACAGGGAAAGTGGACGGTGGACACCACTTCCCCAGGATGGAACCCCTTGGACCGTTGAGCTGATCTCCGTGGGCAGAAGGCATCCCAACCTGAGCCTTCCCCCTTTGACAAAGGGGAGAGAAAGAGTTCCTTGGGGCATACCGGCCAGGGCTGAGATAACCACCAGAGGAATGCTGGCTGAACCACCACTCAGATGCCTGTGAACATATCCAGTCTTCCTGGTTCGGAGAGGGAGAAACACCCGCCAATGCATCCTGGCCAACCAAAGGAAATCAGCAGACAATAGAAGGGAAGGGAGAGAACCCTGGTGGCACAAAGTGTAGTACAAGAAGTCCGGTCAGCATGAGTTCGGTGGTCTGGCGTCATGGATTGGGGCCTGGTGACCTTCCTGCACCAAAAATGCCATACCCCGATTGCTACAATGTGGACCTGTCCCCATGCAACAAGACCTTTGGGGCAGGGGTGACTGCAAGAACATACTTCCATGTAAATCTGCTGGGATCACAGCCGTAGAGTTCTTCTTCCCCAAAAGTAAACAAGGCATTTGAAAATATGAGCAGGAATCCAACGAGCTACTTAGAGAAGCTCATCCATTTGTGATTACCTGTTGGGATTTTGGATGTGGGGTATGTGCTTTAAGACTCTCCTCAGTTGTTTCGAAAGCATTAGAAACAGAACTGGCAATAGAAAGAGAACTCCCAAGTCCACTCGGGTGCACAGGTCACAGAAGTCCACTCGGGTGCACTAGCATGTGGAGGCACGGATCTTTGAATCTCGGCCTTCTTCAAGGATGAAAGGAAAATGTGTTTCTCCTTGATATTATCCACCTCTAGCTTTGATTTGCTTGTTTTCAGTGTTTTAGCACTAAGCACATTAGTTGCTCTACAATAGTGTGTAAGAAAAATCCATTGCCACCTAGATGAGAGTCATGTTTCTGAGGAAGACCTGAGGACAGTTCATTGTAGAATTGCTACAGTTTGGTTTTTGTGTGTTTCTCCTTCCTCATTTCTCCATTTTCTTCCTTAATGGTCTGTTGAAAAACCCAGCCTGCAGAGGAAGAGGGGGAAAAAAAACCTCTTGATTCCACTTTGAAATGGCAGAGGTAAATGCTGTTGAATTGTGTTCTCGTACATTGCGTTAGCTTAAGAGACCAGAGGAACGGCCCAATCCTAGGTGGTGCTGCAGCTGCTCTGTTGTTCTGCAGCTCGCCACTGATGCCATGGGAGTGGTGTGCCTTGTTCCAGTAGCGGCGGGCTGCAGAACCCCCGCTGGAGCAAGTAGGATAGCGGCGGGGGCCGTTCGGGGGAACATCTCGGATTGAGGTGGGGAGCAGCCAGGGCCGGGAGCGGTTCGGGGACTATCGAGGATTGGGCCAGCAGTAGCCCACTAGTGCATACTGAGATCCTATCCCCTTTTCCTGGCCCAAACCTGCCCCCTGACTCTCCTCTGACTTACACCAGCTAAAGAGCTGGCGTAGGTCCAAGGAGACCCATTGGAGATCAGGCAGCCTATGGAGAGGTAAGTCAAAAAGTTTTTTACTTACTTCTCCTGGGCTGTCTGGTGCGCTGCCGCCATGCCACCCCCCCCCCCCAGCCAATAGCATGTAGCATGCACTCTGTTGGCAGCACTGCATGGTCTGGGCTGGCGAAGGTTAAGATTGGGATCTAAATTCATTGGGGATATATCTACATCAAAACGTACAGCACAATCCTATGCAAGTCTACTCAGAAGTAAGTCCCATTGTGTTCAGTGGGGCTTACTCCCAGGAAAGTGGGTATAGGATTGCAGGCTAAGTAGTCTTTAGCTGTCTTAGCTTCTCACAAAAAGCCCTGGGAACTGCAAATTGCTGAGGGTGCTACGGCAATTCTGTTACAGATCTCTAGCCCCCATAACAGAAGGCAAGAAGGAAAGATTCTCTCAATAGAGGCATTTTCTTCAAATTCAATTACTGGTACTTTGAAACATTATTTTGTTTCAGTAAAGCATTAAAGTCCTGACACTTCAGTTATGCTAATAACAAAACTCAGTTGAATTAACACTAATTTACTGTGCAACTCCCAAAATATTGATACTTGATTGATGCACATTAAATATAGTAGCTCTGATTTTTGTATAGTTACTATAGTGTCTTCCTTTACCTTTGACAAGGGTGCCCACTTGTGGTCAAATGCCTAATAACACATGAGATGTGAACTATAATGGGCACAAGCGGTAGCTCGCTTTATGCACTGAATTGAAACTGGATGAGACCCATATGAGCCACTTACTGACCCATATGAGCATCATATTAGTATTTCTGACAACAGAATTGTAGTATTAAGGTATTAAGCATCAAGAGAACAAATATTAAACTATTTGTACTACTGTAATGGTACAAGGCTCAAATGGTACAAGACACTCTATTTAGAAATAACCAGACTTCCCCTGAGGTGCAAGCTTAGTGTTATGTTTGGAGTCTTATAAATCAGACACGTTGAGTTGTATGCTAACATTGCACTCCATCATCAAAAGCTTTTTCCACCCCGAGAAGGAGAGTTGCACCCACTGGCGTCACTACAGGGGGGGGGGGGCCGGAGCTGTAAGTTCTTCCATGAACGGAGCCTCCGTTACATGGAAGAACGAAGCACCCCGCCCCCCTCGCCTTCCGACCCATTCAAAGCAGTGAAAACAACGCGCAGGGTCTTCTGCACGTTGTTTTCACTGCTTTGAATGGGTCGGAAGGCGCAGGGGCGGGGTGCTTCGTTCTTCCGTGTAACGGAGGCTCCGATCATGGAAGAACTTACAGCTCCGCCCCCCCCCCGTAGTGACGCCAGTGGTTGCACCTCCATGGTGGATCCTTCCGTGAGTGCAACACTACTTCCATGAATGGAAGGAGCTCCTGTTCATGGAGCACCAAGTTACTTTCAACCCATACTTCATATTCTTGCTTTGCTCTTTCAGATATTCAAATATTTGAAGTTTTCAAGAGGACAGTTTTGAAAAATCTTTTTGTTTCAGCAGTATTAAGTCCACTGGTGCAAATATTGACGACAATTCTTTAAAAACAATAGTTCCCCAAAATTGGAATAGTTTCCCAAAACTATCCCAACTTCTTTAGAAATCAAAGATGTGCCACTAGATTGTTATTCATTAAAACTGAACCCCTTACCCATTGTAAAGTTTGGTAAATATCTGTACAAGAACAATGAGATTTTGACTCTATCAGGAGCTATCAGATATTTCTTTACTGGATGTTTTCTCCATCCTGAATTTTACTGATTGTTCAAGACAGCAGACTTGTCGGGGGGGGGGGGGAGGAAATTCTTAAACACCAATGCTTATACCGGTATATAAAAGCAGAAAAAAAACTTACAACAGTGCACAGATCATACCTTCCACAGTGCAAATATAAGAAGCGTAAGGATCAAAAGTCCAGCAAAAACACTCAGTAGAATAACCCATAATGGCACTTGACCAGGAAGATGTTCTATTGAAATTGTAATAGTAGTCTGAAAATTAAAAAAAAAAAAACCTTTGAAAAAAAGTAGCAATGTCGCTATAGTGTCCAACTGCATCTGTAGTTAGTGACTTTTAGAAGCATAATATCGTGCAGCCTATGGTAAGATTTCACACTGTGTAAGTGGAACTAATTTTCATTATATTATCTGACAGTTTTTAGATGAACTGCCAAAGAGTTGCTTCTGACGGTAACATTCCACATAAATTCATTCCTGTAACAACAAAAAAGTAGTGCTAGTAGACTTACCACTGGTGTTGCTGCAGGGGGAGTGGAGCTCTAAGTTCCTTCGCGGTCCGACCTTCCATTACACCGGTGCACAAAGTGGCCTCACCCCCTCGTCTTCGGAGCCATTCAAAGCGGTGAAAGCAACGTGCAGGGAGTCTCCTGCACGTTGCTTTCATCGCCTTGAATGGTTCCGAAGGCGAGGGGGCGCGGCCGCTTCGTGCACTGGTGTAATAGAGGGTCGGACCGCAACGGAACATTTATTATTTATTTAAATAATTTATACCCCACCTTTCTCCCAACAAGGGCACTCAAGGCGGCTTACAACACAAACATTAAAATACATATATACACATTAAAATAATTAAAAACAATAATTAAAACAATTTAAAATAAATAACCCCAGCGGGTCACCTGAATTTACATTTGTTAAAAGCCATTTGTTAAAAAGTCAGCCCACCATGTCAGACATCAAAAGCTGTCCTAAATAAAAATGTCTTAAGGCCCCGCCGAAAGGTCTCTAAAGAGGGAGCAGTTCTTAATTCCAGGGGGAATTAATAGAGCTCTCAATAATAGAGCTCCACCCCCCCTGCAGCGACGCCAGTGAGACTTACAGCACAACCCTATGCATACGTACCTGGGAATAAGCCCCATTGAACACAGGAGGACTTACTTCTGACTTTGAGTAAACATGCATGGAATTGTGCTTACCCTCACGTCTACGTATGAGCAAGACATAATATGGCTAGGCCCATCACTAGAGGTGTTTGAAAACGGTGTTATTTATTTTACTCAGAAGTAAGCCCATTGTGTTTATTTATTTATTTATTTAAAAAAATTATATCCCGCCTTATCCCATGCCGAGGCAAATGCCCAAGGCGGCTGTAAGGTGTTCAGTAAGGCTTAGGCTGTAATCCTCTCATATTCAACAAAAACAAACCCCTCTACCTAGGCTTACCAGATCTCCAACCGGGACAGAGTGCTAAACCTTTAGGAGAAGGAATGTGGGCAGGTGTAGCTTGTTAAACCTTAGAGCACAATCCTAGGCATGTCTACTCAGAAGCAAGCCCCATTGTGTTCAATGAGACTTGCTCCCAGGGAAGTGTGTATAGGATTGTGCTCTAAGGGTTTAACAAGCTACACCTGCCCACATTCCTTCTCCTAAAGGTCTAGCACTCTGTCCCGGTTGGAGATCTGGTAAGCCTACCTCTACCCATCACTAGCTGCTTGACTAGGACATTGCCTAAAAGTAGGGTACAAACTGAATTAAGAACTGCAACAGCAACTCTTGAATAAACAAGAATAGAACTGTAAGCAGATGTGTCCCCAATCCTCAGCATGCTTACTTGAAATAAATTCAGTGAAACTTGCAAGGGGGCCCACCCCAAAACTGCCTGGTGCATGAGGGGACCTGCCAAATGCTGCCCCCCCCTTACCTAGTGCCAGCCTCTGCTCCTTTCACTCCCGGGATTGGAAAAGGAAGAGGGGTATGGATGGAACAGAAGAGGAAGTGTTGAACAGCCCACAACTCTCCTCTCCTCCACACTTCCTTTTCCACTTTGTCCTCCTGCTCCTTTTCTAATCCAGGGAGTGGCAGTTGAAGGAACAGTGGAGACTGATGGGAAGATGGAAGTGGGCATCCCCTGCCAATCTTCTGCCTGAGGTGGCTGCCTCAGTTGCCCACATAAATGGGCCAGTCCTGGAACTTGCTCCCAAGTAAATGTGCTTACTAGGCAGCTTAACTGTGGTATTCCAGCTTAACTGTTCTATGGTGCGATAATAATACAGTATTATAATCTGAATTGTTATTTCTATAAGCACCTAAGAAACAAGGTGAGGTACACAATAGCATTAACACTGTCGAGTTCCTACCCACAAGCTTGCAATTTAAATCGTGAGACACACAAGGAGAAGAAAGCGTGTGGAGAGGGAGCAAAGGAAAGACAAAGGAGGAAGAGAGGTGCTGTGATGTGTACGAAGATAAGGGCCAGTCGCGTCGCGACGACGCGCGTCACCCCAGAGCGGGGGCGCGCGTCGCCCTTAAGGGGGAGGCTCCGCCCCCCGCGCGTGACGTCACGCGCAGGAGCAGAGCGCCCTCCCCGCTCCGTTTTCGGCTCATTTTGGAGCCGAACGGACACAGGGGAGGGCAGGCGGGCCCGCCTCCAATGGAAACCTGTAAGTGGGGGGGATCGCGCGTCACCCCTATACACGCGATGCCCCCCGGCGGCCCGCCCCCCCGCTTCCCCCTGTCGACGCCAGTGATAAGGGCTAAGGTGCGACGTGTGTAAAAGAGTCTAATGGGACTTACCTCTCCTTTTTCATAGTCTTTTCTCAAAATCAATAATGAGTTTTCATTCCTAAGCAGAGCTCTTACGGTGAGATCTATACTGTCAGTACTAGCCTGGAATAAAACAGACATGATATTCATCACACTCAGTTTGATAAAGCCTCAAATTCCAGGGGCTTTGGAAGAAAAATCACAAAAGCCAGCATCACCAATAATAAAAATGCAGTGGAAATGTGTACATAGTAATAGTATGAACAGGGCCGGCCCACCCATGACATGGACTGAAAGGCTCACATTGGAGGGGACAAGGAACTGATGAGGGGTGCCCTGCACCCTGCACCTGCCTGCTGCTCCCCTCCAGCCCGCTGCTCCCCTAGCCAACTGAAGGTGAGCAGGAAGAGGATTGGGCCAGCAGCAGCCCACCTCTTCCTGCAGCGCCACTGGAGGAAGAAGGGAAAAAATGTGCTCTTTGTCGCCACTGCCTCACCCTTCTGACTGTTTAAGAAAGCAGCCAGGTGAGGTGGGTGAGGGGAGCAGAACCCACCTCCTTACCTTTTGCTCAGGTGCAAAAATGCATTTCAATTATGGTAATTTGTGCTGCTTTATAAGACAGTTACCTGCTGACATTGGGGGCATGTTAAACCTTAATGGAAAATCTACTTTATCATGTATTCACAAATATTTAACAGGATCTACCCATCCATCAACTAATAATCACAGTTTTGCCCGGACTTGACAAGGAAGTAGGTGCTGTTTCCTTTTTACGCCTGTGCAAGTCACAGTGAGTGTAATATAACAGAGTTTGGCAAGAGAAAGTGGTGTCATAGCACAGTGATGGGGGAGTTTTCCCTTGCCACTTGGGTAGGAAAGGTGCCATTGAAGCACTGCCAGCCGATCCATGCAACCACCTGGCACAGATTGCACCAGCGGCAAATTGCAAGGGGGTTGACGGGGCAGCAGAGTCGGGGTGCCTTTCAACTTTACATCTTCCACTTTCTCCTTATTAGCAATGTCTTAGCAAAGCATAGTAATAGATACGAATGAATATCTCTTCTAATGGATGTTATAGATTGCTGCTTGTACATATATAACGGAACAAACACCACAGCTATCACTCTGGTGAAGGTGGCAGTTCACTTACCTTTATAAACGTCCATTTCCAGAGTCGGAGTGAAACGTTTACTTGCGTTATATTGGATGGGGCCAGTGTACAGTTAATGGATGCACAGTCATATGAATTACAGTCCTGTTTGAAGGATCATAGAGAAACATTATTAAAGAAACAAAGGTAAAACATGGTATCTTCAGATGTCTTAAATATCCTAACAGCGGTTTTCTTCACCGCCCTGAAAAATGGCAAGCATTCATCATTCCAAGCCATTCATCATCTAATGGCATAGTCCACGAAGAGAAGCACCAGTGCAGCACATGCTGCGCCAGTGCTTGCTTTCGCAAAAGCGTCGTAAAGCATTTTGTGATGGCATAGCACTTCTTGGTGCGGAGGCCCGCACTAGCCCGCGTGCACTGGCTGAAGGAGCAACATGGGCCGGAGAAGGTGAGTTTCGCACCGAGAGGTGTGAGGGCACAACAGGGCAGGGGAGGGTGGGGAGAAGGCAGGGAGGGGGTTAATGCGGTGGGGGATGGGCGGAAACAGGGGCATGGGGTGGGCAGATCAGGTCTGGGAGGGGGATAGGATAGGCAGTGCTGGCGTGCACCGCATCCTATCCTCCTCTCCTGGGCCCAATCTGCCAATGTGGAGCAACACAGACTTGCACCAGCTATCAAGCTCATGCAAGTCTGGATGCCCCATAGTGGCTGCTGGGGCTTACCCCATGGAGACCCTTAGCAGCTGTTATTCCTGCGCAGGATGCAGCATAGCTCATGCTGGCCCCGCTGCGTGGGAAGTTAGGTGGGATTGGGCTGTAATTCATTCAACCAGTAGTGAGCAGCCCAAATCCTACCTAATTTCCTGCGCAGTGATGCAGCGGGGCCAGCGTGAGCTATGCTGTGTCCTGTGTGGGAATAACAGCTGCTGGAGGTCTCCACGGGGTATGGGGATATCTGATCCAGAACCAGGGGACATGCACTAAAATTGAGTGGCGGGAGAGTTAGAACGGACAAAATAAAATATTTCTTTACCCAGCGAGTAATTCATCTGTGGAACTCCTTGCCACAGGATGTGGTGATGGCACCTGGCCTAGATGCCTTTAAAAGGGTGTTGGATAGATTCATGGAGGAAAAGACCATCACAGGTTACAAGCCACAAGCAACCTCCTGGCTTTAGAAGTAGGTTTTCTTTGTGCCAGGTGCAAGGGAGTGGTGACAGGATACAAGTATCTTGTTGTCTTGTGCTCCCTGAGGCATCTGGTGTGGCCACTGTGTGATACAGGAAGCTGGACTAGATGAGCCTTTGGCCTGATCCAGCAAGGCTCTTCTTATGTTCTTATGATTGGGCTGTTATTTAATCTTGTGAAGTGCAACATAAATCAGTATGTATATTTGTGAGTAACAGAACAAGTATATACCGTATTGGTCTGAGTATAAGACTCACTTTTTTCTCCTAATTTAAGTTTTTAAACTAGGGGTGCGTCTTATAATCAGGCTGTTGCAATTTAATGCCAGTGATTTAATTAATTTTTTTTAATAGCACCAACCTTTAAGGGTGCGTCTTATAATCAGGTGCGTCTTATACTCGGGACAATACGGTATTTCTGTTCATTGCATGGAAAGGGGGAGAGAACCCCCTCAGGCTACTGCAGAAGGCTAACAATCTGTGAGATGCAAAACTAGAGTCATCAAAACACAAATTTTGGATTTGTTACATCTAAGCAAGAAATCTAAAAACTTCTGCCAAAAGAACTATTCTAGATGTATATACTTGTTCTGCATCATATACCATTGTACACAATATTTACATCAAGGACTAAGACAACTACATTCAGTCAGGCGTTTAATATGGTTTCTGTAGTAATATACAGTTCAAGCCATGCTGAGCAAACGGAAGTTTAAACAGACTTACTATAACTGTGTCTTTTACAGGCTCTCTTCTTTTCTGCATCTGATATGGAGGGCCAGCATCAATCATTAGTGGGTCAATGAGATGGCTGGTACGGCAGTTTGCATTCTGTTAGGGAAAACGCATGCACACACAGCTACAATAAGTTTAATAGGGTCTTTGGACTAACTTGATTTGACAAATAACACTGTGTTACACCTTAGAGTGGGTATATTTCTGTTAAAATATATAATATACACTGTTCAGGTAAAATATACTTTTTTTAATTAAAAAGGGAAAGTAATGTGAATGGAAGGATCCATCTGAACAAGTTCTTAAGATGTGCTATCGAAATATTACAATAGAGAAAAAGATGCAATGAATATGGTAGATTATTTTTAATCACTACTATATCCATTGCAAGTATATAAACAAAGGATGAGAATGAAAGAACAGGACAACTAGTTTTTCATGCACCCATTTTGGGTTGTTTCTCAAATGGCAACCCCCAATATTTCATAGCAAACCACTTTTGAAACTTAAAAACAATTTATGATGCGCCACAGAGATCTGCTGGTCAAAAAACCCTTTTGGAATGCAAGGCCTGAGCTGTGCCTAAAGAAGCTCTTTTGATCCTGGTCTAGAACCTAGGGATCAGACAAATAATTTACATAAATATAAGTCTGTTGAAACAGGAGGTTTGTTTCACAGAATCATACAGCTGAAAGGAATACCGTGAATTAACTAGCCAAAACGTCTGACCCAAGGCAGGTTATTCTGCCTTGAAAACTGTATAGCACTTGTTCATTCTTATCTTGAAAATTGCAAGGAAAGGCAGGTGGAACTGGTTGCAATTCAAAATGTAAAACCCACTTGGATAATTAAAGTTACTTTTATTTATTTATTTATTTATTTATTTATTTATTTATTTGGAATAGAGCGAACACTTTCATGGCCTGATATAATTTTACAAGAAGCAGAATTTATGAGTAAAGACGCCATGTAATCAAAACAGCCAAGTTTAACGATTGCTAACGTATTAAAAATACTGGATCACAGATCAAAAGGTTATACCCTTTTAAAAGGAGCAATCAAAAAGTACATTTAAAAATCCAAGGCTAGGTGGTTTCGTTCCAAAAGCCAGGAACTTTCTCAAGGTGGAGATTAGCCTGAGGCGACCCCCCAGTGGTAGCAACCGGAACTGCTATTTTCTTTCTTCCAGGTCTTCACAAGGAACCTTGTGGATAATAGGTAGCCAAATTTTATTAATAAACGACAAATCTGTTCATTAAGTCTCCCGTGTGTCTTTTACTGATCTCAATAGATTCCAAATAACGCAGTGTCCTGACATTGTAGTCGCTGATTAAACACTTGGTTTTGTCAATCCGTATATTATGCCCTGTAGACAGAGCATGTTCAGCAACAGAAGATTGATCGGGATGTTTAAGACGGATGGATCTTTCGTGTTCCGATATTCTAGTTTTTATTGATCTCTTGGTCAAGAAAGAAAATAGCAGTTCCGGTTGCTACCACTGGGGGTCGCCTCAGGCTAATCTCCAGCTGTATTTGGTTGTGGTTTTTAAATCTGTACCATTCTGCTGCTCACCTTGTCATCTTTCAGTCCTTGGGACTGCACCTTGAGAAAGTTCCTGGTTTTTGGAACGAAATGTTGGTACTCTCACCACCTAGCCTTGGATTTTTTAATGTACTTTTTGATTGCTCCTTTTAAAAGGGTATAACCTTTTGATCTGTGATCCAGTATTTTTAATACGTTAGCAATTGTTAAACTTGGCTGTTTTGATTACATGGCGTCTTTACTCATAAATCCTGCTTCTTGTATTTATTGGTATGTCCAGCTTACCTTTGAGGATGATATTCTGGTGAGGTACAGAATAGGGCTTTTGGCTGAAGTCAAGTTAGGGAATGAAATCTGCAATGTAAGTTGTGGCACTGGAAAAAGTTCATGTTTTTCAATCTAGGAACAAGAAGAATGAAGTGTATTCACTGATTTTGGTTTTGATTAAACAATATCAATTTTAAACCTCAGTTGGTTTACATTGCCTTTTAATAGAAGACCAGTGGGCATGGTACTTCCTTTCTGCAAAGGTGTCTGGTTTCAAGAGCCCTCTCAGCAATAGCACACATTGAGTGCATATCCAGAGACATTCACGCAGAGTTCTGCTCATACAACAGGACTTTCCTCCCTCCATCTCTGCACAGCAGTCCATACACCACAGCAAACCCATTCTTGACACCGCAATCCTATCCAACTTATGCCACCGTCTGAGCTCTGCTCAATCCTATCCAACTTATGCCACCGGTGCAACCAGTGGTGCAGCAAGAACGGGAGGCCCCAGAATGGAAAGGGGATTCAAATCCCCTCCAAAAGGTGATTCAGAGGGGATTTGAATCCCCTTTCCATTCAGGGGCCTCCTGTTCTCGCTGCACCGCTGGTTACACCGGTGGCATAAGTTGGATAGGGTTGAGCAGAGTTCAGCCGGTGGCATAAGTTGGATAGGATTGTGCCCTTAGACATAGGTAATATGCTGTTATAGTAGAGAAACACAAACCAGGAAATTGTGCAAACTTTATCTTACCAAATAGTTTATATTAACTTCATCCCCAATGTTCTCAGTGGAGTTAATAACATCAGGAAATGTATCATTTTCAGCAATGACAATGTGACGTGAAATGGGATCCCTTAAAATAAATATAAGAATAATATATTTAGCTATTTAGTTTCCAAAACTCAATAATTACGGTATTACAACAGTCTTAAAAGCAGCTCATTATTATTATCCCTGTGCTTTAAATGGGGTGGGCCTGAGAAAAAATATGCAATAATGAAACAAAGTAATGCTTGAGCAATCAGTAGCATACATCTTTTTAATTATTGTATTAATGCTAGGCTGCAATTCTATGCACACTTACTTGGGAGTATTTCACATTCAACTCAATGGGATTTTATTCCAAGTAAGCCTGCACAGGGTGGTATTTTTAGCACCAGCACCCACTTTTAAAAATGACACTCTATTGGGACCCATCTAGCTTTACGAGCCTTAAAAAAAATCTACAAATAAATAACATATTTATTTATTTACAAAAAATACCTTGATCCATTTCTCATAATGAGGCAGTCCTAATGAATAGCATTGAGGGGCTTAGTTACAGTATGTAACCCAGCCTTCACCTGCCCCCGCTACCTGTCATTGAAGGACTTGGAAAAAATGCACCAGAAAAAAGACGCTCAAACATTTACCTATTTCCCTATATTTACACAATCTTGGAATCTGCAGGAGCACAGCTCCTTGCAGGACAATTAGTAGCTTCCTGGTTTTTGAATAGCCTCAGGGCTTGAAGCAAGTAGTTATCTGATCATTCCATGACCTGTGTTTTCATTGGAGGCTCTGCTCGTGATTCACCAGAAATCAGGTCCCGACCCACAGTTTGGGAAACGTTGATCTAGACTGTCTCTAAAAGTCTGGTAAATATAAAAAAGGTAAAGGTAAAGGTATCCCCTGACAATTAAGTCCAGTCGTGTCCGACTCTAGGGTGTGGTGCTCATCTCTATTTCAAAGCCGAAGAGCCAGCGTTGTCCGAAGACGCCTCCGTGGTCATGTGGCCGGCATGACTCTCCTTGCCGCAGCGCGTAGCATGTGGCTGGAACACGGAGCGCTGTTTACCTTCCCGCAAGCGGTACCTATTTATCTACTCGCATTAACATGCTTTGGAACTGCTAGGTTAGCAGGACTGGTAAATATACTGCAAGATAAAGAAATAAGAGAAAAGTGCCAATACCTTGTAAATATTAACCCACTTTCATATTGTACAGGTATTACTATGCTTCCTTTGTTGTCAGAAAGAGTTGCATCATGTTCTTCGCTGTCACTAAAAATAAAAATTATTCGAATCAAGTTATGAAATTTGACCTTCAAATTATGAAATCTACTACTACATTTATTTATTTAAATGATCGATATCCCAGTGTCTCCTCTGATTAAATGCTCAAGGCGATGTAAAACAGAGAAAAAAACCTATAAAATGCCAAAACAGTAACAAAATATAATGCGCAATAATGATAAAAAACATAAAGCACAACGAAAAAATAAAAGTAAAATAGAACAAAACCATAATACAACTAAACCTTTAATGGCATAAGACAACTGTACAAAACAAATACTGAAGACCCGACCACCCAAAAACAAATACAATTGCCAAACAAATACATAGAATAGCATAAAATGACAAATTATAATAAGGAAAAAATGAAATAAAATAAGCTAAAATAAATAAAACAAGAAAATGTCTAAAACCTTTATCACTCACTTACACAGGGACAGAGTTACAATAAGAGATGCGTCTAGTCCAGATTAAATGGAGATATTTGGCTACCGTCTGAGTGCGACTCTAATTTTTCCCATCCAATAAAAAACAAATGGTGTCAGTATCCGACCCAAAAGAAGGAATCAGAATTGACAACAAAAGCCATTGATGCAGATCATTATAATGGGAGCAATGGAAAATCATGTGAGAAAAAGACTCAGGTGTAAGTGAATCACATGAACAAGCCTGAGTACATTCCACTGAACTACTAAATCTGACATGTAGAACATTTGAGGGGAATACATTAAACCTTGCCAAAGTAAAGGCTCTGCATACCAAGGGGGTAGATAGAGCGCCAAGATAACTGGGAGTTCAAGGGCCACGCAAGACCAAAATGTAAGGGAGAACATGATTTAAGGGCCACTGCATGCAAATCCTGTTTTTCAATGTCAAATAGGTGGGTTCGAATGATTTTAATAGCAACTGACATAGATAAACCCCCTATGATATCAGGTGATAGACCAATAGAATGCATGTTTTTGTAAAAAAAAAAAAAAAAAAGCCCAGGGAGAGGGTGGAGTCAGATAAGATGTTTCTAAGCACAATAAACGAATTAAGAAGGGAAGGCCAGGTGGAAAAGGACAGTCTTCAACCCTGCAGTTTATATCTGGGGCAGGTTTTGCTAGATGGAAATGTCTTCTTCACTTTTCACTTAAAATACTTCACTTGTCAATCATTTACATTATGAGAGTTTTGAATATAAAATGGATGCATATCTGTGCCCAGCAAATAAAGGTATATCAGGACAAATTTCAAATCCAGATTCATAATGAAATATAAAAACAAATGGCTGTAGACCTGAAATAATTACAGTATCCAAAAAGAAAATTCATATCATCTGTGCAATTTCTCTTAACAGCTAATATGGCATCCATTCCTATAGTACTGAACTCTAGATGTAGGGTGGGTAGTTTTGTAGCCAAAATGGAGCCACCCACAAGGGAGGAACCTGAATGTAGAACATTCCTTAGAGATATGCAGAGTTTCGAAACATTCTAAAAAAAATGGGGGGCAACCCCCCCCCAATTAAAATTAAATGCAGTCATTTTCTGCCAAGCATTGGTTGGGATCAGGCAGGAGAAGAAAGCAAGAAAGCAAGAAAGCAAGCAAGCTCAGCTGAACTGAGCCAAGACTGGAACCACAATGAGTGTGATCGGGACATGATGTCTCTGAAGAAAGTTGCCCAGAGTCCAATGGGATGTACTCCAGGAAGAATATTCCAGAAAGAAGAGCTGGGAAAACAAAACGGGATTGGTAGGGAGAGAGATGTACCCCCAAAAGCTCAAATGGGACCTCAGCAGCCTAACAGCTTGATCCAGGGCTTCTTTACTCTGAAGAAAGCCCCACACTCAACCCAATCCTATGCATGTCTACTCAGAAATAAGCCCTATTGAGTGCAATGGAACTCCCAGGTAAGTGTGTATATGATTATAGCCTTATGGCCCAATCCTATTGGGGTCTTGCCCTGCCAGAACTAACAATCTGACAGTGCAAAGTCCTTTACAGCTGTCACAAATGGCGTTATGCCATTTTGTGCAGCCGGGCCACTGCTGCAAGTACCAGCTGCCCACCAACTAACCCTGGCATTGGTAAGCCAGCAGAGGGGGCCGGAGGGAAGATGGGGTGGGTGAAATGGGCCATGAAGGGGGAGGAACAGGATGGAGACCTGATGGGGAGGGGGTGAATTGAGGCCTGAAGAGGGTGGTATCAGTGGCAGTGGCACCGCCAATATCCGATCCCGCTGGCACTGACAATGAGTAGACCCAGTGGGGAAGTCAAGGCTTACCCCCAGGCAAGGGAATATATGTTTCCTTACTGGGAGGAGACCTCTGATACTGCAGGATGCAGTGTGTACTCCAGTGGTGTGGCTGTATCAGCGGGAGGGCCTTTTAGGTAAAATTGGGCTGCCCATCCCATAACAATATGGAAAGAAGCAGAAAAAACTGAGGGAGGAAGAAAGGAAAAAGGGCTCCCACCAAGCCTCAGCAACCTATTACCTTGAACTAAGGCATATGTACTCTGAAAAAGTTGGAACGTACAATAATGGAAAATGGAAAGTTTGGAGAGAAAGAATAGACAGAGTTAGCAATAGAGAAAACAAAGAAAGGCAAATACAAAAGGAGAAGGAAACCTGGAGAAAGGAGACAGAAGGAGAGGGGAAAGAGGAAAAGCAAAAGCAAAAGGATTGAAGAGAGAGGAGAAGACGACAGAAATATGAGGACAGAAATGCAGAAACGTGGGGCATACACCAGCTTTGACCTATATGTCCGATTAAAAAAAGCAAAGAAATCACTCATTTTAAGGGCTCATTAGATGTTGCAGGTGCCCTTCTTATACAAGTATATGATCAATGCAATGCGGTTACATCAATGCATTGACCTGTTATTTGAATATCAGGTCTCAGCTTGACAGTGACTTCAGATGTTCTAGCAGCTACCTATTTGGCACATGAAAGGGCAGCTCTGGATTCAACAATAAAGTCAGCTGAACTTTGGCGCCAAAACCTTCATAACTCTCTCTCTCTCTCGCACGCACGCACGCACGCACGCACGCACGCACGCACGCACGCACGCACGCACGACGCCTGAAATAAAGACAGTAACAATTAGTTGTTAATATAGGAAGCAGAACTGGGTAAGGAAAAAATAAAATAAAATATGCATACAGATAATAGCTGGAACTTACCTTGTTACAGAAAAATTAATAGTCGTATTTTCCAGAAGATAGGACATGTTGAACTGGAATACTATATCAAAGGAAATCTAAATGAAAGACATTGTTTTAAAATGCATCAAAAGAACAGGACACTTACTTAATTGAAATAAAATTCACTGAACATGTAAATAATGCAAATCAGACGCAATTTATCATGACAGACTCACACATTAGCCGAGCGAGTGACGTATTGTGCAGGCACGTTGGGTGCCAGAATGAGGGAAAACACAGGGCTGGAAGAAGTTCTTACAGATCGGAAAAATCTGAACTGATGGCTGAGCACCTGAGCTGCCTTCATGCTGCCAGTCAGGGAACGTAGCAGCAGAGAGTCGCAGGCACAAGCCGTCACCCAGCAGAGGTGGATATTCGGCTGAAGGAAAGCAGGCATCTGTGGCAATCTGCACTGTCAGCAGTTAGCAGGACATTGTATTTTAGGAGGGACCTAGATATTTTCAACGTAAATATTCCCCAGAGTCACTACAAAATGTATTGGCTTTAACTTGAGCCAATTTGAGCTTAAAATTTAATTTTAAGTTAAAATTGTTGGCTTTTTTGGTTAAGCATTTGTGATCATGGTACAGTATTTACACTCTCCAGGGCCCCCTCCCCTTCTGTGTCAGTAGTGTGAGATTCTGTCACCACATGATGGATGGGGAGGATGAATTAATAAAAGGAAGCATTTTCCAGGTTGTTCTGGTTGTTTTATTTAGTTTGAGATTGTCCTAACGTTTATTTAGTAAGAGATTGTCCTAACATTTCGCTCCTAAACTATGAGGAGCATTATCAAAGGAACAGCAACTTGCTTTTATTAATTCATCCATGCTTTTATTAATTCATCCATGCAATTCAGAATTTTATTAATTCAAAGATATATACCGGTCGTGAAAACTTCAGAACATACAATATCTGCTTTATTTGCTCTGCACTCTCTCTCTCTCTCTCTCTCTCTCTCTCTCTCTCTCTCTCTCACACACACACACACACACACACACACACACAGAATGAATACAAGTGAGTGACAAAGAATGCCTTTAGCGCAGTGCTGTCTTTCAGTAGGACACTAAATGTTTCATCTTGAAACATCTGTTCTAATTTATAAATATTCTCTTGCTTCCAGTTTTAAGTCATTGCACATAGACATTTGCTTTCAATTAGCAAAGGATAATTTGGGCTACTAAAAGGTATTTCATGAACAATGCAGAAAGACACTACAACTGTTTAAGCATGAAACATTTAAGTCTCTGGGTACATTTCTCATGTGATATGCATACAAAAAGAAGTAGTAGTTGTGGGAAAGTTTGCTTTTAGCCAATGTATTGTCAAGAGAACTGAACCAGGTCACAGAATGAGGATATGGGAATCAAGTGAAATTCCACATAAGCTAATTTCCTAATTCATGAAAAGCCTCAGTTAGTGTGGAATTTCACTTTAGAAACAGAGCAACGAGCTTTACAGTTAATGTAAATGCTGAGAACAAAACGTGAATTTATGAGGTTATAAGAGTGGCTGCTGTTAGCTTCAGGGTCTTTCCAGATAATCAGGGTGAAGACAGACATAACATTTTAACGGTAATCACAGTTGGGTCCTTGATCTCTGATGCGATCTTGGCTTCCCATTGATCTTAAAATGTTGTGTCTGTCTTCAGTCTTCGTTCTTAACACAACATTTCAAATTGTTGCTCCTTTATGTTGTGGGATTCAGATATCTTCCCTCAAGGAAGCACGTCTGGAACAGCATTCACATTTTCCCAGCATTTGGGCTTCAATTTATTGTTGCTGAAAGCAGAGCTGGGTGTATTCTGCAATTCTGAACAAGTACAGAAGAAAATAGGGTGTGTAGCATTTAGCTTCCTGAAAATTCTCAGCTTTCAGTTTTGTGAACTTTGAGATCATCTTCGCATACAGAAGGGTTTTCTGAAGCTCTTACGGTAGCAACTATAGGCTTTAAAATATGGGCTGCTCAGTCAGATTGCTGGAGGTCAAGGTGCTGAGTTTAAATACCCTAAATCAGTTTTCTCAACCTTTGGAGGCCCGGGTACCCCCTATCACGGTCCAATTTTCTAAAGTACCCCCTGCTAATTAACTGCTAATTAATTGGATTAATCAATTAATTAGGTAATTAATCATTGAATAAAGAAGTACTAAAAATTTAAATGTGAAAATGTCTTATTTAACTCTGTGTGTGTGTGTGTGTGTGTGTGTGTGTGTGTGTGTGTGTGTGTGTGTGTGTGTGTGTATAAGGGAGAGAGAGACACACATGCAAGGATCTCTTTTTCCTCCAAGTCACACTTCCCAAAATCAGCTCCTCCCTCCCCCACCCCACCCAAGTACATTTTCCAAAGTACAAAAATAAGCCCAAAACCAAAATCAGAGAGACAGAAGTGCTTCAAAAATAATAACAATTTTAAAACCATGTTAATTAACACTTAATTAGCTGCTGATGGGGAAGATAAGGGGCAGGGTTTGGCGTACCCCCAGCAAGAGGTCCGCGTACCCCCAGGGGTACCCATACCACAGGTTGAGAACCCCTGCCCTAGATGGAGTAAATAATGTAAAATAAGCTAAAAGATGCAGGTTGCAACATTTACCGTATATGCACATATTTATTTGCATAAGTTATACAGGTTGGAGAAATTTTGGTGCAAATTTTTCATTACCTTGCATTTCATTACATTTTTGATTTTTTTAAAGCACAGATGATGATTGTTATTATTGTTATTATTATTAAAGAATACTTATGTATACTGCTTTTCAACAAAAAAGTTCACAAAGCAGTTTAGAGAGAAAACCAAATAACTAAATGTATTTCTGTCCCGAAAGGGCTCACAATCTAAAATGATGATCTAGCAAACAATCTAGCAAACATCTGCTAGAAATAGGCTTACCAGATCTCCAACCAGAACAGAGTGCTAGACCTTTAGGAGAAGGAATGTGGGCAGATGTAGCTTGTTAAACCCTTAAGCACAATCCTAGGCATGTCTACTCAGAAGCAAGCCCCACTGAACACAATGGGGCTTGCTTTTGAGTAGACATGCCTAGGATTGTGCTCTAAGGTTTAACAAGCTACACCTGCCCACATTCCTTCTCCTAAAGGTCTAGCACTCTGTCCCGGTTGGAGATCTGGTAAGCCTAGCTAGAAAAGACACTGTCAGCGCAATCCTACCCAACTCCTCCACTGGTGCAGTCAGTGGGGGAGAGCAGGACAGGAGGCTTTGGAAGGGGAAGGGGATTTAAAAAACCCTTTACATCCCCCTTTAAAGGGGATTTAAATCCCCTTTCCCTTCCAAAGCCTCCCATTCTGCCCTCCCCCACAGGCTGCACTAGTGGAGGAGCTGGGTAGAATTGCGTTGTGTGCTGGGGTGAAGAGGAACAGTTACTCTCCCCTTGCTAAATACAAAAGGAGCACCACTTGAAAAGTTCCTCTTTGCCCAGTTAGCAGGGTAACACAAAGAGCACGCAACGATCAAACTTCAAGTTACCAGGAATGCACAAACTAGTCCAGGATTTTTTTTTCTTTTTCAGCTAGTGCATAGGGGGCATGAACAATGGGGGAGGGGGAGGAGAATGGCAGGAGAAAGGCTTTGCTACTACCATGTTTCCAACCCGGATCACGTATTCCCTGCATATTAGAAACCTAGACAATAGCACACGAGGGATTGAAAATGGCACAATCGGGGGGTTGGAACTGTGGGAAGGGGGCAGAGTTTTCAGCAATCTTTTCCAGACATTTGGGGGTGGCATCACCACATCACTGCCAGTTTTCCAGGTTGCTGAGCCCCCAAAAGTGGCCTGTGCAGAGCTCGGCTTGGGAGGCAAAGACTCCCACTCTGCCATGCGCCAGACGGGGAATGGTGGGGCTGCCTGCCCACAGCAGAACAGGGACTCTGCGAGCTCGGGTGGGTGACTCCTCCATTCCCTGTCCAGTGCATGGTGATTTTGCCTCCCAAGCCGAGCTCCATGCAGGCCAGACTTTGGCTGGCTGGCTGGCCGGATCCAGCCCATGGGCCATAGGTTGCCAACCCCTGTTCTAAAGCCTCCCAATCCCTCGCCATTGTCCCCATATAGAAAGCTAGCCTGTAGATTAGAGTGCATATTTTTCATATTCCTTGTAATGACATCTCCCACTGATAGAGAAAGTCCTGGGTCCAGATATCTTGAGCACGAACTAGCTCGTCCTGCAGATCTACATGGCAGGAGGCAGCTGCTCCTGACATTATTCCAAGGCGAACAATACATGGTTCTCCGACTTCTGCAACTGGACCCTTTCTGACTCAAAGATTAACAATAAATAAACACACTGACTATACAGAATGCTCCCTGCAGGTACTTTGACCGCTCTGGAAACGGCTGTTTATGTTCCCATGCTCTCCAGCATGGTGCTGGGATTCACAAGATTCCAATTCTGGCACAGTCCGAGCTCCAAAGTCATATCCAAGACAAACATCACATAACATTTGTTCAGTGCTGTAGCAGAGACACTTCCTGCATCCCAGCCATATGTCTCACAGTTCAGGAACACCGCACAT
This sequence comes from Plestiodon gilberti rubricaudatus, assembly GCA_026170595.1. Lineage (NCBI taxonomy): Eukaryota > Metazoa > Chordata > Lepidosauria > Squamata > Scincidae > Plestiodon > Plestiodon gilberti. Next base: position 23,140,223 of record JANXHW010000002.1, on the reverse strand, counting down.
ACCAACCAGAAGGGAGAAATGGTGTTGTTCAGGAAGCAATACTGCTAAATACTAGATTCTCATGGTCAACATATTCAACAGGCTTAAAAAGTGTAACTTTTCTCCCTATCTTCTCAGGCTGAAGTGATAATTATAATCCATTGTGGTGAGTATATGAAAACACACAATAAACTGGATTAATAATGGATGTGGATTACAAAGGTGTGACCTTGCCTCTGCCCACTGAAAAGTGATATATTGGCCTGTCTTTAATAACTTTGGAAATATTATTGCGTGAGGTGACCAGAGGTCCAACCATCCCCAAAAGAAACAGATAATTCCTGACACTATGAAAATATAATTAACCAAAGCAGTTTTATTCACACCTTCTTACCTTCTCTCCAGGTCTTAGAAAGGGGTAGCCCACTTTACAGGTGATATTTTGTTCAGATTCACAGCTATCTTTTTGTATTTTCTGGATATAAAATGATAAAAGTAGCACTTTAACTCGATGTGTAGCTTACTTTCAAAATAAAAACAACTTAAAGAAGCAAGACCAGACACAAGAACCCATCAGGTTTTAATCACACTCCTGAAGAGAGTTGATGCACGCACATTTACATATTTACATATTACATGCCTTTCCTCTCAGGAAGTGGTCTGTATAACATTTCAGATGATGAGGATGGAGCAGTGAGGAAAATGAGCATGATTCACTGCAACTGCTACTCAGTCCCCATTATTTAGTAAGCCACTGAGGGCGCAATCCAAACCTACTTAGGCCACCGTTGTAACCAGCGGCCCAGCGAAAACGGGATAACAGAACGTAAAGGGGATTCAAATCACCTCCAAAAGGGGAATTCAAAGGAGATTTGAATCCCCTTTCCGTTCTGGAGCCTCCCATTTTCGCTGGGCCGCTGGTTACAACGGCGGCCTAAGTAGGTTTGGATTGCACCCTGAGAGTTATTGCAACAAACTCCCAAGAGAGGCCAAATTTGCAGACTCTATTTGTGTGAGTGTACATATACAGTATCCACATACTCAAGGTGAATAACCGGGTCCATGAACATGGCTCATTGTGAGGTGGAGAAGGAATAACCATGAGGAGGGTAATTGTGTGCACTTTGACAACCATATTCATTTACTAGAATATTCAAAACCTGATTATTTAACTTCAGTAAGTTCCAGTTTCTCATATGGTTATATTTCCCTGGCTCTAGATAGTCCTTTAAATTGTGTTTCTTGTAATGTACACCTATCGTGTTCCTCCATTCCTGTACACCTATCGTTCCTGCCAACACCAAGGCAGCTTCTGGTTCCACCGCTAATTCTCTTACATCCAACCTACACTTTATGTTAAAGCCAGTAATTAACAGATGGGCTTAAAATCAGAAGTGGCTCATCTTTCACAAAAGCAGCCATGTGTAGGGGACCAAGGAGGAGTGGGATCACAACACTTCCCCCCTGCATCTTTTTCCCAACAAAAATCACCTCTGAAGTTGCTATTCGTAGCAAATACAGCACAAAAATTCTATGTGTTGATTTCATTCAACTTGGGGTACACTACTACAACCTCAAAGTTTTTGAGAGAAGAGACTGTCACACAGAAGGGCATCTGTGAACTTAGAACTGCAGGGACAATCCTACCATTAGCCAGCATTAGATGGTCTCAGGAAGTGGTTTAAAGGGAAAAAAATGGTTCATTATTTAGGGCGCAATCCAAACCTACTTAGGCCGCTATTGTAACCAGCGGCCCAGCGAAAACGGGAGGCCCCAGAATGGAAAGGGGATTCAAATCCCCTCCAAAAGGGGAATTCAAAGGGGATTTGAATCCCCTTTCCATTCTGGGGCCTCCCGTTTTCGCTGGGCCGCTGGTTACAACGGCGGCCTAAGTAGGTTTGGATTGCGCCCTTAGTCTATTACCAATATGGGAAAGTCACATGGGTTTTCTGATTCAGGCACTAAAATGTCTTAGACCACCTATGTTGACCTGTGTATCGAGAGAAGGGTCAACATCCACCTAGGATGCAGAAAACCATCCCTTCTATGGGAATCCCAGCTCCTAACCATAACAGATACTCATAAACACTGAGCCTGAGCAAATGAGCATGGTCTGCTATCTCCACCCCAACATGCTGATAATCAGTAAGTTAACTGTACCTCAATCCCAACGAAAATAATATTCGGAGAATGCTGAACGAGGACTCTAGTATTGTAAGCACTGTCTTTTTTGTTCCAAACGAACAGATGCATTGTAAATTTTTCATTGTTTGACTTGACCGTGAATGGAGAAGAACTGTAAAAATGCCATACAAAAGAATTAATGTTAAATAATAATTCTTTTTAAAGTAGCTCTGGCTTATTATCTCTTTAAGCATATATTCCATGTACACTGTATAAGAAGATGTATTAGGACCAAGCTACATGTCAGGGAGAATAGCCCTTTTCTTCTTTTTTTATTGAACCATAATGTGGGGAGTGTCCCTGTGGTGTGGGGAGGAGAGGTTAGCACTTTAGCCCCACAACGGTTCAGGTCCTGATTTCACACACACCTCGGCATTCTATTTAGAGGATTCAAAAAGCTGCAACTGACTCCCAATTGAAGCCTTTAAAATCCTCTAAATGGGGCAGGAGAAGTGTGCAATCCGGAGTTGAACTGTGGTGGAAGTTCTAAGGCTCCTGTATGGGTTTCTTTGCAAACCCCCCCCCCTTGTGCTACTGTTTAAAAAATGAAAAGAAACAACAAAGCCCAAACACATGCATTCAATGCAACAAGTAGGTAATGGTGAAGGTATCCCTTGACAATTAAGTCCAGTCATGTCCGACTCTAGGGAGCGGTGCTCATCTCCGTTTCAAAGCCGAAGAGCCAGCGCTGTCCGAAGATGTTTCCATGGTCATGTGGCCGGCATGACTCAACACCGAGGCGCATGGAACGCTGTTACCGTCCCGCTGACGCGGTACCTATTAATCTACTTGCAATTTCTTGCTTTCGAACTGCTAGGTTGGCAGGAGCCGTCGCACAGATTTGAACTGCCGACCTTTCGATCGACAGCTCATGGTCCAGCGGTTTAAGCCACTGCGCCACCCGCTGGCTCTAATGCAACAAGTAGTCTGGCCCAAAGAAAGAAATACAAAAGCTTAGTGGGAACAGGTTGAGTGATGCTAGAATGATAGAGGAGACTCAACCTGGGAAAATAAGGGAAAACCACCTGTAGAGGAAAGGAGGAAACAGCTGGTACATAATTTATGTAATAGCGGATACACGGAGATTTTGATACTTTTTTGGGGGATTTTTCCTGATTCTTGGGTTTGGGGGCACTATTATAAACAAACACATTTTTTAAAACAAATACTTAAGATAGAAATTTATGTAGGTATATGAAAACGCAGTTTCAGTCGTGTTACCTGTTTCCTGATATGCTAGTGTTGGCAGTCAGCTGTAGGTCAGTAATACATTTCTCCTTGTTTCCACAATCTTTTGTGAAAGGGATCTGCAAGGCATTTTTTTTAATCTATAAGAGAAGGGCTAAATATCATGCAACCGTCAACCCCTTCCTTCTTTAACACTTGGTTTGAATTGTAGAGAGATCTGTTCACTACTCATCTGTTGAGTATCAAATTATTGTAACATGTTTCCCATACAAACTTATAGCCTTGTACTGGGGAAAAAAAACCATTTTATCTTGGAAATATACTCTTATTACACCTTTCTATACATTGCCAATAGCTCCAGTTGATACAAACGTATACACTTACAAAGCATGTTGGCCCATTGCCATGTAATGTTAGCACTCCAGCAATCAATGGTTCAGGTGGGTATGCAGCTGGTATCTTTATTTTAACATGTGAATGGATCAGCAAATGTGGGATGTGTGTTTAAATAGGGTCAAGCACATGTGGAAGGAAGTTAGGGATAGAAATATGATCAGGCACATGTGGAAGGAAGCTAGGGGTCAGTATATTGTGGGTTGTCAACTCAGATTGAAGCTATTCCTGGGGATGTTTTGTTTGTTTGCTAACATGATATAAAGTAAGAATTTCCTGGAGGCTGATTCCCGGAAATTTGAGGCCAATTCTGGAGGGTTTGCAACCCTAAGTATAAATCAGGTCCCAGGTTATGCAGAATGAAGTGGTAGAATTCTGGACTGTACGACTTCAGATTGCAGAGTGTAGGGAAACATATTTTGATCCTCAAAGAAAAAGACTCCCTGCATGTAGGGAGCTAGAATATTGGCATGATGGCTATGTTGGAACATATGCATGGAGTTTTTAAAAATGGAGATGAAGAGACAAAAACATGTTCTCCTGATCTAGAATGAACCACTTGAAATGGTACAATCCTGAATTCTCCCTCTTCATTCTATGTAATATGTAGACTGGATCTCAGCCAGGACCCTTGGACAACCTTGTTCTACTCAATCTGAGCTACAAACCAATGCAATGAACTTCAACTTGCCTGCGAAAGCTGGAGCCCAGAGTCGCTTGCTTATCTTTTGGTCTCCCCTCCTACTGCAAACTGAACAGTGGAGCTTTGTGCTGATCTGTGTGAGACTGACTTTTATCCTAAATACTTAACAGTGGAAGAAAGTATCACACTTTCCACATCGTCACGACTTACATATTCAGATATAGAGTTTGGCAGAGCGCTATCAAGAATGGGGCCATTCTCTGGATCAGAGAAGTTGAACTCCAACAAAACCTTTACAGAATCACGAAAGTCAGGCTTGCCCTAGAAGGAAGACAGAGCAAAGCAATCATTGCAACTTTTTCCTTTCTTCTAATAGCGGAGATGCGTACAAAAACTTGTTAAAAACAATAATTGGCTCTTTGTTAACACGGATTTCCTAAACTTTTTTGGTAATCACATTGACCAAGTAGCAAAATTTTCTCAATACATATTTCCTTAGAGTCCTACTAAGCCACATATTCATGATTTATCCTTTTCTCTTACAATCTCCATTTTGTAATTCTTTTGCCTACCCTGAAGTGACAGGCAATATGTCACAGCTGATTGTTCATTGACTGAATGCACGTGCTCAGTTATTTCCATTTATGCTCCACCTCGCATGTGGCCTGCACTAGGGCACAAAATCTGGGGGGAATTTTAGACGTTTGGAAATTAGAGTATGGTGTGCCAGCTCTGATGAGAATAAACAAATAAATGATAGCCCCCAGGCTGACCCGCAGCCATAGCATAATGGATTTGTATGGCTAGGATCCAAAGAGGCCCATGAATGCACATGAAGGCTTGGGGTGTGTGTGTGATTTTGCCCTAATGGCGGGAGTCCTTTGTGCCTAATGTAATGCTGCTCTAGAGGGTCCCACAGCCTTCAGAGATAACCTCTTGGGATGAGGGAACAGATTTGGGGTACAGGAAAAAGTGGCTGAGAAGACCCTGATGGCTGCCTTTGGACCCCAGCTGATGATTAGAAGTACCTGTAGCCCCACAGCCAACTACAAAGGAAGAATCCAGCATATTTAAATTACTGCTTTCATACAAAGTACGGTATGCTCCAAGCAGCCGCCGCCACAAAGTTATAAATCTGTACCAAGGCGGTGCAACCTAGAGTGCTGCCCCAAGCCAACGTCGCAGGTGTCAACTCTACCAATGTTCAGTAGAAAAGAAAAGTTCCTTACCAAGCTTCTCACATGGTTTCATCAAACCTGGAAGTGCGAGACATCTGGTTTGATTTAAAGGGATGACACTGTGATGGCAACACATGCGGTCCCTGTAAGTCATGTCAGAAGTCCTGCACTTTTTGCTTTAAGGAAACTGCGTGAGAAGCAAGTTTAGGAGGCGGATGATCTGCCTCTCACTTGGGCAAGCGGATCGTTGCAGCTTGCGTCAACAGTAGATAGGAGAGAGGAGGTAGCAGACTTGGGGTGAAGTGTACCCTAAGTCTACCACCCCCTTGAACCCCTTGCAATCTGCCACGGATGCAATCCGTTTCACCTTGCCTCACGGTTGGGCCAGCCGTGAATCTGTAATATCGTTGATCAATGTCAGTCAATTTTACTGTGCCACTTTCAAATACAAGTACCGTATTTCTTCGAGTCTAAGGCGCCATCGATTCTAAGGCGCACCTTTACTTTCAGTACCACTAGCAGGGAAAAAAATCCATCAATTGTAAGACTCGCCTCCCTTCATTAAATCCACCAACTCTCCCCAGCATGTCTCCTGCAGATGACTGAGTGCACTGCCTTTGCATAGTATTTCTGGCCCCGTCAGAAAGTGCCATTTCCTTCGTTACCTGGGCTTGTGGGAGCTTCAGGGAGGCTTGCGCAACCCTCTGCAGGCCACCCTGATCTTCAGTTTGGCAAAAACCAGCGATTTTTGGCCATTTCTGGTTTTCGCGAAAACCAGAAATGACTGAAAATCACCGTTTTTGGCCGAACTGAAGATCAGGGAGGCCTGCAGAGGGTTGCGCAGGCCTCCCTGAAGCTCCCGCAAGCCCCAGTAAGTAAGAAGATAGCATTTTGGGGTGCTTTTTGGAGACCTTTGATTCTAAGACGCACCCCATTTTTTGAAATGCTTAATTGGGAAAAAACATGAATCTTAGAATTGAAGAAATACAGTAATAGCACCAAAATGGGAACACAGTGAGGTAGGAGAGTACTGTCAACCTTCAAATCAGGATAAATTTGCTGTATACTGTATGCTATTTACCGTACAGTATGTTGTACTGGTTTATGTATAAACCAGCTATTTGAATGTGACCCTTGAATTCAGGAACAAATTAGATTGACACTAATGCAATAAAAACAATTAGAAATATCAGTGGGGTGGGGGTGGGGGGGAGAGAGAAGGAAAGCCACTTTATATGATTTACTTGCCAACATGTAGAAGTTATGCTTAATGCATTCTGACCCTTTTACTGTGATATTGGTTTGGATCTTCCGTTCTTGGTTTTCTGCGAAAAGGCTTCGAGATAGCTTTCTTTGAGCATCAAGTGTAAGCCAGTACTGAATATCTAGGAAGAAAGAGGAACAATCCATTTCATTTCTAGTTCTTTAGGAAGCCTGTCTCTTTTCCTACCATTTTCTTTTATTGTTTCTGGCCTTCTTCGGGTATTCTAAAGAAGGGGTGGCGGGAAAAGCACGAGTGACTTCTGCTTTTTCTCTCCTTATGTCCCGGCTTCATGTGAAGAGAATTGCATTCTTCCAATTCAGGGATACAACAGCCTCCCGTGAAGAAACTGTACACTGTCATCACACACACACCCCTCATTGCTTAGACAATATACACGCAACAACTTCAATAATCTCAATATTGTCTACTTACTTGTGTCATTAATTGTATCTTCCTTTGATTTTAATCTAACTTCAAAACAAATTGTGGCATTGATAGATACAGTTTGTTTTTGTGTGCCATTTATCTTCTGGATATTAATTGTGCTGGGCATGAATTTCATGGAAGCATTTACTTCAGCAACATCTCGAGACCTAAAAATATCCACATGAGTGGGAGAAAAAAGAGACAAAAGTAATTACCGGTAACTTTTAGCATTTTGCAACATAGTGGCCTGGGTCCAAAGAACTTATGACTTTGTTCACAACCAAGGAAATGTTGGACTTGTGTTTCTTGAAGAGCAGTCGCCATAAATGAAACAAGGGGGGGGGGGGGAAGTAAAATTTCACATTGGGCATGCCTAAGCTCTTGAGCATCCTCAAGGTAGCTTTCAAGATCCTGTCCAGTATACCTGTTACTACCCAACCCTATCCACTTTACAGAAGCAAATTTGGAGGGGTTTTTGTAAGCCATCTAGTTCAACCCCCTGCTCAGTGCAGGACATTCAGAGCTAGAGCATTCCCAAAAGATAGACAAGAGTACCTTTCCTCCCAAGGTGTGCCCCAGCTCTGCTGACGCGGGAGCACTGCCGCAGATCTTAGGCAGGATTGGGCTGTAAATGCTGAAAATGCTGTTTCTACCATGAGAACATGGGCAAGAACTGCGGACATTTGCACATAGGAATTTAATGCTGGTATGTGAACTGGCATTTCAAGTTCAGTGCTTTCTTACAAGGACTTCATTGTCATGCTGTAAGACCCTGAAAAATCAGACTGTGAATACATTTTGCCCAGTGATCCTGCCACAAATTGATTAGATGAGAAAAGTGCCGGTATTTTCCATCTCTTTTCTCCTACGCTTCCCTTCCCCCCTGCTCTTTCCTTCCCTCTAGAGCAGTGGATCTCAAAGTGGTGGGTCACAATCCATCATGAAAACCGGATGTGGCCACTACCCTCTTAAGGGGGGTGGTGACGTCACTGACGTGCAATGATGTTATCCGAAACCAGAAGTTGGTCTCAGTCACTTGAGGGAGCTGATCTGAAGTGCGGGGAGACCCACAGAGGGAACCACAGCCAGTGCAACCCCCAGAAAGTTTTTTAAAAAACCTTTTTTCCTGGTGGCAGCACAATCCTGGGAGCGCCATCACTGTCATCAGCCCGTCCCCGCAAGGACTTATGACTTCCCCAACTCGTGGGGAGAACTTTGAGAACCACTGCTCTAGAGCTTCCTTCCTTCCTTCCTTCCTTCCTTCCTTCCTTCCTTCCTTCCTTCCTTCCTTCCTTCCTTCCTTCCTTATGACTATACCCTTCTCACTATTGTCATATCCTCAGAAACAGAGGTGACAGAAGCTCTCTCTCTCTCTCTCTCTCTCTCTCTCTCTCTCTCTCTCTCTCTCTCTCTCTCTCTCTCTCTCTCATATTTTCTCATACATAAGAACATAAGAAGAGCCCTGTTGGATCAGGCCAAAGGCCCATCTAGTCCAGCTACCTGTATCACACAGTGGCCCCACCAGATGCCTCAGGGAGCACAAGACAACAAGATAACCCATTTCCTGCTGCCACTCACCTGCACCTGGCACAGAGAAAACCTACTTCTAAAACCAGGAGGTTTTGCTTATGGCTTGTAAGCTGTGATAGTCTTTTCCTCCATAAATCTGTCCAATCCCCTTTTAAAGGCATCCAGGCCACGTGCCATCACCACCTCCTGTGGCAAGGAGTTCCACAAACCAATTACACGCTGGGTAAAGAAATATTTTCTTTTGTCTGTTTTAATACAAGTGAATGACCATGTTGAAGATACTGAATTTCATTTCAGGTAATAATATGTGTTAGGCTACGTTTGGAGGGAGGAATAAGCAGGGACTATATCTAAAATATGGTACCAGTCCACTCATTTTCTTCATTATAACATTAAATTAGTTTAAATAATAAGAAGAAAGGTGCCATTCTGGGTTGCAACAATGGTCCATCAAGGACAATATACCAATTTGACAATAGCTGGTAACTGCAGGACTTTCTGAGGAGATCCATTCATATTCACTCCTTTCCAGACTCTGCTGAGAGTCTATAGCAGCACTTTCCACCAGTGGTACATGTACCGCTGGTGATACTTGGCTTTGTAGATTCTTCTGCATGTGCGAAAAACATCACTGCTGTGATGGGGACGATGCAACCCTGTTCCTCCTGGCCCAGTCCTACCAGAAGCAGAGATGGTTGGAGCAGATCAGGACAGGACGATGCAGGGATGAAGAGAGACCAGGAGGCAAGAAGACCAGGAGACCAGCCCCGCACATAGCAGCCATTTCTAGAGTCAGTTATACTTGCAATTTTTTTTAATTGAGTTACTGGTTTGTTGAGTTACCCTTAAAGTCAGGTTTTTATTTCTTGAAACTGATATAGGTAACAGTCACTAAACTGACCCTTAAAGTGAACATTTAACATACATACCAGAACAGGGCTGCCCCTCCAAGACCTCCAATGGTGACATCTGTCAATCCATCTCCATTTAAATCCATTTCACCATGTATAGCCTGGCCAAAAAATTTCATCTTTTCCCCATCTCCACCCGAAGCAATGCGCTGTAAAAAGCACAGTATCTTTATTATGGTCAACGAATAAAAGAAAAGAGCCCTGTTGGATCAGACCAAAGGCCCATCTAGACCAGTTTCCTGTATCTCACAGTGGCCCAACAGTTATCACTGGGAGCGCTCAAGACAACATGATACCTGTATCTTGTTGCCAATCCCTTGCACCTGGCACTCAGAGACAGGCTACCTCTAAAACCCAGAGGCTGCATATAGTCATCATGGTTTGCAATCTGTGATTTACCACCATAAATCTGTCCAATCCCCTTATAAAGGCATCTAGGTCAGATGTCATCACAACATCCTGTGGCAAGGAGTTCCACAGATTAAGTACACGCTGGGTAAAGAAATAGAGAAATATTTCCTTTTCTATTTCTAACTCTCCAGCTAGTCAACTGGGAAGCATTTTTGTTGCAAAATTAAATACATCCACACGCCACATCCTAGTCCTTGCATCTGAGCCATAATTGTAGATCATGCCCTACCTGTGCATACTCTTTCTTTATCGTCTTTCCGTTGCCATGGTAAACATACACAGCTCCCCGATGATCGTCTTCCAGAGGAGCACCGATGACTACATCATTATACCCGTCTAGGTTGAGGTCCTTTACGGGAGCAACTGACGTGCCAAAACGAGCTCCGCAAGGTTCATTCTTGTTGTGCTTTGTGCAGTCACTGTGCTTCAGTAGTGAACAGCATGTCTGCTTTACAGGTTCAAGAGTCATCTGATATTCAAATGTTTTCTGTGAAGAAGGAAATGTCAAACAATGGATTCTCACTACTTTATAATACAAGTGCTCAGGGGCAGTCCAAACCAATGCACCTCCTGAAATGGCACCATATTCCACTCCCCCCCCCCCAATTCTGCCGCCCACCCCCTGCTTACCAGGAGCAACCCCCTGCTTACCAGCAACATGCTGGTGTGCACACCAGCAACCCTCACTAGCGTGCACACCAGCAACACTCCCCCCCCCATGCCAGCACTGTATCACTGCACTATCTTCCTCCTCCCTTGCTACTCCTTCTGAAGTGGCTGCATGGGGAGAATCCCAGGAGAGTTCAGGAAAAGGATTGCAGTGATGGCAGAGCTGGAGGAGGAGGTAATCTGTGGAACTCCTTGCCACAGGATGTGGTGATGGCACCTGGCCTAGATGCCTTAAAAAGGGGTTTGGATAGATTCATGGAGGAAAAGACCATCACAGGTTACAAGCCATAAGCAACGTCCTGGCTTTAGAAGTGGGTTTTCTCTGTGCCAGGTGCAAGGGAGTGACAGCAGGAAACAGGTTATCTTGTTGGCTGTGTGCTCTCGGAGGCATCTGGAGGGGCCACTGTGAGATACAGGAAGCTGGACTAGATGGGCTTTTGGCCTGATCCAGCAAGGCTCATCTTATGTTCTTACGTTCATCCTCTTATCACTTGCTGAGGAGAACATGTAAGAATAGGATGGGGTAGGGCAGCTACTGGGTGTAGCTGGCTAAGTGGCTTCTCAGGCAGCAGGCCAGAGGAAGTAATAGGTGGGCACAGGGCGACCCCCTCATTTTCTGCCTCCCTTACTAAATCAAATGCTTCAGCCTGCAAAATGGCTGGGTCACCCTGCAAATGCTCTTTCTTGACAGTCTCCTCAAGACACTCAGCACAAGCTGTAAGTCCTTTGGTAGTTTTTCTCAGATGCTGCTGCTAACCTATAGTTTGAATCCCAGCCCAGACCATCCCTATTGGTTACTCTTTCAGCATCATTACCTTGTTTAAGGTATAAACATACACCTTGCCTTGTTCGTCTTTTTCGGTCCCCATGTACATAGGTGCTCCCACTAGAAGAATATCTGTAAATGTGTCTTTGTCGATGTCAATGGTTGTGATAACGCTACCAAAATAGGATCCAATCTGCAAATGGACAATATATTATACAATCACACATTTGTAATAGTTCTGTACAGAAGCTTCCATACTTAAGAACAGGTTAAGCTCCAGAGGTCTGTTTGCAAGATGTTCTGTTCTTAAGTCCAGAGACTATTATCAGTAGCGAACATGTTGTGAAAAATGAAAAGGGAAAAAAAATAAAGTATTTACAGGACACCTACGGTACAGTCAAAGGCGTCATTTGGAAGTGTGTATGGTGCGGAGCACACCAGGTGATGAAAAAAATAAGGGTCATTCTAACAAGGTCATTCTTTAGTCTGATTCAGTAAGACAACTCTTATAGTGGGCTCATCAGTGGGCATAAGGACGGGAGCTGGAGATCAGTGGCAGGAAGCATTCATGGAAAAGAAGGAGCCCAATGAAGGCTTGCCAAGTCACAGGGTCAAGTAAAATGAGCAAGAACGAGTTGCCTGGTCTCTGGGGCTGGTGCAGTGATGGAAGACAACATTTCTGTACTTCGGTGAAGGTACCAACACACCTACAGCCAACTTAGGTCCCATTTTTGACAAGGTCATGAAATATTTGATGAGATACATGAGAGCCTTTGATGCAATAATAGGATAACCTGGTGAAGAGCATAGATTTACCTTCTCAAGAAAGGTTACCTGAGTGATAAGGCAGAAATGACAGTTGCCTCATATGCTGGCCCCTCACATGATGCCAAGGGCATGCAGGCCTCCTGCCTTGTTTGTGGCTTGGTTGGAATCCTATGGAGGCAGTGACTGTATGTGTGGCGCCTCCCATATGCATGACTGCAGTGGCTCTTTTTTGAACACTCATATTGCATGAATGGCTGGGGTTGCATATACCGCTACCATGTGGAGCTTCCATTTCATACAACTGACATCACCGTGAAGTGTCACTACCACTGTATCTTCAGCCTCGTCACCTTCCACTACTACCCTTGCTACTGCTCCTCCACCTGTGCGCCCTGGATTTGAAAAGGGAGAGGAGAACCGAGCAGGACGTGCACAGGAGAGAAGAGCAGCAGCCTAGAACCGAGCTTGAGGAGAACCACTCGAGGAGAACCAAGCAGAAGAGGAAGTGCACAGGAGAGGAGAGCAGCAGCCTAGAACCTGGGAAACACAACGTAGTCCACTCCACCCTTCTCTCCCACTTCCTCTGCTGACCCAACTTCCTGTTTAAATCCAGAAAATGTATGAGCAGCATCAGTGGTGAGAGGCCGAGGCAGGTAGCAGCGACACCCTCAGCCTAAGGCAACAGCCTCCGCCTACTTCATGGACATGGTGGACACAGTACACCATAGCTGTGTTTCAAGGTCAACACAACACTTACTTGTTCTCCACTTAATCGCTGAAGTATTTCTATATTCCCATCTTTCATTCTATAAATGATTACTTGACCTGTGTGATTATAGCGAGGTTGGCCAGCAATGTATAGCACATCTCCAGGTACTAAGGCTGAATTTACCGTATAACCTAAAATAAAATAATTGGAGATACAGTGTTCATTCATAATTTTTTTGCAACGACAATTGCTTTTTTCATCACTTTTGCATTTGCACTCTATCCCATCAAGTCCATGATTTTTAGCTTACTTTACTCTCACAGCAAACCTGTGTGGTCATTTAGGGTGATAGACAGCACTCATACAAATGATCAAACTACCCTAGGATGGTGTTATCTAACAAGTGGTAAGGAGGATTCTCCCCCTAGCTAATAAATGCAACTTGTCACAAGACTAGGATGTGAGGTACATAGCTGAAAAAAAGAAAGGAGTTTTGAGCTGGAATATTTCACTCACCTAAGTAAGCTGCAAGAGGCTCATTTCTTTCTGATGATTCATTATAAAAGGTGTCATTTCTTGGGATGAGAATGGCACTGTTATTTAGCATGACAACAGTTCCGTTCCAGTCATATGCTCCAACAGCTCCAAGCATGATCCAATCCTTACATATTGGGAGAAAACGCTTCTTAAGATGAACCATGCAAACAGCTTTTAATCATGATATTCTGTTTTGATCCCAACATTTCATTTTGCACCTGCTATTATGGTTCAGTAAAAATACACATATTTTTCTTTGGGAGAAGCTGCTGCTCCCAGGTTCTCCTGTGGCTTTAAGAGTTGCAGTGCACAAAAGGGCACAGGAAAAGCCCCAGCTACCTTTTCCCCAGGACACCAAAGTAAAGGGTTGCTCTGCTTCTTATGAGCCGCATGGACTAATAAGCAGGTATACATTTGGTGTCAACAGTATACATTGGATTACTTGGATATTTGGAGTTCATCCAAACCTTGGTATCTCCATTGTCACTAGGAGACACTTTGTCACTAGGAAGTAGATAGAAAACCAAATGTCTTTTCTGGGAGTTGCAACTGAATTTCATCTGAAGCAAAATGTCAACGTTAGTTTGGAAGGTCCTGATTGGGTAAGATATCCAAGTAATCAGTATCACGTTGTCTTGTGCGCTCCCAGTTGTATACAATTTGGTGTATACTTCACAAGACGACATGATACTGTTGTATACAACATGTATACAACAGTATACATTTGGTGTGCTGGAGATTAGAAGCTCTGAAACTCATGCACCTAAGCTCCCGTTGCCTAGCAAGGCAACCATGTGGCCATACTCTAGGCTAGTGGTTCCCAAACTGGGAGGCACGGCTCCCAGGGGAGCTGCGGAAACCAGCCAGGGGAGCCCCGGGGTGCCACGGAATCCTCTTGGGAAACAGTGCAGATGCCAATTGACAGGCATTAACATAATGTAATGGGGAGCTGCGGCCAATGGTCAAGGGAGCCGCAGATCAAAAATGTTTGGGAAACACTGCTCTAGGCAATGAAAGTTTGAGGTCTCTCTCCCAACTATGTGTTTAATAAAACAACATCCATAAATTTGTATACAGTATTTATGACGTCAGATATAACCGAGCCTCCCTCTAGTTTGGAAAATGTCACTTTTATAAAGATTAATGCAATCCCTGGATCATATAATACTTAATGTAAACCTGGAGAAGTGATACTTCAGAAATAAGGCACTGGCATCTGAGCGCTAATGATCATGATACTTTTTCTTCACATGGTAGCTGCATTTTTGGTCCATGGCCCAAGGTGATCTGCCATCTGATGCCTGCCCCCAACCTGCCACTACCCACCACTCCAACCCCTTCCTCTTCACAGTGCTCCTCTCTACATGATCCCTTTCAACTAAGCAGGAAGTTTAGGACACGCTGGGAGCATTTTTTTTCAAATACATAGTGGCAACCCACTTCCCCACCCCTTTACCTCATTCCTTCCTTTCTGTCAAAGGACATTCATAGCACTGTACGATATAGACAATTATTTTCTTCTAAAAAAACAAAACAAAAAAAACCTTGTTCTATTTCAATTCAGTTAGTTTACCTGGGAATAATGGGCACTGAATCCAGCTTGAGACATTTCCATTTCAAAAGAGGAAGCCAGCTGGTCTTTTGTAGCTGTAAAACAGGAGATGTTTAATGTTTCAGTAGCATGGACAAAATGCTATCACTGTATAGAATAAATACTTAGATGCTAGACATAAATGAGACAATATTCAAAGAGATCGGGTATATGGGTTCAGAAGCCATGTAAAATTTAATGTTGAGGAAATAAAAGGTTTAAAAATGCCCAGAGTGGTTCAAAAGTTACAAATGTCCTGGGCAACAGTGATAGCCTAATCCAGTGGTTCCCTAACTGGGGTGTCGCGACGCCCCAGCCGGGAACAAAGGGTTGCTATGCCCTTAAGGGGCATGGCAACCCGCAGTGACGACGACGGCGCGCCCGGGATCGCGCCGCCGCCGCCACCGCCGTGCCCGGGATCACTCTTTTTACCTGCATTGGTGGGCAGTGGGTGTCCGGTGGGGTGTGTGGGGAGCCTGCGGACCCCTCCGCAGGCCTCCCCAGGTGTCGGAGCAGTGCTCCGACGCGATCGCAACTCACTTCCAGTTTTATGCGAAACCGTAAGTGAGTTGCAATCGCGTCGGAGCGCTGCTCCGACGCTTGGGGAGGCCTGCGGAGGGGTCCGCAGGCTCCCCACACACCCCGCCGGACACCCACTGCCCACCAATGCAGGTAAAAAGAGCGATCCCAGGCGCGGCGGTGGTGGTGGCGGCGCGATCCCGGGCGCGTCGTCGCAACCCCTGGGAAGGCCCCGCTGCCACTTAGAGCAGCGTAGGGCCTTCCCAGGAGTTTGGGAACCACTGGCCTAATCCTATGCAAGTCTACTCAGAAGTAAGTTTCATTGTGCTCAACGGGACTTACTCCCAGGAAAGTGGGTATAGGACTGCAGCCTGAGTGATTTAACTACACCAGGCATTTTCTAGTAGCAGAATTTGGAAGTAATGTTGTCTAGCTCTGTCAAACAGCAAGTAAGTTAGAAATTTTTGAAAAGAGTTTGTCAGCCACACTACAATCTGGGCAAACAATGAATCCATTTCTTCAGCAGTGAAGTAATTCAAAATGCATGTTAGCTGGTTTAACCGTGGAGCAAATCAAAACTTATATGGATAAAATATATACTTGAATTAAAGAAGGAGAAGAGGGAGCTTGGCCCCCTTTACCTTTTGTGATGGTCTCCTACATACCATAATCAGAAGGATAAAGGGAGGGGGGAATAACTTGACTAAAATTGAGGGGAGGTAGGGGATGGGGCTTGTGAATTTCAATAAGGCCTTCTGACCTTTTCCATCATCATTTTGAGCACTGAGGAAGGGGTGATGTACAGAAGTCCCCTGAGAAATGTAGTCTTAACATTATTATGTCCTTTCTGGAAGCTCTTTAGGAAACATGATTTATTAGGCAAAACTTGGTGGCAAATTAACTTATAGCACAATCCTATGCATGTCTACTCAGAAGTAAGTCCCAGGAAAGTGTATATAGTGAACCATGTGTAAACCATCTTCAGAAATGTTTGCAGGTCAATATTACTTGCATATTTTACCCAAACAGGACCTTCCAAACTAACGTTGACATTTTGCTTCAGATGAAATTCAGTTGCAACTCCCAGAAAAGACATTTGGTTTTCTATCTACTTCCTAGTGACAAAGTGTCTCCTAGTGACAATGAAGATGCCAAGGTTTTCTGATTTCTATTTTGTCAGGAAGTAGAGTATCATTGATCATATTAATTATATATTTTTATATTACCTTAAATTAGGAGAAAAAAGTGAGTCTTATACTCAGACCAATACGGTATATGCCATGCTTGGGATGAGCATCGGTGTACTATTATTTATTTATTTTATTTATTTAAAGAATTTATACCCCGCCTTTCTCCCGAGGGCACTCAAGGCGGCTTACAACACAATATTAAAATACATATATACACACTTTAAAATAATTAATTAAAACAATTTAAATTAAACAACCCCAGTGGGTCAACTGAATTTACATATGTTAAGAGCCATTTGTTAAAAGGTCAGCCCACCATGTCAGACATCAAAAGCTATCCTAAATAAAAATGTCTTAAGGCCCCGCCGAAAGGTCTCTAAAGAGGGAGTCGTTCTTAATTCCAGGGGGAGGGAATTCCATAGTTGGGGTGCCACTGCCGAGAAGGCCCTATTCCGTGCCGCCATCCCCCTCACTTCCGTCAATGGCAGCACGGTTAACAGGGCTCCCCCTGATGACCTCAGAGTACGGGTCGGATTATAAGGAAGGAGGTGGTCCCTCAAATACCCTGGACCCGAGCCGTTAAGGGCTTTATTGCACATAGCAGCTTCTATTTTTGCATTTGCATCTTTGTATGATTTTCCAGACAAAATAAAAATAATATGTAAAAAAACCTGGGAATCCAAAGCACCAGATTACTGCAACCAACTGATTTGAGTATTTTATTTAGAAGCAACAACCTCTGCTTCATACTATTTTCAAGACCCTGAAAACATTATCTGTCTCCAGCATGCCGTAATTATAAAGCATGGCGTGTCCAGTGCAATAATCTGGTAACATGCAATTACACTGTAGTTCAAAAGATGTTCCTTTTGAACCCACAGAAAGGTGCCAGTTGTCTTTCTTCCTTCCTTTACAAGCTTCAAAGCAAAACGGAACTATTCTTCTTAAAAGAACAAAAGTATTTTCAAGGTATAAGCAGAGATGTGCACTTTGTTCATTGTCTTCAGGATTTGAGTTTGAAAGCTATTTGTATTAGATCATTCAGCAGCTTAACATCTCAGATTTCACATAAGAAAGGAGTGGAAGAGGATGAAGCAGTTAGATTTCTTGGGATTTTTTTTTTTTTACAGCAGGTCATAAATGGTGTGAATGCACACCACATGTATTTTACCAGACCTATTATCTATGCACCATATTGCCAGGCAACTCAATAGTCACTGGGTCTTCAACATGTCAACAGTCACAGTCTTCAACATGTTGCACCAGCTCAACATGTTGAAGACTGGAGCCAGCCTTTGTCATCAGCTGAAAGCTAACCAGCCCGTTTGCTCTTAAGGCATCTATTCATCGAGCTAAAGTACTGTAGCCTTACAAGTTGAAGACAATGGTAGATACAATACTGGAATCAGTCATTAGAGGGAGGCATAATCACAGGTTTTAATTCAATATATTTTCTGAGCCAAATGTAAATTGCTTTGCTCAAATTTTGGCCAAGTTTTCACGAGGAAACTTTTGACTGTACTGTTTCAGACTGCAGATAGGAACTCAAATGATCCTTTATACCAGTGTTTCTCAAACTGTGGGTTGGGAACTGGTCAAACTGGTCGCGTCCAGATTTCTGGTGGGTCCCACAGAGCCTCCAATGAAAACACCAGTGATGGAAAGATCAGATAGCTAATTGCCTCAAGCCCTGAAGCTATTCAAAAATCAGATCACTACTAATTGCCCTGCAAAGAGCTGAACTCCTGCAGTTTGCAAGCTTGTGTAAATATAGGGAGATAAATATTTGAGGGTCTTTATTCTGGTGTTCTTTTTTTCCAAGTCTGCCAATGACAGGTGGGGGCAGGTGGAAGGCTGGGTCACGTAACTAAGCCCCTCAAGCCTTGAGGCTATTCATTAGGGCTGCCTCATCATTACGAGAAATCGATTGAGTTTTCTTGCAAATAAACAAACAAATAAAATATAACTTGTAAATAAATAAATAAATATATTATTTCTTTCTAGATCACCACTTTTTTAAGTCTCATAAAGTTACAGTAGGTGGGTCCCGATAGAGTGTCATTTTAAAAAGTGGGTCCCGATGCTAAAATGTTTGAGAACCACTGCTCTATACTAAATCAATGAACAAAAAGAAAAAAAATCCCTTCACATTGAAACCTGGATGTCAGGATGAAGGAACCTACTCCCTAACATGTTTGTTTTCTATGGGCAGGAATATGTCTCTTTTGCAGGACAGAACTCCATCATGTGACACTCCCCCTTCGCACGGTTTGCACAAACTTTGCAGTGGTTCAATCAAGAAAACCGTCTAGTATGTCCACGAGAAGTAGGCCTTTGTTGTACCTTTAGCCTGCCTAAAGATTACATTAATTGTCTGCAACAATTCAGTTTTATAACAACAAGAGAAATATCCTGGACGGATCATTTTACTGTAAGAGTAGTGATGAGAAATTGATCCGGAACAGAACAGTTAAGAATTATAGAAACTTTTCACCTCAGTGATCATTTTTTTCCCTTTTGCTGTTCAACTTGATTGTGTTAACTGGACCTTAAGGCTGGTTTAGATGTGAATAAATAATTCCATGCAGAACAGCTTAGCCATTTTTAGGAATGCAGTTGCCTGAAACAGTAAGACTATCAAAGACCTTACAGCTGTGGTTCTCAAACTGTGCACCGTGATGCCCCGGGTGCAGAAAACTCACAGGGGTGCCATCGCATAATTTAAATTTCCAAGGGAAACACAGCAACAGAACTGTAGGGGTACTGGAAAAAACTTACTGAGAACTGTACCGTGAACAGAGGAAGTTTGGGAACCTCTGCCTTAGAGAATTGTTGGCGTAGAGGTTTCTCTGAGATTTTCATGGCAACTATTCACATTTGCTAAAGAGGCAGGTCATGTTCATTTTAAAATCCAGCTTCCCAATTCAGTAGCGTGAGAGGCTACCATAGAAATGGCAAAGATCTCTCTAGCTGCACACATTGTTTTCCCTCTAGCACATATCCAGCTTTGCTGGAGTGACGCCAAAGTTTATAAGGAAGGAAATGAGTTCTCTTCACAAGCCAAGAAGGAAAACATATAACCCTTAATTGAAACAAGCTGAAATATTGACAAGTTATCCTGCCTATATCTTCACAAATGCAGTGATCCTAATGAGATCCCTACTAATCACTTGTTAACAATGCAATGCTAATTTGTATCATTTCATAAATGAATCCTTATATTTATGCTCTCTCTTGGCCCTGGTGCAAATGTAAATCCAGAAACAACCCTAGTATTCGAAAAAGACTGAGATGTTTAAGTGCGGAATACACACAGATGTTTTCCCTGCCAGAAAAAGTAATGATTTACAATTTACTCTTACTGCTGCCTAACATCCTTTAAACACTAATAGCGCATTGAGAGTGGCATATAAACAGAAGTAACATTGTGCCATTGTTCCTAACCATGCAGCTCTTTTCATAAGGGCAAAACTGCAGTGGCAAAAGAGTGACAAGAACGCAAACTGGGAAGTTTGCTTAGTAGCTGAAAGTATCAGGGCTTGAGGCAATAGAAGGTTCTGAACTGTGCAGAGTCTCTGCAGAATGAGCCTTAGAGCACGGCTAAATCGTGCCCTTTTCTCAGTGACATTACTGAGTAGACGAACTACTGGTCCAACCTACACAGCAATTGTAGCTTTCTCATATTCTTGAGCATTGGACACTGTTGATAGAAAGACCCTGTCGTTTCCTCAGCCACTAGGGGAGGGGGGCTGCTTCACCTCCAGGGGGTTCTGAAAGGCCATGGAGGGACAAAACAAAACAAGGAGGGGCCAACATTAAGGATTTACTTAAGGATTTCACTTAAGGATGCACACTAAGGATTTACTAGGTAACTGGGTTAACAAAAAAAGAGCAGAGCCTTGGGGTCTCTCTGCTGGACTACCTCACTCTTGTCTTGGCCGGCCCGGGCATTGTGCCCGAGAACTATGTAGATGTTCTCTTGCAGGGAATCAGTTGGGAGAAGGGTACCAGAGTGCCCCAGGTTGCTTGATGGCTTATCGTCTCTCCTAGATTTGAGCTGGGTGGGCCTGTGAGGCACTTCAGGGTTGTCCTCTGGCCTATCCCTGACTGGGGAGCAACTCAGAATGGTTGTGTCTCCCAATTCCCTAGCAATGCTTTGCCTCAGGGTACCGAGGCTTCTTGGTGAGACTGATGGCCAGAGAGATTTTTATCTCTCTTCTTCTGGGTGTCTTTCTGTGCCCTCTCCTTTGGGGTTCCCTCCCTACCCTTCCAGGTTCTCAGCTCCTTTCCCTCCTGCCTCCCCCAGTCTCTTCCACTTGCCCTCCTCTTCTTCTGTCTGCCCCCTTCTTTTCACTTTCCACCCTCGTTTCTTGTTCTTCCCTCTTTCCCCTCATCTCTCTCTCCATCTCACTCCTGTCTCAACCTCATTTCCCTTCTCTATCCCTTCCTCCTCTGTCTCTCATCACTCCCTCTTTTTGCCTGAGGCTAGTTTTTAAGGGCTGATAGGGTCCTTAAAGGGCCTGCCTCTCGCCCTCCTTCAGTTGATCCTTGTCAGCAGTTCCACGTTGCAGCTGGGGGCAGGCGACAGCCAAAGAAATCATTGCCTGGCACGTCACATCCCAGCTGGTAGTATGCGCCTCATCTTTGGCATGGTGGGGAGTCACAGAGCATCGTCCATTATTTATTTTATTTTTTTTCTCACATTTTTATACCACCCTTCCTCCAAGGAGCTCAGAGTGGTGTACATATTTCCTCCCCTCCTTTTTGTCCTCACAACAACCCTTTGAGGTAGGTGGGGCTGAGAGATAGTGACTGGCCCAAGGTCATCCAGGAAGCTTCGTGGCTGAGCGGGGATTTGAACCTGGATCTTCCAGATCTAAGTCCGACTCCCAAACCACTACACCATCCTGGCGTATTTACAGTCGTGTTTAGGGGAAAAATTCCCCTATCTTGGATAAAACGCATAATGGAGAAATTCAGTGACAGGCAAGATTTTCTCTAAGAATTAAGAAACCTGAAAAATAAAAACTGAAAAGAAACATACCTTCCAGGGCAAATATTCTCTCTCCAAGAGCTTCAACAATCGTAATCAGAGCTAATTCATCTGAGACATTGAAGAAATGCTTCTCAGTTGGCTCACTTGCAATTGATTTTATTTCTTCAACAAATTTTTCAGTGCTTAGATTCCCTCTGCTGTAGTGGCCAAGAATCTATGGCGTTAAAAACAAACACAAAACACAGCAGAGAAGATATATTCATTTCAGTATCCAGAAATACTTTTTTTCCCCATAGATCAGAAAGAGAGGGTAGAAAATGTACCAGGAAAAGGCAGGCATCATTGCCCAGAGAAGTCAGCCATGAAGAATACACAACCCAGACTGATTCCAATCAGATGGACTGACTTGCTGAGATCAGGCCAGACCCTTCTGGTCTGCACTCAGCCTGTGAAGATCAGAAGATCTGAAAGAGTATGCCCAGTTGCTCCAATGACAACATAAGGACATAAGAAGAGCCCTGTTGGATCAGGCCAAAGGCCCATCTAGTCCAGTTTCCTGTATCTCACAGTGGCCCCACCAGATGCTTCAGAGAGCACACAGTCAATAAGGTAACCTGTTTCCTGTTGTCACTCCCTTGCACCTGGCACAGAGAAAACCCACTTCTAAAACCAGGAGGTTGCTTATGGCTTGTACCCTGTGATGGTCTTTTCCTCCATGAATCTATCCAAACCCCTTTTAAAGGCTTCAAGGCCAGGTGCCATCACCACATCCTGTGGCAAGGAGTTCCACAGATGAATTACATGCTGGGTGAAGAAATATTTTATTTTGTCCATTCTAACTCTCCCTCCACTCAATTTTAGTGCATGTCCCCTGGTTCTGGTGTTGTTCGAGAAGGAGAAGAATTTCCCTCTGTCCACTCTCTCCATCCCATGCATAATTTTATACGTCTCAATCATGTACCCCCTCAGGCGCCTTTTTCCTAGACTGAAAAGCCCCAAACACTGTAGCCTTTCCTCATAAGGGAAGTGCTCCAGCCCACGAATCATTCTGGTCGCTCTTTTATGCACCTTTTCCAATTCAACTATATCCTTTTTGAGGTGTGGTGACCAGAACTGGACACATTACTCCAGATACAACCCTCTGGAATGTCCTACCAAGCATTCAATGAGCAAAATTAGCTTTCACAGATCACAGGAAGATGTGCAGTCCACACCGAACATATAGAATGCGATACATACAAGCTAATTATACCGTGTCATTATCGTTTCACTGGCAGTTGTGACTGTGAGAAACAATGTGATTCCACTAGGACTAGCTGGCCATGGAAATAATCTATAGAATGCATGTGAAAATATGCTGTATAGATGCTTCATTGTGCACACTGTGACTGAGAGAAGCCTGAGGCTAAGCATGTCACTTTCCCCAATAGGAGTTTAGTTTTGCCAAAATGGGAGATCTCCCTGACCAGGGTTATATGTGCTAACCCCAGAGTTGTTTATAGCCTGACAGTGTGCCATATTCTGTCGTTCTTAAAAACCTTTGATTCCATGCCATATAGTTACATCAAGGCTAAAACAATCAGCAGTGAGTTGCCTTATTCCCAAAAACACTGTTCGGTGTCATGAGGTCAAAAGGAAATCAGAGCACACACATTATAAACAAATGCTTTAAAATCGAAAGTAGTCGGTAAACTGCATTGTCGACAAAAACCTGGAACAAATACAAAGCTGTCCAACATTCCATCGTTGGTGGAGGCACAATGAGCACAGTCTGCATCAGCCCCACCCCCCTTAAATATATCAATTACTTGCACACTACAGAGTCCTTTGAGTATGTAGAAAGTACTATCTTCTTTGTGGACAACATCTTAAGAATGTAGGAGGTTGCCTTATACTGAGGCTGCAATCCTATAATACTTTCCTGGGAGTAAGCCCCATTGAACATAATGAGGCTTTACTTCTGAGTAGATATACATAGGATTGTGCTGTGAGTCAGGTAATTGACCTCTCTAACTTATTATTCTTATGCTGCCTTTACTGGCAGCAGCTCTCCAAGGTTTTCAGGCAGGATTTTTTGTCTGTCTAACCTGGAGATTGAACCTGGGACTTCCTGCGTACATGGCCCATGCTCTTCCCCTGAGCTATGGCCCCACCCTACCTCATTTTGCCTACAAACTGATAGGAACTCAACCACCCACATTTGCTATTAGTATGCAGCTCTGGGTTGCAGTTCAGAGCCGTCTTCAGATATAGATCCACACATTCCCTGGTTGCATGTCGAGAGGGGGGTAGGATGACAGCACTGGTAAGTCCCATCCCTGCTCTGACATGTTCTCAAAGCCTAGGCTTACCAGATCTCCAACCGGGACAGAGTGCTAGACCTTTAGGAGAAGGAATGTGGGCAGGTGTAGCTTGTTAAGTCCTAGAGCAGAATCCTAGGCAGGTCTACTCAGAAGCAAGCCCCACTGAACATAATGGGGCTTGCTTCTGAGTAGTGGACATGCCTAGGATTGTGCTCTAAGGGTTTAACAAGCTACACCTGCCCACATTCCTTCTCTTAAAGGTCTAGCACTCTGTCCTGGTTGGAGATCTGGTAAGCCTATCAAAGCCCCTCCCCACCCCACATGTTCAGCATCTGTCTGCAGCAACAAATGCTGAACATAGGGAGAATTTCTCCCTCTATTTGCCTGGGTAGTGCTCATGGGGATAAACTCTTCCTATATTCATCATTTGTTGCTACAAATGCTGAATGCATAGGATGGGGCTTTACCAGGGCATCAGCATGGTGGTGGGATTTACTGGTATGCGTTCCTAATCTCCCACCATGTGATTTGGGAATGCATGAATTCACATCTGAAGAGGACCCAGAGTGTTTTCAGATATCTTTGTGGAAAGGAGGACAGGATTCTTTCATAAATTTGATCCCAGGGCATGGTCTAAAGAAGAGGTGGCCAACCTTCCACCATTAGGGCCTCTACGTTATTAAGAGTGTAGAAGACAGAATCTTGGCAGCTGCAAGTGCTACTAAAACAGCTGCACCTGCTGAAATGCCCTCACCTATATGACTCATTAAAGGGCCAGGAGCATTCAAGTTGAAAGGTTGGCAACCTCTGGTCTAAAGGAAGGTGCCACAACAACCTTGCTGAAGCTAAACTGGGCTGCATCTGGTCAGTATCTGGATGGGACGTGACCTAAAAACTCCATGTATGATGCCTTGAGATGTCTATGGAAGAAAGGCAGAATAGAAATAAAACAAATAAGATTTAGGTTTTCCTGTTAGCTCTTCACTTACAGCAATAGAAAACCTCTGAATATTTTCATTTTCGCAATCTTTAATCACGTCGTTTAAACGAAAGTTGTCATGAGATTCTCCATCAGTCACAACGACCATTACTTTCTGTATCCCTCTTCGTGCACCACGAGCTTCTGTAAAAGCTTCCTTCCTAAAGCGACGGAAAAAGAGAGAGAGAAGCAAAGTAAGAAGCATCTGCAAACATCTGCGAACTAAGGTGCATAGTCGATAATAGCAAAACTAATGATTAGTAATTAGCAAAAACAATACTGAACATTTAACATTGTATTTAACATAGAATGTAGCATACATTATTCACTGAAGCCTACTACTACTTACATACCACCACCAACATTCTATAGGTTGTATCTCAAGTTTAATTAGTTACGACTAAGGAAAGGAGTTAGTCATGACTGACCAAACTTAGGATACCACCCCATGTGCTGTACAGAGGAGACAGAGGATTGGATCCACACTTGCATGAGTGGAATGATGCGTGTGCAAGGGATCTTTTCCACCTCATTCATACTCCAGCCCCTATTGTTAGCTTGGTGGAGATCATAGGGAAAATATCAATAAAGGTGACTTTTTGAGATAGAAGAATAAGATAACTTACAGCTTCATAAACAATCAATCGATTCAAAAGAAAAGCCATTTATAACATTTCTGTTATACATCAGAATCTATCTAGCTTTTCTATAACGTTTCTATACATTGCATCCCAGGCAATTAAAAACAGATTCCTGCTGCTTAATTAACGGCGCAATCCTGTGTAACTTCACGCCAGCGGAGCATACGCTCCGCCGGCACTGGGTGTCATAAACGTGCCGGAAAGCACCTTCACAGCACCCAGAGAGTAAGCAGTGCTGGCACGAAGGCCGGCATCGCTCACTCCGCCAGCAGACACCACTGGCACCGGCCAAAGCAGATAGGACCTACACTGTTCAATGCAGGAGCGGGGATGGGTGGGACGAGGCGACAAGGGAGGGGGGCCATTGGTGGGACGGGGCTGGGAGGGGGAGGGGATACCAGCAGCACACTTTGCCGATATCCTATGCCCTTTTCCAGCTCGGGTTGGCCTTACACTGCCACCCCGGATGCATGCCAGCTTAAGAGCTGATGAGGAGGCCCATTGCGGCCTGTGCGGCTGACACCGGGGAAAGGGAACAAATGTCCCCTTCCCCCGAGGACAGCCCAGGCTGCGGCAGTGCAGGCCACAATGGCCTTAGGATGCAGCTGCTGGCCCTTTAGGCCGGCCACTTAAAGTTAGGCAGGATTGCACTGTAAGTAAAAGTCCAGTTGATTAATCTATCAACTGATTTAACTGATTTACAGTGCAGCCCTGTGAATGTTTCCTTAGAAGTAAAGTTCATTGAATTCAATGGGACTTACTCCCAAGGACGTATGTACAGTATTGCAGCCTTAAACAACCAATTAAAGGTTGCAGCCCTACTTTCAGGCAGATTTGTGATGCCACAGAATAGCTACAGAACTCCCGTGCATGCCATAACCACATTACGAATGTCGGGCTCAAACCAAACATGCAGCTATTCTGCGGGAAAATACATCTGCGAGTTTCAGCTCAGGTGGGATTTTCAATGGCACGTTCACTACAATCCAGGGCTTTCTTTGAGGCAAAAGCCAGGATGGTGTAGTGGTTTGGGAGTCAGACTTAGACCTGGAAGATCCAGGTTCAAATCCCCGCTCAGCCACGAACCTTCCTGGGTGACCTTGGGCCAGTCACTATCTCTCAGCCCCACCTACCTCACAGGGTTGTTGTGAGGACAAAAGGAGGGGAGGAAATATGTACACCACTCTGAGCTCCTTGGAGGAAGGGCGGTATAAAAATGTGAAAAATAAAAATGTGAAAAATAAAAGCTGTGCTAGTGTCTCCTCCAACACTGCCAATCATCTTCCAGCGGAGCTCCTGAGTCTGCATTTATCGCAGCAGCACTTGCCAGCCAAAAGGGGTGGGGAGTTTCCCCTGGAGGGCTGGCCCTTCTGAGGGCAGTAAACATCTTGCTCTTGCCAAAGACAGAAGATTCATGTGCTGTTTCTTTAGAAGTAAAGTTCATTGGCCCACAGGAATGGCCCACTCACGCAGGAGCAAGCTGTCGGCCACTCCTTGGGGCTTCCGCATTCTGTGGCACGAAACCCATGGGAGAAGGAAACACATATGAGTCTTGCATCCTCGCATGTGCTTATTCTGTGGGAAACGCCCATGACCATGAGGATTTCTGCATGTTTGCTTTGAGCCTTGGTTTGCATCAACTTGTCTATTCTGGGGCAGCATGATTTGTAGAGCCGCCCCACACCCCACGACTGAGGCGCTCTACAAAACAAAAAAAAGAAGCTCCTTCTCATGCTTCTCACATGGCGTCGTCAAACACCGCAGTGCTACACTTCCAGGAAACTGCACAAGGAGCAGGTAATGAGAGGGATGATCCACTTCTCGCTCAAGCGAGCAGGAAGCGGATCATTGCAGCTCACATCAGCAGTAGGATGGAGGGAGTCCGCGGCAGTGGCAGACTTAGAGTGAAGCGCCTTTTGAATCCACCGCCCCCTCGGACCCCTCACAATCTGCCACTGATGCAACCCACTTCAGCTCGCCTCATGGATGGGCTGGCAGAGTGTGGATTAGTGATAACAGACATGTTTGGGGAAATCCAAGATAGCGGCTCCCAGAAGCTGCCAGGTATAACACCTGTACGCTGCCATTTATTTCATAATATTTGATAAACCTACCTTGCTGTATCAATTCCAAGAGCTGTCATAGTTTGGCGTCCTCCTCTCTGAACAATTTTCTGTGCTGCAACAAGCACTTCTTCTGTCGTCGTGTATGTGTTGAGGTTAAATTCGTGGGTTACGTTTTCTCCGTATTGAACAATCCCAACCTGAAATTCAGCATTTTCTGCTTATAAACCTTTCAAAACAGACGTTGATCGCTTAGAGGGCAGAATTCACCCTGTAGCTGAGCAATGTAACCCCCCAGCCTGTGCAATGCAGCTACTTAGTTCTTCTATGCCAGCTCTTTAGCTGGCGTAGGACCGAGCAGCCCTGTGTCAGGGCTGGAGGCCAGGGAGGGGGAATAGGATATGGCATCTGACATGGACGCTGGTGCCACCACCTCCCAGGCCCGATTTGTAGTCTTACCTGCTCCAGCACACACGGGGCCTGGATACAGTGCTGGCAGGACGGCGCAGGCCTTCCTGCTGACGCTGTCTCCTCTCGGGGTGTCAAAACGTGCCTTATGGCACATTTGCGACACCCAGCGCCAGCTCACTGTCAATAGGATTGTGCTGAAACAGTGCAATCCTATACATGTTTGCTCAGTAGTAAGATCCATGGTGTTCGTCCCTGCCTACTACTAGGAAAGTGTGCATATGATTGCAGGCTTAATGAACTGATTTCTGAGCCTAAAAGATATAAACATATGAGACAGGTGTGCCCTAACATTACTAGGCGTACAAAAGACACTTATTTTGAATACGAAAAGAAACACGTAACTTGGAAACCAGTGTATTAAAAGTTTTCATTGTGGTGAGATTCCTTATCTCGTCACCATGAAGAGTCCCCACATGGGCTCATGCATTTCCCCTCCTTTTATCCCATACAAATACACCTCCCTTGCCTCTTAAGCACGTCCAGTGCAGCATAATGTCTGCATGAAAGTTAATGCCTAGCTTGGTATTCTTTATCAGGGTTAACAAAATGGTTTCTTTGAACCCAGATTTAAAATTCTGTTTTTACTTGTATTCAGATGCGTTTAATTAATTTATCATTTGCCTTATGTACAGGCCATTCAGAAAGCAAGCCATAATTACAATAATTGAATAAGTGTGTTAGGAAAGACCTCAGGCATAATAGGCACAGGTCCTACTGAAATGAATGAGAACTATTCAAAATGCTGGGCTATGTGCCTAGCAGATGACTGTATATAAGATGAAAGACTGGTGGTGCCCACAAGCATCTAACTCAGAACAGCTTCTTGTGTGTGCATGTGTGTGCATATGCGTGTGCACATGTATGCATGTGGGGCTACTTTTGGGGTTCTGCACATGGCAGACAAGCCATCTGACAGCTGCTGCACACAAGGCAAAATGTCTTAACCAGAAGCCAATTTCATGATGAAAACTGTATAAATGCTGTTTATAATGAATGCGCACATGTTCAATTCATCACGTTGACACATGGTGGGAAGCCACTATTGGCAACAGCTGCCCACTGCATTGTACATTGGCTACAACAGCTATATGTGTTTGAATTTGTCTCAGACTACACATGGGATTCACTTATTTTTCTGCCAACTTCCCTTGCAAAAAAGGGTATGAAACAAAAAAGAGAAGCGACTTTCTCCAAAGATCTTTTTTCTTTGCTCTCATGTCATGGGAGATTCTTGGTGAGAGTTGATCTACACAACTTTGCATTATTTTATTTATATTAGCATATTTCACATTTATATTTCACTTTGATATAGTGAGGGCGGGGTCTGGCTCAGTTGGGAGAGCTGCCACCTTGCAAAGCCCGAAGATCTGCTAATGGCAAGTTCGGGACACGCCGCCGACAAAAAGCTGTGAAAAGCCTCCGTGAGGAGAGATAAGAGCTCCCAGCTGCGTCGGTCGAGTGTGGGAGGTGCCAGCCAGCAGAAAAGCCAGGCTGCAAAAGGATACCATCTGGAATGTAGCTGTTCATGAAAGATTGGACATTTATATATTGTAAAACCTCTCATTAGGGGGGTTAGGACAGCCTGCCCATGTACACCGCCTTGAATTAAAGTCGGAGGAGAAATCCAATGACGAAGAAAGGCGGTATATAAATACTGTACATTATTATTATATTATTATTTAGAATGCACAGCCAGATCAGCCCAGTTCAGAGAGATAACACACCCTGATCAGGTGCATTTATCTCTGATTTGTCTATTACTAAACACCCTGTAACATTCACAGCCCAATCCTACTTAACTCCCTGTGCAGCGATACAGTGGCACCAACAGGGCATCTGCTATATCCCGCGGAGGAATTTTGGCTTCCAGGGCAAGGGAACATTTGGTGCCTCCTCGGGGCAAGGGAATGCCTCCTCGGGGCAAGGGAACATTTGGTGGGGGGGAAGGCCCCTGCCAGCCCGGTGGGTCTACTGGGACCTGTGCCAGCTATATAGCTGGTACAAATCCTCATGGATCCATGAAGGCAGATCAGGCCCAGGAAAGGGGCTAGGATTCGGCATATGGTGCTAGTGCCGAACCTGCCCCCTTCCTGCCCTCCTCCCGAATTCTGTTGCCTCCCCAGAATGGGACTTCTGACTAGGCACACATAGGATTGTGCTGCAGGTATACCTATGATCTGATCCAACAGGGCTCCGCTTACATACATACATACATACACGCACGCACGCTGTAGTTAAATAGTACTGATACAGTGGATTTGATTAGATTTGAAGAAGTAACCATTCCACAACATTAAATGTCTGTTTTTCCAAAGCTTCACTGACCATAGGCTAATGTCAAAAATGTTCGTGATTACTTGAATTTCTCTCTTAGGTCCATGCATTTTTATTTTACATGAGAGAATAGGTATTTAATTATCCCAAAACAGCACCTTCAAGAAAGAAAGTTCTCTATGCATTTTTTGCAGGACAAAGGTACATTTTTATGTGTATTTTTTTTCCTATACAGTTCTTGTTCAACGAACAGAAACAATTCAATGCTAGGCATGTCTACTAAGAAGTAAGTCCCCCGTTGTTGTTGTTGTTTCAAAAGGTTCTCAAAATAAGTTATTTTGCCAATATTTCAATTACATTATTTTGTTGTGAGAAAGGAAAGGAGCTTCAGACTGGTGGAACTTGGGACCCACCAAGCCAAATGCAGTCCACCAGCCATGGATAGTGGCTTACTGGTGGCTCAATAGCGCTCCCAATTCTCCTATTTGCCTAGGACTGAAAACTAATGCAAGATATACATTCTCCCTGGCATGGACAGAGTACACATCTTGACAAAATGGATATATGCATTTCCTCCTTCACACATACATGACTGGAAGTGATAATAAAAGAATCATAAATCATTCACATGGCTTCTATCGCAGATCTGAGTGAATTTCAAAGCCACCTTTTGATCATTTTATAAGTGATCATAACCTGGCTCCTTTTTTTTTGGTCCCTTTTGCCTTTACTATTGTCTTGTCTTATCTGATCCATCGAAGTGGTGGCTTCTCATCTGATTCAGGACTGCTGCCCAGAGGCTGAAAATGTATATGCGTATGTCAAAAATAGCCTTGATTAGACAGTTCTCTCCCCCTGCTACAAACAAGACAGGAAAGCTAAACTCTTCTTCACCATACCTGTGTTTGTTGGGGGCCAATGTCCATATTTTTCAACAGGCTGTTCAAAAATTCTGTGACGCTGTGCCATGGATAAATACTGTTGGATCCATCAAGAACGATGACAATATCCAGCTGATTCTTGCATTCTGCAAGATAAATTGCAGAATCATTTAATAAGGAAGAGTCCAATGACTCGTCAATATATTAATATCATAAACATACATTTTTGAGCTAAAACTAAGTTGACATCCTGATACTTTCTTTGAAAGAAGAGTCTCTTTAATTTCAAAAGAAAATATTTTCAGGTGAGTATGCTAAAATCACAGTTTTTCTGTGCAATCCTATGCCTGTCTACCTAGAAGTAAGCCCCATGGAACTCAATGGGACTTGCTCCCAGGTGTGTATAGGATTGCAATCTTATAGCACAATCCTATGTATGTCTACTCAGAAGTAAGCCCCACTGAATTCAATGCAACTTATGGCACAATCCTAACCTTGCGTTGGGCTCGCGCAGCACCTGCTGCGCCGGCCTAGGGTGTTGCAAACGTGCCATAAAACACGTTGTGACACCCAGAGAGCTAGTAGTGCCACTGGGAAGGCCTGCATCATCCCACAGCACTGAATCCACCTGTACTGTGCGCTGGAGCAGTTAGGAGCTGCTCTGAGTGGCATAGGGACTGGGGAAGGGCAGTGGCGGCACTGTGCACGCGTCACCCTGGGGCAGGGATGACGCGAGCGCCCCCCGCCATCGTGCGTCACCTACCTCCGTCCGGGCGTCTTCGTTGTGCGCATGTGTGGATTTTTCGCGCTCGCGCACACCGTCACTTAGGGCAATACCTGCCTGGTTGCCCTCAGCTGCGGGTTTGCCATTTTGGCGCATGCGCAGACTGCCGCTGAGGGTATGAGGGTGCCCGGTTGCCCTCAGCGGCGGTCTGCACATGCGCAAACATGGCAGACCCGCAGCTGAGGGCAACCGGGCAGGCTCTTGCCCTCAGCAGCGGTCTGCGCATGCGTGGAAAATCCACGCATGCACACAACAAACCGCATTGGGCCTCGTCAGAAGGCCCCAGACAGCCAGACGGGGCGGACGCTCCAAGGCCTTCTCCCGGCCTTGGAGCTCTGTAGGGTGACGCACGTCACCCTTCTGCGCGCGTCACCCTACGTCGGTCCGCCCCCCCCGCCCCACTACGTGGACGCCATTGGGGAAAGGCAGGGGGAGAGGTGCAACATGGTGGGGGAAGGGCAGAGATGGGGCGGTTTAGGCCCAGGAGGGGGTGGGATCAGCAGCACTGGCGCACACCAAATCCTATGCCTCCTCCTGGGCTCGGAAGCCCAACACAGGGCTTCTCGGTTCTGCACCAGCTACTTAGCTCACACAGATCTGAGTAACCCCATTGTGCAGGCTGGGACTTTACCCAGGGTGAGGGAAAGAATGTTCCCTTACCTCGAGGAGACCTCCATCCTGCTCCTTGCTGGGATAGGATGCAGCGTAGGCCGTATGACCCAACTGCATCGCTCCCGGTTAGGATTGGGCTGCTCCTCCCAGGTAAGTGTGTATAGGATTTCAGCCTTAGTGTAGCGCATCATGAACACATTGAATGTTTGACATTCAATGTTTGGTGGGTTAGGTTTGCCTCTTCTTCCCCATCCTAATGCCATCACTTCCTCTGAAGTAGCAGTTGGGAGGAACTGTTCAATTGCTGTCCTTTGAGTCAATGCGCAGAGCAGCCTGGCAGGCCCTATTGGCAGACAACAGAGCGGGACTGATAGGGTAAGGGGGAAAGTAAATATCCATTTGCATACACACACTGGACCCTGAAATAGTTGATACAGGGTTGGGTAGGGTTCAGAGAGGTATGGCTCATTTAGAAGGCAACATGGAAAAGGCCATCCTGGACTATCCATTTGGCCTGATTTGGGGGATGATGCAGTAACAACTTGGTTAAGGCTTCTGTCTAATCTTGCCTTTTAGTCATCTTGCCGATTGCACAATGTGTGCTTTCACAAACAGACAAAGTGATCTGAGAGACTGTGGTTACAGGCTGGCAGAACTGTCTCATTTCAGAGGCTGAGGGGAAAAAATGCCTACAAGAAGTTATAGCCAATATCCATGAACCAATATCCAATATCTCATGTTACAATGGCAGATGCAGAAATGGATGGGAGGGTTCACATGTGCAATTTTAAAAAAAGTAACAACTGACCTGGCCCCAAGGGGAAAAAAACCTGTTTTAGGCACACAGAGAATGACTGACAAAGTAAAGAAAGATGGTCAGTCTGGTATTACTTAGACTTGTCCTCAGCGAGGGAGCAAAAAGATGAGGGGAAAAAGGAACAAATAAAACCACATGTGACAGCATGCCCTCGAAAAGGGATCACTGGGAAGTAAAATAATTCACAACCGTTTTCTACAGATTGCTTCATTGGTTTTTAGCTCTAGTGAGCTGCACAAAGGGTGGAACACACTGGCTCCTGGATGACAAAACGAGGACAAGGTGGGACTGCAGGTGGCATCTTGCCTTGCAGACCATCAAACCCCATGATGAGAAAAGTCAGGGAGAAGCCTGGAAACTGTCCAAATCTCCCTATTATGTATAAGTAGGTAGATTAGCTGCCCAATCCTATCTCCCACCACACTGAAGCATGCAGCTGCACCATGGAAGCACACGCGGCACGCTATGGGAGGGGGAGGCGATCAGCAGACCTGTGAAATGTAAGGGAAAATATTTTTCCCTTAACTCTGCATAGGTCTCTTGATGGCCTATGGGTCTCCTTAGACCTACACCAGCTCCGACCTAGACCTACACCTCAGCGTAGGTGTAAGGAGAGCCAGGGGGAAGGAGGGCCGAAAAATGGGAGATAAGATCAATATCTTATCTCAGTATACAAATGTTATGAATGTTCATAATATTCAATATGTATTTATGGTAATGAAGCTCCCAAGGCAAGCTGAAGGTTAGAAGAGTAATACATGAGGGTGTTTTAAACAACCATCTTCTTGATCTAAAGAAGCTCTTAGCTCACTGTGACTGCATGAGGATTATTTTTAGCCTGATACTTGCTCATGACATAGCATCCCAAAATTTGTTTATGCTAAAATGAATTCCAGAGGTAGCAAGCGGTTAGTTATATGCGGACAATGATAACATTTACTTAACTTGGTAATGCTGGTAGCTTTGAAAAATAGTTTATGCTTCTGGTTTGCCTCTGTGTATACATTTGTCTCTCTTGGTACTCAGTACTTGCAACTCCTACAAGACCAGCCTCCTTATATACACGTACCGTGCACAGATGGAGCAATGGAGTTTACGACTTCAAACGTAGAGCTTACGTTGGAACAGATGCCAGTTGTGTAATGCAAGCGCCCACACTTGTAAGCATAAAGAGGCCCACATGCCTTCAAGAAGAAGAAAAGGGTTACAATATCAATAGTTAAGCTTTCTGGAAATTTGTAATATTTCTTGTTATTTCTACTTTGGCTCCAAATCTGCTTGCTAAAGCAAAACACGGCAGTGTAAAACCTGTGATGTCAATACGATGCTATGTTAGGGGAACCTATTGTGGCGCAGAGATGATCTTAAGTTGAATTAGACTAGAGCAAGGCACAGGCATCGTTAGGGGGAGCGGTGGGTCCCCAGGTGCAGGGGTTAACATGCGACAGGGGGTGCACGCGCTGTCATTTCGGCAGCATGGGGGTGGCAGGGAAAATTGGCTTTTTTTGGACGCGTGCCATGAAGAGGAGTTGCCCGCCCGCCCGCCCGCCTGCACTGTGAATGGCCTTAAAATGGCCGAAAACACCGGGGGTGCTTTTTTTCCTTTTTTTGCGGCATGGTGTGGTGCGGGGAGGTGGGGCTTGTGACTTCATGTTCCCCCATTGCCGGGACTTGTGACATCACATGGGGTGTCATGGTGCCAGCCACCCGGGGGGGGGGGGTATAGCTACGACTCTGGAGCAAGGGTTGCCAACCAGCAGCCCACAAGCCAGTGCTAGTCCCAATAACATTTCCATCTGACTCCATGTCAACCCTACCACATTTTTACCATGTCTTTTTCCATCTGACTCTATGTCAACCCTATCACATATGGTGAACCGTTTGCCCATAGTCTTTTAGGCCCACACACTCCTCACTTTGTGCATGATTGGGGAAGGCCCATGTATGTTGAAACGCATGGGCCTGATTGTGCTTTGTGGTTATGCTCGAGGTGGAACTGATTGTTGTGCAGAGGTCATGAGAACAGGGCAATAAAGAGGGGGGAAAAGGAAATAAAGGAAAATGCTTTGAAAGGGAGATATCACATTGCTAAAGAATAAGGTTGATGCACTGACAAAAGGGATGATTTTTAGGAAGTTACAAATGACTTTGTGGTGGACATGATGTGAACCAAAAAGACCCAAGATGTGTGGAGAATGATTGAGAGGAAGTGCAAAAATACAGTGACCTTGTTGCCATAGCGGTGACTATTGGTGACTTGCAGCCCAATCCAATCCAAAGCCCGCTGCTGGGATGCAGCAATGCTGGGGCAGGCTCCACTGTACCCAGTGCGGGGTTGGAGGTTGCTAGAGGCCTCCTCAAGGTCAGGGGACATTTGTCCTCTTACCCTGTCAACATTCATCCCCTTACCCCGTGTCAAGCCCCCTATATGGGGCTACTCGGATGTGCACCAGCTAAATGAGTGGTGCAAATCCAGCAGCTCCGTGTCAGGCTTTAAAGCCCTGGAAGGGGGATAGGATTTGGTGGAGGCCTCCATCGCCAAGCCCCCCTCCCTTCCAGGCCTGATCAGACCTCCTCCCTGTCCTCCCCCCACCCTGGAACGCCCCCTCCCCTGTTCCACCCTCCTCCTGCCTCTCCACAGCCCGGCAGGAACCTACCTGCTCCAGCGTAGGGCTTCAATGAGATCTGGCGCCAGTAGGCTGGCACAGGCCTTTCTACCAGTGCCATGAGCCTCCACACTGCCACAATGTGACTTACAGCACGTTTGTGACAGCATGTGTTGTGCTCGCTCTGCCGCCAGAAGCCGGCATAGGATTGGGCTGTTGGTGGCTGAAGTCATGTCATGTCTTTGTATATTCTTATGAAGACATATATTCATGTTTTAATTTAAATTGGATTTAATTTAAGTTTTAACTTCAGTTGTTGCAATGTATGGAATGTAAGTTCCATAGTATCACTGGTCTCTGCTCAAGGAGAGTTGTTTACTTTAAAATTTTGTGCAACACAATGTTCTTCTTCTGGATTTTGTGTGTAATATGTATATAATAAGTAAATGTTATATAATTTTGTTTAAGTACTTGTATGTAATTTTGTGGTCAAGAATATGTGGCCATAAGTGTAAAGCCCTGACTGTTAGGTGGCACCAACTTTAAGTTGGGTTATATTATTGAATATAATCACTCAAAAGAGTGGGAAGGTGTGTGTGTGTGACAAAACATCCTTTTGGCCTCTAAATGATCATCTAAAGAATGCATACCCTGTACAGACACTGCCCTTTGCTTGTATAAGCATGTGTGGAAGGTCCACCATGCTAGCCCCACCCCTGCTGATGATTTTACATGCTTAACCCCACCCCTGCTCTCTCCACTTTCACTACTGTATTTGTCTGTAGTGACACATTCTGATCACGCAATCCTGTGTAACCTCGTACCGGTGTAACAGTAGATGCACCGGTGTAACAGCAAGCGCACAGGTGTAAGTGCACTTACACTGGTGCATGTACTGTTACATCGGTGCAAGTTTACACAGGATTGCGCTGTGAATGTGGAGTGAGTTCCTGGGTTGGCGATCGTGGGGAGAAAATCTCCCCACCTTGTCGCTGCATACAAAGGCAACTGCCCGGGGGGGGGGGTCGGGGGGGTTAGTGTGACACAACACAATCCCAAGTGCCCTCTGCACAGCATGCAAAGGTAGCATTTACAAAGGGTTAAACTGGTCTCCCCAAATATGCAAGTTGGTTATCGGTGTATTGGAATGGGGACCAGGTTAGTCTGTAGTGTATTAATATAAATATAAATAAATATGCACATTATTTACATTCATTTAAAATGAATTTGCTCACCAAAAATCCCCCTTTTGGATTGGTTACTAAAGTTGTTCCAAGCGTCATGTTCTCCTTTACCTCGGCAACGTTAGGAATGGATGTGCCAGCTATAAATAGAACAACATTTTAAGAATGTGGAAATGTGAAAACAAAACGTCAAGTCAAGCAGCAGTTTCTCTAACCTAAAACAGCCATCCTCTTATATAAAACACAGATCATTTCTGCATCCCTCCCTCTCCCTGTTTCCCCTTGATTAGGATTCTGATGAACATGTTAAAAGCCTGGCTTTCATCCCAGAAACTTTGTCTGGGACATTGTTTCACATAGCTTTCTTGAACCTCAAAGAGGATGTCAAAACAACAGGAGATAAGCATTCGCATAAACGTTCTCGTAAGAAACACGGTCAACTTCTGTATGATTTCTTTGCTATACAGTATTGGCAATTTATTTGATTGAAATAAAGAGATCAGAGGCATAGGAGGAAGATCCAGTATGAGGAAGAGTGGAATAATTATGGGAAAGGAAATGTATTAGAATTCACACTTTACACCGTTAGTAAAGTGAGTGCCCTGACAGGCCAATCACCTAAACAGGCTTGTGAAGAGGGCAGGAGGGGGCCATGCTGGTGGGCAGTGGTGGAGTGGAACCTGGAGATTTGGAGGAAAGTCTTGGGTTTTGGAGGAAAAACTGCATTCTTCAATAAAGCCAAAACTGAGAAAAATTGTCAGACTGAGCATGTGATGCATGCATTGGGGAATTCTGCAGATGCACAACGAAAGTAGAGGGTTACATACAGGCACAGTGAGAGGATATGTGGTCTTTGCGGGAGGAAAGAACACGGAGCGGAATGTGAGCACAGCTTCAATTTCATGTCGGGGGGGGGGGGGGGGAAGAGAAAGGCTAAGTAGAATGCAAAGTGAGCAAGCCAATCTCAGGAACCGTGAAGTCCAGGGGGCCAAATCGTCATTTGATAATCTAAACTGAAGATTTTGCAGACTAAAAAATAAATGAATTTGAACATAGGCAACATTATCTGAATATCTGGATTGGATATTTCCACATTTTTTTATCAGGAATAGATCAAGTTGATAGAGTTGGGAGCAGAGGGTGGTACAGCCGTCTTATGGAAGACGCTTCTCGTACTGGGTGTTGGGGTGTGTTCAATTTGTCAATTCACCCTCGCTGCAGTTGGGGAATAGCTGACACAGTTCTGGAGGCTACTGTAACAGACAGGGCTATAATGGAAAGGAGGAATTGGAAAGTCTTGTTGCATGAGCAGAATGCTGTGCACTGTTCACTAGATTTCATTCAGAAAAAGAAAACATGAAGACATGCGCAAAAAAAAGAAAAGAAAAGATGGCAGGGAAATTTGGCCAATAATGCCATAGGAACACAAGAAAGGAACCCTGCCGAATTAGGCCAAAGGCCTGTCTAATCCCGTATCCTTTTTCCCATAGTGCCCAAACAGATGCCTTTGGGAAGTCCACGAACAGGTGATAAAGGCATACCCATCCCTTGCTCCCTGTCACTGCCTATTTATTGCCTCTAAGCTGAAGATAACACATGGCCATTCTGATTGATCATCATACACACATCATGACTGTCTGTGTCCTTGATGTAAAGTCTCATTTATATAGCACCTTGATGGTACTATATAAAGAAGTCAATAAATGACTAGGAGCCATGGATAGACATGCACCCCAAGGACTTATCTACTCCATTTTTAAAGAGAGTGGCCATTACCCCATCTTGTGGTAGTAGATTCCATAGATTAATCATGTGCTGTGTGAAGAAATACTTCCTTTAGTCCATCCTAATTAAGGAAAATACTAGCACTGGCAAAGGGACAGCTGGTTTGACAGGTGTATATATATACTTTTGAAAAGCTTTGGCTCACGGTTTACAATCAGTGTAGACTTTGTGAGAGGATGATTCTGGACTGACTCAGGAAAACTTTCTGACATGACAACAGAACTGAAAAAAATATACACACTGCCTAACCATCTCTTACGTTGGGCCTACTCTGAATTTCTCCAACTTAATCCATTAAGACTGCAATCCTAAACACACTTTCCTGGGAGTAAGTTCCATTGAATTTAATAAGATTTACTTCTGCATAGACATGCATAGGATTGCACTGTTAGTTTCTTACCTGGTAGGTTCAGTTTTACACATGGCAAACCATTGCCCTGTCCTACAGGGCATTTATAGACATCACCAGTTCTCTTCTGGGGCTGACCAGCTAAGGGTGAACCAATAAGCACCCTGAGATGTGAAAGAAACCACAGTTATCTTCTGTACACAGCATATCAGTTTCCCTTAGATTTTTGGAAGTTAAATATGTTTATTTTGATTTATTAAAAACAAATTAGTTTAATTAAATGTAGTCCACTGCATAAAGCTGAATAAATGTTGCAGATAACAGAGGGCAACAGACATATCAATAACAGGAGATGGGGAAAGGCTTTCTGCTGTTTATGTGTTTGAGAGGGGGCAGAACGCATGAAAATAAACTCACCATTTTCCTTCTTCATTTTCAAATTGCTGAACAGTATAGCCAAACATATCCTCCACGGGGCCACTGAAGGTCATTGTGTCTTTCACGTCCACATTGAATGTCACAGTGAGGGACAGCAGAGCTGTTGAAAGGGTCAGATATATGACAGGCATGAATTACTGTCAGGATGGAACCAGGACAATTAGGGGCATTTCTCGTCAGTGATTAATGGCCCAATCTCATCAGGCCCTTGTAATATCATAATGAAACACTAGTTACAACATCACAAAGGTCTTAAGAATATAAGAACAGAAGAAGAGCCTTGCTGGATCAGGCCAAAGGCCCATCTAGTCCAGCTTCCTGTATCTCACAGTGGCTCCACCAGATGCCTCCGAGAGCACACAGCCAACAAGATAACCCGTTTCCTGCTGTCACTCCCTTGCACCCGGCACAGAGAAAACCTACTTCTAAAGCCAGGAGGTTGCTTATGGCTTGTAACCCGTGATGGTCTTTTCCTCCATGAATCTGTCCAAACCCCTTTTAAAGGCATCTAGGCCAGGGAGTTCCACAGATGAATGTCCACTTATAGCATTGCACAAAGCCAGCGGGCCACCGGTGGCCATTTCAGATCTGCCATCTGAAACGCCAGTAGTAGCAATGGCCTGCTCTAGCACCTGGCTCGGCACGGGATTGCAGGTAAAGCCCGACCCACACTACACTAGCTCAGGCGCGGAGGCCTCTGCCTCCACGTGCAGAGCTGGTCGGAAGGAGTGTCTTCCCTCCTGTTGTCCCTCCTGTTGTCCCGCCTTCTTAGAAAGCGCAGCAGTGATTGGTTAAGCACAAATGCGGTCCGATACACGAGAGGAGAGAGAGAGGGGCAGGAAGGAGAGAAAACTAACATAACAATTTGTGCCAGGAATAGAACTCATCTTGCTAACTTTTGTGAGAAGGAGAAATGGATCCATGAGAAATCAGAGACTCAAGTGAGTTCCGACTGATTGACAGCCCCTTTCATCCCGCCCTCTCATCCAATTGGTTACCTGCAGTAGCTCCGCAAAGCAACCCCCTCAAAACTTCGGCAAAGGACTTTATGTACGCGCTGGAAATCGGGAGATCGCATCAGCTCAGCTCGCCTCCGCAATGGTAACCAGACACCTCCGCACAGCTCGGCAAAGCGCCTAGCACGTCTGTGACGCGCTGGAATTCGTGCGGTGTGGGTCGGGCTTAAGCCGGTGGGATGGACGGAATGGGGCTGAGGAGTGGACAGAACAGGACGGAGACTGGGGGTAGGAGGAGGTGTGTTCTGGTGCACACGACACGACCTGCACCAGGATTCTATCCCCTTCCTCGCCTCCCAACACGCCCCCTTTTTCTCCTCAGACTTGCGTCAGCTAAGGAGCTGGCGCAGGTCCGAGAAGACCCATTGGCGATCAGGAGACTTATGGGGGGGGGAAGGGAAAATAAAAAGAGCAGGATAAAAATGTAATACATACACAAATAAAGGCCTAAACTATCACCCAGAAGTGGAACAGTCCAGCTGGACAGGAACAGAATGAACTCCTCTTGGGTGAATAAACAGAATGGAATCTGGAAAATTCAGTGTCTGGTTTTCGACTGATCCTACTTAGCCTTTCATGTAGCCTGTTCTAGACAGGTTCATGAACTGAACATAATGTGTGACTTTGTGAACGGAACTATGGGCTCCGCTTGTACTTCTGGTTTTTCCTTCTGTGTATGGCCTTCTTGATCTGCATCCTTGTGAGAAATAATCTCTTCAAGGGGCCGTGCTACAGTGTTCATGCAAAAGGAATCCATGCAACAAGAATGCAATCTAATGCCGTCATTAGTTTCAGGAAATGTGGATTTATTTAGGGCCCAGTCCTAACTGGTGGATCGTGCATTCTACTGGTGGAAGTGCCACTGCGACAGTATGTGTGACATGTGCACATGGTTGGTGGAGGCACGTGAGCCTCCCACCGCCAGTAAGTTGGCAGCAGGGGCAGGCAGTGGGAGGTACAGGGGAGTGTCTGGATGGGGAGGGGGTGCAGATGGGGGAGGGGGATGGGGATGGGGGTGCAGGTGGAAGGCGGAATGGGGGAGAGGTGGATCCCAGTGGCGACAGCATGCACCAGGATCCTATCTCCATTCCTTCCCCTGTTGCTCTCTGGGCGTGGGAGGGCAGAGAGGGGGGAGGATCGGGCCTGGGAGGGGTGGGATTAGCGTCTTTGTCAGATGCCATATCCTAGCCACCCTCTAGACCCGACAGATGGTTTCTCAGTTCTGTTCCATCGAATAAGGTGGCACTGACCTGAGAACCCCATAACAGAGGCTGGGACTTTACTCAGGGTAAGGAGACAAACATCCCCTTACTCCGAGACCCCCAGCCCACTCCTCTCCAGTATAGGATACAGTGTGGGCCTGGTGCCCACGCTGCACAGGATTATGCTGCCATTTTTGGGTTCTGAGATCTAATTTTGATACTATGTGGGTGGGTAGGGAATGTGAACTGCTGTTAGGGGTCTTTGATGTCGACGTTTGTTCTGAAATGTGTTGTCGTGTGTTGTATTCTTTGTGTGTTTGTTTATGCCAATAAAGGTTATGGTATGTTATGGTAGGATTGTGCTGCCTGTGTTTTAACTCTTTACCTGTTTCTGGTTGGTTGAACTCAGTCAAAGCTTTGTCTGAGTGCTCCTCTACTCTGGGTTACATGGTGTTGGTTAGGTTAGCGGGGATTCTCCACGTAACTGGGAGAGACGTAATAATGTGGAAAGAGGGGATGGGTGGGAGAGAGAAGACCTGTCAGGGCAGAGATAAGCGTGCAACCAAAAGCACTGTGCCCATACAACACAGAAGCAATGGCTTTCTCAAGCCACTTTCAACTCTTTCAAAATTACTGTTTGCTCCAGACTTGCTATACAAAATGAGAAGCAGAGGAAGGTCATTTTGTGGCATTCCACAAATTAACCACCCAACATTCAACAATAGATTCAACATTAACCACTGAAGCAACATTCCTGGAACCGTTCTGAAAAGGCAAGCAGACCTTACTGCATGCATGCTTGTATTGCTGTTTCATTAGGAAATGAAACATTTCAGTAGAAACATAGTAGCAATTAATTTTTGAAACATAGAAACATAGTAGCAATTATATGTACTGAGTAGCCGACCCAAAAACAATAAAGTTGAATAACCTAGCGTTTGAACAGTGACCTGCACCAGCTGTTCAAACTTTCTTAAAGTGACCGTCTGAACTTAAAGAGGTAACTTGAACCTTCTCATGCGTATCTAAGGGCAATGCACAATCTGAATTTTAAATTTGCTTAGAACATTTCACTATTGTACTTTCCATCAAAGATTTTGTAGACCTCAAGTGACTGGGCATTTTGTTGG
Organism: Plestiodon gilberti rubricaudatus; assembly: GCA_026170595.1. Lineage (NCBI taxonomy): Eukaryota > Metazoa > Chordata > Lepidosauria > Squamata > Scincidae > Plestiodon > Plestiodon gilberti. Next base: position 23,096,836 of record JANXHW010000002.1, on the reverse strand, counting down.
GAACCCCAGCAGTTAACAAGGCCTTCAACTCGTTTAAATTTGTTGCAGACATGCCTTGTGGGCAGTGGCGTCGCTCCGGTAGGGGCAGGGCCATAGGTTTCGCTCCGTCCTAGTCCCTTTACCGAGCGAGCAGGAGGCGGCCCCGCCCCCTCACTGTTGGAGCCATTCCCCTGCGGAGAAAGCAGCAGGCAAGAGACCCTGCCTGCTGTACATTGAGCGAAACATCTCGGGATTTGGGTTATAAAACTTCAATTTATAAAATATCAAAATGTAAAATACATCAGCAAAAATCAGTAAAAACACAAAGTAAGCATATAATGCTAAAACCTCATGTAACAAATACTTTAAGATCACTGAGTAAAATACAATAAAGACATTTAAAAACTGCAAGGGCATGACGTTTCGTTTACCAATCTGTAAACTTTTTCAAATGCTAAAAAAAGAGCCTAAGTAGGCAAGAAGATGTTACTTAGGCTCTTTTTTTAGCATTTGAAAAAGTTTACAGATTGGTAAACGAAACGTCATGCCCTTGCAGTTTTTAAATGTCTTTATTGTATTTTACTCAGTGATCTTAAAGTATTTGTTACATGAGGTTTTAGCATTATATGCTTACTTTGTGTTTTTACTGATTTTTGCTGATGTATTTTACATTTTGATATTTTATAAATTGAAGTTTTATAACCCAAATCCCGAGATGTTTCACTCAATGTACATTGTTGCGGGTTATAACAGTCTTCGACCCTGCCTGCTGCTTTCTCCGCAGGGGAATGGCTCCGACAGTGAGGGTGCGGGGCCGCCTCCTGCTCGCTCGGTAAAGGGACTAGGATGGAGCGAAACTTACGGCCCCACCCCTACCGGAGCAACGCTTTTGCTTGTGGGGCAGATTTGAGTACCCATTTCTGAGGTGGAAGTAGTGATTATCTCCCTCGATTGTCAGGTCATGATGTAACCTTTTGAAAGTAGTTACTCCCCAAGTAGTAACATCATATTACCATCACCTGAACAGCAGTAAAAACAATGGGAAAAGTAAAAACTTTTACTTTTTTTTTTTTACTGAACAGCAATAAAAGCTCCTGGGAAAAGAGGAGGTGATCCAGGTCTAAGTAACATGACATCTGTGAGTGCGGGGTGAAGGACAGGGACAACAGAGAAGGAGACAACTGTGACTGATTCATTTTGAACACTTAAAAAAAAATCACATGATAATATCCACAGTAATAAAATTAATTAACAACCATCTTGAACAAAGAATGGAAGTAGAAACATTAAAAAAAGGTATAAGAAGACTCAAAATTAACCCATGTGAGCCAAAGAAGGATGCATACAATATTTATTTATATATTTATTTAAATAATTTTTACCCCCCATCTTTCCCCCGATAAGGGCAATCAAGGCGGCTTACAATTAAAACATGTTAAAATACATAATAAAATACAATACAATAAAATAATTAAAACAAGTAATTAAAACAATTAAAACAAACAAACCCCAGTGGGTCACCTTATAATTACATTTATTAAAAATGTAGGAAGAGTCGATTCTCATGCTGTTCTGAATTAGAAATATTTATTGTTATTACTTTTCCCTATTGACACTGTATTGTTTTGTTGGACAGTTAGCATAATGTTTCACCAAAGAGCATGCAGCACTACAATCTTATTTGAACATCACATCAACTCAGTCATTTTAGTGATTTGCAGCCTAATGTTTCTTCCTCTCTAGGAATAGAGAGAGCTTTTTGGGCACCGAAGCGGCAAACTGTGTTTCTTATTTGGAGAATCACATATGCTTTGGGCTATTGTCCAACGCAGCTCCCATTCCATATAGGGCAGGGGTGGGCAATTAATTTTCCTAAAGGGCCACATGAGAAACTGGGACTGTTGTGGAGGGCCAAACCAATAGGCTGAACCCCCCCCTTCGTGGCTTCCTCCACAGCACCCACACGACCCCCAGCTATTCTCTTACCTTAATTAGCTGCTCCGTGTCTTCCTTGCAACAGACACTATAAGCAGCAGCATGCTGCTTATAGCGTCTGTTAAAGGAAGACACGGAGCAGCTAATTAAGGTAAGAGAATGGCCTGGGAACATTATTTCTTAATTAGCTTCTCTGTGTTTTCCTTTAAACCACATGTGGGCCGGTCAGGGCCAGCCAAAGGGCTGGATGTGGCCCTGGGACCGTACAATGCCCAGGTCTGATATAGGGTAATCAGGGGAGGGGGAATGAAACAAGCAAACCTTAGCAAGGGATTGCTTAGTTTCTAGAACTGCATGAGTCTCTGTGATTAGCCAAACATATCCTCCATGGGGCCACTGAAGGCCATTGGTTGTCATTGGCAGACATAAGTTTGTATCATAACCTGTTTGAGGAGCATCAGGTATCATTGGAAACCCACCCCCCCTCAATCCCCCCCACTAAAAGAAAACAGGCTGGAGGACTTCCATGAAAAATAGTTCAAATATTCATCGTCAAGGAAGCGGTTATGAAAATCCAATATGATGAACCCAAGGTTTTGCATAATAAAACTGTTACCATGACAGTAACACACTCAAAACATAGTAGAGTACATATACTGAACATAAAAAGCCATGCTGTGACTAATGGTACATCTAGCCAAGTATTGTGGCTACTCTGATTGGCAGTAGCTCTCTCCAGTTTCAGATGGGGTCTTTTCCACCCTTACCTGGAGGTTCCAGGGATGGAATCAGAAACCTTCTGCATGACAAAGCAGGCGCTCAACTACTGGGCTACCATCTTTATCATATAGGTGCCAATATAGAGGAAGCTCTATCAGCAGTAGAGAGTTCTTGTGCTACTGCGCTACTGCCCTTATACAAATCTATGGTGCACACTCTACAGTGGAACTTCCACTATCCCCCACTTCCTTGAGCAGCGAGAAGTCCCAGGGGCACAGCACTATTTGGATATCATGTCCTTTGCAGGAGAAAGCACAGGAATATTTGCAATATTTGGTGTCTATCGTATTTGCTTTATTTACCAATATACGTTTGTGGATTTAGATAATATGTACTCTTGCAAAAGCAAAGCTACATCTGTATTCTAAGCACGTCCGCAGTTGTTACTGCCAGTTCGTTCGTTCGTTCTCTCTCTCTCTCTCACTCATATACCGTATTGTCCCGAGTATAAGACGCACCTGATGATAAGACGCACCCTTAAAGTTTGGTGCTATTAAAAAAAATTAATTAAATCACTGGCATTAAATTGCAACAGCCTGATTATAAGACGCACCCCTAGTTTAAAAACTTAAATTAGGAGAAAAAAGTGAGTCTTATACTCAGACCAATTGTGTGTGTGTGTGTGTGTGTCTGCGTCTTCCCAAATCTGCCAGCTCACACTGCTCTTTCTCGTATTCACTGACTACACAAAGGGAGAGAAGTGAACCACCTGACACTCACACCTCATTTCCAGACACCCCCCCCCCCCCAGACCTGATTACCAGCCTTTCAATAGGGGCCTCCTTGATTTGTTAAAGTTTGGGCCCTATTTCCCCCTGAATTCCAGCCTACTTGATTCTTAGCTTAACACAAAGAGTTGTCCAGATAGAATTTTAAGATGTAAGAACGTATTGAAATTATCACTCTCAAAAATCATCTCCTAATCCTGCAACAATATTGCAGAGCTGGAAAATGTTCAGAAAAAAAGAGCAACCAACATGATTAAGGGGCCAAGGGGGTGGAGTCGGATCATTTTCCTAATGAGAGATTAAAGTGCTAGGAATTTTTTTAGTTTAGAAAAAAGACAGCTAAGAGGTGACATGATAAATTATGCTCAACAAATTATGCATGGGGTGGAGAAAGTAGATAGAGGCAGCTTTTTGTCCTCTCTCACAATACTACATCTTAGGATCATCCACTGAAATTGAAATCGTTTGGCAGAAGATTTATGACAGGCAAAAGAAAGCACACACTTCTTCATGCAACACCTAGGTAATTGAGTTATTGAATTCTCAGGACATCATGATAGATTCTAGTTTAGGTGGCTTTAAAGGGTGATTAACCTATTAAAGTGCATTCCTATGCAGGTTTACTCAGACACAAGAACCACTGATTTTAATGGAACTTGCTCCCGAGTAAGTGTGCATAGAATTGCAGTCCAAGTCATGAAAAATAAATTTATCAGTGGCTACGCACTATGATGATGATATGAATCTAGCAAGTTCAGTAACTGGGGAGCAACAGTGATAGAGGGCTCCCGCCATCATGTGTTTGCGGGTTTTTGGGAAGCATCTTGGTCGCTGAACCAATTAGCAATCAGCACGTTGAGCCAATTACTCTTGGTCTCATCTAGCAGAGGTCTTCTTATGTTCCCATGTTTAGCAAGAAATCTTGTCCAGTAAGAAAACACCACTATAAAGCTCCCTCCAGCACACAATGTAACAAATACCATATTAAGGTTGCATCAGCGGCAGATTGCGAGGGGTCTGAGGGGGTGACGGATTGGGGGTATCTTTCACCCCGAGTCTGCTGCTACTACCACCTCCCGCCAACCTGCTGCCAATAGAAGCCACAATTATCTGCTTCCTGCTCAGTCAAGCGAGAACCGGATCATTCCCCACCTTAACGTGCTCCGCGCACACTGCTGTGAACCCTGGAAGTGCGGGGCTTCCGGGTTTCACAGCAGCCCACGAGGAGCATGGTAAAGGTTTTTTGTTTTTATTTTTTTAGAGTGCAGAGGCAGTGGGTCTGAGACAGCATCAGGTCACCGCAATGATTAGGAGGCATGAAGGAGTGCAGTCAAGCTCTTTGGTATGTCTTGTTCCTTTCAATAGGACTTGCAGGGAAGGTGTTTCTTGTGGATTAAGTTCCAAGGAGAAGAGTGCATCTGGTAACAAGTTGCGGGTAATTCAGTGTTTCACAGTGCATTTCGTGAGCGCATAATCGAGGCGGCTTTCAGTGCCTTTTGTAGCAGTTTTGGCTGATAAAAGAACTCAACGATTGCTTATAAAAGTCTGCCTGCTTCCATTAGAGCTTTTATGATCCCTTGGAAACCAGCAAGCAACAAACAGTTTTAAGTTATTGACATTAAACTGTGGGACAAGGCATTTGGTAAGTTTTGCTGTGAACAAGAAATTACATCGTAGTGCTGATTTAATTATTTAAATTGTTTACACCCTGCCTTTCCCTCCAAATAAACAGAGCGCTCAAACTTTAAGCGTCTTGAGCAGTTTTATTCTCGTTAAACAGCTTTAACCGGAAGCCAGACCCAGCCCAAGCCGTTCCACAGCTCAAAGCCGTGCCAAATGCCTCCACTGCCACTGGTGCACTGGTGCATGCACCACCGCCATTGTTTCCTTTAAACTGGCTGGGAGGGGAGGATTCTGGAAGTGGAACCTCTCTGCCCCTAACATCCGCCTACCCACAGGGCCAGTTTAAAGGAAGTGCCAGAGGCAGCAGCGGCCCAGAGGTCATGGAGGTGTCAGCGGTAGCTACCAACACCCCCCCCCCTCTGGAAGCCTGCTAAATCTTCCACAAACTTAATAAGTGCAAAGAATACTGAATGCAAATAATACTAATGTTATTAGAAAAAATACTCAGAAGGTAGCAATCTGTCTCTCCATTCATCCAAGAACATTTCCAAACCTTCCAAACTCTATGCTCTAGCATAGAAGTGGGTAAACCTTTCGGCCTGTTACACTGGGGTACAGAAATTGTACAGAAGGCCATAATGCACATATGGTTTTATAATTCCCATCATAAATTCTGATTCTAGCTCAGGGAAAAATATTGAGCATTCCATTACTTTTAAACACACAACATTCACTGTGCAATTCTCAGTTTTTGCAGCGCTCATCTTTTAACTGAAGGCTGCTGCATATGGTTGGGCAGCACTGGCATCCCTTTGTGTATGGGTGTGAGCACACACACGTGTGCGCACGGAGAAGGGTCTGACTGCTAGATTGTTAGCTGGGGGGGAGGGGCAGCTGGACAGCCAGATTGGAGGCTCTTGCAGGCCAGATCTAGTCCTTGGGCTTTATTTTGTCCTGTATTGCTCTAGCATGACTGACAGCGCAATCCTATCCAACTTACACCACCGGTGTAACCAGCGGGGGGAGGGCAGGGCGGGAGGCTTTGGAAGGGAGGGGAGATTTAAATCTCCTTTGAATCCCCCTTTGGAGGGGATTTAAATCTCTTTTCTGTGCTGGGGCCTCCTGTTCTCGCTGCACCGCTGGCTACATTGGTGGTGTAAGTTGGATAGGATTGTGCTGTAAGAAAGAGAGCCCAGGGGTTGCATTCATAGGGATAGGCTTCATTCTTAATAATTAGGGCAGAAACGGCCCATTCACGAGGTGAGATGTGTGCTACATCAGCGGTGGATTGTGGGAAGGGGAGAGAGGGCAGCAGATTTGTGGAGCCCTTTACTGCGAGTCTGCTGTCTCCTCCCTTCAGCCCACATTGGACATCAACTGTACTGATCCACTTTCCACCTGCTAAAAGTGAGCAGAAAGCAGATCATTCACCTCTTTACTGTGCACCTCAGTTTCTTTAAAACACGGAAGTGCAGAACTTCCAGTATGATTGACAGGGACCACGCATGAATGAAGGAGCTCCTTCATTCGTGTGATCCCTTACGTTTAAATCAAACCGGAAGTCCCATACTTCCGCCTTTGAACTATGTGAAGAGCATGGTAAGGGATATTTTTTTTGAAACAGTGCAGAGGTGGCAGCGGCAGACCTGAGGCAGCACTGAGAGGCAGTCCGAGTTGCACTGCCCCAGGCTTGGGACACCAGGGGCAAGGAACAAGTGTGAGCCACCATCTCAGATGGTGTCCCTGAGTAAACCCTTTCACTTTCTCCCATATGAGTGAACAACTACCATTCACTTCTAAGGGGGAACGTTCTTTACCTGGGGACAATGCTGTCGTGAACAAAGCACGACTTCATTGTCTAACACTGGCTGATCCTCCCACTTCCAACTTGTAGGTTTGTGTGCACATGTAAGTGCACAAAGTTGCATTGCACCTCAGAAATCTTTGCAATATATTCACCCTTCCTCCACCCACACTGCTAGTTCTCCAGGCTACAGAACACTGCAATGTGCCCAGGGTGGGGCTGCTGCTTTTAAAGACATTGGAAGCTACAACTGGTGCGTAATGTGGTTGTGAGATTGTTGGGTGGAGCATGCTCATTGGCAGCCCTGGAGATCTTTGGAGTGGGCTCCTTGTCCTATTAATATTAGTTGTACTGCAATATTTTAAAAAAGCCACTACTGGAGTTCCTATTGCTATTAATTTCAAAGTTGGCTGAACACCAGTACTCAGTTAAGCCTTTATACAAAGCTTTCAATCTTTTCAGCAGAGAATTTAAATTTCCCTATTTATTCCTATAGGACATAAAAGAACTTTTGTTTTAACTTTGCTGCCAGCTTACCCCCCCCCCCCCCCAATCTTTAAACTTTGCAAAACAAGATGCTGACTTTCTGAACAACTGCCAACAAACAACAAAAATCAGAATTATCTCTATTAAAAGGAGACAATTATTCAGCAGAGCAAGTCAGAACTAAAGATCTTGCAAATAGTCCCGGATTTAATAATCATGACTTGTCTTCAGATCTAATAACTATGCAAAGCTTTGTTCAATTTCATCAAAGGCTTTCTTTACTGGAGGGTACAGCTATTTGCAATGTAGTTGTAGCTCTACATTGCGAGACTAACAGCAAAATCCTATGCATGCCTACTCAGAAGTAAGTCCCATTGAGTTCAATGGTATTGATCCTAGGTAAGGGGGTATAGTATTGCAGTCTAAATCAAGGCTGTTTCTCTCTTTCTAAACAGACAGAACTGTGTCGTAGGCAGGAAAAACCCTTGGCTGCAGACAGAATACTAGAAAATTGAACTTGCTCAACTACTCGACTATCCAAATAAGCCCAATGAGAAAATGACTTTTCAATTTTACTTAAGGGCAAAACTTTGTAATCCGCAATATTTGTAATCACTGAAAAAGGTATCCACAAGATCTGAAGTAATCAGTTATGCTTGCTGAATGGAGTCTAAAACCACAAGGGAGCTGTCAGAATAGGGTGGAGATCAAAAAGAAAAAATGAAACGTTAGATGAACTCCTTAGCCTGAACATTATTGGAAGAAACAAGAGGTCCACTTGGGAAAAGGGGCCAGTGACTAATGGAAAGTTCCTAAGATGTTTAAGAAGTAATTACAAGGGCTATAAATATTGGTGGCCAATGGTTACTTTGGGTTTGTGCCGCCTCTGCATACTGACCATCTTGTTGGTTTGGTAAGACACTGATCCAAACTCAAAAGGCCAGTGACTGGCCATCCGATTACTTGAGGATTTGTGGCTTGTTAATAAGGAAAGAGTTGAAATTTAATTGCTTTCTTATTTGTACAACTTTATACGCGTTGATCATGGTTTGGCAAAAATACGGTCTACAATAAACCTACTGAAGCTCTGGTTGGTAGTCGGCTCACTGTGTGCAGTCCTTAAACTCGGTTGGCAAGGAAAAGGAATTTTACTGGGATTCCTGTTCTCTGACAAGAGTGAAATACATTTTTTTCCAATATGTGGTTGCACCACCTTTTCCTTCTACCCTCAGGGCGCAATCCTCTGGAAGGTGCCGGAACGAACGTTCTGTTGTCGGAAGCAGTCGTGAACGTTCACGACGACTCTGGAGTAAGGAAGGCCTGCGCAAGGCCAGCCTCCCTCACTCCGTCGCCAGACCAGGATGTGGCTGCTGGCAGAAGGTAAGTGATCCCACCGGCGGCTGCATGGGCGGTTCAGCAGGTGAAGGGAGGGGGCCATTGGCTTAGTCGGCCCGGGATGGGGCAGGGGATGACATCGGCCATATCCCTGTCGGGCCGGCTAGGCCATTACACTTCTGCCAGCTGTTTAGCTGGTGGAAATCTGAGGAGGCCTATTGGTCCAGTCCCGTTTTACACCTGGGGAAGGAGACGAGCATCCCCTTTCCCGAGTAGACCTCCGGCCCACCATCAGATGGGCAGCCCGGGCCTGGGCAGCATCCTTGCACAGGATTGCGCTGCCCGAGTGAGAAGGGGAGGAGCCACCACCTGCAACCAACAAGTCTCCCTCTCCACTTGGTGGTAAGCTGGCAGGGGTCCAAAGTACTATGAGGGCTCAAGCATAGGGCTTTGCTCCATGGCCCCTGCAACCCAGAGTCTGCACTGTCGTTATGAAACCAATACAAATTGGTATTATAAAAAGGTATGGCCTTAAGAATCTTATTCCTCCCATTCTTTCAAAGCAACATGGCAATGCTACATACCAAAATAGGCCATACCTAGTCTAGTTCTCTAGTTCTAGTCTAAACTAATCTAATTTAGACTAATCTCTAGTTCTAGTCTAAACTTCTACCTGAAAGGGTTATTCTACACATTAAGCAGCATCAGCACCACACAGCCAATCTATCTATAATCTATCTATATAAAGTGGAGTGTTCTGAACATACAATGGTTCAAAGTAACCCAATGACGCCCAAATTGAATTTTGAGAAGTATGACCATAGAGATGAAATTTTGAATGTAAGAAAACCTACAGATGCTTCAGGAATCCATACCTGATATTTCACCATTATCATTTATAGTAGGATACAGAAGCAAGAAAGACAGATGGACAGATGAAGCAAGCACTTCACTCAAGAGATCTCACCCTCTCCTGCCATCAAAATTTCATTTCATACTGTATAGCATCCTGCAACAACTATACAGCATTTCTATAAAACATGGAGCACTAAATAAACCTATGCGTAAATTCACTCAAACAATTCTTTGAGGAGGTGATCACAATTGTGGCTTGGTGATCAAAGCCTGCCAACAATTGGAGAATGCTGTCCATAAAAACATTGCACAAGCATACAGATGTACATTCCTGTCACATTATTGTGATAGAGGGCCGCGGTGGCTTTGTGGTTAAGACACTGAACCACAGACTGGGAGGTAGGCAGGACAGCAGTTCAAGACCCGAGTGCTGCGTGATAGTTTGAGCTATCGTCTTCAGTCCCAGCTCCTGACAACCTAGCAGTTCAAAAGAAAGAAATTGCAAGTAGATTAATAAGTACCACCTTGGCGGGAAGGTAACAGCTTTCTGTGCACCTTGGCATTAAGTCATGCTGGCCACAGAAGCGTTTTTCAGACATCGCTAGCTCTTCGGCTTTGAAACGAAGATGAGCACCGATGAGCACCGGTAACGACTGGCTTTCGAGCAAGGGGAACCTTTACCTTTACACATTATTGCAAATTCATTCCTACTTACTAAATACTAAAGTTACTACTAGTCTTACGTTTAACACAGGTTCCAGAAAGGCTAGGGGATGTGGAACATAACAATATTATTGCAGAATGTAGTAATTACTTAAGTATAACAATGTCTTCTTTCTTGGTTTTGGTTTATTTTATTTTTTGTACATATTCAACAAAAATACCAGTAATGTTTGCTGATTAGCCATGACAAAAGAAAAATATAAATAATGTGCTGCAGTGAGACAGCATTAGAAGCTCACACCATTAGTCAATTTACAGTGTTCTCAAAGAATTACTTGCAAGGCAAATTACAGAGGCTAATAATATTAGAGAGAGGAGATCCAAAATAGTTGTAGCAGTCTTACTACATGATAGGAAAAGGGTGGACAAGGACGCCTTCATCAATCTTCTTCAGAACTAGATTCATCCTCCTCGTCAGAGAGCTCAGCAACAGGAAAACGCAGAATGGCGGCCACTCCAGTCAGCTGCCCAAGTTGCTCCCCAGACACATGAAGGCTAGAGAAGATGCGAACAGTACCCATGTTGTCACGCACACTATCCACTAGTCGTACATACCGACTGCGAGTCGCTACATCTTGATGCCTAAAAAGTTCATCACTGATCAATAAAGTATCAACAGCCATGGCTTCATTGGCCTGTTCCACATGCTTGAGACCATAAAAAGCCCGGTCAGGCTCATTTTGTAGCATCTTGTAGAAATCATCTAAGGCTTTGACCTCACCAGCTGCTTTAGTATCAGCCAGTCGACTAGTCACAGCTGGGTCACAAAGAGCTTCTTTCAAGGCATATTTATGTCCAGAGGAAGAGTGTACCTAGGGTAAGACAAATTACACAAAACACAAACTGACCACTTTTGATAATGATTTGCTTTCTATTAGAAAATGTATCAAAATCTTGAACTCTCAGTTCCTTGAAATAGAGTACCCCAATATCTGATCTCTTCTACCTAAGGGGTTTAAATAGAAGAAAATATAATGACTGATGGAAGAAAAAAAACCATCAATCTAAAAAAGTTACATCATTTGAGGGCAATGATACTGCATACTATTGTGTGCCTTTGGTACACACAGATCTTCTAGTGATCTTCATCCTAAATAATGAAGTTGATCATCACTTATTGAACAGTATGTTTTAATGCTCGTATTAGGTGGCTGAATTAATTTTTTGGAACAATTTGCACTTAAAAGGCTAAGACTGCCATGTTAGACAAACTTACAGCACAATCCTATCCAACTTATGCCACGGGTGTAACCAGCGGTGCAGCGAGAACGGGAGGCCCCAGAATGGAAAGGGGATTCAAATCCCCTTTGAATTCCCCTATTCAAAGATAGATATATCCCACTAACATTATGGGTTAAATATTGAACATTTTGTTTCACATAACTAGTTCAATAATCTTAAATCCTGAGAAAGCTATATTGGAGTTTAGCCTGCTTGCTCTCGCTCTGTCTCCCCCCCCCCCTACAAAAACGCACAAGCCATTTGAAGTACCACCAGGACTTTATAGCTCACAAAATCCAGAAGGTTTGGGGCTCTGCTAAGAGCAATATTTACTCAGTCATGCTGCAAGGCTATATTAGGATTGATGTATTACTTAAGCCACAAAATTTAGCACTCTCAAGAGATTGGTCTACAAGTACAGACAGTTCCAGAATGGGACTGTACATACAATCTGAATGATAGTGATGTTATCATATACAATATTGCATGGTTGTACATGGGTTAACTTGACTAGAAAATGATACTTGACTTTTTATTTGGCTATACTGTATACACTTAATGCATTGTTCACTGTAAATAAATGTTGAAGAGTGGTACACTTCACATCTTTAGTGATTCACTAACAGAAAATCTAGTCCTTTAACCAGTCTAGAGACTATTTTATACTTATCTTTTACAAGTCAAGAACCATAGCTCAGTGGCACTGGTAGGCCAAGTTCAATTTCCAATGCCTTCAATTTAAGGTTCTCAGGGAGCAAGGCTGGAAAAAATGGCTCTAGGCCTGACAACTTGAAGAGTCATTGTCAGCAGAATTGAAAATAATGGGCTATATGGACCAATGTTCTGAAGCCATGTTAAGTTAGGTTCCTGAGTTTACAAAACATTAATATCTTTCTTATTAATTTTCCTTCTCATTCTACGTGATGTACAAATCAAGTCTGTCTAACCAATCTTACTCAAAAGCAAGTGCCATTGAATTCAATGTAATCATGCATATCATTGAAGCATTCCATGGCAAGCCTTTCAAAGACACATAGACCTATCCATCCAGTTTATGTTAGGTTGATGTTATCCACCCAAAACAGGCCATAAAAGGAGGGGAAAGGGGTCAATTTATATATCCTAGGTAACTCCATCATATAATGATCATCCTTCCCACATTCTGCCTAGAATTTTGAGTTCTCTTTACCTGTAAGAATTTGGAGCGGTTCTCGAGCAAAGATTTGTTGTCTGTCTTGACAGCTTGCTGGAACATGTAGTCACAGAACTGCTCCCTCACAAAGCCTGGGCTGGCCACAAGAACACATTTTACAATATCAAAGTTGATGTGACGCTGAATTGCTTGCATCACCTGCTCGTAGAATCTCTCCAGTGCTCGGTCATGTTGAGTGCAATTTCCTCTTCGCTTTCGAGGAATGTTCACCTCCACCTTGGCCCGAGTCAGAGTCATGCTTGGAGTGACCAAACAGACATGGGCGAGTCCTTCTTGCATCACTACGGCAGCTACGTCGGCACTCCAAGCCGGATCGCACGCTTGCTCAATCCTCTCCAGCACCACGCTGTCCCATTGTTTCTTAGCCAGAGTGAACTGTCGGTTGGGCTCCAGCTCAATAGTGTGGTAAGCCCCCATCTTGACGTATTCGTTCTCCTGGATGTTGGTGCCTTTGACACGCAGCTGGCACGCCTGCGAGTCAAAGTCAATGGTCTCCACGCACAGCGTGAGAGTGGTGCGGATGCGGTTGCTACCCACGCTACCAGTGGAGGACTCGGTTTGCACCTTGCGAATTGTGGAGGCCCGCAAGCTGTCACCCACCTGCAGAAGGTTATAGGTGTGCCATATGTCCTCAGGCTCTTCGGGGAGCAGCGTCACCTGCCCAGCATTGTCTTTTTCAATATCCTTCCGTAACAGCTTCATCTTGTCTTGGCCTGGACCCCACCACTACAGCGGGGCACTCCTCCTCTCTCACAGGTTCTCCACCACCGGAAGAAGGGCAGGTTGGCACCTCCGGGGATCAAATTCCGGACCGTGGGGGAAGTAGTCTCGTTTTCTGTCCGGGAACACAGCAGGCCTATGAGAAAGGATGGGGGCTTAACGCCTGAAAGGAGGAGGGGTTGCCCTGAGCAACCCAAGTACGAAGGGGGGCGGAAGGAAGGCTGAGGGAAGACCGGAAGTCCTTTTCAGCGAACCATGAGAGCGGAAGCGCTACCTGGTACCGGCCACAGCGAACCACTCCCCCTTCATCCCCTTTCAGAAAACCTCCGGAGCATCAGCAACCAACAGCCGCGCTTCAGGCGATTCGGCCGCGACTCCTCCTAAACGCGCATGCGCACACCTAGGACTCCGCTAGGAAGATGCAGCCCGCTCACGCGTCCCTTTCCTCCCTCAAGCAGTTCTAAGCATGCGCAGTACAGCTAGACGCTTACGTGTAAGCGTCACTGCACGCTCTCGGCTTCTCTCTGTACGACTCGATGACGCGTAAACAGAGGCGGAAGATGGGAGAGTCCGAGCACTACGCAAGCAGCTCAAGAATGTAGCGCATGCGCATAGTGAGAAGTCGGCATCGTGCGGGAATCTTGGCCATAGGGCTCGGCTGTGGGGGAACCGGCTTCTAAACAGCGCATGCGTATCGCGTGTCCGCCAGACCCGTGGCTGGTGGATATTTTCCCAGTATGTCCCGTCTGTTACCCGTGCACTGCGCAGCTGGATCTTGCAAACCTGAGACTATTCACTTAAGAAAAAGAAATTCCACTGCAGTCAGAGATCAGATTAAGGCTGCACGCTGGCTTGGACTCGGACTCGGTGGGACTGACTTTCCGTGCGAACAAGCCCAAGATCGGACTGCAGGGTTGCAATCCTGCACGGAGGAGCAAACGAACCTGTTGAAGTCGGTGGGGCAAAGGGGCCGTGCCGTTGTTTTCTTTCTCCACCAAAAAGCTGCTTGAATATTTAAATAGAACTGTGGCAGAATTTCCAGGTCCTGACACGGAGACCTCTTCTTTTGCTTTCACAGTTCTTGGGGAGCAAGATATTGCATGCAAAGCAACGGCGATGCTCCAACATGTCACGTGGAAGAGCAGCCTTTTTGCACATCCTTCTTTCCAACGTGCTGTAAAGCAGAACTATGAAAGGGGAATGGACCACTGCAGATTCGCCAAATGAATCATTTCTGCATAATGCCTTATCATTCATACAGTAACTGCGAAATCAATAGGGACTGGCAGAGCAAGCTTCCTAGACACACTAACCGACTCCCAAGTGAGTTCAAGTGACTGGGGATTTTGGAGGAAACGACCATATGCCAATTTAGTTGGGAGTACATTTTTTATTACATTTTCATCTGGCTGTTCCTCCAAAGAGCTGAGGATGGTATCAATTGTTTCTGTCTTCCCCCATTCACATATTATCCATTCCTCACAACAACTCTGAAGGCTGATTCACACCAGCCCTTTCCGTGCGCGTTTTGGCTTCTTTTCGTGCGTTTTTCATGCTTGCGTCTGACGCAGCATGAGCTTACGACGCAGCCAGGAGAGATGGTTTCGTTTTATCTTTTTGCTGCGCTCGCGTTTAAGCTAGCGTTTATGCTCCCGGTGCTAGGCAGCTCACCAATCAGAGAAGCACATTTCTCTTCACCAAATCACAGCTGCGCTTTCTTCAAGAAGGCGGGCAAACGTTCAGAGAACTGCTAGACGCACGTACAGACGCTAGAGTAGAGCAAACGTGCATGGAAGGGCTAGTGTGAATCAGCCTTGAGGGGTTGGTAAGTCTGAGAATGACAGGCCAATCCTGCAACCTCTCCGAACACACTTTCGCTGTTGCAGAATGCACTCCCTGGCTGTCGCTGGTTCCCGCTGCCCCAGCCAGAGCAGTAAGGCAGTGGTGGACGGGAGGAAGGAGGGCAAGGAGGCTCCGGGAGGGGATGGATCCGTGCTGCATCCTATCCCCTCATTTCGCAGCCTCCCCACACCTCAGACTTGGCGCAGGTCCAAGGAGACCCATTTGGACTGGGAGGCTTGCAGAGTGTTAAGGGGAAGGAATTCCCCTTTCCCCTCCATAAGAACATAAGAAGAGCCCTGCTGGATCAGGCCAAAGGCCCATCTAGTCCAGCTTCCTGTATCACACAGTGGCCCCACCAGATGCCTCCGAGAGCACACAGCCAACAAGATAACCTGTTTCCTGCTGCCTCTTCCCTGCACCTGGCACAGAGAAAACCTACTTCTAAAACCAGGAGGTTGTTTATGGCTTGTAACCTGTGATGGTCTTTTCCTCCATGAATCTGTCCAAACCCCTTTTAAAGGCATCTAGGCCAGGTGCCATCACCACATCCTGTGGCAAGGAGTTCCACAGATGAATTACATGTTGGGTAAAGAAATATTTTCTTTGGTCCGTTCTAACTTTCCCTCCACTCAATTTTAGTGCATGTCCCCTGGTTCTGGTGTTGTGCGAGAGGGAGAAGAATTTCCCTCTATCCACTCTCTCCATCCCATGCATAATTGTATATGTCTCAATCATGTCCCCCCTCAGGCGCCTTTTTTCTAGACTGAAAAGCCCCAAACGCTGTAGCCTTTCCTCATAAGGGAGGTGCTCCAGCCCACAAATCATTCTGGTCGCTCTTTTCTGCACCTTTTCCAATTCAACTATATTCTTTTTGAGGTGTGGTGACCAGAACTGGACACAATACTCCAGATGTGGCCTTACCATCGATTTGTACAAAGGCAAAATGATATGGGATGGGTGTACCTGCATGAGCGATGTTGCTGACGCAAGTCCAAGTGAACCCTGGTGAATCAAGGCTGGGGTGGCGTATACGGTATCGGTGGGACTGCTGCTGCCAATAACCGCTGTTAATTCCCAACCTTGACTTACCCCAATCCCATCCACCCCGTTCCATCTACCCTCTGCCTTCCCGAGCCTACTTACCAGCGCCAGGGCTCCCATGGAGGCCGCTGCTGCCTGGCTGCCGCCGCTCACCATTTGCAGTGGTGGCCAGGCTGAGCTGCATGTGTCGTAATTTGTGACAGTTATAGAGTGCGCTGCTCTGCCAGAACGCGAGTTCCGGCGACACAGTGGCACCATAGGATCGGGCCGTAAAGGTAATTTAGAAAGAATGCTGCAATCTTATGTACACTTCCCTGGAAGTAAGTCTCATTGAATTTAATAGAACTTAGTTCTGAGTAGCCATGCAACTGTATTTGAAAGCAGCAAGAACACTTATTCAAATGTGTTGGAACACTTGGTGTCAAATATTATCAGTATATTATGACAGATGGCTATCTGTCTATATCTGTCTATAGGTAAAGGTAAAGGTATCCCTTGACAATTAAGTCCAGTCGTGTCCGACTCTAGGGAACGGTGCTCATCTCCGTTTCAAAGCCGAAGAGCCAGCGCTGTCCGAAGACGTTTCCATGGTCATGTGGCCGGCATGACTCAACACCGAGGCGCATGGAACACTGTTACCGTCCCGCTAACGCGGTACCTATTAATCTACTTGCAATTTCTTGCTTTCGAACTGCTAGGTTGGCAGGAGCCGGCGCGCGAAATCGAACTTTCAACCTTTCGATCTACAGCTCATGGTTCAGTGGTTTAACCCACTGCGCCACCTGCTGGCTGATATCTGGCTATAGCTATAAGCTATATTTATAAAATGGCTATGAGTTCATGATACCTCTTTAAGTAAAATCCACCAAAGCTGTAAAGCAATTGTGAAATATTCCCTGTTACAAAATAGCAAGGACTTGCTGGATTATTTCTGTCACATAGGAACAGAAGTGCTTGTTAAATAGTTGAGAAAAGTGGGGGAATAGTTGAGAAAAGTGGGGGAAAGGCTTTCTTAGAAACAAATGGCAGAAGTTTTTCAAAAGTAGTCTGCTGTTTTGTCCAGATCAAACATCTATTCAATGTTCCATTTCAATAACAGCATAATAAAACATAAACTATCTCAGTTCTGAGAAAAAATATTGGGCATGTACACAGAGGTGTCGTTACGGTGGGGGACTGGGGGCAGTTGGGGCGGTGGGTTCTAAGCGGCAGGTCGCGGGGGTTGTACCTTCTTCCGGATCTGGCGCTGGCTCCTCTTCAAGTTTGGCCCTCCCGCCTGCCCAGGTGCCGTTTGGCTCCAAAAAGAAGCTGAAAAGCACTGGGGGTGTTTCTGTGCCGCCGTGGTGCGCGACGCCACCCCCCCAG
This sequence comes from Plestiodon gilberti rubricaudatus, assembly GCA_026170595.1. Classification (NCBI taxonomy): domain Eukaryota; kingdom Metazoa; phylum Chordata; class Lepidosauria; order Squamata; family Scincidae; genus Plestiodon; species Plestiodon gilberti. Next base: position 23,079,186 of record JANXHW010000002.1, on the reverse strand, counting down.
GGGTAGGGCGTATTGTCTCCCACGGGTGTGTGAGTAGGGCTGCTACTGCATGTACAGTAGGTTAATTAATGTGAACTAAAGAATGAAACTAAGTAACTGATTTACCCTGGACTATACTATTTTTCCCCCTATAAGAGGGAACTTCTGTGTTTCGAGCAGAAAATGAAACAGTTTCATTTATGCCAGGGGTATACCTTTTCCTGTTCAATCATATTTGAAGATCACTACAAGTAAAAGTGTATAGTTTGCTCTCTAGAAGCCTCTCTAGCCTCTCTAGAAGCTACAGTGGACAATATGCAGTGCTTGACAATCATATTTTATACTCTGTTGTCTTTTCAATAAAGAAAGAAAAAATTGGAAGTTGGTGGATGTATCAAACCTATAGCTCAATCCTTAATCATGTTTATTAACAATGAGAATTAAGCATGTTTAGGATAGCAGGTAGTTCAGGCTAGCCTTGTTCAATAAGAAACTTGCAGTGGGTTGCTTTTCTTTTTAAGTGACAGTTTTAGTGATGGTGTATAAATAATCGTGTAATTTTATCCGATGTTCTGTTTCAGTGTGATCAGTAAGGACATCCAAGGAAGTGATAATGTTTGCTCTGTATTTTCTTTACATCCCACTGAAATCACATCTTATTAGTATGTTCAAACAAGAGTACTGTACCTGTATATCAGTGTTTCATGATATCATGGAATCCTATAGACGCTTAGGTAAAGGTATCCCCTGCTTGAAAGCCAGTCGTGTCTGACTCTAGGGTGTGGTGTTCATCTCCGTTTCCAAGGCCAAAGAGCCAGCGCTGTCCAAAGACACTTCCGTGGTCATGTGGCCAGCATGACTAATGGAACACTGTTACCTTCCCGCTATAGCAGTACCTATTTATTGACTTGCAATTTCTTGCGTTCAAACTGCTAGGTTGGCAGGAGCTGGGACAGGAGACAGGAGCTCACTCCGTCACGCGGCTCTTGCATCTCAAACTGCTGTCCTACCGACCTTCTAGTCTGCAGTTCAGCATCTTAACCACTAAGTCATCGCAGTCCCTGACACTTACTTGGGAGTAAGTCCCATTGAAATCAGCAAGGCTTACTTCTGAGTAGATTGCATAGGCTTGCACTGTAAATGTGGAACTCAGATAACACGGCAAGTGGGTAGTAGAGAAAACATAAAGTTAACCTTAAAGCAGTCCACATGTTTGTTCAACACATTTCTACCATATCCTGCAATCAGGGAGGGGTGTGTGGCTCACTGGGAGAGCATTTGCTTTGCATACACAAGGTCCCAGGTTCAATCCCTGGTATCTCCAAATTAGAACTGGAAAAAACCATTGTCTGAACACAGGGGAGCCCTCCCAACTAGCAGAGACAATGCCGAGCTCAATTATCAGTGATCTGACTCAGTCAGTGTAAGGCAACTTCATCTGATAACTTTGTATAAATGAAACAAACACCAGAACACAGAGTTTCTATATTTCCACACATTATCTCAAATGCAATTCTCTTCAAAGGAGTCAATTTAAATATTCAGTTGCTAGTCATCACGTGATAAAGAGTCATATGATGCATACGAGGGTGTGCATGTGTGCAAGATCTTGCTTAAGTTGGTTATTACAAAAGTTCACCTATGGCAGTGGCCTGATACTATACAGAGATGGCAATAATTGAATATTTCATCGTGCATTCATGACTATCTTTCGGGAGCTTTGAGGGCATCTGATGATCAAATACCCTTTGGAAAATCCCAGATTCTCCTTCTTATCAACTGTCAATGAATGCTTGCCTTCCTTCCCTTGTGTTTAAATGCTGAGCTCCCACAATAATCTACTACTTGTGGCTGGTATGAATTCTAATTGTGGGTGCAAAAGAAGCCCAGAAATAGAATATTGTACTAAAACAACTTCCATCATGACCACACAAGCAGGCTGCTGAAAGGAGATTACTATGCTATAGAAGATTATAATTTTGGAAGTTGTAATAATATGATGTATGCATTCAAAGTGTTACCATTGCTTAGTAAATCTGGATCACTATAATCAGGTGTGAAAGTTCATTTCCAAAGAACAACCCGCAAGCAAAGGCAAAAGTTACATACAAACTTACATGACCTACCCTATCCTGTTACTGTAGTCGTCTCAGTAAAATCAATAAAACTATGTTGAAAGTGATTTGTGAACTGCAGCCAAAAATTACAGAAGACATCATCAACATAAAACCTCTTTTCCTTTTCCCCTTTGGATGATTTCTATAAGGTTTCCTTATACTTTCAGCCTTTGTCAATACTATGCTCCCCCCTCCTTTTCTCGCCCACATATTTCCAGAAAACTGTGCCTCTGAGACTTACAAAGCATTGGGCAATTATCATTGTTTGCATTTCCTCTCTCCCACCCCCATTTCCATTTCCTCGAGTTCCACCACAGAAATCGTTTTCTGCTAGAAAAATCTAAACTTCCTTAAATCTGTGTTGCTTTAAGTAATCCTCAAGAACATGAAATCCTTAAATGGAAGTAATACCACATGTTTCATTTTTGCAATGTTAGATCCAAAAAGTAAGTCATATTCCTTATCTCCGCCGCAGTTAGCGGTTTGCATAGCCCTTCGCTGTTCAAATTATGGTGAAAAAAGTATGTATATAAAATCAGCAAGTTTACATGAATGCACAATGTCAACCCATTTATTCTTTTCTTTAGCCATCTGTTAGTTTCATGATCTGGCATTTCCCACTCCGTTTTCCCCCTGCTTTCTTTTCAGTTTAACATCACACAGCTCATGTCACTGAGAACATGAAACACTGGCTATAAAGTTGACTTTAAACTCTCACGGATTGGCTCAAAAGGAGGCAGACTGAAAGAAGTGGAAATAGGATTGCTCAATACTGGGGAACTTCAAAAGAGGGGAGAGAGAGAGGGTTCCAAGTTTGGCACATGTGAACAGACTTCAGAAGTAAGAAGGAGAGATGTTCTCACCTGCCAATACCAAGCATGAAACAGCGACACCTGGAAGACGGCTGAGATTGAAGGAGCAGAAGCCCATGGCTGAAGTACAAAACGAACCCGTGCAGGGAAAATGTACAGATGAGAAGCAACAGGAGCTGTCTTGGTCACAAAGCCCAGCTCACTTCACAGCACTGCTTCTCTGACTGCTTCTGGTCCTCTTCTGCATTTGCAGCAGCAGCAGCCGAGCCAGGCATTTCCTGTTTGTTGTTCAAAGTTTTTTTTCCCCCTACACATCAAGATGAATTGTTGCCCCTCTCACTAGCTCCCACTCCCTGTCCTATCCCAAATGGGCGCTGAGCCTTTGAAACCCCCACGAGGCAGGATCCCAGAGCTGAGAGACATGTACAAATAAAGTCAGATCTTTCACAGCTAGTGTTTAGGCTGAAGGCGGCAGGCTGCAAAGCAAACCTTAAAGGGACATCTGCAGGCTTATAATTAATGGGTGGCTCCAGCGACCAGCCAAACTTTACCAAATACTGTCAGTGAGAAGAAGGCAGGTTTCGGGAGCAGCCTTTTGATGCCTATCCCCCCCCTTCTTCTTATTAAAATGTGCTCTTAAATGCTTGCTTTCTCATAAGATACAAAGCAAAACTCTATGTAAGAAATATGCGTTAAATTCAGATTTCAAGACGCTTCCAAATTGAGGCTGCCCTTTGTTGATCTAATTTTACTCTACTTACATCACTTCTTAAAAATGTGTCTGTTCTGCACTGCAACATATACCCCAATGCAACTCTTTGTAGAGGAAAAAGGGTCCTTATCTGCTGAACATGTCCCAAGAATCCATTTTTTTGTAGCAAGTCTGCAAGTGCTTTCCTGCTCTGTGTATGTAGGATTCATAATTTAGGTTAGTGTTGATTAGTAATCATTTACATTAGTATTTTCAAGGCACAAATTCCTTTAGATAAGAACATAAGAGCCCTGCACTGCTGGATCAGGCCAAGTGCCCATCTAGTCTAGCTTCCTGTATCTCACAGTGGCCCAACGAGATATCTCTGGGTGGGAGTACAGAAACAATAAGCACTGGTGACGCTCGAGGTGGGACGGAACGGTAAGTTCCGCACTGTGCTAACTTCCGTTTACTCCCTGGCACGAGGCAGCCCCGCCCCCTCACCATCGGAGCCATTCAGTCGCCCCTCCGACGGCGAGGGGGCGGGGCTGCCTCGTGCAGGGGAGTAAACAGAAGTTAGCACAGTGCGGAACTTACCGTTCTGTCCCACCTCGAGCAACGCAAGTGACAATAAGATACCCGTATCCTGTTGCTACTCCCTTGCATCTGGCATTTAAAGGTAGGCTACCTCTAAAACCCAGAGGCTGCATACAGTCATCATGATTTCTAACCCGTGACTGACTTTTCCTCCATAAATCTGTCTAATCACCCTTTAAAGGCATCTAGCGACCCAATCCTATTCTCCAGCACCCAGCGCAGAGGCCTGCACTGGCAGACAGGTAAGCTCCGCACTGAGCGGTGCGGGGGGTGGACTGGGGCTGGAGGAGGATGGGGAGGGGTGTAACAGGGCAGGAGGGTGGGCAGATGGGCCCAGGAGGGGGCGGGGCCGGCGGAGAAGGCCACCGTACCCTAGCCTCCCTCCCAGGTCTGGAAACCCTACACGGGGCTTGTCGGCTTGCGCCAGTGATTTAGCTGGTGCAGATCCAAGTAGCCCCATTGAGCAGGTTGGGGTTCAACACGGGGTAAGAGGACAAACATCCTCTTACGCCAAGGAGACCTCCAACCTGCTCAATCCCAGCACTGGATACAACGTGGCTCATGCAACCCCGCTGTACCAGCACTGGATAGGATTGGGTTGTAGGCCAGGGGCCATCACAACATCCTGTGGCAAGGAGTTCCACAGATTAAATACATGTTGGGTAATTTCCTTTTGTCTACTCTAACTTTCCCACCAGTCAATTTTAGTGGATGTCCCCGGTTCTGGTGTTGTGCAAGAGGGAAAAGAACTTCCCTCTATCCACTCTATCCATCCCATGCATAATTTTATATGTCTTAGGGCCCAATCCTATCCAACTTTCCAGTGCCAATTCAGCTGCAATGCAGCCCTGAGGTAAGGGAACACAATCCCTTAACTTGTGGAGGCCTCCGTGACTGCCCACAACGTTGCCCACAACGTTGCTGCGCACACCCCATTGTCATGGCTGTTTCAGCGTTGGAAAATTGGATACAATTGGGCCCTAAACCATGTCTCCACTCAGCTGCCTTCTTCCTAAACTGAAAAGTCCCAAATGCTATAGCGTTTCCTCATATGGGAAGTGCCCCAGTCCACTAATAATGTTTGTGCACAATTCTCTTTTTTATTCTTAAAACAACCCTTAGGCATGTTACTTTCTTTCAGGCTCAGTTATCCAGCTGTGAACTGGGAGTAACAATGATGGTTTTCATGGGATCTTTATGAAGGCAAGATCAAGTGCTATATAAATAATTACCGTATTGTCCCGAGTATAAGACACACCTGATTATAAGACGCACCCTTAAAGTTTGGTGCTATTAAAAAATTTAATTAAATCACTGGCATTAAATCACAGCCTGATTATAAGATGCACCCCTAGTTTAAAAACTTAAATTAGGAGAAAAAAGTGAGTCTTATACTCAGACCAATACGGTATATCTGTAGATTCCTGTTTGGCCCCTACTGTTTCATGTCTGGGAATCTGACACAGAGTTTGTCGATCTGCTCTAAGAGTGCCTATTTGCTTCCACAGTTATCTGCTTGTATGCTTGTAAATAAAAACAAATATTTCAAAGATGTCATAAGTCTCTAGTGCTCTGTCATGTCATCCCAAGGAACTCAATTCATGTACAATTGTTCCTATACTTCTCATTGCTGGGAGAAGGGAGAAACACTGGCGTGAGCGGTGAGAGATTGTTTCCTTGGAAAGAAACTGTGAGCTGGTGAGTGAGCCAAGACTGGCATTCAGATAGCAATTAACTGCATTAGATTTTCTCCTGGAATTATAGTAGGTGATTGGTTTGATCTGTACTTTATGTGTGTCATCATTTACGAAGAATTTGGGGGTCGGTGTAGTGGGGGGTGGGTTGGTGTATACTGATATGTATATTTTTCTACAACTAGAAAAGAAGACATTAAAATGTGAATAAAAAAGAGAATTAGAGCTTCCTACAAGGAGATGGAGGCCAGCGGGTGGCGCAGTGGGTTAAACCGCTGAACCATAAGCTGTCGATCGAAAGGTCAGCAGTTCGATTCTCGCGACGGGGTGAGCGCTCGTTGCTTGGCCAGCTCCTGCCAACCTAGCAGTTCCAAAGCATGTCAATGCGAGTAGATAAATAGGTACCGCTTGCAGGAAGGTAAACAGCGCTCCGTGTTCCAGCCGCATGCTACGCGCTGCAGCAAGGAGAGTCATGCCGGCCACATGACCACGGAGGCGTCTTCGGACAACGCTGGCTCTTCAGCTTTGGAATGGAGATGAGCACCACACCTTAGAGTCGGATACGACTGGACTTAACTGTCAGGGAATACCTTTACCTTTACCTTTACAAGGAGATGGAGAATTCACAGTAGAGATTTGCAAAGAGACTTAAAGCAAAATTGACTGAAAGAAGAACCTCCTAGGGCAACTGTGGAGAGTAAGGAGGTTGTGCATAGGAGGGGAGAGCCTCACTCCATCAGCAACTATAAGGGGTCAAAGTTAACCTAGAAGTCGTAACTAGCTGGGGAGTTCCATGCAGTGGATGAGCAGCTTGGACTGTGCAATAGGCTTGGATAGGCTTGGACTGTGCAATAGGCTTGGATGGGCTTGGACTGTGCAATAGGCTTGGATGGGCTTGGACTGTGCAATATTACCATCAGTTGCTAAGAATCCAGCAGCCTGCAAACAGTGGTGGAGGTGGAAAGCGGATGGAACCGCTCCAGAAATTGGAAAGCTGATGTGAAAACAAAAGTGTAGGAGCAAGAATGGTGTCCAACTGTCCAGGAGAGCGACTTGAAGGGGGACTGGCAACAGCTAGGATCACCAGGAGCCAACCATGGCTCAGCTTTCCAATGCTCTCATCCCAGGGATCTTCTAGTTATCAAAAAGAAGCAATATGCTACGACCGGTATTTGGGTGCCACAGAAGCTACGATGAGCACTGTACTATAGTGGAAAGGTGGAGTAAACATAGCTAAAATGAATATAGCCTATATTTATCTATTTATCTATTTATTTATTTATTTTTTAAAAAAATACCCCACCTTATCCTATGCCAAAGGCAATGCCCAAGGCGGCTTACAACAAAAATTAAAATACATAATTTAAAATAATATATAAAATAAGTTTAAACAATACATAACTAAATTTAAAAACAATAAAATCCACTGGGAGGGGACAGTATGGAGCAGAGAAACAGCATGGCAGAGCATCTTGAGACACAGGAGCCTATAGCCTTTAGGATGAGGAAATAAAACATATAGACTTTTTATCCAGTTCCAATTATAACCCGTGAAGATGCCAGTGGATGGAATCAGGCCCCTACAGGTGGCGTGCTTGACAGGCAGTGTCCTACAGTGGGTACAGTCTAGAAGTCCGTGGATTATGGAACTAAAGTAGGCTAATAAGCCTATCTCTTCCAGCATAAGCACCTTCCTGTATCCCATTGGTGACTGAGATAATAGAGAGAAATGACTGAGATGATGGAGAGAAAAGGAACTTCCTGGCAGCCAACTAGAATGGCTCAGCTCTTCAGGTGTTCTATAGAATACAGCTAGGGAAGGATAAGGATTTGATCAAGGGCTAAGATCTGTGGTGTGGATCAGCGAGCAAGTTGGATCGATCTGGGAAGTAATCAGTTCAGTTCCAGAGCAGCAAGTCAAGGGGAATCCTTTGCAGGACTGATAGCAGATGTGAGTTGGAGGGAGACCATTGCAAAGCGCATTTCAATGAGATACCATTTGATAGGAAATTTCCTATGATCTTAATGGAAATGTGCCTAGTCAGCTCTGCCATGGAGCAGGAATCATACAGACATCTGATATTTCACTTGGGTTGGAGGTTCTTGATACGAGGGGAAAAAAAAAGATTGGCCCTTTTGAAAAGGAAGGCTGGGGGATAATTCATGTGCCCAGAGGGAGTAATAATTTAGCCTGTAAGGGGAAAAGTATGTTTTGATATTGTTGTTTTTAGAATTAAGTGTTTTGATTGTTCTGACAGCAGGGTTGGAATGCTTAGAAAATAAATGCCTTACAAGTTTTAGCTGCCAAATATTTGGTGTATTTGGGGGTAGCAGAAAAATAAAATAAAAATACCATTTGGTTGCTGTGTGAACAAAACAGTAGAGAATCTCATGGCAAGACTGAATCCGAAGTCTTGCCCTAACCATATTTGTGAATACATTCATTTTAGAAATTTGGCTAAGTAACAGGGACAAAGGAGGATAGTGTGCTGGCTGAAAGAAAAGTGGCTTTTTCTGGTAATTTGATGCATGGTTAGTGGAGGAGGTGTAGTCTAGGACAACCAGAAGCTGCCGACAAGCTGCCAACAAGCTGCAATATCTCAGCCGACAAACTGAGATAACCTGCGCTGATCCTCTATGGGAGAGAGGAGTTGCTCTCGGACAAGCTTGGACGCAAGAAGCCATGTGCAGCCAGTGAGAGACCACACTGTTGAAAGGAAACAGCTGGAGAAAGGGTGGGTTCTATGCAAATAGAACATTTATTGTAAAAATCCCTACGGGGGGGGGGGGGTTAGAAAAACCTGCCTCTGTAAACCACCTTGAATAAAGTCCGAGGAGAAATCTGACGACAGAAAGGCGGTATATAAATACATACACAGTGGACCCTTTCTATCCATGAGGATCTGCGGATTTGGAATCTTTGGGATCTGAGGATTTGACTCACCGCAGATCCCGGACCCAAGAGGTCCACCTTAAAATTGCTGTAAAAAGGAAAAAAAAAGAGAGGAAAAAACACTGTTTTTTAACCTTTTTAGAAGCCTCTTCCGGGTCGCATGACTTCCCCCTCCCCTCTCCCAAGGTCACCCCAGAATGCATTGCATTCTATCGCACGACCTTGAAGAGCCTTCCGGAGCGCGATTTCAGGCTGCTTTTACAGTGATGTTAAGTGGGACTCCAGTGTCCGCGGATCCTAACTATCCACGGTGTGTGTGTTATGTGTGTGATCCCCCATGGACAGTGAGGTCCGACTGTATTATATTATTATCTGCTTCCTGCTGTATCAGTGTCTGTCTGCTTCTTATATGAATTGCTTGTATATAAAATTAATATTACAAGGAAAATGTACATTTCCAGTGGTTTCCGAGTCAAAGGAAACTTTTTTCTGTAGAGCCTGGATCTCTTATAGTCTGGGAAAGTGGAGAATTGTATATGTTTCTCAATGTCACTGCAATTCTATACGCACTGAGAGTAAACCCCATTGAACATAGTAGGACTTACTTCTGAGTAAACATATATAGGATTGCGCTATCGGAGAATCAATGGGAAAAGTAAAAGTTGAACCCCGGCCTTCTTCAGCACAAGACAACACTGGTTGTTGTGTTGATGTCTTTCACAATGCAAAGCAAAAGTTAACCACCTTCAGTGTTTAGAATCTGTTTCAATGCTCTTTTTAAGGTGCTCCAGATCAGTTGGTGCACAAACCTTCGTACCTGTGCTTTTGACTCACAAGCGATGTCCATGTTTTGTGTGGTTTATGTGCTTGCTTCAGCTTTCTGGCGTGGAATTTTCTCCTCTCTTTCTGTGAAATGTTACTAAACAGTTCTCTTTTTTTCTAATCACTTTCCTTCCTACAGTTCTATCTTTGATCTTACATCCATGTCACTGTGTTATTGTTTGCAAAACAGTGGGAGCTCAGATCGCGTCTTGTTGCACTGTCCCGAAAGAATAAAGCACTCAAACCAGGCTCATCTCAAGCACTTGGAGATTCTGTGCTTATTAATGACTCTTGACCCACACCCTTCTGAGCTGGAGCCAGAATTTTGGTGCATAATCAGAACTTCGTGGAATTTTCCTCTGTTCCTCTGAGGGTAATAAAGTACGGCTGCTAATGACTGAGCGCTCCAGGAAAAATGTGCTTTCTATTCCTATCTTGGATTTTATGGGAACACATTGACAGCACAGGCCTGTGCATGTTTGCTCAAAAGTAAGTCCTACTATGTTCAGTGAGGCTTACTGCCAGTAAGTACAGCATGCATAGGATTGCAGCTTGAATATGTCAATGCTCTGGAAGTGGCAATTTCCAGAAAATTGCTGCTGAATAGCAACACCCATCCGTCACTGTACACCAAATGCAAACAGATGGCTACCAAATCACTTCAAGACAGAAAAAGTGGCCATTGTGCAGCTACATGTATTGACTGATTGAATATTCAGTACCAGACAATAAAGACGGGTACGTTCTTAAGATTCTATTTTTTAACAACTAGGAGAACTTGTCAGGCTGGTTTAGAACTGGTCAAGTGCAGTGGTATTATTACATCCATATGTTCCCACTTGTTTTTGTACTAGCATAGAATTCAGCATTGGATATTCATTTTGTTAGTATTTTATTTTATTTATTTTCAATATTTATACCCCACTTTTTAACTTGACCAATCGCTGAGTATAGATAAAGTAAGTAAAGTTATACCAAGTTCTAGAATACTGCTTGGATGTTTCCATCTACCCCATTTGTACAACACTTCCTCCCTCCAAGACACTCAGGGTAACAACCATTAAATTATTACATTTTTTCTCACAACAACCCTGTGTAGACATTACAAATGAGTGAACAAAAATGTGTGGAGGACCGCTGGGATTGTGCTGACTTACTACCTTAGCCCTAGCTGAGAGGTTACATTAATAGGTAGTGACTTGTCAAGGCCCTTTGAGCATCATGCTTGAATAGAGATTTGAACTCAGGTCTTGATAGTCTGAGTTCAGGACTCTAACCAACACACCACACTGGCTTAGGTTTCTTTAAAAGCTAAAATTCCTCCCTCCCTACGTATCTGCTGGATATTCATAATATGACATTTCAAACATCTGGAATGATCTATGGTGGGCTCCGGCTCTGTTCTGTGGTTCTGGGCAGTGTGAGAGATGCTGTTCTTGCCAGCTGGGAGTTCCTGATGTGACTGGTGATTACAGTACATCATTGCCAGGCAGTGCTGGGATCACAGCAGCCAGCGAAGGCAGGGCAAGGTGGGAGGTTGGGGGAGGGTGACGTTAGGGGAGGGGCATAAAGCAGAGAGAGTAGAGAGATCAAATCGGCCGGCGGTACAGAGGTGAGAGAGGCCAGAGGAGGAAGCATGCAGCCAGGAGAGGCAACCCCAAGGGAGAGGACAGGTACATATGGCACATGGGGAGGAAGGAAGAAGGAAGAACAGGGAATGAGGTAAAAAAGCAGGGTCATCCAGGACAGAAAGGAAGGAATGATAGAGGGGACGAGCAGAGGAGCCCAGGAATGGGTGGCTGGAAAGAATGAGTACCCTGGGGGACAGAGAGGAGATGCTGGCATGGGGTCTTCCACACCCCTGTGAAGCAGCCACCTCCACCAGATCTTTGGGCCCAGAGGCAGCTGCTGCCCAGGCCCTAGCTAGCCCCAGTGTCAGGCATAAGAACATAAGAAGAGCCTTACTGGATCAGGCCAAAGGCCCATCTAGTCCAGCTTCCAGAGACGTTACAACGGTGGAGCACGTGGTTCACTCGAACCAGGCGCTCAGCGGCGGAGCGCGTGGAGCAGAAGCTCCAGGCGCTTCGGTGGGTGGGGCAGTCACCGACGCGAAGCGCCGCGTTGTGTCGGCCCGCCCTCCCTGGAGCCTGTTACGCTCCGAAATGAGCGGAAAACGGGCGGGGGCGCGTCGGCGTGACGCGGCGCAGGCCCCGCCCCCACACGCCAGGCGCCGGGAGGGCGCCCGACATTTCTGCCAGCTTCCTGTATCTCACAGTGGCCCCATCAGATGCCCCCGAGAGCACACAGCCAACAAGATAACCTGTTTCCTGTTGTCACTCCCTTGCACCTGGAAAACCTACTTCTAAAGCCAGGAGGTTTCTTATGGCTTGTAACCTGTGATGGTCTGGGTGAAGAAATATTTTCTTTTGTTCCTTCTAATGGACAGTCTACTCTAGCCTGGCAGGGGCACTGGGCACGACCATTCCTGCCAGGCAACTCCTTTGCCCTGGCCAGAAGAAGCTCCTGGTGAACCAATGGTAGAAGACTCGCCAGTGAAGGAAACTAGGGGAACGGATAGGAGGCTGTGGACTGAACATTGATGTAAAGGGCCCCAGCCTGAGTGACTGTAATAAATGTGTCCATGCACTGCAGATATACTCCTGTCCTGGTCCTGTCTCTTGCCCCCAGGATGCACCACCACCTTATATCCTCCCCCTATACCCCCACCGGAGGCTGTACCACCACCGGAGGAGGTGGAGGGTTGGGTCCAGCACATCTGTATAAAAGTGAGATTATGTAGGAAGCAGAAAATCAAATGTGTACTATATTCAGGCTTAAAAATTGGCCTCTTCCTTTTTCTTGACAGTGATAGGACTGGTTATTCGTTACAAAGTACACAGTCAATTTGCTTACAATATGCTCTGCTTGTATATTTGTATAAAGGGTCTTCAGTCCTTTCTCTTATCTAAAGGGAATGACATTCTTGAGCATCTCCTCACTTCTTACTACTCTCAGTGAGAAGTGCTGAAATATAGATCATACAGAATTGAGCGTTCTTCATTTTCCAAACCATAGGGCAGAATCTTGTTCTCCCAAAGAATGTTCTTCTAATCATCACCGATACCTTGCAGAAATTATTCCTAAGTTTATATGTGATCAAGAATGGGGATGGGACGTGCTCTATGAACGTTTTGTTGCTGTTTATGATTAGTACAGTACTCCCCCCATATCCGCTGGAGATATGTTCCAGGCCCCTCCGTGGATACTTGAAACCGTGGATAGGAGCAAACACCCCCTTCATGGTTTCCTGAGGGCCCCCCACCCTGCCTCCCCTGCAGGCAGGCGTGCATGCCCCCCCAGCTCTTATTTTTCTTTCAGCAAGCTTTGTTTCTTCCTTAAAACAAACAGAGAAGCAGCATCCACTGCAGGCAAGTAGAACGAGACTATGTCCTAGAGAGACTCTGCAAGGTTTCTGTTAACCTTGCAGAGCCTCTCTAGGACTTAGTCTCGTTCTACTTGCCTGCAATAAGCAGCCAGAGGCTGCTTCTCCTGTTTGTTTAAGGAAGAAACAAAGCTTACTGGGAAAAAAGTAAAAGCCTGGGGTGGTCTCCGCGATCCGTGGATAACTGAAACTGTGGATAGCTGATCAGTGGATATGGGGCCCCACCTGTATTACAGTATGATAGTTGATCAGCATGATACTAGGGCCAAGGGTTGATATTCTGAAGCAGTGACTGAAAGTTTAGGGTTCTCTGAACGGACCCATTGCCAATCCCTGAAACAATCTCTGTGCCCTCCTTAACAGCCTTCATGCAGGCTATGGTCATAGATATTTCAGGGATTGGTAGTGAGTCCTTCTGAAGAGCCATTGTCACATCTTCTTTCCCATCCATTGCACAGATTGAAGCTTTCCCTTGGAGGCCCCGGTGATGATACTGATAATTCAGTGACCTTAAGATGGAGGGAAATCTCCCAGTTGTGGATGGAGGGTGCCTGGAAGAAGCAGGAACTATTGACTTTCAGCCAAGGGAGTTGCACAGATGTTGTGTCTCCCACCACTTGCCAAGGTAAAACCCACCAAGGAAGAACCTTAGCAAAGGTCTACCCAGGTATCCACGATGGAGAGCAGTTTGCTGAGGTCCCCCGTAAATCCGGAGATGGCCCTGTGATAAACCACTGGTATTTGCACAAGTAAAAACAGTGGGGGCATTTTCTTAGAGCAGACTAACCATCATGCAGGTTACACAATAGCATGTGTCTCACAGTGGATGAGAACTTGATTGCGAGTGGTCAACCTCACTTGTTCTTTAAATACTTGTGTGTAGGCAGCCAAGCAGAGCCTTCAGCTGTGGTATTCAAGTTTCCTTAGTGTGCTTGTTAGGAATGCTAATATTAGTTATCAGAAAATGAGCAGGTAGGGTTGAGCAACCCATTATTTGCGCTCTGCTCTGCTGCAGTCATATGAAAGAGCACCAAGAGCAACAGAAAAACAGCAATAAGTTGCCCAAGAATGGCAGGACTGAAAGGAAGGACACTCTAGCCTCTGCCGTTGGCCAGAAGGGCTGCAGTGAGGTGTGTGTGTGTGTTATTGCGTGTAATCTCTTGTAAGCCATCTTCAGGATCACTGAATCAATAGGAGGGGTGTAAATCACCAAGATAAATCAACAAGGGGTTTCTCCGCATGGCAGACACGAAGACTAGGCCCCAACCAGATAAGTAATGCCATGCTGGTTACAAATGTGAGGGAGCACATAGCTATGACGGACAGGTGTTTTTTTATGAAGAAATAAATTCACAAAATGGCATTGGCTTTGGCAAGGCTGGCTCAAGACCTCGAGGTGGCATGCCTAATGCTGCCCCTCCATACCCAGTGAGCCAGCTTCTGCTTCTCCCGCATGCTGAATTGGAAAAGGAAGCAGGGAGATGGAGTAAAAGAGGAAGTGTGGAGGAGATGATCCAGTGCTTTAGCTAGCATACCACTCTCTTCTCCAAACTTTATCTGCTATTTCATCCCCTTTTTTCCACCACCCTGGGAGTGGAAAGAGAAGCAGCAATGGAGGCAAATGGGCAGGCATTGGTGGACGCTTCTCTTCACTTGCTACCTGAGGTGACTGCCTCTGCCTCAGCAGCGTTTGGCATCATGTACAAACACACCATGTAGAATGTGGCACAGCAAGTGTCATACACATAGTACACACCTTGTTAGCTCGTGCGTTAGCTCTGCCCCAACCTCCCCTCAACCACCCCGCCACCACCTTACCTGCACTGGCACAGCACACTTCTGACACATGCATGGGGCCTCTGACTATTTGCACAGGCGGCACCACAGCGCGTGAGAGTGGTGAGGTTTATGACTCCGTAAGAGGATTTATGGTGGCAGATTGAGAGATCCACCACCATAAGCCCTGCATAAGATTGGGCTGCAAGTCCAGTGGTTTTGCCAGCTGTCCACTATTCAAGATGGTGATACCTCTTCCCGTGCCTCAGTCAGCCTCCAAGATGTGCTGGCCGCGAATTGGTGGGGAATTGTTTCATTCCTCACTAATGATATCATAGACAATAAGCCTGTGCTTCCCTAATTTCTCGTGGCTGAGGTGCCTTGTTTTGTTTTTTTAAATATAAATTAGCAACACATTTCAGTGACATCTGAAAGATTTTACTTTAATGTGTGAATGAGTAAGAAATGGTCCTTTAGAGGAGCTCACTTCTTGTATCCTTTGTGAGTCACTAGTCTGAGAATGCTCCCTACTTTTAAGAGAATTCTAGGCTGCCACAACCAGCTATGGGCTTCCTTATTCCCAGGGCCCACTTGGATGGTGGGGAGAGAGAAGGAGGAAGTTCTTCTCCTCTTCCTTCCCACCACCAGCTTCTAGGCACCACATTCTTCTAGGCAGCCCCAGGACAAAGTGGAGCTGTGTACCTGCTGTCCTGCAATCATTCATAGTAAGCTGGGGACGGGGGAAGAAGTTAATTTCCTCTGCTTTCCTGGGCTGGTTCTGCACTAGCCTGGTAAGTTCAGGACTGGGAGTGGTGGGGGAATTGAAACAGCACCACGGGTGGCATGTACGAGTTGGTACGATTCAGCAAGGCACTTTAAAAAAACAAAACACACAGTTTTCATTTAGGATGTGACTTGGCTTGGGATGTGTCACATGATTGTGAAAAAGATTATTATTTAGATGCTAGCGATATCTTGGGAGGAAATCCATGTATTTGGTATATGCATGCAGGAAATATCAGATAGGCAGATACTATTCACTCAGACTTGCGAAGGAAGTCCAACGTTTTGCCATGATCTTGAATCAAAATGCAAGTTGTAGCAAACAGCCGTACAAGAAGCCGGTCACTCCTTTTCCTGTAATGCAGGACGCAATACTTCTTTTGTTGAAATTGAAAGTTAGCAAACATGGCAGGAGCCATTGCTAACATTGCAAGAATCCAGTTCCCTCATTGGAACTGCTCAATTCACCCCTCAGTGGCTTTCCATGTACCCCAACAATGGTCTCCAATCCCAAGACTGGGATTCTGCATTTTTCAGCTGCAGCAGGACTCGATGGCAAAATTCTTTATGCCTGCACAACAGAATTCAAATAGCTTTCCTGCTTTTAATATCATATTGCTTTCAGATGGTAGGAAAGTTCCAACTTTTCTCTCGGGTCACGGGGCTTCAGGCGTGAGCTCCGCCCCAAAGACAAGCTGAGATAAGATTCTCGTTTCTGGATTTTGCAGGCAGTTCTTAACAATGAATAGTTAAGCATCGGAGTGGCTCCAACTTTTCTGCTATTCTCACAGCACGATATTATAGTCAGAGCCTGAGCTTGGTTCTCAGAGGAAACGGCTGGGGTTGAGCATAAGGGGATGGCTCTGCCAAAGACTCCGTTGCTATCCAGACCAAAGAGCCTTTTGCCTGTCTCTTGGCTCCGGAGGAAACGTGTGAGTGGGTGGACTTCATAATGCAGGATCTTAATGCAAGAATATCTCCCTTCCTGTTACCAGCTGCATCTTGCAGGCTGAAGTTATTTGCTTGTTTGGACTTTGCAAATCGCCTGGGAGGCAGGCACTCAAGCAGCCCAGACAGAGCATGGAAGACCTAATGAGGTCAATGGGACTGTTCATGAATAAGTTTGCCTAGAAGCGTGATGAAAGATGCACACAGCCTGTGATAAGGACTAGATGCCAAGCAAGCAAGGCTTTACAGGCAAGCATATTTGTGCACACGACTGGAGGATTGATTCTTTTTTTCCACTTGTTGCTGCAGTTCCTACTGACTCATAGGCCAGTGGCTTTTTCTAATTATCCAGTGGCTTGCCTAAGGGCCAAACTAAATGTGCCATTAATATAAGGTCATGCAAGCACACCACCTGCCCTATTTCTTTTGTATTATAAAGAGCATGCAAACAGAGCCCACTCCATATTAGGATAGGGGGTTGTAGCACTTTCCTCTCACTGTGATTCCTGATCCAGATTTCCTGACACCACCACAGATGCTGTTTGACAAGGGAAAACAGCTTCCCCCAGCTTTCTCTGAAAAGGTCTTGTCTGTCTACAGCCCATACTTCTTTTCTGTTTCTAGTGGATAAAATCTAGTAGGTAAAGACTTTCACAGAAAGCTGAAAAAAGAAAAAAATTGTTATATCACACAATTTCCTAGGAGTGCGAAAACACACACACACCAATTATGAGGAGGATCCTTCACCACGTGGCACAGTACCCATAAACAGAGACAACTTGATAACAAGGAATAACAGAGTCCTATTTTCTCTCCTCCTCCCTTGGTACGTATGTACAGTCAGGGTGCCAGGTCGCTATGGGAAACAAGAGGTCCGTATGTGCTGCGCATATCTCAGTGAAGCCCATCCTCTTCATTAGGTCTTAGGGGCACAGGTCACTCTGGGGGTTATCCCCTGTTATCCCCATACTACCTGTTATCTTCTTTGGTAATTCTGCCATATGTGGGTGCAGTGCAGGACTTCTGGGTTCAGAATCAGTGGTGTCACTAGGGGGTGTGGGGTGATCGGACTGCACCGGGTGACACCCACAGGGGTGTGTGACACCACTAGTGGCCAAAAATTGTGAAAAATTTGTATTTATGAATAATACCATTCTATGTGTAATTACATGCAGAATACAATGAAATAAGCCGTGTGGAATTATTTGTATTCCATCAAACATTATGGCCAAATAACCGGAAAAATAAAACAACTGCTTTATGTAACAAAAAGTGGATTTCTTTAACTCAAAACAGACCAATGAAACTGATTGTTCCGAGAGCTGTGTTGGTTACTGATTTGTAGGGTGACCTATAAATAAAGTTAATGGGGGTGACATCATGTGTTACCGGACTGGGTGACACCAACCCTCGTGACACTACTGACCAGGTATTTCCACCACCTGTATTTCCACCACCTGTAGAAATACATAGTCCTGCCTGATGGGCATCTTTTGTAGAACCCAGCTCAGCCCAACCTTGTTTCTCCCTATTCACCTCTGGGGTCCATCATGGGGGTGATGCACTGAGCTCTCGCACCAGGTGACGCAAACCCTAGTGATACCTCTGTTCAGAATCATTGGGCATTTGCTAA
Source organism: Plestiodon gilberti rubricaudatus (assembly GCA_026170595.1). Taxonomy (NCBI): domain Eukaryota; kingdom Metazoa; phylum Chordata; class Lepidosauria; order Squamata; family Scincidae; genus Plestiodon; species Plestiodon gilberti. Next base: position 23,060,999 of record JANXHW010000002.1, on the reverse strand, counting down.
GACCCACACCATGGCAAGGGCCCAGCTGCTGCCACCTGTTTACTGTCTTCTCCAAGTGTGAAATCAATGACAGAGGAGACGGAGCAACAGCCTCAGCTCGCTCTCCCCTTCTGGGTGGTAGTGTGATTGGGCCAAAGGGAGAGGAGGAGGTGGGCCACCGTTGGGAGGGAGCACTGAGGGCATCTTACCTAAGGGCTCCCAAAAACCTGGAGCTGGTACTAACACTGGAAGGATGAGAAGGCTCATGCCCTCCTCTGTGTTTTTTTTGTTTGCTTTTTGCAATCCTAATGCTCGATGTTGAAATCAGGCTGCATCCTAGATTATTATTATTATTATCATTATTATTATACAGTATTTATATACCTCTTTTCAACAAAAAGTTCACAAAGCGGTTTACAGACAAAATCAAATGATTAAATGGCTCCCTGTCCCAAAAGGGCTCACAATCTAAAAGAAGATGCAGAACACCACCAGCAACAGCCACCAGAAAAGATACTGTGCTTGGGTGAAAGGGGGGCAGTTACTCTCTAATCTCCACCTCTTCCATGTCCAATTAACTTTAAAAAGCTATTACACTTCATTGAAGGGTTGCATCAGATCATTTATTAAGGAAAGAAATATTATTTTTCAATGTGCCATTTGAGAATTATAAAATCCCAAATAGTTTACCTGAGGTCTTATTGTCTACTACAAGAAAAGCATATATTTATGTGGCCTAATGAAATAGGAAACAGTAGAATGGTTTAAGAGAAGAACGCATGTGGACAAAATGATAAATTAGATTGGGCTTTGGGTAAAACCTGATACTGGCACACAGTGCATCTTCTGCAATGCTAAAGTGCCCTGGGCTTTATTTTTATACAGTATTTTTCTGCCTGGTAGTTAGGCTTAATTGACATTGAGGTTCTCACTCTGCTTTAGTAATTTTGTTACTTTGCTGTCATTAGAGTTGATCCTTTCGGCTCGGGAGTTAATTTGGAAATTTAATTTCCTTGGGAAATATTCTATTCCCACTGAGACTAACAGTTTAAACATGAACGTTAATGGAATAAGGGGTTGTTCCTCCAAGTATATCTATATCACAGTTTTAAATAGATTTAAGAATCAATCTCTTTTCCCAGATAACCCTGGAAACTGTAGCTCTGTGATTTCTGAGGGCTAGAGATTTCTAGCAGAATTCTCACCATACTGCCATTCCCTGGAGTCCTTGTATGAAGACATGGCAGCTAGATTGGCATATCTATGAAATGGTATGAATGTTATGTCAATATATACCAATAAATTGGTATGAAACCATTCCATTTGCAGTGTAAATATTAGGGGGGTGTTTTCAGTTTGGGATGAATGGGAATGACAAGTTGGACCTCTTTCATTTCATATTCATGATGAGACAAACACAGTGGGCACGACCAAATATACAAATATGAGTGAACAGTGGCTTATTGGGAGCCCAATCCTATCTCAGGCTTAAGGTGGTGGATCTCATGATGGACTGATGGTGTGAAAGTCATACCATTGTCATGTACTTTGAGGCGCAAAGGCCCCATGCACATGACAGCGGCTCCCAAATGCCTTGCCTGAGCAGGTAGGTTGGCCATAGGGGTGGTTTGGGGAGATCGTGGGCAGTTTGGGGTGGAGAGCGGGCCAGGCAGGGGGGGTACGGGGTCGAGAGGGGGATCTTCATGGCAGCATGATCATATCCTCCTTTTTCTGCCCAGAAATTTCCCTTGAGTCTCCTTGGACTCATGACAGCAAAACAGCTGGCGTGGGTCCGAGAAGACCTATTGGAGGCCAGGCGGCCTACTGGGAGATAAGTAAAATACAGCAAATGTACAGTATTGTCCAGTGCTATGGTTCTTTTATGACAGCAGGACTAGTATCTCACTGGTGTAAAAGGGCCTACGATGGATGATGATCGCGCTGTTGTTGGGCTGTTTGAGGTCTCTGCCGCAAGACAGAGACAATGGCAGATCCCCGCTGCTGTAGACCCCAGATGGAGCCAGGGCAGGCAGGCTGGTGTGGAGGACAGGTTTTGGGCGGGGAGAAGGAGAGTAGGGGGAGTAACTGGGCAGGGAGGGGGAGGAACAAGGGGCATATGAAGGGCAAGAGGGGGTGACTTTTGCCTGATCCTATCCCCCATTTTGCAACCTGACATATCCACTGGCTCTCCTTGGACTTGTGCCGGTAAAATTACTGGCCCAGATCTGAGGAGACCCGTAGGTGATAGGCCAGCTTACCAGGAACCTACCAGGAGGCAAGTGAAAAAAAAATATATTTTACTTACCTCTTGCAGGCTGTCCAATTCCCCCCCCCCCAGCATGCAGTGCACACTCTGTCGGTGCAGCTGCATGCTATAACATGACGGGGGATAATATTGGGCTGTTAGAAGATGCAGAAATAGAGTGAAAACTAAAGACAACTACGGTATACTGCCTAACAAGGACCATGGGCGTCGACGGAGGGAAGCGCGGGGGCGGGCCGCCCTGGGGCGACGCGCGCACAAGGGTGTTGCGCGCCCCCCCGTACTTACATTTTTGATGTTTAAGTTGGGCCCGCCCTCGCGTCCGTTTGGCTCCAAAATGAGCCGAAAACGGAGCGGGGAGGGTGCTCTGCTCCTGCGCGTGACGTCACGCGCGGGGGCAGAGCCTCTCCCTTACAGGTGACGCGCGCCCCCGCTCTGGGGTGACACGCGTCCTAGCGACGCGACTGACAAGGACTCATTGAATCATATTGTTATAAAACTAAAGTGCATGTAAAAGCAAAACATATGAAAGGAGGAGAACCAGAGAACAGACTGTTTTATTATTGCTTATATGTAGAAAGAAAGGGACACCCCTGAAGAACCATTAAAAAAAACTGCAGTAGCCGAACATTTCACAAAATAAATATCACTTTGAATCTTTCAGGTTGTGTCGATGATGACTTTGTGAACTCTGTGTAGTTAAGAAATGGATACTACCTATTCCCAGAATGACTGGTAATGGAAAGAGAGCCATTTTCAGTGCCCCCTGGAATACTTTTGTGGCCCAAGGTTCCTGATCAATGTGAGAATGCCAGTCTCTTGCATTACATGTCTGTTTGATCATACTAGGCTTCTGGGTATTTTTTGTTTTGCTTTTTAAAAAAAAACCCAACAGTGTGTCATTTAAGAGGGCAATAGAAAGCACTCTTTGAGTGGAAATGTTCGTTTAGCTCTTCAGTACATCACTCTGTCTCATTTTGCGACATAACTACTAGTTTCACTGTGCACTCTGCTAAACAAGATCTATTCTCTCCTATGAGGCCGTTATTATCTGCAGGGGTAATTTTGATGGTATTGCATTCTTGGTACAGTTATTTAGATTTATTTATAGTTATTTGGATTGCAATTAAAGTAGCTATTCAGCACAACAAATTAGCAGTGCTATGGATCCAGCAAAGACTAAATTGCAGAAATATCTAGTTTTCTATTCAATAAAGTATACAAAACTGAAAGGCCTGCTGAGAGATAAAATAGCATATTAATATTCAGTCACAGCTTAAAAACGCCAAGACACCCTTGACTTTTGTGAGGCTGCAGTCATAAAAACACTTCCCTTGAAGTAAGTCCCTTTGAACTCACTGGGCCTTACTTCTGAGTAAACTTGTATATGATTGTGCTATGAGTTAGCGATAAACGTTACGTGTCTGTTTGTAACCGCTCAACCCAGCATGTGGAGAGTCTTGCACCCATTTTGATTCTCACTTACTAGCAATGAACAGATTGCCAGGATGTGTTGCCTAGGAATGTCGATGACCTTGACCGAATGTGGAAAAATAGTTGCAGGGTCAACTGCACTGGTATTCTGAGAGTGTTGTGGAACCGTAAGTGGAGCAGGACACCGCTACGTGTGTGTAAGCAGCTCCTCCCCCTTGCCAGTCGGAGACATTCCCAGTTGGCGATGGCTACCACGCGGGTGGAACTGAGCCACCTACGTGATAGCCATCGCCCACTGGGAATGGCTCTGACTGGGGAGGGGGAGGGGCCGCTTACACGCACGAAGCAGCGTCCTGCTCCACTTGCGGTTCCGCACCACCCTCGGAATGCCAGTGGTCAACTGTTCCCCATTTGGATGAGAGCCAAAAGTTGTTTGTGGACTTGTTCTTGAAAATGTTGGCTTGGTTGGCAGAGGGAGGTTTCTGCTGCCATTATCTGTGATGATGCTTCAGCAATGTGATTATGCTCCTCAGAGTTCTGGTTGCCAGCGGATACCATGTTTCTCTGCACAAACCTCCCAAGTGAAGGTCGGAAGCATTGCCCTTACTCCAGTTGCTTCATGATGACGCCACATGAAATTGTCATGAAGCCAAATCAAAGCTTTATTGCAAATGACAGCGTCAAGGGCAAATAGCTTTGGTGGTAATTTTTGGCAGAAAATAGTGGAGGGGTTATCCTCTCCTTTCATCACACCCTGGTTCTCATTTGGATCAGGGCCCTTGTGGCTGCCAGCTGTAAAGAAAAATGAGATAGGGAACACAGTGTACAGGATCCAAACATGCCATTAAAGTAATGCCATGTTCTTGTCTAGTTCAGTTAGGTAAAGGTAAAGGTGACCCTTGACAATTAAGTCCAGTCATGTCCGACTCTAGGGTGTGGTGCTCATCCCCATTTCAAAGCCGAAGAGCCAGCGTTGTCCGAAGACGCCTCCATGGTCATGGGGCTGGCATGACTCTCCTTGCCACAGCGCGTAGCATGCAGCTGGAACACGGAGCACTGTTTACCTTCCCGCAAGCGGTATAAGAACATAAGAACATAAGAAGAGCCCTGCTGGATCAGGCCAAAAGCCCATCTAGTCCAGCTTCCTGTGTCACACAGTGGCCCCACCAGATGCCTCAGGGAGCACACGAGACAACAAGATACCTGTGTCCAGTCGCCACTCCCTTGCACCTGGCACAGAGAAAACCCACTTCTAAAAACCAGGAGGTTGCTTATGGCTTGTAACCTGTGATGGTCTTTTCCTCCATGAATTTGTCCAAACCCCTTTTAAAGGCATCTAGGCCAGGTGCCATCACCACATCCTGTGGCAAGGAGTTCCACAGATGAATCACACGCTGGGTAAAGAAATATTTTCTTTTGTCTGTTCTAACTCTCCCTCCACTCAATTTTAGTGTGTGTCCCCTGGTTCTGGTGTTGTGCGAGAGGGAAAAGAATTTCCCTCTATCCACTCTCTCCATCCCATGCATAATTTTATAAGTCTCAATCATGTCCCCCCTCAGGCGCCTTTTTTCTAGGCTGAAAAGCCCCAGACGCTGTAGCCTTTCCTCGTAAGGGAGGTGCTCCAGCCCACGAATCATTCTGGTCGCTCTTTTCTGCACCTTTTCCAATTCAATTATATCCTTTTTGAGGTATGGTGACCAGAACTGGACACAATACTCCAGATGTGGCCTTACCATCGATTTGTACAGATGTACAGGTATAGATGTAGTGGCCGGCCCTTTAGGCCGGCCGCGTATCTTTACACAGGATTGGGCTGCCCGGTGCTGCCTCACTCCTCTGAGACCTCAAAACTCATGAATATTGATGACAACCCCATGAATTTCCCCCCCAAAATTGACTGCTTCCCATAGATAGAAGCCTGGTGAGGTCATTTGTTACCAAGGTCAGTGAATGGGGCCAAGCGACCTTTACAAGAGCAAATGTAGATGGCTGACAAATGAATGAGGGGTTTTTCCATGGCAGTGTAGAAACAAAACCCCCCTAAATACTGAACAGAAGTGGTGAAGCAGGTGCGGGAGGCTTGTAATTCACAATATACACAGAGCATCTCAGAGTATATAAAAAAAGGTAAAGGTATCCCCTGACAATTAAGTCCAGTCATGTCCGACTCTAGGGTGTGGTGCTCATCCCCATTTCAAAGCTGAAGAGCCAGCGTTGTCCGAAGACGCCTCCGTGGTCATGTGGCCAGCATGACTCTCCTTGCCGCAGCGTGTAGCATGCAGCTGGAACACGGAGCGCTGTTTACCTTCCCGCAAGCGGTACCTATTTATCTACTCACATTGACATGCTTTGAAACTGCTAGGTTGGCAGGAGCTGGCCAAGCAACGAGAGCTCACCCCGTTGCGGATTTGAACTGCCGACTTGGTTCAGCGGTTTAACCCACTGCGCCACCCGCTGGCCTCTAGTTCAGTTACCCATATTATAACGTTAAACTGAATGAGTTTTTAAAATTCCTCTCTGTGCTTTGCAAGACATAACCTTAATCTGCAGCTTTAACCCTTTCCGCCATCCATACTTTGATTGGCCTTTCCTGGCTTTCCCCATTCCTTCTTTTAGTTTCACCAACTACGCAAGAGAAAAAAAAAAGCAAAGCAGACACAAAATATTAGACCATGTTCAGTAGCAGGAGAATGTTCTTTCCACCTACAGAACAAACTAGTCAACATATTTCACTTACGAAAGCATTTTGATTTTCATGTGAAACGCTTCCACTCAACAGACTATATCTATTTGAAACATTTAAGCAAAATGTTTTCTGTCCTTTTTGTGATTGGCTGTGATAAAAGAGGTATTCTGGCTACAGTCTGTTAGACTGCTGGAACCAGATGGAATTTGGGACATAAAATGTGACAAGGAATTACCGTATTTATCGGCGTATAAAATGCACCGGCGTATAAGACGCACCTTCCTTTTGGCCCTGGGTTTCAAGAAAAAAAGATTTAAAGCATTTTTGGGCCACTTGGCCACTTACTGCTTGGCTGCTTAATTAGCTAATTTACATAAATTGCACAAAAATACCAGGATCTCTTTTAAAACACACAGCAATAAGACACATGAACAAAATGCACCAGAATTTAAATCCCAAGTACAAAAAAACCCCAGACTCAACTCTTTTTCCCCCAACCCACCCAATGCACAGTTTCCAAAGTAAAAAAACATTTACCCCAAGTACAAAACCCCCCAGACTCAACTCTTTTCCCCCCCAACCCACCCATGCACAGTTTCCAAAGTAAACATAAATCCCAAATACAAAACCCCCAGACTCAACTCTTTTTTCCCCCACCCCTGCAGTTTCCACAGTAAAAAACATAAAAGTACAAACAAAAAACGAGACTCAACTCTTACCACCTTACCACCCCCAGACTCAACTCTTACCAACTCTTAAACAACATAAATCCCAAATACAAAAACCCTAGACTCAACTCTTTTCCCCCACCCCACCTATGCAGTTTCCAAAGCCTCCCAACTAGGCCCAGTTCAGAAGCTTACCCATGCTGCATTCATTCAGCATCCGGAAGAGCAGGCCCTCAGCAGCTCAGCTGAACTGAACTGAGCACAGCGCCCTCTGCTGGCTGCTGAGAAGCTCAACTCATGCACATGCATAAATTAAACCAGACAAACAGCTGTAGATCGGATATATTAGTTAGGGAAGAAAGCACAAGGGAGCTCTCAGGCTCCGGAAAAACACGGTAAGCCCGAAAATGCTTTAAAACAGGCAAGGGGGGGAAAGGGATTTTTTAGTATTGGCGTATAAAACGCACCCTACTATTTTGGGTCACAAATGTAGACAAAAAATGTGTCTTATACGCCAATAAATACGGTGTTCATTGTTTTTTAATTTTTGGTTTTTTAAAAAAACAGCAAGCTATGATTAGCAAGCATATGGAAAGTGTTCGCAGGATTTGAAGCTTGAAAACCCTCAAAGCTAAATGTTCAGTCCTCCTAGTTGCTTCAAGCCATCCATGTATGCAAGTTGTATCTGCTTATGGATTGAGAAAATTCAAGCTGTTTAAGTCAAGTGCCTCCAGTTTTTCTTCTTACATCTTTCCACTTAAAAGCTTTGGAAGATAAAGCGAGGAAAACTGAATTAATGCTTTGCTATGGTTTTAAGATTACATGTATAAATTCCATATTAAAGACCCTGGAAGAATAGTAATTTTGAAACTTGGCACTTACTGTACAATTTAATTTGGCTGCTGGATTTAATTACTTAGTAAAAGAGTATTTTTTTTCTTCAGACTGAGCATTTTTTAAAATCTCAGTGGAAGGTTTTCTTGAGAAAAGAGGTGCCTTCTATGAAGTAAACCCAAGAATTTATGTGGTTTGAAAACATGCGACATCTACCATGATCATTATATGTAACCTTTACTTGTGGAATTTCCTGAATTAAGTCAAATGCTCTCTCTCTCTCTCTCTCTCTCTCTCTCTCTCTCTCTCTCTCTGTGTGTGTGTGTGTGTGTGTGTGTGTGTGTGTGTGTGAATGTCAGAAGGTGGGTAGGTGGAAGTTGCTACTTCCACCACTGCAGTTGTATGCACCTATTTTTCTACAATTGTTTCTGTATCCCTGCTCCTTTGCTGTCCTTAGCCATTGGCTTTCAGTCTTCCTACCAGTAAGGAACCTGCTCCTCAAGTTTGTCAGCCATAGACTCTCTGCATATTGTGGAAGATTCTGAGAACACTCACTGGGTCACAGTGACGTAGAAGGGGAGTGGCGGGAGGTCAGTACGCCCCAGGTAGCAAGTGGGACGGGGCAGCTTACCGGAGGCAGGGGCTAGAAGATGGCAGCAGGGGTGAGAAAATGGTGGCAGGGTGGCAGGGAGAACGCAGCGGTGGCAATCCAGGCGGTGGCAGTGAAGGCGGCGGAACAGGTCAGACGGAGCTCTGGAAGGCGTCCGCTGCCTTGGCGCGCCGTTTGTTCTGGTCCCCACCCGCTCGACCCCCGAGTGATGTTTTGGTCTGGCTTGCATCACTCGGAGCGGGGCAAGTGATGTCAGCTGTCACGTGGGGGGCTGCTGGCGCGAAGCCAGCTGCGCTGCTGCTGGGTCACTCTGACTTTGCATAAACTTAGTGTGAACTCTAGAACAGGGGTTCCCAACCCCTTCCCGGCCAAGTACCACCTCCGGCGCCACTCTCCTTCTGAGTACCACTGGAAGTGACTGGCAATGACATCATCGCCAGTTACTTCCAGGTTTTCAGAGTCCAGAAAACACAGGGAGGAGGCTCTGGGCAGGTAGGAGAGCCGTTTTCAGTGTTCCCGAGGGGTTTGGCCAAAGGCAAATGCCTCTTGGGAGCAAAAATGCGCCACCAAAAGCTCTGCATCAGAGCGGGATTCCACTGGTTCAGTGGTCCAAGTATCACCAGCAGTCAGCCAAAGTACCATTGGTGGTACTAGTACCACAGGTTAGTAACTCCTGCTCTAGAACATTAGTCTTCATCTTTTCAGACCCGGCATCTGTGCAACATGATGCCCAGGTTTTTTTTAAAAAACTATATTTGTTCATCCCACTCTGTTTCCCACTGTACTGTGTGCTTTTCTTCTCTGTTTCTGCCCTTCTTAAAGCATAAGTAATACCTTAAAAAAGACAAGTGCAAAAAGAAAATGGTGGTGGTGATACCACTGTTAGTGTGCGACTCATCTAAGATTAGGCTGTGACCCTTTCGTGCGTCACAACATGCCTCTAAGACCATCTCCGTAGAACACAGACCCCTGCAGCCACTCATTCCAAGAGAAGATCAAGAGAGGGTGGGTCAACAAGCTGTCTTTTGAGCACCCTTGTCTGTCGTTACTGAACTTCTTATTCAGGTAACCCAGGATTCTTTGGATGCTGTCTGAAAATGATGACCATAAGCCATTTCATGGTCTGAGGAAATGTGTTACAACCACTTGCTGAAGCTAAACAAATCTAGTCACCATCAATCCTGGAGTGGGTGACTCCCTGGGAAGCAGTGTACGTCACATTGAGTTCCACGATGGAAGAAAGGCAGGATATAAACATACTGTAATACAATACATATGCGGAGGAGGCCATCCCAAGCTTTCTAGGAAGGTAGTTCCAGAAGATGGGTGCCATCACATAAAAGACTCTGTTGCACGATGCCTGGGACTTCATTTGTGTAATTGGTGATACAGCAAGCAGAGCCTCGTCTGAAGATCTAAGGATATAAGGATGTCCATATGGCATAAGATACTCCTGTAAGTTTGCAGAAGCCAGGCCCCAATCAACAGTGGTGGTGGTGGATTGACTCTGAGGCCAATCCTGTATCCTGCTGGAAGAGTGCAGTGGCCTATAGGGCTGAGCTATAATAAAGAAAAATTATGAATTGTCTAATCACATGGGTTTATAAATATTACCTGTTATGTCCTTGTTATACTACTTTAGCCATCAGTGATCCAAGCCCATCAAGATCTTAACATTTTTGGCTGTCATACTTGTCTTTTATATAGTATTTTTAAAGGCCTCCAGTTTCAGAAATGCAAAATGGGTTTGCCAAGGAGAAAGCTTATCTACAATTCAGTACAGTTAAACCACCCACTTGAAAACTTAGTTCCCCCCTTTGTGGCAAGGCTACTTGAGTAAAATTCACTGTCTGTTGTGGTGTTTAAAAGAAAAAAAAAGAATAGCACTCGAAACCTCAAATGCTAATTCTAGGACACTACAAGCTTCTGAGCATCAACCACGAAGGAAGTATTAGTGCTGTCAATAATATATTGCAGGGGACCATTGACACCTTCATGCTGGTCTTGCAGGATGTAGTCTTAGGATGTATTTGAATTCTTCAACAAAAATGTGGTATTATGATATCCACACAGATAAAGGGATGAAAGGAGGAATCACTGGATGCAAATTTTATACTTATTGAAACTGGGCTTTGGGGGTCTGTTTTGCATAAGAAATGCCTGTTTGCCTCCAAGAGAGCTTTCTTATGGCTGAAGGCACTCCTTGGGATTCAGACAATCCCTGCAACAGGGGAAGGCAACCTGTGTTAAGCTACTATCAAGCACTGGCATCAAAAGAGCTGCCTGTGAAGTGAAGAGGCAGAGCTTCTGATTTGAGTTAGCAAAGCTAATTTGCCGAGGAGGACAAGAATATGCAGCTAGCTACTCTTGGTGCACCTGGAATAGTGAAAAAGATGCGTGAAAACAGTAGAGATCCAAGTAGATCTATGTCAGTCCAATCTTTTTTTTTTTTGAATAGGTTTTTTATTTTCCATTATAAACACACAAAAAACTATAAGGAATTATAGGGAAAGGGGAAGTAGGTAACAAAAACAAACAAACAAAAAAACCAGGTAACAACACGATACATTAGGAAAATCACTACACGGACATCGTTCTATGTCAAAATAACTATTTCAGCCTCTACTATATTAACATAATTATTTGGACCTATTCATTTATCCTAAATAAAATTAAACTTCATAATAACTCCCAGCCTTCCACTTTATAAATCATTACATCTAATAATAATCTTCTACTTTGTTTTATATAACATCTAATTCTATCAAATAATAAATCTTAAATATTAACTCTACAATATCTAATATAATCTCAACTTTCCATTACATAGCATACCTCAACCCAACAGCCATGACCATATATATAATACCAAAATATCACTTTAGGCTGTTACTAGTATCACCATATTCAGTAAAAGAAATTCTCTTATAGATAGCTCCATACCTCATGATATCTCTTTTAGTGCTGCAAGGACCACCCTCAAAAATTAAACTTTAAACACCTCTACCCCATAACATCTTAAGCTCAAATACCCATCAGGATACCTTACATCTTAAATCAAAGCTCATCCCACAATTTCCCTAGTAAATCAATCAAGTTCATCATATAAAGTATTTTTTTTTAAAAAAAAACCTCTTATCTAATCTAATCTGTTAACTAGTTCTAAAAATTTACTCAGCCGATTATTTAGTCAAAAATCTTATGTCTAAGCTGCTCCCTTACCACTAATAAACCAATCCACCCATAAACCTACTACTTCTAAAATAGCGTAAATCTCCACTCTCGAACTCATTACCAGGCTGTAAGTTCATAATAATTTGACCAATTCGGAATGAACATCCCTAGCTTCATTTCAATCGGACACGAGATTTCTTGCCAATACAACCAAATCTCATTATCCTCTTGTCCAATTGAATTGTAGATTTGCTGTGAAAATCAGTCGGAACAGTTAATTGTTTAACCTTACTGATATTCAGTCTAAAAATACGTTCAGTACTGTTCAAATTTTCCAAAACTTCTACTTCTAAAATCTGTAAATCATTTATCGCCCCATCAAACAAACATTGATACAAATCTTCATAAATCTCCCCCAAAAAATTACAGACATTAAACAAAGAGTTAGCACTCTCCATTTCCAATCTCAATGATGCAGCCTGCAATTCCTGATGATTAATCTCATCTGGATTCATTGTAACCTGTTGCTTAAAAAGTCCTCTCGTACTGTTCCACTGCTTCAGTTGTTGCAATAAGTATTGTCTTTCTTCGGAAGCATCTTTAATCTCATTAATGCTGTTTTGCATAACTTTCAAAGCCTCCATCAGCTGTTGAAAATCTGTTTTCTGTATACCTGCAGGTATTAAATTAGCTAACTCCATGCTGCAATACTAATAAATCAACTAGGGAATAAACAATATAAAAAACACTAACAGTACTAAACAATATAAAGACACAAAAGTCCCCTTTTTATCTTCTTCTTGTCCGAAATCACCTTAAGATTTCAGGTCGGTTTACTTCTCAGACTTCCTTAAATATCTCAGTCCAAAAAACCAAATTAAAAAAAAAAAAAGAAATGTCCACAGAGCAAGCTCAGTTCAAAGTTCAGATAATATAGTTCAGCTGAGTAAACAGGAATATCCCCCGACGTGTAAGATATCACTTCAAGGCCAGTAAGTACCAACTACCAGTCCAAACAAGTTTGTGATCCAAAAGTCCATATATTCAAAAAATCCGGAAAGCAGCCGGAAAGCAGAGGAGTGAATTCCGAAGTAGTTCCAAAAATAGGCCTTTTAATCCAAACTCAAACCCCTGCAGATTTCCAAAAACTCCACCAAACTCCTGGAACACACAGGGTTAACTTTTCCAAAACTCCTCAAAAGATAAGCCTCCTCCAGTAATTCAACACTCTTCTCTTCCCGATGATCAATTCCACACAAACACCGCTGTCTTCAGAAAACAAAGCAATCTCTGTACGAAAGGGGGGGGGGGAGGATCCCTTTCCCCTCTCTTGCTCATTTATGCCGCTCAGATTCCTCCCTCCGATATTTTCCACTCACCATATATCATCCAACTCATCAAAAATCAAGTTACTTCTTTCAGGTAAGGTTGGGAGCTTAAAACAAGTCTATTTCAAGTACAGTCTTTTCTCCCGTCCGGGAGAGAGCGGTTACGCGCGCCTACACAGACGCCATAATGGCGTCTGCTACAAAACGGGGATAGAAAAGGGGATACCGGTCGAACACAAGCACGGCGCCCCGACTTGGATCGACCAGAATGCCCCCCAATCTCTCACCCACACCTCTCCTGGTGTGGGAGGTCCCGATCCGTGCTGGATCAAGGGAAATCCCCCGCTTTGCGGCGCGGCTCCAAGGAGACTCCTGGAGTCGCGTCTTCAGCCCGTCGTAGCTCCGCCTTCTTCCTATGTCAGTCCAATCTTAACTAAATGGAGTATGTGCTGCATCCTGCAAGGGGGGAGGCAGTCATACCTGGAGGCCTCCTCTAGGTATGGGAACTTTGGTTCCCTTACCTTAGGGTAAGGCTCTGCTTCCCCAATGGTCTCCTGAGATCTGCACTATATTTTTGGTCTTAACATTAAGGGACTCTGTTCCTATATTTTCTGTACTAGGCAACCTTCACCTCTGCTGTGTTGTGATCTACTTTGGTAGCACCTTCATATTTGCCTTAATACTTTCTCTTGCAACTAACAGCCCAACCCTATCCTGCACCGGCCCACGCCATGGACAAAGCATGTGCTGCACGCTGTGGGCCAGCAGGAGACCAGACAGCCAAGGAGAGGTAAGTTAAAAACTTTTTTTACTTACCTCTCCATTGGCTACCTGGTCTCCAGTGGGTCGCCTTGGACCTATATGGCAGCTCTTTTGTTGGTGCAAGTCTGAAGGGGAGAGTCTGAGCCAGGAAGGGGGATAGGATGCAGCATGCACTAACGCTGCCATGATCCTCCTCCCAACCGCCCCCGGCCCAGCTGGCTCCCCTCCCTGATCTGTCCCTGCTGCTGACTTACCAGTGACTGCAGAAGATGGTGGTGGTTCAGCAGGCCACTGTTGCCTACACACAATCTCCAGGGCTTTGCACTGGCAGCCACATTCTGCCACTCACAAGGTCCGGCCTCATAAGACCTGAATAGGCTTGGCTCATATGTCTAGCCATTTTTGAAAGGAAAAATTGTTCATTGTGATCTAGGAAGCTGCTATGTGTCATCAATTGGTTGCAGGCTATCATGCTATATTTATTTTAAATAATACCCCACATTTTTTTCCCAGTAGTGGACCCAAAGTGGCTTGAAAAAAAGAATTAATACAGTACGCATTATATAACAGTAAATTGACATTGTTGCTGAGTTTTTCCCAATGGGAAGGGCTAAGATTTAGAATATTGGTGGAATAACAGTTAAGGAGAGAAGACAGAAGCCGAGGAGATTTTGAGGAGATGACACAGAGGGCTAGAGATGATCCCTACATACACAGAGACTTTCAAAAGTCATTTGCCTAGATCAGAGGTTGGCAGCCTGCGATGACAGCATTGCTGAACTTCCGGGTTGCCAAGCTCTTGGAAGTGGCTCGGTTTGGAAGGCGCAGGGATTCCGTGAGCCTGGGCAGGCGGCTCTGCCGTTCCCTGTCCAAGCCAAGCTCCACATAGCCAGATAAGAACATAAGAACATAAGAAGAGCCCTGCTGGATCAGGCCAAAAGCCCATCTAGTCCAGCTTCCTGTGTCACACAGTGGCCCCACCAGATGCCTCAGGGAGCACAAGACATCAAGATAACCTGTTTCCCGTTGACACTCCCTTGCACCTGGCACAGAGAAAACCCACTTCTAAAAACCAGGAGGTTGCTTATGGCTTGTAACCTGTGATGGTCTTTTCCTCCATGAATCTGTCCAAACCCCTTTTAAAGGCATCTAGGCCAGGTGCCATCACCACATCCTGTGGCAAGGAGTTCCACAGATGAATTACACGCTGGGTAAAGAAATATTTTCTTTTGTCTGTTCTAACTCTCCCTCCACTCAATTTTAGTGCATGTCCCCTGGTTCTGGTGTTGTGCGAGAGGGAGAAGAATTTCCCTCTATCCACTCTCTCCATCCCATGCATAATTTTATAAGTCTCAATCATGTCCCCCCTCAGGCGCCTTTTTTCTAGGCTGAAAAGCCCCAGACGCTGTAGCCTTTCCTCATAAGGGAGGTGATCCAGCCCACGAATCATTCTGGTCGCCCTTTTCTGCACCTTTTCCAATTCTACTATATCCTTTTTGAGGTGTGGTGACCAGAACTGGACACAATACTCCAGATGTGGCCTTACCATCGATTTGTACAAAGGCATAATGATATTGGCCGTTTTATTCTCAATCCCTTTTTTAATGATCCCGAGCATGGAATTGGCCTTCTTCACAGCCGCCGCACACTGGGTCGACACTTTCATCGACCTGTCCACCAGCACCCCAAGATCTCTCTCTTGATCCGTCACAGACAACTCAGAACCCATTAGCGTATATGTGAAATTTTGGTTTCTTGCCCCAATGTGCATCACTTTGCACTTACTTACATTGAAGCGCATCTGCCATTTTGCTGCTCATTCTCCCAGTTTGGAGAGATCCTTCTGGAGCTCTTCACAATCCCTGCTGGTCTTCACCACCCGGAAAAGTTTAGTGTCATCTGCAAACTTGGCCACCTCACTGCCTATCCCCGACTCCAGGTCATTTATGAATAAGTTGAAAAGCACCGGTCCCAAGACCGATCTTTGGGGCACACCGCTTTTCACCTCTCGCCATTGTGAAAATTGCCCATTGACTCCCACTCGCTGTTTCCTGGTCTTCAACCAGTTCCTAATCCACAAGAGGACCTGCCCTCTTATTCCCTGACTGTGGAGTTTTCTCAGGAGCCTTTCATGAGGGACCGTGTCAAACGCCTTCTGAAAATCCAGATATATAATATCCACGGGTTCGCTCGCATCCACATGCCTGTTGACCTTTTCAAAAAATTCTAACAGGTTTGTGAGGCAAGACTTCCCCTTGCAGAAGCCATGCTGACTCTCCCTCAGCAGAGCTTGTTCTTCTATGTATTTTAAGATTTTATCCTTAATGAGACTTTCCACCATCTTCCCTGGAACAGATGTTAGGCTGACCGGCCTGTAGTTTCCTGGGTCCCCCCTCCTTCCTTTTTTAAAGATTGGCATGACATTAGCTATCCTCCAATCCTCTGGCACAGTGGCCGTTTTAAGGGACAAGTTGCATATTTGGGTCAAGAGGTCAGCAACTTCATTCTTGAGTTCCTTCAGAACTCTTGGGTGGATGCCATCCGGGCCTGGTGATTTATTGATCTTTATTTTGTCAATTAAGTCTGAGACGTCTTCTCTTTTAACCTCTATTTGACTTAATTCTTTAGTCAGGGGAGACCATTCCGGCAGCGGTATTTGCCCGAGGTCTTCTGCCGTGAAGACAGATGCAAGAACTCATTTAATTTCTCTGCAGTCTCCAAGTCCCCTTTTATCACCCCTTTCTCTCCCTCACCATCCAGCGGACCCACCGTTTCCCTGGCAGGTTTCCTGCTTCTAACATATTTGAAGAAGCTTTTATTATTCCCTTTTATGTTGCCTGCCATACGTTCCTCAAAGTCTTGCTTGGCCTCCCGTACCATCTTTTTACATTTCTTTTGCCACAGTTTGTGCTCCTGTTTATTTTCCTCACTAGGGCAAGACTTCCATTTACGGAAGGAAGCTTCCTTGCCTTTTACAGCCTCCTTAACTGTGCTTGTTAGCCATGCCGGCACCCTCCTGGACTTGGTCGAGCCCTTCCTCCTTTGTGGGATACACTCCCGCTGGGCCTCTATGACTGTTGTTTTAAACAGCCTCCATGCACTCTGGAGCGATTGGACTCTTTTTACCTTCCCTTTCAGCTTTTTTTTAACTAGTCTCCTCATTTTGGGGAAGTCAGCCTTTCGGAAGTCAAGGGTTTTCGTGTCAGTTTTGCTCGGCACTCTCCCTCCGACATGCATGGCGAAACAGATCGCAGCATGGTCACTGTTCCCCAACGGTTCGGTAACATTTACCTCCCTGACCAGATCTTGAGTGCCACACAATATCAAGTCCAGAGTCACCTGTCCTCTGGTCAGTTCCGTGACAATCTGCTCTAAGGCACAGTCATTTAACATATCCAGAAATCCAGTCTCTCTTTCATGACCTGAGCATGAATTGACCCAGTCGATGTGAGGATAATTGAAGTCCCCCATGACTACAACCCTGTCTCTCATTGACACCTCCCTGATTTGCTTCCTCATTTCAAGATCCCCTTCAGGTTTTTGATCTGGAGGACGGTAGCATGCCCCTACTATTACATCACTCTTTGAGCCTGGTAATCTAACCCACAGTGATTCTACGGAGGAGTCAGAGCCCCCCTCCAGCTCTACTCTGGTGGATTCTACCCCCTCTTTGACATAGAGGGCCACCCCACCTCCAACACGCCCCTCTCTGTCCCTCCTATAGAGTTTATATCCTGGAATTGCAGTATCCCACTGGTTCTCCGCATTCCACCAGGTTTCTGTTATACCTACTATGTCAATGTTTTCCCTAGCCACCAAACATTCCAGTTCTCCCATCTTTGCCCGTAGACTTTGGGCATTTGCATAAAAGCACTTATATACCTGGTCCCCCAAGAAGGGCTGCATGTTTGCACCTTTATTCCTGCAGCCTTCTGTCCTGCTAGACTGGCTGTCATGTCCCATCACGCTACCACTCCCAATTTTACCAAGATGACCTTGGGTGGCAGGTCAGATTCAGCCCATGGGCCATAGGTTTCCGATTCCTGGCCTAGATAGTGAACCAGGAAGGATCATCTCTGTGAAAGAAGTGCATCTCTCCAGTGGGTAGAATCTCTTCTCATTGTGTAACTTGTGTAAATATTATTGGTATGTTAAGATGTAAATGTGTATTTATTATTGTTGTAATTTATGTATTATTGTTGTTGTAATAATATTATCATTACTGTGGTAATGAATTTTCTCTATTTGTTGTTATTATTTTTTAAAGTACTGTAAATGTCTGGGATTTCCTTTACAGCAAACAACAATAAAACATTTTAAAAAAAGCAAACAGAATCAAAAACAGAAGAGGCAGCAAAGAAATTAAGAGAGTCCCGGAAATGCCTGTTGTAGCAGCCAGGTCTTTAGTCTCTGCTCCAGCAAAGAACTGTCAGGGTAGAGACCAGACACACATTAAATGGAGTGTGGGGGCCGGGGCACCACCTAGAAGACCCTCTCATGTGTCACCACCAGCATAGCCTCAGAAGGCCATGGACATGCAATAATGCCTCTCTCCCAGATCTTAATGGATGGATAGATTCATATGGAGATAGGGGTTCATGTCACTTCTCACTGGTGATATCAGAGATGATGTTTCCAAGTCTGCCAGCCAACCAATCTGCAGCCTCCAGTGCATGCGTGCTTGTGAAACAGTTATTTCCCTCTCCGTCTCCAGATGTTTGCTTCCATCTCTCAGATGATCTGGCTTCATATTTATGCTTTCTCCTGGGACAAAAGGGGAACAAGCAGTCCCCAGATTTCCCACTCTTTGAATGCTCTAAAAATATTAGCTGTCACTGTTCGCATTGGCTGATCTGAGAATGCAAAGACAGGCTTCTGACAAGCTCACTATAGATGCCATTTTACAACACATGCTGAATGTTATTGTTGAAAGGTTTTTTAGGGACATTTTGATAACATGCCTAAACAAAGGGATAAACAGCATCATATAGACTCCTGCAGCAAAATACAGTACATATTTCTGCTAGCTGTGCAGCATTCCTGATGGATGGACATGCTGCCTAAATTTCCCAAATGCTCTTAGTTCGTATAAACTAAATGCCAGGTTTATGGTAGCAGTGCATCAAGTAGACAAGATCCCCCTGATAGCTATCTGGACACCCATCGCAGGCCCAATAAAACGATTATAGCAGAGCGTCAAAGTGCATTCAAACCTGCCTTTTAAGGCTTGTGCTGTGTGTTTAATGACTGGGATGATCACTATATGAAGGATTAGTTATGGAGTACAGGTGCCCAGGCTCCATTGTGATGAATGGGGTTTCAAACCAAACCAGAGAGAGAGAGAGAGAGAGAGAGAGAGAGAGAGAGAGAGAGAGAGAGAGGCTTCTCTTTTGATATTGGAACAGATAGGCCACCGTAGAAAACATTGCCCCTTGGATAATAAAATGAGGATTTAGGTGAATGAGAGCATGGCAGGAAGGGAAAAATAAAGGCCAAATAATAAAAATGAAATTCATTTGTAAGAAAAACACTTTGTGGCAGCCATAAATCCTGTGCTGTTTGGGTAGGATAAAGACCCTTGGGAAACAGTGGGGGGGGACACTGAAAGGGAAGGGCATACGTGAGTTTTTATTGTCTTATTTATTTTTGCCGGTGCTGAAAGGTTTTGTTTTGTTTAGCAATTTAAGAAAGATAATCTTCAGAAGCCAGGGGAAAGCCTTTATTGGTTGCACAAGATCAAACTAACAGCTGTATTCCACACTTCTTTAATGTTCGAGCGCACTATGGCTACTTTCTTGAGGGCCAAGTCAAAATGACTTAAGATCCTGTCTTCATGATTATCTCAGTGCATAATGACCACAGGGAAAAGCCTGCCCATACTGGGTCCTAGGTTTGTGAACTCATGATGAGCAGGAAAGAACCCCAAAAGGCACCCTTACACCCAGGGCCAGCTCATCCTTGAAGCCACTAGAAGTTGCTGCATTGGTGGCAGATTTTGAGGGATCTGAAGGAGTGCCTGTCACGTCACCCCAAGTCTGCCACCACCGCCTCCCTCCAACCACCACTGCCTCCCCCAACTGCTGCCTCCCCCCCAACTGCTGCCACCTCCCTTAATCCGAGAACGATCAGGTTTGAGTGAGTGCGAATCAGATTCTGCTTCTTGCGCACTGAAGCATGAATCCAATCATTGCCCTACTTACCGGGCTCCTCACAGGCTGCGTTGTAACCAGGAAATATCGAGCACTACTGGGTTTCAATGCAGTGTGCAAGGAACCCGGTAAGGGTTTCAGTTTGTTTTGTTTTAGCACAGGGGCAGAGGACCCGAGTCTGCATGAGGAGGCATTTCAGGCTGCACTGCCCCTGCTTCCGCCCATCTGGGGTGAGTCCAATTACCCCAGCACACACGGTTTTTCCAAGAGTCCTATGAGGAGGCTCATAATTGCTGAGCAAACAGGGAAATGAGCTAAAGGGAGTTCTCCCATCCTACTGTGCATGGAAAGCACTTTCAGGGGCTACAGGGGCAGTAAGCAAAATTATGCTAAAAAAGATAAATTTATGCAAATTTGCTTGATTTGTATCATTTAAGAAGGCACAAATGTGGAAGTCTGAGTTTTCAGTGTAGAAAATACACAGTTGGACCTAAGACCTAAGCTGCTGGAGATGCTCACAGGATGTCAACTACAGGGTAACCGACTTCTTCAGGACAAGTATGAACATTCCATGCCTTTCCTAAGGTATCCAGCCTCAGCTCACTATAATTTTATGGAGAAATTTCATTGCTATCGGTAAATAAACTGCACCCCATATTATGCATGCTGTTAAGACAAAATCTGGTGCACAGGAAATGTTACCAAGCAACCCAGCAGAGTCCTTTTCTGAACCTCTGCTGTTTTCACAGATGGTTTGATAACACAAACAAACTAAACATGAGTGTGTTTGGCCCTCCCAGAGAAGCCCCTGTGGTGGGGCAAAAAGGGAAGAGGATCTCTGCAAGGATCAGGTCTTTCAAAGAGGAGGAGTCATTGTTTGCCTGTACAAAGCTTGGGTGCAGAACAGATTCCAAGCCACACATAAGCTGAGGGAAAGCTGGAGAGAAAAAAAAAAACAACACATGGGTTTTTTCCCTTATGCTTTCAGGATGTTTGAGACTCTTGCCCAAATAGGCACTATGTGCAGTGGACATGACACCATCTAGCACCAAGTCCATAACCACGCTTATTTATTGCTAACATTTCTATACCACCTTTCTATAGAAAGGTTATTCTGGGCAGCAAGCTAATCATGTGCTTATACTTTTGCAAAACTCTGCAGGGTCTCTACTCCCCTGGGAAGGTGAGAGCTTCAGGCATGTCCTGTTGGGCAACCACACAGCAGTGGGCATAGGGCCTGCAAGTCGATCTATGAACATAAGAACATAAGAAGAGCCCTGCTG
The DNA here is from genome assembly GCA_026170595.1 of Plestiodon gilberti rubricaudatus. NCBI lineage: Eukaryota > Metazoa > Chordata > Lepidosauria > Squamata > Scincidae > Plestiodon > Plestiodon gilberti. Next base: position 23,039,829 of record JANXHW010000002.1, on the reverse strand, counting down.
GATCAGGCCAATGTCCCATCTAGTCCAGCTTCCTGTATCACACAGTGGCCCCACCAGATGCCTCAGGGAGCACAAGACAACAAGATACTTGTATCCTGTCGCCACTCCCTTGCACCTGGCACAAAGAAAACCTACTCCTACAACCAGGAGGTTGCTTATCCCCATCATGGCTTGTAAGCTGTGATGGACTTTTCCTCCGTAAATCTGTCCAATCCCTTTTTAAAGGCATCCAGGCCAGATGCCATCACCACCTCCTGTGGCAAGTTCCACAAACCAATTACACGTTGGGTAAATAAATATTTTCTTTTGTCTTGTTTTAATCCTCCCTCCACTCAATTTGAGTGGATGTCCCCTAGTTCTAGTGTTGTGTGAGAGGGAAAAGAACTTCTCTCTATCCAGTCTCTCCATCCCATGCATAATTTTATCCGTCTCAATCATGTCTCACGGTAGCAATGATATGGGTTGCAACATTGCTATGACAGGGTGACGGATCCCATTGTTTTGCAAGAAGATGGCAGGGGAACCCAAGAGGCACACATGGTTTACAATGCAGCTCTGAAGAACATCTAGAAGGGTGCTGATGATGAGAACGACAAGACCGCAGGAAGTGCTGAAGACTTGCCGTCCACCTTGGGAGAGATGGAGCCAGTGAAGTCACTGCTGAGAGGAGGAGGACATGGGTGACTCCAGAACTCTTTCCTCTCTGATGACCCACAGTCTGAGGTGCTTGGGGGTACGAGATGTGAAGCACATGTCTCTGTGATCCTAATGGGTGAAACCCAAGGCATGTGCAGGCTGCAATCCTACCATGAACTGTCTCTGCACCTATTTTCCTCTGTCAAATGTGGAAAAGTTTGCATTTGCTAGTTAATTGGTTCTTTAGTATGAAATTTACATAACAACTTTGGACACTTGAATCCACAGGGAAATGAAAGGTGATCGAATGGAAAATAAGATAGTGATTTTCTAGGACAAAAACTTTTCTTAATGAGAGTGAAGTTACCCTCATTAAAGTTACCCTCAAAAGGGAGGATTATGAAAATCCTGTGAACAATCCATTCACAGAATTAAAACTTAGGACACAAGGAAACTTAAAAGTATAAAATCTGCCTTCCTGTCGCTAACACAATTTGTTGTGGCAAATCAGTAATTCTTGGAGCACATGTGTCTGCTTTAGTCATATGAACTCTAATGGTCTGAAATGAATTAATCATCTGCACTTGAGGAAGTCTCTCCATCTTTGGAAAATGTTTTTTTGTGGGTAAGAGTTTTTGTACTGACCGAAAAAGCCAAATGAATGGGACAAACAGAGCCAATGACCAAATGGCTGAAATACAGCAACATGAACATTCAGAAAATTGGTAAGAATTGGAGCTGAAATGCATTCACTTCTGAGAATTTTAATGCTAAATGTTCTTTAGATATTATTTTACTTCACCAAATATTTGATGCCTTTATTTTACATCTGGTGATACTTGAATTCAGTATTTGATATATGATCGTAGGTTTTTCTAGGCCAGTACTGTCTATTCTAACTGGCAATACTTCTTCAGGATTTCAGGCTGCAATATTTCTCTGCCCTGCTATCTATTTTTTTTTAACTAACCGAGGGTCCTGCCCTCCAGGGGGTGCGGGGCCCATCTGCGGGCCTCCTCACACTTCAGATCGGCTCCCTGAAGCATCCGAAACCAGAAGTGGATCTCAATCACTTCAGGGAGCCAATCTGAAGCATGAGGAACCCCGCAGAGGGGGCCACGGGGCCCCTGCACCCTCAGAAGGGCCAGCGCGACCCCCTGTAACACCCTTTCTCCCAGCAGCGGCGTGATCCCGGGAGTGTCACCATCGGCCCACCCCTGCAAAGACTTACAACTTCCCCAACTCGTGGGGAGAACTTTGAGAACCGCTGATTTAGTACATTCCTTAACATTGCACCCACGCCAGGCCTGACTGATTCAGGAAGAGTATATTGATTTGGAAGCAATTAAGAAACTAAAAAACAGTTGCTTATAGCTAGAGTTCAACATGATCTGTTGAAATCACTGGGTTATTCACTCTCGTCCTTTTCTGCTTGGTATCTCAATAACCTTTGCACAGCTCTGTGCTGCTCCACCCCCGTTCCTTACAAAGGGATAGTCATTGTCCCCTGCCAATGAGTCCAGCCAAGCAGGAAACACGAAATCATAAGACCCTCCCTCTGAAATCCAGCCAGTTCTGTTTTTGAATAAGATAACAGCACTGTCATAGATTGGATTTCATCGACTTCCTCTGCTTCCTTTTCCTTATTTTTTTTTTTACTATCTATGAGAAAATCATTTTCCTCCGAAAATCTGCCTAACTAAGCATCCATGGTGACTCTTTTCTGCTTAGTGTCTTGATACCCACTGCACAGCTCTGGCTGCTCCACCCCTGCTTCTTACAAACGGATAGTCTTTGTCCCCTGTCAATGAGTCCAGCCAAGCAGGAAACACGGAATCATAAGATTCTCCCTTATCCAGCCAGTTCTGTTTTTGAATAAGATAACAGCACCGTCATAGATTGGATTTCATCTGCTTCTTTTGTTTCCTTTTCCTTGTTTTTCCTATCTATGAGAAAATTTCCCCTCCAATCTTCCTAATTAATTCCTAATTCTTCAAATCTTCCTAATTAATCTGTCCTCGAAAAAGGATAGAAAAGGCAAGGTAAGACGCAGGGGAGGGCAGGAAGACCACTTTTCAGGCTCAGAAATGGTGCCGCGTGGCTGAGATGGTGCCGCGCGGCCACCATCTTGGTACTGGCAGCCCACGTACCACCAGCCTGTGGTCCGTGTACCACCAATGGTACATACCACAGGTTGGGAACCTCTGCTCTAAAGAAATTCAGATAAATACAATTAATGAAGCCAAGGATGTGGGTTAAAACTTTGCTCCTCAGGGCAGCTGTGAACATCCTCCTCAAGTTCACTCACTGTTCAATGACCTATCCAATTAATTAGTAGGAGTCTCTAGCGTTTTCGTTAAAATACTGTAGTGTAGCTCTGCTGAGTGATATTAATTGAGAATGCATTGTGTTGGATCCAGTGCTGATAGTCCTTGTGGGTTTTGGCATTACCATTTTCCCCACTCCAGAGGAAATAACTTCTCTCTGGCTTCCATTTTATTGTTCATGAAGCTGTTTCAGCATTAACAAAAAGGCAAAGGACATGAAGAGAAGCTGAGACTTTTTTGTGTGATTCTAGAAATCCTGTCAGTGTAGAAATATTGATGAAGATGAGGAAAAAGAGGGAGTTTCCACCTCATTTGTGTGCCCAAACACTACAGTTTCTGTCCATTTATTCATTTATTTTGCCATGCATCTTTCCCCAAAACCAGGTACATTACATTATTTTACATTAAAATATACAAAACTCATATATTAAAACACTGCTATAGATATCTGTAACTACCTCAATTTGATCAGTGATTCACGTTCTTTTCTATAAGTGGTGTCTCTTACAGTAGGGTAACATTGGTTTGATTTATGAATGTTTCATGGTAGAAAGATGCACCTCAGCTTGTGGGTTATACTCAACCCACAGTTTCTAGAAAGGCTGGAATATAAATTAAAATTACTTTATTCTCCTTTGGGCTCTAATGGTTCAGTCAGGTTTGTTTCCTACTTATTCATAGGCCCTCTGTTCTTGTCCTGTCCTACAATTTTGGTCAAGAACATATACATTGAGCTGGCAACGGCAACGGAAGTCAGTCAAGCAATCCTAGAATAAATGTCCAGAATTGAAAGAGTGACTTGAGGTGAGCCCACAACTTGTATCCTTCCAGTGGCATTTTTTCACTCTTTTTTCCAACAGCAGACTTTTTTATCACATTTTTTCTGATACTCCCTTCTGTTTCAAGATTGGTTTACTATGTGTGATGGGGAACTGTTCTTCCACTAACCGAAAGCTGCTGTGAACATGTGGAACTGGTTGCATAGTTCTTTGGATCTTGGTCAAAGTTACATTAGCAGTTCTAGGGAGTCAATTCAATCTATTCAAATATACAGAGCGTCTCAAGGAAATGTACACACACTCTACAGTGTCAAATTTATTATGCTATATTTCACACATCTACTGTACTATAATACTACGATTCATACATATACTGCATAAGGTGTACACAAAAGGAATTGCTTGACCGGCAGCCCAATCTCACCTAACTTTCTGCACACCGATGGAGCGAGGCCAGCGCAGCCAATACTGCATCCTGCACAGAAATTAGCAAGCTGGCGGTCTCCTCAGAGTAAGGGGACATTTGCCCACTTGCCCCGGGGAAAGCCCCAACCCGCACAAAGGGTCAACTCAGACCTTCACGAGCTAAATAGCTGGCACAAGTTTGAGAGGACTCATGTAGCAAAAACAGGCCTGGGAAGAGGGATAGGATCTGGTACACACCAGTGCTGCCAATCCCGCCCCTACCTGGGCCCAATCTGCCCTCCCCCTCCCCATTATGCTCCCCACCCTTCCCCCGTCCCATTACGCTCTCAAGCTTCTTGGTGCAAAACCTACCGTTTACGGCCCACACTGCTCTGTAGGGAGGAGCCCACGGGCTGGTGCCAGCCAGGGTGCCTCCTATACCATTGCAAAGCACATTATGACGCTTTTGCGATGGCTTGCCCAGCACAGTGCTCTGTGCCGATACATCCCTTAGTGTGGCCCGCTAGTCATTCAAATAATCAAAAATCAATCAATCAATCAATAGACCAAGTGCTCAAAATGTTCCCCGTTGGCATCTATACACCAGACATAGTTGACTAAGGGATCTGCAGACATCCACAACGTGGTTCCACACGTCTCTTCAATTGCTTCCCTTAGATGTTCGTGTCTTGCAGGTTTTCTACAATTAGAGCTCATGAAATTGTGTGAACATTTTTTTGAGACTTCCTGTAGTTTAGCGTCCTTGGTTAGTTATTACACCCACCCACCCCACTGCTGGTATTTTTGTACAAGAAATGATGTAGCACTGACATATATGCATATCTAGGGGAAGAGAGAGAGAGCATAACCATATTTTTGAAAGTTAGAAACCATACATTTGCTTTGTATCTTCAGTTAATAGATGTTATTTCCTTATTTGGGGGGACTGAAACTAACCTTCCTAAAGCTTCTGACCCAACCTTGCTTTGTGCTGCCGGAAGCAGCAACAATAAGAAGCACACTCAACATTTCAGAAATAGAGAAGCCACACTGAAGTCTGACATTAGTTTACCCCTTAGTTCGTAAATAACAGTCATCCGGATCGGAGCTTCAGTTCTTTAGAGGGCAGTAGTCCCTTCACCATGCAGTATAAAGTAGTCTGTCCCTCAAGAGGGGAAAGGGTTAAGCAAGCTGCTCCCCATGTCTCGTTCACCCATCACCCTGCCTCAGGATGCTTAGTTTAAAAAAATGTGCTAGGAAGAATGTCAGAACTTCACTTAACATGTCGTTTGAATATGTGGCCAGGGAACAAAGTTTATATCATGATGAATGCAGAAGAATTATAAATGGGTCCACCTGGACTTGCATTTCAATCCATGTTAGAGACTAGAATGGAATCCACTCAGTAAACACACGCTGTGCTACTGAAAATGACACTGCGGCATGAATATCATGAAGTAGTAAATCTATGTGCTTCCATGATTAAAGTACTGTAAGAACATACATCAGTGGTTCTCAAACTTTTTAGCACCGGGACCTATTTTTTAAAATGACACTCTATTGGGACCCACCTAGCTTTACAAGTTGCTCAAACATTTATCTCCCTATATTTAAACAAGCTTGCAAACTGCAGGAGCTCAGCTGTTTGCAGGGTAATTAGCAGCTATCTTGCAAACTGCAGGAGCTCGGCTTTTTGAAGGGCAATTAGCAGCTATCTGATATTTGAGCCTCAGGGCTTGTGGCAATTACTTATCTGAACTTTCCATCACCTGGGACCCACCAGAAATCAGGTCGCGACCCACCAAGTGGGTCCCGACCCACAGTTTGAGAAACACTGACATAGATCATATCCAAAGTTCTCACCACTGTATTTCCAGATGCAGTTGTACATTGGCACATGTGTGTCACTAAAGAGTGTCTAGGCTTCGTTTTGTTTCATTTTGAGTCAGATTCAGACTTTTCTGTGCTGTCCAGGATGCAGATCAAGTTGAAGTTCTTCTGCTATCTGGTGGCTGAAACTTGAAATGTCAGATGTAATGCAGATCATGTTTGGGAGACCATTTTCCCCACATCTACATTTGAATTAAATTACCCTGTCAGTTTGGCTACCAAGTGCATGTGCACACGGTTGTGTCTTGTATCAGCGAAACCTCCTGATTGCTTCAAAATCAACCTGCCATAGAATGGAGGACAGCAGTTGCGTTTCCAAGTTGTGAAGATGCAATGATGGTTTGCTCCTTCCAAATGAAAAAGTGTTTCAATCTCCTTACGTCACCGGTTAATACTTCCAACTGTAGGACTGCAATCCTAAGCGCATTTGTTAGTGAAAGTAAGCACCACTGAACTTAGAGGAAGTTCCTTCTGAGCAAACATGCTTTCGTTTGCACTGCAGAGTTGATCTCCTAAGGTAGGGGTTCTCAAAGTGGTGGGTCGTGACCAGCAAGGGGGGTGGCCAGCAAGAACATCAGCGGCAGCACTCCAGGATTGCACCAGCCCACGACCAAAAAACGCTTTTTAAAACATACCTGGTTGTCCTGCCAGCTCCCCAAAGGGTCCGGGAGGGGGGCTGCTGCCACCTCTGCAGGACTCCCCAAGGCTCTAAACAGTGGCGATCCTGGATCACTGCCATTGACATCACCCTGCTCCCACAAAGACTTACAGGGGAGTAAACTCTCCTGTAGGACTTTGAGAAACGCTGTCCTAAGGGGAATGGGCTCACTGGACTGGTGACTGCTGCACAGCCAGGGGCAGCGTATGAGACTGTAAGGTAGGGTATGGTTCCATTGTAACTGTCCTCCATAGTTCTCTTGAGCCCTAGAAAGGGAGAAGAGGTAGTAAAGGTAAAGGTGACCCCTGACAATTATGTCCAGTCATGTCCGACTCTAGGGTGTGGTGCTCATCCCCATTTCAAAGCCGAAGAGCCAGCGTTGTCCGAAGACGCCTCCGTGGTCATGTGGCCGGCATGACTCTCCTTGCCGCAGCGTGTAGCATGCAGCTGGAGCACGGAGCGCTGTTTACCTTCCCGCAAGCGGTACCTATTTATCTACTCGCATTAACATGCTTTGGAACTGCTAGGTTGGCAGGAGCTGGCCAAGCAACGAGAGCTCACCCCGTTGCGGATTCGAACTGCCGACCTATCGATCGACAGCTCATGGTTCAGCGGTTCAACCCACTGCGCCACCCGCTGTTCCATTGTAACTGTCCTCCATAGTTCTCTTGAGCCCTAGAAAGGGAGAAGAGGTAGGTGGTGGCAAAGCAGCATGCCTTGTGACATCACCATTCCTTGCCTCAGAAATGTCAGGGTTTTGGATGCACCTGGTATTGTTTGCACAGGGGATTCTTAACAGTTTTGGAGTTCTTGGGATGTATTCCAATATGCACGTCCATACTGGATTGCGCAGACCTGGCCATGGTGATCCATGCCACGGTGACTTCAAGGTTAGATTATTGTAACACACTCTACGTGGGGCTGCCCTTGAAGACGGTTCAGAAACTGCATCTGGTGCAGAATGCGGCGGCCTGTGTGATCACTGGAAGTAAGCAGTTCGACTCAGTTGGGCCACTGCTCCGGCCGCACTGGCTGCCAATTCGTTTCCGGGCCCAATTCAAGGTGCTGGTTTTGACCTTTAAAGCCCTATATGGCTCGGGGCCAGATTATTTGAGAGACCACCTACTTCTGTACAATCCGGCCTGCCCCCTCAGGTCATTGGAGAAGGCCCTTCTAAAAGTGCCGTTCCCTTCAGAGATGAGAGGGGCGACGGCAAGTAATAGGTCACCTTCCCGCACCGAGCTTATGGAATTCCCTCGCTCTAAACTTATGAACTGCTCCCTCCTTGGAGGCCTTCTGGCGGGGCCTAAAGACATTCCTATTTCAACAAGCCCTCTGAGTTACCCATCCAACCTATTTTAGTGGTTCAGCCCCTTTTACTCCTGTTTTTTTACTCTTCTTACTCCTGCATTTATATATTGTGCTGTGGTTTTAGATTTCATTAATGTTTTGAAGAGTTATATTTACACTGTATTTTTCGCTCCATAGGACGCATCGCACCATAGGACGCATGCATCCTATGGAGCTAAAATTAGGGGAAAAAAGTTTTCACTTACCGGGATTTCTGGTCTCTTCTGGGGGCTTCGGGGAGGCCTCCGCGACCCTTTGCAGGCCTCCCCGATCTTCATTTCGGTGCTAAATGGCCATTTTAGGCCACTTCCGGTTTTCCGAAAACCAGAAAATGGCTGAAAATGGCCATTTAGCGCCGAAATGAAGATCGGGGAGGCCTGCAGAGGGTCGCGCAGGCCTCCCCGAAGCCCCGGTAAGTATTTTTTTACTTTGTTTTAATATTCGCTCCATAAGACGCACGCTTTCCCCCCTATTTGTTTTGGGGGGGAAGTGCGTCTTATGGAGCGAAAAATACGGTGTGTGTGTGTGTATCTATCTATCTATCTATCTATCTATCTATCTAGATAGATAGATAGATAGATATAGATAGATATAGATATAGATATAGATATAGATATAGATATAGATATAGATATAGATATAGATATAGATATAGATGCACATGCTGTAAGCCGCTTTGTGTCCCCCTATGGGGGGAGAAAGTGGGATAGAAATTGAATTAATAATAATAATAATAATAATAATAATAATAATAATAATAATAATAATAATAATAATAATAATACTGCATCTGCTGGTACTTCAACAGTACAGCTTGAATTGTCGAGGGCAACAATCCTGATGACAACACAGCTGATGCAACCTGCACATTCACCCTATGCTACACTGTTGTTGCTTTTTCATATATTCGTTTTGACCCTTCCATTTCTAGTGACATTGGTAAAGCTAAACACCAAAGTGAGAAGCCTGGAATTGTACGTGAAGGGAAGCCTACACCGCACTAAAAGACCAAGCTGCAAACGTTGCCAGTAGCACGAATATCATACCAGATTTGATGTATAAAATGCATTCTTATGATTGTGTGTGTTTTTCATACCTCAAATAGGGCAGCAGAGTTTCAAAAAGGGTGTGCTATAGAAAGTCACATTGATTCAATGAACTGGCCTTCATCTTTTCCTTGCACTTTATACTAGCAGCATCTCTCCGTGCAACCACAAGAAAGAAGCACATCTGTTCTCCTGCCCCGACGTGTTTTATCTATGAGCATCTTAAAAGCTTTCACTTCCTCTGGCAGATTCCTGGGATCAGCCGCACCTGAATCTTATTAAGAGGACAGTCATGGAAGCTCTTGTTTAAAAGAGGCTGAGGAAATCCCCATTATTTATCACTTCCTCCTCCAGGATATTACTACTGTGTTGAGAAAGACTGTTCTATGTATTTAAAAACGTACACAGCACGTCAATGCGTTTGCTCCGTAAGTAGGAAACAAACCAGGGAACAAATTCTTAACTTCCCAGGAGTTGTTCTCAAAATGTGGGTGGGATGGAGAGAAGATCCAGCTGTTGAAACAAAGCTCCACCTTCTGAGCTCGAGATGGCACAGGGCAGTTACCTGATTTGGAAGTGTTGGCATACGGCAAAGAAGAACTGGCATGTGGCCCCCAGCCAGAAGACCTTGCAAATGGCAGAGCACCTGTTATCCAGATGGCGGCCTGGTCCATTTCCTTAGGATCCCAAACACCATCGTGTTCATTGCTCTAATCCTGAAGTAATAAGCCAGTTTGATCTTTTCTTTGTAAATAGAGGTGGAACTGAGCTCTCTCCACTGGAGCTGGTTTTATAGAGAAAAGTTAATTGATATGCTTCATAACAATCAGAAAGCACTTTTACGGCATAGGTACGGACAGACTGGTTGTGTATGGAACAGTGATGTGGACTTGAGTCTATTGACTTGGACGTCAATGACTTGACTCGGACTTGACTCAGCGATTGTAAAAGACTCAAAAGACTCAACTTGAGACTTGGAGACTTTTACGACAAGTTGAATTTTATTTAAACCCATTTCCCCCATTAAATAGATAGGGACTCACAACTCGCAGCCAAAGACTCATGACTTGGACCCAGAGACTTGGGACTTGACACGAGACTTGGAGTCAGAGTATTGATCCACATCCCTGGTATGGAACTGGGCTTCTCACTGATGGGTCAGGTGGTTAAAGGCTGCCAAAGCGGCGTTCCTATGGTGGGGGGCGGTGCTGTAAGTTGTGCCCGTTCCTAGTCCCCGTTTACAACCCGGAATGAGGAGGCCCCGCCCCCTCGCCGTCGGAGCCATTCCGTGCGGCGAAGACAATGGGCAGAGAGTTTCCTGCCTGTTGTCTTTGTTTAGAAAGGATCTATTCCAGTGGTTCCCAAACATTTTAACACCGGGACCCACTTTTTAAAATGACACTCTATTGGGACCCACCTAGCTTTAGGTAAAGGTGACCCCTGACAATTAAGTCCAGTCGTGTCCGACTCTAGAGTATGCTGCTCATCAACATTTCAAAGCCGAAGAGCCAGTGTTGTCCGAAGACGCCCCCGTGGTCATGTGGCCGGCATGACTCTCCTCGCCGCAGCACGTAGCATGCGGCTGGAACATGGAGCGCTGTTTACCTTCCCGCAAGCGGTACCTATTTATCTACTTGCATTAACATGCTTTGGAACTGCTAGGTTGGCAGGAGCTGGCCAAGCAACGAGAGCTCACCCCGTCGCGGATTCGAACTGCTGACCTTTCGATCGACAGCTTATGGTTCAGCGGTTTAACCCACTGCGCCACCCGCTTTACCCACCTAGCTTTACGAGGCTTTAAAAAAAGGTGATCTAAAAAGAAATATTTTATTTATTTATTTACAAGTAATATTTTATTATTTATTTGTAAAAACTCAATTCATTTCTGGTAATGAGGCAGCTCTAATGAATAACCTCAAGGGTTGAGGTGCTTAGTTATGTGACCCAGCTTTGCCCAAACTACCTGTCATTGGGAAAACTTGGGAAAAAAAACACCAAAAAAAAAAAAGACGCTCAAACATTTATCTACCTATATTTACACTATCTTGTAAACTGCAGGAGCTCAGCTTTTTCCAGGGCAATTAGCAGCTGTCTGATTTTTGAATAGCGCCAGGGCTTGAAGCAATTACTTATCTGATCTTTCCATCACCCACATTTTCAGTGGATGCTCTGTGGGACCCACCAGAAATCAGGTCGCGACCCACTAAATGGGTCCCGACCTACAGTTTGAGAAACACTGATCTATTCTATTTAACATTGTACAGTATTATAATCTTTGTTATACAATCCAAACATCTCTATTTACTAGTGACAGTTCTTATTTTCATGGGAGTCAGAGTCTCCCTGATTCTCCCTGACTCATGGTAGTCTGAGTCCCCCTGATTCCCTGACTCTCCCTGACTCATGGGAGTCTGAGTCTCCCATGGATCAAGACCATGAGGAAAGGGGGCTTTAACCCTGCCTCCTGCTATTGTTGTTTCTCAATTCATGTTCTCTCCAATCCAGCTGTTGATTGCCCTAGAAAAAATGTCCAAATTGACAGTAATGGGAGCTTTGTTCCTGGGTAAATAGCCATCTGAGGTTCATAACATTGTACAGGAGGCAGCAACTAAAACCATCCCAAAGAAAAAGAAATGCAAGAAGGCAAAGTGGCTGTCAGATGAGGCTTTACAAATAGCTGTGGAAAGAAGGAATGCGAAAAGCAAGGGTGAAAGGGAAAGATATAACCAACTGAATGCAGATTTCCAGAGAATAGCAAGGAGAGATAAGAAGACCTTCTTAAATGAGCGATGCAAAGAAATTGAAGAAAACAACAGAATGGGGAGGACTAGAGATCTCTTCAAGAAAATTGGAGATATCAAGGGAACGTTTTGTGCAAAGATGGGCATGATAAAGGACAAAAAAGGCAGGGACCTGACAGAAGCAGAAGAGATTAAGAAGAGATGGCAAGAATACACAGAAGAACTATACAAGAAAGATCTTAATGTTCCTGATGACCATGCTGGTGTGGTCACTGACCCAGAGCCGGACATCCTAGAGAGTGAAGTCAAGTGGGCCTTAGGTAGCATTACTACCAACAAAGCTAGTGGAGATGATAATATCCCAGCTGAGCTACTTAAAATCCTAAATGATGATGCTGTGAAAGTGCTGCACTCAATATGCCAACAAATTTGGAAAACTCAGCAGTGGCCAAAGGATTGGAAAAGGTCAGTTTACGTTCCAATTCCAAAGAAGGGCAGTGCCAAAGAGTGTTCAAACTACCGCACAATTGCACTCATTTCACATGCTAACAAGGTTATGCTCAAAATCCTACAAGCTAGGCTTCAGCAGTACGTGGACCGAGAACTACTGGAAGTACAAGCTGGGTTTCGAAGAGGCAGAGGAACTAGAGATCAAATTGCCAACATGCGCTGGATCATGGAGAAAGCACGAGAGTTCCAAAAAAACACCTACTTCTGCTTCACTGACTACGCAAAAGCCTTTGATTGTGTGGATCACAACAAACTGTGGCAAATTCTTAAAGAGATGGGGGTACCAGACCACCTTATCTGTCTCCTGAGAAACCTGTATGCGGGTCAAGAAGCAACAGTTCGGACCGGCCATGGAACAACCAACTGGTTCAAAATTGGGAAAGGAGTACGGCAAGGCTGTATATTGTCACCCTGCCTATTTAACTTATATGCAGAGTACATTATGAGAAATGCAAGGCTGAATGAATCGCAAGCCGGAATCAAGATTGCCGGGAGAAATATCAACAACCTCAGATATGCAGACGATACCACCCTAATGGTAGAAAGTGAAGAAGAACTAAAGAGCCTCTTGATGAGAGTGAAAGAGGAGAGTGCAAAAGTTGGCTTGAAACTCAACATTAATAAAACTAAGATCATGGCATCTGGTCCCATCAATCCCTGGCAAATAGAAGGGGCAGAAATGGAAGCAGTAACAGATTTTACTTTTTTGGGTTCCAAGATCACTGCAGACGGAGCCAGCAGCCATGAAATTAAAAGACGCTTACTTCTTGGAAGAAAAGCTATGGCAAATTTAGATAGCATAATAAAAAGCAGAGATATCACCATGCCAACAAAAGTTCGCATAGTCAGGGTGATGGTGTTCCCAGTAGCAATGTATGGTTGTGAGAGTTGGACCATAAGGAAGGCTGAGCTCCAAAGAATAGATGCTTTCGAACTGTGGTGCTGGAGAAGACTCCTGAGAGTCCCTTGGACTGCTAGGAGATCAAATCAGTCAATCCTAAATGAAATCAACCCTGACTGTTCTCTAGAAGGACAGGTACTGAGGCTGAAGCTCAAATATTTTGGCCACCTAATGCGAAGAGAGGACTCTCTGGAGAAGACTCTGATGCTGGGAAAGATTGAAGACAAAAGGAGAAGGGGAAGGCAAAGGACGAGATGGCTAGACAGCATCACTGATGCAACAAACATGAAAATGAGCGAACTCAGGAAGATAGTGGAGGACAGGAAGGCCTGGCGGGATATGGTTCATGGGATCACGAAGGGTCGGACACGACTTAACGACTGAACAACAACACAGTTGGTGCAAGTTCAAGGAGGCTGTGTAATAGCAGATCCGGCCTGGGAATGGGACAGGAATATGGTGGCTGCCATCCCTGCCCCCCGGGCCGGCTCAGCCAATGGCCCCCCTCCCTTGCCACCCGGCCTGCCCCCACACCTGCCGGGGGATTACTTACCTTCTCTGCCCCTCAGACTCCACCCTTGTTACGCCCCTGGTGAGGTTCATAGCTGAAGGATTGTAAGATTGGGCTGCCCTTCTATGAAAGAAAATCATGGAACCCTCCATTTCTCCAGATATTTCCCTTCATAGTGCAATTGTCATACTGGCTGCACAACGTTTGCACTTTCCAAGCTTCCACAGGCAGCTGCAAATCACACCTCAGACTGGTTCTCAAGATATTACCCATTTTCTTGCCAGCTGACTCCTCCATGCTCCACACCCCGCCACATTCCTCCGTGGAGATCTGCCGGTGGCTTCCGGTCACCCATCCTAGGCAAGACCCAAGCTGATCCTGCTTAGCTTTCTCAGGCAAGGCGACAACTCAACTTCCAGGCCACACCTCCTGTCCAAAGAATATGTGACACTTCAAAACCACTCTGATGTCCAAGTCATGCTTTTAGACAAGTCATCCTCCACACATAAAAGCAGATGTTACAGTCCCATCGAAAGATCATACCACTTCAGTTTCTGAGTGTTTGAATTGGCAATGGGAAAAGTATTTGATTTCATTTAATAATATTCATGTTTTTGCCTTTTGATAGGAACATAAGAACATAAGAAGAGCCCTGCTGGATCAGGCCAAAAGCCCATCTAGTCCAGCTTCCTGTGTCACACAGTGGCCCCACCAGATGCCTCAGGGAGCACAAGACAACAAGATAACCTGTTTCCCGTTGACACTCCCTTGCACCTGGCACAGAGAAAACCTACTTCTAAAACCAGGAGGTTGCTTATGGCTTGTAGCCTGTGATGGTCTTTTCCTCCATGAATCTGTCCAAACCCCTTTTAAAGGCATCTAGGCCAGGTGCCATCACCACATCCTGTGGCAAGGAGTTCCACAGATGAATGACACGCTGGGTAAAGAAATATTTTCTTTTGTCTGTTCTAACTTTCCCTCCACTCAATTTTAGTACATGTCCCCTGGTTCTGGTGTTGTGCGAGAGGGAGAAGAATTTCCCTCTATCCACTCTCTCCATCCCATGCATAATTTTATAAGTCTCAATCATGTCCCCCCTCAGGCGCCTTTTTTCTAGGCTGAAAAGCCCCAGACGCTGTAGCCTTTCCTCATAAGGGAGGTGCTCCAGCCCACGAATCATTCTGGTCGCTCTTTTCTGCACCTTTTCCAATTCAACTATATCCTTTTTGAGGTGTGGTGACCAGAACTGGACACAATACTCCAGATGTGGCCTTACCATCGATTTGTACAAAGGCAGAATGATATTGGCCGTTTTATTCTCAATGAATAAAATATAGGATTTTCATGGTTATAAATCTACAATAAAACATTTAAGAAGATACAATAAAGATAAACTGACTTTATGGACCTCTGCAGATTCAACCTTAAACTATTGTCGGGTTCTTTAATTTTAGAAGCCAGTTTGATTTTGTCTGTAAACCGCTTTGTGAACTTTTGTTGAAAAGTGGTATGTAAATACTGTTAGTAATAATAATTGATGTGGAAAACTTTTTTTACTATATATACATACAATGTGGCATTAGTTGAAAGTCAGATACAGGCCACTAGGTGGCACTATACATAAAAAGTTAGCCATTGAAAGCATCTGAGAGAAAAGAATATATTTTGGTGCCTGCCTTTTATATGCTATATTCACTTACAGTGCAATCCTATCCAACTTACACCACCGGTGTAACCAGCGGTGCAGTGAGAACGGGAGGCCCCAGAACGGAAAGGGGATTCAAATCCCCTCCAAAGGGGGATTCAAAAGGGATTTAAATCTCCCCTCCAAAGCCTCCTGCCCTGCCCTCCCTCGCTGGTTACACCGGTGGTGTAAGTTGGATAGGATTGCGCTGTTAAATATTAATAACTGTCAAAACTGTAGTGCAAGATAACATAAGAAGAGCCCTGTTGGATCAGGTCAGGGGCCTATCCAGTCCAGCTTCCTGTATCTCACAGTGGCCCCACCAGATGTCTCTGGGAGCACTCAAGACAACACGATACCTGTATCCTATTGCCAGGAGGGCAGTATTGTGGATAGTCTAAAATGCATAGGCTCTCTTTTCATTTCCCTTCCAACGCTGTCCCCTGTTATTACTCCCCCCTCCCACCATTTGCTTTTCCTAAATACAAATATTCCACAAGGACTAGGTTGCTGTTGCTGTTGCTGTTGTTGTTCAATATCTATGTGCAGGCAAATTAGATGCAGACTCTGAAATGAGTGTATTTTTTTAAAAAAAATTTTTTACTATTTTTTTATCTTTTTTAAAAAAGATATCTTTTTTAGCATCTTTTTTTTTTAAATAACATAAGAACAAAGTACCCTGAGCATGTACAGAGGTGGTTTTCCCATTGACACCACATTCTTAAGGATCAGGAACAAAAAAAGGGTGGCCACCTTTTATCTCGACAGAGATGCTAAGCCTGTTGTAGCTACACTGCGGGTGGAATGTCAACGAGTGCAGCAGCATCTCTCCAAGTTGCCTCTTCAGGCTACTGGTCAGTTACACAACATTTTCTGCCTGACATGCAGGTGTTGAGACAAAATGTACATTGACCTGGTCGTTCCCGTATTACAGGATTATTCATGCATCTCTCGAGACAGGCGTACAGAAAACGAGGTGCTTGCCTACGGGAGTGTTAATGTAGGCATGATGCAGATGTAAGCTTGTGGCATTCTACTCTCAGTGCAGCAAGGTAACAGGATAATTCTCCAGGCAAAAAGTCCACTATAATTCCTCTGTTGTAGGAAGCAGTGGTGCTAATTGGGTCATTGTGTATGCCTCAGTATGGTATCTGGGTTCTTCTTGCAATAGTCCTAATAACAAGCCTTTTGTTGGAATGCCCTTAAATTACACGAACGGCAGGAGGCTGCCTGCAGTGCTAAATGTGCCCAATTATATCAAATCAATAGGTGGAGCTTCAGCCTGCCTCTGGTCCAAACTGCTTGTGGTGACAGCAGCCCCAGCAGCAGCAGCAGACCTGGCAGGGGTGGAGTGTGCTTTAAAAGACCAAAGGGGTGCACGAGTAGGGGGTGCTACTTCCCCCCCCCCCCTGCCTGCCTGCCTGTCTCTATTAACTCCTGCAGTCTCTCCCGTCAGGTGCTTTTCTTCCAGTCAGGCCTTGAACTTGACTGGGAGAAAAATCCCGGGGGGGGGGGGAGGGTATGGCGTCCAGCACCTGATCCTGTGCATTTATAGCAAGCCTCATCACCTGCTTTTCATGAGAATGGGATGGACAGACACCTATCTGCTGCTGTCGCATGTAATTTGGACTCATTTCTGCTGCAGCTGCTAAGCAAGTACTGTACATCTCTTGTCTCTAACCGTTCTGCCGGCTCTCAGTGTTACTTCCTCTCTCTCAGGCTCCTCGTTTTGACTGTCTTCTTCCTTTGGACCACTTCCTCTGCTGCTCTCACTGAGGTCCCTGATTCTTCTCCTCTTAGGCCTATTTCCAGCTAAGCCATGCAGCACTTGACCGGGGCGGGGGGGGGATTGGGATTTCTGGGTTACATGGCAGCATGTAAGGGTTTTTTTGTGTGTTTTTTTGGTAGCGCAGAGGTGGACCCAAGATGCTGCATCATGCCAGAGGCATCATAAAGGGGGACGGGGTCAATCTGCCCCCGGATGACATGCAGGGGGACAAATCCACCGTAGTGGCGGCACATCGGTAGCGGCAAGGGAAAAGCACCATGAAGCACTTGAAAAAACAGCACGAAAAAGTGCTATCCTTCCAGGCGGCGGTGAGAAAAGATGCTTAAACTTCCTACCTTCCTCCACTGACCGTTTTGCGCTGGCGGTGATGTCACTGGGGGTGGGGTGTGTGACATCACTTCCTGTGGTGATGTCACAGGGGGGACATTTTTTAATGCTGCCCCCCTCCCGAAGGGTATTGCTACGCCTCTGCATCAGGGCCAGGCCATCCATCTTTAGGCCCCTACTTCTACCCCCTCCTCATGATGCCTTTTTCCATTCTTCACACATGGCCAGGACCACACAGTGAGAACCTTGGGGCAAGGCCTGCACTGGGGACCCTCATCATGACATCTCCCACTTGTTCCTTGATGGTTCATGGGGTATTACTGCTGCCACTGGTACTGAGGGCCTATGGATCAGCCCTGCCAGATGGGCTCTGTGATGGACATGAGTCAGTACTCAGCCTGGCCAACCTCTCTCTGTCTGTAGAATCACAGCAGCTCAGCCAATGGCAGGCAGAGACCCTTCTGATGCTCCAGTACTCTGTGACATGATCACATCAAGCAAGTTCAGCCAATAATTGCCAGAGGGTTCACTACCACCAGCACCACCACCATCATAATAATACACCTTAGTGCACTACATGGTAAATTATTGATAAAATACCCTGCTACATTGCTTAGTGTTTCCATGTTTAATATTCTACAGAAATTCCACAATTTATTCTGCATTCACATCCAAACATGTCCCAAGGATGCAGTCCATCATACCTGCCCATATTTCTTTCTTCTGAAGTGTTCAACGTTTGCCCTTTACTATAAACCTGAAAAGAATCTTAACTAGAAAATGAGCATTAAAAGCTCACTTCTACGAGCACTGGCAAGATCCTTATTCATCTCTTTGCTATAAATTCATATTTGCTATGATGCTTACAGTAGGTCATACTGGCAGGGCAACCGGGCAACCTCACATGGCTGCTTTGCTGTTAAACTGCTCTGGAGGAAAATAAAAAGTTTGCATTGTATTCAGAGATTCTTTGACAATTATTTACCGTATAATATAGTAGGGCCCCCATATCCATGGGGGATAAGTTCCAGCCCCCCCCCCCGGATACATGAAAACCGTGGAGAGGGGCGAACAGTCCTCTGCGGTTTTCTGAGGGCCCCCAACCCTCGCATATGCGTGAGGGAACCCGTTATTCACAGGTAAGTGAATCCACGGTTAGCGGATCCGTGGATAGAGGGCCCCCTGTACTCGTGTATAAGTTGATCTCGTGAATATGTCGAGGGTACGTTTTGAGACCAAAATCATGAAATTTGCTATGACTTGTGGATAAGTCAAGTGTAAAACTTAGGGATTTATGAAATTCTTTGAATTAGATAATTTTGTCTGATTTTACCCAAGGCCAGATCCTGGAAAAGCTGACACTCAATTTTAGTCTTCATTTAACACATAGACACTATAACAAATTGTCACTTATCACCCATATTGTTGAGGTGACCGTACTTGTATGTTTTAGACCAGAGGTTTCCAATCTGTGGTACACGTACCACTAGTGGTACTCAGACCGCCGGCTGGTAGTACCACTAGTGTTATGCAGACCACCGACTGGTGGTACGCCGGCACTACGCTGCCATTGTGGCCGCGCCATGCTGAAGCCCTGAAAACAATGGTAAGCCAGCCGAGCTCAAGCATGTGGGTTTCCTCTCCTGCCCTGACCCTACTGTTGTTTTCAGGGCTCTGGCATGACAGAAAACCCGGAAGTGGCAATGACATCATCTCCACTTACTTCCGGTGGTATGCGGTGTGACAGTGGCCCTGGAGGTGGTATGCTGCCCGAAACGTTTGGGAACCTCTGTTTTAGACTTTGGTCACAGTGAACCTAGTGAGCCAGATTCAAAGCACCTTCTTTCTTGTTGCCTCCAATATCCCCCTCCCTTGTAGTTCTGAGAAAAGTTTGAATAGGAGCCAGTATGCTAATTCCCTCAAAGCAGCTGTAACTTCCAGAGCACACCCTGCTCCACTCTTAAGCTATTGAGACACTGACTGCCTTCAGATTTTTACTCCCAGACTGCTTGAGCCAGTGCAGCACCTCTTTCTCAGCCCCATTTTATCTCCTCTGATTGACGCTTATCCATTGACCCGGGAATAAGTTGAGCAAGCTTTTAAGGGTTGGTTTTCAGGCGTAATTTTTTTTTACTTATAGATGAGTATATACCAGGGGTGGCCAACCTTCTACCATTAGGGCTACTGTGTTCTTAAGAGTTGTGTAGAAGACAGAATCTTGGCAGCTGTAAGTGCTGATGGTGCTGCTAAAGCAGCTGCACCTGCTGAAATGCCTTCCCCTATGCAACCATTTAAAGGGCCAGCATTCATGTTGAAAGGTTGGCCACCACTGGTATATACGGTAAGCTTCCAAAGTACAATCCAGTGTTCAGGAAGTTGGGCAGAAACTATAGACCATTAACAGGGCTGGCTCCAGAGATGAGGAAAGCATCACACCCTGCACTACCTCAGAGAAAGCCCTAAACGAAGCAAAGCCACCCGAATCAGTTTCAGCTGAACCACTGTGGCTAGGACTGATTTACTCCAATATGGTTTCATATAGATATTGAGCAACACGAGAGACAAGATGGAACCTTGCAGCACCCCAAAGGCCAGGGTGCTGAAAAGGAATCCCACAGTAGTACCTTCTGGGACCTGTTGGCTAGGAAGGTCTCAAACCACTGGAAAACACCAGCCTGACCATACATCTCAGAAGGACACCATGGTTGATGGTGTCAAATACAGCTGAGAGGTCCAGCAGGACCAACAGAGACATACTTCCTCTGTCAAGTCCCTAGTGTGGATCATCAACTAGGGTGAACAGAGCAGTTTCGGTCCCAAAGCCACAGTGAAAAGGATCCAGAGATAATCTATTTCATCCAGAACTCTCTGGAGCTTTTAACAAATGTAAATATAGGTGACCCACTGGGGCTGTTTTAATTCTTGATTTTAAATGTACATATGTATTTTAACGTTTTTATTGTAAGCTGCCTTGATTGCCCTTGTTGGGAGAAAGGCGGGCTATAAATTCTTTAAATAAATAAATAAATAAATAAATAAACAAATAAATAAATAAATATAAAAACCCCCAAAAACCATTTAGTCATTTTGCCCAGAAACAGGAGGTTGGAAATAATTCCCCTACATGGTATGATCCAGAAAGGGTTTCTTCAGAAGGGTGTATATCACAGCTTGTTTTAATGCCACTGGCAACACCCCCTCTATTAGAGATGCATTAACTATCCTCCCCCACCTGCCCCAATTTCTGATGAGGCCTCACACTCTTGAGCAGGGGTGGCCAACCTTTGAACGTGAATGCTCCTGGATCTTTAATGGTTGTATAGGTGAGGGCATTTCAGCAGGTGCAGCTGCTTCAGCAGTGCCATCAGCAATTCCAGCTGCCAAGAGTCTGTCTTCTACACAACCCTTAAGAACACAGAAGCCCTAGTGGTGGAAGGTTGGCCACCCCTGCTCTTGAGGATCCTATCCACATCATCAGGCAGGCAATCTAGCAGCGATCTTTCCTAGGACCATCTCTACATTATCCATACATTTTGTACAAATTGTGGCTGGTTGGTCATATCCTCTAAGACTAGTGACATTTCTCATTTGGTTTTTGCACATCCCCTAAATATGTTCAGGATGGCGTAGCTGGTGTGGTGTAGTGGCAAAGGCCAGAACTCAAACTTGCATGCAGCATGAATCTGCCACTGACATCTGCTATATCAGTCTGCCATCTGATATTTGCCATGAGTCTGCCATCCGGCTATCAAGTTTGCTCCTCTCTCCCCTGTAATATATAGGAGCCTTTGTCCTCTGTTCTGACACCATCACATGGGGGCAGTTTGGATGATATTGTACTTACACAATCCTAGGCATGTCTACTCAGAAGTAAGCCCCATTGTATTCAGTGCAGCTTACTCCTTGGAGTAAGTGTGTATAGGATTGCATCCATAGCTTACCTTAGAGGGTTGGTGTATGGACTGCTCAGATAATACATGTGAAAGACTTTGAACTATGGTGGAAAGCACTATATAAAATATTAAGTATTACTGCTCAGCAAGGTTTGAACTAGAGTCTTCCTACTTCATAGTTCAGCATCACCGATGCAACGAACATGAAAATGAGCGAACTCAGGAAGATAGTGGAGGACAGGAAGGCCTGGCGGGATGTGGTTCATGGGATCACGAAGGGTCGGACACGACTTAACGACTGAACAACAATAACACTTCATAGTTCATGTTGTGCAGTGCTATACTACCCTAGCTTTTTCTTTGCATATAGTCTTTACAATAAGGAACAAACTGCATTGAAATCAGTGGCTTGCTCTTTAAGTTCTGCATGTGCTTTGTACCTTTCATAAACATTTTCACTTCCCACATCAGCCACAAGATAGCAGTGTTGACCTTTGGAGTTGGTATCTGACAGAGGTATTGATATCTGAGAGGATGATGGACCTTGTGCAGGTGTTGTGTTCTGAGGGTTTGCATGAAACAGAACATATTCTGACTTGAGGAAACAGAGCTGGCCGCTCTTTTTAATACAAATAAATGACATCGGACTACATTTGTCCAGTTAAGCACTTTATGTTTCACAGGGAATAACGTCCCCAGAAAAAAAAGTTATGCCTGCTAAATGCCAGCTTTGATAGTGAAACTAAAATTAAAAACCACAGAAAACAAGATGGAACTCAGTAGACCCCACTCCTCCCCCCCACACACACACTAGAAAGTGCCCACAAGGAAGAGCAGCAGTATCCCACAAGCAGAACAGGTAGGTCAATAACACTTTCCTGCTGCTGCTTCCCTTCAAGCTAAGATTCAGATGAATACTGCCTCACTGAAACTGAAGGGTCACATATAGACTTGTCCCCCATGCATGTACCTAATCCGATTTTAAAGCCATTTAATTGCTGTGATGGCCACAAATTCATACTTGGGTTTGACTCTAAACCCGAGGGCTCATAACACCACATGGAAGACCACTTCTGCCAGCTGAATCACAGAGTCCATTGGAAATTATATTGGCATGTGTGAACAGGAGACCCTATATCTTGGCTTAATAATATATACAGTAGTTTATATGAGCAGAGCGTATGGTTTGCAGTGTTGACATAGTTTTATGTGCTCAGGATTGTATGAGTGGACTATTTCATGACAATACAGATAATGGGATGTTGGGTGGTCCTTATGAGCGTCATCATGTCCCTATTGGTGTCCCACAGTGGTGTAACTAGGGAGAGTGAGTAGGGGTACCTACCTTGGTGCTACACAGTCAGGGACATAAAATGGCTATGACAGTTATTAAAATAATGTTAAACTGTGTAACTATTTCTTTTCAACATGTAATAATTAAGGATATTTTCAAGATGGCAGATGAAACCCAGACATCACTGTACTCGGAGGCCAAACAGAGCACCACCATGGCAGTTTCTTATTGGCCCAGAATCTTGGCAGCTGCAAGTGCTGAGGGTGCTGCTAAAGCATCTGCACCTGCTGAAATGTCCTCACCTATACAACCATTAAAGGGCCAGGAGCATTCAGGTTGAAAGGTTCGCCACCCCTGATCTACTCAGACCTTAGATTACCCCATTGCTCCTGAACCCCTTGATCGTGGGGATCCCCAGGAGCTGAACCCAGCACCCCCTCATCAGCCAACATCCTCATCAACACTCTCTCTCCACAGCCACTTTGCTCTGCTCCCTTTTTCTGGCTTGGAGAGTTCCCCTGAGGAATTGACAAAGGAGCCAGAGCTCCCCCCCATACCATTAGAGCTGTCACCACAAGGTTTCTTTAAGACACTGGAGGTTTTTCAAGGAGGGGTTGGAGCCAAGCCAACCACTCCAACTACCTGCATCACATACATAAACTTTCATCCGTGAGTGCCAGAGCTTTGCTGGATTATTAACTTTGGAGTCTGCTTCAGGAGTGGGTTACAGCTAGAGCTGCTCTTTCTCCCCTTGGAGCTAGCTGGGTTTCTGACCTCTTGATTGGACTTGTGCTCCTATTTGAACTCCTGCCTTCCATTGGAGCTTCCTGAGGTTCAGATCCCCTGCCTGGCCTCTTGCCTTGGTTTTGGATGCCTAACTTTGCTGGGAACAGGATGGCACAGCCACTTTGAGGCAGGAACAGGCTGTGTGACCATCAGTGAGGACTTGGACTTTCAGCCATAGTATCCTTGGCATCCACAACCATTTTCATGCTAGTTGGGGGGGGGGCAGACTGAGGTGAGTGAGAGCGAGCAAAGAATTAAGAGACCTCCCTGGACATAAAAAAATGACTAGTTATGGTACTAGAGACCTATAGGCCTTTTTGAATCATGGCCTATGATTTGAAATCATATAATTGCAACTTAGGAGTGTAAAAGAAATATGCACCCTTTCAAAAGTGCTGCTGTATAAAATTGTGACTTTATTTTCTTAAATTAAACAAAACTAGCTTGTTTCTCAAACACCTGAAGTAATGATGCATCCATTCACTTAGATTAGTGTTTGATTTTAAAAAAAGCTGGACTCCATTATGTTAGCTAAAATCAATGCAGAAACAATAATGTTTAATTAGATTCTCCTAATACAATCAGTAAGCCCTGTCTTCTTAGTTAATAGCACTAGCTGGAGTTAACAAATGGTAAAAGGTACAAACAGTTAAGGGCTACTGCAGATGGACCAAAGACTGACCTGGGAAATAACAAAAATGCCAAAGGGGAGATGCTTGAACTGAGCTGTCTTGCTAGGCACATGCATAGACATGTGAAACTGTCTTCTACTGGGTCAGAACATCTAGGTCACCTTGGTACATCTCCAATGTTTCAGAAAGTGGTGTTTCCCAGCCTTATGTTGTAAAGCATGTACTCTACATCTGAGCTATGCCTCCCCATCTCTCTGCAATCTCTCAAATACAGCCCTACAGAAGCCTTACACAACTTGTGACTCATCAAGGTGAGCAAAGCAATGTATTCTGGCTAGGCTTACCATATCCAAAGGGGAACAGGGTGTCTACACCTTTAACCATTGTAAAAAGAGGGAATTTGGGCAGGTGCAGCTCATAATGGAAGGGTGCAAAAAGCTGCACCTGCCCAAATTCCTTCTTTTTACAATGGTTAAAGGTGTAGGCGCCCTGTCCCCCTTTGGATATGGTATGCCTATAACATGGCTAGTGAGCTGCAGTCAGTTTGCTGGGCCACAAGTTGTGTGGGACTTCTCAAATAGATGGAAGCCTCTTGATGAAGGAAGTTGAGGGAGTTGCTGCACAATACTGTTGTCTGGTAATAGTTCCTGTTGTTTTGAGGCCCATTTTTCTTAAAACATGAATGCTGTGTCCATGTGTGATGTGCCACAGATCCCTGTGGTGCTGAGGCTTGCCGGGAAATGCCTTGGAAGCACCTGCCTCGGATGCAGGACTGATTGACAGCCCCTTGGTTGCTCATCAGCTGAAAACGATGATAGCCAAGGAGGGCTGGTATCAGCCTTCAAAAAGGGCTGCAGCCAGGGAGAGAGCGCTAGGGGGGAAGGAGGAGAGCCACAGACAGAGGAATAGAAGAGGAAGGAGAAAGCCAGAGACCACCACCACGACAAGCATAAAGAAGGCAAGACAGGATGGGCTGAAGAGAGTGAGGGGAGCATAGGAAAGCTAGTTCACCATGACTCCCTCATGCCATGCATTTAATTCCCAAAGTCAAACCTGCCCTCTCTATCTCAGGTGGAACTGTTCATTTCATGTGCCCTTGCAGTAAGCAGTACTGGCAACAGTCTACTTAGTGCCAAGGAACAGGATAAATTTATGGCAACAAGCAGGCTCAAGGCTGTAGACATATTCATGTTCTCCTACTGCTCCTTGGTGCCCTGCTAACTTGGAGACTAGGATACACCCCCCTCCCCCTCAGGTGATTCTGCCAGAAATCTGAAATTTTAGTCACTACACTGAAAACAGAAACTAGGCATGGACCCAGCAAGTGTGAATGAAGAAATATGGGCTCCAGAATGACAGGGGTATTACCATACAATACTGCAATTCAGTAAAAAGGTAGATGACCTTTTTGAGTTCACTGAAGCTTCCAGCATTTATGGAGCTGCAATACCACCTGTCGCTCCAGTAATCTCAGAATGCTGGGGCTGGTTTATGAGCTGTCCTTCAAATTCATTTCTAATGCAGAAAAAGTAGCTTGGGGAAGAAACGCGACCTTCGGTGTGCATGAATCTGCTTCTTCAAGCATTTTGGAGCTTTATTTGTCTCCTTCAGCCAAGGACACACCAGGCACTTACGTTCCGCTACATCAGCCTGGCCAAGTGAGAATGAGTTGGACTCTGTCCATTCTGTCCCACCATCATAGTTCTTTACTAATTACATGTCTAAATTACATGTGTGAAGTCATGAAATGTTCCAAGGTAGCACAAAGGTCACTGGAAGAATAGTCATAAGATATACAGAATCAAAGTTGCAAGCCTCAGAACGTTTACTAGCATCTTTGCAGCTTGGGACCAGGGTATCCGAAGGACTGCCGCCTCCTCTGTGTGACGACCCATCCCTTGCGGTCATCTGGGTGGGTGCTTCTGTATATCGTGCTACGATACGAAACCTTTATTGGCATATAACATAAAGACAATACATATATAAGACAATACACAGTACACAGAAACTAAAATAAAACACACTAATCTACAGCTACTGATCTTTCCCTAAACCTCACCACCACCACAGATAAGAACTGTGGAACCCTCTGTATATCGTGCCACAGGCTGACAGCCCAATCCTACCTCACTCTCCACATGTTGATGCAGCCGTGCCAACAGGGTGTAGGCTGCATTTTGTGGGGCAGTTTTGCGCTGCAAAGGCCTTCTGAAGGTAAGGGAACATTTGTTCCTGTGCTCTGAGGTAAGCCCCCACAACCCGTCTGGGTCTACTTGGACCTGCACCAGCTACTTTGCTGGTGGGTCGGGTTGGGGGATCGTGGCTGAGAAGGGGGATAGGATATCAGTAGAGCTGATACTGCCACTGGTACTGTCCTCTTCCTAGTGTCGATCTGCCCCACTCCCTGCCACAGACTCTTCTCCGTCCCTCCCCATTCCACCACCCCTGCCTCTCACCCCGTGTGCTGACTTACATCACTTACCTGCACTGGGGATTTGGGGAGGCTGCTGGCGTGCAGACCTTGCTACTTGCCACTTGTGGTGGCAACCAGGCTCTGCTGTATGACGTGTCGCCTTCTGCAACAGCCATAAAGCACGCTGTGCTGTCAGAACACGAGTTCAGGCAGCACAGTGGCCCATTAGGTTTGGGCCGCAAAGCTAGGTTGGTGGAACAAGGGTGGGGGCATCTCCATGGTGATGCTGCGCCTTTGGAAGAACTCCCCCCCTCCCTGGTGAACTTCCAATGGGGGCTGAAGACACTTAGGGCTCAGTCCAGCCTAACTCAGCCCAACTCAGGCACAGTTGAGGCCCAATTGAGGCACAATTGTGGCCTAAAATAGGGCCGAGTTAGGCTGCAACTGTGCCTGAGTTAGGCAGGAGGCAAGAGCAGTGGGCCAGGATCGAGGCAAAACTTACCGCAGAGGCAGGCAGGCTCCTATGGTGAGGTGTCCGTCTTCTGGAAGCGAAGAACCCCCTCCTGAGCTCATCTGTGTGCACCTACCACAGCTGCTGCAGCGTTCGCAGCAGATGGGCAGCCACAGGCGGGCCTGCAGGCACTGGGCGTGCGACAGTCAGCTGAAGGGCAGAGGTTGTGCCAGTGCCAGCTGCCCCAGGGCACCCTGTGCATTAGCCACCTGCCGCAGGGGGGAGTGCCACTGCCCTCCCTCCTGCAGAAGGCGATGCCACCCCCAAGCCACGTTGAGGCTGCACGTGGGAGTCATTGGGGGGTGAGCGGGGGAGAGAAGGGAAGGAGGGGGTGGGAACGGCACGCACAAGGGGGGTCTCATGAGGTCTGGAACCGCCTCCGCCATGACATGCCCATGCACTGCCTGAAGCCCTGGGCCACCAGGGCCGTGGCTATGCCCACAAAGAAGGCATCCCGGCATGCCTTCTGCTCCGTGCCCCGGCCAAGACCGAGAGATGCCTTGGGCTTGTCTGCGCCGAGCGGGAAGGGCTCACGCAGCTCATCACATCCCCAGATGGGGCAACGTAGGCGCCTCGTGGCAGGCGCTCCGGCGGGGTGGGGGGTGCCAGCGTCCATCATCAGGGAGTGGGAGGGGAGGCAGGCACACAGGCAGGCGGACAGGGGGTGCTGGGGAGGGACACGGGTGGGTCAGAAACAGACAGACAACAAGGCTGGTGGGAGAGGGATACAGGGAGAGGGGTCTGCAGAGACCAATAGGGACACAGGGGTCACTTCGCAGATGGAGGCAATGCAGGAACGGGCGCCTCTCATGCAGACGGACCGAGGGCGGAAACGGACGCCGTTGACGGGCGGACCGAGGGTGGGTGAGAGCCCCGGTTGCTGAAAGGGCTCTTCACGGACGTGGCGGACGCGCGCCATGTCACCTGTCAGTGGTTGCCTGCCTGAGAGGCAACCCAACTCCCCCCTCCCCTCTGAGCCCTGAGGGTCTGGCAGCCCCCCTGCTGTGTTCTCCCTGGGCTGGCTGTGGCAGGCCCTGGCTGGGATTCATGCAGGGGCTTGTGTGCTGGGGACTGTCTGTGTGTGTGTGTGGGGGGGGCAGTGCTTGTGTAACATTGGGGTCATGTTGTTCAAGGGGCCTTTGCCAAGGGGCATCTTTATTGTTCTGGAACATTGGCAGAGATGGCCAGGCGAGGCTGCCAGGGGTAGGCACAGCAGCCACTCAGAACTTAGCAGCAGCAGCAGCAGCAGCAGGCGTGCCCCATGGACCTGGAGACGCAGGCTCTTCCCCTGTGGAACCACAGCCTGCTCCATAGAAAGGGGAGGGACAGCAAGTAGGCAGCCAGGGAGGTGGAGCAGCAGCAGCAGCTGAGGAGGGTTGCAGGGCAGGCTCCAGGACCTCTGGCAGCAAGTAGGCAGACGACCATGGGGCAACCAGACTGCGGGCCCAGGGGTGCTCCCCAGAAGGTAGGTGGTGGTGGACATTCTTGGGGAGACAAAAAACACAGGGGTGTTCCATGGCAACTGCTGCGTGGTAGCAATCGCCATTGAAGAAATGCCAGTGTGCCGGTTGCAACGGCCTGCAGGGAGAGACATTAAACACAGCTGAGAGGTGTGACACACATAGCATGGTCTGCACTCCTTCCCTGGGTGTCAGGAGAGCATGATCCTGTAAGGGGAACGGGTCAAAGAGAGAGAAGACAACAACACAACTTGGGGGTCACAACCATGGCAAACCTAGCAATACTGACCTGTGAGTAGACCCTGTGGAGAAATGGGGGGGGGGGGGAGAACAGCTGGTGTTTACATAAGGCTAACAGTTCCACACTTGTGGCATTGTGTGCTCACATGACTACAGGCAGTAATCCAACACAACAGTGGTAAAGAGGCATGTATCCTATATATCAGAGGTGGCCAACCTTCCACCGTTAGGGCTACTGTGTTCTTAAGAGGTGTGTAGAAGACAGAATCTTGGCAGCTGTAAGTGCTGATGGTGCTGCTAAAGCAGCTGCACCTGCTGAAATGCCCTCACCTATGCAACCATTTAAAGGGCCAGCATTCATGTTGAAAGGTTGGCCACCACTGCTATATATCATTGCAGGCAGCTATGAGACAAGACATTGGTAAAGAGGCATTTCAGAGAAGGCATTGCAGGCAGCTATGAGACAAGACATTGGTAAAGAGGCATATCATGGCAGGCATTGCAGGCAGCTATGAGACAAGACATTGGTAAAGCGTCATGTATCCTACCTATATTTCTATATGCAAAGAGGCAGCAGTCAGAACTCATGTCAGCACGAACCCTGCTCTTACCTGCACTTACCTGCTGGTGTTGTTGCCTGTGTGGGGGGGGAAGAGAGTGGCTAGAAGAAAGACATGGGTTAGCAAATGGTAGCATGGAGACAGCTGCCCAGGCACAGCAGTAAACAGTTTGGCCACAGCCAGAACAGCCCTCTCTGCCCTAGAGGGGGGCAGAGAGGAGAGAGGAGAAGAGAGAAGTGGGGTGTTAGAAAAGTTTTCAAAGTCCCACTTTGTGGCTGCTGGGGGACAGAACCCCACGCCACGTGCTCAGAGAGAGAGAGAGAGAGAGAGAGTGGCAGGCTGGGGCTGGGCTTTTGTGGGAAAGAGGCTGGGTGGGGCTGGGTGCTGATAGGGTAACTATTTGGTCTGGTTCCAGAGTTAGGCCACAACTGTTCCGTCCTAACTCAGGCACAACTCGGGCCCAGGGTGTTAGTACTTTTCAGGAGAGGGCTGGTGTGGGTAAGGTAAAATGGCTCGTATGGGTCTCCTCACATTTGGGTCCACCCTTTTTGTTGACCCAAATTTTGTGCCTGAGTTGGGCTTGAGGGGGCGAGTCAGGGGCTCTCCAGCGTCTGGAACTGGAACAAATTTGTAACCGCCCCCATCACTCCCCCGACACGCCCACTTTTAGGCCGCAATTGTGCCTGAATTGTGCAGTTGTGCCTGAATTGTGCAGTTGTGCCTGAATTGTGCAGTTGTGCCTGAATTGTGCAGTTGTGCCTGAATTGTGCCGGAACCCAATTCAGTCACAATTGCAGCACAAATTCGGCCTCTGCGGCACAATTCAGGCACAACTCGGGCCTAAAGCACTTAGGCTGCAATTGTGCCTGAATTGTGCCGCTGAGGCCTTAGGCTGGACTGGGCTGTAACAGCCCGGTCCAGCCCAAGGCAACTGCGGTACAATTCAGGTACAATTGCAGCCCAAGTGCTTTAGGCCCAAGTTGTGCCTGAGTTGGGCTGCAATTGGGACTGAATTGGGTTCAGGCACAATTCAGGCACAACTGCACAATTCAGGCACAATTGCAGCCTAAAAGTGGGTGTGTTGGGGGCGTGTCGGGGGTGTGATGGGGGTGGTTATGAAATTTGGTCCGGTTCCAGACGCTGGAGAGCCCCTGACACGCCCCCTCGAGCCCAACTCAGGCCCAAAATTTGGGCCAGCAAAAAGGGTGGACCCAAATGTGAGGAGACCCATAGGAGCCATTTTACCTTACCCACATCAGCCCTCTCCTGAAAAGTTCTAACACCCTGGGCCCGAGTTGGGCCTGAGTTAGGACCGAACAGTTGTGGCCTAACTCTGGACACGGACCCAAATAGTTACCCTATCAGCACCCAGCCCCACCCAGCCTCTTTCCCACAAAAGCCCAGCCCCAGCCCTCCACTCACTCTCTCTCTCTCTCTCTCTCTGAGCACGTGGTGTGGGGTTCTGTCCCCCAGCAGCCACAAAGTGGGACTTTGAAAACTTTTCTAACACCCCACTTCTCTCTTCTCTTCTCCTCTCTCCTCTCTGCCCCCCTCTACGGCAGAGAGGGCTGTTCTGCCTGTGGCCAAACTGTGTACTCCTGTGCCTGGGCAGCTGTCTCCATGCAAGTGTTTGCTAACCCATGTCTTTCTCCCAGCCCCTCTCCCCCCCCCCACAGGCAACAACACCAGCAGGTAAGTGCAGGTAAGAGCAGGGTTCGTGCTGACATGTGGTCTGACTTCTGCCTCTTTGCATAGAGAAATATAGGTAGGATACATGCCTCTATACCAATGTCTTGTCTCATAGCTGCCTGCAATGCCTGCCATGATATGCCTCTTTACCAATGTCTTGTCTCATTGCTGCCTGCAATGCCTACCATGATATGCCTCTATACCAATGTCTTGTCTCATAGCTGCCTGCAATGCCTGCCATGATATGCCTCTATACCAATGTTTGTCTCATAGCTGCCTGTATGAATGTGAGCACACAATGCCATGAGTGTGGAACTGTAACCCATATGTAGACACCAGCTGTTCCCCCCCCCTCTTTTCTCCACAGGGTCTACTGACAGGTCAGTATTGCTAGGATTGCCATGGTTGTGACCCCCAAGTTGTGTTGTTGTCTCTCTCTTTGACCCCTTTCCCTTACAGGATCATGCTCACCTTACACCCAGGGAAGGAGCGCAGACCAGTCTATGTGTGTCACACCACTCAGCTGTGTTTGATTTCTCTCCCTGCAGGCCTTTGCAACCTGCACACTGGCATTTCTTCAATGGGGATTGCTACCACCCAGCAGCTGCTATGGAACACCCCTGTGATTTATGTCTCCCCAGGAATGTCCACCACCACCTACCTTCTGGGGAGCACCCCTGGGCCCGCAGTCTGGTTGCCCCATGGTCATCTGCCTATTTGCTGCCAGAGGTCTGGGAGCCTGCCCTGCAACCCTCCTTAGCTGCTGCTGCTGCTGCTACATTCTGAGTGGCTGCTGTGCCTACCCCTGGCAGCCTCGCCTGGCCATCCCTGCCAATGTTCCAGAACAATAAAGATGCCCCTTGAACACCATGACCCCAATGTTACACAAGCACTGCCCCACACACAGAGAGACAGCACCCAGCACACAAGACCCTGCATGAATCCCAGCCAGGGCCTGCCACAGCCAGCCCAGGGAGAACACAGCAGGGGGGCTGCCAGACCCTCAGGTCTCAGAGGGGAGGGGGGAGTTGGGGGGCCTCTGAGGCAGACAAACAGTGACAGGTGACATGGCGCACGTCCCCCATGTCCGTGAAGAGCCCTTTCAGCAACCGGGGCTCTCACCCACCCTTGGTCCGCCCGTCAACGGCGTCCATGTCTGCCCGTCAACGGTGTCCATTTCCGCCCTCAGTCCGCCCGTCAACGGCGTCCGTTTCCGTCCTCAGTCCGCCCGTCAACAGCGTCCGTTACTGCCCTCGGTCCGTCTGCATGAGAGGCGCCCGTTCCTGCATTGCCTCCATCTGCGAAGTGACCCCTGTGTCCCTATTGGTCTCTGCAGACCCCTCTCCCTGTATTCCTCTCCCACCAGCCTTGTTGTCTGTCTGTTTCTGACCCACCCGTGTCCCTCCCCAGCACCCCCTGTCCGCCTGCCTGTGTGCCTGCCTCCCCTCCCACTCCCTGATGATGGACGCTGGCACCCCCCACCCCGCCAGAGCGCCTGCCGCGAGGCGCCTACGTTGCCCCATCTGGGGAGTGATGAGCTGCGTGAGCCCTTCCCGCTCACAGCAGACAAGCCCAAGGCATCTCTCGGTCTTGGCCGGGGCACGGAGCAGAAGGCATGCCGGGATGCCTTCTTTGTGGGCATAGCCACGGCCCTGGTGGCCCAGGGCTTCAGGCAGCGCATGGGCATGTCATGGCGGAGGCGGTTCCAGACCTCATGAGACCCCCCTTGTGCGTGCCGTTCCCACCCCCTCCTTCCCTTCTCTCCCCCGCTCACCCCCCATGACTCCCACATGCAGCCTCACCGTGGCTTGGGGGTGGCATCGCAGTCTGCAGGAGGGAGGGCAGTGGCACTCCCCCCTGCGGCAGGTGGCTAATGCCCAGGGTGCCCTGGGGCAGCTGGCACTGGCACAACCTCTGCCCTTCAGCTGACTGTCGCACGCCCAGTGCCTGCAGGCCCACCTGTGGCTGCCCATCTGCTGCGACCGCTGCAGCAGCTGTGGTAGGTGCACGCAGACGGGCTGAGGAGGGGGCTCTTCGCTTGCACAAGACTGACAGCTCCCCACAGGGGCCTGCCTGCCTCTGCGGTAAGTTTTGCCTCGATCCTGGCCCACTGCTCTTGCCTCCTGCCTAAGTCAGGCACAGTTGCAGCCTAACTCGGTCCTATTTTGGGCCCCAACAGCCCATTCCAACCCAACTCCTCTCCAAGTCAGGCATAAGTGTGGCCTAAGTGCAGCCTAAGTTAGGCAGAAGTTATGCCTGAGGTAGGTCAGAGTTATGCCTGAGTTAGGCAGGCTGCAGTTTCTGTGGCCCAGCACCACCCCAGGATCCAGGCAACACTTACCTCCCAGGCAGGCAGGCTCTTCTCCAGGCTCCGTGTCTGGCTCAGGCATGTGCAGGCCTCTGTCTGCATGTGTCAGCGTCCATCCATGGCAGCTGCCGCAGGGTCTGTCGCAGCCCAGTCGCAAAGGGGCTGACCGCAGGCAGGGGGGTTGTGCCAGTCATGTGGTGGGTGCAGGGCAGGTGACAGGTGAGCGAGGTGCCTGAGCCCAGCCACCACAGGGCACCCTGTGCATCAGCCACCTGCTGCAGGGGAGAGTGGCCGTCCCCTCCCTCCTGCAGAAGGCGATGCCACCCCCAAGCCACGTTGAGGCTGCACTGGGGGGTGAGCGGGGGAGGGAAGGGGAGGGGGTGGGAACATCACACACAAGGGGGGTCTCATGAGGACTGGAACTGCCTCTGACATGACTCGCCCGTGCGCTGCCTGAAGCCCTGGGCCTCCAAGGCCGGGGCAATGCCCACAAAGAAGGCATCCCGGCGTGCCTGCTGCTCTGTGCCCCGGCCAAGACCAAGAGATGCCTTGGGCTTGTCTGCTGCGAGCAGGAAGGGCTCACGCAGCTCATCACACCCCCAGATGGGGCGACGACGGCGCCTCACGGCAGGCGCTCTAGCAGGGTGGGGGGTGGCCAGCAGCCATCATCAGGGAGTGGGAGGAGAGGCAGACACACAGGCAGGCAGACAGGGGGTGCTGGGGAGGGGCACGGGTGGGTCAGAGACAGACAGACAGACAACAAGGCTGGTGGGAGACAGATTCCGAGAGAGGGGTCTGCAGAGACCGATAGGGACACAGGGGGCGCTCCGCAGATGAAGGTGATGCATAAACAGGCGCCTCTTACGCAGACAGACTTTGGGCGGAAGTGGCTGCATTACGGGCGGACCTTCGACGGAGGCGCCTGCATTACGGGCGGACCTTCGACGGAAGCGCCTTCATTACGGGCGGACCTTCGACGGAGGCGCCTGCATTACAGGCGGACCTTCGACGGAGGCGCCTGCATTACGGGCGGACCTTTGACGGAGGCGCCTTCATTACGGGCGGACCTTCGACAGAGGCACCTGCATTACGGGCGGATGCCCTGGCTGTCACTGTTTGCCTGCCTGAGAGGCCCCCCTGACTCCCCCCTCCCCTCTGTGCCATGGGGGTCTCGCAGCGCCCCTGCTGGGTTCTCCCAGGGAAGGCCGTGGCAGTCCCTGGCTGGGACTCATGTAGGGGCTTCAATGCTGGGGGCTGTCTGTGTGTGTGTGGGGCAATGCTTGTGTAAACACTGGGCACATATGTTTCACTAGGGCTCTGCCCAAGAGGCATCTTTATTGTTCTGGAACATTAGCAGAGATGGCCAGGCGAGGCTGCCAGGGGTAGTCACAGCAGCCAATCAGAAAGCAGCAGCAGCACACCTGCCCCATGGACTTGGACATGCAGGCTCTTCCCCTGTGGAACCACAGCCTGCTCCATAGAAAGGGGAGGGGCAGCAAGTAGGACAGCCAGGGAGGTGGAGCAGCAGCAGCAGCTGAGGAGGGTTGCAGGGCTGGCTCCCTGACCTCTGGCAGCATCGAGGCAGACGACAGTGGGGCAACCAGACCGCAGGCCCAGGGGTGCTCCCAGGAAGGTAGGTGATAGTGGACGTTCCTGCGGAGAGAAAAAAAGGGGGAGTTATATGCCAGCTGGTATGTGGAAGCAGTCACCATTGACGACAAGCCAGTGTGTCCGTTGCAAAAGCCTGCAGGGAGAGAAAAAACACAGCTGATATGTGTGACACACATAGCATGGTCTGGGCTGCTTACCTGGGTGTAAGGAGAGCATGATCCTGTAAGGGGAAAGGGTCAAAGAGAGAGACAACAACACAACTTGGGGGTCACAACCATGGCAACCCTAGCAATACTGACCTGTCAGTAGACCCTGTGGAGAAAAGGGGGGGGAACAGCTGGTGTCTACATAAGGCTAACAGTTCCACACTTGTGGCATTGTCTGCTCACATGACTACAGGCAGCAATCAGACACAACAGTGGTAAAGAGGCATGTATCCGATATATCATAGCAGGCTATGCAGGCAGCTATGAGACAAGACATTGGTAGAGAGGCATGTCATGGCAGGCTATGCAGGCAGCTATGAGACAAGACATTGGTAGAGAGGCATGTCATGGCAGGCTATGCAGGCAGCTATGAGACAACACATTGGTAAAGAGGCATGTATCCTTCCTATATTTCTAAATGCAAAGAGGCAGCAGTCAGACCACATGTCAGCACAAACCCTGCTCTTACCTGCTGTTACCTGCTGGTGTTGTTGCCTGTGGGGGGGGGGGGAAGAGGGGCTGGGAGAAAGACATGGGTTAGCAAACACTTGCATGGAGGCAGCTGCCCAGGCACAGCTGTAAACAGGTTGGCCACAGCCAGAACAGCCCTCTCTGCCCTCGAGGTAGGCAGAGAGGAGAAGAGAGAAGTGGGGTGTTTGTGAATTTTGCCCTCCACCGACAAAGTCCCACTTTGTGGCTGTGAGGGACAGAACCCCACGCCACATGCTCAGAGAGAGAGAGAGTGACTGGAGGTCTGGGGCTGGGCTTTTGTGGGAATGAGGCTGGGTGGGGCTGGGTGCTGATAGGCTCCCTATCTTAGGCATAACTCTGTCGGTTTCCAGACCTAGCAGGCCCAACTCCGTCCTAACTCTGACCTAACTCAGGAGTAGGGTGTTAGAAATTTTCAGGAGAGGGCTGGCTTAGGTAAGGTAAAATGGCTCCTATGGGTCTCCTCGAATTTGGGTCCACCTTTTTGGTCGACCTAAATTTTGTGTCAGCATTTGTGTTGGAGGGTGCGTGTCTGTGCTTGCCAGGGTCTGGAATCCAACGTTAATTGGTTGCCGCCCCCGTTACACCCACGGTCCGCCCATGTTCCGCCCACTTTTAGGTCAACTTTAGGTCTGACTTGTGCTGCTTAGCCCTTGGGTTGGAATGGGCTGTTCTTAGTCCGTTGGTCGTAACTTTGCCCTAACTTTGACCTAACTTCGCCCTAAATGGTTGCATTCCAGACCTAACTTTTACCTAAATGACTTAGGCTGACTTTAGGTCTGACTTGGGCTGCTTAGCACTTGGGTTGGAATGGGCTGCAATTGTGCCACAATTGGGCCTCAACTGTGCCTGAGTTGGGCTGGACTGAGGCCTTATAAAATTATGCAAGGGATGGAGAGAGTGGATAGAGGGAAATTCTTCTCCCTCTCGCACAACACCAGAACCAGGGGACACGCACTAAAATTGAGTGGAGGGAGAGTTAGAACAGACAAAAGAAAATATTTCTTTACCCAGCGTGTAATTCATCTGTGGAACTCCTTGCCACAGGATGTGGTGATGGCACCTGGCCTAGATGCCTTTAAAAGGGGGTTGGACAGATTCATGGAGGAAAAGACCATCACAGGTTACAAGCCATAACTTGCAACCTCCTAGTTTTAGAAGTGGGTTTTCTCTGTGCCAGGTGCAAGGGAGTGTCAACGGGGAACAGGTTATCTTGTTGTCTTGTGTGCTCCCTGAGGCATCTGGTGGGGCCACTGTGTGATACAGGAAGCTGGACTAGATGGGCTTTTGGCCTGATCCAGCAGGGCTCTTCTTATGTTCTTATAATCAGCCATCCGTGAAAGGAACAGCTCAAAAGTACTTTAAAATACATTTATCTCAGGATCAAAATACATGTTACTTTAAAAGTGTGTTTGACCTGTGCTTTCTTTTTTAAAACAATAGTGCAGAACCGCACAAAACCACGAGGCTTTGGTCAGACAACTCATTCAGTACCAGCAGCACACATGTTACATTTGCCATGGAGGTTGCTAAGTAAACAGACTCTCTGTGAGGACTGATCTTTTTCCCTGTTGTAACATTTGCAAATACAATGAGCATCACACTGTCTCTCTCCACACCATTGCTCCAGGTTTCTGGTAGCTGTAGGATATAGTGCTGAGAGAGATGCATCATGCTGCACGCTTGATTTGAATCTGCATCCCACTTGTGTTGAATCTGCACCCCGTTCCACATGATGACAACTTCCAGAAATCATATCAGGGAGAGGGATCAATCAGCATGAGAAGGCTGTTTTTGAGGGCATCCTAATGGCAGATATAACATAAGCTTCAGCCATCTGAGGAAGGTTCACTTATCCATGGAAGCCAGCCCACTGTCCCTTCAATTCCTCCCCTCCCAATGCAGACTCAGAAGCGGCCAGTTTATCACGTAGCCCCTGATCAGCAGCCCAGAAATAGCGCTTCAGGAAAGTACAACAAAATTCATCCATTGTCTACTTTTTGTTGCTGGGGAAAAGCTGGTACACATGTGATACACCAGAGAGCCTCCATCAGCAGTTTATGAGATGTATTCTGTTTATGCGGAAAAGCACTCCATAATCACCACTCCACAAGGGATGGCCCAATAGGGTGTTGCTAACTAGATATTGTTTAATAAAAGTTTCTTTTGAGTGCTCAGCAGGCTGTCATCAGAGGATGATTTTTTGTTTTTATCCTCGTTTTCTGTGAGCATTAGGTGGTAATCAAGAAGTTGTAAAAGTTTATGATTTATACTGCTTTTGAAGAAGTGGCTTCAATTTCAGGTTAGAGTTCTTGCTTGTGTGGATCAATCAGTACATAAAATCACAATAACACTGTTGACTTAAAGTACTGTATTGTTAAAATGATTTCCCATAATCAGATGTTAAGCAAATAAGTACATCATCTCAATCTTTGGTTAATGGTAGCCTTTGTCAATATGGAAAATATTTGCAAAAACAAGCCTTCTGTGGCATGTGATATTTCCATAAACATTTGTCTGATGGCCCTGTTGCTGATTGGCCAAGCAATATGCTTACTGTCCTGCCATGGCTCCCTATTGGCGCCTCTCTATGCTGCTATGTCTAAGGTATAGGGGGCTGAGTAGCAAAGCTGAAATCGTCCAGAAAGCTGTGGCAGCTATGTAAGCCTTTTTGTCTGGTTAAAGACCAGAGCATGCACGAAAGTAAAAAATGATGAGTGTCAAAGTATAGCCTTATTTAGCTTGCAAATTTATTTTGGCTAGCAAAAGAAATGTACATAACTAACTACATAACACATGCGAATGCGTGCAAAACCTAAATAAACAGAAATAAAAGAAAAATATAAGAACGTTGACGAACGTCATGGAAGGTTGGATGAAATCGGATGAAAGAGGAAAGCATTTGGATGGAATTTGAAATGTGGTTATAATTTGAAAACAGCTGAAAGAGCAAGGCGATGAAAGTCCAGGTACTGCTGTAAGCCACTTGCCCTGAACTAAAGGGCATCAGACAACAACTAGTATCTCTGTAGTATATTGGTACTCTTGCTTTAAAATAAAACTTCGGGGACCCTCTAACAAAAACAGTTCAAGCCACATGATTAGGATCTGGGGGGGAGCTTTGTGTAAGCCTGAGCCTGGTTGCGGCCCCATTTGGTTCATTGCAAAAAGTCTTGGCCAGTCTAGGAATGCCTTGGTTTCATCTGATACATTCAGATATGCTGAAAGAGAGCAGGTTTTTTTTTGGGGGGGGGTGAGGGGGGCTAGCCTGAAGTACATTTACAGCCCAGTCCAGCCCAAGGCCTCAGCGGCACAATTCAGGCACAATTGCAGCCTAAGTGCTTTAGGCCCGAGTTGTGCCTGAATTGTGCTGCAGAGGCCGAATTTGTGCTGCAATTGTGACTGAATTGGGTTCCGGCACAATTCAGGCACAACTGCACAATTCAGGCACAATTGCGGCCTAAAAGTGGGCGTGTTGGGGGCATGTCGGGGGAGTGACTGGGGGCGGTTGCAAATTTGTTCCGGTTCCAGACACTGGAGAGCCCCTGACACGCCCCCTCGAGCCCAACTCAGGCACAAAATTTGGGTCAACAAAAAGGGTGGACCCAAATGTGAGGAGACACAAAGGAGCCATTTTACCTTACCCACACCAGCCCTCTCCTGAAAAGTACTAACACCCTGGGCCAGAGTTGTGCCTGAGTTAGGACGGAACAGTTGTGGCCTAACTCTGGAACCGGACCAAATAGTTACCCTATCAGCACCCAGCCCCACCCAGCCTCTTTCCCACAAAAGCCCAGCCCCAGCCTGCCACTCTCTCTCTCTCTCTCTCTCTCTGAGCACGTGGCGTGGGGTTCTGTCCCCCAGCAGCCACAAAGTGGGACTTTGAAAACTTTTCTAACACCCCACTTCTCTCTTCTCTTCTCCTCTCTCCTCTCTGCCCCCCTCTACGGCAGAGAGGGCTGTTCTGCCTGTGGCCAAACTGTGTACTCCTGTGCCTGGGCAGCTGTCTCCATGCAAGTGTTTGCTAACCCATGTCTTTCTCCCAGCCCCTCTCCCCCCCCACAGGCAACAACACCAGCAGGTAAGTGCAGGTAAGAGCAGGGTTCGTGCTGACATGTGGTCTGACTTCTGCCTCTTTGCATAGAGAAATATAGGTAGGATACATGCCTCTATACCAATGTCTTGTCTCATAGCTGCCTGCAATGCCTGCCATGATATGCCTCTTTACCAATGTCTTGTCTCATAGCTGCCTGTATTAATGTGAGCACACAATGCCATGAGTGTGGAACTGTAACCCATATGTAGACACCAGCTGTTCCCCCCCTCTTTTCTCCACAGGGTCTACCGACAGGTCAGTATTGCTAGGATTGCCATGGTTGTGACCCCCAAGTTGTGTTGTTGTCTCTCTCTTTGACCCCTTTCCCTTACAGGATCATGCTCACCGTACACCCAGGGAAGGAGCGCAGACCAGGCTATGTGTCTCACACCACTCAGCTGTGTTTGATTTCTCTCCCTGCAGGCCTTTGCAACCGGCACACTGGCATTCCATCAATGGTGATTGCTACCACACACCAGCTGCCATGGAACACCCCCGTGATTTATGTCTCCCCAGGAATGTCCACCACCACCTACCTTCTGGGGAGCACCCCTGCGCCCGCAGTCTGGTTGCCCCATGGTCGTCTGCCTCGATGCTGCCAGAGGTCTGGGAGCCTGCCCTGCAACCCTCCTCAGCTGCTGCTGCAGCTGCTGCTCCACCTCCCTGGCTGCCTACTTGCTGTCCCTCCCCTTTCTATGGAGCAGGCTGTGGCTCCACAGGGGAAGAGCCTGCGTCTCCAGGTCCATGGGGCACGCCTGCTGCTGCTGCTGCTACGTTCTGAGTGGCTGCTGTGCCTACCCCTGGCAGCCTCGCCTGGCCATCTCTGCCAATGTTCCAGAACAATAAAGATGCCCCTTGGGCAAAGGCCCCTTAAACAACATGACCCCAATGTTACACAAGCACTGCCCCACACACACAGAGACAGCGCCCAGCACACAAGGCCCTGCATGAATCCCAGCCAGGGCCTGCCACAGCCAGCCCAGGGAGAACACAGCAGGGGGGCTGCCAGACCCTCCGGGCTCAGAGGGGAGGGGGGAGTTGGGGGGCCTCTCAGGCAGGCAACCACTGACAGGCGACATGGCGCACGTCCGCCACGTCCGTGAAGAGCCCTTTCAGCAACTGGGGCTCTCACCCACCCTCGGTCTGCCCATCAACGGCGTCCGTTTCCGCCTGTCAACGGCGTCTGTTTCCGCCCTCAGTCCGCCCGTCAACGGCATCCGT
Source organism: Plestiodon gilberti rubricaudatus (assembly GCA_026170595.1). Lineage (NCBI taxonomy): Eukaryota > Metazoa > Chordata > Lepidosauria > Squamata > Scincidae > Plestiodon > Plestiodon gilberti. Next base: position 22,998,866 of record JANXHW010000002.1, on the reverse strand, counting down.
TTCCGGCCGTCAACGGCGTCCGTTACCGCCCTCGGTCCGTCTGCATGAGAGGCGGCCGTTCCTGCATTGCCTCCATCTGCGAGGTGACCCCTGTGTCTCTATTGGTCTCTGCAGACCCCTCTCCCTGTATCCCTCTCCCACCAGCCTTGTTGTCTGTCTGTTTCTGACCCACCCGTGCCCCTCCCCAGCACCCCCTGTCTGTGTGCCTGCCTCCCCTCCCACTCCCTGATGATGGACGCTGGCATCCCCCACCCCGCCAGAGCGCCTGCTGCGAGGCGCCGACGTTGCCCCATCTGGGGGCGTGATGAGCTGCGTGAGCCCTTCCCGCTCACAGCAGACAAGCCCAAGGCATCTCTCGGTCTTGGCCGGGGCACGGAGCAGAAGGCATGCCAGGATGCCTTCTTTGTGGGCATAGCCACGGCCCTGGAGGCCCAGGGCTTCAGGCAGCGCATGGGCATGTCCTGGCAGAGGCGGTGCCAGACTTCATGAGACCCCCCTTGTGTGTGACGTTCCCACCCCCTTCCCCCCATGACTCCCACGTGCAGCCTCAACGTGGCTTGGGGGTGGCATCGCCTTCTGCAGGAGGGAGGGCAGTGGCACTCCCCCCTGCGGCAGGTGGCTAATGCCCAGGATGCCCTGGGGCAGCTGGCACTGGCTACAACCTCTGCCCTTCCGCTGCCTGTCGCACGCCCAGTGCCTGCAGGCCCACCTGTGGCTGCGCATCTGCTACGAACGCTGCAGCAGCTGTGGTAGGTGCACACAGACGAGCTGAGGAGGGGGCTCTTCGCTTCCACAAGACTGACACCTCCCCACAGGTGCCTGCCTGCCTCTGTGGTAAGTTTTGCCTCGATCCTGGCCCACTGCTCTTGCCTCCTGCCTAACTCAGGCACAGTTGCAGCCTAACTCGGTCCTATTTTGGGCCCCAATTGTGCCACAATTGGGCCTCAACTGTGCCTGAGTTGGGCTGAGTTGGGCTGGACTGAGCCCTTAGATTCGTCCAAGTTTCATGATTCTCCTATAACTTGCACAATTCCAACATTGCTCAAAGCATGCACTGTTCATATGTGACAATCTATATGTTGCTCTTTGTGGAAGTCACTGCCTCTTGGCTAAGCTAGAGGATGGTGCAGTTTTGCCAATAAACAATAGAGCCACTGAACTATATATGGGCAGGCATAAACCGGATGGTGTATAGGAGAAAATGACCCACTTTTGATAACAGCATGACCCAATTAAGTCCACTGGAAAATCACTGACTATTCAACCTGAAATGAATAAATAAACAGGAAGTACAAAGAAAACAGGAAGCTACCGCAAAGAAGTGGCAGCACCCACAGGTTCCTGGTTCCACTAGCCTCTTTTGATTTCTTTTCTTAATGCAGAGATTACAAATTTCTTTTGTCAAGTTGATTCTGTCAGAGTAATCCTTTGTTTCATGCTATGGAAGCAGATCATATTACTTATACGGTCATTACTTACATATTACTTCTATGGAAGCAGATCATATTACATCATGAAACAAAGATTCTGACAGAGTCAAGGGCGAAATTCTTGGGAGAAATTTGTAATTTCTTCTGCATTAATTTTTTTTTTGAATTTTTGGTCCAAAATTTGTAATTCCAAATATATGGAATGACATACCAGCATATAAGCCCATGGATGATTACTTAGACGTAAGTACCACTGAATTCGTACTGTCAGGTAAGTGAATAGGATTGCAGTCTAGGAATTTTGCCTTTAAAACATGAGACCCTGGTACCTGAAAGTGGTGACTCGCTCTCCATTAAGCTCCTGACCAAGAGCTGTGTTCGTAGATCAGATCTCTCTGGCAGACACTGGGAGATGAGACTTCACGCTTGTATAGGACAGAGAGATTTCTCTTGCTGTAGGAGGATACTCGACCCTTATGCCCCTAACTGTTTCAGTCTGTGTAAGTCACCAGCGGTAGCACCAGGATGGTGGGAACAGTGGTGTAACTAGAGTGGAGCGGAGGCAAGTAGTTCTGCAAGACTCCATTACACTGGAGTCAGCGGCCCCTCCCCCTTGCTGTTGGAGCCATTCCGGCAGCGACAGGGGAGTGTCCGGCTGCGTGTTGCTGTTGCTGCCAGAATGGCTCCAACAGCAAGGGGGAGGGGCCGCTGACTCTGGTGTAACGGAGTCTTGCAGAACTACTTGCCTCCGCTCCACTCTAGCTACGCCTCTGGGTGGGAATAGCACAAATGCAGACAATGTGTTTGGCATGCAAAAATGATGGCCTAGTCACATGGCTGTAGATTTTCTTTTAAACCAGGGACTCTGGCTAGTAGCATGACTAGTGGTCCGATCCTATCTGGGCATTATGCTGGCAGATTTTGTGATCCGCCACCGCCAGCGTAAAGCTGAGGCCACTGGCACCACAAGTACTACGTCGTTTTACAGCGTGCTAGTGATGGTGCGGGAGCCAAGTCCTGAGCCAGTAGTGGCTGGAGCAGGTAAGGTGGAGGTGGGGGCAGACTGAGAGTGGATCAAGGTGGTTTGGAGGCAATGTGGGAGTGGGGTGGATTTCAGCGGCAGCTGCTCATCTTATACCACCTTCCCCGCCTGGGCCCGCCCCAGAAGACTCTTCAGACATGCCAGCAAAAGAGCTGTCATAGGTCTGAGGATACCCATGGGAACAAGACAGCCTATGGAGAGGTAAGTAATTTTTTTTCTTTACTTACTGGGCTGCTTGGTCCCTAGCATTCAGTGCATGCTGCATCAGCAGCACTTCATGCTCTGGGCTAGCCCCAGATAGCATTGGGCTGTAGTAGTTCTCCTGACTTCCTGTGCCAATGTGGTAGCTTGATAGAAGACGAGGTTTTTGGTTTGCTTTCTTCCATGCTTTCCACCATTTCAGATGGCCGGAAGGCAATATTATAGACACCAGGTCAGCAAGAGTCAGGTGACACATGGGGCCAGTAGAGTTCCAAAAAAGGCTTCTGCAGCCTGATGCTTGACTGCCTGCCTGTTTCTTAGTTCAATTAGCCACCTTGCTGGTAGCTAGGGATGGGGACTCAAATCAAATGACTCGACTCACAAGTGTGACTTAGCCACTTTTTCCCTGACTCGTACTCGTACTCATACTCGTGACCCACTAACTCGCACTCGCACTCGTACTTGTGACCCACGGGACTCGTACTCGACTCGCACTCGTGGGGGTAATGACTTGCCATTTCCAAGTCATTTCCCAAGTCATAGGGGAAGCCAAGTGGGTGCTTTAAAAGCGTCAGAGGTCCCCACACACACACACCCCATTTTCAGGGAAAAAAGCCATTTTCCCCAAAGTGACTCTTGTGACTCGTGGTTTCTGGCCTTACTCGTACTCGACTCGCACTCGTGCAAAAATGACTCATACTTGCACTCACACTCGCGACCTAGTTACTTAGATACATCCCTGCTGGTAGCTGCATGAATCCAGACCTAACGACCTAACAGTGAGCCAGAACCAGTCATCTGACTGGAGAAGAGGAGAGGTCCTCAGAAATAGCCTTTTGGTTTTTCAGGGTTGGGTTGTTTTTTTTGGGGGGGGGAATGCAATGGAGCATGCTAAGCTTAGCCCTCAAAGAAGTAAGTAGGTAAATGCAAACAACATCATTGTGTGTCATGATGAGCCCAACTTCCGGCAGCAGCCAGGACTTTGATCCAGAGGGGGATGAACCCACTAAATCAGAGGGGCCAGTGGTACAAGAAGTACTGGACTCAGACTGGTCCCTGGTCCCTGAGGCTATCTACTAGGGGTGCTTCAAGTGGACTGGGACCCCAAAGGACTGTCCATCCCTGCGCTAGAGTTCTCCAAGGGAGTGTCTCTCACTGAACTCAGTGGGGTTTGCTTCTGAACAGACATTCATAGGCTTGTGCTGTAAGACACCTAGATTAGATTCAAATGTGCTGCTACCAAGCCGGGTTTCCCTCATCCTCATTTCTTTGTGCCAGGTGCAAGGGAGTGGCGACAGGATACAAGTATCTTGTTGTCTTGTGTTCCCTGAGGCATCTGGTGGGGCCACTGTGTGATACAGGAAACTGGACTAGATGGGCTTTTGGCCTGATCCAGCAGGGCTCTTCTTATCCTGGATTTGTGCCTGATTTCTGTAGCTATGTGCATGATTTTACATTTGTTTCCATTTAACTTCATCTTGTTAAAGTGATATAGGTCCCAGTGGTGGAGCCTGTCAATATAATTTTGAATCCTAATTCAGTCTTCCAGGCGTTAGCTATTCCCGCCCCCCCCTCCTGCCAGCTTCGTATCATCTCCAGATTTGATAAGCTTTCCCTCTAGCCCCTCATCCAGGTAATTTAACTAGGAACATTTCTAAACCAATTCTGGAATTGGCACATGAACAGTTTTCTGTAAAGTTTAGATATCTTGTGTTATCCCCACCCTTTTAATTCCTAATGTGTGTGCATGTATGCATTGATAAAAAAGGTGGAGAAAAACAGTCTTCATTGTAATCATGTTTGTGATTGCATCAAGATTCTTTTTGTGTGATGTTTAACCCATGCACACATGTGCTTTGGCGCATGGGTAAAACACCACACAAACAGAACCTTGATACAATTGCATCAGGATTGCTTTTTTCCAGCATGTATGTTGGAAAACGCAATTGAAGGAACTGAAAGCAGTAGCAAATGGCATCAGCACAGTGCTCTGTACAAAACTCAGGAATAACAAAAGCCAAAATGCTGAAAATTCCCAATGCACAGTGGTTCCCAAACTGGGAGGTGTGGCAATGCCAATTGGCAGGCATCAACATAATGTAATGGGGAGCCGCGGCCAAGTGTCACCAATGGTCAAGGGAGCCGTGGGTCAAAAAAGTTTGGGAAACACTGCATTAGGCCCACTTCAGAAAAAAAAAACCCCTCAGGAAAAAAGAACCATTTGGGACTGCAAAATTTGGAGATGAATTTATCCAGCCCAAGTTTAGTCCGCTTGCTAAGACACTGAACCGTCTAATTCGCACACATTCATTTTAAATAGGGGGAACGTTTTCCTCCAGATTGTATCAGAGCCGATCAGTATTACCATCCCTTGGAAGCTGAGGATGTGAGTATTCTCAGATCTCTCCATGATGGTAGTGGGTTTATCCAGAAGAAGTATTCAGTGTGTTGAAATTATGGGAAAAGTCACATTGTTGACATTTTACCACGGCATTCTTGTGCAAATGAATGTGCTTATGCAGCTGTTTATTTGTGCTTGTTTCATGGCCATATTATTGATGATAAGTCATGGCCATCACCTCATTTCAGATGAGTTGCCAGCTGTTCCATTGGATGGAAGCACTTCTTTTAAAAACTATCTCCACTAGACCTACTTTGAATGTTTGTGGTGGGAAAATAAAAAAAGTTGAAGGACTTCACCTCTCACTGCAAATATTTCACAAATAGGCCAATCCTTTCCCACTCTAATCTTCATTTTTGCACCATGGAATTTCATTACAGTCCCCACCTATACTGTATGTTGCTCTTGTCATATAAACAACCTGTTTTCTTATAAAAGAAGTCAGTAAGGCAGATCCCAAAACTTCATTACAGAACCTTCTTCATTTGAAGAACCTTCTTCAAATACAAACATGTATCAGTCTGTACGTTTTTAAAAATAAACGTATCACGACAACATCACCTAGTTTACAGGAACCTTGCCAGGCCCCACATGGCCTTCCCATAGCCTTTAAAGCCTAATGCAGGGATTTAGTATCAGAAATCGAAGCTAATTGTGTAAAGATAAGAGCAATGCCAGTTCTTACATAATGGAAAATAAATAAGGCAGACTGCAGCCTTCAGACTAGAAGGCACTGGGTTGTTTCAGCTCTGAAAGTTTTCCATCATCAGTGCAATTCTTTGAGGTGACTGCTGCACAGACTGAATGCCAATTCAATTAGGCTGAAGCCAGGTGAACCCAATGTGCTTAAACAAAAGCCATTACGATGTAGTGCAGGAGTTCCATACCCCTTCCCGGTCAAGTACCACCTCCGGTGCCACTCTCCTTCTGAATACCACCGGAAGTGGCTGGCGATGACGACATCATCAGTTCCTTTCAGGTTTTCAGAGGCCAGAAAACGTAGGGAGGAGGTTCTGGGCAGGTGGGATGGCCCTTCTCAGCGTTTCTAAGAGGCTCGGTCAAAGGTAGGAGCTTCTTGGGAGCAAAAACGCACCACCAAAAGCCCCACGTCGGAGTGGGGTTCCACTGGTCCAGCAGCTTGAGTACCATCAGCAGTCGGCCAAGGAATCCCTGGTGCAGTGTGGCAGACTAGGACTGGTAGAGACCTGGGTTCAAATCTCTGTTCAGTCATGAAACTCCCTAGGTGACTGTTGCCTGAACCGAGTAGGGAGTAGGACTAGATGATTTCTAAAGAGTTCTCCAACCCTTATATTCTATGATTCTAGGTCCTTGGGCCAGTTGCCATCTCTCTCTTAGCCTATCCAACCTCATAGGGTTGTTGTGACCATCAGTAGGGGTGGGAGACCTTGTGTGCCGCCCTGAGCTCTTTGGAGGAAAGGTGGAACTAAAAACACAACAGATGAATAAGTATAACATGTGTGCTGCTGGAGTAACTGTGTGGTCCTATCCATGCTTTCCCAGAAGCAGGTTCTATTGCATTCAAAGGGCTTTCTCCATACAGTGTGCTTAGGATTGCAGACCACGTAAAGTTATAGTCCAAAATATTTAAGCCAACATATTTTGGGTTCATTGGAATTAGTACAAGCTACCCCTGCATATATAAAGATTTAAGGAGCGGATGTAATGTAAACTACGCCCTTGGGTTTGTTTTAATTGCTTTGCTGATATTGTTCTTTACTATGTTTTTGCATTTGCTTGTTTTATCATATTATAAGTTGCTTTGAGTCCTTTAGGCAAGGAAAGTGAGGCAGATTTTTTTAAAGAATAACAATGTACGCAACATTCATATAGCATTGTAAGATGGACAGCAGCACTTCACATACATTTTATCTTTATTTTGTATTCTGTACAATGACCCTGCATGGTAGATCAATCTTATAATATCCCCTTCCCACATACTGATTCTCACCTACTTGTTTAATGGTGTGAATCACCATGCAGATCTGAATAATAATTTCAGCATGCATGTCAGATATTACATTTGGTACTATATGTAGTAGAAGCAGAGGCGTCGCTCTGGTGGGGGCCGTACCGTACGTTGCACCGTCTTAGTCCCGTTTACAAGCCGGCAGGAGGCGGCCCCGCCCCCTCGCCGTTGGAGCCATTCTGTGCGGAGAAGGCAGCAGCCTTCTCCGCACGGAATGGCTCTGACGGTGAGGGGACGGGGCCACCTCCTGCCAGCTTGTAAATGAGACTAGGACAGGGCGCAACGTCCGGTATGGCCCCCACCGGAGCGACACCTCTGAGTAGAAGTGGACTGTGTCTGCCTATTGCTCCCCCAGCTACTGCCCCATGTGCTGCCCCCACTCCATTAAACTTATTAAATATTTAATCATCTTGTAAACCTTATTAAATTTAATAATCTTAAAGTATTTCCATATGCTTCTTCCCCATCAAATGTGATACATGGCAACGTTCCATGACAAAAGTTTTTTGAAACAGATTTTTTTTGCTGCCCCTTCTTTATTTTCCAGACCTGATAGTTTACTGTTTTTTCAGCATGATCCATACTTTATGGAACCATCCTGACTTAGTAGGAAGCTCAGTTTGCATTCGTTGTTGGACTATAAAAAGTCTTGCAGTTGCCCTTTTGACCGTAACTCAACTACGATTGCCAACAGAACTTGAATGAACATCTGAGTTCATGTTTTGTTCAGAGGTGCATCCGAAATCACAGGCTTCTATGGGTAGATTGAAATACATTAAGGATGGTGTAGCCTGATTTCGATTCAGTTCTGGCAAGAGCCCTAATCCCTATGTTGGTAAATTTGACAGGGATGCTTTGTTTGATAGGGATACAGGTGGGCCCCCATATCCACGGATTCGCTATCCACGGTTTCAGTTATCCACGGATTGCAGGGACCCCCCCGGCTTTTACTTTTTCCCCAGTAAGCTTCGTTTCTTCCTTAAACAAACAGGAGAAGCAGCCTCTGGCTGCTTATTGCAGGCAAGTAGAACGAGACTAAGTCCTAGAGAGGCTCTGCAAGGTTTCTGTTAACCTTGCAGAGCCTCTCTAGGACTTAGTCTCATTCTACATGCCTGCAATGGAGGCAGCTTCTCTGTTTTAAGAAAGAAACAAAGCTTGCTGAAAGAAAAATAAGAGCTGGGGGGGGCGCATGCCTGCCCGCAGGAAACCATGGAGGGGGTGTTCGCTCTTATCCACGGTTTCAAGTATCCACGGAGGGGCCTGGAACATATCCCCAGCGGATATGGGGGGAGTACTGTATAATATCTGAGACTCACTATGCATTATGGGAGAGCTGGACTCAGAGGCGTCGCTCCGGTAGGGGCGGGGCTGTAAGTATCGCTGCGGTTACAGTCGCTTTACCGAGCGAGGAGGAGGCAGCCCCGCCCCCCTCACTGTCCGAGCCATTCCCCTACGGAGAAAGCAGCAGGCCTCCGTAGGGGACTGGCTCGGACAGTGAGGGGGCGGGGCTGCCTCCTCCTCGCTCGGTAAAGCGACTGTAACCGCAGCAATACTTACAGCCCCGCCCCTACCGGAGCGACGCTTCTGGCTGGACTGTGTCTGCCCTGAAACTGCACTGTCCTCACTCCAGCCTAATTGTTGAACATAGGTTGTCATATTTGCCTAGAGCTGTGTTTCTCATAGTCCTACAGGGGAGTTTTCTCCCCTGTAAGTCTTTGCAGGGGCGGGGCAATGTTGGAGCCAGCGCTCCTGGATTGCGCCTGCTTCCAACTCAAAAATGCTTTTTTAAAAGTGTATCTGGTTGTCCTGCCAGCTCCCCGAAGGGTCCGGCGTGGGGACGGGCAGCTCCCCAAAGGGTCCAGCAGGGGGGGGGGCTGCTGCCGCCTCTGCAGGCCTCCCCAAGGCTCTAAACAGCAGCGATTGCATCAAAAAGCCCACTTCCTTTTTTTTTTTGCCAAAAAACAGAAGTGGGCTTTTTGACACAATCACCACTGTTTAGAGCCATTTCTGCCAGCAGCTCCATCACATGTGACAGCAGCGCAATGTTTGCGCCATCGCTGGGCCTTTTACAACAGTGGATCGGTTGTCCAACAGCGCAATCCTGTGCATGTCTACTCAGAAGTAAGTCCTGTTGTGTTCAATGGAACTTACTCCCAGGAAAGTGTGCATAGGATTGCACCCCAAGGCCCATAGGATTGGGCTGTCAATTAACTTCTTCAGGTTACTGTATCACTGTATATGGCTACTTGTGTTGGGACTTCACATACTTATGTCCAACAGATTTTCCCATTTATTGCTAAATCCTTCAAAGAATTAAGAGACAAAGGGCTGATTCACTTGCTATACTGTACTCTTCAGCCATGAAGTCACTGTAAGGATATCCATGAAATTATGTTTAAATGTGTGATAATAATTTGCTTTTCTATTATCTGCACGGTGCAGACCAGGAGTCAGGCTCTAGTACACATAACATAATCATAAGGAACTACAGTATGTTACATGTATTATTATACCTTAATGCAAGAGTTTGGCCTTTAGATAAGGCAATTAGCAATTAGAGAAAAAGAACAAAAAAAAAAATACTGGGTTATAAAGTTTTTACAGAGATCAAGATGTCCTGTCCTTCTCCAAGAGGTTTTTGATGGTCCCAGCTTTCAGTTCCGGAGACATTTCTTTGCATCAGTTCCTTGCAACATTTGTGCTTGGCCACAAAATGTCAAAGTACTGAAATAAATACCGTATTGTCCCGAGTATAAGACGCAACTGATTATAAGATGCACCCTTAAAGTTTGTTGCTATTAAAAAAAATTAATTAAATCACTGGCATTAAATTGCAACAGCCTGATTATAAGACGCACCCCTAGTTTAAAAACTTAAATTGGGAGAAAAAAGTGAGTCTAATACTCAGACCAATACGGTAAATTGAAAAGGGGAAAATCTAGGTAACAGACAATCTAGGCTAAGAATACAAAAAAGAAAATCACACTTAACACACACAGGAATAAATTTTAAGTACTTTATCCTTTTGTGACTGAAGTTGTATTTATTCAGGCAGCAAATAACTTCATTTTGAGAGAAAGTACCAAACTCAATTTATCTCTATAGTTCTCATTCCAAGTAAATACTTCAGGTCTGCCTAATAATCTACCTTCATAAATTTCAACCCTGTCATAAATTTACATACCATCTTTTGGAGGGGGGAAAAGATGAATCTGTACAGTAGGGTCTCTAAGCGATGTACTTTGGATGAACAAATATTATGAAATGTACTCATGTAAAGGTATAATATTTATGAGGAATCAGACTGGCTTTGGCTGAAAGTAGGAAGTCCATATTTCATTGCTGCTGAGTTGGGCATCAGTGTTAAAAATAACTTTCACCTTCTGCTAGGATTTATCACATTCCTTTTGGCTACGGTGAAAGCAAAGCTGGTAGAAACTTCCATTAAGGCAAAGTAAAAATACAGGATAGCTTCAGCTACTCATGAAAAACATGCAGATTTGCCGCTTTGCCCACTACAGATGTTTGTGGCCATCCTTTTCTGTCTCACTCTGATGTTTGTGGAAATCGTTTGGGCTGCCAGCACTCCAGCGCTTCTCCCGCCATTCACCAATGAAGGTAAGTCAGTGGGAGAGACGGGAGGGGTGGTGGGAGGGTGAAACGGGGCAGGGGAGGGCAGCAACGGGGGTGGGGGTAGGCAGATCAGGCCTGAGAGGGGGTGGGATTTGTGCCGCCAGCGCCACCAATATCATATCCCTCTTCCTGGACCCTTTTTAGCTGTTTCAGGTCTGAGTAGACCTGTCTGAGCCATGGAGGCTTACCCGCAGAAAGGGAGCAAACATTCCTTTACCCAAAAGGAGGCCTCCCGGACTGCCCCCCCAACCTGCCCCAGCGGTTGCTATTTTGGTGCCTCTGCATCGACGGGTGTGAGTGTGGGGGAATGGATAGGATTGGGCTGTAAGCCCCATTGAATATAACGGGACATACTTCTGAGTAAGTATGCACAGGATTGCACTGCATCTTGCTCACTATGTATTTTAACCTTTTTATCAATGCTTATTGTTTTAAATGTACATGACTGGATCCAGCTAGGAAGTATATACATATGGAAACAGTCTTCTACTCACATAGCCCTAGCTGGATGATGAACATAGGTAGGCTTCCCAGATCTCCAATCTCCACAGAGTGCTAGACCTTTAGGAGAAGGAATGTGGGCAGGTGTAGCTTGTTAAACCTTAGAGCACAATCCTAGGCATGTCTACTCAGAAGCAAGCCCCACTAAATACAATGGGACTTGCTTCTGAGTAGAACATAAGAACATAAGAAGAGCCCTGCTGGATCAGGCCAAAAGCCCATCTAGTCCAGCTTCCTGTATCACACAGTGGCCCCACCAGATGCCTCAGGGAGCACAAGACAACAAGATAACCTGTTTCCCGTTGACACTCCCTTGCACCTGGCACAGAGAAAACCCACTTCTAAAACTAGGAGGTTGCTTATGGCTTGTAACCTGTGATGGTCTTTTCCTCCATGAATCTGTCCAAACCCCTTTTAAAGGCATCTAGGCCAGGTGCCATCACCACATCCTGTGGCAAGGAGTTCCACAGATGAATTACATGCTGGGTAATAAGTCAGACATGCCTAGGATTGTGCTCTAAGGTTTAACAAGCTACACCTGCCCACATTCCTTCTCCTAAAGGTCTAGCACTCTGTCCCTGTTGGAGATCTGGTAAGCCTAAACATAGGGATCATCTGTGGGTGTTGCATGGTGTTTTTCCATGTTGCAACTGCTAGGACGGCATACATGTAGCCCCAATCAATGGGAACTTGAGAAGAACTCTGCTGTATTTGACTGAAGGTCCACCTCCTCCACCATCCCGCTACCCACAATGGTCCATCAGATGCTTCTAGGAAGCCCACAAGCAAGGCATGAAGTCAACAGCTCTCTCCCACTGTTACTCCACAGCCACTTACTTTCATGGCATATTTTCTCTGGAGAGAAAAAATCTGGAGGTTCCATAGCCATTATGACTAATTGTCATGGATAGACCTATCCTCCATAAATGTTGAATCCTCTTTCCAAACTAGCTAAGCCAGTGGTTCTTAAACCTTTTAGCACCGGGACCCACTTTTTAAAATGACACTCTGTCGGGACCCACCTAGCTTTACGAGACATTAAAAAAGGTGATCTAGAATTATTTATTTATTTATTTGTTTGTTTATTTATTTACAAGTAAAGAGCTCAGCTGCTTGTAGCGTAATTAGCAGCTATCTTGCAAACTGCAGGAGCTCAGCTCTTTGAAGGGCAATGAGCAGCTATCTGATTTTGAATAGCCTCAGGGCTTGTGGCAATTACTTATCTGATCTTTCCATCACCTGAGACCCACCAGAAATCAGGTCGCAACCCACCAAGTGGGTCCCGACCCACAGTTTGAGAAACACTGAGCTAAGCTCTTGGTCATCACCACATCTTTTAGCAGTGAGTTCTATATAATAAGTATGCATTGGGAGGATTGAATTGAATTGACTGCTTGTCAATGTATTTGGATGACCCTGAGTTCTAGTACAATAGGCAAGGTCGGAAAAGTTGTATCCATTTTTTCCACGCTATGTACAATTTTATAATCATCATTATATGCTTTCCTAGTCAACTTCTTTGTGAAGTTGAGCCCCCAAAAATCATCTTAGCAAAGTTGCTCCGATACTCTGGTCATTTTGGTTGGCCTTTTTGGCACCTTTTCCAGTTTTTTAATATTCTTTTAGAGATAGAACTGTACACAATATTTCAAATGTGGCTTCACCATAGATCTGTACAAAGCAGATTATGATATTGTTGGTTTTTATTTTCAATTCTATCCTAACAATTCCTATTATGGCATTTGCCTTTTTCACAGGTCTCATATATTGAGCCAATGTTTTCATTGAGCTAATCCACCGCAGTCCCAAAACGCAGTCACTGACAGTTCCAAGACCCCATCAACATATATGTGAAGGTGGGATTTTTATTTTTATTTTTTGCCAAATATGAATTACTGTTCTGAAGAGAGACTGTACTGAACAGTAAATTTGGTGGAGGAGTAGGAGAATCAGGGGGAGGAGAAGGGTTTGGGGGGTTGATACATGATGTTCTAGCTCCAAGTATTCTAAAGTTTGGATACTACCAGATAGGAAATATTTTTGTAGAAAGACCTTATTGGCCAACAGTTATGTGAACAATTAGTTCAATAAATGGAGCATACCAGTCAGTCTCTCTCTCTCTCTCTCTCTCTCTCTCTCTCTCTCTCTCTCTCTCTCTCTCTCTCTCTCTCTGTGTGTGTGTGTGTGTGTGTGTGTGTATTAAGTCAGTGATCATCTCTTTAAATGGACGGCGCTATTTAAGTTGTGCCCATCTAAGTAAAGCATAGTTTCTTATTGTCCTAAATGAGCCTGAAAAATCCAAACTTTATTAATAAATTTGACAACTCTTCTAATCTTCCATAACTACATGGTTCACCTTGAGTTGAGAGAAGGTGAGTTTTAAATCACACTGCAGGTTGTAAAAGACCCTCATTTGTTTAATGTGTTTTTATCTCTGATGATCATATCATCCCTGATTCAATTAACCCAATGGTGACTTTGGGGTTTTCTTCAGATTTAGTGCAATGAGTTTCCTCCCTACCCCTTCCCACTTTGGGTGTATCTGATGTGCAGAAGAATAACCTCATGTCATTTCATTCTAAGTAGGATGGTAATGCTAATTTCCTGAGGAGCAACTCTTTGCTTTGATTTTTTTTTGTATTAGTAATATGACTCCAATTTACCTTACAGGTGTTTTTTTTTCATTTGTGAGCAGAGAATCTATCTTGATCTGATAAGGTCTTCCATAATCAGAGGAAATTAGTCTTGTACTCACAGGAAAGCTAAAGTGCCATATGTCTTGACTTTTCACAGAGACCAGTAAAACCCCATGAGGATATTTAATTCCCAACAAAACAAAGAGAGTCTTCATAGAGTAGCTACAGTTTTCAACTAAACAACTAATTAGAAAGGTATTAATGATACTGTTGACCAAAAATGTAGGAAAGAACTCTAGATGGCAGATTGATACAACTGCCATCATGGAGGGTTTCTCCCAAATTCAGTGGTTTAGTTTTTAGTGCACTGAAGATAAATGTTTTCTAGAAAATGAAAGTCCAAATGGCACAACCACAAAGTTTTTTTCCCCTAGTGCTGCCATTTTTCATCTGCATACACTGATTATGCATTTAGTGATTCTCTAGCATGAGTAATACATAATTTTTCTGTGATCTACCTGTAAGCTCGTAATGAACAGTGGTGCACACGGTCATTTCACTGTGTTTTCTGTCTGCGCCCTCATTCAGCAGGGCGCAGACAGAAAACACCTTTCAGGTTGCCATGTGAATGGCAGAAATATCATTTAGAAAGGGCAGAAGGATAGTCCTCCCTCACCCTACCCCTTGTTTTGGAACTCCTGTGATTATTCCTCAGTACCACTGACATCTAGTCACCAGTTCTGCACGTTGAATGCTTATTGTTGTAAACAGTTATTAAATAGTCTTGCGCACTGGCTGTTCATGTGCTAATATAATTATGAGGTATGAACAAAGAATATACTTACACCAAATCTTCTAAAAATGCACACTACAAAGCTGAGTTGTGTGCCCCATACAAGAAATCAACACATGTGGGTTGAGGCTAGAGCAAATGTCAAGAATCATTTATTATTGACAATTTCAGAATACGTAAAATAGTAAAATGTGCTATTGAAAAAATCTTTGCAGCAAATTTAAGGAATGCAGAGACTGCAAAGTGGGCTGTAAAGGTAACATTTGCAAATGTTAAACCAGTTACTTGAGCTTTCAGTAGGAGTTAAATTTACTTACTCAGGAAAACCTAGAAAAAGGCTTATGTACTCATGGAAACTACAGAGTAAGCCAAATGTAAATCAGGCCATACTCCCTAGATGGCTACCTCATATATTACTTGCCAAGTAGTGGCTCCCTTTCTGAGTGTCTGGCTTAGAGGCTGTTGAAAAACAGAATAGTACACCTCTCTATGGGTTATGTGACAAGTTCTCTTCGAGGTTAGATAGTACATACAGGTTTTCCATGTGATAAACAGTGGCGTCGCCAGGCGCCCCCCCATCTGGGGCGGAAAACGCAACGCCCCCCAATAAAACTGTCAAAAACCGAAACCTATTTTTGATAGTTTTATTGCCGTTTTTCTTTTTTTAGTTTCGCCGATTTTAAGTAAAAAAAAAAGCGGGTATTTTAAAAAGTATGTATGCTTTGCCGGCACTAACTTGAATAGGACGTTCCCTCGACGATGTTCTTCCTGTTCCTGGTCGGAGCTCCTCCGTACGCCCAGCCGCGGGACTCTGTACCGCGCGTGCGCAGACCCACGGCGTCTCCAGGGACGCTCCAGGGAGTTTGCGAATGCCCAGCACATCCCTGGAGACTCCGTGGGTCTGCGCATGCACAAACTACAGAAAGTGCTGCTGGGGGCGGTACAGAGTCCCGCTCACGGGCGCAGGGAGAAGCACCCGGGAGCAGGAAGATCGTCGAGCGAACGTCCTATTCAAGTTAGTGCCGGCAAAGCATACATACTTTTTAAAATACCCGCTTTTTTTTTACTTAAAATCGGCAAAAAATCACCAAAAAAAGGAAAAAAAACATGGAACTTGGGGAGGCTCCCGCCCCCCCGAGCCTCTCCGCCCCTACGCCCTGGGGCCCACCGCACCACCGCCCCATATCAGACGACGCCTCTGGTGATAAAGGAACACCATTGTATTCTAGGCTGGAGTCATTTTAAAATGAAAGTAGTATACAAATAGGGGTAAACACTCAATTTTTATCTCAGAACAAATAACATTTATGGGATGGGCAGCCCAATCCTAACGTAACTTCGGCTAGCGAAATGAGCATTCTGCCAGCTGAAGACATTCGCAAACGTGCCATAAGGCACGTTTGCATCTACTACTGAGCAGGGAAGGCTGGCGCAAGGCCGACCTCCCCTGCTCCACACACCCAGCACCTGAAGGACCGCTGCCGGACCCTGGTAAGGATCCAGCGGGCGGGGGGGGGGGGAGATCAGCAGCAAATGGATGGCGACCATAGGCCCAGCCACTCTGGGGGAGGGGGACGGCTTCGGCTGAATCCTGTCCCCTGCCGTGCTGCTGGGCCGTTACATGGCCTCCTTTGACTTCCGCCAGCAAAATAGCTAAACACTTCATTCAGTGTTGTGTGCTAATGATTTCCTTCACCTGGCTTAGTGGTAATTGTTCTCCTTTTTAACCTCAGCTGTTTAGTGAGTTGGCTTTACCATCTAGCCTGACTTAGCTTGCTGAGCTGCTCACTTGACAAAGTCTAGTACAATCAGACGAAACGTTGTGTTTTTAACTGGTTTTATTGTTTTTCTTTTTGGTCATGACCCTTAATCCCGTAAACGTTATTCATTCTGAGATTATCATTGTGGGTCATGAAAATTTGAAATCGACTCCATTTTTATTTTTCCCATCAGCAGTTAATGTTACCAGTGGCCAACTCTGAATAGCAGATATGAAGTGGCAGGCCATACTCCACCCTAAAGTGACATGCGGCCAACCCTAGTCACTGTTACCTCCCTCTACCACTGCTGTGGCCTGCCCTGGCTGCCTGAGAAGGACTGGACTTTGTTTTTGGACACTGCTCAGATACTGCTCTTGTTTTGCTACCGACCTCCAGAAGAACACCCCCACACTCACCCATTGCCAGCCAAGGTACAGAGAGGGGAGCCTACCAAGTTAGGAAGGGGCCCACTAAGGCTGGGGGCACCTTGTGGAAGGGCCCTCACACCTGAAGCTGGTCCTGCATGTGATGCTCCTCTTTGTAGAAATAGACATTTCAGATAGCCAGGAAAGGATAGAATGAGAGAAAAAGAGGAGGAAGGAGAAACAATTATAGGACTAGTGCTGAGGGAGGAGATCCTGCCAGCATGAGAGGATCTTCCCACCACTTGCACTTGCTCCCTAAAATGACTTTCTGCCAGCAGCTCTTATGAACAAATGTTTTACATGTAAACATGCCAATTAGGAGGGTCATATCTGATAGGCAATTCACTTTTTACAGCTGGAGTGAGCTGACAAAATGTACTTGCTTTGTAGCAGAAATTTTCAGTCCAAATTCTGCTTAAATTTTACCAGCTTTAAAGTTAGGGAGTTCTACAATGGGGGAAGATTTTCCTGAATGGAGCAAGTCATTAGCAGAACTCCCAGACATTGGGTCTGAACTAAATACTTGTGAGCAGGAAGAGAAAATGTATGTATTAGTGCTGTTCTATGAATTCTTGGCTCAAGTACTGCTGGAAAAATTCTTACAGTGCTGTGCCACACTATGAGCACCGTGGTGAGTAAGAAAAATAGGCCAAAGCATATAAAATGTAGAGGGTCAAGGAAGGACTTGATAGAGCATGTGGAAATGGAGGAACTGCTCTGGATTGGGGTCACATTTCTTGGCCAACATTCTACCACCACTGCACAAATCTAAGGGCAGAGGTCTCAGTGGCCAGCAATGTGGCCTTCTGAGGGATGTTGTCCTTGGCAACTGCCAAATGTTACCAACACCTGATGCTGGGCCCAGGGCCTCTGAGAGGGACGTTAAAGGGGTACAATCGTACCCGGGCCCAGGACCAAAAATGGGTCAAAAGGGGGGGTCCCAGGAGCCAAATTCACATGAAGGGAAGGGGCCCAAAAAGATACTTTGTACCCCCTGATAAAATTCCTCTGAGTAGCCCTGGCTGGACCTGCCCGTTTGGATACAAGCCATCGCTTATACAGAAGCTATGAGAGTTGCGAGACTCGCCAATGGCCTGTAATATTCTCATCAGAAATTATTCAGCAACGCTCCCATCCAAAGCTGAAATAACCTGGGTGAGTGGTAGATTTTCAGCCTTAAATGTCCATGGTGTCTCCTTTCCTGGCAGGGAATATTACAAAGCTGACAGCACCCCATTACTGAATTGCAAATGCCCCATACTAAAGTAGCAGGAACAGCAGCCATGACACGGGGCTGTCACACAGAATTGCCACGCTGCAAAACACTCACCTCTTTGGCACCTTCTTGGACGAACCTCTTCAGGCTGTGAGCAGTTTTTGCACTTTGGAACATTTGGATAGGAGCTCCAGCTTGATGTCATTGATTTGAACTTAATCTGCATGTTGCATCTTTATTGTCTTGCCATGATTCACTGAAAAGCAAACATTTGTGAACATGCCTGGCCGACTTTTACACAGGGTGGGCAGGGAGGAAAGGAAAATGCTTTCAGGCAGTTTGTTGGCTTATGTCTGGAAGGGAATGTGGCTGGAAAAAAAATTAGCCTCTCTCCTATTCAGCATTAGGACTATTTTAGCTAGCAGGGCTGGATTCATGATCCATTTGCTTCCTCTCAGCCAGCAGCTAGTTGGTGTATTATGTCCAATGTCTCTTTACATTAGCTGAAACCTCTGTGATGTGAGTTGAGAAAACCTGAGTTGTATATTAGAAAACCCTTACTGTGGCCTGACAAAGGGTGCATTATCGGGCCTTTCACTGAGTTTTGTTGTAGGATTTGCCATTATATTTGCCTACAAGTCAAAGAAAGGAGAAGAAAGAAATCTAGGAAAAATCCAACCAATTAGATTAAAAATATTTGTATCTATAACCTAAGAAATTATTCTCTCTCCCTCATTTTTCTCAAAATCCTACAGTGCCATCCTATGCATGTCTATTCAGAAGCAAGACCCACTGAATTCAATCGGACTTACTCCCAGGTAACTGTGTATAGGATTGCAGCCCTGGAATTTGGGGATCCTGCAATGACGTTGGTAGTAGACTGAACACAAACATCATCATCATCATCATCATTGCACCACATTTAGAGGGCTGCTCTCTTAAAATACATGTTATAAAATTATGGTACTTGAATGGATTTTGGGAATGGATCCCAGAGCATATCTGGAGGATAGGAGTTGTGAAAATGCTTATAATTCAAGCTTTTGTGTGAAACCTCCCAGAGGTAATGGAATGCAAACAGTGACTGATTATGAAATGTAGTGCAGGCTGTGCCATCTATTTGTGTAATTTTTAAAGCAAATCACTAAAACAAAGAGACCCCAACACTATCACTACCAAAATGCTAGTCAGGAGGCATCCTGAAAGATTGGATCTCTTATTAACAACACAATCCTATCTCCCACCAGCCTGTGCGATGCAAGGGTGCTGACGGAGTGCACGCTGCATGCTATGGTGTGTGTGTGTGTGTGTGTGTGTGTGTGTGTGTGTGTGTGTGTGTGTGTGTGTGAGTGAGTGACTAGATGGCCCGGGAGAGGTAAGTGAAAATCATTCTTACTTACCTCTCCATAGGCTACCTAGCTGCCAATTTCCCCCATATAGCAAAAATTGAGAATTAGATCTGCTCCTGGCTGAACAGTCCCACCGTTTCATCTGCATAGCTCTACCCATTTCTTATTCATACCACGGTGTGAAGGAATTCTGAAAACTGGCTTCTAAAATAGATAGATGGTTGGATCCCCTAAGTTATAGAAGTTCTTTTCCCTCTCACACAATACTACAACTAGGGAACATCCACTAAAATTGAGTGGAGGGAGTATTAAAACAGACACAAGAAAATATTTCTTTACCCAGCATGTAATTGGTTTGTGGAACTCCTTGCCACAGGATGTGGTGATGGCACCTGGCCTAGATGCCTTTAAAAGGGGATTGGACAGATTGATGGAGGAAAAGTCCATCACAGGTTACAAGCCATGATGGGGATAAGTAACCTCCTGGTCTTAGTAATAGGCTATCTCTGAATGCCAGATGCAAGGGAGTGGTGACAGGATACAGGTATCTTCTTGTCTTTTGTGCTCCCTGAGGCATCTGGTGGGGCCTAGATGGAAGCTGGACTAGATGGGCCTTTGGCCTGATCCAGCAGGGCTCTTCTTATGTTCTTATGTTATAATATTAACTGGCATTTGTTTTATCCACGGGGAATAGAAAAAAAATCACAGTTGTCTATGGACTAGTTTGGACAATATTTCAAAGACGGCTGTGCTTCCATGTGCTTAGGGAAGTGCATGAGCACATCCTGCTCTCTTTCCTTTTCTAATCACCAAGGGATTGAGTTGGGGGGGGGTTGCTTGAACCTCCCCATCACACATGGTCTAAATTCTACTTAAATCTCGTATGAGGGGGCAGTTTGAACAACCCCCTTCCCACAGATTAAGAGAAAGAGAAGGGTGCGTCAGAAGAAGGAGTGGCATGTGGCAGGGCAAGCTCAGACATATCATCTGAACCAGCCCTCCAACAACTTTGTGCAATAGTTTTCATTCAAGCAGTGAATTTGTTTGTCGGCGCAATCCTGTGTAAAGATGTGTGGCTGGCCTAAAGGGCCAGATGATGCATCCGAAGCCCATTCCAGGCTGCCCCGGCAAGGTTGCAAGAGCGCACCTCGGGAGAAGGGCACATTCGTCCCCTTCCCTGGGTGTAGGCATGTCCAGAGTCGATGGGCCTCATTGGACGCATGCCAGCTCCAGAGCTGGCGTGCATCCGGAGAGGCCGTGTAAGGCCCCCTCCCTTGCTGCCCTGGTTCTCCCTCCCACCAACTGGCGCTGGCCGGTGCGGGATGAGGTAGGTTACGGAGTTAGCGGTGCTGGCCTCTGTGTTGGTGCTGCTTACTCTCCTGTAGTCACAAACATGCTTTATGACACACTTGCGACGCTTTAGGCCAGCGGAGTGAGAGCTCTGCTGGCCTAAAGTTACACAGGATCGGGCTGTGTGTGAGGCTAGAAAACGGACTGGCTGAAACTTGGGGTGATGGAGCTATGAACGTTTTACTTTTGTCCATTGTAAGCAAGTCCTGCTTAATAGTATGGCATTTGTAAAACTAGTGGACCAATGAAGATTTAAGAACTGTTGGTTCTCGTGTTACCATGACAACCAGCAGTAATTGACACTGATTGCTGGACGTAGTCAGGCAGCAGCGGCAGCGGAATGTACCATTTTCAAGAACGTAACTCTGGAAAACATAAATTAGCCATCCTCAAGCAGACTTGTGTTTGGGTTGAAACCTATGGAAAATACAAAAGACATATTTGAGAAGGGCTAGTGTGCTAAGCGGTCACTCATGCCTTTTTCATGCGTGATTTATAAACAATGTTCTTCATTCCAGATGTTGAAAACAACCTATAGTTCACATGTGCTATGTGTGATGAAATGGCCCTCAAGAAGATGATGTGATCAGACCCCTTTTGAATTGAGTTAGGCTTACATTGACTGAACAATCAACACAGCTCTCATTTACCAAGTTTAATAATAATAATAATAATAATAATAATAAATTTAGATGGTGCTTCAGAGTGTTTCACACACATTGCCTCATGAAGTTTTTCACATACGCTACATCAGTCCTGCAAGGGAGATATTATCTTAGCACCATATTGCTGGTGGCTGAGACGAAGAATTTAGTTTTTAAACAACATTTCCAGACTTCCTGGCACCTGGTGAGGCAGGCGCTGAAGAGACAGGGTTGGAGAGCTACAGGTGGGTGAGCAGGTGAGTTGCAGAAGGGGAGGGGTTTGGGAGGCAAGCAGGTGGGTGGGTTAGTGGAAGAAAAAAAGAAGCTGACTTCTTCTCTGGCTCAAATTTAACTCCAAGCCAAAGAGGAACCCAGGAAGCTAAAATGCTTACATTGTGTTTGAGGCAAAAGCACTACCAGTTGCCAAATTTTTGTATTCCACGCCAAGAAATTACAAAACTCAGAAGCATCTCTAAAGCAAGGCATAGGCTCGTGACTGAGCTATGTCTTTTCTTGTCAATATAATACATAAACCCTGCTAACTGGGCAAGAGGCACTTTTTCAATTGGTGCTCTTATATTTAGCAGGGGGAGAGTAACTCCCCCCCCTTTCACCCCAGCACAGTGTCTTTACTGGTGGTTGTTGCTGGTGGTCTTCTGCATCTTTTTTAGATTGTGAGCCCTTTGGGGACAGGGAGCCATTTCATCATTTGATTTTGTCTGTAAACCGCTTTGTGAACTTTTTGTTGAAAAGCGGTATATAAATACTGTTAATAAATAAATAATAAATAATAAATGTTATGCAGACATATCCCAAGACACTTTGATTGCTAGAACAGTTTGAAAAAGGGATATATTTATATATTCTACTCAAAACCTGGGGTATCATTGCAGTAGCATAGCCAGAGGGGGGGGGACGTGTTACCACAGAGGTGCAAAGTGGCCCCTGCCACTCGCCGTCGGAGCCAGTCCGGCAGCAAAAGCAGCATTGCGAGTGGGAGGGACCACTTTGCACCTTTGTGTAATGCCGTGCAGCACTTACCGCGTGTCCCGCCCCTCCCTCCCCCCGGCTTCGCTACTGTGTCCTTGTTCTTTCCAAAGCCATCATTTCAGTACAGGGCCCGGCAAGGCACACTGTGGAGGAAATGTTGGGCTTTTAGAATTCCATTGTCTCTTCACACACTTGAATACTGGTTTGAAGGAAGGAACATTTCCAGTAGCAACCTGAAGAATGTATCCATGCTTTCAAAATGCAAACAATATTAGTATTATAACGACCGACTAAAAGCCAATACATGTTGATGAAGTCCAAAGAGCTAATATACTCCTGGAAATGGACACAATTGTGCAATCATTCAAACTTGTTTTGATTTTTAATTGGCTTACTCCCCCCCCCCCCTCTTTTTGGTTTATTTTTGTTCATGCAAAAGGAAGATTGGGAGTGAAAGGAGTGTGATGAATTTTCAGCTGTTTAGAATGAAGAGACTCATTTTATCCATAGAATAACAATTATGTTAATGTGATACAAGGTAACATTTAGGATCAACATTCAGGAATAAAAACTAACTCTAAAAGCAGTTTCAATAACATAGCCAGCTGTCATGAGATGGGGAAGGAACAACCTTGAATCTTCTCTTTTTCTTCTTCTACCACTTCAGGCTGATGCTGAAGGTTTGCATGCCTGAATATTTCCCCACAAGAAAGTCAAAGAAAAACAGATGTCAGGTAGAAGGTTAAGCTGAACCACTAAGCCCATTAAGCTTCCTGCACTATTTTTTTTAAATACATGCACTGAGTTTTTATTTATGTGGGAGAGCATTCAAAAAATGCAATCTCCACCTTCAATCTGAAACACTACAACTTTACTATATGTCAGGGGTGGCCAAACTGCGGCTCTAGAGCCACATGCGGCTCTTTGACGTATAATGTGCGGCTCTCGGAAATACGTTGGCTGAGCTCCTTTTTGCATCACAATTAATATTATAGGTAAATACGAAACTTTCAAGCTTTAAAATTATATATCAGGTATAAACTGAGAGTCCACTGGATTAGAACATAAGTTTAATGTTCATGGTGAGTAAATATATTTAAGAATTTAAATACTTCTTAAATATTGCGGCTCTCAAACATCTGAAGTTTTATCGTATGTGGCTCTTACATGAAGCAAGTTTGGCCACCACTGCTATATGTTGATCACCCCTTATCCGGACATACGAAATCCAGACTATTCTGAAATCCAGACATTTTTGGGACTATGACTTAAAAAACATAACAAGTACTTTTTCCAGCACCTGGCTGGCATAGCGCAAGGCATGCTGGGACACAAAATTATTATAAATATTGTATAAAACTACCTCCAGGCTATTTTTATAAGGTGAATATGAGACAAACAAATTTTGAGTTTAGACTTGGGTCCCATCCCCAAGATATCTCATTATATTTATGCAAAATATTCCAAAATCCAGGCAAATCCGAAATCCAGACAACTTCCCGTCCTAAGCAGTCCAGATAAGGGATACTCAACCTGTACTTGGTTCTGCTAAATAAATAAACTGGTCTTTGAGCTGAGCTGAAAATTCTTAAAATAACTCTTTTTTTTTTTTGCCTTAAATGTATGAGCTTGAGGAGGGGCCCCCACCACCACGTGCCCTGCTCACCCTTTTCACAGTTTCCACCACCAGATTTTGTAATCCTGGCAGCTGAATGAAATTTTTCTCAAAGCTCCTTCCTACCTCAAAAATGCTGGAGGCCCATCCAAGAGCCAGATCAGAGCGAGGAAAGAAGCAGGAAGGAATACTTTCTGCCCACACTCTGAATCTTCTCAGTCAGTAGGAAGGAACTTGTGAGGAAAAATGGTTGCTGTTGTTCAGTCGTTAAGTCGTGTCCAATCACCCTTCGTGATCCCATGAACCATATCCCTCCAGGCCTTCCTGTACTCCACTAACTTCCTGCGTTTGCTCATTTTCATGTTCGTTGCATCGGTGATGCTGTCTAACCATCTCATCCTTTGCCTTCCCCTTCTCCTTTTGCCTTCAATCTTTCCCAGCATCAGAGTCTTCTCCAGAGAGTCCTCTCTTCGCATTAGGTGGCCAAAATATTTGAGTTTCGGCCTCAGTACCTGTCCTTCCAGGGAACAGTCAGGGTTGATTTCATTTAGGATTGACCGATTTGATCTCCTAGCAGTCCAAGGGACTCTCAGGAGTCTTCTCCAGCACCACAGTTCAAAAGCATCTATTCTTCAGCGCTCAGCCTTCCTTATAGTCCAACTCTCGCAACTATACATTGCTACTGGGAACACCATCGCCCTGACTATACGAACTTTTGTTGGCATGGTGATATCTCTGCTTTTTATTATGCTGTCTAATTTTGCCATAGCTTTCCTTGTACACAGCAGCAAAAGCCAGTAAGTGTGTTAAACCCATCACTCCTGATCACATTTCCCCAATAATCAAAATTGCCCCCCAACTATGCATCTGTGGATGGGGTAGTGGTGGGCATTTCAACTGAGTTCTACTCTAGGTTAAAACCCCAACATTTCCTTGCAATTCTGTATAGAGTGCTGTGTTCCAGGTTTTCTTAAGGAAGTCCATGTCACAGTTTGAGAACCATGGATATCCGTGATTCATTCTTGCAAAATTGCTTCTTTTCTCATACCTCCTCTCACACATTTTTCCCAGCCTTTCGCTTTTTTAACCTCCCTACTTTCGGGAGGAGGGACACTTTAAATTAAGATAAATTATGTGATCCTTCTAGAAGGGCAAATCGCATGATTGGGATACTAACGGCTCCTTTCCTCACAACAAAGCGTTTGCCTCAAACTTTAATTTTATTATACTGCTTTGAGTTTGCTGCAAAGGATGCCTTACAAGAAAGGTCAGGGTATCATCAAGGCATACGGATTTTTGCTGAATGACATAAAACTGTCAGAGCTGCTGAGCTTTGATGTTCCATTAAGTGATCAATGTAGATTACGGACTTTTGGCTAAATGCTGCTCAACTGTATGAGGTCAATATTTGTTAGTTCATTGGGAGAATAATTAATGAATCAATACAGGATGCCTGAAGGTAGGAAAAAAAAATATATTGCCAGGCTTGTATTGCACTACGCTTTGGTTAAAATTATTTGGGAAGATTTGCAGAGCATTATTAACCCCTCTATGCAGAATTTATTTGTGGCTGTGACATTCTAGCAGAAGAGAAAAAGGGGGGAAGGGGGGAAATAGTCCCTGTAAAGTGCACTTATTGTAACCTTTGAGCTGCCTGGAAGGAAGGCCTCTAACAAGCAGAGTGCATCACCATTAGTTCTTCCCATGCGCATCATCATCATCATGCTCAGCTTGGGAAATAATTACAAGCAATTTTTCTATTTTGCTGTTGGGCTGCATGACACAATGTTCTTCCTGCAGAATGACTCCCCAGACCTCGTCCATTTTTGTCTCTTACTATAATTTGGAGTACAGTTATAACCAGCTCTGGGTGTGAATAATAATAATAATAATAAAGCATTTATTGAGCTCCCAAGGAAAAGTTCTGACAGCTGCTTGCAATCATGAGGCGTTTGACAATTAAAGGGCCCTTTTTCTTTGACTTGTGTTTTCTGGTTGCAGTCAATTAACGTAGATCGTTGGAGAATATTTTCCATATTTCCGAGAAATGCACGCACTTCTGCATCTGTGTTTACAGTCTGAGCCTCGAAAGAGTTAGGGCCAACTCAACATGTGTCTAATGGTGCAACATTGCTGGATGGGTGTGTGCATTAGCTTTCTTTTCAAATAGGAAGAGGTCCGTCCCCCCACAAAAGATGGTGAAACTGTGGGGGGTTAATATTTTGCCCCACTGTGATTTTGAGCCCAGTCACGGCACTTCATGAGCTATTTATTTGGTTATTTTTTCCCCATTGAAAGCCAATAGAAGGGTATTTTTAAACATAACATTAGCAAATGGGGGGGGGGACTTGGATCAAAACCATGGTGGGAATAAGCTACTAGCACTCCCTACCTTTCCTACTGTGGTTGAACCAGGTTTTGCAGACCCTCTCTTGCTATTTGAGAAGAAAGTTAACCCTCCATCTAACAATGTTGTATGATTAGACATATGTTTGTTTTGGTCCTTAGATGTGCCTTACTCTATTGAAATCAATGGGCTCAGACATACCGGTATCTAAATTGACACAGCAGCTCACTGTATGTTTTAGCCCTACTATGCATATACCATATAGTCATGCGGTCATGTATATTGAATGTGCACAGAGAGAGGGAGGAAGTGTTGTTATGCCTGCTGGTCCCACATCCTCCCTATGCTTGTTCAGCATAACTTTTGAAAGAGTTACAACCCAATTCTATGCAGCCAATGCAGGATTGGGCTGCCATGTGGAGGGGTTTACGACAGCGGAAGACACTTCTTCTGCTGTTGTAAAATGGCTGTCATAAAATGCCACAAGAGGCGGCAGCGCTGCAACTCCACAGCGCTGCAACTGACAGACCCCTCTGCGCCCACCAGAGGTAAGGTAGTGGTAGGAGTGGGTGGAGGGCAGAACTGGAGGATGGTGGGGAGCATGATGGAGGCATGTGGAGGGTGAGTACTGGCGTGCATGACCTGCACCAGTATCCTATTCCTCTCCTTGCTTCCCAACACACACATTAGCAAATGGGGGGGGGACCCTTCTCTCCTCGGACTTGTAGCAGCTCAAGAGCTAGCACAGGTCCGAGGAGACCCATTGGTAAGTGAGAGGCTTACTGAAGCCTCCCGTGCCTTTTTGGCATGGCTGGATTGGTGGGGGGAGGGTAAGGATAGGCTTGGGCTCTTAGTTCTGTATTCTCTGAAGCCCCACTTTTGCAGGGTGCTTGATCATGCCAACAGAGCCTACACATATGCAGTTTGTAAGCACATAGGCTTGCTCTTTCACAAGTTATACATAACTTATGTAGGGGATCAGGGCTGGCTGCAGCGGGGCAGAAGTTGGGGACCTGTGACCGTGGAAGGGCCCACAACTGAGCAGTGCCTGCTGTTGGCTGATGGGGAAGAGAAGGAGGAGGATGTGCAAGGATGCAAAATTCACACTGGCACTTCCACCCTTCATCTTCTCTCTGCTCATTGCAGGAGACATTCTCAGCTGCCAGCCTGCCTGGACTGATAAATGTGGGTGGGCAGGAAAGTAGGCAAGTTGGGGGGGGGAGGGATAGCAGTGTGTGTGTGCGTGTGCGCGCACATTGTGTGTCCAGCCACATGTGCACACTAACCCTAACCCTAAAACCACCAGTGGAACCAGCAGGCATGCCCCTTAAATACCTTGCTGAGGTCAGTCAGAAGGCTTTTTGGTAGAGAAAAGTCTTTAGGCCTTGCTGGAAGGCTTCTAGAGAAAGAGCAGGGGAGGGAATTCCATAAGACAGGTGCCACTACTGAGAAAGCCCTGTTCCTAGCCGCCACCACTACCACCCCTAACTAACCTCTGTCATAGGTGGCACATCCAGGAGGGCCCTCCCAGATGACTGAAGAGGACAGGATGGATTCTACAGAAGAAGGCAGTCTCTTAAACATGCTGGTCCCAAGCCATAAAGGGCTTTAAAGGTCAAGACCAGCACCTTGAATTGGGCCTGGATGGAACCAAACTGGCAGCCAGTGCAACCACCGAAGCAGCGGTCTGACAGAGTCAAATCCCTGACCACCAGCGACCAGACGAGCCGCCTCATTCTGCGCTAATTGCAGTTTCCAAACCATCTACAAGGACAGCCCCATGTAGAGCACATTGAAATACTCTAATCTTGATATCACCATGGCATGGACCATAGTGGCCAGATCTGAGTGATGCCGGTATGGCTGCAGCTGGAGCACCAACCAAAGGTGGGTAAAGACATCCCTGGCCACAGCTGGCACCTGGGCGTCCGGATAAGTTGGTGACAGAGGGGTGTCACGGATGGGGATGGGGAGGGCAGGGGGGCAGATATGGGGAGGAAGGGGTGCATCCTGGCAGCACTGGTGTGTGTCAGGATCCTATCTCCTCTTGAGATCATGAGTATACAGCTAGTACCTATTCTAATCAAGTCAGCATGTTGCCACCATGAGCAAATCTTAACACACAATAACTTCTAGTCATAACCTGCACATACCCAGCCAGTCATACTGTATGGACATAACTCTACTGACCCCAGGGCACAGCAAGCACATACATGGGGATCTAACTGGGCTTGTGTGACTTGAGTGCCTATAGCCTGGCCCTTATTTGCCTGGACTGAAATACACGTGCAGGGCATGTGAAGAAACCTTTGCTCGGACTGACTACAGCATAGTAAGGTGTCAGTGAGATAAAGGATGACGGGTGATAGATAGCTACATTGCATTCTGTCTTGCAGTTTAGAATGTCTCTTTTTGGATGATTGCTTGCATGCTTACTGTCGTTTTAAGAAATAAACTGCTGGAGTTAGGTTGAACTCTGGGAAACTATTTTAGTTGGCTAATTTTGCTGGGTGAGACTGGAAGCTTGTACTGTATAGACTTTTGTAGAGCTATGTGGCAGGGGGGCATGTGATGATAAACAATGGGTTGTTTTTCAATAATGACCTTGTTTTCCAGAGCGTAACAGACCCAGAGGGACTTCTGTGGCTACGGCTCTGTCCCCAAACCTGAACGGCAGAATATCTTTACTGTTTAATCTGTGTCATATTTTTGCCTATACATATCTTTGAGAGTGCATTTATTTTTAAAACCAGTGGTTGTCAGTCGCAGATGTAGATATGCTTGATTCCGTCATGTAATCATTCATTTGAGTTGACTCATGATGTCAGGTGGTCCTAAACGAAACTTTATCAGGAGGGAGAAAGAAGCACTTAAGTGACGTTGCATTTGCCCCCGTGTTTCATGGACCTGTGTCGTGTTACACTGCTGTGGGAAGTTCTGTCACATCCCATCTTTCAGCATGACAGAAAGGAGCCAATGAGGAGGGGACGGGAAGTTCCATGGCACTTAGCTCTCGCAAACTTGTACAAAAGAGTTCAGGGGGTGGGGGGAGAGAAGCCAAGAATGGCACTGAAATAGTCTTTGTAACTTAACATCTTTTATTTGATTTCATCAGGGTTTTGATAGATCTGTGAAGAAAGCTACATATATTTGAGTTACAGGAAACAGGGCCAGACTGACACTTCAGCAAGAGACTTTTACCCCCCTACCGCATTAAAGCTTCAGGACTTCACTTCAAAGGAAAGATGTCAATAGCAGATCTTCTGTATATTGTAGTGCCAAGCTGAGACAGTAATGTCACTGCTTTACAAACGCAGGAGGCTCGCTCTGTGTGAGCAGCAATTTCTGGAAATGTCAGTGGCCGGAGCTATTTTTTTCCAAAAAGGACATTAGGGAACTAGAAACTTCTTGCTCCTATGACTCTTCTGTGTAGACATTTCCTTGTTGAGTTATTAGTTATCGGTGCAAATGACCCACAGGAGAACATATAACAGTTTACCTAAATAATAAGGTAAAGGTAAAGGTGACCCCTGACAATTAAGTCCAGTCGTGTCCGACTCTAGGGTGTGGTGCTCATCCCCATTTCAAAGCTGAAGAGCCAGCATTGTCTGAAGACGCCTCCGTGGTCATGTGGCCGGCATGACTCTCCTTGCCGCAGCGCGTAGCATGCGGCTGGAACACGGAGCGCTGTTTACCTTCCCGCAAGCGGTACCTATTTATCTATTCGCATTAACATGAGTTAAATAATATCCACCACCATATGCAAGAGATATTTTCTGCATACTAATAATACACAGCATTTCACAGAATCACTGCAGCTATCCTTACAACAACCTAGTAAGGTAGCCCAGTATTATTATCATTGTCAAATTGCAGTGGTGGTGCTAAGACTGCAAGAAAATTGCCTGAGGCCACCACATGAGTTAATAGGGGATGTCAGAATTGAATAATCAACAAGCTAGTCTGAACTAGCAACTAACAACTAAGGCTTTATCCTGTCCTCAATTAATATAGCACTATGTCTCCTCTAAAAAAGGAAAAGGTATCTTTTACATGTTTTCATTTAATCAGTAGAAAATACTGTTCGCAAACCTGGCTCCATATCAAATTACCAGTATGTGCTTACTATGTTTTTCATTTGCATATCACAAATGCAAAATCACATCCATTAATTAAATCAAAAGTACTACTATGTCTTAGGGCCCAATCCTATCCCCCCCCCCCCCGTGTGGATACAGCCATGCAAAAAAGACTTGTGCTGCCTGCATCCTGTGGGGGGCAGTCATGGAGGTCTCCTCTGGGTAAGGAGACAAACAAGGGTAAGCCTCCTCAGAACTGCACCAGTGCACGTTTGCATGGGCCCAGGTCGGAGAATCGGTTCTGGTAAGGGAGCTTGGACTTGGTGGACACCACTGCCGCCAAACCCACCACCTCCCTGGACCTGATCCACTCTGTTGCTGTCACCTCCCCAGACTTGCCATTTGGTTGCCCATTCACACAGTCTGGAGAGATTCTTTCAGAGTCCTTCACAATCTGCTCTGGTGTTTAACACACCAAATAATTTGGGTGTCACCTGCAAACTTGGTCACCTCAGTGTTAATGTCTAACTCCAGCTCATTTATGAACAAATTAAAAATCACCAATCCCAAGCCAGATTCTTGGGAAACCCTACTTCTTACTCCCCTCTCCTGTGAAAATTGCCCTACTCTCTGCTTCCTGTTCTTCAACTAGTTGTTGTTGTTGTTCAGTCGTGTCCGACCCTTCGTGATCCCATGAACCATATCCCACCAGGCCTTCCTATCCTCCACTATCTTCCTGAGTTCGCTCATTTTCATGTTCGTTGCATCGGTGATGCTGTCTAACCATCTCATCCTTTGCCCTCCCCTTCTCCTTTTGCCTTCAATTTTTCCCAGCATCAGAGTCTTCTCCAGAGAGTCCTCTCTTCGCATTAGGTGGCCAAAATATTTGAGTTTCAGCCTTAGTACCTGTCCTTCCAGGGAACAGTCAGGGTTGATTTCATTTAGGATTGACTGATTTGATCTCCTAGCAGTCCAAGGGACTCTCAGGAGTCTTCTCCAGCACCACAGTTCGAAAGCATCTATTCTTCGGCGCTCAGCCTTCCTTATGGTCCAACTCTCGCAACCATACATTGCTACTGAGAACACCATGGCCCTGACTATACAAACTTTTGTTGGCATGGTGATATCTCTGCTTTTTATTATGCTATCTAAATTTGCCATAGCTTTCCTTCCAAGGAGTAAGCGTCTTTTAATTTCATGGCTGCTGTCACCGTCTGCAGTGATCTTGGAACCCAAAAAAGTAAAATCTGTTACTGCTTCCATTTCTGCCCCTTCTATTTGCCAGGAATTGATGGGACCAGATACCATGATCTTAGTTTTATTAATGTTGAATTTCAAGCCAACTTTTGCACTCTCCTCTTTCACTCTCATCGAGAGGCTCTTTAGTTCTTCTTCACTTTCTGCCATTAGGGTGGTATCGTCCGCATATCTGAGGTTGTTGATGTTTCTCCCGGCAATCTTGATTCCGGCTTGCTATTCATTCAGCCCTGCATTTCTCATAATGTACTCTGCATATAAGTTAAATAAGCAGGGTGACAATATACAGTCTTGCCGTACTCCCTTCCCAATTTTGAACCAGTCGGTTGTTCCATGGCGGGTTCGAACTGTTGCTTCTTGACCCGCATACAGGTTTCTCAGGAGACAGGTAAGGTGGTCTGGTACCCCCATCTCTTTAAGAATTTGCCACAGTTTGTTGTGATCCACACAATCAAAGGCTTTTGCATAGTCAATGAAGCAGAAGTAGGTGTTTTTTTGGAACTCTCGTGCTTTCTCCATGATCCAGCGCATGTTGGCAATTTGATCTCTAGTTCCTCTGCCTCTTCGAAACCCAGCTTGTACTTCCGGTAGTTCTCGGTCCACATACTGCTGAAGCCTAGCTTGTAGGATTTTGAGCATAACCTTGCTAGCATGTGAAATGAGTGCAATTGTGCGATAGTTTGAACACTCTTTGGCACTGCCCTTCTTTGGAATTGGAACGTAAACTGTCCTTTTCCAATCCTTTGGCCACTGCTGAGTTTTCCAAATTTGTTGGCATATTGAGTGCAGCACTTTCACAGCATCATCATTTAGGATTTTAAGTAGCTCAGCTGGGATATTATCATCTCCACTAGCTTTGTTGTTAGTAATGCTACCTAAGGCCCACTTGACTTCACTCTCTAGGATGTCCGGCTCTGGGTCAGTGACCACACCAGCATGGTCATCAGGAACATTAAGATCTTTCTTGTATAGTTCTTCTGTGTATTCTTGCCATCTCTTCTTAATCTCTTCTGCTTCTGTTAGGTCTCTGCCTTTTTTGTCCTTTATCATGCCCATCTTGGCACAAAACGTTCCCTTGATATCTCCAATTTTCTTGAAGAGATCTCTAGTCCTCCCCATTCTGTTGTTTTCCTCGATTTCCTTGCATTGTTCATTTAAGAAGGCCTTCTTATCTCTCCTTGCTATTCTCTGGAAATCTGCATTCAGTTGTTTATATCTTTCCCTTTCACCCTTGCTTTTTGCATTCCTTCTTTCCACAGCTATTTGTAAAGCCTCATCTGACAGCCACTTTGCTTTCTTGCATTTCTTTTTCTTTGGGATGGTTTTCGTTGCTGCCTCCTGTACAATGTTACGAACTTCCGTCCATAGTTCTTCAGGCACTCTGTCTACCAGGTCTAATGCCCTAAATCTATTCTTCACCTCCACTGTATACTCATAAGGGATATGATTTAGGTCATATCTGACTGGTCTAGTGGTGTTCCCTACATTCTTCAATTTAAGCCTGAATTTTGCAATAAGAAGCTCATGATCTGAGCCGCAGTCAGCTCCAGGTCTTGTTTTTACTGACTGTATAGAGCTTCTCCATCTTTGGCTGCAAAGCACATAATCTATCTGGTTTCAGTATTGACCATCTGGTGATGTCCATGTGTAGAGTCGCCGCTTGTGTTGTTGGAAAAGAGTGTTTGCCATGCCCAGCGTGTTCTCTTGACAGAACTCCGTTAGCCTTTGCCCTGCTTCATTTTGCGCTCCAAGGCCAAACTTGCCTGTTGTTCCGTTTATTTCTTCATTTACTACTTTAGCATTCCAGTCTCCTATGATGTAAAGGACATCTTTTTTGGGGTGCTAGTTCTAGAAGGTGTTGTAGGTCTTCATAGAACCGGTCAACTTCATCTTCTTCGGCATTAGTGGTTGGGGCATACACTTGGATTACTGTGATGTTGAATGGTTTGCCTTGGATTCGAACTGAAATCATTCTGGCGTTTTTGAGGTTGCACCCCAGTACTGCCTTTCCCACTCTTTTATTGACTATGAGGGCTACTTCATTTCTTCTAAGGGATTCATGCCCACAGTAGTAGATATGATGGTCACCTGACTTAAATTCGCCCATGCCCGTCCATTTTAGTTCGCTGATTCCCAAGATGTCAATGTTCAATCTTATCATCTCATTTTTGATCACATCCAGCTTGCCTTGATTCATAGACCTCACATTCCATGTTCCTAAGCAGTATTGCTCCTTGCAGCATTGGATTTTCCTTTCAACCTCAGACACATCCACAGCTGGACGTCCTATTGGCTTTGGCCCAACCGCTTCATTCTTTCTGGGTCTACTTGGAATAGTCCTCCGCTCTTCCTCAGTAGCATATTGGACACCTTCCGACCTGAGGGGCTCATCTTCCGGCGTCATATCTTTTAGCCTTTTGGTACTGTTCATGGGATTTTCTTGGCAAGGTTACTGGAGTGGGTTGCCATTTCCTTCTCCAGTGGATCACTTTTAGTCAGAACTCTCTGCTACGACCTGTCCATCTTGGGTGTCCCTGCACGGCATAGCTCATGGCTTCATTGAGTTACACAAGCCCCTTCGCCACGACAAGGCAATGATCCATGAAGTAGTTCAACTAGTTTCCCATCTATAAAAGAACCTGTCCTCTAAATCCATGACTGCTAAGTTTACTCCAGAGCCTTTGGAGAGAGACTTTGTCAAAAGCTTTTTGAAGGTCCAAGTTTACAACAACAACGGGATTGCCTTGAATCAACATGCCTTTTGACACTCTCAAAGAGGTCTAGCAGGTTAGTGAGTCAGGACGTATCTGTGCAGAAACCGTTCTGATTTTCCTTCAGCAGGACCTGTTCTTCAATATGCTTAATAATGTTATCATTAATTATGCTTTCCACCACCAGTTCATCTGGAACAGATATTAAGCTGATGTATGTATGTATGTATCTGTGTGGATCCACACTTTCGGCTGTGTGGATCCAGCGCCATGGAACCTGCTGCCCAATACCTGCTGATGCCAAAGCAATAGGATCTGAATATTCAAGTCCCTGAAGAGATGCATAGGACCAGTTCAGAACAGGTGAGGACTGGCTGGAAGTTAGCAGAATGAGGTTTTTCTTTCAGCAGTCATAAACAGACTTGGTTGTGAGAACCAATTCATCATGATATTGAAAAATGTCCTGAAGCGGGTTAGACGATAAGCCACATTCTGGTGTGTGAGGAAGCAGTCAGCTGACTGTTTTGCCATAGATTCTATGCCAAGCACTTGCACACATCTCTTGCCTTAGATCAGACTAGGTTCATCTGTTCCAGCAACAGTATTTTGAGTCTATGTGTGCTCACAAACAAGGCAGTAAGGTTGTTTTGTTCCCACAATCACCTGATATTTGGAGCAATGCTACCTCTGCATACCGAGGCTCTTTTTAGATATTGTGGCTGACACCAATGATAGATCTCCCCCCCCCCCCCCTGAAGGTGTCTTACAACCCAATCCTACGTGGCTGGCACACTGACAGTTTGGTCCTCAGTGATCATTGTTATAAGCAATTAAATGGGCTTCTGCATGCACATAAATTACTTTGGCACTTGCCCAGGTAACCTACGTTGCAACATTTACTAGAAGGCATTAAAAAAAAACAAAAATCAAGGACAACAGCGGGCTTAGAATTCGTGGACTGACGCCATTTGCTCTTGCCTTCTATCTAAAAGA
This sequence comes from Plestiodon gilberti rubricaudatus, assembly GCA_026170595.1. NCBI lineage: Eukaryota > Metazoa > Chordata > Lepidosauria > Squamata > Scincidae > Plestiodon > Plestiodon gilberti. The sequence continues at coordinate 22,963,506 of JANXHW010000002.1, read as the reverse complement.
GGGAGTATGTGGGACTCCTTGCCACAGGATGTCGTGATGGCACCTGGCCTAGATGCCTTTAAAAGGGGATTGGACAGATTGATGGAGGAAAAGTCCATCACAGCTTACAAGCCATGATGGGTATATGCAACTTCCTGATTTTAGTTTTAGTAATAGGTTATCTCTTAATGCCAGATGCAAGGGAGTGACAACAGGATACAGGTATCTTGTTGTCTCTGTGCTCTCTGAGGCATCTGGTGGGGCCACTGTGATATACAGGAAGCTGGATTAGATCGCTCCCTGGCCTGATCCAGCAGGGTAGTGGTTTGGGAGTCGGACTTAGACCTGGAAGTTCCAGGTTCAAATCCCCGCTCAGCCACGAAGCTTCCTGGGTGACCTTGGGCCAGTCACTATCTCTCAGCCCCACCTACCTCACAGGGTTGTTGTGAGGACAAAAAAGAGGGGAGGAAATATGTACACCACTCTGAGCTCCTTGGAGGAAGGGCAGTATAAAAATATGAAATAAATAAATAAACAAATAAAATGTTCTTATGAGAACTTAGGGGTTCTGGCATGATGTCCGTCAGATCCAATGCAGCCTTCGTGGTCGAGAGGCTGGTCGAGAGGTGTTATGCTTGCGTGCTTGTTCCAGCTGCTACATTGCTCCCTATGCAGCTCCTCTGAACTATGCCAGCTCTGTTGCTGGCATAGTGATTTGCAGCCGTTGGGGGCATGTCCGCCCGCCTGGGGAAGCGTGTTTGAGATCTGTTGTCCGCTGAGCTGCCTCATCCCACCCCTGTGCAACCCCTGTCCTGCCCTGCTCTCCTGCCTGTTGCAGTCTCTCTGCTGGCGGGGTTGCGCTGGTGGCTGAGCTGCAACCCATTAACATGCAGCTTTCTGGCTGTTGCACTGCATCTGTGTAGCGCCTGCTGGTGGACAGACTTCTGCACCAGTGGGACTGTATTTGCACTGGCGTATGTGGCAGTACACTGGCAGTTCCCATGGTTAGGATTGGGCCTTGAGCTGTTTTAAAGTTATCCATGTTAGTGTCCCTCACCACAGAAGCGAATGTGTTGTGAAGAAGTGACTTTCCTTGTCCGTCTTGAATCTATAGCCAATTAGCTTCATTGGGCTGCCTGGGTTTCGAGCTCTGTGACTTTGGCCATGCTCTTTGACGTAAAAGTCCTACCTCTTTTCTAGAGAAGTACAGAAGTTAATTATTATTCATTAGTGATATATAGACACTCTGCTTGTGATCAGAGGCACTGTCAGGTTTTTCCCACCTGATTCCTGCCATCTTTGGTTGTTAAAAGCACAGAAGAGAGGAGAAAGAGCAGTTTTATAGCACATGAGGTTATGCTGCCAGGGATTAATCTGAGACAAGCTTCACAGAGGCTTAGTTCCAGAAGCTTAGCATCAAGGTTCAACTATGAAACATGTAAAATAATGCTGCAGGTGCAATTCAGTGCCTCTGAATGAAGGACTTTCTTCTGCAGCTTGAATGAGGCATGAGCCACGTCCCTTCTGCTCTTTTCTTTGGCACACACACAAAAATAACTGTCGCTATTACAAAACACCTTTTATTTTCCCCCTTTTTTGCATTCATTGTACCTGCCTTCAGCTCGCTGCCCCGTTAGGAAGTAGTGCCATTCCGAAAACAGCAGGCGTAGCTGAGTGAGAGTTTTCTAAAGGCAGCACATTGTAAAGATGGAAAGTTGCAGCTTAGATTTATGGCTGGTAATGGCTGTTTCCTAGATTAGTGAAACACAAAGATGGTGTCACATTTTCCTTTGCCTTCACATGGAGCGCAGATGATGGGCTGAATCTACACCTGCCTAAATGGTAGCTGTTTCCTATATTGAGCTATAATTCCATATCACCTTGACTCTGCTGATGTAGGAAAAGTGCATATTTGTGACAAGGCATACATTTGCCAATATGTTTTATTTCCAGTATGGAAATGCTGTTAAGATGAAGGTTGTACACCACCTCTAGATTATGGGTTCTGATAGAGACGATACTAAACAGATAAGTGTTGCTCTCCTTTTGCTGCCGAGGGGCTGCCTTAAGTACCAAGCCTTTGATCATAGTGACAGTTTGAAACCCCTTAAGGAAACAAGAATTGAGCAGAAAATAGCTGACAGCTGTGGTTCACCTTTCCCCCCCCTCCCTGTCTTCATATTATCCTAACCCCTTGAGCACCCATGGGGTAAGATCTGGCTTATACATGTGATAAAGGAGCTCTAGTCATGAGAGTCTTAGAAAGACAATGGATGCCCGCTTTCTAAAAGGCAGCTCCACCTGGGAATGGCAGGGAAAGAGTTAAGGTGCTTTACAGTCCGACAAAAATGAAGAAAGGCTTTAGTTCTTTGAAAATTAGGACCTGCTTTCTAACAGCTTTCTTTAGGTGGTTTCAAAATGACACAACCCTAATTGTGTTTCTGCATCAGCATGGTAACTTGTATGATGCTGTTGCACAATAGGATTGGCAGAACAATAAGCCTCCAAATAAGGGTGCAACTAGATGGATGTGGGGGGTCCCTGATCACTGTCATCCCAATAATAAAAAGTAATAACACCAATAGGGGGACTGTTCTGGGACCCAGCACTGGTGAATGTGGGTGACTAACAGTTTCTCTCTGTGCCATAGTTATAATTAAGATGTCCCTGCAAGCTGCTGTTTTTCCACAGAGGGGAAATATGGGCATCTGTATGTACCTGTATGTTTTTCTCTTGCAGGAAAAAAACAGAAGTATCAGGGATAACTTTTAGTGGGGAAAATGGAGCAGGGGGATAGACTTAACTCCCTTCTCTGTCAGCACCTTGGCCATAATCTGATTTGCCTCCCCTCCCCTCCTCCCATAGCTGTTATTCACTTTTAAAAAACATGCAGTAGGATCCTAATCACAGATCGCCTTCCTGCATCACCACTATTTTAGCCCTTAGGTATTTATGGATTTAAGACATACTCTGTGCTTGGGATGAATGTAAAGAATTTTTCTTGTGGACCAGTTGGAATTTTATTCCAAGTTAAGTTAGCTAATGAATGCTCGGTTCCCCCCCCCCTCTTGTAGCATATGGCTTGGCTCACTTCTTTGAGTGATGCAGAACTGTGCGACAGACAACTTGGTGAAAAACGTCTGGATCAATCCTGCTGCTCTGCTTGCGGCTCACTTTGGTCAATAAATATCATTCTGGAGGGAAATTATGTGGCTAGGTTTTTGCTATTTCAGTTTAAAATGCAAATTGATATACTCCAAAGGCCAAGAAATGTAGGTGTTCTTATTCATTGATTTGCTTCTGACCAGATAAAAGAACTGGTCTTCATGTACATCATCTTCATCATTTGTCAGAACTCACTAATGAAAAGGAGAGAGATGGCATGGAGAGAAGAGATAGAGGTGAATAAAGAATGAGAGAGGGGGGAGGAGGAGGCAGAGGAAAAGGAGAAACACAGTCATATAGTTGGGGAAAAGGTAAAGGTGAGCTCCATATTGTGGATGGGGATAAAGGTGGATCCCTGTCTGGAAAGACTGAAGACGTCCAAGCTGAATAAAATTAAATAAATGCATATTGGCTCCATTATGAAAATGCAACTTCAAAGGACATGAAGCACATGAGGAAGAAAGATCTTGCTGGATAAGACCAAAGGGTCATCTAGACTTGGGTTGCATGATCGGTTCACTGGAGAAACTAAGGACTTGCTCTTCCAGCGCCTGTTCCTTTCCCAGTCCTGGAATCCCTCCCTGAAGTGGCTGAATTGGTGCCTGCCGCCGTGGGGTGATCGAGGTGAACAGGGAACCTCCATTCTTAAATTCAGGTGGTGGAGGGCACTGTAGTCAGGACCATGCCGATGCAGGGGTCCTTGGGTGGGTGCAGGCAGGCCAGTGATGTCAGCAAGGTTGCCTGTGCAGTCTGGACCATGCAGCATCCTGTGCCACCTGACCTGAAGAAGAAGAATGGAGCTTCCCCACTCACCTTGATTTCCTCACAGTGGCAGGCAATTATTGAGCATCTGCAGGGATGAGGTCTGTAAGGTGAGAGAGGGAGTGGGCACAACGATCAGGGAGGGAATGGGTCAGAGCAGCAGCAACTTTTCTCCTGCTGCAATGGGAACATTAAAGGTAATGCTCCCCCCCCCCCCCGACCAACCTGGGCCCTCATCTAGGCCAGCACTCTTTTTCCAACAACAGCCAGTCAAAGGCTCCAGACAACAAGAGGGTTGCCAATGTCTATCCCAGTTAGAACTGGTAAGAGGTTTCTACCAAGAGTCCAATGGGTGCACCCTCTCACCACCAGGAAGCATTCTGTAAAGGAAGAAACCACCTGTAGGACACATCTCTTTGCTTTACAGTAATGGGACCCACTTTATGGGTTTTACAAAAAAAAAATGTATTTGGCTCTACTGTTGTAACCACGTGACTAAAGGGAAACGGGGACTCATCGAGACCAAACCTCCATTCTTTCTCTGGAATAAATAATGCACAGAGTGTGTCATTCTCTGCCAAGGAGAGGCCTTGTGGGGCTCTCCTTGGCTGCAAATGATATGCTTAGTGCATCATTTTCTGCTGGAGATCATGGGGCTTGTAGTTAAGCCCCGTAATTCATATGGCAAATGACACTTGGAGCATGTCGTTTGCTGTTAATGAGAGGCCCCATGGGGACTGTCCAGGCCCTCTCTTCTGCCCTCCACTCACTGCCTGTATCTCCCCGTCCCCCAAAGTAAGAATATTCTTCGTGAGAAAGAGAAGGAACAGACAGAGATGGGAAAGGTTTGGACAAGGGAGACTTGACTACTTGAGCAGCCCAATTGATTTCTGACTCAGGTAAGCAGATGCTTTCGAACCCCTACTTTTGAATCTCTTATAGCTTACAAAGAGATTTTCCATGTGCCATGGAGGGCTACTATTAAAGAAACAATTCCCCTTTGGCCATACATGGTTCTTTGTATTAGGTAATTGAAATCATATATTCAACTAGTGAATAATTACAGTATTATTTGAATTAAATTAAGGCTATCTCCAAAAAAAACAGCAACACAAAAAACAGGTCTTATACATGTGTTCTGAGCATCAATTCAAAATAATTGTTTAGAATAACAAGCAGAAACATGGGCACTTCTTTTTTATTAGGCAATTCCACTGAGTATTTTAAAGAGGAAAAAAAACACTATCTGGTTTTTTCCCCTCTCTCAATCACAGCAGGCAGATTGAGCAGGAAAGCCCAGCACTGTGGGTGAACCTAGATGCACAGGGACTCTTAAGTGGACTAGCTGGACTTTTTTTAAGCACATGATAATGTTATCTTCAGCAAAACCTGTCCTGCCTATCACAATCTCTTAATTTAGAAATGCAGTCATTTTCAAAACAACCTCTCACAAGATGGCCTAATAGGCAATTTGAGTGGCTGATATTAATCACGCTGTCCTTGGCCAGTGTCCTAACTTATTATTGTTCTCCAGCTAGCATCCCAAATAGATCCCCTGGCAAGCAGGCTGCTGTTTTTTCTCCCTGCAGCGTTCTAGGCAGAGAACTTGCTGTTTATATTCTGGAACAATTTCATATGAAAACATTCCCTGTGTGGCTCATTTGGCCTTCAGATCTAAAATTCAGAAGAGTGTTAATCACATCCAATTCAGAAGTAGCTTTCCTTGTGAATTCTTTGCATTTTGTCCAATAATTAGTAATAAGGCCTGTGTTCATTCCTCTTCCTGAAACAGTATCCCTCTCTATCTGCCAGGTGGGTTGTCATGACTTGAAGGGAATATCTTGGTACCTGGGCATGGTGTGGAAACAACCTTAGTTTCTATCTGATAGGCTGGCAACCCAGCTGTCAAGGAACTTCCGTATTCCTTCTTCAACTCCCTCTTCAAACTGCACCACAAAGCCTTGTCTAGACAAACACCACCCTTTCATTCTTTTTATCTGCTTTGTGTTATCTATATTGCACATCTTTTCTCTACTTCATCCTGACTGATTCTTTATCAGGTTCTGACCTTCTCCTTTGCCCTGTGCTTCTTACAGCTCAACCCTAACTACAGCTCAATCCTAACTCCTAAAGGACAGGAGGTCTGGTTCAGTTGGTAGAGTGGCCGTCTCATATGCCTGAAGATCTCAAGGATGGCAATTCGGGATGGCCGTAGGTCTGTCGGAGAGCTGCCGGCATGCCACTGGTAAGCTGCAGAGCCTCTGTGAGGGAGAGAAGCTGCAGCTGGCACCTTGAGTGGGAGTCAAGGTTGCCTGTCAGTGATGAGATGGACGCCAGTGAGAAGCTGGACTGTGAAAGAAACCAGCTAGAATGAATGGTTCTATGAATGACTGGAACATATTGTATTGTAAAAAACCCTTGGGGTTTAGAAAGCCTGCCTGTGTAAACCGCCTTTGAATTAAAGTCAAAGGAGAAATCCGACCAAAGAAAAGGTGGTGTATAAATGGTGGTTGTTACTATTACTATTATTACTATTATTAACTAACCCCACCCCTGTCAATGCAGCCACACCAATGAACATGCTGTATCCTGCGGGGGGGGGGGGGTAGTCCAGAGGCCGCCTTGAGGCCTCCTTCTCCCCTTCTTCGCCCTGTTCTGCCCTCGCCCTACTGCCTGCTTCACTGCCAGAAGTAGCCAGCTGCAGCAGCGGGCAGCTGGCACAACTCCACCGTTTGCAGTGGTGCCCCCCAAATGGCAGGCACTGGTGCACTGTGCAAGCCGCTATATAGCCATTTACGGCAGCGGAACTGTCATGAAGGCTATGTAACCCTAGTTCAGATCAGGCTGATAATTATTTAGCAGGCCTTCTGTATAGCAACAGTATTGCATCCACTTCTGTTGGCACTGCACTAAATACAGGAAGTTCTGAAAAAATTTAGCCAGGGAGTCAATCAGAATTTGTGGGATAGGGTCTGTTGGTATATCAGCACTTTCTGCTCCTAGCTTCACATATACAATTGCAGTTGACATTTTTACCCAAGATGTGATGTGTTCATAGATCAGAAGCATACTGCCTGCCTGACTCATATACCGGTACATGTGGTCCTCCTTACTGCTGGTGAGGGTGGGGGAGAGTCTCTGCTTTGGGAAAGCTAGCAGAAAATACATGACTTGTTAAGCCAATGAGTACTATGAGATGGCACCTGGCCTAGATGCCTTTAAAAGGGGTTTGGACAGAGTCATGGAGGAAAAGACCATCACAGGTTACAAGCCATAAGCAACCTCCTGGTTTTAGAAGTGGGTTTTAGAAGTGGGTTTTCTCTGTGCCAGGTGCAAGGGAGTGACAACGGGAAACAGGTTATCTTGTTGTCTTGTGCTCCCTAAGGCATCTGGTGGGGCCACTGTGTGATACAGGAAGCTGGACTAGATTGGCTTTTGGCCTGACCCAGCAGGGCTCTTCTTATATTCTTATGTTCTTATGTACTAGGCATCTTTGGTGGTGTGGCTGACATTCTTATGCTCCAAACACTACTCCTGAGCCAGTATGGGGTATTGGTCCAGGTACCCTACTGGGACCATTAAGGCACAATGTCAAAGCCTTGCTCAGTTATGAAGTTCACTGGTTGGCCTAAGTTAGGCCAGTCCCTATCCCTCAGCCTAAGCTACCTAGCAAGGTTGTTGTGGAGGAAGTAATAAAATAACTGTTGGACCTTGGTATATTTTAAAGTTTGATGGAAACTGGTAAGCAAGATCCATGATGGAGCTCACTTACAAAACATGTACATAATATGTATAACATCTGTAGCACAGATGTTACTGGCTCTGTATATCTGCGCATTTCAGATTTTAGAGGTAATTGTAGAGGTGTAAGCTACTATACACCAATCAATCTAGGGAGCTATCTGAGAAAAAAGAAGTGCATGTCTAACATTGTACACACAGTGTGATTAACAGTTGAATGAGCTGATCATCAAGGGAAAAACCAGCTTATTAACTCTCTACTTCATGCCATTGATTCAAAAGAGAGCAGCAAATGACTGTTGTCTAGATCAGGGGTGGGCAATTAATTTTCCTAAGGGACTACATGAGAAACTGGGACTGTTGTGGAGGGCTGGACCACTCCACAGTGCCCACATTCTCTTATCTTCATTAGCTGCTCCATGTCTTCCTTGCAACAGAGGCTATAAGCAGCAACATGAAAGATTTATTTATTTATTTATGGCCCCGAAAATGGCCATTTTGCCGCTGCCACTTGCCTTTTTCAATCCGCGCTGTTCATCCTTCGCACTGTCCTCCTTCCCGCCACCGCCGCCGCGTTCTCTCCTGGCCGGCTGCATTCTGGTCAGCCAGGACTCCTCGTCCTCGTGTACCTGTGAAGACTGGGACTGCTGCCTCCTCCCATCGCCACTGCCACAGTGGCATCTTCTGAGCCTGGCCCGCTGCATTCAAGCTGACTTGCACAGCTGTGCAAGGCTCGCACATGCGCACCGCGCACAACACTTGCATAGCGTTGTGTTCCTGCGTGAGCCTTGCGCAGGCATGTGAGGATCCCTGGCCGGCCCGAATGCTCAGAAGACTCCCGGACCACCACGATGCAGCTGGCTGGGCGGGAAGGCCGGGGGGACAACCGGGAAAATGGGGACAGATCCGGTTGGGTCTAGGCTCTGGAAACCAGGACTGTCCCAGTTTTTCCGGGATGGATGGTAAGCCTAAGCATGAAACAACATAGAAATGAAACCCGTATAACTGCAAGAAAGACACAGTAGTCAATTTTCAAAGGTCAGCCTAAACAAACAAACAAAATGCTTGACACCATTAACAGCAAGTTAGTAGGAATGTGGCTGTATGGAATTCCCCTCTATTGGGGTTATTGCAGAGGAGGTCTTGTTCCTAACAGAAGTTAACCAGTCTCCTCACAGGATGGACTTTGGTTCAGGACCCAAAGTTACTGGAAAAAGATCATCATCATCATCATCATCATCATCATCATCATCATCATCATCATCAATAAATATCATCTTTGGCTCTTTCCTCCTGGGAAGAGGCCATAGCTTTGTATGTAGAAGGCCCAGCATTCCATTCCCAACATCCCCATGAACGGCTCTGAAGTCCTGGACAGCTGTTGCCAGTCAGCCTAGACAGTGTTGAGAGAGGTAGATAGACCCAAGGGTCTGTCTCATTTTAAGGCAGCTTCAAATGCTCAGATACAAAATCCCCAATTTTTGAAGCCTTGATCTCTTCAGTGTTGGAAACAGGTCAAGATGAGCTGTTTCCAACACAAAAGGGATGTCTGAAGGCTGAAGAAACAGCATCCATCAATGAGACTTCTTAAACCCACAAGCAGGTATTGCTTTCCCTTCAAAATACAAAGTCAACAGCAAAATACAAATAAATGCTTACTGTGCTTCTGCAGTATTGCAGCTGTGATATTAAATTCCATCCACGGATGGAATTTTAATGTTCCCGTTGGCATTTTGTCAGCAGTTTTCCTGCTGTTTGAAAGATCAGTTTCTAATGGGATTAAGTTGGTTAATCAAATCACAAACTGGTACCTGGGTATCTTGTTCCGATGCCTGGAGTGCACTTCCTGGTTGATGCAGAATATGAATGAAACCTAGTTGGTGGTTAAAAGGGAAAAAAAAACCACACACACCTGCACCTCATAAATTCTTTGCCTTGGCCCTGGCACGAAACAGAGTTGTTGAGGAGTTTGAGAGATAAGCAGACTGAATCTTCACTTTACTTCACATGTTACAATTTTCCTGCAGAGAGATGTCTGTTGGGAAGCACATTCACCATGATGTGTGTCATACAGCATGCTAAATTCAAAAAGCAATTGGAGGCATGGTAAGATAGCTGCTGAACTGAATGATTAGAGAGCCAGAATGTGTGTAGGGGTAAGGAGCCAAAGTACATAATGTTTAAAGCATTATTAGTTGTTATTATTAATAATAATATTAATTATTATTATTAATTTTCCAAACTCATCTTGTCCATGTCTCCCTGTGTTCATGGAGCAGGTAGCATTCAAACTTGATTTTCCGATATCAAAATGCTCGGCTGCTTATTTCCAAAAGGAGAACAGCTAAGTTGTGTTCATTGTGAGTTTTGGCCTTGAATACAAAGCTATTTGCTTCACAGCTATGCATTCATTCTGGAAAACAGCTTTTTACAATGGAGCTTAACAAATCATTTTAGTGTATCACAAGCATCCTATTACTTCATTTCCCATGAAAAGTATTTACTCTAATGCACATCTTTCTCTCAATCATTTGTTCTTTGGAAAGATGGCAGTAAACAGAATGTGTGTTATTTTTGGACTATTCACAGAATTGTTTGTTTTAAAAGAAATGTCTTCTGATCAGTGGTCTTACAGCAGACATGGGAAAATCCAGCTAGTAGTTTTGAGGATTCTGAATTTACAAACTGTGGTTTAATGAATTCTTCCGAGGCTTGGTCCATCACGTACATAATAGAATTAGAGAGGGGTCAGTTTTCGTTGGTAAAATCACTATCAATAGTCTATACCCCCCCCCCCCCGGCCTGGCCTTGCCATGCCCCATTGGGTCCATTTGGACTTGCACCAGCTAAAGAGCTGTCAATGCCTTGCTTTAGTTTTTTTCCCAACCAGTTCCGTTTTAATCTTTTTCAAACAACAAGTTGTTAAAATTGGTGGCTCTTCAGGGAATCCAAACTACAATCGGAAACATTTCTGATTTTGCAGATAGCTTTTTAAAAGAAAAAAAGAAAAAGAAAGAACCTGCCTCTGACCTGCCGCTGTCCTTTAATAGTATTCCTATTTTGCGGAAAACATTTGCTTTACAGAAATGTCAAACAGCATGGTGATTTTCTATTTAGAGAAGCCTGATATGGGAAAAAGAAAATCAGATTTCTTCCCCCTTCAAAATCCTTAGGAAATCCTGACTAACCAAAGCCTATGGTCCAAATGTGACTGCTGTTATACTTCTTTCAGCCAAAGTCTCTCCCATTGTGTCCGATGGTATTAATACAGGGTTCCACCATTTGCAAGAGGGTGGCATACGTGCAACCACTCCATCTAGTTCACGGTATTAAACGGTTATAACTCCATCCCTGTATTTATATTACTAAGCAAGTACATGGATTATCTGAGACTAAAACCAATTCCTTTTACTTTTATGAACTAATATTGATAAGTGCAGCGTTGTAGGAATTGTCTCCTTACCCAATTTGTAGTGATTTCTTTTCGCCTTTGCCTGTCAGTGTGAATTCATCCCAGACACAGCCCTCCATTGCTACTGGACTGAGTGACCCACATCTCTGTGTGGGGCAATTATTTCTCTCCCAGTGCACCTGTTTCTGAAGATTCTGTTTGCCACCTAGGAAGCTGCAGGTTTGGTAAAACCGCAGGGTACTTTTGATGTAGAATTCCAATTGTCACCAGAACCATGACATAAGTCTTTTTCTGGACTCTACCATTACAAGCAGGAGGTCATCCATGTTTTACTCCTCTCTCTCTCTCTCTCTCTCTCTCTCTCTCTCTCTCTCTCTCTCTCTCTCTCTCTCTCTCTTGCGCGCGCGCACACACACACACACACACACACGGTACGGGACCAAGCATTTTACTTCTGTTTCCGTTTTCTAAATCCTACAGAAGAATGTCCATGTTTCTCACACCAGTCCCTTGGAAAAAAAGGGAGCCAAAAGCTCTTTCTGTAGCTTTGTGCTTTGCTCCCCTAGTAACCCACTGAGAAAATAGTACCTCAACTGCAAAGCTGACCAGTTAACTCCATTAGGAAAAAGCAGTTCACTTCAGATAGCTATCCTGAGGTAGAGTGCTGCTGAGATTAAGGCACAGGTATTATATGGTGGATTTAAAGTCATTAGGACCACCATTCATGAGGGGATATCTAGTAGAACTAAACTTTATAGGTAGCCCAATCTTAACTAAATTCCCCTCCCCCGATGCATCCACACCAATGGAGTGCGTGCTGTACCTTGCGGGTTGGGGCAGTCCAGAGGTCTCCTTGAGGTAAGGGAACCTTTGGGCCTCCCCTGCCTCAATGGGTGCCCTCAGATCTGCACCAGCTGTTTTGCTAGCACAAGTCCAAGGAGTGTAAGAGAAAGAGAAGGGGACAGGAAACAGGGTTAAGATCTGGTGCATGCATGCCGGTGCTGCCGAGATCCACCCCCTGCCTCTCCCTTCCCACCTCCCCACCCCCTCCCTGCCCAGAAACTCCTCTGTTCTTCCCCCTCCCTGCACCATTCTGCCAACCCCCCCCCCCACCACCACCACTCTCCACTGCCACAGAACTGTGTTCTGCTGTCATAAAGGGCAGCCTGGTCTTACTTAGGATTGGGCTGCCCATTCAGTAAGGATAACCCACATTTCTGCAAGCTTTCCTCTGGGTATCTTTGTGCTTGGACTTTCAAGTCCTTCAGTGTAGTCTGGACATGATGCAGCCACCTTCCTGAAGCAAAGCAGATCTGGGCCTGGTCATTGCCTGAATGGGAGACCTCTTGGAAACCTCATGTGCACAATGTGCATTGAGTTTCACCATGGAAGAAAGGTGGGGTACAAATACAAAAAAATAATAGCCCAATCCTATCCCCCACCATCTTCCGCCATGCAGCTGCACCATTGGAATGCACTCTGTCTGCTGTGGTTCTCATGCTGCCACAACAAGTCCTATGGCAACAGATTGCGAGATCCACTGCCGTACGCACTTGATAGGATTGGGCCATCAGTAAATTAAAATTGTTGTTCAATTCCTCTTAAAGAAGCAAGCTGAGCTTTTCCAGTGAGTTATTAGGAATACACTGGATCCTCGAGTTATGGACGCCCAAGTTAAGGGCATTCGAGTTACGGACAGCTGTGTCGACACTTTCACACAGGCACAGCATGACCTTTGTGATGCTTTTGTGCAGGCGTGATAGCACTGGGCTGGCAGGAGCCAGCTGTTTCAAGGGACATACATTCCGTCTTCTGTACAGACCTCCAAAACAGAACTGGTGTGTATGTTGGGGACTTAGTATAAATCGCTGAGCTATCAGATGTTTAATTAAGAAAAACACAACAGCTTTTTTGGAATTCCAAGTCTTTGCTTGTTGCTGTTACACCAAACTCATGTACAAGAATGTCCAAAATATCTAACAATAAACTGAGATTTCATGTGTACGGGTATGTGCCTCAGTAGGACCAAGACACATAATGACAACTCTGTAAAGAACCAACTCCTGTCAAGTCAGACAACTCCCATGGGGGTAGTTGAAGCAGGTTTTTGACAAGAATAGCAGGAACAAAGTCCTCTTGTATCTCAGAGCCAGACCAAAAGTGCAATACATGGGAAGGCATATCCATGAACGTCAACCCATGTGAGATTTTTGTACGTCTGGTCTGGGACTCAGGCCAGAGAACAGTTGGCATTTGCCAGGACTCCTCTGCCAGGACTTTCCTTGTTAGCAGCTATACCACCTGGTTATACCACCTGAGGAAGAGGATGACTACTAGGACACACTCTATTGATCTAGTTGGGACCAACCATTGACTGGCTCCACTCCTCTCAAGTCTGTCTCTCCAATCGCCATTGCACCTGGCCGTTCTGTAACTTGAAAGTTTTAGTAGTTGAATGTGATTGTTCTACTCCTTCCTCATTTCTTCGTCCTTTTAAATCATGTTTGTTAGATTGTTAGATTTAGTCTATGTCAGGTGTGACCAAACTTGTAAGAGCCACATACGATAAACTTCAGATGTTTGTGAGCCGTAAGAGAGATGTTTGAGAGCCGTGATATTTAAGAAGCATTTACATTCTTAAATATACTTACTCACCAAGAACATTAAACTTATATTTTAATCCAGTGGACTTTCAGTTTATACCTGGTAAATAATTATAAAGCATGAAAATTTCTTAGTTACCTTTTATATTAATTGTGATGCAAAAAAGAGCTCAGCCAACATATTTCCGAGAGCCGCACATTATACGTCAAAGAGCCGAATGTGGCTCAGGAGTTGCAGTTTGTCCACCCCTGGTCTATGGCTAGAAAATTGTAGGCGTATTATTATTAGCTTTATTAGTTTTATTAATAATAATATTTTGATACTATAGTTTATTGTTTGAATTGGTATTTTATGTCTGTGTTTTACTGAATTTGATTTTGAATGTTTTCACCCTCTCTGAGCCCCTATGATAAGGGAAATAGGGTGGAGTAAGAATTCAAATTAATTAACCAAATAAAACATGATTTCTAAATCTTTATATAAGGTCTGCAGACCTCAAACTACTTACTTAGAACAAGCCAATTCTTCAGCTCTTTCCCCCCTTAATTAGAACTTTGATCTTCTGGTGTCTTTTCATCTTTTTGTAAAAAGCATTCTTTCTTTTTTCACCTTGACCATGAAAGAAGGAGAAGAATGAACAGGAGCACTCTCAAGAAAATATGAAGATCTCTTAGATGTCTCTCTGTGTGTATATCTGTATATCTATATAAATACACACACATGCACATAACACATCTGTTGCTTTCCAAAAAGCAATCAAAATGCGAAGAAAGGAACTCTTTAAAGCATAAAAACAAGTCCAGAGTTCAAGAGAAATTGCTTTCAAGTACTTACTCCGGAGACGTCCTATTTTAATAAGCAGGTCTGCTCAGGAATGAAAGATGAGGAAAAAATTGATTGAAAGTACAATTTATACAAATACTCGACTTCCTCTCCTTATGGGGGGGGGGGAGCCCTGATGCTGGTGTCTCCCTTTCCCTCAGATCTGTCTCTGTGCTGAGGCCAAAATTGGTAGATTCCACTGCCACCAGGAGGGCTCTGGCTGAGTACAACTGACAACAGGCAGATGAAGTGTTAAAACATAAAATAAATTTATTAAAGCATAAAAGAGGGGGATTGGATAATACAAGTAGGAAAGACAAGCAAGCAGGCTTGGTAAAAGATCTTAGTAAAAGTCCAAGCAGGCAATTACGGGCAAACCTACAAGTAATATGATTCCCTCAGCTGTCAGAGCCCAATCCTATCTATTCCCACCCCCCATGTGCCAATGCAGTGGCACCAAAAAGGCTACTGCTGCGTCCTGCAGGGGGGAAGTGGCGGAGGTCTCCTCTGGGTAAGGGAACATTTGTTCCCTTATCCGAGGGTAAGCCTCTGCGGTGCGAGGGATCTACTCGGACCTACACCAGCAAAATTGTTGGCTCAAGTCCGCGTGGACCCATGTCACAGGATTGGGACCACGAAAGGGGTTAGGATTCGGTGGCAGCTACTGCTGTCAATCCTGCCCTCTTCCTAGACCAGACCCACCCTGGTGGTCCCAACCCACACTTTGAAAATACCTGCCTTAAGGGACGCATATAGGTAGAAGGAGGTAGCAAAGAGAGTTCAACTTTCATAACCTCCATATCATCTGTGTGGATGGTTGCAGCTGCGTTCAGAGCTTTTTGCAGGTACTTCTTATTTGTTTTTATACTTAAAAGTACCACCATCATCTTTGGTTGGATAACTGAATAATAATTGAGCCTTGAATACAGTTCTAGGCCGTAATATTAATGATTTTTCTGGACAATTTTTGTTGCCTTTTGAACACAATGTTTATGCTAATGTTGCCTTATAAGTAATCTTCAGCTTTCTCAAGAACATCATTCATAACTCTTCTCTCCTTTTCATGGTCAAGGTGAAGCACTTGCAGAGGCAGCCGCCTCAATTAACATCATAAAAGATGGAAGCTCAAAAGCAGGACTGGCAAAACCCGCTGCTGTATGTTCTGAAGAATGAATCTTGAAGAACTCAATAAACAACCTTTACATCGCAATACATTTGCATCACAACGCAACCTTTTTCTTGTGAATAACTTTTTTTGCTTTTATAAATAGAATATCTCTCTCTCTCTCTCTCTCTCTCTCTCTCTCTCTCTCTCTCTCTCTCTCTCTCTCTCTCAATGCAGAATTCAGATTTTTTTTTTTTTTTTAAATTATCTGCTGAGTTGTTCTGGATGCGGTTGATGAAACTTCCCACCTGAACAGAATGATTCATAGCGGACGGACTGAGCATAGTGGTTCACCATGTTCTATTTTAAAGGGCTGGGGAAAGAGAACAAAGGAAGGTGGGGGATAGGGAGAAAAACAGAGCAGGAGAGGAAAAGAAAAGATATACGCTGTAGATAATGGGCCAGTTCAGTCAATCCAGTAAACTAAGATTTGCTGTGCAGCAGGAATGAGCTCCATGCTCATGCATTCCCTCCTCCTTTTGCTTCCCTCCACACTTTCAGTACAGATTTGTGACACCAAATTGTGATTAGTTAAGCCACATTTTGTCCAATCTCAAGAGTGTGGTTTAACTATGGTTAACAAACCATAATTTGTCCTGTTGTCCTCTTTTATCGTCTTTTTTTAGTGATTGCTCTTTGCATGTTCTAATCATTTTTCAGTTGTAATATATCCATAGGTTTTCATGGCCAAAGGGTTCAGAGAAATAAAATCTTTCGAGATCTGAAGCCATGTAATAATCTTTAATACTAAATTTACAATAACACGTAAAAACCCAATGTTTCGGCTGTCAGTACTAGCAGCCTTCATCAGGGAAACACAATGAGACCATGAGACCATTGGGGATGCCTACAGCAGGAGATATAAAATGACAGTTACTGAAGGCTTCTAAGAAGGTTAAAGGTAAAGGTGACCCCTGACAATTAAGTCCAGTCGTGTCCGACTCTAGGGTGTGGTGCTCATCCCCATATCAAAGCCGAAGAGCCAGCATTGTCCGAAGACGCCTCCGTGGTCGTGTGGCCGGCATGACTCTCCTTGCTGCAGCGCGTAGCATGCAGCTGGAACACGGAGCTCTGTTTTCCTTCCCGCAAGTGGTACCTATTTATCTACTCGCATTAACATGTTTTGGAACTGCTAAGAAGGTTACTCTAGTTCATTTCTGATCTTAAAGGGACTTGCTACCAATATAAGGTTTTATCTTTGTTCTGGCTAAAGCTGGTATCCAGCTACTTTATTATTCCAGGTACTTTATTATTATTATTTAGAATTGTTTATTATTCTCAATTCTTCCTTTCTATTAGAGTTGTTATTACGGTGCTTATATATTTCAGTGGCCTCCCTGTTGAGTCTTGGTAGGAAAACTATTGAAATGGCCAGTTCTTGGGATTCTGTGAACTTAATGGGATGTCCAGTAGAAATCATATGCTCTGCTACCGCTGACTTCTGAGGGTGCATAAGGTGGCAATCCCTTTCATGTTCTTTGATACGTGTTGCGATAAATCTTTTGGTGGTGCCAATATATACCTGCCCACATGAGCACGGTACCCTATAAACTCCAGGTTGCATTAAAGGGGGTCTCTTATCTTCATGCTCTCATTGTGTTTCCCTGATGAAGGCTGCCAGTATTGATAGCCGAAATGTTGGATTTTTACATGTTATTGTAAAATTTAGTATTAAAAATTATTACATGGCTTCAGATCTCAAAAGATTTTATTTCTCTGAATTTTTCAAAAAACAATTTTGGTCTCTTTTCTTCTGAATTATTTATCCCCCCCCCCTTTTTCTTCTCGCAGACGGATGAAATGCTGCTGCCACCATGCACCGCTGCCTCCTCTTCGTCCCAGCCTTGCGAAATGCTTGCAGGTGCGAAGAGCTCTGCGAGGTGCGGAGAGCTTGCAGTTGCATTCTTCAGCGCCTGCATGAGCCTCACACAGGCGCATGACAAGTCTCATCTTGACTAGCCAGGACTTGTTGCGCGACTGCACAAGGCATTGAATGCGGCTGCAAGCTCTTCAAAATTGCCCAAGTGGTTTCGGGTGATTCCGGAGAGCTTGCAGCTGCGTTCAGCGCCTTGCGCAGGCGTGCAACAAGTACCAGCCGGCCAGGTTCATCCCAGTGCCAGGACAGTTCCGACTTGCCGGGGGCCAGCCAGGACGTGGCCAGGATGGACCCCTGGAAACCAGATATGTCCTGGCCAAACCCGTAGGCCTATGCATGGTCTGAAGAGAGTGTATAGAAAGATGTTTGTCACCCTCTCTCACAATACCAGAACCAGGGGGTATTCAATGGAACTGACTGGTGGGAGATTTAGGATGGACAATCAGAGGTACTTCTTCACACAATTCACAATTAGTCTGTGGAATTTGTTGCTGTAAAATGTAGTGATGGCCAATCATTTGGATTGCTTTAAAAGGGGATTGGACAAATTCATGGAGGGCAAGTCAAGTCTATCAATGATGACTCCTAGTCATGATGGCTGTGTATTACCTCCAGGTTCAGCACCAGTATGCCTTCGAATACCAGTTGGGGGGGGGAGCAGTGATGGACGGGAGAGAAGGACGGGAGAGAAGGACGCCTTTCTCTCCTGCTTGTGGGCTTCTCAGAGGCACACTGGGCCACTGTGGAAACAGCGGTGGAACTTGGGTGGAGCGCGTGGAGCAGGAGCTCCAGGCGCTCGGGCAGGCGGGGGGCGTGCTCGGATAACTTACCGTCCTGAAGGTATATATCCTGGTTGGTCCCAACCAGGTCAATGGAGTGTGTCCAAAATGAGCTCAAAACGGGCGGGGGGAGCGCATCGAAGGCGGGGGGCGCGTCGACGTGATGTGATGCTGGCCCCGTCCCCACGCGCCGGGCGCTGGGAGGGCACCCATCATTTCTGGGAAACAGGACCCTGAATCAAATGAACCTTTGGCCTGATCCAGCAGAGCTTTCCTAATGTTCAAATTCGGCGTGTATAGACATCAGCAAAACCGGTACCAACATACTAGAAGTGGTTGTGATTTTGCTTGTATTTTAATCTATGGTATGTTTTTGTATTCTCCAATTGTATTGCAGTGCCTGTCATGAGTTCCAATTCATTTTGCAGTTTTCCTTCTCCCCACAAATCTGTACGCAGGAATGCGCACATTGGAAAGAAACTGAAATGCACAGAATAGTTTATATACATAGCCACTGTTGTCAAGGAAACAGCTTTCTTTCTATATATGCTGAATGGCAGTTGAGTGTCAGTCAAGACATCTCACACTGTGATCTTGAAAAAAATATATTAAAGCTGAACAAAGAGAAAAAAATACTTTTAATAATTATATAGAGGTCAAGTAGAGCTACTGCAACCAGGAGGAACAATAAGCGTAAGAGGGCACAATGCATTGGGAACTTGTATACCTGCACAGTGAAATGTATGTCAATACAGGACACATTCAATATGTGGTTTAATCTACATTTAAGTCTTGCACCCAAATAGTTTAACTATTTGGTAGTTAGATAGTCAGGCACAGGGCTCAGCTCATAACAAGCAGCACCCACTTCCGTTGGCACCAGGAATGCCATCGACATGGAGGAGGTACCCAGGGTGGAGCACAACTCCTTTTCCCAATGGCAGTTTCTGAGACCTTATAGGACCGGGTTTGCCCTTTCCCCGTTCGCTGCTAAAGCCTACTGTTCTCTTTCTCTTTCTCTCTCTCTCTCTCCCCATCCCCCGCTTCCACCATTAGGTGGAAACATTCAAACCCAGTATACCTCTGGACAGGGCACCTGAATGGGGGGATAGAAATCACAATAGACTATCAATAGCCCCACTTTTTAAAATGACACTCTATTGGGACCCACCTAGCTTTACAAGATGCTCAAATATTTATCTCCTATGTTTACACAAGCTTGCAAACTGCAGGAGCTCAGCTCCTTGCAAACTGCAGAAGTTCAGCTCTTTGAAGGGCAATTAGCCGCTATATGATTTTTGAATAGCCTCAGGACTTGTGGCAATTACTTATCTGATCTTTCCATCACCTGGGACCCACCAGAAATAAGGTCGCAACCCACCAAGTGGGTCCTGACCCACTGTTTGAGAAACACTGCAATAGACTATCAATAGCCCCTCTTGCCCCTGAAGCCTTGGATGCTGCATTGCCCAGAAAGATCCCCTCCCCCGCGTCATCCAACCACGTCTCTGTGATGCATGCCAGATCAGTGCTCTCTTCCAGGACCAAGTCCTGGATCAGACTGGTCTTATTATTCACTGACCTGGCATTTAGCAGCAGCAGTAGCTTCAGAAAGGATAGTTTGCGACTATCTTTTTTCTGAAACAGCACAGACATCGAATCCCCAATTAAAGACACTAATGGCCCAATCTTATTCCCCGTGGCGTAACTAGTATTGCGCCGGCAGAGGCTGCTTTATGGTGCATGCTGCAGGCCAGAGGCGTAACAAGGGTGGAGCGGAGGCAAGTAGTTCTGCAAGACTCGGTTACACTGGAGTCAGCGGCCCCTCCCCCTTGCTGTTGGAGCCATTCTGGCAGCAAAGGCAACACGCAGGACACTCCCCTGTTGCTGCTGGAATGGCTCCAACAGCAAGGGGGAGGGGCCGCTGACTCCAGTGTAACCGAGTCTTGCAGAACTACTTGCCTCCGCTCCACCCTTGTTTCACCTCTGCTGCAGGCCCGCTAGTGGGGAGGCTGGAGCGGCCTCCTGCTGCTGCCGGCAGACAGCTAAAGATCTGCTGGTCCATGTAAGCCAGTGCAGGGGTTTGGATGGAGACAGGAAGGGGGTTGAACAGGGCAGCGGGAGATGGGGGCTGGAGAGAGGGTGGATTGGACCTGGGAGGGGGCTGGTTCGGTGGCAGCAGTGCACACCATATACTGACCCCCTTCCTGGGCCTGATCTGCCTTCACAGATCAACACGGACTTGTGCCAGTGATCGAGGTGGCACAGGACCAAATTGGCCCCTAGTGGCTGCTGGGGCTAGCCCCGGGGCAAGGGGACAAATGACATCCTGAGGGAACCACTAGCAGTCAAACATTTCACTGCAAGATTCAGTGGAAACCGTGCCAGCGCCACTTTATCACTGCACTAAACAATAAACAAGCCCTGGAGGAAACGTCTTGTGTGGCAGGACTCTGTGAATCAAAGGACTTACTGCTTTATTTGTTGAAGTACCTTGGATTGGGATCAAAGTTCAAGGTCCAGAAGAAGGAGGCACTTCACAGTGAATACATGATGAGGAGCCCTGCTGGATCAGACCAAAGGTCCATCTTTCTTGTCCAGCATCCTGTTTCCCACAGCCACAGCAGCCAACCAGGTGCCTCTGGGAAGCCCACGAGAGGGCATGAAGACAATTCCCTTTACCTGCTGTTGCGGCTCAGCAACTAGTGTCCAGGGCTATGCTGCTTCTGAGCCCAGAGGTAGCATATAGCCCACCATCATGACTAGTAGCAATTGGCAGACTTTTCTTCCACGAGTTTGTCTAATCCCCCTTAAAGACATCTAATCCCCCTTAAAGCCATCTCTGTGGTTACTGTGCAACGAGTTTATCCCCCCCCTTTCTTTAAGATAATGAGGAGATTGTAAAACATATTTTTATATGCACAACTTATTCCACTTCCATGATTCAGGCTTTCAAAGAGTTTGCTATGTTTGAGTGTATCTGGTGAATTTGCATAGCAAACCCTTGGACACTAGAAATACCAACTGCTCTTAAACAGGGTTGATAATTGTATTGTGACTGAGGAAATTCACTGGTCATATTCACTGGTCGTATTCACTCTGAGAGCCAATCTGCATTATTTTTTTAAAAGGTGCATTCTTGCTGGACAATACCACTGCCAAATACTAATACTATTTGGCAGTAATACTAATACTATTTGGCAGTGGTATTGTCCCAGCAAGAATGCACCTTTTTAAAAAATAATGCAAATACTAGTGGGTAAATGTAAATCACATGCTTAAATGCTCACTTACCTCCAAAATCTGTTCCATCCCAAAAAATCAGCACACTAGGGAGAAGGTTAGACTACAGTGCTTTACTTTGACGTGCGGGCTTCCATAATTAGGGGGTTTTTGACATAGGGAAGCTTTCAAACCTGCAGTCCCCCTTATGTATTCTGAGGTGGTACATCTTAGGTGATCTGTGTTTTTTTTTTTTTTTTTTTGGGGGGGGGGTGTTTCCTGAACATGCCTACTGTATATAATTTGTATGAGTGTGGCCTAACCTTGTATTCCATTCACAAAAATCTTTCAGGGATGGAGAGTTGTGCTTCCAATAATGGATCACTCCATGAACCTTAACTGAAATACGTTTGGTTCGCAGACCATAAGGTTAACCCTTTGAGTGTGTAGATGAATACGCCAATCACCTGTTGGGCCAAGAAGGGGAAAGAGGAAGGGGCACTCATCTCACCCAGGTAGCATCTTCTTCCCTCTGTCCTGGCACTTTCTAAGAGTTGATCAGCATTATGATTGGCACTGAAATTTTGAAAATGTGGAATTCAAAGTGAATTTCAAGGTTCCTTCCAAGAACAGAAGGAACATTGGAGAATTTTCAAGGGAAGCCAAATGAGTTTCTGTAAGACAAGTAAAATTTCTCATGCGGTTTCTCTGTATAGCCAGCATCATAAGGGAGGAACTTCTGGAGGTAGAATTTTTATTTTTCTGTCTGCTGCACCAGGGCTATAAGAGTTGCTCCAGCTACTGCTGGATCAAGATGCCTGTTAATCCCAAATACCATTTGATATGTATTTTTTATGATACAAGTGTAGCTCCATCCACATGTTTGGAGTACTATGGAGTAGTTTGCATATATAACAGGGTAATTTTTGTTTACAGATACTATTGCAGAGAGGTACTTCAAAAGATGGTATAAAGTGTACGGCTGCTTTTTAATGGTGCATTTCTTCATAATAATGCACTATAAATAAGCTGTACTGTAAAACACCATTGCTCTTTGAAAAACCCCAAGCACTTAAAAGCACTCTCACATTGTCAGCTTTGAAAAAACTAGCTATTAATATTTATATATTTGCAATGGTGCACAAATACATATAAAATAATGGTAAAATCCAGAGCTTTAAACGCTTGCTCCTCTGCTCAGGTCAAAAAAGAACTTTTAGATCTGTCTCGGAGGATTTCTTGCTATTACAAATATGAAACTGGGATTTTTAAAATGAAAAAAAAAGCAGCAAATTTAATAAAAAGCAGGGGGGGGGGGACTAGTAAGAGCTAGTGCTCAGCTGGATGGCTCCAGGGAATGGAAGGAGATTATGTTAAGGTCTAAATGGAGCTTTAACATTTTTAAATCCAGAAGGTCTAATCTAATCTAATCCTTTTCAATCCAATTTTTTAAATGCAGCCTAGACATCAGATTAAAGAAGTTGGGCCTTCTCTCTCTCTCTCTCTCTCTCTCTCTCTCTCTCTCTCTCTCTCTCTCTCTCTCTCTCTCTCGCACAGTCAGCATCTGTGCAGCTTCCTCCTCTTATTCAACGTTTCAAAAAGGGATTTTAGAGAGACTGAAAGTATAATTACAAAAGTGCCAGAAAAGCAATTGGTACCAGGGACAAAATATGGGCCCCACTAGGTAACATCTTTCAGCCGAAAGTCTGTTTTTGCAGCTTTTTAAAGTACAGCTCTCATTCCGGTCTAGCAATCTCTTGTGTTCAGAACTGCCAGGCAAAACAGTTTGTGTTGACATTATCACTTTTCTTGCTTCACTCTGTCTACATACCTAAGACAAATATAGCAGTGGTAGATTATTTTGATAGGAGCATGCGCCTGGTAGCTATTTGCTTGTTGAGTGTCCAACATGCTCCCTCCCCAAAATTTGTAACAAACCCTTCCCTCATCCCCACAATTATTATCTAAGAAGAGACAATCTCCTAAAAGTAGATGCTTGGGTTCTATCCTGCTGCGTCATAAACAAGATAGAAGCTAAATATTGATTCCTGTTAATTATAGACACACCCACACCACACCCACACATCCTGTATCTGATGCACAAGTGTGCACATACACACATGCAAAACACACACTTGCATTTCTGGGCAGTGCAATCCTGTGTAAGGATCCCGCCGGATCCTGCGCCTAGGCTGCCCATCTGATGGCAGGCCGGAGGTCTACTCGGGGAAGGGGACACTCATCCCCTTACCCGGGTGTAAACCGGGGCCGGCTCGATAGGCCTCCTCGGATTTCTGCCAGCTATATAGCTGGCAGAAGTAGAGGAGGCCGTGTAACGGCATAGCCGGCGGGGACGGGGATATGGCAGGAGACATCCCCTGCCCCTCCCGGGCCGGCTAGGCCAGTGGCCTCCCTCCCTCACCCGCCGAACCACCCCCAACGCCTGCCGGATCCAGACTTATGTGCTCCGGCGGCCGCCCAGGTGTTCCGGCAATGGAGTGAGGGAGGCCAGCCTCTGTGCCGGCCTCCCTTACTCCCGAGGCATCGCAAACGTGATTTACGGCACGTTTGCGATATCTTGGAAAGGCAGAGCTCTTGCTCTGCCGTTACATAGATCCTGAGGCTTGTGCCATTAATCGTGCACACGCAGCTCAATCTCTCCTCAGTGATATATCTCCCCACATACCTTTCACTGCATTTGGACAGATACCTTCAAGCCTTTCTCTGCAGCCATGTACACAACACGTTCTTGATATGCCAGTCACACACAAATATGTGTGTACATGCATACACACACGCACACACATGACACCAAGGCATGGTGAGGTGCCATGGACTTAATTTCTGGAATTTTAAGAGGTGTGTATAAAGGATGGCAAAGAGATGTAGGATACTGTCTGGAAAACATGCTTGAGATATATATGAATGAGAACTCCTCTAGGTTTTTCACGAAACAGCAATAGAAAGAAAAATAATAATAAAGGTATGGTCCGAGGCTTAGATTTAGAGATGCATAGTGTTTCAAAGACTCAAGCAATCCAATCCAATTTCTCACCATAGCATGCAGCTGTGCCAAAACAGTTTGCGCTGCATGCTATGGTGGGGGGTGCTGATTGGGAAGCTTGGGAGGGGAAAGGGAAAACATTTTTCCTTAACCCTCCATAAGCCCCTCGACTGTCAATGGGTCTCCTCGGACCTGCGCCAGTTCTTTAGCTGCCGCACATCTGAGGAGACAAAGGGGTGTGTGTCAGCTAAAAAGGAGCATGTCCGCTAGCTCCAGAGGGGATAACATTTGGCGCAAGTCGTCATCACTGGGTGCCACCCCCTCCCACCTCTGAAATGCCCCCAGTCCTCCCCTAATCCTCCCCATCCTCCCCCCGCCCTATTCCGTCCATCATCGACATTGGCAACAGGGGTCCTTTTCACCGTTGCCGCATGCTGGGTCCTTCCAAAAGTCATTTAACGACACCACAAAGTGTGTTCCGCCTCTGGAATGCTAGTTCTGGCTGCAGGGTGTGTGGTTAGGATGGAGCAAAACTCTCTCTGTCCTAATCAGATGGATTTAAAAACAACATTCCTGTTGACAGCTCTGGGATCCGTTGCTTTTCAAGGACCTCACCAGTCCTGACCTCCAACATGTTGCTGCCTCTTATTGGAAAGGTACAGGCTTTACCTACAAGTAGTAAAGGGAAAAGATGTTACAGCTGATCATGACGGATACCACATACGAACATTTCCATAAAGTGGTTTGCAATGTTCCCAAACGTACTATAAGCTGCAGGCCCTGGTTTTGGGAATGCACAAAATATACCTGGACTATTCTTGCTTAAGGTAGGTAAGGTAGGTATCCCCTGACAATTAAGTCCAGTCGTGTCCGACTCTAGGGTGTGGTGCTCATCTCCATTTCAAAGCCGAAGAGCCAGCATTGTCCGAAGACGCCTCCGTGGTCATGTGGCCGGCATGACTCTCCTTGCCGCAGCGCGTAGCATGCAGCTGGAACACGGAGCGCTGTTTACCTTCCCGCAAGCAGTACCTATTTAGCTACTCGCATTAACATGCTTTGGAACTGCTAGGTTGGCAGGAGCTGGCCAAGCAATGAGCGCTCACCCCGTCGCGGGAATCGAACTGCCGACCTTTCGATCGACAGCTTATGGTTCAGCAGTTTAACCCGCTGCGCCACCCGCTGGCCTATTCTTGCTTACCTCATTGTAATGAAACTCCCAGACATCTTAGGATTTGTGAAAAGGAAAGATGTCAGATTAAAATAATAAGGAATCAGAGCTTCCAGATTTCCCACTTTGAATGGGAGGCTAGCATTTTTTTTTCTAATAATCTGCCTTTCTTGCTTCAGTTTCATGCCACTGGTTCCATGGTTGTGTGCCTGCCTGCCTGCCTGCCCACCCACCGGGGGGGGGGGTGTGTGAGAAGTTGCTCCAGGTCCTCAGTTGGGACCAAGTTTAATCTGCTCACATGTGATTAATGATGGAAAGGTAGCATCTGAGGGGTGGCTTTGATGCCATGCTAGCCACAGTTCTCATTCGACGGGCATTTCTTGTTCATCTGAATGTGTGGCAACCTTTCTTTCTAAATGGAAATGTGACCAAATATATACTGGATACAGTCTTTTGGCCCTTTCATACATCGGAGCATTTATACACCAAGTTTGTTCATCTATTTAATCACAAACAGTAAGGAAATCTTTATGAGTGAGCCTGCATACTTGTGGAAAGTGGTGGGCATAATGGCCACAGTTTTCTGCAGAGCTGAAACTGCAAGCTGTGACATTGAAAGCAGCCAAAGGAGATCAATAATTACCCCACTGCTGGCTTACAAAAGGGAGATGGAGAAATCTTTACACTGTCTCCTATTTACAAGTTCCCATTTTCCTAGGACGTTTTTCCCTTCATGGTCTTCAGTGTGGCAGGTATGGCAGCAATCTAATTAACAGAGTCCAGTTCTTCCATAAAAAAAAGCAACATCCTTTGTTTCTGCATCAGTGATAGATAAAACTCGAAAAAAGTCACATCCCAAATGGACAAGGTTTCTGCTCTTCATAAGCCTGATCATGCTGGGTCCAAAGTGACTTCAATATTCAACTCTTAAACTTGCCCAGAACTTCCAAACAAACAAAAAAAGGCTCCCTTATGCATTTGCTTGGGAAATGTCAGCAGGCCCTCTGTAACAGCTTTTTTTGTAACTGAAAAGCAAAGCAATTCAGCTCAGGATATTCAATATTATGATTGATTTTTCTCAGGTTGGCAGCCTGCACTGACACTGTGCTGTTCTTTTAAAGGTGTTGTTTTGATAGATGGCAGCAGCTAACACCAGAGGAATAGAGAGCTCACAGTGGTGAAAGTTAGTGAGAATCAAGTCCTATGAGAGTCCGATGCTCATGCATAGCTTGGGGAAGGGGTCGTTCTGGGTTTGAGTTTATGTGTTCATTATGAGCCTGTTTGAGACTGAAACGGCAAATCGACACATGCAATGAAAATGCGCAAAAGCCTGTAGCAATGAGGGACAATTGACAGAGGGGAACTTCTGAGTGTGGAATTAATTGCCACAGCTTGAAGTGCACAGACTTGGGACCTATGCAAGTCCTGTTTCACATATGGATCCAAGGTGGATGAAGAGAGAAACTTATTCTGCAACAGTAGTGATAGGTCCTGTGTTTACATTATCTGCAGAAGTACTTCTGTAGTTGTATTGTCTGCAGCTTCCAATCAGATGGAGCCCATATGGCAGAGCATGTTCCAAAATGTTCTACCACACATCAGCAGCCAGTGTTTCATAGTCCTCATTGTCTGGATGATACAGAGGGCCAAACTGCCCCAGGCTGAGATAGTTCACTTCGGGGCTGTTTGGTCATCCATATATAGCCCAATTCTTCTTACCGGTAGTGCAGAACGCATGTTCCGCTGGCGCAGGCTGCCACAAAAGTACCATAAAGCGCTTTGCGGCAGTGCAGGGAGCCAGCACAATAGACTTCCTGCACGCATCGGTGGAGCGAAGGAAGCCCGCTAGAGCAGGTAAGCCCAGCACCGAGGGTGGAACGGAGCAGCGGAGGGGTGTGGAAGGGAAGAACAGGGAAGAGATGGGGTGGGTGGATTGGGCTGGGAGAGCATGGGATTGGTGGCGGCGGCGCACACTGAATCCCAACCCCTTTTCGGGCCTGATCCACCTGCATGGATCAATGTGGACTTGCACCAGTGATATTGCTGGAGCAGGTCTGAGTTGACCTGTTGCAACTGCTGGGGCTGACCCCAGGACAAGAGGACAAATGTACCCTTACCTCAAGAGGCCTCCGGCAACCAAAAATCCACCATGGGATGCAGTGTAGCCCATGCTGGCACTGCTGCATAGGGATTTAGGGAGGACTGAGCCATTAGTCTCACAATTTGATTACACATCAATCTAGTGTAGAGGTTTCCAAACTTTCCTGGTTCACGGCATCCTTAGTATTTCAGTAATTTTTTCACGGCACCTCTAGGCTAAAAGAAATACCTCAAAAAGACCTGTTTCCTTGAACATTTTAAACACCCCGCTGCGCCCCAGTGAGTTCACTGCAGCTCCCCAAGGCGCCGCGGCACACAGTTTGGGAACTGTGTGTCTAGTGACAATCTCCGTAGAATGGACAAAATCAGCATGATATATAACCATGCAATCTAACAAATATTATAAAAATGCCATAAGTCTTCAATGATCTGTTATCGAAAGAAAATCTAGTGCTTCTCTTGGAACTTCTCACCATTTGGGGAAACAGGGAGCATGTAACAGTGTGATGCACCATATTACAGGTGGGTCCGAAATGTATTGGTTTCCAGCTCCGGACTCATGCACAAAACATTACACTACACCAGCTCTGCTCCTTCATGGATCATTGCCTTGTCGTGGCGAAGGGGCTTGCGTAACTCAATGAAGCCATGAGCTATGCCGTGCAGGGACACCCAAGACGGACAGGTCGTAGCAGAGAGTTCTGACTAAAAGTGATCCACTGGAGAAGGAAATGGCAACCCACTCCAGTAACCTTGCCAAGAAAATCCCATGAACAGTACCAAAAGGCTAAAAGATATGACGCCGGAAGATGAGCCCCTCAGGTCGGAAGGTGTCCAATATGCTACTGAGGAAGAGCGGAGGACTATTCCAAGTAGACCCAGAAAGAGTGAAGCGGCTGGGCCAAAGCCAATAGGATGTCCAGCTGTGGATGTGTCTGAGGTTGAAAGGAAAATCCAATGCTGCAAGGAGCAATACTGCTTAGGAACATGGAATGTGAGGTCTATGAATCAAGGCAAGCTGGATGTGGTCAAAAATGAGATGATAAGATTGAACATTGACATCTTGGGAATCAGCGAACTAAAATGGACGGGCATGGGCGAATTTAAGTCAGGTGACCATCATATCTACTACTGTGGGCATGAATCCCTTAGAAGAAATGGAGTAGCCCTCATAGTCAATAAAAGAGTGGGAAAGGCAGTACTGGGGTGCAACCTCAAAAACGATAGAATGATTTCAGTTCGAATCCAAGGCAAACCATTCAACATTACAGTAATCCAAGTGTATGCCCCAACCACTGATGCCGAAGAAGATGAAGTTGACCGGTTCTATGAAGACCTACAACACCTTCTAGAACTAGCACCCAAAAAAGATGTCCTTTACATCATAGGAGACTGGAATGCTAAAGTAGGAAATCAAGAAATAAACGGAACAACAGGCAAGTTTGGCCTTGGAGCGCAAAATGAAGCAGGGCAAAGGCTAACGGAGTTCTGTCAAGAGAACACGCTGGTCATAGCAAACACTCTTTTCCAACAACACAAGAGGCGACTCTACACATGGACATCACCAGATGGTCAATACCGAAACCAGATAGATTATGTGCTTTGCAACCAAAGATGGAGAAGCTCTATACAATCAGTAAAAACAAGACCTGGAGCTGACTGTGGCTCAGATCATGAGCTTCTTATTGCAAAATTCAGACTTAAACTGAAGAATGTAGGGAATACCACTAGACCAGTCAGATATGACCTAAACCATATCCCTTATGAGTATACAGTGGAGGTGAAGAATAGATTTAGGGCATTAGACCTGGTAGACAGAGTGCCTGAAGAACTATGGACGGAAGTTCGTAACATTGTACAGGAGGCAGCAACTAAAACCATCCCAAAGAAAAAGAAATGCAAGAAAGCAAAGTGGCTGTCAGATGAGGCTTTACAAATAGCTGTGGAAAGAAGGAATGCAAAAAGCAAAGGTGAAAGGGAAAGATATAAACAACTGAATGCAGAGTTCCAGAGAATAGCAAGGAGAGATAAGAAGGCCTTCTTAAATGAACAATGCAAGGAAATCGAGGAAAACAACAGAATGGGGAGGACTAGAGATCTCTTCAAGAAAATTGGAGATATCAAGGGAACGTTTTGTGCAAAGATGGGCATGATAAAGGACAAAAAAGGCAAGGACCTAACAGAAGCAGAAGAGATTAAGAAGAGATGGCAAGAATACACAGAAGAACTATACAAGAAAGATCTTAATGTTCCTGATGACCACGCTGGTGTGGTCACTGACCCAGAGCCGGACATCCTAGAGAGTGAAGTCAAGTGGGCCTTAGGTAGCATCACTAACAACAAAGCTAGTGGAGATGATAATATCCCAGCTGAGCTACTTAAAATCCTAAATGATGATGCTGTGAAAGTGCTGCACTCAATATGCCAACAAATTTGGAAAACTCAGCAGTGGCCAAAGGATTGGAAAAGGTCAGTTTACGTTCCAATTCCAAAGAAGGGCAGTGCCAAAGAGTGTTCAAACTACCG
Organism: Plestiodon gilberti rubricaudatus; assembly: GCA_026170595.1. Taxonomy (NCBI): domain Eukaryota; kingdom Metazoa; phylum Chordata; class Lepidosauria; order Squamata; family Scincidae; genus Plestiodon; species Plestiodon gilberti. The sequence continues at coordinate 22,933,181 of JANXHW010000002.1, read as the reverse complement.
TACAATTGCACTCATTTCACATGCTAGCAAGGTTATGCTCAAAATCCTACAAGCTAGGCTTCAGCAGTACGTGGACCGAGAACTACCGGACGTACAAGCTGGGTTTCGAAGAGGCAGAGGAACTAGAGATCAAATTGCCAACATGCGGTGGATCATGGAGAAAGCACGAGAGTTCCAAAAAAACACCTACTTCTGCTTCATTGACTACGCAAAAGCCTTTGATTGTGTGGATCACAACAAACTGTGGCAAATTCTTAAAGAGATGGGGGTACCAGACCACCTTACCTGTCTCCTGAGAAACCTGTATGCGGGTCAAGAAGCAACAGTTCGAACCGGCCATGGAACAACTGATTGGTTCAAAATTGGAAAGGGAGTACGGCAAGGCTGTATATTGTCACCCTGCTTATTTAACTTATATGCAGAGTACATTATGAGAAATGCAGGGCTGAATGAATCACAAGCCGGAATCAAGATTGCCGGGAGAAATATCAACAACCTCAGATATGCAGACGATACCACCCTAATGGCAGAAAGTGAAGAAGAACTAAGGAGCCTCTTGATGAGAGTGAAAGAGGAGAGTGCAAAAGTTGGCTTGAAACTCAACATTAATAAAACTAAGATCATGGCATCAGGTCCCATCAATTCCTGGCAAATAGAAGGGGCAGAAATGGAAGCAGTAACAGATTTTACTTTTCTGGGTTCCAAGATCACTGCAGACGGAGACAGCAGCCATGAAATTAAAAGACGCTTACTCCTTGGAAGGAAAGCTATGGCAAACTTAGACAGCATAATAAAAAGCAGAGATATCACCATGCCAACAAAAGTTCGTATAGTCAGGGCGATGGTGTTCCCAGTAGCAATGTACGGTTGCGAGAGTTGGACCATAAGGAAGGCTGAGCGCCGAAGAATAGATGCTTTTGAACTGTGGTGCTGGAGAAGACTCCTGAGAGTCCCTTGGACTGCTAGGAGATCAAATCAGTCAATTCTAAATGAAATCAAGCCTGACTGTTCCCTGGAAGGACAGGTACTAAGGCTGAAACTCAAATATTTTGGCCACCTAATGCGAAGAGAGGACTCTCTGGAGAAGACTCTGATGCTGGGAAAGATTGAAGGCAAAAGGAGAAGGGGAAGGCCAAGGATGAGATGGTTAGACAGCATCACCGATGCAACAAACATGAAAATGAGCGAGCTCAGGAAGATAGTGGAGGACAGGAAGGCCTGGCGGGATATGGTTCATGGGATCACGAAGGGTCGGACACGACTTAACGACTGAACAACAACAACACACCAGCTCTGACCATGGCTGGCTATTTGTGATAAATCGACCCCATGGGGTAGAATGTTGGGTACTATGCCTCCATTAAGAAAATTAATGTAACCCTCCAACAAGTGATCATTGATACCACCTCAGTGTAGAAGCACTGTGTACCTGCAACATGGAATCAGAATTTTCTCCCACCTTAGCAGCATCATATGTGCATTCAGAACCGGATCCATGCCTGACTCAACTTAGTACCTATGTTAAATTGCTTGCTCTTCCAACCACCTATTCTGTAGTAGTCTCAGGTGGTCAATGGAGATATTTCGGAGAGTAATATTGGAAATGCCAGTCATACACATCCAACAACAAAGGAGTATAAAGAGTTAAGGGAGTCTGCCATTAATGTACTTGCCATAATGACATCAGAAGTGAATTTTGTGTCCGGTGAGTATTGGTAATGCTAGAAGCTAACAGCACCTAAATTAAATTATGCTTTTTGCTGCCTTTCTGAGTAACGCCTGATTAAGGAAGCAAGCGTCTAGTTTCTGGAATGAGGTCTTCTCCTCTTACAAGCGGATATTTAGAATTTGTTTCTTCTGCTTTAAACATGTCTTTGCTCTTTGGTGTGTAGTGGCTCTTCACATGAAAGGATTCCTAACATAAGGCCAATCAGTACTTTTGCAGTAGTTCTACTGAAATTAAGAAACACTACTTGAGGGTAAGTGGTTTGATTGTCTCCTGTGAAAGATGGAGAAAGGGAGAGAGGTGTCTTCCTTCCTCTTTTGGTTAGGAGCCTTTTACGGCTGGTACTGACTGCTTATGGCAGTCAGCACCAGCTGTATTTTGCCATGGAACAACTGCATATCTGTTGAGGCCCTCACTCTGGTAGCATGCTAGAGATTGGGGTGTAGAGGCTTTGCAAATACACAAACAATTTGAGAGCATGCATCATTTAGACCAGGGGTGGCTAAACTTGTTTAATGTAAGAGCCACATACAATAAACTTCAGTTGTTTGAGAGCCGTAAGAGAGATGTTTGAGAGCTGCAATATTTAAGAAGCATTTACATTCTTAAATATATTTACTCACCATGAACATTAAACTTATTTTTAATCCAATGGACTCTCAGTTTACACCCGGTAAATCATTATAAAGCTCAAAAAATTCTTATTTACCCTTTATATTAATTGTGGTGCAGAAAGAAGCTCAACCAACATATTTCCGAGAACTGCACAGTATACGTCAAAGAGCCGCATGTGGCTCAGGAGCCACAGTTTGTCCATCCCTGATTTAGACCATTCTGTAGTCTCAATAATCCATTAGTCAGATCCTGAAGATGGCAGCAGATGTGCTTTCTTGCTGCAGGAATCACTATGCAGTTATTTTTACCAAGAAATTCATAGTTTGTGTAAAATGGGCAGATATTCTTTTTTCCATTTTTCCATTCACAGACAGGATGTTAGTGTTGCCTGTGCCTCTTTTTCCACTCTGTACATAGCATTTCCCTTCCTTCTTGAACAATGTATGGGAAAATGCAGAAGATTTCCCCGAGTAGATAGGTTGCGGTGTCTAAGGTGGCCCCTTGCTCTGGCCAAACTGGGTAATAAAGGGTTAAAGCCTAGGCTTAGCAGTAGGTATGCTGCACAGCTGCAGCCACTAGAGGCAGCCAGGTCCTCAAGTATAAAAGCAGCACCTGGAGGAAGGAAGGGTGTGGGTTGTAGAGAGGAGCAAAGCTTGGACCAACCAACCAACCAACCAACCCACCCACCCACCCACCCACCCTGCTGTGGCTTTGACCTTAGACTGGTCTACTAACCCTGCTTTGGCTTCAACCTTGGAATTTGACTTAGACTGCTAGACCTGTGATTGGAGAAGAAAGGGGAACTAATCAGCCTAGGACTCGGAAAGGGGAGTTGGGCAGCACAAACACATGAAATCAGGAATGGCTACCATGTGCCCAAGTCCAAGAATGAAATCATAGAATGCTTAAATGATTAGCAAAAGGGAGAAACACTCCACGTGAGAAGAAGCCGAATGCTTTCCCTTTGCATGCATTCCTGTTTGGAGACTTTCCCTCCTCACTTTCCTGACTTTCTGATGACATTGGTGTTGCTTAGCCTTTCTAGCCTCCCACACGTATTGATTCCTGTTCAACCTGATGCCTTTTTTTCTCTGACACACCTCTCTGTATCTGGCTCTGAGAGTAACCCTTTGCAGAGAGTGGACCAAATCATCCCTGGTGTATTTCCACTGACTTGCATCAGTATCTGTTTTTAACGGTCCCATACAGATTGAAGATGAAAGAAGGGATGGGGGTGACGTGATGAGCTCTCGCATTGGGTGACCCCTTCTGGAGTGGGAAATATTCTCATGGTAACTAGAATGTATCTCTTTGGCACAATGCTTTCTTGGTGTGTGTGTGTGTGAGTGTGTGTGTGTGTGAGAGAGAGAGAGAGAGAGAGAGCATTATCTCCCCAGCATTGTGGTGTAACTTCATGGTGGAAGAGCTAGTGTGTACGCCCCGTGCACATAACTTCACCATGAAAGTGGCCCCCACTTCTCTGAGCAGACTATCTTCTTCCATATATGTGACTTCGTATACTTCATCCAACACCAGAAGCTCTGAAGTTCAGTGGACATCCACTTGGAGAAGTGCCTTTTAAGCAGTGGAATGCCCTCTCCAAAGACACCTGCCAGGCCCCGACTTTATATACTGTACCTTTTAGATACTGATTTAAGATGAAATTAGATTTGATGACTAGATTTGTTGACTTTTGAGAAAAGGCTTTGCACTGACCTGTGTCTGATGGGTGTGATTTTATTTCCTGTCTGCTTAACTGCTCCTGGCAACTTTTTTAGAGAACTTGTTCCAGTTTTGCTGCTTTATTTTGTTTTTGTGTGTGTGTACACACACACACACACACACACACACACACACACACACACACACCACAATCCTGTGTAACCTTGCACCAGTATAACAGTAGATGCACTGGTGTAAGTGCACTTACACCGATGCATCTGATGTTACACCGGTGCAAGGTTACACAGGATTATGCAGAGAGAGAGAGAGAGAGAGAGAGAATGTATGTGTTATTGGCTTGATTGTGTGAGATGCCCTATTCCATTTTTACAGAGGACAGGATATAATTCCTCAAGGCTGCAGATTATGCAAATCAGGAAGCTGGCAGCACATGCGACATGATTTCCATTATGAGTGAGTACACTTGCTCCTCCACTTAAGTGTCTGACAGCCCATTCCTATGCATGTCTATGCAGAAGTAAGTCCCATTTATAGTCAATGGAGCTTACTCCCAGGTAAGTGTGAATAGGATTGCAGCCTTAGCTAGACCTATGAGATGCCACCACATGGTGCTGTTTCATCTGAAAAAAAATCTGTAGAGAACAATAATTGAACGATGTGATATCAAGGGGTGGACTTGGTAGCGTTGGCACCGAAATCTTGAAAAAGTAAAATTTGATGTGAAATTCAGAGTTTCCCCCAAGAAGAAACAGTTTAGAATTTTCAAGGGAAGTCAACTGAGTTTCGGGAAGACAGAAGGGAAACTTCTCAGGAGGATTCAATACATCCCTGTAACGTGCATGGATGAATCAGGATTCACTTCTATATATGTGCATATAAGTTCCAAACATTCAACAAGAGCCCATGATAATATGTCCTCATGGCCCACTTGCAAACTCCAAATACATACATTTGTTTGTTTTTAAACGTTCTCCTCCCTGAGGTATGAGCTTTTCATGTGAAAAGGATGTTGGTGTGAGAGCATTTTCATACATGCAATACCCCAGACACATCTTGCCATTGTGCTGGTCCATGAGGACTTTTATCAAGGGCAAGAACTAGCAAAATTCTAGCCAAAAGTAGCTGTAAGAATAACAAACTTCCATATAGACAAAACCCAGAAAAATATGTGAGTAGGTGATAGTTACTATAGCATGATGGCTAATAGAACTATGAGTCAAGAAATAACAGGTGTGAATTTTGCCCCTGCCACAAACTCATTACGTAGCCTTAGGCAAGCCGTAACCTTTCAGCCTCTGTTCCCAAGCTGCAAGATGGGGATAACACTGTACCTTCCTTTCAGGGTTGTTGTAATGATTACATTGAAATCAGTGCTTTGTATCCTTAGAAGCTGCATGCAAACGCTTATGATGATGCAAAGTTCCTGTCAGCCTTCCTGCTCCTTTTTCCCTTGGCAAACAAGAGACAAGAGGTTTGCATCTGAGGTTAAAACTATGAATGCAGTAAACAGAAGGATGTAGCCGTGGATAACGTGCTCAGGAGACTTCTGGGTGTGATATGAAACATTTTCCAGGAGTAGACTGAGAGCTGACTCTTATACCCTGCCACACAAGAGCAGAGAGAGGGAGCAGTCTGCTCCACAACACTGAAATTCCTTTGTAGGTGCTTGTTAGTTTCTTGTCAGACATGCTATTGATTTGCTAGGCTGGGAACATTTTTAAAGGGCAAAATAGAGGGTCTCATTTTGTAGCTCTTTCGGCTAGATTTATTAGATCAACCATTTTTGCATTAGAAAGTAAGTATTAGGGCTGTCAATGGGCAGTCAGTTAGTTAGGTCAGTGTTTCTCAAACTGTGGGTTGGGACCCACTTGGTGGGTCGCGAACTGATTTCTGGTGGGTCCCAGGTGATGGAAAGATCAGATAAGTAATTGCCACAAGCCCTGAGGCTATTCAAAAATCAGATAGCTGCTCATTGCCCTTCAAAGAGCTGAGCTCCTGCAGTTTGCAAACAGCTGAGCTCCTGCAGTTTGCAAGCTAGTGTAAATATAGGGAGATAAAGGATTGACAGCCCATTCCAACCCAACTCCTCTCCAAGTCAGGCATAAGTGTAGCCTAAGTGCAGCCTAAGTTAGGCAGAAGTTATGCCTGAGGTAGGTCAGAGTTATGCCTGAGTTAGGCAGGCTGCAGTTTCTGTGGCCCAGCACCACCCCAGGATCCAGGCAACACTTACCTCCCAGGCAGGCAGGCTCTTCTCCAGGCTCCGTGTCTGGCTCGGGCATGTGCAGGCCTCTGTCTGCATGTGTCAGCGTCCATCCATGGCAGCTGCCACAGGGTCTGTCGCAGCCCGGTCGCAAAGGGGCTGACCGCAGGCAGGGGGGTTTCGCCAGTCATGTGGTGGGCGCAGGGCAGGTGACAGGTGAGCGAGGTGCCTGAGCCCAGCCGCCACAGGGCACCCTGTGCATCAGCCACCTGCTGCAGGGGAGAGTGGCCGTCCCCTCCCTCCTGCAGAAGGCGATGCCACCCCCAAGCCACGTTGAGGCTGCACTGGGGGGTGAGCGGGGGAGGGAAGGGAAGGGGAGGGGGGTGGGAACGTCACACACAAGGGGGGTCTCATGAGGACTGGAACTGCCTCTGACATGACTCGCCCGTGCGTTGCCTGAAGCCCTGGGCCTCCAAGGCCGGGGCAATGCCCACAAAGAAGGCATCCCGGCGTGCCTGCTGCTCTGTGCCCCGGCCAAGACCAAGAGATGCCTTGGGCTTGTCTGCTGCGAGCGTGAAGGGCTCACACAGCTCATCACACCCCCAGATGGGGCGACGACGGCGCCTCACGGCAGGCGCTCTAGCAGGGTGGTGGGTGGCCAGCAGCCATCATCAGGGAGTGGGAGGGGAGGCAGACACACAGGCAGGCAGACAGGGGGTGCTGGGGAGGGGCATGGGTGGTTCAGAGACAGACAGACAGACAACAAGGCTGGTGGGAGACAGATTCCAAGAGAGGGGTCTGCAGAGACCGATAGGGACACAGGGGGCGCTCCGCAGATGAAGGTGATGCATAAACAGGCGCCTCTTATGCAGACAGACTTTGGGCGGAAGTGGCTGCATTACGGGCGGACCTTCGACGGAGGCACCTGCATTACGGGCGGACCTTCGACGGAAGCGCCTTCATTACGGGCAGACCTTCGATGGAGGCACCTGCATTACGGGCGGACCTTCGACGGAGGTGCCTGCATTACGGGCGGACCTTCGACGGAGGTGCCTGCATTACGGGCGGACGCCCTGGCTGTCACTGTTCGCCTGCCTGAGAGGCCCCCCTGACTCCCCCCTCCCCTCTGTGCCATGGGGGTCTCGCAGCGCCCCTGCTGGGTTCTCCCAGGGAAGGCCATGGCAGTCCCTGCATGGGACTCATGTAGGGGCTTCAGTGCTGGGGGCTGTCTGTGTGTGTGTGGGGCAATGCTTGTGTAAACACTGGGCACATATGTTTCACTGGGGCTCTGCCCGAGGGGCATCTTTATTGTTCTGGAACGTTAGCAGAGATGGCCAGGCGAGGCTGCCAGGGGTAGTCACAGCAGCCAATCAGAAAGCAGCAGCAGCAGCACACCTGCCCCATGGACCTGGACATGCAGGCTCTTTGCCTGTGGAACCACAGCCTGCTCCATAGAAAGGGGAGGGGCAGCAAGAACGACAGCCAGGGAGGTGGAGCAGCAGCAGCTGAGGAGGGTTGCAGGGCTGGCTCCCTGACCTCTGGCAGCATCGAGGCAGATGACAGTGGGGCAACCAGACTGCAGGCCCAGGGGTGCTCCCAGGAAGGTAGGTGGTAGTGGACGTTCCTGGGGAGACAAAAATCAAGGGGGAGTTACATGTCAGCTGTTATGTGGAAGCAGTCACCCTTGACGACAAGCCAGTGTGTCGGTTGCAAAAGCCTGCAGGGAGAGAAATAAAACACAGCTGATAGGTGTGACACACATAGCATGGTCTGAGCTGCTTACCTGGGTATAAGGAGAGCATGATCCTGTAAGGGGAAAGGGTCAAAGAGAGAGACAACAACACAACTTGGGGGTCACAACCATGGCAAACCTAGCAATACTGAACTGTCAGTAGATCCTGTGGAGAAAAGGGGGGGGGGAACAGCTGGTGTCTACATAAGGCTAACAGTTCCACACTTGTGGCATTGTCTGCTCACATGACTACAGGCAGCAATCAGACACAACAGTGGTAAAGAGGCATGTATCCTATATATCATAGCAGGCAAAGCAGGCAGCTATGAGACAACACAGTGGTAAAGAGGCATATCATAGCAGGCTATGCAGGCAGCTATGAGACAAGACACTGGTAGAGAGGCATGTCATGGCAGGCTATGCAGACAGCTATGAGACAACACATTGGTAGAGAGGCATGTCATGGCAGGCTATGCAGACAGCTATGAGACAACACATTGGTAAAGAGGCATGTATCCTTCCTATATTTCTAAATGCAAAGAGGCAGCAGTCAGACCACATGTCAGCACAAACCCTGCTCTTACTTGCTCTTACCTGCTGGTGTTGTTGCCTGTGGGGGGGGGGAGAGGGGCTGGGAGAAAGACATGGGTTAGCAAACACTTGCATGGAGGCAGCTGCCCAGGCACAGCTGTAAACAGGTTGGCCACAGCCAGAACAGCCCTCTCTGCCCTAGAGGGAGGCAGAGAGGAGAAGAGAGAAGTGGGGTGTTTGTGAATTTTGCCCTCCACCGACAAAGTCCCACTTTGTGGCTGTGAGGGACAGAACCCCACGCCACGTGCTCAGAGAGAGAGTGACTGGAGGTCTGGGGCTGGGCTTTTGTGGGAATGAGGCTGGGTGGGGCTGGGTGCTGATAGGCTCCCTATCTTAGGCATAACTCTGTCGGTTTCCAGACCTAGCAGGCCCAACTCCGTCCTAACTCTGACCTAACTCAGGAGTAGGGTGTTAGAAATTTTCAGGAGAGGGCTGGCTTAGGTAAGGTAAAATGGCTCCTATGGGTCTCCTCGAATTTGGGTCCACCTTTTTGGTCGACCTAAAATTTGTGTCAGCATTTGTGTTGGAGGGGGCGTGTCTGTGCTTGCCAGGGTCTGGAATCCAACGTTAATTGGTTGCCGCCCCCGTTACACCCATGGTCCGCCCATGTTCCGCCCACTTTTAGGTCAACTTTAGGTCTGACTTGTGCTGCTTAGCCCTTGGGTTGGAATGGGCTGCTCTTAGTCCGTTGGTCGTAACTTTGACCTAACTTTGCCCTAAATGGTTGCATTCCAGACCTAACTTCGACCTAAACGACTTAGGCTGACTTTAGGTCTGACTTGGGCTGCTTAGCACTTGGGTTGGAATGGGCTGTGAGTGTCTCACAAAGCTAGGTGGTTCCTGATAGAGTGCCATTTTAAAAAGTGGGTCCCGGTGCTAAAATGTTTGTGAACCACTGAGTTAGAATAATCAAGCTCTTGGTGAATTAAAAAAGATTCCCTGATGAACTGGACAACAGATAAAAAATAATAATTACTGTAAATACAAGTACAGTACTTGGAAAAACTGTGACCCTGTCCTGGAAGAGGCATTCTCCCATGTCTCACCCCTGTCCTGGAAGAGGCATTCTTCCATCTCTCACCCCTGTCTTGGAAGAGGCATTCTTCCATCTCTCTCCCCTTTCTGAATAGTCAGTCTCACAAATGTTAGGCCCTTGTGGACAGCACCTGTGTGGAGGTACCAGTTCATACAGGTGATGCCTCCACAAGATCCCTGCCAGGATACAAGCTTACTGGAAGCCCTGTGCACTCTTGTGTGCAGGTCTGTGAAGAGTAGCAGGTACATGAATTGGACAGTATGACGCAGTCTCAAGGCATGATTTGAAAGCAGTTGGTTTATAACTTGTAGACATGGAAACATGCAGAACCGAGTGACTAAAATGATCACGGCTACACTGTTTGGTCTTTTTCTTTTAGTTCTGAAAAAAAAGGCATCTAAAAGGAAACATGGTGGAAGACGACAGAATTATGCAGAGTGTGGAAAATGAACAGAGACAAGGTCGTCTCCCTCTCTCTCAATACTAAAAAAACACACATCAGAGTCAGCCGAGGAAGCTGATTGTCAGTAGATTCAGGACAGAGAAAAGAAAGTACTTCATCACACAGCACGTAAATCAGTCTATGAAATTTATTGCCGCAAGATGTGGCACTAGCCACTTCCTTAGATGGCTGTAATGGGGTTAGACACGTTCATGAAGAACAGGACAATGAATGGCTTTAGTCAGAGGGAGCTTGACACCAAATACCAGTTGCTGGGGAGCAGAGGCGTCACTATGGTGGGGGCGGTACCGTAAGTGGCGCCCCGTCCTAGTCCCCGTTTAGAAGCTGGCACGAGGCGGCCCCGCCCCCTCACCATTGGAGACTCCCTGCCTGCTGCCTTCTCCGCATGGAATGGCTCCGACGGTGAGGGGGCGGGGCCGCCTCGTGCCGGCTTCTAAACGGGGACTAGGACGGGGCGCCACTTATGGTACCGCCCCCACCATACCGACACCTCTGCTGGGGAGGACCAAGGAGAGGGCTATTGGCTTCATGCGGGCTTGCAGGAAGCAGTCACTTGGCCACTGTAGGAAGGACGGGGATTAGATGGATGTTTCCTCCGATCCAGCAGGGCTCTTCTTATGTGATTGATCAGTCCCAGGTTGCATAGTGTCCCTTTCCATGAAATCTGCTATTAGAAACAAAGTAGCAGGGATGTGGATCAAGTCTCTGATTCCAACTCTTGAATCAAGACCCAACTCTTTGCCCCCAAGTCCCGAGTCTTTGGTTGTGAGTTGCGAGTCCCTATCTATTTAATGGGGGAAATGGGTTTAAACCTGAATAAAATTCGACTTGTCGTAAAAAGGCTCCAAGTCTCGAGTCGAGTCTTTTTAGTCTTTTACAGTTGCCGAGTCAAGTCTGAGTCGAGTCATTGACACGACTTGAGTCCGACTCGAGTCCGAGTCAATAGACTCAAGTCTACATTTCACTGCATAGTAGAAACACCCTTAGCCTGATCTAAGACAATCTTAAATATAGTATTAAATATTGCAGACACAGCCCTGAACATATCAAAGAAAGGTGGTCATGTTTGTCTCAGGTGTAAGCTTTTTTCAATGAACCATCCAGGCTCTGAAATGTGAGAAACAAAATATTTTGATCGCTGGAGATCTTTTCTCGTTTCTCCGACGGAAAGTTCCAGCAACTCTCCCTGGCAGGCTGACAGCACTACAGCCTGCCATCTGCTAATTATCTCTGCTGTGGAATTTTTTCCTCTGGTTCCATTTGCCACCTGCACAGCCTGTTGCCTACATAAATGACAAATATGGTTGGAAATTTAACACGCAAGAAAAACACACACAATGACAAACCCTTATTTTTAATACAATGTTTGATCTCGAAGGGCTCAAGGTCAATGTTGCCGTTATGTACACCACGGGGTACAAGTTACTGGGATTGTATTGTAGAATGAATGCAGACAAACTTTTAGGAATGTTTGTCTGCATGACAAATGGTTCCTGACTGGAGACGAGGTTCTGTGCTGCAAACGTTTGTCTGTGAGTGGAATGGGTCCACCAAAGCATCGCCAAATCTTCAAGTCGCACACAAAGTGACCTAGCTAACCTTTGGGAGCATGCATGGTTTCTAAAGTGAGGCAGAGGACTATCTATCACAGAAGCCAGTTCGAATGTTCCAAGCCGCTGGTGAATTGCATCTTTCATGGTCAGCTGGCCTCGTTGGCTGTGCCATTCTATCGCGAAAAGGGTGTGTCTCTTGCCAGTCCAAGAGATCATCTCACATGCTTAAAACCTCTGGAATAGCCAATAGGTGATGAAAACACTGCCACCAGATATATATTGCAGGCTGTTCTGGGATACTGTCTTGATTACTCCAAGCTATTGTCATGGTCAGCTGGCAGTGTAAACATCTGTTGACCATGCTGGATGCAATCAGGGCAGGCTGATTAGGGCATCGTTTTTGAACTGCTCGAGGGGGTTGCATTCAGTAGGTGATGTTTTCGTTTCTCACTGGCTTCATCAGATGCAATCAGATCATTTTCAGAAGTAGTTGGAAACCACTGCAGTTCATCAGCTCCTAGTCCTGTTCTGAAAATCTCTTGCCCAAGAGGGCGCCCAGTACCCTTTCCTGAATTCTGACTGGTACAGAATGTAGGAACTTTTCTATTACCAATTAGTAACAACTGACCATCCTGTGCATTTTACCACTTGGTGAGATAGCTATCTATATTCCGTGTCATGCATTAAGGAGAATTTTAGCATTTTTTTTGCTTCCTGAAATTCCAGTTGTGTACAGATGGATAGCAATAACATTCTCATCAATTGGACAAAGTTACAGAGGACCGACTCAGCAAGGTTTCCAGGAGTGCCGGCTCTTCCACCCAAGCTTCTAGCAACTAGAGACAGGGAGAGAGAAGGGAAAGGAGGGGGTGTATGAAAGCATAATATAGCTACCTGGATTCTTGAACACAGGAGTGTTGTACCAGGGTAGAGTGTACCCTGGGTAGAGTGACAACTTGCTGGTTCCTTACTATTTAAGGATTTTTGGGGGGGGGGGTTCTGCTACTTGCAGAACTGGGGGTAGGCTAATTTTCAGGGATGATAAACGTATAAATTGGAGTGGGCATGGGAAGGGAATTCTTTCTAATCAGGCATGCTGTAGGTAAACACAGTTGCTTCAAAGGGTTGCTTCAAGGCTTAACAGAATCCACTAAAATGCAAATGTGCAATTGTCACCAAGCAGGGGTGCGAAGGGGAGGTCTGGCATCTTGGGGCAATTTGCAAAATGTACAACACAACAAGTAAAATGCAAATGTTTTGACACAAAATACTGAAATTGCATTCACGGAGAGCAAATACAAAACGTAAATACAGATAGGAGATGCCTCAAAGGTTTACAATTTGCATTCAATTAAGAAGAAAGTGAGATTATCTTCTTTCTCCCAGGATATGTGACTTGAGGGTGGTGGGGCAGGTGGGAGAAGTTATCACATACTGTACATAAGTAAGCTTACCATCCATCCGGAAAACCCAGGACCGTCCTGGTATCCGAGCTCCGGTCCTGGGTTGGTCCCGGGCTTTCCGGGCCCGGTAAAGCTGCCTCCGCTTTTAAAATTTAAAAAACTTACCTTTTCTGGCGCTGCCATCTTGGATCTGCCATCCCTCACTGCCTTCTCTGGAGCCTTGCCAGCTGCATCCGAGCCGGCCAGGACTCCTGCTGTCCCTGAAGCCTCCGCCACTTTTAAAATGCGCCTTTTTCCGGCAGCACCATCTTGGATCTTACAAAATCTCGCGAGATCCAAGATGGCGGCACCCAAATCTCATGAGGGCACATGAGGCAGTGTGCCCTCATGAGATTTCGGCGCCACCATCTTGGATCTCGGGAGATTTTGTAAGATCCAAGATGGCACTGCCAGAAAAAGGTGTATTTTAAAAGCAGCAAAGGCTTCAGGGACAGCAGGATTCCTGGCAGGCTCAGATGCAGCTGGCCAGGCTCCAGAGCAGAGAAGATGGTGAGGGACGGAGGCGGCGAGGGACGCGGTGGGGAGGGACGACAGCCGCCGCGGCTCCTCTGGGGCTGGAGTCCAGTCCTAGCCGGCTCAGATGCAGCTGGCCAGGCTCCAGAGAAGACAGCGGCAGCTCTGAGGGGGCTGGAGTCGTGGCCGGCTTGGATGCAGCCAGCCAGGCTCCAGAGAAGATGACAGTGGGCAGCGAGGGGGCGACAAGGACGGTGACAATGGTGGCGGAACAAGCAAGTGGCAGCGGCAGGAAAATTGTCATTTTCATGGCCACAAATAATTAAATAAATAAAAATTCGGGCGGCCTTCAGGTGGCGAGTGGGCACTTTACATTTATTTATTTATTTATTTATTTATTTAAATGTTCGGGGGTGAGCGTTTTGAAAGCAGGAAAATCTGGTAAGCCTATACATAAGAATTTGAGGCTTGACCAGAATTTTTTTGAGAAACATGGCCAGTATGCCAGAGGAGCAGCCCAATCCTATGTAACTCCCTGCTCGGCAATGCAGTGGTGCCAACTGGGCCCCCGCTGTATCCCATGGGACAGTTTTGGCATGTTGAGGCCTCCTTGGGGTAAGCCGCAGCAGCTGCCATAACTGCTATCTGGTGAAAGTTCAGTGCCACTAGCTGGTGCAAGTCCAGGTTGACCCATAAAGGTGGATTGGGCCTGCTGTTGGCGGCTGTTTTTTATGACAGCCATAAAGTAGTTGTCGCCGTTGGAAAACATGGGGCTGGCTCCCATAGGACTGGGCCTTTAGTGCCTTTACTGTTTGTTTTGTGCAGGGAGCTTCTGGGAAAACATTTCATCTTGCACACTGGCATCCATTGATGTTGGCATATGAAGCTGGTGGTATCAGAGTTCATGTTGTAGCATAATGTGCCTAACAAGAAAAGTGTGTGTGTGTGTGTGTGTGTGTGTGTGCATCCATAACATCAGGATAAATGGAAACTGGTCTCAGTATTTTTTTTTTAACACCCATTAATCAAAATCAGCTGAAGTGTTGTACCAGGAAGGGATTTATACAGTGGAGGAGAACATCCCAATAAGGTACACAAATCCAGAGCAAGGTTGCAACTGATCCACATGTCTGTTCCATAAAGTGTAATTTATTATACAGATATTTTAAAGGCTGGCTCTATTGTGAAGAAAAAAAAACCATCAGTCATATGAAATTGTTAATAGGCAAAGTTTGATTTGGTTTTGTTTTCGAACGAAAGCTGTTATAACCGGCGATAATCTTGATAGAAGAAGGTATTACGGGTATCGCGGTCATATTAATTCCAAAAGCAGCGCTTCACAGCTGATCAAAAATAATGACAGTTTTATCCGGAACGAATATTATCCGGAACGAATATTTGTTTATTTGGATTCGTTCCGGATAAAACTGTCATTATTTTTGATCAGCTGTGAAGCGCTGCTTTTGGAATTAATATGACCGCGATACCCGTAATACCTTCTTCTATCACGATTTGGTTTTGGTTTCTACTGCATTTCAATGATGTGGTTGGTATGATTTTATGAAATTCTCCTGGTTTATAGCTTGTTTGGTGGGTGCACATAAGAACATAAGAAGAGCCCTGCTGGATCAGGCCAAAGGCCCATCTAGTCCAGCTTCCTGTATCACCCAGTGCCCCCACCAGATGCCTCAGGGAGCACACAGCCAACAAGATAAATCCTGTTTCCTGCTGCCACTCCCCTGCACCTGGCACAGAGAAAACCTACCTCTAAACCCAGGAAGTTGCTTATGGCTTGTAACCTGTGATGGTCTTTTCCTCCATGAATCTGTCCAAACCCCTTTTAAAGGCATCTAGGCCAGGTGCCATCACCACATCCTGTGGCAAGGAGTTCCACAAATGAATTCCACAGATGAATTACATAACCAATAGCACAGTCTGGGCTTCTCAAATTTTCCTTATGGGACTTGGAAAGAAATGAGGACCCACTAGGACCTTTGGGGGCACATTATTGTCCTAAAATTGCACTGGATTGATCTTTCCATTTAAAGCTTGAGTCCTAACCTTCAGCTAAATGATATTTGAGCACCATTCCACCCATTCGATGCTACCCTTCTCTGTCCATGAAAAGTACTAGTACAGTGACAGCCAAATCCTATTTTCGTTTTCAGATGAAACCGGAAGTGGGTCACGATTATGAACTGGACACATTTTGAGGTGCAGGGAGGCCTGCGGATGTATCTGTAGGCTCCCCACACACCCCGGAAACCCAGCAAGACCCCCAGGCAGGGCTAAAAATTCCCTTTGTTCCCCTGGCAGTGGCAGGACTATCCCGGAAGCGCTGTCGCAGTCACCAAGGGTCGCCACTCCGCTTAAGGGAGTAGTGACCCATTGTTCCTGGCTGGGGCATTGCAGCTGTCCTACAGAATAAAGTGGGACTTCTGAGTTAACATGCATAAGGTAGCACTCTAGTATACCGTTTATATTTACCTGGGATATTTTTTAATTTCCTTTTTCAATTTCTATATATTTTCTTTAATCTACTGCAACCAAGGATCTGGCATGAAATGAGCCACATCTTGAAAAGAAGCATAATAAGTTTCAAAGGAAACACTCTAATGAAGACTTTTGTTGTATGGTCTTAGTGGGATGTGGCTCTGGGGGAGTGACATGACAAGCTCTTGTGCTTCAAAATTTACCATAATGCCACTGCCTGTGTGGATATTATTTATAGCACCTAAAGATGCTACCAATGAATTAGTGCACCAGGGATGAAACTCTCCACAGATGTACATCTCACAGAGAGAACTGATTTCAGAATACCTTAGCATGTGCAATTCTGCTTTGTAGGCTGCAAAGCCACTATCCGCCTCCCTTAAAAAAACACCGCACAAGGGGGCATACACACTTTTTTTGTAATGCATCTCTATTTACAGCAACAGCTAAAACTTGTTTTCAGTTGACGTGGTCTCTTGACACAAGTTACTACAAACAGGCACAGTGACCTCTTTTTCTACCACTTTGCCCCCCCCCTTGATGGTCCCATCTCTTCCAGGTTAAGGGGACCCCCTCAGGCTGCCGTTCTTAAATCCTGGAGCTGGTAGCGAAGCACCATGTAAACAAGCTCCCCACAAATAAAACGAAAAAATCATGATTCGCCGCTCATCTCCAGCACTGCTCTTAATGTCTGTAAAAGGCCCACTAGCGACCTGTTTATCTCTTCAAAACCTCTCGTGTCTCTCTTTATTTGCCCTTGCTAATGTGCAGTAAATGTAGCATGGTCAAAAGCACACAGTGCCTGTTAAAACCATCCTAAAATATAGGATGGAGACCTTATCAACCTCTCACTGCAGTCACACATGAATGCTCAGGCTGAGATTTGTTATACCGTTAACCATTAACTGCAAACGCTCCTCGTCATCTTGGACACTGAAATTTGTACCTTTTTACAGCAAAGTGACCAGCTACCTTGAACAAAACGAGGGGTGGGGGAATTATAAATCACTCCAGTTAATCACTCTGGCTACCCATTGTTGGGGGGGGGGCGGCGGCGGAGAGAAATGTGGGCAAAGCACTCCAGAAATAAAACCAGATGGTATGGTACAATCATGTCAGATCTGTTTAGATAAGCTGTTTGCCTAGAGACAGCAATAGTGTAATACCAGATTTCCATAAACTGAATCAATATTTGAGCATTTGAGACCAGCTGTTTTTCAAGATGCCATTAAGGGACAGGGGCACTTGGAGCAGGTTGCAGGCCTGTGTCCTTTGCTTCTCCACTTGCATTCCTCTGTTTCACAGCAGCAATGTCTGCGTTTCCACCGTTTTCCATTGGATTGAGCAGAACTGAGACAGATTGTTGCAATCCTGCTTGCCCGCCTCTCCATTAAGTGTTTATGCATTTAGCACCAGCAGCAATAAACTAGACGAACGCTATGTTTATTTGCATGGCATTGCCTTCTGTGTAACAGTAAACCTGCTCTTTTTTTTTCCTATCCCCAGAATATGCATTGTCTTGTAACTAGGCTGCAGCAATATGATTGCCTAACTAGGATGTTGACCAACACTTCCATTCGGTCCTCCTTTCACTTAATGTTAACGGACGTGCTCATGTTGCTTTAACAAAAGAGCGGAGGGATGAGTAGGTGACAATCATGTACATCACTGACAGTGATTGAGTTCCACAGAATACAACCTTCTACCATCAGCTTCTCAACTTGGGCAGCCCAATTCTGTGTAAGATGCACCGGTCTGCCTAAAAGGCTGGCCGCTGCATCGCATGCAGGATGCGGCCCGTTCCAGCAGGGCTGGGGCACAACTTGGGGGAAAGGAACGTTTGTCCCTTTCCCTCGGTGTCGGCCCCGATGGGCCTCCTCGGATGCATGCCAGCTAAGGCCGCCAGGCCTGGTAAGGGGGTTGGGATATGGCAGAGCATGCCACCAATAATCCCTCCCCTCTCCTTGGTCTGGCCGGCCAATCGCCCCCTTCCCCCGCCAACCCTGCCTGCCCTCCCCATCCTCCCACTACCCGGCGCATCACTTGCCTTCGTCTGGGTCCGGAGAAGGCAATGGAGTGAGCTGGCACTGCTTACTCCAAGGGTGCCACGAAAGTGCTTTATGGCACTTTTGCGACACCCTAGGCTGGCAGAGTGCTCACTCTGCCGGCCGGTTATTTATTTATTTATTTATTTATTTATTTATTTATTTATTTATTTATTTATTTTTCACATTTTTATACCGCCCTTCCTCCAAGTAGCTCAGAGTGGTGTACATATTTCCTCCCCTCCTTTTTGTCCTCACAACAACCCTGTAAGGTAGGTGGGGCTGAGAGATAGTGACTGGCCCAAGGTCACCCAGGATGCTTCGTGGCTGAGCGGGGATTTGAACCTGGATCTTCCAGGTCTAAGTCCGACTCCCAAACCACTACACCATCCTGTTTTTGCACAGGATTGCGCTGTTAGTCTGACAGATAATGGGCAATCCAGCCATTCACAATATCATCATCATAATTGTACAAAATGTAAGAACAGTGCCCAGATCACAAGCTTACAGTATAATAAGTAGAGCTGCAAGTGTTAATGAATGAATTGCTTCCCCCGACTGTAGTCGAGGGCCGCTTTCGAAGAATCCCACTCTCTCAAAGGATCTGTCCATGTGGCTCAGCAGAAGAAGAATTGGTCGAGCATGTCCTGTTGCATTGTGTATTCTATCTGGGGCTACGGGCTACATTTATATTGCCTCTGATTAGGAATTATTCAGGCTTGGAGGATATGGAGTTGGGTAAGAAACTTCTCTTGGGAACTAATTTGTGGCACACTAAGCGGTGTGCAAGTATTTGGGCTGCGGTGTGTAAAACACGCAAGGGTATCATCAGCCTAGAGAAGAGATTTGACTTGTAGCTCCTTCTATCATAAAGGGTCAAAGGGTATACTTATCAATTAGAGTCTCAAGCACGTTAGACAAGCAACATGGTTTGTAATTTGACTAGTATATGGTAAGCAGCCATGCTTCTGCAGGTAGGTGTGGGTGTAAAGGGGTTTTAATGTCTTTTTGGACCGGTATATAATATGTGTAGGTGATCTTTATAAGCTGAATTATGTATATGGTTGTTTCTGGCCTTGACTGTACTAATAAAGATTGATAGAATTAATTGCTTAGATTAACTGACAAAAAAATCTTTTGATTGACTGAAGAGGTGCTCTTGATGAACCAAGCCTCCCTCCTTCTCCCTCTCAATAAATCTTGCATAGCAATCTACACATACAATTCCTGCAGTGACATAGTCCTACTGAAGGACATATGAAGGACAGTCTCAAATATCCTGTTTCTGGGCAAGGTGATCGAGCGGGTAGTGGCGTCCCAGCTCCAGAGGGTCTTGGAGGAAGCTGATTATCTGGATCCATTCCAGTCTGGCTTCAGGCCGGGGTTCGGGACAGAGACGGCCTTGGTCTCCTTGGTGGATGACCTGCGCCGGGGACTTGACAGGGGGAGTGCGTCCCTGTTGGTCCTGCTGGATATCTCAGTGGCTTTTGACACCATTGACCATGGTATCCTCCTGGGTCGGTTGGCTGGGTTGGGGCTTGGAGGCACCGTTTTGAGGTGGTTCCGCTCCTTCCTGGCTGATAGATCCCAGAAGGTGGTGCTGGGGGATGCTTGTTCGGCACCCTTGCCCTTGCGGTGTGGGGTGCCACAAGGGTCAATTCTATCCCCCATGCTGTTTAATATCTACATGAAGCTGCTGGGAGAGGTCATCCGGGGGTTTGGGGTAGGGAGTCATCAGTATGCGGATGACACCCAGCTCTTTCTCTCCTTTCCACCCAACTCCAAGGGGGCGGTTGATGTCCTGAATTGTTGTCTGGAGGCAGTTGGGAGCTGGATGGGGGCAAACAAGCTGAAATTAAATCCTGATAAGACAGAGGTTCTTCTGGTCCACAAGTCTACAACTCAGGTACTGGATCATCGTCCTGCTCTGAATGGGGTTGTACTTCCTCTGAAGGAGCAGGTCCGCAGCTTGGGGGTTCTCCTGGATGCGCAGCTGCTCCTGGATTCCCAGGTGGCGGCTGTGGCCAGGGGGGCTTTTGCCCAGCTTCGGCTGGTGCGCCAGCTGCGACCATACTTGGATCATGCAGACCTGGCCACAGACCTGGCCACAGTGACCCATGCCCTAGTGACCTAGGGCCTGGTGATTTATTGATCTTTATTTTGTCAATTAAGTCTGAGACGTCTTCTCCCGTCCTGCTTCCTGTCTTCTTGTCTTCTCCATCCTTTCCTACCTTGGATTCTCCAGCTACTTGCCTTGAGTTCTGCCTCCTTTTCTCTTCTCTTCCTCTCTCTCGCTCCTTGTCTCCTCTACCTCTTCCTGCCTCCAGCTCTCTCCCCCCCCCCAGCAACCCTATGGAGCTGGTACCAGCTGCCTAGCTCTGTCTGATTGAGACCACTGTCAATGGTGTGGCTGGCTTCATGCTGACACCAGGCAATGGCATCATCATTGGGTGTCACTGAAGGGAGCTGCTGATTGTGACTGTCCTGGGCAACATCCTTTGAGCTGCAGCAAGCTACTGGGTCTCACAGATGGATATGAAGTATATGAAGTCCTGGAGCGCTGTCTGGAGGCGGTTGGGGTCTGGATGAGGTTGAGATTGAATCCAGAAAAGACAGAGGTCCTACTAGTCAGGAAAGCTTCGATGCAGGTACTGAGTCACCTGCCCGTTCTGAATGGGGTTGCACTCCCCCTGCAGGAATGGGTGTACAGCTTGGGAGTACTTCTGGATTCACAGCTCTCCCTGGAAAGCCAGGTGGCGGCTGTGACCAAGGGTGCGTTTGCCCAGCTTTGGCTGGTGCACCAGCTGCAGCCGTACTTGAGTTGATCAGACATGACCATGGTGGTCCATGCCTTAGTGACTTCAAGACTGGATTACTGTAATGCGCTCTACGTGGGGCTGCCTTTGAAGACTGTTCGAAAACTGCAACTAGTGCAGAATGCGGCGGCCTGGGTGGTTGCCGGGGCCTGTCGGTTCGACTCAGTCGGACCGTTGCTTCGGCGGCTACACTGGCTGCCGGTTCGTTTCCAGGCACAATTCAAAGTGCTAGTTTTGACTTTTAAAGCCCTTAACGGCTCGGGTCCAGGGTATTTGAGGGACCGCCTCCTTTCTTATAATCCGACCTGTACTCTGAGGTCATCAGGGGAAGCCCTGTTAACCGTGCCGCCATTGACAGAAGTGAGGGGGATGGCGGCACGGAATAGGGCCTTCTCGGCTGTGGTGCCCCAATTATGGAATTCCCTCCCCCTGGAATTAAGAACAACTCCCTCTTTAGAGACCTTTCGGCGGGGCCTTAAGACGTTTTTATTTAGGACAGCTTTTGATGTCTGACATGGTGGGCTGACCTTTTAACAAATGACCTTTTAACAAATGGCTTTTAACATATGTAAATTCAGGTGACCCACTGGGGTTGTTTATTTTAAATTGTTTTAATTAATTATTTTAATGTGTATATATGTATTTTAATATTGTGTTGTAAGCCGCCTTGAGTGCCCTCGGGAGAAATTCTTTAAATAAATAAATAAATAAATAAATAAATAAATATGGGCTGCCTTAGAAAGATGGTGTTGGCCCAATCACTGAGAAACTGGGATGTCACTTCCCAGAGCATCTGAGTTGCCTTCCTGGCCAGTTTATTGATTGTTACCAAGCACAATAATGAAAACTGATATGGAGCTCTAGATCAATGGAAGAATGCTACTTGTAGGAGGAGTGAGCTCCCATCTCCTGTCCCAGCTCCTGCCAACCTAGCAGTTCAAAAGCAAGAAATTGCAAGTAGGTAAATAGGTACCGCTGCGGGGAGAAGGTAACAGCGTTCCATTAGTCATGCCGGCCACATGACCACGGAAGCATCTTCGGATAGTGCTGGCTCTTTAGCCTTAGAAACGGGGATGAGTACCCGCACCCTAGAGTTGGACACGACTTTCAAGCAGGGGATACCTTTACCTTTACCTATTCAGTGGGACATACTTCTGAGTAGATATGCATAGGATTGGGTGTTCAGACTCTGAATGAGATGGGAGCATGCTGAATGTGTCATTCTCCGCTTTGTTAGTACTGCTGCCCTGCCCTGCACTCCCTTCAGCTGCTCAGACCATTAAAGAAAGGAAACGATCAACGCTGCACCCTTCCGCGGTGTCATGAGACCAAGCTACAGTGGATTTTCCAAGGCTTATGCTCTGCATCAGTATTGTGAGAATTAGGTCAATCCCTGACCTTCCATCATCCCTGTCTCATTCGTCTATTATAAATGACAAGCACTTTGGGAGACGATTCACTGGGTTCTGTACAATGCCTAGCACTGATGGGCACTAAATTAATGTGCTGTCATCGTAACATGCCAAGCCAACATCTTCGAAGGTGCTAAATGTTCTGCTTCTTGAGTTTGAGGTGCTAGCCTAGGAACTCTAGTAATACATCATTTGCCTTTGAGAGTTTTTTTCTATTCTGGATCCATTCTGTGTAGCTATTAGAATCTTTCTCTGAATGCATGATTGAAACATAGAATCATAGAGTTGGAAGAGTCCCACAAGATCATCTAGTCCAGGGGAGGAAATATGTACACCACTCTGAGCTCCTTGGAGGAAGGGTGGTATAAAAATGTGAAAGATAAATAAGAACCCCACCTGTAGCAGAAAATCCTCCTACCTAGAGCATCTCCAACAGGTGCCTGTCATGCCACTGAAGATCTCCAGCGAGGGAGAATCCACCACCTCCCTCGGCAATCTGTTCCACTGCTGAATCATCCTTACCATCAAGAATTTCTTCTTGTTACGGAATCTCCTCTCTTGCAGTTTGTACCCATTTGAGTTAGTTCTACTCTCAGAGGCAGTTGAGAACAAATTTGTTCCTTCTTCTACTCTTCAGGTATTTGAAGAGCGCTATCATATCCCCTCTCATCCTCCTTTTCACCAGGCTAAACATACTAAGTTCCCTTAACCTTTCCTTGTAGGGCTTGTTCTCAAAGCCTCTGATCATCCTCGTTGCTCTTCTCTAAACCCGCTCCAGTTTGGCTGCATCTTTTCTAAAGTGTGGTGCCCAGAATTGGACACAGTACTCCAGGTGAGGACTGACCAATGTGGAATAAAGCGGAACCACTGCTTCTTGTGACTTGGAAGCTATGGTTCTACTAATGCAGGCTAAAATTGTGTTAGCCTTCTTTGCAGCTGCATCACACTGCTGACTCATGTTGATCTTATGATCCACTGCAACTCCAGAGCCCTCTCACATGTTGTGCTGCCAATCCAGGTGTCTTCCATTCTATATCTGCATCTTTGGTTGGGACTTGACTTGAGACTTGGACCCAGAAACTTGATCCACATCCCTGTTTTTGACAAATCAATGTTGGCTTCTATTAATCACCGAGTTTGTTATCCAGGTGTGTGCAGACTGTATGTTTTATAATTTGTTCTAATATCTTTCCTACTTTTGAAGTCAGACTGACAGGTCTGTAATTTCCTGGGTCTTCCTTTCCCCCCTTTAAAGGATTGGGACTACATTAGCCCGCTTCCAGTCTAGTGGTACCTCCCCTGTCTTCCAGGATTTCTCAAAGATAATTGACAGAGGCTCTGTGAGTATATCTGCAAGTTCTTTTTGTTCCTTTAGGATGCAATCCATTCAGTCCAAATGACTTGAATTCATTTAGGCCAGTTAGGTGGTTCTTAACTAGTTCCCTGTCAACATTATGCTATGTGTACCCAAAAAACATACCTATAGAGAGTCACACATGCCCAGGAGTGGCCCAAGACCTCCTGATGCCTGAGGCAGCATGCCAAATGCTGCCCCCCTTACCTAATAATGTGCCAGTCTCTGAAACTTGCACTCTCTAATGTTCTAGCTCAGCAATCTCCTCCCATCCACATTTTCTCCTTCTCTCTGTCCCCGTCTTTGTTTTCCAATCCAGGCCAGAAGCGTCACGGGGGTTGGTGCAGTGCTGTGGTGGGCCCCAGGGCGGGGACCAGACGTGGCGACAAAGGGGCGCGCTTACCTCCGGGACGTGTTCCTTCTGCCGCGTTTGCCCTGGAGCTGGGCCCTCCCACCCGCCCTGGAGCTGCCTCGGCTCCAAAATAGGTTGAAAAACGGCGTGTGTGTGTGAGTGACGAGCCGCGCTGGACGCGCGCATCGTCACGCTGGGCGCACGCCGACGATTCACATGGGGATGTGGCGTCAGCGCCCCCCCCGGATCGTCTCTGATCCAGGCAATGGAAAGTGAAGGAGGAGCAATGGAGGCAAGTAGATAGCCAGAGATGGGCAACCCCCCCCCCAATCTGCTGCTTCAGTTGACCTCATGGATGGGTGGCCCTGCATGTGCCTGACTTCCCATTTAAACAAGGCTGCTACATGTGCAGGGTTAAGCCTGGGTAGGCTGCCCAGGCTACACTGTTTTGTTAGTGCTGCATGTGTAGTTGAGGTGAGCCAGCTTAAGCAAAAAGCAGCATTCCTCATGGAATGCTGAAGGGGAAGTTTTTGGTGCACCAGCACATTTAAATCAAGCCTCAGTATATGCTAAATTGGCTTTTAAAACCTAGTAATGAACATACGACAGCGATGCGCTTTCATCTAACAAGCACCAATGGACTGAATTTCGGTGTTTTTTTTTGGGGGGGGGGGGGTTCATATCTCTGCTAGGCAACTGTAATAAACAAGTGTCTTTACCTTGCTTCCTCCTGCTCCTAATGGCTGAGATAATTGCCAAGATTTCCCACAGGCACCATATTATAAAACAGCCAAGGTAAACAGAAACTACATTAATGGACCAAAATCTTGGCAATTGAAACCATGGTCTCCGAGAACACATCAATCATAAGTTCCTGTTTCTTACTGTGCTACAACGATGTTATTGATTAATGTGTGCCGCTAAAATAATTACTTCCAATTTAAAAAAAAAATACTGTGACCTGATTTCAGTGATGAAGGTATGATTAAGAGAAATGAAGAATCAATTTGAAGGCTACATTTTGGGATACAAAATAAACTGGCCAGGTTTCAAGAAACAGAGAGAAGGAATGCCTTTTGCTACAAAGAACTAGGAATATTAGGTGCATGACATATCCTAAACATTCCTTACATTATTTTTAAGGCTCCCATTCAGGTACTTACAGAAATATGGTAATTAGTCCCTCTGAAATAAACAGCTATAACTGTATGAACTCATTGCAGAATTGCGGCAGACGGGTTTAGAAGAATGATTTGTCTTTGGGCATTTTGAGACTTAGTTGTTTGTAGGAGAAGACATTCATATTCAAACAAACATTTTGCAATGGCTACGCTTGGTGTTTATACTTTAATTTACCCAAGCATTCTTTAGCCCATTTCCTCCCCTCTTCCACAATCTTTTAGTTGGTGAAGATGCAACCCTCCTTCACAACTGAAAAGATTGTGGTGGGGGGAATTGACTGAGTCCAATTCTTTCCCACTATGGGAGCATCTTTCCCACTATGGGAGCACTATGGGATACAACTATTGTATCTAGAGAAGAAATGAAGTGGGCATTTCAGATTTGTGAAACGTGTGAAAATCTAAGTATTTTGAGGATAGTCCCATAAAATTAGCCTCTTTTAGTACTCATGTTACAGTAGCAACTTAATTTTAATTGGCTAGAATTTGGTCATTTATGGATCCCTTCTCTTAAAGGGCAACTATTGTGGTGAAATTCAAGACAAAACATTGGTGATAACTAACTTGAAATGCTGGTTGACTTGTCTGAGCATGCTTAATATGTTTTGTTTTAGCATTGTAGCAGGCTAGGCCCAATCCAAACCGAAGTGGCACCTGAAGAGCAGTGCAGATTCCTCTGTGCCCCCCCCCAAACTCATACACCCTCCACCACTGCCGCCTCCTCCTCCTCACCTCCTGAATAGCCAGTGTGGACAATGGTGGGTGAAAGGAGGTGTAGTACAGCAAATCTACCCCCTTCCGCCTTTCCTTGAAGTCCAGTGCAGCCTCCTTCCTCTGTGCAGAGGTGTCGTTGGAGGGGGGGGCAGTACCGTAAGTTCCGTGCTGTCCTAGTCCCCATTTACTCCCCGGTATGAGGGGGCCCCCTCCCCTCGCCGTTGGCAGGGCCACCTCGTACCGGGGAGTAAATGGGGACTAGGACGGCGCAGAACTTATGGTACCGCCCCCCCTCCTGCGACGCCTCTGCCTCTGTGCCATCTTGTTTGAGAAAAACAGGATGGGCAGAGCATGTTGAGAGCACCGAGGGACAGAGCAGTGCACTCTGCCTCTCCTTGCCTTCCCTTGCTGCTTGGTGTGTGAGGAGGAGGGCAAGGAGGAGATGGCAGCGGTGGTGGCAACTTTTTCTTTTCCTCCAGTGGTGCTGCCCTCATCTTCTGACGCACTATCAGCATGCAGAAAGAGGATCAGATTGAAGCCGCTTGGTGGATTCACAGCATCGCTGGGGAGGGTGGCACCCAGTGGGTTGACATTGACCAGACCTAGACCTGTTTAGCTTCAGCAAGATGACTGTGTCATGGATCTTCAACCTGGTATGTCCTGGGACTCTAGGCTCCTACGCTAGCATAAAGTTGTTAATTATGTACCTGAGCCATGACTGGGATCCTAATGTTTGATCCCATAAGCTGCTGCCTCAGTGCAGTAAATTCTATGTTCAGTCTCCTTTGTACAACAGGAATTGCTTTCCCCATCTCCTGCTTCACTGTTCCTAGGAAGTGAGTGAAGGCCATCGAGTTAAAAAAAATTACATTGCCAATGTGAACTGACAGATATTTAAATAAAAAAATAAAAACCCGCATCATGCTGACAACATTTTCCATTTCCTATTTCAATTGAGTCCTAAATACGTGTCCTGTGGCAGCAGGCAGTTACATGGATCGTATCACTAAATAGAGGCATAACAGAAAAAAACTATAAACATCATTTAGACACTACAGATTTCCCAGTCCAATGATTTTGATGTTGATAGAGAGAGACTTCCTTAGCAAGTGCAATGATCTGCATGAGTTTTGATCAATGTCTTTGGGGCAGGCTAATATTATTCCACACTGGGGGAATACCACCAAGTCTTTGTAGGGGTGTTTTTTTTTAAAGAGAATCTTTGCATGTAGTTGACCTGTCAGACAAATTAATATATGCTGTGCTAATGAACTGAGATTGAGCCTGCATGTAAACTGAATGTATGGCATAAGGTGTGTTGACAAACAGAGAGATATGGCTCTTTTTCTTGCTAGCATTGCAAACTAGTCCCCAAAGATACAAAAAAAGATGCGTTTCTACATGTGGAGATGCTCATGTTGGAACTGTGGCTTCAAATGCACATCCTAGAAATAAGGTCAGGGGGTTAACTGGCTAAAAGCAGGATGTCACTGTGTGTAACTAAATTCTAGTAAGTTTCCCCACTGACATTGGCAGATGTAGTTTTCGGTGCTTACAAAAAAATAAATAAATCTAAATTAGTCTTTGAAAACTTGAAACAAAGGTATTTTAAGGGTATGGATATATGAAACCCCAAGAGGGATCCAATCTCAAATTCTGTGTTGCTGGCTCAGAATGATGGATTTCACTGCCATCTTTCCAATATTTGTAATTTCTCACTTCAGTGTACAGGCTCTTGGTGTTTTTGCACAGATGTACTTCACTCATGGGGTTTGGTAATTTTAAGGCTATATAAGCAGCTGTTCTTGTACATGATACTATAACAATGCAGCAGGCATATTGTTCTCAAACTGGTGCTCAGTATACAGCCAAGTACTTTCTGGGTGAAAATACAATCAATCCAACCAAAAGCAATGATTGAACAATGCAGAATACATTCTGCCTGAAGATTCGGGGATGGAATTCTGAAGCAACCCAGATTTTCAGAGGGAATGAAGCTAATGCTAATTCACTTACAGCGCAATCCGACTTTACTTTTGTGCCGGTTTAACCAGCGGCGCAGCGAGAACGAGAGGCCCCAGAACGGAAAAGGGATTCAAATCCCCTTTGAATTCCTCTTTTGGATGGGATTTGAATCCCTTTTCTGTTCTGGGGCCTCACGTTCTTGCTGCGCCGCTGGTGAAACCGGCATAAAAGTTAAGTCGGATTGCGCTGTTAGTCAAGCTATTGCATGCATGATTACTCTAACAACGTCGCTTGGTTTTTTTGGGTAACTGTCAGAGAACTTTTATGACACCCTACTCGTCAATGAAGCCAAATGTATAGAAATGATGTGAGAATCATTCCTCACTTTGGAGGAACCTGTGAACTGATATTCAGCTGCCAAAAGGTAAATCCTACTGCCTACATTGAAGTGAATGTAGAATCCCTTAAAAATGCAGGCACTCCATGTGACCTGCTACATTCACAAATGTGGAGTGACTGGCTGCAAGAAGGGAAGGCTTGCACCTTCCACCGGCTGGTGCTCTGCTCCTCTTTGGCATCGCAATGCCAAGTCAAGTTTGAAAAGTAGTTTTATTATAGTGTGAGGACAAGTGGCCCAATCCTATCTGGGCCTTACAGTGGCAGATCTTATGATCTGCCACCATAAGTCCTGGGCCAATGGAGCAAAATCTGTTCTGCTGTTTGGCAAGTTGCAGTCGCCAGTGAGAATGCCTAGAGGCTGTGTGCAGGTGACAGCGACCCAATGAACCTTTACTGTTCTCTGCTCTTGCCAGTAAGTTGGTAAGGACAGGGGCTTTTTGGTACTGATGCCTAGGCTTTGGATCTTTCTCCCTGGCACACCCGGCTCCCACTGTACAGGCATTTTGTTCCATCATACCTTTGGGTTGTGTGAGCTGTGACCCCTGGAGATGGGGCTGCAGTGGGATGGAGCTTCTGGGTATCTCACCCAGCACTGCAGTGATGTCATTGTGGGATGCTGAAGTCTTACAAAAATGATATGGCAACACAGCCAGCCTGAATTTTGGTGATTGGGGTGGGGGCAGTTGGCTGGGAGCTTTAAGAGTAGGAGGGTGCCAGGCAGAGGGAG
The DNA here is from genome assembly GCA_026170595.1 of Plestiodon gilberti rubricaudatus. Lineage (NCBI taxonomy): Eukaryota > Metazoa > Chordata > Lepidosauria > Squamata > Scincidae > Plestiodon > Plestiodon gilberti. The sequence goes on along the minus strand of JANXHW010000002.1, from coordinate 22,904,208 downwards.
AAAAGAGAGGGACGGAGGTGAAAGAGGAAAGGGTGAAAGAGGGCTGTGTGTGCATGAGAGAGAGAGGGGGGCTGGGGTTCACCTGAAGGAGAGGATGGGTGAAGGGGCAAAGGGTGAAGAGAGGTGGTGGAAGGTGGTGGCCGGGCAAGGGAAGTATTCAGCAGAAGGAGCCAGAGGCCAGGAAGAGATGGGGAAGGTGGAAAGTCTGGAAAGGAAGGAAAGGGGAAAGCCTTGGGGAGCACCTGCAAAGGTGAGAAGAGATTAGGGCAGTGCAGGTAGGCCCCCAGGACATAGGAAGCACCAATTCCCTGTCCCTGTTCCAGCTCCCACTGGGATTCTAATCCCCTGGGGCCAATGGCTTCTCAAGCAGAAAGCAGTCCCAATAAGCCCTGGTTTGTGAAAGCCAGGCAGGGATCACTGTGAGGCTGTGGAGGTAACCATAACCCCCAAATTGAGCCGACAGACCCTGATGCTTTAACTTGTGTAAAGAGCCTCAATACATCCCTTGCAGCAGTACCCTTTGTCTCCTGTCATTTCCTAGATCTCCCATCCTCTGTATCATGTTGTTCCCATCCCCCTATGACATGGAACTCTCACCCAGGGATGGTGGGAAAGGAGCCCCCACAGGTTGGAATGATTTTTCTTTGTTGTTTTTTGTAATATATTGTGTTAAACCGCTGAACCATAAGCTGTCAATCAAAAGGTCGGCAGTTCGATTCCCATGACGGGGTGAGCTCTCGTTGCTTGGCCAGCTCCTGCCAACCTAGCAGTTCCAAAGCATGTCAATGCAAGTAGATAAATAGGTACCGCTTGCGGGAAGGTAAACAGCGCTCCGTGTTCCAGCTGCATGCTATGCGCTGCGGCAAGGAGAGTCATGCCGACCACATGACCATGGAGGCGTCTTTGGACAACGCTGGCTCTTCGGCTTTGAAATGGAGATGAGCACCACACCTTAGAGTCAGACACGACTGGACTTAATTGTCAGGGGATACCTTTACTTTTTTATAGACATTTGGTGGAAAGTAGCCGGGAAATATAAATATGGATACATAAACAATACACTGTAATTTCTGTCATTGAATCAGCAGAATCTACATCTAAAATCCAGCATGAGTTAGGGACTTTAGGTAGTCTCACTGATTACCACTGAAGAGTTAAACATGTGCTGAAACTCTCCTGTTGAAATTAGTGAGATTTTTTGGAAGTGTGTAACATTGGCTGCATTATGCCCCAAGGACTACATTAGAAATGTGTGCTACATTTTTATAGAGTTTAGACAGACAGAAATGTGTCCAGTGGTAAAGCACACATTAGATGAATTGTACACAACGTCATTTGCAAACAGGTTTATAAAGACTTTTAATATTGTTTATCACATTGCTCGATTTGTGACTCTTTGGCATAATAATTAAGTAGTACCTCTTCATCCCCCCAAGAAGTCACCAACCTTTTTGTCATCATTAGACAAAATCAGGCTGAGTGTAAACACCATCTCGTTTCCTCCATATTTTTTGTATTTGTATGCAGCAATTGTCAGCATGTCGGCAGTGGACGGTGATAAAGTGCATTTTTCTGCTTGGGTGGTTAGCCCTTTCATTTTTACAAGTGACAAAATAAAAATCTGCTGAAGAGTGAACATGCTGCTTTCACTGTGTCATCTCAGCCCTGCGGGTCATTTTATTATAAAAATGTAAAAATCCAGTCAATTTTATTTAATCAGCTGAAAAGGAAAAGTGCTTCCAGGTCATTAATCAAGTGCTCCATCTCTGTGGGACTTGTCTCTTCAGAAACTGCCATCTGAATCATTAATAAAGCTGAAAAGATTTTGTGCCAGCAAGTTTTTCCAAAGCCTAGATGTTATCAATATAACAGAAGGAAAGTAATTTGAGGTCAACAGATAAAGCTCCCCTGTACTCATTGCTTTCAAAACCACATCTGGGTTTAAAACACAGATATTTTTTTTTTTTAACTGTCCAAACATTTAATTGTTCAAATTGTTGGAAAACATTCTGCAGTTGTGATTGTATTTGATTATACATTCCATAATTACATGTTTTCTGGAATGTTCCCTAACCTTATATTTACATGAAACCTTTATTATGTGAATTGATCAAAACATAATGAGACAGTATGAAGAGATAATTGCTACTGTATCTATATAATAATGATAGTAATTAAACCGCAGAAAGAAAATTGCATTCATACAATGTTGAGCTGGTGACTTCAATACATGGAAGGAAAGAAAAGAACTAAAGACAGATATTACAGGAATCGCCCCTGGTTACATGTGCTTAAGCACTGGGGCACATAACTAATGTGCCACATTTTCATTCATACTTGTGTACATGCTCCTTTGTATGTGCAAACATGGAAACAGGTGTATCCACTGGGAGTTTGGGAACCAACTGTATGTTTGGTTGCTGTTTTTTGATACTAACTAGCCAAAGGGCAAAGATTTTGTTCCCAGGGCTACTACAGCCACTTTACTGAAGCTAAGCAGATCAAGACCTGATCATTTCCTACATGGGAGACTACTCGGGAACCCAATATATGCCACACAAGTCTATGCTGGGGATGAATACATGAAATAATAATTTGCTACATAGCTAGAATTTGCTAAACAATCTGTTGGTGATGGTCTGGTTGATTCTATTCTCTTGATTTAGTTGCTCAGGGACAATCACAGGCATATGCTTCTATCCCTGAAGTAGCTTCCTATCTAGGGCAAGTGTGGCAGAGCCACACGTTCTGCTTACTTGTCCTTCAAGTAGGGATGTGTGAAGAAACACACACACACACACAAACAAACACACACACAGAAAAATTCTAGCACAGAATTGCAAATTCAATTATTCCAATGTTTGTGTAATTAAAATAGAGTTTCTTTCTTGCTACAGGTGTTCAATTAATATATGATAGGTAGAAAAGTAGTTTAATCATTAGTACTGTAATTGCTATGAGAGGGACTTTTTCATGCTGTTGTAAATGGCTTTGTGACTGCGCACATAATGCTCCATCCATGGACCATTCCAAGCCGCCACTGCCCAAGGCGTCATTACAGTGGGGGCAGTGGGTCCCAAGCAGTGGGTCGTGGGGGGTGCATCTGCTGCTGGACCCGTCCCCCCGGGCTCTGGCTCCTCTTTGTAGCCGAGAATGGCTGCAAGTTTGGCCCTCCCACCATCCCTGAAGCCGTTTGGCTCCAAAAAGGAGCCAAAACGTGTGTGTGTGTTTCCGTGCTGCGGCGGTGCGTAATGATGATGTCATGCCCCCAGGGGCGGGGCATGTGTTGTCCATGGGGGGTCATGGCGGCGGCCCCCTCCCACAGGGTGGGTAGGGGCAGCATTGGAGCAGTGGCAGCATTGGAGGAGCCCTGCCATTATGGACTGCACCGGCGTATGTAGACCTGAGTAGGGGGTGTTTCATGGGCAGGGGGGAGGGCAGGGGGAGTAAGTGGGTGTATTGGGGGAAGGCAGAAGGTGGGGAGTGGGTCAGGAAGGGCGGATCTTGGCAGCAAATGTGGATGCCAGATCCTACCCCCTAAAATTTGGCCCATGCTGCCTCCTTACTCTTGTTGGACTGATGCCAGCTATAGAGCTGGTGCAGGTCTGAGGAGACCCATAGGCCATCAGAGGACATACCTGTAGGTAAAGGAACAAAAGTTTCCTTACCTCAAGGAGACCTCCTTATCTCTCTCCTCCCCCCCCCCCCCAATAGCATGCAGCAGGCTCCTTCATGACATCGGCACTGGTGGCGGGGTCTAGGATTGGGCTACAAATTTGTTAATCTTTAAGTAGTCACACAGATGTGTTGTAGTTTTTTAATTCCAGAATGATTTCCCCCAATATGTTATATCCTAATGTGAGGCATAAGTCCTCAATATGAGGACAATTAACAGTAAGAAGACGTGTCCCCAAATAACTAGGTTTTGAATGAATATGAAGCACTTCAAACTGCATAAATTACCTGTTTACATGTTTTCAATATCAGATTCATTTATTTCAAAGTAGTTTGTATTCAACTTGTATTTTTTCTTATTTAAATATATTCCATTTTCCTCTGCCCTACCCAAGTTCACATACTTCAAGGATAGGTTGTATTCTTCCTGTATATGGGAGATGGCAAAGATCTAGGTATATGCCATATTACAGATTATGTTTGACCTGCATTTTGTGGCCTAAACTCACTCACTCACTCACTCACTCACTCAGTGTGTGTGTGTGTGTGTGTGTGTGTGTGTGTGTGTGTGTGTGTGTGAGAGAGAGAGAGAGAGAGAGAGAGAGAGAGAGAGAGAGAGAGAGAGAGAGAGAGAGAGATCTGGCCTGTTATAGACAAAGCTTCAGTTCATATGCATTGATCTTTAATGTATAGACAATATTTTTTTCTCTGACAATGATTAATGTCGCATTCAATCCTTTGATTTCTGGCAAACAGGCCATTGGTGAATGCTGATTCTATTTCGTCTGTTCTGAACCCCAGATCTTACACAGATATTCATAACCCATTAGATTTCCCCCAGGAAGATACCTAAAATAGATCACCTGGCTGGTTTCACCTGATTATTCTATCCAAATTCTCCAGGCAGCTAACAAACAAGATGTGCCCTGACAAGCCTCTTTTCTGTTTCTTGTGTTCTTATTTGTGCAGTGTCGCTGTTGGGATTCATTGCTGAGTCATGCTGGCTCTTAGACACGTTAGTCTATTTTAGTTCCTGTGCCAGCCCTAAATAGGATCTTAGTTTGAGAAGCTTGTCACCCAGTTATTCGAGTTCCTGGTTTATGACAGGGAGTCATAGCACCAAGATCAGCCCAAGACCTCCTGGTGCCGGAGGCCAAGTGCTGTATTTCCCCCCCCCCTTAACCTGGTGATGTGTCAGCCTTTGCTCCTCCAACTCCTGGATTGGAAAAGGGATGGGGAACTCAGTGAAAGGGGAAGGTGGAGAAGAGGAGAAGAGTGGGCGGGGCTAGAGCCTCGGTGTCCCTCTCTTCCTTTTCCAATCCCGTGAGTCAGAGGAGACACAATGGAGGTGAGTGTCCCTTGCCAGCCTACTGCCTGAGATGCCATTTCAGTCAAGCTTATTATGGATTGGTGCTGAGCGGGCAATTCAAGGAAGGAGAGTCAATCTTATGGCCTTGTATGCTACTGCCTAAAAACTAAATGCTAACTGAATTGTGCAGTTGTTTCTTATATTTGATATGAAACTGGCACTTTGCTATTTAACAAACCCAGGAAGAGCAAATCCCAATCTCATTCATAGCCTTTCTCTCCTGCAACAAAGGCTTATGTTCTCCTTGCTTTTCTATGTGCGGAGCAGCGTTTAGCGGGCAAACAACAGACGGACTTCTCAGTCACAGGTACAAGAAATGGCTGTTCACCATGACTTAGGAGGCTACCTATTCATTTGCTCTGCTTGACCAGACTCAATGGATGGTCATGACTTTTTTGGCCTGATCAAACGGAACAATCTTCAGAGCAGCAAGTTTTCCGAACAAAGATTCCACAGCCCACTTATCAATCCCCAAGACCAAATGGCTCAGGAGATTACTAATGGATTAGGAAGCCTTTCAGTCCTACCAAGTTACAGTGTTTTAGCTATATCTAAAACAATTGCTTGCACAATCCAGTTAGCCTGAGACTGAAGCCTCTTTATTCCTGCTGTGATAATACAAGTCTTAGCAGACTTTTGTAATTCAAGGCAGAGAGTTCTTCTTGTTGTTGTTTTTCTTCCTTCTCCTTTTGAAACATTCTTCCCATGTATAATAGAATTCTGAAGATAGTTTATTCCTATTGTCGACTAATCACTGTAATGGCTATTCTGGGAAAAAAATGTTGTCGAAATAACCTTGTGGTAGCATTTGCATTGTTCTCATATCACTATTATGATAATGTATTCCAAAACTTTGATGACATTTGATTTTAAGAGAGAATATAAAAAAATAGGCACGTTAAGTCACCAATCTCTCAAGGATCTCAATTATCACAGCAAGAGGGAAGATGCTATAACAATGTTAAACATTTTTCAAGGAATCTGAGTCGGCATCTCACAACACATATTAAAAGTCATATCTTTTTTTGTAAGAGATGCAGTAATTTTGTAGTAGGCGTTGCTAATTATTATTTTTTTCACTCAAGCACACACACACCAGACTGGATTGCAATCCTTGCAATATAATCCCATGCATGTATACTCAGAAGTAAGTCTCACTGTATTCAATGGGGGAAGGTCAGCCCAGCCACTTCAAATGCCACAGACTGGAAGAGGCGGTGAACGAACAAAGGGGTGCCTAGCCTCCTGCAACTGCCCACTGCCCCTCTCCAGGCTGCTGCCCACCCAGTTGCTTCAATCTCTGATCCTCCTTGCTTGTTGAGAGAACGAGAGAAGGATTGGTGCAGTGGCAACTCACCTCTTCCTCCAGAGCAACTCCTGCGAGTAGCATGATTCTGTTCTGATTGCTCGCATCCAATCAAAACAGGATTGGTCCACCTCCTTCTTGCCCACCCAGCAAGAAGGCCAGGTGGGCAAGAAGAAGGAGGTGGAGCCCCCTGCCTCCTCCTCTTTCTTATTTTTATTCCACCTCCTTTTCCTACTTGCTCCCACCTGCTAGACCAGTAGTTCCCAGTGGCGTCGCTCCGGTAGGGTCGGGGCCGTAAGTATCGCTCGGTCGTAATCCCTTTACTGAGCGAGCAGGAGGCGGCCCCGCCCCCTCACTGTCGGAGCCATTCCCCTGCGGAGAAAGCAGCAGGCAAGAGACCCTGCCTACTGCTTTCTCCGCAGGGGAATGGCTCCGACAGTGAGTGGGCGGGGCCACCTCCTGCTCGCTTGGTAAAGGGATTACGACCGAGCGATACTTACGGCCCCGCCCCTACCGGAGCGACGCCACTGGTAGTTCCCAAACGTTTTAACACCAGGATCCACTTTTTTAAAATGGGTCTGGCGATGGAGCAAGGGAGGCCGGCCTCTGCGACGGCCTCCCTTGCTCCAGAGTAGTCGCAAACGTGCTTTCCGGCACGTTTGCGACTGCTGCCGGCGACAGAATGCTCGTTCCATCGCCGTCGCAATCCTCAGGATTGCGCTCTAAGAAAGTCTTCCAAATGTCCACAAATATATCCATTCGTAGTTGTCGCCAGTACGTCATTTGTTCAAAAGTTGATAAAGTCAAAAGGTCTTCAGTCCGTTAACTGTTTATTTATTTTTGGGGTTCTTACTTTAAAAAAAAAACTTTTTCCAGCACCTGGCTCGCATAGCGTAAGGCATGCTGGGGCATAAAATTATTAAAAATTATTAAAAATATATAAAATTACCTTCAGGCTATGTGTATAAGGTGTATATGAGACATAAATGAATTTTGTGTTTAGACTTGGGTCCCATCCCCAATATTTATGCAAATATTCCAAAATCCAGACGTCCCGTCCCAAGCAGTCCGGATAAGGGATACTCAACCTGTCATAATAATCAAACACACCTAAGTCCACCTATAAGATCCTAACATATAGCATTTTTGACAACTGCTTTACATATTTTTCTAGACCTGGATTGGAGAGGAAACTGACATTCCAGAGCAGGGATCTGATAAGTTTCGTATACTGTCTATCAATTAGTCTGGCACAAGGTCACTAAAATAACTAGTTCTGAGTTCCTATAGTTACAGTGCAATCCTTTGTAGGATGCACCGGCAGCCCTAAACGGCCGGCTGCTGCATCCTAAGCAGGATGCAGCCCGCATCGGCAGATCTGGGGCACACCTCAGAGGAAAGGGACGTTCGTCCCTTTCCCCCAGATGTAAGACCCAGTGGCCCCAATGGACCTCCTTGGATGCGCACCAGCTATTTTGCTGGCACACATCTGAGGAGGCCGTGTAAGGCTGGCCAGGCCCAGGAAGGGGGTTGAGATATTGGCAGAGCTTGCCAATATCCCCTCCCCATCCCTGGCCTGGTCGGCCAATCGCCCCCTCCCCCACCACCCTGGCTCACCCTCCCCATGTCCTTCCACCTTCCGGCACAGGTCATACTTGTGTCCAGCGGCATATATATAAAGGTGAGGATGTTAATCCTATATAAGTGGTTTACGTAGAAATAAATCATTAAATGGTTCCCTGTCCCCAAAAGGCTCACACACACACAAAAATAATAATACAGAAGAGACACCAGCAACAGTCACTGGAAAAGACGCCATGCTGGGGTGAAGAGGGACAGTTGCTCTCCCTCTGCTAAATATAAGAGGACACCACTTTAAAAGGTGCCTCTTTGCCCAGTAGCAGGTGTGTATTTATTCGAGAAATTCTAATAATCTTGCATAGCTGTAATGAAATTGTTTTGCGTGCATTTGATCTTGTGGCAATTTTAACCGTTTATATTGTATAGAGCAGTAAAGGGACAGGCAGCTTTATATGAAGAGATTTTATTTATTTATTTATTTTTCACATTTTTATACCGCCCGTCCTGCAAGGAGCTCAGAGTGGTGTACATATTTCCTCCCCTCCTTTTTTTTTTTGTCCTCACAACAACCCTGTGAGATAGGTGGGGCTGAGAGATAGTGACTGGCCCAAGGTCGCCCAGGAAGCTTCGTGGCTGAGCGGGGATTTGAACCTGGATCTTCCAGGTCTAAGTCCGACTCCCAAACCACTACACCATCCTGGCTCTCTCTGTGGTCCTTCTCTCTGACACCTCACACAACCTGCAGTGTCCAGTGGTACAGTCCATATTTTTGCCACTCTCTCTATTACTTGGATAGAAGGAACAGCTCTAATGTTGGGCAAAGCAAACAAATACTCAGGTCTGAGCTGCAAAGCAGTCACTGAAATTTTCACTCACAGCTCTTAACTGCAAAATTTGAAATGTTTGATTGCTTTTTCTTACTTTTTGTCTACACTGAGGCAAGAGTATCAGTACAATATGTGTTCTCACAAATATTCCTCTCTACTACGATTCCCAGAATGAATCTCAGGAAGATTGTTCCTTCACCAGAGGAGATTACCGTATGTGTTGAGATTTGAAAGGGATCACCTTCTATGATCTAAGTGACTTGCAGGAGAAGGTACTAATTAACATCAGATGCAATTGCAAACATATCTTTGGAGAATAGAGGGGTCTTGGCACTCCTCAGTGCTCCAGCAGCACATAACTGAGGCACACTGTTTTTCAAGATGTTCTGTGATGAATGGTCCTCTGCATCCTGTCTAAGTAGGTGTGGGAATATTGGGCTTCCTACCGATGAAATATCATAAAAGTAAGCTCCAGGTTGCTATTCTTTTACAAGCTGTGTGTCTGTGTAACCTGGGAGCAAAAGAGAGCCTGTTGCGGTGTGTGGCTTTTTAGAAGTCCTGAAAACTCTAAATAAAATTCAAGCACATCCATGCACTCTATGATCCTTGAAATTAGATTGGTTGAACATCGTTCCTGAAGTACATTAAGCATAATAGGGACCAGTTTGTTCAACAGCAAAGGAAGACTCTGGGCATTCCCCCCTTCCTACTCTAAGCCGCTAATTTTGTTTCTGATTCCCTTGGCTTTACCTTTACCATAAAAAGCACTTTTACAGAAGCTGCACAGTGTATCAGCGATGGATTCAAAGGTCTCTTGAAAACTCTGCAAGTCTCTTTTCAGAATTAGCTCCAAGAGCTTGGGGATCTATCCCAGTAGGCTGTCTCTCTTGTCTTATAAATAAGGCCCTGTATACTTATGTGCTTTTTCGCTTCCAGCAGTAATTTCAATTTAGCTCTGCTGTTTGGAAGTTCTTTCACAGCTCTTGTGCCCAGGTATCTTCACCTGCTGTGATCAAAATTGCCCTCTATAAGAACTGCTAGGCTTACCTCAAGATACTATTTTTTTTTCCTGCAACGAGCTTGTTGTCAAAGTTAGCTAGTGCTGTGAAGTCTAAACAATTACAGCATATCACTGATAGCGTTTAGTTATTTATTTTATTAATATATTCAGACCCTGCCTGGTGAATTGTTTATTTTATAAATAGCACTTCGGGGAAGGGGCAAAATGTGACAAAACCATGGCGGAGGGTGGGGAGCTTTAAGACTTCTAAACTTTACGACTTGTCGCATTCTAATCTTGATTGTACCTCCCTCTGTGCACTATTTTTATTCTGAAAAAAGGTTCCATTGAATTTTTCAGGTAAAAACAGTGTATTGGGGGACTGCAATTGGGATCAGAACCACAGCAGGGCAAAATATTAATGCCCCCCCCCCACCCACTCACTCATCATGGCTTTGCAGCATTTTCTTCCTCTGCCAAATACTGTTTCTAAAATAAGCAACCTACCAGCCCATGTTATACATTTGAGGTAGACGTGTAGTGTAGCCCTGTATTTGCAGTAGCAGGAAAATGTGTCTGTGCCAAATAATTTCAATTAAAGAGACAGACGGAACTGTTTATCATCCTTTTTTTCTTTTTGAAATGGCAGTTTCTTAGATTACAAAGAATTGGGCCAACTGGAGAATTCTTACAAGGAGGTAAGATGTCAAATGGAGGCACAAGCTGTGTTGTGGTCGATTTACAGGTGTACATGTATGCTTACATTCTTAGAGCCCAATCCAATGCATGTCTACTCAGAAGTAAGTCCCATTATAGTCAATGGTGCTTACTCCCAGGTAAGTGTGGATAGGATTGTTTTTAAACAATGGATTTTATTGTTTTTAAATTTGTTTTATGTATGGTTGTTGTTGTTTTTCAGTCGTTAAGTCGTGTCCGACCCTTCGTGATCCCATGAACCATATCCCGCCAGGCCTTCCTATCCTCCACGATCTTCCTGAGTTCGCTCATTTTCATGTTCGTTGCATCGGTGATGCTGTCTAACCATCTCATCCTTTGCCTTCCCCTTCTCCTTTTGCCTTCAATTTTTCCCAGCATCAGAGTCTTCTCCAGAGAGTCCTCTCTTCGCATTAGGTGGCAAAAATATTTGAGTTTCAGCCTTAGTACCTGTCCTTCCAGGGAACAATCAGGGTTGATTTCATTTAGGATTGACTGATTTGATCTCCTAGCAGTCCAAGGGACTCTCAGGAGTCTTCTCCAGCACGACAGTTCGAAAGCATCTATTCTTCAGCGCTCAGCCTTCCTTATGGTCCAACTCTCGCAACCATACATTGCTACTGGGAACACCATCGCCCTGACTATACAAACTTTTGTTGGCATGGTGATATCTCTGCTTTTTATTATGCTATCTAAATTTATGTATGGTTATGTATTGTTTAAACTTATTTTATGTATTATTTTAAATTATGTATTTTAATCTTGTTGTAAGCTGCCTTGGGCATTTGCCTTTCGGCATAGGAAAAGGCAGGATATAATTTTTTTCAAATAAATAAATAAGATTGCAGCCTAAGTTATCAATGCTGTTGGATATCACTCTGAAATGAGAACCATTTATTTCAAGCATCCTGAAAAATAAAAGAATAAATTGAGAGCCACCATACTTACAAGTTCATTCCATCCCGCGGAATGTTAGAGACTGGGATATGACATTTTCCTATGAGGAGTTCAACATATATGTGGTTCCAGCTCCATCCCCACCATCTTGGAGTACAAGGATGTAGCAAGGTCCCCAGCCTCTTACAAGCATCGCTGGTAAGTGAGAAGCCAGCCGTAACCCCACAATATCAAGAATTTTGCCTTGAAACAGGGAATGCTATAGTTGAGCAGTTTATCAAACATTCATATCCCACTTTTCCCCCTTGTTTCCAAGGCACCCAAGGTGGATAATAACTATCAAAAAACATTAAATAAAGTAAAATAAAAAATAATCAAATAACACAAAAAGCTACATTAAAATGAGCAGTAGAACACACACAAACATCACCAAGCAGAGGAAACTAAATTTAAAAAGCAAAAAGCTGTTTAACTCTCCCATAAGGCCAACAGGGAGGTGCAGTTCTTAATTCCAAAGGGGAGGGAGTTCCATAACTGTGGAGCTGCCATAGAGAAGGCAACTAGCCCCTTGTTGCTACTAGCCTAGCCTTAGCCAATGGTGGCATATGTAGAAGCCCCGCCCCCATGACCTAAGAGGACAGACTTACAGGAGTAGGTGGCAGTTCCTAGCTGTAAAGGGTTTTAAATGTCAATACCAGCACCTTGGATTGCACATGGAAATGAACAGGCAGCCCTGATAGAAGAAAGCACTGACCCCATAAGCTGCCGCATTCTGCACCAATTTCAGTTTCTGCACAGTCTTCAAAGTCAGCCCTATGCAGAGTATGTTACAGTAATCAAGTCTTGACATTATCCATGCATGGACCACTGTTGTTAGGATATGACCAGACCGAATAAGTGAAGGTTGAAGTAGGCGAACCAACCTAATAAGCTGGGCAAAACCCTTCCTGGCCACCACTGTCACCATGGTTATCCAGGAATAGTGACGAATCCAGGAGGATTCTGGAATAACCAGGGAAACTGAAATACCATATAGCTTTCTCCTTGGAAGACGCTTTTCTTCTGTGTAGAAAAAAAAATTATAATTTCACAGGAAAAGAAACCAGCACAAATAAAATGGCTAAACTAGGTTTACAGCAATGGATACTGGAAGATATCAGTCAAACACCTTGCAAATTTTATTGCAAGGGCATTGTAGACTATTGGTTTTTCCTTCTAAACTACCCTTTTGTTGTTTGTTGCTTTTAAAAAAAAACCTCATTAGTCAGACTCTTAATATTAGCAGCTCTTAGCACTGATTATCTGTGAACACCTTAGGATGTCAACCACCCTCTTAGGAAGCCTGTTGTGTAACTGGGGAGCCAAGAGGAAATACCTTGATTATAAAGTTATCCAGATTATTTGCAAATAATTACATGAAAACAGGAAGAATGCATTCTAAATTTGGGGCAGGAAGGGGGGAGAACACCCTGTTGTTCCTATGATTTGCAAAGATGCTGTGCCTAGAATTATTTCTAGTTGCCTGTTGTGATCAGACTTCTGGTTTTTCTGTGACATTTCTTTATGACAGCTATTTCTCTCCTACTTTTTCATAGTAGATTATTAAGTACAGTACATTCTAACTACATGCATATAGAAAAAGACATAGATGCACATCTGAGGCACTATCATCTGCCTCTTTGGTCACAAGCCCGGATACGAAGAACAATATACTAGACTTCAGGACATCAACTAGCTTTATGGGAAGGTCATTCAGAGGTAGGAATGAACAGTGATGTGCCAGGGTTCCAACCATCAGCACCAAAGTAGAGACATACCAGGGTTGTAGATCAAGTCTCTGTCTCCGTCTCGAGTCAAGTCTCTGGGTCCAAGTCTTAAGTCAAGTCCCAGGTCTTTGCCCTCAAGTCCCGAGTCTTTGGTGGTGAGTTGCGAGTCCCTATCTATTTAAGGTGGAAAACGGGTTTAAACCTGAATAAAATTGGACTTGTTGTAAAAGGCTCCAAGTCTCGAGTCGAGTCTTTCAAGTCTTTTACAATCGCCGAGTCAAGTCCGAGTCGAGTCATTGACACGATTTGAGTCCGACTCGAGTCCGAGTCAATAGACTCAAGTCTACATCACTGGCGACGTCCTATTGCCATAGTAGTGATGTACTCCCTGCATACTCTTCCCTCCAAATCAACAACTTCAGAGGAACAGCTGGTGGTCCTAAGGCAGCAAATCTGGCTCTGGGGTCTCCAGCTTCTAGCCCCTACAGTAGTGATTTGAAGCTATAAATGCAAATCAACTTTGTTCACAATTACTTATTATACAGTACATATTATATTTCCATCATAGAATTCAGGGCAGTATACTTGGTGTTCCCAGGTAGTCACCCATCCAGGTATTGACTGGAAGTGAACTACTCATTTTTAGCAAGGTGAGTGAATCCTGTGCCCTCAGACCCCTCCCCCAAGCTAATAGACACTTCCCTGATATTCTCCCACCCTTCATAACTCAAAGCTCTTGGCAATTCTCAAGGATTTTTCTGCCCATTTCTCACATTTCTGGTACTTTTGTATTACACACAGCCCTCTTCTCTCTGGAAATAGATTTTGACACAAGTGTGGGGAATTTTTGGATTGGGAATGAGGTAATTTTTCTACATAGTATTTGCATGTTGAACTTTCGGTTGGAATGTACCTACCTGTGTTGAGTTTAGGGATTTAAGACATCAGGAAGAACATTAGTTTTCAGTGGTGGTGGTGGTGGTGGTGGTGGTGATGATGATGATGATGATGATCATCATCATCATCATCATCATCATCAATTAATAATAATAATAATAATAATTAGTATTATTATTATTATCTGCTCCCTAATCTGAAAGAATAAGGGAAAAGCACAAGACATGCTCTGAATGGCCTATTTTTTAATTACATCATATGGTCAAGGAGTCCAACCAGGATCTTGCACAAACTAAGACCCTATTTTGTTGTGAAGTTGTGCAATGGAGGGCATGTACTTCACATATAGCAAATCCCCATTTTAACATTCTTGAATCTCCAGAGCTGTCTGAGATCTTGGAGGGTCACTGCAAGTTGGAGTAGGCAGTACGAGGCAGGGTGGTCTATGGGCTCTGATTAAGCCCTAAACACAAAGAAGGAGAAAGGTGATTCCAAAAATCAGTAGTACATGAAAAGGTCCTAATTGGGGTATAAAGAAGAGCTTAAATGGGGTAGGAAAGGTCAGCGAGTTCATCACGCACCAGCAAGTAATGGCCTATACCTCCCACTGGGAGGACCACAGGTCAACATTAGTAACGTCATCGTGATCTATACTGTAAAAATAATATCATTTTGGTACAAAAGAAGGAAGTGGTAGGAAAAACCTTACCGGAAAAGACAGTCTTTTGGGGCAGCCAGTGTCACTGAAAGTTACAATCCCAATTGCAGGGTTCACTTGAGTGGGATCTTGAATTTGTATGTGAAGGTGGCCCAAAATCCAAATGCTTTGGGGGGGTCTCACAAGAAGGTCAGAAGCACTGAGTGTGTAATAAGTAGGAGGCAATGCAGCAGCCATTATCTTCCCTCTGACAAGGGAGCAGCTCACTGACCTGGCATGCTGACAAATGGAGAGGAAAACTCTGCAGTGAGATGTAAATTCCCCGCGCAGGTCCCTCATGAATATCTTGTCTCCAAGATTCAGGCCAGTGACCTGGAAAACAAGGTTTCTCCCCAATCAGAATGACAGGCAGAACTGGTTTCCTGTTAGGAAGACTACTAGGTGTGTAAAAAAATTATGATTTCCAGAGGAAAAAAATGAGATGTCACACAGCGCAAAATATTACTTTCAAATGGTCTCTCTGTAGCTCCTTTGAGTGACAGCTGTTAAGAATTCAATTGTGTGTGTGACACACTGGATGGCAGGATGAAAGTTGGGCTGGGGTGGGGGAGGGGTATACAAGAGAATAGAAATGTTCAATGCAAATGCTCATTTGAGAATAAACTGAATATCTGCCATTCCTTATAGCCTAGAGGTTAATTCTTAAAAAGAATTTCCATTAGTATCACAAATTATAACCTTGTCAAATCCTCTTATGTAAGGTAATCAACGCTGAAGGACATACCCTGCAAAACTGCTCTGGTAAATGTGTAACCTTGAATTTATTCTGGTAGAAAATGTTGTAGGTTTATCAGTTATGGATTGAAATTAGTCTTTACACACACACACACACACACACACACACACACGGTGACTCGAAACACACACACACACGGTGACTCGAAACAATGTACACACATTTTAATAAGCTCTAATTCATACATATTCCATTGTAGAAAACCTGCAACACTTTAACACCCAAGGAAAGCAATTGAAGAGTTTTGCGGAACCATCCCAGCACATACATTGGTGGATGTCTGCAGATCCCTTAACCAATGATGTCAGAGGTATATCGATGCCAATGGGGAACATTTTGAGTACTGTATAGTTAATGGGCAGTCCAATCCTATTGGGCTGCCCTGTTAGCGGAACTAGCGTTCTGCCAGCACTGACTGCATGCTCTGGCAGTGCGCGCTGCTGGAGCACTGGTGGGAAGGCTGGAGCCTTCCCGTGCACATTGTTGCTGTGCTGGCTGCCTGCCAGAGCAGGTAAACCAGCATGGGAGTTGGGAGGGGTGGAGGGAGGATGGAATGGGGACAGGGAGGGGGCAAAATTGGGCAGGGGGAGGAACGGAGGTGGGGACTGTGGGAGGGGCTTTGGGGGGCTGTGGGGGACTTGCCCATGGAAGGAGTAAGCTGAAAATGAATCAGCAGAAGCAATCCTAACTAAAGTCTGCTGGCACAGTCTCTGCTGTATCCTGTGGGTGGCCAGAGAACATATGGGGGCGGAGAAGTAAGTAAATGTTTCTTTTACTCTCTCAGCATAGGCCCCTATGGGTCTACTTGGACCTGTGACAGGTCTTTAGCTGGTGCATGTCTGAGTAGAGACAAGGGGGCATGTTGGGGCCAAAACGGAGCAGAGGATATCGACAGTCTCATCACTGTCAATATCTACCCTCTGCCTGCCCCACCATACCATGCTCCCTGAGGGCCTGATCCCTGGCAATTCCTGCCCACCCCCACTCCGTCCCGCCCACCCTGCTGGCTTACCATCGTTGGGAGGGTTAGCTGAGTCTGGTGGTGCACGTCTCCAGAGGTCAGATTGCGACAGAGGGACTGTGTTCCGCTGTCATTAAAGCTGGCTCATCTCTAGTTAGGATTGGGCTGTAAGGCAATGAGGCTAAAGGCCAACTAAAATTACCATTAGAAAAATAATTCTTGGAAAAATTATGAATGAGTGTTGAATATCATCAAGTACAAAATCCACAGGGGGAATTCCATCACAACTTCTCTTATCCTGGCTCCAAGCAACAGCCTTCCCCACCAAATGCCTGCCTGCAATTCACTATGTTCTATAGATGTTCCAATACAGATCATTGCCTTCTCAATTGTTGCCTTCTATATCACGGCTGAGGCTGAGACAGAGGAACTTGCCTAAGGCCACCTAGTGCCTTCAGTTGCAGAAGCAAGAGTCAAAGCGAGAAAGTCCTGATTCACAGCTCTTTTGATTAGCCCCTACTCCAGGAGTTCTCAACCCCTTCCTGGCCAAGTACCACCTCTGGTGCCACTCTCCTGCTGTGTACCACTGGAAGTGACTGGCAATGACATCATTGCTAGTTACTTCTGGGTTTTCAGGTTTTCGGAGGCCAGAAAACGAAGGTAGGAGGCCTGGGTGGGTGCGAAGGCCCTTCTCAGTGTTCCCAAGAGGCTCGGCCAGGCAGGAGCCTCTCGGGAGCGAAAACGTGCTACCAAAAGCACCATGTCGGAATGGGGTTCTGGTGGTCCAGCGGTCCAAGTACCACCAGTGGTGGTACTAGTACTACTGGTTGAGAACCCCTGTCCCTACACTACACCAACTGTCTAGGTATGTCCCTATAAGATATACTAGTATATGCATTGATATGCATTGATATAAGTATATAAGCTCTGGTAACAGTGAAAAATACATTTTAAGAGGGGGGGAAGAGAGAGAGAGAGAGAGAGAGAGAGAGAGAGAGAGAGAGAGAGAGAGAGAGAGAGAGAGAGAGAGTCATTAACTGAAACTTTACAAGAGACTAAAGCCATTGCGGTGGGGCTCTTGTGCTGTTTGTAAATAGGTATTTAAGGATATACATTTTTTATTCATAATTGACCATTCTGCCAGCAAATTAGCTTGCAAAAAACCAAACTGTTGAAAAGTGTTTCAGTCTTGTTTCAAGCAAGCAAGCTCAGCTCATAGATCCAATAACCCTTGCAGAATTCCATGGGTTCAAGAACTACTCAATATGGAACATCTGCTGTCCACATATTGTGTTGCCCAGTCCTACTTTAATGCTAGGTAGTGAGAGAATGCAATCAATTAGGCAGTTTCTGTGTTTTTCCACTGCTCGTGTGGCGTCTTCTTTGGCGGCTTGGCTGCTTCTAACTAGGCCAGGGCAAGAAGCGGCATGCGCACAACACCGCTTGAAGCCTTGCCCTCAGAAGGGCTGAATGAAGACTTAATCGCATCTTCATTCGACCCTTCTGAGGGCAAGACTTCAAGTGGCGTTGTGTGCATGCGGCTTTCAGCCTTACCCTGGCCTAGCTAGAAGCAGCCGAGCCGCCAAAGAAGACGCCACGCGAGCAGTGGAAAAACACAGAAACTGCCTAATTGATTGCATTCTCTCACTTCTACCTAGCATTAAAATAGGACTGGGCAGCACAAGAAAACACCATGTGAGCAGTCGTCGGGCACATCACCCTCCCGGAGCGTCACCCCCTCCCAACACGAGTGGTTCGTACCGGGTGGCAGCGGGGGGGGGGGTTGTGACACAGCAGTGGGGGTGTTGACACGGCAGCGGGGGGGGAGACGGGGTGATGCGCCAACCTCCTGCACCTAGTGACGCGCCGATGCGGCCGACATCCTGCCAGGGGTGACGCGCCTGCTAGTGACGCCACTGAATGAACCTATGTGAACATAAAGAGCATAAAACAAGCCCTTGTACGGAACTTCTTGCATTAAGTATGAAAATGTTCTGTCGGGGTAAAACTTGATGTGATGTCAGAAGTTCAGTTCTCCCATAGTTCCCTCCCCCTTTTAAGGTAAAGGAACTGCGTGGTGAAACTAGACTGGGAGAACAGAGGTTAATGCTTTGGACCATGTTATTTTCCCAGTTGGGC
The DNA here is from genome assembly GCA_026170595.1 of Plestiodon gilberti rubricaudatus. Lineage (NCBI taxonomy): Eukaryota > Metazoa > Chordata > Lepidosauria > Squamata > Scincidae > Plestiodon > Plestiodon gilberti. Next base: position 22,885,622 of record JANXHW010000002.1, on the reverse strand, counting down.
AGCCCAATCCCATGTAAGCCGTAAAGTATGTTTGCAATGGCTTTAGTAAGGGCCGCCAGCGCGGAGGCCAGCAGCCCTTACTCTGCTGCCCTCCAGACCCTGTACCGACCAGCAGAGGTAAGTCCTGCACCAGTCAGTGCAGGGGTGGGGGGAGGGCAGGCAGGGACGTGGAGGGAGGGAGCCAATTGGCCAGTCCGACGTGGGGATATCGGTGGCATGCTCTGCCGATATCCTAGGCCCATTCCTGGGCCTAGCCGGCCTTACACGGCCTCCTCAAATGTACGCCAGGCCATAGGGCCTCAGCTGACTTGCACCTGGGGAAGGGGACGAATGTCCCCTTCTCCCGAGGTGCTCCCGGGCTGCCAGGAATGGGATACAGCCGGATACATTTCGGCCGTCCGCCGCATCTTACACAGGATTGCGCCATAAATCCCACACATCCTATCTGCCACATGTGAAAAGCATGCCTATAAACTGAGCAAATAGCAACTTCTGTAATTTAAATTAGGAAAACAGCATGGGGAAAAAGGATTATCATTCTCTAGTGCCCTAACCCATGCAGCTTCTTTTATCTTTTACAAGTAAATCAGAATGTCCCATTTCCTGATGCTACATCAAGTTTGGATCATATACTAACTCAACTATGGCTGAAGGCTGAATATAGATTAGATTTCAACCTGCTCTTGCTAAAGAGATAATAAATATTAAGAAAACACACATACAGTTTTTGCATTATTTACAGCCCTATTCTATGCTCCCATTATGCCACTGGAACTAATGTTTTGGCAGTGTAAGGTACTTTAAGACGACCCACCTTCCTTGATCCACTCAGACTTGTGCCAGCAAATCACTAGCGAAGGTCTGAGTAGACCTGTTCCAGCACCAGAGACTTACTGCATTTGTTCCCTTACCCAGAGGAAACCTCTGGGACTGCTCCCCCCTGCATGAATAAGGGTGTCCTCTAGCAGCGCGGCTGCATCACAGGGGAAGGAAATGATAGGATTGGGCCCATATTTATTGAAGTACTATAAATGGGTTTTACCCCACCTTTTTTTTTCCATTGCACAAAAAAGCCAGTCTGCAATCTACAAATGACAACAACAGATAACAGATGTAAGAAACAAGATTTTCACCATGGGGTGTGGCTACCTGCCTACTTTTATGGCAGGAAGGTGCATTTCAAAACAAAGCAAAGGCATAATATTTTCAAGTTGTGCCTAGCCTATCATTTCTCAAGTTTACAGATACCAAAAGTTTGTTCTGCCAATGAGTAGCTCACACAAAATTGGAGGTATAAGGTGAGGTAGGTGTTCATTGTGTATTGTTTCACTGAAGCCAGTCGGTTATTGTCATGGAGCTTAGATTCCATATTCAATTTCTGTGTCAGCTGCCAATTGACTCCATGTAAAGCTGTTGAAAGTCCACTGAATGCTATCACAAGTGACACTTCATTCAGCTCAGTGCCATTGTGGAGTGCAAAGGTTGACAGATCTCGCATATCCACCACCTACAGACCTTATAGCACTTACTCATCTCAAGCACACTTGCCCAAGGGGGAAGAAAAACAATTATCTTGACTTGTCAGGTTTTTAAAATTCATATTGCATAGATATGCAACTAAAAATATTTCATATTGGCTGAGCTGATAACAAAGTAAACAGCAAGCAAAAAATGGGAATGAGGAGGAAAAACATAGTGCAGAAAGCATTCCGATATTCAAAATCCTATCCAAAGGTGAAGAAGAAGTTCAACTTCTTCTTTTCAGAAGAAGTTGTCTTCTTTTCAGAAGAAGTTGTCCAGAAATGACAAGATGGGCATAGGACTTTCTTTCAGAACCAACTCGGGGTGCAACAAGTAATTCGCACATTTTTGAGTTTTCCAGAACTCTTTTTTTTCAAGTGGGATGCTGGCCGGAAAGAGAGAGAGAGAGAGAGAGAGAGAGAGAGAGAGAGAGAGAGAGAGAGAGAGAGGAGTGGGCGTGATGTTGAAGCCTGCCATTTATAACAGCCTTAAAGCAGAGTGCAGGACATTTTAGACATACAGTACTGACTTGCTTACTCACAACTAAATCCAGCAGTGTTCAATTGGGGCCTATTCTCTAGTAACTGTGTTTAGGATACACACACACACACACACACACACACACACACACACACACACACACACACACACACTCAGAAGCAAGCCCCACTGAACACAATGGGGCTTGCTTCTGAGTAGACATGCCTAGGATTGTGCTCTAAGGGTTTAATAAGCTACACCTGCCCACATTCGAGCCCCAAGTTGGTTCTCAAATAATGTTTTTCAATTTATTAATTTCCCCCACCATTTTCACTGCTTCCCCCCACCATTTTTGTCGTTTTCCTCACCATTTTTGCTGCCATTTTCGCCGCTTACCTTTTTGGCCACCCTCCTTCCCGCTGCGTTGTCGCTGCCGCGTTTTCACAGCTGCCAGAAAGTAGGGAACTATTTTTCCCCATATTGTTTTCTGTCCACCTAAACTCAGTTTGCGTTTTCTAATGTTACCGTTTGCTAATTGTGAATTAGCCTTACATGCACTGGAGCTGTGTAGTCGCATGATGCCACCACAAAGGTATATTCCAATTATGCAAATTGTGATGCCGTTACATTCACTCAGAGAAATCACTCTATATTCATTGGCAACAAAAGCAATGTCAGAACAGCATGCCCTTACTTGGCAACTTCTTTAATAGCCATCTAGGTTCTGCCACACACTGCTTGCCCTCTCCCTCCAAGGTTTGACTAATCTGCACTGGTCCTACAATTATTTTGTCATTTTGATAGCTGAAGGGGGTCTGGGAAGAGCTCTTTGAGCTTTATTCACCTCCCTTGCTCTGGTACTATATTAGCAGGTTGCAGTCGAAGGGCCTAACTAACAGCTACATGCCAATATGTGTTACAAAATGGTGATGATGACTTTCATCAGAAAAGCCACTTTGGGAGGAAGGGGTTTTCTATAGAGAGGCAATGAAGGGAGGGTCTTCTTGTATGCAGCTGGTTCTGACCATTTTGGCTCGCTTATTGATGCCTTGGTACTTGACCCTTCCCTTCTGGCCCATTTGGACTGTCAGGGAGATCCCCACATGTGCTGGAATACAACTGCCTGGGACCTGATTCATGTGTAGGCCTGACATAAGTTCCCCTTTCCAGAAGAGGATTTAGTATTCTTGCTTGCACTAGCTGAGGGTGAAAAAGTCAAAAAGCCTTGATTTTGTCAGTTGTTGATGCTCAACTATCTCCAGCATCTCTGATTCACCCCTAAATGTTAGTCTTACCATCCATCCCGGAATACCTTATGGATTCAACCTTATGGAATTCCCTCCCCTTTGACTTACGAACTGCTCCCTCCTTGGACACTTTCCGGCGAGGCCTAAAAACCTTCTTGTTCAAAGAAGCCTTCTGAGCCCTTGCCTTTTTTTAACATCTTGCTGGTACAGTTTTTATGCTTACTGCTGTTTTTATGCTCCTGTTTTAATTGTGCTATGATCTTTTAAATCGATTTTTAGAGACTGTTTTTATTAATTTTCATTAATTGTTTTTTACAGTTTTAAAATGTCATTATTTTTTGTATTGTATTTTCTTTTTTGTTGTTGTTGTAAGCCGCCTTGGGTCCCTTCGGGGAGAAAGGTGGGATAAAAATACTGTAAATAATAAATAAATAAACACCTGGGATCATCCCGGGTTCCGGGCTCCGGTCCTGGACTTTCCAGGCCCAGTGGAAGCCTCTGCCGCCACTTTAAAACTGTAAAGACTCATCTTTTTTCCGGTGACGCCATCTTGGATTTCGCGAAATCTCGTGAGGGCACATGAGTTAGAGATTTCGCAAGATCCAAGATGGCGGTGGTGGAAAAAAGGTGAGTTTTTACAGTTTTAAAGCGGCGGTGGCTTGGGGGCAGAAGGAGGACCAGAGGACAGAGACGGCAGTGAGGATGGAGACGAGACAACGAGGTGGAGGACGGCGACGGCAACGAAGACGGGCGGCAAGGACGGCGGCGGCAAGACGGTAGCGACGAAGATGGGCAGCAAGGACGGCGTCGAAGATGGCGACAAAGATGGGCAGCGAAGATGGCGGTGGCAAGATGGTGGCGGAGGGACAGGTAAGCGGCAGTGGCAAAACGGCCATTTTCATGGCCAGAAATAAATAAATAAATATATTTCAGCCAAATCTTTTTTGTTTATTTATTTATTTAATTGGTTAATTAAAAAAACTGGGGGGGGGGTGTCCCGGTTTCAAACTGGGAAAATATGGTAAGCCTACTAAATGTGATCAAATCACATTTGAATTGGGTCAAAGGACTATTGTTACAGGATAGTTGCTTGTGTAAGCAGACCCAGGGAATGAAGCCAATTCAGCCGGAAGAATTCTGAGGCCTGGTGTGCGATCAGCTTATAGAGCACCTGCGATGATACCCAGATGGGCAAAACAAGGAATGGCAGCTGCAAATCTTAGAGGCAGTTGTGGGTTTTTACACTGTTCAATAAACTTACCTATACTACAGCATATTGCTTCAGTAGCTTGTAAAGACTGACAGCACAATCCTGTGTAGGAGTGCGCCGGGGGAGCGCATGCTTCCCCAGCACAGGGTGTCGTGAAAGTGCGGTAAAGCACTTTCACAGCATCTGGCAAGTAAGGACCACTGACGCAGTCCTTATCCCGGCTCCTACCCAGTCCTGTGCCCACTGGAGCAGGTAAGGCGTACACCGACCAAGGCAGGGGCGGGGGGGGGGGCAGACCGGATGGTGAGGGAGGGCGGCCATAGGCCGTGGAAGACCTGGAGAGGGCGGGGATATTGGTGGCAAGATACGCCAATATCCAAAGCCCTCTCCAGGCCCGTTGCAGCCTTACACGGAGGGCTAGAATATACGCGAGCTCCAGAGCTTGCATACATTCGATTAGGCCCATTGGGCCTCTTGACGCTTACACCCGGGGAAAGGGACAATCATACCCTTCCCTCGAGGTGCTCCCAGGCTTCCCCGTGGCAGCCCGGGACCTGGATAGGATACTTATCTTACCTTACACAGTATGTTACACAGGATTGGGCTGTGAGAGTTTCTTTTCCTATGGCCATTACAATATGTTCAGATTTTCAAAACATCTATTTAAAGTCCAATTAAAGATTCTGTTCTTCGTTTCAGTACAGAAAATTGTGAGTTAAGCTATATAAATCTAGAAAATATGTTAATCTCCCCTTACTCATCTGTTCTAGAGATTTAAATGGAAATTTAATATTGATATTGCAAGAAATTGAACAGAAGCCAAACTAATTCAGTAAAAGTGCTCTATCTACATATTAACTACTTTATCTCCACAGAGTTGCAATCCTATTTACCTTTCCTCTGACTATCTAAGGGGATTCAATTTCTTCTAGTTTTTCAAATTCATTTTTATATTTATTTGGATTTTTCTTTTGGTCATGCTGTTGCTATGAATTATAGTCTTCTCAGCTATTTGAGAGACATTTTATGTTGTAGAGCAGAGGTTCTCAACCTGTGGTACGTGGACCACGTGCTAGGGGTACGCCAAGGACTGGCCGTTATCTGCCCCATTATCACTTAATTAAGTGTTAATTAAGTTTTTAATTTTTTTCTGGTTTTTTTCGGAGCCGGAGAGCTCCCTTGTGCTTTCTTCCGTGACTAATCAATCTGATCTACAGCTGATTGACGGGGTTAATTTATGCACGTGCATGAGTTGAGCATCTCAGCAGCCAGCAGAGGGCGTTGTGCTCCTCAGTTCAATTCAGCTGAGCTGCAGAGGGCGTTGTTCTCCCAGCTCTCCTTCGATGGTGAATGAATGCAGCTTGGATAAGCTTCTGAACTGGGCCTAGTTGGAGAGACTTTGGAAACTGTGCATAGGTGGGATGGAGTAAGAGTTGAGTTTGGGGGTTTTTTGTACTTGGGATTTATGTTATTTACTTTGGAAACTGTGCAGGGGTGGGGGAAACAGTTGACTTTGGGGGGGTTGTACTTGGGATTTATGTTTTTTACTTTGGAAACTGTGCATGGGTGAGGTGGGGGAAGAGTTGAGTTTGGGGGGCTTCTGTGCTCCTCAGTTCAGTTCAGCTGAGCTGCAGAGGGCGTTGTCCTCCCAGCTCTCCTCCAATGGTGAATGAATACAGCTTGGGTAAGCTTCTGAACTGGGCCTAGTTGGGGAGACTTTGGAAACTGTGCATAGGTGGGGTGGGGTAAGAGTTGAGTTTGGGGGGTTTTGTACTTGGGATTTATGTTTTTTACATTGGAAACTCTGCATGGGTGGGTTGGGGGAAAACAGTTGAGTTTGGGGGGTTTGTACTTGGGATTTATGTTTTTTAATTTGGAAACTGTGCATGGGTGGGGTGGGGTGGGGGAAACAGTTGGGTTTGGGGTTTTTTTGTACTTGGGATTTATGTTTTTTGTGTATTTTGTTCATGTATCTTATTGCTGTGTGTTTTTTAAAAGAGATCCTGGCATTTTTGTGTATTTTTGTGCAATTTATGTAAATTAGCTAATTATGTAAATTGGTTAATTATGCTAATTATCTGGGGGTACTCCAGAATTTTTGACCTTCAATGGGTGTACCCAGGCCTCCAAAGGTTGAGAACCCCTGTTGTAGAGTTATTGCAGAAAAACTCCAGGTTAACTGTGCATAATTATTTAAACTTTGCAGGTTTTTGTTCAGATCTACAGCACAGCAAAGTGTGTTCTTGGCAAGTGTGGTCTTGCACCGGCCTTCCCTGCTTGAAAGTAGTCTGCAAACGTGCTTTACGGCACGTTTGCGACTACTCCGGACGGCAGAACGCTAGGTCCGCCGCCCGCAAGTTACATAGGATTGCGCAGTAAATGCTAGAGAGGCTCAGCAAGGTTTACAGGAAGCAGTTTTCTGCTTCCTGTTAAACTTGCCGAGCCTCTAGAGAACAATGGATATGGCGTTCACCTCTATCCATGGTTTTCATGTATCCGCAGGTGGGTCCTGGAACATATCCTCCGCAGATACAGGGGCCCAACTGTATACTGCCTTCTGGAATTTATCATAGATTGTTACATGCAATTGATTCTTGGGGTGTGCATGCTTTTTGTTGTTGTTTGTTTTTCACTATTCCATTCATTTTCATTATTAGAAGCATCATTAATTTAGTTCATGTGCTAAACTCAGCTTTGTTTCAGTTACAGTTTCAATATTTTTGTTATTCCCATGCATTTTTGTTTGTCTCCAAATGGCCACTTTTTTCCCAATAATGCACTGGATGTTGCGTTGTTCTGGGGCAGGGTGGTCCAACTTCTCATACCTCGAGGGCCGCATGCTGACACAGAACCCAGGGGCCGCACAATCAATTAAATAAGTAATTAATTATTAATTAATAATATAATTATTAATAATTCTTTTCAAAGCAGAAGTGCAAGATGTTGTCCCCACCATTCTCCCTTTGACACCCCAAAGGGTCTGTTTTTAAGAGGACAACCCCCCCAATGCAACACCCCCTTTCCTTTCACATGATCCATCTCATCTACCCTCCCCCAATAAATAGGAGAGACTGTAATAGGACATAAATAGGAGAGACTGTGATTCACTGACACCCCCAGACTCCTTTCCCTCCCACCTCCCCCTCCAAAACTAACAAAACAAGACAGAATATTCCTTCTCATCTGCAGCACAGAGGAATTCTGGGAGAAGTGGAGAAAGAAATAAGAACAGCTAGGTACTTGGGGGTGGGGGGCAAAGGAGGGGCAACAAGAGAGGTCATGATCTTGCAGGACACGCTGCCCTGTGGTGTGTGTGTGTGTGTGTGTGTGTGTGTGTGTGTGTGTGTGTGTGTGTGTGTGTGTAGTGAAGTGAAGTGAGTCACAGGAACCTAACCCCATTTTCCCCAAAGGATCAATGCTTCAGTAACCGCAGTTTCCATTACCACGGGTGTTTTCCAGGAACGTAATCTCCGCGGTTAACGAGAATTGACTGTATATTTATCCAAACTTGGCCAGTTTTATTTATGCTATCTTTACTTGTTGAAACAAAGCTTGCTTTAATTGAGGACATTGAATGATTTGCAGTAATATTGCTTGTTTCACTTCCTGTCACACTTCATCATGGGTTTTGTAGTCTTAAGGCTGCAGGAACTATTCCCATACAACTATATTTTTGATGCTTGTTAGAATGAGGATGGATTGAGCTGGATAGTTGAAATATACTGAGAATTCATATGAATTTGTAACACTAGCAACCCAATCCTGTCTAGGGCCTCCGCAGCATGCAAAAGCATGCGGCGCTGGATTCTAGGCGATTGGGCCTGTGCCGGCGCAGCTAGAGCACACCTCGGGAGAAAGGGATGTTTGTCCCTTTCCCCTGGGTAGAGCCCCAGTTCCCCCTCGGATCGTGCCCCTCGGTCCTCGGATGTGCGTCGGCAAAATGGCTGGCACAAATCTGAAGAGCCGGTGTAAGGCCGGCCAGGCCTGCGACGGAGGATAGGGCTTGGCGGAGTGTGCTGCCGATAATCCCTCCCCCGTTCCTGGCCTGGCTGACCAATCGCCCCCTCCCATACCACCCTGGTCTGCCTTCCCCATGTCCCTACCCTACAGGTGGGGACTTACCTGCGCCAGCTGGCACTGGCTGTGACCCCAGCCGGAATGAGCGATGCCGGCCTCTCCGCTGGCACAGCTTACACACCAGGTGTTGTAAACGTGCCTTATGGCACGTTTACAACACCCGGCACCGGCAGAGCTGTTGCTCCACCGGTGCATGTCTACACAGGATTGTGCCGTAGATACAAGGCAAGTTACTCATGAGTAGATTTACTGATATCTCTGCTTTTTATTATGCTATCTAAATTTGCCATAGCTTTCCTTCCAAGGAGTAAGCGTCTTTTAATTTCATGGCTGCTGTCTCCGTCTGCAGTGATCTTGGAACCCAAAAAAGTAAAATCTGTTACTGCTTCCATTTCTGCCCCTTCTATTTGCCAGGAATTGATGGGACCAGATGCCATGATCTTAGTTTTATTAATGTTGAGTTTTAAGCCAACTTTTGCACTCTCCTCTTTCACTCTCATCAAGAGGCTCTTTAGTTCTTCTTCACTTTCTGCCATTAGAGTGGTATCGTCTGCATATCTGAGGTTGTTGATGTTTCTCCCGGCAATCTTGATTCCGGCTTGCGATTCATTCAGCCCTGCATTTCTCATAATGTACTCTGCATATAAGTTAAATAGGCAGGGTGACAATATACAGCCTTGCCGTACTCCCTTCCCAATTTTGAACCAATCAGTTGTTCCATGGCGGGTTCGAACTGTTGCTTCTTGACCCGCATACAGGTTTCTCAGGAGACAGGTAAGGTGGTCTGGTATCCCCATCTCTTTAAGAACTTGCCACAGCTTGTTGTGATCCACACAATCAAAGGCTTTTGCGTAGTCAATGAAGCAGAAGTAGGTGTTTTTTTGGAACTCTCGTGCTTTCTCCATGATCCAGCGCATGTTGGCAATTTGATCTCTAGTTCCTCTGCCTCTTCGAAACCCAGCTTGTACATCCGGTAGTTCTCGGTCCACGTGCTGCTGAAGCCTAGCTTGTAGGATTTTGAGCATAACCTTGCTAGCATGTGAAATGAGTGCAATTGTGCGATAGTTTGAACACTCTTTGGCACTGCCCTTCTTTGGAATTGGAACGTAAACTGACCTTTTCCAATCCTTTGGCCACTGCTGAGTTTTCCAAATTTGTTGGCATATTGAGTGCAGCACTTTCACAACATCATCATTTAGGATTTTAAGTAGCTCAGTTGGGATATTATCATCTCCGCTAGCTTTGTTGTTAGTAATGCTATCTAAGGCCCACTTGACTTCGCTCTCTAGGATGTCTGGCTCTGGGTCAGTGACCACACCAGCGTGGTCATCAGGAACATTAAGATCTTTCTTGTATAGTTCTTCTGTGTATTCTTGCCATCTCTTCTTAATCTCTTCTGCTTCTGTCAGGTCTCTGCCTTTTTTATCCTTTATCATGCCCATCTTTGCACAAAATGTTCCCTTGATATCTCCAATTTTCTTGAAGAGATCTCTAGTCCTCCCCATTCTGTTGTTTTCCTCGATTTCCTTGCATTGTTCATTTAAGAAGGCCTTCTTATCTCTCCTTGCTATTCTCTGGAAATCTGCATTCAGTTGTTTATATCTTTCCCTTTCACCTTTGCTTTTCGCATTCCTTCTTTCCACAGCTATTTGTAAAGCCTCATCTGACAGCCACTTTGCTTTCTTGCATTTCTTTTTCTTTGGGATGGTTTTCGTTGCTGCCTCCTGTACAATGTTACGAACTTCCGTCCATAGTTCTTCAGGCACTCTGTCTACCAGGTCTAGTGCCCTAAACCTATTCTTCACCTCCACTGTATACTCATAAGGGATATGGTTTAGGTCATATCTGACTGGTCTAGTGGTGTTCCCTACATTCTTCAATTTAAGCCTGAATTTTGCAATAAGAAGCTCATGATCTGAGCCACAGTCAGCTCCAGGTCTTGTTTTTACTGACTGTATAGAGCTTCTCCATCTTTGGCTGCAAAGCACATAATCTATCTGGTTTCGGTATTGACCATCTGGTGATGTCCAGGTGTAGAGTCGCCTCTTGTGTTGTTGGAAAAGAGTGTTTGCTATGACCAGCGTGTTCTCTTGACAGAACTCCGTTAGCCTTTGCCCTGCTTCATTTTGCGCTCCAAGGCCAAACTTGCCTGTTGTTCCGTTTATTTCTTGATTTACTACTTTCGCATTCCAGTCTCCTATGATGTAAAGGACATCTTTTTTGGGTGCTAGTTCTAGAAGGTGTTGTAGGTCTTCATAGAACCGGTTAACTTCATCTTCTTCGGCATCAGTGGTTGGGGCATACACTTGGATTACTGTAATGTTGAATGGTTTGCCTTGGATTCGAACTGAAATCATTCTGTCGTTTTTGAGGTTGCACCCCAGTACTGCCTTTCCCACTCTTTTATTGACTATGAGGGCTACTCCATTTCTTCTAAGGGATTCATGCCCACAGTAGTAGATATGATGGTCACCTGAATTAAATTCGCCCATGCCCGTCCATTTTAGTTCGCTGATTCCCAAGATGTCAATGTTCAATCTTATCATCTCATCTTTGACCACATCCAGCTTGCCTTGATTCATAGACCTCACATTCCATGTTCCTAAGCAATATTGCTCCTTGCAGCATTGGATTTTCCTTTCAACCTCAGACACATCCACAGCTGGACGTCCTATTGGCTTTGGCCCAGCCGCTTCACTCTTTCTGGGTCTACTTGGAATAGTCCTCCGCTCTTCCTCAGTAGCATATTGGACACCTTCCGACCTGAGGGGCTCATCTTCCGGCGTCATATCTTGTAGCCTTTTGGAACTGTTCATGGGATTTTCTTGGCAAGGTTACTGGAGTGGGTTGCCATTTCCTTCTCCAGTGGACAAAAGTTCGTATAGTCAGGGCGATGGTGTTCCCAGTAGCAATGTATGGTTGCGAGAGCTGGACCATAAGGAAGGCTGAGCGCCGAAGAATAGATGCTTTTGAACTGTGGTGCTGGAGAAGACTCCTGAGAGTCCCTTGGACTGCTAGGAGATCAAATCAGTCAATCCTAAATGAAATCAACCCTGACTGTTCCCTGGAAGGACAGGTACTAAAGCTGAAACTCAAATATTTTGGCCACCTAATGCGAAGAGAGGAGTCTCTGGAGAAGACTCTGATGCTGGGAAAGACTGAAGGCAAAAGGAGAAGGGGAAGGCCAAGGATGAGATGGTTAGACAGCATCACCGATGCAACGAACATGAAAATGAGCGAACTCAGGAAGATAGTGGAGGATAGGAAGGCCTGGCGGGATATGGTTCATGGGATCACGAAGGGTCGGACATGACTTAACGACTGAACAACAACAACAGATTTACTGAAAGCACAGCAGATTTCAGAAGGCCCTTAATTTATGTATGACTTCTTTTCTTTAACCAATCATTGATGATTTTCATGTCTTTGTTGTACTATTTATTATTGAAATAAACGTGTTTGTGTAGTATTAACTATCTGTGAAATGTGTACATTAATATTATTTTTCTTACTGAGATATCACTATACGAAACAGTGTTTTGTTTTATTTGTAATGTTCTGCTTGTTTTGGACTAAATCCTCATCTGACCTTTCTGTACTGTGAGAGTTTGACCTAAAGGTTAAACCTCAAAACTATAGAGTTACGTGTCACCATATGTCACCAACTACTATAACATACAATTTGAAATGTTCTTCAGTTTTAAAGCATCTAAGAGAAAAAGAAAGTTTACTAAGGTATAGAGACACTTTAAAGAGAATTATTATGGGCTTGCAATACAATGTCCAGAATGTATCAATCCACTTGTCTTTCACATCTTCTTTTTTTAAAAAAAACTAGCTTTGACACTGATTCATTAGAAAAAGATATTTCAGTATAAACCAAGGGTTATGCCATCTGCTCAAGCCATCTTCTCTTTCATATTTCATCTCTTCCTTTTTGAACCTGAAGTCATGATGCCAAGGCATAATATTTCAATCATAACCATAGCAACAAGGCATGAATTGGTAAACATCAGATTGTTTCTTTCTGGCATGATCATGAGAGAAGACTTTTATCCGGATAACATGTGTGCACACACACACACACACACACACACACACACACACACACACACACACATATACGGGGGGGGGAATCCATTTAGCCTATACATTCCACAGAATAAAGAGGGTACATGGTTTGAAACAAATGGTTTTGGGACCCTTTCATTCAACTTGGCATTCGTGATGAGTTGAATGCAGTGGGTACACATGTTGTCCCAGGGGAGCAGCGATCTCCACTGATCCATTTGGGATTTATGCATTCTTTTCAGTTTTGCCTTCTCGAGCCAGCTGCAGCAGGTAGGACGAGAGAGCAAGAGGGCAATTAACAATGCAAACTTTCCAGTCTTGGCACATTCTAACTAAATTGTCCAAGAGTCTGATAAGGTTTTTTGGTTTGTTTTTAACACAGAGAAATCTCCAGTCAAAGTGTGGCATTGGGAGGGATGTGCAGGAAATAAAACAAAGACACAATGCATAGTCTCTTCATTCTGCTCTGCTGTCATTGCTCTGTTGCAAGGGTGTGTGTGTGTGTGTGTGTGTGTGTGTGTGTGTGTGTGTGTGTGTGTGGCAGACAGTGTTTTGTGCAAAACAAAAACTCCTTTAAGTTATGTTTAGGATTGTCATTCCAGCATTATTTTCCTTTGAGCTTATTTGGGGGTTGCTTTACCTGTACTGTTTTATTATCATAGCAATCTCCTCTAGATATGGCCCCACCCTGTACATGAGATTGTTTGTATTACCCAGTTATTCCCATTACCCAGTTATTCCCTGTTTTTGTTTAGAGTTTTCCTATACAGTATTTGATGATGAGATGGTTAGACAGCATCACCGATGCAACGAACATGAAAATGAGCGAACTCAGGAAGATAGTGGAGGATAGGAAGGCCTGGCGGGATATGGTTCATGGGATCATGAAGGGTCGGACACAACTTAACGACTGAACAACAACAACAACATACAGTATTTTATTTTAATTCTGCTTTCTCTTGTTGGCCCCATCCCATTTTCTTGTACTGTATTTAAGTCTCATATTCTAAGTGTGTGAGATTGCATTTGTGGGGGGGGGGACTTTTTAGTAGGGCTTGCTCAAGAGCTTAAGCAGCCTCTCTAATAGCAGTGTATAGTGATAAAAACAAACAAACCTCTGGCAGGTTTCTAGGCTCCCCTGGGTCTCCATCCTCCTCACTCTTTCCTTTCTCCCCACTTCTTAACATAAAAACATAAGAAGAGCCTTGCTGGATCAGGCCAAAGGCCTATCTAGGCCAAAGGCCCTGTATCACACAGTGGCCCCACCAGATGCCTTAGGGAGCACACAGCCAACAAGATCACCTGTTCCCCATTGTCACTCCCTTGCACCTGGCACAGAGAAAATCTACTCCTATAACCAGGAGGTTGCTTATGGCTTGTAACCTGTGATGGTCTTTTCCTCCATGAATCTGTCCAAACCCCTTTTAAAGGCATCTAGGCCAGGTGCCATCACCACATCCTGTGACAAGGAGTTCCACAGATGAATTACATGCTGGGTAAAGAAATATTTTCTTTTATCTGTTCTAACTCTCCCTCCACTCAATTTTAGTGCATGTCCCCTGGTTCTGGTGTTGTGCGAGAGGGAGAAGAACTTCCCTCTATCCACTCTCTCCATCCCATGCTTAATTTTATAAGTCTCAATCATGTCCCCCCTCAGGCGCCTTTTTTCTAGGCTGAAAAGCCCCAAACGCTGTAGCCTGTCCTCATAAGGGATGTGCTCCAGCCCACGAATCATTCTGGTCACTCTTTTCTGCACCTTTTCCAATTCAACTATATCCTTTTTGAGGTGTGGTGACCAGAACTGGACACAATACTCCAGATGTGGCCTTACCATCGATTTGTACTGGCCGTTTTATTTTCAATCCCTTTTTTAATGATCCCGAGCATGGAATTGGCCTTCTTCACAGCCGCCACACACTGGGTCGACACTTTCTTTGACCTGTCCACCAGCACCCCAAGATCTCTCTCTTGATCCGTCACAGACAACTCAGAACCCATTAGCGTATATGTGAAATTTTGGTTTCTTGCCCCAGTGTGCAATACTTTGCACTTGCTTACACTGAAGCGCATCTGCCATTTTGGGGCCCATTCTCCCAGTTTGGAGAGATCCTTCTGGAGCTCTTCACAATCCCTGCTGGTCTTCACCACCCGGAAAAGTTTAGTGTCATCTGCAAACTTGGCCACCTCGCTGCTTATCTCCAACTCCAGGTCATTTATGAATAAGTTGAAAAACACATAGTTCTTCTATGTGTGTTAAGATTTTATCTTTAATGAGACTTTCCACCATCTTCCCTGGAACAGATGTTAGGCTGACCGGCCTGTAGTTTCCCGGGTCCTCCCTCCTTCCTTTTTTAAAGATTGGCGTGACATTAGCTATCCTCCAATCCTCTGGCACAGTGGCCGTTTTAAGGGACAAGTTGCATATTTTGGTCAAGAGGTCAGCAACGTCATTCTTGAGTTCCTTCAGAACTCTTGGGTGAATGCCATCTGGGCCTGGTGATTTATTGATCTTTATTTTGTCAATTAAGTCTGAGACGTCTTCTCCCGTCCTGCTTCCTGTCTTCTTGTCTTCTCCATCCTTTCCTACCTTGGATTCTCCAGCTACTTGCCTTGAGTTCTGCCTCCTTTTCTCTTCTCTTCCTCTCTCTCGCTCCTTGTCTCCTCTACCTCTTCCTGCCTCCAGCTCTCCCCCCCCCCCCAGCAACCCTATGGAGCTGGTACCAGCTGCCTAGCTCTGTCTGATTGAGACCACTGTCAATGGTGTGGCTGGCTTCATGCTGACACCAGGCAATGGCATCATCATTGGGTGTCACTGAAGGGAGCTGCTGATTGTGACTGTCCTGGGCAACATCCTTTGAGCTGCAGCAAGCTACTGGGTCTCACAGATGGATATGAAGTATATGAAGTCCTGGAGCGCTGTCTGGAGGCGGTTGGGGTCTGGATGAGGTTGAGATTGAATCCAGAAAAGACAGAGGTCCTACTAGTCAGGAAAGCTTCGATGCAGGTACTGAGTCACCTGCCCGTTCTGAATGGGGTTGCACTCCCCCTGCAGGAACGGGTGTACAGCTTGGGAGTACTTCTGAATTCACAGCTCTCCCTGGAAAGCCAGGTGGCGGCTGTGGCCAGGGGTGCGTTTGCCCAGCTTCGGCTGGTGCACCAGCTGCGGCCGTACTTGAGTTGATCAGACATGACCATGGTGGTCCACGCCTTAGTGACTTCAAGACTGGATTACTGTAATGCGCTCTACGTGGGGCTGCCCTTGAAGATGATTCGGAAGCTGCAATTAGTGCAGAATGTGGCGGCCCAGGTGGTCACTGGAGCTAGGCGGTTTGACTCTGTTGAACCACTGCTTCAGCGGCTGCACTGGCTGCCCATTTGTTTCCGGGCCCAATTCAAGGTGCTGGTAATGACCTTTAAAGCCCTTCACGGTTCGGGTCCAGGATATCTGAGGGACCGCCTTCTCCCATACATTCCGGCCCGCTCTCTTAGGTCATCTGAGGGGACTCTCCTGCGAGTGCCACCTCTATCGCAAGTTAGGGGAGTGGCAACACGTGGGCGAGCCTTCTCTGCTGTGGCACCACAACTGTGGAACTCCCTGCCAGGGGATCTTAGAACTACCCCCTCCCTCATGACTTTTCGGCGAGGGCTCAAAACGTTTTTGTTTCGTCTAGCGTTTGGGTGATGGGCTGTGGTCTATCTCCTGTGTCTCAAGATGCTCTGCCATGCTGCTTATCTGCTCCATACTGCCCCCCAGTGGATTTTATTGTTTTTAAAATTGTTTATGTACAGTTATGTATTGTTTAAACTCTTTTATGTATTTTTTAAGTTATGTATTTTAACTTCTGTTGTAAGCCGCCTTGGGCATTTGCCTTGGCAAAGGAAAAGGCGGGATATAATTTTTTTTTAATAAGTAAATAAATATAATAAACAGTAGTATATTTGAACATGTAAAGAAGGCCTCTGCTTCACCACTGAGTTACCACAGTCTGTTGCCACACACTTAAGAAGCAAGGTTTCTGTTTAGGGTGGATGGTGGAATTCCCACATAGGCCTAAGTCCTGGTATTCGCCCCCCCCCCACTTTCTTTACTGACCCCACTACTCACAACTCTTGTAGCAGCATCCTCAGTTTGCTTTGGCCGTTTTAAAGGTTATATCTTAGGATGGTACTGCTGAGCTACTGCTAAATCTTATGCTTGTTCTGTACCTCTCTGTATCCATACACTTGCACTAGAACTCGGTTGAAGACACTGTTAGCAGCAGTGGCTCATTAGATTGTCCTTGAGCCAGTTTGGGTGGTATTTTCTGAATGAGCCCCTCATAACGAGGACCAGAATCATGCATGCATGTCCTTCTCCTTCCCGTGTGCTTGCCCCTTTCCTCCTTTTCCGAATGATGTGCTTCATTCAAACTGCCCTGTCACACGGGATCCTTCTACTTGTCTACCAGAGCAATCCTCCACTGCGGCCAGGCTCCCACTCGGCCGGAGGTCTACTTGGGGAAGGGGACGTTTGTCACCTTCCCAGAGTGTAAAGCCAGGCCCGGCCGATCGGCCTCCTCGGACTTCTGCCAGCAAAATCGCTGGTGGAATTAAGAGGAGGCCGTGTAACAGCCCAGCCACCTGGCGGGGACCGGAATACGGCCAAGGCTGTCCCCCGTCCCCTCCTGCGACGGCTGGGCCAATGGGCCCCCTCCCCTTTACCGCCGGACCCCCTCCCCGCCTACTGGATCCTTACATGGGTCCGGTGGCGGTCCTTCGGGCGCTCCGTCTGA
This sequence comes from Plestiodon gilberti rubricaudatus, assembly GCA_026170595.1. Lineage (NCBI taxonomy): Eukaryota > Metazoa > Chordata > Lepidosauria > Squamata > Scincidae > Plestiodon > Plestiodon gilberti. The sequence continues at coordinate 22,868,244 of JANXHW010000002.1, read as the reverse complement.
GGAGCAGGGGAGGCTGGCCTTGCGCTGATCTTCCCTGCTCTCGAGTAGTTGTAAATGTGCTTTATGGCATGTTTGCGACTACTTCGGGAGGCGGAACGCTCGTTCCACCATCCTCATTTTCGTCAGGATTGCACTGTACATGTAATAAGTTAAACTAGGGGAAAGGGGAAAGCACGTAGGAAGAGCAGGAGGATGTGGGCGTTCGTTCCCACTTTTCGTTGCACAGAAAGGGGCCAGTTTGGAATGTTTCATCTGAACCAGCCCCTTGTGGTTTGAGCTGTGTGTGCACAGACCGGAAAGGGCATGTCTCAAGGAATCCATGAATAAGAATGCATTACATTCCTAGGAGAAACATTATCTCCCTGTGACAAACAGACCAATTAACAATGAATGTGGATTTCATATGGATTCACCCTGTTGAATTCTTGACAGTCAATAAAAATAATGCAGTCCCTTTGCCCTGTGACTGCTGAGGCAAAGGGAAGCACAATCTGGATGGCGTCACCAGCTAGAGAGCCAGTGACTGGACAGTATTTCCATCTAAGCAAGAATGCCAGCAAGGAAAGATCAGTTTGGCTCAAACTGGATTTAAATGCCGGTTAAAAGGTACACTGGTTTATACTGGCATTGACTAAATGATGACCCTGCTCTACGTTTTCCTTATTCCCCTTCACTTAAGTATCTTGTCTGAGGACAGGATTTGGACAGGACCAGGACAATGCTCTAGAAATATAATCATCACCATCAGCAAGAACAGCATTGGGACCAGGGGTGGCATGATGACCCGAAATGCCGCCTGATGCTGTCTCAGGTCTGCTGCCTCTGTGTTACAAACAAATAAACCCTTATCATGCTTCTTGTGCACTGCTGTGAAACTCAGAAGTCCCACACTTTTGAGTTTTATGGCTGTGTGTGAGGAGCACGGTAAGGAGGGGAATGATCTTCTCACTGGAGTGAGCGGGAAGCAGCTCAGTGCTTGTGTTGGTGGCAGGTTGGAAGGAGGTGGTGGTGGCAGCAGACTTGAGGTGAAAGCCGCCCTGAATCCGCTGCCCCCTCAGACCCCTCTCAAACTACCGCTGATGCAACCCACATCGGGTGGTTGCATAGATGGGACCACTGGGAAGAGAAAAGAAAAATAATAACTGCATGATAATAATAACAAAAATACCAACAATGTTAATACTAATACTAATACTAATACTAATACTAATACTAATACTAATACTAATACTAATACTAATACTAATAATGTTTTATTATATGAAATAGTTGACGGTAGGGTACACTCACATAGATTAACGTTCCAGTTCAAATTCAGCATTTCTGGATTATGTATAAACATGCACTAAATCCGGGCAAATAAGCAAGGTTGTCAGCATCTGAAATATTTTTTGTGGAATTCCATTTTCTTGTTGGAGAGGAGAACATCTGACCACTGCGTGGCTCTGCTAAAGCCGCGTGCAAATGAAGGAACAGGGCATCCAATTTATGGTATGATCAGCAACAGTATGAGCAGAAACATGTGGCAAATTGACGTAAATGCAAGGCAGTTGGTGTGATCTTTGCATGCTTGATAGTATCTTCAAGGGGACCTCTGTTGAGCTAAACTGAGTGAGTATCAGCTTTCACCCACAGCGCCCAACAATAGATTGTGGGTAAGTCTGACAAGGCCCTTGGGATGGAATGCTGCCCTCTGCCACCATATGGCTTGAATGGGGTTTCATCCCTGTTACAATATCCTGAAAAGAAAGAATTCATTGCTAAATCGATGTATGGCTTGTGCTTAATCCTATGAAGCTAATGATCTGTGAAGGACAGGTTAAAAATGCTTTTTGTAAATAAGTACCGTATTGTCCCGAGTATAAGACGCACCTGATTATAAAACGCACCCTTAAAGTTTGGTGCTATTAAAATTTTTTAATTAAATCACTGGCATTAAATTGAAACAGCCTGATTATAAGACGCACCCCTAGTTTAAAAACTTAAATTAGGAGAAAAAAGTGAGTCTTATACTCAGACCAATACGGTATATTATGCAGCCTGTCAGCTGCAGTTTTATTTTGTGGCATGTATAACTTCGTGTATGCAATAATTGTATTTCTCCATTGAGATGGTATTAGATGGTATTAGAACAAGGATTAAAGGAATTAATTAGCCACTATGGCAATCCTTAATGTCATTGTTGACATTAGTCATTGATTGATGATTAAACTTGTTGATACGGCAACTTGGCCTATTGTCTAAAGTTTTTGCTTAAGTTAGGGGGTTTATAAAGAAAATTTTTGTAAGTTCACTTGCTGAAATATTGGACTCATATTCTCCCGCCTCTATAAGGAGAAAAGGTACCTTTTCTGCACTAGCTGAACCTTCTGAGTTACCTTCAAGGGCAGCCCCATTTAGAATGCATTGCAGTAGTCAAGTCACAAGATTGCCAAGGCAGATCCTTATTCTCCAAGAGGGGTGGCATCTGAACATACTCTATCAGGCACATAGGTTACCTTGAGTTGAAAAGTTATCATCCTATCCAGCCCAAAAATCGTATATTCTGCATTATAGCCAAAGAAAGTGATGGCATTGAAATTAGTGGGGTTTAAATTTGTCAGGATGAGTTTTCTATGGCTATAACCCCATGTGTGTAGCATTCATGTATGCTAGACAAGGGAGTTGACTCTTTTCTGACATACCATTTCTTGAAGAAATACAGTAATGTAGTTCAGCACCAGAAATTTTTTTTAAACTGAACTAATTTGTCAAAACTAAAACTATTTTGACCAGTTTGCAAAAACTTGAACTCCATGAAAATCAGTTGCCCATAATCCAAATCTTACACAGTAGTGTCTGATCTGGTTTTGGTTAAAAAACAATCATGCCCATTATACTTGTTGCTGAGTTTCTTGTAATCATTTAAGAACTATAAAACTTTTAAACGTTTAGAGTTATCCTCAGTAGTTTAAAATGAACATTAGACCTTTTCATGAAGCGGCTTTTGTCCTTTGAAGTTTTGGTCATAAAAACGAGCTAAGTTTCTCAAAAGGCATAAGAGGGTAAGTTACAAGCGACTTTCTTTTGTAATTTATGGCCACTGTACAAGATATTTACATTTTACCAGAGTTTCACTCTGTTTTGCATTTCACTTGGGAAGCTAAAGAAGATTGAATCAAACCTTTCACTTAGCATCACTAAGGGAACGTTGTTATCACCAATTATTGCTATTGCGAATTGTCAACATCCTTATATATATATATATATATATATATATTGTTAAACTCGTCACAAGACTAGGCCAGTTCACAAGTTTACCTTATGATCAATCTATTAGCCTTGAAGGTGCCACAAGGCTCCTTGCTGTGTTTGCTGCTACAGACTATGGCTATCCTCTGGAAGTGGTTACTCTGTGAGGTAGGTTATTGTCATTGCCTACCAGTGGTATTGCTAGAGGGGGTGCGGCGCCATAAGTGGTGCAAGATACTGCACCACGCCAAGCAAACCAGTGGAACGCAGCCCCTCCCACTAGCCCCCAGAGCTTTTCCAGCATGAAGGCAACACCAGAATGGCTCCGGGTGCGAGTGGGAGGGGCCACGTTACACTGATTTGCAAAGCGTGGTGCAGTGCCTTGCACCACTTACAGTGTCACACCACCTCCAGCAATATCACTGTTGCCCACATACAAGTGGGGAACTCCTGTGAAACAGAAACTTCCACCATCATGATTCCTGTGGTCAGCCAAACCCAACGCTTCCTTTTGGCAATGGCACAAATATGTGGCACAATAGAATGGCGAGAGTTCATACAGAGGGGTTCTTGGGTCCCCAGTTGGGATCTACTTTCTCCAACAGGGCTCAATCTTGATAAACTGCTAGAACTGACACAAAAACGTTTGATCCAAGCAAGCATTTTGTGGTAGCGCAAGAGTTGAGGGTATGATGGTTCTTTTACTGGCTAACTGTAAGTGATAGATAGATGGATAGACAGACAGATAGATAGATGGATGCACGCGCGCGCACACACACACACACACACACACACACACCCAATACATTTATTTACTTATGCACTGAACTTCTGAGAACTGGATAATAAATAAGCATGTGTGCTGGGAGTTTTAGCCAGTTCTCTGAGCCAAATACCACACTTTAGTACTTAGACCACACTGAATTATGTTAATATAGGTATAAAAGTTCAGCATTCCAGTTAAATTTATTGAACCATTTCCATCCACTATTGTCTGAGAGCATGTACATAATTTAAACACATAGAAAAACTCATGTTGACAGCCACTGTTAGCTACATACCGAGTCTCCCAGGATACTTCAGACATATCCTCCTGTATGGAGCCCTTAGGCAAATAAGGAAGAAAAGAGACAAGATTTACACTGTGCCCTGGAGGTAAACAGGTTCAGACTCTGTCAGACCAACAAGGGAAATGAATTCCAGAGCCATGGTTCCTCTGATGAAAATGCTCTCCTTCCTGTATACAGATGTCTAAGTCATAGCAGGACAGGTAGTAAAAGCACTTTACTTAATCTAAATCAGGAATGGGAAGCTTGAGGTCCATGTTTCAAAGCAGGTCCTCTATCCATTTCCATGTAGTGCAATCCTACATAAGGATCCGGCTGGTGGCCCATGGCCACCTGCTGGGTCCTGTTCTCCGGTGGCCAGGCTGCCGCCGGGGTGGAGGTCTACTTGGGGAAGGGTAGTCCCCTTCCCCGGGTGTAAATGGCGGCTGGTAGGAGGAGGCCGTGTAGCGGCCTAGCCACCCAGCGGGGTCCGGGATATGGCCAAAGCCATCCCCCGCCCCCTCCCAGGCCGGCTGGGCCAATGGCCCCCTCCCTCTAGTGCCGAAACAACCCCCCGCCCGCCGGATCCTGACTTACCAGGTCCGGCGGCCGGTGGGGTGCTCTGGCATCGGAGCAAGGGAGGTCGGCCTCTGCGCCGGCCTCCCTTGCTCGAGAGTCATCGCGAACATGCTTTACGGCATGTTCGCGATGGCTTTGGGCGATGGAACGCTCATACTGCTGTCCAACCTTCCGGTAGGATTGCACAGTCAGACTTCTGTAGGAATTTAAATTCTTCTCTGCTCCTTATTTTGCTCTATGTATTGGTTGGTAGGGGGCTTCTGGTTCCACATCTTACCCTTGACTCAGCAACGTGCCTAGCAGTTGTTGGGACAGACTTCTCTGCTTCTCCCCGAGGTTCCCTTTTAGTACCTTTTGCCAGGGAGGGACTGGGATAGGTCATAAGGGGAGCCTTAACATCATGCAGGCAAAGCAGGGTTTGGGTAGCTCACTGCACAAAGACACCGGCTGGGAGCCAGGCAAGGTGGGTTCAAGCCAAGCCAAGGGACTAGCTCTCGCCAGTATGGCTGTCAGTATGCTGCCCCCTGTCTTTTTGCCATTGCCCACCATATACCATGGCAGCAGAGAACAGGAGCCCCGTCCCGCAGGAGCCCAAGTAGTCACAGAGTAAGGATAATGCAAACCCTGAGAACAGAGAGACCCTTCCCCTGCAGTGTCCCACCCTGAGAGCAGCTAAGTAACAACTAGGGTGGGAAGAAGCTGTTCCCACTTTGGAACCCCTGGCATTCTCCAAAAGGGAGCAGACACTCTCTGCTCTTAGCTGTTGCAAAAGGAAGGGATGCTTAGGCAACACAGTTGATAGCAGAGATCATGCTGGAGAGTCTGATGGGGGAATAGAGATATGAGATGTAGCATCAGTACATTGCAATAAGGAATCTCCCCCCCCCCGCTTTCTCATGCCAGGAAGCACCCCACCCCTGCTTTCTCATGCCAGGTGTATTGTGCTTGCTTCCCCTGTTGGGGTGGTGAGGTAGGGGTTCCAGTTGGGTGTCTGTCTGTGGAATCCTCCTGGGGCAGAAGACCTGCAAAAAGAATTCTGAGAAGACAAGTGTTAACTATCTTGCCAGACCTGTTGTGAGGGACAAGAGGTTGTTTGTGCAAAGTGCCCCCTTTGTGTGCCAAGTGCCCTTTCACCATGGTTCCCATCACTAAAGTTCCCCTTTGAGAGACAAGAGAAATATAGCCCCCATGCACTGTGTCTGATTTTCTGAGCTGTAGTGGGGTGGGGTGACCCTATGCTCCATTGTAGGGGAGTGGAGGTGCACTTTCCTGCAGTTTTCCCCTTCCCCATTGTTTCTTGTGTCGTTATTCCTACCGATGCCTGTTCTGTCATTGGTGTAGTGTTTTTCTGGCATCGGGGGCATGTCTGTTTTCTGAAGAGGGGTTAGAGTGTGGTTATGTTGATTCCTCCTCATCCCTCCCACAGCCCTCCTATGTCCCTCTCAAGTCAAGTCCCACTCTCCCTGGTTGGCCTCTCTGCCGGAAAGGTTGCACTGGCGTCCAAGTGATGTCCGAACTATGTCGGTGCAGCATTTTCTGATGTTGCACTGGTGTCTATCAGCATTGGGGGGGGGGGATCTACACTGGTGAGGCTATTGTTGTGCCAGTGTACGTGGAGTTACGCTGGCATATCTCGTGGATAGAATTAGGCTTTACGCCTCAGAATCCAGTTGCTGGGGGGTAACAATGGGAAAAGGCTCTTGCCCTCATGTCCTGCTTGTGGCAACTGAATGCTCATCCATAGGAAATGGGATGCTGGAGTCTATGAATTTTTGGTCCTATCCAGCAGGGGTTTTCTGACGTTCTTTTGAGGTTTGCTGGATTTCGTCCCTCTATGCCTCCACACCCGGTGCTGAAGCATCACACAGGCCTCTGCGCCATTCTTCATGGAGGAAAGGTAGGGACAGGGGCAGCCTGGCTCACCAACACAGGTGGCTGCTCTTTAGCCAGCAGCTGCCCATTAATAGGCTTGCCATCCATCTGATATTAAAAACTTGGACACCAACTCCAATATATCTGCTGGACCCACCACTATATTCAGAAGAAATTTCAGGTTCTCCAAATTGGAGAATCCGGTCCAACCAAGAAGGGGCAGTGTCAAATAAGCAGCACGAGGGCTAGCATGACGAGGACAGTAGAACATAATATGCTGAATGGTTTCAATGGAGTCATGGTTACAATGGCAGAGACGATCCGCATAAGTCGTTTTATTACAGAAGCGTCGCGGGGGTAGGGGCGGGGGGCCATGGGCCCCAAGGCGTTGGACTTGCCTGGACGACGTGTTCTGTTCGTCTGTCGCTGCTTCCGTCGTCTTTGCTGAGCGGGGGCTGGGCCCTCCCGCCCACCCTGGAGCTGTTCGGCTCTGAAATGGTCAGGAAAACGGCGCGGGGTGCACATGGTTGGAGCCGCGTGATGTCACACCCAGCGTCACGTGGGAGCGTAGTGTCGGTGGCCCCCAAAGTGGGGGTGCAGCTTCATAAATATATCTTCATAAATATATCTCTAAACTTGGAAGTGCCATATCTATCGCAAGGCATACCTGTTAATAGATCTATCTTCCATCAATGTGTTTATTTAAAAAATCTTGTGACACAGGCAGCCCAATCCTGTGTAGCTAGGCTGCAGTGCAGACTTAGAGCACACGCCACATCCTAGCCAGATTGGACCCAGCACAGCCGGAGGAATCCATGGTGTAAGGGGGTGTTCATCCCCTTACCCCGAGTACAGCCCCAGCCGCCTCGACGTGTCTATTCGAATGTCCGCCAGCTATTTTGCTGGAACACATTTGAGTGGGTGGTGTAATGACAGGTAGGCCAAGGAAGGGGGATAGAATCTCAATGGAGCCATCGCTGCCCCTCCCCCTTCCAGGGTCCAGCTGACCAATCCCCCCTCCTGGAATGACCCCATTCCGCCCTCTCCCTGCCCCTCCATCGCTTCGTGGGGAACTCATCTTCCCCCGCGGGCACTCCTTGGAATCTGGGGTGGGGAGAGTGGTGCTGGCCTCTTTGCCAGCGGTGCTTACTCCCAGAGTACATTTGTGACACCCTAGTCTCCAATGTTGACAGGATTGCACTGTACATTCTATACGTTAATGATCTATTGTGTGAAGAAGTACTGTTTGCATCATTGCTTTATCAGGCTGCCTGAATTGGTTGCACTTTTTTCCCCCATGTTATATAAATATCTGCAAACATGAAAAACAGTCATGTTTCAGGGGAGCAGGAAGAAGGAACCATTTTGTACACTGTAACCTATGGCATTGCAACAAATGTTTGGACGAAGGACTGGTAATTTTGGAAGAGATGATTCTGAGAGATTGGTGTAGGTTGAGATGAAATCCTGCCCCCCCTTTTCATTCTCCATTTGGAGGTAGGAAGTACTTCAGCAATTTTGGGGGCAAATTTTGAGGTGGGGTGTGTGAAACTCACCAGTTCTCTTTTTGGTTTGGCCACCATTTTAGTTTCCTTAGAAATATGCAGCATTGTTCTGGGACATTCTGACTCAGAATGCCCCAGAACAATATTGCATCATGACATGGGGTTGTATGCAAACTCTCTCTCTCTCTCTCTCTCTCTTGTGCCATGCAGTGCTTTAAAGCACAGTGGAGAAAGAGGTGTCCTTTTTCCTAGTCCTGCTTCTTCTTCCTCATCTCTGAAGAGTCATACAAGGCTCCTATTCAACACTGACTGGGGTTCTGGAAAGCAGCACTTTAGCAGCTAGAGGGGATACTCAGCAACATTTTGTTGTGGGTCCACTATTTCTACACGTGCATTGAGATCTACAGATCTCAATGTACTGATATCTGATCAAATTTGTTTTCAAAGACAAAAATTACTTCATAGAGTTCCTGCAGCCAATTGGCTACCAGGCATACAGAAGAGGTATAGTTCTACAGTATGGCATAACAATGAGTTTAGAAAGGCCATCCTAAGATGCACATTATATCACTATTTTCCAGTTGATCATTCCAAACATGTAACCAAAATTGCATTAGTCTATGTTGGCTATTTTGATACTTTAAGTTATCCAGAAGTCTTATCTGTCAACCAAATTGTATAATGACTAACTAATTTAATTGAAAACAGGTAGTTTAATGAATACATAATGGGACCTTCAACAATGAAATCCATTCTTCCTCGTCTGTTTGGCATTCACTTTGCCCAGGTAATGGTACTTGATACGCTGGATGTAAAATCACTGTTGAAATCACAGGTTGATTATGAACAGTAGGGGGTGGTGTTACACCAGCTAGCACAAAAATACTTATGCTTCAGGGAGAACAAACACCAACTTTTGTTGCTGTAAATGCAGAGAGATGAATAACACAGGCAGATGGAGAAAAATTAATTGATGTCATTCTCATTTTGAGCATATCTAGAATGTTGTGTTCCCATTAAATATCTGTCATTAATCAGAAAAACACACACCACATGCTTTTCTTTGGAGTCACAAACAACTGTTACACTATGCAGTGCAATGTTTCTGTTTTAATTTCAAAGTTTTGGCTGAAACCTTGTGCAAAAAGAAAATTGAGGACTACAACCAACTAAATAGAATTAATTTAAAGTAATTTACTGCGCAATCCTGTCTCAGACTGGCAGAGCAACCGCTCTGCCAGTCTGAGACAGGATTGCGCAGTAAATTACCGCTCTGCCAGTCTAGGGTGTTGCAAACGTGCTGTAAGGCACTTTTGCAGCACCTAGAATGCGGTGCTGGCGGAGAGGCTTGTACCACTTCTCTGGCGCCGTAGACGTCAGCAGTACCGCAGCAGAGAGGTGTCCCTGCCAGGCAACAGAGGGGCAGGGGGAGGGAGGAACAGGGTGTTCTGGGGGTGAGTGGGACTGATCGGGCCCAGGAAGGGGGAGGGATCAGCGGAGTCCTCCAGGCGCCTCTATATCCTATTTCCTTTCCCTGTTCCCGGGCCTATTGGGTCTTACACGGGCCTCTCAAATGTATGCCAGAAAAATTGCTGGCGTGCATTCGAGGAGGCCCATCGGGGAGGCTGGCACGTTACTCGGGGTAAAGGGACAAACGTTCCTTTATTCCAAGGAGGCCACCGACTGTGCCAGGGCAGGCCCAATCCTATATAGCAGCGTCTCTCAAAGTCCTACAGGGGAGTTTATGCACAGCACGAGCATTTAAGCATCTATATTAACTTGGGCAGCTCAATCCTGTCTAACAGGACATGGCGGCACACATAAGGCGCCTGCCACATCCTATACAGCAGGGGTTCTCAAAGTGGTGGGTCATGAAGTGTCCAATTTACCTTTAAATTTACCTGCGGGTGCCTCTGCAGGCCTCCCCAAGGCTCTAAACAGCGGCGACTGCGTTCCAAAGCCCACTTCCGGTTTTCAGCAAAGGGAGGCCTGCAGAGGCGACCACAGGTCCCCTGGACCCTTCAAGAAGCTGGCAGGGCAACCAGGCATGCTTTAAAAAGCGCTATTGGGGTGGCAGCGAGTGCAACCCTGGACATCAATCTGCCCCTGCAAAGACTTACAGGGGAGTAAACTAGAATGGAGCAGTGCACATAATGTATTGGGGTGGGGGTGGGGGGTGTGTGTGACTGTGAGGGCTATCTAGACATACCTAGGATTGGCTCCAAATGTGTCCTTCAGTTTGTAGAATGGCTGTTTACACTTGTACTGGAGCATTGTGGGAGGAAAGTGAAACTAACTCCAAAGATGTGGTTCTGTTTTGCAACTATTTCTGCAAAACCTCTTGCACATGTGGAAGCATGAGTGCTATAAAATGTTCTTTTTATAGCACAGCACAAGCATTTAAGCATTTGCAGAACAGTGCCACTGTATTGGCGGTTTTCCTGCACTCACAATTCCTTGCATCCTGTTTCAAAAATCCAACTTATGAATTTAACACTGTGATGAAATGACATTAATTCTAATGGAACTTTTTTCCCTTTGGACTTTACCATGAAGAACACCAAGGTTTCCCTGTGTTGGGGGTTGACCCCTTAGAATAGGTTAACAGAATCCTAGAGAAAGGGAGCATGAACATCGGAGCCGAAAGAGATGTCAATCTTCTGGCACAAATTGCTTTGAAATGGTCACATTTACCGTCTACTTCCATGTTTTGTCCATATGACTGAGATAGCAGTAATGTTAGATTTATGGTAGGGATATTAAGAGAAAAAAGGTTTAAAAGAAGTGAATTGATGAAGTTATTTAACTCTTGTTGATAACATTCAAGACAACAATATTGAGGTTCATTTATTTTTTTAAAATCAAAGCTGAATCTCAACGCGGAATTTGCATACCGTAGGTTTGAAATTCTGAAAGTTGAAATGCTGCCATTTGTGTGGACTCAACATACAGTAAGAAGGTAAGGAACAGCTTGCTGGAGCAGACCATCTAGTTTAGCATCCTTTGTTCAGTGTGGTAGAGACACAGTGCAGAAGGAAAAACATGCAGAAAAGGAAGAGGCAGATTAGCACATGCAGACAACCAACTCATACTGTTATCAGCAGCCCAATCCCATGCCGGCCTCCGCTGGCGTAAACAGGCCCTGTGCTGTCGCAAACGTGCCATAAAGCATGTTGTGTCAGTGTGGAGGCCAACCTTGCCAATGTGGAGGCCAGCATTGGCAGGCCTCCACCAGTGCAGGACCAGCGCTCACCAGAGGCAGGTGACCTCTGCACTGGGCTGCGGGGAGGTGGGGGGAGGGCAAAATGGGGTGTGGAGGGGGGTGTGGAGGGGCGGAGGAGGGCAGGAAGGAGGGAGGGACAGGCCCAGGAGGGGGCGGGCTCAGTGGAGAAAGTCTCCACCAAATCCTATCCCCATTCCTGGACATGAAAGCCCGACAAGGAGCAGCTTGAAGTTGTGCCAGCCATTTAGCCGGCACACATCCAACTAGCCCCATAGATGCTGTTGGGGCTCGACACGAGGTAACGAGATGAATTTCACCTCGAGGAGGAGGCCTCCAGCAGACTCCAGCCCAGCACTGGATACAGCGGAGCTTGCCCTGGCGCAGCAGTTATATAATGGCCAGGTGGTCTGGCCACTAATGGAGACATTTTTGGGAGAAGAAGAATCATATTCCAGTTTGTCCTAGCTAGGTGGATAGAGGTAAGCCAGTGCGGTATCTTCCTCTGGTAGAGGCACTTCTGGGAAGGGAGGTGTCCTTGTCAGGCAGAAAACAGCATGTCAGCCTTTCATGGTCTATATTACCTTTCCTTCCCTAAACTAGTTTGGTTCTGAAGCCTAGGGGTGGCAGAAGGTATATCAAGATCTGCTGGTAGATTTCTAGCTGATTTGCAGTAGACTGTCAAGTGTTACAGATTCCCAGAGCAGCAACTAAAAGACTCCCTCCCACACACACACACATTCCCCCCCAAATATGAGCCTACTGGGAGAAAGAAAGATTGGGAGAAAACCAGGGCTGGATTCTTGTATGAAAAGACTGTGAGTTCAGTCCTGGTACTAAAAGCAAATACCTGGGTTGCTCACGTGATAAGGCACCTTCACCCTTTATTCTAACAGCCCAATCCTATCCAAAGGCCCTATCGCCGATGCAGCCACTCCCCCAGAGTGCACACTGCATCCGGGGGACGGGACGCGACAGTCCCGGAGGTCTCTTCCAGGTAAGAGAACATTTGTTCCCTTGCCCGGGGGAAGCATCTACTGCCGCAATGAGTCTATTTGGACCTGCACCAGTGATTTTTCTGGTGTAAATCCGAGTGGACCTGGGTAGCTGCATCGAGGCCGGGCAGAGGGATAGGATATCGGCGGAGATGCTGTTGCTGATACCGCCCCTTCCCAGCCTTGATGCACCCCTCCCCACCCCCGTCTCTGCCCCGTTCCTCCCCCTCCCTTACCATAATGGTTTACCCTACCCATAGCCTGGACCATCAAAGATAGTGTTCAGCAAACACCATTTATGGTTTAATGATTCACTGAATTACCCTTGAATAGTGATTTGGAGCTTCAATTATCCCATTGTCTAAGGACAGCAGTATACTCGACTTTTGCCAATGTTCAGATTTATTTCCATGTCAGAAAAAGCATGCACTTTGTACCATTTGAAGATGGTGCAAATGTGTTTGTGTGGTGTACACAGCTCAAGACGCCTTGTATTTTGGCTTTGTGACCCATATACCCGCAGGGAAATATCGCTGTGATGGAAAATGGAGTATGTGAACTGACCCCGCCATGCCCAAATAGTACACAGTGGGTGGATCAATAATTGATGGACCAGAGAGAAGAAAGTACAAGAAATAAATATAGCATCTTTCAATCTAGTCTAAAGATAGACGTGAAAGTAGTTGCCCCATTGCTTCACCTTTGTCCTGTCAGACTTACTGACTGTAAGACTTCTGACTAGGGACAAAATATCTGCAAAATATCTAGCATACTTCTGGCAATTATAAAGAGTAACTTGTGAAAGAATAGTGGGAGATTTAAGCTGAACAAATTAAGCTGTATATATATATATATATATATATATATATATATATATATATATATATATATATATATATATATATATATATATATATATATATATATATATATATATATATATATATATATATATATATATAATGTCCCTTTGCAATGTTTTCTTGTGCTCTAGTGTGACCTAGAAACACTATCAAGGATGCAAACATTTACTTATTTACCGTAACTATCAAAATATTTATAACTTTCTTTTATATCCCAGAAAGTAGAATTCTTCCCCCAAGGTGGGGTGGGGGGGCTGTACTTTATTATTTTTATTTATTTAGTTAAAGGATTTATACCCTAAATTTCAGGTTCAGAACCTCCCAAGGCAGCACACAACAGTTATAACAATACATAAATAAATATAACATTAAATTTTGTGTATAGTGACATTGCGTATGACATTAATGCTACTTTTTATGGGCAGAGAATAAAGTTAGACAGTCAGTGACTTCTCCATGGCTAGATTTGTATTAGGATTTTTCCTGATGTGCCCAGATGATTCTTTGCTTAATAGAATTCACTTCCAAGTGAGCATATCTAGGACTGGGCTTCAAGTCCCATTGAAGTCAATGAGACTTACCTAAATGCATCTTGACTGAGTCCCATTCCATGGCTCTCAACTGACTGGCTGTATTGTAAACAGTGACATATTAGAAGTCAGCAAAGGGTACAGACTAGACTATGTCACTGAATACATACTTCCTTAGTAGCTTGGGGGGTCCCTTTTTGAAGTAATTAATATACCAAAAATTAGGAGGCAAGGTACATCCTCTCACCCACACAGGATGAACTCTAGAGGAGGAAGGCCCAGCAGTCTTTTCCAGTGCTCACACCTGCACCCCAGCAAAGAGCTGGACTGGGGAGCAGCAACTGATGGGGCCCAGGTGCAATATGCACAGAAGAGGAGAGGCACACATGGCTGAATCACACTGGGTTGGTCTTCATTCCCCGTTACGGTCTTTCCCATGCATAGGTGAAACTAGACTGGAGCAGAGGCAAGTAGTTCTGCAAGACTCCGTTACACCGGAGTCAGCGGCCCCTCCCCTTTGCTGTTGGAGCCATTCTGGCAGCGACAGGGGAGTGTCCTGCGTGTTGCCATTGCCGCCAGAATGGCTCCAACAGCAAGGGGGAGGGGCCGTTGACTCCGGTGTAACGGGGTCTTGCAGAACTACTTGCCTCTGCTCCAGTCTAGCTACGCCACTGTTCCCATGCTTTAAAAAAAATTAAGCTGAGTAGCCCAATCCTAACTGAATTTCCCCTCCGGCGTTGCAGGAGTGCCACAGGAGCGTGGGCTGCATCCTGTTTGTGTGTGTGTGTGTATGTGGGGGGGCAGTCAAAGAGGTCTCCTCTGGGTAAGGGAACATTTGTTCCCTTGCCCAGAGGCAAGCCTTAGCTGTATGAATGGGTCTACTCGGGCCTGCACCAGTGATTTAGCTACTGCAAATCTGAGTGGACCCAGGAAGGTGGATAGAATCTGGGAAGGGGGATAGGATATTGGCAGCACCGTCACTGCCACCTATACCACCCTCTTCATGGCCTCAATTCACCCCCCTCTATGCCTTGCTCTGCCCCTCCCCTCCCCATTCCACCCACCCCCACCTCCCGCCCAGGCCTCACCCCTTTTGCAATAGCCATGAAGTACTGTACCACTGGAACATGAGCTCTGGCGGTGCAGTGGCCCAATAGGATTGGGCCCACAATCACGTACTCGTTTACTTAAGAGTAAGCCCTTTAACTATTGCTCTCTCTCCACACACACAATCAATCAATCAATCAATCAATCAATCAATCAATCAATAAAAAGCAATTGTTAGTAATCAAATAATCTTTTCTGTTATTTGCCAGCATGGAAGACATGAACTTTCTTCTCTGTGCTTGGGGATGAGAATGAAGATCATCTTAAATCTTAAATAATTAGTGAAGGCAGGTGCTTCGAATGCAAGATATAAGCCAGATGTTTTCCACTTTAAATATGATGTCTGCAACAGGTCATGAATTCCCGTCTCCAGAGCCATCACAAATGCACTTTTTTGGCAATGTACTACTCATCAGGTCTTCTTTCGAAAGCCAAAGAACAGAACCTGAGTGGATTGTGCAGGACCAATACTACAAGCCTTTACTAAACACCTGCTCCTCTGGTGTTGTTTACCTCTGTGAATTTGCCTGAATTGATTGCAGTGCCATTTGTGGCACTAAAATTAACCAGCTGCTAGTATTTCCAATGTGAGCATTTACTCTGAGAAATCTATAAATTGGGTGTGAAATTCTCACTGAACTTCAGTGCACAGGGCTAGCAATTCAAGAAAATACATGGCAGTCCACACCTGACGTTTCAGAGTAGTTTTTCAGCCATGTACAAGGAATTAAATGTGAGGCATATATTTAGGATAATTCAAATAGGTAGCACTTTGTATTATACCCCTTATTCTGCACAAAAATGAGTAGAGAAAGATGATTTCATACGAATCAGCTGAAATATTCAGCTACATGAGAACTGTGATTGGAGATGTGACTGTAAAATGCTCCGCAATGATGTGCATTTGTTGCTAAATTGAAGAGGGTTTGTCAATGCTTTGATGCTCTTTGCTTTCGGTGTGATGCATATAATAAATCAGGGGGGAAAGCTATATCTGGTAGAACCAGAAATGGGAGTAGCTTTATTGCCAGTGTTTCTATTGGAATGAATCTTTCTCAAGGAAATTAACAGAGCAATCCTAACTATGCGGTGGGCGACCCAGGGACATCTGCCGGATCCTATCCCTGTTTGTGGCCGCTCTGGAGTGGTCTGGATGTCTAATCGGGGAAAGGGGATGTTCGTCCCCTTCCCCCAGTGTAAACCAGGAAGGCCCGATGGGCCGCCTCGGATTTCTGCCAGCTATTTAGCTGGCGGAAGAGGAGGCCGTGTAACAGCAGTGCTGGCCGGGATGGGGACGGGGATATGGCGGCCACCATCCCCACCCCGCCCCGGGCCAGCTTGGCCAATGGCCCCCCTCCCTCGCCGCCCGGACTGCCCCCGCACCTGCCAGGGGAACTCTTACCTTCCTCCAGCAGCCGCAGGGGTGATCCAGCGGCGAAGGGCTGCCGGCCTCAGGCCGGCGGCCCTTACACCCGAGTCGTCGCGAATGTGCTTTACAGCATATTCACGACATTTTCCGGCGGCGGAGCGCTCACTTCACCACTGGAATTTTAGTTAGGATTGCACTTTAATACACTTAAAAATGTTTTTCGAAAGAACCTTGTGAAATGAAATTTTAATTATGGGCCCAGCCCCCACTCATCCCAGTCTCCTTGGTTTTTCCTCCACACTCGTCTTTCTCCTACCTCCCCCCTTCTAGCCCCCCCCACCCCTAGAGGGATCATGGGAGAATCCCATTGGCTGCTATGGGACTTGTGGCACTTAAGAGAGCACTTTCAAAATCACGTCCTCACTTGACTCTAGATTTCCAAAGTGGATTTTTAGGCTGCCATTAGTCCTGCACCAGCTATGTGGTAGATTTGCCCCTCAGAGGTTGTATGTCTCCAGAAATATTCCTATGAAAGAAGGGGGACCCCAAAGTGCTGAAAAAAACCCAAAGTGCTGAAAAAAGTGCTGAAAAAAAACCCCCTTTTCTTTATAAAAACTTGAAGAAAAATCTCACCACATGACACATTTTGAGTGAACTCTTCTTGGAAGTGAGAGTTAGATTATTCCGTTATTTTCATCATAGGTGATGATGAGAAGTTTTTTGTCAGAGAGTTTGTAAACAAGTTTTTTCAGCATTTTGGCGTTCCCCCTTTTTCACAGACTTGTCCATGTGTTGCCCCCCTTTTCTTCTCTTTGTTTCTCCCAGCACATATCCCCACAAGCCTGCCCTCTAATGCCACCCCTTGGTGGTGATCGGGTCATCTGAACAATTTACCAGAAGAATAACTTTTTGGAAACTTTTTGGCAGCTCACAACTTTGTCCCCTCATCTTCTAACACACTAACATCCCAATCCTATACCCCACCACGTTAGAGCATGCAGATGCACCAACGGAAAATGTTTTACTCACCTCTGGGTAGGTCTCCTGGCCATCTATGGGACCCCTTGGACCCACACTAGCTATATACAGCTGGTGTAAGTGCAAGGAGAAGAAAGGGGTGGGATGGACTGGGAAAGAGAGGATAGGATCCTGGAGCAAGTCGCTGCCACTGGGATCCACTCCCTATCTCCCCTCCCTTCCCTCTCCCCACCATGACATGCCCCCTGCCGCCAACGTATTGGGGTTGGTGCAGCCTGGGCTCTGCGATGGTGTGCGTGTGGAGCAGCCACCACTATGTAGAAGCCACCCTGAACAGCCTGGCAATGGTCTGATGTTCACACTGTCACTGGGCCTTTACAACAGCATATTGGGGGATATGCTGTCATAAAAGGCCCATAGGATTGGGCCACTAGTGTTCTATCTTTTGCTCCTGAACATCTTGTGTAAAGTGACAAAGTGTGGGCTATGTCAGATTTTGGGGTTTGCTAATAGTGGGGGGGGGGTGAGAGAGGAGGAAGCTGTATGATGGAAGGGTGTATGAGCAGCCTCAGGATCCTTTAGTGTGCCAGCTGAAAACTGAACCAACCTGGGGCACATCTGCACAGCACTCTCTCTCTCTCACTCCTAGTTTGATGCTTCATCAACACACAATGAAATGAGAGACAGGTGTCCTTGACAAGATAGCTACCTCCAAGCACATCCTACTGCTGCCAACAAGAAGCTTGCTACTCAGACAACACAAGTGGTGGGAAAACGAAGCCTTTCTACCTACAGCAGCTAAAGTAGCTTCTACACAGCTACAAAAAAAATGTAGTTAAAACTAATAATGGGTTAGACGCCATTCACAGCAAGTGACATTGTCCTTGCCCACAGAACGTACAATGTGCATTAGACAAACAAGACTCAATGGGTTGTGTGTGCACATGCATGTGTGTAACAGATTGACAATAAGGAATGGGGATGGGAGGGACACATAACAATGAACAGTCAAGTTGGGTGAGGCTCAGGGGATGCAGGAAAGGCTTTGAGATAGAAGTGGCACTTCAGAAATGCCTTTGAGAAGGGAAACCATTAGAGTTTAATAAGAGATGGGCGTCATCCTCAGCAGAATGGCAAGTTATTTTCTTGGATAAGTTAAAGATGACATTGTAAAAAAGCATGCAGTTTTACAGTAATTTGTGCTCATCATTTTTGGATATCTCATAATAGCTGTAATCAATGTAATGTAATCAATAGGAATGTGTCCAAATTTTTCTTCATCCAGTTTTGTCTCTGGATTTTGGAATTCTACATTGCCTGTTCCTTTTTTCAAAATAGAACTGATGCATTAAGAATCTTCCTTTGTTAACTTACAAAAAATTGCTAATGGCCTAATCCTACCCCCCCCCAGCATTGATGCAGCCACGCCAAAAAGTTGAGTGCTGCATTCTATGGTGTGGGGAGGGGGGGCGGCGGCAGTGGCCCGAAGGCAAATGAGAGATAAGTAAGTAAAGTTAGTAAGTAAAATAATTTTTACTGACCTCTGCATAAGCCTTGGGGCTGTCACGGTCTCTTTGGACATACTTTGGTGGTGTATGTCCAGAGAGGGAAAAGGGGTAGGGAGGTTTTCAAAAGAGGGGATAAGTTCCAGCATGCACCATTGCTGCCACATGCTTCCCTCCATCCTCTTCTCTGCTCCCAGTTCCTCCCCCTCCCTGCCCAGTAACACCCCTGTCCCTTCCACTCCCTACCCCTCCCTTCCACCTCCCACCCCACCATGGCCTTACCTGGCACCAGAGGACAGTGTCTTCACTGCCAGCAAGCATGTGCAGCTGCCAGTGACAGTGCTGGCAGCTTCACTGCGCTCAGCGGCGTCATTGGCGAGCGTGACAACTATGTGCGATGTGATTTTTGCGTGATTCCAGGATCCAGGCACTTCTGCCTGGAATCTGACACTTCATTTGATGGAACACACATTCTGCTGGTGACCTCTTCCAGACAGTGGCGTTCCTGGAGGGGGTGTGGCACTGTAAGTGGTGCAAGGCACAGTGCAGTGCCTTACACCGCTTACGGCGCCACACCACCTCCAGGAATGCCACTGCTTCCAGATACCATGTTTCCCCGAAAAATAAGACAGTGTCTTATATTAATTTTGGTTCCAAAAATGCAGTAAGTCTTATTTTCAAGGAGGTCTTATTTTCCCAACCTGTGGCACGACCCTCCCGGCACTTATTTTGACCGATTAAAGCTTCAGTTTTTCCCAAGGGTGCAAGGCTCTGGAAGGACTGCACTTGAGTCCTCCACAATGGAGATGACGTGCTAGAGGGACTCTGCAAGGCTGCAGCCTCCTTGCTGGCCTCTCTAGCACATCGTCTCTATGGTGGAGGACTCAACTGTAGGCCTTCCAGGCCTTGCAGAGCCTTGCACCCTCGGGAAAGAATGAAGCTTAAATTGGTCAAAGTAAGTGCAGGAGGGGTCGCGGGGGTGCCGGGGAGGGGTCGCGTCCGTCTGGCTGATGACCCTAGCTAGGTCTTATTTTCAGGGGAGGTCTTATATTTATGAGTGCCTGCAGAAATCACGCAAAAATGATGGTAGGTCTTACTTTCGGGGGAGGCCTTATTTTCAGGGAAACAGGGTAGGATTGGGCTGTAAATATTGTACAGAGTTTCCTGTACATGTGCAGTTTGTTGCAACTCTCAGTTCCTCCAGTTTGTTTTCCCCACCTCCCACACCTGTACAATGCAAATCTATGCATTGATAAAACACTGCAAAAGATAAATCAAACATATGGATGTAAAGATTCTTTTTTGTAGTGTAGTTTTATTGGTGCTCAGGAAAGCACAGACACACTAATGAAACCAATCTGAATGCAATCATAAGATTGCATTATCATATACAATTGTGTCAAGGTTGCTTTTTTGCAGTGTTTTAACAATGTGAACATGAACACTGCTGGAAGCATGAAAGAGAACAAAGATGAACTGAAGGAACTGAAAGATGCCTGTCGGCCTGAACTACCACACAAGCTGTAGGCTGCCCCAAGGAGGGTCGCCCATTCTTGCGCACAGATGCTGCCGAAGATAAGGGAAGAGCAATATTAGAGGATGCCCTTGGGCCAGCCAAAGCCAACATGGGTGAGGGTATGGCTTCAGGACAGCCTCCCGTCACAACAATATGCAATGGGAAGTGCCTTCTTCCTGAGAGCCAGTGAGGGGATGCTATCCCCTTAAAGAATAGGGAGTAACTAGAAGGCAAGCCGGGAGGGAACTGCAGGGGGCGGGGCAGGAAGAGGTGGAAAAGACAGGGAGCAACTGTTTCAAAAGGACAGAAGGGAGCCAATGAGGAGGAGGGAGGGTGAGCTACCTGAGGGCTGGGCTGGTTGTCCGCCTCACCATGGCAGAGGGAAGGAGCTCCCAGATGGTGGAGGAGGACTGAGTGCTGCAGCTCCCTCCCCAGCGGAGGTCCCCACCTCAATCTCTGAGATTCACCTATGGCTCTACCACTAGCTGCGTTTGATTAAAGGGGGAGCAAGATGAGACTTTTGTGTTGCTCTTACCCTCATGGCCGCTCTTACCTTGTCTTGCTCTTATCCTCATGGCCGCCGGCTGGAGGTCGAGCATAAGGTGCAGTTCAAATTTCTCATGAAAGACAAGAGAGTGAGGATACTGATATGTAGAAGTGTTTTTTTTTGTTGAATATGAGAGGATTGCAACCTAAGTCTTACTGAACACAGTGGGCTTACTTCTGAGTAAAATAAATAACACCATTTTCAAACACCTCTGCTGATATGGAAAGGCAGTGAGTATCATCTTCTGGAAGCCCAGAAGGCTTGAAGGTACAAAGGCAGGAGTGGATAAAGGAGAAAAATAATGCTGAAGGAAGATTCATTGGAGAGGAACACAAATGGGTGCAAGAAGCAGGCAGACTAGATGCAAAGCAGGTTAGGGCTCCTGAACCTTCAACCAGGTGCGTCGCTGGCCCGCGGCGGGGAGGGCGGGCCGCTGGGGGTGACGCACGACCCCCTGGGGAGAGCGGGGAGGGCCGAAACTCACGTTTAGTCGATCTGGTCTCGGCCCTCCCTCCCCTATGTCCGTTTGGCTCCAAAAGGAGCCGAAAACGGCGCGGGGGGGGCGCTCTGCGCCTGCGTGTGACGTCATGCGCGGGGGCGGGGCCGTGTCATTAAAGGTGACGTGCGCTCCCCACTCCCGCGCGTCCTTGTGGCGCGACTGCCTTCAACTGTGGTGCAGAAGAAAGAATTTCAGCAGCTCCAGAGTTTCTAACCCCTACATGATATGCTTCATCTGCTGAAATTCCCTCTTCTGTAGGAGGACACATCTTCTTCTGAATTTAGTGTCCTTAGGCAAGAGAGGTAAGAAAAAGCCATAGAGTTTAAGTAAACTAAGTCAGACTTGGTTCATCTCGTTAAGTACTGTACTGTAATGCATACACTGTTTCTGAGAGAGGTCTTCTGCAACCCTACTGAAGATGCCAGGGGTTTCTGCATGCAAAGTATGTGCAAAGCACTGAGCTATGGGCTCTCCCCGACAGGTAATGAAAACATATGATTGAAACAATAATCTGGGTAACGTGACCAGTTTTCCCATTTTTACTTTGAAGATTATTGTTTACTATGTGGTTGTCTAATACCATGTATAGTAGAATAGCTGCCAATGCGAGGGGAGCCCAGTTGTTGAGCATATGCAGTAAACAATAAATTATCACACATTTCCACATGGTTGGGGGGAGTATCATGACCACTTAGCTCATCTGAGGTTAATGAGGGCTGACTGTCTATATGCAGGTAAAATGATAGCATGTCACATTGAAAAGAACCACCACATGGTTAAGTCAGTTTCCATGCAGAATCAGGAGCTGGGGTGTAGAGTGGTTAAAAGTGAGGACTAGAACCTTGCAATTATTGAATAGTGTAATAAGAAGCAAGAACAGAGAATTAAGAATTAAGGAAAGGGGGGATGACCCATTCATGATGATGGAGAAGAAGAGGAGAGAACATTGATTCCGGGAAGCTAGGCAAAGAGCAAGGAGCCTAGCTAGGCAAGGAGCTAGGCAAGGCCATCTGGGTCCTTAACATGGGGGGTGTAATATATATATATATATATATATATATATATATATATATATATATATATATATATATATATATATATATATATATACAAAGCTGGACACAGGATAGTATCAGTTTTTCTTGGTGCTAGCAGGCAAATTGTTTGGTAGCATGAAGCACAGAGGTGTTATGTGCTTCTTTGCCCCCATTAGAGCTGCATAATACCACTGATCAGTAGCAACCCTACACCCCCTGTGGGGGGGGGCGCCGACATGACACACACCCCATCGGGACGCCAGACGCGCCCCATGGGACGCCACACGTCACGCCCCTGGGGGGCATGATGTCATCTTCACGCACGGCAGCGGCACAGAAACACACACACCCTTTTTTGGAGCTGAACAGCACCTGGGAGGGTGGGAGGGCCAAACATGCAGCCGAGAACGGCTGCACAATGAGGAGCCAGTGCCGGAACGCACCATGGATCCGGCGCCAGGTACACCCCCCATGGCCCGCCGCTTGGGGCCCACCGCCCCCACCGTCACGACACCTCTGCCACTGATATGCTCTTCCAGAGCAACCATATTGCCCGTTACCATGACAGGTGAAACAGGCCAGCTTACAAGGTAGGATTTGATCAAGTGAAGCAACAGTGAGTCAGACCATTGGACCATCCAGCTCAACAGTGTCTACACTGAGTCTCCAGGGCTTTAGACATAGATCTTTTTCAGCCTGATGTGGAGATAACAGGGATTGAACATGGGTCTTTTTGTATGCAAAGCAAGTGTCCTACCACTGAACTACAGCCCTTCCCTATGCTTCCCCACCACCTTACCTCACTCCTTCCCTGTGCAGTTCCTCTAAATAAATGAGGAAGTGCAGAAAGCACTGGCAGAGCTCCCAGTATGTCCCGCACTTCCTGCTTGGTTAAGAGACTGCGTGAGGAAGGAGCATGGTAGCGGGTTAGGGAAGCAGCAGATCTGGTTGCTTTTAGATATCAGGAAGCAGATTAGAGCAGGTCTGTGTCCATGACGGGCTGGAGAATGGAGGCAGGAGACTTGGAGTGAGTTGGCACCCTGAGTTGGTCTGCCGCTCCCCACAACCCACTGCTTAATTTGAACTGCATTGCCTGCTTCATGAGCACATTGTCAGTTCTTTCATGAATTAGAGTGTGTGTGTGTGTGTGTGTGTGTGTGTTTGTGCGCGTGCAACCATCTCAAAGGGTGCTATTTAGATTTTGGGTTCAATGCTACTGCTCCAGAGGGACTGGATTGAGGCTTGTGCCACAGTACCTTAAATAGTGTCTGTTTTTGTTGTTGTCTGTGTGAGTTGGAGCCCCTATCTTCAACTTTATGCCATTTGAAATAAATTGCAGCTCAAATTTGAAGGCAATTTCAGGTAGTTTGGTTTGTAGTACAGATCCCATCTTTGATATTTAGGGAGCCTGCGATCTTTCCAGCTTGCGAAGTCTGTGTGTCGGCAAACTAGGATGGCTGTGTTTATTACCTTTTTCATGCATACCTCAAAATGACTAAATTACAGGTATTTTACATGTGTTTTGTGGTACAAGACAGGTACCGTCCGCTAGTATAATTTATCTTGAAAACATCTTGTTTTACAAAATTACAGAAAAGCACAGCAATTTGCTTATTTCTAAGGCTATGACAAAATCTTCAAAGCCCACAAGATGCCTTCCACAGAAGAACTTAGTCAAGCAATCACCAATTTTCATCAAAGCAGTGGGTTTGAAAAGGTAGAGTACAATTGTGGATTTAAAATTTTTGATAATATTCCATACTTATTAGCTATTTTGTCTTTTGTATTTTGACCTAATTCAACCACCAAAGGCATCAGCCTTATGTAAGATGAGATACGCACACACGCACACAAACACACACACACACACACACACACAGACTAAATCAGATTAGCTTCAATCAAGGTAATTGTGTAGAAGAAAATTGTTCATCTCTGTCGGGCAGCTGCCGTTTGGATCTAACGTTTGATCCCAAGTGACTGCTAGAGTTTATACAGGGGTTGTTGTCTGATCCCAGATATTATTATTTTTATTATTTTAAGACATAAAGCTGAACTGCTTTTTCTAGGCTTGCAGGATAATATATTTGGAGAATATAACCTACCACTACTAATTTTCAAAAACCATTGCCAGGATATATGCTGTGGCTGTCAGCTTTGTGCTATTAAATTCTAATATGAAACATAAGAGCTGAGCCTGTGGTGCAACTTGAGGTTGTCTTGTGTTAAATGCCATCTCAAGGATTTTTAAAACGGACCAGTGGGTTATACATGTTTTAAATAAATATGCATGTTTGCATTTGCAAAATCGGCAACAGCGTCCTTTTCTTCTTTTCAAAGATCTAAAAGTGCAATGGCTACTCAGAAGTGAGCCCCACTGAGTTCACTGGAACTTACTTCCAGGAAGGTGTGCAGCCTTATAGCCCAATCCTATCCTGGGCCGGCCTAGACCATGCAGTGGTGTTGGCACAGCTTCTGCAGTATGCTATGGGCCGGCCAGGGACCAAGCAGAGATGGAGATGCAAGTAAAAAAACTTTATTTGCCTACTCTGCCACTGCCTTATCCCCAATGGGCCTACTTGGATCTGAGCCAGCTATTTGGGTGGCGTAAATCCGAGAGAGTCCAAGGGTGTGCGTTGAGCCTGAGTTGGGGCCGTGGCATATAGGGGCTGCTGCCAATATCCTCCCCCAGCCCAACCTTGACTCACCCCTGACTATTCCCAATTCTTGCCCCAATCCACCTCGGATCATACCCTCCAGGCTCCACTGACTTACCTGCTCCCAAGCTTGTTGGTGTATACCCACAGTCACCAGCCAACTGCACTGGTGGCCCTGGCATGTGCTTTGTCACAGTGGCTGCCATGCCAGCAGCTTAGACCTTGCGCTGTTGGAACACAGATTCTGTCAGCACAAGGCCCAGATAAGATGGGCCGTTTGAGTATGTTTCTGACTGAATGAGGGCAGTGCAAAGAGGGCACTACAACAAAGTTGCAGCCTGTCCACAGCCACTAACAGTAACAGTGCAATCCTAACCAACTTTCCAGCACCGATGCAGCCACAATGCAGCCCCTTGTAAGAGAACAAATGTTCCCTCACCTTGAAGAGGCCTCCATGACTGCCCTTGCACTGCAAAATGCAGTGTGCACCCTGTTGGCACGGCTACACAGGCGCTGGAAAGTTGGTTAGGATTCCGCTGTCAGAGACTGACAGCTCAATCCTGCCTAAGGATCTGCCGGGCGGCCAAGGTCACCCGCCGGATCCCATGCTCCGCCGTGGGTAATCTCCCACCTGGCGGAAAGTCTCCTCGGGGAAGGGTACTTTCGTCCCCTTCCCCGAGTGTAAAGGGCGCTGGGGCCGATCGGCCTCCTCAGAATTCCACCAGCTATTTTGCTGGCGGAAGTCGGAGGAGGCCGTGTAACGGCTCAGCTGCACGGCGGGGGACAGGATTCAGCCGAAGCCGTCCCCCGGCCCCTCCTGGAGTGACTGGGCCTATGGCCATCCTCCATTAACTGCCTTATGGCACTTTTACGATGGCTTTGGCTGGCGGACTGCTCGGTCCTCCGGCAGCCCCAGTGCTAGAATTGCGCTGTGAAACAGGAGCACTATTTGGGGCTCTCAGTGGACACCTTTTTTTTCTCTCTCTCCCTTCTCCTACTGTGCCATACAGTGTTAGGGGACCTGAGACCAAAACTGGCTACAAAACGTAAACCGGAGCACTTGATTGCTATTTGATGTAAACAGAGCCGTACCCAGCCGATTTTACGTGTGGGGCGGGTCCTCGGCCCCGCCCCATAAAACTAATTAGCATAAATTATGCTAATTTTGGCTGATTTTTTTCGCTTTTTTGCCGATTTTCGGCGATTTTAAACCTAAAAAAGGGGTATTTTTTAAAGTATGTATGCTTTGCGGCACTTAACTTGTGTATAGGAGCCTCCAGCGAAGCGATCGGCTCTCTCCAGCGACGTTCTTTTCCAGGAGCGCAGATCGGCAATCTGAGATCGCTCCTCTGCTGCCCCTGACGGGAACTCCTCATCGTAAGCTCATCGTTTGAGTTCGCGCATGCGCATAGCAAACAGCCATTCACGCATGCGTGAATGGCTGTTTGCTATGCGCATGCGTGAACCAAACAGTAACGTACGATGAGGAGTTCGTGTCAGGGGCAGCAGAGGAGCGATCTCAGATCGCCGATCTGCGCCCCTGGAAAAGAACGTCGCTGGAGAGAGCCGATCGCTTCGCTGGAGGCTCCTATACACAAGTTAAGTGCCGCAAAGCATACATACTTTAAAAATACCCCTTTTTTTAGGTTTAAAATCGGCAAAAAAAGCGGGAAAAATTCAAATTTTTCCAGCTCTCCTCCGGAGCCTCCCGCCCCCCTGCACCACCTCCCGCCCTTGCGCCCTGGGGCCCACCGCCCCAGGGCACCACATCAGCCTACGCCCCTGGATGTAAAGAGTGGGAAAGACGCTTGTTTTTTCTTCATTGCATGCATCCCCCTACCCTAATGTTGAGGTCCAGGGTACTATAAGCTTTCAGGAGCAAAAGCAGGTCAATTTCCTATCTCTCCCTTCCTTGTCTTTTTTTTTTTTACCCAACACATTTCATGACTAAACTGTCTTCAGCCATAGACTGAGTTATGAGATTCATGCAGTCTGCCCGATTTCTGTTTCGAGAATTGCCAATAGAAAGTAAAGGAAATAATTAGGATTTCAGCACAGTCGTGATTGGGCACCAGTGCCCCATTCCCACATCTCCACCATTCTCTCCCCTAAACGAAAACAGCTAAACTCCTGCATTGACCACATAAAACACCCTTTACATGACATTGAAATGAAAATATTGATGATGATGGTGATGATGATGATGGGAAGTACAGTAGAACCCCCGTATCCACGGAGATACGTTCCTTCTCCCCCACGGATACTGAAAACCATGGATAAAAGTGAACCCCCATCGCATCTCTGATCGTGCAAACTTACCAGCTTGTGATTGCAGCCTTTCTGGGTTTCGAGGACTAGTTGCTGATTACAAAATAGAGGCAGGAACTTGGAAGCACAAAGAACTATTTTCAGCCCTCTGCCTCGCTTCCTGTTCCTGTGGGTGCTTCCTGCCTCCATATTGTAATCAGCAACAAGTCCCCAAGACCCAGGAAGGCTGCAATCACAAGCTGGTAAGTAATTTGCATGATGGGGGTTGCGATGGGGGACATTTTTCATCTGTGGATAAGCGAATATGGGATCTGTGGATATGGGGTTTATACTGTACCGGTTCCAAAGTCTGATTATACAGGGGATCCTTCTAAATGGAAATTTGTATGTGTGGTGGTGGACGGGAATAATTCATCCACTCTTGCCTTTCTGTATTCTAAGTACCGGTATGCAGCACAAACTAAGAAGTAGCAAGAAAGAGTCCTCTGTTGTACTATATTTTTGCTAGGATGATTTCCCTTCCTACATAGAAAGCAGAAGTGCAGAATATGTATTCATTGAAAGGCCCAATTAACAGGCTGGGATTGTTTTCTCAGTATATATTTTTACATCCTATGTTTTATTTTCCCTGCCAAGTTTTCCTCTCCTTAATTATTTCATTACATGACCTTGTTTTTTACAGTTAGCTTTGCATTTTCTGCCCCCTGTCATCACGTTGTATGTTTTGCTGTGGGCTCAAATAGTTGCTTGTTTTCATAAAAAGAAGATTTTAAATTATTTTGCAGGATTGTGAAACATTTGGCAATCTGATTGGATGTGCCCATACAGTAGGCCTGGTTTGCTCATTTTATTCATTAAAAAATAGTCCGCACCAACACGCTGAAGGTGACTGAAAACTAGAATAGTCACTTTTCTGTTCTGAATTTAAATACATTTTAAAAGACATCACATACAGTAGATACTGTAATATATATTGTAATATATCCAAGCACGCTGCGAACTAGGCAGAGGCATTTTTTCAGGTAGCATTCCTCTTATATTTAGCAGGGGGAGAGTAACTATCTTAACCCCAGCACAGTGACTTTTCTAGTGGCTGTTTGCTTGTGTTCTTTTGCATATTTTTAGATCGTGAGCCCTTTGGGGACAAGGGGCCATTTAGTTATTTGATTGTGTCTGTAAACTATTTTGTGAACGGTTTTTTTTGTTGAAAGGCGATATATAATATTCTTAAATAATTAATAATATGGCAGGTACATGGATGGTGCCCTGTAAATAATCGTAAATAAGAAAGATGGGTATATAAGTTATTCTGTACATTTTGAAAGATTCTTTTTTCCATTTTATCTATGCAGGTTTATAGATATGGCGGTATACAATTAAACATAAAAATACAACAGTAAAAACATATGAATAAACACATATGAATAAGAAACATTGAAAACAACTAAAAATAGAGTTACGGATAAAAGTATAAAGACAGCAACAGCATAAAACAATGGCATAAAAGTAGTGACAACAGATAAAAATGCCTGGAAACAGGTGTGAAAAATACATGTGTGTACACACACACACACACACACACACACACACACACACACACACACAGAGGCTGCAGTTCTATGCACACATTCCTGGGAGTAAGCCCACTGAACACAATGGGACTTCTGCGTAGACATGCATAGGGGACACACACAAGCACACGTATTATTTTTGATTAGATACGTGTTATTTTATACATAAGGTTACTATATTTTGATGGACTGAAACCCGGACCCACCCACCCCCTATTTTCCCCCCACTAATTTTTTTTCTGTGTCAGCCATTTTTGCTTGCCTTTTTTGCTGCTTCTCCCGTGGCGCTGCTGCTGCTGCTGCTGTCCACTCCTCATTGTCGTCCTCATCGTCGCTGGGATTGTTTTCTCAGTACATATTTTACATCCTATGATTTATTTTCCCTACCAAGTTTTCCTCTCCTTAATTATTTCATTACATGACCTTGTTTTTTACAGTTAGCTGTGCATTTTTTTTCCAACTTTTTTGCGGCCGGACTGCCGTGCCATGCCCCCCGCCGCATCCAGCCGCACAGGCCCAGTCGTGGCTCCAAGACTCTTGGGTTTGCCGGGGACAATCGCGATACCCTGGGACAGCTAGACTGGCCGGGTCGGGGGATGGGACGCACCCAGGATACCGAGACGGTCACGGAAAAATCTGGGACATCTGGTAAGCCTATTTATACAGTATGTGTACAGGTATGTACAGGTGTGTACAAGATCGCGCCTTACAATCTGGAAACCTTTTTAAAGTGCAGATTTCTCAAGCAAGAACACATTGATTGGGGAGCTTCCAGTGCTCCCCAGTACCTCAAATTTGAGAGTACTTTCATGAACTTTCCAGGAAACTACAGTTTCCTGCTGACCTCAGACTCCCCCCACAGGATCCAAATATTTGCCAGATATTTTATTCAGCAAGTATTCAGGCCAGCAGCATTGTAAATGTTCATAGCAGGCAATGGCAACAGCTCCTTCCCTTTCTTTCCAGACCTGGAAAATTGGACTGCTCCACCCTCCTATCCAACTTTCCAGTACTGATGCAGCCACAATGCAGCCCCAAGGTAAGGGAACAAACATTCCCTTCCCTTGAAGAGACCTCTGTGCACTGGCATCGCTCGAGGTGGGGCGGAAAGCTACTGTAAGTTCTGCAGCTTTCCACCCCACCGTTACTCTCCTGCACGAGGCGCCCCGCCCCCTCATCGTAGGAGCCCGTCAGCGGAAAGAAAGCAACGTGCTCCACGTTGCTTTCTCTCCGCTGACAGGTTCCTACGACGAGGGGGGGGTGCCTCGTGCAGGAGAGTAACGGTGGGGCGGAAAGCTGCAGAACTTAGCTTTCCACCCCACCTCGAGCGACGCCAGTGCCTCTGTGACTGCCCGTCCACCGTAGGATGCAGCATGTGCCCTGTTGGCACAGCTGCATCGGCCTTGGAAAGCTGGTAAGGATTGGGCTGTAAGGGAAGGGAGCAGGAAACAAAGCCACAGGAGGGGAACAGCTGTGTACACTCCAATTATCTGGGCATCCAGGCTTTATTCAGGCCAGGCCTTCAAGCCCTCCAAGGCCACACCACTTGCCCTACTGACTTTTACACAGCCGTTTTGGACATTCCTTCTCTGAAAAGGGAATACCTGTACAGGGTAGCAGGACAAGTGTGCCAATCTAATCTCAGCATTAGATTGGCACACTTGCAGCATTTTACTTGCAGCATTTGTTTGCATAGATCAGCACTGCAGTTCGGGACAGATCCTCCCTGTGACTGGGAACACTTGTGTAGACAAAAGATATACTGTAAGCATAGTTAAGGAATGGGGCTACAGAACACAAAGGGATTAGACTTGCTGAGCGCTCCCATTCAGCATGTACCCAAGTATGCTATAACTAGGTTCTGAATGTATGTTTATATTGGTTCTGAGGAAATCACTGACTTCCCATTCATATTTCTAACACACACACACACACACACACACACACACACACACACAGAAATGTAGCTGTCCCACCTTAGCAAAGAAGGTCTGGTTGAAAGATGCCTGAGATAATGTAAATGAAGCAATTTGAATGTTTTAAAGTACTATGGAGAAGCTAAGTATTAATAAGTATTTCTATATATATTTGATTAGAAGACTACAATCGCTCAGTGTGGATATTTCTATCAACTCTTGTCATGTGAAACATATTTTTTTTACAGGAAAAAAGTTAGGGCAAAATATGGAATGGCTAATTATATACATTTTCCAGGTTCCCCCTTGCAGCCTGACAACTCTGTCTCTAACTACTTGCATAAATAAAACAATGTTTAAAAACCTCCCGAGAACAGTTAAATATGGGCAGATGCACTTTACTGCTGGTGAGTGACAGAAGTCAGCCTGCAGTTAACAGTGCCACTAATGTAGCTCTTGATTAATCTCTAATTACACTTTTGTCATCTTAGCAGGGAGACAAAACTATAGCAGTTCTTAAACAGACGAGGAACATTTTGGCACCTAGCAACCGACAATTCTTTCATATTAGCCTCACTGGACTCTGAGTAGCTATGGAGAAGGTGGGATCACAGCTCTATTATTTATACATCAGCCTTTCCAGAGGCCTTCACAACAGTAGATAAATTAGCAGCTTAACAAGCCATTACTGACTAAAAACATGGCAGGAGTTGAAGGTCCAAGTATGGAGTTTAAACCAAACAATTGCAACTCGGTTATAATAATGTTTGGATCATGGATAGAGAAGTATGCTGTGTTTCTCCCACCACCCTCAACCATTTCAGTGGCTGACGAAAGAGACTTCTTGTTACTAGTAGTGCAACTGTTCTTTTTGTGGCTTCTTGGTCACCCTTTCTACAGCAAGGAATCCATACACCAAGGTGACTCGTGAAAACGTATGAAAATGCAATAAACCTAACACAATAAACAGAAAATTGAAACTACTACCTGACACTAATAAACAGCAGCAGCAGTAGATACCAACCAAATTTAGCATATCTTGGGGGAAAGTGGGTTTTTACTTGTTGGCAGAGGATAAGAATGTTTCTTGATAGACCACTTTGTGGTATGCCCTGAGAAGCTTGGCAGGGTATGCCATAAGTGGGTGCCACCTCTCTCTCTCATTCGTGTGTGTGTGTGAGTGTGTGAGTGAGAGAGAGAGAGAGAGAAAGAGATGCATGTTACTAAAGAAGGTAGAAACCAAAACGTCTACTAACTAAAAAGTTTTAAGTGGTCTATTTTGTCATACACATGCACAAACATATGTGCATACGCACACACACACACCACAAACATTTTAACCTATTGAAGTCAATGGCAAATTATCTTATAATTTTAATCATTGAGATTATACACATGTATAGAATCCAGTATTTGAGAGAGAAAAATATTGCCTTACGTTAAAAAAACCCTGCTTGAAGACAGGTTTGAATTTGAAATATAAATATATGCCCTGACGTACCTGTTTGTTTCTATTTTCTCCTCATTTGAGTTTGCAGTAGAACTAGGGCAATAAATGTGACATTTTATTTATACACCTTATTAGTCACGTGCATTACCATATCATTTTTGACATACTTGAAAATATACCATTTTCCTTGAGGGTCAGAAAGCCCCCTTTGCCCACTGACATGCCACAAATGTGTGCTTTTTCAATTGAACGTTTAAAAAAAATTCCAAACGGTGACATTTCAAGAATTTCAAAACAGCAAAGCACTTGCAAACTGGTGAGAACCAGCTCCCACACAAGAGATATACCAAATTATCCAAATCCATCAGCAATCTGTACACGTGGCGAGAAAATGTGCCTGTTAACAGAGTTGATTTATGCTAGAGGGTTATAGAATTTATATATTGATTTTGTGGGGGTGTTAATGTACTTTCTATGTGCCTACATATTATAACCTGCCTACCTATAGACATTACTGTGTAAAATCGTTTGGAATATGGTACATCCTATCCCATGAAGGTATCAGCTGGCATTCTCTAATTAGGTGGTAAGGTCACAACACTGTTTCAAATGTCTCTGAAGAAGTGTCTTATTAAAGAAGGAGAGGTAGACAAATAGGACTACCTATCTCTCCTCTTCTTCACCATCATCTTCATTCTGTTAGTAAGAGGCACAACCGTGAAGACCTCACATCTCTCTTTCTTTATGCCACCTTCAGGGAATAACGTTAACAGCATTAAAAAGTCAGGGCTGCTAGTTATTTTTAAGCAATTATGTTACAGACCGTACTTTGATGATTCATAAAGAAAAAGGAAAATCTGAGTTTAAGAAATGACGAGTTGAATTAAGGGCATTAGGCACTAGAAGGGTAAAAGGTAAAGACTGAGAAGTGAAAAAAATTGCTACATTTCTTTCAAATACTTTCTTTCAAAGCAGCAAACAAAATAGTTTTGGGGCATATCAATGCTACAAATTTGGCCCAGTCTGTAACCTGGTAAGTATAACCTGGTAAGTAAGTAAAAATGTGCAGAAGTAAGATTCTGCACATTTTTAGGCTGGCTGTTCTGCTCTGTAGACATGTGGACAGGACTTCTATAATGTTAGCTGCTTACTGTTGCTGAAACTCACACTGGCATTCTGGGTGATTGTTCTGACGCTATCTGGGAACTATAAAGCCGGCAGCTTTGCAGGCCCATCCACAGAACTTCTTTAATGTCAACCTCTTGCTGATACTCTCATTGATTGCTGTGAACTAGGTGAAAGCCAGCTGCCTTGTGGGTGCCTCTCAGAAGTTCTTTAATGAGAAAGCCCTAACTCTCATTGATTGCTGTGGCTTCATTCCAGGATCTGGTCTGAAGGTGCATGGTGAAGTCACTTTGCAGCAGCTAAGCAGTTCTAGGTCTGGTCAGTATTTTAACGATGGATGAAAGGAAGGATATACAGGAAGCACCCAGATGAAGGATATACAGGTAGCACCCAAACCCAGCACCCAGACGTTACATCCAGATGTTTGTCCAGAAGTTGGAACTGTCATAAGTCAGAACAGCAATACTGTGTAGGCGCAAAAGCCCAAGTGAGGAACTTATATTTCAATAGCTACCACCACTTTGTTGAACCAGATACACTTGCACAGCATGTCCAGCAAGACCTTGGGATAGGTCCGTCCGTCTTTGGATATAACGCTTAATTGTCTTACTGGCCTGGTTCACAATATATTTATTTTATTTATTACAAAATTTATATACTGCCTTTCTCATAGACTTAAGGCGGTTTACATAGGCAAGGCTGACCATAAATCCTTTTTTCCCCCTTCAAATGGGGTTTTTACAAGAGTTATTCCATGAGAGAAACTCATAGAACCCTTCATTTCTCCAGATGTTTCCCTTCATACTGCAGTCATCATCATCATCACCTTGGCTGCCAGCTCTTGCACTTTCCAAGTTTTCACAGGCAGCTGCAAATCATGCCTCAGACGCTCTGAGATGTTATCCATTTCTTGCCAGCTGACTCCTCCACAGATATCCACCAGCGACTTCAGTCTCCCATTCAAGGCAGCTAATCCTTAGCTTTTTCAGGCAAAGTGACAGCTCATCCTGCAGATCACACCTCCTGCCATGTTTATAAACATATGCTTATTTATCACTTGATGGCTGCATCCTTATATAAAGGCATCACAATGACCGTCATATCATATATACTGTAGAATTTCTGTATCACCTCAAATGCAATGCATTCAGTAGGTCATATATTCAGCACCCAATGAAGTGTTTGGTATTATGGTGTGCAGAAACCAAGTGATGGTTCAGACATGCATCTCTGAACCAACCCTTGCTCTGTAACAGCAGTAGCTGCAAGCAGTGCCATCACTATAATTATCTCCACAAAATATCATTTCCTCTTTTTGTTTATACATACAGTACATTTCTTCATTGTTTCCATAAAGGCTAATGACTAGAAATATTACTGCATTGACTTTTTCCAATTCTAGTGTTATAAAAAAAACTTGCATACTGAAGAACTGCCACAAAAGATTATACATAACGTAAGAAAACTCTGTATTCTCAATTTCTGCTCATATCAGAATGTGTAGAGATTTCTTTAAAGATGACACCTCCGTTTTAATGAATTGCTTTCCAAGGGTATTTTTTTTTCAATGATATGTTTCTCTCTGGTGAGTAATTTGGAATAAATAAATCTATACTTGTATCAATACTGAAAATAATGTGCTTTTATTAACCCTGTGGATTTATTAGGAATGCACAGTTAAGAATTAGAAAGAACTTTTGACACAACCGTTTGGGATCATTAGACAGGTCAATGTAACCCTGAATAGTAAATCAGTTCAAGGCAGCCTCAGTTAACGATTTCTGCCAGACAATTTGTTTATCAATCATTATAAATCTTTGCTTAAGAAATACAAGAAAATGGTAGGCATTTACTATCATCTCAAAATGCTAGCAGTCAGTCTGTTCCTGGATGTTATTGTGAAAATATATTCACATTCATAATATATATTTACTGTTTGGCAGACGTTTCCGTAAGGCTCTCTGTGTGTATCTAGAACCAGGTCTTCCACCAGCCATTCTCCAGTGTCTTATCTCCTGCACCATCATGCAGGAGATCCAGTAACAAACTGGAGGGGTTAAGACATCTTGACCCAAGGGCAAACTCTGAGGTGCAAGGATGCACTGAGCATGGTGAGCTGAGCCCAGCTTGGCTATAAAACCCTTGCCTCATAAACCAGCCCGGCAGCCTAAGCAACATCTCAGAGTAGCAAGTTGACTTGCCTTGTCCCATCCTTCCTTGCCCAGCCTTGTCATGCTGTCAGCAGCGTCGCTGCAGGGGGGGCGGAGCTCCAAGTTCCGTTGGGCTCTGACCCTCCGTTACACGACGGGAGAAAGCGGCCCCGCCCCTCACCTTTGGAGCCATTCCGGCCGACGAAAGCAAGTGCTTTTCCCAGATAGCATCAGAACAATCACCCAGAATGCCAATGTGAGTTTCAGCAACAGTAAGCAGCTAACATTATAGAAGTCCTGTCCGCATGTCTACAGAGCAGAACAGCCAGCCTAAAAATGTGCAGAATCTTACTTCTGCACATTTTTACTTACTTACCAGGTTATACTTACCAGGTTACAGACTGGGCCAAATTTGTAGCATTGATATGCCCCAAAACTATTTTGCCGCTTTGAAAGAAAGTATTTGAAAGAAATGTAGCATTTTTTTCCACTTCTTTTACCCTTCTAGTGCCGCTGCAGTGACGCTGCTGCATGCTGTCAGGTTCTGGCTAGACCCCGACTCAGAGGAGATCGCCTCAGAGGAGGAGAAAGAAGAGGAGCCAGCCTCCGCAGACGGCCCTAGCATCTCTCATAAGCCAGCCTTTGAGGGACCCCCCTCCTCTGAGGAGGTCAACACCCTGAAGGTTTCAGCATCCTATACCTGGACTCTTGGACTTGTTCCCCCACCCATTGTCATCTCCAGGACTCCAGGAGCAGAGGTAATGCTGGATTAGGGTTGAGACCCAAATTAGGTATACAAGCACTCACTGGGAAGCCTGAGGCTATACTGTCTCTGGGCCTCCTTGGGAGGAGGACCCATGCTCCAGATCAGGGCCTTAGTTGCATCTAAGAAGAGGTGGGACTTTCTGGGCTCCTATGTAAACCTTCAGTCTGGCTTTATTGATCACTGGTGTGACAGCTCTCGCCACAGAACTCCTTTTTGACTAGCGCTTTAGTCCACTCAGTCTCCTTGCCCTGCTCCTCAACTCACTGCCCCATCCTCCCATGCTAGTCTGCAGTCTAGCCTCACCCTTGGGCCGACTTCTCTATGTCACTATGACCACTCCATCTCCCATGGGCAACCAAACCAGACACTCGTTGAGCTTTGTCTCACCTTGTGTTACCCCAGCTCTGCTTGTCTGGCTCACTTTGTGTTCGATCCCAGCTTGGCCTTGGCTTGATCCTGCTTTCTGCCTCTCTCCCTTTATTTGTCCGCAACCTGGTACCTGACTATGGTCTGTCATCTAACTATGGTCTGTCACTGACAGCTCCTTTCAACCACAGCTTCTTTGTCAAGTCATGACAGTTTTCTATGCATATCATCCTTGTGTTAATACAGTATTTGTAATAAGGCATGCCTTTGTTACATGAAAATAAGCTTTTTATATAATGCTTTTGAATGTTCAGTACATTTCACGCACATATCTTATGTATTTCAGTAATTAATCTTACCTTAAAAAGAAGCCATTCTGAATTGGAGAGTCTTCATGGCCCTCTGGATATCATTGGGAAAGTGACATGTCCCTATGCCCTGTGCGCCTCCTGGAATGAATGGAAATCTTATCACCACCCTCACCATTTTGCTTTGCTTACCAGATGTGCTGTGAATAGGGGTGGAACAGGTTTGAGACCCAGACATTGTTACCAGCATGCACAGCAATACCCAAGCAAGTCAACCATCAGAAATTATTTCCTGCATAATTTACAGCATCTTCATATACTGCTATGATGCTTACAGAAACACTGAGGGACACCATGAAAACTACATTTCCCATGGCATTCCTGTTCTGAGGAACACTTCAGACCCATTTTGGAATTTATTTATTTATTCATGGCCCATAAATAAATATGATTGTGTGATGGATGCCACAAAGTTGGTGCCTAAATCCCCACACACATGCACAATTCCAATTCATCATGCAATTCTATAGATACTTCCATTGGAGTAGGTCCTATTTATTTCAAATAAATATGCATAGATTAGGGCTTTTAAAAACGCTTACGTTTGACTGGATCATGCCCATTGCGTACATGGAAATTATTTCCGTTTAAATCAGTGGGAACTGCTTCAATATATACATTAGTAAGATTGTAGCCTAGCTGTCTATTGTTCTAATATATTCTTGGTTTGTGTTGTTCATGTTTGTTTTTTGATTTTTTAACGTAAGTCACTTTGAGCTTTGGAGAGTAGGATACAAAAGCTCTGAACAAATATATAACCCTGTAAATATAGTTTTCAGTTCTATTTTGAACAATCAAAATTACCTGGGTTATAACAGGTGCATATATAATAGCACATATCCTCTATTGTTGTTGTTCAGTCCTTAAGTCGTGTCCGACCCTTCATGATCCCATGAACCATATCCCGCCAGGCCTTCCTGTCCTCCACTATCTTCCTGAGTTCGCTCATTTTCATGTTTGTTGCATCGGTGATGCTGTCTAACCATCTCATCCTTGGCCTTCCCCTTCTCCTTCTGCCTTCAATCTTTCCCAGCATCAAAATCTTCTCCAGAGAGTTCTCTCTTCGCATTAGGTGGCCAAAATATTTGAGTTTCAGCCTCGGTACCTGTCCTTCCAGGGAACAGTCAGGGTTGATTTCATTTAGGATTGACTGATTTGATCTCCTAGCAGTCCAAGGGACTCTCAGGAGTCTTCTCCAGCACCACAGTTCAAAAGCATCTATTCTTCGGCGCTCAGCCTTCCTTATGGTCCAACTCTCGCAACCATACATTGCTACTGGGAACACCATCGCCCTGACTATACGAACTTTTGTTGGTATGGTGATATCTCTGCTTTTTACTATGCTATCTAAATTTGCCATAGCTTTCCTCTATAGCTCTGTGTTAAAAAGATCGTATATAACAGCTCTGCCCTCAAAATGAACAAACTTTAAAGAAAAGATATCCTAGCTCACTCTATTGTCTGAAGAGGTCTCAATGACATCATAGGGTTGAATGACAGAAGAGTGAGGTCAAAGGGTTAAAGCCATCTAAAAAGGGAAACATACGAAGCCCTTGAATCTAGGATCAAAAGAGAGCCCAGGTACTCCTGGTGCATTCAGGGGCTCATCAGCTTAACAATGGAAGAGTTAAAATTGAACGGAAACTGTTATGACCAGCAACGATATACACAGAACGAAACATCTTCAACAGGATTATGGTCATAAAAACACAATGTGGAGTTAAAATGTAATTAAAATGACTTTAAAAGTCTTTTTCAAAATGTAATAAAAACTATTTAAAACCTCGCATGACGTTTCGTTCATGAGCCATGAACATCAGATGCAAAAAGCCTGTAACGGGAAGATGTAAGCCCATTGCTGCCCCTCTGGGTCTACTTGAACCTGCACCAGTTATTTTGCTGGAGCAAGTCTGAGTGGACCCGGGAAGGCAGATTAAGGCTGGAAAGTGGGATAGGATATCAACAGCACTGCTGTGGCCGATACCACCCCCTTCCAAGCCTTGACTCACCCCTCCCCTCAGTTTCTGCCCCATTCTTCTCCCTCACTGCCCCATTCCCTCCACCCCGCCACCCCCACCGACTTAACAGTGTCAGAGTTCCTTTGCAGGCCGCTGGCGTGCAGCTGCTCACTGCTCACGGCCTGACTGTGCAGAACAGCATGTAGCCTTTCCCAACAGCCATAAAGTACGCTTTGCTGTTCCAGAGGTCTGTGCAGAAGTCGGGGATGTACGTAGGGCAATACAGTCAGCTCTTGCCAGCCCAGCACTCTCCCACCTGCATGAAAGGATGTACTGTGCATGTGCAAAAGTGCTAACACAGCCGCCCATAATTCAGATGTCAGTAACTCAGGGAGCCAGTGTGTATAGCTGACTTCCTATACTTTCACCTTGGTATTGAAATAGGAACATGAGATTTGCTACTTCTTTAATCAATACCGCTGTCTTCCTACTGCTTACTACTTGAAACCATTTGATCCTGCGAAGACAAACCCATGGGCTCCATATGTTCAATTTCTTCATCAAAAGGAAGAAAAAAAAAATCATACCTCTATCCTTCTTGTTTTTAAAATCCTCTTGTATAATACAAACCGACAAACCGACTAAAAAGAAACATGTGTTGAGATTGTGGTTGCCATTATATAAAACCTGGCATGAACTCCTGGTGTCTCTCACACCCGGTCTCACAACCGAGGCACCATCTCTCTGTATTGTTTTCTAATCAAAAGGGTCAGCAGAGCACTGACTTCGAACAGTGCAAATGTAG
This sequence comes from Plestiodon gilberti rubricaudatus, assembly GCA_026170595.1. NCBI lineage: Eukaryota > Metazoa > Chordata > Lepidosauria > Squamata > Scincidae > Plestiodon > Plestiodon gilberti. The sequence continues at coordinate 22,828,445 of JANXHW010000002.1, read as the reverse complement.
AGCTATTTTCTCCCCTATCAGACAGCGCATCTATAGATTGCTTAGACAGGCTGACAGGATACAGGGCTAATGACACATGAAACATGCGAGATGATGGATTATAAAGTAAAATTTCAAATCATCCCATAAGTATTCAGATTAATTTGAAGTCAGCTGTCAGGCAGTTAAGCTTCCTGTTTTAGCTCTCGAGACAAAAGGCCACCGAGATCTTTAGTCTGTCTTGACAGAAAAGGGGTTTTCTTTCTCTCTCCCCCCCCCCCCCACCGCAGCTTTCTCTCCTACTGGCAGACTGTATATGCAAAAGATCTTGGGGTAGGGAACGGGAAGGGTAGAGAAGCATCGAAGGGGTCCCGGTCAGATAAATGGACATCTGTGACAGATAGCTCTTTGACACTAGAGTCACTAAACCTTGTATGCCTTTCTCACGGGAATGATCTGCAACTATTACAGTTATCTCTAATGCATCTACCAACATGCAGTTGGAGACTCATTCACAGCCTGAAACCAGATCACATTTTACAGTGAAAAGACCAAGACTTGAATAGCATGGACTCTCCGGTTGGTTTTTCTTATCACAAACCTTCAATAGCATTAATCAGGTGTTTTGTTTATTAAAGGTTCAAACGCAGCCTCCATGAATAGCTGCTCATTGTTGCTTTGCTCTTGTTACCTGTATTGCACAACCTTGCTACCAAAGGTCAACTCTGATTTTAAAACAAACCCTTCCTGGCATTATTAGGCATAACGGTCTCCCCCAATACTGCAAACGAAACACCAAAACACGACGGTTCTACTTAGAAGAGTGTGATCATACTGTATATGCCTTAATACCCCAAACAACAACAACATTGTTCCCATAACTCTCCCCCTGATGAATAGTTTACAGCCAATCCCTACAATAAGCATAATACAATGACAATATAACAAATACCGTATTGGTCTGAGTATAAGACTCACTTTTTTCTCCTAATTTAAGTTTTTTAACTAGGGGTGCGTCTTATAATCAGGCTGTTGCAATTTAATGCCAGTGATTTAATTAAATTTTTAATAGCACCAAACTTTAAGGGTGCTTCTTATAATCAGGTGCGTCTTATACTCGGGACAATACGGTATAATAAAACCAAATTTAAAATGAATGCAAAAACCTATTTTAAAAGAGGGGAAAGGGTAGGAGGAGGGGAAGGAAAGTGGGAGCGGGGAAATACAGTGAAGAAAACTGGTAGTTGCCTGGGAAGGTGATTCACGGAAGGTACATTAGTCTTAGTGAGGATCTGACACTGGCCATTGCTATATTGGAGGCTTTGGGAGATATAGTTGAGAAGTGAACCTGTTTCTCCTTTTCAGGCTTTTCTGCCTCAACTCTTCTTGCAGCCCCACTTGAGAGCCCCACAGCATGGTACAAGAGGTGGCGCATGGGGCTGGTTCTATACGAGTACAAAGCCAAGGATGACATCGTCCAAAAACTGCGCTTAGACCACATACGCATGGAGGAGGGCATGCCCGCTTACATCTTCCCTTCTCTCCGGTCTAATGTCTTGAGCAGGGGCATAAAACATCTCAAGCAGGTCCTCTCAAATAATTTGGAGAACTTTTATCATTAATACAATATTGCTTCTAGATCGTTATGAAAATGGAAATAGTTGCACTGGGTTTTTAAAACCCGATAGCTGTTGGTAGTAGAAACAATAATTAACCATGTTCATGTGAGTAGATAATAAAAGGCCCAGCAATGTGCAGTTTCCACATGCATGCACACCCTTTTGATGAAAATATCTACTTTTCTTGAACACTTGAATGAAATACACACACACCCCAATAAAAGCCCGAGCGACCTTTTTTTGTGCTCCGAAGCTCTGACAAATGCAGAAGACATGGTCTCAATGTCTTCAGGACGTGCCTCCAAACGGATTATTGATATTTCATCCCACAGCTCTCTTGGTGGGTATTGAGTATCAGCCGCCTCAAAGGTTGGCGCCAAGCTTCTTCTTCTGCACACCACAAACCAGAATTAATTGCAAATCAATCGAACAAAGTACAACTGATCAGTAAACCAATTAGTAATTTTAGCTGTTCATCCTGTCTTCATTTACTGAGGGGAAAGAGGTGGGGAGAGGGACAGTGATTTCTAGTTAACAGTATTTCCCATTTCTTTTCTGCCTTGCTAACAGCGTCCTTGTAAAAATCATTTTTAAAGAGTGATTCACCACCGTTTGAATGTTCCAGCAGCTTCATATTTAGCATCTTATTTATTCCCTACTTTATTATTTTTGGAAGGCAAAGCTAAATTAAAATCAAAGAACACAATCGATGTTTGATCTTTGGGGCATGTCTTGCCAACGAGGGCTGCTAGTGAATTTTACTTAAAAAACTGTGGCAACATTGAAGATTCCTGCTCAGGTGACAAGAACTTCCACCTGAAGGAAGCAAGAACAGTTTTGTTAAGATGAGCAAAATGTCTCGGGGGGCAAGGCAGGTATGTAACAGGCCCTCAGCCAGAAACCCAGTGAAGGGACATGAGGGTACATTAGAGGGGAGGGCAGAATCAATGCAGAACCTTAATATAGGTAACTTATGGCCCAATTCTATCCCCCACCAGCCTAACGCTGCTGATGGAGCATACGCTGCATGCTATAGTGGGAGAGCAACCAGACACCTCAGGAGAGGTAAGTATTTTTTTTTATGTACCTCCTCATAGGCCCCTTGGTCTCCAATGAGTCTTCTCAAACCTATGTCAGCATAAGTCCTCCTTGGCATAGTAAGTCCGAGGAGAGTTGGGGGCATGTCATTCCAGGAAAAGGGGATAGGATCTTGGCATGCACCACTGCCACCAAGATCATTCCCTCCCGCCCCGTCCCAACCCTGTCTCAGCTTGCTCCCCCTGAACCGCCCACAATCACTGACGTCACTGCAGGGGGGAACGGAGCTCCAAGTTTTGTCGGGCTCTGACCCTCCGTTACACGATGGGAGAAAGCGGCCCCACCCCCTCGCCTTTGGAGCCATTCCGGCCGACAAAAGCAAGCGCCCCCCCCTGCAGTGATGCTAGTGCCCACAATCCTCCTGCCCCCTGACTTACCAGCAGCAACGTGGGATGGAGGAGGCTTAGTGGGCTTTTTCTCCATGCTTGGCCTCGAACCATTTGCCCTGGTGGCCATGGACTGCAGAACAACTTCTGCTAACAGATCATGAGATCCATCAGCAAGCCCTGGGTAGAACTGGGCTGCCCATACATTTAAAGAGAAATTCAATGCATATTTATTTAGAAGGGTGTGGGGTGGTGATGATAATAAGGCTGTACTTATGTGAGCCTGGTGAATAATTAAGACTGCAATCCTATACACACTTATCTAGGAGTAACAGCCCAATCCTGTTTGGATAGGATTGGGCTGTCAGGAGAGGGATTTACAACAGCCAAAGAGGCTTCCACTGTTGTAAAATGGCTGCTGATGGAGTGTGCAGTGCTCTTTCGGTGGCCATTTTGGGAGCACTGCCGCAAGAAGCAGCAGCGCTCCGTGTCCATCACTGGTTTCTGCCGCAGCCACTGGACCAGGTAAAGCCAACGGAGGGGGTGAAACTGGGTGGGGAAAGGGGAGGAGCGGAGACAGGGAAACTGCGGGAGGGGTGGATCCAGTGGTGATGGTGTGTGCCAGATCCTATCCCCTCTTTTAGCAGCCTCTCCACCCCTTCTCTTCAGACTTGTGCCAGCTACAGAGCTGGTGCAGGTCCAAAGAGACCCATTGCAGTACAGGAGGCTTAGAGAGGAATAAGGGAAAGTAATTACCCTTTCCCCTCTGAAGCCTTCCCCCTCCCCGCTGGATAAAGTGTGCTCAACCAATGCAGATATCTACATTAGATATCTGCATTGGTGGGGGAAGGATTGGGCTCTAAGTCCCATTAAACTCAGTGAAACGTACTTCTCTGTAGACATGCATAAGATTGCACCATAAGTGAATTCAAGATGTGATGACATTTTTAATATTATGTATGACACTGGAAATTTGATCCCTGAGTATGGTCTGAGGACACATGATACTGTCACCATGCTGAAGCTACACTGGTTGGACAGCCCAATCCAACTTTAAGATTGGGTGGACGGCCGAAGCCACCCGCCCAATCCAGTGCTCCGCCGCGGGCTGCCTGCAGCAGGCAGCCCACAGCGAAAAGTCTACTCGAGGAAGGGGACGATCGTCCCCTTCCCTGAGTGTAACGGCGGCTGGGGCCGGTAGGTCTCCTTGGATTTCCGCCAGTTATTTTGCTGGCGGAAGTCGGAGGAGGCTGTGTAACGGCCCAGCCGCCCTACGGAGCCTAGCAGGGATATGGCGGACGCCATGTCCCCATCTCCGCCCGGGATGGCTTGCCCTATGGCCGCCCGAAACGCCCCTCCCGCTGCCCGCCTGCCTGCCAGATCCACACTTACTTGGGTCCGGCGGTGAACAGAGTCCTCAGCCGGCAGAGCAGGGCAGGCCGGACATGCTTTACGGCATGTTTGCGACTACTTCGGCTTATTCCGGGCGGCAGATCGCTAGGTCTGCTGCCCAGACCTTAAGTTGGATTGCGCCGTTAGTCTGGATAGGTGGCCACTGAGAAGTTTCATGATAGAAGACAGACAAGACGTATCGGTAAATGGAAAGTGTCTTGCACATAGAAGGCACTGTATTAATAAAAATGAAACATTATTGTGGGATAAGTCTGCAAATTGGGATGTCCATTAAGAAATGTGGATCCATGTCAATAGCCAACAGTCATGAAATTGCTACATGGGCTGGGCGAATTTCACAATACTGCATTGACACACATGAAAATTGCCTGGTCCATTTGGAGAATCACTGCATGCAAACTGTTCTCCAAGTGATAACAGCCAGCATGTGAATCCCTGAATTAAGTAAGTGAGTGGAAGATGCATAATGACTTTAATTTCAGGAATCAAATCTTATTTGTACTCATCAGATTCTTTGACATTTCTCATTAAAAAATATCCAGTTGTCTGTTGCCTCTTAATTTAAATCCAAATGTTTTATCACTTGTTTTGATCTCTCTCTCTCGTGTGTGTGTGTGTGTGTGTGTGTGTGTGTGTGTGTGTGTGTGTGTGTGTGTGTGTGTGCGCGCGCACCTATATATTTCACTGAAATGTTACACATCATTTGAACTATTCAGCTTACTTTGGCTTTCATCACTAAGAAACTCTAGATACTTTAAATTGTAGGTAATCACGGATAAAGAATATGTTCATACTAATGATTTAGTGGGGAAAAGATCCTTTAGCACAAAGCAATCTTCTCCTTACAGGCGTGAAAGCTGGATGTCACACCTGTTACTGACTGTAACAGCAGTCACCAGGTGATTGAAATTAACAGTTCCTTTCAATTGTTCTAATTGAGACCAATGGGACTTCTGGAATTCACTCAAAGGTAGCTCAAATTGCTAGCTTCTTTAGGCTTTGGCAATACTGACTTTCACCTTCCAAGCACAGTTTGGTCTAACTCGAAATTGACATCATTGTAAAATACACTCTCATATGGGTATTGCCTCAAAGAGAAAACATTGCATTAGCGATCAGAAGGGACCCATTTCTTATAGAGTTTTCGTATACGGTAGTTATTACACTTACACTGAAGTTATTCACATCCCGATGCAGAGAGACTAGAACTTTAGAAGTTAAGTGTATGTCATGTCATATGAAACTACAAACAAACATTATTTAAGACATAGCAAACTTAAGCAGCCTGTTGCCTTTTCCTATTACATTAAGCTAGGATGAAAAGTAGCATTTGCTATGATTGATTAATCTTTTAACAACAAGGCTGATCCAGGCACTTGCAGCCCGATCCCAACTAGAATTGGGCCAGTGCATAGAGGCATCTCGGCAGCAAGACAGTGTTCCGCTATCATAAAGTGGCTGCCGATGGCACATGCAGCACTCCATTGGTGGCCATTTTGTGCATGCTACCTTTAAAGGCGATGGCACTGCAACCTAGCAACCAGAGCCCACCGTGACAGCCAGAGCTCGTATGGGGTGAGGTGGGGTGGACAGGGAAGGGAAGGGCATGGCGGGTGAGGACTGCATGCTTTCCTTATCTACCAGGCCTTTCCTTCTTAGTTGTTTTTGGATTTTATTGGTTGCATTCTCTGTGTTTTTATGTTAATATTTTATATTGCATTGTTCTGTATGGTTGTTTTACTATTATTGCAATTTATATTTTGCTCTTATTTTTCATGTTACTGTTTTTCAACTACATTGTACACCACCTTGACCACCTCAGTTATTTGGAGGGACAGGCAGGATATAAATCACTTAAAATCAATAAAATACAAGCTGCTTTGAGTGTTGGAACTGTCCCACAGACCTACAGTATGTAATGGTAATAATAAGAGCTATTAACAATGGGCAGCCATACCTGATTCTAGCAAAGGCTACGATTCAGTATTGCAGGTATAACTGGAGCTTTCCATCGGATAATTATAGAATGCTGTTGGATCTTTACCATACAGAGCTGAAAATTGTATCCTTGTTTAAACTGGATCAAGATGAATGTCTTTTGGGTTTTTGGATATTTGTAATAGTGTAGAATGTCTTTTGAATAAAAGAAAATAGTTATCTTCATTAGGTATCTTCAAAATATATCGTGTGTTCAAAAGCAGGTTAATGTTTAACTCAATTGGAACTCTGTTACATACTGTGATGCTGTGAACTGTAAAATACAAAGACCAAAGTATTAGGAAAAAGCAAATGCCAAGTTGTAAAATATGATGTAGAAGGTGAATGCAGTAGACCTGATTGCCTAATTGGGTTGCTGCAGAAAGTATGGCTACCATTATTCTGATATTTTAATTGTGCTAGGGACATGGACTACTTGAAACACTGTTTTGTGGCCATAAGACCAAACAAACTTACAGCACTCAGTTCCAGGGGAAGAATAATAAAAAGCAGAGATATCACCATGCCAACAAACAGAGGCGTCGCTCCGGTAGGGGCGGGGCTGTAAGTTTCGCTCCGTCGGAGTCCCTTTACCAAGCAAGCAGGAGGCAGCCCCGCCCCCTCACTGTCGGAGCCTTTCCCGTGCGGAGAAAGCAGCAGGCAAGAGACTCCGACAGAGCGAAACTTACAGCCCAGCCCCTACCGGAGCGACGCCTCTGCCAACAAAAGTTCGCATAGTCAGGGCGATGGTGTTCCCAGTAGCAATGTATGGTTGCGAGAGTTGGACCATAAGGAAGGCTGAGCGCCGAAGAATAGATGCTTTCGAACTGTGGTGCTGGAGAAGACTCCTGAGAGTCCCTTGGACTGCTAGGAGATCAAATCAGTCAATCCTAAATGAAATCAACCCTGTCTGTTCCCTGGAAGGACAGGTACCGAGGCTGAAGCTCAAATATTTTGGCCACCTAAATGCGAAGAGAGGAGTCTCTGGAGAAGACTCTGATGCTGGGAAAGATTGAAGGCAAAAGGAGAAGGGGAAGGTAAAGGATGAGATGGTTAGACAGCATCACCGATGCAAAGAACATGAAAATGAGCGAACTCAGGAAGATAGTGGAGGACAGGAAGGCCTGGCGGGATATGGTTCATGGGATCACGAAGGGTCGGACACAACTTAACGACTGAACAACAACAACAAAGAGGTGCAGGTTGACAGCAAATTACTGTTAATAATAGGCGGACTTTGCTTTATTTGGAAGCAGCTTGATATTTATTCTTAAATGAACTAACATACCTCAACTGTCATGACATGAAAAGTCATAAAAACTGTCCATAGACTGCAGGGTAATGCTCAGCTACCTGAGCCTTGGGAATACGTGAACTGTGCTTGTGTGACCAAGTTTGGGGAACTCACCAGTCAGCATGAACTGAAGGTTTGCATACTCCATTTATATACTGTCTGGAAGTCTTCCTCCCAGATCATGTGACTGGTAAGAGCCTTGCTCTATTCCACCGTTCCCGCTCAGCTCTAACTATAGTCTTTGCTTCTCTGATCTGTCAGAAGACAGAAGCAGGAAAGAAGCAGGAAACCTGCCAGGGAAAAGGTGGGTCCGCTGGATGGTGAGGGAGAGAAAGGGGTGATAAAAGGGGACTTGGAGACTGCAGAGAAATTAAATGAGTTCTTTGCATCTGTCTTCACGGCAGAAGACCTCGGGCAAATACCACTGCCGGAACGGTCTCCCCTGACTAAAGAATTAAGTCAAATAGAGGTTAAAAGAGAAGACGTCTCAGACTTAATTGACAAAATAAAGATCAATAAATCACCAGGCCCGGATGGCATCCACCCAAGAGTTCTGAAAGAACTCAAGAATGAAGTTGCTGACCTATTGAACAAAATATGCAACTTGTCCCTTAAAACGGTCACTGTGCCAGAGGATTGGAGGATAGCTAATGTCACGCCAATCTTTAAAAAAAGGAAGGAGGGGGGACCCGGGAAACTACAGGCCGGTCAGCCTAACATCTGTTCCAGGGAAGATGGTGGAAAGTCTCATTAAGGATAAAATCTTAAAACACATAGAAGAACAAGCTCTGCTGAGGGAGAGTCAGCATGGCTTCTGCAAGGGGAAATCTTGCCTCACAAACCTGTTAGAATTTTTTGAAAAGGTCAACAGGCATGTGGATGCGAGCGAACCCGTGGGTATTATATATCTGGATTTTCAGAAGGCGTTTGACACGGTCCCTCACAAAAGGCTCCTGAGAAAACTCCACAGTCAGGGAATAAGAGGGCAGGTCCTCTTGTGGATTAGGAACTGGTTGAAGACCAGGAAACAGTGAGTGAGAGTCAATGGGCAATTTTCACAATGGCGAGAGGTGAAAAGCGGTGTGCCCCAAGGATCGGTCTTGGGACCGGTGCTTTTCAATTTATTCATAAATGACCTGGAGTCAGGGATAGGCAGTGAGGTGGCCAAGTTTGCAGATGACACTAAACTTTTCTGGGCGGTGAAGACCAGCGGGGATTGTCAAGAGCTCCAGAAGGATCTCTCCAAACTGGGAAAATGGGCAGCAAAATGGCAGATGCGCTTCAATGTAAGTAAGGGATCATTAAAAAAAGGGGATTGAGAATAAAATAAAATTATGCATGGGATGGAGAGAGTGGATAGAGGTAAATTCTTCTCCCTCTCGCACAACACCAGAACCAGGGGACATGCACTAAAATTGAGTGGAGGGAGAGTTAGAACAGACAACAGAAAATATTTCTTTACCCAGCATGTAATTCATCTGTGGAACTCCTTGCCACAGGATGTGGTGATGGCACCTGGCCTAGATGCCTTTAAAAGGGGTTTCGACGGATTCATGGAGGAAAAGACCATCACAGGTTACAAGCCATAAGCAACCTCCTGGTTTTAGAAGTGGGTTTTCTCTGTGCCAGGTACAAGGGAGTGTCAACGGGAAACAGGTTATCTTGTTGTCTTGTGCTCCCTGAGGCATCTGGTGGGGCCACTGTGTGATACAGGAAGCTGGACTAGATGGGCTTTTGGCCTGATCCAGCAGGGCTCTTCTTATGTTAAGACTTTTTGTAAGTGTCCTGACATCATGAACTCTGAACGCAGAACAAATGTGTACAATGTGCATATCAACAGAAATACATGGAATGCTGTTACAGTAGAGAAATATGGGTGTACTTTTCTAGTTAATGATGTTGAAACTGATACTCTCAAGAAACAGCTATTTGTTATTTATTTATTTTGATTTATAGTGTGTTCTGCCAGATTCAGGATGAGCATCAACAAATATGCTATTTAACTTTATCCAGGACTGTGTGTATTTCACAATTCCATTTTTGTCAGTGAGGATTACACATGGCCCTGAGTTAGGGTGAAAGTGGGCATAAAATATAAACTACCTTTAAAGGACATTCTGGTCCAACATCCAGATAAACCATAGTAATCAAATGTAAATTGATTTAATCCTATTGAATTACACAAATGTAAGTAGTCTTAAATTCAAGCACTTCGCTTTAACTGTGCTGAGAGATTATCAAATCATGAACTCCAAAACAGTTCCACTTAAGCCAATTGGCTTTCTTTAGAGTAAGTGTTTCAAGATGAAAGCCGTGATCATATCATGTTCTTTTTCTTGAAACTGATTAGAAACACAGTATGAAGTTTACTTAACAAGATGCAAAGTTAAGTGTTATTGCAAGCTTAAAAGAGAGCTTTAATTCTGTTGCAGTTTTCCCCATTTTAATTGTTAATTTAAATCTCACTAGGACAAGTAAATGGATACAAATGCATAATTCATTTGTTTGAAGTGTGCACTTACATAATGCATCATTCAATTGATGTTACATTAATCTGACTTGCAGAGAAAAGTAAAAATGTTGCAAATGAGGTTATTTTGCATTTTCTATAATTGTATATTATGAATGGAATTGATAATTAAAGGTGTGGAGGTATCTAAAAAGGAAGGAATTCAGTGTGTTGAGAAATTATTTTTCCCCAAAATCAGCTATGAAGCAAAAACAATCAACCAAAAATAAAAGATGTGCTCTAATCCTAAGTATGTTTACTTTGAAGAAAGTCCCCCAGTGTTCTATGGGGCTTGCTCCCAGATATGTGTGAATATCAGATCTGAAATGAATTGGCTTCCAAGTATTGTCATCAAAATTGTCCTTCTCAAGATTTGATATTAGATATTAGATCTCCAAATATTTGCTGCAGGCTCAGATATAAGGTGAATATTCTCCAAGTATTTGATGGGTATATTTGATACCCAATGATGATGGCTTTCAGTCAGCAGTATTTGATAGTTGACATGCAATGGTATTTAGCATTGTAGCGTACCTTGAACTGGAGAGGAGGGGGGTGGGGTCAGGAAGTCCTCTTCGTCCCTGGAACTGTCCGGCCTAGTCCGGTAGGTCTCCAGCACGCCTGATCCAGGATACCTGCAGCTGTTTGCAGTTCTCTCAGGAGAACTGGGTAGCGGGGTGTCCCAGGCGAGACGGGATCCCGAGGCTGCCGCCTCCTCCTCAGGTAAGTTGACCTCCAGCCCTCAACGCTGAGACAAGCCTCCTTTGCAGAGCCAGTATCAGGTAGGTGCCTCAGAGTAGGGTCAGGGTTACTAGCACCGGATCCACCTCTGCCTGGCCTCCTTGGAGCACGCTCTCTGGTCTTCCACCCTGCCATGACCAGCTTGCTGCTCCTCAGCCTCCTCATCACTGGCCGGACCTGTCCCTAAATACCCTCCTTCCTTCCTGCCCCTCCCGGCTCCTCCCTCTCTGCACCCTGCCTCCCCTGCCTCTGCTGGCGATCCTGCAATGACTTCCAGGCAACACTGTGGTCCTATTGCCTTCCCCTCTTCTCTAGCCTCCGCTGCGTTTTCTTCTTCCGGGCTAGTCACGCCCCCAGCCCTCCTCGTTCTCCAGAGCATGGTGGCGACTCCGGGGTGGTGTTTCCTCATCGGCAGGCCCCCGACCGCGGCTCGGATGTCCCGGTCGGGGGGTGCCCTGCTGGGAGCTACTCCTGTCTCAGGTAGGTGGACAGGCTGGCCCGGACAAGCATTTCATAGCTGGTAAATCGCAGTGGTTCTTAATATATTCAAGAAACACTGCCATCCTTTGAACAACTCTGGAAAAAAAAGGTAGTGGCTGATAGCCCAATGCTATCTTTAAGAGAAGCCAGAGTATCTCCATGTACCCTGGTCCAATGACAGCTGTGTCATCAATGGATATGCCATGAGCACCTGTGCAGTGCTGGAAAAACGCTGTGCCTATGTAGCTCAGATGTCATTCAGATGCCTGCACAACTCCACCAGCAGCCAAAATGGGGAGATTTGTGTGGTGTGGGAAGAATGTGGGAAGAAGTTGATGTATGCCATATCCCATCCCCCTTTCAGATGAAGGACATGCCCACAATACTAGAAAAACATTACACCAATGACAAAGCTGACATGGGTAAATGTTAACCCATAGGGAACAATGGGGGAGGAAAAAAACACCGCAAAACATCCACTACACCCCAAAACACCCAGTACCCCCATCCCACCTGCATAGGCTGCAACTCTGTTCATATATACTTGAGAGTACGTTCCATAGACCTCACTGGGGTTTGTTATCAGAGTAGACCTGTATCAGCTTAAGCAGCAGGGCACATCTCTTTAGGTGGTCATACGCTTTATGTTAACAAACAGGTCACTCATTTGGTCAAGCGCCATAGTTTCATGACATATATAGCACATTTTTCACAACTCCCTTTTGGCTAGAGATTATTTCTGCTTTGTGAAATTGGACAGCAGCTTTCACAAAGGAATTGCCTCTTCCACAAGTGCATTTTGCTAAATTTAAAATGATTGTTCAAAGGCCTAAAGGATTAATAGGGAGTCAGTTTCCTTAGGAAATGGAGCCACCAAGATCCAAAGAGGCAAAATACTTCAAGGCAACCCGTCTGGCCCTGAAAATTTCCAGATTTACGGGTCCTGCCACCTTTAATTTAACTGACGACCTGAACATAAAGCAGGGTTACTTATGATGCTGTCTTCATGATCCACAACTCCTCCCCCCATTGTACTCTATTGCTGAGTGCATTAGAATCAAACGAATCAATCAAATTCTGAAAAGCATCTAATGTTTACTCATTTAGAACAGGGCTTCTCAAACTGAGGGTTGTGGCCTGATCTGGAGGTGGGTCATGAGTTGGGCCCACCTGCCTTCCTTCCTTGCGCTTGCCTCCAAATTGGAGTCAAATGGAAGCAACCAGAAGCCACTCCCAGGTCATGACTCACCTCCTACAGCTGCTCCCGGTTCAGGATGGCCTCCATGGAGCTTTCTAAGCACTTCACATGTATATCTTTTGGGCATCATAATCCACTGTAAGAATCTGGCCGGCGTCCCAGGGCCACCTGCCGGATCCTGTGCACCAGCGGCCATTCTGCCGCCAGGCCTGAGGTCTACTTAGGGAAGGGGATGCTTGTTCCCTTCCCGGGGTGCAAATTCCGGCTGGCCCAATCGGCCTCCTCAGATTTCCCCCAGCTAAATAGCTGGCGGAAGTCGGAGGAGGCTGTGTAAGGGTCTAGCCAGCCCAGCAGGGATGGGGATATGGCCGAGGCCATCCCCCGGTCCCTCCCGGGCTGGCTAGGCCAATGGCCCCCCTCACCTGGCCCACGCGGTCGATGACGGAACACTTACCTTCCGCCACTGTCCGCATCCTGGTCCAGCGCCAGAGGAAGGGAGGCCGGCCTTGTGCCGTCCTCCCTTACTCCCTAGGCATCACAAACATGCTTACGGCACGTTCGTGACATCTCCCAGCGACAGAACACTCGTGCCGGTGCCCCCTGCAGGATTGCACTGTAAATCTTTTTTTTTCATTGAAATTTCACTGCTACCAATAGCAATGGTGACAAGAATCCAATGCACAGTAACCTCATGTTGGTGACCATAGTTTTTACCCATAACCGCCGCAGAATGCAGAGTTGTCCTGGGTGCTACGGCTGTGCCAGAAGGTCGCTATAGATTGGAGCTATAGCCTTCACTGACACAGTCTGTGATGAAATCTACAATATCAAGTAAGAGATTTTTTTAAGCGAATAAAAAGAATGAATGGAAAATCAGTTGGAGTTCTGAAAACAGACCCATTCCCTCCACCTACTCATTCATTTCAGAACAAATGGAATCCAAACTGAAGGACCATTTCTTCCAAAAACAAATGCTCACCTCTTTTAATGGCTGTTAACTACATGACCAGAATGTGCAACCAAGCAGCCTTTTGTCTGGTGAGTAACTTCTCTATTAGAGTCAATTCTTTTGATTGCTTCTTGCAAAGGTATTTTGTGGTCACTGTTCTCCACCCTGAACAAAAACCTTCTCTTATTTCTTAGTATCCTTTAGGGTTGAATTTACGGTAGATTTCTGCCATACCTGACCTGCAGTTACTATTTGAACCGGGGGGGGGGGGAGCTTCTTCGTCATTCTCAACCTTTTTTTGGCTATGACCCTTAGGAGCTCTCTCAGGTCAAAGAAGGATACAACATGAACAGATGAACATAAAATCACCTTCTCACAGTTTTCAGTCTGTGACCCCCGTCAAATGTGCCAGGGTTCCCTAGGGGGCCATATGGCTCCCAATGAGAATGATCTCCTAGTAGATCCCAGGCTGCAGATCCCAGGCTGCAGATCTCCTAGTGGATGAAGAGGATGTCTTACATTTTTGATGCAGCTTTGGTGCTCCCAGCCTGGGCCAGTATGCATAAGTGAGGAAAGGAACCGCTTAACCCTGCCTTGTATTCAGGTGGCCTGGATCATGACCTTTGTTTTTAATTCTCAGCTGATTAAAAGCCTGGTATCACTTATGGGCATCAGAACATGCCATTTTGTTATTTGCATGGATCATTTGCAAGGTAATGGTGTTCCCAGTAGCAATGTATGGTTGCGAGAGTTGGACCATAAGGAAGGCTGAGCGCCGAAGAATAGATGCTTTCGAACTGTGGTGCTGGAGAAGACTCCTGAGAGTCCCTTGGACTGCTAGGAGATCAAATTAGTCAATCCTAAATGAAATCAACCCTGACTGTTCCCTGGAAGGACAGGTACTGAGGCTGAAGCTCAAATATTTTGGCCACCTAATGTGAAGAGAGGACTCTCTGGAGAAGACTCTGATGTTGGGAAAGATTGAAGGCAAAAGGAGAAGGGGAAGGCAAAGGATGAGATGGTTAGACAGCATCACCGATGCAACGAACATGAAAATGGGCGAACTCAGGAAGATAGTGGAGGACAGGTAGGCCTGGCGGGATATGGTTCATGGGATCACGAAGGGTCGGACACAACTTAACGACTGAACAACAACATTTTTTTCTTGATTAAAATATCTGAAGAGTCCTAGTGTGCTTGCCAGCTGGTAAAAACCATAGCAGAACGCCTTAGTTGTTTAAAACACACACACACACACACACACACACACACACACACACACACACACACACACACACACACACACAGAAAAAGAAGGTGAATACCGTATTTTTTGCTCCATAAGACGCATGTGTGTTATGGAGCTAAAAATAGGGGAAAAATATTTGTAACACCAGGGCTTGTGGGGGCTTCGGGGAGGCCTGTGCGACCCTCTGCAGGCCTCCCCGATCTTCAGTTCGGCGGTAAATGGCTATTTTTGGGCATTTCCGGTTTTCACGAGGGTCGCGCAGGCCTCCCCGAAGCCCCCACAAGCTCCAGTAAGTTACATTCGGTCCATAAGACACACAGACATTTCCCCCTATTTTTTTTGGTGGGGGAAGTGTGTCTTATGGAGCGAAAAATACAGTAGATTTGTTGTTTGGCTTCATGGTCATTTGAAATTGCAGAAGTATCAATAAATAATGGTTTCTCCAAGCATTTGACTACAGTTTGGGAGACAGAAAATGAAAGGATAACAGCTGCTCTGCGGTAAGTTTCAAGGGACTTTCAAAATCGACTAATGATGCATTCTTGCTGGTCTTGTGAATTGCAGCAGTTTTGGCAATGGCGTCTCCTAAGTGGGGCAGGTAAACAGAGAGAGCAGCTTTTTACTTTGTTTTGACTAGCTGGGAATGTTATACTTGCTTGCTTTCAGAGGTTTTGAATGCAAATTGGACAGAGGTGAGAAGCAAGAGAATGTGTGCCTAAACTGGAGAGCACAAGTGAGGCAGAGGAGTTGGATGAAGATCACTTAGAGTCTTCTATGGTGTAGGGCAGTGCTACCCAAACTGGGGCGTCGCGATGCCCCAGCCGGGAAGAAAGGGTTGCTACACCCTTAAGGGGCGTGGCAACCCGCAGTGACGATGACGGCATGTCTGGGATAGTGCCGCCACCGCTGCCGCCGCGGACGATAAGGTCCTATTTACCTGCATTGGTGGGCAGTGGGTGTCCGGCGGGGTGTGTGGGGAGCCTGCGGACGTGAGTTGCGATCGCAGGCTCCCCACACACCCCGCCGGCTCCCCACACACCCCGCCGGACACCCACTGCCCACCAATGCAGGTAAATCGGACCTTATCATCCACGGCGGTGGCGGCGGCGCAATCCTGGACGCGCCGTTGTGATCTCTGGGAAGGCCCCGCTGCCACTTAGAGCAGCGTAGGGCCTTCCCAGGAGTTAGGGAACCTCTGGTGTAGGGTATTTGCATTTTTGAGTCAATGCTCAGCTAGGAGTCTATAATGACCTCTGTTACCTCTGTGTAGGCCTGCCATCTGCCCCAGAATTTCCAGGACTGTCACGGATTTGGAGGGTCCGTCCTGGATTTGTCCCAGACCCCCATTGCCCCCCTGGTCCGTTTAATTTTTTTTAATTTTTTTCGGGGGAAAAATGGCCGCTGGAATTTTTCCCCTGAAAAAATGGCCGCCTAGGAGGCTTCACTGACTGTGGTCATGTGAGTAGGAGAAGCTCAGAGCTTTACACTTCAGCAGCATGACCTCACAGCCCTTAAGGTTATTTGCAAGCCTGCTGCCAGCAGCCGGAGCGCTTCCTCCCCCCCTCCTCACAGCAGAAGGAGAGCCGAAGGTTCTTTGCAACATGAATGATGAGGTTTGTCTGCTTATCTTTGTACTTGAGAAAATGCAGTCCGCCCCCTTCTGTGTCTCTGATTCTGATGGGTTGGAAATTGCTGAGTTTGTTTGTGTTGCTTCAAAGAAACCAGTTCGTCCTGCTAGCTGTGAGGTGGGGGAGGAAGTGGGGTTAAATGTGCTGGCTGATCTCCATTTGTCCTGCTTGGGGGGGGGGGGACTGGGCTGATCTGCAAAGAAACAAGTATTTTGTGATGTCTGTTTTTGTCCTGCTAGGTCCGTTTGTCCTGTGTGTGTTGCTTCAAAGAAAAATGCACTTTTGGTGGGGGGGGGGAGGGAGGAGCTGATTTTTGGAAGTGTGACTTGGAGAAAAAAATCCTGCCATGTGTGTGTTTGCAATACCATGGTGGGATTTTTTTCCTTCTCTCCCATCTGTGCAGTGACCTTATACATAAAGGAGGGGGGTGACTGTGACCATAATTTATTTTGTTTTCCTCCCTTTTAAATTTTTTGCTTTCTTATTTATTTCATTTTTAGGGGGTGTATTTTATTATTTACATTTAGCCAGACTCTGGCTGTTTGCCAGCATGCATTCTGTGCCAAGCTAACGTATAATAGAAGGGGTTCCTTAAAATGGGTAATTAATTAATTAGTTAAGCTAACTATAAATAAATAATTAATTAAAAAATGGCTGCCAGCCCAAAAGAAAAAGATTTTTGAAACTTATGTATGTATGTATGTATGTATGTATGTATGTATGTATGTATGTATGTATGTATTTAATTGTTGGAGGGGTGTGTGTGTCCTGGTTTAGAACTGGGAAAATCTGGTAAGCCTACCTCTGTGAAACTTTTGTACATTCTATATTTATCAACAATGCGTTGTTGTTGTTGTTAGTAGTGGTAGTGGTAGTAGTAGTAGTAGTAGTAGTATATAAATACCAGTATTTATATACTGCCTTTTTGATCATTGGATTTCTCCTCCGACTTTAATTCCAGGTGGTTTACATAGGCAGGCATTTCTAAACCAAAGCAGTTTTTACATTTTACAATAAATGTTCTAATCTTTCATAGAACGCTTTCATTCCAGATGATTTCCTTTCATGGTCTGACCTCTCTCTGGCATTTGCCTCCCACACTTTGACTGACAGGCAAACTCTGTCTCCCACATAAAGTGCTCTCTCTCTCACACACACACACTCTCTAGCTTATCAGCGGCATGTCAACAGCTCTTTGACTGCTCACAGATTCTTCCAGGCATCTCGAACTGCAGTCCTTAGATCTTCAGGCATATGAGGCTGCAACTCTACCAACTGAGCCAAACCTCCTACCCTCCTATACATTAGAGCTGTACAACCCAAAATGTTATGACTCACAAACACTGACAACATGTGAAACCCCCAGAATAATTTTTCTTATCAACATTCTTGTGGTTTCTCTCAAAATTCATCAGACTTTTTGACCTGAGACAAAACTACAAATTCACTTGACAGCAATCCTAATGGGACTGCTCAAATGATTTATTTTTTAACTCTTCTATGCAAGTCACACAAATTACCTGAGAAGTTCATTTCTCAGGTGCACAGAGAGGACTAAAAGTTATGGCTTACCTAAGAGTTATGTACACATATGTGTTACAAAATTTCAACAGTTTTCTTAAAGCAAACAACTGCTTTGTTGGGAGAAAGAAATTTGGAGAAGAGATGTAGTAGTGGAGGCATTTACTATATTATTTTTGTTGTTTAATAATTTAATAATTGCAATAGACTCACTGGGCAGCCAGGGTTCCCTTGCCCTGAGGAGGCCTCTGGAGGCCAAAACTCACCCATGAGATGCAGCGGGCACCACGTTGGTAACACTGGATTATCACCACGCAGGATGTTATACTGGATTGGACTGTGAAGGGCTTAGATCTTTATTTTTCACATCTTTCCTTCTGGCCTGATTCAGCCAAGCAACTTTTTGCTACATCCCACCAGGCCAATTATGGTACATCTATTCTTGATTATAGGATGGTAAGAATCTATCTTACAGCGCAATCCTGTGTAACTCTTGCACCAGTGTAACAGTAGATCCACCTGTGAAAGTGCACTTATGCCAGTGTAACTTGCCGTATGCCGACGTACACAGGATGGACACCAGTATAACCACCCTTGGATGCCATGCATGCGCAGTTCGGATGCAGGACAGATGCCAGCGCAACTCTGCCGGTGCAGGGGGCATTCTGGGGGCGTTCAGACATCCCCGGAATGCCCCCTGTGCAGGCAGAGTTGCGCTGGAATCCGTCCTACATCCAAACTGCGCAAGCGCGGCATCCAAGGGGGGTTATGCTGGTGTTCGTCCTGTGTCCGTCAGCGTACGGCAAGTTACATTGGCATAAGTGCACTTACACTGGTGGATCTACTGTTCAACCGGTGGAAGAGTTACACAGGATTGCACTGGTAATCTATTACTTTAGGAATTGGGGGAAAAGGGGTTAAAAGACACTCAATGAAAACTACTAGGACTTCAGTTGCTTGATGATCAAAGGAAGAGGAGCCATCCAAACGTTTGAGCCAGACTCCATTGCAAGAACCTGCTTAGCAAGACCATAAGGTCTTCACCTGTCAGCACTGGCCTGATATTAGTTACTGAGCATGAGTGACAGGAAGACTAGTGCTGGCTGGTGTTTCACACCAGACATTCTTCATATCTCTGTTTGGTGCAGAGCAGAATATAAAGTTTCTGTTGTCGGGTGGTATAGAATTTAAGTCCTCTTATTTGCTTAGGGGAATATTTACACAATGCTCCCTGATATTTTGCCACATGCATAGATGTCTTCCACAAATTGCATTCCCCTCCCCCTACCTTTGATCCAAGAAGGAGCAGCCTAGGATGTTAGTTCTCCTGAAAGTTTTCGAGGCCTCCAAAAGCATTAGTAACAAGATCCTGCTTCAGGCCTCACACGTCTATATGGCCGTCGGGCTTTTTCGTCTCCTAGACTGGAACACATGTAATAACAAAATTACTCTTAATAGCAGAAGAGCACATTGTTACTTTTTTAAAAACGAAAGATAATTTTAACTCTTTCAAACCTAGGCAAAGATAGTCTCCAACCATTTCCATGTAATTCTGAAAAAAAAAATATGGCTCCTGTTCTTTCCTGTCGGCAGTAGCAAATGAGCACTATCAGTTGATTATATATAATTATTATATAATTACAGTTGTACCATGCCAGGAACAACCCGCTCCTCAGGATAATCATGATTCTGACCCAAAGAACTCCAGGTATTTATGATAAAACTCTAGGTATTTATCTGTCTGGTGAAAGTGAGGGGTCAAGTGGTCAGAGAGTGCCTCAAGAAATTACTCCCCAAATGACAGCCTTGTGGTGAGTGTTCATGTTAGCTTTCCGCACCACAATTATAGGGGGAAAGAAGGTGGATGATAGATCTCTGAAAGTTGGAGAAAATTATTAATATTTCCTGAGGAGAAAAAGAATGACAGTTGCTTTGGCTTTCCATTTCTATTTGTTTAAAAAGGATGTCACCTCCCTTTCGCAGTGATTCTCCATGGTGGGCAGGTATAAAGAAAAACAAGGTTGTCAAAGTTATTTTCTGGTAAAAACCAGTTTGATCCAGTACTGTCATACTAGTTTCTAGCACTGGGCACAGCTCTGAACTCGCCTCACCCATGCTTTCTCTAGGTGGTCTTGGGCACTGGGAGACACTTTCAGGACCCGGCTGGGGGTGTGAGTGGCCATATCCCAATTCAGACCTGGAGGTTCCCAAACGTTTTAGCACCAGGACCCACTTTTTAAAATGACACTATCGGGACCAACTTAGCTTTACGAGGCTTACTAAAAAAAAGGTGATTTAGAAAGAATATATTTTTTTTATTTATTTACAAGTAAAATTTTATGTATTTATTTGTAAAAAAAAAACACCCTCCATCCATTTCACGTAATGAAGCAGCCCTAAGTGAATAACCACAAGGCTTGCGGGACTTAGTTATGTTACCCAACCTTCACCTATCCCCACTACCTGTCATTGACAGACTTGGGGGGGGGGGCACCAGAAAAAAGACACTCACAGTGCAATCCTGTGTAACACTTGCACCGGTGTAACAGTAGATCCACCGGTGTAAGTGCACTTATGCCAGTGTAACTTGCCGTACATTGATGAACACAGGACGGACACCAGCGTAACACTTCTCAGACACCACGCATACGCAGTTCAGACGCAGGACAGACGCCAGCGCAACTCCACCGGTGCAGGGGGCATTCTGGGGGCGTTGGGGCGTTGAGAGGAGCAGGCTGGCGGTCTCCTCGGAGTAAGAGAACATTTGTCCCCTTACCCTGAGTAACGCCCCAGCCTCTGCTATGGGGCTACTTGGATCAGTGCCATCTAATTTGGCAGTGCTGAACTGAGAAGCACGTGTTGAGGCTGGAGGCCTGGATGGATCGGATATGATATCCGACAAGGACGCTGATTCCACACTCCTCTCCACCCCCTCCCCCGTTACACCCCTCCCTGCCCTCTTCCAGGCCCAGCACCACTCGGAGTGAACATATCATAAGAGCCTTGCTGGATCAGGCCAAAGGCCTATCTAGTCCAGCTTCCTGTATCACACAGTGGCCCCACCAGATGCCTCAGGGAGCACACAGCCAACAAGATACTTGTATCCTGTCACCACTCCCTTGCACCTGGCACAAAGAAAACCTACTCCTACAACCAGGAGGTTGCTTATCCCCATCATGGCTTGTAAGCTGTGATGGACTTTTCCTCCATAAATCTGTCCAATCCCCTTTTAAAGGCATCCAGGTGCCATCACCACATCCTGTGGCAAGGAGTTCCACAAACCAAGTACACGCTGGATAAAGAAATATTTTATTTTGTCTGTTTTAATACTCTCTCCACTCAATTTGAGTGGATGTCCCCTAGTTCTAGTGTTGTGTGAGAGGGAAAAGAACTTCTCGCTATCCACTCTCTCCATCCCGTGCATAATTTTATACGTCTCAATCGCCTAGAAAAACCAGGGTGAGGACCCAATTTTTGGAGTCAAAGGTGCATACCAGTACGGACTGCTAGAGCTTTTTCTGCCTGTAGCGTATCTCTCTCTAATGCATGGATTTTTCTACGAGCTGGGAAATAATCTGGTACTGGAAATAATCCTGTCTTAGTGATGAGATTCCACTTTCTTGGCAAAAAAAACCTTACAAATTGACTACAGCGGGGAATGTGGTGAACATATCTCTCTCTCTCTCTCTCTTTTACAGTTTTTATGCTGTAAAACTACTAAGAAGGGGCACTTTCTTCACCCAAAGAAAACACTCTGTTCAACCTGCCCCATGGTTAAGTCCTAAAAATCAGTGGTCACAATTTGGAAAGTAATCCAGACCTGTGTGTGACTGTATTTGTAACATATATTACAATATATATTGTAAGTTACATGGATGGATGCAGGCAATGAATTCTATAAATCATGTCATATGATATTATAAATTCCACAAGTTTGAAACTTGAAGTTTCTGCACTGAAACATGACAATATGTGCTGATGCATGGAGTAGTTACATCACTGGGGTACACTGATTCACTGTGCTTCTCCTCGGGAAATTCAAAGCAGCTAAAAATAAAGTTATAGTCAAAAATCCAACATCAATCAAGAACTAGAAAAAATAGGTGCCACAAATGACATAAAAATACAGTATATCAAAGCAATCAGCAGAAAAAAGGGGGGCTTGTTCCCATTGTAGCCTAAGAGAAATGCAGCCAATAGTCAGGCTCCCTAAAATGCTATACATGGCCCAAATGGCAAAAAATCAGAGGCGTCGCTATGGTGGGGGCCGTCCTAGTCCCCGTTTACTCCCCAGTACGAGGTGGCCCCGCCCCCTCGCCGTCAAAGCCATTCAGTGCGGCGAAGGCAACGGACAGGGAGTCTGAAGCAGAACCTAATGTTGATCAGATGCACCAATTTTACATGACCTATATGAAAGTTTTTGAGAGATGGCTTAAACACGCTGAAACATATCTAATTTTGTTTTGGTTCTTTGTTTTGGCTTGACCCTATATAAAATATTTACAAACGTTTTAGAAAACCAAAGGGAAAGAAATGCAGGAGACCACCTATTGGAAGGGGCAGAGCTAGCTTGCTTCTCTGGTGCAAGGAGCCTTAATTTCAGGATCGATGCCAATTGGGCTCTCTATACTGGCATTATACACTGGTTTAGGTATCACAGATGCAGTGCACGGAAACCTGCAGGTCCCAGCATTTGCCGTGGTGGATTATAAAAGGCTATAAAATGTAGAACAGCAGCACAGAACTCCTGAACAACACCCGTGTGAGTGTCTGGCTGAAGACAAGTGACACGTTTGAAAAGAACTGCCAAGAAAAATAAGGCTGCAATGAATCAGCCATTTGCACAGGCTTGGAATAAAATTACTGGGCAACATTCCAGACTGCTAGCATTGCCGTGCTCTGCTCCAAACTAAATAACGTCAGGAAACATACAGTGCTATGCCATTTTTTTTAGAAAGGTTTTTGAAAGACCACACTGCACTAAACCTGCTTTAGGAACTGTAATTTTGAGTGTGGTTTTGCCCCCAGTTGCTGAGTGCTGAATTTATTTTTTCAGTTATAAGGATACCGATGCAATCTCTGGGCACGTACAGACCATATTACACTATTTAAGTCAGTAATCAAGTGCCTCCTATGTAGGATCATTAGATTCTGTGAAGGCCAGGAAAAAACTGACCTTCTAAAATGTCAGATGCGTAGTAGCACTTTGCAAGCATAATAACTTCTTATCCTCAACAGCAACAACAAAATACCCCCAAGAAAATCTTAGCAAAATCAGTTCCTGCCTGAGAGTTATACACTTCTAACGATCTTGAAGGGATAGATTCCATTGTGCTCATGATGGGGGAAAAAAATGACAATAGAATCTGATGGAATCTTGAAAGCTTTCAAGGAGTTTCCAGTTGGCAAGGAACAACACTTCTTTGATGCTTTAGTTATCCTGTAGGATGTGGAACTTGTTAACACAATGGCACCTAAGCTACCTTTTTTATGTGAAGTCCATTCAGCACCTTACTTTATAAAGGAGTTGAGGGTATGTCAGTCCAATCCTACCTAACCCCCCCCCCCCCCGCCGATGCAGCCCTTGCCACCAGAAGGCATGCTGCATCCTGTGGAGGGAGAGTCATGGAAGTCTCCAGGTAAAGGAACATTCATTCCCAGAACCAGCGGTAAGCCTCTGTTAGCCCAATGGGTCACCTCAGATCTGTGCCAGCTACTGTGCTGGGGCAGGTCCAAGGTGAGTAAGGGAGAAGGAACAGGGGAAAATGGGACAACGATATTGGCACAGGTCAATGGCGCCAATATCCACCTCATTCTTTCCCTTCCCAGACAGTCCAGTTTCTCCCTCTCCACGCTTCGTTCACACTGCTGGCTTGCTGGTTCTGGTGGGAGCAGCAAGCTTCGGTAGCGATCCTGTGACACCACCGTCTCTTGCGGTGGCACTTGCGAGGCATGCCATTGGCATCCACTTTGTGACAATGGAACACGATTTCGCTGTCAGAAAACCCTCTGCACACCAGCCCAGTATTAGTTAAGATTGGTCCACAAAACAGGTAGAGGGAGCTATGTACAAGTGGAGGGATTTCTATGTGTTCCTTTATCCACGTGGAGCCTATTTGAAAAGATACCATAGTCCAGTTTTCTGTTTTCCTGCAAGTTATTTCCTTGGCACTAGCTTTACAATCTCATCTTGCAGTTTTTTAAAATAAATGTTTACACGAGCATTATTAAAAATGACAATTGAGAGCTAAGGAATCTAGAGAGAGGAATTAGGACATATTTTGGGCCACTAAGAGAAGCTCAGTGGTCTGGAACTTAGTTGTAGCTTGTCTACTAAGTAGCACGGAATTGCGGCATACAATTACACAGCCTTAGGAGAAATGTGGGGGAGTTACAATAGAGGGTTGGGAAATTGAACCACAACCTTGTGCCACTGTGTAGAGCCATGCAGCATTTATTGTACCGTCCCATTCCCCCCTCCCCCAGTTACGCTACTGGTTTGATGGGTGTTCGACAGATGATGTGAAAAAGGAGGCAATGAAGCTGGCTACCTGTCCTATATGCAGCCCTAATTTCTGAGCTGCCAAATGGGATGGAAGTGCTTAATACAGTATCAGCAGGTAACTCTCAGTCACACCACATTTTAAGTGGAAGAAGAATGCATGCTTTGGCATCTATGGCCAGACCTTGAATACCATTTTTGGCCATAGACTAGCATACGTTTGTGGGATACACTCACTCTGGACCATCCTTTTGTCCCAAAGATGGTTCTTGATGGATTTGAGACGTATAAAATTATGCATGGGATGGAGAGAGTGGATAGAGGGAAATTCTTCTCCCTCTCGCACAACACCAGAACCAGGGGACATGCACTAAAATTGAGTGGAGGGAGAGTTAGAACGGACAAAAGAAAATATTTCTTTACCCAGCGTGTAATTCATCTGTGGAACTCCTTGCCACAGGATGTGGTGATGGCACCTGGCCTAGATGCCTTTAAAAGGGGTTTGGACAGATTCATGGAGGAAAATACCATCACAGGTTACAAGCCATAAGCAACCTCCTGGTTTTAGAAGTGGGTTTTCTCTGTGCCAGGTGCAAGGGAGTGGCGACTGGACACAGGTATCTTGTTGTCTTGTGTGCTCCCTGAGGCATCTGGTGGGGCCACTGTGTGACACAGGAAGCTGGACTAGATGGGCTTTTGGCCTGATCCAGCAGGGCTCTTCTTATGTTCTATTGCCCATCCCTGATGGAAATGGCTGTTTCCTATTGTACCATACCTGAGAAGGGTGTGACTAGGTGCATCTTAATGATGAGAGATACTTCTGCCTTGATTAGCATGGAGGCCTGATTGTGGTGCCAGTGAAGTTGGTAAGGGGGAGTCAGGAGTCAACAGGCATCTCTGTTGTGCCTCTGGAAGGTCCTGTTTATCAAGACCAGGAAGCCCTCATGACTTGTGGAATTGTTTGCAGGTCTCAAGAAGCTGGCAGAGCAATATACAATGTAACCACTTATGGAATTCTCCAAGAGGCTTCTCACAATCTTTTGCATGTGTGTGTGTTCTTCAACAACCAAAGTTTAGCCTTTTACTAGAGACTTGTGAGCCTGATGCTCCCTTGGTATCAGCCTGACCAATAACGCGACATGAGTCTGGTCTGGGTCATGCACTTTGTTTTCATGCACCCATAATCATGCACATGTTGGGCAATATTTGAATCAACATTCATAGGCTCAGCTTGCATGGGACATGTTCAGACATCTTTGCCCTAGCATCACACTAAGATCTCTTCAATAGGGTTACAATTCTTCACTTGTTTCTTTTCCGTTGCATGTTCCATTTTTGTACGTTTCAAGTCAAAATGGTAAAAAGGTCCTTGGAATTTGGTAATTTGATTCAGCATAACAAATCGAGTCCTTATAACTAACTCTATTTAGCCTTATACTTTAAAAATCATGAAACAATAGAAAAATAAATGCAATTACGGTACATCTCTTTTATTGACCTACTTGCAAGATATCTATACTATATGACTAATCACTACCATATAAAATTCTACTGACCATTATGAAAGAAATGACCAAAGCTAGTTCTCGAAGGAACACAGGTGTTCAGTGGGTGTTTGTTTTTGTTGATAGCGACAAGGTTGTTAGGAATAAACAGCTGAAAGGCAGCAGTAGCCTGTATAAAACCTGCGTCAAAGGCCAGGTGAAGTCCATTTCCCAGTTTCTGTTTCCATCTATCAAAAAAGAGAGAGGTGGAGTGCTTGCCTCAGAAGCCTGCAAAAAATGACCAAATGTAACTTTTTCTTAGGAGGACCAAATTACTTAAAGCTAACCCCAGAATTGTTCTGTTGCACAATAAAGCAAATACGGTGGGTACAGAATACTTGTGCGGTGCTGTGTGAAGACAAGAAGGCCTGTTGATATTCTCTGGCCTTGAAGTCTCTAGAGTCCATCTTCAGTCCTTTTTTTGTCTGTATGGATCATTGACTGTTTACTATAGAGCTGATGCAGACTGAAGAGAAGCAGGGTCTGAGATGTTTTATCTGTTGTCAGGGCTTGCTTCAATTAAATTAATGGATCCATTCAGCTCTCTCTTTCCCCTTTCAGCTGACTCGCTGGTGAATACATTAAAAAGATCTTAAGTCTCAAGATGGTGCATCATGGCATTAGCTAGGGCCCTCTTTTCCCTCGGTCTTCTTTTTTCTGTACATCAAATAATTAATGAGATCTCCACCTCAATAGAGCACTTCAATATTTTTGTTGCAATATGGGAGGGTGGGGTGCTTTTTGCTCACAGAAGAGCTTTTATTTCAGACTGTGTGGGATTTGGTGAGCAAATGCTATAATTCAAAAATGGCAAAATATTGACTATTTCTTGTAGTTGGTTCTTAATTTCTGAGAAAGATCACTTAGAGGGTTTCTGCACACAGGCTTGGTGGGTACACCAAGGCATGTGCTTGCTAGCATGGTTCTGTTTGAAGTGCATGCTGCACAAGACATTCAGGCTTCATTGTGCACCTAAGAAAGTGTTTCCGTCGTTATAATGTTTGAACACACAGTGTTATATTTTAGAACTGTGAAATATCACATCTTGCAATTCGGGTGCCATTTTGTCAGAGCCCTACACTAAACTTATTATGGTTGCCACCCGCCAGGAAGATCACTTACACTTGTCTCTTTCAAATGAATGGCAGTGGCACAAGATTGTGGTTCAATTTACCATCCCTCTATTGCCCCCCCCCCCAATTTCTCCTAACACATAATTAGTGGCTAGAATAATTACCTTGGACCGTCCTTGGCCCTGCCTCCGAACTGCCCCGTTCCACCCATGACCCCCCCCATCTCCATCTTACCTGGTGTGGCAGATGATGTGCACCTGCGCGAGGCCTCCTGGGCGTTGTGTTTGTGGCAGGTCTACAGAGCTGCGGGATATGCTGGTGAGTCGTGAGATCCGCCAGCATATCTGACACCTAGGGGTGGGCCAATAGACTCACATACCACATAGCCTTAATACATGTCAAGTTTGGGAAGAGAGAGGCTGGCAGAGCAAAAGAAGCATTCCAACTAAGCAACCAAGATCTATAGTTTAGATCTACTGTGTAGTCTCTGTGAGTTACTGAGAATTTTACATGAAGAGTTTATGGACAGAAAAAAAGGAAAATTGACAATATTAGAAAAAAAAAATGGAGTCCAGATGTCTGAAATGTAAGGTTGGATATTTATGCCAAGGATATTTTAGAGAGGATAAATAAGCAAACAAAACAAACAAATGAACAAAAAATAACAACCAAGAGCCCAGTCATCCTTGAAAATCAATCCGCTAACAGTTCTAATTTATTCCAAGAGAATGATGCCATACAAGCAGGCAATTGTTTACGTCCTTCACTTCCAACCTGAAAACATCAAAGCTCACAAATCTTAGTCATTCTCACATAGTGTGTCATTTACCTTCGACATTAATGAAATACTGGCATTGGCCCAAGAGTGCATGTTTTGTGTTTTGTGTTTAAATAAAAATCTGTAAATAATGCATAGAAAATAGTACCTTCAAGTTGATTACAGCAAGGCATTAAGGCATCACTTTCTCTGCACAAATTGTATACAATGAATCACATATTGGTGTATGTGAAGAGTAAAATGTTATGCGAAAAGTGACATTCCTTATTTCAGCTCATAGAACAATAAAGCCATGTAAGGCATTTGACCACT
This sequence comes from Plestiodon gilberti rubricaudatus, assembly GCA_026170595.1. Lineage (NCBI taxonomy): Eukaryota > Metazoa > Chordata > Lepidosauria > Squamata > Scincidae > Plestiodon > Plestiodon gilberti. The sequence continues at coordinate 22,800,255 of JANXHW010000002.1, read as the reverse complement.
GAAAGCTGGCCTGGAATCAGGGCTTCCTTCTAGTGGGACTGGAAGCATTTCTGGTGAGCCCCAGACCTGCTGAAGTCTGGTGGGTTCTGGGCTGATGGGGATAAAGACCTCTGGTGTACAAAGTAGGAGGTGTCACTGGTGTCGCTGCAGGAGGGGCGGAGCTCTAAGTTCCGCCGTGGTCCGACCCTCCGTTACACCGGTGCACGAAGCGGCCCCGCCCCCTCGCCTTCGGAACCATTCAAGGCGGTGAAAGCGTTAAAAGGGGTGCTGGTGTGAACCTAACCTATGGCTAAGGTTTGTGGGGGAAGGGAGCAGGAATTCTTGCCAAAGAAAATGGGAGCTGGGGGGGGATACTCATCCCTCTGTTTATTTTGCATCTGTGCCAGCCTTTAGTTCCCTCTCTCATTTCATAAACAGGGTTTGTCCTCCCGTGTCGCAAGTGCATGTTTCCATGTACCTATGTTTGTGTTCACTTCATGCATCTCAAGTGATATATCTTGCTTCCAATGAAAGTTTATGCATATCAGCCTCTAGCTAGCGCAACAAAACTGCTAAATATTTATTTATTTATTTATTGAAAAGATTTATATACCGCTTTTCTAAAAAAATTCAAAGCTGCGTACAACATACAAACAAAACACTAATACAATTAAAACCCATTTTAAAAATCCACAATTAAAATTAATTATTAAAATAAAATTACAATTAAAAAACATAATACAGAGCAGCATTAAGAGTAAAAACAGGCATACAGCAGCAACAGGGAAAGAAAAATAAATAAAAAGGGTCCCAGGTAGCTCCTAGGTGGTTCCTCCCTCCTCAAATGCCAGATGAAACAAATAGGTCTTTAACCCTCATCGAAAGCCAAGAAGTGAGGGGGTTGTCCTCAATTCCTCTGGCAACCGATTCCAGAGGTGTCTTATTTCCAGAAGATATCTTATTTTCAACCCTTTGTTGCTGTTTATTTTTCATATCATCTTATATTATTATTTTAGCGAGCAAAATGTATAGGCCAGGATCAGCTGGTTCTAAATGCTCAAGGGTAGCAGGCGTCTGCTGCACAAAAAACAGCTTGTGACGCTGATGGGCATGTGATGGCCTCACCTATTGGCTTGGGGGGGGGGGGTTCATGCCCTTGCTAAGCATAAACCAGGCCTTCCTGCCCCTCCAAGTCAAACACAACCCATCAGCCATGTATTATGACTGATGAAATGGGATTGAATCTTCTCTTTTTGCCGGCTGCCTGGAAGGAATAGACTGCCACATAGCGTATGGCTGCACTCAGTTTGATTGCCATACATTATGCACACTTGTCCTACACCCTGTGAACTGAGCCTACAGAAAAATCCTGTATCTCAACTCTGTTCATTGACTTTTGTAGTGGTCTGAAGTTTCAATAATAATAATAATAATAATAATAATAATAATAATAATAAACAACTTTTATTTATATACCGCCATTTCTTTGGTCATCGAATTTCTCCTCTGACTTTATTTCAAAGGCAGTTTATATGGGCAGGCTTTCTAAACCTCAAGGGGTTTTTACAATACATTAGGTAATATGTTCTAATCTTTCATAGAACCCTTCATTCAAGATGGTTTCTTTCACAGTCCATCTCTCTCTCTCTCTCTCTCTCTCTCTCTCTCTCTCTCTCTCTCTCTCTCTCTCTCTCTCTCTCTCTCTGGCATTTGCCTCACCATGCTTCAGCTGACAGGCAACCTTGACTCTCACTCAAGTGCAGCTGTAGTTCCATCTCCCACAGAGGCTCTGCAACTTATCAGCTTGGCGTGCCGGCAGCTTTCCAACAGACACCGACACTTCCAGCCGTCTCGAACTGCCGTCCTTCAGACCTTCAGGCATATATGAGACGGTCGCTCTACCAACTGAGCCAGACCTCCATGCAAGAACTAAAGTCTCTGAAAAAAACGTTTTGATGTCTGTGGGGATGTTCGTTAACATGATGTCATGCCCAGCCATACTTGGCTCTCACTTGCTTCGTTTCTGCTTGCTGTTGACTTCTGTTTCTTGCCAGATACCCAGCTTAACTCCAAACAGATCACTATTCATCTTAGGATTCAGCGCTGTAACTAGCATGATTTTCATCTCCCTTCCGTTCCAGCCAAATGCCGAAGCCCATTATAAAGTCCTGAAAATTAGTTTATAATGGAAGCGCTGACAAAGACTTCAAATATTGGCATGTGCAGTACTTTGATAATTATGCAGGGAGAGATGGGCAAGATTGATACACAATTGTTGAATCAAAGGGAAGAAAACCACTCTCATTCATCCATCCCATGCTTTCAAGAGAACGGCCTTGGGAAAGAAAAGGTTAACGCTGTGAGGTACTGAAAGATGGCAAACAGAATAGGCATCGTTCATCCTAACTGTTCCTATTTACAAGGCCCTGAGCTAAAGGACAGATTGAATTTCGCCCAATAAGGACCACACTATGCAGAGAGGCTGCTCTGTGTGGATTTAATATTAGGCATTGTGGCAGAACGAAAGAAAAGAAGAAATAGGAGCCAAATTGTGTGAGACCTTGATATAGATACTCTCTGCTAGCTCATTTCTTACTAAACTGGGCTTGTTTGCTTCATTTCAGCTTGGCTTTCAACAAAAAGGTATTGTATGAGGATCTTGCTAAACAATGGTCTTAGCCACCTTGGAACTGTAGGGACAAGCGATGTGTATAAACATGGGATTCTCGGAGCTGTCCATATAAAACAATCACAGATTCCAGAAATGTTTTTAACGTAATGTATGGCCAAGTAACCTTCCCAACACCTATGCTAATCACTGCAATATGCCAACAGTTGCTGGGTGCGTGTGGTAAAGTGGTATTAAAAGTATGCATTTTGAATTTATTAACAATTTGTACATTATCAATCAAATTACAATCTGACTGTGAAGGAAGTTGAAATGTCTTCTTTATAATTCCTAGATTTTTAACAAGGGTTTTTGTTTGGTTATTTTGGAGGAGATTCAGTCACAGTCTGTTGCATGTGAGTGATGGTCCCAGATGGCCCAATCCTATCCCCCTCCCCTGCCAGTGTAACGGCGGCAGTACACCAACTGAGTACACCAACTGGACACCCTGTCACCCGGGGGCCCACCCACCCCTATCGACGCCTCTGCCCCTCAGAATTATCATATGTCAACTGTGTTGCCTAACCATCCCTTGCTTTTGCAATAGCTAAGAGCAGGGACTGTCTGCTTGCTTTTGGTGAATGCCAGGGCTCCAACCATTGCTACTGATGGCCAAGCATTCATCAGAATCCCTGTTGTTTCTCAGGACTGCACCATTGCCACAGGGGTTAGAACAGTAGTTCTTTGCAGAGTTCTGCAGTGGTTCTCTCTGATGGCCCCACATTTCTTCACAAACACCAAGTAATGCATCTCAATACAGAGAATTGGTTGTGTGGCTGACGCTGTTGTCATGTCCTTGTTATTCTCTCTGTGTTTCTCCTTTCTCCCCCCACAGGCAGCTGTCCCACAGCTAGTTGAATAGGGTTGGGCCTTAAAGAGGCACCAGCAGCTGTAAGTGGCCAACGCCTTGTTGTTGTTTTTTTTTTCCTGTTTTCCTCCTCCCTCCTCCTCCTCCTCTTCACAGGCATTTGATTGTTCTGTCTACTGTAAGAACTGGTATAGGGATTACAACAAAATTCACGTTAAACACTCAAAAGCACTATACAAATGCATTACACTTATTACTATGCATTGTTATAATTTCACCAAATGGAATCTAGGCAATTCAGCCCTATCTCTAGCAAAGCTTTTCATAAACGCACGAGAAATTCTTGCGTAAGAATAAACCATTCTAAATGCACGAACCATTCTGTAACGCGCTCTACGTGGGGCTGCCTTGAAGACGGTTCGGAAACTGCAATTAGTGCAGAATGCAGCGGCCCGTGTGGTCACTGGAGGTAGGCGGTTCGACTACATCGGGCCGCTCCTCCAACAGCTGCACTGGCTGCTGGTTCATTTCCGGGCCCAATTCAAAGTGCTGGTTTTGACCTTTAAAGCCCTATACGGCTTGGGGCCAGGATATTTGAGAGACCGCCTACTCCTATATAGTCCGGCTCTTCTCCTTAGGTCATCAGAGAAGGCCCTTTTGCGGGTGCCGTCGCCCAGGGAGGTGCGAGGGGCGGCGGCCAGAAACAGGGCCTTCTCAGTAGTGGCACCAACCTTATGGAATTCCCTCCCCTTTGACTTCCGAACTGCTCCCTCCTTGGACCCTTTCCAGCGAGGCCTAAAAACCTTCTTGTTCAAAGAAGCCTTCTGAGCCATTGCCTTTTTTAACATCTCGCTGGTACAGGTGGGGGTGCTGCTGTTTTTATGCTCCTGTTTTAATTGTGCTATGATCTTTTTAATCGATTTTTAGATACTGTTTTTATTAATTTTCATTAATTGTTTTTTACTGTTTTAAAATGTGATTATTTTTTGTATTGTATTTTTTGTATTGTATTTTCTTCTTTTTTTGTTGTAAGCCGCCTTGGGTCCCTTCGGGGAGGAAGACGGGATAAAAATACTGTAAATAAATAAATAAATAAATAAATAAACTGTTGGTGGACAGATATTACCTTTTGTACCTCTTATTAGCTACAGCCGTTTCTCTGTTACTCTTTCCTTCTGAAGCTGTCACATTCCCTTTTTTATAACTTGCTTTACATGGAATGTTGGACACTTACATATTAAACATCATAGTCAGTGCTCATAATTCTATTCCAAAAGTATGGGTCCAGAAAAAAGTAAATTGGTACGTTCATGCCTGGTCTGAAAAGAACAGTAAACTAGGGACACCCCCCCCCCCAACACACACTAATAGCATAAATATGATTGCTGCCAAACCTCTAAAAGGTTGTGATGGTTTTAAATATTGAAACCAAATAATGGTTTCGAGAACAATTGGTTGGATTCACTATTTATGGTACAAAGATAGGTGTCCTCATTGCTGTGGCCATTAGAGTTATGTTGATGACACATCCATCATACATACTTGTCAAATTACTCATGGCCTACTTTTATGCTGGACCTTCATTTCTTAGTCCTTTCCAAATTGTTATTGGGACAAGTTGCTATGGAACCAGCTTTTCATGTATGGTACCAGCCCCCGGCCTAATCTATCACTTAAATGCATTACTACATTTAAAATATATATCTACTTTTGAAATATCAAATCATAAGAACATAAAGACTTAAGAAGAGCCCTGCTGGATCAGGCCAAAGGCCCATCTAGTCCAACTTCTTGTATCTCACAGTGGCCCCATCAGATGCCTCAGAGAGCACTCAAGACAGCAAGAAACCTATATTCTGTTGCCACTCCCTTGCACTTGGCATTCAGAGATAGGCTACCTGTAAAACCCAGAGAATGCATATAGTCATCATGACTTGTAACCCGTGATGGCCTTTTACTCCATAAATCTGTCCAATCTCCTTAAAGGCATCTAGGCCAGGTGCCATCACAACATCCTTTGGCAAGAAGTTCCACATATTAATTAGGCACTGATAAAAAAAAATTTCCTTTTATCTGTTCTGACTCTCCCACCAGTCAATTTTATTGGATGACCCCTGGTTCTGGAATTGTGCAAGAGAGAAAATAACTTCTATCTATCCCATGCATGTCTCATGGCCCAACCCTATCTAGGATTGGGTCGGCGTGTGCAGGGCTTTACAACAGCAGGACACAGTTATAAAATGGGTGCTAATGGAATGGGATGGAGCATGGCCATTTTGAGAGCGCTGCTGCTTGAGGCCATGAAACTCAAGTGACCAATATGGTCACCTTATATAAGAACTCCCTTGGAATTCCTAGGCTGGGCACCATTTGTCTGTGAGAGACGAACCTTTAAACGTGATTTTGGTTTGTTCTCACCTCACTTACTGTTTCTGGTGTGTGCTTGCATTCCTTTTAATTTTATTTATTTATTTATTTTCACATTTTTTTATACTGCCCTTCCTCCAAGGAGCTCGGAGTGGTGTACATATTTCCTCCCCTCCTTTTTGTCCTCACAACACCCCTGTGAGGTAGGTGGGGCTGAGAGATAGTGACTGGCCCAAGGTCACCCAGGAAGCTTCGTGGCTGAGCGGGGATTTGAACCTGGTTCTTCCAGGTCTAAGTCCGACTCCCAAACCACTACACTATCCTGGCTCACACACTGGGCACACTGGGTTTTTGCACACTGGGGAACCTGATCACCAACCCTGTTTTTAACCATGACCTCTGCTTCCAAGTTTGCATCTGCCCGCGTTGGAACTTGATTCCTGGCCTATCTGACCATGCTGTTCACCTCAGACCTCACTGAGCCCTGAAATTTCCCTCCTGTTCTTCCTGGCAGGGTGTTTTGAGCCTGGCTACTGTACTGTCTGCATTCAGCGGCACCGCTTCAATACCCGCACTGTTGGCTTTTGTTTTTCTTTCCTTGGGATCAGTTTTATTATGAACCTGCTGGAAAGCCATGAGAAATGTCGCTCCCAACTAATGAATTCAATTACTTGAAATACATTTGCATATTACTGAAGCCTCAATATAAGTGCTTCTTTGAGATATTGAAGGAAATGTGACAGTGATTCTTTTTGGGTCTTTGAGAATCTGATGAAAGCTATGGACTCTCTCCCCAGAAAAATGCACATAAACACATTTTTGTCCAACCAGTTCACAGACCCTCTAAAGCTCATCCATGGACTCTAGGTTAAGAAATCTTTTATAATATTTTTATATTATATACATAATTGATATATTAAAACATAAAAACAATACATATATTATAGCAAGCACGAAGCAATACATCCTACTAGCATAATATTCACTATTTTCTACATATAATATCCAACTAAGCCAAAATAACACCCACATTCTATTCATTAAATCCGCATATCATCACATCGTTAAGAACTCTTGAAGTGTCAGGTAACGTTCAATTTAATAAACAAAAATGACCAGTAGTATAAATAGAATGGGGCAATGATGTACCTACTTGGATATTAACAAGATTACAAAATGGGTACCAGAGATCATACAATAGTAGTGGTAGTTTCTGAAATAATGTTCTCCTTTGGAATGTTCTTTTCAATTTGTAATAGCTAAGAACGTTTTCAAAATGGTAGATGAAATGTCAAATATCATTCCATTTACTTAGAAGCTTACAGAATGCACTAATTTTATTTTTAAAAAAGAAAGAAATTACATGAGAAACATATTTACAGATAATTGAACGACATACTTTCTAGCAAATATATGTTGACTAATATTCCCTTTTAAGTCTGTGTGTGCTTTAATGAAACCAACTTATAAGCTACCCAAATCCAGCAGACATCCAGAAGTCTGTAAATACAATGAAGCCCAGCTTTTTTCAAAGTTTGTTTGCATTAAATGGTGTGCTGTGCAGTTTGCTTTCATCAATCATTACACCGAGAATGAAAAGTCAAACATATTTTGCTGATGAGCTATTCAGGGTGGTAGATAGAGTGTCTCGATTCAGTACAATTTATTCTCATCACAGTTGAAAGATTGTTTAGTTTGACTGGAAAAGAGAAGGGCTCATCCCAGCTAATCCTGAATTATTGCCCCAATTTTGCTGCCTTTTCCTGAACATCGTATCAGACTTCCCTAAGCTTTGAATCAACTTCAGGTTTTGTTTATGTCTTCCAGACAGAATCCTCATCTTTCTTGCGATATTCAGCACATGGAGTTTGTCAGCTTAAGCTGCTGACATGACCCCTATTGCCTGGGAATCCATCACCAAAGAAGAGGAAACAGTGTCACCTGGCAATGTTCTCACCTGGCGCCGACAAGAAAGCTCATTTTTAACAAGTGCAGTTTTATTGCTTTATAGTGGAAGAAAAATGTGAAGGTGGAAATCTTTTAAAAGTAGGCACTATTTGTTAGTCACCATATACTGAAACCCTTGGGTTCCATTGCATAACTGTGTCAGGCTTCGGGGCCCCTTTTCACACTTGCAAAACGATGTTGACATTATTGCCAGTTTTCCTTGAGTCTATAACATCAGGTCATTACTGACCTATTTGCTTGGCACAATTCATATGAGAAAAAAGATGTTGGGGGAAAAAAATTAAAAACGCTGGATTTGATTTTAAACCACACAAGTAAGTAAGTGATAGACCTTTCTTTCCGTGCATGTGTGATATTTGAATTCTAATGCATTTTTTAAGACTGTCAAAATATCCGTACTTTAATGATATGGTTTTGAATTAACCTGGATTTTCATTGGCCAAGACAACTATACTTGGTTGCCCAGGGGATGGACTTATGCACCGGGAGGACTGTGGTGCAAGCCCTGGTGGGTGGCGCAGCATTGCAGAAGTTGGCGCTTCCCAGCAGGGGCCAGAGCTGTTGTGGCTGGGTGGGTGCATTGACCACACTACCGATGCCTGGGCAGTCTGCCAGGGTCTGGGCAGTGGCAGCATCACCTCCTTCCAGCACACTTTCCTAGGCCGAAGACGCCAAGTTCAGTGACAATGAGCTTCCCTAGGGAGGGCATTCCACATACTGGAATTAGGAAGGCAAATTACCTGGTGTAACATATGAGCATTGATTTAGCAAATTTGTGACACCAAATTATTGAAGATTGTGAAAAACAAAGAAGCTGGTAAAGCACTCCTAAAGAATATCTTCAAAGTCTACTAAAAGTCTAGGCAAAGCTGTGATCTGATCGTTGTGACAACTCAAAAGAGAGATCTGTTGGAGCCATGGTGGAGAGCTCACTGAAAACATCAGTGAACAGCCAGATCCTAACTACGGATCTGGCCAATTGTGCCTGCCTCGGTTTATACCCGAGTAGACCTCCGGCCCGAAGCAGGGATATGATCCGGCCCGGATCTCTATGGTGGATTTCGCCATCGGTGCACATAGGCAATTAAAAGAGCAAGCACAATAGTTGGAACTATCAGAAAACAGACTGAAAATAAAATTTCCAATATTATAATGTCTTCATATAAACCTATTATGAGGCCACATTTGGAGTATTTCCTACAGTTCTGGTCACCCTTGCTCAAAAACATTGTCATAGAACTAGAAATAGTACAGAAAAAGCAAACAGACAATTACAGGTTGGAACATCTTTTCTATGAAGAAATGGTTGGAGCTTTTTATCTTTTTATAGTTACTATGGGAGGACAGAAAGCTCACACAATTATGAATGCCATGGATGAAGGATTTTTTATCTCCATCTCTCATAATAGTAGTTTCATTGGCATTACTTAATGGTATTGATCAACACTAGATTCAGAAATTACTAAGGCTGCAATCCTACACATTTCCCTTGGTGTAAGCAATTTTTTTACCTACCTCCTCTGCTGCTCCCTGGTTCCCAATGGACCAACTTGGATCTATGCCAGGTATTTTGCGGGCGTACATATGTTAGTCTAAAGGGGGCATGTCAGGCCCGGGCAGGGGACACAGGATCTCGTGGATGCCACTGCCGCCAAGATCTGCCCCGAACTGCCCCCACCGCCACCTTATCTGTAGCCTGCTGCTGCCAGTGTGGGGCATACGGCTACCATGCTGTCAGCAGCATGCCACAGAATGGCAGATCTGCTACTGTGTCAGCGGCCTGCAAGATACACTAGCAGATCTTGCAGTCTGATAGCCTATCTAGTATTGGGCTGTCAGAGTAATATCAATCACTTTGCTTAATAAACCTGTGGCCATTTTAACTGAACTTTTGGCAATTTCCTGTGTATCTTTCCGCCTGCGGAGCGCACACTGCGCAGACGGAGGGTGCCGTAAATGCACCGTAAAGCGCATTTTTGGCACCTAGGGAGTATGGACTGCCAGCAGGCAGGCTGGCAGCCCTTACTCCGCTGCATTCCCAACCCTGCAGCTGCTGGAGAAAAGTAAGGCATCCGCTGGTGGGTCAAGGGTGGGCCAGGCGGCAAGGGAGGGTGGCGGTTGGCCGAGTCAACCCAGAAGGGGGTGGGGATGTCAGCCACGATATCCCTGTCCCCGGGCTCGGCGGCCATTACACCACTGCCTCGGATTTCCACCGAGATCTTTATGCAGGATCTTTATGCAAGATTGCACTGTGTGTGTGTGTCTAATGATCTTTATGCAGGATTGCACTGTGTGTGTGTCTAATGGCCTAGTCCTATTTGGGCCTTGTGCCACCGGAACACTTGTTCTGGCAGTGTACGGCTCTTGACGACTGCCGCAAAAGATGACAATCCATTCGGCACAGCCTGGCCAATGCTGTGAGCAGCCAGGTGACCAGGGACACTGACTGGCAATAGTGTAACTAGGGTGGAGCGCGTGGTTCAGCCGAACCAGACGCCCACCCTGCGGGGGCGGTGCGCGGGGTGGAGCGCGTGGTTCCGTTGGACCAGGCGCCCACCCTGCGGGGGCGCCGCGCACCCATGCCGGACTCGAGTCCGAGTCCGACTCGGAGACTTGGGTCTCCGAGTCGGGCCGGCCCCCTCAATTGGGAGAGCCGGCTCGGGGACGTCCTCCCCGGCCTTCTTCTTCTTCTAAGGAAGGCCCGCGCGAGAACGGTATTTACGCCGTTCTTTTCGTGCATGCTCAGACTGTTACTGAGGGAAAAGGGCTGCCCTTTTCCCTCAGTAACAGTCTGAGCATGCACGAAAAGAACGGCGTAAATACCGTTCTCGCGCGGGCCTTCCTTAGAAGAAGAAGAAGGCCGGGGAGGACGTCCCCGAGCCGGCTCTCCCAATTGAGGGGGCAATTGAGGGGGCGCCTGTCGGGTGCCCGGAGCGGCGCCCCAGGTCGCCCCCTCCGGAGCGCGGCGCCCCGCCCTCCTGAGCGCGGCGCCACACCCTCCGGAGTGCGGCACTATTTAATTATAGGGGCAGGGTGGGCGCCCAGGGCGCCCACGCCGCCCCTTGAACCAGGCGCCGGAAGAGGCTGTTACGCCGCTGCTGACTGGCAACAGTAAGTTAGCACAGAGGTTTTCGAGGGAGGCATAGAGGGGGAGAAATAGGGGAAAGATGGGGTGGGGAGGATGTCAGATCGGGACCGGGAAAGGGACAGTGCACACCAATAACCTAACCCCCTACCCGGCCTCGATCCCCCAACCTGGGTTCATGCAGACCTGCATCAGCTATAGAGCTGACACAGGTCTGTGTAGATCCAGTGGGCCAGTGTGGGCTTACCCTGGGGTAAGGGAACAAATATTTCCTTACCCCAAGGAGGCCTTCAGAGGCCGAATTTCCTCTGTGGGATTCAGCGAGCATAACACTGGTGCAGCTGCATCGCCGTGCAGGGAGTTGCGTAGGAATGGGCTGTGAGTTTTCTTTCCATACACTGCAGCAAGAAACCTATTACTAGCTTTGCTGACTGAAGTGGAAGAAACACAATTACTTTCAACAATTTTCCAACAATAATTTCCACAATTTTAATTTGCAGTACCTTTTTCTCTGTTTGACATCACTTTGCAAAGAGATCTAACATAGTTGTAATGAACATGGTCATTACATTTGATTACATGGTCATTTGAACATGGTCAGGGAAAAGACTAATGAATAGTAAATTCTGTTTTCTATATTCCTTTCTAGAAATTTTCTAATTTCTGCAAAATTTTAATTTTGACTCTTCAACAGCCAGTCTTGTAGTTACACTTGATGGAAACAGCCAGATACCAACAATTCAGCAATATGCTAACAATGTTCTTGTCCAAACGTATTTTTCCTATGACTGCAGATAGAAAGGATTCTTTTCAGATAGGTTCATTTTCACAGATAAAGTGGCCACTTGGCCAGTGTGCTGGGGAATGACCTTCAGAACTTTCCAGCAAGGGGGCTCTCCTGCTAACACAACTGGCTTTGAGAAAGAGGGAAGCAATATCTCTCCAATGCATTGTCTTTTCCCACTTTCTGCAACCCAGCTCCCTGATTTCCTTTTTCCACACTCCAGATTGATACTGGTGGCATGTGGAAAGACATAAGATGCTGGGAACTGGCTTCTAAGATTCTAATATTATTGTTCTCTAATGTTAGCATATTGGGCCTTGTCATTTGAATGCAAGGTGTCTTGCCTTCAGCAGTTTTTCAACATTTTTGTTGGCTACGCATGAGCTAAATGAACTGTTATTCCTTCTCTAACCTAAACCTAACCTAGCTTCATATGTTTTTCCTCCTACTCATACAAACTTGACTCTAAACCCATTATTCAGAACAGCAACAGTGACTAATACATACTGTCCAGGGTTATTTCCATACACAGACGTACAACGTTACCTCTTTTTAGCAAGCAACTTCATCGTAGCAAAGGTCTTTGGGTTGGCCTGTTTTGCTAATGTCACAACAGTGATGTCACAACAACAGTGGTGGAGATGAATGGGTATTGTCGTACCATTAATGAAAAACCTAGGCATAGACTACAACAAATGTATAACAAACAGCTATAGTATACTCCCTTTATCTGAATACAAATAACCCACTGCCAGTAAATTTCGAGACAGAAAACAAGACATGGTTTATATCACTGCAGTGAATTCATAAACTGAAGAATTAAATGATTCACCATTGACTTACTGTATGTGTGTTAATTTCCCTTCCCTTGTTAAATAAAGTCATAGGAATTTTAATATTTGATTGAATTGATTAATCAAATGGCCAAATGAATTAATTCCACTTCAAAATCTGTAATCATTTGGTGGCCCTAACAAATTAGTTGATTAACATCCCGATCCTGACTAACTATAGGCCGGTGGAGCTAGTGCTCCGGTAGCCTAGGGTATCGTAAACGTGCTGGGAAGCACGTTTTCGGCATCCTGGGAGTAAACGGCGCCAGTGCGGAGGCCGGCATTGTTCACTCCACTGCCGTCCTGAACCTGCACTGGCTGAGTGCAATTCAAGGTGCTGGTTTTGTCTGAGGTACCTGAGAGATCACATCCTCTCATATGAAACAATCTGTCACCTGATATAATCGGGGGGAGGGGGCTCCTACATATGCCACCATTAGCTAAAGCTAGGCTGGTGATGATGAGCAGAAGGGCTTTCTCGATGATGGCACCACAGCTGTGGAACTCCTTCCCACTTGAGCTACAAACTGTACCCTTTTTTTATTTCACCTGGCTTTTTCCCTTTAATTCTGTCACTCAGCTTCTCCTTGTCTGATAAAAAACTGATATTGAACAGTTCAAAGTATAGCTGATCTGCTGTAGTATGTGAAATGATAGACTGTGTATTGAATAGTGCTTTATTGTCCATGCGCATGCATTTGCTTACGTGTGCATGGGAGAGAATATGCAGCATCAACCCACTCAGAGATTTACAGCCCAATCCTATGCACATCTACTCAAAAGTAAGTCGCATTATAGTCAATTGGGCCTACTTTCAGGTAAGTGTGGGTAAGATTGCAGCCTTCACTTCTAGAAACCATTGGGAGGAGCCGAATCTTGGATGGTAACAACTCATAATACTAACAAAAAGTTAACAAGGCATTCCCAGAAAGCAACAATAGGGAAAACAGTGATTTACTAGTGTCAGAAAACAGGGACTGTCCCTGCTAAAGAGGGACAATTGTACATTAATCGTTGACCCAATGAGCAGCAAAGGCTTTGCTGAATGAAGATTTTAACTTAGGTTTCCCAAACCAAATCAAACTCCGCACTCTAGTCAATGCATCAGAGTGACAGTCAAGTATGCCCACACCTCACAGAAACACTAAATGAATTTGATTGTAACATTATTCTATATTCTAACAAAACTTGCCATTGAAAGCATGCAGACTTTTGTACAGAATTAAAACTGGAAGAAATGTTTTCATTGCTGAGAGCCCGAACACTGAAATGTCATTATGTGCCTGGAAGGAAATCATCCAAAGGAATACAAGGCAGGCGGCACATTACTATGAATTTTAAAGGGTATTTATCCATTGCAACTTTGTCATCAAATATTGCCTGTGGCCTATGGTTATCGTCACTGTGCATTTACATTTCAATTGGAGAAAAAGACACCTTCTTTTTGTCTTCTCTGATTAACATTTTGAAGCTCTGTAATTTTCTTGCTGTTTGGAGAAACAAAGCACCCAGGCTCACGGAGAAAACCCATTCAACAAGATATAAATATTTGCTATTCAGAAAACCTCAATGAGGGTTTAGTTATTTTAAACTCAAAAAAGAAAATGACTAATAATGATTGGTTTCAGCTAATGAAATGCTTTTATGCAAATAAGTGAACCTTAAATATGACCTGGAAACAAAAGACTGCTTAACAGTTACTATTAAGCAATACATTAGGAGATCAATTAAACAGAACTTCTTTCTAATGAACAAGCTGTACGACTGTTGCCATGGATACCTCAAAAGAGAAAGCACTAGAATGCTAATTTGTAATTTTAAGACCTAAAAACTATTAGTAGGCTGGTGCTGGCTAGCTGAAGAGGCACAAGGTAAAGAATAACTAGTGATGGGTGAATGCCTCAATTTTGAATTAGATTTTGGAAAACCAAGCTATAGTCCAAAAAAGATGAAAAATAGTTTGTTTTGTCTAAGCCCAAGTGTGAGATGATGTCACTGGAAGTGCCCTGTGTCTGAACACATCCTCTCATCACTGAATCTCAATTTCCTAAATCTTGTCTACCCTCTCTCTTTCCCCCACTTACTTAAAAGCAATGATACAGGACAACGTAGACGTGGTAAGGTTCTTCTGGGGACTTCTGTGTGAGGTCTAACCCTTTCCCTTTCCAATGTCTAGAATGCTGCAATGGCACTTTCCAAGATGCGAAGGAATCTAGAAAATGTGGACCTTGAAGGGACCCGAGTCCTGCCCTGGGAGGAGGAGGAGGAGGAATAGTTAGCAAGTCTAATCAACATTGCCACCTCCACTTGTAAGTGCTCTTTTAAGCAAAACCGTGCCATCCCCCTTACAGGAAAGCATCAACTGTCCTATGAGGAAGAGGAGGAGGAGAAGCCAGACAGGCACCCCCCCACACACACACACATAAACCTTTACTTTTGAATTTTGCTAATATGCAGAAAAAATACTGGATGCCATCTTGAGCACCTCCCAATGGGGAGGGGAAAGGTGGGATAAAAATATTTTAAATAAATAAATATATTATGCACTCAGAAGTTCTGGAAAACTATGTTTCCAGAGCTTCTTGCACTTGGGATGATGACCACTGTTGGCCCAGCACCAGGAAGAGAAGGGGCTGGTAGGGCAAGAAGAGATGGTGGCAGAGATTAACCCCAAACAAGTCAGACCTAAATTTGGAAGTCTTATCGTGTGGCTCTCGAAGAATATAAAACAAGTCACAATGCCAGTTCAACACAGGCAAGTGCATTGAAAAAGTCAACAAGTACTGCCTATTTTCTATTTTTTATCCTGTGACACATGACACGCTCTGCTGGATTCATCAAGAAAATGATGTCACCACCCTTCCTACCAAATCCTCAGTCAGGGGAGAAAGAAAAATTATGGGCATCCCAGCTTCTGGAAAAGGAGAAACCCCCAAAACTGCCAAGTCCCATTTCTCCTCAAGTACTGGCAAACTTGCAGTCATGTGACTTCTGTGTTCAGGAACCAGATTTACCGCGCAAATCCTGTCTAATATTAGGCCGGTGGAGCAAGTGCTCCGCTGGCCTAAGGTGTCACAAAAGTGCCGTAAGGCACTTTTGCAACACTGGGAGAGTAAGGGGCGCTAGCATGGAGGCCGGCGCCACTCACTCAGCCACCCTCCTCGTCCCGCATTGGCCGACCCAGGTAAGGGCTGCGCAGGTCGGCACAGGAGCGCGGGGAGGGTGGGCCAGGGTGATAGGGGAGGGGGTCATTGGCCAGCTTGGCCTGGAAGGGGGCAGGACTATCAGCGCTGAGTTGCACCAATATCCCGAGTCCCTTCCCAGGCTGGCCTTACACTCAACCACTTACACTCAGTCCACCCTGGACGCGTACCAGCTAAAGAGCTGGTGCGCATCCGAGGAGGCCCATTGGGGCCTCTGGGGCTTTTATGGATTGACATTCTTTTTTGATTGTATTGATCTCAGCAGCACCAACGTTTGGCAGATCCTATCTACTCTTTCCCACGTTCCCTACCACTTTTCTCTCTTCAGATATAAGCCAGCAAAATGGCTGGCATAGGTCATAAGAACATAAGAACATAAGAAGAGCCCTGCTGGATCAGGCCAAAGGCCCATCTAGTCCACCTTCCTGTATCACACAGTGGCCCCACCAGATGCCTCAGGGAGCACAAGACAACAAGATACCTGTGTCCAGTCGCCACTCCCTTGCACCTGGCACAGAGAAAACCTACTCCTACAAACAGGAGGTTGCTTTTCCCCATCATGGCTTGTAAGCTGTGATGGACTTTTCCTCCATAAATCTGTCCAATCCCTTTTAAAGGCATCCAGGCCAGGTGCCATCACCACCTCCTGTGGCAAGGAGTTCCAAAATCCAATTATACGCTGGGTAAAGAAATATTTTCTTTTGTCTGTTTTAATCCGAGGAGACCCACAAGTGATTGCGGGGTTCTTACCGGGGGGTTAAGTAAAAAATATTTATTTTTACTTACATCCTGCTGGCTATCCAATCACACGCACGCACACGCGCACGCGCACGCGCACACACACACACACACACACACACAGGCACACACACCATTGGATGAAGTGCACACACTGTCAGCGTGGCTGCATGGTGGGGGAATAGGTGGGGGAATAGGATTGGGCAGGTAATGCGGCATACTCTCCCCAAAATTGGAAGGGTTGTGGCCAAGTGCTTTAGAATGATCATATATGATGGGAACCAGGGCCAGCCCATTTATAAGGCCAACTGAAACAATTGCTTTCAGGCAACAGGTTGGTGGAGGCTGCCCATCTCTCTGTCCACCTACCTGCCTCCTCTGTTCTTCCTTCTCCTTCCAGGAAAAGGGGAACAAAGAGGAAGAGGAAATGTGGAGGGGAGGAAACTGCTGAGTTAAAACATTGTTAAAACAATGTTAAAACATTGGAGAGTGGAAGGAGCAGAGGCTGGCATACCATTGGGTAAGGGAGGAAGGTATGTCACCAGTCTTGGGCCAGCCCTGATGGGAACAGCCAAGAACACAAGATTTTTAGACTATGGTGCCTGTAAAACGTGAAAACATTGCAACCTGAAATCCCTAAGGATCCCAAATTGGCTCTTTTTGCCCAACTTGGGCATTGTACTGTCATATGATTTGCTCCACTGTTTACTTTTAGCAGCCAAAGTGTGACAAACAAGGAAATGGAAGAGCTCAGTTTCATATTCCTTCAGAGGATGGGTAAATGATATTTGGGAAATTATGATTATGGCCCAACTTACTATTCATATTTATGAAATACTGAGAGTTCAGATAACTTTTTACTGTCTGGTTTCCCTTTCTGTTCTATCTGGAACCACTTGAAAAGAAGAGAAAAAAAATGAAACCTTTTCAATACGAGCGTACTGTAGTAAATTGTGGTGTTTTGATTTTTCCCCTACTTTGTTTTATTTTTATTAATATCTGCATACAATTTTGTTATTTTTTATGCAATAATTTCAATAACTCCACAGTGAACCATAGAGCTACAGTTTTTTCCCCTCCTTTATTAGGGAAATATTGAGCTGACAGACATAAAATAAAGGCTGATTTAGGCAAATCAGTCTGAGGCAGTCTCTATAGAACCCTGGCCAAGTAAAGGGAACACAAATTACTCTAAGTAATTGGTTCAGCTTTTTGCGACCAAACTACATTTGCAAGTGTTTCTGAGTCTGCAGAATTCTCCGCAGGCCACTCATCCAGTCAAGTTGAAAAGACAAGCTTTTCTTTCTTTTTTCATTATATTCACTATACTCCTGGGCCCATTTGAAGTCAGTGGAAAATTTAAAATTAAGGTGGACCACCGTTAGCACAGAATGAATTAATTTTAAACATGTATGTTCCATTGATTGCACCCATTTTTGAAACAGAAACATTTTACAGAAAAGATTAAAACATTATGGAGAAAATTGGCAGATTTCAGCACTTGGCTGTTTTGAAGATAGGCACTACCGGTTATAAAATTCCCTGGGTATATTTTTAACAAATGTAATTGCAAAGATTATAGTAGTTTTTAGCCTAATAATGTCATTTTGTCCTCAGACCTACTGAAATGAAGGGTGTGCACTTCTGCTCTTTTGTTTCATACGATCCAACAGAGAGTTAGGTTTGCATAAATCTATGTACCGTAATACCTTGTTTAACTTTCAAAATGCATTCCTAGAATGTGGAATGCTAACCAAAACAGCACTAAACAGGATCATATTAACATTACATATTATTAAATAGGTAAACATAATGGACAGCCCAATCCTGCCTAAGATGCACCGGCTGGCTTAAATGGCTGACTGCTGCATCCTATGCAGGATGCAGCCCGCGCCGGCAGGGCAGGGGCTCACCTACCCTGGTGTAAGCCCCAGTGGCCCCAAGGGGCCTCCTCGTATGCGTGCATATCGGAGCCGCATGGTGCTGATATCCCTACCCCCTCCCTGGCCTGGCCAATCGCCCCCTCCCTCGCCATCCCGGCCCTCCGTTCCTTCGGCCTCCTGCTGCCCAGTACAGGGCTTCCCCGTGTTTGGCGGCACGGGGTCCGGAGGGTGGCAGTGTGAGCGGTGCCAGCCTCCTAGCCAGTGTCGCTTACACCTGAGGTGCCGCAAAAGTGCTTTACGGCACTTTCACAACACCATAGGCTGGCAGAGCAGGAGCACTCGCTCCGCCAGCCTATAGTTAGTCAGGATTGGGCCTGAAATTTTAGTGAGCAATTTTTTTAGAAAAGTAACTAATTATATTTTAGATGAGGGACCAAACTGTAGGTCTTCCACAAACCGCAGCTTCTTGATGTAGACATTAAGAGTTTTGTTTTTTCTTGAGTTCTCTCTCACGAAGCTGTTCTCGGTAGCAGGATATCTTTTCAAGAACACCCTGCTTTGCCATAGAGTTTCATTCATAGTCAGGGGCATTATCTATGAACTGGTCCATGATTTGCACAATCATGGAGATGCTTTTGCTGATGAATTCTGTAGTAGGTTCTCTCACTGGTGTTTCCTCTTCTGCATCGAGGGCTGTAGATTCTCTCTGGATGTTTCGCTCTGCTAATTCTCGAAGTTCGTCATTGCTAAGACTCTCACCATGAGACTGCAACTATTCCTCAACATCATCCACATTAACACCCTCCAGTCCCACTTCATTGGCCAGTTCGACAATTTTTGGATGACTGATTCCTCTTCAACTTCCTCCAAGTTGCTGAATACTTCTGGCCATAGCTTCTTCCACACTCCATTCATGCACTTTGGAGTCACTTCATTCCAGGCTGCTCTGATATTGTCTATGGCATTCATAATGGTGTAGTCTTTCCAAAATTGCTTGATGGATTGTTTATGTTCACCATCTGTTTTCTCTATGAGTTTCTTCAATGTGTAGTGGAGGTAGTAGGCTTTAAAATTTGCTATTACTCCCTGATCCATTGGTTGTATTAATGAAGTGTGTTGGAAGGATGGCAAACCACTTCTACAGGAATGCAAGTTCAAAGTGTGTCTACATTATCAGGATGGTCTGGTGCATTATCAAGCAACAACAATGCTTTAAGTTCAATGTTGTACCCCTCACAATAGCATGTCCCACAATAGCACTTTGCCCAGATAAGCAAAAATGTGAAACAAACCAATTTTGAAAAATAGCAATCGTCATCCAAGCCTTCTTGTTTGATTCCCAAATCATGGGTAGACGGGTTCAAAATGGGTTCAAAATTGCTAATGGTGTTACACAAGCATCAGCTTTAACTTAAGTCACCTTCAATGTTGCCTCCTAGCAAGAGAGTTAACCAGTCCTTTCCAGCTTTGACTCTAGATGCACGTGTTTCTTCACTGGAGGTAAAAGTACGAGAAGGCATTATTTTCCATAACCCCCCCCCCTCTCTCTCTCTCTCTCTCTCTCTCACACACACACACACACACACACACACACACACACACACACACACACACACACATTTCATCCACAGGAGGATCCACTAACCTTCAGGAGGATAGTTGCCTCACTCAATGATGGCTTTCAGAGTTGCAGGAAATTCCTGGGCTGCCCTATGTAGCTGCACTAGCCGCTTCAACAGTGATACATATGCAATAGAGGTTACTGCACTTTTTAAATCTATCAAACCAACCTCTGCTAGCTTTAAATGTTTCTGACGTGTTTTCATTTTCTTCTTGAATGTGTGAAGATGCTTCTTGCCTTTTCCATTAATATCAGTTTGCTTAAGGGCATGTTCCATTGCATTTGATCATCCACCCAAAGGCTAAGCCTTCTTTCCATTTCTTCTAGAAAATGGCTTCTTGAATGAGTTACCATTGTTGCTGACAATTTCGAGGTCGTAGCTGCAGAAGCTCTTATCTTGTCTGCATTTTTTATAATTGCTCTTATTATGGACATTGCAATGTTTAAAGTAGCACCCACATCAACTTGATGTTCAACAGCTTCCAGTCACCTTACACTTGCTGTTTCGCATTCAAGGAAATGTTTTTCTTTGCATCTTAGATGCACTAATATCACTTGCAGGCTTTTTTTTTCCAGACATGATGGGTGAAAAGCACTGGAAAATACTGTAACTGTACACTATGCTACTGTATTTGCCAAACAATGTACACAGTAGCTGACCATATATATGCACTGTCTATTGCACAAGGCACAGGGCCATGGGCTGGTGCAGTGGGTTAAACCACTGAACCACGAGCTGTCGATCAAAAGGTTGGCAGTTCGAATTCGTGCAATGGGGTGAGCTCTCGCCGCTTGGCCCAACTCCTGCCAACCTAGCAATTGGAACGCATGTTAATGTGAGTAGACAGTGGTGTCACTGCAACGTGGCGGGGGGGTGGGGCGCACGGGGTGACACGCCAGGGGGGTGACACATCAGGAGTCCTGGTGTGTCACCCCCCCCAGTACTCACCCCATCCCGGCACGTCACCCCCAGAGCCGGCAGGCCAAGCCGTGTCTTCCTTGACGGCTTGGCCGCTTCTGAATAGGCCAGGCAAGGCTTCGAGCGGTGCATGCGCACAACGCCACTCGAAGCCTTGCCCTCAGAATGTGGCCAGCAAATGTTTCCGATACCCAAAAGGAAAAGAAGAGCTAAATTTAAACAGTAATGCGCTGCAAAGTGAGCTCAACAGCACAGCTGAAGTTAACTGCAGTCACGGAGACAAACTGACAGTTCCGGTTTCAATGAACAATTAGGTTTTCCCGCACTTTGCAGCGCGTCACTGTTTAAATTTAGCTCTTCTTTTCCTTTTGGGTATCGGAAACATTTGCTGGCTACGGCCAGAATTGCCTGAGGAAACCCCTGGAGCGGGGAGAAACATAGCAAGTAGACTGTGGACTTTTTATATTTCCTGCCTGTTTGATAATCTTATGCGCCCCTTTTTTCTCCAGTACGCTGGAGTCTCGCGCTTAAAGAATTTCAACAGACCTTTGGTAAAAATAAAATAAAAAATATTGGTCTCTTCAACAAAACTTTGACATGGCTTCTTTACCCATACCTCCGATCTTGCTGCAAATTCTTATGTTCTTATGTTCCGTGTCCACCCCCCAAGGCATGGTACCCAAGGCCCTGTACCCTTAGCTACACCACTGCAGCCACCCATCCACCAGACGTCACCCACCCACCTACCAGGCAGCACTCCTTATCTCCAAATCTTCTCCCCCCTAGTCTCAGGATTTGAAGTTCT
Source organism: Plestiodon gilberti rubricaudatus (assembly GCA_026170595.1). NCBI lineage: Eukaryota > Metazoa > Chordata > Lepidosauria > Squamata > Scincidae > Plestiodon > Plestiodon gilberti. The sequence continues at coordinate 22,778,594 of JANXHW010000002.1, read as the reverse complement.
GAAGTTCTAGAAACCCTATCTGGACCTGGTTCATGAATATACGTTTCCTAATTATAAACTGCAAAATTGGATCAGGGTGGTAGAGATTGGGGGCTCAAGGGTGTAGTGATGGTGGGCAAAGGACGGCTCTGCTGCTATCCTCTGTTCCGTTTTGGCCCCAACATATCCCCTTGCCTCTACTGGTGCTGTCGTTGGTCACACTAGAGTGTGTCAGGTCATTGGGAGCACTAGAAACTAGCTTTTACACCCATCCATCTAAAAACACTGGCAAAATGCCTTTGACTGTGTCTACAACAAGGACTCTACCCTGCATATCTCCATGAGTGAAAGTCAGGCCTCCTAATACCGGAAACAGGTTCTGCTTCCAACAATGGAATGTTGAGAATAGCCTATAATATATCCACACAAATATAATGCCTAATAAGTGGAAAGAACTTGCAGAACATGATGAAGTATTATGGCGGCTATGGAATATATTGCCCATCTTTCAATAGAAAAAAATCTGTAGTCAAGGCAACTCCTAACGTAAAAAGTGTATAGGTAACACAATAAAAATAAGTGAACAGCCCCGAATATTGAAAATGTTAAATAGAAAAGAAAATGACAGAATGATAGACCAGGGGAGGGGACGGACACCTATTCTAGGAGGCAACTATAGAATGTCTAGGAAAATAGTCCTGGGTTGCTAGTGAACATTTTTATACAACGGGAAGGATATTAGGTCTGTTGATATTCTCCAAATATCTTCTTTCCCTTTTCTTCCTTTTCCTATGAGTAATTTAAGGAAATCACATTAGGTTCTATCTAATCAAGGTTGGTCTATGATACTTAATTTTTTTTTGAAGTATACATAATAGAAAAGAAAATATGACTTAACTGTTGTACTTTCAGAATTTGTAAGGGATGGGTATTTTACACAAAACTTTGGAAGAAATATGCAATTCCGTAAATATAATGGTTGCATTTATTCCTGTTTTTTCACATGCTTCAAATAGATCACACAATACAAGATAAAACAGTGTTTACGGTGGCACAGTTTTTCTTTCTGAACTCTCTTTACAGCTAGGCAGAAAATGCCTTCTTTCAAAAGAATAGATTTCATCATGTCTGCAGCTATTGGAATTATAGTTCGCTATCATGGTAAATGTGCTATTTACCTTAGGAGAAGGTAAATGTCTTTCCACAAACAGAAAGGCAGATGAAGAGAAAGTATCTAGAGAAACTGAATAGGTCCATCATTTTGGTTTGTGTGGGGGAAAGTATCTACAAGTCTCAAAATGTTGTTCTTATCTGAGCCCCAATAACACAATTTAGTGGGAACATATCTATATCTATCAATCATGAAATGGAGTTCTAACTAGAGATGTACAAAAATAAAAAAAAATCCCTGAGTACCGGTAATTTCACTTGCCAGTTTCACCAGAACATTCTCAGACGTTTCTCCTTGAGAAGAACCCTAGGATTCACTTTGAACTTAACTTCTCTGAAATTTTTGGAACCAGTCCAATGCAACAACCCCCACGTGATGCCACAAGCTCCACCCCCTGGGAGGTGACGTCACTTTAACCGTGCCGCCACTGAAATGCAGTGGTGACATGGCACAAAAGCACCCACACCCACTCATTTTTTCAGCCTTTTTAGGCCATACGGAGCCCAGGAGGGCGGGAGGGTCAATCCTCCTGCCCTCCCGGGCTCCGTACAGCCTATAAACGGTCAAAAAATGTTGTGGGTACTTTCATGCTGAATTGTGGTGGCAGCGCAGCGAAAGTGCACCCCCCACCGCTTCACACTCTCAATGCCCCCCCCCATGACGTCTCTGATCGCTGCCATTGATCCATACTGATCCATGCTGGCAGATCAAGTCCGGGAAGAGGGATAGAATATGGATTCCACTACCACCCTGAGCCTGATCCGATAACCCCCTGCCCCTGTCACCACCCTTCCTCCACCCCATTAAGCCCCCTCGCCACCCTCCCCCACCCCGTTCCGCCTCCTGAAAGGACTTACCTGCTCTGGTGGGCGTCCAGAGGAATGCTGATGTGCACAGGAAGTTTCTGGCATTCCTTCTTCTTCTACAAATCCATATGCCTTCTTGTCCACTTTAAATCTCTCCAAAATTTGAGCATATACAAACCATTGACAATTCAAGTCTTCTTCCATTAATTTTTCTCTTAACTTCATTGTACAGTCTCCTTGGGAAAAATTTAATAAATTTCTGTATAGTAGTCCTTTCTCTTTTGGCACGTTACTTCCACCATATGGAAGTATGCTTCATATGGTGCAACCCATAATGGCATTTTCTCATAAAACCTGATTTTATATCGGTTCCAAATTCTCCATAATGCATGTATAACATAGTGATTTTTAAATTCTAAATTTGCTTTCACTTTATCATACCACATATACCCATGCCTACCAAATCTCAGGTCATAGCCTTCTATCTCCATTTTGCCTTTCTATCTCCATTATCTCCATAATCTTCTATTTTGTAAATACATCCACTCTTTCAACCATACAAAACAACATGCTGCATAATATACTTTCAAATCCGGTAGTCCTAATCCTGCTCTCTCCTTTGCAATACTGGAGGTACAATTAAAATCTGAAGACCAGGTAATTTCAAAAATGTATAAATTGCTTTTGAAGTTCGAGACAGAAGCAGAACAGGTTAAAGAATATATGATTCATTGGGCGAAAAATGTAGGTCATGTTATTTTAAGGGAGCAATGGGAACAACTATGGTTAAAACAGTTGAAATTTATGTTAAATGTTAATATTAAGGAAAATATGTATAAAATGATGTATAGATGGTATATAACCCCAAGCAAATTAGCAAGAATGTATGAGAAGGTGACGAATAGCTGTTGGAAATGTAAAAAGCAAGAGGGAACTTTTTATCATATGTGGTGGACATGCCCCCAAGCAAAGAAGTATTGGACTCAGTTTCATAAACAGATAGAGTTGATTTTGAAGATTAAGGTTCAAATGAAACCTTTTTGTTGAGTATGAGGGATGATCATGTAGGCGAAAAATTTCAAACATTGTTTTTATATATGATAACTGCGGCAAGAATTTTATATGCACAATATTGGAAGAATTTGGAGATACCTTCGCTGGAAGATTGGTGGTTGAAAGTTTTGGACTATGCTGAAATGGATAAACGTACACTTTTAATTAAGGAAAAGTCAGTTAACCTTTTCATGAATAACTGGAAACCATTTATTGATTTTTAAGAGAGAGAGAGAGAGAGAGAGAGAGAGAGAGAGAGAGAGAGAGAGAGAGAGAGAGAGAGAGAAGAACGATGTGATGATATGCGGATTTAATGAATAGAATGTGGATGATATTTTGGCTTAGTTGGATATTATATGTAGAAAATAGTGAATAGTATGCTAGTAGGATGTATTGCTTCGTGCTTGCTATAATCTTACGAAATATGTATTGTTTTTATGTTTCACTATATGAATAAAATATAAATATATGATACAAATAGAGAAGGGAAGAAAAAAAAAGGAAGTTTCCGACATTCCCTCTGGTGCGCCAGGCCTCTGTATGGTTGCAAAGCGCTTTACAGTGCTTTTGTGACAGCGCGCGCACTGGTGGAATGCGTGTTCCACCAGCACAGGATGAGGATAGGATTGAGCCAAAAATCACTAAATAAAAAAAAATACAGACAACAGATTATTTAGAAAGTATTGTTCCAGTAGTTTTACTTAAGTGAAAACTCATCATCCGTAGGTGTTCAACCTTCTGATAGTACAGCATATGACATCCTGAATAGGAAACTCTTAATCATATTCACAAATAACAAGATCAAACTAGTCAAGTGAATCTCTCCAAGCAGCACATTCCATAGGAAGGCATTACTATTAAGAAAACCCTGAATTCACCACTCACATCAGGCTGTGATTGTCATGATGACAGACAGTCATGATGATAATAGGGTGATTTGCAAGTTCAGTTTCAAATCATTAGATTTGGATGGCCTTATTCACACATTCAAGTCATCATTTGGTGTTGAAGTCATCAAGTGATTAGCACGCCTGTGTGAACTAGACCCAAGGCACATTATTCCAGAACCCAGGTAGCTGGATGAAAAAAAATGGGTAAGTGGTAAGTCAGAGCTTTCCCTCCCCCCATTTCACAAACACAGAAAAAGCATCACTCTAGAAATCTTCTCTACCTTATGGAGGGTCCACAGCTCAGTTGAAGATCATCAGCTAAATAAACAGAAGGTCTACAGGTAGGGCAGAGAAAAATCCTCTTTGCAAACTGGGAGAGCTGCTGCCAGCCTGTGTTGACAATACTGACCTTGATGAACCGATGGTCTGATTCAGTATGAGGCAGCTTCCTATGTTCCAGCACTACTGCTCCAGTATATGCAGCGGGAGGGGAAGGTGTAATTTCAACGGCAGTAGTGATATGACAGCTGAAATGTTGCAGAAGTACTGTGCAGCATTGGCGAGAAAACAGGTTGAAGGCCTGTCAAAATTCACGTGGGCACAAGACCTTCCATTTTTGCAAACAAAAGTGTGAATAATAGAAAGTTACCGAATTTCTATTCCTGTTCCTTTTGAGATGCTGGCAGTCAACTAATCATGATTTCTGTTCAGCAAAGGCAATGCAGGAAATATATCATTAGAGGCTGGGGTTTTTTTTCCCCCAACCATGGAAAATGTCATATTTAATGACACAACACTGCCTGATACACTGAGTGAGCTCAAATAAAATGTGCCTTTTCTTTAAATGAAGAGAATATTCAACGTGGTTGTTGGAAAAATATCTTTTCTGCATTGTGTGCATTGCTGTTGTCTTAGGAGGAAATCTTTACCTAAGAAGAACATTATAATACAATCTAAGGAGACACTAGACCAAAATTTGAGAGAATGACAGTTTTTTTTAATGTACTCTATTCAATTAATAGAAAACTATCTCAAAATATGAATGGCTGATGCCATTTCAATTTGCAAATATTTGTAAAAGATTTATAAAAATGGTGCAGAACTCATTTCATAGGAAGTTGCCTATATGAATGGTTGCCTGGTACTTAAGAATCTGTGTGGGTGTGTATAATTTGATGTCAACTATTCGTTAACTGCTGCAAAAAATCTAACTGACGTTAAAAAAAAAAACACCAAACTACCACTAGATAAATGGCTATGCTGAACAATTTAATTAAGATAAAGCTTGGCCCATCCATTTAACTGTGTATGTGGATAACAGCTTGAAAAGCAATCCATGCTGCAGGCATTTGTGTGATGCAGCTCCCCAAACACTTTTTCTCCAACCTATCAAATTTTATCCAACCTATCAAAATAACTCTGCCGCTCTAAGCGTTAGTGCGGATTGCACTGCTAGTGTGAACAAATGTGGTTAGTCTGGTTAACAAATTGACTAAAGACTTGCAAGCATCCAAGCCACACAGGCCTCCAGCACAGATGTTCATTGTTAGGCTTACCATAGTCCCGGATTCGAGTCACGCTGCGGCCTAGAAAAGACACGAGCCGCTCCCAAGCGTGCACCGCGGCAGGCCAATGCAAACCGCGGCATCCTCAGCTTCCAGTAAACGAGGCGACTGTGTTGGCCAGCAGTGGTGCACTCTTGGGAGCGGTTCGTGTCTTTTCTAGGCCGCAGCGCGACCCGATTCCGGGACTATGGTAAGCCTATTCATTGATCAGGTCTTTCATTACTTGTTGGGCAGCAACTTTCCCAAGAAAGAAAAAGACATGATACAAGAAGCTCCATCAGGTAAGCATGAACCCACAAAACCACACACCCGTCCTGATTGGAGGTGTTGCTTCTGTAATCATCATAACATGTAACATTTTCTCCTACCCAATACATTGCCTGCATTCAGTCTCCTCAGGAATCCATTTAAATACACTTACAGCCCAATGCTATCCTTTCCCTCCCCCGCCAATGCAGCCGCACCACCGGAGCACGCGTTGCATCCCACACGGGAAAGTCCTGGAGTTCTCCTCTGGGTAAGGGAGCATTTGTTCCAGGGGTACCACTTCTGCACTGGGACTATTCGGACCTGCCCCAGCGATTTTGCTGGCACAAGTCCAAGTGGACCCAGGAAGGCAAATCGAGGCAAGGAAGGGGGATATCACCGGTGCTGCTGCCACTGATACCACCCCCTTCTCACCACCCTCCCTGCCCCAGTCAACATGCCATTCTGTCCACCGCCTGCCTACCGCCGACCCCCCCCCCATGCTGACTTACTGCTGCCAAGGCTTTTCCTGGGTCCTCTAGCATTCAACCGCGGCTGGTTGCCATTTGTGGCAGTGGCCTGGCTGTGCGGAATGGCGTGTTGCCTTTTGAGACGCTTGTAACACATGCTGCGCCACTGGAATCCGAGTTCCAGAGGAGCAGCAGGCCTATAGGATTGGGCTTTTAGGCTGCAATCCTATACACACTTACCTGGAAGTATGCCCCATTACTTACTTACTTCTGAGTAGACAAGCATCAGATTGCACTGTTGCAGTTTACTGTGGTTAGCCTATTATTCAGTGAACTGTTTTAGCACCATTTTGGGGCTGACTGCTTGTTGTCTTTCTTAATAATCATACTCCAGTTGGAAGAAAATGAAATTTGTTCAATTCTGCCTGCTCTGGGGGGATGAGAAGGTGAAGGTGGAGGAGGAAACAAAGAAGAATGTGTGTAAGGTTCTAGTATTTTTAATGGCTTTAGATGGGGGAAAAATCTGTAACTTGATCAACAGTAAACATAGCCATGGAAACAGTTTTGCTACTGCCGCTGGCACTAAAGTATTGATTTGGTACCACCAGGGCTGTTTGCTGTCGCCTTGGAGCATTCAAGCAGAAAAAACAATTATAGACAGCTCTCACCAGGCATACAATGCGTGGTGGAGGGCCTAGTGGCAACGACACACCGAAATAGTCTTTCGGTGTTAGTTGGGTGTCAGACAGTAACCTGACCTGGGAGCCAAGTACAGCTGACCTCGTTTAATGTCCTTCAAATTTCATGAAACGCCATAAATAATTGAAGACCCTGCGTTGTCTGCAGTGTTAACTGTTTCCTCACAAAAGACCTTTAGTTTGTTGTCTATCCAAAATTATGGCCGCTTCTGACCTTTACAGGGGAATCCATTAAATCGCAAGACATTTTTTTTTGCCAGCCCCACGTGTTCTTGTGGTACTTCTCTCAGAGCGACTATTGTTCAAAAAGGGTTTTGACACATCCCTCCCCCCCCCAAAGGCTAAATTATATGTGAGATAACTTTCTGGTTGAGAATTTGTCTTCTAAGGGAGCCTATGTCCTCTGAGCTGGGATTAGGATACTTTTGACTTGTTTATGTTAATAAAATTCTTCTGACTGCTCTGCTTATAAATTTGACTGTCAGGAGTATACCTATAATTTTACGTTCTCAGAAAATGTTTTGTCAGGAGAGTCTGTGACTTTATTTATGAACTACTTTCCACAGAGAAGTTAAATCTAACTGATATGCTTTGCCATTAACTCTGTGACACTTCACAGCCTATGTTAATCAAAATTGTTTTAGCTGCCTTTTAGAAACGGGTGGGGTGAAACACCCAGACAAATACACCTCTCCCTGTCAGCACAAACCCCAGCATTTTGAAAAATAAGATTTACACTTCTTTCTCTTGATACTCATTATCATACTGGAAGCTTAAAAATTTCTGGAGTTTTCTCCCAGCCATTTTTTCCTTCGTAAACGTAGCAGCATTTAATGGCAATAAATTGATTTTAATCCTGTATGAACGTTAAGACTTTCTTTTAAGGAGATACATAGCTGTAGGAACTTGCATCTGTTTGGCACCAGATTAAGTCCCCAGTATCTACAAGCTATGCTTGCAGATTGTCTGATCCAGTGGTGTTGCTGCTAGCGCACCCCAGGGGGCAGGGTGATGACACATTTTGCACTATCGCTCTGCCCCCTGCACTCTCGGAAGGATTCATTTGAAGCCTTCTAGGTCCTGGGGCGGGAGGGAGGGCCCATCAAAAGCACCAGGAATAGTGCAAAAACACTCCGCGGCTGTAAACACAGTCACTTTGGCTGCAAAAAAGCAGCTGCAGAGCAAAAAAACTGTCACCACGGCTCTTCCTTGAGAGCAGAGGTGTCGCTCCGGTAGGGGCGGGGCTGTAAGTTTCGCTCCGTCCTAGTCCCGTTTACCGTACGAGCAGGAGGCAGCCCCGCCCCCTCACTGTCGGAGCCATTCCCGTGCGGAGAAAGCAGCAGGCAGGGTCTGCTGCTTTCTCCGCACGGGAATGGCTCCGACAGTGAGGGGGCGGGGCCGCCTCCTGCTCGCTCGGTAAATGGAACTAGGACGGAGAGAAACTTATGGCCCCGCCCCTACCAGAGCGACGCCTCTGCTTGAGAGGAGCTGTCACCCGGGGCACAGCAACCCCCCAGCTCCCACCTGGCTACACTACTGGTCTGATCTTCATTAGGACATGTACAGAAGACAGCTTCTCCTTAGGAAAATGACAGGGGAAACTCAGCGAAACGTTTCCCCATTAAAAATAATTATGCAAATATTTTAATTAATGCTGTCGGATCCAGTGTTAATTCACATCTATGCTGTTTACATGTTACAATTCTTTACAGAAGAAATTCATTGTGGATAGCACCCTGGTTTTTCTCCTCAGCGGGGCCAAATACTCAGAATGTATCCCTTGTAGGCTGCTTTCCTAGGTGATTACATAAAATTGCATGCTTTAGGCATGACTTTCTGTTCAGGTGGCTAGCTGAAATTGTTCTCTTCTTTGGGACCACCTGTTCCAGCTTCCCAGTGCAGAAGAACACCAGCAACACTCAGCATTTAGCACTATGTCTGCAAAAGGAAGAGATGCACCAACTGTCCTGAAGCCTACAATATCATGGCCCAACAGCACTTTGGTCTAATAATAAAAAGTATGATTTGGTCAAAAGTAAGGCATGTTCTGTACTGTTCTCAAAGGACACAGCAAGGTACACAAACTAAAACTCACAGAGCAGATTATTACTGTAGTGTCTACTTGTACGAATCATTATAACATAGATTTGAGTGGGGGGATAGTTCAATCTCTGCTATCTCCAGTTAAAAAGGATCTTGGGTAACTGGGACTGGAAAAAAACCACTCAAGAGCACACAGGACCATAGGATTGGGACCATAGTTTTATTGACTTGGTAAAAGACAGCATTGTAAGACTGGCAGTAGTAGTGACTCCCTGCAACTACACTTTGCTTGTTCTGTTCCTTTAATATTGAGAGGAAGGTTCCATGTGCTAAAAATGTCAACATGCTCAGGCAACACAAGTGGTGGTAGGTTTTTAAGCAAACTGAAATGCTGGCCAGACTGGCTTCAGGGAATGACAACACAAGGCTGCAAATATAAATATCCTGAGTGGCCTTCTGAAGTTGCCTGTGTTAAAAGGATAGATTCTGAGAACGAGAGATTCCAATTACTCAGGGAATTCCTGAACAATCTAAACCACATGGAAGATTCAAGGCAAAATTAAGACTTGCAGTCTAAAATAAGCAAATTTAGCTGGTTCTTCATATTACACTCTTGAGTGTATGATGCCATATGGCAACCAAATGCCTGGAAGCCGTGTGTATCAGGGACATGCGGTGCGGGGGCGGCAGGTGAGGTAGAACCACCCCATCATAGTCTAAGGAAAAAACCTGCAGCCTAACTCTGAAATTGCGCACACGCACCACCTGCTTATTCAAGTGCAGAGGGGGCCGTGTGCACCCTGCACCCTCCAGACAGCTAGCGTGACCCCAGGTAAGTAAAAAAAACTTTTTCCCCAGCAGCATTGGGACTTCGCCAACGTCATCACACATTGTTAGTCCCCTTAAAGGGGGGGGGGGGTAACAACTGCATCCAGTTTTCATTGTGGATCATGACCCACCACTTTGAGACCCACTGCTTTAGAGCAAAACTTAGAGCCAAATCCTATCTTCCAACATTGGCAACAAGGAGACACGTGCTGCGTCCAATGGTGGTGGGTGGCAATCAGGAGGTATGGGAGAAGTAAGGAGAAATATTTTCCTTTATCTCTCTGTAGGCCTCCTGACGGCCTATGGGTGTCCTTGAACCTACTCCAGCTGTAGCCGGCATAAGTCTGAGGAACGAAAAGGGATGGGTAGGAAAATAGGGGATAGGATCCTGGCTCATGTCAGTGCCACCAGGATTCACCCTTCCCTCCCCCAATCCACTCCCTTCCTCCTCCGATCCACCCCTGCTCTTCCCCTCTCTGCCCCCAAACTCCCCCAGCATGTCCCATGCCTCTTCCAATTTTGGACTTGCAATGGCGGCCCAGTTTTCGTGCCACGGCAAAATGCCTTGCGCTGCTGGGTTGTGAGTTCTAGCAGCACAAGACCCAGATACAACTGGGGTGCTATATTTGAGTCACTCATATAACACCCGTTTGAGACCATTGCCAGTGGTATATTCTCAGCAATTTAGACAAAAAATATTTTCATTAAGTGCAATATGCATTTAATTTTTTCGATAGACCTGGGACTATCTGGGCCCTGAGATAATGCTTTTACTCCAAAATAGTCTCTTTAGCCTCTCCATCATATCTGTGTTCCAATATGACTTGTGGCAGGAGAAGCCCCAGCAATGTTAACACGACATGTCTTCAAGGATTCAGCATGGTGGGGTGGGATGTGTTTGCCATCACCACTCATGCTGAAAATCCTCTTTGAGTAAATTCCCGTTAGACAGTAGCCCATTTAATAAAAGACAAGTTTAACCAGAGCCACGAGCTAATTAGCCCAAAAGCTGAGCAAACTAAGCAAGCTGCTGAACGAACCTCCCAAGAGTTTGCTCCCTGCCTCCAAACATCTTAACTAATGTATCCCAGAGTAGCATGCACTAGTTTGTCACCGATGCTAGTACCCCATCCGCCACTCACTGATGTCATACTTCGTAACTGTTGATGGACCCTATCAGTTATTTACTGTCTCCTTACTTGTGGGACATCAGTTGTCAGTTTCTGACCCCAGATACCATAAAAGACCAAAAGACACGGTTTCCTTCCTCAGAGATGAACACACTGAAGAGAATTTTACCCCAAACTACTTGAAGTGTCATGCATTATTCACATATTACATTACAGCATCATTAAGGTTCTGTGTCAAGTCCATTATCAGGAATCACACATGACAGCAACAAAACACAAAAGTTTTGCAAGAACTTTCCTAACTCACCCTATGAGTTGAATTCTCCTCTCTCTCTCTCTCTCTCTCTCTCTCTCTCTCTCTCTCCATATCTAACCACTGCGATTAGCATTGTGCAGACCTGCAATTAACATTAGGGCTTGGCAGAAACCACTCACCACATAGTGCATGCAGTTCTTTCCCACAGTGAGTGTCCAACCAGGTAGCATAAGGAAGCCCATAAGTAGTGGTGTCGCTGGAGGTGGGGCGGAACGCTAAGTTCCGCACTGTGCTGACCGCCATTACTCACTGGAACGAAGCGGCCCCGCCCCCTCACCTTCAGTCTCAGAGCCATTCAGTGGGGGGAAGGCAACGCGCAGGAGACTCCTTAGCGATTGAGGTTTTAGGGAGGAAACAGTAGAATAGTGTTACTTTTGGTAAGTTAACAATGGGAGTGGTGACAGGATACAGGTATCTTGTTGTCTTGTGTGCTCCCTGAGGCATCTGGTGGGGCCACTGTGATACAGGAAGCTGGACTAGATGGACCTTTGGCCTGATCCAGCAGGGCTCTTCTTATGTTCTTATGTTCTTATGTAGTGCCTTAAAATCATTGACAAAACCAGAGAAATTTCCTCCCATCAAGTGCAACTAAATACACATAGAAGAATTATGGTGCGTCCTCTTCCCCTTTTCCCTCCTCAAAACCTAGAGACGTTTTTAAGCTGGAGTCCATGTTTGGAGAAGAAGAGCTGGATGGGGAAACAAGAATGGTGCCAAACTCCTGCTGCAGGTATGTCCAATCTGGATCTTACCATGGATCATAGACTAAAATTCCTCTTATGGAATAGGTTGGAAAACAGCAGCTATAGGAAATTCTCACTTTATTTTGTCTGAAGCTAAAGCTTATTTTATACTGCTAAAGATGTTCCATGCAGTGAGAATTGAAGCTGGTCCTGTGATGCTGAGCCAAGTCAGTGTTTCCTTCATGTTGCAAGTGTGGAGGGTGCCAAATAGCATTTGTAGCTGGCAGTTGATATTAGAGCACTGTACTCACATGGTTTTTTTTTTCTGGATTGAACCATACAGTAATTTATTAGCAAAAACTGGAAAGCGGAAATAATTAAAGCATGAACATGACAATATAGCAGAAACAGGCCTGCACAACAGTGATGAACACTGTGGCATAGAACAGGACACGTAGCATGAAAATGGAAATACAAGCTAAGTTCAACATTGAACCAGCCAGGCTGCACTGGATAGGAATAAGACTGACAGTAAGGTACTGAACAAGACATAAGAACATAAGAAGAGCCCTGCTGGATCAGGCCAAAGGCCCATCTAGTCCAGCTTCCTGTATCACACAGTGGCCCCACCAGATGCCTCAGGGAGCACAAGGCAACAAGATACTCGTATCCTGTTGACACTCCCTTGCACCTGGCACAAAGAAAACCTACTCCTACCTAATCAACCTAATTTAGAAGATCTCAAAATGGAAGGAGAAGGAATTACTGTACACTCTTCAATAAAGTTTCACTATAAACAGGTGCACAAATATCTACATAGAAGAGAACAAGTCCAAAGATATCATGCTCCTGGTACCAGCTCACTATTGCCTTGGTAAAGTCCAGAATGAATGGGGTTAAGTTACAGAAGGGTAGATTAAGAACATAAGAACGTAAGTAGAGCCCTGCTGGATCAGGCCAAAGGCCCATCTAGTCCAGCTTCCTGTATCACACAGCGGCCCCACCAGATGCCTCAAGGAGCACACAGCCAACAAGATACCTATGTCCAGTCTCCACACCCTTGCACCTGGCACAGAGAAAACCTACTCCTACAACCAGGAGGTTGGTTATCCCCATCATGGCTTGTGAGCTGTGATGGACTTTTCCTCCATAAATCTGTCCAATCCCCTTTTAAAGGCATCCAGGCCAGGTGCCATCACCACCTCCTGTGGCAAGGAGTTCCACAAACCAATTACATGCTGGGTAAAGAAATATTTTCTTTTGTCTGTTTTAATCCTCCACTCAATTTGAGTGGATGTACCCTAGTTGTAGTGTTGTGTGAGAGGGAACTTCTCTCTATCCACTCTCTCCATCCCATGCATAATTTTATATGTCTCTATCATGTCCCCCCTCAACCGCCTTTTTTCTAGACTCAAGAGCCCCAAATGCTGTAGCCTTTCCTCATAAGGTAGATGCCCCAGCCCACTAATCATTTTGGTCGCTCTCCTCTGCACCTTTTCCAGTTCCACTTTATCCTTTTTGGGATGCAGCAACCAGAACTGGACGCAATACTCCAGATGCGGCCTTACCATCGATTTGTACAACGGCATAATAATATTGGCCGTTTTATTCTCAATCCCTTTTTTAATGATCCCAAGCATGGAATTGGCCTTTTTCACAGCCGTCGCACACTGGGTCGACACTTTCGACCTGTCCACCAGTACCCCAAGATCTCTCTCCTGATCCATCACAGACAGCTCAGAACCCATGCGCGTGTATGTGAAGTTTTGATTTCTTGCCCCAATGTGCATCACTTTACACTTACTTACATTGAAGTGCATCTGCCATTTTGCTGCCCATTCTCCCAGTTTGGAGAGATCCTTCTGGAGCTCTTCACAATCCCTGCTGGTCTTCACCACCCGGAAAAGTTTAGTGTCGTCTGCAAACTTGGCCACCTCGCTTCTTATCCCCAACTCCAGGTCATTTATGTACAAGTTGAAAAGCACCGGTCCCAAGACCGATCCTTGGGGCACACCGCTTTTCACCTCTTGCCATTGTGAAAATTGCCCATTGACACCCACTCTCTGTTTCCTAGTCTTCAACCAGTTCCTAATCCATAGGAGGACCTGCCCTCTTATTCCCTGACTATGGGGTTTTTCAGGAGCCTTTCATGAGGGACTGTGTCAAACACCTTCTGAAAATCCAGTTATATAATATCATGGGTTCTCCCGCATCCACATGCCTGTTGCCCTTTTCAAAGAATTCTAAAAGGTTTGTGAGGCAAGACTTACCCTTGCAGAAGCCATGCTGAGTCTCCCTCAGCAAAGCTTGTTCTTCTATATGTTTTCCGATTTTATCCTTGATGAGGCTTTCCACCATCTTCCCTGGAACAGTTGTTAGGCTGACCGGCCTGTAGTTTCCCGGGTCCCCTCTCCTTCCTTTTTTAAAGATTGGCATGACATTAGCTATTCTCCAGTCCTCTGCCACAGTGGCCGTTTTAAGGGACAAGTTGCAATTTAATTTCTCTGCAATCTCCAAGTCCCCTTTTATCACCCCTTTCTCTCCCTCACTGTCCAGCGGGCCTACTGCTTCTCTGGCAGGTTTCCTGCTTCTAACATATTTGAAGAAGCTTTTATTATTCCCTTTAATGTTTCTGGCCATACGCTCCTCAAAGTCTTTCTTGGCCTCCTGTATCATCTTTTTACATTTCTTTTGCCACAGTTTGTGCTCTTGTTTATTTTCCTCATTAGGGCAAGACTTCCATTTACGGAAGGAAGCTTCCTTGCCTTTTACAGCCTCCTTAACTGTGCTTGTTAGCCATGCCGGCACCCTCCTGGACGTAGTCGAGACCTTCCTCCTTTGTGGGATACACTCCTGCTGGGCCTCTATTACTGTTGTTTTAAACAGCCTCCATGCACTCTGGAGAGACTGGACTCTTTTTACCTTCTCGTTCAGCTTCTTTCTAACTAGTCTCCTCATATTAGGGAAATCCGCCCTTCGGAAGTCAAGGGTTTTCATGTCAGATTTGCTTGGCACTCTCCTCCCGACATGCATGGCGAAACAGATCGCAGCAAGACAAGACATGAACCTAAGAATAGTCTTGCTGAGTCAGACCGCAGCCAGTCTATTCTAGCGTTCTGTTTCCAATAGTGACTATGCAGATACTTCTTGAAGCTCACAAGCAAATGGTGATGATAGCAGTGAACATCTCTTATTGATTCTCTAACTTCTTGTTTTCAGAGATTTCTGTATACACTAATTTACAGCCCAATCCTGTCTAGGGCCTCCATGGTGTGCAGAAGCACACTGCGTCGGATCCTAGGCAGGATCGAGCCAGTGCCGGCACAGCTAGAGCACACCTCGAAGTTCATCCTTTTCTCCCTGGGAGAGCCCCAGCAGGCCCAATGGGCCTCCTCGGATGTGCACCAGCCATTTTGCCAGGAGGATCGGGAGGCTTCTGCAGGGCAAGGGGACATTCAATCCCCTTACCACTGCATAAGCCTCTCATCCCGCAGTGGGTCTCCTCTGAGCTTTGCTAGCAATTTAGCTAGCGTAACTCCAAGAAGAAAAGGGCGGGGAGGCTGCAGGGAATGGAGATAGGATCTAGTGCGGGCTGTCCGCGGTGGATCCTCCCCCTCCCACGGCCTCGCCCCCAATACACCCCCGTTACGCCCTCCACTGCATCCGTTTCACCCATCCCCACCTTCCCGCTGGCTTACCCTTCTCGGCGCGCGTCCGGGTGTCCCCCAGCGCATCCTGGAAGATGGAGGCCTTCCCGCTGGTGTCCCCAGCAGTGCGCTGATCGGCACGCTGTTGGGGAGGCTTTTATGACTTGTGCAGACTGCTTTACGGAGGTCTGCACCAACAAGGGATGCGTGCTGCCATTGGGTGGCACGCATACGTTTGGGCTGCCAATGTCTTTAGCAATTCCTTATAGGGAAGGTCCTCTTATTCCTTGATTTTTCCAGTTGTTCTTTTCTATACCTTTTTCCAGTTCTATGAAATAATTGACAATCTGGATGTGTGAGCCCTGAGTTCAGGCATCATGCCATAATTTAATGCCTGAAATGTCAAATGCTCAATGATATATGAGAATTCAACAAAGTACAGTACCCACAGATTTTTTTTAAATAGAGCAAAATTAAAATCTAGAAGAAGAAACATCATCATATTGTAGACACTAACTTTACACATGCATCTTTTTTTCTTGCAAAGTCACAACTCCAAGTAGAATAGGTACGTTTCAGTGCCCACATGTCTGTTGGTGGCAGAATTTACATACATCAGGACTTATGGTCAAATCGGCTTCAGGTCTGAGAATTCTAAAACAGACTTCATGTTAGCATGAAAATGAATGATTTACATATTTATTGCTTGTGATTTGTGCATCAACTGAACCATCAGGAATGTTCACAAGATGTTAGGTGAACCAGAAGAGGGAATAATTCATACAGCTTCAAATGGGACATGAAGGGTAAAGAATAAAGGGATGTATAAATTGATTAAAAGGGAAATGTGGATAGAGATTAGCTAAGAAGGGAACTGCATTACGTTGCGCCTCTCCTCTCTCTCTCTCTCTCTCTCTCTCTCTCTCTCTCTCTCTCTCTCTCTCTCTCATCTCTTTTTATGGGTTCTAATTTGTTGGTTGATTTGGTATCAAATAACCATATTTATCAACTTACAGAGCCAATCAGCTTATAGGATCTCAACTCTTTTTAAAATTGCAGTTGCAGAATGAAATCACTATACCGACATATTTTTGTTTGCTGAAAGAATGTATGAGTTCTGAAACTGGGACTTGATGCTTGAGTTGTAGACAAGAGGCTTGATATTCAGGGAATTTAAATAACCATGAAAGCTAGATCTTGGATTGGACTGGAATAGTGCAATGTTTGTACACATTGGTCCCTTTGACACACCAAAGCAAAGTATACTGGGAGCAAGGCTACTCTACACAACTGCAGTGTGTGTGTGTGTGTGTGTGTGTGTGTGTGTGTGTGTGTGTGTGTGTGTGTGTGAATGCTGCAACTCAATAACTCATGTTTGATGTCTAACCCAGGCGTCTTTCCCGTAATCCAAAAATTCTCTCAACCTGTTTGTGAAAGAACACGAAATTAAGTAAATGTAAAAGAAAATGGTATCGTTTTCTATCTTTTGCTAAGTTCTATCACAGATTACATATTTGAAAGATCATGTATTTGCATCCTGCATGTACAAATAAGGCAATCATCTTTTTCCTAAATACAGCAGTCAGGCTAGATGATGAATATATCTCATTTACAGATTTTTTTATTCCTCTGTCACACTATGAATTCATTTCTGATAGCTGCCATTGTTCTGCTGCTGGTATTGACTAAACAGGTACATGGGCGTACACATTTCAGTCTTGTTAAAGTTTAATCGTTGCACCAAGCTGATAGCAATTGAGCTTTATCAGCTGCACAAAGGCCTCTTATTTAACTTCTCTATTATTTTATTGGACATTCATTTATAAGAATTTCCTTCCTAACAACCTGCAACCCTACTGATGACTTCCTCCCGCAGTAGCATTCTTTGAAGTCTAGATGTTGTCTTGAAATAACAATACTTCAAAGGAGACATATCATGCACCAGAAGCAGAAGGAAGGGCATTTTCTCCTGCCCTATATCTGATATGGCTAGAAGTTAATAATCAAGTAGAGGAAGTTGAAACTACAAATACATGTTAATGTTTAAGAGGAAGCAGTTCTTGCTTAAGACAGGTTGAGTATCCCTTATCCGGACTGCTTGGGATAGGAAGTTGACTGGATTTTGGATTTGTCTGGATTTTATTTATTTATTTATTTATTTATTTATTTATTTATTTATTTATTTAAAGAATTTGTATCCCGCCTTTCTCCCGGCAAGGGCACTCAAGGCGGCTTACAACATTAAAATAACATATACATTAAAATAATTAACAAATAATTAAAACAATTAAAACAAACAACCCCATTTTGGAATATTTGCATAAGTATAATGAGATATCTTGGGGATAGGACCCAAGTCTAAACACAAAATTAATTTATGTCTCATATGCACCTTATACACATAGTTTGAAGGTAATTTTATACAATATTTTTAATAGTTTTGTGCCCCAGCATGCCTTCCGCTATGCCAGCCAGGTGCTGGAAAAGGTTTTAAAAAAAAGTCATAGGCCCCCCCCCCCCAAATGTCTGGATTTTGGAATAGCCTGGATTTCGGATGTCCGGATAAGGGGTAATCAACCAGAAGTAGTAGTAGTAGTAGTAGTAGTAGTAGTAGTAGTAGTAGATGATATACACCAAAGTCAATGGGATTTCTTGCACAAAAGAATTCTATAACTGTATTATTGATGATAGTGCATATGAACATCTGAAGGTTCCTTCTATGGGATCAACCATCAGTATACCTAGGCTAGTGCTGTCTACTGTCTAATGGCTCAATCCTATGCTGACCTTATGCTGGTAGATCTCATGATCTGCCAGTGTAAAGCTGGGTCCGCTGGTGCCGCAGCTGCTCTGCCATTTTGCGGCTCGCTACCGATGGCATGAGAGCCAGTGAGCCCCATACCAGCAGCAGCAGGCCACAAAATCTCCTCTGGAGCAGGTAGGTCAGTAGCGGGGGTAATTCAGGGGAGGACTGAGGTGGATTGGGCCAGGGTCGGTTCAAGGGAGGAGCTCAGCAGCAGTTAATTTCTCATCAGTTAATTTTGGCACTCATGTTGTTTTTATAATCTACATTTAAGGTTAATCCCTAATACACCTGGCTTCAAGCACTATTCTCACAGAAGTTTTTTTTTTTTTTAAGAAGCGAATTAAAAGCTATGCTTAGTATGAAAAGTGGTATTACCATATAATACATTTTTTTCAATTATATATCCCTCAGCGCAATCCTATCCAACTTACACCCCTGGTGTAACCAGTGGTATAGCGAGAACAGGAGGCCCCAGAACGGAAAGGGGATTCAAATCCCCTCCAAAGGGGGATTCAAAGGGGATTTGAATCCCCTTTCCGTTCTGGGGCCTCCCGTTCTCACTGTACCGCTGGTTACACCGGTGGTGTAAGTTGGATAGAATTGCACTGTCTTTAAAATAGATAGATAGATAGATAGATAGATAGATAGATAGATAGATAGATAGATAGATAGATAGATAGATAGATAGATAGATAGATAGATAGATAGATTCCATTAATATGAAGAATGGCTGGAAGAAGAAAAAAGGATGCCAGTGCCAATGCTATTTTCACAGAGGAAAGGTAAATAAGATTTATCATGCCCTCACACAACCAACATTTTTCCCAAATCAAAGATCCTCCATGATAAAATATGTTATGGTAGAGATGTGTTCTCAGGGTCTGCATACTTTTGGGTCTGGCATTGACAGTAGGTCAGCAGCAGCTCATGAAACAATACAGTACTCCCTTTTTAAAGCTTCTGAATATCTTGGTATTCCTGTCCTGCTTTTTGTTACACCAGAGAGGAAAGAACAGATACTCCCAAAGCCAGTGAGAAAAACATGGCATCAAAAGCCATCAGGTTTCTCCAGCAGAATGACAGTGCAATCCTGTGCAACTTTGCACCGGTGTAACAGTAGAAGCACCGGTCTAACAGCTGGTGCACCGGTGTAAGTGCACTTACACCGGCATAAGTGCACTTACACCGGTGCATCTACTGTTACACCAGTACAAAGTTACACAGGATTGCTCTGTGTATTGCCATCTACCCTATTTTAAAAATTAGATGCTGAATCTATTTTACACTATCTAAATGATAGGAATATAAATGAAAACACTGCAGCAAAGTCAAATTGCATCTCAACTTGTGTCAGTCTGTGTGATATTGCCTTAATGTTTGCAATGCTACACATCAGTATCTTTTTTTTTTCACATTTTTTTTATACCGCCCTTCCTCCAAGGAGCTCAGAGTGGTGTACATATTTCCTCCCCCCTTTTTGTCCTCACAACAACCCTGTGAGGTAGGTGGGGCTGAGAGATAGTGACTGGCCCAAGGTCACCCAGGAAGCTTCGTGGCTGAGCGGGGATTTGAACCTGGATCTTCCAGGTCTAAGTCCGACTCCCAAACCACTACACCATCTGACCCAATCAGATTCCCACATGAATCTTCTCAATTACAATCTGTATCTGAAGCTGTTCTCTAGGGTGCCTCCACTTTCAGAGGTCAAGGTTATGCTCCTTCATGCGCTTTCCTTAGGGTAAGTCCCATTGAATTCAGCAAAATTATTTCCGAGTAGATATGCATAGGATATCACTGTAAGACTATAGCTACTAAGGAGAAGGTGGGTGTGACTTGTGTGGGGAGGGAATACCACAGTCAAGGTGCCATAGAGCGTCTTCTGTGGTGGTGCCCTGACTGTAGAATTCCCCTCCCAGACAAGGTCACCTGGTGCCTAGTACATTATCATCTTTGGGTTACATCTGTTTTGTTCACTCTTAACAATATTCAACAGAATATGCAAAACAAAAGCAAAATAACAGGGATATGGATCAAGTCTCTGACTCCAAGTCTCAAGTCAAGACCCACGTCTTTGCCTCCAGGTCCCAAGTCTTTGGTTGTGAGTTGCAAGTCCCTATCTATTTAATGGGGAAAACGGGCTTAAACCTGAATAAAATTGGACTTGTCGTAGAAGACTCCAAGTCTCAAGTCGAGTCTTTCGAGTCTTTTATAATCTCCGAGTCAAGTCCGAGTCGAGTCATTGACACAACTTGAGTTCAGCTCGAGTCCGAGTCAATAGACTCAAGTCTACATCATTGCAAAATAAATATTTGGATTTTGCTTTGTTGCTTCATTTAGTGGCTTGATTCATTTTGATGGCTTATTTCAACAGTTTCCTTTGCTTCATGCCTTATTTGTGTGGTTACTTGTTTCAATTTTGATTTTTGTTTCCCATTGATTGTAATGGGAAAAATTCAATTCACTGCAATTTTTTAATTACATCTCAGAATTGGATGAAAGTTCCTGGGATGGAAGCCTCCATAAACAAAGCCAGCTGAATAGGTTCATTCTAAAATTAATTGATGTTTAGTCATTTTAAATGTTTCATGCTGGTCTTGCGCATGTTTTTGTGGCCAATATATATGAAACTCACAGCAATAGTAGAGATGCCCCTATGTAAGATTCTAGCAATTTAAAAAGCTAGATGCAACCCCCCCCCCCAAGAAATGCCATACTTTTGTATACTAGTGTTGAGTCAAAGCAAAACTTATACAGACACAGAAGTGAGAATGATTTGGGATAGTTGGGTTAAATTAGCTATTAGGAGAATGGCAGCTCAATCCTGTGTAAGTATTTGATGGGCAGCCCAGGCAACCCGCCAGATCCTGTCCCCGTTCCCCGAGGTCTCCTTGGGGCAAGGGGATGTTCGTCCCCTTCCCCTGGGTGTAGCGCGGGGAGGCCCCAATGGGCTATTTCACTGGCAGAAGTCAGAGGAGGCCGTGTAATGGTGGATCTGGCCCGGGGAAGGGGACAGGGATATGGCGGTTGCCACCCACCCCGGGCTGGCTTGGCCAACAGCCAGTCTCCCTCACCTCCAGGACCGTGAAACATCACATAGCACCTTTCAGTCAGCTACTATGTGTCTCACTGACAGTTCAGAGCTGTCACCCGTAGTCCTTTTTGCATGACTTCCCCTCTTCCCCTATCTGTTGGGAAGCCATCTACCATATATAGAAGAAAAGGCTCCAGGAAGTTAGAGACAAGGGAAAGAAGGGGGAGAAAAGCCAAATTAATCAGCCAGCCTCTGAAGCTGTTTCGGATAACTTTCCTTCAGCTGGGAGTGCATTGAGTGGTGGGGTGTACTCCAATGCTGACGCAGTGCGCCTTAGTCCGGAGGGTGATTCTTTCCAAATCAAATGCATATCCCTAGTACTTAATTTTGATTGTTTTAATCAGTTTCTTGGTTGCTATTAGTTGCTGCTTGTGTGTGTGTGTGTGTGTGTGTGTGTGTGTGTGTGTGTGTGTGTGTGTGTGTGCGTGTGTGTGATGTTATTGGATTGTTTGTCTTTGAGTCTTTATTGAAGTCTTTTTAGCAGAAAGGTGGGGTAGAAATCACCATCAGTAACAATTAAGGGAGCCATTTACAGCGCAATTGTGTGTAAAGATGTGCAGCCAGTTGCTGCATCCTAAGTCCATTTCGGGTCACCCCGGCACTGCTAGAGTGCTCCTCGGGAGAAGGGGACATTTGTAGGCAAGCCCGGGGCCTATGGACCTCCTTAGATGCACACCAGCTCCAGAGCTGGCATACATCCAGGGAGGCCGTGTAAGGCCAGCACTGGCTATGATGGTGCATAGGATATTGGCACCACTTACTCTCCCATAGTAGCAAATGTGCTTTACGGCACATTTGCGACGCTTTAGGCCTCAGAAATAAGTGATAAATAAGCAATAATACTCAGAAATAAGCAAAAGCTCCGCCAGCCTAAAGTTAGGCAGGATGATTGCGCTGTTAGTCACTTTTAACAGTGCAATTTTGCAAACAGTGCATATACATATTTATTCAGAAGAAAGTCCCACTGTATTCAATGGGGCTTAATCCCAGGTAAGTATGATTGCAGCCGAAGTCCCATTGCTTTCACTGCAACTTAGTTCCAACTGGATCAGAGCTGGTATGTGTGTAAAGTCAAACGATAAGGTGCAACTCTTTATCTGGCAAGGAACAGTGTGTCAAATACACTGACACATCCTGCTTGTGTGATATTTGGTAAACTGTCACTATTTACTGCCTATCTGAACGTCATTTGATGTACACAGACCAACAGAGTCTTACGATAGCCACATTTTATCACTCCAGGACGTTTGTTTAGTTAACTTCTCAATAGACGTAGATAATGTTATTATTTCTGCCTATTGCAATGAAAAAAATGGGAGATAGAGGGAGCTTTTGAAGTAGGCATGATTACTTTATTTAAAAATTACACATTTGAAAGATAAGATTCCAGCACAAGCCAGCACAAGTCAATATTTCATTTTGAAGGGTGGTGATTGCGTATTATCTGTACACTTTGAAGCTGTACCTGTGTGAACAATCAGCTTAGTTGTTTTGTCACCATTGTCAGAGTTGGTCTTTTGTGGCTGCTGAGCTGCCCGGTTTGCATAGGTGAAGCTGGTGAACATTTGTTTCTCCCCTAGCATTTGCTGATTATTTAGATTGTATTGATAACTGCCGTCATTTCACTTTCCTGTTGCCTGGTTTGTAGAATGAATAAAGGGGGGGGGGGGAGAGCCATGATTCCAAAATATCGTAGGGTTGTACCTGCACAACTCATTAGATAGCACTAAACTGAGTGCAGCTCATCAGCCAGATAAGCACCAGAGACAAGAGATTTACTGAGCTCTTTGAGGGCCACCATTCCTAGTTGGGAGCTGCAGTCGCTTGCTGAGTTGGGCACTTCCAGTTGTGCAGGCCGGTGCTTCAAGGAGTTCAAAAGAAACCATTGGCTTGGAATGTTGAGATAGGGCAAACAATTGGGTACAACACCAGGAGAGATAACAGTCGTATTTCAAATAGTCCAATGGTTTTTTGCCGCCCTGAGGGTGGCCAACACCCCCCTAGCTCCGGGCAGCATAACCGCCCTGAAGGATTTTTCTGCCCGTCCCCTGGGTGCCCCCCGCTCGCCCAATGCCTCCCTCCCGGCTTACGCATGTGTGAAATCGCCTGCTAAGGCCTGGGTAGTAGGGGCCGAGCCGGCATGACAGACGGACGCTCTCTCCTGGCCTCCGGAGCCGCGCGGACCCGGCAGAGCCTCCGGGGGCCAGTTGGGCGGCCTCCCGCTGCCCTGTATCGCCCGCCGTGTAGCTGGAATTTCCAGGTACATGGCGGGCAAGACAGGGCAGGCGGGCGGAGGGCGGGCGGCAACTCAGGGCGGCGCGGCGTTCCACCCCAGCCTGAGTTGCAGCCTGGAGCCATTGCTCCGTCTGCTCCGCCCTAGATACGGCACTGCATCATCCAGTACTAAGCAAGTAGAAAGTACAGTCTTGATTTGGTGCCTACAAGATAGTCATCCTGGGGACACCCCAGGCTATGAAATCCCCCTCCCAGGGTTAGTCTTAGGGCACAGCTAAATAACTAGTGCAGGTCCGCGTGGACCCACACTATGGGATTGGATCCAGGATGGGGGTTAGGATTTCAGAGCACGCCAGCACCAAGATCCTGCCCTCTTCTTGACCCGATACTTCCATCCCACACACCCATCGCTGCCTGCCCCATCCTGTTCCACTCCCTGCTCCCATTTCGCCCTCCCGCCACCCCTCCCTCCCTCATCATCTTACCTCCTCCAACGAGCGGTGGGAGAAGTGAGGACATGGGCGGGAAGGCACAGACCTTCTTGCCAGTGCTTCCAGAAGTGCCCTGTGTAGCGCACTGTTGGAAGCACCTTTTACAACTGGCACTGACTGCTTTCTGGCAGTCAGTGCCAGTGTGGGGGAGGAAGAGACGACGGCAGTAAGTAAGTTTAAGGTTGGGCCCTTAAAGTGGTCCTGGGGGCAGGAAATACAGCATAACTGCAGTGGGAGGATTAGGAAACATTAGGATTTTGGTCTGGAGTTTTGCTGCCATGCACATTCCTCACTCACTATTTTAAACAAGAAGCTTCCATTGACTTATAATGGAAGCGTTTTATGTTTAAAAAAAGTGCACACAGTGTGCCTTTAGGAGCAAAACTGTGGTGGGACTTTGTCCACCCCCAATGCAGTTCTGTCTTCTGCGCCTTCTCTTCTGCGCCTTTTCCAGTTCCACTATACCCTTTTTGAGATGTGGTGGCCAACGCTGTATACCTCATGTTTCTTCCTCCATGAAACTTCTAGAACCATAGATTGAGTTCCTGGGTGTCACATATGTCAGCACTAACCAGACAGACATGCTTAGCTCTGCAAATTTGCATTATTATGTGTCTTTATGTCTGCTTTGACTCTCCTGCTAGTCAGTTTAAGTGGATGACCCCTGGTTCTGGTATTGTCCGAGAGGGAAAAGAACTTCCTTCTTTCCACTCCATCCATCCCATGCGTAATTTTATATATCTCACAGCGCAATCCTACCCAGCTCCTCCACTGGTGCAGCAGTGGTGGTGGGCAGAACGGAAGGCTTTGGAAGGGAAAGGGGATTTAGTTCCCCCTTTACATCCCCCTTTAAAGGGGATTTAAATCCCCCTTCCCTCCCAAAGCCTCCCATTCTACCTCCACCACTGCTGTACCAGTGGAGGAGCTGGGTAGGATTGCTCTGTCAGTCATGTCCGCCTTCAGACACTTTCCTTCTAGACTGAAGAGCCCCAAGCGTTGTAGCCTTTCCTCATAAAGGACGTGCCGCAGCCCACGAATCATTCTGGTTGATCTCTTCTGCGCCTTTTCCAGTTCCACTATACCTTTTTTGAGATGTGGCGGTCAGAATTGGACACAATACTCCAGATGTGACCTTACCATCAATTTGTGCAATGACACAATGATATTGGCCGTTTTATTCTCAATCCTTTTTTTAATGATCCTGAGCATGGAATTGGCCTTCTTCACAGCCGCCGCACACTTGGTTGACACTTTCATTGAGCTGTCCACCAGCACCCCAAGACCCCAAGATCTCTCTCCTGATCCGTTACAGACGGCTCAGAACCCATTAGCGTACATGTGAAGTTTTGATTTCTTGCCCCAGTGTGCATCACTTTACACTTACATTGAAGCACATCTGCCATTTTGCCACCTAGATTTCTAGATAATTCCTAGGAAAATATTACTGAAAGGGATGGAATAGGCACACTTTTCTACATTGACACACTCCCACGATGCCACAACAAGGCCCCTAATTTAAAGCTCTATTTTGTAGGGTTAACCAAATACAGTACAGAGTAAAAAGAAAAAGAAAGCAGTGCATCCATAAAATGAGTCTGGTGCCACCATCGTTTCCAAATTATTGGATTACCTCCCCTTGGGATCAAATGACAAAGAGAATGAATGTGCAATCATACTAAAATTTTCTGAAACACCATTACAAACTGAAAAACAAAACACACATCTAAACCCAGTAAACAGCTTGCTGTTACACTAAAATGGCCCCAAGGAGTAGGACACTTCTCCCCAACCTGCTTTCTATGATTGTGTTTATTGTTTTCTGTTGCGTCTTTTTAAAAAAACAAATTTGAAAATGTCAAAATGTGGGCAGAAAGGTCTATTTTCCTTCAAAGAGTATCCAGTGATTTCATTATTTAAATACAAAGCGTGAATCTTGGGCTTTCAGTTCTTGGCAAGAAGTGTAAGTATAAACATTGTTTCAGGTGGGGAAAAAAATATCCAAACGATTATGGCTTGATGTTTGTGAAAATTCCTTTAACATCTACAGTCTGTGGACTATAGGTATTGTCAGGAAAAAATGCACCTTGCCTGACTTTGCAAAAGAGAACCCCAAGACTTAATGAGCCAAGGAAGGCCCTAAAACCCACTGCTCTGTTATTTTGTTGTCCATAGGATTTAATAAGCAATGTTGTTGTATTCATTGTTCAGTGTCCTGGAAGGTGGCCTCTTCGGGAGGAAACTAAAATACAATCACAAAGCTTGATGTGCTCCATTTGCCTCCATGTACACTGTGTGGGAAATGTATAATCCTTTCCTTTCAAAAGCTTTGCATTCCTACACTGGATCAGAATTCATACATCACATTTATTAAATAGGGAAAAGTATTTAAATAATTTCAATATTTTCCAAGTGGACACACCGGGTTTTAATGGCACAAACGCATCACAATGCTAATAGTGCAGGGCTGATTATGCACAGAGAACTGTGTTTTCAGCCAGTCTTTTAGGATGATGTTTTCTCTATGATTACGTTATTTAATTGGGTTTGCAGCAGCAGTACCTGCCTTTCCCTGGAAACGTCACCAGTCTTGGGTTTGGGCTGCAGCATTCAACAGCGGATGCTGATATTGTTATGTGATCAGTCTTTTCTTTCTGTTCATTCTGTTTACTTGGTGCTAGGTGCCTGCCTGGAAAGCAAAGGGCCACACCAGTAATGTGGCTGTTTACAGAACTGATGGCAAGAGACCATAGATTTGAAGACCAAACTTTTCACTGGAACCACGTAATAACCCCACCCCTACTTAATTGGTTCATGGAGTTCAACACTCCAAATTTGAATGGACCCTTGTTTTCTCCTTAAGCATAATGGAGTTTTCATTCCTCCAATATTCCAATGCCGCCTTCCTGGACTCCTGAGTTTTAGAAGACCAACTTTGGTAAAACAAAGGAAGGTTTCACACCTCCAAGGGTCCTCACCACCCGCATGATTGAGCTCCGTCAAGGAGGTAGGTAGGCTAATGATCCAGTGAACCATCTCACTAGCTACCATACTCTCAACTGGGTGAGAGAACAAAGGGTCCTACACTAGCAATAGAGGATTCTCATAGAATTCTATGGGCCAAAAATCTATAAAAACCCTTGGTCTTAGAGCCTCGTGTTGTTCAGTCCACTGGTTGTTTTATTGTTTGCTCCATCCTACCTTACTGTCCATTGCGGATTGTTAAACCACAGGTGCTGCATTAACAGCCCAATGCTGTGTAAGATACAGCGGTCGGCCTAAAGGGCCGGCCGCCATATCCTATGCAGGTTCAGGGCTGCTCCGGGGCAGCCCTGGCAAGAACCACTGTACCAAGTGGCACCAAGAATGGTAGCAGCCCACCACCCCCTTTCCTATCCAGCTTCCTCTCTCTCTCTGTCTCTCCAAGCACTATGGAAGTTGCTGAAGTCAGCGTGGGCTTGGCTGAAGTCAGCCAAACTTTGGGGCTTCTCACTCTCTGTCTCAGCACCCTACATCCCCTTCCCTCCAAATCAGGGGTGGCCAACCTTCCACCATTAGGGGGCCTCTGCGTTCTTAAGAGTTGTGTAGAAGACAGAATCTTGGCAGCTGCAATTGACAGAATCAGCTGCAAGTGACTGAAGACAGAATCTTCTGTCGGCGGCAAGGTCTTCTGCAACACTTTGTAGGCTGCTGGAGGGCACTAAAGTATCCATGCAGGCGGGAAGTGGTGAGAACAGATGCCCCTGCCCATGCACCCCCCAGGTACCTTTTTCGGCAGTGGTGACGTCACCAGGGGTAGGGCGAGAGACGTCACTTCTGGAAGTGATGTCACAGGGACACACTTTTTTATGCCCCCCCCTCAGGGCGTAGCTACGCCACTGATTGTTCTACCCTTCATGCACATTTCACATCCTATTGTGCTTCTAGCCAGAAGGCTTAGTAAGTGCAGTAAGCGCATTGATGCCCACAGTCCACACAAGCTCTGTGCTGACTCTTGCACCACACATACTGGCAGGCTGTGTGTGATTGGCAACGATGACTGCAGTGTGTGTCTCTCCCCCCCCCCCAATTAGTTGCTTCTACCAGGTACCTTTCTCTCCACTTCCTGTTTCATGCTACTGTCAATGGCCATGAATAGGGGTGAGTGGGTGGGTTGTGCAATAAGTACTTCAGTGAAACTGAGAAAGGAAGTGGTGGGTTGTGCTATGACTTGAAAGTCTTTGCGGCAACAGAAGCAGAGGACAGGCTTGTGCTCCATGGTGAATGCGCCCTGCCTGGAGAGTACCTGACAGCATCTGGAGTGGGTTGGTATAATTGGCCAGCACAACCAAAGAGTGCCTTCTGCTAACAGCAGGGCCCTTCCATCTCCTTGGTCATCAGCACTTAGTGGAAGAAGGCAAGTATTGGGTACACACAGACTGCACAGCGCCACTGGTCATTGTCATGGGGTGGGAAGTAGCTGTCCGAAAAAAGCATTTTGAAAGATGGTGTAGCGATGGGGAATCCCTTGAGCCCCATAGTGGCAAATTTATACATGGAATTCCTGGAACAACAGGTGATTCAGACAGCTCAATTCAAACCGGACGTTTGGTGGCGCTATGTTGACGATGTTTTTTGTGTCTGGTCCCATGGGGAAACGGAATTACAAAACTTCCTAACACACATCAACAGTTTTTGTAAAGAGATTAAATTTACTATAGAAAAAGAAAAAAATGGTTCTCTACCCTTTCTAGATGTTTTAGTAACAAGGAGGGATGATTTGACTTTTAGCCACTCAGTTTACAGAAAACCTACCAATACGGGCAGGTATTTGAATTATAATTCAAATCACCACCCAGCTCAAAAAGTTTCTGTAATTAATGCATTGGCCTATAGGGCAATCAAAATATGTGATAGAGATTCAATAGATAAGGAAAAGAAAGTGGTCTTTGATACTTTGAGAGTAAATGGGTATCCATATACACAAATTCATAAAGTATGGACTGTACAAAGCAATAAAATTCAGGCAGATAGAGAGGGAAAAATAGGATTTCTACAAAGTCCGAGAATATTAACGAAACAACAGGAAACAACAAGACTGAGAAGATTTGGACAGTTTTACCTTTTATTAAAGGAGTAACTGACAAAATTGCTAGAATTCTTAAACAGGGGGAAATCAAAACGATTTTTAAGCCTACAAGAAAAATTGAACAGCTGCTCAACAACCCCAAGGACAAGAGACCCCCCCCTTTCCGGTCCAGGCATTTACAGTATCCCTTGTGGCACCTGTGGCAAAGAATATATCGGATTGACACAGAGATCTATTAACACCAGACGGAAGGAACACGAGAAATCAGTGAGACTGGAGCATCCGCAATTATCTGCTTTAGCTGAACATGCGCTCTCCACGGGACACACTATTCATTTTAAAGAAACTTGTGCCCTAAGAACAGAAAACAAGTTAAATATCCTAAAAAATTTGGAGGCTTTGGAGATAAGCAGAAAATCTTCCAATTTTCTGCTTAACAGGCAGCAAGAATGAAGCTTTGCGAACCGCATTTGGCTTCCTATAATACGCGAGCAAGTAGGATACAGACAAGACGATAACAATGTAACCCATACGATCGTTAATTGACATAATGTTGCTATTGTCCAGGTTTATGTAAAAGGTCTTCTCTCTAAATAGGTACTGTGTCATTTTTGCTAAATGCTTACAGAGCTGGGTTCCTCAGTGAGCAGCAGTGTTCCGTTTGCTTTTTTGACAGTTAAAAGAAGAAGCAGGACGCGAAGAATTCTAACATCTGCCAATTCGCTTTGGACTGCCCCAGAGGATGTGTCTGGTTTAAGACACGAAACGTCGGGCTTTTCTCTATCAGTACTGACTTTTAATAATCTCTGTTTTGTCTGGGACTGGCTGCTGTCAAACCTAGATTAAATCGTCATTGTTTTAGTCAGCTGGATCGCGGTTTTAGCTGCGAATATGACCTTGTTACCCGTTTTACCGTCTTCGATAAGTTTAACTGCCGGTCATAACAGCCTTAGATCAAAATAAAAGATTTTGTATTATAACACACCTTTTGGTGAAGCTTGCAGACCATCTCCCAGTGTTCTTCAAAGAAAAAAAAAGTATTTTGATCCATGTTCAAGTCATAGTACATTTAAAGAAGAAAAAAGGAGCTACAAAATGGATTTGTCCCATGCTTGCAATAATACACTTGGTTTCTTGCACTGAAGTACTTTAAAGTGCGTACTTTGAAATCTGAATCTGAAGGAAACTGCAGTGCTGGCACTTCAATCACAATGCAGTCTAAATGGGAGCACTAGTTATCTGCAGGTACCACTAGTCAGGGAGAAAAGCAGACTCATTAAATAATGTTCTCAATTTTGTGGAGGTTTAATTCACTCCCCCCCCCCATACCAGACCTACTTATAACAAAGGAAAAAAAGAGGTATCTAAATATAGCGCTTAATTTAAACTTTTTAACAAAAATGATACATGCTACTAAGGGAACAAAAGCAAGAAGAAATCCAAGCTTGATTTTCTTTCATAAAGTACTCTTAAATAACTCAATGGAGAGCCACTTCACATGTTGCAAAATTAGCATGTATTTGCAATACACTCTGTGACATGTCAGAGGGCTATATGCTTAACCATGCTGCAGGGTCCCAGGGCCAACTACAGCTCCATACAGCACACATACAGAGCACAAGAGGCATGTATCCCTCTTTCCCTTTATGTGGAACATACAGCAATGGCATGAGGGTTTGGGTACTGGTAAATGGTCCACTCCTAGTCCGGTCGACCATTGAACCTTCCAGAATCAGTTGCAGAGTGAGTTGGCCAAGAGACTCATCATGCTACCTCTTGTGCATGATACCCTTAAATACAAATGAGAACATCCCACAGGGATGTCTGTGTCATCATGGGGTCTTTGGGGATGCTCCCACTCATTGAGGGGTTGGGAGGACAGAAGAAGCCACCACTTGTCAGCCACCATTGATAAGCTAGGAGGTCTGGGGACCCCACATGTGATGAAAGGCTTTGCTTCAGGGCTTCCAGAAATTTGACACTGGCACTGAACACCACAGCTAAATGCCATGTACACATGGTATAGTATACCTACTAGTTTTGTAACATGACTCTGGAGAGGCTGAAGATTATTTTAACTTCTGGTTGTGCTTCTCTAAGCGAGTGCCATAAACTGAATACAGTTGTGACTTGGATGGTTGTTGCAAGGCATAGGTAATCATAATTGTGTTCAAAAGACATTCATGCAATGAAGACTGTGAATGGTTTGCAGCATCTGATTTTTTTTCTGTCCCACTGCCCACTATGAAAAAAGTTAGTGATGGGTTTCAATTGTTTCTTCTGCATGCTTTTCCTATGAGCCCTCATGTAACTCGCTCCCCACATTCTGCCTCCTTCCATGGGGATAGTTCCATGTTGCAGGGCCCGGTAAAGGACATGTCCGGGTGCCTCTTATGGAAGGATGGACTCAGCGTGCGAGGCTGTCTCTCTAGCTCTCTCTGCCTCACTCCTAACCTTTCTCAGGCCTCTCTGTCATCTGCCTCTCCGTTCTTCATCTCTGTCTCTCTCTCTTTCTCCACCCTCCCTATCCTCCACGTCTCTCAGCCTTCTATCACTCACATGTTCACGGTCCTGCCTCCTCTCTCTACTGAGGCTGGCCGGGCCCATTTACTGCAGCTTATGTTCTTCCATGACCAGTGAACAGGGAGGTTACAGGGGCAGTGAGGAGGGCAGATCAAACCTGGGACAGGGGCAGGTTCGGCAGCTGTGGCGCACACTGAATCCTAACCCTCTTCCTGGGCCTGATCCACCTTCAGGGATCAACTCGGAATTACCCCAGTTATCAAGCTGGCACAGGTCCAAGTTAGCCCACCACGCCTGCTGGAGGCTGAGACTCCCCTGCAGGATGCAGCGGAGGTTGCACTGGTGCTGTTGCATCACTGTATGGGGAGTTAGATAGGACTGGGCTATAAAGTACTAACCAGGAAGACCAGAGCTTCTTGTGAATATATGCACTTAGGTTCCCTAAGGGGGGGGGGGCTAGACTATACTGTATCAGTACCTTTGAACTGGCACTGAGAGCATTCCTTTCATCTGGAATCATTGCAGAATATATGTAGGCAATGCACAAGCCTTTTCTAGGGATGGTATATACCGGGGGTGGCCAAACTTGCTTCATGTAAGAGCCACATATGATAAACTTCAGATGTTTGAGAGCCGCAATATTTAAGAAGCGTTTAAATTCTTAAATATATTTACTCACCATGAACATTAAGCTTATGTTTTAATCCAGTGGACTCTTTAGTTTATACCTGGTAAATAATTATAAAGCTTGAAAGTTTCTTATTTACCTTTTATATTAAATTGTGACTCAAAAAGGAGCTCAGCCAACATATTTCCGAGACCCGCACATTATACGTCAAAGAGTATAATCTTTGTATACGTCAGGAGTATACGTCAGTATACGTCCTGAGTATACGTCAGGAGCCACAGTTTGGCCACCCCTGGTATATACCATAGTTTCAAGCAAGCAAGCCTGAGCAATGAATGTATCACAATTTTTATTTTATCTCATTTTTCAGGCATTGCATTGTGAAAGCTGAACCACTGCATACATAGGAGTTTTGCTTTGATTTAGAGCAGAATATAATTAAACTTTTACCTTCAATTTTGACAGAACAGGCTGTACATTATGGAGCGGCACCAGCTTTGGATGATTTGCACTGCAGATAATATTTGACATCTCTTTATCTTTCTGATGGAAGCCTGTTATCTTACACACAACACAATCCGCAGGAGCAGGCTAAGTTTATTGTGTCTTGATTGACAGATTACCAAAGTGATAGACTTTGACAAATAGAAGAGCAACGTCTTGATTCAGTCAGAGAAGAAGAGAGCATTTACGGATGCAAGCAGCTACACAATGGGAAATTCTTTTGATCTTGCTGCCTAGATAATATTTATATACAAACACAAATATGACAGGTGCCTCTTTGCACACATTGTAGAACTGGGAATGACATCTGGGAATTTCAAAGAACTTTCACAATGATAATAAGTGTAATCAGGCTTACGGCCCAATCCTAATGGGACCGGGTGGCAATGGTACACACATTCTGTTGGCGCTACTGCCATAAGGCAGTCTGCACTAGCCGTAAAAGGCGCTTCAGCAGCGCACAAACTCATGCACACCAGAGCAGCCGGAAGAAGCCGGAAATGGAGGTAAGGTGGCAGGGGAGGCAGGATGGGGTGGGTGGAATGAGGGTGGAAGAAGAGAGGAGCAGGGCAGCAACAGGGCAGGGAATGGACAGATCAGGTCTGGGAAGAGGGGCAGGTTCAGCAGCAGTGGTGGCTTCCGAATCCTAAAGCCCGGACTACACTGTATGCGTTCGTGTTGCATTCGCATTCTGTGTGTATCTAGTGTCCCGCCTCCAGGCCAAACAACGGGCTCTGATTGGCCGAACGTCACGCAAACACAGCAAGAGCTGGGCTCTACTTTTGCTGCGTTTGCGCTACATTTGGCCAATCAGAGCCCATTGTTTGACCTCGGGTGGGACACCAGACGCACACGGAACGCGAAAGCAACGCGAACGCGTACAGTGTAGCCCAGGCTTAACCCCCATTCCCTGACCCCATCCCACTGTGCTGGTCATTGGCCATTGTGGTAGCCATTGGGCTGTTAGTGAGTCGGGCATCCTGCTTCTAACTTTACAATGGGCCAAGTAAGTGCCTGTCCAGATATGCAACCTGCTTCCTGGGATCATATGGGGAAATGCAGCATGTGAGTTGGAAGCACATCTTCCGCTGGCCTATGGACTTGCTATGATTCTCCATGGTTACTCAAAATAGGGCCACTCTGATTGCAGGAATGATGACAACCAGGTATGACCAGGTACAGGTTTACTTCTGGTTCAAATGCACATTGAGACAAATAATCCTGACTCTGCATATACCGGTATAGGCTGATGGAGTGTGGCCTAACTATGACAGTAGCCTCTTCAGGCGTTCAAGTGAATGCATGGAGAAAGGGAATGGCCCCACCCATTCTGTGCTTGCCTCTGCAAAGAAGAGCTGAACGTGCAGAGAGCAGCGGGTGTGGCCAGAGAGCATTGACACTGAGGGTGTGTCTAGCTCTGGCATGGCCAAACGTTCAACGTGATGTTCCTGGCCCTTTAATGGTTGTATAGGTGAGGGCATTTCAGCAGATGCAGATGCTTTAGCAGCACCATCAGCAGTTGCAGCTGCCAAGATTTTGTCTTCTACACAACTCGTCAGAATGCAGAGGCCCTAAGGGTGGAAGGTTGGTCACCCCTGGTCTAGCTGCCCAGCGCCCACTCTCCATGCATTCACTTATGTGCTGCAGTTAGATGCAGCATGTGCCCTGTTGCCGCGACTGCATCGTCATCAATGGTGGGGGATAGGATTGGACAATACGTTCATCTTCAGTATTCTCTTTGATCTTTTTGGTTGCCTTTGTCTGGAATTTTTCCAGATCCACCATAGCTTTTTTTGAGACCGTGTAACCAGAACAGTTCATGGTACTCTAAATGTCATCATGCAGCAGCTGTTGTTGTTGTTTTGTAATGGCATAAAACTCACTATTTTATTCGCAATCCCTTTCCTATTAATCACTAACAAGCAATAAACAGAAGAAACAACAAAAACAATAAGGTAGAAATGATCAGCCAATAAACAGTCAGAAATTCCATACCTCCAAAATCATATATAACAGTAATCTAAATATTTTCTAACATGAAGTTTGCTTTTCAACCATAGCAGCACATTGAATTAATGTTTTCAATTAGCCCTCCAACGCAGTGTGCAAGGCCCTGATGTCTACTGCCAGTAGACCTCAGGACTGTGAGATTAAAAATGTCCCCTCCCTGCTCTACCAGGAGAGTTTCCAGGAAAGAGATAAGGAAAAAAGGTTAACCTTCCTCTTTCCCACCCTCTTTCCTGCTGTGTAGCAATAAAGTGCTCAGGTTCGGGCTAGGGTGAGCCCATTAGCACCATATAGCACAGCAAAGGGACATTTCAGGAGGCTTGGAAAGAAAAAAAGGTCCACTTTTCCTTTCCACGCCTTCTTGAGCCCTCAGCCCCACTATGCAAGACCCCAACAATGGTATTAGGCTCCAGATCTCCTGGAATTGGAGCCTAATAACATTGTTGGGGTCTTGCATAGTGGGGCTGATAAGTGGGACCTCCAATTCCAGGAGCCCTGGAGCCCTGAGCAGGAGTACTTCCGGGGCAATCCTGCCAGATTTTGTTGTGGGTTCCCCATTTATGTGTAGAACCAGCACTACAGATGCACCTACGTAGTAGTAACACACAATCTGAACCTCAGGGGGGGGAGCCGGATGTTGATCACCACCTTTGATTCTTCTGATGCTAATGACTTAGATCGGTTACAAATG
This sequence comes from Plestiodon gilberti rubricaudatus, assembly GCA_026170595.1. Classification (NCBI taxonomy): domain Eukaryota; kingdom Metazoa; phylum Chordata; class Lepidosauria; order Squamata; family Scincidae; genus Plestiodon; species Plestiodon gilberti. The sequence goes on along the minus strand of JANXHW010000002.1, from coordinate 22,743,028 downwards.
AGGCAAAGTTGCTATGAAATTGAAACTCGGGCCTGTTTCGTTCTCTTGAAAGTAGCTGCTGAAATGTACAGGCTGACGTGGCTTCTCTTTCAGGCCCTGAAATCCAGGAGACGAAATGATATCATTCCCCCCCCCCCCCGTGGGCCACTGTCTCTGCTCCCGTTTACTTTTCTGTCATTGTGTTGGTTTGACACCAATAATAGGTTTAATACGTTTTCTCCTCTGATGTTATTATTGGCTAATGATTCTGTTCTTCTCTAGGGAAGGGGGAAAATGAGAAGTCATACTGCTGTGCTGTTTTATGTAGCTCTACAGGGACCCCCCTAGCTACAGCATACTATGGAAGCATGTCATCCTCAATCAATAGACAGCAAGGTGGCCTTTAACATCAGGCTTGGTCATTTTACTTTTATAAATCAAGCCTGTAATTATAAGACTATCCCCGATGATCCAGCAGCTCCGTGTTATCTCAGATATTCTACCACTGCACACTTTTATTGTGGTTTTTTTTTAAAAAAAAAAAAAGCTAGGGCAGGAAATGATTTGTCAAATATTAGGGTTCACTTTGTACCAGCAGAGTTTTGTTTTACATCTACAAGCTATTCAAACTGGATGAACACAGTGCCCTCCTTTTCATAGCAGGTGAGGAAGAGAAACAATCCAGAAAAGTTCTGCCTTGGAGGAGAAGCTGGCTTCTCAGTGCTCAACCCAGAGACCATATGGAGAATGCAGCCCCTCCACCATTCACTTTAAGGTGGGGGTCTCTTTGCCTGGTCCCACTGGGGAGGCAAGCACCTGATAGAGCAGGGGGCCAGCCATGGAGCAGGAGGAACTAAGGCAGGGCTTTCAGGGTGCAGGCTCCAAGTTTTGCACCCCAGCTGACTCACCTGTGGGGCAGTCTGAGTTTAGCTGGTTGCCCTAGCCTGGGGCTGGGTAGGAATTTTTTCTTTCCCACTTGAATGGTGGGAATTTTTTCACCTGTCCCAGACGGTCCTTGATGTTTTAGCCAGCCATAAGGCTGAAGAGACTCTTGGGGCGAGTACAGGCCCAGAAGGGGAGATACGACCCAGCATGTGTGACTGCTGCTGAGAAGCTGTGGTGGTGCAAGTTTTTTGTTGGGGGGGAATGACTCAATCGAGCCTACCATGCTTTTGAAAGCACATGCATCGCACCAGCTTCCCCCCTCCCATGCAGAGATGTGGCTAGCCTCTCTGGCACCCCCACTGTGCGTTACAGCACAAGCTCCACCCCCGCTGGTGGCACCCCCGCTGCGTTGTGGCGAGAAACACACACCCCCAGCGTTGTTTTCAGTAGATACAGCTCCTAGGAACCCAGGTGGGCCAAACATGCGAGCTGCCGCGGCCGTTTTTCGTGAGCCGCCGTGGCCCGCTTTTCACCCCCGCATGCCGCCTGGGGGTCCATTGGCCCCCCTACCCCAGACGGCCCCTCCACTACTGATGCCTGGGAACTGGACAGCTGATGCACATGTGTTCTCCTTTGTGTCACGTCCTCTGCAGTTCTCCAATATTGCTGATTTTCCAAAGAAACAGCAACCGGGGTTCTCAGCCCTGTCTTTGCCACAAAATATTTCCAGCAGTCCTGTGTCTACACACAATTCCTTGACTACAACATACACAGACTTTGTTCTTACAATACAATTCATTTCCCGTGTTATTCCTAAAGATTCATACTTTTGTGCAGCTACATATTTTAGTACCAGAGATCAAATATGGGTTTGTTTGTTTTTTATGAAATAGCAATGACTATTTATTTTGGCGCTTCTTGTGTTCTCATCGTTCCAAGAGACATTATGAGAGGGCACCTGACTAAAATGCACTTTATGTGCTTTTAAGCTAATTATGAATTAAGGAAGCACATCTCTATTTCCCTGACAGAGAAGAAGCCCTGCAAGAGAGATATTGTAACTCCTCTGAGAGCAATCTTCCGTGTCTAATGGCTTTTTCTCTAGAACAAGCTATGCTGATTATCTCTCAGATATAATGCAATAAAATGGGCAGGGTGGAGGGTTATTGTTCATGCAAAAGTATTGCCGTATTGCACAGTATTGCACAGCCAATTACAGGATACTTAAACACAAGTGAACTAGGACAGGTGGATATAACAACTAAACGGAATATGGTAAGTCAAGAGTCGAAGGGGGCAGGTCAAGGAAAATGAATGAGCGCCAGGGAAAGGCAGTGCAGCTAACATTGTTTTTGGAAACAAATATCGAGATGATGGATTTGGAGTTCCACCCTTCAAATATCCAATTTGGCAAGCAGAGATGCCATAGTAAGAGATAAAAAGGGTGTATGGAGGGATTGTAATATTGTGCTGATGATTGCTGTGGAGGCTGCTGCTATACTGCTACTACTACAGTACTACTTTTACTACTAAACAATAAGAATCATGAAAAGAATAAGCAAGATATGAAGTTGCCTTATCCTGATTCAGGCCATTTGTCCATCTAACACACCATCTAACATGGTGGATTGTCTACTATGACTGGCAGTGGCTCGTAGCCAGGGGCCATCATGCCCAGCCATACCTGGAGATGTCAATGAGTCAACCTGAATGCTCCTGGCCCTTTAATGGCTGTATAGGTGATGTCATTTCAGCAGGTGCAGCTGCTTTAGCAGCACTATCAGCACTTGCAGCTGCCAAGATTCTGTCTTCTACACAACTCTTAAGAATGTAGAGGCCCTAATGCTGGAAGGTTGGCCACCCCTGCAATACACAAAGCTGCCTCAGTTTCTTGGCTGCAATCGTGGCTAGCTTCCAATGAAAAAAAAGACAGGGTGCTGCATCAGCAAGCTCTGGGGAGGCAGCAGGCAGATTTGCCTCAGTGAAAGCCATGAAACAGCAGGAAGATGTTTTTGAATTTATTTCTGGAAAGAGAGAGAGAGAGAGAGAGAGAGAGAGAGAGAGAGAGAGAGAGGAACATGCATGCAGGCACACATGCACAAAGTGAAGATTTTGCAAGGTAGGTTTCTCTATTCACGTTGTCACTGTTTTATGTGTGTGTGCACATGCATGCCTCCCCGCCTTCCCAGCCTTGGACCTCACCACATGTCACTGCCTGAAATGCTGTAACTATGGTGGGAGGGAAAAACATTTTAGAGTGCATAGAGGATGGGCTTGGCCAGTATGCTCTTGTGGACACTGTACCTGAGTACAGAATATATAACTGAATATTGTCTATGCAGGACCAAACATTCAGCTGAACACATAGGTTTCATCGCCTATGATAGTTTCCTCACACTGTGTCTATGTCATGACAAGTGCGAAGGTCCGCTTCAAAGGACCGTCGCGAGTTACCCAGCCCCTCCTTCACGTGACAGGCAGGGGCTGGAAGGTGTCAGCAGCCTATTGGCTGCTGTATCTTCGGGCGGGTTTGAGCGCTGTGTTCGCTCTCCTCAGTCCTGTCTGGAGTTTTGAGGAGAGCAGAGCTGCAGCGTGTCGCTCTGCTGTTCCTCGGCCTGCCCGCCCACGTGGTCGCCTCGGCCATTCAGGCTAGCGACCGCAGAGGGAGGCTGCTTCGGGCTTCGGGCTACAGCCCTCCCCCAATGATCGCGTCAGGGCAGGGGCTCTTCCCAACGGCTGGGCCTGGAGCTTTTGATCGCAGCCGTTAGCGCTGCACTTCGTGGGACAAGACAGCGGCCTCACAAAGCTCCTGAGGAGCGTTTTTTCGCGGAGGGATCTTCGCGAAGTGGCCAGTCCGGCTGCTGATGGGGCTAGGGTGCCCCACCTTCGGACAGCCCACCCCCGACGTGGATTCTTCTGGCAGTGGGCGTGGGGTAGCGACCCCTCCCACCATCTGTGCCCTCGTGGCAGTATCCTTCAGTTAAAATAAGAATTACATGCATATGCCCCTTCTCATTTATGCCCATAGCCCATTACCCTTCTCATTTATTGCTCATTTAGTACCCTTCTCAAGTACCCTTCTGTTAAATTAAGATTCACATACATTTGTCCATTTGAGCCTTTGTTGGCTTTATCCCTCTGTTAAACCAAGAATCAAGTTTTGGGGTGCTTTGCTGCGTTCTGGCTGCATCCTTTTGTTAAAGTAAGAATCACACATACAGAGGTTTTTTGGGTGCTGGCTGCGCTCTGGCGGCATCCTTCTGTTAAAGTAAGAATCACACATAAATACGCAGGTGGTGGGTGCTTGACAACGTTCTGGCTGCACCCTTCTGTTAAAGCAAGAACCACACGTACATAATATGCCCAAGAAGGGACACAAGTCTGGAGATAGGGCTCCTAAGCGCCCACCCCCTCGTCCAGCCCCGGCGTCTTCATCATCAGATGAGGAGGAGGAAAATGATTGGAAAGCCATTTTGGCAAGATTGGAAGCTCTGGCCAAAGAGTGGGCGCAGAGGGTGGCTGGTAAAGGCGATGGGGGTGAGGGGTCTGGGTTACCCAGACAGTCTGCCAGAAAGCAAAAAGGGGCTAAAATGCGCCAAATTGTTCTTGCTAGGCTTGAGGAGATGGAAAGGACCCCTGTCACTTCTACTTCTGCTGCTCCCGAGGAGGCTCCAGTGAGTCCAGCTCCCTTGCCTGCTCCTGTACCTGCCACTCCAACTGTGGCAGAGTCTCAAGGTGAGGTAGTTTCCTCGGACCAGCGGTATGTAGTGGAGGTGTGGGATGAGGAAGGGGGTGTCACTGCGCCCAGTGCTGGGGCTAATTACCCGCAATACTGGCCACAACCTTACTGGGGATGGCCGGGTATAGGTTATATGCCGCCTCCGCAGGCGGCTCCGGCACCCCAACAGGGTGAGGAGCAGGTGTTGACCCCAGCTAATGCGACTCAGGACGCCGCCCCAGTTGAGGCTATGGGGTTACCCTCCTATGATGGGGGGTTATCCGGGAGTTGGCCAGGGTTTGATGCCCCCTCCTTACTGAGGGTATATGCCCCACCCCCAAGACAGTCAACAGCGGCTCCCCACCTCTTATGGCGACATGGCGCTTCCACTGGGTGGTCATTTAGCGCTATCGGTGAAGGAGAAGATTTGGAGAAAAGAGTATGTAGACATCTTTAGTCTGCTGCAGGCGGAGCCTGAGCCACTCCCACAGGTTGGGGAACCAGCCAGGGACCCAGAGGTCATCAAAAAACGTAGGATTGACAAGAATTGGGCCAATTGGCTTAGTGGGTTCTGTATTTATATGGGTGTAATGCATCAGATGCATTCTAAAAGGACAGGTGATTTAATCAAGTACCTGGACCTCATACACAGGGTATCTAGGGAGTATATGGGGCCCGCTTTTATTGTTTATGATGAGCATTTCCGCCTGCGTGCCTCCCATAACCCCGCCATGGACTGGAGGATACCAAACTGGGAATTGTGGAATCAGCTTGTGGTCCCTTCCTGCCCTGTGCAAGGTGACAGAGCGGATAGTGGACATATGATTTCAAGGAATACCTCCAGTGGTACCAAGGGTGCTGCGGGGGCACAAGGGGTTCAACCCCCCCATGTCTGCTTTGACTTTAATGCCTCGGGCAAGTGCTCAAGGCAACCCTGTGCAACCCTGTGCTTGTGCAGCCTGCGGTGGGCGACATCCCGTCTCCACCTGTGTGCGCATTGGAGCTGGTAGACAGGGTTTCAGACTGCAGTTTGGGTCTAGTAAGAAAGGGAAGGTACAAGTTGAAACAAAACTGGCCTCAGGTATGCATTCATCTTCTTCCTAGCTATAACAACCAGCGGGGTCTCCGTGAATTTTTATTTAAGTGGGTGGCGGGGGACAAGCGCTAGGCTGTCCCCCCGTGTGGTAGGTGGCATGCGGATGGGTAGCCAGGGAGGGCTATTCGGTATACATCCTGAGGTAAACAAAGTCAGGGGGTGAGCCAGAACCGCTCAGACAATGCCGGAGCGGATCGGTGAGGCAGGCTGGCACAGCCACAGGCTGGAGTAGCAAAGACCACCTTAGAGATTTTTACTGGGGTGGTCTGCGCTCTCCAGCTGCCTCGGCTCCTTGGGGCTGGCAGTGATAGGCAGCTTGGTTTTAGACCGAGTATGGCTTGAGCCAGGATGTCATGCCCATTTAGAACAAGGGGGAGGCAGACGGTTAGAACCGTTTCCCCCATGCTAGTACCGCACGCCAGGGTTTTTTTTAGTTAGTGCCCTGCTGCAGGTTGTTTTATTAATTCAATAAAGTGACCCTTAACTCCAAGCCACTGTCTGTCGTGTTTTATTAGGGGAATGCCTGGGTAAACGCCTATAGAAGGAGAGGGAGAGGGAGCACTGGGGAAAAGGTTGAAGAATGTAACAGATCTCCTTCTGTCCTGTCCCATGCCTTCTACAGTTTATTCTGGGTCCCACCACAGCAATTTACTGGTATGTGTTCAGCATATGTCCAGCTCTTATTAAATGGGAAGAGAAAATGACATTCTACCTTATCAATATAGACCATTTCATAACATACTGCAAACAGGGAGCAGAGTATCTTCTTCTTTGGGTAGCCGGCCATATCCACCTCTCCTACTTTCTCATGTTATAGAGTCTCAATCCCTTTTTCTACCTCATGCCTCAGCACAGGGGTGTAACTAGATAAAATAATGTTCTGATGCAAACTAAGGTAAAGTAGCTTGGCTTTCATTTCTGACTTATAACCCCATATGAGAAACAAGCAACACAAGTCAACTGTGAAAAAGCCTGGGATTTTGTCATCATCCCAAGAAGGATATTGGGTTCCCTAGACTTCCTGTTCGCTCTGTTCATAGGAAAAACTGAAGGGGGCCAAGACCTTTGGCTAGCTCTGTACTCTGGTTCTCATTTGTTTACTCCCACTCACATATGAATGAGCATTGGAGCGCATGTAGTTATTTACAGATGGAGTGAGTAAATAAGAAAATTATTTATTTATTTATTTATTTATTTATTTATTTATTTATTTATTTATTTATTTATGTATTTACTCACTCACTCACTCACTCACTCACTCCATCTGTATCCTCTTCTTTCCATCACAGCTCTGGCACCTTACACCTTATCAAGGCACCTTACAAACTATAAACATGTGATCTGTTGGGGATGTCAGATGATGACACTTCTTGTGCAGTGTACCACACTCTGGAATTTGGGTTGGAGCCATCAAGCTGATTACGGATAGTGTACATTTTTCAGGTTTGCATTTCCTGGCTTCGAAGTAAGTCGGCTGTGCTAACAACTATGCGCTAGCTTTGCATTTAAGGGAAGGGCTTATTCGTTTTTGCTAAGAAATTAATGTCAATATTTTAATGTTTTGAGTAAAATTACTGGACACTGATGATATCTAATTGTACACAAAGCACAATGAATCCATGAAGCTTTGGAATACTAGCTTACAGCAAAGTGGAATGAGAAGAGATGGATGGGCGACTGGGTATATGGAATGCACGCTAATATTTTATTAGCTAGCCTATTGCAGTTTGTGTACACCCAAGGAAAAACTGAAAGGTGAGGTGAGAGAAGAAAGAGGGAGCCATTGAACCCTATGTTAGTTTTACCTATCTTGTGAACATAAGAAAGGTTGTTGGGTTTTTTTACTCTAAAAAGAAAAAAAAAAGGTTTCATTTTCAATCCCAGAGGATTTTTGTTGTTTTAGGAAATAGTGCTAGAGGGGGAAAACGTTAATTGAATCTTCTCATTTACACCTTCCATCTGTTTCCATTCCAGCTGCATCTGCTTAGATACATGAGAAGTTGGCCAGTCTGGCACTTGATGGATCTCTACTGATTACAAAAGTAATTTCATAAAATTGCTGCGAGACGAGGCAAACATGAAAGAGGTCTGCTTTTACTTTATGGAAAAATGCAGGTGTCTTGGTTTTTGTTCTCTCGATTCATCAAAACGAGCATAAATACTTATTTTTAAATAAGTTCAGTGGGACATATTTGCTGTTAAGTGTGTTTAGGATTGCAGCCTAAAAGTGGTTCCAACACAGACTAGGGGGTTCTTATTTTTTTTTTTTGTCCTTGAAAAACTGCTCAGAGTTCATGGAAGCACAAAGAGGCCAGTTTGATGAACATGTGAAAGGGATGTCACAACTGTAGCCGGCAGTGCTGTCTCTGGACTCCATCCGACAATACTGGAGTACAGAGCCACACATGTCCAGCTGTACAGGTTGGGGGAGGAGCATGGGGTACAATCTTGACACACACACCCCATGCATTCATTACCCAAGGAATTTTGGGTAATGGACTGCCAATGGGAGCTGGTTTTTCTTTGCCAAACAGCTGTGAAGAAGGAAGAGTTGATCCAGATCGGGACCAATCTCTCTTCTCTGCCATGGTCCCAATCTGGATCAGGTCACTCCATGGTTGCTATTTTTGAAAGAAAAATTAAGCCTATAAGCACTAATAATGGACTTAAACATAATGTTGCTTGACCCTTGGCAGCACCAGTCTTAGCTCTTTGGGAGAAAAAAAGTGTTCCTTCTTTAAGTCTTTTAGCTACCAATATATGAATTAAAGGAAACCTCAAAGGTGCACATGAATCTATTTATTAGAGTCTATTGCACTTCACATTAGGAGATGCTTTTTCAACTAGAAGAAGAAGAACTACAAAGCAAATATATGATACAGGGACAGTCCAATCCTCTCTGGGACTGGGCTGCCATGCATAGCCATTTATGACAGTGGAAGTGAGTGCACAGTGTTCTGCCGCCGGCCATTTTGTGAGCGCTGCCACAAGAGGTAGCAGTGTTCCCTGTCCATCGCTGGACCTGCCTGGACATGCCAAAGCAAGTAAGGCAGTGGGCGGGAAGGGGGTGAAACAAGGTGGGGAGGGAGTGAAACAGGGAGGGGGAGGAATGGTGAGGGTAGGCTGCGGGAGGGGGTGGATCTGATGGCGATGGTGTGTGCCAGATCCTATCCTCCTTTTTGGCAGCATCCCAGCCCCCTTTCCTTGGATTTGTGCTAGCAAAATCACTAGTGCAGGTCCAAAGAGACCCATTGCAGAGCAGGAGGCTTTGTAGGGGTAAGGGGATTTAAATCACTTTCCCCCTCTGAAGCCTTATGATTCCCCCCCCCCCGCTGGATACAGTGCATGCCTTTTCGGTGCGGCCTCACCAATGGGGGGGGGAGAGGATACATTGGGCTCTTAGTGTGTCATATAAAACCAACTATAAATGAACTTATCTCTAAAATGCTAATGGCCCAACACTGGCGTCACTGCAAGGGGGGGAACTCTAAGTTCCGCCGCGGTCCGAGCCTCCGTTACATGGGAGCACGAAGCACCCCCGCCCCCTCGCCTTTGGAGCCATTCAAGTCGGTGAAAGCGCCGACTTGAATGGCTCCAAAGGCGGGGGCGCTTCGTGCTTCCATGTAACGGAGGCTCGGACCGTGGTGGAACTTAGAGTTCCGCCCCCCCCTGCAGTGACGCCAGTGTGGCCCAAACCTATTCTCAGTGTGTGCTGGTGGAGCACGCTAGCCATCATAAAGCACTTTGCGACATCACGTCTGTTTGCAACATAGCAGGAAGGCCAGAGTCTTCCTGCTGGTGCTAGTGCAAGAAGCAACACCCGCCTGAGCAGGTTCTCTTTGCCCAAATCTCTTCACTTTGCCCAAATCAGAAGAAGTATATGCAATCTCCTGGATTCAATTTGAATCCCTGTTCCACCACAGCTGCATGTAGCACACAATTCACAAAGAGCAACATTGGCATTACAATTTCATCGTCGTCATTCTCTATTGCACTTTTTTTTTTTTTAAGCAAAGAATTTTTGTATGAGTGTGTGCTGCAAAGCAAGGCACAAACACAACCTTAGGATCTGGCCAGCACGTATTCTGAATATTTTCCCCCCCACTTAAGTTATATGCAAAAGTGAGTCCAAAAGCAGTTAAAGATATTTACAGCGTAATCTTATGCATGTCTACTCAGAAGTAAGTCTCATTGTGTTCAATGGAGCTTACTCCCAGGAATGTGTGCATAGGATTCCAGCCTCAGAGACCTTTTTGGAACCTTTTATTGTGTTCATAAGGAAGCCCTTGAGAACCACACTTAAAATGCATATTTTTTCTATGAAAAGGGAATGCATAAAGAATGAATGGGTAATCTCTTCCATTCGTAATGCAGATATCTATGTAAAGGCAGGTAGCTACATTCTTCATATTCTGCAAAGGAGAGCTGAGGTTATACAGCACATGATTACAAAAGCCAGAAAGACAGGAAACAAAGCCTTTGAAGCATTGGGGAAGGGCCATGCAATCCATGCAGTTCCTTCGGCTTTCAGTGATGTAAAATGGTGATGTAGAGAATCGGAGACAGAAAGAATAGAACTAAAAAGCTACTTTGGTGTCAAGGTTGATCTCAAGATTCCAGCAAGTGGAGACAGAAAGAAGGAAAGAATGGTGGACTGGGAACATTCACCTTGCCGGAGAGAAGCACTTCTAGCGAAATCTCTTGAAGATTTCGCTAAATATTGACCAAAAATGCATTGCCTTCTGTATGTCAGAGCAGAGAAGAAGCTAGTTAAAGATTTGAGAGACAACTTCAGCTTCATAACAATTATCATACAAGAAGATGAAGGAACAAGCACCCTCTTTTGGCACCTCAGTTGGATTTTGCATCATTTCATCAGTGACATAAAATACATTGATGGGGGCCACTTTCAATTGTACACTCCTGTCAAATACAGCACTAGGCAATGTTTTGTAAATTAAGGGTCACGTTTTCAAAACCAAATAAATCATAATGACAAACTGCACTGAGATTCAGAACAGAGGTTACTCTTGAGACAAGGCAAGAGTGTCTTGAGATAGCAAAAGAGAAGCATTTGTATTGGTAGAGAAGAGAACCACTCTTGGGGGTTTCTGGGAAAGCCACAAACCAGGTAAGTGAAAAGAACGTGAATGAATTGAATATTCAGAAGTGTGCACTGTCTGTTCATAAAGACCTTGTAGATTTAAGCTATAAATTTTCAAGACAGGAACATAATCTTCGTTTCTTTGTAACTCACAACTGTGGTACGGAGTGTATTTTCATATTTGCTGTGGTTCTTTTCTCAGCGGAGAAAGAGTTCTCCTTGAGAAAGTTGTGCCAGTCAATCTGCTTCCTCTTGATTCCTTTACAATTTGACGGTAAATTGTCCCACTGTTCTACTTACCTTACAGTTCAAGGGCTCTTGGTAACTTGAAATCAGGTGCTTAAGGAACGGCCGTATATCTTGCTTGGTCTTAGCTTTTCAAAACCATGCAACATCTTCAGTCTGATTAACTCCATCTTGTTCCCTTAGCATGCTCAGATCATGACAGTTGTTTATTCATTATTGATTTCCATTTTGATCTCACCTTTCATCATTGATCTGAAGGTTTAACATTGATCTGAAGGTTTAATAAAAATATATATATCATGAAAACAGTAAAAACAATCCAGCACAATCAAATAAATCGAGAACCACAATAGCAGAGACTGCCAAACACAGAAGCATAAGAAAATCACAAAAATGCAGTCACCATCACCCATTTTCCACCTACAGCCCAAATGCCTGATGAAAAAAATCATCAGGCATCAAGAGGTTTATAATCACCTCTTGATTTTTTTTTTAGGGGGGCGGGCTCCTGTACCAACCCTGGCAGGGAGTTCCACATCTGGGGGCCACAACAGAAAAGGTTCTGTCCCACATGTACAACATGGGGTATGTCCCATTCTGTCCCCGAACAGATTAGGAGAAAGGTAATTAAAAGACCATCTTCTCTCTTATGAGTCTGCCCACACCCTGAGATCTGGGGCGGCTCTCTTGCATGTCTCGTTGCTTTCTAAAGCTCATTCTTAAGCAAGGGTTTGTCTTAGCTATGGCAGCTATTCTGTGGAATTCCCTTCCACAGGATATGAGACTGGAAAAAAGTGGAATATAAATCTTTACAATAAATTTAAAATATATATAATTCAGGTTAGTGTCAATCCTATGTTTAATTTCCCCCAGGACTCAAAAACCTGTGACTCAGCCATGTGTTGTGTGGCCTGCGAATTATGAGGTACCTGATAGTTCCCTATGTTTGCAGCATCGGGCATGCAACAAACCAGGACGTTTTGGATACAGGCAAAGCTCCCCGACATAAGTAAAGTTTCAGTTCTGGACATCTTGATGTAAGTTGATATGTAAGTCAGAATCCCTGTTCTGGGAATCTATGTATATACTGTAGATATATCCCTATATATATATATATCTGCCACACAGTGGCAGAGCAAGGATGGAAATGTGAGGCACAGGAAGACATACTGCTACTATGGCTGCTGCTGCTACAGCAAGTCCCCAACTTACAGTACATAAGTACAATCAGCATCGGCATCAGCAGCAGATGGAGAGTTGCCACGTATGGAGCTGGCCTCCCACCTGCCCCTTCCTCTGGGCAGCCAATTTAAACAGAGAAAGTGTGGAGCATGCTGGGAACTATCACAAGCTAAATTCATTTCATGGACTAATGACACATGGGAACAATCCCAGTGTGCTCTGTGTTTTGTCGTTTGTTTAAAGAGCCCTTGTGGAGGAAGGGGTTAGATCTATAGGAAGGAGCTGCATTCTGAAGTCTCTGCTAGGCGTAAAGGTAAAGGTGACCCGTCGCGGATTCAAACTGCCGACCTTTCGATCGACAGCTCATGGTTCAGCGGTTTAACCTACTGTGCCACCCGTTGGCCCTTCTGCTAGGCTTACTTACAGTCAAATTACATAAGTCAAGCTTTATTTAAGTCAGGCAGCTGCTTTGTAAGCGTTATTGACACCAACTTATTTGTAAGGCTTATTGACCCCACTTGGCACTTGGCAAGTGGCATGTATCTAGGAGGTTTTGTGGGCCTAATTTATACTGTGTACTTTTCTGTATGAGGTTGACTGTAGGGATATAAGTGCCTAGAATTGGGGGGGGGGGGGGAGAGAGAGAGAGAGAGAGAGAGAGAGAGAGAGAGAGAGAGAGAGAGAGAGAGGATTAAGCTGCAAAGAAAGATTACTAGCTAGCCATAGTGATTAGGATTTTTCTGTTTAGTCCTAATGAGCTCATGTTTTCCAAAGGTATAAGACACAGAGCCAGTTTGGATAATATTCTGGCTGGCCCATATGTATTACATAAAGGAGGAATGTGAGCACACGCACATCTCTCCCCTACTCAGCGTGACATCGCAACAGCCCCTAATTGCACCAGGCACAACTGAAGCTCTTCCAAGCTCTGAAGCTCTTCCAAGCCAGGCCAGAGAGGACTAAGGGAACATAGCACATTTGTACTATGTTCAACATGATGTCTAAGCCAAAGCAGATGTGAGTTATTTTATCTGCAAATTACTTAGCAAATAAGTCACAGTGGCCTACTTTCTAGTGCTAATTTTCCTGGAACTCCAAAGATAGAAGACACCCCCACTATTTGAAAAAGGTCCACTGTGTGGCATTGCACACACGCAATGGTGGCAGAAAATGCAATTGTTAATATAGTAATAAAAGCACAAAGGTTCCAGTGCAGATAGGTTAGTAGCATCTAAGTCCCATTAAAAGCAATGAGGCAAATTAGGGACAACTAATTGCCCAGTCCTGTCCCCTGCCACGTTATAGCATGCAGCCGCACCAATGGAGGTTAGAACATAAGAACATAAGAAGAGCCCTGCTGGATCAGGCCAAAGGCCCATCTAGTCCAGCTTCCTGTATCTCACAGTGGTCCCACCAGATGCTTCCAAGAGCACACAGTCAACAAGATAACCTGTTTCCTGTTGTCACTCCCTTGCACCTGGCACAGAGAAAACCTACTTCTAAAACCAGGAGGTTGCTTATGGCTTGTACCCTGTGATGGTCTTTTCCTCCATGAATCTATCCAAACCCCTTTTAAAGGTATCCAGGCCAGGTGCCATCACCACATCCTGTGACAAGGAGCTCCACAGATGAATTACACGCTGGGTGAAAAAATATTTTCTTTTGTCTGTTCTAACTCTCTCTCTACTCAATTTTAATGCATGTCCCCTGGTTCTGGTGTTGTGCAAGAGGGAGAAGAATTTCCCTCTATCCACTCTCTCCATCCCGTGCATAATTTTATACGTCTCAATCATGTCCCCCCTCAGGTGCCTTTCTTCCAGACTGAAAAGCCCCAAATGCTGTAGCCTTTCCTCATAAGGGAGGTGCTCCAGCCCATGAATCATTTTGGTCGCTCTTTTCTGCACCTTTTCCAACTCAACTATATCCTTTTTCAGGTGCGGTGACCAGAACTGGACACAATACTCCAGATGTGGCCTTACCATCGATTTGTACAAAGGCATAATGATATTGGCCGTTTTATTCTCAGTCCCTTTTTTAATGATCCCGAGCATGGAATTGGCCTTCTTCACAGCCGCCGCACACTGGGTCGACACTTTCATCGACCGGTCCACCAGCACCCCAAGATCTCTCTCCTGATCGTTCACAGACAGCTCAGAACCCATGAGCATGTATGTGAAGTTTTGGTTTCTTGCCCCAATGTGCATCACTTTGCACTTACTTGCATTGAAGCGCATCTGCCATTTTGCTGCCCATTCTCCCAGTTTGGAGAGATCCTTCTGGAGCTCTTGACAATCCCTGCTGGTCTTCACCACCCAGAAAAGTTTAGTGTCATTCACAAACTTGGCCACCTTGCTGCTTATCCCCAACTCCAGGTCATTTATGAACAAGTTGAAAGCACCGGTCCCAAGACCGATCCTTGGGGCACACCGCTTTTTACCTCTCGCCATTGTGAAAATTGTCCATTGACTCCCACTTGCTGTTTCCTGGTCTTCAACCAGTTTGCACTGCATTGTGTGTGTGTGTGGGGGGGAGGGTTGATTGGAGAGCCTGCAGGAGAGAATACTATTTTTTTACTTACCCCCTGGTAGACTGCCCCATCACCTATCAGTCTCCTCCGACCAATTCCAGCTATATAGCTGGTGCACGTCCAAGGAGAGCCAGGGAGTGGGGTGTGCAGAAAAATGAGGGATAAGATCCAGCGTGCATGACTCCTGCTGGATCCACCTCTCCCTCCCCAACACCCCCCAGTTCCTCCCCCCAAATTCCCTGCTATTCCCCCTCCTCACCTAAGGCCCACCCCCGCCATGAACTTACCAACACTTGTGGAGCCTCCTGGAGCTGCTGCCACATCTCTCACCATTTCAGCAGCGGTCCAGCAGTGCTTAACCATGGTCCAGCTGTTGTACCACTGTAAAGGATGTAGCACTGCTGGAATGCTCGTTTCATCAGTGCAAGTCCTCGGTAGAACTAGAGCCTAACTGAAGTTAACCAGGACTCCAGATCAAGGATATTCATTCATTGCCCAATCTTACCAAGGACTTATGGGCGTGGATCTCATGATGTGCACACCCAGACCACCAGCGCAAATGGCTGGAAACCCTGCGGACATGCTTAGGTGGCCTATTGGAAGGTGAGTAACAAAGTCAACACTTTGAGAATAATTACTGCATAAAATAAGAAACCAGTTTCAAGGAAAGTGAAAAGGAAGTATTTGAAGAACAAATGGGTCATATCTTCTGTTTTGTATATGTCTGTGTACATGACCGTAGATAGCTACATCTACTATATTTGATAGGAGTGCTGAGGTCATGCAAGAGAAAGCTATGAATGCTGACAGCAAAGTCTTTTAGAGCCCAATCTTAACTAAACCCTCCCCCTCCGATGCAGCTGCGCCAGTTGAGTGTGCACTGCGTCCTGGGGACAGGGTCAATCCCAGAGGGCTCCTTGAGGCAAGGGAACAAATGGAGATGTACAGAATTACAGGAAAAAAATATGGAAATGAAGAGCTACTTTGGTGTCAGGGTTGATGTCAAGACCCTTGCAAGTCTTGTTGACAAATGATGGATAGAAGACTGAGAACATTTATCTTCCCACGAGAAACACTTGTCTTCAAGATAGGTAGTGAAATGTTGACAAAATCACTGGCTTGAAGAAGTCAGGGTAGGGGGGAAGGAACAGTAAATGAGGCACAAAGTTGAGTGTCATCATCTGAAACTGAGTGGAAGCTTAAGGTCAGTCTTAATTATCTGACAATAGAGCCTAGAAGGACATAGAAAACAGTAGACGGACAAACACTCTCATTCTTCACATTCAGATGTTTACTTCGAGCCTTGAGGCCTCAACCTTTTTGAAATCATTCTACCAATGTTCAGCTCCTTCAATTCTGACCTCAGGAGTTCTTTTTTAATTACATGCATTCATGGCATCCACATTCAATTATATATTCCTGCAAGGCACTTAAGTAAATGCACATGTTTTGTAAACTGAGGGGCATGTATGCGATATCAAAATAAGTAAAAGCAAAACACTGCAATGAGTTTCAAAACAGAGGTTGCTCTTGAGACAGGGCAAGAGTGATTGGAAATGGAGGAAGAAAAGCATCTCTACCAGAAGAAAAGGAAACAAACCACTTCAACGATTGCTCTGAAGGCCGCAATAATACAGGTAGGTGATATATCACTGAATAAAATAGAAAAATATTCAGAAATGCTTTGTAGTACAATAAAGTGCTTTGTAGTACAATAAAAGGCCTTCTGGGGTTTATCATGAAAGTGCCTCTGTGTTTTGTTTTAAAGCAGAAATATACTCTCTTTCTGCACAATAGCTATTGTCTTGAATGAACCTTGCACTTTGCTACAACATTTTTTTCAAATGAGGTAGAGTTCCTCTTTAGAAATTTATTCTCATCTCCTCTTGGCTTCCTTTACCCTACCAGCACACAGGGCTGTCTTCAGAAAATGCAACAAGACAACAACACTTTTCTCACATTTTACACATTTATTTTTTCTTGCCAGTTTCTTTCTTTTTTTTAACATGTGGACATAATTACGTTAATTTACGGCCAGATCTTATGTGGGCCACTTGACAGCAGAAAACCAGAAATGGCCGAAAATAACCATTTATCGCCGAACTGAAGATCGGGGAGGCCTGCAGAGGATCGCGCAAACCTCCCCGAAGCCCCCACAAGCCCCGGTAAGTTACAAATATTTTTTCCCCTATTTTTAGCTCCAAAAACCGCACGCATCCTATGGTCCGGTGCATGTTATGGAGCGAAAAATACGGCACATTTTGGAGCAGTGCATGTGGACATAATTACGTTAATTTACGGCCCGATCTTATGTGGGCCACTCGACAGCAGAAAACCAGAAATGACCGAAAATAGCCATTTATCGCCGAACTGAAGATCGGGGAGGCCTGCAGAGGGTCGCGCAGGCCTCCCCGAAGCCCCCACAAGCCCCGGTAAGTTACAAATATTTTTCCCCTATTTTTAGCTCCAAAAACCTTACGCGTCCTATGGTCCGGTGCATGTTATGGAGCAAAAAATACGGTACATTTTGGAGCAGTGCATGCATTTCAGAACATCATGTTCCTCACTATCTTAATCCTCTTCCTCTTGACACTATTCCTATTGGTATGCTTGGCAAATAATAATAATAATAATAATAATAATAATAATAATAATAATCCCATTGCAAATGCACTGTGTTTTCAGTTAAATGATCTCTCTGTATCCATGTGATATCACAGCTACTAGGGCTTCATCAAGTGTGTCTAAAGCATGGTTGCAGTGAAGTCTGAACACACAAGATAGTTCCATTCTGGATTCATTACTTAGCTCTGTTCAGATTATACGTGGAAGGAGTGAAGAGATCAAACTTACTGACGCTGGTTCCAAACATCCCATGTTCAGTTTATCTCTGAACATAGCCGATGCTTATACAGGATGGAAAAAGCAGGATAGACTGATCTAAAGTCAATTTACAGTCCAATCCTACCTAAATCCCTGTGTGGCAATGCTGTGGCACTGGCATGGATATCGTTGTATCCCACAGGGGTTTTGGGCTGCTGAAGGTCTCCTCGGGGTAACAGGACATTTGTTCCCTTGCCCCAGGCTAAGCCCCAGAAGCCACTATGGGTCAACTCGGACCTGTGCCAGCTCAACTGCTGGCTCAAGTCCTCATTGACCCAGAAAGGCAGATCAGACCTGGGAAGGGGGTTGGGATTTGGCGTGCGCCGCCACTGCCGATCCTGCCCCCTCCCAGGCCTGATCTGCCTTCCTCCCCATCCCATCACCACCCCATCCCGCCCACCCCTCCCCTGTTCCACTCACCCCACCCTATTCAACCCCCTTCCCTGCCTCTCCCAACTTCCTGCACAGGCTTACCTGCTCCAGTGGGTCTTTGTGGGTCCACTGGTGTGCAGGAGGCCACCCCGACCTCCCTGTGCTGGCAGGACTGCAGTGTGTGTCAGCAGAGGCTGCTATGAAACAGCTTTGTACTAAGTGGGTGTTGATAGTATGGTGTACTCGGACTGGCAGACAGGAGCCTTTCCCAGCTGGGCTACTGGAGCCCGTTTTGCAAGTGCAGATGCCAGGGATGGAACTTGGAGCCCTCTATGTGAAACGTATGTGCACCACCACTGAGCGAAGGGCCCTGTCCCTATGGGCTGTGGCAGTTGTGGCAATTGGCCATCCATTGATGTCCAGAAGATGTGGGGAATGAAAGTAGGTGTGATGGGGGCTGTCAACCTTCGGTGGAACCTTATGTGCTACTGTTTCAGCAATGAAAATTGCTAGGCTAATTACTGTGGTCCTATCACTGGTGAAGCAGGTGACACTAGTCCAGGAGACATCTTTAACCTGGTTAGATTCTTTTCTACAAGGACTTACACCTTGTGTCACATTTTGGCAGGGTAGGATAGTTTTTCAGGCCCATCAGGTGTCAGTAATATACTGGAAATGTTAATATAAAGGCTTCAGTGTGAGGAATAAAAAATTATTTTCCCTCTCAGTTCTACAATTCTTTTTTTTTTTATTGTTAGGACTACAGAAATATACCTATGCTACAAAGCCTGAACAATATTAATTGATAGTGCATTTAGAAACCTTCAAATTATGTCCTTGTTATTCCTGAAAAGTACTATAATTCATTCATGCACCTTATTTCAAAGGCCCTTTGTTATCATGAACACCTAAATGCATCTTTTAACTATCTTTTGTTCCTGATAATAATCATTGCTGTCAACACCAAAGGTGACACTGAGAGCTTGCCATCTCGCACCCACCTCACCTCACCAACTGCATCTTACAACATGTACAAGAGCCTATGATTAACATTACTTTATAGGATGGGATGGACATTCTGCATAGCAAGTCAAGCAGAGGAAATATAATAGAGCCATACACTTCTGCGCTCGTCTGTGCTGAACTGTAATCAGAACTGGGGATCAGGTTTTAAAGTGTTCAGATTTCTTTCTTACTTGCTCTTATCACATTCAGGTTAGAAATACTGCCATACTACGAGTAAAGCTCATAGAAAATTAGGATGTTAGATTTGCAACTGAATCGAGAAAGAGAAATATTGTTGCCTGCTTCCATCTTCATAAAGTGTACTTTTTTTTTTTTAAAAAAAAAGGTGAATACTTTGCAACGATGTTTGGAAAAAATAAGAGATTTTTCCATACACCCGCATCAGGAGGACTGCCTCTGATAATTCATGCAGAATCTTGCAGTCTTCTCCTCATGATATTATTATTATTATTATTATTATTATTATTATTATTATTAATAATAATAATAATAATAATAATAATAATAATAATAATAATAATAATAATAATAATAATAACCAGTATTTATATACTGCCTTTCTTGGTCATCAGATTTCCCGTGCAATCCTGTGTATCTTCTGTATCCGGGCAGCACGTGCCGTATGTGCTGTAAACGCGACAGGATACAGCGGCCAGCCCTTTAGGCTGGCTGCCATAACCTACACAGGATTGGGCTGTTCTCCTCTGACTTTAATTCAAGGCAGCTTACAGTGTTTTTTTTACATTATATGATGTTCTAATCTTGCATAGAATGCTTTCATTCCAGGTGGTTTCCTTCACGGTCTGGCCTCCCTCTGGCATCCGACTTCTATGCTCGACTGACAGCACACTGCCTCCCACTCAGTGTGCCAGCTGCAGAATTCTCTCTCTCTCACCAAGGCTTGCTGCAACTCGTCAGCGGCATGTTGACAGCTCTCAACAGCTCTCAAATATTCCCGGGTGTCTCAAACTGCCATTCTTAGATCTTCAGGCATACATGGCGGCAGCAATTCCACTGAGCCAGACCTCCTGCCCAAGATGATTTATTCATCTGGAAAAAAGGAAATCTTATTTCATGTTTACAAGTTAAAGTGACTAACATCATAAATTAACTGCGCAATCTTGCACACGTAAAGGCCGGCGGAGTGAGTGCTCAATACTGCTGAGCATTATGAGCTGGACAAGCTCATATTCCAAGAAATTCCAGGCAATTATGAAAGTCATAATCACTATTGGTAATGTGTCCCCCCCCCGAAGTACTTTATTCAAATAACTTCATACACATCACCTCAGGAATCCTTACTACAACAGAGTAAAGAAGGGCAGTATTATCATTCTTCATATTATGGAGAGGAGCTGAAGCTGAGAAATAGTGGCTTGCCTAGGACCACCGAGGGAATCTGTGGCTCGGGTGAGGTTTGAACAAGACCCCTGATTCACATTCTTAACCATATACACTAAAAAGTCTGTTGTGACACCAGTTTTCTGTCCGGTGTGATAACTTTCACAATTTGCATGAGGGAATGCCTTTAGACAGATGCCTCCCCATATGGATGGGAGGTGGCATAGCCCCTACAGGAGAACTATACCACCTCAGAAACACTTTCATATTAGCCCTTCAACAGTATCTTATCAGTGCAATGTGACAAAACTGTTCTTATTGAAAATCACTTCAAATGCCAAATTGTTTTAAAAGGCAGCTTTACGGAAGTCTATGATCAAATTTACCACTTCTTCCCACGCACGGCCCAGAATCGGCACAGAGAATGAAAGCTCAATTCAAACGCACGGAAAACTCTAATTGCCTTCCTACTCCTACTTGACTTCTGTAATGACTTATATAGATTTAATCAAGATTCTTCCACACCCCCGCAACCCCCAAACTTTCTCTTACATTTTTGCCTTTCTGTTTGGCAACTGTCGGGTTTGAAAATGCTGAGTGCTGCACTTGCTGGGAACCAATAAAAAGTCAGAGAGTAAATGTCAGGCTCTCTTAGACTTATTTAATCACTATGAGTGGAGTGGAAGGCAGATTTTGATTAAGGCCAGCAAAACCGATCAATAAAGTCCTTGAACTTGCATAAGTCACTACTGGCTACTTTCAATAACAGTGATAGCTTGAAACAAGGACAGAAGGTCTCTATTCTAGTATCCCAGACAGTGGACACAAAGTCATAAACAGCAGCATGTTCCACTTTATGGGGCTTTGCAGATGCAGGATTATAATCACATATTTTCTGGAACTTGATCATGAGAGATGTTCATTGAGAACTAGTTCCCACTTCAGAGGCTAAACTGGTTGCAGGGGAAATCAAACAAAATGAAAAATGAATGAATAGTTTTACAGGTTAGCCAAGAAATGTTAGACTAAATAATGAACAGCTTTAGGTTGCTTATAGTGCAATCCTAGATATGTCTACTTGGAAGTAAATCCCATGCTGTGTAATGGGGCTTATTCTCAGAGATATATATTATATAGCATTGCAGCTTTGGTTGTTTCAAAACCCAGTGGATTGTATCCAAAGTTGTTGTTCCATGAATAGAAGAACTTCCATTTGTGCAAAAGGAGAAACATGATTTTCACCAATCCCCCTTCCTCAGAGGCATCGTTTGGACAGGGCCCCTGGGCCCCAGGCGCCGCTTCAGGGGGGACACAATTTCGCTGCATAAAGGGGAACAAAAAGCGAAAATGTAACCTGCAGGTCCGTGTTGGAGATGGGCCCTCCTGCCCGCCTTGGAGCTGTTTGGCTCCAAAATGGGTAGCAAAATGGCGGGGGGGATTGGAGCCACGCTGGCGCGCAAAAGTGACGTCACGCACGTCGGCAGCCCCTGTCACGTGGCAGCGCAAATTACATCTCTGCCCTTCCTTCTACATTCCCATGCACTTCCTGAAAATCTGTTCTAAGGGTTGGGGTACCCTAGAACATGATGGCATGAAGGGGAGATTGGCAAAAATCAATGGAAGTTTTTTCACTCTCAGAACTATGATTTTGGATACAATCAAATAAAGGAAAAAAAAACCCACCGCACACACACTTGTGTGTGTGCGTGCGTAAAAAGAGACCACTTCATAGCAAACACCTTGAAGGCAGTTCAATATACCCTTGATATAGTAACCCAAGTTCAAAAAAGAGAAAAGGTCAGGGTGGAGGTGTGCTACTTTAGCATCTTCAAGATCCACTGAATATGAGACTTAAACAAACAAGAAATTACTTTCATTGATTAAATGTAGATTGAATTACTAGGAAAAAATGACAGGCCCTGCTAAGGTTATGTCCTCTAGTCATTGTTTAACTCAGCGTGACAGATTCAATCTGCTCAGCCCAAAGGAAGGCCAAAGATGTCACTCATGGCTTCGACACAATACCAGAGTCTTTCGACGAGCAAAATCGAAAAGTTGCACTTTATCAACTCACAGCCTGGAGCCAGTGTTCTCATTCAGGCTTGTGTTAGAGGAACAATGAGCTACAGCAGGCACAAGGCCGTGCCGTATAATAATTGTAGGTATCCCACAGGCAGAGCTGCCGTTGCTTTTAAGATTTCACAGAATGTGTCTTGTAGGCATGACCTAGCAGATGGGGAGGGGGTTTCCCCCTTTCTTTTCATCTTTTTCCAAAAGCCAGCTAGGAGAAATGTATAAAGCATCTTGATAAGGGATATATTTTCTCCTATAGGGGTAGGTTGATGACTGTAAGCTACTCGTCTTTATTATTATTTTTTATTTGCTTAAAAATAATAATTGCCAGAAAAGAAGTCAAGTATAGCGCCAGAAGTGAAGATAGACCTTTCGCTTTATCCTGCTAATTTGTGTCACCTTATGTATTGATGGTGAGGGGAAAAATGAAGCAGAAAATTAAGTCTGAAAGGCGTTTTTGTCCCGCTGTCACTTTCATACAACATTTAGTTCAGCTGACATGACACTCTGCCTTTTGTTACATAAAACTGTCACATTGTCCCCTTCTAGTTAGCCACAGTTGCTGGCCAAATCAATAAGGTCTGTCAAAACTGTCAAATAATGAAAAGAGCTTGCAAAACATCTTCTTATAAAAGATATGATTTTCTTTCTTTCTTCTTTTTTTATGTTGCTGCAGTCATTAAGAATGCACCTAAATTAAGGTATGGGCAAAAATATGTGAAGGGGAAACATGGTAAGCTATGCACCTGCTTGGACAAACTTTTTATAATCCTCCAAAACGTTTTTTTTAAGTGAATATTGTACTTATCCAAGGCTCTTATTTCACCGTCATGAAGAAAATGCAAAATGATCTTACAGGTAATTTCATGTTGGATGGTGGATAGCTTTAGGCTGCCTTAGCTGATCCGAAACCCAATAAAAGTAAACCTTATGAATAAAATCAGTCTTTCGTGTGAATACTCATGACAAAAGTGGTGAATCTTGATTTCTATTTCTTGCTAGAATAACACTGGGTAAAAATAGAAAGGAATTGGAAAGGAAATGCTAAAGGTGAAATCTTGGTTATTTGTTACTCAATTAAAAAAATGAACATCCCACCTTATCCACTAAGCATCAAGGTGGCTAGCAAATAAAATAAAACAGGTTGAGTATCCCTTATCCAGACTGCTTGGAATGGAAAGTTGTCTGGATTTTGGATTTGACTGGATTTCGGAATATTTGTATAAATATAATGTGATATCTTGGGGATAGGACCCAAGTCTAAACATGAAATTCATGTATGTCTCATACACAGAGATGTCACTACACCCCCCCTGGAGGGGGGCAGTCACCGTGACACCCCCTGTGACATCACAAGTCCTGCCCCCTTCAGTGGCAATTCAGCGTCAGTATAGTACAGTTCAGTAGCTGCTTTCTCCATGGCCTTCCACCAAAGCACTGGGATAATACTTGTTGTTAAGGTTGTTACCAAATTCCTCTCTTGCCAAAAAGTTGCAATGGAACACATGGTTGTTCAGTAGCCCTTAAGATCCCCAATAAAAAATACTTTATAAGATATGGATCTGTGCATGGTTTCTCAACCAGTGCTACTTTGGTTGACTGCTGGTGGTACTTGGACTGCTGGCCCGCCGGAACCCTGCTCCAACGCGGTGGTTCTGGCAGTGTGCTTTCGCTCCCAAGAGGCTCCTGCCTTTGGCCAAGCCACTCAGAAATGCCAAGAAGGGTCCTCCCACCGGACCAGAGCCTCCTACCTGCATTTTCTGGCCTCCAAAAACCTGAAAACCCAGAAGTAACTGACGATGATGTCATCACCAGTCACTTCCGGTGGTACACAGCAGGAGAGTGGTGCCGGAGGTGGTACTAGGCCTGGAAAGGATTGAGAACTCCTGAGTTGATGCAAATAAATACATAAATATTTAAAACAACGTATCATTAGATCAGCTGCTTCAGTAGCAAATTCCTGAAACAGTAGTTCAATACAGAATTTTTGGTGATGGAAAAAATCTGGGGGCTCTTAGCAGTTGAGAGTGGAATGGAAATCAAAGAAAACTGCTAAGTTCAGATGGAATGGAGATGGAGACATCCATCAGCCTGACTGTTGTTTCCCATGATCAGTGATAAATATTACCACTGACCGAATACAATGTCCGTAGCTTGAGGAAAGAACTACAATCAGTAGAAAGACAATACTAGCTTTTCCAGAGTGGCTTCTGACTATGACTACTTGTGAGCTTTCTCATTACTGGTTGTCATCAGGGATTCCCAATGCTATGGAATTTTGACTTCTCGTAACACAATTGTAGCAAATGATGATAATACATGAACAGTCTAATTATAAAATCAAGATGGTTTGTCTTAACTTTATGAAATTTTGCACAAAGTGTTTTCATGAAAGCTATACGCTGGTGAAATATCAAAAAAGAGCAGCTAAGAAGCAGCTGAGACACAGCTATTGAAAGCTTTTTTCCCCCTTGAAATGCAGGTTTGATCTGAGTGCAACTATTTTTTGTGCACATTACTTTTGAAGGAGGGTGTAGAAGGAAGACCAGGATCGTGTCATTGGATATTAAACGAGTTCTAACTTTATTGAATGGGCATAATGCAAACTTGGGGGAGGTCAACACAAAATATTACTATCAGGCCACTTGATCGCTATCCTCCATGTTAAATGGAGGCATTATAAGCACAATCTCACGATATAAAGAGGCCAGTCTTATCCTTTAATCCAACTGACAGCCCTTTGACCAGGATGGATGAATCTTATTGCTCAATTCTATCCCCCTCCTCCACGCTGAAGCATGGAGCCACATCATGGAGTTGTGTGCTGCATTCTGGGGGCAGGGAATCAGGAGGGCTGCTCAAGGTATTTTTTTCTTACCTTTGCATAGGCCTGCTGATGGCTTATGGGCCCCCTCAGACCTACACCAGCTTTATAGCGGGCTATGTTATATAGCTGGACCGGGAAAAGAAAGGTGAGAGAGTGGGCTGAAAAATGGGGGATAGGATCCGGCATGCACATTTGACACCAAGATCCCTCCAGCCTGCTCCCTGGCCCCTGCCCTCCCCAATCCACTCCAAAGCTCCTCCTGCCCATGAAACACCTTTCTCCAACATAGCTGCCCTGGCACGATCCAAGGTCCGCGGCAGTATCACTTTAATGCTTGGACCGGCCTGGCAGTGGTGTGCTCCACACGCTATGGCAGGGCCTTTTACAACAGTGGGACAAGTGTCCCACTGCTGTAAATGGGTGAGAGGTTTGGGCGATAGAGAAGGCAAGACTTCTTCAGTTCTCAGTATTTTTGGGATTCAAGCATGATGGTGGAAGGAACCACTGGTGGTGCTAGGGCATGGCGGGGGGCGGGCCGGTTTGGAAACGGGGACTTATCCACTTTAAATCTCTCCAACATTTGAGCATATACAAACAATTGGCAATTAAAGTCTTCTTCCATTAATTTTTCTCTTGACTTCATTGTACAGTCTCCTTGTGAAAAAAATTAATAAATTTCTGTATAATAGTCCTTTCTCTTTCGGCACGTTACTCCCACCAAAATACGCTTCATATGGTGCAACCCATAATGGTATTTTCTCATAAAACCTGATTTTATATCTGTTCCAAATTCTCCATAATGCATGTCCCTTCTGAGGACAAGGCTTCAAGTGGCGTTGTGCGCCTGCACGAAGAACGCATCTTTGGGCCTTGTTAGAAGCGGCCGAATCACCGAAGAAGACGGCGAGTGGTTCATACAGGGGGTGATGTGGTGGGGGGAGGGGGTGTGACACACATCAGGGGGTTGACACGGTAGCGAAGGGGGGGTGATGCGTTGATCCAGCCGACCTCCCTCCGGGGGTGATGTGTTGGCTCATGACGTCACAGGGAGGAACTGCTCCGGCTCTGCTTTGTCCCCAGCAGCTCTGATTGGCCTTTGCTGCTACCCAATCAGAACACTGATTGGGCCATGGGGGCTGACGGAGTGTGCTCAGCGTGCTCTTTGTTGCTGCAATGTTCCCCATTAAATAAATAGGGACTCGCAACCAAAGACTCGGGACTTGGACCCAGAGACTTGGGACTTGACTTGAGACGTGGAGTCAGAGACTTGATCCACATCCCTGCTTTTTACTAGGAGTTATATAAACACATAATAACAATAATGCCTTTCCTGAAGCTTTAAGTAAATGGGAAACTTATACCCCGAGACTTACCGTAGATCTTTCTGCAGATCTTTCTGTGTAACGATATTTTATTTCCGGACTCAGCAACAAAAATGTAAGAGCAGGGCACAGCATGCAATGCACAGCAACGCAGTGTCTTGATAGTGCAGCATGGCAAAACTGCTTTGACACATTCCTGCTAATGCTCCCATTCTTAAACTGACAAACTGCTGCTTGCATATTGTAAACTGTTGGCTGGTACTGCTGCTCAGCCTTGAGTAAGAATGATCCACAGGCGTTTGCTCTACTGAAGAAAGTGAATTTCAAAAACAGGCAAAAAAAAAAAGGTAATCTGCCGCAAAACTGGGAAAATAGTTTGCCCGTCATCATTAAAGATGAGGCTGATAGCTTCAGCTGTGGTCCTAGGCAATGTCTATGCCAATTTTTTTTATTTGTTTATGGCATTGATACCTTTTCCTTCTTCTCAGGGGCTCAGGGCAGAATACAGTTTTCTTGCCCCTCCTATTTATCTTCACAATAGCCCTGTGAGGTAGGCTAGGCTGAGAAACAGTGCAAGGCCTAATGGCTAGGCTTACCAGATCTCCAACCGGGACAGAGTGCTAGAACTTTAGGAGAAGGAATGTGGGCAGGTGTAGCTTGTTAAACCTTAGAGCACAATCCTAGGCATGTCTACTCAGAAGCAAGCCCCACTGAACACAATGGGGCTTGCTTCTGAGTAGACATGCCTAGGATTGTGCTCTAGGACTTAACAAGCTACACCTGCCCACATTCCTTCTCCTAAAGGTCTAGCACTCTGTCCCAGTTGCAGATCTGGTAAGCCTACTAATGGCTAGAGTAGGGATTTGACCCTGAAGTTCCCCAGTCCTAGTTCAACCATGACACCATCTTGGCTAATTCACATCATTGATTCCAAGTGTCAGATACACTTTTCAAGTGTCCGGAAAAAAAATCTTGGACAGACAAATTGAGTTGTAATTTGAAACCAGCAACAAAGTAGATACACTGATGATAATGTTTCTGTTTTTTGAACCAATCCAGTTTGTACGCTGGTATGACAATTCAAAAAAATATTGCAAAATTATGAATGCCTTCCTCTTAAGCTAGGGCCATGATCAGTTTGCTCATCATGACAAGCTTTTTTTCTTCTCCCATATCTGCCTCACAGTGCTTGTGTGTGGAACATTAAATTAGGATTATAAAGAATTCTGCCTGAAAAATCTGTTATTCGAGTGACTGAGAATGATTTAAATTTCTGGTTTGATTTTTTTTAAAGCTTTAGTTTATTTATTTCAATAATTTATATGGCTACGAATGTTGAGTCATGACAAAAACACTGTCCCAATTCCATGTCTCAAAAACTGCCTGACCCAAACTCACTAATGAAGACCTCATCTAAAGGTTCAAGCTTATGAATATATCTTGCTCTCATCCCCTTATAAAGCAGCACAGTTTTATAGTAACTAATGGACCATGTTAGGTGCTTGATTTCTTAATTCAGAATAACAGCGCAGAGAAATATACCTTTTGGAACCATATATTAAAGGACTGTATCCCTTTATAGCTTCCTAAGCACAAAAGAAAGAAATTGTATTCACCTGCTCTTAAAATATACATATTTATTTTCAAATGTTCCTTCACTGCACAGACCAGTTAATTTGTATCTAAGGGTACAAAGCTATAAAACCAATAACTTTCATGTGGAATACTGTATATGAGCTACTTTGGCTCTCAATAATATTTACCACGGTTTGGGTTCTGAACATGATAGTTTGTAGATGGCAGGTCTTCAGTATAATTTAGGCTACCATTTGCCCTCAAGTAGGCCTATTTAAAGTATAATTGACTGCCCTGGCAATTATTGTGAATAGCAGCTGTCTGCTGCTGAAAAGGGCCATATATATACAATGAGAGAGAAAGGATCAAATACAAGTGATAGGGGAAAACAGCATAAAGAAAATATCTGGATAAAGTATTTTACACCAGATGTTACAGTGGGAAAGGCACAAGGCTTATTCGACATTTCCAATTAGGGACTATTAAAAAAAATGAATGAAAGTACTCATCTATTTATGAAAAGCAGCTGGTTCTGCCCCCTAAATATAAAACTGGCAAAAGTTGCATTTGTTCTAAAATTGTTACAGCTTTACAGCCTGTCTTTTCTTTGCATTCGCCACAGAAAGCCATTGTTGTATCAGGTACCTTTTGCATCAGACAAAAAACACCTTGCTTTGTTTTTCTCCTAAATAGCTACATAATTAGATGGATTATTTCATGTGTCTGCGTGAGTGTTTGCTGAAGAGAACAAGCCAGATAAATTAGCACTTAGCCAAATGCACAATAGCACATAATATGCCCTTGTGTTTCATATAAAGCTGTATTTTTCATTCATGGCTGGTTGGCAAAACTGACTTTGCTTTTGAAAATGACAGGTGGTACTCTCTGGAGCACTCGGCATGAAGGGGGGGGGAGCCTTCCCCAGGATATACCGTATTGGTCTGAGTATAAGACTCACTTATTTCTCCTAATTTAAGTTTTTAAACTAGGGGTGTGTCTTATAATCAGGCTGTTGCAATTTAATGCCAGTGATTTAATTAAAAAATTTTAATAGCACCAAACTTTAAGGGTGCATCTTATAATCAGGTGCGTCTTATACTCGGGACAATACGGTATTAAGTTCTGTCAATAGTGCCAGCGATTCAGTATGCAAACTAGGGCTGGTGATTTCTTCTAAAAATGACTTCTTTTTTTAATAAGGGAGGGAGTTCATTTGCATCTCTTTTCGCTTGACATCACCAGCCGTACTAAATAGTTGAGATTCTGGACTACGCATTACATTTTGTCCCGCAAAGACTTTTACCTATTTTTAATAGGCCTTATTTTAAGGTGAGTGAAGTTCAGCATATTTCAATAAACTTCAACATTCCATATCAGGAATCAATAGCTCTCCTCCTTTCTTTTGAGGTTATTAAATTGCAGCTGTGACATTAGCCTTCCTTATCTAATTGATTATCTTTTCTCAGAGCTAAGAAAATCAATGGCACTGGTCTGTTTTTACTTAATAGATGTTTTCTCCTAATTGGCTACTCAGGTGGCTCCAGTGAGCTCAGTATGTTTTCTGATGCTTACAGTACGTTGCAGCACTTGTAAACTATTTTACCATGGGCAACGGTTATTGATTTTATAATGAAATCTAAAAAAAAAATCAATTGAATCTGGATTATAGATCAGAATTCCCAGGAATGTTCAGGACAAATGGCAAACTCACTTTGAAACCCCTTCAAGATGTGATCCAATTAAATGTGTCTTTAGAAGTATTATACTGCTTACAAATTTGCCCCAAAGCCACCAGATTTCATCACTGAAAATATCTACAGAGTAAGTAGGCTAGTAGTGTTTCCCGTTGCTGTCTTCTGATTTTTCTATATTGAACCGATTCTGCACTGAAACATCCTCCCCCCATTCTGTTCAACCGCTTCTCTTCCCAGAGGCATTTCTACGGTAGGGGTGGTACTGTAAGTTGCATCCCATCCTAGTCCCCGTTTCCAAACCGGAACAAGGAGGCCCTGCCCCCTCACTGTCAGAGCCATTCCATGTGGTGAAGGCGACGGGCAGAAGACTCCCTGCTCATCGCCTTCGCTGCACAGTGAATTTCGAAATATCTGTATCCTATCAAATGTTATGACCAAATAACCGAAAACAGAAAACACAACTTCCTTGTGTAACAAAAACTGGATTTCCTTAACTCAAAACAGACCAATGAGACTGATTATTCTGAGATTGTTCTGAGAGCCGAGTTGGTTACTGTTACTGTTACCTGTACTGTTATATATTAAAAAAAATAAAGTTAATGCTCTCATACTGGGTAATGCAAACCGTTGTGATGCCTCTGTTTAGGTTGCAAACATACATTAGCCTGTGTGTATAATATTGTAAATTTAAAGGTGTAATTTTGATTAATCGAGAGGTAGGGCAATGGCATGGGGGCGGGGCAATGATGTATTTCCCCACCCACTGCATGGGAGAAGGTTCATCATGGGGGTGACGCACTGACCTTCCGCATCAGGTAACGCAAGCCCTAGGAACGCCCCTGGTGGTCGGGCAATTGGACAGCCTGGGTCACATTAGACAGATATACTTAAAACAGGATGTGATGCAAGAAGGGTTTAGTACGTTTCTTGAAGGGTTTGTGGTTTCTCACCCTCTTCCTTGATTCTGCTGATGAGAATAACTTCTTCACCCATCGTTGGGTATGCCATGTTGACTGGATGCCCATATAGGTGGTGGATCCTTTCTCCCTTCTAGCTAAGTCGAGCAGGGATGTGTAGTCTTCTCGACACTCAGGCTGGGTTGGTAAACTGGAATGCTGCCTTGAAGGTCTGTTTATTTCTCAACCCAATTCCCTCCCTCACCTTTCTCTTGACCCTCAGAATGAAGGGTTGGAAGAAAGCAGGTATTCTCAACAAAGATTTGGAATATCATGTTTGCTTAATTGCCTGAAAGGCTTTTTCACAATCTTCAGACCATTGAAAGGTGGCATATCATCCCCCTTTCATCAGGTCAGTTAATGGAGCTGCTATGGAAGCAAAGTCATGGATGAAACATCTGTAATACCCACTAAACCCAGGAAACCTTTTACTTCCCTCTTGCTGCAGGGCTGAGGTTATTGTTGTACATCACTGGTCTGACCATTCCTCCTCCTATGATGAACTCCAAGTATTGGGCTTCTCATAGGCCAATGCTACACTTCACTGAGTTTGCAGGGAGGCTGGCTTTTTGCAAGGATCCCGACACAGCCGTTACGTCTTTCAGATGTTGTTCCCAAGATCCACGGATGATAATTATGTTATCAATATACATGGCTGTGTATGCTAGGTGGTCCATCACTTGTTAAAAGGTTGCTGCTGTCCCATACAATCCAAATGGCATTCCCGTAAATTGAAAAGTCCTTGGGGTGCTGTGAATGCTGTTTTCTCTTTAGACTGTTTGCTTAGGCGGATCGGCCAATATTGTTTCGTTAAGACTATTTGGCCTCCTCCCAATTTTTCCACCAACTGATATTTGGCCTCCCCCAACTGTTCTATCAGGCCAGATACTCTTGGTATAGGATACTCCATAGGGTATGGGTCAAACCAGGAAACCTTATTATCTTTCCTTAAATTGATGCAAACCCTTATTGAGCCATCTGGTTCAAGAACAATGACAGGATAGCTCCTCCAGGGACTCTGTGATGACTCAATCAACCCTAACTGCCTCATTCATTCCACATTCTTACTAATTGTCTGGGCCACCATCTACTCAGGAGCTGTACAACTGTCCCTGAGTTCAGTTTGAATGTGATGACAGGCTAAGGTTGTACATGCTGGATCTTTAGAAAATACATCTACAAAAACCTGTTCCAATTGCCTTGCATAACTCCTTTGAGTATTGACCCCATCTAAAGATAAGGCGGCCAGAGTCTCATAGCCCCCAAGGGTCCCAAATCAGGATCATCCTCCTCCTCTGCCCACAGGCATTCCTGCATTCACTGGGCCTTCAAAAGATTAACATGGTATGTTTGGAGCAGTGGATCTCATAATCCACCGGACCCATTTGGCCTACCACTTCATAGGACCCTGCCACCTGGCTAGTAACTTGGACTTGATTTTGGGCAGTAATAAAAGTACTATTACTCAGTATAGTACTGTGTAAAAGTATAGTACACAAGTCTCCCATCCAAAAACAAACCAAGGAAATTCCTTCTTAGCTTCCTTAAGAAGGTAGAGAACCAGCTCAATCAGCCTTAAGAGCTGCATTCTTTAAATGGAAGAAACAATGTATTCTAAAACCCAGCATATAAATTGAACCAGCCAGTAGGAAAGAACTAAGTTTGCATTCCACTCAAAGCCTTTTGGGAACACAGTCTGGAGGGAGAGAAGGGGTGGTTTTGTTGCACAAGAATCTCTTCTGTTCACTGCCAATTATGTTTCTCTTTTCAGTAAGAAATTAGGGACTACTTAGAGAGAACGTACTCAGTTAATGTCACCCAATTGGATGTAAATGCTAGAAAGGGGTTTATACAGAGATTTAGCAGAGGGGTTTTTCTGTATGGGAGCCCTTATCAGCTGTGCCTTACAGCAAGCTGTGTACCCCCGCCTGTTGGTTAGCGTACCCCCAGGTGTAGTATGTGTACCACAGGTTGACAACACCTGCTTTAAACAATGAAGTGGCCCAGTTTACACCAAAAATTACCTTGTCTCATGCCTCAGCCTGGCTCATCAGAGCATGAAGATATAAATGAACAGATATAATTGAAAAGCGCTTGAGTAATGTCTGGTGAAATCTCAGTAGAAAGAAAGTTGCTGTGTACGATTTCTAGTGGCTCAAGGTTGGGTGTCCATAGTTCCTTGCTGTTTCCCATGAATAACGGCACAATCCTGTGTACATTAGCACCAGGAGAGCGTGTGCTCTCCCAGCACTGAGTACAGTAGCGTCGTAACGTAGGGGGCCCTGATGTACAGGGCCCCAGGCGCCGAGCTTCCGGGGGGCGCTCACCTCGGACTCGAAGCTGGAGCGCGGTGCCCGCCCGCAGCCATAGTGGGCGGGTGGCGCTCCAGCTTTCGAGTCCGAGGCGAGCGACAGCGTCGTCGTCTAGGCAACGCGCAGCGCGCGCCTAGACCCTGTGGCTGCGGGCACGCACTGTGCGCGTTGCCTAGACGACGACGGCGCTCTCTCGCTCCTCGGACTCGAAAGCTGGAGTGCAGCGCCCGTCCGCAGCCACAGCGGGCGGGCGGCGCTCCAGCTTTTGAGTCCTGAGCGACAGCGTTGTTTGACGTCATGTGACGTCCGGGGGGCGCTCGGCCATCTCCCGCCCCCCCCTAGCCCCAGGTGTCGGGAGGGCTGAAGACGCCACTGACTGAGTATCGTAAATGTGCCGTAAAGTGTGTTTATGGCACTCGGAGAGTAAGGATGGCCAGAGCAGCAGCCGGCGGCTCTTACCCTGGCTCCTGCCTGGCCCTGCGACCTCCGGAGCAGTTACACCGGCTGGGGCAGGCGTGGAGGGAGGGCGGACTGGGCAGTGAGGGGGGTAGCCTCAGGTCTGGAAAGGGCAGGGATATCAGCGGTGAGATACGCTGATATCCAAAGACTTCTCCAGGCCCAGCTCGGCCTTACACAGCCGGCGTGAATATACGTGAGCTCCGGAGCTCGCGTACATTTGAGGAGGCCCATTGGGCCTCTGGCCACTTACACCCGGGGAAGGGGACCATCGTCCCCTTGCCTTGAGGTACACCTGGGCTGCCCCAGGGCAGCCCAGGAGCTGAAAAGGATACGGCGGCCTGCCCTTTAGGCTAGCCGCTGTATCTTACACAGGATTGGGCTGCCCGATGGTGTAGTGGTTTGAGAGTTGGACTTAGACCTGGAAGATTCAGGTATAAAGTCCCACTCAGCCATGAAGTTTCCTGGGTGTCCTTGGGCCAGTCACTATCTCTCAACCTAACCTACCTCATAAGGTTATTGTGAGGACAAAAGAAGGGAACGAGCTACTGTATGTACACTGCCCTGTGCTCCTTGCAGGAAAGGTGGTATAAAAATGTGAAAAATAAACAGTAAGTAAGAGAAGCAGAATACATTATGCAAACCAGTAAGAATTGCAGAATAAATTATGCAAAATAATTTAATTTGAAATGGGCTGTAGCTCTGTGGTAGAGCACCTGCCTTGCATTCAGGAGGTTCCAGGTTCAATGCCCAGCATTTCCTGTTAGGGCTATGAAAGACCCCTGTCTGAAATGTCAGAGATTTGCTGCCATTCCGAGTCGATAATACTGAGCTAAAAGGACCAAAGTGTCTGTCTCGGCAGAAGGCAGTGTATACACCCAGAGCCAACCCATCCATGACACCAACAGAAACTCTTGCCTCAGGCAGCAGCAGACTGGCAGGAGGTGTCCACTTTCAGCCAGCTGTTTCCTGCACTGATTCTCCTCCTCCCATTCTTCGGATTGGAAAAGGAACAGGGGGACAAAGTGGAAGTGTGGAGGAGAAGAGAGCAGTGGGCTAGACTAGGCAGTGGGCTAGACTTCTCAACCTGTGGTACGGGTACCCCTAGGGATACACAGACCTCTTGCTGGGGGTACGTCAAGCCCTGCCCCTTATCTGCCCCATCAGCAGCTAATTAAATGTTAACACGGATTTTAAATTGTAATTTTTTTTTTAGTCCTTCTGTTTCTCTGGTTTTGGGCTTATTTTTGTCCTTTGGAAAATGTACTTTGGTGGGGTGGGGGAGGGAGGAGCTGATTTTGGGAAGTGTGACTTGGAGAAAAAAAGAGAATTTTTTCACATTTAAAATTGTTTTAGTACTTTTTTATTTAACTATTAATCACCTAATTAATTAATTGATTAATCCAATTAATTAGCAGTTAATTAGCAGGGGTACTTCAGAAAATTGGACTATGATAGGGGGTAGTACCCCCGGGGTACCCAGGCCTCCAAAGGTTGAGAACCCCTGGGCTAGAGAGTGTCGAAGGAGCAGAAGCTGGCATATCACTAGGTAAAGGAGGCACCATTTGGCAGGCTGCCTCAGGTGTCAGGAGGCCTTGAGCTACCTCTGTATAGACCATCTTAAGGTTTAGCACAACATAGAGTACACAGCCATGTGCTTATTCTAAAACTAAATCACTTCTCCCAATGAAATCTATACTTGTAAGGATTTTGCAGTGGAAGCTGCTGTAATGTAGCACCCATCCAGCTGTGAAATCTCTGGTTTAAATCTAGCCTCAGCCATAAACACACAAAGCGGCCATGTGCAAACTACTCAAACTGGTCTGATACGAGATTAATAATATTCGCCTACCCGCAGAGATGATGTAAGGATCAGAGCTGAGAAATGAAACTATTTGCTTTGTTTCATGGCTATTCTAACCCAGAGCGCCTCCTGTTTTCTGCAGTTTGTTGTTGGCACTTGTTGCAAAAACCATTTTGCACTGTTGTGATGCTGGTTTTGTCAGAGCCAATTTTGAATGCTTCTCTGTTGTCCTCCTAATCCTCCACCTCAGTCACTCACACTGCCACCAAATCCTATTGGCTGTGGTGAGCCAAGGAATTTCACTGACGTTATCACAATGCAACCTGTGATGTAATTACAGCACGCATGGTTGTAGACCAGTGTTTCTCAAACTGTGGGTCGGGACCCACTTGGTGGGTCGCGAGCTGATTTCTGGTGTGTCCCAGGTGATGGAAAGATCAGATAAGTAATTGCCACAAGCCCTGAGGCTATTCAAAAATCAGATAGTTGCTAATTGCCCTTCAAACCGCTGAGCCCCTGCAGTTTGCAAGATAGCTGCTAATTACCCTACAAGCAGCTGAGCTCTTGACTTGTAAATAAATACATATCTTTATTTATTTCTAGTTCACCTTTTTTAATGTCTCGTAAAGCTAGGTGGGTCCTGATACAGTGTCATTTTAAAAAGCGGGTCCCGGTGCTAAAACGTTTGAGAACCACCACTGGCGTCGCTCTAGGTGGGGCGGAATGCTAAGTGCCGCCCCACTCTGAACCTCCGTTACAGCTCCGTGCGAGGCGGCCCCACCCCCTCGCCTTTTGAGCCATTTGAGGCAGCGAAAACAATGCACAGGAGACTCCCTGCACGTTGTTTTCGCCGCCTCGAATGGCTCCGAATGCAAGGGGGCAGGGCCGCCTCATGCAGAGCTGTAACGGAGGTTCAGAGTGGGGCGGCACTTAGCGTTCCGCCCCACCTAGAGCGACGCCAGTGAGAACCACTGTTGTAGACAATATGGATGTACAAAGATGAAGAATAAGAAGGAAAATGGCGCGGGGCTAGAAGCATCCAGGAGCACAAAAGGACACCAAACAGCATAGAGACAATGGACATTTTCCTTGAGACAATTTCAGTATCATTACAACTGTTTTCAGTAAATTGTTAGGTTGTGTTGAATGTGCTATGTTTCAAGAAGATGGACATTAGCGAACAGGATTACTGAGATAATGCAATGAAACACACTGAATACTCAGCAAAGTGCCACATAAATACGAAACATTTCTTTAGAGAATTCTAAATCTAAAGTGGCCTCTGCTCTGCGCTGCCGGATGTTTCGCTTGTCCCCTGATGCCATGGCAATATAGCTAATGCACATTTGTCAAATGGAGACAAGACAATGGATAATGCTGACTGCCAAATCCACTGGCATTTGAGTTTGTTGCCAGTGCTGGTTGGCTTTTTGACATTGCTGTTAAGGTGTAAAAAGAAGCAATTAGTATGACAAAAAGGAGCTAAGGAGGAGGCTGCATTGAGAGGTGAGAATAGCCATATAAGACCAGCAATGTTATTGTTATGGCTTCCCCATGAGCAGCCCTGGACTTCCGAGTGCTGAGGGCCCCCTGAAAATAAGGCATTTGACATCTGACACACTGACCTTTTCAGCAAAGGTCAGACACATCATCTTGGTACTTAATGGCTGCCCTCCTGCCTCTTGATGTGGTTCTCCGAGCAGGAAGCCTGTATGTGTATATTAACATTGCTGGAAATATTAGCAAGTGGTCAGGTGGGAGAGATAATATAGATATTAAGGCCATCTGATTCTGGCGACAGAATTTCCTCTCTGTTCGTTCTTACCACTGCTTGCACATCTGGTGAACTTTTTGCGTATACAGAAGCTCGTATTGGTCAGGCTGAGTCAAAACTATCCTTCCAATGCACCAGGTGGCAAAGTTGGGAGGTCATTCCAGCACCTCAGGAAGGGGGCAGGGAGCAAAAGAGCATGAAAGTTAGCTGGACTTCCCTTCATGGCACAGTGTGTGACCCTGAAGGGACTGAAGGGTTTGGGAGTCGGACTTAGACCTGGAAGAACCAGGTTCAAATCCCCACTCAGCCACAAAGCTTCCTGGGTGACCTTGGGCCAGTCACTATCTCTCAGCCCCACCTACCTCACAGGGGTGTTGTGAGGACAAAAAGGAGGGGAGGAAATATGTACACCACTCTGAGCTCCTTGGAGGAAGGGCGGTATAAAAATGTGAAAAAAAAAATCTGGAGGGTGCCAGAGATGGTCACTGAGAGAAGGGTTGCTGGCAGCTGCCATTTTTGTTCTTACCTTGAAGTCCCCTTTGAATTATTCTACATGATGATGCAGCATCATTCTGAGAGGATTAATGAGGACAACTTGTGGTTACACCTCCTGAGTGAAGCAGCACAGGGGAGCGTATCACCACCAAGAGTACAAAACAGCAGTGTCAGGATACGTTTGAGATTTTTGTCTCCTGACACGCTCCAGTTTTGAGCCAAAATTCACTGTAGAGACTTTTTGCTCAGCCTTACTAAAAAGAATTGGGGTCCTGACAGGAGTGAATACGACCCCCAAGCAATGCAATGTGTTGAAGGGAGCTAAGGAACCCCAGTGACACTGAACTGAGTTTATTTATATAAGCTACCTTGGGAATTCTTCTCAATCGAAAGGTGGAACAGAAATCAATCAATCAAGTGCGTAAGTAAATAAATAATAAGTATCCCTATTACTGGGCTATGCAAAGGCTTTGTATTTGTTTTGAACAATTAATCCTTTTCTGGACGCCATTACTTTGGGGTATAATTATGAGTATCCCCTTCACGCTTCAGATCTGCTTTGTGAGATAATGCAGTAAGTCTGAAAAGTGAGAATACCAATATTGCATAATTGAAACATATCAGTTATGCATACTATATAATTTAAAAGAAAAAAGTTTATAATATCTTTTGATTTTTTTGCCCATTTAAATTATATGGTAGATATAACTCAAGGCAGAACATAATATATTTAATCTTGGTCATTGTATTTCTTGAGCATGATGCAAAAAAAAAATTATAATCAGGTTGCAAATGTAATAGGAAAGGATTGTTCCAACTAGCTATTTTCTTCCGAAGAGAATATTGGTGTAAGTACCTGCTAATTTGCAGCTCTCCCACAGCAAGAACACAATAGGGCAAGAGGAGAGAAGCCACTTCACACCAAACCTCCGGCTGCTACCTTGCAGCCTTTCCATTGTTTTTTTGTGTGTATTAAAATATGTTGAATTTCAAGGGGATTTTTTTTTTAAAAAAAACAGATGCTAGATCTGTGGATCATGGGAATATGAATTTAAAATATGGTTATTTAGATATCAGCTCGATCTTGCCAAGAAACGGCAGTGAAAAAATGAGGGATGTCTTCTAATTTACAAAATCAAATTATGGGAAACGGAGAAGAATAATGTGACCTATTGCTTGGTTTGAAGACAAAACAGGGTACATTTACCTGCAGTTGTAACTGAACAGTAACCTGTATATATTCCATATGGTCCCCTTCCTCAACCTTTACAACCCCTGCATTTGCCCGTGGGCTATAAGAAGTTACCTTGTTTTGTGGTACACCATTCATTGGTCCATCTAGCCCAGTACTAGTAGTGGCACTACTAATAGTAATCAAAGCATAAGGTTTTTCCAACACTCCTTTTCAACAGAGATGTTTAACTCAGGGTGTAATCCTAGCCGGCTGCTAGGCCAGCGTAGGACGACTGTGCTGGCCCATCATCATCATCATCATCATCATCATCATCATAACAGAACACAGTAAGCAAAAGGGCCCCTTCTTTCAGCTAATTTTGGGGTGAGATCTGACCTGAACATTGACATCTTGGGAACATTGAACATTGACATCTTGGGAATCAGCGAACTAAAATGGACGGGCATGGGCGAATTTAAGTCAGGTGACCATCATATCTACTACTGTGGGCATGAATCCCTTAGAAGAAATGGAGTAGCCCTCATAGTCAATAAAAGAGTGGGAAAGGCAGTACTGGGGTGCAACCTCAAAAACGACAGAATGATTTCAGTTCGAATCCAAGGCAAACCATTCAACATTACAGTAATCCAAGTGTATGCCCCAACCACTGATGCCGAAGAAGATGAAGTTGACCGGTTCTATGAAGACCTGCAACACCTTCTAGAACTAGCACCCAAAAAAGATGTCCTTTACATCATAGGAGACTGGAATGCTAAAGTAGGAAATCAAGAAATAAACGGAACAACAGGCAAGTTTGGCCTTGGAGCGCAAAATGAAGCAGGGCAAAGGCTAACAGAGTTCTGTCAAGAGAACACGCTGGTCATAGCAAACACTCTTTTCCAACAACACAAGAGGCGACTCTACACATGGACATCACCAGATGGTCAATACCGAAACCAGATAGATTATGTGCTTTGCAACCAAAGATGGAGAAGCTCTATACAATCAGTAAAAACAAGACCTGGAGCTGACTGTGGCTCAGATCATGAGCTTCTTATTGCAAAATTCAGGCTTAAACTGAAGAATGTAGGGAACACCACTAGACCAGTCAGATATGACCTAAACCATATCCCTTATGAGTATACAGTGGAGGTGAAGAATAGATTTAGGGCATTAGACCTGGTAGACAGAGTGCCTGAAGAACTATGGACGGAAGTTCGTAACATTGTACAGGAGGCAGCAACGAAAACCATCCCAAAGAAAAAGAAATGCAAGAAAGCAAAGTGGCTGTCAGATGAGGCTTTACAAATAGCTGTGGAAAGAAGGAATGCAAAAAGCAAGGGTGAAAGGGAAAGATATAAACAACTGAATGCAGAGTTCCAGAGAATAGCAAGGAGAGATAAGAAGGCCTTCTTAAATGAACAATGCAAGGAAATCGAGGAAAACAACAGAATGGGGAGGACTAGAGATCTCTTCAAGAAAATTGGAGATATCAAGGGAACGTTTTGTGCAAAGATGGGCATGATAAAGGACAAAAAAGGCAGAGACCTAACAGAAGCAGAAGAGATTAAGAAGAGATGGCAAGAATACACAGAAGAACTATACAAGAAAGATCTTAATGTTCCTGATGACCACACTGGTGTGGTCACTGACCCAGAGCCGGACATCCTAGAGAGTGAAGTCAAGTGGGCCTTAGGTAGCATTACTAACAACAAAGCTAGTGGAGATGATAATATCCCAGCTGAGCTACTTAAAATCCTAAATGATGATGCTGTGAAAGTGCTGCACTCAATATGCCAACAAATTTGGAAAACTCAGCAGTGGCCAAAGGATTGGAAAAGGTCAGTTTACGTTCCAATTCCAAAGAAGGGCAGTGCCAAAGAGTGTTCAAACTACCGTACAATTGCACTCATTTCACATGCTAGCAAGGTTATGCTCAAAATCCTACAAGCTAGGCTTCAGCAGTACGTGGACCGAGAACTACCGGACGTACAAGCTGGGTTTCGAAGAGGCAGAGGAACTAGAGATCAAATTGCCAACATGCGCTGGATCATGGAGAAAGCACGAGAGTTCCAAAAAAACACCTACTTCTGCTTCATTGACTACGCAAAAGCCTTTGATTGTGTGGATCACAACAAACTGTGGCAAATTCTTAAAGAGATGGGGGTACCAGACCACCTTACCTGTCTCCTGAGAAACCTGTATGCGGGACAAGAAGCAACAGTTCGAACCGGCCATGGAACAACTGATTGGTTCAAAATTGGGAAGGGAGTACGGCAAGGCTGTATATTGTCACCCTGCTTATTTAACTTATATGCAGAGTACATTATGAGAAATGCAGGGCTGAATGAATCACAAGCCGGAATCAAGATTGCCGGGAGAAATATCAACAACCTCAGATATGCAGACGATACCACCCTAATGGCAGAAAGTGAAGAAGAACTAAAGGGCCTCTTGATGAGGGTGAAAGAGGAGAGTGCAAAAGTTGGCTTGAAACTCAACATTAATAAAACTAAGATCATGGCATCGGGTCCCATCAATTCCTGGCAAATAGAAGGGGCAGAAATGGAAGCAGTAACAGATTTTACTTTTCTGGGTTCCAAGATCACTGCAGACGGAGACAGCAGCCATGAAATTAAAAGACGCTTACTCCTTGGAAGGAAAGCTATGGCAAACTTAGACAGCATAATAAAAAGCAGAGATATCACCATGCCAACAAAGGTTCGTATAGTCAGGGCGATGGTGTTCCCAGTAGCAATGTATGGTTGCGAGAGTTGGACCATAAGGAAGGCTGAGCGCCGAAGAATAGATGCTTTTGAACTGTGGTGCTGGAGAAGACTCCTGAGAGTCCCTTGGACTGCTAGGAGATCAAATCAGTCAATTCTAAATGAAATCAACCCTGACTGTTCCCTGGAAGGACAGGTACTAAGGCTGAAACTCAAATATTTTGGCCACCTAATGCGAAGAGAGGACTCTCTGGAGAAGACTCTGATGCTGGGAAAGATTGAAGGCAAAAGGAGAAGGGGAAGGCCAAGGATGAGATGGTTAGACAGCATCACCGATGCAACAAACATGAAAATGAGCGAACTCAGGAAGATAGTGGAGGACAGGAAGGCCTGGCGGGATATGGTTCATGGGATCACGAAGGGTCGGACACGACTTAACGACTGAACAACAACAACAATCTGACCTGAAACTTCTTAGATAGGAAATTTTGGCTCAAAATCTTGGGGTACTCAGGAGTGCTACCACTGTTGTGTCACAATGATGGCAGCAGTGCTTCTCCTCTAGTGGGGGGCACCATTCCCCCCCCCAGAATATCCCATGGAGCAATGCTATGCGATGATATAATGTAGGCTAACCATATCCAAAAAGGAACAGGGTGCCTATATCTTTAACCATTGTAAGAAGAAGGCATTTGAGCAGGTGTTGCTTGTTGTACCCTTCCATGATGAGCTGCACCTGCCCAAAGTCCAATGGTTAAAGGCACCCTGTCCCTTTTTGGATATGGCCAGCCTAAATAATGTCACTTTTAAGGGGTTTATGGGGAGAATGGTGGCTGCTAGCTGGTGACCACCGGGAGGAACACTAACCAATGTTTAACACACACCATTTTGTGTCCCTCACAATCCTGAAAAAAACATTGAAATGACCCCCATTTTGCCAACTGCAAATAGTTGGTCAAAATTGAGGGGGAAGGCTGTTGAGTCAGCACCAATGGGATAAAAAAAATGTATTTGATTCCAGAATGTGATCAAGTGATGGAAATATTTCCTGTAGAAATAGTTATTTCTATAGGAAATAACATATATGAAAAACATTGTCATTTACAAATCATGGCATCAGCTATGATTTTGATTCTCTGGCACTGAAAA
This sequence comes from Plestiodon gilberti rubricaudatus, assembly GCA_026170595.1. Lineage (NCBI taxonomy): Eukaryota > Metazoa > Chordata > Lepidosauria > Squamata > Scincidae > Plestiodon > Plestiodon gilberti. Next base: position 22,700,332 of record JANXHW010000002.1, on the reverse strand, counting down.
ACAGATAACGTTTGACACTGAATTATCAATAGACTTATTCTGACTATAATTCTTCCTTCTTTAAAGTTTCTCAGTAAGTAGAATACGAATTCCCCACTTGACATACAGGGCAGATATTCATTAACTTAGGTAAGCCCAGTTTATATGGAGATCACCATGTGCACCATTTAATGCCAATAGGAGAAAAAAGCCTGAAGGTGATTCGAATAATGTATTTGGTAGTCAAATTGGTTGACCTTAAGTGACTTCAGTAAGATCCCTCCTGCACTCGGTAGTTCATATTCATTGTGTAAAAGAACCTCATTCTCCCTTCCTTGCATGCAACTGTGTTTTCTGTAACAAGGTCAACTGTTAGCAGAGCAATGTGTTGCTTTGTGTGGCTGCCAAGTTTTAATTGAAATGTTGTGATAAATTTCACTGGCAGGTCAGATGCTATTTTCCGGTTAAGGAGAGGTCAAGCTGGTCTCTTAAAGAACCACTCTTGGTTTTTATAGTGTCCAGTGATTTGTTCTTGGAGATTGATTTACCTCAGATACGACCCGCTTATTCGCAGCTGACCTCTTCCAAAATTGTCAAGACAGGGCTTCACCCCTAGCCACTGGTTGGAAAAGAGTATTTTATTAAACTAGGTTTCATTTTATTAGTGTGAAAATAGGTCTTACCAAATCAATAGGACAGGAAGCATCCACTTTATTGCTTTAGACTAGAGACTCCAAAGGTTACTCAAGATGGGCAGACAGACAAGCATCTAGCAAAAACAGAAGATGGTAACGGAAAAGTCAGCACCAATACCTTTAGCAGTTCTTCCGAAAAGACTGGGACATCTTTCCATCTTTCCTCTAGATACAGTTAATTACATGATCCAGTTTTCTTGGAACAAAATTACAAAGGGTGTACTTTTACAGGCTTGTGAGACAAAGTGAATTTTGTGGAACTATGCTAGAATATGACTGAACCATCAAATTGTAGACCTAATGAAGAACTGCAAAGGTAATTTCATCTGCAAAGGAGAGTTTATCTGTGGAACTCCTTGCCACAGGATGTGGTGATGGCACCTGGCCTAGATGCCTTTAAAAGGGGTTTGGACAGATTCATGGAAGAAAAGACCATCACAGGTTACAAGCCATAAGCAACCTCCTGGTTTTAAAAGTGGGTTTTCTTTGTGCCAGGTGCAAGGGAGTGTCAACGGGAAACAGGTTATCTTGTTGTCTTGTGCTCCCTGAGGCATCTGGTGGGGCCACTGTGTGATACAGGAAGCTGGACTAGATGGGCTTTTGGCCTGATCCAGCAGGGCTCTTCTTATGTTCTTATGTAATATATGGATATAAATTATCCATGAATGTTTCAATTCAAATTTTGAATATATTTGAATGCGTCTAAGATGTTCTAATTTCATTTCACTTCTCACTAGAGACAACAAACTCCTCTAGCCCAAATATTACCCTGTTATTGCCATTAATAGACTAATATTCCCCTAGTCTAGTGAGTACAGAAATATGAGCACCTGCTTTGTGGTGATGCCATGAAAGGGTTAATCCCACACCCCACCTGCTTGCATTTTGGACCCATCTGGAAATCAGATTGGGGAAATAATCACTGCCTTTATTAATAGTAAAAATAAAAATCAATTATTAATACATAAAACCTTGGTTATGGAACCTAATCGTATACCAGAAGGTTATTCAAACAGTTTTTATCATTATTTAGTAGTAGGAAGTAATTGATTGTTTCTTTATTTGATGATTCATCCTTATAGCCATTCCATGGGCTGGGTCTTTGTTATTCATAAATCTTATAGACAGGGGATTGAGTTAAAGATATAATTTGCATTCTGCCTCTCAGGGTGGAACTACATGTTAGAATAAACACATGGCTGCCTCTGAAAATGGCAGTGCCATGCTGAGATAACCCTCTCTGTAGCATGTAATAGATGTTTGGCGTATCTAGTTAGGGATGTATAGAACCCTACTAGAAAGTTTCATTTGTCTGATTAAAAGTTATTTGACTTGAACATTCTTAGAAATTCCACCTTGGGAAGAATTCTGAAATTTTTGAATATGACATTCTTGAAATTATAAGTATATGGACACATCGTGAAAATCTAAGAACGTAATTCTGAAATTCGTTTCAAATTTTACTTTGTGTGAAATTTCAGTACCAGCCTTAGTCCTGGTGTCATCATGCTCATCTCTCTTATCTCTGCCCCACATTATTGGCTGTTGATGGTGAGACACGGAAATGCAAAACGTGATTATGGCAAAAAGTAAGCATTACTATGTGCTTCAAAGGAAAAGGAGCATGGTGAAGTTATTTATTGTAAAACTTCACATGGCATGTTTCTTGTTCCATGAAGCCGCTCCAAATCCATAAGGGAACCTGTATGGCCTCCTATGCCCTGTACCAGCGTTTCATCCATGAGAATATAACACTTAAAAATACTTACTGTATGATCTCAAAGGTGCAATGGTTTACTAATCCTGCCCTCAGAGAGAGAAAGAGGCACATGTCAACATACATACAATCTTCTTTCCAGAACATAGGTCAGAGCGACCAGTCCTGTATATTTGGGGAGCAGCTGACTATGCACTGTGCTCATTGGCTAGGGGCTTGTGACATCATAAACCCTTCCTTCATTTGAAGAAGTATTTCAGCTTTCCCAGAACAGATTGGTATCAAAACAGTCTCAACTCAAAATATTGTGGATAGCAATAACAAATAAACAAGTACCCTTGCAAGTGCCACTTTAAAAAGTGGGCAGCTTTCCTGGAGCTTATGGGGAGATGCAAGATGCAGAATTCAATCAGAATTCAATTTGAAGATCAGTACGACTGGACTTAATTGTCAGGGGATACCTTTACCTTTTTACCTCTGTTGAAAGCACTGCAAAGGCAGGAGGAAGCTGGGCTTACTCTTCAGGAGAAAACACTTGTGGGAGTGCCTATCTTACATATCCTGATATCCTGTCACTTTATGTAATCAGTCCTTAATGTAACATAAACATTTATGACACAATCCCACTGGATTCATGGACTAGAATAATAATAATAATAATAATAATAATAATAATAATAATAATAATAATAATAATGGGTCTTTTTCATTTGTACAGCAGGTGCTCATGCGGTATCATAAACTGGCTATGAAACTTCCCTCCATTTCACAAAGGGGTTGCCATGTTCTGCACAAAACCTAGAGATGTGCAGAAGTCGCCTGAGAAATTTCTCTTGTCTTATAAAACTCATTTGGCTTCCTTTGACATTTATCTGGTGTTTCTCAAGAGAGGAAACTCAGGGAAGAATTTTGAATTTCACTTTTTTTGAAATGCTGGTGCCAATCCTTTAATAAACACAAGTCCAAATATCTCTTGGACATGCAGAACTAGTAGAGCAGCTCTTTGAAAAGCCACAGAACGTATCTGAGACTATTGCAGCCTTTCAATGAATTCAAGATCCAACCAATAAAGATTTTGAATGTAAATAGTGTAATTTGAATGTAATTTGAATGTAAACTTCATTTAGAGCGAAATCCAGCGTAAGGATCTGGTGAATCACCACTCTGGGCCACGCTGCGGCGGCCCAGAGGTCTACTTGAGGAAGGGGACATTCGTCCCATTTCCCGGGTGTAAACCGAGGTAGGCCCAACCGGCCTCCTCAGATTTACGCCAGTAGGAGGAGGCCATGTAATGGCCGAGCCGGCCCGGATATGGTGGATGCCATTCCCGCCCCCTCCCGGGCCGGCACGGCCAATGGCCCCCTCCCTCGCCACCCGGACTGCCCATGCGGCGGCTGCCAGAAACTTACCTTCCACATGGACGTCCCGGCGCTGGAGTGAGGGCAGGTGGCCTTGTGCCGGCCTCCCTTACTCATGAGTCATTGCAAATGTGCCTTATGACACATTTCCGACGGCTTCCGGTGCCGGAGTGTTTGCTCCGGTGCTGGAACCGTAGATAGGATCAGGCTGTTAGTAAATTTTTCCCCTTGTTTTTCCAATGTCATTCTAATCAACAAGAAAAAAATATGACCCCCACTCTCATATTGGTAGTCTTTTAAAAGATGGAAACGTGAGAGTTTCATCGTGTGCTGTCAATTCTTCACTAAGATTCGGTTTTGAAGTGGTAGAGCTTTTCCTCTTTATCCTTGGAATAAGAATCATCAGCATCATGGATGCAGTCCCTGCATCTTTGTGATCCTTAGCAGATGTCAGCTGTTTACAACGTACAGGTTGTTTTTAGCACTCAGGGTAACACACATGAGCGGTCCGCAAGAGCACAATTACTTGAGCTCTTTATGGCGGTTGATCAGCTCACAGTACAATGCTAATCAAAGTAAGACCAACTGTCCTTTATGGCATCAGCTGCTCAGCCAAAGCTGATGTTTTGCCACTGAAACCAAGTTGCTTTTTTGTTTGCCAGGTAATTAACAGTAATGATGTCTTGCGGCTTGGCTTTGTTTCAGGAACTCCAGCTTGTTTCTTTCAGATTTGGGTGGAGTTGAACAGATAAACATTAGGTGGCCTCATGGCCACAAGCATGGTGGCCTGCTTGTCGCATATACCAGCAGGCAATTCCATGCCTAATTACCTTCCTCTTTTCTTCCTTCTACAAGGCAATAAACATATAGGCTACAAGCAATCTCTCTCCTAGTAGAAAAAGAGTAAGTGAGTGTGTGTGAGAGACAGATCTTCACAAATAAGGTATATAGGCATAATACAAGCTTCTTTAAACAAACAAACAAAAAAAGTTTGACCTTCAGGTTTTCAAATTAAATACTACTTCTTCCATCTCTAGATGGAGAAACATTCTAGATAAAGTTTATTCAAATGAATGAATGAAAAAAAAAAGAAAACAGTACGGGCAGGCAATCTGATTGTGAAATATGGGAGAAATTCAATTACCCAGAGTTATACAGCTGAATGGCTTTTTCCTCCCTTTGTCTGGTCATCAAAGCTAATGTGACTACTTTAAACAAAAGATATTCAATTAAACAGAAATACTTTCAATGAACTGTAAGCCTGTAGCTAAGTGGCGAGGTCGGGAGCACATGTCTGGTGGAATATGTTTAGCAAATGTCTGTGTTTTTTTTATTATTAAATAGCCTTGACTGCTTTTTTTTAAACTAAAATACATAAAAATAAAATTATCACTTGAAAAGATAGAAAAGATTATGTACTGAAAGAATGTTCACATATCCAGAGATGCCAATTAAACAGATTAATTTTGCATCAAGAAAACATGTTTGAGAAGAAATGTTTTTTATCGGGATGGCAATCCTTTTCACTATTTTTTTATCATCACTGTGATACTAATTTCAATGAAAAAATGAGCTTGGATAATATGGCAAATAAACAGCAACATTCCACATCTTAAGAGCCATTGTGGCTCACAAATCCATGCCAAAGGGCATTTCTTGTATTCTGTATCTTTAGAAGCAAGTCAGATAACATCATAACAATTTTGCATCCTTTTCCTAAAACCTTTGGCTATTCCCTTGCGTATTTTGAAAGTGTATTTAATTTGGAACAATTAAGATAACTCTTAGGTAGACAGTGGAAGAGAATGGAACCGTTCCTTCATGACTGTTTAAAAGCTTCCGCTGGTGCAAAACACAGCCGATTACCTCCTGAGGCCAGTTGGACCAATGATACCAATCTTCTAGCATCTCATCTGCACCAGCTCTATGTGTATTACATTCCGGACACACAATTCAAGGGGTGTATTTTGACCTATAAAGTGCTTACATACCTTAGCTTCCTCATCCCTTTTGTTTCATCACAGTCTTTAAGATCACCCAAGAGCACCCTCTTGACCACAAAGTCTGTCCATTGTCTTTTGCAAAGGTTTTGAGCAGTGCTCTTGGAGGCTGTCTCACAACAGCGGAGCCCCCTCTCCGTGCACATTTTTCTGTTTCTTATTAGGACTGGCTTTTATTCATTTGACTGATATCTTGCCCTTCCCAACAAATTTAAAAGCGAGATAAACAATGCTGTGATGAAAATAGCAGGAGGTAAACTAAAAAAGAAAAAAGGAAAAAGTAGGCACTATTAAGTCCAGATTAAAACAAGAAATTAAATAAATAAATAAATAAATAAATAAATAAATAAAAGACCTGGATTTTTTAAAAAAGTTATTCACCTAGTGTTGAAAAGACAAAAGGGTTGGCACTAGGTAAGACTCCATAGGGAATGAGTTCCAGAGATGTGGGGTGCCACCACTGAAAAGGTCTTTTCTATAGACAGAACCTGCTTCACTGCAGAGGGCAGGACATCCAAAGAAGAACCTCTGAAGATCCTAATGTTTGGGCAGATTCATGAGGAAGCAATCATTTTTTTAGACAACCGAGTCCTAAGTCACTTAAGGCTATATATTAAAACCAGCATTTTGTGCATGCCTGCAAGCATTCAGAGATCAGTGTAGATGTTTAGGCACTGATGGGGTATGTTCCGCTGCCCAGTCCCAGTCAACTGACTAGTAGATGTATATAAAAACTGATCTTCAGCGGCAGCCCCATGTCCAGATACATAGCAGTACTAGTCTAACTTGGAGATTATCAGAATGTGAATAACAGTGGGTAAGCTACCTCTGGCTTTTAATTAGCATGGGGTATATTTATGATCCCTGTGTCCAATATTTGCATGCATATTTTGGAATACAGTACAGCAAGTCCTCACTTACAGCCTAATCCTGCGTGAGGATCCATGGCCAGCCCCTAGGGCCTGCCACAACATCCTGCGCCCTTCCTGGGCCATGTCGACGCGGCCCGGGAACACCTCAGGTCAGGAGAAGGGGACGTTCGTCCCCTTCCCCAGGCAGAAGCGGAGGTAGAGGGGAGCGCGTGGAGCAACTGCTCCACTCGCGGGTGGGGGCACACTTACCATCGTCGGAGGGGCGCACTTGTTGTCGTGTTTTCGGCCCCCCGCCCTCCCTGGAGCCCAAACGGCTCCAAAATGGGTAGGAAACTGGCAGGGGGGGGGCGTTTTCAGCGCCGCGCTGGGTGTGTCACGTCACCTAGGCCCCGCCCCTTCCTCCGGGCGCCGGGAGGGCTAGTTACACCTCTGTCCCAATGGGCATCCTTGAATGTACCTCAGCTCTCAAGCTGACGTACATCCAGGGCAGTGGGGTAGGCCGCCGAGGCCGGGAACAGGAGAGGGATATTGGCAAAGCTTGCCGCTGATATTGCCTCTCTCTCCTGGCCCAGCTTGCCCAACGGCCACCCTCTCTCGCCACCCGGCCATCCCTCCCCCCGCCCCTGCACCGAACGGTGCATTTTTTTTACCTGCACTGGTGGCAGTGCATGCTCCACAGGCGCTTTTCTATGCAGGATCGCACCATTAAAGCCTTTTTGTTACAAGTCTTTTTGTTTTATATTTGTTGAGAAAAAAATCGATTCCCGGGCGGAGCCACTGTGTGGAGTTTGAACATTCTCCCCATGTCTGCATGGGTTTTTTCTGGCCCAGAAAGCTCACATTTATTTCAGTTCAGTTCACTATTCATATTAGAAGAGTTTTGGGTCTTTATTTAGAAGTGTGGTGATGTCTTTGTGACTAGAAATATGCCATAAACTGTTGTTTATGTATATAAATTAGCCTATGGTAAAATTGCTTTTGTTATCAGAAGCGTCGCCTGATAGGGGGGGCGGTGGACCCCAGGGCGTAGGTCGCAGGGCTCAGGGGGTGGGGCGGGGCTCCCTAGGTTTCGGGGGGGTTCGGTTCTTTTTTACTATTTTCGGGGCTTTTTACGTGTTAACAATGCATCTGTTTGTATATGTATGCTTTCCCCCCCACTTATCTTGTTAATGGAAGGCTTCCAGAGACGATCTTCTTCCTGCTCCCGGGTGCATCTTCTCCCTGTGCCCGGGCGCGAACTCCGTTAAGCCCCCAGCAGCGCTTTCCAGAGTTTGTGCAGGCGCAGAAGGTCGGCTGGAAACTTCAAAGACTTGCGCATGTGCAGAACGACGAAGTTTCCAATCGACGTTCTGCGCCTGCGCAAACTCTGAAAAGCGCTGCAGGGCACTTTACGGAGTTCGTGCCCAGGCGCAGGGAGAAGATGTGCCCGGGCGCAGGAAGAAGATCGTCGCTGGAAGCCTTCCATTAACAAGATAAGTGGGGGAAAAGCATACATATACAAACAGATGCATTGTTAACACATAAAAAGCCCCGAAAATAGTACCCCCCCCCGAAAAATATCCGGGCGCAGCAACGCCACTGTTTGTTATAAGTCGTTCGCTTAAAGTTGCAATTTCCAAGAACCTATTGACAACTTTAAGAGAGGACTTGCTGTGCATGTACGTATCTACAGTGCAAATATAGGACATTGAGTGCCTGTATCTTTTAGGAAGGTGAAAAACTAAATTCTGTCAAAATAATCTCTGAAAGTTCTATTCATCACAAAATCAAGCTACAGTGATGCCTCACAAGACGAACGCCTCGTGCAACGAAAAACTCGCAAGACGAAAGCGTTTTGCGATTTTTTTGGTGACTCGCAAGACAAATTTTTCTATGGCCGTGCTTCGCAAGACGAATTTTTCACCATATTTTTTTTTGTTTTGGTTTGTTTTAAATCGCACAACCGTTAATACCCAGGATGCATTGTGCCTGGAGGTTTAAAAAGCCTCCCCAATGCAGCCTGGACTCACTTCTCCACTTCTCCACGTGCAGTTCCAGGGTTGACTTTGAGGAGCAACTGTGGCCTGTGCTGTGGGCGAACCCTGTCTTTGTTCAACTGTTCTGAGCAGTTCATCAACTCCTAGCAAGCCTTTTTGGAAGCTTTTTGGAAGGTTTTCAGAACTTTTTTTGCCACCATTTGGTGTGTGTGAAGCGGATGTGAAGCACTGCCTTTTGTTTTTGCGAACATAGCAACTGTGCTGACATGGGTCCCAAGAAGGCTGCTCCTGCAGAGGCCGGGAAGAGGACAAAGGAGAAGATTACACTAGAAATGAAGGAGATCATCCGGAAGCATGACGGAGGCATGCGAGTGACAGACCTTGCCAGGGAGTACGGGAGGAATCCATCCACCATCGCGACCATCCTGAAGATGAGGGAGAAGATCCTTGCGGCAGATGTAGCCAAGGGAGTCACTAGGATCATGAAGAACCGGCCAGCTGTTCTGGAGGAGGTGGAGAAGTTGCTGCTCATCTGGATGGAAGAGAAGCAGTGTGCAGGGGACACAGTGACTGAGGCTGTCATTTGTGAGAAGGCCAAGGTCTTGCACGCAGACCTCGTACAGCAAGAGCCAGGAACCAATTGGCAAGAGCCAATTTCAAAAAACTCTACATCAAGGAGCTTTTTAGGCGCTGCTTCGAGGTGACCGATTGCACCAACCTCACCCTGCGTGAATTCTGGAGACCACTTTGACATCGTCAGCTGCGTGAAGATGATCACCACGGCCTGGGACGGGATCAGCCAGAGAAATCTGAATTCCGCTTGGCGCAACCTGTGGCCAGACTGTGTGCCAACAAGTGACTCTGATGCTTCTGCGCCTGCACCAGAGTCAACAGTGCTGGAGGACATTGTTTCCTTGGGGAGGACCATGGGCCTCGAGGTCACAGAGGAGGACGTCTGCGAGCTGGTGGAGGACCACAACCAGGAGCTGTCCACCCAGGAGCTGGTCAAACTGCAGGCAGAGGCTAGGCAGGAGCAGGCCTCTTTGGAAGAGGAAGAAGCGACAAGTGAGGAACAGCTGTCCTCCACGGAACTGAAGGACATCTGCCAACAGTGGAAAAACGTGCAGACTTATGCACAGCGGCACCACCCAGACAAAGCTCTGGCACGTGACCTTGTGAACACGTTTGATACAAGGATCATGTCCTCTTTCAGAGGGGTGCTGAAAAGGCGGCTGAAGCAGCAGACCTTGGAAAGGTTCATCATGAAGAAGCAAAGAGAGGAAGAGGAATCTGCTGCTTCTACCAGTGGTGCCCAGTTGCATTCTTCCTCCTCCTCGTCCTCCTAGAAGCCTTGAAGTCAAGCCTTGAAGCCTTCTCCAAGTTGTCCAGTGTTGTCCAAGTGATGTGGAGACAGTGTTGAGCCTCAAATCAGATGGTCCTGCCTCATGTTTGCTGATCTTTAAATGTTTTTCTGTCATATTTAAAAAGTTGAAGTTTTGTGCTTGAAATTTTTGAAATCCTCCGTACAGTATGTCCATCCTCTGTACAGTATGTATGCCTTTAAAGAGCACTTAATAAACACTTTGTAAACCAAATTTGACTTTGTTCTGTCTTTTTTTGCCCATAGGAACGCATTAATTAAATTTCAATGCATTCCTATGGGAAACCGCGCTTCGCAAGACAAAATTTTCGTAATACGAAACGACTCGCGGAACGAATTAATTTCGTCTTGCAAGGCATTACTGTAATTTGTCCCACCTACAGGACATTTGGCAAGGGGAATTGACCTTGTGAAGAGGATAACCTGACTAAATTTCAAAACTAAGAGTAAACTAAAATACTTTTTTGAGTTAAATATGAATAAAGGAACAGAAGTAAGAATGGTTTGGGATGCAAGTAAAGCATTTATAAGAGGATATTTTATACAAAAAAATGCAGAATTGACTAAAAAGAGACAAATTAAGTTTCAAAAGACTGAAGAAGAGATGAAGAAGAAAGAACAAGAGTTGAGGACGACACCTGGTGACAAAAACGTCCTACAACAAATTAAAATCTTACAGAGTCAATTATCCCTGATGATAACAAGAGAAATAGAAATTAAAATGAAGTATGCGAAACAAAGGTATTTTGAACATGCTAATAAACCAGGAAAAATTTTAGCTTATAAATTGAGGAAAGAGATGAAGAAAAGAATTATTTCTAAGTTACAAGAGACAGAGAAAATATGTACAGAACAGGAAGATATACAAAAAATAATTGTAAATTATTATACAAATTTATATAAAAGACAGAAGGTAGATTCAGCAAAAATAAAGGAATATTTGGCAAAGCAAAATTTACCAAAAGTATTGGAAGATCAGAAACTAATTTTAAATGAAAGGATTATGCCTAGAGAAGTGGCAGATGCGATAAAGAGAGTTAAGCTGAATAAGGCACCAGGTCCAGATGGATTGACTGGGAGATTTTATAAATGTTTAGAAGATATAATAAGTATTCCATTACAACAGACAATGAATGATATCTTACAAAATAGAAAAATGCCAGATTCATGGAAAGAGGCGAACATAACTTTGATACCAAAAGAAGGACAAGATTCAAGTAGTATAAAGATTTATAGACCTATATCGCTGCTTAACAATGATTATAAGATATTTACATCAATTTTAGCGGAGAGAATGAAGAAGATGTTGCAAAAATTCATACATGAAGATCAATGTGGTTTTTTTTACCAAAAAGACATTTGAGGGAGAATGTAAGAATTGTTGTAGAAATGTTGGAACATTTTGACAAACGTATAGATAAGCAATTAGCATTAATATTTTTAGATGCTGAAAAAGCTTTTGATAACTTGAACTGGTCTTTTTTATTAGAAGTTTTACAAGAAATGGACTTCGGGGAAAACTTCAATAAATTGATAAATTCAATTTATGTGACACAAACTGCAAGAGTATTAGTGAATGGTGAGCTGACCAAGACATTTGAAATTCAAAAAGGTACGCGACAAGGATGTCTGTTATCACCATTGCTGTTTATATTGGTGTTAGAAGTTTTGAATAGAAATATTAGACAAGATGAAAGAATACATGGTGTGAAGATTAAGAAAGAAACATTCAAGTTAAGAGCCTTTGCAGATGACTTGGTATTAATGCTGGAACTTCGGAAGCATGGTTGAGCTTAAGCAGTTTTAACATTTTGCTTTGAAGCAGACACTTTCTTGCTGCTTGCAACCCTCCCCTGAATAATCCTACTGTAATGTTTACTGTAATTTATCATTTTGGCTGTTTAGATTATCTCAAAAAATTAAGGCAATTGCAAGAATGTGCCTTTCTATTAGGGTCAAGAAAATCTGTTATGTGTTTTTTTAAGTTATGAAGCTTTAAAGTTTCCATTTTAAATCACTGTTTAACAAAGGGTGCCTATTCGCAACTTGTGTCTGTTTGGCAAATCAACGTGGCCCTGGTATAACAAGCTGCCCAAAACCAAAATGGCTGTTGATGGAGTGAGTCAGTTGCAGCAGTAAGTATTAGTAGATTGGGAACTGGAGCTCGCCTGGTATCTTTGTGTTATTATGTGCTCCTGCCCATATTTACATGTGGTGTGCTGCAGCATGTGTGTGGCATGTTACTGCATATATTTGTGTAAGACGTGTTGCGCATGGTGCACACTGTGTTTATAGACAACAACAATATGGTGTGAGGTGGGGTGAGGCACATGAGTTTCTATGTGACTTGCACCTGAAATCTTGCAAAACATTTGCATGCTACTGCACTGTTTGTATGTTATGTGTTGCAGTACCCATTTGCATGTGGGGTATTCTGATGTGCATATGATGTACAATAATGTGTTGTGGTGTGTGCATGGTTGTTGTAGAACCAGTTTGTATGACACGTATTGCAGAGAAAAATTGTGTCTGCCATGCATGTGGCATGTAGTCACAGCACTTCTCTAATCATTGTGAAATCTAGTTGTATGTATGGCACATTGTGGTGCTCATGGATGCCATTTTGTGAAGTCATTTATGTTTGGTTATTGCAAGCCTGTTTGCATGAGGTGTGTTGTGACATGCTTGTTGCCTGCTTGTTGTTTGGGATGTATGGGGTATGTGCCATGTTTGTTGTTTGGGATGTATGAGGTATGTTTTGGCATGTGTACAGAGTGTTAAACATATTTGGTGTTTTGTGGCACCTGTTTGCATGTGGCATGTTGTAGCATGTGTGTTCTTACATTTCTGTGTCTTATTGTAGTATGTGGTGTGTTGCAGCATCCATATGTATATGGCATGTTGTGGCATCTGTGTGTTGCACATAGCAGTGCCCATTTGTGTGTGGTGGAGGCACATGGCGGCTGATTGTAGTGACAGCGTCTCACTGTTGTGTTGCCCTTTGTGGCTTGTTGCAGTGCCTATTTACATGTGGCATGTGCATTGCAGCATGCCTAACTGTGGCATGTGTGCTGCAGCATATGTGCATCATATTGCAGCATGTTATATGTTGTGACATGCAACCGCATATAGCGTTTTGCAGTGTGAAATCTTTTGGCATGTGGTTTATGGCATCTATGAAACACGTTGCATGTTCTATATACATATGGTGTGCTGCGTCATTCTGCATCATGGATTTGTGTGTTGTAGCATGTTTGAGTGTTGTGCTCCAAATTTTCACGTGGTATGTTGCAATGTGCTTTTGAGCATGCCACGTATATGTGTGTTCTCATAAATTATTCTGTCTCAGGTTTGTCCACCACCTGGATCTCAACAAGAATGAACTACATTGCATGACTGATTTTCAAAATAACCAGTTTTCGAAATCCTGGATGTCATAATATTCCTGATAAAACCGGAATCTTGTGTGGATCATTATAAAAAATGGTCTACGTTGCATTCAATGTTAAAGGTTACTGAAAGAACATGTGTGAATTGCTTTCAAGAATGCAAAGCACAGGTGCTCAGTATTACAGAGCCCCAAGGAAGCTAATTCCCCCACCAGATAATTTTTTTAAGCATTATGTGTTGGTTTCATATGCATATCACAAGGAAGGCTTCTGTATAGGGTATGGGAGAGCCAATATTGCATGTTTCTTTTATTTGAGCTTGTGACTGTATATGAATAGAGTGAAGACCACAAGAGAAATACTTTGTACATGGGAGTGAACCCCATTGAACTCAACGGGTATTACATCCAAGAAGAGCAGCACAGTATTGCATAGAGAATCCAGGCAGAAAATCTAGTGGTACAGCTGCTTCTCCAACTGGCCAGGAGTGGAGGCAAGAATCTATTGTTGCTTTTAACATCTCTTCTGAACACCTGTCCTGCCCGGTCACGTTCTTCGCGCGGAATGGTTGCAACAGCGAGGGGGTGGCGCCTCCTCATTTCGGTTTCGCATGGAACGCTGTTACCGTCCTGCTACCTATTAATCTACTTGCAATTTCTTGCTTTCGAACTGCTAGGTTGGCAGGAGCTGTCGCACGGATTCGAACTGCCGACCTTTCGATCGACAGCTCATGGTTCAGTGGTTTAACCCACTGTACCTGCTAACAAAATGTTGATTCAGTGATGCTCAGAAGAAATCAGGCTGCTAAGGACAGAAGACAAATGCAAGCTCTGCAGTCTCCCGCCAAATACCTTATTAACTGCTATGCGCAGGACCTGCTCAGCTTTCACCATTTTTAATTGCTGGTCTTGCAAAGTGCACAGTTTTTCTCTTTCCCTTAGGGAAGCACTTCCTGCCAACAATATTTGTAATGCAAAAGGTTGTGTACTGGGCTATTGCGATGTTTTAAAGGCAGAGAAATAACCCTCACTGCTTCAGCTCTGCAGCTTGAGTTTTTTCTTCTTCTGCAAAGGGCTTATCTTAACCATTCAAGTGGTAATTGCCTGACATTCCATTCTTTGACTAAGATAAACAAGGCTCTGCTTCTCAGCTCTGTTAAAGAGAAAATGTGGAAGTTCATGAAGTTTCAGCAGTACTGCATAATGGTTTATACTACCTTAGACACTGATTTTCTCCTGCTCCTGCTCCTGTTCCTCAGTGGCATGGGTGAGGAGTGATGGGGAGAGAGAGAAAGAGTGAGAGAAGGGGGAAGGGAAGCAGGGACATGCCTGAGCTCAGTAAGCTGACTGCAAACCTGCAGTCTTTTGAGGTGAATGTGAGTGACCTGATGTCAAGACGAGGAAACTTTTCCAGGTCTTTGTTTTTGCCTAATTTTCTCGTCTTGCAAGCGTCTTGCAGCAGCTTTCACCGCCTTGAATGGTTCCGAAGGCGAGGGGGCGGGGCCGCTTCGTGCTCCGGTGTAATGGAGGGTCGGAGCCTCGGCGGAACTTAGAGCTCCGCACCCCTGCAGTGACGCTAGTGGGCCTGGGCCAGGAGGGGGCGGGGATATTGGTGGCAAGCTCTACTGGCACGACTGGCCTCCACAGCAGTGCAACATGCTTTATGGCACCTGGCACGTTTGTGATGGTGCGGGGCCTAGTCACGCCAGCGGAGGCCAACATAGGATGAGACTGAAGTTCTAGAATGTTTTTGTTAACCACCTGGGCACCCACATAAGATAAACATTTGTTAAATAAATAAATAAATAAATAAATAAGGATAGATAGATAGATAGATAGATAGATAGATAGATAGATAGATAGATAGATAGATAGATAGATAGATAGATAGATAGAAAATGTGAAAAATCACATTCCCCTATCAGTTAACTTCATCTGACCAACACCATTCCTTATCAGAAATGTCCTTCAGTATGCTTGAAAGATGTCATATAGGTACTTATGTGCATACCGTAACATTTTTATGATGATACTTATGTCAAACATTTGGATGTGTATTTTGAAATTGGTGTGCATGCCAATGTGTGTATATCTATATAGCTTAATTCTATCTAAGCACCTATTCTGAAAGCTGTTCTCCCAATTGCTCTTTTTTGCAGAATGATGTATTTCTTGAAAACCTTTCTCAGCTGCTACCTTTCCATCATTTTACTCTGAGCCAATAAATAATTCAATGTGCTAATTTGACAGATGACTCTCCAGGAGCCCCCTGCCATTATCAACATCATTAGGCTATAATATGCATGATGGGCAAAGACCATTCTGCAAATGTCCTTCACATGTTTACCCCTAAAGAGCTTCACTTTGCACAATTAACTAATGAAGCATTATGGGTCCCCTGCCTTTCTCTGCTATTTCAATTTATCAATGTAGATAGACAGAATATATATGTTTTCTTTTTCACAGATGTGTACTTATGGGACAACTCCAGTCCTTCTCGGATGAACGGGGGGGGGGGGGGGAGTTGCAAAATAATTATGAATTCAGGTACCACCAATTATTTCTCAAACAAATGGTAAAGATGTGTCTCTTACTGGTCCAGTAAGACAACGAGGGCAAAAGGCTGAAGCCACATTCCCCATCACATAAGATATAATGCAGAAGATACGAACTAGGGAGAAAGGCAAGAATGTTTTGCTGTCATTTCAGCAGCCTTTCTAAGAGACACTTTAATCGTTCCTTGTGTTTCCTGCTTCCGACTCCTCTATTGACTAGCATTACGTGCAAGGTGAAGTGTCAACATTTTCTCGCTGTTAGAAACGTCACATGCACAATTTTCAGTGCATAGAGGCTGCTCCTCGGCAGAGATGGTTTCTTTCCCAGTAGCAAAACTGATACTTGGCAAACACTGTACATCTCTAAGATCATGCTCAGACAGTCGTATCAACTGTAACCTCTTGCATGTAAACTCCTAAGCCTCATGAATATCCAGGCTGCAAACTGGCTGTTCATGCATAGAATGTATAAATTCTGCATTTCTTCTCCCTCCCTAACTGAATGGGAAGGCCATGCCTGTTGGACAAACTGCATACGTGTGTGTGTGTATACATGAACAGAGGCAAAACAAGGATGGAGCGAAGGCAAGTAGTTTTGCAAGACTCCATTACACTGGAGTCAGCAGCCCCTCCCCTTTGCTATTGGAGCCATTCTGGCAGCAAAGGCAACACGCAGGACACTCCCCTGTTGCTGCTGGAATGGCTCCAACACCAAGGGGGAGGGGCCGCTGACTCCAGTGTAACGGAGTCTTGCAGAACTACTTGCCTTCGCTCCACCCTTGTTTCACCTCTGTACATGAATGCTCAGCTTATAGAATGGCAGAAAGACATTTCTAAATTTATCTGGCAAGGGAAAAAACCAAGGGTGAAATATAAGATCCTTCAAGATGCAAAGGAGAGAGGAGGATTGGGATTACCGGATTTGAAAGTATACTATGCAGCATGTTGCTTTGTGTGGTTGAAAGACTGGGTGTATTTACAAAATAGAAGATTATTGGAGTTAGAAGGCTCTGACTTGAGATTTGGTTGGCATGGGTATTTATGGTATGATAAAGTGAAAGCAAATTTAGAATTTAAAAATCACTATGTCAGACATGCATTATGGAGAATTTGGAATAGATATAAAATGAGGTTTTATGAGAAAATACCATTATGGGTAGCACCATATGAAGCGCATTTTGCTGGAAGTAGCGTGTCAAAAGAGAAAGGACTACTATACAGAAATTTATTAAGTTTTTCACAAGGAGACTGTACAATGAAATCAAGAGAAAAATTAATGGAAGAAGATTTTAATTGCCAATGGTTTGTATATGCTCAAATTTTGGAGAGATTTAAAGTGGACAAGAAGGCATATGGATTTGTAGAAGAAGAATCAATATTGGAGGTACAATTAAAATCTGAAGACCAGGTAATTTCAAAAATGTATAAATTGCTTTTGAAGTTTGAGACAGAAGAAGAACAGGTCAAAGAATGTACGATTCATTGGGCGAAAAATGTAGGTCATGTTATTTTAATCGATCAATGGGAACAAGTATGGTTAAAACAGTTGAAATTTACGTTAAATGTTAATATCAAAGAAAATATGTATAAAATGATGTATAGATGGTATATAACCCCAAGCAAATTAGCAAAAATATATGAGAAGGTGACGAATAGATGTTGGAAATGTAAAAATCAAGGAGGAACTTTTTACCATATGTGGTGGACATGCTCCCAAGCAAAGAAGTACTGGACCCAGATTCATAAACAGATTGAGTTGATTTTAAAGATTAAGATTCAAATGAAACCGGAAACTTTTCTGTTGGGTATGTGGGATGATCATGTAGGCGAAAAATTTCAAACTTTGTTTTTATATATGATAGCTGCGGCAAGAATTTTATATGCACAATATTGGAAGAATTCGGAGATACCTCCGTTGGAAGATTGGTGGCTGAAAGTTTTGGATTATGCCGAAATGGACAAACTTACAATTTTAATTAAGGAAAAGTCAGTTAACCTTTTCGTGAATAATTGGAAACCATTTATAGATTTTTTAAGAGAGAGAGAGAGGAACGATGTGATGATATGTGGATTTAATGAATAGATTGTGGGTGTTATTTTGGCTAAGTTGGAAATTATATATAGAAAATAGTGAATAGTATGCTAGTAGGGTGTGACGCTTTGTGCTTGCTATAATTTTATGAATTATGTATTGTTTTTATGTTATTATATCAATAAAATATAAATATACTTAAAAAAAATGAATGCTCAGCTTATATGGGACAACTTTCTTTTGGTGGTGATGGTGCTACCCCCAGACCGGATGTCAAACTGGTGACGGCTCTCAGCCTGTGTCTGTTCATGCAAATGTGTCCTTTTTTTTTTCTTAAAGAGGTTAATTTCCATGTACTAATTTTGTTTGTTGAAAACATGTTTTTATAGACATTCCCTTGAGAATGATTATTTTTCAAAACTTGTTGGAAATAATGAAAGTAGCATGCCAGTTATTGCAGCTATTCGTGTTGCTTTTTCGCGAGCCACATTCACCCGAAACTGGCAACCCATAGGAGACCTCTACATTGGCCAGGCCTAGACTAGCAGTCCAGCCACCTCCCTCTGCTTGATCAGCAGAGCACTGCTTTCTACTTGCAACAATTCAGGCTGCAGCTTTACCACCTCAAGCCACTGACCTCAGTAGCCCACCACTGAAATTATATCCCTGGATATGAACTCAAGTAAGTGCCTGGGGGGCGGGCACAACCCCCCGCGCCCTCCACAGCCCCCCCCCCGGCACTTACTTTTAGAGGAGAAACCTCCGTTTTTTTCTTCAAAAGTCCCGAGAGTGCAGCTTCCTTGCAAGCCTGACCAACAAGACTTAGGTGATAGCTAGAGTCTCTGCAACCTTGCTGAGACTCTAGCTAGCACCTAAGTCTTGTTGGTCAGGCCTGCAAGGAAGCTGCACACTTGGGACTTTTGAAGAAAAAAACGGAGGTTTCTCCTAAAAGTAAGTGCTTGGGGGGGGCTGTGGAGGGTGCAGGGGGGATTCCTCAACCGTGGATAACTGAAACTGCAGATGAGGAATCTGTGGATAGGGGGGCCCACTGTATATAAATATTCTTAATGTGGCCTCCAATACAGTGGAGGCCAATACAATGGATTGTGGGTCCCAGGAAGGCCGTTGTATACGCAGCCCATCAGGAAAAGGTAGATCGCTAAGCAACGTATACCTGAACCTGAAGCAAATCCCTGTCCATGTTGTTAATTTAAAAATTGTGCAAAATATGGCATATCTTGGTCTTTTAAAAAAATGTATTTTCTCCACCAAAATGTTTTCAACTAAACTTTGACAGCTTTGGCTAATGGCAGCATACAGGCACTTCAATTGAAAGGCTATCATTATTTTAAATTAAATGCATTATTTATCATTCACCATCCTCATTATAAAATAGAACTGTATCAAAGAAACAGAATTAAAATAGTAATCAGATGACTTTACAGTGGAAGAGCAATTTGGCATTTGGAACTGCATGCAGATGTGGTGCATTCCTTGGCAAATTTGCAGTATTGATGCACAGTATGTAAGAAAATTAGTGTTCATGTTAGGGACAATACTTATGCAATCATTGCAGCAGAAACAAATGCAATCAGACTGCTCAGCTGCCAACGACATAAGAGTTAACTCAGAGAAGGTGCCAGAAATCTTATTCACAATTACAGAATATATTTACTTAGAGTCCTTGTTGACTGGATAAGCCAACATAATTGTAACGTCCATTAAAGTGGCTACACTGTACTCCTCCCTCCTCCTCAGTGCTTCTCATTGTGAATACTTGATGTCCAGACGGCACTACCAGGAATCTGTTCTCAAATGGCCATAGAGGTTTATACTGGATATGATGCTGCTTAGTCCCGGCATCTATAAAATATCTGTTCCCATCTCTCTTGTAATCACTGTTCTATTGCAATCATAAAGATAAATTAAAAGCGCTCTTTTATCAATACTACCTATGTGCCATAGTCTAACACCAAGAGAGCACAGGATCTCATTCCCATAGGTTGTCTTAGAGTTATATTAAGCCTGAACCTTTTTTTTTTAAGTAATACATTTCTGTTTGGACTGAATTTAGGCGATCCAGATCAACAGCCCAATCCTGCGGGGCAGCCACAGTATCCTGAGCCCATAGGGCAGCCACAGTATCCCGAGCCCTTCCCAGGCTGCTCCGGTGCGGCCCAAGGACTCCTCGGG
The DNA here is from genome assembly GCA_026170595.1 of Plestiodon gilberti rubricaudatus. Lineage (NCBI taxonomy): Eukaryota > Metazoa > Chordata > Lepidosauria > Squamata > Scincidae > Plestiodon > Plestiodon gilberti. Next base: position 22,680,186 of record JANXHW010000002.1, on the reverse strand, counting down.
AGAATGGAACATTTGTCCCCTTCCCCCGGTGTAGGGCTGCCCAGCCCCAATGGGCCTCCTTGGATGTACATCAGCTCTCGAGCCGATGTACATCCGGGGCAGTGGGGTAAGGGCGCCGATATCTCTGCCCCCTCTTGGCCGGGCCGGCCAGTGGCTGCCATCTCTTGCCGCCCTTCCCCCGCCCCTGCACTGACTGGTGCAACTCTTACCTTCACTGGCAGGTGCAGGGTCCTGGGGGAGGCAGAGTAAGGGCTGCCGTCCTCCGTGCCAGCAGCCTTTACTCTCCGAGTGCCGTAAATGCTCTTTATGGTGCGTTTACGACACCCATTGCCTGTGGAGCGCATGCTCCGCAGGAGGTTTTCTAGGGAGGATTGCGCCACAAGCTGGGTTTCAGGAATTGAGATAAACAGCCCCTGGTAGGGAGTTCCATCACTGTGGAGCTACTACAAAGAAGGCTCGCTCTTGTGCCTCCATCCCTCTAACTTGGGACAGAGGCGGCACTTGTAAGAGAGCCCCCTCAGATTACCTAAGAGGGCAGGCCGGAATGTATGGGGAAAGGCGGTCCCTCAGATAACCTGGACCCAAACTGCAAAAGGCTTTAAAGGTCAGTACCAACATCTTGATTTGGGCCTGGAAGCGAATGGGCAGCCAGTGCAGTCATAAGAACATAAGAACATAAGAAGAGCCCTGCTGGATCAGGCCAAAAGCCCATCTAGTCCAGCTTCCTGTATCACACAGTGGCCCCACCAGATGCCTCAGGGAGCACAAGACAACAAGATAACCTGTTTCCCGTTGACACTCCCTTGCACCTGGCACAGAGAAAACCAACTTCTAAAACCAGGAGGTTGCTTATGGCTTGTAACCTGTGATGGTCTTTTCCTCCATGAATCTGTCCAAACCCCTTTTAAAGGCATCTAGGCCAGGTGCCATCACCACATCCTGTGGCAAGGAGTTCCACAGATGAATTACGCGCTGGGTTAAGAAATATTTTCTTTTATCCGTTCTAACTCTCCCTCCACTCAATTTTAGTGCATGTCCCCTGGTTCTGGTGTTGTGCGAGAGGGAGAAGAATTTCCCTCTATCCACTCTCTCCATCCCATGCATAATTTTATACGTCTCAATCATGTCCCCCCTCAGGAGCCTTTTTTCTAGACTGAAAAGCCCCAGACACTGTAGCCTTTCCTCATAAGGGAGGTGCTCCAGCCCACGAATCATTCTGGTCGCTCTTTTCTGCACCTTTTCCAATTCAACTATATCCTTTTTGAGGTGTGGTGACCAGAACTGGACACAATACTCCAGATACAATACTCCAGTCACCGAAGCAGTGGTCCAACAGAGTCAAGATGTCTTGCTCCAGTGACCACCCAGTTCCCATACCTGGAGGAGAACTCCAGGATTTCAATGGCACGCCTGCATCGATGAGGTAGGATTTAGGTAGGAGGACTGGACTGTAAGTCAGACACCTACATGAAAAAAATAATAGCATTATCCAACAAATCTCTGAAGATCAGTGTTGAAAGTTCTCTTTTAGTCACCAGCCATTGAATTCTTAGTTATTATGATTAAGAATAATTATATACCACTTTGCAACAAAAACGTTCACAATGTGGTTTACATAGCAAAATAAATTTAAAAAATGGTTCTGTCTCTCAGAAGGGCTCACAATCTACCAAAAATGATGCAGAAGAAACACCAGCAAACAGCCACTGGAAAAGATGCTATACTGGGATGAACTGGGACAGTTCAAAGCTTTCTCTTTGCTGAACACAAGAGGAGCACCACCTCTTTGCCTGCTTAGCAGGGGATTATTTTTATTATTTAAATACTGGTTAATTATTATTTATTAATGATTGATTAATATTTGGCTGGCACAATATTTCACATCTCTAAACACCACCATCAGATTTTCAGAAAATGCAGCATCAAATATCAACCCTACCCAGGGTTGGGGAAAAAAATTCAAATTCCGAGGCAAGTGGCAGAGGAACGAAACACTTTCAGGATTGGATTAGTAAGAATAACAACTAATTATTGGTACGAAAACAAAGTGTGAGACTGAGTTATGCTTGTCGTCTCCAAATCATTCTAACCTGTGGTTGCATAGAATCGATTCATGAAAGTTGGTCCAGGTTCTTGCATAAGTGAACCTGCACAACCTTTTTTAAAAATGTGAAAACTTGTTTAAAATCAATCCACCCTCCTTTTAGAAGCTTCAGTCTCAACATATACTGGTAGTTAACTAATGATAAAAGGGCAGCTGCCACAGGGGAGCAAGAACAAAAATCAACAATGAGTCCAGGCAACAGGACTTATATGGTCCTGACTCATGTCATGTTGTGCAAAACAATGGCATTTACACTCCCGTATGGCCCACACTAAGCATTGGACATGTGGCCTTTAAAACAGAAAAGCTCTCATCTCATCCCACTTTCTCCCAGTGGTCCTTTGTTGGTTCGCAGCAAGGATCTGACTTTATGCCCTTGATCCCTCTCTACAAGGGAGGGCAAACTCAATTCAATTTGCCTCCCTGCCTTTTAGTAATGAAGCAACATTCATGTGAGCAAGCCCCATGATAATGTACAACAGATGGGCAGTTTTGTGCCTAATTAGATTCCGGACAGCTTGTTTGCTTGTAGTAAATGCGCGTATATTTGCCGATTTCACACTTATTACAGTGACAACAGATTAGTCAAAGGCAAGAAGAGAAAGCTACATTTTTCCCTATTAAGCATCGATGTAGGTCCGCTGAAGAGAACTCCTTGATAAAACCCGTATGTTTGATTGAATTATTGTTATCAATCACTTTCCTTGTGGATCAAATAGCATAAAGTCTCTCCATGTGCATATAGGTTCTTTTCTTCCCTCTTCCGTATTCATGATAACCTAAGATTTTTGATGTTTTGTTTCACTTATATTCTTGGATCTTTTCCATTTGAAGTATACAGTACAAAGAGAACTGCTTCAAAGAACCTTTTAACAGACCCTTGTACTGTCTCATACATATTTATTAGCTAGCACATTTATTTACAAATTATAACACACCACAAAATGGCTTGAAGCTCTACTAGCAAAGTTCGAAAAGCATCTTTGGACAAATCCAATAACCATAAATCAGTTTTCTCAAAACTATAGATAGGCCCCCTACACAATATTTGAGAAAAAGCAATAATTTTGACCAACTATTAGCTAAATTAAGCCTGTAGAACTTGCCTTCCCCCAAGTGCAACAGTTTGTATTGGCTTGCCAATATAATCCTCGTCTTTTAAAGTGTTTGCAGATCGCAAAAATAAGAGCCTCATAGATGGCTCGTGAGCTGTCTGCCATTTGGTGGCTCACAAGTTGTGTAGTCCTGAACAGTCAGAGGAACATATTTTGAAAATTGGAAAAGGTGCAGAAGAGGCCAACCAGAATTATCTGAGGGCTGGAGCTTGTTCTTCATGAAGTAAGGCTATAGGATAGGAGGGCAGGAGGTCTGGCTCAGTTGGTAGAGTTGCCGCCTTGTAAGCCAGAAGATCGGTAAACGGCCAGTTCGAGACACACCACTGACAAAAAGCTGTGGGAAAAAAAGCCTCTGTGAAGAGAGATAAGAACTACCAGCTACGTCGGTCAAGTGTGAGAGGCGACGACCAGGGAGAGGCCAGTCTGCAAAGGATACCATCTGGAATGCAGTTTTTCATGAAAGATTGAACATATATATATATATATATATATATATATATATATATATATATATATATATATAGATAGATAGATAGATAGATAGATAGATAGATAGATAGATAGATAGATAGATAGATGATATAGATATGTATGATTGTAAAGCCCCCCCCCCCACAATTAGGGATGTTGAGAAAGCCTGCCCATGTAAATCGCCTTGAATTAAAGCCGGAGGAAAAATCCAACAACCAAGAAAGGTGGTATATAAATACTGTATGTTGTTATTATTATATATAGAATTCAGGATTTTTAGCTTGGAAAAAAGGTGAATAAAAGGAGGGGCATGACTGAGTGCCCAATCCTATCCCCCACCATCGTCTGCCATGCAGCCGTGCCAATGGAAAAGCGTGCGGTATGCACTTTTTTTGGGGGGGGGAATCAGATGGCCAGTGAGAGGCACCGGTAAAATTTTTTTATTATTATTTACCTCCCAGTAGACTGCCTAGCTACCAATGGGTGTCCACAGACCTATGCCAGCTATTTTGTTGGTGGTAGTCCAAGGAGAGGAAGGGAATGTATCTGGGCTGGGAGAAGGGGATAGGATTCAGTGTATGTTATTACCACCAGGATCCAACCCCTTCCACCCTTGAACTGCCCCCTCAGCTAGGCTCATTCTCCCTACCTTGATCCTCTCCTGAATTGCCCGTTCTACCACCTTACCTGCTCCTAAGGGGCGTCAAGCAGCCACTGCCAGATGCACAGGGTTTCTGGCCATTTATGACATCACTGCAGCATTTATGATAGCGGATTTTGAGATTTGCTGTCATAAATAGCCCATCAGATTGGGCCATGAGACTTACAGCCCAATCCTACCTAAATCCCTGCAGCAATGCAGCGGCACCGGCGTGGGCTACGCTACATCCAATGGGGGCATTTTGGCTGCTGGAGGTCTCCTCAGGCTGCCCCATTCAACCCCCTCCCTGCCTTCCCCCAACTTCCCTTCACCCATTCACTGGACCTACCTGGTCCGGCGGGCCTCGTGACAACTGCTGACACTAGGAAGAAGGTTTTGGCCTTCCCACCAGCACGCCTGGGCCTTGTGTTGTGGCAAAGTGCTTTATGGCACTTTTGTGACTGCAGAACTGCTCCGCCGATATCCCACCCCCTACCTGGCCTAGCTGGACAATTTCCCCCTCCCCTTCCACCCCGGCCCGCCCTTCCCACGCCCTCCCACAGACAGACGCAGCAGCACTTACCTGCGTCTGGCAGTGCGGGTGTCGGATGGCAGCGTAGTGAGTGGCACTGACCTCGGCGTTGATGCCGCTTACTCCCCAAGTGCCGCAAAAGTACTTTACGGAACGTTCGCGATACCCTAGGCCAGCGGAGAGCTTGCTCCGCCAGTCGTGTCTTGTACAAGATTGCACACTAAGATGGAAATCTTTGAATGCCGTTTGTCTGTTGTTTTGCAAGTTTTTGCCCCTCAGAGAGGTATGCACTGAAGGACAGCTTATCAGTTAAGCACATACATGCCTACATACGTGCAGATGTAGAAGCAATCATGTGAATACGAAAAAATAAAACAAGCAGCCACCATACAATACTGAAATGGACCAAGTCTGTGGGCTTCTGAAGATCTAGCATGTCTAATTCTGGGCTAGGTTGGGCCCTTTGGTTTTACCAGCCTGGGCAGCAAAAGAGGAGAATTTATAATTAGAGGCTGGATGTGAAGTAACAAGCAGTCAAAAATATAACTGAAGTGGGGGGCGACAGCTATTCTCTCCTCTTCTTCTCTCCTCTTCTTCTCTCTTGCAAGCGCAGTAGAGTGCTTTTCTACAGCATATAGAGGACAGTCGCACAAATAATGCCTTTAATTTAGTTTTGCAGTTTCCCACTATCCTGTATTAAAGGTAGTCTAATAGAATTTATAGAAGTCGAACCCTTTTAGGCAGCTGCCTTTGTATTTTTTTTATTAAGTCCATACTTGCACAATCTACTTAATGTCAATTTTGCACAATGGTTACACTGCACAGAGTATTTTATTTTAAACCTGCAGGACACAATGATAAATTGATAATTGACCCCAAGGCCATAGCAAATAAAAGAGTCCCTGTTTTTCATTAGTACAGTATTACACAGTTGTTCAGGAGAGAAGAACGAAGAGGTAATCCTAATTGAGTTCCAAGAACAATTAAGAAATTGCCCATGGCTTTAATTGTACATCTTTAAGACTTCAGAAATTCTAATTGTAAACAAGACAAATAAAAATGTAGCATTATGCAATTATTTGACATTTCCCTTCACAAACAGCAGTTTTCAGCAGGCTGTGTTTGGCTAGGTATTGATTAGCGAAAATGCTGAAAGATACCAATTCTCCATTTGCTTTTCTTTGGTTGTCTCTAATCTCTCATATTGCAAGAAAACTGCCAATTTCCGTACCATTTAGAGGTCAGATATTGGGTTATTCACAAAACAAGAATGGATTTTACTCTTGCCATTGTAGGGTTCAATGATAAAATTTTAGGCTCATTATAACTAATGGTGGAAAAAATACATAGCTCACAAGCAATGAGCGTCTTCCATCCACATAGGAAAATACCTACAAACCCTGAGGGTTTTCTTTGTCAAGAATCCCAAGCAGCTCCATTTTCATTTCTAAAAGTAAGTTTATGGCTTTCATGATCTGTTACAGACATAACCTGCAGATGTTGGCAGGGGTATGCCTTAAATTCTCAAGAATCCGAAAGCATATACTCGGATTCCCAAAATGCACTTTGGGCCATACTAGATGTGACATTTAAAGCATTATTAGTTGTTCTTTACTGAATAGCAGTTAGATCAGCCTCCTTCAGACTGGGGCCATGGCAGACTAGGGCTAAGTCAGGGGTTCCCAACCTGTGGTACTAGTACCACCAGTGGTACATTGGCCGACTGCTGGTGGTACCTGGACCACTGGATCCCCACTCCGATGCAGCACTTTTAGTGGCATATTTTTGCTCCCCCAAAGCTTCCTTTGGCTGAGCCTCTCAGGAACGCTGAGAAGGGCCCTCCCACCTGCCCAGCGCCTCCTCCCCAGAGGCTAATCTAGGGCGGAGCAAGCGGAGCACCCGCTCCGGGCGCCATCGCCCAAAGGGCGCCCCGCCCGCCCCGCCCGCGAGTCGGACTCGGACTCGAGTCTCCAAGTCCAACTCGGAGACTTGAGTCCGAGACTCGAGTCCGAGTCGGACTCGGAGACTCGAGTCTCCGCCCCTTCAATCGAGAGAACCGGCTCGGGGACGTCTTCCCCGGCCGGCTGCCCGGGGCCTTCTAAGGAAGGCCCGCGCGAGAACAGTATTTATACCGTTCTTTTTGTGCATGCTCAGACTGTTACTGAGGGAAAAAGGCTGCCCTTTTCCCTCAGTAACAGTCTGAGCATGCGCAAAAAGAACGGTATAAATACCGTTCTCGCGTGGGCCTTCCTTAGAAGGCCCCGGGCAGCCGGCCGGGGAAGACGTCCCCGAGCTGGCTCTCCCGATTGAGGGGTGGGTGGGTGCCCTCCGGAACACACCGCCCCCTCCGGAGCGCACCGCCCCCCCCCTCCGGAGGGGCACCTCCATTCTGGAGCGCGACGTGGCCTGTTGGCCGCGGCGATATTTTACTATAGGGGCGGGCGCGAACCCCCCCATTGCTCCGGGCGCCAACGGAGGCGGTTCCGCCTCTGCTCCTCCCTACGTTTTCTGGCCTCTGAAAACCTCGGAAGTAACTGGTGTTGATGTCATCGCCAGTCACTTCCAGTGGTACTCAGTAGGAGAGTGGCGCCGGAGGTGGTACTCGTTCGGGAAGGGGTTGGGAACCTCTGGGCTAAGCAACTTTATCTGCCCTGCAATGGTCTTGAACAAGGTGTTCTGATCCAGTTGCTATTTGTTAAGAAAAAAACTAAGACCATCATTGCTAACCATGCTTTAAATGTCACATGTAGTTTAGCCCTTTATTTTGGCATCTCATCATTTCTAATTCTATCACATGATTTCAAAATTTTCAGTATTGAATACCGATCAAGGATATATTATTGCAGTTGCCATTTTGTTTAAAGGAATTCAACGAGATTTACAGCCCAATCAAGACGACATTCCTTGCCAATGGAATGCACATTCCACCAGCAGAGCCAACAAGTGGAAGTGCCTGGATCCTTCCGGAAGTCGTGCGACAGTGTTGCGTACTCTGGCGCCACCGGCCAGAATGACCAGGATGCCAGTGCAGTCGCTGGCATTGCATATGGGCATTGGATGGCAAAAGGTAAGGCGACAGTGGGAGCAGGCAGTGGGTGGGATGGGATGGAGGGAAGAATGGGGGAGTTTCTGGACAAGGAGAGGTCGGGGAGGGAGGCAGAATGAAGGAGTGAGAGGGAGGGTTTGGTGGCATGAGTGTGCAGCAAAAATCGCTCCCTTTCTGATGCCTTTACACACTTCGGTCCTCCTCCACCAGCAAAATAGTTGGACAGGATCAAAGAGTCCCATAGGGATTATGGAAGCATTCCTCAGGAGAAGTGAACAAAAGTTCACGTACCCAAAGGAGATTTCTCCAACTGTTCCCCACCATAGGATATAGCATGCACCTCCTTGTCATACCTGCATTGGTGGGGAGGGGGAATTTAAGTTGGATTGGGCTGTTAGACAGTTTATCTCACAGAGACATACATTTACGGCACAATCCTGCGTACATGGTCAGCCTAAAGGGCCGGATGCTGTATCCTATGCCGTTCTCGAGCTGCCCTGGGGCAGACCAGGAGCACCTTGGGAGAAGGGGATGTTTGTCCCCTTCCCCAGGTGCAAGCCGGCTGGGGCCCTATGGACCTCCTCGGTTGTACGCCAGCTCTGAAGCAGACGTACATCTGGGGTGGGAGAGTAAGACTGGCCAGGCCAGCTAGCATTTATCATGACAGCAGAAGAACATATTTGATATGGACAGAGCCTCAGAGCAGTGGAACAGTAATGCCAGTGGCTGGAAATCAAGATTGAACACAGCGTGTGTCGTGGAGGAGACTGTGTTAGTGCTACCCAATCCTCATTTTCTCCCTTCTCCACTTGGCTTCTGCCTACCTCCCCTGGGTGCTCTGTGATCGCCATACACAGGGCGTAAACACAAAATCATTATCTTCAGGATTTGGGTGGCCAGCAAGCTATTGAACAAAATCAAACTTTCGCTATGGGCAGCAACAAGACTGACACGACTAATCTGTCTGTAAAGCAGATCATATATCACTTGTTTCATCTGGGGTGAGCAAGGGAATGAGAACTAAAAGAGGGGAATCCGGGAGAAGGAAAATCCACAGCAGAATTCAGAAATGTGAAAGTTTTCATCTTCGCCACTCTTCCTACCGCACCTCCTTCTCTTCCCATTTGTAATGTCCTTGCCTGCTTTAATCAGCTCCTTCCCTCCTCCTTCCCCATCCCTACCTCCCGCTGCAACATTTTTGCAATGAGACACTGCACACTTCCTTCCTTGAAAAGGATGTGAGAAGCATGCACTGGGTTGCTAGTAACTTAGGGCATGATACATCCTTTTGGAGGAAGGATGGGATCCAGACAATGCCAAGCAGAAAATCTCCTTCAGACAGGCTGTCCCTTCCCCACCCCATGTTTCATAGACCTGTCTAGCAGCATCAAGCATTTTAAGTGTATATCAATATTTTCATTACACCGACCTAGTCGGCAAATATCGCAAGAGGCGAATAATTTTTCAACTGGCGCCTTCTTCTGTGGCAGCCTGCAGGGTGGCATGACTGAGATACTGCCGTGTTAATTGATTAGCGCTCTTCAGATAGTGCCGTGTGTGCGGCCCACTCCCCTAAACAGTGATAAATGGCCACCTTTGTGTGAAATGGTTGAGGTGGGACCACAGCTCCCTTTGACAAACCAGAAAATGAAATGATGACGATTGGATTCTATTGACTAGCCTGCTTAGAGCAGTTGTGCTTCTTCCCAAAGGTTAATTGGACTTGAACTCAAGAAATTAAGAGGTCGCCTAAGGTCACAGTGACAGCAGGCAAACTTTTAACATGCTGCTAATAATATTTGGCAGGAGGACAAGATATTTGGGGGCACTTCTTCAGCTGCTGGGCATGTTTCCAGCAATTGCGCTTAAAAGAATTGGTATTTATCCCTGTTCTTTGGCAAAATTCTAACTGACAAGTATTGCAGCATTAATGTTTTGACAGCTGCTATTTTAATTACTGTCCCCAAATTAATAAACAAAACAAAACAGAGATCCATTTTATTTTGAAATGGCACCTAAGTCAGTTGGTGGACCCGGCAAAGAAAATTAAAAAATCAAGGTATTCCATGACAAGAAACTCTCCCCAATTATACAGAAATCAAAATATTCACTTGGTCTGAGGCACCCAAGTTTGGAGGGAATTCATGGCTTCTGTGGTCAATGGAAGCTTAAGTTTGTAGACAGCATGGTGGCAGATGTGATACCCACAGGCTGGCATATTACAACAATGTACCAAAGATGGCACTAGTGCTTAATAGTGCTTTCATTACAAGAACATTACATAAGAGCCCTGCTGGATCAGACCAAAGGCCCATCTAGCCCAGCATCCTCCCTTCCACAGTGGTCCACCTGTTGCCTCTGGGTAGCCCACAAGCAGGAGATGAAGGCACCTCCTTCATTTGTCTCTGAATCTGGAGGGATCATATAGCCATCCAGGTAAAAGGTAAAGGTGACCCCTGACAATTAAGTCCAGTCGTGTCCGACTCTAGGGTGTGGTGCTCATCCCCATTTCAAAGCCAAAGAGCCAGCGTTGTCCGAAGACGCCTCCGTGGTCATGTGGCCGCCATGACTCTCCTTGCCACAGCGCGTAGCATGCAGCTGGAACATGGAGCGCTGTTTACCTTCCCGCAAGCGGTACCTATTTATCTACTTGCATTAACATGCTTTGGAACTACAAGGTTAATCAAATTCTAATTCCAGCTCACCCATTTGAGTCAAATCATGTCCTCTCAGTGCAGCCATCATGTAAGGTAAAGGGAAATGATCCTCTTCTGCCCCCCCCCCCTGTAATTCAGGCACTAGCTTCCTATACCTGCAAATTCCAATGCAGAATTTGACTGATGGATTTGACCAAGAAAGCCTTGGGACAAACATCCTAGACAAACTAGTAGGCTGCAATGCTCTAGACACACAGCACAATCCTGTATGTGTGTACTCGGAACTCGGAAGTAAGTCCTATTTTGTTCAATGGACCTTACTCCCAGGAAAGTGTGTATAGGATTGCAGCCACACACTTTCCTAAAGGTAAATCCCATTAAATTCAATGAAACTTGTTTATGAATGCATAGGATTGTACTGTACAACACCAATTTCTCCCTTATGTTCTGCCATGATCTCTCAATTCTGCTGAGAGCACCTTACTAATAAATATTATATCTGAAAACAGCAAGCATGGATTTTGGGGTTGTGGGGACTTCCCCTGAAATCTCAAAACATTTCTATCACTTGGAAATGTTGTAAGACCTCTTTATGTGAGTCAGAAACAGAAACAAATTTAGCAAGTATTCACATGTCACCATTTTAATGTTAAATGCATTTAAAAAAAACATTATTTACTTGATATAACATTTTTACCTCGGATTTCAAAATGTGAATACTTTAAACATTTTAGCGTATTTTGAGCAGTTTTGATTTTGACAGTTATCTGACATGAAATCTCAGAAGCTGTCAACTATCAGACTCCAAATATTGTCCCATGTTGTCTAGCAAATACTATTGAATGCTAAATGTCATTGCATATCCACTATCAAATATTAAATACTAGCCACTATCATTGTCAGATAGTGAGGACCAGGCATGCCAACTATCAAATACAGTCAAATGCTTTATACCATTGCATATCAACTCACAAATATGATCAAATGCTAAATACAGATTGAGAGCTCTCCAAAAGACTTGCTACCTAAATTGGGTCTTTCTGCAGGCAAAGCATGTGATCTATCACTGAGCTACAGCCCCTCATCAAGGTAGGTTAAGCGACTTGTCCAACGTCACCAGGTAGGCTTTTGTGGCTGAGCAGGGATTTGAATCCAGGTTTCCCAGTCTAAGTACAACACTTCTAGCAAGACACAACATTGCCTCCCTGTTGGCACTGTGCTTTGCTGCCTTCTGCATATGCTTCTGACAACGTGTCGATTTCACAAGTTGGGTCACTGCGTTCCTCTGCACCAACCCCCAGATTATCATTCAGGGGCAACACATGACACTACCCATGAAGGATAGACCATCGGGTTGAACAAAGCCTGAATTAGTGCTGAAGCCTTCTCCGCCCAATTTGGGAGAACAATCTGGCTCCTGCTGCAATCTGGAATTCCAGTGTCGGTGTTATTCCAGAAGTGAAACAGAGTTGCATGACTTGGGAAAACGGTTGAAACTCTGAGTAAAAGGATCTTAACTTTCTGGAACAGAGCAGTGGTGTAGCTAGACTGGAGCGGAGGCAAGTAGTTCTGCAAGACTCTGTTACACCAGAGTCAGCAGCTCCTCCCCCTTGCTGTTGGAGCCATTCTGGCGGCAAAGGGAACACGCAGGACACTCCCCTGTCGCTGCCGGAATGGCTCCAACAGCGAAGGGGACGGGCCGCTGACTCCAGTGTAACAGAGTCTTGCAGAACTACTTGCCTCCTCTCCAGTCTAGTTTCACCTCTGGAACAGAGGAAGCGACCTCATACTGAGTTGGTCCATCTAGCTCAGTATTGTCTACGCTGACTTGGGTAGCAATTCTTCAGACTGAGGTACTTCCCAACCCTACCTGGAGATGTTGCCAGGGATTGAACCTGTGCTCTTCTGCATGCAGACCACCTTCTACAGAATTAAGCTCTGCCAACATAGCAAGTCTTTATATTTCAGGTTTGGTGTTGGCCTTTAATTATCAGGTGGAGATGTATTTCTTTTTTCCCCCAACTACAGGAAGAAGTTCTGTTCATCCGTGCTCTTTCACCAGCAATTCAATTTGTTACAGGTGCTGCTCAGATGTTGAGTTTTGCCTGTCTTTTGGCTTGTAGTGCAACCTATAAAAATTAATTTCCCCAAATCTGCAGCCATATTGTAATGCTGGAGTGTACTCCGAGAGAGTCCTAATGTGGGCTCTGCACAACACATTACTTCAGCTTACCAGATGGTCTGAGACATAAACATAACAAAATGTGGTTATTTGTAAAACTACATGGAAGGTAATGTTTGCGCTAATAAAACATATTCAACTTATTCCGAACAAATTCCAGTAGCCTTTGTGGGGCTGTTCCAGCAAGTCTTTGCCAGGCTTACTAGGAAGAACAATCTGTCACAGTATGGTATAGAAAAGAAGTAAAAGGAGAATGTGAATTCTCTGTAGATTATGAAAAACAGTCAACAGCTGTGAGATATTAAAGCCCATACATCTACAAATATGGCCATAGGTACCACAGTGATGGGCTACTCCCAGTAAACTTCTGTTTCATTGCACACCTACATACGGAAGGATAGCAAGATTAGCAGGCATGAACAATTAGGCCACAGTGTGAGCTGGAGTAGATTTACAGCCCAATCCTAATTGACAGATCCGGCGGCAGAACATGCTCCAACAGAGGAGTCACCCACCGCCAGAACTTTTAAGTTGGCAGCGGCAGCGGGTGGTGGGAAGAATGGGGCAGGGAGAGGGAGGAACGGGGGAGTGCCTGAGTGGGGAGGGGGTGGGCAGAAGTTAGAATGGGGGAGGGAGTGTATCCTGGTGGCACCAATCCTAACCCCGTTTCCTCTCCTCTTCCTTCTCCCTTACACTTCTTGGAACTGCACCAGCAAAATGGCTGACGCAGATTCACGGAGACCCATTCAGGCAGTGGAGGCTTGCCCCAGGGTAGGGAATGAAACTTTCCTCCCTGAAGAGGCCTCTGCAACTGGCCCCCCTCAACATAGGATGCAGCGTACAATCCGTTGGCACAGCTGCATTAGCGGGAGGGGGTGTTAGGATTGGGCTATAAGAGTTGGCACTTTCTATCCTGGTGCACTGACATCATGAGCTCCTGAGTCACCAGCGAAATGGCCAGAGGCCTGCAGGTCTGCATGCCCGCCAGCAGATCCCAGGTGCACACCGGAGCAGGTATGGTGGCAGCAAGGGCAGTTCAGGGACAGTTTGAGGGAGGTTCAGGCAGGGCCAGTGCCAGGCTACTTTGTGCCCTAGAATTCATTTGCATTTTTACATGGGTTAAAAAAAAAACACTAATCTGTATAAAACTGTGACCCTCAAGGTCAGTACTCTGCCCCTCTGAGGTCTGCGCCCTAGGTGGCTGCCTAACTGGCCCTGGGTTCAGAGCCAGTATTGGACTGGGCAGGGGGCTGGAGGAGAGGATCTCAGCAGTAGCAGCACACACCGAGATCCTATGCTCCCTTCCCAGCCTTTTCCCACCCCTTGACTTTCCTTGTACCTACGCCAGCAAAAGAGATGGAGAAGGTCCAAGGAAACCCATTGACAGCCTGGTGACCTGTCCTGGGCCCCTCCTGGGCCATCTGATTACACCCTCCCCTCCCCGCCATTGCAAGCAGCGCACACTCTGGCAGTGAGGCTGCATAAACCAGTGGTGGGCAACCTTTCAACATGAATGCTGACCCTTTAAATGGTGGTATAGGTGAGGGCATTTCAGCAGGTGCAGCTGCTTTAACAGCACTTGCAGCTGCCAAGATTCTGTCTTCTACACAACTCTTAAGAACACAGTAGCCCTAATGGTGGAAGGTTGGCCACCCCTGGAGTAAACGGTTGGGGAATAGGATTGGGCTATAATGTACACCCGTTGTATTATCTTCTTGTAACTCTTACAACAACCATGGCAGTTAAGAAAGTATTATTATTCCCATGTTGCAGCAAGGAAGCTGAGTGGGAGAGGTTTGCCTCTGGCCTCTGGGCACTTACTGAGTCCAAGGCAGAGGTGGGATCCAATTGGGGAAAATCTTGTTTCATAGCTCCACCTCTGAGCCAATAAATTATGCCTACATTGCTTCAAGAATTTGATTGTGCCATCCACACAATAAATGTCGTTCAACTGTAAGTTTTTTCTAATTCTGAATTACTGAAATAGATGACTGAAATTCTTTTTAAACCCTAGGCTTAATTCTGAATTCTTATTTCCCTCTACAGTGAATAAAGTATGAGCCATAGTTTATAGTACAATCCTTGCTGTAATAACTAATGAAGAATCCTTTGAGCAAAAAAACGGGGGGGAGGGAAAAACCCTGGGTTGGCAATTAAAAAGATAAAAAATAACTTAAAGCTCTAGAGAGCTTTCACTCACATTCACAAAAGGACTAATAACTTGTCGTTAAGTTATTTCCATTCATTCCCAAAATACTTTTACTAAATGTTCCTTTCTGAACTCAGGAAGTGATTAGGCAGACAGATAGGTGCTGTAGTTTTTTCCCTCCCTTGATTACTGTATTAGTGTTTTTGTATTTTACAGGCCATTTTATTCATTTTTAACCTGATTTTGTTTTGTTGACCCTCCTCCAGCTCCTCCCTTCCAGCCCCTCCCCCATTTGAACATGGATTGTTGTTCAAAACGTAAATACTGTACTGTAAATGAATTAGCCTTGTTCTAAGTCTTCTGTGTTTCCTGAGAGGAAAGTCCTAAAGACCTTTGCTTCCAGAGGCGTTCCTACGGTGGGGGCTGTACTGTAAGTTGCGCCCCGTCCTAGTCCCCATTTACAAGCCGGCACGAGGCGGCTCCGCCCCCTCGCTGTCAGAGCCATTCCGTGTGGAGAGGGCAACGGGCAGGAGACTCCCTGCCTGTTGCCTTCTCCGCATGGAATGGCTCTGACGGCGAGGGGGCGGGGCCGCCTCGTGCCGGCTTGTAAACGCGGACTAGGACGGGGCACAACTTACAGTACAGCCCCCACTGTAGGAACGCCTCTGTTTGCTTCTTACAAGACTATCTACTTCAATGACAAGGACTGTCTCCCCAGTGTAAAATACAGTTTTTCGCCGAACTGAAGATCTGCAGAGGGTTGCGCAGGCCTCCCTGAAGCTCCCCCAAGCCCAGGTAACGAAGGAAATGGCACTTTCTGGTGGGGCCAGAAATGCTATGCAAAGGCAGTGCACTCAGTCATCCTCAGCTGCAGGAGACATGCTGGGGAGAGTTGGTGCAGAGCGGGTAGATTCAATGAAGGGAGGTGAGTCTTACAATCGATGGATTTTTTTTTCCCCTGCTGGTGGTACTGAAAGTAAAGGTGCGCCTTAGAATTGATGGCGCCTTAGACTCGAAGAAATACGGTACTTCTGATTAGTAGGTAACGGAATGGCCGTTATATTCGGGCAAAATGTTGCTGCCATTGATGGCCCTTTTTCTTTCTTTCTTTCTTTCTTTCTTTCTTTCTTTCTTTCTTTCTTTCTTTCTTTCTTTCTTGCTGTATCATGTGGCATTCTTTTGCAGTACTTACATCAAAACATGAGCACATCTGCGGCTTAGTCATCTTTCGCTCTTTCAGCTCAGTCTTCCCTTCTTGGGACGGAGAAAAAAGAGGGGAAGGAAGCGCGAGAGCTGACAGGAGGGTCAGGGGACACTTCTCTTCACTCGGAGTCTTTCTGCGGTGCCATCTGCAATCAGATTGTTAGCATGTCAGTTCAATCTCCCAGGATCCCTTGAGTGCTGCTCAGTCAGTCATGAGGAAATACCTTGTGTATTGGCAGCAGTGGCTGTCCCTTAACAACACCCAGTCGCTCGGTCATGCAGCCGAAATGGGGCAGCAGACATCACCTTCACACCAGTGTATGTTAAGCGAGCTCGCCATTGATGTGTCTTGACCTAATAAGGGTACACAGTGAAAGAGCCGGGAGAAAGAACAGCGAAAGCCTAGCCTGGTGCTAACCTCGCCTTGTCCTGTTGCTTCCTTTGCTATTGTCAGCCAGAAAATACTTTTAAACATATAAATATATAGATTAGGGTTTTTTTTTCCTTTAAAAAAAACAGTGTGGAATTTCTTTTATGCAGTATGAGAATACAGCCACTAGATGACACCAAGAGATAGTTCCTATAGGCCCAATCTCATATTCTTTATTCAGCTGTCTGGTCTAAAAAGGTGACATTCTTGCTGAGACTGTAATTAAGATTACAGAGATATGCAAATTAAGGAATGTTGCAAGTATTAATAGTTGCCTTCCTTGGATATTACCAATTACTGTCCTAGAGTGCAAAAGTGGCTAGAATTTATGAGCATTTGGACAGCAGACTTCAAACATTCCTCTTCATAGCTTGCCGGCATGTAACTTTTCATTCATTGCTATGGCAAAGGCATCCAGGGCCTTGGGGAAGAAGTGATGTAGAAACCCAGAAAAGAAACTGAAAGCAGGAAAGGAATTGGGTTACGCAAGTCCATTCTGCACAAGCAGCACAATCACATGGTCAAAGTACTACAGGGCCAAATGTCCATGTTTCCGTATTCAATGTGAAAAGTGGGCTTTAAAGGGATACAACCTCTTAAGAACCCCCCTCGGTTTCTTGCATGCCTGTTTACATCTCTGATGCAATTTTAAATGTTTGCCCACTACAAGATCCTTATCCATTAGGAACCTAACATGCTAGGGAGAAAACACAGGTTAGAATAAATGGGAAATGCATGAGAAATTTAAAAGGTCTTCAACCTGCGTTCAAAGTCTATTAAATAAAGTGACTTGGCATCCTTCCTTGGCAAGACAGAGTGGGGGGCAAGGTTCAGTGATAGAGCTTGAGCAGAAGGTCCTAAATTTAATCCTTGGTATCTCCATCTTGGACTGGGAAACTCTGAAAGCCTGGAGATCTACTGCCAGTGTTGACAATAGAGGACCAGTGGTTGAACTCAGTATTTGAGCGAACACCTCCTTCCATATAATCCATCTCACTCTCTTCGGTCATCTGAAGGATCCATTGAGTGAGGTTGGGGGACAGCAGCCAGAAACAGGGCCTTCTTGGTAGTAGCGCCTGTTCGATGGAATCCCCTCCCCTTTGAGTTGAGAACGGCTCCTTCCAGTGAGGCCTAAAGACCTATTTCAAACAGCCTTGGGAACCCAGCAGGATTTTTAAGTGTATGCTCGCTGGTTGCAGACTAATGCTTGCTGGTTTTTAATGTTAATTAATGTTTTCCAATCAATGGTTTCATAGCTGCTGCTGGCCCGCTGGTTGGCTTTTTAATACGGTGTTGTTTATGTATTTTATAGACTTATGCATTTTTAATTTATATGTTTTTTATGTGTTGTGAGCCGTTGTTGTTGGCCAATCAGACTCGAGTCTGAAAAGACTTGATTCTGATTGGCTAAAAAAGAGCAGGAGGCAGGGCAGGACGTCTTACCCTTCTCCGTGTGGCTTCCTTCAGTGTAGACAGGGTGCGTTGCATTGCGGCATATCGTCTACTCTTGCGCCGCAACAGGACGCACCGCACTGAGACGTAGCCAGTGTGTTATAGGCTTAAATGTAACTGTAGGGGCTGTTCCTTATGTTTACCATGTCAGTATGGGAATCTTTCTCCCTACCATGTTACCAGGTAACATGACCGCTTTGAGCAATATGCTGCAACTCTTCCCTAACATCAGAATTATTAATTGAGTTTCTGGAGGGTCGATGTGAACGTCGGTAGGCGGTAATAGTCTATGCTCCTCCCACATGGTCCAGCAGTGCACAAAAAAGGGGAACTGCAGCAACTCCCATGCCATGTATGAAATGGAACTACCGTAATCACATGTGAACTAATTATCACAATGAAGAACTTCATCAGGATCCTAATGTATAACACACTGTACACATTGATAACATCTGGAGAGAGCAGGTGGGGGAGGGCAGATGACAGGGCTGCAAAGGGAAGGGGCACCAAGAACCACAGCTGCCTTTTCTCCTGCTTTAGCTAAAGATTGAAGGAACAGCCTCTGGTATCTGGGCTAAGAAATGGCAACCATCAAATAACAAGAAATCAGTCTCTGCATCAACTAGTTCTTCCTCCAGTGGGGAAAATGTCCATCTCCCAGGATACACTGCTGCTAACCTGAAAAATCACCACTCTGCAATAAAAGAATTTTTAAGATCTCCATGTGAAATAGCTGAATTACAATTTATAATTAAGTGATTCTGGTAGTTTAGGACTCTTATCGAAACAAAGGTTTTCTTTCCTACAACAGGTTTTGCATTAGCATAGCAAAGCTTGGGAAATTGTGTTATTCCCACTTACGACTCTTATGAAACGTCACTGTACTTCTCTGGTATACATTTTAGCTTTGCATAGAAATGTCAGAGACTGTACATTTTGGATTTCATGGTCTGTTGGCACCACTGCTCACTAATTTTTTTGCTATACCCACATGTGTGTGTGTGTGTGTGTGTGTGTGTGTGTGTGTGTGTGTGTTTACGTGTGCCAACTGGGGATACACTTCAAGATCCAATGAAGTGGCCTCTTGTTCAGGAAAGCTTTAGGCTACAATAAGTCTGTTATGCATCAAGGTGCCACAAGACGGCATGTTATGGTTCCTCCTAGTCTCAACCTTATTCATATAGAGCAGCGGTGGGGAACCTCCGGCCCCAGGGCTGGATCAGGCCCCCGAGGCCATCTGGTCCGGCCCCCGGAGGGATTGCCAGGAGGCCGCCCAACCGGCCCCTGGAGGCTCCACCGTGTCCGCGTGTCACCTCCGGAGGCTGGGAGAGGGCCTTGGCATGTCCTCCCCGGCCGCCGCCTCAACCCCTTCTCACCAGGTTACCACGCCGATGAGCCCTTATCACATGCGTACCACGCTGATGAGCCCAGCACTCTTGCCCTTATCGGCATGGTACGCCGTAGGTGACGCGTGGACCCGGCGGTGGCTTCAGACGGTGAGCGTGGAGCCTCCGGAGGCCGATGGGGGGGCGGGGGCAAAAATTAATTAAATAAATAAAAATGGCGCCCGGCAAATTTCTAATATTTAAAACGGCCCTCGCAAGGGAAAAGGTTCCCCGCCCCTGATATAGAGAGTCTGAAAAGCATAAGCGTAAGCCAAACCTTTGCAGCCATTTTTGCAGGCTGAAACATTCTCCCCCTTTGTCCAAATTTGGAGGGGTAAGCCTATGAAATGGGTGGTGTTTTCCCATTGTGCAGTAGGCAGGGGGAACAATAAACAGGGAGAGGTTCCTTCCACTGCCTTGGCAACACAGAGACACTTTCAGCCTTTTGGTACTACGCACAACTCCCAGCATAGTGTGGGACGTTAGGGAAGCGTTGAGCAATGCTCTCCTTCCATGGGGAATTGGGAGCTAGAGTGCTGTCTTGCTTCTTTTGGGGATGTAAACAAGCACAGAGAAAGCCAAATGTAGGTACATTTTGAGGAGGGGGGATTCCAGGGGCATATTTTGTGCCCCGCACACCAAATGCAAGGTGAAGTATCTTATTGGGGACACTTTGGTTCACCTTTCATAGAGAGCCTTATTGAAATCAATGGAATTCCATGAGGATCTCAATCTGAATGTAAGAAGAAACTTGCCGGATGAGAAATCTTCAGTGCAGGATCAACCTGGTGTAGAATCTCTGTCCTCTCTCCTTCCCCCATCATCCCCACTGTCCAAACACACTCCCATTTTCAGCTGATTTTCTTTTCCTTTGATTAGCCACAATTTAAATTAGCAACAAGCTGGACTTTAAGCCAGTGTCTTAGAATGTAGGTTAAAAAATAATGTAGTTGTCTAATTTCTTTTCAGTGTTCCAATAGATATTTTCTTTATTTTACCTCTCTCTCTCTCTCTCTCTCTCTCTCTCTCTCTCCCTCCATTTACAGGTGCAGAATTAAAGAACGCGTTCACTCACTATATTATTGATGCACTTAAGTGGAGTGTTCCAAAGCATGTAATTACCGTGTAGGCTTATGGCCCTGAAGTAGACGGGGATAGTGGTACTGCATATCCATGATTTGAAGGACATACAGGGATGATTATAGAGGCAGTACTCTACATCCATTGCAGCCCTTTTGTGTTTAGCTGGTTGTCATGGCAAATAATTGGATAGAATTTAAGCCACTTTCTTCCAAGTGGGAAATTCATAATTTTACCCTCCACCTAATTCTCGACGTACTTTTAAAGAATCTTAAAGTTTCTACCGGAATGGCATAGTTGTGTGGGAGAAATATCTACATGTACAAAGAAGACAATCAATAACATGGGGCTTCTGCAATGTATTTTCCCAACCATCTCTGTTGTCTGCCCCAGAACAATTATACCCCATCATAAAGTTCAAAGATGAGCTGTGTTGTCTGTCTCAAAATTATGTCATAAATTCCACAGATGAATTATAGACAGGTGTTTAAAGGATGCTCTTAATTAACATAACATACTGAAGGAATGTATCTTAAACCCACCTTCATTTTCATTCCTTTGAGGTGCTATATTCTGATTTTGAATTATGTGCGTTTTTATGTTTTGTAGGTAGTGTGTATATGGAAAATCTAAGGCAAGTGCACTTATTCGGTGTGGTCTAGGGATGGCTTGATCCAGTGTCAGTGACATGCACCAAGGTCTTCTGCATTAATAGGCCGTGTGTGATTAATAATCTTATGCAGTGGGGACGAACAGGTAGCAGAAAGAGATGTACATCCCCATCTGTATCAGAAGGCAAATAGGAAGGCATGTGTGAATGCAAGTTGGGATACACATCGGCATTTTAGAATCCCCATATGCACATGGGTCCTGATCCAGAGTCCTAATGGATGAATCCAGCCAAGAGATCTGTGCATGGGGTTCAACACACAGAAATCTGTTGCCACTCACACATTTCGCTAGTTGGGTCAGGGTATCTCAATATCATAGTCTCGATTTGCTCACTGTAAAATGGGAATAATATCACCCTATCTCACAGATCTGTCAACAGCATTAACCAGAAAAGTACTTTGTGATCTGAAGGTACTACTGAAATTACTAGCGTGTGTTTTATCAGAATAATGGTTTTCATCGTGTTTTTTGTACAGGACAATCTAACATAAATCCCTGCGATGTAATGCAGCGGCGCTGATTCAGGTTATGCTGCATCCCGCAGGGGATTTTTGGCTGCTGGAGGTTTCCTCAGGGTAAGGGGACATTTATCCCATTCCTCTGAGTAAGCCCCAGCAGCTGCAAAGAGTCAACACGGATCTGTGCCAGCGATATCACTGGCGCAAGTCCGAGTTGATCCATGCAGGTGGATCAGGCACAGAAAGGGGTTTGGATACTGCAGTGCTGCCTCCCTCTCCAGTCTGATCTGACCACCCCACCCCCATTAGTGCCCTGTTGCACCCAACCACCCACCCCCTGTTCAACCCCCTGCTTCGGCAGGCCTCCTGAGGACCACTGGTGACAACAGGAAGGCTCTGCCCTTGTTAGGATTCGGCCAGTAATTCACTATCAGCGCAATCCTAACCAACTTTCCAGTGCCGGTGCAGTTGCAATGCAGATCTGAGGTAAGGGAACAAATGTTCCCTCACCTTGAAGAGGCCTCCATGACTGCCCCTGCACTGCAAAATACAGTGTGCGCCCTGTAGGCACAACTACATCGGCACTGGAAAGTTGGTTAGGATTGTGCTGTATATAATTTAGTGGGTTTCTCTAACCTTATGTCATTTATTTCAGTAGTTATCATTATTGCATCACTATCTTACCTTAGTTTTCATTCCTCTGTCTTTGACCAAACTGGGGTTTTGCTGGGTTTTAATTAGGGTACTGGTTTTTTTTTTTTAAACTTACAGTCCAGTCCTAATTACATGCTGCCTGCTATTTAGCTGGCACAAGTTTGAGTAGATGGAAGGAGGGGTGACTTGGACAAGACGGGGGTTAGGATATCACAGCGCTCTCCCTGCCCTATTCCGCCCACTCCATGACCCACTGGTGGCTTACTTTACTGGCAGAGGCAGCAGGGTCCACTGATCTTCTTCTGATGTGGCTGCCTCTTGCAGTAGTGCTTAGAAAATGGGGGTTGTCAGCCGTTTTATGGCAGCGGAAAGCCTTTCTGTTGCTGAAAATGGCTTTGCACACTAGCCCGAACCTAGTTAGGAATTGGGCGATAAGGCTGCAATCCTATAACACTTTCCTGGGAGTAAGTCCAATTGAGTAGTTGATTATGATTGGATAGAACGCATCTGGCAAGGGGTTCAGTCTCTTGCAGCAAGGCAAAGATCAAACGTTTGACACCAAATCCTGTAGGAAGCAGGAAAGTGAAAACTTTCTTCACAACCAAGGTTCTGTTAAACATAACAACAACTAGTCTGTAAGTAAATGATGGCGCAAAACATTTTCAGCCCTTTCCAGAAGGATAATAGGAGGAGGAGGAGAGGGCATAGATCTTAAAAGGGAGGGCATTCCATATTTGTGGCACCACCATAGAGAAGTCCATACCCCTTGCTGCTGCCAACCTGACCTCAATCAAGGGTTGCCAAGGTAGGAGGGCTCCCTCGGTTGACCTAGGAGGATGAGCCAGGGCATATGGAAAGAAGGAATTCCTCTGTTTGTCAGATGTCCATTATCATGGATAACAGCCAGTTACACCTCATTCCTCCTAAAGTATAAGGACTGACAAGGTGTGATACCAAAGGGCAGTATCCAGACTAAAGAAATGTTATGCCTGCATGAGAGTTGGGCCCCCATATCCACGGATTCGCTATCCGCGGTTTCAGTTATCCACGGATCACGGGGACCCCCCTAGGCTGTTACTTTTTTCCCAGTAAGCTTAGTTTCTTCCTTAAACAAACAGGAGAAGCAGCCTCTGGCTGCTTATTGCAGGCAAGTAGAACGAGACTAAGTCCTAGAGAGGCTCTGCAAGGTTAACATAAACCTTGCAGAGCCTCTCTAGGACTTAGTCTCGTTCTACTTGCCTGCAATGGAGGCTGCTTCTCTGTTTGTTTTAAGGAAGAAACAAAGCTTGCTGAAAGAAAAAAATAAGAGCTGGGGGGGGGCGCACGCCTGCCCGCAGGGGAGGCAGGGTGGGGGGCCCTCAGGAAACCATGAAAGTGGTGTTCGCTCTTATCCACGGTTTCAAGTATCCACAGAGGGGCCTGGAACATATCCCCAGCAGATATGGGGGAGTACTGTATTAGTTTACGTTCAACTCCTCCAAGAAGAACTGAATTAGTGGAGAAATGAAGAATACTAGCACTTAGTTCACAACTTCCACTTTCAAAGGGTTGTGCCTCAGTCCACTTTAATTTCACTCTGTTCCTTTCATGCATCCTGAATTAATTGTCACAAGCAATTCTTCACAGTTTGTTTTTTTGTGCTATTCTGTCTTGATGCTCTGCCTCTCCAGGGTGAACTTTATTCCAGGACCTGTTAGACTCCGCACTTGCATTTTGACACCTCGGTAGGTCAATGTCGAACTGACACTCCAGGCACTTGACCTCTCAGATTCATCAGATAATTCACAATAGGAAAAGGCACAAAACGGGCGAATTGGAAAACCGCCACTCCTGGAAAAAAGGATGAGCAAAGACGTAGTCTGATGAGGTTGATGCACTTTTGCTGGAGTCGTTCGCAGACGATGGCCTACAACCAAAAGGAAAAGCCACACTCACTGGAGCGTTGGGCTACGTGTCAACATTCAAACCCAAACATGCTGCCATTTTGTCCCAATGCCAATGTAGCATTTAAATTTAAGGGGCACGTCTTTAAGGAAAACCTTTAAGTTCAATCTTAAAATACAGTATGGTAGTTACTACTAGTGGTTGACTAGTGGTTGACTAGACACAAGTAGTGGTTGACTCGTGTTGTGGATGGTGATGTTCTCACAGGGATAAACATCTGGTAAAATAATACAGTGCTATTGAACCAATTGGATTTGGTATAGCATTATGGAAGTGGGCAAGCAGGTCTGATCTGAGCCAAGGTGACATTGGAAAATAGGACATAAATTCTGCCCCCTTTTATTTTGTGTGTGAAAGCCCCACTGCACCTCCTCCTCACTTATTACACCACCCACCACGTCTTCAAAACTGGCCAGGCTGGAAGGATCAGGAGTTCCACCCCCAGGATCTTCCCCAAGTGGTCAGAGGAAGATCTGCAGAAGCAGATGGAGGCAGCAATCCAATTCCCAATTGCTGGAGAGTGATTGGGTACAGGATCACAGAAGCCACCCCACCACCTCCTCCAGCCCTTACACAACCCTGGAGGAAGAAGTGAACCTCCCCTCACTTGCATTACAAGGAGAATGATTGAGAAAAGGAAGGGACAGTGGCCAGATGGAGCAGGCAGAGGATGGGAATGGGGTGCCCCTTGCCAGTTTTCTGCCTCCCCCAGCCTGCCACTTGAAGCAGGTGAACCCATCTCATGGGTGGAACACCATTACTGGCAATCCCTCCTGTCAGCCTAAGTTGGTACAATAACACACACACACACACACACACACACACACACACACACACACGCGTTTACTCATTTTTTTAATCTCCTAAGTATTTAGACAAGAATCAAAAATTGATCCCAGGTGAGCAAAACAACACGCAATAATGATTTTAATGGCAATGCTGGTATCAGAGGATGAAAGGTCATGATCTCATGATCTGCCACCGTAAGCCGCAGACTGACAGCACAAAAACCTTGCTGCTGTCATGCGTGCTGGGGTTGCAAGCGCAAATGGCTGGAGGTCTCGCATGAGTGACAGCGGCTGGCAGATGCTCCGCCAGAGCAGGTAGGTCAGCAGTGGGGGGGGGTTCAGGGGCATTTCGGAAGAGGATCAGGCCATTTCGGGGTGGGGAGTGAGCTGGGCAGAGGATGGTTCAGGGGTGGGGGTGGAGGATCTAGGTGGCAGGTGTGCATGCTGAGATCCTAGCTCCCTTTCCCCACCCTGGACCATTCCCTAAGTCTCGTCACACTTATGCCAGCTAAATAGCTGATGTAGGTCCAAGGAGACCCATTGGAGGCCAGGCGGCCACTTGAGCTGGGAGATGCTGCAATAGTGACCTGCAGGGTGTACCTTCTGGGCCCACCCTTGAAGAGTTCATGTGCCAGAGTGACTGAAGGGGGCAGCCAAAAGGAGGACCCCGATGACTGGGGCAGCTGGTACTGGCCTTGGGCAGAGGCGAGAGGTATTAGTCAGAAGGAGACATCCCCCCATAGCCACAGACCCAGATTTGCAGAGTTTCTAGCATCCTTGTTCCAATAGTGTACTATCCCTCCCTCATTTGTTTAAATTCAGCTGAGATTTTTCACTTTGGGCACTTCTAGAAGTGATGGAAAGAATACATTCTTTTGTCCTATAAGCAGACTTTTAAAAAGTTGGACACGGTTGACAGGGGGAAACGTAGCTTCTTTAAAATTTCCGATACTAGTTTTCTGAAAATGGCACTGTCATCCTGTTGCTGCAAACAGAAGTGGCGCTAATGATGTTCCCTCCCCGTCCCTGACTGCCATCTTTCCAGTTGCCTCCATTCTCCTCTTCCACATTAGCAAATGGCGTGGGTGGCTTTGCTCAAAGCAGGAACACGTTCACATTGGAACATGCACAATGCGAATCAGTGTGATGTCATCAAAGTAACTCAGGCTGGTCAGAAAGTGGTTTCCATGAAAGAGCTCCGAGACTGCATTTATCGAAAGGTTGCCAGTCTGACAGTCTGGAGAAAATATTGTAAAAGAAAGAGAGATCCATTTAAATACAGAGAAAGGGTGAGGAGTTAGGAGAATGAAAACACCACTCATAGTAAAGCACGTCAGTCCTTTTTAAATGGAAAGCAGAGAGAAATGGGGCATATCTAGCAGCGGTGGCGGCAGCCGCCGTGTCTCATCCTATTATGCATCCATCTATTTCTTGTTAGTGGGGTGGAGAGGGTCATTCATTTCTTACCTCCAGAGTCAGCCTCTGCACTGAGCATCACAACAAATTAAGAGAACAGGGCAAAGAGGGGCAGCTGTGACAATGCTATGGAAAATTAATCTAAAAATCTTCTTGGTATTTGCAGTGCAGTCACATAGCTGATAGGCAGCTGGCTGTGATCACAGAGATGGCTGGTGGGAAGGTGGAGATGGATGCATTCACCTTCTCTTTGATACAAATGCAAAGAAAGCAAGAAAGCAGGCAATCGGCTGAACGCAAGGGCTGCCGAGAGCACCGAACCCGGAAGTGATGTCATGTAACATCACTTCCAGGGTGCAGCAAGCTCCCATGCCCCGGGCAGCATGGGAGCTTGTCATGCCCCTGCTGGAGCCCCTTCTCTAAGAAGTGGCTGCTTCTTAAAGGCTGCTTGGCTTGGGAAGGATGTGCAATTGCTTGATTCCTTATTGGGTTTGGTGTTGATAAGCTGGGCTTGTTGAGGATGTTGACCTTCTACAGCTTGGAAATAGTCAGGCTGTTATGAAGAAGGTTCCCTGCCTGCCCTGCCCCAAGGCAGAAAACTCACACTAAAAGCAGGGCGAAGTATCAGGACAAGTTAGGACCTACTACAAGATGTGGTAAACTCAAACATACCATTTGACAAGAGACAAGAGGAAGTTGGAGCCATTCTCCGCACCAATATTTATTTATTTATTTATTTAAAAAAATTATATCCCGCCTTATCCCATGCCGAGGCAAATGCCCAAGGCAAATGCTCACCAATACTCTACAACAGCGGATCTCAAAGTTCTCCCCACAAGTTGGGGAAGTTGTAAGTTTTTGCAGGGGTGGCAGACTGCGGCGGCGCTCCCAGAATCATGCCGCTGCTGGGAAAAACAGGGTTTTTTAACTTATGTCGCCAACATCACAACATGTCGCCACCCCCTTTAAGGGCGTAGAGACTGCATCCGATTTTCTGGTGGGTTGCAACCTAGCAGTTTGAGAACCACTGCTCTACAATGTTGTTGTTGGGGCAGCTTCAAAAACTGGCTTCTCCTCTTGTGAAACAGTAAGGGGTACAGTTCCTGTGTGAGGGCTGTACCACATCATCCTATATAGGAAATGCAAATGGGATCGCTTACCTCTATCCCCTTATTTCAACGTTTAGTGTATGTAATCCCCTACATTTGAACAGTACCAGAAAGGAGGGACATGTGTCTCAAAAGACCCTATATTGGTTGCCTTTGTTTGCATGAATAATACACGTTTGTGCCTTAGGCACAGTACTACATAGAGAGCTGATGATAAGAATTGCCCTCTATTTTCAGTGTCTCCTGGCCTTGCATATTACAACAAAAGGGTGAATGAAATTCAATCATTGATGGAAACTCTTTTGCAAGGTTTCCCCAGCCCCATTCCTTCTCATTGTGAAGTGGGAAGAAGTGCAACAAGCTAAACTAGTCCCTGGTCCAAAGATAACCACACTTCACTGATCTGCTTATCACCGCCACCACTGTTACTGTCAGATCATGTAATTTGCATTTTCAGTGTGAATAAGCTTTGCTGTCTTACAAAGGAAGCCTTTATGAACTCTTCCACACTCCACCAGAAGCCATTATTAGTGTCATATGAGCTCTGACTATAGTGGCTATATCTCAGCTTGTTTCTGTTTGTAAACCGAAGGGTGCAGGGGTGGGGGAAGCAATCAAACATGTAGAATCAAGTGGGGGGAAACGTAAATCACGATGAAAATTGATGCTCTCTTTTAATTGTGCAGATATTTCTGAAGGTTTTGGAGGGGGGTTCAGTCAGTGGTAGCTGGTGCATCATACGTGTTCTAAGACAGGGAGCCTTCTCTCCCACCAACATAAAAGGATTTGGCAAATTCACAAAAGGTAGATCTATCAACGAACCATGGTACCTAAAATATAGGTATATATACCTCTGAAGAGATGCTGAAAGCAAACCACAGAAAAGCGCTGTAGTGTGGTCACTGTAGTGTGTAGTGTGGGCAGGAGGTGTGGTCTAGTGGTTGAGCAGCCACCTTGCTTGAAGAACAACTAGGACAGGATCGGATTGAAACAAACAGAAGCTGCCATCAAGCTACCAACTACTGTGGTAGCCTACACGGAGATAGTCTACACGGAGAGAGGAGTCGCTGTCGGAAACGTTCGAACTCGAAACCGTGTGCAGTCAGTGAGATACCACACCATTGAAGGAAACAGCTGGAGAAGATGAGTTCTATGCAAATTTATTGTAAAAAAACACATGGGGGTTAGAAAAGCCTGCCTGTGTAAACCACCTTGAATAAAGTCTGAGAAATCTGATGACAGAAAGGCAGTATATAAATACATATTATTAGTATCATCATCATCATCATCATCATCATCATCATCATCATCATCATCATCATCATCGTTTGTGTATTCATGCTCTGCTTGTGACCTTTCCAGAGATATTTGGCTGTGCTTTGCTGGACTAGTTTGACATTTGGCCTGATCTAGCAGCGCTCTTCTTAATGTTCTGAAAGAAGCGTACAAGCAGGCACACACAAGAACGCAATTCCACATATGCAACATTCTCCGTATACATCACATAAGGAGGAAAGAGCTTTGCTGGATCAGACAGACCAAAGGTCTATTGAACCCAGCATCATGTTTTTGACAGAGGTCAGCCAGATGCCTTCAAAAAGTACACAAGGCAAGGCATGTGAACCATACTCCTCCCAGGACTGACATCATAGCTGGGGCCTAGTCAGAGACATGTTGAGGTCCCATGCCCCTGATGAAGGGGCATGTGCCTGAGCCTAGCCACACTCTACTTGTAACTTGACCATAGCGACTGTTCTGGACTGTGCTTCCCCCCCCCCCCATCACTCAATAAACATCTCTTCGCTTAATGGGCAACAAGTTCTCCTCCTCCTTTCTGGGTACCATTTCAAATTTCTTGCATGTTCTGCCCCTAACACAGTGTTTGTCTGCAGTGACAAACGCTGAAGACAAGGAAGGTCCTCCCTCCCCATGATTCCAGGGTAATGATTACAGAAGATCTCTTCCTGTGGTCAGGGTTTGTTGCTGCAGAAAAGACATTGATCACAGGGAGGGTGGGGCTTCATCATCGTGTCACTGATGGGGTGGGGCTAAACTGGATGCAGTCTCAGGAAGCCCTCATGCACACAGAAATACATGGATGCATAACTTATGAACTGGGCTTATATCTATATGGATACAGAACAGTTTCCCATTGATTCACTCCCATTTATATTGAGTATAGAGGTTCCCATGGCATGTAATAATTTGCAATGATTTGAGAGTTATGGGATTTTCAGCCATGTAAAGATGTGATGAAGAAATAAAGTTCTTACTAAAAGAATCTTACTCCCATTTATGTTTAGGATGGAACTGCTAATGTGAAATATACTGTGATTTTTTTTTTCTTTCAGAAATTTATGTGGGACAAGGTTCAGCCCCTGGCCAGAAATATGCTTTGCCCCTTTTGTGCCTCTCCAGCTTTTTTCGGGTGCCACTGAATGACACCCCACCACATCTGCCCAGATTTCAAAGTCTAAAGGTGACTCCTTCCCCTGATCTAGAACCTGGATTAAAAAACCCAGTAAAACAAAGAAAAGGCCTCTGGACCAGGATGAGGAGCAGCCCACTTCCACTGTTAAGGATGATCTGTGACTGTTTTTCGTGACACTGGTTTCATGCGGGTTATAGGCAGCAGCGCACAAGCAAACTGTCGTGGCAAACAGTACGGTACAGTACAGTTCATTGATCACATTGTATTTTCTCAGAGTAGCAGGAAGAAATGTTTCATTTCACACTTCATTTACAACTTGCAGCTATAAGCCCAGAAGTCTGCCTTCGTCTGCAGCGCAGAGCAAAGCCAAGAGCGACCCCTACATAGCACTATATCAAGCAAGGCACACTGAGCAACGGTTTATTGCACCACAAACCCGTACAGATATGAGGGGAGTCGTGACTGAAGCATTGAATGCGGAATGAACAAGCACAGCTCAGCAGCTCCTGTTACAAGGAGTCCTTGGTACAGTCAGCTTCTTGATCCACAGTACTAGCAATGAGCCAGGATGGTATAGTGGTTTGGGAGTCGGACTTAGACCTGGAAGATCCAGGTTCAAATCCCCACTCAGTCACGAAGCTTCCTGGGTGACCTTGGGCCAGTCACTATCAGCCCCAACTACCTCACAGGGTTGTTGTGAGGACAAAAAGGAAGGGAGGAAATATGTACACCACTCTGAGCTCCTTGGAGGAAGGGCAGTATAAAAATGTGAAAAATAAAAAAAAATGCTGTACATTGTTCCTCGTGGGAGGATATGTGGCTCAGGGCCAAACAAAATGGTGAATACATAACCTGGTCTTTGTTTTTTAAATGAATTGGGACAAAAACTATGGCAGGGTCATAGGCTTTAGACCTTGCCCCTACTGCAATTCCTACAGTGCCAAACCATTCCCCCTGTGCCCATTCAGTAAACGGGCACAGAAAATGTGTTAGCAGCAGGGTTGGCACTGAAATGCCTGAAATCTGAAATAAATGTCCATGAAGAAAAATCAGAGAAGTCAAACAAGTTGCTATAAGACAAGAGACATTTCTGGAGGGGAGGGGAGGGGATGGGGAGGTCCTGCATGCCCTTAAAAATAGGATTTCTAACTGAGGGGGAAACTGCCATTTTCCCCCTCCCCAAATTATCCTTCTTATAGTACAACCATAAAAACAAGTCAAAATCACAGTAAGAAGCAGCCCCAAGAGTGCTTAAAGGCCAGCTGTAAATAAGGGGTTTAGGATTTCAAAGCACTTCACATGCAAGCAAGTGTACAGAGAGTGAAATGAATCAAGCACATCCTCAAACGTCATTCTTCCCTGAATCCTTGCAAACTGCAGAGGTGAAGGCTTAGTTTCTGCCTCAGTGAATATATAGAATATATAGAAATCCTGATATATAGAAAACCTGAATGAAGATGAAGTATTCCGTTCTTTTGTTATGGGTGGCAGCTTGCCAGTGACTGGAGCGGGTGGGGCAATAGATTATTTCTTGAAATTGGGGTTTCATCCTTATTTCACTGGTAGAAATATCATACTTGAGCTATAGCAATTGCCATGAGGTTGTGCAAAATGCCCATTGGCTAGTGTCTGTGACGTTGCTAGGGCCAATGACATATTTATTTTCCACCCTGGCATACATATCTTGTTTTTGTTTTTTGTTTTTAGTAGAATACATTTTTCCTTTGATTTATAGCCTTGATCACTGTGCTTTTTCATGGTATATGTTCCCACCGTGTCAATGACAATATTTTACAACTGTGAGAAGCAAGTAGTTTACTTCCAGCACTGCACATACACATTTTATTATTATTATAATAATATATAATATATATAATAATATTATATAATATAATATAATAATAATAATAATAATAATAATAATAATTTAATAATGTCCACATCAACCATTCTGTACAAAGCCAATATGAGGCTACTGCAGAAAGAATTACAGTACAAACAGCAGCATCACTGTTCCCCCTACAACAAAGCAACCCAGCCTGAAGACTGCACTTATGAGACAAGTGTGAAAGTAAAATTTCTGGCTTACCAAGGTGACAATGGCACAGTTCTTTTAAAATAATAATAATAATAATAATAATAATAATAATAATAATAATAACAACAACAACAACAACTTGCTATGGCCATAAACAGCAAAGGCAACAGGGCTGTTGGTTGACTGCTCCTGACAGCCACCATTTCTCTTGTCGAAAATGCCCCTTGCACAGCCTTGCATTGGGGCATTCTGGGAAAAAAATGGCAGCCTGAATAGATGGTCCTGAATGGATCCAATGGGTCCATGTATAGGTCCAAATAGTCCCAACGTGAATAAAAGCAGAGCCAAGGAAGGAAGGAAGGAAGGAAGGAAGGAAGGAAGGAAGGAAGGAAGGAAGGAAGGAAGGAAGGAAGGAAGGAAGGAAGGAAGGAATAAATTCACACTCTTACCCATGGAATAAGTTTCCCCCTTATAAAACATTTTGAGTGTTCCACATTACTCTGCTCAAAAATATGCCATTGAACATTAGTATTTCTGGAACAAAATATTCCAGCTTTGTGAACTTTCCGAAATATTTCATGTCAAGTCTGCTGAGACCATTTCCTGGATCACTACCATGCCCGGTGGAGCCTCAAAATCAATGATGAAACTCCCCAGGAGACCATAAAGTCAGAGCAACCCCGAACAAAGTCATTGAGGCACGGCAATTCTTTTTATAGCGTCCTTTTCAGACCCAGGGCTCACCCTAACGACAGCCTGCAACATAGAACCTAGTTTTAGTTTTTTCTCAATGGCGCATGGCTGCTATCCTGCTTTTCTCTCCAGGCTGACAAGATACAAGGGAGGATAGGAGGTATCTTGTACCTTTCATAAATGCACAGGAAATGGAATTTTAGCAGATGAAATTACTCAAGCAGGGGCATGAAAGGCTCTGCCTGTTGAAATCCCACTTTTTACACAACTGTTGAAGGCACAGGAGGTCTGTTTTCCTATGTCTTTGGCCACCCTCTCTCTGTCTTTCTCTTGGGGGGGGGGGAACGACACTAAGCAAAAGAAGAAGAAAAAGTGAGATATTACTCCTGTGACTCAACTGAGGTTAGGGTGTGAACCACTTGTGGGTCCTGATTCACAGCTGAAGATCAATGCTTTAATTTAGAGTTTATCATGAATCAGTTCTGAAATTCATTTTAGATGCCAGAGTCAGCACCTGTGCAAAGGTAACTGACATCCTGATCCACAAAGGATGAATTCAGCAACCTGAGCAAACTGTGCAAATTGCTATGATTTTGCATTTTCTGAACATGTTTTGCATATTTTGTCTTGCTGGGGGCACCATATACAGAGCCACCCATGATCCTTAGAAATCCCATTGAGCTCCATGCTCTAAAATTTTACCAATGCTGACATACCTTTGGGGCGTTTCCATTTGGAGTATTTGTTTGTTTATTAAGGTCCAGCTTGGATGATACTTTCAGCCCAATCCTATGGGCTGGAGCCGCCAGCAGAATGAGCATTCCGCTGGCGGCGACTGCTGAAAAAGTGCCATAAAGTGCTTTCCAGCAGTGTGCCGAGTAGCATGCTGCCGGGACATGGGCAGAAAGGCCAGAGCCTTCCCATGAGCATTGCCAGCTCTCCCACCACCTGCTGGAGCAAGTAAGCCAGTGGGAGAGGTGAGAAAGGGTGGAGGGAAGGTGGAATGGGGTGGAGAGGGATGAAACTGGGGCAGGGAAGGGGAAGGAACGGGGGCGGGGAGGCTGCAGGAGGGGGTGGATCTGGCAGCAATGGTGAAATCGCTATCACAGATCAAAGGACACACACTATGGAGTGGGAGGTTTATGCAGAGGTAAGGGGATTTAAAGCCCCTTTCCCTGCTGAAGCCTCCTGTTACCCCCCCACCCCCGCTGGATATAGAATACAGCACACCCGTTTTTGGAACATAGAATATAGCACACCTGTTTTTGGCGTGGCTTCACCAGCAGGGGGAGCTGAGGATAGACTGCTGGTTCCTCTTCACACATTTGCTCTATGAGCTTTAGTCCATTCCATTAATTCTTTCCAGATTCAAATAGCCCTCCACATGTGCAGCAAATACTCCTTTAAATATAGAATTAGCTGTGCATGTAGCAGGACCATCTGGACAAAATGTTGATGACAAATCATGTGATTAAGCTGAAAAGACCTGGTGTTCTGGAAAATGGGTGGTGCATGCACACTCACAGTACAAATGCACAAAGAGAGACTGGCATCCTCTCTTCGATATAAAGTACCGTCCAAACCAGCCCTAAGCTGAACTCAGAGTGCTGAATTCTGAGGCCGTATCAAATTCCAAACTTGCTGAACAGTATCATGGCACACACAAAGCTGCCTAGTATCTATAAAATTACTCTCAGTGATTATCTCTTCATCTTCCCTTAGAGCAGGGGTGCACAACATGCGGCCCGGGGGCCGCATGCGGCCCTCCAAAGGTTTTCTGGTGGCCCCCAAAGGTTTTCTGGCTAGAGCGGCAACATCGCTTCTTTGTTGGGCCGCTCTAGCCAAGCACTTCCCATAATTCCGGTGCTTCTGTAACACGGCTGGAAGCTTCGGAATCATCCGAGGAGCGGGCGATTCCGAAGCTTCCAGCTGCATTACAGAAGTGCCGGAGTTGGTGTAGGCACAGCGGTTATGACGTAGATCCCCGGGGAAGTTGGGCTTCTATGATGATGGCGACTTCCTTAGGAAGCAACGTGACTGAATTGCTGAAGAAGAAATCCCGGGATTTTGAGGTAAGCATGGGCTCTGGCTGAAAGCCCTGCAGAGGTTCTGGGAGGAGTGAATGAACATCTAAGCTCACCGAGGTGAGCGGCGGCCGATTCTGTGATGCTTCAGCTCTTCTTCAGGCCGTTGGACCCTCACTTTGGGGTGGCCACGTTTTTCCTCTGCTGGTCGGTTATGCATTTGAGAGCTGCAGAACGTGCAAGACAGAGTTTGTTAGGAAATACTTTTCCCAACACGGAACCTCCGCACCATGTAAGGTTTCAGAAGGGAAGGCCCTGATGATGATTGATGGGTATATATACGGTATATACCAGGGGTGGCCAAACTTGCTTCATGTAAGTGCCACATATGATAAACTTCAGATGTTTGAGAGCCACAATATTTAAGAAGTATTAAGAAGCCAACATATTTCCGAGAGCTGCACTTTATATGTTAAAGAGCCACAGGTGGCTCATTATTTATTTATTAATATGTTGCATTTCCAGAGATTTTCTGGCTCATGGACATGCCCCCTGGGATGTCACTTCCTGAGGAAGTGACATCATGGTTCCTTGCCACGCCCCTGCGACACCTATCTGCGGCCCCGAAGAAGTTAAGTCTATTCATTTCGGCCCCTGCCCACTGCCAAGTTGTGCACCCCTGCCTTAGAGCTTAGTCTGGAATATCACTCAGCATTCGTGACTCCAAGTATCTTTTTTTCTTAATTAATTACAAATAGAGTACTCATAATTCCAAAGATATTGGGGAGGGGGGAGGTTGCTTTTTTTTTCCCCTTTGTGGTCGGGAACCTGTCTTTTCTGAGGTTCATCCTTACTACATTGTTGATGTGTTTGTGTGTGCACACACTCTCCTGTGCATGCATGCACAGCTATTTCAGCACCTTATGACAGGCCATAAGTGTGACTCAAGGGATTGTAACCGCTTCCTTTCTCAAGAGATCCAGCTGCTCACAAGCTCTTGCCTGGAGCACTGGTACTTGAAAGCTCACTTGTAATGGGGGTGGGGGGTACAAATTGGAACCCAGCTGGTGGCTCCTTCCTGACAGGGAAGAGTAGTATGAGCCCCATGGTAGCAAGTAGTACTAAAACTTCACTCAGATCTACGAGAGACTCCAGATGCTAGCCCTTTTAACCTCTTTCTCCTCCATTCCATATGCTCACAGAATGAATGCATGATTATTATAGCCATTCTCATAGCCAGTGGTCATTTGGAAATGCAGTCAGAGATGGTACTCCCATTGTCATCAACCACAGTGGGGCACAGTCCACATGATGAGAGCACTAAATCAGACATGTTCCTGGGCTTTGCGTTGTGTCAATCAGATGAGCAAGGAACGGAACTGTATGGACAGAGAATGAATGGCTACCATGAGTCCAGAGTTGATTAGAAACATCAAGGCTTGAATCCATTCTAGAAATGTTTCTAGCCTACCAAAACCTGTGCTTCCAAACTAGATTCTGGTCCAGGCCGAACTCCGTAGATCAGATGCACCAAATCAGTGCATCTGAGCCTTCTTTAGATATGTCCCAAGGGCACATGTCCTGACATAGAGATGCAAGATTCTATGCTATAGCAACCATGTGATGAAGTGAGCTGCCAGTCAAGAGGGAAGCTGTCTTCTCCTTTATAGAAGAGAATCCTGGAGGGGAAAGGGGAAGAGAATGTGGTTTCTGGCTGTTAGTGCTGGTAGTTGTTAGAGTCTATGAAAGGTTAGTTAGCAAGAAAGCGCTTCACAGTGTAGTTGCTGTTTTAGGACTTGCCCTGTAAGGTAGCCTTTCTTCCCTACCCAAGCACACTGTTCCTTAAATGTATTAATAAAGCACCTTTCTTGGACAGAAATATAAGAAATTGTATGGAAGGTGTTATTGAGGAGTCCCCTCCTAGAGCCCCCCCTCCCAATGTCTACTGTTCTTGAATACTTGCAAGTAAAAGAGTCTGGAGATTTACGGCACAATCCTATCTAACTTTGTGCCCTGGGATGCAGGGAAGCTGATTCAGCCTGCACTGCATCCAAGCCAGGGCATAAACAGGCTGCCTGGGAGGTCAACATTTGGTCCCTTCCCCTGGGTAAAGCTCCAGCTGCCCTGATGGGGCTACTCGGATGTGCACCAGCTATTTTGCTGGTCCACATTCGAGCAGCCCATGTAGCGGTGGCCAGGCCTGGGGAGGGGGTTAGGATTCTGGCGGAGCCACTGTCGCCGATCCCTCCCCTTTCCCAGGCCCAGACAACCAATCCACCCCCACCCCTCCACCGCTTGGCAAGGAACCTACCTTCCCCGGTGGGCATTCCTAGGGATCTGGGGTCGGAAGAGCAGCGCCAGCCTCTTTGCCAGCATGGCCTCCTTGCCAGGTGAAGCAAATGTGCTTTACGGCATGTTTGTGACACCCAAGAACAGCAGAGCAGCACTCCGCCGGTCGAAGAATTAGAGAGGATTTGGCTGTAAGGGTGCTTCTGACACAACCAGGATAACCTGGTGAACCAGGAAGAGGTGGCAGAGAATATATTATGCAGGCAATTGTCACAGGTGCTTAATCTTTAGTCCTCTTCTATAAAATACGTGCTGAAAGTTGAGATATCCAGATATGGCAAGGGGTTTTCAAAGAAAGCACATATTAAAGTAAAGCTAGAACTGAAATGAAACATTAAAATAAAAACCATCAACATTTGATGAATATTCAAATGTTGTGGGAGCCATGTAATACCTCCTGCCAGAATCTGTACGGCATCTGTTGAGAAATGCTGGCGGGATCTGTTATTCAAATTCCATTTTACCATGAATTGACTATTGGACAGAAGGCTGACAAAACCTGATTTCCCAGCAGTGGAAACATTACCCTGAATGCAGTTTCTTCTCCCCCCCCCCACCTGCCACCCCTTCACTCCAAATCACAGCCACTGCCCACGCTTTGCAGCTGTCCAGCCGAGTCCTGCTATCCAAGACTTCACTGAACATGTAGTTCCGCCCTCAGAAGCAAAACACTCATTCCCAAGCACTGAGTCCTTGAATACTGCCATAGTGTTCAACAAGCTTACACCAGGGGAAGCCAATTAAAGATTGAAAGTTTCACATCCATAAAATGCATGATCCTTCTGGCCGTCAAATTGGCCTTTTTTCCCCTCCCCTTTGAGAAATGAATATGAGTCATATTTGTTCTAAGTTATGTTAATTTGCACACATGAGCCTTTTCAGTGGATGCAAAGCTGGTGTGTAGTTATGGTGCCATTGACGTAAGTCTAAGTTATGGTGGTGGGGGTGGGGCTGTTAGGAGGCAAACAATATACACCCTGGAGTGCATCATTCTTTGGATAAAATCAGAGTTCTTAGTTAATGGATCCCAACCTGGGCAGGTGCCGTCTCATAATTACATCTTTGAGAATCCTCATTAACCAATCAGCATTGCTTTGTGCCAGTCCCTCCATATTTAATGGAGCTAATCATTTCTGCACAACTTCTTCAAGCAGTTCAGCTAACACTGAAAATTGTATTCAAATATATCCCTTCAACACCAATATGTTTGTTTGCCTGACAGTAAGTATACACAAGGAGGCTGAAATCGAGCTGGGAACAAAGAAGGGTGTAATATATCTGTATATTCCACCTACTCTTTTATGTCTATCTCATGGCTGATTCACATCGCAATCTTTGAGGTGGAAAATTCACCATGGGATTATCTCTCCAATGGTCGTGTGATAAAACGGTCCTGTGAACATGTTTATCCTTGCCCACTCCTACCACCATAAGCACAGTTATGGTCCTGGATGAGAACAAATTAAGCTGAGAAATTTAATCCAGACAAAACAGAGGGGACTGAGGAATTTTGCTGATCAGTGTGGAGGTATGCAACCTGTGTCGGATGGATCTGATTGGATGGGCTCACAGTTTCTCCGATACATGGCCCTATATATGCATGGGAATGATACATGGCCCTATACACATGGGAATTTAAACTGCAGTTTGCAAGGGGGAAAGCTGAGCGAAATTGGGGAGCAGGTGCATTGTATTGCACCTACAGTGCAATCCAATGCATGTCTATTCAGTAGTAAGTCCTAATGGGTTCCATGGGACTTACTCCCAGGGAAGTGTGCATAGGATTGCATCACTAGTCTGATGAATCAAGATGTAACTCTGAGGGGAGAGCTTGGCATGAAATCTGGCTAGCTTCACGGCATAGTGATGCTTTCACTGCCACATTCAGCACTTCAGGCTCCCAGGAAGCCACCTCCTGTGTTCTGAGAGATGCCCATATCATCTGGTGAGCACACAGGGGTCAGGCATCCAAGCAGGGTTTCAGGAGCTGGTTTCAAGAAAGACCCAGGGGAGCAGCAGGGCTAATGTCCAATATGGACAACCAGACAAGGGGAGCCATGGTGCGAGTGACAGGGTGCTCATGCCCAGGTGTACTGAGAGGAAATCAAGACTTGAGAATTTGGTTTGGGTCTGCCAACCTTCTTCAGCAGGAGGGTTGCCGAAGAGATCATGGCCCTCTTCATGGATGGAGATCATGGAACTCTTTTAAAAAGAGTTCATTTAAAAAAAAAAAAAAACATACACCCCAGGATAGATGCCAGAATTGGAGCTTCTTGGTGGATCAAAGGCAAGAGTTAGTGCTGCTATTCCTCAAGTGGGTGGGGTAACCTGCAGTTGTGGTTTCTGGCTTGAAGTTCTCAGAAAGACCACTGTAAAGCATGCTGTGCCTCCGTAAACATACGTGATGGCAATGTGTGACGTTAAAGGGACGTTAAGATCCTGAGCTAAAACCAACAAAAAGACATCTAAAGAATGAGTGACACCGAGGTAGCTTCTGGAAGGTACTGTTTTTTTAATGAACACTATGTGGAAGGAGGCTCTGTGAATGCCAGTCAATCAGGACACTTGGAGTTGTTCTGATTGCAGTAGGGTGGATCAGGATGGCCTACGACGCAGATTGTTCTTGTTTCCGTGCATCTCTCCAGGTGAGGTTTCATTGGGGTATGGATGCTGGTGAGTCCTGACACATTCTAGACCAGCACAATTTCTCAGGTTGAAACTTCCTTAATTTACCGCCAAGCTAGTGACATTTCTTAAGTTCCACACTTCCCAGCCTCTTTACCAGTTGGAGGAAATGTCAATGAAACTTCAAGCTCTTAACATTTTCTTTTAGTTTCGTCAATATCTTGGGGCCACCTGAAAACGCATCATGGACCACTGGTGGTTTCTGGACCATACTTTATGAATCAGTGGCCTAGAAATGTCATGCTATTGGAACGCACATCCTTGAAGACGGACAGCTGAGTGTATTTTATCCATCTTTTTATGTTCCCGCAAGAAACAATTGTATATATTCCAATGGTGTTGGAGGAGTTGAGGGAGCTGGCAATGAATAAAAAGTGTGGTAAAAGCAGGTGCACCTTGTGTTTATATAAACACATTAGCACTCGTTTGACACAGCATGACCTGAACACATAGTTCAAGCTACTGGTAGCCTGGGAACAATATCTGAGTGTGCCAGAGCAGAGTTCATTCAGACTCTGCAAAATTAACACCAGATTATGAATACGCTTGCCACTGGTAATTAATCGTGAAAATTGCTGGAGGAGTTCTCCCACTGTGATGGATATTGGCAGAACTATTTACTGCTAATAGGCCTTGTTTAAGCATACCCCACCCCCTCCCTTCTTCCCTATTCAGATAAAACTTACAATAGACGACAGTCCCCCAGTTAGATCTTATTGTGTATTCTTCTCCTTCTGTATACTTGCTAGCACTGAAGAATACCCCTGGCATTTTTCTGCTGTGTTGCTAGAAATCTGTATTGTGATTTGCTCTTTCCAGACAGCTAAATCAGCCCTCCTTGAAAAAAGAAAAAAAAAAGGAAAAAGAGAGGAAGATAATTTCGCCTTTGGGAGCTTGTTTTCTTCACTCATCTAACGTTATCCTACATTTGGTAGCGGTAATTGGGAGACATCACAAGGGCTGGCTTGTGTATTCAGAAGCGCATAAGAGCTTTTCCAAGTCCAGAAAGCGATTTTTCTGCTCTACAAACTCTTTGATATAGCCATCATTTTTACCCATTTTCCTGGGGTTTTGTTTAGTCTTCGCTGTCCTTTAAGGCTTAAAACAGTGGAAACAAAGGATACCCCCCCCCTTTTGGTATTAATTTTCATTTTTCACTGCTATCAACAAACATGGAAATAAACTGGAGTAATAATACACGTTTTGTTCTAAAGCATGCAAAACCGGAAATGAATTTGATAAATCATGAATTATACAATACCTGCAAAATTCCAGGCATTTGAAACTCCTATTCTAGATCTGCTTTTCTTAAGGCCCAATCCTATCCTCAACATATACTGGCGTACCACCATGTACGCCAGCGCAATGATGGCCCCAGAAGTCCTCCCACTAACGGATGCGCCATGAACACCAGCACGGTGTCGGAGAGATGCTGTGCTGGTGTAACTCGGACGTGCAATTCGGCTGGCAGAGAGACCAAAATGGGGAAGAGATAGGGGATGAGGAGAAGTTGATGTATGCCAGATCTTAACCGCACTCCAGACAATGGACACACCTGCCTCAACACCCGAAAAACGCAACACCAACTACAGAGCTGGCATAGGTAGGAGGAACCCGATAAGGAGCAAGGACAAAGGAAATATCAGCAGAAAAGTGCAACTCCTGCCAGCCGCCTGTTCCACCCACACCCCCAAAATGGAGCATAAGAATTTGGGAGGAAGGCACTTCATGCAGAAAGGGAGCACATTGCTCAAGCAGCCTGCTGCCCTCACAACAGTCACCGCAAGACACTTTGTTAACACTTTGTCAACTTTGTTAACTCTAGTCTTCTCAAAACTCTCATTGCAGGTGACCCCATCCCAGCTGAACCCCACCCACAAACCTCCATGCCACCTCCCCCAGCAGGGAAGGTGAAGTGAACAAACCCCAAAGGTAAGCAAGGGGGGGGAGTGAATCCAGGCTATCATGTAGTGAGACCGGACACCTATCCCATTCCCCCCCAGTACAGACTCCCCAGCATCACCAGTCCCTGGCACATACTCAGTGGCCCAGCCATCCCTCCCTACCCCATAGCCCAGAGCAGAGAGCATCTGCTCCCTGCCCAGTGCCGGATTTAGACTTGGTGAGGCTGTAAGCTGTAGCTTGTTTAGCTTATGCCTGAATCCTTCACTGGCTCCCCCTCAGGGAACACCAAGGACTCCAACCATTGCACTTGCTGGCCAAACACTCACCAGAACCTCTCTTGTTTTGCAGGACTGCAGCAGTGCAGCATTGCCACAGGGGCTGAACAAGGCAGCCTCTTGGAGAGGGAAAGGTAATGTACTCCAAGCCATGCTTGCACCTCAAACAGAGCACCACTGGGGACACCGCTCTCCCTCACAAACATTGGACATGCATCCTAAGCCAGAGAACATGTGTGATCAATGCTGCTATCTATTCCTGATTACTCTCTGTGTCCCCCTTGCTCCCCAAGGCAGCCATCCCACAGGTGAGGACATTGTGTGGCTCCCAAGTAAAGCTGACAGCCTGCCTGCCCACAGCGGCCAGTGGGAGCCCAGCAGCTGCAAGGTGGGGTCACTGACCTGCCCGTTCCACTTAAGCCCTTATGACTTTGCAAGCCAATAGCAGACAGTGAACCAACTGGTGCAGCCAGACCTAATTTGGTGCCAGTTACTTGGCTGTCTGTTGGATAACTTGCAATGGCACAACAGCCCTGCTGGGTTGAGCCCTGTTGGCAACC
Source organism: Plestiodon gilberti rubricaudatus (assembly GCA_026170595.1). Taxonomy (NCBI): domain Eukaryota; kingdom Metazoa; phylum Chordata; class Lepidosauria; order Squamata; family Scincidae; genus Plestiodon; species Plestiodon gilberti. The sequence goes on along the minus strand of JANXHW010000002.1, from coordinate 22,637,739 downwards.
GCACTGGTGTGTTTCTCCATCAGATGCCCAGCCTTTTTTTTTTTCATTAGATGCCAGCTACCCTGCTTGTTTTTCATTGGAAGGCAGCCATGATTGCAGCCTAACCAACAAAGGCAGCTCTCGTGTATTGCAATGTGTTTGTGTGTGCATGTGTGTGCGTGTGCGCGCGCACTGCTGAACTCATTTGCTGGAGAGAAAAGAAGCAGCACAGAAAGACAAGATACTTTTTTTTAACTTGTTGAGGCTCTGCCTCCCCTGACTGTATGTCCCTGACTCTCCCTCCCCTGACTGTATGCTGGGGGAATGATGGTGAGCGGTCTGTTCATATTAGCCAGCTGCAGCTGGACATCCACCCTCTAGCTAAACATGGGCCTTGAGGCCTGCTGAAATCCTCCTCCAGCAGATGGTAACAGAGTGCAGAGCCTGGAAATGGAGGAGAGATGGCAAAGTAAGGTGGGGCCATACCCAGGCATCCATTCCCCAAGGCCACCACCCTGGCATTCAAGAGGGGCTGCCCCCAATGATGGGTTCCCATAGTGACAGCACCTGTATAGCTTGGACACACAGTAGCACTGGCGTCACTCGAGGTGGGGAGGAACGCTAAGTTCTGCACTGTGCTAACCTCCATTTACTCCCTGGCACGAGGCGGCCCCGCCCCCTCACTATCAGAGCCATTTAGTGCAGCGAAGGCAACGTGCAGTAATGGCTCCGACGGCGAGGGGGTGGGGCCACCTCGTGCCGGGAAGTAAACGGAGGTTAGCAGCACAGTGCGGAACCTAGCGTTCCGCCACACCTCGAGCGATGCCACTGCTCAGTAGCATGGGGCCCAGTGCCACCACCCAACCTGGTTGGGATGGCCGTGTTTGCACTCCCTTGGCCTCTGTGCAAGCCCTCCAGCCCCCCCAGGTACCTCCATCCCCACAGTGGCATGCCATGGGGACAGGTGCTGCAGTGAGTGGTCCAGGCCATTGGTGGGGTGATCACCCTAAGGCTCTAGCTGCTCTTTCAGTCAGCCTCATGGGAACCCATGGCCCACCTCACAGACACCCACACTGCAAGGTTGTGGAAGATGTTGCTCCCCATCAGCAGGGGCAAATGAGGGTTCTCCTCCAGTGCCTTCACCAGGGCCCCACAGCTTCTGCCAGCCAATGCTGGCAGGGTCCTGGTCTAACCGCCATTTTTGCATGGAACTAAAGCCCACATTTGTGTGATACTATGATGTCATAGCGATACTATGATGTCACTGCTGGGACATGGAGGATGCTGGATCAATGCATCCCCCCTCCCACATGGCCCCAACATCACCTGGATGCTAACGGGGTGGTGTGGGGGGCTGGGTTGCCCTGCAGGAGTGGTCAGGTACGGCCTAGGTGCTGTCTGGGCAGCATGGGGAGGCACAACTGCAGATGCCTGTGTCTCTGTCCCCAGCGGTCTGGGGCCAGAAGGGAGCAAGGCTGGCAGAGAAGGCAGCAGAGCAGCCACGGGGGGGGGGGGGGAGCAGCAGCAGGAGTGCCAGAGCGCTGCTGCCATCCCCTCCACCTATCAGGACCCCCATGCAGCAGCAGCAGCAGCAGCAGCAGCAGCAGCACCCACCATTCACAATGTGGCTAGTGATAGTGGAGTGGGCCAGCCATAAGGGAAGCAGCCTGGGCCTGGGCCATCCCGGCAGCAACAGAGGTCTGCACGCCTGCCAGAGTGCCACTAAGTATTCCACAGGCTCCTGCAGCACTTGCAGCACTTGCACCTGCAGCACTTGCCTACCCCACTCCTGCAGTCCCCACAGCTGCTGCTTGGGTGCTGCCTGCCCTGTGTGGAGGGCCCCAGGCATTGCCAGGCCAGAGCTGGTCCACATGCAAGCAAAGCCAGATATTGCCAGGGGTGAGATGCAGGGATGGGGCACAGCAGCTCTAAACCCACGCCCTCCTCCTTCTGTAGTAGCCATGGCCACAGGGAAGGCGGAGGCAGACAGTTGTCATTCATGGGCTGGCACAGCCCCTGGCCCGTGCCCATCCCCACCCCTGGCCATGATGCCACACTGGTCTCGAGGGCTGAGACAATGAATATCTGGGCATCATGGACACTGCCAGGGAATGTGGCAGTGACATTGGTGAAGAGTTTCCCCCACATGTGTCATGACAAATTCCACCCCTGCTTTCACCTATGCCTACAGTCACACATGCATGCATACTATGTGCCCTTCCTGGATTCACCTCTCCTTTCATTCTCTGCGTCTTCTTCCTTCTCCTTCGCTCACCCCTTAGGCAAGAGAAAGCAATGGCTCACAATGAGCAGCTGTCGTACGGCTCTGACCCTGCCCCATAAAACTCAATGATCATCTCTGTTTCATGTTAAGCATAACTGTTCTAGTCATTTCTGAGGCTCTGGCATAAAAGTTTTATATGTTCTAAACATGATTTTTAGAAAGAAACTTGGACTTAAGATAAGATCGAAAACTTTCATGGCCAGCAATGATGTATGCAGAACGAATCGTAGGAAGGGTTTAAAAGCCATGTGTACAATAAAATATTTATCGCTTCAAAAGCACGTTTAAAAATACCTTAAAAACACAATTAAAGCAATAAAAACCCTATAGAAGTGTGGATTACTTCATTACGTTTCATCCAAGACCATGGACCTCATCAGATGATCGAGAGATTCAGCCACCACGGCTGCAGAAGACACCTGTATACAAATTTGGACTTGCTAGTGAAAGATGTTGAATTACATTCAGGAAAAGGAAAAACGAGTATCATTCAATAAATGGTTTGGGGGCTGTTTGGGTGATTTATGGGAATCTTATGGCCCAATTCTACCTGGGCCGGACGATGGCGGTGCTCCTCTTCCACTGGTGCTGACTGCCACAGCACCAGTTATGAGAGGCGCTCTGGTAGCGCACAAAGCCTCATGCTGCTGGAGTTCCAGTAGGAAGACTGGAGTCTTCTTGTGTACACCAGAGCAGCGCAAAGACAGTGGCGATGGAGGGATGATGGGGGGGGGAGGTGGGGGGGGTGAGAGGAGGTCAGCAATGGGGCAAGGGATGGGTGGATCGGGTCCAGGAAGGGGGTGGGTTTGGCGGCAGCAGTGGCTACCGAATCCTAAACCCCTATTCCGGACCTGATCCTGCAGTGCGGGTCCAGACAGACCTGCGTCAGCTATTTAACTAGCACAGGTCCAAATAGACCCCCACGTGCCGCAGAGGCTTACTCACAGTTAAGGGAATGATTGTCAGCCCACCCTGGCCCCCACCACTGACTTACTGGTGGCAGCAGTGGCCACTCCTGGCCACATGCAAGGCCTCTGTGGTCTCTTTGGTGGAGGGCTAGACGTGTGCAGATTCATGTACTTCTGTAAGGCCATCTGAGATAGCCGAAAAGTACACCCTGCCACCGGAACGCTAGTTCTGGCGGTGAAGGGGGGGTAGGATTGGGCCGTTAATTAATTTAAGACAGTTTTCTACTCCCCCCCCCCCCGGAAGTGATGAGAAAGTTGAGGAGGTAAGAGATAAGGACATATATATGAAAAAGAACTTGGCACTTGTTTTAATGTGTTGGTATATAAAATACGATGATGAGGATGACGACGACTAAATGTATACAGTATACTGTTCTTCAACAAAAGTTTACAAAGTGGTTTATATATCAAAAGAATAAAAAGATGGTACCCTGTTGCAGAGGATGATAATCCTATCTATCTATCTATCCATCTATCTATCCACATGGGTGTGTATAATTTCATAGTGAAGACATTTCTCAAGCTATGTTGATTTTTGTTTTGCTTTCAGTGAATTTCTCACAAGGATCATTGGTTAATTTTGAGCTGGGACCGATTTGGATGATACTTTCATAATTCAACCAACCCAATATGATTATTGACATGTGTGCTCTCAACATGCGTGCACACGTTGTGGCCCTTTGCTTTCTCGTTTGTTTTGGATTGCACACACACACACACACACACACACACACACACACACACGTGAGTGGAGAAAATAACGAGAAAACAAGGGGAGGGGCAGGACATGCTTGTGTTGGAAGCACATGCATCAGTAATCACGTGGGGCCAATTAGCTGAGGAAGGAATTGTCCAAATCTGCCTTTTGTCATTGTTTCTTGACCCAACCTCCCTATTTGTCTGCACTTGATGGCTGTAATGTTTAATGTCTAGAAGCTGAATGGTTGAACACAACACACCCCACTGCAAAGTATGTGGATTGACATGACACATTGTATTATATCTGTGATGGCTCATTCATCCATTGAACACACCACCTGATGTTGCATCATACAGACTCAAGTGCACAGCAGAGTACTGTAGTGGAGACATATTAAGGGATGCCTATGATCAGGGCCTCTGAGAGGAATTTTATCAGGTGGGTATTAAGTTTCTTTTGGGCCCCTTCTCAAAGGGGGAGGGGGCAAAACAGGATTGGGCGAGGGCAGCAATCACCAGAAAAGTCTTCAGAGCCCAGGTCTACCAGGCTTCCCAATGTGGCTTCCAGGTCTACCTACCCAGTAGACCTGGCCCGGCTACCATCTTTCACTCTCCATGAGGCCAGCTGAGATCCCAGGAAATTTCTGGGGGCCCTCCTTTGGCTCCTGGGCCCCATTTGACTCTGGGCCCAGGTCCAATTTACCCCCTTTACCCCCATCCCATAGGCCCTGCCTATGATGTGTGAACCAACCCCCCACAACAATGAGCCACAGGTGTTGCTGCTTAGGTGGGAATGATGCTGGGGCCAACAGTACTGCCTGACTTGACTGCTGATGGTAGATGCCTGTCAGCGCTTATGACTGATGAACTTACCAGAGCCTGCTGTGCCGGAACAAACATGGAAGTGTGTTTTCACACACATTTTATGGCATGGCCTTCTTCCCTCTCCTTTTCTATGAAATGCCACCGATTATGGTCTAATCTCTTGTTTGTTCTTAGGCAAAAGAAAAAAGAGTGAAAGTGGCAAAGTACGACTGAAACACGATCTCAGCATTTGCTTTCCATGACAGATGTAACAACTCCGAAGGAACCATTAGAAGCCATCATGACAAAAAACCCATTTAAGAAAGTGTGCCTTTGTGTGCTTTCTCACAATAGACTGTGTAATTACAGCATATGGGGCAAATAGTATATGTTGTCAAAATTAGTATGCATGCCAAAATACATGTTTACCCTAACGACTGTAACAGCTTTGAAGTACTTATTTTGGTCTATCAGGTAAATAGCACACTACTTCTATATGCAGTACAAATGTATATTATTACGTGGTATGTGTGTTATTACATAATAGACTGTAGCAGCTTTGGAAAAGATAAAATATTCCACTGTATCAATAGAAATCATGTCAAAAACCATGACACTTTCTGTTTTCTGTGTGAAAATGTGGTCTCTGTTCAGGGCTGTCCATTTTCTCCACTGCAAGAAAAATGAAAATAATGAAACCTGGATTCTATGCCTACAAAATGCTAATTTAGTCTTTCAAATGTCTTCACGATTGAACATGATGCAAATACTGTACGTTTATTTTACATGGGAACACACAATTTGGTAGTTTTCTGTTGACCCTAATAATTAGGGCTTCAACCTTTAATCTCTTAATCAGTTAGATTCATTGATTAAAAACTTAAAAGGTCTCCCCGATAAAGTGGGAAACACATTTTGAAAGTTTATGATGTTTAATTGAAACACTTCAAAAACACCAGTAGCAGGCAGACAAGGAGTTTTTACTTGGAAGAAAGCCCCTTTGGCAATGGGCCTTATTCCCAAGTAAGTTTGCAAAGTGTTGTCATAATACAGTAACAGTAAAGAAATCGGTTAAGAAGTCCAAACCTTGCAAATCATCAGGAGGATTTGAGCTGAGCTTGAGCACCGAAAAGCCCTGAATCTAAATAGCTGATCTCTAGCTTAAATGTGTCATTTGCCCCTTTATGGTTTTCATTCATCCTGTTCTATGGAAAGGTGCTTTGTCTGGCTCGGAACAGAGTCTGAAAGCTGATCAGCCTTTGTTGTACATTGAGAAGCTGCACATCAGATTATTTCGACTCTGAGCAATTTCCCATACTTGCACAAAAGCAGAAAGCTGAAAATACAGAAATCATCACGCCAGACAACATTTTCCACTCGTAAAGCTATCTGTAGCGTTTGCATCCAAAGGACAGGGAAGAGACAGTTTGTATTGCGGGCAGAATTGCCTTTGCTTTTCTTCGTCGCACTTAAGTGTCATTTTAAGCCTGAGGCAGGAAAGACTTTCAATGACCTGTTCTGACTGGAATTGTGTTTACTGTGCTCTCTTCCAAAATGCTAGGCAGGATCCCTTCTCTTATCAATGTGCAAAAGTCGAACAGATTGCAGACTCAAATTTCCCCTTCCAGGCAATGTTGGGTTTGTCCATTGTTTTCTGTGACAAAGGGTGAATTTCAAGAAGAAAAAATCTGCAGCTTGGATTTCTTCCTCGCTTTCTTCTGTATCACCCTCTAGGCTAGTAATTAGCATTCTTCAGCTCCCAGAAATTGCCCAAAAGGCTGCTAGGAGCAGTGAGCTTGGAAGACATTGAGTTCTGCAGTGGGATCTCTTGCGGTGAAGTTGTACAAGTACTCTCACTGGGAGTCAAAAGGCACAATTAAGCAATGTCTGTAGGGGATGATTGCCCATGGCATTTGCGATTACAAGCGTGGCATACAGGATTCATCTATTCAAGGCTTTGTTGACATCAGTGAATCCATATGGCAGGAGAAACTTTAGAAACGTACCGTGTGGCAAGACCTCCCGTGGGAAAACAGCACTTCGCTCACTACAGTTTGCTGTGCTTGCCTCTGCAGGGCTGCTACTCATGTTTTCCTTTGCATTGCAGCTACACCTTTCTCTCAGACGATCTGCTCATCCAGTAATCACAGTCCTACTGGGTACCAAGCAATCAGCTGTGCAGTATACACACTGGCATTCCTGGAAGGGGTACAGCACCATAAGTGATGCAAGGCGCTGCACTGCGCCTTATAAAACAGTGTAACATGGCCCCTCCCACTCGCCCCTGGAGCCATTCTGGCAGCAAAGGCAACACTGCCTTCACCACAGGAATGGCTCTGGGGGCATGTGGGAGGGGTCACAATACACCGGTTTGCACGGTGCGGTGCAGTGCTTTGCATCACTTACGGTGCCGCACACACCCCCTTCCAGGAACACCACTGAGTATACATCTTGCTTGTCATTTGCAAAAATGTTGTTGTGCACCTCAAAATATTATATATATGGTCAAAAATGTAGCCACTAGAGTGGATATCACTGTCAGTGACCAGATCGTATAACTCTGCTCTTTGTAATAGTGTCAGTGGTTACCTATTTTATTTTTCCAGGCCTAGTTTAGTGCTGGTGCTAATGTTTACCGCCCTTAACATACTAGGACCAGAATACTTCACGAACTGCTTTTTCCCATATGTAAGCCAGTAAGCTAGTAAGCCAGGATGGTGTAGTGCAGGGGCGGGGAACCTTTTCCCTGGCGAGGGCCGTTTTAAATATTAGAAATTTGCTTGAGGGCCGGCCGTAAGGCCGGGCGCCATTTTTATTTATTTAATTAATTCCCCCCCCCCCCATCAGCCTCCGGAGGCTCCACGCTCACCGTCCGAAGCCACCGCCGGGTCCGCGCGTCACCTCCGGCGTACCATGCCGATGAGGGCAACAACGCCTCATTGGCGTGGTACGCATGCGCGAAATGGCCAACGGCCTGGTGAGAAGGGGTCGAGGCAGCGGCTGGGGAGGACATGCAAAGGCCCTCTCCCAGCCTCCGGAGGTGACGCGCGGACCCGGCGGAGCCTCCAAGGGCCGGTTGGGCGGCTTCCCGGCAATCTCTCCGGGGGTCAGACCGGATGGCCTCGGGGGCTTGATCCGGCCCTGGGGCCAGAGGTTCCCCACCGCTGGTGTAGTGGTTTGGGAGTCGGACTTAGACCTGGAAGATCCAGGTAAGCTAGTAAGCCAGGATGGTGTAGTGGTTTGAGAGTCGGACATAGACCTGGAAGATCCAGGTTCAAATCCCCGCTCAGCCACGAAGCTTCCTGGGTGACCTTGGGCCAGTCACTATCTCTCAGTCCCACCTACCTCACAGGGTTGTTGTGAGGACAAAAAGGAGGGGAGGAAATATGTACACCACTCTGAGCTCCTTGGAGGAAGGGCGGTATAAAAATGTGAAAAAAAATATATGAATCACTAAGGTCAGCTCATCCATGACATGAACAATGCATTGCAGCTTATGTCAAGTGGCAAAGGGAATGGCAGATTCAGGGTGCACCTTCACCTCGAGTCTGCTACCACCTCCCTCCAGCCCACTGCAAATGGAGCCGCATTGATATGCTTCCCTACCTACTCACTTTGCTCCTTCTTCACATGGTCTCTTTAAGTTTAAGAGACTGTGCGACTCGAGGAAGGAACAAGAGGAGCAGGTAGGGAAGCGAATCACCCCTCCGTGCACCAGAAAAACCACACAGGCAGTGACAACTTCCCAAAAAGCAACTGCTTACACTGCTTCTTTCTGCGTGCTCCTTTCTGGCAAAACAGGAAGTGTGGGTCATGCTGGGAATTCCCAGCGAGTCCCACATTTCCCACAATCTATTGACTCGGACTCAAGTCGGACTCAAGTTGCATGCTGGGAATTCCCAGCGGGTCCCACACTTCCCACAATCTATTGACTCGGACTCAAGTCGGACTCAAGTCGCATCAATGACTTGACTCGGACTTGACTCGATGATTGTAAAAGACTTGACTCGAGACGTGGAGCCTTTTACAAAAAGTTTAATTTTTTTCAGGTTTAAACCCATTTTCCCCATTAAATAGATAGGGACTCGCAACCAAAGACTCGGGACTTGGGGGCAACGACTTGGGACTTGACTTGAGACTTGGACCCAGAGACTTGGGACTTGACTCTAGACTTGGACCCAGAGACTTGATCCACATCCCTGCAGAAAGGCTTCCCCAGGAAGGAGTGAGAAGTGACTGCCTTTGGGGGGGGGGGGCAGGGAAGCCCAACACTGGCAATGGTGGGTCAGGGGCAGCATCAGGCAACAGATCCAGTTGGGCCAACCCTGGCATCAGTGTTGCTTCAGAAGCCCTATTCTCTCTGTCTCACTGAAGATACAGTAGGAGGGGAGAATATACGGGGCCTTTACAGTGGCTTGTGCTGGATGCTATTCCCTCCAATACCAATAGCATCTAGCACACCCTCTTTCTCTCCTTGGACATACCGTACGCCAGCTAAAAGGCTGTTGCAGATCAAGTTTCCTGATCTCTCCCCCCCCCCCCACAGGATGGAGTGCAAGCCTTCTTGGTGTGGCTGCATCGGCGGGATTGTGTGGAAGAATAGGATTGTGCTGTTAGATTGTAAAGTCCTTCGGGAAGAGAGAGGGACTTTTTGTTTATGAAACTCTGTAAGGTGCTGTGTACATTGATGGCATTGTGTATAAAGGCTACTTCTGCTAATTGGCTAGAAGCATAAGTGCAAAAAACTGTCCTGCTGAAAGCAGGAAGGATATGGTGTAAAAGAAATCCATGCCAAGACGTCTCTGCAGATGGCAATCCTTGAGCAAGCCCTGTGATCACTCGCATTTGTAACATGATGGGCCTGGGGCCACTGCTGGCTGCAGGCACGCACAGTGTGGCAAGCACATGGGGTCTCCAGGTGTCTCCAGGAAACATATTGCTGCATAGCTTAGGGCGGCTCTACAGCAGTTTTAAGCTTGAGCATCAGCAGAGTCTACTACACGTGCAGTGAGGTGATAGAATCCAGGCGGCAGAATGGACTGTGTGGGCTTCAGATTGTAAGTGGGAATCACATTTTTTATCGCTTTTTGATGTCAAATAATTTACTGCAAGGGGAAAACTACTGCAGTAGGAATAGGTTTGGGCTAGACAGTTTATTTCTGCTGTGCTATGTTTCTACTTTCAGGGAGGGTTTTTTGTTTTGTTTTCTAGATTTGTTTTTTACAGAGGATTCCAAATGTGACTCTGTTACCTGTACACCCCATTTTACCATCAAAGGACTTTACCAGTTCATTCCCATCTCATTCTGCTGCATTGAAAGGATAGTCTAAATCTGCCCAATTAGCCTCTAGCCAAACAATGAACATTTATACCAGCTCTATGCTGGTGGGATTCAAACCATGCCTTGTGAGCGCACGTCTCCTGCTTGTGCAAGAGGGTGAAGGGTGTGATTTTTGATGATTGCCCTTCTTTCTCTCCATTTCCCTGTGCTAAGAAGAATGCAACTCTGAGAATAGATGGCAGCCCAATCCACCACAACTCCCTGCGCCGCAATACCTGGTGGGTCTCCTCAAACTTGTGCCAGGAATATCGGTGGCACAAGTCTGGGTGGACCCGTGAAGGTGGATCGAGGCTGGGAAGGGGGCTTAGATTCAGAAAATAGCACTGCCACCAAACCCACCCCCTTCCCAGTCATGATCCACGGCGGATCATCCACCCTGCCCTGTCACGGTCCACCCTTGCTACCCACCCCCGCCCCGTTCCGCCCACCCCGCGCTCCCTCCCACCCCTGCATAATCTTACCTGGGGTGATGGCTGTCCAGAGTCTGCTGCCACACAGAGCCAGCTGCTCGCTGCTTCCAGCGGTGGCTAGCCCACGCACTTCGGTATGTCGCCTTTTGCAACAGCCGGAAAGCATCTAGCGCCGCCGGAACACTCATCTGGCAGCACTAAGTGCTGTTAGGATTGGGCCCCAAGATATTAATATGAGAAAATCTGGATGGGAGCTTAGGGTATAAGGCAAGGTGGTAAGGGTTGTTTTCTTGGTGATAAGAAAACACTAATTGTGCCTTTGGTTCAATGACAGAAAAAAAAAATTGTTCGCAATATTGATAACATACAACTCAACAGATTTTTAAAAAGAAAACTTAATGCAAACATCTACTGATCATGTGGATAAAACTATGTTTTACAGAAATATCTTGAAGACATGAGAAGAACGCAAAAGCATACCATTGTGCTGCCTACAATATTGATATATTTTTTAAGTTAGTTGCAAGTATACGAAGTGTACAAAATATATAAAACGCACAGCAACAATATACACATGTGAAAGTCCACAATGAAAGAAATACCTGTATAAGAATGGCAGATATATAAACAACATGTGGTAACCATGTTTTATAATCTCAATGAATCCGGGGGGGGGGGGGGAATAACATACCAATTAGCCTGGCAAAACATACTGGTTTTGTTCAGCACAAAGTTCTCATTCAAATATTGTTTAGAAATTAGATAGAAGACGGTACGTGTCAGAGACACGGTATGTTCCCAAATGAACGAAGTCAGAGAGAATCATTATTTTCAAAACATCCTTGAGAATGCATCCCAGCATGGACACAGCTTTAGGGGTTAACTTGTCCAAGCTACTGAATTTAGGAAGCTAAACTTTCCAGCAGACCATGACCGTCAATACTTTGCAAACCATTATTCTCCTGTCCAGAAGTGTCAATAGGGCTAGTAAGACAGATATCTGGACTAGGTAGGGCCACAAGGTAGTGACACTGGATATCTTCCCTATCAGTGGTGCTCAGCCTTGGGGTCACGACCTCTGGGTGGGCAGGGAAGCTCTTTTCAAGGAGTTGCAGAAATGACCTAGACAAACTGAGCCTTGATTTTTTCCTTTATAAAGGTTTATAGGTGGTTTAGAAGATTACCTGGAGAATGTAAATGGCTGCAGTTACCGGATTTAATGACTCAGCCAGGCCAGAGGCTGCACCGGGGGATTCGAAAAGGAGTGGAATGCAACATTGGCTATGTTCAGAGCAAATGAGACATGACTTTAAACAAGTCTTTGAATCCTGTACTTGGGGTTTTCAACATGTTTAATTTAGTCAAAAGATGTCATGGGGGTCCCAATCCAAATAGGAAACATAGCAGAATGTCCCCCCCCCCTGCTGTTTTCCCACTGAAAAATCACCCTTATTTGTCCCTGGAGCTACTATCTGCTCTAAACAACATCGGTGTGTGGGGGGGGAATTATCAGGAGGAAAATGTTGATGTTTTTAAAGAGTTTTATATTATCTATTTATTAGTTTATGATTTATATATTTGTATTGTTGTAAGCCGCTTTGGGTCCCCCTATGGGGGCAAAAAAGCGGGATATAAATCCCCCCAAAAATGGTTCAGAGGAAAGAATTAAATCCTCCTCACCTGAGCTGCAGTTCCAATCTCAATTGTTTCCTCACTGCCACCCCCCCCCCCACACACACACACACACCCTGTGGCTGCTTTTGGTTAAATGCAATGCAGAAGGAACCCAAGCACATTCAAAGATTTGAATGTGTTCAAGTATTCAAAGATTTGTTTAAAGTCACAAATCATTTGGTGCTTTGCCATCTTCTGCAAGCCACAACACAGTCTTTACACCATGGGTGGGGCACCAATGGCCCGCGGTCCGGATCCGGCCCCAGAGGCCATCCGGTCCGGACTGCCGAGGCCCACCCCCGAGCTCATTCCGTCAGGCCCGCCGAGGCCCACCCCACCGAGAGGAAAACCTTTTCCTCTCGGTGGGCCTCGGCGGGCTGGACGGAATGAGCTCAAGCACCTTACAGGTATCGGCGTGCAACCATGAGGGCAATCAGGAAGAGGAAGCAGCGTGCCCCTCTAGGAAACGCCTAATCTCACTGGTGACTCACCAGTGAGATTAGGGAGGCGATTCCTAGAGAGGCGCTTTCCTCTTCCTGATCGACGATCACCCTCATGGTTGCTGCACGCCGATACAAGGTAAGTGTCTCCCGCACCCAGCCGATAACCTCCCCGTCCTCCGCGCTCACTCTCGTGGACTCCGGGAGGGTGAGTGTGGAGAGGCCGATGCGGCGGCAGCCCCAGTTTCTTCGTGGGCCGCCGCTACCGCGGCCCGTGAATAAACTGGGGCTGCCGCCACATCGGCCTCCGTAGGCGCAGCGCTCACCCTCCCGGGCTCTGGGAGGGTAAGTGCAGAGAGGCCGATGCGGCGGCAGCCCCAGTTTCTTTTCCCTGGCGAGGGTTTATTTATTTAATAATATTTTAATAATTTTTTATTTTATTTTATTTTAATAAATGTATTAAAATTTATTTTAATAAATTTTATTTAATAAAATTTAATAAATTTTAATAAATATTTTAATTTATTTTAATAAAGTTTATTTATTTAATAAATTTTATTAAATAAATAAATGAATAAAAACTTCAGACGGCTTCACGGCCGGCCCGCAAGCACATTTAGAATATCTTAAACGGCCCTCGCCAGGGAAAAGGTTCCCCACCCTTGCCTTACAACATGAGTGTGTGTGTGTGTGTGTGTGTGTGTGTGTGTGTGTGTGTGTGGTGAAATGGACTGTACCACTTCAACCTGTAGGTAGGGGAGGCCATATTTAAAGGCTAAGGCAAGCATAAGGAAAGATCTTCAAAAATGTAAACAAGGCAGGTTTAAGGAGATCGGATTTGCTGTGAGGTCAGTCCTCTTACGCTGGGCAAAAACATTTCACCAGTACCTCTACCTGCTTCTGCAGATGCTCCTTTGAGGTGCATGTTAGCCAAATTAATCTGTACAGTACTATATCTTATTCTAGGTTTTCTGGGCAGAATAAGCTCTGGTAGCTATTTCAGTATTATTTCTAAAAATAGTTTATCAAAAATAAAAAGAGATACTGTGGTTATGACTGCTCGACAGTAGCATTCTTTAACCTGGAAATCCTGCTTCCTAATCTTCGAGACAGGTCATGACCTCATAATAGTAAAGAAGATGTACTCTTCACATCTTCTGAGGCTCCCCCCCACCTTTACATCTTCCAAAACTTTGCCATGGGTTTGAGAACAGATTCCAAGGCTCGATGGATCTCTGCAGCTGAGTCTCATGAATCCTGAGTTCAAGTTAAATTCTGATTCCAGAACACTAGATTATCATTATTAGAGCCACCACTAAGCAGCAAGAGATCTAGAATTTGTGTGTCCCAAAAACCTAACACTGGGTACTAGATGTTTAATTATTTGATATTGTCTGTAAACTGCTTTGTGAACTTCTTTTGTTGAAAAGTGGTATACTGTATAAGTGTTCTTAATAATAAGATAATGACAATAGACAGTCTTGGTCAAGCATAGCCTACGCTCTGCCTCACTTTGCTCATCTGTAAAGCAGAAATAATGACAATTTATCTCACAGGTTAGATCCAATCAGTGATGTAGACTTGAGTCTATTGACCCGGACTCGAGTCGGACTCAAGTCGCATCAATGACTTGACTCAGACTTGACTCGGCGATTGTAAAAGACTCGACTCAAGACCTGGAGCCTTTTACAACAAGTTGAATTTTATTCAGGTTTAAACCCATTTTCCCCATTAAATAGATAGGGACTCGCAACCAAAGACTCGTGACTTGGGGGCAACAACTTGGGACTTGACTTGAAACTTGGACCCAGAGACTTGGGACTTGACTCGAGACTTGGAGTCAGAGACTTGATCCACATCCCTTGTTCCAATGAGCACTCCAAAATCTGTATCATGTTAAAATCTGCCATATGCATTACTGATACGTAATAACGTTTTTTATTTGTTATTTTTTCCTACTAAGCCTCCCAGACTTCGTTAATGTACTATGTAACATTATATAGCTATACTATAATCGAAATGCCACTAAAATGTTAGCCTAAAATCCTGAGCATGTCTTAAATAAATGGTGAGCTCAGTAAATGTTCGTGTCACTAAACCACAGCACTTCATTTTGCATGATTGATCATCACTGTTTTGCGCTGACTCAAGGTTGAGCCAGCCCTAGGACTTTATGAGCTTTTATTCTAGTAAGGGTGGTCCAGCCAGCAACATAGAGGTCAGCAGTAGGGTCCTGAAAGCACTAATTTTGCCTTGAGTCAAAATCTTCAGTGAAATAAATACTTGGGTTTTCCTGTACATTCTTGCCTCAAGTTGCCTGCAAATGTATTTAGCCCAAGAACAAATGTAAATAATATCTCCATTTAAGGACAGTGTGAATCATCGCTTCAAGGTGCACTCAAGAAACAATACTATTTGTATACCATTCGACTTAGGCCATACATAATGGGCACATTTTCTGTTTAATCTCTATTATCTTAAATATAGTTTTAATTTAGTTGTAAATGATTGTGCATTTGTCCAGTAGAAGCAAGATCAATTATGCCATTGAATCATCATACCACTGTTGCAGCGCAATCCTAACCAACTTTCCAGCACCGGTGCAGCCGCAATGGAGCCCCGAGGTAAGGGAACAAATGTTCCCTCACCTTGAAGAGGTCTCCATGACTGACCCAGCATTGCAAAATGCAGTGTGCACCCTGTTGGCATGGCTACACTGGCACTGGAAAGTTGGTTAGGATTGCTGTTAATGTACTAGTCTATTGCCTGTTATTATTACTAGTCCACAGCCTAGAAGGGTGGGCCACCTAGTGATGAAAGCAATCCATTCCTTCCTCATACATGACTGCACGCAGTTGCGCCACAAGGACGCGCGTCACTGCGGAGCGGGGAGCGCGCGTCACCTTTAATGACGCGGCCCCACCCCTGCGTGTGACGTCAGGCGCAGGCGCAGAGCACCCCCCCGCGCCATTTTCGGCTAATTTTGGAGCCAAACGGGCACAGGGGAGGGCGGGCGGGCCGAAAGCAGATCAACAAAACGTGAGTTTTGGCCCTCCCCGCTCTCCCCAGAGGGATGCGCGTCACCTGTGCATACGCGCATCACCCCCGGCGGCCCACCCTCCCCGCCACGGGCCAGCGACGCGCCTGACCGCACGTTTTATTTATCCACACTGTACACACCACTGGCCACACTTATACCAGTCAGCACACAAAAACACACCACGCTGTGAAATATCAGAAAGTGATTGCCATAGAGGTTTCCTCAGGAACATCGGGGGACCAGGCTCTTTCTGTTGCCTCACTTGTTCGTGTGAGTGGGCCTGTAGCTCAGCGAGAGTGCATATGCTTCTTGTAGAATGTCCCATGTTCAAATCCAGGTGTCTCCAGGTAGGGCGGCTGAGAAAGGCCCCTGTCTGAAATCCTAGAGAGCTTTTACCAGTGAGAGTTGAGAGAACCAAGCTGGATGGACCAATGGTCTGACTCAGTATAAGGCAGCTTCCTTATACCACTGGGGTCATTCTCTTATATGTTCTGCATTATACACCTATATATTTTGATACCATATATTACTATATATGAAATGCTACATCTTTAAGCTCATCATTTATACATTTTATTCTGTGCACTAATAATAATAATGGGGCTATGAAGAAAGACATATTAAACATTAAACACGTGTTTATGCAGGTTGCGGAAAAAAATTCTCAGCATCTCTTGAGGTGTGTAAATTATTCCTTTCTGCCTAAAGTCAGGGAGAGCAAGGGCTTCTTCAGCCTGGCCTATCTTCCAATAGCAAGGCTTAAACCTTAAATTAAGAATAGTGATCCCTGAACATGTTCAGAATGCCTGTCCCTTACCATTGAATACCGGTATGTAGAGCTGGTCCTCACACATCAAAGATACTGGAAAGGGCATCTAGATCGATGGGTTTTCTTCCAAATGGACTTGAATCCCAGCATCTCTTCCTCAAGATTGCACCTTGAGGAGAACTTGGGAGGATGGAGATCAGGGAAGGTGACACTTTTCACTGAATAGAGAGTCCTTAGTGGTTTCTGTCCTGTGCCCTTCGTGCTTGCTCGGGCATTGGAGTGTAGATGCACTTTCCATGTTACAAATTCCAAACTGATAATTCCACCATAACTCTGCTCTCCCCATTCAAACTTGAAACTGTTGACACATCGTTGTGGACAGAATTAATAGTGAGCCAACCTGGTATTCTCCTAAATGGAAGACTTTTAACGAGAGTCGGTGCTCTATAAAATGGCATTTTCTCTTATCAAACATCCTTTAATCTTAAGATCAATGTTACAGGATATGTATAAATGTGAACATTTATTACCTATATTGATTACCAGACATACTTGGAAAATATGAAAATAATGACTACTTGGTTACTAAAAAGTCTACCCTAAAGATAGATAATAACCCTAAATGGATGCCTACTCATTTTTTCATTGGATTTGTACTAGGAAATCAAAGAACTTTTGAAATGAACAGATATTAGTATCTATTATCCAAGTAAGGAAGTGAAAAGACTGAGTTTCAGTTTTCTTGAAGCCAATAAATAACTTTACAAAGGTGACTGAATGTGCATATGTTAGACTAGTGGGGAGAAAAAAAAACTAAGTAAAAAGAAATGTAGATTTTAGTGAAAGCCAGATGCGGAGTCCCAGAGGAATAAATTAAAATAAATGATTTTTTTTTTTTAGATTTGAAGGAAAACTGCCCTCTGAATATGTGCATTTAACGTGGCCAAAAGAAATCACAACATTAAACCCAAATAGTTTCTGTTGGTTCTCCTTGCTCCTGTAAAAACAAAATATTTGCAATAGGCTCCTACTAGAAGATTTGAATTAGTGCTGATTAGAAAAGTTCAAGAAGACAATATAGAATGACCTTTCTTTGTGAAAGTAAGGAGCATATCTGAAGACCTTTAGAAACAAAGCATGAGCTGCTATGAATTAGAACCATATGGAGCAAAAAACAAGTCACTGGAGTAAACATTAGTTGATGTTCATCGTGAAGATCAAACACACTCATAAAACCATCTTCTACAAAAGAATTTGGGGTTAAGATCAAATCAGAAAGTTAACTTCTACTTCACAATACCTTTTGGTTTTTACAGCTATTTGACTGAGCAGAACCTAAGAACACAGTGCTGGTTCTCACTGATAAATTCCTCCTTGCAATTGCAATGTGGCGCATGGTTAGCATTAAGTGGGACTGGCAGGAGGTCAGGGTGGTTTACCAAAGCCCCCTTTTATTCTCACAACAACCTTGTGAGGTAGGTTAGGCTGAGAGATGGTGTACCTGGCCTTCCTGCAAACTTCATGGCTGAGCAGAGAGGTGAACCTGGGTTTTCTTGGTCCAGATCCCACTCCTACATTAGCCATTATGACACACCTCTCTTGAACAGCAGCTTATGGAAGGGCAGCCATAAGAGCATAGACAGGCACATGATATAACCTGCTTTACAGTAGCCATTCTCCACAGTCGCCATTCTCCACGTGGTTCTCCAAGTCTTTTCAGATACTGAGTTGGATCTAAACTTAAGTATCTAAATGCTCAGTATGCATTTCATTCCCTATTTAGAAGGTGGTTAACGCTGCACACCTAGTCATACTTACCTGGGAGTAAGCCCTATTGAACACAAGTCCAACAACACTGCTATCAGTAATGAACATGTTGTAAAATCTGAAAGAAATGTTTTGAGGTACACTTATGATACAGTACTCTATATACTGTGTGACCTTACCTTGAAAAACAGGCTAACAATGGTAGTGGGAATGTTCAGGAATGCTGGGAATTAGAGCTAGAGCCATCTAATGAGCTGCCGTTGAACTTATGGCTATTGCTCCAAACTGGCAATGGATATATGCGCAGGCATGTTTATATCTGAAAGTTTGTAATTTAAAAGTTTGTCAGTAGGGGAGCTCCTGTAGTCCAGAAATGGTACCCAGGTGATGAGAAAATTGAGGACTTGGATGTTTCCAGTGCAAATTTAAACGGGCGGGTAGTATATTTCCCATGACGATAAAGTCACTGGCATCACTGGAGCGTGGCAGGGGGGGCGGGCCACCTGGGGGTGACGCGCGCCATGGGGTGACGCGCGCACCCCCGCGCGCGTCACCTCCGTGACGTGCGACACCCTCCGGACGCTCCAAGGCCGGCCCGGGAGCCGGCCTCGGAGCGTCCGACCCCGTCGGCGCTCCAGGGCCTTCTGAAAGATGCAGCGCGTTAATACGGGTATTTTTTTACAATTTTCGCGCATGCGCAGACTGTTTTGAGGGCAAAATGCTTTTGCGTTTTGAGTGCTGACGGGGGCGGACGCTCCGAGGCCGGCTCCCGGGCCGGCCTCGGAGCGTCCGGAGTGCGATGCGGGGGAGGAGCTGTGTCGCCCCCCGTGCCGCGATGTCAGAGCGTCACTAGGGTGACGCGCGCCCCCTGCCCCAGGGTGACGCGCGTCCTAGTGACGCTACTGGATAAAGTTATTAGAATCTGTTGTTAGACCATCAATATGTGGATTGGGACCCTTGCAGAATAGGGCATTTTAGGTTTGATACTGAAATGGCTTAAATCTGACCTTAAATTAATGATCTTAGGGTTCAGTGTTTCACATTGTTACAGTATATCATAATGTGATGTCTCACAGTGCAGATCTAGCATGTTCACCTAGCAGTAAGGTGAACAAGCCCCAATGGGACTTGCTCTCCAGAAAGAATGTTGAGGATTGCACCATCAGTCTGAGTTTCTTCACCTGTAAAATGGGAATACTAATGGTCTATCCATTCCGATTATCAGGCTTGTGAGGGTTAGTGAAATTATCCCACTCATCCCTCATTATGCAACCCTAATTTGTCCTGAAAGCAGCCCTTGCATGAAAATCCAGATGAGTACAATTATTGCATTAATTTCAATGGCAAAAAATTCTATTTAACTCATTCCAAAGCCAAGCCAAGTTCACCCCAAAATCACCTCAAATGCCTAATACCATAAGGCAGTGGTTCTCAAACTTTTTAGCACCGGGACCCACTTTTTAAAACAACACTCTATCGGGACCCACCTAGCTTTACGAGACGTTCAGACATTTGTCTCCCTATATTTACACAAGTTTGCAAACTGCAGGAGCTCAGCTCTTTGAAGGGCAATTAGCAGCTATCTGATTTTTGAATAGCCTCAGGGCTTGAGACAATTACTTTGCTGATCTTTCCATCACCTGGGACTCACCAGAAATCAGTTCACGACCCACCAAGTGGGTCCCGACCCACAGTTTGAGAAACACTGCCATAAGGAAAATGTTCTGTGGCATGATAAAATAATAGCATCAATAAAGTGTTAACGTTGACAGTGAAAATGTTTCAGAAGTTCTAGCATCACATAATGAGGTTCAGCACCTTAAGCTTTAATTGCAAACT
The DNA here is from genome assembly GCA_026170595.1 of Plestiodon gilberti rubricaudatus. Classification (NCBI taxonomy): domain Eukaryota; kingdom Metazoa; phylum Chordata; class Lepidosauria; order Squamata; family Scincidae; genus Plestiodon; species Plestiodon gilberti. Next base: position 22,617,725 of record JANXHW010000002.1, on the reverse strand, counting down.
ATGAGCAACTAACTCTCTTACGTTTCACCTGTTTTTCCACTTTTCCCATTCGCTTTTTCATCTTCTGTTCTTTACGACCCATATTCGCAGTAATTTGTAGAAACAGCACAAAAACAAATACAGTACACTGTAAAAGGGAGTGTATAATGCACATGCCTTGAACGCAGGAGGATGCGTTACCCATCAGGCAGTGCGTCTCACACGAAGGAGGGCACTTCTTTTCCTGAGCTGCGCTCCTTCCTCCGAGGGTCCTGAAGAGCGCTTCCCCTAAAACCTGCAGGAGCACACCTGAGAAAGGAATCCCTTCTGGACCTCTGACCTTCCAGGGAGAGAAATCCAACATTTGATCTGACCTCCTGGAACTTCTTCCTGGGCATGCCACAGAAATCCGTCCCTTTCTCTGTTGCCAGAGCTCAACACAGAGGGAAGGTCTACCCATTGGGTTAAGTGGGAGGTAGACTTTGCCTCCATGAAGGACTTGGTTCTCTCCCCCCCCCCCCCATCATTCCTGGACCTTATATCCAGGAACCTTATATCCATACAAAATCTTGGTATGGATAAAAAGGGATGGTCTTAATATGTGCAGTATGGATAAGTGAAAATTCTTATAGTGAATGTACTCATAAAAGAGAAGAGTGTATTCTGTTCTGCATTTATGCATTTACCAAGGTCTGACTAGGCTGATATTGTAACTGTTGTCTGAAAGTTATCACCTAACTTGAAAGTCAGATTGTTTATATTTTGGATGCATATGTACTCTCCCCCCCCCCCCCATTTTTTCAGGTCTTCACATTTGTTGCAGATCAATGCACGGAGGAGGAAAGGAAATGCACCAAATGTTCCTGCATCGACTCTGTGACAACTGTGTACACAGATAATAAGAACATAAGAACATAAGAAGAGCCCTGCTGGATCAGGCCAAAGGCCCATCTAGTCCAGCTTCCTGTATCACACAGTGGCCCCACCAGATGCCTCAGGGAGCACACAGCCAACAAGATAACCTGTTTCCTGCTGCCACTCCCCTGCACCTGGCGCAGAGAAAACCTACTTCTAAAACCAGGAGGTTGCTTATGGCTTGTAACCTGTGATGGTCTTTTCCTCCATGAATCTGTCCAAACCACTTTTAAAGGTATCTAGGCCAGGTGCCATCACCACATCCTGTGGCAAGGAGTTCTACAGAAGTTGGATACAAACAAGTTGGATACACATAGTTGTACGTATCTATGTGGAGGGTTTGAGCACACCTACCTATGTCCTTTGAAACAATCTTGTGCAAAACCTTTTTCTGCCACTCCCTGCTTCTTGGAGTCAGCCACTTCACTCAAACTTATCAAAAACGTATCACATACAGTGGTGTACTAAGTGGGTGGTGGTGGTATGGGTCACCCCAGGGCAACATGCCACCCAGCCGGAGGAGGATGACAAAGGCCGTGGCTGTGGGGCAGCCACGTCTTCAGCTTCTCTTCCCCATGATCGGGGAAGAAAAGTCAAAGATGCGCCTACCCAGCTGCTTAAACTGCCGCGGCCCTTGTCGCTCCCCCTCCGGCGCCTTTCCGCTTCTTTTCCCTGATCGCGGAGAAGACACAGCCACCAGCATAGTTGGGCACCTGCGTCTTCAGCTTATTTCCCCTGCGATTGGGGAAGAGAAGCTGAAGATACAGCCGCTGGCAGACTGGGGCGCCCATGACTTTGACTTCTTTTCCCCACAATCCGGGAAGAGAAGCTGAAGACGCGGCCACCCCAGTCCCTACCTCCTGCTTCGTGGCTGCTTCAAAGTGATGTCACTTCTGGGCCGAAGTGATGTCAGTTCTACGTTCATCAGGCGGGGGGGGGGGTTTGACACCCATCCTTGCTGCCGGGTATGCCGCTGAATACTGTACATACATGTTATGTTATTTTTAGAAATCTGGAAGTTGAAAGATGGGTATTTGCTTCTAGCAAGCAAGATCAGGAGGGCAGGTTTAGCTACTCATTCTGGTCACATTCTACTTTAATTCTGGAAACACTGGGCAGTCCAATCCTGTCTAGCAGGATGCAGCAGCGCAACTAAAGTGCCTGCCACATCCTAAACAGGATTGGGCCTTCAGGGTAAAAGGGACGTTTATCCCTTTACTCCGAATAGAGTCCAAGCAACCCCAATGGGTCTACTCAAATGTGCACCAGTTATTTTGCTTGTGCACATTTGAGCTGGCCGTGTAATGCTGGCTAGTCCCAGGAAGGAGGAAAGGATATGGCAGAGGAGGCCTCCAACGATCTTTCCTCCAGTCTGAGCCTGGCCGACCAATCCCTGCCCACCGGAACGCCTCGTTCCGCCCTCCCTATGCCCCTCCGCTGCCCAGCAGGGAACTCACCTTTCCCGGTGGGCGCAATTCTGGTTCTGGGCTGGGGAGAGTGGCGCAGGTCTCGGCGCTGGTGCAGCTTACTCTCTGGGTGCCACAAACGTGCTTACAGCACATTTGTGACACTCTAGACTGGCAGAGCGATCACCCCGCCGGTCTATGTCGAGACAGAATTGCGCTGTAAATCTCTTTTACTAGAGTTTCTGTGTTAGCATCATCCAGTTACGTCTCCTACCACCGATGGCACAAACCACAAAGTAGCATTTATGCAGTGTAATTTCTCAGCAAATATTGTTAATGCTGAAGTATCTGAACTGGTGTCAGAACTGTTGCAAAACATCTGATCACTGTAAAACAAATGCTTACAATGAGATTAAACAAGTTGGCAATCAGCAAAGTAGAGATGAGGTTACACTTTGGGGAAGAAAAGAAAAACACTGTTCATGTAGGAGTGACTCGTGATAATGTTTTCTTTTGTCTTAGTGGTCTCCATAGTGAAAAAGATTTCCTGTCCAAGACTGAGCTATAGTTCCTATCCTGACATCTGTAGTAATCCTTTGTATCAGTATTCCGAAAATAGCAACATGTTGGGCAGTCTGTTACAGTCTTGGCTTCATTCTGAGGAGAAAGAACTGGAGCATCATGGGATTGTATTTAAATCTCTTTAGATACAAATGTCTTTTTACCACATGGGGAGGAACGCTAGGAATCAACAGTCAGATGTACTATTTACCACTGAAACGCATATAATGGATCCTTATGGAGTCAAACTGATGTAAAACTGTTTCCTGTCAACGCGCGCTCTCTCTCTCTCTCCAAGTTTCAGCTTTTCAAATGAAAATTATTTAACAGGTTTATTGTACAGAAGGGCCATTACAAGACAAATGTGCAGGTGCTGTACAGTAGTCTTCAACTTCTTGAGACATGTAACCCACTTTTAGCCTCTGTTTGTATCATGAGATCCATACTTAAATATTTTATCATACATGCTACCCACCTTACTGTTTTCTCAGTTTCTCTCGATTTGTCCTGTTAAAAGACAAAGCCCACTAACAAGGAAGACCACAAAAATAGTGGTGTTGCTGCCTGCCTTTGGCAGGAACAAGACCCAGCTATGGTTTCAACTCATCATTTGAAAATCAGTGGTGAAGAAGATATCCTGTGAGGTGCACTTTTCGTCGATAGTTTTAGTGTTATAAAGTGCCTTTCAAAGTTCATGAAGCTCAATCTATCCACATCTGGCACACAAGGAAACATTCTATTTATTCCATGAGACAATGGTCCAGTTCTGATATAACCACAGACTGACTTTGTGTTGAGACAATGAGCCATAGTAAGCACATGCACTCGTTCCTCTTCCCCAATCACCCTCCTTCATGCATGAGGGGAAGAGATTGAAAGGTTCCACTTTTGGTTTTGATCAACTGCAATTTCCTGTTTTTCTGGATTCAGGATACTGTGGTTTGTTCTAACTGTGGTTAATTCACAAACCAATCAAACCATGAGCTTGGAAGTGACAGGAAATACAGTTCATTCAAAACCAAAACATGAAGTTCTCAACAACCTTCTCTTATCCGCAAAGGAGAAGGAGAGGGAAGAAGATGGCACGTGAGCCTGAGACTTGCGGTGGCTTATTTGTGATAATCTAATATGTGGTTTGATGATCATCTGAACTGAGCAAATCACTTTGCAATTTGCAATTTAGAAAACATTAAATGTGCTCAAGTTCCATTTGAATCAGTGAGAGGACACACTGAACCTGTTCAGATGATACTGCCCAAAAGTCAAAGTTGTTTCAAAAATGTTTTGACTTGTTCGCTTCACATAATAGCCGATCATTTGAAGTTTCCACTGTGTGCAATTGTCACATGATTGCCTTTTCAACATAAACAATGTCTATTAGTAGGTGAAAAGTCTGGCTCAGGGCTACAAATGGGCTGCTTGAATTCACTCTGCACTTATCACATGAGGGTAATTGAGGTGCATTTGTATTTAAATAATACAGCTTCCTTGCCTTCCATTCCTTGTTAGCCACTATTCTATTCTGTCCTATGTCAACATTTGTTGTTGTTGTTCAGTCGTTAAGTCGTGTCCGACCCTTGTATAGCACTATAGTAATACAAAAAGGTTTCATATTCCCAAGAGAGAAACACAGAGAAATAATACATGTCTTGATTTGTCTGTTAAAACAGGTTCATACATAGCTAAAGCCAGCAGTTCTCATGATGTTATAGGGTATTGTGATCTCATACACCAGTACATGCAGGAATCATGAGTACTGTACATCTTTTATGAAGGGAAGAGACTGCCTGAATTCTGCGTACCAAGTGAATGGCCGTATATGTGTACATCCAATTCATACACTACTTCCTACATGCCTTGGAATGTGACCGTGTGTGCCTGTGCCCCACAGCACCTAGAGAATGGCCAGATTTACTATATCAACTAGACCAGGGGTTCTCAACCTCTTCCTGGCAGAGTACCACCTCCGGTGCCACTCTTCTGCTGACTACCACTGGAAAGGACTGGCGATGACATCTGGATTTTGGAGGCCATGCAGGTAGGAGGCTCTGGGTGGGCCCCTCTCAGCATTCCCGAGAGGCTCGGCCAAAGGCAGGAGCCTCTTGGAAGCGAAAATGTGGCACTAACAGCACTGCATCGGGGCAGGGTTCCAGTGGTCCGAGTACCACCAGCAGTACGAGTACTGGTACCACTGGTTGAGAAACCCAGAACTAGACCTTTTGCTATCGAGCGTCAGGTGCAGCAAGGAAGAACCAGGGCTGTTCACTTTGAACACCCAGTTGTCTGCCAGGCCTTTGTTTTCAGGTCAGAGAATGTAAGTTCAAAGCACTTTCACAACATTTAGATAGAATGTCTGCCTGTGTTCACTCTTAGCTGCAATGCGACTGGTGCAAGATTCCAGTGGATGACAGTCATGGTGTTTCAGTGAGCATTGCTCTTTGCCCCTGCAGATGACTCAAGAAGGAGTCAACATAAAGGAGGGCATTTTTTTTTTCTGTTGTGGCTTCTTATAACAAAAGAACCAGGACTTCAGCATTCAGTACATTTCAGGATCAGACCTCAATATACCAAGTTATACGAAACTTTCTTGTAGAAGACATTTTGAAGCCAATCACTCTACTCACTTGAGTAACAAAAACAGAAGGGTGGGTTTTCCCCCCCCCCCCCCATCATAATAATCTAACTGGATAGACATGTAAATTGTCAGGTGTCATCTACAGTCTTTGTTTGGCTCTGAGATATGAAAGTCCTCCCAAAATTGTAGGCAATCAATTTACAGGCATTTTCTCAGTTACTATTGTTCTGAGCATGGGAACTAAAAGCATCGCCTACCGAATGTATCATACTCTCTCAGTATAGTCATCAGGTCTTTCTTGCTACTGCACAATAGGAAAAATGCCACAATAGGGAACCCTCTGAAGCAAAACTACTCTTAATAACATCAAGCTGAGACACAATACTTTGGCCACAGTTATTTTCCTTCTTGCTTAGTAATGTAATAGCTTTCGGTATGACAGACCCACGTGTTCTGAAGCACAGGGTGTATACGAATTAATCTTCTTGTATTCCTTCTGACAGCCCAGTAGTGTGTTCTCTCTCTCTCTCTCTCTCTCTCTCTCTCTCTCTCTCTCTCTCTCTCTCTCTCTCTCTCTCTCTCTCATATATATATATATATATATATATATATATATATATATATATATATATATATATATATATATATATATATATATATATATATATATATATATTTCTTTGACATTAAATGGAATGAGAAAATATCAAATACTATTATTAAATTTCTGGTAGATTAATAGTCTAATTTCTGGGTGTTCAACAGCACAATTCTATGAATGTCTACTCTGAAGTAAGTCCAATGAGTTTAATGGGACTTACTTCCAGTTACAAGTTACACTGGCTCCGCTGGGCCACGAGATCAGCCCACCCACCCGCCCTGGAACTGTTTGGCTCCAAAATGCCTCGTAAAGCGGCGTGGGGGGGGGTTGTTTCATGCCGCCACCGAAATTTGGTGGTGACGCGCAAAAATGATGTCACGCCTCCAGGGTGCGGGGCAGGTGGCATCACGTGGGGTGTGTCACATCGGCGGCCCCCATGGGGGGGTTAGGAACGCCACTGGCTGTGATAATGAAATAAATGTCTTCATGCAGGAATCAGTGAGTATTAAATACAAAAAGAGTGGATGGCCATCACCATTGTGCCCTCCATGTAAACTTCCCAGAGGAATCTCTCTGGCTGCCATTGGAGAAAGTGTGTTGGCTCAGGTGGACCTGTGTCTGATCCAGAAGATAGTTTTAGGGGTTATTATGAGCTAGGTTGAATGAGGTTGATACAATCCTGTATAGAGTTCTACTTGCTTGAACTGCAATGCCATCAATAAAAATTAACTGCCCAACCCTATCCAGCCTTGCGCTGACGGAACTCGTGCGGCTGGAACTGCCAGCGCAATTGGCTGGTGGTCCCAAGCATGCATCAATGAACTCTGGAGCAGGTAAGTAAGTGGAGGGGGTGTTCCGGGCCATTCTGGAGGAGGATTGAGGCAGGGATCAGGATCAGTCAGGGGCAAGTCGAGGCTGGGCTGGGGGTGGATACCGGTGGCAGCAGTGGTGCTGATATCCTATGCCCAGGCTCAACACACTCCCTTGGATCCACTCTAATTTACTCCAGCCAACAGGCGCTTATCCAAGTAGCGCTTATCCATTGGGGACAAGGCGGTGGTGGAGTAGGTAAGTAAAAAAGCTTTTTCTTACCTCTGTTGCTGCCAGCTGGCCCCAGTGGCGTTCCTGCGGTAGGGGCTCGACAGTAAGTCCCGCCCCGACCAACTACCACGTTCACGAACCGGAGCAAGGAGGCCCCGCCCCCTCGCCGTCAGAGCCATTCCCGCAGCGCCGTTCAGCTTCGCTGCGCGGAATGGCTCTGATGGCGAGGGGCGGGGCCTCCTCGCTCCGGTTCGTGAACGCGGTAGTCGGTCGGGGCGGGACTTACTGTCGAGCCCCTACCGCAGGAACGCCACTGGCTGGCCCACATCATGCAGCAGTGGATGCACCTGCACTACTGGTGCTCTGGGCTGGCCCAGGATAGGATTGGGCTGCTAGTGTGCATTGAATCATGGTCCACAAGCTTGAATTAAAGGATATAAACAGATTATTTAGCAGCTTGGGGATTATTTCCCCAAGGTATATCTAAGATCCAAATCTGATTGTATCCATGCACAGAGATGTTCCAGCAATTATATAAGGGGCTAACTGACAACTTTGGTTTTGCTACACTAGTACTTTTTGTCCTATCCCTGCACTGTAGGCAGTATCTGTTAGGATGAAATGGAAAGAGGCCCCCTTTGGGGTTCTGGTAAGGCAGGTGTGACAGAATATGGAGCTGTGGTTAAAAGAACATCTCTAAGGCTGTTCATAGGCCCCAGACTTAAGACCCTTGCACAAATTTTCCCTAAACTAAGCAGAGCTGATTGAGACAGAGTTGTGTATTGTAGCGGAATTTTAAGCAGATGATCATTAATAATGGAGGACCAGGAAGACTGGTGAACAAGGAAAACGTATGGGTTTATTGTTACACAGCACAGTAACAATAAACCCATACGTTTTCCTTGTTCACCAGTCTTCCTGGTCCAACAACAGGAGGGGATACTGACCCTTTGCTACAAGTGAGCACAGTTTTTATACCTTTCCAAAGCAGAACATCACATGCCTACAAGATACCTGCATGCTTGGGAGGGCATGTGATTACAGATTTACATTTCTTAGGGACAATGGGGCAAGGTAGGTGTACAATAGATTTTGATGACTCTTGATGGTCCCAGCCAGTCCTGTGGAACTTAATTGAGTTAGTCCAAGGGAGTTCCTGGCCCCAGGAGCCAACCTAACGTGTGTGCCATTCCAAAGAGGAGGGAGTGATGAAGTTGTTTACACAAGAGTTCTCCCCATGCTAATGGGCAAACAGGCATGAATAAAAGAATCCCTAAAAATTCTGTTTCAGTATCTCTGTCCCATTTGTCAGGATTGGGCGGCAACTTCGTCTCTTTAGCACTACAGGCTACAGCAATTTAAGTCAGGAAGCTGAACATTAAAAATGTGGGCTCATTTTCCAGTTCATGTTCATCACTATTTTTTGTAGCACTCCAGTTCAATTCTGGTTCAGATAATAACTTTGAAAAGTGGTTCAGTAACTGGTTCATGCAATTTGAACCACTGTCAAACCAGCTCATACACATTTTATGCAGGATAATAGAAGACTCTTTTGCTGGCAATATATAAAATATATAACTATATTAAAACAATGATAAAAATTTGGTGTGATTAAAAAAACACTCCACACTATTATTTTTTATTATTTTTAAAGGTTTTTTCCAAAACATATACAGGAAAAGCAATATCTGTCATCTCCGGACTGAAGGGTTGCCAGATAGCATAATTTTCCAGATAGGAGAACATCTCTGTTGCTGTAGCTGTCAGTTTCACCCAGGATTTTGTCAGTTTTCCACAATCTTCAGCAGTATTGGCTGCAAACCAGAAGTCGGGACTGGTGAGCTTGCTGAGCCGGTTGATAGAACTTTCCAGATCATCAAGTACCAGATATCACAACTTTTACTGCATGTATAAGAACAGCTATCACTTCTTATGTTTTGGGGTTTGGTATCCAATACTAGTTCAACTCCACAAAGAGATCATAGGTTCAGTTCTGGTTCACAGCCAGCACAATCCTGTGTAACTCTTGCACCAGTGTAACAGTAGATCCACCAGTGTAAGTGCACTTATGCCAGTGTAACTTGCCGTACATCGACAGGTGCAGGACGGAGATCAGCATAACCCCCCTCAGATGAGCATGCACAGTTCAGACGCAGGACAGATGCCAGCGCAACTCCATTGGCGCAGGGGGGCATATGAACGCCTCTGGAATGCCCCCTGCGCCGGCGGAGTTGCAGTGGTGTCCATCCCACATCCGAACTGCACATGCGCGGTGTCCGAGGGGGGGGTTACGCCAGTCTCCGTCCTGCATCCGTCGACGTTCGGCAAGTTACACTGGCATAAGTGCACTGGTGGATCTACTGTTACACCGGTGCAAGAGTTACACAGGATTGGGCTGTGCATAACCCTCTCTAAACCACTTTATGGTTTCGGGTTCAGATTCGATTTGACTCCCTGGTATTAAGCCATTTCAGGATGACATAATGGCGTGACTGCCATCACTGCAGGGGGGGCAGAGCTCTAAGTTCCGCCGCGATCCGACCCTCCGTTACATGGGTGAACGAAACGGCCCCGCCCCCTCGTGTTTGGAGCCTTTCAGGGCAGCGAAAGCAATGTGCAGGGAGTCTCCTGTGCGTTGTTTTCACCGCCTTGAATGGCTCTGAAGGCGAGGGGGCGGGGCCGCTTCATTCACCCATGTAACGGAGGGTCGGATCACGGCGGAAGTTAGAGCTTCGCCCCCCCCCCCCCGCAGTGACGCCAGTGAATGGCGGTGGGAGTAATTCAATCATTGATTCATCACAACAATCAAGCCAAGGAGTTTTTCCGGATTATTTTTTTAACAACAAAACACAGTCAAATTAGACGGTGTCTTTAGACAGCCAATATGCATCGGTATGAATATGCAATTTGTATGATATGAACCCAAATGCTATATGCAGTGTTTATTGCATGCCATCGGTAGATTTCATAACACAGCAGAATACACTATTTTGCTTCTAAATGGGTGGTAAGCAAGTTATCTAGTAAAATAAATATATGTGGCAAATGACACATGCCTTTTAATGATACTTCGAGTTCATGTGAAGTTTGGCAGTGCAATAAAAGTCTTATCTCTGGCTTCCCCCTGTTATTGCACAGATTTAAACTGCAGTCTCGGAGGCAGTTTTACTATCTTTTTTCAATCTGTCCCATAAAAGTGAGACTTGATTTGCTTAGCATGAGAACAGATCAATAAAAAGTGAAGTTATACAGCAGATTAGATCACTAACTTAGAGATCAAAGATGTTGCTTGTGCGTTGTATTGGAAAGACCAGATCAAAAGTGCACTTCAGATGCACTGTGGATGTTTGCAGAACTCCAAATAAGTCTCATCCTTGCACAACATATTAAATAATTGCTGCATCTTTCTTCTTTGCCTTCCTCTTGAAGTGGCAAATACTTTTGAAGGTTGCCATGATTTTTCACAAGCCTCCTGGAAGAGCTCTAAAAAAGGTCATTAATTCTAATACTCTGTATTCTGATATCTTTATTTTCTAATATATGAGCAACCGATATAGATAATAGAGGTAACGTTGTGAGTATTGTTTGTTTGTGAGCTATTTATACAATGCCATCAATGTAGATATGACATGACAGCACAAGCAAAATCACTCCCTGTAAAGTATTTACAGTGTGTGTGTGTGTGTGTGTGTGTGTGTGTGTGTGTGTGTGTGTGTGTGTGTGTGTGTGTGTGTGTGTGTGTGTGTGTGTGTGTGTGATTTGTGGATGAGCTGTGACAAAACAGGCCCAGGGAGAGGGCAGCAGGGGTACTTGCATAGTGGAGAAAAAAAAATCTGCCCCCAATCCACCCAAAAGCTATGGCAGTGTATGCAGGTGAAATCCCTCCATCAGTCATGGCTAGTAGTTTAAGGAGCTTTACAAAGCATATAAAGAGAGATACCAAGGATTCACATCATCAACAACAACAATAATAATAACAGGAACACAACATGCTAGATATAATGGTGGTTAATTGTGCATTAATTGCAGTTTCTGAACAGTCTTCAAAGGCAGCCCCACATAGAGCGCATTACCATAATTGAGTCTCAGTGTCACCACTGCATGGACCACTGTGATAGGGTTTGAATGATTCAGGTAAGATCACAGCTGGGCAAGGGCCCCCCTAGCCACCCTTGCCACCTGGGCATGTGATGAATCCAGAGTGCTACCCCATTCAGAACAAGTTGCTGATCCAATACCTGCATTGCAGAACTCCTAACCAAGAGGACCTCTGTTTCATCCAGATTTAATTTCGGTTTATTAGCCCTCATCCAGTCCCCCCACTGATCCCAGACATTGGTCAAAGTGTTCCACAGCTTCCTTAGTATTAGATGACGTAGAGGGATAGAGTTAGGTGTCATTCTAATACAGGTGACAGCCAACTCCCAATCCCCTGATGATCAATCCCATCGGATTCATGTAGCCATTAAATAAAATGGGAGGGGGGAGACAGATTCCTGCAGTATGCCCCAGGTCAAAGCGATGAGGAGGAGTGTCCCCCCCCCCCGGCCAATGCCACCATCTGGAATCTCCCAGCCAGAAAGGAGCGGAGCCACTGCAAACAGTGCCCAAATTCCAATCCAGACAGGCGTCCCAGAAAGACAGCGACTCAAACCCTTGCCAGGGAAGGAGTTATGCGTTCATTGCATGTGACTGCCCTCTTCCAGGGGATCTATCTTTCTACCCTTGATCTGGTGGGTTCAAAACAATAGTTGGACATGTGCATCTTTGGCATAAGGCAACTTGAACCCTGGGTGCTGGAATTCCTAGCAGCTTTCTGCATGCGTGCTTTTGCTGCTTGCACCACAGTAGCTCCTATAGGAGGTTGGGGTGTTGTGCATCATGCCTGTGTTGTGCATCGTGCATGCGTTTGGTGTCCTTGGGCATCTCCCTATGGTTGTTGGTGGTGACTGTTGCTGTATTGCTCATTCCTGGGGGGCCACTGCAGGGCATCACCCTGACAGTAGCTGCTTATTGGTCTTGCACCTGCCTGTGCAATTCAGCCTGGCTGTTCTTTTGTAGATATCGGCATTGGGGCTGGGTGGACATTGAGCCAACGTCAGGATGCCAATCCACTGACACTAGGGGCATTACTGGAAAGGACTGTGCCAGGACTATTGGGAGGGTTGTGCCAGCATGGCATTGCCTGGATAGAGATAAGCTAGGGTGGTCATTCTGCTGGTGTCAGTAGACTGTTGGCATGGCATCCAAATAGGACTGGGCTGTAAGGCATGGCTTTACAGCAGTCTCAAAACTACAACCTTATTCTCCTCCTATTACACTGAAGCAAAACTATTGCTGGTGTAGCATAGCAACTAGGAGAATGAGCTGCAAATCAAGACATCTCTGGTTCGACTCTCTAATAGATTGGTAGGTTTGCAAACACTCAGAAAATGTCACACAAAAGCTAATTTTCAATTCACATACACACACACGATCCATCTAATCACATCTAACCACAAGTAAAAACTTTTGATATTCTGTCCTGTGTGTTGCATATATTTTTATATGAAAATAGGATAAAAATCACTAATAGTACAAATAATAAGGTAAAGGTATCCCTTGACAATTAAGTCCAGTCGTGTCCGACTCTAGGGAGCGGTGCTCATCTCCGTTTCAAAGCTGAAGAGCCAGCGCTGTCCGAAGACGTTTCCATGGTCATGTGGCTGGCATGACTCAACACCAAGGCGCATGGAACGCTGTTACCGTCCCACTGACGTGGTACCTATTAATCTACTTGCAATTTCTTGCTTTCGAACTGCTAGGTTGGCAGGAGCCGTCGCACGGATTCAAACTGCCGACCTTTCGATCGCCAGCTCATGGTTCAGTGGTTTAACCCACTGCGCCACCCGCTGGCTCAAGTACAAATAATACAGAACCAATAAATAAACACAGTAGCAAGTGTGATCAGCAGATGGACCAAAAGCCTGTCAGGTCCTCAGATGACAGTGAAAGACAAGTGAAGCTGGGCTAAACTGATCCCCTGAGGCAGGGAGTTCCACAATCTAAGTGCCACAACAGAGAAGGCTCTCTCATGTTGCACATCTGAAAAAGGTGCTTATCATGCATTCATGGTTCCCATGATATCATCAATCGTACTACTGCAAATGCTATCATGTTTTTTTTTATTATTGGCAAATATTGCATGACAGACCAAAGGAATGCATTTATTTATTTAATTATTTTTAAAAAATATCCCACCTTTTCCTATGCCGAAGGCAACTGCCTGGCAAGTCATTTGGAGAGAAAAGGAGGGAAGAAGAAAGATCTGGTGGACAAGTAAAAGGAGAAAAGCTGACAGTCATATGACTCATATGATACGAGGAGAAAGGAGGTCAAATCTAAACAGATACATAATTCAGGAGAATAAGAATATAGTATTTTTTTTTTGTCTAACAAAAATATGAAATGTGGATGATATGCTGCGTATTGGGTCTAAAGGTGGATGCTGGAACTTTTAAAGCTAAATGCCATTGTCCTATGCATTTCCTCTGTGTCTGCTTTCAGGATGTACTGTTGGCATGTCTTGTAGCTGTAACCTTCTTGTGAATGAATGGTTCTGCATTGCTGCAATAAATATTTCTGTGCCTGTGAAGAGGTCTGGCCTTCCAGATACAATTGTTAACACACACATGCCAGTTCCTTTCCCTTTGAGATTTACTAGGTAATGACTATTCTTTTCTTCAGGTTCTAGGCAGCAATTCACTTTTTGGAGTGCCCAGGTTAGAATGGCATATTAGCCTATCTCTGTCTTTATCTGTGTCATCTGCTTGCAGGACTGGAGGGGGGTTGTAATCACTGATTAGTTATCCAGGATGCTCAGAGACCCCCAGTAGAGATGAAGGGGTTTTCCTGATACATAACTGCTGGACTCCTTTGAAAGAATTTATGAGAATTTTTAGAAATTTTACCTATTAACAGGTTGAGGTAATGTTCAACCATCAGGTTTAGGCCAAAATGATAACTGACACTCGTCCCCTTCCCCGAGTGTAAATGCTGACTGGCCTGACCGGCCTCCTCAGATTTCCACCAGCAAAATTGCTGACGGAAGTAGCCCAGCTGCCCGGTGGGGTTCGGGATATGGATGAAGCCATTTCCCACCCCCTCCCGGCCCAGCTGGGCCAATGGTTCCCCAGCATGGTGAATTCCCCCTCGCCCGCTGGATCCTTACCTGGGTCCGGCGGTGTCCAGACGTGGGGTGGGCTCCGTTGATGGAGCAGGGGAGGAGGGTCTCTGCGCCAGCCTTCCCTGCTATCGAGGATTGCGCTGATAGTGTTTTTTTAATGCAGAATTTGTGGGGAAAGGCGATGTGTGGGGAAGGCGATAACAACCGGAAATGTATCCTCTTGTTTCTCCAATCACGTCTTGAAGATCCCAAATCCTGGAGAATGTTGGTATGCTGCCAGCAGATTGAGATTTTTTTTATAATAAGAGGGCCAAAGAGGAGAGCACCGCAAGGAGTCCAATATCCCATTGTACTGCTCAATAAATGCACAAACATATTAAAATACATCCAAGTAGATGATATACAACCTGTCTTTCTCCTCCTTAAACCAGATGTAATAGGAACCACACTTTCCAACTTCTTCCTAAGCACCGAATTCTTGTTCAAGGGATGCAATCTTCCATGTACACATTTGAAAAGCTTTTCCACATACTCCAGATATTAACAACAGGGTGTCTTCCTTCTCTAATTTTTACCATTAACGTCAATTCATACAGTACATCTTCGCCAGAACTGATGCTTTCAGAATCAATTGGTTTTCATTAGTAACACTATTGTAGGCTTTTATATTAACATAATAAAACATATTGACATCTCTCCATTTTAAAATCCATTGTTGAACAGATAAGAGATCAGGTTGTTTGACTTCTTTTCAGTATTGAGCTATGAACAATTTAGGTACTGATAATTCAAAATCACTCCAGAAATTGCCACAGTGACAATTCCTATCAGAGAGCCCAATAACACGTATGCAGGATCAAGTGGAATGTTTTCATTACACATTACCACTATTGTTTTCTAAAAGCCATATTGTCAAGAAATATGATACCCCCTTGACAAAATATAGTACTGTACTGATTTTCCATACATTAACATTTAGAGTCTACTTGGTTACAGAACTCCCGACTATAGAACCATTCCTTGTGTCATATCATGCAGCGGTGGAACTTGGGTGGAGCGCGTGGAGCAGGAGCTCCAGGCGCTCGAGCAGGCGGGGGGCGCGCTCGGAGCACTTACAGTCGCGAAGCGCCGCGTTGTAGCGGCCCTCCCTCCCTCCCTGGAGCCCATTTGGCTCCAAAATGAGTTCAAAACGGGCGGGGGGCGTCGACGTGACACGACTCAGGCCCCGCCCCCATGCGCCGGCGCCGGGAGGGCATCCGTCATTTCTTTTTTTTTTTTTTTTTTTAAATATATTTTTATTTTATTTAACAACAATAAAACACAAGACAATACAATAATAAAAATACTAACTATCTAACTACCTAACTACCTAACTAACTAACTACCTACCTAACAACAAAAATGATACAACAGGAAATGACAAACTGGGGGGATATCAACATGACACATTAGGAGCACTAACAAGCCGGACATCATTTTATCATAGGATGACTCTTTCAACTATTCAATTATACTAACTAAAGTTACCATCATATTTACTCAATTTCCACCTCCTGCACATCAATACAGATAATGATAATATTCTTTTTTATAATTACCTTTCCATCTAATCAAAATAAAATAATTACTACCACTCTGTTCTCTTACTAACTAAAGTTAGGACCATATTTACTCAATTTCCACCCCCTGGACATCAATACATACAATAATAATATTCTTTTTTATCATTACCTTTCCATCTAATCAAAATAAAATAATTACTACCAGTCTGTTCTCTTCTTTACATTTCCATCTCCTAAACGTTAAATTTAAACATCCAAATCCCTCAAATATAAATCTTAATCATTAACTCTTCAATATCTAGTATAATCTCAATTTCAATCTCAACTTTTCACTG
This sequence comes from Plestiodon gilberti rubricaudatus, assembly GCA_026170595.1. NCBI lineage: Eukaryota > Metazoa > Chordata > Lepidosauria > Squamata > Scincidae > Plestiodon > Plestiodon gilberti. The sequence goes on along the minus strand of JANXHW010000002.1, from coordinate 22,601,585 downwards.
CTGAGCATATATCAATAACCGTATATACAACAATATGTTTATCTCTTTAAAACATTACTGATATCATCATATTGAATAAAAACAAATCTTATAAGAACAACAGCGTGCCATATAATGTCTCTTCCAAAATCAGAGGAAGCCTCCTCCAAAACAAATTAACTTTCCAACAAATACTTTACACTTTCATCAACATCTTACTTAACTTCTTTGATGTTAACCACCCTCGATAAAACAATTTATATAAAATCCTTTATATAGAAGTTTAACCATTTTATAACCTAAATTCCAAATCTAATCTTACTCTTATAGGTAAATCTCTCATCCTAAATTTATAACCCCAATATCATAATATCTTAACTGTATTCAAAATCCAATCCAAAATCTTGCAGGATGCAAGACTTTTGAAGACACGGGCTGCAGTAATTACAGAGGAGATTGTAGAAATTCAGATCATGGAAGAAGTATACAAGACCTCTGAACAACTGGAGATTGCAACCTTTAAACGGCAAACAGAAGAACTTACAGCAATCCAGGTTATGGAAGAATTAGACAAGTGGTTTGAACAACAGGAGGCTGCAACCTTTAAATTGCAGATGGAGAGAGCAACTTTCATGTTTAGAATACAGAATTTTTTTTGCAAAGGACCGAGAAGATTTCTACTGGACTTTTATGGCGATTTTGATAAAAGATTTGCAGATTCTGGAGGCAGAGGTGTTAGAAATTAGGAAGGGAACAGGTTAGATATAAAGTTTTGTGATAAAATAACTGACTGGGTAAAAACATTAGAAGTAACGAACAGACCACAGTGGATAATAGATTTTTATAATAGACAATATAAAGAATTGATTGTATGATAAATATGTATGAAGTTTATAATTTTTCTATTGGCATCCGTCATTTCTGACATCATGCATTGCCTAAAGGGCTAGTCAACTTGGAAAAAACCCTACCCTGCTGGTTTGGGGACAACTGGGGCAGTTGCCACAGATACGCTTTGGATCACAGTGGGAGAAAGCCTTTATTTCAGTGGTGGCCAACCTTCCACCATTAGGACCTCTGCATTCTTAAGAGTTGTGTAGATTAGAAGACAGAATCTTGGCAGCTGCAATGCCCTCACCTATACAACCATTAAAGGGCCAGGAGCAGTCATGTTGAGAAGTTGGCCACCCCTGCTTTATTTATAAATATGAATAATTGTATGCTCCAGTTTTCTGTCTCTGTAAGCATGTTGTTGTTGTTGTTGTTTTGAAGTATATATTTATTTTGCACAAACCTTCATTGCAGGTGAGTTTGGTGGAATTCTGACACTTATGCACACATTTCACCCAAATGTGAAGTGCTCATCACATTGCCCAGCCATAATCTCTCGCTTGTCTCCCAGGTGGTAAGCAACAGCAAGCCGAAGGGGATGCTGTCTGTCCGACGTTGACAGTGCCAAGCTGCCACTCTTCCTGTTTAGTCCCTCAATCCCAGTCTCCTTCTCCAGTTTAGATGAGTGGCTTTGGAGAGGAGACGGTGGAGAGGAGGAGGGACAATGTACGCTTTGAGAAGGCTTGGCCTGCCTAGCATGGATCATTGTGGTGATCTGGTCTACCTGGCCTCAAACAACCTACCTACTTGCCCAAGCCCACTGCCTGCTCATTCACTTGTGGGGCACCCTGGCATGAAAGGGGGGTGAACAGTGCTTGGCATCAGCAGAAGAGAGAGGGCTGAGCATATAGCTTAGAGGAGCAACTCAGGGAGTGTGTCAGAGCCACACTACTCCCCTATAAATGTATGTGTTAGGCAGAAAAGTGTGTGTGTTTTCTCTGAGCCTTCAGAAGAGAGAGTAAGAAATGGTACCTATGTGCATCTGCTTTTTGTGTCTCTTGGGTATGTGTGTTCGAGAGAGAGAGGCCCTCTCAGAGTGTCTCTACTGTATAAAATAGGTCCATATTTCCTTGATTCTTCTTTCACCATATCACATGTAGTGTTGACCTTTCACTTGGCACACTTTCCTCTGCATGCGAGTTCTCTGCCACGGATCACCGATGGAAGCAGCTTCGGCCTTAGTGTTCTTTTGTAAAATGTGAATGTTTTTTAGACATTAACTCCTGGATCATGTCTGTGATTTCTTTGCTGGAGCTGCTCTCCTTGTAGGTTATGCCACAGCCTTGCCTTCCTTGTTAAGTAGCCATGTTCCTAGGCAGGACATCGAATGTGTGAATGAGAATGTGGTGATTTCCTCCTACCATGGCCTGCCTTATAAAATGAGGCAAACTGAGTTGGCAAATGTATGTGTATCTGCTGTATGTGGGAATTACTGCCCACCTGAGTTGCCTCAGCTTGCCTCCCCTCCCCCACCTCCCCCAGATGAAGAGAATGTTCTTGGCTCCACCCATTGATACACCAAGCCCTGTTTTATTTCAAGAACAGGAAAACCTAACTGCATGCTTCACTGAGTAACTCCGTCCCTGAAAAGGTGGACAATGTTGGGTAGACAGCCCAACCCTGGTTGCCACTAGTGCAAAGCAATAATATGAGACGGAAGGAGAACTGAGTTGGCCATACAGCATTTCTGCAGAAGCTTCCAGTGCTCTGTGCATGCCAAGGACAGACTTGGTTACTGCTAATGCTTACTGCCTCAAGTTTCTACAGGCAGGTTGGGCTTTTCCTTTGGACATTGGTTGGTGTCATGAGTTCTCCCTACTCTCTTTCCTCTTTTACCACTGTTTCTGTCAGCCAGAAATGACAGTGCACATCATTGATGTTGCTGCTAAGTAATTTTTTCTTGAAGTAAGCCTTTTTTCTTGAAGTCATGGGCAACGCTAAGCTACAGGGGATTACATTTTACTCTGTGCACGTATCTGCATGTGTGTTTTTAATATGTGTATTTGTGTTTATGTGTCTTCAAACATTTGAAAAAGAAAAAATGCATGCACACATACACAAATGTGCTTTTCATTTTTTTTATCATCCCTGAGGAATAGGCTGGGTGGGAAATCTAAGTAAGTCAATAAAAATAGAAGTATTACGAGCAATAAATAATAAATACATACGAACAACACATTTCTTCAGACAACTGAAATTTGGATGACAGTCATTCCGCTGTGCATTCTTGAAGAATAACTAACATGAATTGACTTAATTGTAGTAATTACAGTGATTTACTGTATTGACACAATATTATGGGCTTAATGGCTCTGCTGTTCTCTTTGATGTATACATATAATTCCTATGCACATTATGTGCCTTACAGCGCAATCTGACTTAACTTTCGGGTGGCAGACTTAGCGATCTGCTGCCCGGAATAGCCCAAAGTAGTCGGAAATGTGCCGTAAAGCATGTTTGCAGACTACTGTCGAGCAGGGCAGGCCGGCGCAAAGCCGGCCTGCCCTGCTCTGCCGGCCGAGGACTCTGCTCGCCACCGGACCCAGGTAAGTGTGGATCTGGCGGGCGGGTGGCGGGGCATTTCGGGCGGAGCCAGGAGCGCGGCCATAGGCCCAGCCGTCCTGGGCGGGGGCGGGGACATAGCATCCGCCATATCTCGGTCCCTGCCAGGCTCTGTAGGGCGGCTGGGCCATTACACGGCCGCCTCCGACTTCCGCCAGCAAAACAGCTGGCGGAAATCAGAGGAGGCCTATTGGCCCCAGCTGCCGTTACACCCGGGGAAGGGGATGAGCGTCCCCTTCCCCAAGTAGACTTTCCGCCACGGGCTGCCTGCTGCAGGCAGCCCGCGGCGGAGCAGAGGATCGGGCGGACAGCCTCAGCCGGCCGCACGATCTTTAAGTCGGATTGTGCTGTTAGGTGAGTCTTCCCAAAATGGTGTGGGAAGTTGCTGAGGGAAGTGCAGATTTTCTTTCCTCATTTTCAGTTGTCTCAACTTGGACAGAAGATAAGTCAGTTGGCCCTTTTTTTACTCAGGATATTTTCCTCGTTGCATTTTTGACTGTGCAAAGAGCCAAGGGGATAATCTCCTAATTTCTGTACACTTTCTTAGTTTAAACCCACGAGTAAATTATCACAGTTATTAAGAAACCCGAAAGACCCTAGACCCCCACTGTCCAACCCGGGTGTGTACAGTGTGCCCTGCGAGTATGGAGAAAACGTACCGTATTGGTCTGAGTATAAGACTCACTTTTTTCTCCTAATTTAAGTTTTTAAACTAGGGGTGCGTCTTATAATCAGGCTGTTGCAATTTAATGCCAGTGATTTAATTATTTTTTTTTAATAGCACCAAACTTTAAGGGTGCGTCTTATAATCAGGTGTGTCTTATACTGGGGACAATACGGTATATAGGAACTACGACAAATGCTCAATCAACATTAGAATAAAAAAACACATGAGAGCTGTCAAATTCAAACATCCAGAACACTCCGCGCTTGCAGAACACTCAATGACTACAGGACACACAATTAAGTTTGACAATACAAAAAGTTTAATTCAGGAATCAAATTTAAGACAAAGGTTGCATTTCGAGGCGATAGAGATAAGTAAGCGGAAACATCAAGGTCTACTGAATAGACAACAGGAACTGTCATTCATAGACAAAATCTGGCTCCCAACACTTAGTAAAGCAATTCACAAGACGGAAAAAAGAAAGTGAGGCTGTGCTCAGGCAGCGATCCAAGTCGGGGGTACCAGCGGTCATAGCCGCACTTTATTCGTTTCCGGTGTTAATTACCTGCCCTGTATTTCGTGCCTTTTCTGGTTTTGCGCCTGGCTCATCTTCAAAAGCAGCCTCTGCCATCCCTTGAGATTAACATCCTGGCAGCTCGCTGCTGTTTTACACCTGAGGAGGTCCACGGTCCGTGGACGAAACGTTGTGTGTTTTATTGTTTTTAACTTGTTCTTACATGTTTTTAACATGTTTTTACTTGTTTTAAACATAAAATATTTGTCTACATGGTTAAAATATTTGTCTACATGGTTTTAATCCTGTAAAGCCCATTTCGTTGAACATTATAGCTGGCCATGAAAGTTTCTGATCTTTACTAAAGTGCCTATACGGGGAGGATACTTGCCGCAACCTGAGGATACTTGAGCAACGTTTAAATTACACTGTGGATTTACTGTTTCAAGACACATCAACATCTGAAGAGCCAGATAAATCTTACGTAAAATAAATCTTACACCTTGGATTCCCCCCCCCCCCATGTATAATGGCAATCTGCTTTTGAAACCAAAGGGACTTCCCAAAGCAGGTTGTGATATGGATTGCAAGGGTGTGCTGCTTTTAAAAAGGGGATGTAGTCCACTGAACATACTGAAATTTATGCATCAAATACTTTGATGAATCCCAGCCTACAAGTATCTGACTCCCAAAAGACCATCAGTATTTGGAAGTTGCAGTGTCTTATATGAGAGAGTGAATGAAAATGTAATTTGTGTTTCTCACATATTCAGTATCTGCTGTATTCTCTTGATTGGCAGCATAATCCCAAATCTGGGATTCCTAAACAAAAGCTGCTGTGGCAGATCAAATATGGACTGGGATAATGGGGATTTTAATATCTTTTTTTCCTGAGCCATTTTTCCACTGAAAACTACCTTCCGAAGCATTTCTCCCCTTCCATAAATTTGCAGCAGCCTTGGGGCAATTTCCAAAGAGAAAATGGCACAGGAGGAAAGGGTTAATCTCCAATCCTTGTGCTCTGCAATCCTGATCTCTCTCTCTCTCTCTCTCTCTCTCTCTCTCTCTCTCTCTCTCTCTCTCTCTCTCTCTCTCTCTCTCTCACACACACACACACACACACACACACACACACACACACAAACTGCAGCTGCTTTTGGTTAAAAAACCCAAAAAGTGTAGGGAATCCCAAGTATGGGATCTCTCACAGAATTAAAGAAAAATCTAGCAGAAGAAATATTTCTGCAGAGGAAGCACCCAAAACGTTCTTCTAATGGACATTATCTCAAATATACAAACTCATTTTCCTGCAGAGATTTCAACATTTTCAAGTTTCCTTTCTGGTTAGGTGAGCATGTGGACTTCATTATCTTTAGAATGTCTCACCTCAATTCAGCCAAGGAGATCCACCCACAGAAGCAGCTTTCTTCGTGTGTAGCTGATGTAGATGCACATCTGGATGTGCATTTCCTTCTGCATCTCAATGCTCATCTGAGCCCTTTCACTTGTCTGGATAGGGTTTTTTGAGCCAAATTGGAACATGCATCACTATTGATGGCTATTGCATGGGACTAAAACAGAAAAACAGCCAGAGTCATTTTTTGTTTGTAGATTCAGGGGCAGGACGTCTGGCTCAGTTGGTAGAGCGACCGTCTCATATATGCCCGAAGATCTGAAGGACGGCAGTTCAAGACGGCCGGAAGTGTCTGTGTCTGTCGGAGAGCTGCCAGCACGCCGAGCTGATAAGCTTGCAGAGCCTCTGTGGGGGAGAGAAACTGCATCTGCACTTGAGTGAGAGTCAAGGTTGCCCTGAGCTGAAGCGTGGTGAGGCGAATGTCAGAGAGAGAGAGAGAGAGAGAGAGAGAGAGAGAGAGAGAGTGAAAGAAACATCTAGAATGAAGGGTTCTACGAAAGATTAGAACATTATAGTATTGTAAAAACCTCTTGGGGTTTAGAAAGCCTGCCCATGTAAACCGCCTTTGAATTAAAGTCGGAGGAGAAATTCGATTACCAAAGAAAAGGCGGTATATAAATACTGGTTTTTCATTTATTATTATTATTATTATTATTATTATTATTATTATTATTATTATTATTATTCTCACATCACCACAGCACCAGTAACTATCTTGAGAACCTCTCAACTAAGGAACAATAGACAATAGCATCTAACAATTTTTGTTTATAGGAAAAATTGAGAAACCCCACACTATCATCTGTTACTTTCTTGTGTTTTTATAAGTTACAGATTTTTTAACTTTTAGAGCCTTTCCACGCAATCATTTCAACGAAATGGCTTCATGGGAAGCACAGGTACTTTTTAGGAGAAATAAAAGATAAGAATCTTAGCCCCCTCACTCCATCTAAACCAGGTTTATGTGGCCGACGCTGGAGGAGGAACTGACAGATAGTGGTCACTGTGCCAATTTGTGGTTACTTTGGTCATGCTGTAATTCATTCAGCAGATGTGTGTTAAGCTTTATAAATTCCTCAACAACCTTTTTTTTAAACAAAGAAAAGGAAGTGTTAATTGATAAGAGAAGTCTTATTGATAAATTAAGTTCTTTCAAAATTAGTTGTATTTCTTTTATTTACAATTTACTTGGTTGTATTTTCCTTTTTATCATTATTATTAACGTGGGCGGTTCATCATGGAGGGAATGAAGAAGCTCAGCCTAAAACCCTTTTTGAACGGGAAATAGCAGAAATGAAACTTGCATTTCCCTTCCATTTTCTAATGCTTAGAAGTTTCAGATAATGCCATGCCTCTATCTATCTACTTTAGGCAAGAATACAATTACATAAAGCAAAGCAACAAGATATATACACAGGGATGCATAGGGATGCATTATCTAATGCCCTGATGCTACTTATTATTTACAATAACACACCACTGACTTCAACTGAATCTCAACTCCATTCACACTAATGCACGCACACACACAATCCAGTTTGTGACAGCCCCATGCTGTGATCCCATGCTGCTGGAGGGTGTGTGAATTACAGGACTGGAAGGGACCCAACTGAACATGCTGCAGATAGTCCTGCTCCTGCACTTAAGAAGGGCATCTTATACCTAAAGCAACTGCACCACCGGATGTCCTCTCAATGTTTTCTTGAAAACTTCCAAGGAAGAAGATTCCATAACTTTCCTAAACAGCTTATGGTAGTGCTGAACTGTTCTTGCAGTTAGAGAATTCTTTGTACTACTTAATTCAAGGACAGAGTTTTGTATTGTATTTCTGTACAAGTCGACTTTGGTGGCCAACCTGGATTTGTTGCCATGCCCAGTTTCACCCAAAGCTTCTAAGGTGTCACCTTTGGAGAATTACATTTTGGAAATTCTCACTTCCTACAAGTAATGCCATCATGTTAGGCAGGACAAAAATACACATTACAAATACTAAGGCTCTACGTTATGGTGACAAATATGAATAATTGCTGATTACATGGAGAAGTAAGAAACAAAACTAACAGCTTACAAAAACCATACTGATAAGAAGTGTACAAAAAAGAGGTCATTGAATATTACGCTAATTGGCATGAAAGAGCAGTTTACACTAAATGTGATATTTCCCAAGGATAGAGACTTTAGTTATATAATTAGAAGTGACAGAAAATGACTGAACTCATTAAACTAGAGCTCCCTTAGCAATTTGCCTCATTAAAGGATTTACAGTTTTGCATCTATATCAAAGTTACTGGTGCTTAGTTTAACTTATCACAGACGACAAAAAAAAATCAAGGTTAATTGACATTTTAATAATGAGAATCTCAACTGAAATTATTTGGAGGGAAAGAAACAATTACAGCATCCCTTCCAAGGGATTCATTTATCATGCAGTTAGGAGAACCAAGTACAATCAAAGTCGATAGTCAACAATCTCACTGGGAATTTGGCGGGCGTACTGCCAACGTATACAATCCACTTGTGATTATAATATTTTTGCTAATATTGCCAGTTAATTATTACAGGCAAAATGCATTTACCATTCCTGATTTGTGAATAATACATGGTGGACTCATTTGCATGATCTTTCAGAGGGGCATTGTGAAGGGAGAGCATGGACCTGCTCCCCCACTAACCGCAATTCACCGGAGACTTCTGACGGCAGAGTGAACGACCGTCACCAGAAGCCATTGTGAATGTGCCGTAAAACACGTTTGCGATGACTCGGGAGTAAGGGTGGCCGGTGCAGAGACCAGCCACACTCACTCAGGCGCCAGATCGCCCCTGCGGCCACCAGAGGAGGTAAGTAATCCCCCGGTGGGGGTGATCCGGGCAGCGAGGGAGGGGGGCCATGGGAAATAGCTGGCGGAAATCCGAGGAGGCCCATCAGGCTTTCCCCGTTCGACACCGGGAGAAGGGGACAAACTTCCCCTTTCCCCAAGTAGATCTCCGGGCCGCTCCAGAGTGGCCACGAACGGGGATAGGATCCAGCGGGCGGCCCTGGGCCACCCGCCGGATAGTTAGTTAGGATTGGTCTGTAAGGGAAGGAACCTGGCAGCTTGGTAATGTATGAAACTGGGCCATAAGCAAATTCTCTTAAAAAGAAGCTAAGCAGGAAAGTACTGAAACTCTTGTGTCATCTGTGAGAAGTCAGGGCCAATTCACTGGTTCATTCTGCGGATCCTGTCTAGGGAAAAAATGTGTGAAACGTTCGAGTTTCAAAAAAACTAACAACATTTCTTAGGAGGATATTACAACTCCTAATTTGAATGAATTCCACTGGGGCAAGATTCCAGTTTTATTCCCCAATAGATATTTTCATGTTGATAAGTGTCCTGTTTTGCTGTGCAAAAAGTACCACCACATATCTTAGAAATGTGAAATTAGAAATCCTAGTTTCCGATTAGGACGAATGTATGATGCTCTCTTCCATTGAGTCTGGTCTTTCTAGCCCAGAACTGTCTGGCAGCTGCTCTGAAGTCTCAGGCTGAAATCTTTCCTTGTTCCCTGAAATCATTGTCAACTCAATATGCTGGGGACTGAACCCAAAGCATGGGGTCAGTCCCCAGCATCCTTAGTTGAAAAGATTTTGCTTTATGTGAAAAGGCTGTGCCCTGTCATGGAGATACAGCCCTCCCTAGGATGTCAAGTCTCTCCAAGTCAAGCCCTGACCCAGTGCCAGAGGCAGGTTGCTGGAGACCCGGGGCCAAGCCCTGCACTGCATCCTCCATGGTGCCCTAAGCCCCACCAGCCTCCTCCAGCTTATCAGCATGGGCGATGGGCAGCTTTTACCACCCTCCCCACCAACTAATTATGACACAAATGCCTCTAGTACTTATGTATGAATGCAACATCTTTATTCTTATTTTTGCTATGGAAGCTGTCTCTATGCAGCGGATTACTTTCACATCCTTCATTTTTATGAAACAGCCGGAGCAGAGCGGAAATGACGGTCAGCATTTAGAATGAGAACTGAACGTCTACTTCAGTTCACATCACAATGAACTACTAGTGCAACCAGTCTGAAAAAGGATAAACATGTCTAATTGTTTTCTTCATGCCCCTAATGATCTGTTGACAAACATCCATGATAAGGGACTTCAGATGCCAAGAAGCCATGAGATATTTTTTTTTCCTCTTGAGGAGTTCAGGAAATGCAGAAGAATAACAAGGATATGTCATCATCACCGCTTTGCAGAAAGAAAGAAAAAGGATAACAGGAAATATGTATAAAGAAACCACTCAATAGTGCCTTACATAGCTGCTTATTGTACCGGTGCTATGATGGTGCAAAGGGAAATTTTGTACAGGAATAATTGGTAAGTTTCAGATGCACATTCAGCTCTCAAATTCTCTGCAAATTCCCCTCAGACATAATAGCAGCAGTGTAACAGCCAGAAATATATCCAGTTGCTGAGGATGCTGTAATGTTTCAAGCTACAGTACTTTTAGTGACAGTATATCTGTAATGCTGCAATGTTAATCCAGACAATGTTTGGTTTTGTCTTCTCGCCATTTTTTGCAGCCCCAGACAGGCAACGCAGTCAAGATGTCTTGAGCCTCTGGTGGTTGCCATATGACTGGTGGGTTGCATTTTTGACTCAGCAGGTCACAAGTTGCTCAGGCCAGTATGAATGTATTTGCTCGTGCACACTGGCATCACTGCAGGGGGGCCCCGGAGCTCTAAGTTCCACCACGATCCGACCCACCATTACACAGGTGAACGAAGCGGCCCCGCCCCCTCGCCTTTGGAACCATTCAAGGCAGTGAAAACAATGCATCCTGTGCGTTGTTTTCACTGCCTTGAATGGTTCTGAAGGTGAGGGGGCAGGGCTGCTTCGTTCACCCGTGTAATGGAGGGTCGGATCGCGGCGGAACTTAGAGCTCCGCCCCCCTGCAGTGACGCCAGTGCTTGTGCGAGTAGTACAAATCCGACAGATGTCACCAGGAACCAAATGACATTGAATCAGGTTTGTCTTTATTTGGAATCAAATCCTACTGAATCTTGGCTTACTGTCAAGTGATGTACAGTAGGGACCAACAGGGGAGGATCCGAACTCATCACAAACATCACAAACAGGAGATCTCAAGCTTGATCCCTGGCATCGACAGTGGGGAAAAAACCTGTCTGAAATACTCGAGTAGTTCTGCCAGTCAGTGCAAGCAGTACACTGGGCCAGTGGCTAGACGTGGTAGAAAGCAGCTTTGTTTCAAATAAGTATAGTTCAGGAGCTACTGGCGGTTTTTCACTTAATAATATGCAGGTGTGCCAAATTCTGCATCCCCCATACTATTTGTGAAAATCTTTTTCTTATCAATTTTATTGGTATTAAAGTAAATACACATCTTTGGACGCAGTGCTTCATTACTAAAGAAAAACACACACCATACAATGAACTTGTCCATGTACCTTATTGTGGTATAATCTATTTTACATATAAGTAATTTCTTATGTCATAGCCCATACCCAGCGCTGTAACTACGGCGGAGCGGATGGAGCTCCTGCTCCAGGCGCTCATGTGGGGGAGGGCGGGGAGCTTACGGAGCGACGGAGAGAAAAAACGCGATCGTCGTTGGGCCTGCCCGCCCGCCCGCCCGCCCTGGAGCCGTTTGGCTCCGCAATAGGAGCAAAATGGGTGGGGGGCGCGTCTACGTGACGCGAGGGTGCGTCGTGATGCTGGCCCCGTCCCCTTGCTCCGGGGGCCCGTGAGGCGCGTTACGCCTCTGCCCATACCCAGTTAATTGCAGCAGTCACAGCATATTTTTCTCCCAGACATGTTTACTTAGAAGTAAGTTCCACCGAGTTCAGTTGGATTTACTTCCAAGAAAGTGTGTATAGGACTGCAACCATAGTTAATTATACACAGAGAGAGAGACACCTCCATGCTCTTTCAACAGATGTGTTAGTTATACTCTCATATGAGAATCATTGGCTTCAATCCAAAGGTGTATGAGTGTCGTGGCAAGTTGCCTGCGCAAAGGGGCAGTCTCTGCCACAGACTCCCTCCAGGTGAAATGCCCATTCCCAAGGGTTGACAGCTCCTCAGCATCTTTCAGGGGTGCTGGAAGCTGCAGTGGTTAATTGTAGCCCCAAGGCTACAGTGGGGAGGACATAGTAGGCTTACCATATTTTTGGTGACCCAATCCAGGACACACACACACACACACACACACACACACACACACACACATACCGATTTTTTGGGGGGGCACCAATTTTTTTTTGATTTTGGGGTTTTGCTTCTTTCAATGTTTTTTTGGTTTTTAAAAAAATTATTTACCCCCTCACTACCTGCGCATTTGCTATCCGCAAATTTGCTTATTCGTGGGAAGCATGATTGCCACCTACCTCTCTGTATTCGTGATCTGTTCTCACTAGCCACGCCTGTTTGCTGCATCTCTTGATATTCTAAAGGTCTCTGCAAGCCTCTTAAAGTCATCCGCAGTGGTCATTTTGATTGGAGCCCTATCTCTGCCACTGTAAGGGTCTTCCTTGATATGCCAGGCATTAGGACCCCACGGCAGCTACCCTGACACTATTAGGGCCCATTAGAGCTCTCTTTAGCCTCCTGAAGACATTCACGACAGCTGTTTTCAGCCCTATCTACACCATTCTAAGGGTCTTCCCTGCATCCAAGACCTCTCTACAGCCATCCTGATAATATTGGGAACACTGAGAGCTCTCTGCAGCTATCCTGAACCTATCCACAGGGGCCATTCTCATGCTATCCACACCATTCTTTCTAAAGGTACTGGAAAGCTCTGAGGCTTTCGTGGCCCGCTATAATCTTATGAGATTTAGGGTATACGGGAAAAGAAGCCATGTATAAACAGAGTCCAGCTAAAATTAAAATCATCCAATACTGTCCGTAGTCTCCCACCATTGAGGCACTGCGGTACAGACAAGAATTCATTAAAATCTTAAGGCTGAAAAGTAATCTGACGTTTCATTTCTAACGCAAGAAACATTTTCTAGGAATAATCCATAGATTGCGAGCTGGAGATACAGATGGGCCCCCATATCCGCTGGGGATATGTTCCAGGCCCCTCCGTGGATACTTGAAACCGTGGATAAGAGCGAACATCCCCTCCATGGTTTCCTGAGGGCCCCCCCCCCACCCTGCCTCCCCTGCAGGCAGGCATGCTTGCCCCCCCCCAGCTCTTATTTTTCTTTCAGCAAGCTTTGTTTCTTCCTTAAAACAAACAGAGAAGCAGCCTCCATTGCAGACAAGTAGAACGAGACTAAGTCCTAGAGAGGCTCTGCAAGGTTTCTGTTAACCTTGCAGAGCCTCTCTAGTATTTAGTCTCATTCTACTTGCCTGTAACAGAGGCTGCTTCTCCTGTTTCTTTAAGGAAGAAACGAAGCTTACTGGGGAAAAAAGTGAAAGCCTGGGGGAGTCCCCATGATCAGTGGATAACTGAAACCGTGGATAGCAAATCAGTGGATATGGGGGCCCACCTGTATTGGAAAGCTTTGAACTTGGGGAAGGGCTGTAACTCAATGGGACAGCTCCTGCTTTGCATGCAGAAAAGGTCCCAGGTTCATTTTACTGGCAGCATCTCCAGGTAGGAATGGGAAAGACCCCTCTTTGTGCCATTCTAAGCAGAAACTTAGCAGGGAAGCTTTTTCTGGTATGGAGATACCATGCTATAATAGGCCATGCTATGATATGGCATGCTATGCCATGAGTGATAGGCAAAGCTTTTCCTGCTGGCTTTCTGCCTGCCAAGCCACTGCTTAAGTGATAAGATCCTTGTCCCAAAAAATGCATAGGGGTTGCGTTGTTTATTGGCTTTGCTGTTACAGACTATGGGTGTGTTCCGATGTCATGCTAAACTCTGGCGTAGAAGCATCAACAGGGCTCTCACATTAGCTTACAATAATGCACTGCAACCCAGCCCATAGACTTCAATGTAATATTCAGGTTCATAAAGCATATGGTGAAGAGAGCTCCCTGGAACCTAACTCCATTTTCCCCATAGGATCAATGATTCAATATCTGCTAATTCAGTATCCACTAGGTTTTCCCATTACCTAACCCTAGTGGAGAATGAGAACTGACTATTTCTTTCCAGCATTTCGCTTAGCCATTTCAGCAGCAAAGTTTTTTATTTGTATTGTGTAATCTATTGTAGCCCCAAGGCTACAATAGTCACGTACTATGTGGAGAGCAAATGCATGAAGGGCTCTTTAAGATTGAATCATTAAGCCCTGCCCCCACGGATGATACGTAAAAGCCCCACCCCCTGCACTTAAGTGTTTGAATTGTCTGCAGAGACAAATGCTGGATGTGGGGAGGGTTTCTCCCCATGACTGGGACCCTAGAACGATCCAGACAAATGCTAAACATGAAGAGTGTGCATATGTGTGTGTGTGTGGGGGTCCACTAATGCATACATTATTGGTGGAAGCGGGGCCTAATAGCAAATGTGGCCTCAAATAGGGGTAGCAGTGGCGTTGCCTCATGCCCCGCGAGCTGGTGCCCCCCCCGACACCCCCCAATAAACCTGTCAAAATTGTTAGGTTTCGTTTTCGTTTTTTGTTTTTTAAATATATATATATATATATATATATATATATTGTTTTCCGGGGGTTTTAAGTGGTAACGGGGCATGTGTGTGTGTGTGTGCTTTTCCCCCACTTAGCTTGAATATGGGAAGCTTCCAGCGATGATCATCTGCCTGCGCCGGGCACATCTTCTGCCTGCGCCCGGCACGAACTCCATAAAGCGCCCAGCAGCGCTTTCCACAGTTTGAGCAGGCGCAGAACGTCGATTGGAAACTTCGTCATTCTGTGCTTGCGCAAGTCTTCCACAGTTCGTGCATGCGCAGAACGACGAAGTTTCCAATCGACGTTCTGCGCCTGCGCAAACTGTGGAAAGTGCTGCTGGGGGCTTTACTGAGTTCGCGCCCGGGCGCAGGCAGAAGATGTGCCCGGCGCAGGCAGAAGATCATCGCTGGAAGCTTCCCATATTCAAGCTAAGTGGGGGAAAAGCAAACACACACACACACACACACACACACACACACACACACACACACACACGCGCCGTTACCACTTAAAAACCCAGGAAAACAGTAAAAAAACAGCAAAAAAAGCGGAAACCCCCCGAAACCTAGGGAGCCCCGCCCCACCCCCAGGGCTCTGCGCCCTACGCCCGGGGGCCCCCCGCCCCACATCAGCCGACGCCTCTGAGGGGTAGAGGTGGGAACAACTATCCCCTCTCCCAAGTTTGCATCCAGACATGGCCCACATTTTTCTACCTGCAAGCAGATCTTTCTTCTTATTCTTGCTAAACAGCAGTAGTTCCAGGACAAACAAAAGAAAGTATGTCATTCATGCATGAATGAGTAACATCCCAATCTGATCTCCCACCAGTCCATAACATGGAGCACTGCATGCTATGGTGGGGGTGGGGGTGATGAAAACCCCTGGGGCAGGTAAGTAAAAATATTTTTTTTATTTATCCTGGTAGGCTGTCTGGTTGCCAATAGGTCTCCTCAGGCCCACACCAACTCTTTTGCTGGCATAAGTCCAAGGAGAGTCATTGGGGTGTGGTGGTTCCTGGCTGGGAAACGGAGATAGGACCCAGTATGTGCTGCTACTGCTGCTGAAATCCACCCCCTTCCAACCCCAAACAGCCCCTGCTTCCTCCCCAAACTGCCCCAATTCTTTCCCAACCAGCCATGACCCACGTTGCAACATTACCTGCTCTGGTGTGGCCTGGGTGGTCCGTTGGTGGGTGTGCGGAGCCTTCGGCCATTTGCTCCAGCGGCACCAGAGCACCCAAAGGCAGCACATCTTTCACCTTGCTGTAACTGGTCTTACGGCAGTGAATCATGTAGGGCCAGGATAAGATTGGGCCATAACCTCTGGAACTTGCTGCCACATGATGTGATTGACACTCACTTAAATGACTTTAATAGAAGATGAGATAAATGCATGGAGGAAAATTAAGCACAATTAGATACGTTAATCCTCCATGTTGTATAGAGGCAGCAAGCCTCTAAATACTTGAGGGGGGGGCACGCAGTAGGGGTTGCCTCCATGCCCAGCCTGTCAGACTTGTCAGAGATGCCTGATTAGAGACTGTTGAAAAACAGAAACCAGACTCTATGGAAATCTTGGTCTAATCCAGGCAGAGCTTTTTTTTCAGTTCTTAGCTATACTGGCAGAAGACACTTCATGTTGTCACAGCAATACATATCTCTAGATTTGAGGTGTTAACTAATTAACAACAGAGGCATGTGCAGTTGGTTAAGGTTTCCATTAAATCGAACGCAGAAAGCATTATCTTTTTGCCCTTTTCCTTTTTGTGGAACTGTGCACCTTTTATATAAGGAAACAGGGGGGGAAAGCCTGAACATAAAGACGGACTGGTGAATCACAAAAGAGATTTCTTTATGGAGCTTGTTTCCATATGAAAGTACCAACATAAATGGCTTGCAATACTTTTTTTTATGAATTGTGTCCTAAGTGCTTATGATTGTCCCTGGTATTCAGTGTTCAGTCATTAAGTAGCTTTGAAACAACAGGAGGAGAGAAAGGAAACATTTTGTACCTGCGGTACTCACTTGGACAACACAGTTTTAGCAAAACTCTTTCCTCCTTTTGGATCTAAATTATGCAGGGACACAATGATGTATGAATTGATGAAAAGGCAAATAATATATTTCTGAGCCATTAATAGTCAATGCCTCACTCCAGTTACAGGTGTGGGGGGAGAATTGCATTGATTTTCTTATCTGAATCAAATGCTCGTTCCCACTTTTTGCCAGTCTGGCTGCTGCTTTGACGGAATCAGACTGTGGGGGGAAAAGAGTTGATTCTCTTTAGATCTCAAGATAAATAAGTCTTGCTTCTTCTTCTTCTGGCTGCACAATAATAACCCCTTTGGAGAGAAAAACTGGTTGTGCACCCTGCCTACATATTCAGGCAAAATGGTCATTGTGCACAAAAGCTTCTTTTAGTATATATTACAGGAACACCCCATTGAGAAGAAAAGAGGATGATGCCGCCATTATCTTGGTCTTCTTAACTTATTTTTTTTTCCCCCTACAACTTTGTACCTGAACTAAATGAGGCAGGCAAACATGGGACTTTAAGAAAAGTTTCCTTTGCTTCACCTCAGTATTACACAAAGGAATAAGAATACAGGTGGGCCCCCATATCCACCGATTCGCTATCCACGGTTTCAGTTATCCACGGATTGTGGGGACCCCCCCAGGCTTTTACTTTTTTCCCAGTAAGCTTCGTTTCTTCCTTAAAGAAACAGGAGAAGCAGCCTCTGGCTGCTTATTACAGGCAAGTAGAACGAGACTAACTACCAGAGAGGCTCTGCAAGGTTAACAGAAACCTTGCAGAGCCTCTCTAGGACTTAGTCTCGTTCTACTTGCCTGCAATGGAGGCTGCTTCTCTGTTTGTTTTAAGGAAGAAACAAAGCTTACTGAAAGAAAAATAAGAGCTGGGGGGGGCAAGCATGCCTGCCTGCAGGGAAGGCAGGGTGGGGGGCCCCTCAGGAAACCATGGAGGGGGTGTTCGCTCTTATCCACGGTTTCAAGTATCCACGGAGGGGCCTGGAACATATCCCCAGCGGATATGGGGGCCCACCTGTACTAAAAATGCAGAGAGGAGGCCAGAGGCATCACTCCGGAAGAGGCGGGGCTGTAAGTTTCGCTCCGTCCGAGTCCCTTTACCGAGCGAGCAGGAGGCAGCCCCGCCCCCTCACTGTCGGAGCCTTTCCCCTGCGGAGAAAGCAGCAGGCAGGGTCTCTTGCCTGCTGCTTTCTCCGCAGGGGAAAGGCTCCGACAGTGAGGGGGCGGGGCTGCCTCCTGCTCGCTCGGTAAAGAGACTCGGACGGAGCGAAACTTACAGCCCTGCCCCTACCGGAGCGACGCCTCTGAAGGAGGCTACATACCCCCCCTGCTCCGATCCAGCTAGTTATACAGAAACAGACTTCCATGCAGGGATGTGGATCAAGTCTCTGACTCCAAGTCTCGTGTCAAATCCCAAGTCTCAAGTCAAGTCCCAAGTCTTCTTTGCCCCCAAGTCCCGAGTCTTTGGTTGCAAGTCGTGAGTCCTTATCTATTTAATGGGGAAAACGGGTTTAAACCTGAATAAAATTGGACTTGTCGTAAAAGGCTCCAAGTCTCGAGTCTTTCGAGTCTTTTACAATAGTCATTGATGCGTCTTGAGTCTGACTCAAGTCCGAGTCAATAGGCTCAAGTCTACATCACTGCTTCCACGTTTGCATATCACTACCTGGATAAAGAAGCCACACTGCTGACCAACGTGCCCCTTTGTCATGCCCATTCATGACTTACCTGCAGAGGCAAGCACAAAATGCAAGAAAGGTTTCTCCCTGTGTTCCAGACCCTTGAGCAGCCAAAGTTCTGGTATGTGGAGAGAAGCTCTCTTGACATTCAGCACTTGCTACAGCAGACGAGAACTGAATGGGAAGAGACTCAGAGATGTGATCAGAAAACATATTGGTGTCAAGGAGTGGCTCCCACCATGCTCCCACATGACTCCCATTTTGGCTCTTTCCTACAGATGACATCTGAAGAAGGCTACAATAGGGGATATGAAAGTAAAAATATGTTGTGCGATCTGTGGGTGTGCGAAAGTGAATGGGTGCCTATGTGAGAATGCGAATGATAAAAGGCAAATTGCAGACAAGCAAAAAACCGCAACTGTACATTTTTGGCTCTTGTCCAGTATAGTCTACAGGTAAAAGAGATGTAGCTTCGTTAGGAAGGCTCCATTTTGGAAAGAGGAGGAAGATAGTGCAGGCATGGACTAACATCAATGTGGATCAATGTGATGATTGTATCAATTTCAGGTTCTCTGCTAACAATAGGTGCCTGATTGGACACCACTGGCTTTATTGGGAAGTAGATGGGATATAATACCCCTTCCAGTGCATTAGTTGTTTCTGCTGATTGGATGAAAGATAAATTTCACATGGAGGACAGTATGAGTCCCATCACTCTTACAATTACCTTGAACGCCAGGGAATGGGGCCCTGTTGCTACTGCCTTTTCGAGCAGCAAATTAGTAAGAGTTTCTTGTCTTGTTATCAGTAGTCTATACTACAGCGATACGACCTGGAAAGATGAAATAAAAACTAGGTAAAAGCCCATAAAGTTTTGATATCATTACACAAAGCTGGGTTAAACAAGGTATGGAGGCGATAGCTAAAGGATTTAATAGTTAAAGTGTGCTTCAGTACATTGTATGTGTCTAGCGTAACTAAAATCAGTGGCTTTCAACATTTTCAGACCTGGAAATGTCAGGAAGCCACAACCTGCCAAAGAGAACCCACTTTTAATTTTCACCTTAGATTATTTTCCCTTACCTATACCTTTATCTACCAATCTGCCTTCCTCCCCAGGTGTATTCTTCTCACCTTATATCTCCTTTTCTCTTTCTATAAAAGATGGTTACGATCTATTTGTGTGCCATCTCCAATTTTCTCTGACCTATGGACCCGAACTTCCAAGAACTACCCTGATAGAGCCAGGCTTTAAAAGAACTTTTCTTTCTTTCTTTCTTTCTTTCTTTCTTTCTTTCTTTCTTTCTTTCTTTCTTTCTTTCGATTGAGCTCCTTTTGCTCTGTTAGACCTCACCAACTGACAAGGCTATTTTGGAGCCATAAACCTCCATGCCCCATGTAGTTATGCTGTGCAACCAAAGAAGACTGAAGAGAAAATGAAGTCATAATCAACAACAGCTGCTCATGCCTAGTATTCCCAAAGAACCTCTGTTAGTTTTATTTATTTATTTATTCCCAAACCCACCCTCCCTCCTCCCACTACCAACAGAATCATTTGAGATCTTTATGATTTATCGGCTTAGGTAAACTGAGGAAGCCTCAAAGTGATCTTTGGGGACTTCTCTGCTGCCCACACCAGGACATGACCTCCAGAAAGAAGCTGGTGATTGACATGGGCTTGATTGCTGTTTGCTTGTTACGTTCGGTGGTCAGGATCAAAGTGAAATGACAGTAATTTTCTTTACTCACATATCATTATTAACTTGGTGCAAGGTTTTGTCATCAAAGCAGGGGGATGTGCTTTGTCCTTTAGAGGCTACTATTAAAATACAGAATGGAAAGATCACATTTTATTGGTTTAGCCTTTCCCTGCACTGCCTATAAAAACAGACAGTGCTTTAAAATGTCTCACTAACATTCATTTTCCTGAGGGTGGAGCCGACCTCTTGTCGTTTACAACCTGGCTGTTAGTTAGGACTAATTAACTTTGACTTTGTTGTAAGGATGGCCTAATCTGAGGTTTCATCTTAAATATGTTGAAGAATTACTATGGCCAACAGAAACAATTAATATTCTGGAGGTTTACAGGTTGGCTTTATATGGATGTTTTTTGTTCTCTGGCCTCCCTGCAAAGAATACTTTTTACACCATGTTCCTACACGTATTTCCTTGGGAGTATTTTCTGTTCATTTCAATGGAAATGATGAGGCCAATTCACGCAGACTTCAAAGGGGGCTGAAAAGTGGATCACGTCACGTGACAGTGTGGACACAGGATGAATTGTCATGTGATCATGCCATTGTAACCCTAAATTCCTCCTTTTCTTCTAAATCTGAGTTGACATTTTAAATTTCCGCCATAAAGTTAAACGTTTGAATGGAAAATTGGGGTTTAGGCTTGTAGTAAATAAAAATAAAGCCATTTCAATACATGTGCATACTCACCGAAGAAAATTTCTTCAGGTGGTCGGAATCAACAGTGCTTGAGCCTGCAATGAATGTTGCGAGTTTCTCACCTGGAGCAACCCTGTCAATTTAAGTGTTTGGCCGACAGTAAGGTTCAGAGCTATACTGGGAATGAAAGGTGAGCAAAAGATTTTTGGGTTTGTTGTGTCGGGTTTGATCTACAGACAAGGTCTGTTACTAGGAAGTAGCCATAGCTCCTACAGATTATGTAGGTCAGTCCTAGTCAGTGTCATCTTCAGGTTCAGAAGAAGACAGATATGAAACATCAGATCAGTGGTGTCGCTTCAGGGGGGGTGGAGCTCTAAGTTCTGCTGCGGTCCGACCCTCCGTTACACGGGTGCACAAAGCTGCGCGTTGCTTTCAACGACTTGAATGGTTCCGTAGGCAAGGGGGCAGGGCTGCTTCGTGCACCCGTGTAACGGAGGGTCGGACCGCAGCGGAATTTAGAGCTCCGCCCCCCCTGCAGCGACGCTAGTGCATCAGATCCGGCAAGTGGTAGACAATGTGAAACTTTTAGATTGGCTTTGGCCTAGCACAGATTTTAGGAGGCTGGTCTTCTGCTTTCTGATTATATTTTAGGAGGCTGGTCTTCTGTTTTCTAAGCTCTGTTCGATGTTATGATCTGGTGGATACCGCACCCAAGTACAGCATCCATGCAACCTCACCTTGAAACCCTGCCCTCACATTGACAAGACAAACACTGTGCTCACAGAGGGATCCTCCCATTTGATTAGGTGTCCCTAGCATGGGTGGAATCTCTTCCCAAATATGCCATGTATCTCTTCAGACAAAGGCTAGGGGGAGGTAAGAGTTTTAGGATGCATTAGTGCCAGTGCTCAGAGACAAGTACTCGGGTACAGCATCTATGAAACTGTATCATCATAAAAGGGCTCAGATCAAACATCAAGCCCGCAATTAGAGTTGCCTGGTCTTTGCCCAGGACCCTGCTTGCCGCTTAAGTGCTTAGAGTTTGCAAGGGAAGTAGCAGCAATGTGACTTCCTCCTGTAGGGTTTCCGCTTTTCAGCTGGTAAACTGGATGCATGTTGGTCTCCAGCTTCTGAAATCACTGATCTGAGGGACTTGAGGTAGAGAACATACACTCTAGGTTTAGGTTTGACCATAGTTCCCCATTGCCCAGCCTAGGCCTAATTGCCCGTCTTGAGTGCCCTCGGGAGAAAGGCGGGGTATAAATTACCGTATTGGTCTGAGTATAAGGCTCACTTTTTTCTCCTAATTTAAGTTTTTAAACTAGGGGTGCGTCTTATAATCAGGCTGTTGCAATTTAATGCCAGTGATTTAATTAAAAATTTTTTAATAGCACCAAACTTTAAGGGTGCGTCTTATAATCAGGTGCGTCTTATACTCGGGACAATACGGTATTTAAATAAATAAATAATTCAGATACCCAGGAGCAGTGTGGCAGAGAGGGTTGCTAGCCTAGCATGCAGTTGTGCTTTTACAGAGCCTAGTTTGTAGTAGGAATCATAAGATGAGGCTTTTCACAGCACATACGCATGATCATCTGCTAAAGGTGGTGCAGCAGGGTGCTGTTAAAGGCATACCCAGATAAGTTGACGACCCTCGCAACAGCTGATATCACTGCTTCGTGCTCTTGTGCTGTTGCTGAGCTCTTGACTGAGAGGCTGAGATTCCAGACAAACGCTTGGCAAAATGAAATTACAGCTTTGAATCAAACACTACCTCTATGAAAATCTAGTAGTAGTAGTAGTAGTAGTAGTAGTAGTAGTAGTAGTAGTAGTATCTAATGAAAGTTCAATTGCTAAAAATGGATTAAATGCTCAGAAAAATGCTTGAACTACACTGCGATAAAACAAGTTGCACAACAGCAGATAGAAACACAGTTTCTGATGGATCGTGTCCAGTGCCACCTAGAAAGCATTCATTCTTATAAAATGTTATGGCTTAATGTGACTTTTTTTTTAAAAAAAAAAGTTCTTTAATGAGAACTAAATAATTTGCCATCATTAATTTTTCATTGTATCATTAATCCTCTCTGTGCTCACTCTGCAATGACTTAAAAATAATGCTATCGCTTTGCTTTATACATTGATACGAAAGAAATACAAACAATATTTCACTTGCCTTTGACAGTATTGTAATTCTAAATGGACATGCAAAGCAGAATTTCATGTTTTAATTATGCTGGAATGACAAGAGTGACCTTATCATTACTACATATAAAGAGAAGTAATTTGCATTGGGCAATAACTTTTCAGTAAACAAGCATTTTTAGCTGCAAAAAAGAATAGGTGGAGTTTATGTAATGGCTATGAAAGTGGTCTTAATGTGATCTTCTGCTTTAATATATCAATTAGATCAATACATTAAGCAGTGCTCTAACCTAAACAAAAGTTAAATAATTCAA
This sequence comes from Plestiodon gilberti rubricaudatus, assembly GCA_026170595.1. NCBI lineage: Eukaryota > Metazoa > Chordata > Lepidosauria > Squamata > Scincidae > Plestiodon > Plestiodon gilberti. The sequence continues at coordinate 22,578,395 of JANXHW010000002.1, read as the reverse complement.
GTCGTTGAAAAAATAAAGGCTATCGTGCTATAATTGTTCTTTTCTAAATTATTGTTTGGGTTAAAACTCCATATTTACTGACTGCTAACATAAGACAAAAAACCTATTTTGAAACTTATTGCACAGCAGTGATGGGCTAAATGAATTTTTGTAACTGAAATAAATGCCCTGCGCTGCCGCTCGCGAGCGCAGGGAGATTGTCCGGCCCCCCCAAGGGAGGCAGGAGATGAGCCACGATAGGCCCGGCCTGTGATTGCCCGGGCCAGCTCATGTGGGACCGGGTGTCGACTGAGGAGATGCCGCAGCGTTGCTCAGCCCTCAGTAGTCGCCCGGGAAGCGAAGCCCCATCCTGCCCTTCCTTGGCATAGTCTGGGATTCGCCGGTTGCCCTCGGGGGCCAGGTAGGAATTTTTGGCTTCCAATAGTTTGGCACCAATTGGAAGTTTTTTCGCCTACCTCAGACTGTGTTTTAGCCAGTGGGTCACCTGGCAGGTGGCATGCGGGTATGGGTAGGTAAGGCTTGATAGGGATCCGCGTGCACCGTGAGCTCGGCAAGGTCAGGAGGTGCGCCAAGTCCGCACATTAACGACACTTTTACGGGTCGGTGAGGCTGGTTGGCAAATCTCTGGGCTGGAGCAGGTGAGGCCCATCAATGGCTTGGCTAGTATGGGTCTCAAAACCTGCTCCGCTGTCTCAGCCCTTCGGGGTTGGCTGTGATACGCTCCCCCGGGCTGTGTCCGGGGCGGCCTGGAGCCGGGGTGTTTGACGCCAAAACAAGCAGGGGGAGGAAGATGGCTAGGCTCATTTCCCCTGACCAGTGCCCGCACGCCTTTGGGGATGGGTTAGTTTACCCCCAGTGTTTGCCTCTGCAGGTTTATTTTATAAACATTAAATAAAGTGACCATTTCTCCATAAAGTGGCTTGTCTCGTGTCTTCTTTGGGGGGTGGGTGGGGTGTAAGGATAAATGATTCTCAAATTGGCATCTTTATTCTTCTGACATCCAATTTTTCTGCGTGCCCTTGTCTATAGAGGCCTTAAATTTCAAAAAAAAAATCATAGGCAAACTTACCATTTTTGTATATGCCGCAGGAGCTATTACATTGATCAGGGTTCTGTTTCATCCTGATTCATTTGAATGTCTGTGAACATTCTGTGGCATCACAAGAATATAGCCAGTGGTTGGAGGAGTGGGCAGGATGGGACTCAAAGCTAAAAAGACAGTAATAATAATATAATATACAGTATTTATATACTGCCTTTCTTGGTCATTGGATTTCTCCTCCGACTTTTAACTCAAGGCTGTGTACATGGGCAGGCTTTCTAAACCCCAAGGGGTTTTTACAATACAGTAAAGTTCTAATCTTTCGTAGAACCCTTCATTCTAGATGTTGCTTTCACAATCCAGCTCTCTCTCTCTCTCTCTCTCTCTCTCTCTCTCTCTCTCTCTCTCTCTCTCTCTCTCTCTCTCTCTCTCTCTCTGGCGTTCGCCTCACCACGCCTCAACTGACAGGCAACCTTGACTGCCACTCAAGTGCTGCAGCTGTAGTTCCACTCCCCCACAGAGGCTCTGCAACTTATCAGCTCGACATACCGGCAGCTCTCCGACAGACACAGGGCCCGAACCTATCAAACTTTCCAGTGCTGATGCAGCTGCAATGCAGTCCCATGATTCCATGACTGCCCCCCCACCGCAGGATGCAGCGCATGCCCCGTTGCCATGGCTGCATCGGTGCTGAAAGTTGGATAGGATTGGGCCCACAGACACTTCTGGCCATCTTGAACTGCCATCCTTCAGATCTTCAGGCATTTAGGAGACGGCTCTACCAACTGAGCCAGACGTCCTGCCAGACAGACAGTACTGTCAGGATTTCCTCACAGTATCATAATGGAGATCACACAAGAAAACACATAAGGAATATGTCAGGGTATTTCTTGATTATTTTCAGACAAATTGCATCGTGGATCCTTATGAAATTCTTCTATGTGAATTTGATGTAGAACATTCTCTAGTTTTTCAAGAGCTATCAATACTTGACACAATCTGACAGCTCGTGTAGTGGCAACCAGTATTCAACAAAACAGTGCCGTGCTATGCCATGCCATGTTGCTGGGCAAAACTCTGCCGTGGACCCGCCCTGGCACCTCCTGATGATGCATTGGGTGCTATTGTTGCCACTACTACTTAGGTTTCAGGAGTTGGTCTGATCAGGTAGGCTCAGATGGATGTGGCCCCTTGGTTAGTGCCCTACCTAGCTGACTTCTGACACCACCCCCAAAGCAAGGTCAGATAGGTAACTTGCAATAGTATTTTGTAAATATAACAAATTCAGTCACAGCACAACCCTATGCATGTCTACTCAGAATTAAACCCCCTTTAGTTCAATGGGGACTTACTCAGGTAAGTGTGTAAAGGATTGCAGTCTTACAGCCCAATCCTATCATGGAGTTTTGACAGCAGAACTTGCATTCTGCTGTTGTAAATGATGCAGCACCACTGTAATTGGCACACCACTGCCCAGTTTGAGGGAGCCACCAGCAGAAATGACTGGTGGCTACTTGTATGTTTCAATAACCCACCCAGGCCACTCCAGAGGAGGTAAGGCAGCAGAAGGGTTCGGTCATGGGCAGAGGGAGGTTAAGGGGTGCTTAAGGGCAGGGGACGTGCAGGGGGATAGGAGTAGGCTAGACGGGGTGGATCTCAGCAGCAGAAATGTACGCTGGATCCCTGATAATCCAACTTGCCCCTTCCTCTTCTCAGACTTGCACCAGCAAAAGATCTAGCATGGGTTCAAGGAGACCCATAGGTGATGAGGTGATCTACTAGTATGTAAGTAAACAAAATTTTACTTACCTTGTCCAAGATTTTTACTTGCTTCACTGGTCATCGGATTGCCCCCCCCCCCAATAGCATGCAGCATGTGCTCCATTGACACTAATGCATGCTATGGAGTGGCGGGGGATAGGATTGAGCTGTCGGTCATTTAACCGATCAGAACAGCCAAATATCGGGTCCAAATTTTAACATCTGTGTCCAACATTAAAATGTGAACAGTTTCCAAATGGTGTAAAGTTTCATTTCATCTACTGCAATTTTTTTTTCATTTTCCCTGGTGCAGTCTAATATATTCTGTGCTACATATTCCTTCTGATGGAATAGCAATAAACTGTAATTTGTTTAAGGTTGTCGCTGCTAAAGAAAACCAAAGACAACTGTTGAGAAGAAGTAGCTAGAGGAGGAGCAAATGGGGCATGACTCAGTAGCTAGAAGAGATACAGGCAGAGGAGATGATAGGTGAGGGGGCACCACATAAACACTGTCATCTTTACATTTACATGGCATGATTACAACTTTTTTGCTAACATAAAAACTCATGTAAACCAAATTGGAAATGATTGTGTCCAGGGTCAGCCAGCTCCCCCTGAGGCAGCATGCCAAATGCTTTTCCCCCTTACCCAATGATGTGCCAACCTCTGCTCCTCCCTCTCTCTAATGTTCCAGTGCCGCACTCTCCTCTCGTCCACATGTCCTCTCTACTCTCTCCCCCTCTTCCTTTTCCAATCCAAGAAATGGAAGAACGAAGGGAAGTGGAGGCAAATAGATGGACAGAACTGGGCGCCGACACCAATCTGTTGCCTGAGGCAACCACTTCAGTTGGCCTCATTGTGATTAAGAACATAAGAACATAAGAAGAGCCCTGCTGGATCAGGCCAAAAGCCCATCTAGTCCAGCTTCCTGTATCACACAGTGGCCCCACCAGATGCCTCAGGGAGCACAAGACAACAAGATAACCTGTTTCCCGTTGACACTCCCTTGCACCTGGCACAGAGAAAACCCACTTCTAAAACCAGGAGGTTGCTTATGGCTTGTAACCTGTGATGGTCTTTTCCTCCATGAATCTGTCCAAACCCCTTTTAAAGGCATCTAGGCCAGGTGCCATCACCACATCCTGTGGCAAGGAGTTCCACAGATGAATTACATGCTGGGTAAAGAAATATTTTCTTTTGTCTGTTCTAACTCTCCCTCCACTCAATTTTAGTGCGTGTCCCCTGGTTCTGGTGTTGTGCGAGAGGGAGAAGAATTTCCCTCTATCCACTCTCTCCATCCCATGCATAATTTTATACGTCTCAATCATGTCCCCCCTCAGGCACCTTTTTTCTAGGCTGAAAAGCCCCAGACACTGTAGGCTTTCCTCATAAGGGAGGTGCTCCAGCCCACGAATCATTCTGGTCGCTCTTTTCTGCACCTTTTCCAATTCAACTATATCCTTTTTGAGGTGTGGTGACCAGAACTGGACACAATACTCCAGATGCGGCCTTACCATCGATTTGTACAAAGGCATAATGATATTGGCTGTTTTATTCTCAACCCTTTTTTAATGATCCTGTAGAAATATAGAAATATTTATGTAGAAATAAGATGTAGAAATAAGATTGTGTCTGCCTTTTGAGCAGTGGCATTGCTAGTCCAGCCGCTGTCCCAGTAGGGCAGTGGTTCCCAAACTGGGAGACACGGCTCCCACGGGATCCGCGGATACCAGCCACGGGAGCCGCAGAGCACCACGAAATCCTCTTGGAAAACAGTGCAATGCCAAATGCCAGGCATCAACATAATGTAATGGGGAGCCGTGGCCAATGGTTGCCCATGGGCAAGGGAACCACAGGTCAAAAAAGTTTGGGAAACACTGCGGTAGGGTGATATCACAAAACCTCATGATACCCCCTGCACCTGCGCGTCGCCCTCGCCTCCGATATGGCTCCATTTGTAGCCATACAGAGTCGAGGGTGGGTGGGTGGGTGGGCATGCAGGAGGGCACAGCTCATGTGCCACCTCGCTGAGCGCCCCCCTTGCCAGCAGAGATCGCGTGGGGGTGGGTGGGCCCGTGGGTGGGCCCACTTGCCTCATCAGCTACACTGCTGCTTTTGAGGCTGCTATGCATTTGGAGAAACCAATGAAAGTTACATTTTTAATTAGTAATTAGCAGAAAATGTTGAAAATTATAGAATTTTCTAGAATTCTATAGGAGCTCTAGAATTAGGTCCTGAATTTGTAAATGCTGACTTGCATACCTTATATATTACATTTAATTTTCTTGGTTAGTTTCAAATTTTGTGACTCAGTCCAGTCAATAAATGTCTTTTCTCACCTTTTGGACATACATCAGTGAGTGCTGAGGATCACATTTGTTGTTTGCCAACATTCATAGGTGTATCTCTTGAGTTTGGGGCCAGTCACAACGTTTGCCTGGGTTTGTCAAACATTCACGACATTTCGAACATTCACAGCTACAAAGTTGCATGCGACAGAGGTATAAAATCGTAAAGCATCCCATTCAGATTAACACTTTTCAATGGGGGGGGGGGAGACAAAAGCGTTTTTGTTTTTGCTTCACGAGACCAATATTTAAAGGGTGTTGATTTATATAAATCAATAATTTATCAACTTGTTCTCATTCTCCGCTGCCAGCCAGATGCTTCTAGCCTGGCTTTGCCAGACGATGTCAGCTGTGAAGCATAATGGGCTTGTGCTGCATGTAGAAATAAGAACATAAATATTTTAAAAATCCTGCTACAGGAAGTAAGGGGAGGTGGGGGGAGATTTTACTGGTTTACTGTGAGACTAGCACAGGTCTACATATTTTATGGCTCAGCTTTATCCACTGTGGAGCCAGGGACATCTCATTGCTTGATTTTTTTTTTTTTAACCTCCTAACAAGGCTGACATACTGAAGTCTTTTCATGGCAATTTGTTGAAGACATCTGGTGAGGCTTTCTAGAAGATGAACACCCGGCCGAGTGTTCCTCTGGTATCAGTTGGCATGGCAACCAGCACGTCTCTTTGACATCAGTCGGTTTCGAAAGGTTGAGGCCTAGTTGAAAATCCATTTGGGCTCCTACCTGCAAAATTCCTTCTTTTGAAAATGCACTAAATCTATTCCTCAGAATCTAGACTGAACTAGTCCATAGAAAAGTGGTACCTGTAATTTTTTGTTTTTGTTTTGTTTTTTTTTAAAAAGCCAAAGATTTAATGATTCCAGGAAGCGAGGAAGTCAATATGGGCAACAAAATTACTAGCACTTTACTGAAAAGAGGATCATTTGAAGGTCTGTCAGTAGGATGCAAGGGAAGAAAAATATGTTATTATCAAAGTTTAATACGTTAATTACTATAAGGCACTAGTGGGCAAATGACTAATTATACAACATCATTATGTATTATTAAATACACAAAATGGCAGATTTTGACCTCTCCCTCCTCCTCCTCCTCCTCCTCCTCCTCCTCCTCCTCCTCCTCTTTTTTCCTAGCCATCATTAGGTAAAATCTTGTTATTACCCTATCCGAGCTCTTTACTGCATCACAAAAGATACCTGCTTTGAATTCAAACTAAGTTCTGTGACCTGCATAAAATTATGAAAATAAATAAAATCTCCATATATTTCGGGGGAGGGGGAAGATGTACCATTGCAATGGAACCAAACATCTCATGGCACCTTAATAAAGAGTGCTTTATTGTGACATAACCTTTTGTGGACTAGAGTCATCAGGTGCATGAAGTGATACTGGATAACATGGACCTGGAAAAAGTGCAGAAAGGGACAATCAAAATGATCAGAGGGTGGATGAGTACATTCCCTATGAGGATTTGAGACTCTTTAGTTTAGAAAAGAAAACTAAGGGATGATAGCTTCATAAGAACTTTAGAAACTTTATAAAATTATGGTGCAGAGCAGTGTTTCTCAAAGTTCTCCCCATGAGACGGGGAGAACTTTGAGTAGTTGTGGGGGTGGGGATAGCGGCCGCAGCAATCCCGGGGATCGCCGCCGCTGGGGAAAACAAGTTTTGCAAAGTGATTTTTACACTTACTGGGGGTCCCGGCAGGCCTTTGGAGGGTTTGGGGAGGCCCACGCTCCCTTCTTTGGGGCCTCCCCGAGCTGTAGATCGCCGTGGAACAGCGATGATGACCCTTTCCAGTTTTCAGACAAAAAACGGAAGTGGTCATAATTGGCGTTCCACAGTGATCTACATGTCAGGCCTCCCTGAACCCTCCAGAGTCCTGCTGCCCCCCCCCCGGTAAGCGTAAAACTTTTTTTGTTCTTTTTTTGTGGCGGCGATCCCCTGGATTGCCACCGCCATGCTGTCCCCACCCCTTAAGGTGGCAGGGGACAACATCTGGTTCACTTTGAGAACCGATGGTGTAGAGAAATTTTTCTGCTCTTATAAACTAGAACTCAAACAGCCCAATTCACCTCAACTCCCCGCGTGATGATGCAGTGGTTCCAATGCGGTGTCCACTGAATCCCACGGGGGAGTTTTGGCCTCCTCAGGGTAAGGGAACGTTTGTTCCCTTGCCCCGGGGTAAGCTGGGTGGGTCAACTCAGACAGTATGCCACTAACAGCCCGATCCTATCTGCATGATACACTGACAGATCTTGCAGCCTGTCATTGTATCATGCGGGCTGCCATAGCTTCAGCTGCTCCAACCGTCTGTGGCCCACTGCTGATGGTGCAGTAGCCGGTAAGCCCTGCAAAGCAGCAGCTGGCTGCACACCAGATATTGGCACAGGTAGGCTGGTGGCGGGGGTGGATCAGGACAGGGATTGGGTCAGGTCAGGGGTGGGTCTTGGTGGCAGCAAAGTCCGCCAGATCTTATCTGATCTCCCTCTGTGCCAGCAAAATAGCTTGCGTAGATCTGAGTAGGCTCGTAGGGGACCAGGGAGCAGTGGAGGAGGTAAGATTTTTTTTCTTTACCTACCTCTCTTGACTGGCCTAGTTAAATGATGCTCTAATGGTAACTGTGATGAAATATCTGACTTGAATTAAAAGCAAAGCTCCCCCCCCCTCTTCTGTATCACAAAACTGTTTTTGAATATTTATTATATTCAGTTAACCGTTACATGCACATGGAGAGAACTATGAGTGCAGCTGGAGCTCCACTTGCTTGCTGTTTTTGCTGCAGCGGGTCCCATGACCAAAGAAACATGTCATTTCTTAAATTGAGCACTGCAGCTGCTTCTTTCTTTGGCAGTGGGTAAAGCCGCAGCATAAAAAGCAAATGAATTAGCAGGTGCACTCGTAATTCTTTTCCATGTGTGCCTGTCTCTTCTTTCGGTTGCAATTTAAGTTGATAAACTATATTTAAGAAAATAGAAAAACGGAGAAGTAGAACAAAATGTTTGATTTATAACCTTTTAATACTGATATCTCTACTTAGGATGTGGAATTGGGGAGAATGCCTTGGTGCTTGGCTGCTTTTCTGAACAGGAGGTATCTCAATGAACTCAATGATTTAGATCAGAGATTCTTAAGCAGGGGTATCCATACCCTTGGGGGTATGGGAACCAAATGATGGGGGAATGGGACTCGATCTCTGAACAATTTAAAAATAAATTGTTGTTAGATTAGATTATTATTACCTATCACCATTATCAATATGGATTGCGGCGTTCTGTTCCTAGCTATCGATATATAAAATAAAACCAAGCTATTTTACATCTTTTGAAGTCATACTGGTATCTAATCGGACTGGTGATGGTGCTGATGAGTCTGGCAAAGGGGGTATGGGGGCATAGTGGGCAATCCATTGGGGGGGTTGTAATCGTAAAAAGGTTAAGAACCTCTGATTTAGATGTTCATAACGTGAATATATTTTTATAACCTGCTCTAGAAGGTTTTAAGCTCTTACTTCTCTCATATATACCAATGAGCCTTAAAAGTGCTTATCTTTGACTGGATCATGCCTTCACTTAATATTTGTACAATAACTACTATGGAGTCTCAACATTGGTTGAAATGTAAAGGTTAAGTAGTGAATCAGTTGTTCCCTGTGTTTATATTGCCTGTGCTCCACCACTAGGATGCACAAAAAGGATGATGCAGACCTGCTGACAATTCACTGTCAATTTCATCACAGTTTGCTTGGCCAGATGCATCTGATCTCAAGTCTCTCAACCCAGCTTTCTTTTTGTAATGAACAAATATCCAACTGCCATTGACCCCTTTTCAACACAGTACTCCCATTCACACTTTCAACTCTAGATAATCAAAGTAAGATGTTTTAACATCCTCACCTGCAAAGGCAGCCACATTGTTTGCAAGCATGATTCAGAAATAAATCTCACTCCCAGTGACCATTTATGTTGTTTTGAACTAACAAATGCAGTCCTCTGACCAAAAACTACACAATTTTCCAAAAACTACACAATTTTCCTATGAACATTATTATTTTGCTGTTTTAAAAAGGTGAAATCCGATGGAGATACCATGCCTTGGGTTAGAAACAGTGGGGGCTTCTGCGTTGATTCTCCTTACTCAAATCTGATTCTCCTTACTCAAATCTGCTTGCCAGGAAGCTGACTACATTTATCCACATTGGGTCTCTGTCACTAGCCCTTCACAGAAGTTAAAATTGCATGGTCATTGTCCATACAAGTGACAGGGGGTGGGTGGGTGGGTGAGAGCATGCTGGCAAGCATTGCCCCCCCCCCCATTCATGCAGCATTTGTTTTCACTGGAAATGCAGACATTTTTCTCTCTGTCATGAAGAGCACTGATTGCCATGCCCATGCAATTTATAATTTCTGAAAATCTCTCTCTGTGTGCGTGTGCGTGTGCGTGTGCGTGTGCGTGTGCGTGTGCGTGTGTGTGTGTGTGTGTGTGTGTGTGTGTGTGTGTGTGTGTGTGTGTGTGTGTGTGTGTTTAAGTGATCACAGAGAGGGACAGAATGTTGGGTGAGTGGGACACAGTGCTGGAAACTGGATATTCTAGAATGTTGGCAGGAAATAAAAAGAAGCTAAGGGAAATGGAATCTCACTTCAAATATTGACAAGACTGAACTTTGGATCTCACCAATTTAATGTGAGACTCCTGGACATATACACAGTTCTCACACCTCAAAGGCTTTCTAGCTTCATTTCAATTCAGAGGACAGCTACGTGTAAGCCAGGGGTTCTCAACCTGTGGTACGAGTACCCCTAGGGGTACGCGGCCCAATGGCAGGGGGTACGCCAGAGCCTGCCCCTTATCAGCATCAATCAGTAGTTAATTACTTGTTAATTAGAACTTAAATGCAACCCCCCTCTGTCTGTCTGTGTCAGTGTGAGTGTGACAGTTAAGTAAGACATTTTTCACATTTAAAATGGTTTTAGTACTTTTTTATTTAATGATTAATTAGCTAATTAATTGATTAATCCAATTAATTAGCAAGGGGAGAAAATTGGACCATGATAGGGGGTACCCAGGCCTCCAAAGGTTGAGAACCCCTGGTGTAAGCCATAGGATTCCACACCCAGTCAGAGGCGTCGCTCCGGTAGGGGCGGGGCTGTACGTTTTCCTCGGTCGGAGTCCCGTTTACCGAACGAGCAGGAGGCGGCCCCGCCCCCTCACCGTCAGAGCCATTCCCCTGCGGAGAAAGCAGCAGGCAAGAGACCCTGCCTGCTGCTTTCTCCGCAGGGGAATGGCTCTGACGGTGAGGGGGCGGGGCCGCCTCCTGCTCGTTCGGTAAACGGGACTCCGACCGAGCAAAACTTACAGCCCCGCCCCTACCGGAGCGACGCCTCTGCACCCAGTTGCCTCTCTCTCTCTTGATACACAGGTATCGCTGTGCTACATTCACATGTTGTTGAAGATCACACAGCTAACATGAGAACTATAAATGTTACCTGGAATTAAGAACGGCTCCCTCTTTAGAGACCTTTCAGCGGGGCCTTAAGACGTTTTTATTTAGGTTAGCATTCGATGTCTGACATGGTGGGCTGGCTTCTTAACAAATGGCTTTTAACAAATGTAAATATAGGTGACCCACTGGGGTTGTTTGTTTTAATCGTTTTAATTATTTGTTTTTAATTATTTTAATGTATATACATATTTTAATGTTTTTATTGTAAGCCGCCTTGAGTGCCCTTGCTGGGAGAAAGGCGGGGTATAAATTATTTAAATAAATAAAATACCTATGATGATATCTGAAAGATAAATACAGTACAGTATTATACATTCCATTTTACTAGTGAGCTATTAAAATTCATCTCTAGTTTTGCAAACATAAGTATTATCATGGTCTTCTTTCATGCACTGTTTGCGCTGGGAAGCTCTGAGTTCCAATCAGTACCAAAGACAAATTTCAAATAACAGCTTTTATACTTTCAAACGAAGCATCCCTTGCTTGCTTCTTTGTCTCAATATACTTTGGCTTATATTGTGTTCTTTTGCACTTGGTATAGTATAATCTAACTAGTAGTTCATAAAGAGTTTTCTAAATTACCATCTTAATAGTACAACACATTGCAAATTGGACTTCCACTGTGTTCTCTGCCAGAAACATCTTTTTCCCCTTATGCATCCCTCCCTGCCCCCTTTTAATAGCTTGTTTATAACTTAGTCTGAGGAAGAGTTCTGTGTAACTCAAAAGCTGGCTCACTGCTTTGTGGCTGGCCCTGATAAAGATATAATTTCCTTGTCCCTGTTTGGATTTCTTTAATCTTTTGTGATCTTTTGGAAAAATGCAGTAAAAGCATGTAGATAAACATACTAACTGTACAACGTCCTTTTGCGATGGTCAATTTATATTTCATATCTGCTGCCTAGGGATTTGTGCTTCAGAGGAAAAGGGTACTCAGTCCATTAGCAGATTTGAATTTATGATGATAAATCCCTTGCTGTTCAGTTGTGACAGGCATTACTCTGCTGTAATGAGTAATAAATGTAGATAAGCCATGTGTCCCTATGGATTACTGGGTCAGAAATTACATTTCGAAGAAGGCTAATTGCCTAAAATTTATCCAAATTCAATACAAATTTTATTGCCGCTAATTGCCTTTCCAGGTTTAGCGGCATTAACAATATTTAAATGTATTTGTCAACCACTTTGGTGCATTTGCAGCCCTCAAGAACTGGAGGAACAGCCATCTGATTTGGACATTTCAACTATTTCTGTAATTCAGCAGTAAATCATTATGACTTGGGACACAATTTTTCCATTTTTAATCCCATAACAAATCATGTTTTCACAATTGTAGTACTCTTTGCCCCTATAAAGTTGTCTTTACTATACTTATTTTGTAGTCATTTTCATATGACTGACAGCCCAATGCCATGGAGGATTGGGCTGTTGTGCAGAGGCCATTACGAGAGCAGAAGCAACTTCCGCTGTTGTAAAATGGCCGCTGATGGAGTGCGCAGTGCTCCTTCAGTGGCCATTTTGCATGTGCTGCTGTACCAGGTAAGGCAGCGGTAGGGGTGGGGAGTGAGCGAAACTGGGTGGGGAGGAGGGAGGAATGGAGGATGGGGAGGCAGCAGGATGGGGTGAATCCAGTGGCAATGGTGCAGGCTGTGTCCTATCTCCCTGCCCCTTTCTTCTCGGACTTTTGCCAGCTACAGAGCTGGTGCAGATCTGAGGAGACCCATTAGTAAGTGGGAGGCTTACAGGGGGGTAAGGAGAAATAATTCCCCTTTCCACTCCCAATCTACCCCCCCTGAATACAGCACACACGTTTTTGGTGTGACTACATGGGGGGGGGGGAAGGATAGGATTGGGCTCTGAGTTAATATGGCAGCAAGAATTAATAGCCAACAATAAAATTACAGTATATTGTCGCATCTTCTAATGTTACACAATTAAGCACCAAGTGCCAATCCTGGCTGGATCAGAGCTCAGATTTACGAAGGTGGATAGCTCACCCACTCACCCAGAGAAAAAAGGGCCATTTCTCCTGTTCCTTCACAGATTTCTTGAACCTATTTGGGCCAGCTCTTTGAGTTGATGGGAACCTTACACAAACATTCTGGTTTACGTCCTCCCCAGTCCCATTCCACAAAAGGTTTGCTGCCATTTAGGCAGGACAGGACAGAAGAGCAAACATTCTGCTTCACAGGTTTCTGAGCTGAAGTCAATCATGGCCAAGAAAACCACTGAAAAAGTGAACGAGTGGGTGGGAGAACCAGGAGCTACACAATGGCACTTGCTAACTTGAAGGCTGGTACTTACTCTTTATTTATGTATGTATGTATTTATTTATTTATTTACATACTGCCTTTCGCCAGGTAATGAAACCTGGTGCCCAAGGGGGTTTACAACACAATACTGTACATAAAAAGGTAAAGGTATCCCCTGACAATTAAGTCTAGTCGTGTCCGACTCTAGGGTGTGGTGCTCATCTCCATTTCAAAGCCGAAGAGCCAGCGTTGTCCGAAGATGCCTCCGTGGTCATGTGGCCGGCATGACTCTCCTTGCCGCAGCGCGTAGCATGCGGCTGGAACACGGAGCGCTGTTTACCTTCCCGCAAGCGGTACCTATTTATCTACTCGTTGTCTGGAGGCAGTTCTGAATGGTTGTCTGGAGGCTGTTGGGAGCTGGATGGGGGCAAACAAGCTGAAATTAAATCCTGATAAGACAGAGGTTCTTCTGGTCCAGAAGTCTACGACTCAGGTACTGCATCATCGTCCTGCTCTGAATGGGGTTGTACTCCCTCTGAAGGAGCAGGTCCGCAGCTTGGGGGTTCTCCTGGATGCGCAGCTGCTCCTGGATTCCCAGGTGGCGGCTGTGGCCAGGGGGGCTTTTGCCCAGCTTCGGCTGGTGCGCCAGCTGCGACCGTACTTGGATCGTGCAGACCTGGCCACAGTGACCCATGCCCTAGTGACATCTAGACTAGATTACTGCAATGCGCTCTACGTGGGGCTGCCTTTGAAGACTGTTCAGAAACTGCAACTAGTGCAGAATGCGGCGGCCCGGGTGGTTGCCAGGGCCTGTCGGTGCGACTCAGTCGGACCGTTGCTTCGGCGGCTACACTGGCTGCCGGTTCGTTTCCAGGCACAATTCAAAGTGCTAGTTTTGACTTTTAAAGCCCTTAATGGCTCTGGTCCAGGGTATTTGAGGGACCACCTCCTTCCTTATAATCCGACCCGTACTCTGAGGTCATCGGGGGGGTCCTGTTAACCGTGCCGCCACTGACGGAGGTGAGGGGGATGGCGGCGCGGAACAGGGCCTTCTCAGCAGTGGCGCCCCAATTGTGGAATTCCCTCCCCCTGGAATTGAGATCGGCTCCCTCCTTAGAGAGCTTTCGGCGGGGCCTTAAGACGTTTTTATTTAGATCAGCTTTTGATGTCTGACATGGCGGGCTGGCTTTTTAACAGATGGCTTTTAACATGTAAATGTGGATGACCCACTGGGGTTGTTTGTTTTTATGTTTTAACTGTTTTAATTTCCTGTTTTTAAATGTACATATGTATTTTAATGTTTTTATTGTAAGCCGCCTTGGTTGCCCTTGTGGGAGAAAGGCGGGTTACAAATTCTATAAATAAATAAATAAATAAATAAATAGATAAATAAATACTCGCATTGACATGCTTTGGAACTGCTAGGTTGGCAGGAGCTGGCCAAGCAACGAGCGCTCACCCCGTCACGGGAATCGAACTGCCAACCTTTCGATCGACAGCTTATGGTTCAGCGGTTTAACCCGCTGCGCCACCCGCTGGCCTGTACATACCTACATAATAAAACCACAGAAAAGCACACGTCATAAAAATCACATATTAAAACCATAGTAGCATCTGTAAACACCTTCAAACAGCAGCTAAAAACATAAAAACACAGGGCAACAGATAGTAAAAGATTCAGCAGACCCCTCTCACTATCCAACTATCAAATCTCAAATCTCTCCCCTCACCCTACCCACCACCAAAAGCCAAAGATTTTTTTTAAAAAAATTATATAAGCTCTGTTGGAAAGTGTCCAGGGAGGGGAATGATTCCACTTTTGGGAGGCCACCACTGAAAAGTCCCTTCCTCCCACTGCAGCCCCCCTTGCTTCAGTCAAGTTCTTTCCATTCTTCCTTACTGAATGAACCCTTTGAGGAAATAACTGCTTTCAAGGTGCTTGACCTCGCAACATTCCATGACATATGCTGTATCTCGAGGGAAATTGCAAACCTCAGTTGGGTACATCATTGTATTAACATTGTTTTTTGTAACAGTACTAAAGGTGGGTCACTCTAACTCGCATTTTATAGATTCATAACTGAACAGGAGAACCATTTTGGGCATCATGAACCCATTCATCTCTTTTTCACTAGAGAGATGCAGTCATCTGGCGTGGCCCCTGAAGAAGAAATGCTCACACAGATCGTAGGTTGGAATCCTTGTGAATGTAATCCAGTAGTCCTATGTAGACGTTTTTGGTTCTATTTGCATTTTGTTGTTCAGTCGTTAAGTCGTGTCCGACCCTTTGTGATCCTATGAACCATATCCCTCCAGGCCTTCCTGTCCTCCACTATCTTCCTGAGTTCGCTCATTAGGCATCTATTTGCATTAGGCACCTATAATTATGTTGTCCACATGCACCATACACCCATCTCACTTGGGGGCAATCAGAATCCCGGTACGTTGCTAAAAATGTGTCTCTGTACCTTAAAGCTATTGTATGTGTGAAAAGGAGCTGCATATGACAATGCTGATGCAGGCCTGTGGGGAGTGCTGTAAGCTTGTCGCTGCCCCTGATTACTGTAAGGAAATAGAACGAGCAGTAAGGAAACTAACCTTGTCATTAGTATGTAAAATTTAGCACGATTGGACAGCTCTATGTATAAAACAGTATCAAAGGCAACAGTTCAGTATGAAGAGAAATATAGTCAATTTGCTCCTGCAGCACATTAAATGCTGGCTGTCTATAATTTCCCACTTTATTCCAAATAGGAGCTAAGGCAGCAGTATTTAGATTCAGTGGAACCTGACTTATAACCCCTAAATTTAACTGGCTTCAGGAGCAGGAGAGTTAGTAGGATTACTGGTGGTCCAAGTGTGGGCCTTCAGTAGTCTGCTCCTTGCCCCTTGCCAGAATTATGGCCCAATTCTATCCCCTGCCAGGCCATAGCATGCAGCTGTGACAACAGAGCATGTGCTGCATGCTATGGTGGGGATGGGGTGACCAGACGGCCAATGCGAGTAAGTAAAACATTTACCTGGTTGCCTATGGATCTCCTCGGACCTACGCCAGCTATTTTGCTGATGTACGTCAGAAGAGAAGCAGGGGGCACGTTGGGCAGTGAAAAGGGCTATAGCATCTTGGCACACACTGCTGCCACCCGGATCCACCCCCTCGCCACTCCAAATGTCCCCTGAATCTACCCCGAACCACCCATGGACAGCCCACACCGCTGACCTACCTGCGGTACATCCCTGCGGTTCTGGCATTCACACAGGACCTCTAGACATTTGCGCTACCAGTCCCATGGTGTGCAACAGTGGCATGTGATTTGCGATGCCACTGTGTCACAGCAGTGGAATGGGAGTTCTGCCACCATAAACGGCCCGTAGGATTGGACTATAAGAGTTCTATTGTACCACATCCCCGAAGAAAGACACTGACAATCTATGTGGGTGAGTTAAGGGCCACAACTGTATTAAATACATACAAGTCTGAACTGCAAATAAGAGTTTATATAACTCCACTCTAACAGTGCAGGCTTAACCAGAGTTACCATAGTGTAGTGGTTAAAGTGGGAAGACCCTGACTCGAATTCCTATTCAGAAATGAAACGTGATGGACCATCAAGAGAGATTGGTCTCTCATGTGGATAAATAAGGTGAGGTGGGAAGAACCATGAACACTGCCCTGAGCTCTTTGGATGAAGGGCAGGATATAACAGTAGTAAACAAATAGCTATCAAGGGAACTTCCATTTTCATCATCGCCATGGATGGGCAACACTACCCTGGCTCTGACATTGGATTTGTTTTGAGCCTTACCCTTTACCATCAGCACATGTAACTGTGTGTGGAAGAGGTCTTTGGTATCAGTACAGAACCAATACACTTTGGGTTGAAAATAGCCACCAGGTCCTGGGCTTTTCCTGCCTTCATGCTGGTCAGATGCAAGCTTTGGTCCGGGCACCCACCCTGCACCCTTCTGGTATCTGAAAGTGCTCACCACTTGTTTTGTTGTTCCTTCTGTGTTTTTTTCCTCCCCACTGCACTGCAGCAGCCAGTTGTGGTCTAGTTAAGAAATGCATCTTGTGCATCTAGCTGAAGGAGAGTCTGGTGTCCTTCTCGTCATCAATGTGGAAGAGGACCAGCACATTCCTACTTGGTCCTAATTGGCAACCAGCTAATTGTACTCTAAACCGTTGAACCATAAGCTGTCGATCGAAAGGTCGGCAGTTCGATTCCCGCAACAGGGTGAGCGCTCGTTGCTTGGCCAGCTCCTGCCAACCTAGCAGTTCCAAAGCATGTCAATGCAAGTAGATAAATAGGTACCGCTTGCGGGAAGGTAAACAGCACTCCGTGTTCCAGCCGCATGCTACATGCTGCGGCAAGGAGAGTCATGCCGGCCACATGACCACGGAAGCGTCTTCGGACAACGCTGGCTCTTCGGCTTTGAAATGGAGATGAGCAGCACACTCTAGAGTCGGACACGACTGGACTTAATTGTCAGGGGATATCTTTACCTTTAAGAGGCACAGTAAGACGAGATGCCCAGCGAAATAGTATTCCCTAAATAGGGAATATTCCTCTTCCCACTGACCACTCCTGTATGAGACAGAAGCAGACCAACTTGTCTATGCTCCCCCCTCCCATTAAGGAGAGCTGAAAATAGGAGGCAATTAAGGTGGAGGGAAGGTCACTCGTCACTACAAATTCTGGGCACAAATAGGAACAGGACGTGGGTCGCGAGCCTGGTGCGACCTGGCAGTAGCTGCAGCCATGGAGTGAAACCACAGTTAGCAAAACGATGGTAAGCGATGACTTACCGTACTCTCAGAACTGGCATTTGAGGTCTACAACCAATGAAAAATTGTTTCACAAGATCCGCTATTCAGAAAAGTGACCCACAAATTATGAATTTCTTGTGGGATGTCAGGAACCTTGGCTCTGTGCTTGGATGCTGTTGAGCCACATGTTGAGCCACCAGGGTCACTGTCACTGGGCAGTGATGGGTTCCCAGGTACCAGCGCATTTCCATTCATCCAGGCTGGCCATTGGCTCTCTCTAACAGGAAGGGCAATCTGAGTTCCTGCTCAGGTTGGGACTTTGCTTGGACAATTCCAGTTTCTCCTGGTTTGTTCTGACTCTTTTCTTGGTACTGACCCTGGTGTGTGAACCATCTTACTGTTCAGCTCTGATTCCCGGTGTGATGTCCCAGCTCTGACTTCTGGCATGGCTGCAGCTTGACAGCTGCTTTCAGCTCAGCTCAGCCCTGCCATGACCTGGAAATTCTGTTGCAAACCAAGAAAGACTGTCTCATTCATTGCAGAGGTGAAGCAGATCGGGGTTCTCTATGATTGTATTTCCATCCTTGTCCAGCTATCTGTTCCAGACACAAACGTCCTACTCCACTAACCACTTACTCCACTAAGTAAGAAGGCTGCACATTCAGACTTCTGCAATTGTCATTCATACCTTTGCTTCCCCAATCTCGTAATTGGCCCTGCCTGCCTGGAGCATCCCTTAGTGACTGTCTGGAAGTGATGCAGAAGGTTTTTGTTTTTGGTTTTCCCCTGGGATAGTATCTCACTGGGTTTGTATAGCACAGTTTGTATGAGTTCTGATGTTGGTGCCAAAAAATTCAAATGGTTTTGACATATACCACTTCCTTCTTTGTCATAGTGCCCATTCTTTGGAACTTCCTGCTAAGGGATACCACCAGACCACACCTACCAGGCTACCTCCTGCCACAAAATGGAACATTTCACTTTCAAAAAACTTCCATTGGCTTCTAATTGGCATGGACTAGGGAAAGTGGAGAAGACTCTGATGCTGGGAAAAATTGAAGGCAAAAGGAGAAGGGGAAGGCCAAGGATGAGATGGTTAGACAGCATCACTGATGCAACTAACATGAAAATGAGCGAACTCAGGAAGATAGTGGAGGACAGGAAGGCCTGGCGGGATATGGTTCATGGGATCACGAAGGGTCGGACACGACTTAACGACTGAACAACAAAAGGGAAAGTGAGGACTTTTTGGGAGAATATATGTTGTCTTTTAGTGTGAGTATGGGTTTAAAAAGGACATAGTAGCACTCGGAAATTTCTGCTGCTGCTGGTACAGGTGGGGGATTTATAAATAACAGGTCATTTAAGTGAGACAGAAGGAGGCGGGTGGGCAATATAATCTCCTACTTGCTGTGGCCATGTAATGTAAGATGACAGCAGACGTTTCTTGTGTCTGGAACAAGTAGCTGGATAAGGATGGAAAGACAATCATAGTGCAAAGCTAGTGTGGCAATGCAATGGTGAATACTGGCTGCAGTAAGAGTAATGACTGCAGTAAGGCTGCAGAGAGGCCCTGAATCTTACCTTGCCTCAGGGTCTTGGGCAACCTTACCTCATCCCTTACCTCATCCCTATCTCTTAAGGCTCCAGTGTAGCTGGGTGCACAGGCTTGATTAAGGCCAGATCTTCTGAGTGCCCCAGAACAGCATCACTTACCCTATAAACCTTTACATAGCCCGTTATGTATGTTCATATTGGTTCTGGGGAAATCACTTATTTCCCATTCATGTATTTGAAGCCCCATGACGAAATATGGCTGTCTCACCTAGCAAGGAAGTCTGACTATAGCCCATGGTGTAGCCATGATGGTTTAAAGTGGTTTAAAATTAATATATGAGTACAAGTCTCAGAGATCACATACAAGTATATATACTGTAGGAAAATTCAGGTGCTTCTCCCTGAAATGTTCTCCCACAGCTAACCTAGTAACAGAAGATTAAGTACTGTATAGATTTTCTTAAAATGAATGCATCATTTAATTGCAAATAAGATTCTAACTAGGTGTGAAGGAGAGTCCCAAATTGCAAGTACAGAAATGACAAGGACTTCCATCCTCTTGACAACTGCCATTGGAAGAGGGAATTGTTATATAAGGTTGCATTAGGAAGCATTGACAGCTTGTCTCTGTGATTTGCGCAAAACACGACTCTTCATTTATCATGAATATTTTTTCCCATGACTTTTCCCCACCAAGATAATTAGGACAAAAGAAATGCTTATTTAGCTACAGTTAGGAACTGATGACTCAAAGGAAAGAAAATGAAGACTAGATACTTATTTCTTTCACAATAGCATCAAGAAGGAGGGGGGGGGGAATACCCAAATCAGCTCCAACCTAGCAAAGTCGTTTCCAGTCCTCTAGTTATATTCAATAGCGCAAAACAGTTCAGTGGTTGAGCATGAATTACAAAGAAAGAAATATTTTAAAACAGCGGTTTTAAATATTTATCTAATCAGCTGTTTACTGATTGCTTTGAGGTGGCTGTGAAGTTATTCATTTAAAGGGGAGGAAATGGAAACTTGTGGTGAAGTATCCTAGGGTTCTCCTAGGCAGAAAATAGTTCACTATGAAATGAACCCTGGTCAAAAAGTGCTGGCTTAAACAGAAGCACCATTGTACCTTGTAAAGTAACGATTGGGTGAATGCCAGTGGAGAAGAATTTCGTAGTTCCAATCCTAACTATGACTCCCGTCAGCGGAATGCATGTTCCGTTGGCAGAAGTGCTAGCCCAGCGGTGGATCATGTGACATGCCACCAGCACACGCAACAATGCCGCGACCATGTGTAGGCCGGCGGAGAGACTTCCCACCAGCAGAGCTGGTAAGTTGGAGGTGGGGGCACACAGTGGAGGAATGGAGCAGGGAGAGGAGGAATGGGGGAGTGCCGGGGTGGGGAGAAGGCAGGCAGGAGGCAGGGAAGGGGTGGATCCCAGCAGCACCTGCATGTGCCAGAATCCTACCCCCATTCCCTCTCCCTTACTCTCCTTGGTTCTGTACCTGCAACATGGCTGGCACAAATCCAAGGAGATCCATTGGGCCAGTGGAGGCTTGCCCTGAGGTAAGAGAACATTTGTTATCTTACTTATCTCACAGGGGTACCCTTGTCTATCACAGGGGTACCACATTTCTATCTTTTAGAAATGTGTGTGCTTTCATACTTGGCTTCTCCAGTGCAGCTGAAAGGAGGAGGAGGCTGGGGAAGATCAAGCTGATAGCCAAGTCCAAGTCCACGGTAGGCTGTATGCAGCAAGAGCAGTTATCCTAGTTGCGCAGCAGCGAGTAAGCCTGACCTAGAAATGTTGATAAGATTCAAGGAGTATCTGCATTATGGTTGATATGCATTATGGTTGATATGATGCATAGAAAAAGGCTTCCTCAGCAGGTCTGGCATCTCTCCCATCATGACTTCAAGACCTGTGAGTCATAATAGTGTGTACTTTGTGATAGCCTTGCTGGCACAACAGCTCAGAAGGTCAGTAATTTTAAATAATCTTAGCATCCATGAAGATTTACAGATGCAAATTTACAGGCCCCTGGTCATTCACTAGGATGGGAAGAGAATTGGTTAGATTTTGACCTGATCCAAAGGCAATTATGTTTTTATACCTTCAATCTAACTGCAGGTAACAGGCAAAATCATCAGGTGACTGTTCCCCTTGATTTTCTAAGAACTGGTTTGCATTTTTTTTTTTTAGGTATGGAGTATGATCCAGCCAAAGTGAAGCACTTTCATTCCCATTGATTACAGTGGGAGAGATTGAAGTACGTGCTTCATGCAGTCACATACATTTAAAGAATTTAAAAAAATGCTTGACTTTGGCTGGATAGTGTTATATGGTCAATATTTTATTTCTGTTGAATTCAAGATGTGCAACATTTGCATAAAATTAAACAGAAGATTAAATGGAAGTTAAATGCAATCAGCCCAACTTTTAACTGTCCCTAGATGATTCCTAATATTCCTTATGGCCCAATCTTATGCTTGGGCTCCACCATCAGAACTAGTGTTCCGGTGGTAGAGCATGCGTTATGGTGTCGCTAACACCAGTCCAGAAGCGCACATAGCTGTACACTTCCAGACCATGACTGCAGCTGCCCAGGAGGACCCCATGTCTTGCAGCAGTGGGGAGAAGCCCTGCCAACGTCAATAAATCAGCAGGGTGGGCAGAATGCACATGCGCACAACATTGCTTGAAGCCTCTTGCCCTCAGCGGCGTTGTGCGCATATGCGAAAATATGCCGCCAGCTAAAGAGGACTCGTCAAGACCCTCTCCTGGCTCGTACCGGGCAGCCTCGGAGGGTGACGTGGAGCCTGCGGAGCCTCGGAGGGTGACATGGGGGGTGTCGCGGCAGCCTTGGGGTGTCGCGGTGGCAGCGGGTGTCACACGACCCTCAGCGTATCACCCTCTCTGGCATGTCACCCCTGGCTGCCCGCCCGCCACACCCTAGCGACGCCACAAGCGGGAGAAAATATAGGATTGGATTGTTAATCTATGTTGTATTTACGTATTTATTGATCAATTTTTACCTTACCATTCTGCCCCTGAAGGACACTCAAGGCAGCTTACAACAAAATAGCTAAAAAATAACATCAATATACATTATATTTCATACATTACCATGGAAACTACCTGTCTTCAGTTACTCTGCTCTCTACTTTTTATTTATTTTTTATTCTATAAAATATCAACTTCCTGATAGCTTCCTATGGACAAGAACACTTCTCTCTCCATCAGTCCTGAGTGGGAAGCTGCTTTTCTGCCAATAAATATCAAGCTTTTTTTGATTGGTGATCTTTATCCTATAGAAACTAACAACCCAATCCTACCTAAATCCCCGTTCGGTGATGCGGTGGTGCCAATGCAGGCTACGCTGCATCCCTCAGGGACATTTTGGCTTCTGGAGGTCTTCATCAGGTAAGTGACAATTGTTCCCTTGCTCCAGGGTAAGACCCAGCAGCCGCAACGGGTCAACTCAGACCTGCACCAGCAATATTGCTGGCGCAACTCCAAGTTAATCCGTGCAAGCGAGTCAGGCCTGGGAAGTGGGGTTGCATTCGGTGTGCACCACCACTGCTGAACCTGCCCCCTCCCAGGCCCAATCTGCTCACCCCTGCCCCATCTCCTACCTGTTTAACTCCTCCCTTTCCTGCCCCATTCCACCCCTTGCACAGGGCTTACCTTCTCTGGCGCCATCACTCCACCAGTGCACGGGGGAAGGCTCTGGCTTTCCCGCTGGCACACCACCTCCCTGAGCTGCCGCAAAGCACTTTACACAGAGCTTTACACTTTTCTGCCGGAGCTTCCTTTAGTCAGAATTGGGCTATAAGGCTGCAATTCTATACCCAGTTACCTGGGAATAAATCCCACTTATCTCAATGGAACTTACTTCTGAGTAGACATGCCAAAGTTTGTGCTGTAAGTCTTCTCACTCCCCTCTGCTCTTTCAGCTGCTCTTTATTCCATTTCCGTATAATCAAATAACTTATAATTTGATTATATATAATATACAGTAGTACATTATACTGTGATCTGCTGATTGCCCCATGTTGCCACAGTAGCACATTTGGTTTTGCCATAACACATTTATAATATGCACTTGCTCTGAGAGATATAAATTTGACTAGAGGTCCACTCCTCTGCTACAATTGCAGCCTTGGAAGTCACCTTCCGCTGCTGTAAATGCAGCGGTAATGCCACAAATGGTGCATCATTGCTGAGTGATCCGGAGCCACCAATGGAACTCTTCAGCATCTCTGCATGCCTGCTGCCATGGAGCCTGGTCCATACCAACCCAGGTGAGTCAGTGGAGGGAGTGTGTTGTGGGCAGGAAAGGGGAGGTTAAGGGGAGAAGGGGGGTGGATCTCTGCAGCCTGCAGAGATCCACACCCCTGACTGCAGCAGCGACTTGTGCCAATTTCCCATCCTTTCCTGTTCTCTCCTTGGACTTATGCCAGTTACATAGCTGCCGTAGGTCCAAGGAGACCCATAGTCCATCAAAAGGCCTACTGAGGAGTAAGTAAAACATTTTTACTTGCCCCTCATTGGCCTTCTGGTCGCACCCCCATAGTGTGCAGCATGCACTCAGTTGGCATGACTGCATGCTATACCATGGCAGGGGATAGGATTGGGCTGCTAATAACCATATCCAGTTTTGATCTAGTGTATTCTGTAGTGTTCTAGTGTATTCTGTTGCTCTAGTGTATTCAAGATAATTTTTTTTTCAAAAATATTGTGCACAACTGCTTATAGTATGAACAAGTCCTTCAGTTTCCACAATATGTAGGCCACTTTGAAAAGTGTATTCCATGACTTTAGGCTTGAGGAAATGTGAAAAGACTGTCGATACATCTTTTTTTTTTTTAAAGGATTTGAGGTCTGGCACGAAATCAATTTTTGTATCCTTTAATGTGAGGGTGTCATGAGGTTATGAACCCAGAAAATGATGTGTAATTAGTACATTTATCTATTTAAAAGCAGTCACTAAATCAGGATCCTGATTAAATCCTATGCCCAATAACGCAGGCACGCATTGACAAACTCCATGTTCCCCACCATCACCCTCGTGGAAGTACCCCTGACCTGAACATAACTGCTTTACATTTTAATAACATTAATTATTACGAAACTCTTAAATCTGTTCATATTAACAGTGCACAGTTGTTGTCTCCTCAGTGGTGAGGCAGACAGAGCTATTTTGTTTAGCTCTGCTTCATGGCTATGTGTCCTTCAAGTGAGAATAATGTTGTACATTCCATGTCGAGCTAATTGGATTCTTGATTATCTCACTGGAGCTAGTCAGAACGGCCTTCCCGCTACCAGGTGGAAGACAAAATGGATTTCTTTTTAGAAATAATACTCTTTTCTTCTTCAGATGTATGGGTTGCCCTGAGTTGGTTAAATGTTCTTTTTCTTTTTGTGTTTTCATTTCCTTCTTGAAGACCAGCTGGTGTTGAAGGTGATCTCAAAAATAAAAAGCCAATCGATTTTTTAAATGATTGTTTTGTTCTCTCATATTTGTTTCAGAAATCTAGAAAAAAAATATTGTATTGTATCTAATTTGATATTATAAAGAAAGCTAAACTATATTGAAATATTATATTATTGGTTCCTACATTATACTTGTTTTTCTCTTTAAAAAGACATCTTCAGAATCATACTATTTTTCCATAGGTTTCAGACATAGATCTGCTTATTACAGTTGAAACAAGCGTTAGGAAGAAAACTGTCTTCAATATCAGAAATTCAAATATGAATTTACAAACATTCTTGTATTTTTTTACATGTATTCCTGTCAATTTGGTCCTATTATCTTAGCAGGACCCAGTTCTAAACACCTGCACTTAAATACTGTATCTGCCGGTGAAGCCACCTGACTGAATGAGATGTCTTGCGATGTCATGCTGTCCAGTAGTTGCTACTAAATACATCTTTCTTGGTTCATCACATCCTAGGACTGATTCAAATGGCAAATTTCTACAGCATTTCAGTTTTGCTTTTGAATGCTCAAACATATGCAACTAGTCATGGCCTGGTTCAGAGTTACTGTAATGTACCTATGGCTGCAGAATAACAGCCGAATCCTAACTAAATTTCCCACACCAATGCAGCCGTGCTAGAGTGCACACTGTATCGTGTGTGTGTGTGTGTGTGTGTGTGTGTGTGTGTGTGTGAGAGAGAGAGAGAGAGAGAGAGAGAGAGAGAGAGAGAGAGAGAGAGAGAGAGAGAGAGAGAGAGGTGGTCTGGAGCCCTTCTTGAAGGCAAGGGAAATCTGGTTCTCTTGCCCTGGGGCAAACCTCTAATGCCCCAATGGGTCTCTTCATATCTGCACCAGCTATTTTGCTGGCAGTAGTCTGAGGAGAATTAAGGAGAGGGGACAGGGAATGGGGTTAGTATCTGGTGCACACAGGTGACACTGAGCTCCACCCCCGCTCTCTAGTTCCACCTCCCACCCACCCCACCCCTGCCCAGAAACTCTCCCATTCCACCACCACCACCCGCCTCATTCAGCCCACGCTTCCATCACCCCTATAGCTGACTTATGTTTGCTGCCGGAGGTAGCTGGCTGAAGCAGTGGGCCTTGGGTACTGCCTCCGTTAGCAGCAGTGGACCTAAAATAGATTTTGGTGGTGTGTGCAGCATGGCACTGTATGGCCATTTACAACAGCGGAATTGTGTTCCACTGTCATGGAGGGCAACATATTTCTAGTTAGGATTGGGCAATGTATTCCTAGTTAGACCGTCAGTCCCATTAAATCCAAAAGGAGACAATTCTGAATAGACGCACATAGGATTGCACTTGGGCAACCCAATCCTGTGTAACGATACACGGCTGGCCGGGCATCCCACTGTATCCTAAGCCTATTGCAGGCTGCCCCAGGGCTGCTAGGCTGCACCTTGGGAGAAGGGGATGTTTGTCCCCTTCCCCGGGTGTAAACAAGCCCAGGGCCTATGGGCCTCCTTGGATGTACGCCAGGTCCAGACCTGGTGTACATTCGGGGAGGCAGTGTAAGGCTGACCCGGGCTGGGAAGGGGCTTAGGATATCAGCGGAACTCACCGCCGATATGCCCGCCCCTTCCCAGCCCGGGACCCTCCCTCACCGGCCCGGTCCACCCATCCCCGCCCCTGCACTGAGCAGCCTAGGCCTTACCTGGGTCATCCGGTGCAGGTTCTGTCCAGCAGAGGTATGAGCGGTGCCAGCCTCTGCACCGGCGCCACTTACACCCGAGTCGTCACAAACATGCTTTGTGACACGTTTGCGACACTTTGGAGCGGTGGAGCAAGCATAAGTGACTGAACTGTAAATCAGGTTTTCCCTGTTCCCTCACTAGGTGCCCTTAGGCAAGCCACTTGCTCTCAGACTCTCAGCTGCACTGGGAGGGGGAGAATAATCACTTACTGGGTTGTTGAAAGAACTGCATGAAGATAACATATATGAAACACATTGCATGCTTGAGATGTAAGAGATGAGAAACAATATGAACATTACTCTTTATTAAAATAAATCAGGCATATCGCGGTGGATTCCTGAGGTAATATCACACGAATTATCAGCTCACCACAAGATGATTGAATCATTTAGAGCAGGCTTTATTCAGCCCACTTTTGAGATTTTTCAGGTCATGGTGAACTGTGATCTGGACATATGCTATAGTGCAGAGGTTCTCAATCTGTGGTACGGTTACCCCTAGGGGTACACGGACCTCTTGCTGGGGGTATGCCAAGCCCTGCCCCTTATCTGCCTCATCAGCAGCTAATTAAGTGTTAATTAACATGGACTTTAAATTGTAATTATTTTTGGAGCCCTTCTGTCTCTGATTTTGGTTTTCGGCTTATTTTGGTACTTTGGAAAATGTACTTTGGTGGGGTGGGGGAGGGATGAGCTGATTTTGGGAAGTGTGACTTGGAGAAAAAAGAGATCCTTGTGTGTGTGTGTGTGTGTGTGTGTGTGTGTGTGTGTGTGTGTGTGTGTGTCTGCGTGTGCGTGTGCGTGTGCGTGTGCGTGTGTTTCTGTCACTCACTCACACTCACACACAGAGAGTTAAATAAGACATTTTTTCACATTTAAAATTGTTTTAGTACTTTATTTAACGATTAATTACCTAATTAATTAATTGATTAATCCAATTAATTAGCAGTTAATTAGCAGAGGGTACTTCAGAAAATTGGACCGTGATAGGGGGTACCCGAGCCTCCAAAGGTTGAGAACCCCTACTACAGTGTATATTCAACTTACTGCTACCACTAACAGCCCAATCCTGTGTAACTCTTGTGCCAGTGTAACAGTAGATCTACCGGTGTAAGTGCACTTATGCCTATGTAACTTTCCGTATGCCGACAGATGCAGGACGAACACGGTGTAACCCCCCTCAGATGCTGCATATGTGCAGTTCGGACGTGGGATGGACGCCGCTGCAACTCCGCCAGTGCAGAGGGCATTCCTGGGGTGTTTGGATATCTCCATAATGCCCTCTGGGCTTGCGGCATCTGAACTACGCATGCACGGCATCCGATGGGGGTTATGCCGGTGTTTGTTCTGCATCTGTTGTCGTACGGCAAGTTACACTGGCATAAGTGCATTTACACCGGTGGATCTACTGTTACACCGGTGCAAGAGTTGCACAGGATTGGCTGTAAATTGCATAGTGGCTGTAAATTGCATAATACTATACTTTTAATCTGCAAAGTGTTTGAGACTTTTCCCCCAGTCCAGCTCAAGTTGCTTATAATCAAGGTGTTAACATGCAACTAGTTATGTGAGAACATGGCTAGTCATTAAAAAGCGCACCAGAATGTGCATCCTATTCAATGCAGTACAGTGTGAATTGACTATATTGTCATGTGAGCAAGTGATAATGTGTATAATTCCTTATGCATGAAGATTTCTTAGGTTCCAGTTCTACTGGTGCCTTGCACTGCTAAATCTAGCTCTGCAAGATGCTCCGCAGGCTCCAGTAAATTTGTGGCAAGGTGGCCCATTGGTGGGGAATGAAATGGGGCATATGGGTGGAGGGACCCAGGAAGGGAGGGGGTAGATCTGACATCAGTCGCTCACGCTGGACCTTATCCCCCATTTTTCTGCCTGCACTGTCCTCTGGCTCTCCTCAGACTTGTGCCAGCCTACTGGGGGGGGGGGTAAGTGAAAATATATTTACATACCTCCTGCAGGCTGTTCAACCACCACTACCACCCAGCATGCAGCACAGCCTCTGTTGGCATGACTGCATGCTATAACATGGTGGGGAATTGGATTGGGCAGTTAGGCAGATTGGTGTACCTGTATTTAACAGGGTTGGGGTAAACAATTCACACAAACTGAAATTCGTAGCAAATTTTAGGGTTTCCCCAAAAGTGAATCACCTGAGAATTTTCGAGGGAAGCCAAGCATGTTTCTGTAAGACAAGTGGGATTTCTAGGTGGTTTCTACACATATTTAACTGGGTGATTGTAACAGAAGTAAAACTTTCAAAGTTTCGCTCCTTCTTTTGCAATCAGTCCACTAGATTATTGCCAAATATCTTGATAATATAATGGCATATAACCATGACAAACAATACTATTGGTTTCCTAATGCCTAATAGCCTTGACATGTGGTATTCAGTGCAATAGGATATTGCTATCCCTGTTTTACAAATGGAAATCTGAAGCTGATATAGTGACCCAGCCAAGAATATGAAATGGCCAAGGTAGAATCCTTCTCTGACAGAGAACATGCTGTCTCTCCAACATGCCAGAATCATTTCAAAAGCCAGCAAGGATTGGTTCCATCAGAAACGCAAATGGTTACGTTGACTTAATTAATCGGCAGATCTGGCTGTATGGTGGATATAATCATTTCTGAGTATGTTTGTCACACTGTGGTCCTTTTGTTCAAGTCATCGTAGGCAAATGTTCCAATCCAGTGGCTCCCTGAACCAAGAAAGCCTACACATCTGGAAGCCCTTTGTGAGCCTCAGAGCCACCCGCAGAGTTCTGGATGAGTGCCAATGTCTTCATTTCTACGAAAATTATAATTTACAAACATGATTATTACATCTACAGAATTGTCAGAGGCTTCATAAGGATAATCCTGGCACCTCCTTGTTTCAAGCCAGCCAAATATTGACTAAAATGGCACCTTTTGTCTTCCACTGAATCTGCCTTTCATTAGTTAGCTGATTATACCCATTCCAAGGTGCATGTTTACAAATATTATTTGTTTCTTTTCTGCCATTTGCATTCTGAATCCCTCTCATTCCAGGTTTCCATGGCGACTCTCCCATGGCTTCCTCATTAGGAAGAAGTTCTGTTTAATTGATCTTCTAATGTATTGCTTAATAGTAACTGTTAAGCAATCTTTTGTTTCCAGGTCATATTTAAGGGTTCACAGATTTACATAAAAAAAACATTTCATTAGGCTGAAACCAATCATTAGTAGACATTTCCTTTGTTTGTTTTTTTAAACGATCCCTTATTGAGGGCTTCAAAACAGCAAATATTTATAGCTTGCAAACTACTGCTCTGTCGGCTTGGCTGCTTTTGTTTCCCTAAGTAAGGGAGGAAATTATAGAGTAACAACATTTTGGTTAGCAAAGACAAAAAGAAGATAGTCCTAAGCACTATCCTACTGAAATTTGGGGATGATGTGCTCAACAGGAGCCAAGGTCAGTATTTGAAGTGCAAATTTGGAATATGTTGCTAGTCCAACAGTAACAGGAATGCTGGTGGCACGCACATTTGTGCGTCAGCTGGTTTTGCCCTAGCCCCACCCTCACACAAGCAAAGGCACAAATTTGCAAGAGGCAGCAGCACTCCCTGTCCGTCGCTGAGCCTGCCTGGACCCGCTGGAGCAGCTGAGGCAGTGGTGGGGTGGGAAGGGGGTGAAACGGGGAGGGGAGGGACGAAATGGGGAGAGGAGGGGGAGGAATGGGAGTGGAGAGGCTGCGGGAGGGGTGGATCTGGTGGCAATGATGTGCACCAGATCCCATCCTCCTTTCTTGCAGCCTACCTGCATCCTTTCTCTCCTCGGACATGCAGCAGCTAAAGATGGATGGGCATTTTCACATGAAAGAGGTGATCTTTCAAGTACTCTGATCCCAAGCCGTTTTGGGCTTTCAGGGTTAAAACCAATACCTTGATATGCATACTGGCAACCTGTGCAAGCAGAACAGCAGTGGTGTGAGATGCGCTGCGCACCTGGTGCTGGTCAGCAATTGTGCAGCAGCATTCACACAAGCTGAAATGTCTCTAAATGGTCTTCAAGGACAGCCCCACATAGAGATGTGAGTGCTGACGTCTGTGAGGCCAGCAGAAGCTCTAAAATCAGAATCCCCAATGAATGCATAATTTCATTCAATGTACCTTGTCCTCTATAGTGGATATTTTGCTGTTACATGAAGAATGAGGACCCATGCCTTTGCCATTAGAAAAAAATCTGGGTATACAGTGAAGTCCTCACTTAAAGTTGTTTCATTTAAAGTAGTTTTGTTTAACGTTTAGTGGGAAAATGCCATGGGAACATTTACATGTGTACTGCATACAGTAAATATGATGATTATGACACTGATCTTCACCAGAAGATTTGCTGTAGTCTAAAGAGCACCTCACTTGATGCCTCCTCTGACAATCAAGAGTTAAACTAGACATGATGCAGGAGATCTGTAAATAGGATTTCCCACCTTTTTTGTTAACCTTAATAACAACTTGGCTGGGGGCAGGGGCAGGTCTTGTATTAGGTTCAAACTTCTTTGATACTTTCTTCACTTCCTATGACTCCATCTCCTATTCTGTTAATTACAGAGTTCAGTTGCTGATGTCCTGAGGAATTCTGCTCCATCAGGTGGCAGCAGCTAGCATATTGTTGGCGAGTGTTAATAATAAACGATGAAAATTGCTGACAGCAGTCATTCTAGTGTACTGTAACAAGAATGAGGTTGCATTGCATCAAGTGAAGAAATGACTACTGTTTGTATCTGGGACGTGTGGTTTGGGCGTGGCAGGTAGGCAAACCTGCCCTCATACTTCACAGTAAAGCGGCACAGCCTAACCGGGAGATTGCCTGCTTGCACATAATAATCCCCGTTAGACTGTGGCGCTTTACTGGGAACTACGACGGGTCAGGGTTGTCTCACCTGCTGCGTCCGCACCACACGTCCCTGGTTTGTATAGCTTGATTGCTTGCTAATGGGTCAGTTGAGGTTGGCAGAGCTAGAATTCAAGTTATACCTACATGTGAGAAGTGGACTGGGACCAGTGTTCTCCTCTCTCTCTCTCTCTCTCTCTCTCTCTCTCTCTCTCTCTCTCTCTCTCTCTCTCTCTCTCTCTTATCAGTGTGTATCAGTGATATGTTTGATGTTTTGGCTGCTGGTGGGGACACTAAGGGTATGCTGTTTGCTTTTAGGTATACTGATGCTATTTTAAAAAACAGCAAAATCAGTCAGTCTTGGTGTGTTTCTGCTCCCCATGCCCAATCCATGCGCGCGCGCACACACACGCACACGCACACGCACACACACACACACACACACAAATAAACAAACTCCATTCCACAAGTTTCCAGGATTCTCTCCTTCCTGGGAAACTGACCCTGTAGCAGATGAATTAGGAATTTCCATTTGAGGAAGTTGGGAGTTGTGAAACACAATAAGTACAATAAAATGTATTATTCTTATTATGAAGAAAAAGCAACATGGGCAGCCCAATCCAATGCAACTTCCCACATGGCGATGCAGCGGTACCAACTTGGCACCCACTGCATTCCTCGGTGGAGTTTTGGCCTCCCGAGGCCTCCTTGGGGTAAAGGAACATTTGTTCCCTTGCCCTGGGGTAAGCCCATGCTGGGTCACTGGGTCTACGTGGGCCTGCACCAGCAAGTCCATGTTGAC
The DNA here is from genome assembly GCA_026170595.1 of Plestiodon gilberti rubricaudatus. NCBI lineage: Eukaryota > Metazoa > Chordata > Lepidosauria > Squamata > Scincidae > Plestiodon > Plestiodon gilberti. Next base: position 22,546,280 of record JANXHW010000002.1, on the reverse strand, counting down.
CCAGGTTGGGAGATCGAGGCCGGGAATGGGCTAAGGTTTTGGCATGTGCTGCTGTCACCAAAACTGACCCCTTCCCAATCTGCCCTCCTCCCTGCTGCCGTCACCAGTATTCTGCACACACCCCACACCATTCTGCCCACCCCCTTCTCAAACATACCAGTGCTGTTGACCGTCCGTTGTCTACTGGCGCCCAGAGCTGGCCACTTGATACTTGCAGCCAGGCCGTGCACACCAATGTGGGTTTGTTTGTTTGTTTTCCAACAGCCAGAAAGTGCCTTAGACTGCCAGAACAGTCCTTCTAGTGGCATAAGGCCCAGCTAGGAGCAAGCTGTCAGATAAGGATACAGTACAAGAAGAGCGGGTTTCATTATCATGAGGTTACACTGGGGTGCAGTGAATTTGGACGGCCATATTTCTGAAAAAAACAGCGCTCAACAATGCTTAGTCTATAATTGCTCTCACATTGAGACGCAGTTCTTTCCTTGCTGCCATTTTTGTGAATGAAGAACTATATTTCCTGAAAACAAGAGGATTCTATGAAGTAACATTTAGTAGTTGGATATACATCTGGCCCTACCAATGCACCTGAAATAGCCACCTTGCAAAAGCTAAGTGGATTTAGATCTGGTCGGTACCTGGATTGGTGATTACCTGGGAACACTATGTCTCTGTCACAACCTCAGAAACAGAACCCTCCTAGTCTGAGAATGAGGAGGTGGACCCAGGGAGGAAGTCAGATTTTGGAAGGGAAATTCCTTCAGAGCAGGTTGCAGGTTCCCCCAGACTGCTTGAACCCCCTATACAGCAGCCAGATTCACCATCCCCACTCCAGCCCAAGGGTGCTGATTTGCCCCTTCTTCAGATTCCAAGGAGTCTCTTGCGGGCCCTGCTTGGGACCCAATTCCCCCCCCCCCAGGGAAGGATGGATCCAACATCCCTACACAGTAATGGATCCACACACCCCATGGGTGGGGGCCACCGCGAACATGCCATACCCCCACGGCTGCCACACACCCCACCCCTGGGGCATGTGACGGCAGCATAGCATGCCCCCCCATGCGGACACGCACCCCGGCACTTTTTGACTCCTTTTTGGAGCCAAACGGCGCAAGGGAGTGCAGGAGGGCCGAAACCCCAGCAGTTCTTGGCTGCGAAGACAAGGTAGGAACAGCCCGCGCCCCAGTCGCCCCCATCAGTATGACGCCTCTGTCCCTACATAGCTGGCACACATACAAAGGTCTTCAGTGAGCTCCAGATCTTTCCTGGAGCAACATCTGAGCTCTTCAGATCACAGCATCCCGCTGCATGTCATTGTTTCCCTTTAGAGCTGTCTGAGGTCCTGTACCAGGGCTGGTTTTGGACAGAGGTGTCTTTAGTTTATTTAAGCAGGATCTTTTCACATTTGTATCCTGCCATTCTGATGTTAATAGGACCTCAAGTCAGCTTCCAATGCAGTCCTTTTAAAGCCAAACAAAATGACTGAAACATATAGCTAAGACGCAGAGACCACCGTGACATTTTCCTGCATCTGTGTTGCTGTGTTCTTAAAAGTGAATGGGGAAGAGATGTCAACAAACGTTCAGGTGTAAAAATATTGAAGGCCAGCATTGCCTGCTGCAAATTGGTTTTTAAACTCTATCCTTGGTCGGGACGGCCATTCGCCCTGAAAGCCCTCTTCAAATGAAACTCATCGTAATGTAGTGTAATTGTGCAGACATTTGGAGGGGCTGGTGGTGGCAGCCACTGGCTGGCAGCTGTCAAGAGGAGTTCCGCCACGGACTCCCTCACTAAAGAAGCAATGGGGCAAAATGTTGGGGTGAATGACTGCCTCTTGAACCTTTCATCAAATACACTAATCACCACCCCTGGTGATTCTCCCGTCCTCCTCCACCCATTTCAACCCCCTGAATTTCATCCATCACTGAATTTCAAACTGAAAATGCCCACGTGACAACTTTTGGCTCAACCTAGCATTGTTGCATGCTGATTTTCATGGCTGTGGGTAACTGACAAGGTTCTTAACTGTATGGGTTCTGCAGCCATGTCAATGTAAAAATAGAGAAATAAAATCCTTTACCGCTTTTGTTGTTTGTTTAGATTTCTTTATATTGTGCAGGTGTAACATACACAGAAAGGTTTTCTTACAATAACAACAACACGAGATCCTACTTCCCAAGCTGACGTTTCACTCCATTCACGGAGCTTTCTCAAGGCAATTTGGCAGTAAAAAACTGCTGGATGAAAAAGAATGTTACGGAGTGGTGACAGTTAAACATCAGTCTGTTGCTCAAAGTTAAAGGGACGCACTACTTTTGTCCTCAGAGTTATTCAACACTTATTACTTTGGTTATTCAAAATTGGCATCCATATCCTATTAGCATATGTCATTTCCTGCTGGCGGTTCAGTAACTTTGAAGATTTCGTCTGGGAAATCATTAGAGCCTCCAAATTTAATCTATGTTTTAATCTGGGTTCATGAAACAAGGCGCGTGCATGCTCAAACATTATCCTGTGTCCTGATTCTTTCGCCAAATTGCCTTGAGAAAGCTCTGTGAATGGAGTGAAACGTCGGCTTGGGAAGTAGGATCTCGTGTTGTTGTTATTGTAAGAAAACCTTTCTGTGTATGTTACACCTGCACAATATAAAGAAATCTAAACGAACAACAAAAGCGGTAAAGGATTTTATTTCTCTATTTTTACATTGACATGGCTGCAGAACCCATACAGTTAAGAAACTTGTCAGTCAACCTAGCATTGTTGCCCTCCATGTGTGCCACTTCTGCTGCCAGGAATATTTCTAGAGGACCTGGTATTTGACTTTGCGGTGTGGTTGAGAGGCACGCACTGCAACCTGACAGCTGAACACAGGCTGATGGAGTCTAGTAGTGATTATGTGGGGGTATCCAGGTGCCACCGCCACATCTGGCCAGGAGCCATGTGTGTATCTAAACATGAGCTGACTGGTAAAATAGAGAGAGTCAAGTCATGCCAGCAAAAATGATTGTGTGAATCCACCTGAACTAATGTATAACAGATCATTTTAAAAAATCCTGTCACCTGGTCACAGCCTGCAAGGATAGGTTACACAATGCACCTTTGCAATAAGCTCCAGAAAATATAATTAGCACATGTAATCTTTCTCTTCCTTTTTTTTTCATTTCCCCTCTTGCATTTTTGACCTCTATGTGTCTTTGTAGAAATTCTAATAGCATTAGCGTTACGCTACGATTAAAAAGCTAGACAGCACAACAATGCTCCTTGACAAGATATTTTTACAATCCTTTTTTATGTCATTCTGTTGGGATTGAATGTCTTTTGAACTTTTGCAAATTAAGTAGATGCTCCGGGTATGTATTCTCATATGGTATCCTTTTGTGTGATCTGTTAGGTCTCTTCTGGTTTATAGCATGTGAGTATTGGTTTCCATTTATCTTACCACCTATAATTTTGTTAAATAGCAATTATTCATGCATAACATGGGTTTCAAGAGCATTTAAAAGCTGCAGCGCTCTTGCCTTGAATGTTAAAAGGTATGTTTCAAATTATTCGTGTAAAGATTGTGCACTTTAAATTGATTTTCAAGGCAGCCATTTGTACTTCCTGAATGTTATTCATAAACGAACATACGAACGAACCGCAAGCATTAAGTCAGCTCTAGTGTGCTCTTAGAGTTGCTTTGATGCAGTTTGAAACAATACTTTGATCATACATATTAGTATCCAAATAATCTATGGGAGCATCCAGAACTTGAAGCATGACCCACCTGCCACAAGCACTGCTACATGCCCCTCATTTCTTCCTCAAACTCTCTAGCTAGCCCTCAGGTTATATTAATGGGAGGCTCATGAAGTCTTCCCGTGTGCTTAACAAGCCAGCTAGCCTTCTCATTTCCAGGATCCAGTATGCAAGTAACTTGTGCTTCAGTAATAAACACTCACTTCAATTCAATGATACTAATGGGGGCATTAATGTGGTATGATCAAAGCACATAGCACATTGGTTTCTAGTTTTATTTATGCACCACCTTTTTCCATACTGGAATTCAAGGCAGCATACATGGGATTCCCATCTAGGCATTGGCCAGGCCTATATCTGCTTAGCTTCAGCCAGATGGTTATCTTACATGCCTTCAGATCAGACCTTGGGTTCAAATACAAGTTTGTTTCCAAGCACAGTTAAAGGCTCTGGTTACTAAATGGTTTGGAACTTGGGCAAGAAGGATTATCTTCTTGCACATGAACTTGCTTGGCAACTGCATTCAGCATCAGAGGACTTGCTATGTGTCCCACGACCTTTGGAAGTTCAGTTGATGGGGTTGTAGGACAGAGCCTTTTTAGTAGTGGCAGCAGCATAGCTGCCATTATATTGGTGGGTGGGTGAACAACTGCCCTGGGCGACACGCATGATCTACTCATGAGGAGCAACCGCGGTGGTGTATTCTCTTATGTATGTTGTTAGCCACATGGAAGGGACCAAAAGGTGGGTTAGGGATATTTTAAGTTAATGAATTAAATAAATTAAAACCCCATACAAAATCACAGCTACAGCACTTCATTTTTCACATGGGTAGATGGCAAATCAGTCACCAGGGTACATTGTCAGAACCAACTGTCAGTTCATGTGGGATGAGGAGGAGGAGGAGGACCAATAATTCAATCTAGCCTGTGCTTCACATGAACTGACAATGCGCCATAGAACATGTCCCATGCTCTTCTCCAGTGCACAGGGGCTCCATGCCACGGCATGCATGAAGTGGTTTGGAAGAAACGTCAATGCAGAAATGGTTTCTTGAAGATAGATACTTTTGAAGATAGATACTTTGCAAACCACTGCCCTGGGATATAGCTACCTTTAAAACAGGAACAGCTGTCTTTTTACCACATCGAACTACTGAGGTTGTTAGTGAACATTTGACACTGATAATGTGTGTGCCCTGAGTAAAGTAGTAGGGAAAAGGGAGAAAAGGCATTCTAGAAAGGCCAGTTTTTTTTTCCAAAGCAGACGAGACAGGAGATGCCCAATGGTCCTAATCTAATCAAGCCATTTCTATATTTACTGACAGGATCTCTCCAGAGTTTCAGGCAAAGGTCTGCCCTAGCAGCCCTGAGATCCCTCAACTGGAGATACGAGGGACTTAATATAGGATCTTATCACAGGAAAGCATATTCTCTTAGACGGACCTAATCCCCGTCCCGTAAAAATCGCACTTGTCCATCACCCTCATCATCACAGTTTGGGCCTTTATTATTATTATTATCTCTTTTGCTTTTTTTGGGGGGGGGGGAAGTGCTGTCTTTGAATTACTCTAAGGTAAATTCTCTTTCTTCTCTTCTGATCACCTTGGTTAACTGAGGTCGTACATATTACCAATGCACAACATTCACTGACTCCCTCAGGAAATTTAATCTACTGCCATTCATACCCAAGGATGTTGCCTACCTGTGTTCTCTATAATTGTTGCATTATTTCTCCAACCCACACACACTAACTGCTCGTGGTTTTTTTTTTCTTGGATAAGAACAATTCCATGCCAGTGAAAAGGCTCAGAGGAGAATAGAGCAAAAGCCCTCAGTGCAACCTTGTGTTGCCTTAAAGCAGAAATTCTCAAGATGAGCCTTTTACAGGCCTGAAACTGAAGCAGAGAAGGTGAATGACCCCCAGGTGTCTTATTTCACTTGAATACAAGGTCAATTCCTAAGTATTGTATGCTGGGGGAATACTGAGTTTAAATAAAGGCAGAGAAAGGAGTAGTAACAGTGCAATTTGCCTACCAATAGCATTGAAACTCTAGTTGAACCATTGTACACATGGAGCGTATTAGGTTTAGCACACACATTTCAATAATAATTAAAAAAAACATGAAAAGGAAACAGAACTATATTTCAGGGGCACTGAATAGTTGTTCTGTACCTGGAGGGTTATTTTATCCTTTAATGGTGCTTGATATATGAAAGCAAAGAGGAGTTCATGAAATTACAAGAGGTGGGGAGAAAGTCAGTGGAAGGAAATTGTTCTCTCCTCAACGGAGCTCAAGAGCCTTCATTTTCAGGGTCCCAACATATTGTGTTTACAGGTGTACATCTAAGATATTCTTCAAAGCATATGCTTAAAACTGCAGAATGTGTATGTAACGAATACATGTTTGAATCAAATGTGTGTATCACGTAGGCACACTCACCAGGCAGCCAAGGGTGCACTTGATAAAACTTGGATTTGCTCTTGCTTGATATGTGAAATGGCTGTCATACAGGATGAATGCTGTATAGAATTGAAAGCACAATCCTATGTGTGTCTATGCCATAGGTGGCCAACCCATGGCACGGGTGCCACTTAGTGGCATGCTGAGCCTTTTGAAGTGGCACGCGCTGCCGGTTCTGCCCGAGCTGAGCACTGAAGTCCCTCTCTCTCTTGACCCAGTGCACCTTTCCAAGCCTGTGGCACCAGAGGAGGTCTCTGTACCCCACTGCGCCTCATTCTTCTTGCGCTGTCACTGTACTTTAAATATTTTCATTATCTTAGAAATATTTGTTTGTTTATTTAGTGGCATGCTTAAGATTATCTACACAAAACGTGGCACATGGTGTGCCACAGGTTGGCCACCGCTGGTCTATGCAGTAGTAAGTCCCATTCTGTTCACCGTGACTTACTCCTATGAAAGTGCGTACAGCAAGTCCTCATGGAAAGTTGTTGATAGGTTCTTCTTGGAAACTGCGACTTTAAGCAAAACGACTTATAATGAAACCAATTTTACCATAGGCTAATTGATCAACATGAACATATATTGACATTATAACATTTCCCCAGCAACTTTAAAATTAAACGACTTTAAACGAAATGACTTTAAGTGAGGACTTGCTGTATAGGATTGCAGCTTCAGTTCCATAAAGGAGTATAGTGATGTTCACTCAGACAGCTGTCCTTTTAAAAGGAGTAGATGAATTTGTGAAAGGTAGATCTATCCCTGGTAGTTTGTCATGTGAACTAGAAATGAGATCTCTGTATTCCAGGGGTGGCCAAACTGCGGCTCCTGAGCCACATGCAGCTCTTTGACGTATAATGTGCGACTCTCAGAAATATGTTGGCTGAGCTCCTTTTTGCATCACAATTAATATGAAAGGTAAATAAGAAATTTTCAAGCTTTAAAAATGATTTACCAGGTATAAATATAGGTATACCTATATAGGTATACAAGGTATAAATATAGGTATACCTATAGGTATATACCAGGTATACCTGTCCACTGGATTAAAACATAAGTTTATTGTTCATGGTGGATAAATATATTTAAGAATTTAAATGCTTCTTAAATATTGTAGCTCTCAAACATCTCTCTTACGGCTCTCAAACATCTGAAGTTTATTGTATGTGGCTCTTACATTAAGGGAGCAATCCTGTGTAACTCTTGCACCAGTGTAATAGTAGATCCCCCGGTGTAAGAGCACTTACACTGGCATAAGTGCTCTTACACTGGGGGATCTACTATTACACCGGTGCAAGAGTTACACAGGATTGTGGCGTAAGCTAGTTTACCCACCCCTGCTATATTCTGAGGCAGTTTACCTCTGGCTATCAGCTGCTGAAGACAAGCAGTAAAGAATGGGTACCTCCATCATGACCTGCTTGCAATTTTCCCAGAGGCAGATTACTGGCTATCAATGATGGCAAAGTTACATGGCTGGTTGGTCTGAATCAGAAAAGTCGTCCTTAAGTTCTTCGAAGGTTGCAGATGAAGGGCATCACTTGCTATTACCAGTGAAACCAGGATAATTTGCAGATGGATGGAACAAAGTTTACTTGGAAGCTTTAAATTTACTAAGGGTGATTTACCTTTCCATGTAAAGTATCCATTTGGTAACTGCAGGCAATAATTAGCTCAAGGTATAATTAATATGATAACTTCCCGTCATTCTGGTGAGCCATCCCCCACATTTTGCACATAATATGAAATAAAAATATTAAAAAGTGTGACTACTTTTATAGCATCAGCTTTTAAAAAGCTCCCTAAGTTATTTTAATCAATATACTTGTTTTAAGTAAAAGCCATTTAATCTCTGACTTATACATTAACCTTCCATTAAGTATTAAGGAAGAAGTTAAATGCACCTTAGTCAATAATGCTAATGTTGGAACCATTGTACTACCTATAGAGAAATGTGTATTCATATTATGTTAAAGTGGCTGTCCTTAACGATTAGCCATTATTTGTCAGGAACCTGATAATAAATTTGAAATATTCTGTAAGAAAATGAATTATAATGTGGAAACCGAGTTCTCTGCACTGTAATAATTTTGAAATGAGGTCATCTGCTTCTTCTGGTCAGTGCTTTTTAAGGCAATGATACTGAAGTGATGAAGATACCCTTGGTGATACTTTAACCTCACCCTGCAATTTCACATCTTGGTCTGTAATAAATGAGGCTGCTAATTGAACTACATTAAACTGAAATCTATGAATCTACCTGAAAGTAGGCAGTAGAACTGCTAACCCAAGTGCACATCGTCTTCTGGCCTTCATACCTACCCGAAAAGCCGGTATGAAGCAATAATGTTCATATATCAGTTCTTTTTATGCATCCTTAGTTCAGTGTGCCTTGTTTCTCATACAGTGCAATCCTGTGTCACCTTTCACCAGTGTAAGAGTAGATGCACTGGTGTAACAGCAAATGCAGCGGTGTAAGTGCACTTACACTGGCATAAGTGCACTTACACTGGTGCATCTACTGTTACATCGGTGCAAGGTGACACAGGATTGCGCCCTTAGTGTCATTCGTATTCTGAAAATACATAGTATTCATTTATTAAAATTAATACATATTGATTTTAATACATTTTATGTATTACATAATATTAATGTTATGTAACATTATGTGAAAATTAATACATATTATTAATACATTAATACATATTGTTAATGTATTTATTTATTTTTATTTACAATATTTTTACCCCGCCTTTCTCCCCAAAGGGACCCAAGGCGGCTTACAACAAAAAGAAAATACAGTGCAAAAAGTATAATACAAAAAACAGTCACATTTTAAAACAGTTAACGAAAATTAATAAAAACAGTATCTAAAAATCAGTTTTAAAAGATTACAATTAAAACAAGAACATAAAAACAGCAGCACCCCACCTGTACCAGCAGGATGTTAAAAAGGCAAGGGCTCAGAAGGCTTCTTTGAACAAGACGTTTTTAAGCCTCGCCGGAAAGTGTCCAAGGAGGGAGCAGTTCGTAAGTCAAAAGGGAGGGAATTCCATAAGGTTGGTGCCACTACTGAGAAGGCCCTATTTCTGGCTGCCGCCCCTCGCACCTCCCTGGGTGACGGTACCCGCAAGAGGGCCTTCTCTGATGACCTAAGGAGACGGACCGGACTATATAGAGGTAGGCGGTCTCTCAAATATCCTGGCCCTAAGCCGTATAGGGCTTTAAAGGTCAAAACCAGCACTTTGAATTGGGCCCGGAAACGAATCGGCAGCCAGTGCAGCCATCGGAGGAGCGGCCCGACAGATTTATGCCGACAGGAGCGGCCTGACAGTATGGATTTATATTCCACCTTTCCGCCTTATAAAAAATGCACAAGGCAACAATAAACAATAAAAAAGATCAACAGCCCACTCCTATCATCAGGCTGTGCTGCTGGAACTTGCTTTTCGGTAGCTTAGCCCAACTTGTGGCATCACAGAACATGATGCTCTGTAGCGCACTACCAGGCCACTGCCAGAAAGGACAAGTGGCACCGGCCACCAAACAGCAGCCTTCCTGGATCTCCTACTGCTGCTAAGTCAGTGGCGTGGGCAGAGAGGGGTGGGGAACGGGGTGGATCCAGCAGCAGTTGTGCAAGCCAGATCTTATCCCTCTTCTGAAAACCTCCCTGCCCTTTTCCCTCCTCCACCCACCCAAAATGGGTGGCATATATCTGAGGAGACTCGTAGGAGCCTGAGGGCTTACGGAGAGGTAAGTAAAAATATTTGCCTTCCCATTTGCCTTCCCATACCTCCCATTTGCCTTCAGGTCGCCCCTCTCCCCCATATTCATACACCTTTTCAATGTGGCTGCATGCTATAGTATGGCAGAGAATAAGATGGCATTCTAAGTCATTGGGAACCCAGTCCTATCCCCGCCATCTGAGACCATGTGGTACTGCTAATGGAATGCATGTTACATAGACCAGCAGGAGACCAGACAGGCCTGTATAATCATATGGAGTTGGAAGCTTCAATCCTGCTTCCTGTTAATGGAGCCACTCCAGCATTCCGGCTGCTTGCCTGCTTCATCGCTCTAAGCAGCATACTGCTTAAAGCGTTGTGTTCAAGCAAGAAACATGCTGACTTGGCGCCAGCTCTGTGAAGTTAAACAAATGGGCGCAGAGGGGGGGGGCTGCAGTGAACCATAGATAAGCAGATAAGCGGATAAGCAAATCCATGGATACGGGGACCCTACTGTAATATTTTTAAACCACAGCATTTTAATATTACATTAAAGCAGTATTTAAACTGCATAATTAGAGCTGATTTGGACATTTGGGACCCATGGGATTATGTGAGAGCAAGACCAGGGAGGCATTTTGAAAAAAATATATACCATTGGACTGACCCCTAAACATATTCATTGTGATTACAGTGCTGCTTCTCCCAGCTGAAACAGGAGGGAGAGGGATAAGATCAAGAGTTCCTCCTGTTCACATTACAGACTTTTAAATATGAGCACAATTCAACCAAAGATACTAATTCCATGGTGTAGTGGAAATCGCGGAAGATCAGCGAGGAGTTAGTGGTGTTATCAGTGGTCCATATCTCACATTTTTAAAAATTGTTTTTCCATGAAAAATAAAACAGAAAAGGATTCTTAATAAGACTCAAGGGTATATTTGAAACAGGTGCCGTACTTATGACATTTACCTTGGGTTTTTTTGGTTTTTTGTTTTTTTCAGCGTTCAGTTATAGAATCTGAAAAGCTTTGGGCAGAGTGCAAACAGCTGACTTCTATTCCAACCCTTCGATTAGTTATTCCACTCACTTCCACCTCTAGATGTCATTGCATTAGCTTCACATCCACTTTTGCTGACACTACCGAAATGTGTCCTTCCTTCGTTGAAGCTGGACAGGTACCAAATAGATAAAGCATCTTTTCAAGCAGCCATGTGAAAGCCCAAATAATCACATCACCCAAATAATTGGTGTATTTTGATATACTTTTATGGCAGGGGTTCCCAACCTTTGGAGGCCTGCATACCCCTAAGTGGGCCTCCAGTTGCCCCACGTACCCCAGACATCCCACCCCCTCGTACCCTCCTTTCCCAGAGGGAAGGGCTACAGTCCTGCTGAATCAGCAGGGCTGTAACCTTTTTTCCGGGTTGTGGCGCGAGTGGGAGGACCCACCCGCCCACACCGCAACCTGGGGGAAAAAAAGGCTACAGTCCTGCCGATTCGGCAGGGCTGTAGCCTTTCCCTCCAGGTTGCAGCGCAGCCTGGAGAACCCGCCCACCCGTGCCGCAACCCGGGAAAAACAGCTACAGCCCTCCTGATGTCCCCCGAAGCTCTCCCTACCTGTTCTCCCGGCCGCCGCCATCTTGGATCTCACGAAATCTCCAGGAGAACAGGTAGGGAGAGCTACAGGGCGACATCGGGAGGGCTGACATCGGGAGGGACATCGGGATCGCAGCAGCTGATAACGGGCAGCGTCTCACGTTCCCCCTGCCTGTGGTCCGCGTACCCCTGGGGGTCCGCGGACCACAGGTTACGAACCCCTGTTTTATGGTTCTTCAAAAGCTAGACTTCGATGCTGGACTAATATCAGTTTTAAATAAATACCTATTAGCGTGCTTTATTTACCTGAAATACAAACTTCTTCCTTGAATTTCATCAGAATCTGACTACCAACAGCTGAGAACAATTGTACATGTTGTTTGTACAGAAACAAAAGTCAATCGGATTGGCTGGCCTTGATGTGGATTCTTTGCTCTCTTCCAGAAACCTGATTCTCGCAGATACTCTAGGTTGCTGAAAGCCCCAGCAGAGAATCTTGTTCTGAAGCACATAGATCCACTCACAGCTCTGCTATTGGCCCTTCATGATCCAGAATGACCATAAATACTTCCATGTCAGCTTCTGGCTCTTCTCTGATTAATAGGTGTCCTTATGCTCATATGGTTGCATTTCCCTGACCTCATAAAAATTTGATTTGTCTTACCATGCATAGACAAATGAGCAGAATGAGTGATGGGACAATTGAATGGCCACTCATACAAGTGAACAAACAGTCATAGAGATTCACTCGATCTTCAGGTCATCACAGGGACAAGGGTTGTGTGAATCGGCCCGGAGTCTCTCTAAATTTGGTCTGTACAACTTGTGATCCATTGAGCCGACTGCAGCTTACCAGCTGTATTTTGTGCTTGACAACCCCTTATTTTGACAGTCCCAAGCAGGCAGCAAAAATATGAGGTTTACTGCGTCGCTGATGGTCAATCAGAGATTGCTGACGGGTTTGTTCAGCTTGGTAGGCCACACATTTTGAAGGTCTCTGCTAAATCTCTGCTAAATCAAGAAGAAACTATTTCAGCACTCCAATTATTACTGGGACAAAACAAAATAATGGTTGACCTCACTGTCATCCTGGGTCAGGAGAAGACAAAACAAAAGAAAGGGGAGTTATTGGAGCCTCCCCAAGCTGCAATAGTACTTCAGGAAAAAGCAGGTGGAAAATGTATGTTTTCCCAATTGTCTACAGCACTGTCTCAAAGCCAATAATTGTAAACTGAACAGTGAACTGTAAGGAAAATATCTAGGAAGAATTTACCCGTATTGTCCCGAGTATAAGACGCACCTGATTATAAGACGCACCCTTAAAGTTTGGTGCTATTAAAAAAATTAATTAAATCATTGACATTAAATTGCAACAGCCTGAATATAAGATGCACCCCTAGTTTAAAAACTTAAATTAGGAGAAAAAAGTGAGTCTTATACTCAGACCAATATGGTATTCCTTCATCGTCCTGCATTCTCATCTCCTAGAAATGTGGGGGCTGCTTAAATGTTACCTGCACTCAGACCTAGAATATGCAGGTTCCAAATAGAAAGACAGGCAGACATTGGTTATGCACGAAGAAGTTCTTGTAGCCTGGGTGTTCACTGGGTGCATCCTACTCCGTTTGATAAAACCAAAAGTGGCCTGAGAAAAACATGGGTTGAGCCCAGGGCTGGTCCAAGACTTTCTGGCACCTGAGGCAGCATGCCAAATGCTGCCACCTCTTCCTAGGTCATGTGGCAGCATCTGTTCTTCCCTTTCTGGATTAGAAATGTAAGAGGGGCATGGAGCAGGAGCAGGAGGAGAGGAAAATGGTAGGCTAGGGCATCCAGGGAGGGCAGGAGCTGCAGTGGCTGATAGGATGGCCTGAAGTGAGCACCACCTGCCAATCTCCTGACTCAATCTCCAGTGCTCAGCAGCCTCATGGATAGGTTAAGCCATACAGGAAGTGGATGGGGGAATAAACACTTGGGCCTCAATCCTATTGGGGCCTTGCACTGCTGTAACTAGCGTTCCAGCAGCACAAGGCCCTTTATGGTGGTGCAATAGCCAGGCTGCCACTGCACCCTTCCAGGCCGTTGTCGCAAACGGGCAGCAGCGTGGCACATGCAGCAGCTCCTGAAGCCTCTGCCAGTGCTGGTAACTTAGTGGTGGAGGCACCTTGTGGGCGAGGAAGGAGAGGGGAAGATCGGGGCATGGATCAAGGCCAGCGGGGGGGGGGGTGTTACCTATTTTTACTTTACTTCAAAAAAGTAAAGTTTTTGCTTACCTCTCTGTAGCTGCCTGGCCCCCGGCTGGCCCATAGCATGCAGCAAAGGCTGCACCAGCATCACGGCACACTATGAGCCGGTCTAGGATACAATTGGACTATTACCGGTAATCCTTCTTCAAAGAAGGGCGGGGAGGAGAGACTTATTTCTTGATAAGAAATGCATTCATGTTAATTTCCTAACATTAAAAATTGGCTACTGTGATGAAAATTAGTTACATAATTACTACATTTTCCTGAAGTCTGGCAGCACAATCCTATATTGTACATGTTTACTCAGAAATACCGGTAAGTCCCATTGTGTTCAATGGGGCTTTCTCTCAAGTAAGCTTGTATAGGATTGCAGTCTAGGTATGTTATTAATAGCTAGAGGACAGGCCATTGCCTTTTTCCTGGCATTCCATGTCCTTTGAGTGGATTTGGGATGTATGATATTTAAGAATCAGTTTAAAATGTACAAACAGCTCCTGAGTACAACTCCTGAGTACAAAATGTACAACTCCTGAGCAACAGTATGGACCAACATTTTTGTTTCTTTAATGCGTTTTTAGAAGACATTTATCGAGAAAACTAGATATTGACAGTGGTTACTCCAGGCTCATGCTAATAGTACACAGAGGATGGGCTCCAGAGAACTGTAAATATCACTTCCACAACAGAACTCCTGACATTTTTCTGTTCACAGTTGCTTGCACCCCACTCCAAAAAGTCAGTCCGACTCCTGAGGGTCAGAGAACCTTCCAGAACGCTGTGAAAATTAACAAGCATTGCTGGATTTGAAGGCAAACATTGGAAATTGATTGTCTGCTCTTGCATGAATGTCATTCACTTGTGCAAGGGGCTCTCTGGATCCAAGCTAGAGGCAACCCAAAGCACTTGATAAAATGTTGGACTGCAGTTGATAAAAGTGTGTGGGCATCTGGGTTCAAATCCCCATTTGGCCATGAAGTTTACTTGCTTACCATGGACCATTTCTTGTCTCTCAACCTAAACCTGTAGGCGTATAAACACTTACTTCGGTGTCAGTCCTATTGAACACAGTGTGATATGTACTGTAAGTGCACATATATGAGAAGTGGATAATCTGAATATGCTTGCCAGAGGTCCTTGGAGGAAGGGTATGATTTATATTTATTAAACCTCAGGATGTAATTCCGTTATTTGAAAGAGAAGATTGCTCTTTCACTAGAAGCGCCTAAGGAAATATTGGCATTAAGATATTGGTTCTTATAATTATTACCCAGTTATTTTAACTATTTTAAATTAAAACGTTTTAATATTTTAGCTAATTTAAAATATTTAACATATTTTAACAGTATGAGTCATTTGTTGTCTGAGGAAAAGTACTGTACTGTACTGTATATGTGTGATGGAGACAGTTGAACATATTTTTATGTGAATCCAAACTGGATCATTTCCTTGAATGAATTAAATGGATGGCCCAATTCTATCCAAACTGGTGCTGATGCTCATCCTAGTGTGACAACCACTGGTCAGTGACAGCACCCAGGCGGGGGGTGCCAGCACAATCAGCTGGCAGCCACATGCATGTGACAACAACCTCTGGGGCAGGTGGCATTCTGGGGCATTGTAGGGGCTGATAGGGGAAGGGATTGAGACCAGCTGAGGGTGTATTGAGGGTGGGCTGGGGGCGGATAACGATGGGAGTAGTGGAGCTGGTATCCAATGCCCTGCCTAGGATCGACATGCCCCCTTGGACCCACTCAGATTTATGCCAGCCAAAGAGCTGGCACAGATCCAAGTAGGTCCATTGGGGACAAGGCAGCGGCCCTGGCCAGCCCATAGCATGCAGTGGAGGCCTTATCAGTGCCGCTACACACTCTGGGCTGGCCCAGGATAGAATTGGGCCATCATTCTCTGTATTATTGCTGATTGAAATGTAGTGCAAAGTTTTGTTGCTTGGTCTTATTATCTATATGTCCCTTCTTCAGCTTTACAGTAACTATTCTTCTAATTTTCCAACAGCATTACATGTTCACACATTCCATTTCATTTTACATTTTGCCTCTGTAGGTTTAGCAGAGGGTGTAAAGGAATCCTTCCTCTCACCTCTTCCACACAGATGCTATCAAGCATTTAAGGCTAGACAAAGACAACATTCAAGGGTCCATAAATCCAGCAAACGTGCCAGATGTGAAATCAGTTGCCTGTGGTAGAAATATGGCTTCATATTTTAAGGTCGGAAACATCTTAATTGCCTACTTTGATGTTTTCCTGGATGGTAAAGAGGATTTGAGATGGGATTCATGGAAAGTTTGGATTTGAGCTCAAGGAAGCAATTTAAAGTTCAAGTGTGCCTTCTGCTAATACCTTCCTCTTTCTCATATGTCACTCCTACAGAGTTCAGCCCGCCACCTGCCCACCCACCTTTTTACAACTTCTATTGTAGTATTTTTTTCTTTCAAGACCTTTGACAGAGCATGAGAAGCAGGCTCCGATCACGTACCAAAAGAAGAATTATTGGATCCTATGGGCCTTTTAGGACAGAGGGACAAGTGTCTGGCTGGCATAAAAAGCCCTGTGATGGCGCAAAGATCATGTCAGTTCTGGGCCTTTTGAGGCTGCTGCTGCATGGCAGTTGGCAGCGGATCCTGGATGGCACTAGGGCAGGTAGGTTGGTGCAAGGGATGGGGGAGGAACAGGGGGTGTTTTGAGGGCAGGAGGGGTAGATCCAGTGGCTGCAACTTTCACCAGATGCTATCCCCCTTTTGCAACCCAACATGACCCCTGACTCTCCTCAGACTTGTGCCAGCAAAATGGCTGGCACACATCTGAGGATATCCATAGACCAGGGGTGGCCAACCTTTCAACATGACTGCTCCTGGCCCTTTAATGGTTGTATAGGTGAGGGCATTTCAGCAGGTGCAGCTGTTTTAGCAGCACCATCAGCAATTGTAGCTGTCAAGATTCGGTCTTCTACACAGCTCTTAAGACCGCAGAGGCCCTAATGGTGGAAGATTGGCCACCCCTGCCATAGATGATTGGCCAGCCTACCAGGACGTAAGTAAAAACTATTTAGTTTCCTCCTGAAGGCTGTCTGATCGCCCCCACCATAGCATGCAGTGTGCGCTCTGTTGGCGTGGTTGCATGCTATAACGTGGTGGGGGGGGGTGGAATTGGGCTGTTAGTTTGCTTTTCTGACTGCTACGTGAATTATTTTCTAAGTGTTGACATAGATGACACAGAGTAGGAAATGTCCATTTAAAACAAGGACGACAATAACACCGGAATGAATTGCTGCTGTGAAGAGATTTGGCCATAAATAGGTCTGCTCACCACCATGTCAGGTTCGTTCACAGGAGGTATCCACACTTTCCCCACAAGTTCAGATGTCTTTATTATTTTGATTTATAAACCATATTCACATTCTCAACAGATGACTATTATGAAGAAACTAAATAATACTTAGCTGAATTTCCTTAGCACTTAGCTGAATTTCTTTAGCACTTAAAAACTCCATTACTATGAATGATATTCTGTAACTGTGAAACATTGTAGTTATCCTTAGGGACAGTTCACTTTGGGTCAAGCATTAAAATTTCTGGTTAATCACATCATTTTACCTTGTGAATTTATTTTTAATACAGTAATTATAAATAGTAGTCTTGGCCTAATGTGTTACAGCTCCCCATCATGGTCTCGATCTGGACCAGGGCTCTGCAAAGCTGCTCTTTGCGTTAAACAAAGCGAAAACAGAGAGCCACATAACGTCATTAACTTTCTGTTTACTTTGGACCATAGTCCAATAGAAGCTCATTCTTCATCATAAACATATCCTGTTGTACAGAACCAGGTGAAGAAATATGTTTGGTATGCACATCCATGACAATTACTATTGCTACAGAACTACCAAAAATGTTACTACAATAGAAGCTGACCAAATGTATGTATCTGACATGTGCAAGTAAGCAGGGCAATACGTACATATCTCTGTTCTTTGGAGCACACTTCTGAGCATCTGTGATTAGTAAAATGGACATCCAAAATTTAGGGCTAGTTTGGATTTCCTTGCAAAAACAAACAAAAAAGAGAGTATTGTATATATCCTATTCTTCTTGCGAGATTACCTGTATAACAGCGCAATCCTGTATAACTAAACGCTGGTGGAACTCATACTCCTCCAGTGTTGGGTGCCGTAAATGTGCCATAAAGCACGTTTACGGCACCCGAAGAGTAAGCGGCGCTGGCGTGGAGGCCAGGCTCTGGCCTTCCCACTAGCATGCCTGCAACTAATGCAAAGCACTTTATGTACTTTTGCGACAGCGCATGTCGGCGGAATGTGTGTTCTGCCAGTGCAACCCTTTAATAGGATTGTGTCCTCAGTCAATAAAGCCACAACAGTTATAAATGGTGTCAACCTAATTGTAGACCTGGGCCACTGTGAAGGAGAAAATCCATGTGGACAAATTCATTTCAAACTTGGAACTATTTTCGGGAGATGGCTATAACAAAATGTAGCCATCCTGATGTAGAGGGAGAACAGAGAGACCACTCTGAAAGGAGGGAAGTCCAACTTTGGAGTTGGGCTCTGTGGAAATATGCTAAATAGGAACTGCCAGACTTTCTTCTAGCTCTGTCATGTTGGTTACCTATGACGAAGCCAAGCATTTCAGTTTGTTACATGCATTCTATTTATTCTTTTTAAGACATATTCTTTACAATCACTTTTACATTAGATGTTCTCTACAGTCGGTACTGAAGTGCCTGATATTTATGTAGGTACTTATTTGGTTGATGACCACATTAGAATCACTTTTCTCTTGGAGATAATTGCTATTTAGGAAGTCTATATGTTTTATTAAACTTTTGTGTGATCTTAAACAATTTCAGAATGCATTATTGTGTCGTGTAATTCCACAGTTACCAAACTGAAATGATAGGTTTTTAGCATGCTTAATATTATTGAATTGAGGCATTATTATCTATATACTAAAGGGTAGTGCCTTTAATGGGGTAGTCAATAACAAAGCCAAAAGTCATATTGATTTTTCTTGAGCAATCACTTGTAGCTTGCACATAGTTCCTAGACTAATAAAATCAGTCTGCTGTGTGCAAAATGAAAGGAGAGGTTGTTACTCTTTCATTTTCATATGGCTAGGAGTTAAAAATAGAATGAAGCTACACCTCCAAATAAATTCATCTTCTATCTAGACTTTAATTAAGAGGAGAGACCATTGTCACTGGTGTTGCAGCAGACATCACTGTTAGAAATGAGTGAGCATGTCTATATCTGCAAGGATTGTTCTTTGCATATGAACTTTTGTGCTTATATACTTTTGGATTCTGCTTAGAGATGGAGAGGCTGACTTTTTCCTATACTATGACAAGAGAGAAGGAATCAACCTCAATGTATACAATATGTAAATATTGTCATATATTCATCATATTTATACGCCCTGCCTGCCTCTTGGCCCAAAGAGATTTAATACTACATTAAAGTAGAACCTGGGAGGACATCATAAACAGCTCTTGTTTAAAGGGCATTGTGAAGGAGAGCCTTTAATCTGATTGATGAAATAAATAGAAAGTAATCTATCCTCTATTCAACAGCTTGTTGATGATATGAAAGAATCCCTACTCAAGCAAGCAAGCCTTTAAAAGAGAAAGACCTCTTTCATCCTGTCAGCTTCTCATTTTTGAGAAAAAGTTAAGTTTTTCATCATGGTTCAGGGGAGTTCTTGTAAAACGTTCATTGAAAATTTAAGAGCAATTACAGTGTCAGACAGCTAGAAAAATTGCTTTACTGAGTGAGAGTCCTCTGACAAATGCATTGTGGGAGAATTGATTCTTTCTAAGGGATAAGTGAATTGTCATTGTTAGTGTCTTCCCGTGACATCTAGTGAGATGTCATCTGCTTTGTAACAGAAGATTTGAATCAGACAACTGTACTCAACAGTAGACGGTGTCTAGATTAGTTCAGCAAAGAAATAAGCCTTTACTCTGCAGGGTATCAACTGAGCTATTAAACATTATGGATGAACAAGCATTTCAGAGTAAAGCGTGGGGGGGGGGAGAGAGAGAGAGTTTAAAAATTAAAAACAAAATATAAAAGCCGCATAGCCTGGATGTTTAACCCGTAAGGAAATCTGTCATATCCTTGAGGAAACTACACTGAGAAAAAGATCAATAGAATACCTACTGGCTCCATTAGCTTGATGTAAAAAGGGGAAGAGAGATACCAGCCCTTCCAGGAGAGAAACTACATTATTCCAGGGGATTATACAGGATCAGGTCTCTTGCAGAAAAGACGAAGAGAGGAGAAAAAGAATGGAGATCCTTGGTGGGTCAGAACTGGATTAAAAGGGCTTGTCAGGTAATCTAACTGATGAGAGCAGTTTATTGCCAAGGGGGGGGGTCTGTAATGAGACATTCATTTGCATAAGGCTAGGTGCCAGTTGTAATCTTGAGTAATGCAGAAACTGGTAGCCACTGTCTTTTACACTTGGCAATTCCTGAACTACTGCAGTGTATTATTGACAGAGTTATATTCTGTGTGTGTGTGCAGGGAAGGTACTTGAGCAAAAGGTAGGATGCCGTTAACGTGCGAGAATGCCAGTGTAATTTTCGTCAGTATTTTCCAACACATTTAGCTATGATCCTGTGATGTTCAGCATAAGAAAAGAAAACATTTTAGTATTTTATGTAATTGATAACGGGGGAGGGGAAGAGTTGCGATTTGAAAAGCCTTCCCTGGAAGTAAATTTTATCAAAATACAGGACATCTAACCTCCAAGTAGGTATGTTCAGGGTCAAGGGAAAGATATTTGTCATTTTATAAACAAAAAGCACCTGTTTAGATATATGTGTGGGTGTTTTTTTTAATGTGTACTTAAATATATCAGATTGTGCATTCATCCAACCTTAATAGAAACAGTACTCTAGTTTTTCCCCCAGTATGTATCACATCGGCACAAACAATTTCAAATTTTGGAAATGGTGAGGTACATGCTTAAGATCCCACTGACCAATTAATGTTTTAATTACTCTTCATGGTCAGTGTTTAGGAACTCTCAGACATTCACATTTAAAACTCTCTCTTTCCAGCACTTCACACACTTAAAAGATTTTACACTGTGCTCCAGTTAAATCCCGTCTCTTCCTTTTAGCCGAACAGAAATTAAACATGGTTAGATTTACTGTTATTGAACTGTTTAATGGGGAAAACAATAGTTTAAGGCTAGATGTGTTCCTTTGAGGTGACTTGTATGTATTCTCTTTCTTTACAGCATCAGTTGGATTGGTTCCCTGTTTTTAACTAAAATAAGAAAATAACATACTCTTCCACCTTGGGGGGGGGGCTGTCGTAGGTCTCAGCAAAACTGCATTTCTTGAAAGTTAGCATCAAATGTTTTACGTGCCATTAAAACAATCCATGGAACTGTCAGCACAACATTTTCAAGAAGGCTCCGTCTCTAGAGACCACTGACCTGTACTAAAAGGTGTGTTTTTTTGTCACTGTTGTGCTATTTTCTCCTGCTCCAAGACCCAAAGATTCTCAAATGAATGCTTGTAAATACCTGAAATGAAGAGAGAGAAGGCAGAGTAACGTCCTACTTGTAAATACCTGAAATGAAGAGAGAGAAGGCAGAGTAACGTCCTGCTTAAGAACAAAAAAAAGGTCACTCTTAAAAAATGAAATGACATCCACATCTGGTGTTTTGCTTCTTTTCAGCATCCACATGGCATGGATCTCTTCAGAAGCTTCAAATGGCAAAACTAGATTCCTAGCAATGTGCCATTTTTGAAATGAGTTGCAGCACCTGATTATATGTTGCTACTAAAACCACAGCAAATACTACTGCTAACCATTCTACCTGGTAGTTATGTAGTGCTTTATGGTGTTCACGAACTTATTCACAGACATCATCTCAGGAAACCTTATGACAACTTTGCAAGGTAAGTCGATGTTATCTCCTGACGGATGTTAGTTTGCCAAAGGCCACCTAATAAGTTTGTGAGTGAGACCAGATGCTTTTGTCTTTGTCAACCAAGTATAGTCATTTCCAAATATGTCGGTTTGTGTATTGTTGCTACCAAGCCAAACTGGAGTAGTATAACTTGTTCAAGAGTTCAGTGAGAAAGAGCATTCAAACAGAACCTGTTTTAAACTGAGATTAGGGGGGTCTGCTTGGCTTCACTTATTTTGAAATTCTTTGATGGCTAGCAAAAAAAGGGCATTTCAATTTGCATCAGTACAAGAGTGGCAAAATGTATGTAATGATTTCATTGAAACGGAACCAACCAGCTTGCTTAGTTAAGGATAAAATAAGCAATATGCTCTGCAGTCTTTGCATCAGGCTCCTACTCGAATCCTGCATATGTTACATGGAAAAATGTGTTCAGGATCTTGGAGCTAATTGACCAGTAAAATGAGCCTGAAATTTATGAGCGATATATCTAGCTTTTGATCCACCTCTCTCTCTCTCTCTCTCTCTCTCTCTCTCTCTCTCTCTCTCTCTCTCTCTCTCTCACCCTTAGAGTTCTAAAGTACAATTACATTTATTTTTCCATTAGGAAAAATTAGAGTTCACCAAGTCAATGGTACTATTCCAAAATAACTGGTTTGAGGATGGCTGGATACAAGCAAGGGACATGTTTGTGTGTACATATGAATATCTGAATGCTTGGGAATAGTTCCTTAAGCATAGCAAGTTCACATCGCTCTAAAATGTGTTCTAAATCTAGTTATTCAGAAGAGTGAAGTCAAAAAGACTTATCTGGAGTAAAATGGAATGGAATGGAAGCTTAAAATCTCAACCTCAGTCTTCCAGAATCTGGGATATACTGTATAGCTAAGAAGGCAAAAAGATAACAACCTTTATTGGTAAAGGATGATGGATTCTGGAATGAACAATATAATGTTGAATCATTTCTTCTCATATTTTAAGATAGTATGGTTTTCATCTTTTCTCTTCATTTTTCATGGTTTGCTTCTTATCCATATTAAAAACCCATTTAGTCCCGTTGAGTCGTTAGAGGTACTCCCGAAAGTAAATAGTTAAAAAAAAATGGCTTCCCCCAATTTTCCTGGAATTTTTGTGTGGAAAGTAGACAGATGAACCTATGTTTTAAAACAATTTTCAGAGTTCTAGGGTCACCCCACTGACCCTCTCAGAGGAGCAAAGATCACTGTTTTTAGGGAAAATGAGGCGCAGGAATCCGCCTTGTTTGGAGCACCTCAGGTGCAGGGGAGCAGCTGTACACAGCTGTAAACAGGAGCAACATCAGGCGTACCTCAAAGGACTCAACGGGACTTAATGGGTGGCAGAATTGGCCTGTATAGACCTGAACTCACAACTAAAGCTGCAGGATTTCAAGGATTTGGTCATAAAAAAAAACGCTTGAAGGAAGGGATTTGCAACTTGAGGTACACTTAGCTGAGATATCCCCCTAAACACCCCTAAAGCACTGGAACTGTGTAAAACACAACTATGTTTGTTTGAGCATTTTCGTGCTGAACTCACAACTAAAGCTGCGTATTTCAAGAATTTAAAGGGCCATAAAAAACCCTTGAAGGAAGGGACTTGAAACTTGAGGTACACTTAGCTGAGACATCCCCCTAAACACCCCTAAAGCCCTGGAGCTGTGTGTTAAACACAACTATGTTTGTTTGAGCATTTTCGTGCTGAACTCACAACTAAATCTGCGTATTTCAAGAATTTAAAGGGCCATAAAAAAAACCCTTGAAGGAAGGGACTTGTGACTTGGGGTACACTTAGCTGAGACATCCCCCTAAACACCCCTAAAGCCCTGGAGCTGTGTGTAAAACACAACTATGTGTTTGTTTGTTGTCAGGTCCATGCTTTACATAGGAATGAATGGACGAATTGGCTTAATCTTAAGTCCCGTTGAGTCCCGAAAGCACCGCCTATGCTCCAGGTGCAAGGTACACCTGGGAATTTTTCTGCAGGTGGTTTTCTCTACATGGGGGTCCCTTAGACATGTGGATCACACTGACATTTGGGAATTCTGGGGAAATCATACCGCGGGACCAAAGAAAGCAATATTATCAATGTTTTATTCCATTCTATGTGAATACAGTCAGTTCTCATTATCCGCTAGGGTTAGGTTCCTGGGAAACCTAGTTGATTAGCACATACCAAATCATTGAGCCTATGGGAAAAATTGGGTTAGGTTCCAGGGGACCCTCTTTGCCATGCACTATATGAACTTTGTGAACCTGAATCTTACCTTGAAGTCTATGGGCTGGGTGATAGCGGGGGCACCATCCAGTATACCACATTGGCTCTTTGTTATGGAACAATTCCTAACTCTAGCAAATTAATTATCATTCCTTCCTAACAACATTATGCAAATATAGAAGGTATTGTACAGTATCCTGGAAGCCCAAAGAGAGCACAAACTGTTCCCCTTGTGTTGCAGATGGCATTCAACAGAACACACACACACACACACACACACACACACACACACACACACACACACACACACACACACAGAGTAACTCCAAAAGAGACAGATTACCCTTTACAGTAAATGCAGCAAGGCAGGGAAATTTGCTCCCAGAGCAATGTGGAGACCTGTGAAAAAAGTGAAGAGAACAATGGCCCTGATGAGATCGGAGATAATGAGAATAGACCATGGATACGGAGAGATAGGTGGCAATTCTGTCCCTCGCAGATAGCGAATTCGCAGATAGCGAATTCTCATATAAAGAGAACTGACTGTATGTGTATGATTTTATCATGATTAATATTATTTTGCACAATTTAAACCAGACATTTAAATATTATTTATTACATTTTGATCCCTAACGTTCCTCCAAAGAACCCGGAGCAATGTGCATAGTGTGTTTCCTCTCCTTTATGGTATGTTAGGTTGAGAGTGACTGGGCAGTGGTTATCCAGGATGTGCAATACCGGTATCTGAATAGGGATGTGAACCTGGATTTCCCTGGTCCAAGTCAAACACTCCATCTACTACACCATACTGCCTTTCTACCCTAGTTGCCTGTGACCAAGTAAGGTGGTGCCTGATTGGGACAGAGTTAATCCCCCACCCCGCTTGCCACAATTAACAAAGATATATGGAGGCGTGAAAGCTAGGGATTTTTGTGGGCTAGTAATTTTTATGTACTTATTTACAAGGGTGATTTTAAAATCTCTGCTATCAAACAACCTGCCTGCTGATAGTTCAGTTGTTTGGAAAAACAAAGAATCTAGTATGAACATTACTGAGGCTGCATAGTCATTGGGGCATACTTCCAAACAAATATGCATAAGATCAGGCTGCACAAAATTAAAGCAAATCTCCATGAAATTGTCATGACTCTAAAATAGAGCTTCACTTTGACATTGAGCTGCTGCTGGAGTTGACTATGATAGAATTCATCTGTGGCTGTGTTTGTGTAAGGTTGTCTATCGTGGCAGGGTGTATTATCTAATGTCACTTTATGAAACATTCAGTGGTGAAGCCTTTTGCCTTTCCACTATGTGTGTAAGAATTACTTTAATCTTTCTTTCTTCTATGAGAAAAGATAAATATTATCTGCTGTATATACCTGATGAAACACTTATCTTTTTTGATAATTAATGAACCCATTTTAAGTCCATGTTATGCTATTCATCTTTTGTGGTCCAGAAACGGATGACAGTGTGATTATGTCTTTGAAAGATAAGTTAAATGTGTGCACTCTTAGATCATCAGGCTTTTAAAATACCAGAAAAGTAGAGGTATGACAAAGCTAGGAGCATTTCTTAATCTCAGTGTAACAAAACTTTGCTAGCCTTTATAGTCACCATAATATGCTAAATATACACATGATAATTCTTCTTGCTATGCCATGGAATATAATAACGCTTTGTTTAGCTTTGGATTATGTTTCTTCATGTGTCTTAACAATATCAATAAATATGATGCTACTGTACAAATGGTCGCAGAGGTTTTTTGTTTAAAAACAATGCTGGTAATCTAACAATATTGCTGTACCTGCTATCAGAATTCTCAAAGGTATGGTTGGTCTTTCTGTTAGACAATTATTATTCCTATATATCCGATTACAACAATACATGAAAACGATTGCAGATATGTCCTTTGTAGTATCTGACACTGAAGAAAAGAATGTGCTTTGACAAAACTCTATTATTGTACAGGAACAGTTTTTAAAAAGCCAAATGGATAAGTGTAAGCATCTCAAATGACACCATTTTGATTTTGCCTGTTAAAAGTATGGAAAAGTGTTCAATTATCTGATTTATCATGGGCTGGGAAACAAGTTTCCCATAAATTCTGTTTAACGTGGGCAAAATTATACTGTCAAATTCACACTTGCTTTTCTTTGGGAAAAGCTGAGACACGATTTACTGAGCGAAAAAAGAAAATGTGTTTAAGAGGAAAGTGCCCCAATCCAGGAAAGTAGATTCACATACAGAAGCAGGTTTCTATAAATTCAGCCAATGGAAATGCAGGTGGGGTCAAAACTATTACTACATGATGATGTTCATATGGGTGCTATTGAAATGGTTCTTGATGCATCTCCACTAGTGATTGTCAGCGCAGTCCTGACTAAGGATCTGGCCGGCGGCCCAGGGCCATCTGCCAGATCCTGTGCACAGGCTGCCGTGGACCACCAGGCCGGAGGTCTACACGGGGAAGGGGACACTCATCCCCTTCCCTGAGTGTAAACCGGGACCAGCCCTATTGGTCTCCTCGAATTTCCGCCAGCTAAATAGCTGGTGGAAGTAGAGGAAGCCGTGTAATGGCATAGTCGGCCTGGCAGGGACAGTGATATGGCCAACGCCATCCCCTGTCCGCTCCCGGGGCAGCTAGGCCAATAGGCCCCTTCCCTTGCCTGGCTGGACCACCCACTCGGCCGGCTACAGAGCTCTTACCTTCCGCCATTGTCCATGTGGAGATCCGGCGCCGGAGTGAGGGAGGCCGGCCTTGCGCTGGCATCCCTTACTCCTGAGTTGCCACGAACGTGCTTTACGGCACGTTCGCAATGGCTTCCAGTGACAGAATGCTCATTCCGTCGCCGGCCGGAATTCCAGGATTGTGCTGTGTATCATGTACTATTTGAGTGGTCCACCCCCTTTTACTCATTTTATTCCTGTTTTTATATTTTGTCATATTTTGTGCTGTGTTTTTAGATTATATTAATGTTTTAAGAGTTTTATATTATAGAGTTTTATATTATATATTTACATGTATTTTACTGTTGTAAGCCTCTTTGAGTCCATCCTATGGGGGGGAAAGCGAGATAGAAATCTAATTAATAATAATAATAATAATAATAATAATAATAATAATAATAATTGCCATATGCACTGATGGTGCTATATACATAATAATAAATGTATGACTTTGTTGTTTATTTGTTCAGTAGCTTCCAACTCTTTGTGACTTCATGGACCAGCTTCCTGTCGACCGTCGCCACAAGTGCCAATCCATCGCTATCAAAAGTATGACTAAGTGTGCAAAATTACAGTTGAACTGGGTCCAAGGTCTTTAGATAGCTGGCTACACTGTGTCCCATTTACCTTGGAGATTCTACAGACCAACTACATTTGGGTTTTAGTTATTTATTTGAAGGAAACCTACTGTATTTCTTCAATTCTAAGACGCATGTTTTTTCCCAATTAAGCATTTCAAAAAATGGGGTGCATCTTAGAATTGAAGGTCTCCAAAAAGCACCCCAAAATGCTATCTTGTTACTTACTGGGGCTTGCGGGAGCTTCAGGGAGGCCTGCGCAACCCTCTGCAGTCCTCCCTGATCTTCAGTTCGGCAAAAAACGGTGATTTTCAGCCATTTCCGGTTTTCGCGAAAACCAGAAATGCCCAAAAATCGCTGTTTTTCGCCAAACTGAAGATCAGGGAGTCCTGCAGAGGGTTGCGCAGGCCTCCCTGAAGCTCCCCCAAGCCCAGGTAACAAAGGAAATGACACTTTCTGACGGGGCCAGAAATGCTATGCAAAGGCAGTGCACTCAGTCATCCTCAGCTGCAGGAGACATGCTGGGGAGAGTTGGTGCTGAGCAGGTAGATTTAATGAAGGGAGGTGAGTGTTACAATTGATGGGTTTTTTTTCCCCTGCTGGTGGTACTGAAAGTAAAGGTGCGCCTTAGAATCGATGGCGCCTTAGACTCAAAGAAATATGGTATATCACATCTTTCCAGTTGGAGGCAATAAACTGGAAAGTGGCTTTAAAAAAGCCAAAAAATAAATAAATTCTAGTGACTTAAACAAAATTAAAATCAGTTTTTAGCTACAGAGAGTTAGCCCAAGGCACAGCGAAATTCCCTGCATCAGAGAACAAATTACACACTGGGTTAAATGCTGAGTTTGCCCCCCCCCCCCGCTTATTTTTCAAACTTAAAAAGTGCCCACTTTGGGGAAGGCAAACAGGATTGGGACTGCTGCAGAGTACATGGAAGAGGTATTTAACCTTTCCCTGCCATGCTGCAGTCTTATTGAAAAGCACACTTCTAAACCCGCTATTAGCTCTGAGAAAGGATGCTTTCTTGGCCCCAGTGGATGCATCTCTTCCTAGGGCTAATAACAACTTAGGGGCGACTCCCTGACACGATATTCCTAATCCTGATAACCACCTTATAGATGCTATTTAATTTTTAAAAGGCCACAAGAGGCTGATCTGTGCATTTAACATGACACGTAGTTTGGCCCTCAGCCAACCCTTGATGATACCTAACCTGCATAGTTGTGGATGTTGCAAAATTTTGAAATCTATCAAATTCTGATGGCCCAGTTCAACATTGGAATTTCAGGATCCCAGTTCAGATATTTGCTGACTGGCTAAATGGGTGAACTGAGATCTGACATTTACTAAATACTATTGCAACTGCAAGAGATTGTCAAATGTTCCTTAGTGCATTCTGATACTTTCAGATGTTTGGTATCTCCTGCATGTCAGCTGTCAAATGTTGAGAAACATACTGACTGCTACATGGCTGATATTGCAAAATACTGACCACTATTGCATGTCAGCCGCCAGATATTATCTACAACAGTGGTTAAAGTTGAGTATTTGTGGGGGTGGGGACAGTGGTGGCAGCGATCCCGCAGATAGCCGCAGGTGGGGAAAAGGTACATTTTGCACTTACCAGGGGTCCTGCAGCCCTCTGGAGGGTTCAGAGAGGCCTGCGCTCCCCTCTGCAAGCCTTCCTGAGCTGTTGATCGCCGCAGAACAGCTATTATGGCCACTTCCATGGTCATAATAGCCGTTCCTCGGTGATCTACACCTTAAGGTGGCAGGGAACAGCATCTGGTTCTCTGGTGGGTTTGTCTACAACTAAAGGCTCTTACATATCTTTCAGATACTGTCAAGCATTGACCGCTCCTGCAGAATCTTTGGATATCAAATGAAGATGCTGAATGTCAAATATTGGCCAAATATTCAGAGCACATTCAAATCCTCAGAGGTTATTTGCCTTCAAAAGTCTCAGAGAAGAATTTGATTCCGTTTACACCACTACTGTACTGACAAGGTCAGAGGCGTCGCTCCGGTAGTGGCGGGGCTGTAAGTTTTGCTCGGTCGGAGTCCCATTTACCGAACGAGCAGGAGGCGGCCCCGCCCCCTCACTGTCAGAGCCATTCCCCTGCGGAGAAAGCAGCACCCTGCCTGCTGCTTTCTCCGCAGGGGAATGGCTCTGACAGTGAGGGGGCGGGGCCGCCTCCTGCTCGTTCGGTAAACGGGACTCCGACCGAGCAAAACTTACAGCCCCGCCCCTACCGGAGCGACGCCTCTGGACAAGGTAGGATTGAACTTGTCTGGTTAGACGCCTTCTTCACAACATGCAACCTGTCGTAAAGCAGCTTCTGCCAACGAGTGCAGTGGGCCTGTCAGCGGGGAGGCCACAGTGGCCTCCCATGCACCGGTGGGCCCATGGGCAACCCCAGAGCAGGGGAGGGGGGTGAACTGATCAGGGGGTAGGTGGAATGGAGCAGTGATGGGGGCAGGGAGGAGGACAGACCAGGCCCAGGAGGGGGTGGGATCTGTAGTGGCAAATGACAAATCCCAAATCCCTTCCTGGTCCTGATCTGCCTGCACAGAGCAATGTTTGAAGAACATGGAATTGATTGAGCTGGAGCAGGTTCGAGTTGCCCCATAGTGGCTGCTGGGGCTTAACCCAGGGCAAGGGGAAAAATGTCCCCTTATTCCAAGGAGACCTCCAGCAGCCGAAAATCCCACGCAGGATGCACTGGAAGCTGTGCCAGTGCCGCTACATTGTCACGTGGGGATTTAGATAGGATTGGGCCATTATGCACCTTAATTCAATGACTTAATAGATCGTACATGTGTACATCAGGGTTCCTGACTGCATGGAAAGTTACATGTAGTCATGACTATATGTGAACATTTATATGTGTCTTAACATCTGCTCAAATCTCCAACAGCCAAGTGTAGCTCAGGACTGGAGCCTATTGCTGCAGTCCTCCTTCTCCCACCTACGCGTATTCATTCCACACACCCAGTTTGGCATCTGAAAAGGGCTGTTTTACCCTTTATCTGTTGAAGTCCTGTATTTAATTGGTTTCCTGGTTTTAGGTAGCAAATGTTAATGAAGGACTTATTTTGTGAAATATTGTCAAGCACCATACAGAACAAGGATGCTAGGTAAAATACTAGCAAAAAGAATGGACCAGAGAAATACTCATGTTCCATATTAAATCACAGAAAATATACGAACGAAAGGCACTGAAAAAGAACCTGAGTAATGCTTTACAGATTGCCAAAACTATCTAGAAAGATTAGGGAAATGAAATACTGGCACAGAGTGGCAAAAAAGGAAAGGGGGGGGGGGGAAGAGACCAGGCAACATATCTTGGTCTGTTCTCCTTTGTTGTGTCAGCAGTAAAACTCCAGCACATCCCCCTCGGCCACTTTGAAATTCCTGTCTAGCTCCTTTATAAAACTGTTTATGCTAACTTCTCCTGTTGATGACCTTGGCAGTTTATTGCACACTTAAAATAGACCTTGTGTAAAGACGTTACAGTCCTTCGTGGCTGTCCTGTTTAATGTCCCCAGGTTTCCTTTGCTCTTTACAAAGGATAGCTGGGCGTGCAGCACCTTGTTTCCCCATCACACCACCCAAAGGTGTTTGTTTTTTTGTTGTTAAAGACAAAATGTTAGCACACCATGGTCCAAACAGGGTGGGGGAAGTAATGTTACAATGTGCATCAGCAATTCTACAATTGGAAAAAAATGGATCGCCTGTTGTATTGATGACCTGCCTGTTCTATATACCAGGGGTGGTCAAACTGTGGCTCCTGAGCCACATGTGGCTCTTTGTCGTATAATGTGTGGCTCTAGGAAATATGTTGGCTGAGCTCCTTTTTGTACCACAATTACCGGTAATATAAAAGGTAAATAAGAATATTTCAAGCTTTATAATTATGTACCAGGTATAAACTGAGAGTCCATTGAATTAAAACCTAAGTTTAATGTTCATGGTGAGTAAATATATTTAAGAATTTTAATGCTTCTTAAATATTGTGGCTCTCAAACACCTGAAGTTTATCGTATGTGGCTCTTATGTTAAGCAAGTTTGGCCACCCCTGCTATATACAGTACAAATGTTACCTGGTATATTGCAGAGTCATAAAGCAGGCACAGGTAGTGAACCCAATTCCCTCTTGCACCCCAGGCGGCTGGGGCTTACGTAGGGGGAAGGGAATAAACGTTCCCTTCCCCCGAGGTGACCTCCCAGCTGCCTGCTCTGCGATCTGGATGCGGCAGAGGCTGCACCAGCCCCGCTGGTTATTTCCATAGACATTCATGGGTCACAAAGCCCACCAAGAAGATCCTTGAGTTTACAGAGATAATTTGTAGTTTTGATATCACTCAAGGAAGTTCACCAAATCACATTTTTCAAAATGACGGAATGCAAAGAGAACAAAATCTCCCTGCTGAAAGGTCAGTCAATATCTCTGCAAAACAAATCACTCCAACACCTGAGCCTAGCTACCAAACAATGAATGAAAACAAGGTAAATAAATCAAAAAAATAGATCACACATAAAGCTCTTTTTCTTCAAGCACCCCCATATTTCTGAGGGAGCTCCTATGCCTTTTATAGAACAACGATATGACAGGCAGAAAATTACCATTCCCCAGTCCTAAGTACTGAACCCTCTATTCAATCCTTCTCAAATCTGGCACAGACTAATTGGGTGACCATTCCTCTGAAGTACGTTTTTGGGGTGTTCAGATACCCAACCCCTGCAGTCATTAAAACAGCCTTCCAAGGCCATCAATGCCGTAGGCTAACCTCCCCCACAGATATAGCAATGTGTTATGAATGCATCCATTAGCATTCATAAGAACCCTTTTGGATCCTCAGATGACTCAACGAGGTTTATAATAGCCATAATTGGGGAAAGTGTCACCTGTTGCTGAAATTCTTTTTTTCTGATAGAGATACAGCAAGTCCTCACTTAGAGTTGTTTCGTTTAAAGTCATTTCATCTTAAAGTTGATGGGAAAATGCAATAGGAACGTTTACGTTTATCAATTAGCTATGGTAAAATTGGTTTCATTTTAAGTTTCAGAACTGGCATGCATCCAAGGAGGCCTATTGTGGCCCGTGCTGCTTACACCGGGGGAAGAGGACGAGCGTCAGGGGGTTATCAAGCGCAATTCATTGCCAAGAGTCGTTCCATTCAGTGCCTGGTCAGGCAAGACTGAGCAAACGTACAATGATGGCATCAGTCCCAAAACACGTGTCTGGATCAAGACCATGGAGCGGAGTGGAAATTGTTTTGTGTTTAAAAACAGAAGTGGTGTGACCAGATGGATGCATTTTAAATGCTTTAGAATTAACTGACCACTGCAAGCATCTTGCAAAGGGTACCTTCAAAAAAAGAAAAGAAAATGATCATTTTCACAGGTATATTCTGCATCAGTTATCAAAAGCAGTATCTCCTTTGATATTCCAAAACATTTCATGACCTAATATGAAATACAGCTGAGATACAGAGGTCATTCTGAATATGGCTGACCTTTTCTTTTGATGATATTTCTCTCTACTTCATTGAATATCTCATGATTTCTCCCTCACTTCATTAAACATTCCTTTCCTACAGCCTTGACTTGGGTGCACAGCACCTCTCCATGGTGTCAGCCAGGTGATACTTGTTGCAAGTCACTCTGATCTGTGCTTAGAAGAACTCCCCCACTTGAAGGAACTCCTATCGAACCCCCCAAATGAACTCCTCCTCCAGTTGCAGATAGAAACGACCCCACCTTTTGGCCAAGGGCCAGCAGCTTCATTGAACATATGGAGCTTCCTTCATGCAGAAGCTTTCCCTGTTCTTATGTATAAGCAGGGGAATTCCTCACGCATGAAATGGGGAATCCATGGAACGTTTTCCTTTCATATGAGCATAATGGTATCCCCAACAGGAATAAGGCAATTTGTAATACCTGGACCTTTCTAGAGAGAATATTAAGGGCTTGTCTTCACTAACAATTATAAGAGAGCTGTTAAATTTGTTCCTGTCATAACTGGTCTAGTGGCGGGCAGCCCAATCCTGAATGCAGCACCTGCAAAACAAAGGTGGCTGCTGCATTCTAGGCAGGATTGGGCCTGCGCTGATGGAGCTGGAACGCTCCTCGGGAGAAAGGGACATTTGTCCCTTTTCCCCAGGGAGAGCCCCAGCAGGCCCAGTAGGCCTCCTCGGATGTGCGCTGGCAAAACGGCCTGCACAAATCTGAGGAGCTGGTGTAAGGTCGGCCAGAACTGAGAAGGGAGATAGGATTCAACAGAGCAAGCAGCCGATGATCCCTCGCCCATCCCTGGCCTCGATGGCCAATCCCCCCCCCCCAGAACGCCCCAGTTCAAGGTTTTGATACTTGCAGAACTGATCAGACAACAGTCCTTAGCCATGAAAAATCTCAAGAGCCTTGATAACTGTGGGACTGATTAGAAGATGGGGGGGGGGGAATGGTGGATATGTCTTTAAAGAACCTGGCAAAGGCAAGCAGTTAATCCCTCAACTGTAACAATGTGTGTGCTAAGAAGAACTAGAGCAGACAGCAGAACTCCATACCTTTGATAATGCTCCTCACGGTTAGGGAAAACGTTACGAGAAAAAAAGTTTTTGTTTTAAGCCATGGCTTATAAACCTGAACAGTGATTCTTCTCATTTTATGGATAATTCTGG
The DNA here is from genome assembly GCA_026170595.1 of Plestiodon gilberti rubricaudatus. Classification (NCBI taxonomy): domain Eukaryota; kingdom Metazoa; phylum Chordata; class Lepidosauria; order Squamata; family Scincidae; genus Plestiodon; species Plestiodon gilberti. The sequence goes on along the minus strand of JANXHW010000002.1, from coordinate 22,512,329 downwards.
CCACGAAAGCCTGAGTATGTATGTAATAATGAAGGAGCGCCTTTGCGTGCACAGTGCCTGTCAATCAAACTGGAAGCCCAGCACTTCCGTGTTTGAAGAAATCATGCAAGGAGCAAGGAAAGAAGGCTGGTGGTCCACTTGCTGCTTGCATTTAGCAGGTAGCTTCGTCTGTGGCAGGCTGGAGGGAGGCAGTGGGGGCAGATGCGGGGTGAAGGGCACCCTGAATCCACTGCCCTCTCACTACTCCCACAGTCTGCCCACAGCACCTTGCCTAATGGATGGGAAGCCCCTGGCTCTGTCTGCGGTTCTTTATGATATTGTGATGGCTCACTCACACAGGAAGTCACCATGTGATGCTGCAGTCATCAAGCAATGACCTTGCATGTGTGAATCGGCTCTAGACACAACATGGTGTCTAGAAGAGTTTTATTGGGCTAAGTTCTGCTGGTAAGAATGCAAGATACTAGCCCTTCACAAATGTTTGGAAGAGCTAAAAAAAAAGAGCCAAAGCATTATCCTGAATGGTGCAGGGTGGTAGCTGCACTGAATAACCGCACTGTAAGCACATAAGCTGTCGATCGAAAAGTCGGCAGTTCGATTCCCGCAACGGGGTGAGTGCTCGTTGCTTGGCCAGCTCCTGCCAACCTAGCAGTTCCAAAGCATGTCAATGCGAGTAGATAAATAGGTACCGCTTGCGGGAAGGTAAACAGCGCTCCGTGTTTCAGCTGCATGCTACGCGCTGCGGCAAGGAGAGTCATGCCGGCCACATGACCACGGAGGCGTCTTCGGTCAACGCTGGCTCTTCGGCTTTGAAATGGGGATGAGCACCACACCCTAGAGTCGGACACGACTGGACTTAATTGTCAGGGGATACCTTTACCTTTACCTTAAGCACATGGATGGAAGGAATTGAGTGCATGTGCCTGGATGGGTAGTGTGTGTGTGTGTGTGTGTGTGTGTGTGTGTGTGTGTGTGTGTGTGTGTGTGTGTGTGTAAGTAGAAGATGTGGACATGTGTATAACACCAATGGCCCTTGAGAGAGGCAGGGTCAGGCATGAAATGACTGCATAAAATACAGCCACATACTATGTGGCTGTATTTTGTGCAGTCATTTCATGCCTGACCCTGCCTCCCTCAAGGGCCATTGGTGTATGTATCCTGATGGTAGATGTGATGTGCACCACAAGGTTGAGTACCCCTGTTCTAATGAATGCATATGGGTCCAGGCCAGAACCTGTAGCTGTGCTGCTGCTGTCTCTCCCCATGTGTGCATTTGTTTTAGTGCCTTAACTGAAGAGAGCTATTGCGTTTCATGCAGGGACCAGCAGGAGACGGAAATTCTTCTCCCTCTCGCATAACACCAGAACCAGGGGACATGCACTAAAATTGAGTGGAGGGAGAGTTAGAACAGACAAAAGAAAACATTTCTTCACCCAGCGTGTAATTCATCTGTGGAACTAACTCCTTGCCACAGGATGTGGTGATGGCACCTGGTGGCCTAGATGCCTTTAAAAGGGGGTTGGATAGATTCATGGAGGAAAAGACCATCACAGGTTACAAGCCATAAGCAACCTCCTGGCTTTAGAAGTAGGTTTTCTCTGTGCCAGGTGCAAGGGAATGACAACAGGAAACAGGTTATCTTGTTGGCTGTGTGCTCTCGGAGGCATCTGGTGGGGCCACTGTGAGATACAGGAAGCTGGACTAGATGGACCTTTGGCCTGATCCAGCAAGGCTCTACTTATGTTCTTATGTAGGACAGCTCTTCTCCTTGCATTTGCTATAGCATCAGGTCATAAATCGTTGGTTCTCTCCATTGTTTTCCAGTTCAGAATGAATCAGGGTTACCACCACATTGGTGTCCATGAGGCATATGCAGCATCAAAACATGTACAGCCAGTTCTCCTGTGATTCCTACTCAACAAACAATGTAGGGTTGAGAGTAACCAACTCTTCAATGCATGTAGATCATCAAGGTCCATTTGTCATAAATGACATGGACCCATAAACCTGGGGATAGTTTCAACTTCCAGCAGCCATCAATAGCTTCCAGGGTTCCCATTCAAGATTAGCCACCCTATGGAACAGAGGCATTGCCGACGAACTTTAATATTTCCTATCAGGACCAACTGCCTCAGCAGTATCACTTCAGCAAACACTTGTTAAGGCACTGTTCCTGCTGTGAAATACTACACATTTCATGAACACTGGCAGTTCATAATGCAGTGCTTTGACCTTTTGATTACTTTAAGGGAGAAACATTAGTGCGATGAGAAGAAAATCTCACAGACAGATCTCACACTGAAGTTAAGCAGCAGAAAATATTATGAACTTTAATGATATTTATTTAGCAAAATGCCTGTCCTTATGATGGCTCTGCAATATGACTGTGACATTGCACTTCTCGGCTAGAGCATTCTCAGTGAGGCTGTGTTATAGGCAGCCCAATCCGATGGTCAGGCTGTGCTACTGGAACTTGTGTTCTGTCTTATGGCATCGCAAAACGCACTGCCAGACCTCTGCCGTAAACGGTGAGTGGTGCGGACATGCATCAGTGGCCTTTCTGGAGCCAGAAAGCCAGCGGCAGGGGTAGATCGTGGGCAGGGACGGGATTGGGGCATTCTGTGGGAGGAACCAGGGCAAGGAGGAGACAAGAGGGGGCGAATCTGCTGGCAATGGCGCACAGTGGATCTTATCCCTTCTTTTTAAAACCTCCATGCCCCTTTTCCCTTCTCAGACATATGCCACCAAAAGAGGTGGTATATGTCCAAGGAGACCCATAGGCAGCCTCAGAGCTTACACAGAGGTAAGTAAAAATAATTGTAAGGTAAAGGTGACCCCTGACAATTAAGTCCAGTCGTGTCCGACTCTAGGGTGTGGTGCTCATCCCCATTTCAAAGCCAAAGAGCCAGCGATTTCCGAAGAAGCCTCCGTGGTCATGTGGCCGGCATGACTCTCCTTGCCGCAGCGCGTAGCATGCAGCTGGAACACGGAGCGCTGTTTACCTTCCCGCAAGTGGTACCTACTTATCTACTCGCATTGACATGCTTTGGAACTGCTAGGTTGGCAGGAGCTGGCCAAGCAACGAGAGCTCACCCCGTCGCGGATTCGAACTGCCGACCTTTCGATCGACAGCTCATGGTTCAGCGGTTTAACCCACTGCGCCACCCGCTGGCAGAGGTAAGTAAAAATAATTGTACTTACCTCCTATTTGCCCTCGGGTCGCCTCCCCAACATTGGATACAACACCCTCCTTTTTGGCGAGGCTGCATTGGTGGTGGTGGTGGTGGTGGTGGTAGGTGATAGGTGATAGGTTTGGGGCTTAAGTATCCTAGGCAGTGAGGAACCTTGACATGACATTTCTCCCAAGTGCAGTACTTCACTGGCCCCTGTTGGAATAAATAGAAGCCATTCACATCAGAGGGAAAAGTAATGGCACAAGTAAGGACACCATCATGGAAGCGAAAACTGCTCCCTGGTGACCCCAGTCACGGAATCAAGCCTGATTCTATCTCTACAGTCCCTTCCTGGTTCTGCTACTGATTATACTAGTATGTGATGGAATGCTGGGAACTGGGAGATGGATGAATCAATTGATGGATCCATAGATATATTAAAATATTATTTACTTTTCCCCTTCATTTTCCTACATTTTGTTTCTGTGAGTGCAGCATGTTCATCACATAAAGTGTGATTGCTTTGAGGATGCCCATTCCTTGACTCCTTGTAATAGAATAGACCTTATATAAAATGAATCAAGAAATATCCACAGGTTCCTTTGCCCTATGGACAGGATTTGAAGGGGTGAGAAAGTCAGCATTTGAATTGGCAACACATAGAAAGACACAATGTGACCTTCTATCTGGTCGGTATGTCACCTGTCACTTCAGTGTATGAGATGGGAAAGAAATCAATATTCCAGCATTTTTGCTCATAACCTTCAGCCTACACACAACATTGGATATTAGGGCTTTGCATTGAGAGAGCACTTCCTTGGGTCCTTTTTACTCTTTTAAGAGGTTTTGAAAAATAAATGCCTATACCAATCAACACCCTCTGTAGCCCAATTAAACTCCACAGCTACATGTTTTTCACACGGAGACCACTTACTAAATAGACTTAAATGGTCAGTATGCATAATACAATTTTCTAAAGTGCACTCTTCTTGGTAGGAAATCCTGTGTGGAGGTGAGACCATGACACATTTCTTCCTCTTCGGAAGGACACTCTCATGTCTTATTTTTCCTGGGGGGAAAAACTTTTACTTCCACCGTTTATTGCTATTACTGTCACTTGGAGCTCTCACCCAAAATGTTTCCTTCTTTTCGAAGAAGCCTTTTTCAAAAGTTAATGCCTAAGCTGAATAGTTGCACACACACTTTCCACTAAAATTAATCCAGCTTCAGTTTTTGAAAATATAAGTAAGCTTTACTCCCCTAAAATCTTTCCATGCTAATGCAGTTAGCCATATAAATTTTATTCAGCTAAGTCATAGGGGTATTTATTTATCGTGTATTTGGGTACTTATTTATTATGTTTTTCAGGGAAGAATATGGATAAAGGAAAACCAATTGCCAAAAGTTAAAAATGCTTCCAACTGATGTTGATGTCAATAGACACAAATTTATCCATTGTGACTGACACTACCTATAAAATTCACGTGGAGATTTTCCATCCTACAGTACTTCCAAATACATCTTCAGAACCATAAGTTCAATCTCTCCAAGTACACTTACACTGATAAATGGAGTTTCTGCCATTACTATGTATCTGCCTCAGCCTAGGGCTGGAAACTCACTTCTTCCTTTGTCCTTCCCATTTGCCCTTCCTTTGCCCTTCCCAATAGAAATAGAGAGAAGGGAAGAGTGTATGTTAAATGTGACAGTATCTCTCTGAATCAACAGTAAATGTAGAGGTACCATCCTTCCTCCCACCACCCCACCCTGTATAACACGGATAATGCTTACTTGTCATGCTCCCTTATGGTATTTAGAAGGTTGGCAAATCTTTTTAGATGAACCTAGCTCTTTGTATGTGGGATTTTTTTCCCACTGAGTTGTTATAGTCAGAGGCATAGCCAGCCTCCGCAGGGGGGGGGGGAATGGCTTGACACACACCCCGTGTGGTGGCTACCCCACATGATGTCACAAGCCCCACCCTCTGGGGCGTGATGTTACGAACTCTCCGCTGAAATTCGGTGGCGCGGCAAAAAAGCACCAAAAGGGGTGTTTTTCTGCCGCTTTTAGAGAGGGTACACTCCGTCTCCGTCTGGGGAAGTACTCACTCCGTTCGCTTGGAGTGACTAGAATATACTGCCAGCTCTACCCCACACCTACTTGTCTTCCTGCATGTGCACCGGTACGTGCCTATCTCTATATCCACACATGTGCGAAGTACGTACCACTGCGCAGTGCGCATGCGGGAAGACAAGAAGGTGTGGGGCAGAGTGGGCGGTATGTTCTAGTCACTCCAGGCGAACGGAGTGAATACTTCCCTGGATGGAGATGGAGTGCACACCCCCCCTAAAAGCGGCAGAAAGAACTGCGGGGATGTGCTTTTCTGCCGCGGCGTTGCCGAATTCATAGGTGGTGGTGCCACGGCAGAAAAGCACACACACCCCCAGTGGTTTTTAGGCCGCTTTTAGGCCATTTGCAGGGGGTGCGCTGAAAACGCCCTAAAAGCAATAGAAAAAACTGCCGGGGGGTGCTTTTTTGCTGCGGCCTCTGAATTCGGAAATGCTGCGGCAAAAAAAGCACATCCCAAAGGTTCTTTCTGCCGCTTTTAGGGGGGGTGCACTCCATCTCCGTCCAGGGAAGTACTCACTCCATTCACCCAGAGTGACTAGAACATACCGCCAGCTCTGGCACACACACCCCGCCGAGTGTCACCCCGACGCCCAGGGGCCCCTGCCCCCCTAACGATGCCACTGGTTATAGTTTTAAATTGGGTCTAATTGTACTTATTTATAGGGTTGCTTTTAAATGTTGATGGTTTTGTTCTAGTTGTAAAAGTAGTAATGTAGACTTGAGTCTACTGACTCGGACTCGAGTCGGATTCAAGTTGCGTCAATGACTTGACTCAGTGATTGTAAAAGACTCAAAAGACTTGACTCGAGACCTGGAGCCTTTTATGACAAGTAAAATTTTATTCATTTTTCAATCTATTTTCCCCATTAAATAGATAGGGACTCATGACCAAAGACTCGGGACTTGGGGGCAAAGACTTGGTCTTGACTTGTGACTTGGACCCAGAGACTTGGGACTTGATTTAAGACTTGAAGTCAGAGACTTTATCCACATCCCTCTAAGACCATATTCAGCCATTCAAAAGGACATACATTTGCTAAATGAATGAGATGAAAACGCAGCTGATTGGTAAATTCCAGTACCTACAGGGTTATATGCAGGTTACTATTACAAGCATATTTCTACTCTGGAGAACTTATTTTCTTATTGGAGAGGTGTTACAACAGTCCATTTCCAGTTTAGTATTGTGAATTCTCTTCATTGCATATTTGTGGTTGTTGGAAAGATGACATACAGTTATTCACTCTATTGAGAATGCTTGCCCTGGGGGAAGTAGGAGGTAATTTTAGTTCTTAATTTGCACTGTTTAAATACTATAATTCTAACTTTTTTTTTTTGCTGAAGGAAACATCACATTAAAAAGGAAACTGGGTTGCATTAATTATACTGTGTCAAATTAAATGAACTAAATTCCTCAACTATTTTTAAATATTTTGACATTTGGCACAACATGAGCTGCATTTCAATACACATTTCAGTTTTGAACAAGGCATTTGAAATGTGGTGAGTACTAGGTATTGCACACATATTTGCTTGCCTCCAAATTCAACGGTCTGTCGATCATTTTGCCTGGTGGAAGAAATTGTTGATTACAATCGACTTAAGATTGCAATCATATACATACTTCTTTGGGAGTAATTCCCATTGAATGTAATGCAAAAAACAAATTCCTGTAAATCAGGATAAACCAGTAAATCAAGGAGACATCTGTGCTAAATCTTTCTTCCAATGTGCTCATTTACTACATGCAGCATGGGGACGCATTCTGAAATATGACCACCCACCTCCCACCCACAACTTCGGCGTATTCCGAAGTTGACCAGTCCAGAATTCCGCCATCTGGAACTAGGGGGTAACCAGTGAAGTGGACCTCTTTGTGGATGATACCAAGTCAAACCAGATAGTGAAAATCAAGAGGCACCTTCCAGCCTATGTTTCAGTTGCCCTGCCTCTCCTTCAGTCTACCCACAGAACTACAGTTCCTTCATATACACCTTATTTCAGGCCCTCCCATTAGCTGAGGTGGGGGTCACATTTTCCAAGCTCTGGGAGTGTTTCACATTACAGAGCCATCTCTTATGAGCTCCTAGCCATTCCACTGACTTCCATCTACTGACCATTAAAGGACATTGACATCTGGGCAATTAGGCCTCTAATCTTCCTTACAAAAGAAGTTACTGGTTAGCATTCATCATTACATTAGGTTCTTATGCTGTTTTCTTCAAATAAATTAAGCTTGCATCCTATACAAACAAAACAGGGTAGAACTATAATGAAGCCTCCCTCTTAACCTTCCCCAAGACACTTCAGCTCCCTTTCTCTAGCTATAAGAGTCTAAGATCCCAATCCTATTGGGGCCATAGAATTCCGGCAGCACAAGGCCCTTTAGGGTGGTGTGAAAGTCAGGCTGCGGTCACGTGCTTCTGAGCCACTGCCACAGATGGGCAGTGGCGTGCGTAGAAGTGGCTCCTAAAGCCTCCGTCATTGCTGGTATGTTGCCAGCAGAGACATGTCCATGGGAAGAGGATGGCAGGGGGAGTTTCAGGGCGGGGAGGGGGGAAGGGCAGGGGGAAGGGAGGGGGAAGATCCCAGTGGGAGCGACTTGTGCCAGGATCCTACCCACTGTTTTCCAGGCTGTCCTGTCCCTTTCCTCGGCTCAGTCCCATGCCAGTAAAATGGCTGGCAAAGTGGCCAGGAAAATGGCTGGCGTAGGTCCGAGGAGATCCATAGGCCATTGGGCAGCCTACTGGGGATAGGTTAAACATATTTTTACTTACCTCCTGCTGGCTGTACAATTGCCTCCCCCCCCCCTTGGATGGAGCGCACACTCCCTCAGTGCAGCCTTCCTCAGCACCCATGCTGGGGGATACGATTGGGCAGTAAATACACAAATTTGTCCAAAGGGCATCTCCACCAGTCCTTTGGATGCAACAGTAGGGTTTGTAGGTGGCGCCGCCTCACCTTCTACCCCGAATCATGCAAGAGGTTCACCGGTGAAATACTGAGGCGGCAACAGAATCAGTATCTTTTGCAACTGTTTAGGTGGTGCATGAGCTAGCTGGCTCCTAGTCGCACCAGAGCAAGGTAGTGGGGCATACACATGATGGACCTGTTTGCTGATCAACTTTAATCTGGACAAGCATCCAAGCTGACTCTTGGGACACAAGAGAACAGGAGGTAAGGGAGAGTATGACAGCAATGGCAAAGGCCTCTCCCTGGTATCGGCATCTGGCTTCTGTGATGAGACAAATCTTTTGGCAATGAAACTGTCGCCAGCACTAGTCTGTACAAAATGCCTTGGCTGGCAGCCGACAGAACTCTGCTGCGTGCCAGACTCCTGCGTCGTGGGCAGTGAAGGACTGTTACTCCAAGGCATACTCCAAATGCATGGCCATTGTCACGAGTGCAGTAGTAAAAGCAAGGCTGGCAAATATTTTTATGTTCTGTTCTGCAACAAGTCTTGGCAGGGTGAGTGAACCAGAAGTGCACAGATGGGCACCTGCACAATGTAGACCCAAAAACAAACAACAAAAAAGAAAAAGCCCTAACTATAAATGAATAAAGTTTTTTTTTTTCCTCCTTGACTCTTTTCTTTAAGGTTGAATTGTCAAACATTCTAGGTTTTTCTAATGAAGTTCTCTCTGAAACCAATCTTGCAGAGTAAAAACAAAGCACCGTATCAAAGAATTAAAAGCAAAAACATCCAAGTTTTCAGGCCATTTTATTTAATTCTCGGATGTTTTTTTTTAAAATTCTATGATATGTACTGGCTGGGAAAACCTGAGAACTTATATTAAAGCACTGTATGTCTATATGTTCAGGATAGGAGAGAAGATAGTCTTGGATGTCCCCTCCTCCATTCTTGTTTGAAGAGTTTGGCAAATACGGTATTTACATGTGTTTTTCAGTACCTTAACAAAATTAAGAACGCAATCCAGAGGAAATTAGATGTGTCTGATTCCCATTGAAAAATGGGGGGGGGGGCAACATCCAGATGGAGAGCTCTGTTAGTCTATTTCAGCAAGAGTCTTATAGTACCTTAAAGACTAACAAGTACACAGCACGATCCCGTCTACAACAGGACCGGTGGAACTATCATTCTGCTGGCGATGGGTGTTGTAAATGGCACATTTTCGACGCCCGGAGATAAAGAGGCAGCACTGGCACTAGGCTGGCGCCACTTGCTCTACCCCGGACACAGGCTGCCGCTGGATATGTTACAGCAACCCTACCTTGTAGGGTTACAAGACAGTGTTATAATCCCCATATTGCAGGGGTGGGAAGGCTGAGCGATAATGACTAGCCTAGTGAGGTTAGAAATGACTCCATGACTCACAATGCAGAGTCTTGCAGCACGATCTTACAGCATGTTTACTCGGAAGTCAGTGCCATTGTATTCAACCAGATTGCCTTCCAAGTAAGTGTTCATAGGACTTCAGTCTCAGCACTATATCAGCAATCAAACAGGCACTCTTAAAAAAAAAAAAACTTTCTGTGAACACCATAATTATGGTGGATTATCTGGACCCCTTTCAATCTGGTTTCAGGCCGGGCTTTGGGACGGAAACGGCCATGGTCGCCTTGGTGGATGATCTACGCCGAGGACTGGACAGGGGGAGTGCGTCCCTGTTGGTTCTGCTGGACCTCTCAGCGGCTTTCGACACCATCGACCATGGTGTCCTTCTGGGCCGATTGGCCGAGCTGGGGGTCGGGGGCACCGTTCTGCGGTGGTTCCGCTCCTACTTGGCAAATAGGTCCCAGATGGTGGTGCTGGGGGACGCCTGTTCGGCACCCTGGCCCTTGAGGTGTGGGGTGCCACAGGGTTCCATCTTGTCCCCCATGCTATTTAACATCTACATGAAACCGCTGGGAGAGGTCATCCGGGGATTTGGAGTGGGGTGCTATCAATATGCTGATGACACCCAGCTCCATCTCTCCTTTCCACCTGATTCCAGGGTGGCTGTTGAGGTTCTGGAGCGCTGCCTGGAGGCAGTGGGGACCTGGATGAGGGCTAATAAGCTGAAACTAAACCCGGACAAGACAGAGGTTCTCCTGGTCCGGAAATCCACGATGCAGGTGCTAGAGTATCGTCCTGCTCTGAAGGGGGTTGCCCTCCCTCTAAAGGAGCGGGTCCGCAGCTTGGGGGTCCGCCTGGATCCGCAGCTGCTCTTGGATTCCCAGGTGGCGGCTGTGGCCAGGGGGGCCTTTGCCCAGCTTCGGCTGGTGCGCCAGCTGCGACCGTACTTGGATCGTGCAGACTTGACCACGGTGATCCATGCCACGGTGACATCACGATTAGATTATTGTAACGCGCTCTACGTGGGGCTGCCCTTGAAGACGGTTCGGAAACTGCAATTAGTGCAGAATGCGGCGGCCCGTGTGGTTACTGGGGGTAGGCGGTTCGACTCTGTCGGGCCGCTTCTTCAGCGGCTGCACTGGCTGCCAATTCGTTTCCGGGCCCAATTCAAGGTGCTGGTTTTGACCTTTAAAGCCCTATACGGCCTGGGGCCAGGATATCTGAGAGACCGCCTACTTCCATATATTCCGGCTCGTCTCCTTAGGTCATCAGAGAAGGCCCTTTTGAGAGTACCGTCGCCCAGGGAGGTGCGAGGGGCGGCGGCCAGAAATAGGGCCTTCTCAGTAGTGGCACCAACCCTATGGAATTCCCTCCCTCTTGATTTACGCACTGCTCCCTCCCTGGAGACCTTCCGGCGAGGCCTGAAAACTTTCCTGTTTAAGGAGGCCTTCTGAGTCCTTGCCTTTTTTAACATCCTGCACAGGTGGGGTGCTGCTGCTTTTTAATGCTTTTTTATGCTTCTGTTTTAATTGTAATTTGATGTGTTTTTATTAATTTTAGATGATGTTTTTACTAGCTTTTGTGGATTGTTTTTTACTGTTTTAAATGTGATTATTTGTATCCCATGTTGTAAGCCGCCTTGGGTCCCTTCGGGGAGAAAGGCGGGGTAAAAATATTGCAAATAAATAAAATAAATAAATAATGTTATTTGATTATTAGCCATTACCCAATTCACAGCCCAAGGTATGCTGGCCTTGTTAATTTCTGCAAAATGCTCTGTTTCTTTTTAATCGGGTAATGCAGTGGATGAAGAATGGACTACACACGCTTTCTTTTAATACCATGCATAACTGTCCTCCTTTTTCCCTCTGTGTGTGTGTGTGTGTGTGTGTGTGTGTGTGTGTGTGTGTGTGTGTGTGTGTGTGTGTGTGTGTGTATTTCAGCCAGCATATTTATTGCATAGCACGCCAGAAATATCCCACTCTCTCTTTCTGTGGCAAGGCTGTAATTTTCTATGGATTTGGTTCCATAAGCTGAGTCTATTGTTTGCTGCTGTGCACACAGCCTTGTTTTTACTTCCAGCCCCTCCAACATCTGTTCTTTTGATACTTTCAGCACACCGACAACCACGTTGCTACACTTGGGAGGGGGGAAGGCATGGCCAATTCTGCCTCAATTCTGCACACACTCGCAGGCAATGTGCAGGAATATATATATACCCTTAAAGTTTGGTGCTATTAATTTTTTTTAATTAAATCACTGGCATTATTGCAACAGCCTGATTATAAGACACACCCCTAGTTTAAAAACTTAAATTAGGAGAAAAAAGTGAGATAGATAGATAGATAGATAGATAGATAGATAGATAGATAGATAGATAGATAGATAGACAGACAGACAGACACACACACACACACACACACACACACACACACACACCGGTATATATGAGAGAAAGGTAATAAAACAAATCCTGTGTTTCAGCTGTCTCAGTCCTTTTGGCTCAGCTAGTATTGAGATGCATCATCTTCTTCCATTCTAATTGCCCAGATAAAAAAAAAAACCACCAAAAAGCATATCTAAGCTATTTTTTCCAAGATTCTAAATCACTCATGTGTGGTGCCAAGTGTATGAGTAGGATTGTATTTGCTGATGACTTTTAAATTTCCTGACATGATCTTTTCTTTTTAAATGAGAAATGCCTAAGCTCCAATGTCCCTCACTGCTCTCTGTGCTGCTGTTCCTCGTGTGTTACAGTATACAGTATATTGCGAGCCAGTGTGTTGGACCTGGAAGACCCACTTCAAATCCCACTCCCTCTGCACACATTTGTGGGGTGAGCATGCTATGAGCGCACACGCCCTGTTCACTTCCTGGAAGGATGGGTATTTTTGCTTAATTGTGGGTGGGTGGGCGGAGGGGGGCTGTTTCCAAACCAGCCCTCTACTTGTGCTGCTAATAGCACATATACAAGACTTACTCACACAGACCCCTCTTCCCTCCCACTCCTCACAATTAAACTAAGAAGACCTAGCATGTCAGGAAGTGAGAGGTGCATTCACACACACAGAGTGCTCCCAGCACAAATGAGCAAAGAGGGGTCCATTTGGTAAGTATTGTCTGAACCAGCCCTTTCTCTCACTCTAACGTGCCTAGTGAGGCTGCTGCTACTGTGAGAATAGAAAGGAAGGGAAGGAGCCAAGTACACCGCCCTGAGCACCTTGGAGGAAGGGCAATATATAAATGTCAGCCCGATCCTGACTAAGATTTAGTCCCCTTCCTCAGTGTAAGCCCAGGCGGTCCCAATGGGCCTCCTCGGATGCGTACCAGCTCTTTAGCTGGTGTGCATCTGGGGAGGCCATGTAAGGCCGGCCTGGCCTAGGAAGGGGCTTGGGTTATTTGCACAACCCAGCATTGATATCCCGGCCCCCTCCCAGGCCGGATGAGCCAATGGCCCCCACCCCTACCACCCTGGCCCGCCCTCTCTACATCCCTGCGCCAACCGGCACAGGACTTACCTGGGTCAGTTGGCGCGGGTCGTTCTGGGCAGCGGAGTGAGCAGCGCCTGCTTCGCGCCAGTGCTGCTTATTCCAGACGAGCCGCAAAAGTGATTTACAGCACTTTTGTGACACCTTAGGCCAGTGGAGCGTGTGCTCAGCTGACCTAAGGTTACACAGGATTGGGCCATGTGAAAAATAAATATCGGCTTCCTATTTAATTGTATTAAATCTATAAAGCTGCCTGAGTCAAGCACATTGGCATGTTTAGTCCAGTATTCTTCACTTTGACTGACAGCGGTTCTCCAGAGTCTCAAGCAGCAGTCATTTCCAACTTTGCTGCCCAAGCACTGGTGATGCCGTGATGCCAGGTACTGACCCGGCGAGCTTTTGCATGAAAAACATGCACCCTGCCACTGGACTATAACTCCTTTTCCACCTAAACACACACACACACACACACACATCTCTAGAGTAGTGGTACAGATGTCTCCACAGGAGCCAATGGAGCCAATTTGAAGGAGCCAATGTTGTGCAAAGTCAAAACCACTAGCGTCGACGGGGGAAGCGGGGGGGCGGGCCGCCGGGGGGCGTCGCGCGTATAGGGGTGATGCGCGATGCCCCTCACTTACATTTTTGCGGTGGAGGTGGGCCCGCCCGCCCTCCCCTGGGTCCGTTTGGCTCCAAAATGAGCCAAAAACGGAGCGGGGAGGGCGCTCCGCTCCTGCGCGTGACGTCACGCGCGGGGGCGGAGCCTCCCCCTTAAGGGTGACGCGCGCCCCCGCTCAGGGGTGTCGCGCGTCGTCACGACGCCCCTGGTCAAAACCAACTCTGTTCCCTCTCCCCTCTCCCAAGAAATTAGCAAGATTTCTTTGCTGCATAGGTATGACTTAGCACTCAATCCTATCAGGGCCTTATGCTGATGGATCTCACAATCCTTCAGTGTATGTCCCAGGCCGACAGCAGGAAAACTGTTCCACTATGTGGTGGGCCATAGCCGCCAGGGCAAATGGCCAGAGGCTGCGTGTGGGCAACAGCAGCCTGCTGAACTTCCTCCATTCCCTGTTGTCACCAGTAAGTCAGCAGCGGGGGAGGATCAGGGTGGTTTGGGCAAGGAGCAGGCTGGGCTGGGGGCATTTCAGGGATGGGAGGGGGAAGATCTTGGCAGTAGCCATGCACACCAAGATCCTTTCCCCTTTCCATCCCAGACCCACTCCCAGGAGTCTCCTTGGACTTACATCAGCGAAAGAGCTGGTGTAGGTCTACTCTGAGGAGACCCATTGGAGGTCAGGCAGCCTACAACAGAGGTAAGTAAAAAAGATTTAGTCCTCTCCTGGGTCATCTGATTCTCTCCCCCCACCACCACCCAGTTATGCACCCATAGCATGCAGCACATTTTCCATCGGTGGTGGTGCATGGTCTGGGCTAGCATGGGATAGATTTGGACCCTTAACATTAAAAGGTAATATTTCCTTAAGGTGTTATGTTCAATGCCCATACAACACATGACAGTACACACAATCTCTAGTCCAGATTTTTTTTTGGGGGGGTCTAGCCCCCATGTAAGTCCAGCATCCCTATTTTCACTGGGAGGTTCTCTCCTCGAGTACAGTGTTTGTCCATTAAGACAAACCTTACCACTGGGGGGGGGGGGGGTTGCATATGGAGCACAACTAGGGCAGGCCTTTCTGGCATGCCCCCTCCAACTTGGTGGAACCTGCATCGACTCTCCAGGGTTTCATAATGTCTGAAAAGGGCTCTTGTGAGTGTCACAAGAGGAAGTTTTTCCATTGTCTTCTTGTTAGTCCCTGGTTCTAGTGGGTGGCAGAAACGTGTGAAAGCATCGCTTTTACACTATAGTATGTTACCATTTCCTCTATATTCTTTCTCATGGGCATCTCATTTAATCCTTTAGGTCCAGTTATCAATTGTACCTTGAAGACTCCTAACGCTACCTTTCCCTCAGTGGCCTTTCACCCAGGGACCACTGAAGCATTTCCGCCTCTCCAACATGTCCTTTGGAGTGTCAGGGCAGCAATTCAAGCAAAACCCATCTAAAACTGGGCTTATCTTAACATTCAGATCTTCTCCCCTCCCTCCTCCTTTCCCATTACCACTGACAGCCCTATCATCCTCCTGTCATGCCCAGGTTGGCATCTCCTCATTGAGGAACTACATGGTTATTATGTCCTGACACTTCTTGGCTAACTCTGAAGTCAGCTGATAAAATAACATTGTACACCCAAGTCATTTCTGACTCTCTGACAATTCCTGTGTCCTTCTCACTGGATTCCTGGCGTTTTGCCTATCCCACCTCTGGGTTAGGTTAAAAAAAAAGTAATCATAAAATGACACCACATCACCATTTTTTTTCCTCCTGCCATTCTGTTGCCCCTCCTCTCTTCCCTTGAATCTTTCCATGGGTTGCATTTACTTTCCTTTTGCTCTTGTTTTAGCAAGACTGGCACTTTGCACAAATTCTCCCTGTATGTTGAAAAGAAGACAGGGTCAAGGCTTTAAGTTAGACCGTGTCCCCTCTTTTCAATGACTGAGCCCCTGCTAGTTATTAGTTCTTTCTAGAGAAACTCCTGTCACTATGATGTTGGTAAGGTGTGTGTATTACATGGGTCTGGGGGAGGGGTTCAGTCAGGGGTGACGTTGAGGGAGAGGGGGGGGAACAGAGCTCTGGGCCTTCCCTACAACAGGATCGGAAATGTTAGCACACAGGACTGCCTTTCAAAGGACCATAACCAGTGATGTAGACCTGAGTCTATTGACTCGGACTTGAGTCTGACTCAAGTCGCGTCAATGACTTGACTCGGACTTGACTTGGCGATTGTAAAAGACTCGACTTGAGACCTGGAGCCTTTTACAACAAGTCAGATTTTATTTAGGTTTAAACCCGTTTTCCCCATTAAACTGATAGGGACTTGCGACTCACAACCAAAGTCTCGGGACTTGGGGGCAAAGACTCAGGACTTGAGACTTGGACCCAGAGACTTGAGACTTGACTCGAGACGTGGAGTAAGAGACTTGATCCACATCCCTGACCATAACCTAGAAGCATCAGGCTTCAGCTGGTGAAACTTGCCTAGGGGCATATGCACCAGTGTGCCCTACCCCCAGAGGCAGATGAGAGAGTTGGTAGCTCATGTTGCATCAAGGCTATGCACATTTACCCAGGAGCAAGTCCTGTTGAACACAGTGGAACTTACTTCTGAGTGACTGTGCAGAGATTAGCACCACTGGCATCGCTGCAGGGGGGCCGGAGCTCTATGTTCCGCCGAGGCTCCAACCCTCCGTTACACGGGAGCACGAAACACCCCCAACCCCTCACCTTCGAAGCAATTCAAGTCGGTGAAAGCAACGCTTTCACCGACTTGAATGGCTTCAAAGCGGGGCCGCTTCATGCTCCCGTGTTACGGAGGGTCGGAGCCTCGGCAGAACATAGAGCTCCACCCCCCCTGCAGCGATGCTACTGATTAGCACTCTGATATACCTTTTATAGTTATCTGATGTTTTATTTTAATTCAATTTTGCAATTTTTTTATACATCTGATTTCGACGACTGCAGCCCACTCCAAGAGTGAAGCTAGATCTTAAAGTAAGTACAATAAGTTTTGAAGTAGGAATAAGTAGCAGGAGAAGAAAACATGCAATGAAGGCATTGAAAGTTGATTTTTTTCCCCATCATATAGTATTAATAGGGTGTACTGTTACACCATGGGGTTCAATGCATCACAGTGTGATCTGTGGACAGATACATAAGTCCCCACTCCACCACTCACTGTGGTTTCTGTTGATAGAGACTGGACCACTCATCATCAGGGTGTTGGGTAGGTTTTGTGTGTGTGTGTGTGTGTGTGTGTGTGTGTGTGTGTGTGTGTGTGTACACGTGCGCGTGTGCGCGCATGCACGCACGTACATTTCCTTTTTCTCTCCTTTTCTTTTTCTTTTCATTGGTTATTTATTTATTTATTTAAAAGAATTGTTCTTTAAATAGAAGAATTATGAATTTGATTTTTTTTTCCTCTTTCACTAAATCAAGGTGGGGAAGTGGGGTGTTGGGTAGGTTTTAATCCAACTGCAAATTTATTCCATGTGCTGTGTGTAATTTTTCACATGTAGGGCTGAGTGGACGTCGTGGACATATTTCCTAAACCTCTCTCTGCCTCTGCTGACACCCGTGTCTGAAGTGAGGATTAGGTTTTGTCCCTCTCAACTGTATCCACTTTGACAAGCCAACCTCAGTGGGAACTGTTGAGCCCCTCCCTATGCGCATAGCTCCACACCACCTGAATGTCAATGTTTGTTTCACAATCTTATGCATGTTTACTTGAAAGTAAGCCCTACAGTGTTTAATGGCATTTCCTCCTGGTGTGCATATGATTTCAGCCTAAATGTGATGCAGAGTGTGATGGAACCCTGGGTGGAGTTTTGATAAGATAGTGTGTCTTTCCATCCTGGATACTCTACCATGACACTTTCACAGCTGAAAGAGTCTTTGGAGCCACCTGTAGATACAGCTCCTCATACTGATGAGATACTGGCAATCCTATTTTTGGACTGTGATTGGGCAAAGCTAGTTCAAGCCTAAAAAAGAGTACGAACTCAAGTCTCCTGGTGCAAATTCAACAGTTCAGCGACTAGATTCCTTCACATCTTGTAGCTCTTCTAGTGAGCTTCCTTGTAGCTCAGTTTTGCATTATGGTGCCAGAACTTAGTATTGCCAACATACATCTCTGGTGTTCTCCAAAATCTAATGCAAACCATATTGATCTGCTGTGATTTTGGAGATTTGTTATTCTTCACAAACATAACAGCACTTTGTGACCCAGTCCATTGGATAGAGTATGCATGCTAGTTCCAGTGTGCAAGCTCAAATCTTCCTTATTTGTGTCTGCAATCTGGCAGGTCGGCCCATCCATGAGGCCAACTGAAACGGTTGCATTAGGCAGCCGATTGGTGGGGGGGCACCCTTCTCTGTCATAAGAACATAAGAACATAAGAAGAGCCCTGCTGGATCAGGCCAAAGGCCCATCTAGTGCAGCTTCCTGTATCACACAGTGGCCCCACCAGATGCCTCAGGGGGCACACAAGACAACAAGATACCTGTGTCCAGTCGCTACTCCCTTGCACCTGGCACAGAGAAAACCTACTCCTACAACCAGGAGGTTGCTTATCCCCATCATGGCTTGTAACCTGTGATTGTCTTTTCCTCCATAAATCTGTCCAATCCCCTTTTAAAGGCATCCAGGCCAGGTGCCATCACCACATCCTGTGGCAAGGAGTTCCACAGATGAATTACACGCTGGGTAAAGAAATATTTTCTTTTGTCTGTTTTAATACTCCCTCCACTCAATTTTAGTGGATGTCCCCTAGTTCTAGTGTTGTGTGACAGGGAAAAGAACTTCTCTCTATCCACTCTCTCCATCCCATGCATAATTTTATACGTCTCAATCATGTCCCTCCTCAGCTGCCTTTTTTCTAGACTGAAGAGCCCCAAACGCTGTAGCCTTTCCTCATAAGGGAGATTTATGGCCCCAGCCCACTAATCATTTTGGTCGCTCTCCTCTGAACCTTTTCCAGTTCCACTATATCCTTTTTGAGATGCGGCGACCAGAACTGTACGCAATACTCCAGATGCGGCCTTACCATTGACTTGTACAACGGCATAATAATATTGGCCGTCTTATTCTCAATCCCTTTTGTAATGATCCAGAGCATGGAATTGGCCTTCTTCACAGCCACCGCACACTGGGTCGACACTTTCATCAACCTGTCCACCAGTACCCCAAGATCTCTCTCCTGATTCCTCACAGACAGCTCAGAACCCATGAGCATGTATGTGAAGTTTTGGTTTCTTGCCCCAATGTGCATCACTTTGCACTTACTTGCATTGAAGCGCATCTGCCATTTTGCTGCCCATTCTCCCAGTTTGGAGAGATCCTTCTGGAGCTCTTGACAATCCCTGCTGGTCTTCACCACCCAGAAAAGTTTAGTGTCATTCACAAACTTGGCCACCTTGCTGCTTATCCCCGACTCCAGGTCATTTATGAACAAGTTGAAAAGCACCAGTCCCAAGACAGATCCTGGGGCACACCGCTTTTCACCTCTCGCCATTTTGAAAATTGCCCATTGACTCCCACTCGCTGTTTCCTAGTCTTCATCCAGTTCCTAATCCATAGGAGGACCTGCCCTCTTATTCCCTGACTATGGAGTTTTCTCAGGAGCCTTTCATGAGGGACCGTGTCAAACGCCTTATGAAAATCCAGATATATAATATCCACAGGTTCTCCCACATCCACATGCCTGTTGACCTTTTCAAAGAATTCTAAAAGGTTTGTGAGGCAAGACTTACCCTTGCAGAAGCCATGCTGAGTCTCCCTCAGCAAAGTTTGTTCTTCTATATGTTTTAAGATTTTATCCTTGATGAGGCTTTCCACCATCTTACCTGGTGTCCACCTCCTTGTCTCCACTGATCCTCCTTCTCCTTCCACTGTCTGGATTGGAAAAAGAAGAGCGGGACAGAGAGGAAGAGGAGATGTGGAAGAGAAGAGAGTGGTGAGCTTGAGAAGCACAGGCTGGCACATCATCAGGTAAGGGGGCAGAATTTGGCATGTTGCCTCAGGTGTCAGGAGGTGTTGGGCCAGCCCTGGCTCTGGGAATAGTCCCATCTCATAAGTTCATTGTGGATATGGCACATTCTTTAACACTGAAGTGAGTGTTTCATTCCTAGGTAAAGTGGAGATCTGTGTGCATAGGAATCCCACATAATCTAGTGTCATAATAACACAGAGCACAGTTCAGCCAAAGTTAAGCACCACCAAGTCCCACTGATTTCAATAGGAAACGTGTTTAAATATCTCCTCTTGAGATGTAAATGTGCTTAATTGGGAACAAATTGTGAGCAGTATACTGGCACTCTAAAACAGGGGTGGCCAAACTTGCTTAACATAAGAGCCACATACGATAAACTTCAGATGTTTGAGAGTCGCAAGAGAGATGTTTGAGAGTCACAATATTTAAGAAGCATTTAAATTCTTAAATACATTTACTCACCATGAACACTAAACTTACGTTTTCATCCATTGGACTCTGTTTATACTCGGTAATTCATTATAAAGCTTGAAATTCTTTTATATTAATTGTGATGCAAAAAGGAGCTCAGCCAACATATTTCCACGAGCTGCACATTATATGTCAAAGAGCATGTGCGGCAGTTTGGCCAACCCTGCTCAAAAGCATTTCAATAGCAAGAGGACAGGTCTCTGCTCCCAAAATGTTTACTGTCCATGCATTGACAGTAGGGAAGATAGTGGATGGGCACCTTCTTAAAGAAGAGACGAGACACAAGATATAGGTGAAACTCAGGCCACAACTTCATCAATAAATGTAAAACAATGATCTGCAACATGTCAATCAAATTATAGTGTAGGTAGAGTATCAATGTACCATGATGGTAACTATAAGTATGGATCTGACTGTCTTGTCTCCCTGGACCAGTTTAGATATGCTCGCATTTGCACTGCGAGTGTGTCATAAGTGGGCATCCTAGCTTAGTCGGGGATAGGGTGGGGTCGTGCAAACTGCCCCTCTACACATTCTGCTAATTTGACATTTAAAGTAACTTTAGCAGCATATACAGAGGCATGATTCAGACTAACTGCCCTCTCCCATGTGAGTAAACCACACAGCCCCAATGTGCCAGGAATTCGGTGGAGCACACACATGCTCACAGTGCGCATGCAACGCAAACATGCAAAGAGTGGCTGGCAGACAAAGAGCTATCCAAAGCTTCCCCGTCTTTGTACTTGTCACACTGAAGTGGGGGGGGAGGCTGAGCTTCATAGTTTTCTCAGAAGCCTTTGAAAAATTGCAGAATAAGAAGCAACGTTTTACTGCAGAATTTAAAACAAAAGCAGCCTTCTTCGAAACGTAAAATCTAGTTCACACATTTAGCAGAGAAGGAAGACAACCAGAGCAAGTCGTTTAAAATGAGCTGAATGGGCATAAACCTTTTTAGTTTCCTCTTTACTTAAAGCTGATGAACTGGCAGCTGGATAGTGTTATGAATAGCTTGCAAAGGTTCGAGTTATATCTAACCTAGTGAATGGAGGTAATGATATATGCTTCATTCACCAAAGAAACAACTGTTTTCTTTTCCTCTAATTCTGTGCTTTGCAGGTACCTGCAGTGATATAATATACATTACTATTATTGTAAAACAAGACTTTATTACATGGCTAAGTAAGTTGATCTTTGTAAAAGTGAACAAGCACATTGAAATAAAATAAAAACTACTTAATCCAATCTTCTCTCATACAATTTCTTTCGAGGAGAACAGACACAGCCTGTTAAAATAACAAAGAATTTAGAGTTTCCATTCACAAAGTGTCCTCATTCAAACTCACATTCTATAGCAACCTCTCCCCCCCCCCTTCTCAGCTTTCCTTGTGGCAGAGAAATGTGATTCCATGGAACCACCAGTGATTTTCGTTTTTATGCTCCCTGGCAGAGCTTTTCGAGCCTCGCAGACCTGGTGACACCTAAATGGCACACACTTTGGATTGTCTTGTTGTGTGGAAAAGGCAGAGAAAGGGAGGAGGAGAAACATGAAACAGGTGGGGAAGGGCAAAGTGCCATTCACAAAGAGTTGGGAGACTGGAGCCGGCGTTGGGATCATTTCTGTGATGAAACAGTGACTTTATTGAAATGATTTCGCGTCAGGTGTTAGATTACTTAGAAAGCCCTGGGAATTCTGTGAAATCTGGCAAGCGTGTGCAAAGCAAAGGGAGGGAGAGAGAGAGAGGAGATCTTCTGAACTTTCAGCCAGGAAATGAGCAGAAAGAAACTATTATTGCTGAATGGTAATTAGTCTTATATGTGCTGCTGGACGACATGCTGCCAATGATGCCATGTAATAACTGGTGCATAAAGCCAACCTCCCTGGCCGCATTAAGCATTATGTGGAACCATTTAAAACCATCATTTGGCTCACTGTCTAGGCCACTGGTTCTTAACCTGGGTTCGATCGAACCCCAGGGGTTCGGTGAGTCAGTCTCGAGGGTTCGGCGGAGTAGTCCTCCGCCGAACCCGCGAGATTGACTCCCGAGGGTGTGCGCGCGCCACCCTAATGACCCCCGTGCCGCCCGACGAGGATGTCTCTGGAGCCGGCAGCAGCGGAGCCTCCGCTGCCGCCGGCTCCGGAGACATCCTCTCCGGCCAGCTGTCTTGGGCAGGAGGAGGCCTTGGAGCGTCCGCCCTCGGCGGAGCTCCAAGGCCTTCTGAGGGAGGCCCGATGCGCAACGTCTTATTTATAAGCTTTAGCGCATGCGCAGTAAGTTTCTGAGGGCAAATTTGCCCTCAAATGTTCTGCGCATGCGCTAAAGCTTATAAATATGACGTCGCGCATGGGGCTTCCCTCAGAAGGCCTTGGAGCTCCGCCGAGGGCGGACGCTCCGAGGCCTCCTCCGAGGCGTCGCTGGAGTGCGACGGGAAGGGCGGACCGCCTGCGCGCGACGCATGGGTGCACGGGCGTCACCGCACGTCACCCATTGCGCGCGTCGCCCCCAGGCGGTCCGCCCTTCCCGCCGCGCTCTAGCCACGCCTCATTGGCTGCAGGTGATAACGCCACATCGATTGGCGTGGCCTATCTGTGCTGCAGGGAACAACATATCTTTGCGAGCAATCCTTTTCGAGGATGCTGGACATAAAAACGAAGAAAAGGAACAGACTTTGTTGCGAAAATGACATGAGAGTGGCACTTGCCAAGGTAAAGCCGCGCATTTCTGAACTGGTCTCTGAAAGGCAACAGCAGAAGTCACACTGATTTGCAGTGAGTAAATATTCATTATGTTTTTGTTTTTGTGTGAAAATCATGTTTTTATATTTGTTCTTAATGGGTTTTTTCTTTAATGGTTTTGTTCATTTTGTGCACCTATAAAAATATACCTATGTATATATACCTAAAATATATACCTATGTTTTGAATTTGAAAAAATCATATTTTATTTTTCAAATTAAGAAGGGTTCAGTGAATACGCATATGAAACTGGTGGGGTTCAGTACCTCCAACAAGGTTAAGAACCACTGGTCTAGGCCATTCATAACATAGTTTCATACATTCATTTTACAGAGGGTAACCTGCAATGTGTCTAATGGGAAATCTGAAGGAATTTCCCTCTTTTCTATTTAGCTGCCCACATCCACCTAAGGGGAACACACACGCAGAAGTCGGCTTTCCGTACATATATACCTAGTTGGACAAAGATCTGTCCCATATTCTCCAATACTTCACAGGCAAAAATGACACTCTTGAAACACCCCTATCATCAAACCAAGGTTGTATTCACATTTGAAGCTTACTGTACTTCTACTGAGTCAGACCATTGGTCCTCCATTGGTCCTTCAAGCTACAGCATTGTCTACACTGATTGGCAGCAGTTCTTCAGGGTTCCGGGCAGGGGTCTCTCAGCCCTACCTGTAGTCTAGTATTCTTTCATATATTACCATTGCTTCCTCGTGGTTTCTTCTCATGCCACCATGATAAAAAAATAGAAGCACTGAACCGTATGGATGGGGAATGCAATGAACCAATTGTGTGAGTCCTCCTCATCCAATCATCGCCATCTCTCCTGTTGGGGCAATAATTAGATGAGAAGGACCTGAGCACATGATTATGGGCTTCTAAACATTACGGCAACAACAAGAGATGGTCACATAAAGCTGCTGTTAGATCTAAGTTAGATCTAACAGCAGCTTTAGGACTAAGTTAGATAATTGGTTCATCTAGAGCAGGGGTATCAGACTATTTCATACAGTGGGCCGAATAGCATTCATGGTGCCTGCTGAGGGCCAGAAGTGATATCATGAAGCAGGAAATGATTGTGGTGCTGGGAGAGCCAAATTATCATGGGAACCAGATAAAGAGCCTCTGTGGGCCATTTCTGGCCGCAGGCCTTATGTTTGACACTCCTGATGTAGATCTATATTGCCTATCTGATTGACAGTGCGGCTCCAGGATCTCCGGCAGAGAAAGAATTCTCCATGTGTTACATGAGGTGTGTAGTATGAGACATGGGGTCAGAGGCGTCGCCAGAAAGGGGGCGGAGGGTCGCCGCCCCACCCACCCCGCCCTCCCGGCGCCCCCCTTATTTTTTAAAATGTTTTTTTGTTTTTTTCTGCGTTTTTTAAATATTTTCGTGCTTTGCATGCGCAGAACAACGAAGCTGTTCCAGCTGACCTTCTGCGCCTTTACGGAGCTTGCGCCCGGGCGCAGGGAGAAGATGCGCCCGGGAGCTGGAAGAAGATCGTCGCTGGAACAACCCTGGAAGCCTTACATTCAAAAGATAAGTGGACGAAAGCATACATATACATACAGATGTCCCGTTAGGACTTTAAAAAGCACGAAAATAGTTTAAAAAACACGGAAAAAAACAAAAACAAAACCCAAAACCGGAGGAGCCCCGCCCCACCCCCTGAGCCCTCCACCCTCCGCCCTGGGGCCCGCCACACCACCGCCCCATATCTGGCGACGCTTCTGCGTGGGGTATTGGACCCAGGACCTTTTGAATGCAAAACATCCATTTGTTGTTATATTGTCATCCTTCCCTTCATCCTAGATGCCTTTAAAAGGCATTTAAAGGCCTAGATGCCTTTAAAAGGGGTTTGGACAGATTCATGGAGGAAAAGACCATCACAGGTTACAAGCCATAAGCAACCTCCTGGTTTTAGAAGTAGGTTTTCTCTGTGCCAGGTGCAGGGAAGTGGCAGCAGGAAACAGGTTATCTTGTTGTCTTGTGTGCCCCCTGAGGCATCTGGTGGGGCCACTGTGTGATACAGGAAGCTGGACTAGATGGGCTTTTTGGCCTGATCCAGCAGGGCTCTTCTTATGTTCTTATCCAAGGAGCTCAAGACAGCATACTGTACATGTTTTTGGCCACCCATTCTTTCCTCATAGTAATCTCACGTGGTAAGTTAGACTGAGGGAGGGTCACTGGCTTCAGGTCATTCTGTGAATTTCCTGACTGTGGGCCTAAGTTCCCCTGGTCCTACGCCAAAATTCTAACTACATCTTCTACCACTGAGTTATAGCTCCTCCCCCAGCTTTGTTAACACATGAAACGGTCTGATACTTCTGCATTTTGGCATATTCTGCATTGGATTTTACTATCCTGGACATTTGGGTCTCTTTCTGTGCCAACCAGCTGAAATCCTAATATCTGCCAGATCTTTCAAATTCTGGCTTTTGGGAAAAGTACACACTACAGTGCTTTCTCCTTCTCTATGCAGTCAAGCCTCTTGATAACTCTATTCTGGAGTAGATCTAGAAGCTGAAATAATACATTGTTTATCATTTATCACATTTCCAGTATCAGTAGGTAGAAAACTGGGAAATATTTTTGAAATGGAAATGAATATAATGCAAGTTCTTGCTTCAGATAATGTATACTTTAAATAGGAATTTAGAGTTTATGTGGCACTCTTTACACGACGTTCTATAGTTCTCCAGTAGCTCTTGGAAAATCCATTGTACTACTAAAAGTGCAATTAGGGATATCATAGCCTTTTGCAAAATTATTTATGCCTCCATTTATGCTTGCAAAGTGCTTCTACTGATAGACCAGCCATAACGTTATGCATTTTGCTACTGGTTCGCATGCAACTGCCCATAAAATTACATATCTTTCTTTTAAAGTATCCTGGATTAGCTATGAACAAGATGAAAGGAGAGGGGAGGACTTACTCCTACTGTTTCTGTGGCGGGCATCAGCACTTCTGTCTATATCACCACAACAAGTAAGCAACGATACCAGCACTATGTTCTTGAAATGGCTGTGTTCCAACTACTGCATTCTCCACCCATCCACCCACCCACCTTCAAGCACACACTCTTGGCTAAGAACGTTGCAAAGCACCAAGCATGTCTGGTTAGTGTTTTGGTCACCTCATATAGTATCCATCTTTAGCTTCTTTTTGTGTATGTTAGTGACAGTAAAAGAAAAAAAAAGATGTTAGAGATCCTGGCATTAATCAAAGCCATTGTTTTTTCAAGCTAAAACTTTATTGTGCATGGTTGTGTTGTCACTGCCTATCAAGCAGTCATTAAACTTGGTAGCGTAGGGCAGAGAAATGCACTCTGTAGTTTTTAGGTAGGAAAAATCCTTTGTATGAGGCTGAGGACCGTTTGTATTACAGAAAACTGAAATGATGCTTATGGGGTGGGGTTGATAATCACTTAGGGAAGGGATGCAATCCTAAACACACACTAGGTACCAAACTGCAATGTCACACAGTTCAATTTATCTTCAGTAAACACATATAGCATTGCATGGATTGTCATTCTGAAATCACTAATAGCCAGAGAACCTCATAAACCTCTCTCTCTCTCTCTCTCTCTCTCTCTCTCTCTCTCTCTCTCTCTCTCTCTCTCTCTCTCATATACATACACATACAAGCATGTTCACTCCCTTTAAATATTAGATAATGCAAACATGTGACCGCCAACACTCATTAGGAAACATCCTGCTTGGGATCGTTATCAGGGGATTGTTGGAAGCGTTGAACAAAAAGGTCAAATGAACTTTCAAATCCAGAGCACAAAGGGCCTGTATCAAGTATCCCAACCTATATACTCAAATGCCATATGTTATGGAGAGGGCAAAACCTAGATCTACAGTCTGCTCCTAAGGAGGAACTAAATTGATTGTTCATTTCTTGCACAGGAATCCCATTTAGTTTGACATTTTCAAGTGAATCATTCCTGCCTTAAATTGCTAAGAAATCTAAAATCAAAGGGGTTGAGGACCTGCTGCCAGGAGCTGTGGCAAGTGGCATAAACATGGCAGTTCATTTTATCAGAAGTTGAGGTGACAGCAGTTCTTCACGGGGACAGATGAAGACCCAAACCAAATGCACAGCTATTCCATGGGGAAATGCATCTGTGAATCACATCTGTTAGGTTCAGCTCATGTGGGATTTGCAGCCACACGTTCACTGCAATCCAGGGCTTTCTTCAAGCTCTGCCTAGTCCCTCCTCCAGGTGCTGCCAATCATCCTTCAGCAGACTTCCTGTGCCTGTATGTATCCCAGCAGTACTTGCCAGCTGAAAGAGGTGGGAGCTTCCCCCAGAGGGTTTGCCTTTCTGGGGACAGTAAACGTCCTGTTCTTGCCAATGGCAGAATATCCACATGCTGTTTGTTGACTGTGCCATCGTGCTCAGGGCTGACTGACTTGCGTAGAAGCAGGCTGATGGCTGCTCCTTGGAGCTTCCTCGCATAGGATTATGCCCCAAAGCAGGCACCTTCCCACGTCACACCCACACCCACACTCAGACAAAGATCTTTCCATTACATCCTCCTTCCCTACCTCACTATCATTCAATGTGCTATGCAGCTTGGGCTTTTTTAGAGGCAAAGACGTGTTATAGACGTGGGAGGGAAGTGGCTGGAGCAACACAGATGAAAAGGTCATGATGACCCTACCCAAACACAGGCCAGGAAAATCACATTTTTGATCCTACTCTGTGGTGATTAATAGTGTCAAAACAGGCTTACTCCACCACCACCATTGCATCTGCACAATATCAGCCAGTGCAACTCCTGCTCCAAGTGGTTTCAGGCATATTAAATTTCGTCCCTCAAGATGGGTAGATGAACCCGAGGTACTCTGCTGCGACAAATTTGTAAGGTAAATTAAAATTGCGCAGAGTTCTTTGGACTTCACTTTGGATGCAGAAGCACGTATGGTCGCAATGGTCCTGTTGGGTCAAAGTTTGAGAGTTTCATGTGTTTCTGTTAACTTCAACGTCAGCAATTTTATTGAGAAAGGTAGAAGCTGAAAAGAAATTACTAATATGATGTCTGCCACATTGGATAGATATTTATAGATATATGGATAGTAAACAGCGCAATCCTGCTTAAGATGCAGTAGCCGGCCTAAATGGTTGGCTGCTGCATCTTAGTCAGGATGTGGCCCACGCTGGCATGGCCTGGGCTCACCTTTGGGGGAAGGGGACGTTTGTCCCCTTCCCCCCCGGTGTAAGCCCCAGAGAAGGCCCCAGTGGGCTTCCACAGATGCACATCAGCTCTTTAGGTGGCGCACAACGAGGGAGGCCATGTAAGGCCAGCCTGGGAAGGGGACAGGGATATGGCGGAACATGCCACCAATATCCCCACCCACCCCCTCCCGGGCCCAGCCTACCAATGGCCCCTGCCACCCTGGCCTGCTCTCCCACCATCCGGCACAGACCTTACCTGGCTTCCAAGGGTGTCGAAAACGTGCCTTATGGCCTAAAGTTGAACAGGATCAGGCTGTAAGTCATAAAAATTGCTCATTTAAGCATCCTCCATTTCAAATTCAATTCCTAATGTCTTTGGATCACACAATACTATCACAATTTCTTTTCTTTTTTCTTTTTGATAATTTTATTTTTCATTTAAACAGTTGTACATATGTATACAGTGTACACATTTTTATAATCTCAATGGTCATAAGAACATAAGAACATAAGAAGAGCCCTGCTGGATCAGGCCAAAAGCCCATCTAGTCCAGCTTCCTGTGTCACACAGTGGCCCCACCAGATGCCTCAGGGAGCACACGAGACAACAAGATACCTGTGTCCAGTCGCCACTCCCTTGCACCTGGCACAGAGAAAACCCACTTCTAAAAAACCAGGAGGTTGCTTATGGCTTGTAACCTGTGATGGTCTTTTCCTCCATGAATTTGTCCAAACCCCTTTTAAAGGCATCTAGGCCAGGTGCCATCACCACTTCCTGTGGCAAGGAGTTCCACAGATGAATCACACGCTGGGTAAAGAAATATTTTCTTTTGTCTGTTCTAACTCTCCCTCCACTCAATTTTAGTGCGTGTCCCCTGGTTCTGGTGTTGTGCGAGAGGGAGAAGAATTTCCCTCTATCCACTCTCTCCATCCCATGCATAATTTTATAAGTCTCAATCATGTCCCCCCTCAGGCGCCTTTTTTTTTTCACATACATAAGGATTACACATATACCTCCAAGAATGTTTTCCAAACCTCTTCAAATGTATCTAGAGATAATTGACTTCTGAAATAAATAAGTTCAAATATGGAACGAGCCCTTAAATCTTCAATCCAATATAAGTGCGCAGGCGGTGATTTATCTTTCTAAGCTTTAAGAATATGCCATTTTGCTACCATTAAGGCACAAACAATCCACCTATGTTGACCCTCCGATAATCTCCACACAGATGGCAAATAATTCAATAATATATGCATATCAGTAAACTTCAACCTTTGATTTACTACCTTCGTAATACTACTTATAACCTGTATCCAAAAGGGTTGTATCACCATACACGTCCAGAATATATGAGAATATGTAGCTTCATTCTCACCACACCGCCAACATGTAGAGTTGTTATTGAGACCTTTAATATACAAATGTTTAGGAGTCCAATACACCCTAAATAGTATTTTTTTTTTGATGTATCAACTGTAATTTCAAGTTCCCTGGACGTTTTAATTGTATCCCCTAGTATCTTGTTCCATTGTCTATCAAGTATAAAGGTAAGGTAAAGGTGACCCCTGATAATTAAGTCCAGTCATGTCCGACTCTAGGGTGTGGTACTCATCCCCATTTCAAAGCCGAAGAGCCAGCGTTGTCTGAAGACGCCTCCGTGGTCATGTGGCCGGCATGACTCTCCTTGCCGCAGCGTGTAGCATGCAGCTGGAACACGGAGCGCTGTTTACCTTCCCACAAGCGGTACCTATTTATCTACTCGCATTAACATGCTTTGGAACTGCTAGGTTGGCAGGAGCTGGCCAAGCAACGAGAGCTCACCCCGTTGCGGATTTGAACTGCCGACCTTTCGATCGACAGCTCATGGTTCAACGGTTTAACCCACTGCGCCACCCGCTGGCCTGATATTGGCTTGATACTATCAAATATAGGATTTCCTAATTCCTGGTTCCATTGCTCCTGTAAATCATTCAGATCGTATTCATTTAGAGATTTCAAATATTTATAGAATGTTATTACTGGTTTCTTTCCATTACTAGAATTGAGTAACATATCCAAAATTGAGGGTACTTGGGATGCAGAAATTGCCCCTTGGACCAAACTTAGATACCAATAGATGTTTCAACTGTATATATTGCCAGTTGGCCACAGGTTTAAGTTCAAATTTATTGATCACTTGGGCTACTGGTAGAAAATCCTGGTCTTGATCAATCAGCTGATGTAATGTTAAAATTCCCATTCTGACCCAGTCCTTCCAAAGAATTGTTGTCTCCCTATTTTTAATTCAGGGTTGCCCCACAAAGTTAGTCTAGCATATATAAAAGGATCAAACCTATACTTCTTTGCCATATTCATCCATAAATGCCTTATTGAGGAGATTGTTAATGGAACTACCCCCCCCCCATCCATTTCAATCCTAATACCATCCGCGTGGGTAGTGGGGTTCTAGATATGAGAATTCCAAACTAGCCCATGGAGGTGAGTCTGGCTCAAAGTTCCAGCATCCAGTAAATGCTAAAAGAAAAGCCTGATGATAAGATCTAAGATCTGGCAGACCAAATTCACACTAGGTATACGGAAGCTGCATTCTTTTAATCAAATTCCTAGGCTGCGACTCCCCCCACATGAATTTCCTAAATAATGCTTAGAATTTATTAAAATATTTATTTGGTATATAAACAGGGATCACTCTCAAGACATATATAATCCATGGGATCACATTCATTTTCAAGGAATTTATCTTGCCCCATAGGGACAGGTTCAATTGCGTCCATCTGTCCAGGTCTAGTTCTATATCTTGTAAAAATTTGTTAATATTCAATGGAATAATCTGCGTTATATCAACAGGTATTTGTATTCCTAGACATTTAATTATGGTTGGACACCACTGGAATTTTCATCTAGTATATAAATTACAATAATTATTTGGACCTAGCAGCATAACTTCCGATTTAGACAAATTTATTGAATATCTTGACAATTTTGCATTCCCAGAAATATTTTTCATGATTTCTGGAACAGAACTTTGTGGATCTGAAACAAATAATAAAACATCACCTGCAAATAGAACTATTTTGTGCCCCTTTGAGTTATTAATGAATCCAATTCCTTTTCTTGTACTTTTCAACCTGAGGGAGACATCAGTGTTTTTCAACTTTATTGCTTTCTTATGTCTTCATTTTCATGATTCTAGAAGGAAAACAATTAAGAAAAAAATGCAGTGCCCTTGAATAGCCTTGTTTTAAATTTAAGCACACCGGTCAATAGCCATAACATCTGTCAGACACTGAAGTGTCACATAAAAGGGAAGCTTCTAGTCCACTTGAAATTTAATAGCATGTATTAATAGTTCTCCTCCATCCTTCACCACACTGTACAATACCAGAACTCTATGATAGGTTGTAATAAGAATGAAAGAAAAGAAACACTTTTATATATGACTAGCCCTGAGACAACTAATGGGGTGAGATGTGAGGATAAAATTAGACATAAAAGGAGAAAAATCTCGTAGGTTTTTTCTTTGGTAAAACACCACAGAACTCAGGACTGATATTGCGAACAAAATGTTTAGTGCATATCAACCAATTTGACTCTTTTTATACAGTCACTTTTGGATAGGCACCTCAAGCCTGGTTCCACTGGCATGGAAGGAAGTCTGACAGAATACATCTCCAGGTAAATCTGATTGGGACAAAACCTCTAAACAGAATCTCAGAGAGAATGTATACCACAGACTAGAGAGATACAAATAATGCCAAGACGATGCTAGTGTGGTTGTGAGCAGACCCAAGGAAGATGGTGATGATGTCATCGCCAGTTACTTCCAGTGGTACACAGAAGTAGAGGGGCGCCGGAGGTGGTACTTGGCTAGGAAGGGGTTGAGAGCCCCTGAACTAGATGGATCTTCAGCCTAATCTAGCAGGGTTCTTCTTATCTTGTCAGGCAGTCCAATCCTGCAAAACTTTGGTTTTGTTTTTGAACCTTTGTTGCCAGGAGGGGACACGTGGTAGCACATTCTCAGGTGAAACACCTGGGTTCTTTCTCCCCAGAGATGCCTATTGGCTCCTTTTTCCATGATTCTTTGGCACATGGTTAAAATTCTTTTTATTTTACCAAACTTTGGGATTTGTTTGATTCTTTCTTCTGTGATTTTTTATGGTTTTTGGGAAACTGGCTCTTAGTTATTGCTGTTATCTCTTCATTGTTGGTTGTACGTTGCTTTAATTGATGCTTTGTAAGATGCATTGTAGAGGGGCTGTTGGCTTTGGAACTAAAAGGCAACACACAATTATTTTCATAAAATAAATGAGTTTAAAATGGGAAGAGTTATGTTCATTTATATGATTTAGTCATGGGGCATGACATGTCAGAAGACGTTAAATATTTGCAAGAACTTAACACACTGCTGTGCATTTTTTTTCCAGATTGATCTATCACGTCTGATGTTTGTGGCTGCCTATTGTAAGCGGTGAGTGTCATTCAGAATGAAGTGTCAAGAAACCCCCATGTGTTCCTCAGCTGCCTTTTAAGAAGTTACAAATGACACCATTCATCTTATCACATGATGGACTTGTTGCATCTTGTCATAAGACAAGACATCTGCCTGCCTCTGAATGGCTTCGAGATTGATTTTCTACATCTTCCTGATTGCGCAGTGCAGCTTAGTTAGGCGATATTTTTGTGGGCTGTTAAAAACAAAGCTTATCTGTCTCCAGGTCAAGTGCGGCAACAAACACATTCCACAGAACCCTTGAATCGCGTTAAAATATGGGAATCTACTTGAGATAAATTACTTGAGATGGAATCAAAATACATACATGAACATGATCCTTTTACCTAAATTCAATACAATATGGCAAATGTGGTCATATACTGTATATTTTCTTTTCTTTTCTTTCTTCTTTTCTTTTTTATAAGAAAATGACTATAGCCATAAGATAAATAATTTAAACATGTTGGGAAACTCTTTGTGAGATATAAGTGAATTCATTGTGCCCGCTGGGATATTTACCAGATGAAAAGTGCGACAACGACAGTAGTCTGGTTGTTTGGTACATAATTTAGAGTATCCCTCATGAATATTTCATGGCGTTTCATTTGTGTATGAATTGTAAGACATGTATATCTAGATTCACAAGGGGCACTGTCAGGCTCCTCCAGCTGAAATAAGCATTTTTTATTACTTGGGAGTACTGTTGAAGGAACGGAAGGTGCCTATTCCGTTTTATGAATAATAATATGTCCATTTTGGGGAGGGGGAAGTGGATTTTTTAAAAAATGTACACACTCAGCTTTGGCTTAGTCAGCAGGGACTGTTTTCCATTAAGGAGAGATCATGTCTTTTCTAGGTGAGAGTCTGCAATGGCTTAGCTCATGAGAAACAATAGGATAATAAATAGGGAAGAAATAACAAACGAAGAAAAAAACCCTATTTATTTGTTAGATTTTCTATCATCCATACTTTCTATCATTCATTAGCAAATTGTATAGAAATTATCCATTCAACAGTAAGCACTTTTAAGCATTGTTGATTTCACAGGAAAAAAAAAAGAAAGCTTAGCTTACATATCTTCCATTTAAATCAATGAGCCACTTGGGTTAAATCATATCAGTTATTGTATTAATATTACAATACTGCAGACCTCCTAAAACAGCACTAGTTCAAAATACTAGTGGAAAACAGAATGGCTAAATACTCAACAACTGCAAATATATACTTCTCTAGGTAAGCTTACCAGGTAGCTTAATAATATTATTACAGTACTATATTTGATTTGGTCCATTCAGGAAACACCCTCCTTGTCTTCATTTGATTCAACCTGCATTAGATAAAACATGCTATAATAAAACCCAGCAAATATCATATGTCTACCCTACAAATGCAACCCAGTTTCCATTTTGTTCACTTGTCATGACTCCCAAACAAACAACTCTGTTTACGGCTGAATATTTCGAACACAGAATTCTCAGGACTGCACAAGACGGCAATTCCCATTGTTCTTTTGAGGGAAGATATATCCATGTTTGTTTTGAAATTCAAACTGGTTTATATTATATTTGTAGTAAAAAACCCTCTGGATCCTCAGATGTTCTGGAGCTGAAAAGCTGATCAGCACTTTAAAGCTGACCAGCACTGACCAGCACTGAAAAGCTGACCAGCACTGAAAAGCTGACCAGCACTTCTGGAGCTGAAAAGCTGACCAGAGGACGTCATTTACTCATATGTGGAAATTTTAAGTGCTGGCACTTAGAAACATTGAAATTAGGGCAAAAACTGCCCTCCTTCAACTGCGTAACCTTAACCTTCATTGGCGGGGGGGGGGATCCCACAGGGGCTCTGGTGTGTCCCTCCACAATCAACCCACCCATCATCATGGCAGGCATTTTGCTAGTTAATTAGCAAATGGAGGAAAACCAAACAGAGAACATACATGATGAGAGACAGAGCAGAAGATCCGCCTGAGCGAATCAAGCTTCTCATTTATGCTTTCTCATCATTGCTATGAAACTGGCACCTTAGCGCACATTTTAGGAATAGGGAGCAAGAAGGCCAAAGGACCCTGCGACTAATTTTAACAGTATCTTTTAAAAGCCTTTAAAAGCAAAACCAGTCTTTTCTTACCAAAGCCAGGAGGGAAGACGACACCAAAGGGATTCTGTTCTAAAGTCCTGTTAATAAAGTTACTACTTCTTTAACAACATTTTAAAAGACTTTTAAAGGGCAATCTTCTTTAGCCATGCTTCAAGCGTAAGCCATCTTACACAGGGGAAGGGTTGGTATGGCTCTTTTAACAGATTTTATACGAGGTGGCGGAAAAATATCAACACCATATAAAAGCCTCATTAAAGCATTTCAAAAATAAGATAAGGAAGAGAGAGACAGACCGAGTGAGATGGCTGAGAAATGGAGTAAACACAGGTTAAAGAGAGTCAAGGGAAGAGAAAAGGGGTTGTTGCTTCTAAGTGGATACAGGCAGGTGCTAATCTTTAGAAATTTGTATTTATGTGAATCTGGCTGTGTTGAAAAGCAAACAGAAATGAGTGCTGTTCTCCATAAGGTAAAATCCTCACTTTACTGAAATCTGCTGAAAAGCATCCATAAATTAGGTCCAGTTGATATGCACACATGTACAAAATGCTAAATAGGCCAATGTCCTGTGGACTAGCTATTGCCTGTGGGCTACCTATATGATTTTATTGTTAGTAAAAATAACTATGCTTTAATCGTAATAGCATTTGATAGCACTGTTGTGTACTCAAAGTGTTTCATGTGAATTACAGCACAATACTATGCACGTCTACTCAGAAGTAAGTGCCATTGTGTTCAATGGGGCTCACTCCCAGGAAAGTGTTCATAGGATTTCAACCTTGTTCTGTTACAACTCTGTAACGTAGGCATTATCCCCATGCTGCTGAAGAGTTCCAAGGTAAACCTGGGCACTGAGGAGGGAAGGAATTCTTGTGAAGTTTCTTATTTATTTTTTAATGACAAGCATCTTGTGTGTTGTCTAAGAGTTGTTAGCCTCAGAAATGCTGATTAAAGACAGTTGTTTTTCAGCTCAGAAGCTTCTTGCTTCTTATGATGAAAAAGTTTCAAAATGCAGTACATCCTTATTCAAAAAGGATGGTGCAAAAGTAAAGCTGATTTTTCCTTAAATGAGCAGACACACCACAACTGTCATGACATGAAGAAACAGAAAAACTGTCCAAGTTTCACATACACATTACAAATGTTCGATGTGGGCACTTGCGTAACTACAATGAGGCAACGGGGGACAAATGCCCTGGGTGACAGCCGCAGTCTCTTTGCGAGGAGACCGCGGCTGTTCCCCCCCTTGCCCCATTGTAGCTACACAAGTGCCCACATTGGACAATTGTAATGTGCATGTGAAACTTTGACAGTTTTTCTGTCCTTCCATGTCATAACGGTTATGGTATGCGTATGTCAGTTCATTTAAGAATAAATCAGCTTTACTTTTGCACCATAATAACCCTGTAATTAAAAACTTCCAAAAGTTACCCCTTACTCTTACTCTAAGCTTTCCACCATGCTCACAGTATAGCAGCTAAGCATGATTTTCATGATAGTGAAAAATCTGCCCAGAGTCAAGGAGATTGGAGTACAGAGTTGTGCCAATTTTTTTCAGGGGTGTGTATGTGGTGCTACTTACAGTGTGTGTGTGTGTGTGTGTGTGTGTGTGTGTGTGTGTGTGTGTGTGTGTGTGTGTTTACCAGAAGTTTTCCTATCCTAAAATTAAACTCTCTCATTTTTATATGGAAGCTGCCATGTCATAAAGGACTGTTTTTATTTAATTTATTTATTTATTTATTCACATTTTTATACTGCCCTTCCTCCAAGGAGCTCAGAGTGGTGTACATATTTCCTCCCCTCCTTTTTGTCCTCACAACAACCCTGTGAGGTAGGTGGGGCTGAGAGATAGTGACTGGCCCAAGGTCACCCAGGAAGCTTCGTGGCTGAGCGGGGATTTGAACCTGGATCTTCCAGGTCTAAGTCCGACTCCCAAACCACTACACCATCCTGGCTTTTCAAAAGCATTGGTTCGATGAGCCAAAACTGTGCTCCCAGTGGGGGGGATGCATCCACTGGTCCTACCCTGTTTATGTCCCTTCGCAAATATCTCCAAAGACTTTACAACCAAGTAGGTTTAACTCTTCTTTCTCAATTCAGGGAGAAATGTGCATTGGCATTTTTTTTTCTGGGAAAAACTTAAGCATACTCTCTGGTGAAAGTGCAGGACACAAATACGGTAGGCAGAGGTAGACAGGTGTAGTCTGCTACTTTGGGCACAAGCCTGCCTAAGGTAACGCTGGCGGAGCTCCTGCTCCACCAGCGTTGGGTGTCACAAACGTGCAGTAAAGCACATTTGCAGCACCCAAAGAGTAAGTGGTGCAGCGTTGAAGCTGGCGGTGCAGCACTGAGGCCGGCACCACTCACTCAACCTCTGGATGCCATCCCGGACACAGGTAGGTGCTGCGCTGGGTGACGGGAGGGCGTGAGGAGGGCAGGCCGGGGTAGCGGGGGAGGGGACGATTGGATGGCCAGACCAGGTAGGGGGCAGGGATATCGGTGCCGCACTGAGCCGATATACTAACCCCCTTCCTGGGCCTGGCCGGCCTTACACGACCTCCCTGGTTGTGCACCAGCTAAATAGCTGGCACACATCCAAGGGGACCCATTGGGGCCACCGGGGCTTACACCAGAGGAAGGGAATGAAGTCCCCTTCCCCTGAGGTGAGCCCTGGCCCCTCCAGCGTGGGCCACGTCCTGCATAGGATGCAGCAGCCAGCCATTTAGGCCGGCCGGCCGGCACAACTTAGGCAGGATTGGGCTGCCCATTTGGGAATTTTTGACTGGAGATACTGCAAATCCATTTAGGATCTGGGCCTATCCAGGTCAACCAGGCTTTCCTGGGTGACCCATGGCAAGTCATCATAATCGATCAGCCTCAGTTCTTTGTCTGTAAAATAGGAAGAATAAAGATTTTTCAGGTGGACAAACACAAAAAAAGTGTAAAGCAAA
The DNA here is from genome assembly GCA_026170595.1 of Plestiodon gilberti rubricaudatus. Lineage (NCBI taxonomy): Eukaryota > Metazoa > Chordata > Lepidosauria > Squamata > Scincidae > Plestiodon > Plestiodon gilberti. The sequence continues at coordinate 22,474,690 of JANXHW010000002.1, read as the reverse complement.
TGAAAAAAAAAATGCAAATAAAAGCTGCCAAGTTTCCCCATCTTGATTTTATGCTAAGGACCTCATTATTAATGTTCTATTCCAAGTGAACACAACACAGTACAGTTGAACTCCTGCAAGCATAATTTGAGAAATATCTAATATCACTTTAAAAGTACTGTTTGTCTTTTTAACTCAAATTGATATCTTGCATTTTGGGCCTTGTAGTCACTCGGAAGATTTGTGTCAGTATTATGGCATAACATCATGGTATAATCAATGTGACATAACCTGGTCTCCCTCTCCTTTTTTTTTTCCTTACTAAAGTATTACTGCATAAGATTATTAGTAATTCTGACAGACTGTATGTCACTAGCCAATCAAACAGGACAGGAATGGATTATCTCAGAGAAAACAGCACAAACTGCAGGGTTCCACGGCCTTTTCACAAGAATGTCAAAGGAAACTGCTGGCCACTTACAACTAGAATGTTAATAGCTGATGTCACTTTTAACGCTGACAGCTCAGCAGTGAAAGGGCACTAATCTCTGTTTGTAATATGCACAATTGAAGAAAAAGGGGAGCCTAAGCATTTCTGCTTAAGCAAAGGCTATATATTAACTGATTGTCTGAAAATGTAGGGAATGCTTCATAACCTGTCTGGGAGTGACGGGAAGAATAATAATTTTTTAAAAAGCGTTGGGTTTTCTTTTTTCCTGTATTGATCAAGGAGAGGAAAACAAAATGCTGCTTTCAAGTCCGATCAATTCCGAATCTCTTTCCCTTATATGGAGAATACTAGCGGGTGTCTGCTGCAGAGTCGGCACACAGATTAGAAGCCGTATTTATCACCCGGAGACTGAAGGTGCTGTGCTGGCAGGCGCAATGGCGCAATGTGGACAGCAGGGGGAGAGGAGGAGGAGGACAGAGCAGATTGTGGGACAAGCTTCAGCCCTGGCCTATGAAGAGCCGTGTGCTGCACTCTCAGGTTCCCACTGGAACCTACAGGGTGAGGTCAAGAGAGCCTATTCTTCACGGAGGGCTAGAATTGAATTGAGTCTTTGGAAATGGTCAAAATGTCACGAATGTTCCAGTTTTACCAGGCAGCCCCTACATGTGAAATTTTCATCTCTCAATCGGACTCGCAAAGGCTTAAGGTGTCATATCGTCGTCTCCTGACTGCCTCCCACCATTGATCTTTTTTCTGTAGGGCACAACCACAGAGGGACAGAACAGGACAGAAGCAGGTAGTAGAAGGGCGATTGCAGTCCACTGGAAGATCATGGGTGAAGTTCAGGTTGACCATGACTGTTTTGCTTCCCTGCTGCTCGGGGTGCTTCTCTGCATTTTGATATGATGTAAGTGCAGAGTGGGATCCTTCTGAGAAGCAGCCAATGTAGACCTGCAGGTGTGGCATGGTGATGGATGGCAGCCTTCTAAAATGATGAGAGGGCTAGCCAGCCCATGCAGTCCTTCTTTGGTGGTCAGCAGTCCATCTGCCCATGGAGGCTTGCCAGCACCAACATGCCTGCCAGCACCAGGGGAAGAGAGTGGAACAGTGAGAGCCTAGCCAGCCTTCCATCACAAGTATGGACAAGTCAGGTCCTTGGTGTATCTGTATGCCTGTGCATGAGAGACAGAGAGAGAGAGAGCGTGCGTGCATGTGTGCGTGAGAGAGAGAGAGAGAGAGAGAGAGAGCGCACATGCAAGTGTATGGGGAAAATGTATGGGTGAAGTGGAATTTCACAGCAGTTATCCTGCCCAACTCCACTGTTCTGCTTTTCCATGAGCTCCCGTCTTCTGTCCCAGCTCCTGCCAACCTAGCAGTTTGAAAGCAAGAAATTGCAAGTAGATAAATAGGTACTGCTGCGGCGGGAAGGTAACAGCGTTCCATTAGTCACGCCGGCCAAATGATCACGAAAGCGTCTTTGGACAGTGCTGGCTCTACGGCCTTAGAAACGAAGATGAGCACCGCACCCTTGAGTCGGACATGACTGTTTTCGAGCAGGGGATACCTTTACCTTTTACCTTGATTTAAGATGCAGGTTTTGCTTTTAAGTGTAGGTGACAATTGGGGCAAAAAAAGGAATTTTTCCTTAGCTCGGACATGTTGGTGGTGCTGTTTTCAGCTTTTTTTCTTTTCTCCTGATATATAGAGTTGAGTTTTATTTACTTATAAAATGTTGGTGCATCATTTGAATTGTGGCAGAAATAGAGCCCCCTGCTTGATACATGGAAGTACCTATGACACAGAACCTATAGTGTCTAATAACTGGTGTAATCTATATAGTAAGCCCCCTCCCTCCCCCAAAAAAAACCTGGGCTCTGTGAAGACCCCTCACATACCAGCTATGCTGATTTTATTCCACTTAGCTCAATGTAGGGTTAATTTTTTAGAAATGTTTTAAATTATTTTATTTGCTCGTATTTTACTTATTGCTCCTCCCCCCTCCCCTTTTAGTCCTACTTTGGTTCATTAGATGCAGTAATATCTCCCTTGTCTGTGACAATTTCCATTAATATCTCGAAGGCAGCTATTAAGTATCATTACAAGCAAAGATTATAGATGGATACTACGTACAATAACAAGTGCAGGGAAAGACAATAGTCACATTTTCATTTGATTCCTTGTTCTTAAGATGCAAATGAAATCACAGTTTTTCCTAATCTTCTTTTCTACATTTATACTTCTCAAATGCTTTCTAAAAAGCACAACCTTCCGGATCAAATAAATATCTGTATTTGGATTATTTCAACAAAGAAAAAAGAGCATCTGACAGGTGTCTGACTTCCTGATTGTCCTCAAAATACGGTTGTCATCTGATTGCAAAAATCTTTGTCTTTTAGAGTTTAACCTCTCCTGTGTTCACTGATTCTTTCCTGAAAACATACCACCCAAGTCCCAACCCTTCTCTTTCCACCCAAGCCAGTCTTATTTCCACCTTTGGAGCGAAACTGGCTAAAAATGACCTGGAGGGCCTTTGCAGGGAAAACTTGATGAGAAAAGGAAGGGTTAATCACCTCCCTCTAGCTTGCCAATACTCTCATGGAAGTGCTCTACAACCCCACAGTTGCCTTATGTTATGAGGCAATATGTTTTCTTAGTAAGAGAGCTAACTTTGCCTCGAGGAAGGAAAAAAGGTAGGTTTTTTGGCCAGAGAAATAATTTGAGTTTATCAGGCTGATAGAAGCAGTTTTGAGGCTTGTGGACTGCAGGTGTGTGTTGTTGCTTTTGGTGGAACTGACTGGTGCTGCTTCAGAACAAGCACTGCCCACTAGTGTGTCTTCTGACCATGTCACCTCTATATTTGAAATAAACATATTATTACAAAAACATCACATCTCTCATATTGTCTCCTCATAAGGCAATGGACATTGCAAAGCAGCCTTGGAACTACCTACTGCTTGATAAAGTGGGGAGTGTGAAAACTTGACCTGGCTATGAATTGAGTCATACATCATATTTCTCTGCACTTGATTACTTGTACACTCTGAGAAGCACTGCTCAAATTATGGGGGCAGTAGTTGTTGGCCCATAATTAGGCTTAGCAGATCTCCAACCGGGACAGAGTGCTAGACCTTTAGGAGAAGGAATGTGGGCAGGTGAAGCTTGTTAAAACTTAGAGCACAATCCTAGGCATGTCTATTCAGAAGCAAGCCCCATGGATGCCTAGGATTGTGCTCTAAGGTTTAACAAGCTACACCTGCCCACATTCCTTCTCCTAAAGGTCTAGCACTCTGTCCCGGTTGGAGATCTGGTAAGTCTACCCATAATGCTATTTACAAGCCCCACTCGTTGAATTCTACCAGCAAATCACAGTCCCCTTATCTTCTAAAATAGTAGTTGAAGAGCCAAAACAAAAGGTAGGGATTCTCTTGTAGTTTGGGCACTGCTAAAAATGCAGGGCTCCCAGCCACAGGGAGAAAGTGTTGGGAGGGCACTGCCACTGAGCCTGTTCACATCATCTAATTTTAGAATAAGGTCTGAAAAGGGGTCATGTTACTTGCAGCTGAATGCATCAAATGCATCATAAAGCGTTGGAGCTGAAAGAGACCTTTTCCTCTAGTTCAGCATCCCTGACAGGTGGCCATCCAGACTCTGCTTGAAAACATCCAACAAAGGAGAGCCCACTACTACCTGAATGCTGGAGTCTGGACCACTCTTACAGTTAGGAAATTCTTAAGAACATAAGAACATAAGAAGAGCCCTGCTGGATCAGGCCAAAAGCCCATCTAGTCCAGCTTCCTGTGTCACACAGTGGCCCCACCAGATGCCTCAGGGAGCACACGAGACAACAAGATACCTGTGTCCAGTCGCCACTCCCTTGCACCTGGCACAGAGAAAACCCACTTCTAAAAAAAAAAACAAAAAAAAAACAGGAGGTTGCTTATGGCTTGTAACCTGTGATGGTCTTTTCCTCCATGAATTTGTCCAAACCCCTTTTAAAGGCATCTAGGCCAGGTGCCATCACCACATCCTGTGGCAAGGAGTTCCACAGATGAATCACACGCTGGGTAAAGAAATATTTTCTTTTGTCTGTTCTAACTCTCCCTCCACTCAATTTTAGTGCGTGTCCTCTGGTTCTGGTGTTGTGTGAGAGGGAGAAGAATTTCCCTCTATCCACTCTCCATTCCATGCATAATTTTATAAGTCTCAATCATGTCCCCCCTCAGGCGCCTTTTTTCTAGGCTGAAAAGCCCCAGACGCTGTAGCCTTTCCTCGTAAGGGAGGTGCTCCAGCCCACAAATCATTCTGGTCGCTCTTTTCTGCACCTTTTCCAATTCAACTATATCCTTTTTGAGGTATGGTGACCAGAACTGGACACAATACTCCAGATGTGGCCTTACCATCGATTTGTACAAAGGCATAATGATATTGGCCGTTTTATTCTCAATCCCCTTTTTAATGATCCCGAGCATGGAATTGGCCTTCTTCACAGCCGCCGCACACTGGGTCGACACTTTCATCGACCTGTCCACCAGCACCCCAAGATCTCTCTCTTCATCCGTCACAGACAACTCAGAACCCATTAGCGTATATGTGAAATTTTGGTTTCTTGCCCCAATGTGCATCACTTTGCACTTACTTACATTGAAGCGCATCTGCCATTTTGCTGCCCATTCTCCCAGTTTGGAGAGATCCTTCTGGAGCTCTTCACAATCCCTGCTGGTCTTTACCACCCGGAAAAGTTTAGTGTCATCCGCAAACTTGGCCACCTCACTGCCTATCCCCAACTCCAGGTCATTTATGAATAAGTTGAAAAGCACCGGTCCCAAGACCGATCCTTGGGGCACACCGCTTTTCACCTCTCACCATTGTGAAAATTGCCCATTGACTCCCACTCGCTGTTTCCTGGTCTTCAACCAGTTCCTAATCCACAAGAGGACCTGCCCTCTTATTCCCTGACTGTGGAGTTTTCGCAGGAGCCTTTCATGAGGGACCGTGTCAAACGCCTTCTGAAAATCCAGATATATAATATCCACGGGTTCGCTCGCATCCACATGCCTGTTGACCTTTTCAAAAAATTCTAACAGGTTTGTGAGGCAAGACTTCCCCTTGCAGAAGCCATGCTGACTCTCCCTCAGCAGAGCTTGTTCTTCTATGTATTTTAAGATTTTATCCTTAATGAGACTTTCCACCATCTTCCCTGGAACAGATGTTAGGCTGACCGGCCTGTAGTTTCCCGGGTCCCCCCTCCTTCCTTTTTTAAAGATTGGCGTGACATTAGCTATCCTCCAATCCTCTGGCACAGTGGCTGTTTTAAGGGACAAGTTGCATATTTGGGTCAAGAGGTCAGCAACTTCATTCTTGAGTTCCTTCAGAACTCTTGGGTGGATGCCATCCGGGCCTGGTGATTTATTGATCTTTATTTTGTCAATTAAGTCTGAGACGTCTTCTCTTTTAACCTCTATTTGACTTAATTCTTTAGTCAGGGGAGACTGTTCCGGCAGCGGTATTTGCCCGAGGTCTTCTGCCGTGAAGACAGATGCAAAGAACTCATTTAATTTCTCTGCAGTCTCCAAGTCCCCTTTTATCACCCCTTTCTCTCCCTCACCATCCAGCGGACCCACCGTTTCCCTGGCAGGTTTCCTGCTTCTAACATATTTGAAGAAGCTTTTATTATTCCCTTTTATGTTGCCTGCCATACGTTCCTCAAAGTCTTTCTTGGCCTCCCGTATCATCTTTTTACATTTCTTTTGCCACAGTTTGTGCTCCTGTTTATTTTCCTCATTAGGGCTAGACTTCCATTTACGGAAGGAAGCTTCCTTGCCTTTTATAGCCTCCTTAACTGTGCTTGTTAGCCATGCCGGCATCCTCCTGGACTTGGTCGAGCCCTTCCTCCTTTGTGGGATACACTCCCGCTGGGCCTCTATGACTGTTGTTTTAAACAGCCTCCATGCACTCTGGAGCGATTGGACTCTTTTTACCTTCCCTTTCAGCTTTTTCTTAACTAGTCTTCTCATTTTGGGGAAGTCTGCCCTTCGGAAGTCAAGGGTTTTCGTGTCAGATTTGCTCGGCACTCTCCCTCCGACATGCATGGCGAAACAGATCGCAGCATGGTCACTGTTCCCCAACGGTTCGGTAACATTTACCTCCCTGACCAGATCTTGAGTGCCACACAATATCAAGTCCAGAGTCACCTGTCCTCTGGTCAGTTCCGTGACAAGCTGCTCTAAGGCACAGTCATTTAACATATCCAGAAATCCAGTCTCTCTTTCATGACCTGAGCATGAATTGACCCAGTCGATGTGAGGATAATTGAAGTCCCCCATGACTACAACCCTGTCTCTCGTTGACACCTCCCTGATTTGCTTCCTTATTTCAAGATCCCCCTTCAGGTTTTTGATCTGGAGGACGGTAGCATGCCCCTACTATTACATCACTCTTTGAGCCTGGTAATCTAACCCACAGTGATTCTATGGAGGAGTCATAGCCCCCCTCCAGCTCTACTCTGGTGGATTCTACCCCCTCTTTGACATAGATGGCCACCCCACCTCCAACACACCCCTCTCTGTCCCTCCTATAGAGTTTATATCCTGGAATTGCAGTATCCCACTGGTTCTCCGCATTCCACCAGGTTTCTGTTATACCTACTATGTCAATGTTTTCCCTAGCCACCAAACATTCCAGTTCTCCCATCTTTGCCCGAAGACTTCGGGCATTTGCATAAAAGCACTTATATACCTGGTCCCCCAAGAAGGGCTGCATGTTTGCCCCTTTATTCCTGCAGCCTTCTGTCTTGCTAGACTGGCTGTCATGTCCCATCACGCTACCACTCCCAATTCTTACTCTGTTATTACTTGACTGTTCCCCATCCTCTGCACCCTCATTCCCGAGGGATGAGGAGTCCCGAACCGGATGCCCCTCGGCTCCTGTCGGCTTTCCCCCAGGAGTCAGTTTAAAAGCTGCTCTGCCACCTTCTTAATGTTACGCGCCAGCAGTCTGGTTCCGTTTTGGTTCAAGTGAAGCCCGTCCCTCTTGTACAGGCCTGGCTTGTCCCAAAACGTTCCCCAGTGCCTAACAAACTTAAACCCCTCCTCCTGACACCAGTGTCTCATCCACGCGTTGAGACCCCTGAGCTCCGCCTGCCTAGCTGGCCCTGCGCGTGGAACAGGTAGCACTTCTGAGAACGCTACCTTTGGGGTCCTGGATTTGAGCTTCCTACCTAGCAACCTAAATTTGGCCTCCAGGACCGCCCGGCTACATTTCCCCACGTCGTTGGTGCCAACATGCACCACAACTGCTACCTCCTCCCCAGCACTCTCTACCAGCCTATCTAGACGAGAGGTGATGTCCGCAATCTTCGCACCAGGTAGGCAAGTCACCGTGCGGTCCTCACATCCGTCACTGACCCCCCTTTCTATGTTCCTGACTATAGAGTCACCCACAACAAGAAGCCCCCTTCCCCCCCTCCCCAGAGGAGTATCCATAGTGCGACTGGATACGGGCCCATCACCTGAAGAAGGGGTCCCCACTGTGGGATTGTTTCCCTCTTTTCCAGAGCAATGTCCTCCAGCCCTGAGACTCCCTTTCCTGGCAGCTGAGGCGCTGGCCAACTGAGGGTAGGACGATGCCTCCACGTCCCTAGAAGTCTCACCCTGGTTCCTCTCTACCTGTCTCTGCTTCTCCAGGTCAGTAACCGTGGCTTCAAGGGAGCGAACCCGTTCCCTGAGAGCCTGGAGCTCTTTGCACCGAGCACACACCCATGACTTGTGCCCAAGAGGCAGATAGTCATACATGAGACACTCAGTGCAAAACACTGGATAGCCCTTGGGCTGGCTGTCTGACTGCATATCTTCCTAATGTTTAGCCTAAATCAGGGGTTCTCAACCAGTGGTACCGGTACCACCAGTGGTACTTCGGCTGACTGCTGGTGGAACTTGGACTGCCGGCCCTTCGGAACCCTGCTCTGATGTGGCACTTTTGGTAGTGCATTTTCGCTCCCAAGAGGTTCCGGCCTGTGGCCAAGCCTCTCAGGAACACTGAGAAAGAGGGTCTTCCCACCCACCCAGAGCCTCCTACCTGCATTTTCTGGCCTCTGAAAACTCGGGAGTAACTGGCGATGATGTCATCGCCAGTCACTTCCGGTGGTATGCAGCAGGAGAGTAGTGCTGGTAGTGGTACTTGGCCAGGAAGGGGTTGAGAACCGCTGGCCAAAATCTATTTCCATGTAGTTTCAACCCCTGCTAACTGGGAAAGAGGCACCTTTTCCAATTGGTGCTCCTCTTATATTTAACAGGAGGAGAGTAACTGCCCCTCTTTCACCCCAGCACAGTGTCTTTTCTGGTGGCTGTTTGCTGGTGGTGGTCTGCATTTTTTTTAAGATTGTGAGCCCTTTTGGGACAGGGAGCCATTTAATCATTTGATTTTGTCTGTAAACCACTTTGTGAACTTTTTGTTGAAAAGTGGTATATAAATACTGTTAATAATAATAATAATAATAATAATAATAATAATAAACAGTGATGATAATAATAGTTTCAGCTCTAGTCCTGCCCTCACCATCTATGTTGCTCTCCTCTGAGCCCATTCCAGCTTGACAATGTATAAAATATGGTGCCCAGAACTAGATGCAGTATTTCAAGCAAGGTCTGACCGATGCAAGGTATAGTGGAGCTATGACTTCTTGTGATGTAGACTCGATGCCTCTCTTAATGCTGCCCAGTATTACGTTCACTTTTTTTGCAGCCACATTACACTGCTGGCTCCTGTTCAGCTTGCGGTCCACTAGAACATGCAGGTCCTTTTCAGATGTGCTGCTCCCAAGCCATGTCTCCCCTATCCTGTACTTGGGACTTTGATTTTTATTTATTTATTTATTTTATACCTACATGCAGGATTTTACATTTCTCTCCACTGAACTTCATCTTCTTGGTATGGCCCAATGACCAAGCCTGTCAAAGTCATTCTGAATCCTGCTTGTCTTCCAGGATGAGCTATTGCACCTAACTGTGTGCCATATACAAATGTGATAAGTATCCACCTACCACCTCAGCCATGTAATTCATAAACATGTTGAACAGCACAGGGCCCAAGACAGAGTCCTGTGACATTCCACTTGATACCTCCCCCCAGGTCAATGGGGAACCATTTATTAGCAGTCATTGGGAATGGTTGTTCAATCAGCTTTGAACCCACCTCACTGTAGTAAGTATATAGCTATTATGTTACCATTTTATCCAGAAGAATATTATGGAAGTCTTTGTCAAATGCTTTGCTGAAATCTAGGTACACTATGTCCCTGGCATTCTCATCATCTACTAGACTAGTCTAGGGGGGAAAGGAGATGAGATTGGTATGGCACAATTTGTTCTTGACAAACCCATGCCAACTCCTAGAAATCATTTAGAAAATCCATTATTTTCTAAGTGCTCACAGATATTCTGCTTAATAACTTGGTCCACTTTCTTTCCAGGTAATGATGTCAAGCTGACCAGTCTATTGTTTCCCAGATTCTCCTTTTTCCCCTTTTAGGGAAAAAAATAGGGGCAACCCTTCTGAATATAGTTCTATATTCTCACCCCCACCATAAATGCTATATTAACACCATAAACACCCTATATTCTCACCCCCACCATAAATGCTATCTCTAGTTCCTCCTTCAACCATGCTTCTTGCGTCATTGCATGCCATTCTGTTGAGCTACAGCACATGGTCCCTGCATATGCAATAGATTTCTCTTGTGTGCACATGCTGCATCTATCTCAGAGCATACCTAGTAACAGACTAGCTTGCACTTGCAACATGTGTAATTCATATCCTCCTCCAGCAAGAAAACAAACATGGCAGATACCCAACAGGTCACCACTACCCTTCTTTCAATGTTCATATGCTGTTTGGAACTACGGACATATCAATAGCAATCTCTAGGCTCCCCCACACCCCTCATCGCTAAATGTCTACACCAAACTCCCTTCATCCTGTTAGCTCTCCCCATGTGCAAATGCCATTCACAAGCTCACAGATGTGATGTGTCTTCTAAGAGAGAGCCAACCCAGGCTGAGCAACACCCTACTAAGGAATGTGGCTCCTCACTCTATTTCACTCCACTTTTTTTTCTTTTAGGCTGATCAGTGACTCATCCCACAAGCCTTACACAAACATCACAACCAGCCAGAAACTGCTCAGTCTCACCCCACAACTCTCACACAAAGCAGTAGAGATCCACAAAACAGTAGAGATCCTCTTCCCAACTCCCACACCAAAGTCCCTTCATTTTGTTAGCTTTCCCTGTTTGCAAGCTCTGTTCAGAAGCTCCTGGATGTAGTAGCATGCAGTGCCTTCTAAGAGCGAATTGACCCAGAGTAAGCAATGCCAAGATAAGAACTGTGGCTCCTCTCTAACTTTCTTTCCCCCTTGTTTTTCTCCTTTTAAGCTGGTCATTGATTCATCTGGCTCTACTAAGACGCATTACATTTGAGATGATATGGAAGTTCTATCTACGGTGTATAATGGTGATAGCTCATTCACATATGCAAGTCATCTCTTGATGTTGCTGCAGTCATCAAGTAATGAATATTCATGCATGAAATCACTCTGGGCCAAATAAGAGTGATGTGCGCTTCATTGAAGATTTTTAGTCATTTGCTAGAATAGAAATATATTCTTTAAGAATAAAAACATCAAATAGTCTTGCTGTATGTTAAATTGATGTTTGGTGCAGGTGATGAGAGCAGGGGACTGATGTGTAGGAGAGATAAGTGATGTGTTATTAGAGAAAAGGATGAGCATTTCTTTAACATCATATGCATATGTGTCTTTGTTGCCTGCCAAAATAAGGAAGTGATGGCTTTGAAAAGTAACAATTTAGTGGATTAGTGTGCTATTTGTTTTTGCTTCCCAGAAACTAAGAGACACTCAGACATGTCTTGCCACCTATTGGAAACAGATGAGAAGTGAGAATGAGAAAAGGTTGTGCATTAAGGTTGTGCACTGGAGTTTTTGTTTTAATGGCTCATCCATGAGCACAGTTCAGTCAGTATGGGTAACAGTAGTATGGGTACCATCTGAAGCTCATCAGAAATTTTTTTTTGGGGGGAAACAGATGTTCCACATTCCTTATGTGCAGCAGTGTGCTCCATCTGCACAACTGGATCTCAAGCATGGGAATTTCCCCTTCCTTCACAAAGTGTGAGGATGGCCACTTTAAATAGGCATATTCATGGATAAGAGATGCATTCGCCATTTATGAAAACTCAATGGTCAGAGGCACTATTCAAAATGCTGGGGATCAAGAATGGGGGAAGGGGGTTGCCTTCATGCCTTGATTTTGGGTTTCCAGAAGGCATGAATGCTGGAATAGAATGCTGATCCAACAATGTTCTTAGATTGTTTTGAAAAGATGGGGAAAGTCCTATATGTTCAATGCTCATGTACATATCAAATATACTCAGACCCTGGAACCCCTGGATCAGCACAGCACAAACTAACAAATGAGTCAAGGGGACTAAAGGGCCGGCCGATATATCCTAAGCCCATTGTGGGCTGCCCTGGGGTTGCTGGCCGCACCTCAGGAGAAGGGGACGTTCATCCCCTTCCCCGGGTGTAAGGCCTACGGGCTTCCTCGGATGCACGCCAGGTCCAGACCTGGCGTACATTTGGGAAGGCAGTGTAATGTTGGTGTGGGCCGGGAAGGGGCTTAGAATATCACTGCTGATATATCTGCACCCTCCCAGCCCAGGTTGGCCAGTGGCCCCCCTCCCTCACCACCCCATCCTGCCCCTGCACCGTGCGGCACAGAACTTACCTGCAGTGGCCGGAGTCAGGTGAGTTCTGTGGTGGAGTAAATGGTGCCGGCCTCCACACCGGTACCACTTACTTTCCAGATGTTGAAAACATGCCTTATGGTACATTTACAACACCCCAAGTCAACGGAGTGCTAGGCCTGCCAACCTATAGTTACGCAGGATTGCACCGTAAATCAGGTAAATTACAGTATTGGGGCTCACCAATCAAACATTAACAACCACCATATAACAAGACAAAAATAGTCCTTGCAATAGCAGAGGAACATGTTGCAAGTGCTTCAGCATGGCTATTGTTGGGCTGAATCTTAATCCATTGCATGCTGGTATACAAGTCTTGGGAGCCAAATGCCATACTCAGAACATCAGATGGTAACAGAGAAGGAAAATAGCACATTTTAATGCTTTTCCACATCAAAATCTCCTTCCTCTTAGAAGACTTTAATTGCCAATGGTTTGTATATGCTCAAATTTTGAGATTTAAAGTGGACAAGAAGGCATATGGATTTGTAGAATCAATACTGGAGGTGCAATTAAAATCTGAAGACCAGGTAATCTAAAAAATGTATAAATTGCTTTTGAAGTTTGAGATGGAAGAAGAACAGGTTAAAGAATATATGATTCAATGGGCGAAAAATGTAGGTCATGTTATTTTAATGGAGCAATGGGAACAATTATGGTTAAAACAGTTGAAATTTACGTTAAATGTTAATACCGTATTTGCCCGAGTATAAGACTCACTTTTATCCCCTAAGGCAAGTCTTTAAAGTAGGGGGTGCGCCCTACAATCAAAGCCTAGCGTTTCTCCCTAGTGTTTTATGCAAAGCACTTTCAAACCAAGCCTCTCCGAGTCTCTTTTCAAAGGTAAAACGGGGCTTTTTTCTCTCTCTCTTTTTTTAAACTGCAAAGCACTGTGTTTTCAAGCCTTTCCTTGCAGTTGTCTTAATCACTTGCTAAATGGCTGAATACCATGAGAGATCATTATCTCTCAGCAGCCTCTGGAAGATTTGAAAAAAATAACCCTTAAGTTTCAACCCCAGGACTCTATGGAAACTGAGATATTTACTGATCTTGCAGTTTAAAAGTTGAGAGTACAGTTTGAAAGTTGAGAGCAAGAGCTCCTGCATAGGCTTTGTTGTTGTTCAGTCATTAAGTCATGTCCGACCCTTCGTGATCCCATGAACCATATCCCGCCAGGCCTTCCTGTCCTCCACTATCTTCCTGAGTTCGCTCATTCTGCATAGGCTTACCATATCCAAAGGGGGACAGAGTGCCTACCTCTAGGCTGCAGTCCTATGCACACTTTCCTGGGAGTAAGCCCCATTGAATGCAATGGGACTTACTTCTGAGTAGATATGCATAGGATTGTGCTGTTCATTGAAATTTGGGCAGGTGCAGCTCATCATCATGGAAGGGTGCAACAAGCTACACCTGCCCAAATTCCAAAGGTTAAAAGGTAGGCACTCTGCCCCCTTTGGATCTGGGAAGGCTACTAATACTAGAGTGCCCAGATTCAGTAAGGGACAGGGTGCCTATGCCTTTAACTGTACTAAAGCTGTACTGTTCTACTAATGTGTATATTTAAGTTAAAAAAAGTTAAAAATGTATTCTTTAAAAAATAGCACCAAACTTTAAGGATGCGACTTATAATCAGGAGCGTCCTATACTCGGGACAATACTGTATTAAGGAAAATATGTATAAAATGATGTATAGTTGATACATAACCCCAAGCAAATTAGCAAGACTGTATGAGAAGGTGTTGAATAGCTGTTGGAAATGTAAAAAGCAAGAAGGAACTTTTTATCATATGTGGTGAACATGCCCCCAAGTGGAACTCCCTGCCACAGGAGGTGGTGATGGCACCTGGCCTGGATGCCATTTAAAGGGGATTGGACAGATTTATGGAGGAAAGGTCCATCACAGCTTACAAGCCATGATGGGGATAAGCAACCTCCTGGTTGTAGTAGTAGGTTTTCTTTGTGCCAGGTGCAAGGGAGTGGCAACAGGATACAAGTATCTTGTTGTCTTGTGCTCCCTGAGGCATCTGGTGGGGCCACTGTGTGATACAGGAAGCTGGACTAGATGGGACTTTGGCCTGATCCAGCAGGGCTCTTCTTATGTTCTTATGTTCTTATGTTAAGTATTGGACTCAGATTCATAAACAGATAGAGTTGATTTTAAAGATTAAGGTTCATATGAAACCGGAAAGCTTTTTGTTGGGTATGAGGGATGATCATGTAGGCGAAAAATTTCAAACCTTGTTTTTATATATGATAACTGCGGCAAGAATTTTATATGCACAATATTGGAAGAATTCGGAGATACCTTTGCTGGAAGATTGGTGGCTGAAAGTTTTGGACTATGCTGAAATGGATAAACTTACAATTTTAATTAAGGAAAAGTCAGTTAACCTTTTTGTGAATAACTGGAAACCATTTATCGATTTTTTAAGAGAGAGAGATAAGAACGATGTGATGATATGTGGATTTAATGAATAGAATGTGGGTGTTATTTCGGCTTAGTTGGATATTATATGTAGAAAATAGTGAATAGTATGCTAATAGGATGTATTGCTTCATGCTTGCTATAAATTTATGAAATATGTACTGTTTTTATGTTTTAATATATCAATAAAATATAAATATATGGCAAAAAAATCTCCTTCCTCTTAGAATGCCAAGGAGAAGGGCTGAAGTCTAGCTTTCTTGCTGAGTTTTCTTCTATAATATGTATGGATTTATTTATTTATTTAAAAAATATGGGATAGCATTAAAACCTGTGAATCTCCACCTACAGTCTGAAGTGGTACAATCCAAGAAGAGCTGTACCATTGAATATTTCTGAATGAATAGTTGAGATCTATGCGCTTGAGATCAAGCAATACAATCTTATCGTTGAGATACAATACAATAGTTGAGATCTACGCGCTTGAGATAAAGCAATACAATCTTTTTAATGTCGATGTCGGTAGCCTATAATTTCTACTTTTCCAATGTAATTCAATTCTACAGTCCCCATGTCAGTCCAAAAGGGAGAAAGTAAAGAAATCAGGTATCTGATTCTCAGTGCTATAGGATTGGTTCACTGGCCAGTGTGACTGCCAGTCACTGCTCAACAGTCATTCGACTCTCATTTCCTGTATGATTCCAATAAATTTATTTTCTAGATGCATCATCTAAAACCAAAACTATCCTCGACTTGTGTTACCCCTGAAAAGTGCTAATACATTTTAATATGATGAAAAGTGCTAATAAGTGTCTCTCAAAGAAAGCTGCATTAGATTGGCCACGTAATTGTAAAAGACAAAAGACAGCCGGCTGATGAGAATCAACAAAGTACTTCCTGAGCAATGCTACTAATAAAACATGATCATCAGTTCATTTGTCAATCACGCTCAACTGTCTTACGGTGGTGCCTGATAAAATACCTGCCTTCTTTTATTTCTCAATATTCCCTAAAGTATTAGTTACACACTTGTATAAAGCATTTGGAGTTTTTTTTCATGATATACCATTTCAAGTCATGAATATATTTTGGATGCCTGAGTGAGTACCGATAATGTTCGGTGTGACCATTTGCCCACCTTTGTATCAACAAAGAATTCTCCTTTACACGTGAACAAAAGTAAGTCATATCCTTTCCCTGAAGCGGTTCTGGCTTTATCATTTTGCTTTGGAGACATTGTCATTGCAAGCAAAGTATTCCCTACCAGGGCCTGAATATGAAATTGCAGGCCAATTTCTCCTCTTCCTTGCTCTCAAGTGTGGACAAAATAAAATGATAGTTTTAAGTCAGCACAATATAATACATTTGGCCTTATAATATGGCACAGCCTCGTCCCCCTCAACTTCTTGAATGAGCTCTGAAACATTTGGATAACCAGCAATTTGGTCCTCCTGGACTTTCCATCGCCAGTATAATCACAGACTGTGCTCTTACTTACAGTGGGGAAAGGGAGAGGCTGAACCAGCTGCCCATAATCCATGATAGGACTGTTGTTGCCAATAGGACAAGACTTCCACTAACCTCATTCCTGCTGCCTCCCCTTCCTCCCAAACATCTCCCTGTTAGCATGAACAACATGTGTCTTACCCAGACTTCCCATAATGCAGTACTCTAGGGTCAGTTCACAAACAGCAGTAAAGGCAATGAGACCAGGCTTTAGATTCCCATAACTGTGTCTGTAGGCAGAATGTTTTGTGAGAACCAAGGCCTTCATATACACGAGTGAGAAGATGTACTTCATGAGACTATGTACCGGGGGGGGGGGGAGGTCACTTATGTGCCAGAGCATGTACTTTTTAAAAAAATGAGAACAGAAAATTTGGGCATCGCTTCAGGCCAGAGACGTCAGAGAGGTGGCCTTGGGATGGTGGGACCCCGGGCAGCAGGGGAGGGTGTCACGGCACCCGGTGGAGGCACGAATCGTACTGTTCGTCAGGGCGAGCGAGGAGCGTCGGCGGCGTGTTTGGCTCTCCCGCCCACTCTGCGTCTCGGAACGGTGCATAACGGCTACAGCCGTTACGTCACTTCTGGTGCGGGGGGGGCAGTCGTAGAATCGCCACTGCTTCAGGCAGCAGTCAAGCTCCGGCTGGACTTGATAAAAAATATTACAGGGGGGACATACAGGCTCATTTGTCCTGGGCCCTGGGCTCCCTAATCCTAAACCATTTTGTGCCCGAAAGTGAGATTTGATGAAGCAAAGCACTTCCCAACTCATAGCTCACATTCATATCCCTGCACTCTGCACTTTAAGATATAAAATAACACAGTCATACTCAGTGAGCGCAGAAATGATGACCACGTGGCTTTTTCATGAAATTTGAAGCGCAATGGCAAGGGATTTCATTGTTCGCTTTACTCTTTTCTGTCGATGTTAAACGTTTTTTTTTTTTCTTTTGGGTTATACATTTTTAAATGAATGGGCATTCTGAACCAGCTGTTTAGAATAGCTAATTGTGAGAAATAATATTTTATGCCTGCATGAATATAGGGGAGTAGCATTCACACAGGTTTCATGTATCCCCCATGGCTTCTGCTCCTATTGCTTTAACCTGAGTTAAATGCAGTATCTAATTGCTAGCTGCAATGTGTTATGTTTATACAATATGATCCTTATTTTTTTCCACTTGAGCAGATAAAGTGGGTATCTATTTATATTATCATGATGGTTGAGTCGCTAGAGGTTGATTAGTTATGCTGAAAACCGGCAGAAGCAGATGCAGTCTCCTGAAAGGGATGGAAGTAGCAGAGAGCACAAAAGAGGGAAGCTAAGAACAGGAAAGGGCTGTCTGAATTCATTTGGATATGGTCTGAATGGTACATAATGTGCCGAATCTAAATTCCACTCTAGAGCCGGGGGGATCTGAACTGCACGATACGAAAGCAGGTTTATATATGTGCTTCCTCATTTTGTGTCATTTATGGGGCACACTGTGCCCCCACTCAAGAAAGTACTGTTTGTTTCCCCCCCCCCATCTCACTTTGACATTTCACCAGGTCTTCCTCCATGTTTTCAAGCTTATCTTCAACATCATAATGGCTAGAAATTTAAAAAAAAAAGAGCACTTCGACTATGTTATCAACTTGTATGGTACAGTGTAATCACAAAATTGCAGCAGAATACATGGATCCTGGTTAGGAAACCATTAGGAAAGAGGGATTTTGCCGCCATCTTGAAATGAGTAGGAGGTACACAAGAACAACCAACCTGAGTGTGATCTACAGCAGTTGTGAGGAGGATGCTAACTGCATATTAGCACGCGCACATGTGCGTCATTGCACCATTATTATTCGTTTTATTTCATTTTATTTTATGGAAAGCTGCATTGTGAGGGGAGTGCAGAGCAGAGATGTGGCCTGGAGGACAGGGATTCGTAACCCTTTAGCAGCTCACGATTGTTCTTTCCTGCTTTAACTTTGTCCCCAAATGTTCTCTCCTGAAGTACTCAAATGTGTTTTTGCAAGGGATCACAGTGAGTCCCTCCCAAAGTTACTATCCAAAGCCTTCTCCTACTACCAAGTAAGGCCAGTGGTCCACCTCAGTTGTGGACTGCAATCAATACTTTGAGAGCGTGAGTTGAAAATTCCTGGGTTCAGATCTTCCCACAGCAATGAACTCACTGGAGGAAAGTCATTTTCGCTCGGCCTCAGCCACCACCCGCCGTGAAGAAATAAATTAAATGTCTTTATTTTAGAATAAATAAAAATATTTATTTATTTATTTATTTTAAAAGTGTACCATGCTTCATAAATTAAAGATGCTCAAGGCAGCTATACAGAGGAAGACAACATCAAAATAAAAAGGTAAAGGTGACCCCTGACAATTAAGTCCAGCCATGTCCGACTCTAGGGTGTGGTGCTCATCCCCATTTCAAAGCCGAAGAGCCAGCGTTGTCTGAAGACGCCTCCGTGGTCATGTGGCCGGCATGACTCTCCTTGCTGCAGTGCGTAGCATGCGGCTGGAACACGGAGCGCTGTTTACCTTCCCGCAAGCAGTACCTATTTATCTACTCGCATTATCATGCTTTGGAACTGCTAATACCATCCATCAAATATCCAAAACGCAGAACTGGAACAGAGAAGCCCTAAAGCAGCTGCTGCTGTATAGGAATGCCAAACCTGTCCAATCTTACAGGACTGTTGTAAGGATGACTGGCATATTGAATTGTATCCAAATCTCTTGTACAATTTTTTGTGATTCCCCTTTCCAGCACCTAGCATTCCTTCAAAATCTGCTCCTGAGGGTTGGGGGGAGGGACCCTCTGGAGAATGAGACTGGGCAAGAAGGGGAAATTGCTAAAATTTACATTCCTCCCCCTCTTGCACAGACAGGAGACAAGACTCATGCAGATAAGTGTTTAGATACAACCCAATGTCCCAGAAGCACTGAAAGTCTATTAATGAAAAGTATTATTGTATTGATATTACTATTACTGCACCATCCATTTATTCTTCTGGGCTAACATAGGACTCACCCAAGTGTATTAGGCAGTGATGTAGACTTGAGTCTATTGACTCGGACTTGACTCGGCGATTGTAAAAGACTCGACTCAAAACTTGGAGCCTTTTACGACAAGTCCAATTTTTTTCAGGTTTAAACCCGTTTTCCCCCTTAAATAGATAGGGACTCGCAACTCGCAACCAAAGACTCAGGACTTGGGGGCAAAGAAGACTTGGGACTTGAGACTTGGACCCAGAGACTTGAGACTTGACTTGAGACTTGGAGTCAGAGACTTGATCCACATCCCTGGTATTAAGTACCTAGAAAAGTTGCTTGTCTGGCACTGTTAGAATTGCAAAATGTAATCAGTTTGCAATGATTTCCCTCCCTTCGAACCCCAGGTAAATTCTCTTTCTTGGTACAGAATATTAATGGCACTTTCTAAATGCATGGGAAAGATTAAATCCTCAGCTGAGCAGTGTATGTTTTGGTTTGCGCTGAGTAGGATACTGTTACTGGGGTGGATAATAGTACTTTAGCTCATGAGAAGAGTTCATGCTCATTTTGATGTAAACGTGTCCCTTCTGCTAATGAGCATACTACTGCTTAGGAAGATCCAGAAGCCTTGTAAATAATCTGTTTTGACAGTGTTTCCCAAGAAGTAGCGTGTTTAATTTTACAAGACGGAGAGATCATGGGCACTTGGATCTAGCCGCATGTGCCTGGTCTAATTATATGAAGCGTGCAATTTGCCATTGTTGACGGACTCTTGTAGCATCTTCCATTCAATTAATAATGCTTTTGCAAATTGGCAAATAGCATTTGGACTCAAATACACAGAGGAGCATTTTTTTCCCCTTTCCCTCCCCCCGAATAAAAAATGTCTGCCTTTTCTCTAGTGTAGAACAATTTGTCAAGTAATTAGCCAATCTAATTAAATTTTTGTAGCGCTAATCAAACGAATATGCTAAAATTTTCTTTGCCCAGGCAGTTTGCTGTCTGCTTGCATTTAACTTGATGGCTTGAAAGAGGCCCGGCTCTGTCTGCCACTCCACTTAATCATCTCATTTGCATTTTATATTGGTAAATCAAATTAAGCACCAGTGGCTTTTAGTATGATTGACTGTGGTCAGGGCTGTTCAGATGGGACTTTTTTTCACAGAAAATTAGGCACATTTTAATATGAGCGTGGAGGCTGGGCTTTCAGCATTCTGCAAACGACATTCACTCAGCTAATTAAAAGTGCTTGTTGCCTTTTTTTGTTTTGCCAGTGTATGATAGATTTACCCAGCTGGTGTGTCCATTTTCCCTTTTGCATAATTTCTTGATGGACGTTTTTATTTTGGCCTCTAATAAGATTTGTCCAAAGAACACCTCAAGCCAAGCTGGAGAGGGAACTGTATAAATAATATTTTGTGGGCATGATTTAATTGCGAGGAAAGATAAGCATTCAGTAGATTTTTTTTTTTCTGGCAGCAATGGCTTTGCTACCTTCTCTTTCTTAAGCATCACCAATGATTTTGGCATTTTCTGTTCCTTTGGGGCAAATCCTTAACATTTCCTTCTAATGTGGGACCCATATCCTGCTTATGCAAAAACCAAGACCTTGCTATTCCAAGTCTCACATTTTTATATCTATGGATGCAACAAAGCCCCATGCCCCTTCTATTTTAAAAGAAAAAGATCCTTTGAGAGTGGCAATTTTGAACAAATGAAAAGTGGAGGAGGGGTACATAACACTTGCCCCACTGACTAATTCCCCCAAATTCCAGACATATTTTTGCCCTCATAAACACAACTCTGGAACCAGAATGGGGGGCAGCAATAGAAGGGATACAATTTGGAAAGGAAAAATTGATGGTAGATAAAGAATACCTTCCTCCCCCATTCCTGTTCTCAAAATTTATTTATTTATTTATTTATTGAAATTTATTGAAAACAAAACACTCAGTTTTAAAGGCTTTGTAGCACACATTTTCATGTAATATTAATAATATGACTATTTATATAATAGCTATTTTAAGTAGGTTTAATGTGTTCTGTATTCATTTATTGAATCCTCATTTTGAAATCAAGCTAAATCGCTCACCACACCAGAACCGATTCAAAATCAGTTTTGTCATTTATTCATTTCGACATTTCTCTCCTACCTTTCTTCCATGGTGTTCAGGCATTCCCAAGCCACCTACCATGTAGGCACAGACAAGCGTCAGACTGATTAGCTTTAGCAAAGCGACTGCATCATGTCTCCTCAAACCATATCCCCTTCTTCCTTCATAGAAACAATTCAGGTTTAAGATGTACATCACATCAATTTAAAATACACATATTTTAATTTTTACGCCAGAGATATTGCTATTCTAAACAATGTTAACATGATTTTGTAATCATTGATTATATATGGATATTCCTCAAAAATAGTTATAGATTAAAAAGAATGGATGCATAATATATGTTTAAGTGGAATATTTCAGTGTCACCCCAAGGTCATGAATTTGCCCTGCAAATGTTCTCCCTCTTGCTATGGTCCAAGCTTTAAAGGTAGAATTCAAGGCTTGCTCCTCCACCTTCTAGCCAATACCCACTGCTTTGATATATCTTTGTTGCTTATCAGTCACTGTTATGACTACTAAAAAGGTCACAGAGGACCTATGGCACCATAAAGGTTATTTTTGTTATTCTAAGGAGGAAGTTTAGACATCTGATATACTACCAAGATACTACAGACACTCGTCCTAATTTTGACAACCAATCTGGGCTGCAGTTTGCTCCCAATTTAAACAAGAAAAAAAGGTAAAACACTTGCCTTTATTTTGTCTAAAACTCTATGGGATTTAGGATCTTATCCACCAGTTGTCAGATCAAAGGCTGCCAGCTGAGACTTTACACTGACTTGGTGACTACAAAACCCGAATTGGAAATACATGATTTGTAACGACATTGATGCACTGGGAATGTAATTTCATTGTTAAGTTCCCAAATACATGCTAGAGTTCACTATCACAGTATGGCCAATATGATTCTATCCATGTTGCCTTTTAGATGAGATTAGTTCACATGTGTGACCCTGGCCAGGAGTGGCTCCAGAGACTGTGAGTGGTGCATGTTGTATTTGCAAAATTGAAGACCAAGAAAGGGCCCACCGATCCAACAGTTCCAACCATCCAAGACTGGGCAGAAAGTTCTCCAGGGCTGAATTTGGGAGGACTTTCAAGAATAAAGGGCAGGGCCAAATCTGGATACCATTTTTCCCAGCCTCTTCTCCTTTTGATGCTGCAACCTTATGTCCTTCTGAAGAATCTGCCAAACTGGCCTTCCCCTTTTGCTGCTTGTAAATAAGGTTATGAAAGTAGAGGGGATTCTGGCTTCACCCTATACCAGGCTCACTTTGCACTGTTCACCCAGTAAAGACCAGAGGTAGCATGAGCGAATTCATGGTTGCATAACCCTTCTCTTCCAAATTAAGGATGCCTTGCCTCAGTCCCCCTCCCTTCAAACCCTTTAGCTGATCCAAGCCCCGACATATATTCTCTACTTGCAACAGAGCACAGGAGAAACAACCTTCACAGCTAAATCTTGCCCCGGAAGTAGTCGCGAATATGCCGTAAAGCACGTTTGCGACTACTCTCAAGCAGGGAAGGCCGCCCTTTGTCCTCAGAAACGTACTACGCATACGCGAAAAACCTAATAAATATGATGTCGCCACATTGGGCCTCATCAGAAAGCCCAGGACAGCCGGCCAGAAAGGATGTCTCCGGAGCCGGCAGCAACGGAGGCTCTGCTGCTGCCGGCTCTGGAGACATCCTCTCCGGCCGGCTGTCGCGGCGGCCAGGGGATCATTAGGGTGGCGCGCGCCCTCGCTTTAGGGCGGCGCGCGCCCTAGTGACACTGCTGCTGCATGGGGATTTAGGTAGGATTGGGTTCTTAGTCCATGTGAAGATAGCTGAAGTTACCCACTATACACAATAGTATATCTGGTCTATCTAGATAACAACCACTGCAGGGAGTTTTTAATAGGATATTACAATCAATAAATTTGGCCCAATTCATACCAATCCCCCTGTCATTTATTGGGGATACCTAGGCAATAACTTAGAGCCAGTGGGTGGCTCAGTGAGTTAAACCACTGAACCATGAGCTGTCGATCGAAAGGTCGGCAGTTCGATTCCGCGCGACGGCTCCTGCCAACCTAGCAGTTCGAAAGCAAGAAATTGCAAGTAGATTAATAGGTACCGCGTCAGCAGGACAGTAACAGCGTTCCATGCGCCTCGGTGTTGAGTCATGCCGGCCACATGACCATGGAAACGTCTTCGGACAGCGCTGGCTCTTCGGCTTTGAAACGGAGATGAGCACCACTCCCTAGAGTCGGACACGACTGGACTTAATTGTCAAGGGATACCAGGCAATAACTTATGAATGCAAATTCAGCTCCAGCTTCCCGGTTGCAATTTGGGGATAATAATACTTACAGTTTTAGAAGATCTACATCAAGGTACTGCATGTGAAGCACTTTGCACCCCTGAAAAACTGTTAAGCAAACCATCATCACCATCATCCTTTCTGTAGATTTTTATTCTCCACTGATTATCGTTGTTCCACCAGGTTTCTTATATTCCCGTGATATCTGTGTTTTCTTCTAATATAAGGTACCCTAATTCACCTATCTTACTTGCCAGTGTAACATGCTCATTTTTGGCACAGCGCAATCCTGTGTAACCTTGCACCAGTGCAACAGCAGATGCACCCATGTAAGTGCAATTACACTGGCATAAGTGCACTCACACCGGTGCATCTACTGTTACACCGGTGCAAGGTTACACAGGATTGCGCTGGCAGTATCATACCAATTAATGGCAATAATGATGCCATGAAAAGGAATATGAACTAGGTAAGAGATCCTTTCGGTGTGCACAAGTGCTTGGGAACTGTGGGATTTTTTTACCTGCTTTTTTTCTTTGAGTGGCGGAACCACTTGCCATTCTCCCATTTGCTTCCATTTCAAAACCAGTTTGCTGCAGTCCGCCTAAGCCAAAAGCCCTACTGGGCATGCTGAATGAGGTGGCAGTTCTTTGGATCTTGGCCACAGGGTGCAAAATGAACCATATCTATTTATCTAAAGCAGGGACACGGTACAGCAGAGGTAAGATTAAAACTGGGACTTTCCTGTACTCTTCATTAATCTGTACAAGAACAATTGGAATGCATATTGTGGTTTAGCATGTACAAAGCATTTCACACACATCATCATTTCAGACATCCTTATGATAAATCCTATAAAGTAGGTCAAGTTTGTTACCCCCACGTTATGGATAGTGGACTGAGAAAGAGTGACTTACCCTAAGCCCACCTACTGAGTTTGTGGCAGGGGTAATATTTGAACCAGAGACTTCCTGGTTCACAGCTCAGGCCCCTGGCCACTCCATTACACAACATTCGTTCTCATGAACTCTGTTGAAACAGTGCAAGTGATCTTATACATTTAAGCCAGGCGGGACATGGGTGTCCTGCATCTAAGCTGGATCAGCTGATTTAGGACAAAGAAGAGCCCTCAGAAGCTCTTTATATCCAACCAAAATAACAGCGTTTGATTGAACAGATCCTATAAAGACAACAGGTTTCTTCCTTATTTGGTTTATTATTAGCTTAGTGATAAAGTACTGTGTTGGCCAGTTCAGTCGGTAGAGGGTTTGTTTGGTCTCTTTGTGTGGTATTTATAGCCTGGTCTGGTTAATGTCAATCTTCACTTTATTGGTAGTCTCTTAAATCCTGAAATTTTACCCAGACTTTTACTAATAAACTACATCTTCACAGAGAAACGCTACATACGTTTCCAGCATAGCCAGTGAAATCGTTCAAGAAAGACCCTTTAACATATGTCTTTTCAACCTGTGTATGGTTATATTTCATCGCTATCCTTTCCTTACTCAGTAGGGGCAGGAATACAGTTCTCATTTTTCATTCCATTGAGGTCCTTACCACTTTCATTCATATGCACAACCCTTTCATTGCCCAAATCAAATGTTCTTGCTATTTTCCATTGTCAACAGTGGAAAATTGAAAGAATCCACATACCACCAACCATTGAGGTGATATAGCCATACTCTCGAATGTTTGTCATTAAATGCAATAGCTGGGGTTCAAATGTCACGTACTTTAACATTTTCTGACTGTATATGGCTCAACGACAAATACCCAAGACTAAATCTGAGACAGAGTCTCAACCCTGGAATCAGTTTTCAGCTGTAGGGCTGAGACCTGATATTTATGAATTAATAATGAAACATGGGCTCTGAGCATGTCAAGAGTGGCCATAGTTGAATAACTGTAGCCCATTGTGATACATTTTGGGATTAAGGCAAGACTTCCTGTCAAAGGATAGTCTTTCCTGAAATACTTGAGCCCATAACTCACATTTGCATGTATTTAATTCCTGCTTAGGCCAGCGGGTGGCGCAGCGGGTTAAACCGTTGAACCATAAGCTGTCGATCGAAAGGTCGGCAGTTCGATTCCCGCGACGGGGTGAGCGCTCGTTGCTTGGCCAGCTCCTGCCAACCTAGCAGTTCCAAAGCATGTTAATGCGAGTAGATAAATAGGTACCGCTTGCGGGAAGGTAAACAGTGCTCCGTGTTCCAGCTGCATGCTACGCGCTGCGGCAAGGAGAGTCATGCCGGCCACATGACCACGGAGGCGTCTTCGGACAACGCTGACTCTTCGGCTTTGAAATGGAGATGAGCACCACACCCTAGAGTCGGACACGTCTGGACTTAATTGTCAGGGGATACCTTTACCTTAATTCCTGCTTGCCCTATCTGAAATAACAACCAGGGAGGCTATGTAAGGCCAGCCCAGCCTAGGAAGGGGGTTGGGATATCGACGCAGCGTGCCACCAATAATCCCACCCCCTCCCTGGCCGGGCCACACATTGGGGTAGTGGAGGCATGCCCCAGGGCAAGGGAACAAATATTCCCTGATCCCAAGAAGGCCTCTGGGTCCTGAAACTCCCCTGTGGTATGTAGCACATGCCCCAATGGTGTGACTGCATCGGCGCTAGCGGAGTTAGGCAGGATTGGGCTGCATACTTTACTGGGAGCCCCACTGAATACAGTGGGACTTAATTCTGAGTAGATATGCTAGGATTGTCCTGAAACCAATGAAAATGCAAACATAGAAAAGAATGCAATAGAACACAGGATTCCAGTGAAAAATCCATACCACTATCACCCTCTCCAAACTAGTCTTTGATGGTGGGTTCATTCTTCCCATCCAATTGTAGCTTCTGTGATCCGGCATTGCCAGAATAGAAGGGGATGAAAACTTGGGGGAACGGTACCTATGCTACTCCCTTGATGTAAAACATAGCCTTGAAAGATGTTAATATGTAGTGCCTCAGCAGCATGGATTCACAACATGATGCATTCTTTTACTTTTACTTACTCCAATGTGTGTTTTAAATGACAGGTATGGAGCATCTCTAATGAAGGATTATGTTACTATTGACATTGGCAATAGATGGCTATCAAATAGATGCCAAATCAGATTTTTCAGAGTTCACCAAATGTCACTGGTCCACATTCTTGATTACTTTGGAGAAAGGAGATATTTTCTGTTTGTTTGTCCAGAATGTTTGCATGTGTACAGCACATAAGAACATAAGAAGAGCCCTGCTGGATCAGGCCAAAGGCCCATCTAGTCCAGCTTCCTGTATCACACAGTGGCCCCACCAGATGCCTCAGGGAGTACACAGCCAACAAGATAACCTGTTTCCTGTTGTCACTTCCTTGCACCTGGCACAGAGAAAACCTACTTCTAAAGCCAGGAGGTTGCTTATGGCTTGTAACCAGTGATGGTCTTTTCCTCCATGAATCTATCCAAACCCCTTTTAAAGGCATCTAGGCAAGGTGCCATCACCACATCCTGTGGCAAGGAGTTCCACAGATGAATTACACACTGGGTAAAGAAATATTTTCTTTTGTCCATTCTAACTCTCCCTCTACTCAATTTTAGTGCATGTCCCCTGGTTCTGGTGTTGTGAGAGAGGGTGAAGAATTTCTCTCTATCCACTCTCTCCATCCCATGCATAATTTTATACATCTCAATCATGTCCCCCCTCAGGCGCCTTTTTTCTAGGCTGAAAAGCCCCAAATGCCTTTCCTCATAAGGGAGGTGCTCCAGCCCACGAATCATTCTGGTTGCTCTTTTCTGCACCATTACCAATTCAACTATATCCTTTTTGAGGTGTGGTGAACAGAACTGGACACAATACTCCAGATTTGGCATTACCATCGATTTGTACAAAGGCATAATGATATTGGCATGAAAGCATATGATAAAAATTAACCTGACACTTGGTTTTGAGTACAGGAAGTTATTTTTTTCAGAAATTAATGCATTAAGGAAATTCCATTCAGTGCTCAAACATGAACTGGTAATAAGAGAGCCTATTGAAGGCACAACTCTAACCCTAGATGTTTAGGTTCCAACCAGTCCAATCCCATAAGCTCTTCAGTAGTACTAACTTCACTTAAATCTAAGTATTGCCAAGTACCGGTAAGTCAGTAGAATGTAGAGCAGTTCACCAAGATGTCAACATAGATGTTAACAAGTCTTCAGAAACGCTTACTCTACAGCCTTTGTAGTAAGAGGGAAACAGAGTCAACTTCACAAACATTGAATAGATTTGTAACCCCAAAACACTTGGAGCAGTTCTACCCCAGTCTAGACCATAACTGCCTTCTAAGTGAAGGTGGTGTGGTTTGGTCATGAAAAAGGCTCAGCTAGACTAACAGTTTGGGGGAAAGACAGACCATTCCAACTTCCACCAATAACATTTATCAATGAGATTCTTTGCAGGTTCCATCCTATAAATACATCACCATGAATTCAGGAGCAGTTTCTATAGAATTACTTTCACACAAAAGAAAGTATTTCCTGTTTCTGTCACTCTGCCCGTTCTTACCCTTGCCTCTTTCCTTCATTTTGTTTTCCTCTGCCTGTCTTCTGTTGCCCTTTATAGCTATGGGAAAAGCTACGTTGAACCTGTGAGCTCTCCTTCTCTTTGTTCTGGAGGCTGCGAACATTGTGGTCGTTCTTATCTCCCTGAGTAATGAGTTCCAAAGCCTCGCTCCTGTTGGCGAGAAAGCCCTGTGTCTCGTTCTCACAAGCTTCACCCTCGAGCTTGACAGCTTCATGGTTTCCGAGGAACAGACCTGTGGAGGGAGGCCGTCACAACAAACAGAGGGGCCTCTTTGAGCTCCCTCACACCAATTCCATGGAGAGTCTTAAAGATTAACACTCTGTCCTTGAATGTGACCTGCTATCAATGGAGCGAGCAGAGGACTGGGGTGGTGGGCTCTCAGGGGCTGGCGTTACTGAGGTGGAGGCCTGCTGAATTTTACACTAATTGAAGCTTTTACTGGCCATCCTCGTACTTTGGTATATAGAGCTATGCTAGTACAGCCCAGAGGTCAGAAAGGTCCTTTGAGCCTTATCTTTTGACCCCGGGGGACACTCCAAGTGCCTTTGACTCCATTTGACTTTATAGTTGTAAGTGGAGTCAGTTAGTCCCTGGAACGCACAATGAGTGCTGAAACTGGACTTTTGTTTTAGTCTTGTAGCTGCTACACAGCCACGTTATTAGTGCTTTTCAACATCTTTTAGCTTTTGGGGGGGGGGTTCAAAACCTTTTTTTTTTTTTTAGGATAGAACTAGAACTATGCTAGAACGTTTGCTTTCTGTGAAGTTTTCCAATCATGTAGGAGGGCTGTAATCTGAATTGACTCTCAACTTGATTAGCCCAGAAGAAAGAGGGCAGAACATGCACACACTGGGGCTGGTTCAGAGTTTAAAGTAGCATTTGAACTTTGTTGTTGTTGTTGTTCAGTTGTTAAGTCGTGTCCGACCCTTCATGATCCCATGAACCATATCCCGCCAGGCCTTCCTGTCCTCCACTATCTTCCTGAGTTCGCTCATTTTCAAGTTCGTTGCATCGGTGATGCTGTCTAACCATCTCATCCTTTGCCTTCCCCTTCTCCTTTTGCCTTCAATCTTTCCCAGCATCAGAGTCTTCTCCAGAGAGTCCTCTCTTCACATTAGGTGGCCAAAATATTTGAGACAATATACAGCCTTGCCGTACTCCCTTCCCAATTTTGAACCAATCGGTTGTTCCATGGCCGGTCCGAACTGTCGCTTCTTGACCCGCATACAGGTTTCTCAGGAGACAGGTAAGGTGGTCTGGTACCCCCATCTCTTTAAGAATTTGCCACAGTTTGTTGTGATCCACACAATCAAAGGCTTTTGCGTAGTCAATGAAGCAGAAGTAGATGTTTTTTTGGAACTCTCGTGCTTTTGAACTTACTCATGGCCAACTCCACTGTGCAGCAGAGTGACCATTTCAACAATTGCATACCACCATGGGAAAGCAAATTATCAGTTGTTTTATTTATTTCACCATGGAAGGAGAAGGAGGACCTGAAAAGTTTTCTCCACAGGGACCAAAATATCTCTTGGACACCTATGTAAAGAAGAATAATGAATCATCATATTTGGGGAGGAATGAATTCAAAATTCAAATGAATGAATTTGCATTCAAAAGAATGATTGGATCCAGTTTGGAATGGAGATTGCTTTAAAATGCTGTGTGATTCCCCGGACTCAATAGATCTTTCAGGGACACCAGGGCTTCAGTCAGAAGCCTTACATACGAAAGCTGGAAGGAACAAGCATCATTATTGTGCAAGCCTTAGGGCAAAGCTACACATTATGCTAAGTTGTTGCTTAATGTTGGTGTGATTGTTTCTTTTGAACTAAATAGCAGCCAGATTGGAAACACAGCATGGGAGGAAGAGGACTTTAAGTTTTCCACAGGCAAGGAAAGACGGATTTTTAATTTTTAATGTGGCTGGAAATTAAAACATAAAAAGGCACCACGGCATTCATAATACGTACAAATTAAAAAAATGCACCACCCCATCCGTAGTCAAAAATGGTACAATTTAGAAAGGATGTTACCGTGTGGCTTTGCTGAATGTGTAGCTGAGCATTAGCTACATTAGCAACTTCATGGCTACTATCCCATTCTGACAGTGCCGCAGACCATTTGCTAGGGGATGCTAAGTAAACTCAATAGAGAATGAATCACCATGTTTGCCTGCATATCCTGAGGAAATATGAGACAAGATAGCTTGCATTAAGCACTCTGACCCCCTTTCCAGTCCACACACCTGCTTTGGAGGAGACAGTTAACAACCATCTCTGTTTCTCTTTTTGAGGTGTCCCACCCCAATGAGGCTGTAGACCAGGAGTCAGCAATGGAACTGGCCCGCTGCCCAAAGTCATCTGTCCCACACAGAGCTCGACTTGTGAAGCAAAGTCTCCCACCAAACCTGCTGTGCGCCAGACATGAGCCTGGGCTGGCGGATCTGCCATGCCCTGTACGGCGCATGGGAAATTGGACAGGAGGCTTTGCCTCCCTAGCCAGGCTCCGTACAGCCGCTTCCAGGAGTTCAGTGGCAGTGTGACCCAGAATGCCGTCTGATGCAGCCTTGAGTCCAGCACCTCTGCACAATTACAATAAATAAATAAAAATCAGCTACTTTCCGCGCTCCTTGCACAGTTTCTTCTATCACAGAAGTGCAGGACTTCCATGTTCAATTTAAAGGGACCATGTGAATAAAGGAGCTTCTTCATTTGCACAGTCCCTGTCAATCAAACTAGAACTCCTGCACTTCCTCATTTGATGAAACAACACCTGATGCAAGGCAAGGAGGTGGGTGATCTAGTTTCTGCCAATTTCAGTTCAATCTGTGTGGGTTGGGTTGCTTCCACGGGAGGCTGGAGGGAGGTGGTGGCAGCAACAGAGTGGGGTGAAGGGCACCCCAAATCTGCTGCCATCTTGCCCCCCTGCAATCTGCCACTGATGCAACCTGCAACGCCTCACCTAATGGATGTTCTGCCCTGCTGCTGACAATCCAAGCATTTCTATTACCCTGCCTCCCCCAAGCCAAGCCACCTTTGATGTTGACTTTGCAATCTAGGTTGAGGGTCCACAGCCAGTATCCCCAAGCCAAGCAGCTTCTGGAGATGGGTTCTGGGTTGTCCCCCCCCCATGCCACTGTTTACCCTAATCCCTATTTTTAATCCTTGCCTTGCACTATTCCTGCCAATTATGAACCAGCTGCCTAATAGCACCCACACCCCACCAAACAGTTTGGAGTAGAGAACAAAATCCTCACACAAGGTGAACCATGTGAAGAGTGAAAAATTTCACTCGGCTACTAAATTGGCAGCCAGCTAACCTGACATTGTTTTCCGGGGGGGGGGGGGAGGGGCTGTCCTTTCTAGCCCAATCTGGAATGGCTCCAAAGCTAGGGAGAAATCACAATGGCTGCTACAGCTCCTCCTCTGAAATGCACCTCCATCAATGGGTGGGCACAATTCTCTCACCTAGCTATGTGCAAATGAGGTGAGGCAAATATGCTCCCACTTGCAATTCCGTAGGCTGTTGGAGTGATATTCCATTGGAGTAATATTCTTTCTACGTGCCCTTACTGAATTGTGCCATAGAGTCATTCATTCATTCATTCATTCTATAATTTAAATGTTGCCATCTGCTTAAGTTTGTGGAAGCAAACTAACAAAATGTGTAAAGCATCCAAACACGCCAACAATATAAAACATTGCAATGTTAATGGATGAGTGTTCACAGATTGGCCATCACTATAGAATTTTCAAAAGACCTCAGCTACTAATCAATGAGTAGTCCTTCTGGAAAGAAAAGGTTGAAGGGAGGGAGGACCACGGGGAGGAAGGACCTCACTGCAAAGAATGCTGCACTCCTCGTTGCCACCCACTTTGCATCAGAAATCACCAGAACTCAGCAGAGACTCCCCTGAAAACCCCAACGCCTGGGGAAGAATATGTGGGAGAAGACCATTAAAGTATCCTGGTCCCTTTAGGTCTGCAAGGTCAAAACCAGACTCTGGAATCGGATAAACTGAAAGTATACTGGACTTACTCCATTCTCCCAAGGTTAGTTGTTGCTGGTTAGTTGTCAAGGTCCAGACACTGTGGGTGTTTTCTTAGAAGAAAAGAGACCATTAATGTGGCATTAGCCCTGTTGAAGTCAGTCTTTGCATGTACAATGGATGCACAATGTGCCTACATGCATACATTTGCAGTGTCCCACTTCTCTCTCTCTCTCTCTCTCTCTCTCTCTCTCTCTCTCTCTCTCTCTGTGCGCGCGCGTGATAAGATTAACATTTTGTTAATACTATTTGAAAATTTTTATCAAAGTCAGCATAAATAAAATTAAGCAAAACAATGTATACTGGTCCAATTTGCCTAATTAGGATGCTGATACCGAACAGACTTAGAAATAAGCTCCATTGTGATCACTGTGAGACTTCCAAGTAAACATGTTTAGGATTAGGCTGCTATAGCCCACTCTTAAACTGTTTACTTAGTAGTAAATTTGACTGATTTTAATGAGACTAACAGCACAATCCTGCGTAACCCTACGGCTGCGGAGCGCGCGCGCGCACCACAGGTGGTAGGTGCCTTAAATGTGCCGTAAAGCGTGTTTTCGGCACCCTCTGAGTAAGGGCCACCGACATGCAGTTTGGTAGCCCTCACTCCGCTGCGGAACCGACCTGCAGCCACCGGAGCAAGGTAAGGATTATGCTGGTGGGTGCAGGGGCAGGGGGGAGGGCCGGGCAGCAAGGGAGGGTGGCCTGTGCAGCAAGGGAGGGTGGCCATTGTCCGAGACAGCCCAGGAGGGGGTGGGGATGTCAGCCACAATATCCCCATCCCCATTCCTTGGCTCGGCAGCCCTTTCCCCACCACCCCAAATTTACATCGGCTCGAGAGCCAGCATACATTTGAGGAGGCCCATAGGCCCCAGGTATCCCTACACCGGGAGAAGGAGATGAATGTCCTCTTCCCCCGAGGAGTCCCCAGGTCACGCCAGAGCGGCCCGGGAACAGCTGGGGATCCTGCAGCCGGCCTTATGGGCCAGCCGCGGATCCTTATGCAGGATCAGGCTGCCCATCCAAAGTGTACATAAGGTCATAGCCCACTTGCTATCCATGTTCACTCAAAAATAAATCCCACTAATTTCAATAAATCTTGCTCCCAAGTACATGTGCATACGACTGCAATTTTAGGCTTACTTGAAAATAAGCTTTAGGCATCTTTGCTATCTAAGGCTGCAATCTATCATCACTTACACGGGAGTAGGCCCCATTGAACTTAGTGGCACTTACTTTTGAATAAACATCATTGTTTAAGGCTATTGGTCTCATTTTAGGACAGCGCATTTATGGCTGCAGAAAGCTACAGCCTTGTGTATAGTGGTGTAAAAGTTAAATTGTACAAGTAGAAAATGTCAACTGTTTGAAACAGTTTCAGTCTCCATAAAAAGTACACACTCTTCATGTTGACATTTTGCAGGCTTTAACTATTAAAGTGAGACTGCTCCTAACTTGAATTTCGCTTCTCTGTAGTTCTCCCAAGTAGCAAAATCCTTGGTTAATTTCTTCATTGCCCTGCAAAGAGAGAGACGGGGGGGGGGGGGGCAAGCAGCTTTCAAAAGCATTATGCACATTATAAGCTGGCCAATTTAGCAGACTTCAGTGGGAGCATGAGTAAAATAATAACAGGAGTAATAAAAATATGAAATACGGTACTCTCTACAATTAAAACAAAATAAAACCACATTGCTAGTAAGTCTTACTGAAATGAATGAAACATGCAGCTTGATCTTTGAGCCACCAGCTCAAAACAGTGGCAAGGAAAGCTCTCTTCCTATCCCCTTGCATGATATACAGTGCACCTTTTGGGCCCAAAAGAGTCACTGTTCAAACAAGCCTTTCAACCTTCAAATCTTATTGTAACAATATATTATAAATAAGAACCTACATCATCACGTACACATAGGACCCCAGGCTGGACAGATCTCAGGCTTGTGGGATCTAATTGTGATGTAGTGCAGCAGTAATTTGTACCATGAGAGAAATATTTGAAAGAGTGGAAATATGTACCACGACCTGCTCCTCCTTTCCGGTGGACTTCCCCACTGCCATCACATGGAAGTTCTTTACATGGCTGCCTCCAGTATAGCAGAACCCTACTTTGAGAAACGTTTTGCTTAGGATCCATTGGCACAGCTGCATGCTATAATGTGGCAGGGGAGAGTTGGGCTGTGAATTGTGGAACCATTTACAAAAACATTGCTTGAAAATTAATCTGAAGTAACGCATATTTTCTTTAAAATAGAAACAAAAGATAGCATTGATGAATAGTTGAGTCCTAACAACATTACCAGTGAAGTACCTGATACCAGGTTCATTATTAATTATTAATGATAATAATATAATAATAATATATAATAATATATAATATTATTATATTATATAATAATATAATAATATGATAATAATGATAATGATAATATAATAATGATGATGATGATGATGATGATGATGATGATGATGATGATAATAATAATAATAATAATAATAATAATAATAATAATAATAATAATAATAATAATAAACACCAGTATTTATATACTGCCTTTTCTTTGGTCATCGGATTTCTCCTCCAACTTTAATTCAAAGGCGGTTTACATGGGCAGGTTTTCTAAGCCCCGAGGGTTTTTTACAATACAATGACGTTCTAATCTTTCATAGAACCCTTCATTCTACATGGTTTCTTTCACAGTCCAGCTCTCTCTCTCTCTCTCTCTCTCTCTCTCTCTCTCTCTCTCTCTCTCTCTCTCTCTCTCCAGCATTCACCTCACCATGCTTCAGCTGACAGGGCAACCTTGACTCTCACTCAAGTGCAGCTGCAGTTTCTCTCCCCCACAGAGGCTCTGCAATTTATCAGCTCGGCGTGCCGGCAGCTCTCCCACAGACACAGACACTTCCGGCTGTTTTGAACTGCTGTCCTTCAGATCTTCAGGCATATATGAGACGGTCGCTCTACCAACTGAGCCAGACCTCCTACTTCATTAAATAATGACATTATTTAGTACCACGTATTTCCAATTCTGAATAGATTCATCAATAAATGCACTGGGTTGCTTAAGTTCAAGACTCATATGCAGTTGCTGAAATGTTGTAGACATCTTGGTTACATTAACAGCCCAATTTGATCTAACTCCCCCCCCCCGATGCGATGCCACTGGAGCATGCACTGCAGGGGGTTCTCCCTGAGGTCTCCTCCGGGTAAGGAAACATTTGTTCCCTTGCCTGGGGTTAAGTCTTCACTGTCCCACTGGTTCTACTCTGACCTGTGCCAGTGATTTTTCTGGTGCAAGTCCGAGTGGACCCAGGAAAGCAGATTGAGGCCAGGAAGTAGAATAGAATATTGGTGGCACTGCTACCACCTATAGTGCCTCCTTCCTGGCATTGACACTCCCCCTTCCTGCCTCACAGCCCAATCCAGTGTAGACTAATGCCGGAAGAGCTACCGCTCTGCCAACGCTAGGTGTCATAAACGTGCCATAAGGCACTTTTCAACACCCACGGAGTAAGCGACGCACACTCGGATCGGGACTTGGATGGCCACGGATCACGCTGCCGGAAACAGATAAGACCTGCGCTAGGTGGCAGGAGGGCATGGGGAGGGAGGGCTGGGTGATGGGGGAGGGGGTGATTGACCCGGCCAGGCCCGGGAGGGGGCGGGGATATCATAGGCATGCTCCACCAATAACCAATGCCCCCTCCTGGTCCTGGCCGGCCTTACACAACCTCCCTGGATTTGCAGCAGCAAAATTGCTGGTGCACATCCAAGGAGGCTTACACTGGGGAAAGGGACAAACGTTCCTTTCTCGCAAGATGTGCCCCAGTTCCACTGGCGTAGGCTACATCCTTCTTCGAATACAGCGACTGCTATTTAGCAAGGCCAGTGCATCCTACACAGGATTGTGCTGTCAGTCCCGTTCCTCCACCTTCCCACCCTGTTCCACTCACCCACTGCCTGCCCCCCCATGCCAACTTACCAGCACTGGGGTGTCTTTGGGAGGCCACTGGCATGCGGCCACAGCTGCTCGCTGATTGTGGCAGCGGCCCAGCTGTTTGGAATTGTATGTTGCCTTTTGCAACCGCTGTAAATCATGCTGCGCCACCAGAACCGCTGTAAAGCATGCTGTGCTGTGGTGGCACAGGAGGCCCATAGGATTGGACAGGATCGTCTATGGTGGTGCAAAAGCTGAACCACATTGCAAGCTTCCAGGTCACTGCTGCAAATGGGAAGTGGTGCAGCGCCCGCAGCCGTGGCTCCAGAGGTCTCCATCAGTTCGGGTAAGTTGGTGGTGGGGGACTGTTGTGGGTAGGGAGGAGGAGTTTTGGAGAGGATCAGGAGTGGGCAGGGAAGGAGGGGGTGGATCTCGGCAGCACTGGTATGAGCCAGATCGTATCCCCTCTTTCTGAAACTTCCTTGCCCCCTTTCTATCCTCGGACATACACCAGAAACGTTGCTTGCATATGTCCGAGAATGCCCATAGGTGATCAGGCAGCCTACCCGGGGGGGGGGGGGGATAAAAATATTTTTAATAACCTCCTGCAGGCTGTCTGATCACCCCCCCCTCCCACCATAGCATGCAGTGTGCACGCCGTTGGTGTGGCTGCGTGCTAAAATGTGGTGGGAAATAGAATTGAGCAGTGAGACTAGTCACTGTTTATTGGAGCTGACTGCCTTTTATTTATTTAAAATGAGCTTCTCACTTTCCCACAGTTTCAAAAACTTCCAAGTGGCTTCCAAATTCAGGATCAAAATAGTTAAAAGCAACTCAACACAAATGTTGAGCAGATGCAATAAAATCATCAAACAAAATAACAAAATCAGAATTGGAATGTGATTTATTAAACGGACTGGGGAGATAAAAAGGTATTTACTCAACACCTAAAGGTCATTGAATGTGGTGTCAGGCAAGGTTCCCACTTCCCAGAGGGACGCCTTCGAGTTCCATAAATGGGATGCCACAACTAAAAAGCACGTTTGCCCAGGCAAATCAGCCAGTCGGGGCACCTAGAGAAGTGTGGTGGTGATTAATTTTGTTGCAGGGCAGGCTGGGGCAAGAGCGGGTGGCACTTCAAATACTTGGACCATAGGGACCCATTAGGCCTCTATTTCACACCCACCCACCCCCAAAACATTTGCATCACAAAAGCATAGGTCTGCAAGAAGGTATCTTATAGCATAATCCTAGGCATGTCTACTCAGAAGTACGTCCCATTGTGTTCAATGGGGCTTACCCCCAGGAAAGTGTATATAGGATTTAATTCATGAATAGTAAACAGCAATTCTACTCAGTTCTGACAATTTAGAAATCACTATGTCTTTTTTAAAAATAATACTTTACAGAAAGATGCGACTTTATGCTTTCTGCTCCTCTATAAAGCAAACAAAAAAATCCGCCCGCCCCCCCAAAAAGCCCCATACACCTAAATATTATAAGTAGGCATGATTTTGTAGTAAAGAAGCAGCCCCCTTTCAAAACACTTGTCGGAATCTGTTCAGTGCTACATAATCCCATTTTGCGAGAGGAAATTTAATCAACATTGCTCCAAGTACCTTTTTATACTGGAATGAAAGATTGGCAGGGAAAGGGGTTAAGAAGTTAAACCAAAAGGACAATAGGCAGCAGCAACAGAGCCATGTTCCTTTTCAGGCACATTGTCTGAGTGGGAAGGTCTGTCAGTCAATAAAGCAGATGGACTCTGACTCACGGGTGGCGATGCAGGGAATCTAAGCTTCGCTGGAGACTTTTGCCTAAAGGCTGGCTCCTGCAACCAGATCCCGACAACTTCCCTACAGCGCTGTGCATGTTTCACTAATACATGCCAATGGGATTAGCATCAGGCAGCAATTACAAACTCTCTTTTGTGTGGCCTACACAGCTTTGATTTCTAAAGTCAACTAATGCTGCATTTCAGCTCGAACTGTGCTCTGGCTCTCCGGGTGGAATTTACAGCAGTTTCCCCATCTATCCTTTCCCACCTTTTAGTACCCTGCTGGGTCTTAAGCACCCTAAACTGAAGCAACATGGTCCCTATCAATGACACTGAGGCTAGATTCATTCTCAAAGTTACAGGGAATGCCTCTCACGCTTCCGTTTGGCACCTTCAGGATCTGAATTTGTTTTTTTTTCACCTATTTCCAATCACGGTTCCACATGTCCATGAGGAATCACTGGATGAGAAACAACATGTGCATGTACAGCTCCTTATCTGTCCTCCCTCCAAGCTGTTTGAACTGAACATACATCATACACAGCACAATCCTGCGCAACTTTACACGGCCAACCTAAAGGGCCGTTCGCGGTATCCTGAGCCCGTTCCCAGGCCATGCCAGCCCAGGAACATCTCGTCCCCTTCCCCGAGTGTAGGGTTGCCTACAGGCCTCCTTGGATGTACCTCCACGGGTGGGTACTGGGTCCGGAGGGCAGTGGAATAAGGGCACCAGAGGCCCTTACTTCAGAGTCATCGCAATCATGTAGGCAAGAAGTAGGTTTTCTCTGTGCCAGGTGCAAGGGAGTGACAACAGGAAACCACTTATGCATGCGCAGAACAACAAAGCTGTTCCAGCCGACCTTCTGCGCCTTTACGAAGCTCGCGCCCGGGCGCAGGGAGAAGATGCGCCCGGGAGCTGGAAGAAGATCGTCGCTGGAACAACCCTGGAAGCCTTACATTCAAAAGATGTGGGCGAAAGCATACATATACATACAGATGTCCCGTTAGGACTTTAAAAAGCACGAAAATAGTTTAAAAAACGTGGGGAAAAAACAAACAAAAAAAAAACCGGAGGAGCCCCGCCCCACCCCCTGAGCCCTCCGCCCTCCGCCCTGGGGCCCGCCGCACCACCGCCCCATATCTGGCGACACTTCTGCATGGGGTATTGGACCCAGGACCTTTTGAATGCAAAACATCCATTTGTTGTTATATTGTCATCCTTCCCTTCATCCTAGATGCCTTTAAAAGGCATTTAAAGGCCTAGATGCCTTTAAAAGGGGTTTGGACAGATTCATGGAGGAAAAGACCATCACAGGTTACAAGAATTAAGCAACCTCCTGGATTTGGAAGTAGGTTTTCTCTGTGCCAGGTGCAGGGGAGTGACAGCAGGAAACAGGTTATCTTGTTGGCTGTGTACTCCCTGAGGCATCTGGTGGGGCCACTGTGTGATACAGGAAGCTGGACTAGATGGGCCTTTGGCCTGATCCAGCAGGGCTCTTCTTATGTTCTTATGTTTGTGATGGCCTAGGAGTTTCTAGGAATGCCGCCAATCTAGGAGTTATGCAGGATCGGGCTGCATGAATTAGAAAGTTGCTGATCACTTGATCAGGAGGGGGGGGGGTTAGAGGGATTTCATTAGTTTCAATATATAGATCAGACAGATGCAAGGCTCAGTGTTCCTAACCCATTTTGGTTTTCATCTTTGTCAAATTCAATTCCGGTATAAACCAGAGCAATGCATCTGCACTACAGTGACCTCTAACAAACTGTTTGTTGTAACTGTTTTCTACATCCTCCCTTGATCTTTTGTTTGCTGTTGGCTTGATTTAGTTTCTCCAACTCTCCACCATAAGAGCTGATATGCACAACTGACATTTCTTCCTAACTAGGCTCTGTATAACACTGTCCCAATAGCTGTGCAAATGCACAGCTGGATCAGAAGTCTCTGAATTATGAACTTTAAGGGATACTTTTAATAATGCACACACACACACACACACACACACACACACACACACACACAACACAACACACACAAATAATATTTTGCATTTGTTATAGTACAATTTGAGTGTTCCAAGTGCTACAATACAATCTCTGTATTATTAGTAAAAGAGTTTGGTGAACCCAACTTAATTAACTCTAGGGCAATAATTTTTATTCTAAATAATCTTTAGAGACCTTTTAGTGGGGCTGTAAGACGTTTTTATTTAGGTTGGCATTCGATTGCTGACATGGCAGGCT
Organism: Plestiodon gilberti rubricaudatus; assembly: GCA_026170595.1. Lineage (NCBI taxonomy): Eukaryota > Metazoa > Chordata > Lepidosauria > Squamata > Scincidae > Plestiodon > Plestiodon gilberti. Next base: position 22,434,546 of record JANXHW010000002.1, on the reverse strand, counting down.
GGCTTTTTAATCGAATGTAATTTTAAGGTGACCCGCTGGTGTGTGTTTGTTTTAAATGTTTAACTTCTTTGTTTTTATCTTTTTATTGTACATTGTACCATTTTAATCATGTTTTAATTGTAAGCCGCCTTGGTTGCCCTGTTGGGAGAAAGGCGGGATATACATGCTTTAAATAAAATAAATAAATAATTTGCCAACTCTGAAATTTTGAATCCCTTAGATTTTTTAAGTTTGAAACCCCACTCATTGGGCCCTGGCACTCAAGGTCAAACTAGACATGAACCTGAGAGCATTGCTTCCTCTTCCCTGTTTGTGTTTGTTCCTTTTTAAAAAGGAAATAGCATTGTGGTGTGTGTGTGTGTGTGTGTGTGTGTGTGTGTGTGTGTGTGTGTGTGTGTGTGTGTGTGTGTGTGTGTGTGTGTGTGTGTGTGTCAATCAATGGTCCAACATCACAGCAAAAAGGCTTTAGTACTTTGTCCCCACCATGGTTCCAATCTCAATTGTGGGATCCCCCCATGCACTAATTTTAATAGTAAAACAATATTCCTTTGGTTTCAATATAGAATACCATTCAAAACAGTGTGTGTGAGGGCATGGTTGTGATAGACACTACGGTGGGGGCAAAGTAACAAAGCCTCCCATTGCCCCCCGGTATGGTTTAGGAATGTTCCATATCCCCTGTGCACTATTTCCTTGCGTGCACACACACACACACACACACACACACACGAGAAAGTCGTGTTAGGGTCATGTCTAGTAATGTGCCTGCATCACAACCACATGCTTTTAAGTCCCATTTATTTCAATGGGGGTGAGCTCAGTATGTATTTTACTCAGTCCCAGTGAAATCAATGTGACTTAAAACTGTGTACATTTGTCTGGACCATGCTCATAGTTTATTTCTGTATATTAGATTTTTTTTTTTATATTCTGGCTTCATACACAAATACTCAACAAAGCTGACAGTCAAGATATATAACTACATCTCTATTTATCCTATTGTATTTTTCCCCATTTAAAAAACAAAAGAAAACGTTTTACATACGGGCACAAACAGCACCAGGAATATACCAACCCTACCTTATACCAGTAATTTAATCTGGGTTCCATAAAATGGAAGCATTCCTGGAACAAACAAGTTGTTCTTCACAGCTTGGATGTATATGAAAGCTGTCACAAATTAACTATTTCAAAAGAAAATGTAAACACGATCTTATTGCAGCTCCAGAAAAGGAACAATGCCATACTTCATGGTAAGGGAATGGGAGAGGAGCCAACATTCAGTTCCTTCAAGGCGAAAGTTTTGTTTCCCTCGCAAGCTATTAACTTCCAGACTAAAGCTACCTAGACCCACAAACATGTTCAACTGGAAATAAGCAACCGGGCTCTATTCTAATATCCGCTGTAAAGTCATTTACCATAAACAGAGAGCCTCGTGTCTGCTGAGCTCTTTTATTCGGAGACAGCGATTTCAAACCTTTAGGTCATGCATCTATTTGCAGCTATTATTTTATTCCAATGTACAAAGAGCATAAAGAGAATCCACAGGACAAAGGCCAACTGGTCAAGCACCCGCTTCCCATAGTGGCCATTCAGTTGCCTCCAGGAAACTCAGCCTTGAAGGCAACACCACCACTCTCCCGGATTACTACCTCTTATAGCCATCATCATGACTAGTCCCCACTGATTGGCCTATGTCCACGAATGTGATTAATCCTCCTTTAAGATAGTCTCTGGACCAAAGCGCACATTATGGGAAACATGTAACTTGGCTCTTTGCTTTTGGGAGTTTTTTTTTTTTACCTGAAGAGGCGTGAAATAGTGTAAAGCAGGCAGGAAAGGACGGGGGACCTTTAGGTCTTTGCCTCTACCACAGTTCCCCCCCCCCCAGTAATCTCCTACATGTCAAAAAGAACTCTTCCATTGAAACTCAATGGGTTATTTTACATAAAAAGGGGGAGGGCATTTGAGACAAAGTCTTAAAGCCCCCTACCCTGTCCTGCCACAGTTTCACGCTATTTTGGGTCACTTTTGGTGCATTATTTAATTTAGAAAAACATTTTTTTAACAAAATTAAAAGGAAGGGTCTACATTACGCGGTTCCTGTACTTTGTGATTTGATCCTAAGCTAGTGGCTTTATTTCCAGCATTTCAAGACTTTGCATACAGGTGTGCACCAACCAGGTGTAGCCCTTATTAGAGAACACAGGGTGCTGTTTAGAGAAAACTCAATGTTTTCAAAATATCATTGCCTGATGTCATTCGGACACACTCTTTCTGATGTGGTACAGTCCTCTCTGAGATATTTTACACTTCAGAGGAGTGCACATGGTGGGGGGCACTGCTGGTTTGAACATGTTCCTTTTCATGAAAAACTAAGAAGACTTCTAATCTAGACTTCTTCCTGAATGGGGTTATTGTGACATGAGGAGTTTTCAATCAAACAATTTCCCCATGCACAGTCTGAGGCAGTAGTGCCCTATGTCAGAAAGAGAACCTTTTTGAACATTACAATGAGTGAGGTGACTGAATTCTCACCTACACCAGTTCAGACCACAGGTAAGGCTGCCCTTTTTAAATGCTCCCCACCACATAGAAAAGCTCCCTGCATGTAATGGTAACAAAATCTTTGCTCTGATGTTGTATTTTATGACATGCCAACAGCTTTGTACATGGAGGAGCATTTCCAAATATCCTCATTCTGTATCATGTGTCAAATGGCTCCTTTCTGAGGGTGGAACTACCGGGGGGGGGGGGCTGAATCTGTGGGTGATAGGTTCTTGCTCCCTCCGCGGATACTGGAATCCGCAGATAGGGGGAACGCTATCAGGAAGACCTGATCTTCCTGCTTCCTGTTTAACGTTGGGAGCATCTCTAGTATGCAGGCTGCTTGCCTGCTCTGTATAAGGAGTTTGTGCGGCATTTGTTTAAAGAAAGAGATGCGCTGGCATTGCACCAGCGCTGGACCCTTAATTAAGGTAATGGGTGCAGGGTCATGGGGGACCCTGCTATCCACGAATAAGTAAATCTGCGGATAGTGGATCCGCAGATACAGGGGGGGCTGTATACATTAGCCTTATAACGATGCACTCTCAAGGCCAATACAAGTGATATTAATCACATCATTTGGCACTGCGTGTTATTAATTTATCCATATGTTTATTTCCAAAAATCATGACTTTCTTATCCCAAAGGCAACAGTATCCCAATTGACAACATTCTTCCCTTGCCGTTGTGGTCTCCTTTACTGTCAAAATGTACTGGTAGATTGTAAATTCTTTTGAACAGGGGCTTGTCTTTTATATATACCACGTGCACTGACATTCCTATAACATAACGAATGGATTTTTTTATATCTCATTGAAGCCACCTCAAAAATGAAGATTGAGAGGAGGGATATAGATACAGTAGTATTGATTTTATTATTAGCCTCAGATAAGAACAAGGAAAGAAGCAAATGGCAGCTAAAAACATTGCATGATCCAACTTTACTTTTGTTATTCCTATTAGTGGATGCCCACTTGGAAAGATGTGCAATAATCAATTATGTGTTTTCACTGTCACTAAAATTCTTAGAAATGGCTGAAAGCGACTTAGACCCCAACTATGTCTCTATGATATGCCCTTTAAAAAAACAACTGTGCTTCTTCTGTAGCTTATGCATCAAGAGATTTTCCTTTTTTTATTTTGGATTTCCCACATTCTTTTTTTATGGTGCGTTTTGAAGTGCTCTCTATTGTCTTGGTGAAATCCCAACATGGATTTCAAATTTCAAAGTCATTAAATTCAGGCACGGTCCTTCTCACACAACTCAGGGTGAGGGGTGTGTGCATATTTTAATGATTATGGACAAGAACAGCTATGGGTAAGCACCTCTCCAAACATGAAAATACTATCACTGAAAGCTTGGTTCTTGCCATAACAGGAGGAAGCTTTGAAAGAGAAGACTGGGGATAAGTTACAAAATAGCCAAACTGATCTCCTTTACTGGACTTAAGCCTATCTGCTAAAACGTTCCATGAAACTCAGGATTGACCCTACCATCTGGCAGAGAGAGTTGCCTCCAGCTTAATGTTTGGCACCAATCAAACAATGCAAATTGTCAGTTATTTTAATTGATTAATATATTTTTATTACAGAGAGTAGGGTGTGCACCATTGGATTTTCTCCCAACATTTCCAGAATGGTACCAACCTTGGTGTAACTCAGACCTGGACATTGTATGGCCCCAAGGCCACATCCAACCTTTTGGCTGTCCCTGACCAGCCCAGGTGAGGTTTAAAAGAAGACAGTGAGCAGCTAATTAAGGTTAAATAATGCCCCCGCATGCCTCCCCAGCCATTCTCTTACCTTAGCTGCTCCCTGTCTTCATTTAACAGAGACTATAAGCAGTATGCTGCTGCTTATAGTGTCTGTTGCAAGGAAGACATGGAGCAGCTAAGGAATGTAAGAGAATGGCCAGGAGTGTGCGGGTGGTCTGGCCCTCCACATCAGTCCCAGTGTCTCATAAGAACATAAGAACATAAGAAGAGCCCTGCTGGATCAGGCCAAAAGCCCATCTAGTCCAGCTTCCTGTATCACACAGTGGCCCCACCAGATGCCTCAGGGAGCACAGGACAACAAGATAACCTGTTTCCCATTGATAACCTGTCTCATGTGGCCCCTTGGAAAAATTAATTGCCCACCCCTGGAACTGACGGATTTTCATGTCTTTTTTCCCCAGTTGAAACAGATCCAAACTATCATGTTATCTGTTTTTGTGCATTGCTTGAAACCCACACAGAAAATACGAAACAAAAAGAGCACTGATCAAAATATTCAGATACCCCCAAGCTGTCCTTTCTTTTTGACCCTTTCTCTTTTCTTCCCTGGGAGCCTCGTATTCAGCCATAGAAACTTATTCCCCATCTTCGACCAGACCTTTGGAGCCCACAGAACATGCTCCTGTGCTTGCCATTGTTACCTTCTGCACCACTTGATGTCACTAGCACAGACAGTCCTTTATCTTCAGAAATGCATCAGTGAAACTCGTCATAGTAGGGGAGCACACTTTGGACAAACTGAGTCTAAGACCAGGCATGCACTTGTATCAGCCCATCTTTAAAACATAACCCATTACAGAAGCCAGCCTTCTTTGCCAAGCTTTGTGCTGCAGCAAAGATCAGAATTCGCCCTGAATATCCTATTCAAAATGTAAGCACACACAGCCAAGACTAACAGCCCAATCCTTCCCTCCCCTGGCGTAGGGTGTTCAGTGTGGGCCACATGGTCCACACTGAATCCTATCTGGGGAAGGTCCTGGCTGGAGGTCAACACAGGGTAATGGGCTGCAATGGGGCTATTCAGTTCTCAACCAGCTCTTTAGCTATCATAGAACTAAGCAGCCTCGTATCTGGGCTCAAGGCCTGGGAGGGAGGATAGGATACAGTGACCGACAAGGACACCGGTCCCACACCGGTCCCACCCTCCTCCCAGGCCTGCCTGCCTCTGCCCTCCCCCGCACCGCTCCGAGCGACCTTACTTGCTCCTTCACATGGGGGGCAGGGATTCAGCAGCGGCAGGATGGCACAGGCCTTCCTGCTGGCACTGCTTCCTCTCCGGGTGTTGAAATGTGCTTGACGATGTGTTTTCAATACCCGCCGCTGGTGCTGCTGCCAGAAGACAATAGGGTTACACCATAAATGTATGTAGAACAATGCAATGGGTGTGTGTGTATGCGGTGTCTGTATGCGAAGATGGCATTTATGTGCTAAAAGCACGCTTCATTTAGCTGGTGCCACAGTAGATCAGGAAGAGAGTACAGCAAGCCCTCACTTAAAGTTGTCGATAGGTTCTTGGAAACTGCAACTTTAAGTGAAACAACTTATAACAAAACCAACTTTACCGTAGGCTAATTGATATACATAAACAAGAGTTTATGGCATATTCCTGGTCACAAGAACGTCACTAAACTTCTAAATAAAAGACCCCGAACATTTCTAATATTAAACAGTGAAATAAATGTGAGCTTTCTGGGCCAGAAAAAACCCATGCAGACATGGAGAGAATGTTCAAACTCCACACAGACAGTGGCCCTGGCTGGGAATCGACTTTTTTTCTCAACAACTTTAAAACAAAATGACTTATAACGAAATGACTTTAAGTGAGGACTTGCTGCATTGCCACTTCTTCCATCCAAGGAAAATAAAGGACATCTACTGTTACTGTTGTTACATCCAGACTGTATCTGAAACAAGTAGTAGAGCTGAGAGATGGAGGGCTGGAGGAAGGGACAAGGTGGGCAATGTCACTAAATTGTTCTCTTGGGTCTATGCCTCTTCTATGGCATATGCAATAGGGCAAATTCAGTCTTTAGCTATGCAAGACGAAAAGTCTATTTGAAGTTGGAGTCTGTGGCTGCTTTTTTCACAGTAAATTGACCTTGTGTGGTGCTGCCAATGTCATAATGCTCAGCTTTATCTCGGCTGAGAGAGAGAGAAAATCGCAAACTGCTTCTGCATGATTAGTTCTGCCACTTCAAACGTGTTTCTTCCGAGTCGGCTTCCACACTTGCTGCCAGAGATACATGCCGCTGGGAGACTCTAATCTTCCTTGGAACTTCTGGGATTTCAGTAACCCTTTACTCACCAGCCTGCAAAGGCAGACATTTAAGTGATGCTGGTGGATAAGTTTTCAAAGCATAATATATAAGCCATTCCTCTCTTAAACCATGTTCGTAGCAAATGTACGAAATATTAGAAACTTATAAATGGGCAGCTCAATACTAACTAAACTCTCGCGTGGTGATGCAGCATGGCACCGTGGTGGCACATGGTGATGCAGCAGTGCCGGCATGGGCTACACTGCATATTGCGGAGGAGTTTTGCATGCTGGACGTCTTCTCGGGGTAAGGGGATCCATGCAGGTGGACCAGGCCTGGGAAGGGGGTCTGGATTAGGTGGGCACCGTCACTGCCAAATCCACCCCCTGACGGGCCCAATCTACCCACCCCGCCCCATCCCTTCCCTGTTCCACCTTGCCCCTGCCCCATTCACCCCTCCCCCGTCCTGTTCCGCTCCATGCACAGACAGGGGATGAGCAGAGAAGGGGTGGCTGGGTGGATTGGGTCCAGGGGCGGGATCGGCAGTGCTGGCACACGTCGCATCCTTTCCCCCCTCTGGCCGTGATCCACCGTCATGGGGCAATGCAGACTTGCACTAGCTATATAGCTCACGGAGGTCCGAGTTGCCCCGTTGCAGCTGTTGGGGCTTACCCCAGGACAAGGGGACATGTCCCCTTACCACGTGGATACCTCCAGCAGCTGAAATTCCAGCACAGGATGAAGTGCAGTCCATGCTGATGCACCACTGTGTGGGAAGTTGTGTTGGACTGGGCTGCTGAAAACCTTTTGCTGAGAACGTAGCTCAACTTTACTTCAACCTATTGTGAATTAAGCCAGTGAAATGATGTGCCCACATTCAAAATCCATTCATGGTGCCCTTCACATACATTCCATTCCAGACATACATACACATTCCAGATCTGATTACTATGCAGCTTTATGAATTACTGACATCTAATGATTTTTCCTCTTTCTTGGGGAAGTAGAGCAGCAGTAACAAGTTGAACATGACAAGTATTTAAAAAGAAGTCGTGTTCTTTTTATGAAAAAAAATACACAGGCAGAGCAGGGCAGCAAATACTGAACCTATGTGTCAAGAATGTGTTCAGATATTTTTGACCAAAAAGATTGATTTCAATTCACCTTGAAATTCTATAGTGCGAGCTCCATTGACGTGAATGAGAGCTCTCATTCATTTCAATGGGGCTGGCATAGAAGACATTCATGGAGGATCATGACCTAAAGGAGTTAAACCTTGAAACAGAGTAAAGGGAAATCTGCTACCTGACAAGTAAGTCTATGTATCAAAAGGTTTTGCTAACCAGCTTGACACATAAATGGCGCATGATGTCAGCTTCTATTAAAGGTTTTGGTAAATGATGACAGCCCGAAGAAATAATGGTTGTTTTCCAAGAAGAGACCTTCAATTCAATTTTCTATGATATTACAAAATGTTATGAATGCATCTCTCCGGGAACATGGCAATGAATATACCAGACCTGTATAATGTGACCCAGCAAGCCAAATGCAGCCCGCCAGCCATAGATGGAAGCCCAGCAGGTATCAGTGAAACCTTCTGTTAAACCTTGGCATGTCACAATATATGGCTGGTGGCCTGAATTGGGATTGGTGGGTCACTTGTTGTACAGGTCTGGAATAAACTAACAGCGCAATCCAGTGCACCTTTGGAGTGATGCAGCTGCCGCTGCGCTGCTCCAGGGTGTTGTAAACGTGCCGTAAGGCACATTTTCGACATCCAGAGAGTAAGTGGCGCCAGCATGGAGGCCAGAGCCTCTTAATACACCTCGCAACTCACCCAACTCCAGTCGCCACAGGTAGGTCCTGCACCGGTCGGTGGGAGAGCGGGGACGGGGTGAAGAGGGGCCATTGGCAGGCACGGGCTGGGAGGGGGCGGGGATATCGCCCCTTTCCGGCCCACACTACCCTTAAACCACCTCCCAACCTGGACCTGGCATGCATTCGAGGAGATCCAGGCTCGCTTACATAGGCCCTAGGCTCGCTTACACCCGAGGAAAGGGACAAACATCCCCGTTTCCCGAGGTACGGCTTAGCAGCTCCGGGGCAGCCTGCAATCTATGTAGTATACAGCAGCTGGCCTTTTAGGCTGCCCGCGTATACTTACATAGGATTGTGCTGCCCCAATGTTAGTTAGAAAATCCTTTTCTGCTAATGCTTTGGTACATCTCCCTAGTTCCTATATACTTTAGTATAACTAAGCTTAGCTTAGGCATGCATAACTGAAATAAAAGCATATTCTCTCTCCCCTTTTTGCCCTTGCCTCCATTTCTCTCTCTCACTTGGGGCATGGACCTGTCCTTTACTTTGTAAAGCACCATACACACTGATGGTGGTGCTATGTAAATGAAAAAAAAAATTATAAGAGGAAAAAGGCAGGCTCACATAGTAGCATGATTACATCACCACCTGTTCCAAGACACCGTTCATAAAAGAAAGTAAGTCGTATTTATACCATAGGAAAGACACACGATTCAGTATATTGATTCTGATTATTACAGTTTCAGTTCCAAAGCAGTAGAAATGGTCTATAAATTTAGGCAAACTTTAACCCCGACAGAGTTTTTCTGAATGACGATTTTATCCATTTTGACCAAGGTCCACGTTTTTGATAATATCTACACTAGGAACATTTTCCATGTCATATGCAAAGTAGCTAAGATATCTTTGCAAAATATTAGATGTGCTCCATTGAAGCCCCGGAGGTCTTGCAAGGTGCTGCCCTTTGCCCTGGCAGCTCAGATTTTTGAAGCCTTCTAATTAGTTTGCAGGGGGGGGGATTGTTTTGGAAAGCTTTTGCTTTAGCAGAACTATCCAGCACTTGAATAGTTTACCCAAATTGCCAACAGTACGTGGAAAAATGATCAGAACAAAGATAACAGTGGCAGACAATTTTCACAGAGGGTGATCCATCTTAATGTTATGTAGTGTCTCAGAGTCAAACGACACGTCACACAGAGATCCATGTTTTGCCCTGTGCAGCTAGTGGCAAGTCAGGGGGAGGGGCACCTCTATTGGGTCCATGGTGCACACACACACACGCACACACGCATGCACAAACTATTATTAAGATAAGAAGACATCAAATAATTCACATCACAGGACTCCTATGTAACATGGACTTTGTCCCGTGTGCCACATGTGGGCTTTGGCAGCTCTGCCAGCTATACTGGATGTACTTTGCTTTTCATTTTCCATTTTTCATAAGCCTTCATAGGCCCTGGTGAATTGCTGACCTGTTAAGCACACAATGAAGACTTGGCATCGGAACAATACTTTGGAGATCAGCCCTCTTTTCTGAAGTGCTAAGTAGGGGTCTTTATGTTAAGAGACGGACTCAAATGGTGTGGATATTCTCAACGATGTAACTCCTACTTGTGGGTTGAAAATGAGGCCTAAGAAGGCCAATTGCCAGATAATGCCCTCACACTGAAGACTGTGTACAAACTGAAAGATTGAAGTGCACCCTTTCAGCACCAGGATTCAGTTTCAGTGGAAACCACACTTCTTTCTATGACTTGCACTGGAGGAAGCAGCAGAGCCACAACCTCTCAGCATTCTTTTTCACACTCTGCCTGTAGACAAGTCTATTGGGCTGTCTGGAGTGCCCTCTTCATCAACACGTTCCAGGAGGCTCGGGCACTGCAGAATCTGACTGGTGCCGATGACAGAGAACTAAAATTGCTTGAGAGAATTTTTAAAAAGGAAAAAAGAGCTGCCGCCCCCTCCCGGGGTCACCTACCCCCTTACCCCTCTCCCCCAACACCAGGGCAAGTCATGTCACACTGTGCTGTGGTCACTTCAGCTTAACTGCGAAATAACAATTCTCTTGAATGCAAAAAATTGCCTACTGATAACCTTGAGGGTGAACCGATAGCAGAGGACAAAGTATATCCCTTAAATGTGTGACTTTTTAAGCTATCAGAGCATTTAACTTCTCTTTCCATTTTAACTCTTTGGAAGTGCTGAAGTTTAGATTGCAAAGTACAGATTTATCAGAAAAGAGGAGTGTATGATATACTGCAATGTGACTTTCTAAAACCCCAAGGCATTCTGTCAGAATGAAAGAGATAGAGATGTTCTGAGTAAGATGCAGGAAAGCAAAACGCAAAGGATATATAGACCGCCAAGATCCAAAGCGCTACAGCACTAATTCTGCAACCCAAGGGGACTTTGGAATCATGTTTTTGAGCATTAGTCTTCCCACCAGCTACATCTTTTTCTAAAATTCAGAAGAGTTTCAAAAGTAGTTTGTGATGTACTAGAGGAGTCTACCATTCAAAAGAAAAACGTGTAGGGGAGTATGCCACTGAGCATGCTCAAAACTCTTAAGTGAACCTTAAGAAAAACTTTGGAGACCCACCACTAGGATTTAACGGTGTAATAATGGAAAGGTACGTTAAAATGATTCCATCTCCTGCTCTGCTGGGGAAGAGAAGGAAAGGAGACAATTAGATCAGTCAGGCAGAAGGTACTGTGGCCAGGGTGCCATTTAGGGAGTGTTGCCCTGCCATCTCCTGTGTTTCCACACACATATAAATGTGTGGAGATAGACCATAGCTCAGTAGTAAAACACATGTTTTCCATGCACGTTTTCACATGTTTTCTATGCAGAACACATGTTTTCCATGCAGTGGTAGAACACATGTTTTCCATCCATGTTCAATCCCTGGCAACACTGCCTAAAGGATCATGAATCAGGTGATGGACCCTGATTCATGATCCTTTATCTCCGACCCTGGAGAGCCGCTGTCAGTCAAAGTAGATATGTATAGGCTTGCACTGTGAACTACTTTTTGTTGAAAATCAGTATATAAATATTCTTATCAATAATAATTGATATTGTTGTATTTCAAATGTGTTCCTTGTTGCACTTTTATTAAACATTCAGTGTTGAACATATGCAAGCTACCCTAACCCATTGGTCCAGTTCGTTCAGTAATGTCTGTGCTGATAGGCAGCAGCTCTCCTGGCCCGACTTGAAGATGCCAGGATTGAACCTAAGACATTCGACATGTGAAGTGTGTGCTGTGCAATGAACTATGGTTCAGTCCCCGAGTTAAGACCAGTGTCGGTTGACTAGTCAAGAAGGTAGGTCTGTTCAGTTTTGAATAGTGGGATAGATGAGAATGTTCCTCTCTGTACCTTGCTCAATATGATCTGGAAATCCTCCTGGCTTTCCACCTGAGTCCTTAAGGAGATGGTACTGTGGCATAAACCTTTGTTCAATGTACAAGGCAACAGCAGCAGCACTGCAACACTTTCTGTTCTTCCTATACAAACACTTCCAAGATAATAGCATCTGAATGCAAACTGACAACCAAGGAAGCCGCCTGGAACAGCGATAGCATCCTCCATGATATCTGGCGAGAGATATCCAGGTTATATCCCTAGGCCTATGAATAGCTCACTGAATAACATTTGGTCAAGTTTCATAATCATTGTGTTCCTCAGGCGTAATCTATACATTTTGCAGACTGAGGTGGTAGAATTTTGCACTGTTCAACTTAGATTGTGAAGAAGGGAAAATGTTCATGTTAGAATGTTTGAGACCTGCTCGTTCATGTTATGCACCAATCCTGCCTACTCCCTTCCCAGATCCTTCTCTTAGGCTGCAATCCTATACACACTTACCTGAGATTAAGCCCCACTGAACACAGTGGGACTTACTTCTGAACAAGCATGTAAGAACATAAGAACATAAGCAGAGCCTTGCTGGATCAGGCCAAAGGCCCATCTAATCCAGCTTCCTGTATCACACAGTGGCCCCATCAGATGCCTCAGGGAGCACAAGACAACAAGATACTTGTATCCTGTCGCCACTCCCTTGCACCTGGCACAAAGAAAACCTACTCCTACAACCAGGAGGTTGCTTTTCCCCATCATGGCTTGTAAGCTGTGATGGACTTTTCCTCCATAAATCTGTCCAATTCCCTTTTAAAGGCATTCAGGCCAGGTGCCATCACCACCTCCTGTGGCAAGGAGTTCCACAAACCAATTACACACTGGGTAAAGAAATATTTTCTTTTGTCTGTTTTAATCCTCCCTCCACTCAATTTGAGTGGATGTCCCCTAGTTCTAGTGTTGTGTGAGAGGGAAAAGAACTTCTCTCTATCCACTCTCTCCATCCCATGCATAATTTTATACGTCTCAATCATGTCCCCCCTCAACCGCCTTTTTTCTAGACTGAAGAGCCCCAAACGCTGTAGCCTGTATATCAGGGGTCAGCAACCTACGGCCTGCGGGCTGAATCAGGCCAGCCAGCTGAAGTCATCCGGCCCATGCAGAGTTTGACTTGGGAGGCAAAGCCTCCCACCCAAGGTGCCTCACACCAGACAGGGAATGGCGGAGTCGCCCACCCAGGCTCACGGAGTCCCTGTGTCTGGGTGGGCAGCTCCACCATTCCCCATTCGGTCCACAGCAAATTGGGTGGGAGGCTTTGCCTCTCAAGCTGAGCTCCACGTGGCAGCTTCCAGGTTCTCAGCTACCTGGAAGTGCAGCAGTGACGTGATGATGTCACCACCAAATGCCTGGCCCAGTGGCGATCCTGGGGGGGGGCGCCGACACCACGCCCCCACATGACCCGCCGGGTATGACATCAGCTTGACGTGCACGCCCAGCGCGGCTCCATTCACGGCCCCCCCCCGCTGTTTTACTTTCTATTTTGGAGCCCTTCGAGCTCCAGGGAGGGCGGGAGGGCCCAACACCAAGATGAGCACGGCAGAGGAAACGCATCCCGAAGGTAAGTATGCCATGTCCGGCCCCCACCCTGGGGCCCCCGGTGATGGCACTTCTGGCCTGGCCTCTTTAAACAAAATGGTTGCCGACCCCTTGCACTGTTAAAGTGCAAGACCATACATGTCTACTCAGAAATAAGTTAGTTTTTGTTCAGTAGGGCTTACTTTCAGATAATTGTGCGTAGGACTGCATTTTGAACCAAGTGGAAGGAGCAACTCATCCAAATCGCCTCTGTATGCATCCTGCTAAACCTACTCTTAAAGTGGGCTTAGCAGCACACATTGTGGGGCAGTTCAGATGAACCTCCCAACATGCGATTAACAAAACTAACCAAAAAGCAACGGGAGGAGGAGACAGAATGATGAGATTTCCTGGGTTCCCAAGACATTTCTCTACTGATCTATGTAGATGTCTCAGATTCTTCCTGTAGCTACAAAACCAAGAGTACCTCGTGGCTATGTGTGACTGCCTGGCTTGAACGTACGTGTGTGTGTGTGTGTGTGTGTGTGTGTGTGTGTGTGTGTGTGTGTGTGTGTGTGTGTGTGTGTGTGTGTGTGTGTGTGTGTGTGTGTGTTTTGAGTCAGCGAGAGAAAATGTCTGCCAAGCCCAGAAATGATGCAGATCAGGTTTCCTTGTCTGTTAGGTGATGCTTACTCAGCAGTCTGGCTCTTGTCAGTAATTTTTCAGCTGTTTACTGTGGTGGAATTAAACTACAGAACTAGGAATGGGGCTAGGAGGACAAATTCTTTGTCCCCATTACATTTAAAATTACACCTAATCTTATCAAGCTTCTTGACATTTTATTTCTTGCTCTGCCTGTGACAGGTACAATGCCAATTTTGTTCAAGTTTGTCACTTTACAAACTATGAGAGTGGGCAGAACCATAAAAAAGAGTGGGTTTTTTCACCACTGTGTAGGCAGCGAATGTGGCGTACCGGTTGAACTGTCTAGACAGGGGAGACCCAAGTTCAAATCAACCCACACTCTGATGGTTTCTTCATATCTTTGGACGCATCATGCTCTCTGAACCCAGCCTGCCTCACAGGGCTGATAAGAGGATCGAAAAGGACAGAGAACCATGTATACCACCAGATGTCCTTGGAAGAAGGGTAGGATACAAATACACTATATGCTCTAGAGCAGGGGTTCTCAACCTTTGGAGGCCTGGGTAACCCCTATCACGGTCCAATTTTCTGAAGTACCCCCTGCTAACTAATTGCTACTTAATTGGATTAATCAATCAATTAATTAGCTAATTAATCATTAAATAAAAAGAATTAAAACAATTTTAAAACAATTTTAAATGTGAAAAATGTCTTATTTAACTCGTGTGTGTGTGTGTGTGTGTGTGTGTGTGTGTGTGTGTGTGTGTGAGAGAGAGAGAGAGAGAGAGAGAGAGAGAGAGAGAGAGAGGCCCAACAAAAAAATCAGAGACAGAAGGGGGGATTGCATTTTCTCAACTACAAAAAGTACACTGCACAGATGGGAGAGAAGGGAAAAAACCCAAACAGAGAGCTTGATCTCATGTTCGTGAAAAAGACACATGCTAGGATCTCTTTTTTCCCCACCCTGCCCCAGTACATTCCCAAAGTACAAAAATAATAAGCAGGCAAACCTCATCATGTTGCAAAGAACCCTCACTCTCATTCTGCTGCTTTGAACTGAAAATGAAAGTGAAACTGCAGAGCAGTTTGAATTTGAAAATACTTGGCTGGCGGACACTCAGCTGATCCAGGGAGGTAAGGCTCTTAAGTCAAGGCTATTTCGCCAGCTGGGTCTGCTGCGGACACATGCTGGGGCGGAGCTTCCAGGCAGAAACAAGTAACTTTTTTTAATTCTGGACAATCAGCTGCTGATTGCAGCTAATAAGGAAAAGGCTCTGGTGTACCCCCAGCTGTTGGTCCGCGTACCCCTAGGGCTACGCGTATCAAAGGTTGAGAACCCCTGCTCTAGAGAAAACAATTAGCTTTTGTTTTTTAAAAAAAACAAATTTAAAGCTAGCAGTGCCATGAGTGTTGTACATGGTGCTGATTCCTTGAGATAGACTGAAGGTTCTACAATTACTATTCCTCTGCATAGCAAAAAGCCCCTGACTGAGGTGGTGTTGATCTGATTTTTTAGTTCTGAGAGATGTCAATATCTATGTTAAGGCCACAATAGTTGGTGGCAACCATCACAACTACAGAGCTGTCTCAATGTGAATGTGAGGCAGTTTCTACCCTTGATTTGATATTCTAGTTGGTGGGATTAGGAGTGGAAGAGGTTGTTGTTACTCCATAAGAACATAAGAAGAGTCCTGCTGGATCAGACCAGAGGACCATCTAGTCCAGCTTCCTGTATCTCACAGTGCCCCCCCCCAGATGACTCTGGGAGCACTCAAGACAACAAAATACCTGTATCCTGTTGCCACTCCCTTGCATCTGGCATTCAGAGAAAGGCTACCTCTAAAGCCTGTACGTTGCATATAGTCATCTTGGCTTTTAACCTGTGATGGACTTTTTCTCCATAAATCTGTCCAATTTCCATTTAATGGCATTTAGACCAGGTGCCATCACAATGTCCTGTGGCAAGGAGTTCCACAGATTAATTTCATGCTGGGTAAAAAAATCATTTCCTTTTGTCTGTTCTAACTCGCCCACCAGTCAATTTTAGTTTATGTCCCCTGGTTTTGGTGTTGCGTGAGAGAACTTCCCTCTATCCACTCTATCCATTTCATGCATAATTTTATATGTCTCAATCATTTGTCGTCATCCCTGGCACCTTCTTTCTAGACTGAAGAGCCCCAAATGCTGTAGCTTTTCCTTGTAAGGGAGGTGCGCCCCCCCCCCAGTTCACTAATCATTTTGGTCGCTCTCTTCTGCACCTTTTCCAATTCCACTCCATTTTCATGGACAAAGTAATATGTAATGAGAGAGTGCCTCCTGTGACTTTTCATCCCTGCAATGGTGCGAGACCAGTTTGGATGGTCAACCTTCAGCAGAATCAGTGGTGGGTTCCAAACAGCCTTTGGGGATTTATGAGTTCAGTCTGCCAACTCTCCTGTCAAAGCTTTGGTGACTCACTGGAATAGGGTGACACACACAGTGGGTCCTAGACATGCTCTCCTAAACAGAACAACCCCCTGGTATAACAAGACTCTGAAAGCAATGAAGAGCAGCAATGACTAGAACACAGATATAGAAAAACCATGGCAAAAATCCAACCACGCATGAGTTTTAAAGCCTACTCCATTGTGATGATGATCTCACTGTGACCATAGCTCATTGGAAGAGCATATGCTTGCATACAGAAGGTCTCATACCCCTTGGAAGCACCAAGTAATCATGGGTAGCTTTACACAGTGGCGTTCCTGCGGTAGGGGCTCGACAGTAAGTCGCGCCCCGTCCTAGTACCGCGTTCACGAACTGGAGCGAGGAGGCCCCGCCCCCTCGCCGTCGGAGCCATTCCGTGCAGCGAAGCCGAACGGGCAGGAGACCCTGCCCGTTCGGCTTCGCTGCGCGGAATGGCTCTGATGGCGAGGGGCAGGGCCTCCTCGCTCCGGTTCATGAACGCGGTACTAGGACGGGGCATGACTTACTGTCAAGCCCCTACCGCAGGAATGCCACTGGCTTTACAATAACCTAGACCTGAAAGTGTTTTGTTCCAACCCAAGGTAGTTATAGCTTAGCCTTAGCCAGTTGCTGGAGCTGGGAGCTAGAAGCTGTGAAGTATACCAGCAAAAGTTACTACTCTGCTGAGAAGAAAACCTGGTTCCTCCTCCTAGCCTTTATACTAAGCTTAGCCTTTGGCTATATGCTGCCTGCCGGTCACAGGAGCTGATGTGTTTACCAGGGATGTGGATCAAGTCTCGAGTCAAGTCCCAAGTCTTCTTTAATGGGGAAAACGGGTTTAAAGCTGAATAAAATTCGACTTGTCATAAAAGACTCCAAGTCTCGAGTCGAGTCTTTCAAGTCTTTTACAATTGCCGAGTCAAGTTCGAGTCAAGTCGTTGACGCAACTTGAGTCCGACTGAGTCAATAGACTCAAGTCTACATCACTGGTGTTTACCCCTAATTCCTTCAGTGCCTGAGCCTCTGTCTGCAGTCAAACCCTACACTGTCCCAGGTAGCTCAGTACTGTAAGCCCCAGCTTCAGGCTATGAAGTTCCTGACTCAAACCTCAGATTCCTCACTCGCAACAGACATTAAGTGAGACTATAGCAAATAGCAGTTCAGTTACAAAGGAGGGGTTGCTTTACCATTCCAGGTTGCTGAAAACTGAACTCTGTGTTTGTTACAACAGCTCTACTGTAGCATTGCACTGTAGGGGAGAAAAAAAAATTATGCACAAGGCAGCCCAATCCTATGCATGGTTATTTGAAAGACCTAATGAGTTCAGTGGGAACAATTCCCATAAGAGCACAAAGGATTATAGCTTTAATGTGCCTCTTGCATTGTTTTCTTTTTTTGATCCAACTCCACAGATCTTTTCTTTTATCCGTCTGGAGCACAAGCTTGAAGGGCTAAATCCTCAGCTGATCTGTGTCTTTCCCTCCCCATATCCAATGGCAGATAACATAGTGTCAACTTAATAAGCAGTGTTAATGCTTTCATTTGCAAAACTTGCCCTAACCAGTACTGAACAATAGAGTGACACTGTAACACTAACAGCAGAACAATATAATTATCAGCATGAAACAACCAACACTTTTTTTTTTCGTGTGTCATTAAGAATTCTGAGTTAACTCAGACAGAAATAATTGGTATTAAGGAGTTACTGGAAACTCCATTAATGTCATTCTTACAATGAGGATGCAAAGTGCAACTTGTTTGAGCAGGCTCAGTTGAACAACATGAATGAAATGATGAATTCACTGCAGTTATTTGTAGGAACAAAGCAATTCAAAGATTTCAAACAAAAGTTACTGGTTCTTATTAAGAGAGGGAAAAATAAGGTGCATAAGCGGTTACGGAGCAAAACTTTGAAATCCTGTTTATTCAGGCAAGGTAATCTTTGATGTGATTCATAGCTGTCAAAAGATTATTTTCAATAGTTCTTCAATTATGCCTTAACCTTGGTACAGCCATGCTGTTCTGTTTTGCAAAGTGGAGGGATGATTGTCTCTTGGTTTTGTTGTGGCTATTGATGGGAAGAATAGACACTAACTGATGGGCAATAAGTGCTTTATTGTATTTATTACTAATAAGTTGTGGATTACTGCAGCTACCTGAAACATACCTTGAACTGCACTCATTTGGCTGGGGTTGGAAGGAGGGGACTTAAAACTAGGTTCAAATATATATTTTTCCAGGTATCAATCTGTATTTCATGAAGAACAGATCTAGATTTATAATGCCGATATTGAACTGAAATGATATTGTTATGATATGGCTTGGTCTGCATGCTTGCTTCTGCACCTTTGAAATGCTTACTCAACCTGTACATTTACTTTTATTTTTCCATCCCTCCTAACACCTAAATTGAAGGCTGCAGCATCTTTGCCCCATCATTTCTTTCACAAGGCAAGGTGGGAAATTCCTAACAGCCTATTGGGTGGTTAAGGGAAAAGGGGTGGAGTCCGTGTAGCTGTATTGGCTGCTCACCTCCCCATGCCCAGCTTGGCTGAGAGCCCTTTGACGATCCCTTACCATCCTTCCATTGGAATAGTCTGAGGCTACCTGGTTGCCATTGGGGAGCTGGGTAGGAATTTGATTAGCATGTGATGATGAGGTGGTTTTTGCTTGCCCCAGACAGCTTTAAGAGTGTGGTGTTGTTAACCTGGTTGGTCACAACTGGCAAGTGTCATGTGGACAGAGAGGAGGAGGTAAGCAAAAGTCACAGGGGAAAACAGAAATGATCTCAAGATGCTGTCTGGCTCAGGGATGCTGGCTGGTAACCCCTTGGACTCTGATTGCAAAGTCAAACTCAAAGGCTGCCCAGCTTGTGGGAAGCAGCGCACTTCGGCTTCCTTGACCCTTTGGGGGTTGGGGTGGAGAAGCATGGAGAAGCAGCAGCCAATCGACTGCTTTGAGTCAGTGTGGGAATACGCAAAGGGGGAATAGACAGTTGTGTGTTGTCTGCTCCAGGATAGGCACCCACATTAAAGAGGTGGTGGAGTGCAAGAGGATAGGACTTGCTGCAAGGTTTACTCAAGGATTTTATGCTGTTGATTGGCACTGATTTCAATAGACATGACCCAGTTTTAATTCAGGATAGGAACCCACATTAACAGGTGGTGGAGTGCAAGAGGATAGGACGCTGCAGTGTTTACTCAAAGATTTTATGCTGTTGATTGGCACTGAGTTCAATAGATGTGACCCAGTTTTAATTCAAACCTAGTCTTGTGATGTATTGGGGGGTACATGGGCACGTTTATTGCCCATGAGCCTGGGGAAGTGGCTCTCCGGTTTCTGCGAGCCCAGGCAGGTTGCTCTGCCGTTCCCTGTCCGGCGTGCAGCAAATTGGGTGGGAGGCTTTGCCTCTCAAGCCGAGCTCCACACAGCCACTTCCGGGAGCTTGGCAACCCAAACGTTCGGCAATGACATCATGATATCATTGGCGAACGTCCGTCCCCTTTGCCCGAAAAAGTTGCCAACCCCTGCTTTAAACTGTTCTCATGCTTTGCTTTTCATTTCTTTTCTCTTTCTTTTACCAGCTTTAAGCTAATGCTCTTTCCATGTGGAGACCACAGCAAAGTGAAGTTAGAAAAGAGCACTTGAAATGTAAATAAAATGCGGCTTTGTTCATGTTGCTTTCTTTTCTTTCCCCTTTCTTAAGGCACTTGACTTCCGTATTGTCAAGTCGCTCATTAAAAAAGGGGGTTTTAATTAATTATACCAACATACCCATGAAGTATACTGTTAAGTCAATTAGTTCTCTTTCTCTTCCAAGCACAGTAATTATTAGCTCTTTTACTGATTGGTATTTTCAAGACTCTTGCAATAACAATTATATACAGATTAATAAGGTAGCATTTAAAACTATAAATCCAGGAGACACAACATTTCCCCTTCCACCCCGACTGGTGTTTAGGCTGATTGCCAACTTGTCTTCCTCCTGAAAATGCTGGCTTGCACCCAAACTATAGGAAACCATACAGAGGCTTTTTTCTTCTTCCTTGAAACACAAAGCCTCCTATCTCAATATTTTTGACTTGATTAACGGTGCAATCCTAACTGCTGCTGGTGCCGGCGCTGCGACCTTAGTATTGGCCTAGGGTGTCGCAAATATGCCATAAAGCACGTTCGTGGTACCCAACGAATAGGTGGTGCTGGCGCCGAGACCTGCGTTGCCTGCCTGCCGAAGATACAAAAGGCCAGCACTGTGCAACTCTGGGTAACTCCTGCCTTAAGGTGTGATGTTTCACCAGGGCAGTCATGATTGGAAGGCATTGTTCGAAATAAGGAGTAGGAGCAGAGATTTAGTGTCTAGCCTTAGGTAAGTGAGAGTCAAAGGGAACCAGAATCAGTCTCAAGAGGCTGTCTGACTCGGGAATGCAGGCTGGTGACCCCTTTGGGTTGAATTGTGATGTCTATCTCAGAGGCTATCAGGTTTGGGTAGGCAGAGCAGTTAGGCTTCCTTGACCCCTTTTCCAAAGCTTGGTGTTAAAAAGCAGAAACGGAACGACACCCCCACATGGGGGGGCGCCGACGTGATGCCGCAAGTCACCCCCCCTGGGAGGCGTGACTTCAGTTTCGCATGCGTGGCACAGCACCAATCACACACACACACACCCCACCATTTTGCTTAACATTTTGGAGCCAGATGGCTCCAGGGCGAGCAGGAGGGCCCAAATCCAAAGAGACCAACTCCAAGATGACAACGGGATGCATCCTGGAGGCAAGTACGCACACACACACACCCCGCTGCCTTGGGGCCCACGTCCCCCCCCGCCCCTACCCCAACAACACTTCTGTTAAAATGCTGGGGTCGCTGAAAGGCAACCTCAGGTTGGAGTCAGGGTGGTGTCTCCCAAGGGGGTCTAGATAGGGCAGCTTAGCTGTTTCCTCCAGGGTGGGTACCCACACTTAGTGGGGACAGGTTTGTGTAGATAAGCCTTGCTGATCAATTGTTATAGATCATGGTCCATTGTACTCCAAATCACATGGTCTTGTGACTTTTGGAGGGGGGTACATGGGCAAGGCTAGGCACCTCTCCCCAGGTAGTGTAGTAGTGTATGTTCCTACTGTGGGGCAAGCCTTGCAAGTGTGCTTGCACTGTTCCCCCACCACACATTGTCTTATACACTTACGGTATTAGATAACATCTGCATAGGACTATGCCTGATGGAAGGTTAGCACATGGAGGAAGCAGGCTACATTGGTGTCCAGGCAGTGCTCTGCTATGTGCTGTTTATGCACATTTGAATAGGCTCTAAGAGAAACCAAATCAAGATGAATTTCTCAAGAAACTCAACTGCAAATCCATCAAAACCGGCTAGTATTACTCATGAACAGAAAACATCCTATTCATTTAAGTGTTGCTTTATGGGCTCATTATCAGCCGTTATGTTTCTTTTGCCAAAACATTTATGAAAGAGTCAAAGATAATTTAATTAGGTTAATTTCTTGAGTTCACAAATGCAAATATGAAAATTTGCATTGTATTTACAAATGTGCTTGTGGTTTCTGACTTTCACAGCTTTATGAGTTTTGTATGTTGCTAAACCACATTAACAGATTCATTCTTCAATGCTAGTTAATTTGCTGTTGTATATTGGCTAATTAGTTAAATGAGTATTTTCTCAGTTGCTATTTTTACTTTATTTATGGAACTTAAGGCTAGTTGCAATTCTGATTAGAAACTTGTAACCAGTGTTCATAGATTGAGGGAATGTTTCCTCAACATAATTATGTTTGGAAGAAGGGAAGACGGAATTTGCTTTAGAAAAAAAAAAATTCCCCTGGAACTAACAAATGGAGAGCAGCTAAATTTACCAGTTTCAAGATAGCTGCACTTCTTCCGGTTCCTAATTCTACCCAAGTCTTGTTCAGAACTTCAAAAGCATGTAGGATGAACATATGGAAGAGGGAGTAGGATCCCATCTTCTGACATCATAATGAAGTCAGGACATGGGATAACCTGAACTAGATATTACAGAGGGAACTCGACATGGACCTGCATTGACTTTGTAGTTCTGTTTGGAGAGCTATCTTTAAACTATTTCTGGCCACGGGTGTATATACGCAACAAGAGCCAAATGTGTACAACTTTGGGCTGGGCAGAAGTTGGGAGCCGGTGTGCTTGGTTGTTGAGTGGTGAGGAGAACCCCACTGTTAATATTTGTGCCTACTGAACATTTGCAGTGCGTAAAAACGGTCTTGACAGCTTTAATAGAAGTCCAGAGGGAAATTTGTTCCAGAAAGGAGAATTTTCATGCATGTTGTGATCAGGTTGATGATTTAAGTATATGAACACTGGCTGGCTGTTACTCTCTAAAAGGAAACAGAGAACAACTGTGGCAATGTTCTCCCTAACAATCCTTCAACTTGTTGCACCAGCAAGACCCTTTTGCTCAGGCAGGAAGTTAAACATTCAATCGTTTACTCTCAAGGAGGGAGCTATAGCTCAGTGGTAGAGCACCTGTTTTGCATGCAGGTTTGATCCCTGACATCTCCAGCTGGGGAAAGACCCCTGTCTAGAACCCTGGCAAATTGCTGTCAGTCTGTGAAGACAATATGAAGCGAAGCGGATCAAGAACGTGACTTGGTAGGCAGCTTCCGATGTCCCCCTGCCCTCTGAAATCCCCAAACAAGATGCCAAAACAAAGCCAATGAGACCTAATGCTAATGTTTCCTGAGGAGGCAGGGGAACATATAAAATCATGAAACATGTGAATGCTAACTAACACATCATACTTCCGTCTACTCACATTCAGACAAATGTATCAACGGTACATTGTCCATGTGCTATATCACTGGTGTTGTTTGGGGGGTGCGATAAGTGTGGGACGCACTGGGTGACACCACAGGGTGGCCAATGCCTTGTAACACACTCAGCAGTCAGTGGCCATTTTCGGCAGATCCTAGTCCCTTTGTGTCCATGGGACTCACAGGTCAGTGCATAAAGATAGATATTTAGCCATATCCCGCACTCCAAATCCCCTCGCAAGTGAGCACGGTGTCACCTAGGAGGGGTGACACCCACTTGGCTTATTCGGCAACTTGCCTGCACCCTGCGGGTTAGAAGCGACTCGTGCTGCCTCAGCTCGCAGGCGAGAGCCGCAAAAAAAGTTGAAGTGAAGGGGTGACAGCCCCTCGGTTGCCTTTGGCTCCATTCAGTGGGTCCACCTGCAAACTGAAGCCACGCGAGTTGCTTCCGACTTACACATTCGGCTCGCTGGACAAACATAAATATATAGAGATGGTTTTAATACAGAAGCGTCTGCTTTTATTATATGTTAATTCCAAAGGCTGAGAGACATTTCTGAAACCAACGTGCACTCAAAACAGCTCTATCCCCTCCTCTGATCTCAGTCCATTTGGAAGACAAGGTGATCCATCAAACAAGTGTTTCGTATCTACACATCTTCCTGATATCCTCCCAACCTTGGGAATCGTTATTTTACCTTGGAGATAAGGTTCCCTTCGATTCTTATTATTACACCCAGATTGTATGGAAGAGTCCTGCCCTTTAGAACACACCCATTTGCTTGTGGTGAACAATGATTCACATCATTGCCGTCACATTTCTGCCGTCATTACCATCATAATTGCCCTTGCAGCAAGGCGTGTGACATGCGTGTGACAATCATAGCCAATCCCTCTAGTTTACTCAGACCAGCACTCTCTGAAGCAGAAGCAGAAGAGTCCTACTTTTTAAAATAACAATTTGGATCAAGACATAAACAGCTCTTTCATTCCTCGGCCTGGAGGCCCTTTCCTCGGCCCTTTCATTAAATGGCCTTAGAGAGTGACTACCTTTTACAAGGAACATTACAAGGAAAATAGAAAGTGTCCTCTGTAACACCTCCTTATTTGACCCAGAACAATATTATGAACATTACACCTGCAGATCTCTCATTTTCCCTTCTACCTGTAAGGGAGAACTTGTGTGGGAGAAATAACTGTGGTCCTTGTTGTCTTTTATTTTTGAATGCAAGGTGTGTGGCACGTTTGATACACCTGTGCACGTGGTGCTGGGCGCCTGCCAGGAGAACACAGCACAGGCGAGTACCGTGACTTTGAAGCAGAACTGATGGCCAGAGGATTCAGATGCTACAGGGGCCTAGATAATTGTCAGAGGAACCAACCTTCTCCACTCTATCACTCTCCTGATAGAGGTCCAGGATCCCAGCTCCCTGGCCTCCTTTTTAGGTGGGGCCCCCTGAACTGTCACAGGAACTGCCCAAACAGCTAGGCTGCTTGGTTGTCGAAAGCTGGAATCCCTTCAAGAAACTGCTGTGCCAGTTAAGAGCAAACATTTGGTGAGAGATACTAAGAGCCTAATCCTTTGGGCAACTTCCACTGATGGATTAAGCATTTGGAAGGAGCATGAAAGACTGGTGACAGCGTGTGCACCACCAGAGCACCCAGCCACCACCGGAGGAGGTGAGTTGGTACGGGAATAAGCTGTGGTTGAGGAGTGGAGGATCAGGGCAGAGAGGGGGAGGATCAGGGCTGCCAGGAGGATCAGGGTCGCCAGGAGGGGTATCAGGGGAGGACAGGTGGCAGTTCTAGGCAGCAATGGCACCACCAATATCCTATGCCTCCTGCCTGAACTTGCCATGCCCCCATTGGTCCACTCAGACTTGCTCCAGCCAAAGAGCTGGTGCAGATCTGAGTAGGCCTATCTATGGGTAGGCTTACCATATTCTCCCGGTTTGAAACCAGGAAATTAATTAATTAATTAATTAAACATTTTAGCCACACGGAATGACTCTGATGGCGAGGGGGTGGGGCCTCCTCGTTCTCGGCTGTAAACGGGGACTCGGACAGGGCGCAACCTACAGTACCGCCCCGACCTTAGAAATGCCTCTGCTCTCCCCTACCACCAAAACTAGTTATTAAGAGCTGCTGTGTTTCATTCAACACACTGATAGTCAAGCTAATACAGTGATCCAAACTTTAAGACGTGCTACTGTTCTCTGCATCGCTCTTATTCTCCCCATTAGCTACAGAGTGTTTCCCTTGGAAGATTGTCCCAATTTCAAAGCTCTTATAGCAGGGAAATAAGCTGAAGAATAAAAAGTCTTTCTATTTCAACACTTTCTATCTCTCAATGTAGAAAGACTACATAACCTAAGGTCCCTCAACGAAGATATGTCGAAACATTTCTGAAATTGTTGGAAGAAATTGACGGAACAAGAATGTATAAGTGGAAGGCAACCTGATTCTTTCAATGTAAGTGTGTGTCCAAAATGAGTAAGCCTCCTACTGTTTGTAGGTGACAAAAGATATTCTGACCATCTTGTCTGAGTACTAAAGCTATCTCAAGTTTGAGTGCTTTTCCCCCTTTTTTAAAAGCAAACACACACAGCTGGTGCTTTGCATCAGAATATCAGGTGTGCTGAAGAAATAGCCTCAAGCTCCTTATTTATAGCACTCATTGATATTGCCAACACTGCTACCAAATTTCTTCTAAATGTAGATTCATTTGCTACCAAAGTGAAATTCAGATTGAGTACTATAATTTCATTAATCTAATCCAGAACCTACTCTGAAAATTCATGTGCAAATCCATCATGCTTTCATCAATTATGCTGCATGCTTGCCCTGAACTAGAATGTTTTCATTGTTGTCACACTCCCATCAACAGGTTTTGTACATTTTTGGTAGCATTGTATGATATGTGGCGCAGTGGGTTAAACTGCTGAACCATGAGCTGTCGATCGAAAGGTCGGCAGTTCGAATCCGCAACGGGGTGAGCTCTCGTTGCTTGGCCAGCTCCTGCCAACCTAGCAGTTCCAAAGCATGTTAATGCGAGTAGATAAATAGGTACCGCTTGCGGGAAGGTAAACAGCGCTCCATGTTCCAGCCGCATGCTACGTGCTGCGGCAAGGAGAGTCATGCCGGCCACATGACCACGGAGGCGTCTTCGGACAACGCTGGCTCTTTGGCTTTGAAATGGGGATGAGCACCACACCCTAGAGTCGGACACGACTGGACTTAATTATCAGGGGTCACCGTTACCTTTTTTATGATATGTTAACCCTTTTGCACCAAACCATTTGCGGTGATCTTACCAAATCCCACACTGTCACAGTTCACATCAGGTTCAAATATGCATACATGCGAATGAATCAGAACACACTACTAATTCCACTAAGCAGGGCAATTTCATAAGAAATGCAGATGTGCAATAGTAATTGCACATGATATCGCTTTTAAGACTGTAAATGCCATAGTGCAGCAGGACTGCAATCTAAAATGCATGCTCAGCAACATCGACAGCCCTTAAATTGTCCTGAGGCAGCATTGGGTTATGACAGTGCACTAATTTCAATTTAGCCAGTTGAATTTCCATGGAATCTGCTGGAAAAATGGAATATGCAATAGAATTCTTCTGTTGGATTTTGCACAGAAAAATCTGGTTTTTTGAATTTTAAATTTTTAATACAGTATATCTACAGTATATGCAAAACTATTGTAATGTTCTTGAACTTCTTTATTGGTGTGCTTCCTGGTGTTGCCATCCTATTTATTTATGTGGAGGTGTAGCCAGTCATGCAACCCAGTCTTGTCCCAACACCACCCATTGTTTACTCACAAGCAAATCCCACTGAAATCAATACATCTTACTTCCAGGTAAGCAGGTTTTGAATTAGACTGTCAGACTCAAGCTGTTAAAAGTAGATTCTGCTCAAACAATGTCCATGAAACTCAGGTGTCTCTCCTAGACTGCTGTGAGCATCCACATCCTCTTTAATAACTATGCAGCAGGTGAACATTGACCTTCAGTTGGCAAGTTACCTATACTTTTCTCCTTCTCAGTGGAAATAAAAAGGCAGATATGCATTGAGCAAGAGCTATTTAATATGCAATTCATATGTAAGCCGCCTTGGGCATTTGCCTTTGGCATAGGATAAGGCGGGGTATAAATAAACAAATAAACAAACAAATAAATAAATATTTGCTTTAGCGTGGCATGAAATTGGCACATATTGGTTCCATATGTACTATTTCCTCTGATGCTCCCCTCACCTGAATGGGATTTCAGCCATCTGAAAGAAGCAAGCATTATTGTTTTCGTAGAAATTGCATTCAAGTATCTTTGCTGGGATCACATCCTTAAACATGTTTATTTGGAAAACACTGGGCTTTATTTTTTGGCGCAGCTCATTTGCCCAAGTCAGGTCATCTTACTAATGCATTTGTCTTCAGATATTGATCGAGTGGGACGAATTTCGGCGCGTCCCGGGCGCCCAAGGAGCTTTGTCAAGCCGTGCTGAGGTGTCTGGTTACCATAGCGGAAGCGAGCGGAGGAGATGTGATCTCCCGATTTCCGGCACGATCGAAAATGTTCCTGGCCCATGTTTGAGGGGGCTGCTTCGCGGAGCTACTGCAGCCACCAATCAGATGAGAGGGGGAGGAGTGTTAGCCAATCACCGTGGAGGTTTCTTCCAAGAAGGCGGGACAAAAGGAGGGACTATTTGGGGGAAGACACTCCTACAGACAAGCTCAGAGCGCGGAGGAGAGCGGCCAACCTCTCTCGCTCACTCGCCTTGGGGCTCGCTCACTCGCCTCGGCGTGCGGCCTTCACTCTCAGGCGAAAGTGATATAATGTTTGGTTGCTACTGGCTTTGCTGCAGGAATGAAGTTTTCTTATAAACATTTTGTCACGGTTTTCCTGCTCGCTTCTTCTGATTATTATTAGGGTATATAATGCTTAGCTGGAATTACTAAACAAACTCTCTGTAGTTAGAGAATAATTAATGTCATGCAGCACGATCCTTTCTTTGTAAACTTACTTGACACGAACCAACTAAAATAGATGAATAGAAAACTATCCACTATCAATACTGCTTCAACAGGAGTTATAAGATATTGTTATTCCTACTCCATTTGCATTGCCCTCTTGGTCCAAAATGGTTTCATATTCATGCACTGATGACGTTAACAGCTGACCCGTTTAGGTGTATTTATTTCTGGTGCAACAAGTTGTAGAATTAGGTTGTAGCTCTATTTTCAGGTGCAGACGAGAGGAGAAAAAAGAACAAACTGCAATGGAGTCAGCCTCAAACTTGGTTGCTTTGAAATATAATTTGTTAGTGCGAAAAAAGTAGGCATAACCCCATCATTATACACATTTGTGATTGCAATGTGTGTAATGAAGCAGATGTTGTGTTCCCCCAACTGTATCTGAACTAATTCTTGAATTTAATAAAACAAGAATCTAAGAAAACATTTGACAGCTCCTGAATGAAACCAGTAATTAATCTCGACAAGTTTATATGAAATATTGGATTGCTTTAACACTTGTCACAAACAAGCTTTTGAGTTTTCTTTTTAATTCTTAATTTGCTGTAGACATGATGACTCACAAGAGCAAGGAGTCTCTGCAAAGCGGATGCTTTCCGTTCCCCACCTCTCCAGGGTTTCTTCCACATGAACTTTTTTTTCTGGAATTGCCATCATTTGTTTTCACTGAGAATCCAGAGGACTTCAAAGTCATATCGTTGCATCCTAGTGATTTTCTCTGTTAGCTTCATACCTTCAAGTATTTGATTTGCAGCAAACAAAAATTGCAGTAAAAACCAATTGTCACTCTAGCTTGTCCAGTGTGAACAGGCAACATGAGGGTTTTTATAGCTATTCTGCCTTTAATCAAAAGTTTTCTATTTGTAGAATCATTTCCCTTTATTGCTTCTTGTTCAGCATGTCTTGAGGATTAATGAGGAATTGCCGCTTAATTACTACTTATTCAGTAAAATTATATTGTGTGGAGGGACTTCTAATTACTAGTTTCCTTGTATTTTTTTTTCTATTATGGCAAAGCAGTGTTATTTCATCACGGACAAAAAATTGGGAAAATTATGCAATGAAGTTAAAGCCTCCACTCCACCCCCAAGCAGAATGTTAATAAATGAGGAGCAATTAAGGGGCAATTCATCAATTAACACCGAACCCTATCAAAGTCCTACAGAAGCAGATCTTGCAATCCACTGCCATAAGCCCCATTGCAGTGGTAATAAAGCCATGCCACCTTCTCACACAATAGAGCCACTGGCAGAAATGGCCAGCAACACTGCATGCATGCCAAACCCACCCGGATGCTCCACCAGCCCAGGTAAGGTGGTAGCAGGGGCAAACCATGGGTGGGCCATGGTCAGTTTGGGGGAGGTTTAGTGTGAGGAGAAGAAGGGCAGGGGGTGGAGAATGGGGCTGGAAAGGGTGAATCTTGTTAGCATAAGCTCACACTGGATCCTATCGCTCATTTTCCAATCTGCCCCCCTTCCTGTCATCGGACATATGCCAGCTACATACCTGGAGTGGGTCTTAAGAGACCCATAGGCAGCCAGAAGACCTACCAAGGGATGTTTGTTACCTCTCATTGGCCATCTGGTCACCCCACCATCACCACCACCATAGCTTGCAGTGCCCACTCCATTGGCACAGCTGCATGCTATAGCATGGCGGGTGATAGGATTGGGCGGTAAACCTCCCAGCCATGCCGAACAATAAAGCAACCTAATCGGCAAACAGGATGCTCTTAATTAATGTTGGAAGTTACCTTTGCTGAATGGAACTTGCTTGTGACTAATTATTATAGAAGGATCTTGACCTTGAAAGAGCATTGCTGGAAAACATGGCACTATATTAAGTGCAGTGTGGAACCAAACTGCTTTAATTCCACAAGGAGAATTCTCTTTATTCCACTCAGTTGAGACTGACCCATGTGTGGCACAACAGGAAGCTAACGTTATCTCTATAGTTTGAAAAATACTCAAATGAAAGCACAAACCGAAATAATCAAATCAAGTAATACTACTCGGACACCCAGCGAATGATGGGAATAGCTCTTGAAATGTAAGGTAGGGGTGGATGCTCGACAGTCTTTGCATAATATACAGAGCTTCTGTGTTGGCCTCAAGCCTGGGGAATGCTATTCTTCCTCTCCCCCCCAAAAAAATATTACTCAGTTGTTTGTCCAAGTATCTGCTAATTAGGTAATGGTTTGAAATCTAGAACATGGCTCACTTACAGTTCAGGAATTTCAAATACAGTATGCATATAGGAAAGAGGATTGGTCTACAGCACGAATAAACAACCAGCGGTAAAGGAAATGGGCCTTTACTGGTTCTTTCCCAAAACTGCCATGTTTAACAGCAGAGCTATTATGTTGTTCTGGTGTGTGTGGGGGGGCATAGTCTCCTAGGCACTGGTGGACCATCACCTAATTAACTTTCATGGATTCCATAATTATACTGTAACTTCCTTTGGTCTTTTGGGTTAGAAGAAATCATGCTGCAGGCCTGTGTATAAAGCCCTGCCAGGAAGCTTAATAAATCTCTGCTGTTGTCGTCACCAGCACGGAGCCTGAATGAGTAATGAAGGTTCAACAGACAACTGACACCTAAATGGACATTTGGGTTCCATTTACATTACAGAAGCAAGCTCAAAACATCACCAGTAAAACTGAGAGTAAAGTTCATACCTAAAACTTTCATCTGGATGGTACTTTAAATTCCTGTTTGTGATACCTGTTCACACACACAGCAAGTAATCTATGCTCACTGCTTTGCTACAGGGATTGGAATATTTCCTCTGTGCCACAACAGACTTCAGGGGGTGGGATTGGATCGATAAAATCTCACAATCCATGTGGAGAATCACAAGAATGACTTGCTATCAAGAGGAGCAACTTACGGTAGCATTCACAGGGAAACTATATCTTATGTGGCATTTGATTATGTGCTCTTATCCTCTATTTTTGTGATTGATTGCTGCTGGCTGGTTTTTAACATGGTGTAATATTTGGTTTTATTTTGTTTTTGATATTCATGTATATTGTATAGGTAAAGGTAAAGGTGACCCCTGACAATTAAGTCCAGTCGTGTCCGACTCTAGGGTGTGGTGCTCATCCCCATTTCAAAGCCGAAGAGCCAGCGTTGTCCAAAGACGCCTCCGTGGTCATGTGTCTGGCAGGACTCTCCTTGCCGCAGCGCGTAGCATGCAGCTGGAACACGGAGCGCTGTTTACCTTCCCGCAAGCGGTACCTATTTATCTACTCGCATTAACATGCTTTGGAACTGCTAGGTTGGCAGGAGCTGGCCAAGCAACAAGAGCTCACCCCGTCGCGGATTCAAACTGCCGACCTTTCGATCGACAGCTCATGGTTCAGCGGTTTAACCCACTGCGCCACCCACTGGCTTGTATAGTTTTATTTATATTATATGTATTTTAAAAGTTATCATAATCAGCTTTGGCTGCCGTTTTGGGACAAAACCGGGATGCAAATCAAACCAGTAACATGCACCAGCCTCAGGTAAGGGTTTCTCCTAAGCAGGTGAGATCCAGCCAGTCACTTTCCAGGTATGGGATTGACCTTTCACATTGCAAATCACAACAAGCAATATCTAGAGCCCGAGCCCAATTCAGCCCTTTGTTTTCTTACCATATAACTGTCTAAAATTCATATTATTTCATATTGCCATTTGTAGATTAGCAGACACACAAAAAGACAAGTTAAACTGCTTTCTTGTTAGGAGTCATAACATTACTTTGCCATTCTGAGTCTAATCCATCAAGACAGATAATTATGCCAAATTATATAGATAAATGATAGGAAACCTGTAAATATTTCAGGAAGCAGAATACAGACTCAAGCTACAAAGAGCATGCTCAGACAAGGACACAGATTGGTGTCCTTCAGGGAGTTCCTCCATTTTGAAACTGAATCAGTACAGTAATTATCCAGTCTGCAGCCTTCCAAGTAACTGCCTTCCAAGCCTCTATCAGACTAGTGTTTTGCAAGCTGTTACCAACAGTTCCAAGCCAGGTCAATTATTCAGTATGTAATTGCTTTACTACGCAATCCTGTAGATGGCGCTGGCAATGGAACAAGCATTCCGTCACCGGCAGCAGTCGCGAACGTGCCGTAAAGCACGTTCGCGACTACTCTGGAGCAAGGGAGGCCAGCACAGAGGCCAGCCTCCCTTGCTCCGTTGCCAGAATGCTTGAGTGGCCGCCGGAGGAGGCAGGTAAGGATCCGGTGGGTGCAGGGGCTGTTCGGCAGGCGAGGGAGGGGGGCCATTGGTATAGCTAGCCCGGGAGGGGGCTGGGGAATGGCCTCAGTCATATCCCCTTCCCCGCCCGGTCAGCTAGGCCGTTACACGGCCTCCTCTACTTCTGCCAGCTATTTAGCTGGCAGAAATCTGAGGAGGCCAGTCGGGCCGGCCTGAATTTACACCCGAGGAAGGGGACGAATGGATGCCTAAGAGTTATGAGTTTGCTGGAGATACTCACACTGTTTGGAGTAGTTAGAACTAGTACATGTGAACCTTGCCTTTTTCTGTTCTCCTATATCTCTTAAAATCTGTATTCTTTTGGAAAACTGTGTCTTGTGGTTACTATTAGCCTAATTAGAGGCACTTTGAGGTTATTTGTTCTGCTATCCAGTCAATGACCCCAAACCAGTCATACACCTCATTTTTGGCCTCTCTAGTTATAAATCCCCCCCCCAAAAAAAAACTGAGTTTAATTCGGGGCCAGGCAAACCCAAGCCTGAGACTCTGTTTGTGTGCATGTGACTGCGTCGCGGTAAACGTGTGTTTGTGCATATGAAAACATTGTTGGCAAAAGCTGCACGGCAATCAGCCATCCTATCAATCTGTTGTAATGTCATATGCTTGCACATGACTTCATTGTATTGTGTGGTTTTTCTTCCCCAGTTTCCCCTGTATAATAGTAAACTTACATCAGTGTTTGAACCTACAAATTCCTTTGGTGGAGAGAGCCCCGACTCTCATTATGCTTGTACAGTACACAATGATGGTAGAACTAGCACAGGATCAGGGCTAGCTCTGTTTTCCATACTACCTGTTGCCCTGCAAAAAAATACTGCACAATATACAATAATCCATTATAGTTCCATTTCAATAGACCATGTTCCAAATGTCACACTGGGTGTCCTTGGTCATGTTGCTCATTCTCAGCTTCAACTGCATATACTGTACGTGGAAAAGTCTTCTTTATACAACTGTTGTTAGGGATAAAGCATTTTTGCAAAACACTTAGCATGCTTTAAAAGGTTCTCTAAATGCTTTAGTCCTGCAGCCGTGCACACTCTTATACATGAATAGAGAGTCTTTTTCATGTAAATTGGACTTACACGTACAGGTGACAGACAGTTCCAGTCTCAAGACCTACCCCCTTAGGCATGTCTACAGAGGGATTTTTGAAATTGTGCTCCAATCCTATCCCTCCCCCCATCCTATGCAATGCAGCCGCACTACCAGCGCACAGGCTGAATCCTATCATGGGGAGGGGGGGTGATGACCAGACAGCTCAGGAGAGGTAAGTAAAGATTTTTGTTACTTACCCGCCAATAGGCCATCTGGTCACCAATGGGTCTTCTCGAACCTACACTATTTAGCTGGTGAAAAACCTGAGAAGACTTCGGGGACAGGTCTGGGCTGGGAAAGATGGATAGGATCCTGGCATGCACTGCTGCCACCTCTCCTGCCCCCAAACTGCTCCGGGTTCAGCCCAATCATTGCCACGATCCTCTCCCGAACTGCCCCCTCTACCACGACGATGCCACAGCTTTAGCAATGTCGTAAGACATTGCTTTACAAGACTTAAAAAAGTGATCTAGAAATAAATAAATGTATTTATTTACAAGTAAAGAGCTCAGCTGCTTGCAGGGTAATTAGCAGCTATCTTGCAATATTCAGGAGCTCAGCTCTTTGAAGGGCAAATAGTAGCTATCTGATTTTTGAATAGTCTCAGGGCTTGTGGCAATTACTTATCTGATCTTTCCATCACCTGGGACCCACCAGAAATCAGGTCGCGACCCACCAAGTGGGTCCCGACCCACAGTTTGAGAAACATTGCTCTATTGGATTGGGCCACAAGTGGCATGGGGGACTGCTGTCTGAGAAACACAAGTCCAGAAGTCCCCTCATGCTTGCTGCTTTGGATCCTTGGCTCAGTGAGCAATATCAGAATTAGCTTTTATATAATATTAGAATAAGATAATGTTTGGGCACTGGGAAGAGTTCTTCATAAATGCAATTCCTTTTAAAATTCAGCTTCCTATTAGCAAAATACTCCTGTCCTTTTCATCAACACTAAAACAAATATTTAAAAACTGATGAACTTTCCAGTGTTGCCCTTCAATTTGGTGGCCAAGAAATTTCAAGTCAACTTCAAATCCTAGTGTTGAAGATGACAATTCTAAATTTAGACTTGTTAGCATCTCATGCTCATTTTGATTTTAAGAACGTAAGAAGAGTCCTGCTGGATCAGGCCAAGGGCCCAGCTAGTCCAGCTTCCGGTATCTTGCAGTGGTCCCACCAGATGCTTCAGGGAGCATACAACAAGATACATGTGTCCAGTTGCCACTCCCTTGCACCTGGCATTCAGAGTTAGGCTTCCTCTAAAACCTGGAGGTTGCATATAACTGCATATTTTGATAGGCTTCAAATATGAAAATTCATAAGCTGTCAACTGTCCATTACTATAATGTTACCTACTGCATGCTGTAAGGTTTTTAAAAAACCAACAGTCACCTATTAAAAATTGTTAAATAATATTGCATGTCAACCATCAAACTGTCAAATACGATATACCAACAGTTTTCAAAATATCTTCAGAGAAATCCTGGGTTCTTAGAAGCTTTTCAGAAGAATGGCCAAAAAGCATCTTGGGTACTACTAACCATCTTTCTCTGCAGTGAACAATCACGGGAATACTGGGTGTGTTCAAGCCCAGCACTGCCCAATGTAAACGTAAACCAAGTCTGCAGTCTAGCTTCTATTCCTGAATCCCTTGCAGAAACTCTGTGGCAAGCATGCACAGATTATTTGGAAAATGTTCCCTGAAGGTAGAAAATCCGAAAACCATGGTAGCATTCCTTTATGTATCAGCTACCATGACTGTCAAATAGTAAACATTATTGCATGTCAGTCAGCAAACACTGTAGAAGAACAATTGTCAAGACACCAAGCACGGAATCCAGATTATCATTCACTCTCAAACACAAGAGCCCAATATATATCCAGAGAGGCTATTCAAGCAAGCAGAGACATCTGGAGAATATTTGCCATCAGTATTTGCCAAGTAGAATTTGAGGGGGAAATACTGGGGGAGCCAATACGTTTCAGCTCTTTATTTCATCATTAAAGAGGATTTATTACAGAACAATATTTCTTTTAAATGTTCCTTTATTCATAGAATTTGTTTTTTTATTACAATTCCTATTCTGCCAAATCAATTCAATAAATCCATTCTGTGGCTTCCTGTCCCCTCCTGGATCCAGCACGAACTGTCCTTACTTTCAAAGCCCTTGCCCCTCCCCTTACCAAATTGGCCTTCACTTCCCCACCACTTTTAGCTGTTCAATAGTCTTTCTTCCTTCAAATGACCCTGTTCCTTTTGCCTGGAACTGCCTCCCATAATACCTGCATGCTGTCAACTCTTTTATTTCCTTCAAAAAAAAAGGTAAAGGTGACCCCTGACAATTAAGTCCAGCCGTGTCCGACTCTAGGGTGTGGTGCTCATCCCCATTTCAAAGCCGAAGAGCCAGCGTTGTTCGAAGACGCCTCCGTGGTCATGTGGCCGGCATGACTCTCCTTGCCGCAGTGCTTAGCATGCGGCTGGAACATGGAGCGCTGTTTACCTTCCCGCAAGCAGTACCTATTTATCTACTCACATTAACATGCTTTGGAACTGCTAGGTTGGCAGGAGCTGGCCAAGCAATGAGAGCTCACCCCGTTGCGGATGCGAACTGCTGACCTTTCGATCGACAGCTCATGGTTCAGCGGTTTAAACCCCTCCTCAAAACAGACTTTTCTCCATGAAGCTTTTGCCATAATCCCTTAATTCCCATAACCCTTGGTAACTCAACTTAAGTATGAATAACTGGAATTAATGCATAACATAGTCTTCCTCTGTTTACCCCACCTTCATCTGCCTTGTTTTCCACGGTAGTCTCACCTGTGCTGAATGTTAGATTGTAAGCTTCTTGGGGCAGGGTCTTTGATGTGATGTCAAGCATCATGCACATTAATGGCATTGTATAAATAATAACGAGCCAGTGGGTGGCGCAGTGGGTTAAACCACTGAACCGTGAGCTGTCGATCGAAAGGTCGGCAGTTTGAATCCGTATGACAGCTCCTGCCAACCTAGCAGTTCGAAAGCAAGAAATTGCAAGTAGATTAATAGGTACCACGTCAGTGGGACAATAACAGCGTTCCATGCGCCTCGGTGTTGAGTCATGCCAGCCACATGACCATGGAAATGTCTTCAGACAACGCTGGCTCTTCGGCTTTGAAACGGAGATGAGCACTGCTCCCTAGAGTCAGACACGACTGGACTTAATTGTCAAGGGATACCTTTACCTTTACCTATAAATAACAACACAAGATGAAGCCAGGATAAGACCAACAGCCAGCCCAATAGCGTCACTAGACGCGCGTCACCTTAGAGCAGGGGGGTGCGCGTCACCACCCCCCTCGCCCTAGGGTGACCCCTCCAAACACCCCCTCACCCGCACTCGAGGCCGGGGAGCCAGCTGGGGAGCCGGCCGGGGAGCCGGCCGGGGAGCCGGCCACGGAGCGTCCGGCCCCGCCGGTGCTCCAGGGCCTTCTGAAGGCCCAATGGTTCAAAACGTAAAGTTTTACGTTTTTCGCGCATGCGCAGTACATTTTCTGAGGGCAAAGGGCTGCCCATTTGCCCTCCGAAAAGTAATGCGCATGCGCGATAAACGTAAAACTTTACGTTTTGAACCATTGGGCCTTCAGAAGGCCCTGGAGCGCTGGCGGGGCCGGACGCTCCGAGGCTGGCTCCCTGGCCTCGGAGCCTCCGGAGTCGGGACGGTGACGCGCGGGGGTGCGCGCGTCACTCCTTTTCGCGTGTTATGCGCGCGTCACCCCCTATCAGTCTGACCCCCCGCCACGCTCCAACGACGCCACTGAGCCAGCCAGATAACTGCCACCAGCCATATAAAAACTCACAAAATTAGCTAAACAAGCCTCCATAGGAAGTACCACAGGAAGGGCAGCTTTGCTTCTTTAACAACTTCAACAGATGAGCTGGTAATTTAAATACACACTTTGAGGCATTGGGTGGACAGCAATTTCTTCTCCACAATGTTGTTGTTTTAAAAATTAACATTTATTAGCATCTGACAGTTTCGAAACCGGGATCTGTGCAATGAAAATGGCCATGGCCTCACTATGTGTCATCCCCTGTCATGTCTTTTTGTAAATGTTTTCAAGCAAAATGTGCCAGAGGAGCGGAAAAGAGCAAAGACGTACATTTCAAAATGACGTAACCCGTCTTTCAAAAGGCTACAAGCTGCTGATCCTGAGACCTTGCATGACATGACTGCATCCAGGGAAACTTTAAATGGCTAATTCCTCCGGCCTTAATATCTCAACATGATTGTAATGCTCTACATTCAAAAAAGAAATCAGAAATGTGGTGTAGTCAGTTTGTGGTGTAACTTAATTGCTCTTGGAAAGGTCATCATTTCTGACAAACATCTTTTTGTTACTGAATTCAGTGGGCCAGGCTCAATTCAGAAATGTGTCTTACTACTCCCCAGTAACATCGACACAACTTGGAGATGTGTCTCACTCACAAATGATTACATTTTCTGTGCAACACTGTATCTGAAAGTTATTTTACTGGACACATCCAATCGACCACAATCCATTTTACATGGCTTGCTTGCTTGTTTTCTTATCTATGCATTGAAGTACTAATGAGACACCCATTAAATAGTGGGGATGTGGCCATAAAGATAGATTGCTTGCAATGCAGGGAGGGGTGCTAGCTGGGGTCTTGCCTCCCTGATCTCAGCTGACTTTACCAGAAGGTTTAGTTGTGGGAATAAGGGAGAGGGCAAGGATGGGTCTCCTGACAACTGAGGTCACACAACAGTCTACAATAAAGCCGGAGCTACACTGTGCGCGTTCGCATTGCGTTCGTG
The DNA here is from genome assembly GCA_026170595.1 of Plestiodon gilberti rubricaudatus. Classification (NCBI taxonomy): domain Eukaryota; kingdom Metazoa; phylum Chordata; class Lepidosauria; order Squamata; family Scincidae; genus Plestiodon; species Plestiodon gilberti. Next base: position 22,396,093 of record JANXHW010000002.1, on the reverse strand, counting down.
TTCCGTGTGCGTCTGGTGTTCTGCCCCCAGGTCAAACAACGGCTCTGATTGGCCGGAAGTAGCCCGGACGCAGCAAAAGTTGCGCTGGACTCGACTTTTGCTGCATCTGCGCTACGTCCGGCCAATCAGAGCCATTGTTTGACCTGGGGGCGGGACACCAGACGCACACGGAATGCGAATGCAACGCGGACGCGGACGGTGTAGCTCCGACTTCAGAATGAAACAAACCTTTTCATTCTGAATGGAGCATTTGGGGAGGCGGTCTTATAATCACAGGCTCTCCACAAACAGTCTTTCTCCCTCCCTCAGCTTTCTGACAGAACCTCCCTTGCATACCCAGATCTTAAAACATGGGGAGATTCTGGGTCAACCCCAGGTTGGGGGGGGCTCAGGCAAGGTGCGCTTGGTGAGGCCTCCTCCTCATTCATTGCCACTGCTTTGCCACCAGTGGTTGGTCACCCAGCAAGCCAGTGGGCACAGAAGTAGGCAGGTGATGGCAAGGAGAGGAGCCACCATGGCTGCCTTGTTCACTCTGTTGCACTGAGAACTGAACCAGCAGGCCCAACGCTCCCCATGGCCTAGACGCAGTGGTTCCCAACCTGGGGGTCAGGACCCCCAAGGGGGCCATGAAGCACTTTCTGGAGGCACACCCACGATGGTGGCTCATTCCTTTTCCCCTCCCACACACACACTGCAGAGTGCTCACAGACTTATGGTTCATGATTGTATGTACATATCTGTGAGAGGGCAAGAGAAAACGGGGAAAAAATGTGTCCCGATTTATTGACTCGTCTAAACATGCTGGGTCTGTTAAATTTTGTGACGTTGCCTTGGTGAAATTGTTCGCAACTCCCTTCCTAAACTGTCTTAGGACAGTTTCAAACATTTTGCCAAAAGCTAAGAAGAATCTTGTAACTTGCTTGTAACAAGTCAGACCAAGGGTCTCTCCAGCTGGCACTGAATCCTTATTCCTGGTGTTCCCTTTGTGTGAAGTTGCAGCCTTAAAGGCAAGGCTATAAAAAGGGGGTGATGCCTTGCATATAGAACAGCTGTCTTCGGGAGGCTTGTCAAGCCCCCATGCTATGTGTACTGAAATGTTCACTTTCTCACAGAGATGCAACACCTTGCACTGGAACGGACACACCACCCCTTGAAGGCAAGCCCAGAGACAGTTGGCTTTGTCAGGAAATGAAAGAAAGCTATTGTTTCAGACAGCAGATTCCAGAAGGGGGTGCCATTTTCCTTCTTACCACCTCCATTTTTTTCTATACCTAAAGATGAATAGGGTTGGAGTATCATTTTGACCTTTAGGTTAATCATAAATTCAAGAAGAGGAACCAAGATAGCCTGTTGCCACAAAATCAACCAAGAGTCTTCTGACACCTTAAAAAGAATATATCCCTTCTAGATGCATTTTCACAGCCTACTTCAGTCGATGCATCAAGTGAATGGTGAAGATGACTGGCATAGTTCAAGGACTGAGTGGAGAACTCTTATGCGAGTGCAGGTGTTTTTTTTTCCCCCACTGTCTCTCAGCCGCCTAAACTACTTCACAATATTGCTGTGACAATGAAAGGGTGAAAAACATGTAGGATAGGATACCAATGTAAAATATTTGCAATAGTCACTCTCATTCGATCAAAGCCAAGAACGAAAACTCAGGGTGGGGTGAACACGCCACGCCAGGCTGTGAAAACAGAGGAAGGAAGGAAGGAAGGAAGGAAGGAAGGAAGGAAGGAAGGAAGGAAGGAAGGAAGGAAGGAAGAGGAGCTTATGCTTTTCAGAGACTCGGTCATTAGGGGCAAAAAGCAGGTTTTGCCAGCCATTCCACTGCTGCCTCTGCAGACATCCTTTTACTTAGCTTAGTGGTCCAGTAAATGAACAAGGCTGCTATTCACTTCTATGGGAAAAGCTAAGGCCAAGTCAGAGGCCTGCGACGTGTGCCTGCCTGTGAGTGGGTTGCTGATTTCTAAATGCCCTGGGAAAGAAAGCAGAGTGGGGTGGGAGGCTGCCTGGCTTTGCCCCCACTGCAATTTCACTCCTAATAATAGCACCCGTCTGCATGTTATTTTAAACAGAAAAAAAAAATCATCCATTTGGAGGACAGCCAATGGAAGATGACTAATCTCTTTAAAACAGTGTACCAGGGAGGGTACGGTGAGGAGCAAAGCTGCAGAGGGAGCAAGCCCCCCCCCAAGACCCCTATCGCTGCTGTGACTCTGCTCTCTTTTGTGACCCTCAAGTCGCTACTTAAGAAACCCACAATCTACCCACTGGATCACACTGCTTGCTTGGAGGCATGTCTGACTAGGCTCTAAGCCACTGCCAGGACACAGTTGCAGAGAGTTGTCTTCCAATATACACCTACCCTCCACCCAGAATACCAATATGGCACACACAGAGATACAGCCTGCTGCGTGCAATACAAGCCCTCTCTTTCTGCACACACCCTACTCATCATAATAACAGGCATTTTGCTACTTTGCTATATATTCATCAGTTTTTAAAAAAAAAATGTATGCAAAGCAGAAAGGAGTTATTCGCATCAATTGTGAAAGTGCCCGCAAGACTGGCCCATAAATTGACTTTAATCCAAGCACTTCAGCTGGAATTGTTTTTTTGGACTGGGCTGACCCTGAAATTTAAATTAAAGTGCCCAGGCGCCCATGGTGTTTGATCAGAGTCTCTTTGTTTATTTAACTTAAGAATGATTTTCAACTTCCCTCTAAATCAGTATGCAGGCAACTTGCATAAACTGCACTGATTTATAAGTTGCTTGTGGTGCGCCAATTTATGCAATTGCCTCTGTTGGGAGAGTTACAAACCAGAAGGCCAGTGGCTGTTTTGTTCCCCAGCACTTCGATCCTTTGGCAGATTGGCTCATGTTTCTAATTACTTTCCCCAAACAAATTGCTCTTTAGTAATGCGCTGATTGGCTGACAAGGTTTGATGACATGGAATGTTTATCTACAGGCAGTATAAACTTGGCATTCATTTTTATGCAAATTTAAGGGAACAAATTTGTCTAAGAGGATCAAAAAGCCTGTTTTGCAACTCTAATAGCAGGATCTGGGACATAACAAAAGCCAGGGTTTATTAATTTGTTCATTGATTTACTTAAAACATCTAGCCCAACCTGTCCAAGTGACTCATAATGAGTTGAAATAAAAGGTAGATAGGTAGACGCAGTATGTACATAGGCTTTCAAGTGCTGCCATCCCTTCACATACAAATACATTAATGTGCAATGTCTGTATGCAAGCTTAAGCATATTTACTCAGAAGTAAATCTCACTGAGTTCAACGAGGTTTACTCCCAGATAAGTGGGCATAGGATTTGGAAATAGGCCATTTCTGTACTGCTGGAGCCAAGAATGTTTTCATACATAGGGAAGCTGGGTCAATCTTTTGGGACAGGGAGCCATTTAATCACTTGATTTTGTCTGTAAACCGCTTTGTGAACCTTTTGTTGAAAAGCGGTATATAAATACCGTTAATCATAATCATAATCATCATAATCATAATCTACTTGCTCAGGATCACCTACCTATAAGAGCTTTGTAGAAACAGAACATGGGAGAATTGTTGGAGAATGAACAGCCCAGTAATGATGTGTGGTTTTAATGAGTAGAATGTTGAAATTATTTTGACTTAGTTGGATATCTAGTCTACTATTTTCTATTATCTATTTGTAATATCATATTACAAATAGATGATAGAAAATAATAGACTAGTAGGATTTACTGCTTCGCACTTGCTGTAACCTTTCGAATATATGATGTATCATTTTGTTTTATTATATCAATAAGTTTTAATATTATATCAATAAAATATGTGTGACAGTTCTTTAGCTGGCGCACGTCTAGGGAGGCTGTGTAAGGCTGGCCCAGCCCAGGAAGGCAACGGGGCTATCGGTGCAGCCTGACAACGATATCCCCGCCACCTCCCAGGCCGGATTAGCCAATGGCCCCCTCCCCTGCCACTCCAACCCGCCTCCCCCACACCCTCCCACCACCTGGTGCAGGACATACCTGGGTCGGGTGGCACGGATGGCAGATTTAGCAGTGTCTGCCTCCGCGCCGGCACCACTTACTCTCCCAGTGCCGCAAAGGTGTCTTACAGCGCTTTCGCAACACCTTAGGCCGGCAGAGCGCTTGCTCCACCAGCCTAATGTTACGGTGGATTTCGCTGTAAGTGTACTTGCAGCAAGATCCATTCAAGATAATTTTGCAGTGGTCTTTTGTTTTCCACCATGCACAAGATAGAAATCAAGTAATATATCATTTTAGTTATGCTCTTGAAATACTGTGAATGAATCTGTCACTCTGGTTTGACAGAAGAACGTTAATGTCTCCTAAAGGCTGTAGATGCTTCCTGAAAGGGCAAGTCATCAGTCGAGTGGGGAGTCAGAATGGTGTAGTGGTTTGGGAATTGGACTTAGACCTGGAAAATCCAGGTTCAAATCCGCCTTGGTCATGAAGCTTCCAGGGTGACCTTGGGCCAGTCATTATCTCTCATCAATCAGCCTCATCGATCTCACAGGGTTGTTGTTAGGACAAAAAAAGGAGGAGGAGAACTACCCTGAGCTCCATGGAGGAAATGCGTATGAAAATGTGAAAAATATGTAATTTATTTATAAAATAAATTATAAGACTTGTGCTTGGCAGATGGCATGTAAAGGGAGAGCAGTATAGAAGGTCAGATGGAAAGAGAATGAAAGCTCTGGGTTGGCTGAAGGTACTTCAAGTGCTGCAGTTGCTCTCTCGCTCTCTCGCTCTCAGCACCTGATGTAGGACAGTGAATCTGCAGTTTTGTAGGCATGACTACTACTGTATGCTTCCACTGAACTGATACTTGTGTCTTTGTAAATAAAACAAGTATTACAAGAATTCCCTCAGTCTCCAGTGCTCTCTCATCTGATGGAAAGCAAGTCCCTGGAAGTGTTTTCATAATTACTTCTTACCGCTCAGGGAAGAAGACAGCACATAATAATACGAGATACAGATGGAGATGTATCCTTTCTTTTTCTTGCAAGTAAAAAACTGTGAGCACATCATGTTTTACCCACCTTGATTAAAATGTGGCTGTGTGCATGTGCTTCAGGGGCTGGATCTGGCCAATGTGCTGCCAGTTGGGGTCCCTGAATTATTCTTACTTCTGACAACCTGTAATGTTGACCTGAAATAACAGAGTTCTGGAAGCTCAAAGAAATTGGTTTATCTGAATCAAGCTGAGATTTGAACCAGGGATCTTCAGGTCATTGCTCACTCTCTTAACCACAAGCAACAACTGTCCAGATAAGAGGTAGGAACAGTGAGAAAGGTAAAAAGGTTTTTAAAAAAAAAACTTTAAAAAGCTAGCTAAAAAGAACCATCCCCACCCAAACCAATGCAAACTATTCAGTAACGATTCATGGTAAATTCCAGGTCACCCTAGATACGTAAACACGTATATGTATATGTAGGCTCATAAATTTGAGTTTTCCCCCACAAGTGGAAAGCTAGCATCTCATGAAGACAGTTTAGCTAGAACACTTCTTCCTGGCATTCTTTCTAGCTATGCTGCCCCATTACCATACCACAAGCACACATAAATATCTGAATCAATCTAACCCAATAAAATAGAAAGTCATTCAAGCAATAGTAAGTCTCCAGGGAAGGCCACTTCCACAAAAGTTGGCAGCCACCAAAAATTTGTGTCTGCAAAAGTCACATGGTAAGAACATACATAATAGGACACAAAGGAGAAAGCAGTCTCATACATATAGTTAATCCAAGTCTGGCTTTGGGCGATGACTATGCTCAGTTTAGTGTGAGCCTAAGCTGAGCAATTCAGGGCTTTCTAGGTCAAAACAAATGTGTTGAATTGGACCCCAACAAGTATAAGAGCAAGCCAGAGTAAGGTATGTTCACAGTAGCCTCTTTATCTTACCCACCTCCATCATCAATAAAGTACAGTATATTCAGTGGATGACATTTGTTTTGCTTTTGTTTTAATAATTAAGGGGAGTCACATATAGAGCACATCACAGTAGCCTGGGTTCAAGCCCTCAATATTACAAATGAGGGCTGAATCAAAACGAACTCACGACAATTCTCCTTGGTGAATTGTCACTACCTATTCACCTAATGTTCTCTGGCTCTCAAAGTAATGTCTGAGTATCTGATATACACTTCTGATAATACACGATATACTTGATTTTGATATCTGACCATGGATAGTTTGCAGTTCACAGTAATACAATGATATTTTGTATTTGAGAAGTACTGATAGCCGATATGTGAAGCTATATCACAGCAGTTTTCAGGCTTTCTAAATGTCGAGATACTTGAGCAGCATCAAGGAATGTTCGTGTGTCTGTCCCAGAACTGTTAGAGTGGATTTGTTGGACCTATGCTAGAATGTGCACTTCATTTACATGCAGTGGGGCTAAGCCTCGTCATCTGCCATTATGAACTGACAGTGTGGTCTATAACACACTCATAATTTTCTTGTTCATTGTAGAGGAAGATCAGTAGCAATAGCCAAGCTCTCTTTCAGCTGGTCTTCTCATTGAGGTCCTCTCTCTAAAGAATCCCGAGTTTCCCTAGATCAGTGGTTCCCAAACTGGGAGGCGCGGCTCCCAGGGGAGGCACAGATACCACCCAGGGGAGCCACGGAGTGCCACGGAATCCTCTCAGAATACAATGCAATGCCAATTGGCAGGCATCAACATAATGTAATGGGGAGCCGTGGCCAAGGGTCGCCAATGGTCAAGGGAGCCGCAGGTCGAAAACGTTTGGGAAACACTGCCCTAGATATTTAAATACTACTGGCATATTTAACAGTTTGTGATGGCAAGCATGCAATACAGGTTGGTTACCCATTATCCAGACATTCAAAATCCAGACTATTCAGAAATCCAGATATTTTTGGGGCTATGGCTTTTTTTTAAAAAAAAAACATTTTCTAGCACCTGGAAAGCATAGTGCAAGGCATGTTGAGGCACAAAATTATGAAAACTACTGTATAAAATTACCTTCAGACTATGTGTGTATATGAGACATAAATCAATTTTGTGTTTAGACTTGGGTTTCATCCCCAAGATCTCATTATATTTATGCAAATATTCCAAAATCCAGACAGATCCAAAATTCAGACAACTTCTTCCCGTCCCGTTCGGATAAGGGATACTCAACCTGTATTAACATTAAATAGTATTGACAGGAGACATGTAATGTCACTTTTTAAAAATCTTATAGTGTTCGATCAATAATATGCAGTGGTAAACATAAGTTGACAGCTTATGCGATTTCATATTTAAACCTGTCCAAATCAAAACAATCAAGAGATGCCAATAGCTCTAAAGCATTCAAATTTTGAGGCAAATTTTCACATTCAGCATGCAAACTCAAATTCAGCTTTGATGTCCCTTGTTTAAAATAGTGAACAGTGAAAACAGAACACAAGCCAAATTTCAAACATTTGTTTCAACTCTACCACAAATGCAGGAATGATGGTCACCAAGTCAGGTTCTGACAAACAAGATCTCAACATTCTCACCTGGTGGAACTAGTAAAAGCCCTAAACCAGGGGTGGCCAACCTTCCACCATTAGGGCTACTGTGTTCTTAAGAGTTGAGTAGAAGACAGAATCTTGGCAGCTGCAAGTGCTGATGGTGCTGCTAAAGCAGCTGCACCTGCTGAAATTCCCTCACCTATACAGCCATTTAAAGGGCCAGCATTCATGTTGAAAGGTTGGCCACCACTGCCCTAAACTATGGTCATAAACTTGATTTTCAATGACTGACTGAGAACTTACGTTACCAAAGGAGATAGTAACTGACTGGCCAGTAATGTTCATTGGATCTATCTCCTCCCCCAGGTCTGAAGGCTTGCTGACCATCATTACTTCAATCTTGACTGGTTTCAGTTGGACTAACTGCACTCAGCTGAACTAGACAGTCAGCAGATGATCTCATCAAAGAAAAGCCGCAAAGTGGGGGGGGGGGGTCTGTGTGGACCTATGTCTCAGGATTGGGTCTGGGAAGGGGGTTAGGCTTCAGCAGCCTCCACTGCTGTCAAACCCACACCCTTCCCAGATCTGATCTATCCCCCCCGTCGCCACCCCATTCTGCCCTACTAGGGCAGGAGGTTTGGCTCAGTTGGAAGAGTTGCTGCCTCGTAAGTCTGAAGATCGGTGAACGGCCAATTCGAGACACTTCAGACAAAAAGCTGTGAAAAAAGCCTCTGTGAGGAGAGATAAGAGATGCCAGCTGCATCGGTTGAGTGTGGGAGGCGATGGCCAGGGCGAGGCGAGGCCAGACTGCAAAAGATACCATCTGGAATGCAGTTGTTCATGAAATATTGAACATTTATATATATTGTAAAAAACAAACAAACATTAGGGGGGTTGAGACAGCCTGCCCATGTAAACCACCTTGGAATAAAATCAGAGGAGAAGTCCAATGACCAAGAAAGGCGGTATAAATACTGTATATTATTATAACTGCTTCCATCACCAGGTTGTTTCATCCTCCACCCCTGTCACCTTACCTTCGGTAACGGGCAACTCCAGATCTGCTGGCACCAGCAGGAAGGCTCCACCCTTCCCGCCAGCATACCTGGCAGGCAGCGTGTTGAGTAGCAGGATGTCGGAGCACCTCTTATGACTGCTGTCAGTGCCAGCAGAAGAGGCCCTGCAATGGATGACGGATGGCCCAGGTAATGACGGATGGCCCAAGATCGGGCTGTTAGTTTTTAAGAGGAAAGGAGGCATATAAATCATTTAACTAAATAAGTACAGTAATATGAGGAAAGGATTCCAGGCTTCTCAGTTCATTGAGAGAAGAGATGTGCATATTGTTTCTGGCATGGTAATCACCCCTTGAATTGTACCATCTTAGGCAGCTGCCTATATGATCTGCCTGTATGGTCCAGTCAGTCTCATACGAATACTGTAAGTCAGTGAATGCCATGAATTTATTTATACAGCAACATCAACTCTTTCTGAGAATGAGTAGTCCTGTTTGGGCTTCAGTTTGAAACATTTCAAATCAATGTTTGGCCTCCAAATATGAGTTTATTTTTAAAGTGTCATCTTAATTATAAACTGCGTCCTCTATTTACAGTGTTTTTAACTGATGGGCTAAAGACGAGAAGAAGAAGGGGGGGACGACTCCATAGTCTCAGGTTAATTCCCACCATATCTTACTCTTTATCATGCCCAATGACCCGTCTCACATTATCTGTATGGGCCTGCTGAGTTTAACACTTTTCAAACAACACCTAGTATTTGTGACAAATCAAAATAAACAGCAAGTTTTACCCATGAGAAAAGGGGGAAAAGTGGGGTTGGAGGTACTGTTAAAGCAACTTTCTTGGGGGAAGGAAAAGAAAAAAGATACTCTTTATATGTCTCCTTAAATCTCTCTGAAACTTTGAATGAGAAAGGATTTTGTCTCTCTAGGTATTAAAAGTATTTCATTTTACAGTAGCTATACAGGAAAGCTTCAAATTGTAACCGGAATTGCTATAAATATTGTACATCTCGAAAGAAAGAAAGAAAGAAAGAAAGAAAGAAAGAAAGAAAGAAAGAAAGAAAGAAAGAAAGAAAGAAAGAAAGAAAGAAAGAAAGAAAAGGAATCTACAACACACAGGCTGCAATCCTATGCACACTTGCCTGAGAGTAAGCTCCATTGAAGACAATGGGACTTACTTCTGAGTAGTCAAGCATAGGATTGTGCTCACACTGTTGCAAGGTCTACAGGAACCAGGAGGACATGTTCTCACATGGAATTCATAATTTCAGGTTAGCAAGACTAAAGAAATGCTTGGAATTGACTGGGAATACTCAGTAGTAAATGTAGGATGAATTGATGTGTCCCACTTTTAAAGTTTCAATACCTTGTTTTGCCATATAGCTAAGTACCCCGAAAGCACGACACATACCCCAAAACACCCTGGGGTGTGCAAACGAGGCAGCTGCCGCCCTGGGGATGCAGCTGCCGTCCTGGGGATGCAGCTGGGGGGCGGCAGCTGCATGCAAAATACAAAAAAACCTGGGAAAATGCAAAAATTAAAACCGAAACCTAAGGAGGCCTGCGCCCCCCAACAGCCTCCAGCACCCTGCGCCCTGAGGCCCCCGCCCCCCACTTAGCGACGCCTCTGTTGCGGATGTCATGTGAAAAAACTAGGAATACAATTCAGCAGAAGTTAAACACTTTTAATTCCAGGAAAGATTCTAAAATCCTATTTAACTTTTAATTCACATTGATTTCAAAGGAAGAGACTGGCGACCCAATCCAATGGGCCATTTCCAACAGCGGATCTCGCAATGATGAAAACAGCTGGGGGCTCCAAGCATGCGCCAGAACCGCCCTGGTTCAGGTAAAGTGGTGGAGGGGGCAATTCATGGGCAGGTCAGGGCAGGGAGTGGGCCAAACCAGGGAAGGTTTGAGGGTGGGAGGAGGAGGAGGATAACAGCAGCAGTTGAGAATGCCAGATCCTATTCTCCTTTCCCAGCCCGGACATTACCTCTTCCTCTCCTTGGACTTATGCCAGCAAAATAGTTGGTATGAGACTGAGGAGACCCAGCAGCAATCAGGTGGCCTACCAGAAGGTAAGTAAAATATGTTTTTACTTATCTCTTACTGGCCATCTGATTGTGTGTGTGTGTGTGTGTGTGTGTGTGTGTGAGAGAGAGAGAGATGGCATGCAGCACGTGCTCCATTGGTGAAGCATCATGCTATGGACCAACGAGGGATAGGATTCGGCCGTTAAGTATGTGCTTACGTCTTCCATTGAAATCAATGTGACATTTTGGATATATCGTATTCTGATGTATTTATTTTTTTTTAATTTTGCAGGCACCGAATATTGCCAGAAAGCTTGAGGACACTGGCTTTCACACATGTTCATGAGCAGAAATTTCATATTTTATTACCATGAAGTGATAAATACATCACATAAATAACCCCTTTCTAGCATTTCAGGAATGCTTCATTTCTAAAATGAGGTCCTGGAGCTCTTCTGCAACATCCATTATTTGCAATGAGGCTTGTGCAAGAGAACTTCTTAGTGGATTGTACACCAGTTCTGCCTAGCTGTTCCAAATCTGCTTATATCCATTGTCCAAGATGTGGCGGGAGGACCTCATTCTAATTATTCAGCACTCAGAGGAGAAAGACACTCTGAACATGCTCAGGAATACTGTCACATCTTCAAGGAATTGGCATTAAAACTATTTAAAAATTAGGTTGGGTGCTCAAATTAAACCTATTTCAGAAAAAAATTGCTTGGTGTTCAAGTCTGCGTGTGTGTACATGTGCGTGAGAGAGAGAGAGATTACAGGCAGTTAAGAAGTACATAAATTTCAGAAGACAAATGCAATTGTCCTCCTTCTCTGATGATCTCTCCTTGTTCAGCACTACATGCTAGTGTGCTAACTCTGTCTCCCATTGTTAGAATACTATCACACAAAAATTGGCCACCTCATGTCCAACCCAATTAAACTCAAGTTCATGAGAACAGGGATGCCATTTCTGATTTCAGAGAGGAGAGCCGGATTTTAGGTGGACAAGGTTTGCAGCTTTGAAATATGCAAATACAGAGACTAGGATGCATGTTTTCTTTTCTTACCAAAAAAATCTCACTGTCTCATGCAGCTCAATTCTTCCTAAGATGCGGCGACCAGCCAAAATGGCCGGCGGCTGCATCCTAGTCAAGATGCGGCCCACGCCGGTGTAACCAGGGCTCACCTCGGGGGAAGTGGATGTTTGTCCCCTTCCCCCGGTGTAAGTGCTGGAGGCCCCCAATGGGTCTCCTCAGATTTGTGCCAACTCTTTAGCTGGCACACGTCCGGGGAGGTGCTTAGGATATCAGCGCAACCCAGTACCTATATCCCCGCCCCCTCCCAGGTCAGGCTGGCCAATGACCCCTCCCCCACCACCCTGCTCCACCCTCCCGCCGACTGGCCTAGGACTTACCTGGGTTGGCCAGTGCAGGTCCTGGGCAATAACCTTGTAAGTGGTGTCGGCCTCCATGTCAGCGTTGTTTACACTAGAGGAGCCACAAAAGTGACTTATGGCACTTTTGCGACACCTTAGGCTGGAGGGGCGCTCGCTCCACCAGCCTAAAGTTACGGTCGATTTCACCACTAGTTATTCAACACTTTTACCAAAAGTCACTCCGCATACAAAAGGAGAGAGTTGGTCAGATACATGCATGTGTCATGTGTGTGCAGGCACACTCCTGATGAAGGAGATATGAAGATCTTCAGAATATAAAGAACATAGGAAGATTTCTGATGGATGAGATCTTGGCCATTCCATCTCTGTATTGTCGCTCCCTCTGACATGGATTATTTCCCATTTTTGAACCAACGTGCATGTCACATCAAATTGGAAATCCTGAGTCTGAGACCCCCTCGCAATTTAATTAACAAAAGCTGCCAGCAAAGGCCCTCTTAAAGCCTAAGATTGTTAGATATCTCCTGCTACACTAATACACCAAAGCCAAACAACTCCCATGCAAAAAGCTCCACCTATTCAGATTGATTCCTGTCAATCAATGCATTAAAACTTTAGGTGATTTGAGGGGCTACTTAAAACAATGACAGATTAGAATTTTCATTCTTCTGAACATACTGTACTGCATCCAAGACCACTCTCATCCAGTTCCTAGTTCAACACACTAGTCATGCTTCCCCCTGCTAAAAGAGACTTCCTTTTACTCAAGTTCATATATACTTACTCATGTTTGTGTGTGTGTGTGTGGGGGGGGCTACTATGGCTTCAGCGTAATCCAGCCAGGAGCTGCATCAATTGTCACTAGCTCAGAGAGACTAACAGGATCAGTCCTGACTGCACAGCAAACACACAGATTCATACCCTACCTTTAAATTCTAAATAATCCCCCAAGTGTAAACCAAAGTGGTTACAACAGGTTATGCAATTCAATACAAAACTGAGAGGGTGAGGAAACTGACGGCCCAATCCTACCTGCTCCAGCCGCCATTGTTGCGCCTCTTCCACTGGCACTGACTGCCATAAAGCAGTCAGCAGCACCAGTCATAAAAGGCGCTTCGGCAACATGCTGCCGGGGATGCTGGCAGAAAGACGAGCGCCTTCCTGCTGGTGCCAGTGATAAAGAGCTGCTCACTGATCCAGGTAAGATGGCAGGGAGGTGGGAGGGGTGGGAATAAGGCGCAACATGATGGGGGAGGGCAAAACGAGGTGGCGATGGGGCAGGGAAGGGTGGAACAGGGCAGCGATGGAGGGGGCAGGGGATGTGTGGATCAGGTCCAGGAAAGGGATGGGTTTCGTGGCAGTGGTGGCCTTCAAAGCCTAACCCCCTTCTTGGACCCAATCCCATGGCACCGGTCCATGCGGACCTGTGCCAGCTGTTTAGCACATATACAAGTAAACAGTCCAGCACCGTGGAGACTTACCCCTGAGTAAGTGAACTACTGATCCCTTGCCCAGTGGAGACCTCTGCAGCTACCCTCCTTGCACAGTATGCAGTAGTAGCCATTTCAGCAGCGCTGCATTGTTGCTGGGGGGGGGGGAACAATAGGATTGGGCTCTAAGAGGGATGCCAGGAGGAACATTTGTGATGAGCTATGGGGAAAGAGGCCCCCCTCCAGGAAGCACACTGTCAGATAGCACCAGCTGTAATTGTCACTCAAGGGTGGGGTTTCTTCACTTTTTGGCTCAAGTTAAGGATAATGGTTGCCTTTGCCCACGTGAACTTGCCTAAATCAGCCACACAGATCCTGTTCCGAACTGGCACTAAAACAAGTTTTCGTTGGTATCATGGACAGGAGGTTTGTTTGTTTTTGTTTTTCCCCATAGCATCACAGTACCTCTGAACTCCCTCCCTGAAGAGACCTGCCAGAAGACCTCCTTGGTGGCATTTCAATGGACAACACAGGCTCTTTTCAACCCATGAGTCCTTCTATTGATTTGATTGCTATTGTTTTAACCTTTGCTGTCTGCTGCTCTAACTCCTTCAGTTTTCCACATTGACCATTGTGGGCTGCCTTGAGGAATTTTTAATTGGAAAGGCAGGCTAGAAGCAGAGCAAGGCTACAATCCAATGCACACTTTCGTGAGAGTAAGCCCCATTGAAGACAATGGTACTTACTTCCGAGTAGACAAGCATAGGATTTTGCTTTACATATCTTATCAAAGCCTTGGTAGGCACCTTCTGCTGTGCTTCTCCTGCCTGCCAATATATTGTTGTGCACATACAGTATGTGTATGCGAAAGGGAAGTGAGTGAGTGCAGATGGCCAAGGCATTCAACTAGATCAGGGGTTCTCAACCAGAGGTATTAGTACCACCAGTTGTACTTCGGCCAAATGCTGGTGGTACTCAGACCCCCAGACCACCAGAACCCACCCTGACATGGCGCTTTTGGCACTTTTCACTCCTGAGAGGCTCCTGCCGAGAGGCTCCTGAGCCTCTCAGGAACACTAAGCTTCCACCCCACCCACCCCAAGCCTCCTACCTGCATTTTTCTGGCCTCTGAAAACCTGGAAGTAACTGCTGATGATGTCACTTCCCATGGTACTCAGCAGGAGAGTAGCTCCTGAGGTGGTACTCAGCCAGGAAGGGATTGAGAACCCCTGAACTAGACGGTCCATTACTGATGCATTTTCCTTCAGTGTCTTCAGCCAGCATTTGCTCTGGAGTCTAATGTGCACCCATGCTCCTGTCCACAAGGGCTACCCATTTCTTTCAGTGGAGACAAACAATCCACAGTTTCATTTGAACACATGCAGATCAGTTCCTTCTGCTCAAAGGAAACTCTTATATGGTTCCTCTGCCTTCCTGGGGATGTTGTAGCTGTCATGTGCATGGCCTATCATTTGATAACATATGTGGTTTAAAGCTTCTCCGAAAGGGGGCTCCGATGTACAGAACCCACCAGATCCCCTGAAAACCAGTGATGGTTTTGCCAACCACAGCAAGCTCAACTAGAAGAAGCGACCTTGTCTTCTGCTGTAGGAGCCTGACCATTTTCAACCATGCAGGGCCAGGGGTGACCCAAAATATGTAGGTACCTGAAGTGGAGACGTTTGAATTCCAACCCCCCCACACCCATCATCAAGAGATCATAAAATAACTGAGCAATTGCCACCCTTCAAAACCAGCCCTTCTGCCACTATCCTGGGGTACTCACCAACCCTTGCCCCTGCCTTCCAGAGAAGGCAATCTTCCTATATTTGCCACCTTACAAACTGGCAGCTGAAGGTTGGATAGCCTTCTAAATCTTTTCTATTTGTCAAAAGGCTGTGCTACTACTAAAATAAGAAAAGGGGGTTGGGGGGGGGAGAAATACAACCAAAATATATTATCATCGATCTCATCTGCCTTCAACGCACTCAGCAGCCTGCAAATATCCTCGGATAAAGAGGTTCATCGAGAGAAACGCAATTTCCAGTTACCAGAGAAGATCTCTTGTCTAACCGGACTTCCTCTCCCTTAATTGAATTGTTTCGATCGCCACTTAAATGATGCAAAAGGAGGCGCTGGCGTTTCTTTCCCTCAGCAGAACTTGAAGCAAATAAGCAGCAACCAAGAAGAGAAGGGGGAGATAAAAGGCCCCGAGTCTGTGTTTGATGTAGGGAGCGGGGAGAGCGAGAGGAAGGGGTAGGCTCAGTTCTCTTGTCTCCATTTCTTCTTGCACACATAACATTTAAATAAAATTAGGAGGAACGGGGGAATAGGAAGCTGACCCAGGAACCCATGGACGTCGGCATCCTTGACCTTATTAAGCTAGCACAGCCTTGCCCTCGAGGAAATCCGCCGGTCTAATAGTTCCATCCATATAGTACAACACGTGCATCTTAAGTTTTCAGTGCACCTAACTGAATACGCTCAAATCCAAGAGCTGCATCATAACGGCGTCTTTTATTATTTTTTATTATTATTATTCTAAAACCTGCCTAAGTCGTTTGTGGATCGCACTGTTTGGGCGATCACCTCTGCCCTCCTCGACAACTCCGCAGTCCGCACGTGATCATCTCTTCATGGCTTGAGAGTGACTGGAATGTCCCCCCCCCCCAGGCCCCAGAATCTTCTCCTGTCTGTCAAGTGCGGTTCTGCTGCCCCCCACGAACAGTGCAGCTCCAGCCTGGAGTCCCCTTAAGCGATGAATCCCCTCATCGGATCTTGTTTTCACGGCGGAGGGACAAAGATTCTTCCACAACAGGGGGAGGGGAGAAAGACAAGCGAGCAGGCGGATGAACTGTTTAGAAACATTCCCCCCCCCCCGCCCTTAAAACAATATAACCGGCCTTAAAGCCTCCAGGTGGTGCGTTTGTTGTCCTGTCTGCGAGGTGTGGCGGCGGCGGCTCCTCGGCCTGGCAGACCCGAGAGCTGCTGCTGGGTGGGGGAACTGGGAAGAAAGTCTCTCGGAGAGCCGATCCCAAGGAGAGATAAGGAGCCGCCGAGTCACCGGCTCTGTCTAGACTGCGGACCTCACACAAGTCAAACCGGAGCTGTTTGGATTAGCCTCGAGATCTACCAACCTGAACCAGCCCCTCCGATTGGCCTCTTCCTGTGGCTTCCCCGGCAGGTCTCTGCAGTGGCCGCCTGGCCTCCGCCGCGCCGCCCTTTGGTGTAGGCCGGCCGGGCATCATCCCTGCGTTGAACTGAACTAGCTGGGCAGGCAGAGCAGGATACTGAGACACGCCAGAAGGGAGGATCAGTTGGCCTTGTATATGGGATGGATGAACCAGTGGGTCTTTGCCCGAGGGAGAGGCGAAGGCTAGGAGGAGATGATACTCTTGCTCGCCTTCTGCCAAGTCTGAGGACAGTCTCCCAAGCTGGGAAGGCCTTTCTTTCTTTCTTTCTTTCTTTCTTTCTTTCTTTCTTCCACAATACTCAGCTACACATTACACGAAACTGGGGGTCATCAAATATAAACAGCTGGTGTTCAGAAGAACTGAACGACAACTACCCACGCTTGTAACGTCAGGATATTTGGAGTGAGCATTTTAAACATATACGTGGAATATTCAAATACTGTATTGCTAACTGGAAAATGTAAAAAAAAAAAAAAGTAAGTGTTCAGATTGCCCCCCCCCCCTTCCAATCCTAACTACGTGACGGTGAAGGAAAATGGATCGTGAGGAGAACGTGGAAGCCAAGGATGCGCCGCTGGAGACTTGCACTGTTGTTGTGAAGCCTAAAGACAGAGACGGCCAGGCCCGCTGAGTCGCTTCTTCGTGTGGAAGGTGCGGTGGGAATACAGGAGTTACTCTCAAACCAGGGGTCGGCGTGGAAATGTCCGACTTTTAACCATGATCCGCTTGTAAACCAAAACACTGAGAACAACAGCCATGAAACGTCACAACGTACATGTTTGTATAGCTTTCCATTCCATCCATGTATAACATCCACACGAATCATCCCTGCAAAACGATTGGCCCCAAAGCAACACACGTATGTTTGAATTTTGCTGTGGGGGGGGGGAAGGGGCTTCTTTGAAACCACACATGGCTTGCACCGAAACAGAACACACTTCTTATCTTTCTCATTTACCGAGAAGAAGATCATCGCCGTGAAACTGACTGACCAAGCTTAATAAACCGCACTAGGAAGATCTGGAGCCCATTCCCCTGTTTTCTTTCTCTCCTGCCTGCCCTCCCCCAGTCTCCTGTGAGCCTCCTTATGTCTGCACTCCTCAAATCCCAGGAAGGTGAGGAGAGATCCTCCATCAGCGACTGGGACATTGTTAAGGGGGTAGGCTGATGTTTGTGGCGCCTGAACTCAAACACCCATTCAGTGGCTTGCTTTGTTATCAAGAAAACAACAAGCAAGCAAACACACAATCACTAAACCGGATCTCCTCAGCACCCCTAAGTTGGAGTTCAGCTCCAGAACACGCCTTCTTTCCAACAGACGAGGGGCTTCACGGTGTCACTCGAAAACGCTGCCAGGCTTAAAGTACGTGATTTCCCACCACGGTTTACTCAGGCATGCATTTGGATCCGCCGACGGCTGCACTTGTCAAAAGAAAGCCCCAGGAAGTAAGACCCATTGAATTCCGTGGGGCTTCCTTCCGAGTAAACATACTTCGGATCGGGCTACTGCAGATCGCGTTTCCCTCAGTACTTTTCTGCGCTTGGAAAGTCTGTTATGCTTCAAAATAGTCCTTGTTCCCATTTAAAAGCAAAGAAGATACACAATCATTTATTCCGATATCTTTATCCCAAACGTACAACCATCATAGCAAATACTTATTTTGAGACACTGGACTTGCCTGATGTTTGTAACCAACACCTCCAAAAGCACCTGACTTTCTTGCCAAAGTTGTCATTACAGTATTTTGTTGTTTAGGAGTAAGAAGTCCGCCGCGTATACTCTACCAACGTACTGAAATTACAACATGCATTTGGACAATATCACGCATCACAACACAGGGCATGACCTGGCCAAAGTTAAGCTGCTCCATTGATATCAGTGAGGCTGGAGAACGTTCGCTTAAAATACACACATACTTGCGTAAACCCCCCCCCCCCCACCTATTGAACGCAATGGACTGAGACATCGTGCCCTTTGGCTTCTTTGTAGAGTTAAGTGACAGAGATTCGGTCAAGAAGTCTCCAAAAGAATGAAGAAACTCCAATATTTTGCGGTTACAATAAAAAGCATGCGTCCTTGTTAGTTAAGGCCAAAATACAAATAGATAGAAGAAGCAAAAACGGACCAAAAGGGGGGGGGGAGGCCCTTTCTCAGCAGGATTCACTATCCTGTTAAGGCCAAACACGTGAATTTTATCTCGATTTGTGCTGTGTTCTGAAATGCAGTATATGCTTCCAAAGAAATCAGTGGAGAAAGAAATAAAAAAGTGACTTATAGGGGTAGGGAAAGCCCCATTAATGTCCCTTGGAAACCCCC
Organism: Plestiodon gilberti rubricaudatus; assembly: GCA_026170595.1. Lineage (NCBI taxonomy): Eukaryota > Metazoa > Chordata > Lepidosauria > Squamata > Scincidae > Plestiodon > Plestiodon gilberti. The sequence goes on along the minus strand of JANXHW010000002.1, from coordinate 22,377,206 downwards.
TAAAAATATAAACCCTGTTAAAAAAATAAAATGAAAAATCCCAAACACTTTGGCTTAACAGTATGATGGATCTAGTCTGTTTCTATTTCTTATCATAAAACTATGAACATATGAAGCTGTTTTACACTGATGTAAGCCGGTGCCCCATCTTAGCCCAGCCTTATGTCGCCTGACCGGTAACAACTCTCAAGTCTTCCCGTCGTCCGTCCCCCCAGACCCCAATCCTATGTCCAATTTACCTACCTCGTAAACCCTCCAGAACAAAATGCGACTTACTTCCGAGTAAACGTGTATATAGGATTGCACGGTTTAAGGATGCTGGGTGTTGACTTTTACACGCGAAACCCGGGTTCTAATCTACGACTGACCTATGGCGCTTCCTAATTCTGACGACCTTGGAACACAGTTTGCAAACGCGACCAGGCAAGGCTGCTTCCTCTCCATGGCAAACGAAGGACCTAATCTTGTTCACCGGAAGAAAAATAGTTTCAAGAAATTGCGCTGAACATTTGCACGCCTTGGCGTCCCAGATCAAATGTTATCTCTCAGCTTTATTAAACTTGCGAGGCACCCCCAAATGTTAGAGAGAAGGTAACGCCCAGGTGGTCCGGAACGTACAAATGCGGAGTGAAGTTTTTTAGTGTTTTCCCTGATTCTGAACACACCTACTCGGAAGTAAATGCCTTCGAGTTCAATTAGACTTCTTTCCAAGCAAGGCTGTTTCCTGTTCTAGGCACACTTATTTGGTAGTAGGTTACACTGAACACTCATGCAGTTCGTATTACGCGTTTATCGCGGCAGTATTAGAGCCCAATCCTATGCATCCCAATCCTATGCAACTCAGAAGTAAATCCCATTATATAGGTTATAGCCAATGGGGCTCACTTCCAGGTAAGTGTAGATAGGATTGCAGCCCCGTCTTTCTCGAATCGAGCCAAGCGTGGGATAAAGAAAGAGCGAGAGAAAATGAAGAACTAGGAAGTACATGCAAATAATCCAACTGTATTCGGATTAATTACCCTGGGGTTGCCACGGATTGATTCACAAGGACGATTCACCCCACCCATGATTAAAGGAGTCCTTTGCAACATTTCAGCTCCCTTGATTCTGCATACAAACGAGGGTTTAAACTTAAATGAGGAACGAATAATTTGCAGTATAGTTGCGATCCAAGGGTCTGTGCAGTACGTCCCATTGAACTAAATCGCATTTACGTCACAGTAAACAATGCTGAGGGGAACCAGTTGCAAATAACTTCATGGACAGTCTGATCTGTCTGCTCGTCTGCTTTCTGGAAATGCACTCAGAAAACGGAAGGCAAGAAAGACAATAACAAACTGAATAATTCCCAGGGTTTAAAAATCCCGCGATGAACTCGGATTAATTTTTGAGATGGGAGACTGAATACTCCATGTCGGAATTAATGAAACCCTTTGAAAAGGAAGCGGAAATTAAAGTGCCCCACGAAGGAGGTCTCCAAAGGGTTTTGGAGAGAGGATAGAAAAGGTGAAAATTCCTAGGCTGTGGCTACGCAGTCACACAAAGCCGGTGTCCTCCTTCTTGGGACCCCGCAAGAGAAGTGATTGTCTTATCTTCGAGTCTGGGCTATTCACACGCACACAATTTTCCCACCTCTTAATTTCAACGCCAAGCGAGATCATTCCAGAGATATTACACCTCCCAAGATATGTTATTAACAATGAAATCCTTTGCAAACAAAAAGTTTTAAAGAAAAATGGAGCGACAGAATTTAAGGTGGAGGTGTGGGGGTGGACTCAACTTGTCTCCAAACATCTATGAAATGGACATATCAAAGGTCTTAAGAAAATGTACAAGCGACAAGGAAACATTTACACTCTGAGAACTAGTATGAATGAAACCATTTTCAAGACGGACTCACTTCCGGGAAGGGAAACCTGGGGATTGTAATGTCTGAGACTAGCCTGTAAAAGAGATTTCTTACGCAGCGCAATCCTAAGCATGTGTACTAAGCATGTGTAAGCAGGTTCCAAGGCAGTCAGTGAGACTTTTTGCTTAGCAAGACTACAATCCTATCCACACTTACCTGAGAGTAAATCCCATTGAATTCAATGGGGTTTACTTCCGAGTAGACTCGCATAGGCTTGTGTAAGTGAACTTTAAGTTTTCGGCCTTGCAGCCCGCCCGATCCTGTGCATTTTTGTTCACAATTAAATCCCACTGGGTCCGATGGTACTTATTCTAATCGTTTCACGAAATGGTCGTTCCGCGGCTGACAGATCCTCATGAGGTCTTTCTCACGAGTAGGGCCGTGATTTCAACCACATGACATGGGGAAAATCAGTTGAGGAGCGCGGGTTGTAGGGCTGGGGGCCCCGACTCTGTGAAGGCGGGCGACTCTACAGTCCAAATATTCTGGCTTAACTAGTCTGAGGATCGAGCTGTACAACGTGGAGTTCTGGTCTACTGGAATGCTAACTAGTGTAGGGTTAAGGGGGAAAAATGCAGTCAATTTTTTGAGAGCGGGCTATGGCAGATTTTGTGTGCTACACCGGAGTTACATGTATTGTGAGTTTCAATGGGAAATGTAGCCGGCTACTCTAGCGTAAAGGGAGCATGAAGAGAAAACGCAGACAGGGATCCTGCCTTCCTAATAGCTCAAAGGGGCGTTTACCCTCCTCGCTATAGTGGAGACTGGAGAGCAAGAGAAATCTGTGGGTTGGTTTTCAATTGTCGATGAACTACTAGGGGTTTCGTGTTCGCCAACTTTCACCACAAGTAGCAAATTTGATTGTCTCTGCAGACCGACAGTAACCGAAATGTGTTACACCTATTCAAGAATATAGACGCGGCGGCGGCCCGATCCTGCACCTCTTTGCTCAGAAGTAAATTCTGCTGTGCTCGGTTGGCAGTTCTGCCCATGACGTTGCTAGGATTGCAACCCTTCCAAATAAGTACACGCGGGATCGCAGCCATTATCGACAATGGGGGCCAAGTTCTTCTAGCCAAAGGAAAACATTTTGAGACTGCGATCCTGAGCACACTTCCCTGGGAGTAGAGCCCCATTGATTTTGATGGGACTTACTTCTGAGTAGACATGCATAGGATTGTGCTGTAAGTCTCCCACTGAAATCAAAAGGACGTGGAGTCCTATTTATTTTGGACGTTCCCTAACATAACTGTGCACCGCTTTGCACTTCTAAAAGGGCTTAGCTTGGGCTGGATCTTGCCCTTTGTTAGCTTGGGAGCTACACGGTCAACAGGTTTTGTAGGCGAAAGCAAACCGAAGCAAACCAGACAAGAAGTATCCCTTATACCTGCGATGCTGATGACTTATACAGATACATGTAAAGCACAACTCCCCCCCCCCATACACACACACACACACATCCTCTCCTCTCTCTCTCTCTCTCTCTCTCTCTCTCTCTCTCTCTCTCTCTCTCAACCAAGTAGCCTTAGGAACCGGTATCGATATGGAAATATAAGTGTGACGCTGGCAACACCCATTTTTAATGTAGATTTTCATATTTATTAAATAACTTTTAGAAAGAGTACACTTGGGCATACAAAAAAAAGGGGGGACCCAGTTTCTATTCAGATGGGGAGAGCGGAGAGTTGATAGATACTCCGATAATTACTAGCGTTGTGCGCACAATCCTATACATGATTACTCGGAAGCAAATCCCGCTATGTTCAATGGAACTTACTCCCAGTTAAACGTGCATAGGTCTGCGGCCTTAATCCTGAGACTTTTTTTTTGTATAGCCTCATTCATGACTACTCGAAAGTAAGTGCCCCTGAGTTCAAGGAGACTCCCAGGTAAATGTGAATAGGAATTATTTCAAACCTCCTGTCAAAACCAGTTTTGTATCTAACTTGCTTGGAAGGGAGGGACCTCAGGAAAACAGCGGGGGCCTGGGAGGAACTGTCACGAAAATCTCCTCGTCTCTGTCAAGCTTATCTATTTTTCCCCTCCCCCACCCCCACCCCACAGGAAACGTTTCAATGCGGTCCACAATTCGCTTACATTGGAGGCAACGGGCAAGCAACGCGTTTGTGATTTGCAATTGCACCAGACCACCATCACGAATATAGGACAATAACAAATAGACCCCCCTCAAATCCAATGACCGTTAAAGTGAAAGTAAGAAACTCTCTTAAAACTATGTCGTCGTGAATTCTCCCCCTCAAATAATAATAATAAAGGTTTGTGAGTCTCATCGAGGAAGAATACCTGGCAGCAGAGACACATCCTAAGGAAGAACAGGAAACGCCTTATATAAGAGAATACCTCTTATATTGCATTTTAAAATGAATATAGAACAAATCAGATTAACGTGAATAAACCTTGTAACTAAGCAAAAGTCTTTCTTTCTTTCTTTCTTTCTTTCTTTCTTTCTTTTCTACTTTTACACTTCTTTCGGGGCAGGGACTATCTTTTGACTTCTCACGTACTAGGGAAATAAGCAGCCGTGAAAGTGCTGCATCACTGTCATCATCACACGATTGCATTAATTTCACAAACAACCGTTTTAAGATCCAGTATTTGGATTTCAAACGCCCTACATAACCTGCTCCAATCCGGATGCTTAGATTTGACGAGCTTGCGAGTTCGGTACGGCTGACCGAGTGCGAGGCTGACTAACAGAACTTGTTCTGTGCTTGTTTACTTGGAAGTAAGTCCCACTGTGCTAAGCGGGCTTTACTCCCAGGAAAGAGCACGGGATTCAAGCTGAAGCAGTTGAAGCAATACAATTATTGTCGATATGTATACTAGTCTGTACTCAGTAACCGTACAAAGCGGCAGAGAGTTGCGGCTTAACTGCCTTCAGGATCTCAGCGCCGGGCAAAGCCACAGAATCAACGCTGCATGTCAAAGGACGGGTTTCCAACTTAATGATCCTTGAATTGAATTGTTTGTTTTATGTACCTCGTCGCTTTAGCCGTGGACCGGGGTTTAAGTACTTCGGTTGAAAGTGGTATGAATCGGGTCCACGCCCAGGGCTGTCGGACTGTCTTATAGGCTGATCCTATGCGCGTTTACCAAGAAGCAAGTTTACTTCCAAGTAAGCGGGCTCAGTTGACTGCAGCTCAGAGACTACCGGAGTATCCAGTCAGGCAAGCAAGACTCCACCTTAAACGGTATGTGGATTGCACGCACCTTTGTTCTCCTGATGCGGCTATCCCCCCCCCCTGTTCCCCCAACACTCCCTCTCTCTCCTTCCTAGCTTTCACCACTGCCTGACTGGCATCCTCCCCCTCCCTTTACAAACCTAAAGGAAAACGGAAGTCGCAAGAAAAACAACAAACACAGATCTGCGAAATCCCCTCTAGCCAGAATCTCCCCCTGCAGCATTTTGACAACAGACACTGATGAATAACAGTCACCCTTCACTTGCTAAGCAAAATTCGACCCCTTTTTTCTTCCTTTTCCCCTCCCCACCAAATAAAAACAGAGATCACTTAAAACAACCATAGCGATAAGACTTTGGTATATAGCATTTCTTTAGAGAGAGATATTGGAGATATATATTTATAATTTTAAAAACTTAGACATTCTTTCAGAGTTTTTGGGGGAGGGGACATATTGACTCGGATCCTCAAACACATTTCCTGGGGGCCGGGAGCCATTTCACACATTACGCTTTAGGAAACCCGGTTTTGCCACGCATCGAATGTACACAGACACGTTTGCCATGTTCACAGTCTGAGGGGAGAGATGTACATTAAATAACATTATGTGTAAAGTGGTTCAAAGAGTCTGGTATTTCCCAGGCACTGTACTGATGGAAAGCCTGCGGGACACTTACTCAAAAGCAAGCTCCGTAGAAATGAGTTTCTAATTCCAAGTAAATGTGTCCAGCTAGTCAGAGCACCAGCATTTTTAAGGGGAGGGGGGTGTATCAGAAGATTATCACTGGAAATCTCAGAAATGGACATTTACAAGCCGGTGTCTAATACGTGGAATAAAATATCACACCCTCATTCCTCCAAGCTGGGGCTGATCATCATGTCATATTTCATTCCATGTACTTAGCAGGTAACTTGTAAATACCGGTATGTCTGGAATATATAGTTATATATATATATATAAATAATATTTCTCTATATATTATATTATATTATATTATATTATATATATAAAAGAGGGCACTTTAATCATTCTTAATTATTTTATTGTTTCTCTATACCAAATGTTTATTTAGTGAAATAGTCCTTAAGGTATAATAATTTTCTACATACGGCGCTTTTATTTCACATAATACTTGAGGAAAATAAAAATAAAAAGACCAACCAAAATAAAAATTTAAAAATAAAAGCCCCACATAGAAGTCGACATAAAATTTCAAAGACCACGGTAAAAAAAATCCTTCTCCACCCTTCTTCATTCTTTCTTGAGGCTCAGACCACAGAGAAGTTCTCTTGCGCAAAAAAAGAACGTTCTCATTAAATTCAGAGGGGGGCTTGCGCAGGAGAACTTCCAGACGCGGATCGTGCCTTGTAATCATCATCATTATACTTTCAAAAAAAAAAAAAAACCGTCGGCAAAGGAAAACAAATTAAAACCAAACAACAAACAACAACAACAATGACAACAACAAAACAAACCAGGACATGAAAAAGTGGCAAGTCTTCGGATAATAAATAATAAATTACTTTATAATTTTTGCAATGCGAGAGCAAACAAAAGTATTTTCTCCTCTTTATTTCCAGAGAGAGAGAGAGAGAGAGAGAGAGAGAGAGAGAGAGAGAGAGAGAGCCCAGTCCATGAAAAGGGGGGGGGGGTTTAAACCAAGAACTATACACATCTTTGGGGAAGGAGGGGAATGTTATTGAACGGACGCGAGTCAAAAACACAACCCCGAGAGACGCGGTTTTCTGGCCAAAGAGAGGTATACCTTGTTGCAAATGAAATTTTAAATTGGGATTAAAAAAAAAAAAAAAAGCCCACTCCCTCCTATAAAACCAAAGCAAAAGCCCCCAAAGTCACTGGAGACTTCAGGAGAAAAGATGGATCTCAGCCAAACCCAACCCCCCCAAAAAGAAGGGGGGAGCTACAGTACATGCTATTGGAGAGGGAGACCCAGATAATCGAACAACAGCCTTGTTAAGAGTCAACCAAAAAAGAGAAATGGCAAACCGCTCGCAGCTCCGCCCTCTTGCCACGGCTCGTTCTGTCACGAAGGGGGCTACAGATTGTCCTTTCTTGGTCTGGGAATTGCAACATTAAGAGCTCCTTTTTAATTACTCGTATTATTGTTATTATTTTATTTTGATTTTTTTTTTTTTTGCAACAGGGAGAGGCCGGTATAGAAAAAGCACCATTCGGGTTAAAGATGGACGCTAGATTTTCTCTCGTGCTGCAGTCACTGAAGGATGGCAAAGGAGATCTTCGGGTCCAAATCCTCTACGTTTCACAAACGTCTTTGTCTTGATCCTCCTACGATCCTTTTGCTTGTTTTTGTTTTTGTTTTTTTAAAAAAAGCATTTTCATTTGCTCTTTATGAGCATTATTTATGTAGATCCCATGATTGTCTTCACAGTGTTGCTACCTTATCATTGCAAAAGAAAACAAACAAACAAAAGCGAGACTCCCCAGGCAGTTCATGGAGTTTTCTTTGCTTAGGTTCATGGACAAGGTTGTGTTAAATACTTTTTTTCTTTTCTAAACATTTCTCTCGAGTCCCCAAACGTGATAGCTTTCCCACTCTCTCCAGCAGGGGGCGTAAAGATTCAAGGACCACAACATCGCAGGGAATGTTCCTCATGCCTCAATAGGACTGGCTACCATGCTGTTGGGTGTGTCCGGGAGTTGAGAGGACATGGATGCTACCTCACTTCCGGTGGAATTGGAACCTGGGCCTCCTTCTGAAAAATTAACCTGCCAAACATTTTTTTTAAAAAAGAGAGAAACGTTTACAAGAAAGAAAAGGCAAGAAAATGTCTTTATTTCTCAGGCTTTCCTGAGTTAATTGCATTCATTGTAAGCTCCTCTGGGCAGAGACCTGTCTAACTCAACCCCCATGTGATGTGATAGCACTATGTGAACAGTACTAATACAAATTCAAATTGTACCAGGCTTCCCAATAATAGGCAATCCTCTATTCTGACATTCTGCCTATTTAGTTATTCCTCTTTTTTGGCACCACATTGTGGGAATATGAAATCGAAGGATGCGTGTATGCACTGAAGTCAAGCTTTTCTTTCATATTTTTACTTTTGTAACTATGTCATTTTAAAACATATTTTATACTACATATTTACATATTATCTATCTATTACCCCCCCCCCCCCATCTCAGAAATACAAAATGGGATGTTAGTCATTGGGGGAAAAGACACATAGCCAATGCGTGTGCGTGCAATGCGTGTGTACATTCCAAGTTTGACGGATCTTCTGCCCTCAAAATCAAGAGCTTAAGTGAGTTCCCAAAACAACCTTGGGATTTAATTAAATGTTGAATTGTCAGAACTATCAATCAGTATTTGTATTAGTGCTTTTTGGGAGTTCAGTGTATTTCACATTCATTATATCAGTGATCCTGGCAAAAAACAAAACACCACCTTGTAAAGTAGGTCAATATTACTATGCCCATATATACTGTATTTCAAATAGAGACTGAAGCAGAAAGAATAGGATCTTGGAAGGAAAGATCATGGATTTGGAACCATTGAACTAAATGACTAAAGTCTGGCTGTGGCAAGGTGAATATTGCAGTGTAGTCTTTCTCTGTAATTGTTGGAGTTTCAGTTTGCAGCTTACAATTGTATTCGGCTATACCTGGAATGTAGGCTTAGATCACAATGAAAAAACCAGTCATTTGAGAGTAATCCCCTTGGAAGGCATTCACCCTAATCCAATGAGAATGAATGATCCATGCACAGAAGCAGATTTCTCCATTAAGATACACTCGCCTTGAAAAAATCCAGCACAATCCAGTAACAGGCCTGTCCTCATAATAAAACAGATGAGGGAGAAAACTTGGCAAATGTCCTATCACATCAATGATATGTATAATCGTAAAAGCTTCCTTATTCCATTTAATGCCAGGTATGTACCTGGCATTAAAAATTAAAGGATCTCAGGCAACATTGCATGGAAGGACTTTTGTCTGAAATCTTGGAGTGGTTGGACTGGACAGTATGGGCGACACCAACCAATAGCTTATCTCAGAAAAAGAGAGATTCATATTCATATGTTCAGTGCTGTAAGGGATTTCTGAATGAAGCCATTGGCCACAGTGCTGATCAACTATCAACAATAGTCAGACCAATTGCAGAGGATGCTCGAGAGTGCTACTCCACAAACAGGAGATTGCTACTGTGATCTATTGCTACTATGCTACCTCATAGCACTCATCTAATATGGGGAGAGCAGAAGAGAACCATCAGATTAGGCCCACATCTGCTCTTCTGCCTGCTCTAACTCTGACTATGAGCTGACTGGAGGTAAGAATCTCCAGACCAGTGATTGGCCCTTTGATCCATAGGCAAGAAACACTTTTTCAATTGGTGCTCCTCTTATATTTAGCAGGGGGAGAGTAACTGCCCCTCTTTCACCCCAGCACAGTGTCTTTTCTGGTGGCTGTTTGCTGGTGTTCTTCTGCATCTTTTTTAGATTGTGAGCCCTTTTGGGACAAGGAGCCATTTAATCATATGATTTTGTCTGTAAACCGCTTTGTGAACTTTTTTTGTTGAAAAGCGGTATATAAATACTGTTAATAATAATAATAATAATAATAATAATAATAATAATCCACCAGCAGTAGGCATCCTCAACTCACTGTTCTCTATACCTGATTCAGGGACAGTGAAGATTACCTGAAGACCATAGTCTTAAACAATTGTAACAGGGCCTGTATGGGAACTGGGCTGGAGTAGGAGGACCCAGGCCTGACCAAATCACTGGAGGTGCCCACCTGGGACTACCCAATTCCGCTACCAGTCTGTGCATTGCCACTGCTGTCTCCTTGCCCTCCTCCTCCTCACTGAATGTGGGCTAGGAGGCCATGGTGAAGCAATCAGGAAACTTGACCCCGTACCTGGAACATGCGCCACCACCTTCCTCCATCCACACCCATCCTGTTTCAAGTCATCAGGATGAGCTATGGTGGGAACTTCTAGGATGGGCATGGAGGAAGGAGGTGATGACAGAGCGCCAGGTAACAGGTCTGGGTTCCATCCAGATCACCGCACCTTCCCTTCTTTACCCTCACCCGGCTGCTTTTCCTAGGCAGCTGGCTGTGGATGAAGAGGTGTTGGCATTTTCCCCCTTCTTTCTCCATTGGTGCTTCCACTGGCCTGATTCTTTTCTCACTCTCAGCAAGTGGTAAGAGGTCGGAGAGCCAACTGAAGAGGCCACTTATGGGTGGGAGGCAAGCTGGAGTGGGGCAACAGGCAGATGGAGGTGCCCTTCATCCATTCATCCCTCCCCCCTCCCACTCAGTGCTCAATGTCTTTAGGTCAGTGTCATGGGTGGGCTGGTCCTTAGAGGTCCTGTAGCTCTGTGATAGACCACACACATATTTTGCATTGCCAGGTACAATCCCTGGCATCTCCAGTGAAAAATGGAATTGAGGGAGCAAGTTCTAGGAAAGAACCTAGTGATGTCAGAGAGAGGCTGCCAGTCAGAGGAGGCTGCCAATCTCTGAGCTGGACCAATGGCTAATTCAATGGAAGGCAGCTGCCGGGGCCTCACTTCTGAGTAAACATGATGAGCATCAGGTTGCCTGGGTGTTTTTACAAGAACACTTGTTAATCTGGAATGTGTCACTTGGCGATGCTGTTGATAGGATCTGGAAGCTGACTGTTTTTCAATCAAATGTATGTTCTACTCAATGTGTGTCTTTAATAAATGCCTTTCCTTGAACTCCTTGAAAAAAGGGTAGAATACAAGGATAATAAATATATCAAAGAAGTCATAAATCAAGGACCACTTCACGGGTTCTGCTGTCTCTGCATAGAATTTGCTTCTGTGCAGGAAAATAGTGAGTCTCATACGTGAAACTACATATGTGACAGTCCTAGGCATGTGAATCTGTGTGTGTGTGTGTGCGCGCGCGCGCGTGCGCGCAATCCCTACTAAGTTTAGAGTGGCAAAGCAAGTACTCCGCCACTCTAAGCCATCACAAACGTGCTGTAAAGCACGTTTGCGACGACTTGTAACGGCAGCTGGCACGAGGCCGGCAGCCCTTCCTCCGCCATCAGATCAACCCTGTGCCGTCCGGAGACAGGCAGGAGCAGACCGGGTGGCGAGGGAGGTCGGGGGTTGGCCAAGCTGCCCAAGGGGCATGCGGGGATGGCGGCCATCATAATCTCCGTCACATTCCCGGCACAGCCTTTACACGGCTTCCTCAGACTTACGCCAGCTAAATAGCTGCCGGAAATCCTAGGAGGCGCTACACCAGGGGAAGGGGACAAACATACCGTTTCCCCGAGTAGACCTCTGGGCCGATCACGATCCTGGGCAGCCCTGACATGTCATTCCAAAAAATGCAGCAAATTACATGTATGTAGGATCGAACTTTGAGCCAGTGGGTGGCGCAGTGGGTTAAACCACTGAACCATGAGCTGACGATCGAAAGGTCGGCAGTTCGATTCCGCGCGACGGTTCCTGCCAACCTAGCAGTTCGAAACCAAGAAATTGCAAGTAGATTAATAGGTACCGCATCAGCGGGAAGGTAACAGCGTTCCATGCGCCTCGGTGTTGAGTCATGCCGGCCACATGACCATGGAAAGGTCTTCGGACAGCGCTGGCTGATGAGCACCGCTCCCTAGAGTTGGACACGACTGGACTTAATTGTCAAGGGAGGATCGAACTTACATACAGGGGAGTTACCATAGTGTAGAGACTGAGTTGTAAACTAGGGAATCCCCAATTTCAAGCATGGCCTCTGCTCTGAACCCACTAGGTAGTATTAAGACTCATCCTGAGCCCATCATTTTTAAAAATGGGAATAATAATACTGACCTACCTCACTGAGTTGTAATGATTTGCAAGGATAATGTTTGCAAAGTGCTTTGAACACTTTTAACAGTAATACAGATATGCTCAATATCATTGCATGTGCCACCTATTTTCTAACACAAAACTTGTTTTTGGAAAGGCAAATCACAGCTTGTGAAGTGATCCTACAGGCAGATTGTCATGACATGTTCTGTTCTTCTTGTACCCAATACATGGAAGAAGCAACTGGGAAAGGACTGGGTCCATGTATTTTAAAGAGATAAGTAGCACATTACATATGCATACACCCTTTGCAACATTATTATTATTATTATTATTATTATTATTATTATTATTATTCACAGCCTATCCTGGACTGGTTATATTCTGTAATTCAGAATCTAGCCAAGGTCTTGGGAATCACAGGGATATTGTGATTAACCGTGTTAACCGTGCTGCCATTGATGGAGGTGAGGGGATGACGGCAAGGAATAGGGCCTTCTCGGTGGTAGCACCCCAATTATGGAATTCCCTCCCCCTGGAATTAAGAATGGCTCCCTCTTTAGAGACCTTTTGGCGGGGCCTCAAGACGTTTTTATTTAGGTTGGCGTTTGATTGCTGACATGGTGGTCTGGCTTTTTTAATCAAATGTAATCGTAGGGTGACCCACTGGTTTTTGTTTGTTTTAATTGTTTTAATTTGTTTTTAATTATTTTTATTGTATTTGTATATTTTAACATGTTTTAATCTTGTAAGCCGCCCTGATAGCCTGTCGGGAGAAAGGCGGGGTATAAATTATTTAAATAAATAAAATAAAATACTGTATTATCACAGATATATCATGTATAATGTTAAGAATAGTCATAACTGACTCAAGAGGTGTGCATTTTATATTGATATCTGCACTCAAAGACATGTTGAGTAAGAAATCAACAGCTTACAACTATTTTATTAAATAAATAAGGATACATTGGAAATGGAGTGCCATTGGGATCAATAGAATTTCTTTCCGAGTTAGCAATACTGGATTAGCCTGTAACAGTGCAATTATGAAGATCTGGCTGGAGATGGAACAAGCGTTCTGTCGCCGGAAGCCATCGCAAATGTGCCATAAAGCACATTCGCGACGACTCGGGAGTAAGGAAGGCCTCCCTCACTCTGGTGCCAGATCTCCACACGGACAGCGGTGGAACATAAGTGGGTGGTCCGGCTGGGTGAGGTAGGGGGGCCATTGGCCTAGCCGGTCCAGGAGGGGGCAGGGGAACGCCGTTACATGGCCTCTCTACTTCTGCCAGCTATTTAGCTGGCGGAAATCTGAGGAGGCCAATAGTGCCGGCCTGGGTTTACACTCGGGGAAGGGCATCCCCTTCCCCGAGCAGACCTCCAGCCTGGCACATGCTGGGCAGCCGGTGCACAGGATCTGGCGGGGGGCCCTGGGCCGCTGGCCGGATCCTTAGTCAGGATTGCACCATCAGTCGCCTTTCACCTCCACTTTCTGCCAAATTAATGCCCTGATCCTAAATGCATTTAATCCTATTGCTATCAATAACATTTACTAAGAAGTAATACGATTTAAGATTGTAGATAAAGATTGCAATCCTATGCATTCTTACCTTGGAGAAAGCCCCATTAGACTCCATGGCTACCTGTATGCCATTTTAAATCCAAATAATTATTGGGCTAACTAGGTAGGGAATGGGACCTAGCTGAGTTGATAATGATCAGAGAATTTCTAATCTTCTGTGATTTAAGACTTGCCAATGTCATCTGGAACCACTAAAATCAATATGAGCTTTGCCATAGGCTTCCGGTATCTTCCTTAATAACCAATGCGAGTTTTCCTAATCAATTCTAAAGGTAAAGGTATCCCCTGACAATTAAATCCAGTCGTGTCCGACTCTAGGGTGTGGTGCTCATCTCCATTTCAAAGCCGAAGAGCCAGCGTTGTCCGAAGACGCCTCCATGGTCATGTGGTCGGCGTGACTCTCCTTGCCGCAGCGCGTAGCATGCGGCTGGAACATGGAGTGCTGTTTACCTTCCCGCAAGCGGTACCTATTTACCTACTCGCATTGACATGCTTTGGAACTGCTAGGTTGGCAGGAGCTGGCCAAGCAACGAGCGCTCACCCCGTCGCGGGAATCGAACTGCCGACCTTTCGATCGACAGCTTATGGTTCAGTGGTTTAACGCACTGCGCCACCCACTGGCCTAATCAATTCTAGTGAGGTACATATGATCTCAGATAACTACTTTCCATGCTGATGGTAAGCACATTCCTTGGATGTAAATCCAGTGGATAAAAAGAGATTCTCAGTGCAATCCACTGCAAGTATACTATCCAATGCCACCGGCCAGATCCTATCCCTGTTCCGGGAAGGTCTACTTGGGGGAAGGGGACGTGTGTGTCATTTGTAGCGCAGGGAGGCCCAAATCGGCCTCCTCAGATTTCCACCAGCTATTTAACTGACATAAGTCCGAGGAGGCTGTGTAAAGGCCACGCCGGCCTGGGAATGGGACGGCGATATGGCAGCCGCCATCCCCATCCCCCGGGCCGGCTTGCCCAATGGCCCCCTCCATCACCACCCAGACCGCCCTTGCGCCTGTCGGGGGATCCCTTACCTTCTCCGGCAGCCACAGGGACGAGCCGGTGCTGGAGTGAGGGCTGCCGGCCTTCGCGGCGGCAGCCCTTACTCGTGAGTCATTGCAAACGTGCTTGACGGCACGTTTGCAATTGCTTAGAGCGGGGATTGCGCTCTCACTTTGGCATGATTCCCCTGACCAGTGTAAGTTCCACTCAGGCAGCATCCCTGTTTGAATGGGTTTCATTATACTGTGTATTTCAATGGAAGAAAAAGTTCCATTCACCCATCCCCTTGTTTACGTCTAGCTATCCCATCTATTTAATTATACTGGAAGATTCTTATAGATGAAGGAGGAGCTCTGTGTGGCTAGTTTTACAGCCAGGAAGAATTCTTGGATGTGGGACATATAGATCAATAGTTTTTTTTTAAGTCAGTTGAAAGTGACTGGAGAAAAGGATCCAGTATCCAGTGTGGAATACCTATGCATATTTGGTCCCATCATCAGCCTTGGGCAAGCAACACAAAAACCTGTTCATAAGAGGCAAAATGAGGATGAGTTTGCACTTTCAACCTGCCTTCAACTCTCATTAAAAAAAAAAAAAGCTATAATGTATCGTAAATAGATTTTTATTTCTATTTTATTTTTATTTTATTTTATCGCAAATAGATCCTAGGGGAGCCAGGATGGTGTAGTGGTTTGGGAGTCGGACTTAGACCTGGAAGATCCAGGTTCAAATCCCCGCTCAGCCACGAAGCTTCCTGGGTGACCTTGGACCAGTCACTATCTCTCAGCCCCACCTACCTCACAGGGTTGTTGTGAGGACAAAAAGGAGGGGAGGAAATATGTACACCACTCTGAGCTCCTTGGAGGAAGGGTGGTATAAAAATGTGAATAAATAAATAAATAAATAAAAATTAGGCAGGCCCATGTTCCCATGGGAATTAACGTCACTTGATTTCAATGAGACTCAGGTATCCTGGTCAACTGAAGACATTTTCCTACTCCAAGCAGCTGCACCATGTGATCTAAAAAGGTGGGTTTTTCTTAGGACCCTTGCTAGGCTGATCACATTGTGAGCACCATGCTACAACCCGATAGGCTAGCTCTCTGACGGCACATGGTGTCTTTGGCACGGTGGAACCCATAATAACATCCCTGCCCCAGCAACGTTTTGTGCAGTCTAGTATAGCCAGATCCTACACAATGCTTTGCCAGAAGCAAGACCAATTGTGTTCAATGGGGCTCATTCTCAGGAAGTTTGCACAAGACTGAAGCCTAAGTTTCCTTTTGAAAATGCTCAATATGGATAAGACTTTTTAGACCTTCTGCCTGAGGCCCGGTAGAGGGACACTAAGTGCCTATTGACTTTCATTCCATTAACTTTCCTTCGCAGATGCCTACTATAAATGCTTCCAAATAATTCTTCCCATCCTAGCCTTTCGCCCATCTTTCCCATGCTGACATATTTCATTCACACCATATCATGTCCCATCTTCCATTATATCTCCCTAGACTCATCTCCTCCCACGAAGTCTATCCGTCTTCTATATCATTAAAAGCTGCATGAAAAGGCCACGAGTAGGATGATTTGGAGCACATGCAGCACATGGAATAAAAATAGGAAAACGAAAGAGCTCCATCCTGAGTATACAGGGCCTGGCCTATTAATGAGGCAAGATGAGGTAGATTGTCCCAGGTGGTAGAGTTTGGATGACCATTTCAGGACGGCAATATCCATTCTTGAGTTTATTATACTTTTACTACCAGGGAGGGTGCCAGCTGACTTTCTGTTTCAGGCAGCAAAACATTGACATGTGTCTAAAAACCATTTACTCAGAAGTACATTTTTCAAAGTTCAATGGGAATTTATTTGCTTCCCATCAAAATAAAACGTTCTCCGACGGTTTTGGAAACATTCCTCCACCCAGTCATTAGATATTCTGTCATTGCTATTATGAATTTTAATCACTGAAAAACCATTCATAACATACCTTAATATTTTTAAGATCTGGTTTTAACACACTTAGGCCAGGAAATTGAGTTAAGCTTGAACTTCTGTCCTTAAATCACCTGGTTGGGCCTAAGTATTGCAGATGATATGGTCCCATATGAGCTGCCAAATGATGTAGGCATAAGGAAGTGAGTTAAGAACAGAATTGATTGGTAAATTCCTGTTGGCTTTTTGGTCAAAGCCAGCCTATTAATATTATGCAACTGTTGCATGTAACTATCTTACTACCATTTTTTTTCTTTTTAAAAAAGCATCAAACCAACAATAGAAATATATGCTTAAAAAGGTACATAAAAACAAAGGTGTAGACAACTCAGCTGCACTAGACAATTGAACAAACTACGCTAAAGGCTAGCATTACAATATATCAAAATAATCTATATAAGAAATGTGTGAATAGAGTGAAAAATAGAAGGTGACCATTGTAATAAAGTATATGTACTTAGGGATGCATTTTTTAACGGAAAACATATTTTTTTGCTTTATGAATGGAGTTGCCAATACTATTTTAGAATCTCACCAGCACATGGTAGCTTTGCTGTATAGACCAGATCGACAACCTGGGCTGTGCAAGCCACATGCCACTATTATTAGTACACTGTCAGAACAATGTAGTCTTTGTATTGTGTTGAAAACTCAGGGCCCAATCCTATTCAACTTTCCAGCACTGATGCAGCCACAGTACAGCCCCAAGGTAAGGGAGTAAAGGCTGGGCTACATTGTCCACGGCTGCGTCGCTCGACTTTCCCTGCGGGGACGTCGGCTGCCGACGGGCCAGCGCCGGCTGCCATCGGCAGGCTCCACTTGATGTGCGTGCCCGTGCATGCCCGCACGTTGGACGCACGCTGGCCGCACGGGTATAGTGTAGCTGGGGCTTCTATGTTCTCTTATCTTGAGGAGGCCTCCGTTACTGCCCCCCCCCCATCCACAGAATGCAGCGCATGTCCCATTGGCACAGCTGCATCAGTGCTGGAAAGTTGGATAGGGTTGGCCCCTGTCAGTGGCAAGAATTTAGGAAATGCTAACTCAAATGACAGTCATAAAGCAGTTGGACAATCCTAGGCATAAGCTTGATGTGCCATACTCTTGAATAAGAGTTTGTTGGATTTGGCTATGGAACACCCAGATTCAGACCTTTACTTGGTCTTAAGACTCCCTGGAAGGCATGCGTAACTATGCATAACATTTAATGATGCACAACTTCCGCTTGGCCTAACCTGACTCTCAGAGTTGCTGTAGGGACAAAGGTTAGATCAACCTTAGAAAGCACTTTGTACCTAGAAAGGGACTGCAATCCTCCACATAGCTAGGCTCCTAAAATCCCCTTGACTTCAGTGGAACAGAAGCAGCTCAACTGGGTGCAGGATGGCAGCCAAGAACAATAAGGAACTTTAGCTTCTGACCAAACTATACAAATCCTTCGGAATAGCAAAGGGCTGTGTAACCCTGTCAAGGAAATCTTAAGCATTTAATTATATGTATAATCAAAATCAGTCAATTCAATCTGCATAGACAAGTGTATGACTACAAAAATATTTTTAAAGAAAAAAAACATGGTGCTTTTAAATAGCATATGAATGTCACATCCTTCACCATCCAAAAAGAGGTATTCCCTCCTGAAAGAGAGACAGAAGAGGGAATAACTCTTCTGTGATGCTGTCTGCCATCTGCAATTTCTATAAATACTTTCATTAAAATTATATTTTGAGTTTTGCTCAGTTAATTGGAGAAACCTTTTTTGCATATTTTTAAATTATTATTCTGATCAACTGAATATTGTAAATATACTAATACTAATACTAATACTAATAATACTACTAATAATAATGCATAGAATATTCCACAGGTTTCTAGTCCTGGATGATCCAATTCTAGAAGACTAGATCCTCAGAACCTAAATAGGTAGGCTTGCCAAATGCCTACATGGAAATCAATTCTGTGTAAAAATGACTATGAAACTGATATGCAGATTGTCACCTAGGCAGTCCTACAGAGTTGCAACATTGCTGGTGCAAGATCTTCACATGTGACCATCTGCATGCATGTAGCCATGTTAATTGCAACACAGAAGGAGGTGGTAAGGGCCTCCTTGACTTCCCATGGTTTCAGATCTGGGTGCAAGAGGTCATTGCTGCAAAAAAGGTTTCTGCAATAATAACGAGGACGGAGCCAGGCTGGCCTTTGTATACAGGCTGGCCCATTCATTGCGGCAGGGAACTGACACTTACGAGTTGCTGAAAAGCCGGTTGATCTATGTCACTCTGCAAGGCGAAGTCGCTGAGGACTTTCCAAGGCGGCTGGTAACTCTGCACCTCCACCGGGTTCGCCTGTAAGCCCCCGTCGTGTCTCTCCGGACTAGCCGCCACCATCGGAGTGCCAGTCATCCCCTGGATGTTCTGTAAACAAGCCGGCGCAGGCTGTGAATGGCCTCGCTTCAGAAACCGCGATTGTCTCGGAGCGCCGAGAGTCAATAAACTTCTTTGCTGGCTTATCAAACGCCCGACTTTATTGACTCTGTTAATCTGCCTTTCGTGGAATTCTCTCTCTCTCTCTCTCTGTGTGTGTGTGTGTGTGTGTGTGTGTGTGTGTGTGTGTGTGTGTGTGTGTGTGTGTGTGTGTGTGTGTTCGAGCGAGGCTGGAAGTGAATCCCACTGAGTCCACGCGGCACGTTTACTTCAGTGGGAACTCTCGTGGAGATCAGTGGGGATTACTTCTGAGGAATGTTACTTCTATTTGGGGTGGTCTTGTGTTGTTATTGCCGTAGACAATAGCCTCATCACTGAGAGCTCAATGCGACAATAGCTCCGATCCTCTGCACACTGACTTGGGAGTAAGCCGCGCTGAATGCAGCGTCACTTACTTGGGAGTAAACATACTTAAGTTCGGGCTACAGATTCCAGCGATCAAAATCGCGTGCAGACGGCCGCCATCGTGCACGTCGATCCTTAAGGCCAGTTAAGCCAAACGCTTGAACTGAAGCGAATTCAGTTCCTTCCACACTGACTTCCATGGGCGCATCCGGTTTACTCACTGGACATCGGCTAGTCTAGATGGCTGTGTCAGACTCGACTGCATTCACTATTGGTCTGGGATTTCCGTCCATCCAGTGTATTGCAACTGGAAGTGAAGCCCGCTGGTGGCATCAATGGAATTTACTTCCAAGCAATGTGTTTGGGATTGAATGTCAATCAGTTTAAAGAAACCCCAGCCTTTCAGTTCAACTGAGCTGTGGACGGTGCTGTCTCATTGTTTCCTGGGCAACCATCTCTATACTTCGCAAGGAGACGCTTAAAAAAAAAAAACACAAGAGAAAAAAAAAACCCGGCAGATATTTTTTACGGGGTTTGTATCCAAAATAACTCCTAAATCTGCGCAGCAAAGGATGCACTTTAAATTAGGGTTTATTACACTCCACCGTGGTAAAATAAAGCAAAGTCCTTAAATTCTACTTAACCAGGTAGGCAGTCCTAAAATATTGCACAGTCGCTCCTTTCCTTTCCCTCCTCATCGAGATTTATGAACTAAGCAGTACAACAACAACCGTCTCTCTTCCTCCTTCTTCCTGAACGTCTAAGCCTGGGATGGCTGGAGGGAAGAGGAAAGCAACGGCCAGCTTTGAAAAACTGTGTTATATTCCCTGCGAGCGACTGCTCATTTGTACTGGGTACTTTAGGATACCCCTCGAAAACTCGGACAGAGGCTTGCTTTGAAATGCGGTCGCAGCTCACCCGGTCCCTTCGGATTCAAAACCGATGACGTCATTAAATACTGTAGATGAAGCCGGATCTTAAGCATGCCTACTCCCAAGTAAGTCCCACTCTGCTCAGTGGCAGTTACTCCCAAGTAAGCTGCAGCGCTGGGTTCTGTTCCGTTGAAGTCAGTGAGGGGTTGAAATTAATAAGCGGGTGCTCTGTCCTGAGTCAGTGCATAGGATCGGGTTATTTGGAAGTGCTGTAAGGCCTATTAACAGTGGGGCACACATAATGGACTTCGTCCCGACCTTAAAGCTATAATCCTGTGCAGGTTTATTAGGGGATAGATTGCCTAGAACTCTATGAGATGAACTCTGTGTAAATATGCACAAGATTCTGCTGCAAATCCATTTGACTTCAATAGGTCTTTTCAGTTATCTGTATCCAGTAGGCTGAAGATATAGTCTCCAGCCCTCTCAACATTGGACCTGACATCCCATCCATCTATATATAGGAAGTCCAGTTGATTTCAGTATACAGTACTTCTTAAATCGGATTACGTTCAGTTACTCCGGTTTAACTGGAGTGTTCATTCAAGAGAGACATTTTAACATGGCATCTTCTTTCTTCTTCCCCACCAATATCTTAAATTTAAAGATCACATGAATACATGAGCTTCAAACCACCCCAAAAGAGCCTTAGTTTTATCTTCTGGATTAGTTTTATCTTCTTTAGACTGTGGAACAAGTATGGAATAAGGGGGAGTTGTGCATTGTAGTCCAAAACAATTAATTTAAAAAATACACTCGATTTCGAGCTACAGGGGGCTCTTGTTGCTGCTCTTAGGGACTTCTTTTTCTCCTAGGCTATATAAACCAATGGGGGGGGGTGAGATTAAAAATATGCTTACATTGTTCAGTTTACAAAACACCCCCCTGCAATGCAGTTAATCCACCACCCTTTCCCACCCAGAAACATCCATTCCATTCCTCATCATTTCCCTCTCTAAGAGCAGCCATTTCATTTTCCATGCAGGTCTGCTTTACTTTTAACAGCTGCATCACAGGCAGGGATTCAACAGGTGAAGCTAGCGTTCCTGCAGCTGTTAAAAGCGGGCGGGGGGAGGGGAAGTGGCACCTTTCTCTCTCCCTGAAATTCTATTTGGCTCTTGTGCTCTGAAAGGACCAAGGCAAGAGACTATAAAGGGAGTGCTTGTTCAGAAACAGGCGCCCCCTAAGGGCTGGGAGGAGGACGCGTCGGCAGCGACTTACAGTCTTGTCGTTGGGTTGTTGCTGTTGAAGCTGCTTCATCATGATGCTCCTTTTTTTGTCCTTGCAGCGCTTGTTTTGAAACCAGACCCGGATGACTCTGGGGCTGAGGCCAGTCATTTCCACCAGTTGCTCCTTCATGAGGGCGTCGGGCCTGGGGTTGGCCGCGTAGCAGGTCCGCAAGGTGTGGAGCTGTTTCTCGTTGAGGACCGTCCGGACGCGGGTGGTCTTCTCCGGCTGTTTATGGACGTGAGGCCTGAGAGCGGGCTGCCTGGCAGAGATAGGTTCTGCTGTAAGGGAAGGGGAGGGGAGGAAGGAACAGGAGCCCTGTAAGTGGCGGGGGAGGGAGGTGGGCGAAAAGGCGCCCCGACTTTCGGGAAGAAGCCAACCCACCAGCTGTGTCCCCTCCCCCCCCCAGCAGCACTTTTTTCTCAGGTGAGAATCCCACTGAAGTCAATGGGGCAGCGGGCTCTCCGGAAACCCCTCAACGTGAACTTGGAGTCATCTCCCAGGTATCCAATTAAAAAGGTACCTGCCCATGTTAAGTGCAGTTGATCTATGTTTGCTTCTTATTGTTCTATTTGTGAACCGCCGCCGTGGGATTGGAAAACTGCATTTGAAAGGCGGTGAACATTTATACAACATTAAGCAAAATTCTGCGTCGTCCTTGGCACAGTCCCTTTTAACTTCATTCCCAATTGTAACAAAACCTGGTGGTGTAATTTTTTTCCACCCTTTTCCTCCTCCTCCTGCCTCTGTTGTTTTCCCCACTGCCTGTTAAGAGAGTAAGCTCCCTGGGGCAGAGACATGTTGATATTTCCCTGTGTCACTCTCTGCAAGGCAACATGTCCACTGATGGCGGTATGGTGATCACAATGATGACAATAATAAGGCTCGTGGGTAGCAAAAGACCCCTCCGGTTTGGGGTGACGAAATGAACCAAACACATTTTTGCTGGACGGGAAAGAGGAAGATAGTCCACCATCGTGCTGTTCAGTGGTAGTTTTTCCCCTGAAGCCTGTAGGGGGTGTCATGCACCTGCCCAGCACAACCTCCTACATGTTCCCTCGGAAGCATCCCCCCCCCACGAATTCACTCCGTATGCATGGGAATTGCTGTGATCCATAACGTGGGAAGTACTGTAGTCTGTACATTAAACTGAAAACCAGTCGACCGATTTCCAGATTTCCATGTAAATGTGTCAGGATTGTGGGAAACAGTATAAACCGGAACATTTGCTCCGATTAGTTGAGGAAGACTCCGCAAACGCCAGGCGGAGGAGACTGCTACCCTACCACCTCCCTCCAGGGCCTCTGAGAGGGGGGTTAAGAGGGTAATTTGTAGCCGGGCCCAGGGTAAAAAATGGGTCAAAGGAGCCAAATTCATATGTAGGGAAGGGGCCCAAAAGAAACTTTTTACCCCCTGATAAAATTCCTCTGAATGGCCCTGCCTCCCTGCTTCCTTCTGCGAATGGCTCCAGCGCCTAAGAATCCTACAGCTGAAAATAGAATCACGTGGCAATCTACTCCATCCATCGTCTGTCTTGGGCCACCTACCCTTCCCGGGTTAAGGTACACAATGCGACCCAAGTGGACTACGAGCAATGACTATGAGCAATGAGCAATACGAGCGTGTACCTCTCGGTACAAGCCCTCCTCAATCTTGTTTATCCACAACTGTAACCCCTGTGAGACCCTTACGGGTCCCTCTTCTCTTTTTCAGTGAGACACTGCCTTTTCTCCCCCCAACACACACACACACACACACACACACACACACACACACACACACACACACACACACACCTCTTATCTCATAATCCTGATCAATTTAGCAGCATAAATCTCTGCTTAAGAAAGAGCGACTGCCTGGGTCTGTCTTTGTACGTTGAATTTTCCATTAGAAACAGGCATTTTTACATGCAAATACAAGCGAAAAGTTGGGGAAAGTGGGTTTGTTTAACAGCAGTGCTCGTAAACACTACCCCCGCCCCCCCAAAAAAACCTCAGTGCTGAAAATCCGAGCAAAACAAAGTTTTCAATGCCCGATTCGACCTGTCCCTCTGTACAGTACTTCTTCTTAGAGAGGGCCATTGAGGCCCCGATCTTCAAAACTTTCTCTTTGGAAAGAACATCACCCCCCTGCCTGAAGCTTCAATCCTATAGATACTCATTTGGGATTTGAACTCTCTTGGGATCTACTTCTGAGTAAACATGTAAAGGCTTTCTCTACTTAGAAGAAAGTTCCATTTGGGTCTTATTCGCAACTTGTGAATGTGTCGAGAAAGGGGGCAATGGGAGTACAATTTGAAAATACTGTATGTCAGTGTTGTTGAAACGGATTGATGTTACTCCTGAGTTAATATATTTAGGACGAGGTTGTGGGTTTATATCTTAAATATTAACCCTAAGGAGAGAAAAATGACCTCCAGACACCTCTGTGCTTCAAATGTTTCGCCTTCCTCTTGGCTCAGGGTGCGCCCCCACCTTACACCCACACAGACTCATTTATCACCAAATTAGCTAATCTATTATGTCTGGGAGAGAGAGAGAGAGAGAGAGAGAGAGAGATTCAAAAGTGTCTGGTATTGTACAGCGACCAGTCTAAGCAGGTCTACTCAGAAGTAAGTCACATTGTTTTCAATGGGACCTACTCCTAGGTGTGTGTGTGTGTGTGTGTGTGTGTGTACACGTGTGTGTGTGTGTGTGTGTGTGTGTGTGTGTGTGTGTGTACACACACACAAAACTGCAGCCTTATTTGCAGACAGGAGAAAACAACATGCAAATCTTTATGCCCTCTTCATTCTCCTGTGCCTTGCTTGGAAGAAAAACTGAAATTAATCGCATTTCTAAGTAAGTGTACTTAGGAGTTAGAGTGTTGCTTAACTCTTCCATTAAATGGCAAGTAAAGACTATCCCAGATTAAGTGGCTTGAGAGTCACATTCTTACCCCCCCCCCCCAAGAGGACTAGCAAGGCAGATGGAGGGAGCTGAGAAACAGTAGTAATACTGACGACTTTACAGGCCCTTGACTTCTGAATTCTCCAAGTCAGCATCGTTTTGTTTACCCTCTGGGGGTGGGAAAATAAATAAGCCCCTTTCACTGAAGCCAAAAGGGGGCGGATGGAGGAGGTCTGATTGTCGAGTCCAATGGGAGGGGGAAGACCAGCTCATGTGTGTCCTCTAAGTTGTCACCTGCAATTCTCCCCCAAATCACCCAAAAAAAAAAAAAAATGTTTTGGAGAGGGCAGAATCCCTTTGAAGGCCAGTTACAGGAGATTAGCTTGTTGACAGTTTTAAATTACAACCTGAAGTGCTTGCCTGTAGTTATTAGTCTGTCTCTCTTTTCCAAAACAGGCATCTCCTCACTGTTCCATTCAAAATAGGCCAGGTTAGGAAGAACATAATGAAAATTGGTGGAGTGCAGAGGCATGGCCTCTTCAGGAGAGGAGAACTCTCTCTCTCTCTCTCTCTCTACTGAGAAAATAGTGAGATCCTAAACATGTTTGTTTAGAACAAATGTACATAGGACAGGGCTGCAGTCTTTAAAAGTACTTGTATTGTGCTTGGAATGTGCTTGTCTAAATACACATATGTATAAATGAATGTATACGTATAATATATATTCTACATACATGCAAGATAAATAGTCGCTCTCTCTCTCTCTCTCTCTCTCTCTCTCTCTCTCTCTCTCTCTCTCTCTCTCTCTCTCATTTCCTTCCCTGCATTTGTTGTGTTAGATAGGATACATGATGATTCTGAACCATGCACCTGACATCAAAAGATATAGCAATAGCTATATGCACACACATAAGCAACCAAGTGCCTGTTTATAGGTAAACTTGGTGGCTTATTATAAACATATTTTTCTCCTGTGGTTCAGCCTACAAATCATGTACTGTCTTTTACTTCCATACTATGTACTGTATACTATGTATACTTTTACTTCCATACTATGTACAAATCATGTACTTTTACTTCAACTATAGTAGACATCTAACCAATTTCAATCCGTTGACTTTTCCATTGACTTCAACCGGAAGAATACACGGAAGAATACACCCCAAGTATTGACACATATGTCACATACGTGACACATATGTCAATTCAGTCCCCCCCCCCTGCTCCTGAGCCTGGTCCACACAGCAGTTAATGCAATTTGGACAGGTATAAGCATCTAATACTCAGAAGTAATTCCCACAGAACTATGCGAGTTTAGGGCCACAGTCTTGAACTCTGTCCCATTGAAGATTCATCAGCTAAATGCTTTGGTTGATGTAACCTGGCTGCTCCTATCATCTTGGAACTAAACACTTAAATCCCATTGCTCTCAGCAGAACTACTAATAAAGTTGCAATCCTATGCACACCCACTTGGATCTAAGTTCTATGGTCACCCGTGGGACTTTCTTTTAAGTGATCATGGATAAGATGCTGGTAAGGGTTTAGAAGAGTGTAAGAGAGTATGTAGTATCCCTGAAATCCTTAGATCCATGTGAGTTAAAGGCTACAACCCAGCCCAAATTGATGATGTTTAAAACTAGTATAATCCTAATATAATTTAGGACTATGCCCCCTTGATCATTGTGAAATTTCCTTTCAAATCAACATGCATAGGATCAGGGGCACATCCCATTGATTTCATTGAAAGTAAAACTATAGCCCAATCCTATACATGTTTACTCAGAAGGAAGCCCCATTGTGTTAAGCAGGGCTTACTTCCAAGGCATCCACAGAATTGCAATAGGAGGCATGTGTGTAGACCTTGGTCATAGCTAACCACCTCTTTTGGCATCTCCTCTAACCCAAGGCTACAACCCAGTCACAGTCCAGCACATTCCTATCCTCTGGATTCCAGCAGAAGTAGGATTTTACGTTTTCCTCTGCAATCCAGAGATTAGAAACATGCCCCTTCTTACACCCTACCCCAAAGGAAGTCCTATTGAGTTCAATGTGATTTATTCCCAAGTAAGGACTTAACAAGACTGCAACCTTAAGGTTCTGATAGAGATATACAATATAATATTAGCATACAGTAACAGTAGTCATCATAATAAAATACTGTCTGCATTATTGTGTGGTGTATTGTTATGTTGTTTCCCATCTATCATCTTGCCATCCGACCAGGGATCTCCTCTTTCACTCCCTGTTTTCCCTACAGAATTCCAGCTTCTGGTTGAAAAGCTAAAGGGGCGCTAAGAAGGAATCCAGCATCAGGCACAATGGCCCAGGCCCCAGGGACCCAGGAGACCCAGACAGGGAAGAAGGGAGGGAAATCTGGGGGTGGGAAGCGAGTGAGGCACATGGACACAAACGCAGAGCCCCCCCCCCCAGTCTCTACCTATGGGGGGCCTGGAAGTACCTGCCATCTGCAGCGGCCTGGCGGGGTGCAGGGGGCTGAGGGGGTCCCCAGCGCCGAGGCTGGCCCTTTCCACCACGTCGTGGTCCGCCCGGCAGAAGAGGCCGTCCTCTCGCAACGCGAACTCGTCCCCCGGGATGAGCTGGCGGCTGCAGGCCACGCAGCGAAAGCACTCGATGTGGTACACTTTGGAGCGGGCCCGCATCACGAAGTCGTTCTTGCTGAAGCCGATGTTGCACTTGGCGCACTTGATGCCGTATAACCTGAGCCAGGCCCCGCCGGCCGGGGAGGGGGAACGGAAAAGAGGAGAGACAGAAAGAGAAAGAGAGAAGAGATTTCACTCCGGCCGCCCCTTCCATTGAAGCCATTCATCCGCCCTGCTCAGCCTTCCAATTACCCACCAGCCCAACTGGCCTTCCAGGTCCCCATTCTCTACGGCGCTCCGCTTAGTTAAACAACCCCTTTGACTGACAAACGGGAGCTAGAAAAAGGAGAAGAATCTACGGGGATTCGGTTACTGCCAACGCTCCAATCTACTTGTGTCGGAAAGAGCAGCTGATACCCTTGGACACCACACCAAGGAGGGAGGTTAAAGAACAAAAAGCAAAATTAGGCAGCAGGCGTACATGGGGGAGGGGAGGCTTTCTTTCTCTTGGGTTTATTTCAGGGGGGGGCAGAATGCAAGCAGGGAAAAGGAGCGGGAGGAGAAGGGAGAATCCCCCCTACAGACTGGATTATTCAAACAAGTCTTTTTCCTCAACTGTTCTCCAAGATCCGTTGTTACAACCTTTAAAAACATAAAAATAAAAAACATAAAAATATATGGACAGGAAAAACTGCCTAGGATGGCAAAGAATGACAATCAATTACAAGCACAAAACAACGGCTTATTTTCTTATTGTTATGAAATACAATAAGAGCTTCTTCAGGGGTGTTTCCTTTGTTTTATTGGGAGTGGGACACTATTTATTGCTGGCTCAAGCCCATCTCAAGAACCCCAACCTACAGCTTTGCCTCATACCCTCAAGCCTGCCCCTAATGAGCCCCATTCTCAAAGAAACGGAAAGGCTCACAAGGCTTGTTCCTCGCGAGTAACCCAATGGAAGCCCTGAGCTGGATTGTGATCTGTGGCCCCAAGGATCCGCGCTAGCCCTCCATTATCCCAGACAAAACATTTTGGCTTCTCTATGTTTCCATACCTTTTGCAGCCCACATCTATGTATGCTTATTCGGGGGTAAGTCAAGTTCAATGGAACAAACTTTCAATGTGTGTGTGTGTGTGTGTGTGTGTGTGTGTGTGTGTGTGTGTGTGTGTGTGTGTGTGTGTGTGTGTGTGTGTGTGTGTGTGTGTGTGTGTGTGTGTGTGTGTGTAGGATTTCTGCTTTAGATCGGGGTGAAAATTGGGGGAAGACACGCTTTATCTGTATTCTTCAAGGGTTGTGTTGACCTGTCCCCACCCCCCATTTCCGCTAAACCACTCTAATTTTATCTGCTCCCTACACCCCGAATTGCACTAGAGTAGTCCTACTGAAATCAAGGGAATTGCTCTAGAATACACGAATCTCCCACTTCAAGGCTTCCTTGACAAAACGGTATGTTTCTCGAAGTCTAGTTCTGAACGCACAAGGAAACATATCCCAGTCTAGAATCCTTAAGAACAAATAAAGAAAGTTGTATGAACCACATTGAAAAGTTTACGCAGATCTAGAATCATAGAATGGGCACAATCTGGGTCTCCCACCCGCATAACGTAGTTCATACACAACCTCCCACTGTGATGAGATGTGTACTTCCTATGGTTCTTTAAATGAACGCACACTGTATATACCCATACACAAACAACTTGTATATACACATGTTATTTATGCGTGATCGCCCTTTTAAAAAACGGAAAAAACGATCGTGAGGAGGCAGAATCGACAGAGTATAACTAGATAATTTTAAGGCCAAATCTATACCGGCGTTCCTACTACAATCTCACGCCAAATAACCAAGAAACCATAGAAACTCTTCTGTTCTCAGCGAAATAAGAGTGAAATACCTAACCAATACACCGATCCGAATTACAGTCATCTATTCATTTACTGATTGCCAATAAAGGGGAAATCCCATGTACTGTATACTTACCTGGGAGAGAGCACAATTTAGTAGTGCAATGAGACTTACTTCCGAGTAAACATGCATAGGCTTATGTTGTAAGTCCCACTGAAACCAGAGCCCATCTCATCAAGCAGGGCTGCGATCCTAAGCATGCTTACTTACACGGAAACAAGCCTGACTGCACATCAATGGGCTTTACTTCCAAGTAAATGTATTTAGGAGGATCCGGGTGGGGAGTTGGGTCTAGAGAGCTGCCATCCTAAACAAATTTACTCGACCATAAATCCCACTGAGGCCGATGGGATTAACGTCTGAGTAAACCAGGCTACAATTCGGCTGCAGTGGCGTTTGAGATTAAACAAACAAATAAATTAGCCGATTCACAATTAGTCTCCTAA
Source organism: Plestiodon gilberti rubricaudatus (assembly GCA_026170595.1). Taxonomy (NCBI): domain Eukaryota; kingdom Metazoa; phylum Chordata; class Lepidosauria; order Squamata; family Scincidae; genus Plestiodon; species Plestiodon gilberti. Next base: position 22,347,873 of record JANXHW010000002.1, on the reverse strand, counting down.
AACTCCCCCTTAAGATATTTTGAAACAAACGGGAGAATTCCCCCAAGCGATCTTTCCCGGTGTTCATCCAGATAGTGATCATTTGGCTCTGAAAGGCAGCCTTGCTAAGGGATCCTTCCTCCGGCTCTTTCGCCGAGGTCGGCAGAAGCGATCCCGAGGAAGGAAGAGGATCTCCTGGACAAAAGCACGCTAAAACTACCAAGAAACTCCTTTTCCCATTGTCTCCAGACTTTCCTAAGACCCTTTCTGGAGAAGGGTGTGCTTTTGTTCTTAAATAAAATCAATAAAATAAAAGGAACTCGCATCGGCAAAATCAACCCGGCCACCCGAGTCCCTCAACAGGGGCAGCCTCCATTGATTTCAAGGGAATTGAGCTCCAAGCAGTAAATTTTGCGGGGGGGGGGGAGACTTGGAGTGATTCGAAAGGAATCTGCTGAGAGGTGGGAATCCTAGTTAGGTGATAAACTACTACAGTACTTCAAAAAAAAAAAAGTTTGGGAACAATCTGATGGGACGTTCTCCTCCTATTTATTGCCAGGGGACCTTCCGCAGGAGAATTTCCTGCAGGATTGAGCCCTCAGAGGCTCAACACCCACTCTCCAGGTTACCCTACCTTTGCCTTCTCTGCCAAGATCAAATCCAGTACGGCACACAGTGGTTCACTACCATCTAATCATCCACTACCTCCTCCCGCTCAAAAAGCTGGAAGAAAAGCGCCCCTTTCTCCCTCCCCCCCCCTTTTAAAACAAGGTTTCGCTAGAAACCAACTGTGCCATTTTTATCAACTCCCAGATTTTCATGCTAGGAAGGAAGCCATTCCATTATCTAAATGTACCGATTGTTCGCCAACAGATGAGGGGCAATTTGATCTCCTCTGTCCAATTCATCAAGGCAGATAAGATAAGAAAGGAGAAGTAGCCCAAGAGCACTCAAAGGGTTAATATTTAAAAAAAAAGATTAAAAGTCAGGGCACTCCCTCCCCCAAAGCCCCATTTATAGGATCTTTCTTCAGAAAACAGAGCACAATTATTAATTCTTATAATAATAATTAGTAGTAGTAATTTATTTCTCACCTTCTCTCCAAGGAACTCAAGAAGGGGGCACCCTCATTTTCCCATCCTCTCTAAATTATTTCTTAGAAGGGGGGAGGGCCTATTTTAATCGGGCCAGTTTTCTTTGTACACTTGGCAGAAAAGCAAAACAAACATATTTTAAAAATATGTGTTTTACACAGAGTCATGCGTAAAGAGGCCAGGCCCGAGGGCCAGCCCACTTTTTTCAGTGGGGCTTGGGGCACTTTGTACAAAGACCACAAAAAGGCAACAAATTCTAGACTCCAGAAATTCTATATCCTATAGGATCCGATTGGATATAATTCTATGCCCACAGTTTTGCCTGTAACTAACCTCGATTCCTCAAACATGTTTACTCTGAAGAAAGTGTCGCAAAATCCAACAGGCCTCACTACCAGTACCCAGTAAACCTGCGGGAGACCCAGGTTCTAAGACCTGTTGGAAGTTAAACCCACTGCTTTTTCCTTCGGAGTGAGGCCTGGGGTGATGCAAATTGCAGGCATGCATTGCATCTCCATAGTAGCTCCCTGATCCTGCCTATATTTTCTTGGATGAAGCAAGCCTCCCTGTAATCAATGGAAGACGCATTCATTTTTTGTCAAGGCTCCTCAGAATCGCACCCCAAGCGATTATGAATACATTTGCTTAGAAGTGTCAACCGGCTCCTAAACATATTTCTTTAGGAGGAAGTTCCCTTGAAATTCAGTTGGAAAAGAGAAGGGGGTGCAGGGCGGGGTGGTGGGGAAAGGGAGATTTACTTCCCAATTAATTACGTGTGTTTAGAACTGAGGTGTAAATCTCACTGATTTCAATCGAACTTTCATCCCAGTAAGACTACAATCCCATTCACAGTTTCCTAGGAATAAGAACGACTGAATTTAGTGGGACGGATTTGGCCTGTGGAAGTGCTGCTGATTTAGGGGTAGGGGCTTAAGAGGAAGCAAAGAGGTAAAAATGAAAGGAACCCGTTTTGCTAGGAATCCAAAACCCTCCACATATTCTTGGGACTGTCTAGTCGAAATCAAGGGGAACACTTACTTCCAGGTAAAGGTACCGAGGAGAACGTGGGTTCAGCTTTTATTTTGGAAAAACTAGGTCTTTTTACCAACCCCGAACAAATAAACATAAACGAGCCCCTTTAAGTGCCTGATGCGATGGAACAGAAAAACAAGGAAGGTAAAGCCGCCTACCTGATATAGTCTCTCTTACAGTAGGTTTTCCCATCCCTAACAAAGCACGTACAAGTCTCGTCCAAATACTGATTACATTCCGCGCACTTCAAACAAGCCGCGTGCCATTCCAAATCCGGAGAAACTCTCAGGATATACTGATCGTGGATTTGATTGCCGCAACCGACGCACAGGGAAATCAGGCGTTTTTCTGAAAGGCAAATAATAAAAGACATGATTGACTAACCATTTGCTCTCCTACGGTGATAAACACACTTTATTAGTGTCGATCACCCGCGTAGGGCTGCTACTCTTTGGGAGCGCGTTGCTGTTGTTGTTGTTGCATTATATTGGGGTGGGGTGGGAGCGACGTGTATATGAGAGATGGAGAGAGTAGCATTTTAGGATGGTAATTGGAGTGTGCCATCAAAGGCTTCCCTCATTTAGAAAGGAGGCGGAACACAAATTCAAATGCAGATTGGCATAATCTAGAACGTGCGCATTTTAGACGGCTTCCACGCAATCAAAACACCCTCTTTTGATTTTTTTTAAGGGGGACGATGCATGTGCCCGTGTGTGTGCTATTAATTTTGTAAACCAGACTTTTACACAAGGGAAAAAGCGGCAAATCGAACGCTCCGATGACTTTGATGAAGCAAAATCACAACCAGCAGGGTGTGTGTCTATTTGTCAATTTCATTCATTTTTGTCAATTTCATTCACTTGCGCCAAAAGGCTAATTCACTTCCACCGGGTTGGCGTTCTGCAAATACTGGAATAAAAGACAAACTCGCTTCTCAATCCTAATCATATTTACGTAGAAGGTAATCTCATTGAGTTCCATGAATGGAATTGCTCCCTTTCAATAAACGTGTTTCCTAACAGCCAAAGGGTAGCAAATCCACATCTCACGGAAGTCAATGCCGTGAGTCTGATGGATCAGGATTCCGCCCCCAATATTGCCATCCTCGATCCATTTACGGGCAACACAGTCCCAATGGTACGATGGGGCTAGCAAACCTATTCAGGGTTTTAGCGTAGATTTCTCTCCCTGGAAAGGAGCTGTCCCGCGATTTTGACTCCCGACCCCAGTTCATCTATTCCCCACCCCCGTCCCCATTCGCTCGCCTTTTCATCCACGACTTTTCACCGGAGAAGCTGTTCTCCAAAGCAACCGAGAATGTCACAGCTGCTGAAGCATCACAAGCCCCCCCCTCCCTTCTCGATCTCTCGTAGCCCAGATACAACTAGCTTTTATTTTTGTTTAAAGAACAGTTGATTATGCACAGCAGCAGCAGCAGCAGCAGCAGCAGCAGCATAATAATAATAATAATAATAATAATAATAATAATAATAATAATAATGGCAGCTTTCTTACTTTTCGGTGGGTCTCCCATATCTCCCATATCTGTAAACGGGTATAATGTCCACAGTGAAATGGTGCACGGTTGCGATGGAGCTTTCCCCAAAGGAAAAAAAAAGCTGTTGATTCTTTTAAAGGGGGAGGTGCTGTCACTGGAGGGGAGAGGTGCGGCTTGATCTGTCGCTCTCTGAGGATCAGTCCAAGAAGGTGGGATTATTTTATTCCCTTATTACACTGACGATGGTGATGACGATTAATTAAAAACAAAAGAAAAACCCCAAACACACTCGTACAGGCGAGTCGGTATAAGCAGGCGAGTGGCAGAGGCGCTGCACTGTGTGGCACTCCCGAGTCCGCGCACAGCGGCCACCAGCCTCTTCCTTATCTCTTACTCAAACTTCTCTGCTCCAACTCAGCTCGCTCGCCATTGGTCGACGTAAGCCTCGGAGACGTCAAACCTGCTCGCCTCTGATTGGGCGGAAGGAACACAGAAGCAGCTGTTCTGATTATCATATTTCAGTGGCTGGAGCCCTTGCATGGCGCAGGGAGGGAGGGACGGTTGGAGGAACCTGCGGTAGAGCCAGAACAACGGGGGGAGAAGGGGGGGAAATAAAAAAATCAGAGGCAACTTTTTTCACTCCTCATTTGATTTTCTTTTTCCCCTCCTCCCCCCAGCCTTAATTGTTGCTACTCTTTTTTGCCCCCACCCCTTATATCTCTTTGCATCGTGCTTCAACACTCCTCCCCCTTTATTGGATTATAGAGCTGGCAGCTGTCTTTTACAATTTCTCTCTCTCTCTCTCCTTTTTAGAAAGGGAAGAAATAAGATGTAGATTTCTCCTAACTGTTTCTTCCCCTAAAATCTCCCTCACGACCAAGAGAAATTGATCAGGCAACTCTAAACATGGGGGGGGGGGGGGAGAGAGATGAGGGAGAGGAGCGGTGGAAGCGATTAAAAGCAATATAATCTGTATTATGCCACGAAAAAGGGGGCAATAAAGGCTTAGCTGCTGATATATTTACACGCTCTAATTTTTTTTCCTTCCAAATTTAAGATGAAAAATAAGCACAATGGCAAGGCTCCGTGGACAGAGGCACTAACTTCAGATTGTTTCTGCATAGAACACTTTTATTTTCCCTATTCCTCTAAAGAATGGGTTTCTCCAGTTTATGAGACAAACGTCCAAGAAACTATGGATCGTAGTCACACCAGTTGCAACTGACAACAGACGATCACTCCGATCCTAAAAGCATTTATCTGAAAGTAAGTCCCACTGAGTTCACTGGGACTTACCGGTATTTCCAAGGAAGTATTTTTAGGATTGCAAGCGGTGTCCTGTGAATGTTTGCCTTGGGGGGGGGGAGGCGTCAAAAAAGGTAAAATATTGAAAGAATATCCAGATATCTCCTCTCCTCCTTACTACTACTACTACTACTACTACTACTACTACTACTACTACTACTACTAGACACCCTTGGAGTGAAAGTGGTGGGAATATAACTATTACTACTAATACCACTATAAGTTGAAAAACACTTTCCAACGCTCAGCCTTTGTGTGGATTTCTGCTGATCTCTCTCAACCATGCAGTATAACAAGTATTGCAAGGCCTCTCAAGTACTTGGGTATAACTTCATTTACTGAAACGATATGTCACCCACCCTCAGCACTCAGCAGCATCTTTACTTACAAGTAAATGTCATAGATTTAAACGACACATAATGTTCTCTGAGACAGCATAGAAAGTCCTTATCTCAATCTCCTAAAAGTTTGGTGCTTTGTCTTAAGTGGGTTGTGGATCGGCAGCTCAGTGACTTCGTGTACTCGGGAGTTATTAGTAACCCTCGGAATGGCTTAAAACTCATGTTTCCAACTGTTTGAATCAGAATCCAATCCGGAGTGGATTCAATGCTACTGTATTATAATCCCCATGCAAAAACTGACTTCACCACGGGCTGCTCAAATTTAAAGAGACAATTGCTCCATTGCGATCAACTGCACTACCGTGCCTTTCCTAGGGTTTTTACTGATCTGCATATTTATCTTTTCACGATCAGGCAGCGAGCAGTTTCTAGACAGGAGTGTTCACCAAAATCGAGGGTGAAGTAGTTATCCTGTACAAGCTTCCTCAACCTCCATTCATATCATTCAGGAAAATGTACAGCTAGCTTGTGCCTTTAGATTATATATGCAAACCTACCCATAGGATAGCATCGTCTCAGGATCCCACCAGATGCGGGTATAGGACCGTCGGTATAGGATTGAACCATCTCTGTTTGACCTGAAACCTTTTTAAAAAACACATCCAAACTATACGTATTATTAGTAGAAGTTATTCAGTTTACTTTTATTTAATGGGGAAGAAGAAGAAGAAGAAGAAGAAGAAGAAGAAGAAGAAGAAGAAGAATTTAGCATAGAGATAACGTCGTTGACTGTCTGGAAAATGATCCCCAGATAAGGTCAGAAGTCAAACTGGATGCTGTGTAAACAAACATGGCTGATATATTTCACGTTTGGTTTCAGTATACTCAATAGCAGATGGGGCTTGATTATAATTTTGATTTTCGTGGAATAGAATCAAAGGAAAGATAAAGACAGCCCCCTCCCCTCTCTGCACTGTTTAGCTCTGTAAACCAATAAGCAATTACCAGCAATAATTGCTGATGATAGCAATCCCAGATCGAGCAGGCTGGCATGCCACCGGGAAGAGGGGGGGGGGCCTCCAGTCTTCCCTAACAGATAATTTGACCAGCATAGACGAATCCAGCAATGTGTTTCAGCTCACACAGCAAGTGGATAGCCTCAGATTTCTTCTGGCCCCTGACAAGGAGACGTTCCATAACCACACGGATTGGTGCAACTGTCCGTACACGTGGAACCACCTGGAGAGAGAAAGTCATGATCTTGCAGGAAAGAGACTGGCGAGGATTTTGCTCTCTTTTGGGGTTTGCCTTTTCCCTACATCCTTGTGAAGATGCAACTAGGGCAACGACATCACTGATGAAGGCTGCAATCCTATTCACAATTACCTGGGAGTAAGCCCCGTTGACTACAGCAGGACTTACTTCTGAGTAGACATGCATAGGATTGGGCTCTCAATCTTGACCAGCTTCCTGGGAGAAAATGTTACTCTACCCTTAATCGTATGAATTCATTTTCTACCGTTTATAAGTTTGTCTTTCCAGCATCCATTTCTAGCAATGCAATTACCTTCTTTCTTTCCTCTATCTCTATAAAACACATATCCATCTATCCATGCACACATTATACATCCATATAATAGTTATGCATTAAAGTGCATACATTGATATAGCGATGTGCCCTTGAAGTCACTTGTAAGGATCCCCTGCTGTTAATGACTCTTGTGTCCTTAAATATCAGTGACCCTGGGTGACCCTGGGCCCTCACCTACCTCACAGGGTTGTTGTGAGGACAAAAGGGAGGAGGAACTATGTACACCCCCTTGAGCTCCTTGAGGAAGGGTGGTATAAAAATGTGAAAAATAATAATAAATAATAATAATAGACATCTACACTGTATCTACACAACACATCAGTACACATTTGGAGTACATTCGATGCATATATTCGGACGGTGTATATCTGTGCTTTTTAAAGATTCGTGCAGCCGCGGATGAAGAGAGGGGAGTCGGCGACGGTCTTTGGCTGCTACACGATCGCAATAGTGACCCCTTGTGTCCGAAAGTGGAACGCACCTCCGGGTATAATGTCAGAGTCCACCAGCCTAATTCTGGTGACCTTTTATTTTCCATTCCCATTCCTACAAATATAATTAAGCGTCCTAGACTAATGAGGTTCCCTCGTGGGCCACATGAATGAAAGGCTTTAATGGGTAGCAAAGAAAGAGGGAAACTCGTATAACTTTTATAAGACGCCCGATCATAATATAAAAATCGGCGGGGGTTAAACGATTTGAACGATTTGAATCTTTTTTGCCCCGAAATGTCTGCATTCTTTCTGGCTTTACCAACCTCGATGGGAATTATATAACCAGGAGACTATTGCTGGTTTTTCCAGCCTATCCCCGTTGATAGAAAATTACCCTTTCTGCTTTTAATTTGTCCCCCCCCCCCTTTCCCTTCATGTTTAAATACTCTTGGAGAAGGGAATACATTTCAAGATTCATCTTAAATGGTGTGCAAGAACCTGTCTCCGCCCCACCAAACGCGGCGAGAAAGTAAAAGGAGGTCTCGGATCAAGGGTGGGATTTTACGCCCCCCCCCCCTTGGCTACTGAATTGTCTGTTTGCCAGAAGGTACAGTGGAAAGGAGTTTTAAAGGGATTGAGGAAAAAACTAGTGCTGCTTTCAAGGCTTTCAAGGAATAAGGTAAAAAAATCATTTCAGAGCAAATGAGCAAATGAAATTTCTTGTTTGTGCAGGAAGATTCTGGAGAGACAATATCATGTAAATCTTGAACAGAATCTTTCTTTCTTTCTTTCTTTCTTTCTTTCTTTCTTTCTTTCTTTCTTTCTTTCTTTCTTTCTTTCGAGTACAAATTTCCAGAGTGGAAGGAAGAAGCCAGAAGCCATTTACTCAAAAGTAGTTCCACCGCAGTCCACTTGGCTGCTCCGGAGTAGAGAGAATAGAGGATCACAGCTTTACACCGTTCTTGAAAAACAAGCAATTACTTTTCTCATTGTGTGTGTATTTGTGGTAGCAGTGTGGGTGTGCGTCTGTGTTGGGGGGGGGCGTTTGCTTGGTTTGATTCTCTGCGTTCGGGAGAGGAGGAAAGCCGAGGTTAACTCTTTATGCTCCACAAAGCATCTCTTTTTAGAGAGGTTCGCACCTTGTAGCTGAGTCTTTGGATAACGGTTAAATTTTAAAAGGAAGATGATTATACTACGGGTATTGAAAAACAGATTTGGAAGGCAGGAAAAAAAAACATGATACATATCTTGAACATGAGGAGGGGAGCCAGTTTGCCTGGTAAAGAATCGAAAGAAATGGACGCAATTCTTTAAAAAAATAAATAAAAAGAAAATTCAGATAACAATGGCCAGAGATTGCTTTGTCTTTAGGTTAATATTTGTTTTTTTAAGAAACAAGGATAAATTTAATTTCAAAAATTTGCATATATGTTAGTCGCAGTTGCAGACCAGAAGGAGTCCAAACTCACCCAGCTAATGCAGAGTTGCCTTTAAATCAAGGTTGACAGCTAAGTCACTTTTTTGGGAAAGACTTTCCTTTGAAACCATTGACCCATTTTCACGGCAAGGAACTTTGAGTCGGCGAAAATAATGTCGTGTTATTAGTAATATACTACTACTAGTAGTAGCAGCGTTATCTGCATAACCTTTTACGTGTACAAAGCGCCTCATAATTCTTACTTTGCTTGCCATTCTCGATTAACTTTCCAGCGATGATTTTATTTTTCCATTCCGTTTTGAACGCACGGAACCGGATCGAGCCTAAAACGTTTACCCCCTCGCCGGACTTGGACTTGGACTTGTACGTTGTCACACAGAAGCCTTCAATCTCTTTCCAGGTTGGCATCGCGGTACTCAGCATGGAAATAATATCTTGGCTAAGGGGGGGGGGCAGGGGGGAGTGCAGAAAAGAGGGGAGGGAGGGAGGGAGGGAGGTGGTGGCTGAGTCTGCGATCTTGAAATTATGTATAATTTCCGAGAACAAAACCATTAGGGAATGTATTAGTTCCTTTGCTCAGAGCTGAATTCTCTCTAGAGATGTGTGATCTCTAATTTCGCTGCACTGGGATCTGAGCGTTTAGGAGTGGACGAGATCAGTGGACGAGATCTCTCTCTCTCTCTCTCTCTCTCTCTCTCTCTCTCAATTTGTCTTCTCCTTTCCCCCTGTTCCTCAATTTGTCTTCTCCTTTCCCCCTGTTCCAGAGAGAGAGAGAGAGAGCGAGAGAGAGAGAGAGAGAGAGAGAGAGAGAGAGAGAGAGAGAGAGAGAGAGCGCTGTCTGTCTGTCTGTCTGTCTGTCTGTCTGTGTCTACAAAGTTTTTCCATGCATTACCGGAGATGAAAACGTGCTCTTGCCCAAGGCTGTAGCAAGTCTGGTTTCCATCGGTGGAAATAACTGGGGAATCCACACGGAAAGACCACCCGAATGGGAAAAGGACCGGTTTCCACTGAGTGCCTACAAGTGAAATCCACATCCTGGTAAAGTGGGTGATAAATCGCCTATCGAGTGAAACAACGGGAGGATGAATGCGCCTTATATCTGGGTGTGTGTGTGTGTGTGTGGGGAGGCTTTTAGACTTTGAGAAGACCCATTTGCGCGCTTGTTTCCGCCCTATGATGCCCAGCTTACCGGATGAGGCTCTTTCTCGACTCCTAACTACTGTACTGTATTCTACTGGGTTCTATTTACTGAAAGGGAGAGAAGGTCTTCATATTCATTTACCTTCCTTCATAGCAGTGGCAGTCTTTCTACACGTGTGAATGCGGCGGTCAGATTCTCTCTCCTATACAAGCCATTCCTTTAGTGAGTGAGTCCTTTCATGCACCCCGTTCTGAGGTTTCCTTTCTCTTTCGTCTTTCAGAAAACAATTGCCCGTCAAAGTTAGACGGTTATCGACAGCCCGTACAGAGTTGGGAATTGGGAGCCAGGTTCAAATCTTCCATTTGTGTCACTAACTGGTCTCACGCAAGCGACTGTCTCCCAGCCTTTTCCCACCCCGTCTGCAGTTTGGAGATCATGATGATGATGAGGTCCTCTCATCATGAGGATGACAACAACAACAACAACAACAACAACAACGGTCAATCTTACAGATAATGTACGTGAAGCGCTTTGACCCCTCAAAAGCACCATATAAATACTAAGCATTCTTTCCGAACCCCGCTGTTGTGCTCACACCAGGATAGCTCAAATAAATGCCCACCTGCTACCAATGCATGCTGATGGACAGAAGGACAGTACAGAACTACGTAAGGCACATTGAACCGATGAAGGCCGTGATGCAAGACGAACCTGGAGGATGTGCGGGAGAGATTCGCGCCCACGTCATAGAGGACAAAAACTAGAACGAGAAACGACTAAAGAAAAGAGGAACTACTCTGGGCATCATCATCGCTCTGTGTCTGTGCGCTCGTGCCGCCCTCATCTTTCATTTTATGTTGTCTCTCTAGCGCGGACGTCTACACACGCCACAGAACGAGGGGTAGAGTCGGGGGGGGGGGAGGCAGTGGACTGTGCCACTTCAGGATGAAGACTGGGAATCACACTTTTGTAATGCTACCCTACTGAACATTTGCCAGCCCGTAGAAAACTAATACAGCAGGGAACAAGCTAGGACACGTTTCTCTGATGTGCTAGTTTTTTTTGTTTGTTTTTAGCAATGAGGGGATATAGAAAGAAAGAATTCAAAACTGGGATCCCCTGTTTGCTCTGAAGTGGTACAGTCCACTTAAGGATTATAGCACAGTATCTCTCTCTCTCTCTCTCTCTCTCTCTCTCTCTCTCTCTCTCTGTGTGTGTGTGTGTGTGTGTGTGTGTGTGTGTGTGTGTGTGTGTGTGTGTATGCACTTACGCCTGCCTGCCTGCCTGCCTGCCTGCCTGCCTCTCTATCTATCTATCTATCTATCTATCTATCTATCTATCTATCTATCTATCTATCTATCTATCTATCTATCTATCTATCTATCTATCTATCTATCTATCTATCTATCTATCTATCTATCTATCTATCATGGGAGGTGCATGTGTATGAGTCTCTCTCTCTCTCACACACACACATTTTATGGTAAGGCTAGTTTCACACATACAGTATATAATTTGATATCTGTTTTAAGCCTGGCAACTGACTATGTGCACTAGCTCCATTTGAAATATTTGAGGCTTATTTTCAGGGAGGTCTTATTTTCCAACCTGTGGTGCCCCCCCCCCCCGCCACTTACTTTGACCAATTAAATCTTCATTCTTTCCCGAGGGTGCAAGGCTCTGCAAGGCCTGTAAAGCTTGCACTTAAGTCCTCCACCATGGAGACAACGTGCTAGAGAGACTCTGCAAGGTTGCAGCCTCCTTGCAAGCCTTGCTGGCCCCTCTAGCATGTCGTCTCTATGGTGGACGACTCAAATGCAGACCTTCCAGGCCTTGCAAGGCCTTGCACCCTTGGGAAAGAATGAAGTGCTGGGGTCAAAATAAGTGCTGGGGGGGGGGTTTGCGTCCGTCTGGCTGATGATACTAGCTAGGTCTTACTTTCAGGGAGGACTTATATTGATAAGTGCCTGCAAAAATCATGCAAAAAATGACGGTAGGTCTTACTTTCGGGGGAGGTCTTATTTTCGGGGAAACAGGGTAGCTCCTAGCTTTAAGAACCAAGAGACAGACTGAGAAATTGGGACTCTTAAACCAGGCTGTTTGGTGACAACAGTGTTTACCTGCGAATAATTGATCAGCCAAGAGAGTTTAATCTGTTCAGCATTCATCAGGAAGTAGGCCTGTAGCCCAAACAAGGAGTGAAAGACAGTTTTGGTTGGGCTATTTATAGCTTCTAACTTTCCTCTTTTGTCATCTTCTTCTAGGTAGGTAAGAAATTCAGACCAAATAAAATAGATGTTATAAGCTGACAATTATGGCATTCCTATTAGCATTTCCCTGCCCTTCCCTCCCTCTGCTAGAGTCAAGAGGAATTTGGTGATGAAAGGTAAAGGGATATCTGCACACACCATCTTATACCCTCTTCTTGGTCCAGACCCACTCCCCAGAGGCTCTTCAGACTCATGTCAACAAAAAAGCAGGTATAGGCCTGAGGAGATCCATTGGGGACCAGGTAGCTTACAGAGAGGTAAGTAATTTTTTTTCTTTAACTTTCCTGGTCTGCCTGGTCCTTGGCTTACCTATAACATCCAGCACACTCTGCGCTGGCCCTGGATAGGATTGGGCTGTTGATCAAAAGGTCTCTTGGTTTAAATAGGCATCTATGGATGCAGATAACAGAATAGGAACATTCATAAATATCGGGGGTGGGGGAGGAGGAGGATTTTCCTTGTACCTTTTCACAACCTGCAAGAAAAGGTCAGTGTCACTGTGGGTTTGGTCCAAGCAGATGACCCAACTAATAAAAGTGGAATTTATTAATGGGAAAGAGAATTCATATTCTGATTCTGATTGGGATATAGGATTGATCCCCACACTTTTATTAGTTGGTTGACAAATAGGACACCTTTAAGCATATCTTCTTAAAATATTAGAGCAGCAGTTCTCAAACTGGTGGGTCACGACTCACCAGGAGAAATGCTGTCTCCTTTTGCCCCTTAAGGGACGGGGACAGTGGGACTGTGGCAGCAGCGATCCTGGGGCCGCGCCGCTGCCGGAGGGCAAAGTGGTCTTCCTTACCTCACTGGGGGTCCTGATGGCTTCTGGAGCATGCAGGGAGACCTGCGGACCCCTCCATGGGCTTCCCCGAGCTTCAGATCACCATTCTGCGATGATTACGACCACTTCTGGGTTTTAGACGAAAACCGGAAGTGGTTGTAATCAGCGCGAAGTGGTGATCTAAAGCTTGGGGAGGCCCGCAGATTTTCTTTCTTTCTTTCTTTCTTTCTTTCTTTCTTTCTTTCTTTCTTTCTTTCTTTCTTTCTTTCTTTCTTTCTTTCTTTCTTTCTTTCTTTCTTTCTTCACCCACCCACCTTTTCTCTCTCTCACACACACACCCACCCCATCTGCTGGTTGGTCCCTTACTTTTGGTGTTGGTGGCAACATCTCCCGGGCAGTTTTCCCCTCCTCCGCATTCTCCCTCCCTCCCTTTGGAAAAGCAAGTGCCTGTGGAAGGGCAACAGGACTTGCTGAATGTCTCTAGTGAGGAGGACTATGGCTGCAATCCTACACACACTTATCTGGGATTAAGCCCCATTAAACTTACTTCTGAACAGACATGCATAGAATTGCACTGTGAATCACCCACCACATTGGTCTCTATTGCTTCCTCAACAACCTACTGGCCCATAAACATTAAACATTGCTTTTACCTGGCACTAAGTACCAAATGTACTCAGTGCCAGTGAAAGGGTAGTAGGTGGTTCTCCAAAGCACTGGTGACTATTCTATGCACAGAACAGAACCAGTGCTCCTTGACCTACTCATTGCTGCATAAATACTAGAGGCAAACGTTCATTTTTAAAACAATTCAGTCCTCCAGCTTCATCTACTGCAGAAATAGAACATTGGGTATGTCTAAAAATAGACATTTTTTTTTAATAATGGTCCGTCCATCTATACTGGCACAGCATAGTACTTTGCCAAAAAAAACTTGAATAATTGAACAGTGATAAAAGTCCAACCACAGGGTTTCTGCTTTCCCTATGATTGAGGAGCTCTCAGTTTGGACTGGAGTGGGCAATATGTTCCCATTTCTTATTGATAGGCAACCCCTCAAGCATCCCAATCCTACCTAAACCTCAACGCGGCGATGCAGTGGCAGCGACACAGCCTCCGCTGTATCCCATGGGGGAGTTTGGGCTGCTGGAGCTGTCCACAGGGTAAGGGGACATTTGTCCCCTTGCCCCAGGGTAAGCCCCAGAATACCAGTAATATCGCTGGCGCAAGTCCATGTTGATCCATGCAGGCAGTCAGGCCCCGGAAGGGGGGTTGGATTCAGCAGGTTCAGATTCTGCCAAAACTACCCCCCAAGGCCTGATCCGCACAACCCCTGCCCCATCTCCTCCCTGTTTCACCCTCTCCCGCTACTTTCCACCCCCTCCCTGCCCTCCCCATGGGAAGACTACCTCTCTCACCACTGAAAATCCAATTCAGGGTCTGTTCTGACTTCTGAGATTTCAGGAGGCATGGTCTACACACTTTCATGCAGAGGCGTAGTAACGCCTGGGGCCCTGATGTACAGGGCCCCAGGTGCCGAGCTTCTGGGGGGTGCTCTCCTTGGACTAGAAGCTGGAGCACGGCGCCCGCCCGAAGCCATAACGGCGCTCCAGCTTTCAAGTCCGAGGTGAGCAACAGCGTCGTCTAGGCAACGCGCAGCGCGCGCCCAGACCCTGTGGCTGCGGGCGCGCGCTGTGCGCGTTGCCAAGACGACGAGGACGCTCTCCTCTAACTCAAAAGCTGGAGCGCCGCCCGCCCGTTATGGCTGCGGGCGGGTGCCACGCTCCAGCTTTCGAGCGTCATTTGACGTCACACGTCACGTGACGTCGGGGGCGCTTGGCCAGCCCCCGCCCTCCTAGCCCCAGGCGGCAGGAGGGCTGAAGACGCCACTGCTTTCATGCATCCCTTCTCAGCCATAAGGGTTTGAAAATTATGGGTTAAAAAACCCGCTGAGTAGTATTCTTGTGTTGCTCACATTCATTTCAACTATGCTTGTTCACAACAACTTCCCAGTCAGATCCATGTGACATTCAGATCTCCCCCATGATACAATTGCTTGATCTTCTATCATGGTAGGGGAAGAGGCCTTTCCTGAAAAGGATAATAGCACCAGAACCCATGCAGGCCATCTTTGTGTAGAATCATAGCTAACATGACTATAGCTAAGGTCAGCTTTGCACAAGTGTTTTTGGGTTCAACAAGCAACTTTTAGCTGGCAATAATTTGTCTGAGTCATACCGATGAGGTCAGCAACCTAAGACACAAAAATCCCTTTTAGCTTATGCACCGTTCCAGGAACATGCCACCACATTCTTTTATGTGGATGTATAAAACTGCTGCAGAAGACTGTAACAGTGTACTATTTTATAGCTGTTTATGAAATTCATGGCTACAAGATGTGGAGATGACCACTAAGTTAGATGGCATTAAAAGGCCATCATGGGAAACAAGTCAATTCAAAGCTGCTACTCATGCAGTAGTCTGGCTCAGAAGAGTCTGGCTCAGTCGGGAGAGTTGCCGTCTTGTAAGCCCGAAGACCGGTGAACTTGAGAAGTTCGAGACATGCCACCGACAAAAAGCTGTAAAAGCCTCCGGGAGGAGAGATAAGAGCTCCCAGATGCGTTGTTCGAGTGTGGGAGGCACCAGCCAGCAGAAAAAAGCCAGGCTGCAAAAGGATACCACCTGGAATGTAGCCGTTTATGAAAGATTGGACATTTATATATTGTAAAACCACTCATTAGGGGGGTTAGGACAGCCTGCCCATGTACACCGCCTTGGATTAAAGTCGAAGGAGAAATCCAATGACCAAGAAAGGCGGTATATAAATACTGTATATTATTATATTATTATTATTATTATGAGCGCTGAGGTAGCTCAAGGACTTCTGTCTTCAATATAAGATGGCCTGACCCCTGAAGTCATCGGGGGGGGGGGGGCTTCTGCTGGTGCTGCCAGTCTCTGAGTTTTCACTGGTGGCAACAAGAGCCATCTCTATTGTAGCACCTCAATTATGGAACGCCCTCCCCCTTGAATTAAGAATGGCATCCTCCCTATTAGCCTTCAGGTGAGGACCTTTTTATTTCTGGTTGTTTTTGCTCTTTCAAACATCATCCTGTTTCGTTTTGTTATTTGATTGTTTTACTTGACATTGGTTTTATTGTTCTATTTTATAGTTTTAAATTTGATGCTGATAGCCACCTTAGTTCTTTATGTTTAGAGAAAGGCGAGATGCTTTAAACGTTTTAAAAGAAATAAATGAGAGCCATGTGATCACTCCAGTCATGAGGTTGACTGAAACAAACAGCTGCTTTGGGTGGCGGGCTGGAGGAGGCTGCAAACGGGGAGAGGTGCCTTGCAACCTGGGCCTGCCCACCGCTCCTCCAGTCCGCCACTGACCTAGTCACTCCTACTGGCACCCTGATCCTTGTCTCCCTTACTGAGAGTGAGTGAACAAGGCAGCAGCGACTCACCTCTTCCTTCAGAGCTGCTGCAGCAAGCAATCGAAGCAGTGATGCATCGAAAGAAGCCGAAGGTGCCACAGCAATCCTCCTCTAATCACCTGTTTCCACAAGTGAGATGGAGAGAGTGGAGAGAGGGATGGAGAGAGTAGATAGAGGGAAATTCTTCTCCCTCTCGCACAACACCAGAACCAAGGTACATGCACTGAAATTGAGTGAAGGGAGAGTTAGAACGGACAAAAGAAAATATTTCTTCACCCAGCGTGTAAGAAATCTGTGGAACTCCCTGCCACAGGATGTGGTGATGGCACCTGGCCTAGATGCCTTTAAAAGGGGTTTGGATAGATTCATGGAGGATAAGACCATCACAGGTTAAAAGTCATAAGCAACCTCCTAGCTTTAGAAGTAGGTTTTCTCTGTATGCCAGGTGCAAGGGAGTGACAGCAGGAAACAGGTTATCTTGTTGGCTGTGTGCTCTCGGAGGCATCTGGTGGGGCCACTGTGTGATACAGGAAGCTGGACTAGACGGGCCTTTGGCCTGATCCAGCAGGGCTCGTCTTATGTTTTTATGAGTAACCAGAAGAGGTTTGCTCCACCTCTGCCTCCTTGCTGCCTGTCTATCAGGAAGGACAGACAGCAACAAAGAGACAGACTGCTGCTGCACCTTCTCTTTACCTTGCTTTACCTGCTACCTCCCACTGATACTCACCTCTGCTTTGGCTCTGGGTGTGGGTTGTCTTAGCTTACTATCTCTCCCAGAAACTGACAGCACACTCTGCCTTTGTTCTTTCACTGACCACGCAACAGAGGGAGGGGGGGAAGGAATCACCTTACACCTCAGCCATTCCTTTCCGATGCTGTACGTGCCACTCATCAATGTCACAATGGAGCCCTCCTGTTCAGAGCAGTATCTCTGTGCTTCCTGGATGATCAGACAGTGAACTGTTTCACAAAAGCCTGGGCCCCTGATATCCATTAAGGAGAATTAAGAATAATCAACTGGTCTCCTGAATTCTTCGCTTAACACAAAGAGCTGCCAGAGATCTGGTCAGCACGAGTTGCTGACTACTGCTAGCCTGTTACACGAGTCATAAAATCACCTGTATAATTCAAACAGTAGCTGAACCAATTTAAACTATGGATTTATTTCGTAAAAAAAACCCAGGTGACTTGAGGACAAAGTAGATGTGATAGAGCTTGTCATTTTTCATGTGTGCACTCTGTGCACATATAAAGCATTTGCATGTCTGTCTTACTTTAACTGTAAAAGGAGCATGTGAGAGAGATGCTGAACACTCATAATAAGCCATGTGATCTAGAGAAGGCCACAAAAGGCTTTTTGGGTTACATTTCAAATTAGACAAAGACATACGAATAAGTCATTTTGAAGGGAGAAGGAAATTCGCCCAATAGGGACTGGTCACTATTTTTCAGAGAGCCTTTAGAACAGGAGTTGGCAACCTATGACCCGTGGGCTGGCTCTGGCCCACCAGCCAAAGTCATCTGGCCCTCTTGAAGTACCACTGTGCAGAACACGGACTCCACAAACCCGGGCAGGCAGCTCCACCATTCCCCACCTGGCGCAGAGCAAACTGGGCAGGAGGCTCCGCCTCCCAAGCCGAGTTCCGTGCAGGCCGTGTTCAGCAACCCGGAGGTTTGGCAGTGACATGATGATGTCACTACTGAATGTCTGGCCACTTTAAAAAAAAAGGTTTCTGGCCCCCAGTAGTGTCGTTAGGTGGGGGGCCCTGTGGCACAGGGCCCCGGCACCAGCTTCGGGGGGCGCTGACGAGTCCGAGACGGGCAAGTCGGGCGACTCGGACTTGGACTCGGACTCAGATGGACTTGGACTCGGAGTCCGAGTCCGAGTCAGCTGAGTCCAAGTTAGGCGACTTGGACTCGGACGGACTCGGAGTCTGAGTCCGAATCTGAGTCGCTCTCACCCCGCCCACCTCGCGCGACCGCGTTTCACCTACCCGGCCGGCGGCTGTTTCTGCGCATGTGCAGAAACAACCGGGTTGAAAAGGAGTCGTTTTGTAACTCCTTTTCAACCCGGCTGTTTCTGCACATGCGCAGAAACAGCCACTGGCCGGGTAAGGTGAAACGCGGTCGCGCGAGGCCCGCCGCCGCTGGGATTCCCAGAAAGGTAAGTGCGGGAATGGGAAAAGCCCGGGGGGGGGGAGAGAAGCGGTGTCCGGGGGGCAGAAGCGGCGACCGGGGGGAAATAATTAAATACATGCCAAATTTGCCCCCCCCAATCACCGCACCGCCTTTGGCCCCTGTAGGTTTAGGGCTAGGGATGCCACTGCTGGCCCCTGCTCTAGAGGGCTGTTTGGCCTATTTATACCATAGACCTATGTCATACTCAAATTGGTATGGAATCTAACACACACAATGAGAACAAAAGATAGCAAAGCTTACATGCTGAAAGTTTAACCATGGCTATAGCAGGTCCTAACGTTGTCCAAAATGGCTGTATGTTGTTCAAGGAGAATGTGGAAAGGATATGTAGTCTTCCCATGCTCTCAAGGTCACATTGAAGACCTGGGAGCACAGCGAGTGTTCCTGAACAAGACCAGAACTACGCCATGTTTGTTGTGAAAGAGTCAGTCATACAGTTCTGTGTTCTATGTCAGTCACAGACCCCACTGAAAAAATACTTTCATATCAGATGATATAAAGTTCAGTCACTGACAGCCCAATCCTATGATTTAAGGAGACTAAGTGTGAGAGAAAAAATTTGCACCCTGTCTCCATCATGACCCTGATCCAAATTGGACCTCGTTTAAAAAGCTGCGTTAGTTTGCTGGAGACCCAGGCGGCTGCTGCAACCACAAGAAATGTAAGTCGCCAGCCCACCCCCCAGCCAACTTGTCTCCCCCCTCTCCACGCACATTTTTCACCACCGCTGCTGCCTGAGTCTCCAACAAACTAACACAGTAAAAGCCCCCTCCCGTGTTTTTTTTTAACTGAAAAAAATTAATGTGACTACTTTTATGCAGCCAGCCTTTTTGCCCCCACTAGTCTCCAGCAAAAAAAAGCAGCAAAAGCTTTTGGGCAAAAGCCGCTGGATCTTGGCACCAGCCCATCCTCACCTTTTTTGCGGCTGAACATGCAGCCACGGCAGGAAACAAAGGGTGCAAAAGTGAAGAGGGGGGGAGTGAGGAGATTGGCACGCATGCGCCCTGGAGTCTCCAGGCTATCAATGCTGCACAAAATTTCAAACAGCATGGCTATGGTGCCACTGCTTCCCATGATCCTCCTGCGACCCTAGAGAACATCCCTGCAACCCTGTTTCGGGTTGCAAGCCTGGGTTTGGGAACCACTGACCTATGAATAGCCTCTAGGCTTGAGCGGCTTAGTTATGTGACCCAGCCTTCACCTGCTCCCAGTACTTGTCATTGACAGACTTGGAAAAAACCATTCCAGAAAAAGACCCTCAAACATTTATCTCCCTATATTTACACAAGCTTGAAAACTGCAGGAGCCCAGCTCCTTGCAAACTGCAAGAGCTCAGCTGTTTGCAGGGCAATTATCAGTTATCCGATTTTTGAATAGCCTCAGGGCTTGAGGCAATTACTTATCTGATCTTTCCATCACCTGGGACCCACCAGAAATCAGGTCACGACGACCCACCAAGTGGGTCCCGACCCACAGTTTGAGAAACATGTATTGGCGATTTCACACACGAGCCATTACTGTACTTTACCAAGTAATTTGAACATGCACGTGTGAATTCACCTTAAGACTATTATTTATTTATTTATTTATTTATTTATTTATTTATTTACAATATTTTTACCCCGCCTTTCTCCCCAAAGGGACCCAAAGCAGCTTACAACGAAAGGAAAATACAGTGCAAAAAGTACAATACAACAATCAGGTAGAGTATCAGGTAGAGAGGTTGTTGTTTTTCTTCTACTTGTCACACATCTTTTACAAAGTGCCCACACTTCAAAGCATTACACTGTCGTTGGTACGTTCTTCTAACTTTAGGTCTTGATAGCTTCAAACTGTGTCTTGTTCAAAATTTGTAATTTTAAAAAGAATGCTTAACGGAAGCCAGAATGGATCAAATTGTTACAGAAATCAATTCCCCTTAAGGAAAAAATAATAATGGTAATGATTCAGATACATCAATATTCTTTAGAAATGAAAATTCATGAGCTTAAAATATTTCGTAAATGTGAATTACAATTCTCTGTAATGTCAGCCCCATTCAAGCTGTTACAGCTAAAAATAAGCTAAAAGTACAGTGACAATGAGAAGAGTACTGAATGAATAGAAGAAAAAGAAAGAAGTAGGGAGCTCTACATATGTTAGAGTAGCTTTGTTCTGATGTTTTGATAAAGAAGAATTACCATGGGGCTAATTGGGGCATGTTATATAACTGTTCTTGCAGTTATATGCAAGAATCAGATGCAGCTGTCATCTACAGCGGATAGGGATATATAAGGTAAGAGGCTACAAATTGTGATTGCTGTGTATATGTAGTTATATATGTTTGTCAATCTATGGCTATATCATTAAACAGTCAATTCTCGGTATCCACACACTCTGTTCCTGCAGATTTGCTTATCCACAAGAACGAAGAGTGCAACACTTTGTGCCATTCGTAGTCTGTTCTCGCCTATCCACGGCCATTCTGAAGCGATCCCAGCATCCGTGGTGGCCATTTTGGATATTGCGGTGGCCATTTTAAAGCCATTTGCGACCTTTCTGTGGCCATTCTGAACTATTTGCGCCATTCTGAGGGTATTCGTGCCAATTTGATTTCCTCCTAACTTCATTGATCCCATAGGATCAATGATTCCATATCCGTGGATTTGGTATCTGCTGAGTTTTCCAGGAACCTAACCCCTGCAGATACCAAGAATTTACTGTACCGAATTTATTAATACCAAAGGTTTTTGTAAGGATGCTTTTTAGGGCACTCACAGCACAATCCTAAACATGTCTACTCAGATGTAAGCCCCACTGAGTTCAATGGGACTCTCCCCGGTAAATGTGTATAGAATTTCAGACTTATTTTAGTCAAACCCAGTTATATGACATGTTCAATTAAGTCATAGATGGTGTAGATTTGCTGGGATTTTTTTTCCAATCTGTCAAATAATAATAATAATAATAATAATAATAATAATAATAATCTGAAACAAGGACAAAGCTTTAGTTAAAGAAACATAGGGCATCTGGTTTGTGGAACTCCTTGCCACAGAAGGTGGTGATGGCACCTGGCCTGGATGCCTTTAAAAGGGGTTTGGACAGATTCATGGAGGAAAAGACCATCACAGGTTACAAGCCAAAAGCAACCTCCTGGTTTTTAGAAGCGGGTTTTCTCTGTGCCAGGTGCAGGGGAGTGGCAGCAGGAAACAGGTTATCTTGTTGGCTGTGTGCTCCCTGAGGCACTTGGTGGAGCCACTGTGTGATACAGGAAGCTGGACTAGATGCACTGGCGTCACTTCAGGGGGGGCGGAGCTGTAAGTTCTTCCGTGATCGGAGCCTCCGTTACACGGAAGAACGAAGCGCCCCGCCCCCACGCCTTCCGACCCATTCAAAGCGGTGAAAACAACGCGCATTCACCGCTTTGACTGGGTCGGAAGGCGCGGGGGCGGGGCGCTTTGTTCTTCCGTGTAACGGAGGCTCCGATCACGGAAGAACTTACAGCTCCGCCCCCCCTGTAGTGACGCCAGTGACTAGATGGGCCTTTGGCCTGATCCAGCAGGGCTCTTCTTATGTTCTTATGTACTGCTGTTCATGCTGCCAGCCTTTTGATTGGTTGAGTTGCTGTGATGCCAAGGAACACACTGGAAGAATTCGAAAACAGAGAAGCAGGTTGCATCAAGGATTACAGGATTTTGTAAGGAGAGCACTGAGCAAATTCCCATCCCTAGCATAGATGCACTCTGCCCACTGCTCTCATGGTTACAACACTTGTTTTATAAACCCTGACCCTGGGGGGGGGGGATCCTCCCCATGATTACAGACCCTGGGCATCCAGTTTGGATGTTGTTTATGGCTATAGTTCTTTTGAACTGGGCTATAGTGACTTGTCAAAGGTCACACAGCGAACTTACTCACTGAGTAGTAATCAGATTCTAGATTTCCCACATTCAAGCTTGACACTGTAGCCACTATACCACCCCGTCTCCCATATGAGGAAGGCATATGAAATAAACAGCAAGTAAAAGGGAGCAGAAGGTTTAGGAGGGAGGAAGTGGGGAAAGTAAGACAGGGATGGGCAGCCCAATCCAGAGTAAAGATCGACTGGCCGTCTGAGGCCGTCTGCCTGATCCTGTGCTCAGCCGCAGGCAGCCTGCAGCAGGCAGCCCACAGCGGAAAGTCTATTCGGGGAAGGGGATGCTTGTCCCCTTCCCCGAGTGTAATGGTGGCTGCGGCCAAGATACCTCCTCAGATTTCCTCCACCTATTTTGCTGACGGAAGTCAGAGGAGGCCGTTTACCGGTCCAGCTGCCCGGCGGGAACCGGGATATGGCGGACGCCATGCCCCCGCCCCTCCTGGGGAGGCTGGGCCTATGGCCACCCTCCTGGCTCTGCCATCCCTCCCCCGCCTCCATCATCCCTCTCCCATTCGCCTACCAGCCCCCCCTGCCCGCTGGATCCTGACCTACCTGGGTCCGGCGGCGGGCTGAAGGCTCTGGCGGCAGAGCTGGGAAGAAGACCGGCCTTGCTGGCTCTAAAGTAGTCCGCAAACGTGCTTTACGGCACATTTGCGACTACTCTGGGCTGCAGATCGCTAGATCCGCCGCCCGTAACTTGCGCAGGATTGCGCAGTAAGAAAAGGATGGATGAAGGAGATAAGGAACAGAAGTCCAGTGGAAGACAGCGAAGAGGCAGTTGGAGGAAGGAGCTGGGGCGGTGTGACTCAGGGTGCTGCCTGATGCCGTCTCGGGTCCGCTGGCTCTGTGCTACCAAAAATAACCCCACACCCAAAACTCTTATCATACACCATACTCCATGTATGCTGTGTTTGACGGCAGTGCACGAGGAACATGGTAAGGAGGGGAACAATCTGCTTCTTGCTCAAGTGAGCAGGAAACAGATCATTGCAGCTTGCATTAGTAGCGGTTTGGAGGTAGTTTAGAGGGTGGCGGCGGCGGCAGCAGCAGACTCGGGGTGAAAGGGACTCTGAATCTGCCATCCCCTTGGACCCCTCACAATTTGCCACTGATGCAACCCACACCAGGTGGCCTCATGGATGGGCTGGTTGTGAGAAGGACCCATGGAATGTTGTGGAGAGTAATTTCACACATAACCAGGAGACAGAGTGTCACGGGTGGAAAGAAGTGGGGAACATCTGAACATCTTTTATGTTTGAACCAGGCACATGATTGGCATTGTTAAAAGGGTACTTTGGGTCATTTTACAGAAGTCAAAGCACATAAGAAAGAAGAAATGCTGAGCTCAAGCTGCTTATCGGGCAAATGCAGCCTCCTGAACTGTGTCTGAAAGACAGTAAGAAGCTACTGGTTCAACAAGGTCCCATCAATTTGTTGTCCTCCAGAGAGATTGTTGCATTCTACACCAGTTGAAACTTTTGAACAATCATCAGTTATTCTGGGCAAGCACCTCAAAGGGCTCAGTACAATATTGCAGCTTCAAGGTTGTGAAGGTAGAAATGATGATTGGCAGGTCCAAATCTGGGAAAAGGTTGTAAGCCGCCTTGGGTCCCTTCGGGGAGAAAGGCGGGATAAAAATACTGTAAATAAATAAATAAATAAATAAATAAATAAAAGGTTGTGTAGCCTTCTCAAGGGAAGGGATTGACAAAGAGTGCTCCTTCTTACTGCTGCTATCTGGAATCCCTATGCACATTCACCTGGGAGTAATACCCATTGAACTCAGTAGGACTTACTTCCAAGTAAACACACCATTACTCTGCACCTGTACTGAATAATGAGCAAAGGATAAGAGCGAATCTAAGGTGCTAATGTCAGTCAATACGCACATTACTGCTTCAGTGTACAGTATAATTAATACATCAATGTACTACATGTAATGTAACTGTTAGCAAATTATATTCATGTAGTTAATCAGTTCCTTAACTGATTAATTGCAGGCTTTCACAAAGAGCCATTATTATACACAGAGACTACAATAACTTTAAGGTGGTAAAAACTGTGGAGATTCATTGTTGGCAAGGCAACTAAACATTGTGGGGACACACACAACCTCGTTCCTTTTTTTCCTTCTTAAGTTCAGAAGGTTTACTCGCTTGCATATATTCCACTGTGCTAAAACATTTGTTTTATGTAGATTAATCATAATCATACCCCCCCTTTCACATGCATAATGTGGTGGTAAGATTTTAAATAATATTCCATATCTGTACATTGTTTTTGAGTGCTCAAAGTGCTTCACAGGTACTATCTTGTTGTAATGCTCATTGCTGACAACAACCTTGTAAGGAAGGTGAGTATTATGATCCCCTTATAGCAGATGAGGGGTTTAGGCTGAGAGAGAGAGAGAGAGAGAGAGAGAGAGAGAGAGAGAGAGAGAGAGAGAGAGAGAGGCCCACTTAATATCACTTTGCGAGTTCATAGGAAATGCAAGATTCAAACTGGGTATTTTGTAGCTAGTCTCTGCATCACTATGTTGTGATTTCAACGTTGTCTTCTTCCTACTTTCCTGTTGCAAAAAATGCCAACTTTGGACCATGCTGGCAAAGGCATATCTTCCAAATGAATGCATGTAATTATCACCTCTAACAGCCCAATTCTAACTATTCCCCCCCCCTGCGGGTGCAGCCGTGCCAACGGAGCGCATGCTGCATCCTATGGTGAGGAGGCAGTTGCGAAGGTCTCCTCATGGTAACGAACTCTCATTCCTTTACACTGGGGCAAACTCTGCTGCCCAAATGGGTCTCCTCAGATCTGTGCCAGCCATTTTTCTGGTGCAGAACCGAAGAGAGTAAGGGAAAGGGCAAAAGAGAGGGAACAGTGATAGGAGTCTCCCTCCTCCATTCCACCTCCTGCCCCTCCCCCTCCCCGTCCCATTCTCCCACCGCCTGCCCTCCATGCCAGCTTACCTGTGCTTCTGCTCTTTGCAGCGGCAGCAGCTCCAAAATGGCTGCTGGTGGTACACACAGTGTCCCAGTGCATGGCCATTTATGACCACAGAACCTCTATTCTGCTTTTGCAACTCCTAGTAAGGACTGGGACGTAACTTTCTTATCTTAACTTTCATTTTGACCTGGGCGAATTCTGATTATGAGAATTGGTGTAGGGCAGGCTTACCATATCGCCGACCGGGACGTTCCTTTTTGCCCTTAAGGGAGGCGGGGGGAGGGGCAGTAGTAGCCGGAGCATCGCTCCGGCTACTATCGCCCCTCCCCCGCCTCCCTTAAGGGCAAAAAGGAACGTCCCGGTCGGCGATATGGTAAGCCTGGTGTAGGTTAGCACAAATAAAGACTTTATAGCCAGAAGAAGGAGCTGAAATCCCCTGCTTTGAGCATATGCTGATGAGTATGCACTAAAAACACACACCTTTTTGTCTGTCTTCTTTCCACTACTCAACACCTGACAGCAGCAGGAAACTGGGATTGTTCTTCAGTTCAGCTCTTTGCTGTGTGGGGCAGCACCACTCCATTCATCTTGGGGGGTCAGCTGAGAAGGCAGGCCCAAATAATGGGCAAAATTCAGACAGAGGCAAACAGATAAGAGCATATGGGAGCAGCCACTTGACATGAAAAGAATCATTAGAGACAGGCCTAGAGGTGCCAGGGAGTGGAGTTCACACAATGAGTAGTTAGCACATTGGAGATAATGGTCACTTCAAATGAATAGGTTAGTAGCAAAAGCAGAGAGGAGGTGGTAATGAGGAAAGGACGCCAGCCTGAGTCACAGGCTCCTGTGAAGGACCATAGAGTTTGTTCAGTTTGTTAGGAATATTGTGCAGGCCCTTCTTTCTGCTATTTGGCCGTTTCAAAGTGATTCGAAGGCAACGTGCTTTGTGTTTCTTTGGTCCCAAACGGCATCTTAATAATTTAGTAGCCAAAGGCATACGATTTCGGGCAGCCAATCCTCCTTGCAAGGAATCTGGTGAGAACAATAATTAAACATTCAATAATTCATTTGGGCAGCAATCTGGCACCCAGATACACATGTTTCAGTCTCACCGACGTCAACGGGCCTTGAGCACAGCACTGTAGCCACACCGCAAGGAAACAAAACAATGGTGCCCAACGAGTCTAGGCAGAGAGTTAAGACTATGTGGCTGCAATCCTATACACACTTTCTTGGGAGTAAGCCCTATTGGACACAATGGAACTTACTTCTGATTAGACATGCATAGGATTGGGCTGTTTGAATAGCACTTTCCAAGTAAGTGATGTGCTCCACTGGCGTGATCTTGATCACTGGCGTCGACAGGGGGAAGCGGGGGGGGGGGCAGGCCGCCGGGGGCGTCGCGCATACAGGGGTGATGCGCGACGCCCCTTACTTACAATTTCGCACTGAGGTGGGCCCGCCCGCCCTCCCTTGTCTCCGTTTGGCTCCAAAATGAGCCGAAAACGGAGCGGGGAGGGCGTTCCGCTCCTGCGCGTGACGTCATGCGCGGGGGTGGAGCCTCCTCCTTAAGGGCGACGCGCGCCCCCGCTCAGGGGTGCCGCGCGTCGTCGCGACACCACTGATCTTGATGGAATACTTACAACAACCCTGTAAGCTAAGTAAGCGTGATCCCCCATATTGCAGCTGAGGCTGAAAGGGGGTGGTTGGTCTAAGGCCATGATGGCGAACCTATGACACGTGTGTCACAGGTGACACGTGAGGTCGTTTTGGGTGACATGCCAGCGCTTCCCCCAGGGCCCCGACATACCTTACATTTTCGCAGGTTTTATAGGCTTGTCTTGAACATTTAGGACAGGGATTTTGGCAGACCTCTTTCAAATTGCTCTTTAGTAAAACTCAGCAACAAAAAAGTCACTAATTTATGTTAAATAAAATGCAATGTGTTCTATAGTTGTTTTCAGTTCAGTTCAATTCAAAATTACTATTAAAAGTAGCAATAGTCAAAGTACTATTAAATGTTATGTGGGGGGGGGGAGTCAAGCAGAGTCAAGTTAGGCATTTTCAAAAATTTTGACACACACCAAGCCCAAATGGTTCGCCATCACTGGTCTAGTAAGGCCACCTAGGGAGTTCATGACAGAGGAGCCGAATCAGAGAAGCCGTGAATCAAAGCAATTACACTGTACTGGTTCTCTTCCAGACTTCTCAAATGTGTAAAGTTAGATACGTCAGTGTGTAGGTAGGTAGCTGTGTGGAGCCATGGCTTGGATCAGTCCCATGGCACAGATGTAGGGGGCATTTAACCCATGCTATTTTTCTGCCCAAAATCTGCTCTGATAATCGAGAATCTTACCTCTCTTATAGTTGCTTAGACAGAAGGAATAGCTATTGTCCTTTTAAATCCTTAGTGTAGATATGCTGTGTTGGAAGACTCGAGTGGCCTGGTTTTTCTGGTGTCTGAGAATAGGGGAAAGGGGCACCCTTAGGATACAATGGGACAAAACTAGATACATTTTTATTTACACAGGCACTCCTAAATACTCAGCCGTTGTTCTCTGTTTACAGAGCTCGCTTCATGCTCCTTCACCTATAAAGTCCGCAGTATCTATCAGTTAACGAGGGACAGCATTGTTACACTGGCGTGAAATATATGTAAATTTGATTAATGGGATGATCAATGATGCTAGTGCTTTGCAGCTCAAAAGGAATGATGTACCATGAAATGAGGGACATGTTGGAGCCATGGAGAGGCCAAGACCACCCACCGAGAGAGTGGCAGAAGGGAGACTTGAAACCTGGAGTTTATCGCTTCTAAGTCACCACTTGTGGTCACTTGCTAAAAGTTAGGAATCTTATCAGCTGAACCTGAAAAAATCATCCTAACCTTGCAACTGAATGTGAAGCATGAGCTCTATTCACCTAATATCTTGCTAGAACATCAAGTCATTAGCAGATTTTGTGCATGTGTGAATATTAACTCACCAATAAAGGTTATGGCTGCTATTTTTTTAAAGAGAAAATAATATTTAATTTTTTTTTCCAAACCGTTTTGGGTGTATTGTTTTGTTTTATTTGTTAGACAGTGGACAAGATTTTTCAACTCAGAGTTTCTTCTTCAGGAATCAATATTCAAAGCAGAACCCCCCCCCCCCCTTATGTAGTAAAAGCACCATTTGCTATTTGGCTTAGGTTAAGTTGATCTCCTAAATGTATGTCCCTGAGATTAAAGAACAGAATATCCTCCTGGTCTGGTCCAGAGTTCTGCATTCTGAGAACCGGTGTTGTGTAGTGGTCATGATACATGATGGAGACCTGAATTCAAATCCTTCCTTAGCTATTTTGGGTCTGGATGAGTCATTCTGTCTCATTCTAACCTACCTCATGCTAACCTAGGGTTGTGAGAATAAATTGAGGGGAGGAGAATCTTATATGTCACCCCAAGCTCCTTATATAGAAATGAAATATTCTGATGCATCACTGAATAACTCCACATGTGAAGATTACTATTCATTTCAATGGAGGTAGCTAAACCTCACAAACATGTCCTCACACTAGTAATTGATGGATCATGGACACAGTCAAATGGATCAGTAATGCCTAGCAGATGGAGCTGGGATGCTACTTAAGAACAAAACACCCCCAATGCAATGAAATTTGCAGTTTGGCATGGAGTGAAAGAAAGCAAACAAAAGCAAATATAATTCCAGAATGTGCCTAGCTAAGATTACAGTCCCTATCACTAGCTACTTATACTGTCCAAGGAATTCTTAGTCCCTGCACTTACTGGAGAGTACGTTGGTGTCTTTCATGTACCAGCATTAAGTTCCATGACCAACTAGCAGAAAAACATGCAGAGCTTTTGCTTGGACTTAAGTAACCTAGGTCTGATGATGTCATCAAGTTACCTGATTGGAGGAGTGGAACCCACCTGGCTTCTCCATCCCACCCCTATTATTAAGACAGGCATGTGTGCTGCCTAATCGGCAGGGCAAGCCTATCTCTAGGCAAATTAGTGACTGCAGATAGGGAAGAATGTTTCTGAATCCACAAATACATGTGGCTTGCTAGTAACGAGTTTCAAACAAAGAACAAGAGATTGCTTGCAGCAGAAGGATGCCACAGTAGCTTTTTAGGCTGCTAAATCTGCACAAGAGCTTTTGGGGGTTAGAAGTGTCCAAAAATAAAGAAAAATAGGCAAAACATAGGGAGAAAGGACATTCATCACACATGCTTTCCAGAGGATCTATATATTTGATTGTACTCCCACCTCAAACCACAACAGAAGTTCTCTCAACCATGCCTTATAGCTAGATTCCGCTTACTTTCACATTTATTCAGGGATATGTTCGTTTTCCTATAAGTGCATGAAGGTTTTCTAAGCAAATATTTATTTGAGAGTGGGCAACCTGCCAGGATCCAAGCTAACTTGCTTCTTCCAAAGGGACTGACTTTTTGCCCGATCTCTAGAGCCTGGCAAATATTTAATGTTCAGATGGGAATTCTAATTAATTTTAAATTAACATTCTGTTGCCTCTTTTATTTAAAGATTATGTTAGCCAGCCTGCCTGGCCCAGTTCGTCTAGATTTAGGGGTCTAGAAACTCCAAGAGAAAATAAATCTGTTGGATTGTATCCAAACTGGTGAGCATAACAATGCTTGCACTAGGGACCCCATGGCACGTCTTAAGTCCCCTGAAAAGCTCTGGTTGGAGTCAGTCTAGAAGGCTGGGAGACATTTAGAAATTACATGGGATTTGCTACAGGGGGCTGCAGTGGGAGGGGGGAATTTCTGGAAATAGGGCAGAGACACTTTCCATGAAGGGATCATCATTATGCTTGAATACATTTAGATACAACCCAATGCTCTTTTGATAGAAAAGGTCTCACCATGATATTTAATTTATTTATTTATTTACAATATTTTTACCCCACCTTTCTCCCCGAAGGGACCTACGGCAGCTTACAACAGAAAATACAAATACGAAAAACATAATCACTTTTTAAAGAAAACAATAAAAATAGTTAACTAAAACTAATAAAAACATCTAAAAATGATAAAAGAGACCACTATTACAATTAAAAGCAAGAGCATAAGAGCAGCAGCACCCTACCTGTACCAGCAAGATGTTAAAAAAGGCGAAAGACTCAGAAGGCTTCTCAAAACAAAAAAGTCTTCGGGCCTCGCCGGAAGGTCTCCAAGGAGGGAGAAGTTCGTAAATCAAAAGGGAGGGAATTCCATAAGGTTGGTGCCACTACAGAGAAGGCCCTATTTCTAGCTGCCGCCCCTTGCACCTCCTTAGGCGACGGCACCCACAAGAGGGCCTTCTCTGATGACCTAAAGGGACAAGCCGGACTGTATGCAAGTAGCCGGTCTCTCAGATAGCCTGGCCCCAAGCCATATAGGGCTTTAAAGGTCAAAACCAGCACTTTGAATTGGGCTTGGAAACGAATTGGCAGCCAGAGCAGCGGTCGGAAAAGTGGCCCAACAGAGTCGAACCGCCTACTTCCAGTGACTACAGGGGCCTCCACATTCTGCACTAATTGAAGTTTCCAAACTGTCTTCAAGGGCAGCCCCACGTAGAGTGCATTACAATAATCTAATCGCGATGTCACCATGGCATGGATCACTGTGGTCAGGTCTGCACAATCCAAGTACGGTCGCAGCTGGCGCACCAGCTGAAGCTGAGCAAAGCCCCCCCCCCCGGCCACAGATGCCACCTGGGAGTCCGTGAGCAGCTGTAGATCCAGACGGACCCCCAAGCTGCAGACCTGCTCCAGAGGGAGTGTTGTATGCCCTCCAACAGCTCACAGGGGAAAATTGAGACCTGCCCTTTCCATACCACTTTGCAAGATCCACCCTCTCCACCCTTGCACATTGAAGGTCCTTGACTGGCTATTTGGATTCTGACTGCATGCATGTAAATATTTATTGCATTTACATTCCACCTCTCATCTAGAAGGATCCACAAGGTGGCTTACATACACTACAATTATACGAGGACTGCTTCCACCCTCTCTGTTATGTAGTATTGTTCTAGGGTAGCATATCTGCTTCCCTCCAAATCCCAGTTCTCATAGGTCCTTATTCTGCAATAGTCCTGTCGTCCACTGTTTTCAAGTTTGTTCTTTTGGTTAAAGTTATCCTGGAACAACATGATTGCTGCTCAACAATATTTTATCAACAGTTCAAAGTATACCTTTACAGGTGCTGCGGTGGTAGGTTGCTCATGGTGCCACAGTATTCACGCCTCCACACTTACATTTGGGAGCACAAGCAACAAGATGTATCCATTTACACACTCTAATGGCCCAATCCTATTCCCTGCTGGCATGCAGGATTCAGGGCTGCCAGCGCAGCGGGCACTGTATCCGGTGCACCTGTAGGGAACCGGGGCAGCCAGGAGAGGTAAGTAAAGGAAAAAATTATCATATCCCTCTGGCCACCAACTGGTCCATGATGGGCCTACTCAGATCTATGCCAGCTCAGAAAAAAGTGAAAGTTTTCATGGCCTGTTACAATGTACACAGATATCAGATTTCCGGGTTTACCAGCCATGTAAAAATATGTTATGTTAAAAACACATAAAAATGATTTAAAAGCAAGTAAAAACAGTTTCCAAAACAGTACAACGTTTCATCCACTATTCGTGGACCTCCTCAGGTAAGCAGCCACAAAGCTGTAGGATGTTAACGCAGACGCTGAACAGGACCGCCATTTAAA
Organism: Plestiodon gilberti rubricaudatus; assembly: GCA_026170595.1. Classification (NCBI taxonomy): domain Eukaryota; kingdom Metazoa; phylum Chordata; class Lepidosauria; order Squamata; family Scincidae; genus Plestiodon; species Plestiodon gilberti. The sequence continues at coordinate 22,315,757 of JANXHW010000002.1, read as the reverse complement.
TGAAGAAAAGGTGGGAGAACCTAAAGGCGCGCAACATTAAAGACCAGCTGTAGTAACCGGAGGTTCACAGAAGCCAGCTCTTTTGTTGGTGTAGATCTGTTAGGTGGAAGAGGGTGTATCAGGCCTGTGATGGCGGTATAGGATTCATTGGTCGCCAGTGCTGCTGACTCCACCCTGATCTGCCCCAATGCCAGCAAAACCACAGCGGTGGCCAGTTTGCTGGGCTCTGTCGGCAGCACACTGCCTTCTGGGCTTTGCACTGGCAGCAGCACTCAGCAGACCAGTGAAGAGGCTGCTGCAACAGTATACTGTGTGGATCAGATTGGGCTGCAAGTCCCTAGAGAGGAAGCTAAGCCTTAAAGTACAACAATTCAAGCCAATGATAGTCAGTAAATTTTCATCAGGTGCCCCCCCTCCAAGGCAAAGACAGGGACAACATTATTTACCAAAGGCAGTGACTACAAACAGCAACTGTCCTTGGTCATTAGGGACCGTTGGAGCATATGTGTTTTGCTATCCGAAATGTTGCGGAAAGTGTTGCTGGAGGCACAATCGATGCACTCAGCCACACAGAAAAGTAGTTTTACTCAGTTGCACGCAAATTCAGTGGCACTTCACATGCGTATATTGCCCATGTGAAGAAATTTCCTGGGTTTTGATTTTTACGCCAGAGCTTGCTTTTTCGACCAGGTAGAATTTGGCATAGAAAATAGGAAAGTGACCTGATCGTTCAATAGTTCTGAGGCTGTTTTGTGAAGGCTGAAGCAAAGTCGAAAGAGCACACAGAAGATGCTTTGAGAAGAGGCAGTTGTACAGTCCCTGAGCAAGCACAAACGGCGCATGCTCAAGTCCGCTTCTTCAGGGGTTTCCCTTTGGGGCTTGTTGGCTGGGGAGGATGGACAAGTCTGACATTGAGCAGCTTCTTCTGGCATGTTCATTAGAGTTCCCTGAAGGGCAGCTTGACCTAACGTGGGATCAAAAATCAGTATGGTTGGAGAGGGTTCCTGCCGTCATTTGATAAATAAAAATGTCTATACCTGCTTTGCATTAAGTGCACCAGAGGGCTTGTTCATTTGAAAATTTATATCTGGCCAAGCTAGCCAACAATCTAGGCTCTTGTGGTAGCCAGCAAATATAATAATATCAGATCATAAACATTGTAAAAAAAAAAAAAACAATTCTATACCAGGTCTGTACCACAGCAAAACAAAAATCAGATCAGCATAGCCAGAGAATGTACAAGTCATAACTGCAATAACTCACTGACACAGGCTGAAATCCTATACACTTTTTCCTGGGAGTAAGTGCCATTGAACAAAACGGGACTTATTTCTAAGTAGACTTGCATAGGACTGTGCTCACAAAGTCATCTTGAAAGAGCCAGCAAGACCAGCATCATGGGCAAGTGGTCATGGCCAAGTGATGCCAACTTTTAATATAGAGTTTTAATATATACTCTAATATAGAGTTTAATATAGAGTGTCCAGAGAATATAGTGGTCCTATGAGAGTCCCTGCCCTCCCCCGGTAATCACTGTCGTGCGCTGAGGGATTGTCGGTGAAAATGGTTGGAGGCCCTCCACGTGCACCAATGACTCACCCAGGCTGTGCCAGAGCAGATAAGATGGCGGTCGGTTGTGGGCAGTTTGGGGGATGATTGGGGCGGATCATGGAGGAGATTGGGGCAGGCGGGGGTGGTTCAAAGGTGGGAGGGGATGGATCTTGGTGGCAGTCACGTATGCCAGGATCCTATCCACTTTTTTTCTGGTAGGACACATTCCCTGAGGCTCCTCGGACTTACACCAGCTAAATAGCTGGCGTAGGTCTTAGGAGTCACATTGGTGGCCAGGTAGCTTACGAGGAGGTAAGTAAAGAATGTTTTTGCTTACCTCTCCCAGACTCTTCCCCCCCCCCAAAAAAAAATTATTTAGGATGCAGCTTTTTTTCCGTGGATGCCGCCACATTGCATAAACTGGTGGGGTATAGGATTGGGGCAAAAATCAAACTATTATTGCTTCCCAATGCTGCTTTTTCATTGTACAGCACTTTTACTTTCAATCTACCCTGATTTTCAGTAGAAAGTTTCAGGACTCACAGCTCTTTCAGACTACATCAGTGTGATTTAATTCACTCGCCCTTTGACAATGAACATGTTCGAGATAACATTTAGCAGACATTATTTTCATTGGCCGTTCGATGGCCTGCAAAATCCCCTTGTCTTGAGAGAGAAAAAATACATCCCCGTGAGGGACTTGATTAAAATCCTGCTGCTGAATTTGAAATAAAATGAAAAGGGTGTTTTAAATGTATTGATGGACTTGAAGCAGTTTGCTTTCCAGTAGTTTTATTCACGAAGCAACCTCAGCTGCAATTGTCAATAGCATCAAAGAAGCACTCAGTTCTGAATAAGAGTCTTAAAAGCTTTCTCACAACCTCCAAAGCTAGGATTTTACAAGAGCTTTTTTTGATATTAGAAAATACATGCTCTTGACTAGTGAACTTCAAATGCCAGGATTTGTCTGGAAAATAGAGTCACTGGCAACCTTTGGGTGACTTACAGACAATTGATATGAATTGCTTACTTAGAGAGAAATGTTTGGCTGATAATTCCCAAAAAAATGTGTAAAATTAGATACTTTGGATTCCTGTTGTTCTCCCTGGTTCACAACCTCCATGGCTACTCTGCTTCATTGATGCCCACACCACAGCTGGGTACCTAAAAGACTGCTTTTCCACATCCAAAATGGTCTGTACCTTAAGGTCTGCTGGGGGGGGAGCCCCTTTTGTACATCCCATGTTTGTCCAAGGTGGGATTGAGGGGGAGTCGTAGAACTTGATCCCTTGGGAACTGGGCAGCCCAACCCTATGTAACGCTCTACACGGCGATGGAGCTGTGCCGACAGGGTGTGAGCTGTATCCTGCAGGGGAGTTTCAGGCCCCGAAGGTCTCCTTCAGGTAAAAGAACATTTATTCCCTTGCCCATGGGTAAGCCATCACTGCTTGAATGGGTTTACTCAGACCTGTGTCAGCTATAAAACTGGTGGAAGTCTGAGTGGACCCGGGAAATCAGATCAAGGCCAGGAAGGGGGATAGGATATAGGTTTTTTTTTTTCTGGATTATGCTTAGTTTTGCTCTTGCTCCTCTGCTGTGCTGTTTGTATGCTGTTTGTATGCTGCTATTCTTTTGTTTTATGCTTGCTTTTAATGCTTTATTGCATTTTAAAATAAGTCGCTAGTCACCTCAAAGGAGTCAATCAGGAGCCTACCAGCACCACCCTTTGGAACCAACTCTGCAGGAAAGAGTAGAGACAGCTAAAGGCCACCCCCCCCAAAAAAAAAAACCAGCAAGGTATTTCTGAAGGACACCATGGTCAATGGTATCAAAGCCACTGAGAGGTCCATTAGAACAAATACAGATGTTCTTCCCCGCGTCTAGTTTCCAGCATAGGTCATCCATCAGGGCACCCTAAGAAGTTTCAGTCCCAAACTCAGGTTGGAAGTCTGATTGAAGGGGGCAAGATAATCAGTTTCATCCGGGAATTCCTCACTACATGCTCAAGCAACTTGCCCAGAAAGGGAAGATTTGGGACCAGTCAGTAGTTATTTATTTATTTATTTTTCACATTTTTTATACCGCTCTTCCTCCAAGGAGCTCAGAGTGGTGTACATATTTCCTCCCCTCCTTTTTGTCCTCACAACAACCCTGTGAGGTAGGTGGGGCTGAGAGATAGTGACTGGCCCAAGGTCACCCAGGAAGCTTTGTGGCTGAGCGGGGATTTGAACCTGGATCTTCCAGGTCTAAGTCCGACTCCCAAACCACTACACCATCCTGGCTCTCATGATGGTGATGAGTGTTATCTAATACATTGGGATCCCAGGAAGGTTTGGTTTAAGCACAGGCCAAACTAGTGCCATCTTAAGGCAAGATGGATCAGAACTTCTACCAAATAAATCACCCCCTTTACCCACTTCACCAGGTGGCACCATGAAGGAGCCAGGACAGGCAAAGATTGAGCATGAATGGGGATAACTATTCCACATCCTCAGGCTGTATGTACTGAAAAGAATCCAAAATAACTGAACCAATCAGTGTAGAGGGAAGGTTTCTAGGACTTGTCAATGTGGCATCTACGTTATGGTGGATATGAGTGATTTTATCTGCAAAGTGCTTAACAAACAAGTTACAGCAGGCCACCAAAGTGTTCCTCGTGAACCCAGGCCATAGATCTCCTGGAAAAGCTCCACTGGATGGCTCTCTGCAGATGCAATGGTGACAGAGAAGGATAGCCTTCATCACTGCCATCACCACCATAGAATAATCTCTCAAATGGAATCTAGCCTGTGTTTGGTCAAACTCATCATGAGTCTTCCTCCACCATTGCTGAAGTCATCAGCCTAACCACTTCATTACCAGCAGCTCCCCAGAAAACGCTATCTGTATTCACCCTTTGGGCCTAAGCAGGTTTAATAATCTTTCCCTCTCTCCAAAGAAGCTAGGACACTGTAGCTCTGTTAGGCAGGCTAGGGATAACAGAAAATTATCAGCACACAATTAACAGGATTCTTTGAGAGAAGCCCGGACGGTCTCTGTTACATGAAACAGGTATAACTTTGTCATATAGACATACCTACCGCCATCCACACTGACATTACATTTGTTTACACATCCAAGCATTTTTGGCTGAATTGAATTGGGTTTGGGGGAAGAGCCCAAATGATGGTTTTGTATCATTGCATGCATGATACATCATTGCATGCATGCATGATACATTGCATTGCATGAATGAACCCGGGTTCATTCCTTAACATTTCCAATAAAAAGGATCTCAGGCAGCAAGGCCTCTGCCCAGAGGCGTCGCTCCGGTAGGGGCGGGGCTGTAAGTATCGCTGCGGTCATAGTCTCTTTACCGAGCGAGGAGGAGGCAGCCCCGCCCCCTCACTGTCCGAGCCAGTCCCCTACGGAGAAAGCAGCAGGCAGGGTCTCTTGCCTGCCGGTTTCTCCGTAGGGGACTGGCTCGGACAGTGAGGGGGCGGGGCTGCCTCCTCCTCGCTCGGTAAAGAGACTATGACCGCAGCGATACTTACAGCCCCGCCCCTACCGGAGCGACGCTTCTGCCTCTGCCTGAAACTTTGAAGAGCCACTACCAGTCAGAATAGCAGACAATACTGGGTCGGATGCAGGGGTATCACTAGGGTTGGTGACACCTGGGTGAGATCTCATGGTGTCACCCCCATGGATCTCCTCCCATACCAGACCAGACAATGTGGAGGCCTCCTGGGAAATGCATTTTGCACCACTAGTAACAAATACTGTAGGATAGAAAGTCATTTTGGTGTCACCCCTCCCTGGGGTGTCACCCGGTGTGGTCTGCACACACACACACACCCGCACCTCCCTAGTAACGCTGCTGGTCTGATGGAGCAATGGTCTGACTCATTAAAGGCAGCTACATATGTTCCATCTGAATTGACCCCACTCCATTTAACAAGATATATCAGAATCAGACCATTATTGTTAAAGGTCACATATTACCCCTGCTAACTGGGCAAGAGGCATTTTTTCAATTGGTGCTCCTCTTCTATTTAGCAGGGGGAGAGTAACTGCCCCCCCTTTCACCCCAGCACAGTGTCTTTTCTGGTGGCTGTTGCTGGGGTTCTTCTGCATTGTTTTTAGACTGTGAGCCCTTTTGGGACAGGGAGCCATTTAATCATTTGATTTTGTCTGTAAACCGCTTTGTTAACTTTTTGTTGAAATGCAGTATATAAATACTGTTAATAATAATTAATTAATAATTAAATTATTATGACAAAAGGCAGGTATAATCTGTTTGTGAAACAAAATTCAAGTATTCTGAATTAGATACAAATGGTGGTCCATTTCATTTTGAGTGCATCAGCAGTATTTGCTATCCTAGATAATAAACTCTGCATATTTATCTACACAGCATGTAGTGCCTTTTACACGTTTGTCTAATCAGTTGCTTAATATGATGCCACCTTCTCCCCCTCCCATTTCCCACACCCAGCAATTGGCTTTGGAATGACATGCTTTCATGATGCGAAACTTCACATAGCATGAAACACAATCCATTGACTGGAGGAATTTTAGAGTGTTATGGGTTTATATTTCGTTTTACTATGTCAAAGGTTTGGTAGGCAAAAATTTGCAACAGTTAAGTAGTATGACCTTCACATTAGTCACATGAAATTCAAGGCACAAACTTCACTATTAATGCATGAGCTGCTTGTATTGGATCTTTGAAGAAATGAAATATCTAAAATGTGCAACAAAGGTAAAACCACTCTCATTTATCTGAACCTTTTTATTATCCAAGACTTTAGAGGTCCTTCAAAAATCTCATTATATCTCAGAACTGCAGTGGATTCAACATTCATTGTTAAACTAACAGGAACTGGAGGAAGCAGGTCATCATCATTATTCCTGTTTGACGGATGGAGAAGAGCGGCTGTAAAGGGGCTGGTCCATTTTTGCAGTGCACTTAGTGCTTTTATGGAAAATATTACCCTTGCTCAGGACAGTCTCTGTTTTCTAGTACAGGTTGAGTAACCCTTACCCAAAATTCCAGAATCTGAAATGTCCCAAAATCCAAAACTTTACCACCCTGTGGGGGGCGGTCCCACTTCAATGCCCCAATCAGAGCTGAGCTCGCTTTCTCGCACCCGGCTGAGCGAAACAGCACCTTGGAATGCGGCATCGGTTTAATGAAGGAAGAGGTGAAGGGCGGCACATACCTCTTGGGGGGGATGCTCAGCTGCTTCAGGAACTCATATGAAGGCAGCCGCAAAGGTGGGTGGTGGAAAGCGAAGGTTTACACACCTGGGTGCCGCTCCTTGTCAGTAAGCCTTGTGGAAAGGGCGGGGCTTTCTTCCAAGACAGTTGCACAATGCAAAACTGCAACCTTACATAAGCTTCCAAAATCCAGAAACTTCCGAAATCCTACTGGTCCCAAGCATTTCGGATGAGGGATACACAACTTGTACCTGTTCCTGATAAACCACTTTCCCTATTTTTTGCTTGTTGGGGAAATTTGGGGGCGTTGTTCCATTTTTTAAGCAGATTCTTCTATTCCTCCCCTCCCCATCAATGCCTATCTGGGTTGTAAATATTGTTGAATATGTTTGAGTAGCAGCTGTGACTATGACACACATTCACAGCGCAATCCTGCCTAGGATCCGGCCGGCAGCCCATGGCCGCCCGCCGGATCCTGTGCACCGGCAGCCAGTGTGACTGCTGGGTGGGAGGTCTACTTGGGGAAGGGGACGCTCGTCTCCTTCTCTGAGTGTAACTGGGGCCAGGCCCTATCAGTCTCCTTGGATTTCCGCCAGCTATTTTGCTGGCAGAAGTAGAGGAGGCCGTGTAAAGGCTCTGACGCCCGGCGGAGGTCAGAATACAGCCAAAGGCCATCCCCGCCCCCTCCCAGGCCGCTGGGGCCAATGGCCACCCTCCCGGCTCCGGCAATCCACCCTCCCACCCTCCGGATCCTGTCCTACCTGGCTTACCTGGCCTTCTAGGTAGTAGCCCCAAAGCTGTGAAATGCACGTCCAGCTGAGAGCCACCAATGCTTAATGTGATGACTTCTGGGGAAGATGATGTTGCTACATGTTTTCCATTTTAGTTATTTTGATGTAGGACTTATTTAATGTGGGCAGTTCTTGTGATATTTGGAAAGTCACCTTAAAAAATGGAGAAGGTGAATAATTTTGAATGAGCAACAAGTCTTCAAGGTATTAAAATATCATGAGGGGGAGAATATGCAAAAGCCAACTGGCAACTCGACTGCAGAGAAACCAGTGCAGGACTATCTACATAGGCTGCTTTGAACTGAACTTGAAACTGAAAGTACAGTTCCAGATTGCTGAATTCAGACACTTCATGTTATGGCAAGCCAGGAGGGTCAAGACACAGCATAAGTTATGCAAACTCTTGACCTCATGAACTCCTCTCACTAGCAATCTTTTTGAGAAGGTCTGTTGAGTTCAGCAGCAGTCAAGAAAGTTTCTCAAGTGTTTAAAAACTTGCAATCTATACTGCACAATTCAGTACTGAACACACAGCTAACGTACAGTCTGCTAACGGTTTATGTTTGTGCGCTGAACATGGGCACAGAGCATCCAAACCAGAGCTTCTTTACACACTCATGACATGTGCAATTCCTGTCTGTGCAACTTCCTTTTATTAATGTACAAACAAAACAGGATGAATTAAACATGCTATTGCATGTACTTTTTGGCAAGCATCAAAGATGAGGTAATTGAAGACAGTTATTACTTCCAGCTGTACAGTGCGAGAGCACAGCAACATTTAAATTACACCAGCCAAAATAAACAAGGTGTTCAGGTTTTTAACAATACTGTCCTTTAAAAGCTTCCAAAAATGAAACAGCTATGAACAATGACTTCAGATTGTATCACTGTTACATAAAGGCGGGTCATGAATAATCTAAAATGATTTCCGATAGGAAAAATGACTTAAAACTATTAGGAGTATAGTAATTATGTAACCTCACCAAAAATTATAATAAAATCCTTATATGGCACTTTTTGAGTTTTCAAAGTATTTTGCATGTTATCTCGGTTATCTGGCAAAATTCAGTAGTAAGGTATGTTGCCAGGTTTTCTTTTAAACATGAATTAACAACATGCACATATGGGGGGAACAGTCGCGTCACAAGGACTCGCGTCACCCCAGAGTGGGGCGCGCGTGTCACCTTTAATGATGTGGCCCCGCCCCCACGCGTGATGTCACGCGCAGGCGCAGAGCACACCTCGCGCCATTTTCGACTCATTTTGGAGCCAAACACTTGGGCGGGCGGGCCAACTCCAGCGGCAAAATGTAAGTGCCGGGGGGACGCGCATCACCCTTGTGCGCGCGTCACCCCCGGGCGGCCCGCCCGTCGCGCTTCTCTTTGTCGACGCCCCTGGGGGGGGAAATATATTGTGTGCTAGGATCCTGTCTAGTGACCAATGGCACAGCTCAATGGTTCGATGGGGAAAGAGAAAAGGAGATAAGGTAGGGATAAATTGGGTGCAGCTTTTGCAGTGCTGGACCGGGACTTACGGCAGCAGACTGCGAGATGTACTGTCATAGGCCCTGGATAGGATTGGGCCATGTGTCATCTATTTGATGGCACACAAGACAAACAAGGAAAGTATAGAGGAGGTTTTGAGTCAATGTTAAGGCTGCACCAAGGACCCAGATTACCAGTCCATTTCTGCGGGATGGGGTGTGATGTATTGCAAAAGTTGCAGAATGAGACTGTCAAGCGTGGGCAATTCTCCTGTTTTTAAAGTGGAGTTGTTAAGAGAGCAGAAAGAGAGGTTTGAAGCAAGCCTAGCAGCTAGGTGGTAGCCTTCTCTCTGGCTAAAGGAAGAGAGCTGGAGCCGCTTTCTAAGGGGGAGGAAGCTCATTGCAAGCCCACAAAGAATGACTGTCCAGATTGCTCTGGCGCTGCAGCTTCAAGGGCGACCCACACCGCACGAGATCAGGCGCGGAGGTGTGCAAGCGTAGGTGCCTGGCCGCCTGCCTCCAAGTGCTGCCCTGCTCTCCGCCAGTGTCGTCCTGCAATTAGTCCCTCCTGATTGTCCCGCCTTCTAATCGCTGATTGGATTAAACATAAGAGCGCACCAATTGACTGAAACCCCCTCTAATCCGATTGGTTAAAGCAGTAGCTCCGTGTCCCCGCCCCTCAAAACCTTGGGCAAGAAACAATTCTGCTCGCGCCAGAACTCGGGAGAGCGCAGGTCTCCCGCGTTCAGATGCAGATCTCTCAAACTGGTGGCCACACAGCTCCGCGAGCTCCTCAACCTGGGACATGCCGGAACTCGTGCGGTGTTGGTCACGCTTTAGTCTACACTCAGGGAGAAAGGAGAAGGGAATAGCACCAGGGAATCAAATGAACACAGCAGCAGCAAAGCAGGCAGAGGAGTAATGATGGACACCATGGCATGAGGGTCTAGTGACTCAGCTTCTCATACCTTTTTCTCCCACAGGATTTTATGAGATCATTTGTAGGATGAGCTCATCAAGGAACCTTCTTTGGTGGCTTAATGGCCCTTGATGGCATATGGCCCCATCTTATCCAACTCCCTGAACGGCGATGCAGCTGCACAGGCACGGCATCCGCTGCATCCTGCAGGGGAGTTTGGGCTGCTGGAGATCTCCTTGGGGTAAAGGGACATTTGCTCCCTTGCCCTAGGGCAGTGTTGCTCAAACTGTGGGTCGGAACCCACTTGGTGGGTCGCGACCTGATTTCTGGTGGGTCCCAGGTGATGGAAAGATCAGATAAGCAATTGCCTCAAGCCCTGAGGCTATTCAAAAATCACATAGCTACTAATTGCCCTGCAAAGAGCTGAGCTCCTGCAGTTTGCAAGATAGCTGCTAATTACCCTGCAAGCAGCTGAGCTCCTGCAGTTTACAAGTGTATGTAAATATAGGGAGATACATGTTTGAGCGTCTTTTTTCTTGTTCCCCCCCCCAAGTCTGTCAATGGCGGGTAGTGGGGGCAGATGAAGCCTGGGTCACATAACTAAGCCCCTCAAGCCTTGAGGCTATTCATTAGGACTGCCTCATTATTAGAAATGGATTGAGGTGTTTTTTTTTTGTTTTTTTTTTGCAAATAAATAAAATATTACCTGTAAATAAATAAACATTATTTCTTTCTAGATCACCTTTTTAAGTCTTGTAAAGCTAGGTGGGTCCCAATAGAGTGTCATTAAAAGTGGGTCCCAGTGCTAAAATGTTTGAGAACCACTGCCCCAGGGTAAGCCCCAGTAACCACTATAGGTCAACTCAGACCTGCACCTGCTCAGTCACTCCAAGTCAAGAAGTTCCTGGGAGGTGATGTTTGTTCCCCTGATGAAATGTGCTGTGCAGGGAAGGTGCAGGCAAGGCCCACTGTGCTGTGCAGGGAAGGTGCAGGCAAGGCCCACTGAATTTTCCAAAGAGCAGACAAGGCTCCATCCAAGCCAGCCTGGTCGAGTGCGTGCTAAGCAGTGCAGGGGTGGGGGAAGGGTGGTGTGGGAGGGCAGGGAAGAGCAAAACAGGGCAGGGGGAGGGCGGTGATCGGGGTGGTGGATGGGCAGAATGGGCCTGGGAGGGGGCAGGATCAACGGTGCTGGCGCACACCGTATCCTATCCCCCTTCTCGGGCCTGATCTGCTGACACATGTCCATGTGGACTTGTGCCAGCTGTATGGCAGGCACAGGTCCGAGCAGACCCATTGCACAGGCTGGGGCTTTCCCTGGGGCAAGGGGATGAATGGCTCGAAGAGACCTCCCACCTCCAAAATTCCCTTACAGGATGCAATGTAGCCAGAATCGGCCTCGCTGTATCAGCACGGGGAAAATTAGGTAGGATCCTGTGGTCAGGAGGCGGAAGGTGTGGTCTAGTGGTTGAGCTGCTGCCTGCCTGAAGAAAACCTGAGACCAGTTTGAGATAACTGGAAGTTATCAGCAAGCAAGATAACCTGTGTTAACCTTCTCTGAGTGAGAGGAATCTCAGGTTAACCTGTGTTAACCTTCTGTGAGAGAAGGGAGTTGCTGTCGAGCAAGCTAGGAAAGTGTGTGCTGTGCAGCCAGAGAGATAACCACACAGTTGAAGGGAAACAGCTGGAGAATGAAAAAGGGTTCTATGCAAATAGAACATTACTGTAAAAACCCCTACGGGGGGTAAGAAATGTCTGCCTATTTAAACCACCTTTGAATTCTGAAGAGAAGTCTGAAAACAAGAAAGGCAGTATATAAATACAGATGATGATGATGATGATGATGATGATGATGATTGGACTGTCCCACCCTTTGATTTCTTTCCCACCCTTCTTCCAAGGAGCAGAGTGTTGGTCTCTCTCTCTCTCTCTCTCTCTCTCTCTCTCTCTCTCTCTCTCTCTCTCCCCCCCCCCCCCCCAATTTATCCACACAACAATCCTGTCATGTACTTTTGACTGAAAGTTAGTTACTGGCCCAAGGTCATGCTGTGAGTTTCATGGCTGAGTAGAACTGCATGATATGAACAATGTCTGCTTCAAGAGACAGGAGAATCCACATTCATCAGATCAATGGGTAGGTTTCTAAAGATTATTTTATGAACTAAAACATGACTGTTTCCTTGTTTCTGTGATGACCATAATCACAAATTCAACCTCCAAACCCTAACCCAGCATTATAGAGCGCATTGTATGCCTAGTGATAGCTCCCAATGTTACGCCGTTTTTCAAAGACATACTAATGATACCAGAAAGAGATGAATAAGCCTCTTAACTTGTCTTCTACACAGGCACTTCTTTAGAAAATTTAAATCACTTGCGTAAAACTTTTGCATGTTCAAGGGCATTCATCTGATTGATTTCCCATTAGTTGCAATCTCTGAATCCTCCAAGGAATTATATGGGGATATTTATCTTCCCTGAGGCATACATATGGAACATTCTGGGCAATATTTCATCACAGAGGCTTTGGCTTTTTTCCTGAATAATGCGAACAATCATTTTTCTTCTATGTTCCTAGTTGTGTGCACAGTTCAGTAGAGAGGATCTAAAAAAGTGCCACTTCCAAAGCTGCAGATGAAGCTTTTGTTCATTTGTCAAAAGGTTAGACTTGTCATTCACAAGGTAGAACACAGTCAACCCACTCAATAATTTTGTCTTACCAGATCCCATCATCTCTCTTTTTCCCCAACAGCCTTAGGTAGGCATCAAAACCAAGATGTTTATTAAACCAAGATGTTCCAGGATGAGGTGATGGCTTTGGGCAGCCATATCAGGTTCTAGATCAGGGGTGGCCAACCTTTCAACGAGAATGCTCCTTGCCCTTTAATTGTTGTATAGGGGAGGGCATTTCAGCAGGTACAGCTGCTTTAGCAGCACCATCAGCACTTGCAGCTGCCAAGATTCTGTTTTCTACACAACTCTTAAGAATGCAGAGGCCCTAATGGTGGAGGGTGAATGGCCACCCTGTTCTAGATCATCCAGCTCAGAACAGTTGAAGTCAATGGTTTGTGCTTGAAGCTGGGGTCCAATAATAATAAGATACAGCTCTGTTGATCAAGCAAAGGCAGAAAGCCAGGCTTTACGAGACCTGGTAAATCAGTTTTCATACTATCAGCCAATTGCACGAGCTGATGCTGCATCCATATCAGAAGAGGGTGCTGAGGTCTCTGAGTACACTCTAGGGATGTGCAGGAACTCTTTTAACACTTTCCTAGAGTTTCTCTAGAGCTTCTGAGCTTCTATAGAGTTCTTTGGTGCCCCCAGAACGTGTGAGCTGATATATGTCACCGTGAGCTCTCTGGAAGATGAAGGGTTAAGTAAAACAGAAAAAAAGCAAGTTTCAATGCTGGTTTCTTCCCATGCAACTGGAACTGCTTGGGTGTGGCTACAGGTAATTACATTGGTTCTTCTCATCTCATTGTTGCATCTTCTCTTGGACGGGCAATAATCAGGGTGGCACTGTGTCCAGTCTGTCCTGCTCACTGGTAACATACGAAAGGTCCCTAAATTAGCCTTTCATTTAAACATAATGCAAGGAGGAAGGCCCCAAAGACAGAATTATTATCCTAGTTATAAATTCAGTTATACATAGTGACGTTGCACCTATTGGGCTTATTGATTATGCCATTTAAGGTACATTATGCAGGAAAACCAAAACAAATCCCCCAACCCCAAAGCAAAAGCTATTTCTTTTTTTATGGATAATTTGTTTAGAATTAGGTGCAGAATAATTTTCTCTTGAAATGGGTTTCATTGAATGGAGGTTGGATTTTGTTTGGAGTCGCCTCTTTATTCTTTCAATTGCAGAGAGAGAGAGAGATATTACATGTTGCGGTTCAAGAGTCCTTGTTTTACACTGTATAGGAGATCTGTGCACTGTTCTGAAAGAGGCTTGAAATACATTATGTAGCCATTGGGAATGTATTTCTGACTTCATTAGCAACAGGGGAGCACTCCATGCACCGTTTGTTAGAATGTTGTGTAACATTTATACAATAGGTTTAAACAACTACTCACAAACGCATGCCAACACAATATTATTTTAATTGCTGGGGTTTCTTTAATTTACTCCAGCTACATTGTTGCTTTGCCATATAAGATTTTCAGTCTAAACACACACACACACACACACACACACACACACACACACACACACACACACACACACACCATCAATAACAACATAGCATACTTCAAACTCCCCAACCCTGGCAACAGATTGTGACCATCAAATCAAATGGATTAAAATGAGTTTCGGAATATTGCCTGCATAATGGAAAAAATGGTATGAAAGTCAAATTGACAGTATGTTTTTGAAATTTGTTTACATCAGCTGTTTCCCTCCCCAGAAAGAGAAAAAAACAAACAAAAACATTTGAATATTCCAGCATGCAATCTATGGCTTATTTTTGGTTTTATTTATTCAAATGTGTAATAAATGGTTGCCAGCTTCCAATAAACGGCTCTAGCTGTTTTCAGGCTTCCTTCCTACATGTATTTTAAATGGTGTCAACAGGACTATTCAAAGCCTTGGTGTTGCCTAAGGTGACACCAAATGTTGACGTCCTTCCCCATGCGCCCGCACCCGGTGCACTCAGAGCATGGTGATCTAGACCCCACCCGCAACACTCCCTTACCTGCAGCTCTGGCATCGCTGCCGGCCCTGTTTAAAATAAGCAATAGAGAGTGAAGCATGCTGGTCCTCCAGCAAGGAGGCATGCCAGCGGCAATGGCGGCTTTTCTCTGTCTTCCTCCAGCATCACTGGAGATTGGTGGGCGGCAATCCAGAGCAAGGAAGTGAGCAGACACAGAATGCAGGGGACACCTCCTCAGTTCTCAGTGCCATCCCCCCCCCCCCAACCTGCCAGTCAGTGCAAATTTTTTGGTCCATGTCATGGGCAGGCTGGCCCTGGTGTGATCATTATATGGACCAAACCTTTCTGACAGTGCAATCCTGTGCATCCTTGCGCCGGTATAACAGTAGATGCACCAGTGTAACAGCAAATGCACCGGTGTAAGCATCTACTGTTACAATGGTGCAAGGTTACACAGGATTGTGCTGTGAATCACATGTCTGCTCAGGGTTTCTCTTTCATTTTTCCAATGTTTATTCATGATCATTTTTATTAGGGAATGCCGAGCCTAATGTGCTTGCATCCAAGGCCATTCTCTGTTGAAAGAAAAACACAGACAAGGCTGTATTTTCAAAATATTTATAGATAAGCAGCTTCAGCAAAGCAATACTTTGTATATACAAAATTCCAACTCCACGGCATAGACTCCAGCTCTCTCAAAACTCCACACAACGACCCACACAGGTAGGCTCTGCCAGTCTCCTTATATAGTACCTTTACACCAATCACAGTGGAGATTGATGCCTCTCATTATCTATTGCATCAGCTCTTTCCACAGGTGCATTGTCACAGTGATTCAGCATTTTTCCTGCTCTATTTCACTTTCACTTTTCATTGCATCACTTTATATTACATAGAGACTTGGGACTTGATTCGAGACTTGGACCCAGAGACTTGATCCACAACCCTGGCTCCTACTACCACTAATGAGTCTGAAGGTCTGAACAAAGTATGTGGGTGTATAGCTGTGTGCATGTAGGTTCTCTATCTATGTACCATTGAGGCCCCTGAGTTTTGCAGGGCTGAGGGCTCCCAATTGTATGAAGACAGTTTATACATGTTCCGCTTGTAGATTTATAGACTTTGCCCAGATCTTTAGATGAATGTGGGAGGTTGGGAGAAGACACAGTAAGCACAATCAAAATTCCACCCTCCACCCCCATAACGGGCTCATATATGTAGAAAATCTGCCTCTTTTGGTTGACAACTCCAGCACTTCCTTAATGTATTGCTAACTCTTTTTTGTTTATTCTAGCTGGCGTACAATACCATTGAAAAAGAGTCACTTTGTTATAATGAAGTGCGGATTTATACTGCAATGGCAAGTCAAGGGATTGAATATCAATACTGGGGGATTTGAGGGTCTTTGAACTTACCGAAAGTGAGAGAAATGGAATTTGAGAGCTAAGCAACGCGTTTATTTCTCAAACATAAATGATTGTGGATTCATCAGTATTGCATGTTTTGTGGGTTTTGGTTTTTATTTTAAGAGTAAAGAGATAAAAGTGCCTGGGTGCCTACACACCTGTCTGTTTCCGTGAGTCACAGAAAATAAGTTTCAAGAGTCCATTCAAAAATGTGGATCTAGATGTGGCACAATCATCTCTGGACTGCACCACTTCAGAGTATCACATATACACAAGGAAATTCCGCTTGAGCAGAGAAACTGCAGTTGTGTTCTGGGTGGTGTGGAGTCCATCCAGCACATGATTTTACATTGTCCCTTTTATAAAGTTCTTCAAATGGCATTTTTGGATCCGATTTGATTAATGGGTCGGTGGGTGGGAGGATTTAGGAAAACTTCAATATATTTTATCAGATGTGAGGGATGGAAAAATGGAGAAGGTCGCCTTGTTTTTAAAGCTGGTTGCCAAGAGACGTTTGGTGAACTATCATAGTCCTTAGATTGTATGTTAGGGCAAGATGCTGTTTTATTTTCTGTAGTGGTTGCTGTATATGTATGTCTTATTTATTTTATGTTTATGCCAAGAAAGGTTCTATCTTGCAGGATATAGGGTCTATGGGTCTAAATGCCATGTACATATTCTATCAAAGCCAGAATAAGATTAAAAACAATTTTCAAACACTGAAATGCAGATTTTAATAACAAGTACAAAAAACTGTGACCAGGAAAAATACATTTAAAATTCAAGGCTGAAGATGGTGCAAAAAACCCCGACGTTTTGTCTTATTCCTAAGACATTTTCTAGGTGGTGACAGCTTGGCTGTTAGGATGACACTGAAAACCAACCGACAGAATGGAACTTTAAAGGAAACCACCAGGCAGAACTATACAGAGATCTTAAAGAAACATCAGGCAAATTCATAAGGCAAACACATCCTATAAACTAACAGGATATAGGGTATGGGTAGAGATGCCATATACAAATTCTATCAAAGCCAGGATAAGATTAAAAACAATTTCCAAACACTGAAACGCAGATTTTAAAAAACAAGATCAAAAACTGCGAACAGGGAAAATACATTTAAAATCCAAGGCTGAAGATGGTGCAAGAACAGACGTTTCATTCCAAACTAGGAACTTTTTCCAGATGCAATCATAAGGATTGTAAGATGGTAAGTCAGCAGCGCAAAAACCCTCAAGTTTAAAGGCTGAAAAAAGCGCAGGAAAACCAAGAGATGATTAGAAATTGAACCGGGAGCTAATTGGAAGCAAAACTCAAACCAAAAGCGGCCGACAAGATGACAGAGGATGACCTCTGTTGTTGATTGTTTTCTTTTATTTCTGTATCTGTCAAACAGACCTTATGAATAATAGGAAACCATATTTCATTAATAAATGAAAGATCTTGCTGTCTGTTAATCAGGTCTCCTGCGTGTCTTTTGCTTATTTCCACCGCTTCCAAATTCCAGAGTGTTCTGGTGTTGCTGTCATTTATCAGACATTTCTATCTATCTATCTATCTATCTATCTATCTATCTATCTATCTATCATCAGGAAAGGTACACATTCAAACATATGCACAAGAAAAGCTAGGATGGGAGGAGAAATGATAGGCTAAGTTCCTTCTCCATGACATGTTAGCTTCCAATGGTCAAGGAGTTATACATGGAGAAACATTCAGACATATAGTCTCCATCTGCAGTTTCAAGAGATACAGTCAGGATGGAATGTTCCAAGTGTGGAATGTTCCAGGAATGTTCTACACATTTTGCCAGCTCCTCACACACAACCTTTTCTGGTCGTCCTATACATGTTTGCCGTCCGTATGTTCTGCAAAGCTATCATTAAAGACAAAGAAAAAGTGGCACTGAAAAAGGTGACAGGGGCAGAATATTTATTCATTACATTTCTATCCTGCCATTTCCCCAAGGAACCCTGAGCATGAGGTAAGTATTGGGGGGCAAGGGGAGACTTTATGCATATTTGGAGACCCTTGGGGTCTTGAGGTCCAGATCTTGGAAGTTTTTGTGAGATTTGCTGGAGCCAAGCAGAACCAGAATAAGCATTCAGCTCAAGTCCACCTCTAGGAGGGGGGGGGGGGGGTTATACAGGAAACACCATACCATGACTCATAGTTCCCTCTTCTTATCAAATGCTGCAGACAAGACCCAAGGCATGTCTATGCGCACCATGCTTTCTGTGCAAGCTACTTTAGGATATCTGGAGCCAGCCACTTAAAAACAGACTGTGAAACCAGATGGATCTTTGGGATGAAGCAGCAAGCAAGCTCCATTGTCCTCCATATCCATTAATTCTGCACTATTCTGTTCTATCTATCTATCTATCTATCTATCTATCTATCTATCTATCTATCTATCTATCTATCTATCTATCTATCTATCATCTGCTCACCTGAATTTTGCTGCCTGCCACTACTACTGCTATAACTCTTCTAGTTCTTTATGATCCTGTTTTAAAGACAGATATAAATTATGTGATGTTGTTTGGGGCCCGGGGGGGGAGGGGAGCCATAAATAGCAGAACAACAAATTCTAGCCATGGCTAGCTTCAGGTTAGCTTTCATGCTATATCCTTACAGCTGCTCTAGGAAAAAAGATATGCCCGTCCAGCTGAATAGGCTTCATGATGGAATGCCAGTGGAGAGATGTAATATTATTTGTCTACGCCAAGAAGCAAGCAGCTCCAGCCACTGCAAAATGGCTAGCTGGCTGGCCACAGTTATTATCTGAGCAATCTAAGTAGTTATGCTTCAAGCTCCAGGGTGTTGAGCATAATAGCGCTGTCTAGACGCAGTGCCTACAGAAAGAGATTGCCTTCCCTTCTGCTCTTGCTGGTCAAGCCAGGTTAATGATGATTGACTTAATGAGAGTCACCTGACTTCTAACCTAGGGAAAGGAGAGTCTTATTTGCCAGGATGAACAATATTATTCTCCTTTGATGGAACGGACTCATTTCATTTGCCTGAGATGTTTTTACCTCTCTAAACTATTGTGAGGCCTATAGGAAATTGGCCGCTGGTGAAGGTAGCTCATGTCACTGATTATGGCTGGGACGGAGTATGTTGCTGCTTTTAGTACTGTACGGTGTCTAGATAATTACAAGCACTTAATATATTTCAGTCTATTATTATTTCAAATCAAAACCAAGGAAAAATTCTAGCATATGCTGAGTAAAGATGGCAGTACTGATTCTGGAGTTAGTGGGGCTGCTGGTCTTTTCTCCCTCTCACTTTCCCTCTTTCACACAGACACAAATACACACACACACACACACACACACACACACACACACACACACACACCAATGCACAAATGTACACATTCTTCTAAAGACATTTCTCCCAAACCCAAAGACAGCCACATGCAGCCAGTTACTTTTGCACAGAAGCAGTCACTCAGCAATCTCGTCAGCCACATGCATGCCCATGACTTTTTAAAAGACAAAATCAGCAAGTTCACCTCTCTCCCTCCCCCCTCCAAACTTGTTTCAACTCCAGTTATCAACAATTGGATCTCCTGTTTAAATGCTTTTTAAAAGCAACTATGCCCACCCACCCACCCCTTATTGGATCAGGAATGCAGCATTAGGGAGTGGGGTGGTTAATTCTTTCTTGTGCACAGTTTTTGCAGTGTAAATCACCTTGCCCAACTATATTGGCCCATTAGGGAGCATATGGATACACATACGTTTTCCCTAACAGGGCAAATAGCAGTCAGGTGGGCAATTCACACAGGGAAAATAGTGGAAGGGAAGTTTAACCACATGCCTCCACCCCAGCACCATGGTCCAGGTCTGAGTTGGGGCCCCCAAAAAGAGAAATGAGAATTCCATTCAGAGATCACCAAGATCTTGTCCATTTTGGAGACACCAAGCCATCATGATATTTGTGGTATTGAATTCCAAATGTCGATTATGATTTCTGCGAAGAAGCGCTTCCTTTTGTCTGTCTTCAGTCTACGATCAGCCAAGATGCTGAGATGCATGGACAGTTTGGAGTGGGTGCTCTGAGGGATGCAACCATTGCTTAGCTCAGGGCACCTCTTCAATTGTGTTGCTAATGGCCTCACTTTCCAAAACATGCACAACAACCTCTCCCAGCTCCATGTTGATTCCTCAGCTGACATTTCTGAGAGTCAACCAGGACTCTGCCCTGGAGGGAGTTGAGACATGGCTCTCCCTCTAATCCAGGGCTTCTCAAGGTATGTCCCCTACGTACCATCTCCCAAGTCATCACAAAGCCAGTGTATCACCAAAAATAATTGTCGATGATGTCATCGCCAGTTACTTTCAGGTTGGGAGGCCAGACACACAGCAGTGAGCACCAAGGAAGAGTTGTAAGACGCTCACAACAGGCCGGAAAGCTTTTTAAAGTGTGCGAAAATCACACGCTGGAGCTCTGCCCACTGAGGCAAGCCTCCTACCACTGTTCGTCAGGAAACACTACTGGGGGGGGCGGGTGTTCGCGGGTGCCGCGCATACCACTGCACATGTACCACTAATGTAACCTTGAGACTACCTTTACTTTCAAGTGAATGAGGTTTTTTTTTTGGGGGGGGGTTGGGGAAGTTGGAGCATACAAACTATTATTACTTATTACTATTATTATTTATTAGGCCAGCGGGTGGCGCAGTGGGTTAAACCGCTGAACCATGAGCTGTCGATCGAAAGGTCGGCAGTTCGAATCCGCAACGGGGTGAGCTCTCGTTGCTTGGCCAGCTCCTGACAACCTAGCAGTTCCAAAGCATGTCAATGTGAGTAGATAAATAGGTACTGCTTGCGGGAAGGTAAACAGAGCTCCATGTTCCAGCCGCATGCTACGCACTGCGGCAAGGAGAGTCATGCCGACCACATGACCACGGAGGCGTCTTCGGACAACGCTGGCTCTTCGGCTTTGAAATGGGGATGAGCACCACACCCTAGAGTCGGACATGACTGGACTTAATTGTCAGGGGTCACCTTTACCTTATTATTATTTATTAGGTTTTTATCCTACTTTTCTTCCTCATAGGGAGAAAACTAGCCATGCCCATATGAGACTGAGACTGTAATCCAATCCACTTTCCTGAGACTAAGCTCCATTTACACAATGGAACTGTGTTCTGAGTAGAGATGCATTATAGGGCATGAGATGCATGAGTAGAGATGCATGAGATTTCCAACCTTTCTATTAGCCCCTTTTCATATCAGCTTTACATACAGATGAAGGGCGTAAGGGTCTCCTCCATGCTATGACAAGCTTCCCATGCTGTTTTCTGCAGATTGAGCTGATGTAAAAAAACACAGGAGCAGGTGAAATCAGTGTTGCTTCTGATCAAAAAGCAACAGGGCCCAAACATGTGGGAGGGGGGAGAGTTCACTTTTAATTCATGACTCATAAGATTGAAAGTTTTGGATGGGATTACGGCATATGTGTAGTGTTGCCAGATCTCAGTCTGAGACCAGTTTTGGAGGGCTATCTCAGGGTCTTCTGCTAGGGTTTCAGATCTTGGGTTCTGGAAGACCTGGGGCTGAAATCTAAAGGACCACTACCACTGCCTCCAACCTCTCCCCCAGTCAAAATTCACTATGTGCTGCTGGCAGCCACTCCACGCCCTCCAATTCCCTGGAAAGGCAGTAGACTGATGTGGCAACAGGAGTTTGGCAGCAGTGTAACTAATGCCTGCCAGGTCAGGTATAAGTATTGGGCCTGGTCAACAGAGCAGTACAGTACTCCCCCCATATCCACTGGGGATATGTTCCAGGCCCTTCCGTGGATACTTGAAACCGTGGATAGGAGCGAACACCCCCTCCATGGTTTCCTGAGGGGGCCCCGCCCTGCCACCCAGGCATGCTTGCCCCCCCCAGCTCTTATTTTTCTTTCAGCAAGCTTTGTTTCTTCCTTAAAACAAACAGAGAAGCAGCCTCCATTGCAGGCAAGTAGAACGAGACTAAGTCCTAGAAAGGCTCTGCAAGGTTTCTGTTAACCTTGCAGAGCCTCTCTAGGACTTAGTCTCGTTCTACTTGCCTGCAATAAGCAGCCAGAGGCTGCTTCTCCTGTTTGTTTAAGGAAGAAATGAAGCTTACTGGGAAAAAAGTAAAAGCCTGGGGGGGTGGTCCCAGCGATCCGTGGATAACTGAAACCGTGGATAGCGAATCCGTGGATATGGGGGCCCACCTGTACTGCTAAGCTCCAGTCCCAGCTTCTTAAGGTCTAGGCTTGGGTACAGCCGCCCCAGCTACGACCTGACACCTGCCAACTCTATTGTACCATGTAATTTCAATCCACTGCTTCTTGGTATATTCTCAATGGTGACGACAAACAATTGCCCCTCCATTTTTCTTTCTACCAGCCTTTGAAAGACTTCAAACAGTTCTATTGTTGCAACAAGCATTGAACAGTTTTGTTTGAATCCCATCACTCGAGCGGTGAAAAAAAAATCTTACATATTTTAATTTTTACATTGAGTAGTGCAGCTGGTAAGGACCTTGAACAGAGCCCAGTTCATTTGGCTCCTGTACATAATCAGACGCCTAATAGCATACACAGCTGTAGGTAACTAGGAAGTGCCAATGTCTGCTAGCGGAGGCCTCCATGACCCAAGCAATTAACCTTATATTAACACCTTTAACAAAGATCATCTGTTACCAGTTTGCCTTTAGACTGTGTGCAGGGGGAGGTAGGTTGAGTCCCCAGTGTTATCTAGAACTGGAAAGTATTGTAAATGTTGTTCTTTCAAAAAACAAAACAAAACAAAACATGTGTTTGTTTTTTATATCCTCAATTGGCTTTCTCGTATAAGAGCGGAATGAAGCCCTCGTGGTCTATAGTAGCTGCATTTAGGAGCTTGCAGAACTAATTATCTGGCTTTTAAAAATGGTTCACAAGTGCATAGACATTTAGTTATTTTTTTAAATAATAATCCACCCTTTGATTTCCATGCGCTGCTTGCAGCAGACCACTTTCTGGGACGCTCATAGTAGCCCTGTTTAGCCAACCAAATCCCATGAATAAGGAATGCAGAGTGGGTGGAGTGGGGCGGGGTTTCAGTCATATGAAGCTGCCTTAAATGGAGTTGCACCCTTGGTCCATCTAACACAGTATCAACTACATTGACTGACAGTGGCTCTCCAGGTTTTCCAACAGAGGTTGTCCCCAGCCCTATATCTGGACTGAAATGGACCCTTCTGAACAGTGGCGGAGTGCCGACCGCCCCCCCCGCACCAGACGTGATGTAACGGCTGCAGCTGTTAAGGACACTACCGTGGCGCAAGGCAGGTAGGAGGGCCAAACCAGCCGTCACTGCTCCTTGCTTGTGCCGACAAATGGTGCGAGTTGTGCTCCCCCTGACTCCCATGACACCTCCGCCCGCCTGCTGCCGGGGCCCCCGATCCCGCCACCCCAATCCCGCCGCCCGGGGGTCCACTGCCCCCCCTAACATCGTCTCTGCTTCTGAATGCAAAGAATGTCTTCTACCACTGAGCTGTGGTCCATGCCCTGTAGGGTTGCCGAGATCATGAGATTATGGGCCCCATCATTGACTTCCATCCAACCTTCTGTACAGAGGGCTATTATTTTTGCTGCAATTTCATTCAATCTTCTTTATTCTGTATTATTCTAATTCGATCTAATTGTTTGTTTTGTGACTTTATATTGTGTTAATGTTCATATTTTGACTTTATTGTGCATCCCCTTGAGGGAACTGTTAGTTTAAAACATACAAATGCTATACAAATCTAAAAATACATAACTAAGATCAAGCGCCCTCTGCGGTTAGATGTGGCCACAGTGAGCCCATATGAGAAACCATGCTCCAGAAATACAAGTGAGCATAATGGCTTTGTGTCATTTCAAAATGTTGTAGGTAAGAACAACAGGAAGGAGCCTGGTTCTCACAGTGTGCCCTGCCAGGCTAAACCAGGAACTCAAGTTAAGCCCCCGCCGAGCAGCAGAGGGGCGTAGGGAAGGCGGAATGGGGTGTTCCGAGGGTGGGACTAGTCAACCGGGCCCGGGAAGGGGGAGGGATCGGCGGCGACCTCCTCCGCCATATCCTATCCCCCTTCCCGGGCCTAGCTGCCATTACACGGGGCTCTTGAGTGTGCATCAAAATAGCTGGTGCACATCCGAGTACCCCATTCGGGCGTCTGGTGCATTACTCGAGATTATGGGACGAACATCCCCTTACCCCAAGGAGGCCTCCGGCTGCACCAGGACAGGCCCAAAACTGAATAGGATGCGGCGGGCACTTTTTTTTTGCCACCGCAACCTGCTAGACAGGATTGCGCTGTAACTGACTTGACTGTTAAGACTGACAAAAAGGAGAAAGCACCAAATTCATACTGCAAATATAAGGCATTTCCATGCAGGAAGAACCAGTTACAAAGGATATTGCAGCCTACGCAATGAGTTGAAGGTTAACTTATTACATTACAATTGCTTTCTAAAGTTTTTTTTTTTAACTCTGAGTCAACTACACATTACAGGCATGCATTGCTTAATGACGGGGATACGTTCTGAGAAATGCATCATTAGGCGATTTCATCGTCGTGTGAACATCGAAGAGTACTTACACAAACCTAGATGGTATAGTCTACTACTGTATAGTAAATACATAAACCAGTAACAGTTCATTTATTATCATGATCAAGTATTATGTACTGTGTTGTTGTTGTTCAGTCGTTAAGTCGTGTCCGACCCTTCGTGATCCCATGAACCATATCCCGCCAGGCCTTCCTGTCCTCCACTATCTTCCTGAGTTCGCTCATTTTCATGTTCGTTGCATCGGTGATGCTGTCTAACCATCTCATCCTTTGCCTTCCCCTTCTCCTTTTGCCTTCAATTTTTCCCAGCATCAGAGTCTTCTCCAGAGAGTCCTCTCTTCGCATTAGGTGGCCAAAATATTTGAGTTTCAGCCTTAGTATCTGTCCTTCCAGGGAACAGTCAGGGTTGATTTCATTTAGGATTGACTGATTTGATCTCCTAGCAGTCCAAGGGACTCTCAGGAGTCTTCTCCAGCACCACAGTTCAAAAGCATCTATTCTTCGGCGCTCAGCCTTCCTTATGGTCCAACTCTCGCAACCATACATTGCTACTGGGAACACCATCGCCCTGACTATGCCAACTTTTGTTGGCATGGTGATATCTCTGCTTTTTATTATGCTGTCTAAGTTTGCCATAGCTTTCCTTCCAAGGAGTAAGCGTCTTTTAATTTCATGGCTGCTGTCTCCGTCTGCAGTGATCTTGGAGCCCAGAAAAGTAAAATCTGTTACTGCTTCCATTTCTGCCCCTTCTATTTGCCAGGAATTGATGGGCCCAGATGCCATGATCTTAGTTTTATTAATGTTGAGTTTCAAGCCAACTTTTGCACTCTCCTCTTTCACCCTCATCAAGAGGCTCTTTAGTTCTTCTTCACTTTCTGCCATTAGGGTGGTATCGTCTGCATATCTGAGGTTGTTGATATTTCTCCCGGCAATCTTGATTCCGGCTTGCGATTCATTCAGCCCTGCATTTCTCATAATGTACTCTGCATATAAGTTAAATAGGCAGGGTGACAATATACAGCCTTGCCGTACTCCCTTCCCAATTTTGAACCAGTCGGTTGTTCCATGGCCAGTCCGAACTGTTGCTTCTTGACCCGCATACAGGTTTCTCAGGAGACAGGTAAGGTGGTCTGGTACCCCCATCTCTTTAAGAATTTGCCACAGTTTGTTGTGATCCACACAATCAAAGGCTTTTGCGTAGTCAATGAAGCAGAAGTAGATTTTTTTTTTGGAACTCTCGTGCTTTCTCCATGATCCAGCGCATGTTGGCAATTTGATCTCTTGTTCCTCTGCCTCTTCGAAACCCAGCTTGTACGTCCGGTAGTTCTCGGTCCACGTACTGCTGAAGCCTAGCTTGTAGGATTTTGTAGGATTATGTACTGTACATAATTATATGTGCTATACAGGTGGACCCCCATATCCATGGATTCGCTATCCACGGTTTCAGTTACCCACGGATTGCAGGGACCCCCCCCCCAGGCTTTTACTTTTTTCCCAGTAAGCTTTGTTTCTTCCTTAAACAAACAGGAGAAGCAGCCTCTATCTGCTTATTGCAGGCAAGTAGAACAAGACTAAGTCCTAGAGAGGCACTGCAAGGTGCAAGAAACCTTGCAGAGCCTCTCTAGGACTTAGTCTCGTTCTACTTGCCTGCAATGGAGGCTGCTTCTCTGTTTGTTTTAAGGAAGAAACAAAGTTTTCTGAAAGAAAAATAAGAGCTGGAGGGGGCGCACACGCGTGCCCACAGGGGAGGCAGGGCGCGCCCCCCCCCCAGGAAACCATGGAAGGGGTGTTCGCTCTTATCCACGGTTTCAAGTATCCACGGAGGGGCCTGGAACATATCCCCAGCGGATATGGGGTGAGTACTGTACTTTTATATGACTGGTAGCGCAGTAGGTTTGTTTACACACACATCACCACAAACACATGAGTACATCGATGCGTTGCACTACAACGCTATGACGACACTAGGCAATAGGAATTTTTCAGATCCATTATAATCTTATACAGTGCTTTTTTGGGGGGTTGTTTTTAAAAGTGCTGGAACTCACATCTTGTAAAAATGATATTCAGATCCGAAATGAAATTTAAAGTACTTCATACTAAATTCGCATAACATGATTTCGCATATACGACGGAGAACCGCTAAAGTGACAAATCTGTGATGGCTCATTCACACATGCAGGTCATCCGTCAGTGCTATAGTCAATGAGTAATGAACATGAATGTTTTTATTGGTCATAATTACTGTATTTTTTTGTCACAGATTTCCATTAGCAGCATTGTGATAAGAAAAGCCACATCTACTAAATTTGTTTATGATACACAACTTTGAAAGGTAAAAAACTTTTTATTACATCAAATGCTAACAACTACATCAGTGTTTCTCAAACTGTGGGTCGGGACCCACTTGGTGGGTCATGACCTAATTTCTGGTGGTTCCCAGGTGATGGAAAGATCAGATAAGTAATTGCCACTAGCCCTGAGGCTATCCAAAAATCAGATAGGTACTAATTGCCCTTCAAAGAGCTGAGCCCCTGCAGTTTGCAAGATAGCTGCTAATTACCCTGCAAGCAGCTGAGTTCTTTACTTGTAAATAAATAAATTTATTTCTAGATCACTTTTTTTAAAGTCTCATAAAGCTAGGTGGGTCCTGATACAGCGTCATGTTAAAAAGTGGGTCCTGGTACTAAAATGTTTGAGAACCACTGAACTACATCTCTCTTGTTACATGAAATCTGGGAGTACAATGGGCTTCGGGAGATCTGTCCTTCCTTTTCACCATTTCAATAAAAACCCCTTTATATGACTCCATCACAGAGCACAGAAGTATGGCAGCTGCTATACCAGTACAAGAATATTTCCTGTTTAATTCTATGCGTCTTCGATCTCCTATATTATAGACTTCCAATGATTACATCAACCAGCAAATGACCGGACTGGGTACCAGTCAAACCATTCTGCGTGCATGTTAAAAATCATTTTTCATATGTTTGTTGTGTATGATATTTATAAGGCACGTGTATCATGCCACAGTGATAACCCTGTCTTATGCTGACAATAAACTATTAGAAGGTGTTAGAGATTTTACACCAAATCGGTATTTTTCTTTCCTTTGTTTTCTAATTGCGTTCATAGTGTTCGAGACAATGCAGGCAATTAGACAACTAGGAACCTTTGCCAAGGCTGTTTAGTTAATCTTTTCTCCAATAGGGCTTCCAATTTGGATATTTGCAAAAGAAGGAGGGTTTTATATTGTTAATAATAATGGTGAGATTTTTTTTTTTTAAATCAATAGATTGTTGACGGCAAAGAAAAAGAAGAAGGTGGCAATATCAACAGGGAGAAGGTGGATTCGGACGAGCTAGTGAATGCAATATTTCACATTCACCCTTTTTGTTTTGAAGTGATTTTTTTTTTATTTCTTTGGAAGTGCTATCCTGCTTTTTTTTCTGTGACATTGTTGCAGCTAGCAACTGATAGACATGGTGTCTCATTTATTAATATTAAATACAGTATATAAAAGGAAAGAATGAATTATTCATGTATTAAATCAAAGTAACCTTTTAAAATATATGATATTTATTCAATTTATTTAAAGAATCTATACCCCGCCTTTCTCATGCCAAAGCATATCACTAATGACCTTTGTAAACAGCAAGACTTTACATCTGCTGCTGGCTTGTCATGCGGGCTGGTGGGTTTACAGGAGGTGGAATTCTATAATTCTTGCAGCCACTACTGAGAAAACAAACACTCTGACAGTGCAATCCAGCGCAAGGATCCAGCCAGCGGCCCATGGCCGCCTGCCAAATCTGCCACCGGGCCAGAGGTCTACTCAGGGAAGGGGACACTCGTCCCCTTCCCGGGGTGTAAATCCAGGCAGACTCAATCGGCCTCCTCGGATTTCCGAGGCTAAATAGTACATAAATCCCAAGTTATGTGCACCGTAGAGAAGACTGAGAAAACACTTTTTAAAAATAAATTGGACTTCCTGAGAAATAAAATCTTTTGAGATCTGAAGCCATGTAATAATCTTTAATACTAAATTTTACAATAACATGCAAAAATCCAACATTTCTGCTGTCAATACTGCCAGCCTTCGTCAGGGAAATAAAATGAGACCATGGGGGATGCCTACAGCAGGAGATATAAAGCAACAGTTGCTGAAGGCTTCTCACGACGCAATCCTTTGTAACCTTGCACCGGTGTAACAGTAGATGCACCGGTGTAACAGCAGATGTACCAGTGTAAGTGCACTTACACTGGCACTTACACTCCCTGAGGCATCTGGTGGGGCCACTATGAGATACAGGAAGCTGGACTAGATGGGCCTTTGGCCTGATCCAGCAAGGCTCTCCTTATGTTCTTAAGTGCACTTACACCGGTTACACCGGTACAAGGTTACACAGGATTGCGCTGTAAGAAGGTTACTCTAGTTCATTTCTGATCTTAAATTGGACTTTATTTGAAATGCAGCATTTCAAGTTAGTGTAGAACCATAAGTGACATTTACAACATTATAATTTTGTATACTGTATATTGTTAATAATGCTACTGATAAGATTTTATTTTGCTATCAAAATAAATATTTTAAAAAAAACTGAAGCAAATGCACATTTTAATATTACATTCACATGAGACGGGACATGCCCAAAACATTTTTAGTGCCATGTGTGAAAATGCCATGGAACTGCAAGAGTAACCTTCACTGTTCTTTCTCTGTTTAATAAAATGAATCTTTTGGGCCAATATCGAGAGGATAGTCTCTTCTACTGTTTATAATGAGTCACACAAACATGTATTGTGTTAAGGCTCAGGCTTAAATAGTCACCAATGTTTTTCAAACAGTTGTCATTCTCAAATGAAACACCTGGTATACTTTAGGCCTTTTCAGCAGCTAGAAAAGTTTCCAACACCAGTTTGCAAATAGACTCATTTGTCTTCTCTTTTAACTGTAAAACGTCCAGTATGCATGAGTGTGGTCACTTGAAAAATATTAATGTTCACCTGCAGTAAAAACTGGGAATCTTTCACAATTCCATTTTTAGCTGAAACATTTATCTGGGACCAAAATAAACACATGCAAATAATGAGGAGGTAGCTTTAAAGAGCTATAAAAGGATTTACACTATATTAATAAAACTTCAAGGATTGTTTGGAAAGCAGAAATGCAATAAACGAGGCTTTATAGTTGGAAATTTGCAATTAGCACTGCGGCAAATTGTTCAGCAGAGATCTACACCCTTGTGAACAAGCCTCTTAAACGGAGGACTAGAATGGCATTTTGGATAGGAACAGGGACAAAATAAAAATAATGTTTAAAAGCTTTTTGTATCTCTGAAGTGCCCATCAGCCATAAATTATGGCTTGACATCCCTGGTCAAGTAGTCCCAGGCAAGCAGCAAATCAGGTGGTTATCAAGCCCCTAGTAGGTCACCACACATGGTTGGTAGCAAGTGGTCAACTTGGTGGGTCACCACATTTCACTGTGAGAGGTGGAGGACATCTACCATCCTGCAGTGACGTTTCCACGGTAGGGGCGGCACCGTAAGTCACGCTGCGTCGAGTACCGTGTTTAGGAACCGAAACGAGGAGGCGCCGCCCCCTCGCTGTTGTACTCAACACGGCGTGACGGTGCCGCCCCTACCGTGGAAACGCCACTGCTATCCTGCAATAGCATGTGACACACCAAGATTAACAGCCCATTGGCTATGTTTGGTATTTAGGTATGGTCTCCTTGAACTAGTGAGGGCCAATTGACATGGGAATTTATTTTTATATCTGTGCTCAAAAATGTTAGGTAGCAGCATTGGTCCATTAGGAAAGAAAAATCCAAGAGCCACAGTTTTGTAATATCCTTCGGTAGTAGAAAGGACAAACAAAATAACACAAAGTTGGAGCAGCAGGCGTTTGAATTTTCCTAATCTTTCCATCAGGCTGGATGGCAAAATGACAAAAGCATGGGGGAGAGGAGGAATTTGGGATCTGGCATCCAGCCCATACTTCCTCACAACCACAAGGAGCTTTTGTGATGAGGTGTGGTCCATCTCTTGGCCAGGTGATGACATCATCTCCTGACACCGAACCAGAGAAAGGTGAGGCTAGAGAGGTGGGGTCAGGAGGAAGGCGGGGACATTATACTGGGAAGAAGAAACTAGAAGGAGGACAAGAAGCAAAAGCAGAGAAGGACCGGGGAGAGAGAGAGAGAGAGAGAGAGAGAGAGAGAGAGAGAGAGAGCCTTCATTACAGGCTTCCAGACCATGTGTGCGCATGTGTGCGTTCCGATGAAAGGCTCATTCCGAAGAAGCACATGCGTGAGGCTCGTTCCAGGCAGGCCACGTTGTGGACGAAAAATGGTGGCTGGGTGAAAAATGGCGGTGGCCACAGTAAGGGCAGCAGTTTTTTTTTTAACAAAAAAGGGGGATAAATAAATAAATAAACTTCACATCCATACCCAAAACCAAAATTGTTTTTGGCACCCCCCCAAAAACCTTCGCATGCCTGCACTACATTGTTCCATTGTGGAATGGATTGAGAAGAAGGATATACCATAGATATTCATCAATTAGTTGGTTTCATAGATAAGTAGAGGGCAGGTTTTGAACCCCAGATCACATAATTTGCTATGACCCACGGATAAGACAAATGCCTGTTCCTGGGGCAGGGTGAGGCCCCATGAGGTTTCAGGGCTCATCTGAGGTTAGGACCTGCTGCCCCGGTAGCCCACCAGCCATGAGGTGGTCCCGGGCAATGGAGTGGTGGAGGCCTGACTGAAAAGCACTGGTGGGTATGTGCTGACAGGGGAGGGGGTTGCAGCATCCTGGGTCCTCCGAGCCTGGACTCCCTCCTTTGGGTCACAGGTAGCTATCGGCATGGTTTCGGCCAGCCTCCTCGGCAGCCACGCTGGCTAGGGAGCACCCCAGCAGGCCTTGCAGCACTCCAGCGGATGCTCGGCTTGTTTGCTCCCAGTCGGAGGCAGGCGGCCTCCTTATCTATTGACCTGCAGATGTCAACCCAGGTTTTCAGGGTAAATTTTTAGACCTAAATTTCTACACTTATACACAAGTATCTACAGTATGCCAGGCCTGCACAACTTCTGACCTGATAAATCAAGCAAAAACAAAACAAAACTGCACCACATCCATGTATGGTGGCCTGTGAGGGGCTGAATAAGCATTCTGTTTTTGCTGCCTGCCTGGGACAGAAAAATCAGTGGACAAGAGCCTGGACAGTCACAATATGGGTGGTGGCATCTCAACTCCAGAGCAGTGGTGTTTTAACGCCTTCCGGCGCCCGGGGGGGCAGGGGCTAGAGTGCCCCCGTCGTGCCAGAGCCCGGCTGCCGCCCCCCCGGAAGCGGCCCGTCACCGGCTTCCAGAGACGCTTTGCTCCAAAGCCGGGAAGCCTTCCGCGTTGCGACCGCCCAGTTTGGCGGTCGAGGGCTTTGTGAGCCGGCTGAACGCATCGCCGACTTTTATTTGGTTTTTCTGCACATGCGCAGAACCTTTCTGCGCATGTGCAGAAAAACCAAATAAAAGCCAGTGACGCGTTCGGCCAGCTCACAAAGCCCTCGACCGCCGAACTGGATGGTCGCAATGAGGAGGGCTTGTCCCGGCTTCGGAGTGGAGCCTCCGGAAGCCAGTGATGCGCCGAGTGGGCGCGCTGCTTCCCGGGGCTCGGCAGCCGGGCTCTGGTGCCGCGCCCCCCGGAAGCACCGTGCCCACTCGGCGCCTGGGGCGCAGCACACCAGCTCCCCCATCGTAAGAACGCCACTGCTCCAGAGGGTCCTGGATGAAGCGGATTATCTAGATCCCTTTCAGTCTGGTTTCAGGCCGGGCTTTGGGATGGAAACGGCCTTGGTCGTCTTGGTGGATGATCTACGCCGAGGACTGGACAGGGGGAGTGTGTCCCTGTTGGTTCTGCTGGACCTCTCAGCAGCTTTCGACACCATTGACCATGGTGTCCTTCTGGGCCGACTGGCTGAACTGGGTGTCGGGGGCACCGTTCTGCGGTGGTTCCGCTCCTACTTGGCAGATAGGTCCCAGATGGTGGTGCTGGGGGACGCCTGTTCGGCATCCTGGCCCTTGAGGTGTGGGGTGCCACAGGGTTCCATCTTGTTCCCCTTGCTATTTAACATCTACATGAAACCGCTGGGAGAGGTCATCCGGGGATTTAGAGTTGGGTGCTATCAATATGCTGATGACACCCAGCTCTATCTCTCCTTTCCACCTGATTCCAGGGTGGCTGTTGAGGTTCTGGAGCGCTGCCTGGAGGCGGTTGGGACCTGGATGAGGGCTAATAAGCTGAAACTAAATGTCCGGGGGTGAACCCGTCCCGGGATACGAGGACACCCCAACCCCCTTGATGGAAGAGCTCTCAGACGCTCTTCGGGACGGGCCCACCCCCGGACTTGATCTCCCCGCCCCACCGGGCCGTCCACGAGCCGCAGGGAGATCAAAGAACTCACCAGCAGCAGCTGCAGGGCGTCCCAGGGAAGCGACCGACAGAGGGGAATTCCCCGTGGCTGAGGACAGCGCCCTGCAGGGCCCCTGTGGGGCTGACTCTCCTGTAGATCTGGGAGAGGGAGGCTCGGCTGAGCTCCTCCCTCTCCTCTGCGCCCCAAAGCCAGAAGGCTGCAGAGCCTCGGGCAACTCGGCTGGGGGCGGGGGAAGCGACAGAGAGGCACCACGTGAGCCCAGCAGCAGAGACACCGTCGATAGGCCGGCTGGCCTGTCTGTATCGGGTTGTTCATGGTGGGATTGGCTACAAGGGTGGGGGAGGGATAGAAGGGGGCGGGACCAGAGCCCAGCCCAGGATATAAAATCGGAGCAGGCCAGTGATGAGGAGGCTGGCAATCGGGCTGGTACTAAGGAGCGACAGCCTGACCACTCCCAACCAGCCGACTGGGGTGAGGAACCGGGTGAGGTTAACCCCCTCCACCCCAGTTCCTCCTGAGGCCTAGCAAGAACATAATACCTTTGGGTAGACCTGGCCTCCGGGACCTCTCCTAGCCTTTTGCTGGGTAGACCTGTCCACTGGGAAACTCCACTGGCTTTGCTGGGTAGACCTGCCCCTCCATAGAGAAATTGGCTATAACTCTCCTGGGTAGACCTGTCCTCCAGCAATCTCTTCAACCGACGGTGGGTAGCCCTGCCCCTCCCTAAAGACTCGCAACGCCTTCACCCTGGAACGGATCTGAACCTTTTTCTAGGATGCTCTGCACGTTCAGCGGTAGGTGGAACTATCCCCTGGGGAATTATCTGGGGAGGACTGCCGGTCTGGAGGTTGACCCCTCCCCCGGGGAGCCCTTTGGGGCAGACGCCGCTCTAACCATCCCCTTGCCAGGATCCCCCTCAAGGCACCGCCTACACTAAACCCAGACAAGACAGGGGTTCTCCTGGTCCGGAAATCCACGATGCAGGTACTAGAGTATCGTCCTGCTCTGAAGGGGGTTGCACTCCCTCTGAAGGAGCAGGTCCGCAGCTTGGGGGTCCGCCTTGATCTGCAGCTGCTCCTGGATTCCCAGGTGGCGGCTGTGGCCAGGGGGGCCTTTGCCCAGTTTTGGCTGGTGCGCCAGCTGCGACCGTACTTGGATCGTGCAGACCTGACCACGGTGATCCATGCCACGGTGACGTCGCGACTAGATTATTGTAACACGCTCTACGTGGGGCTGCCCTTGAAGACGGTTCGGAAACTGCAATTAGTGCAGAATGCGGCGGCCCGTGTGGTCACTGGAGGTAGGCGGTTCGATTCTGTCGGGCCGCTCCTCCGACAGTTGCACTGGCTGCCGATTCGTTTCCGGGCCCAATTTAAAGTGCTGGTTTTGACCTTTAAAGCCCTATACGGCTTGGGGCCAGGATATTTGAGAGACCGCTTACTTCTATATAGTCCGGCTCGTCTCCTTAGATCATCAGAGAAGGCTCTTTTGAAGGTGCATTCACCCAGGGAGGTGCAAGGGGCAGCGGCCAGAAACAGGGCCTTCTCAGTAGTGGCACCAACCTTATGGAATTCCCTCCCCTTTGACTTACGAACTGCTCCCTCCTTGAACACTTTCCGGCGAGGCCTAAAAACCTTCTTGTTCAAAGAAGCCTTCTGAGCCCCTGCCTTTTTTAACATCTCGCTGGTACAGTTGGGGGTGCTGGTGTTTTTATGCTCCTGTTTTAATTGTGCTATGATCTTTTTAATCGATTTTTAGATATTTTTTTTATTAATTTTCATTAATTGTTTTTTACTGTTTAAAAATGTGATTATTTTTTGTATTGTATTGTATTTTCTTTTTTGTTGTTGTAAGCCGCCTTGGGTCCCTTCGGGGAGAAAGGCGGCATAAAAATACTATAAATAAATAAATAAATAAATACACGGTTGATGAGCTACAATTTGGTTTTGTGAGATACAGGCTTATCATCACCCCTTGAGTGTTTTCCCTGCTTCCGACACAGAGGACAGGTTCTGATCATCTTCCTTAATAGTATTACGAATAGCATAATATTCCTGTCACCCATACAGTTGCCTGACTCTCTTTGTTAGCGAGTTGAAAATTACAGCCCACCTGAACCTTCTAAATTCTGTTCTGCTGAAATGAATGGAAACCCGTGCGCAGCTTTCATTCAGGGGAATTGTGGAGGGGAAGGCAGCGTTCTCAGTACTAACAGACTGCGAATAGAAAGTTTGACAAATGATTTATGAGTTGCACAGGGGAAAATGTTTTGCTTATTTTAAATGTGTTGTATAGTAATGTCTTCAAGTACCATTCCGTTCTTGAACCGTACAATCAATCCATCAAGGAAGATATGTGCAGATAAGTAATTACCATCTGGAAATTTGCTGTTAGAACAGAAATTGAACGTGGAGACTGAATTCAGATGCACCTTTGCTTTGTGAACATTTAGACATGATGCATTTGGTACGGCTCCTATGTACACATCACTGTGAGGACGAGGCAGCATGCATTTCCATCTTCACTGCAGTACAAATATGTGCTGCTTCTTAAGCCACTCTACATGTTGTAGCACGTGAGTATATATGGATGGGAACCAAAGACTACAAGTATAATTATATCTAGGAGTAAAATGTTAATCTCTTCTAATTGTTTTCCTTCCCAGTTATCTCTTCCTGCATGAACAATCCTAATCTACTCTTTGGGATGGTGGTGTACCATCTTTCCAATCACTCCCCTCCCCTCCTCTCTCCATATTTTTGCATTTCATTTCTGACTGGGATTAGGCCAGCAAACAGTGCTCATGTTACTAGCAGTTCAAAGGGGGTCTGTTTTAGCTATTGTTTTTAGAAGGCTGTGGGATCATGGTTTGGCTACAATTGGGGCAAAATGGGGATGGGATTTGTGAATTTTATTAAGGGCACCCTTGCTTTGAACCTCATCATAACTTAAACTTTGCCAGGAAGCAAACTGCTGAACCATGAGCTGTCGATTGAAAGGTCGGCAGTTCGAATCCGCGACGGGGTGAGCTCTCGTTGCTTGGCCAGCTCCTGCCAACCTAGCAGTTCAAAAGCATGTTAATGCAAGTAGATAAATAGGTACCGCTTGTGGGAAGGTAAACAGCGCTCCGTGTTCCAGCCGCATGCTACGCGCTGCGGTAAGGAGAGTTATGCCAGCCACATGACCACGGAGGCGTCTTCGGACAACGCTGGCTCTTCGGCTTTGAAATGGGGATGAGCACCACACCCTAGAGTCGGACACGACTGGACTTAATTGTCAGGGGACACCTTTACCTTTTTTTTACTCTTCCAAAACACATGGTGTTGCATTCTTCTGGTTCTGAGAAGGCTCCCATAAAACGCACTCAAACATCCCCCAAACATGCTGTTAAAATGTAACTAGCAAATAACAGTAGGAAACTGTGTCATGATTTTTCTGCCACCGACAGCTCTGATGGTGGGGCAGCCCCTCCACCTCTGGGCCTGGGTCAGCCTAGGCGAGGTCCTTCTGAGCTTTATGAGTCTGGATGATATGGGCTCCTCTAGGAGAGGGTGGGGTGGGGTGTTTCATGGCTTTTGTTTCCATGCCTCTGGTTCCAGGAATGCCGAGAGAGTTAGAACGGACAAAAGAAAATATTTCTTCACCCAATGAGTAATTCATCTGTGGGACTCCTTGCCACAGGATGTGGTGATGGCATCTGGCCTAGATGCCTTTAAAAGGGGTTTGGATAGATTCATAGAGGAAAAGACCATCACAGGTTACAAGCCATAAGCAACCTCCTGGCTTTAGAAGTAGGTTTTCCTCTGTATGCCAGGTGCAAGGGAGTGACAGCAGGAAACAGGTTATCTTGTTGGCTGTGTGCTCTCGGAGGCATCTGGTGGGGCCACTGTGAGATACAGGAAGCTGGACTAGATGGGCCTTTGGCCTGATTCAGCAGGGCTCTTCTTATGTTCTTATGGGTTAGAGTGTTTTCCTGGGTTCCTTCCCTCCTTACCAAGGGTGATAATAGGGCAAGGGTTGCTCAGTGTGTCAAAAGAATATCGTATTCATCTTGCACAAATGATGTGCCAGATTTTCAGCAGACTTCAACACCAAAAATTGGAAGCAGCTTTGCAAAGCAGCTCAGATCTCATGTCTCCATTATGCTGAACTGTTTCGTAGAAACAGCTGGGTGGCAGTGCATTTAAAAAAACAAAAACAAAGCAAAAATAGGCCTTTTGGTGTGATGCCTCTTTTGGAAATTTAGGTTCTTAATATCTCATCCTGAAATCTTTTGCCAGATTTGGCTATGTGAGCACAGAAATCGTGCCCTTTCTCAAGGAGCAGAAAACATGACAAGATATTCTAGGAATAACCTTGCAAAAAGCTTAACTGTACTTTGAATGACCAGTAAATGCCTATAAATTCAAACATAACAATAGCAAATAAAACAATTGATGACTTTAATAGCCCATATTTTCATGCTATGTTTTCTGAATACTTTTTGTCATCAATGTTGTAAAAAGGCAATGTTAAACATGTGTTCAAATTTCTTTTATTAGAGCTTTTCAAATTATTCCGGCAGTCCAACCCTAAACCCATTTACTTGGAAATAAGCCCCACAAAACTTATATCCCTGTAAGTATGCTTAGGAGACTAACAGCCCAATTCTATACTTACCGAGAGATGGCGGCGCTACTCTTCTAAAAGTCACTCTGGCAGTGCGCTACTCAGCACTCTCATGGGAATGCTGGCGGGAAGGCCTGTGCCTTCTTGCCTGCGTCAGTGGATCCGGACCCAGCCGTTAGGACCTAGTAGTAATATAGTAATAATTACTATTATTGCTAATTCGGTCATATTATTAAAATCATTAGACCTTATTAACGTCTGCAAGATGGATGTATCATGGGCCGTCAGACTATGCCCTGGGACCATGCAAGGCTTTGACGTTTGCAGCTGATGGCCATGATCTGAAAAGCTACTTGAAGCCTGCCCATGAGTTTAGGCACGTGTCATGGGACTTTTAGCATTTTGAACATGCCCTGTCAGTGATCTGCTTTTGAAAGTCTCCCTTT
The DNA here is from genome assembly GCA_026170595.1 of Plestiodon gilberti rubricaudatus. NCBI lineage: Eukaryota > Metazoa > Chordata > Lepidosauria > Squamata > Scincidae > Plestiodon > Plestiodon gilberti. The sequence goes on along the minus strand of JANXHW010000002.1, from coordinate 22,277,687 downwards.
GTTTCCAAAGTGGTTTGCCGTGTGACATGGGTGGTTGCTATTTGAGAAACAAAAGGCCAGCACCTCGTTGGATACATAGAAGCAGTTGTGCTGTACCTAGATCCTAACTGGTTTGTCCACAAAGGGGGGGGGAATCCTATGACAACCAGGTGAAATGTAGTAGAAAAAAATGGTCCAAGCTGAACACCAAGCATACCCCTATACGAAAGCACTTAGGAGAACTGCCCCCAAATCAGAGAAATTTAACCAACACTGATGTGTTTAAACAAACGCATAATGATGAGATGAACAAGCACCATATTGATTTTGCAAATTAAAGGCTAAAGACTGGAGGGAAAGGGCATGAGAGTGGCACTACAACCCCTACAATTATTCAACAGAGAGATTCATTCCTTCTATTAATTAATTAATTAATTAATCAATTAATTACATTTTTAAGCGGCCCTCATTCCTCTGTAGAGGGTGACTGGCCTTCCTTTGCAGAGCTACCAAGTGTGAAAATGGAACATGTGCATTGTGTGTTCAGAACACCTGTCTTGCAAGAACCTTTCAACTTCCGTGTTCAGGCTGTTATGAATTAACAGCTGGGAATGGCAAATAAATTTAGAATGAAGAGACAGAATTCTGACCACATTTAGTGATCTCCTCCTACCTAAGCTGTTCAACAAGCAAGTTCTCTTCTCAAGAAGACACCTTCACCGCTTGGATTTACGAAAGCTAAACAACCATCAATGCACAGTAATCCATTAGGAGCTTTATAAACCTCCTGCTTGGGGCTGCCAAAACATAGCAGGCCTCAGCAGATGGCTGGTGCACCAAGATTGCCATGGTGGTCCATGTTTTAGATTACTGGCATAAAGTGTCCCACATTCAAAACTTCATTGGCACTTGTTACTTATCCCTAGCGTTGCCCTACAACATGTAGATGCTCTATGGCAAGTGATGCTTAGCATGGATTAACACCGCTGACCGTCTCATCACCTGATGACATTGTTTTTGCAGACATTTCATGGTAGAGATCCTCTTTGACCTTGCTCTGGTGAGATCCACATGCGGTTGGCTGCCCCACTACTCTCATCTTCATCAGGCTTCCAAAACTATATTTACATATGTAGTAGGAAGGCAGTCAAAGTCCTAGTGGCTTGAATTCTGTGTACCAGATGGTACTTTTAGTAACTCGTGGATGTGAGTCTCCACTGATTCCCCCCCTTCTGCAGCTCCTACCACCACATTGCAAGCTGTTCAAAGGACCTCTTTACTACCCTATAAATTGGCCACTCACCCGTGCATGAAAAGAACTATCTTCTGCTTGTGCAGAGAGATCTTTGAACCAGTCTATGGAATCCCACCCATTCACAGGACCAGTATCCCCTATGGTCTAGTTCAGATGCTTATATCGGGCTTAACAGCGCAATCCTACCCACTCCTCCACTGGTGCAGCAGGTGGGGTAGGGCAGAACAGGAGGTCCCGGAACAGAAAGGGAATTCAAATCCCCTCCAAAGGAGATTGAAAGGGGATTTAAATCCCCCCTCCCCTCCAAAGCCTCCTGCCCTGCCCTGCCCTGCTGGCTGCATCAGTGGAGGAGCTGGGTAGGATTGTGCTATTTGACACTGTTCCTGTAGTGGAGAGGGTATGAATCTCATTTTCCATGCTCATAAATTAACATGTGACATGGGTTCTCTATATAGATGTATATACATGTAGAGGCCTTCCCAGGGTATGAACATAAGAGGAACCCTGCTGGATCAGGTCAGGGGCCCATCTAGTCCAGCTTCCTGTATCTCACAGTGGCCCACCAGGTGCCTCAGGGAGCACTCAAGACAACATATCTGTGTCCTGTTGCCTCACCCTTGCATCTGGCATTCAGATATGTGAGTTTTATATCATTCATGTCCATTGTGGACTTCAGACAACAAACTTTAGAGAAGAATCATTCAAGGAGGGACGAAGGATCTCAATTTTGTAGAGACAAACTTAACTATGAGTCTGCATTATGGATGTGGTATCTGGACAGTCCATGTGCCAGTCGACAAATGGTTTCCACATGGTCAGAGAGCACATAAAATAGCCATGTAGCTGTAACGAAGCAGGTCAACATGTGTTCAGTTCCTGAATGGATGACCACCTAGAAACCCCATGCACACTGCCTTGAGTTCCATGATGGAAAAATGTGGAATATAACCCTAATAAATAAAGAAATAATGACATTCTTCCATCTCACCAAAGAAAGGTCAATTTCATGAATGGACTTTCCACTCATATGGCCATGCATGTGGAACACCTACCTTACACGTTTATGTGGCACCTGTCTACTCCAACTAGTGTTTAGGATCTTCAGCCCAGGAAAATGTTGGGCAGAGGAGTCATTAGGGGGGGGCATGGACCCCCAGGCACAGGGGTGTTGAGCTTGGAGGAGGTGCACTGCCGCTGCACGGCGGCTCCGAATTTCAGCAGCGCTATGGCGGCAGTGCACCCCGTCCGGAGCTCCACGAGCCAGGGGCAAAAGCAGAGAAAGGTGGAAGGGGGGGTTTGCACTCCTGGATCAATGAGGTTCTATATTGGAAATAGATTTAACACCACATTGTGGGAGAGTACCCATTCCCTCCTCCCCCCTCCCCCCTCCCCCCGGGGAATTCTATTGCATAAAACTTTAAACTATTTTTTCTGTTTTTTTGTGATTGATCAGCAAGGACAAAGTACCAATGGAAACTATGTAACTATGTAACTGAAGTTAGGATTTCAGGATGTTCTTTAAGTGCAGAAGACTTTTGAGAAATGTTAGTCAGTCATCTATCCTTCTGAAGTCAGTAAGAACAACTTGTCTCCAGTGCTTGGGAAATCAATATTTGGAACTTTGAAAATAAGTCTAAACACTTTTGAAAATATTAAAAAGAACATTTAGCTGTCAGGAAGCGTGACGCATGTGCTCTGCCAATGAGTGTCTGAATTCTTTTTCTAATAGGTTGGTAGTCTAGCCTTGCAAAGTTATTCTTGTCCAAAACCTTGTCTAAAAATATTATGGGATTGTTTCCAGTGCACAGCCAAAATGAAGCTTTGCAATGCACTTTGTGGGCAGTTTCCCCACACACATGGAACACACCTCCCTTTTGGGTGATCTTTCATAACCTTTGGTAAAAGGGTGCAAAACTATGCAGGGGGTTGGATGTGGAGGGTGCGAGAGGAAACATGCCTGTCTGTTTCCCCCAACCCTAAGCCGCAGGAGCGAGCGCTCGTTCAGGAGACTGGGACTAGCAGGGACACTGGAGTTGCAGCTTTTCTCACACAGCTGCTGCACCAATCCTGAGCTGCTAGAACTTGACGGTTTTCGAGTGAGCTTGATGGCATGCATGGTAGGGCTTGTCTCTTTCTCCCGAGTAGTCCAGATTGATGGGTTGTCAAACAGGCATTGTCTCAGCAGACCTGAACATCAACATGCCCATCACTATCACTGCCCCTGAAGCCCTGAGAGTGAATGTCCCAGGGAGGGATTGTGACAAGGAGCATTGGGTTCTCCACTACTGGAGCACCTCAAGTTGTGTGTGTTCTGAGGGGATGAACTCTGGCTGCTGCTGAGTCCTCAGGATCTCACCCACACACTGGGGGCCACCACAGGAATATGTTCTTCTTCTTTGGGAGGATGTCTTAGTGGATCCAGGGTCCACGAACTGGCAAGTCCTAATAACAGCAAAGTAAACAGGCTGATGCTTCAATACTCCAATCAAATTGCACATATTTAGCGGCAGCAGCAAAGGAGTTGGGATGTGCATCTGAACACTGATGTTGAAATAATGCATAACTTTCAACGGAGCGTACTTGTAATGATGGTATCTCTGAGCATGGCCTTTTCTTTTCCTTTCATATAAGTGATTGTTCCTGGGAGAATTGAAGTGTTGGTCTTGGGGTGCCGCTGCTATGCAACAAAACACTGTCGAGGTGCCTGACGCCTCTCAGTAAGAGTAAGCTGGTGGTAAGCTGGTGGTAAGTCTGGCTCTTACTGCCAGGGGATCCAACAGGGGACTGCAATGTGTCTCTGTGTGCAAGGTAGAGAGACAAACTGTGCCCTCCCCAGTAGTCTTTGCGATATATATCCCTGATTCCACCCACATCCCATCCATCATAATGACAGGCATTTTGCCAGTTTGTTCTATTTAACAAATACAGCTCTTTTCCAAATTCAACTTTTACATACTTGAGGAACAAAACGGGGGGGGGGGGGGGAGGAAGCTTTTCATTGCTTTGGGACTTCTTTGCTCTGCTCCAATGCCATAAAATGAAATACATCAAACGTTCCCTTAACAGTTTGTACTAAGTGTGGTGAACTTCTCCTCCTTTCGGAATATTTACCTTTCCTCTGACTTAAGCTGTAAACGATTTTCCCTCTTTTAATAAATTGTAGCCATTTTCAATTGGAATAATGCAGCACGGCTGGCTTTTTTTCCTCAGAATTTCCAGAAATATCTCATGACGGTTTTATTACCTCAGGTTTTGGACATCCTGGAATTTTGTACAACCAACAGGAAAACTATTTCAGGCGTCCGTTCAAGGAAGTCTCCAATTTTCATAATTCAGAGACATGAGCAGATATTGGGACTATTATTTATTTGCTTAACACCTCTCAAATTTACACTTGTGTGAAAGTAAGAAATCAAGCATTTTACATTTACCACAAATAAATTAGCTCCTTCCTCATCAGCTGAAGACCTGACTTTTTAAAAGTATGCTTTACTTTCCTGACTACTTTGCTTTTATGACGGGGAATAACAATGCAGCTGTAGAAAGTGCAATCATCTGGCAATACAATTCCTCATCATTCTCACTTTGATGTATATTTAGCCTTTAGAAGTGAGATTTCTAATTCAAAAATCTATAATACCATCATTGGCATGAAATAGCTGTGCGGTATACTTTTACAACCAAGATCAAAGTCTACTTTCAGAGTTGAATATGACTTCAGTTCACTGGGGAGAAACAGGGCTAGGGCTCAAAAGAAAAAAAAAGCATTAATTAATTGGCATTATTTATCATCATACAGAATTCAGTAAATACAGAAGTATAGATTTTAGTTGGAACTTATCACTCAAGCATGAACCCAAGGTGTTTTGTAAATTCTCCTTGTGCTACCTTGATTCTGGAGTTTACATGGAGTCTCCAATCTATACATATAAACTGTGTTCTGTTGTTGTAAAATGGCTGTCAACGGCCCACGCAGCGCACCAATGGCAGCTGCAAGAAGCAGCAGCACTGCAGCCTTGCCGCTGGAGCCCGTTGCCCCTGCTGGAGTTGGTAAGCCAGGGTTGGGGTGGGAGGAATGGGTGGGGAGGAGGAGGAGGAACAGGGGAGTATCCGGGAGGGGGTGGAATGGGGCGGATATCGGTGGCAGTGACTTTTGCCAATATCCTCGTCCCATTCCATCTCCTTTACTCACCTTGGACCTGCCCCAGCAAAGTAGCTGGCACAGATGTATTAGGCTATCAGAGGCTTACCATGGGTAATGGAATGGATGTTTTCTCACCTGGAGGAGACCTCCGTGACCCCCCCCCCTTGCAGGATGCAGTGCATGCTCTGCTGTCGTGGCTGCATCAGCGGGGGGAAGATTTAGTTAGGATTGGGGTGATAGGCAACTAATAGTTTGAAACATATCTCCAAGACAGATAATTTTTTGCTCTGATTGTATTGAGATAAGAGTGTCCAACTCCTGCCCTGGATGCAATGCTTGCTGCTGTAGTAGCTTCAGGGGCAGCGGGATATTGTGCTGAAATGTAGTCATGTGCCCTGGCGCTGCTGCAACCCATTCTTATCGATAGTGGTTGATCTGCCCTTGGGTCGAATTGTAATAAAGTATCATCTGAGAATGCTTGGGGGGGGGAGGTTGTCCCCCCTCCAAGTTCTAAATTAACTTGCAGGGTTTTTTGTTTGTTTGTTTGTTTTTACACATGCTCATGCCATTTCTTGGAAATTATAGAGCTTGGAGAAGGAGGAAGGGCAGTAGCACCAGTTCCACTAACAGCAGCAGGGGCATTGGTGGTAATGCCACACACCGTAGGGAGGCACCTGCTGATGTGGCTTAGCTTTTGCCATTTGCACCCAGTCCTCCCCATGTGTAACTAGAATCTGTTCCCAGTAATTGATAGTGATCGCTTGAGTTCTCAGCAGGAGTTGTATGTATTGAAGATAGTGATCGACTCAACGTTTAGGATTGGGATGATCATACATCGATTGATGTCAGCATGATGTGGGGACAACCACTTCTTTTATGCAGTGGCTTGTGATAGTGGGATAAGCCAACGGGTCTCTGGGGAGAAATGTTAGACAGCATTGGCTGCATCAGACACCTGGCACAACGCAAGAGTGCTGTAACTGGACAGCCTATTGCCAAGACAATGGAGATGTTTGATCGAGGTCATCCCCAAGGAGGAAGGCATGATGATGCAGGCAAGCTGTATGATGGCTTTAAAAATAGCTTTGTGAGCACCAGTGAAGAAGCTGGCTGGAAGCAGAGGACAAAGGTGCAAGTCCAAGGATGTGGCTGCCTGATGAGGAGGCGGAACATGAGTGGGAGAGGAGGAGCAAGAATTATCCCCCTCCCATCTTCTGTCTGGCTGATCTGAAGTCAGGAGATGTGAGGTTGCTGTATGCCACCATCATTCTTTCTCCCCCCCCCCCCACAGGGTTGAGGTCCAGACCCCCAGACAGTTTGTCTGTTTTTCAGGAGGCATAGTGAAAAAAAATCAAAAATTGTCCTGAAATAAATAGATCCATAAAACATCTGCTGTAACTTGATTTTATTTCATACAGATGAAGGACCTTTTTCAAAACATCCTGACATTTGTTTAGACATGGCTATCAAGAGAGAACTCAAATGCCGAGCTGAAAACACGTGGGCTATTAAACATGGCTCCTGGGAGAAATAGGAAACACAAGCTCCCTTCGGAAAGAGTTCAACCTTCTATTGGGCAACCTGGTATTCTTTGCAAGCAGGTAAGAAGTGAAAGCTTAGTAGGCTAACATAATATGTTGGGGAGTGCATTGTTTGTCTACTGGCGCCAAGCAGTGTTCTTAAGATTACAGGCCCTAAATCTTTCATTCATGGTATTACAAACTGACCATCATAATCCATTCATTAAAGCCACAGCAAAGAAAAGGCCAAAGAAACAAATCGGGCGATGTTTTACAAACAGAATATTTAAGATGACGTTTTAAGTGTCTAAATGGGGACAGAGTAATATTAAGTAAATCTTCGGATGTTTTGGACTATGAAGTTCCCTGTCAGCTAGACTCACTTTGTAAATGACCAGATCTCCCTTCTCAATGCAGCCCCCCCCTCCCAAAAGGATTAACTAGCAAAATCTAAAGTGATTCCATTAAAAAAATGGCTACATCAAGGAGAATGAAGAGCTGGTGCTGGAACGTCTTGATTATTTGGCAAGCTTTCTACCTTCTATGTTGACATTAATAAGGGTTCTGAAATAGGTTACTTTTATGATATAGCTTTTCTAAAACATTTCAGGGAGAACACAGTTCTAAGAGCTCTTGTATTTCACCTTACTTTGATAATTGGTCTCAGAGGTAGACAGAGCAAAGCAGCAGGTTTGATCCACTGGATAAACAACATGGAACATTTTGGAGAGGAGCTTCGAGTCTTAGAAGGGAGACTTAGCTCCTCCCTTAGAGAGGAGCTTCTAGTCTTTAGAATGTTGGAATCCAGAGTCTGAGTTACAAAGACACCCTTGCGCTTGCAGACTTAGGAATTCAAAGGAGAAAAAAAAATACAAATGAATATTTGTAGGCTGGCTAACCTCTACTGAGTTGAATCTGTCCCTCCCCCCCTCCCCGAATAAAGAACTAGGCGGCTGGAACAGATATTATAAATATAAACTACTAGACACTAGATGTTCATATCCATACATAGCATGCTCTAGACTCTCAATGCACTGAAATATTTCTCAATGCTTTAATTTTCACAGGTCTTGCTTAAATTCAGTGGATTAACACAGCACACAGCACTTTCTTTTTCTCTTTTCTTTTTGGCAAACCCTAGCCTCAGACTCAGTTTGAGAAAAATGAGTTTCCAACAATTCTGTTAATGCTTTCACTTTAATAACATGAAATCAGCAATAGCTGCATAATGATCGTTGTATAAATCAGACATTATTACCTACTGTACAGAACCTTGGCAAGGCATGTTGATTCTTAGTTTTAAATCAAAGGAATTTGTGAAGAAGCATGAATATCTAAGAACACATTAAAGCTTCACAACCATAGATTGGCACAGGTAAAATGAGTTGGTGGAAACTCATCATTTGATTCTTTGAAATGCATCAATACATGACTAACCAGTTGTAAGAACTTTGGAGCATTTCAGAAACAGGAAATTATGCAATAGGGTTGATGATTGTGTCATAAGGGAAACTGGGTCACGCTCTTGTTTTTTGTTCTTATCATATCAGGTGTCCCCGCTGAATGATGTCCCGCCTAGCGACCACCCGGATGTACAACAGAGAGGTACCTAGGTGGAATGTCGTTGGTTCGCTTCCCTTCCCTTTCAACGTGAGGCCTTTCCAGAGGCCTGTTTGGGGTCATGTGCTGGGCTGGAGGCCTGTTGCTGGCCTTTGAGGGCCTCAGAATGGTCTGCAGAGAGGCCTCCGTAAGGCACTTCGGTTTTTGTAAGCAAGCCAGAAGTGCCTTACAGAGGCCTCTGCAGCAGGGCCTCTGAGAGGAACTTTATCAGGGGGTAAAAAGTTTCTTTTGGGCCCCTTCTCAAAAGAGGAGGGGGCAAAACAGGGTGGGGGGAGGACAGCAATATCCGGAAACATCTCTGGAGTCCAGGTCTACCAGGCTTTCCAGGCTTACCAGGCTTTGCCTGGTAGACCTGCCCTCCCGGTTGGCCTAGCCTCCATCTTTCACTCTCCATGAGGTCATCTGAAATCCCAAGAAATTTCCAGGTTCCCTTCTTTGGCTCCCGGCCCCCCCTTTGTGACCCTGGGCCCGGGTACAAATTACCCCAGAGAGGAACAGGCCTCGGGTGTAAACTGCGGCAGCAACTGGAAATGCTGTTTTTCATGTGGAGAGCCCTATGTGCTCTAACTATGGATGTATGCTAACTCCATGCAAATATTGAAGTGAATGAGTATAGTTCAGGGGCAGCCTCTGTCACGATCCTTCTCTTTCCTCTATGTGTTCATTCCCCCTGAATATGTCAAGAAGTGCTATTCACACATTACGCTGCATGTGTACTGTGAATACAGATATTTGATCTGTATGCACATGCTTTTATTCACATATTATGTTTAAGGAACATATAGCAGTACTCATATCTTCTAGTCTGTATCTTTGACGAGTTCAGTTCCAGGTTCTCGTTTAAAATAAACACACATACTGTATAGTCATTCACACAAAAACAGGGTATGTATGTTCATTTAAATAGCATGTTAATTTCTGATTGATTGATCCATGAATGGTGCCGGAAGCCCGGAACTGGGGTCCAGCTGAGAAACAAATACACTAGCTGCATGCTAGCTCCAACCCTTACTACAAAGTCTATGCAATCTGGCAATGTAACACCAGAGTCTAGAACACAATGGTGAAATCTGAAAGGAAATGTGTGCCCTATAATATCAAGAAGACTTTGGAATAGTCTATAGGTCTCTCACAACACACTTAAATGCTGACAAGGTAGCTTTAACCAGAACAACTTTGCTTAATGCAGCCTGATCTTCTTGAGTGCTTTAGCTCCATAAAGATGTTTTTGGAAAACTTCCCAGCTCATATATCTGCACTTTAGAGGATGAAGCTGACCAGTATGCAAGACAGGATGACTTATTTTAATGGCAGCAGGTAGCAAATATTCCCTTTGTGTGTCAAAGTGATCGCAGCATCTCACAGTCTGTGCTCAGTGCTGAAAATTACCCAGGTTCCTGCTTGCTGAAAGCAAGCTTTAGAGATTGATACGAAACAGGACAAGCTATTGAAATTGTGAGCTTAAGCTGGGTTAACTACTCTTTATAGCCAGGAAACAATTGGGTGCAATTCTTTACCTAAATTCTGGCTTTCTTGCCAGCAAAATGTGCGGCGCCTTAAGGCTGACCTACTTTCAGATCTATCTTTGCCATATAAATGTATTAAATGTACACTCTTTCCGTTTCAAATATAAAAATATATATACAGGTTGGTTTTCTTTACAAAAAAAATCAGAGAGCTGTTTATTTCTAGGCAGAAAGTACATGTTTTGCAGCAAAATCCATATCCCTCAAATGGAAAGAATTCACTGATGTGGCTCATGCTGTAACGTGATGTGGCTTTCACGTTTTTGAACCTGAAAAATGAGGTTCTGATGGTCAGCTGCCAAACAAAATTGCTAAGTGAAGTCAATGACCAAAGCCAACACACTGAAATTACACTTTTTGATTGATGCCATCTGTCAGGTGTCCAAGACCAGGTGCTGACGGGTCCAGTCCCCACTGCTGGAAACGAAGCAGGTACATGGAACAGAGGGGGCAACAGCACACAGCCTGGAAGGGCCAAGGGAAAGTTTCACTCAGCAATGAGCTGCCCATATTTAGGAGTGCAGACCTTGAAGTGTTATGCCACAAAGTGGCAAAGGGTTGGCTTTGTAGGTCACCCGATTCCCCTGACCTGGAGGATTCGGATCGATGGTGTTGATATCTTCACTACAAATGCCTGCAATTCCTTCTTCCCGTTAGTAGTCCCAGTAGGGCTGCCAACTCTCGAAATAAAAAAAAATCGGACACTTGGGCAGAGGCTGGAACCAACAGAAAATGCTTTCTAACACAGCTGTGCTTACAAATTCTTCACTGCCACCAAATAATACATCCACACATGACATCAGCATCCCCGACACACACACGCACACGCACACACATACTGGTCAACACAATACAGATTACCACTGTACCACAACAGGGAAACAAGAAGAAGCAGATATCTTAAAATAGCTTGAGAAAATGAGCCAAGCCCACACTACTGGTCAAATAATGCATGCACACTGTATGAGACGTAGCCGGTGTGTCCCAGGCTTCAGTGTTGGGGGGGGGGCAGGGGAAACCATCATGATTCTGATTACTTCCACATATTGACTGAAGAAGAAAGCTTTTAAATAAGATTGAAAACTGTTATAACCAGCTACAATGTAAAACGAATGAAGCATCCTTGGGATTTATGGTTATAAAAACACAGCAGTTTGAAAAATGTTAAGATCTGTATTTAAAAATATGACTTTGTAAGTCTAATTAAATCACATATGTGATTTTAATTAGACTTACAAAGTCGTATTCTTAAATACAGATCTTAACATTTTTCAAACTGCTGTGTTTTTATAACCATAAATCCTGAGGATGCTTCGTTTTACAAGAAAGCTTTTGGTTGCCGAGGCAGGACAGCGCATTCTCAGTGTTGGCCCCAGAATTCTTTAGTATTAATAAAGAATTGTTTAGAATTCTTTAAGTCTCCAGGGGGGCCATCAGGGAATATCTCTGGGCAGTTTTTAGCATCAGGTTTTAATATACACTCTCACAGATCATTTGATTGACGTGGGGTGGGGCTGAATTTACTGGTTTCATTTGTTTGTAAGAGTTGTATACCACCTTAGGCATTTTTAAGAATGGAAAAAGAGCTCTGCTGGATCACATCAAAGGCCCACCTACTCCGGCACCCTGCATCCCACAGTGGCCGACCAGCTGCCACCAAGAAGCCCCAAAGCTAGGCAGGAAAGCAAAAGCTCTCTTTCACTGTTGCTCCCCAGCAACTAGCATTCAGTAGCACACTAAATATGGAGGCTCTGTGTAGCCATCATGGCTAATAACAATTGCTAGACCTGTCTTCCATGAAGGATAATTACTTTTTAATTGAAAAGCAGTTTATAAATTCAAGAAATAAACTTAAAAAGAGAGAAAAGAAAGAGATGCCCTTATTTCATGCCCTCCAGCTGTTGTGTAACATATCTGAAATATTTAGTGGAATACATGAAGGTTCCTTCAGCAAGTATGCTACACTTTTATAAAGGAAGACCCTTCTCATCCCTGCAGTTCAATATACTTATTTCTAAAATAACGCTATAATAGATGTTTTTTTCTTCTCCAAATGCCTTATCATTTTAATCAAAAGTGTTCCAAGCGCTGAGAAGATTACAGTAGATTACCCTCCACATTCTTGCTTTGGCAGGTTTTGAATGCTGTTTTTTAAGAGGCCTACACAATGTAAGCATTGATTAACAATGTCTCCTTACCTACAACAGAGGTTAAGCAGGGATAAGGCCAGTCAAAAGCAGGGGAGGTGTTAGAGGGCTAGAGATGAGCGAAAAGCTAGAATGTTCAGATTTGTGACAGATTAAAAGGGTACTGATCCACCATGTGCCAAATCAGTCAGCCCTCATCCTTTCATCTCTCCCCCAAGGACTGATTAGAGAGGCAAATGCTCACATCACAGTAGCAGGGCAGAGGCCTGATTCAGTAGCTCCATGCAGCAACGTCTTTGTGAGCGGCAGCTCATCACATAACTTAGGCCAGCGATGTTAAACCCTTTTCAACTCACGGCGTACTGACAAGGTGCTAAGATTGTCAAGGCACAACATCGGTTTTTTGACAATTGACAAGGCCCACCCCACTGTTTGCAGGGGGCAGGCTCGCATCCTCAAAGGGCCCTACTAATAAATGACCCTCCCCCAAACTCCCACGGCACACTTGAGGACCATTCTTGGCACACCAATGTGCCACGGCACACCAATGTTGAAAATAGGTGAGTTAGGTAATCGTTTCCACAGGCCCATGGAAAGAAGGAAGGGAAAATGGTGGCATGGAAATACATAGACAGCCTATGTAATGAACCTCTGCATGCCAACAGCAGCAATGTGGCCACAGTTCATATTTCTTGGCTCAGATATGAATTTCAATGACTTGTAATGCTTGTGTCAAACACAGGATGAGCATTACAGCCCCAAAGTTATCTGGCTTAGAATTCAACTTGAGCAGGAGAAGACGGCTGTCTCTCTATCCATTACATTACATAATAATGTAAATAATGTAAATAAATAAAATGTGCTTTTGCCTCCAAACCCCCTCCCCTATCTGTTACCTCAGCTGACTTACAGCGCAATCCTGTGTAACTTTAGGGCGGGCGAGCTCTCGCTCCGCCGGCCCAAGGAGTCACAAACGTGCCATAAAGCATGTTTACGGCTCTTCACGTGTAAGTAGCGCCGGTGTGGAGGCCGGCACTGCTCACACTGCCAGTGTCCCGGACTTGTGCCGGCCGCAGCAGGTGAGTGCTGCACCGATTGGTGCAGTGGCAGTGGGAGGGCGGGCAGGGTCAGCGAGGGAGGGGACCATTGGCCAGCCCGGGCTGGGAGGGGGCAGAGATATTGGCGCTGAGTTGCACCGATATCCTATGCCCCGTTGCAGCCCATGCCGGCCTTACATGGCCTCCCCGGTTGTGCGCCAGCTTCAGCATCCAAGGAGGCCCATTGCGGCCTGCACCACTTACGCTGGGGGAAGGGTACGAACGTGGTGCAATGGGCCTAGGATACAGCGGCAGGCCCTTTAAGCCAGCTGCACAAAGTTACGTAGGATTGGGCTGCCCGCTTGCTTCTTGCCCTGGTGGTGGTAAACTGGAGAAACCAAAAAAGGTCTCTCTTTGACATCTCTCTCACACACAGACTGTGTCTGCATTCCAGGCACTAGGCATTCTGGCAAGTGTCATTTTCCCAGCACTATTGACATCTGTCAGTATAGCGACAGAGTAGAGTAACTCCAGCTGAAATTAATTTGTTCATAAAAATTTTCACAGTTCTCTTCTTAACGTTTTGATATCAAATATTTTCTACTTATTGTCTGAACTCTTAAAAAGTATGTCAACTATTCAGTAAATATTTTGATATTTGTCTTTTATATCCCATGATTATATTTATTTTTAATATTTGAAATTTGGCAGTTGCTATTTGGTAATTGTTGGTGGGGTAATGGCATTTAGCTTTTTAGGGTATTTGACAGCTGATATGAAACGGTATTTTGTATTTGATAAGTGGCATGCAATAGATCTTAATGCTTGATTGTATTTGTATACATATGTTGATGTACATAATATTGACAGCATTGGATAGTTAATAAATAGTGGCATTTAGTATTGACCACTTATGAGAAGCATATTAGATGATTGCCACAAGGAGGCCAACAATTGCAATAGCACTGCATTTCAAATGTCGAGATACAATTTCACATTCAAAACATGCCATTTGCATTTATAATTTGAGTGATAACATTGGAAATGTAAGTGAACTCGGAATATTTCAACAAGAGGCTGCTCACCATGCTAAAATGCCACTTCAAAAAGGCTACCTGTATTCATTCACCCTCTTTCTGCACCACGGCAGCAATACCATCAGGTGTCTCTCATAGGTGTTCAGAACTAAAAGGACCCATACAGATCAGTGTTATTGGGCTGCCATGCCCGTGTGTTCTGCCGGCGCTAGCTGCTGTAAAGCAGCCATAAAATGCGCTGCTGGACTGCCAGCAGGAAGGCCATAGCCTTCTCCTGTGTGCCGGCAGATTAACGGAGACCCACTGGAGGAGGTAAGCCGGCACAGGGGATTGGAGAGAGGCGGAGAGGTAAGTTGGCACAGGGGACGGGGGTGGGCAGAATGGGGTGGTGACGGGGCGGGGAAGAGGGTGGATCAGGCCTGGGAGGGAGGAGCGATAGAGCTGGCGCAGGTCCGAGTTGCCCCATAGCAGCTGCTGGGGTTTACCCGAGAGGAGACCTCCAGCAGCAAAACTCCCCTGTGGGATGCAGTGGAAGCTGCACCTGCACCACTGCATCGCCTCACGGGGAGTTGGATAGGATTGGTTGGGCCAATGCTCAGGCTATTTCCATAGTGAAAGGTTTGGTTTACTTGACGGACTCATCTCAAGCTATTTCCATTGCGGCTACCATACTTTTTTGCTGGACATGCACTTGTTCCTTCTGGCTCCCTGCAGTCTGCATTCCACAGGCAGGACCATCTTCGGGATAAAGATGAACAGCCTTCTCGCCTCTAGCATTCTGTGTATTATTTGCCAAGCTATTTGCTAACAGCTTTAGTAAACACATACAGTGTCTTTTTGGTTTTTTTTTAAAAAAAAATTAACCAACAATCAATAGTGTAACTAGGGTGGAGCGCGTGGTTCAGCCGAACCAGGCGCCCATCCTGCGGGGGCGGCTTGCGGGGTGGAGTGCGTGGTTCTGTTGAACCAGGCGCTCACCCTGCGGGGGTGCCGCGCACCCGTGCCGGCCCCCTCAATTGGGAGAGCCGGCTCGGGGATGTCCTCCCCGGCCGGCTACCCGGGGCCTTCTAAGGAAAGCCCGCACGAGAACGGTATTTACACCGTTCTTTTCGCGCATGCTCAGACTGTTACTGAGGGAAAAGGGCAGCCCTTTTCCCTCAGTAACAGTCTGAGCATGCGCGAAAAGAACAGTGTAAATACCGTTCTCGCGCGGGCTTTCCTTAGAAGGCCCCGGGCAGCCGGCCGGGGAGGACGTCCCCGAGCCGGCTCTCCCAATTGAGGGGGCAATTGAGGGGGCGCCTGTCGGGCGCCCGGAGTGGCGACCCAGGTCACCCCCTCCGGAGCGCGCCGCCCCGCCCTCTGGAGCGCGCCGTGGCCTGTCGGCCGCAGCGCTATTTAATTATAGGGGCGGCGTGGGCGCCCGGGGCGCCCACCCTGCCCCTTGAACCGGGCGCCGAAAGCAGCTGTTATGCCGCTGCACAATGCATCAATGGATTTCTTTCAAAACTATAAGAAAAGATCAAACCCACCCAGGTACTAAACAAATAATATCATATATAGCTTTGGGGGAGGAAAGCCTTACCCTTGGAGCAAATGTAGTTTTGATCGTTGTGATAAGAACAAGGATTGTAAGAATATTTGATAGACAGCCCTGTGTATGGATTGCCAATCTTTGAAAAATCAAAGCAGTTAACAATGAAAATGTTAAAATACTACAGTACATGTTCCCAACCATAATTCGACAAGCAGTGACAGGGACAGAACACAACAGCATCAACATCACAGTGAGCAGAAGGCCTTATGGAATAGAAACATTTTTAGTTCACTTTTGAAAACTACAAGGAAGCCGTTCAGAGTCCCAGAGCTGTGGGGTGGCCACTGGAAAAAGCCCTGCCCCTGCTACCCACCACCAGATGTATCCCTATGAGTGGTGGGCTGGTGATCAGACCATTAAAATATGTGCTCTCTCTCTCTCTCTCTCTCTCTCTCTCTCTCTCTCTCTCTCTCTCTCTCTGTGTGTGTGTGTGTGTGTGTGTGTGTGTGTGAGAGAGAGAGAGAGAGAGAGAGAGAGAGAGAGAGAGAGAGAGAGAGCACATGCAATTATTTATTGGGGTGAAATCTGGCCTATTGTTAGAAGGTTTTTCAAAATGTGACCTACTTTGTGGACAATCCCTTGCAGACCATACAAGGAAACAAGCGAAGCAGAACAGGTCACATAACAGAGCCATCCTAGCACAGCAAAAATATAATTGATAAATAAAAAAATCCCTGTAGTTAAATGTTTGGGAAGCGCTGGCCTTGTGTTGCGATGTTTCACAGCTCTCTCTCTCTCTCTCTCTCTCTCTCTCTCTCTCTCTCTCTCTCTCTCTCTCTCTCTCTCTCTCTCTCTCTCTCTCTCTCCCCAGCTGTTTGAACAAGCTTTTTGTTCTGTGGAGTAACGTTATCTAAGGGCTTATCAGCGGTTTCTCATGTTAAGCATTAAACACTTATTAAGAAAGTTAAGATGTTGCTGATAATAACTATTGTTTATAAAGTGAATTACAAGGATTAAAAAAAAGTATTGGTTTTGCTCGGCTGACATTGGGTTTTAATGAGTTAACTGGGATCATTGTTTCTTGGGCTGCTCTAGCCTAGACTTTCATAGCCCTGGCAAGACTGACTCTGTAATAAGTCTCACATTACACATGGATTAGATTTGCAGAAATCCTGTAACTCAATAGGTACCTGCCTATTCTCTCCTGGCGTCAGCCTGCCTGTGTTGCTTTGCTCCGCAGACATACCTGGCATTCCACCCGTGCCTCCTCACATGCTAAGTGGGCTGGAGCCAGCCTACCAAAACATTGGGGCATTGTTGAGATGGAGCGACCCCCTTGATAGCCGAGCAAAGTGTGAAGTTAGTCTTGCAATGCCTTATTACCTCCCTATGAAGTATACACGCAGCTCTTTTAAGCTTTTCCAGCACCACAGCCAGGCTAGAAACCGGATATCCAGGAGCATTTAAGGTAAGGGGAAATATCCTCTAGAAACAGACAAAGCCGACCTGGTTCCTGAGGCCTTCCCCGTCATCTTCCTTCCAGCGTTTATTTGGATCCGCAGACAAGGAAAAAACAAGCAGACTTGGCACCAGCTCGATAGAGAAAACAGAAATGGGCTAATTTCTGGGATTTCTGCCAGATATTATAAACAGTTCTGTTTCATCACACACCTGTTATTTCATCCCACACACGATATGCTGTGTAATGATTGGGTAAAAGAGCAATGATGATCAAACAAATAATTTGATGTAGCTTGTTAAAAAGCTATTAAAACAGATAATTTGCTTCATAAAACCTTTTCAGAGGAGCAATGCTCACTTGTTTGTACAGTATGAAGGGTTTAATCACGTCCTCTGTGTCAGTTTAGAGGAAAATGTTAGCGCATCAGTGATACGTTACACTCCTGTGATGTTACAATTTATGAAGGTTCAAAAACAAAACCCCAAACTCACCTGGTTTAGAAACTCAGTGGCCAAACATTTAGCTATGTTGAGATGTGGGCAGGATGCCTCTGAAAACTTAACCAACCCCAGAGGGCTGTTGTGAAATTTGAATGATATTCTGAGCATCCCAGTAGTTAACAGTAAGGCTGTTCTGAACTAGTTGACGTTTCGGGACAATCTTCAAGGGCAGCCCGAAGTGTAATGCATTGCAGTAGTCTAACCAAAGTGTTGTTTTAGAAGACTTGCCTGCCCCCATCCAATTATGGTTATAGCACTGTAGACAAGTATGCAGCATCTCTGCATTTTTATTGTATGCTTTTACTGTTTTATGTTTGTTTTTGTGGGGGAAATTTTTTTTAAGCTGCCCTGGTCATTTGCCTCGGCAAGGGAAAGGCGAGGTAGATTTTTTAAACAATAAAATAAAATAAATTTGGTGCAATTGGATCACACACAGATGGGTAGAATCACCTGCCATCAGAGAAGGTAGCCGGTTGGATCTCACCATGAATCACTGCTCTGATGCTTGGCTCCTAATCAGGTGGTATGCTCAGAACTGTCTGAGCAGAAGCAAGCCAAGGCAGAGGAGGAAGTGACTGTCACATGCTCTAGAAATAAATCTTTTAGGGTGAAACTAGATGTGACAACAGAGTGCTATGATTGAAACTTCCAAAGCTTCCCCCCCTTTTTAAATACTGCTGGGGTGTATTTGTGTTCTGATTTGAATTGGGGGGGGACAGTGGGGGCCGATTTAATCTTTTCTCGTCACACTATGGCTTCAATCTAGATCACCACCTAGACCAGGGGTATTAAGCTCATTTCATACCATGGGCTGAATAGCATTCATGGTGTCTGCTGAGGGCCAGAAGTGACATCATTAAGCAGGAAGTGATGTCAATACGCAGGAAGTGACCTGAAATAAGTACCGGCACTTAGTTCTCATCTAGGAACTTAGCTGCAAATGACAGAGGAGATAATATGCAAATCTTGATCAGACATAAAGTAACTAATAAAATAAACATAAAGTAACTAATAACATAAAAGTTTTTTATGCTCTTGTTTTAATTGTAATTCGATGTGTTTTTATTAATTTTAGATGATGTTTTTACTAGCTTTTGTGGATTGTTTTTATTGTTTTAAATGTGATTATTTTTTGTATTATGTATCCGTTGTAAGCCGCCTTGGGTCCCTTCGGGGAGAAAGGCGGGGTAAAAATATTGTAAATAAATACATAAAAATAAATAAAATAAACTACAAGTTAGCAACTTGATGAAGCCCTAAAGAAGGCAAATGCTACTCTGTGGTGTATGATGCAACAACTTCCAGTATAGTTAGGGTCAGGGAAATATATTGGAAGTGCATACTATGTTATATGTACAGTATCTTGCTATTGCATGTGTCTGAAGATGGTCCTTGAAGTTTTCTAAATTCAGTCCCTTAATCTGGACTATTAAATGATGTTGTGGCCACAATATTTGTGCTTATTTATTATTTATTATTTAAAAGCTGTCTTTCTTTAAAAAAACAAAAACAAAAAACCCCACCAAACATAAGCGTCATTTCTCAAGATCTTGGGTTCCGAATTCTTGTGAGACCTCGAAACATCATTGGATGAGACCTCGGAACACCATGCAGATCTCTACAGCTACATGAAGAGCTTCTGTGGGCTGGATGAAGAACTTCTGGGGGCCAAATAGGGCTCACGGGCCTTATGTTTAACACCCTGATCTAGATCATCATTGATCACCACCATTCACAAGCTGCTTTGAAGGGGAAAAGTTACAGATACAAACGTTATGAACACCAGAAAAGCCCTGCTGGTTCAGAACAATGAGCCATCCAGTCCTGTATCCTGTTTCCTGTCAGCTAGATGCCTCTTAAATGCCTCTTAAATGCTCAGATAATAATAATAATAATAATAATAATAATAATAATAATAATAATAATAATAATAATAATAATAATAAAAAGGTCATGTCTAATAGTCATTGATAGACTTGTCCTCCTTTATCTAAATGTGTAACTTAAGCGCATGCATGGGTGTGTGTGTGTGTGTGTGTGTGTGTGTGTGTGTGTGTGTGTGTGTGTGTGTGTGTGTGTGTGTGTGCGTGTGAATAATGGTATCAAGCTCCTGGGTGTGCAGCTGGGAGTTTCCTGGCCTTGATTGACAGCGAGATCCACCGTACGTTTAGGCGCCGGACGTGCAAGTGCTCCGGCGCCGGAAGCAGTTGCAAATGGGCCGTAAGGCCCATACTTTAGAGTAAGGGAGGCTGATACAAGGCTGGCCTCCCTCACTCCATTGTCGGAATGTCCATGCGGCCGGCGGCAGAAGGTAAGTCTCTGTCGCCAGCCGCATAGGTGGTTCGGGTGGCGAGGGAGGGGAGCCATTGGTGTAGCCTGCCCATGAGCCCTTTTGGGACAGGGAGCCATTTAATCATTTGATTTTGTCTGTAAACCGCTTTGTGAACTTTTGTTAAAAAGCGGTATATAAATAATAATGATAATAATAATAATAATAATAACAACAACAACAATAACAACAATAATAATAATACGTCGGCCATATCCCCATCCCCGCTGGGCCGGCTAGGCTATTTAGCTGGCGGAAATCCGAGGACGCCGATAGGGCCGGCCCCGGTTTACACCCGGGGAAGGGGGCGAACATCCCCTTCCCTGAGTAGACCTCTGGTCCGCTACATGGCGGTCCGAACACGCAAATCCTGTAAGGATCCGGCGGGCGGTCCTTACACAGGATTTGGCTGTGAGTTAGGATGTGTCCTTCCAGGAGGGCACAAAGGCTTGAGTGCATCCCTATTGGAGAGGTTCCTGAAGGGACAAAAGGTATGGCAGGTTGTGGGCAGCATCCATGCTTAGGTCCTTGGTGGGAGAAATCCTGGAAAAAGTGGCTGAAAAGACTGTCCAAGTGGCCTGGTCACAGGGCAGTTAGGCTTAATTTATTGTGCAGGAAGCCTTGAGGACCCCAGATTTGCAAGGTCTTAGAGAAAGGTGACACATAGATGCCGCAGTGCTTCAGGCTTCCACTCTTAACAATGGCCCTCCTTAGTCAGCATGATCTTGATCAGGAGAAACCACACCTCACCCCCTCCAGGGAAAAGCCCTCGCTGACCTTCTGGAATAGCTGCCAAGGAACCAGAACGGTGTTAGGAGAGAGAGACTACGCACATTCAAAAGTGAGGTAATTGGCAACACCAGCGATGCATGTTATTTTACTTTTTAATGCCGTCTGATTCCATGATATGGTGTAATATAGCTCATTTTGATCACCCAAAGCTTTGGAGACTGACTGGAGTATATATTTTTTCCTCATTAGTTCACTTGCACAATTTTCATGCCAGTTTCATGCCAAGCAAATTGCAGAGAGCTTGTGAGACTGAAAAGGCCCAGAGTCGGATTCCCCAGTGACAAGCTTGCCACCGTTCCAATCAGGATAGATTAACCTTATTTTTTTATCCCTGAAATGCTACCAATCAGAATAAATGTGATGCTTCTCTGACATGAAACATTGAAATGAGCCCCAAACATGACATTTCCACAGAGGACTTTATATATATATATATATATATATATATATATATATATATATATATATATATATATATATATATATATATATATATATAAGATTGATTTTTCTTTTTAAAGGTGTATCATTTGGGTGAGCTTCTTATGTAAAAATCTTACTACCCAATGGAAAACAAACTGCCAAGAGTCTTCTATATAATAATCAGTGAATACTTTCTTTTGAAAAGAGGATAGTACTTATGTTGTTTTCTTGATAAGAAAATTTTCTGCATTTCTACAAAGGCTGATGAGAAGGTCCCTTTTCCTCCATTTCTGTGCTGCTGTTGAAGTACATTCATTACAGCATCTGATTTCCTTTAAGCAGAGACAGAAAAAAGAGGCAAAATTATGTTTTTACATGAAATATTTTTCCAAGGTTGAATAGCAACCTCTGCCCCTCTCAAATATGAGGAATTACTTCCCAGTGGTGTGCCAAATTACTTGCTAACTACTCAGCCAGTGGGGACATACAAGGATTCTTTATGGTGAGCTCACAATAACCTTGATAGATGCTTTCATATCTCTAATTTATGGACTCAACATTATTAGCAGCATTTTTTTTTCTGAAGTCTGTTGTAAAATCAGGAACTCTTGCATAGCCCATGCGGCTACATGCAGCTGCACTGAAGCACATAAGATAGCATGCAACACTGCTGCATCCATAACAAATCCCCTCAGGCCAATAATAACTACTGCATCCATGACCGGAAATCCACAGCGTTCTTCCAGAGGGCTAGGAGCTCTTTATTTCTTTGCAAAATTATTTTATGCCGCCTTTCTGCTCCCCCCCCCCAAAAAATGGACCACACAATTAAAATATACCAATGAAAAAATATAAAACAGCACAGTAGATAAAGTCACAACTTGCAAAAATCTGAACTCAAAGAGGAACCACATAAAATCTGTCAGAGTGCAGGGCAAATGCCAGGGAAGGGAAGGGGGGGGGGGGCTGAATGACTCTCTGAGGCAGGAAGTTCTAGGGAGGATACCAGGACTGAGACAATCCAACCATTCCATTGGATAGGGACAGAATATGTAGGAAGGCCTCCTTCACATGTCAATTAATGGGCCGGATCAAAGAGGAGACAGATCTTTTGGTATCTTGGTCCCAAGTCATTTAGGGCTTTAGAGGGATTGCCAGCAGCACTTTGAATTGTGAACCATTGCTGCACTTGGTTCCCCAACTACGAATGTGAGCATCTGCTCAGAGTCTTTTGTGTCATAGTAGGGCTTCTGAGGGATGCTCCCATTGGCTGGTGGAGACAGTAGAAGGAGGAACCACCATGTGAGTCTCTTGGCCAAGAGGTCATTGGAGCCCAGTGAAGAGCTTTGCCCCAGACCACCATCAACTTTTCCCCCTTTCTTCTAATCCAGGTGTGATAGTGTATTTTCTGAACAGGTGCCTGGAGCCAGCAATGGACTGGAAGCAGGAAACGTGATCCAACTGCAAGAGAGCTGAGCTCCTTTTCATGTAGCCTATTTTTATAGAAAACCCCTCTTAAAATTGCTTGGAAATGGTATCCAGTCAGAAAACGATAATTAGCACTGTGTCTGTGTGGGACTCATTGCCCAGAATACTAAATTGGCCTTTTAGTGAGGGAGGAGGAGAAGCGTGTTGATCAAATTAAATTTTAGAAAATTATTGTTTTCAATCAGTGTCGATATGCAGAAACTTTAGAGTGCTTAATTTATGTCACTCTGCAGCCGGTGTTTATGTTTGCGTTCTTTCAGGTCCTGGTTATCTCAAGATGAGGGTGGGTTTTTTTTTCCTTTTTAATAAGTGGAAGAGGAGGATAGGTACAGAGTAAGCACAGTTTCGAAAATATGCAGCTGGAGCAGAGACGGCAGTCACTGGAATCCAAGGCAGGATGCTGTACCCCCCCCCCCTCCACTCAGTGGTTTCCACACTGGATTCCAGTAGCCATCAGTCAGAAGACCAGTGATAGAAGGCATCTGAAAGACAGTTTGCCCAGCAGTACAGCTTCCCCTGAAGAGTAACATAAGAATGGACCTGGTGCTAGAGCAGACCAAAGGTCTAACTCAGTGGTGGCCAACCTTTCAACATGACTGCTGGCCCTTAAAATGGTTGCATAGGTTTCAGTAGGTGCAGCTGCTTTAGCAGCACCATCAGCACTTGCAACTGCCAAGATTCTGTCTTCTGCACAACTCTTAAGAACACAGTAGCCCTAATGGTGGAAGGTTGGCCACCCCTGGTCTAACTAATCCAGTGGCCTGGTTCCCACAGTGACCAATCAGCTGCTTCTAGGGGCCATGGCCATATCCTGTAACTGCAAATTCCATTATTCCAAGAACAATGTGCTATTTGAAGATGTATTTCCTTTTGTCTTTCCTGAGCATCCTGTCGATCAGTTTCATTAGATCAGGGGTTCTCAACCTTTGGAGGCCCGGGTATCCCCTATCACGGTCCAATTTTCTGAAGTACCCCCTGCTAATTAACTGCTAATTAATTGGATTAATCAATTAATTAATTAGTAATTAATCATTAAATAAAGTACTAAAACAATCTTAAATGTGAAAAATGTCTTATTTAACTGTGTGTGTGTGTGTGGGGGGAGACACACACATGCAAGGATCTCTTTTTTTCTCCAAGTCACACTTCCCAAAATCAGCTCCTCCCCCACCCCACCAAAGTACAAAAATTAGCCCAAAACCAAAATCAGAGAGAAGGCTTCCGAAAATAATTACAATTTAAAATCCATGTTAATTAACACTTAATTAGCTGCTGATGGGGCAGATAAGGGGCAGGGCTTGGCATACCCCCAGCAAGAGGTCCTCATACCCCTAGGGGTACCCGTACCACAGGTTGAGAACCCCTGCATTAGATGACACACACCACTCCTGCAGCTTGGTCTTCCCTCCAGCTTGTTGACACTCCCACTACCCACTCCCTGCTTAACTGGTGCTTGGTGGCAGCAGCAGCAGCAGCAGCAACAGCAGCAGCGAGAGTGCTTTTCCCTCACATCCTGGCTTGCCCTCTGGCAGCAGTCCTGCTACCAAAGAGCATGCTTGGATGTCACTATGTTAGCCATGAACAGCCCAATCCTATGGGCCTGCTGTGCTGCTGGAACTTGTGCTGCGGTGGTGCAGCTTGTTTTACGGCGGTCACAAAATGCAACCTGCCATTCTGCATAGCCGCCGGGCCACTGCTACAAACAGTGAGTGGGGGTGGCCCAGGTAACAGCAGCTTCCCTGGAGCCGGTGGCGCCAGTAAGGTGGTGGCGGGGGGGCAGTAGGCAAGGGGGGAGGGAATTGGAGGAACAGGGTAGTTTCTGGGCAGGGAGGGGGAAGGAACCAGAGATGGGGAGGAGGCAGGAGGGGGTAGATCTGGTAGCAATGACACCCATGATGTCTTATCCCCTCCTTTTTAAACCTCCCCACCCCTTTCCTCTCCTCAGGCATATATCACCAAATAGGTGGCACATGTCCGAGGAGACCCATTGGCGATCAGGCAGCCTATGAGGAAGTAAGAGCAAAATGTTTTCACTTGCCTCCTGCAAGGCTGTCCGATCAACCCCCACCATAGGATGCAGCAGGCTCTTTTTTGGTGCAGCTGCATCGATACTGGTGCTGGGGGACAGGATTGGGCTGTAGATGGGGGAGATGGGAGGAAAGGGTAGTGAGGGCACTTCCTCCTCTTCCTTTCCTCAGTGGCCAATGTGTTCCTGGTGCCAGGGTCACTGCTGGAGAGGAAGTGTCATCTCTGCATCTATGTAAAAGGTTGACATGTAACTGGATGTTTCACCCCAGGCTTTTTATTCTGCCTGCAAAATGTGAGCAACGCACATTCAATCCTCTACAATAAACATGTCATGTATTCTCTCTCTCTCTCTCTCTCTCTCTCTCTCTCTCTCTCTCTCTCTCTCTCTCTCTCTCTGTGTGTGTGTGTGTGTGTGTGTGTGTGTGTGTGTGTGTGTGTCTGTGTCTGTGTGTCTGTGTGTCTGTGTGTGTGTGTGTGTCTACACACACACATAAAATGAACACACACATGCATGGTTATCAAAAGATAATGTGTTGCGACATGTATGTTTTGTCATAATTAATATAAGTGAGATAAGAGACCTCTGCAGATAAATGCTCTCCTGCACTGCATCTACATTGCCAGTGAATATTCTCCCGCTCACTTCATTAATCCAGTCAGCACAATGGATCGGGTTAGAGATGTGTCTCAATAAATCACTCTCAAGTGCTGGGAGTAGGAGTACCTAATTAATCAGCACTGTCATTATGTTTGACTTGTTGCTGCCTTACTGTGTACTGGATGAGGATTCAGTGTATTTAACCTGTGTGCACTCTTAAACAGATCTCTGCTAGTGATGTAAAATTTAACCCTTGTACAGAACACAGTGGAAGTGTATTGTGTAGGTTTTGAGGGGAAGGGTGGGTTTAGGAAAACCAAACTGAATTTTGGGCACAATTCAGATGGAAGTCCTCCTGGCACCAGCCCCGTTGAAATGAATGAGGCTCACAGATCCTTCCATAGCTTTTCTTGTTAGATTATGAGCACTTTGGGGGCAAGGAACCATTTCCTTATTTATTTGATTTTCTCTGTATACCACTTTGTGAACTTATTTTTTTGTTGAAAGGCAGTATATGAACATTATTATTATTATTATTATTATTAATAATAATAATAATAATAATAATACAGTAATAGCAATAATAGCAATATTTACAACAGTGCAACTCTCATTCATTTCATTCATTTAGATGGGCCTTTGGCCTGATCCAGCAGGGCTCTTCTTCACACACCCTTTTAATCCAGGGGTAGAGTAATTAAGTCCATCAGACGTGGTCTGTCGGTATAGAGCAACTGACAGAGCTATCAGCCAGCCATTCCTCCACTTATCTGATATTTCCATCACTTGGGACCCACCAGAAATCAGGTCGCGACCCACCAAGTGGGTCCCGACCCACAGTTTGAGAAACACTGCTATAGATAGGCTTACCATCGTCCCAGAATTGAGCCTGGCTTCGGCCTAGAGTGGACCCGAGCCGCTCCGAAGGGTGCACCGTGGCTGCCCAATGGGGTTCCGGCTTCGGTCGTGTCGTCGACCGGAAGTGCCGGAAGCCGGAGGCTCATTGGGCAGCCGCAGTGCACACTTGGGAGCCGCTCAGGTCCGCTCTAAGCCGAAGCCAGGCTCGATTCTGGGACGAAGGTAAGCCTAGCTATAGAGGTTTCAAAAACTGCAGTTCGCCTTTCCCCCCTCCTTTTGCTGAATGCAGGCATGTCTGAGTCGAGTAGCTGCTGGGCATGGGGAAAGGTATTCTATACAGAAAACACATCCTTGAATTGATGGGCATCTCCACCTGTAAATATTGCAAAACGGTGGGCTGCAGGCTCAACCAGCTCTAGCTGGAGCAGGAGCAGGATGAAACTGCGATGTCTGCATCCTGCATGAACGCAGGAGCAGCCGATCTGGAATCCATATCAGTCAGCTGTTCTCTGCTCTGACATAGCAGGTGCCCCAGCACTTAGTGCCACAGCTTGCCTGAGCCAAAGGGACAAGCCTCCAGAGGAGCAGGAGGGCCTCCTGTTTAGGGGCAGCAGGGCTGGCAGAGGGGGTGGGGAACGCCTGGTCGACTTGCACTGCTGGCTTCGTCTGGTATCACTGAGGCGATTGATGACAATTAGTGGAGAGAGTTTAGGAGTAAAGTGAAGGGAAAGACTCATCTGCTCCGTTATCCATCATCTGGACGTGGCCTTAGGCAACGGGGACACGCTGTTGTTTTTGCCGGAAGATGAGCATACTGTGGAGGTAGCTGTAGCTTTGTTGAGCACTGCAACACTTGAAGCAGCATGTGGCTTTTTGTTTGCCTTTTTTTGTTTGGCTTTTTTTTTTCTTGGCAGATGATGATGCCTCTCTTTTAATAACACGCAGGGCTTTTTGCTGAATACTGGAAGGTCGAATGTGTTCTCCTTGTTCGCTTTTGCAGAGCGAGACATAGAACTTAATGCAAAACAGCAGCAAAGAGTGACAAAGAATTAGGGTGAGTGGGTAGGGAACAGAACATCATCACTGATGCAAAGTTAAAATAATAAACAGAAATGTGGGGGGCGGAAATGCTGGGTCTCTACCGTGGTGCAAAGCCAGATAATTCTTCATGTAGCACTGATGAAGTCTCCATACAACATAAATGTGCTTTTACAGCTGATTGGCTCAGTAAGGAAAACAATAAACTAAATTCTTATTTCATTTGGTAATACATACTCTCTGTCTGTCTGTCTGTCTGTCTGTCTGTCGTGTGTGTGTGTGTGTGTGTGTGTGTGTGTGTGTGTGATATATCAGTAGATAGGATCCATTCATACGTATCAACTTTTTTGCCTTTTAATGTTAAAGATCAGGGAATCTGCTGAAAGTGTTGTAAGTCCTGGTGACGTTTCCCCCAGTTTCTTCAGAAAACATACCTAGTTCTGTTTTCAGACTCAAGGTGGTATGCTGCGCAGAATCTATGAGAGAAATAGCCTGATTAGACCTCAGTCTGCCGCATTTAGTGCTCATTTCATGAGCTAGATCAGGGCTGTCAAACTCATTTCATACAGTGGACCAAATAGCATTCATGGTGCCTGCTGAGGGCTGGAAGTGACATCATTCAGCAGATGATATCCAGAAATAAGCACTTTGTCCTCTCGTAGGAACTCATTAGCTGCAAATGACAAAAGAGAAAACACACAAATCCTGATTCTATTTTCAAGACATGGGAGAGCCCAATTACCAAGCTGAGAGAGCCCAATTATCACATGGGTCACCCTTTCAGCAGTGCCACTGCTGCCGAGGTGTCACTTAGAAGCTCAGCAGCTGAGAGATGCTCTGCAAAGTGATGCCTTGGCAGAAGCAGCGCTGCTGAAAGGGTGGCCCGCCTGATAATTGGACTCTCCCTGCATCTCGGTAGTGTTTCCCTCTCTCACCCCTTTTGGTCTTCCCTTTCCCCATAGCATTCCTTGACTTCTGAGGTCTCCTTCCATCTCTCTCTCCCAGAGCCTCAGCAGAAGCAGGCGGCTGAATGGGCGGCGCTGGGAGAGCCCAATTATCAAGTGGGCTGAATAAAAAGCTTCTGTGGGCCGTATCTGGCCTGCGAGCCTTATGTTTGACACCTTGGTGCTAGATGAATCTAGTAGTCATGAGGCAAAAGGCAAACAGGTAATGAGCAAGGCCTTCACACATACGCACGCACGCACGCATGCATGCACGCACACACACACACACACACACACACACACACACACACACCTGCACCTGTACAGCAGCTGCTTTCTCATAGTATGATCCAATGTGGCTATCTTTTGTATATGAATACTGCAACCACATGGGCAGAAACAATGTGTGAGTCTTTTCCCACCCAGTCATTATCTCCCATCCTTGCAAGATCATGCTAATTGGGAGGATGTGGTGGTAGACCTCACCTTTGCGGTTGCAGCATTCACAGACATACTCCATGAGATTGCAACAGGAGGAAGCTTCTTCCAAGTGACTCTGTGTGCATGCACGTGTTTGAGAACTGCTGAATTCTCTCACAATATTCTCAGAGTAAAATGAATCATCTTTCCACCTCCAAAGTGGCATTTGTCGTATGTTTCCACATTCACTTTCCACAGAGTTGGCTCAGTTGCCTCTGAGTTGGGATAATACAAGGCAAGTCTCATGATATGTGAAAGAATTTCCAACTCTTTCTGTTGGGGGCTAACACCCACTTCAGCTGACCACCTCCCACAGCCAAACCAATAGGAGATAAATTAAAGTTAAGGGGCTGCCATGTGGCAAATGGTGGCTTTATAAGTTGTTTTAATTGTGTACTTTGTGAGCCACTTTGGGATCTTGGAGAAAAAGCAGGTGAAAAGCATTTCATATAGATAAGTAATAGTGTAGCAGTATTTAAAATGTCTAGGCCAGCGGGTGGCGCAGTGGGTTAAACCGCTGAACCATGAGCTGTCAATCGAAAGGTCGGCAGTTCGAATCCGCGACGGGGTGAGCTCTCGTTGCTTGGCCAGCTCCTGCCAACCTAGCAGTTCCAAAGCATGTTAATGCGAGTAGATAAATAGGTACCGCTTGCGGGAAGGTAAACAGCGCTCCGTGTTCCAGCCGCATGCTACGCGCTGTGGCAAGACGAGTCATGCCGGCCACATGACCATGGAGGTGTCTTCGGACAACGCTGGCTCTTCGGCTTTGAAATGGGGATGATCACCACACCCTAGAGTCAGACACAACTGGACTTAATTGTCAGAGGTCACCTTTACCTATTTAAAATGTCTAGCCCTCAAAATTGCCACAAGATGGCTAGACATGATACAGAACAGAAATCCTGGGAAGTGTGGCATCCCCTGAAGATGGAAGCTTAAGCTCCCTGCTCTCCACCTTACCCTTTTGAGTAAACTTTGGCTGTCAGAAACTATTTATGTATCGCTTAAGGGGACAATCCACTGTAGAACTTCCCCAATGCTTGAACTATGAGAGAAAGGTAGGGTAACAAGCCCCACCCTAGTCTCCCCCCCCCCCCAGCTAAAACCAATATTTTTTTGGACCAAGGAATCCTAAAAGGTCACAGAGGGAGGTTCATATTTGTCAAAGGAAATGGAAGGCAAATTCTCTTTATACACCCCTAACACGGGACAATTGGCCTTTTTAAAATTTGGACATTTCCTCCATAAATCTGTACAATCTCCTCTTAAAGGCATCTAGGCCAAGTGCCTTGGAAAAGGTCAGTTTACGTTTCAATTCCAAAGAAGGGCAATGCCAAAGAGTGTTCAAACTACCGTACAATTGCACTCATTTCACATGCTAGCAAGGTTATGCTCAAAATCCTACAAGCTAGGCTTCAGCAGTACGTGGACCGAGAACTACCGGAAGTACAAGCTGGGTTTCGAAGAGGCAGAGGAACTAGAGATCAAATTGCCAACATGCGCTGGATCATGGAGAAAGCACGAGAGTTCCAAAAAAAATCTACTTCTGCTTCATTGACTACGCAAAAGCCTTTGATTGTGTGGATCACAACAAACTGTGGCAAATTCTTAAAGAGATGGGGGTACCAGACCACCTTACCTGTCTCCTGAGAAACCTGTATGCGGGTCAAGAAGCAACAGTTCGAACCGGCCATGGAACAACCGATTGGTTCAAAATTGGGAAGGGAGTACGGCAGGGCTGTATATTGTCACCCTGCTTATTTAACTTATATGCAGAGTACATTATGAGAAATGCAGGGCTGAATGAATCGCAAGCCGGAATCAAGATTGCCGGGAGAAATATCAACAACCTCAGATATGCAGACGATACCACCCTAATGGCAGAAAGTGAAGAAGAACTAAAGAGCCTCTTGATGAGAGTGAAAGAGGAGAGTGCAAAAGTTGGCTTGAAACTCAACATTAATAAAACTAAGATCATGGCATCTGGTCCCATCAATTCCTGGCAAGTAGAAGGGGCAGAAATGGAAACAGTAACAGATTTTACTTTTCTGGGCTCCAAGATCACTGCAGACGGAGACAGCAGCCATGAAATTAAAAGACGCTTACTCCTTGGAAGAAAGCTATGGCAAACTTAAACAGCATAACAAAAAGCAGAGATATCACCATGCCAACAAAAGTTTGTATAGTCAGGGCCATGGTGTTCCCAGTAGCAATGTATGGTTGTGAGAGTTGGACCATAAGGAAGTCTGAGCGCCGAAGAATAGATGCTTTCGAACTGTGGTGCTGGAGAAGACTCCTGAGAGTCCCTTGGACTGCTAGGAGATCAAATCAGTCAATCCTAAATGAAATCAACCCTGACTGTTCTCTGGAAGGACAGTTACTGAGGCTGAAGCTCAAATATTTTGGCCGCCTAATGCGAAGAGAGGAGTCTCTGGAGAAGACTCTGATGCTGGAAAAGACTGAAGGCAAAAGGAGAAGGGGAAGGCAAAGGATGAGATGGTTAGACAGCATCACCGATGCAACGAACATGAAAATGAGTGAACTCAGGAAGATAGTAGAGGACAGGAAGGCCTGGTGGGATGTGGTTCATGGGATCACGAAGAGTCGGACACGACTTAACGACTGAACAACAACAACAAAGGCCAAGTGCCATCTCAACATCCTGTGACAAGGAGTTCCACAGATTAAACTCCCCCCCCACAGCTTAACTTTCTTTTTTGTCCTCTGCCACTTTTATTACAGCCTATGTTTTTACATAAGTGGCAAATGCTGTATAATTCCTTCATTTTTCAGAAGAAGAAACTTTGGTTCAACAATTCCAGTACGTATCAGTCAACTAGGGTTGGTAGCCTTGAGGTTCCAAATTTATAATCATATCATGCTGCCTTCCACCCTAGCCATTTATTAATAATTGCCCCAAACCATACTATAAAAGATTGGATTGGACTAGAGGTAAACTGAATTGACAATGTCTCCTTGAGCATATACTGTTTCAACCAGGGACCCCCATCTGCTTACAAATGATAAACCATTCTTGCAAACTACTCTAGCTGTTTGGAAGGAATGGCACGGCAAGCTACTGCCTTTAGCTTCGCCGCTTATTCCATTTCTTACCATCTATTATTTTTTGACCTGGAAAAAAGAAACATTTTAAAGACTGGGATAAGTGTGATTTGTTCACGTTAGCTGATCTGTTTGTGAATAAATGTCCTCTAAGAGGGCTTCAAATAAAAGCTAAGTTTGAACCACTAAATGGACATTGCTCTCAACTGTTACGTTACTTGTTTTACATCCATACCAGTTGCCACAGAATAAGCATTGCATCCACTTACTCCCTTTGTGTCCCTGATAGTCACACCCCATGCTTATTTAAAGGGGTAGCCTCAAAGTTATACAACATGCTGCTTGCCCTGACAGATGACTCTGTAGGTGTCATCAAAGCATTATGGGGAAAAGACCAAGATGTTGTTATACCTGCTGCTAAATGGAATGCAATGTGGCTAAAAAGGCCTTTTAAATCATCCCCCGTGCTAATTAAGGGAGAACGCTCCTAAATTAGTTCACAGATGGTACCTGGGGCCCCACAAGCTATGTTGCATTCACAAAGATTGCTCCCCTTTGTGCTGTAGAGGGTGTTCATAAAGGGAGCACCTATTACCACATGTTGTGGACGCTGTTTTTGGCCAGAAGCGTTCTCAGACATTTCAGCCATCATCAATGTTTCTATATGCCTGGATCCATTGCTAGCTTCATTATTAATATTTGATGTGAAATGTGACCATATACCACATAAAGAATTGATTGTTTTTTTATTGACAGCGGCTCTCCTAGAAATAGCATTACCTTGGAAAAATAGTACCCCCTTGTCATTAAGTTCTTGATATAACAGAATCTGGCAGGTCGCTTTAGCTGAAAAGCTTACTTCTGACCTTCGGTCCGCTAAGGGTCAAGCCAAGCCAGATATGTTCTTTAATACTTGGTTTCCTTTCTTATCATTTGTGAAGAAAAATGCTTTGGTGATATGTCCAGCCAGCCAACACTTGTTATTTACGGAAAGTAAAGACGTTTTGAACTAGAAAGATCGTAGAATTCAATCCATGTTATTAAGTGGCACTATTGCAGGTCTTCTGCTGTAGGAAGGCAGTTGCTTCAGAATGTACTTGTACCTCTTCCTTTCTGGTTAAAGTTTTTTAAAATTAGTTTTTACATTTTGTAACCGGAAAACAGTGATGCAGACTTGAGTCTATTGACTCAGACTCGAGTCGGACTCAAGTCACATCAGTGATTTGACTCAGACTTGACTTGGTGATTGTAAAAGACTCGAAAGACTCGACTCGAGACTTGGAGCCTTTTACGACAAGTCAAATATTATTCAGGTTTAAACCCATTTTTTCCCATTAAATAGATAGGAATTCACAACCAAATCCCCTTGTGGGTGGAGTTCTGACTCAACGAGAGGCACTGGCGCCACTGCAGGGGAGGGTGGAGCTCTAAGTTCTGCTGCAGTCAGACCCTCCATTTCACAGGAGCACGAAGTGAAAGCACTGACTTGAATGGCTCCAAAGGTGAGGGGGCGGGGGCGCTTTGTGCTTCCGTGTAACGGAGGGTCTGACCGCTGCGGAACTTAGAGTTCCGCCTCCCCTGCAGTGACGCCAGTGACGAGAGGTACATGTTGTGCATGATGATAGTGGCATTTGCCTTCATTCTTAAAAAAAAAAATTCTGACGGCACCCCTTTCCTCGATAGGGGAAAGACCTGTTTCTGCTAGAGGGTCACAACCTTCTAGGTTGTGACATTTTTCAGTGGAGGCTGAAACACAATTACTTGCCTATGGCTATTTGAGGAGTTGTACACAGGAACTTGCCAAGTAACAAAGTCTCTAGTTTGGCAAGCAATACACCAACTCACACCTGTTCAGTGACTGTGACAGATACATTCATTCTTGCTTGTGGCTGAACGCATTCCGTTTTTGACTTGAAATGTTTCAGTTCACTAACAAGGAAACCTTTCTCCCATCCAGCTTCCTTTCTCTATTCCTTCAACAGTTGTTCACCATATAAACAAAGTCATCCCCATATAAACAGAAATTTGCCGAATGCAAATGCAAGTAATACCCCACATACTGACATAGTTTAGATTTCCTGTTCACTTCTGATAGAGTGTGTATTCTTCCTCAAGTCACCAGATATCTTTACACAACATGATGAAATGAGACAATGATAATCTTACAGTACAATCCTATAAATGTTTATTCAGAAGTAAGCCCACTATATTCAATGGGGCTTACTTCCACGTAAGTGTGCATAGGGTTGCAGCCTTAGGATGTATCTGCATGACGTATTTATCTCCTCTTCCCCCTCCCCCCATGCTCATTTTGTTCCAGAAGTTTAGGCCTTGTTTCTGACCAACACGTAACTAGAATGGGTGGAAATGGGGTCAAGGTTGCATGATCCAAGTTAAGTTTCTAAAACAGGCCCAAACAGTTTATGACATACCAAGCCAAATGCAACCTGCAATTCACATAGGGTGGCCCGAGTAGGGGGGGGGCGGGGGCTTGATAAAGCTCTTGCTTGTGTTGCATGTGCTAGAAAAATGGATACGGGTGTTAACCACCCGATGGGTCATAATGTGAAGAAGCAGCAGACTACATGTGCTAGATTTTTAGGCTTACCATAGTCCCGGAATCGAGTCGCACTGTGGCCTAGAAAAGACACGAGAAAAGGATGCACCGTGGCGGGCCAATACAAGCCGTGGCTTCTGGAGCTTCCGGTAAACGAGGCGACCGCGTTGGTCTGCCGCAGTGCATCCTTATGAGCGGCTCGTGTCTTTTCTAGGCCGCAGCGCAACTCGATTCCGGGACTATGGTAAGCCTATAGATTTTGGCAAGCTCAGGAAGTTAGAATCAAACTAGAGAGGATACTGACAACTTTTTTTTCTCAATAGCAGCCACTGGCAGGGACTGTCTGATCTGAATCAGGACCATGATGTAAGACAAATGGTTAAACTGCCCCCAGCAGCGTCACTGCAGGGGGGGCACTTGCTTTCATCGGCAGGAATGGCTCCAAAGGCGAGGGGGCAGGGCCGCTTTCTCCCGTCGTGTAACGGAGGCTCAGAGCCTGGCGGAACTTGGAGCTCCGCCCCCCTGCAGTGACGCTGCTGACTGCCCCCCATATGCTGTAGTCCCAATCCAGATCGTCCCCACAGCTGCTATTTAGTAAGAAAGAAGAGACATGACATGTAAGATCCTTTAAAAAAACAACAGCAGCTAAATGAAAAGGGATTCCAAGAGGACTGGTTGTTCTTGGAAAAGTTTATCCTTCATGAAGAATTACAATCCAAACCAATGTCAGGAAAATAGAAAGGGAAGAATATCAAGAAACCAATCTGGCAGCCCAGGGATCTTTTTACTTATCTGAAAACAAAAAGGGAAAATATAGGAAATGGAAAGATAGACTAGTGAGGATGAGTACATTGTTGAAGCCTGAGGTTGTTTGGGGGGAAAAAAATCATAAAACAATAGCGGAAAACGAGTTGCAGCTAGTGAGTTATGTTAAAAATAACAAGAGTGGTTTGGACAAGTTATGTATAAGGAAAAGGAAGATAAAAGGCACACTAGGGCAATTGCTCAACTGAGTGGTTGAGACATTAATAGAGAATGAAATACTCAATGACTATTTTGTTTCACCTCCACAGAAGAAGACAGAGTTACTAACTACACTGACCAACACAAGAATGCTATAAACAGTAGGGTAAGAGGGCAAAGACCATGCCCAACAGGACAAGCCTGTAATCAAGGCAGGGTAGCCCTTATGCCAGGATTAATGCTGGCGCAGTGGGTTAAACCGCTGAACCATGAGCTGTCGATCGAAAGGTCGGCAGTTCGAATCCGCGACAGGGTGAGCTCTCGTTGCTTGGCCAGCTCCTGACAACCTAGCAGTTCCAAAGCATGTTAATGCAGGTAGATAAATAGGTACCGCTTGTGGGAAGGTAAACAGCGCTCCGTGTTCCAGCTGCATGCTACGCGCTGCGGCAAGGAGAGTCATGCCGGCCACATGACCATGGAGGCGTCTTCGGACAACGCTGGCTCTTTGGCTTTGAAATGGGGATGAGCATCACACCCTAGAGTCGGACACGACTGGACTTAATTGTCAAAGGTCCCCTTTACCTTTACCTATGGTATCTAAATACAAGTTCCAGGTGGAGAGGAATGCTTCCAAATTGGCCGTTCTGCAGCCACCACTTGCCTTTTTAAAGCCACTCCTGGCATCATCCTTCGTGCCATCCTTCCTCCTGCTGCCACCGCTTCATGCCGCCGCTTCATCCCGCGACCCGTTGCTTGCCCCCGGGCAGTCTGGGCCTTTCCCAGCCCACCAGCTGCATCGCCACCCAACCAGGGCTCCTTGCGCGCCTGCGGGAGTGTCACACAGCGCACAACGCCAGGGAGTGAGGCACTGTGCTCTGCGCGATGCTCGCACAGGTGCGTAAGGAGCCCTGGACGGCTGGAATGCACTGACCAAGCTCAGAAGAGTTTCAGCTCGCCGCAATGGAGCCAGCGGGCTGGGAAAGGCCAGGATAGTCGGGCCCCGCCAGGATGGCAGCCACCCAGCTGGGATGGTGGCCGCCAGAGGCGTCGCTCCAGTAGGGGCGGGACCGTAAGTTTCGCACTGTCCTAGTCCTGTTTACCAAGCTGGCAGGAGGCGGCCCTGCCCCCTCGCTGTTGGAGCCATTCCATGCGGAGAAAGCAGCAGGCAAGAGACTCCCTGCCTGCTGCTTTCTCCGCACGGGAACGGCTCCGACAGTGAGGGGGCGGGGCCGCCTCCTGCCGGCTTGGTAAACGGGACTAGGACGGTGCGAAACATACGGTCCCGCCCCTACCAGAGCGACGCCTCTGGCAGCCACCATGTCCCGGCGAGTTCTGGGACTCTGGTAAGCCTAACTATCAAGGATATCGTAGTGGTAAATTACCTTCATTGGCAGGGATTCGACTCAATGATCTTGAAGTTCCCTTCCAATTCTGATTCTATGATCTGTTGGACCACTGGTAGAATCAAGATACTGGACTAAATGTACCTTGGTCTGGTTCAACAGGACACTTCTTGTGTTCTTATGTAAATCAGATTTTTTTTACCATCCAAAGAAAGAGGGTTGGCAGGTCTCACCTAACCTTGTAGTAACCTGTTCAGTTATGCAGCTGGCACCAAACTGTTTGATATTCAAGCAGCTAATTAGCAATAGAGACAGCTAATTCCAGCCTGAGGGTGCTTTTGATCTCCTGCTGCACCCGATATTTATTAGGAGACGAGCTTGAAAGGAAAACATGTCGCAAGCTGAGCGAGACATTTGGGCTGAACAGTAGTTTACTTATAATTTACAGACTTGTAGTGCTTAATATATAATGCAATCATCTATGCTCTGCCATTTGTCATTTTGGGCCAGGCTGCAGATTATAGCTTAGGGCAGTGCATCTGTGTGCGTCTCTGGCAGGAAATGGCTTAAAAATCTTGAACAGCTGAGCACGACGTCTCAGGGTACTCAGAAAACCCAACCTCTGCTCCAGGGGTCACTGGTGTGCTTCAGACCTGACAGGCCAAATTGTTAAGCATGTGACTAATATGCATACAGAACACAGGGCCTCCTGATGTCTGGGGGCCGCAAGCTTGATGGCTGGTTAGCGGCTAGTCTTAATTTTATGTGACAATCCTATGTAGGAAGTGCTGGGTGGGTGACTAAATGGAGCATATTGATGTCCCACTGGGTGTAGCCCCTGTTGTTTTGACAAATTCTCCTTAGCATTTATCAATCAAGTCTACAATGGGGGAGTGTGCTGAATATCTAATTCAGACAGCCTAGTCAAGCCTAATCGAGGCAAGCTAGCATGTTATTCAATTTGTACTTGTTAGCGATGTCCCACTGTCACTGGGCAATTTACCTCCACACTCAGCAAATGAAAAGAAGAAATTTGCTGGGCTTCCAACACTTACATGAGTTACAAGCAAAATTTTAATTAGCATGTCATTACGGTCATAATTTATTGCTTCTTTGTGGTTGTCCTAGTGTACAGATTACACCTTACCATTCTCCCCCTCCCAGAAGGAATGTTCTTTAATATTTATGAACTGGATAACTTTAAAAGAAAAAAAAAGCAGAAGCCAGTCAACAAATTATGTAACATGATGTATTTCAATATTCATAGAGGAAAACTAATTTATCCATGATGTAAAAGTTGCTTTTCTCCTATTGAGGAGAGCTGCATCTGTTTCTTACATTCATCCCTCCAAGAAATCCCTCTGGTTATAGTCCCACAAGAAGCTTAGGGTGGTATTCTTGAGATGATCCTATTAATCTACCCAGTGAGGTGGATTAAGCTAGACAAGGGCACCTGTTTTTATTAGAGAAAGAGAAAACAATTTCTTCGAATTATCACCTACTTTTTCCTGAACATGCAGAATTCCACCTGAATTCATTGTGTAGAATGTGAAAGTAAAGAGGATTCAAGGGTGAGAACCTTGACAATGCCTGTCTACGTCTATATAGTTTACAGTGCAATCCTGCCCAAAGCCCCGTGCTGGGATGCAACGGTGCCGGGGCAGGCTCCGCTGTATCCAGCGCAGGGCTGGAGGCTGCTGGAGGTTTCTTCAATTTCTTTATTTA
This sequence comes from Plestiodon gilberti rubricaudatus, assembly GCA_026170595.1. Lineage (NCBI taxonomy): Eukaryota > Metazoa > Chordata > Lepidosauria > Squamata > Scincidae > Plestiodon > Plestiodon gilberti. The sequence goes on along the minus strand of JANXHW010000002.1, from coordinate 22,239,297 downwards.
AAAAATTTATATCCCGCCTTATCCTGTGCCGAGGCAAATGCCCAAGGCGGCATGATGTCCCCTTACCCCATGTCCAGCCCCAGCGGCCTCTATTGGGCTACTTGGATGTGCACCAGCGCTGGCGCAAATCTGGACAGCTCAGTGTCGGGCTTTCAAGCCGGGGAAGGGGGACAGGCCTCCTCCACTGAGCCCACTCCCGGGCCTGATCCACTCTTCTTCCCACCCTCCACCTGCTCTGGAATGCCCTCCCCTACCCCTGTTCCTCCCTCCCCTGCCCCTCCGCAACTCACCAGGAGGCTACCTGCTCTGGCAGGGGATCCACTGGGATCTGACTTCAGCAGGCCAGTGCAGGCCTTTCCGCTAGCACCACGAGCCTCCGCGCTGCTGCAACGTGCCTTATGGCACACATGTTCGTTCTATTGGTGGAAGCCGGCATAGAATTGGGCTGCCCATTATGTATTTAATAAACTTGCACCTCAATCTTCAACATACAAGCGTTTCCAGAGCAGCTAACAAAAGAAAAGAATAACAACATAATATCTTAAAAATATATATTTTTTATTTGGTAGAGTTGCTGCCTTGTAAGCCTGAAGATCGGTGAATGGCCAGTTCGAGACACGCCGCTGACAAAAAAGCTGTGAAAGCTTCTGTGAGGAGAGATAGAGGTCTGCCAGCTGAGTGTGGGAGGTGACGGCCAGGGCAAGGCCAGACTGCAAAGGATACCATCTGGAATGCAGTTGTTCATGAAAGTTTAAACATTTATATATGATTATTATCCCCCCCCCATTTGGGGGGTTGGAAAAGCCTGCCCATGTAAACCGCCTTGGATTAAAGTCAGAGGAGAAATCCAGGGACCATGAAAGGTGGTATATAAATACTGTATATTATTATTATTATTATTATTATTATTATTATTATTATTATTATTATTATTATTATTATTATTATTATTATTAAAATACGATGAAAATAAGGAAAAAGAAGCAGCATTTAAAAATAACTCCAGAGCATTTTTAATGGCTGGGGTGGGGTCATACACGGAACGAAAATATGTGTATGATAGTATCACTGGCGTCACTGGAGCGTGGCGGGGGGGCGGGCCGCCAGGGGGTGACGCGCGTCATGGGGTGACGCGCGCACCCCCTCGCGCGTCACCTCCGTGACGCGCGTCCGACCCCGTCGACGCTCCAGGGCCTTCTGAAGGCCCAGGCAGCGCGTCAATCCGGGTATTTCCCGGATTTTCGCGCATGCCCAGACCCGTTTTGAGGGCAAAAAGCCCTCAAAACGGGTCTGCGCATGCGCGAAAATCCGGAAAATACCCGGATTGACGCGCTGCCTGGGCCTTCTTTCAGAAGGCCCTGGAGCGCCGACGGGTTCGGACGCTCCGAGGCCGGCTCCCGGGCCGGCCTCAGAGCGTCCGGAGGGGGCGACGCGATGCGGGGGGGAGCCGGGTGGCCCCCTCCCCCTGCGCCTATAACGTCGCGCCCCTAGGGGGGGTGACGCGCGTCCCCGCACTAGGGTGACGCGCGTCTAGTGACGCCCCTGGATAGTATACATACACACATAGATGTATAGAATGAATCTACTACAAGAAAATAGTATTGGATTAAATGCATGCCACCTCCAAAGCTGTTCGGGTAAAGTGGGACTTTGGCCTCCTTGCCTGTACACTTCTGCACCCTTTGTGGAAACAGGCACTTGAGACCACTGAGCTGATGATTAAAGGTTACTATTATCCTCTCAGGTCCCCTGCTCCAGGCTTTGGTTCCCACTGGTTCTTTCTGACCTGACTATAAATACGTCTGGGTCAGGTCTGAACCTTTGCCTGCAGGACATTCTCACTCTGACCATCGTTGGGTAGCCTTGCTCGAGGGGGTTTCTGCTTGCCAGCTTGCCTATTTCACCTCCGTCTCCCCAACTGCTGGCCTCTTTTCAGTGCCCTTCCTTCCCTATCCACTTGACTTTCTTTCTCTCTGCTACCTGTCTGAAACCTTCTTCCAGTCCCCTCTTCTGGTGGAATACGTCTCAGACCCTGCCCTGCAAGTTGCTCAGTCTCCATTCCCCCTACCTTAACACTCCATTCAATTTTAGTCCCAAACCTGCTGGGGCTAGTAACTGTGAAGCCTGTGACACACTGCCTGCATCTGGCTGCGTTACGTCCACGTGCAACTGGAAAATCCCGGTGTGTCTTCTGTTTTACAAGATCACACCGCAACGCACGGGAGCTGCGTTCCAGTGCGTGCAAATTTGAACAAGTCAAACTTCGGCCAATGAGAGGCCGCGTTCGGTGTTGTGGGGGCGGGACACAGAGCATGCATTGGGCCAATCAGAATCAAGTGTGAAAAGACTTGATTCTGATTGGCTAACAGAGAGTGGGGGGCAGGACAGGACGTCTTACACTTCTCAAATCCACAGGTCCAGTGTAGACAGGGTGTGTTGTGATATGTGGGCTACTCTTCCGACACACTGGGACGCAACACACCTTGACGCATGTGCGGTGTGTCACAGGCTTGATTCCTCATTGCTCACAGCCTATGGTCCAGTGCCGAGAAAGCCCAGGACTGCTGACCTCATATTCTCATCTTATTTGTGTGCACAAAAGCCTGGACAAGTAAATGGCCACCATTTTTCAAATGGAAAACTGAGGTTGAGAAGTAGACATCTGCACAAGCCCCCCTCCCCTCTCCATGAGTCCAAGGGTCTTGAACACAGGGAAGCATCGTGAAAAGAGAACATGTAAGGCTCTGTCATCATGAAGATATTGCATAGCTATGGCCATTACACCAGCAACTGATACTCATTTGCAGTGGAGGATAGTTAGTAACTTGGTACTACTGCCCTTTATTTGACTTTTGCTGCAGGGTGGGGGTTTGGGAAGACAGAAGGAAGGGAGGAATCGCAATTAATATTTATCTGTGTCTAGCAAAGATGGATATGATACTGTGGTGCAGGCTGAAGCCATGATATAGAGGTAAGAACACACAGAGCATCAGACTTGTTGGGAGTTTCCCTTTAGACATCATTTCCCTCCCCCCACCGCTAACTCATAAACTCATTTAAAAATTAAATAAATAATGGGGACAATGATCCCAATGTAAAAAAAGAATAGGTTTGAGGAGTTTGTAATCAGAATTACTGGATGGCGAACTGCTCCTGATGTGTGAATTCTATGTGTGTGTTTTGAATGAGTTTGCCTGCCAGCAGCTCTTATACTAGAGAGATCTAAACGGCCTCATGTGCCCTCACGAGATTTTGGCGCCGCCCGCCATCTTGGATCTCGCGAGAGTTCATGAAAAAAAGGTACACTTTTAAACATTTTAAAAGCGGTGGCGGTGGTGATGGAGGGTGTGAGGGGGCAGCAGGAGTCCTCACTGGCTCGGATGCAGCCGGCCAGGCTCCAAGAAGCAGCGGTGGTGGCGAGGGACTGTGGCAACGGCGAGGGACGGTGGCGATGATGAGGGATGGCGGCAAGGACGTTGGCGACGAGGGACAGCGGCAACGACAAGATGGCGGCAAGAGAACAGTGGTGGTGGCAATGGCGGCGGGACAGGTATGTGGCAGCGGCAGCAAAACAGCCATTTTCATGGCCATAAATAAATAAATAAATAAAAATTTCGGCCGCCTTTGATAAAATGATAAAATAATTTATTTATTTGATTGATTAATTAATTAATTAATCAATCAATCAATTAATTAATTAATTAAAAATCTTGAGGGGGGTGTCCAGGTTTCAAAATGGAAAAATATGGTAAGCCTAGATATAGTGAAAAGGGCTTGTCCTGTTCAGGAGTGGAGCAGGATGAGGTCATCAAGGAGCTCAGCACAATCCTATGCATGTCGACTCAGAAGAAATTCTCATTGTGCTATTCCATGGGAAAATACGTCTGTGAGTCACATCCGTGGGTTTCAACACATGTGGGATTTGTAACCACATGTTCACTGCAATCCCGGGCTTTGCTAGTCCCTCCTCTGGTGCTGCCAATCATCCTTGGGTGGACTTTCTGTGTCTGAATGTATCCCAGCAGTACTTGCCAGCTAAGAAGGGGTGAGAACTTCCCCCTGAGGATTTTCCCTTCTGAGGGCAGTAAATGTCCTGCTTTTGCCAGTGAGAGCAGGATTCACAAGCTGTTTGTTTTCTGTCTCAGTGTGCACATGGCCAACCTGCTTGTGCGGGAGCCAGCTGCTGGTCACTCCTTGGGGCTTCTGAGCAAGTGGGCATAGGATTGTGACCCAAAGGAGGCACTCTCCCTTTCCCCCCACAGCTATTAACTCAGACTGTTGGAATTTGGATGCAATGTCAGCTGCAGGACTCCAGAGGGCAGTATAATGTCCAGTCACTTGAGACCTCTTTACCTCCCGCTCTATGGTTCTTGTAGGAGGTGTGGTCCTTAACACTATTTCCTTACTTCCCTCCTTCTCACATTATCTCTTCTCTCCAGAGTCCAGACCATCAGAGAAGAAGGTTGTGCCCTGGCAGGGAACTATCTATGCATGACAGGTCATCATCCTCACCAGACTTCCCCCCAAAGGGAACAGCTCTAGGGTTCTCTGTTCCAAAGTAGTATGTATACTGTACAACTATGAACTGCGAGTCAAGTATTTCTTATGAAACCTTAAGCAAGCCTCCGCTCCTGTGTATGTTTCATTGATAGCAACTAGCCCAGGTGGGGTATCTTACCATAGGAAGGGGGTGCTTTCGGTGATTACTCTGCTTTTCCCCCTCCCTTCCAACACAGAGAAGCAGGCAAAGGTATTTTAATATCATCCTTCCCTCCTTCAGTCTCATTCGCCCCTGCTGCTAAGTGACTTGGGTAATATAAACAGATGGCAACCCCAGCAGGAAGAGAATCAAAGTGCTATTGGTTTCCCCCTCCTTCTCTCCTGACAGAGCAAAACATCAAACAACTGCCACTTTCACTCCTGTCTCTCCTACTCACCACAAGCAAAGGGGAGAGATGGCTGCCCTTTAAACCCAAAAACAAGGAGCTGTGGCAAAGAAGCGTTCTGCTGACTGCCAGTTAGGACACCATCTCACCAACCAAACTCACGGATATCGGAAACCACATGGGTTTTGCAACCACACGTTCAGAAACCCATGTGGAAGAATCTGGACTCAATGATTAGAAGGGCAAGGAGTGGCAAAGAGATACTTGGATATCCTGTGGCATGAAACACAGGATAGAGGTAGGAGAAAGTGGTTTTATTTTTTTTTTTGTAGATTTCAGTGTTTAACCAAAATGAAATAGCAGAAAGCGGTGTTATGTGTTTTTATTCCAGATTTTTCCCATTTTTTAATCAATATTAACCACTTTAAAAGTGTACTAGGTAGGTGGTATAGGTTGTGCAGTGTCAACAGATGAAGAATGATGCAAAATTACAGGGTTTTATTTTATTTTATCTTTTTATTTCTTCACAGATTTTTTTTTAGCAGAAAGGGATATTATGTATAAACATATTATGTTTTTTATTATTATTATCACAATTTTCTCCTGCACCTACCCATGGGATTAGGAAACCCACTTGAGTTTTGCATCCTAATGTGCGCTTATTACATGGAAAATGCCCATTACTGTGTGGATTTCTGCACATGTGGTTTGGGCCTCCGCTAGATGTAGCAATGGTTTGACTCCGTTCTAGGCAGCAGCTTCAGATGTTCGACATAGGTCTACTGCTTCAGCAAAGTGGGTCTGGTCTTGCTTGAGCCTCGTCTGCATGGAAGACCGTCGAAGGTCATGTGTCAGCTGCTCTGAGCTCAGAAGAGCAGGGACACTGGCGTTGCTAGAGGTGGGGACACCATGGAATGGAGCAGTTACCGCTGTGCAAGACTTACCATTCTGCCCCACCTTTAGCAATGCCAGTGCGTAGGCTTACCAGATCTCCAACCGGGACAGAGTGCTAGACCTTAAGGAGAAGGAATTGTGTTCAGTGGGGCTTGCTTCTATGTAGACATGCCTAGGATTGTGCTCTAAGGTTTAACAAGCTACACCTGCCCACATTCCTTCTCCTTAAGGTCTAGCACTCTGTCCCGGTTGGAGATCTGGTAAGCCTGGTAAGATCTGGGGTGCAAGTGTAATACACAAATAACACTTGATTTGTACCTCAGTCCTACGCACTGCTTCCGCAAAGGTAAGCGTGCTTAAGATTGCAGCCTCATGACTCAATCCTACAAGCCACTGTATGGAAGCATATACTGTACATGGGTTCTTCTAACACCAGTGCACTTTCCTAATCACTCTGGCACTAGGCCCAGAGCTCAACCCAGCAGCTTTCTTCAATGCTGCAGTTTCCCTTAGCATGTTTTTATTAGTCTGTTTGTACTTACAGCAGTTTAATTGCTGTTTTTTTAATATATATATAATAATAATTAAACAGAAGCACCATGAAAGGCCTTGTGTGGCATTCTGGTAAAGGTGGGAAGGAACGCCTTTTCTGTCCTTGTGCCTAGCATAACATGAGCTCTCTTAGTCTATAGAAATGAGTGACGTCACGAAACTTCATATATTCAGTATACAAATTTGGTACACTTGTGACATGTCACCGTTTTCTGAACTGAACGTCATTCCACACGATAGTTCTTCTTGGCATGGATCAGCTGGAGAAGACTCATCCTTCCACTCTCAGACTCCTGGCTGCTGCTGTGGCTGTTCTGGTGATGGGAGGGAGGTGTCTTTTCCCCTCCCTCTCTGACTCTTGGAATGTTGCTACAGAATGAAGACTCAGAAATTCCATAACTGCAAAGCACCCGATGAAATGAACACACAGCAGATCCAAGACCAATAAAATAATTTCACGCAATAGTGGAGCAAGCTCCAGATGCAAGGGAGAAGCCAACAGTACAACCCAGCTTTTAAAAAGGGCTGGACAAATCCATGGGAGATCAGAGGCTGGAGGAGGAACTGCTGTCATGGATGGACTTTGCTTGCTTCTAGACTACTGGGGAAAGCAGATTGGCTGGAGAAGATAGGAAATTTGCACATAGAGCTAAGAAAATCTAGACTCATCATACAACTGACAGGCTTGGCCTGTGAGGCCCTCTGGGAAGCCATGGGCCCCAGGCATGTGCCCCAGTAGACCCATCCCCTGAGTTCTGAGAATATCCAGTAAGAAAAACAAATCCTAGAATGTTCATTTTTATGATATAATGGAAGAGTTGCACACAGTTCTAGTCTCAATTTGCATAACTTGATGAGGTTTGCAGCAGTAGCCAGTGTTACAACCAGTTTAAACATATTTTTCCCTGTGAAGTGATCAATGTCATAGTCATATTCCTGGCTATTGTTTGGCTTTGGCTTTTTCAAATACGATTGAGAATCCATTAAGAGCCTCTGCTTGTTGTTTTTCTTTTTTAGCATGATTTATTAAGATAATTAAAGGCAAAGATAAATATGTAATTCATTCCAAGGATAATGTACGACGAGTACATCTGCAGCGTAATCAAAATGGGAGGGTATAAAAAAGAAACATACAGGCAGTTGTCTTTGAAATGTGTGTGTGTGCACCCTTTCAATCTGAAATTAAAAGAAAAAATAAAGCATTTTACAAATTATACAAAAGTGAAAGGGCATCGATGCAAACGGGATAGGCTTACAGCATAATTGAATGAAGTCGTGTGTGCCCACATATGATCACAAAGCAGGGCCAAGGTTTGTGTATTCTGAATGTCGGGAGCCTGCCAGTCAATGGGGAAAAAGGACTCTTTAAACTGGCTAAATGCCTGGCAAGCATGTGCAGAGCCCTCCTCGCTAACAGGTGGCTGAATAAACCTCAGCTGGTGTCACACAGGGGCTCTAGCGCTGACCTTCTTGAGAATAATTTCAGCCCCATTCTAAAAAAAAATGTTACTGTACTTGATGTAGTGGAAACAATTTAAGGATGAATAATTTCTTTGAGTCCCTTGAGTTACCGGTGGCTCTTCCACTCCCCCCCCTTCTCTCCCCCCATCTCCGTCTCTCAGCTGAATTAACATAAAGGAACAGTGACAACAGCAAGCTGAAAAGCGTAGCTGGTGGGAGGATTAAGTATATCATTGAAAGGAATTATGTTGTAAATGACGGGGAGGGGTCCGGGCTTCTGTTCCTTGGTCCCATCTGGTCCTTAAAGAATACCTTGCCGTAATTACCCCCAGATGGCTTTGTGCTACGCGGGGTCTGGACAGCCAGGTGCCACTGTATCCTGCTGGGTGTGATATTCATTGCTGCATGCAGTGGCAAAAAAAGAGGACTTTATTGCAACCTCATTTCTTTCAGGGTATTACACAAATATGAAATGAAGCTAGCTCATCCGAACACAGCCTGGTTTGTCCGTGAGCTGGAGGGTGGCGGCGCACACGTAAGGGGAGGCGGACTTGTTATTTCACTTTTTTTTTCCTTTTACGCTGTTGTCACAAAAATAATGGAAATACCAATGACTGACCATGTGCTGGCGGTTAACTAATACATGGCTGTTGCTGGAAGAGCGAAGCAACAATAACCCTGCGAGAACAGAGCTTGCTCGGCTCGCCCAGCAAAGGCTGATGATACAGATTTCTTTTGCCTGTTTCACACACTGCATAGCAACAAACCTGGGTTTGCCATCAAGAGTATGCTCGCCAGGGTAGCCCTTTACAGGCATCCATTCTGGGTCGGAGGAACACATGTAGGCCTTTGTAGGGTTCCCAAACATGTAGAGATAGAACCCTCCACTCACACAGCAGTGCACACAGGGATGCAACATATACATGTAAGTTGGGAGTCGTTATGAAGAATATTTATATATTGCTTTTCAGCCAAAAAGTTCATGAAGCAGCAGTTCATTGCACCGCACATGAAAGCTGAAAGGGGGTACAGTTGCAGGCAATTGTGGCCTGTGCTTTCCAACACCTCTGTCACATTTACACTGCTGTAAAAACAACAACAGTGGGTGGCGCAGTGGGTTAAACCACTGAACCATGAGCTGTCGATCGAAAGGTCGGCAGTTTGAATCCGCGCAACGGCTCCTGCCAACCTAGCAGTTTGAAAGCAAGAAATTGCAAATAGATTAATAGGTAACGCCTCAGTGGGAAGGTAACAGTGTTCTGTGCACCTCGGCGTTGAGTCATGCCGGCCACATGACCACGGAAGCGTCTTCAGACAGCACTGGCTCTTCGGCTTCGTATAAGGCAGTGATGGCAAACCTTTTTGAGCCCAAGTGCCCAAACTGCAAACCAAAACGACTTATTTTTTTCAAAGTGCCAACACTGCAATTAAACCTGAAGAACGAGGTTTTAGTTTAGAAAAAATAATTCGTATGGAGGTGTAACAAGCCCATTTCGCGCCTGGCTCGAGGGGGGAATTTTTAGCGCCTTTTAGTGATTTCCTCGCAATTTTTTTTGGGGGTGCACCCTCAGGGACTCTGCTCCAGGTGTCCCCCGCCCCCCCGGTGCCCCCCGCCCGCTGAGCGAGGCGTCCTCCCTCCGGCTTACCTGCTCCTTTTCCACGCTCCTCCTGGAAGCATTTCAAGCATGCATACTTGAAATTAATGTTACTCACCCTACCTCAGTCCAGCAACATTAAAAGTGCAGGAGGTAATGATGAGTCACAGTCATTCATAGCAGGGGTGGTGGAAAATTCTGATCCCGGTTCTAATATTCCTTCCAGTTAAGAAATGACATGGAGACAAGATGACCCTTAAATAATTTTGTATATTAACTGGAATATATGACACCTGGCAACTGACATCAACAACAGACCTTAATGGGAGTCAGGCTGGAACTGGAAGGGCCGCGGGCGGGCAGGCGGGCAGGCTAGGCGGCAGCGGCGGCAGCAGCAGCGCCGGGGCCCGGCCGCGCCGCACCGTGCCTTCCGGCTAAGGGCGGGTGACTTCCGGCTAAGGGCGGGTGGGGGAGGAGGAGGAGGAGGAGAGCCTCCCCCAGCCCCGCCTCCCCCCGCCCAGCCCAGCCACGGAGGAGGCTGCCGACTGCCGAGGAGGAGGAGAAGGAGCGAGCTGGACCTGCCCCCGCCTGTGGCAGGCCGGTCGCGCTCTCAGCTGGGAGGCGCTCCGCTCTCAGCTGGGAGGCGGGCGCTCTCTGTCCTCAGGGGCGGCCGGCCGGCGCGGTGGCGCGTGCCCACAGAGACGGCTTGGCGTGCCGGCAGCGGCACGCGTGCCACGGGTTCGCCATCACTGGTATAGGGGATGAGCACCACGCCCTAGAGTCAGACACGACTGGACTTAATTGTCAAGGGAATACCTTTACCTTTTTTTTTTTTTAAAAAGTAATGCCTGAAGAGGTCTTTTCAAGGCTCAGCCACACAGGGCACCTATTATGGGGCACCACACAGTACACCTATTATTGCTGATACGTTGCTTTTTTTATTTATTTTCTTGTAAGCTGCTTTGGGCATCGTCTGGTATAGAAAAATGGCATACAAATAAATGAGAAGACTGAGCCATCGCATCTCCATCATAAAGAAGACAAGCAAAAATATTGTTGAGACTCTTGAACTGATCACAGACTTTCGCCTTGGTCATCTGGCACTTGCCCTGTAACTGATAGGGTAGATACAGTATTAGAGAAAAAATATGCTCCTTTTCAATCTTTCCAGAATAAATTCCTTGTAGCTTGTAGGCCTGAAAGCAGAGTCTATGTCTTTATTTTCATTTATGTACACTGCCTACCAACAATGCTGCATATTGACTTTTAAAGGGGGTGAGCTTCTTGGAGAGGCAATTTTTGCCTGAAAAGTGAGGTACACATGAAATAATTTTTTTTAAAAAAAACATACAGATAGACACATGCAAAATATAGTTTAACAAAAACTGTTCTTGTCCACATGGAATTTATGCTTGGGGAAATGTCTATCCTATAGATAAACAAAAGATGAGACCTGGGCCAAATGTAGCCTCCTGAGGGATGCCAACTGCCTTGCCCAGGGGCTGGACTGGCTCCACATTTCTGGCCCCCCTCTGAAAACTGCCCTTTACAGGCCCCCTCCTACCACCCACCTGGGTGGGCCCCGAATGAGTAGCTCCCTCAGCACTGCCCAAAGGCTATGGCACAGAAGTGGTCTCAGGGATCAGCGATGGACCCTCAGGTGGCTGACAATGGACCTTTCCTGAGACAAAAGAGAAGTGGGGAGAGAGTGACCATTGTGGGAAAGGGGGTTGCCACCCTGCCACTTTGAAAGTGGAAGGTAGACATTGGTCCATCTACTCCTTCCTCTCTTCTCAAAATGGCCTTCTGGGCAATCTAACTGCTGATCAAGGCCATAGTTCCTTGCAGGTTTATGATGGGGAAGGGAGGAGGCAGTGGTTAGAACATGTCACTTCAGCCAGCTATTTCCATCCAGGAAAAAAAAAAGGTCAGTTGTTCCTCAACATGGAAGAGTTGGCACAGCCATTTGTGCTAGCTTACTAAGCTGTGTAATACACTTGTTAAAAGCGAATTGGATTTCTAATACAGTATTTAACACTGGTAAATATGAAAACTATTAAGGGTGAGACATTTAAATGTGGTAAAAACTGTGGTAAAATGGGTGTAAAATTCTACTGTGAACCCTGCTTTTAGAACCCTCTTCCTTCCTGGAAAGAAATATAAAGTATGTCTCCAGACACCTCTTATCAGCAACTGTTCCAGAATGCTGAAATTCATGTGGCTTCCATCATTTTTATGGTTCTGTTCAATGGAAATAAAAGTGTTAGCCAGATAACTGACAAAGACATGTGCATTAGTCAGCCAGCACTTTGGCTCTGAAATGGGTTGAGGTGATGTAAATAATCTGTCTGTCTGTCTGTCTGTCTGTCTGTCTGTCTGTCTGTCTGTCTACCTTACTCATGTACCTACCTACCAGCTGAGTTGGATTGATGTTTACTAACTTTAGTGGCAAATGCTCAGCGATCGGCACTGGTAGCAAGATAATTCCACTGTAGACAGGCAGTATCAGGCCCTGCAGCCAGTGTTGACCAGTGCCTCCAAAACATGGGGTACTGCAAGTCCCCCCTCCCCACAAGTCACTCCAGCATCTCCATCTCTAGACTAGATTCAACCAAAGCACTTCCTACCTACTCCAGCATTGGCCATGGAAGCCCCTCTTTTCAGCAGTGATAGCTACATGGAATAGTCACATGCAGAGGCTGTATACCATCAATACCACATGCTGAGCTGGGCACAAACATCAACAGAGCAGTGTGTCTCTCATGTCTTGCTTGTAAGCTTCTTCGAGGCATTGGCTGGCCACCAGAGTGCTGGATTCAATGGAGGCAACTGATCCTCCTCCCACTAGTAAAAGAAAGGTACAAGGCCGAAGTGAGTCTGTGGGGCAAAGTCTGGCCCAGCCCATCCATGATGAGGCCAACTGAAGCGATTGCCTCAGGCTGCAGAATGGTGTGTGTGTGTGTGGGGGGTGCCCATCTCTATCCGCCTACTTGCATCCACTGCTCCTCCTTCTCCCTCCACTTCTTGGATAGGAAAAGGAAGAGTAGGGCAGAGAGGAAGAGGAAATGTGGAAAGGATGAGAGTGCTGAGCTAGAATATTGGAGTAGGAGGAACAGAGGTTGACACATCACGGGGTAAGGGGGAGGGCGCTTTTGGCATGCCGCCTCAAGCACCAGGAAGTCTTGGGCCCTGGCCAAAGTAGATGTGATGTCTGAGATGCATGGCTGGATATCCTGCTGCATTTTTCTTTGGTTAAAAATAAAAACAGAGAATCCCAACTTGGAATGGGACCTTGATTCAGGGGGACAAGTAATCCTTTCCCTCTGCACTGTGTCCCTGACTTAAGTCACACCCTCCCCCAGCTATTAGCTATGGAGAGAAAAAAGATACATAGGTACCTGGATAGTATGTGGCTTTCCCCAGCTGTGACTTGGGGGAGTGATTTAAATTGGAGGAACCAGAGGCGTCATTACGGTGAAGGTGGTACCGTAAGTTGTGCCCTGTCCTAGTCCCATTTACAAGCCGGTACGAGGCAGCCCCACCCCCTCGCCGTCGGAGCCATTCCATGCAGAAAGGCTCCGATGGCAGGGGGACGGGGCCACCTTGTACCGGCTTGTAAATGGGACTAGGACGGGGCGCAACGTACGGTACCACCCCCACCATAGCGACGCCTCTGGGAGGAACAGCATGAGAAAAAAGGTTAAGTCTTCTCTCCCCAAGGGTCATGACCCTGATCAGAAACATCTCTTCCCCTACAGTAGCTTTTAACTAAATACAGTAAATTATGTTGGGAGATCTGGTCTGCTTCAGATCTAGTTTGATCCTCAACCCCACCAATCCAAACCTCTCCTTTGGCCGCTTCAGCTTCCATGTTACAGAAGAGGGCAAAGTAGTGTTGCTGAGATACAATTGACTAGCCGAAGACCAAATAATGATATTTACTTTGTTGATATTAGCAAGAAAAGGGGAATTTGTTTGGAGGGAAATCAAAGAGGAAAATTAAGATGAGATAATGCAGGGGGGGGGGAGATAATTTAGCAAATTAGCTCCCCCACATTATCTCAATGTTCCCCTTTGATTTCCCTCCAAACGAATTCTTGCTAATATCAATTAAGTGGTCTAAGCCAGTTCTGTCATCCTTTTAGTCTGCCCACACAGTTTTTGCATGATCCAACATTAAGTGTAAGCTGCCTTGGGGGCCCTTTCGAGGGCCAAAAGCTGAGGTTTAAATAAATATACGCACAGGACTATACACACATGTACTCGGGAACCACAGTTATATGGTGATATCAACATAAAGAGGCAGGAGGAATATTCTTGCTCGCTGTCCATCTTCCAGGCACACCTTCTTTCTTTAGATCACTGCAGAGTTTTTGGCCAATTCATATGTTGCACCCTCCATGCTGAGAAAAAAAAAATCATTTCTGTATGGTGGGTTTGTCCTTCAATAAGTAGTTTAGCATATGAGGTTTGTTTGCTGCACTGATTGCCAATCATTCCTGCCACACGGTTGGATCTTTTAGACATTGTCCTAGTTAAATGGCACCAACTTATCTATGAGTGAATCCACCTGGCCAGGACAACATTCAAATGGCACCTTAAATCAGGGATGTGAATCAAGTCTCTGGCTCCAAGTCCCAAATCTCTGGGTCCAAGTCTCAAGTCAAGTCCCAAGTCTTTGCCCCCAAGTCCCGAGTCATTGGTTGCGAGTTACAAGTCCCTATCTATTTAATGGGGAAAATGGGTGGGTGCTTTGCTGGTGTGTGTGTGTGGGGGATGGTACTGGCAGGGCTGTAAACCCAAAAGTGTAAACCCTGAAGTCCTCCTAACCACCACTCCGCCGATAAGACAAAAGCTGGAAAAACGCTGAGAGTGTCCTATATCTACAGTGGAACCTTGGATTGCGAGCATAATTGGTTCCAGAAACATGCTTGTAATCCAAAGCACTCGTATATCAAAGCAAATTTTCCCATAAGAAATAATGGAAACTCAGATGATTCGTTATTCTGCAAGAGATCTTTGTGTGTGTCTGCATTATCTCCTGGGCTCAGCTAATTAAGAAGCTGCCCTGCAGAGTACTCCTTTGCTCTTGCAAACTGTAGCTCACTTTGCAACATCTGATATGCAAAACCTGAGCCTTGTTCTGCAGAGTAAATGTCTGTGCTAGAGGCAGATGGGGGAAGGGGAAAACAGCTTGTTAATGAGGTCTGCAAGACAGAAGTTGCAAAGCAAAGTCTGAGCTGCTATTCTGCACAAATGGAGCCTCTAGCAGAGGGAGAACAAAGTGTTAATGAGCAGTTAATGAGGGCAGTTTGTTGCCCAGGAGACGCTATTGTTACTCTGCAAACACACAGAGAGATATCTTGGAGAACACAATGTACTCGTATTGCAAGACATTGCTCGTTTATCAAGTCAAAATTTAGAAAACTATTTTGCTCGTCTTGCAAAGCACTCGCAAACCAAGTTACTCGCAATCCAAGGTTCCACTGTATATTGTATTTCCCCTGCCCCCTGCCCCTTGTCCAGTCCATCCTTGTGCTTGGAGTTGCAGCCAAAACGCGGAAGCCTTGCCTTCCCTAGCCCCCTCCCACCCCTGCCCTCTTGAAAATCCCTCCCAACTTGTGCCTCCGTAGTGTTTGCCTGCCTCTCCAACTCTTTTTGCAGCGTCGCAATGCTACTTCTGGGTTTATGGCTGCTGGTAAGTAAAAGAATAGGGACTCGAAACGCAACTAGGCCAAAAAGAGTCCGAGTCCCGAGTCAAGTCCGAGTCAGTGGGTCCTGGGGCTCGAGTTGAGTCTGAGTCGAGTCGCTGGTGCGACTTGAGTCAGACTTGATAGCGAGTCGCACGACTCGAGTCCCCAACTCTGCCTTAAAGTGACTAGACCGTGTGAAAGTCACCACACTAGTGCATACTGGTTACGTTCTGGAGGATCCTGCCACTGCGGAGAAGTTTCAGTTTACTTCCAGCCTGAAGATTTGGTGACTGCAGCCATAGGGATCATCACTTGCAATGCAGTTTGTTTGGCACAATTCATGTCGAGTGACCAATACTATTCTATGGTCCTTTACAACACACCTCATTCAGGAAGTAAGAAAACAGCAGTGGACCCTTTCCAAGGAAATCACCTCGGTTAATGCTGGCTGCCTTTCTTAGCCCTCTACCCATGCCACCGCCTCTCCAAGATGCTCAGGTGCTTTGCTTCCCTCCGAAAAAATCAGACCCATTACAAAGGAAAAATAAATTGCCTCACAAGATGAAGTACAATGACAGTTTTTGATGTCAACCAGAAGAAACACAAGTGCTTGGTGGTTGCAGATTTCCACACAATGTCTATATGATGTGCTCTGTTTTCAAGAAGCTGCTCTTAAAAGCACACTGTGTGCTAAGTAATTGCAAATAGCAGAGAAGAACAAAATTGTAAGCGTCCTCCTCTCCCTCTCGTTCCTGTCTCCCCCTGGAATTTTAAAGAAGAAAATATTCTGCTGCTGTTAGAACTATATTATGAGTACCTGGAGTACTCATTAATCTGAAAACACACTAGGTTTTTTTTTCTTCTACTTCCTGAAAAAAAAGTGGTTTTTTTTTTCAGATTTCAGAACCTACAAGGTTTTATTGTACTCTACAGAATATTAGGTCTATGGTTGAAATAGGATTCATTCATTCATTCATTCATTCATTCATTCTCTCTCTCTCTCTCTCTCTCTCTCTCTCTCTCTCTCTCTCTCTCTCTCTCTCTCTCTCTCTCTCCTACTTTCCGTCCAAACGGGATTTCTGTCACTAGTGATTTGAAGTCATTAACTGTCAGCAGCCATCACAAATTGCATGGTACAGCATTAGTAAATTCTTCCAATGAAGAGTAATTTGAAATCAAAAAGTAAAAGCAAAAGCAAAAATAAAATAAAATTAAATTAAAATGTAATTACATCGAAATGAGATTGCCTAATTTAAAATATTTCTTTGAAAGCTAAGCCTTTTTCATGCGTTTGTACTAAAATATGAGTATCACTGCTACATTAGTCATAATATTAGACCTTTCAATGATCAGATACTTTATTATTTTCATACCATATTCAGTGCAAAATTATACTTGCAACACACCAGACTTCCTTTTTTAATTCTGTAATCGAGTCTTGTTTTTTTTCTTTTTTAATTTAGAGTCAGATTAAATAGTGATTCTGTAATCTTTGACATAATTTTCATCCAATTCAAAAAGATATCTAAAAAGCTACCATGAAGGATATATCCTCTCCAACAGTGATACGGTAATATTGAAAACGTATCTGTCCACCCACTCATGTCTACTGCTCCTCCTCCCATGCGCTGGATTGAAGACGGGGAGATAGTGGAAGAGAAAGTGTGGGGAAAACAAGTGTGTCTTCAACACTCCAGTCCGGTGGTGTCGCTGGAGGACTCCCTGCACATTGCCTTCACCCCACTGAATGGCTCCGAAGGCAATGGGGCGGGGCCGCCTCAAGCCGGTGAGTAATGGAGGTCAGCACAGTGCGGAACTTAGTGTTCCGCACTACCTCCAGCGATGCCACTGCTCCAGTCTACCATCCTCCTCTCCTCTACACTTCCATCTTGTCCTCCCTCCTCGTCCTTCTTCACAGAGTGGGAGGAGCAGAACGTGGCAGATCACCACGTAAGAGGAAGCAGAATTTAGCACACCTCACATGTGTGATGGAGAACAACTGAACAGGGTTTGTATGTCTAAGCAAAATATGGGGGTGGGGGTGTAAGTTTCCACCCTGAGATAGAAACTGATCTGTGTAGCAGCTGCCTCTGGGCTAGTTCAGATGATACCGCCTGACCAGCCCGCCAAATCACATGTAGAAAGGTATGTGTGTACATCTCCTGCTCTATCCAGCATGCCACCATCATATAATTCCAGCATGCTATCCAGCATATAATTCTTTAAAGTAGTATTTAAATTGCATGATGGGGAATTCCACCCCATGTGATGATGTGGCAACAGCACAATACACAAGGGGGTCTACGTGACAAACAGGCTCATGCACTTCATTGAGCAGTTGGACGAGCCAGTCAGGCCATGTTGTCTGAAGCAGCACATAGTGAGACCCCATTCTAGTTTGCATACAGATTTTCTAAATCCAAATGGCAAATTTGGTCTTCCAAACCAGTGGAGGTCGACAAAGAAAACAGCTGTGATGTCCCCCAATTGTAGCATTGTTGTCCATACTTGTTACATGCTCTCTTCTTGTTGCTTCAGATATTACAGTACTGAGCCCAGGCCTAAACTCTAGTGAGCAGTGGATGCAAGTAAAGTCCTGTTTTGCACACTCACATAACTATGACTCCTAGGGTTCCTGAGGGAAGAGGGGGAGAACCCGTCAGAGTTCAATTGATTTAAGTTTGTTGTGTAGACAGGAACTGTTAACAATTAATGGCCCGATAGTCTTGAAAGCCTTGGTCTATAGTCTAGACTATAGCAAATGGCTGTGCAGTCAGTCTGGCAGCTTCCTTGACAGTCATACAGTATTTGTGTGTGTGTGTGTGTGTGTGCGTGTGTGTGCGTGCGTGCGCACGCATGTGCGAGTGCACTCCTTATAATGCAAAGCTTTACCCTGAACCAGACTTCCAAATAGTTCAATATGACACAGCTTCATGTTAACAGTATTGACAGAAAAGTGCTTTTGTCAATAAATATGTCATCTGCTAGGCTCGGTATTTCTGAACTGTCTATAAACATTCCTGTCTTGGATATACCAGAGCAGACAGCAGTGAGATGTCAAGAATAGAGTCATCGAGAACATAGTTATTCACAACAGATTTTAAAAGTTTCTTAGCAGCGAATACTCTTTAATCATCACTAATAATACAACAGAACCAAACATGATAATGGGCTGAATCACACGCTGCTTAGTAGCTATAGGCAGTTCCTGTCACATTTTGGAGTAGTGTGTACAATTTGGCTTGCTAAAAGCCTCAATGAAAGCTGAAATTCTTTGCAAGATATGCCTCTGGAAACCTTCAAAGTGAATAATTTAATACTTGCTGAATATTCAAAAAGTTGGTGTACATTAACAAAGGGCACACATGAAGATGACGTAAGTCGATGGACAGCTTTTTGTATATTTTGTGGCCCAATCCTAAGGGTGCCTAGCGTCACTGGAACAAGCATTCTGGCAGTGCTAGGCACTTTCTAGCTGTCGTAAAAGGTGACACTCCAAGTATGTGACCTGCACAGTTAAGTGTGCGCAGGGTACCATTGGTGGTACAATTGGCGGGAACAGGGGGGAGAGCAGATTGGGACAGGAAAGGGGGCAGTTTCAGTGGCAGCTGTGTCTGCCAAATACAACCTCCCTTTCCAGCCTCAATCCCCTAACCCAGATCCACACGGATAGGTTCAAGTAGACCTGCTGGCCCAGCACAGGCTTACCCTGAATGTTCCCTTACCCTGAGGAGGCCTCCGGAGGCTGAAACTACCCTGTGGGATACAGTGAGCACAATGTTGGCACCACTGCATCACCATGGGTGAGTTAAGATTGGGCTGTTTAGGAGAGAGATCAGAGTGGAACTAGGAACTGTGTGATTCACAGGTCAGCCTCTTACTGCCCAATCCTATCCCCAAGCATTGGTGCTGCTGAAGCCGCTTTGACAGAGCGCATGCTGCATTCAATAGTGATGGTGGGGGGTACGATCGGACACCCAACAGGAGGTAAGTAAAATATGTTTTTCTTAAACCCCCCCCCCCCCCCCCGTATGCTACCCAATCACCTATGGGTTTCCTTGAACCTACTCCAGCTATTTTGCTGGCATAAGTCTGAGGGGAGAAAAGGGTCGGGAAAGGTTCGAAAAGAGGGGATAGGACCTGGCGCACGCTTGTGCCTCCAAGATCCACCCCTCCCTACCCCCTGCACTCCCCTGATCCTCCCTGAAACTACCCCTCCCTGCCCTTGACATGCCTCCACCATCAACCTACTGGCACCAATGGGGGCTTATGGAGCCACTGCTGCACATGCTGTGTCGCTGCTGCCTGTTTGTAGCAGCAGCTCAGAAGTGTGTGACGGCAGCCCAGCTTTCACTCCGTTGTAAAGGGCCTGGTGCTGTTTGAATGTTAGTTCTAGCAGCACAAGGCACTGATAGGATCGGGGCCTTCATTACTGTCAGAGCTAAGTGGTAGGCAGTGATTATGTGGAAGCCAAGAGTGAAACCTGGAATTTGAGCACAGGGAGGGGCAGTGTGGTCTAGACAGGGAATGAGCCAGGACTCAGAATATGCTATGGTTGGCTGCACAGGATCCGTTACAGCCCTTTCTGATGGGGCGAACCAATGGCCAACCTGGATGGGTAGACCCACTCTGATACCTGGAAACTGTTCTCCATCCTGGAAGATACTCCAGCCTATATATCCTTTAGCTCTGTTGCACATGGGGCAACTTTACACTGTGCTGTATTTTTGTGAATGAACTTTTCATTCAAATTCTTATTTGTATAATATTAACACACGCACGCACGCACGCACACACACACACACTGCTTCCTATCTTGCATACCATAGCCATATTCACAAGTCCCTTCCCTCCCCCCACAAAAATAGTTGGGCAAAACCATTTATTTCACTCATGCCAGTGCCTAGCATCTATCTCCTAAGCAACTTTCAAAAAATGTTCACCGTAAAAATAAACAGCCCCCCTTCCTTTCCTTAATTCAGTACATATTTATGTCAATCATTCTCTAAAAAAACCAATGACAAATTATACTGGAATGGGACACTGAATGACTAACCCCTGTATTCGGTAATCAAATATCTCCTTAAGCATAATCAGTAAGCAGACAAGTTGACTAAAATGTTTGTGCTCATCTTTACACTATATTCTCGTTGTCACTGAAGCAAGGCAAATAGGAAGAGCTCGACTCCTCAGAGGCCCACGGCAATATTGATTCTTTATTAAGCTACTCAGGAGCTTGAAAGAGAATTTCTGCATGATTGTTCAAACACGCTGCTGCAACCCCCCCTAGTCACAAACACCTTCTTTTACTAATTTTAATTTCCACTTTAGGAAATAGCTCAATCATAATTTTGAATTAAGGCATTGACTTAAACCTTGAAGAAAGCATAATTCCTTTCTGGAGAGCTGTGAAGGTTATTGAAGATTCTTATTCTTCCCCTCATAGGATATTGATCCATTTCTGCCTTAGCAGAAAGAAAGGAAATGGTAATTATAGCAGGCTTGTTCAGGCTACTTTTCTTGCAGACCCTCAACAACTGAACTGAAGAGCTGTAGCGGAGGCCCTAATGAAAGTGCAGTTGAGATCCAGGTGTTTTACACACACCCCAAATCCATTTAGTACAACACTGCCCCCCTTTAAAGCAGCCTTAGGGGATCTTGGGTTTTGAAAGGAGCAGCTGTGCTGAGAAAGGGTTTTTTTTACCCCTCCCCTTCCTGCTTTCCCTAATTTAGCCCCTCCCATTGAAGCTGCTATTAGCCCCACTGAGGAGGGGGGGGACAAGCAAGATGGCAAGCACCATAAGACGACAAGTACCAGTTTTCAGTGGATAAGGGTCTAAGAGCAATTTGGGGCAGGAAGAGAATTTAGATCAGAAAAATGCAATGGCAATTTCTGAACAGTCTTCAAAGGCAGCCCTGCACATACCACATTACAGTAGTCTAGTCTGGAGTTTATCAGAGTATGGATCACTATGGCCAAGTCATGGGGCATATCACCATTTCTTGGTTGCACCCAGAATGTGCAGAATATAACCATGGTGAATGGCTTGTACTGTAGGTGGGGCTGGAGAAAGAAGAGGGGAAAATCAAATAGAAACATATGTGCCTTGCTCCAGCTACTCCTAAGCAGTGGTTCTCAAACTTTTTGGTCTCTGGAGCCCTTTCCACTCTGGTTTCAGGGAGCCCCAGGGCTCCAAGGAGCACACATTGAGAAGAGCTCCCCTAAAGAATTAGCTTTCAATCCTGACACTATTACTTGGGTGCAAATCATTCCTGGATGTTCTAGTGGAAACACCACTGTGTATTCATTCATTTAAGCTAAGCGTTGCTTAGCCGTTTACAGTATGCAGAGTGTGCAAATGCATTTGGTCAAGTTTATTGATAGAGGCTTACAACACAATGTTTTGCAGAAGTCTTTGTTGAGTTGTGAAAGGCTATTTTTCTCACTCTCCCTACGTGAGAGAACAGACTGTGGCAAAATGAAGCTGTGGCCCCTTGGAGATGTCTAACATATGCTGGCACAGCTGCTACCAGACATCCCCCACTGGGAGTGATTATTGAATATTAGGGAAATTTGTACAAACGAGGATTAAGGCTTTTGGAGGAAACCGTGTCATTGCCCTGCCACAGAAAAGAACAAAAGGCACACAGCTGAAGTTCAAGTTTAGAGGTTGCTGTCCTTTGATATATGTAAAGTATTACATGACTGAGCAACAGTGGGTTAAGGGGAAGATCTCCTGTCCTGTCTCTGGAGACTAAAGTTTATATCTAGGTCAGTTCCTTGTGGTATCTGTTTGTGCTGATATCTAAAAATGCTGAACCTTTTGCTATTTCTGTTCCAGGAAAAGAAACTCAGGTCCAATGAGGTCACTGCTTTGATCCATTTTTTTAACACACACACACACACACACACACACACACACGCACGCACGCGCACGCACGCACGCACGCCCACACACACACACACACACACACACACACACACACACATTTTAGGAAGAATTTTATTTCCATGATTTTCTTTAAGCAGGGCCTCTGAGAGGGGGGTTAAGGGGGTAATTTTTACCCAGGCCCAGGGCATCCATTTTTACCCTGTCCCGCGGTCCACTGTGTTTGATTGCCTCCATGTCAAGACATAATTATCTGAGCTGTAGTCTACTGGGCAGAGGCTTTAGTACTGGGGTGGGTGTGCTGTGATTGGCTGCCAAATGGAGTCTGTATCCTATGCTCCATCGTAAGAAAGTGGGTGGGGCAGGGTGGTGGCAGGAGGTACCGTCCGTTTTCTGCTATTTTCCCATTCCCCATTGTTCCTTATGGGGTTGTCCATTGACTGAAGGAGGGTTAGATATGGTGTATATTTGACTCCTCCTCATCCCTCTAGGGACGTGCGGTGAGGGGAGGCAGAACCGCCCTTGTCATAGTCCACAGAAAATGGCCACAGCCTCCCCTGTGACTCGTGCACAATTACAGGGCAGGCTGCAGTTATTTTTTGTGGACTACAACAGGGGTGGTTCTGCCTCCCCTCACCGCATGTCCCTGCATCCCTCCTACGTCCCAAACTCCTCCCTGTTTTGGTCTTTCCACCAGTGGAGTTGTGCTGGTGTCCAAGAGTCCGAGCCATGTTGGCATGCCATTTTTCCAGCGTTGGGCCAGCATCCGTGGTGCATTCATTGCTGGGTGGACTTCAACACTGGCAAAGCTATCATTGCACCAGCATGCATGGAGATACAGTGGCATATCTTGAGGATAGGATTGTGCTCTTAAAGTATGAGCCGAACCAACCCTGTGATGTGAACAAATGGTTTCCCTTGGCTAGGGAGTTCCACAACAGTGGCACAACCATGGAGAATATTCTACCTTTGTCCCTCATTGATCTAACCTCCTCAAACAAATATGCAGAACCCACTCCCCACTGAGAAATGTCACATGTCTTAACAAAACGTTTCTGACTACCCTTGACAATTGTCAAATGTTTCATCTGGAGAGGAAACCAGAAATTTGTTTCAAATCTCACTTTGTGTGAAATTTCAGTGCCAACTGTTGGAATACAAATAATAGCCTTCCCAGCTGAGGGAACAGGGAAGAAAATGTAGAAGCTTGTCCTCATGATATGCAGGGTGTCTAAGCCATGAGGACTTTTATATTGTAAGGGCCCATGAAGAGACACACATAATATCTCTCTCCTATTAGTGACGACTGAGCCACCTGATTTCAAGGGTAGAATGGAGATTTTGTCCTCATCACAACAAGGTCACCAAGTGCAACATTTTAAATTTCCCTATAGTAGTAAATAGCAGGGATGTAGATCAAGTCTCTGATTCCAAGTCTCAAGAAGTTCCAAGTCTCTGGGTCCAAGTCTCAAGTCAAGTCCCAAGTCTTTGCCTCCAAGTCTCGAGTCTTTGGTTGCGAGTCCCTATCTATTTAATGGGGAATCTGAATAAAATTGGACTTGTTGTAAAAGGCTCCTAGTCTTGAGTCGAGTCTTTCAAGTCTTTTACAATCGCCAAGTCAAGTCCGAGTCAAGTCGTTGACGCGACTTGAGTCCGAGTCAAGTCCAAGTCAATAGACTCAAGTCTAAATCACTGGTCAATAGTAGTAGTATAGTAGTAAATGTCATCCCTCCCTCTTTCAGTTGAACTTCCCCAGCTAATGACTCCCCCCTTAACAGTCAGCTAGTCTGTCTGTCTGTCTGTCTGTCTGTCTGTCTGTCTGTCTGTCTCTCTCTCTCTCTCTCTCTCTCTCTCTCTCTCAGTCTGTACCATCACCTTCTCTTTTTGATCTGAATAACAAGCATCAGTGGAGAGGCAGAGAGAACTAACCAGTAGTAAAAGTATGCAATTTGGATTTAACACTGAGGCTTGAAGGGGGATAGAGAGGAGAAAAGCCACATTTGTACGTAAATAATACTTTTTTTGCCAATTTTTTTTAAGCTTCAGTGAGATGTTCGATTACATGATCACCAATTTTTCTTGGCATAACTATATGGTGAGATATATGAAGATGTCAGAGCATTATGTAGCTAAAGAAATTATTGAAATGGTCTTATTCCCAGAACTTCTATGATAGCTAAAGATATGAATAGGCAATGCCTAGGACTGATCAGAAATGTTATTTCAGGCAGTGAAACTGGGGTAGGCAATATTTGGTGTGTGTTTGTGTTATAAATTCTGAGGTCGTTTGAGGGGCCTTCTTGTTGGCGTCTGTAGTAGCTCTCCATTTTTCCTTCACCCCCCCCTCCTCAGATGGCAGATGATGAGAGGATTCAGAGAAAGGTCTATGGTGATGAAATACAATTTTGGGGAAAAGAGAGGAAAATGTAAATACGACAACTAAGGCACATCCTTCATACAAAAATGCAATATCAACAATCCATTTGTCTTCATAGCCTCTACTCTAGGAGAGCCAGTTCTGGAACCAATTACATCACTAGCTGTGCATCCATGCATTGGACCAGTCTCACGCCAAGGAACTACTGCTGGAAAAATAGATATATTTCACCACTTGACATCTTACTTTAGCAGCTGCCAAGTTTGGCTGCAGCTATTGACCTGACTGTTCAAGGACATGAAAGAAAAGAACAGGGGCAGAGTAAGCAGGCAGAATAAAGTGATCTCTTTTTCAAAAGAGCCTGTTCTAGCATGCAATTTTTATAGTCTTTTCTCTGAGATTTGGGGGGGGGGGCTTAAGGCAGGACACTCTCAGAGGGCTCCTTTAACCTGAAATATGCAAATCAAGAATTCTGTCACACTTCTTCTGACCTATCGGGAAGGTACTGGACATGTAAGGTGAGAACAGCAATGCCTGAGGAAATATCCAACCATGACATCCTGGCCCTGGTGATATGAATATTGGGCCAACTAGTATGACAATGTTAATTGTGGAACAGGCACCAAGAAAATTTCTGTGCACAATCTTGTCTATCTGGCTGCAGCTGAAGGACAATTGATTCAGCAAGGCCCATTCCATTAGCATAGCTTAGGGGTGTCAAACATAAGGCCAGTGGGCCACATACGCCCCCCCTGGAAGCTCTTTAACTGGCCCTCGGGTTAATTGGGCTCTCCCAGCCCCACCATCAGCTGCACTCAGCAGCTGTGCTGTGAAGTGATGCATTGACAGAAGTGGCACCGCTGAAAGGGCGGCGTTGAGAGCCTAGTTATCATGTAGGTCACCCTTTCAGCAGCACTGCTTCTGCTGAGGTGTCACTGCTGAAAGGGCCCCATATGATAATTTCGCTCACCCAGTGCTGCCCTTTCAGCGGCGCCACTACTGCCAAGGTGCTGGGAGGGAGACACGGAAGGAGGCCTCAGAAGACGAGGAATGGTACAGACTTGGAAGAGGCAGACCAAGAGCAGTGAGAAAGGGAGAAGTCGTTGAGGTACCGGGGGAGACAATTTTCATGGGGGCCACCCTGTCAGCAGCAGTGCTTCTGCTGAAGTGTCACTTTGCAGGGCACCTTTCAGCTGCTGAGCTGCAAAGTGATGTCACTTCCAGCCCTCTGCAGGCACCATGAATGCTATCTGACCCGCTCTGTGAAATGAGTCTGATGCTCCTGGCATAACTTGTGCCACTGATAGTAGTTCCTCCCATCCCAGAACTTCCTTGAAATCCCAATGCCCTTTTCATTTAGAACGGAGAGTTGCAGGAAATACACTGGTGAAGCTGCAGGCCTTCGTCCTGAAAGACAACCTAGGGAGAAGGAGGGACATTCTCTTGTAAGAGAGCCAATGGTGGCCTGCAGAACTGTACTGCCTGAATCCATACCAAAAAATGCCTGTCTGCACATGCAAATGCCTGTCTGCACATGTCTGCACATGCCCCCCTGTGGATGAGGGGGAAAGGTGGGTGAGCAAACAAGCAGGTGGGACGAGCAAGTTGGTGGGGGCAAGCCATGGCAGCTATTCCAGCGCTGCTGGAAGGAGAAAGGGAACAAATGCTGCTGTGGCTCTAAATCACTTCTCTCTACCCACTTGGTGCTTACGAAGGACCACTTCTTTCCTTTCCCTTTACTTACCAGATCATGATGTGCAGCCTCCTTTCCTCGCACCACTTCTGTTGTAAGTAAACAGAAGTGGTGCACGCTGGGAACCCAGCATACGTGGCTTATGTTTATTGGTATCAGAAGTGGTGCAGAGCAGGGATGCTGTGTGCTGTGCTTTTGTACGTAAAGGGAAGGGAGGAGAAGGGAAGAGAAATGGAAATGGGCTCCAGTTTGCCTCTCTCTGCCCACGTGGTGGTTTGTAAGCACTGCGTAGGCAGGGAAAAGTGATCTGGGGAGCTGTGGCAGCTTCTGTTTTTCCTTCCCTTTCTTCCCTCCAACAGATCTGAAGACAGTTGTCATTGCTGTGATCCTCTTCTGACTTGCTCTCAGCAAGGATTCAGTGGGTGCCACTGCCGCCAAACCCACCCACTTCTTGGGTCTGATCTGCCCTCTTCCCCGCCCCTGTTGCCTCTCTGTTTTGCCCACCCCACCCCATTTCACTCACTCCCTGCGTCCCTATCCACCCCTGCATGATCAATCAATCAATCAATTAATCAATCAACCTTTAATGGCATAAAAACAAACCATACAAGAGCGAGAGTAAAAACCCCACCAACCTAAAATACAAGTGCAAGAACACTTACATAAGATAACTTAAGACAGCAGATCATAGTAAAATAAAATAAAAGAATCAATAATAGTTAAACAAATAATAGTTAAAACAAAGCAAAACAATAACCCTAGTCATTCTCTTGTAGGAGGTTAGAATTACAATAAGAGTTACGCCTAATCAAGGTTAAGGAAAGATATTTGGCTACCCTCAGTGTACGACTCTCATTTCCCGCATCCAATAAAAAACAGATAATATCCGCATCTGATCTAGAAAGAGATGTTATAATTGGTTGCAGAAGATGTTGACGCAGATCGTTGTAACAGGGACAATAAAGAATCATATGGGACAAAGACTTGGTAGTATGCAGTGGCGTTCTTACTATGGGGGAGCTGGTGTGCTGCGCCCCAGGCGCCGAGTGGGCACGGTGCTTCCGTTTGCCCTCAGAAAGGTTCTGCGCATGTGCAGAAAACCCAAATAAAAGCCGGCGACGCGTTCGGCCGGCTCACAAAGCCCTCGACCGCCGAACTGGGCGGTCGCAATGAGGAGGGCTTGTCCCGGCTTTCGGAAGTCGGTGACGCGCTGCTTCCGGGGGGGGGCGCAGTCAGGCTCTGGCGCGATGGGGGCGCTCCAGCCCCCACCCCCCGGGCGCCGGAACGCGTTAAAACTGGTACTGGTAGTATGCAAGTCGCACGAACAGGCCTGAGTGCATTCTGCTGATCCCCTAAATCTGACGCGCATGACATTGGAAGGGAAGGCTTTAAACCTTGTCAAAGTGAAGACTCTGAGCTCTGGAGGGGTAAGCAAATGGCAAGGATAACTGGGGGCCGAGTCCAAGGGCCATGAAAGACCAAAATGTAAAGGTTGTGTGAGCATGATTTAAGGGCCACTGCCTGCAAATCCTGCTTTTCAATATCAAATAGGCAGGTATGGGTGATTTTGAGAGCAGTCAACAAAGGAAGCCTATCAGGTCTAACGATAAACCCAAGGATTGCAGTTTTTTGCAAAATAAGGCGAGGCCCGGAGAAAGGAAGGAATCGGATAGAATATTCCTAAGCACACTATTCTGGTCAGTGGCAAACAAGCCCTTAGCCAAAAGTTCAAAAACCTAAACCATGCCAGAGTTTCAATTTTATGCAGGCCTGCTTCCAGACACAGCACCGCGTAAGGTACATAGTGAGGGACCGACCCCTTCATGATCTTATTGGCAGCAGTCACTGTGCCAGCCACTCACTGCTTGCAGCAACGACCAGGCGGCACTCACTGGCACTGTAACATTTGTGACAGCGGTAATGCTCTTTATGCTGCCAGAATGCTCATAAATGGCCCATAGGATTGGGATGTAAATGTTGTATATGGAAGTTCTTGTTAAGAGAGCACACACTCAGACATACCATTTACCACAATGAAATATAGAAGATTCTCTGACAATTTAAAATTTTGATTTCTTAAAGTAAATGAACAATGTGGCACCTTTAGTCGCGTTTTTCAGGTATTCTGTGCAAATGTGTAATTTCTTCTCAGCAGTAATTTCTTCCTAAAGGTCAATTTTCCCCCCATTCCTGTAACATGCAGACAAGTGGTCAATGTACTGAAAGCCAATTTTACGGTTCTTTGAATTGGATTCATCAAAGCAAAAGGCTGGCATCTGTGCCTATTTGTCTTGTGATTTCCTAGAAGCTCTTTGAATCCTCTGTATTCCAAGCACTGGCGTTGCTGCGGGGGGGGGGGGGAATTCTAAGTTCCGCCGAGGCTCCGACCCTCCGTTACACTGGAGCACGAAGTGGCCCCGGTGTAATGGAGGGTCGGAGCCTCGGCGGAACTTAGAGCTCCGCCCCCCCTGCAGCGACGCTAGTGATTCCAAGACATTATCCTGGCAAATTTAACTGCTGAATTTCCAGACGAGTCATGCTTTCTATGTGATATTTAATTCTGGAATATGAAATGCCAACGGGGGGGGCATTCTATTATGTGGGGTCATCGCCATGTGGCAGTTACCAAACTGGTACTGAGCACAAGATTCATGATGACCGTAAGAATCTCAGCTTTCCTCTTTTTTTTTTTTCCTTTTTAAAAGCAAAGTCAATCAGAATTTGACATACCCAATCCAGATTCAGTCCCTGGCATCTCCAGATAGGGTTGGGAGGAAAAAAAACTAAAAAAAACCCTTTGCCTGAAATGCTGGAGTACTGCTATCAATTTAGAGTAGACAAGACTGAATTAAATGGAGCTACATGGATCAGTGGTCTCTGACTCAGAATTAAGCAGCTTTATATAGACAGTGACCAAACGTGAAGGAGAGCAGAGTTCCTGTCCCTTTAAGAACTCTGTAGAAGAGGGAATTTCAGCTGGTGCAACTTTTCTCAATTTGGTCTGTCAATTCACACCTGAAACAAGTCTCTCTTCCACCCAACTATTTAAAAGTACAGGAGCCCTATCCACTCAGTCCACCTAGTGTAGCATTTCTTACCCTTCAGGGGCTCCACAAACACACCATAAGTGGTTGCCATCTGCTTGGAGCTGTGCCACTCTGCATATGTGCCAGTGCTCTGGGGCTCCCCAAGTCTCTGTGCAAGAATTCACAGGACTTCCCAAGACTCCGTTTAGGAGTGTAAAGGGCTCTGGAGACTGAAAGGTTTGAGAACCACTGCCCTAGTGGATTAGGAGCATTTAACCAGCAGCACTGGTAGGCCTCCGAGAGCCCAATCGTATCCTTCCCCCCCGCTGATGCAGCCACACCAAAAAGGTGCACACTGTATCCAGCAGGTGGGGGGGGGGGAATCTGATCAGGATTCTTTGGAGGGGAAAGGGGAATAAGCCTGTAAGCCTCCTGCCCCACAATGGGTCTCCTCGGACCTGCGCTAGCTCTTCAGCTCTTTAGCTGGCACAAGTCCAAGGAGAAGAAAGGAGCAGGGAGGATTGAAAAAGAGGGGATAGTATCTGGCATGTGCCATTGCCGCCGGATCCACTCCCTCCTGCCACCTCCCTACCCCTGTTCCACCCCTGTTCCACGTCCCCCCCCCAATTTACCCACTAGTGTTCTGGCAGCATGTGAATCCATGCACCATCGGAACACCTTTTGCGACTGCCGTAACGCTAGTTCTGCCAGGGCTGTCAGTTGTATCCACTTCAAAGTCACCTACCCACCCACCGCAGAGCTCCAGGCATATTTGCCTCTGGTTAGAAATCCTAAGACAGAAGATTTTCTTTCCGTGGCAATCAGAGCAGGGAGAGCTGACCCACAGTCTGTAAACAGTATTAAAAATGAACAGAGAATCTTAATGCAGCTGATGAAGAAGTGATTCCTTTAATAATGGATGTAAAAGCGGATGCCTACTCCTACACAGCTTGAAGTTGGCTCAGACATGCCAGGAGGATGTACGTCTTTCTCCCCAGAGCCTCCTTGGGCAACGGGAAAGCATTGCTCATACTGTTCTCTCACCCTTTGCCTCACTGTGGAAGCACTCTGAATGGCGTCCCACTCACATCTGTCAGCTAGCTGGAACCATCAAGCGCAGCTGCACTTTTTGTACCTGCCTTCAGATGATTAGTACAGCATCAAGCATGGAATCCCTCCCTGTGCCTGCTGAAGATCTGATCTGCAGCCTTCGAGAGGAAGAGTTTGCTTGGCTGTCATAACAGGGCTGATACTCCTTGCACCAACAGGTACAGGTGAAGCTCTGGGAGAATAGGCAATTTAGAGGTGCGTCTCTCTTTTCCACAAAAGCAGCAAAAACTCACGTCAGCACCTTAATGAGTAAAATGCATTGTAGCATATGCTTTTCTGGAGCTCTGTCCACCTCATTAGCAGTGGAAT
The DNA here is from genome assembly GCA_026170595.1 of Plestiodon gilberti rubricaudatus. Classification (NCBI taxonomy): domain Eukaryota; kingdom Metazoa; phylum Chordata; class Lepidosauria; order Squamata; family Scincidae; genus Plestiodon; species Plestiodon gilberti. The sequence goes on along the minus strand of JANXHW010000002.1, from coordinate 22,208,811 downwards.
CCTACTCAGCTCCTCCACTGGTGCAACCAGCAGAGGAGGGCAGAAGGATAGTCTTTGGAGGGGAAAAAGGATTTAAATCTCCTTTAGAACCCCTCTTTAGAGGGGATTTGGATCCCCTTTCCTTTCCAGGGCCTCCAGTTCTCGCTGCACCACTGGCTGCACCGGTGGAGGAGCAGGATAGAATTGCGCTGTTAGTGTATGAAGTGTTATCAGTTAACAGGTACATGTACACACATAAACACACATGGGTATTATAAAGGAAAAAAGGAAAAAAAAAAACAAGCTGGCAACTGAGAATTACATATTCTGCATTTGATAAAGTCTGCTACAGCCATGAAAGCTGTTAAGCCAGAAAACACATGTTGCTCTTTAAGGTTCCACAATACACTTTTTTTGCATTTGCCGCATCAAACTAACCCAAATACCCTTCTGGAAGTTGTTCCTTGTTTCCAAGGATGGTATGCAGTGAATGTGTACGTTTGGGAGGGGATGAGATTCTTTTACAATATTGCAAGGCTCCCTGGGTTTACATCCTGCTCAGTGGGCAGGACGTCTGGCTCAGTTGGTAGTGACCATCTCATATATGCCTGAAGGTCTGAAGGATGGCAGTTCAAGACGGCTGGAAGTATCTGTGTCTGTGTCGGAGAACTGCCGGCACGCTGAGCTGGTAAGTTGCAGAGCCTCTGTGGGGGAGTGGAACTGCAACTGCACTTGAGTGAGAGTCAAGGTTGATGCCCTGACAGCTGAAGCGTGGTGAGGCGAATATCAGAGAGAGAGAGAGAGAGAGAGAGAGAGAGAGAGAGAGAGAGAGAGAGAGAGAGAGAGCTGGACTGTGAAAGAAACACCTAGAATGAAGGGTTCTACGAAAGATTAGAACATTATTGTATTGTAAAAACCCCTTGGGGTTTAGAAAGCCTGCCCATGTAAACCGCCTTTGAATTAAAGTCGGAGGAGAAATCCGATGACCAAAGATAAGGCGGTATATAAATAATAATATAATATAATATTATACAGTATTTATATACCACCTTTCTGGTCATTGGATTTCTCCTCTGATTTTATTCAATGCGGTGTACATGGGCAGGCTGTTCTAACCCCCAAAGGGTTTTTACAATATAATAATGTTCTAATCTTTCATAGAACCCTTCATTTGAGATGTTACTTTCACAGTCCAGCTCTCTCTCTCTCTCTCTGGCGTTCGCCTCAGCACGCTTCAGCTTCAGCTGCTCCACTCCCCCCCAGGGCTCTGCAGCTTATCAGCTCGGTATGATAGCAGCTCTCCGACAGACTTACGGCCGTCTTGAACTGCTGTCCTGCAGATCTTCATGCATTTGTGAGATGAATGCTCTAACCAATTATTATTATTATTATTATTATTATTATTATTATTATTATTATTATTATTATTATTATTATTATTATTATTATTATAAGTTAATGGCATGTGTGAAACAGGTACTGTATCTAGATCCAGTCTGCTTGCCATTAAAAAGAACAGAAAATGCAATTGCTAGAATCCAAACTGGTATGAAACCATGTTGCCATTCTCAATCCAGGGTCAGTGAAATGCTTTTTTTTTTTTTTTTTACTATAGAGGCCCTTGACTAATCCTACCAGAAGAAACCCACCAGCAATATGTACAAGTTCTCTTGCATGACACATCTACAGTGGTAGGGATAAAGGGGAAGGACAAAGTTCTGACACACAATGCCCAGGCTCTGTAAGTCTGGTCTTCTGAGCTATTATAACACCTAGGTTTGGGAAACCCTCAAGAGAAGGTTGTCAGGGTACATAAGGGGCAACAAGTAACAGGGGAGTGTCTCTCTGTAAGATCCATGTGATACAGTCCAATCAATTCAGGATGATCCAATGTTCCTCTTTGTACATGATTACTCTCTAGCTTTAAACCATTCATAATTTTCTGGATCTCATGATAGTAGGACAACCCTAACTCTTGTCATGTGTACCTCTGGGAGAGCCCTGGAATATGACATACTATACTCCTACATTAGAACATCCATCCATCCATCCGTCCATCCATCCATCTGTCTGTCTTTCTCTTCCTTTAAGACGTCCACTAAACTAAACTGGCCTTTTGGTTGAACTGTAACCATGTTGTATGTTTGCCTAATTTGCTTTAGACAACTTGCACAATCCATAGATGGCTTTGGGGTATAGCCCCCCCAAATAGCCGCTCTGCTCTCACACGGACCTGGAATTACAGCACACCGTATTGCAGCATGACCGTGGACTTCCACAAAGATCACAGATGAACATGGCTAATACGATAATAAGACTGAGACTGAGGCTTCTTACATTATGCAAATTTGTGCTGCACTTACCTGGCAGCCCTTCAGCAACCCAATTTTTTATTTTATTTTATTTTAAGAATACAGCACTTCAGAATTTCAGATCACATATTTAGCCTGGGTAGGCTGGTCTAATGAACTAATTTGATGGAGCCACAATAACCTAAATGGGTTGAGGATATAGGTGCATATATTGAGAAAGGTCATCTTTAAGCAACAACAAATACCTCTCTATAGCTGAAACTGGAAGAGCCAATATGATTTTGCTCCAGTGTTCTCAAGATGAGATGTCTGAAGTGGTCTGGATTTCTTACACAATATGTCATATCCCTTGTGGCTATAGAGTTGTTCTGTTTGAGAGAACAAGGTTTATAAGTTGAGAAATGATGGAGTATGGCAGAGGTCAAATGTACATACTGTACTGCAAATACTAAAAGTAATTCCTGCACCTGTATTTTTGGAAGAGATTTTCTTTGTGCGCGAAGAGCAAAATGCTTTCAAGTGCTAGGAATGTCTCATGTGATATTGACTTAATTTTTCTTTGCACTAAGAGAACTTAAAGTGCAAAGAGTGGGCTGGAAAAAAAGAGGCTTTGAGTGGGCTATTGCCGTTTGCCATTATGAAAGAGAGATTGTTTACATCATTTCAGTGCTTCTCATGCCTCAAGGATGGATGGCGTGTTTTATCTTGTAAAGTGTGCATCGAAAGCATTTGAATTAAGTCAATGGGACTTTATAATATGCATAATTATACCTCTTAGATGATAATGAAGGAAAGTTCTAATATCTATGTATTTTTTGCATGTAAATATACATTACGCATTAGCTGGGGGATATCAGCCATAGTCAATATTTAGGTGTTTCTTTCCCCTAAAGAGAAGCATTTAACTGCCTTATATTAATCAGCCAGAGACAACATGAAAACAGAGATATTGGAAAGGATGGAGCCTTGAAGAGAATGCGCTCCGTGGCTGAATGCAGCATGGCTCACATCACTTGCACTGCGCATAATAATTCATAGGCTTGGATCCAAGACCCATAGCTGCAGTTTTGCTCAAGTGAAAGAGCTTTCCTGTTGCCCCCTTCCCACTGTTGCCTGTTGCCCCCTAGCCCATGTTGCCCCCTAGCCCATGAGGTCAGTAGAGCCAGTAAGGGCCTGCCAATGAGATGTGGCAGGCTGCAGCTGGGAGGAGAGGGAGGAATTGGTGGAAATCAGTGACTGTGCCCCTTGCTTTTGTGCAAGAAGCTCTTTGAACTTTATGGAGGAAACATCCATCACAGCTTACAAGCCATGATGGGGATAAGCAACCTCCTGGTTGGAGGATCCTCCAACCTCCTGGTAGGTTTTCTCTGTGCCAGGTGCACGGGAGTGGGGACTAGACACAGGCATCTTGTTGTCTTGTGTGCTCCCTGAGGCATCTGGTGGGGCCACTGTGTGATACAGGAAGCTGGACTAGATGGGCCTTTGGCCTGATCCAGCAGGGCTCTTCTTATGTTCTTATGAACCCAAATCAGAGAAAACCAGACATGCAATGTGTATTGCAAAATAAGTAAACCTGTTTCTAACTGTGTACATTTGAAAGATGAAGTAAGTTTTCAGATCAGTAGTAGTATTATTCATTACTTTTGTATGATATGCTTGACTGAATGAAGATGAACGCAAGAACAATTTAGCTTTCGAAACATAAGTGGCACAATCTAGACAGTCATACATGCGCAAGCAAGAGGACACGTCCATCTATCCCCTCCCGTGTGTTTGATACTGAGCAGATGCCTGTTCTGAGCTGCCAACTGATTTTACCTGTGGGTTGGCAGTTCAGCAGGGGAATGGCTGAAGAGGAAACAGGCAGGAAACCATGTGTGGTCGCTCTGGCATTTGCTCTCTTGTCAACTGTGGCAAGGAACACTTCTAGCATAGCAAGATGAGCATGAAGGGAAGCACATGCAGGTTGTGTTTAGTTTTAAGATATTTGAGAATTGAGATATGTTTTTTTTAAGGTTTACATTTGCATTTAGCTTCCCGGTGCAAAGTCTACAAATCTTAAAGTCTGAAAAAGATCTCTGGCTAGTAAAGATAGATACAGTTGGAAATGACACACAACACACATCGCTGCCGCTGTGTGGCACCAACCAAGTGTGTGTGTTGACATTTGAAGCATGAGGGGATTTCTGTAACATGTAAGATTATTTACGATTGTAATAAAAATAGAGCCACAGAAGGAAAGTATTTCTGAAGGCCAGCTGTATTTTAATTTTCTATTTGTCTTCTTGAATTTCAGCATGTTTCAATCCCCCCCCCTTCTTCTTCTTTTTTCCCCTGAACAAGGTTGACTTTTCTAACATTCTGTTTTTAAAATCTGACAAGGTCACACGAGCTTTTAAAAAAAAGGAGAAGCAGGGTCATCAAAAGGGGAAAAATAACAGAACTGTGGTGAAATGGCTCTCTCTTGGCCTTTGTATCGATTCAGAGTGTGTCAAAAGGGGTCTTTTGTCGAGCCCCTACCGCAGCATACTAATTTGCTAGATCAAGTCTGTCAGAATATCGACTGGAAGTAAAGAACTACAGTGGCAGCTTTTGTGTTTCATCCAGCAGGGAGCCTGTGTGTGAAACAGGATTATCAGGGGGTCACGGGGGAAGTCAAGGGACGTCCATCACTTCCCTTCTGGTAATGTAATGGGGCGGGCGCCTAGATGTGATTAAGATGTAGAAGACATGAGGCATAGCGGTGAACAAATCAGGAACACGCGCATGCAAATCAGCTCGGTCTGCTGTTAACCACATATTTTTAATGAAAAAAAGATCCGAGAGCAGGACAAACAAATTGCTAAACAGCTGCAATTCAGATGAAACACCAAACAGCTTATTCAGCGCCTCTGTTTGTGTGTGGAAGGCAAAGTGGAGGGAAACACCCCCCCCCCCAGATCTGTCTTTACATTTTGGGGATGGAGCATTCCAATCAATGTGCATTCCCTCTACTTTTTAAATAAGGTGGTGAATTGCTAGCTGGTTACAGCAAATATCTTTGACGCTGTGTGCAGACAAAAATTATGCTTTGTGCAACTCACAGAAGACACACGCGCAAACAGGATGCTCATCGTTCAGCTTTGAGCCTAGCCTTGACTTGTGTGCCATTGTCATTCAAATGTAGCATGAGCAAAATATCTCTGTAGTAACTGAGGAGGAGGGGGGAGATTATTTGTGTGATTGAACAATGCGTGGCTTGATAAGTGCCTCTTTTTTTAAAGAAAAAATACATGGTAGACCATTTTGCATTCTGGAGATGCAAGCGGCATGCTTCTTGCTTAGAGCCTTTGGAACACACACACACACACACACACACACACACACACACACACACACACACACAGGGGATTTATGTTTCATGCCACCTCTACAATCCTTTTTTTAAACCAAAATATCTTTAAATTTCACTAGAAAATTTAAGAAATTGGAGTTGATTAATATATGGCTTTTAAGTGATTATTCGATTACATTTGCATATGAATAAAGCCAGTCATTCTGAAGAAAAGGGCATGCTTTCTTTGTGGTTTTAGAACATTATTACCTTAAACCTAACAGGAACACAGTGGTGTCGTTCTGCATCCAGCATTTTGAAGGAAATAACGTTTGAAGTGTTCAGGAGGCTTTGTGGTCAATGACATAAGAACATAAGAGGAGCCCCGCTGGATCAGGCCAAAGGCCCATCCAGTCCAGCTTCCTGTATCTCACAGTGGTCCCACCACATGCCTCAGGGAGCACATGAGACAACAAGATACCTGTATCCTGTTGCCACTCTCTTGCACCTGGCACAGAGAAAATCTACTTCTAAAGCCAGGAGGTTGCATATACCCATCATAGCTTATAACCTGTGATGAACTTTTCCTTCATAAACCTGTCCAATACACTTTTAAAGACATCCAGACCAGGTGCCATCACCACATCCTGTGGCAAGGAGTTCCACAGGTTAATTACACACTGCATAATTAAATTGTATTTTCTTTTGTCTGTTCTAATTCTCCTGCCACTCAGTTTTAGTGGATGTCCCTTAGTTTAGAGGACAACAGAGGACTACCTGAAGTCTCTTTTTGCTTTATGCTTGAGGCCTACAAACTCTGAAGTTGTTCCTTGGGACCCCAAAGTAAGGATAATGCCAGCCTGTGCCTCTGCTTCATCGCACAAATGCCAGCAGATGGCAAGCAACGTCTTAGACTTAGAAGTAACATTTCCCTCTCATAGAAAGGCATGCCTCTTCCAAGATGGCATCTACCAGGTATCATCGTAGAATTCCCCATAGAATTCTCTCTCAGATGAGAAAGCTTCTTCTAAGATGGCTCCTGCCACCTGCTGGCATCATGTCCTAATGCACAGCAGATACCATGTAACCTGCCCTCCTGTTTCAGAGGAGATGCTTCTTCTAAGGACCCCAAATTGCCCGCCCACCCGCCTGTCTATCTATCATCAGCCAAAGTGCGGACAGCACATTTTTATTGATTTAAACTAAACGTTTTCAGTTGATTAATTTGACCAAATAATTGATAGACTGCCTAATCCACAGCAACTCCCTGTGTGGCAATGCAGCGGGGCCGGAGTAGTCTCCCTGCACACACACACACCCTGAATGCAGCAGGGTAGGTGGGTGTTCGGCCTTCCAGGGTCAATATGCATTATGCTGGCACCCAGCCGGCATAGGATTGGCCTGTAACAATTGCAACACTGTTTTAGTCCATCCATGACACCAACTGAGAAAGTTGCCTCAGGCAGCAGATGAATGGGGCGTGTCCACCTCCACCCACCCACTTACCTCCAGACATTCTAGCTCACCAATGTTCTACAAACTTCCTCTTTTGTTCCATTTCCCTCTTCTTTGTCCTTTCCAAGGAATGGGAGAAGGAGAGGCTGGCACATCACCAGGTAGGGGGAAGCATTTGGCACACTCTTCAGGCACCAGGAAGCCTTGGGCTGGCCCTGTGTGCATGTGAGAAAATGGTTATATTTCTAAACAGGTCTTGCATGTGCGTAAAACAGCCCATTCAAACGCATCCATGAAAGATAACTATACATACCGATCCAGGGACTTATGTGGATTTGGAATCGTATACGTCCTGTCATGATGACCACACAGGGATGGAGAAGTAGAAAAAAAAGGAGACCATATACTTTAAGAACTACTGTGGGGTGCAATGCACCAGTGCACAGCAACACACTTTGCCAAGCCACCAGGTGATACAGGATCACGTTTAGCTCATTCAACAGTCATGCAGTTCATTGGCATACATTCAGTCTATGGTCCCTATGTTTAGGCTTACCAGATTTTCCTGGCTTTAAACTGGGACACCCCCATAACAATTAATTAATTAATTAATTAATTAATTAATTAATAAAAATAAACAAATAAAATAAAAAATGGGGTGCAAAGCGCCCATTTGCCGCCTGAAGGGCGCCTGAAATTTTTATTTATTTATTTATTTATTTATTTATTTATTTTAGTTAGTTAGTTAGTTAATTAATTAATTAATTAATTAACCTGCCTGTCCTACCATGGCCATTGCCGCCATTCTGCCACCGCCGCCATTGCCGCTTTCAAAGTGTAAAAACTCACTTTTTTCCCCCGGCACTAACATCTTGGATCTCATGAAATCTTTACTGTTCTACTGCCTCATGTGCCCTCGCGAGATTTGGGCGCCGCCATCTTGGATCTCACAAGATTTCGCGAGATCGAAGATAGCAGCGGCAGAAACAAAGTGAGTTTTTACACTTTGAAAGCGGCAATGGCATCGAAGGCTTCCATCGGGCCCGGAAAGCCCGGGACTGATCCGGGACTGTAGCCCGGAAACTGGGACCGTCCCAGGTTTTCTGGGATGGATGGTAAGCTTACCTATGTTCAATCTTTGACATCTGCTATAATATAAATTAAAACAAAACAAAACAAAAAAGGTCAGGTAGCACATGATTAGAATCCCCCTTTCCTAGAATTTGGAAAGTCATTGTCAGTCAGAGTAGACAATATTGGGCTAGATGAACGAATGGTTTGACTTGGTATAAGGAACTTTCAATAGTACAATGGTGGCCACAAGTGTAGCATTTTACTCATTTGCTAATATAGAAGAGTTATAGAAGAACTGAAAGAAATGTACTAAGCAACACTAATGGGGTTGGCCGGGACAAGTTTCCTGGTGACTCCAGGTTTGGGGGGAGAGCAGATTGTTGCCACTCCCCCCCCCCAGCAGACTTGCCAATTGCAGATGACTTACTTCACCCCAAATAAGTTATGGGATCTACTGAGAATCCAGACTGGTTCTGTCTCCCAGGTTGCCATTGGTTCCATCTTTTGGTTATTTACACTACAGCAAAATAAAGAGATGAAACAGGAACCGCTGTACATTCTTCAATCTGTCCATGTGCACAAATGCACATATGTAGTATATCTGAGATATTTTTACTTACCTCTCACTGGTCATCTGATCACCCTCTTCCCCCCCCCCATAGCATGCAACATAAGCTCCATCAGCATGGGGTTGATTGGACTGTATATGTTCTTCTTTACACTTCTGTAAAGAAGTGTATATGTATATGTTCTTCGTTACACTAGGCAACAGCTGGAGCTAAAAACAAAAAATTAAATTAGACTAATAGTAAACCACTGAACCATGAGCTGTCGATCGAAAGGTCGGCAGTTCGAATCCGTGCGACGGCTCCTGCCAACCTAGCAGTTCGAAAGCAAGAAATTGCAAGTAGATTAATAGGTACAGCGTCAGCGGGAAGGTAACAGCGTTCCATGCGCCTCGGTGTTGAGTCATGACGGCCACATGACCATGGAAATGTCTTCGGACAGCGCTGGCTCTTTGGCTTTGAAACGGAGATGAGCACCGCTCCCTAGAGTCGGACACGACTGGACTTAATTGTCAAGGGATACCTTTACCTTATGTAGTAGATATACATCTGGTATTCTCATGGTTCATTTTCAGGGGCTAAAAACTTGCAGTTTTGTGACAGAAAATCTGAACAGCAGATTGTGCAGCTGATCGTATTCAGCATCTTTTTCTCAAGTATGCTCTGTTGCTTCAATACCAGTTTTTCCTCTGGCTGCTTCTTATTCCTGGATTAGTCACATGCAAACTCCTATCCAATCAGGGCTCATGAAGGAGAATCCATTGGTAGAAAGGTAGGGTGTATATCTTTTTTAAACCAATAAATAGTCAGATGATGTCACAATGGCATGTAGCTAATCAGGTTTGGCTAATGAGGGCAATTGGGAATGAGAACAATATAAACAAATCAGTGCAAACATTTTTGCAAGGAGTGCCCAAAAGTTGAGGCATTTTAGGCACCACCAAAAATTTCCATAAGAATAGTGGAAGAGTTTTGACTCAGCTCTAATTTGAGGTTCTTCTGCGTTTGATCCGAAGCATTCTCAGTTGAGGGATATCAGAGCCTGGAAAGTCTCTGTTCAACGTCTGCTTCTCATGTTACCTTTTGCTGCACATGTTCTTAAGGCATATGTACGAAAGTGCTATAAGAAATGTGCAGCCATGTGGGCAGCTAAGTTGCAGATGCATCATGCAGCCAAAGAAGAGTCAAGGAGACATCTCAACCTCTGGCTCAGGCCTTCCTCCAAGCTCGGATGAGAATGCCAGTGTGGTAATTAGGCCTCTATTCTGAGTCGCTTTTGTGGTACATTTGAGAAGTGAAAAGGTGAGACCACACTACGAATAGATTTCCTGGGCTAGTGTCACAAAGTGTGTCTTTGTAAATTGTTAAGAATTGAACGCATGTCTGAGATACATTTTGGCAAACCTCCCAGAAGCAAGTTGCCTGAATGCATGCCTGATGAACACATCTCACTATTGTCAAGTTACAAAGACATACGTTTTCTGTCCTCTCACCTACATACAGCTTAAGAAAACATGTATAGAGGGGGAAAAAAACACCACGACAAGCAGCCCTGGGGTTGTTAGGAAGGTTGATTCATGTCCTATCGAAAGTATGGTGCTACACAAACCATTAGTCCGATTCAAGACTTGCAATGAAACTTCTCTTTTTCCAAAGTAGCACAATGGGCTTCTCTGAAAGCAGACAATGTGGTTTGATACCCAGGTGTCCATGCACTAGTAGTGAAAATGGAAAAGTTAAATATATATATATATATATATTAATAATAAAATAAAACACTAATAGATGTACAATAACATCAATATCATTTTGGTACATCGTCGTACAAAAGCAGCAGTACATAAGCGCATATGATATAAAAGATGCTCTGTGAGTGTGTGTGCATTCACATGTGTTTATTTATGTTTGCGTGTGTACATGTGTGTGTAAAACCAAAGTGCATCCAGTTTACAGGTTTTGGATATATGGGATATCCAGAGGCAGACATTCTGAAGTGTTAATTGTAAGCTTTCAAAGATTTCATTCATCTGTGTATTAATTCAAAGCAGAGGAGAGCAGCTGCTTGTTTTCTTTATGGCAATAGCCAGTAGTTATTTTTCAGCTGCTTCTGCAGAGCAGTAGTACAGTGTTAGCTTATAGTACCACTGTGCACTCTACATGGGAGATACTGTAATGTGAAGAGGCTGAAATGTGAATCAGGAAATCTCTGATTCAATCTCATCTCGGCCATGAGCTCACTAGGACCGCCTACCCATACAAACACGCCAGAGCAGTGGTTCCCAAACTTTTTAGTACCTACCGGGACTCACTTTTTAAAATGACACTCTATCAGGACCCACCTAGCTTTATGAAACTTTAAAAAGGTGATCTAGAAAAAAAATGATTTATTCATTTACAAGTAATATTTATTTATTTGCAAAAAAAAAAAAAACCCTCAATCCATTTCTCATAATGAGGCAGCCCTAATGAATAGCCTCAAGGCTTGAGGGGCTTAGTTATGTGACCCAGTCTTTACCTGCCCCCACTACCTGTCATTGACACACTTGGGAAAAAAAAAACACCAGAAAAAAGGACGCTCAAACATTTTTCTCCCTGTATTTACACAAGCTTGCAAACTGCAGAAGCTCAGCAATTTGTAGGCAAATTAGCAGCCATCTGATTTTTGAATAGCCTCAGGGCTTAAGGCAATTATTTGATCTTTCCATCACCTGTGTTTTCATTGGAGGCTCTGTGGAACCCACCAGAAATCCGGTTGTGACCTACAGTTTGAGAAACACTACCCCAGAGAATTATAGTATTCATCAGAGTTAGGCTTGCCATCCATCCCAGAAAACCTGGGAACACCCCAGTTTCCGGTCCCGGGTCGGCCCAGGGCTTTCTGGGCCTGGATGAAGCCACCACCACCGCTTTTAAAGGGTTTAAAAAACTTTTTAAAACCGACCTTTTTCCTGTTGGCCATCTTGGATCTCATGAGATCCAAGATGGCGGTGCCCAAATCTCGTGAGATCCAAGATGGCCGACGGGAAAAATGGTACACTTTTAAAACTACACTTAAAAGCAGCGACTGCTCCAGGGGGCTCCAGGGGGCAGTGACACGAGGGCAGCAGCGGCAACACGAGGGCAGCGGTAGCAACATGAGGATGGTGGCAGCGATGACAAGGAGGACGACAAGGATGAGGAGGGCGGCGGCGAGGACGACGATGGTGGCAAGGACAATGGCGGCGATGGCAGCGGCGGCAATGGCGGCGGGACAGGTAAGAGTTCAAACACTATTTTGAACAACTTCCGGCCAGTCTCAAATATCCCCTTTCTGGGCAAGGTGATCAAGCGGGTAGCGGCGTCTCAGCTGCAGAGAGTCTTGGAGCTGATTATCTGGATCCATTCCAGTCTGGCTTCAGGCCGGGGTTTGGAACAGAGACGGCCTTGGTCGCCTTTGTGGACGACCTGCACCGGGGACTGGACAGGGGAGTGCATCCCTGTTGGTCCTGCTGGACCTCTCGGCGGCTTTTGACACCATTGACCATGAATGTCCTCCTAGGTGTCCTCCTGGCAGAGGCGTGAAAAGACTGGAGCGAGCAGAGCAGCGGCTCCAGGCGGCACCTCGGCCACGGGCAGCGCTGCTCTGCTCGCTCCAGTCTTTCCATGGAGCGAGTGCGCCCACCAGGTGACGTGGGTGGGCGCTCCGAGGCCTTCTCCCCCAGCCTTGGAGCCGGAGAAAGCCCCGGAGCGTCCACCTCGACCGGTGCCCGGGGCTTTCTGAAGGCCGACTGCCGCACCGTGCTGTTTATCTTTGTTTTGCACGTGCGCAGAACGTTTTAACGTTTTGCGCATGTGCAAAACAAAGATAAACAGCGCGGTGCGGCAGTCGGCCTTCAGAAAGCCCCGGCCACTGGTCGAGGTGGACGCTCCGGGGCTTTCTCCGGCTCCGAGGCCGGGGGAGAAGGCCTCGGAGCGCCTGCGGAAACCAGGTCGTCCCCTCGGAACGGTGCCGCCCCTTCGGGCTGGCGCAGCAGCGAGTGCTCCAGGCAGCTACGCCTCTGCCTCCTGGGTCAGTTGGCTGGGTTGGGGCTTGGAGGCACAGTTCTGAGGTGGTTCCGCTCCTTCCTGGCTGATAGATCCCAGAAGGTGGTGCTGGGGGATGCTTGTTCGGCACCCTTGCCCTTGTGGGGTGCCACAAGGATCAATTCTATCCCCCATGCTGTTTAATATGAAGTCGCTGGGAGAGGTTTATGTTTGAACCCCGGGGGGTTGGGGTAGGGAGTCATCAGTATGCTGATGACACCCAGCTCTTTATCTCCTTTCCACCCGACTCCAAGGGGGCGGTCAATGTCCTGAATCGTTATCTGGAGGCAGTTGGGAGCTGGATGGGGGCAAACAAGCTGAAATTAAATCCTGATAAGACAGAGGTTCTTCTGGTTCAGAAGTCTACGACTCAGGTATTGGATCATTGTCCTGCTCTGAATGGGGTTGTACTCCCTCTGAAGGAGCAGGTCTGCAGCTTGGGGGTTCTCCTGGATGCGCAGCTGCTCCTGGATTCCCAGGTGGCGGCTGTTGCCAGGGTTTTTTTGCCCAGCTTCGGCTGGTGCGCCAGCTGTGACAGTACTTGGATCGTGCAGACCTGGCCACGGTGACCCATGCCCTAGTGACATCTAGACTAGATTACTGCAATGCGCTCTACGTGGGGCCGCCTTTGAAGACTGTTCGGAAACTGCAACTAGTGCAGAATGCAGCTGCCTGGGTGGTTGCTGGGGCCTGTCGGTTCGACTCAGTCGGACCGTTGCTCTGGCGGCTACACTGGCTGCCAGTTCGTTTCCGTGCAGGCGCTTCACTAGAGCGAAGCGCGCGGGGGGGACCGCCAGAGGGTGACGCGCACAGAGGGTGATGCGCGCACCCACACGCGCGTCACCTCTGCTGCGTGCGTCGCCCTCCGGGAGGCTCCGAGGCTGGGAGAAGACCTCGGAGCGACCTCCCCGGCAGACGCGCCAGGGCCTTCTAACGAAGGCCCAATACGCGATACGTAATTTATAACATTTTTTGCTCATGCGAGGCCTCGTCATTAGGCCTTGGACAGCCGGCCGGCTCGGATGTATGGATCTGACCGGCCGGGGGGGGGGGAGGTTCGGCGGCACAAAAAATGTGGAGGGGGGAACGGGGGTCACTAGGGCGGTGCGCGCCTAGTGATGCTACTGTTTCCGGGCACAATTCAAAGTGCTAGTTTTGACTTTTAAAGCCCTTAACGGCTCGGGTCCAGCGTATTTTGAGGGACCGCCTTCTTCCTTATAATCTGACCCGTACTCTGAGTTCATCGGGGGGGCCCTGTTAACCATGCCGCCATTGACGGAGGTGAGGGGGATGGCGGCGCAGAATAGGGCCTTTTCGGCAGTGGCACCCCAATTATGGAATTCCCTCCCTCTGGAATTAAGAATAGCTCCCTCTTTAGAGACCTTTCGCCGGGGCCTTAAGACGTTTTTATTCAGGTTAGCATTCGATGTCTGACATGGTGGGCTGGCTTTTTAACAAATGTACATATAGGTGACCCACTGTGGTTGTTTTAATTGTTTTAATTATTTGTTTTAATCATTTTAACGTATATATGTATTTTAATGTTTTTATTGTAAGCTGCCTTGAGTGCCCTTGCTGGGAGAAAGGTGGGGTATAAATTCTTTAAATAAATAAATAAAATGTGGATGCTCAGTATTATTACAAGGCAGGGATTGACCTTATAATGCTAAGCGCTGCAGAGTCATATTTGAACCCAATGAAATGACTAGAAAGCGCTTTTGTTGAATATTCACCAGGGAGAGCCAAGAGTCAGCCATTCATGCTGGCTATGCTTAACTCATTCATTCATCATGTTCCATGTTGTCGAACCATCCAGTGAGAGCAGAAACAAGACATGACCTTGGGTTTTGGTTTGTTTTTAGCCATGATTCTTTAGCAAATGAAAAATTGCTAAAGTGAATCATGTTATGTGCAAACATCTCATCCTACAAAATACTTGGAAAGCACTTAAAGAAAGAAATGTTTTCTTGGCACTAGGTCACAGTGCCCTTTTCACACTGGGTACCATCTTCCAATGGGCTCCCGTTGAGATAATAGAGACATCGCAAACCACAATTCAGTACACCTGCTGCATGGGAGCAGCTGTGTACTTTGCAAAAGTATTCATGGTGACAGTTATTCAAGGCAAGAACAACTCAATCTCTTATGCCAATTGACTTCCTAGCCAGGCTACTGGGGGGAGGGATTTACAAAAAGGAAGGGGTTCAACTGTCGTAAAATGACTGCCGACAGAGTATCCATTAACAGATGTGTCCAGCTGGAAAAGGTAATGAAAAAAATACTTACCTCCTTGGCCTCTGCTTTGTTCCCTACTCCTCAAAGCCATGTCTGCTCTTTTGCTGGCATAACCTTGAGGAGCTTTCTGGGGGCATGTCTGAGCTGGGACAGTACTTCCAGATTTGGTGTACACTGCTGCCACCAAGATTTGCCCCATCATTCCCCTGACCTGCTTCGTCCTGGATTGAGTCCTGCCCCAATCCACCCCCAGCAGCGTCACTGCAGGGGGCGGAGCTCCAAGTTCCGTCGGGCTCTGAGCCTCCGTTACACGATGGGAGAAAGTGGCCCCGCCCCCTCGCCTTTGGAGCCATTCCAGCAGACGAAAGCAAGTGCTTTCCTGGTCCACCGTCCACCCCTAGCTGGATACAGCATGCATGCCCGTTTTTGGCACCAGTGGAGGGGAAGGATAGGATTGGGCTGCAAATCAGTCTCAACTGGATACTGTATGGACTAGATGCAATTTGAAATTTGGAACACTCTACCATGCTGCTTAATTCATGAGATTTGTTCAAGATGAAATTCTAAAGCACCAAAAATGGCAAAGCAGTTAAGAGAGTCCAAATCAGACCCGCGTTTGACTACAACCTAATTGCAATCTATAGCTCACAAAACCAAACATGCTGTAGTCCTATCCAGTCCATAAAATTGAATCAAAGTTAGTTTCTAAAGATCTGTCCAAAATCAGCTCATAGAATCCAATCAAAACTCAATTCATAAAATTTAATCTAAATCAGATCATTAGATTCTAAATACCGGTAAGTTCATAAAGTTAGTCAAAATTGTTTCCTAGAGGTCAACCTAAATCAGTTTCTAGACTTCAGCCAAAATCAGTTTATACCCGTAAGATAAAATCCAAAGTTAATTCAAAATTAGTTCATAAAGTTCAGTCAGAGTCAATTCATACAATTCTGCCATATAAAGTTCCATCAATATTAGTTAATGGAACTCAGTCAATATCAGTTCATAGAGTTCAGTCAATATAAACTTTTGTCACTATCAATCAGAGTTCAGTCAAAGTCAGTTAATTTTAGTAAATATTATACAGTAGTTCTTGCAGCTGATTCCAACCAGATCCAAATCCTTAAAGCTGAATCCCAATTTACAAATTAGCTGGAAAGACAAATAGCTTCAATTGTACATTTAGTAAATAACCATATAATACCCAATTAATTTTAATTTCCTACTTATCAAACTTCTATGACTTACTAAGCATTGTGAAATGTTGGTCCTATAAATTATAATCAAATACTAATTCATTCTTTGGCTATAGTCATATGGCTTATCATAGTGACCCGCCAGAATAGCAAGCCCCTCTGGCTGCACCTCTCTAGCCTTGGTGCCCTTGACAGATTTTATAGCTGCCAGTCAATCACTTCAGTCCAGCCCAATCAACGATCATGAGAAAACAAAGGTTCCACAATCTTCTGTTGCCAGAAGACTGGGCTTAGCCTCCTGCATTAGCTGAATGGCAAGATAGAGAGTCCCTGTGGAGAAGAGGTTGATGTTGTGGACTCTTCTCTCCATGGAAAAGCTACCCTGCCCGCCCCAATACTTTTTATAGAGTTGAGCTTCTGGTCATCAGGTGATGAGAAATTAAGAGGCTATAGCTTGCCGCTGTAAGGCATACTATGACCTGAAGGCAAACAGAGGTAAGTACAAACAAAAACAGGCCACCTATGGGTCTCCTCAGATATACATCAGCTATTTTGGTGGTGTATGTCGGAGGAGAGAAAAGGAGTGGGAAGGTTTTAAAAAGAGGGGATAAGATCCGGCTTGTGTGACTGCTGCTGGATTCACCCCTCCCTCCCCTGACATGCCCCCTGTTTGTCCCCCAACTCCCCCTTCCTGGCCACGAACTGGCTTTTTATGGAAATAGATATACAATCTGGAGGCCAAGAGATGTTACAAAACGTTTATGAAGCCAAGAAAATAAAAGTTCTACTAAGCTTCTTTTTTTTTTTTAAGAAAATACCATGTTAGTCTTTACAATTAATTTAAGCAATAGCTGCCATATGAAAGCAGTGAAACTAAAGTACAGACTATCTCTAGCTGTTGAAAACGAAAGCTTGCCACTCACATGCTAGAATTCGCTTTTCAAATTTGCCTAAATCCTATTGATTACACACACTTAATGCTCAGATTGCTTTCAAAACGACAGACAAGACAGCTGCCAGACACCAAAGCAGCCATTCAGCCAAGAGAGAAAATTCACTGACTTCAAACAATTTATTCTGGAATAATCCCATTAAAGCTGGTGGGACTTCTGGAATAAGTGGATTCATTTTCTGGACTAAGCCATGTTCTGGCTTCTGCTTATGGTAGAAAGATGGAAGCAAAGCAGATGCTGGTGATTAGAGCATCCCCGAAGGAATTTCATCAGTGCTTCCGATAGGGTGAGTTTGATCTCCCCTTCCTCACTCCTAATTTCCCTTCATTCCAGGCATAAGAACGTAAGAAGATCCCTGAAAGGTTCATCAGGCCCAGCATCCTGTTTCCCACAGTGGCCAGCCAGATGCTGCTGGCAAGCAAAACACAAAGGCAATAGGCCTCTCCACTGCCTCTGATCCTAAGGCTGACAGACTGTATAAAAAGGTAAAGGTGACCCCAGACAATTAAGTCCAGTCGTGTCCGACGCTAGGGTGTGGTGCTCATCCCCATTTCAAAGCCGAAGGGCCAGCATTGTTCGAAGACGCCTCCGTGGTCATGATTCTCCTTGCCGCAGCACGTAGCATGCAGCTGGAACACGGAGCGCTGTTTACCTTACCGCAAGCGGTACCTATTTATCTACTCGCATTAACATGCTTTGGAACTAGCAGGCAAGAAAGATGAGCACGAGACTCTCCTTGCCGCAGCGCGTAGCATGTGGCTGGAACACGGAGCGCTGTTTACCTTCCCGCAAGCGGTACCTATTTATCTACTCGCATTAACATGCTTTGGAACTGCTAGGTTGGCAGGAGCTGGCCAAGCAACGAGAGCTCACCCCGTCGCGGATTCGAACTGCCGACCTTTCGATCGACAACTCATGGTTCAGCAGTTTAACCCACTGCGCCACCCGCTGGCCTGACAGACTGTATGTTGTTGTTGTTCAGTCGTTAAGTCGTGTCCTAGTCATCGATAAATCCAGCATACTGAGTCATATCTTTGAGAGGCCTAGGGCGGACTGCCACTTCTGAATACTTTTTAAAGATAGTTCATATTCTAAGTTGATAATAATTATAAAATGTATTGCGAGTAGTATCGAGTAGTATTGTATTTTGTGCCTGAACGTGTATGCTTGACCAGTGTGCCTGAACAACATTCTGGGGACCACATGGGAACAGAGATTCCTCAAGAAATGGCGGACTCTTGCCTACTTTCAAATTGGGAATCAGACAGTTCATCAATGTGGCCATTACCGCCTGTCCCCACACAGTGCCCAGGTTCAGCTGCCTCTAGAGAACAAACAGGAACAGGCATTAGCAGTGGTTGGTGAATCAGCCTGAGAATTGGCCGATTCTCCAGGCACCAGTCTGTTCTAGATTGGGGGGCCTAGGAAGCAGGCAGTGGGGTGGCTCAAGAATCAATCAATTAACAAGCCAATGTTGGTGCTCTTGAGGTTTCTGGCTTGAGACGCCTGAGGTTCCTGACCCTAACATTCCAACATTGATCTTTCTGGTTATTCTTCCACTGCCACCGTTCCCTAGTTTCCTGGGGTTCCACTCTCTGTGAGGTCTTGAGGGAGTAGGAATGTTTCCCTTCTGGGTTCTCAACCCCTGAGTCTGGCTCACCCTCAGATAACCTGGTGCTCCACCAGAATGTAAGGCAAGAATGAAAGCAGAATCAATGCAGCTCTTTAAATAAACTAGGTTTATCTTCAAGGACAACCTTGGTAGCAATATTTCTCTCAGTTCAACCACTGTCAGCCCAACCATGAAGTGGACAATGCAGCATGCATCAAGTGGCAGATGGTGGGGAGTGGCAAACACTCCCAGAATGAGATGCCCCCCTGCCCTGAGTCTGCTACATCCTCCCTCCAGCCTGCTGTGGACTGAGATCAGCCTGATCTGAGCTGCTCTGTAGAAATGCACTTCCTGATTTGTTTAAAGGGACCAACCAGAAAAAAAACCCACGTGGAAGGCAGCAATCTGCTTCCTTATCCCTTGACCCAACTCCTTCCTACACAGTCCCTTTCAACAAAACAGGAAGTGCAGGACACGCTGGGAGACTACAGAGTGCTCTGCACTTCCTGTTTGTTGAAAGAGATGAGTGAGTAGGAGTATCACAGGGAAGTAGGGGACTACGTTGCCCCCTTCCATGTGTGTGTTTTTTTTCAGGTGCATGATGGTAGGCAGCAGATCACCTTGGGCTGTCCCTGAGTTCAACATCATCATCATCATCATCATCATCATCATCATCAACAGTATTTATATACCGCCTTTCTGGCCATTGGATTTCTCCTCCGACTTTATTCAAGGCGGTGTACATGGGCAGGCTGTTCTAAACCCCAAAGGGTTTTTACAATATACAGGTGGGCCCCCATATCCGCTGGGGATATGTTCCAGGCCCCTCTGTGGATACTTGAAACCATGGATAAGAGCGAACACCCCCTCCATGGTTTCCTGAGGGCCCCCCACCCTGCCTCCCCTGCAGGCAGGCATGCTTGCCCCCCCCAGCTCTTATTTTTCTTTCAGCAAGCTTTGTTTCTTCCTTAAAACAAACAGAGAAGCAGCCTCCATTGCAAGCAAGTAGAACGAGACTAAGTCCTAGAGAGGCTCTGCAAGGTTTCTGTTAACCTTGCAGAGCCTCTCTAGTACTTAGTCTCGTTCTACTTGCCTGCAATAAGCAGTCAGAGGCTGCTTCTCCTGTTTCTTTAAGGAAGAAACTAAGCTTACTAGGAAAAAAAGTAAAAGCCTGGGGGGGGGGTCCCCACGATCCGTGGATAACTGAAACTGTGGATAGCAAATCAGTGGATATGGGGGCCCATCTGTAATAACATTCTAATCTTTCTTAGAACCCTTCATTCGAGATGTTACTTTCACAGTCCAGCTCTCTCTCTCTCTTTCTGGCGTTCGCCTCAGCACGCTTTCAGCTGCTTCAGCTGCAGCTCACTCGCCCACAGCGTTCTGCAGCTTATCAGCTCGGCATGCCAGCAGCTCTCTGACAGACTTCCGGCCGTCTTAGAACTCCTGTCCTGCAGATCTTCAGGCATTTGTGAGAGATGAACGCTCTACCAACTGAGCCAGAGCCATGATGCAGCAGAGATGTAGTCCAGTGATTTAGCTCTTCTCTTCCCACTCCAACTTCCCGCACAGAATAGTTAGGAGCTGGCTCTTACATATGCTTTAGGGCTGCTTAGCTCCTTCCCCTTTCAGTTACTCCTTTTGGAGGGAACTTTAAACACAACAGTCCTTCCCAGTCTTTTATAATTTAAGGGTTTTGAAAGGAAACCTGCATTTTGAATTCTGACTGACCCAGACCTCACAGAAAAAAAACACACACAATGTGTAACAGGTAGCAAATCTCTCTAGCATTGGGGGGGGGGGGGGAGTATGCTAGCATATGCACACGCACTCTAGGCAGCAAAGAGATACCCCATTTCAGACATGTTGGAGGAGTTAGGTTGGGCCTGTATTATGATACCTGAATGTTATGTTGCCTGGCTATGTGCTTCTTACTCTCCTGCCATCAGGACTAAAGGTGTCTTCCAAGAGCAGTCAGTGCAACAGCTTGGTTGACCTCAGGTGAGCTGGTTAGATTTTCAAGGCAGATTTTTCTTGGGGCAGACTGTCCAGGCTTCAATCCACACAGAACCTAAGAAGCAAAAGAGATACCTCAGTGTCACTTCAATCAGGATGAGGACCAAACTGCTCACAAAAAATTCTTCTCTGTAAATCTATAAACCTGCCCAAGCAGAGGCGTCGTATGGGGGGGGCTTGGTGCTCAGGGCCCCAAGTGCTGCCCAGGGCCCCAGGCGCGGACCCCTGAATGGGCAGAATCGCGGGCTCAGGAGGACAAAAACGTACCTTCTTCGCAGCCAGGACGGCCGCGTTTTGGCCCTCCCGTCCACCCATGCGTCTGAATGGCTCCAAAATGAAGTGGAAATAGCGGAGGGGGGTGTTCGGAGGCGGGGCATGACATCACTCGCCCGCCCATGTGGGGGCGGCGATGTGAGGGTGGGCAACGGCCCCCCCATGTGGGGGCGTAGCGACGCTGCTGTGCCCAAGTAGCAGACATAACTACCAGCAAATCAACTGCTATTTCAATGCCCAGAGTCATCCCTCACCTTTTGAATCCAGTGTGCTTATTTGTTTGTTGTTCATTCTTTACCTTAATAAAAAAAAATTAACTATTCATAAACATTCTTTTACAGACTACTGCAAAACTACTCTAGAAACTGGAGGAGCACTGTTGATGACATTACTGGTACTAGCCAACTGGTACCCTCCACTGGTACTAGCCAACTGGTACCCTCCAGAGCTGGCTTTTTCCCATTCAAGCTGAACTATATTGAAAACCTGAAGAAGCTACTCTTTCCCCAAGGGACAAAACTGTTCATTTGTTTAAAAAGAAGCACAGTCACTATCACACCACCTCCACTATAGTCTTTGAGTCTGTCTTCATTTTTAAACTCTGCTTTTATTCACTTTGTGGGCTACAGTGATAGTATGCAATAAAATATGCATTCCTGAAATATCTTCTGGAGAAATATTACAAATACATTCTCTTCCATGAAAAAGAAATATATCAAGCTTCTACCATGTATAAGCGAGCAGTTGCCATCACCTCAGAAACATTTAAAACTTCTTGACAGTTGTAAGAATTGTATACCCTGGAGACTAACACTTTTCACTTCAGAGTGGATTCAGATTGTAGATGACTTTGCGTTAGAAAACTGACGTATACCGTGCATAGATTTAAGTTGGAAAATGGCATGGAACCCTCCGCCAGCTTACTTTGACATCAGTATTTGCCTCAGGGATAAAAAGGAATACCTGGAAAAATGAAAATAAAGCTGTTCATCTTTCTACTAAATTGCCAGCATTGCTGTTAAGTGTCTTCAAAAATCTCCACGGGAATTTGTGATATTCCTCCTCCTTGTATAAATTATTAGAAGTTCGTAGTCAAAGAATTGGCTGGTTAGTTCAAATCCATATTGGGGGGGACAAAGCATGCAGTCATTCCTTGATTCTTGTCCATGTTTCCCCTTAAGCTTTCTCTTACCCCACAAGCATGTATTATCTTTGAGTGACCTTCTCTGTACCTTCAGCTCTTGTTTTGGGTCATCCGTGTCAAACTGGTTTTCAAAATGCCAATGTCCCCTGCTCTAAATTCTGGGTCCTGACTTGTCATGCAGGGTCACTGAGCAGAATCCCTCTTTTAGGTGTACACAAAGCTGCCACCATTTTTCTCAAGGGGGTGCTTGTCCCCTCTCATTTTCAAAATATGAAATTGTAACTGAAGTTCCCCAGCTTATGTTCTTCAAGCTTGACAGCTTGAAGAACAGGGATGTATAGCCTGGGGTAGATGAAGTATATGCTGACATTGTATAGAATTACAGCGCAATCCTATCCAAATCACACCACCGGTGTAACCAGTACTGCAGCAAGAACGGAAGGCCCCAGAACGGAAAGGGGATTCAAATCTGCTCCAAAGGGGGATTATTCAAAGGGGATTTAAATCTCCCCTCCATAGCCTCCTGCCCTGCCCTGCCCTGCTGGTTACACCGGTGGTGTAAATTGGATAGGAATGAGCTGTTAACCTCACACCACTTTCCTCACATCACTTTCCTGCTGAAAACTGTTTTCCCAAAGTGGCTATCCCCCCCCCCCCCCCGAAGGTGCCATTGCAGTAAAGATGAACTGGGCAAAGGACTCTAGGATTCTTTTAATTTGATTCCATATATAGTTTCTAGCCTGTAGCCAAAAATGTTGTGGTGAGTAGACCTTAAAGGGGTGGGGAATCACTGCTGAACATAAAAAACAGTGTTGTATTCTTGCAGCTTTACTCCCTTTCTAGTTTGTTCCTCCAAAGTTGACCTCTAGAAGGTTCTGATAGAAAAGGACAGGAAAGGAGAATAACAAACAAAAGGAGAGAGAGAGAGAGAACATAAGGAGGAATTGAGTAAGAAAGTAGGCAAAACAACAGCAAGAAACTGCAACAGAATCTGAATATGTAAACCACTTGTTGGTGTGCTAGTCTCATCCTTCTTATCAGGACTTGCTGGGAGCAATTCGGAAGACGTTTGCATCAGCAACAGCCTCTGTCTCCCTCCAGGAAGAAAAATGGGGGGGGAGGGGAGAGACTGCTGCAGCTCCAAATCACTTCTCCTTGCCTACTTGGTGCTTATGAAGCCCTCCCGCCCGGCCGCCCCTTTCCTGTACTTACAAATATTGCTGCACGCAGCCTCCCAACTTCACCCTTCTTCTGTTTACTATAAGCATGAGCAGTGAATGCTGGATGCTCCGTTCCCCTGCGCCCACTCATTTTAAACAGTAGAGGCGCACATTGAGGAGGCTGCACAGCATGTGCTTTGTAAGTCAATGGAAGGTGGGATGGAAGTAGGCCCACTGGTTCATTTGCCTGCCCTCCGAGGGGTGTGCACAGGCACACATGAGCAGAGGCAGCAGTGGACAGTGGATTCAGGCAGCCCATAGTCACACAACACCCCTGGTTAGCATTCAGAGGCACTAAATGTCTCTTGTTCCTCCATGCATTCTGCTACATGCACTCTACTGCTGCCTAGCCTACCAGCACGAGAGCACCCACCTCACTTGGAGTTGAAAAGGAAGAGGGGGATGATGCAGAAGAGGAAGTGGAGAAGAGGAGAGCATTATGGGCTAGAGTGTCTCCCCACCACTCTCTTCACTTTTACTTCATCATCTGCTCTATTCTCCTCCTCCTTTTCAGATACTAGTGAGATGGTGGCAGTGGGGCAGGTTCTCATGTTGCTGAGCCAAGAGGAGGGGGCTCTCATGCTGGCCTCTGCCCCCTCCTCTAATGTTGGCTCTCACCATCTCCTGAAGTGCCTGCCTTACTTCATCTCTTTATGAGGCCGGGCCTGAAAGGAAGGATAGCCCTGACTCCTTGTCTACTGAACCGGACACCAGGGCTTGGATGAAACAGGTTTGCAATGATCTGTTTGTATTTCTACTTACGCACATGACAAATGGCATGTCTCACCTCAGTTTCTATGGAGAGACTTGGGCCGTCTTACCTTTCAACCACAAGGGTTGCTAGCACTGATAAGAAGTTCAAACAGCAGCATCCTAGGAAAACTTTGCTAGACACAGAATACTGGTGTAATCATTAATGGCAATAGAGAGGAAATCTTACTGCCTGAATGATATCAAGCAGTAATAGTACATGTCTCTGCTTGTACTATTTATACTTATACTCCAAGGAAGACTTACCCTTTACACTAACAGAAAGCCATAGAAGGCAAATATCTTTTTTTTCAGCTTTATGCTTTCTCACTTTAAGGTCACAACCATAACATCTCTGGCTGGACTTATCAAGATTCAGGCTTTGTAAGAAGAGCGCCTTGATGATTTGGCCTTCGATACTCCCCTGCTGAGTGCCAAGTCACTGATGTACTACCAATCAATTCCTACACAGCTACAGTTCAGGAAGCTACTTTGAAAACGAGGCTTCTGTGAAAGGAGTGTCATCCAAAGGGGGGGGGGGAATGGAAAGCTGGGAGAGAAACGCACAAAATATTCAGGTGGTAACAGAACAAAACTTGAATAGAGAGTAGTGAACTACAGTGCAAGAAGATGGGGGGACGACGACACAAAGATAAACATACCATGGATTACAAAATAGAATTGTCCGTTTGTGGAAGCTAAAATGAGTGAGGTCAGTCTAGATAATGTGGGCACATCCAAGAAGTTCCCCCAACTAAAGGGATTTAGGGTCAAACTTTGCATTACATTCAGAACATGCTTAATGCTAAGGGGTTTGTTATTTTAAATTAAATAATACTGAAATCAATTCTTCTCTGGATCAGAACCACGACATGAAAAGAGGGTGCTTTGCGTTTCTGCCAACACCAGCTTGCCCCACTCCAGGGGTACTATTTTAATTTTACCCATTGGTACAAACCACTAAGTACAATCTGCAGCAAGCACTTCACCTTCCCTTCCCTTACAACACGATTCCATAGAAGAATGAAGAGGCCATGTATTGGGCGGGAAGAGGAAGCTCTATGTTGCTGCCTCCATGCTCCATCCTTTCTTTGATCTGCCCCTATGCCAGGCAGAAGAATGAGAGAGAATGACTACACAAGATAGGGAAGAAAGAAACAAAACAAGCAAGCTTTAGAAAAGCTTAGGCGTCTGCAATGCCCAGGTACAGATCTTAGCAAAAATATAAGCAGTTGATTACAGGCAAGCCACAAGGCAACATAAAATTCCCAGCATGGCTTTGTCACTGGTACCAAGCTGCACTTGCTCAGAAGAGCTAAATACAGTGAAATATATATTTTTTTCTTACTGAGTCTGCCGCGCCATGGTCCCCAATGGAACTACTCAGATCTGTGCCAGCCCTCTCACTGGCACAAGTTCAAGTGGGCCCATGAGAAGGAAGCATAGAATATCAGTGGTGCTGTTGTCACCAATATCCAGCTCCTGACCTCCCCTGGCATGCCCCTAGCCAGTCCCGATCCCTGCCCCAATCCCTGCTCCCCCTGCCCAAGACCCACCCACCCCCCACCAACTTACAGACACCAGCAGTGGCTGTGGTATGCATGTGCAGCCCATTCTGCAAAGCGCAGAAGCTCAACGGAGTCTCCTGCGTGTTGCCATCGCTGCCCCAAATGGCTTCAACGGTGGGTGGGAGGAGCCTCTTAGACAGCGCGTTGTAGCATCGTGCAGCACTTACAACTCCTCACCCCTTCCAGCAACTCTACTGCTCCCCACTAGCAAAATCTTCTCTCTCTATCAAAATCTGAAATGGTGCTCCTTGTCTTTCACTGCCCCTTACATACACACATCACAGTAGAATGGAGAAAGTGTGCGGTGGAGAGTAAATCATATGACAGGGACACCATTCTAGATTGTAGTAGGGACAAATAGATTTGAACAAGTGCGGGGGAGGGGGGTTGAAGCATGCTTGAATAGCCCTTGAGCTTTTGAGAATCTGTACAGGTGTATGTAGGTGTACAGGATGGTGTAGTGGTTTGGGAGTCAGACTTAGACCTGGAAGATCCAGGTTCAAATCCCCGCTCAGCCACGAAGCTTCCTGGGTGACCTTGGGCCAGTCACTATCTCTCAGCCCCACCTACCTCACAGGGTTGTTGTGAGGACAAAAAGGAGGGGAGGAAATATGTACACCGCTCTGAGCTCCTTGGAGGAAGGGCGGTATAAAAATGTGAAAAAGTAAATAAATACATAAAAATAAATAAAATAAATAAAAAATATTCTCAGTGTATCTATGAATCTAGTTTCATAGTATCACTAGTCTGTTGATCCAGAAATACACTATATTAAAGTTGAACTTCCCTTATATGTTATCAAATATCCAGTCTTTTGCCTTTAGACATAGGCCCAGAGAAGACACTTGTCTGTGTGTTTCTAGACCGAGAGTAACACATCTGTGTTTAGGGCTGTAGCAATTTGAGTGATCGGTACACAAACACGTACTCACCTACGTAGAGGTGTGAAGACATCGATGAAAACGTCGATGAATTACGGGCAACTACAGGTGTGAAACCATCCATGAATCATTGTCTTAATTCTGCCTCCAAATATCTACTTGTGCGATCGACAAATCAACCTGGCATGCTCAGGGATGCCCCATGACCAGCCGATGCCTGGCTTTCTGCCTCTTACAGCTCCGCCGCTTTGGGGAAGTGAGCAAGATGCGAGATGACAGGCTGGAAAGCCTAAAGAGAAAGGCTTCCAATTGCGATCTCCTGAAAATTTAAAACTGAAAAAGAAGTGCATATTGCAATTAATATTGATAAGGAAGGGAAGGGGGAAGCGAAGGCATCTGTGAGGCTCCAATTGCCCCTTTGTTTGTACTTCTGTAGCAACTGTAATTGTGATTTGAAGGGTAGCAAATAGGTTCAGGGAGGGCCTGATAGTTATGCTGCTGGGGTGTGCAGGCATGAATATTCTTTGTGTACGTAAACATTACAATCATAAATTGGGCTTACAGATGTTCGCAATATTGATGGCTTGGAGCACAAGAACCTGCCTCCTAATGGTTGTGGTCCATTGGTGTTGTCTATGCAGATTGATAGTAGTTCAGCCAGGTGTCAGGTGGGGGCCTTTTCCTGCCCTACCTGGAGCTTCTGACAGCATTTCGGAAGCAAGTGGAGCAGCTGCGAGCTCCGCAATGCCGCCACGTACGCAAGGCTGGAAAGATGGCATCCCCTCATCTTTTGAGGGAGCTGGGGCGGGTTCGCGGAGGTACTGCAGCCTACCAATCGGATAAAGGGGGGAAAGAGTGGCTGCGTGCCAATCAGAACTACCTCCAATCACCGTGGAGGTTTTATTTCAAGACTTAATCCCAGTGGAAACCACAGGACGAGGAGAGGAGAGGGAAAACCAGAATGGTGGGAAATACTCAAAATAGCCCAAACTCCTGCTGGGATAATGATATTAAACTTGTCCTTGAAGTTAGAGAAAGACCATGTCTTTATGACATGACCACCAAGACGAGGCTGCACGGTTTTCGACAAATCGGAGCGCACTTATGTTTAACCAATCACAGCTGCACTTTCATAAGAAGGCGGAACAGCAGGAGGGACAACAGACGGGAAGACACTCCATCCGGCCAGCTCTGCGCGCGGGGGCAGAGGCCTCCGCGCCGGCAGCAGTGCAGTGTAGTTCCGGCCTTATAGTTCCAACCCTGTGTCCTGCTTTGTCTGGGGTAGAGACTTGAGACCAATCTCCCAGAGCTCAAGCTTCATAAAAATAGACATCCAGGGAGACAGGTAAGCAAACAGAGTAGCTCACCAGTGTAGGTGCAATGTTCAAAAGAACCAAGGATTATATTGATGGTGGCATTCGCAATGGAGATTTTAAGAGATACAAAGCACAGTTTCATAAGGAAGAGATATCTATCTTGGAACAGACTATGACCTGAACATGGGTTCACCTTCATACAGTTTTGCTTTCTTTCTGTACATGTATCCGCCTCACAGCCTGATCCTAGGTGCGCCACCCAATGGCGGTGCACCTCCCATGCTGGCACTGACTGCCATAACGCAGTCAGCGCCAGTCAGTCACAAATGCCTCGCCAACAGTGAGCTGATCAGCGCGCTGCCAGGGACACTGATGGGAAGGCCTTCGCCTTCCTAGCCACGTTGGAGGACATCCGGACACGCGTCGGGAAAGGTAAGCCGGGGAGAAGGTGGGGGAGAAGGCAGGGGAGGGGAAGGCGTAACAGGGGTGGGGAGACTTCAGGAGGGGGAGGATCTGTCACAGAAGGCCCACGCTGGATCCTATCCCTCTTCCCTGCAGCCTTCCCACTCCTTTTCTCTCATCAGATTTATGCTAGCAAAATTGCTAGCGTAGGTACGAGGAGACCCATTGCAGGCCATGAGGCTTAAGCAGGGGTAAGGGGGTTAAACTCATGTCCGTGTCCTACCCTAGGAAGTAATATGAACCTTCTCTCTTAGGAAGACCATGTACATTACACATATCTGCAATAGGTGTGGATTTCCCTCTTCTCAAACATCCACCACAACCCAATAGATTACCAGGGTCATGAGAATGATAGCACCCAATGAAAGGAGCACAAAAGGTTAGTCTTTAGCTTTCGTTCCTATTCAGGCATCACTGGCCATCAGAACAGTGTTATCCTGTGACATCTGTGTATTTCACTCCCTCTGCACCAATCTGTATGTAACTCTCTCTCTCTCTCTCTCTCTCTCTCTCTCTCTCTCTCACTCTCTCTCTCTCTCTCTCTCTCTCTCTCTCAGTGTTCTGTGCAAGGCTTCTAAATTGGTGGATGTTATCTGTGGGGGCTGAAAGAGGCCTTTTTTGCCAAAAAAAAAAAAAAGTGCGCACATGCACACTCATTTCAGCTAAACTATATCCATTGTGAAACAGAACTGCCTAGCAGTCTTTTTATTTTTTTATTTTTGGAACAGGAAAACTGTTCCAATCAGTGTATTAACACACCTGCTTCAGAAGCTAGTGCAGGGCATGATCTTGCAGAGAAAGCGAAATGACTGTAGCAAAGAGCTTTGGCACTGTGTCAAGAGCGTGGGGGCATTGGATTGAGAATAACAGTATCACCGGTATACAAAAGTATCCCTATTTTCAGCTGTGAGCCGCAGAAGGGCCACACATGCCACAGCAGGCAGAGGTTTTTGAATTGTTATATGTGCACTGCACTGTGTTGATCCCTGCTATCCTCAATAGCAGACCAAAATGAGGAAAACCAATACAAATGGCGTAGTCCAAAAGAGCAGCAAGTGAAGATATACATGGTCCGTTTGATGAGGACAATCCGAAACCGTGATTGCTCTGCATAGACCTACTCCGCACTCTAGTTAATACCACGTTCTTATGATAAAACTCTTGTAGAAGAATAAATACTACTTTACATTAACTCCTTTAAAGTAGGATTTAACCATTTGAATAGGGACAGCTCGGACATTCTGCTCCCCGCTGTGTGATACAAAGTGGAACAGCACACTGGGGGTGGGTGGGATATGTACAGATCCTCATTTTTAACCATGGGGTGGTTAAAACCCACCCGTTATGTAAGTGAACAAAAACGTTGATGTCCATATTTGCTTACTTATAGCAAGTCCTCACTTAAAGGTGTTGATAGGTTCTTTGGAACTACAACGTTAACCGAAACGACTTATAGCGAAACCAATTTTACCGTAGGCTAATTGATATACTTAAACAAGAGTTTATGGCATATTTCTGGTCACAAGAACATCACCAAACTCATAAATAAAGACCCAAAACACCTAATATAAAACCTTGAAATAAACATGAGCTTTCTGGGCTGGAGAAAACCCATGTAGACATGGGGAGAACGTTCAAACTCCACACAGACAGTGGCCTCGGCCGAGAATCAATTTTTTTTTCTTCCGTAAACAACTTTAAAATGTTGTAAGGCTGATCTACACCACACTTCTCCCAGGTCATCCCGGGCATGTGCGGAGTGTGCAGAGTGGTGTGGCTTCTTTTTTAACTGATCGCCATGGAACGCGGGAGAGCTGTGCTCTCCCGAGTTCCATGGCGATCGGCTGTGGACCATGCTCATGATTGAGAGAGGGCAGGATGCAGAACAAATTGTTTGACCATTGGGATGAGAGGGGTTTTTGAGCCAATCGGAGCGCACGTGTTTCAGCCAATCAGCATTGAGCTTTATTACAAGGTGGGACAATCAGGCAGGATAAGCGCGTAGAAGAAACAGGTGGAGCCCAGGGCAGCGTTTCGGGCAGGGCGTCCTGTCCCCTACGCTCGCACGCCACCCAACGCAAGCACAACGCAACAGGAGTGGGTGTAGATCAGCCATTATAATGAAACAACGTTAAATGAGGACTTGCCATATTTCCCCCCCGTCTTTCCTCCCCATTCCATTTTTTTCCCCTTTGTCTCATGTATCTGAGACTGTAAGCCACTCTTATAAAATGTAAACTGCCTTGAGTGCTTTGACAGGAAGGCAGTATTTAAAGTTGCAAATAAATAAATAAATAAATAAATAAATAAATAAATAGTGCTGATATTCTCATTTCTCAGAGAAACAGGGAAAGCAGCCATTCTTACCCAAAGTAATAGCATTGGATGTGGGATTTATAGAGATCCCTTTCAATGCATTTATGGGTGTTTCTTCCATTGGGAAGAATGGACTTGACCATGGATTCTGTTATTAGAGAGACTCTGCTATCTATTCATTCAACTGTTATTAGACTCCCTTTAACACGAGAACACTGCCCCTCTGCCACCATTATGAAGACAGGGACATCGTTGCCCCACCCCTCCCTCGCATGAGGCATGGTGGAAGAATTGGAGATCCGATTGGGTGTTGCTGCCGTTGGGGGAGGGCCCTGGTCAGCAGGCAGTCTGGCTCTCCCCTCTGGGCTCAGTCTGTTTCCAGCCTTGCAGCCAGACCACCTAAGAGTCAGAGGGGGGACCAGAACTGATCCCCAGAGGCTGACTGGTTCAGGGATGCTGGCTGGTGACCCCTGGGGCTTGGGTTGCAAAGTCTAATTCAAAGGCTATCCAACTTGGGGTGGACAGCGTAAATCAGCTGCCTCAACCCCATTTGGGTTGGCGTCGAGAAGCTGCGATCATCAGTAGATGGTCTGCAGCTTTGAGTCATGCCCCCAAAGGGAAACAGAAAGTGGCATGCTGTATTCCCAAGATATGAGGGGGGAAGAGCGTCATGAGATAGGACCCATTGCAGAGTTTACAATAACTAGCAGTAATTTGCAGTTGGCAGTAATTTCAATTACCCAAAAGCTTACCTCGTGTGTTTATTGGGAGGGAGGGTATATGGGCAAAGCCATATGATTTAGCCCAATTTCAATTTGAAAAAATATAAATTGTCAATTGCATTTTTACATGGGTTAAAAAACCCTAATCTGTATAAAAATGTGCCCCTCAAATGTCAGCACTGCACCCCTCTGAGGTCTGCACCTTAGGCGGCTGCCTAGCTTGCCTAATGATAGCACCGGCCCTGGTTTTAGCCTACGCCTGCCTAGATTTTCACTGAGCTACAACTTCTCACCCTTTAGCTCTGTACTTACAGAGACTGGAGTAATTTTCTGCCAATGATTTTCACATCCTACACAGGCACCTGGTGAATCTTTAGGAATGTGGGAGGCTGCCTTATACAAAGTCAGACATTTGGTCCATCTAGCTCACAAAATAGTGGCAGCTCTCCAGGGTTACTGATGGGGTCTTGCCCAACCTTATTTGGAGATGCCAGGAACTGTCTGAATGTTGGGTCTTCCATTAAGCTGTGGCCCCTTGAACCTTTAGGTCCAAGCCTCTGCCAGGTAAAGGTTTCATGCCACAGAGCAGAAACAAGAGGCTTCCTAATGTTTTTGTTATGCAAAGTGTACCACAGCCACATATCAGTGATGCATACAAAAGTCTCTGCAAACAAGTCTCTTGTCTGTGTGCTCTCTGAGGCACCTGGTGGGGCCACTGTGAGTTACAGGAAGCTGGACTAGATGGGCCTTTGGCCTGATCCAGCAGTGTTCTTCTTATGTTCTTAACAAGAGGAGGGGCAAGTTTCTTTGTTACAGAGCAGGCTCTGCTTTCCTCCATCTTTGTTCTCCAAATAAAATGCTGACTGCCTCTTCTTCTTCTTTAAGTCATCATCATGCTTTAGGTAACCTGCCTACTTTGGTGTGCCTTGCATGTGCCTTGGTGTGCCTTGCATGTGCCTTGGTGTGCCTTGCATGGTGTGCCTTGCATGTTTCTCAAGTGCCTTGCATGTTTATTTGATCATATTTGTAATTTTTAACTACTTTTCAACACACGGATTTTTTTAACTGGTAAAAAAAACCTATTCTGAGAGCAGTAGAAGTGATTGTGTTTCTGAAGTGAGAGCCTTTGTAATTCACAAGGCTCATCCATCCATCACTGTACACTGCTCTGTTCTCAGGAGGGGAAGATGTGGCTACTTCATTGTAGCACGGGCCAGCCAATAGGCACTGTGCAAGCTCAGCTTCTGCTGCAAATTGAAAAAAAACAAAAACAAACCAGGTTTACATTGAATTTGAACTGGGTAGAAGATTGCATTTGAGTCCAAAACTTTCACAGAAGACTCGCCTCTTAAATTTTGTATGTTGGTACAATATCTTATGGCCCAATCTTATCGACTGGGCTTTATGACCTTTTATGATCATCAGCGACCATTTTTGGAGCGCTGTCACATGAGATGGCAGTGCTCCCAGTCCTTTGGCGGAGCTACCTACACCCACAGGCGCAGATAAGGTGGGGTGGAGGGCAGGGAGGGAGTTAAGCTGGTTGGGAGGGGGAGGAATGGGGGGTGGAGAGGCTGTGGGAAGGTGCAGATCCGGTGGTGCTGGCGTGCACTGGATCCTACTCCCCTTTCCCACAATCTCCCCACTCTCTTTCTCTCTTCAAACTTGCACCAGCGATTTTGCTGGTGCAGGTCCGAGGAGACCCATTGCGGAGTGGGAGGTAAGGGGATTTAAATCCCCTTTTGCCTCTGAAGCCTCCCGATCCACCCCCTCCTGGATACAGCGTGCCCATTTTTGGCACTGCTACACCAGCGGAGGGGGGGGGAGGACAAGATTGGGTTCTTAGACTCCTCTTAATGTACTAGTTCTCCATGTATAGATTATAAGGTGACATTATTCAAATATACATCCTGCAGTAGTGCAATAAAAACTGATTACCGGTAAGCTCTAGGACAGGGGTTCTCAACCGGTGGTATGTATGTGTACCACCAGTGATACTTTTGGGTATATCTGCTGGTACATGGTGTCTCTTCCACTTCTAAAGCAATAGTGTGAATAACTTATCTATGTACAATAACTTCACTAGTTATGCTTTGTCAAATGTTGAAGAGTTCTCCTATCCCATAGTTAAAATCCACATCATGGCAGAGGTTTCCTACTACCCTTGCGTTAGCATGATGAGTTTTCATCTCTCTGGCATAATGTCTACAAACAAGGACTGTACAATGTGACATTGCATCATTATGGTGAGTTTCCCCATTCAATGACAAGATGGTGCCCTGCCCGCACATGGGGGAGGGAAGCTTATTACATGCGGACACTACATCACTTAATGTTCGGTTGTATATGGTGTGCCAGAGAAGTGGGCAATCATTAAAAAGAAGTGGTTGAGGCATCGAAAAAGGAAATGGCTTGGATCCGGAAAAGCATAAGCGGTGTTCTGTTCATGGAATAGGACTATCCCTTCTGGCTTCCTATAGCTTCCAGGGCCTCCTGAAATGCCAATCCTAAGGTTCAAAGGATCTCAAGACGGTGTGAAATATGGTGGGGGGGGCTGCTGATTGAGGGGACATAGATGAAAATCATGCCGGTGAATCACACACACACACACACACACACACACACACACACACACACACACACCCCGGTGAATATAAGAACAATTCTACTCATGAAAAGTAACCTTTGGACCTGGGCTAATGTCTAGGTCAGTTCTTAGTAAACACATAATTCCATGTGATCAGCACATGCAATGATGTGGCCCCTTGTCCCTGAACATGGAAAAGAGTTTTCTCAGTAGTTACATATCAGTACACACTGATAATGAACTGGGTACTGATGAATCTCTCTGCTAGCTTGTCTACTTCTGGGTAAGTGCTACGCCAACTCATTTCATCTTCATGTGAATATGATTCTCCCCCCCCCTTCATGAGAATAAAACAGAAACATTCACTATATTACTGAAATAAAAAGGAAAATAATCATATAACGTACTTGGAGGAGAAGATAAGAAAGGAAGAGAGGGAAACCATAACAACAGGAGCCCACACCAGTAAAATTGCTGCCTTTAACTGTGATTCATGGCTGGTCCTTTGTACTGCGAGCCATCCTGAAAATAGAAACTTTATGTTTAATTGATGTATCTGTAATGATTTCTGGCCGAGGGTAGAGTCTCTCTTTGAAGCTGATTGATCACTGCGACGCGCTTAAGATTTCATACCACAACAAACCTTTTTGTACTAATAAACAGTGGGACAATAATGCTCTGGGGCACAGTGGTTCCCTTCCCATTAAAGTGAGGATTTGCAACTTACATAGGCTCAGGACATAGTTTATGTGCTCCCAAGAAGCAGGCATAATGAACTATTTCTTTTAATGGCAGATTATCCCTGTTTCTATTTCCTGGAGTGAAGACCTCACAAATTGATGTATCTGTCCTCTGAGGTTTTCAGAGAGGCATTATGGCATTTTAAAATATTAATATGAGAGTACATTTAGCTGAAAGTAGCTAGGCTGCTAGTCTCTCGTGGCTGCCGTACAGGTCACCAGAGACTGCCTGTCTCTCAAGGCAAATGATTTACTCTAAGTGTATCATTAAGAAGT
Source organism: Plestiodon gilberti rubricaudatus (assembly GCA_026170595.1). NCBI lineage: Eukaryota > Metazoa > Chordata > Lepidosauria > Squamata > Scincidae > Plestiodon > Plestiodon gilberti. Next base: position 22,173,783 of record JANXHW010000002.1, on the reverse strand, counting down.
ACTTTTTTGGAATTTATGAGCAAGCTCGCGCACAAAGTTATACCTTTTTCCATAAAATTTTTAGTATTTTTATGCTGCTTCTTTCTCCCCCACTGCCTTTCTTTCTTTCTGAAAATCCGGTCAGTGTCACAGATGATCTGTTTGCCACCGTTCCATTGCAGGGCTGGATACCATTGTTGGTTTTTTTTTTAATAACTTTAGAGAGCTTGTTTTTTTTTTTTTTCAGGAGAGATGCAAAGACTTGCAATTATTTCTCCAATTAGAACTTTTTAAAAAAGAGCGAGTAATTCAATAAATGAGGGTCAGGTGAGAAATGAAAACAAAACACACAAGTCAACACACAGCACATATGCCATGCAGGATCTTCCCTTTCTGGAAAGCTCAATGATCAGTCCATACACATATTTGTTTAACATTTCTCTTTTCATGACAGATGACATAGTGAATTAGCCTCTGACCTTTCAAATTCCACGCCTGAGTTTTACCAAGTCAACTAAATATTAATCAGAAAGGCATTAGGCAGACAGGGTTCATTGCTGCCGTGTGATATACACATCTGAGTTGACCACACTGTGTGAATGATTTCTGTCTTTCACTTACACATGCATGTGTGCGGTTCGTACCGTTGCATACTCTTTACCTTTTTTTTTTTTTAGCAAGAAGGGGTTGTGCTACTGGGTTTAATTTCCTCCTGGATGAGACAGCAAAGCAGGGAGACGGGTGGTGTTTTTGTGGTATCTGCTCATTGAGAAATAGAAGGTTGAACAAAGGCAGGCAGTGCTAGTCTGTAATATAGCATCTGTTCCCCTAAAGCAAACAGTATGCTTCTAGGGTCCCATGATGCTCTGTCTTGCAAGGCAGCTGCAAACCTGTACCTCCCCTATTAGCTACTATCTCTATGTCAAATAGCTTCTCCAGCTTCACACAGGTCAGGCAAGTTAGATGCTACACAGGAATATACAACTGCCACTGAACAGTTCCTACACCCCCCATGGGGGCCCCGCCAACACAACACCCCCATGTGATGCCACAAGCCCTGCCCCTAGGGGCGAGATGTCATTCTCCGCGTGCCGCTGCCAAATTTCGACGGCGGCACAGCACAAAAACACCCCCCAATCTGATTTATATCACTTCAGGCATCAAGTGAGGGCCAGACCATGCAAAAAGATCACTCTGCCCACAAAAGCAAATGTCAGGGAGAAGGATTCTAGCTTTCTCCACATCGACATGTTTTCTGTGTCAAGGGAATTGTTTTAAATGAAGGCACATTCAGTCCTACGCACTCCTACCTAAATGTGACTGCATAGTCATATTGTTTATTTGTGTGTCTTCCACACTCATATATAAAATTCAGAGGTCTTGTTTTAACTTGAAAAGGAATGCATGGATGAGGGGGGCTGAATTTTTTCCCCACTTCTGCCAGTTTCAGGCACTTTTCCTCTCACATAGGATCTGTGTTGGGATAAGAGTACCTGAAGTAACGGAGCATAGACTTGTGAGATGGAGGTCAGGGAGATTTCCATTCCCCTCATCCATGTATATCACTGCTCATAATAAAATAAATTCTCCCAATCCCATTTTATAAATCAAGAGGGCAGACTATGTGAACCACAAATATGACTGCCCTTGCTATGTCTAGTTTGACTCTGAGAACTAGACCTTTATCACTGTTTGTATGATTATCACACATGTAGTAAACATATATAGGGTGGGAGTGGGGTCACAGCAGCAAGCCCTACCTCATCGGGGCCTCCATCCCAGCAGCGTTCCAGCCCACCAAACCAAGACAAATGGCTGCCTGCAAAAAAATATGGCGGGAAAAATGTCGTTGCCACGTTGCGTGGCCTCCGGGACTCTTCTGAGCCTGGCTGGCTACCAGCCAGCCAGCCAAGTCTCCTTGTCTCCTCACGAGCATCGTACACAACGTGGCCTGGAAGCCCTTTGTTCAGAAGGGCTTCCAGGCTGCTTGTGCGCATGTGTGCAGCTCGTGAAAATCTTCCAGGCTGCATTGTGCGCGAGGCTCGCGAGGGGACAAGGACACCTGGCTGGCGTTGTGCAGGTGTTTTGTGATATCTGCTCATTGAGAAATAGAAGGTTGAACAAAGGCAGGCAGTGCTAGTCTGTAATATAGCATCTGTTCCCCTAAAGCAAACAGTATGCTTCTAGGGTACCATGATGCTGTGTCTTGCAAGGCAGCTGACTTGCAAGACTTGCAAGTTTTGACTTGAGCAGCGGCGGGACGAACAATGGCAGCGGCCACAGCCACAGTAAGGGGGGGAAATAAACAAATAATTTCGGTCGGCCTTACGACCAGCAAAACAAAACAAAAATAATTAATTACTTCACGGCCAGAGCAAAAAACAAGATTTTTTTTTTAAAAAAATATTGTGCTGATATTCCTACCCCCCCTCCCAGCCCAGGTTGACCAATGGCCCCCTCCCTCACCGCCCCTGCCCGCCCGCCCCATGCCCCTGCCCGCCCCTTGCACCAACCGGCGCAGCACTCACCTGCGTTTGCCCGCATGGGTCTGGGATAGCAGCAGAGTGAGCGGTGACGCTGCTTACTCCCAGGGTGCTGAAAATGTGCTTTCTAGCACGTTTATGACATCCTAGGCCAGCAGATCACTTGCTCCACCAGCCTATAGTTATGCAGGATCAGGCTGTAAGGGACATACAGTATGTGTGCACTTCACTATATAATCCCTCTGTGCATACAAACGGTATGCCTCTAAATTCTGTACATGTGGTTGGCAACCCTGAAGAAAGTGTATATGTGTTAAGGGGCAATCTGACCAAGCAGCGAAGGTGTCTAGGATCTTGTGCTTTGCCCTTTGGGTGAAAAAGCTGCTTCGGGAGGAGGAGAAAGCATGGATTAATTAGGAGAAAGGGGATAAATCTCTTCTCTCTCAGTGCTATGGGCTCAAGTCAGATTCTCCCCCACCTCAATTCCTGCCATTCAAAATTTTAAACACAGCAGGAGACTATCCAGTCATGGCTCTTCCTCTGTCTTTTCTAGTTTCTAGTTCTGGTTAGCTTTGCAAAATAAATGATGGGCCAGTTCAGATGATACTTCATCCACCTGCCCGTCTTCACACATTTGTTCCAGGAATGTGCCATGAATTCAAATGGCCTGCCTACTTCCCAGTACCCTCGGTATCCACGGGGGATTGGTTCTGGGCCCCCTGCGGATCCACGGATGCTGAAGTCGTGCCACAATGCCTTACCAAGAGCTGTCTCCGAAAGCCCCCAGAGGTTGTTTCCTACTTCACGCTGGGCCTGCAACGCATTCCATTGGCTTCTGCGAGCTCCAGAACGCTTTGCGGAAGTGACAGGAAGTTGCAGATACGAAACCGGAAGTCACTTCTGGTCACTTCCTCAAGGTTTTCTGGGGGCCATGGAGGCCAATAGAGTGCCTTACGGGCCTGGCGTGCCCCGGAAGTGGCCTTCAGAAGCCTTTGGAGGCACCTCTCGCTTGATCAGCCGAGGGTGAAATCAGGCTTCTGGAGGCCACTTCCGGGTCTCGCCAGGCCTGTGAGGCATTCTATTGGCCTCCATGGGCCCCAGAATACCTTGAGGAAGTGACTAGAAGCGGAGGGTCCACTGTATATTTTTTTAACTTAAAACATGAATCTCAAAATTAATAAAGTTTTCTGCACACATTTAAGGATTAAAAAGTTCTGTTCATGATCTTATAAGCACAACCATATCTTTCTGTATATCTTTCTGAAACACTGCATTAAAAGATGTTTCTTTTGTCCTGAGGGGGAGGACCTTTTAAACGATAGTTAAGGAGCTTTGTTTTGTCTTTCAGTGGCATTAAGACACTCGTCTTCACATTTCAAGATCTATTTCTTTCTTGCTGTGACCTTTCAAAGGGCTTAAATGTGTCTGAGGGATTATGAGAGAGTTGGAGACAACAGGACAAACCAAGTCTTTGCCTACAATGAGCCATGTATGCCTTTCCACTTGCTTTTCTGTATTCTCAGATCAATAGTGACCTGTGCATCAATGTTTTCAACAGTGAATGATATTTCTGAAGTACCCCCATCCAGTGTCTCTGTCTCCAAAAGCAGCTGGTGCTCTCCATTAAATGTAAAGTGCGTTCCAAGGTGGTCCATTTTGTAACCTTGCACTGTACTTGTGTCCTGTACTTAATTTTGATTCACTAGTATCTGGATAATGGAACCCTGTTTGGATTATTTCAGACCTTCTTCAAGTTCCAAATGTGCTAAGAAGAAGATCAGAGAGACTCATGGGAATATCACAGGCCATTCTGCCCTCTTCAGCCGCCTGTGGGTTATATATGAATGTAAATATGTTGACTGCAATGCCAGGTCTGAGACGGAGCAAAGTACCCCAACGTATGCCAAACAGGGCCCATTGATACTATACATCTAAACTGGTCTACTAATCTGACTTTCTCTTCAGGGGGCCCTGAGAACTCTACTTCTGAGGGCCTAGGAAAGATCTCTCACAGATCATTCTCAGCACATTCAGATCAAATGACACTTCTTAGGAGTCTTTGGAAGACGTCATGGCAATTTCACAGCCATAAAAGCAGTGTAAGTTTATAGTTGAATTATTTTCGATTAAAAATGGGTGTATATAAATATTTTAAGAACAGTAATAGTTATAGATAGGCCGGCCATCTTTTTACAGAGCACTGAAGCTTTCATACTCCCTGTTCTTGAGACTGCCACCTGCACAAACTGGAATATCAGGAAGCAGTTCAACAATATGAGATATACAGTAATGGGGAATTCTCATGTCAGCTGTTCACTTTTCTATAGGATGATTCCATCATCTGTGCTAGAGCTGAATAGCCAAACTACATGTTACAAGTTACATTAACAGCCCAATCCTGTGTAACTCTTGCACTGGTGTAACAGTAGATCCACCGGTGTAAGTGCACTTATGCCAGTGTAACTTGCCATACGCTGACGAACACAGGACGGAGACCGGTGTAACCCCCCTTGGACACCATGCATGTGCAGTTCGGACGTGGGATAGACACCACTGCAACTCCACCAGCGCAGGGGGCGTTCTGGGGCATTCTGGCCCAAGAATGCCCCTGCGCCGGTGTAGTTACCCTGGCTTCTGAACTGCGCATGCACAACGTCCGAGGTCTCCATCCTGCATTCGTTGGAGTACAGCAAGTTACACTGGCATAAGCGCATTTACACCGGTGGATCTACCATTACACCAGTGCAAGAGTTACACAGGATTCGGCTGTAAATGTGTTATTGGTGAAGTATAAACAATACCAGGGTGAGCGAGAGCTGGCATAAGTCCGAGGCAGTAATGGCCACCAAGCCAGAAAATGGGACGGGAATGTAGCGGCCAACATCCCCGCCCCCTCCCAGGCCGGCTCGGACAACCATCGCCCTTCCTTGCCGCCCGGCCTCCCCTTGCACCTGCCAGCAGGAGACTTACGTTCTCCGGCGGTGGCTGGGTCGTTTCGGTGGTGGAGTGAGGGCTGCCGGCTTCCATGCTGGTGGCTCTTACTCTAGAGTTATCGCAAACGTGCACGCGCTCTACCAGTCTAAAGTTACTGTGAATTGCGCTGTCACTCTATTGCTTTTTAAGTTGGTATGGCCATTGAGTTTTTAAATGTTAATGGGGAGATGGTGCCTCACACAATTGTCCCCATCACAGGAGATAGATTCTGCCTGTTTTGGTCCCTCTCCTATCTCACGTATGTCACTCATGGCTAGGGAGGTGCGTGAACTAATCGTGAGGCACGTGGTGGACAACTGGGAGGAGTTCTCCATCATGTCCCATGACAGCGAGGGGGACAACTCTCATTCGATGTAACCATGACTTTTAGTAAATGCAGGGTGTTGTCTGACATGGGGTAGTTGTGCTACATTTAATTGGCTCATTGCAATCAAAGAAAAGTTTATTTGGAACAAAATGGATTTAAAGTACTTACAATCCCATAGCGAAACACGGGCATCACGCTAGTACTGAATACCTTTACATGACAGCAGCAGATATTGTCAGATATCAAATATTGAAAGGAAGTATCATCAACACATGTCATATACATAAATCAAATATTCAGTGAATTTTGGGGAAATACTCAAATAGTCAAAGAATATCTTGTGAATAGTGAATGTGATAATTTGCAAGAGAGAATTCTGAGAGCAAATTATTTTTGGCTCACATCAGTGTGCAGCCTGTGCCTGCCCTGTGTATGTGGTAGATTCATGCTATGTGTAGCATGCTTAGATGTACTTTAGACTACACACACACTTCAAAAAATCTCCCTGTGGATGTTCCCTCAAACTTGATATGGGAACATACCTATGAATTGGAAACCATGTTCCACTAGTGATAAGTGTAAGAGCTCCACTTATGGGTTTGATAAGCTAGGGAATCTTGTCAACTGCAGAGAGTGGGCCAGTTATTCTGGCATGTATTTTATGACACTGCAGAGAGAGATGGTCTGTGCATCACCACTCGCACCAACGTTTGACTGAATATTTAGCTTGAGTGCTTTGAAGACCCCTTTTTTGGTATCTGCAACAGAACAATCAGTTCAAACAAGAGGGGCACTTTACTCCCCCCCTCCTCTGTATCTAGCTTGAACAGGCATATTAACACTACCCTAAAACAAAACAAAAAGTTGAAGTACAGGTTGATTACCCCGGACATCCGAAATCCAGACTATTCCGAAATCCAGACATCTTTGGGGCTATGACTTAAAAAAAAAACACTTTTTCCAGCACCTGGCTGGCATCATGACATAGGTTAAATCAGTGGTTCTCAAACCTTTTAACACTGGAACCCACTTTTTAAAGTGACACTCCATAGGGACCCACCTAGCTTTATGAGTTTTTTTTTAAAAAGGTGATCTAGAAATAAATAAATATATTCATTTACAAGTAAAGAGCTCAGCTGCTTGCAGGGTAATTAGCAGCTATGTTGCAAACTGCAGGAGCTCAGCTCTTTGAAGGGCAATTAGTAGCTATCTAATTTTTGAATAGCCTCCGGGCTTGTGGCAATTACTTATCTGATCTTTCCATCACCTGGGACCCACCAGAAATCAGGTCGTGACCCACCAAGTGGGTCCCGACCGACCCACAGTTTGAGAAACACTGGGTTAAATTATACAGTGTGCTCAGTAGAGAACCTATCAAATAGCTGCTGAGTTATATTTTTGCTGTGAAGGTGAGTGATCAGACAGTTTAGCTCATGGTAATGGCCTTGCATCCTAGGCCTAGACCTCCAAACTCTAGTAACAAAAATGTACCTGTTGTCTCCTTGCTTGGCTCTGCTGCAATAACCACCAACACAACAGCAGTAGCTTTCCTCTCTCCTGAAAATCTCTAGGTAATGGGAAAAAAGTGAAACTCAGATCGGATCCAGAGCCCCTCTGCATTCTAAATGCCCACACCGAAATCTACAGAATTCTACTATGGTGACGAAGTTGTGATTTTAAATTTTTAAATAGCATAGCCAATAAATATTATATTGCTAAGCTCCATCATCTAGAATCCTGTCCTGCAAATTCTTGTGATCTGGTGCTTATGAAGTGTTTTAGGTAGCATGCAGGGAGCACTGTAAATAGGTCAGATTTTATTGTTTATTTTAACAAATGGCTCAGTGTGCATTAGCATTGGAGAAAATGTATAAATATTGATTTGAAAACCTTGTGCATACAATAAAAGAGCAACCCTTGTAACCCTTTTAGAGAAAGACAGTCATAAATAAAGTTTATCTCCACCCCTCCCTCTCTCTACACACAACAAAACAATTAATGCATAATTCATCACCAAAAGTATTATCCTCCTTGTTGCCACTTGAAAGAAACTGGAATTTCCTAAAATGACAGACTGCAGATTACATTTACTTTCAAAATGAAAAGGAGGACACCAGGCCTAGGAAGGATGCATCGCAACGCTGTATTTGGAGTGCAACCTATAAGGGCAACTTTGAGCACAGAGTGCTCAAAGATGAAACTGACAAATGTTTGGATTATTTTAAACATGACGAAAACAAAATCAATAAATGGGGAGGGGAGGACCGGAGAAATGGTGATGTACTGTACTTTTTTTTTAAATGTTCTTTGCTCATTTACTTTATATGTTCCTCGAGTTTGAAGCCTCCTTCCAACAATATTAATGGTAGACAGCTGCTGTATACAATTAAGGATGTTGTGGGTTAAGTAAACTTTTGCAAAAAGAAAGATTCTAACTGGCTGATTAAAACCCATTTGTATCAGCCAGCACAAAACCTAAGCAAACAGAATTTGGCCCGTCATCTCATCGTTGAGAAACACCAGGCTTTGTTACAACCATTTGTATCGACATCTTGGGTTATTAAACCCACATGAGAAAAGATTTTGCAGGATGTAGATCTGCTTGGTGGATTAATAGGCAATAAGGTGAAACTTCCCTTTTCTTTTGTCCAGGAAATTGTAGGGTGGAACTAAAAGAGCACAAAAAGTAACCACGCCACACTATGACCACTGCACTATACGTGAGGAGCATAGCATTACTCTAGCATGGTCCAGTTGTTAGAGGTGGACATAGCTTCATCACGTGCCACCGGCGTCACACACTTGTAGTCTCGCTAGTCACTCTGTCATCCTCAGATTTCCATCTGTTAAATTGGAATAACAGTGGTGGCTTATTAAAACTGGACTAACACAATCAAGGTTATAAAAGTCTTTTCCATATTAAAGAAGTGCAATATGAGTGATTACAGGTGGGCCCCCATATCCACTGATTCGCTATCCACGGTTTCAGTTATCCATGGATCGTGGGGACCCCCCCCAGGCTTTTACTTTTTTCCCAGTAAGCTTCGTTTCTTCCTTAAAGAAACGGAAGAAGCAGCAGAGGCTGCTTATTACAGGCAAGTAGAATGAGACTAAGTACTAGAGAGGCTCTGCAAGGTTAACAGAAACCTTGCAGAGCCTCTCTAGGAGTTAGTCTCATTCTACTTGTCTGCAATGGAGGCTGCTTCTCTGTTTGTTTTAAGGAAGAAACAAAGCTTGCTGAAAGAAAAATAAGAGCGGGGGGGCAAGCATGCCTGCCTGCAGGGGAGGCAGGGTGGGGGGGCCCCTCAGGAAACCATGGAGGGGGTGCTCGCTCTTATCCACGGTTTCAAGTATCCATGGAGGGGCCTGGAACATATCCCCTGGAACAGCGGATATGGGGGCCCACCTGTACTGCTAGGAGCAGTGACTATGACAGATAGCCACACTAAGGGCCTTCAACAGAGAAAGGGTGCCGCATTAAGAGGGCAGATGGCATGACTGCATTCTTTATGCAGAGTAAGAGAAGAAAGCACAAGTTGGAATGCAGGAAACATTGCCAGTGTTGCTAAGAAAGGACACTGGGCTCCCTGCTTCAAACTGCCCTTGGGGTGTTTTTCTGACCCCAGAGGTATATAAGTTACAGCCCAATCCTATCCCCCTCCCCTGCCAGAGTAACTAGTGTTGCACTGGTGGACGTGGGTTGTAAGTTCACTGGCGGGGAGGCTGAAGTGGCCTCCCTTGTGCTAGCAGATCCATGGAGACCTGCCAGAGCAGGTAAGCCCACACAGGGGATTGGTTCATAACATCAATATGTTTTGAATGGTTCTTGTTCGAAAAGAAAAAGGCCCGTTGACCCTTCCCCCTTCCCTTTGCTGTTTTTAACTTGTTTATGTTTTGGATTTAATTGAGAATATAAATCAGATTCGACTCGTCAGCTGCCACAAAACATGCAGTCAAGGCCAGCTCTTGTGAACCTCAACGTGTGGAAAAACATGTGGAAACAAGAGGTTCTGGTGGTTTCACATCTAACCTGTACATCCAGCCTTAAAAAGGCATTTTCATCCCTTGATAAACTAATAATACAGAAGTAGAAATATATGTCAAAAAGACAGCTGATTCTTTGGGGAAAAAGAAGCACCATCATCAGATCAAGTTGCGTTTCTGAGATCATTCTGTACAAACAGATCTCCTCCATTGGATGGAAAATAAGCAGGGAAAGAAAGGTAGGACAATTAAGAGCAACATCATGTTCACCAAGCAAAGTAAGGGCCAAACTACATATTGCAAAGGAAAATCTTTAATTGGATCACCTGATGTTTTGGTTTTCATTTTCACAGCTGGAGTGGGGGGGGAATTGGACCAGAGCAGCAGAGCTGAGGAGGGGGCAAGTGTTTAACCCAGTGATGTAGACTTGAGTCTATTGACTTGGACTTGAGTCGGACGCAAGTTGCGTCAATGACGTGACTCGGACTTGACTTGGCGATTCTAAAAGACTTGAAAGACTCGACTCGAGACTTGTAGCCTTTTATGACAAGTCGAATTTTATTCAGGTTTAAACCAGTTTTCCCCATTAAATAGATAAGGACTCGCAACTCGCAACCAAAGACTCTGGACCTGGGGGCAAAGACTTGGGACGACCTGAGACTTGGAGTCAGAGACTGATCCACATCCCTGGTTTAACCCTTTCCCTTATGCAGTTTTCCCAGTTGAAATTGCCCCCTCCAGTTGGTCAAGAGACAAGGTCACCAAAGTCATGTAGGTTGGGAAAATGGCACAAAGGGAAGGTGTTATATGGTAAATATTTTTAATTCTGAGATGCAAATGGGCTGGAAAACCGAATGCTGTTGCAAGCTGCATGTGCTCATATGCAGAATTAATTTTAGAAATGCTCATTTGCAGAATTAATTTTAGAAATCCTACCAGTTAAACTGGAATTCAGGACTGAAAAGCCAGGCATAGTGAACCCATAAAACAATAAGGAAAGGGATTTAATTTGCTCATCTCTGCTAATAACTGAGGCTCCTTTGTGCACCTTGATAAAGAATCCCAGCCAGCTTTGTTTTTGTCTTTGTTTTTAATGAACATAAACTTCGAATCCTTGATGATTATGCAAAGATTTCTTAATATTACCTTCAGTACTGAACGAGCTTGGCTGTCCTATTCCAGTCAATTTCTAACATGGACCAATACTTCTTCATGCATACTTGGCACAGTTCATTGTGAAAGAACAGAAATTATACAGCGATGTAAGGAGTACCTGGAGATCTGAAAGGGACCAGTAAGCATTGAGTATCACCTCACTTATTAGGCAGACTGAAAGAACAATATTTTTAAATTGCTACATTCATTTCCATCAGACTGGTGACCTTGCAAACAAAACTATACTCCGGGAATTGCAATGGCAAAAAAAAAAAAAAAAGACCTACCGTGTTTCCCCGAAAATAAGACAGTGTCTTATATAAATTTTGGCTCCAAAAATGCAGTAGGTCTTATTTTCAGGGAGGTCTTATTTTCCCAACCTGTGGCATGAGGTTGCAGCCTCCTTGCAGGCCTTGCAGGCCTCTCTAGCATGTCATCTCTATGGTGGAGGACTCAAGTGCAGGCCTTCCAGGCCTTGCAGAGCCTTGCACCCTCGGGAAAGAATGAAGCTTAAATCGGTCAAAGTAAGTGCCAGGGGGGTGCCGGGGGGTGCCGGGGGGTGTTGAGTCCGTCTGGCTGATGATCCTAGCTAGGTCTTATTTTCAGGGGAGGTCTTATATTTATAAATGCCAGTAAAAATCACGCAAAAATGATGGTAGGTCTTACTTTCAGGGGAGGTGTTACTTTCAGGGAAACACAGGGTATCAGTCTTCTTCACTTTAGTAACAGAAGTGGCAAGTTGTCGGAGCATACATAGGTTGCCATGGAAAAATTAGAGACTTGATTTAGGATAACTTGCTTTATATATGAAAGACATGAAATTGTAATCTGAACATGGCAGGCATATGCATGAATTAACCGGAAGAGATACATTTTGAAATGGAACAGGTTTTCATTGCTAAGCCATACCATTTTAGGATGCTTCTCCTGGTCCTAAGGTAGATTCATTTAAAACTGCATATCATAGGGACATCTAAAGTGTGATTCATGAATAATCTGTTAGTGGCCGAGGTCTGGACAATATAGCCCTAGTGACACCAAGATAAATCAAATGAATTTCAGTTTGTACTCTGGTTTTGATTTCACTGGGACATCTGGCAGGTTAAAGACTGACATGGCGAGCAAGCCTATACAGGTCTACTTGAAAGTAAGTCTCATTTAGTTCAATGGAATTTACTCCCAAGTCAGTGCGCATAGAATTGCAGACAACATCTTGATAGGCAACAATTTTGTACAGATTTATGAGTATCAGTACAATCCCATACATGTCTAGGTAGAAGTGAGACCCATTGTGTTCAATATGACTTACTCCTAGGAAAGAGTGTATTGGGTTGCAGCTTAGCAACCCAACCCTATTGAGGGCTAATGGTGGTGGATCTCGCAATCCACCACCATAAGCCTCAGACCGGCGGTCCAAAAGCTGTACCACTGTCATGTGCTTCACAGCCACCAATGCAAAGGCGATAGCAGTTCCCAGACAAATCCACCAGAACATGTAGATCAGTGGCAGGATGGTTTGGGGGAGGAACATGGGCAGTTTGGGGTGGGGAGCAGGCCAGGTAGCTGGTGGTTTGGGGGTGAGAGGGAGATGTACTTGGTGGTAGCGGTGCATGCTGAGATCCTATCCTGCTTTCCCCACCCCAAATTACCCCCCAGAGTCTCCTCAGACTCATGCCAGCAAAATAACTGGTGTAGGTCCAAGAAGAAGCATTGACAGTCAGCCCCCATAGCAAACAGCATGCACTTTGGCAGCAGCACTACGTACAGACTATGGGCGGGAGGGGGGGGAATGGGAATTTGGGCCTGGGCAGCCCAATCTTGTCTAGGGCTGCAGCAGCATGCAAAAGCACGCTGTGCTGGATCCTAGGCAGGATTGGGCCAGCGCTGACGGAGCTGGAGCACACCTTGGGGGAAAGGGATATTTGTCCCTTTCCTCAGGGGTGAGCCTCAGTGGCCTCTATGAGCCTCCTCAAATGTGCACTGGCAAAATGGCCGGCACAAATTTGAGGAGCTAGTGTAAGGCCAGTCAGGCTGCGGATAGGTGATAGGAATCAGCGGAGGGCACTGCCGAAGAGCCCTCCCCTGTCCCTAGCCCAGCGGGCCAATCACCCCCTCCCCTTCCAACCTGGTCCACCCTCTTACTTCCATCAGCTATTTAACTGGTGGAAATCTGAGGAGGCCCATCAGGCCGTCCCCGGTTTACACCGGGGGAAGGGGATAGGATTCTTAGTTAGGGTTGCGCAGTAAGTCTCATTGAGATCAGTAGGACTTACTTCTGAATATATGTGCATAGGATTGTGCTGTTATTCTATTAAAGCCTAGAAAATATTGAAATAAATGTAAAAATGCAAAGCAGTATCATTGGTGCAACAGCTTCTCTTGCTGATATTATGCTGTGCCCATCAAAGTGTCAGCAGGATTTAATCCATGGGTTTTATTCAAATTGTTGATGTCATCCAATAATATCAGGAGACAAACATTGTTTGATCCCCACCCCGATCTCCACAGATGGGAAATATGAGCGTACCGTGGTAGCACACACACATGATTCGTATGCAGAAGCGCCTAGGTTCCGACTCTGGGATTTTCAGGCAAAGTTGGGAAAGACCTCAGAAACCCCTGAAACCCTGCAGAGCTGCTGCCAGTCTCCACAGGTAATACTAGCTAAACTAAAGGCAGATCTACACCTACCCCTGTTGCGTTGCGCTTTCGTGGTGAGGTGAGAGAGCGTAGGGGACTGGACGCCCCGCTCAAAACGCTGCCCTGGGCTCCACCAGTTTCTTCAACGCAAATAGTCCCTCCTGATTGTCCCGCCTTCTAATGAAAGCTCAATGCTGATTGGCTGAAACACAAGTGCACTCCAATTGGCTGAAAAACCCACCATCCCATTGGTCTAACAATTAGCTCCGCATCCCGCTCTCTCAAATCATGAGCATGACCCACGGCTGATCGCAACAGAACTCATGAGAGCTCGGCTCTCCTGTGTTCTGATGCGATCGGATAAAATGGAAGCCACACAGCTCCGCACTCTCCGCACGCGCCCAGGACGCGCTGGAATTCGTGCGGTGGAGGTCAGCCTTTAGGCTACTGTGCAATTTCAAAAATGTTTGATAATAGCAAAAAAAAAAATAAAATGCAGGTTTTTCTCTGCAGTACCATCCTTCTGTTCCCCAACTTCAGAAGAAACCTGTTGTACGTCTGCTCCTAGTATCAGTGGAAATAGTTGTAGCAGAAGTTCCTGGTGCCAGTGGAAAAGCAAAGGTGGATTTCCTACACACATACTCAAAGAGGAAGAACTTTCAAGTATGGCTGTTTTAGACTAACTATCTAAAACTTTCTTGACTGGGAAGAAAAATGTGTAGACTCTCAGCTTGAGTTCCATTTTAAATCTCATCATTTTGGTATTCATCATCCTTTGGATAGCAACTACCATCGAAAGGATCAATGAAATGGAGCTCACTTATTATTTTTAATAAACTACCAAGACTTTCTCTGTAGTAGCACCATAAATGTGGAATCAGCTATCCAAGGTGTACCATCAGGCCTTCTTGCTATTAGAATTCTTCACAACGTAGAAACCTTTTTTTCATATTCCCATAGTGTGTGTGTGTGTGTGTGTGTGTGTGTGTGTGTGTGTGTGTGTGTGTGTGTGTGAATTCAACAAAATCACAAACAGCTTTCATTCATTTGTCTATCACAGTTCACAAGGTCATACAATTCCCCTCAAAGTGTGAAGATAAGACAAATTCTAAGAAGATCTCTTAACACTCAGTGTGACCAGTACTCAGATACTAGTAGATATTCATAGAACTTCGGGGGACAAGGTGAAATGGCATGAAAAACTGCAGTTTTCAATATGTTTGATCTTAAGACAAAGGTTACCAACCTTTGTTCCAGTCAAGCAGTTCCAGTACTTGGAGATTACAAACCATATATACAACTTAAATTATTTGGTTTAGTGTAGGAACATTTCATTGACTCTTTTTCATTAATAAAAAGGAGCCATTTCCCTCAAAGTATTTGGTGTTCATATTTCATTTAAATTAAGTTCATATTTTGACAAGCACCCTAATAATGTCCCTGAATTTTCAAACCAGTCTGATATAGAAACCTGGCATTTGTAGACTGAACAGATGCAACTGTTATTGCTGTTTGCCTTCTATATAGTATTGTGCTTGGCTTTAAAAATGTTTTATTGGTTTGCTCAGCAATTTTACCCTTTTATTGTGTCTTCCTCAATTCCATTTTAGTATAGAATTAGTTCTGGGCACACTTTAGGCGGCAACGTGACGAATGAATTGTCAATTTAAACGTTACAATTAAAACTTAAAAATGACACTTGCCACCCCTAAAAAAAACTCAAATGGTCCTTCA
This sequence comes from Plestiodon gilberti rubricaudatus, assembly GCA_026170595.1. Classification (NCBI taxonomy): domain Eukaryota; kingdom Metazoa; phylum Chordata; class Lepidosauria; order Squamata; family Scincidae; genus Plestiodon; species Plestiodon gilberti. The sequence continues at coordinate 22,158,507 of JANXHW010000002.1, read as the reverse complement.
TAATTTAAAGTTTCCAAAATAGATGTTAAGCCCTTTTTTGCTGTTGCACTCATCACCCCCATTTCAGACTTATGCTGTGATATTCCCTTCCAGCAGCTATGTTTGTCAAACAAGGTATGACAAGGAAGTTATCTGTACTATAAATTCCTGGCTTTCGACTCTTCAAAAATCAACTTGCGGTAGTTCGATTTTACTTACACACTTTTACTCAAACAGAGATATGTGGTAATAAAAGGCTCCTACATGATAGAAGGTACATAAACCAGTAGATGGATTCCTCTTGTCTTCTTCTGCAGTGAATAAACAGCACCAAAGAGTATGTGCATGATGAAATGGTGATAGATCAGATTAGGTAATAAAACGGTTACAATACATTCATCATTGTGAAAAGCATATTTAAAGAACGGATGCCCAAAATATACTGCTTGCTGGCCCTAAGGAAGTGACAGTAAAGATTCTCAAAGAAGAGGACCAGTTTCTCTGGGGGCCCCAGAAACTGTTATGAATTGACAAGGTCCTCTCACTTCAAGTTATAGGGGCAGAGTTGTCGTGTTACTGATCTGTAATGAAGGAAAGAGAAAGGCTGGAACAAAAGGAGCCGGGTGGTGGGTAACATTTTTAAAGGAAATAGGAAGCAACTCTAGTCAGAAGTCATGGCCTTCGCCTGTTCAGTTTTAACTGTTCATTGGTCTGCCATTCTCTTGATCATGTGACTTATCTTGCTGGACTCATCTCCCATCTGGAGTCATTTGTTGGGCTGGATGTCTAGGGATGCATGTAAACCAAGAGCAATTGGGAAGGGTGGGAAAGTGCTTTGTGGACATGTCTTTAGTTACACTTGCAGCTCAAACTTGCAGGGGGTCACTGTGACAAAGGCTTTCCGAATCAGGTTACTAATTATGAATAGCTGTCAAGACTCAAGCCTCTGGCAGTTTTTGAACCTGGAGCTGATGAGTGACAGGCAAGGGATGTCGCCACCTAAGGAGGGATCTATATGGTAACTGGTCAGACCAACCAAGAAGCCTCTTGAACAATATTAAGTCAGAAGAGGACCTGCGGCCTAACATCTAATAAAGCTTTCCAGTTAGGTTTGCTCTAAGCTTCAAGAGGGCTCTGCTCCTCTTCTCATTCCTCGCCCAAACCACCCTTGCCTCCACCTCATTCTCTCCATCTCTTGCCTCAGTCTCAAGCTGTTATTATACTCCTTAGCTACTACTCACACCTGTTTCCCTGTGCTTTGTCTCACACATGGGAATGAGTCACTGAGGTGCCTGATAAGGTCCATGGAATTGAGGACTATGCTGGTGACAGCATGGGAAGTCCCTGAGGTAAAAAATTAAGCATGCCAAACTGCCAGTTGTCTATCTTGTACCTATCTGGTAGTACCTTTATTAGGATCAACCAAAATGATGTCTGTGTCAGTTTGGCTGGTCCTGATAAAGATATGACAACATGTATTTATTGAAAAAGTTGTAACTCATGAGAAAAAGATGTGTGAAACCAGCTCTTTGAGTTCCAGTGAATAGTTACTGCTCAGGCTTTGCGGGTAGCTTTCCACAGACTCTACAAAAGATCTTACAGACCCTGAAAAAGTGAATGATAGCCATGCCGATTCTAAATCTAGCCCTAAAGTGCATGAGAGCATGAGGGGAATCTTGTTGGATCAGACCAAGGGTCTAGCTTGTCCACTATTCTGTTCTGTATAGCGATCAACCAGATACCTCCATCGGAAGGCCTTGAGGAAGACAGTGCAAGGATCAAGGGAAGATCACTAGCCCAAAGTATGATGAAATTGTGAAGTTTCTGAGGTGGCACTAAAGAACAAAACTTGATAAATCTCTTGCAGACACTGAACCTTACTCCTGTTTGGAGATTACGTTTCCACTGAAGATTTGAGGATTCAAGTACACCAGGCGGCTGTTTGAGGGCACTGATCTGACTCATCAGAAGCCTAGAATTCAGACAAATTTCTATATAATGCAGAGGTCTTTCTTTAAAGGCATCAGAAATACCCTACTCTATCCTTCCTATGTCTCACTGATTCCTCCTTCAGTCATATATCTCAGGTAGGGCTTTGCTCACATTCAGAGAGAGAATAGCTCACCTGAATTCAGTGTTCTGAAATATCCTTTAAGGATGTCTCCTATGCTCTCCTTGAATTCGATAGGACTTCATTCTGAGTAGACTTTCCTAGAATTTCACTGTAAAGGATCCCGTATATACATGCATGTGTACACATCTTGAATTGTTGACTATGTCCACATAGGAAAATGAATTGTTTGCAAAGTTCCTATTTGAGCCTGTCATGCGGAGACCATGTAACAGCGAGAGCCCTCCCTCAGCTGCCTTGTCTCACAATGTAAATATTGAATAATCTCATTCGCCTTCACTTGGGTCGGGCGGTTTGAATAATTTAACAATAGGTCATTTGAGCTCTGTTGTGTCATCAGCTAATTACTGAATTTATGTCCATCAATAGCGAAGCTGTGGTAGTATTTTAAATTCCATTTATTGCACTTGAGCTTAATGCTTACTGTTACTCTTCCTCTGCATTTTTTCCCATCATGAAAATTAACCCACAATATATCTTTTTTTCCCCTTTTCTGTAAAGAAAATAAACAGCTCCCTTGCCAAGCCCTTCATTACGCTGCTTTTTTCCCTCCTGAATTGTGATCTAACAGCAGCCTAGCAGAAGCTTGGGGGCCTTTGAAGTGTTGCACTGATTTGATAAATACGTAGTTACATCCTGTTATGATGCACTTTGCTGTGTACATTTTAAATGGAAAATGCAGAGTGGATTTCATTTGAGTTAAAGAACACAGTGAACGGCACAGAAAGTGGTCTGTAATAGCAAGGAGGGCAAGCACTTCCAACATGCAAATGGGCTATTGTTTGTACGTTAATAATGATTGTGCCAAGAAAAACATGCTTTTGAAACCATTAAGAAAGTCAGAGAAATACGGGTGACAATGAAACTGGGAAATGTGCAAATGTTTACTTCTTCAGTGACATTTTTTTAAAAAAAAAATCCATACATACCATTGTTTAATTTTTTTTTACATCACAAATTCAGAGGAAATATCTAAATTAGAAAATGATCCAGCCAAGTGCAAGAACTGTAAAAAGGTAAAGGTATCCCCTGACAATTAAGTCCAGTCGTGTCCGACTCTAGGGTGTGGTGCTCATCTCCATTTCAAAGCCGAAGAGCCAGCGTTGTCCGAAGACGCCTCTGTGGTCATGTGGCCGGCATGACTCTCCTTGCCGCAGTGCGTAGCATGCAGCTGGAACACGGAGCGCTGTTTACCTTCCCGCAAGCGGTACCTATTTATCTACTCGCATTGACATGCTTTGGAACTGCTAGGTTGGCAGGAGCTGGCCAAACAACGAGCGCTCACCCCGTTGCGGGAATCGAACTGCCGACCTTTCGATCGATAGCTTATGGTTTCAGCGGTTTAACCCGCTGCGCCACATGATATTAAAAATGTCTGTGATCCCTGATCATACCTGGCCACAGTTATAGGGGACATGGCCTGTTCAGGGATAATGCGGGTCTCTACCATGAATATTTCACCTTAATTAAATATAAAAAGTAAGTTTATTTTATTTTATTTATTTACAATATTTATATCCCGCCTTTCTCCCCGAAGGGAGTTTCTAGTCCTTTTGCTTGAGAAGATGTAAGGAAAAGAGTATAGGCAGTGTTCTGCTCTGTAAGAAGGAAAGTTCCTCGTTTTTCAGTGTTCTGCAAAGGCAATGGGATAATTGACAAGCACTAGGATCATATGTTTAAATTGCAACTTATTTATATTAAATACAATTAAATGACATCAAACATATCATCATTTTTCCTGTTTGTTTGGGACTATAAGTCCTCACATCCATACTGGTATACCTTACATTGCAAAATATCTGGTCAGGGACCTAGGCTATATAGCATAACCCATCATGCTGCTCAGCTATATATTGCAGCCTGCCAGGGGTTTAACTCCCTTCCCTGTCTTTATAATCCCAAGCAAACAGGAAAAACCAGGAGGATTATCAAGTCCCTTGTGGGATTGCATCCAGGTTGCTGGGTCAAAAGCTGTGCAAGGTAATCCATGATGGCTCATTTTTTGTACTGGAACCTGGCTGGGGCAGGGACAGGTTGTATGAGAATATGAAGCTGCTTTCTACTTGGTGTAGCAGGAGCTAAGCAAATCTTGACAATGAAGTCAGAATGGAACCAGAATATCCAGCATTGTTCTCTGACCATCCAGAAAATATACTAAGCAGTTAGAAAGACCAGGTTGAAGACCAATCTGAGGTTTATTTATTTATTTATTTATTTATTTATTTATTTATTTATTTTTCACATTTTTATACTGCCCTTCCTCCAAGGAGCTCAGAGTGGTGTGCATATTTCCTCCCCTCCTTTTTGTCCTCACAACAACCCTGTGAGGTAGGTGGGGCTGAGAGATAGTGACTGGCCCAAGGTCACCCAGGAAGCTTCGTGGCTGATCGGGGATTTCAACCTGGATCTTCCAGGTCTAAGTCCGACTCCCAAACCACTACACCATCCTGGCTTAAGCAGTTTCATTTCATGCAACGCCAGGAAGGAAGGACAAATCATACTATGGCTTCCTTGACTTATTGGTGTAGTTGTATGAAGTTCATTTTAGTATGGTTCTTCATGGGTTCTAGCTCCATAACTGGCAGTAGATGTCAGAGAGATGTAGGGTTACAGGGACCACAATATCTAGAAACCGAGGTCAAAATGCCACTGCAGTTGGTTCTGATTAAGACCAACTGGCAACAATGTAATATATGGTCATAATGTCACATCTAATGTTAACTGGACCATGGGTTTGGGATGTTGGGTAGCATGGAGTTGTACCCTGGTTAGAACTTCCAATCTGGTTAGAACTTCCAGAACCCTGGTTAGAACTTCCAAGCTTGACTCAAAAGTTGGATTTTTTTTCATATTCAAGATCTGATCTGCAGCCATCAAAAATAGCTCAACATTTCATTGAACTGAAATGGAACCTGTTGCATACAATAACCCAGTGGTGGCCAACCTTTCAACATGAATGCTGGCCCTTTAAATGGTTGCATAGGTGAGGGCATTTCAGCAGGTGCAGCTGCTTTAGCAGCACCATCAACACTTGCAGCTGCCAAGATTCTGTCTTCTACACAACTTTTAAGAACACAGAGGCCCTAATGGTGAAAGGTTGGCCACCTCTGCAATAACCATTCATACAACAGGAGAGTAATTTACCAGAATGAAGTATGTAAATATAAACCCTGAGTCACCTTCCCCACACTGCACATGTGAAGGAGGAAACGGGGCATGTCAGCTACCACCACCTGTATGCCAGTGACCACCCCCCTAGGTTCCAAAATGATGGAGGAACCAGAGTCCCAGTGATGCTCTGTGCAGATAAACAGGGGTGCCCAGGCGGGCCATGACCTGTGGACATGTCAGCATGGGAAGTAGATTATCTGGTGCAGCCCAACTCTTCCATTCCCACGTTCATTGAATGTTCAACTCTTCCATTCCCACATTCACTGAATGTAAGGATGGTAACTTCTGGAGAAGGCTGCCTTATTATATGGTCCACATATGGGGACTAGGCAAACGATTCTAGCCTAAATGAGGAAGGGCTTAAGCAGGCTTTTCCTGAGTTCTTTGTTCTTCAGCACAGCCATTAGCCTCAAGTAGAGTTTTGTCTAAGTAGAAATGTGGGGTCAAACTTCTTCAGTTTTGCATGCAAAGGACATTTGAAAAGCATTAACTCCACTGCTGTTTACTTGCTTACAGCAATAAAGCATAAGCACCCTTTACGTTCAATGTAAATCCCAAGTCCAGTGCCTTAAATAAGTCTCATGTTTTAAATCAAGATGATGAATCGCTGAGATACATTAAAAGGAACAGTTTCAGCAAATATGGTGCCGAAAAACATCTCTTAGTCAAACTCCATTTCATTCTCTCCACCCCATGTGTAATTCATGAAGCTTTAAACGGTACAGGATTATAGATAGCTAAACTGACATTTTTACTTTCACTTAGTGGCCTGAATAATTGGAACGCTGTGAACATTTGAAATGCTAAAGTAATCATTGCTTTGAATTCGTCTTGTGATGTCATAGCAGTTGATGACTGACATAATAAATTGGAAGTTTATGAAAGCCTAGAGAGAATGCTGGAAATATTTCTGGTGGTGGTGTTTTGTTTTTTTTAAAGACACAACAATTAAATGATCTATAACAACCACTAAATTCTCGTGTTTTCTTTAATGAAATGCACTTTAAAAGTATGATGTATTGTTATTGTTAATCCACTTCTGGGGAAGGAGTGGAGTTTCATTTAAATTTTTAGTGCTTTTTCCTCAAAGTCAGAGAGAACTGTACTGTGTATGAAAAGAATATCAAATATCATTAAGGCCCTGAATAAGATTGAGGAAGAGCCCTTGAAAACTCTGTGCTCAGGCTGGAATATTGAAGAGATTGTGGGCCCAATCCGATCCAACGTTTCAGTGCTGATGCAGCCGTGACAACAGGGCATGTGCGGCATCATGCGATGGGGGGGCAGTCACGGAGGCTTCCTCAAGTTAAGGGAATGTTTGTTCCCTTACCTCAGGGCTGCATTGCAACTGCATCGGCGCTGAAAAGTTAGATAGGATAGGGTACTCTGTCACCTTCTTAAGCTCAGGGAATGCACAGTAGTCCACTAAAGACAAACAAACAGCTGTTGGAGAAGAAGGGTGGTTTGCAGGACGTCTGGCTCAGTTGGTAGAGTGATCGTCTCACAAATGCCTGAAGATCTGAAGGACAGCAGTTCAAGATGGCCAGAAGTCTGTCGGAGAGCTGCTGGCACGCTGAGCTGATAAGCTGCAGAGCCTCTGTGGGGGAGTGGAGCTGCAAGCTGATCACTTGAGTGGCAGTCAAGGTTGCCCTGTCAGCTGAAGTGTGTTGAGGCGAATGTCAGAGAGAGAGAGCGAGAGCGAGAGCGAGAGCGAGAGCGAGAGAGAGAGAGAGAGAGAGAGAGAGAGAGAGAGAGAGAGAGAGAGCTGGACTGTGAAAGCAACATCTCAAATGAAGGGTTCTATGAAAGATTAGAATGTTATATTGTAAAAAAAAACCTTGGAGTTTAGAACAGCCTGCCCATGTACACCGCCTTGAATTAAAGTCGGAGGAGAAATCCAATGACCAGAAAGACGGTATATTATTATGTTCTGAGGCTCAAGCCTGGATGAGCTCAGCACACTGACCAACACTGTTCCCTAAGCCCTGATGATGAAAAGCTGACTGTGGTTACTCGGACTCGAGCGACCTGTTACACAGCACACTTGGCTTCCTCCCAAGGCATAAGCCACCTCTCCTTCTATTCCCTCTGGAACGCCTATTATACAAAGGGATGTCATTATATTGTGGGTTCCCATGTTCATACTCATAGTGCAATCCTATGCAATCCTTCTCCACCTGCTTGCACCTTCTTCCTCGCCCCAAACTCCCTTGTTCCCTGTCGGTCTCAGATCTGTAGCCTTCTCCTCCCCCCCCTTTTCACTCCTTCGTCTCTCCTCCTGGTCTCCCCCTCACTTCTGCTGTCCCCACCTCCTCTCTGCTCACCCCATCTTTCCCTCTGTTCCTACTATCTCTGACCTCTTTCCAAGCCTCCATAGCCCCGCCTCATCCATCTCTCTTTCCCCTCATGGTGGTGAGACAGTTGTACAGTACTCCCCCCATATCCGCTGGGGATATGTTCCAGGCCCCTCCGTGGATACTTGAAACCGTGGATAGGAGCGAACACCCCCTCCATGGTTTCCTGAGGGCCCCCTGCCCTGCCTCCCCTGCGGGCAGGCGTGCGTCCCCCCAGCTCTTATTTTTCTTTCAGCAAGCTTTGTTTCTTCCTTAAAACAAACAGAAGCAGCCTCCATTGCAGCCAAATAGTCCTAGAGAGGCTCTGCAAGGTTTCTATTAACCTTGCAGAGCCTCTCTAGAAATTAGTCTCTTTCTACTTGCCTGCAATAAGCAACCAGATGCTGCTTCTCCTGTTTGTGGAAGAAATGAAGCTTACTGGGAAAAAATTAAAAGCCTGGGGGGGGGGGGGCGGGCCGCAATCCGTGGATAACTGAAACCGTGGATAGCGAATCCGTGGATATGGGGCCCACCTGTACTGTCATTACAGGACTTATAGCAACGGATCAAGAGATCCACTGCTGTAGGCTCTCTATAGAGCTGTAAGTCAACGGATCAAGAGATCCACTGCTGTAGGCTCTCTATAGAGCTGTAAGTCAATCTATTGAGTTATTCAATCTGCATAAATTTGCAGATGAGAAAAACAGCATTTTAAAGAAAAAAAATACTTTCCTTGTTTGTAGGTGATGCACAGAGCATACGTTGTGACAGATATCTTAGAAGAGGCATTTCCCCTTCTCTCACACACTACGAAAGACTAAAGTGATGCTTTCCATCTAGAGTTTTTATACCACCACCACCACCACCACCACCACCACCACCACTACTACTACTACTGCTACTACTACTACTACTACTACTACTAATAATAATAATAATAATAATAATAATAATAATAATAATTTATATAGTTTCATGCATGGTGCTTTACAAATATGATTCAGATTTTTTTTAATCAATGGCATCATTTGAGTCAATTAAGTCATACAAACAAAATAAATGCATGTAGCTTCTCACTCTCCTTCCTCTACAGGACCTTTTGTGGTCCTGTAGAGATGTTGTGGAACAAATCCACAATTATGTTTCAGGAGAATGAAGACAAGCATATGCTTCTAATTTTGTATAGACTGATTATTCGCGAATGTTGTCAGTTATACTGATCCCTGGTTTCCTCTTGTTTCACTTTTAATTATGAGGTTAATTTGGATAGTGGCTTAGTGATGAACCTTGAAATAACAGAGACTTATTTTGCTCCGTTCCTTGCTAATGCACTCCTTCACACGTGGTTTCAAGGACTTGCCATCCATGTCAATATGGTCCTCACACTCCAAACACAAAAGTCAAATGTTAACAAGTATTAGTTGGACTTACATGGTATAAAAAGTCATTACAAAATGTGGCCATGCTATGTGATAAAGAACAAAGTAACATCAAGTGATCGTCTAATGAAGTGCAAAAGAGAACAGCCTGGGCTTAGATGCTGCTGCTATATCCCAATTTCACTCTAATTAGCCAATTTTGAAAAGGGGGAGGGGAAGCTCCCTGAAGTTTTATTTTTCATAAAATCAAGTGTGTTTTGGCATTGAAACATATGATATTGCATATGTACTGAGTCAGTCCATAGGTCCATCTATTCTATGCCAATATTGTCGAATGTCTACACAGCTCTCCAGAATTTCAGATGTGGGTCTTGTTTAGCCCTAACTTCAGGTGCCAGGGATTGAACCGGAGACTTTCTACATGCAAATTCTGTGCTCTGTCACAGAGCTATCCAGATCGGAATATTGAATTCCCACTGAATCTTGAAAATATTATGATAAAACTACGGTAATAAGATAAGCACAGGAACAAGCTACTAACTCGAGACAGAGAGTTGAGTTTGATAATCCATAACAACATGGGAAGAATCTTCGTTTTTGTGGAAAGGCTAAAATGTTTACGGATTTGGACTCAGAAAAAGACAGCTTTGGGGGAGCATAGACATTTGTAAAATTATATAAAATGTGCTGTGATAGAAAAAATATCTTTAATTCTAGAACTTGTATTTTAAGGCTGCAATCCTATACACACTTTCCTGAGAGTAAGCCCCATTGTACACATTGGGACTAACTTCTAAGTAGACATGTATAGCCTTGTGCTGTAATTCTCTTGAATTGTAAGACAAATCCTATCTTTCTCCCTCCCCCCTCCGCCGATGCAGCCACCCCAAAAATGAGTGTGCTGTATCGGGGGGGGGGGGGAGACCGGGAGGCTTCAAAGGGGAAAGGGGAATAGAATAGGATTGGGCTGGGTACCTAATTTAGGGGGCAATCCTATCCATCTTTTTTCTGGGGTTTTTTTTCCGGGTCTGGCAATGACAGGTAGTGGGGGCAGGTGGGTCACATAACTAGCCCCTCAAGCTATTGAGGCTATTCATTAGGGCTGCCTCATTACAAGACATGGATTGAGTTTTTTGCAAATAAATAAAATATTAAAAACAATCTGAAACAGTCAAGGCCAGCAATAATGTACAAAGTTTATATCTGGGAATAAAAGCCATGTAGAAAAATTCCAAAAATAGTAATATGTTTAAAAAAAAAACTAAGTAAAAACCAGATAAAGGTTAAAAGCACGTTGTTTTAAAAACAAAGTTTAAAAACGTTTAAAGTTTAAAACATTTAAAATAGTTCAAAAATAGTTCCCAAAACATACAACACGTTGGACCACAACGTTTCGTCCAACAACTCTATGAACTTCATCAGGTGGACGACAGAGAGCCAGCAAGGCTGTCAAGATGTTACTAATGCTTCTCTCAGTAACATCTTGACAGCCTTGCTGGCTCTCTGTTGTCCACCTCCTGATGAAGTCCATAGAGTTGGACGAAACGTTGTGGTCCAATGTGTTGCACGTTTTTGGGAACTATTTTTGAACTATTTTAAATGTTGTAAACTTTGTTTTTAAACTTTGTTTTTAAAACAACTTGCTTTTAACCTTTATCTGGTTTTTAATTAGTTTTTTTAAAAACGTATTACTATTTTTGGAATTTTTCTACATGGCTTTTATTCCCGGATATAAAGCTAGGATTTCGTAAATAAAATATTATTTATAAATAAATAAATAAATCACCTTTTTTTTAAAAGTCTCGTAAAGCCAGGTGGGTCCCGATAGAGTGTCATTTTAAAAAGTGGGTCCCGATGCTAAAATGTTTGGGAACCACTGTTCTATAACATCTGAAGCAGTTCTCAGAATCATACAGGGCTGAACTGTATGATAAACCTGAACTGGCTCCATGTGATTTTGGCTGTGTACACTCCTGATGCATGCACATTAGAATCCATCTAATTTCCAGGTTAGTTTCTTTAAGCACATGAGGAGGTGGTTTGGTGGTTCATCTGAAACAACCCTCTACACATGCTACTAAACCGACTTTAAAGGTTTAGGTTTAGCAGTTCATACAAAGGGATGGTTCAGATGAACCCACCCTCCCATGTGATTTGGGAATTTAACCAGTAAGGGAGGAGAGAAACTAGAATGTGTGCCCGTTGGGAATACACACAGCTATTATTATAATGTGAAGGCCTGTTCAGTAGGAAGAAGATCTGTTCCAATTCTCTGCCTTAAAACAGGACCCTGGACTGGAAAAGGAAGGAGGGGAAAGAGAAGAAGAAATGAGGAGGGGAGGAAAGTGCTGAGCTACAGCAGTGTTTCTCAAACTGTGGGTCAGGACCCAGTTGGTGGGTCGTGATTTCTGGTGGGTCCCAGGTGATGGAAAGATCAGATAAGTAATTGCCACAAGCTCTGAGGCTATTCAAAAATCAGATAGCTGCTAATTGCCCTTCAAAGAGCTGAGCTCCTGCAGTTTGCAATGAACTGAGCTACTGCAGTTTGCAAGCTTGTGTAAATATAGAGAAATAAATTGAGCATCTTTTAAAGGTAGGTGGGTCCCGATAGACTGTCATTTTAAGAAGTGGGTCTCAGTGCTAAAAGGTTTGAGAAACACTGAGCTAGAGCATTGGAGAGTAGAAGGAGCAGAAGCTGGCACATGATCCGGTGGGGGGGGCACAATTTGGCATGCTGCCTCCGGTATCAGGAGGGCGTGAGCCAGCCCAGGCCCTGCTCGACAAATCAGAACCACATTCCTGAAAAAGAATACCAAACTCAGAATGGAGAGGCAACCCATGCCAGCAGCAACTATGCAAATAGCTCCAGAGGGCTACAGGCCAGCCGGTCAGCCAAGTATTATTCATTCATTTAACAATACTTCTCAGCTACTCTTCCCAAAAATCCCCTAGGGCGGCATATATAAAAAAAGAGGGAAATATTTCTTTTTAAGAAACCAAACCATAAATGTACCAGTAGCCGCAGTAAAACAAAGAAGCAATAAGTATTCCCCTTCAATAACTAGTCAATAAAAGTCCTGCACGACAGCAGGTGGCCCCTCTAGCTCAGGATCCGACTTTATGCTTCTAGCTGCCCCTTTATGACAGCAATAAACTTGAGATGACTGCCACTGCATGACTGCGACCAGCCTTTCGGTTTGCTTCCTCCGCTTGTTGCTTTTGCATCAGTTCTCTGATGTTACATTACATTTCAGCTACTCTTTTATTCTCCAGTTGCCTGTTCTGTTTCCCATGCTGCCTACCTTGTTCCCTGAGGAATGATTGACCAGGCTGTGACATTTGCAGCTGTTGGGTTGGTTTGTTACAGAGCGGCAAATGACCTGTGATTTCCAGGACTGGAAATTGCACAGATCGAAAGCTTGTGCTTGAAGGTTTAATGCTAAGTGGAGTGACCAAGTGCAATCAGGACAGTACATGATTCAGGGAAGGCAAACAGAACTCCATAGTTACTAAGCAACATGTGGAAAGTGCTTCCTGACCTCAGATATGCTGATAGGTCAGAGACCATGTGTGGGAGCAAAAGATGTTCCTCTGGCCCTGAATGATTTGAAAGGAAAATACTGTAAATATGGTTGTGGTGCAGGTCAATACCATCAGATATATTTCTAATTGTTTTGTCTTGCACTTCATCCTTGGAGCTCAGGGTGATATATAGGGATATATAGGGTCCCTTCCATTTTTTCCACAAACAGGTCTGTGAGGTAGGATAGGTAGGCTAGGTTGAAAGTTGGTGACTAGCCCCAGATCGCGCAGTGAGCTTTACAGCTGAGTTGGAACTCAGTTGTGTACAGTAGCGAGTTGAATCCTAGTCTACTCAAAGTTCAGCACTTCATCCACTCCTGGACCAGATATCCTCTAATGAATTTGAGGTAGAATCTTTCAAACTGTGCTTTGGGTGCTTCTTCATAATCTTATCAGAGGTTCCTCAATGAGATCAGTAATAGCTGGCAAGCTACCTGCCTGAAGTGACACAATAGTGCTGCTACTGTCCCCACCCTGGGAAAACTGTGCACCTCTTACTTTATCCTTTAAAAACATAATAACATAAGAAGAGCCCTGCTGGATCAGGCCAAAAGCCCATCTAGTCCAGCTTCCTGTATCACACAGTGGCCCCACCAGATGCCTCAGGGAGCACAAGACAACAAGATAACCTGTTTCCCGTTGTCACTCCCTTGCACCTGGCACAGAGAAAACCCACTTCTAAAACCGCTTTGGGCATTTGCCTCGGCATAGGATAAGGTGGGATATAATTTTTTAAAATAAATAAATAAATAAAACCTCTACAACCAGAAGGTTGCATATGGCTTGTAACCTGTGATGGTCTTTTCCTCCATGAATCTGTCCAAACCCCTTTTAAAGGCATCCAGGCCAGGTGCCATCACCACATCCTGTGGCAAGGAGTTCCACAGATGAGTTCCACTTTCTCTGTATGGGCCCTTTGAACAAAGCATGGAGATAAGGGGGCAAGGGGGTGGACCATCACGTTCTGATTGGAGCAACGCCATTGGTGGTGGATTGGTGGAGACAGCGGGAAGAGGCACCCCTCATTTGTTTGTCACCCCTCCCCCACAATTCACCACTCAATGCCAGCATCATCACTTGCATCATGTCCAGGCCAGCCATGCATGGATCTCCCATTTGGACAGTGGCCTCAGCAAGTGCACCAAGGAAGAAAAAGAACAAAAGGGTCCCTGTGCCAACCCCTGTGTACACAGGCACTACCAGTGCAAGCATGTATCATGCCATCAATTAGCAAGAGCATGATTCAGCCAAGCTCATCACTTTAAAGACCCCCTAATTCCAATGGGGAAAATGCATGCAGCTGCTGAACTATATCTCCTTTCAGACAGTGGCACTACACACAATGCTTCTGCTGGCCTGTGTTAAGTTCTTGAATTCAAGAACTTGGATCCAAGTTCTATCTTGGATCCAACGAGGTGTTTTGCTTCTACAAATGTTCCAGGGAGCCCATTCCAAAATTCCAGCTTCAGCTAGTTGGCTTGAATTCAGCCCCGATTATGGCCAGAAACCAGCCAGATGCAGAATCTCTGCATCCATAAACCTGAAGGCCTCTTCCCAGGATCTCTCTAGTGCTGTCATGCATTAATTTTTCCTTTGCTACAGCCTCTGTTCCTTGTCCGACCTATTAATCAATGTATGAGATAAAATGCTGACCAATGAGAGTGGAAACCTGCACCTATGTTTACAGTACACAAGTGACACAGGGAAGGAAAAAACCTCTTCTGACCCACAGCATATGTTTGCATGAGAAAAAGAGGGGGCTGAGACAAGATAGCTGGAATAATATAATACCACAATTACATCTCACAACAGATGTTTCCATTAGTTTTTTTTAAAAGAATACTGACAAAAGCAACTTCCCATTTAACACACAGATGCTTTTCTTTAATCTTCATTTTACAGAGAAAAAACTCAACTAAATGAAAGGCTCAGAGGTTTATTCTCCCTTCACTGTAGTTTCAATTGTGAGTTCCATTATCACAAAAGAAAGTATACATGTGTAAACCTTCCCAGCATTGACGAGAAAATAGACCCCCACTGCTGGAAGTCTGAGTTACAAAAGCCCCTCCTCGTGCAAATAATTCTCTCAGGATAACGAGGGAAAATAAGTAAAACAAAAGTAATGATGTTCCAACAGACGCCAAACCATGCGGTGGCTAAACCGGAACAGTTGTTTTCAATGACGGCTCATCCAGGAGGCCATTAAACAATTTGGGGGCAAACTTAATGAGGAACTTAACATTGAATTGGTCGAAATGGAAAGTCACAGCAACCTTACGAAAGGCACACTCAGTTGTCCATGACATTCATCGTGGCTGCACTTTGGTAATCTAGAATATTGGACAACAGTGAAGAATCCCATTCCAGTAAGATGTATTCTTTGTTTTCCGTTCATTTAGGAAGATAGTGCAAATCCTAGAGATGGGCGGAGGACGAGCACAGACCTATGGCACCCCGGGTCAGTGCTCAACCATGATAAGAGGAAGACAATTGGCCACAGATAGAAGAAACACATTGGTCCATTAAAAAGAAATCTAAACAGGCATAGCAAAGAATACCCCTTTTATAGGAAGACCAGCCAAGATTTATGATGTAACATATCCTGACCTTCCTCCAGGGAGCTCAGCATGCTCTCTCCCTCTCCCATTTTATCCTCACAGTCCTTTTGAGATAGGTTAGGCTGAAACATGATGACTGGGCCAAAGTTAGCCTAAGCTTCATGGCTCAGTAGAACAGTAAACTCAGGTTTCCCTAAGTCTGGGTTCTAACAGCCCGATCCTGTCCAGTGTTAGCGCAGCGGGGCCACGCGGCCCACGCTGTATCCAGTACTGGGACTGAGCAGACTGAAGGTCTCTTTGGGGTAAGAGGCCATTTGATCTCTTACCCCATGTTGAGCCCCAGCCTGCTTAATAGGGCTACTCGGATCTGTGTCAGCTAAGTCACTGATGCAGGCCCGAGAAGCCTCATGTAGGGTTTCCAGGCCTGGGAGAGAGGATAGGATATGGCAGAGGCCTTCTCCCCTGATACCTCCCCCCTCCCAGGCCCAATCTCCCCCCCCCCGCCTTCCCCCAACCCCACTGATGGAAAGATGAAATAGGCCAGGATTCAAAGAGCTGTGCTGAGAGCTTCCATGTTTTCCTACAGTCTGCACGACCGACTACACTCCGTAACTGTGAAGAACATCTATGTTCTCACATCATGAGGTTCCCACCATGGAACACCATTGATATGGATTACAGGTGGAGAAGGTCAGGATACAGGCAAAGGAAGGAGGGTAGTGGAGGCAGTGGTGGCGATGGGCAAAATGAATACTTGCTGATATGTGGGCCAAAAAACAGGAGGGACAATCGAATTTCATTACCTTTTCAAGTGCCAGCACAGCTCAGCCAGGTCTGATTACAGCCTCTTTGGCTTCGAAATATTTTGTATAGAGAAACTATCAAATCCGAACATATCAGAAGAAAGTGAAAATGTCTGACTGTATAGACTTAACACCCTAACACCCCATGACCTTAATCTGGAAGACAACACACTTTTATCTTTGTTCTTAAACTCCCTTGCATGTACCCCTCTCCTTAGAACCTGTCACTTTGATGCCGACATTCATTTGAAATCCCAGCTAGGTTACTGAGGAAGGCATATATATATAAGTTAGCCTTTGACTAGGAGCTTACTTTTTTTTTGCAATTTTACACACACACACACACACACACACACACACACACACACACACACACACACAC
Organism: Plestiodon gilberti rubricaudatus; assembly: GCA_026170595.1. Classification (NCBI taxonomy): domain Eukaryota; kingdom Metazoa; phylum Chordata; class Lepidosauria; order Squamata; family Scincidae; genus Plestiodon; species Plestiodon gilberti. Next base: position 22,142,189 of record JANXHW010000002.1, on the reverse strand, counting down.
ACACACACACAACTTTAGAACAATACGAGATTTGTACAGTATTTATGACTGGTGGGAGCTTAGATCATATGTGAGCATGATGTAGCATATGTATCCTGATGGAGTTGCTCTGGATGTTTGGAATACTCAGGATCAATGTAGATCATATCTAAATTCTCCTGAATCCTCTGTCCTAGAGTCCTGCCAATCTAAATTAAACCATCACTATAGATGCTTTTCACTTCATCCTTATGACAGGATGTATGTACTTGCCAGTTAAATAAGGCTGCAATCCTGCATGTATTTACATGGGAGTAAGTCTCATTGATTGCAGTAGAGTTTACTTCTATGTAGTAGACAAACCTAGAATTACACTAATTTACTTGAGGCCCAATCTTATGGTGGCCACTGTCACAGTGGCGATCCTCGGGGGGGGGGGGGTCACCGACGCCACGCCCCCACGTGACCCGGGCATGACGTCAGCTTGACGTGCACGCCCAGTGCGGCTCCAATCACCCCCCCCCCATTTTACTACCTATTTTGGAGCCGAACGAGCGGACGGGCCAAACACCGCAGCAGAGGAGACGCGTCCCGGAGGCAAGTACGCCCCTCAGCCCCCTGCCCTGGGGCCCATGGCCCCTGCCCCTACCCCGACGATGCTTCTGAACTGTCACCATCACCTCGGCCACCATCATGCAAACCACTCCAGAAGCGGGCAGCTTGCTAAGAATGGCACAGGAGCTAGAAAGCACTGAGCTGGCAGTGGTGGGCTACCGAACCCAAACTGGAACAGGTAGGTCAGCAGTAGGGATTGTCTGGGGGGAAATGTGGGCGGTTAGGAGGTGGGGACCGGGCCAGGCTGGGGCAGAAGGGGGAGGGTCTCGGTGGCAGCAGCACATACTGGCAGCAGCACACAAAATTCCATTGAGAGCCACCTATTGGCCATCATCATGTCTTGTGGCAGTGAATTCCATAAGATAATTATGTGTTGCTCAAGGCCACCTGCTGAGTTCATAGTGAGGATGGGAGCTGAACCCAGGCACCAATCCAGTGCTTGGTCACATGGCTTGTGAGCATGTTGGATAAAGTTAAATGCAGTGGATAATGTTTGACTATATTCAGTGTTTGGCTATATTCATTTAAGTTTCACAACTTTTGCATTTAAGGAATAATTTATCAAAAACCCTTGGAAGAATTGAACTAGTACTGCAAACATTTACATAGAGGACTTAAGATCACATTATTTTTCAATTACTTATCGTCATTGATCAGTACAACAGTTTGACACATTATTTATGGGCTACTGTGATGGATCACATCCGTTTCCATGGTAAAGTAAGCAAATTCTCTGTTTATATCTGATTAAAGTTGAAGGTCATTTTTTTGATTATATTTTCTTTTCTACCACGGCAATATCAGGCGAGGTCTTTAGACTTAAGAATTGGTAACCAGTCATAACAAGATGCTTTTATTCTTGAAAATTGACCACAAATCAGGAGGAAAATACCATTGACCATCTGAAAAATGAGGGAAACTGCCAGATGAGTGTAGTGGAAATGTACTGAGGCCATTGATTTTATGCTTTCTAATGTATTATTTACAATTTCTACCTTGCAAGCAGGACCTCATTTCTTTCCTGTTTTAAGTAACAACAACAACACTTAGCATTTCAATGGCTTTTTAGACATCCAGGGCATGTTATTTCTTTGTTTGTTTATTTATTTAATGATTTATATCCTGCCTTTCCCTACGAATAAATGGAAAGATAAAGTGCAATAATCATAAACAAGTGTGAAAATTAGTACGACTAAAAACATTAAAACAAAATATGGAACACAAGCACCAAACCCAAAAGCAGCTAATGAAGAAGGAGTGGCCAGGTCAAAAAGGAAAGTCTTCAGCTCTTGCTGGAAGGCTAACAGGGAGCTGGCAGTTCTTAATCCCACTGAGAAGGAATTCCATAATAAAGACACCATGACAAAGAAGGCCCTGCTCCTCATTGCCGCCAATGTAGCCTCCACCAGAGGTAGTATGTGCAACAGGGGCCTCTCTGCTGACCTCATAGGATGGGTCAGTTTGTACGGGAGAAGGCGGTTCCTCATATATTCTCGTCCCAAGCCATATAGGGCTTTAATGGTAAAAGCCAGCGCCTTGAATTGGGCCCAAAAACAGATCGGCACCCAGTGTACCTCTCTTAGCCAGTAGCATCACTGGAGGTGGGGCGGAATGCTGAGTTCCACACCGCGCTGACCTCCGTTACTCACCGGCACGAGGCGGCCCCACCCTCTCGCCTTTAGAGTCATTCAGTGTGGCGAAGGGAACACGCAGGAGACTCCCTGCACATTGCCTTCGCCCCACTGAATGGCTCCGAAGGCAAGGGGGCGGGGCCGCCTCGTGCCGGTGAGTAACAGAATTGCGGTGCGGAACTTAACATTCCACCCCACCTCCAGCGACGCTACTGATCTTAGCTAAACAATCTTAACAGCCCTACATATGAAGCTGTCTTACACTGAGTCACACCATTAAACCATCTCTCGCCCAGTATTGTCCAACTGGTAGCAACTTTCCAAGGTCTCAGGCAGCGGTCCGTCTTTCTCAGCCATACTACCTAACAACAATTATTTCACCAGAGGTGCCGGAAAATGAGCCTGAGATCTTCAACATGTACAGCTTGTGCGCTACCACTAAGCGCTGGCCCTTCCAATAGGACAGTATTCCCACATTGCAAAGGGGAGGATTGAGGTGACTTGCCTAAGGGCATCTACTGAGTTTGGAAGTGAGGCAAGATTTGAATCAGGGACTTCCTGGTTCACAGCTCAGTTTCTTTGGTGCTATGCTGTACTAGCTGTCAGAGGTTTTTTTATGATGGTTAGCATGTCAGAACAAGAGCTGGGAAAGTACTAACCTTCAATGTTTAGCTTGTCATGTGGTATTTATCTAACCCTCTGGCCCTCTGCTGTTGAACTTCTACCAGTGTATATTTATCAGTAAGCCATTGGCAGGTGCAGATGAAACTCACCAGTTCCAGAAATATAATGTATAAACATAATTTTAACTCCTTCCCTATTAGCTCAATAAAACTCAAAGTGAGGCATCTTTGAGCTAGAGAGACATTTTCAGACACTAGAGTGTTCTCAACGACTGAATTTACATGGCTCAGCACATCTAGGTCGCTGGCTTGATCAGCACTCGATGACAACATGGTGAGTAGCTCATTCATTGCAAGTCAAAAGCAATCTCATTGTCTGATACTCAAGGCATGTTCACATGTGCATGTCAATGACTTGATTTCTGCAACATGACATCATGAATCACATGTGAAAGAGCCGTAACAGATCAGACACCATAGACAAAGATAGCCTAAAACACAATATATTTTAATAGAGGCAGTTCACACCCACATCTCTCAGTCATTGTGTGATAACGTTATCAAGTAATAAGGTACTGACCATGAGAGGCAGGCTGCAAGAGGCTGTTGGCTTAAGACAGTGGTTCCCTACTAGCCACGGAAACCAGCCAGGGAGCCGCGGAGTGCCATGGAACCCTCTCGGAAAACAGTGCAATGCCAATTGGCAGGCATCAACATAATGTAATGTGTCAATGATTCATTGGCCAGTGGCCGCCAATGGTCAAGGAAGCCACAGGTCAAAAACGTTTGGGAAACACTGGCCTAGGACTTGTAGTAGAGGATCATAGGGTATCCTGTGCAGCTCGGAGCTGGATTGAGTGGTCCTAGGTGCATGAGGCATCACCGGTGGGCCCAGGGGGTGCTGCATGTCACTCAGGCTAACCCTCCCTCACAGGGTCGTTCTGAGGGTAAAACATGTGTGGAGACGGTAAAGAATCATGTCCAATATTCTGAGCTCCTTAGAAGAAGGGCTGTATAAAAACTGTAATCCAAAATATTGTGGTTCCTTGTAAATTAGACGGGCAGCCCTAACTCTGCCGCTGGGACAACCACACAGCCGCTGGAGGAAGGTAAGGCTCCCGGCAACGGGCGTAGGGGCGGTCCAGATGGTGAGGGGGGGCATTGGCCGAGCTGGCCTGGGAGGGGGCGGGGATGGTGTCAGGCTAGCTCAGCCATTACACGACCTCTTCCTACTTCTGCCAGCTATTTAGCTGGCAGAAATCCGAGGAGGCCGATTGGGCCTGCCCCAGTTTACACCCGGGGAAGGGAATAAATTTCCCCTTCCTCGAGTAGACCTCTGGGCCACAGCAGCATGGCCCAGAGCAGGGATAGGATCCGGCGGGCGACCCTGGGCCGCCGGCCAGATCTCTACACAGGATTTTGCTGTTAGGTGAGGTATCCTATGTCTAAGCCCTTTCAAATTGGAAGGCCTCCTTGGATACACGCTGTAGATCAGGGACAGGAGACTGGGCAGTGTCAACCTATTCTAGTTCATAAGGTCACTGAGAGATTTGGGGGTGAGGAGAAAGGCAGGGGCTGATATGTGTGGTTTTTAGATGCATGTGAATGACTGTAGACTCTACTCACTATTGATTATTTCATCAGAGATTTAATGCGAAAAGTAAAAACTTCTCTTCTTTTCATTAGCGATCCAGTCTTTTCATAATCCAGATTGTAAAGGTTGCACTCATTGGGAATAGTGGATTTTCAACAACAAGTTCTCAATAAAACCCCATTATATTGTTCAGTATCAGTGCCTACAAGTCCACAAGATTCTAACACGTGTATGCTCTAATTCTTCTGTATAATTTTCAATCAGCTAAAAGCCGCATTCTCTGCTGCTACCATCTTAAACAGTTACACCCAGATGTGCTATTTTGGTTTTAGATGGTTATATGGTGGGTTTTTTTCCCTGTTACTATGGTGATTATCTCTCCAACTGGTTTACTTACCACCCCTACACTGTCATCACATAGTGTTTAATTTATAAAGCTGATCCAACCTTGGCGGGAAAAAAAGTCACCAATATTTCTCACAACTTTCTTTGATTTATTTCCCAGTGTCAGCCAAGGCATAACATTTATTACAATTCACCTGATTCCATTTTTCTTATTGAAGATGTTCCTGGAAAAGAAGATCAACATCCCCTTAGACTTTGGGATATCACATAATAAATGAGAAGGTCTGGTTTTCCTCAGAGCCCCAATAGGAAGGAGTGTTTATGTTGAAGGATCAAGCCCCATGGAGTATTTACAAAATTTGTTGCGAGGTGTCGAACCATAAATCTCAAGTTTGAAGCCTACATCAAATAGAAATGAAGACCTATAAAACACAGTGTAAAACAAGATGTCAGGAGACAAAAATGTAAATATTTTAAAGAATTATTTAAATCCTTAAGTGTCTGCCACATAAATAACACAAAATTTATGTTATCAAATGGACTTTGGGGCTGACATTCTAAATATCATAAATGAATTAAATATTTTCATTATAGTAAATCAGCAAAATATCCAAAGATTGGGCGAGAAGTGGGATGGTAGTGGTATTCTCTTAATCAATTTTTGTTTCGTTTCACAGAATAGATAGAACTCTGGTACATGTTTAGGGCACTTTTACTTTGTTCATCCTCAAAGTAGTCATGTGAACCAGATTCTTAACAGCCCCATTTTACAGATGGGGAACTGAGGCCAAGAACAAGTGAATTGTTCAAGGCCATGCAAACATTTTTCATGGTTGAGGACAGATGTTGGCTACAGTAGGAGTGACTTCTGGGATCAACTCATCCCATGCCCATCAAAGGGTTCATCTGGCTGGGCCAACCCCTCAATCCTCAGTCCCACTTGCAGTTGCAGCACTCAATGGACCATTTGGGGGGGCATCATGGTGGACGCAGGGCAAGGCTTTGTCCCAGGGACCCCAGCAACCTGGGCACTTGGCACTGGGTGACAAGTGAAATTCAATTACAGGAGAAAGTGCTGACCCCCAACCCAACCTGAGAAACTTCTCTATGATTAGTGAAATTCTTTTGATCTCGTGTAAAATTGCTGAGGAGGAGCTTCCAAATTTCACTTCATATGATGAAATGTTGGTGGCACTGCTCCCAAGAACAATGGTTTTTATTTATTTTTATTTTCCACATTTTTATACCACCCTTCCTCCAAGGAGCTCAGAGTGGTGTACATATTTCCTCCCCTCCTTTTTGTCCTCACAACAACCCTGTGAGGTAGGTGGGGCTGAGAGATAGTGACTGGCCCAAGGTCACCCAGGAAGCTTCGTGGCTGAGCGGGGATTTGAACCTGGATCTTCCAGGTCTAACTCCGACTCCCAAACCACTACACCATCCAGGCTCTCCATTTTTATTTGTTTAATGTACAACATTTTGAGTCTACCTTACATGCAGAGCAGCATTTATCTCTCCACACCCCATTTTAACCTCACAACAACCCTATAAGGTTGAGAGAAAGTGACCAACCCAAGGAACCTAGTGAACATCATGGCTATGCTGGGATGGGAAGAACCTGAGTTTCCCCACTCCTGGTTCACACCTGAATAGCAGATCACTAGGATATCCATGGAAACCGCTACAAGCTTTCTAAAGGAAGAATTGTACAATGAATCCACTAGAGAAAGAGGATCAACTAAAGTAACCTTCTGGTCATGCCCACCTCATGGTTTCGGAAACCACACACACATTTTGACTTGGTTCATGTAAATAGTAGATGAGGTGTGAGAAAACTGTTCCTGGAATTGTGCTATGGGAGTCTTTGAGTGTGGTCTTTAGCACAACAAATTGCTAAAAAATATTAAAATCCTTCAGTGTGGTATATCAGGGAGAAAATAAGATAGGCTTCTAATCCCTGACATTAAAAAGGTCAGTTTTTTTTTCTCATGATTATGGCTGCAATCCTATGCACACTTTCCTGGGAGTAAGCCTCATTGAACACACTGGGACTTACTTCTGAGTAGACATACACAGGATTGTGCTGTAAAAAGCATTCAGCTGTGCAGCCACCACCTGAAATCTAAAGTGGCATAATCCAGCAATGTTTTTATTATCTGCAGTTTGCATGAACTAGACCTTTCTCATAGTCATTTCCAGTAGTTGTATAGCCAGTGCATGGGCTATTCTCTCCTAATTGCTCATTAAGGAACGTGAGGTTATTAAAACGGGAAGTATCATTGGTTCTGTAGCCAACAGTGGACCAGTTCAAATGAAAATTAGTCACCAAAGTGGCTCAGGGAAATGCAATTTACAAAGGATGGAATCTTATATCTAAATTCAGTCATAGTCGAGTGGCATGTGGTTCAATTGATTTGATCCAAAAGCTGATTAAAGTCCTTGAAAGATGTTCAATGGATGGGGAAAGGGTTTTGGGTCAAAGCCAAAAAGGGAGCAGCCTGATTTGCTCCCAGAGTGACTCTTCAACTCATTTGAATGTGAATCAGAATGCATGCCCATTCAAAGCATACACACTGGCATATGTCAACTAGAGGCATGCTCAAGCATTTTGAAACACACACATAGCATGTGTTGCTGACCTGGGCAGCAGTGGCCTCACACATAACCGTTTTGTTTGCTTATGCATCTTTTATATTACTAGTCCAAAAGACACAGACACAGACACACACGCACGCACGAACGCACACACAGATAGAACAACTATTACACAGCCCATCAAAAAAAGTTGTTTTTTTCCTGGTGCTTCAGAAGTTAGACCTATTCTTGGGTATATTTGGGGTGCTGGTTCCAAAAATGGCATCAGTTTTGCCCTAACAGCTCTAGTTTTGGAGATATGGCACAGCCACCTTATATGCTGATTCAAGCAGCTTCCTCGTGAGGAAGCCATGTCAGCTTCCTCAGGAGGGAGCTGCTTGAATCAGCATATAACTCCAAAACATACCTCCAACTCTCTGGAGGGGAAAGGATATTTAAATCCCCTTACCCTTCTGTAAGCCTCCTGCTTCACAATGGGTCTTCTTGGACCTGCGCTAGCTCTGTATGCCACTGAGAGAAAGGGGGTGGGGAGTCTGCTGATGGAGGGGATAGGATCCGGTGCGCCACATATGCGCCACAGGATTCCACCTTTAGCATCTGCATGAAACCACTGGAGTCATCTGGAGATTTGGCCTTCAGAAACATCAGTGTGCTTCAGAAACATGGCACCTGCTCTATCTCTCATGTTAATTGGATCCTAGAGTGGCAGTGAAAACTGAACCCATGTTTATCAGCTGCACAGTGCAGGATGGGGGGGGGGGAATGTGCTGAGACCAACATCCAGTCAAGAAGGAGGTGAGGTTGCTTGGAGGGTCAATGGGTCTGGGAATAGGTGTTCAACCTGTAAGTAATAAGCCAGGATGCTATTCCACCTCTAAAGTCACAAGTTGAGAGTGCTCCTTGAAACAGGGCTTCTTCTGGAGGTGGTTGTGATGACCAAAACAGCCTTTCCTTTGCTTCAGCTGGTATACCAGCAGTGGCCTTTCCTTGAAAAGTCTTACCCAGCCATAGTTATCCATGCTCTGGTCACTAGGACAACTACAATGCTTTCTACATAGGGCTGTCCTTGAAGAGCATTCAGAAACTCCAGTGGGTCAAGAATGCTGCAGCCCAACTATTAGCGAGGACTATTTGTTGGAAGCATGTGACTTCCATGTTATTTGACCTGCCTTGACTGCCTTTTCATTTCCAGGCACAATGGAAGGTGATGTTGCTTACCTTCAAAGCCTAATACCTGAAGGACTTGATACCTGAAGGACTGCCTTCCCATAGCCCCTAATCCTCCCATAGCCCCTAATAGCCTTCCCATAGCCCCTAATCCTCCCATAGCCTTCCCATAGCCCCTAATCCTCCCATAGACCCTGAGGCTCTGCTATGGATGCCTTTGCCATCTAGGCATGGCAGCATTGGCCGGGAGCAGGGCCTTTTCAGTAGTAGTGCCAGCTTTGTGAATTGCCTTCCCATTGGAGGCTCGACTGGACTCCCTGGACTCCTCTACTCCTTCAGGCACCTTTACAATATGGCTCTTTCAAATAGCTTTTAGACTTGGTTGATATTAGAATTGATTACTGACTGGCTTGATGGATCTTTGACTGTTACGATCATATCTTTGCCTGTGCTGCCACCATTATGTTTTCCTTTGTTTTAACTTCATTGTTTTTGTTTTGAAAATTCTACTTTTATTTTTGTGAGCTGCCTTGACTAGCCTTCCACATGATATAAATTTAATGTAAATAACTTTTTTTTTCAGTTTATGAGAGCAATTGTATTAGTTTTATCAAAACTCTTGGATTCCCTCAGAATCCCTTGGCTATTTTGCCTGAGATTAACCTTCTCCACTTGTTATTTTATTAACCACAATTCACTTCATTTTAGATCACATTTCAATAGTAATTTAACAGCCCGATCCTATCCCCCAGTGTTGATGATGATGCAACTGGAGCATGAACTTCATCCAATGGGGGTGGGCGATCAGAAGACCAACCAGAGTTAATTAAAAAAAACTTTAATAATGTAATAAATTAAATGGCTTTAATTTAAATATGTTTGATTATGTGCATTGATATTTTTTGCTGTATTGTCCGACCCTTCATGATCCCATGAACCATATCCCGCCAGGCCTTCCTGTCCTCCACTATCTTCCTGAGTTCGCTCGTTTTCATGTTCGTTGCATCGGTGATGCTGTCTAACCATCTCATCCTTTGCCTTCCCCTTCTCCTTTTGCCTTCAATTTTTCCCAGCATCAGAGTCTTCTCCAGAGAGTCCTCTCTTTGCATTACGTGGCCAAAATATTTGAGTTTCAGCCTCAGTACCTGTCCTTCCAGGGAACAGTCAGAGTTGATTTAATTTAGGATTGACTGCTTTGAACAACAACAACATGACATCCCTCCTCCTTCTGTCCCCTCAGTGTGTTCTTTGGCTTTCTCACCACTACCCTTATGGCTGCAAGTCTGGGGCTTCATGTTCTAAACTCCTCTCTCCCTTGGAAATGCGGAGTATCCAAGCTGAGCAAGCCAATAATTTTGTTTTGTACATTTGCACATGGTGCGTGATGTCTGTGCATGGTACATAAGCTGGAAGACTAATAAGATCAGGTAACGAGGTGTTCAAAGAGGGGAAGAGGTAGCTGCCATACATCAACGACGCTCCTCAGAGATAGACCTGCTCTACATGTTGTAACTTAGAAACCATGAAACTGATGTATGTTGCTTTTTGGCGCTGTGCTTGCAAACCTGCGTTTTGCCTGTGCGCACATGTGTAACTTTTGAGCCTCCTTGCCTTTGACTACAATGACCACCCTTGAGGGAACTTGTGTTATTCTTTCTTGTTCACCTCTCCCTCACACAAACACCCCTCTGTCTTTTAAGGTGAAGCGAAGATGCCTGCTACCTTCACAAAAATGAATTACGTCTGTGAATTTTAATCAGGACATCCTTTTTGTAATTCATGAGCTAGATGCTAATCAGGCTCTGAGTCATACTTGGGATAAATGATTCAAGGTGGCAACGCTTACTGGCAAGAAGACCAGGCAATAAAACTCTTCCTGCTGGGAGCTGCTGTGATCCACTGGAACGAAATACTTCATTTGCAGTCATCTGTGTTCAAGATATGGAGCTGCATTCCCACTGGGCTCTTGCAACAACTCAAAGGTGTATCCTGGAAGCAGTTCCTCCAGGCATGTCTACATCACCGAGCTGAGAAAAAAAGAAAACGAGAGTGACACACAATCTGAGCAGCTCTGAATCCATCCAAAGCCACCATACTACACTATGATACTATAGCTTTGTGTATTCATTCATTCATTCATATAGATAGTAACAACAGCAGAAATATATATATATACTGGGGTGGCACAGAAGGAGCAAAGTGCATGTCTTGGTGAGGGCGAACTTTGTTGCATGTCAGATTTACAAAAAGAGAAATAATAGTGCATTGCACACAAACACTCCCATCTTAGATTTAAAAGGGGCAAACCCAATGGCAGCATAAAGGGCAAAGCGGTTTGAGGAATGCTTTGCTGCTGAGGCTGCTTTTCCTTCTAGTTGTGGGTCCAACCTAAAGCTCAGCTCACCCATCATCCTCATCATCCTCACTGGACATGTAACCTGGAACCAGAGTGCAGTTGAAAGCGCCCTGGGGAGGCAAAGGAAAACCAGCTCCAGAGTGTAAACTTTCTGGGCAGGAATCGTGCCATGATTCACTACAACAGTATTTTCGAATTCTGAGAAGAGGCCTTTGCATTCAGGAAACCCCAGGTTCAAGCTGGATAACAGGCTCAGCCCCAGGCTCAGAGGAGACAAGAGCTGGAGACAAGATTCTTGCAGGAATGTTCAGAGAGCTGCTGCCAGATCAAGGTCAATGGCACTGAGTTAGCTGGGAAATGGGTCTATCAGTGGTACTAGCCAGGATACCCCCGCAGAACTTCAGTGCACAGAGGCAATGTCACTCTGAACACCTTGGGGAGAATCAACAGGGAAAGGTGATGCCCCCTCTGCCCCCTGCTTGTGAACGTGCCAGAGGCTGCACCCCAGTAGTTCTTGTCATCCACAGACAAGATGGTCTGAGGTGCCAACAGCTATCCTGGGAGTCCCAGGCTGGGACCTGGTGATCCCACTCAATGGAGGGCAGCAGAACAGAACAGGTTACAGAGCAGGAGGGCTACATTGAGCCCAGGTTGCTGCTCTGTTTCTCCTGCTGCTGCTGCCCCCCCCTCCTTTGTTGTCTTACTCTCTGCCAGCTTCTGAGTTACTGCAGCTCCTGCCTCCCTTCAACAGCAGGGTGCAAACAGCACATTATTATCCAATGTAGGCTTTCCGGGGCTCCAGATCTGGCCGGCAGGGGTGGGGCAGTGACTAATCGGATTGGGAGGTTTCTCGTAATCCCGGCTCGATCTGTTGCTCTCTCTCTCTCTCTCTCTCTCTCTCTCTCTCTCTCTCTCCAATATCACTAATGTCATCTCTATTGGCTGCATTAGACAGATGTTCCAAAGCTCCCTCTCTCGCTTAATCTGATCCCTCTGTAATACTTTCACTGCTATTAAAGCCACATGCAGCATCTCCCCCCCCCCTCGCCTCCCCCACCCTAAGCTTGGTCTTTCTCGGGCGGACTGGAATGGAGTTAGACCGCCTTTTCCAGGGCACAACGAGATCTGCTGGAAAACAGGCGAGGGGATTCCCCCCACCCCCCCACTTTACCCTCGTCCTCCCCATCTGTTTTTGTTTCAGCGAACACCCACAGACGCTCCGTCAAAACGGGCTGCGGTGGTCCGCGGTGATTTCGAGGGTGGTTAGTCGCGCTGCCTGCGTCCTTCTTCCTTCTGAAACGGAGGGCGGCCCCGTGGATCACAACTGCTCCCTCTCGCCCCAGTCACCTCTGGAGATGAGGGATTGTAGTACTGGTGGTTTGGTTGGATCGGTCGTTTTTAAAATACTGTATAACGATATAAATGTAGTAGTCGAATCGAAACAGTTCTGGAGAAACTAAGAAAGATCTCTGTCTTCATTAAAATTGTTCGGGTGTTTATTAGTGTGCGTCACACACACACACACACACACACACACACACACACACACACACACACACGTTAGCTCCCTTCGATTGCACGGGGTACCACCTGCAGCCTTCCTGGGGGCTGGGGTCAGGCGGCTCCCTTGGTTGTGAACGGTCCAGCCTTGATCAATTCCGTTCCATTGTCGTTGCCCCCAGGTCGCTCCCGGGGCCCAGGCCAAAGGGGGGCGGGGGCTGCCTCTCCCCCCCCTCCGTTGCCCTTTTGTTGTTTTCGCTCCCCGGACCAGCCGAAATGGAACACAGCTGTAGCTCCGTCTCCTTATATTTTCAGATGTTTCTAGCACTATTGTCCTCCGCAGTTCACTGAACGTGCAAACTGAAAACAGATGCATCAAAGATAAGAGAGAGAGAGAGAGAGAGAGAGAGAGAGAGAGAGAGAGAGAGAGAGAGAGAGAGAGAGAGAGAGAGCTTGGGGTTATTTACCAGCAAGGCAGAAAAACAAAAAGGGGAGACCTAAATCAAAAGCAAACACATAATTATTCTGCATTCAAGTTTCACGATTATTAGCCTCCCCCCCCCCATATCCTGGACAACAAACAATCGATGAGGGTAGAGATCTATATAAATCAACGTTGGTGTCAGAACAAATCGAATCGAAATAATGCTTCTATTATTTAAATCAATAAAGCGTTTTTAAGCCGGAAAGATCCGATCCGTCTGAGAGTATTTTTTTTGGGGGGGGGGGGGAGGCTGGTTTGCTTTTCGGCAGGCGAACGAGTCGAGTGCTCAGCTACCTTGGAGGCAGAAAAAGGTCCGCCTCAAACTTCGTGGGTAAAAAAATTAATTCGGATTCGGAACGCTTCATGTCTGAGCAGTCGAAGTTGTTTCTCTTTGTTAAAATCATGTTTTCTACTAGTCCAAAGCTTGGATAGATAGTAGGCTGGGGAGGAGGTTTTGATTTGGTGAACTGCGGTCTCCACGGTCTTGATAATCAAGCCGTATGCTGGGGGGTCATGATGGGGGGCAGGGGGGTTGGGGGAGTCTCTTTCTTAATTCTCCATCACCCCAGTTCTTTGTATCCAAACAGCAGGTGCATTCTCAGGTCACTAATTGTTGAATGGATTTTTTTTCTCCCGTCACCTCTCCCTTCTCTCCCCCCCCCCCGCAGTGTTTGCTCTAAGCAGAAAAGACTCTAAACATTTTCCTTTTTGTTTGTTTGTTTTAAGTTGTGAAGGAGGAAATGGGGCTGGTCGATGTAAATCGGAACGAAGGACTAGTGCTAATGTACCGTTGAGGAGATACATCAGGAGGTGATGATGATGATGATGATGATGATGATGATGATGATGATGATAAATAATAATAATAATAATAATAATAATAATAATAATAATAAACGTTCATCCCATCCACCCCCCACCTAAAGGTAACCTCCCTCTCCCCGTCTAAATAACTCAGTGCCTTACTTGTTTGCAAATCTCCCCCAATAACTCCTGGCAACCAATTTCTATATATCCCTTTTGTTGCTTTCCAATCTGGCTCCATCTGGCTGATATAAACGAATAATCCCGCTTGATACCATTCCTAATCCATTTCTTTCTTTCTTTTTGTTTTTTGTTTTCCTGCGGAACTGAAAGTGGAGGGAGGGATTAATAATCTTTAAACATGGAAACGACTCCCCACCCCACTCTCCATCTTTCAAAACAATCACGGAGGGATTGCTCCAAATTCAGTAGATGCCCGGCCCTCCTCCCTCCCTTCTTATGTTTTAATATAGGACAGCAAAAACATGTTCATAAACAATTTTCCGGAACCTATTTTATGCATTATTATTATTATTATTATTATTATTATTATTATTATTATTATTATTATTATTATTATTATTATTATTATTATTATTATTATTTAGGCAAAGTCGTCTGTGTGAGAGGCTGGAGTGTTTCTGGATCAGAGAGGCGAGTGTTAAAATAATAGACCATCGTTGAGAGAGAGAGAGAGAGAGAGAGAGAGAGAGAGAGAGAGAGAGAGAGAGAGAGAGAGAGAGAGAGAGAGAGAGAGAGAGTCATGTCTGCTTGAACATTCAAATATTGTCTCACTCTCTGCCATCCACTACGTTCCCCTAGCTGAGGTATTTTCATCGTCATTTTGTTTTTGGAAGGGAGGAAGAGGGGGGGGGGAAGGACTTTTCCAGAAAAGGTAAACAGGAGGAGGGAAGTAGTGGTTTAGGGACTGGGGCGCGTGTGCGTGGAATTTGCCTGCTCTCTCCAGCTTTTTTGCTTCCGATTCCTCTGGTTAGCATTTCGAAAAAGCGTCTTCACGGAAGACTGCGTGTTTTTTCCCCCCTCTTGCACTCCCTTTGGGTGAAGCTTCCCCGAAGCCTCCTTCGCTTTGGTCTGTTCGCACTGCATGCCCATCCTCGAATCGCTTCGCTTTTTTTTTTTTTAGAAGGGGGGCAAAAACCGTTCCCGTTTGACACTCTTGTTTTTTTTCCTCCCCCCTTTTTTTTGAGCCCAAAGGAATTATAGCTCAAGTTCCCTTTAGCAAGCCAACCAAGAGCTGCGCTTGCTAGTGTACAACTGTGGGCTCCCTTCGCGGACAGCTAAGCAGTTAAATGTCGAGGGACAGACCAAGCTGGGGCTTTCTTTTCCCTGGAACGAAAAGTCAAGACAATTCCGGGTTACCAGCAAATGCTGGAGACCGGGCAGGTTGTTTTAGGGCAGGCGTTGGGGAGGAAAGAGGAGATTTCACACAGAGGAGAGGTCGGGTTTTTCCTTGGTGTGCCGGCGGGCGCCGTCACACACTTTCTTGCAGCGTCCTCATCCTTAGGCAGAGAGAACCAACTGGGCATTTGGTACCCCAGGCTGAGATACAGGGATGAACGTGGCACAAGAGAACGGAAAGCGGACACTCACTGCCCAGACCTCAATTGTTAGTTAGGTTGCTTGCCTTTGGGAAGGACAAAAAAATACGTTTAGACAAAGAAAGTCCAAATTCCAGCGACAGATGGATGCAACTTAAACGGGTTATTATCCTACAGCTGCAATACCGAATCTTTCAGAGAAGTGGTTTCTTTGGGATGCTGGATGCAGAGCGGGCCAAAGCGGAACCCAGTCGGATGCGATTCTGAAATAACAATCCTTAAAAGCAACAAGCCTATAAATGTGCATGATCAATGATGCAGTATATTTCAGTGCTCGCTCCTCTCCTGTCTAATTTGTGCGGGGAGGGAGAGACACGTGCACATAGGTGTGCAATTTGTATCTAGGTGTAAGCGCATAGACGCGCACCCTGCACATCTCTGCAAGTCGTTGAAACACAGCGCTTGTGCTCCTGTCGATAGCTCCCGATTGCGACCCGAATCCTGGCATGTGTGCTCAGAAGTCAGTCAGTCCTACGCATTTCCGTGAGATATATATATATATATATATTCCCAGCTAAATCCTAGATATGATGCAGTGTGGCAAGCAAGGAAATTCGATGTTGCCTTTTCGTCGTCGTCTGCTGCCTGCTTGGCACATGATCCAACCTGCCCGTCTCGTTCTTGTTCTTTGTTTTTAAAGGCTGCAACAAGCCGAGCAGGAAATAGAGGCAGAAAGCATCTAAGGGGCGTTTTTTGTTTTCAGAAAGCGGCTGGGTTGGGGATGCTCAGTGGGGGGGGGGCTTTCCAAAACTGCAGAATCAGGAGCTCTCCCCCCCCCCACACACACACCCCTTTCTCTCTCCTCCAACTCCATAATTTCAAAGTGACTTAAGTGCTGGTTCATCAGCTTTTCCTTTTGTCCGCACCAGTTGTAAATAATGGTTTTGAGATTAGCTAATTAAGGCGCATTAATCACTGGTAGAAAGGGAATAAATCAAAGCCGGACTCGAAAGTGCGGGCTCCCCCCCCCCTCCCCAAAGAGAAGCGAATGGCAACTCTATCTCCAGCGGACAGGTGCTCTTCTGTGAATGCTGCGGGCGGCTGGGGAAGGACGGACAAAAAAGCCATCCGGCTTTCACCCACCCTTTGCTCCTTTCACGCCGGAAACCAGTTCAGAGCTGAGCCGCCTGAAAGCAAAACTGGAAGGCTGGTTTGAGGGACAGGAGGAGAGAGAGGGACTAGACGTGTTGAGTAAAAGAAACGAAGGAATAGCTGAAGAAAGGAAGAAGACAGAAACATGCACGTGTTTCTTTTTGCCTTGCCCTGCTGCTCCTGCTCTTCACATGACTTGTGTTCCAGTTCTGCATGTTTCGACCCTCACCCTGCTGTTGTTTACAGGCACAACGTTTGCTATCACGACAAGCCTCCTCTCGCGCCCAGAAAATCCCCCTCCAGCCCTGCGCTCCGCTCCCCCTCCCCTCCCCCGTCCCTTTGAATCTCAAAGTGTAGCCCCAGCAATGCGGATGATGAGATAGCTAGACAAAAGTACCACTTTGACCAGGCTGCGTTAGCCTTGACCTTGCCCGAAAGGAGATGCCGGCCGGCCCGCCAATCCACCTGGCTCGGCGGCATCGGATCAGATTCACCTACAAGTCAGCAACTTTTGCAGCGAAGTCGCCCGTTTCCCCCTCTGCAGGCCTCCCCAGAGCAAGGTGCCCCCTTCGCCCCCCACCGCCAGGAGCACGAAATGGCAAGCGCACCCCCAGCCCTCTCTTGAGCGGCTCAAGAACCCATTTCAGTCCGCGGTCAGACTCAGTCAGTGGGGATCCCCTGGAGGATCGCTCCCTTCTGCAGCCTCCAGGGAGGGCGGCGGGCGGGCGTACCTTCTTCCAGCCTGCAGCAGCAGCAGCAGCAGCCAGCCTGGCTCCAGCCATCCCCAAAGTGCTACTGCTGCCCTCATCCACTCCAACTCCAAAGCACACTATACAAATTGTTCTTCTCTCTTTTGCTGGGCAGCGCTGCCAAGCGCAGGTGGCTAATTCTCTGAACACCAAGCCCTCTGAATAGCACAGCCTGACCCCCCCCCCCGTTTGCTTCCCCCTCCCCCTTTTTTCGGTCAAGAACCTTATAATTAATTTTAAGTTACTCAATGTACCGTATCATTAAAAACAGTCTGGAAAACAGCATCAGAGACACACGGGGATGGTGTGGTGGTGGGGAATGTTGGGGGGGGGGGAGGTCCACATACAGAGGAAGAGGGGGATGGGAGGCTGGGGTCGATTTGCATAAAGCTTTGTCTTTAGCGCCTGTAGAGCTGCCAAAGGGTTATAACGCTAATTGCGCAAGATTAATGCGACCATTGTTGTCCGCTGGTTTCTACGGTTTTATTTCCCCAAATGGCTCTGAGAGAGAGAGAGAGAGAGAGAGAGAGAGAGAGAGAGAGAGAGAGAGAGAGAGAGAGAGAGAGAGATGCACGCACTCAACCTTCAGGCCGAACTCGTGGATCCAAGTTGTAAAATCCAAGGAGAACGAGAGGACCCTCTTTCCCCCATAATAGCCTCATCGTTCATACTGAAAGGGCCGTTTTATGGGACAGGTGTTTAAATGTGCTTCTGCCAGTAAAAGCGACGTTTAAAAAAATAATAAAATAAAAAGTCCTGTGCCACATCAGGGCTTTCTCTTAGCGGCAAGCAATGCGCGGGTTATAACAGCCTGTGCAACAGCGCTACTTAGTGGTCGAGGTAGGTATTTCAGAGCCCAAGCCATAGCTCGGAGTTAGAGCGGTCTGATGCTGTCCCTAAGCGGACTGAAAGGAAAACGGGCGGTTCTCTGATCCTAACAGACGAAGAAAGTCCGGTAATTTACTGACGCAAGTGCAGGACCTCCTCTGGACGCATGCAGCAGGAGGTGGACAAGTCTTGAGGTGGTGGGACTGTACCACTTGTCCGCGGGAGTATTGTTCTTGAATGCTTTCCCTATTCCAAATGTTTCCTGCCAGCAGCGAACTAGCACAGCAGAGAGAAAGATTCTAGTCCAGTCCTAGTTTTCTGCATAGAAACAGTTTGGGGTTTCTCTAATATCCAAAGAGCTAGTCTAGAGCACCCCCAACTTTCTGGGAAATGCTCCAGTTTCTTCTACCACATGGGGATCTACCATCCCTTTCTGCTTAGGTGCAGCCAACACAGTTGGACTCAAAAGGTGGAGGGTTTCAGGCACAGCCTTCTGTGTGGAGTCCCAAGGCATTCTGGTATGCAGATGTGCACATGCGTACGTGTACGTGCCCACTGGCCTCCTCCCTGTTTGGACACTTCTCAGTGCTGTTTGATGCAGAAAGGTGCTCCTCCACGTTTTGACTTCCTGCCGACCCAGGAAGGTAGAGTCATAGAAGGGACCTTGGCAGTCACCTAGTCCAACTCACCTGTGCAGTGCAGCTGACATCCCTGACAGGTGGCCAGAATCTGCTGAAAAACGTCCAATGAAAGGGGGTCCACAACAGTATGAGGCAGATTGCTCTAGTGCTGGAGAGCCTTTACAGTTAGGAAGTTCTTCCTCATGTCTAGCCTAAATCTATTTTCCTGTATGGTAGTTTCGGCCCCTTGGTTCTAGTCCTGCCCCCAGGACCTCAGCCAGTGGCCAATCCTTGATGCTGCCCATGCACATTCTCAACCAAAAATAAATGTGTTATCTGCACAAGGTCATATAACATTATGGCTGCCCTATACCAAGTTAAGCAACCCATTGGTCCATTTAGCTCAGCGATGGCTACTACATCAACTCTTTATCATTTTCCTGCTCAATCCAGAGATGCCAAGGCACTGAACTTGGGACCTTCAACATGCAAAGCATTTGATCTACCGCTGAGCTATAGCCCATTTCCAACAATCACCATGTGGTGTAGTGGCTCTAGAGCAGTGTGTCTCAAACTGTGGGTCGGGACCCACTTGGGGGGCCGCGACCCAATTTTTGGTGGGTCCCACAGAGTCTCCAATGAAAACACCAGTGATGGAAAGATCAGATAACTAATTGCCTCAAGCTATTAAAAAAACCGATAGCTGCTAATAGCCCTGCAAACAGCTGAACTCCTGCAGTTTGCAAGCTTTGTAAATATATAGAGATAAATGAGTGTCTTTTTCTGGGTTTTTTTTTCCAAGTCCATCAATGACAGGTAGTGGGGGCAGGTGAAGGCTGGGTCACATAATTAAGCCCCTCAAGTAGGGCTGCTTCATTACAAGAAATGGATTGAGGTTTTTTTGCAAATAAATAAATATATTATTTCTTTCTAGATCACCTTTTTTAAAGTCTAGTAAAACTAGGTGGGTCCTGATAGATTGTCATTTTAAAAAGTGGGTCCCTGTGCTAAAAGGTTTGAGAACCACTGCTCTAGAGCATCAGGCAAGCAAAACACCAAATACAATCTGCAGCACTTAACCCTTCCCTTCACGACAATATGGCTCAATAAGATTGGAGATATGATGTGTCTTCAGTGGGCATTATTCTGCACATCCCCCCCTTTCTACAGCATGATTAAAAGTTCCACTACAAAGCCTATCATATTCTTAGCCCTTTGGGCATGTGATGACCCAATCCTAGCCTTACGCCAGCGGAGCACGTGCTGTTGTGCTTTCGTAAAAGTGTTGTAAATATTTTCCCTTACTTTCCCGTAAGCCTCCCAATAATCAATGGGTCTCTGTCAGGCTCCAGAGAGGGGCTCCAGCAACCACACACTGATCCATGGCAGTAGCGCCTAGTGCTTAGTGCTCAGTCCCTTCCCCTGTCTTCCCCTTTATTTGGGTATGCAGCTTGCTGTGAAAAAGCCTTGGTAGTTTGAATCCGTTGCCACCAGCCCAGGAGATCAGGTTAGCCAGAGGGGTTCCCTGGGTAAAACCTCTCTTCCTAGAACAATACTAGACCTCAGGGGTCTCTATTAAGATCCATCTTGCCTGAAGAGCAAGGAGACTTGACAATCCACCTTCCCAGACTTAGGCAAGACTCAGAGTGATTATGCAAAAAGTTTTATTAAAAGGCTGATGGTTAAAAATAAATAAATAAAAGGAATCATGGAATCAATTGAATAAGCAGAAAAAGTGAAGAGTTAACTTTAGTAAAAGAGAATCAATTTAGCTGCAATAATCATTTTGCCACCAGGTGGCGATGCTGCTGTACAAGGGCCAACTTCCCAGGGATTTTGAAAGCCTGACACAATGGTTTGGAACATGCAGAGAGAGACACAGACTGAAAGTTCTAGTATTAGTTCTGATACATAGAAATGAGAGCTGATTCATACTAACACCTTATTGGTTCCCTGCTGTGTCATAACAACACCTCATTGGGTCTCGGAACAACTACTCACATTGGTCATTTTTGAGTTAAGGAAATCCACTTTTTGTTACATAAGGCAGTTGTGTTTTCTGTTTCCGGTTATTTGGCCATAACGATTGATAGATACAGATAATTAAACACGGTTTGTTTCATTGCATTAAATTAACTTTCCAATGATATATAACTTTATATAACTATAACTTTTAGATTGTGAGCCCTTTTGGGACAGGGAGCCATTTAATCATTTGATTTTGTCTGTAAACCGCTTTGTGAACTTTTTGTTGAAAAGCGGTATATAAATACTGTTAATAATGATGATGATGATGATGGCGACGATGATGATATTCCTAAATACAAAGTTTCCAAAAGGTTTCCAATAGTGGTGTCACCCCTTCCCACTCGAGGCTGTGACCTGGTGCGGTCTGCTCCCTCCGCACCCCCTTAGTGACACCACTGGACAGGATAGATATTTTGATCTACATATGTGCTAAGGCAATTTATTTGTTTTGATAAGTCCCAATTCCTACATATCACA
The DNA here is from genome assembly GCA_026170595.1 of Plestiodon gilberti rubricaudatus. Lineage (NCBI taxonomy): Eukaryota > Metazoa > Chordata > Lepidosauria > Squamata > Scincidae > Plestiodon > Plestiodon gilberti. The sequence continues at coordinate 22,121,083 of JANXHW010000002.1, read as the reverse complement.
GACCATTATGTTCTGCACACCTCCCATGCATTTTATTGGGGTTCCTTATGCCGAACTTTCAAATGGACAGCTTGCAGGAATGAGAGAGAGAAATGCACTTACAAAATAAAATGGTAGAAGACTCTTTATTTCTGTTACTAAATACTTTGCCATTGGAAATTGGTTTTGTATTTTACTGACTACACACACACACACACACACACACACACACACACACACAGACGAAGCAGTAACATTAGCTTGCACTCCCTCACTCATCTTTTACTGCAATGGTGTTTAGTTTATTGGCTGCATTTCCTACAGAGCATATAGCATCAACAGCACTGCTATGATTTGAGCAGCTCTTTAGCTCAAGTGTTTTACAAAATATTAACTTTCTCAAGATTTCGCAGGCCGACATTTTAAGCTGCCTAAGTAATAGTGAGGCAGCAGAGCTAAAAGGCTTGGTGAAGCTGGGGAACTGAAAACTCCAGTCAATCAATTCTCATCACTTCTCCTCCTGAAGCCTGAGCTTGCTGCTGTTGCTCTTCTCCTTCTTACTTCCCTCTTCTGAGGCATTCAAAGAAGGAAAAGTCTTAGGAAAAGGTCAGGCCAGAGGCCTCTGGGTGACAGAGCCTTTTGCTTTGCATGCAGAAACTTCAGGTTCAACCCTTGCTGTCTGCCAGAAGGGCTGGGAAAAAGACCCCTGTGTAAAACGCCGGAGAGCCACGGCCAGTCAGTGCGGACAATATTGAGATGGTTTAAAAATCTGCTTCAGTATAAGGCAGCATCATAGCAGAGGTATCGCAAGGGGGGCGGGGCTTGTGATGTCACAGCGGGTGTCGTGGCTCCATGCCTACCACGGAAGCTAGCCACGTCCCTGCATCATAGTATCAATGTGTTTATAGGCTGGGCATCCTTATGCCATTTTCTTAGGAATGTTCTCCAGCTTCTCAGAAAGGCATAAAAGACCAAGAATCATGTTGTCTGGACATGCTGGGGTAGGTTGGTGATGTAGACCGGAGGTTTTCAACCTGTGACCCGCATACCCCCAGGAGTACGCGGACCACAGGTTAGGGGTACACGAGACGCTGCCCGTTATCAGCTGCTGAGATCAGCAGCTGATGACGGGCAGCTGTAGTCATTTTTTTTCCGGGTTGTGCGCGAGCACTGCAACTTGGGAAAAACAGCTACAGCCCTCCCAATGTCCCCTGTAGGCCGCCAGCATCTTGAATCTCGCATAATCTCGCAATGTAGAATCAGAGGATCTTCATATTACACTAAGGGTTAAATTACACATTTAGTTGGAGTGCTGGGATTAGAACTTCCCAAATACTTGCTATTTCTTGTAAAAGCAGATACACCTTGTATTTGCATCAGGCTATGACATTAAGAAATCTAATCCTTTCCCCCATGCCAATTTTGCTTTAAGCTTCTGTTATCCACAAAATGGTAAACTGATGGGGACAAAATGTGCCCAAGTTTTCTCTCCATGGTAAATTGCAGTTTGGGGGAGTGATTTAAACAGGGAATTGCTATGGGGAGAAAGGGTTGGACCTCCTCCCTCCTAATCTAAATCAGGTCCCTCCAAAGTTTGCTTTTGCAAGAAAAAAAGAGGTTGGAAGTTACAACCATGACTCTCCAATATAAAATGCCATTTGGCGCTCAGACAGTCATCTCAGGACCAAGCTATGCATTACGGGAAGTGTGTAACATGACCCAATGTTTTTGTTTATTAATAATAGTGCTGGAAGGTGACCAAAATGGGGCAAAACCATGGCAGGGGTGGGTGGGCGGGTGGTAATTTAGCACCTTGCCCTGTTGTGGTTCTGATCCCAGGCACGCACATTGTACACTCCTTTTAAAAGAAAACAAAGTTCCATTGAAAGCCAATGGCAGCTTTTCTCTTTTTAAATTAGTACACAGGATGTGTGTGATTGGGACCAGAGCTGAAGCAAGAGCCATCTACTAAAGCCTCTCCACCCCCACCCCTGCTGTGGTTTTGACTCATTTCGGATGCATCCAAGTACTATTATTAAGAAAAAGGGAAAAAAAGTGGATCACACATGACACATTTCCCATAATTTGTTGTTTGGGCCTTAGAATAGATCTAGCAGTCTCCACTTCTCAGAAACAACTAGAACAGGGATGTCAATCTCATTTCATACAGCGAGCCGAATAGCATTCATGGATGCCTGCTGAGGACCAGAAGTGACATCATTAAGCAGAAAATGATGTCATTAAGCAGATGATGGCCAGAAATAAGCACTCTGTTCTCATGCAGGAACTCATTTGCTGCAAATGACAGGAGAGAAAATGTGCAAATCCTGATCATATTTTCAAGGTATGGGAGAATCCAATAGTCACGTGGACTGCCCTTTTAGCAGCTCCATTTCTGCTGAGGCATTACTTTGCAACTCAGCAGCTGAGACGTGCTCTACGAAGTGTCACCTCAGCAGAAGCAGTGGTGCTGAAAGGGTGACATGCATGATAATTGGGCTCTCCCAGCACCTTGGCAGTATCCCCTTCTCTCACTCCTCATGGTCTGCCTCTTCTCCTGCAACATTTGTTTGCCTTCTACTTCTGTCGCTCCCTCGCAGAGCCTCTGCAGAAGCGGCACTGCTGAAAGGACAGTGCCACTGGGAGAGCCCAATTATCACATGGGCTGAATAAAGAGCTTCTGTGGACCATATCCCCTTAACTAGAAGGCAGTTGATGCTCTGAAACTCAAGATCATCTACTCTCATATTAACCCCCTGGCCCTACGGTCACCTCTGAAGGCCTTTCTGCAGATATTTCTCTCTACCAAGGCTAGGTTGGTCATGACCAGAGATCATGCTTTCTCAGTGGTGGAACTCCAATTTTGGAATGCCCTGTTGCCTGACAACCTTTTTATTTCTTTATTTGTATGCATGACAAATATATTGGCATATACATGTATGTGGCGCTGGGTACCTGCCAGGAAAGCATGACTCACTCCAGTAACGTGACTTTAGAACTGGACTGATTGCAAAAGGCTTCAGTTCCCACATGCTGTGAGGATGCCTCACTTCCCCTCCCCCCCCCCAAAAAAATCTAGCAGGTTGTTTTGGAAGATGCTTTGCCTGGCTTTCATTTTTGGAAAATTCCATGAGTGACTGCATCTTGTTTGCACAGTACATTTGAACCTGTGCGCAAAAGCCACGTCCTGGTAGCTTCCTGACTTGGAGCAAACAAAGTTGTTAATGATACAAAAGGAGGTATCTCCAACCTTAGCTGCCTTCACCAACTCCATGGCTAAATGCAATCATGAAGTCCAGTCTAATGAAGCAGCTGGCCTCCAGAGCCAGCTGCCTCACCCTTGCCTTGGCAGGGTGCAAAACAACAGCAGCACCCACAGCAGGCATGAACACTCCAAGGCCATCAAGGTATCAAAGAAGGTTTGTTGAAAACCTCCCCCCACAAAAGATCCAAAACGTTTCTATGGGTAGGAAAACGTATATAATGCTGGGTCACAGGACCGCATGTGTCTTCATCTTTGATCTGCATTGTCTTGCATTGCAGTCAGGTTAGTTATGTTGCCTGCTGACCCACTGAAGCACCCCCATCCCAGCTGCTACCCAAGAACCACTTTGCCAAGCCAGCACCCAGGATTGGTAACTGAACATTTTCTTCTCTTTCCAAAGTTTTTACCATCTTTCCTTCCCCAAGCACAACTGAAAGCTATTGTGCCAGAACGGGCTGGATAGCTATCCCTCCTGGGTCACCTTGCAAGGCACCCCTTCTCCCTAGAAAGCAGGTTCATCTCCCTTGCTGTGCTTCCCATCTTAAAATTAAAACTTGCTTTCAAGCTCTTTCCGTCTTTTGCATCCTGTATTCAACCCAGGAGATCATTTGGTCTTGCCAACCAAGACCTGTCATCCCTGCAACACTTTGCACACAAAACAGCAGAAAAGGATACAGTTCTTGTGGCTGCACTTTCACCCTTGCATCCCACTTTCTTCCAGCTGAACCACTGAGCTGTGCCATTGGCTGTTGCACAGGGTCCAAGCACACTAAGCAGCTTTCCTCTGTGTGCACATGTTAATGTGTGTTCTGAAAAGCACACCCGGTAACAGCCTCACTGGGTCATATATTCGGCACCTTGTCTCATGAGTTGCAGGTGCCAAGTAGAAATGGCCTTGTTCCACCAAGCCTTTTAATTTCATTTTATTTATTTATTTATTTTTCACATTTTTTTTATACCGCCCTTCCTCCAAGGAGCTCAGAGTGGTGTACATATTTCCTTCCCTCCTTTTTTTGTCCTCACAACAACCCTGTGAGGTAGGTGGGGCTGAGAGATAGTGACTGGCCCAAGGTCACCCAGGAAGCTTCGTGGCTGAGCAGGGATTTGAACCTGGATCTTCCAGGTCTAAGTCCGACTCCCAAACCACCACACCATCATTTCATTTAAATTCGGCAGGAAGAAAGAGGGACACATAGGTGGAAGTGCAATTGTTGTTCAGTTGTTAAGTCGTGTCCAACCCTTCGTGATCCCATGAACCACATCCCGCCAGGCCTTCCTGTCCTCCACTATCTTCCTGAGTTCACTCATTTTCATGTTCGTTGCATCGGTGATGCTGTCTAACCATCTCATCCTTTGCATTCCCCTTCTCCTTTTGCCTTCAGTCTTTCCCAGCATCAGAGTCTTCTCCAGAGAGTCCTCTCTTCGCATTAGGTGGCCAAAATATTTGAGCTTCAGCCTCAGTAACTGTCCTTCCAGGGAACAGTCAGGGTTGATTTCATTTAGGATTGACTGATTTGATCTCCTAGCAGTCCAAGGGACTTTCAGGAGTCTTCTCCAGCACCACAGTTCAAAAGCATCTATTCTTCGGCGCTCAGCCTTCCTTATGGTCCAACTCTCGCAACCATACATTGCTACTGGGAACACCATCGCCCTGACTGTACGAACTTTTGTTGGCATGGTGATATCTCTGCTTTTTATTATGCTGTCTAAATTTGCCATAGCTTTTCTTCCAAGGAGTAAGCGTCTTTTAATTTCATGGCTGCTGTCTCCGTCTGCAGTGATCTTGGAGCCCAGAAAAGTAAAATCTGTTACTGCTTCCATTTCTGCCCCTTCTATTTACCAGGCACTGATGGGACCAGATGCCATGATCTTAGTTTTATTAATGTTGAGTTTCAAGCCAACTTTTGCACTCTCCTCTTTCACCCTCAGCAAGAGGCTCTTTAGTTCTTCTTCACTTTCTGCCACTAGGGTGGTATCGTCTGCATATCTGAAGTTGTTGATATTTCTCCCAGCAATCTTGATTCCGGCTTGCGATTCATTCAGCCCTGCATTTCTCGCACGCAATTGGAATTTTAGTCATTTTAATACTGGAATGTTGTCTCTGTTGCATGTACCGTGTTTTGATGATTTTCATCTCATGTGTGTGTGCACGTGCACATGTGTACACGCACATGTGTGTGTGCACATGTGTGCGTGCTTTGAATGTGTTTTGTTTTATTTTCAACTGCCTTGAAAAGTTTCTTGTGGAGGCAAGTTATAAATATTAAATAAAATACATTATAAACACAACACATGGAATTGGCCTTCTTCACAGCCACCTCACAGTGGGTCGCTTTTCTCAACACTACTAAGCAAAAGTCACCTGTTGAATTCCATGCTGTCATAGCACTTGATAAAAACACAGAAGATCAGTGTGGAGCCCTTCCTGGACTGCACTACCTTGGATTGCAGACGGAGGGCGACAGGCACAATCAGAAGGAAAAAGCTTCATCTGAGGAAAATCTTCCTTTGTTAGATCATCGACAGCTCCACATTTTAAAATTATGGTTCCTGAACTTCTAAAATGCCTGGCTGTGTTTTCAAGGTTTTGTGATTGAGAGTTCTTTAAAATAAAAAAGCGGGGGGGGGGGCTTGATTCCCAGAATTGAAAGACTCTCAAAGGGAGATGGCTTCCTCTGATTGCCCATTGCCAAGTTAGATCATTACCCTGAAGAAATCACTTGCAGGGCAGCCTGATTAATAGCCTGATCCATCACAATTCCTGGCATCAGGTCAGTGTTGCCCGGCCAGAGGGCATATGCCAGAGGGAGGGGTGTGTGTATTATTCACTGCTCCTGGAAAGGCCTTACACCAGCATAAAGGGATGCAAGGTAGAGGGGAGGGTTCAAGGCAGATCCAAGGCACATTGTACTAAATAAAAGGACGAACAGCAGAATGTCTGGAAAAGGTGTGGGCCTTGCTCCCAGGGTGAAATGCTCTTGGTTGGGTGAGCTGACCCAGCTATTAAATAGCATCATTACAACATTTCTACCCTTTGGAGGATTCCAGGTGGATTCCAATTAAACTGCAGACAGTATACTATCAAAGACTTGCAAGTGAGAAGTTATCGAACCTATTATTCTAGCTTTCCTGGGAAAGAGGGACCTCATTTGGGCCAACTCTGCTGATTGGTTTGGTTGCATTGCGGCTCTGTTGATGTCTAAATAAAGCCTAGTTTATTTGAAAATACTTAGATATGCCCTTCCTCCCCCCCCCCAATTAGGGAGGCAACAAAATTTAAAAGCAACTGTGAACTAAAAATAAACAGTTGAAACTATCAGAATACATCAGCAATCCTTTAAAAAAAAGTCAGGTCAGTAGGCAGCAAAGGAGAAAAAGTAAGCCTAGACCAGTGTTTCCCAAACTTTTTCAACCAGCACCTCCCTTGACCATTGGCGACCATTGGCCATGACTCCCCATTACATGGTGTTGATGCCTGCCAATTGGCATTGCACTGTTTTCCGAGAGGATTCCATGGCACTCCGCGGCTTCCCTGGCTGGTTTCCACGGCTCCCTTGGGAGCCGCGCCTCCCAGTTTGGGAACCACTGGCCTAGACAAACAGGTGACTAACTCCCAAATGCTGATGAAAGTATATGAATTTTCAACTGCCATTAAAAAATGGGCAGAGATAGGGTCACTCTGATCTCCAGGGACATGGAGTTCCACAGGTGAGGTGCCACCACCACCAAGGCCCTCTCCAGACTCCGGGGTCACTGCCAACTGAGCTTCTGCAGGTGGCAAAACCTGCAGGATGCCCCTTCCAGCTGACCTCAGGATGCAGGCTATTTCATAAGGGGAGGGAGGCAGTATCAGATAACTTGGTCCAAGCTATCTGGGCTACTAACCTGCACTTTGAATTACACTCAAAAACTGGCTGGCAACCAGAAATCCTGGTATAATAGTAGAGTGATGTGGTGAAACCACCTGCCACCAGTCAAAACTCTCACAGTCACATTCAGAGCTAGTTGACGTTTCTGGGTGGTTGCCAAGGGCAGCATCAAATAAAGCAGGTTACAGCATTGATACCATAGCCAGGTTTGACTGGTTCAGGAAAGGATGCAGCTGGCATACCAGCTTCTTTACCTGGGCACTCTGAGCCATAACTGCTACCTGGGCAATCAGGAGCAAAGCTGGGTCTAAGAGCAGCTCCAAACTGTGAACCTAGTCCTTCAAGGGAAGTGCAACCCCTTCCAAAACACAATGACAATGCACTATTTGAGTTGCAGGTCTCCTGATGAATAACACCTTTGTCTTGTCCAGATTTAACTTCAGCCTGTTTGACCTCATCAAGTCCATTACTGTCTCCAGTGGGTCATGAATTCCAGAGCTTCCCCAGCCCCACCCCCTCTAATAACCTCCCCCAGTGATTTAATGTAGATACTAAATAATATGGGTGAAAACATTATCCTGGTGAGATACCATAAGCCAAATGCCACAGTATCATGCAGGAGTCTCCCAATATCGCCATCTGGAAGCTTCCCTTCAAGAAGGGCTGTAGCCACCAGTGGTGTCGCTAGGGGGGGGGGCAGACCGCCCCGGGTGCATGGCCAAGGGGGGTCAAAGCCCCCACACTGGTGGCAAAATGGCGGTGGCAAGCAGCTGCAGAAGCCTCCATGCGGGCTGGTAGCGGCGAGAAATATTGCCCCAGCCTGGTTTCCAGGAACGTTTTTGCGCTGCATGACATCACTTGGGGACAGGGTGAGTGATGTCATGGGGGTGTCACGGGGGGTAGCTACGCCTCTGGTAGCCACTACAAAATGGTGCCTCCAAGCCACATCCCAGCCAGGCAATCCAGACGTATACCATGGTTGATAGTATTGAAAGGCACTAAGAGTGAGAGGTCCAGCAGAACCAACAGGAATGCACCCCCTCCCCATTCAGTTTCTGGTCATCACCTAGGTTGACCAAAGCTGTTTGGTCAAAAGCTGCCCAAAAACACGAGGTTAGAGTCTGGTCAGTAATTATCCAACATGGTGTGATCTGGGGAGAGTTTTTCAGGAGACTGTGGACCACCACTGTCATTTTAAGGTGGGACAGAACCATGACCGGGACAGATGTATTAACTACATACAGCATTAATTACATACTCCTTGGCCACTCAGCCAGACCTCTTCAGTGAGCTTTAATCAGTCAATGTGGGCAAAGATCAAGCATGCTTGTGGACAATTTCACACATCCAAAAATCCTGTCTATACCCTCAGGCTGTACAAGCCTGAAAAAAGGATGTCATTGAAAAGAATCCATAACAACAGGACAAGCAGTTGCTGTGAGTGCATCCTTAGATACTGTCAATGTGGAGTCCAAGTCAAGACAGATGCAAATGATTTTGTCTGCAAAGTGTCTAGCAAATTGGTCACAGCAGGCTACTGAAGTATTCTCCATCCTACACTGAATGCCAGGAGGAAGCACATCTTGCATTATTGCAAGAGCTCTGATGGCCAACTCTCAGGGCTGGTGTCAGGCTATTTTGTGCCCTAGGCAAGGCTAACTTTTTACATGGGTTAAAAGAACCAATCTGCATATAACTGTGCACCTCAAGGGCAGTACTGCACCCCTCTGAGGTCTGCGCCCTAGGTGGCTGCCTAGTTAGCCTAATCATAGCACCAGTGGCATCGCTGGAGGTGGGGCGGAACGCTAAGTTCCGCAGCACGCTGAACCTCCCTTACTCACCGGCATGAGGTGGCCCCGCCCCTCACCTCACCCGCCCCTCGATGAAAGTGTCGACCCAGTGTGCGGCGGCTGTGAAGAAGGCCAATTCCATGCTCGGGATCATTAAAAAAGGGATTGAGAATAAAACGGCCAATATCCTTATGCCTTTGTACAAATCGATGGTAAGGCCACATCTGGAGTATTGTGTCCAGTTCTGGTCACCATACCTCAAAAAGGATATAGTTGAATTGGAAAAGGTGCAGAAAAGAGCGACCAGAATGATTTGTGGGCTGGAGCACCTCCCTTACGAGGAAAGACTACAGCGTCTGGGGCTTTTCAGCCTAGAAAAAAGGCGCCTGAGGGGGGACATGATTGAGACTTATAAAATTATGCATGGGATGGAGAGAGTGGATAGAGGGAAATTCTTCTCCCTCTCGCACAACACCAGAACTAGGGGACATGCACTAAAATTGAGTGGAGGGAGAGTTAGAACAGACAAAAGAAAATATTTCTTTACCCAGCATGTGATTCATCTGTGGAACTCCTTGCCACAGGATGTGGTGATGGCACCTGGCCTAGATGCCTTTAAAAGGGGTTTGGACAAATTCATGGAGGAAAAGACCATCACAGGTTACAAGCCATAAGCAACCTCCTGGTTGTTTTTTTTTTTTTTTTTTAGAAGTGGGTTTTCTCTGTGCCAGGTGCAAGGGAGTGGCGACTGGACACAGGTATCTTGTTGTCTCGTGTGCTCCCTGAGGCATCTGGTGGGGCCACTGTGTGACACAGGAAGCTGGACTAGATGGGCTTTTGGCCTGATCCAGCAGGGCTCTTCTTATGTTCTTATGTTCTTACCTTCAGAGCCATTGTGTGGGGTGAAGGCAACGCGCAGTAGATTCCCTATGCGTTGCCTTCGGCCCACTGAATGGCTCCAAAGGCGAGGGGGTGGGGCCGCCTCGTGCCAGTGAGTAAGGGAGGGTCAGCGTGCTGCGGAACTTAGCATTCCGCCCCACCTACAGCGACGCTACTGCATAGCACCGGTCCTGACAACTCTGCAAATGTGATGGTGGTAGAGAGAAGTATTCTTTCTCAGAGGTGTCACTATGGTGGGGGCGGTACTGTAATTTCTGCACAGTTCTACTCCCCGGTAGGAAGTGGCCCTGCCCCCTTGCCGTCAGAGCCATTCAGTGCGGCGAAGGCAATGGGTAGGGAGTCTCCTCATAAAACAATTAAAATGTGCAGCTTTAACATACAAACTTCCTGAGTTACAGCGCAATCCTATGCATCAGCGCAATCCTATGCAATCAGAAGTAAGTCCCTTTGTGTTCAGTAGAGCTTATTCCCAGAAAAGTGTGCATAGGATTGCAGCCTTAGAGTTGCAAAAGAATGTTACGTTACCTCAGCTCATAAATGAATGAATTCCTGTCACATTGTCTATTTCTCTCACGAGTTGCCCGTTTTGATTTTGTCACTTTTTTTTTCTTTTCCTCTTTTATTTATCTAGGTGGCCAAGATGAAAAGGAAAAAAAAATACTCCACAAGAATAGGGAGGTGATGAAGTTGAATAGAACTGCTCCGTGATTGACCATGGCAGTGGTCAAAACCCAGAGTGCCAAATCAGCGAACTGTGGTGAGGATTAGTACCTGCAAAACCGTTGATTGATGAGCACCCTCCTATTCTTAGAATCGAACACAACATGACACTTTCTTCAGCCGGCGTATTTGAAACGTGAGATTGTTGAATGATCTTGACTTGAAGGGGAAGGTGCTCTTCTGAGGAAAAGGAAAAATTAGAAACAAAAAGCCTTGATGATAAGCACCGTGATTAGGGGGTCATGAGAATGATAGCACCCAATGAAAGGAGCACAAAAGGTTAGTCTTTAGATTTCGTTCCTATTCAGGCATCACTGGCCATCAGAACAGTGTTATCCTGTGACATCTGTGTATTTCACTCCCTCTGCACCAATCTGTATGTAACTCTCTCTCTCTCTCTCTCTCTCTCTCTCTCTCTCTCTCTCTCTCTCTCTCTCTCTCTCTCTCTCTCCTAATCTATTCTAATAATTCTGGGCATAACTCAGCCAAAATTATAGCTCAATGTATGAATGCGTACTCAGAGGTAAGTCCAATTTTGTTCAATGGAGCTTGCTCCCAGTCAGTGGCGTACCTAGCACCACTGGTGCCCAGGGTGGACTGCTCCCACCACCCCGCCTTTAGCTGTAGACCTGGCCTCCACCTTGTAATCCCTTGGGGGAGGCCAGGTATACCTGGAATTCAAAGTAGTGGGGTAAACCTGGCCTCTGCCTTGAGAGTCCCCAAAGAGGAGGTCAGGTCTACCCAGAGGCATCGCTACAGTGGGGGCATACTGTAAGTTCCGCACTATCCTAGTCTCTGTTTACTCCACGGAACGAGGTGGCCCCGACCCCTCAGTGCCGCCCCCACCGTAGCGACGCCTCTGGGTCTACCCAGGATTTGAAGGGACAGGAATCCTGGTACTCCCTTACGGTGTGCACCCGGGGCAGCTGAATCCAGGTGTTCTGGCAAACATGCTTTTGTCCTGATCTGATGTTAACGTTCAACAGCCTTTTCAATGATCTTCCTTGAGATTACTAGAAGATCTCAGAATACTCTACAACTAGTAATGAACAAGTTAAAGGATTCCAGATGTTGAAGAAACCCTTTGGATTATCTGGGAGGATCTCCCAAGGTGGAAAGTAACATTTCTTTGCCCAGAACTTTCACACAAAGAAAATCTAAACAAGAGGAACATGCCAGAAAGCTAAGTTTGTTCAACCCTCTATTCTTCTCCAGGAAGTTAATTCCAAAGTGTTGAACAGTTCTGGTGGTATGTGAAAGCAATGAGGAAAGGGAAGGTGGATGGGAAGAGTCGAGTACTTACATTGAGGGGTGTGGGCTAATCCTGGCAAGTTAAGGCAGGGAGAGTGGGCCTGGTGGGCCTGGGAGAGTGGGCCTGGTAGGATATAAATATCCTACCAGAGCAACGAGATGAAGTAATATTGGAGGTGACTGCATTGAGTCATTGAAGAAAAAAATCATCATCCATAGCAGGTCAGTGATTTTTTAGGACCACTCAGAAAGTTGCAAAAGATCAAACAGCAAGCTTTCAAGTCCTACAGAATGTTTCATCAGGCTTGATGATAAGGAAAGTGTGTGTGTGTGTGTGTGTGTGTGTGTGAGAGAGAGAGAGAGAGAGAGAGAGAGAGAGAGAGAGAGAGAGAGAGAGAGAGAGAGAGAGAGAGAGAAGGATATTCGTTTTGTGATATGTGAAAGAGTGCCTGTAGAAAAATAGTATGGCCTGCACTGACCTCTTGTGGCAGAGAGCTGAATGCAGCTATTGTTCATCAGAGATGATTCATCTGTTTCCCCAACAGAACAGGGAACATTAAATAGATAGGGACTCGCAACTCGCAACCAAAGACTTGGGAGTTGGGGGCAAAGACTTGGGACTTGACTTGAGACTTGGACCCTGAGACTTGGACCTTGATTTGAGACTTGGAGTCAGAGACTTGATCCACATCCCTGGTTGCCAGCATCGTTGAATTTGAAGCGAGCTCTGGATTTACTAGGAGAGCAATACTAAACGGAATCCCACTTATTGTAAATTCAGTTGACAATTCTAATTCTGAATGAATAGATCCAGATGAACGATTTCGGTTCTCACAATCAGGACAGCATGGTGAGTTGGGCAAGGCCTGAAAACTTGACTGGCCTGAAAAGTCAAAGACTTCCATTGTGACCTCAGCCTCAAAGTCTCACGCCAAAAGTCCATTTGCCAGCACTGACAAAATAACTCCTGGGCTACGCTACAGAGTGGGAGGAAGATTAGAGAGGCAAGAGTGATGAAGGATGGATGTGAGCAAGTGAAGTTAGATATACGTCGACATCTCTTCATTGCCAATGGCGCAGGTGTTGCGAGATGAAAATGAAAACTGTTTATTGCCAAAGAGACTCTGAATGCTAATGACCTGTGAGCTATGACTTTGGATGAAACATGTGCCAGACTGGACTCTATTATGACACAATGCCGCTTGTGTTCCTGCCATGAGCAATGCTGAAGAAAGGTCTCCCCAAGAAGCATGAGGGTAAAACCTGACCAGCTGCCTGACACCATTTTCGCCATGTGTCCAAAAAAGCTCTCACAGAATTTACTCTGCATTCCCCCCCCCACTGTGATGTTCCTAGAAGAAACAATAGAGGAACACCTGAGATTCCACCCAGCCTTTGCTTTTGTCTCTTAAGTACCGACCATCAAGACAGCCTCCCACTGTCTCCTCTACCCTCCTCCCACTTGTTTGTTTTACCCCAGGTGCACTGAGGTGTCCTATCTAGGAATTCTTTTTCCTGTTTGTCTGTGTACCTGGGGATCCTCCTGGACATGTGCTCAGGTCCCTATAAAAGGCAGGAACAGACTGGAAACCCTCTCTTGGCTCTTCATTTTCCTCCTGGACTGGTACTGGTGAGATTCCTCTGCTCCATCTGGTTTTCCCTTCCCCCCCCCTCCTCTTCCCTATCTCTTGCAACCCTCCCTCCCTTCTCTCCTCAGTTAGTCACTGATTTGGTTCCTGAACCCAGCTTGTTCAGAACCTGGGAATCATTTTATTTCTCCCCCTTCTCCCAATACCCCCCACTCTTAATTTGACTTCGTTCTCAGTCATTCTGCTAGTCTGACCAGCTCAGACCCAATCTGCTAGTCCTTCTTTTCATTCACTGTTGTGCCAGATCTACAGCATCAGAGGTGAATTCTCCAGGATTTAGGTGACTATAACCCAAGTGAATCAAGATCTCTTCTAAATCTCTACTTCTACCTAAGTTCCTAGATCTTTCATGCTTTGGGAGTATGATTGCATATTGAACTGTGTTTTCTTTTTATTGTATGAATCTGCCTGAATTATTTAGTAAACTTTTGGAAAGCAACCACGGGTGTCTTCAATATTATTTAAAAACGGAATTCTGCAAAAGCCCAACTCTGGTATACATAGGTCTAAAGGTCCCAAAACATGCCAAATTGCTATATTTAAAGCTATTCCCCAAATTAAAAGCATTTTGGCTAACAGAGGGGTACATTTTAAATTGCAGGAGCTCATGATGACACCCCTCTATAGCATGCCCCATTTGTACGATAACATTAAAAATGGACTTTACATGTATTTTTATTTACTGTGTTTATTTAAAAATATTGACATCTCACCTCCCTCTCTTATAAAAGAAACCCAAACTTTCTCCTGTCACTCCCGTCACTGATTTCTACTTGGAAAGTTATACTTCATTGAAAAACCTTCTAGCTCATTTCATCCCAGACTCCTGGACTGGGTTGCAATAGCTTCAAAACAAAGGTATAAAATTGACAAATGAGATAAATGAATAAATGTAAAAGGTCAATTAGCTGAATGATTACTCAAAAAAAAAAAAAAAGGCCCCACTTTGTTCAATGGGACTTACTTCCAGGTAAATTTGCATAGGATTATAGCCTTAGAGCCCAATCCTATTTTCTCCCCCCCCCCCCACTGATGTAGTGGCACCAAAATGGCTACTGCTGCATCCTGCAGGAGGGGCAGTAGCAGAGGTCTCCTCTGGGTAAAGGAATTGTGCAGGGGGGGGTCTACTCGGACCTGTGCTAGCTGGTGCAGGTCTGCGTGGACCTGCACCATGGGAGGTTAAGATCGGCAGCTGCCGCTGAACCAACACCCTTCACAGATCTGATCCACCCATCTCCTGCCCCCATTGCCACCCTGTTCTGCCCTCTCCCTGCCCCCTTTCTGTCCTCCCCCCCATCCGCCCCCCACCACCTTACCTTTGGCAACGGGTGGCTCTGAATCCGCTGCCGCTGGCAGGAATGCTCCGGCCTTCCCTCCAGTGTTCCCAGCCATGTGCTACTGAGCACGCTGCCAGAGCACCTTTTAAGACTGGTGCTGACTGCTTTATGGAAGTCAGCACCAGCAGAAGAAGCGTATCAACATTGCCCAGCCCGGATAGGATTGGGCTGTTAATGTAACATGAGCTCCATTCTGATGCTCGGATAGGCTTGGGGAAAGATGATGGTCTAGACCAGTGTTTCCCAAACTGTGGGTCATGAGCCAATTTTTGTGGGTAGCAAACAGTTTTTGAAATGTACTTTTTAAAACTTTTTCCAGGAGAGGGCTTACCCGTCTGGTGTGATGGACCTGGGGGCCTCTCTGAGGGATGGCGGCTGACTGCTGGATGCAGCCACAGGGCCTGGCTCACTGCGATGACAGCTGCCACTGCAATGGAACTGGCCAAGGATGGACGGACAACTGGCAATCCCACCCATAGCCTGACAGGGTGCTACCCGACTGCCGCTACAGCTGATGCAGCTGGGTGTGCCCAAGCATGCCAGGGCTTGCCACCACAGAACCAGGGGACACACACTAAAATTGAGTGGAGGGAGAGTTAGAACAGACAAAAGAAAATATTTCTTTACCCAGCGTGTGATTCATCTGTGGAACTCCTTGCCACAGGATGTGGTGATGGCACCTGGCCTAGATGCCTTTAAAAGGGGTTTGGACAAATTCATGGAGGAAAAGACCATCACAGGTTACAAGCCATAAGCAACCTCCTGGTTTTTAGAAGTGGGTTTTCTCTGTGCCAGGTGCAAGGGAGTGGCGACTGGACACAGGTATCTTGTTGTCTCGTGTGCTCCCTGAGGCATCTGGTGGGGCCACTGTGTGACACAGGAAGCTGGACTAGATGGGCTTTTGGCCTGATCCAGCAGGGCTCTTCTTATGTTCTTATGTTCTTATGTTCACAGGCAGTGAGAGGTGGTGGCACCCATCCTTCCTCGGGAGCACAGGACCCCGATTATTATTATTAATTAATAATAACACTCAATAAAAATAATCCTTATTGTCTAGTATTATTGTCTTTATTTTAATTTTTGTCTAGTAAAGCCAGGCGCGTCACCAGGACGCGCGTCACCGGGGAGCGGGGCGTGCGCGTCACCCTTAACGACGCGGCCCCGCCCCCGCGCGTGACGTTACGCGCATGCTGGGAACACACACACACCCCGCGCCGTTTTCGTCTCATTTCAGAGCCAAATGAACACGAGGGCGGGCGGGCCCAGTTCCACCGGCAAACTGTAAGTGGGAGGGTCGCGCGTCACCCCTATGCGTGCGACACCCCCCGGCGGCCCGCTCCCCGCGCTTCCCTCTGTCGACGCCCATGAGTAAAGCTATGTGGGTCGTGATAGATTGTTGTTTTAAAAATTGGGTCCCGGAGCTAAAACATTTGGGAAGCACTGGTCTAGACATTAACTTGGGAAAATGTATGCCGAGCCCGAGGCTTCTTCTTGTTTAAGGGCCTTGGAAAAAAAGGTTCAGGAGCAACTCCTGCTGCTGATGTCACGGTTCCTGCAGTAGGAGAAGTCCTGTAGCTTCACTCCACACTGATGACACCCCTGCTCTTTGTAGAAGAGTTGGCAAGTGTTACGTCAAGGCTACTTTTGTCATGAAGCCTTGACTTAAGTGGGAGAAGGGGGAGTGTTAACCCTTTGCATTCAACATGGTCTCAATCCAGTGGCTGCTATTTGCCCCAGGCAGGAAGCTTCTATTGGCACCACTGAAAATTTCCCATCCAGGACAAATAGCTGCAGGATGGACTGAAACAAATTGGACTGTGGCAAGGGGAAAGGCTTGAAACCCTCCAGACTATGGTCCCAATCCTAACTAGGAATTATGAGAGTGCACCATCGGCGGCCATTTGGCCAATTATCGGAGTGCACCAGTGATGTGGCTGGAGGAGACCCATTCGAGCAGCGGAGGCTTGCTCCAGTGTAAGGGAACAAATGTTACCTTGTGGATGCCTCTTAGACTACCCCCCCCATAGGATGTGGTGTGCACTCTTTTGGCGCAGCCACATCGATCGGAGGGTTTAGTAGGACTGAGCTGAAAAACACCCTCACTACGCACACAAGGCCCAATCACATGTTTAAAATAACAGGTAGTGTATCTGATGATGCCAGGACACCTGCCTCAAATGGAAGCTTTCAGATTTCCAGCCTGGCACCAATAAAAGCTCCCTTCACAGCACTGATATTGCAATTAATAACACAAATTATATAATCATTATTATTGTTGCTGTTATTCTTTAGAAATAAAATCCTCTTCCTCTTGAACTGGGGCTTGGGATGTGATTCCATTTGTTGCAGTGGCAAACATGAAACATTCAAGCAAGTCTTGATAGGCTTTGGCACTTCATAAACAAAATATGAGTGCATGGTATATCTTGCAGCACAGCTGTCTCACCTTCAAAGAGATATTATCCTAAAAACTCACCACAACAAATCCATTTGTAGATCAGAATGTATTTGGCTGCTTGTGATATATAGGTCAGCTGCCCTAGCTCATACTTAACTTGAACCAGAATTTTCCAGTTCCCAGAGCGTATCTTTTCTCTGTATGTTATCTTTTCTTATTTGGAGCAGTCTTCAGCTGTCATGCAAGGGTTTTAAAAGATAACACAGCCCAACAAAAAAGTTGTTGTTTTTTTCTGGTGCTTCAGAAGTTAGACTTATTCTTGGGTATATTTGAGGCACTGATTCCAAAAATGGCATCGGTTTTGCCCTCTCAGCTCTAGTTTTTGGAAGCCATGCCATTGGCTTCCTCACAAGGAAGCTGCTTGAGTCAGCATATGAAGTGGCTATGCTGTATCTCCCAAACTAGAGCTGATGGGGAAAAACTGGTGCAGAATACCCAAGGATTTGAATACCCAAGTCAGATCCTTGGGTATTCTGCCTGCAGAATTCTCCCTTCTCTCCGGTATTCTGCCTTCTCTCCGGTGCCTCTTTCTGCTTCCGCTTTTCTTTTCAATCCCGGAAATTCTCACTTCATCCTTCATCGAAGGTCACTGGCAACTGCAAGACCAGGGCTGGATGAACTATTTATAGCATTACTAGAAAAGAAGATAACTTCATGAACTTATGAATGACCTCCACAACTCCCCCCCGCCCCCCGCCTCTGGCTGAAATGTTACATTGCATGTGATTGGGGACACTGAAAGTGAGGAGGGCCAAGACAGGAGCCTTAACCAAGACTTCAAAATCTGTTTTGTGGTTTCATGAGCACTGAGTGGCACAATCCCTTATAAAACATTACACTGTTCTTGTGACTGTTCACCCAAGATCAAGAACCGTTGGCAGTGGCACAGCTGAATAACATGTTGCCCCCTGCCCCCAAATGGATACTTGCTTGTCTCAAACAATGTCAGCACCTTTTTCTCAGCCACTGAAGGACATTCCAGCTTGCCAAACATTGTAATGCTGACTTTAGATGAAGAAGGAAGGCTTATCAAGACAGGACAGATTATATTAAATAAGCTTCAGATAAAAGATTAAGGGGAGGGGGGAGGGAGGGAGGCTCAGCTCTCCTCAGCTGTGCACCTTTTTATGTTAGAATATGCTCCTCCAACCATCCACTTTCAACATGAATCTGGCAGAGACAGAAATAAGGGGGAAAAATGGCTGTCCCGTCACACGATCACTGAGGTGGTAAACCTGTAAAAGATGCATCAAAATTTACATCAAAACTTGAGAAAGTCACATCATCCTTAGCACAGAACGTTTTAGGTGGCAGACTAACTCTACACATAGGACCAGTTATAGTCAATGCCAGGAAATTGTGCTTGAAGTAAACCTGATGTTTAACACGCTAAAGACTTGCCCCTTCCTGGAAATAAAAAATGACTTTCACTCACCACTAATAGCGACATGGGACATAACTGGATGGCTTTTGTGCATTAGATCCACACTTCCTACTTACTTAGGTCCTTGCGAGGGAAGTGGTTTTGCTACAAAAGGATCGCTTTGAAAAGGGATGTGTGCCATTAAACAGTTACAAACCAGACAGTGTATCCAGTCCGCAGAGGATTTCCTTTCCTGTCTAATCATCCAGTTTAAAACGTATTGCTCAAGTGGTTGTTGGGACTGTGGATTAAGGTGTGGGCTAAGGGGTTAATTCAAAAACATTTCTGGAAAGGTGAATTTCTGGATTAACCCTTTAGTCTGTTGGGTTTAGTAGTTATTCTCCCTCTTACACCCAGGCAGACTGCTATACTTAGTTAAATAAACACACAAGGCATAGGCTGAGTGAAGTTGCAAAAAGAGAAAGTTTACTCACGGTTTCAGTTCATATATACAGCATCTGGTTAAGACCAGAGGTTACTCTAACAGGATGGAACACCCCTATAGCTGGTGCCCCCTGAATGAAGATGCTTGCTTGGAAGATGGCCGCTGGGGACCAAAGCCCAGGCATGGCACATCCTTCCACCTTGGAGTCGCGAGAAGAAGAGAGAGAAGAAAGGCTAGGAGAAGGAGGAAATAGTCAGGGAGTCACGCCCCTTCCTTGGATCACAGAG
This sequence comes from Plestiodon gilberti rubricaudatus, assembly GCA_026170595.1. Taxonomy (NCBI): domain Eukaryota; kingdom Metazoa; phylum Chordata; class Lepidosauria; order Squamata; family Scincidae; genus Plestiodon; species Plestiodon gilberti. The sequence goes on along the minus strand of JANXHW010000002.1, from coordinate 22,101,770 downwards.
AGGTCAAGGCAAAAGGTCTTTCAGGTGACCAGACGACACAGCGCCCCCCAGTGTCCAGCAGACGAACGCTGCCCATCTCCAACACAGTCCACATTCCCACGCAAAAATGAGGCCTGTGTACGTAGCTGTATCTGCTCACTTTCATCTTGTTACCCTCCCATTCTTCCTCTCTCTGTGTTTGTGACTACTGCCTGATCTTCTTCCTCTGTTCTGAAGACCGCCATCTTCATGCAGGCGGTCCCATGAGGTGGAGTGAAGGCAGAAAGTTGAAGGAGGTGGTGGGCTGATGGGGCCCCATGCACACCCCACATCTGGCCACTGCCTCTTGGCCACCCACCCACTTGTCTGGCCTCAGCTGGGACCACCACCTATTTTCCCACCCTGAGAAGAGGCAATGGCAGAGGCGTCGCTCCGGTAGGGGCGGGGCTGTAAGTTTTGCTCGGTCGGAGTCCCGTTTACCGAACGAGCAGGAGGCGGCCATGCCCCCTCACTGTCAGAGCCATTCCCCTGCGGAGAAAGCAGCAGGCAGGGTCTCTTGCCTGCTGCTTTCTCCGCAGGGGAATGGCTCTGACAGTGAGGGGGCGGGGCCGCCTCCTGCTCGTTCGGTAAACGGGACTCCGACCGAGCAAAACTTACAGCCCCGCCCCTACCGGAGCGACGCCTCTGGGCAATGGCAATGGAAACTGCTCCTTCTGGGCTGAGAGCTGGCCAGCTCTTGGTCCAGGAGAAGCGATGTGGTGAAAGCCCCTGCCTGTTCCATAGTTTCTGCCTTTCTTCTCCACCCCTTTTGAACCTTTCTAGCACCAAGAGGTTTCTGTGATGACTCAGCATCTTGAAAGGCTGCTGAGTCATCCAGACCAGACACATTATCCTTTGTTGTTCATTGCTTGAACATTTCCTTCTTCCCCAGTTGACCAGTAAACAAAGTACCTGGCCGTGACCCAATTCGTTCTACCCTGGGGCCACTTGATTTTCAAGAGCAGGAAATTCAAAACTCATGTGACTCCAATCCCACAGGTAAAACAGAGTTAACACCCTCAGGTTATAAAAAGTGGGATCACATACGAGTGCATTTGCCCAGGTTCAAGTGTTGGAAGCAGATGTTGGCCCAGGACCCCTGGAACAGCATGAGTAAGTAGGATTGGAATCATTCCAGTAACTGTTGTATGGGTTGTCAATGTCAGGGTTTTTGTTTAATTGGCCACTTGCACTTTAAAATCTTTGCCAAACTTTCTCACTCCCCCCCTCCTTTTCCCTTTGGCTAGTAGTTGATCAGTGCCTCGCTTTTATCTCTTGTATTCCCTCTCCAATTGTTTTGATTTTTCGGCCTTTTACCTTTTTACCTCTTCACTTTCACAGTTTGCCTCCCTAGTCTCAGTTCACTCAAGAGGGAGTGGGCTGCTGCTCCATCTACCAGACAACTCATATTCTGCTACTGGTTGGTTTCAAAGGGACCGCTGTTTTTTGGGTGCCCTGTTAAGCAGAGACAGATGCTATTCCAAGGTGACCTCCTTCTGTCTGGTGTTTTTTTTTGGGGGGGGGGGGATGACAGTGAACCATCTTTTCCCAGTTCTTTACCAGTTTACTTTCTGGAAAGGAACTGGGAACTTATTTTCACAGAGGGAGCTAACATTTCAAGCAGATTCCAGACTGACATCCTAGGCCTTGCCACGCTATAGCATGCAGTTGCGCCAACGGAGCGTGTGTTGCATGTTGTGGTGGTGGGGGCAATCAGAAGGCCAACCAGAGGTAAGTAAAAATCTTTTTACTTACTTCTGGGTAGGCCTTCTGGCTGCCTGTGAGCCTCCTCAGACCTATGCCAGGTATTTTGTTGGCATAAGTCTGAGGAGAGGAAGGGGGTGGGGCAGACTTTGCCTCAGAGATCCACCCCCAACAACATGCTCTCTCTCCCTCCCTCCCTCCCTCCCCCTCCTTTCTGTGACCATCTTCTGAACCACCCATGGCCTGCCTACAAGCCTGCCCCACTGCCAACTTAGCTGGGTCAGGATGGGTGAGCTCTGTGTTGGCGGACGCATGGAGCCGCTGACCCTTTGCACTGGTGGCCCCGACTCGCCCAGCAGCAGAGTATCATTTCCGACAGAGTGGCACATTTAAGTCAGTAGATGACGATTTCTGCTTTTATACTCAATGAATAGGACTGGGCCATAACAGTGCAATTCTATGCACATCTCCTCAGAAATAAGTCTCAGGGCACAATCCTATCCTACTTACGCCACCGTTGTAACCAGCGGCGCAGCGAAAACGGGAGGCCCCATAACAGAAAGGGGATTCAAACCCCCTTTGAACTCCCCTTTTGGAGGGGATTTGAGTCCCCTTTCCGTTCTGGGGCCTCCCATTCTCGCTGCGCCGCTGGTTACAACAGTGGCGTTGGCATAAGTAGGATAGGATTGCGCCCTCAGAGAGTTTACTGGTACTTATTCCCCATTAAGCATGTATAGCAAGGGTGGCCAAACTTGTTTAATGTAAGAGCCATATACGATAAACTTCAGATGTTTGAGAGCTGCAATATTTAAGAAGCAGTTAAATTCTTAAATATATTTACTTACCATGAACATTAAACTTATGTTTTAATCCAATGGACTCTCAGTTTATACATGGTCAATAATTATAAAGCTTGAAAATTTCTGATTTACTTTTGATATTAATTTACCTTTAATGTTAAATTGTGATGCAAAAAGGAATTCAGCCAACATATTTCCGAGAGCCGCACATTATATGCCAAAGAGCCACATGTGGCTCAGGAGCCACAGTTTGGCCACCCCTGGTGTATAGGGTTGTAGCTATAGTGTAAAGAAAGTGACCCAAAACTGCTGCTAGCTAAGGGGAGGGGGGTCATTTGTAAGAAGCAGGCTGAAAGAGCTGTAAATTGGCTAAAGGCAGCACCTTCAGGGTGCAGGACCCACTTTGGGGGTCTGTGGTGTTAGCCAAAATGCCTTTTTTTACTTTGGGGAATAGCTTTAATTATGGCAATTTGGCATGTTCTGGGATCTTTACCTGTGTATACCAGAGTCCAGCTTCACAGAATTCCGTTTTAAATAATATTGAGAACACACGTGGTTACTTTCCAATATTTACTAAATAGTTCAGGCAAGAATCATACAAAAAGAAAATACAGTTCAATATGCATCACTTCAATCATACTCCCAAAGCATACAGATCTAGGAACTTAGGTACAGAGTTTTAGCAGGGTTCTTGCTAGAGTTCACCTTGGCTTGTAATGCTGTAGCATTGAATGAAAAGTAGGACTAGCAGTCTGTAGGAATGACTGAGAAGTCAAATTAAGAGTGGGGGATAGGAGGAGAAGGGAGGGGAATAAAATGATTCTAAGGTTCTGAACAAGCTGGATTCAGGAACCAAATCAGTGATTAACTGAGGGGTAATGCAAAGAGAAGGGAGGGTGAGTTGCAAGAGAGAGTGAGGGGGCAAAAAAGGGGGGAAGGGGAACAAGATAGAGATAGTGAGAGCTCACCAGTACCAGTCCAAAGCGCAGGAGGAAGAGCCAAGAGAGGGCTTCCCAGTCTGTCCCGACCTTTTATAGGAAGCAAAGCACATGTCTAAGAGGATCTCCAGGTACACAGAAAAACAGGAAAAAGAGTTCCTAGAAGGGACATCTCAGTGCACCTCTGGGTAAACCATGTGACAGGGAAGAGGGTGATCAGGGTTTTGATGGCCCAACCATTAGGGAGCTGGCTTGAGACAAAGGAGAGGCTGGGATGACTCATCTCAGGTAGCCCTGTATTGTCTTCTGAACATCACAGTGGGGGGGGGGGGAATGCAGAGTTGTTTGTGAGAGTTTGACCAAATGGCGAAATGGAGTCTGCTGACAAAGCCAAGTCTCTGGAATGTCCTCTGTATTGTCTTCTCCCAGAAACGTATCAGTGTGTGTGTGTGTGTGTGGGGGGGGGGAATGCAGAGTAGAGTCAGTGAGAACTTCTTGGACACATGTTAAAATGGAGTCTGCTGCTCAGGTTTGCAGGCGGCTGGTCAGGTTTTTCCCTCATGGCTTCTTGGGGAGACCTTTCTTCAGCATGGCTCCTGGTGCAGGAATACAAACGTGGCATGGACATCACGTCCTTCCTTGTTACAGTCCTGGTCATGCACATGTTTCAGTTTTGCTCTCAGTCCTTTTCAAAAAGTCTCATGGCAATAAACAGTTTTAAAAAGTTATTTCGTAACAGTGGTTTAGTGGATCGGCTGCCTTGCAAGAATGGATGCTGTTTGCCTCCATTTATGCTCCATTTTTATATTTGGGAATAAAACAACAATTACAAAGACACCTTAAGCCTCTTATATAAGTAATCCTGATACTGCCACCTCTGGAACTTCTTTCCACTTGAAAGTAAAGAGCATGTCACAACAATAAGGATGGATTATATGACAGATTTCAGAAACAGAGTTGGAAGATATTTTCGCAAGTTGTCACGACATGACCAGATTGCAGAATTAAAAACCTGCATACTGCTGGGAAACTCTGTTACTTAAAACAATTTATTTTTAGTAAAATAAACTCAATAGGTGTTACAGGTTTTTGATATTTCACCCGCATACATGGGCAGCCTCAGAAATCCCCAGTACCATCATGAGACAACATTAAAAATACAACTGTAAAACCCGGATGTGTTGCGAAACGTCAAAAACCTGTAACAGCTATTGAGTTTATTTTACTAAAAATAAATTGTTTTAAATGACGGAGTTTCCCGGCAGTGTGCGAATTTTTAATTTTACAGAGTTGGAAGATTTCAAAACTCCCATCAGTGAGGAAGCAATAACTGGGGTAATGCCAAACACAAGTCGATTAACTGTAGGAATGATCTTGTAGTGCCACATGATGATTCTTGCCACACATTTCTCTATTTTCTGTTATTTTAGTTTACCTGTAATTATATGACATCCACAAGAAGTGCTACAATGGGAGAGCAGTTGAAAAAGATGACAGCAGAAGGCATAGGAATCACCCAAGTCTGCAAGAAATTATTGTAAAAGGTCTTACAGCAGGCATTGCTCATAGACTTCATTTCCCAGTCTTTGCAAATTAGTTTATATAGGCAAACAGCTGAAAATGTACTTTTTTAAGATAAAAAAGCAACAGGCAAATAAATTAGGCAATAAACAAGGGCTTCAGAAGGAAAAAAAGTAAGTGCATTCTGCATGGACTGGAAAAATGAGCAGCTCCATAAAGAGGAAGTGTACAAAAACAGATCAAGTCTCGTGTGGGTTGTTAAGGCTGTGTTATTTCAGTGTACAGGTTTGCGATGTCTTGGTTTTGGGGGAAAAGATACAGAAACACAGCACAACGAACCCTGAGGGAAATAATTTCTACATAGTAGGAAAGTTACATTCATGATAAACATCAAATCAAAGACAGCGTCTCTTGGATAGGCTTGTAAACAAATCACGACTGTACATTGAACACTTATACAAGGGAGTAAGTCCTATTGAACTCAGTTGGACTTACTTCAGAGTAAGTTTGCTTAGGATTGCACTGAACTACCATTAGCAGTCAGACCCTCCAACTTTAGATATCCACAATATCTGCTAGAACTTAACATTTACATGGAACTTTACACCTGCAAAACAGTATACAGTTTTCATTATATTCACTCACAATGTTCAGGTGATGGTTATTCCTGTTTTTACAGATAAGGAACTAACAGCATAATCTTGTCTAGAATGCAGCAGTGGCGCACCTGAGGCGGCTCCTGCACCCTAGCTAGAATTGGGCCCACGCCAGCGAAGCTGGAGCTCTCCTCAGGAGAAAGGGACATTCATCCCTTTCCCCTGGGTAGAGCCCCAGCAGGCCCAATGGGCCTCCTCGGATGTGCATCAGCAAAATGACCAGAGCAAATCCAAGGAACTGGTGTATGGCTGGCCAGGCCCAGGACAGAGGATAGGATTCGGTGGAGTGTGCTGCCGATGATCCCTCCCCCATCCCTGGCCTGGCTGGCCATTTGTCCCCTCCCTTACCACCCTGGTCTGCCCTCCCCACGCCCCAGCCCTGATTGGTGCATGACCCAGTGGCGTTGGTCTATGTAGGGCGGAACGCTAAGTTCCGCCCTGCTCTGAACCCTCCGTTACTCTCCGGCACGAGGCAACCCCGCCCCCTCGCATCGGAGCCATTCAGTGGAGCGAAGACAACACACAGGGTGTCTCCTGCATGTTGCCTTCGCTCCACTGACTGACTCTGATGCGAGGGGGCGGGGCCGCCTCATGCCGGAAAGTAACGGAGGGTTCAGAGCAGGACGGAACTTAGCGTTCCGCCCCACCTAGAGCGATGCCACTGGCAGGACCTACTGGCGGTGGCTGCGGCCCTGGGTGGAGTGAGTGGCACCAGCCTCTCCACCAGCGCCGCTTACTCATCGGGTGTCAAAAATGTGTCTTATGACATGTTTATGACACCCAGCGCCAGTGGAGCCTTTGCTCTGCCGGTGGAAACTTGCACAGGATTGCGCCATAAGAATAAGAGCCCAAGGCTGACCAAACTTCTGATGCCACCACTGCTTAGACCAAAGATCTCTCTCTGAGCACCTCCCCATTCCTCATGCACTGCGGCTGGCTGCACTCTGATGTAAAGTATATTATTTTATTCGGCAATATCCTGTCTCCCACCAGTTTAAACATGAGTGGAGCTGGTTATTTTGGATAAAGATATATTCAAAAAACACAATTATCTGATGGTATGCATGCAACGGCACTTTGGAATATGCATAAGCAAAGACAGTGTGAAACAGAGACCTGCACATGTCATGTGGCGTTAACATTTATATTTTTGTAACACGAGAGACAAGTTGCATCCACCACCACCACTTTTGCAACTTTTGAGACACCTTGAGGAGGGAGTGGACTCCTAAACAATCACAACTCTAGCGGCTCCCACCAACACGGTAAAAAACATTTGGAGCTGTCCCTCATAAACAGAATCAGCTAGACTAGAGCATAACAGTTCTGCATGCATGGAGTGACTAATATTTAACAATAACAGCAGACAATTATTTATGAAGTTCCTAAGCAGCAACCAGGCACTGTATAATCCATAAAGAACAATAAAACCACATCACTGCCGCCGGCAGGTTTACAATCTGATATCTGCTTCTGTCAGGAATCTCGTCCCTGGCAGGTAACCAATAGAAAAGCCACCTATCGATGCTCTTTCTTGCTGAGAAAGACAGAAGAGGCAGGAAAAAATCAACATGATTTCCAGGTGTTTTGCAGTACAGAGCTTGTGACAGGACAACATGCCTGTTATTTACCAGCATGCTAATACAGGGGTTTACCATGAAAAATGATGGTCTCCAAAATATCTTGCAGTCCTGTTCTGTAAAAAAGTAATGTACAGCTGAATTTTAGCTCAATTTTGCTCACAAATCTTGCTAGTCAATGTTTTAAATTAAAATCTAGCTAGTATTCCCTCCAACATGTCACAGATGAAAATAAGGACTAGATTTCAACTCCCCTATTCCCTAGTCTCCCACCCCATCCCACGGACATTGCTGAAGGTTCGACTCCATGTTCTGTTTGATTCCATTTACTCTGTAATAGCCTACCCTACACTTTTTTTAAAAAAAAAAACTAAGAACATGTTTCTCTTTGGGGTCAAATATGTGCTAGAATTATCTTGCTGTGTTATTCTCAACAGTGCAAAATAAAACCTTTGTTGTATTTTCAATAAACTGAAGCATGAGCGTCACAACACGGATGCATTATGGGGCAAATTTACAGGGTAGTCTTATTAGGGAACAGGGTAGTTTGGGCAGCCAAGGAACCATGTCTGCCTTGCCTTTGGGTCTGTCATCAGCCATGCACCCAGGGATGTCATGTTTATACTGGACTTCTGCAAGAAAATGTCAGTGTGGTGTGGATAGAAATGAGCCATATACATGAAATTCATAAAATGACCAAACTATTTCAGGGGTGAATAGACTGCAACCATGAAAGATCAACTTTTTTAAAAAAAACCAGAACCTGAAGTTATTTCTTTACCCAGCGTGTAATTCATCTGTGGAACTCCTTGCCACAGGATGTGGTGATGGCACCTGGCCTAGATGCCTTTAAAAGGGGTTTGGACGGATTCATGGAGGAAAAGACCATCACAGGTTACAAGCCATAAGCAACCTCCTGGTTTTAGAAGTGGGTTTTCTCTGTGCCAGGTGCAAGGGAGTGTCAATGGGAAACAGGTTATCTTGTTGTCTTGTGCTCCCTGAGGCATCTGGTGGGGCCACTGTGTGATACAGGAAGCTGGACTAGATGGGCTTTTGGCCTGATCCAGCAGGGCTTTTCTTATGTTCTTATGTTCTTATGAAGTTTGTGGACTAGAGCCACAGAGTGTGCAAAATAATGAGAAGCGTGGTTCAACCAGGGCAGCAAAAGGAACAAGGTGCTTCTGAGTGTAGCTTACCTATTTGTATCCATTACAAGAACTACCTAAATGCACATAGAAACCCACTCCTTTCATGCAGAAATCCACTCTTGTTTTTCCTCCAAGCTTTCTTCATTGCAGCAACCTAGTTTAGAAAGAAAAGCCATTTTGATGTTGCTAACCTAGATCACCCAGAGATCTATCAGTAAATTTTGATCTACCTCTGCCCTATATGGACCTATACATATGCAGGCCCTATACAATCATGTACTGTATTTCCATGAATTAATGTATGGCAGGACCGGAGGTGAGATATTTGAGCAGCCATGTAAGGCACACTTCCTCTACCCCAGAGCGTATGTAGCTTGTAAGTTTATTTGAACCAACCCTATGTTTTATTTTTCAGATTACCCATTCAGAAAGATTAATGATCAGCTTAAGTACAGAACCTTTTTTTTATTAGCATACCCATTATGGGGTTTGTTTGTTTTTTCATTTAAATGAAACATGGAAAAGAAATCAAGGGGAACATGGATATGATGTGCAAGGCCATATTTAGCTTTGTATGCAGCTGGCTTGTGTACAACGATTTTGGGGCTACCTTGGGAGGCAAGAGCACATGGTGACAAGGAGGATTTGTCTGAATTTGTCCCCCATGTGCTGATCATTGTGACCTTCAGGCCAACCCTTCAATGTGGAAAACAGCCATTTCTCCTTCTTTGGCCTGCATTTAAATTCCCTGAAAGTAAAATACTAGACTGCTTCATTTTGCTATGAATGCATCTGTCTTTTCTGTCAGAGCTCTGCTCACTAAGGCTGTGGAAGGAACGTGGATTTACAGTAGAAGCCACATATAGGCTTACCATATTTTCCCCTCCTCAAACCGGGGACGACCCCCCCCCCAATTAATTAATTAATTTTTAAACATAAAAAATAAAAAAGCAACTTAGCGTGGACCCATTTTATTTATTTATGCAATTAAATAATTAATAAAATTTACTTACCCCATCGTCGCCGTCATGCTGCTCCTCATCGTGCTGCTGATCCGGAGGGTTCGCCTGGTCTCTCGCTGGCTCCGTGCCGGTGAGAGCGCGGGCGAATGACAGCCTGTCCGTATTGCGTGAGCCTCCCGGAGGGTCGCACGGCACAGGCAGGCTGTTGTTTGCCCGCTCCCTCGCTGGCTCCGTGCCGGTGAGAGAGCGGGTGAACGGACTACTCACCCGCTCGTCGCTCGCCGCCGCCATTACAATGAAGGAACTTACAGGGCGCCGGCATCTTGACTTGCAAAATCTCGCGAGATCCAAGATGTCAGCCCAAATTTCGTGTGGGCGTCATGCTCTCACGAAATGTTGGTGCCAAAATCTTGGATCTCGCGAGATTTCGCGAGTCAAGGAGGCTGCGACGGCGGCGAAGTTTACCATTCATCCCGGAAAACTGTTCCGGGACTTTTCTGGGAATGGAGGTCCATTTCCGGGACTGTCCATTTTTTTCCCCAGGACGAATGGTAAGTCTTAGGCTTACCATATTTTCCCGACCTTAAACCAGGACAACCCCCCCCCCACCAATTAAATAAATAAATAAATAATACCAAGGGGGCGCAAAGTGACTCCTTTGCTGCGTGAAGCGCATCCAAAAATTTAATTATATATTTATTTATAGATTAAAATAAATAATAAATTAAATTGACTTACCTGAATCCCGTTACCGTCGTTGCCCGTCTCCGCCGTGCTGCTGCTCGTCCTTGCTCCGTCGGCCGGCCGGGTCCACGTCTCAGCCAGCTGGGCCGCACTCACCCGGCTCCCCCGCTCTCACCACTCCGAGCCGGCTCGCTCACTCTCGCCACTCCGAGCTCGGAGTGGCGAGAGCGGGCAAGCCAGCTCGGAGGGTCGCCCGCTCTCGCCGCTCCAAGTGGACGAGAGCAGGCGAGAGCAGGGCCATCATGCCCTCACGAGATTTGGGTGCCAACATCTTGGATATCGCGAGATTTCGCGAGCCAACATGCCGGTGCCCGGGTAAGTTACTTAACTTTCAAAATGGCAGTGGTGGCAATCAGGGATGGCTCCATACCTCGGAGTGGGAGGATTGGGGGGAGGGCCAAGGACATGTCAGATGCAGAATGGGGTGGCACCCGGCATGAGTGACTTGCACCAGATGCTATCCACTCCGGAGCAAGCTGACATGGCCCCTTTGTCTACTTGGACATGCACCTGCTAAAGGCCACTGGAGGTCAAGGGGCTTACCAAGGAGTAGAAGAAAATATATTTCTTCCACATTGGGGCTAGCAGAGCATGAAGTAAAGCTGTTCATTCCTGAATTGGGCTGTATGACTAATAGTCCAATCCAGAGGCGTATCAGCAGCGAGTGCTGCCTGGAGCTGTGCCGGCTTACGCGGGCGCTCCAAGGCCTTCTCCCCTGGCCTCGGAACCGGAGAAAGCCCCGGAGCGTCCACCACAACCGGTGGCCAGGGCTTTCTGAAGGTGGCCGACTGCCGTGCTGCGCTATTTATCCTTGTTTTGTACATGAGCAGAACGTTTTAACATTCTGCGCATGTGCAAAACAAGGATAAATAGCATGGCGCGGCAGTCGGTCGCCTTCAAAAAGCCCTGGCCACCGGTCGTGGTGGACGCTCTGGGGCTTTCTCCGGCTCCGAGGCCAGGGGAGAAGGCCTCGGAGCACCCGCCTGCATTACCGGGCGGGCGGGCGCGCTCCGTGGAAAGACTGGAGCTAGCGGAGCAGCGCCGCCTGGGGCCGAGGAGCCGCCTGGAGCCGCTGCTCCGCTCGCTCCAGTCTTTCCACGCCTCTGGCCCAATCCTATCCATTTCCCCAATATAGCATGCAGCCGTGCCAAAACAGAATGCTCTGCATGCTATTTGGGGGGGGGGTGGATTGGGAGGAGAAAGAGAATGTATTTCTTCCTTACCTCTTGGTAAGTGGATCAGGAGGAGGGAGTAAGTAAGTGGGATTTACTTCTGAGTAGGCACACATATGGCCAGCAGGTGGCGGCCACCGTGGTGCAGTGGGTTAAACCGCTGAACCATGAGCTGTCGATCGAAAGGTCAGCAGTTCGAATCCGCGACGGGGTGAGCTCTCGTTGCTTGGCCAGCTCCTGCCAACCTAGCAGTTCCAAAGCATGTCAATGCGAGTAGATAAATAGGTACTGCTTGCGGGAAGGTAAACAGCGCTCTGTGTTTCAGCTGCATGATATGCGCTGCGTCAACGAGAGTTATGCCGGCCACATGACCACGGAGGAGTCTTCAGACAATGCTGGCTCTTCGGCTTTGAAATGGGGATGAGCACTACACCCTAGAGTCGGACACGACTGGACTTAATTGTCAGGGGATACCTTTACCTTTTTAGGCACACATAGGATTGCACTGTAAGTCACACTGCACTGTTCTGGGTTTGCCCTCTGTCAATCAGGAGGCAAGCCCAGATGAGTGAATCAGATCAATGGACTCCTCAGAGGGCACTAAAAATAAACCCGGGGAGGGGACAAGATAAAAGGGAGGTTTTGAAAACTGAACATGGATAGAGCAAAGTTCTTATCTTCCCTTTCTAGGGAAAGGACCAGAATGCATGCTTTGCATACCAAAGTTTCCAGGTCCAATACCTGGAGCCTTTTGGAGGGGCTGGGAAAGGTAGCTCTCTGAAACACGAGAGAGCCACTGCTAGGCAGTGGAAGAATACTGAGCCACTGAAGACCAATGTTCTGGTGGTTCTTGGTGTAAGGAAGTCTTATAAATTCATATATTTCTCTCGCTTTCATATTCCTAGAAATCTGGTCATCCAGTGAAAGAGATTGGCATTTGATTCAGGACAGGCAAAAAGATGTACTTCTTCACCCAAAGCATAAGCAATTGATGGATGTTGCTGCCATGAGATGTGGTGATGACTCTCAACATAGATGGCTTTCAAACAGGACTAGCCAGATTCATGGGAGAGAACAGGTCTATCAATGGCTGTTACAGGTGGGCCCCCATATCCACTGATCCACTATCCACGGTTTCAGTTATCCACAGATTGTGGGGACCTCCCCAGGCTTTTACTTTTTTCCCAGTAAGCTTCGTTTCTTCCTTAAAGAAACAGGAGAAGCAGCCTCTGGCTGCTTATTGCAGGCTAGTAGACTAAGTTCTAGAGAGGCTCTTCAAGGTTGCAGAGCCTCTCTAGGACTTAGTCTCGTTCTACTTGCCTGCAATGGAGGCTGCTTCTCTGTTTGTTTTAAGGAAGACACAAAGCTTGCTGAAAGAAAAATAAGAGCGGGGGGGGGACGCACGCCTGTCCGCAGGGGAGACAGGGTGGGGGGCCCTCAGGAAACCATGGAGGGGATGTTCGCTCCTATCCACGGTTTCAAGTATCCACAGAGGGGCTTGGAACATATCCCCAGCGGATATAGGGGGAGTACTGTACTCAGGCAGGCTATATGGAACTTCCATGTACAAAAGCAATGCAGCTCTGCACACTATTTGCTGGAGAACAACTGGCAATGGCCTCTTCATGCCCTGCATGAAGGCATCTGGTTGGCTGCTATGAGAACAAGGATGCGGGACTAGATTAGCAGATCTAGCAGGGTAGTTCTTCCCTGGTTATAGAGTCAAATGTACACCCAGTTTTAATTCAGAGAAAAAGTCTGAGTTCTAAGACAGCTGGTAAACAGTGTTCTAGTGGATATTGAACATGCCTTGCTGACGATAAGTCTTGACTTTTATTAGAATGGGGCTTAAGTCAAGAATGACTGCACTTTTCCAGATGTGATCCCTTGAGGCTCCAGCGGTGGCGGCTGCTCCTGCTTCTGACCCTGCTTGTAGTGTTATTTCCATTGCTCCACCAGCGGGAGAAGGCTGAGTTTCTCCTAGGCAGTCCAGGCCAAGTGCTGATATACTACATAACACTACTTTCCAAATCGCCAATAGAGTGCTCCGCTGCCTTTTGATAAATTGCACTTTGCTGAACAACAGTGAAAACTGCAGGGATTAAAAGTGAGGAGAGACCTGCCAAGAGAAAAACGACATGTTTGTGTTGACAAAAAGCAGAGGCCTGCCCAAAATCACTGTGGAATTTAAAGCAAGGTTCCACACAGCCCCTGAAAACCACCACCATCAGGTTTGTGAGGATCTTTTCACATTGTGAGGCTCTCATATCAACATGTGGAACCACCATGTCCCATATGCTTGAAGTGGGAAGTCTTGAGTTCAAATTTTCCCCCAGCCCAGTTCACGCTCACTGGGCAAATTTGGGCACAGATACTCTCTCAGAAGATCATTTTGGAGCTGCCCTGACATGTGCCTCTGGCCCAGGGTGAGTGCCAGGCAGACATGATGCCCAGACCAGACTTAGGTCCTTTTGTCCAAAGTTTGAGGCTAGCAGGCCTCAAGGCAAACTCAAAAGGACAACCCTTTTCCTTTCCAGTCCCCTCTCCGCATTTCCATGGGGAAGCCTCCTGGAAATTTTGAAGTGGCCACACCTTGCTGGAAACTATCCTACTAAGCCATCCACTACTGGAAGAGCATGCTGCTACTCCACATATGCCCCCCCTCCGTGCCCGCTTGGATCTTTGTCCAGGTGCCCTTTCCAGGTGTAGCCTACCTGGAACCAGAGGGGTACCCAGGCTCCCCAGCAACTGGGGCGGAAAAGCCCGCCGCCCCATTATGCAAATTAAGTAAGTAATTTGCATAATGAGCTTTCGGTTTTTTTTTAAAGTTTTTTCGCGGTTTTTCTGCAAATTTAAAGTGTAAAAACAGGGATTTTCAAAGTGTGTGTGTGCTTTGCGGCCACTTATCTGATCTCCAGGACATTCCTCCAGCAGGCTGGCAGCAGCAGGCAGCGACAATCGCAAACCTGCCGGACTCGGAGTTTGCTTGCGCATGCCCAGTCCGTCCTTGCTAACTCCCTGGGTTTGCGCATGCGTAAACTCTGGAAACTCCTGCGCCAGGGCACACAGCCTCTCCCTGCTCCGGGCGCAGGAGTTTCCGGAGTTTACGCATGCGCAAACTCAGGGAGTTAGCAAGGACGGACTAGGCATGCGCAAGCAAACTCGGCAGGTTTGCGATCGTCGCTGCTGCTGCCAGCCTGCTGGAGGAATGTCCTGGAGATCAGATAAGTGGCCGCAAAGCACACACACACTTTGAGTGGCCGCAAAGCACACACACACTTTGAAAATCCCTGTTTTTACACTTTAAATTTGCGGAAAAACCGCAAATAAATATTCAAATTAAAGGATTCCCGCGCCCCACTCCCGAGCCTCTCCGCCCCTCCCAGAGCCTCTCCGCCCTGACGCCCTGGGGCCCACCGCCCCACCGCACCATGTCAGCGGACGCCTATGCCTGGAACATTGACAACTGACTCCAGTTCCCCTGCGAAAATCTTGGCTTTTAGCCCTTTGAAACTCTTGTCCTTGTCCCCCATGCACAGCAAATTAGCAGGATAGTTTATATTTTCTTCACTGTGTTCCATAAGTGCCTCTGTTCTAAGTAATCTCCTTAAAGTCCCAAACCCCAAGCTTTAGTCCCCCCGCTTCTCTCATCTGCCTCCCCCTTCCAACCCTTTGGCCCCTTGGATAATCCCAGGGCCCGTGAAAGGGGGGTAAAGGGGGTAAATTGTACCTGGGCCCAGAGTCAAAAAGGGGACCCAGGAGCCAAAAGAGGGGGTCCAGAAATTTCCTGGGATCTCAGCTGACCTCATGGAGAGTGAAAGACAGAGGCTTGGCCAACCAGGAAGCCTGGTCTACCGGGCAGGTAGACCTGGGTGCCGCATCAGGAAGCCCAGTAGA
Organism: Plestiodon gilberti rubricaudatus; assembly: GCA_026170595.1. Lineage (NCBI taxonomy): Eukaryota > Metazoa > Chordata > Lepidosauria > Squamata > Scincidae > Plestiodon > Plestiodon gilberti. The sequence continues at coordinate 22,086,630 of JANXHW010000002.1, read as the reverse complement.
CCTGGGCTCTGGAGACTTTTCCAGCCATTGCTGCCCTTCCCCCTTTGAGAAGGTGCCCAAAAGAAACTTTGTACCCCTTGATAAAATTCCTCTCAGAGGCCCTGGATAATCCTCTCATCTGCATAGATGCTACCATTGCTCTGGGATCAAGCTGCCTTCCCCCTTGCTTGCTTCTTTCTTCTCCTCTGCTTTGTGTCTCTGCGTTCCCCCTCCTCTTTCAAGAAGTCTGGTTTTTCCCATCTCTCGTTTTCCCTCAAAACTGATGCCTATTAGGTTTAGTTGTATATGTATGTTAGATATATAACCTTGTAAATCATGGCTCATTTATTTCATTGCATTTTACTCTTAATTCCCCACATTCTTATTGTATATTTATCCACCCCCCCACCCACCCCCCAATAAATATTACAGGGTTTGCACCAATAGCTCTGTCTCTTTCATCCTTGGTCAATGCCAGCTTCTTCTGCAATATGCCATCAGCCAATGGCCTGCAGAGTAATAGAACATGGCTGTTTGGGTGCAAATGTGAGAGCACACATGTGTCCCTGAGCACATATGATAAGAACATGGATCAAACTGGAGACCTTCTGCTTGCATGGCATGCACTATCTATCACTGAGCCTGCCATAGCTTCAAATTTAACTGGCCTATCAAGGTTGCAGTGGAAATTAAAATGAGAAATAACTTTATATGCTACCACTGGCGTCACTGCAGGGGGGGGGTGGAGCTCTAAGTTCCGCTGCGGTCAGACCCTCTGTTACACGGGAGCATGAAGCGCCCCTGCCCCCTCGCCTTTGGAGCCATTCAGGTTGGTGAAAGCAACGATTTGAATGGCTCCAATGGCGAGGGGGCGGGGGTGCTTCGTGCTCCCGTGTAATGGAGGGTCTGACCATGGCGGAACTTAGAGCTCCGCCCCCCCCTGCAGTGACGCCAGTGTATGCTACTCTGAGCAACATAGAGGAAGGGTGGGAAACAAATGTGGTATCAACATGGCATAGTTTGGTGTGAAGGAATGACTCCTTGCACACAGCTTTAAAATTGCACAAAGCTGTTCATGTGACAGATGTGGGGATGTGAACATACGTATCGAGGAATAGGAATGCACAAGCTGCTAACCCCCACCCCTGGTCATGTGTTCATCTATAGGTGTGAACTGAGCCTTATGGATATACTGCTTGTATGCATGTAAGTTCTCGCAATGTGATCAAGAACCCAGCATTTTGAGTGGCTTGCATGTGTCAGTTCTCCACCATTTTTGATGAACACATGAATGGGTGGGACCCGTGTGTTTTGCTGCATACCTGCACCTAATGAGAGGTAAAATGCCCCTTATTCCTTAGCAGAGAAATATAGATGACCAAATGACACTAGGATAGCTGGTCATCTGGTTGGATTGACTTTCTTAATATGATAGAAGGGCATTTACAAATTCATAAGCTTTATGCATTGCATGCCCAGCAAAAAGAAAATGGACCAATAGATTCCTTAACGAACCAAAAGAATACGGTTTGAATGGAGCTGGCCCTACCATGAGGCATCCTGCTCAGGCTGCAGATTCAGAGCCTGATGTATATATGCAGGAAAACGAGATGGGGACGAGGTGGTTGAATGGAATGTATGACCTCAAAATGCAGGTGCTCTCTGCAAGTGCAAAACAAGGTCGACGGGGGGCAGGCTACTCTAGCATTTTTCTTAATCGTATCTCTGATATGGTTGATTTTCAAGTACAGTAAGGCCTTTCTTTTTTAACATGGGGAGCATTCAGTACTCTGACGTGCTACCACCTCAGCATTCTATCAATTCTTGTGAAAGCTAAACAGGTGTGCGTATGCACATGCATGCGTGCATGCGTAAAGCCCTGAGTTTGAAGAACTCTGCAGAGTTTTCCAAAGTGTAACCAGACTCACACAGCATATGTTCAACAAATTTCAGATTTATTGAAAGTAAACATTTGCATCGGCTACAACATTATAACTGTTACAAAGCTGAATAAAAGAGCTTAAATAGCAATAGAAAGCAAGTGCAGTAAAAAGTGAATAGAGAAAATATTTGGCCTTAGTGATCTTTTGGCAGTATTTACAGTATGTACAAATTGTTAAATATTTGTAATAATTTGAAGGCACCGTAGGCTAAAATAGCAGGCTGCGATAATATTTTGTGCACAAAAGTCGAGATGTTTGTTGGAAAACAGGCTGTTTAGTTAATAGAAACAGAAGCCTACCTTGATGGTTAAATAAAGAAGTGGCTGCATTTTCTTTCAAATTCAAAGATACAGTTTAGTATTGGGTCAGTTTTTACAAAATCATTTTAAAGAGCGCAAAATGATGCAGAATGATAGTGTATAAAGACTCCATTTTATTTGAATTGCTGGCAGTAAACATTTGATGTCACCTATTTATTTGTCAACAGATTTTCACAGTCTATTTTTTTCCCTAACAACTACTTGAAATGTCTTTCTCTACAAAATACTAATACTTAATCTACCCCACTGAACTACAAAACCCCTATGCAAAGTTGAACAAGTCGTAATATACATCTGTGCTGCCTATGGGCAGACTTTAAATTTAGCAAGAAGCAAATGGCAAATATTCCATCCATTCATAGGCTAGGTCTAGGCTTTTTATTCTGTTCAGTCTCATTAGTTAGTGAATGGGCAAAACATTAAGCACAACAAACACCACAAATAATAAACAGGAGCCATATCTACACTACAAACCTATATCAGTTATAATACCACTTTAATTGTCATAGTTTTCCTCCAAAGAATTCTGGGAATTGTAGTTTGGTGAGAGTACTGAGTGTTAGGAATTCCTACTCCCCACCTCAACTACCATTCATTCTCAAGGAAAAAGAACTATTAAAACAGTTTAAGAATGCAGTGTAGATATACCCATATTCTTTCAAACTAGTACTAGCAAGTCAAAATCCAAACTCCTGATTTCTTTCCCCTTCAAATCTTTATTTCCTTGCAGTTACATGAATGAGATGACCAGTGACACAGGAGTCAGTGACTCCTGTTCGTTTGAGAGTCGCATAGAAAAGGGAACTTCAGTAGTTCCAGCTTTTCTCACTCCTGTAGTGACAAGCTGCACCTGCCAAAAATCTTTCTCGTGCACCAGGGTAGACTATTCTTGCTTTCCTTATCCTTCCTCCCTAGTCAAGCACATTATAAGGAGGAGAGATCAATGATAGTTGTATCTGTGGTGGGTCAAGTTGTCGGTTTCAGACCCCGTGAGAGGTCCTGTACCTTTAAGAGAAGTAGGGACCAACTTGCTAGGTCTGCTGTTAGCCCTCTGTCTAATCAGGGAAGTTGTGTCCTTCGACCATCTGTACTACATGTAAAGACACAGGAATTCTGACAGGGCCTGTAGACCTTGCCAGTCCTAACAGTCACAGTGGACTAACCTGGGACGAGTTTCTTGCTTTTGAGGCTGATTCTATTCTAGATCATCTAACCCCTCTCCCAAGACTGGAACCCCCAATCTGGAGCCTTCCTTGTACACTGCAATGTGCAGCTAGCATTCTTGCATAAGGCTCCTCCCCTCCATCCTCCCATTCACTATAATAGAAGGGACAGCTCCCTTGGCCAAGATGATTCACACCTGGAGCCACTCTGCTTCATTTAAGACCTTGGAGGCTGGGCAAATTAGTGTATCCCAATGCCTACAAGTAATCACAGAATTGGGCCAGCAAAGATCTGTACTGATCTGGACAGGGGTGACCTTGGGGTGGATTTGTATTGAAGTGTTTCTTTCAATGTCCTGCTGATGCTTCAATACATCCTGAAAAATCTTTCTATAGTAAACCAGATTGTGAGAGCCAAAGTAGACATTCAGCAGACAACCTAGGTTGGAGAACCCAGCTTGACACCAAATATGTGCAAAGCCAGAGAGGGGAGGAAGGTCTTAATCTTTCCTTGCCCATCGTTGGTCTATCCTTCCTGCTAGTTGCTTTCCCCCACAATGTAGATAGGCTACACAGTGATTAAACAAGCCCCTCCCACCTCCTGTTTCTCCACTGCAAATCTGCACAAACAGGACATTTTCTTGAACTTGCGCAAACCCCACCAAAGAAGTCAACTTCTATAATATCCATATGATTAGGATTTGTTTCCCAGCGAGTGTGTTCAGGACTAAGATGTTAGTGCTGCAATTAACACGGGAAATGTTTCTAAGTCTTAGATGGGTCCCACATGCTCCAGTCTAAACAAACATTATAAACCTTCCAAACTAACACTGTAAGATTCCGTATGAGTTACAGAGTCCCCTTGCAGAACCTTTCATGACTAGGAAGCCAGTGCTGTAGAGGACTTACCGCCCAAGCCTAACCAACTTTCCAGCACTGATACAACCACAATGCAGCCCTGAGGTAAGGGACCAATGCTCACTTACCTTGAGAAAGCCTCCACGACTGCTCCCCCCACTGCAGAATGCAGCACACGTCTCGTTGGCACAGCTACATCAGCGTTGGAAAGTTAGCTAGGGTTAGGCTGTTGTTAATTAGATCATTCAGCCAAGGCATCACTTCAAAGCTAGACGGTCTCTTTCCCTTCTCTCATTTCTTTCTCTTATGATTTTCCTTACTTTGCTAAGAAGACTTATGGAACATATTTTCAGAATTCAGCATGAATGGGAAGAAACAGAAAACGTTCAGGGAGAGAAAAGTAGGACAAGGCATGTCAACAAAGGGATGAAGCATATCAAACAACAGAGAGCTATTTAATACAAAGATTAGGGTGGGAATAGGGTTGTGAACTTTTCAACCAGCCCCCTTTGCTGGGCTTTTGATAGCAGTTTGATATGTCAGAATTAGCAGGGGAAGCTTTTCGCGGCCCAGAGAGAAATGACATCACCTGCTATTTTGCTGCACATCAAGCCATTGTTAAAGACACAGTTGAAGAGCAGAATAGGAGTAGAATCAGCATGGGATAGCCTAGCATTAACAATTATGTGGAAATACCCAGGAAGGTGTTTTTCTCCTACTTTTAGATCCCATGTGTAAAATAAAGATTGCTGGTCACTTTTTCCAATGATCTCCATTAGGAATAACCTAGACCAGTGTTTCCCAACCTTTTCGATCCGCGGCTCCCTTGAACATTGGCGACCATTGGCCGCGGCTCCCCATTACATTATGTTGATGCCTGCCAATTGGCATTGCACTGCATTCTGAGAGGATTCTGTGGCACTCTGCGGTTCCCCTGGCTGGTATCCGCGGCTCCCCGGTATCCGCGGCTCCCAGTTTGGGAACCACTGATCTAGAGTACGGTGTTCAAGTCCTTTTTGCCTCTACAAACAAAACATCTTATTTAGATGATGCCAGGCGTGATCCTGCCATCTCCTGCACATCGATCAGTTGCATTAATTAGGTTCAAGATGGCAGCCTACGTATCGGGTTGTTTTTCCCTTCATCTTGAGGTAGTGCTTGTAATGAAAACATTCAGCCGAGCGGCAGATGAACACTCAAGCCCAATTCAAATATGTAGCTTCAGTCATGGCCCTTTCATAGAATGCAGAGTGGAAATAAGAGTGGATGGGGAGTAGGGAGGGAAAGCTAGACTAGCCTTCTCCTTGTTGGGTACATTTTCCAGGAGGAGAAAAAGCACTTTTCCTGTGCGTTTTGGACTAGGGCAATCGTGTGAAAGGACTGCATCAGTGTGTGCACACTTGAATTGGTTCTCAATTTCTTCAGACAGAAACTACCAGGAACCTCTCCAACATAATACCCATTGAAACAAGTGGGAACTGTGCACAAAAGTGCTGTAATACTCGAGTCATAGAAGCACCTGGTGGATTCAGTAACACTCACTTCTATTGTTGTGTGTACGGCCAGGGTTTTTGTGCTACCTACAGCAGCCTCAGATGTCGGAATTCTGCAACGGAAACGTTCTGCTGGTTAAAGCCACTGCAGTCCTGCCTAAGCAGAAAAGTTGGCAACCCTATTTTTTTTGTGTGTGTTTTAAAGTGCTATCCCATTACTGAATTTCCCATAACAAGGGCACTAACCAAAAGAAGCTACATTCTTTTTAAAAAGGCAGTTAACAACAACAGCAGTTTCCTCACATTCACAATACATCAATAGGTTTTCCATTTAGTTTCTGGCAAAACTTGTGCCTTTAAAATCAGTTGTGCCTTTAAACAAGTTTTGTATTCTGGTATGTTTAAGCACTGGAAGTCAGGCATTGCTGGTGTGTACCGCATTCCCTGTGAGTGTGGAAGAGTCTATAGAGGGACCACTAAAAGGAGTGTGATCACCAGAGTGAAGGAGCACGAGCGCCATTGTCGTCTAGAACAAAGTGAAAAATCAGTGGTGGCAGAGCATGCTGTGATAACTGGTTACCAAATAACCTTTAATCAAACTCAGGTCCTTTCCACAATGCAACAATTCCATACCAGAATCTAGAGGGAGGCAATAGTAATTCAAAAACAAAAAAGCAATATAAACAGAAAAGAAGAAACTCTCCGCATAAGCAACGCCTGGCTTCCAATGCATAAACATACCAGAATACAAAGCTTTGGAATTGAAAATGGCATAAAGAACTGTGGCAATGATGGACAGGCAAAGAAAAGTGCGAGTGTGCCTTTAAAAATCCCAAGTAAAAGCTGACAGTTGGGCCTGAGATACTGCCTTAGAACACCAAGCAGAGGGTGAAGATAACCCTTGAAGATGCTTTCCAGAGCTGAAAACGAAACGCTGGGATCAAATCCTACATCTAGTCTGTGGCTCAAGAACTTGAGCAATATAACAGAAGAGTCAATTACGGGAATTAAAGCCATGATGAGTCAAACACCTTTTATTGGCTAAAACACGGTTTAAACACACATATTAAAGGCCATATAATAGTGTTAGGATTGATACAACATTACTACGTTTCATAGGTTTAACGGTTGTCACAACGTGACCAAATTTCCGAGTTGAGGATCAACATAATACCGGGTAACTCTGTCATTTTAAGAAGACTTTATTCAAAGTTTCAAGATGTTATATCAGCTTTATGTTTCGCTCGAAACATATGCGGCATCGTCAGAAGTAAACAGCTTGTCGAGGAACAACTCAAATATAGTAAAAACCACTTGGAGCCCAGATGTATCTGGCTCACAAGCGCTCAGCTGGCAACGCTGTTTGCACTCTGATTGGAGCGTTCCGATCGGCTCCCCCTAATTGAAGAAATCCGGAAAGACCATTAAACAACCCCTGCTGGTTACGGAGATCCACTGTAACCTTACTCACGACTTTAAAACTATTTCCGTTCTGATAAAAACATCCAGGAAAGGAGCCAAGCTCCAAGTTAAAAGTCCCACACTAAGACACAAAAATCACGTCAAACACTTCTGATAAAAAGAAAAATCCAGCGTGCCTCTAAAATGACATTAAAACACCCGCAAGGATGGGGCCAAGAATAGGTGAAATTTGAGATAACAATCCTCAATTACATTGGACCTGAACTAAAATCGCACTAAAATTCTTTATACGGAGCAAAATTACTACGTTTCGTTTGGTATCTTCCAAACTTCTTCAGGCAACACAGGCAGGTTGTTATGTGCCCTGCAGATCTGCACGTAAAGCAACTGGTAGTTGCCTGAAGAAGTTTGGAAGATACCAGACGAAACGTAGTAATGTTGTTTCAATCCTAACACTATTATATGGCCTTTAATATGTGAGTTTAAACCGTGTTTTAGCCAATAAAAGGTGTTTGACTCATCATGGCTTTAATTCTCATAATTGACTCTTCTCTTATAATAGCTGGCCATGAAAATCTTAAATCTTATTTAACTTGAGCAATGCTTTAAATTATATTTTAGATTGTTCCAGTCACAAAAGCCTTTGTGTGTTTGTAGAGAGGAGGCTGTAGATCTACGATCTCTGTTAGCCATATGCATGCTGCATCTACTTTAATGTTCTTCTATTGCAGCAATTACACAAATGAGGTAGCAGATGGGGAAAGCTGGATATCTGAGGAGTGAGAGATAAGGATTCACCATTATCCTGGAGAGTAAAGGTATCTTAGCAGTTATTCTATCCATGTCTACATCCCAAGCTTGAAACCATTCCGGAACTCCTTTGTCAATCAAAGAGATCGATCCTGCAAAAACTAACTGTGATAGCTTGCAATTTTGTCCTTTAGACTTGGTGGTTCAATAACAGTTGCATGTCAGTTCATGCTTTCTGTGAAAACAGTCCTGACGGGCTGTCCTTCAATAGGACAATATTGTCCTTGCAAGCTATCACAGTTAGTTTTTGCAGGATCGATCTCTTTGATTGACAGAGGAGTTCCGGAATGGTTTCCGTTCAACTGACAGCGTGTTTCCCGAGCTTTCGAAGTTCAAAACAACGAAGCGAGACACCGAGAACTGTAACATCTTTCATTCCTTTTTGGATTGCCCCAGAAGATGTGTCCAGATTAGGACACGAAACGTTGGGCTCACTTGTCCAGCCGTGGTTTCTCAATAATTTCTGTTTGTCCGGGAATACATCGTTAAACCCAGATAAAATCGTCATTGTTTTTAAACTTCGGTCGGATTGCTGTGTTTTTTACATAGATATGGCTGCGTTACCCGTACTACCTGTTTCTCTAACTATATCTGCTGGCCATGAAAGCTTTCGAATGAAAATGTCAGAATTTTCAGACTCTTCCATAGCCTAATAAAATGCTTCAAAGTTACTGGTATCAACATCCAAGGAGGGTGTTTTTTTTGCCATTTGTAGTAATGTACAGAACACTTAAGACTTCCAAAAGTCATGTAGCCATTGATGCAATGTATCTGTGCATGCACCTCAATGCATCAATAGGCATATGTTGTGTCAATCTTCCCTTTTTCCCTATGAATTCTCCATCATGAATTTCTAAGATATTTCTATCAGGTATCCAAATAGTTTATGAGTGAATTTAGTAGACCTACGTTATCACGATAGCCTGGTTGTTTGCAGCTGTTATCATATAGTGATACACTCCTAACAGCGCAACCCTGTGTAACCTTGCACTGGTGTAACAGTAGATGCACTGGTGTAAGTGCACTTATGCCAGTGTAATTGCACTTACACCGGTGCATCTACTGTTACACCGGTGCAAGGTTACACAGGATTGCGCTGTGAGTCTACTTTCATCTGTAGTCTCCCATTGGAAGAGCATTGCCATGTGATGAGGTGATCACTATGTCTATGCTCTGCAAATATGTTGCCTGAATCCACTGTAGACTCCCATCTTACAGCATCCCCATCTTAATACCCTGTCCCCCCAATATGGCTAAGGAGCAGTTCACGCAAACATGATCATTACTTAATGACTGCAACATCAGCTGAAGCTTGTATGTGTGAGTGGGCCATCACAGATCTAACACCACAAGCATTGTCAAATGACCTAACATTATCTCAAACATCATGCTTTCCAGAGGAGCCGGTTCACACATTCAGAAATCAGTGTACAGTAATCAAGGATCGAGTGATGCATAGGTGCTTATAAACCACAGTGCTTGATGATGCCATCTCTTCACACACTCTGTTCCATTGCATCCCTCCTTTTGACCAGTCTCTATAACAAAGGCATTTTCCAGCGGGAGGGTATTTCTGAGGGCACTTTCAGATAGCTACCCATTGATGGTAGCACTAAGCTAAAGAGATACCAAGGAATGTGAGAGTTTAGCACTATCTTGAACATTTTGGGCTACAGTAGCACTCCACTCATCTTACTAGCCCACTTGGACTAGTAGCAATCATCTGATTCAGTGTGCCTATCATTTGCAAATGCCCTGTCTAGAGAAAACCCTCACTTCAGTACTGGAGCACATACTTACAGTGCATACTTATGCGGCAAAGAACTGTTTTCATGGGTGCCATAGTCAACTAATCTTTTTTTTTTACTCAATGAGATTTACAGCCCAATCCTGCTCCTCCTTGACACTCGTGCTGCAGCCTTAGTGCCGGCCTAGGGTGTCACAAACGTTCCATAAAGCACGTTCAAGACACACACACCCCAAGTAGGTGGTGCTGGCACCAAGGTCTGCACCACCCGCCCACCGAGGAGCTCAGAGGACAGTGCTGTGGAGTGGTTAAGTTCTGCTCCGAGCGGCGCGGGGACTGGGGGAGGGCCGGAGGGAACGTAATGGGGCAGGGGGAGGGTGGATGGATCGGGCCAGGAAGGGGGGTGGGATTGGTGTTGCTGGCGAAAGCTGAATCCTATGCTCCATCCCGGGCCTGTTTTGCTTACATGGGGCTTCTTGGATCTGTGCCAAGAAAATAGCTGGCATGGACCCAAGTAGCTCCATTGCGGAGGCTGGGGCTTTAATTGGCGTAAGGGGATGAATGTCCCCTTAGTCCGAGGAAACCATGGTGGCCATGCTGCACCAGTGGATAGGACTGAACTGTTAGTCCGGTGCCCAGGAAATTGCATAACATTTAAGCATGTTAAATTAATCCTGAATAAAAGTTAATTTGCAAGATCTTGTGTGAGGGACTGCCTACTTCAGGTTTTCCAGTCAATTATCATATGGTTAACAGATGAAATACATTCCATTAGGCAAACATTCCCCCCCCCCCAATAAGTAGCTACTAAATACTATTAAATATTGCAATTGACCATTTTTGCTGAATTGAGGTTTGGATTATTTATTCTAGGAGAAAGTCTTTGCTTGTTTTCCATCAGGATGAATTACACAGAGGTGAACCTACTGATGATGTCAGTGCTGGTAGCACGGAAGGGCATATTCATAACCCTGCAAAATGACTGGCAGCAGATGCTCAGCATCTTGGAGAAATTGGTCCTCAGGTGTGACTGCCATCATCCTTTTACATAATTGAATTAAACTACTTGTAATTTGGCACAAAGTATGCACCAGTTCTCAGACTGGCCAGAGTTATGAATGCACGCAGTGCGGTGCATTTGCAAGCCTCAGCCCCTGAGTCCTACCTATACTGCACATAGATCCTTTATTGTGAATCAAGGTCCATGCAAGTGGTATCCATTCACATTACCTGTCTGCCACAAAGAAAGCAATGGGACTTGTTTATGTACACATTAAAGATCTATGTGCCACCAGTGGCGTCACTAGGCACGCGCTGCCCCAAAGCGGGGCGCGTGCGCCGCCCTAGTGACCCCCTGTTCCCCCCATCAAAATTTTTACCTACCCCCCCCCCCCGGCCGGCTGGCTCTACACATCCGCGCTGCCCGGGTGTCCGAGGCCTAATGACGAGGCCCAATGCGCGATACGTAATTTATAACATTTTTCGTGCATGCGTACAACAAGAAACGTTCTGCGCATGCACGAAAACATTATAAATTACGTATTGTGCATGGGGCCTTCGTCAGAAGCCCCTGGAACGTTGGCCGGGGAGGTCACTCCGAGGCCTTCTCCCGGCCTCGGAGCCTCACGGAGGGCGACGCGCACAGCGGAGGTGACACACGCGTGGGTGCGCGCGTCACCCTCTGCGCGCGTCACCCTCCGGCGGTCTGCCCCCGCACCTCGCTCTAGCGACGCGCCTGTCAGTGCCATGTAGGATGGTGTGCAAGTATGAGGCTCACTCCTGCATCACACCGTACAAAAACCCTAAATGTTGCATGTAACCTGGCCCAACATGTTCAATGGATGTGGTGCTGTCTGTTTATGAATGTACAGATGAATATTAAAAGAACAGATTCAAAAGTACATTTCCATGAAAAAGATGATACCCATTTCAGATTAACCTGACAATCGAAGCACATACAGACTCCAAAAACACTTCTGCATGTACCTGTCTTTAAGCACATGAATGCTGTCACATAACTCAGGAAGAAGAAAGCAGAGAAGGCAGCTGAACCTCCCAAGCAGTGAAGACAACGGTCTAGTCCCACTATTTGAAAACCCCACAGAAATGGTCCCTATGCTGATCAATTGGTCCATTTTGTCCAGTTGGTAGACTAGTTATTAAGAGAATGGAAGAAGGATGCAGGCTTGCTCTTCCCAAAACATTTCTTCCAAAATTGCACCTAAAAGGAATAAAAGTTGTGCAAGGCCAAATTCATGCTCTTGTGTCCATCGTTGGTAAAGTAACTGTTTTTATGTTGACAACTATGTGAATACAACAGTTTTCTTCCTATGACATTTTGGATCCTGTACATGGTCCATACATAGCAGAATGAATATATTGCAGCTTAACCTGTCCGCTGCATTTTTACGTCCCAGGCAACCACTTCCTATGATGTATCAAAACATGAATATTCTACTTATTGCAAAATATCCTGCACTATGTAGGTTTCCACTTTAAATAAAAAAGACTGTTTCTGTTTCAGTCATTGTAAATTTAAAATACAGGTATACAGTACTAAAATGGTCCAATTCAAGTCTTTAATATAAAAATATCAGCACAAAATTCCTTTTCAAATTCTGTTTATTGTGAACAACCCACATGTCTGTTTCACTATCAGCTGTATTGTCTCAACAGACTCTCTACCCCTACAGTTGCTTGTTATCCCTTTTAGGTATTCCCCCCCCCCTCCCCGATGTGATAAGAAATGTTAAGTAAGAAAAAAGTATTCAAAGGATTAACTTGTTTAGAATAACAACAATAAATTCAGGTTTTTTCACATCTTCTTCAGTTCAAAATCCAGCTTTGAGACTGAGGAAGGCTCTTGAATCGGATCAAAGAATTAAGAGTGGTCCATTTAACCAGTAGCAGTTTGGTTACCAATGACCCGGAGGATCTCTTTATGAATGCTCGGCTCTTGCGTGTTTATACTCGTATCACCTACTTGGCCGTCTTCGTAGCTAAAAAATAAAATTGTACAGAAGAAAAATATTTAATGTCTTGAAAGCTTCCACCGTCATAAGAAACAGCCGGATCCTCCCCATCCTGTATCTGGTTGGCACTGGGAAGGAAAGGAGAAGCCGTTGTGCCAGATTTCTGCGCTTTTAACAATTTACTGTGGTGCGACTAGGAAGCAGAACGGCAACGACAGCAATGGAATTGCAGAGAGCTCGACATCTTTGTTGTCTCCCATCTCTCTTTTCAGTATAGCAATAAATGCTAGAGTAGAGAAGAGTCTAAAACTGTAATCTACATGCATGGGTGTTATAGTTTGACAGTGGCAGATATTGTGGGGCTCGAATGTGGATCAGGCAATGTTTGGAGGAGGGTAATGCTGGGAGTTTGACATAGCAGCCCATGATCCTCTTTGTCTGGGGAGTCAGATGATCCTGGAGATCCCATCTGGTGCAACTGAGGGCTATAAAGTCTTGTACATTTGCTTATAACCCTTGGTCTGGCCATCCCATCACTGGAGGAGGCCACCTGATCCTCCTTCTGCATGTCCAGACCACTGGCGTCACTCGAGGTGGGGCAGAACAGTAAGTTCCGCACTGTGCTAACCTCCGTTTACTCCCCGGCACGAGGCAGCCCCGCCCTCTCGCTGTCGGAGCCATTCAGGGTGGTGAAAGCAATGTGCAGTAGACTCCTTGTGCGTTGCCTTTGCCGCACTGAATGGCTCTGACAGCGAGGGGGCGGGGCCGCCTCGTGCCGGGGATTAAACGGAGGTTAGCACAGTGCGGAACTTACCGTTCCGCCCCACCTCGAGCGACGCAAGTGGTCCAGACTCCTGGCTTGCAGTTCATCTGTCTCCAGGCTGCTTCCAGCCTTCATTCAGCCCACCTCACCTCCAGGGTTTCTGCCTGCTCTTGACCTCAGTGCCTGACAATTGGGCAGGCAAATGGAGAGGTTATTAGGGATAAGCACCAATGAAGCGAGCTCACTACCCCCTACCTTTGCAACATCATTAGAAATTGAGCTGAAAGTCTATTTAGTGCAAACCTTAAAGGGTGAGGGTTGCCCTCTTGGTTGATTCAGTCACTGGATGAATCATGAATCTATGCGTACTAATGTACTTTTTGCAAACATGTATTGGAACATATGAAGCTGACATGCTGAATCAGACCATTGGTTCTTCTAGCTTGGTATTGTCTACATTTTTATGACTGTCACAAATGCGCCAGTGCAGCCTGGCCACCGCTGCAAGCAGTGATTGGCCAGGTCCGCATGACAGCAGGTGCCCACCAGAGCAGGTAAGCCGGTAAGCCTGCACAGGGCTCAGGAGGGAGGAGGGGGTGGAATGGGGCGGGGCTGGGTGGAACAGGGAGATGATGGGGGCAGGGAGGAGGGCAGATTGGGCCTTTGGCGGCAGCAGTGCCCGCTGCCCAGGCCTGATCCACCAGCATGGCTCAACATGCACTTGCGCGAGCTATCGAGCTGGCACAGGTCTGAGTTGATTTATAGTAGTAGTAGTAATACCTTTATTGGCATAACACAGAAAGACATACACACACATATACAGATAAGTTAAAATAAATAGTGCATAATACAAAAAACACAAGTGAGCAAAGAGGGAAGGGGGTTACAAGGGAATAAACAGTCTACATCCATTCTAATTAATAAAACTAAGATCATGGCATCTGGTCCCATCAATTCCTGGCAAACAGAAGGGGCAGAAATGGAAGCAGTAACAGATTTTACTTTTCTGGGTTCCAAGATCACTGCAGACGGAGACAGCAGCCATGAAATTAAAAGACGCTTACTCCTTGGAAGGAAAGCTATGGAAAACTTAGATAGCATAATAAAAAGCAGAGATATCACCATGCCAACAAAAGTTCGTATAGTCAGGGCGATGGTGTTCCCAGTAACAATGTATGGTTGCGAGAGTTGGACCATAAGGAAAGCTGAGCGCCGAAGAATAGATGCTTTCGAACTGTGGTGCTGGAGAAGACTCCTGAGAGTCCCTTGGACTGCTAGGAGATCAAATCAGTCAATCCTAAATGAAATCAACCCTGACTGTTCCCTGGAAGGAGAGGTACTGAGGCTGAAGCTCAAATATTTTGGCCACCTAATGCGAAGAGAGGACTCTCTGGAGAAGACTCTGATGCTGGGAAAGATTGAAGGCAAAAGGAGAAGGGGAAGGCAAAGGATGAGATGGTTAGACAGCATCACCGATGCAACGAACATGAAAATGAGCGAACTCAGGAAGATAGTGGAGGACAGGAAGGCCTGGCGGGATATGGTTCATGGGATCACGAAGGGTCAGACACGACTTAACGACTGAACAACAAAAAAATTGATCACCATGGAGGCTCTTCGTTGAATAATTAGATAAAGAAAGTAAGCTAGCCGATTAATGGACCATTTATTAACAGATGAAAGTAGAACCAATATAATCTCCGAATCAGACTTCCCTTGCAGATTTGCCAGCAATGGATTAAGAATGTCTTGGCGTAAGTCAAGTCCTCCTCCTCTCCTGGACGTGTGGCGGGTCGTGTGCGCCACTTCCCGGTCACCGTTGCTCGGCATGGAGTTGATCTATAGTGGCTGCTGGGGCTTACCTTGGAGCAAGGGAACAAATGTTCCCTTACCCCAAGGAGGCTTCCAGAGGCCAAAGCTTCCCTACAGGATACAGCAGTAACCGCAATGACATCACTGCATTGCCATGCGGGGAGTTAGGATTGGGCTGCCCAAGTATCTTCTAAAAAGATCTCATGCCATCAGTGCCTGAAGAAACCACAACCAGCTTAAGAGTTGGGACAGCCCCTCCCTCATCTCCTCAGAGACTACTAAATTTATGTGTAAAAGATAAAGGTATTCCCTGCTCAAAAGCCAGTCATGTCCGACTCTAGGGTGCAGTGCTCATCTCCGTTTCTAAGGCCGAAGAGCCAACACTGTCCGAAGACACTTCCGTGGTCATGTGGCCAGCGTGACTAACAGAATGCTGTTACCTTCCTGCCGCAGTGGTGCCTATTTATCTACTTGCAATTTCTTGTTTTCGAACTGCTAGGTTGGCAGGAGCTGGGACAGGAGACGGGAGCTCACTCCGTCACATGGCACTCGAGTCTCGAGCTTCTGTCCTACCGACCTTCCAGTCTGCAGTTCAGCGTCTTAACCACTAAGCCTATCCTGAGAGAAAGACAGAAGAGAAACAGCCCAGGCCAAGGAGATGTCATCATCTCCTGAAGAGGCCACCAATAGCCTGAAACAAGTCTGCCTTTATGGTTTTAGTATTAAATTGTAAACCACTTTGAATGCTTTGGCAGAGAAGCAATGTATAAATACAGTAAATTAAAACAACAACAACAAACCCAACTCCTTTACAGCTTCACATTACAGAGTAAGATCAGTACTGATAGGCAAGCTTTTCACCAGGCAACCTTACCTGCCATTACTGATCTTATCAATGCAAAACTCTGACAAGCTTCTAGGAACCCAGGGATTCTCTGAAGCTCAGTTTGCAAACCACTGCCCTGCTTTGAGGGTTTACGTTCAATCAAAAACATAGGTGGAAGAAGGTTCCCATCCCTAGAATAAAATTTGGCGAACATAAGAAAATAACAAATCTTCTGATGGGGTAGGCTGCACTTGCTGCTAATTTAACACATTATTCATTTTTTAAGTACACACATATACAAGCACACTCACTTTAAGTACTAGTGAAAGTTTTCTTTACTTACACAAAGAAAAATCTTGTACACACGTGGTCAGTGTTGGGAACGACCCATATCTCTCCATGTTTGTGCAGATCAGGTGAAGTTATCACTGTAAGAGACAGATAATGTTTTCAAAAGCAGAACAATGCATACTTAGTGGCCTTGTGCACATTTGTTGCTATTTTTATTGTTGCCGTGAATTATTCTGTTTTTTTTTTCTATTTTTAACTTTGTTTTGTTGTTCTGTTGTACATCACCTTGTATCTGTGAGAGAGAGGCAAGTTATACATGTTTAAAATAAGTAATGATTTGATGGTGAATTAGTTGCATTCTAAGATGAGTATAATAAAGAATTGGATGAGTTTTACAAAATATTGCATGGAGACTAAATATAAAGTTGCAGACTAAATGGCATAATCAAGCAAAAACAGTTCTTTGGCTGCAATCCTACACACACTTACTGGGGTCTAATTTCTGAGGAGACATGTGTAGGATTGGGTTGCTTGACAACTCTGGAATCCTTTTGTTAATTTCTGCTGCAATAATAAAATTAGTGGTGTGCTTGTGTAGAGATTAGCCCTGTTTGTATGTTATCTGAATGGGTGGCGGGGGACTAGCATCACACATAACAGGCCTCAATGCATTCATGGTGTGTAGCACAGACCTGTCCCTTAAGACCTTTGGAGAAGGTTCTTTTGCATGTGCCAGTGCCAATGGAAGCGCCATTTGGCTCCAAAAAGGAGCCGAAAAGCACATGCGGGGGGGGGGGCGTGTGTGTTTCCGCGCCGTAGTGGTGCACGATGATGATGCCACGCCCCCAGGGGAGGGACGTGTGGTGTCCCGTGGGGGGGCGTATTGCATCCCGTGGGGGGATGTTGCGGTGGCAGCCCCCTCCCACGGCGGATGTAGGGCCGCTACTGATGTGTGGGTGTCCATCAAGTCGGCTGATGCAACCACTCCCACAGCTACCGTCACAACTGCTGACAAGCTAGGCAATGTGCCCACATCCTTGGGATGCTCCATCGTGTTCTGATGGAGCCATAGAAAGTGGAGGCAGAATGACTCCCGGGTTGAGGGAGTGACTTGGATCAGAAGGAGAGCAGGGGGCTGCAGCACCACCCTACGTAGAACCTGCCTCTTTGGAGTCTGGCCAATGAAGCATCCTAACTGATAAGGTAACAAGGGCATTGGATATGGGTGGAGGGAAGGACAAGGGGAAGGGCCAAACCTGTACTAAATGCATCACAGGATTTAAAACCCCTGTCAGTGCCAATGAGAAGGTCAAGAGGCAGGCCATGGGGCTAAGGCTCTGACTACCTTCAAGGTCAAGGAGGCTGTCCTAAAAGAAAGGAGGAGGGGAGGGTGAAAAGGTGATCACATACAACATAAGCACCTGCTCAGTACTTGCCCCCTCACCCTGCTATCTAGAATGGCTGATGTGGCCCCCTTTCTAGTGTAATATGTAGGGCATGAAGGGAAGGGATGGGAGAAGAGCAGGAGACAGCTGACATTATGTCAGATCCTTTGGCCACTTCAAGGTATTAACAGCACAAAAATTGCAGGAGGTTATTTCGGCTTTCTGTGACAGCAATTTCCTCTTTTATCCTGGGGGGGGGAGTGACTTTGTCTTCAAACTTCCACCATTAATGGATTGCCAAATTTGGTGGCTTAGTATGAAAATGATAAGAACATGAATGAGCATGAATTTGAAATAAATGTGGATATGAATCGCAGAGGCCACTTCAAGAGTACGTGCAGATTCAGTGCTTCTGAGGTCACATGGCATCACCTGGGAATGGTGGCAAGAGCTCCTTAATCAGAATGGCAACACCTCTGATGGCAGAGAATACAGTTTATATATCTTTTATCTGCCATGGTTCTACCAAAGAATTCTGGGAATTGTAGTTTGGAGATGGTGTACACTTTACACACCTTCACCAAACTACAATTCCCAGAATTCTCTGTTGGTGACCCCTAGTCTCCTCTCGTAGAACTACATTTCCCAGGGATCAGCTATAGAGAGCAAGAGAGTCACTATGCTTACATCACTGGTGAAGATGTACCATTAGTCTGCTTTCCGACTGTAGGAAAACCCATCTTGAAATGTATTAATTTACTGCTTACCTTCACATAAGGCTATGCATTTTAAGTTTCGACTTTGCAAAAACTGAGACTGCTGTCCTTTTTTCTGTGACTGTGAAAGAAAATAAACATGGGAAGAAAATGTTATCCTAAATACATGAAGTTGACAAAGTGATAGCTAAATACTAAGGCTACAAATCTATACACACTTTCCTGGTGGTAAGTCTCATTGAACACAAGGGGACATACTTCTGAGTAGACATGCATAGGATTTTGCCTAAAGTGGCATGCTTAAAGGAAAACAAGACAAAAAACATTTCCTTAAAAAAATATTTGCCCATTAAGAACGGATAGGTCCAGTTGACACATTCTTGCTGGAAGCATTTATGTCATCTCTGACTGGTCTGAAAACTATTAACTTTACTGGCAATATTGTTCATAAATGTCAGTTCAAATTATTATTATTATTAACAACAGTATTTATATACCGCTTTTCAACAAAAAGTTCACAAAGCGGTTTACAGACAAAATCAAATGATTAAATGGCTCCCTGTCCCAAAAGGGCTCACAATCTAAAAAAGATGCAGACCACCACCAGCAAACAGCCACCAGAAAAGACACTGTGCTGGGGTGAAAGGGGGGCAGTTACTTTCTCCCTGCTAAATATAAGAGGAGCCCCACTGAAAAAGTGCCTCTTGCCCAGTTAGCAGGGGTCTATATCCTTGGTCAATAACAGAGCCAATTCCCTGAAGCATTCTGAGGCCTGAGTAATTTCCTTACAAGAATCCTAGTCTTGCAGACAGGCAGTGAAAGCTTCCAAATGAGGACCACATCTATGACACTTTATTTTATTTATTTAAAGAATTTATACCCCGCCTTTCTCCCAGCAAGGACACTCAAGGCGGCTGCAATGGAAATGTTCACACAACCCCCTTTGCTTGGCAACCAAGCATGGCATATTTGAACTATCATGAGACCATCCCATGTGGGTTGTATCAATGGTTGTGTCGGTTACTGCAACATATTGCTGGGTAGAAATCCACTACAACACCCACGGGACTAGCAACAGAAGCACAATTTGCAGAATTATTTGGCAAAAAGAGAAAATCTGATGTGGGTCTGCCAATCAGTCATGACTTGCCCTTCTCGATCTGCCCCCTCCCCACATGTGCACAAGGCTATTGTGGGGATATAAACAGAATTCACGTCTACCAGCTGTCCTGAGTTAACTCCTGGATATAAAATCAAATGTCTTTCCAAAATGCTTCATATCTTTCTTTACCTGTAACACATTGCTGTTTTTACTGCCCGAAGCAGGCTCATCCTTAGCTGACACTTTCTGCTGTTTCTTGTTCATCCCTAAAGACATTAGATTTACATCAGACACACTGGTGCGTAAAATGTCAGATGTTCCACTTCATATACGGGGAGAGTGCAAGCAGATACAGATGTCACTACTGATTCTGCTTTCCATCAGCCTACAATCCGGATAATTTTGCACCTTCTAGGCTGCCAACAGATATTCAGAGTGACACCATATTCTAAAAACCATCTCTGCTCCCCCTGAAATTCCCGAGGTCGGCTTAAGAATGACTTCAATGTTAATTGGCATGATAGGGGCCATTTCTGGAGCAAGCAGGGCTCAACAAATTTCAGTTGGCCTTTGGCTGACGAATCTGAGCTTGTCAGTGAATACACACTATGCAGGGAGACTGTCCTGTCTCTCACCAATGATGGTATCTCTACGATACTCATGTCTTCAATGTGTGTCTGTGATATTCATGTTTCACTTATTCACGTTTCAAGTATACACCTAAAGTGTAAAGAGTCCCTTACATTTTCCTGGGGCAGAGCTCCTCTATTCAGCCAAGGAACTATAGCTGGAAAATTCCTGGTCTGATGAACTTCTTTGCTTTTCCTCCCTTAGTTCACTTCTAAGCTCTGATTCACTCACTCCCTGTACATTTCTTCATTCCTTCTCCAGCCTGAATCTCTACAACAAGTAGACTGGTATTGCTCTTTGGCCTGTACCATTGCCTTGCTGTTGTCTGTCTGCCTGCCCTTTGTACTTACTTCTGCTACCAGTACATACCTCTCCCCACCCCCACTTCAATGGACTGCTTCACTAGTTACCGACCTCAGCTCCACCATGGATCACCAGATCCTTTGGGGAGTACCATTGGACAAATCTGATTTCCAGCTCACTCTAGGGCTGTTCAAAAGTCCCCTCCGCCACCAACATATAGGGTCCCATACTCTAATGTGGGGGTCCCCTGGGAGGGGAGTCCGGAAGGGGGGTGTCTTGGGGACTAAAGTCCTCCAGAGTGGTCCCGGGCAGCCTGGCCTATCCTGAGGGGGGGGGCTCCTGGACACGCGGAGGGGTCGCTACCCCTTGTCAAGGGTCCAGAGGTTCGGCGTCCTAGGGACAGCTCCCAAGGGGGCTCCGAGCGAGCAGTAGCCTCAGAGCACGAGGAGGGTGGGGGTTCCGCAACCCGGCTTCCACCTCTCCTCCGGAGTCGACTGATCGTAGGCTCCGAGAGAAGACCCGGCTTCTTCGGAGCCTCCTAGCCGACTCCCTCATCCCTGGCCGGTTGCTCTTTATATACTCCAGCCCCCTCCCTCCTACCTGATTGACAGGCGAATGAGCCTATCGGCTCATCGCCTGGTATAGCAGGCCCGCAGGGTGGCCCGACGCGAGGGCGGGCCCGCCCTGGGGATTCCCTTGAGCCGTGCGCGTGCGCACGGCTCGGGCCTGGTGGCCGGGGCCGGCGCGCTTCCTCCTTCGCTCCCCCGGGATGGGGGAGAGGATTGTCCAGCGCCGGACGACTGGCGGCGGGGGACGCGGGCGACGGCCCGGCCGGCTGGGAGCTTCCTGGGTTGGGGGCCCTCGGGGGTTCGCTCGTCGGTGTCCCCGAGGGGTCTCGCCGGCCTGGCGACCCCTTCCCTTGGATCTCGGGGACCCCAGCCTCCCTGTCTTCGGCGGGAAAGGGGGTAAGTCTGGGGTCGCCCGTGGGGGACCCCTGACACTAATGTGAACATCAACTATGAAAGGAGAGTCTATGCAATTAGGAAACCTGAACAATGTGACATTCTGCTCAGAGTGCAGAGGTTGGGGGTGGGTGTCCAGTTGGTACAAACTTGCTTTCCCTGGGTATAAACATGAGGAGCATGGGACTTGTGAACAGCCCTTCTATCTCTCCTTATCGCTGTTCCCTGTTAAGCATCAAGCACCTCCATGAACTTGCCTGCCTCAGGCCAAATCCTGTGACACTCTTGCCCTGATTTATGAACCCTCCACCAAAAAGTCATATTCTTCCATGAAGTGTCCAAAGTGCACGTTCTATCATTTTTAAAAAAAATCTTATTCCCCAGATAGAATGAGCCCAATGCTGATTCTACAATGAATCAGGTAAATGAAAATATTCTCCCTCCCATATTCCCCCAAAGTTAGAGTGATTTATACATATCACCTGAGTAACCAAAAGATATGCTTGACAATGGACTAAGGTAGATCCCACTTCCAAACATTGCACCATGAAGCTGAAAAAACAAAACAAAAACAAACCTTATAATCCCTTCTTGATTTGCTACATTTTTCAAAATAAGAGCATGAAATACAGTATGTGAATTATTCTAGTGTCACCCCAAACTCTGAATGTATAATGTCCCCAGCAAAAAAAGAAAAGCAAGGCTGCTGTACACGCTAGATTAAGTTTTCTCTATTGCACATTCTCCTGAGTGCTATGAAAACTAAGAAAAGTGTAGCTTTATGACACAGAATGTTCCAATGGCTGCTATCAATAATACTGTCCTCCTTGTCTTAAACTATTGTAGAAGTGACAAAAAGAGTTTGCTGTTTCAACCAAGCTGCTGGGCAAACGTGAGAAGTAGAAAAGTACTTGGTACTAGGATTCCAACAAGCACTGACAGTCCACACCTAAATGTCTAGGCAATCAAGCACTGCCGACCCCTTTCTTAAGGACCACATATTTTGCCTCACTTCAGAAAATGTGAATCAGAATTTTTTAAATTGAAAAACTTAATATCCCACCTTTCCATTTTAAAAATATGGGTTTAAAAGACACAAAGGGTTTAAAAGACACAAAGACACTCAAAGTGGTGGGTCGCAACCCACCTCTTTTTCCGAAAGTGTCCGATTTACCTTGGGGGGGGGGGTCGGCCAGCCCGAATGTTGGCGGTGGCGCTCCAGGATCGCGCCTGATGCCGACCCCCAAACACGGCTTTCTCAACATACGTGGCTGTTCTGCCAGCTCCCCGGAGGGTCTGGGGGTGGGGGGCTGTGGGCACCTCAGCAGGCTTCCCCAAGGCTCAAAACAGTGGTGATAGCATTCCGAAGCCCACTTCTGGTTTTCGGTGAAAACCGGAAGTGGGCTTTTCGATGCTATTGCCAAGGCTCTGGCATTGCTGAATAGGAAAGCCCCCCCCCCCCCGGTACCTGGTTACAGCACAGAGACAGGCCTGTACTCTTGCCTGCCTGTCCCATGCTGTACTGCTGTCTGTTCTTTGACTCAGAACAGTCACAGAAGAGTTGCCTATGTACTTGGTTAGGTTGTACCTAGAAAGTATGAATCCCATGCTTTGGTCTTGACCATGGTGCATGTGCCCAAAATGAAGCCGCCATTGATTTATACTATGGTAAGCCAACAGTTCATCGAGACTAGTATCCTGTTTCACACTGTGGCCAGTCACTGGTTTCATGCCAGGCATGAAAGCAACAAGAACCATCTTGAGCTGCTGCTCTCCAGCAACTGGTATCCAGTGGCCTCGTGTCTCTGACATGGAGGTTCCTGATTGGCCTACCATGGCCAGCAGACTCTGATAGACCGATCTGCCATGACTGTATCTACTCCACTTGAAAAGCCACCTAAGCAAAACTGCATCCTTTGGCACTGAATTCCAAAAAGCTTCTCCTGATTCTACAAAGTAATTATGCACAACTGTCTATAAAAACATACTTTCTTCTGTGTGTCCTGCATCTGGTTTGGGAAGCAGAAACAAAGCTGATGATATGAAGCTTCTGGATATATTCTGCATTGTCATTTCTCTTATTGTGCAGGTTCTGTGGATCGCACTGCCGACAGCTTAGCAAAATGACTCATGACCAAAGCTCTCTGTAACAAGAACCCTATATATATTTCTTCTTGTTTTATTTTTTTACCTGCAGCCTTGTATTGGAAGCAACCACTAAGCCGTTCCTCAGGATAGAGTGCCAGTTTTCGATGTGTGACCCACTTAAAAAACAAACAAACACAAAGCAAAACTGAGAGGGGAAATCGGTGGTGTTAGAGCAACCAGAATGAAATCAGCAATTTCCGATAAAATAATGAGCCCCAAAGAGGAAACCTTTTCACTATAGGATATTTATGAGTAAACCTCCCTTACTGCTAGGTTGGTGAGACTGATACTGGAATGACAACATCTGTCAATACTCACTGAAATGCAAAGGTACTTCCATAGAGAGTTTTAGCAGCTCGAAAATTGGATTCTTTGGCTGGTGGACTGCTGAGCAGAAGAAACTGATGGGGTGTGTGCATAAACTTCAATTGCTGAAAAGGAATGATAGCAAGGAGGTGAAACAATATTAATGGGCTATTCAAATCCTCGTTAATCAAGCACACTCTTTGGTGGTGGTGGTTGTTCAGTCGTTAAGTTGTGTCCGACCCTTCCTGACCCCTTGAACCATATCACGCCAGGCCTTCCTGTCCTCCAAGGATTTAAAGAGTCATACCAGAAGTGATGCAGGAGAGTCATATGGGTATTTGTAGGTTTTGACCTGCAAAGCAAATAGCAGCTTTGGGGGCAATTTCAATTGGAAAAAAAGAGTTGGGGAGGGGGGAGAATTAACCTTCCTCCTCTTCCCAAAGCCAAAGCTCCAATCTAATTCAGGCCCACCATAACTATTTTGGTTTTTTAAAAACAAGTGGGATATCCTATCTATGGATCTCCCACATCACCTCCAGCTTGGCATTAAGAGTTCTATTCACCACTAGATATCTTTAGATTATTGCAGGGCTGCACAGATTATTCTCTAATTTCTTTGCTATCCTAGAAACTAGTACATTTGTAAGGTAAAGGTAAAGGTAAAGGTGACCCCTGACAATTAAGTCCAGTCGTGTCCGACTCTAGGGTGTGGTGCTCAACCCCATTTCAAAGCCGAAGAGCCAGCGTTGTCCGAAGACGCCTCCATGGTCATGTGGCCGGCATGATTCTCCTTGCCGCAGTGCATAGCATGCGGCTGGAACACGGAGCGCTGTTTACCTTCCCGCAAGCGGTACCTATTTATCTACTCACATTAACATGCTTTGGAACTGCTAGGTTGGCAGGAGCTGGCCAAGCAACGAGAGCTCACCCCGTCATGGATTCGAACTGCCGACCTTTCGATCGACAGCTCATGGTTCAGCGGTTTAACCCACTGCGCCACCTGCTGGCTTAGTACAGTTGTACATCTTAACAAATGACCAGGAAAATACTCCCTTTCTGAACATTCAAATTATTTGGAAGTTTTCCAGCACTCATTGGTGTCCTGCTTCCTCCCAGCACCATTTTCTTCATCTTAACTACACACTCAGCCTCGTTTGCCCTCCCTGGTCTTTAATGCTACTGGCTTTGGCAACCCGAGTGATTTTGTTTATGAGAATCCATTACTCATAAACACCCAATGAAGCCAATCACTGACAAGATAACAGCATTGAACAGCAATGTAGGCAAATGAAGTTGATCATGGAGAGGACAAAAAGGAAGGGAAATGATACTAAGAAGAAAGTATTGAAACAACACGAATGTGTTTATGATGAGTGCCAGAAAATCCCTTTTAAAAATAAGATACTTTTTGACACTAACGAAAGGGAACTCTGGAAACAAGGTAAGCAGTTTTAATTTTCAACTTATTACTTTTGAAAAGGAAACATTCTTAATGTAGCCTACTACTTCCGAAGAGACACTGAAGCTTGTGAACTTGAAATACCTCTAAATAAAATGGACTGCTGTAGAAATTAAAAATATTTCTTAGATTTACAAACTGAGAATTTACAAATGACTCCAAATTTTGTGAAACTTCAGTCTTCACGAACAAAGCTGTGCTTTCACAATCTGCACAGTTGAAATTTTGGGTGAAAATATAGCCTCTCCCCCAAACCCCCACCAATTTTCAGTTCAAGATTTGAATTGGGTATCTACAATCCCTGAAAATGGTTATTTGTGAAAGGTGATGAGTTTGAAGTCAATCCAGAACTCTGAAATCTAGTTTATGGGGGCAAGTCAGAAAAGTGATATTGACTGGCATAAAGGCGATATTGACTGGTATAGGACTGGGAAGGCCAGCAGTGATTGGACACCATCAAAATGAAATTATATCTGCTCCTGCAGCTGATGGAGTCAGACTTATTATGTAAACTTGCGCCAAAGAGATATTCAGTCACTGGACACTGGTGGAAGGGTGGGGAAGACAATGAGAAACTTCCTAGTAGACTTCTTTCCCAGGTCAGCATTCTGAGAGTTATGGGAGCATTCCAGCATCCCACAGGGTAGCTATGATCCTCAAGGGAAACTAGAACGCAACAAACTGGCCCTTGAAACTTGTGCTGGAAGAGGAAGAGTTTGAACTCATCCTTGTCTATGGGACCTCTGGATACTCATGTGACAAGCATGAAACAATTTTGAAGCATAATACACACTGGCCTGCCTCCCCCGCCATCTTACCTTCCTCGGTGGGCAGCTGGAGTGCAGGAAGGTTCTGGCCTTCCCAGCAGGACTCCAGCAGCGCACTACTCAGCACGCTGCCAGAGCACACTTTACGGTCGTTTACCGGCAGCTGCCGCCAGCGTAACGCATGTTCCACTGGCACTGAGGCCCAATATGATTGGGCTGCAAGACTTCACGAGCTTGCCTCCAGTCTTGTCTTAGTTACAACCCCTTTGCAAGTAAGCGTACCTTTGCAATAGGGCTGAGAGGAACTTCCAGTGAAGGAGGATCAGTGGAGACAGGAAAGGGCATCCAGGCATTCTTAAGATCTGGATGCTCCTGTCAGGGGACATGGGATTGGTCATTTCCTATGCCTCCTGATTCCAGCCCAGCAGGAAACAACAAGTGTAAGTATGCTCAAGAGCATTCAGGACTTTCTATAAGGACTCTCTTTTCTGCAGAAAGCTCTCTTCCATTGCTGGTTGCTCCTGCTTGCTTCATAATGGTAAGTTTGCTTAGGAAATTGGAAGAATTGTCAGGAAAGACTGACTGACAAGAGATAATTTAGATAATTGGGTTGTGGGTCTTAACGAGAAATGAGGCTGTACAGTGGGAGAGTTATATTCTGAACTGTCCATTTCAAAATGCACAGCCATCTCTGCATTGAACAAATCATGTCTCCACTCCAGATTATGAGATGTGAGCAGCTCATTATATTCAAGGAGAGTCATAAAAGTGAGTTTGAGAAGGAGAAGAGAAATGTTTGACAACCACATGGAAAATGCTTTGTGCAAATCAGCCATGAGAGGATCTGAGCTTACATTGCTTGTACTGAGACATTTAATTATTAATGGTCTCTGCAGAGATGGCTTTAATGTAGTTATTAACCATCAAAACAAATTGGACCCTGCATGCCCAAGTGAACATTTCATCTATTACATTTTGTTGAATTCTCAAAAGTAAGCTGATCGCCTATTTGACATTTATTTTGGAGGAGTGCAATCCAGAAAAAAAGTTAGGTATGCCTAATCCTATGAACACTTACCTAGGAGTACACTCCACTGAACACAAAGGACTTAATTCTGAGTAAATATGCACAGGATTGCACTGTTCATCATTTAACTGTGGGTTTAAGGATCATTCATTTGAATGGAATTTTAGTGCCCTAAATTTATTCATAGCCCAAGTCTGTAATGAGACCATGTAGAACGCCGTTCTTGGCAGCTACACAAATATGGAACTCTCTTACCGTGACATATCCTAATGCCTAGCTATTGTCTATCTTTCCAGAATTTGGACAATATTTTAGAGCTGACCTGCAGTGGCTGGAATTGGCCCAGTACTGGAAGGTTTTAGGTCATGATTTATTTATTTTTAAATAGAGATTGTCTCTAATATTTGTTTCTTGTTTTCCTGTTAATTTCCTCAGATTCATGGATTAAAATTCTAATCCTTAGCACTTTTACTTGGACGTGAACCCCACTGAGCTCAATGTGGTTTAAGTAAAGGTAAAGGTGACCCCTGACAATTAAGTCCAGTCGTGTCCGACTCAAGGGTGTGGTGCTCATCCCCATTTCAAAGCCGAAGAGCCAGCGTTGTCCGAAGACGCCTCCATGGTCATGTGGCCGGCATGACTCTCCTTGCCGCAGCGTGTAGCATGCGGCTGGAACACGGAGCGCTGTGTTCCAAGTAAACAATGTGGTTTACTTCTGAGCAAATAGTCTGAGGACCAGGCTGTTCAGCAATGATGTTAAGTGCACATACATGAGAAATCAATAGGATTGGGGTATGTATGCATAGATATAAACAAGAACAAGAGCGCAATCCTGCACACAGAAACGGCGACGGAACAAGTGTTCCGTCACCGGAAGCCGTCGCAAACGTCATAAGGCACATTCACGATGACTTGTGAGTAAGGGAGGCCAGCGCAAGGCCGCCTGCCCTCACCCCGCCACTGGGACGTCCATGCGGCTGCCGGAGGAAGGTAAGGCTCCCGCCGGTGGCCACATGGGCAGTCCGGGAGGGGGCTATTGTCCAAGCCGGCCCGGGAGGGGGCGGGGATGGTTATCCTCGGCCCTTGCCAAGCCAGCTCGGCTATTACATAGCCTCCTCTCATGTCAGTCAGCTATTTAGCTGGAGGAAATCCAAGGTGGCTGATTAGGCCTTCCCTGGTTTACACTGGGGGAAGGCAACAAATGTCCCCTTCCCCAAGTAGACCTCCAGGCTGCAGCAGTGCAGCCCGGAATGGGGAGAGGATCTGGCGGGCGGCCCTGGGCTGCATCTTTACAGTGGATTGCGCTGATAATCTCAATTAACAGCCAGCTAGAAAGGGATCACAAAGTATGTTAATTAAAACCATATGAAGCATACGCCATTCAGCGATGAGTAGCTGGACTTTAACATGTTATTTCTTAGTTTTCATGTTAGTCTTTTCTGAGATATCATAACACTGCATACAAAGCTTTCTTGCATCTATAATCATCAAAGAGGAAAAATATTTATCTTGAACAGTACAATCCTATGCATGTCTACTCAGAAGTAAGCCATATAGTGCTCAGTGGGATTTACACCCAGGTAAGTGTGTATAAGGCCAGCGGGTGGCGCAGCGGGTTAAACCGCTGAACCAAAAGCTGTCGATCGAAAGGTCGGCAGTTCGATTCCCGCGACGGGGTGAGCGCTCGTTGCTTGGCCAGCTCCTGCCAACCTAGCAGTTCCAAAGCATGTCAATGTGAGTAGATAAATAGGTACTGCTTGCGGGAAGGTAAACAGCGCTCCGTGTTCCAGCTGCATGCTATGCGCTGCGGCAAGGAGAGTCATGCCGACCACATGACCACGGAGGTGTCTTCGGACAACGCTGGCTCTTCGGCTTTGAAATGGAGATGAGCACCACACCCTCGAGTCGGACATGACTGGACTTACCGTATTGGTCTGAGTATAAGACTCACTTTTTTCTCCTAATTTAAGTTTTTAAACTAGGGATGTGTCTTATAATCAGGCTGTTGCAATTTAATGCCAGTGATTTAATTAAATTTTTTAATAGCACCAAACTTTAAGGGTGTGTCTTATCAGGTGCGTCTTATACTCGGGACAATACAGGTAATTGTCAGGGGATACCTTTACCTTTAAGTGTGTATAGGATTGCAGCCTAAGACATGTGCATTTGTGTGTCACAAACTAAGCATTTAACATAATGAAACAAAACGAATTAATGTGTTATAAAAGAGCTGTCTATATCAGCTAAAAGTTATTTTTCAAGAATATTAAATCGATACAAACTCAAAATGACCACAGGTAAGATTTATCAATACATTCAAGAGCAGATTGATTCACACACTTTTTTTCTTCATAACTTTAGTTACCACATCATCACTTTCTGAAGGTCCCATCACATACTAATTCTCCAAGCAAGCAGCGATGAGGGAAACATGTGCCAATGAAAGCATCACTGATTTGCAGATCAACTAAAATCCGTATTCAATGTTTTCATCCTAGAAAATCCTACTGTTTTTAAGAAATCAAACTTACCCTGTTCACAGGCAACTTCACAATATGTGATCTATTACTTGAAATAACCCTGAAACAAATATATAAAATATATGAAACAAGGCAAATAACTAGCAAGGTTTTTTCTTTCTTTCTCTTCACTATAAGGGAGTCCTGATGACTCCCTTCATTTCATTTGACTTGAGACATATGGATGACCAAACTATCTGGAGGTGATTACTATCATCATGAAGTAGTTTGGCTATCTGTTTCATCTTCAACTTTACCACACATCACTTACGGATGTCTGCTAAAGTGTAGGGCATGATGGTCATCTGTGTGGGCTCTCTAGGACCATTTACTTATTTCTTTTTTCATATGTTCAGGGACTGTGTGAGAGGGAAATGGGGCTGTGCCCACTTGGCAATGCCTCCAGCAGTGGGGAGAAACATCAGCATCTTGATGTCTACTGTATGTCTTGGGCATTAATATGAATGGATTCTACTTACAGGTTGAGCTGCGTACATAAACATGGACACAGGGGGTCTCCCCAACAAGCACACCACTGCTGTTGGGGGCACTGTTCACAGGCACAATCTCCCCCCACTCCGTATTCGCTGACACCAATACGGAGAAACAAATGAATGGCTCTCTTGTCTATGCACAATTTAAAACGTGTTCATATATAATTATTATTATTAACAGTATTTATATACCGCTTTTCAACAAAAAGTTCACAAAGCGGTTTACAGACAAAATCAAATGATTAAATGGCTCCCTGTCCCAAAAGGGCTCACAGTCTAAAAAAGATGCAGAACACCACCAGCAACAGCCACCAGAAAAGACACTGTGCTGGGGTTAAAGGGGGGCAGTTACTCTCCCCCTGCTAAATATAAGAGGAGCACCAATTGAAAAAGTGCCTCTTGCAACAGAATTGTTGATAGCCAACAGGTTTATCTTATAAACATACAAAACTGCCTTATGAATCAGGCCGGAGCTACATTGCACGCGTTCGCGTTCCGTATGCGTCTGGTGTCCCGCCCCCAGGTCAAACAACGAGCTCTGATTGACTGAACGTAACGCAAATGTAGCCAAAGTCGAGCCCAGCTAATCAGAGCTCGTTGTTTGACCTGGGGGCGGGACATCAGATGCATATGGAACGCGAATGTGTGCAAATGCAGCCGAAGTCGAGCCCAGCTAATCAGAGCTCATTGTTTGACCTGGGGGCGGGACATCAGGTGCATATGGAACACGAACGTGTGCAATGTAGAAACACCTTCAGACCCTTAGTCCGTCTAGATCAGCACTGTCTAAATGGCAGCAGCTCTCCAGGATTTCAGGAACTACTTAGAGATGCCAGGGATTGAACTTGGGACTTGGTACATGCAAAGCCTGAGCTCTACCACTGGGCTATGACCCAGCAACCTTAAGCATGGAACTATGTCACCTACTGCTAGGGACCAGAAGACCCTGTCATATATTCCCCCCCCCCTATATCTCTGTTATAACAGTACAATTTGTGCATATTTTAATTTTACACCACTCTTTGAATCAATCTGGGCTAAAAGAAACAGGGTACAAATTCAATGTAAATAAACAAATATATATTAATTATCTAAGGCAGGTCTTTACCATTGCAAAAGAGGATGAGCAAGTGGGTCTTGTTTGTCCATCTGCTTCTTTATTTCTAAATAAGGTGCCTAGGAAATAATATCAGTGTTACTATTAGCCAACAGACATTTTGGACCCAGACATTAGGCTGTGTGGATTCTGGTAACATCCTTCCCTCCCACAAAAGTTGCAGCAAACTTTCACTAAATATTTCATCTTAGGCAGAATTCACTGTCAATTCTAGACATCACTTAAATTTTGAATGTATTCTGGTGTGGTGGCCAGCCTTGCAAAAACTCAAAAGATGTGGTGACTGCAACTCACCAAGCTCTTGCTACCAAACATAAGAACATAAGAAAAGCCTTGCTGGATCAGGCCAAAGGCCCATCTAGTCCAAACGTAAGTGCCCCACCAGAATTCACAAAATGGCACCAATTAATGGTGGTTTCATCTTATTATTGCTATCGTAAGTATTTCACTGAAAATTCTAGGTGCTGTAGTACTTTATAACCATCATATGAAAAGCAGTTGGGAGGACTGGACCTCAGTCCAGCCCCACTAGAGCTCTATTCACATTAATATCCTCATACGATGTCCTATCTATTCATTACCTACAGTAGATCAGTTCACTTGTTTTTGCAATGCATGTCTAAAAACATACTTCTGGTACAGTGGAACAGCATAAGCCTCACAATAATACTTAGACTTGAAATAGGAATTCAGACATTAAAAGGATTTCACATAGATTTCTTCAGTAATCTTTACAACTCTTGTCAGGTTTATGATTACGATTGTCCCCATTTTGCAGATGGGAGATGAGGTTGAGAGATAAGCCCTATTCAGAAGAATTCCTCCATGCGTACACATGTATAAGGGCTGAGTGGGGCTCCACACCAGATATCCATGAGCTACCTGGCCCTGCAACCTGACATTCATGCATTCAGTGGAACATTAGAAAGGGGAGTCTATGCGTAATATGATTGTTCAAACAGAAGCATAAAAAGAATAAAATTCTGGTATTATGATAAGAGAATCCTGTTATCGAGACTTTGACTACTCAACAGGATTGTGTGTTCACTAGGTAGATCTCGTTCAGTGCAGTCCTATGTATGCTTGCCTTCTAGATGTCCAATATACATTTCTTATTGACAGTTACTGATACTATGCCTTCAATAAATGCCAAGACAATGCTTACTATACAACCTGAAAGAGCATATCAAAATGCAGCTCCAACCAAGTATTCAGAAGGCACACAATATACACCCCCCACACACCACCACCACAACCACCAAGTCCCTCTCTTTCTTCACTTGTGAGTAAGGTTTTTAGTTACACAGTTATCACCATTGAAGATTGTCACATAATCAATTCTTCTTCCTTTGGAAAGAATAGGCTTGGCTGTGACAATGCATTAAAAAACTAAATAAAACTGCAGCAAGCAGTAGCTGATCAATGTTCCTTTCCATTGATAACAGGGGACAATCTACCTGGGCATCCCCCATTAAAATTAAGAGCTCTTGTGAAACTCCTGCTCAGTTCAATGGGACCATTCAAGCTTTATGAGCCTGTATTCTGGTTCATTGATTTTATGCTGCAGCTTGCTGGACTCTATTATATTGATGGGGTTTTCTTGCAGATCCCAGTTAAAAAAACAACCGTTCAACAATGCTGCAAACTCATAAACAGATGTACTTTGCTAACAGTTAAGGAGCTCAATGGATTTTAGGCCTACCTGTGTCATTTCTCTTATAGAAGTAATACTATCCAGGGCTTTCATGACTCGGTCATAATTCTTCTTCTATAGTGAAACAAATGAATAGATGTTTTTGTTTTCCAAAGCAATTCACTTTTTAACAGTGTCCCTACTATATACAGAAATCCTTGCACTACTACGTAAACCATATGGTTCAGATGTCATGCAGAACCACAGTTTTATCCTGGTGTGCGAAGCTCACAAGCCTCCAGGGTTTGTGAGCTCCCCCCGCTTCAGTCACCTATGAGTGGAGGAGGGTTTGAACTTCTGGACCTGGTTTGGAACAGACCAAGATCTGATGCTTCTGAAGCCCACCACATCTTGACGTGTTCTAGAGAGTCTGAAAACAATCCAGGAGCCTTAAGCTTATATATGCTTAATAGCTAGGCTTACCATCGTCCCGGAATCGATGCTGGCTTTGGCCTAGAGCGGACCCAAGCCACTCCCAAGGGTGCACTGCGGCTGCCCAACGGGGTTCCAACTTCTGTCACATCATCGACCGGAAGTTCCGGAAGCCGGAAGCCCAATGGGCAGCCGCAGTACACCCTTGGGAGCGGCTCGGGTCCGCTCGGGTCCGCTCTAGTCGATGCACCCTAAGATTCTGGGTCAATTTCTGGTTGTGTGTGACTAGCTTGCCTTGAGTTGGCTCTCCATGCCTGAATTTTTGAGTAGTGATTGCATACACCAAAATCCCTGGATTCACTTTCTAGGCGAATCTGAATCAGTGGCAGTTCACATGAGTTCTTGCTTCACTACACATTGAAAACAACAAACTTGTTTCCAATTTTATAGTTTCCAACTATAAAATGAATTTATAAAATGCTCAGGTTTTGTACTTACCCTGGGATTAAAGGCCAGCATCTGAGCGTCATTAGGATCAACTACAGAAGGATATGGCTCAAAAATGACAACCTTTCTAGGTGATTCTAATGCAGAGCGACACATGGAGACCAACAAGTCTACAACCTGTAAACATTTTTACAAAAGAAATGCATGAAAATAATGTCTTGGAAGAAACAATGTTATGGGTGCTTTCCATTTATTTGTTTCAAATATTTGACCATTCCCCATCCAAACTTACAGTGACAATTTTTTTTAAAAAAACAAAGCTAACCAAAGTTTGGGTGATGGGTTGTTGTCTGACTCCTGTGTCTCAAGATGTTCTGCTTTGCTGCTTCTCTGCTCCGTATTGTCGCCCCCCCCAGTGGATTTTATTGTTTTTAATTTATTTTATGTATTGTTTTAAAATTATGTATTTTAATCTTTGTTGTAAGCCGCCTTGGGCATTTGCCTTGGCATAGGATAAGGCGGGGTATAATTTTTCAATAAATAAATAAATAAATAAAATAATACGGAAAAAAGAAAAATAACCAAATAATACGGAAATTAAAAAAGCTAACCAAATAATACGGAAAAGAAAACTGCAAACCAGTTGGAGAATGAATAGAAAACTGACCTAAATTAAAGCTGCCTTGGTTGCCTTTGTGGGAGAAAGGCGGGGTATAAATTCTACAAATAAATAAATAAATAAATAAATAAATTACAGTGAAATCAACCCAAATGAGGAAAGGCAAATAGAAAAAGAAAAGTGTTTAAATGCCACTGAAACACAAGACAACCTGATCTCAGAAGAGAGGCAATTCCACATGTGGGGTGCCACCATGGAGAGGGCCCTCCCCCACATTGCCACCAACTGAGCCTCTGATAATGGCAGTGCTCACTGGAGGGCCACTGCAGCTGGCCTTAGGGGATGGGTCAGCTCATACAGGCAGTGGTGTAACAAGGGTGGTGCGAAGGCAAGTAGTTGTGCAAGACTCCATTACACTGGAGTGAGCGGCCCCTCCCCCTTGCTGTTGGAGCCATTCTGGCAGCAAAGGCAACACGCAGGACACTCACTCACTCACTCACTCACTCACTGTTGCTGCTGGAATGGCTCCAACAGCAAGGGGGAGGGGCTGCTGACTCCAGTGTAACGGAGTCTTGCACAACTACTTGCCTTCGCACCACCCTTGTTACACCACTGCATATAGGGGGAGGCAGTCCTTCAGGTAGCATTGCCCCTTGCTCTAAGTAAGCTGTACAGGGCTTTAAAGGTGATCACCAGGACCTTGAAACAGACCTGCAGCCAGTGAAGCTGGTCAACAGTGGCATGACTCGGCCAAACAACCTGACCCTGTTCACCACACATGCAATATAGTAATCCACTCTTGATGAAACCAACACATGGATAATTGTAGTCAAATCTGAATGACACACATTGGATGCAGTTGGCACACCAGCTAAACCCTCCGCCGGGTCATAGCAGCCACCTGAGCATCTAGAAACAGTGCTGCATCCAGGAGCAATCCAAACTGCAGAATGGCAGAACGGTGCGGGGAGAGGGCGGTGACGGGGACAGGGGTGGGTGGATTGGACCCGAGAGGGGGCAGGATTGGTGACACTGGCATGCGCCGTATCCTATTCCCCTTCCCAGGCCAGACGCGTTGACACAGATCAACTTGGATTTGCACCAGCAATATCACTAGCACAGGTCCAACTTGACCCCTTAGTGCTGGGTGGGGTTTTCCCCAGGGCAAGGGGACCAATGTCCCCTTACTCCGAGGAGACCTCCCGTCTGCTAAACTCCCCCGCGGGATGTAGCGTAGCCAGCACCAGCGCTGCTGCATTGGTGCAGGGGAATTTAGTTAGGAGTGGGCTGTTGATGATGGCATTGAAGCTGAGCAGGGCTCAAGAAGATGGATTCCTCCTGCTTTGCTCATGCACGACCCCTTTTCTGCCAAACCGAGGATCTGCAATGTCAGCCCTGAACAGGACTGAACAACTGTTACAGCGCAATCCTACCCAGCTCTTCCACCAGTGCAGCAGTGGTGGAGGGCGAACGGGAGGCTGGGGGATGTAAAGGGGGATGTAAAGGAGATTTAAATCCCCTTTCCCTTCCAAAGCCTCCTGTTCTTCTCTCCACCACTGCTGCACCACTGTTGCACCAGTGGAGGAGCTGGGTAGGATTGTACTGTTAGGAATTGAAAGGGTAGGAGGTGGAGAAGCCTGGCCTGAGCTTGAAATCCTTTCCCCTCTCCTAACAGGTCAGCTATGCTGTTAAGGACAAGAGTGCTGACCAATTGCTGTTCAACTATGTGTAGATAGTGCAAAAAGCAGGGAGTGGATGAGGGCTTTTATCCCAGCTATGACCACAGAATACTTTGGCCCTGGAAGCTGGAAATACATAAAATATTTTGAAAGCACCATGTGTGACGGGGCCCTTGCTGGATCATGGTGATAGCCTATATCAGCGGTCCCCAACCTTTTTGGTGTCAGGGACCGGCATCGTTGAGGAATTGTTTTCCATGGACCGGGGGGGGGGGCGCCGACACCACGCCCCTACGTGACCCGGACGTGATGTCAGCTGCGCGCGCCCAGCGCGGCTCCAATCACACACACACGCCGGTTTAGTTGCTATTTTGTAGCCGTTCGAGCTCCAGGGCGGGCAGGAGGGCCGAACAGCATGATGTCCGAAACGGAGGCGACGCATCGCGGAGGCAGGTATGCTCCTTCGCTGCCACGTCCGTCCCCCGCCCTGGGGCCCACCGCCCCAACCCCGACGACGCTTCTAGTCGGGTGGCCCAGTCCTGAACGGGCCACGGAGTGGTACCGGGCTGCAGACCGGGGGTTGGGGACCCCTGGCCTATATCACAAAACATGCACCATTAAATACTTATAGGACTGTCAATGGCTTATGGGCCCAACTTCCTTCCAACATTCACAAGGAAGCTAAAATTCATGAGATGTACAGAGTTAAAAAAAGAGCTCTGTTCATTCATTTACACCTTTTACCCTGGATAAGCCACATTCCCAATGTCTAGATGCTCAGATGGGATGGTGGGAAGATAGTGGCAGACTGGTGCTGGATCCGTATGCTTTTGTTGAGTGGGCAGGAATAAAAAAACATCCATTTATTAATCACTGATCTACTTAACATGCAGATATTCAGACTGCAGTCATATTTTCCATCTTGCTTCACAACCAAAGCAATTTATTGAACTGCTTAAAAAATACCCTCCGTTTAACAAATTCTCTTAATCCAAGTCTTTTTATTGGATTTCTAGCTTAGTATAAAATCAATGGCTTCATCATTCATTATAGAGAGAAAGATTGGTTTGTCATAGGGTGAATTCAAATGTATTTTGAGAAATTAATTAGTACAATTAGTAGGAACTCTTCAGAATAGATCAGAAACAGGCAAGCAGAGAGAACATTTAAAAAATGCGAAAAACGTTTAAAACCTATTCAAATGCATGCTTAAAAGGGGAGCGTATTAACAAAGAGCCAGTCTATTTATTTGGGTCACCCATGTGTTTGTTAAATATTCACTTGTCCTGCTCACCCATCAAGCAGGGGGACTACTTTTTATTAAAAAGAAAAGGAGTATATTGGGTGTCCCCCCCCCCCCACACACACACCTTACCTCACCATGTTCAGCTGATTTTCAGCAGTTTTTCTCCAGTCTGCTCTTGATACTGGAAGTGAACTGGGTAAGGAGAAAACTCCTTAAAGCTACTGAGCATGGTGAGCTAAGGCAAGGGAGGGGTGGGTTTTTTTCCTCTCCCCCACATGCTCCTTTGGGTATAAAAGATAAATCTTCAGCCCTGCTCTATTAGTGAATGGGGCAAGCACATGTTTAACACACACACGGTGGCCGCAAATTAGTTTGGCCCTTTCTAGAATCCAGAGTTGAAAGATATCATTTGCCCAATATTCTAAAATTCTTAGCTGGAAGTATATTTTTATTTAATGGCATGGCATGAAATGAATTATTTTGTTCAGAATCCTTCCATCTTTCCGATAACAGGTCTTTGATTTAAAATGGTTCACTGAGGGAGAACATTAAAAAAAGTGGGGGGGAACAAAGAAAGATGGATTTTGATTAACACAGCCCTCTGGTTCCACCCACAATCCCAGAAGGACACTGACTCATACCAAGAACAGTTCTCAACCCTTTATGTTTAGATCCCTGGAGGGAAATAAAAAAGATGGTCCTTTCGAGAAGTGAAATGAGAATGAGAGACATCAGGATGAGGAGGCGGATCTCGGCTGTTTTCCTTTCTCTCCTCTGCTTACTTGGCCTGAATAGATAATCGTCATGCCAAAGACCCAGTGCTGCCCAGTAGAGACAGTACTGAATTCGTTGCCAAGAAACACTGTGGATTCAAATCCCAGCTTAGCCACTGGGTAGCTATAGGCAAATGCAGAGCGCCAGCTTTCCACAGTGACCTAGATGCTGGAGCCAACTGATCCAATGGAAGCCTCAAGACTGGCCCTGCCAAGAACATGTTGGCAGCATCCACATCAGCAGAACTTGGGGGATACTTGCATTGCAAACCAAACATGGGTTACAGAGACAGACTAAAGGCCAAAGCTGGCAAACTCTCATCTACTAATGCGGATCTGGTCTGTATGGAGTGGTGGTGATTTAAAGCATGGTCAGGCATGCTGAAATCTGCCACCACTAGCGTCTCTCCGGTAGGGGCGGGGCTGTAAGTATCGCTGCGGTCATAGTCTCTTTACCGAGCGAGGAGGAGGCAGCCCCGCCCCCTCACTGTCCGAGCCAGTCCCCTACGGAGAAAGCAGCAGGCAGGGTCTTTTCCCTGCCGGTTTCTCCGTAGGGGACTGGCTCGGACAGTGAGGGGGCGGGGCCGCCTCCTCCTCGCTCGGTAAAGAGACTATGACCGCAGCGATACTTACAGCCCCGCCCCTACCGGAGCGACGCCTCTGTCTGCCACCACACTTACCCTGCAGTTCATCCTCTGAAGTACTTTTTCCCATCACCAGCTTGGATCTCAGACGTGAGCCTAGGTGGGAGCAACTGGCCAAGGAGTCGGGGCTACAGAGGGACAGACAGTCTGTGGGAAGGAGGTCTAGCACCTCTGTTCATGGGTCCTTTTGGTGCTTGCAACTGCATCCTCATTATTCCTCAGACACGTGATTCAGGCTGACCAATGGGAAGACATAACCTTGCGGCTGTCACGTATACTTTGGACATCATCCCTTGCCTCATACTCCAATATTAATATTCATTTACTATATTGATACCCCACTTTTTCCATTTTAAAAGGGGCATCCAAGGCAGGTAGCAACAAAAATAACAATAATTAAAACTACAAATTCTAAAACGCTACCCTAAAAATGAACCAGACAGAAAGCCAGCGGCAAAAACTAATGAGAGGAAATCAGAAAATGCAATGCAGAATAAAAAGGGAAGGCAGCCCACTGCAGCTCAGGAGAGAGGGAGTACTACATCTGCAAGGCCACCACAGAAGACCCCCCCCCAGCTGATCAGATGAGCAACCTCACATGGGGGAGAGGAGGTTCCTCAGGTACCCAAACCCCAAGCCATATAGTGATCATATAGTTTAAAAGTCATCACCAGCAGCTTGAATTGTGCTTGGAAGAGACCACCAGTCAGTGCAGTTGGAAGAACTAGGGAGGCCTGCATTTTTCTCATTATATTTATTCCAGCCCCAGCTGAAATGAAATTATGTCCTAATGGTTGGAAACGATCATATGGACTAGTATCACTACCAGACATGTGAAGACATTCCTTGTGTTTGGTTGTAAAGCAAGCCCTGGTATTTTGGAGGTGAGAGGGGACAGTTATTAAAATTCACATAATCATAGTAATTCAGTAAGAGCAGGGTTTGAACAAAACCAAATGAAATTTTGAACTGTAGGGTGAATTCTGGGTATTTTTTTAAAATACCAACTACTCAGCAAAAACATAGCACTGTTAGACTGCTGAGTTTGGGACTCATCAGGGAAATATAAAATGTAGCACAACAATGTAAGATAATCAATAATAAATAAATACACACATGCAAACATCACACCTAGCTGTGTGTACATGTATCTATGTTACACGTACCTGAGCCCCTGTTGCGATTTCATCCGCAGCTTCATTCATCACTCCTAGAGTTTGGAAAGCAAACACACATAGCTCTCGCTCACACACAGTAGGCTAAAACAAGGAGGAAAAAAAGAAAATGCAGAATATGATTTGCATTAAGGAAACTTACACGCTACTTGCAAAATGCCTGTCATCATGGCAGGAAAGCTTGAAGAGTAGTGATGTTTGAGCCTCCTTAGTTCTATTCAGAATAAATTTGGGTAAACTGATTTACTGCTTAAACATTTCCCAGTTATTTCGAAAGTTTGGCCCTCTCACACTCCCAATGACATCAGTTAGGAACACAACAGTGGCCAACCACCTAGCCCCCAATCCCATAAGCCTCTTGCCTTTCCCCAAAACCTACTTAACAGCAGAGGGGATAGGGAGGGAGGTTAAGAACATAAGAAGATCAGGCCAAGAGCCCATCTAGCCCAGGTTTCCTTTTCCTGTCGCCACTCCCTTGCATCTGGCATTAAGAGAGAGCCTATTGCTAAGACCAGGAGGTTGCTTATCCCCATCATGGCTTGTAACCTGTGATGGACTTTTCCTCCATATTTGGTTCATTGTGGGGTGGCCTCACAATCCAGTCTCCATTATCCTAGAATGCTGCAGCAGTTGTGTCCTATCTACCAGGAAATGTAGGTCCCAGCCAGGGGTTCAGATGCCCCTAGGTTCGGATGCCCATAGGATCCATGGGACCTACATTTAACAAAGTTTCAGATACTCAGAAATTTGCTATGCCAGCATTGTAGGGCCTTATAGACGGCCCATTTCCAGTCCTCCCTGCCATCATCAAGTAAGCCTGTGTGGGGAAGGAACTGGGTGGAAGGAACAGAGAGAGTTGGAAAGTGGACAGGAATAGAACGGGCTTGGCAGAGGAGGGAAGTAAAGTCTTATTTCAAGATTCTCTGTCCCAAAATTCAGTGCCATCACTTATAAAGAGATATACAGGTTGAGTATCCCTTATGATGCCTATGACTGCTTGGGACGGGCCATTGTCTGGATTTTGGATCTGTCTGGATTTTGGAATATTTGCATAAATATAATGAGATATCTTGGGGATGGAACCCAAGTCTAAACACGAAATTCATTTATGTCTCATATACATCTTATACACATAGCCTGAAGGTCATTTTATACAATACTGTTAATAATGTTGTGCCCTAGCACGCCTTGAGCTATAACAGCCAGGTGCAGGGAAACGTTTTTTTGGGGGGGTTTCTAAAGTCATAGCCCTGAAAATGTCTGGATTTTGGACTAGTCTGGATTTTGGATGTCCAGATAAGGGGTAACCAACCTGTATTACACACCCACACACACCTCAAGACGGCCAGGCCACTCAGTGTCAAGTGAAGGACATTGGTTTACCTTCACTGCCAGGTCCCCTGCAGTGCCTCACTTTCCCCCATACTAGGAACAGACAATCATTCATTACCTCTGCCTCTTATGTGTCCAAACCACCTGCATTTTATGGACTCCATCGTGAAACATAAGATAACTTCTGTGTATTCCTGCTTTTCCCCATTTGCAAACCCTTTATTAAGTAGGCACCTAAAATTGCTCTCTCTCTCTCTCTCTCTCTCTCTCTCTCTCTCTCTCTCTCTCTCTCTCTCTCTCTCTCTCTCAGCTTCTGCCACTGGTAAACCGTATGCCAGAACGCACTACCTCACTGCACCATTTTTATGCCATTTTCACTGCCATGAGGCTACCCGATGAATCAATTTTACTCAGTTCTCAGAGCCATGCAGTCAGCAGAAATGAAAACAAAAAAAACAAAAATGGCACAAAATGCTGTAGAAAACAAGTCTTAAAAATTAGGAGGAAAGTTGTTGTCAAAATATGGCTTTGCCAGGCACAGGCCTGCATCAATAATTGCCCTTGCTTCTTTGGAAGCTTCTAGCAGTTTCGTTTGCAGGGTTTTCTTTCCCCCTCAATGACTGCATGATGACTACAACACTGAAATATTTTCCCAGAGATTGCTTTAGAAGAGCCATCATCTTTCAAATCCAATACAGCACCACACATTTGATTTATCTCATCTGCTGTGTTACGTTGAATTAGGCACCAGATGAAGCCGAACACTATCCAATTCGCTGTAGCACGGCGCTCGAGACAAAAAGTGTTTATTATCTCCACGGCTTTTTCTGTTTGCACACTTCAGAGGACGCTGCTTGCCCGGCAGGCCTCTAGTTACTAACTCCAGGTTTGACCCAAGTGCTTTGGTGGGTCCAGTTCTGAGGCTGTCACTTTGGAGTTGTCTACCACACAGGTAAACAAACCTTAGTGGCTCACAAAAATTGGGAGGCAGATCTGACCCAGTCTTTACGCTGGGTAATATAAGCTGGGCCAAGGTTACATGTGAAATGCAGAGCACAAACCAAGCACAACCTTCTAACAGGAACGTATTTTAATATGTCAAAACCCACCCCTCACAGGATAACCTATTCCTGCAGGGCAGGAGATTAACCCTTAAGCTACCACTTAGGGAAGAGGGGGATTTAACTAGCTGGGTATGGTGGTTGCCCCTACCCTTAAATCATTTAGCAACCCTCTAGCTTCATCTTTAATTTTGTCTCAGTCAGCAAATTTGGGAGGTACCATAAAGGGGAGTGGACTGCCAATTATTTTGGTTATGTTTATATTCTTCTCACCACTTGGGGTGCATGGGTGAACCACTTGCTTTGCATGAAGAAAGCCCCAGGTTCAATTCCTGACATCTGCAGGTAGGGCTAGGCAGTAGTGTCGCTCTAGGTGGGGCAGAACGCTAAGTTCCCTACCATGCTGACCCTCCGTTACTCTCCAGCACAAGGAGGCCCCGCGCCATTACCTTCGGAGCCATTCAGTGCAGCAAAGGCAATGCACAGGATACTCCCTGCGCGTTGCCTACGTAGCACTGAATGGCTCCGAAGGCAAGGGGGCAGGGCCGCCTCGTGCCGGTGAGTAACGGAGAGTCAGCGTGGTGCAGAACTTAGCATTCCGCCCCACCTAGAACGATGCCACTGGGGCTGGGAAAGAAATCCCTGTTATAAACTTTGGAGAGCTACTTCCAGGCACTGGTCACAATACTGAGCTAGATGGCTCAATGGTCTAACCCAGAATAAGGCAGCTTTCTGTGCATAGCTCCTTCTCAGGTCCCTGGAACTTCAGCAACCTGAA
Organism: Plestiodon gilberti rubricaudatus; assembly: GCA_026170595.1. Lineage (NCBI taxonomy): Eukaryota > Metazoa > Chordata > Lepidosauria > Squamata > Scincidae > Plestiodon > Plestiodon gilberti. The sequence goes on along the minus strand of JANXHW010000002.1, from coordinate 22,043,477 downwards.
AGTGTTCCTTGTTACACAAATGGGAGAGATACAAGGGCATCCCTACTGCCATCTGCTAAGTTGGATAGTATGAATGTGACACCTATTTGGTAGGAGGCTTGAAGAATAGGTAGGCAGGCAGAATATCCCAGCTACAAAAGCGGCTCTTGGCCCATATTGCTCTCCTAATTTATAGCTTCCAGGTTCCCTTTCCATTAAACACAGCCACTCAAAGTAGCAATCCCATCAGAGCAAGTGATCTGATTTATCCTGTCAATTTCTCAAAGCGTTTATGAAGCTCAAATGAGGAACGCTACAAAGACACTAATAAGGCTAAAACATGACTGGCACTCTGTGCTACTATTGATCTAAAAATAGAGGGTGTGCGGAAAGGAATGCCAAGCGCACAGCAGGTGTCATTAAGGGGGAAACGAGAAACGTGAAGAGTTTCCTGAGTCCTCTTAAGAAACGTTTTTGCCGGTGGAGATAAGACTTACAGGCATCTCATTGTTTATGCCATATTGGGGCACCGATGTTCTTCCTCAAGAGGACAAATGCTTCATCATTTTAGCAAAAGAGGCAAGATAGGATATGTACTTGAACAACTTTTTTCAGCCTAGGAATATGAATGCTTTTGAGTTTTAAAGAGATTTACAAAAAGTAGAAGTGAAAGAAAAGGAGCAATTTCAGGGCTGTCACCTAACTAAAGAAATGAGACTAATCATATGTGGTTCAGGAGTTGGATTCAGATCTGGAAGATTCAGGTTCAAATCCCCGCTCAGCCACAAACTTTCCTGGGTGAGCTTGGGCCAGTCACTATCTCTCAGCCTCACCTACCTCACAGGGTTGTTGTGAGGACAAACGGAGGAATGGAACTATGTACACCACCCTGAGCTCCTTGGAGGAAGGGCGGTATAAAAATGCGGAAATAAATAAATAAATAAATAAATAAGAGTTTTCATCCATCAATCTATGCGCTGATCAATTAAAGGGGAACACTTTTTTGGTCCATCAACATGTTTTTAATTGACTCATATAACAGTTTGACTAAACACTGCAGATCCATAGTTAAGACATGATGCTGGCTGTGTACAGCACTGCTCAAAAAAATTCTCAACTGTGTAGGAGCAGCACCCAGATGCCACTGCATTGAAACATTCTTATGCCAAGCATCAGCCTGTACTGAGCACGTATAATGATCTGGCAGCCACCTGAGACCCAGAGCTAAACTACACATTACATTAAGTGCATCATTTGACTAGACACATTTAATTTGTTCTAAACAGGAGACATAGAACACTCCTGCAGGTGGGGGATATACTCCTTTTCCCTTGCCATGATCCTGATTCATATCAGGACCCCAATGGCTGCTATTTTAATTTTTTTTAATCATTTTAAAATAAATATTTGGTCTGGGTGCCAATGGGGGCTTTCCTCTCCCCCCCAGGCAAATCACGACTTTGGGGGTCTCCTGAAGCAAAATTGTGGCAGGGACAAAGAGCTAACGCCCCTCTCCCACCATAGTCCCAATGCAGATTGAGCCTGCCTGCAGTTCTTGTTTATTTTTTTTAAGGCAAGCATATCAGCACTAATTATATGTTTAATGTAAGATATACTTTGACTTAAACATATGCCTAAAAATGTTACTTGTAGATATGACAAACACATCTATGGAAACATGTATCATACTAGGCATTCTTAGGAGAGAGCCAGGTTTGGTTGCGGCTCTTTTTCCACTGTTCATGCGTTTGCTATTACAGAGGGTTGCAACCAGCTAGGTCCAACTTGTGGGGGAGAAGCATGAGGATGTACATCTTTTACCCCATCCAAAGCACTGTCCCACGGCTGGTCATCTGAACCACAAAACAATATTTACTGAAATACCGTAAGGAAGTATTTGTTTCATGTGTTTGGTTCAGATGAAACCCCACCTGCACAATTAGAGGGCAGCAGAGGAGAGCTGGGGGGGGGGGGGGAGGGAAAGACATGTACACTCATACCAAGCATTTGGACTCGACCGGTGAGAATATCGTCTGAACTGCCCCAAATAGTATTTTCCTGGCATTGAAAAATAGGATCTTGTCATTTGCAAACTATAACCTTTTGCCCTGCTTTTGGAAAAAGAAAATTTGCTTAATAAAGCCCTTTATGGCTCGGGACCAGGGTATTTGAGGGACCGCCTTCTTCCTTATAATCTGACCTGTATCAGGGGGGCCTTGTTAACCGTGCCACCATTTACGGAGGTGAGGGGGGCAGCGGCGAGGAATAGGGCCTTCTCGGCGGTGGCACCCCAACTATGGAATTCCCTCCCCCTGGAATTCCCTCCCCCTAAGAACTCCCTCCTTAGAGACCTTTTGGTGGGGCCTCAAGACGTTTTTATTCAGGCTGGCGTTCAATGACTGACATGGTGGGCTGGCTTTTTAATAAATGCAATCATAAGGTGACCCACTGGGTTTGTTTGTTTTAATTGTTTGTATTGTATTGTATTTTACCATGTATTTTAACATGTTTTAGTTGTAAGCCGCCTTGATTGCCCTTATCGGGAGAAAGGCGGGGTAAAAATTCTTTAAATAAATAAATAAATAAATACATTTCAGAAATCAGATGTTCTGGATTACTACTTTTCCTCTTAAAAGCTTTCTTGAAGAGATGGAAACGTTATATTAAGGCTCTCTGCAACTTCTTAATAATTAAACGTTTCATATATTTGAACCACACTGTAATTCATCTTTTAGTTTGGCTTTGTGAAGAAAAAAAATATGTATTTTGAAAAGGCGATTGACTGACATAAGCACAGGAGACAAGACACTCTTCAGCTAATGCTTCAACTCCCAGGTGGTCCATTCAAATTCCAAGAAACAGTACACAGCAAAGCAATTTCACTCTCCCCCTCCACTGGGTACCAAAGCTGCCATCTGGAGAGGGTTTCTTTGCTCCATAGATCTTTTTTAGAAAACAGTGCCACTTCAATGCAATTTTAAATTCACATACAGTGAAGTAAGTGACACTCTTTTGCTTCGAGGAGGTGGTCAAGACACGTAAGAAATGCAAGAAATGCAACTGTGTATGCATTTATCAGCAACAGCATTTGGGCCGCGTCTCTCTCTTAGAGAGTGAGAGGGTCATTAACCCTGTCAGGTACCTTGAAGCATGATAGGTATGGGACATGAGGTTACCTGGTCTGTCACGAAAGCATCTACATCATGGCCCTGCTCGCCAGTCAACCCTAGTAGCATCACAAAGTCTCTTTATTAGCCACCAACATGAAAACTTACTGATTCCATCAACAACAACACACAATCCACCCACCCAGACCTCGATGAGGAAAACTAAGGGTCCAATCCTAACCAACTTTCCAGCACCGATGCAGCCATAATGCAGACCCAAGTAAGGGAACAAATGTTCCCTTTCCTTGAGGAGACCTTTGTGACTGTCCCCACCACCACCACCACCACAGGATGCGGCACACACCATGTTGGTATGGCAGCATTGGTGCTGGAAAGTTGGATAGCATTGGACCCTAAATTCTAGCTGGCATACTCAAAGATATACACACACACCATTCTCCTGGTTAACACTGTCCCTCATTCAACAAAATGTTAACTCATCAATCTCAGCATCACAAATTCAAAACATGGGAGTCAGAGGTCATTACTACTTCACTCACTCCTGGGCCTGGGGTCTTCACCACTACCTCATGACGTGGTTCTTAAAATTTTTGGGCAGTCTCACCTCACACCCACTGCACAACTGCCCGTCACTGCCAGAGGTTGTGCTGTGGCCGAATGACCACCTGGCCAAGCTGAACCATGAACCCATAGTACCAGTGACTATCAGGGATTGCAGTTATTGTGTCTGTAGCAAAGGAAGTCTCACACCCACACTGAGAAAGGGATCCTACCCACACAGGCCTTGAGGGGGAAAAACAAACTAAACGCTAGCAATTCTATTTAAAGGTGTACACACACACAAATCACAACTCTGATCACAAGAAAAATGCACAGCAGCTGACTGCTCCTTTCAATAGACACTTTCTTTGCTCTACTACCAGGACAGGAAAATATTCCCTACGTCAATTTGACATGATTGCTAGGAATTCTATGGGAACTGAAAAATATGCTATGAAGTTGGAAACAACCACAAACTGCATCTTGCAAGAGAGCTGAAATCTATATTCCCATCTATATTGCTCATAGCGCTTCCCAATCTGTATGCCAGAAGCACCATAAAACACCTCAAGTGCATAAGAGCTGGAGGCGATGAATTCAGATGTCATGTTTCAACACTACATTTGCCTTTCCTTTCACCTTCAAAGAAACCTGGTGAGTGTGTGTGAGTGAGTTGCGAAAGTGTTCTTACAGAAGAGAAGGGTGCTGACTAGATGAAGCTTTGCATCACTTTCTCCGAACTATTTCTCTGAAATAAGGGAACCAAACACAGAGGACAGAAGAAGCTCATCATCAGTGGCGTTTCGAGGCCAGTGCGGAAGCGTACGCATAGCAGGATGCCGCTTCGCGCATGAAAGCGTCCCTCCCCCTCGCCGGTCGGAGCCATTCCCAGCAGGCGACAGCTCCCGCACAGACAGTCATTGGCCGCTTGGAATGGCTCCGACCAGCGAGGGGGAGGGGCGCTTTCACGTGCAAAATGGCATCCTGCGACGCGTACGCTTCCGCACCAGCCTTGGAATGCCACTGCTCATCATCACCCATCCCCTAAACCAGTGGTGGCCAACCTGCAGCATGCCGCGTGCCACTTTTTGTGTAGATAACCTTAAGCGCGCCACCAAAATAAATAAATAAATAAATAAATAAATAAATAAATGTTTCTTCGGTAATTAAAATATTAAATATATTTAAATATCTGTTTTCTAAATAATATCTTATTTAAATACCCAGCGTCTTTATGAAATTTGGCCCATCCGGTCTCTCGGAGCGGCTGGAACGCCCCACGCAGCCAATCACAGAGCCAATCTGCACAACAGCCCTTCTGGAGCAGCCTTTCTACAGCGTTTGGCTCGGCTCCAGGTACTTTTGTGTCTCGGGCAGGAATGCTGGCATGTGCCACTTCAGAAGGTTGGCCACCTACGCCCTAAACATTCCCCTTGGTCTTTTGGTTTCTGGCAGTGTCCTGCAAGAAAAGCTCCAATTTCTGGAAAACAGTACAGTAATTGTATGTTGCTGAGCAAAAAAAAAAAAAAAGACAGCCAAAATTAATTAAAACCTCCACTTACTATAACCTTGATTTAATTATCAAAAAGCAAACAACTGAAGAGTTATACAGTTGAGACATTTTTAAAGGTACAGAAACGTAAAGACAATTGTCTGGTCCAGATGCAACACAAAACCATGCTTTAGTGCTATTTGAATAAGGAACCTTGTTCACACACGTCTGACTTTCCCTTCCCCATTCATTCCTCCTCTCTTTGAGGAGAAGAGTGAAACCTTCTGCATCCATTGAAGAACAAACTGCAATACCCTGTCATGTACAAAGTCAGGGATCTGCAGTTTGTTAACTAGCTACCCAAGTCTATCCTCTTCTGTACAACAGTGGGACAGTGTCCTGCTGTCATAAAAGGCCCAGTGATGGCGCACAGAGCTCACCACTACTGGGCCAGTCCAAGCCACCACTGCTGCAGCTGCCAGACCAGGCTGGTGCTGGTAAGTTGGTGGTGGAGGCATTTCATGGACGGGGAGAGAGAGGGCAGGGGGAGTTTCTGGGCAGATTGGGGGGAGACAGGAGTTGGGGAATGGGCCGGAGGGGGTGGACCTTGGCAGCAAATGTGTACGCCAGATCCTATCCCTTTGTTTTGGCTCGCGCTGCTGCCTTAAGGCTGATCTACACCAACTCCGTTTGCGTTTGGAGGCTTGCAAGCGTAGGGGACAGGACGCCCCGCCCCGAGATGCTGCCCTGGGCTCCACCAGTTTCTTCAACGCGTTGTCTACCCGCTTGTCCCTCCTGGTTGGTCGCTTGCTACCCCCCTGTGATAAGTTCGCTCCACGTCCCACCCTCACTTTCTTCCGATTGGCCGAAAACGGTCAAACATGAGCATGGTTCACGAGCAATCGCAATGGAACTCAGGAGAGTGCAGTTCTCCCGCGTTCCGTGGCACGCGCCTGGGACACGCCGAGATTTGTGTGGTGTAGAACAGCCTTTACTCTCCTCTGACTTAGGCCACCTATAGAGCTGACATAGGTCCAAGGACACCCATAGGCTATCCAGGAGCCCCCTAATCAGACCCCCCCATGCATTACACGCTTCCATGGCAGGGGATAGGACTGGGGCATAACAGAGTTAAAAGAAACCAGGGTAGAAATTCAGGTGGAAAATGTGGTTTGATATTCTGGATACTTAAACTATAGGAAGATAACAAATCACAGTTTCCTGAGTTCCTGTGTAATGTGGAACTGTAGTTCATTTTAGTGTAAAGCAAAAGCAAACGGTATGTGAGAAAGGAGAAGAGAGGAATGAATTAACCCTTGGTCTCCCTTAGGCTCATTCACACAAGTCATTCCCAATTATTGAGTACTACATCAGAAACAGTCAATGTCTTCTGGATCTAGTGTTCTGTGCACACTTCGATGTGCACACAACTGCTGCAGCTCGGTGTCCCAACTGCACAGCCTGTCTTTGGGAATGTGAGCAGTTCAATTTAGGTCAGATTTTTTTCTAGTAAACACCGCCAATAGCAACACGTATTCTTTATCCAGTGCTATGTGCCACTCTGTTTGTTTCTTTCTTTTTGGGCAATGAATGTATAGAACCATAAGATATTAGAGTTGGAAGGGATCTTGGAGGTTATCTAGTTCAACCCCCGCTCAGAGCAGGTGACTTCAGCATCCCAGAAGGCCTCTGCTTGAAAACCTTTAATGAGAGAGAGAGAGAGAGAGAGCCCACAACTGCATAAAGCAGAAGAGATGCATCATTAAAGAGATGCTAACCTCCCTTACTTAATGTCCCTTAGTTCTACTGACAATCCTTTTGCAAATGCTTCGCAAAAATACCTACAGCAGAGGTTCTCAACCTGTGGTACGGGTATCCCTAGGGGTACGCGGATCTCTTGCTGGGGGTATGCCAAGCCCTGCCCCTTATCTGCCCCATCAACAGCTAATTAAGTGTTGATTAACATGGATTTTAAATTTTAATTATTTTCGGAGCCCTTCTGTCTCTCTGATTTTTAAAATTGTTTTAGTACTTTTTATTTAACGATTAATTACCTTGTGTGGAAGTTCTCATGGTTTGTCGTTATTTGCAGCGAGATCGGAAGTATGGGTAGTTCAGTCATGTGTTTCAACAAAATAAACACATGGCTGAACTACCCATACTTCCGATCTCGCTGCGATTAATTACCTAATTAATTAATTGATTAATCCAATTAATTAGCAGGGGTACTTCAGAAAATTGGACCATGATAGGGGGTACCCAGGCCTCCAAAGGTTGAGAACCCCTGACCTACAGTATTTCTCTCCAGCCATCTCCTCTCCTCTCCCTCATTGGCCAGGGCTTGTAGCCTTTTTGTATTGGCGAGCAATATGTGCATTTACACATCTACTTAGGCACATTGATCTGCATGGACTACAGGATGTGTGTGTGTGTGTGTGTGTGTGTGTGTGTGTGTGTGTGTGTGTGTGTGTGTGTGTGTGTGTGAGAGAGAGAGAGAGAGAGAGAGAGAGAGAGATTTTTTGATCTATTTTTCAAAACTAGATCTGCCTCCAAAATGCAAAGATATGTATGCTCTGCAACCAAGTTGGCATGTGTTGGTGTGGATTTTTTTTACTTAGGGACAACTCAGCGTTGTTGTTGTTGTTGTTGCTGTTGTTGGCTTTTGACTTAGGGAAGCTCCCTATGACACTGTTAGTGAAGAGATATTTAATTTGTGCCAACAACTAAAAACATTGATCAACAGTTTCTAAGTAGTTTGCCATTGGCTTAGCAGTAGCCACGAAATGCCTTACTAGAAAAGGTCAGCAGCTTGCAATCAGGATGGATGTGTGGTTCTGCCACTTGAGACCCGAGAGAACTTATTGCTTGTACTGTGTAGTGCTTTTTGCATGTTCAAAGCACGTTGCATAAACTATCTTAATAATTCATTCAACTGCGTAAGGTAGGTCAGCATTAATTTCAGTAGACTGCAGATGGGCGGAGGGGGAAACTTGCTTGGGAGGCGGCCATCGAGTTGATTTCATAGTAGAGGTGAAACAGGGACTTCCTGGCTTGTAGATCACGTTCATGGCCACTACAGTCCATCAGTTTTCAAGGGGAAGAGTCACAACCCTGTGGCAGAGCACCTCATCTGAATGCGGAAGGCCAAAGTTTCAATCCCTGATACCCCCAGGGAGGGCTGAGAAAGGTCTGCCTGAGTTGCTTCCAGGCAGTGTAGACAATACTGAGTTAGATGGACCATTGGTCTGACTCAGTGGAAAGGCACTTCATATGTTCATATTTTCACTCATACCTTAAAACTAGGTCTGCAACAGTGACAGCCCAATCCTATTCCCCCCCCCCCCCGGTCGCTGCTGGTACAGCCACACTAAAAATGGGTGTGCTATATCCAGCAGGGGGGGATCAGGAGGCTTCAGCAGGGAATGGGGATTTAAATCCCCTTACCCCTGTAGAAGCCTCCCGCTCCGCAATGGGTCTCCTTGGATCTGCACTAGCGATTTCACTAGCGCGAGTCCGAGGAGAGAAAGGGGGTGGGGAGACTGCGGAAGGGGGGTAGGATCCGGCGTGTGCCATCGCTGCTGGATCCACCCCCTTGCACAGTCTTCCCATCCCTATTACGCCCCCTCCTTGCCCAGTTTTGCTGCCTCCGCAACCCCATTCCACCCCTACCTCTCCTGCCTTCTCCACCATCTTACCTGCTGGTCTGGCGACATGCGTGGGAAGGCCCAGGCCTTCCCGCCAGCACCCCGGCAGCACACTACTGCCAGAAATGCTTTACGGCCATTTTTCAGCAGCAAGTGCTGGAGGAACGCACATTCAGTCAGTGCTCACAGCCCAAAGGATTGCGCAGTTAGTTCACTAATAGCTTATAATAACTTATTTAAAAGCATTCTGACCGACTAAAGTGGTGGCTCCAATTAATTGGTCAGCAGGTGTCCATATTTTAATGATTTCAAAAACAGATACTGATAAAGCCTGTGGGTGTTAAGCATCATTCTGAAACACACATTTCCTACCATGTGATGGAGATGCTGCTTGCTGCCACAGATGCACACACCATCTAAACCGAAAAGATGCCTTTTTCCTGAGAACTATTTTTTTCTTGTATGCAAATAGATGCAGATTGAACCTACTGACTGGCTTACATTCATACGACTGATTGGCTAAGATTTCTTTAGCTTGACATGGAAATATAAAAGCAAATGCCCTGCATTTGAAGGAGGCAATCTGACACTTGGTGCCTGTGCTTCATTGCCAATTTTTCAGCTTTGACTTTAAGAGGAACATGTTGTCTGAGATTTCAACACAAGGTGGCGCTTCAGAGGAAATTTCATAAGTTCAAGGGGAAACATTTTGGTACGTTTCTGTGGATCGACCTTATTAATAAAAAAGAAAATAAGGTCCATCGGACAAAGTGGTTACCAGTCAATCTAACACTGGAGTTAAAGCAGTCAAAATGATTTCAGGTATGCTTTTTCCTACATAAATCATCTGCGAAAATACAGAAGCAGTTTGGCACATGGGAGATACACATTTTAAATAGGCTGAAAGGGGGAAAAAATCAGACACTGCCTGTCACCATAAGCATTTTTTGTTGATACTGAAAAATCAGCCAAATGAGACACTATGATACATGCGCAGCATCTCCTGGTCCTTCTCCTCGTCCCCTTGGTAACATCATGTTGTGTCAGATGCATGGCATGCTGGCACATTGCACATTTTCCTGCTCCTGCTAGTGGCATTGAGGCAATGACCACTGAGGTCCAAACAAGCCACTATGCACACTTGCATAGGAGATGCATGCAATTGTCTCCCTGAAGTTTTTTATTATTATTTTTTAAACAAAAAACAGCAATAGCATGCAGCCACTTCTGAATGGAACAGGCTGCTTATCCCTTTAAATTGCTCCTCTTTGCGTATCCATTCATGAAAAGATATGTCTCTGTTCTCCAACAGAGAGAACACAACAGGGAGTGGGGATATTTTTGAGCAGAAAATGGACAGTGAAGAAAAAAAAAAGAGCAGAATATGGATGGTATTCCTATTCCTGCAGGAACAGGAATACAACACGCAAGGAATTCTGACTTGTATCCCCATTTGCTTCCCCCACAATGCCGTAGTTTGCCCTGTATTTTGGAAAAACCGCCTGGATTTGTCCAGCCCTGTGCAATATGGACAACTTTGAATCGAATCCGCATGGGACATGGTAGATGTGCAGATGCTCTTTACAAATGGGGCAAAATACCATCACTGAACTGTGATTGTGGGGCTGAAAAATAAACTATTCAACATATAGTGATGGAATGCCAAACTCGAGCCTATAATAGAGATTTTGCTGATTTCCTGGATGTGACAACTGAAGCAAAAAATTATATTTGCAATTTAGATATATGCTTGTAACTTCCTATCTATATTGAGCATTTTGTATCATATATTTTGTTTTAATTTTGTATCATGTATTTTGTTTTAATGTTTTATTTTATTGGAATGCGATGTGAATGTGCCATGCAATAAATAAATAAAGCTCTCCTCTGCAAAGCATTTTGGGTAGGGACAGGCAGTGGAGATCACAAAAGGAATCCTGGGGCTAGCTGGGGTATGTGTGGGAGTGAAAGCCCAGGAACAATGTAGTCTCAACCCACTTTTCATAGGAAACTCCATATGATTGGGTTGCCTAATTTGATTCATGCCACAACTGGAATCTCCCGTCCCTTAAAGGGCAGATTGCATTCCTTTTGTCTTGGTCTCGCTCTGTTTTTCTTTGCTGAGCTTAAATCTGCTACAAGTCTATTTTTAAAAAGATGCCAAGAACCAACTCCCCCAATAGGTTTCTTTTTTTGTTGTTTGCTTAGGTCCAGCTGTGGATTGTCTCCTCTTCAATTCCTAATCTTCTTCATTGTTATTCTGGGATTCCTTTGAAGCTGTTTATCTAAACAGAGAAGGCAGCAGTAGCTAGCAGGCTCTCTGCTATGTGCTAAGAAGCTGAATGAGAAACCCTGTGTCCCAGAGGGTTCCCTCAAAGAGTCTTGCCTAACAGGCACAAATGAAATGAAACCCCTGCTAACTGGGCAAGAGGCACTTTTTCAATTGGTGCTCCCCTTATATTTAGCAGGGGGAAAGTAACTGCTCCCCTTTCACCCCAGCACAGTGTCTTTTCTGGTTGCTGTTTGCTGGTGGTCTTCTGCATCTTTTTTAGATTGTGAGCCCTTTGGGGACAGGGAGCCATTTAATCATTTGGTTTTGTCTGTAAACCGCTTTGTGAACTTTTTGTTGAAAAGCGGTATACAGGTGGGCCCCCATATCCGCTGGGGATATGTTCCAGGCCCCTCCGTGGATACTTGAAACCGTGGATAAGAGCGAACACCCCTCCATGGTTTTCTGAGGGGCCCCCCACCCTGCCTACCATGCAGGCAGGAATGCTTGCCCCCCCCAGCTCTTATTTTTCTTTCAGCAAGCTTTGTTTCTTCCTTAAAACAAACAGAGAAGCAGCCTCCATTGCAGGCAAGTAGAACGAGACTAAGTCCTAGAGAGGCTCTACAAGGTTTCTGTTAACCTTGCAGAGCCTCTCTAGTACTTAGTCTCGTTCTACTTGCCTGTAATAACTTCTCCTGTTTCTTTAAAGGAAGAAATGAAGCTTACTGGGAAAAAAGTAAAAGCCTGGGGGGGTCCCAACGATCCGTGGATAACTGAAACCGTGGATAGCGAATCAGTGGATATGGGGGCCCACCTGTATACTGTAAATACTGTTAATAATAATATCCCACAAGCCCTGCTTGAGCAGAGATGGGGGGGGGGAGAGCGAACCCATCACAGTGAGAAATCTGTCCAAGATATCAAGCTCCAAACAGCCCATTGTTACCGTATGTGTTCTGGCTCTCCTTTTCCAGTACAAAGGTCCTCTCTTTGACCTCCTGGCTATTACTGGTGGTCTCAGTATAGAGCCTGAAGTAGGTGACCTGACTGCAAAAATAGTAGTAGCCCAAAAAAAGTAGTAGCCTCTGTGACGTTGCATGCCAATATTCCCAGCCACCACTGTCAACTGATGGTCAAGAACTGGGGAGCCCCAGTGTGCCTGCAGTGGTTGTCATTGCTAACCAAGTTGATGAGGCTTTGTCTGTGTGATGGTGTGCACTGACTTTCCTGCCAACACTTTCATTGCTGGCCCAGTTCATATGATGCAGGTGTAGCTACATTGCACCTGCACACTTCTAGTGCTTGCACTGCACAAATTTGAGATCACGGGGCAGTGATGGACAGGCAGTGACAGCCAGCAAATGCATAGCTGTCGGACATCTCAACTACTCTGAAAAGAATCTCCCCTCTCTGCTTTCAGGCACGCTGGCTATCTTTGCCTGTTTGTTTTCCATAACAGGAGTGGCTACCGTCTTTGTCACAAAGGCAGACCGACAGGATCTGGCTATGTAGTTTGTTTTAGGAACAGACATCCACACAAGGGCACAGGGCAGCATGAGAGGCTATGAAAGAACCTAATTTTTCTGACAGGCGTATTTTATGGATGAACTACAAAGGCCATTGGCTACAAGCCTGACTCCCCAAACATGTCTCCGAAAGAGCCAGCTGTGTGCCAAGACCAAAGACACCCAAAGCCTGCTGGCTGCATGGCTGAGAGAAGAACACAAGGCTCATTGGCTCAGTCCGCTCTCTTTTTTTGACTTTCTGAAATCTGACAAGGAAAGTCAGAAAGATTTATTTCTCCCTTGGGCATACACACTTGCATATGCCAATTCATGAGTTAATAAATAACTACAAGAGAAAAAAACACACAATATTTTTTTGAGAGAGATTAAGCATGGCTAACAACACACATGGTGCTCCAAAAGTGACAAGAGCCCCAATGAATGGAAATCTTTATGTCACAGCTCTTCACAGGTATCAGAAAGGGGGTTGGGGGTGGGGAGGAGACGGTCATGCAACGCTCACCTCGGCAACGGCCTCAATGGGGGAGGACTTAAATCAGCTCCCCATACACAGAGGCGTCGCTCCGGTAGGGGCGGGGCCGTAAGTATCGCTCCGTCCTAGACCCTTTACCGAGCGAGCAGGAGACGGCCCCACCCCCTCACTGTCGGAGCCATCTCCTGCTCGCTCGGTAAAGGGTCTAGGACGGAGCGATACTTACGGCCCCGCCCCTACCGGAGCGACGCCTCTGCCCATACATATGGCAATACTGGTCTACCTTACAGGGTTCTTGTGAGGATTGCTAGGCTACATGGAAACAAAAAAAGTGCAGTAGCTCAGTAGCAGAGTGCATGCTTGGGTGAAGAAGGTGCCAGGTTCAATCTCTTGTGAAGCAAAAAAAAGAAAAGAAAAAAGGAGGCATAGAAGGTTCTCCCCCAACCCCTACCTTATCTTCACAACAGCCTATGAGGTAGGTTAGGTTGGCAACATGTGAGTGGCACAGGGTGACCCCATGAGCTTCATGGCTGAATGGGACTTTGAATCTGGGTCTTCCCATTCCTAGCCTGGCACTAGAGCTTTTCAAACCTTTTTCCCAGATAAACTTTATAAGTACAGTACCCCTTTCTGTATCATGCTGCATGCAGGAATGGGCAGTTCACCACAGAGCTGTTCCTGCATGAAGGAGAACCTTTTCCGGTTGCTGCTGTCTCCCAGTCTTTCACTCCTTGACCAATCTGCACCGTTCTGGAAGTGGCGGCCCCTGGTCATCTCCGCTTCTGGTGGGCCAGGCCAGGCAAAGCAGCGCCACATAGTCCTTGCAGCAGCAAAGGCACTCCAAGACACTCATATCTGAGTGGCCAAGTATCACCTGCCATACGGTGAAGTACCACCAGTGTTATTTGCGCCAGGGAGTGAAAAGCTCTGCTCCGATCATTGCACCACACAGACTCTCGAGATGGCTTCAAGATCCCCTGCTAACTGGGCTATGAGGCACCTTTTACCTAGTGGTTCTCTTAGGAGAGGGAAATGCACTGTTGCTGTTCATTTCCAGAGGCCGTTTGCTGTATCTCTTTTGTGTCTTTTTTTAAAGCAGGGGTGGGGAACCTCCGGCCTGGCCCGCGCGGGACCGGACCGGAGGCTCCGGAGGCTCCGCCGCCGCTTTCCCGCTCCTCCTTGGTTTAAAAACAGCCTTCGCACAGCGTTGCTGAAGCCGAGATTGCCCTCTCGGCAATTTTGGCTTTAGCGGCGCTGTGCGCAGGTCCAGAAAGGCCGCTTTCCAGGAAGCGGTGGGTGGGAGGGAGGGAGGGCAAGCAAGCGAGCGGTGGGTGGGAGGGAGGGCGAGCGAGTGGTGGGTGGGTGGGTGGTAAATCCGTGTGTGTGTAGGTCAAATTTGCGGGGGGGGGGGCAAAAAATCGGACGGCCTAACGGCCGGCCTGCAACAAATTTTCCCTATGGGAAAATGGCCCCCCACTGCAAATAGTTTCCCCTCCCCTGTTTAAAAGACTGTAAGAACCACATTTAAAATGTGTTCTGCTGCTTTGTGAACTTTTTTTGCTTGAAAAGTGACATATAAATATAATAATAATAATAATAATAATAATAATAATTATTATTATTATTATTATTATTATTAGTTGTAGTTGTTGTTGTTGTGTGCTGAGCAGAGCTATGTTTTACTGGCGCCAACTGATCATTGGACAACCCTGCCTCCTGTACAGGTACAAGAAGACCTCCGTTGCCAAGGAGGAGTCCTGCACTATTGTCATTGCCTATTCTGCCACCACCATCCCTTCTCTCCAGGCATGCCTGCTTCCTCGAGTCTATGGCCTTGCTTCAGCCTAGCCACAACTGCCACACCCATGCAATAACCGAATGCAGAACCTAACACTGTCCTGGCACAAGAGCTCTAGCACCCGAAATGATCCCCTTTTTGCCTTGAATAGGGAACAGAGACTGTCAAGTCCAATTTCTTGTACCTGGAAAATCCTATGTGTCTGCTCAAGGCAGTTAGTATTTAAACACAAATCATTAGAAAAATCAGATACGGACCTACCGAACCAACAAAACACGTCACAGCATAAACATGGGGCAAAACCCACACAAAATAGTACTGCAGGCACCAAAGGCCTAGATGCTTCACACTTCTGGTTGGTGAGATAGAACAGTCAATAGGCAGGGCTAAGAAAAGGCAGGCAAAATTCCACATGATCGGGAATCCTGAAAAATCAGGGGTCCCAACTGCATGAAGCACTTATGGGTGTCTGCAAAAGTGCATTGAATGGTGTATACGGTGGAGTGTACGCAGACCCGGCTGCTCTCTGCTTTATGAGTGCTCATTCTTTGCACAGAGGATGGGACCTAACATCTGAATAGGGCTTACAGTCAAGGCCCTTCTCTAAATCAGAGTTTAGATGGGGCAGGGGTTAATATCAACATAGGAGCTGTCCAAATGTCACAGGTCTCAGGTTATATAGTACTTCACTAAAGGGATATTCTTGACTTTGCCAACTGTTTGCCCCAGAGATCTACAGGACACACTTACTAAAAAAGCATATAAATCACTGAATCCAAAGATAGTCAACTTACCCTCAGCATGGGCCCATTCTGAAACACATGTGGTTCATCGCAAACCACACAGTATTCATTTAGTACCGGGATCCTCTGTTCAGCAAACTCAATTGTCTGAGAACAATGAAAAAGAGAATAATACAATCTGCTTAAAATAATTAACAAACAGCTCAACCTCCTCCAGGTTTCCGAAATAGATTAGGCATTCTTCCCTACCTGCACAAGAAAGCCGTGGTCTCTTACTGGAATGGATTTTGCACCATAATTTGGCTGTTTAAAGAAAAGAGAATACAAGGAAGGAACATCAGCATGAGTTAAAGGTAGGTTTCTTCAAAGATGGAAAGTGGGTTGCCTTTTTTTTTTTTTTTTTGGTAAACCATGAATTTGTCAAGTGGTTTGCATTCTGAATGCTATTTACTTTTCAGACAGTATTCAAGAGAAAACAATCGTTTTTTCCACCGGCTTTTACTTGACTCCTTCGTTTGTGTGTGTGTGTGTGTGTGTGTGTGTGTGTGTGTGTGTGTGTGTGTGTGTGTGTGTTCGTGCGTGCGTGCGTAAAACCAGACCATGTAAATTGTGCATCCATTCCTAAAGAAAAGGAGATGCTCTGTTCTTAAAACAAACAAAAACACACACAACTCTTTTTTTAAAGGACAACCTCCTCTCTTCAGAGCACGTTTCTGTGTTTATACAGAACCAAATGCAAAATATAAATCAGCAAATGCAACACCGATGTCAATCGGGGTCGGTTCTCTGTGCCAGTTTACACATTGCTACAGGGAGCAGAAAGGGCACTGTACTAACATCTGCTGCTGGAACTGCTCAGTGGCAGAACACATGCTTGGAATGCACAAAGTTCCAGATTCAGCCCTCAGCATCTCCAGTTAAAAGGAGCACCATTCGCTGGGCTGAGAAAGTTCTGCTTGAGATTGCAGGGAGCCACTGCCAGTTAAGGCTGAAGCACACCGGGCGCGTCCCACGTGCATCGCGACAAACGCGGCAAAAGCTGGGAATTGTCCAAGGAAGGCGTCAACACCAACATTCCTCCCGGCGGCCCTCGGCGTTCCGGCTGGAGGTAAGTCCCACTAAAAGAATGCAGGGGCAGCCGGACGCAACGTGCTGGACGCATGCGGGACGCGCCGGTGTGCTTCGGTCTTCAATGCAGAGCACACTGGGTGAGATGAACCAGTAGCCTGGCTCATCCTAAGGCAGCTCTGTGTACGCCCTCCTTAACCCACGCCTGCACCAATATTAAAGTTACTGGCACCAGAGAATGACCCTACTAATCCCCTCTCTATAACCATATCAGAGATAGGCGAGGATTCAGACAAGTGCAAAAGGAAGGGAAAGGTGCCATGAGAAGCAGATAAGGTTGTGCAAACTCATACGTAGCTCTGTGCATGGGCTTGCAGGGAGGGATAGACAGGGGTTTTGTCTAAGCTTTAGCTCAGCCAGATTGGGTAGCTCTCCTAAATTTGGTCCAACAAATTCAGGGACTGCAGAGCTCCTCTGCTTCCAAAGCTTGGGAGCTTCTTTGTACTGTGCCCTGGTTAGCTCTGGGACTGCCCAGTTCCCTGGGGGGTTAACCATAACCATATGGGAGGCTTTAGCACAGATCTGCATAACCATATGGGAGGCTTTTACACAGCTCTGAGCTGTGAAGTGTTCAAGACTTGAACGAACACACACACACACCTTTCATATGACTTTCTTCTTAGGTATCAATCAAAAAGCTCTTCCTCACCAAACATGGACATTTAGGCCCAAAAATCAAAACACAGAGAAATTTGGCTCAGGACTTGATAAGACCTAATTCATTGTTGCAATCATATTGGTTATGGCCGATTGCTGTACTACTACCTATTCTATATTTCAGACTCCCAGATGGATGAATCCCCTTGAGTCAACTTGGTTCATTATGAAAGCCTTGCTATACCATCTTGTATTCAACTTGGTCCATATTCAGAAGAATCACTGAGATTGCTCTCAGTTTGTATTACTGGTTGTGATGGAGACAGCTTGGATGACATGTTCTTCTGGATGAGCAAGGCCCATGATTAAGGGAAATGAGTAAACATCAACATTTAGCATTGCACCCAGAAAATTACTTGGTTACAGTCAGTGTGGATCAAGAAGCACTAATGTGCCCTTGCAGAGACACTTTCTTCACCAAGACAGAGCTGCTGCATTTCGCTCTAGGTCCAATCTCCAAAGTCTAAACCATTATCAAAGCAACCTTATATAATGTTCATTATCACAATCTATGTTTGAACTTGCAATATCACAAGAACCATTACGGTGTACTGGAGATGAGACTAGACCACTACGATCGCGGAGCCCTGAGTCCATATCCTTGCGGGCAGCCCGATCCTGCCTAAGATGTGGCGGCCGGCCTAAAGGGCCGGCAGCTGCATCCTAGTCAGAATGCGGGCCATGCCAGCATGGCCGGGGCTGACCTCAGGGGAAGGGGACATTTGTATAAGACCTGGAGGTATAAGCCCTGGAGGCCCCAATGGGTCTTGTCAGATGTGCGTCAGCTCTGGTTGGCCCGGCCCAAGAAGGGGACGGGGATGTAGTGGAATGTGCCACCGATATTCCTGCCCCCCTCCCAGGCCCGGCCGACCAATGCCCCCTTCCCCTGCCACCCCAGCCCACCCTCCCGCCACCTGGTGCAGACCTTACCTGCGTCGACCAGCGTGACGACTGGAGGGTGGCGGAGTGAATGGTGCCGGCCTCCGCACTAGCGCTACTTACTCTGAGGGTGTCAAAAATCTGCCTTATGGCATGTTTACAACACCCTAGGCCAGCCTTGCTCCGCCAGCCGAAAGCTACACAGTAAGCCAGATATTTCCAAAGCCACCTGGTAGCAAATTCCACAATGAAAGAGAATGGAATTATGTCTAAATAGTTGTCACTAGATCAGTGGATGTTCACAGTTTGCTACACTACAGTTTCCAAAGTGAATAACAGCTCATTGCATGAAGATTTTAAATGTTTGAACTAGCCCTCAATGCAATACAAATAAAGTTTCCCTACTCTCTGCTGAAAAAGGGATCATTCTGCAAAGAATCCCCATAATGCTTTGTGATGTTCTTTGAGTACCAATCATAGGGAGAAACTTCCAGAACGCACTGTGTGAGAAAGAGTGTAGTAGCTAGTATACCTGGTTATACTATCACCATCACTACTAAGTATTGGTATTGTGCCAAGATTGATAATCACTGTAAATACAAATACATCCCCTTCTTGACATTGATTACATACACTACTCAGACATGAAGTTCCTGCAAAAATCTCTACCAACCTAGGGACTGGCATGTAGTACAGTGATAAATGTTTGCCTGATGCTGCTAAATCACCAAACACATTTCTAAATTCATTAAAAAAAATACCTTCATTATACCCCCAAATATCATGCAATATCTTTTTCCATAATAAATCTCAAGGGGGCAATTCAAGTCAGTGAGGTTCACCGATATAAGTGGAGATTGAAATGTTTCCTAAGACTGTAGCCAACAACTCATTTAAGCTGGAACAGTTCCATTAATTTAAGCAAGATTATCCTGGCACTATAAATGGATGATGGATTGCAAGTCAAGAGTATGAGCAAAAGTACATTTCTGTGCACTTTACCAAAACTCTGCCTGTATTTCTGTCCAGGTTACGTGGTCAAGCATTTCATAAATATGCAGGGAGGAAAAAAGGAAGCCCACAGAACAAAACTGGTTACGCACAGTGGATTGTGAGGGTGATGATGAAGATGGTGTTAAGATACCAATAAGCCCTGAGGTAAGAGAGAGCCTCCTGCCCTCTGCTATGGTCGGTTCCTTGAAAAGCTCCATTTTAGATGACTTGGGGACACTGGAATAAGCCTTGCTGAGTAACTTGTGGTTCTTCAGCCCATCTAGTTCATCCATCCTAAGGTTACTGGAATAAGACCTGCTTAAAAGTTTGTGGGGCTTCAAAGTACTGTTGTGCTCACATCGAGTATCCCCAGAACATGGTCGACTCAGCAATTTGTGGGGCTTTAAAGTGATACACTCGTCCTGCTTGAGGGCTGCTGAGCATGAATGGTTCAACAGTTTGTGCGATTTGATGGTCATGGCGTGTTCAGCCCTGGGATCGCTAGACAATGAGCGACCAAAGGTTCTGTGAGACTTTGTGACACACGCATCCTCGGCTTTAACTGTGCTAGAACAAGTCCTTCTCAGCAACTTGTGGGTTTTTGAGATGCCATCTTGTCCAGGTTTCAGTTTTGATTTGTTTTTCCCACAGCCTGGTGGAGGATAACTTGGCGACCTTAAAAAAAAAAGAGAGAGAGAGAGAGAGAGAGGGAGGGAGAGAAAAGTTAACCGGGTCACTAAGAACTTTCTTTGACCACCAGCAGAACGTTGCTTTTGTCCAGCACACAATGGTTGTGCTTTCCAATGGCCGGTCCAGTCATTAAGCAAACTGATGTGGCTTGCATCAGCGGTGGAGGGCAGGGGGAAGTAGATTCAGGGTGCCCTTCACTCTGAGTCTTCCACCACCTCCCTCCAGTCCACCACAGATGCAAGCCACATTGATCCGCTCCCCACTTCATAAAAACGAGCGAGAATCGGATCACCTGCTTCCCTTCCCACGCTCCACCCTCACACTGGGTTTAAAATTTAAAGGGGACATGTCCCTTTAATCTTTAAACCCCGCACAAGGAAGGAGCTCTTTGCTATCTCCTCCCCTCACTCCATACTCAGGCAGCATTTAAAGTTTAAAGGAACATACAGTCGGACTTTTTTTATCCACTGGGGTTCTGTTCCTGCCCCTACCCATAATTTGGAAATCAACCATCTCCTTCTGTTCCCATGGCCATGACTGACTTGTGAATGGCTGTCAACAAACTCAAGCCCTGAACAGAAAAGGGGACATAGCCCAGTAATGCAGCACATGCTCGGCATATAGTTCCAGAGTCAATCTCCGGCTTTCAGTGAATGCCTTACATGTAGCCTCCGGATTCTTGCGGAGTACAGTTCCATAAGATATGGCGATGGACATTAGCTTAAATAGCTTTACGAAACAGCGGATCAATTTATAGATGATAGGTCCATCGCATCCTTTAGCCATGACAATTGGTTCACACAAACCTTTACATTCAGAGAGTGTAGACATTTCATAACCAGAACCCGGGGACAAACAAGCATCGGGAAATGGCTGTCCACCATCACGCCCTTGTGAACTTTCAGAGGAAGCTGGCTGGCTGCTGTTTGAGACAGAATGCTGGACTACAATGACTGTGGTCTGAACTAACACATCAATTCTTTGGACCCTGAAGAGTTGCTGCCAGTCAGATTAAAAAAAGCACCAGACGAGCTGAACCACAGGGTATAAGCCAGATCCCAGTTACAGCTTAGATCTTGAAAAACAGGGGTGACGTGACTTGAGACGCCACCTGATGCCATCTCAGGTCCGCCACCTGTGCACTAAAAAAAGCCCCCCAAAACCCGTTACCACACTCCTCACACACTGTGGTGAAACTTTCCCCCACTTCTGGGTTTCGTCGCAGTGCACAGTAAGGAGGGGGATAATCTGTTTTATGCTTGAGTGAGCATGGCGCAGATCAGTGCGGCTTGGATCGGCAGCAGGTTGGAGGGAGGCAGCAGGGGAAGACTCAAGGGGAAAGGCGGCCCGAATTCTCTGCCCCCCTCAGATCTCTCGCAACCTGCCACCGATGCAGCCCGTTTCAAGTGGCTGCACTTGAAAGACTTATGATCTGCTGGGTGTTTCCCACCCCAACACTTCCTTTAGAGCTGTCATCTGATTAAAGGAATCCGAGTCAGTCATGTGTATTATAGCTAGATCACCTGTTTATTAATTTTGCATACCTTTGCATAGGGGCTAAGCAATAGTTCTAAAGGGGACACACACCATCCTTTGTGTTTAGATTATGTACATGTTTGTTGTGCCAGACATCTTTTGTCTGGAGGAGAGGAGAATTTCAAGTGGAGGAAGAGAATGCTCTTCTCAACTGCTGCTTCTTTTCTCCAACTTTCTCCCTCCCCAGTATCTTTTTTCTTGCAAGATTTTGGTAGGGCAGTCAGTTTAGGAACTCTGGGGCTTGAACTAAGAACCTCAGGATCTAAAGCTGGGACATATTCTGATGGAAACATGGCCTCTGGATGCGCAGGCTTCAGAGCCCTGCTCAGCTATAGGAGAGTGGTGTTTCAGCACCAACCCCTGCAACTCACAGGCAGGAGGCCTCTGGCTGGGCTAAGGGCACAATCCTACGTAAATTCGCAAATGTGCCGTAAGGCACATTTGACAACGACTTTAGAGTTGGGAAGGCCGGCACAAGGCCGGCCTTTCTAGCTCCACCGGCCGCGGACTCGGGCAAACGCCGGACCCAACAAAGGTAGGATCCAGCGGACGCCTCGGGAGGTTGGCGGACGGGGGAAAGGGATGGAGGAGCTGGGAGGGCGGCCACAGGCCCAGCTGTCCCGGGCAGGGGCGGGGACATGTTGTCGGCCATATCCCAGTCTCCGCCGGGCTCCAGAGAGCGACTGGGCCATTACACGGCAGCCTCTGACGCCCGCCAGCAAAAGAGCTGGTGGAAACCCAAGGAGGCCTATCGGCCTCAGCCACCGTTACGCTCAGGGAAGGGGACGAGCGTCCCCTTCCTTGAGTAGACTTTCCGCTGCAGGCTGCCTGCTGCAGGCAGCCCGCGGCGGAGCGCTGGATCAGGTGGACGGCCTCAGCCGCCCGCCCAATCTTTAAGTAGGATTGGGCTGCCCGTCTGGTATCAAAAGTGTCTCTGTTGAGTTTTGCTTTTTGCTTGCTCCACAACAAGCTGCTGACCTCAGGGACCTTGAGCTGTAGGTCAGGATTAAGGTTTAGCTTGCCAGAACCTTGGCTTAGCCCTGACCTGGAGGGATAACATTTCTCAATGAAGCAAGACAAAAAGTCTTTATTCAATCTTCTGGTGGAACATCATCACACTTCCTGCACTTCTCTTACCTGCGCAGTGTAGAAAAGATGTGCAGAGGAGATTTCACCTTTTTCTCTGACATTTTTTTGTTGTGCGTACTGGTTGATTTCTCTTTGCCATTTTTCCATTGTTGTGTAACAAATGTTTGCATGATTCTGCAAATTAATACACAGAGATAAATCTTTCATGTAGATACACAGACACACACAGAAAGCGAGAGAACTGAGGGCCCCCCATGTCTAAACCAAAAGAGGCAATAGAACTCCCATAAGCTAACAGCCCATCAAATATATTGGCCAAAACACAAGAAGAGAGTTTAAATTGTGCACTCTGTCATACAAATAGTGATGTGCACTCTTTTTTTCATTTCTGAGTTCCATTTGTTTTGGAGGCTAACTTTTTGTTTTGCACATTTGTCCCCACTCAGGCTCCTCCCCTTCAGTATGGGCCCATTTGGTGGGTCCCAATTTTTTTTCCCACTGGCAGAGGACTTGGGGTAGAAGAGTCTCTACATAAGAGTGGGTTTTTGTTCCCTGCTCCCAGTTTTCCCAAGGGCAGCTTTTCAATGAACAGGCAAGCTGGGACGTCTTTTCCTGCCTTGATTTTTAAACTAAGCTGAAGAAGAGTTCAGAGTCTTCTTTACCTATCCTTTGAGGCTAGTTTACTGAGTCCTCAAAGCTCACTTGGCAAACTCTGATGCTCATTGTGAAAATGTCATTTAGTACAAAGAAGTGGGAAACTGAAAAAAATAATTACGGAGAATTTAACTGCATGCATTATATCAAGGTATGTGCTACAATAATCTATTGAAGTCTTAATCTACCCGTCTTTGGAGTCAGAATTCTATGGCTGTGTTATTAACAACTCAGATTGCATCAGTTGTAAAACTGTAGCCAGAAGTAGCACCTTACAACAATAAACACACATATTGTAAAGCTTTATTGAACTCACTTCTTTAGCTGATGCCCCAGTCCAAATCTTTCCTTGGTAGAGATCTGAAACACATCAACGGTGGGCACTGTAGAACAGAGGATAGTGTTGAAAAATACAGATAGGTTAATTATATTTTCAAAGCTCACTGCTGCAGAGGTTGGTCTTCATTAACTATGATGCCAATTATATACTAGGAATGCTGGGGTTCCTGTGGTTGTACTATAAGCTTTGAGCGCATAGATGGATTGCACTTTCCCCATGGGCTCCCTGTTGGTAGAAGCCATGCTGCTTGGTAGAGGCCATGCTACTACTCAGTATGAGGGATAATCGTGACTAAGCTTCCCCAAGCTAAATTTGGAATAGGCTTGCTATAAATGAGATAGTTTGGACTTCATTCAGCTTGGATCTCAGTTACCTCAATTTTAAGCTCAGATCTACTACAAACTTCAGGTCTTGGTCATTCTTCCAGTGTTGTCATAAGGAATGTAACAAGGCATAGAGGTTGTGTCCTAAACCCTCAATACATTTCCTCTTCCCACCCACCTCAATTCTTTCCCCAAAATGGTGGAGGCGGAGTCAACAAGAAGAGCTCCTAATGTGGCCTTGTTTAGGCATCTGAATGCTTTAATGGAACCACCTTGGGCACTAGGATCCTTAGGAACTATAGTTTTACAGAGCTTCTGGATCCTTAATATGAACTCAGGAACTCTAAGAAACCATACTTCCTGGAGGTCATAGTGCCCACATAGCCTATGCTGCATACCAAAGGCAGCAGCAGTAGCCACTTTCATCACAACTAACACTACCAGGTAAGCTTTGCTGAGGAAGGTAAGGGAGCTGCAACTGCAGGGAAAACTGGTGCTGGCTGAGATAATCATGAACTCGGTTCCGAACTTCAGAATTTTTTGGACTCGGCTCATAATTTGCCCAGAATTTCCAAAATGGGAAATATTGCACTCTAAGCTCCCCATTGCCAATCTTTGCAGAATCACTAGTAAGGGATGGAGAGAAGGATTTGGAGCACCACAATATTCCCCATGAACAGCAATTTACTCATAATAATAAATAGAAGTTATTTAGAAATAAACATAGAAATAAAAAAAAGTAAAATTGGGGGCATTGTTGGGCTAGGTATGAAAACCTACTGTTGGTAATCCTAGTATCCAGGACATGACAGGGTATGGTTTTGCGCGCGCACACGCGCGCGCACACACACACACACACACACACACACACACACACACACACACACACACACACACAAAGTTATAGCCCAGTTATAGCCGAGCAATATCTACAAAGCATCATTATTGGATCTCTTTCTTTGTCACAAATACAGCAGAATATTGGGGACTGTTTTTTTCTTTAAATTTAGGAATGATATCTAGAGTCCTAAGGCAGCCACGTCACTGGAGTGTGGCGGGGGGGCGGATCGCCTGGGGGTGACGCGCGCAAAGGGTGACACGCGGACCCCCGCGCGCACTCACGTGCATACCCGCGCGCGTCACTGCCACTCCAGGAGAAGGCCTCGGAGCATCCGCCCTGGGCGGAGGTCCGCGGTCTTCTGACGAGGCCCAATGCGGCGCGACATAATTTATTAGTTTTTTTGCACCTGCGCAGAACGTTTGAGGGCAAAAGGGCAGCCCTTTGCCCTCAGAAACGTACTGCGCATGCATGAAAAACCTAATAAATTCTGTTGCGCCGCACTGGGCCTTCGTTAGAAGGCCCAGGACAGCCGGTCGGAGAGGATGTCTCTGGAGCCGGCAGCAGAGGAGGCAAGACAGCGGCGCGGTAGGAGTCAGGGGGTCATTAGGGCGGCGCGCACCCTCGCTTTAGGGTGGCGCGCGCCCTACTGATGTTACTGTCCTAAGATGCTGAATGTATTGCTTCTAGGTCTCCAATAGTATATAGTCCAGTGGTTCCCAAACAATTTAGCACCGGGACCCACTTTTAAAATGACACTCCATTGGGACATTTTACTATGGGGGAAAACGGACCACCTCATCCTCAACTGTGTCTCCAGCCTTGGGCCCTCTGCTCCTTTCCTGCTTGATCTGGTACGGGACCCCAGCCTCTCCTCCACTCTGCCTACTGCCACTGGCATCGATCGAAGTGGGGCGGAACAGTAAGTTCCACACTGTGCTAACCTCCGTTTACTCTCCGGCACGAGGCAGCCCCGCCCCCTCGCCGACAGAGCCATTCAGTGCTGTGAAGGCAATGTGCAGGGAGTCTACTGCGCATTGCCTTCGCCGCACTGAATGGCTCCGATGGCGAGGGCGCAGGGCCGCCTTGTGCCGGGGATTGAACGGAGGTTAGCACAGTGCGGAACTTACCGTTCCGCCCTACCTCGAGCGACACCAGTGCCTACTGCTTCTGACCCACCACTCCTCACCCACCTGTGCCCAAACCACACACACACACACACACACACACACACACACACACACACCCTCGCTTCAACCTATCTTGTAGTGTTGCCAAGGCCAGATAAGTGTTAACGGGTGACAGGGGCTGCAGTTAGGAGAAACTATGACAGTTCAGAAAAAGCTGGGCAAAATAATTGAATTTTCTTCTCAAAGAGGAGATGTAGGAAAAAGTGGCTAATACATTATTGCTCATTATTGCTCATTATTTCATAGGGAACAGGCAGGTGAAAAAGTGGGTGGATTTGTACCTTACATAATCAGGAGAAGTAAAGTTTAACAATGTTAAATGAAGAAATAACCTTTTAAAGTAGTTTTGTTAAAGGAAGGGGAGACAGACAGACAAAGAATTCTAGAAAAAGGAACAGTTGGAAAGAGCACAGAAAAACCAAAGAGTAGACATGCACATTGGGGCCTCACAGGGGAACCCAGGGGAAGGGGACCGAGGAGACCTCAGGGAACGGGGATAGGATTCGGATACTTAGTAGGACTGGGCTGCCCGTTTCCTCTTCCCTATGAGCTGCAGCTAACAAAGTGAACATGCAGTAGGGAAGCTTGAAGCATGATAATGTCACAATGCACATTTTGCATCATTACATCTCCCAGAGGAGAGAGGGATCTTTCAGTAACAGGTGTGTGTTTTCCATAACATCCTTGCCTTTCAGCAATGTCTTCAAAATCATGTTCCTAGGAACGCTAGAGTTCCTCAGAAGCTTATCAGGGGGTCCTAAATGAGAAGACAGCAATGGAGGAGATACTTCCCTGAAACACAGAATGCCCATCACAACCAACCTTCCCTTTCAATACACAGCCACAGGGACGTTTGGGCATGTTTCAGGCCTCACCACTGTCTCGTGTGAACTGCCCTAAGATTGTGCCCCAGAATATCATGGAAGGCACAAGACTTCTTTAGAAGACAACCAATGTAAAAAGGGGTAACTGAGGTTAGGAATTGTTGAACTATTTCTTGGAGAGAATAAGGAATTCTGATCTGAAAGCTACATAGCATGGAGAGTCCATCACTTTACTGCATTAGCAACCCATTCCAATTGTTAATTACCCACACAGATTTAATAATTGAATTTCTGCAGCATTAACATCCACCCATTGATTACTGCTATGTCTCCCTCTGCTAAATTAAAGAGCCCTTTAAATCCAATACCTTCTTCCCACGAATATAATTATGCACTGCAATCCTAGTCTCATAATTACTTGGTGGAGAAAGCTCATCACAGACGCAGCATCCAGGTCTTCCTATGAAGGTATCATACGAGCGGGACTTACCTGGACCATTTAAATATTGTGTGAGTGAACAGTGCAACCGCACAATTATAGGCTCTGTGCGGATAACGTCCCATGCTACTGCAATCTCTTCCTGAAAGAAAAGAACAACAAAAGCCATTAATCATTATCATGCTTATATTTTATCTTTCTCACTTCTAGGGCTGGAAACGAATTTTCTCACCAAAGTTGTTGTCCAAATTTATTTGCCAAGACACAAATTCTATCAGCATCTGATAATTTTATTAACTGGAAAGAGGTCAGTAATAAAACATAGACTGGATTTGAGGAGAAACTGGATTCACAAATTAAAAGAATACGTTTCCCTCGCTGCAGCACTATGGTATTTTTTTTTCTCTACGCAACATTCGCTTGATGGACATTCAGAAATGAAGCCAAACTACAAACTACAGTCTTCATATTTTATTGCAATGGGGAAGAAAATGATTTGTGCAAACATTAATGCACCAGGCTGTCATCTTCAAGGTGTATATCAGCTTATGCTGATATCCAGCTTGATCCTATGAAGACTTACTGTACTTTAAATCAGCCCCACTAAATTCAATGGGCCTTGCCCTTGTTAGGTGCTTTTAGAATAGTGCCTCCAATTAGTGCCCCCCCAAATAGTGTGTCCCCCAATAAATTAAACATGCTACTTCTAGACTACTTCAGAGTAATAGATTGAGGTCTTCTCTTCTATACCGTGCCCAGAATCCAAAAACCTCACAACGTCAGGCATCACTCCTTACAGAAATCAAACAGGAGAAGCAAAACCAAGGGAAAAGGTACATAAAAAGCCAAGTGGTCAAGAAAAGCTCGGGTCCCATTGACAGACCTCTGCCAGCTCATACTGATTCAGAGGAGCCCAAACTGGAGCTTTATGAAGGGGTCGACGGAGAAGCATACCCCTGCCAATTGGGCAAAGAGTCACCTTTAAAAGGGGTGTCCTCTTATATTTAGCAGGGGAAAGCAACTGTCCCATTTCATTTGTTTTTGGAAAGCAACTTTTGGAAACCATGAGAAGCAGTACTGCTTCTCAACAAAAAGTAGTCCACAAAGAGGCCAACATAGCAAAAGAAAACAAATGCTGGGACAGTTGCTTTCCAAAAGTTTCCAAAAACAGTTGCTTTCCAAAAACAAATGAAATGGGACAGTCTCAGCAGCTGCAGCAGCAGCAGCAACTTACTCCATGCCTTCAAAACATCTGTTACACAAGCAGCACCACATGCCATGTGGCACAGGAAACTGAGGGGACTTGCAACAGAAAATTGTTGTACAGCATGGAGGCCTAGCTTTCAAAGGAAAAAAGTTAGTCTTCTTGGACACATCAAATAGCTCTCTGCATCCCAGCTTAAAGTTTTATTGGGCTCCTCTTGCTGGCTATAGTAGTCAGCACTGTACAAGCCCTTATATCATCCAGTTGGGATTCATCCAGTTGGGATTAGAAGTTAGCCAGTGACTACAATAATAAGGTAGCCAGAGATGGATTGTAATTAAGTTGATTGTTTTGTTACCATGGTTGTCATGAACTTCATCTGCAAATTTTCTGTATTAAAAAAAATGTTTTCTCTTTATGCATGAAAATTGCTGGACCAATGTGGAAAGAGAGCAAATATTCATGCGGGGTGCTGCTGCTCATAAATAAGGTCTTATGACTAATCAGACTCAAAACAGGTATCTGTTGATTAGCAAATGTTTTTTCTACCTTTCCAATCAAACAAAAAGCTCAAGGTAGCTCATGTACAGTAACTTTAAATCAAACAATAAGAAACAAGTATAAATCAAGCACATCAAAATAAAATTAAAAAAACCAACCATGTTACCATAAGGAGCAGGAAACAATGCACAGTAATTGATACAAAGACCAAGGGCGTCCTCTGATGTGGTGCCCTGGGGCGGTGGGCCAGACATCTTAAGTTTCGTTTTCTTTTTTTCCTTTTTTCCGTTTTTTTTTTGCTTTTTTAAAAGGTTTTTTAGTGGTAACGGGGCTTCTAGGTGTATATGTTTGATTTGCGCCACTTATCTTTTGTGTAAACGGGCCTCCAGCGACGATCTCCTCGGACGATCTCTTCAGGGGCGCAGAGTTCACGCATGCATGATGGCTGAACTTTACAGAGTTCACGCATGCGCATAGCAAACAGCCATCACGCATGCGTGAACTCTGTGATGGCTGTTTGCTATGCGCATGCGTGAACTCTGTAAAGTTCAGCCATCACGCATGCGTGAACTCTGCGCCCCTGAAGAGATCGTCCAAGGAGATCGTCGCTGGAGGCCCGTTTACACAAAAGATAAGTGGCGCAAATCAAACATATACACCTAGAAGCCCCGTTACCACTAAAAAACCTTTTAAAAACCTTTTAAAAAAGCAAAAAAAAAAAAAAAACGGAAAAAAGGAAAAAAAGAAAACGAAAGTAATTAGCATAATTATGTTAATTAGTAATTATGCTAATTACTTTGGGGGCGTCAAGGGGGGTGGGCCCCACCCTGTTCTGGGGCTAGGTACGGCATTGACAAAGACCTAAAATTCCAACCAAAACAAAGATGGGCAGCGCAATCCTGCCCAACTTTCGGGTGGCGGAGCGAGTGCTCTGCTGCCCTAAGCCATGGCAAATGTGCCATAAGGCACGTTTGCGACAACTCGTGAGTAAGGGCAGCCAGCGCTAGGCCAGCAGCCCTTATTCTGCCTCCGAATCCCCATGTGACCGCCGGAGGAAGGTAAGCATGGGCGGTCCGGGCGGCGAAGAAGAGGGGCCATTGGCCGTGCCGGCCTGGGAGGGGGCGCGGGACGGTGTCTGCCATATCCCCATCCCCGGCCAGCCTGCGTGGCCATTACACAACCTCTGAAGTCCCCTTTCCCCAAGTAGACCTCCGGGCCACTGCAGAGCGGCCCGAAATGGGGATATGATCCAGCGGGCAGCCCTGGGCCGCCTGCCGGATAGTTACATAGGATTGTGCTGTAAAAATACTAATTCGAAGCCGAGCAAGACATTGAAAAGCAGCAAGGCTGACAGGTTACTACTTTCCAGACACACCAACAACTACAGTGCTGGAGAACAGCCCAGGTTATTTAAAAAAGAGAGGTTTAGAGCACAATTCAATATTTGTTGATCACGGCTAAGATCTATGTTGCTAAACTTTGGAAAAATCCAAATGCCCTTGCTGTTAAAAGCAGGCTGCATAACCTTTTGAATATCGCAATCATGAACAACGTCAATGAAGGGGGAATTCAATCTTGTTCAAATCTCATACTATTCTTTTAAGTAAGCCCTGCAAACTCTGCAATACAAAACAACAGTGGAAAATTAGTATCTTAGGTCTTCTATGATTGGTTTTTGATGTAAACGATAGTACAGTATCGTAGTAGTATTTGTTTAAGGTCCAAAGGAAAAATGAGAATGTATGCAACCATACCAAATGGCTACACAGAATCTTGGAAACCATCTGGAAGTTACTACTGAAAACTGAATCATCATCTGTTAAGCAACATACTTAAGCACCACATATTTGAACTGTGGTGCTGGAGAAGACTCCTGAGAGTCCCTTGGACTGCTAGGAGATCAAATCAGTCAATCCTAAATGAAATCAACCCTGACTGTTCCCTGGAAGGACAGATACTAAGGCTGAAACTCAAATATTTTGGCCACCTAATGCGAAGAGAGGACTCTCTGGAGAAGACTCTGATGCTGGGAAAAATTGAAGGCAAAAGGAGAAGGGGAAGGCAAAGGATGAGATGGTTAGACAGCATCACCGATGCAACGAACATGAAAATGAGCGAACTCAGGAAAATAGTGGAGGACAGGAAGGCCTGGCGGGATATGGTTCATGGGATCACGAAGGGTCGGACACGACTTAACGACTGAACAACAACAACAACAAGCAACATAACTTCTGAAGATCAAGAAAACGAAGCAGGGAAATGCCTGTGGATGGCTGACTGCACATCTTGATGAATGAGAAAGTCGGGCATTTATTTACGCTTATTATATACTACTGTATGATTAGATTACTTACATCAAGAAAGCTAACATCAATATGCAGATCAATATCTACATCATCAATGGCTCCATATTCCCTGGGGACAAAAAAAAAGAGACGTCATATTACAGCTAACTTTGGTACTCTTGAGCATCCAAAAGAGGAATTATCTTGTTAGCAGCCTGCAGAATATTAAACCAGAAGAAATTCAACCAGATATTTAATTAGCAGAGAAAATTCTTGAAGTATTGAAAAGAGCTCTGCTACAGTAAGCTCTTAGATGGTTCCCATATCTTTAGTACAGAGAATGGTCAACATGGAAGAATGTCACAATGTAGGAGAATGCAGAAAAGTTGGAACTTTTCCAAAAGGCTCACTTTAGAGTATGAAAGGCAACCTAGGACCAATAGAGATGGAATTTTAATGACCCCAAAATAGTTCTATGTCAAGTAACAAAACTGGGCAAATGAATGTGCAAAATAAATAGTAAGAATGCCTACTATTCTAGATGTACACAGTGGCTTAAAGCTCTAAACTAGGGTTGTCCTGATGACCACATACTGCATATCACTGACTGACCAAACACCAAGCCATTTCAAAATTATACCCATGTTTTATACAGTCATGGTTGTCATTTATTAACTTTTGGAAAGAGCACCCTACCCCAGCCGACCTCTACTGAAAATATCAAGATTTCCACACAGTGGCATCACTAGGGTTTGCGTCACCCGGTGCGAGAGCTCATCATGTCACCCTCATGGACACACTCTTGTTATTTGTATAACACCATCTGCTCCACAACATCCTGATGTACTCATATAATGATCGTTATCATCTTTACTGAGGTGCACTCCAAGCAGCCAGAGGTGTCACTAGGGTTGGTGTCACCCCCATTAACTTTATATATTTATTTATTTTAATATATAACAGTACAGGTTACACTACAAATCAGTAACCAACAAAAAAACAGTGGCCAACGTGATGACACTCACACAACTGAATAATTCTACTATTAGCTCTGATACATGGACATGAGAGCTGACTCATACTAACACCTTATTGGTTCCATGCTGTGTCACAACAACACCTCATTGGCTCTCGGAACAGTCAGTCTCATTGTTCAATTAGTATATACACCTCTATGGTATTATTCATAAATACAAATTTTCCAAAGGTTTCCACAATTTTGGCCACTAGAGGTGTCAACACCCACCCACCCCCAAAGGTGTCACCCGATGCGCTACTGTTTCCACAGAGTATGAGCCTGGAAAAAATGAGAAAATATAGATTGTTCTATTATGTTTCATTTTCATTTTCATTGTATTTATCATCCATTATGATTCATGAGATGTTTTTCTATTCTTTGCACACCTACATTTTTGTCTGTTAGTAAAAGTACAGAACTGTTATTCCAAGCTCATTCTTGTATGCCAAAACCATACTTGGGCATTACATAAGAATGCAGCTATAAAACATGATAAGGCACAATCTAGATAGACAAAGACACAGACACTTTCAGCCCAATCCTGCCTAACTATACATGCCCAGCTGCTGTATCCTAGGCCCATTGCAGCCTACTCCGGCGTGGTCCCGGAGCTCCTTCCCCTTCCCCTTCAGTAGCACGGGCCACAATGGGCCTCCTCGGATGCATGCCAGCTCTGAAGCTGATGTGGTTCCGGGGAGGCCATGTTTGGTCGGGGCCTACGATATCAGCGCATCTCGGCTGCTGACATTGACCTTGTGTTTAGTGTCACAGTAGATTCAGCTATCTGGTGCACGTAGCAAGTGCTCGATTCTCAAAGGCACCATGCAATTTTTTTACAAGTATTCATTTCAAAAAAATGAGCGTCAGGCATTTCAACATTATTGTTAGTGCTCATTGTGTTTTGTTTTGTTTTGTTTTGTTTTCTCTCTCTGAGATGAACATAACTGACTTGGGGCAAACCAGATTTTTCCATTTTTGTCGTAACCCAGCAAAGTATGGTGTGCACAGACCACAGTCTCCTTGCAAATCAGGAGTGCAAAGTTTATTCCTGGTTTGTGAGCAAAGTATCATTTGAACAAACCACAGTTTGCCAGGTTCGAATGAGCATCAGAATTACGTTTTACTTTGTGTCTTCAATGCTTGGCTTCCAATTCTCCTTTGAGGTCTTCAGTGCTTATCTAGAATCATTAAAAAGTACATGGCTGTGGCACAATAACAACTGGTACTGGATGCAATTTCAAGTCCCTTCACCCCTCATGCAACCTGACGTCAGGCATTGGGTATCAATACCAAAGATTCCGGCTCAGAGAGGCGTAGCTAAGCGCCCCCCCCCCCCCCGTGATGTCACTGCCGGAAATGAGATCACCGCCGCTACACATTCCCTCAGAAGCGCAGGGCAGGCGGGAGGGCCCAAACAATCGACCTCTCCGCCGCTGCTGCCCGCTCTCCCCCACAGTGGAATGGCGTGATTCACGCCCCCACCACCCGCTTTGTTGCCGCCCCACATGCTGCCAGGGGGCCCACCGCCCCCTCCAACCACCACTTCTGTTCCAGCTCAAGAGCTCTTTGCAGATGCCTTAAGGTATTCAGTGCATTTTTGAGGACAGTGATATCACCGCTGTTGTGTTGCATGCCTAGAGGCCTCCTACGCAGTGAGGAAGCAGTGTCCAGAAATTATTATTTGGATTCTCCATACCCAAACTACCCTGGGCCAACCCAAGTCTACTGGTCCCTGGGACAAAGATATTCTGTCACGGAGTCCAGTCAACAACTACACCCCCTGAAGAACCTAATGTCTAATGTAGACACAAAGCCTGGTTGAAAATAATGTTGATGGCATGTATCTACAGGAAGTCCTTCTTAATTGTTAAAATGCTGAGCTGTGACAGACTGAACATTGCTGAAGATTTCTGATGACTGAGGAGGGGAGCTATGCTTGTTCAAAAGGTGTCCCCAGTATAACATGTCCCAAGTGCCAAGGTGGGGTTGCAGATGTCCGAGAATAACAGATGAAGCAAAGAATGAAAATCAGTATTCAAGGGAGCATGTTTTCATCACCAAGGAAGTTATAAGCACTCTCAACAACTGCACAGTGGTGAAGACATGTAAAAGTTTTTCTTCACAAGCCAGAAATGGCCAGGTTTTTTTTTTAATGAATCAAGTCTCAGAAGATCACACAAATTATAATGAAGCACGTTACTGAAGAAATTAAACTTATTATTTTTATATATCTATATAAGAGGTTAAATTCCTTTCACAGTCTGTAGGCCCTGAGGGAGCTTATTATCAAGGTATGTACAGTTTTCACCAGCTATAGCTGTTATCGGCCATGCAATTAAATGATTATCTTATTCATTTCCTGCCTGGCCTTTAATTTCCAACGTCCTCTATACTTAATGAATTTCCACTTAATTCAAATGGCATGTAATGAAAAAAAGATTTTTCCGCAGATGTATTGTCCAAGGCACTGGAACGTACACTTACAAATTCAATTTATATGTCACTCAGCAGAATGAAACAAATGAATTCTAAGGAGTATTAATTTGGTTTCACTAATGTTCTGAATGGTTGGAGAAATCAACAAACGTATAGGCATTTTTGTGAGGCTCGAAAAGCTCACTTTGCGTGGCTTGAAAGCAAACTTTGAGGTAGATGCTATAATCCAGCACTATCATTATAAGGCTGGAAAGCTGATGAGCAGTGGTCGCTTGCTAAGTCCTCTAGAGCAGTGGTTCTCAAACTTTTTAGCACCAGGACCCACTTTTTAAAATGTCACTCTATCGGGACTCTATAGGTGCAGGGGAGTGGCAGCAGGAAACAGGTTATCTTGTTGGCTGTGTGCTCCCTGAGGCATCTAGTGGGGCCACTGTGTGATACAGGAAGCTGGACTGATGGGCCTTTGGCCTGATCCAGCAGGGCTCTTCGTATGTTCTTATGGGACCCACCTAGCTTTACGAGACTTTTAAAAAAGTGAGCTAGAAATATTTTTTAAAAAAATTTACAAGTAAAGAGCTCAGTTGCTTGCAGGGTAATTAGCAGCTACTTTGCAAACTGCAGGAGCTCAGCTCTTTAAAGGGCAATTAGAAGCTATCTGATTTTGAATAGCCTCAGGGCTTGTGGCAATTACTTATCTGATCTTTCCATCACCTGGGACCCACCAGAAATCGGGTCATGACCCACCAAGTGGGTCCCGACCCACAGTTTGAGAAACACTGCTCTAGAGACTGATCACTGAAGATGAAATTCTACATATAGCATAACAACAAAAGCAGAAGGCAACGTCCTCCCTCTGTTGCATGAGGGCTTGCTTGATAATGCTTGATGAAATTCAAGCGAAACATAGCATTGTAGATTTTAATTTTAATGATAAATGCTGCTTACTTTGTGTTTTTAAAAAAGTAACTGTGTTGTTGTGTAACATTTTAAGCCTTTACTAAGACAGTTGGTTTTTATGTTTTGGCCATTTTAGCCTAACTTTATTATTTTACATCAGCTTTTATTGCATCTGTCATGGCCTTTTACCCGTTTCTGGATATTCCGAATATCTGGATATACCCGAATTCTGGATATTCAAGAAGGTTCTCTGACAGTCAATCCTATCCCCCCCTCCTCGCTGCCAGAACCAGCATTCTGACAGTGGGGCGCACATTACGGCCAGCATTAATAGCCTTCCAAAAGTGTGGGGACCCATGCGCATCCAAAACGCTGGCACAGAAGTCAGAGCAGCCCCATGTGTGGTGGCGGCAAACGGAGAAGCCAACAAAGAAAGGTTGGTGGGGAGAGCGGAATGGGGAGAGGCTGGGGGCATGATGGAGGTGGGAGGGAGTGGCATCTGGTGCAGGTGACTTGTGCCGGATGCTATCCCCTCTGATAGCAGCTGGCATGCCCCCTTTATCTCCTCAGATGTGTGCCAGCTAAGGAGCTGGCACAAGTCTGAGGAGGCCCACTGGCGAGTGGGAGGCAACACAAGCCTCCTTGGCATGGCTGCACTGGCGGGGGGGGGGCGGGAGAATAGGATTAGGTTGTTAGTATTCTTTCTGTGAATTTGCACAACCACATTTGACTGTCATTTTCTGATGTGAGTTCATTTCAGTGAATTTGTCAGAATTTCCGTTTGCGAATGGATCCACATAACTGTCAGATTCTGGACCAGCCTGTAGATCAGTGGTGGCCAACCTTTCAACATGAATGCTGACCCTTTAAATGGTTGCATAGATGAGGGCATTTCAGCAGGTACAGCTGCTTCAGCACTTGCAGCTGCCAAGATTCTGTCTTCTGCACACCTCTTAAGAACACAGAGATCCTAATGGTGAAAGGGTGGCCACCCCTGCTGTAGATGAACTAGCAGCTGCAGTCCTGTGAATTCATCCTTGTTTGAAAGAAGAGGTAGCATTTTACTACGCTTACATTTTACCAATCTTTCTGCAGCTTTTGAAAGCTACTGAACAGGAGCTATGGGGGGGGGGCATTTGAGAGGTTTAACTAACTGATGGACCAATCCTAACGGCGTTCTGGTACCATAAGGTCCTTTAGGGCTGTCGCAAAACACGACACACCATACAGTACAAACGGCAAGTGGTCTGTCCATGTCCCCTGGCACCAGTAAGTCAACGCGGGGATGGGATGTGACCAGAACAGGGGAAGGGAGGGGGAGAAACAGATAGGAGACCTGCGCAGGGAGGTGGATCAAGGCCAGGAAGGGGGCGGTATTGGTGGCAGCGGCACCTATCCCCCTTCTCAGCCTCGATCTGCCTTCCTGGGTCCATTTGGACTTGCATCAGCTACATATTCTTGGCGCAGGTCCAGGTAGACCCAGTGGGACAGCAAGGGCTAACCCAAGGGCATGGGAACAAATGTTTCCTTACCTCAAGGAA
Source organism: Plestiodon gilberti rubricaudatus (assembly GCA_026170595.1). Taxonomy (NCBI): domain Eukaryota; kingdom Metazoa; phylum Chordata; class Lepidosauria; order Squamata; family Scincidae; genus Plestiodon; species Plestiodon gilberti. The sequence goes on along the minus strand of JANXHW010000002.1, from coordinate 22,006,424 downwards.
GACTTTGCAGCTCGAAACTCCCCTGTGGGATGCAGCATGCTCCCCACTGGTGTAGCTGCATTGGCACGTGGGGAGTTACGTAGAATTGGGCTTCCCCTGTACAATTCTATGCATGATTACTCAGAAGTAAGTCTGACAGTGTTCGGCGGGGCTTACTCCCAGGTAAATGTGTATAGGTTTACAATCCTTAACTACTCACAACTGCTTATTTAAAACTCTGGACTTTTCACTGTGCAGTCAAAAGTTCAGACATAGCCAAATACATTTAGCTGTGACACCAAGAATAGTCTTACATTTCCGTATGTGCAGGTTTACAAACAATACATACAGGCAAAAACCAGACTAAAAGAATATCCATTCAGTTTATTTTTCCTCTGTATATAAACGTACCCCTGAATCTAACCACAGGGTATGCCCTTGCTTATTCTGTAATAGAAATTCCCTGTAGAAGCCTATATTTACTCCATCTGAGATACCAGATTACAGCTGGCCCTCAGTGCTGATTGTATTAATTTTCTTTCCTCTTCTCAGCTACAAGAACCATCCATAATTCACCCTCTAACATACATACCTGAGAGATACTGCATTCAGCCCATAGATCTCTCTCACTGCTGCCAAGTCAGCTTCCAACTGTGGGTGCTTGTGAAGTTCTCCATCATAACTAACCTGCAGGGGAAAAAATATGTTTATTGTATCATAAAAGAGGGTCAGAATAGTCTTTCCACTTCAATAACATTGTAAAGTAAGTCTTTCTCCCCCAATAACATTGTTTTCTGCTTACATGACTGGCCCAAAGGTGAGTCACTATGTGGCAGAAACATATTAAAGAATATAAGAGACCCATCCCTGGGTGCCCAGTCACATACCTTTAGGATGCCAACAGGCAGGGTGGCATCAGGGGTTGGCCAGACTGGGCACCGGTCACAGAACTATGCCCATCAAAGAGACTATAAAACCAGGCCAACCTCTGAAACTTCAACCCCAGCAGCAGCTGTGCCCAATGCCCCATAAGGGAGTGGACAGTGGGCAATGCCATGGGGAGCCAAAGTGAAGAGGTTTGCCCCAAAGTCATGGCAACTGGGTATCAACAGTGCCAACAAGCAAGGCAGTGCATGGCAAGAACTCTCTCTTCCCAACAACTGGTATACAGAAGCATAATATCTCTGAACTCAGAGGATGCATTTAACTATCATGGTGAATAGTCAATGACAGAATTATCCTCCATGAAGTGATGTCATCCTTTTAAAAAGCCACCTGAAGAAACAGCCATCGCCACATGAAAATAAATGATGTTAGTTAATTATGTAGCATGGACATTTATACAGTTTCTTCCCTACATATAATCAGCCTACCCACTAGGCTAATGGGGCATCTGCCCAGAGTCTATGCTTACAGGGGGCACCATGTGGCCAGCTACTAGGCATCAACACCCCAGCTTCCCAATCAAATCCTACAGCTTTATGTGGCTGTAATTAGGTGGGTGTGTTCCCACTTGCGTAGCACATTGTGCCTAGCTCAGGATGCCCCCCCCCAGCCACTTTCTAGATCACACCAAAACAACCGAACTACAAACTGCTTCCTTTCTTCCCTTGCTTTGCAGCCAACGATACACATTTTATTTATAGAGGTTTTATACAGCAGAATTCAGGGTCACTGAAGAATGGAAATGTACTGCAAAAGCAAATTGAACCTGCCGTTCAGCTCTGCATCTGATGAATGTGGCTTCCATGCGGACTTTTTCCAGGTGTCACAGAGTTATGGTAGGCATCTAGCACACTGATTCAGATTGAAATCACACAATGTAGAGGAAAAGGTTCAAGCGGGATCAGTTGGGCAGGACAGGAATATTATATTACTATTACCGTATTGGTCTGAGTATAAGACTCACTTTTTTATCCTAATTTAAGTTTTTAAACTAGGGGTGCGTCTTATACTCAGGCTGTTGCAATTTAATGCCAGTGATTTAATTAATTTTTTTTAATAGCACCAAACTTTAAGGGTGCGTCTTATAATCAGGTGCGTCTTATACTCGGGACAATACGGTGTTATTATTAATTAAATTTGTATCCCGCCTTTCTCCCCCATAGGATGTAATCCCCCATATTACATGTAATATGTAATCCCTCATATTCAGGATGACCAGATACAATGGAGGACAAAGTGCCTATACCTTTAACCATTGTACAGAAGAGGGAATTTTGGCAGGTACAGCTTTTGGCACCCTTCCATGATGAGCTGCACCTGCCAAAATTCTCTCTGCTATACAATGGTTAAAGGAATAGGCACTTTGTCCTCCATTGCATCTGGTCACCCTGCCTATATTACAGTACCTAAAGAGCACCATGAGCTCAAAGCGCCAAATAAAGGGGGACACTTTCTGCTATCATAGTTCCTAGCAATAACGTCAGGAAGTGCTTCAGTAAAATCAGACTGGTACTCCCAAAGTACTATCCAAGGAGAATCCTGACTTTGACATTTGGAAGGTCAAACATCCCAGTGCAGTCAGCCAAATGAGCGCCCAAAGATGGAACATCCCGTGTCAAAGAATTTTTCTGGCGTGCAATCAGCTTCATTGAAATAAGCTCTGCACAGGGACTTTTCTTTTTGACTGATCTCATTTCCCTTCCGTGCTACAATCCCATGTAGCGCTGGCAACTGTCATTCAGCTCCCTTCAGCAGTTATTTCCACCTCGTCTAGAGCCATTAAAAATTAATTATACCTCATTAGGCAGTCTCTTTGTCCTGGAAATGTAAAGGGAAGGGTTTTGCAAAAAAAAAAAAATCAAAAAAAAAATCTTGCATTTGGACAAAATGAAAAGAATGGGGGGGGGGAGCTTTGCAAACATTATCTGGTCCAATTATGCTGCATGAGAACTTACCACAATAACATTAAGGTGCATAATTGTGGAGTCATTGTAACTGCATTTCCTCATGGTGTTATGCTTTAGTTGATGTTCCAGATAAAACTCATGTCAACTCTGTCTCACCAATAGTTTTATTTAATTCTAAGTACGGTATACTGTATGCTGTACAAGGCAAGTATGTGTGATATTTCAGCGGGTTGAGGGTGAACCCCTTCCAAATCCCAAATAAAACATCTTCTATGTGTAGCAAAGAGTTAGCCCCAGCTCTTGGACCAGTGGTGTAGTGCTAAAATTCATTTTAGACAGTTCCTTAGATTTTGTGAGCAGAGTAGTTACAACTGCCCTCCTGTGGCCTCACTGCACACTGCTCTGGAAACAACAGAACACTGCCAACATGTGGAAGTGACTGATGATGTGGTGACTTCTCACATGAGCACAGACTGGGGGTGGGGGGAATCATGGCATAGGAAGCAACAACATCATTACCTTCTCCCACATGACCTCACTGTTCTTTACAGAGTGGGGTGGAAAGTTACTCCATAGTGGAATGACAACCACAATGCTTCCAGAGTCTAGAAACTTTTCCCAAAACATGGTGGTGAGTGGATAAGCTGAAGACAAAGGGTGAATGTGTGAATGAGTGTGTGAGAGCATGTGTGTGTGTGTGTGTGTGTGTGTGTGTGTGTGTGTGTGTGTGTGTGTGTGTGTTGGAAGATATTACAAGATCATTGTACAGTCAGAGTTTTTTTTATCCGCTGGGGTTCTGTTCCTGGAACCACAATGGATAAGAAAATCAGTGTTATATGAAATCCGGGGGGGGGGGGGAGGTCGGGAGCGGTGCCACATTGCCTTTTTCCAGCATCTTCGCCGCTTCCCTCCTCCTGAGTTTGTTTAAACTGACTGAAAAAAACCAAAAGCCACTACTGGAAGCAACCTGTAAATGGCATCAGAGACTCCCGGCTGCATTTTTCTGCAGTTTGGACATGTGCAGGAGGCTGGAAGCGGCTGGCAGGCCCCCCGACAACACAAAGAAGTAATGTAGTGTGGTTGGACTCCCTCTTCCACAGTTTTGCCATCTGCGTTGAGTCAAGATCCGACTGTATATACTTATATATGTGCTTTGCCCTCTCCCTGTTCTGGGCTATAGTACGCAATGACTGCTGTTAACCTGGCATGGCAGATCGCAAAAAATATTATTCATCCTCTCCTAATGACTTTACTATTATCACCAGCTCATCAACCAGACCCAAGGGAAATTTCAGTGAATCTAAGAACCCATAAAATCAAGGTTCCACTCAAGTCAATACAAAATAGATTTACACTAATATAGTACAAATGGGAAGAAAATGATCTCGTATCTCATTGAGAGTGAAACGTTGGATTCCGTCTTTTGACATCTATGTACAGCTTCCCCTGATGATATCAGGCAGTCTACGGGCCAAGTCCTATCCAACATACCAGCGTCAATGCAGTCACAATGCATTGCGCTCCCTTACCTTGAGGAGGCCTTTGTGACTCCCTTCCCCCCCCCATTGGCACAGCTGCATCAGTGTTGAAAAGTTGGATAGGACTGAGCCCTAAGATCTTTCCCGGAACGATGCATGCGTCATTCAGTTCTCCTGCTAAGGTACCAAGGACTTGACATCACAAAGAATGCTTAACATCATCTGATCTGCACCTTGTTTGTAAGAGAAAATCAACCAATAATAATTTAGCCTAACCAGCAGCATATCTGTAAAACAGGCTCATCAAAGATACTTATATCGGAAAGACAACAGAGCTATTATAGACAGTGCTGAAATTGGAATTAGCTGGATTCGAGTATGGATTATGCAGTTTTTAAAATACTGAATATCTTCCAGAACTTTGGGCACGCTTGTGAGAGGCCAATAAACATTCAGTTTAATTCCAGATCTGTTTTAGGCAACACACCTGTACATTCTGGATTTGCACATGCAGGCATGTTCTGCATCGATGCCATGAATGGACTGGGCATATTTATACTGGGGCAGACTATCATCCTGTCATTTTTAACCCTCTCAAGCCACCAAACAATCTCAATCACGTTCTGTGGGAACAGTTCACCAATGTGAATGAAGGAACTAATCTTTAGAGCAAATCATCACAGCTTTCACTTGTTGACTTATGTTATAGCAAATTCCAGGATGGGGAGACAGATCTGTTTGTAACATATCTCCTTGACAGTATCATGCAATATCAGAATGCCACAGGAACTCGTAATACTGCAACACATTGATTATTGCAACACATTCTATGCAGAGCTGTCCTTAAAAAGTATTCGGAAACTGTAACTGCTGCAAAGTGTATTGGAAGTCTTTGGGATGAACCTATTACTCTCATCTTGTTCCACTTGCACTGATTTCCAGTTTGTTTCCAGGTGTAATCAAAGATGCTGATAGTTATCTTTAAGCAACAAATCGTATGGATCCATCTGCCCAGTCTAGCCACACATTTAGATCTTCTGGAAAGACTCTGCTCCACATGCTACATCTGCAAAAGTTTGGCTCTCAAGCTTGTAGGGCAGGGACTTCTTGGCAGCCATTATCAGGCTTTGGAACTCTTTCCCCCAGGGAGGTCCGTACCGCTGCTCCCTTCTGATTTTTCAGGGTCTACTGAAGTTATGCTTGATCTGCTGGATATTAGAGACTGGGAGTGTTTAGACTGTTGACTCCTTTATGTTTTTATTGTGTTTGTTTTAATATGCTATTGTTTGGCAGTTCAGGCAATACATCTGCTGGTCTATCAACTGCGTAGTGGAGGAGCATGGATGCACAGATTCCCCCCCCCCCCGTGCATCATCCCATGACTGCCTAATTGTGCTGGAAGGTGGTTCATCAAAAGCTTCTCAGTCAGCAGCATACGCACGCCCCTGGGGGGTGGTGCCGTGGTGGCGCACTGCCCCCCGCCCGATGCTGATGCCACCTGGAACATTTCAGCCACCCAGAACGTGAGCCAAAAGGCTCAACCAATGCTCCGGACGGACGGGCGGGCGCACGTCTTTTTCGCCGCTGCCAGCCCGCTCGCGTCTGCTTCCAGGACCCCCCGGTTCATTGCTGCTCTCCTGTGTGCTGCTGCCCTAGGCATTCCTCCGCTACTGTTCTCAGGGCATGGATAAAATAGTACTTTAAAGTAGTATTTCATCCACATGGTAGGGGTGATTCACAGGAAGCACAATGAAGGAACTGTGATGGAACACTCAAGGCAGGGAGAAAGGCGTGCATGCCCATGCTCTTCTACTACACAATTAGTATGGGTCTGCAGACATATTGTCTGAGCAATCCCAATACTAATTCACAGTCAGCTCTGTGGATATAAATACACACTGGAGTACCCAAATGGGAAAGACACTGGGCTGGATGTCTACATTGTATAGGATTTCCAAAAGGCTTTATGCCAGAGTATTCCTAATAAGTGGGAACCTTAAAGCCTGTGACACACTGGGCACGTGTCGCATCTGGTGCATCCTGAGCATTGCCTGAGCGGCCGACGTGCCACTAGAAACCCCAGGCCCACCAGCGAAAGCCGCATGGAGAAAGGGAAGACGTTCTGCCCCTCCTCCTCTCTCTTTTTGGCCAATCAAAATCAAGTCTCTTCAGACTCGATTCTGATTGACTACCGTGTTTGCTCCGCATCCTGCCCCCAGGTTCAAAAAAAGGGCTCTGATTGGCTGAACGAGAATGCGACGTGACAAATGTAGGAAAACCTTGGCATTAGGTAAGTGAGGCGTGATCCAGAACATTCCTCCCGATGGCTCCCGGCGGGCAGCCGAAGGAACGTCACACTGCAAGAAAGCCACTGTTGCCGAACACACGAGACGCAACACGCATGGGACGTGCCTGGTGTGCCTCGGCCTTAATTCTATATTGGCAAATGCTAAAGGGGACTTGTGCAAGTAAGAGTGTCCTCCAATCTAAGGGGAAACATTAGAAAGAAATCTGTATGAATAGCTAACAAGTGGCAAGTTGGAACACATGATTTTGCTTGCCTACAAGGCTAGATACTAGGAGCTAAAAACTAACATTAGATGTCTTTGTCCAGACAATTGCAGATCAGTCGTGATTTTCAGAAAGACTGAAAGACTGTCAACTGTGAAAAGTGAAATACTTGAGAAGATAAAAGGCACTGCTTTCTTGTGCGTGAAAGGATGAGCTGTTGAGTTAAACCAAGACATGATATATATTGTTCTAGAAAAGAAAAGCTTATCTTCTGAAAAACTCTGCACAGGTGAGTAGCAGTAGTGAAGAAATCCTTTTATCAAAGATCAAAGCATGGTTTTCTTCTTCACTGCCACTGCTTTCATAATCTTTCCATTGCTCAAAGTCCCATCTACTCAGTTACAATCACTAAAAGCACATGAACTATCCCTGACAGGTAAGTCAGCATTTATTTGCAATTTTTGTGCTTGAAAAGCACTTTATTAATTATTATTATTATTATTATTATTATTATTATTATCATCAATAATATTAAGATGATTCCAAAAATTGCAGGGAATTATTGGAAACAACACAGGCCCTGCTTTCAGTTTACAATCTGTAGGTGAAGACTTGATACACTAGGAGGAAAGGAGAGGTGAGGGAAGGGAAGAGTAAAGAGAATCAATTAAAATGATCAGGAAGCACGCCAACAAGGATACAACCCCCCCTTAGACGCACAGTTTCAATGACTCCAATGTCTACAGTAGCCACTTCTTTATCGTGAATCTGGAAAACCCTCTGCAAGTCTGATCACAGTAATAGCTGGCAGAAGCGTCGCTCCGGTAGGGGCGGGGCCGTAAGTTTCGCTCCGTCCTAGTCCCGTTTACCAAACGAGCAGGAGGCGGCCCCGCCCCCTCACTGTCAGAGCTATTCCCGTGCGGAGAAAGCAGCAGGCCTGCTGCTTTCTCCGCACGGGAATGGCTCCGACAGTGAGGGGGCGGGGCCGCCTCCTGCTCGCTTGGTAAACGGGACTAGGACGGAGCAAAACGTACGGCCCCGCCTCTACCGGAGCGACGCCTCTGGACTTCCAGTAATCCCAGCTAATAGCTGGGATTACTGGAAGTCTCCTATCAAACCCTGGATGTGGTCCCTTGCTTTACCCTGACAAAGGTCTCCATCCAAAAGTATGTGTCTCTTATCCAAGATGTTCATATCCTACTTTCTGCAGTGAGACTGATTCCAGAATCGTATCAACAGCATGGTGGTGCTTATGTCAGAGAGGACCTGATGTGCCTCTCCTCCCTTTTTCCTGGTAGGATCCACACAAGCACTTGCTCCCTGAATTCTTCTTTTCAGGAAGGAGACCTCCAAGGAAAGTAGGTGAAAGAAATCTCACAAGTCTGTTTTCAAGCCACAAGTCAAAGTTCAATGTACTTTCATAGCTTACTACTAATTGTGAAGCTCATCCTTCTGTTTGTTTCCTCTTGCTTGTTGTCCTTGTTTCGTGCTTTCTTCATCTCATAATCTTTTCAGAATGATTAATCTTGCCATAGCTCTACTGCTATTTATTTTCTGAGTCTGAAAACTTACTCTGTCTTCCTCCATCCTTCTGACTCTGCTTTCAAAATCCCATTTCTAAACCTGTCTGGTTGTCTTGCTCCTGAATGCTCCTTTCTATTGATCTCTTGTCTCTTCTCATGCCCCCTTGCCTTCAAAGACACTCTTTAGGTGTCTGAGCACATACAGTCATCTCTAATATTTGTCCAACCAGTCCCAGTCAATTGTTCATCTAGTGCTAATTTGTTTTCCTGGAGAAATGCTGGGGTTTTCCAACCCAGCATGCACTTTACTGCTATTTCTCTTAGTAGAATTCCTCCCCCCAAAAAATTCATGTAGAGAAAGTAATAAAACCAACTCACTTGTAACAATGGAAACCCTGAATAACGCTGTACACACTGTTCACGAGTTAGCTGATGAAAGGATCACACAGCTACACTACTTGCATACGTGCCCTAAACTGATAAAGGAAACCTTTTAGGGCAAAGTGTGTTTAGCAAACTGAAACTTTAGTTTTGAACTTTAATGTTTAGTTGCATCATGTTATTTTAATCCAAAAACTGCACGGCAGGTAAAAAAAAAACAAAAAGCAGAAATTACAGCATCACAATTAAAGATTTTAAAAGGGCTGGATGAATGCATAAAGATTTTAAAAGGGCTGGATGAAGTGCATAAGGCACTTTTTCCAGTGCCTAAACATCATTAAGCTTGGCACTAGTTTTCATGACTAAATAGGTAAGTGAAGAATCCATTTGAGTGGAATTGCCCCCAGTCCTCTCGGGAGAAAAACTCCCAGGAACCGCTGACAATCTTCTTTGCATTAAAATTTGGTAAAAGGAAGAAGCCACAGGATTTTTCTCTCTTCTTCAGATTGCAATGCAAGTAAAAGGAAACTTTGCCCCTCCCTCAACACCTCTAGCAAGCACTGGGGTTCAAGGGAGAGGCATGGTCTTCTCTCATGTGGAAGTTGTGATTAGGAAAGAAATACCAGGGAACATTCTTGTTTCCTGGTGTGTTCTTTTTTACCTTTCTATAACATCTGTGCAAGTCAGAGAAACCTCTGCTTCTCTCATGAATTCATGAGAAACTTTCCTTCTCTCATGAATTCCATGACAAGTGCAGATTGCTTGGGAGAACAACTGGGTGTTTTTCTCATATGTGCAAAGGTTTAATAGCATCTCATGCTCTTCATTGGTTGCTGTGCCCATTTGGAACATGGGCATACTATCATATGTGCTATTGTGACAAGTTTCCAGGAGATCTCTAGAATTACTAACCAAACCATGAATCTGGAGCCTAAACTTTCACTCCTGTCAATTTGGGGTTTGACACATAAGAGAGTTCTCTATAAAGAACTCATGATTCTTCTACGGTTGCTTCACATATACAGATTCTGCAGCACTGGAAGATACCTGAACAATGTCAGTCAAATAACTGGTATATACTCATATATGGTGTTTAACTCTTCTAGAAAAAGTGACAAACCAAGACTCACGGCCCAATCCTATTGGGCCTCACTGTCAGTGGAATGCACACTCTGCTGTTGGCGACTGCTGAAAAAGTGTTGTAACATGCTTTCTGGCAGCATGCTGCCAGGACCCAGCGGGAAGGCCAGAACCTTCCCATGCACATTATCGGCTCTCCCACTGCCTGTCAGAGCAGGTAAGCCAGTCGGAGAGGCAGGAGGGGGTGAGGGTGGAATGGGGCGGGGAGGAGGCGAAACTGGGCAGGGAATGGCATAACAAGGGGCGGGGAGTCTGCGGAGGGGGTGGATTCGGATGCGATGGCGTGCACCAGATCCTACCCCCTCCAGCAGCAGCCTCCCTGCCCCCTTGTTCTCCTCGCTAGCGCAGGTCCGAGGAGACCCATTGGAGAGCGAGAGGCTTACACACTCAGGGGTAAGGGGGTTTAAATCCCCTTTCCCTGCTGAAGCCTTTCAATCTCCCCCCCCCCCCCCGCAGGATACAGTGCACCTGTTTTTGGCGTGGATGCATCAGCAAGGGGGGGGGGATAGGATTGGACTGTCAGCTAGCCAGAGGCTTGGTTAAACCTGATACTATCTATGCTGTTTTGTATCCCTTTGTAGCATATATTAACCATGACCTGTCCCTTCCTGTGGGACATATATATGTATATGCTTGCATCATGAGGTTTAATTTAACTGATAAACTTCATATCCTATGGTTGTGCTATATCATTCCATCTCAAAACAGGATGTGATTTCTTTGAAAATGTATGTATTCATCTACCTTTGTATCTTGTTGAAAATGTTAATTAAAAAGAAACAGCTGGAGAGCTCCAAGCTGTTTTTGATCTTGTCTATATTTCCACATAAGTGAGACAAGTCACCACCTCTTTGCAAAGCCCTCTATGTGCCTAGAGAGGGAGGCAAAGGCTGAAATCCTTTATATACTTCTCTGGGAGTGTGGCAAGCCATTCCCTCTCAGTATCAACTCCCAGCTGCAGTATGGGGATAATAATACTCGCCTTACAGGGTTATTGTAAGGGTTACATCAAGATAATATCTGTGAAATATAGTTTGCACATTTAAAAAAATGCTGTACAAATGCTAAGTATTACTTACTTACTACTACTACTACTACTACTACTACTGCTAGTAGTAGTAGTAGTAGTAGTAGTAGTAGTAGTAGTAGTAGTAGTAGTAGTAGTAGTAGGCAAAAAGATGGTAAAAAAACACCCAACCCCTATGTACAAAGTGCATCCAATATGATGTAGTAGTAGTAGTAGTAGTAGTAGTAGTAGTAGTAGTAGTAGTAGTAGTAGTAGTAGTAATGGTGGTGGTGACACTACTACTACTATTACAACACCGTTGGGTGTTTTTTTTTTACCATCTTTTTGCCTAATCTTTCTCTATATACAGAACTTGTACTGACTGTTGGTTAGGTAATATTTTCTCCTTTTTTCTGGGTTATATAAAATAAGGCAGAGGTTCCCAAACTGGGGCATCGCAACGCCCCAGCCGGGAACAAAGGGTTGCTACACCCTTAAGGGGCGTAGCAACCGGCAAAACCGGACATGGGTCGCGATTGCATTGGAGGGCTGCTCCGATGCTTGGGGAGGCATGCAGAGGGGTCCGCAGACTCCCCCCCCGCAGGACATCCACTGCCACCGATGAAGGTAAAACGGACCTTTTTGTCCGTGGTGGTGGCAGCAGCGGCGCGATCCTGGACGCACCGTCGCGACCCCTGGGAAGGCCCCGCTGCCACTTAGGGCAGCAAAGGGCCTTCCCAGGAGTTAGAGAACCCCTGAAATAAGGGGTTCCTGAGTGGCTTGATGAATGAAGCAAACTACTGGTAATGCTAGAACCGTCTTACCTTGCTTGTGAGCCTCCAGAGACATCTGATCATTGTTAGTAGCAGAATGATGGGTTAGATCGGACCTTTGGTCTGATACAGCAAGATAGGCTTTATGTCCTTATGTAAGGGGAATGAAAGGTAATACTCATAGGCAAAACTGCAGGCAAAACTCAGAGAAGGGAAGGTTACAGAGATGTACTGAAAATGTACCCATTCAGTGTAAAGGTGATGTTCTCCAAAGGGCAGGCTCTTCCTCATATTTCCTTAATGTCTCTACAAATCCACTGACATTTTGTTTTAAGTACATTTTACAAAGGATCTAAAGCTTGAAAAGTCACTTTTGAGCACCAAAAAGGCAGGTTGAAGCAAGTGCCCTAATCAAACCTTTCATTGTTCTCACAAAAGACATGAGGACAGGGGCAGCACTTTCATTCCTCTTTTGGAAGAGGATGTGCTAGCATTTTAAATTCCACTGAGAGAGCAGAAAAGAGAGAGGGAGATGCAGTCTTTTTCAAAGAAAATAATAATAATCAGCAAATCTCAAGGTGAATCAGACTTATATCATCCCAAAACAGACTGTACTATTCTGGATTGAAAAAGTTATGCAACTGACTTTTTTTTTAAACACTGAAATATAGTGGTATCCATTTTTAGCCAAACAGGTTCTCATAAGGCCTGTCTTACATATTTGCGAACGGCACAAGACTAGACACGTTTACTCAGAAGTAAGTCCCATTATATTTAATGGGGCTTACTTTCAGGTAAATATACATAGGGCTGCAACCTAAGGCTGCAATTTGATGCACACTTTCCTGGGAATAAACCCCATTAAACACAATGCGATTAACTTCTGAGTTAGACCTATAAAGAATTGTGCTGTAAGACACTTATTTAGAAGTCAAGTTTGATTGGAATTAGTGGGATGCAGTCCAAGTCAATGATCTAAGGATCAATATATGAAAGTCAGATTCACACTTTAAGATTTGTGTCAATGAGACACAGGTAGAGTAACACACCTTCACTGAACAAAATCTCCTATAAATCATTCCTCCATTATATAGGTTTGCTCAATCCATTACACAGGTGAGCATGCCTGTGCCTTAAAAAGAGGGATTGCAAGCAGTCCTGATCAGACTCAATCGTGTCACAATTATTATCGTGTCAGTGGCTGCTGAGACACAAGGGAGCTGTGATTAACACTTAAATAGCAACGTCTGACACTATGAGACCAAGGACGCTCGCAGTAGCTGTTTTTCACCTTCTGAAGATGCCACAAGTGGTGGTGAAACGTTAAGACTGTTTTAAATATTTTACGTATTTTAAACTTTTAATAAACGACGGATATCCCGGGATAATGCATGTTTTTAATTCAGAAATCTGGACCAGTTGTGAGAATCTGAGATTGTAAATCCCAAATTAAATGCATCTTACCAAGGGTGGTCCCAGAGGTGTCTCTCGGGTTTACGTCACCCAGTGCGAGAGATCATCACATAAGAACATAAGAACATAAGAAGAGCCCTGCTGGATCAGGCCAAAGGCCCATCTAGTCCAGCTTCCTGTATCACACAGTGGCCCCACCAGATGCCTCAGGGACCACACAAGACAACAAGATACCTGTGTCCAGTCGCCACTCCCTTGCACCTGGCACAGAGAAAACCTATTCCTACAACCAGGAGGTTGCTTTTCCCCATCGTGGCTTGTAAGCTGTCACTGGGGTTTACATTACCCGGTGTGAGAGCTCATCACGTCACCCCATTGTTGTTACTAGGGTTGGTGCCACCCGGTAAGGTAATGCATGCCATCACTCTCATTAACTTTATTTTAATATATAACACTACAGGTCACCCAACAAAGTATCCAACAACAACAAAAAACAGTGGCCAACTTGATGACACTCACACAACTGAATAAGATTTTTACTATTAGCTCTGATACATAGGAATGAGAGCTGACTCATACTAACACCTTATTGGTTCCATGTTGTGTCATAACAACACCTCATTGGCTCTCAAAACAACCAGTCTCAATGGTCAGTTTTGAGTTAAGGAAATATACTTTTTTGTTACATAAAGGCAGTTGTGTTTTCTGTTTCCAGTTATTTGGCCATACGTTTGATAGAATACAGATAATTCAAAATGGTTTGTTTCATTCCATTCTGCATTAAATTACCTTTCCAATGATATTTTTATATTATAGTATTGTTCCTAAATACAAATTTCCCAAAAGGTTTCCACAATTTTGACCACTAGTGGTGTCAAACCCACCCACCCCCGGGTGTCACCCAGTGCGGTCTGAACCCCCTGGTGATGCCACTGGGTGGCCCATACCTCCCCACCACTGGAATCCCCCTTGCAATGTTGCCACCCCTGAGTGCCTGCTTCCCAGTGGATGAGGGTGAAGGGTGAGCGAGTGCGTGCAGGGGTGAGATGAACGAGTCACACCCCGTAGATAAGCGGGGGGGGGGCGCGTATCCGTCCCCACTTACCTTCACAGTGAAGGCTTCACTTACATGGATTGTAGAGTGCAGCCTACCTCCTCCACGCTGTTTCTGTTTCAAATGAACAAGAGTGGAGTGAAGGAGGGAGGCTGCATGCCAAGCTGACGTAAGTGAAGGAAGGGGGTGGGCTCAACATCACATCCTCTTGCCTACTCTGTGCTTCGTAAGCACCAGGCGGGCAAGGAGAGCTCAACCTGGAGCCACAGCAGCTGTTTTGTTTTCAACTTGCTCCTTCTTCCTCAAGCAGCCGTGAGAAGGGGGATGCTGCAATCCTCTTGCAACTTGCTCTCAAGCTTGGCTGCCAGTTTATGGCATGCCCACCAGAGCAGCAGGCAGAGGTGAAACTAGACTGGAGCGGAGGCAAGTAGTTCTGCAAGTCTCCGTTACACCGGAGTCAGTGGCCCCTCCCCTTTGCTGTTGGAGCCATTCCGGCAGCGACAGGGGAGTGTCCTACGTGTTGCCATTGCCGCCAGAATGGCTCCAACAGCAAGGGGGAGGGGCCGCTGACTCCGGTGTAACGGAGTCTTGCAGAACTACTTGCCTCCTCTCCAGTCTAGCTATGCCACTGGCAGCAGGCTGGATCAGGCAGCAAACAGACAGACTGGGGGCTTGTCAGTTTGCTGCCCCTTCAACTCTGCTGGTCCATGCAACTGTTTCAAGTACTAGGTTTCATGGGCAGGCTGGCCTTGCATCTTCCTAACTGAGGATGAAAAAAGAGTTTCAGAGGAGATTATCCATATATGTATTCTTGAAACGACTTGAATTTTCTACAGAACCGTTTAGCTCAGTATTGTCTACCCTGACTTAGAGCGACTTTCTAGAGTTTCAGAGAGGGTCTTTCTCAGCCCTAGCTGGAGATGCCAAGGACTGAAACTGGGAAGTTCTGCATGCAAGTCCTCTGATCTACTGCTGATGTACAGCCACTCCCCCACCCCCACCCCAGGTATTTATCTTTCAACTCAATGGATAATAGTAAAACTTCAGTGTTGAACTGCCAACTATATGGCTAATCATTCTCTTACCTGCCCTCCATAATAAAACTCTTCTGAGTCATTATCCCCTTCTGAGTCTTCTTCAACCGCACTACTGTGCCTTGACTCCTGAATTTAAGAAAGAGACAGACAGAATAAAAGTGATGAATATCTGCTTTTACATTCCTACTTTTCAGTTAAGAATTCTGCTAAGAAGCACCACTCTGGCAAAGTGGGAAATGCACCCTTTGCCCCACTGGCCTTCCAAGCCTCCCATGAAGAATCGCATATGGTAGACCATGGCAAAGCCAGCAGCGGCTTAGCTAATGGAACCATCAAATTACTTACAGCCCAACCTACCTCCCACCAGCCTACGCGGTACAGTGGTGCTGATGGAGCATGCACTGCATCTTATGGGACAGGGGGTGACCTGATAGCCCAGGAGACGTAATTAAAAATGTTTTTTACTTACCTCCCTGTAACCCACCTGGCCACCAATGGGTCTACTTGGACCTATGCTAGCTATTTAGCTGGTGTAAGTTCGAGGAGAGTCAAAAGGTGTCAGATTGGGAAAAGGGGATGGGATCTTGTCGTGTGCAACTGCCACTGAGATCCACTCCCTCTCATCCTCAAACCACTCCCTGCCCACCCAGCTCCCCACCCCAAACCTCCCCCGAACTGCCCTTGCTGCCACCTTATCTTCTTCGGCACAGCTTGGGACCTCTGGCCATCTGCACTAGCAGTCCTGCAGCTCACAATGGTGGTGCGCCTTTTGCGATGCCATCCTTGGACTTATGGCAGCAGATCATGAGATCCGCTGCTGTAAGTTCCCAACAGGATTGAGGCATTAGTCATGTCAATGCAAGACAAGTCAGTTTACCAAGACTATAAAAGTATCTTTGGTAATACTGAGCAAGGTCTGCACCTGCCACGTTATTGCTGGGAATGGCGGTTGTGAGCAGAGTTAGTAGGTGTCCCATCCAAATCCGAGCTTGCTGCTGTGACATCAGATCCCTGGGGGTTCTCCCAAACTCCCCTTCCTGGTGGGGAAGAAGTTGCTTCTTATAGCTTCACCTCACTCAAAAAGACCATAGCACATTCAGCCAAACAAACATGTAAATCAAGCAAATTTGTACATGGTTGTAATATCAATGGATTGCAGGCCTTGGATAAGTTTTCATATATACAGTAACAACAATAATCTCTTTCTATACTGAGGAGACAAGAGTATGTTATTAAATACCTATATATGCCTCCCAGTTGTCTGACTGTTTGTCTCACATTAGTCTCCTGAAAAATCCTTCCAGCTAATAACGTCAAGCACACAGACCAGAAAGGTTGCTTAAGTAAATAGTGAAATTTGCTATTCCAAGGAACACTTAAGGGTTGCCCCTAGCAACCTCGTGGATTTCCTATACACTGCAACCATGATTCAGAGTGACTCAACACTGATTCAGAATTCAGGAGCTTAATGGGTATTTGGAGTGGAGCTGGAGCAAGAGATTAGATGGGTAGAGATGTCAGGAGAGAAAAGCACCAGAATGAAACCCAGGTTATCCAACAGCCTAAATCCAGGTAACATCATTTATTTCATAAAACAGATTACTAATGGTTAAATTCAGAGTCACTCCACACTAACATTCTCCACCTGATTGACTTTTGGCAAATGCTTCACTTGTGCTCCACTGTCTTTAACCACATACAACAGGCAACAATGGGAGGAACAAAGAAACCTCAGAGAGGAGGTTGCTCGTTTTTATGATCCCTGCTTCTGTTTTTTCAAGAATGCAGAAACAAACTAGTGCACATTATTTATCAACCGTTTGGGACCTACAACCTCCCTCCTCAATTAGTGTGGAGGAACACCTTCATTCCAACTAATTTTGAAAAGGATGATTGCCTTGTTTAAAAAGGGAGGGGGGCAGGATGTGTATGCCCTCATGGTTGGCAGAAAAGATATTCCACAAGCAGCTCCAAAAGCTATGAAGTCTGTTGTCTGAAAGGATGTGCCTCTTCTTGTTACTAGAAATGAAGCACAACCCCACAGTATAGAACAGGACTTGAAAGTCACTCATAACTTCCCGTTTCTTTTCACACTTATCTGTACAGAAAATTATAGCACAACCTCTTCAAGAATGGCTGTTATATTATACTGTCACACGTTTTAGTAAAGGCCCCTGCACAACTGTTGATCCAGCAAGACAAACATCCCATCATCCACTTATTGTAGCTCTCTGGGTGCTCAGAAACACACACACACACACACACACACACACACACACACACACACACACACACACACAAATGTTGCTGTTCCAGACTGCCAGCACAAATTGGAACTACCGGTATATCAAGCCCCAAAAGGTTGTATGCAGCTTGCTGTGTTGTGCAGATCTGCGTTATCAACAAAGGGTGCAACCCTAGATACACCTGGGAAAGCCCTGCTGAACACAATGGGACTTACTTCTGAGCAGACATGCAGAGGATTGTGCTGTGGTTGTGTGAGGTGACTGCCTGGATAGTGCAACATACCCATTAACTTAAGCGCAGACCAAGGAAGCTACTGCATTTTCACTCACAAATCCAATTTCCAAATAATCCATGTAGGTGTGTCTGGAGGAAGGGGGTGGAAGGTGGCACAGATAGAAGTCAAGTCAAGTAACTGAGTTTATATGTGATTATAAGTCTCATGGCACCAGACTGTCACTGGTGAGGATTAAGAACAATTTGGCAATAAGGGACTGCAAATGAGTCAATTCTTGGGAGAATAACAATCTGGTTTGAGGTAAGAAGCTGCCAGTGTCTTGGCTACACTGGCCCAGAAACGTTGTTCAAATCAGCTACGCATGAACCCTTGGGAATCTTCTGCACAGACAGAAGGATGATCCAAGTTCTCACAAGTGAAATCCCCCACATAATTGCATATGCTAGCACAGAGCTACATGGCAAATGTTTAGTATGAAAGAGGCTGTACCCATGGGAAGTACACAGCCATCTTCATGAGTGAAACTACTGAAGACAGTGTAGATAGGACTGCTGGCTGTCAGTACTGTGTGTCCAGTTTGGTTTGCACTAGTCACATAGTTCATATGCTCACATTCATAATGATGTGCAGGATTTTGATACTGGGAACTGGCTTTATATTAGGGAGAAAATAAGAGGGCAGGAAACTCATGCAGCCGGGTCTAGAAAAATCCATGATGTGTACAATACCATGAAAACTCAGTTTTGATCTTATTTTCCCCCTCCTCTGCATTGCTCTGTAGGGCTGCTGCCTAACAGTTAGATTCTGGCACTGACAGGGTTTTCCAACCCTGCACACAATATATCCTGCACTAGAGAAGCTGTCTGCTTAACAATGCTCAAAATCCATTTCTTTACGTGGACAAAAGCTCGACATTTGGATAACCAGGACCGCTACAGAAATAAACAGCACAATCCTATCCAACTTCCTATCCTATCCAAAACAGGAGTACAAGGTGGGAGGCTTTGAAGGGGAGGGGGGATTTAAATCCTCGTTGAATCCCCCTTGGAGGGGATTTGAATCCTCTTTTCTTTCTGGGGCCTCTCGTTCTCGCTGCACCACTGGCTGCACCGGTGGGGGAAGTTGGATAGGATTGCACTGAAAGTTACATAAACTTGAAGCTGTACAATGAACACATAGCAGGTAATTAGCAAGGTCATATCTCTGAGGTTTAGATAATGAGAGTGTATGTATTAAAAGATACAGTTTCCCCCTGCTAACTGGGATAAGAGGCATCTTTTAAGTGGTGGTTCTCTGACATTTAGCAGGGGGAGAGCAACTGTTCCTATTCACCCCAGCATAGCATCTTTTCCAGTAGCTGTCTGTTGGAAACAGACAGCTACTGGAAACAGACACAGACACTTCTCTCTCTCTCTCTCTCTCTCTCTCTCTCTCTCTCTCTCTCTCTCTCTCTCTCTCTCTCTCTCTCTCTCTCTCTCTCTTTAAATTGTGAGCCCCCTGGGACAGGAAAGCATCTTTTCATTTATTTTTCTGTGTAAACTGCTTTGTGTACTTTTTGATGAAAAGCATTATAAGCATATTTTTACTAATTGATAATAACTAACTCCAACTGCTCCCATTTTCCTCTCTGATCTAACATTTTTAATCTGTTCGAGACTATTACCACATTCTTCATTCATGTCTTGCTCATAGGTCTGTAACTGAATGGAAATCAGCTGTGTAACTATGGAAGAAAAAAAAATCTGCTCAGAATCACATTCCATTTTGCCAGCAATTTCCACGGCTTGTGATTTTAATCCAAGTTTTACAGTTATCTTCACATTCAAGCTTTACGCAGCCATGTATATAGAGAGGAAAATCTTGCTGCCATTCAATGTTAAAGAACAGCATTTTTAAGACTACTTTTTTTTCTGAAGACAAATAGAGATGCATTTTATTTTCACTTTATAAATGACCTTAAGAAAGGGAGAAACACGCTGCAATATTTATAGTTCACATCAACCAGAACGTCTTCCCAACTGCAGCATCACCACAGATGACAGAATCATAAGATAAAAGATCATGCTGTGAACATAAGTGGGAATAACTACTGCCCAATTCCCACGGAAACGAATACAAGCCGTAGACGTGAGCAAACTGCTGGGAGTATTGCTATCTCTGTGCCAAATGAGGTCAGAAATCTCCCCTTCCTCAGGTCTTCAGACCTGGTTTCAAGGATTGGCTCCAACACAGAACCATCATGAAAGTAACTAACACACTCACCCCAATCCCTGAACAGCGATGCTAACACAGATCCCAGATCACAGGCTAGAATAAATAGAGTTCTGTGGAACCTTCAAGATGGGCATCCCAATCCTACCCTCTTCCAGCGTGACCCACACTGAATCCTATTTGGGGAAGGGAGAGGCTGGAGATCTACTCAGGGTAAGTGGGCAATTGCCTGCTTATCCCGGGTAACCCCCCAGCTGCCGCAATGGGGCTACTTGGTTCTCCACCAGCTCCTTAGCTGGCAGAGAATCAAGCAGCCCGTGTCTGGGCTTGTAGCCTGGGAGGATATGGCATCTGTCACAGACACCAGTCCCTCCCTCCTCCCAGGCCCAATGCTTCCCCAAACAGACTCACCTCCTCTGAGCTCTTGAAATAAGGTTTAAAGCACCATCCCATGTGATCATTTCATTTTCTGTTTCTTTTCTGAAGCTGCTTTTATACGAAGTCAGACCACTGGTCCATCCAGTTCAGTAGTATCTACTCTGGTTGGCAGAAGCTCATAAGAACATAGGAAGAGCTGTGTTCGATCAGGCAAGGGCCTAACTAATCCAGCTTCCTCAGGGAGCACTCAAGACAACAAGATACCTGTATTCTGTTGCCACTCCCTTGCATCTGGCATTCAGAAACAGGCCACCTCTAAAACCCAGAGGTTGCATTGAGTCACCATGGCCTGCAACCTGTGATGGACCATTCCGCCATACACCTGTCCAATCCCCTTTTAAAGACAGCTCTCCAAGGTCTCAAGCAGAAATATTTCCAGCTGGAGTTCCTTTTACCTGGAGATGCCAGGGAATGAGCTTGGGAATTCGGCATGCAAAGAATTAGCAGTCCCTCCCAGAGATGTGAGACTCCCCAGGTTCCTTCCAGAAGTTGCCTGGAACCTCAGTAGGAGCACAAAAACTTTTGCATGAGACCAGTGATTAACAGCGCAATCCTAACCAACTTTCCAGCCCCGGTGTAGGTGTGCCAACAGGGCGCACACTGCATTCGCAGTGCAAGGGCAGTCAGGGAGGTCTCTTCAAGGTGTGGGAACATTTGTTCACTTACCTCGGGGCTGCATTGCGGCTGGATCAGCCCTGGAAAGTTGGTTAGGACTGCGCTGTTGTGCAGTAAGCTGCTCTAAACATACAGATGGACTTCGAGAACACATTACAGGGAGATGTAGTTGGCAGCATCCCCAAGAACTGTACTGTATTATATAGGAGTTTTGCTCCTGTATTTGAAGGTGGAGCAAAAACATCCCACTCCTCTTTATCTATCTCATGGTATAAAAAGGTAAAGGTGACCCCTGACAATTAAGTCCAGTCGTGTCCGACTCTAGGGTGTGGTGCTCATCTCCATTTCAAAGCCAAAGAGCCAGCATTGTCCGAAGACGCCTCCGTGGTCATGTGGCCGGCATGACTCTCCTTGCCGCAGCATGTAGCATGCAGCTG
Organism: Plestiodon gilberti rubricaudatus; assembly: GCA_026170595.1. NCBI lineage: Eukaryota > Metazoa > Chordata > Lepidosauria > Squamata > Scincidae > Plestiodon > Plestiodon gilberti. The sequence continues at coordinate 21,985,094 of JANXHW010000002.1, read as the reverse complement.
GAACACGGAGCGCTGTTTACCTTCCCGCAAGCGGTACCTATTTATCTACTCACATTAACATGCTTTGGAACTGCTAGGTTGGCAGGAGCTGGCCAAGCAACGAGAGCTCACCCCGTCGCGGATTCGAACTGCCGACCTTTCGATCGACAGCTCATGGTTCAGCGGTTTAACCCACTGTGCCACCCGCTGGCCTATCTCATGGTATACAATGAGGAAAAAAGCACTATGAGTGAATTAGTATATTGAAAATACCAGTATGCAGCATAAAGGAGCCACTTCTTGCTCCAGTCTGTATGTACCATAACCCAGCGCATAGCCACACAAGTCCTTTGGACAAATGGCCACTTCACTAATACTGGACATTCTGCCACTGCAGGAAGCCCTTCACAGCCTATGAGCCACTGCTTCAATGTGATGTCACTGAGAAAATAAGTCATGATTTACATATATTGTAATCAAGATCAAATAATACTTTAATAGCTGTAACATTAGCTCCCCTCTGTCTACGTTTTTGTTCAAGATCATTTTTCACGCAATAGCCCTGTGGGTACCAGAGCTGTTTTTAAACATTCTACCATGTCTAATGGTGCTCATCCTGACTGGAGATCACTCCGTGGTTATAAATTAGAGACAGAGCCGGCCCAAGATCTCCTGCTGCCTGAGGCAGTATACCAAATGCTGTCCCCCTTTCTTGGTGATGTGCCAGCCTCTGCTTCCCAGATACTCCAATCCACTCCTCTCCTCTCCTCGACACTTCCACTTTGTCCCCACTCCCTTTTCCAATCCAGGGAGTGGGAGGAGGAGGTGAAAAGGTGGACAGAAGTGGGCACCCCCTGCCAGTCTGCTGCCTGAGCAAACTGCTTCAGTTGGCCTCATGAATGTGCCGGCCCTTATGGACCATCAGCCATTGTAGCCATTGTTAAAGGTAAAGGTATCCCCTGACAATTAAGTCCAGTCGTGTCCGACTCTAGGGTGTGGTGCTCATCTCCATTTCAAAGCCAAAGAGCCAGCATTGTCCGAAGACGCCTCTGTGGTCATGTGGCCGGCATGACTCTCCTTGCCGCAGTGCTTAGCATGCGGCTGGAACACGGAGCGCTGTTTACCTTCCCGCAAGCGGTACCTATTTATCTACTCGCATTAACATGCTTTGGAACTGCTAGGTTGGCAGGAGCTGGCCAAGCAACGAGCGCTCACCCCGTCGCGGGAATCGAACTGCCGACCTTTCGATCTTTATTCAAGTGAGCTCGACACAACTTCTACATGCATAAACTCACCCTATTGGAAGGGGGAGCTGTCTGTATTTATTCTACCAAAGAATGTACAATGGCATGGATCAAAGCCAATCTCTGCATAGTTTATATAACCATGCTATTGTAGAAGATGGAAGGCCAGAGAAAATGTGTCTTTCTAGTTCATTCTCTGCTTCTGTTATTTTTTCAAACAAATCTGATCAGCATTCCACAACTCCTGAAAGTTGCAGGACAGGGCCTTTTCAGCAGTAGCACCTAGGCTCTGGAACTGAGTTGTCTGGCCCTTCCTCTTTTTACTTTCTGAAAGATTGAAAAGACTTCTTTTCCATTGGGCTATTCGAAAGGGATGTATTCTCCCATTGGTCAACTTAGTTCACTTTTGTAATCTCATAGCTCATTGTAAAGCTCATATAAACTCATTGTAAGTTTATACTATTCTTTAACTTGCGTTAAATGCTGTTATTTTAATTTTAATGCAGCTATTTAAAAAAAATGTATGTGAGATGCCTTGGGGCCTTTTGGTTTAAAAGTGGTATAGAAATATTAACATAAAAACCATAAATAAATAAACATTGTGCTAATCAAGCAGTACAATACCTCTCCATTCTCTCTGTGTAACTTTGATTTTATTTAATGCTGCTATTTAAAAAAAAACATTCGCGAGATGCCTTGGGGCCTTTTGGTTTAAAAGTGGTATAGAAATATTAACATAAAAACCATAAATAAATACATTGTGCTAATCAAGCAATACAATACCTCTCCATTCTCTCTCTGTAACTTTGATTTTATGGATAAACAACAGTTGACATCACTGGTTTTTCGCAATTCTACAAGAAAAAAAAATAAGAGGACGTAAATTAACAGGTAAGATCTAATGGGTAGAAGTCATATCCCTTTGTCATTTAAAGAAAAATGTGTAGTCCTCTACAATGGGCCCAGACTTGGATTTAAATAAAAATTAAAATGAACTAAAAGTATATTAGATATGAGGTTCAACAAGAGGGATGGAGGAAGTATGATTATATATAGGGCTAGCCATCCATGACTGAGCAGCTGAGCATACTGGAAGCAGGTTGGTGGGAGGCACCCATCTCCATCTAGCCCAGGGATGGCCAACCTTCCATCATTATTTATTTTATTTATTTAAAAAAAATTATATCCCGCCTTATCCTATGCCGAGGCAAATGCCCAAGGCGGCTTTTCATTAGGGCCTCTGGGCTCTTAAGATATGTGTAGAAGACAGAATCTTGGCAGCTGCAATTGCTGATGGTGTTGCTAAAGCAGCTGCACCTGCTGAAATACCCTCATCTACACAGCCATTAAAGGGCCAGGAGCAGTCATGTTGAAAGGTTGGCCACCGCTGATCTAGCCACTCACTTCCACTGCTCCTCCTCCTCTCACTCTCTGGACTGGAAAAGGAAGAGGCGGATGGAACTATAGAAGAAGTGTGGAAGAGAGTAGAGTGGTCGGCTAGAACATCTCTAGCCCACTCCTCTCTTTTCTTTCATGCTTCCTCTTCTGCTCTATTCTCTCCTTCCTTTTCCGAGTCAGGGACCGGGAGGAGCAGAGGCTGGCACATCACCAGGGAAGGGGCATTGTTTGGCATGCAGCCTCTGGCACTAGGTCTAGGACCAACCCTGATTGTATAGTCCATGATTCTGGAACTCTTGACAAGTCTAGTCTATGAGACAGCAACCATGTTGCCTTTGCTCAAGTGCGCTGCCAAAATCAGCTTTCGGATGGCAATGTCTGCATACCCAGGTGTGCAATTTAGAGCAGCTTTCTACATGGATTGCTGCCATCTATAGAGATTATTCACATCGTATGTGGGCACCTGAAACGTCCAACAGAGGCATGGAATCTCTTAATGTGATGGTGATGATCTGTGTGATAATCCATTCTAAATGTTGCCAACAGGGTATGAATAACCCACCACAGGGAGGATGTTTTCAATGGCATTCCCACTGAGGATGTCATTTGTGCACCAAATGCAAGCACATTTTTCATAACTTTGAATCTCACGTTTCATTTTCCCACCAGCTAGAGTTACAGTATTTTAAAATCAATGCAGTAAGGAATGTTATAATCGCATCTGAGTTGCTTATTTTAATTACCATTTATGTAAAGTGCAAGAAAACAAATTCCAAAAGTAATTGTACTTTATTGATGGAAACAAAAGTAGTTGTTTACTCTTGGTGAAAAATGGAAAATTAATGAATAAAAACAGGCAAAATGTGCGTAAATAAAATGCCTTTACTTTATGGTTATCTGGCCTATGATCTTTTGGCACCCAACAATGTGTTATAATTATGTTGCATTCCTACAAATCCCTCAGTACTAAAGCAAAATGAGAAATGCAAAATGCTCAATACTAGCTAAAGAGTATTTGCATGCGAAGTACCATGTTTTATACCATCTGTACATGGTACAGCAAAAAACAAAATCAAAACCTGATTGTTCTTAGAGCTTTTTTCCCTCATTCATTCTCTGCGTTTCCAAATATACATAAGCAAAAATATTTAGGCTAAAACCAGATGTTATCCTGGCAGATGGGTGTTTCCAAACATATGTTTGCCAGGATAACAGGAATGTGGGTGTAGCAGGGGAAGTTACGGGAAGGATCCATGGCACAGGGAGGCAGGGGGTGCTTAATCCTGCTCACACCAACAAATTCTCCCCTGAAAATGTCTTTCCATATCTTTTTTTCCCCTGAAACAGGCTTGGGGCCCAATCCTATCCAACTTTCCAGCACCGATGCAGTTGCAATGCAGCCCCGAGGTAAGGGAACAAATGTTCCCTTACCTTGAGGAGGCTTGCCTGACTACCCCCCTGCCACAGGATGCAGTGCAGGACCTGTAGGCACAGCTGCATCGGCGCTGGAAATTGGATAGGATTGGGCCCCCACTTCCAGTTCTGGAGTCAGCTAGCAGGAAAACATGAAAATGGTGAGCAACATGCCCATTCTGCAGGTGAAAGTAAGGTTAAGAACCAACCACTTGCCTAATTATTTTCCCTTTCACATGGCCTTTATCCGCTCAGTAGAATTATTATTACTATTATCAAGACTATTTGTATACTACTTGTCAACAAAAAAAGTTCACAAAATGGTTTACATTAGGCTTACCAGATCTCCAACCGGGACAGAGTGCTAGACCTTTAGGAGAAGGAATGTGGGCAGGTGTAGCTTGTTAAACCTTAGAGCACAATCCTAGGCAAGTCTACTCAGAAGCAAGCCCCATTGTGTTCAGCACTCTGTCCTTGTTGGAGATCTGGTAAGCCTACCTAAGACCCTCATACCTTATGGCTAACATTTTGTAGGGAATGCACACACTCCTGACAGGAGAGTTGTACTGCTTTAAACACTGTCTTAGGGTGGAAGTAGACGTTAAGAGAAAATATAGAAGTGAAGTCTTGATAGTAATCCTCCCGCAAATTGGTCAAGAGTCATTTTTTAAAGTGGTGCTCCTCTTGTATTTAACAGAGGGAGAGCAACTGCCCTTATTCACCCCTGCATGGTATTTTTCCCAGTGGCTTGTTGCTGGTGTTTCTTCTGTATCTTTTTAGATTATGAGCCCTTTGGGGAGCCATTTATTTTATTTTGCTATGTAAACTAGGCTTACCAGATCTCCAACCGGGACAGAGTGCTAGACCTTTAGGAGAAAGAATGTGGGCAGGTGTAGCTTGTTAAACCTTAGAGCACAATCCTAGGCATGTCTACTCAGAAGCAAGTCCCATGGATGCCTAGGATTGTGCTCTAAGGTTTAACAAGCTACACCTGCCCACATTCCTTCTCCTAAAGGTCTAGCACTCTGTCCTTGTTGGAGATCTGGTAAGCCTAGTCTTAGGGCCCAATCCTAACAGCGCCTAGCACCACCAAAAAAGTGTTCCAGTGGCACTAGGTGCTCTCCAGCTGTCGCAAACGGTGACATATAACATTGGAGCGCACAGGCTGGCCGCCTCCAGAAGCAGCAAATGGCCGACTCCATGCAACAGCAGACTCTGGGTGCCCCCCACCCCAGGCAAGATCACGTAGGGGGTGGGTATAAAGGAGCAGTGATAGGGGTAGGAAAGAGAGCAGATTGGGAACAGGAAGGGCTGCCTATATATGACATTTCTCTGTCCAAACAGCAGGGGCCGAGCCAGAGAGGTGAAGTCTAGGTCTTATTTACAGCCCAATCCTAACTAAACCCTCCCGCCAATGCAGCCGCACCAACAGAGCATGTGCTGCATCCTGCGGGGGTTGGGGTAGTCATGGAGGTCTCCTCAAGGTATGGGAACATTTGTTCCCTTACCTTGGGGAAAGAGTCTGCTTCCCCAATGGGTCTCCTCATATCTACGCCAGATAATTTGTTGGTGTACATCTGAGGAGAGTAAGAGACAGGGAATGGGGGATGGAATAGGCTAAGATACTTGTGAAAGTCGCTGCCACTGGTATCCACCTGCTCCCTTCCCCCATTTCACCTCCCATCTGCCCCCTCCCTGTCCAGATACTACTCCGTTCCTCCCCCTCCCTGCTCTGTTCCTTCCATCACCCACCCCCCATGCGCCGGCTTACTTGTGGACTTGTGTATATCCAGCTACGGCCCGCTGACATGCTGCCATTTGAGGGGGCAGTTCCGAAATGACCTCTAGCAGCGCGCTGCACACACCGCCATACAACCATTAACAACAGCAGAACTTCTGTTCTGCTGTCGTAAAGCCTAATCATGATTGGGCCATTTGGCTGCAATCCATATACACTTACCCAGGAGTAAGCCCCACTGAACTCAGTGGGAGTTACTTATGAGTAGACATGCATACATTTACAAGGTTAAGGTCACATGCCAATTGAGCTCTTGATACAACTGGAGTGAGATACACACTTGGAGTTCTTTATAATCTTGGGCTGCTGGCCTTGCTTTGCCTTCCCTCCTCGTGGAGACCTGCTTGGGGGTAAGACAAAACAGCTGATCCATCAAACCTTTGCTTCTTTGGGAATTGCTCATACAACTTTGCCTGCCAATGCCCCTACCCCAGTCACCATTTTTTCTTATAATACCCATGCTCAGTGTCTTGAGAAACTACATGTGGCCAAATCCAGGGCATCAGCAGCAGTGGCATTGCTGGAGGTGGGGCAGAACGCTAAGTTCCACACTGCGCTGACCTCCGTTACTCACCGGCATGAGGCGGCCCCGCCCCCTCACCTTTGGAGCCATTCAGTGGGGCGAAGGCAATGCGCAGGAGACTCCCTGCACGTTGCCTTCGCCCCACTGAATGGCTCCGAAGGCGAGGAGGTGGGGCCGCCTTATGCCAGTGAGTAACGGAGGTCAGCGCGGTGTGGAACTTAGCGTTCCGCACCACCTCCAGCAACACTACTGATTAGCAGTCAGCCTTAACAGTAGGTGCAAAGAGCAGCTCGTGGCATAGCTCTACTGCATCCAACAACCAAATTATCACTGATATAAACTGTTTGTTCCTTTTGCCCTTTTGAGTTTAGAACAGACCTTTCTTAGATTAGGGAGTATTTCATTGTCAACATTTAAATACCCATGCTCTAAATGGAAAAAAGAAAAAGAAAAAGAGAAACACAATCTATCTACCTTGTTAAACATTACAAGAAGTCTGGCAATCTTATTGTTACCTGTAGAACAATTGTTACCTGTAGAAATTCGGTGGAAAATTACTGGAATTGGCTCTGTCGTAACTAATACATCTTCATCATTATCAGAACTGGACACGTAGGTATTATCTGCAAAAGGAGAAAATAAAACCCACCCTATATTTAGTATACTGTACATGTAAAAGCTTAATGCAAAGACCACAGACACTCCCCAGTCACTCTGTACGTGTACGCTGCAACAGCAGCGGATGAAAAGAATGTACAACTCTTCATCTTTTCCGAGAGGATGGCAGTCATTTGCATAGGTCACAAGGATTCAAATCATTGCTGAACCTTGAGCCAAACTTCTCATATGCCCTTGAGCCTGAACTGAATTTCTCTGAATGGATGCAACAATAACTAAGAAAGCACTCAAAGAGAGGACATGAGAATGTAAGCTCTGCTGCCATGCTACAGATTTGGACTTTCTTGTTGCTCTTCGCATTTGTATTATTCAAGTCTGTCCTGGCATTAGGGGCCAGGATTCAAAGAACTGCAGAACTACTGCAGCATGCCCAATGGATCTTTAGACGTGAGCTTTTCACAAAGCAACGTCTTCTGCTCCCCACCAAGCAAACTGCTTTCGAACTGCAGAAACTTGTAAAGACAGCCTTGCGTACCTGCCGCAATTTCACAGATGAAAACTGGGATATGCTTGCAACAATTCTGATACTGAGGGTTACTGGAGCCCCCTGACTGTCGAATGTTCAGTTCTATCTGCCTTATACTGTATGAGTTCACGGGTTGACAGCTTGTCCAGGACTGTTTTTTTTTTAAAGAAACCAAGGTGTTTGCAATTTTCATTAATGGTATTCCAAGAAAAGACCGTTGTCTTGCTGTTATCAACAGTTCAAAACTCCCACTAGCAATTTGCACTTTTTCGCAAGGCATCAACAAAAGGCAAAAACGGACCCCCCCAAAAAGACAAGAAAAGATCAAACAAGCTTTACTAGAGATAGAGAAGAAAAAGACAGGGACTGTCCTGGGTAAATTGGGACAGTTAGATGGGATGGATTTGTGATTGTGAAATATGAATCTCCCTTATATTGGTCAGGCTATTGGTCAATCTAGGCCAGCGGGTGGCGCAGTGGGTTAAACCGCTGAACCATGAGCTGTCAATCGAAAGGTCGGCAGTTCGAATCCGCAACGGGGTGAGCACTCATTGATTGGCCAGCTCCTGCCAACCTAGCAGTTCCAAAGCATGTTAATGTGAGTAGATAAATAGGTACCGCTTGCAGGAAGGTAAACAGCGCTCCGTGTTCCAGCTGTAATGCTACGCGCTGCGGCAAGGAGAGTCATGCTGGCCACATGACCACGGAGGCGTCTTCGGACAACGCTGGCTCTTTGGCTTTGAAATGCGGATGAGCACCACACCCTAGAGTTGGACACGACTGGACTTAATTGCCAGGGGTCAGCTTTACCTTTTTATTGGTCAATCTAGCTCAGTGTGGTCTGCAGCTCTCTGAGTTTCAGGCAGGATTTGTTTTTTTGTTTTTTTTTCTCCTAGCCCTCCTTGGAAACACTAGGGATGAAACATCTAGGGCCTTCTGCATGCAAAAGACCTGGTCAACCACTGAGCTATCATCCCCTCCCCACAGGCATGGCATAATGGAAGCCTCGTGTTCCAAGAAAAAAACATTAAAAATCCCACTGGCCATGCCTAAACACTTGTTGTTGTTGTTCAGTCGTTAAGTCGTGTCCGACCCTTCGTGATCCCATGAACCATATCCCGCCAGGCCTTCCTGTCCTCCAGCCTAAACACTTGGGCATACCTAAAGTAGCCCTCTGACTGTCAATCAAGGATTAATCCTTTGTGTAAGGAAATTACAACACTATGCAAATTGCTCTCATGAAACGTTTTGCAAGCGTTTGCAAATATTGGCCCCTTCCGACGGCAGAAATGGTAAAGCAATGAAAAAGATCCATTTCTAACCATTTGAATGACATCATGAATAAACAAGGACACAAGAAAAATGGCCATTTCCATCGGCTTCATGGCACTGTAGCCCGGGGTTTCAATAGGAAGCCAGAAAACGGAATCTTGGGTACCCAGCAGCAATCTGCTGTGGTACAAGTCTTTTGGCTGACTCACGATGCTGCTTGCCACTGGCTGGGTCAGCAGCCATCGACCCTAAGAAAGATGTCACTGGACTCAATCTGGTCCACCCTTCTTACTGGTGCTGCCTGATACTTGGAGAGACAGCTTGACAGACACAGAATAAAGAGATAGACGTGGGATTAAGACACGGGGCTGAAGCTCTTAAACCTGACCTTCCACGTCAAGCCTTCAGACCTGGTAATGCTGGAAAAGGGGCACAAATGACACCATGGAGGCTGCAGCAGGTACCAAATCCTCTAAGGGTGGCTTGACTAGAAACCATTCTCAATTTAGAGGAGCAAAAGGGAAGCCACCAGCAAATCCGAATGCATGCAGACAGACAGCGGCCGCTGTAACCGGAGGGGGGAGCTTTAACAAGCAAAACTGACCAAGCTGCGGAAATGGCCCTTCATTGCCTCTGATGAAAACATGGTAAAAAGGGATGCTCAATAATCGGTTTTATGGATTTCGTCTGCAATCCATAACACACTTAGTTGAGACCTTAAACTATTTTTTATACTGTTCATTGATTTTCAGTCCTGTTTGGAAACTTGAAAATGCCTTTCCCTAGCGCATTTTTCTTCCCTTTGGCAACGGTTTGTTTGTTTAACCCTTCTGTTGCAGGATATAATGCAACTTGAAATAAAGGCACCTATTATTTTTTTATTTACTTCATCTTGTCTGTCTGAGGAGGGCACAACCCCAGTGCTGGCAAACTGCTCTAGGCACAACACTGGAAGGAGCTCCAGCCTCCCTAAAGGCACAATCCTAGGCATGTCTACTCAGAGGAAAGCCCCACTGATTTCAATGGGACTTACTCCCAGGTAACTGTGTATGAGATTTCAGCCTAACTCACTGAATAGCCTACTAGCTTGACCGGGACTCTCAATCAGAAATCCGTTACGACAATGATGAGGAAGAAGGCAGCCAGTTTAGGTCTCCAAATATCACTTGCTAGTTAACAAAACTCAGACAGACTATTAGCATAAGCGACATCCATGCTTCTGCAGCCTATGTATGTCAGTAGGCATTAGTTCCTGCACTTATTCATTGGAACATACTCTGTAAACTGGAATTACTCCTAAAGGAGTCGTTGTGCTATATTGTATTGATTCCCAGTAATGGAACTTTTCATCTCCACACTGTGTACTGTAAGTTTCGACCAAAGCATATGCCACCAATCTTTATATCAAAATTATGGAGATTCTTTTTTTTTCTTCTTCTTTGTCTGAGATGTGTACTGGAGCTTATGTTAGGAACTATATACTACGGAACCAGACTAAAGGAGTTGAGGATTGTAGGGTTTGTTTGTTTTTTTACATTTAAACCTTGTCATATTTCTGGCATGGCTGTAGTACAATACGTAAGGAGTCCCTGTGCACCCTCATCCAAAGTCTGCATTTATTTGGTACTCTGAATAAATGCACCATTGAATACATTTCCTTGCTCAACAATAATTTGTTCTGCTTCTTAGATGTAATAGCCTACTAGCTTGAGATAACTTAGATGCCCTCTAATTATTCCTATTTACCAGGACTATTCTTTGTGTTCTGACACCTATCCTTAACTATTTTGCCCCTATTTTTTGGGCTTTGGTGGATGCCTTCTTAACATTTTGTTAGTGCTATTTGCTGGAGTTGTGTCAGTTCTTCAGAGTTTGTCTCTCTCCTCAGGGTCCCTAGAAATCACATCTCTGAGGGGGGATGGATGAATCTTGTCCCTTGCACAGCTCTGTGTAAAGATATGTTCATGAATACTAAGACACCCTAGAATGCTCAGCCCGCCATGTTGTACACTGCAGCTCAGTGGCGTCACTGCAGGGGGGGCGGAGCTCTAAGTTCCGCTGCGATCGGAGCCTCCGTTACATGGAGGAATGAAGCAACCCCGCCCCCTCGCCTTCGGAGCCTTTCAGGGCAGCGAAAGCAACGCGCAGGGAGTCTCCTGCGCGTTGCTGTCGCTTCCCTGACAGGCTCCGAAGGCGAGAAGGCGGGGCTGCTTCGTTCCTCCGTGTAACGGAGGCTCCGATCACAGCGGAACTTAAAGCTCTGCCTCCCCTGCCGTGATGCTACTGCTGCAGCTGCTGAGCAGTTGAACTGCTGATAACACACTGTCTGCCTGATCCAGCCTAAGATGAGGCGGCCAGCCAAAATGGCCAGTCACTGCATCCTAGACAGGATGTGGCTTGCATCGGTGCAGCTGAGGCTCACCGTGGGGGAAGGGGACATTTGTCCCCTTCCCCCGGTGTAAGCCCCAGAGGACCCAATGGGCCTTCTCGGATGTGAACTAGTTCTTTAGCTGGTGCACATCCAGGGAGGCATGTAAGGCCAGACCGGCCCAGGAAGTGAACGGGGATATCAGCGCAGCCCGGTGCCAATATCCCCACTTCCTCCCAGGCCGGGTTGGCCAATGGCCCCTGGCCCACGTCCTACAACCGCCTGGCACAGGGCTTACCTGTGTCTGGTGGCGTAAAGTCTGGGGGATGGCGGAGTGAGCAGCGCCGGCCTCCACACCAGTGCCACTTACTCTCTCAGTGTCGTGAAAGTGCCTTACGGCACTTTCGCAACACCTAAAGCCGGCGGGGCATGCGCTCTGCCAGTCTATATATAGGCAGGATTGCACCCTGTATGACAATTATGTTTTGTAAATATGACTTTAACCTAAAGGAAACAAACACCCTCTTTGCTTTTAAATCAATGGAGCATAGGCTATTGCAGAGTAAATCAATACAACATGCAGCAGATGAAGCAGCACCTTCCTCAATGTCTAAGAGAATTTGGGGTGCTGGACTGTGATCCCGGATATGAGAATTGGCATGTAGCTGTTTTTAACCGTAAAATGTTTTAGGGTATGCTATGTCCTGTGGGAAATAATGGAGACAAATTTTTGGCCAAATTGTAAGTCTGTACCGATGGGCCTGATCACAGCCTAACCACCAAGAACCACCACTTCCTAACATAGGAGGGTGCTGCTGCCCACTGCTTTGTGGGCCTCTCAGGCTCCTGTGATGGTATCGTTGGGGCAACTCACTGGCTTCTGAGCTGGCCTGCTCAGTCCAGAGCTGGCTAACATCTCATCCCAGGGACCAGCTCCATGCTTCCAGGAATACTAATCTGGTACAGCAAGCACTTTCATTCTGGAGAGGTAGCCCACCCAAGCTGGTCTGCAATCCTTCCAGGAGCCTATGGGCAGGGCTGGTATCAGGGATTGGCATGGTTGGGCGACTGCCCAACGCCCTGGTCCCATGGCCTTTGTGTGGTGGTGGAAAAGTGACTCTCTCAGGGCTAAGCCAAGTAAGAGGAGGCCATGGTGACAGTTTGCTGAAAACTGGATATTTTCCTGTTATCCACAGGCCCTGCCTGTGTGGAACCATCACTTTGTAGGTCTCTGCTTAGAAAAACAGAACACCTCAGTTGTTGCTGGAACTAGAATGAATCCTGCTCTCTCTCTCTCTCTCTCTCTCTCTCTCTCTCTCTCTCTCTCTCTCTCTCTCTCTCTCTCTCTCTCTCTCTCTCTCTCTCGTGCGTGTGTGTGTACTGTATTTTTCGCTCCATAAGATGCACTTTCCCCCCAAAAAAAAATTAGGGGGAAAAAAGCCTGCGTCTTATGGAGCGAAGGTTAAACCAACAGTAAATTAAATACTTACCGGGGCTTTGGGGAGGCCTGCGCGAGCCTCTGCAGGCCTCCCCGAAGCCCCCACAAGCCAGGTAAGTGAAACTTTTTTTCCCTATTTTTTGCTCCATAGGATGCATGCGTCCTATGTTCCGATGCGTCCTATGGAGCGGGAAAATACGGTGCTTCCTTTGTTTGTTCAACGCTAACTGGGATGTGTTCCCCCCCCCCTTGTTTGGTTTTAAACAGTATGCTTTTTCCACTTTCTGTCTAATGTCTAAATAATTTGGGGGGCATCAGGCTGCATTTTTATTTACTCAAAATATATTGGGTTGGTGGTGGTGTTTTTTTAATTTTTGGCTGGTGGCTTCATTTGTTAAAAAAAAGCTGTTTGACAAGAGCATGCTTGTAGCGGCCAACTTGCAGAGGAGGTCCAACTTCCAGTATCTCACAGTGGCAACACCAGATGCCTCAGGGAGCACACAAGACAACAAGATACCTGTATCCTATCGCCACTCCCTTGCATTTGGCATTAAGAGATAGCCTATTACTAAGACCAGGAGGTTGCTTATCCCCATCATGGCTTGTAACCTGTGATGGAATTTTCCTCCATCAATCTGTCCAATCCACTTTTAAAAACATCCAGACCAGGTGCCATCACCATCATCCTGCGGTACTTTAAGGTACCACAACTTTTCTGTGACTGACATGTTAACTCTGTCAAGAGCCTTGAAAGAAAGAGCATACTTTATTAGGAGCATGAAGCGGGCAGTGAAGATGATGCAAACCAATATATGCATACAGTACTGTACATGCACACATGAACAAACACACTTGCATCCAGGGGATAGGGTAGGAAACATTTTACAGTATGAAAGCAATAGATGAACACTCTGCTGAAATTAAAAGTCTGTTTTTTTATAGCTCATCTAACAAAAGTCAATTCCATTTTAGTGAATGACAGAAAAAAAAGTCTAACACACACACACAGTGCAATCCTGTGTAACCTTGCACCGGTGTAACAGTAGATGCACCGGTGTAACAGCAGATGCACCGGTGTAAGTGAAATTACACTGGCATAAGTGCACTTACACCGGTGCATTTACTGTTACACAGGATTGCGCTGACAGTGGTGGTAATGCTCTGGAATAGGATGTGTCTTTACTCGCTTGGTACTGTATGCACGATTAATACTAAGCGAATTAATATGAAGGGCTTGCAAAGAGAATGACATTAAAACATTTACCCTTTGTCACAGCCACAAGGATATACTGTACTGCAGAAAATAGGGAAGGGGGGAGAGGGTGCTCCACTTTTAGGCAGCAAAATATCTTGGGCTGAAGCACTGAAAAGAACTGAAACTCTCCCCCCACCCTCACCCCACATACAGACCCAAGCTCTTTCTGGTTTTGACAATGTGTGCATGGGTTCTCAAGCGAGCCATCTGTTTTAGAAAGTCACTTTTAGTTTTTGAATGAGATCAGATATCAGGCTCCTAAATTACACTATCTGTAGAGTCCTCCATCAAGTGATGGCTGTAGGCACAAATCTCTCTCTCTCTCTCTCTCTCTCTCTCTCTCTCTCTCTCTCTCTCTCTCTCTCACATACATATATACACAGAGAGATTCTATCTCTCATGAACTGGATTCTTGTTTCATTCTCACCCTGCTTACAAATGAAGGCCAAAAAGCAGAAATAACAGTGCAAATGAAGTAGCTAATGAAATGTGATTAGCACAAAGGTGATCCTGGGGCACAATAATGGAGTTTCAGGCGCCTTCAGCTGAATCTTTAAAAATGGCAGCAGCACAGAAAGTAGCACTTTACCTGGATAATCCTCGGAGACGTGCACTGAATAAGATATGCTGTTAAAAGGGGGGGGGGGAGAGAGGGAGGGAGAGAGAGAGAGATCGGGAAGAATGTAAGAAGGTGAAGAATAATTTTACTGAATTTATTTATAGATCTCTGACAACCCTACAGGAAAGCTACTTTGACAGCTTTCAAAACGCTTAGCGCAAATAAATAAATAAATAAACAAACAGATAGATAAATAACCCAACAAAATGCAATGCCTCAATTCCACTATTCCTTCTTGCTAAAGCAATGCAGTTCTAATCCAAAACCATCTTTTTTGGGGGTGGGGAGAAGGGGGGGAATTAAGACTGACTGCTCATCTGTTCAATTCAGAGCATTTCAGCACCAACCCTTCTCTCGGCCTTTTTATTATTTATTTCTGGAGGAAAATATATAAGGGCTGCAATCTACAAATCACTTACAAAATCTTTGCTGAGATTGATGGATTCCTTCTGATGGATTCCCCTGGAGTCTAGAATCTCTGCTCTGTGAATTGCAGTCTTCCATTCCAAACCTACAGCAGATTTTTGTTTTTGCAAAAGAGCCCCTGTCCCTTCAGCGATCATTCACTTATTGTCTTCAATAAGTGAATCCGTTCCAGGGATTCCTGGCAACATGCATGCCACCTGCTGTCATTTGCATATTGCATGCCATATCCCTTTTCTTTCATTAAGGTTTCGTCTCCGTCTCTCTTATGTCCAACTCTCCAGTAATTTTAGGAATGGGCAGAACTACTTTTGTCTGGTCAGGACAGATGGTAAGAGAGATATACTGGAAGTTCCAGTTTTGGAGAGGAACTAGGACTCTCTGTCTGTCAGTGCCTACACCCCTATACCGTCTGCTCAGATACACTTGCTTACATTTTTGTTTTCATTTATAGCACAGTTTTTGACCGAAGTCCCAATAACAAACACATTCAAAACTTCATAACAATAAAGGAATTATAGAAACCCACAGTAAGTTCAAATATACCTTCTCAAGGCCAACCCAGGCTAATCACAGGTCCCCAGAACACCACCAGGGATGAAGTCAAATGAATCTCCCAGGAGGGAGGGAGCCCTACATCTTGGACACTATTAGAGTGAAGGCCCTTCTGAGTTCCCATCACCACTCCTGATGGGGGAAGGACCTGAAGGAGGGCCTCATCGGCTAACCACAATGCATGAGTAGACAGATATGGAAGGAGGTGATCCTGTAAGTACCCTGTTTCCCTGAAAATAAAACCTCCCCCAAAAGTAAGACCTACCGTCATTTCCCCCCCCCCCCCCGGTGATTTTTGCTGGCACTCATAAATATAAGACCTCCCCTGAAAATAAGGCCTACCGTGTTTTTTGGGAGCCAAAATTAATAAATTAATATAAGACCCTATCTTATTTTCGGGGAAACAGGGTACTGTGGCCCCAAGCCATTTCAGTCTTTAAAGGTAAACAACCAGTAAACAACTGTGGCCAGACAGGAGCTAGCAGTCAAATCTTAACATTATAAAACTGGGCATTACAGAGCCATCAGTCTACATGGCAAAACCCTTCTTCCAAAAAACAAAAACAAAAAACCACCCCTATAAAACTGATGCATTAGGAATTCTTCATTGTTCCACGTTTCATTCCAACTGGGGTACAGAGCAATGTTAGCATCAGGAGTCAGCCAGGTCAGGGCGAGCCCAAAGGTCCCATTCCATTCCGGTGGTGGCGGGGCGGGGCGAAGACACATCGTCCCACCCAGGGTCCCCTTGGAAAAACACCAGCTACACTACTGGATCTGGCCAACCTGACCCCTTAATTCTCAGCACTGTGGGCAACGGTACTATTACAGTGATACTATGTGATTAAAGGAGTATGAAGAGGGTGCCATGGGGGGGGGGGAATTAGTGCAGGACTTTACCTTAAGGCCTTTGAACCTGGAGCCAACACTGGTACAGAGCATTGTGCTTCTGCAGTTTGCTACAGCTGTCGATTACTTCAGCTAATTTGGATCTTTCTAACCTCCCTGTATTACCAATGAGCATTGATTAAAAACAACAACATTGTAATAAAGTAATTTGGCTGTGATTGTAGGCATGACTGCACCAAGATTTTACTTGTATGGGGTTTACTGGTGCACATATACACTTGTGTGTACTGTCAGAACATTGCAAAACAAAAAAACAAAAAACCCTTGATGTGATTGTAGATATGGCTGTATTAAGATTCTGTGTGGTGTTTTATCAATGCACAGAAGCACATGGGTGCATAGGTAAAAACTGCAAATAAAAGAATGTTGGCACAATACGATCACATCAAGATTGCTTTCGTGCAGGGTCTTATCAATGTGCAAATGCACACTGGTCATGTGCATTTTTTTTTCACATGAAAAAGGCACAAATGAACTGAAGGAAAAGGAAAAAAGGCACAAAAGGAAAAGGAAAAAAAGGCACAAATGAACTGAAGAAACAGAAAACAGAGGGAATATCACCCATGCTTCCGGAGGAGTGGAATACAGGATAGGAAACAGGAGAAAAAATAAACGAAAGAACACGAAAATTCCTCTTATCCTTATTACCCTAGTATTGAACGTATTTCAAAAAACCCAAAGTTGCTTTGCACATCTGGCCATAAAAAGAGCATGTTCATGACACGACAAAAATGCTAAGCATCGTTTGCTTTGCTACAGACAATGTTACATAAAAGAAACACAGCAGGTTTCCCTGACCATGGCCGGTTAATGAAATATCTTGATGCTTAAGGCTACAATCCTCTGCGTACTTACCTGGAAGTAATCTTCACTAGACGCAATGGGACTTACCTCCAAGTAAATGTATACAGGATTGATTTACAAAATCTGTCTGACCAACCCCATGAGTTTTAGAGCCATTCATGGCATGTTCACGTCCTGGCCCCTCCCCTCCTCTTCTTCACTTCCCTCTTAAAGCCCTTTAACTGCATGAGGGAGTCAGACAAACCATCCCCAAGCGATTAGGAAGACTTCTAAAGAAAGCAGGGGAAGCAGAGGAAGGCCAGGACACACACGCAACACAACTGCCCATGTCATTCAACATGTGGGCCCAATCAGATGGAGTAAGTGTCATCCAAACAGGCTCCTCGGTGTAGTTCTTAGGATAGCTCTTAAGCTACATATGATTATCCCCATAATACTGACGGGGAGCTGAGGCTGAGAGGGACTGGCTTGTGTAAAGAGACTTACGGAGTTCATGCAGAGGTGAGATTCAAATCAGGGACCGCCTGATTCATATTCACAATCCTAGCAGCCAGAAGCGCCGGCGCTGAGTGTTGCGAACATGCTGTAAAGCACGTTCACAATACCTGGAGAGTAGGCCGCGCCAGCGCCAGGGCTAGCACCACCACTCCACTGCCGAGTCCAGTGCCCTGCACCACGGGGCACATAAATTCTGCACCGGGCAGCGCAGGGGCGGGGGGAAAGAGAGGGGGCCAGATTGGCCCTGGGAGGGTGGTGGGATTGGTGTCTTCGTCGGATGCCATATCCTATCCTCCCTTCCAGGCCTCCAGCCTCGGCACGGGGCTTCTTGGGTCAGCGCCACCAATTTAGGTGGCGCTGACCCGAGTAGCCCAATAGCAAAGGCTGGAGAGTTATTCAGGGTAAAGGAAAAAAAAACCCACCCCCAGCCCGCTCCTCTCTAGCACTGGATACAGCGTGGGCCTGGTACCCACGCTGCACCAGTACTGGAGAGGATTGCACTGTCAGTCTCTTACCTGCTCCACTACACCAGTTCTCTTCTTTAATATAATAGTAACGTAATTCATATACAAGGTAAAGGTAAAGGTATCCCTTGACAATTAAGTCCAGTCGTGTCCGACTCTAGGGAGCGGTGCTCATCTCCGTTTCAAAGCCGAAGAGCCAGCGCTGTCCGAAGACGTTTCCATGGTCATGTGGCCGGCATGACTCAACATCGAGGTGCATGGAACGCTGTTACCGTCCCGCTGACACGGTACCTATTAATCTACTTGCAATTTCTTGCTTTCGAACTGCTAGGTTGGCAGGAGCCGTCGCACGGATTCGAACTGCCGACCTTTTGATCGACAGCTCATGGTTCAGTGGTTTAACCCACTGCGCCACCCGCTGGCTCTTAATTCATATACAACCCTTCTACCAAATTAGTAGAAAACGAAACCACAGTGAGGCCAATTTGGGCCTGTTTGATTTGAGAGTCATTGTTTCTAGTATGGGTGACACTGGGAGTTTTTCTACTGAAGTGCTAGGCTTTCCTTGAATTTAATTGTATATTTGGTATAGGGATATTATCATATTAAGTTAGCTAATTATGCTGAATTTGTTTATTTCACTCAATTAACCTTTGTGTGATTATTGCATTGAGCCTTGGTTTGTACCTCACTTGTTCTGGTCTCAAGGAAACGTAGCATATGATGCAATTCAGCTGATCACCTTTTACTTGAATCAACTATGCTGGAAGACAGTCTTGAAAAATGTGGACTTCAAGAGCTTGCTTTCCCTATTTTCCTTGCATCCTACCATCTCTTGCCTTGCAGCTCATAAAACAGTATCATGTAAGCCATTTCGTTTGATCTATTCTATCTAGAATAAAACCACACTTTATTTTGGTTCCTGACTCTTAAAAATAGAAAGATTCAGCTTCGTTCCCTCAAATGGGGTAAAGACCAGGAGTTCTGCCTGTACAGAGATTAGCGTGCAAATGTCAATTCAAGAGCCCTCATCTAACCTTTATCATATTTTACATTTTGATGCAATATGGCAGGATTTACTAGACTGGAAGATGTCGCTCTAGAAGCCTCTCCTCAAAAAACTTATCTGTGCTTTTTTCCCCCTTCTTCTTTTCCCCACTGCATAACTGCTCCTTCAGTTCAGAAGCCAACTGGTGAAATGCTATAGCAGTTGGTACTTCAGCAGCATGTTCTGAACGGGCACAGAATTTTACACAAGAGGTACAGCTTGCATAGCCTCCATGCCTAAATGTAATCTCTTGTACAGTTTAACACTATAAGATAGCTCTAACTACAAAGTTATAGACACCAGTCTGGTTCACACATGCATATATAAGTACCGTACTTTGCACAATCCCTTATCGCTTCATTGCTAGACAAAAAGATTTTTAATGCAATGTGTGAATGCTCTCCACTAAAAAGTAATGTGTCACATTTGAGTTTGGATGAGATTAGAGTCCTATCTGTTTACACATGGTACTACTAAAACTTCTGTCTGCATGATAATCTGTGGAGCCTCACAGCACAATCTGTCTAACAATAGACCGCCGGTCTAGGTTATTGCAAACATGCTGCAAGGCACGTTTTCGTCACCTGACAAATAAGCAGCACTGGCAGAGAGGCTTGTATTGTTCCTGAGGTGCCATAGGACAGATTACCGCCATGGCAGAGAGGTGAGTCCCCTCCAGGGGGTGGAGAGAGGGTAGAGCGGGATGTTTGGGGGGGGGACTGGTCGGCCGAGCCTGGAAAGGGGGAGGAATCAGCGGTGGCCTTCTCCGCCAAATCCTATCCACCTTCCCGGGCCTGGCCAGCGTTATACAGCTGGCTCGAATGTGCGCCAGCAAAATAGCTGGTATTCACATATTACAATCAACACTTGAATCAATGGTGATGACCTTTGTGAACTGCCCCATCGACTGGCACCAAAGCAACTAAAACGGTATCCAGATTGAATCTAATCCTTTTCAGGCATCCAAAGAGGGGAGCGTGAACATGAGGAGGTCAGGGGTGGGGCTTGCTGCCACTACATTCCTCCCCCTCACTCACGCATATGGGCATCACTTTCCCCTCTTTGAATGTCTGGACTTCTGTCTCTTAGGGCGCAATCCTGAAAGAAAAGCCGGCAACAGAACGAGCATTCCGTCACCAAGAGATGTCGCAAACGTGCCGTAAAGCACGTTCGCGATGACTCAGAAGCGAACTTGGGGACTCCATCGCCGGAGCACCCGTGCGGCTACCGGATGAGGTAAGTCGGGATCCAGCAGGTGCGGGGGCGTTTCAGTGGGCAAGGGAGGGATGGCCATTGGTCTAGCCGGTCCGGGAGGGGATGGGGGATGGCCTCGGACATATCCCCATCCCCAGCGGGCCAGCTAGGCCATTACACGGCCTCTTCTACTTCTGGCGGAAATCCGAAGAGGCCAATCGGGCCGGACTGGCTTTACACCCAGGGAAGGGGACGAGCGTCCCCTTCCCCGCATAGACCTCCGTCCCGGCCGCCGGGGCTCAGGATTTGGTGGGCGGCCATGGGCCGCCAGTCAGATCCTTGCACTGGATTGCGCTGCCCTTCACAAAAAGGCAATAAGTACAAGACTGCCATTGATCATGGTATCCCTAGGCAACCGTCTTTGTGAAATGAACTGCACAAATCAAATCACATACAGTAGTTGCAATGTTATATGTAGATGACATCTGAAATGTGATCAACTCTAAAAGCTGATGAGACACACATTGCAAATGAGTCTTGAAGTGGAAACTTTGAAAGCTAGTACTTTATAAATATTCAGAAAACATACTGACAATAGGTATGCTTTTAAAAAAAATCCACTCTCTCATTTGGGAGGATTTATTTTTTAAAAAATGTAGAGCATTACATTAAATCAATTGATGACCTCTTTGCGAAAATTTGCAGTGGCTATTCCAGGTAATGGAAATGGTAGAAGCTGTGAAATTGATGACATATACTCAGTCAGGCCCAAAACTGCTGACTCTTTCTGCAAGAGTACTTGTACAGCTGTTGGGTTCCACTATTTCCTATTTTTTGCACTAGTTTAGCCTTCTTGCTGCTTCGGAGGAACATTGTGCTCGCTGCTTGTTTTGTTGCCTATGGAATGCTTACAGAATCCTTTACATTAAATATTAAGCAAATGTCATGATGTGGTGTGTTTTTTCTAAGTCAACTCCGCTGTTTCAGCATCCTATGAAAATTAACTCTGCTTGCTTTGATAGGTTTTTTTTTTAAGAGGGACAGGCCTAGCCAGCTTTTTTTCCTTCACATTATTCCAACTCAACAATGCCCTAACATTTTGAGGGTTCCATTGCTGGTTAGATAGCATCACAACGTAAGAGTTAGTCTAATATGGGCCATTATTATATTGAGTTAACACTTTTTTTAATAAAAAGTTTAAAACAGGCACCGCTGCGGTGGGAAGGAAACAGCGTTCTGTTAGTCATGCTGGCCACATGACCATGGAAGCGTCTTCGGACAGCGATGGCTCTGCGGCCTTAGAAACAGAGATGAGCAACGCACCCTAGCAGAGGCGTCGAACGGGGGGGGGGTGCCTTGGTGCCCAGGGCACCAAGTGGTGCCCAGGGCCCGCGGGCGCGGACCCCTGAAGGGACAGAATCGCAGGTTGGAGGGCGGAAACGTACCTTCCTCGCAGCCGGGACGGCCACGTTTCGACCCGCCCACCCATGCAGTCGAACGGCTCCGAAATGAGCTGAAAATCGCAGAGGGGGGTGTCCGGAGGCGGGGCATGACATCACGCGCCCGCCCACGTGGGGGGCGGCAATGCGGGGGCGGGACGATGGCCCCCACCCCGTGGGGGCGTAGTGACGCCGCTGCACCCTAGAGTTGGACATGACTGGCTTTCGAGCAGGGAAGACCTTTATCTTTACCACTGGATAAAAAAGCAAAACACAACTACATTTACATGAGGGGTATTATTAAAAATAATTTAGCACTATGTGAGCACTTCTCCTGTCGTTCGGAGTGCTGCTTGGCCTAGAAGCTTCTCTGCCAGTTGCCTCCTTCATGCTTCCCCACAGAACGCTACCTTTTACTTTATGTTCTGGAGAATGATGCAGAAGGGGCCCCACCCCTTTGGAAAGGGTCACAGGATGTCGAAAGGCCTTGGATGGTCCAGAATATGCGACTCATCCGAGGCGTTTGGGCATCAATAGCTGAACTATAAAATCTCACAGTACCCAAATGTTTCTAATGTGCTCCACTTGTGTGGGAGTCTCTGAGACCCGCCTGCAGCTGGCAACTAGCAGACAAGCCCTTATTTCATTTCTGAGATATCAATTCCAAACCAGACATGGGAAATCTGTTTGCCACTATGTGCAACCCTGTTCACTCCTGTTCTCGATTTGTGACCCACTGTAACCTGGATTATATGGATTTTTCTGTAGCAAAGTAACGGGCAAGAGGATTGACAGGATGATTTTCTGACCCTGTCATCTCTAAGACTCTACAATACAGCACAACTCAATTATTGGACTTATCTGAAGTTGTTGGGTATTTTCTTTTTTAAACTGAATCTCTTCCCGAATCTAGGACAATTGTTCTTAAGCAGGAGTCACAGAGACCATGCAATGCCATCGCAATACTGTGTGGCCAATCAGATTTGATGACGTGAGGCAGTGACTGAGAGGAAAATGAACTTTACACTCTTTAACTTGCAAGTGAAAACATCAAAGAACTGAAGAAGGAAGAATTGAGCCAAGCAACTGAAGAAAGGGCATTTCAAACATCATTTGATGTGACTGTCTGTAGTGGAAGGAGGAGGGGTACCAGCATCCACACGCTGCTTTCAGGCCAGTAGCACCTTGGACTCAGCGCTCACTCCCCTCCCTTTCCCCTCCCTTTCCCTTTGGTTCAGTCTTGATGCCAGTCTTCCCTTTGGTTCAGGCTTACTGGGGACACCTCCTTTAGTACTTCCAATCCACTGCCACCAGCTCAGGAGACCAGGGCATCTAGGAGACCCCCTGAGCAAGAATTTCCTCCTGGGACAATACTGGACTGCAGTCCTTATATAACCCGCACTTTCAGTAGCGCTTGCAAAGCGAGAACATGACAATCCCTGGTTTTTTAAGAACAAGGCAACTCAACGTAGCTTTTTAAAAAGATTGTATTAAAAGGCTAATACTAATTTAGAAAGGTAGTAGACTTAAAAGGAGCAAACTAAACAAAATTACACTGCACTGGCAAAGTACTAGTAGTTGAAGATTCTCTCGCTACCCGATGGCGCTGTAGCCACAGAGTTTACGCATGCGTAGAGGAATTCCCCTGAGATTCTGCCATGGAACTCAAATTTGCATGATACAGTGCTTAAACAATACAGATACTTTGAAACGCAGGGAGACAATCTTAAAACAAATGTAAAAACACTTACAATTTCTAGCTAACTTAGTACCCTATCTTTTAATACCTGGAAAGCTGCTCCATTTTTTTTCTTCCCACAGCTGTGTCTACAGAGAGGGCTCCCATTCAGATGTTGTTCAGAAGAAACAGAGAGGAGGGGACATTTTCTTTCCCTCAGGCTTACTTCCCTCCCAGCTGGATACGTCCCTGTTTTCTGATTGGGCAGAGCATTGGGCAAGAGCTCCTCTTGCCTGTAAACTGATCTACCTTTCCTTTTCTCCCCAACATCTGCATTCCAACAGGAAAGGCAATTAACACAATAATGAATTTTGGCTGGCCAGTCTCCATTTGCATATCAGTCTGCAAAGACAGACTGGCTGTTCATTTTAACACAGATAAGGAAACAGACTAGGGCCGTGATGGCGAACCTATGACGCCCGTGTTACAGGTGACCCACGAGGTCATTTTGGGTGACACGCCAGCGTTTCCCCCAGGGCCCCGACACACCTTTCATTTTCGCAGGTTTTGCAGGCTTGTCTTGAACATTTAGGACAGGGATTTTGGCAGACCATTTCAAATTATTATCTAGTAAAACTCAGCAACAAAAATGTCACTAATTGATGTTAAATAAAATGCAATGTGTTCTATAGTTGTTTTCAGTTCAGTTCAATTCTAAATTACTGTTTAAAGTAGCAATAGTCAAAGTACTATTAAAAGTTATGGGGGGGAGGGGACACACCAGCAGAGTCAAGTTAGGCATTTTCAAAAATTTTGACACACCAAGCCCAAATGGTTCGCCATTACTGGACTAGGGGGTATAAAACCCACATGAAATAGGGATTTCATGACACTGTCATAAGGCAGCAAAAAGTCAGTTTCCCACCAAGAAGAAGACAGCCACAATAGTGGTCCCTAATGCAACAAATCCTGAAGAAAGGGCACAAAAAGCGGTTCTTTTTGGAAATATTGTAGGATGGACAAAAAAGACCTATATAGATAAATGGATATAGTGATATCATGTACAAAGGATGCCAACTTCACACAAGGCCACTGGAGTAGATTACTAGCAGACATTTAACTGGGTAATTCAGCTACTTTTCTTGAAAGGAAAACATAGCGCATCTAGGAGTGACCCACAACAATCCCTCAACTGGACCCACCCCCACATTCCCTTGTCCACCTCCACCATGTGCACACACCCTGCGCTCACCATCGCCACCTCCACTGTCCTGCTGCAACTTTGTCCCCACGTTTTGTAAAGTGGCTTGGCCAGGAACATTCTGAGAGCAGAATCTCTCCACTCCCAGAATTCTCTTTACAGACACTTCACAAGATGCAGTGGCAGAGCTGCAGTAGGAGGAGGTAAATCCTACCATTCCGACTCTCTGTGCACGGGATAGCCAGACTGAATGTTTGGGCACACACACAACAGACTGGGGGAGGCAGTGGGCAGCCACGGGGTGCAGAACCCCCCCCCCCTTACTGGCTCACCACTTGAGACTAGAGTTCCACTGGCTTGATGACTGGGCTATGCTTGAGTGCATCAGTGAAACTGAAGAGGAGGAAGTCTGGGCCTTTCTGAGAAGCCCAGAGAAAGTTTTGCAAGTATTGTTCCTGGCAATCACTAAATTCACAATGTGTTCAGAACTTCCACCATGGAATTTCTCATGATGCACAATAACATTTATTTATAGCCCACCTTACTGCATAGTCACAAGGTGGCCAAAAAGAAAAAGCATATTAATAAAATACAATTTTTACATCATTCTTTCTTCCAACAGTCCAGCACTCCCAAGGCTAGCATTTATCAACTGGTTCACAAGTGCCTAAGAAAGCCCTCCTTCTATTCTGAGAAGATCTGAACTGGAAAAAAAAACCTATGCAACATCTAGGCACTCCAAAGCTTGATCTGCAGTTCTTTTGGCTGATGAACTAACCCAAGGCTTCGTAAGATATCTGAGCATTAAACCGTTTGCCCTCTCCCTTCCTGCAGCACTTCTCAGAGGAACACGGGTGCTGAGTCAAAGGTATTGCAAGTTTGCATTTTTCACTAAGAATAATTCTCACAGCCAGCTCGTTCATGTGACTCAACCACATATGAACAAAATGGCAAATATCATTTGTAAATTGATGCTTGAATTAACCTGCTATGCAAATGATGTGGTGGCAAGCTTCCGTAGCAACTCTGAAACTCTGCTCTGCAAAGTTTCCACAGCAAAGTTTCAATCCTGGTTGTGCGGAGTCCTGTATGCACACAGCACCTTCACATATGATTATATACAGTACTACCTCCAGGTTCAGATGCAATATGCAGCTTAATGCCCGTTGCAGGCAGAAGGGTCACTAGGACGCGCGTCACCCCGAGGCACCCCGCCGGCGCTCCAGGGCCTTCTGAAAGAAGGCCCATGCAGCGCATTAATACGGGTATTTTTAGAATTTTCGCACATGCGCATGTGCGAAAATTCTAAAAATACCCGTATTAACGCGCTGCATGGGCCTTCTTTCAGAAGGCCCTGGAGCGTCCGGAGGGTGACGCGCGTCATGGAGGTGACGCGCGCGGGTGTGCGTGCATCACCCCGTGGCGCGCGTCACCCCCTGGCGGCCCGCCCCCCCGCCACACTCCAGCGACGCCAGTGGTTGCAGGGGAGCAGCTGCAGGCAAGATCTCTTTGCCTACATCTCCCTCTTCTGGGTTTCCTAAAGGATCTGGTTGACCATTATGAGAAACAGGGTAATGGACTTTTGGTTTGATCCTTATGTTCCTAATTGAAATTACTTCTTTCATGAATGCAAAGCGACATGTAACTTTCAGTATTAAATTTGTAGGAAAAGTCGGTGCTACATGCCCAGGCCTAGCCAAGATACACACCCTGATTTGACCTTCCCCATCCTTCCTTAAGGTTTGCCACAGTCCAGGGTTTTAGAGTAGTCTTGTAATCACTAAAGGAAACCTTGTTTTGCCAGATCTCTTTGATTAATTAATGTGAGCTTTCAAGGTGTGGTTGCCCTAATGCCCTGACAGTGACGGTTAGCAGTGAAGTAATGAAGAACATAATAGGAGCGAAACTGTTGCAGGACTAATTTGGCAGGCAGGCATAATGCAGGGCTGGCCTACCCATGAGGCTGATTGAAGTGGCCACTGGGAGCAGCAGGTGAGGGATAAGGAAGGGTGCACCACCACCACCACCACCACATCCCACATCTGCCCGCCACTCCCCTCTGGCCCCAGCCAGCCACTTCAATCGCCACTCTGATCTTGCTCAGAGTCGTAGAAAGTGAGCTGGAGATGGATCAGGGCAGCGGCGGCAGCCCACCTATTCCCCCAGCACTGCCACAAGGACCAAGGGAAGAAGGGCATCATGTTGCATCCTGCCCCTCCTTCTCTTTCCTCTCTCCCAGCCCAGCCTGGTTTACATGGCTGAGTTGGCAAGAAGGAGGCAGTGGTGGAGTATGCGAGCATCAGCACACATGCAAAAAAAAAAAAAGATGCATGTGGGGGGTGGGAAAAAGAGCACTGCCTCCGCTGAAGAGGAGGAGGCAGGGTTGCATGCTGCTCCCCGCAAGGGTGGGAATGGTGGGAAGGCAGCTTCGGCTGCTGTTTCTTGCTGGGCTGAGCCTACCTAAGATCTCTGGTCCAATTCCTAGCACTGAAAAAGGATCAAGTAGAAAACAAGAGACCCTGCAGAGTTTCTGGCCATGTTCAGACAACATGCAGAATCGTAGCAAAGTCCTAATTCTGCACAGTATTTGCTAGCCTTGGGCTTGTGTGCCCCTCCCTCCATTTTGTCACACAAGAAGAGGACATTTCTCATTTTTACTCCCTGTTTTGAACAAGCTGTGATTTGCCACAATGCCTGGACCAAGCTAGTCTGAACCAAGTTTCTGAACAAGGCAGGATATGAAATTTCCAGGCATTCACAGCAGACAAAAGGAGGTTAGATGGACAAACGGTCTGACTCAATATAGGGCAGTTTTATCTGCTCATCAACACTATACTGTAGCCACAGGCAATTAGCAACATTTATGATGACATATAAATAGGACAGCAGTTAAACCAGGACCATAGAGAGATACATAATGGTGACAAACAACAGATTGAAAGATGGACTATTTACTCTAAGGGCACAATCCTGACGATCGTGCCAGCGACGTAACGAGCGTTCTGTCACTGTCAGAAAGCATGTTTGCAACTAATCTGGAGCAAGGGAGACCGACGCATAGGCTGGCCTCCCTTGCTCCGCCGCCGGATCACCCATGCGTCCGCCAGATGAGGTGAGTCGGGATCCAGCGGGCGCGGGGGCAGTTCGGCGGGCGAGGGAGGGGGGCCATTGGCCTAGCCGGCCCGGGAGTGGGCGAGGAATGGCCTCAGCCATACTCCTGTCCCTGCCAGGCCGGCTAGACCATTACACGGACTCCTCCTATTAAGCTGGCGGAAATCCAAGGAGGCCGATCAGGCCGGCCTGGATTTACACCCAGGGAGGGGGACAAGCGTCTCCTTCCCTGAGTAGATCTCTGGCCATGAGCCGGCGGCCGGATCCTTGCACTGGATTGCGCTGTAAAGCTGCAATCCTGTAGGCACCTTCCTGAGAGTAAGCCCCACTGACATCAATGGGACTTCTGAGTAGACATGCATAGGCTTGTACTGTAACACTGCACTGTTTCAACAGAACTTACTCTCAGGTTAGCGTGTACAGGATTGCACCCTAAATCAACTGTTTTTAAAAATGTCTGAAATAGACACATTTTTGTTTGCAAAAGAATGGATTAACATGTCCATATTTAGATTCCTTCTTTTTCAATATGCAAACTTTTTTCTTTTTCTTTTTTTGCTATTCTATTGTGGCTTTTATGGTTGTGAGCCACCTTGAATTGTGAAAGACAGGCTGGGATAAATCTTTTACAATAAATAAGTGCAATAAATTTGATTGCATTGATTACATTGATTCAACATAAGAACATTCTTGCACAGTTTTGTAATCTGATTTTCCTGTTCTATCCATTTTTAAAAGAATGTAAAGATTTGGATTAGAATACAACATTTTTCGTTGTACTGGTTTTCCTTTCTTGATGAAGTGGGATCCTGTTCCTTTTTATACTATAATAAAACTACAAACAGCAGCCGTTAAGTCGAAGTCTCCATTATATTACTGGTCACAAGCATAAATTGTGGAGACAGTCCATGTCTGTAGGAAAACAGCAAGAGTGCGTAAAACGCCTGCATCGGATCCCAGATGTCCCTGTACAATAAATATGTCCAACAAATTGAAGAATGTTCAAGAAACATTCGGCAACCTGAATGTACCTCAGGGTAAGAGGTGGATAATGGGGGGGAATAACACATCCAAAAGACAAATGATGTGTCATGTGAGCATGCAAGCGGTTGCTATCATGCAGTGATGAGTTCCAGTGTAAACAAGAAGTGGACACCATGCACACCATGTAGATTCTGGATTTATTTACTTATGGCCCAAGCACATAGTGCCACTGACAGAGCGTGAGCAGCATGCTGGGGGGGGGGAGCAATCCTGGTGGTGAAGTAAAAAAATTGCTTACCTCCGGGTAGGCCATTTTACCTCCAATGGGTCTCCTTGGACCTAATCCAGCTATTCAGCTGGAGTAAATCTGAGGAGAGTCAGGGGACATGTCTGGTTGGGAAACGGAGTTAGGATCTTGGGGTGTGCCGCTACCACAAAGATCCTCCCCTTCCTGCCCTGAACAGCCTCCGACTCAGCCCACTCCCCACCCCAAACTGCCCACAATCCTCCCCCGTTCCACCTCCTTCTTGACTTTCTTGCAACAGCATGGGATGGAGGAGATTCAGCAGGTCACTGTCACCTGTGTGCAGCCCCTGGCCATTTGCCCTGGCAGCTGTGGCCCGTAGAACGACAGAGCAACTTTCACACCATTGTTCCGGGACTGAGAGCACAATACTATGCATGTCTACTCAGAAGCAAGTCCAACTAAATTCAGTGGGACTTACTCCCAAGTAAGTGTGCATAGGATTGCAGCCTTACACGGACAGATCGCAAGATCCGTCAGCATAAGCCCTGAATAGAATTGGGCTGTTATTTTATAATGCTGTTTGTTTGTTTTAAAGGGGACAGGATTCTTGCCCTCTCCTCACAGCCCCTCTGCTGCATCCCATCTTGCTCCAGAGGGGCCCCGACCCTCAGGAGTGGGTTTTCAGAAGCCACAGGAGACTGCTTTGGGGCCGAGAGGGCAGAAAGTTTCTATGTGGGAACTGCTATGCATGCTATGGTTAGGATACAACCCACTCTGAGTAACTTCTACAACAGCTACATGAAAAAGCAAATCTATCTATCTATCTCTGATGTGGCCCTCATTGCTGAACAAGTTTGCCAACCTTGGTATGGAACCCCGTAGAGACAGCATATTTACAAAATGCCCCAAAGGAGAAATCAAAGACAAGTGAAATGGGGCCAATGAGACCAATCCAAAAACAAAAATAGAAGCGACGGAAGCCTCATTGTAGACCCCTTGAAACGATCTCAGCAATGTGCAGAATATCATCAGCGCACAAAAGATCAAGAGCATTATAAGTATCTGAGCTGGCAGAAGCCGCTAAAGGGTATAATCCACCAGGCGCTGTTTCACAGGCAAGTCTTATTCAAGCAAATGGGGTTGTGAAAGGGCAATACTTGGTGCATTATGCCCAAAGGCTGAAACAGTCCTTCACAAATTCCTCATTTATTTCAGCAGTTTGCATGTTGTTGCTGTTACCAAAAAAAAAAAAAAAAAGACTATAAAGAAGCCTTCATCTTCTTCCTACTCTAGGATAATTTGAAGTATTTCCCACATCGGTTTTTCAAACAATTATCCTGAGACTTCCTTTTGTATGATTCTACAAGTTACAAGAGATTGTTGGCTGGATACTCAAAACATGCTCATGCTAGGCAAAGAAGGAAAACAGAGATTTTTGCGGGGGGGGGGACCTGCTGCGCCCCCCCCCCCACTCATCAGATGAGCAGCAGTGGGTCTGATAGCGCCTGGCGCGCAGTATGCCCACTCAGAAGTAGATGGCATTGATGTGATGACATCATCGCGTCACCGCCAACTGCTTCTGTGAAGCTCCTCAAAGTGACCGCCTAGTTCGGCGGTCGAGGGCTTTCCATTATAGGGGCCCTCTCAGAAAGCCCTCGACCGCCGAACTAGGCGGTCGCTTTGAGGAGGGCTTCTCCCCGGTCTCCGGAGCGGAGCTTCCAGAGGCCGGGGAAGCGCCGAGTGGGCGCTCAGCCCCGAATCCCACTGCTTGGGGGGGGCGCACCAACCCCGCCCCCCCAGGCGCCGGGAGGACTGGGAACGCCACTGTTGATATCGCTGCTACTGGGGGGCTCCGAAATGAACAGAAATGACCAAAATCAGAATGGCTGCTGTTGCTCCTTGTCCCTTCCACTACATCTCCCAAGCTCCTTTGCAGCCAAGCAGCCTTCCTATTGGTGCAGGAGACTGCTATTTTTTCTAGCTTCGAGCTCGGAGTTTAAACTTCTAGCATGGTGGGTGGGCTGGAAGGAGGAAAAAACGTGACCCAAGCGCGCTACAAGGTGGGAAAAAAACGGCTCTCAAGCGCTCCTAGAGCTAGAAGACGAAAAACAAATGCAGCCTGAGACAGTCCATGGATATTCAGTGTGCATGAGTGAATGGGAAAATAATACAGAAACCTCTGCCAGAAAAAAAAATGGGATAATTTCAAACATCCTGAAATTTGCCACGTATTATCCATCAGTGGACAGAATTAATTACACAGTCAAAGGAGTCGGGCCCCAGCTCCCATCGAGTTTACAATCTAAAATAGACAGTCAGAAAACAAAAAAGGAAGGCAGGGATCGACAAGGGTAGAGAGAGACCTGGGTTACAGCTTAGATTGATGGTAACACACTGAGCACAACGGGTGTTAACAGCTGCATGGTAAGCAAGCAGTAATACAGATAGGAAAAGGTTTCCCACCACTGCCTCTGCATGCTGGGAAAAGCTCAACTTACACACTTTCTTCTTGTCACACTGCTGTTAAAAGGCACAGAAACCCTACCACAGAAAATTAATGTTAGGTATCCTATGGCTCTTTCTGCTTCTTCATAGAAAACAGAAAAGAGCCATTCCTCCTCTGTTTTGAAACAAATTGAGAGAACATCTCTACTTTGTGTTATCAAGTATTAACTATTACATGGTTATTTCCAAGCACCGAAAAAGATGCAGAAAAAAGCCACCCGCCGAAACTGTTCTCTTTCAAGTGATTCTGTAAGCTTTAACCCCCTCTGCACCTGCTCTACTTGTGCCATACCGAACAGTTTGATGAAAAATGATAGTTAAGCTGGAAAAGGAAGTAAACAAGCAACAAGCCTAAACCACATTTAGTTCCTCCATTTCCTCAGGTACAGTTACTTGTTACCTCAGGTAGTGTTTGGTTACAAAGGGTTTATTTAGACAAGCAAATAGAGAAGAGGGTGGAGTGGAAAAGAACCCACAACTACTTTCTCAGTACTTACATTTTTACAGCAGAAATTTGCATCCCTCTACCAGTCTGAGAAATATCAACAACCTCAGATATGCAGACGATACCACCCTAATGGCAGAAAGTGAAGAAGAACTAAAGAGCCTCTTGATGAGAGTGAAAGAGGAGAGTGCAAAAGTTGGCTTGAAACTCAACATTAATAAAACTAAGATCATGGCATCTGGGCCCATCAATTCCTGGCAAATAGAAGGGGCAGAAATGGAAGCAGTAACAGATTTTACTTTTCTGGGCTCCAAGATCACTGCAGACGGAGACAGCAGCCATGAAATTAAAAGACGCTTACTCCTTGGAAGGAAAGCTATGGCAAACTTAGATAGCATAGTAAAAAGCAGAGATATCACCATGCCAACAAAAGTTCGTATAGTCAGGGCGATGGTGTTCCCAGTAGCAATGTATGGTTGTGAGAGTTGGACCATAAGGAAGGCTGAGCGCCGAAGAATAGATGCTTTTGAACTGTGGTGCTGGAGAAGACTCCTGAGAGTCCCTTGGACTGCTAGGAGATCAAATCAGTCAATCCTAAATGAAATCAACCCTGACTGTTCCCTGGAAGGACAGGTACTGAGGCTGAAGCTCAAATATTTTGGCCACCTAATGCGAAGAGAGGACTCTCTGGAGAAGACTCTGATGCTGGGAAAGATTGAAGGCAAAAGGAGAAGGGGAAGGCAAAGGATGAGATGGTTAGACAGCATCACCGATGCAACGAACATGAAAATGAGCGAACTCAGGAAGATAGTGGAGGACAGGAAGGCCTGGCGGGATATGGTTCATGGGATCATGAAGGGTCGGACACGACATAACGACTGAACAACAACAACAACACCAGTCTGCAGAGATCAAGTTAGCGTTTTGAGATTAGTGGTGCTGTATTCACCGACTTTCTATTTAGGGCTCTCACCTTCTCGGAATGTAAGAAGCTGCCTTACCCCAAGTCAGACCACTCGTCCATCAAGCTCAGTACTGTGTCTGGCAGCAGCTCTGAGGAGTTTCAAAGAGGGTCCCTTTCCAGTGGTATCTGGAGATAGGTAAAGGTAAAGGTATCCCTTGACAATTACGTCCAGTCGTGTCCGACTCTAGGGAGCGGTGCTCATCTCCGTTTCAAAGCCGAAGAGCCAGCGCTGTCCGAAGACGTTTCCATGGTCATGTGGCCGGCACGACTCAACACCGAGGCGCATGGAACGCTGTTACCGTCCTGCTGACGTAGTACCTATTAATCTACTTGCAATTTCTTGCTTTTGAACTGCTAGGTTGGCAGGAGCCGTCGCACGGATTCGAACTGCCGACCTTTTGATCGACAGCTCATGGTTCAGTGGTTTAACCCACTGCGATACCAGGGAGTTATTCTGCATTCAAATCAGGTGCTCCACCTCTGGCCCCTCCCACATGCACCTCTGGCCCCGCCCACATGCTCCACCTCTGGCCCCTCCCAAAACCATGGCCCCTCCCACATGCAGTCAGACTGCTGAAGGGGGCTGATTCCTCCCCGTCGTTCCCCACCCCCTTGGCAGTCTCTGGTTCATAAACATCCACACACATTGACCTATGTTCACATGTGAATCAGGTCCATTGGTTTAGTCGCTCCGTTGGTTTAGTCGCTCAACATCAAACATGGACTTTCACATGGATTTTGGTTACTCATTCCTCCATATATATTTTTTGTTTTGTTTAATCCACTGTAGCTTGAAAAAAGGTACATGGAGACAAACTCTTTCTCCTCCAGCCATTTCTCAGTTCAAAATCACCCTCCCCAAGCTGCTTTTTCCCCACTGAAAGAAAGATCCTTGTATCATTGTATCTCAGCCCAAGGATGAAAAAGCAGTTTGGGGAGAAAGTGAGAAGGTTGAACTGAAACATAACCAG
This sequence comes from Plestiodon gilberti rubricaudatus, assembly GCA_026170595.1. Taxonomy (NCBI): domain Eukaryota; kingdom Metazoa; phylum Chordata; class Lepidosauria; order Squamata; family Scincidae; genus Plestiodon; species Plestiodon gilberti. The sequence goes on along the minus strand of JANXHW010000002.1, from coordinate 21,951,203 downwards.
AAGTTAAAAAGTGAGGCAGGCTTTTCTGACTCACTCTTCCTTCACTCCAAATCGCAGACCTGCTCTGGGTTAAAAAAATAATATGGAGGAAGGTATCACAGAGAGTTGTAATATGTGTAATTGGAGGTGAAATCTTTGAGATAATGAAGTCAATTCACATGTGGGCACAGGAGGTACATAAAGGAGGGAACAAGAGGCTGCCACTGTGAGGCGGGATACAAAGAATAATTCTTCTTCAGCAGCCCCAACTGCATGGCAGGTAGGAGGCAGGTAAAAGGTGAGTAAGAGAAGGAGCAGACTGTGTGTCCTCCAGTGTACTCATTGAGTTCCACCACAATCCTGGTGGGGAAAAGTCCGTCAGTGTGGTGCTGTGCTTATAGATCTCTGCATACAGGTGATTGTTTTGTCTGAGGGCTCTTCCAGGGGTGCGGCTCTAGGATCCGTGTGGAATAAGAGAGTTCATTACTGAAGACTTGGTATTTTGCGATTTTAATTTACTTACAAAACCTATACACTAAAGCCCGAGCTACATTGTCCGCCAAACCTATACACTAAAGCCCGAGCTACATTGTCCATGTCCGCGTCGTGTCCGCGTCCCATGCGTGTCTGGTGTCCTGCCCCCAGGTCAAACAACAGGCTCTGATTGGCTGGACGTAGCGTGGACGCAGCAAAAGTCGAGGCTCCGGCGCCCGAAGCTGTCGCAAACATGCCATAAGGCACGTTCATGCCTACTTTAGAGTAAGGGAAGCCGGCCTCACTCCATTGCTGGGACGACCATGCAGGCGCTGGAGGCAGGTAAGGCTCCCGCCGGCGCCCACATGGGCGTTCCGGGCGGCAACGGAGGGGGGATATTGGACGAGCCAGCCCAGGAGGGGGCAAGGATTGTGTTGGCCATATCCCCGTCCCCACTGGGCCGACTGTTACACGGCCTTCTCCTACTTCCGCCAGCTATTCAGCTGGCAGCAGAGGCGTCGCTGGAGCGCGGCGGGAAGGGCGGACCGCCTGGGGGCGACGCACGCGATGGGTGACGCGCGGTCCGCGTCGCGCACAGGCGGTCCTCCCTTCCCGCCGCGCTCCAGCGACGCCTCGGAGGAGACCTCGGAGCGTCCGCCCTCGGTGGAGCTCCAAGGCCTTCTGAGGGAACCCCGATGCGCAACATCATATTTACAAGGTTTAGCGCATGCGCAGAACGTTTGAGGGCAAATTTGCCCTCAGAAACGTACTGCACATGCGCGAAAACTTATAAACATGACGTCACGCATCGGGCCTCCCTCAGAAGGCCTTGGAGCTCCGCCGAGGGTGGACGCTCCGAGGCCTCCTCCTGCCCAAGACAGCCGGCCGGTGAGGATGTCTCCGGAGCCGGCAGCAGCGGAGGCTCCGCTGCTGTCAGCTCCGGAGACATCCTCGCCGGCCGGCTGTTGGGCGGCACGGGGGTCATTAGGGCGGCGAGGGCGGCGTGCGCCCTAGTGACACCGCTGGCTGGCGGAAATCTGAGGAGGCCAATAGGGCCGGACCTGGTTTACACCCGGGGAAGGGGATGAACATCCCTTTCTCCGAGTAGACCTCCGGAGCGCTGCATGGTTCTCCTAAACAGAAATTTCACATGCATCAGCAACTCCACCATCCCAAAATATTGTTTCTGGCTTGCCAGCTTCAAACACACACCCCTGTCTTTGGGGGGGGGGAATGTTTGAAACTGGGAAGAAAAAGAGAAACATGCCTCCGTTCTGCAGCGGCCTTATGTAGAAAGCACAGCTACTTTACTCCGCAAAACTCTTAGCCTCTGGGAAGTCAAAGTCCCCACTCGCTTTCAAATCTGTCCATACTCAAACGCATCTGGATCGATAGATAAATACATTTTCCTGCGCAGTCAACAACTGGGGTACCACAGGGCTATTACTCATTCAGCATGCCGGCACGGGAAACCAGGATTATAGCTACTTCCATTTCAAAAGGTCACTCACCTCTCATCATCCAATAGTATCATTAAGCTCAGGAGAAGTGGGAATAAAGTGTTCAGAATTACTGCCCAGGGTGAAATGGAACAGTTAACTGCATCCCTTATTTGCACTGGGGAAATTAAGGGGGAAAATACATGTCTTTTTTTATACAGCACTGTGGATAGCAAAAGCCTGGATAGCAAAAGCCTTGGATAGCAAAAAACGTGTGTACGTGCAAATGTACATTTGCACGTACACACGCGAATGCGCGCGCGCGCGCACACACACACACACACACACACACACACACACAATGTTACAGACACCTGCTTAACCTGGCATTAATAAGGATATATTAAGGCAGCTTTCACAATTTTTATACCTAAAGTGTGGTGTTGAGTTTTTGGAACAATATTTCCACTGAATCATATGTAGAAGTCAACATTTCTCAAACAACATTGTAGGCTCTCAGTACCTATTAAGGTCAACAAAACGTAGGGTATTCAGCGTTATACTGGATATACTGGATATGATCCAAGAGACTTAAGTACTGTAATAATATAGACTGTATGAAACAAAAGGCTGGAAAATGTATTTCCCTAATACCCTTACAGTGCAATCCTGTGTAAACTTGCACTGGTGTAACAGTAGATGCACCGGTGTAAGTGTGCACTTATGTCAATGTAAGTGCACCGGTGCATCTGCTGTTACACTGGCACATCTACTGTTACACCAGTGCAAGGTTACACAGGATTACGCTGTTAATTACTAAATACCTTCAGCTACAATTTACGAAACGAGACTATAAACACTGTCATTGCTCACAATCCAGACAGCACTTTTAGGTGCACATCTGGGCCTGTATGTGCCCACCGAATGGTTTCACCGAATGGCAATAGTTTCACCGAATGGCAATAGTTTCAAGCCCAGAAAATGGTCAGAAAGCTCCAGAACTGAATGGATATTTGCAACTCTTTGAAATGTATTTATTTAAATTTAGCTACTTAAAGGATTTCTATACCACTTTTCCTAAGCTCAGTTTGACAAAGGTTCCTATTTTGTCATTCAGATTTTGGAAATAAATGTTTCAAACCAAAGTCTAAATTTTGAGTGTGAACTTTTGCATACAGTGCAGAATTTAATAGATTTATGGCACAATCCTATCTAACTTTGTGCCCTGCAATGCAGCGAAGCCGATTCAGCCTGCGCTGCATCCAGGGCACAAAAAAGCTGCCTGGGAGGTCACCTCGGGGGAAGGGAACGTTTATTTCCTTCCCCCAGGTAAAGCTCCAGCTGCCCCAATGGGGCTACTCGGATGTGCACCAGCTATTTTGCACAAGTCCGAGAGCCCCATGTAATGGTATCCAGGCCCGGGAAGGGTCTATCCAATCCCACCCACCACCATCCCAGAACGCCCCATTCCGCCCTCCCCCCGCCCCTCCACTGCCCGGCGGGGAACCTACCATCTGCTCCGAAGGATCTGGGATGGAGAGAGCGGTGCTGGCTTCTTCGCCAGAACGGCCTCCTCACTGGGTGACACAAACATGCCTTATGACACGTTTGCGACACCCGAGACCAGCAGAGCGGCACTCCACCGGTCTCCGACTTACACAGGGCTGCCATCCTACTTGGCTCTTGCTTGTTTGATATGAAATCTCATAAGCAGTCAAATGCTAATTGACAGCATGTTCTCTATCACATGCTGCTATTAAAAATATCATTATATGGTCATCTATAAAAAATCATATAAAGGAAAAACATTATTGCATGCCTGCTGTCAAATAATGTCAAATCTTCTATTCATCTGCTTTTCAGGTTATCTTCTAAAAAGCTCTGCAATACACAACTAAAGGGATATAGTGGGTGTGTTGTAGGGCACACACTTTGTTCATTATAGGCCCCACGTTGCTTGTGTGAACTGAGAACACCCTACTATATGCCCCCCAATCCTTGGCAGACACGCAGACATTTTGTGGAAGGTGCAAAAGCTCCTCTGCAGATGATGATGATGCGCTAGAAAATCACTGCAATGACACACCATTGTTTATCCAGTATTGACACTGCCAAGGACCATTGTATACTTCTTATAAAATATGAAAAATATCAAAAGATATTCCTTCATCAAATTCATTAGTCTGTATAAATAAATTAGTTTATCTAGCAACATACCTTAAAGTTGCCACTTTAAGAAAATAAAAGCCTCCAAAGTTCCTGCTCTACATAAACCTGGTTCAAATCTCAGCCAACCAAACACAACCACTTGTGGAGGCCTCAAAAGGGCTTGCCAGCCACCCAGCAGGAGGGCCTCTACATGCGCATTATGGATGCAGCTATTGCGATAGATGCAACTGCAGCACTTTCCACTCAACAGCAGACAGGTTACTGCTGGACTCCAGCACAAGCAAAGCTAGGGAGAAAACAGCCTGAGTGAGACTAGGGTTTCAGTGGGGGGAAGAGGTGGCCAGAGGAAGAACACACACACACACACACACACACACACACACACACACACACACACACACACACACACACACACACACACACACACACACACACACACACACACACCATTTTACTTCTGTTTGACAGTAACCGGCAATCAAAGACACAGATGTCACTTGGCATTCCACCCTAACAGAGGTGCAGAAATGAAGAAGAACAGTACAGAAAAAGACTCTCCACCGCATTGTCCCAATTGTCTTCTACAAAAGGTACTACAACAAAATTTCAATGCTGCTGCAACTACTCCAATGGGGGAAAAACGTCCCTCTCTCATTCATATAGCGATTCACGTGCCTAATGATGTTGGCAAACAATTATAATCAACAGTGTACACACACATGGTCTACGTTTAACAAATTATATCTGAATGCATTAGGATATCTGCATCTATAGAAACACAATGCAAATCAAGGATGAAAGACAGTTGGATTCATTCAGGCAGGTGAAAACCCTAGAAGCATGGTACCCTTTAATTCTCTGAAGACAAAACGTATATGCATTATTCTCAATGGCTTGTAATGCCACAACGGCCTCTAAATAACTTTAATTGCAACAAAGGAGACAGTCATGTGATGTACCGTGTACATGTACAGTCATGTACCGTGGCATGTACATTTTGCACTCAGATTTCTGCTGCACAGAATAAATATTATGTATGAACTGGCTTTTGGGTGAACAAGAGAACTAAATCAAAAGTCAAAGGGAGTTTTTCCATGTCTGCATTAACAGACTTTCTGCATGAAAAAAAATCTTGTAAAGAACCAGTGTCAAATAATTATGGGGCATGCAGTAGTCACAGGGTCAGGGGCACTTAAGATGGACATGCAGAATAGGCTTAACGTATGTAAGGCTTATGGCCTAAGAAGGCCTGCGCAGGCGGAAGGTGTGTTCTGCTGGCAAGCGCTGTCGCAGAAGCACCGTAAAGCATTTTACGAACGTGCAAGGCCCAGGCGTGCCAGCGTAAAGTCCTGCCAGAGCACACAAGTCCAGTGCAGGAACAGAGGGATGGTGAGGAGGGGATTGAAAGGGGTGGGGGGACGGAACGAGGCAGTGATGGGAGTGAGGGATGGGCAGATAGGACCCAGGAGGGGGTGCGATCAATGGCACTGGCGTGTACCGTAACTAAATCCCCTTCCCAGGTGATATTGCTGGCGCAGGTCCGAGTTGACCCATTGCGGCTGCTGGAGCTTACCCCGGGGCAAGGGGACAAGTGTCCCCTTACCCCTAGGTGATCTCCAACAGCCAAAAGTCCCCTACGGGATGCAGCATAGCCCATGTCAGTGCATCGCTGTACAGGGATTGAATGGGGTGGGGGGAGGACGGAACGAGGCAGCGATGGGAGTGAGGGGTGGGCAGATAGGACCCAGGAGGGGGTGCGATCAGTGGCGCTGGAGTGTGCCGTAACCATACCAACCAGTATGGATCAAAGAATGGATTTCTCACAAACATTAGAAAATACAATCCACAAGGAATTTCTGTGCACAATGCGTGTTTTCTTCAACCAATCTTCTGGCTTTAAAAATTTTAGCCAGGAATTCCCCACAAATATCAACACATACCCATTCAACAAAAAGGACCAGGAACTTGCTAATTATTTTTTAAAAAAGAAAGCTCAAATTAACCAGAAGCTGAATTGTGAATCAGATGGTGCATTTTGCAGAGTTTCCATGCCCCTGTGGAAGCATGTCATACACGCAGTCCTGCTTGTGAATAAAACACTATGATCAGTGAATATGCAAGAGATGACATTAACAGGAAGCAGGTATCCATCTTTATTACCAGCTGCTAAGAGCAAAAACTGAGAACCCATCATCTTTTAGGATTTATGAGGAACCTTTTCACAGAAATGACATGGGGGAGAATGACAATTTGCCTAAATTGCTCTGCTCTTAAATCATGCGACATATATACCAAGTACTCTAGACTGAGGACTCAAAATTCAGCTACACCTGAAAGTTATTGTGGGCATGTTAATCACTGCACTAATGCTCCGAAATTGAGAGAGACGGGCACGCTACTTCTTGCATGAAGTGCCCTTGCTCTCTAAAAAGAATTAAGAATTGGCCATGGTCACAGGGGGTATAGCATGACCCATTATCATCTTCTTGCTTGCTTTTTTTAATAACATAACTGAGACGTCTTTCATTATGTTTCTGTGATTTCTACTGAAAATAGTGGGAACAGTAGCACTTTGTAACTGTACTCTGGTAATTAGAAAATAAAATCTTAATAAATAGTTACCCGCGTTATATGAGCAAGAATTCTCATTTCACCACAAGGACATCTGAACTACTATGAAGTTGGAACTTTCTTCAGTGTAATAGGGCTAATTTACACAATCAGCACCCCCATGTGATAGACCTGTGGCTGGCTGTACCACCTTGGACTTCAGGTGGGAGATCGTCTTTATCTGTTCCCCCCACATAAAAAAGCTCTGCATATGAAAAACTGAGCTACAGAATCCTCTCAGGCGTGCTAGCTCTAAACACAGGGGCCTTTTCTTCCAGAGGATGAAATATGATGACATTCAACAACAACATCAGTTGCCAGAGGAATTGAAGACAGCCCCCTCGCTACATGGCAGAAATGCCATCGGTGTCTGGCATTTGAGGAGGGAGGAACTACCTAGAAGCTACCTGGGACCCCCCCTTTTTTTTTTTTACTTTTGCTGCTGCTATATGCTGTCTTTTTTTTAACCTGCTCTGTACCTTCTTTTAATTGTAATTATACTTTAATATTTAATTGTAATTGTGAATGGTTTTAATGGGTTTTTAATGATGTGTTAGTTGTTTTGTTTATATGTTTGTTGTACACTGCTTTGAATTTTAGAAAAGCGGGATATAAATCTTTGAAATCAACAAATGAAATAAACCTCTGTCGTGTAAAGTGGGATCATCCAGCAACAGATATAACAGGTGAGGCTGCCGGTTGTGTAGTTTGCCTCTTAGTGGGAAGCGAATTAAATCTCCCAGATGCTCAGATGGCTCCAAAAAAAGGGGGGGCTCAAAAAGAATGAGATGTGAGACCAGATAGACCTTGGGCTGATCCAGAAGGATTCTTCTTACCGTATTTTTCGCTCCATAAGACGCACTTTCCCCCCCCCCCAAAATAGGGGGAAAATAAGTGTGCGTCTTATGGAGCGAATGTTTATGGGGGGATTTTTTTTTTTACTTACCTGAGCTCGCGGGGTCTTCGGGGAGGCCTGGGCGACCCTCTGCAGGCCTCCCCGATCATCAGATCGGAGATAAAGGCTATTTTCAGCCATTTCCGGTTTTCGGAAAAAATGGCCGAAAATAGCCTTTATCTCGGATCTGAAGATCGGGGAGGCCTGCAGAGGGTCGCGCGACTTTTAATTTTTAATTAATTAATTAAATCGAGTAAAAGGGGCGCAAAGCGCCCCCTTTTGCCACGCAAAGTGCGGCCGGAATTTTTAATTAATTAATTATTTTTTAGGTTAAAAAAACAGATCTTACCTGGTCGCTGGTCGCCCTCGCGCTGCTCCCGACGCTGCTCCTGGGCGGCTGGCCGCTGGCAAGCAGGCTTTCTTTGCGGCCTGATCTCCCAGCGGCTCCGTGCGGTGCCGCTAGGAGACCGGGCCAGCCTGCTTGCCCGGGTGGCGCGAGCCTCCGGCAGGCTCGCACAACGCGGGCAAGCAGGCTGTGTTTCTCCCGGTGCCGCTGCGAGACCGGACCGAGACCGGGAGAAACACAGCCTGCTTGCCCGCGTTGTGCGAGCCTGCCGGAGGCTCGCGCCGCCCGGGCAAGCAGGCTGGCCCGGTATCCCAGCGACACTGCACGGAGCCGCTGGGAGACCAGGCGAACGACAGCCTGCTTGCCCATGCCATGCGTGCCTGCCGGATGCGCGCGCGGCACGGGCAGCAGGCTGTCGTTCGCCCGCTCCCTCACTGGCTCCGTGCCGGTGAGAGAGCGGGCGGACGACACCCGCTCGCCGCCGCCATCTTCTTCTTGTTTAAACTTACCCGGGCACCAGCATCTTGGATCACGAAATCTCGCATGATCCAAGATGTCAGCGCCCAAATCTCGTGAGGGCATCATGCCCTCACGAGATTTGGGTGCCGACATCTTGGATCGCGCGAGATTTCGTGATCCAAGATGCCGGCGCCCGGGTAAGTTTTTTAAAAAAAAAGATGGCGGCAGCCATTCCTCCCGCAAAACCGGGCCGGGACCAGACCGGGAATCGAGGCTGATTTCCGGGACTGTCCTGCCCAAACCAGGATGAATGGTAAGCCTAATGATAGTGGTAATGAATGGATCAGCATCAGATTGGAAAGATGCTGGAGCATTCCCCAAGGCTCTGTTGCAATTCAGCATTTTGGCAACATGAATACAACAAATATTTTTCCTCTATTTTTAGCTCCATAAAACACATGTGTCCTATGGTCCGCTGCGTCTTATGGAGCGAAAAATACGGTATGTTCTGATACTGCTAACTCATTTTGCCTGTGTGGACCAGTTCCTTAGCAAAGAACTTACGTCTCCATGCGATCCCATGAACAAATTTATCCCTGTACATTTTGTTCACGAGCAGTATGCACATATTCATTTTGAAACAACTCCCACGAACAAGCTGATGGTAACTCTTGCAATTGTTAAAATGCTTTCATTAAACAGTTTAGGAGTTTCTGCCCATTTTCAAGGAGCTGTTGATTCCAAATGGATCGGTTTCACCAGCCGCTTACGTAAACTTGAGAATTCCAGCTCAGGATATGTATAAATTCATGCACGCATCAAAATGTAGCAGTTTTAAAAGCCAGATGATGATGGGGGTTTTGCCTGAGTTCCAAAAATCTAACGTACGTTGCAGCTTCCCCACAGCCAAGCCTCTCACTGATTTCATGCTGAGAGGATGGAGGCAGCACCACCAAGCCCTTTGAAGCCCTTTGAATAAGGATGGATTTTGCAATCTCAAAGGGAGTTCACGAGAGGTTACCCAAAACGTCCTGCCTATCTGCTGCCGTTGAAAAATATATTTTACGGATGACTCACATGACATGCAGCACCTCATCCAAGGAGGACGAGAAACTCAAATGCTGCTGTTTACTGAAGCAAATTGTGCAGTCAGTCTTAACTCTCACATGATGTGGATTTGGAGTTCTTATTCTGCAGTGTGCTCGGCACGGGAGAATATCTGTGGTTGGGAAAGGCTGGTGGCACTTCAAAGCCACCGGTTCTCTACATAGGCTCTTAAGGGACAGTGGTAGTCACAAAGCTTTGCTTCAGGCTTCCTCTTTATTCCAATGCCTATCTTCTCAAATACTTTGCTTTCATACTCAGCCTCACCCCCAAGTCTTCTGCGAACAACTCCTTAGGGTCTTCTCTGCAGCTCAAACACTAAACAATGCACCTATCCTGTGATCGTGGCCTAAATGCTTAATTTTTCAAATGTAAATAGAAGACACATGGAATCCTAAGCAGGATCATGGTGTTGGGGAAAGGGACTTTAACCGTTTGCCCCCCATGGATATCAATTCCCTCCTTCCCACAGCTACTATTTGACATGAAAAAGAAACATCTCATTGGTGCCCATGCAGCAGAATCAGATGGTAGCATGCTGAGGTGCTAGAAGGAACTGTCACGCTTCAGACTGCGGGAAAGAGAGAATCATATCTTGTAATGTTCCCATATGTTGCTTAACTCCACACAAATCACAAACTCAGCACAGTGGGCAAAGGGCTGTGCTAAAACCTTTCTAACCGGTGGGTTTTCTGTTTGCAAAGTGTTGTTGTTGTTTTACATGGAGGAGCAGTCCACAGTTGTATCCCTCACCTATAGTCTGAAGTTGTATATTCAATTCTACCTTTTTATTACCACCTCATTCTATTGCATATGTAGATTCAGCCTTAGACTAACTATAAGCCGAGGCCATCTGTCCGTGAGGCAGGGATGTAGACTTGAGTCTATTGACTCGGACTTGAGTCAGACTCAAGTCGTGTCAATGACTTGACTCGGACTTGACTCGGTGATTGTAAAAGACTCGGAAGACTCGACTCGAGACTTGGAGTCTTTAGGACAAGTCCAATTTTATACAGGTTTAAAGCCATTTTCCCCATTAAATAGATAGCAACTCGCAACCAAAGACTTGGGCCTTGGGGCAAAGACTTGGGACTTGACGAGACTTGGAGTCAGAGACTTGATCCACATCCCTGCCATGAGGTCTCCCAGTCTCTGTATCTGCTGGACCTGGAGTCTCAGGTGAGCAGTTCAGACCTTTCCAAATCTGAATTGGGTCAACCAACCACCCACCCTGTCTCCTTCTCACCCTGTGCCCCATCCTCCCATTGCATGGAGAATATCCAAACTGTTCATCACACACATTGTAAATACTACTTCAAAGCAGCATTTAAACCATGCACTGAGAGAAGTGGTTCGTACATTCTGTGTGTACATTGATAAAACAAGGCAAAGAAGCAACCGTGGTATGATCATACAGTGTAACATCAAGATTCTCTTTGTGTTTCCTTTAGCAATGTGCTGGAATGCATCTGCACATGAGTAACATTCTGCAGTGATGCAACAACATGTGGAATCACATGAAGTTTGCTGATTAGCAGTGTTTCATCAATTGACATATGCAATCAGTAATGAAGGGAGACTGGGATTTTTTTTCCTTTTGTTTGCAATATGTAAAATGGGGTGTCTATCTCCAAAAATGAATACAGTGCATTTTATTGCACCTGAGAGCCTGTTAAACATTTTCCACATCATATCGCAGCACGCACATACCACCAGCTACAATTGCACACATCAAATTTACCAAAACATCATGCATACTGGAGGGGATGGGGAAGGGGGGGGGGAATAACTTAAGACAGAATCCAATAAGGGGGGATGGAGCTATTGATGCAATTTTAATTGCACAAGACACATTCCCTCACAGCTATGCTGTGCCAATCATTCATAAGTAGGAATGAGCTAAGGAAGGACAAGTCTAATTAAAAAAATTCCCTGCATCTTTATTAAGTTAATATTTTTCCCCTGCCATCTCTGCATATACATAGTCATTAAAAATGCTGCTAGCTTGCTAATCACTGGTTTAATAATAGTGGAATGATCCAGGAAAAGTAGACGTATTTTGCAGATACTCTTCTAATCACAGAAACAGAGAAGTAGCTCCCTTGCTCTGTAGCAGCTAAATAAAAATCCCATCAGAACTGGTGTCTTCATAAGGTGCAGTGAAGTGGTCACCTCAGGCAGCAGGTTACCTGTGCGGTGAAATCAACCTCCATGGGGCCACCCCACACATCAAGACCTGTAACTTCCTGCCACTGCTTGACTCTCACAGGCAATCAGACCGCCCAGAAGGCTACACCAGTGCCAATGCAGGCAGAGCCCAGAGTGCCTTCCACATACTGCGCATGTGCTTGGGAGGCTATAGCGGGAGTGAGATGAGCATGCACACTCAAAATCCGTCCGCCACTAATGTCTCTCCAGCTCGGCTTCTTCGTCCCCCGGACTCCACTCATGACTGGGGCAGGTCAAGGATTAGACATCACTACATCACACTGGTATGTACGGCATGTCCCCCCCCCCCCCAGCATTTCCATAGCAACTTGCAGTTGCTGGAGAAATGTTGTTGCTCTTATTAGTATGATTATTACTATTCATGATAAAAATGCTGTAACATATACTGTACTTGGAGCTCAATTCTTCCAGCACAAGCTCAACTGAAGCAAAGGTTGTTTAGGCTGACAGAAAGCTTCGAGGCAGTTTTCTAGCATTCTCACTACGCTACATCACAGATTGATCATCTTGCTTTGACAATATCTACATCCTAATGGGTTTCAGTTAAGTTATTATCTGGAGTTTATTGGACTGGGTTCATTAGCAGAGGCTTTATTTCTCCACATTCATTGCTAATTTTTTTCCCCTCTGATTTCTTGTTCCAAACCAAGAAGCAAATTATAATTGATCCTGCTAAAACAAAGACAGGGAGAAGTTATACTGCACAACCTAACGCTGGAGCAGAAGGCAAAACTCGGTGTTAGGAGATTAGAAACTGCAGTAATGCAAGACATACATTTTATTCTATGAGGCCAGGACCAATAATCTGTAATAAAGAGCAATTAGGATGTCCACCGCTCACTTCACCCTGTGCTTTATTGTCCAAAGTTGGGAGAAAACTGTTTAAAGATTCCTCCCACTACCTTCTCTGATGGGCATCTGCATTAGCTACAGTGCCTTTCCTTCTATTACATGGTAGTGGCGTAGCTAGCCCGCCGGGTGGGTGGCACCCATGTGACACCCCTGTGATGTCACAAGCCCTGCCCCCTCACTCGTGACATCACCCTCTGGCGGGTTTTTTTTTTTTTTTTGGCAAAAATGCATGTATAGGACTACAGCTTTACACTCTTTTCACCTTACGCGTTGATAATGAGTGAAGTTCTTAATAGGGCTATCAGATTGCAACTCAGAGAACCCAACTTAACCTTCAACATTAGCCATGGCATCCTTGTCCATTCCTCGGAGTCCTTCCATCCAACTGCAGGGAAATATGGAGAGGGTGAGCAGATCAACTAGAAGAGGAGGCAGGAAGGAGTTATGGGTGCCGCACAATCTCCAACTGTGCAGTTAAACCATTTTTACCCAAGGGTGTATATACGCATCTGGAGTTTTAAATGCGTACACATGTGGGCTGGGAGGAAATGAATGTCAAAGGTCAAGTCTGGTTCTCCCATACCTGGTGATTTCAACTTCATTGCTTATTATTTTGTCAGTCTCCCATTACAGCTATCATCTGGTCTCAACAACATCCAAGGCCTTTTATGTAAGCGTAAGATCTTTCCCCTGAAAGGGTTACAAACAAAATTATCTACTTTCGCTGATCTCAAACAATGTGCTTCACTTTAAACCTGGAAAACACAACCAATCTACAAAGTTGACCCCAGGCTTTGACTTTTAACATGCCAAGGGAAAAGTCTCCAATAAATGTAGACATGGGTGGATTCCCCCCTACCCCACCACCAGATTTATCCAAGCAGAGCCTTTCTGGTGAAAGTTATTCCTTCTGAACTTGGAACAACAGAGATAAAATCCCTGTGGAGACATAGACTGCCAGGGTAGCCTTGCAGAGATCCGATCCCTCCCTTTCATCAGCAGTCCCTGATCTCTAACAGTGACAGTTTTATGTATTTACAGCACCTGAATACTGATGTTCAATTACAAAGGTCCACACATTTGAATGATTTACTCCAGAACATAAAAACTGCTCTGCTGTCTCATCTAGTCTAGGATCCAGTCTCTCACCGTGGCTATCCAGGTATGCCTGGGAAACCCACAAGCAGGGAGATGAACACAAGAACCCTCTCCTACCACCTGGTATTCGGGGCATAGAGTGTCCATGTAGGTTTCATTGCCCTTGATACACCGAGCCTTCAGGTGTGTGTGTTTTTCTAAGCCATCGAAGCCAGTGACCATCACCATATTTGTAAAAATATGCCCTGCTCCTGAGTATACATGCCTAGGATTGTGCTCTAAGGCAGAGGTTCTCAACCTGTGGTATGGGTACCCCTAGGGGTACGTGGACCTCTTGCTGGGGGTACGCCAAGCCCTTCCCCTTATCTGCCACATCAGCAGCTAATTAAGTGTGAACATGGATTTTAAATTGTAATTATTTTCGGAGCCCTTCCGACTCTCTGATTTTGATTTTGGGCTTATTTTTGTACTTTGGAAAAATGTACTTTGGTGGGGTTGGGGAGGGAGGAGCTGATTTTGGGAAGTGTGACTTGGAGGAAAAAAGAGATCCTTGCATGTGTGTCTCTCCCACTCCCACACAGTTAAGGCATTTTTCACATTTAAAATGGTTTTAGTACTTTATTTAATGGTTAATTACCTAATTAATTGATTAATCCAATTAATTAGCAGGGGTACTTCAGAAAATTGGACCGTGATAGGGGGTACTCAGGCCTCCAAATGCTAAAGGTCTAGCATTTTGTCCCAGTATGTATCTGGTAAGCCTAAATTTGGCTATACACAATGTTTAGCTTAGGTACTGACTTTAGAACCTATCCGTGTGTAAGATGCAACTCCACTGTATTTGCCAACATCCTGAACAAACAAACCTCTTTCCTTTAAGCTTTTGGGGGTGGAGCCTTAGCACAGTGGTAGAGCACACAATTTGCATGCAGAAGGCCCCAGGTTCAATCCCTGGCACCACCAGGTAGGGCCAGGAATGAACCCTAGGGAGCCCTTGTCAACAAGTATAGACAATATTGACCCACATAAAGTTAGTACATGAAGCTTCCTAAACTCTTCACATTATTTTTTTGTACCTTTTCAACCATTTTACAGTAAAATGTGGAGCCAAAAACATTTCGTACAAGATCCCCACAGACATATTCTCCTTCCTTTCGATGCACAATGAACCACAAAGGATTGTTTTAATATGCACAATAGAGCATAGAGATCGGAGTCCCAGAGAAGCTAAATCCTTTGCCCAACAAAATGCCAAGCTCGCTGTGCTGAGCTAATTTTCCTGACATTCCTGCAGCACTGCTTGTGTTATTATTACCAAACAAAACTTACTTCCTTTTGCGTCTAAAATTCAGAGTTACAGCCAAATGAAGCTTCAGACCTGGGGATTCTTAAAGGCAGGTAAGCAAAATAAAGTGTTTCAATACAAGCATCGCTGCAAGGCTCTCTCTGACAAAGTTTTGTACTGGAGCACCTTTACTAACTACCTCTACATTTATGAAGAGAAATGTTAAGCACAAACCCACTTTAAACATCACAGGGCAAAGGAGGCTAAATTGCAAGGAAGATATTAACCCAAGGGCCTCCCTTATTCAGAAGTGTTCATAAAGGCAGGAGTACAGGAAAGATGTTGGCCCAATCCTAGCTTGTGTTTGATTCACATGGAGGGTGCATGGAAGTGCTAAACTGCAAACTTTGTGCATACATACAAGTGCAAACTTTGACATGCATGCAAGTGCTTGCTTTTGACTCCTGATTTTTGAATTTTTCAAAACAAATAATGCGGTGAGAGAGGAGCGTGTGAAACAGTCCAAAATTGCAGTGAGGGTGCGGGGCTTTTGTACTTTGCCTCTGCCATGGTTTCTAGTCCAAGCGTCGCCGTCCCCGTGCAGGTACACTCTGCTGTTTATAGTTTTTCTCTTCAAAGCCAACAGAAATGGTGAGGGTCCTTTTTTTTATCTCCCCTACCTCTATTTCCTTACCCCCCCATGTGCAGGTACACTCCTTACCCCCCCCATGTGTAAGGAATCTCCTTACCCCCCCCCCTGTGCAGGTACACTCTGCTGTTCTAGCACAGCCATTTTGAACGTCTGGCCTCTATCTATATATGTGATTTGACAGGAGGCTATGATAGCGATGATAAAAAGGTGAGCTCTAAGATACACAGGATATAGCTGCACCCATACTAAGAATGTTCCCATTTGTATACGATAGCATCGCACTCACAGATATTCCCAGCACACACACACACACACACACACACACACACACACACACACACACACACACACACACACACTTCCCTCAGGCTGAGCTGCAGACCTTACCATGGGTTCCTCTTCCACTTGCATGTTGCCGCACTGGACCTCTAGATTTCTAGTTACCCAGACACTACTGCATGTTCCCCAATATTTCTCAGATAAAAACAGGAAGACACTTGAGCCATCTCTGTTTACAGACCTGCCTACCATCAGTACACACTGCTGAAGGCTCAACCACCACCCACCCCACCCCAGGCTGTATGCTGAAATCATTTACGCTGCAACAGTTCATACTCCGCCAATTTAAAAATCAACAGGGCGTTTGACTTTGGGTTAAAGATACAGAAGAACAACGTAACTGCCCTACAATAAGTTGTCAACCGTTCAAAATATAATATCACAGCAACTGCAGTGAGGGAAACGGCAGGCTGCACAGTGCAAGTGTTCATGTGCTTGCATTTACATGTGCATGTGGTTGAGGCAAGATGTATTCTTCTCCTCTGACAAGTAACAGCTAGTGACTGCAGGAGGGGGGTTGTTTCTTAAAGAACGACAATTGGAAACTCACTTGAACAACATTTTAATAAGGTACCCCCAACAAGAAAAATATAGACAAGACAGAGAGTGATTTATCAGGGACAGGAGCCATCTCTACCCTCTACAGTCAATCTTCTACTAGTTCCTGTCAGCGCAAAAAAAAAGATTCTACATTTAAAGTTACATTTGTTAATTCTTCCTTTTTCTATGTGCATTCATATATTCATTTTCCACTAATTGCTAAGAACAAATGCAACAATAGACTAGAGTTTAATAAGCCAACGATCGGCATGAGCTAGAATTAGCAAGTCTGGCGCTTAATTAATTCAGATTTAATTTGTTTACCTGAAATGGAAGTGCTTTGAGGTTCTGCCAAGGTTTAATCTGGTGTTCTGTTAGAATTTGCAACTTACTGCAAGAGGTGGAGGAGGGCAAATGAGGAAGACAGAGCCAACTTCTTCTGTGATTTATACCAATGTAATCCAATTAATAAGGTCGTCTAGAGAAAAATTTTGACATTTGGAGGAGTCTAGTACATAACCTCAAAGGCAGTTATTTGCAAACTTTGTTCTAGGGACCCCTGACATTCCTCGGAAGTGTATCAGACAGGGCCAGCATTAGCACATACGTAGCACCTTCAGGGACCTGCAAGGGTCAAAGCATCGGTGGGCGGACCACCACTGATGCCGGCCTTTCCTTCTCTCCAAGGAGAATTGGGCCCAGCCAGCAACCTGCAGTTGACAGCTGGGGAGGTGCCCCTCCTCTTACCATAGCAGGAGGTATGGCAGAAGTCACAGGTTTCTTTTATTTTTCTCACTCCTGCCAGCAGCAACAACAAGGTTCTAGTCTCCGACTACCACTCACCATGTTTCTCCAGCCACATGCTCAAACAGTGTCATGCAATGCTGTGTGTGGGACACTGTGAGAAGAAAAAATGGCAGACGGCAAAAATGCTGCCATTGCTGCTGCCAACCCAAGGAACATGCATCTGCCACCATGCCTTCCACCAATAAAGGGAGAGAGATCCCCAAGGTAGAAGGGGGCCCATCTGAGGGATCCTTGCTGAAGGTCTTCTCAAAGCTGGAGCCAGTCCTTTTATCAGGGGTTCCTCACTGGAAAAATCAGTAATGGCAGTCAACAATGGCAGACAAACGTAGCTCACTGAAATGTGCAGCTGCAAAGGAGCATTGCCCACGTTCTGGATTGCAGTCACATGTCACATGGGGCAAAGGTCAGGTCTGATAGACTTGGCCAAAGTCTCTAATGAAATGACCGTGCACTTCAGAAAGGATCCCAGAATCCTCTGCAACCCACTGGATTTCTATGGCAGCAGTTCAGTGGTTCTTTGGCAGATAAACTGATATGGAACGTTTCCCTGAAGTAGAAAGTTTGAAAATCATGGCTGGGGGGGGGGGGGCAATTCAGAGAAGAGATTGACTGCTTTTTCTCTCTTACACACACAAACCACACACACACACACACACACACACACACACACACACACACACACACACACGCACATGAACATGCACACGCACAGACATTTTTGAGATTCACACTTGATCACAAAATTAAAATTATTGCACACAGCTGCATACACTTTAATGTAAAGTACTATATATGTATTTATCCTACCGGCTAACATACTTTATTATAGCAGAAGAAGAGCTCGTGTTTTCGTTCTAAATTTTGCTTGGAAATTATCCAACCTCAAACGATCACCATGTTTAGGTTCAGTTGATTTAAAGGGAAAGTTAATGAACATTCTTAAATTTGTCTGTTGAAATCAATGAGACATATAAGTGCTTGCTATATTCCTATATTTTGCTGTGTCTTTCTCTGTCTCTCTTCCTATGTTTCTTTTCCACTCATTTGGGCTTCTGTTCTTATCCCTACTTTTACGAGAATATTTAAGGCTGCAATCCTAAACACGCTAAGCATACATACTGCATGCTATGGACTGGCAGCAGATAGGATCCGGCTGTTGTTGTTGTTGTTGTTGTTGTTGTTATTTATTGAATGTATACCTCGCCTTTCTCCCACAAGGGCAACCAAGGCGGCTTACAATAAAAACCTTAAAATACATATATACATTTAAAATTAAGAATTAAAACAGTTAAAACAATTAAAACAAACAACCCCAGTGGGTCATCCACATTTACATGTTAAAAGCCATCTGTTAAAAAGCCAGCCCGCCATGTCAGACATCAAAAGCTGGTCTAAATAAAAATGTCTTAAGGCCCCGCCGAAAGGTCTCTAAGGAGGGAGCTGTTCTCAGTTCCAGGGGGAGGGAATTCCACAATTGGGGCGCCACTGCCGAGAAGGCCCTGTTCCGCGCCGCCATCCACCTCACCTCTATCAGTGGCGGCACGGTTAACAGCCCCCCCCCTGATGACCTCAGAGTACGGGTCGGATTATAAGGAAGGAGGCGGTCCCTCAAATACCCTGGACCCGAGCCGTTAAGGGCTTTAAAAGTCAAAACTAGCAAAACCGGTCAAAACCAGATCCTATTTGCTGCCAGTCCATAGCATGCAGTAGGACAGACTGGGAAAGAGGGGATAGTATCCTGGAGCAAGTTGCTGCCGTGTCAGCTAGCTAGGTTTTTCTTCAGCAAAACAGCTGAATAGAGAGGCGCAGCTGAATTAACAGCTCCAGTTCCTGCTTCCTGTTAATTTGGCTGAGCTTCTCTAGCATTCAGTCATCTTGACTGCTTCTGTGCTAGTTAAAGCACAGAAGCAGACTTTTGGTTAAAGTTAGAGCAAGACACAGACTTGAAAAAAACAAAGGTAATGGCAGGGGGCGTGCAGGGGTATCTTAATTTCAAAATGCTAATCTAGTGCCAAACAGCTGATCGGGGCTAGATTAGCATCTTTTTAAATCTTAAAAGTTTCCCGCCACTGCCTTTTTGTCCCGTCCCCGTCCCCAGCTGGACAGCCTACTGCCCTGGGGCAGTCTTCCCAACTGCCCCTCCTGCTATGCCACTGGTAAGTAGAGTTTCTTCTGCATTTCTTCCGCAATACCTTCCATTTCTGCAAAGAACACTCTTCTCCCTATGGCTTCCTTCATTTTTATGCCACAGAAAGCAGCTAGTACTTTTGTTTGCCTTGTGTTCATAATCATTGATCATGCTGGACATTGGTTTAGAGCCAGGGAAACTTGGTCACTGCTTCAGCCAAACCTATACCATAAGGCTGTTGCAAAGGGAAAATGTCACAACCCTGGAGAAAGGATGGGATAGGAATGGAATAAATACAGAAATAAAATAAAATGAGTATCCCACAAGCCACAACCCTAACAGAACCACAACAAAATGCTCATTGCTCTCGCTCTCTCTCTCTCTCTCTCTCCTCAGCCACCCTGGAAGCAAATATACATTGGCCCTATGACAGCAGGAGGTATTACCAAAGCTGAGAGCTGCAAACAATGGAATTAGAGGGTAGAGGCAAATGCTACAGAGGGCACAGGGTGGTGACGGAGGACGCTACAAGCCGACTTTGGGAAAAGGCTCAGTGGTTCAGATCAAATGCCCAAATTTCCCACACTTGAAGAGATTACGCAAATGCCACTACGCAAATGCCACTGCACATTGCTGCATTTTGCTCCTTCAACAAAGGGTCACTGCTCAGTTTTAGCGCATGTCTTTTCCCCTCCTCTGAAGTACCTTTAAGTACCAATGTCCTCATTTTGTTTACCAGGGGCCTCCTTCTAAAATTCTCTCTCCCATTTCAGCCCCATCATACACGTGAAGCTACACTCAGTCAGACCATAGAGGTCCACCTGGCATAGTACTGTCCTCTGGTTGGCAGAAGTAAAAATCTTTCTAGAACTAGGGGACATCCACTAAAATTGAGTGGAGGGAGTATTAAAACTGACAAAAGAAAATATTTCTTTACCCAGCGTGTAATTGGTTTGTGGAACTCCTTGCCACAGGATGTGGCGAGGCGATGGCACCTGGCCTGGATGCCTTTAAAAGGGGATTGGACAGATTTATGGAGGAAAAGACCATCACAGGTTACAAGCCATGATGGGGATAAGCAACCTCCTGGTTGTAGGAGTAGGTTTTCTTTGTGCCAGGTGCAAGGGAGTGACGACAGGAAACAGGTTATCTTGTTGTCTTGTGTGCTCCCTGAGGCATCTGGTGGGGCCACTGTGTGATATAGGAAGCTGGACTAGATGAGCCTTTGGCCTGATCCAGCAGGGCTCTTCTTATGTTCTTATGTTTCCTGGACATGTGACCTGAGATCCTTGAAATGGGAGATGTTGGGGACTACAGTTTCAACCCAGTTGCAAGACAAGACAGGGTGGGAGTGAGTCTTATGAGTTCCTTGGTGCTACACCCTTTGCCCATTCATCTAACTAACATCACCCCCTCTTGCTATGTCTGCTCTTCTGGTACTCTTTTCCTTAGAAGGTCCTAAATTTCATCCCCCATTCCTTGATTGCTCCTTTTCAGCATTCCTGTTCCCTACGATCACTTTACCTCCTGGTATTTATCTGGCTTCTTCCATTGCTATTTAAGTATGTGGGATACACTTGCCTCTTCATTCTGGCACTCTTGAACGTTTCTCCCTTGTCTACCTTTTCATCCCTGTTAGTCTGCTCCAGGAAAGATTATAGTGCAACATTTGATCCCTTAAAGACTACAATGGTTTCCTGAACTAGAGGCCTATTCAGGCTTTATGATTTTTTTCTCAGGTAGGAAAAGCTGAAATGTACACATATAAGGCTGCCTGAATTACGGTAACTGTGAGGAAAACACAGATAACAGTTTCTTCTGAAACAAAAGGACTGTTAAGAAAGTGACAGGGTATAAGAACTGTATACTCAAGAAGAAAAAAGTCCTTGGGAAAAAAAACCTTTTTTTTCTTGCATTTTTTGGTAATTTTTGTCTTCTTTTGGATTAAGCCTTGATGTCAGGGACACATTTCTGCTTTCTCTTTTATAAATCCTTTATGGATTTATTTTATTCCTAGATATTTCTCCTTTTTATAATGTTCTTCTTCCTTAACCCTTTTTCTGTAATAGCTGGTTTATCATCAATTTCCATTATAATTTATTGCCTGAACTTAGCAGAGGTGGCTTATTGGGTTAAATTAGGAAAAATACAGAACAGTCCTGTACAGAATTGCTCAGAGGGAAATCTCACTGTATTCATTGTATTCTCTGTTTTCTAGAGAAAGTGTCTGGGGTTGCAGCCTGAACATTTAACTAGGAGGCTTTAAGTGTTGGACAGAAGGAATTTAGGGGGGCTTTTGCTAATTAGTTCTCCTTAGTTATATGCTGTATTAGGTGGTCTGATTTACATTTATTACTGTAATAGTCACCCTATATTTAATCCCCTCTTCATTTATTGCATTTTTTTATTGCTGGCGTTTTGAATCTCACTCATATTCAGTGTCTTTATTTGCTCCATTGCCTCATATGTGCAGTTATCTTTTATATAGATTGTTTGACCTGTTTCAGTTACAACTTGGGATCATGCGTCTTGCCTCTAAAACTGTAAGCCATAGGAGCCGGCGTTAGATCTGTGCCTTTTATTTTGTTCTGTGTTCAGCAACTAATTGTTGTAGGCACTCTAGCAATAAATAATAATCATTTTAAATCATGTGTTGTTAATGCTAAGCAATGTCCTTTTCAAGGAGAAGGGCAATCCATTATTTCAGCACTAACACCTGATATAGTGAGGAGTGGCGTTTCATTCTGCAGGGACACCTGCAATCATTATTTAGCCCTGGTTCTGTACAAGCATCTCCAGCTGGAACTGCTGGTTGTTGTGCGTAACAAGAACCATTGGTGGCCCCAATTTGATTTTCAGTCTATATTTAGACACTGAAGGACATACCAAGCAATGCAAACAGGGAAACGCCACTTTATCACAAATTCACAAGGATGGCAACCACAACAATGACATCCAGCATTTTCTATGATGTTTCCACAAACCCTTGAGTGTTTATGCCACATAATGAAATGTGACACATGAAGTACATTCAGTTGAGACACACCAGAGAGCAAGGGAAATTGTGGCAAGATTTGCATAATCAAATTGACTTTAAGGATCCACAGCAGAATTGACCTAACGCTGCTATTCACTGTTGAGAGTCCCAGATGTCCATGCCGATACAATACAATGTCGTTTCATTGTATGCCACAAATAAACATCCTCAAATGGATGCAGAGATCTTAAATGTAAATGACTGCATTTGTATCATATGGTCTGTGGGATTCATAAACTCCTGATTGAATTACACCACTCGGTTAATGCAGTCCTCCATCTGTGAAAGATAATCTCGATCTCATATGCTTACTTCTGTATAACAATTTACAGACGATGCCTGGAAGAGTACATCAGAATGGGAATTGCTTATAAAGAATGTTGAGCTGAAGCTGATTCAGGTGAATTTTATGGTGTAATATATTCACGTTGGTCCCCAAATACACACGGCCAGGACAAGATAAAAATTACTCTTTTTAATGAGTGAAGTTAGGAACAAGCAGATGCCACATAACTAACACCAGGTACAGTACTCCCAAATATTTTTATGTGATCAGGCGCTTGACTACATGGGAATAAAATCCAGCACTGCAAGCACAGCCAAGCACCGATTAGCTGAGAAGCACGGAGGTTTCCTACCATCCTATGCCCTATGCTCACTTCCAATATAATGAATTTTCTACAGCAAACACTCTGTATTTGCTGATGGTATGAGATCCAAGAGAAGCATTATTGGATTTGAACCAGTGCCTGGGAGAATTTTATTGAAAAAAAATGATGCTGAATTCAGAGATGATAAAATGAAGATATGACTGTTTCAGAGGATCTAATCAGATGGGCTTGTCTGCCCTGGATAGATGGAAAAGGTATGTAGCCTAAGCATCACCAAGACCTATTTGTTGTTCTTTGAAGGCTCCTTGACTAAGACCTTATTCTGCATTATATCCAACTGGAAAGTGAAAGCTTGAGACAGAGCCTTCTGAGTTGTGGCATCCCAATTCTGGTCTAAAGAGGCCCTCCTGACTAGGTCAGGCTTTTACAACTAGGTTGACTTGACTGTTGTTGTTTTGTCCAGATTTTTAACAATTCTTTTTTAAATCTTAATTCGAATACAGAAACAATATTTCTATCCAGCCTTACACTGCTGCCATTTGTGTTCCAGCAAGAAACATAGGGAGTCCATCGCAATCCTAAATCTACTTTAATGGCTACCTAGTTCATTCACTTTGGCAATACCCAGAATTTTAATCAACCATCCTGTGGTTACTGGAACTGATGCAGTTTTCAATGCTAAGCTAACATAACTTTAGCTGCTATCAGGATGTATAGCATAATAAGACATCTGAGTGCCCCCTGAAAGTCTTCATTCAAGTAATTCAAGATGAGAGTTAACAAATCAAACAGTAATCTTATACAAGTAATTTGATAAATAACCTTACAGTAGTAACCTGAGACAAATAGAATTAAATATGAGGACAGCCACACCATAAATCAGGGGTGGGGAACCTATTTGCAGTGGGAGACCATTTTTCCATAGGGAAATTTTTTTTGCCCCCCCACTGCAAATTTGACCCCTCCGCGAATTTACCTCCCACCCACCCACCCACCCACCGACTGCTCTCCCTCCCACCGCTCGCTCGCTCGCTTGCTCGCTCGCTCGCTCTCCCTCCTTGTCTGGATGTCTTATCTGGATTAATTTCAGTTTATTAGCCCTCAACCAGGCCCCAAACGCTTCCAGACAGCGCCCCAGAACTTCGACAGCCCCCTTGAAAACTGGTGGAAAGGAGAGATAGAGTTGAGTGTCATCTGCATATTGGTGGCACCCCACTCCAAATCCCCTGATAACCTCCCCCAGCAGTTTCATGTAGATGTGGCATGGGGGACAAGATAGATCACTGAGGCACCCCACAGGTCAATACCGAGGGAGCCGAACAGGTATCCCCCAGTCTCACCATCTGGGTCCGGTCTGCCAGGAAAGAGCGGATCCACTGCAAACAGTGCCTCCAAGCCCCAACTCAGCAAGCCGGTCCAGAAGAACACCATGAACAATGGTGTCGAAAGCCACTGAGAGGTCCAGCAGGACCAACAGAGACACACTCCCCCTGTCTAGTCCCTGACGCAGGTCATCAATCAAGGTGACCAAAGCCGTCTCCGTCCCGTGGCGTGGCCTGAAACCCAATTGAAAGAGGTCCAGATAATTCGCTTCTTCCAGGATTCCCTGGAGCTGAGATGCCACCACCCGCTCGATCACCTTGCTTAAAAATGGGAGGTTGGAAACCGGTCGGAAGTGATCCAAAACCATTGGGTCTAGGGAGGTCTTCTTTAAGGGTTTTGGTAGTACCCCCTCCCTGAGTGATGAATTTAAAATCCTCCTCACCCAATCCGCCATCCCCCCTCCGGGCAGAACGTACAGTAATAGCCACGCTGGGCAAGGGTCAAGAGGGCAATGTCTCACACTACAGAGAATCCTGACTACATCCTCAGGCTGTCCAAATTGAAAAGAATCCCAAATAACCGGATAGACAGTTGCCCGAGGAACATCTCTAGACTCTGTAAAATAGTAATTTCTATATATCTGGTCCATAAGTACTTGCATGAATTTCTTTTAGGATCTAAAATCTGAGTGTCCGGAACTCGGGGCGAGCCCCGTACTTACCCGGGACGCTGCACGGGAGCCAGGCAACCGCAGCAACCGCAGCGTCTTCCTGCGGTCCACAGGAGGTCCCCCAAGCAGCGCGATGCCCTCAGAGGAAGAGACAGCGGGGGAGAGGCCAGACTTGCAGGTGCCGACCCCGCTCCTGGACGGGGGCCATCGCCACCCTGTGGAACAGGGCACCCTCAACTTAGCCGAGCAACCCGTGCCCCCAGGGACTGGCAGTGAACCACCGAGGGTCATCGGACCCGTAGCCCAGCTGGCCAAGGCAGGCCCCGATTGTGGCTCCCAGCAGATGCCGGCATCAAGGAAGGAATCCAGGACGGTGCCGATCCTGAAGAGAGACTCACCCCTGCCTGTCAGGCAGACGTGGTGGGATTGGGTCAGAGCCTGAGGAGGCGGGACCAGGGAGCTGGGAGGGGTATATAAGGGATGCCTGGCCAAGGATGAGTCAGTTGCGAGCAGGCTGGCTGGAGAATAGGAACGACAGCCAGGCAAGTCTCCTGCAACTGGCTCTAGGAGGAGGAATTGGGTGTGGCAACCCCCTCCCCTGGGGCCCCTCTGAGGCCTCTTCTAAGGCATCCTGATACACCCCTGCGGGCTTGGCCTGGAGGTCTCCCTGGAGTCTGACGCCCCCCAAGACTCGGGGTTGGCCCTTGACACCAAGCTGCCGGGGTCCCCGATCTGGACCCTCTTACACTGAGAGCCTGAGACAATATTACAGCTTTAAACTTTGTCATTTCTGCCAGTGGTGCTAGATTTCTTATTGTCCCAGCACAAAATAATCAACCTGGAAGTATTGAAATGAGAGAGGAATCCAGTCTCTTTTCAACCCTCTTTTCAACCCGTTTTCTCAGAAGTATTAAACATGTGTTTTATCAAAACATTCTTCAATACAGTTGCCCTTTACCTTAGGCACGGTTGACTTACACAAATTGATGAGAGTGAAAGAGGAGAGTGCCAAAGTTGGCTTGAAACTCAACATTAATAAAACTAAGATCATGGCATCTGGTCCCATCAATTCCTGGCAAATAGAAGGGGCAGAAATGGAAGCAGTAACAGATTTTACTTTTTTGGGTTCCAAGATCACTGCAGACGGAGACAGCAGCCATGAAATTAAAAGACGCTTACTCCTTGGAAGGAAAGCTATGGCAAATTTAGATAACATAATAAAAAGCAGAGATATCACCATGCCAACAAAAGTACGTATAGTCAGGGCGATGGTGTTCCCAGTAGCAATGTATGGTTGCGAGAGTTGGACCATAAGGAAGGCTGAGCGCCGAAGAATAGATGCTTTCGAACTGTGGTGCTGGAGAAGACTCCTGAGAGTCCCTTGGACTGCTAGATCAAATCAGTCAACCCTAAATGAAATCAACCCTGACGGTTCCCTGGAAGGACTGGTACTGAGGCTGAAGCTCAAATATATTGGCCACCTAATGTGAAGAGAGGACTCTCTGGAGAAGACTCTGATGCTGGGAAAGATTGAAGGCAAAAGGAGAAGGGGAAGGCAAAGGATGAGATGGTTAGACAGCATCACCGATGCAACAAACATGAAAATGAGCGAACTCAGGAAGATAGTGGAGGACAGGAAGGCCTGGCGGGATATGGTTCATGGGATCACGAAGGGTCGGACACGACTTAACGACTGAAGAACAACAAAACTTATTAAACTAATTAAACTTGGCAAACCAAAACAACAACACAGACAGAGAGAGAAACAACAGTTTAAACACTGAGGGCAATTCCACTTACTAAATACAGGCCAGGCAGCCCAATCCTGTGTAGGATATGGCGGTCGGCCATGTTGGTGTATCTGGGACCTGGAGGAAGCCTGGGATACCGGGGATCTTGGCCCTCGGCATCCCCGCCCCCTCCCGGTCCTGGGCAGCAAATGCCCTCCCTCCCTTGCCGCCCGGTCTGCCCTTGCCCTTCCCCTGCCCCGACCGGCGTAGGTCTTGTACCGGCACTGCTTGCTCTCTGGGTGTTGCACAAGTGCTTTACAGCACTTGCACGACACCCTGCCCCGGGGCAGGACTTGCACAAGATTGGGCCGTGAGAGTGAGCCTGAAATCAGAGAATGAAGCTGCTGGTCCCTGAGTTCATCTCAGTTCCCACCTACGTCTTGAAATTTTTAGAGAGATAGTACCTATTTTTTCTAATATAAGGGATTTTCAAGGTAATTTTGCGTATACACGATTTTAGCTTTATGCGCTAAATGTAACCATCTAATGAGACAAGGGGAAACTGTATATGTACTTATACAGTACTCTTCCCATTGAGAGAAATCTGCAAATCTCCCTTTTGAGTTAAATTTATCAACCCTAATAACAGAAGCTAATTGAGAGATACCTCTACTTAATTTATTCTAATACTTGTCCTAACATTTCAATAACTGTTCTGGGATTAACTTCTGACTAATTAAATCTTCATGCTTGGCTTTGTTTACCAATTGTAAATCATCCAGCAGGATCAATACGAATTCCTGTGCAAGCCTATACTAGTTTCAGGGACTTTTTCAGCTCCAGCGGCAGCGATTCCCAGGATTGCCGCCGCCGCCGCCGCCGCCGCCGCCATGCTGTACCCTCCCCTTAAGGGGGCAGGGGTCAGCTTTGGTTCTCAATAGTGGGTCACGACCCACAGTTTGAGAACCACTGCCATAAGAGATTAGGAAGTGCTAGACCAGGGGTTCTCAACTAGTGGTACTAGTGCCACCAGTGGTACTTTGGCCAACTGCTGCTGGTACTCGGACTGCCAAACTACCAGAACCCCTCTTCGACGCAGCGTTTCTGGCGGTGCGTTTTGCTCCCAAGAGGCTTCTGCCTTTGGCCGAACCTCTCAGGAATGTTGAGAAGGGCACTTCCACCTGCTCAGAGCCTCCTACCTGCATTTTCTGGTCTCTGCAAACCCGGAAGTAACTGGTGATGATGTCATCGCCAGTCACTTCTGGTGGTATGCAGCAGGAGAGGGGCACCAGAGGCAGTACTCGACCGGGAAGGGGTTGAGTTGACTTCTGCTTTGTAAAAATAAAAATTAACCCTGGACCATTTTCCTGCCCAAATATGATTATTTTTCATTTGTTTTTGTTTTTTTAACCAGTTCAAGCTCCCCCAAATCCACCAACAAAGGCAATGGCCTTAATAAAATAATAGAAGTTTTGCTTCTCAATGGCAGAGTTCCTGGCAAATTAGGGCAGCTATAATCAAGTCCATTTCTCTGTGTTCTTCACCACCTGCATGAAGCTTTTCCAATAGCTCCACAAGGGGAAAGAGGCAAGGAAGATGGGCAGGAGATCAACGCTCTGTCAGGCAGAATGAGCCTCTCTGCACAACTCTGACATGTGTGGAGGACTTCGGGGAGGGAAAGGCCAGATAGAGCCACAAGTAGCAGCTGGCTAGTAAGCCAAGCCAAAAATGTGTGCACCCCCTTATGAAGTGTTTTGTTTCCAAAATGTTGTTGTGTGCCCACTATGTGATTGCACATTTTGGATGTACATACTGTATATATACGTATTATTAGCCCCTTTGGGCCTACTGCATTGGAGGGAAAAGCCAGGCGAACATTTTATAAATGAATAAATTAATGAGGAACGGGTTGACTGTGGTGACTGAGTATTGCCTGCGGGCAACAAAACAGAAACACTTTACAGTCCTTGGGTCTTTGTGTTGGTCATTTATGGCCTGAAAGAAACAAAGATATTTGTGGGTAGCTAGACTATTAAAATAATGTTATGGGCTAGTAATTTTTGTGAACTTATTTGCAAGGTTGAAATGGCTACAGTTAGGGACATGATTGATCAAAAAAGAGCTCCTCTAGAGTGTAACTTGTGTTACAAGGATCCCTGAGGAAGCTGCTTTAGCTACCCGAAGAAAGATAGAGATGGGTGTCAGTTCTATATTCTGGTTCTGCAGAGATTCATGGATATGATTTTCAGAATGGCTATGCAATCTCGATGCACGATGCCAGAGGTTCTAAGGACGGAAACTGATAAGAACATAAGAACATAAGAAGAGCCCTGCTGGATCAGGCCAAAAGCCCATCTAGTCCAGCTTCCTGTATCACACAGTGGCCCCACCAGATGCCTCAGCTCCACTGAAGTGGTCCCTGCTTGCAACAGCTGCAAAATATTGCTCACAATGGACAAGTTGTTTTCCACAGCAATAAATCCTTTCCTTTTAAGCATTAAAAGGAATGATCCTCCAAGATTACAGGTTGAGAGTGCCCAATTAGTGCACTGCAAAGAGACAGGAAAAATACATTGTCTCTAGAGAGTTATGAACACTGGGTACGGGGTATGGTTGATCCTCCTCTGTGTCCCTTTGCCACATGTTCTGGTCCATGAGATTCTGGAGAAAATGGGGGGGGGCTCCTTGATTTTCATGGTGAGTCCAGTTAAAATTGGCAATTTTTTTGGGGGGGGAGGTTATCAGCAGTAGTAGTGGGCTTCTTTCTTGTTGAACGGTTGAATCGTCACCACTTCTGAAAGTGGTGGTTGAAGCAGTGAAAACACCACTTCTCTGGTGGGCATCTGGTTCCTGCTAGGCACCAGGTCATCATGTAATCCTGCGATGCCCTGGCACACTCTATGGTGAACTATATTACCCAGATGCAGCTGGGCATTCAGCAGGGAAGTGGCAACATTTCAAATTCTCTGTGACTACAAGTGAGTCTCCCCCAACCCCCTGAAATCAGTCAGCATTTTCTCCAGTGCTGTGCCACCATTTTCTGGGGCAGTGATATAAAATGAGAAATGGGGGGGGGAGAAGAAAGTGACTACAGGACTATGAGCGCAATCCTCTTCTAAAATCTGCCGGCGGAACGAGTGTTCCGCCGGCCAAAGATGTCTCAAATGTGCCATAAGGCACATTTGCGTCTACTTCCGAGCAGGGAAGGCCGGCACAAGGCCGGCCTCTCCTGCTCCGCCACCCGAAGCCTCGCCGGCCCACCGCCGGACCTAGGTATAGATCCAGCATAGGGGGTGATTCGGGAGCAAACGGCAAGGGCCGATGGGCTCAGACAATCGGTAAGGCGGGGATTAGTTGGTGGAATTCTGAGGAGGCCGATCAGGCCCAGCGCCGTTTACACTCGAGGAAGGGGACAAGCGTCCCCTTCCCCGAGGAGACTTTCTGCCATGGGCGAAGTTGCCAGCGGCAGAGCACGGGATCCAACGGACAGCCTCGGCAACCCGGCTGATCCTACGGCAGGATCGGGCTGTATGTTTCCTTCTACCCTAGAACCTTTGCACTAGTATGACATTCACCCACAGGCAGTGAGTAGGGCTGAGATAAAAGGTTGTATCCTGTGGCCACCCACCATACCTCTGAAGGTTACAGCACATGTAGCAAGGTTTCAATATAATATCTTAATACACAATTATATAATTTATACAATGATAAATCTGCAGAGGCAGGCATATAACAGAACTATACACTGGCTATTTTAAGACATAATGTGAAACTATGGTTTGTGCTAGCCATAGTTAAGACCCCACACTATGGTTTGAGCTTCCAGACATACAACAGCTTAGAGTTGCTTCTGCTTTTCTTTAATAATAGAACAATATTTATTTATTTATTTATTTAATTTCAGTATTCATATATTCTCAATAGACTCAAGGCAGATCAGATGAACATAAATCCATTTTTCAATGAGATTTTTTACAAGTATTATTCCATGAGACAATCTCATAGAACCTCCATATTTCCAGGTGTTTCCCTTCATAGTGCAGTCGTCACCCTGGCTGCCGACTCTTTCACTTTCCAAGCTCTTGCAGGCAGCTGCAACCAAGCTTTAGACCGGCTTCTCAATCATGTTATCCATTGGGAGGGGTGGGGGGGGGGTTGTTTTTTGCCAACTGTCTCCTTCACGCTCCACTCCTCCGCACAGACATGCCAGCGACCTTGGTCTCCCATTCAAGTACTGGCGTCACTGCAGGGGGGCGGAGCTCTAAGTTCCGCTGCGATCCGACCCTCCGTTACATGGGAGAATGAAGCGGCCCCGCCCCTTCGCCTTCGGAACCATTCAGGGCAGTGAAAACAATGCACAGGAGACTCCCTGCGCATTGCTTTCACTGCCCTGAAAGGCTCCGAAGGTGAGGGGGCGGGGCCGCTTCATTCTCCCGTGTAACGGAGGGTCGGATCACGGCGGAACTTAGAGCTCCACCCCCCTGCAGTGACGCCAGTGCATTCTGCTTAGCTATTTCAAGCAAGGCAACAGCTCAACATCCAGACCATTTCCTGCCCTATTCAAGTTCATTTATATGTAAATATTTTCAGACAAGCAGCAAATGATAATTTTGATGAACTTGAAAATCTGTGAAGATGACAAAAATTATATTTGCTTTTCTGCTTCTTACTACTTTATCAACTTCGAAGGGTTACACAAAGCAACTCTGAGTCTGCTCCCAAGAGACACCAGCGAGTTATGTCTATCCATCAAATGCTGTCTCTCAAGTCATAATTTGTACTATCATTAGCCTCTCCAGCAGCAAAGAGCTTCATGCTGGCTAGAACGTATTATCTTGAGAAATCTGAGACTCTGTGCCCCAAAGCTAATCCTAAACTACTTTACTCGAAGGAGAATCACAAAGTTGTGAGCAAAAGGTCACGTTAAAAATTTGTTTGACTCTTTTTAATTAATGCCGGCTCAGCTGCGCACAGATCATTAAATAACACGGGTAGAACAATCTGTGAACTGATCAGTGCTCATGAAAACAGAATTATGATTGTGATCCAAAGCAGCAGCAAGACTGGACAGAGTAGAAGCCCACCTAAGCCAGAAGTCTGCTTGCAGTTGGTGCTAGCTAAAGCAACTTCAACTGGCACAGAAACATGCTATTGTGGGTTGAACGCAACTGTGTTGAGAAAGTGATCCCCTCAGCTAATGTAGACATGCTAAACAAGGATCCTCTCCCTCCAAAAGTCCCCAACACCACATTCACTTATACAACTCCCCTCTACAAAGTTAGTCCTCTCCTTTTCCCTGCGATCACTGCCTTTCCCTTATTTGAATATACTGTATATTGTTTTATACAAATGATTATCCCACCTGGCTCAATATCACCTACACAGCAGCTCTCTGGGGATTTAGGAAGGAGTCTTTCCCAGTCATACTTGGAGATGTTAGAGATTGAACCTGGGCCTTCTACATACAAAGCATGCGCTCTACCACTGTGAGTATGTGTTTTGTACCACATACAAACCATGTGTTCTACCTCATCCTCAATCAAAGGGTTTACCGACATTTATCAATATTTACCAACAAGGAGGTTATACATCCGTGCTCCACTGACCTAAAGCATTGCAAATGTGCCGTTAAAGCACATTTGTGATGACCTGGGTGTAAGCGGTGCTGGCGCGGAGGCTAGCACCGCTTACCATGCCACGCTGTGAAACTCACCTGACCCCGGCCACCGCAGGTAAGTCCCGCACCGACGGTGCAGGGGCGGGACAGAGCAGCGAGGGAGGGGGGTCATTGGCTGGGCTGGGAGTGGGCAGGAATATCGGTGGCAATATTCTACGCCCCTTCTGGCCCGTGCTGGCATTACACCGCCTCCCCAAATGTATGCCAGGTTTGGACCTGGCGTGCATTCGAGGAGGCCCATATAGGACCCAGGCTCGCTTACACCCAGGGAAGGAGACGAATGTCCCCTTCTCCCAAGGTGCAGCCTAGCAGCCCAGGATGGGCTCAGGATGCGATGACCGGTCCTTTACGCCAGTCATGCATTGTTACACAGGATTGCGCCGTAAGTAGAAAATGTTTGTAAAGCGCTTTGGACTTTCGAAAGCACTATATACATGCTTAATCATTAAATATTATTATTATTAAATACTATTCAAAAAGATCATTATTAATAATATTACAAGTAAAATAGGGAAACCTATATTATGAGAAAGAAACTAGGTGCATCAGCATGGCAGCTTAGATCTGTTCTATACATATGTTGGATGCAGCTTAAAAGCACTTGTAATCCAAGACTTTTACTCTTTGTCATTTGTATGTATTTTTTCCAAAAAATCTCGATCTTATGATGCTGCCAAAGCTTTAACTTTCACCACTGTCAGCAAGTTGTATCCAAAGCCTCATATGAACAACTGACCTGAATGTGACAACCAGAAAGTTCCTAAATGGGCCAGTCACCAGTAGGCTAGCATTTATTTCAAAATGGCCTGCATTTTCTAGACCTTTGCAGGCAAGATCCAGTCAACTTTATGTACTTTCGAGTCCCCCTGATTTCAATGAGAGAGATGTAAGAGTACGTAATTCTTCCATTGATAGCAACATGCATTAAAAATGCTTAACTTTGGTCGGATTGTGCCCTGTGTAATTAATCACAAGCACATTGTAATTGCTACCTGCTGTAATAAGCTTGATGTTTACTATTCCTAATGGGCTGTCGCTATGGCAACACCTGATCACTGTCAACTGTATTGTAACTCTAGAACTCCGCAAAATCAATTAATCTAATAAGGAAATGAGAAATGCTGCAAACAGATCAGTTAGTATTTTGTTCCTGCCGTCTTTAATGTATCAGAACTGCACACAGAAATGAAATATTAAAAATGGAATCCCCTCCATTAAGAAGAACTTTCCTAGTCTCCTGTAATGGATGTACAAAGTGCAAAATAAAACATGTGGCTGTAACAGGAATGAGAGTTACCTTCATCACAAAGGCATTTTACAGAAGTAATTACAGGCAATATCTATAGTAGAGTCTTTCCACCGGTTTTTGGCACAACAAACGTCATTGTTACAGTAGGATCCAGACATCTTTTCTACATGTAGTTCTTTGTTCTACAGCACTCAGGCCACAGTTTTCTGGTGCTGGGGAAACGGCAAGTAACTACAGTAGAGCAGTTTACAGCATGCCTGTCTATGCAGACGTAAATTCTACTCCCAGTGTCCTCAATTCCAAATGGGTAATAATACAGTAATATCTCCTGTAACACTGCTTCATTATAGCACTCTTTAGGCACAATTCTACTTGCCCCCCGCATTGGCACAGCGCGGCCTGCGCTGATGCTTATCATCACAAAAGTGTTGTAAAGTGCTTTGCAGTGGCATAGCACTTGCCAGTGCTGTCATTGCCAGTCTTCGCGCACTGGCAGAAGGAGCAGCGCGGGCCGAAGAAGGTGAGTTTCGCGCCAAGCGGCACGAGGACGGAACGGGGCAGGGGAGGGTGTAACGGGGCAGGGGATGGGTGGCAATGGGAGCGGATTGAGCCCGGGAGGGGAGTGGGATCGGCGGCACTGGCACATGCTGCATCCTATTCCCCCTCCCGGGCCCAATCCACTAACACGGAGCAATGCTGATTGGGCTATCGAGTCTGCACAGGTCTGAGTTGCCCCATAGCGGCTGCTGGGCTTAACCTGGAGCAAGGGAACATTTGTCCCCTTACCCTGCAGAGACCTCCTGCAGTCATTATCCTCGCACAGGATGCAGCATAGCCCGCACTGGCCCCACTGCAATGCAGCGTGGGAACTTAGGCAGGATTGGGCTGTTTGCCATGGGTGTAATTCTTACAGTACTATAAAAAAAAGGAAAAGGTTAAAATTTACCAGACTTTTCAAAAGTGATGGCAAAAGTACTGCAGTCTGCGCTGTGCTTTCAGCCGACAGAAGTGGCATATTCTGGTAGCACGGCGCCAATGAGTGTGGTGTATTCTAGCTAGCATGGGGCCAATGCTTGCTACCAGGACATGCTACAGAACAGGAAACAGCGAGCAGGGCAATTTACCCTAGGTGTCTCCTTCAACAAGAAGCCTGTAGTTTATTTATTTATTTATTTTTCTCATTTTTATACCACCCTTCCTCCAAGGAGCTCAGAGTGGTGTACATATTTCCTCCCCTCCTTTTTGTCCTCACAACAACCCAGTGAGGTAGGTGGGGCTGAGAGATAGTGACTGGCCCAAGGTCACCCAGGAAGCTTCGTGGCTGAGCGGGGATTTGAACCTGGATCTTCCAGGTCTAAGTCCGACTCCCAAACCACTACACCATCCTGGCTCTGGCGCTGGGGATGAGTTACAACCTGGCTCATCCTTCTGGGAGTAGCTGCTCCCATCATCTTCCACCACTGTCATGATGGCTGCCGGGGTCAACTACTTCACAGGCTCCTCCACCCTACTGTACTTGCAAGGCTGCTGCAAGGATCACAGTTAGTCTGTGCAGCAAGTTGCTAAGAGCCCTCACTTGGGGAAGCACGTTAGTACCCAACAAGGCAATGAATATTCTATCAAAACTTCCTCAACATTTCCAGATCACAGAATTTGATTTTCAAGTTAGAAAGCTGCTTCCCTCGTGATAAATACTTAGAATCCAATTATTCAGAGTCTTTGATCTTGGTAGTGGAATTTCAGCTCCTGACCTTGTAATTTCAGCCGCAAAGGCCGACTACAAAAAGTGTTCACAATTCTACACTGCACAGATATCTGTTGCAGTTTACTGCTTGGTACCCACCTACTATTTTGAAATCAATGTGATAAGACTGCCAGGAGGGAGGAAGCAGTGAAAGTTTTTCCAGTTTCAAGGTCTCATTCCTAGCATAGCCATTTATAAACCGACGATTCCCACAGCAGTGGGAATATAACCTTTGTAACACAGATAATCACAGTGGTAATTTACTGGCAGCCTGAGGTTCATTACCAGCAAGTCACAATGGAATTACAACCGAAGAGAAAGAGAAAATGAAAATGCTACCTGCGACTTGGGGCTCAGGGTAAGGGCACATAGATCTGGGGGGGGGGAAGAGATGGAGGGAGAACGAAGGCAAGAGAATGAGTGGAATTGGAATTGCATAATCACTAAGCTAAATTAACTGCTTCATCTATCTTCTCAGGAAGCAGAGAAGCAAAATAAAAATTTATCTGTACAGTATATAGATTTATTTGCACCTCACTTTCAAACACAGTATCAGAAGCATTAAGAGACTTCTTCAATGGATAGAAAATTGAAAGTTGGTACACATGATGCAGCCAGATGCATCCTGGCTACTTGAAAACATCTGATATTTTCACCTCTCTGCCTTTCATATGGGACATAAAGTTTACCTCATAATAACAACAGTTAGCACCCTAGCAACAAACAAGCCTAGGAGTAGATGATGCTCTTCCTGGTCTCCATCATTTCTTTTAACCAAAAAGCCCCCTAGAATGACATCACGGGCAGTGCAATCCTGCCTAACTATACATGGCCGGCCTAAAGGGCTGGTCGCTATATCCTCTGGCCCATTGCGGCCTGCCCTGGTGCGACCTGGACTCTACCAGTGTAAGTCACACGGGCCACAAAGGGCCTCCTCAGATGTGCGCGAGCTCTGAATCTGGCATACATCCCGGGTGGGGGTATATGGCCGGTGCAGGATGGGAAAGGGCTCAGGATATCGACAGAGCATGCCGCTGATAGCGCCGCCCTCTCCCAGCCTGAGCCAGCCAATGCCCTCCCAGGCTGCCCCTGCCCACCCTCCCCCCATTCCTGCATCCACCGACACTGGACTTATTGTCGGTGGCAGGCACAAGGTTCAGAGGGCAATGGAGTGAGGGCTGCCAGCCTCCGTGCCAGTGGCCCTTACAAGTCATCACAAACGTGCTTTATGGCACGTTTGCAACGCTTTCGAGCAGTGGAACCCGCACTCTACCACTCTAAAGGATTGCGCCGATAATGATGTAGCATTGTAGAGATAGGGCTTCTCGGTTAAAAAAAAAATGTTGTCTCATTTATCTAGTACAGGTTACTGTAAAACTGTAGTGTACTGTAAAACTAGTAAAATTGTTGGCTTATTAACTAGTGAGAGCCATTTTTGTCAGAAGCCTCCATCAGAGCAATGCTACATCTTCAAATGGCATCATTCTGGGGGGTTTGCAGTAACAAATATTGACCGACAATTGGCAAATGCCATGGGAGGCATTGGTGTACCCTGAAAGCCTCCAAATGGTTTTCTAATTTTTCCACCTGCAAATGGGACAAAGAAGTTGTTCCACCACTGGGAGGGCAATTTGGCTGTGTTGACAGAGAGGGCCACTTCTGGTGTCGCACCAATTTTGCGTAACTCCTTCCCCAAAGAGAATAGGTTTGCCCCTTCCCTCTTTTTATTTTACAGCTTGTTGAAAAGCTTTGTTTTCCATCAAGTTTACTTTCTCCTCCCTGCAAATTTTGGCTTATTGTCCTTCTGTGGATGTAAAGCATTTTTACCCAAGGGTGTATATACGCAACAGGAGTTAAATGTGTACACCTGTGGGCTGGGAGGAAATGGTTAGTTGTGTTATGAGTTCTGTTGTTGCTATTGCGCTGTGTTCTGTTTTTATTGGGGGGGTTTTATTGGAAGCTACCTTGAGCACCTCATTTATGGGAAGAGAAAGGTTTTAAAAGAAATATGGAGTTCTTTTTTTACAGCCCCAGTGATTTCATCCCCACAGCCATGAGATTAAATGCTGCCATTACTACAACATAGGTTTTCACATAAGGAGAATGTTCAAGTAAAGTATGGTTACCCAGTTTATTGTTAGCCACGTGTAGAAGATGACCAAATACAGTACTGTAAATAAATGTGGACATAAAAACGTTGACTTTCCCTTAGCATGCCACAGCATTTTTTTCCCAAGTGCGACCACAGTTCTTTCCAGCAATGTTGCTCTGCCAGTGATCATTTACTCCATGCAGTATCAGATCAGGATCCTAGTGCTGTTTAATAGCTAGATAAAATTTCTGGGATAAGTTATCAGGGAGGTTGGGCTGGAGTACCACCAGTGTGCAGATGACATCCTGCTCTACAATTCTATCCCACCTGGAGCAAGGGAACATAGCAATTATCCTCCCAATTTAGTATTCCCAAGTGAAGTTTTTTCACTTAGCCACTTCTGCCAAGCAGTCACCAAATATATTTATATTTAATGTCCTGAGTATATATTGTCTTCAATAAATGTGCATTCTTCAATGTGTGCATTCTCATGCTTAAATAAATAGTAACTTTTTTCATCCATGGGCTTTCCAAAAGCATCTAGTTACTGATGTTTACTGCATGAACACAATATAATCCCCAATCATTAGATTGAAAATAAACAAACACAGCAATGATCATACATTTCAATAGATACAGGCACTGTTTGAAGGACAGTGAAGAAGACTTAGACTTGGGTTCTTGATAAATAGACTCAACACAATGCCTTTGGAAGCCAAACACATGTGACTCTATTCCCCCCCCCCCCAGTTCTTTTTTAAAAGCAAAAAGTGGGCCTGGGAAGTTGTGAGTTTGAGGAGAGAAATATCATAACCCTTTTCTCTCCAGGTGCTTTTTCTGCTCAAAAGCTGTTCTCTCCCAGTGGGAGCCATATATTTTACACCAGCGAATGGTGGGGGACAACAAGAAGTTGAGTCTTCATCCCCATCTTCAAACTGGGAATCGAGTGAATGACCTCAAAAAAGAGTTGAATGAAATGGGAGATCTAAAGCCTATTACCCAAAGACTGTATTATAATAATGATGAATAATAATAAAGGGACAGATGTTCCATTTGCCTTAATTCATTGGTCTTTTGGTTTTTCAGTGAAGAATGTACAGTTAACACTCTTGTAGGTGAGTCTGAAATTTACAATCCTTCCTAAAAGCTACCACCTTCGCAATACTGCTTTCTGCAATTCCTCCTAAGCAGCTGCAACAAAGCACAAGAAGCTAAATAATGCCTTCAAGCTAAATACAGTTGAAAATTGCTATCTGCGGGGGATACGTTCCAGACACACACACCCCGCAGATAGTAAGGATCCGTGGATCCTTCAATGCTGTTTTTGGAAGGTGGACTCCAGTATCCACGGATCTCCACTATCCGCAGGGGGGGTGTCCACATCGGATCCCCGTGGATAGCGAGGGCCCACTATATTGGGTATTTCTGTTTTTCATCGATATCTTGACCCTTAAAGAAGCACCAATATTTCTTTATCTGAATGAATGGCCTTTACTCACTGTTTTGGCAGTGGTACTTACTAATTACATGTTTAGTTATCCTTCCTCTAGGAGCGCTGGTCAGCATACAATCTTCTCTCTCCCTCCTCCATTTTTTCCTCATACTAACCTTGGGAGGTAGGGTGGGCTGAGCGAGAGAGACTAACCAGCCAAACGTCATCTAGTGAGCTGCAGAGATAAGTGGGCATTTCAACTGAACTGAATTTGTCTGACATTGTGATCACTACACCAGAACTTCTTGTCAAACACCTGGAGGGTGTCAGGTGGGCTATGTTTGATTTAACTGGTTGCAAGCGAAATAAGCTGCTGAAGAATATTAGAGCCACACAAAGTAGAAGTTTGATATTCCTCATTTCCTTAAAATAACAGATCCCTAAAACCCTGCAGAACAAATAATTATTTAAATACTGTAGTTTCTTCTTTTAGAAATCATACTCTGGTAACACCATCGCTTATAGAATCCTTTTATGCAGCATAAATATAGATCTTGATATTTTTCACAAAGAACCAATAAAATCAAATATTATGAGAACCAGACATCTCATTATGTTATATTATTCCTTTTAAAACCATCTGACATATTTACCATTTTTTTAAATGATCAGCTTAATTCTCAACTACAGTTTCACCTGGAAATGATTCTGAAGCTATGTTGGTCCTCAGTTCAATACCAATTCAATGCAAGTGACAGATCTACCTTTTTAAAAAGATTTAACAAATTACCTTTCATAGAAAAGAATTCTGTGACATCGTGTTTCTCCGACACTAAGGTTGAAAAAGTAGTAAAAGAAAAGTACAGCTTTTGCAAGTGGCTTTCTAGCTATCTCTGTCCTCTGAAATGGCAGAAACCTGATAAGAATACATGAAAGGAAGACTTCTCCTTTAGATAAATTGCAGGTCTCCCACCATCTAAGAAAGTACTCAAAAATGAGAACGTGTCTCAAAAGACAGCAGTTATAAAAGAGAACAGGGCACATCATAGCTGCCTCAGCGTGAAAAATTACCTTCATTTTGAAGCATCGGAACATTCAGGGTCAAGTATATCATTCAATTGTACTGAAATAAATCTCCTGCAACTCCATACATATCAATGGTTCTCTAGATTTACATTCCTCTAAGAACGATCAGAATATGATCCAAATAAGTGCTCTTTCCTTCATTAGGCTTATTGTCAGGTTTGCAACTCATTCTCCGAATGCGACACAAACGTAACGGCAATTAACACGGATGGCTTAGATGAGCCCTTGCCATTAACCACAGAGGACAGAAACACAGATAAGAAACAGAGCAGTAAATCAAATATTCTACCAAGAGCTGAAAAGTCAATGACCCAGAATGCCCTTTGTATCCTTAGGGCTATCTGTGTCTACTTGTTCCCAGTCAAATGTTCCAAGCCAAAACACCACTTTCAGTAGCAAAATATCAATGTGATGGTGCAAAGCTGTCCTATTTCGCTTGAAACTTCTCGAGGTGAATTAGAATGGTTTCTAAACAAAACAACTGAGATTTGATGGGAATGAAATTCAAGAAGAAAGATTTCAGAAAGGCATCCTCCATCTTTCTTGACTTTCTAGTCAATAACACGCATAAGATGAGCAGCGCAATCCTGACTAAGTATCTGGTGGCAGCCGAAGGGCCGCCCACCGGATCCTATCCCCATTCCAGGCTGATTGTGATAAGCCTGGAGGTCTACTCGGGGGCAGAGAACATTCGTCCCCTTCCCCCGGTGTAGCGTTAACCTTGCAGAGCCTCTCTAGGACTTAGTCTCATTCTACTTGCCTGCAATAAGCAGCCAAAGGCTGCTTCTCCTGTTTGTTTAAGGAAGAAACAAAGCTTACTGGAGAAAAAGTAAAAGCCTGGGGGGTCCCCGCAATCCGTGGATAACTGAAACCATGGATAGAGAATCCATGGATATGGGGGCCCACCCGTACTTAGTCAGGATTGCGCTCTCAAAGTGAGATGGTTTGGAATCTCACGTGAATGCACGTGAATCAAGGGATAAGAATGGACAGGTAGAACCCAAATAGAAAGTGGATACCATTTTACCACACATTTTACCATACTTCTGCTAGTGATGTCTGGTAAACCCTAATCATCACTTAGCAGGATGTTACAAAGGAATAAGCTAACCTCAAAGCAGACTGATAATCCGTATGACCTCAAAAACAAGAATCCATTGATGGACCCCTAAGGAAACACTCCTTGAGTGTGGCAAAACCATGCTATCTCAGCTTACATCAAGCCCCATTACTGATGTGCAACATATGCTTTTCTTCCTGGATAGCTTCATTTAGTGGCTCTGGCATCTTTTGAACTTCTGTTTGCTGAAATTCAAATACATCAATATGCAGTGGTAACCTCCATGAACTCTGGTTAAGTTTATAACAATTATGCCTTAGTGACTCCATACCAGTTCCACTGAGCTGCCTTTACTTAAGATAATAAAAAAGACTTCTATGAATGGAAGCTTTCATGGCTAGCTATAATCTTACTTGTTTCTGGTATTACGGGTGAAGATGCCATGTCAATAGGAAAAGTCCTGGATCAAATCGATAATTTCCTGCGCCGTCCGCAGGTCTCCAAACACTGGCAGCCACGCACGGGAAAAATCTTTAAAATCCGAGGTGTGCAAGGTCCTTACGTTTTGTTCCAATTGCCTGGAACTTTCTCAAAGGAAACAACCCCCAAGGGATTGCAGTTTCAACTGCAAGTGTTTGGAGACCCGCGGACGGCGCAGGAAATTATCGATTTGATCCAGGACTTTTCCTATTGACATGGCATCTTCACCCGTAATACCAGAAACAAGTAAAAAAGACTTCTATGCTTCACTTGCACTGGGGTGTTTAATGGGCCAAGAACCCAAGAAATGTACTTTGGGTACAATCGACCAGGAAATTCTAACCTAATTGAAATGAAAGTGAATGATTATGATACAAGACAAAGCTCTTGCATTGCTCCTATTCAAACCTTTTTCAGGACAATTTCTACTGGAGGATTAAAAACAATGGGCTCAATCCAACTCTATTAAAATCAAACAGGGTGTGCCATATGTTTCAGTGGTGGGTGTCAGGATGTGTCAGCTTCAAGAGCCAGAATCAGATCACCTTCTCATCTGAAGAAGGTCCTGCCATGGGTCCTACATCAACCAGAACAATGGGGAGACAAAGGACCACGAGGTAAGACCTGAGACCATAGCCCAGGATGACACCTCCACTCAGGGAATCTGGGAATTAGGAGACCCAACATGAGAAGACCCCACCAGACTCACCTTCTTGACTCTGGAGGAACTCCATACAATCACCACTGTGACCTCAAGAATAGAGTACAACCGAGCCAAAGCTCAGACCCAACAGTACTCTTCTCTTGGCACAATACACTCTATTCCCAGAGCCCAAGTCAGAGATGAAACCTGACTCATTATAGACAAGATCAGGGTCTCTCTAGTGCACCAGGAAGGGTGGGAAAGCCAGGCAGTCTGCATATAGTTTTCGTTATTGCCTAGAAGTCACTGTTGCAACAGCAACATGGATCAGGTACTAGGTTTAGCTTCATCATGGACAGCTCCATGGCTGAGCAGTACAGTACTCCCCCCATATCTGCTGGGGATATGTTCCAGGCCCCTCTGTGGATACTTGAAACCGTGGATAAGAGCAAACCCCCCTTCCATGGTTTCCTGAGGGGCCCCCGCCCTGCCTCCCCTGCGGGCAGGCGTGTGTTTGCCCCCCAGCTCTTATTTTTCTTTCAGCAAGCTTTGTTTCTTCCTTAAACAAACAGAGAAGCAGCCTCCATTGCAGGCAAGTGGAATGTGACTAAGTCCTAGAGAGACTCTGCAAGGTTTCTGTTAACCTTGCAGAGCCTCTCTAGGACTTAGTCTCGTTCTACTTTCCTGCAATAAACAGCCAGAGGCTGCTTCTTCTGCTTGTTTAAGGAAGAAACTAAGCTTACTGGGAAAAAAAGTAAAAGCTTGGGGTGGGTGTCCCTGCGATCCGTGGATAATTGAAACCGTGGATAGTGAATCCGTGGATATGGGGCCCCACCTGTACTTGTGCCTCCGATTCGACATTAATATTTTTGCTGACACTGAAGGCCAGGTCCCCTGCCTAGTTCAGAAAAATGGGAATGCAACAGTGTGTGGACTATACAGTACTCTGAGCACATATAGTATATGTAAGTCTCATGGAATGTACCAGAATATTAGTAAATTCGCAACTATGTGTCCTGTTATAGCGGTGTAAACTGAGAGGGTTGTACTAGCATGGCCTCTTCCATTAATTTTAGCATCAGCCAAAACTTCATACAGGTGTGCTCTACTGAAACCCTACTGAGCTATGCAGTGCAGCCCTTATCTGGAGTATATTATCTTTACACTGTTTTTACGTGCATCCAAACTAGTAAACACTACTCCTATATGAAGCCAGTTAAATGGCATACTGTACCCTTGAATTTCTTGTTTGTTAATTTTATCAACTGTAGCTACTTGCCTTAAACCATCAGTTTTCAATGCACGTATTTCCTCGAATGAAGCACTATAAGATCTTTTGTGCTTTTAATGCAGTCCAAAGAAAATTGCAGAGAAAACATAATCATCATTCAGAAGCAAATAATTAGGTCATTCTTGCTGAAATAACACATTACTTGCAAACTTCACAGGAATTCATTTGGCTTATGGTAGACCAGAATTATTTGTTGATTTTTTCTAGATTAATTCTGATTTCAAAATCTATATCATAATAGCCAACTGCCAATGATATAAGCTCGTTAGCCATCAGAATGGCTTGAAATGAAATGAAAATCCCCATTTTCCATCTCCTTTAGAGTCATCCTCCAAACCCACTTCTGCCTCAAACCATTCCTCGGTCACAATAGATGCAGGAGTCAGTGCTAAATGCTGTCAAACCACCTCATCTTGGCTAAGCCTTCCTCAAACTCTTCCCTTTTCCTTTACTTTTGCTTTTTCCTTGCAAGTGACACTTCAGTTCTACGTACATTTACTTGCAGCGAAGAGCCAAAAGCCTCAGCAAATAAAAATAGTTTTCACTGGTTCCTAAAAGATAACCCTTTTGGCACCAGCTAACTATATCTGAAGATGTGGTCTAAAAATGTAGACAGGATTGGGCTGCCCATTATTATTATTAATTATTATTATTGTTATATACAGTATTTATATGCCACCTTTCTGGTCATTGGATTTCTCCTCTGACTTTATTCAAGGCGGTGTACATGGGCAGGCTGTTCTAAACCCCAAGGGGTTTTTATAATATAATAATGTTCTAGTCTTTCATAGAACCCTTCATTCAAGATGTTGCTTTCACAGTCCAGCTCTCTCTCTCTCTCTCTGGCGTTTGCCTCAGCACGCTTCAGCTTCAGATAACACAGGCAACCTTGATTGTCACTCAAGCGTTGCAGCTGCAGCTTCACTACCCCACAAGACTCTGCAGCTTATCAGCTCGGCGTGCCAGCAGCTCTCCGACAGACTTCCGGCCGTCTTGAACTGCTGTACTGCAGATCTTCAGGCAGATTTATGAGACGAACGCTCTACGTCCTGAGCCAAACGTCCTGCCCTCCAGAGACAGACGTCCTGCCCAACGTCACCAAGACATTTGGGCTGCAGA
Source organism: Plestiodon gilberti rubricaudatus (assembly GCA_026170595.1). NCBI lineage: Eukaryota > Metazoa > Chordata > Lepidosauria > Squamata > Scincidae > Plestiodon > Plestiodon gilberti. Next base: position 21,906,554 of record JANXHW010000002.1, on the reverse strand, counting down.
GTCAACAGTATGCAGATAACACTCAGCTCCATCACACTTCTTCATCTGATTCTGGGGAGCAGTGGAAACTCTTAACTGGTGTCTGGCTGTTGTGTGGGACTAGGTGGGGAAAAACAAGCTGGAATTTAATCCAGACAAGGCAGAGGTACTATTAGTTGAGTGGTCTACCAGCCTGGGAAATGGAGTTCAAGCTGTCCTTGATGGGGCTGTGCTCCTCCTTAGAGCAGGTTCACAGTCTGGGGGTGAGCCTTAATCCAGAGTCCAAGTGACCTCAGTGATGAGGGGTGTCTTTTATCAGCTTCAGCTGATCCACCTGCTGTGACCTTTCTTGGAAAGGTTTGATCTAGCTACAGTTAACCATCCTTTGGTAGCCTCCTGGTTGGACTACTGTAATGTGCTCTATGCGGGTCTGCCCATAGAAAGTGGTATAAACTTTCAGTTGGTTTAAGATTAGTATAAGGATACTAACCAGTGGTACTCAGTGGAATCACCAGTTCCTTGTGAATGCTGACAGGCAGATTTTTTTTCTCTCCCTACCTGGAGATATTGGAGATTGACAGCCCAATCCTAACCAACTTTCCAGCCCCGATGCAGCCATGCCAATGGGGCACGCGCTGCATTCTGTTGGGGGGGGGCAGTCACAGAGGACTCCTCAAGGTAAGGGAACATTTCTTCTCTTACCTCAGGGCTGGGAAGTTGGATGGGAAGTTGGATGGGTTGGGTTGTGAATCTAGGATCTTCTACATGCAACACAGATGCTCTTCCTCTTTCAGGTCTTGCTCTGAGTGCCTTTGCCCTCAGAGAACATGAGCCTTGCTGGATCAGGCCAAAGGCCCATCTAGTCAGTGGTGTTGCTGGAGGTGGGGCGGAACGCTAAGTTCCGCACCGCGATGACCCTCCGTTACTCACCGGCACGTGGCAGCCCCGCACCCTCACCTTCAGAGTCATTCAGTGGGGCGAAGGCAATGACGCAGAGAGTCTCCTGCGCGTTGCCTTCGCCACACTGAAAGGCTCCAAAAGTCAGAGGCGGGGCTGCCTCATGCCAGTGAGTAACGGAGGGTCAACGCGGTGCAGAACTTAGCATTCTGTCCCACATCCAGCAACACCTCTGCATCTAGTCCAGCTTCCTGTATCTCAAAGTGGCCAATTAGATGCCTCTGGGAGCACACAGACAACAAGATACTTGTATCCTGTTGCCGCTCCCTTGTACCTGGCATTCAGAGATAGGCTACCTTTAAAACCAAGAGGTTGCATACAGTCATCATAAAGAGGTATGGTGGGCATCCACAAGGAGCAGGGTTTTTTCAGCGATGGTGCCAACCTGTGATCTGTCATCTCACTGAGGCTCAGTTGATGCTATTATACTTAAAACTTGGCTTTTTTGTTCAGCTTTTGGTAGTGAGGGAGAGTGAGGGTTGTAATGGTAGTGTGGTTCCTAAAATGGTCTTCCATTTGGATTTCTTATTGGCAATAATGCCTTAATACATTTTTTAAAATATTGTTTTATTCTTTATCCTGTACACTGCCTTAAGTTGCCTCTGTGGCAAGAAAGGCAGAACATAAATCACACAAATTCAAGGAAAGACGCTTCTCCTGCTTAGCACTTTGCCCTCTGACTGCGGACTTTGCTGGACAGCTCCCTTCCTGGTCAGCGCTCAATCTGACAGCTCTTCATAGCAGTTCATCTCACTATTAGCATCAGCCAAAACTCCATACAAGTGTGCTCTATTGAACCCTACTGAGCTATGCAGTGCAGCCCTTATCTGGAGTATACTATCTGCGCAATCCTACCCAGCTCCTCCACTGGTGCAGCCAGTAGTGAAGGGTAGAACAGGAGGCTTTGGAAGGGAAAGGAGATTTAAATCCCCTTTCCCTCCCAAAGCCTCCCATTCTCCCTCCAACTCTGCTGCACCAGTGGAGGAGCTGGGTAGGATTGTGCTGTATATTTATTATCTTGACACTGTTTTTACATGCATCCAAACTATTAAACACCCCTCGGCCTCACCAGGCAGGCCAGATTGGAACAGTTTATATTGAATAAGACAATACTTTATCATAAAAACTGGAGCCCTCTGCACACAAAGACTAAATTCTACTCCATTAAAGGAACCTGGACAGCCTACATGAGCTCAGGGTTACAGCTACTATTATCAATTGTATTATTTTATTATTCAGATGTGAGCCTGAAGTCAAGCAAGGGGGTTGTTCAGGTTTTCTTGCATCCCGAGCTAGTTCGCGGTGGTGTAGGAGGAGGTGACAAGAAGGGAACTAACCTGATGCTGGTCCTAACAGCTCTGTTGGGGGCTTCGCCATGTCACAGTGTTTTTTAAGCATCAGAATGCCCTTCTAGAACTGAACTGGTTCTCTCTATTCTATACTCAAATGTAAATATATGCAGTTTCCTCTGGGAAGCAAAATTAAAAACAAAGCAAAAGAACCGAAGAGCTTGCCTCAACATCACTCCAAAGGCCATGTGATAAAGGAGGCTATGCTAATCTAATCTCATACTATATTATGTAACATATTTAAAGTCAATCATACAGTGATTAAATAGAGATGTAAGTAAACTATGATTTATGTGTTAGAACAGAGATGTATTAAGATACCGCTTGCCTTATTTTCACAGTACTACAAAGGTACAAAAGGATTCTATTTATATTAGAATATAATCCTTACATTATAGTGGGAAGTCTGACACAACAAAACATGCTGTCCAGTTGTGTCATCTCTAACATTCTTTGAATGTAATGAGATGTTTTACATAAGCAGTAGCATTTTTGCTTGCATTTGGCAGGCCATTTTAATGTTTAAAGATGGGATACATAAAGCTGAATGTATGCAGAGATGGAAACTGCTTGAGTCATCTAGAAACAGTAAACAAAATGGAAAATTAACAATGTCAGCGGTTCCAGTATTTTCAATTAAGAAGTTATATTTTATAGAATAGGGGCCTTAGGAAAATGTGTTCGAATTGATTCTCTTTTTTTTAAGCACTGGTGTTTAATAGGAAGAATGGGAAAGGTTTGCTTTCTTTAATTTATTATCATATTAAATTTCTATGGCTCAAGTGGAAGCAACTTTAAAATTAAATAGGAGAAAATGTCAATCACAGTAAGCGCTAATTCAGTATAGGGAAAAAAATGTTTACAAATGGATCTGCATTATCCCTGTGAGCAAACACAGAAGGAAGTCATTATTTTTCTTTTAGCATTGAAACCCTTACTGACTGAGGGCGCAATCCTGTGTAACTCTTGCACCGGTGTAACAGTAGATCCCCCGTAGGACGTAGGACAGACACCGTCATAACCCCCCTCAGACAACTCACATGTGCAGTTCGGACGCGGAACGGACATCGGCACAACTCCGCCGGTGCAGGGGGCATTCTGGGGGCATTCAGATGCCCCCAGAATGCCCAATGCGCTGGCGGAGTTGCGCCGGCATCCGTTCCGCATCCAAACTGCGCATGTGAGTTGTCTGAGGGAGGTTATGACGGTGTCCGTCCTATGTCCGTCGGTGTACAGCAAAATACACTGGCATAAGTGCTCTTACACCGGGTATCTACTGTTACACCAGTGCAAGAGTTACACAGGATTGGGCTGTGACAGCGCAATCCTATGCATGTCTACTCAGAAGTAAGTCCCTTTATGTTCAATAGAGCTTACTCCCAGGAAAGTGTGCATAGGATTGCAGCCTGAGTGATATCTATAAGAACAGAAATGATCACTGTTGGAGGAATTACCAATACAAAACTGGCATTTGGGGGCCTCTCCAGTGGAACTGCCTCCAAATTTAGACCTTTAAAAAAAATCACTTTGATGGTTAAGTATACCTTCCTTGTAATCTGTTGAATATTTTGCTTGGTCTTTTCACAGAATAGTTAGAATGAGTATTTTGAGTTAGTGCAGAATATAATGACTACAATGAAAAGTTGCTCCAAAACTGCAAGAATAATTGAGCATTCGGGCCCGGGAGGGGGAAGGGATCCGAGACGCCGTGGTGAGCCATTTCCTATTTCCCCTCCCAGGCCTTTTCTGCTGACATGGGAATGCTCAGTTCTACGCCAGAGAACTGAGCTGGCAGAGAACCGAGTAGCCCCATTGTGGTGGCTGGGGTTTATCTGGAGTAAGTGGAGAAATGTCTACTTACCCCAAAGAGATCTCCAGTCAAGGTCTCCCCTGTATAGGATACAGCGTGGGCTACATGCTGCATGGCCCAGGCCGGGAGGGGGGGATAGGACTGGGCTGTTAGTGTTTTTAGTCTCAAGCTGGCTCATGGATTCTCTCCTCTCTATTTCTGGCTGGACAGATGTAACAGCAAAATATGATTTGCACTGAAGCGAGAGAAACAGAGTACAGGAAGGCCATGGGAAGCAGTAGTGGAGCTACACCCCCCCCCCCATCACAGGATTTGACGTCACAGGGCCTGCTCCCGAGATATGTCATCCGGAGCTAAACGTCCCTCGGGGGTCAGACAGCAGGGTGGGGACAAAACAAACGGCTGCGTTGAGGCTGTGGACGGCTTCTCCTGCCGTCTCCGAACTATTCTACTGCTGTTCTACTACTGCCCCCGCCTGTAGCACTGCCACCACCATTTTGTCACCTCCACAGCCAGTAAGATGCCCCCCTCGTGCCGCCCAGGGACAGATCGCCCCCCGCCCCCCCATTCGCTACTGAAAGTGAAGGGGAGAGGTATGAGGGAAAGCAAAAGTTGAAGATTCGCACACAGCATTACACGTGAACCAATCCTATTTCTCAGTTGTCCAACTAGCATAAACCACATATGTTTCCATGCAGTTGGAGAGACTGGGGAACATTTTCTGTATATACTTGTTGGTAGATGTTTGCATTGAACTCTGAGAAATTTTTATATTAACTCCACTAGAAAGTTTTGTCCGCAAAGTTTCTTGTGTTTTTTCTCAATTCTGATTACTTTAAAATGTCATTTCCACAGACTGATCACGAATTTCAACACACCTTTTATTTTCTTTCTTCTTTCAAAAATGCAGTTAAAGGCCAATTGCTCAGGCCTTGTCCTCAACCCACTAGCGTCACTACAGGGGGGGCAGAGCTCTAAGTTCCGCCGAGGCTCCGACCCTCCGTTACACCGGAGCACGAAGCAGCCCCACCCCCTCGCCTTCGGAACCATTCAAGGCGGTGAACCATTCAAGCACCGCCTTGAATGGTTACAAAGGCGAGGGGGCGGGGCCGCTTCGTGCTCCGGTGTAACGGAGGGTTGGAGCCTTGGCAGAACTTAGAGCTCCCCCCCTCCTGCAGCGACGCCAGTGCCTCAACCATTTCTTAGTTCAATGGCTCTATTTTTTCCCACAATTTAAGGAGGGATAAGTTATTTTGCTTCCAGCCCTCTCACTATCTCTTAAGACAGACATGTAGACTTGTACTCATTTTGAAATGTCCCCACAGCTACGCTTAAAAAGTCCTCAAAGCTGTTCCCCAAGATCCACTTTGCACATTACTGACAAAAATATGTTTTATACAGAGTAAAACTAATGTTCCTCTCTAGCCCAGTGTTTTCAATTTTAACTGGATGTGACATTTCAAGGACTCAGGTCTGAAAGTCAATTATCTCTATTGGAGATAACCATGAGTGCATCTAGAACAAGGGTCAGCAACCTTTTCAGCAAAGGGGCCGGATGTTTGACAATGACGTCATCACGTCATCGCCGAACTTCTGGGTTGCTGAGCTCCTGGAAGCCTGCGGGCCAAATCCAGTCCACCACCCAACATCATCCGGCACGCACAGAGCTCTGCTAGAACCTTAATGCATGAAAAACAGATGCTGTACCACTAAGCTATATTTACAGCATTATTATGACACCTGCAAACATTACTAGGCTATTTATAGCCAATCAATCACTTAAAAAAATTAATTGATGAAGAAGTAATTGAATGTAATGAAGTACCGGTAATTGAATTGAATAAATTATGTATTTATAAGTAATAAAAGTTATATACAGCAAGTCCTCACCTAAAGTTGTCGATATGATCTTGGAAACTGCAACTTTAAGCAAAACAATTTATAACGAAACCAATTTCACTGTAGGCTAACTGATATACATAAAAGTTTATGGCATGTTTCTGGTCACAAAAACATGACCATGCCCAAAACACGCCTAATATAAAACATTGAAAGAAATGTGAGCTTGCTGGGCTGGAGAAAACCCACGCAGACATGGGGAGAACATTCAAACTCCACACAGAGGGAATCGATTTTTTTTCTCAACAACTTTCAAACAAAACCACGTATAACGAAACAACTTTAAGTGAGTACTTGCTGTATATAAAAAGCTACAGATGGCAGGTACCATCTTAGAAGAAGTATTGATCCTTCACTCTCACACAGGAGGGAGACCTTTTTCTAAGAAGGAGCCATTCAAAAACAAAGTAAGCTTTTCCCCCCAACAAAACTAGTGTTATAGTCATATTCATTCCTTCATTCAACTTTTAATTTAAAAGTATCAAACGGCTTACATCACATGTAGAAGAACCATAAAATGGGTAAGATATACCGTATTGTCCTGAGTATAAGACGCACCTGATTATAAGACGCACCCTTAAAGTTTGGTGCTATTAATTTTTTTTTAATTAAATCACTGGCATTAAATTGCAACAGCCTGATTATAAGACGCACCCCTAGTTTAAAAACTTAAATTAGGAGAAAAAAGTTAGTCTTATACTCAGACCAATACGGTATATGCCATTTTCTGAAGATTTAATCAATTAATTAAGATGTGCCTGATTAATCAACTTTGCTTAACTGGGCAAAGGCCCTCATTAGTACATTCTGCCTTTCCTTCTGAATACCAAAGGTGATGTACATGGGGTTGCCAGGCCAGCTTAGCGTTAGCAACGTTGTTGCATCACGTGCCTGCAGACTAGCGTAATGGCCTATTTACCACAGACTGTAGACTTCTCAGTAACTATGAAAACTGTCAGGGCCCTAGTGATCAGTGCTTGGTGGTCAATTGGCCACGGTTAAATACTACCAAACATTTCACGCTATGCCAAGACTGAATGCCCAAGAATGCCCTTGAGATACCCTGAACAGACAGGCAGCACAATCCTCCATAAGTCCTAAAGCGGCGGAGCGTGTGCTCCGCCGCTCTAAGCCATCGTAAACATGCCGTAAAGCACGTTTGCAATGACTCGTAAGTAAGGGACATCAGCACAGAGGCCGGCAGCCCTCACTCTGGCGCCCTCTGGACCCTGCGCCTGCCGATTCAGGTAAGTCCTGCACCAGTCGATGCAGGAGCAGGGGGAGGGTGGGCAAGGGTAGCCAGGGAGGTTGCCATTGGCCGACACAGGCTGGGAGAGGGCAGGGATATCAATGGCGCGTTCTGCGATATCCTCTGCCCGTTCCCATCCCGGTTTGGCCTAACACGGCCTCCCCGAATATATGTCAGTTTCATAGTTGGCGTACATCCGAGGAGGCCCATAGAGCCCCAGCCAGCTTACACCCAGGGAAGGGGATGAACATCCCCTTCTCCCAAAGCGCTTCCAGGTTGCCCCAAGGCAGTCCAGGAACGGCATAGGATACAACGACCAGTCCTTTAGGCCGGCCCTTTATTTTTAGGCAGGATTGCGCTGTTAATCATAAACTTAATCTTTGGTCACCAATTTTAGTCTTTCTTTATTGGTTGAACTTAAAGCTTTTGCCTTTTTTTTTTTTTTGGTCACTAACAAAAACCATTGATTGGATGGAATTTGGTTCTCCTGTTTGGCTCGAATGTATAGTATTAGACTCTGGGTTTTGTGGATGGCATACACTGCTATTTATAATCTAAATATCATATCCTGTTTGGATTAAAAGTTTTTCTGACTTACAATGTTTCATACATTATACGTTTTTGCATACATTGTACATTTAAAAAATCGAATTTAAAAAATGCCCCAGTTGAGTAGGGTCTCATCTTTTAAATTACATCATGGTGTCACCTCACTGCAAGGGATGAAGTTATGACCCCAACTCTATGGGTTGCCATGCAGACATATGTCTTTTAGAAGGAGCATTTCCTGCCCTGCATTGTAAGCACAACCACATTTAAAAACTTGACTTCCCCCCCTTGTTTCTTTATTCAGTTTGCTTAAATCACTTTTATATCGTTATACAAAAATATAGCAGATGAACCTTTGTCTTTTATAGTTGCCTGTGTGTTTTATTTGTTTAATTTCATTTTATAAACCAGTCTTGTAACTGTTTGGGCTATTTCCTAGTGTTCCAGGATAAAAGCCAAGGAGAGATGTTCAGTCTCTTGAATATTGTTCACATACATTTATATTTGCATTACACTTCAAGCTATAAATAACTGCTGCTTACAACAGTTTATCATAATGACAGTTAACTAACTTGGGGATTTTTGTTGTTGCTGGTTTTGTAATTAGCATTCTTCTCTCTCTCTCTTTATGACAGTTCTAAGACTTCAGTGCCCTAAATACCTGACCATTATTTGGCAATGTTTGACCAATACAAGGGCTGAAAAAGGTAACAGCCAGGGATGTGGATCAAGTCTCTGACTCCAAGTCTCGAGTCAAGTCCCAAGTCTCTGGGTCCAAGTCTCAAGTCAAGTCCCAAGTCTTTGCTCCCAAGTCCCAAGTCTTTGCCCCCAAGTCCCGTCTTTGGTTGTGAGTTGCGAGTCCCTATCTATTTATCTCTCGTGTCCCTAGAGTCGGACACGACTGGACTTAATTGTCAGGGGATACCTTTACCTTTACTTTTTATCTATTTAATGGGGAAAACGGGTTTAAACCTGAATAAAATTCAACTTGTCGTAAAAGGCTCCAAGTCTCGAGTCGAGTCTTTCAAGTCTTTTACAATTGCCAAGTCAAGTCCGAGTCAAGTCATTGACACAACTTGAGTCCAACTCGAGTCCGAGTCAATAGACTCAAGTCTACATCACTGGTAACGGCAGCAATGGGAGTGGGAAATATAAGTATCCCGTCAACTGACTACTTCTTGCACCCCACAGAGTCAATGCTAGAGGCAAATGTTTCACTTCGTAGGTAAGCTGGCCCTATGTATTTACAGTTGTCTCCTACTCAAGAGAGGAAACAAACCTATTGGCAATTCATTCACTGCACCAGCGGGTGGCGCCATGGGTTACACCGCTGAACCATGAGCTGTCAATCGAAAGGTCGGCACTTCGAATCCGCAACGGGGTGAGCTCTCGTTGCTTGGCCAGCTCCTGCCAACCTAGCAGTTCCAAAGCATGAATGCGAGTAGGTAAATAGGTACCGCTTGCGGGAAGGTAAACAGTGCTCCGTGTTCCAGCCGCATGCTACGCGCTGCGGCAAGGAGAGTCATGCCGGCCACATGACCACAGAGGCGTCTTCGGACAACGCTGGCTCTTCAGCTTTGAAATGGGGATGAGCACCACACCATAGAGTCGGACACAACTGGACTTAATTGTCAGGGGTCACCTTTACCTTTACCTTACTGCAAACAAAACCTATCAGATGGCAGAAGAAGCCATTTTCAACAAGGCTAGACCACAGTATGAGACTCATTTAGGAGCCTTACAGCCCAATCCTTTCCGTGCGCTCCGCCACCAGTATGCCAGAACTTTATGGTGTCGCAAATGCCATTCTGGGAGTGTGCAGAGCTGTTAGCTGGCACAAGTCCAAGGAGACGGGGCGGGGGGGTGCCAACAAGGTCCAGAGGGGATAGCATCCGGCACAGGTTGCTTGCACCAGGTGACACCCCTTCTTGCCTCCAATATGCCTCCTTCTCTCCCCCCAATCCACCCCAATCCTCCCACCCCAGTCAACTTATCTACATCAGCGGGGCCTTTCTTTGCTGCTGCCACACAGGGTCCGTGTGGCAGCGGCAAAGAAAGGCCCCGCTGATGTAGATAAGTTGACTAGGGTGGGAGGATTGGAGTGGATTGGGGGGAGAGAAGGAGGCATATTGGAGGCAAGAAGGGGTGTCACCTGGTGCAAGCAACCTGCGCCGGATGCTATCCCCTCTGGACCCTGTTGGCACCCCCCCCCCCATCTCCTTGGACTTGTGCCAGCCAACAAGCTGGCACAGGTCCAAGGATACCCACTGACAATTGAGGGACTTACAGAGGGGAAAGGGAAAATATTTTCCCTTACCTCTCCCAAGCCTCTTGATTGCCCCCCCCCACACACACACACACACAGAGCATGCAGCACAGCTTCTGTTGGTGTGGTTGCATGCTATGGTGGGGGGGGGAATTGAACTGCTAGGCAAATAATCCCATGACAGGGACTTTTCTCGAATGATACTGAGACAGTGGAACTCCCTGCCAAGACAGAGTTCACTCTGTATCCTGACTGCTGACTTTCTGATGTCAGGTGGTTTGTTCCAGAGAACTTTGGGGATCTCTGAAGTGGAAGAGCTTTCTTCTGATTATACTATTGAATTGTACTGAATTGTTTTGCTGAAGCATTCTCCTGCTAAGGGATATTTACGGTGGTGATTGCTGTTGACTCATTGCTTCTGCTTTGGTTTCTTTTATTGTTCATTTAACTAGTTTGTTTGGCTTCTTTTAGCCATTAGTTTTTATATTGGTTTTGTGAGCTGCCTTGTGGTCCAAAAAGCTGGGTATAAATATTTCAAAATTAATAAATTAATTCTCTCTCATTTTTACCAACCTTAGAGGGGTTTTATTTATACATCTTTCTCAATTATAGGCTTCATTTCTACGATGAAGCAACCAAGTAAAGCAGCAACAACATAACTCTATTGTGTGTTTTTTTTATTTTGATTTGTTTTAATTCCTCTTTATCTTAGCAGAAGATAAACGAAAGCAGCTAACGAATAGAAAACATTAAAACAATCACGTTTCTTCATAAAACAACAAAACTGATACAGCAAAAAACAGCATACAATAAAAATCCTTACCAGCAGAAACTCACAAAACAAGAATTAGCAACACCAACAACCTGAGAAAAAAAGGGAGACAGCAAATAAGAGCAAAAAGAATTGGGCCTATAGGCCTTCTGAAAATGACAGATTTTAGCCTGGTGCCTGAAAAACTACAGCTATGGGGCCTGGTGGATCTCTCTGCAAAGGATATCCCACCAGATTGGCTCCACTCCTTGCTCCTTGCAGACATCTGCTGAACTTTATTTGATGGAAGCACTTGGACCAGGATCTCTGATGCTGAACACAGCACTCTCACTGGCACATATGGAATAATACGTTACATGGTATCAACTCGATTATGAAGTGTGAGAATCAAATTGGTCCAATACATTTTTTGCTCTGAGTTCCTTGCAGCGCAATCCTATCCAAATTATGCCACTGGCTGAGCTCTGCTCAATCCTATCCAACTTACACCACCAGTGTAACCAAAGGTGCAGCGAGAACGGGAGGCCCCAGAACGGAAAGTGGATTCAAATCCCCTCCAAATGGTGATTCAGAAGGGATTTGAATCCAGTGGCGTTCCTGCGGTAGGGGCTCGACAGTAAGTCGCGCCCCGACCTTCTACCGCGTTCACGAACCAGGGCCTCCTCACTCCGGTTCGTGAACATGGTAGAAGGTCGGGGCGCGACTTACTGTCGAGCCCCTACCGCAGGAACGCCACTGTTTGAATCCCCTTTCCATACTGGGGCCTCCCATTCTCGCTGCACTGCTGGTTACACCGGTGGCATAAATTGGATAGGATTGAGCAGAGCTCAGCTGGTGGCATAAGTTGGATAGGATTGCGCCCTTAAGTATGAAAAATACATAGACAGACTTTAGGTTCGGAACCTATGTCATTATTGATAAGGTAAAGAGAGAGGTCTAGGAGATATTTAATACAAGATGTGAATCCGATGACAAAGGTTGTGTCAATAAGGTGGGCATCACCTTGCTTTCAAAATCTTGTGCAAGGGGTGTTTTTTAATGAGTTGGTTCTCGGCTTGGAGCACACACACACACAGACATCCCACAAGGGTGATGCACAAGTTACCTCTCTGTGTCAGGTCCAGAAGTCTGGAAACAGCATACATTACTCATGCACATATCCTCTTTCCATGCTTCTGCACCAAGTGCAAAGCCACGCTTGGACATTTGGCCAGTGCTTCCCAATTCTCTTCATCCTAGCAACATAGTTCCCTGATTCTAGGAGGATTAATATATTCGCTTTAGGAAATTTTAGAGGGAGAGGATAGCTTGAAGCAATCACAGGCTAGGGAACTGAGAACAGGGTCTGGAAACGAGGCTTTATTTATCTAGCAGAAGTTGGTGGCTAACAGGAACACACACACACACACCCAAAAAAAAACCACCACCCAATGTATACATTAGCTACACGCTCCTGTGGAACAGAATGTAATGTCTTTGGTACTCTATAATGCAGTATAGCAGCTCTTCTGTCTAATGAGGCTCCTTAAAAGAATTGATTTACCATGGTAACCATGGCACAGATGACAGGTTTCTCTGTTCCAGTGCACTTGATCTGCTGCCTGTACGATCATATGGTAAATTCAATTAAGCTGTTGTAATGGATGATCCTAAAATATCCTGTCAGTATCCCACTGAAAGGGAGGAAATTGGCAAATTAGCACCCACATCCTCAGGTTGTTGTGGAAGGAGATCTTCTAACTATAAATACTAAGGGGGGCTACAGACAGTCAAGGATCTGTCCAAGGTACTGATACAGGTTCAGGGCTGACATAATTTTACTCCATAATATTTTACTAGTCTAAACTATAGTTAGGAGGTCAGTAATGTCTCTTCAGGTTCACACATTCCTTCTTTCTCCTCCTCCTCTTTCATGTTTGTCATGAACTATAGTTTGTGCTAGGTCTGCGCTGGCATTTCGGTTAACCACAATTAGCGCCAAACCTCCATTTGCAACCATAGGGAGAAGGGGGTCTGCGAACTGTGGATTGATGCTAAATGACGGTTAGCAAAATACCAGTGCAAACATAATCCTAGACCATGTGCACTCACAAAGTGAAAGGAGAAGCAATTTACCCTTTTAGAGCCTCAGCATTCAAAGAGATTATTAAAACAAAATTGGGGGGGGGGTGCATTGATATCACTAACTCCTGCGCTGCTAACTTGGCAAAGAGGCACCTTTTAAAGTGGTGTCCTCTTATATTTAGCAGGGGGAGAGCAACTATCCCTCTTCAATCCCAACATGATGTCTTTTTCAGTAGCCGTTGCTGGTGTCTCTTCTGTATTTTATTTTATTTTTTAGATTGTGAGTTCTTTGGGGAAAGGGAACCATTTGATTTATTTTAGTATGTAAACCGCTTTGTGAACTACTCTTGTTGAAAAGCGGTATATAAATATTCATCATCATCATCATCATAACTCTGGTTTCAAAGTGAAAAATGGAGTAAAATCACTGCACAGGATATTTAACCCATAAATATGTACTATTGTTTGCTATGATACATAGGCAAAAACCTCTTCACACAGCTGCAGGAACTACTCTATTCAATTCCAGTCTAACTGTTGGCTTTCCTTGCACTCCTGGAACTCCCATCATCATTATCATTCTGCTCATGTCAGGAGAAGAGCACATCATGGTCAAAAGCTGCTGTGTGGAGCCAGGAGAGAATTTTGCTCACAAAACAAATTGAGTCTAGGAGTTTAGGAGTCTTTAAAAGTTTAGACTTACGGCACGATGGGAGAAGTTACTGTGATGAAGCAGAGATGCATCAGATCAAACAACAGTTGCTTGGCCCAACCCGTACGCAAGCCACTCAAGCAGGAGTTACCGTTGTCGCTGTTATATGTTTCTCCTTTGCAACTCAGATGTATTACATAAGAGGCTTAAGGTCTGGTCTACACATGTCGGAAAATGAGATGGCAGAACCTTGAGTTGGGTGAATGAGGTACACCGTTCCTGACTGCAAATGAGAAGTGTGATTTCTGAATACTCTCCTGTGTAATAAAATCCTTGCAAGTAAGAACTAGCATTTCAAGGAGAATGGTTCTAACAGCCTATTGCCTGTAGATTGTTTTTTTATTTGTAGGGAGGGTTTTGTGTAGGGAAACATGCAAAAATGGCTTCCTTTACCTACAGACTGAAGTGGAACATTCCATTTTACCCCCTTTTCAATCTACCACCTCAAGTCTGCCCCATTCCCCCAAAGCCTCTATCTGGTGTGCTTTATTGGGGGGGGGGGGTACAAGGGTAAACATATATCATTTAATAGACCAAAAAAATAAAATTTTAAAATTACTGGTAAAAACATTTCCAAAAGTGCTCCAGGCCATGAAGAAAATGTTACTCATTGTAGGCACTATCAAACAGGCAGTCCTGTAAGTTATACCCAAATTAACACTGAAGCATCACTTGTCTGTTCTGGGAAGGGGAAACTGTTTTAGCTTTCCCAAGAGCTTTCATACTAGCTCAAACCAGTATAAAAACCTGCAAAACCAAAGCCTTTGAGAGTGCTGCTTCAGGGAAAAGAGTCTGAGCAAATGGCACTGCCTTACACCGAGTAGACCATTGGTCCATCCAGGTCAGTGTTGTCCACATTGACTAGCAGGTGTCTTCAGGGTTTCAGATGGGGGTCTTTTCCTAACCCGACTTGGATTTGCCAGGGAATGAAGCTAGGATTTCCACACGCAAAGCAGTTGCGCTGACCCTGAGCTTTGGCCCTTCCCCAACACTCCTCTTCCACAATCCACTCCCTGGACAAGCAATCAGTCAGAAACAACACACCTTCAACAATTGCAACAAGCTTAGGCACACCTAATACACCAGAGAATCAATGGTAAGTGAAGATAACACCAAACAACTACTGATAATGTTCCGATTCAAATATACACTGGAAAAAGGAGAGGTTTTCTTCCTCTGTGCTCCTCCTTGTGGGAGCTTATCACCAAAGGAAGGGAAGCTCATCTGGCCATTGGCTGCTATCTTTTACGTGCCTCAGAAAGTCATTTTGTTCTCCAAGACTTTTTGAATGCTTTCAGATGTTTTTTTAGAAAAGCTGTGTATCTTATGGTGCAATCCAGTCTAAATGTGAGACCGGCGGAGAACCACTCCACCGATCTAGGGTGCCGCAAACATGTCTTAAAGCATGTTTGCGGCACCCGGTAAGTAGATGGCACCCTTTGGGGACAGAGGGGCTACAGATGCCACAGAGCATCTGTGGGGAAGGTAGGTTCCCCGCAGGGCAGCAGTGGGGTGGGGAGCGGGCGAAATGGGGCATTCCGGGAGAGCGGGATTGGCTGGCTCCACAGATCCAGTGAAATTGAAATCTGCCGATCGGCTCTACTGAAATCCTATCCCCCTTCCTGGGCCTGGCTGCCATTACATGTCCTGCACAAATGTGCACCAGCAAAATAATTGGTGCACATTTGAGTAGACCCATTGGGGTAGCTGGGTCTCTACTTGGAGTAAGGGGACGAATGTCCCCTTCCCCTGAGGAGTGCTCCAGCCATGCCGGTGCTGGGTCCTGTCTGGGTAGGATGCAACACGGGCTCTACGCCCGCACTACAGCATAGCTAGACAACATCGGGCTGCTCGGCTGCAATCCTATAAACACTTACTGGGAGTAAGCCCCATTAAGCTCAATGGGACTTCTGTGAGTAGACATGCACTGTTGGTGCTTTTTTGGTGCTGCTGTTGTATCTGGTGTTTTCACTTCTGCTTTCTGTATTATATTCTGTATTATAATTGCTCTTTTTAGTTAATTTCTATGTGATGTCATTTGCATCCTGTTTTAGTGTTTTGAACACTGCCCTGATATCAGTGATGGAAGACAGTATTTAAATCCATAAAATAAAATGCAAGAAGAAAGAGCCCAAAGAACTCTAACAACCCAAAGAGTTGTTAGAAGAACTCTAACAACCCAAAGAGTTGTTAGAGTTCAATTTCTTAACGAAGAGGAAAGCTCTGTAGTTTTTTTCCATGCGAACTAAGCCTTTGTTTTCTGTACACCAAGTC
Organism: Plestiodon gilberti rubricaudatus; assembly: GCA_026170595.1. Lineage (NCBI taxonomy): Eukaryota > Metazoa > Chordata > Lepidosauria > Squamata > Scincidae > Plestiodon > Plestiodon gilberti. The sequence goes on along the minus strand of JANXHW010000002.1, from coordinate 21,890,674 downwards.
AAATATCAGCAGACTCCAGGGCATAATGTGGCAACTTTACAAAGTTGCCTGCTCAGCACTCCTTGGCTATGCTTTCAGGTTTTGGAACAGCCAGAGTGCCACAAAAGGAAGACAGTGAGTCGGACAACAGAAATCATACTTTACTTTCATTTTTAAAAAATTAATCACAACTCTCGGTTAGGATTCGAATGTCCTTTTCATTCCTGCAGTAAAAAGCATAAAGAACCAAGCTGGCTCTTCTATTCCGACAGCAGCAGTTAAATGACAGTAAATCTTGTTCCGTCACAGCACCCCTCACGTTTATGGAGACGCGTCCCTCAACTGGACTGCAAGCTTTTCGAAAATGGAATTAAAAATTATTAAAATTGCTACACAGTCTGTTCCATATTTAGTGGCCAGATTATACCACAAAGATGTTCCTAACTAATACATTCTTAATTACAGTCTTCCTCAACCAGAAAGCACTTCAGGACTGTCAAACAGCTCCAATAATTCAGAAATATGAACACAGATCGTTTGAGAAAAATGAAGCCGTGCCCGACCAGCCAGCCAGCCAAAAAATGATTACTCAAGCCACAGAGGGAAAGGATTATTTATGATAATCCATGCAATTCACATACTTGAGATTTTCTTTTTTTCCTCCTTTAACTTTATTTGAAGTGGGAGGGAATTTAGTTCTTCAAATACTGGCCTGGCTTTGCCCACGTTTATGTCCAGCCTAAATTTGATTGTCACGTAATTTTCACAATATTACAGCTCAATATCGTTTATGAGGAAAGATGTTCTTATTGATCCAAGCACCAAAATCTCATGCAGGGCTCCACAGGCAGCCTGAATGCAAAATTACAGCAAACCTATGCCTTAAGAGTCTGTGCTTATGTAAGCACAGATCACACAGTCTTTTTCTCCCTTTTCATTCCCATTTAACTCCACTGTGTCACTAACCTGATGTGAGGCAGGTCCAAACCAACTTATCTTTATAGAATCCGGGATTTTGTATGGACATAACGATATTATCAAGCAAAGCTAGGGTGGTGCAATGATTGGCTGGTTACATTCCAATCAGGGAGAACTCGGTTCAAATCCCCACTCAGGCATTCTGGCCACAGGGTTGTCCTTAAGCCACTCAAGGCTGATCTACACGCGGCTCCGCCGTCGCCTCTGCCTGGCGCCTCCGCGCTGGAAGCGGGGGGAGTGTCTTCAAGCCTGTTACCCCTCATGTTGTCCCGCCCTCCTAAGAAAGTGCAGTTGTGATTGGTTAAACTCTTCCCCCCCTCTCTGTGATTGGTAGGCTGCAGCAGCTCCGCGAGCCACCTCCAAGCTCTGCCGTACGCCCCCTAAAAAATAGAGCACTCGACTTGGAGTACGCGGCAGTGGGGCGGAGGTCCGGCGGCTCCGCCAGATTACAAAAACGCTCCGCGACGCTGTCGTGTAGATCAGCCTTCACTATCTCTAACAGCACAATCTTATGCATGTCTACTCAAAAGTAAGACCCATTGTGTTCAGTGGGGCTTACTCCCAGGAAAGTGTGTATAGGTCTGCAGCCCCAGTGAATCCTACCGCAAAAGATTATTGTGAGGATAAAATGGTGGGGGGGAGCCTTGTATGCTGCATTGAGCTTCTTGGAAGAAAGGGGGGATCAAAATGTAAGAAATAAAACAAGTCAGACTTTTTCACACAATGGCAAATTAATTTATAAACAGTCCTGTGGCACTTTTAAGACTAACATATCTGTTGTGGCATGAGCTTTCAAACACAAAAGTCTCATTCATGAAATTCATTTCACCAAGGTGGACACTAGTGCAGATGGCTTTCAAAATGTTTCAGACCTCTCTTCCATTAACGTGTCTATCAACAATTATTACCTGATAGCTAAATGGAACCGTCATGGTAAGTATCTGAGTATGAGGCACTAAGACCAAAACAGATGGATACCTGGCAGGTCATGGTTGGAGACAAAATGTTTGTCTACCTGGAGTTTTGTTCTGATCAAACAAATATGACGTGTACAGTGGAAAATGCAGTGTTACACTGAATATGGTACTTCTCAAGAATCACAATTATCTGAAAAGCTAGGATATGGTCACATTCTTCGGTTTAATTTTTAAACGGACAGTCCTAGACACATGACACATTACCAATATTTTTGCATAGCAATTCCAATCTTGCCAAAAGGAAATGGATCAACAGCAAAGCATGACATTCAAGTGAAGTGGGGGAATTTTGCCATAAAAACTATTAGGGAGAAATCATGTGAATACAAAAGATGACATCTCTGGGCCATGTCACCCTTTATGGGAAAGACAAATTCTCATTTATCCACCATTTGTTAACAGTGAACACTGCAACACATGAAAAGAGACATTTGTCTGAAAACACACAGTAAACATATGCCCAGCGCCCTTGGCCAAGGCTTTCTCCTGGCCATGCGTTTTAAGAAATGAAGGTCCCACCCTGCACTGTGGGGCAAACAAGAATTCTTTTTACCCCATCGTATGTGAAGTGGCATCGGTTGATACCAGATGAGTATCATCATGTCTTTCATGTACCTAACAGAGGTCAGCTTAGTTCACATCACAGGCACATTTTGTAAGAAAGTCCAACCTATATTTGTCTTGGCAGCAAGAGAAGCCAGTCTTTACAGAGTCATCATTATCCACCATCCTAATAAAAATGCTGTGTCAGCTAATCTGAAATTTCCTTTCTTCAACATCATCAGACACCAAGAAATATAGGCATTTGTTGCCCTGGCTAGGGTCCTGTCTAGCCCTGTCAAACGCCATCAGAGCGGATGAAAGATTTCAGTATGGGGTCTGGGCTGGCGCAAGACTAACTCCATTTTGGGTTTGTCAACTAGGCTAACCTTTTACTCCATTTTCATGTTTGCCAACTAAAGAACAGTCAAACTGTCTTCAAGATGACCCTGTAAGATAACCTCACCCTTGTGCCTCCAGCAAGTCTCCTATGTCAACATTTTGCCTCTGGGCCTTATCTCTTAGGCTCAGACTGTCCAGGGGAAAGTTTGTGGCAACTAACAAAGCAGGGCGAAGGGAGAAGGAGATGGGCAGTTGCAAGACAAAGGCTGCAATCCTATACACACCTTCCTGGAGTAAGTCCCATTCAACACAGTGGAACTTACTTCCGAGTAGATATGCATAGGATTGTGCTTTAAGGGAGGGGTGTGGGATCGAAAATTTCCAAAGCTACTGCTTTTGTCTTGCATTGCTTTGTCTTGCCCCAGCTGTGAATGGTGGCACTTTGCACATGGTCTGAGTACGCTCCTTGTTGTGCCTTGCTTGGTACCATGCAATAAAGCTCTCTGCTATATCCTTCCACCTGGCGTACTCAATTGGATCGTGTTACTCTGGGAACAAACTCATGCTTGCCCCAGCCAACTGGGGGGCAACACAAGTTTCAAGCACTTAGTTCAGGCAGATGTTACAGCTTAAGAGAAAACCAGCCAAGCTCCTCCCAGTAGGTTAGCTCTGGAGGGCCCATCAATCACATCTAAAGGCAGCAGTAAACTCTAGCAGTAAACTCTTCCCCCATTTGAATCTGTCCATCTCCTAAGATCATCTGGTGAGTGGCTGGTGCATTTTCATCCACCTTCTGGGGTGTAGTGCCAAAGATGTGCAAGAGGGACAACCTGTTGTGGTACCCTAAGCCAGAGGCGGAACTACGGTGGAGCGAGTGGAGCAGGAGCTCCAGGCGCTCCACCGCGGGCGGGCGGGGAAGGAAGGAACGAAAGAACCAACTCTCCGAGCGTTGTGTGTGGGCCCTCCCGCCCTCCCTGAGCCTGTTTGGCTCTGAAATGAGAGCAAACTGGGCGGGGGGGCGCGTCTACATGACGCGAGGGCGCATCACGACGCTGGCCCCGCCCCTTGCGCCCGGGCGCCCTCCCGGCGCCTTGCGCCTCTGCCCTAAGCTGCCTCAAACACTTTCAACTGGAAGTGAAAAGCTGAGACTAAACACTTTTTTCCAGCTCTTCATTATGAGCAGGGTCAAGAACCATATCATTTGTGTTGACTAGATGCCCCACACCAGTTGCCCTATTTGTCTGCCCAAGCTGTTGGTGCTGGTGGTAATGAAACCATAAACACATGCATAGTGCATTGATGCATTCTAGAGCAATTGCATACACTGGAACGACAAAGGGACAATTACCCACAGCCACTAGAGGACTGGTTCAGTGCACATTATGAGCAGACACTTTTTAAAAATGATTTTGCAGACAGTAGATCTTTTGACAGCTGTCTAAAACTCTTCATTCTTAATTTGCATCCCAGTCCATAATTGGAAGCAGCTACGTTTCCCTGTCTCATGGTAGAGCCACTATGGCACAGTGTCTCTTCTCCACCAATTTCTTGTGCCACTATACCACTTGTAAGTCTGTGAACTGGGGCTTTAACATTTAGCTACAACAGTACTACTTACAGCCCAATCCTATTCAGGCCTTGCACTGCCAGAATGCTCATTCCGGCAGTGTAAGGCCTTTGCATCAGTCACAAAACACAAAAGCCATTCGGCATAGCCTGACCACCACCGCAAGCAGCTAGCACCAGTTGTATGCACCAGCGGACCGGGGACACCTGCAGGCACCGGTAACTTGGTGCAGGGGGTTGGAAGGGGGCAGGGAGGGGAGGAACAGGGTGGGAAGGAGGGCAGATCGGGGCCAGGAAGGGGGTGGTAGCAGCAGTGGCATACACCAATATCTTAACCTTCTTCTTGGCCTCAATCCCCTGTCTCAGGTCCACGCAGACTTGCGCCAGCTATAGAGATGGTGCAGGTCCGTGTAGATCCAGTGGGCCACCATGGGTCTACCCTGGACCAAGGGAACAAATGTTCCCAGGAGACTTCCGGTAGCCAAAACTCCTCCATGGGATTCAGTGAGTGCCACGCTGGCGGAGCTGCATCACCATGCGGGAAGTTAAGTAGGATTTGGCTGCCCGTCTTACTCAGCAAAGTCCCAGGGTATGGTCTGAGGCCACCTGATGTAAGCCATCTTCCTGAAGCTAAGCAGACCTAGGTCTGATCAGTGCCTAGATGGCGAACTGCCTGGGAATGGCATGGGTGCTGCCTCTTAAGTTCCATGAATGGTGGAATATGAATACAATAAATAGTAAGACCCTTAGTATCACAATCCTGAACAAACACTATGGTGCAAACTTCGCAAGTACATTGTTTATCTCCTAAGAATGAGTAACAGCAAAGAAATAAAAGTCACCTCTCAGTACAGCAAATCTAGTTCACACTGACCACAGTCTGTGTGATCTTAACACAGCCTGTTGCCTTTTTTTTCCATTTCCTTCTTCTGTGTGCTCACTAAATAAGGTGCTGCCATTTAGCAGCAATCCCTGCTCTTCCTTCCGGTAAAACACAATGTACCTTGGTGCACAGAGGGTTAGAAAAAACCAGCACCTGCAGCAACGTAAAGAGAAAGGGTGTAGTCAGGATCATGGCCACACTGATTCATCCTGTGGGTTAACACATGAGCTTTTTTCCATACAAGCGGTACGGATCTTCCACAGGTAGTCATAAGAGGTAAACGGGGCAAACAAAGACATGGTCGTCAGCACTCCTGTGATTGCACCAGAACCATTCCCAGCTGCCACAATCAAAGAAATTGCTGCCAGCCATCTCTGCAGTTGCCCTGTTCATGCTCTAGTTGTCTATGCAAATACTGTATATGCCCTGCAACTGTTCACATGGAGTAAAATCATACTGAGAGTAACAGCCCAAACCTGTGTAATTCTTGCACCGGTGTAACAGTTGTAAGTGCACTTATGCCAGTGTAACTTGCCATATGCCGACAAACACAGGATGGACACAGGCATAACCCCCCTTGGACGCCGTGCATACACAGTTCGGACGCAGGACAGATGCCTCTGCAACTCTACTAGTGCAGGGGGCATTCGGACACCCCTGGAATGCCCCCAGCACCGGCAGAGTTGCGCTGGCATCCGTCCTGCATCCAAACTGCGCATGCGCGGCGTTCAAGGGGGATTACGCCGGTGTCCGTCCTGTGTCTGTCAGTTAGAATGTTCTTCATATGCCGGTTGTGGAGTTCACTCCATTAACATCTTTTGCCGGCTGGCTCTGTTTCTTCTGCTTGAAAAAGTTCATGGCAATGAACGAAACGTTGCAGTATTAAATGTGTTTTTAAATTGTTTTCATTGTAGACTTTTGTATGACTTTTAATCCCGAAGAGATGCTCATGCTATGTTATCAAGATTACTGATGTGTGTGTGTGTGCGTGTGTGCATGAAAATGAAGAGATCAGCACACTCAAAAAGTATTAAAAATGTGAAGTGTTATCATCATTATATTGCGTGAACCAATCCTGAGGATGACCTTGATGTACTTACTGCACAAGACTCATTAACAATCATAGGTCCAAACGATGAGATTTTCTGCACAATCCTGCACAACTTCGCAAAGGTGGAGCACACACTCTGCCAGCGCTGGGTGTCATAAACACGCCATAAAGCAAAAGTGCACAATGGATCCTATCTTCCATTTTCCAACCAGCATTGTCCCCTTTCTCTCCTCACACTTACACTAGCTACATAGCTGGTGTGGGTCCAAGAAGACCCATAGGCAGTGAGAGCTACCCAGTGGTAAGTAAAAAAGTTTTACTTACATCTGGCAGGCCTCCTAATTCCCCCCCCCCTCACTGGATGCAACACATGCTCTGTCAGTGCGGCTGCAACACATACAATGGCGGGGGATATGATTGGGCTGTTAGACTGCAAAGCTATTCACCGATGAATATAGTAGGATTTACTTCCAAGTAAACATGCATACTATTGTTCTGCTTCTGCTGAATAGGAGATCTTACCCATTTAAAAACCTTGGCTGTGAATTAAGCACAGTTTCATAAAATCGTTTCTATTTGTCCTGTGTTAGGAACATAAAACCTGGTTTGAAATAAACACACAACAAAAGTAACTGGCATTCAATCATATTCACACATGGCTAAGCTAATTTAATAGGATTTTTTTTTTCCTATTAGTGATTCACATCATCTTTGATGTGAATCCTACTCCTGGTCCTAAACACATTTACTAGAAATGGAGATCTAGTGATACCTAACATCCCAATGAGTTTCTTGAAAATTAAGCTCCCGCTGGGAAGTATGGAATGACTGTACTTCTAAATAAGAACCCCACTCTTCCCTACGAGGAGGCAACTGAGACTTTTAATTTAGAAAAAAAGAGGGGGGGTTGCATAGTGGTTAAGAGACTGAGCCGCCAATCAGGGTCGTCGTCCCCATGAACATTCTAAGGGGCCTTGAGCAAGTCCCTCCCTCTCAGTTTCAGTCCCGCCATCTGCAATACGGGGCAAGACGATACACATGAACTATTTTGCACACTCAGAAAGTGCTACACAAATGTGAAATATTACTATTAAGGCTTCAAAAAGTATGCATGATGGGAAGAATTGTCAGTGTACCAATGAACACCAGTTGCTGGGGGAAGGCGACAAAAGAAGCGGGCTCTTGCCATGATGCCCTGGGCTTCCCAGAGCTTATATTGGCCACCATGAGAAACAGGATATTGGACTTGATGGAGCTTTTATCTCATCCAGCAGAGCTCTCCTTATGTCCTTATGCTCTTCTGTACATGCCCGGGTGATGTACGGCTAAAGTGTTGGGTTTGGATATAGGAAATCCCTGTTCAAATCTCTACTCATGTACAAAGCTCAATCAGTGATTTTGCCCAAGTCACAGTCTGTCAAGGGCAGTTCCCACATGCAGGTAGAAGGCTTGCTGTCTCATTGCTTGATGCTTTACAGCTTAATATGTGTACTGACTTGCAAGGGTTGCATTTGAGCTGGAAATGGGGAGGCCTGATGATTAATTCTATCTGTGGCAATTAACCTGTGATGGCTCATTCACACATGCAAGTCACCATTTGGTGCTGCAGTCAACAACTTGCGAATCTGTGAGTCAAACTTTAGCCTAATCAACCTCATGGTGGTTTTGACAATCAATGACGTACCGGTAACCCCAGTTCACACCATCCTGGGGATGCAGGTTTCATAAATGTATTTTGCTGTGTGAAGCTTAGAATCAAGATAGTAAAAGGACACTTCCTTTGCTCTTGTCCCAGTGGCGTTACTAGCCTGTCCGGGGGGGGGGGGGGTTGACGCAAAATGCATCATCACCAAGCCCCCTGCACTCCCGGAAGGCTTCATTTGAAAGCCCACTGTGGCTCCTCCTTGTGAAACCACTGCTGTCACCCAGGGGCATTGCACCCCTCCCCTCAGCCCCGGCCTGGCTACCCTACTGTCTTGTCCTGGGAACTGGTCACACAACCCCTGCCGAACCCATCAGCACTTCTGCCTCAGAAAGGTGAGGCAGTCCTTGCTGCAGCATAGGACAATAATAGAAGAGGCACTTTTGGGGTCTCCTGAGACCTCGGCAGTGCGTGTCAGTTCCTTACACGAACACATATTTGCACAGGGAGGAGCAGCAGCAAAGTAATTTCCTTGCTTTGAGAAAGCAAATGATGTGGAGCGATCCAGAAGCCCTGTTTTGTTTTTTTTGACACAACAGCTACAGAAACGGGTAGGGAGTGGAATAGGGGTGTTTATGCATTTAAGATTAGGGTGCCCATCAAATTAAACCTTAAGCAATTCCGCTAAACAGATATTGAACCACATCTGGACTGCAAAGCCAGTTGAAACTGCCCGTAAAAAGTTACAATGCTGGATCTCAGGCCAGATAGCAAAGCTTTGGCTTGCCAAATGAAGACCTGAAAGGCTAAGTTGAAAACGACACATGCAAGGAGGTTGCGCTAGCAGTCCAATGCAATGCAGAGTTAAGGGCACCTACGTCCACTGAAGGTTTAGGATACCTAATTCTGCATAGGATCAGGCTGGAAAAGTGCTAGAGCTATCTACAAGAACATAAACACAGGCTGACCTGAAGGATATGGGCTACTGGGCCCAACCAGATGAGATACATTTATCAGTCTTCCAGTGTTTTTTGCTTATGTACTGAAACAGGGAGGGGGAACTAAAAATCTAATCAGAGCAGTGGGGGTGCTTAACTCCTTTCCGGTCATATTTTGCAGTCAACATTGACTTCCCAGCTTTGCACAGAAGAATACTTGTATCTTGACCTCCATGGGTGGAAAAGCCACTGAGGGTGCTGATTTGACTGGGGAAAAAATGGTTCTCCCAGACTCTCACTATCAGGCTACAATGTCCCTGCTTCCATGTAAATCCATTCCATCTCCCCACAAAACAAGCCAACTCTATATTTGTCCACACAAAGCAAGTACAAACTCTCTAAAATGATCCCCAAGATCTGTTTTCATTTCCAAATTGATTTTCATTTCCAAATTCTTCCAAGACATTTGGTTTTATTCTAAGTTAGTCTGTCCCCACATAACACTGCAGAAAAGCAACTTTACCTATGCAATGGGGAAGCAGCACACCGAAAGAATTATCCCTTGCGACAAAGCAGTTTTGCCAATAAAAAATGCATTTTATGCAATGTAATTAAAAAATTAAACAGCTACTGTAGAGGTTGAGGGGAAAAAGTCACACAGAGACATTTTCACATTTAAATGACCACGACTGTATCCCAACATCCAGAAACTGAGAACAACTTAAAAGTGTGCCAGCTGTAATTGACTCAATATTTGGTTGTTACTGAAGCAGTGGTTATGTGCACCATAAATTTTATTGAAATGTGTATTTTAATTATCAGTAGTGTTAACATTGCAAACAGTGTCTACATATTGCAGTCTTGCCCTTACATTGTGCTGGCTGTTGATATGGCTACTGAATTTCAGCTGCAAAGATCACCCATTCTGCTAGGGCTCTGTTCCACCCCTAACCATCAAAATACTTTCTGTCATCACCAGTGGCCTCAGGGGATTCTCTCCCATTACGCTTGTCAAAAATAGCTCTGCATATTTGACTAAGACAAGAGCACACAAACACACAAAGTAACAGAGAGCAGAACTCTTGATCTCTCATCTCTGATGATGACTAATCATCACCCCACAGAACACCTGTTCAGACCAGGATTCTTTTCAAAGCATCAGTGGTTCACGCTATCTTCGAGGGGGGGGGGGACTTGCTGAAGACAAGTTGCTATGGAAGCAAGGACGGTGCAACAGAAATCAAGCTATTTAAATACATAGCTGTACCTTTTGGATCCTCCAATGTAGGTGAAGGTAAAGGTGGAATCTGCGTATCTGAAATCTAAAACACAAGAAAGCTGTATTGGTATGGTTGAACATTATTGCTGATGGGAAAACCATCATCATGGCTGGTATATTAACCTGCCCCCAGTCTGCCAGTGATATGAGGTTAATTTGAATCAGAAAATAATAATAATAATAACAATGAAGCAGGAACACCCCCCACCCCCTCCTTGCAACAAGTGCTTGGGTACTATGGCAACGGAAGGAATTTCCATTGTCAGATGAGGCAACAGGCAGCAACAAGCCAGACTGCTAAAGGCAAATCAAACATTTCAAGTAACGATCAGAGGAAAGCAACAAGCAAAATAACAAGGCTTTGAGCAGAGGAGGCGGGGGGGGGGGGATAAAACACCAACACATCTTAAATGCAGATTGTCCACTTCTGGACATTTGTGGATAACCATTGCTAAGTTCCACCTCAGAAGGAGCAAGGAACCTGCCTCCCGTCACACAACCCCGGTCCCATTCCCTCTATGCACAGAAAACATAATGGACAGATCTAAGCATATTCAGGCAGAGATCTTTTCTGTTCGCTCTGCTGATCACATGAAAAACAAAAGGGGGGGGATCTTGTTGATCAGAGAGGCGGCTGCGATGATGGGGATGGTGACTTACCATAGAGCTCAACATGCAACTCCCACACCACTTTGCTGCTCAGGTGCCTAGGATGTGTCATGTGTCACACTCTCTGGTGTGTGTGTGCGGGGGGGAGGGGGCATGCTTATTGCACGCTTACAAATAATAATCAAGATAAAAGAACGAGCAAGGATCACCATTGTGTTATGGAAGGAAGACAAAATGCCACACACACACACACACACACACACACATACACACACACACACACACACACACACAACGAGAGCAGTCAGTCAACCTGGAATCAACATGTCATGTGGGGGAAAACAGGGACGCCTAAAAGCCACTGGGGGGGGGAGGGTTAGGGGGCACTGAGGAAGAACCTGGAGCACAGCAAGAACCTGGCAGCAAACTCACCTACAAACAGGCAGTCCTTCTCCGCCTTGCACTTTTGGATCACAATGTCAATATCCTTCTGAATCCTCTCTTGCCTTGAACACATCCCCATGAACTAAATCCCTGGGGGAGGAAAAAAAAGAGCAGCCTTTGGATGTCCACCCCCGCCCCCCTCCTCCTCCTCCTCTTCCTCCTCCTCCTCCCTCCCTCCCTCCCTTGCTTGCTGGCTTCCTTCTCTTCCAGTGTTAAGAGGCAGTTAAAAGATGGAAACCTCCGAGGAAGGCTGGGTGGTTAGCAAAAAGAAGGAGGAAGAAGAGGAAAAGAAAGCTCTCCCTTCTCGATCCCCGAAAGGTCGATGTTGCATGCCCAGATGTGCTCGCCCAGCTGTGGATGGCAATTTCCTTCTGGCTTGACAATAGATCCGAGAGGAGTAGGGGTAGGGATGGCGGTGGCTGGCTGGCTAGCTGGCTGGCTGGCTGGGGAAGGGGAGCACCCAGGAGATCAAGGCAGAGCCCACCGAATCGGAACCGGAGGATTCACATTCCTGCCTCCCTCCGCCACGGCTGGGCTGGAGAGATGACAAGGAGGAGGAGGAGGAGGAGGAACAGCCCCAAAGAAGCCCCGGCAGCAGCAGCGTCTCCAGGCAGAGAGCGAGCGAGCGAACTGAGCGAGGCTCTCTCCCACACACAACATCCACACACGCGCACACAGTGGCGGCTCCCCGAGAGGCCGACACTTCTGCAGCGACGCCAAGCCGCAAACCCCTCCCCTCGCCGCCGCCGCCGCCGCCGCTCCCAGCCCAGACACTCCGCCCGCCGCACGTACTGTTGCTTTCCTACACAGGAGCCAGCAGAGAGGAGGAGGAAGAGAGCTCAGGCTGAGCCCCGGGCGGTTCTAGGGGACCTTGCGGAGGTGGTGCCCTGGCTGTGGCTCGCGGAGGGCAACTAATTGGCAGAGGCAACCGCGAAGGGGGGGGGGGGAAGAGAGAGGCATGCATGCGCCCTCTCTCTCTCTCTCTCTCTCTCTCTCTCTCTCCCCTCCTTTTTCCTCTTCCAAACAAGGAGGTTAGGCCTGCTCTGTACAGTACAGAAGTGGGCAGTGGGAAAGCTGTGTCAGATGCCCACGTTGGGGAAATAGCTTTTTCCCATGCATCTGGCTATTATGCGTATCCAGATAGCATGGCTCCTGCGCTGGCCCTGGTGGAGAAAGACACCGCTGGCGTGGTAAGACAAATAAGCTAGGGCAAGGTGCTTCGGAAGTACACTTAAGTGTGTCACCTGATGTTTGTGGCACGCCACGTGCATACCAGTTTTTGGTGTGGCTTGCATGCATCAGGTGTATGTCAGGCGTAATCAGTCCCCTTACCGTGCATCAAACATAGCATATAAGCATGCATGCCGCATGCGAAGAACAGCTTCAGGGCCAAAACTTATATGACAACCATCACAGGTGAAGTGCTTGCCTATGTATTGGCCCAGGTGTACGCTGATTGAGCATGCCAACAATTAATGATCCTCCAGATAGTGTGCCTCTGGCATGCCAACACTGCATATGAATGGGCTGACACTCATGGTAAGTGTATTTATATGTGGTAGGGAGCCATGGAGCAAGTCCTTTATGAGTGACTGAAGTCACATCTGTGTCAGCCCTCAACCATGCGTGTGTTCCATAACGCCCCTAGAGAATGTAGAAACATTGATTCAGGACTTTGCAGGGCTCTTGCATATGACCCTAAACGTGCCTTTGAACATCTCTCATTGGTTGGTTGGTTGGTTGGTTGGTTGGTTGGTTGGCTGGCTGGCTGGCTGGTTGGCTGATTGGTTGGTTCATGCATGCATGTAGATCACTTGATTTCTCTACCCTTTACTGTGTACATTTCATGAATATGTGAACCAACCTCATGAAAAGTATTGCACTGGAGGTGATATGAGGAACTGATGTCAGTTGTGTTATGTTTTTGACTATCCCTTTCCACATGAAAGTCATTGCTTGATTTGCAGTTGTCAGTTGATGAACATGTATGTGTAAGCCAGTCTCTGGGCTGTGCACAGCTGGGAATATTATTAAGATGGGCGAGAAAGAACAAAAGAGCCATTTTGTTAATCAGATGTACCTTCTAGCCAGTGTACATTTACACTGGGAATTAAAAAACAAACAAACAAACATTGCTTGAAAATTACAAAATGCACCACTATGAAAACGTCTTGAGCTTCTGTCATGAAAAGGCACAAGTGCAAAAAGCGCAAGGTGTCGCTCATCATTGACTAGAGGTGCGAATGGAACGGAAGAGGAAGGTAGAGTGAGCCAGTGGTGCAGAAGGGCTAAAATACTGCTGGCTGTTGCTGATATAACCATTCCTTTTGCTAGGTGGACTTCTGGTCGATAGCCCAGAATAGTTCCCTGATGGAAGCTAATGGTCAGGTTGGAACTCTCTCCTAAGTATGTTTTAATGAATTGCCCATCAGAGCTTGGGGAAGGTCACACACACACACACACACACACACACACACACACACACACACACACACACACACACACACAAGGGGGACTGATGTAAGATAGGGGGCTGTGCATGTATAAAAACAGTGCAATTTGGGAACAGAATGACAGAAAGAGCTGAGGTTTCTGGGTTGTGTCTGTGCTCCTCCACTTATATTCTCCTTGTATATTTGTAAATAAAGAAATATTACAAAAATGCAATAAGTCTCCAATATCTCTCACCCAAAGAAAATCAAATTTGGGTAGCACTGCCCTGTCACTTCTCACCACTCAGGAAATTGGGGAGTGGGCAGCCATATAAGTGACATCATATATCTGAAGCAAAGGTGGATGTTACCTTAACGTCGTATTTCACAAATAAAGAACATTGGGAAACAGTAAGTTTCTCCCAAGTGGCCCTGGGTAAAATATTTACCGTGTTTACTTTCGACTTCTCTGCAGGGCTGGATATCCAGCCCTTCTCTGCAGGGCTGGATAGCCCAGAGCTATCAAACCTCCCTGCCATGCAGTCACTTTTTGTTTTCACAATCAGTGGGTCAGATTTTTCTATTCAAATAAGCCAGCCAACTCTGACTGGCCAAACTCTCTCTGTTCCTATAAGCATGTCTATACCTGATTCTCAGTCAACTTCTTTCCCCACCTTGTCCTTTCTATCTGAACCTTGTTTCAGTATTTTTTTGGTTCTTCTTTAGACTTGCCCTGCCCTAATGCCAGGCTCTGTAGCTCCCTCTTCCTGTGGGCAATGTTTTTCTACACAGATATAAGCTGCCCTCTGGGACAGAGACATCTCCCCATGATTGCAATCCAATGATTTATCTGAATTTTTGCAATTAAGGGGAGAAGCTCTGCCCGGAGACAGCATTTGCCTGTGCAGACAAACCCCTTCCATGGGGAGAATGGGGGATAAGGCAATGGAAGAGACAAGGGCAGAGGGCTTGCATTGCACTCTCAAATCTGCTAGAACCATGCATAGCATCCATGATGGGAAAGCATGTCCAGACAGGGCTTCTAGTTCAATTCTGACATGGAGAAACCAGAACTGTCTTCCATGTTATTTTTGTTCCTTTGAGATGTTCATTACTTATTTGAGAACCAAATGAGAGTCTCCTCTGGTGACGAATTGCAATATTAGAAATGATCACTTGATAAGTGGTCTTCTCTATACCTTGAACTGGTGCAGAATCCTGGACTAGAATGGTCTTCACCAGCAGACAATTCTTCTATATGTACACAGGCCCATTTTTAGAGGGGAAGGTAAGCTGCCTCTGCCGCCGCCCCCTTCTAGCTCCACTTACCCCTTCTGAAGATGTCTAGCTCCACCATTGCAACTTCTTGTGGCCAACACTCGTAGCATTCCCTCTGCCAGCCACTAAGCGGCGATAGAGCTGAATGTCATTGGAGGAGGAGGAGGTAAGCCCCCCCCATCCTCTTGTGATAGGGCTTAATGGGGCAGGGAGGGCAGCAACGAGGAAGGGGCGGGATCGGCAACACTGACACACATAATATCCTATCCCCCTTCCTGGGTCTGATCCATCGACATGGATCAACGTGGACATGCACCAGCTATACAGCTGGCACAATTCTGAGTTGACCCATTGCACCTGCTGGGGCTTACCCCGGGGCAAGGGAACAAATGTCCCCTTACCCCGAGGAGACCTCCAGCATGCAAAACTCCCCTGTGGAATGCAGCACAGCCCGCGCCAGCGCTGGTGCCACTGCATCATCGCGCAGGAGTTTAGTTAGGATTAGGCTGCCCCATAGCAAGATAAATGTTTTGGCAGTTGCACTAAGCGGAGAAGCAGGGAGAGGGAATGTGTTTACACTTTTAGAGCCACCCAAAAGAAAGAGAAAGTAAGGTAGGTTTCATTGCCTTCGCTTTGAGCTCATTTATAGTGGCAGCAGAGAGAGGCAAATGTTTTGGTTGAGGTGCTATGTAGTCATCAGTTCAGGGAAGTCATATTGCTGGGATCTGAATCTGCCTCAACAAGAGGTTCTCCAATAAACAAGGCTAAATCAAATGTGGATAAACAAGGCTGATCAAATGTTCAGCTCTCTAAACCGCAGCACTGAATCATTCTGGCCAGTTTTAGTACCAATAAAATAAAGACCTGAAACACTGAAATCTCCAATGCTGGATGGGAAATCCCCAGCAAGCTTGAACGGAAGAAATGTGGATGTAGCTTCATTGGTGGGCAAAAGCCTGTCAACTTGAAGCAGAAACTGAAAGTGATACCGTTGCTCCTGAAGACTGTGTAATTGCTAGGAATAGCTTCCAAAATAAATACCGGTAATAAAGGCCCAGAAACAGCTGCTTGTAGAGAATGCAAGGTCAGTCACAAATAACAGGTCATGTAATGGCTGACTGCCCTGACTTCTCCGATACTCAGGACAATCCTATACATGCTTGCTCAGAAATAATTCCCACTGCATTGAACTTATTTATTTAAATATTTATACTTCACCTTTCCCCATCCTGCAGAGGTGTCCAAAGCTGCTTATAGCATAATTAAAAAAACAAACACCAGAAATGTTTAAAAAAAATGTAAAAAAAAAAAAAAACACAGCCTGAACTTCTAACATTGGCAAGCTCCAGCAGGAGGGTCCCTCCAGCTGACGTAAGAGTCCAGACCATTTTAGACCAGGGAAGGCAATCCTTCAGATTCAATAGGAGGACTTACTGTCAAGTAAATGGGCAAAGGTTTACAGTCCCAGGAAAGCCCTGTCCAAGCACTTGTCTCCCCTTGGAGACAAATGCATGAGGTCTTCCTGGGAGTCAGTGTGCTGATAACATACGTTAAATGGAGCTGACCTGTTTTCCAAAATATGTATCAAGAACTACCTTGATGGCTATGGAGAGCCTTAAGTTCTGTGCACAGCGGCCACATGTGCTGAGCTGTCAGAACTGCAAGATTAGCACAGAGTAAAGGACTTTCAGGTGCTGGGTGGCCATTGAATCCTTCTGAAAGAGGAAGGGTGAGGCACCCTTTCCTGTTTGGGATGGGACTTTACCTTAGCAACAACAGCCCAATCATAATTACCCCCCCCCACCGATGGCCATATCAACGGAGCACACCCTGCATCTTGCAAGGGGGCAGTCCCAAACACCTCCTTCAAGTAAGGGAATTTTTGTTCCCTTACCTTGGCATAAGAACCCAGTGTCCCAATCAGTGGCAATTCTATGACCGCCCCCCCCCCACGCCGGAAGTGACATAACGACTGCAGCCATTATGCACCGTTCCAAGGTGCAGGGTGGGCGGGAGGGCCAAACATGCCGTCAACGCTCCTCGCTCGCCATGATGAACGGGACGATTCATGTCTCCGTCGGCCGCCGTGTCAACCCCTCTCCCCCGCCACCTGCTGCCTGGGGCCGGATCCTGCCACCCGGACGCCCACTGCCACAAGGTCCCCTCCCTGACGACGCTTCTGGTCCCAATGGGTCCCCTTGGACCTTTGCCAGCCATTTAGCTGGTGCAGTTCCTCTCCTTCTCATTCTGTTCCTCCCCTCCTCATTCTGCCCCCCCCGCCCATTGCCCACCACCCGCACCAGCTTACCTGCCTCAACGCAGGCCACCCTCTGCAGCCAGGGCCACCACCTGGGCTTCTGCAACCAGGGCCACCACCACCATTTACGGGGGCATTCCCAAAATGACCATCTGCGTTGTGCTGTTTGTGATGATATAAAGGCATGTACTGTCATACATGCCTTTAGGAGATAGCAAAGCCAAGTTAAGATTGGGCCCAAAGTTTCCTTTACTTTGGTGTATTCTTTTCTGTGATTTTTGGTCCTGATTTCCAGCTTCAGACCTGACTCCTGCCTTGCTTTCTGGTTTTAACTCCTGCTTCTCCTGTAGCTGTTGCCTCACCTGTGACAAAATGCACACATGCACGCACACCCTGCTCCCCACTTCCATTTCAGCAACCCCCCTGATTCACCAGGGCAGAAGTAGAGATGACAGCTCTTCTACCACTAGCTAACTCATCACCCTTTGGCCCATCATGCTAACATATGGAGGGGGGCCTGGTAGTGGCTGCTGTAGAACATAATTTTCCCATTCTCAAGCAGCTACCAGGCCCTTTCCCTCTTTGACATGACAAAAGGGACAAAGAGACTGAATCCTCTTCTTATCCTCTTCCAGATTGCTGCTGCCCTGGCCACATGGGTGAGCTTTTCTCAAAGAGATATTGTTGGGGAGATCGGGGTGGGAGGGAGAGTAAGCTGGGAATTCTTTTCTAACTTGGAGTGGAGAAGAACGTTGGTGCTTGCAAAGGTCACCTCATTTGTGGAGCAAGAGCGCCAACGCTTTTCTGGGCCTGAGCCCAGCAAATATCTCTGGCATCCCCAGTGCCAATGTTTCACCATATCAGTGTGCGTACTACTTAACTGGTTTGTGTGGTCAGTCCTATTGATATGACTCACATAGTCATTCCCATGTCCTGTCCTGCCATGTTTTCCTTCTACGTGAAACTTCTTGGGTATTTTGATTTGTAATGGCCCTGTGCCCGGGATGCTTGCACTGATTCCCTCTGCTTTTTATCTTGTCCAGCTGACTATAAGATCAGGCTGTAAAAGTGACATGGCTGTTTGAAAAATGCCAGGTGTTCAGAGAAACTAAAGCCTGAGAATTTAAGTTTATTGTACTCCTGCATTCCAAAAACAATGGATTAACTTAGTGGATAATTCAGTCTCCTTGATACTGAATGTTCTATTGTTTCTATTGATGGACTGATAGGTTGTTACTAATAATCTTGTTTACATGGAGTGAATAACATTCCATTGTTCATTATGCCCCCTTTGTATCTAATTTAAAGCTCAGCACCAATCTCATGACTAGCTGAAGGAGAGGTCTGTGAAGTCTGAAAGTTGGTGCACTTTATAACAGAAGCCAGTTAATAGAAAGTACTTGCCTTAGATCAGCACTCCTCAATCTGTGGGTCACGACCCACTTGGTGGGTCACGGAGCTCATGCGGGTGGGTCGCAAGGGGGGTGCACCCACCTGCACTTGTCTCTGAACGGCTCCAAATCGGAGCTGTTCCAGAAGCCCAACAACTCACCAGCAGGCCCTGGAGTACTCTTCTGGGTCACACCAATGAGATGTTTCCGTGTCGCGACCCACCATAGAGGATGAGGTGGGTCACAGTGTGGGAATGGTTGAGAACCCCTGCCTTAGATACTTACCAGAATAGAGACCAGGTTAGGAAATAGGAGTAGAAAAACTGGCAGCTTGTTCAAAACATGTTTACTTGGATGAAGTATTAAAACAGACAAAAGAAAGGTATCTTGTTGACTTGTGTGCTCCCTGAGGCATCTGGTGGGGCCACTGTGTGATACAGGAAGCTGGACTAGATGGACCTTAGGCCTGATCCAGCAGGGCTCTTCTTATGTTCTTATGTAAGACCATTCCATTAAGTTCAAGTTCCAAAATAAGTGTAAAACCACCTCAGAAACCAAGAGCCTGATTAAACTAAACTTTGAAATCCAGTTAATTTTGGGGAGGGAGATCTAAGCATGTGTTTAACCAACCTATTAGAAATTAATGGGCTTGAAAGTATTTTACTTTAGCTGGTCACACCATCACTTATTTTGACATGCAGTTCCTTCATTGTATGTTACTGCAGCAGTGTGGGAGACTGGTAGCTGTTTGATTCCCAGGCCTCCATCCCAAGCCATCACAGTAATGTCTGGAGCCCAGAATCTGTGGGGAGGACATACAGTATGTGCAGGTTCTTTCCCCTCATCATCACCAAGGGTGATTTGACCCCACCTACATTATTTCAGGCTTCCAAAAATTAACAGTAGCAGTTTGGCCTACTCCTGTCTGAATTTGATAACATCTTCAGAGCCCCAACTCTGGGTTACCTATCCCTTGGAGATGACATGAGTGGTGACTGGAGAAAGGATCTCCTTGAAGACGGTGCCCCATCCATGAAGTTTGCTCCTTAGAATGGCTCCTTGGGTACTGAATTTCAGCCCAATCTTACCCGGGGCTTATGGTGGCAGATTTCACAATCCACCACCATATGTCCTGGGCCAATGGTGCGAAAGCTGCACCACTGTCGTGCATACCAGGGCTGCCAGCACAAAAAGCCAGAAGCCCAGAGTGGGAGGGGAAGGTTCTCAGTGGCAGCCACACATGCCATGATCCTATCACCTTTTCCCTGGACTGAACTCCCTGGACTGAACTACATAGCTGGCGTAGGTCTGAGGAGACCCATTGGAGGCCAGGCGGCCTATGAGGAAGTAAGTAACAAAGTTTTTTACTAACCTGGGCCATCTAGTTGACTCTATAGCATGCAGCATGTGCTCCATCAATGCGCTGTGTGCTATGGGCTGGGGGGGGAGGTGTAGGATTAGGCCCTTTATGACTTAAATTCTAACTTCCACTTCTGAATGGAAAAGCATTCTCCTTTCTCATTTCCCCCTCATTTCTCATTTCTTTCTCATTTCCCCCTTCCATCTGCAGTAACCTTTGCCCCTTAAAAAGTCTGATCCTGAAGGTTGGGGGATAAAGCAGGACAAATTCCCAAAATCAGGCAACCCCCTTGCATGAATACAAGTGCATTCTGCTCTAGCAAAAAGCAACTTTGGATCTAAGCTCATGTCTTTTTAGTGCCTAGCAAAGACCTTTTTTATTTGCCCAGACTTTTAGAATCTGTTTTAATGTCACTTGCTTTTTAGGCTGGTCTGCATTTTTAACCACTATTGGATTTTTATTGTTTTAAGTATACATTCTAAGACAACCTTGGGTGTTTTGTTTTACTTACACTGATGTTTTTAAACTGAAATAAACTGAAATAATGTAAATAAATAAATACATTTATTTAAAATGTAGATTAAAACAAATTATTTTTTTTAAATACAGTATTGCACTACCGGAAGCATGGGGACAAGTTCTACAAGAAAAAATATGGACGAGTTCCTTGCATCTACATTACAGCTTCCCTCTAGGAAACACCTTACACACAACCTGCAAGACCTTCTCATCCACTGTATAGATAAGAAAGGAATCGAGGCAGGTTGGATTCTGGAGTACAGAGCACTCTCTAGGGAAAAAGATGCTCTATCATACTTCGTTACTCTCACTGCAAACAATTAAAAATGTTGATCAAACAAAAATCACAGCAAGAACTCATTAATGCATTCACCATCCTTCGTAGACAAATATGACTGTAAATTTAATCTCTCTGCCCTTCCATAATATCAGACACAATCAAGGAAAAATTAATCACTTTTAAATTCTATTGATTTCCAATGAAGGGAGCTGAGCATGTGTTTAACTCATAGAAAAGCATCAGGATGTCAGGTGTGACTATTTTATGGCATAGCTAATTCTATCCTGAATGTCCATTGGTCTGATGAATCCTGTTTACAGAAGTCTTTAGATGCTGTCCAAATTCAGGAGAGCGCATACCAACACTGATGGCATTTGGAGACATTATAGATCTCACAGCACAATCCTATTCAACTTACACCACCGGTGTAACCAGCAGTGCAGCGAGAACGGGAGGCCCCAGAACAGAAAGGGGATTCAAATCCCCTCCTAAGGGGGATTCAAAGGGGATTTAAAACTTTCCTCCCCTCCAAAGCCTCCTGCCCTGCCCACCCTGCTGGTTACACCAGTGGTGTAAGTTGGATACGATTGTGCTGTCAGTGTGACATTGTCAGTGTTATGGATATTGGAACCTAGCAATGGTAAATTGATGTTCGTGCCATGGACATCATGGAAAGACTGCAGAGGGAAAGAGTCAAAGACCAGCCCCAGGATGTGTGTTTTTCCCCCCAGTTTGCTTGTTCTTGAATGCAAAGGATTGTGATCCTCTTCCCTGGACAGATGAAAAACACTTACAATAACACCCAGTCAGAGTAGGACTTGTAATGCCCAAAACGCAAATGTTGACCTTGTCTTGTCTCTGTCTGTGTAATAGACAAAGTACTGAGCCGGTCTGTCTTGCCTGTCACCTTGCTCTTTGTCAGGTGTTCCAATGAATCGACAGTGGTGTAACTTCACCGGTACTCCCTGCCATGGGTAATGTTAAAGAATTGTTAAAAACCCAGCTATGCATTTCCTTCCAAAGCCATCAAGTAAATGTTAGAACCCCAGCTCTTAAAAAGAGTTTCAGTACATTTTTTTTGGTTTTGTTAATTAAGCATATAAGAAGCAGGAGAGAAGAAGGGTGTAATCCTGTGTAACTCTTGCACCAGTGTAAAAGTAGATCCCCGTGTAAGAGCACTTATGCCAATGTAACTTGCCATATGCCAAAGGACACCAGCTTAACCCCCCTCGGACACCTCACATGTGCAGTTCGAATGCAGAATGGACACCGGCGCAACTCGGCCAGCACAGGGGGCATTCTGGGGGCATTCAGATGCCTCCAGAAAATACTCCCCTGCGCCGGCAGAGTTGTGCCAGGATCCATTCTGCATCCAAACTGCGCATGTGAGGTGTTCTCAGAGACGTCAGCAGCCTCTATTGGGCTACTTGGACGTGCGCCAGCTAAATGGCTTGCGCAATTCCGGTCAACTCAGTGTTGGGCTTTCAGGCCCAGGAAAGGGGATAGGATTCGGCAGAGACCTCCTCCGCTGAGTCTTCCCCCCTCCCGGGCCTGATCCACCCACCTCCTCACCATCCCCCCACCCCAGAACACCCCTCCCCTCTCCCGTTCTACCCTGCCCCCATCCCTCCTTATCCTGGCAGGAACCTACCTGCTCCAGTGGGGGCTCCAACAAGATCCAAGCCTCCGCACCTCCTCAATGTGACTTAAAGAAGAACAGGGAGATCTGTCTGTCTCTAGATCCTGGGGTCTTTTCAGCCACAACCTCTTTTGGCACTGATGCCTTGGGAGATGTCTGAGAAAAACTGTATAAAAGAAACTGTGAGACGCTATGAGCAAACTTATGTTTCATTGAAATGAAAGGGTATAACTGAGTCGCCCACAGTGTATTGTGCCTGAGATCTACACTAGTGCCTCTGAGACACTAGTGTATAAATAATCAAAATATTGCACTGTAAAAACTCAAGCAGGTTGCTTAAATCTAGCCTCACACCTGCAAAACCAATTACTACGCATCTGCCCAAGAGGTCGGTGAATTATTCATGGCAAATAAATGAGTATGAATATAGTGGAAGGATTTGTTTAAGAATTCAAAAGAATATTTGTAGAATTATTTTTTTACACCACACACGCTACACTAATCAGCTCCTACGGTTTATTCATCACTGAGCACAATTGCTTTAGTGCTTTTCCATTAGGCTAGTCTGTATTAATCATGTATTGTTAATGCCAAGCCCAAGGAAGCAAGTGCATTGTTTTAATAAGTACTTAAGGCTGCAGATTTAAGAAAAGAACCAACACTTGACATTTGTGAGGCTGGACTTTCTAGAATTTGATCATAAAACCATTAACCTATAGGCTCGGACCACAACCAGGTTGATAGCAAACGATTAGAATTAAATGTGGCTCGATTCTGGATGTGTTTCCTGCTTAAACTTCAGTCTACAGTCAATCAAAAAAAATGAAAAGCTTTACATCGAGACTTGCAGAACTATTTCTAGTTCTATTGCAGGGATGGCCAGCGATGGCAGCGCAAGAACAATCCCCATATAGCTCCCAGGCTGGCAGTTCAAATGAATCACTTCAGTCTAAAGCTGTGCAAAGCTCTGGCGCAATGTTCCATGCGAGTGATCTCTTCAATGTTGAGCAGTGCTCTGCATGAGCAATGGGAAAGTTTATCCAGAGGCCAGTTTCCAATATTGAAGACCATAGGGGAAACTCATTGTGCATTGGATCCCCTGCATATGGTAGTATGCATGAGCGCATGCAGAGGTACTAACTGAAATGTACCCAGAGAGTTACTTTTTATCTTAATAAAGATCTCAGACATATCAGCAAATCTTACTTTTGCCACTGTGTGAGAACAGGGGTTTGCTACTCCTATTACATTCATGGTATCTGTCATGTTATTTCTTTTCCTTTTCATGATTAAATCCACTTTAATGTTCTTTGCACTTGGAAATATCTTCCATCCATTCCACCTGCTTATCTTTTACCACTTTCGGCGCTGCTGCATCAGCGCGGATGGGGGAAAGAATAGGATTGGGCTCTGAGAAACACAAGTGGATGTTAGGGCACACAAGGCCAGGAACATTTTGACCGAGAAAGCATGTTCTGAAAGCGTGTGGCAGTTCTACCTTTGGAGCTAAGCAGATTTAGCTCTATAGGCTGCATACATGGGAGATGGTTCCTGGGAGCAATAAGCTGAGCTCCTTAGAGTACAGTATTAAATAAATAAATGATGTGGGAATGCCATGTTTGCAAAATGCTTTTCAATAAAATATATTCTACTGAGTGTGTATGAGCATGAAGTCTGTGTCGAGATATTCAAAGGAGACCCATTTCTTATTTTGGGAGGAGCAAGCAAAGAGATCACTAAGCAGAATGGATGACCGTGATTTCATTTATGTTTGGTTGTGACACAACCTCATTAACCTATCAAATCTGTACCATTCTGTGCTATGAGCTGGCGTTTTGCTCCAGCAGTCATTTGAACCACCACCTGCTTCCATTTCCCTCCTCCTTGCTCCCCGTCCCTCCCCCCCCCCGCCTTGTTTCCAGCAAACTTGCATTATTCATTATGGTTATGTTAAACATGAACAAATGTTAAGATAAAGCAATTTACTTGACCACAGTTCTTGCATTTGCTTAGACGTTTTGGCCAAATTCGGAGATAGTTACTGCACTGCGGAAAACATTTACTTTTAATGGTACCGGCGGTACCTCGTAAGATTATAGATCATTAATTTTTTGGCAGGGTACTACTTCCACATTTGTAGGAACAATATATGGTGATCATAATTACAGTAATGGGCGATCACTTCATATAAGCCAACTATTAATGACTATAAAAGCTTGCAATGCTATCAGAGGGCATTGTTTTTGCTGTATAGTTTTACCGGCCATTATCCATTATTTATAAACCACTGTGTGCCATGAGGAAATTTGCCCATCTAATAAACGTTCGAATCCCAGCTCTTAAAAAGAGTTTCAGTACATTTTTTGGTTTTGTTAATTAAGCAGGAGAGAAGTCTACCAGGGAACAGCACAATGGAGTAGAAGTCATCACCTTCCTCCAAAATAGATTCTGCTTTTATCCAGACTTAATGTGACCCTAAGCTTTTTAGGCCTCAGTTCAAGATGTCCCTTTCAGTGGCAAATCTTAGCGCAATAATATGAAAGATTGATATATTAATGTAATAATGCAAAGGTCTGGAACCATGTTTGAGGAGGGCCTCAGCAAGGTCACTTCTAGTGGATGATCTCCTGCCTTGGAGGGCTCCTACTCTGACCATGCTGGTGGACACAAGTTTCTATCATTGGAGTATCAGCATTGGAGTATCAGGACACAAGTTTCTATCAGCAGTAGCAATAATAACAATGTAATAGCAACCTGCCCTTTCTCCCCAAATGCCTTACGTAGTGTTTCATTGTATGCAGGGGGCATGGGGGATGGATGACACCCATCAGCTAGAGGAACATGGTTGCTGTTGCTGCTAGTTACTGAGAATGTAAGAAACCGGTGTTTGCCACCATGGCAAGTGGGCCAGAACAGCCAGAACGGTGTCCCTCTCTAGGACACGGGGCCCTTAGGATCCATCTGCCCAAAGTGGTGGTTTCTGCGAATTCCCTCCCTGTGTAAAGACATTCCCAGTTTAAAAAATAAAACCACCAACTTCCAGTCCCTATTAGCACTTTTTTCAGATTGTTGTTGTCCTTTTTATTGTTCTTTTTTTCTTCTTTTATTGTTGTTCTTTTTATAAGAACAGAGAGGAAAAGTGTTCCTTGGAGCAAGGCTGGTGTGGCTTGAATGACCATTTGTGACCATTTGTCCCACATCTATGTCCTGTTATGGTGCAGGCAATGAAGGCATCGCTGGGGGGGGGGGAGAACAGTGCACTAGGGACAGCAGGAAATAAGGGCCACTCTGCCCATGAGGCTGACATAGAGCATCCCCTCAGGCAGCAGATTGTTGGGGGGGGGCGCTTCCACTGCCATCTATCTATTTGCCTCCACTCTCTTCCTCTTCCCACTCCCTGGATTGGAAAAGGATGACAGAATGAAACAGGATAGTTTGAAGCAGAAGGATAGTGTTGAGAACTTTCTTTTCCACCCAGTCCCCCTTTTCTTTGTCCAGTTCAGGGACTGGGAAGAGCAGAGATTGGACCATCACTAGGTAACGGAGGGCAACATTTACTACATCACCTCAGGTGACAGGATGTCTTGGGTAGGCTCTGCAGGGATTTGTAGCTCTGCATTGGATGCATAGGTAGCTGTAAAATAATGGTCCCTGCTATGTATTTGTTGCAAAAAAAATAAATGTTTACAGTAGAAAATGAAGTAAACAACATTTCCAAAAGTTGGAAAAATTGCAATGCTTTTTTATATTGTTGCTGGAGAGAGAGAGAGAGAGAGAGAGAGAGAGAGAGAGAGAGAGAGAGAGAGAGAGAGAGAGACTTTCAAGGTTTAGCAATCTTTCATAGCCATAATGCACTAAAATTACAAAGGATTTATTTGTGTTCTCAATCTTCAAAGCAATCAGAACATAATCAAACACAGTCATTTCATAAGTCAAAGCCATTAAGAACTTTCATCATTCAGCTTTCCTCCAAGTTTTTATTTTCTTCAAATTTTGTTCTGTGTTCTATTTTCTTCAAATAGTTTTATTTTCTTCAAATTTTGTCGTGTAACTTGTGTAGCGTCAGAGAGTTCTCTGTCCATGGAAATGCTTTAAAAAAGATATCCACTTAACCTCAGTTTTGAGTCTGACTATTGGACTGATGGCTGCCGAGTTCTTCAAGATGCTTGTTTTAGCATTGTTCTAACTGGGGTTTTCAAACATTGTCATACTGAGACACCATGAATCAAGGAAAACCGTCTTGACCACTTTTCAAGACGTAACTGCTCTTCCCTTTCGTCTGTTATCCCCACTACGACTCTTACCTCCTCTCTGTTCAATCCTCCACAACCAAAATTTATTGAGAGGTGTCACTGAAGTTCTTAATGCCTTGGTTTGGCATGCAGATCTGATATGCCACTGAAGCACATCAGGATTGGCACAGCCCCCTAATCTCCCAACCACTGCAACTAGCACATAACTATTTCAACACATATTCTTTCTGGTTAATCCCTGCATCCACTTCTTTCTCCTTCCACTGTTTTCCTCCACACTTAGATTGTAAGCTCTACAAAGCATGGACTCCATCCTCTCATACTATATACAGTGTCATGCACATTGATTATATAGATAATCCTTCTCCTCAAAATAGAGACATCACTTCAATAGTTTTTACCTGCTCGGAATCTGAGCTGGAGAAGAACCTCCCTTCCCTCTTCCCCACCTACCTACTCACCAGGCTGCAGATTTAACACAAAGTAGGGCAGCAGGGCAACCTAACTCTGCCCCAGGCGTGCGGGGGGCACTACATCTGGGGAAAAGGTGGTGTTGTCTGAGGCACCGGCGATGCGCGATAATATGCCACTGGCATTTCAAACACTAGGAAGAGAGGAAAAGGGAGACAAGTGCGGTGGGATAGGAAGACAGTGGGGGAGAGTGGAGAAAAAAGAGAGAGACAAACACACACACACACACACACACACACACACACACACACACACACAAGGGGGAAAGGAAAACAGACCTGCCACTTTTGTCCCGTGGTGCTGTTTCCATTGCTGCTAAAGCAGCAACAGCAGTCACTGTGCTGCCACTAAAACAGCCAAGTAAGTAGGTTTGGGGGTACTGGGGGGGGGAGCTGGTGCTCATGAGGGTTGAATTGAACTGGGGCCCACCCATCTGTACTCAGTTGTACTCTCTCTCTCTCTCTCCCTCTGACTTCATGTTGATTTTATTTATTTATTACAGTATTTCTATATCACCTTTCTCATAGATTCAAGATAGCTTACATAGGCAGGCTGACCATAAATCCCATTATTTGCAAATGAAAATTTTACAAGTATTGTTCCAAGAGAGACACTCACGGAACTCTCCATTTCTCCAGATGTTTATAGAGATAGGTGTCACGGGTGACCCGGTCATGTTTAAAGCTAAAAGTAGCGATCCAGCCGATTTCAGAAAAAATAACAAAAACTACCCGGTATGGACTTTAGCAGCCCAGAAATCCGGATAGAAAGAAGTTACTTAAAATCTGGAACTCAAAGGACCCGACGTTTCGTGCCTAGATCCAGGCACTTCTTCTGGGGTATCTCCAAAGTAATTGGTAGGTGTTGAGGAACAGCGTCTTGCTTCGTCTTTTTGTTCTTTTTGAAAAAGCGCGGGAACTCTTGCTTGACAGACGGAAGCCGCTTCAGTTCAAGCCTTTGCCAAAGGCAGGTGATCCTGCAAGGACTCAGTACAATGTACCATCGAGAAATTTTGAAGGCACTGTTATTCTGTGACTGTGGTGCTGGCAACGTTTATGAGATACTGTTGTGAATAATTACTGGTGTTGTAATGTTGCAGTGATACTAACAATGTTTATTTGATATTATTTTGAGTGGTTGTCCTGTAATTCAATTGTCCATGATTTGTTTGTTCACGAAATCGGCTGGATCGCTACTTTTAGCTTTAAACATGACCGGGTCACCCGTGACACCTATCTCTATAAACATTGTTGCCGGTTATAATAGTTTTCGATCTAAAATTTCTCCAGATGTTTCCCTTCCTAGTGCAGTCGTCATCCAAACTGGCATGCCACCTCTTGCGCTTCCAAGCTATCACAGCCAGCCGCAAATCAAGTCTCAGACCTGTTTCTTTCAAGATGTTATCCGTTTCTTGCCAGCTGGCGCTTCCACATTCCTTCACACACCTCCGCAGAGATCCACCAGCAGCTTTGGTCTCCCATCCAAGGCAGCTAATCCTGCTTTGCATTTTCAGGCATGGTGACAGCTCAACCTTCAGGCCACACCTCCTGTCTGGCAATATATTTTATGAATATGAGATATATTTCATATATATTTTATGAAATGCATTTTCATAGTTTTCATATATTTCATAATACATTTCAAATATGTTTATTTATTTATTTATTTATTTATTTATTTATTTACAATATTTCTATCCCGCCTTTCTCCCCAAAGGGACCCCAGGCGGCTTACACAAAAATAAAATACAAAAATACAAAAAATACAAATAGATAATTACTTTTTAAACAGCAAAAAAAATGTTAATAAAAACATCTAAAAATTGATTAAAAATTACATTTAAAACAATGTGTGTGTGTATATATATATTTCATATACTGTATTTATGTACAAATATCACTAGAAGAATAACAGAGAGATGTTGTACAATCCCATATAAGTCCTGCTTCTGTCACTGTGGAAATAATCCACTTGAGGTTCTGCCTCACTATTTCTTTAACTGCTCACTGTGACAGAGTGTGAAGAAAACAAATATCTCCCAAATATGTATTGAAGAAGTGTAAACAGCGCTCTACCTTTCAAAAGAAATACCGGTAGATTTTTAAATTTGCTCAAAGTAGCATGAGGTAAATTGTAAAGTGTTTCACATTTGTTCTGGCTTTAGCCAGATTTCATGCTGAATTTATTCTCCATCATGCTGTAGAGATTTAACCTTTTCTGGTTCAAATAAAACAATAAACCTTAACAATATTGAAAACACTGGGCAAGAATAAGTAAATAAACAGCATAATCCAGTCTTGAAAATAAAGTGTGTCTCCCAGCTCAAGGCCATTTGTACTTCATTGTACTCAAGGCCATTGTATTTTGCAACTGGGGCCCATAACGTTTTTGAAAAAAACAAACACCTGCATACGGGGCCCATACATTTTTTGCACCCCCGTATATGACATATTTATTTATTTATTTAAATAATAATTTAGATTGTTTATTAATGATCAATAATTATTTATTACATTTCTAAATGTAATGCCCCAACAATCCTTCTAAATATAATGCAGCCCTGTATGAAATGCCAGCAAAAGCCCAAACAGTCTTTCACAGGCAGCCGGTTAAAATCAAAGATTTAAAAACAGCTTCTGCAAAGTAATACAGCTATTAAGCCTATGCACACCTAAAAACGCTTTCATTTATAAAGAAAAGAAAAAGATATTCAATTCTTTCAGGCCAGGTTGTTGAGACATGGGGGGAGGGGAGAAGAGACTCCATCCACCAGCTGGTCAATCAACCCTTAAAACGTTTATTACAAAACGTTACTCACTTGGAAAAATGGACCACCACACATACGCGTAGGGTTGATGATGACGATTGTAGACTTCCCCCAAGCAGGATGCAGTGACATGGAACATCAGCGGGGGTGTTGGGTAGGATATGCCCAGGATATATCCTGGGCATATCTACATAGAAATAAGCCCCACACAATTCAATGGGACTTACTCCCACGTAAGTGTGTCTAGGATTGCAGCCTAAGTACATGAAATAATCGCATATTCTTGCAGGCACCATCCTGTCTTTCCCTCTGCTTTCCTTTTTTGAATTGTGAGCCTCTCGGGGCAGAGACCTGTCTTCTCTTCTGTTGCAAAGCGCTGTGCGCATTGATGGCTCCGTATAAATAAGTCACCACCACCAAACTTCTGTTCATAAATCCGCAGCTCCTTTAATTATTAATACGTCAGTTGTCAAAATTAAACTATTTTCAAGTCTGAGAGATGCTCTTGATTATAAGATTAGTTGTAGTGTGCACAGCAATTATAAAACATTACGTAAGAAGATTTATCTCAGTCATTAGGCTTGGTGAATTTTGCTCTGCATCAACAAATACATCTCAGTACTATAAACTCTATTTTTATATGAAATTAATTTTCCATCCTCCCAAGCAATTATCTACATTTTCTAAACTATACAGATAAAGCTCTTGGCACAATGTTGAATACTGACATGAATCTTTAAAAGGAAAAAGAAAATACTTAGGATTGATGAATGTAGTAAGTGGAGATATGTTTCCATAACTTGCAGCTAGAAGGAAAATGTATGTAGGCTTCTGCTGTCGTTATGTACAATTGCTATCTTCTTATTCTTTTTGAATGGGTGAGTTCAGACGTCATAACATGTGACAAGCACGTGTCATGGTGCGTTTCAGACTCACGTTCTCCCTCTTCAAACTGCAACGGTTTGCCTGGAATGGACCAAAGAGAGGGTTAGGTTATGGCCTGATCCTATCATACCATTTATGGCAGTCCCACTGCAGTACATCAGCTGCCAATGATGTGCAGAGTGTGCCAGTGGCGGCCATTTTTGAGCCTCCAACCGCAATGAGGCAGCAGCATCAGTGGCCTGCTGTCACCGCTGGCAACCTGCTCCATTGCAGGTAAGCTGGCATGGGAGGTAGTTCGTGGACAAGGTGGGGGAGTAAGGGACCATGTTAGACAAGGAACTGGAGGCAAGAAGGGGAGGGAGGGGTTGGTTCTAGTAGCAGTCATGCACGCCAGATCTTATCCCTTCTTTTCAAAACCTCTTTTCTCCCCTTGGACATATGCCACCAAAATGGCTGGCGTACAGAAGCGGAGGGGGGCGGTGGGGCGGTGAGTCCCCGGGTAGCAAGGAACAAAGCAGGCATCAATCGCACCATTTCAGCGGTGGGAAGAGCGGGCAACAGCGGCTCAGTCGCCGATTGTTTTGGCCCGCCCGCCCGCCCGCCCGCCCGCCCTGTGCCTCTGGAGCGATGTTGAGCGGCAGTGACGTCACTTCCGGTGGTGACATCATTGGGGGCCACATAGCGACGCTTCTGCTGGCGTATGTCTAAGGAGACCCATAGGCAGCCTGTAGGACTATGCAGAGCTAAATACACATGTTTTTTATGTACCTCCATATGCCTGCAGGTCACCCACACTGTGCATACCTTTTTGGCACAGCTATAGCACAGTGGGGGATAGGATTGGGTTCTTAATGGACAAAGCTCCTTGAATAGGAGCTTTCCCTGCGATCCTCAGACCATCACATACATCTACCTGAGAGGAGCTGAGGTTGAGAGTGTCAGGCTGTTCATTCCTCTCCCCCCACCTTCTTTTGAGAGGGCAGAAAATCGAGCAATGAAAGGAAGCCACAACCTGAATAATACAGTACTGCACCCCTGAAAGTGGTCACCACTGTTACCCCTTGGCTAGGGTCCCTGTCAATCTGAAATGTTGGAACGCCATGAGAGCGGCTTAAAGGTTTCAGTATGGTATGGAGCCTGGGCCGGAGCAAAGCTAACTCCATTTTGTGTTTGCAAAAACTCTATTTTCATGTTTGCCAGCTAAAGATCCTTCAAACGGTCTTCACACTGACCCAGTAAGATAAACCTTACCCTTGTGCCTCCAGCGAGTCTCCTATGTCAGCATTTTGCCTCTGTGCCTTATCTCTTAGGCTCAGACTGTCCAGGGGAACGTTTGTGGCAACGGGCAAAGGAGGGCAGAGAGAGAAAAAGAGGTAGGCAGCTGCAAGACTCAGGGAGGGGTCTTTCTTTGGCAATTGTTTGGCTTTGCCTTTAGGGGCGTAAGGGTGCAATCCTATTCTACTTACGCCACCAGTGTAACCAGCGGCGCACCGAGAACGGGAGGCCCCAGAACGGAAAGGGGATTCAAATCCTCTCCAAAAGGGGAATTCAAAGGGGATTTGAATCCCCTTTCCGTTCTGGGGCCTCGCGTTTTCGCTGCGCCGCTGGTTACAACGGTGGTGTAAGTAGGATGGGACTGCGCCCTATGAAAAGTATTTAAGCCCCAGTTACGACTGGTGGCACTCTGCACATGATATGAGCACAGTCTCCTTGTACCTTGCTTGACGTCTTGCAATAAAGCTCTCTGCTATTCTTTCCAACCTGGTGTGTTTGATTAGATCGTGTTCACTCCGGGCACGTGCCCACGCTTGTCCCCAGCCTCTGGGGGCAACCCCACTCAGGGAACTGGGGTACAAACATGTATCAGTACTGTGGTATTCCCTGGTTTGTTTTCAATTTGTTTCCGAATGATGAACAATGCCGCCTTTTTCACTGTCACAGCACACTTGGTTAACATTTCCAATGTGCTTCCCACCAGTCCGTCTATTTGCAAGTCTATTTTCTTGAGTGGATTACAGTGTATTTTCAGATTACAGATTTTCAGATACAGTATAGATTGCAGTCTACATTTAATGCCAGTCTATTCTCTTGAGTGGGTTTCAGCCAATTCAAACCTCCATTTCAAAGAGAATGAGGTTCGGTAGCAGCATGATGTTTGGTGCTTCTCATGTTTGGTGCTTGCTGACAGGGCCGTCTTATCCATTTGGCATGCTGGGCAGTTGCCCAGGGGGCCACGAGCATAGGGGGGGCATCACGCTGACGACGCCACCGCCATGGGAAAAAGTGTTAAAAAGTGTATTTACCATCCCTGATCTCCTTCATGATCATGAATGATCTCCTTCATGGATCATTGCCTTGTCGTAGCAAAGGGGCTTGCGTAACTCAATGAAGCCATGAGCTATGCCGTGCAGAGCCACCCAAGACGGACAGGTCATAGAGGAGAGTTCTGACTAAAAGTGATCCACTGGAGAAGGAAATGGCAACCCACTCCAGTAACCTTGCCAAGAAAATCCCATGAACAGTACCAAAAGGCTAAAAGATATGACGCCGGAAGATGAGTCCCTCAGGTCGGAAGGTGTCCAATATGCTACTGAGGAAGAGCGGAGGACTATTCCAAGTAGTCCCAGAAAGGATAAAGCGGCTGGGCTAAAGCCAATAGGACGTTCAGCTGTGGATGTGTCTGAGGGTGAAAGGAAAATCCAATGCTGCAATGAGCAATACTGCTTAGGAACATAGAATGTGAGGTCTATGAATCAAGGCAAGCTGAATGTGGTCAAAAATGAGGTGATAAGAAGAGAGGACTCTCTGGAGAAGACTCTGATGCTGAGAAAGATTGAAGGCAAAAGGAGAAGGGGAAGGCAAAGGATGAGATGGTTAGACAGCATCACCAATGCAACGAACATGAAAATGAGCAAACTCAAGATAGTAGAGGACAGGAAGGCCTGGCGGGATATGGTTCATGGGATCTTAGATCTGAGGCTTTCATGGCCCGCTATTATCTTCTGGTTTCCAAGGTTCACGGGTAAACAAGCCATGTGTAAAATTCTAATTCCAGCTGAAGTAAAAATTTATTCAAAACTGTCGTGGTTTTACAAAGATCCCCACGTACAGATAAGAAACAATTAAAACCTGAAGCTAAAAATATTCCGACGTTTCGCTTCTAAAACAAGAAACATTTTCTAGGAATAAATCCAAAGATTAAAGGTGTTAATCTTTACCTTTAATCTTTGGATTTATTCCTAGAAAATGTTTCTTGTTTTAGAAGCGAAACGTCGGAATATTTTTAGCTTCAGGTTTTAATTGTTTCTTATCTGTACGTGGGGATCTTTGTAAAACCATGACAGTTTTGAATAAATTTTTACTTCAGCTGGAATTAGAATTTTACACATGGCTTGTTTACCCGTGAACCTTGGAAACCAGTTCATGGGATCACGAAGTCGGTCGGACATGACTTAATGACTGAACAACAACAACCATCCCTGAGAGGTGTGCTCGTCCCCCAGGGGGGTTGCGGGGATCCTGCGGACCCCTCTGCAGGCCTCCCCATGCCTCAGAACCGCCCTCCAATCGTGACCCACTTCCGGTTTTGTCGGAAAACCAGAAGTGGGTCGTAAATGCATCGGTGCCCTGGGGCCCATAATGCAAGACTGGACCATGGTGCCACCTCCAAGCCTACCAATCAAGAGTGCATGACTATGGCAGGATTCAAACTTGAATGGGGTCATGGTTATCGCCCCAAATCATTGCAGTTTGGCTCATGCTCCATTTTCCTCATTTTGTAAATGGACAATTTAAAAAAATGCTTCATTTTATTTTGTTTTATTTTCAATCTCATTCTCAGTTGGACCCCCCCCCATATTGTGAAGGGGGGAGGACTTTGCCAATACTGCCCCTCACTGCAGCACAATTAAGCCATTCACCTCAAGACCAAATCTTAGGGGATCTGGATACCTGCTCCTCCCTGGACGGCCCTGTTTTCTCCCTGAGAGTAGCCAACATACCAAATGTCTAGCAGGACACCAGATATTCCAAAGGGAAGCTCAGGAAAGCCTCTGTCTGAAGAGGACAGCTTGACTGTGGTGCCAGCAGAACAGAGTGTGCCCGGTATCGTGGTGATATAGTAGTGATGGATGGGTATGCTGGACTCCAGTGAATATCTCCTGGGCCACCTGCTCTCTGCAGATGGAGGGACTAGCTACGCCCAAGGCCACTCTGGGCTAA
This sequence comes from Plestiodon gilberti rubricaudatus, assembly GCA_026170595.1. Taxonomy (NCBI): domain Eukaryota; kingdom Metazoa; phylum Chordata; class Lepidosauria; order Squamata; family Scincidae; genus Plestiodon; species Plestiodon gilberti. Next base: position 21,855,693 of record JANXHW010000002.1, on the reverse strand, counting down.
ATCATATCCTTTGAGGTAATCATTGTAACATCAGTAAGAATGACGTTGAAGCGCAGCACAAGTGGGGTTTGGTTGTTTTTTTTTGTTATTTTCTTCACAGTTACAGTGTTGAGGCACTCTGTACATGACGGTGATATAGTTTTATTATCATTGCATGGAGATGATCTCCACTTGGGAACATTCATGTTCAAGTACGAAGCGTCCCTCAAGTTGCTTCCGGTAGAATGGAGAATGTGAGCCCTGGGCAAATGCACCATTCTTTCCTCTGAACCAATTGGATTTCCAGAATTTCTCCTAAATTCCATATTCTGATCATATAACTTGCTGAATTGAAATCTGTGCTGATCTAGTCTTCTGTTGGACTGCCTGTAGTATTGCTACAGCAAATTAACCCAGCCTAAAGAAAATCAGGATACCTATAAATATTCATTAGAATAGGCTGTTCTTTGAATTTAGATGAGGTTGTTGTTGGCATTTACAACTGCACTCTTTGTTTTTTTGTTTTAAAAAAAGTTAATTATGAATACTCCAGATTGTGTTCAAAATGTACGAGTCCTCTTGGAACAGTAATTTTTAATTATGTACTTCACGGAGTAGTTTTCAGACACTTTTTGCCTTCCACAAATCAACTTGCTTCCAAAATACAATCAGAGAGAACAAACTATTCTATACTTCTGAAACAAAAATCAGTGTCTGTAGATAAGCATGGGTGGGTAGACTTTGGTGTAATAAAAGAATATGTTTGAGTTACCTTATTTTTTTATTTAAGAAGACTGCAAAGGAATATGGGGTGCAGGGCTCAGCCCTTTGCACTTAGCACCTGAACCCCATCTTCCTGCAACCCCTATTTTCTTCCTTTAAATGGTAGCTGTTGCTGCTAATATTCAGAGCTAGGAAAAATCCGGACAGAAAGAGGCTGCCTTGGGAAAACCCACGTGTGGCAGAGAGCCCCCAAGTCCCAGAGAATCCCCTTAAAACTGAACAGTGGTTCAAGGTGGGGACAGTGGCATCGTCAGTGGTGGGGGCCTTGGGGCAGTGGGTCCCAGGGTGGTGGGATCGGGCCCCAGGCAGCAGGTGGGCAGGGGGTGCAATGGCAGCCGGCAGCAGCATGGATTGTCCTGTTCGCTGGGGCGAGCGAGAGAGACGTCGTCGTCTTTGGTCCTCCCGCCCGCCCTGCGCCTCTGAGTGAGCAATAATGGCTGCTGCCATTACGTCACTTCCGGCGCAGTGGGGGCGGTCATAGGAACACTACTGCGTGGGGACTTCTGGGAGACATGGTCACCTGAGTGAACTAAGATCAGGCAGGTCGGATGGTAAAAGAAAAAGTTGAATTACAAGGAATTAAAAATACAGTACATCAAAATGACGGAAGGAAAAATAAAAGAGGATGTGTGGGAATTAGGCAGCTATAACAGGGTAATCAGGTAGGAGGAGTTGGCAAAGGATGGCATAGACGTTAAGATGCTAACTGAAACACAAAATAAAATGAATATGTCTAATGAGTACCTTCCTTATTCTAAGTACTGGCACGACACCAGAACCATGGTTCTTACACCTATTCCTAGCCGGAGGGCAAGTGACCCTTGGCACTGATGCTGATATATCAGATGAGACACCAGGGCAAATGTACAAAGGGGTTTTTGTTACCCCACTTTTTATCTTTTCTAGGCATTACTTAGGTTTTACCTGTGGGTTTGGTTACTTGGCATCACCTGAGCCCATTGAATTTCCTGCTCTTGGGAATCTTGTGGGCTTTATTGTTCAGTGAGCTGACTAGAAGTCACATTACCAGTCAGTTGGAGAAGAAAAAGGAGACAAACAACAACAGAGCAGATATTGCTACTTCATCTCAATGACTTTGGGATGTAGATCAACTATAGAAACTTCCTTGGGTGATAAGAAGGTCAGATAGAGATAGGTGGGAAATAGTGTAAAATCAGAGATGTTCACTACAACAATGCCAATGCTGAAATCTAGCTAAAGTTACCTGGTCAATGATGGAAGTTCAGGGAGAAATTTAGACCTACTTCTAAAATGCCCACCTTGGTAACAGACTAAAGGCAATGGCCTGAAAAGCCCATGATGCAGTTTTACTAGTGAAGTTAGAGAGGTTTGATCCTGGAAGCTGCCTGGATGGGGGTACTCTTTTGAACCCTTGTGAAGTCACTCTGAGCACCTTGGAGGAAGCATGGGTGCATTAATAAATAATTTGTACAGTATATGCTTTTTTTTAGCAAGAGACATTCACACATGGAAGCAATTCTGCAAACACCACAGACCCAGATGCATTTCTGCATCACGATGTTCATTCCAGCTTGGTTTTTCTGGCTCAAATGCAAAGGGGGTCGTCAGAGCTAGGCTGGGGTTGAGCACCCAGTCAGTCAGGCTGAGGGTCAGACAGAAGGCATAATCAAGGCCATGCTGGAGTCAAGTACCAAGGCCAAAGGAATCAGTTCAACAGCAGGCCAGAGTGTTGTAAAATAGGGACTGCGCCATCTACAGGACACCAGGGAACAGTGTATTGTCCAGAGAACTAAGAGGCTACCTGTCCCAGACTTTTACTTTGTCTGTCATTGACCTAGGAAGTGTGTTCCTATCTAACATCCTTCCTCCTACTTCTCCCTGTCCCCTGCGATAAGATGGACTTGTCCTCTATATGCTCTGCTGACCTGTCACCTGGCTGCATGTTGTTGGCCTTGATGAGGACCCTCACACACATGCAAAGGGGATCACTTTTCCTTTTAGGATCTTCTGTTCTACAATATACGACCAGGACAAGCTACAAAAGAGAGGTACATGTTTTTGCCTTTAAACGGTGAGTACTGTAAATGTTTTCTCTGAAACCTTTTTTCTGCCTCGCCTCCTATTTTATTCTCAGCAGCAACTTCTCAGCAACAGGGCTTGGTGGGCTGCTTCAGGAAAAAGGGTCTTCTGCTTTATAACTTAGCTTAATATAGATGCTTAGGTGAGACTTCCTTCTCTCATAAGCTTGGAGGCATGGATAAAATAAGGCCTAGGAGTCTGCTAACTGCATCCAGACTGGCACTGCCCTCTTAATGGAGCCCTTCTCTAAGGCTGCAATCCAATACACATTTTCCTAGGAGTAAGCCCCATAGAACACAGTAGGTCTTACTTCTGAGCAGTCATGGATAAGATTGTGCTGTAAGATATTTACTTGGCCTCATGTGCTGAAAGGCCAGGGCATGGGTGCCATAGGGCAGAGGTTCTCAACCTGTGGTACGAGTACCCCTAGGGCAGCAAACGAGCGAGCGAGAGCGAGCGGGAGCGGTGGGTGGGTGGATGGGAGGGTGGGAGGGAGCGAGAGCGAGCAGTGGGTGGGCGGGCGGGCGGGTGAGCGGTTGGGTGGGAGGGAGCGGTAAATTCTTGGGGGGGGGTCAAATTTGCAGTGGGCCCCCCCAAAAAAATTCGGACATCCTAATGGCCGGCCCGCGGCCAATTTTCCCCATGGGAAAATGGCCCCCCACCCCAAATAGGTTCCTCACCCCTGCCCTAGGGGTATGCGGACCTCTTGCTGGGGGTACACCAAGCCCTGCCCCCTTATCTGCCCCATCAGCAGCTAATTGTAAAATAACATGGATTTTAAATTTTAATTAATTTCGGAGCCCTTCTGTCTCTCTGATTTTGGTTTGGGGCTTATTTTTGTACTTTGGAAAATGTACTTTGGTGGGGTGGGGGAGGGAGGAGCTGATTTTGGGAAGTGTGACTTGGAGAAAAAAAAGAGATCCTTGCATCTCTCTCTCTCTCTCTCTCTCTCTCTCTCTCTCTCTCACACACACACACACAGAGTTAAATAAGACATTTCTCACATTTTAAATTGTTTTAGTACTTTTTATTTAACAATTACCTAATTAATTAATTAATTGATTAATCCAATTAATTAGCAGTTAGTTAGCAGGGGGTACTTCAGAAAATTGGACAATGATAGGGGGTACCCGGGCCTCCAAATGTTGAGAACCCCTGGCATAGGAGATAGGGCAGTGGAGACTGGCTCTAAGAAGATGCACGCACGCACACACACACACACACACACACACACACACACACACACACACTACAGAACTAGATATTGTGCAAAGGCCTCACAGAAAAGATAGGCTCCAATTTAAGGCTTCCTAAATAATTTAAGAAGCAAAAGAGCTTCTTAAAGGATTGCATAAACTAGTTTCATGACAGCTTTCATGGGCTGTATCAGAATAATCCTTGTCAAATTATCAGATCAAAACTTCATCAGGGCTGACACAGTTTCATCAGATGAGGAAAAAAAACCAATGAGTTGTTCGAGATCCCTGATTGGAACTTCTGTCTCATTGTTTTTCAAAAGAAAAGCAGCTGTGGGATGGGGGCAATTTGGATGAGGACCATGAGTGGGGATCCTTTAATCCTTTCCTCTGTGCCATTTCCCCCAGTGTAAATTACCCCATCTCCCAAAACTCTCATTGACCCATAGAGGTGTTTGAAAATGGTGTTATTTATTTTTCTCAGCAGTAAACCCATAGTGTTCAGTAAGACCTAGGCTGTAATCCTATAGTATTCAACAAAAACAAACTCCTCTTCTCTTAGGGAAGTCAGAACAGAACAGAACAGAAAGTTATCCATGTTAGCATGAGGACTTGTAATTTTGTCTGTGGCTATAGCAGTCCTTGCAGAGGAGGAGTTAAGTAGTTCACTGAATTTATTTCCTAATTAGTCATTTCCACTGAGCAGAGAAGAGAAAGGTCTCTGGGCCAGGTTCCAAGGCAGGCAGCAGCTGGGGGTCTGAGACAAGGAAAAAGAGGGCCAGAGGCTGCAGTTGTGGTTGAGAGAGGCTGGTCATGTAAATGAGGATCAAAGAGGACAGATGCAGAGGAGGACAGGAGGAGGGTCAGCTACCAGGTGAGATCATTCTGTGTTGCTACACTAGAGGAGATGCTCAGGCTGAGGAACTGAGCCTGCAGCAGTCATCCCCAGGGCCCATGAGAGAGGGGTAAAGGGGGTAATTTGTACCTGGGCCCAGCGTCAAAAGGGGGGCCTGGGAGCTACAGGAGCGGGCCCAGAACTTTCCTGGGATCTGAGCTGGCCACATGGAGAATGAAAGATGGAGGCTGGACCAACCAAGAGACCAGGTCTACTGCACAGGTAGACCTGGGCACCACATCGGGAAGCCTGGTAGACCTGGGCTCTGGAGACTTTTCCAGCCATTGCTGCCCTCCGCCTGACCCTTTTTGCCCCCTCCCCCTTGAGAAGGGACCCAAAAGAAACTTTGTACCCCCTGATAAAATTCCTCTCAGGTGTCCTGGCCACACCCATTAGTTCACCTGGGCTTGAGATTTCAGCAGCTCTGGCCAGCAAATGTGACACTGCAGAGATGAGATTGATAGCTCCCTCAGCATGGGAGCTGCCTTGGCAGGTGCCTGAGCCTTGCTGCCCAAGGCTCTGGTGCCATACACAGCTAGTGGCAGGATGCATATGTATGGATAATCTCTGCAGACTAGCCATAGATGGATTGCTGAGCTTGGCAGTTAGGTGGGCAATAGTAGGGAACCCACTGTGAGAGCTTGAGACACAAACCAAAGGAAGGTCTAGGTGAGAGATAAAGTACTCTGGAATGTGGCTCCAGCACTGAAGGCTGAAACATGGCTGCAAGAAGTATCCATTCCAGGTCCTGAGCTATGACAGAAGAAGCTAGAGTGGATCAAGAGGAACCAGTAGGCTGCCTAGTGAACTGAACCATTCTGGAACCTGCAAGAAGGTTTGTTCCTAATTGTGTACCCCCTGTACACTCTTAAAATTAGGGGGGGGACTATGCATTTTTTTCCTAATTAAAATAATGCATGAGGAGCTGTGTGTAATCAGGATTGGACTCAGGGTGGGGGTAAATGGTCAGAACCCCCTGTCCTCTGCTTATCCATTAATTTCTATGTAATTTTCCTGCTGAAAATCACCCCCAAAGCAACTATTTGGCTCTGAAGAGGCCATTTCTTTCAATGCCACCATTGAGGTTAAAATCTTTGGGAAAACTTTTGGCAGACACATGGCATAGACGTTAAGAGTTAAACATTCCCTATCTCTGCAATGCAGCCCCAGTTTGGATTGGGCCCTGCATGGCTGCTAGTTTTAAGCTAAATTGAACTGTTGACTAGACAATGGCACATTTTTAAGTCAACACTAGTTTGGCCTTTTGACCCCCTGTGAATCAGGACAATATTATTACTCCATTTTGAAGTTGGAGGTAGGGGATGAGGCTAAGGGAATAGGGTTGTATGATTTTGTGACATACTGTACAAGTCTAAGACTTTTTCCTAGGGAGGAACAAGCATTGCACTCTTGCAAGAAACCTTTTCACTAACAGAAGGACCCCTTGTTTGAGACTAACACTTCTACATGTAGTAGAAGTTTCTGACGACAGAGCTGCTCTCCCTGAAATCTTAGGATACGAGCCATTATAATTTGTTTAAGGCCCTTTAGTCGGTTTCTGGCTGAAGTGAAATTTCAGTCAGGGCCTTTTCACCTCACAGCTCACACTTGTAACCATGATGCTTTATTAGGTCTCCTGAGAGTTATTTTCATTCAGCTGATGAATATACATTTGGCGAGACTTTCTCATGACTACGTGGGCGAAGGGGCTGATGCTTGTTGGTAGAGCACCTGCTCTGCATCTAAAGGCCCCAACTTAACAGCACAAGCCCATGCATTTATACTCAGAAATAACTGTGCGATCCTGCGGAAAGAAGCACCTGCAGAGCACACAATCCGCAGGCACCGGGTGTCATAAACATGCCGTAAAGCGAGTTTACGGCACCCGGAGAATAAGGGCAGCCCTCACTCCACCTCTCACCAGACCCTGCAGATGCCGGTGCAGGTAAGAGATGCACCAATCGGTGCGCGGGCAGGGAGAGGGCGGGCTGGACAGCGAGAGAGGGCAGCCATTGGGCGGTATGGGCTGGGAGCGGGTGGGGATATCGGCGGCAAGCTCCACCGATATCCCATGCCCGTTTCCGACCTCGGCGGCCCTTACCCTGCCGCCCTGAATGTACAGTATGTCAGATCGAGAGCTGATGTACATTCGAGGAGACCCACTGGGGCTGGTCAGCCCTGCACTGGGGGAAGGAGAAGAATATCTCCTTCTCCAGAGGAGTCCTCAGGCTGCGCCGGAGCAGCCTGGGAAGAGCGCAGGATACTGCGGCCAGCCCTAGGGATTAGACTGCCTGTCCCATTGTGGTCAATGGGACTTCTGAGTAGACATGGATAGGCTTGTGCTGCAAATCTCTGGCATAGGGCTGGGAAAGGTGGCTGCCTGAAACCCCGGTCAGCATAGACAATAAGCAGCAAGCAGAACCAATGGTGTGACTTGGCATAAGGCAGTTTCATAGGTTTGTATGATATACCACAGAATTTGGGGCTATTCAAGGCCAAACACCAGATTGTAAATGTACTTTCTGCCTTGATTCTTTCATTACTGCGTCTGCCTCATCATCCACAATACTTTCTTGGCAATGCTTGCACCGCTTGTTCCTCAACAGTCCCACTGAAACCAGTGGAGCTATGCCTCGTGTAGGTTAACAGATGAGGTTGAACACAAACTATGTTGACATTCATTCAAATTTCGCCCCATCTCTCATTTTGCATCATTCTGTTCCGAGCTAAATCACTCAGCTATGCTCTGAAGCGGGGTGCCACCCTCCTCTCCTTGAAAAGCCTAACAGCTCTTCTGTGTCGAGTGAGAAGTGTAATGGATAACAAGGGCAGTTTAACTTTGCGACACTGAATGCAACATTCATTTTATAAACGGCGTCTGGAACGCCACCTGTCCTAGTTTATAATAGCTCCACTATCACTCCATATTCATTCCGCTAGTTGCCAGAGAGTGTTAAAAAACAAGTGCATTTCAAATGATCTTTACTGCTGGAAAAGAATATTTTAACAATCATTGCCAAATCTAGAAGAGAAACAAACTGATGACAAATTGCATGCATAAAATTTCAGGCAAACTGCTGACAATAGAACCACTTCAGCAATTTTTAGTGAAGCTTAAAAACGGTAGGTGAGCAGAATTTCAGATGCAGGTGTTATTTTGCTCTAACAACCACTAAAATATTATTGCATTGCCCACACTCCTATTGTTTTACGTCTGCAGCCAATACTAGGCAGTTGTTGTTTTCAACCGACAGCACTTGATATTCCATGGAACACAACTCAAATTGTCAAAGGATATTAAAGAAAATTGTCATTAAAATTATATATATAAACACTGTGCTCTAACGTGGCCCTTTTGCATGGATGCTAAGATAGAGGAGTGTGTGTTTATTGTGTGTCTGAAGTGTTTGGCAATATGTTATCGTATTGAAATGATGGTTTTCCTTGGGGCTACAGAAAGCATTGTTAGAGGGAATCGTATATGTTGGTTCGATAGAACATAAATCCTAGGAAAGACATGTTGGAACAAACTGCCAGGTCCAATAGGGGTTTAGCGGTTATGATGGCTGAAGTGATGCAATATCATTGTCTGGACAAGGCAAGGTCAAAATAATAGGTCAAAATAAGGCTGGAGCTGTACAGAGGACTGGCAGTAGAAATCCTTATTGAGATCAGCAGTATTGGGCACTTGCTGAGGCCCACACTCCTGCAGGAGGTCCACTACGCAGTGTTGGTCTGTGGGGCAAAGCCCTGCACTGCCCCCCATGTTGGCCCCGTTTGCCTTCTGATGGTGCATTGGGTGCTACCACTGCCATAGATATGGAAGGTTCAGGTTGACTTGTCCAGGGGAACCCTTGGCAATGCCCAACTCTTGACACCACCCCTGCCACTCCCAGCCCCCACAGTGACAATTGCCCAGGTCTGTTCCATCGTGTCTCTGCCCATTTCCCTGTCCTCTCCAAGCATAAAGTCAATGACAAGAGAGAGGGAGGGAGCAGCAGTCTCCATTCACCTTGTCCTCTCTCTTTCTGTTTGGGTGGTGGTGTAGATTGGGTGCTGAGGGACAGAACAGTCAAAAGGGCAGCGATAACAATGGCAATAGAGGGCAGCTAACCCTGGGAGAGGGCTTTACCAAGGGCATTTGTCCAAGGGCTCCTTCAAATTTGATGCCAGTACTAGCTATACATGCAGCTGTAAGAAAGGAGGTGAGGTGGTAGAGTGGACTGTACCATTGCAAACCGTAGGTGAGGTACACTCATTTGATGTTCCTCCACATTAAAATCCTCCACCATAAGTCAAATATTAGCACATTGGGGAAAACTATCACTCTACTTGCAGGGTAGAGGTGTTTTTGTTTTTTGTTTTTTTAAAGAAGTACCTGTATTTTCAAGTGAGGGTTTTTTTCCACCACCTCTTTCCACCTCCTTCTCCAACATGTGTAGATCCTTCCTAAAGCCAGGCAAGAAAAGTATATGCTCAAATGCGGGAATTGTTCAAGGATGTGAGAAAACTGTGTCAGGGACTTGCAGCAGTTTTGAGGTCCGTTTACTGCCCAGGACCAAATTAGACATGATGTGGTAGCCATTTGTGCATCTGTCCCATTTACACATAAAGCAAGAGTGCATTCTTTACATTAAAAAGAGCAGGGGGACGGGACACACAAAACCCACTCCGTTCTTGTATTATGTTGTACTCTGCTGCCAACAGCAGTTTTCTCCTAGACTAACTCCAGAGTGAGTCAGGCAAGGAAAAGATGGTTTAAGGAAAAGAGTTCAGTGAGTGAGATGATGTGGGGAGAAGTGTGCATGTTCCTCTTCAGTTAAAGAACAGACTCACCCACCTTTGATTTATATATGCACAGTGCATGCACATGGATGAAATATATACAGCTGTATTGTCACATCTACTTTGGCCCAGAGTCAACAGAACTGTGAGGACACCCAGGTTGTATATACAGAGAGGAGACTGAGCCACCTGTGATTGGTGACTCTGAGTCACCTGACTGTCTGACTTGGCTGATCCACTTCATCTCTTAGGGCCAAACTACATGTTACATTGGAGCTCAGTGACTGGAACCCTCAACATACTTTTCTTCTTGTAAAGGCAGCCATGAGCCCCCTTCCCAATTTGGATTGGAGCTGTGGTGTAGGGGGGATTATCCAATCCTCCCCCCATTAATTCGCAACACTTCCCCAAAGTTGCTGTTAGTCACCTAGTGTAAAACGTACAGGCACCACTTGGAAACAAATACAGTACTGAAGGAAAGTTATCACCATCAAGACTTGATACTTGTGAGCTGTCCACATATATCTGACTGGCGAGTATTGAAGACAGTATGCTGAATAGGACAAACCTTTGCTCCAATACAGCAAGGCAATTTTGATGTTCTTAAGAGTCTGAGAAACAACAATTAAAGGATTAAACAGTTAATTCTTATACCGGTGTTTGACACGGAGTGCCTTAACACCCACAGCTACGGTGTTTCAGACCTGGTAAATGTCCTATGAATTAGGACGAAACGTTGGTCCATTTGCCTCTGTATTTTAAATGATTTTTACTCTTTGTTTGCTAAATTTGCCATCAGTTAGCATTCTGAAGATTTGTGTTTTTAAATTGCTTTTTTATACATTTGTTGGCTTTGATAAAAAAAATTTTTCACATGGCTTTCTTACCTTTAAATCCAAGCCATAAGCAGCCTCCTGGTTTTAGAAGTGGGTTTTCTCTGTGCCAGGTGCAAGGGAGTGTCAACGGGAAACAGGTTATCTTGTTGTATTGTGCTCCCTGAGGCATCTGGTGGGGCCACTGTGTGATACAAGAAGCTGGACTAGATGGGCTTTTGGCCTGATCCAGCAGGGCTCTTCTTATGTTCTTTGTCCTGGAATATTGTTTCTGGCCATGAAAGCTCTTGCTCAACATTAAACAGTTAAAGATTTTTTGTACTTGGGATTTATTTATTTTTACTTTGGAAACTGTGCATGGGTGGGGTGGGTGGGAAACAGTTGAGTTTGGGGGGTTTTGTACTTGGGATTTATGTTTTTACTTTGGAAACTGCATGGGTGGGGTGGGGGAAAACAGTTGAGTTTGGGGGGTTTTGTACTTGGGATTTATGTTTTTTTACTTTGGAAACTGCATGGGTGGGGTGGGGGGAACAGTTGAGTTTGGGGTTTTTTGTACTTGGGATTTATGCTTTACTTTGGAAACTGCATGGGTGGGGTGGGTGGGGAAAGAGTTGAGTTTGGGGGGGTTGTACTTGGGATTTATGTTTGTCCATTTTGTTCATGTGTCTTATTGCTGTGTGTTTTTTAATAGAGATCCTGGCATTTTTGTGTTTTTGTGCAATTTATGTAAATTAGCTAATTATGTAATTGGCTAATTATGCTAATTAGCTGGGGGACTCAAATTTTTGACCTTCACTGGGGGTACCCGGGCCTCCAAAGGTTGAGAACCCCTGAGTTAAACAATCACAGCTAGTCTGGTGCACACCCACAACCCAGAATCAGGTAGAAGGCCTTTTAGCTTTTGGTAGATTTGACCCTGCCATTTCTCCTTTTAGAAATTAAGCACTACCCATTACAACAGATCTGCCATTTGTTGGTCACTCGCCAAAACTGTAGTCTGGGCTTTTTCAGAAGGATTGCAAGACTTTTCTGCCTGGGAAATTGAACGATGTGCAGTACTTTTTTTTTTTCATTTTTAATATATGTTTAATGCACTTCTCATTTAGCCAGAAATAATATTGCAAGACTTGTGGATGACAACCAAAATGTGAACTTGAGTAGAAAGGAAACTGGCTTGTCCACTTGCACACCACATTTCATACAATACAGCTTTCCAAAATAGAAACAACTGCCTTGTTAACAACAAGCATCAGAAAGGGAAGCCTTTTTCATTTTTATTTTCGGTCTTTCTGCAAGACAGAATTTTATGCTGGAAGGCTATGATTTATACTTTGAGTTGACATGGTTAGTACTGTCTTTTCACGCAGTGCTGTTTATCACTGACATAGATCTTTCTTATATTTTTTCATCGTAAGCCAGACACTTTGCTAGAGAAGGAGGGGAGGTGCTCAGGTCCTCCAGTTCTGCTTTGTATTTGTTTAAAGAGACCTCCCTTGTTGCCCTCTTGCCTTTGATTTTTCTCTAAATGTGGGCAGACTCTAGGCTTACAGAAACTACCTTGTTTTTTTTATTAGAACTCCAGGATCCATCAATCAGAGCCATGTAGTGTAAGATACTGGCAGGTGTGTTGGGGCCAGCTGCAAAATGGTGGCTGGGAGGATAGAGCTGATGATCTCCCACTCTCTAGTATCAGACACATGCTGAATAACCTGCAACTACAAATACAAATCTTCATCACAAAGTTTCTTTCAGATCCAGGGTTCTAAGTAGACCAATCCAGAAAAAGAAAACAAAAGCCTTTTGGTTGTTGCTATTGTTAATCAATTCAGGCCAGAAACCCCTGCTGATCTGTTGGGAATCATCTGGAGATCTACTAGTAGATCCCCATCTACTTTCTGTCAACCCCTGTTGAAAGCATTTCACAGGACAAGAGATATGCAAATTCTGAACCGGAAAAACAACAAATCCACAACTGTTAGGTTCCATGATCCATCCTGTCTGATCCACTGAAATTTGTCTGTTTTATGTTAATGAAAGGAAAGAGCACTTGGTTTTCTTGAGTTGGAGTCACCTTAAATGTGTTAAAGCTTCCATCTCTTTTAAAATTACACTAGTAGCCAGCAGCAGTAGAATGCAGGAGAATCAGAATTAATCAGGACCAGTGATGTAGACTTGAGTCTGTTGACTCAGACCTGAGTCGGACTCAAGTCACAACAGTGACTTTGACTTGACGATTGTAAAAGACTCGACTCAAGACATGGAGCCTTTTACGACAAATCCAATTTTATTCAGGTTTAAACTGGCTTTCCCCATTAAATAGATAGGGACTTGCAACTCACAATCAAAGACTCAGGAATTGGAGGCAGATACTTGGGACTTGACTTGAGACTTGGACCCAGAGACTTGATCCACATCCCTGCTCAGGACCAGTGTTTTAATTGGGCTTCGTCACCCCACTTTTCCTGTTACCAGAAACTTCGTCACCCCACTTTTCCTGTTGTGTCCAGTTCTGGTCACCACACCTCAAAAATGATATAGTTGAATTGGAAAAGGTGCAGAAAAGAGCGACCAGAATGATTCGTGGGCTGGAGCACCTCCCTTATGAGGAAAGGCTACAGCGTCTGGGGCTTTTCAGCCTAGAAAAAAGGTGCCTGAGGGGGGACATGATTGAGACTTATAAAATTATGCATGGGATGGAGAGAGTGGATAGAGGGAAATTCTTCTCCCTCTCGCACAACACCAGAACCAGGGGACATGCACTAAAATTGAGTGGAGGGAGAGTCAGAACAGACAAAAGAAAATATTTCTTTACCCAGCGTGTAATTCATCTGTGGAACTCCTTGCCGCAGGATGTGGTGATGGCATCTGGCCTAGATGCCTTTAAAAGGGGTTTGGACAGATTCATGGAGGAAAAGACCCTCACAGGTTACAAGCCATAAGCAACCTCCTGCTTTTAGAAGTGGGTTTTCTCTGTACCAGGTGCAAGGGAGTGGCGACTGGACACAGGTATCTTGTTGTCTTGTGTGCTCCCTTAGGCATCTGGTGGGGCCACTGTGTGACACAGGAAGCTGGACTAGATGGGCTTTTGGCCTGATCCAGCAGGGCTCTTCTTATGTACCAGATTATTCCATTAAATCCAATTGGTTCTGACCCAGACTCCACTCTTAGGAGCTACTTTTGTTCCCTGTTACAATTTCCCTCCAAAGTAAAGTACAGCGAAAACTTTCATGGCCAGATATAATCTTACAAGACACAGGGTATATGCAAGATAGATGCCATGTAGAATTTTTTTTAAAGCCAAAATAGCTATTGCAAACACATTTTAAAAAACACTGGATCACAGATCTTCAAACAAGGTTTAAAAACCGCAATCAAGGAATAAAAATACATTTAAAATCCAAGGCTTAAGATTGTAAAAAAACAGACGTTTCGTTCCAAGCTAGGAACTTTTTCTAGGTGCAATCAAAAAGATTGTGTAGTTGACAAGTCGGCAGCGAAGGATCACAAAGTTTAAGAACTGAAAAAGCGTGCGAAAACAGGGAGCTAATTAGCAACGGAACTCAAACCGGATGTGTCTGCTGTGTTGACCGAAGGTACAGGCCAGTGGGTGGCGCAGCGGGTTAAACCGCTGAACCATAAGCTGTCGATCGAAAGGTCGGCAGTTCGATTCCCGCGACGGGGTGAGCTCTCGTTGCTTGGCCAGCTCCTGCCAACCTAGCAGTTCCAAAGCATGTCAGTGTGAGTAGATAAATAGGTACCGCTTGCGGGAAGGTAAACAGCGCTCCGTGTTCCAGCTGCATGCTACGCGCTGCGGCAAGGAGAGTCATGCCGGCCACATGACCACGGAGGTGTCTTCGGACAATGCTAGCTCTTCGACTTTGAAATGGGGATGAGCACCACACCCTAGAGTCGGACACGACTGAACTTAATTGTCAGGGGTCACCTTTACCTTTACCTAACCTCCAGCAATAGAAGTCTGCGACTGCTTTTTTTCTTTTTCCTCTGGATCTTCAAACGGAACTTTATGAATGATGGGAAACCAGTTTTTGTTAATAAAAGATAAATCCTGTTGATTAATCAAATCTCGTGTGTCTTTTGCTTATCTCTACAGCCTCTAAGTTCCGTAGTGTTCTTCTGATATTATCATTAATTTGACATTTAGTACTTTCAAACAAAATAGTGTGCCCTGTGGTCAACGTATGTTCAGCAATAGAAGATTGATCTGAATGTTTAAGCCGGACTGACCTCTTGTGCTCCAATATTCTAGTTTTTATTGAACATTTGGTCATTACGATATAACAATGACCACAAGAACACGGCACACTGTACACTCCGAGATTCGCAAAAGGAGGTCTCGCATCTTTGGGATTGTTAAGCAATTGCTCCAGTTTTACAGTAGGTAGTTTTTGTGATCCTTCGCTGCTGACTTGTCAACTACACAATCTTTTGATTGCACCTAGAAAAAGTTCCTAGCTTGGAACGAAACATCAGTTTTTTTACAATCTTAAGCCTTGGATTTTAAATGTATTTTTATTCCTTGATTGAGGTTTTTAAACCTTGTTTTAAGATTTGTGAGCCATTGTTTTTAAATGTGTTTGCAATCGCTATTTTGGCTTAAAAAAATTTTCTACATGGCATCTATACCCATATACCCTGTGTCTTGTAAGATCCCTCCAAAGTGTTTTCCCAATGCCCACTTAGACTGATTAGCACCTCTCCCTTCTCAAATAGGGATAACACTGCATGCAAAAAAGGATACATTACTCCAGACAGGCAACTAACAAAATTTATTGCTTTATAGCAACCCTAACACCATAAAGTCTCTCAAAGCAGAAACCCTTCTGCTTAGCACAGTCTTGCAAACAGAAATAACAGTCTCCCTCCAAATGTCCCCCAAACCATTTTTTTCAGCACATGTCCTGGCAGTTGAATTTTCTCCACAGCTGGTGGTAAAATTCCTCCATCAGCATCTCCTCTGTCAGCTGGGCATGGCAATCCTTCCAGCAGGCCAGCATAGTCCTTCTTCAATCCAGCAGCCCCTCCAACCAACAGCATTCCATCATCCCCCACCCAGGTGCCTTAGAGCTGGAATCTTGCTCCTTATATACTAAAAGCCCTCATCAGTATTAATTGGGTGCAGCTGGGGGCTTGCAATAATTGCAAACCAAAGTCCTAATTATCAGCAACACCTGTGGGACACACCCTGCATGAGAGGTGGGTGTGCCTCCACCCACTCAGTCCTGTGTGTTGCGTGCTTGATCCTTGCTGTCCCCCTCTTGCTGTCCAGTCGACCAAGTCTTCATCAGTTAGCTCCTCGCTGCCCGGATCTGTCAACAAGGGTCCACTGGTGACACCACACTCTGCTCCTGCCAGTTTTCTGGATCTTCTTTCACAGTCAGACCTGGCCAAAGCCAAATCAGTGCCCAAATTCAGCCCCCTGATTTTAAAATCAGCATTAAGATTTTTATATCAGAAATAATTATTTAAAGAAATAATGAGGCTCTATTGGCTCATACGTGATTCCATTGTTCAACATTTGATGCCTCACAGATACATTTGTGAATGAATTCCAGTGAGAACTGGAGTCTGAATTTGTGATCTGGCTCTCTTATGTTTATGTGATGTGAAATTATATGAGGCTTTCATTTGGGTACATGGATGGGGGCTGAGTGGGGTCCCGTTCCTAAGTCTGCATGTTCAAGGATCAGATTTGCAAATACTATAACTTTTTTTAAAAATGCAAACACAAATGTACAAGTAGGCTCCTGTACTTCGGATGCAGAAACCTCTGTGCATTTGGTACATGTTATTCTTGGATTCATGGGGGGGGGGGGTCACTTCTGGGACAAATGGGTGTGACCACAGAGCTTTGGTGAAGCATAACCCTCTCCATGAATTCTTTTGAACCTAGATGAACATCTGAACAGAGTTCATGTGCTGAATCATCAAGATATAGGAGACCGAACAACTTACAAACATGTGTGAACCGGCCCTGAGTTTTGTGGTACTTAATACATTTCATTTCTCCCTGAACTTTCACTTTTAGAACACGAAATTCAAGATCTCTGTGTTAAGTACAAAATATTACACAATTACTGACTAATGATATAATTAATGCTTGTGCTTCCCTAGGTATTACCGTGATGGTAATAGCTACATCCGATCATGCCCAAGGGTGAATTACTTAAGAAAGGGAAAGCCCTCAACAAAGCCTATTAAAGACTATTAGTTCTAAATTACTGTAATTTTATGAGAGGTAGTTAAATACTGTAACACACACACACACTCTTTCTCTCTCTCTCACACACACACACACACACAAATAAATATGTGGGTGTACTGTATATGCCCTTCCTGCCTAGAAGGGTAGAGTGCTACAGGAGGATGGGAGATTGGATTCAAAGGGTTACTGTTCAAAAGAGATGTAATGCAGTGCTTGTCTACTCGCCAGAAGGCAGGGATGTGGATCACGTCTCTGACTCCACGTCTCAAGTCCCAAGTCTCTGGGTCCAAGTCTCAAGTCAAGTCGCAAGTCTTTGTCCCCAAGTTCCGAGACTTTGGTTGCGAGTTGTGAGTCCCTATCTATTTAATGGGGAAAATGGGTTTAAATCTGAATAAAATTGAATTTGTCGTAAAAGGCTTCCAAGTCTCAAGTCGAGTCTTTCAAGTCTTTTACAATCACCGAGTCAAGTCCGAGTTAAGTCTTTGACGCGACTTGAGTCCGAGTCAATAGATTCAAGTTGACATCACTGCCGAGAAGGTGTGTCTGTCACTGTTCAGTAGTTTCTCTGGCAACTTTGGCCAGATTGCCAAAGGGACAGCATGTATGTGTGTGCATGCTTGAATGGGAGTGTGTGGCAGGGTTGTCAACTGACCATAAGAAAACAGGCCTGTTCTCTTTCTCTGGTTGACATCAGTTGACATCAGTTGACATTAGGAAGAAATTCTTGTTGGTAAGGGCAGTTTGGCAGGGGAACAGATTGCCGAGGGACAGGCACCTGCTGGAGATGCTCTAGGACAGGGGTGGGGAACCGGCGGCCCACGGGCCAGATCCGGCCCCAGGAGCGATCCGGTCCGGCCCGCGCGAGACCGGACACGAATCAATCAGGTCCGGCCCGCACGAGCAGACCGGAGGCTCCGCCAGCCCCACCGGCCCCCTCCCCGCGCGCTCACCTCGGCGCGACTCCTTTCGAATCCGGCTGCTTCTCTGTGCAGAAACAGCCGGGTTCAAAAAGAGTCGCGTGAGCAGCGCGCGCGGGGCCGGCGGCGGCCGCCTGAAAAAGGGAAGGAGAGGAGGGGAGGTAAGGGGGTAAGGTAAGGGGGAGGTAAAAGCAGGGTAAAAGCAGGGGTAACCATTTGCAATGGAGGGGCACACGGCCCGCGGGACATTTTCCCCATGGGAAAATGGCCCACCATCGCAAATAGGTTCCCCACCCCTGCTCTAGGAGGATTTCCTGCTACAGGCGGGGGTTGGACTAGATGACATTGTCATCTAGTTGGATCCCTTCCACCTCTATGATCCTATGATTCTCTGCCTTCAGCAGCAACTTGATAAGCAGAAAACAGCAAAAAAAAAAAACTTTTCACAGTGCCCAGATAAGCATGACTGAAGCACCATCATCACCAACTGTTTAAACAGGGCTTTTATTGATTTAAAAGTTTGCCACTGTTTTTATTGCTTTTGGGCTATACCCCTCTGAATGCTTGAAATAAACAAATAACCATCGCCCCCTAATGCCTTCAGATCAAACTGCTATTAAATGAAAAAGCCAGGCAAAATAGGAAGGTTTTCAATTACTGGAAATCTAACAAGGAGGGTGCAATTCTTAGTTCAAGTGGGAGTGAGTTCCAGAGCTGTCGGGCCACCACAGAGAAGGCCCTACCTTTCTGTTGCTGCCAGCCTAGTTGGAGTTTATCGACCAGAAAGAACAGCAACTACCATAAAGCAGTGCCTACAAATCTCAAACTGGCCAACTAACCCAGAAGGTCACCATGGTCAATGGTATTGAATGCCATTGAGAGGATCAACCAGTTTTTCCCCTCGTCTAGTACCTGGTGTATATCATCCACGGGGGCGACCAAGGCTGTTTCCATCCCAAAGTCAGGCCTCAAGCTGAATTGAAAGTGGTTCACACCATCAGTTCCACCCAGGAAACTCTGGAGCTAAGATGCCACTACTCACTCAGTTGCCTTGCCCAAACTGAGACTGGTTGAAAATTCACCAACTTGGTGAAATCCAGGGAGGGGGTGGGATTTTATTTTTGGGGGGAGGACACTGCCAGCTTCAAAGATGTCAGCAGCACACCCAGCCAGTCCTCCCCAGGTTGATCTAATGAGCCACACTGAGCAAGGATCAAGCAGGCACGCAGATGGCCTTACATTCCACAGGATCCTGTCCACTGGCGTCACTACAGGGGGGGCGGAGCTGTAAATTCTTCCGTGATCGGAGCCTCCGTTACACGGAAGAACGAAGCGCCCCGCCCCGTGCCTTCCGACCCATTCAAAGCAAGGCGTGGGGGCGGGGCACTTGGTTCTTCTGTGTAACGGAGGCTCCGATCACGGAAGAACTTACAGCTCCGCCCCCCTGTAGTGACGCCAGTGATCCTGTCCATAGTCTCAAGCGGCACAAGCTGAAAATAAGCCTTAAGGCGGAACTACACTGAACCTGTTCACGTTCGGGGGAGTCACGAACGTAGGGGACGGGACGCTCCACTCTGAGACGCTGCCCTGGGTCCACCAGATTTTTTCAACCCATAGTGTCCCTGCATGTCTGTCCTGCTTGGTCGCTTGCTGGCCCCTGTGATTGGGTGTGCTCTGAACAAGTGTGCTCAGATTGGCTAAAAGCCCCCCCTCCTCTCATTGGTGAAATGCATCACTCTACGTCCCACCCCCACTTTTTTCTGATTGGCCGGACACAGCTAGACACGGACAGAAATCAGCATGCACCATGTCTGGACGCAACGGAACGTGGGAGAGCGGAGCTCTCCCACGTTCCGTTGCGATCTGTTAAAATGGACCACTCCACACGTACCACATGCGTCCGGGACATGCCAGAATTCATGCGGTATAGATCAATCTTTAATATTGGGACAAACAAGTACAGAGGAAACATCAACTGGAATCAAAATAAGACTCTCCTTCACCCCATCCCACCCCCAGGGCCCATGAGATGGGGGTAAAAGGGGGGTAAATTTTACCTGGGCCCAGGGTCCAAAAGGGGGGCTGGGAGCCAAAGGAGGAGCCCCAGAAATTTCCTGGGATCTCAGCTGACCTCATGGAGAGTGAAAGACGAATGCTGGAAATGAAAGACAGAGGCTGAACCAGGAGGCCAGGTCTACCAGTTGGGTAGACCTGGCCACCACATCGGGAAGCCTGATTGCCATTGCTGCCCTCCTCCCACCCCATCCTTTAAGAAGGGTCCCAAAAGAAATGTTGTGCCCCCCCTGATAAAATTCCTCTCAGAGGCCCTGCCCACCCCCATCTCTTGTCCTCAACATGGATGTTTTGCTTCCAAATTTATATCAAAGTATGCACTGCATGCGTAGCTGCATGCGTAGCTGCATGCTACGCACTGCGGCAAGGAGAGTCATGCTGGCCACATGACCACGGAGGCATCTTCGGACAGCGCTGGGTCTTCGGCTTTGAAATGGAGATGAGCACCACACCCTAGAGTCGGACACGACTGGACTTAATTGTCAGGGGATACCTTTACCTTTTTATGCACTATCCACAAGTAGCAGTGGAATTATTCCTCAGAAAAAAATTACGAGCCCTCTTTACACTCAAGGAGGAAGGAGTGGGCAGGGTTGGCCCAAGACCTCCTGGTGCCTGAGGCCGTGTGCCAAATGCTGCCCATGCGCTTAGCAGCTAATGCACAAGCTACTGCTCCTCCCAGTGGAGACAAGTGTGGGGGGGGGCAGAGGTGGGTGCCCCTGCCACTCGGCTGCCTGAGGTGACTGTTTCAGTTGCCTTCCTGGATGGGCTGTCCCTGGGCATAGAATTCTCTCTGCTGGCCGCATTGTCAGCTTCCAAATGTTGCTTGGAAAACAGGAGCAGAGTTTATGTCTGTCAGAGTCCAGAGTCTCAGAGCAGAGTCCAGCTCTGTGGAAAGGCCAGTCGCCAACTAAGACGGTCCCTTTTTAACTGCCTACTCTACCTTTAACAGGCCTTTAGAGGCCTTTCGGTGGGGCCTTAAGACGTTTTTATTTAGGACTGCTTTTAATGTCTGACATGGTGGGCTGACTTTTTAACAAATGGTTTTTAACACATGTAAATGCAGGTGACCCACTGGGGTTGTTTATTTTAACGTAAGTTGTTTTAATTAATTATTTTAATGTGTTTATTAATTATTTTAATGTGTTTATATGTAATTTAATATGTTGTAAGCCGCCTTGAGTGCCCTCGGGAGAAAGGTGGGCTATAAATAAATAAATAAATAAATAACAGCTCTACCTTTTGCTCCCAGCTGTGGTCTTAAGGGGTGTAGTCCAGGGGTTCTCAACCCCTTCCTGGTCGAGTACCACGTTTGGCGCCACTCTCCTGCTGCATACCACCAGACGTGACTGGTGATGACATCATTGCCAGTTACTTTCAGGGTTTTGGAGGTCAGAAAACACAGATAGGAGGCTCTGGGCAGATGAAAGGGCTCTTCTCAGCATTCCCAAGAGGCTCAGCCAAAGGCAGGAGCCTCTTGGGAGCAAAAATGCAGCGTCAAAAGTGCCGCATTGGAGTGGGTTTCCGGTGGTCCAGCGGTCCAAGTACCACCAGCAGTCGGCCGAAGTACCACTGGCGGTACAAATACGGCTGATTGAGAACTCCTGGTGTAGTCTATTTTACCACATCAGGATTGTACCTCCCCACCTTGTACTGCCACATCTGAAGAGCAGGTCCTAGTCTAAGGGGCGTGGAGAGTCTGGGCAGTATTTAAGGGTAGTGTGCAATCAGTGCACTGTATTCTGAACAGCATAACTGAGACATAAACTTAGCAAGAGTGGGGAAGGCATCTTACAGCCTTCCAGGGACCACATCAAGCCCTTCAAGGACTTTCTCCAGGCTTGCACACTCCCCCACTGCCATCTTGTGGTGATTCACCTATTGTTTAGCCATTCTAAGTATCCATTATTCAAGAAAGAGGCCAGGCCACAAGACATATGCTGAACAGAGACCAACAGCATCACTGGTGTTGCAAGAGGTGGAGCGGAATGGTAAGTCTTGCACAGTGTTGCCTTCGCCGCTTGGACTGGTTCCAACGGCAAGTGGGCAGGGCCCACCATGGAACAGAGCGGTTACTCCTGTGCAAGACTTACCATTCCGCCCCACCTCTAGCAATGCCAGTGAACGGCATTCTACAGAACAGTCTAGAAAGCAGTTCTTGCATAACTAGCCATGTTAGTTCTGGACACAGCTCCATCTATAAGAAGAT
This sequence comes from Plestiodon gilberti rubricaudatus, assembly GCA_026170595.1. NCBI lineage: Eukaryota > Metazoa > Chordata > Lepidosauria > Squamata > Scincidae > Plestiodon > Plestiodon gilberti. The sequence goes on along the minus strand of JANXHW010000002.1, from coordinate 21,833,739 downwards.
CACAGTGAATGTTTCCCATTGCACTAGGGAAACGAGAGGGGACTTTTCCAGGCCATAAGAGGTCACAAACAGTCTGTTTAAGGCACAGAGGCAGCATAGCTGCAGGACAGGCAGAAATCCATAGGCTAATCTTTTCTCAGCATGGAGATGCTGAGATGGCAAAAACCTCCACTGTTAAATGGCTTCTGCCTAGCAATGCATGCAGCAGTTGAAAGCACCAAGGCTTTCTCCGTAAACAGGAGGCGGCCCTATTAACCTACCGCAGGGCTACTGAGTCTTGCATGTCAGTTTTTCTGACAAATATTTCATGAGAAATATGACGGAGGTGTTTATATTCACCATCCCTTCCATTTCAAGGATGAAAACGGGGACATTTTGTAATACTTAAAATCTGTTCCAATGTTCCATAAAATCTTCTGTGACTTCTGGGACGCTTTCTTTGCCCTTGCAATAGCTTCTCTTGCATTGACTTATGAAGCAATGCTGTGTTAATCAGCTTGCCATAACTGTTTCCTTTTTTAAAACTTAAAACATGTGTAAACCCAAACTACATCAGGGTCTCTCACAGCACAATCACATGCACGCCTACTCATAAGTAAGTCCCATTGTGTTCAATGGAAATTAGAGCCCAATTCTATCCTCTCCCCCACCTCAACTGGGGGTGCCAAAAAGGTGTATGCTGTATCCAGCAAGGGAGGGGGCGGATCAGGAGGCTTTGGAGGGGAAATGAGATTTAAATCCCCTTATCACCCACCCACCCCGTAAGCCTCCCGCCCCACAATGGGTCTCCTCAGACCTGCATCATCTTCGCGGCTGGCACAAGTCCAGGAAGAGAAAGGGGGTGGAGAGACTTGCAAAAGAGGGGATAGGATCCAGCATGCATCATTGCCACTAGATCCCCTCCCATAGCCTCCCCGCCCCCTGCTCCTCCCCCCCACCCTGCCCAGTTTTGCCCTTCCCTGCCCCGCCGCTGCCTTACCTGCTCCGGTGGGCACAACAAGGTCTGGCACTGTCTGGGGAGCTCTAGCCCTCTTGTGGCAGCACTCCCAAAATGGCAACCAGTTTGCAACAGCGGAAGTCTCTTTTGCTGTTGCAAACCGCTCTGCAGTACAGCCCAATCCTGCATATGATTAGGCTGTCAATCTCCGGAAAGTGTGTATAGGATTGCAGCCTTATGGTTCCATCTTGTCTCCCACGTTGTTTAACATCTATATGAAATCACTGGGAGAGGTTATTTGGAAGTTTGGGCTGACGTGTCACCAATATGACACCTATCGTCATAGGGAGCCAGTGGAGGTTCTGAATGGGGGTCTGAACTCAGTGATGGGTTGGATGGGGGCAAATGAACTGAGACTGAATCCAGGCGAGATGGAAGTGTTGCTGGTCAGCAGGAGAGCCAACTTAGATCTGGATCAGATCTAGTTCGGTCTCTTCTGGATGGGCAAGTGCTCTCCTTGAAAAATCAGGTTTGCTCTTTGAGAGGGGTCCCGGACCTGTTGCATGTACATGTGAACAACATCTTGGTAGGTCTTTACATAGTTGATAGTCTATTCTGCCTCTAGGGAACTCAGAGCAGCACACATGCTTCCCCCCCCCCTTCTTCCTATTTATAGTCACAACAACCCAGTGAGTTTGGCCCAAGGTCACTCACTGCATGGCTGAATGTGTGTGTGGGGGGGGGGTTGTCACCCTGGTGTCTTTGTACTAATCCACTAAACCTCAACATTTTCCTCCAACGCAATTCTATGCAGAAATTCTATGGGCGGGTGACAATGGAGACTGTCTCTAGGAAACACTGAGAATGAGACTACAGTATATCCATTTAACAAGCTTGCAACGTTACTTCTGAACTGCAATTTTGTTTTTCTCCACCCCAACCTTTCTAAATTGATAGCTTAAGCTTGTAGAATACATTCCTCTCGTTTGTTAGTAGGAGAGTCCAATTAAAATGTATAGTCTATCAATGGGCTTGTTTTCAATCTGTATAGTGATGAATTAGCTAATTACAATAAATATTGCTGTAATAAATATCACAGAATGCCTGTATTAAGGATATTCTCTGGCTATGTTAATAAAGATATCATTTTTGCTCAGCAGCAAAAAATCATCTGAAAGACACATTGCCTGATTGAACAGATACAAATAGTTTGTTCCCAACAATTTCACTTGGCAAAATAAACACTCCTATCAATTTGTACTTAATTAATTCATCAGCCATCTGTACTAGCTAGTTGTCTAATGCCTTCAGCATCATAAGTCATAGCAAAAAAAAAAAAATGAAAGCACCCAATAACATTGTCTCAGGGTGTTTTTTCTCTTTTTTTCTATCAACAACAAGACAATTTTATATAATGTCACTTGGGGTTCAATCCAATCCTCCCCCCCCCCCCAATGCATGCCAACATGCCAAAAAGGCTTGTTCTGCATCCTGCAGGGGGAAACAGATTGGGAGGTTTGCAGGAGGTAAAAGGTAAAGGTATCCCCTGACAATTAAGTCCAGTCGTGTCCAACTCTAGGGTGTGGTGCTCATCTCCATTTCAAAGCCGAAGAGCCAACGTTGTCCGAAGAAGCCTCCGTGGTCATGTGGCCGGCATGACTCTCCTTGCCGCAGCGCGTAGCATGCGGCTGGAACACGGAGCGCTGTTTACCTTCCCGCAAGCGGTACCTATTTATCTATTCGCATTGACATGCTTTGGAACTGCTAGGTTGGCAGGTAAGGGAACATATATCCCCTTACCTTCTCAATGGTGGTCCATGCCCCCACGCAGCCTGAATCCCCTCCAAAATGCTGCCCCTACATGTGCTCACATGCACATGTGCCCCCATGGATGAGTGAAAAGAGTGGGTGAGTGATCAACTAGGGAGGGCAGGGCACTGAGCTGGTGAGTGAACAGGCAGGTGGATGCGAGTCACAGCAGTGGAAACAGTGGTTCCCAAACTGGGAGGCGTGGTTCCCAGAGGAGCCACGGAAACCAGTCAGGGGAGCCGTGGAGTGGCACAGAATCTTCTTGGAAAACAGTACAATGCCAATTGGCAGGCATCAACATAATGTAATGGGGAGCCATGGTAAATGGTCGCCAATGGTCAAGGGAGCCGCAGGTCGGAAAAGTTTGGGAAACTCTGGACTAGAGGGAGCAGGCAGCTGCCACTACCGCGATCCTCTTCCAACTGGCTCTCAGCGGCAGGCAAGAAAGGGGGGTAGACAGACAGGCAAGGGATGGTCCACTTGCTGCCCCTCCAAGGCCGGGTGCTGGTCCTGGAGCTTCTTGGGTCTCAGCAAATCATCCTTCCAGCTTCCGGGGAACAGCTTCAAAGGGAGAGAATGCCACCCCCCTCAGAAGCATTTGCATTGTGTCACGTTGATGGACTTTGACTCTGTTTTTGCAAAGAGGTTTTGCTTTCCCCAGAAGTAGGCATGTTCTTTCCATTAGCACAATTTATTGGGGTCTGCAGCTTGTATGCACATAGCCCACAAGCAGAAAAAAAAACCCTGCTTGGTCATGATGTTCGGGATGGATAGGATTTCAGCTGTCCAGAAGCCAATACAAATATCCAACGCTAAGAACAGAAATGGGGACAAAGCTTTTAGCATTACTTATTTCTTTCAAAGATGTTCATGAGCTGTCAAGCATCAGCAAGAGCTTCAAGATGAAGTGGACGTGCAAAGTATTATTGCTTGACCATTCTAGCCAATGTCCACAGTCAGTTTGGCCTGTAGGGCAGATGGGTACTTTCGGAGGTGGTTCCAGCCGGCTCCTTCTACAATAGCTCACTTTACATATTCATTTATTTGAAATATCTACCCCCCCTTGAGTTTAAAGGGTCCTCAAGGAGCCCAGCCCCTCCATTTCCCCACATGAGCAGCCTTTCTCTGTCCACCTCATCTTCTTGAATCGGCCTCTTCCCTCTGTCCCCGTATCATCACCACCACCTCCACACCTATTTCCAAGGACTGAGAGAAAAGTCTTCAAGATGGTATTGCAGGCCTAAACTGTCTGGTTGGTTTCTCTAGGGCAGCATTTCTCAAGCCCTGGGACTCCCTGAGACCCCTATAGGAACTCCAAGTGGCTGCCATCTCTGCCCCTGCCCAGTTCAATTGCCTGCATCTCCTGTTCACAGCTGTTAATGGCTCTGCTTCCTCATTCCCCTCCCGTTCCAGCTCTTCACTGATATTCGGCATTGGGCTCGGCCCTGCACCACTCTGCGCATGCGCCAGCACTCTGGGGCTCCCTGAGACTCTGTGCGTGCACCAGCAGGGCTTCCCATCCCAAGACTCCTAGGGGTGTAAAGGGCTCCAGAGACTGAAAAGTTTGAGAACCACTGCTTTAGGGTTCTTACTCTCAAAATGGTTCCCATGGGGACAAAAATGGCTATTCTAAGCAGCTGCTCCCATCTTGAAGACTCTTCAGATGAGCCAGACCAGAGTCAGCAGCTTTGTAGGCCCAGGTGGAAACCTATTGGCTCTTCCGTGTCACCTGATTCCTCCTGCTCAGCCAAGTGATGCACTGCACCTCACTGGGCATCCGCAGAGGTGATATTGAAGTGCTGCAGAGAATAGACCAATATTTCCCTCTTCTGGTAAGGGCAGAGTAGTTCCAAAAGTAAGGCACCAGAGTCCTGTAGCAGTACTGATCTGGATTTCCTTTTGCTATATATATTCATGTGGTATTTGATATTAAAGGTCTGTGACCTCCTGGCTTCAGCCTGACCCAAAGCCAGAGTTTTCTAATCTCGTTTGCTAAAAGGCTTACAGAATGCTGAAACTGGAGTTTCTGGGGACAATAGTCAGTACTGTAATCAAAACTTACTTTAGCAGAGGATACTGTTTGCCAAAGAGAGATTATTCTAGCTGGTCTTGCAGAAGCTATTGTTGGAAAGAGACCGCCTGCTTTCTTTAGGTCACGTACTGATCCAAAGGCATATTTGGAGAAAGATGATATGGAACAGGCCTATTCTCTTCAAACTGCTCTCTCTGCTAGTTAACAAGTTGAGGAGCCTTCCACGACATCCTCAAGTTAATGTGTGGAGACGTTCGTCACCAGAAGGCATTGTTCAGGCTTTTTGCTTAGGAATAAGCTTCTTATTTGTAATTTGACTGCCTTTTCCTGAACTCTTCAAGAAAGGATCTACTAAAAGGTATTTGAACTAAGTGAGACTTCACCTTTAGGCACTTTCCAATACTAAGAACACTCTCTGTGCATGACACTTAGGCTGCCATCCTATACATACTTTCCTCCTAGGAGTAAACCCCATTGAACACAAGGGGACTTACTTCTGAGTAGACATGTCTAGGATTGCACTGTCAATTACTGTATTTGTTTCCTGTAAGCTCAAGTATGTCATTTCAATATGTAATTTGAATGCTGATTTGTGTGATTTTGTGATATCATGAAATATTATGAGAATATTTGCATCATCCCCTTCTTTGGGTGAAGTCATCTAATAAACTGACCAAGTTTACCAGTTTCTGTCTTTATTACTTTCTTAAGGAGAATTCTGTAAGAGAATCACTTTGTGACAAGTCTCACCATTAGTGTTTTCAGTCAAATTTTTCTAGTGCTTCGCATTATGTTCCATGCATAAGGGTATATTTATTTATTTATTATTTAAAGAATTTTACCCTGCCTTTCTCCCAATAAGGGCAATCAAGGCGACTTACAATTAAAACATGTTAAAATACATAATAAAAAACAATTAAAACAATTAAAACAGGTATTTAAAACAATTAAAACAAACAAACCCAGTGGGTCACCTTATGATTGCATTTATTAAAAAGCCAGCCCACCTTGGCAGCCATCGAACGCCAACCTGAATAAAAACGTCTTGAGGCCCCGCCGATAGGTCTCTAAGGAGGGAGCCATTCTTACTTCCAGGGGGAGGGAATTCCATAATTGGGGCACCACCGCCGAGAAGGCCCTATTCCTCGTTGCTGTCCTTCTCACCTCCGTCAATGGCGGCACGGTTAACAGGGGCCCCCCTGATGACCTCAGAGTATGGATTGGATTATAAGAAAGGAGGTGGTCCCTCAAATACCCTGGTCCCGAGCTGTAAAGGGCTTTAAAAGTCAAAACTAGCACTTTGAATTGTTCTCGGAAACGAACCAGCAGCCAGTGTAGCTGCCAAAGCAACAGCCCTACTGAGTCGAACCGACACGCCCCGGCAACCACCTGGGCAGCCGCATTCTGCACTATTGCCTAGAACAGAGGTCCCCAACCTATGGTACGTGTACCACCGGTGGTACTTTGCTAAGCCCTAAGCATCATCATCATCATCTTCTTCTTCTTCTTCTTCAGTTTGAGTATGACTAAGCTGGAACATACAATCTGGTTCCACTAATTTTGACAAGGGTCCAGTCAACCTATACTGGATATCCTGTGGTTATGTTCGTAGCCTGCGTTTCAGTTCAGTTCAGTCCTGTACAGTCCTGATATGAAATTATGCAAGAAAGGCACCATCCTGTCAAAGCAGGAAAGTCCATCGATAGGACCCCGTGGTGCCACCGCGTTTTGCCAATACTAACAGAAGCTATTCCTGGAGACACCTCCCCCCCCCCTCCGTAACATGTTTTGATATTGGAAATTACTGGAGGCCCAGTTAACATCTCCAGGGTTGTTTTCAGGAGTCACCTGGAAACTGATGTTGATTCCTGGAAACTCCAGGCCGATCAGTACCAGTCAGCACATCGGAGACACTTTTCTGCCCCTGGCCTGTGTGCTGTCTTTTGAAAAGGCAACACAAGTTGCAGGCTGGGGAGAAGCTGGAGCTGTGGACACCACTACAGCTGCCATTGCAAGCGAAGCGGCTGTCATTGTCACAGAAGCAGCGGCGGCGGCGGCAGCCGTGCTACCATTTGCCCACATTTCCGCCTCCTCTTCACTTTCTTCTTCTCCCTGATGGTCAATACAGATGTTTTCCCCAGCTGGCAGCCAACATTCCACTCCATTGGTCAGTGGAACAAAATCATTGTCCTAAGGTCACGTGGCAACCAATTTGCTTAATGTTTTTTTTCCATAGTATGGAAATGTTCCAGTGAAATGATTCTAATGTGGACCAGGGCACAATGTGCTCATTTGCAAAGTATGGAAGCCACACTTGAAATGCAAGGTGGTGACCCACTGGGTTTTATGTGAATCTGATGGCCCAATCATAACCGTTTAATATACTGGCAGAACGCACTGTCCGCCAGCATATCGTACAAGCTGCCATTGTGGCAGCATTTCTGTTAGTCTGCAGAGCGCACTCACTGGTGTAAGGCTCTTGTCACCAGCAGCACTCTGCAGATCAGCCACCAGCAGGTGTCTGCTGGCAGTAGGAGCTGATAGGGGTGCGGAGTGGGGAATATTGGGCTGGGATGAGCAGATTGGGGGTGGGATGGGGTGGATCTTGGTGGCAGTGGCACCTGCCAGACCCTATGCCCCCTGTCCTGGTCTGGGCATGCTCCCAGCAGGCGTCTCAAGGTTACGTCAGCAAAATGGTTGGCATAGCTTTGAGGAGTCCCATGGGGACCAGACAGCAGCAGAGAAGGTAAGTAAAACTTTACTTACCTCTCCCAGCTGTCCTGGTCCCCATTTAGCCTGCAGGATGCAGTGGCCACTGCAGCCTTGCACAATGCAGTCTGTCCCAGGATAGGATTGGGCCGTGAGTTTACATAAATTGATTTATCCAAGGCATCCATCTTAGAGAAAGAGCTTCTACTCCCAAAGAGAATGTTCAGCTTTATCTAGCTAAACAAAACAAAGAGGAGACTCGTAGCACCTCAAAGTCTAATCCATTTCTTTCAGCATAAGCTTTCATGCTGAAATAAGAGAGTTAATTATTATGGTGCTATCAAACTCTTTGCTGCTTTTGCTGCAACGGATAACAGAGGCACTGGAGAGCGAAACTTGAATTCTGCCTTTTGGCCACCAGGTGGCATAAGCGTGAAACACTCAGAACATTATGGTATTCATGTGTGACTTCATGGTAAAGTTGCCATGTTGTGACTTTCTTCTAACTACACAACTGGACAAGTTTTGTCTGCATAGTTCTCAACCCTGACCCCTTGATGAGATTCAAAGTTAACACGTCCTGAAGATTAACTGAAAGTTAAGCTGATGTTCTCTAAGAGGGAGTAAAATTCAGGTCTTGTTCCGGGGCACAGATTTATATCCAGCTCATGATTCATGATTAAATCACATTGATCCTGTCTGCCCTCCTTGATAATTTAGGATTTATTAGTTTATAGGGTTTGCAAGACAACTTCCTTTAGAATGTGTATTGATGTTTTATGCCCATAGGAATGCACGGGAACCCGTCCAGGCCATTTTCAGAAGCCTTTGAATTTGGACCCAAGCCATTTTTAATCCTTGGTTAAGAGCTTTTTAATTGCTTCTCTTTTCTTTATAATCCTTTCCTTTTCAGTTTGCTTTGTTCTTCACTCACAGCTATTCTCCTTGTGCATTTGATGCCACAAGAGGCAACTCATTGGATGCCAAAATGAATAGTTTAATGGATTATGTTTCTAAATAGAAATCTAAATAATACAATGTCGCCTTGAAATGTATACAGAAAAAAGAAGACCATGGGCATTAGCTACTCTCAAGATATTAAACAGAAAATCATGACTCGTATTTAGTTTTCTGTGTTCAGGGGTGTGTGTGTGTGTGTGTGTGTGTGTGTGTGTGTGTGTGTGTGTGTGTGTGTATGTGCTCGCGCGCGCGCGCGCGCACACACACACACACACACACACACACACACACACACACACACACACACACCTGATGTTTCTGTAAACCAGGTCAATGTCAGGATGGAAGATCCAGTTGGATAACTATCAGTGTTCTTTAGGATATAGCCTAAGAAATATTTGGTTATGGAATTGTGTCAGAAACAGGGGAAAAGGTGTTTGTCTATACACACATGAGACCAACACACACAACTGTTTTGTTCTCACATAAAAGAACAAACATGGTAAGAAAAGCCATTGTGGTATTACCAGTACCGAGTGTCAAAACTCTGGCTACACTACTGCTGTTGACAATAAACTCTGACAAGTATTTTGAACATTAAACATATTGTAACAGAAGGGAAGAGGCCCTTTCTATGAACACTTTTTTGGTCCTTACACAGACATGCAAACACACCATGATTCCACATTGTGAACGCAAGTGAGTTGTTAAAAATTTGATCGCTTGCAATTTTTGCTATAAACTTCAGGACAACATGAAATTATTCAGACTTCTCTTTGCTTCCTATACACAATGTTGGCACCAGGTTCCTGACGACCCTTGGAAACATCCTTGTGCCCCATAGCACCCCTGCCCATTCCCAGATGGCATATTAGGTGCTGCCATTGTTGCTGAGGGTTCAAGGATCAGCCCCCACCAGGTGGGCCCTCCAATGGGCATGGGCCCTCAGCCATTGTCCAACCTGGTCGACCCTTGAAACCATACCAATTGCTTTTTCTTGGAGGAGTGTTCAACACTACCATCTCAAGTGTCCAGGGACACTTCTTCCATCACATCTGCTGTTTGTGTAGTCCAGACCCTACTATTGAGTCATGAAAGGGATAAATAAACATTGACAATCCACCTGAATGCTGTAGACGACTGCATCTGGTGCTCACGCAGACTGAGAATGATACAGATGCTCTGACATTTGGCCTCGCTTTTTTTGTGCATCCCGAGTCGTCCGTTCTTCCCCATGTGTGCAGTAGAAGGTGGAGAGAAGCAGCTTGTACCCAGTCTCGAGATGATGCAAAGCCTTGGTTTGCATTGACCTTGTTGCATTATTGATCAGATCCCTGAACAATTCACCATTTGCCTGGCCAGAGGTAACTCAATCTACAGAGCCAGCAGCATGAGACACAGCAGGCTAGCTGGCCCCCTTTCCTTCCCTCCAGCTTCAGAACATTTGCTTTGGCAGATGATTGGATGCAAGCTGCAAAGCTCAACAAAGAACCTGTTAATGATAGCTGTGAGTTTGCTTTCATATAACCCCAGTCTCAGTCTCTGCAGTTTCTGATGGCTATGTGAGTTTTCTCACCTGGCCTGTGAGATCTTCCTAATCTGAAGGTGGTGAGAAATTCCAGGGCAATGGTACAGGGTTTGGTTTCTTTTGGATCAGACAGCACTAGAGACTTATATCACTTTTGTAATATTTGCTTTATTTACAAATATACAAGCTGAACACAAGTGGAGGCAAATAAGCAACCCTACAAAGCAGCTGATCCCGTGTAGATGGGGACAACCCATGATCTCCTGATGCCCAAGGCAGCAGGACAAGTGCTGCCCCCTCTTACCAGAGGTGTGCCAGCCTCTGCTCCTCCCACTCTCCAATGTCCCAGCTCAGTGCTCCCCTCCCCTCCACACAGTGGCGATCCTCGGGGGGGGCACCAACGCCACGCCCCCACGTGACCCGGGCATGATGTCATCTTGAAGCACGCATCCAGCGCGGCTCCAGTCACGCCCCCCGCCGAGTCACCCCCCCCCCACCGTTTTACTACCTATTTTGGAGCCGTTCGAGCTCCAGGGCGGGCGGTCCCAACACAGCAGCGGAGGAGATGCATCGCGGAGGAGAGGAGACGTGTTGTGTAGGCAAGTACGCCCCTCCGCTCCCACGTGCACCCGCCCCCTTGGGGCCCACAGCCCACTGCCCTGGGGCCCACGGCCCCTCCGCCCCTATCCCGATGATGCTTCTCCCTCCACATCTCCAGTTTCTCTCCATCCCACCTCTTCCTTTTCCAATCAAGGGAGTGGAAGGCAGAGGCATCACTAGGATTTGGCAGCGCAATCCTAACCAACTTTCCAGCGCCGTTGTAGCTGTGCCAACAGAGTGCACACTGCATTTTGAAGTGCAGGGGCAGTCATGGAGGCCTCTTTAAGGTGAGGAAACATTTGTTCCCTTACCCCTGGGGCTGCATTAAGGTTGCACTGGCGCTGGAAAGATGGTTAGTGTTGCGCTGTGTGTCACCCCCATGATGGACCCCAGAGGTGAATGAAGAGAAACAAGGTTGGGCTGAGTTGGGTTCTACAAAAGATGCCCATCAGGCAGGACTATGTAATTCTACATTTCACTCCTGGTCAGTGGTGTAACTAGGGTTGGTGTCACCCAGTGCAATAACTCACATGGTGTTGAGGTAGGGCACCTGAATAAACTGGATATAAAATTAATTAAAAGCAGGTCTGACCCAGGGCCAGAGTCTGCAAGCTAAGATGCTTTGCTTGTTGCTGCAAACGAAGAACATGAACTAATCAACCAGCCACACATTTCTTGTCTGCTGCGGTTGCGTGTCGAGACAACACCATATGTTCACTCTAACTGTCTAGCAGGGAATGTTTCTAGTTCACATTTGAAGGCAAAAACAAGTACCCGTGTAGGGCAACCACAGAACAGGTGTCAAATAAGGGAAGAAAGTCAAAAGTAAATTCCAGTTGTTGGAGGACAGGTTTGTAGGCTTCATGTCCTCCTTGTGGGTTCTAAGAAGAAGTGAGTGCCTGTGGGGAGCAGGATGCAGGTTAGATGGACTCTTTGTCTGGTTCAGCAGGGCCCCTCTTCTGCTCTTATGAGGTAGAGCTAGAGCTGGGATGTTTCATTCTGACATGCAAGTCGCATCACCGCTGAATCGAAACGGGTTGCTTGGCCTCAGTGACCCAGCCAGCCTCCCAGCAAATGAGAAAGATGCTGGCTGGGTGGTATGGGGGAGCCGACGGTGCCTCGCAGAGAACAGTGTCTCTCTGACGCTGGCTTGGTTTATGATGAACATGTGTTTCTGTTGCTCAGTGCCTTTTGTGAAGCTTGTTTCTTTTGCTCCAGAGGAAGCCTCTGGTCTTAAAGACACCGCCCTTCTTTTGCTTACCGGCAGAGCAAGCGATGAGCTGGAAAGAGCTCCTTTTTTGACGTCAGGATCTGGCAATTAGAGCGTCAGGGTAACACAGCCGCTTCGAAGACGCTCTTCCTCGAGTTTCCAGTAGCCGCGTCGGGCGCTGCGGAGTAGCCTCCCAAACCTCATTGCAGTGCGGTTGCAGCTGGTCCCGGCAGCAACATGAGCTTGTCCGAGGCGTGCTCCGTGCGGCTCCTTCTGGTCCTGGGCGCGTTGGCTCTCGCGGATGCTAATACCTCAGGTAAGGAATTTAAAATCTTTTCCATTATTCTTCTCCCGACGTGTTTCCGGGCAACTGGAATGCTACGCAAACACCCAAAGGAGGGCGATCGCTCGGTTTCCTCCCGAGGTGATCAGTCACCTTGGCAAGGTTAGGGGGGGGGGGGAAGAAAAGGGGGAAAAAACCGGTGTATTGTCCCTACTACTTGGAGGGGCCTTACATTATCGGGGGGAGGGCGACGCTTAGAGGATTTGATGCTGTCTTCCAATTGCTCCGGTCTGTCCGCTTTGCGGCATTCTCCCCCCCCCCCCTCTCCACAAAGGTTAATTTCCGTCTCATGATCCTGAAGATTCTAGATCTGTCGAGCCCTGTTTAGTCCCGTCTTGCGTGACTGACCGGATCCCCCCCCCCCCCGAATAATTCCTAATTTGTTTGGTTGTCCTTGTTTTGAAATGTCTATGAAAAAAGTCACCTCCTTGCCATGTTCCGCTCCAATCGGAAACACACTTATTCGAGAGTAAGTATCATTAAACTCGGGGGGACTTGCTTGCTTCTCAGTACAGGATTGCACGGTTAAGCGGCGGCGATGCATCAGTGGTAGTCTGGAAACAGTCAAGAGTTTGCTCTTGTTTGTTTTTCTAAGAGCTGAAGATAGCATCACAGAAGCAACAGTTCCTGTGGAGAACATTCTGCTTTCTTTTGTCCTACCATCTCCTCCTCCTGGTCAAACAGGTTTTGGAATCAAGCAGAAATTCATGTCCACTCCCACCCATGTTCTTTTTTCACTAGTTGTTCTGGAGACATGGGTCTGTGTTTTCCTCCTTATTATACTCACAACAACCCTGTGAAGTAGGATAGGCTGAGAGATTATGAATGGCCTGAGCTCACCCTGTAAGGCTTGTAGTTCTAGAATTCTATTACTATTTGAACCCAGGTCCTAGTCTGACATTCTAGCATTTTGACCATTTCTCTATAAGCTTTTGCCACAATAAATTCCTTACAGTGCAATCCTATGTATGTCTACTCTGAAGTCCCATTATGTTCAATTGGGTTACTCCTAGGAAAATGTTTCTAGGATTACAGCTTTAGTCTTTGATGCCCCAGGATTTGTAGTTTAGCTGCAACAGGCTAGTACAGATGACCTCTCATTGCCCTGTTTTGCACACCCTCTGCTTGAAGAGTATCTGGCCATCCTCTTTTCCTTCTCTGTCAATTTTTAGTTCATTCAGTGATCATAATTCCGGACATTCCCTTTAGAATTCCTTTTAGAACATGAAGCGATTGCCAAGTGGCAAACAACTAGCAGATACTGATCTTCATAAGGTTGCTGCAAATTCCTGTGCAGCCAGGATCTCACTGGGCTGCCATGGCAAAGCCATTGTCTTTCAACCTCAATTCCTCATCTGACAAACTGGGAATATTCAAGATTGGCCTGGTCAGTAAGGTGGTGAATTCAGCATCCAGCTGGAAGTGCCAAAAGGTGCAGTCTCTGGGTGATGGTCTTAACGTGGCCTGCTCCAGGGTCTTGTGATGGTGGAAAGGGAAAGTACAGTGTGAATGAGCACGCACAATGCTGGCAGACGTCTGAGAGCAGTTTCTCTAGAGCAGCATGGTCTTGAAAAATGTGATACAACCCTAGAGCAAACCGACAAAATCTGCATGCCATGTGCATGTCTGATGCCAACTTGGAGGCATATCCTTGGAGAGAGGACAACCAGGTGGGGAGGACAGAAGAAGTAGTAGCAGGGATGGCATGACCTTGGATGCCACCTGCCGCGGCCTTTGCCGTGACATACTGTAAGAAAAAAAAGGCCCTGTATCATGCTCTTCGCATGGTTTCCTCAGACCCAGAAGTGTGGGACTTCTGGTTTACAGGGACTGTGTGAATGAAGGAGCTCCTCATTTGGTTGCACGACCCATGTAAGCAAACTGGATGTCCCACACTTCTGGGTTGAGGGTTCATGCGAGGAACATGGTACACTGTTGGATGATCCAACTTGCTTGAGTGTGCAAGAAGTGGATCAATACAGCTTGTTTTTGTAGATTTTCACGATGCGACCATATCCTTGAATTAAAAATCCGCATGTTGCCGAGAAACTCTGTCGTTATAGATATAAAAATGTATTTCAAAAATAAATTTCACAGACGTTAAAACATACTTTTGACGTTTCGCACACGTAACATTCGTGGCATCATCAGAAATCCCCTATAGTGTTCCTAAAACAGCTTAAAGACTAGTGCAAGAGAAAACAGGAAGTGGGCACTCCCTATCTGACAAGAGAAGCCAATGGCTATAGTCAGAATGAAATAGATAAAATAGACAAAAATAGACATAGGAAGAAATTAAATAAGGAGACCTTAGTAGAAAGAGGGCGAGTGAATCTACCATATATTAAAGGAACAACTGAAAAAATAGGTAGAGTTCTGGGGAGATTTGACATTAAGACTAATTTTACCCCCACTATAAAAATAGGAAGTCTCCTAAGGAATCCAAAAGACCCGCTGCACCCTTGGACATACTCTGGGGTTTATAAAATACCATGTTCATGTGGGAAATGTTATATAGGTACAACAAAGAGAAGTTTCAATACCAGACTTAAAGAATATGAGAGATATTTCAGGCTGGGCCAAAAAGAGAAACCGGCGTTAGCTGAACATGCGATTAATCACAAGCATAACATTGAATTTGATCAATCTAGACCAGGGGTGCACAACATGCGGCCCGGGGGCTGCATGCGGCCCCCCCAAAGGTTTTCTGGTGGCCCCCAAAGGTTTTCTGGCTAGAGCGGCAACATTGCCTCTTTGTTGGGCCGCTCTAGCCAAGCACCTCTCATAACTCTGTCGCTTCTGTAACGCGGCTGGAAGCTTCGGAATCGTCCGCTCCTTGGACGATTCCAAAGCTTCCAGCTGCATTACAGAAGTGCCGGAGTTGGTGTTGGCACAGCGGTTATGACGTAAATCCCCGGGGAAGTTGGGCTGCTATGATGATGGCGACTTCCTTAGGAAGCAACGTGACTGTGAATTGCTGAAGAAGAAATCCCGGGATTTTGAGGTAAGCATGGGCTCTGGCTGAAAGCCCTGCAGAGGCTCTGGGAGGAGTGAATGAACATCAAAGCTCGCCGAGGTGACCGGCGGCCGATTCTGTGATGCTTCAGCTCTTCTTCAGGCCATTGGACCCTGACTTCGGGGTGGCCATGTTTTTCCTCTGCTGGTCGGTTATGCATTTGAGAGCTGCAGAACGTGCAAGACAGAGTTTGTTAGGAAATACTTTTCCCAACACGGAACCTCCACGCCATGTAAGGTGTCAGAAGGGAAGGCCCTGATGATGATGATGATGATGATGATGATGATGATGATTGATGGGTATATATACGGTATATACCAGGGGTGGCCAAACTTGCTTCATGTAAGAGCCACATATGATAAACTTCAGATGTTTGAGAGCCACAATATTTAAGAAGCATTAAGAAGCCAACATATTTCCGAGAGCTGCACTTTATATGTTAAAGAGCCACAGGTGGGTCATTATTTATTTATTAATATGTTGCATTTCCGGAGATTTTCTGGCTCATGGACACACCCCCTGTGATGTCACTTCCTCAGGAAGTGACATCATGGTTCCTTGCCACGCCCCCCGCAGCACCTATCTGCAGCCCCGAAGAAGTTTAGTCTATTCATTTCGGCCCCTGCCCACTGCCAAGTTGTGCACCCCTGATCTAGACTAATAGTCAAAACAGATCAATATTTACCCAGACTTCATATAGAGTCAATAGAAATTTACAAACACACAAATTCAGTAAACAAAAAGGAAGAATCATTAAAAGTCAGTGATAGTTGGTTACCGGTGTTAAAAAAGCTCCAAATAACAAATAATAGGAGATAGTAATCATGACAATGGGATATATGTCCTCTACAACAACTGTTATTAAGTATAATAGAACAGCTAGTTTACTGTATGAAGCTTTACAATTACGTTAGAACAATGTTTACTTCTTTTATTTTATGTCTCAATTCCTGGGATCAATGTTTTTTTAGTATTAGTGGTGGTTTCCTGGTTGTTGTTGCTGCTGTTCTCTTAATTAATCTTTTAACATTCCTTATTTTAATGCTGTTTTCTCTCCTGTTTCCCTCTTTATTTGACAGCTTTCTATTTGCTTCTGTTAAGTTGGATTTTTTTGTTGTGCTTTCATGTGTTCTGTGTTTCATTTAGAAGTGAGTTTTTAAATTGTACTGGCATTTATAGTGTTATTTTCTTTATGTTTGGCTTTGAGTGGCTTCACCTTCTCCGATTAGAGGTTACAATCAGCTGTTACTAATTGCTTCTCTTGTCAAATAGAGAGTGCCCACTTCCTGTTTTCTTTTGCACTAGTCTTTTAAGCTGTCTTAGGAACACTATAGGGGATTTCTGTTGATGCCACGAATGTTACGTGTGCGAAACGTCAAAAGTATGTTTTAACATCTGTGAAATTTATTTTTGAAATAAATTTTTATATCTATAACGACAGAGTTTCCCGGCAACATGCGGATTTTTAATTCAAGAATACAGCTTGTGTTTGCAGGGAGGGAGGCGGTGGGAGGTTTGGGGTACAAGCCACCTCACATCAGCCACTCTATCACCCTCTTGCAGTCTGCTGCTGATGGGTCACCTCATGTGACTTCAGGTCAACTCATGATTGGGCTGCCCCTGAACAGTAGGAGGGGAATGTTGGTCAGTGGCGTAGCCTGAGGAGATGCAGTGCTGAATGTAGCGCAAGATACTGCAACACACGTGTAAGCAGCCCCTCCCACTCGCCGTCAGAGCCGTTCCAGGGAGTGACGGCAACACGCAGCGCACTCCCCGCGGCGCAGCGTCGTTCCCCCAATGGCTCCAACGGTGAGTGGGGGGGTGCTTACACACGTGTTGCAGCATCTTGTGCTACTTACAGCACCACACCCCCTCTGGCTATGCTACTGATGTTGGTTCATCTCTTAGCCTTCAGAAGGCTAAGTATTTCTCTTCTTAGGCTGCAGTCTTATACACACTTCCCTAGGAGGCAGCTCTACTGAATACAATGGGACTTACTTCTAAGTAGACATAGGATTGCACTGATAGTGTAGCAGCCAAGGCTTGATAAGGTTGGATTTGTACATTTTATGATAAATACTTGAAACTTGGTATGTACAAAGGGTGCTCCCTAAAGCTGAAATTAAGATAGGGAGATATTCCTAATACTTTGGGGAGTAGACCTTACTAAATTCAATAGGACTTCCTCCCAATCCCAAGGAAGAATGTTTATCTAAGAGTGAGCCCTAATGAACTCAGCGGACTTCCAAAAATATTAGGAATGCCTCCCTAACTGAATTTGAGCTTGCATATACAGCAGTGGAGGAAAGGCAGGGTAAAAAAGTATTACATACATTTATATACTGTACCAACTTTCATGTTTTTCTCCCAAATTACACAATTTCTATTTAACTTTTTTTGCAAAATGGCTATCTGGGATTATTAATGATCTCTCTTAACAGGGTTGCTATGGGGATGAATTAGAAAAGGCCTCGAAAGCAGTCGTGCACTAACTGTGCTACAGCAAGGGTAAATATTAATAGCTGAGAAAGAACCATATGTAGAACTAAAGCTCACACAGAGCCAGCAGTGTAACAGTGTTGCACTTAGGTCAGGGAGACCCCAGTTCATATCCTCATGGTGACCTTGAGACTGACACTATCTTTGCCCAACATACTTCAGTGGGCTTTGATGAGGATAAAATGGGTGGGGAGAGCATCATTTCCGCTGCCCTGAGGTCCTTGGAAGAATAGTGGGATGAAAATGCAATAAGTACGGTAAGTAAATGTGGTTTCTTTTTCATCCAGCTCTGTGCTATATTGCTCCTAAGTGACCCTACACAAGACATTCTGTTCCTATAAAACGTACCGCTCAAGTTACAGGGAATAATGAATTACTACTGAAAGTCAGGTTTCTGGCTTTCTATGTTGTCATCTCGACTGGTAAAAATCTTATTGAATGTTGTTTTCTGTAGGAAGTTATTGTTGAGCTACTGGTTACTTCTCCGTTACCATACGTAAAAAGTCACATCTCTTTGCCACATTGTGCAGTCACCAGGAAATGGAGAACAGGATGTGGTTATGAAGGTAAAAAGAGATACAACTGAGCAGATAGGAGTAGGTGTGATTCTCAGTGGCTATTAAGTCCTTCAGTTTCCAACTGAAACTGTTTGGGAAGAAGGCAAACTCCCTTCACCCCAATGCAAGAAACTGAAGTCACTAGGAATAGGAGACAGACTTACAGCACAAGCCTATACATGTCTACTCAGAAGTGTCATTGTTTTCAATGGAGCTTACTCCAAGGAAACTGTGTGTATAGGACTGCAGCCTTACTGCTCAATCCTGTCTAGACTTTGACCAGTGGAGTGACTGCTCCATCAGTCTAGAGTGCCGCAAGCATGCCATAAGACACATTTGGGTCACCCAGTGAGTAAGCAGCACTGGCAGAGAGGTGGGATGGATCGCTGTGGCGGCAGTGAGGTGAGTCCCTGCTGGGCGGGGGGAGGGTGGATGGAACAGGGTGTTTCGGGGGGTGGGATTGGTTGGCCGGGCCTGAGAAGGGGGAGGGACTGGCAGCAGCCTCCTCCCCCGAATCCTATCCCTTTTCCTGGGCCTGGTCACCATTACACAGGACTCTCGAATGTACGCCAACAAAATAGCTCGCACACATCCGAGTAGCTCCATCAGGGCGGGTGGCACATTATTCAGGGTAAAGGGACAAACGTCCCTTTATCTTGAGGAGGCCTCCGGCTGTGCCGGGGCAGGCCTAATCCTGGTTAGGATGCAGCAGGCACCTTATTCAGCAGGCACCTTATGCGCACCACCGTGTTTGCTAGACAGGATTGGGCTGCCCTTTTCCATCCAAACAGCATCTCTGAGAAGATTGTTTTAAAAACTGTATTGCATATCGCTGAATGGCTGAGTACACAGAGACGCATTAGTTCCAGGTTGGTCCTGCACTAGCCAACCTTCTCCCTTGATGTCCCTGAGTTTGGGACATGGGAAGAGGGAATCTGGTAGTAGAGCCATGGAGGCGAACAAGAGAACTTGCCACTATACAGCCTTCTCTCTGTCTCCTAACATAATGCTGAACAGTCAATAATAATGAGAGAGCTTTTTAGTTTAAAACACTCATGTACTTTGCTAGAATGAAGTCAGCATATCAGAGTTGGAAAAAGGAAAAAAACCCATCTCACTACAGCATTTTGCTCATCATATATTAATGTATGTCTTGCCCTTTTGCTGTCTCTTAAAGACTTCTCTGTTGTTGTAGCAGGCCATGGAGCTCTTAGAAAAACCATGTATGAAATATTCTAAAATGACCCTTGTTGCCGAGAATATATTTTCTTTCATTATATTTTTCATTATTTTTTCAAGCAATTTTTTTCAAGTTCAAGCATTACGTTTTAGATGTACTTAAGAGGTGCATATAGGACAGAGTCAACAGCAGCTAAAGGCGAGTCTCTTTGCCACGTCAGAAAAATGCGATACAAGTCTGGCACACAGATCTTATCAAACCCTGATCCAAGTCCCCGGTCCTCTCTGAAGTTTCTGACATGATGAAAATTCACAGTTTGGGCTGTTTTTCCCATCACATACTGTACATAGTGACAAATCAAGCACCGGTTCCAGCATCAAACTTGCTCATCCCTTCATGCTCCAGGTGGACTGTCCACTGTCTCTTGTTTGAAAAGTGTTATCCATTCGTTTGTGGTCTTATTAATATATTAAATTATACAACTTTGTGTTGAAAAGCGGTGTATAAATACTGTTAATAATAATAATAATAAATATACAGTAGATGGTGAATGGTGCTGTAGTCAGTGGCGTCGCTGGAGGTGGGTTGGGACGCTAAGTTCCGCATCGCCCTGACCTCCGTTACTCACTGGCATGAGGTGGCCCCACCCCCACGCCTTCGGAGCCATTCAGTGGGGCAAAGGCAATGCACAGGGAGTCTCCTGCACTGACTGCAGTCCCACTAGTGGCTGTGTTTCCTGACATGTATATGTGCGTGATGTTGGATGCATTCCAGGAGAGCATGATCCAGGCGAGTCCTATGGGGTTTCTGCTTGTGCTGGTAGCAAGAGAGCATCAGTTCACACAGGCCTTGGGGTGAAAGACCAACTTTGGTTCATTGGAGCAACCTTCTCCCCTCGTCTTGCTGGCTTGCGCGAAGCTTTTGCCACCAGCAGCACCTTGCACGGCCATCCTATTCTCAGGTCTACAAACAGTGCCACATCCTGAGAGTCTCCTGGGTCTGAGATAAACAGGACTGTTTCTGGTCATAGAGAGCCTGGGTGGTGTAGTGGTTCTGGTGTTGGACTTAGACCTGGAAGATCCCGGTTCAAATCCCTGCTCAGCCATGAAGCTTCCTGGGTGACCTTGGGCAAGTCAAATCTCTCAGCCTCACCTACCTCACAGGGTTGTTGTGAGGACAAAAGGAGGGAAGGAACCATATACACCACTCTGAGCTCCTTGGAGATAGGGCAGTATAAAAGTGTGAAAAATAAATAAAATAAAATAACAGATGTGGCTTTACCTCACTGAGTTTGTTGGAAATGTAATCGATAAACCCCAAGATAGGAGCAAATGTGTGGTTGCAAACCCCACGTGGGTTGACAGTCACGGATGTGATTTTGCACAGATGTTTGGCATGTTTGATCTGGACCTAAGTCAGGAATCAGCATGGAGCAATATGTTGCATGCACGCATGCACAGACACGCGTGACCTTGATCTGAATCTGGGCTCTCTGTGGTGGCCTTTTGGAAAAGAAAAAGACATCAGGTGTTCGTGTCACAGAATTCCCAAGTCACATCTAGTTTGGCCCATGAAATGCCAACATGAAGACCCTCCACTCACTCCTGAGAAGAATCTCTTTCTCATTCTGTCTGTCCTGCTAGTGCACCTTCAGGGCCGCTTCAGACCACACGAATCTCGGCTCGGCTTAGCGGATCTTAGCCGAGGCGTGCTTGGGTGTCTGGTTAACACAGCGGAAGCGAACTGTCTCCCGATTGCCGGCACGCTCGAACATCCCCTGGGCCATGTTTTCAGGGGGATGCACAGCGACGCTACTGGAGCCATCAATCAGAAGAGAGGGGGAGGAGTGTTAGCCAATCACCGTGGAGGTTTCTTCCAAGAAGGCGGGACAAAAGGAGGGACTATTTGCAGGGAGACACTCCTACAGACAGGCAGGTCGGTGGCCAGCCTCTCGTGCTGGCTCGTCTTCGTCCTCTTCTGCAAGCGGTCTGAATCCGCTCTCACTCTGCAGCTGCTTGTCACCACAGTTGGCTGATTCCCTCCTTTGATTTATTGATGTGATAAATTGGTCTGTGGATGGTAGGCTACCTGTTTCCTTCCAGGCTGAAGCAAACAGGCTTGAATCAGTCCAGGCTAATTAATTTCCCAGTTGGTTATTGACAAAGCCATCATTGGCTGTGATGATCTCAGATAAGATACTCTGTCTTCTTTCCACTTCAGAGACTCAACTGAGGTGATCTCATCAGTCTGGTGCCGGCTCAAAATGTCCTTTGTGGGTTGCTGGGCCTGAGAGGAGAAAGAGAAAAAGCAGGGACTCTGACCGTAGATGGATAAGAGACTCTGACTGACAGGGGTGAATTATTTTCTCTGCTGTTCAACTCCAAAATGCAAAGCCATTATTGAAATCCTATTACTATATACACATTGCCTCTTTGCAAATAATACATGTGAATTATTAGTCATTCACCTTCTGTTCAGGAAGTAGAAGCAAAGCCAATGAGTGAAGAATAATATTTTTGCCCCTTCTAGACTATAAGCATTTTCATGAGATCCTTTCTCAAGTAACTGTGTTCAAGTAGCTTTTCACAAAGCAGCTTGAAACAAAGTGGATGAAGGGGGAAATAGTACTGAGCCTGTGAGAAAAGAAGTGCAGGAATATTCAAGAGGGAATAGACATTATTAGTTACATGTAGATCTCCCTTCTTCAAAGAAGCTCAGGGTGGCACACACATTCTCTCTCCCTGCGTTTTATACACAACAACCCTGTGAGGTAGATTGAGACTGCAATCTTATACACACTTACCCAGGAGTAGGTCTCATTAAACTAAGTGGGATTTACTTCTGAGTAGACATGCCTAGGATTTCACTGCATTGCAACCATGCACTGGAAACATACAACCTGATTCCATGCATATTTTCTCAGAAGTAAGTCTTCCCCCTTCCCCCTAATTCTGTTAGGATTTATGGTCGATTAGTTTGAGCACATTTTATGTCACATTGATTAGTCTTGTGGGATTGTGATCTTATTTATCCTTGATACTTTGTTATTACCTGTGAGTGAGACAAATAAATATACTACTACCACAGAATTCAGTTGGACCTCCTTCACGGAAAGCACATGTGATTGAAACCCATGTTGCATTTAAAACATGAAAATGACCCATGGAGAGAGAGTGAAATATTGCTTATGAAATATGTACTTGAGTAGTTGGCCCACTATGTGCCGATCCTCATTTGTCCCTGTCCATGCACAGCCATTTGCCAAATGCTGACCAACGGGTTGACACCCAGCATGGCTACGACTGACATCTAGGTGGCAGGTTGGTCTGAAACGCCAAATGCCTCCGCCAGCTTCCTTAGACAACGTGCTCTTGAAGGAGGAATTGTGTTTCAGGTTTCCCCTTGAGGGGCTCCCCAATGATGCTGCATGTCAATCAACGCAGTCAGAAGGTGAGCATGGATGGGCTGGAAGCAACGCGGTGCTGCTGCCACCATAGCAGAGACCACTTTCTCCCATCAGGTGCCTCCAAAGCAAACTTCTCACAAAGAGCCAAGGCACAGCAGCGGGTTTAGGATGTCTTGAGGCAGGACACAGAGGTGATGGACGAAACCTAAGCCATGCAGAGCAACTCGGGGCCAGGGAACTACAGACTACAGCAGGAGATTGGGGGAAGCCCTGCTGGAGGGCCCTCCCGCCTGTGTAGGCCACCCTAAAAGAAGAGAATCTGCCACTCCCTTAATTGACTGAACTCAGTATTTGGATATATTCAGTATGCATTCAGTATTTGGCAGCACTACCCTTGACTTTATGGCAGTTGGCGGGTGATGGGGTGAATATCCCATGCATCCCAAGCAGAAGGGCACCTTGGTACCCAGATTAATCTGACCGGGTTGAAGCCCCTGACCTAGAACCCCCCTCCAAGTACCACACATTAAATGATCAGTTTTGCTGTTTGGAGGAAGTGTGTGTGTGTGTGTGTGTATATGTGTGTGTGTGTGTGTGTGTGTGTGTGTGTGTATATATATATATAAAATCACAGGTTTCTCTGCAGTTAGCTGGAAATGGAGCAGTGCCCAGAAATAAGTCTTTCCACTCTGTTTCCATCATAGTCTTGACTAACAGGGAAAAACCGTTTTTCCCCCCCCTCTCTCCCCCAGCCATTACGGCTAGTCACGGTGCTACTGCTGCAGTTTCCATATTGTTAGTCAGAAACATTAATCACTTCGGCTTTCAGCTCTTACAAAATTGTTTTTAAGCACCCTGGAACTAAATTGTCAGAAAGATGCTATCCTAGAGAGACTAACATGAGGACTCCTAACATTGCATCCCTTACAGCTGCCACTGAGACCATTCGATTCTTTTCATCCAAATTTAGTACAGTACCAATTTATTGGGGTGCCTTGATAATTTAAAGTAAACACATACATGGTTTAACAGCTGATATGGCTAGAATTTGGTAACACTGCAGAGAAATTTGTAATAGTCTGAAGTCAGTGGAACTGAAATGTGTTTTATTTATCACATTTGTATCTTCTTGATACTATTAATCCCCTGCTAACTGGGCAAGAGGCACTTTTTCAATTGGTGCTCCTCTTATATTGAGCAGGGGGAGAGTAACTGCCTACCTTTCACCCCAACACAGTGTCTTTCTGGTGGCTGTTGCTGGTGGTGTTCTGCATTTTTTTTTTAGATTGTGAACCCTTTTGGGACAGGGAGGCATTTAATCATCATTCAATTTTGTCTATAAACCACTTTGTGAACGTTTGTTGAAAAGCGGTATATAAATACTGTTAATAAATACTGTTAATATTTTGTGATGTTATTTTTTTAAGAGAAAGAATAAGCATATTAGGCCATTTTTATGTGCAGTGATTTTAGTTTTCTGTAAGTAAAAATCATGTGAACTGAAATATTTTCACTTTTTTTTTTGTAAATAGCTCCAATGACAACAACAGATACCAAGCAGCAGGCTCACGAGACCATTTCAAACAATGCTAGATTGCAACAGACTACGTCCACCCCAGGTACCTGATCATTACTTTTCTCTAGTAGGTCTATATAACTATTTTTGATTTTCAGGAGTAAACCGGTCCTAGCTGTAGTGGTTACCTTATCTTGCTTACAATCTCAGTATTCCCATTTTTCCAGAGAGGAGAGGGCTCCGGATCGCTGTATGCTTTGCCTGCAAGTAAATTAACACTCATGCTAGGAGAAGCATGGACTTTGCCATGTGTTGATGGAATTGCACTTTTTTTGTCAGTCCAACAAGTGTACTGAGTAGCTTCACTGTCTGCTTGTCTAGGGAAAAAGAAACATGTGACACAGCCATCCGTGAGTTTAAAATGGCACGTAGCGACATTCCAAAGGCTGCAATCCATACGCATTTAGGACCGGGATGAGCACATTCCTTCCACATTCTCTGCCTTGACAAATCTAGAAATAATAGAGGTATTATCTGAACATAAATCTGTTGACTTGGAGGTGTCATCATCATACTTGGCCATGAGACAAGGCTTACAGACTTCCAAGTCTGCTTTGCCTCTTTCTGGTGCTACCATCAACCCTGCTCCATGTTACTCAGTGGAAAGGGAGCCCAATAGAAGCTAGGAAAGGCACAGAGAGGCCTCTAGAGATCACAGCACACTCAGGCTGCAATCCTATATCTGGGAGTAAGTCCCATTAAAATCATTGGGACTTCTGAGTAGACATCCATAGGATTGCAGTGTCAGTGACATTTGTGGGGTCTCTAGAGGCCTCAGGGAACATCCAGGTCCTTATCTGGCTTTTTTTCTGCATTGTTTTTGATTGTTTAATTATTTTAGTTGCACCCCTTGCCTGAAACCTGAAGAGGTGCAAGTTCTCCAAGTGAGTTCTGCTTACATTGGCCCTGGGTTTTATTAGCGAGGTTCAAACAGGGTTGTTTTTTTCCTTCAGCTTAGAGGTTTCCTGTAGAAACTTCCTGTCATGTTGCAAGACCCTTGTCTTCACGTTTTGCTGGTGACCTTTAAGGAAGCATCTGGTTGGCCGCTGGGTATACAGGATGCTGACTCAGACGGTCCTTTCTTGCGACCCAGCAGGGCTCTTCTGATATTCTTCCACAAAGGTGCTTTCAAAACCCAAAAGTTCAATGCAGCTTTTGCCTCCAAACGTCTTATCTTGCCTACAGGAAGGGCGAAGCCTTCTAGCTGCAATCCAAATATTATGTAAAATTCATGTTTCAAAGAAACAGGCTCCATGTAGGTCATGAAGGGTTGTTTTTTTTTTTTTGGTAAAAGCTTGAAAACTGTTTTTCTAGTCTAGAGTGGTTCTTCCTTTCAGCAGCTATGCACACATATTCTTAGTAGTCTTTGGTCTCTGCTAACTGGACAAACAGACATCATTTAAAAGGGGAGCTCTCTTATCTTAGCAAGGGGGGGACCGCTGTCCAAATCAGCGTAGCTTCCCTCCCATTGGCTGTTATTTTAGATTGTGAGACCCTTTGGGACAGGATCATCTTAGTCCTTTTGATATCTAATCCACTTTGAGAACTGTTTTGCTGAAAAGTGTTATATAAATATTAACCACTACACAATTAGTAGAAAGTATCCATTTCCAATCTCAAATAATGTTTACTTATTATTGGCAGACCACAGGATACGTTGGTGAACCTCACGGTCCGCCAGAGTATCCTGCAGATAGGATTGGGCCCAAAATAGCTGAACTGAAATCAGTCTTCCAAGGGTGGAGCCTCAAAGAACACATGGATATCACTGAAAGTAGCAGAGTTCCAAATCCCCTGTATTCTTTAGCACTCCATTTAGCTGTATGTGCAGGGCTTCTGTCAGAAATTTAAATTAATGGTTATAGATGGGAGGGGGTAGAGTTTCCTCTCCCAGTCTACACATGATCTGAACAGAGCTTAGTACAAGCTACCCATGATGATCTATGCACAATGTGCTTCCCTGTCTCCACAAGCAGTAGCCAATGCATAGCATAAGGATGTTGCAACAACATGGGGTAAGTTGGGCACTGTTTTGGAGGAAGAACGTCAACATGGGGCTGCTGTTGGTGGTGGTGGTGGTGGGGTCATAGCCATGTTCTTTATAATGTGGTGGTGTGCTCCCAGCCTCTTCATATTTTTGTTTGATTTCTTCCAAAAACGTGTTTGAAAAGACAGATTAATACTCTATATGGTATTACATGATAGTAAAATCCAGTCTCAACTTTTTTTTCGGACAGAGCCGCCCATCACTTCACAGACGGAGAATCCAATACATAACTTCACATTAACAAAGCATCATATCAACATAACTGGTATGTTCTTCACTTGCACCTTGAACAGGGGTTGATTGACAGCATATGATCTCATGAGTAGCTGGGTGGGCTTCCATCTGGAAAAAAAAATCTATTTGGTTCTTTAACTTTATTCAGAAGTAAATTTCTAGTGGACATGGTTATGCAGGTAACTTTCAAAATACCCAAGTAAAGCTCAAAAAGTTCAAAGCTTGGGAACAAATTGAGGGGAAAAATCTGCCAAGGCTGAAATGATTTTTGGTGAGTTTCTGTCTCTCCCATATTTTTGACATGAGATAATGTCTCATGTCATTGAGACATTCTGTCAGTGACATGAGACACTGTTTTGCCCTAGAGTTGTTCAAATTGTATAAAAGCCAAAGTCCTGGACACAAAGCACCACTTTGTGTTTCTAGAGACAGGTGGGCAGTTTCTAAGATAACCCACAAGACCTCACCTTCTTGCTGTTTTAGAAAAGCAAACACCAGCAATTTTCTCTCTCCCCCCCCGCCCCCATCTGTCCCTTTGGAAATCTCTACTAAACTAGTTTGTCCAGTTTGCCCCCTTCTCCCAAAACAGACATAGTTTCACTCTAATGTTGTCCTTTTGATACGTGCAAAGATATATCTCAGACAGAAATAATGAATTAGATAAGGAGAAAGACTAGCTTACCAGCTTCGTGAGGTTGGTTTATTTGACATTTTTATTAATGATCTTATTTAATTGAAAGATTTATATCCTGCCTTCCTTTCACAAAGAGAAATCCAAAGCAGCTAAAAATAATCAAATCAATGATTGATATGCAACGTCAAACCAAGAAATGAAACCACAGCAAATCCAAAGAACCATGGCACCTGGGGAAATCAGCCATGAAACTCTTTGCCAGCAGTGAAGTTGTCTCCTCTCCTGATAGAGATGGGCTCAGTGCTTAGTGCTGGCACACTGAAGGTCCCAGGCTCAATCCTTTGCACCTCCAGAGCAGGACTAAGTATGCAGGGTGTGGGGTACATATGGGACAAGGTGGTCTGACCTATTCATGTTTCATGGGGAGAGCCAGGGAACCATCAGAACACCATGAGGGCATCATGCTGGATGAGCATGGTGCATTTCATCAGAGAAATACTCTTGCGTGCATCCAAGGCCATGGATGGGCAATGCCAGTTAAAAAAAATGTGCAGATTGGATGTGTCCGTCTGAAGACCATTCATTTCCAGTGTAGTCATGATGTATCCATAGGCTTGAAATTATTGAGCTATGATCATCTAATACTAATGTGCATTTAATGTTTACCTTTTTTAAAAGCCTCTGATCTAGTATTGTTATGTTACATTACACCCGTAGAAATGCTGTTTGAGTGGTCCTCTCACATCCTCAGGCCACAGTAGCTCCCATATTCATTGATGGGCAACAGTGTTGAATGAAGGTGCCTGCACAGATTTCCCCATCTTCTGTCACTGGCAGCTTTAGTCAGGGTTAGACTGGATCAGTACAATGGAGGAGCTGTGCTCACTCCAGTGCATCGTCACAGGCTCTGTTCCTGTACATGGTACTAAATGGTTGGCATAGAAAAGGTAGTAGTGGTGTCAGCCCACTACCTCGACTGCATAATTAATGCAATGCTACTGCTCTAGGGTCTGTCTGCTTCAGATAAAGCGGAGGATCTGGGTTTGTCGTGTGGATATATCCGGGATGGCAAAATGGCGGCTGTCCTAGTTTTGGGTTTATTTAGGCCCTTGCCCCTCTTCTTCACACCATGTGAGAAGCAAGCCAGTTCTAACACAATAGGCACCCTTTGCAGTGCAAAATGAGAGGACGCCCCAGAACGGTGTATGAGCTCCTGCCAAAGTTGAAATGAAGTGCACTTTTAATAACCTGGCAGTGCACAAGAAATTCTCGTCTGTTTACAATCTGGCAGGCCTACCTCTTCTTGTGGAAGAAGTAGGGTATAAAATTACTTGCTTGGGTTCCTGCTTACTAAATAGAACTTGAGGGTGTTTGTTTTCTTTCTCTTACCTGCACATTAAGTAGTGATGCAATAATAGGGCATGCTCTACACTGGGTGACATGAAAAAGATGAATGTACTTATTACTTGGTACATTGATTCCTATTTTCTTCTGCAACTGTTGAACTGGAGAAAATGCAGCTTCATTTTGATTTTAGCAAGTACAGTTTTTGGATCCGTGCCCTCCACAGCAATAATGCTATGATTTCAGTTTGGAGTAGTGTTACTGGGTGTGCACATAGGAGAATGCTGTTGCATGTGTAGAGATCGAGTGCTGTGGCAGATGGCACAGCTGAATGGATTGGCATATAAGAAAGACACAGGCAGGAGAAAAAGTGCAGCAAAGAACATTTATTGGAGGGATAAGAATGAAATAGTGGGAAAAGGGAATAAAAAAAAAAGGAAATGCAATGTATATTCATGTTCACTTATTAGACCAAGCCCTAAACGCAAGTGGTTCCTAGATAGAGGAAAGAAAGGGGAGGAAGTTCTTTCAATGGAATGATGATGAAAGCTAGGATGGTGACTAAGGACACGGGGAAATCCAAGTGACACCCCTGCTTGCAAGGCACCGCTTGAAGATCAATAGGCCAAAACAGCTCAGGTTGCAAAGCTTGGCTCTTGTAAGTGTTTCTTGGTCAAGCATGCTCTTTGGACTGAGCATCAAGAACACTTGGCTCGCTTGTGTGTTTCATCACAGCTTCACCCTAGCCTCACCTGGCTGTATCAGACTATGGGGGGGGGGAGTACTGTACTTAAAAATAATAATCAGATGACTGTTTAATGATTTCCAGGAGGAAAAGCAGAGAACAATATCATAGTAGAGAAACCAACTGATCTTCGTCTGTGGTGTAGCCTGCCTATTAACAACTCCTTGAAAATTGAACTAATTGATGTTTTTTGGGAGTTTAATAACAAATCAGTCAGCAATCACAACATCACCAGGAATGAAACCAAAACTAGCTGGTGCACTTGGTACACGTGAGTATCTTTTATGACTTGCCTGTTATATTTTAAAGGAAATATGTGTGAAATATGAGAGGAAAGAAGGAAGGAAGATTCTCCCCCTCCCTGCCTACTGTCCTCTCCTGCTGCCAACTTACTGGCACCAGCGGTGTCTGGGTGCTCCAGTAGAGTGCACACATGGTTGCCAGCCATTCACGTTGGTGGCCCCATTGTGTGCACCATTGCTGGGGCTGCAACTTCAGCAGCTCAAGCCGTCCATTGATGGAATAAGAGTAGCATAGGATAGGGCCATAAGACTAATGCTGAAAATAGCATCCCTGTGTTGACCTCTTTCCCATAATGACTCAGTTCAGATATAATAAGCCATAGTTTGTATCACACCATAGTTTGTTGTTATGTACACAAGTCTCAGGTTTACATGATTCCCTCACTCTTGCAAGTGGCGGGAGGATACTGAAAATTGCATTTTGTGGTTTGTTGCAAGCCTCAGTTTCCAGTCTCATCTGAACTTTGGAAACCATGGTTTGTTCAAACCATAGTTAGGCCTGTTTGAGACACAATACTAATACATAGTTCAGTGTTATGAACTTGAGTTGGCACAAATCTTGGGCTCACATGCTCCCTCCTTACCTGTAAGAACATAAGAAGAGCCCTGCTGGATCAGGCCAAAGGCCCATCTAGTCCAGCTTCCTGTATCACACAGTGGCCCCACCAGATGCCTCAGGGAGCACAAGACAACAAGATACTTATATCCTGTCGCCACTCCCTTGCACCTGGCACAAAGAAAACCTACTCCTACAACCAGGAGGTTGCTTATCCCCATCATGGCTTGTAAGCTGTGATGGACTTTTCCTCCATAAATCTGTCCAATCCCCTTTTAAAGGCATCCAGGCCAATTACACGCTGGGTAAAAAAATATTTTCTTTTGTCTGTTTTAATCCTCCCTCCACTCAATTTGAGTGGATGTCCCCTAGTTCTAGTGTTGTGTGAGAGGGAAAAGAACTTCTCTCTATCCACTCTCTCCATCCCATGCATAATTTTATACGTCTCAGTCATGACCCCCTCAACCGCCTTTTTTCTAGACTGAAGAGCCCCAAACGCTGTAGCCTTTCCTCATAAGGGAGATGCCCCAGCCCACTAATCATTTTGGTCGCTCTCTTCTGCACCTTTTCCAGTTCCACAATATCCTTTTTGAGATGAGACAACCAGAACTAGACGCAATACTCCAGATGCGGCCTTACCACCGACTTGTACAACGGTATAATAATATTGGCCGTTTTATTCTCAATCCCTTTTGTAATGATCCCAAGCATGGAATTGGCCTTCTTCACAGCCGTCGCACACTGGGTCGACACTTTCATCGACCTGTCCACCAGTACCCCAAGATCTCTCTCCTGATCCGTCACAGACAGCTCAGAACCCATTAGCATAAGTGTGAAGTTTTGATTTCTTGCCCCAATGTGCATCATTTTACACTTACTTACATTGAAGCGCATCTGCCATTTTGCTGCCCATTCTCCCAGTTTGGAGAGATCCTTCTGGAGCTCTTCACAATCCCTGCTGGTCTTCACCACCCGGAAAAGCTTAATGTCATCTGCAAACTTGGCCACCTTGCTGCTTATCCCCAACTCCAGGTCATTTATGAACAAGTTGAAAAGCACCGGTCCCAAGACCGATCCTTGGGGCACACCGCTTTTCACCTCTCGCCATTGTGAAAATTGCCCATTGACACCCACTCTCTGTTTCCTAGTCTTCAACCAGTTCCTTATCCATAGGAGGACCTTTGCACAAAAGAGTAGGGCATTTCAAGCTTCCATTCCAGGTTTTATTATAAACCAGTTTAATTCAAAATGTGGTTTGAACAAAATACAGTTTTCTGAGTTCAGACAAAATAGGAAACTGCAG
Source organism: Plestiodon gilberti rubricaudatus (assembly GCA_026170595.1). NCBI lineage: Eukaryota > Metazoa > Chordata > Lepidosauria > Squamata > Scincidae > Plestiodon > Plestiodon gilberti. Next base: position 21,802,212 of record JANXHW010000002.1, on the reverse strand, counting down.
TTTGCTACAAACCATGGAATGAAGTTTTAAATCACCTGCCTTTGTGTTTGGAGGGGAGAGGCTGAAGATGCAAGCCTTAGGGCGCAATCCTATCCAACTTATGCCACCATTGTAACCAGAAGCACAGCGAGAATGGGAAGCCCCAGAATGGAAAGGGGATTCAAATCCCCTTTGAATTCCCCTTTTGGAAGGGCCTTCCCCTTTCCGTTCTGGGGCCTCCCATTCTCGCTGCGCCGCTGGTTACAACAGTGGCATAAGTTGGATAGGACTGCACTGTTAGCCTTATGCCAGCCCATGGTAATTATAAACTGTGGTTTGATGTTATGTTTGAATTGGCCCAATTATATTATGCTGTATCAAATTGTATGATGACGTACATTTTCCCATCAGCAGTGAGAGTTAGTGATGTGGTGCCAGGAAATGCCCACAGGCATGATATCATAAGATCCACTATGAAAGTTCTGTGTGTTCTGTGTTGGCCCAGTCACACAAAATGCTGCAATTCTCAAGTGATGGACATGCATCTCTTTGACCAAACCTCTGTATGTCATTGCCTACAGATCTGGAACGTTGCTGTTTCATCAACTTTGCTTTCACATTCTATTACTAAATAGTTTTTTTATGCTTCTAGTTTAATCTTTTTGAATATCTTTTTTCAAATAATCAGTTGTACTATTCCATATTAATTATTTCATCATTCTTTGAAGGGCAAAAGTCAGAACCAAAGATGAAATGGGAAATTATACGTGTTCTTTTAAAACTGGAAAAGAATTACATGGTTATGGTACATTTCATGTGAAGGGTAAGATCTCAGGTTTTTTGTTTCCTTAACAATCTTATTTATTCATTGTAAAATCCAGTGATTAAATTTTTGTGAATATTTGGCTATCAGTGAGAATGGACTATGTGCTGTTGGTATAGTCTAATCAATAGAACCTAGGCACAGCCGGAGAATTTATGAAGGCAAGGATATCTGGAAAGAATGAAAAAGAGCATTTCCAAAGAAAAAGTCTAACCTACAATGCTGTTGCGCCATGCAGCACTCATGGTTTGTGACATTTGAATGGCGTAGGAAGAGGTATGTCCTATTGAAAGGGAAAAAAAGTACCGCATTATCCCGAATATAAGACGCACCTGATTATAAGATTAAAGTTTGGTGCCATTAAAAAAAAAATTAAATCACTGGCATTAAATTGCAACAGCCTGATTATAAGACACACCCCTAGTTTAAAAACTTAAATTAGGAGAAAAAAGTGAGTCTTATACTCAGACCAATACGGTATATGCTGAATTTTCTATTATGGGTATATTTGAAAATGTTCACTTTGGATGCAATTCAATACACACTAATCTGGTCGTAGGCCCCGTTAAAAACAATGGGACTTTCTTCTGAGTTTCTTCATGCATAGGATTGCTTTGTTAGGGCCAGTTTGGATGATACTCACTGGCTCCAACTCTGCTGTCCGTGCATGTCCACGTAGGGACAGAAAGTGGCACGATTTTAGCCTATACACACTGGACTTCACACGTGTCAGAGGCGCTTGCATATTTCACCCTCATGGGAACTTCAAAACCAGCGTGGAGGGGGGGGGGAAGTGCTTTGCACTTTTATATTCTGTCTGGTTTTTCTGACTTTTTGTTTTGTTTTGCTTCTGTCTTCTCCTTCAAATCTGCACAGGAGTGGCAACAGTTTTTTTTACTGGTGCTGTCCTTTTTTACTGAAATGGGATAGTATAAAGGTACCCTGATGCAAGATGATATTCTACCAATGATGCAAGTTGCTGAATTATTGAGATGTATCTATGTATAGAATGGTGATGCACATTGATGAATGTCGCTCGTGAATTAATGATGTGTTGCCTTATATATACAGCCATGATTTTATAACTCAGCAATTACATTTGAGAGAACCTTCCCTTGAGCTGTAACTACATTCACTTTCTGTGCTAGCGGCTTAGTTGCATGGCTGTTTCTGGAAAACAGAATTCTAGCTGGTTTCTTGAAAAGCAACAGCTGTGCAGGATTAGAAATTCATTGTGGTACAGTCAAATATTGCATTTAACTTGTGACAAAATGCAAAACGTGGGGGTTTGTTACATCATCCATTAGTTATCTAAACCAGGGGTGGGGAACCGGCGGCCCGCGGTCCGGATCCGGCCCCCGGAGCGATCCTGTCCGGCCCGCGCGAGACCGGACCCGAGTCAATGAGGTCCGGCCCGCGCGAGCAGACCGGAGGCTCCACCAGCCCCGCCGGTCCCTCGTGCGCTCACCTCGCATGACTCCTTTCGAATCCGGCAGAAGCAGCCGGATTCGAAAGGAGTCGCGCCGAAGGGAGACCGCGCGGCGCACTCACCTCGCGCGACTCCTTTGGACCCGGCTACTTCTGCGCATGTGCAGAAGCAGCCGGATTCGAAAGGAGTCGCGCCGAGGGGAGAGCGCGCGGTGCACTCACCTCGCACGACTCCTTTGGACCCGGCTGTTTCTGTGCATGTGCAGAAACAGTTGGGTTCAAAAGGAGTAGCACGAGCAGCGCGCGTGGGGCCGGCGGCGGCGGCGGAGGCCGCCTGAAAAAGGTAAGGAGAGCATGGGGGCGGTAAGGAGAGCATGGGGGCGGTGTGTGTGTGTGCGCCCCCCCGGCGCGCACGCGCGTGCGCCGGAGGACCAACTTGCGATGGAGGGGCACACGGGAAAATGGCCCTCCATCGCAAATAGGTTCCCCACCCCTGATCTAAACGTAAAGCATTTTTGTATGTCTGGTGACTAACAAGGGGATTTCTAACACGGATAATGTCCCAGTTATTCATCCCCTTATAGATATAGATAAGGATATAGATGAAGAAAGCTCTGATATACCAGTTCACTAATATGTGCTCCGCTGGTCCAAGGAGTCGCAAAAGTGCCGTAAAGCACTTTTGTGGCTCCTTCAGAGGAAGCAGCGCTGGCGCGGAAACCAGCACCACTCACTCTGCGACCTAGCACATGGAAGGAAGCATAATCTGGACTGAAACTGCAGTGAGGATTAGGGATCAACCCTCCCTACCCCACTGTCATTGTCCAAATTACACCCCATGAACTATTTACAGAAGAAAAAGTAAGCATGTCAGAGCTAGTGGTGTGATTACAGATGCCACATGTAATTTGCCCTAATTTGTGCAATTAATCTCAACTGACCCTAGGTATGACTAAGATGAAAGATCCAGGCTACCCGTGGCATTCCCCTGGGGGATCTGCATCTGTCAAGTATCACTCTTCACGATTCAGGGTCATCCTACAGGAAGTTTCTAGTCCCATAATGACATTGGCAGCCACTTCTAGGGACAGGAAATCTCACTGCATGGTGGTCCTAAATCAAACAGTAAATGATGCATGTGTTATGGCTAGAGGAATGGAAACCTACCACTCATCTCCTCCATTAATGTAGTTTGTAGTCTCGGACTGTTATTCTTGATCTTGGCCGTATTGTATACACGCCCCACAAGATTTTTTCCTAGCAAATCCTACCATACATATCACTGGAGAAGCCCTCACCACATTTTCATCAACTTTTGATCAGAATTGTCTCAAAATGAGGTTTTACACTAGTGTATCTTGCAGATAGGATTGGGCTGTAAGGAGCTGGATGTAACACATGGTACCTCCATGGTACATTGACCAGATTAAGACCTGTTTAGCTTCAGAAATAAAAGTACATGAGAAGTGGAATACGCATTACACTTAGCATGTGGAAATAGTCCATCTCTGCCAGTTTTAAACTGTGAATTTATCTTTAGATAAATCTGGAAGTGCTTGTGGCTAATTTTCCTTGTTGTCCTTATCTCTCCCAACTGTTAGGGAAGATTAGCTGAGTGAGAAAGAGGATAGTGAAAGGAAAGAACCCAGTATCACTTTGCTGTGGCTCTCTCTTTTGAAAGAGCACTCCAGTGTCCTCTAGAGATTTTTTTGGCCAATAGAGGAGAGAGCAGTCTAGGTTCTCAGCAAGACAGAGAACACTTGGCACTTTCAATCCAATTTTTGGGACCATTTTATGCCATACACATTTTGCGTATATTTATTTTATGCCAATGTTTCCTTATTTCTGTTGTTTTTACAGAATTGGGAGGATTATTCCCAGTTGTTAATGGGAAGAATGGGTTTGATCTGTAGCTACTGCTTTTACATTGCTGCTAATTTTACACATGCCAATCCAGCTAGAAATGATTTCTAATTAAATGCAAACATTAGGCATCATGATGTTTAATTACGAGTGCAATGAAGAAATGATTATGAGAATGGGCTTGCTAATCATGCACTTAAAACTAAATAGCTGTATATGACACAGTCCATATATATACATTGTAGATACAGTATTTTGATGTCATTTAATGAGTGTTCTCTCTTTGTGTGTGTGCTTTTCTTAGTGCCTGAAATAGAAGGAAACTCAAAGAAAACTATCAGTTATGTAGGTGATGTTGTGGCCCTGACATGTAAAACCGGCAATTATACTCCCCTTTATTGGGCCTGGTATACAAAAAATGGAAGTGAAGAGGTAAAGTTCTACTTTATTGATACAATTTTCTGGTATTGACCTGGTACAAATCGTCTTCTACTGTTCATCTTATTAGTGCATCTTGATATATACATGCAGTGATAATAAACCCAGGGAGAGTGTACAATATGAATCTGTAAGTGCAAGCCTCATTTTTCAGATTGTCTGGATTTCCTCAGAAGCTTATCAGAAGTTTCTCAGCAAGACAATCAGTAATGGCAGACAAATGTTCCTGAAAGACAGTCTGGCCATTACTAGTGATCTTTTTCTGTGATAGCTGGAGGCTAGTGTTTGTTGTGTTCTACCGTGTCTTCTGAGGCCCAGTTATATATATATATATATATATATATATATATATATATATATATATATATATATATATATATATATATATATATATACACCCCCTTATATGCGCCACGCTTTTTTCGGGGGCGACCCGACGGGCCGCTGCCCCGGGTTCCCCCCCGTACCTGCCCCCCCCCCGCACCTTTCATTCATTTGTTTGTTGCAGCCGGCTCGGGGACGTCTTCTCCGGCTGGCTGTCCTGGGCCTTCTGACGAGGCCCACTGCATCACAACATAATTTATACCTTTTTCATGCATGCGCAGACCGTTCCTGAGGGAAAAGGGCTGCCCTTTTCCCTCAGGAACGGTCTGCGCATGCGTGAAAAAGGTATAAATTATGTTGTGACGCAGTGGGCCTCGTCAGAAGGCCCAGGACAGCCGGCCGGGGAAGATGCTCCGAGGCCTTCTCCAGGCCTCGGAGCCTCCGGAGGGTGACGCATGCAGCGGAGGGCGATGCACGCGGGTTCGCGCGTCACCCTTCTGCGCATGTCACCCTCCGGCGATCCAACCTGCCCCGCGCCAGCGACGTCAGTGACTGTATCCGTTCCCTGCTCAGAAATTTAACTTCCAGGTGTCTGGGGAATGTAGTGGGTCATTGACAAATGACAACTCTGGAAATGAACAGAATTTGAACTGGCAGAAAAGAAACAAGAGGGAAATAAAAGAGGGAGGCAGATTGATTGATTGATTTATTTTTGTATTTATATACCGCCTTTCTTATCCTCAGATTGCTCTTCAGATGTTATTCAAGGCGGTTTACATAGGCAGGCTTATCTAATGTAGATCCGATAAGGACACCTAGATGTCTCTCAGAAGGCCAAAGGCAGGGCATGAAGACCATCGCCTGTTCCTGCCCAACACCATGATGCTTCTGAACCATAGAGCCACTGAACTGTCCAGGGATATCCCAGGTTGCTAACACTTATCAAAAACAGTCACAAAGGCAATGAAAAGTATAAATGCATGAAAAAGCAAGCAAAGCAATTACCGCCAGCAGAAATAATCATCAACTGAATATCCTCTCCCTCACCCCCCAAAGGGAAATCAGTCGTAATGATAGAACCAGGCAAGCCTCCCTGTTGAGGGCTTTTTGAGGTGGAGGTCTTAAGTTTAGGCCACTTTTAAAATCTAAGCTGTAACACATTTGGTCCAATTCAGAGCAGTGTGTGTACGGTTCGGAAATTACAAGCACTTAGATATTATGGGATATCAGTGAGAACAGTGCTGGTGCCATGTTGCTGGGGGTCCTGGGGAAAAGCTCATACTGGGCTCCCCCCAATTTACCAGTGGCAGGCAGTGGCTCCTTCTCCCACCCTCAAAAGGTAGGGGGGAAGGAGCCACTGCTGTGTCCCTAGCCATTTGCCTATGCAGATGGAGGATAGGAAGAAGAGGGACTAGCACTGCTACAGGGGCCCTTTGGGGAGAATGCTCAGTGATCCGTGGAAGGGTGGGAGGAAGAGCTCCATGCAAGTCTATGAGAGACTTGCCTGGTATCTTCTCTTCTTTGTTGGCAAATAAAAGTATTCCCTGAAGGCCATGTGACGATATAGATGGCCTCTGAGGGGTGCTGTTCTGCTCTGGACACAGTTGTGAGTAGTTTGGCTGCACAACTGGGCTGAAGATGTGAAGTTCAGTCAGGAGATTCAGGCCTCCTAAGGGTTCAGGGAGGGTTTGAAGGTACTGGCAGTCAGGACCATGGATAGCTCTGAGTGGGGGAGCAGCAAAACAGACTGGGACTATTCAAGTATTCAGGATAGGCTTGAACGTTGTCCCAGCAGAGATGTGAGGTTGATTGAGGGTTTCTATAACTGTTGAAGAGTTTAAGGTGGCTAGCTCTGCCTCTTCTCCTGGGAAGCCTGTTGTAGCTTAAAGAGCTCCTGTTTGATTTTCCAAACATTGACTCCTATGGCACATGGAAAACTGTGACTCACTTGTGGGTTCCTCCAAGGAGTTCTCTGACAGCCCTATCCTACCTACCCCCCCCTCTCTGCTGATGCTTCCGCTAGTAGAGCTCATGCTGCATCATAGGTTGGGTGGGGGGAGCATTTGCAGAGGTCTCATCAGGGTAAGATAACTTTTGTTCTCTTGCCTTGAGAAAGCTTCTGTTTTCTTTATGGGGCTCCTTGGTCCTGCAGCAACTATTTTGCTGGTGCAGAACCGTAACGGCAGTGAAGAGGGAGAGGGATGGGATCCAGTCACACATGTGTGCTACTCATCCCACCTCCCTCCCCACCCAACAACATCATTCCTCCCCCTCCCTGCCTCATTCCTCCCATTACCGTCCTGCCCCCACCACCACTCACCTCACACTGGCAGATGGAGTCTTCTCTGCCAGCCAGTGTGCCCAGCCACCAGCAGTTGTACTGGCAGCTTTGCTGTGCTTGCCAGCAGAAGTGACATTCCACTGGCATCCTCCTCTTTCCGCTGGCGGAACTCACATTCGACCAGCGGCATGGGGGGGGGGATACGATCGGGCTCTGAATCTGAGGATAGGAACAGGGCTGCTGTGACTGTGGAGGTAGTGCTGCGTCCAGTTCCTAGAGTACCCCCTGTGCAAGGGTGTTTCCAGAGAAGGGGCATCTTGGTTCTTCATCCAGGTGCTTCCTGATTCTACTTGTTCCTCAGAGTCACCTGTCTGGTCCCCTGGTAGTGGGGACTGGGTTTTTCCTGGGGTCATGATGACAGATGCAACTGTACGTAGATGGGAGTGTTGGACACAGCAGTGGTATTGTTCTTTTGACTGACATGCTTTGGTTGCCACTGGTGCTGGGGGTCTTGGGCGGTCAAGCCCAACTGCACAGGCACTCTGATAGATGTGGGCCCTTGGCCAGTGCCTAACCTGTCTGATCCTTGATGCTACCCCTGAGTGAGAGGAAGCAATACGAGGCAGCTAGCAGTATCTTCCATGATCAATCACAGGCACAATGCCAGGCTCCACTTCTTTTCCTGGAGCCTTTTTCCTGTGGTCCATAATAACATTTCCCTTCCTACAACTACATTTGTTGCACCTGATTAGACTGAGTGTCTCTTGTGTGCAGCCCACATACGCAGGGAAAGTTCTATCGCTTTGACCTATGGGACAAACCCTGAGTAATTTGATTGTAGATAGCATCCAGGGAGGATATCCATTTCAGTTCAAACACCTTGTCAAACTAGGCTGTGGATCATGGTCTTCTAGATTATTCCTTGCTTTCTTTGCCCTTCTACATTTCTATTGCATAGTGGTTCTGGTGCTGAACTTAGACCTGGAAGATCCAGGTTCAAATCCCTGCTCAGCCATGAAGCTTCCTGGGTGACCAGGGGCCTGTCACCAGAGGCGAAACAAGGGTGGAGCGAAGGCAAGTAGTTTTGCAAGACTCCGTTACACCGGAGTCAGCGGCCCCTCCCCCTTGCTGTTGGAGCCATTCTGGCAGCAAAGGCAACACGCAGGACACTCCCCTGTTGCTGCTGGAATGGCTCCAACAGCAAGGGGGAGGGGCCGCTGACTCCAGTGTAACGGAGTCTTACAAAACTACTTGCCTTCGCTCCACCCTTGTTTCGCCTCTGGGTGTTCTTGCTATATATTTAATTCTCTCACTTTCTATTCCACCCATGCTGCCAAGTATATCAAGACTGTAGAACAAATGTACTTTATAAACATGAGTTATTACCTCATTTTAGACAGCTACAGTTTTTCAACATCTAATGATAGACAAGTTCATTAAATAGATTGTATATCACCCTAAAATGGCTTCAAACTTGTTTTTGCATCAGGTTGCTATTAATGATACTCTAATGCCGAAGAAGTACAAAGTCATCCAGAAATATGCTAATGACACGAAACTGATGGTCCACGATCTCTCCGAGAAGGATGGTGGTGATTACTGGTGCAAAGTGGTATTTGAGCTCGGCGAAAGCAACGGAAGTGGGCACCTTAAGGTGCTCACCTATATGGCACCACTCAAGCCGTTTCTTGCGATTGTTGCTGAAGTTCTTATTTTCGTAACTCTCATTTTCGTCTATGAAGTATACTCCAAAAAGAAAGAAGCTCATACCGGTAAGATATAGAAGAAGCACAGATCCACTCAGTGTGTCGAAGGGTAGGGGTAATGGCCATGCATTGGCTGGGATGGGCCCAGCTAATCAATCTCTTGTTCATCTGCTGACTAAATTTGTGGAGGGAGAGCATGTAGAAAGAGCTACTGCAGTGATTCCCGAACTTTTTTGACCTATGGCTCCCTTGACCATTGGTGACCCTTGGCCACGACTTCCCATTACATTATGTTGATGCCTGCCAATTGGCATTGCACTGTATTCCGAGAGGATTCCGTGGCACTCCGCGGCTCCCCTGGCTGGTATTCTCAGCTCCCCTGGGAGCCACGCCTCCTAGTTTGGGAACCACTGGGCTACTGAATTAGATCCCTGGGTGATCTAGTCCAGTATTTGGTACTCTGACTGGTAATCTCTCTCTCTCTCTCTCTCTCTCTCTCTCTCAATCTGCGGTGCCTGGGATGTTTTTGGACTGAATTTAGGAACTTGTGCATCCAAAGTAGCGGTTCTACCACTGAGCTATATCCCTCCACTGTTAGCACCATTTGTAACAGGGTTGTATCAATAAAGTAACTGGAAACATATTGTGAGGCGAGGGGCTACAAATCAGTTGCTGCTGGCGACCAGTGGTTAAACAAGAGAGCATAATTTGTGTGTTAATGGTGGGTAATACACATTATTGCAATGTTAGTGTGCAAAGTGCTTCACACAGTTGATGTTTTCCCTCACTTAACAAGCTGTTCTCTGACATTTGTTAACTTACTTCTAACCAACATATAAAATCCCCAGGGTTAGGATTTATATTAAATTATTCTTTACCCTATTCTTAAGTACTTCTTTCCTTTGTAGACACAAAATGCATGTAGCCACCTTGGTCTATTATAAAATATAAAACTGTGTAGGATTGGTCCCTAAATAACATAAATACCAGAAGATTTTGCTTTGCCTTTTAACTGCATCCCAAACTGTAGTCAATTTTAATTTGTCTTAGTGGAAGCATGGTGAACAAAACCTGTTGATTTAACTGGATATAGTGGTTCAGTGATCAATGGGATTATTGGCACAATCTTATATTAAACTAAAACAAAATTAGTCACAGTATTTTCTTTGTCCCACAGAAGTTGAAAAAGAATTTGAACAAACAGAGCAACTGTAAGTATTTTATATCTTTATATAAAGTGTTATAATGTGTAAGGAAATGGTGAATGCAGCTCAATTCAAATCCAAGCCATTTGCCATTGATGGATGTTGGATCAGTGGATGCTGGAGTGCAACCATAAACAGCAGCTAATCCACTGTCATGAAAAAAGCCCTGTTAATATGTCATTGTAGTTAAAAGAAAGAATTCCAAATTGGTTAACTTTTTTTCCCCTTATGGCAGCAGTTCTCAATAAAGATAACTGACAATCTGGTTCAGACAATGCATGTTTAACACTTGATGACACCAATGTTAAGGGATGACCTAAATGTGTGACTGCCATTACAAATATGGATTAGTGACCTAGATCACATTGTGTTTCAGTGAACCCGAGTCACCCATGCCGCTTCCATTCATCCAAGTATACTGTAATCAACAGTGGCGAAATCAAGTACTGTAATATAACAGCACGTGTGGACCAGTCCTGAGATACTGTAGTAGAAAGTAGTCTGCAAGTGGTTTATGAAGTTATATGGCCTGATCTGGCCCTGCTCTGTCACTGTAGTGCCTAGACTGCATTGGTGTGGTGGATTCTCATGCCCATTATTGACCTTCATAATCAAGTTGACCTTCACCCATTATTTTTAGGGAGTGAACGTGTTTTCGGAATATTCCTGCAATGTCCTGAGACTTAGCCCAACCTGGAAACCTATTGAAAGCTATTCATAATTATTCACAAGAAGTATAATTATTCATAATTATTCACAAGAAGTATTCACTTCCTCCATACAGGAAATCGGAAGACAGCAATGGTGTGGAAAATAGCACTACCAGACACAGAAAAGTTTAAGTCCTTTATGGAAAGGTGGTAAGTTCAAAGTCAATTTGAGAGACTCCAGGGATTAAACAAATAAATAGGAAAAGACATATCGTACTACTTCAGAATGCCTGTTTTCATTGCTGTTTCAAAGCATCGAACAAGGCCCACTGAAATGAACAGAAAATGGTGTGTGTGTGTGTGTGTGTGTGTGTGTGTGTGTGTGTGTGTGTGTGAGAGAGAGAGAGAGAGAGAGAGAGAGAGAGAGAGAGAGAGAGAGAGAATTATCCACTGATTGTAAGGATTGTTTTGTGAGGTCCTGGAAGCAGGAAAATATTCTGAAACTATTCAGACAAATCCAAACCCCCTAGTTCAGGACATCACAGACTCCCTGGGATCAGATGACATAGTGAGATAGAGCTGAATGTCATCCACATATTGGTGACAACTTGGCCAAAATCTCCAGCCTACCTCCCCCATTAGTTTCATGTAGATCAGCATCTTGGGGGGGGGGGTTGGATTTGGATTAACATAAGGGGACAAGATGGAACCCTGCAACACATCAAAGGCAACTGGCCATGAGGCCAAGCAGTAGCCCCCTAGCACCACCACCTTGATGAAGACATTCAGGGTTGTCTTGGTTGAGTTATGCAAGCTGGTTCCCTTCTTCCCTCCATCCCTCTGGACAGATATACTGTGACGTTAAGTATTTGGCCTGTTATTTCTAGAGATGTAAGAAAAATGAACAATAAGCATGAATTCATTATTTTACTTTTGATCAATTAGTACTGCTAACCCTGTAATATCTGTTTGTTTCATTCAGGCAAGATGAAGGAAACAGATGGCTATTTGTCACATCCCAAAATTCCGAGATGTAAATGATGAAACCATAACTACGTGGCCTTTTATAGTCTTTTAGCTGTATGAACAAAAATAATACTGCTTTGAAAATGCTTTTTTTTAATCATGGATTTTGTTAAGATGACACTGATGTTGCACACATTATCATAGAAGGACTGTCTGAACCCGTTGTGCTGTTTGCATACTCTCCTTTATACCACTCTGCGCCTTTGGGCTACAGTTAGCAATAGACTAGCCTTAACGGTCAACCATAGCCTAACGTATATGACAGTGAGCTTTTTTGTATATGAGGCTCAGCACCAAATAAAGAATTTTCTCCAGGTCCTACTGATTCTGTTGCATGAGGAAAGTGCAGCATTAGAATAATCCATACCAGTCATGATTCACAAGCATGAGAAATAGTCGGTTGGATATTTAGGAGCATATGGCCATGTACAAACAAGTGACTTATCCAGAGTCAGTCCATCTAGCTTAGTACTGTCTATGCTAACTGACTGGCAGCGGTTGTCTAGGATTTCAGAGAGGGGTCTTCCCCAGTCCTGTCTGGTGATGCCAGGGACTGAACTTGGGACCTTGGGCAAACAAAACATCTGTGTTGCCATTGAGCTACAACTCTTCCCCAAGGGGGATGCAAATTGCCATTGACACTGAGAATTGTAATATAGTATGCTAGTTCCTTCAACTTCCAACCAAAAGGGGCTGCCATAGCTCAAGTGAAAGACGATCTGGTTTTGCTTACAGAAGGTCCCAGGTTCTGCATCTTCAAGAGAGGGCAGAGAAAAAAAATCCCTCTGAAATAATGCAGAGCTGCTGTCAATCATGTTAGCAATATGGAGCTAGATGTGCCAGTTGTCTGACTTGGTGTAAGGAAACTTCCTAGATTTCAGTTTTCACAATTGATGCCTAGTGGTCCACATTCAGCCATGTGGATGGCTGAGAAGATGTTGTGTGAACCATGAACCTATCTTAGAATGTATTTTCTAAAAGATATATACAGTACCTTTCTAAACATGATTTTTTAATGGATTGTAAGCTGCGTTGGGGGCCTTTGGAGGGAAAACGTGGCCCATAAATAAACTTATAGGTAAAATAAATAAGTTGCTAGTCTTTACGGTTGGTGTAATCGTTTGAATCCTAGGATAGCAATTGAAAGAGTTGGTAACTAGAAAGCACTATATCTTCATAACCTCATATCCTCTAATTTTTCAGATGTTGTGTTGTTTCAACCAAATGTATGGCTTTTGAGTATTTGCATATAGCAGGAGCAGCAGGGTCCTGTCTACTGAGATCCCTTTCATCAGCAGAAGCGTGGCATCCTAAACAAACCATGCTAATGATGCATAATAACCCATTTGCTGATGGCTTCAGTAGTGTCACTGGAGGTGGGGCAGAATGCTAAGTTCCGCATCGCCCTGATCTCCGTTACTCACCAGCACGAGGCGGCCCTGCCCCCTTGTCTTTGGAGCCATTCAGTGGGGCAAAGGTAACGCGCAGGGAGTCTCCTGTGTGTTGCCTTCGCCCCACTGAATGGCTCCGAAGGCAAGGAGGCAGGGCCACCTCATGCTGGTGAGTAAAGGTCGACCCACACCGCACGAGTTCCAGCGCATCCCAGACACCTGCGGAGCTCGCGGAACTGTGTGGCCACCAGTTTGATATATGGGCATCTGAACGCAGGAGACCTCTGGTCTCCTAAGTTCCAGCGCGAGCAGAATTGTTTCTTGCCCAAGATTTTGAGGGGCGGGAATGCGGAGCTACTGCTTTAACCAATAGAGGGGTTTTCAGCCAATTGGTGCGCTCTTATGTTTAACCCAATCAGCACTTAGAAGGTGGGACAATCAGGAGGGACTAATTGCAGGATGACACTCGCAGAGAGCAGGGCAGCACTTGGAGGTGGGCGGTCAGGAACCTACGCTAGCACGCCTCCGTGCCTGATCTCCTGTGGTGTGGGTAGACCTTAATGGTCAGGGCAATACAGAACTTAGCATTCCGCCCCACCTCCAGCGACGCCACTGGATGGCTTCACCAAAGAGTTGACGAAAATGTGACTAGAAGTTCTCAATCGTTTCTGTATAAACTACTAGTGCCATAACATTTTGAGCACAAATTTAAAACAATGCTTAATTACCTCTGATTTTAACTATAGACTTCTACATTCTGAAAGTCATCTGCTCATAATTAATAGTGCAGATGCCCTGACTGAATTCAATGCAGATACCGGTTCATGCTGCTCTATAACTCATCATTTGTTGTTAGATGTTCACAAGTCTGTGTTTTGGCTTGGTACCTGGAAATTATTGCAAAGAAAAGAAAAAAAAACTTCCGCAAAAAAAGAACTCGCCCATGAAATTACCTTCAAAGTGTTCTGTTTAACTAAGCTAACATGAACAATTGACATTACCAAGCCGCAATTAAGCAATTTAAGCAAGTTGATGTCAGTCCGAAAGTGAAATATGCATTTAATTCTCCCCCACTGAAATCCAGTGGACTTGGGTTTGACTTTGGTAGGATTGTCCTATTTTAAACCACCATCTGCCATTCAAAAAATGAAGATGCAAATAATGCACAGTCTTCCAGTTTAATGTTTTTTTCAGTGTTACACAATTGTTTTAGTCTTAGTTAAAGCCTGGGGAAATGGGAGACTTATGGGAAGGAAAACAAGCAGAGTTGAAGAGTAGACTGTCTTCCCCTTTATAATTGCAATGTATGTCCCGCTTCAATGCTTTTAGGTCTTGCAGAGATTGTCAGAGGGACATATATTATTCCAAAGTGAGCAAAAATGAAGCTAATACACCATTGCTTTCATTAAAGGAAGGACCAAAGTAGAACATATCGCTTGTAGGGTTATTAAAGATGTTTGAATGTCTTATAAACTACCTGTACTGTATTAATAACTATGAAGAACTTCATCTTTTTTGGTGAGCATTAAAGAACAAATGGACAGTGAGCTCCAGAGAGTTAAAGCTATTTGATGCCTTAAAACTCATGATATGAAGCCATTTATTAAACATCTGTTTGTGATTTCTGTCTATCAAGGAGTGAGTGTGTGTGTGTGTGTGTGTGTGTGTGTGTGTGTGTGTGTGTGTGTGTGTGTTTATATCTGCATGAGAGAGAGAGAGAGAGAGAGAGAGAGAGAGAGAGATGCTCCCTCCATGCATTAACTGAAGCGGGTGGCTGAATCATGCCCACTGGCCCCACCTCTTGACCTCCATGCATGTCCAGTGGGACAGTTAATGGAGCTTCAGCATGTGTACAGTTGTATGTGCATAACAGCCCCTTTCAGGCCTTCCACTGAAGATGCAGAGATTGGGTTTGGGTCCTGTGGTACTGTCCTTCTGCCCCTCATGTGAGGTCAGTGAATGTCTGTAAAGGCTATGGAAACTGTACGTATGCCCCAGTCAGGTAGCAACCATCTACATGTTTAAGCAGACTTCTACACATGACTCTCTGGGACATACATACACAAACAGGTGCTACACACACATTTCCTTCCCTAATCCAGCTACCAGGACTGTGTATAAATAGTCCTCTAAGAAAATCAATCATGCTGTTCCTGCCCACCTTCCAAATAGCTGATGAGTGTGACTGCTGATTCTTTAACCTGGATACATGTGCACTCATATTGGGCTTAAGCTTTTATGTCCTCAGATAATGGTTTTGTGTGAACAGGTGCCAAGTTGACAATTTCATGTTTTTACCTACTCAATGCTGTTGTCAACTTAGGGAAAATCAACAATATAATTAAAAATCATGTTGCACCAATTGCAACAATTTAAATAGTACAATGCACAACATGTTATGCAGAGAGACACGCAGTTTGATGTAAAATCTCAAGTACATAATAAAAGGAAAATAGTGCTTTTTTTAAGTTGGGCAGACTACTATGAATTGGAAAATTGCCATTTTGGCCTTTGCAAGGAAAACAGAGAACAAAAGAGTTGGCAAAGAGGAAAGGGATAAAACTTCATTTGTAGTCCATACCAACAAGCCAGCCTCTGATTGTGTTGTAGGCAGGAGAAAATCAATATCCCTGTCTGACTGGTTCCTAATAAAACAGAAGGAAATGGGTATAATGATTTCAAGTTAATTAGCACAAGCTTAAATTTTAAGTTAAACAAAGCAATAAACAGGAGAGGTAAACCAAATACTTGGATAAAATTCCAAATATCGATTCATGCAAATTTCCTTTGTCATAATAATGTTTCCTGTAGCAGAAGTGGGCAGTAGATCGATAGACTGGTAGATCGCTGGCTGAGCGTCGACTGACTGACAAAGTTTCTGACTCCCAATTGCAGCAGCAGCAGCAGCAAAAAATAAAAAGCCTCCCCCCCCCCCTAAATTAGTCTGTTTGAATACCTGAGCTGTAATAACTCAGGTGGAGATTTGTAATTGCAGGTGTAGGTCATTACAGTGTGGTATGTAATTGGCTCTGCTGTCTGAGCCACTGTTTTGCATCCGGCTCCAGTTGATAGTTCTCTAGTTAAAAAAAACAAAAAACAAATTCCTGATACATGAATTTGTATCTCTCAGGTAGCCTTACCTTACCCTACAGAATCAAAGCTGCAGTGTTTAACCTTAATCATCAACTAGGCTGCCCTTTAGATGTTCTCCCAGGCATGAGCTGTGAGCAGCCCCCTGTGTGGCTGAGAAATGTTTAAATGGCCCAATCCTGTAAGCAGGGACTAATTGCATGGGCCTTTCCATTGGACTTGGCACCCCTATCCTGCATATAGGGCCAATTCCCTAGGGGGAAAACTTGCCCATTTGACTGGATCCATGTGGTCTCTAAGAAAATTAAGTGGTCTCTTAGCCAGGCAAGAGTTGCTCATGGATAAGCAGCTCCCATTGAGGGAGAATATCTAAAGGGCACCTTGGTGTGCTTGATGTGAGAGGAAGGGCAAAGGTTTCTGACATTTAACAGCTAGAGCTCTTTCAATGACTTTCAACAAATAATGTATTAAATTAATTTTCCATCTTTCTCTACTGCAAAATGACTGTTGAGGAGAGAGCAGGTTTCTTCAATGCATTCGTGATTCCCAATTATTTAGTGACATTTGTCATTAATGTCATGCAGAGTAGGATCAGAAGTAACGTGGTACTAGAAACAGGTGCTGTGGTCCAGTAATATTTTTCTTCCCTTAATGCAAATACAGAATGCAGCAAAAACAAATAAAGGCAGAGAGGAAACATTGTCCATTTCACTTTCAGATTGCAGCATGCCTCTCTGAGGCCGACCCAAATGGGTCTGGCTCCACTTACTGGTCATCAGGTCTGCCACTACTGGAGATTCACCAAACTGAGCCTGCTTCCATCCCAAGCTTTGGTGAACCAAGACAGCCTTGTCCAATGTAGCCAACCCATCTCAGGTAGCAAGAGGAATGTGAGAGTCAAAGTGGCCACATAATCAGGAAGGCTAATGACTTGGGAGAATGTGGCCACACCGCCATTGAAGGTGGTGGCCGCCTTTGCTTGGCTTCAACCTTGCACGAGCAAGTTGCAGGAAAGCAGCACTCATAAGCCCTGCTGGATCAGGCCAAAGGCCCATCTAGTCCATCTTCCTATAACTCACAGTAGCCCCATCAGATGTCTCAGGGAGCACAAAAGACAACAAGATACCTGTTTCCTGTTGTCACTCCCTTGCATCTGGCATTCAGAGATAACCTACTTCTAAAACCAGGAGGTTGCTTGTACCCTTCGTAACTTGTAACCTGTGATGGACTTTTCCTCCATAAAGCTGTCCAATCCCCTTTTAAAGGCATCTAGGCCAGATGCCATCACCACATCATGTGGCGAGGAGTTCCACAGACTAATTACTCGCTGGGTAAAGAAATATGTACTATAAATAAATAGTACATATGCCCTGCAATTTTGATGGTGCTGTCTAAGTGGTTGTGAGCAGTCACAGATATATTGCGAGAAATGATAATGTCTTCCCTGCCTCTTGTTCTTCTGATCCCTTTAAATTGTCCCCCCCCCTTTCCCCTACATACTGTAGCCTCCAGGCATTCAGCAGCCAATGCCAGCATCAGCCTGCAATTTAGTTTTGCAAATTAAATGTGCACACATTGCTTCTTCTGTAACTTTGCTTCTGCTTGCCTCTCTATCATTCCCAATGGTAATGTTTGTTTATTCCACTCCTATTTCACCATGCAGACCTTCCAAATAGATTGTGCCATTTTTAGCAGCCCTCCTCTAAAATGCCAGAGCAGAGACTTGAGTACCTACAGCCAAGCACATGATTGTCTGCATCTTCTGGGGGCTCACCAGAAAAGGGAGACATTGACCAGTCATCCGCTGCGCTCGGACCAATGAGTTGGGAGAATGAGCAGGAAGGATGGAACCAGCAATGCAGGTGGCCAGAAGGGAGTTACTGCAACACACTAATTAAGTCCCTATCAGGGGACATTGCTGCACAGGGTGATGATGCCTCCAATAGCATAGACATCTCTTTCCTGTGAGGCATCAAGGACTGCTGGCTATAGATGGGGCTTTTCTGGCCCCTTTCCCCCCTTTCATGGAGATCAATGGATAGCTTTGCTTTGCAATTTCAATTTGAGAGTCCACTATGGTTTGGATCCAGATAACTCCAACTGGTATATTGTTCATTGAATGGGGTTCTCCTGCCCACTCTTCTTTCCTGCATCCTTCAGCACTCCTGAAAAGTGGATCATGATGGTCAGGGAGACTGAGGAATGGGTATGGGGCAAAAATGCTACCAAAGGGGAGTTGGTAGACACCCCCCCCTCCCATGAGCAATACTGCTGCTCTACTCATATGACGACTAGTTGGGATCTAACCTGTTACGTAGAACGAACAACACTTTCCCCCCACACTTTGGGTTGGAGCTGGGAAGGTTTGCTAGTTTAGCTCACTGGTTTTCCACCAATAGCTTTCTATTGGTGACACTCTATATGATTTGGATATATGTACTGTATAGATCTTGATCGGGAAGGGGGCTGATATTATAATGTCCTGTCTTGCCATAGCAGATTGAACTGAATGACTTTCTAGTCCCCTTTTCACTCTGTGATTTTAATTTTCCTTGGTGTCTTTCCTACAACAACCAAGCTATACAAGAATGCCATATGGTTTGCATATACAATCTAATCCAAAAGTATCAATGTTCTTCTGTTATACAAGATAAAATATAACACAAACAATGTAACAATTCTGAATCACATGAACATTTAGAAACTGTACTGTATTCCCAAGGATAATTCTACCTTTCTACAGGCCAGGGTCATCCTTATTCTTTTTTACCTTAGAACAGAGGCGGAACTTGTGCGGAGTGCGTGGCGCTGCTCCGGGCGCGGGGACGGGGGTGGGGGGCACATTCAGCGGGGGCGTACTTACCCTCCGCTTCAGCCGTCTTCGTTTCGGCCCACCTGCACTCCCTGGAGCCCGTTTGACTCAGAAATGAGACCAAAACTGGTGGGGTGACCAAAACGTGACATCAACGTGACGTCATGCAGCCCCCGCCCTTGCTCCGGGCACCGGGAGGGCTTCCGTCATTTCTGCCTTAGAAACTTTATCTATGAGGATAAAAATACCACTGCTCCTTCTTTCAGGATGGCAAACTTGGGGTTACATAAGTCTTTGGGTTCTCCTGTGATAGGGGAATGAATTCGAACAAGCCAAAAAACGAAAACGCACCAAGCTAAATGGAGGTAAAAACTCCATCAAGAGAAAGGAAAGAAAAAAGGCATTAACGGTTCAGTCCTAAGGCCTGCACTGACAGAACGCACCTTCCACAGGTGCAAAATGCCGCAAAAGTGCCCTGAAAGCGCTTTGTGGCAGTGCAGAGAGCCATTGCACCATCAGGAAGGCCGGAGCCTTCCCGCATGTGCCGGTGGAGTGCCAGAGGCCCACCAAACCAGCTAAGTACAGCACAGGGAGTAGAACGGGGCAGGAGAGGGTGGGGAGGGGTTGAATAGGGCAGGGGAGAGCGGAACTTGTGGCAACGGTGGCAGGGGGGGTGGATCAGGCCTGAGATGGAGTGGGATCAGTAGACCTGGCGCA
Organism: Plestiodon gilberti rubricaudatus; assembly: GCA_026170595.1. Lineage (NCBI taxonomy): Eukaryota > Metazoa > Chordata > Lepidosauria > Squamata > Scincidae > Plestiodon > Plestiodon gilberti. The sequence continues at coordinate 21,782,479 of JANXHW010000002.1, read as the reverse complement.
AGCATAATCTGAATCTTGAGGTCCTTCCTGGGCCTGATCCACCTGCACAGATCAACACAGACGTGCGCTAGCGATATCACTAGCACAGGTCCAAGTTGACCCATTGCAGCTTCTGGGGTTTACTTTAGGGCAAGGGGACAAATGTCCCCTTACCCTAAGGAGACCTCCAGCAGCCAAAAATCCCCCATGGGATACAGCGTAGTCCACACCAAAAGGGCTTTTGAAACATGTTCAGACATTAAATGTCTGAACTTAAATGTCTGAACTTTCTAACTTAAAATAAACAATGTATGAAGCTTCTGAGAGAGAGAGAGAGAGAGAGAGAGAGCTTTAAATCATGAAACTGCACAAATTGATTTTTAGCACACAAATGGTCAAATCTGACAATGTCTCATTTAAATTTTGTTGTTAAATTAAGCACATTATGTACAGTATAAACCATACATTTATCTCAACATTATTTCAGTAAACTATATTTGATATTTGTATGACGTTTGACTTGTGCAAATTTAATTTACTATAATCCATGAATAAAATTGTTATACCTTTGTCTTCCTTCTTGCATGTTAATGAAATGTACTCCAGCTGCATGAAAGTGTGCTGCTCAACATCCCTGTTGCCTTGGCAATAAGGAAGAAGGAAGTGTGCTTACAAAGTCATCAAGAAGGGCATTAAAAGCCCTTTAAAGAATGAGGACAGGAAGAAGGCAGAGGGCTCCTGGGAATTTCTTGAAGGAGGATACCTGGGTAGCCAGGGAACCCAGGTGCAGATGAAGGCTAGGGTCATGGCAGGGAGAGTTAGAACGGACAAAAGAAAATATTTCTTCACCCAGCGTGTAATTCATCTGTGGAACTCCTTGCCACAGGATGTGGTGATGGCACCTGGCCTAGATGCCTTTAAAAGGGGTTTGGATAGATTCATGGAGGAAAAGACCATCACAGGTTACAAGTCATAAGCAACCTCCTGGTTTTAGAAGTAGGTTTTCTCTGTGCCAGGTGCAGGGGAGTAGCAGCAGGAAACAGGTTATTTTGTTGGCTGTGTGCTCCCTGAGTCATCTGGTGGGACCATTGTGTGATACAGGATGCTGGACTAGATGGGCCTTTGGCCTGATCCAGCAGGGCTCTTCTTATGTTCTTATGTAATACACTCCCTTTTGCTCCAGCATGGTCCAATAAACACATGAGTCAAGTATATGGATGAAAAGGGGCCACTTTATTGAAATAGATACAGAAAGACAAAGAAACAGAAGATTCCCAGGCTCAGTCAGGGTGATACACACGCATGAGAGAAGCGCTGAAGCGGGGGCACATCCTAAGGACTGCCTGGGCGGACATTACAACCCTGACTCCAAGCCTCCACCACTTCACTAAGAAGGTATGCTCTTCCCTGTCAACCCCAATGGGCCAGAGCAGCAGGAACAGTATCACCACCCTGGGCCAGAGGGCATCTAGGGCAGCTCACGTGATCCAGGCCATGGGACCCCCCGTCAGCCCCCCCGCGCCGGAGGGCAGCTGGGAGATGGAGAACGTGGGGGTGGGTGGGTGCAAACCATAACCGTGCTGCCCCAGAGTTCACGCCCATAGCCAAACTTTCTTACCATAGCCTTCTTAACCATGACCAACTGCAAATTAGTGACCAGTTAGAGACATGACTAACAGTGCCCTACTACAGCCAGAGGTAGGCAGAAAACTACACACATAGGCCAATCAGGTGTGTAGAAAAATTCCTACCCAGCCCCCAACAGGGCGACCAGCATAGCCCAGACTGTAAACAAGAGAGGGTGGGTGGGTTAACAGCTGATGCGGCTCAAGGAAACAGGAAGGGGGGCCAGGAGCCAGAATATAACCCCTCTGGCTCCGCCCACACCCCCTCCTTTAGCTGAGTCAAGGGTAAACCCCACAACCCACATGTGTCTCGATGAAGCAAAGTACGAGCCTTGTGCTGAAAGTGCATGGCTCGGAAGTCTCTTTGATATTTCCAACACAAAGCACGATATGTGTCATATGTGTGTGCGTGTGTGTGAGTGAGTGAGTGATGGGATGTGATATACCAACCTGTCAATTTACAACACTTTCTCCTTAGATTAGTCATTAGTGTATAGTGTATACAGTAACTCAAAATTACTGCTTTAGTGCAAAACTGAAAATTACTGCTGCATTTCCACATATATCTCCAAATGTCATAGTGAATAGCTCTGTCATGGTCTTGTCCCTAATTTCCTATATAGTTCTGAACATATTCCATTTCCTATATAGTTCTCAACATATTCCATTTCGCAATGGAAGTTTAGGAGAATCTTGTTCATTAATGTAAAAGAAATCAAAAGGTAGTTAACTCGCTCACGACTCAATCCTGTGTAACAGCACAATCCTGTGCACCTTGCACCGGTGTAACAGTAGCATCTACTGTTACATCGGTGCAAGGTGCACAGCATTGCGCTGTTAGTTGCTGATCCATTATTCTTTTTACTGTATATACTCTACAATTGCACCTATGGAGTGCTTCAAACTATGGAGTGATTCATAATCCATTTTCTGTTTAATATCTTCATAGACGCAGATGTGGTTTCCACTTGATAATTTCCAATATCTGTACAGATCATATTTTATCCAGAGCTTAAAAGAAGCAAATGGCCCTTTCTGATTAAAGTCAAAATCATAAATTACTGCCACAATTAGTAATATGCATGGACAAATTAATTTCTTATATTTATCATACATTTTAATAAATCTAAATTATGAAATTTTGTTTACCCTTTTTAAATAAAACCTTCAGTTGGTCCACAAAGAAGCTCTCCATTCACCTAAGTGTTAAATCTTCGATGTTCACTACATATGTGCATTACAAATATCTACTGAGATGTCTAGAGAAGGTAATTTGCATGATAATACCATATGACATAAGGAAGTATGGCTCCCTGAAAGACTGGATCAGCATTCAAAATGATCTTGACAGGCTCAATCATTGGGCCCATATCAACAAGGTAAGTACAGGATGGGGAAAACCTGCTGGGCGGACGCATATGTGAAAAAGATCTAGTTGTCATTTGGTGCAATCCTGTCTACAAATACACACCGCTCCACTGGTTTAGGGTGTTGCACTTGCAAATGTTCCTTATGGCACATTTGCAGCACCCTGAGAGTAAGTAGTGCCAGCAGAGAGACTTGCGCCACTCCTCCGGCACCACAGACAGCAGTGCCGCGGCAGAGAGGTAAATCCCTTCCAGGCAGCAGAGGAATGGGTGGAGGATGGAACAGAGCACTCCGAGGGTGGATGGGATTGGAGGATTGGGCCCGGGAAGGGGGAGGGATCGGCAGAGGCCTTCTCCGCCATATCCTATGTCCCTTCCCAGGCCAGTTGGGCCTTACACAGGCCTCTCAAATGTATGCCAGCAAAACTGCAGGCATGCATTCAAGTGGCTGGCGTGTTAGGGTTGTGAAGGGTTGCAAAGTGGCAGTGGAGGCATGAAGGCTGTTCACTTGGCACTGTGAAGACGCATGGGCATGATATCACTATCCTACTCTGGGGACTGCTGGGCACCTAGTGGCCACAGACCTCCATAACGCTGAGCTACTTGCCTCCAAGGCTCCTCTGCCAACTTGCACTGCCTTCCAGTTGGGCTCCAAGACTCCCTCTCTCATCTGGTGGCGCGTGTTGGTCTCCAGTAAACATCTCAGAAGCCTGCTGATTAGCATTGTTCTTCAGTTGCAATCACTGAGAAACGGCCCCAAAGAGAGGAGTTTGACTTTTCCCACTGTTCGTCCTGAAGTTCTAGTTAAGTATATATATTTTTCATAGTTGTTTGATCTTTGTAGATCAAAGATCTATCTAGAGCTTTCTCATTTTTGTTAGATCCATGAATACCTTACTGTGTCCTCATTCCACTGATAACTCATCATCTTTTATCTTTGATTTTGTGTGTGTGTGTGCGCGCGCGTGCACACACACACACACACACACACACACACACACACACACACACACACATGTACCTACAGACACTCACACACAACACAACCCCCCAAATAACATTCAGTATTCTTCTTAATTTTGTGCCCAGCTATTTGAACATATCTAACTTACAGCCCAATCCTGCCTACAATTTAAACCGGTGGAGTGCTGCTCCGCCGGTCTAGGGTGTCACAAACATGCCGTAAAGCACTTTGTAGCACCCAGCGAGTAGGCAGCTCTGGCACTGAGGCCGAGCAGGTACAGTCTCCACTGGGCTACAGAAGGTCATGGGGAGGGTGGAACGGGGTGTTTTGGGGTGGGATTGGTCGGCCAGGCTCGGGTTGGAGGAGGGATCAGTGGCAGCGTTGCTCTGCTGACTCCTATCCCCCTTCCCAGGCCTGGTCACCGTTACACAGGTCTCCAGGATTTGCTGCAGCAAAATAGCTGGTGCACACCTGAGGAGACCTGTTCAGGTGGCTGGGGCTTACACCGGGGGATGGGAACAAATTTTCCTTTCCCCTGAGGTGACTTCCCAGCTGCCTGCTCTGTGCTCCGGATGCAGCGGAGGCTGCACCGGCAACACTGCATCGCAGGGTGCAGAGTTAGACAGGATTGTGCTGTTAGTATGATTTCTAGCCTTTATGATGATGGTCTCCTTTGAGTCCAGGTGAACAAGAGGAACGCTCAAGGAAGGAGATGTGTGCAGCCTCATCTTCTATATCAGTGGGAGCAGAATCTAGGTTTGGTCTAGCCCCAAACAAGGTCCCCTTTTCTCACCAGTCCAGAGAGAACTTTTCCATAAAACTCTGTGATGTGGTGTACTGGTTGTGACGCATGGATCCGGTGGAGCCTTGGAGAGGGTTGTCTCCCTTCCCACAAGCTGCAGTTCTCCAAAGCTAAACTATTGTGTACACCAACCTGTGGTACTAGTACCACCAGTGGTACTTCGGCCAACTGCTACTGGTACTCGGACTGCCGGACCACCAGAACCCCGCTCCGATGCAACACTTTTGGTGGCACATTTTTGCTCTCGAGATGCTCCTGCCTTTGGTCGAGCCTCTCAGGAACACTGAAAAGGGCCCTCCCTCCTCCCCAGGGCCACCTACCTGTGCTTTCTGGCCTTTGAAAACCTGAAAACCCGGAAGTATGATATAAGCACCAATCACTTCCAGTGGTACACAGCAGGAGAGTGGCGTCGGAGATGGTACTCAGCCGAGAAGGGGTCGAGAACCCCTGGTATACACCGAGGAGTGCTAGAGACAAGAGGTCATTGAATGTTTTTTGCAGTCAGTCGAAGCAATCCCGTTATGACACAGAAATGAATTACTGTACAGTCTTTCAAAAATGCAAGTGGGACAACAGCATGTATGTCCAATGTATGTCTATGTATGTCCAATGAGGAGACTTTCTGCTTCTGACTTGTATTTATTTACTAGATTGATTTGTATTGTGCTGTTAACTCAGGAAGATAGTGGAGGACAGGAAGGCCTGGCGGGATATGGTTCATGGGATCACGAAGGGTCAGACAAGACTTAACGACTGAACAACAACAAAATTGTGCTGCAGCTGTGGTGGTTTTAGGGCACCATGCAACTTCCACAATGACCAGAAGATGGCGCCTTCTCACCATGATTGCTAACCTTGGTTCCTTCTTTTCATGGGTTGCATTCTGGGCTCTGGGCAGTTGACATAAAAGCATCACTTTCTCTCTCTGTCTCGCTTCTACCACAACGCAATACCTAAAAACAAAAACAAAAAACTGTTACACCTTAAAGACTAATCACTTCATTTCAGTACAAGGATTTGCAGATTAGAGTCCACCTCACCAGATATATTACCTATAACTATAACATTCCTAGAATTATTAGATACAGTTCTTTTAGCACTGTTTTAATCTGCTGGGGGTTGCACTTTGCCCTGCCCACCTGAGCATCAACAAACCCTCTGCACAGGGAGAGAGCCTCTTCATGACTGCCACGCTGGAAACTTCAGGTGCCATCAAGGTGATAAGTCTGTGTCTGAGCTGCATTGTCTCCGAGTGCAGGTGGGAGCTCATATGGGATCGGGGAGAACAGCAACACGCATAAGACGACTTCCAGCAAATCCACTATTTATTGCTTGTAAAGCCCAAGGCAGAAAAACATAGATTGATTACATGACTGGTAACACTTCTTTGAGGATTGTCTCTAGTTACTGGTCTATTCTGGCCCCCAAGAATATCACACAGGCTCAACCAGGCACTCCGAGTTCTGTTGCAAAACTGAACTGAGCTCTCTCACTAATGGAAGATGGGCCAGCCTACTTGTAGCTAGTCCTGCTACAGCCTTCTAGCAGGAATATACTTAATAATGAGTAAACCCCCCCACCCCCAACAGCTTACCCCTTTCTCCTGCATGGCAGGAGAAAGTTACCCTTCAGTTACCACATTCAGGGTGCAATCCTGCCAATTTATAGGCCGGTGGAGTGTGCGGCCATAAGGCACTTTTGCGGCACCAGGAGAGTAAGTGGCACAGAGCTGCAGATACAAATGGTTGGAGTCTCCGTGTGCTTGTCAATGGCCCTCCCAGGCTGCACCATAACAGGTAAGGTGGGGGTGGGTTGTGGGCGGTTCAGTGGAGGATGAGGGCAGATTAGGGGAGGAACCAGGGTCGGTTCAGGGGTGGGAGAGGGACGGATCTTGGCAGCAGCAATGCACACCGAATCCTATTCCCTTTCCCCAGCCCAGACCCTCCTCAGACTTACAAAAATAGCAAAGCAAAAAAGCTGACATGGGTCTGAGAAGACCGTCTCCTAAACGTGGATCTGAGGTGACCATCTCATTCCAAACCGCCACATGCACATAGAAAACTAGATGGCTAGAAAGGCTAGAATCTTTCTTCCTGACATCCAATTTTCTCTATGCACAAATTTCCTTTTGGGTACGGTAGAGCATTCGGTCTCATGAACTCCCATTTGAATTCTGACACGATACAGCCCACAGTTCTACCTCCTCGGAAGGCCTCTTCACAAGTCAACAATGAACAAATGTAGTTGGGAAACTGGATTGCCTCAACTGTTCTTGTTCCGGCCTCGACAGCAACACTTCTGAAAGATCTTACATGCATGTATATATCTCAAATCTTGGCATGAATGGGAACCTTGGGAAAAGGAGAACCCAGTTTGTACTCACATAGACCCTTTCAGTTATGCCACTGAGCACACTGCAGGCACGCTCATAGCCAAGCAAGGATGGCCGATGTGATCTGACTGCCTCTCTCCACATTTATCCATTGTCACATGTGAAGAAGGCTAGTGAGCCCAAAGCCTTGAGCTCAGTGCAACATCGGAATGGACCTGTGGTGCCCCCCCCCCCACTCAGCCATGAAGTTCACCTGGGAGATACTGGCCCAGTCACTCTCTCTCTCAAGGTTGTTGCGAAAATAAAAGGACATGGAGGAGCCGCATACGCTAACTTGAGCTCCCTGGTGAAAGGATGGTACATACCTTGTACATCCTATGGTGGTGGTGGGGAGCAACCAGATGGCTCAGGAAAGGCAGGTAAATGTGTGTGTTTTTTACTTAACTCCCCATAAGCCATGAAGCTCAGGGGGCGTCGGGGCAGGAAAAGGGGGATAGGATCCTGGCATGGATGACTGTCGCCAAAATCCATCCCCTCCAACCCTTGAATCACCCCTTGCCCACCCCATCCCTGACCCCAATCCGTCCCCATTCCTCCCCTGAACCGTCCAAGACCTGCCCCCACTGCCACCTTACCTGCTCCAGGGCGGCCTGGATGAGCCGTTGGTGCACACATAGGGCCTCCAGCCATTTGCGCTAGTGGTCCCACCCGCAGCACATGCCAGTGGTGCGCCTTTTGTGGCACCGCACCAGAACTTACAGTAGCTGATTGCCAGATCTGCTGCTGTTAAGTCCCCAATAGGATTGGGGCATAAAAAGCCTGTCACCAATTAATCAGCTAACAGAATTGCAATTGTGTTATTAACTCAGAATATTATTGCTAATGCTTTTTAGACTGACAAAAAGTCTCTCATTTTGTTTTAAATGGGCATTTTATAATTTTATATTCATAAACCATTGATTTCTTTTTCCAACGACTTTGCATTAGAGACTGGCAACAGCATAGGTCTCAATTATTTCATTGGGTGGTGAGTAAATCCTAATTCCTTTGACTCACAGAGAGTTGTTGGCTGTGTTGGAGGGCAAAATGTGGTTACATAACTGAACACTTCTGTAAAAACAAATCCATTCTCTCCCTTGTGCCCCTGAAAAGAAATTTAATATTGCCGAGTCTCTGCCAACTGCCTGTGTCTGGACTCTAGGCTGCCCTGTTGATTATTAGCCTCGCCAGAGCTTAATGAAGTATAAGTTGCACATGTACCCATATGAGGCAACCTTGGGGGACCTTTTTCATCTGAGCACAACCCACAACAGTCCTTTGTCGTTCAGGAGTGAGTCATTAATTTCAGCTGACAGACCTGAAGGCAGCGTAGAAACTTGTGCACATCCTGTAAGCCACCTCGCTCAGCTTGACTTAACCAATGAAATCACTTTAATTCCTGCTGTCTTATCTGGTTTGCTCAGAAGGTCTGAACAACTTGTGCAAGTCCCCCAGGATTGCTTTGCAAAATGACCTGAATCTTGCAAGAGTGTGTTTGCATGGGGCTTCCCCATCTGTCTGCCCTGATGAGAAGCAAGCTGCGGCCCGTTAATATTTCATATCCCTCACTGGCAATTACAGGAGGGGAGATATCAAACTGGTCATAATTTATTGAATGGAAGCTGGAGTTACCTGGGCGCTTGGATCCTCTCTATTAACCTTGGGCCATTGTTTTGTCCACAGGAACAAGGAACTGGACAATGATTAAAGGCCTTCTGGTGCCATGTCAAGGGATAGACCACTTTCATTGATTATAATTAGCTCTCATGCCTCCTCCTCCTCGTGTGTCCTATTTCAGAAGTATCTGCTTGGTATTATTTGTTCCAAGGCTTCAATAAGACAGATTGCATTAATATGCATGAGACATTATGGTTAGCCTTCCCAGGCCCTAATAGACCTATGCTCAGTTGCAGGACTGATAGTCTGCCCTCAAATGAATCCCAGGAAGGAGAGGCAGGTTTGCTCTGTCTTTACTGAGAAGCAAAGGTCTGTCTGTCTGTCTGTATGTACGTGCATGCATGCATGCATTTAAAAGAATTTTATCACATATGTGTACACTGCCAGAAAGTAGAAATATCAGAAGAGGACATAAATTCATTGGGTTTCAGAGCAAATTGCAAAAAACAAACAAACCGTATTTTGCTACTGCTCTCATTTAACCAAACCAGTACATTTTGAATGGTATTTCTCTTTAACTTTAGGAATGGCAAACAATGTCATCTGAAGTGAAGCTTCATTCACAGGGCCTTGTCACAGGGCCTTGTCACTTCTTGTAAGATAGCAACCCTTCATTTCTTAGAGTCCGGCAGCTGCAGGGAATCCTGTTTCTTGTAAGGCACCAGGAGACTTGGGCAGCGGGGCGGAAGCACCAGCAGCTTCCAGCAGAAGAAGCAGCTATATCCGCTTGTTCTCTGCAGCAATGCAGCAGCAGCCATTTAACGGACAGCCCTGGCGCTGCTGCTCTTCAGGCCCACTGCTGCCCCAAGGAACCAACAGGAACCTGGCTGAGCCTGTATGACAATTGCTCCCCGTTTGGCTCCCGAGTCAGACCCTACATCACCTAAAAGAGCAACGGCACCAATTTACCAGGTTCTTGATGCTCAATCCCAGTCTGACCCTGCTGCCTCTGGCCCTTCTGATAGTTGACTATACAGCCCGGCACTTAATTCCAGCCCATCTTGACCATGCTGCTTCCTCTGGGCTCTGTGACTTTGGTTTGCCCAACCTACGTTCGGACTCCGTGGCAGCAGACCAAAGGCTTGACAGTTCTCTGGGCAAACGACAAGCTCTCTACCACTGAGCAATACTTCCATCCCCATTTGCCTTTAGGATAACACTTTAATATACAGTACTTAAATAAGTCAGTGATGACTGATGACTGTTCACAATAAGTAAATCATCATCAGTAAATATTACCAATCATAATAAAAGAATATGCTCTTAAGCAACAGTTTTTAAAATAAACATGCAGCTTGAGATGGCAGTGAGACAATGGTGGTGCAAACTGTGTGTTTATGTCAAGGCTGGTCACCTAAACCCAGGGACTGACCAAGGGGGGGGGGTACTGCCCAACCCCATGCATTTCTACTGAATTCAGTGGGGCTGCCTTCCAGGAAAGTGCATAGGATTGTACTAGTCTCTTTATTTCTGCCTTCCTCCTGGCCACTGTTAATCGGCCTTCCAGTTTCAAGGGACATTGATTTCTGTATAATTCAGATCTATTTCAAAGAACAGAATAGCAACTTTCCGTGCCCACCATCCTTAATTATGTCCTTATGTGCCACCCATTCTAAGACAAAATAGAAAAGATTGAGCTGCTTTGAAGAAAAGCAAATGCTGGCTTGTCTGACATGGCGAATAAAAAGGAAAGGTTTTCTAAGGGGAACCATTTTGCCTTGGGCAAACAAAAAGGAAGTTATCTCTTCTAATCTAATAAATCCCTGCAATGAACACCTGGGGGCAGTAAATCTCCTCTCTTTGCTGACAGCCTCATTCCTGCTGCAACTAACTCTCTCCAAGCAGAGGTACCATTGGATCAGCATGAGGAACATGAGAAGAAATCATTTCTACTTGGGTATAAAGCACCACAGGGCTTCAATCATTGCTAAATGAGGCCCAAAAGCCCCATTACTTGCATTTGTCCCTGCTATTTCCATAAATATCTCACATGGGTGGGAGTGAGAAGAATCCTTCACATGACAACAGCTCTGAGGACGTAAGCTGTATTTAGGACTCTAACAGCCCGGTCCAGCCCAAGGCAACTGCGGTACAATTCAGGCACAACTGCAGCCCAAGTGCTTTAGGCCAGAGTTGTGCCTGAATTGTGCCTGAGTTGGGCTGCAATTGTGACTGAATTGGGTTCAGGCACAATTCAGGCACAACTGCACAATTCAGGCACAATTGCAGCCTAAAAGTGGGCGTGTCGGGGGCGTGTCGGGGGTGTGACGGGGGCGGTTACGAAATTTGGTCCGGTTCCAGACGCTGGAGAGCCCCTGACACGCCCCCTCGAGCCCAACTCAGGCACAAAATTTGGGCCAGCAAAAAGGGTGGACCCAAATGTGAGGAGACCCATAGGAGCCATTTTACCTTACCCACACCAGCCCTCTCCTGAAAAGTTCTAACACCCTGGGCCCGAGTTGGGCCTGTGTTAGGACGAAACAGTTGTGGCCTAACTCTGGAACCGGACCAAATAGTTACCCTATCAGCACCCAGCCCCACCCAGCCTCTTTCCCACAAAAGCCCAGCCCCAGCCCTCCACTCACTCTCTCTCTTTCTCTCTCTGAGCACGTGGCGTGGGGTTCTGTCCCCCAGCAGCCACAAAGTGGGACTTTGAAAACTTTTCTAACACCCCTCTTCTCTCTTCTCTTCACCTCTCTCCTCTCTGCCCCCTCTAGGGCAGAGAGGGCTGTTCTGCCTGTGGCCAAACTGTTTACTCCTGTGCCTGGGCAGCTCTTTCCATGCAAGTGTTTGCTAACCCATGTCTTTCTCCCAGCCCCTCTCCCCCCCCCACAGGCAACAACACCAGCAGGTAAGTGCAGGTAAGAGCAGGGTTTGTGCTGACATGTGGTCTGACTTCTGCCTCTTAGCATAGAGAAATATAGGTAGGATACATGCCTCTATACCAATGTCATGTCTCATAGCTGCCTGCATAGCCTGCCATGATATGCCTCTTTACCAATGTCATGTCTCATAGCTGCCTGCATAGCCTGCCATGATATGCCTCTTTACCAATGTCATGTCTCATAGCTGCCTGCAATGCCTGCCATGATATGCCTCTTTACCAATGTCTTGTCTCATAGCTGCCTGCATAGCCTGCCATGATATGCCTCTTTACCAATGTCTTGTCTCATAGCTGCCTGCATAGCCTGCTATGATATGCCTCTTTACCAATGTCTTGTCTCATAGCTGCCTGTATTAATGTGAGCACACAATGCCATGGGTGTGGAACTGTAACCCATATGTAGACACCAGCTGTTTCCCCCCCCCTCTTTTCTCCACAGGGTCTACTGACAGGTCAGTATTGCTAGGATTGCCATGGTTGTGACCCCCAAGTTGTGTTGTTGTCTCTCTCTTTGACCCCTTTCCCTTACAGGATCATGCTCACCTTACACCCAGGGAAGCAGCGCAGACCAGGCTCTGTGTCTCACACCACTCGGCTGTGTGTGATTACTCTCCCTGCAGGCCTTTGCAACCGGCACACTGGCATTCCTTCAATGGTGATTGCTACCACACAGCAGCTGCCATGGAACACCCCAAGTTGTTCGTCCCCCCAGGAATGCCCACTACCACCAACCATCCGGGGAGCACCCCTGCGCCCGCAGTCTGGTTGCCCCATGGTCATCATGGGGGCCTGCCTGCCTCTGCGGTAAGTTTTGCCTTGATCCTGGCCCACTGCTCTTGCCTCCTGCCTAACTCAGGCACAGTTGCAGCCTAACTCGGTCCTATTTTGGGCCCCAATTGTGCCACAATTGGGCCTCAACTGTGCCTGAGTTGGGCTGGACTGAGCCCTAAAACAATAATAATTTCATAAGCACTGGTTTTCTTTTGCATAAAGGTAAAGGTATCCCCTGACAATTAAGTCCAGTCGTGTCCGACTCTAGGGTGTGGTGCTCATCCCCATTTCAAAGCCGAAGAGCCAGCGTTGTCCGAAGACTCCTCCGTGGTCATGTGGCCGGCATGACTCTCCTTGCCGCAGTGCATAACATGCGGCTGGAACACGGAGCACTGTTTACCTTCCCGCAAGCGGTACCTATTTATCTACTCGCATTGACATGCTTTGGAACTGCTAGGTTGGCAGGAGCTGGCCAAGCAACGAGCGCTCACCCCGTCGTGGGAATTGAACTGCTGACCTTTCGATTGACAGCTTATGGTTCAGCAGTTTAACCCGCTGTGTGTGTTATTAGTGTGTTATTAGGGCCTTGACATCATTGTATGTTAGGCTGCCTGCACAATATAAACCTCGTGGGCCAGTAACAGCCTCTCTGACTGTTTGTGTGGCTCCTGGGGGTAATTTGGAAATCAGTTCTGCCACTTGGTAGAAACACTTGCAGCCCCACATCAGAAGTGGTCCAGCCATTAGGTGAGATGATGCAGGTTGCATCAGCGACAGATTGTGGGGGGGGGGGGAGACAGATGGCAGCCGATTCAGGGTGCCCTTCAACCCGAGTCTGCTGCAGCCACTTCCTTTCCTTCTTCCAGCCTGCCATGGATGCAACCTACACTGGTCTGCTTTCTACCTACTAATAGTGAGCAGAAAGTGGATCAACCATCTCCTTACCTTGTTCCAGGCACAGTTTCTTCAAACCTGGAAGTGCAGCACCTGTGGTTTGATTTACAGGCACTGCATGAACGACGGAGCTCCTTCATACATACGGTCCCTTTAAATCAAACCAAAACTCCTGCACTTCTGCAACTGAAGGAAGGAACCATGTCAGGAGCTTCTCCTTTGATTTAAATGGACCACTTGAATGAAAGTGCTCTTTCATTCACGCGGTCCCTTTAAATCAAACCACAAGTCCTGCACTTTTACAACTGAAGAAAATGTGAGGAACGTGATAAGTAGCTGCTTTTTGTTCTTTTTTTTTTCTAATTGTGCAGAGGCGGAATTATGGGTTGCCCCACCACTGACCCACAGGCTTATTAATAGTGAATATGGGAGACTTTTCTTGTCTTCCCGGAATTCAGAGGGATATGGTGGAGTTGGCACTTAGTGTGTGGTTGCTTTGTGTGCCGTGACCATGGAGTATAAGGAGAAAATGTAGAGATAAGGTGGGGAGTATAAACATAGCAAAGGGCTGGGGAGAAAAAAAGAGGCTGACGTGGGTAAAAGAGGTGTGGAGGTGCTTTTGGACTGGGGAGAAAAGAAAGGGAGTGTGATAGCCGATACGGTGGGGCAGAAGGAAAGAGAGCATATATAGATTACAAAGAGGAAAAAGAAGCAGGCACACACATGCAACCCAGAGAGAGAGAGAGAGAGAGACAGACAGACAGACAGACAGACAGACAGACAGACAGACAAGAATACATTAAGAAGAAAAACAAGAGAGAGGGGGGGCTGACAGAGGTGGAGTGCACAGAAACCTATGGTGAAGAGTGCTTTATGGTGCACAGACGTAAATGTTGATTAACAGCAACTGGATTTTTTTTTTAAAAAAATGGTAAAAATATGGCAAAAATACTTTTTCATTATTAACATAATGGTACAGTCCTCTCGAGTTAGTAAAAACGTAGAAGTGACCCACAAAGCAAAGCTAGCTTATGAAGCTGCCTTCCCCTGAGACTCACACTGCCCTGTGTCCAGGATCATGTGCTGCAACTGGCAGGAGCTCTCCAAGGTCTTTGGCAGACACCTTCCCCAGCCCTGGTTATAATGTGAACCCTTTTGGGGAGATGCCAGGGATCAAACAGGCAGAGTGTGCTCTCGATGAAGCCAGATTCCCCATGAGAAATGGCTTGTTTTCTCGGGGAGAAAATAAATGTTTAAAAAACTGGCCGTCTTGCAATGCTGCAAAATCTACACTCAGACAACCGTTCTTTGTGGTGAGAAAAAGCTGCCACTCCCAGAAGTCTCCTCTTTTCACAACTAGCAGAGGGAAAGGAGCCCAGCTTTTCTTTACAGGTCACCTAGACAAGCAGCTATTTGGCATAGCAGCGTCTCCCTCCCCACCCCCATCCACAAGTGGGGATGGTGGCCCCTTGATCTCCAGCCGGAGAAAAGAAAGTCATTGACTCAATCTTCTTGCTGCCACATCCAATAGAAAGACAAAGGAGAAGTACTGAACCTGTTCGGAGGAAAAACCCTCCTCAGACTAGACTGCTATCAAATAAAAATGGACAACAGATTGGGTGCTGTCATGCGCAATTGATAAGCTACCGATTTCCTCTCTGATCATAACTCCGGGCATTTGATGTTTATTCTTTGCAGCTGTAACGTGGGTCCCTTACTACTCTGAACAAAATGTATATTGGCCCTGCTAAAGCAAGATGGCATTTGGTTATTCTCGCTCATCTCCTACAGATCACAATGGGACTTTAATGCTCCATCAGATGCACTAGTGTCAATGTTAACTAAGTGGGAGGGAACGTCAGGCTGGACAATTTTAGGATAGACAGTACATTGTCATGTCATAGAGAATGCTTATGTTGCCATTTATTCAGGTGAGCCAAATAAAACTCCTTTGCTGTAACCCAGGCTGCTATTCTCCATGAGATGCTGAAGCTCTTAAAAGAGCAGACAAAACTGCCTTATGCTGAGATGGACCTTTGGTCTATTTAGGTCAGCATTGCCTACTCAGGCTGGCAGTGCCTCTCTAGGGTTTCAGAAAGGGATTTTTCTCAGTCCTATCGAAAGATGTTCGTGATTGAACTGCAGACCTTTTGCATGGAAAGCAGGTACACTGGCCACAGAGATACAGCCCAATCCCTGCAAATGTTCAAAGTGTTTGATAGGATTGGGCTGTTAAACATATCTTCTTTGCCATATCTTCTTTGCCCTTTCCGCGCGCAGATAGATTTTGATTTTCACCCGCAACAGGACCTACAGCAGTGGATTGTGAGATCCGCTGCCACAGGCCCTTGAAAGGATTGGGCTGTTAATTTTCATATTTTAACACTTATATCAGCAGAGCCATATTGCATTAGCATTCCTGTAAACAGATTTTCCATTGACATAGCAAATCTATTAAGAAACTGAAGAACAAATGTTGGTTTCCCGTTTTCCTCACTTCTGAAACTTGCGCCTTAAATATATTTTCATAATGCCATGCAAAAATTTGAAGAGAACAAATGTTGTTGCAAAGAAATAAGATTGAATTCCCCAGAAAAGCTAAATATAAATCTATAAAAGAAAAAAAATCTGCTGTTGATATTTGACATCTGCGATGATTTCCCTTGGCAGGTTTCCCCTTAGGAAAGTGTGACAACAATTTATGTGTTTTCTGTTTTGTAGTCAGCATTTTAATAAATATCACCTAACCCTGCCACACCAATTTAGAGCTATTTTGTTCATTGTCGCACATCCTTCTGCAGGTATATGTAAAAGCAGCTATTACTGTTATCATGGCGTTTGTACTGTACTGTTCATGTGAAGGAAAGCAGAAGAGAGGTCAAAACAGGTGCAGTCCCTCATGTCTAGCAATAGCCTGCTCTTCCTTGCTATTCTTTGCTTCACTCTTCTTACTGGTTAGACTGGAGTTACTGGGAAATATATAGTCTTCCCACTGCCACCATCTAAAAGCCTAATCCTACTGGAGCCATATTCCACCGGAACAAGTGTTTCATGCTAACTGGGCAAGAGGCACTTTTTCAATGGGTGCTCCTCTTATATTTAGCAGGGGGAGAGTAACTGCCCCCCTTTCACCCCAGCACAGTGTCTTTTCTGGTGGCTGTTTGCTGGTGGTGTTCTGCATTTTTTTTTAGATTGTGAGCCCTTTTGGGACAGGGAGCAATTTAATCATTTTTTTTTTGTCTGTAAACCGCTTTGTGAACTTTTTGTTGAAAGCGGTATATAAATACTGTTATTGTTATTATATTATTATTAATAATAATACAGCACTTTTGGGCAGTCGCAAAACATGACATGCTTTGTGTGGCAGCGGCCTCCGGACTCCTACTGGCCTCAATAAGTAAGCCTAGGGTGTGGAAGGGAGGTGAAGGAAGGACAGAACGGGGCAGGAGGTGGGTGGAATGGAGTGACAACAGGGACGGGGAGGAGGACAGATCAGGACTGGGAAGGGGGTGGGTTCAGGGTCTGTCCATCCGGCATCCGGCAAAATCCAAACCCAAAACTCCCCCACGGTCTGAAGCTCCCCCATGGGGTGCAGAGGGTGTCATGTTGATGCCACTGCATCCCCACACAGGGAGTTAGGACTGGGCTGTAAGACTGAGAAGCCCAGATAGAAAGAGGCCACTTTGGAAAGACTTCTTCGGGAAATTAGCAAAGAGCCCCTAAATCTGAGTGTTCCCTTTGAAGTCAAACAGTAGTGGAACTTAAATGATCTGGTAAAGCATCTTTACCCAATTATTATGCATACAATCATTATGCCCTTGTACAAATCGATGGTAAGACCATATCTATAGTATTGCATCCAGTTCTGGTCACCACACCTCAAAGGATATAGTTAAATTGGAAAAGGTGCAGAAAAGAGCAACCAAAAGGAATCGTGGGCTGGAGCACCTCCCTTATGGCGAAAGGCTATAGCGTTTGGGGCTCTTCAGTCTAGAACAGAGGTTCTCGAACTGTGGTTCGCGTACCCCTAGGGGTACGCGGACCACGTGCTTGGGGTATGCCAAGGACTGGCCATTATCTGCCCCATTAACACTTAATTAAGTGTTAATTAAGTTTTTTAATTTTTTTCCGGATTTTTTCCGGAGCCGGAGAGCTCCCTTGTGCTTTCTTGTGTGATTAATCTATCCAATCTACAGCTGATTGTCGGGGTTAATTTATGCACATGCATGAGTTGAGCTTCTCAGCAGCCAGCAGAGGGCGTTGTGCTCCTCAGTTCAGTTCAGCTGAGCTGCAGAGGGCGTTGTCCTCCCAGCTCTCCTCCGATGGTGAATGAATGCAGCTTGGGTAAGCTTCTGAACTGGGCCTAGTTGGGGAGACTTTGGAAACTGTGCATAGGTGGGGTGGGAAAAGAGTTGAGTTTGGGGTGTTTTGTACTTGGGATTTATGTTTTTTGTGCATTTTGTTCCTGTGTCTTATTGCTGTGTGTGTTTTAAAAGAGATCCTGGCATTTTTGTGTATTTTTGTGTAATTATGTATTTGTGCAATTATGTAATTATGTAAATTGGCTAATTATGCTAATTAGCTGGGGATACTCCAAAATTTTTGACCTTCACTGGGGGTACCCAGGCCTCCAAAGGTTGAAAACCCCTGGTCTAGAAAAAAGGCGCCTGAGGGGGGACATGATTGAGAAAATTAAGCATGGGATGGAGAGAGGGAAATTCTTCTCCCTCTTGCACAACACCAGAACCAGGGGACATGCACTAAAATTGAGTGGAGAGAGAGTTAGAACAGACAAAATAAAATATTTCTTCACCCAGCATGTAATTCATCTGTGGAACTCCTTGCCACATGATGTGGTGATAACACCTGGCCTAAATGCCTTTAAAATGGGTTTGGATAGATTCATGGAGGAAAAGACCCTCACAGGTTACAAGCTATAAGCAACCTCCTGGCTTTAGAAGTAGGTTTTTTCTGTGCCAGGTGCAAGGGAATGACAACAGGAAACAGGTTATCTTGTTGGCTGTGTACTCCCTGAGGCATCTGGTTGGGCCACTGTGAGATACAGGACGCTGGACTAGATGGGCCTTTGGCCTGATCCAGCAAGGCTCTTCTTATGTTCTTATGTAATTATTTAGACCCAATTGAACGTAGCCCAAGCAGGAAGATGAGTAAAAAGTATCAGTTTATTAAAGGGCTGTAATAAAAGGGTAGTGTTGGTTGCAAAGGGATCACAGCAGTGCTTATATCAAAATGCAAGCAAAAAGGAAAGTCTGCTTGGCACAGATTGCAAGCAGCAAATCACAAAAAAATATCCTGATGCAATTAACTGGATGCTAACTTGATATTTGTTCACTCTCTCTGTCTCAGGGATCTGGTCCCTTGTCTCACAATGCAAACTGCAACTGCTTTCATTGATGGATTGGGACAACAATAACTAAGCATCCTTGCGTGTGACCTTCAAAACCCTGGGGTTGTGCAAGAAACAGACATTTGTTGTAACAGTTTTCATAGAACCCAATCTACATTCAGTGCCATGATGATTTCCTGAAATAATCTGTCTGACATTTTCCCTCCCTTGAAATGTAGGCAAGGGGATATTCCTGGATCTATGTTGAGAACATGTGACAGTGATATGCCGTGAAAGCTTTGAGACGGTGTATTTTTGAACTTGATGTTCTTAATTTCATGTCGAAGCATAACATAAAAGCAGCCAGACTTTCTTTCACAAATCCTACTGGTCAAGGGAATCTGCCTATTCCTCAGCACCTGCCCAAAACGAGGTCCCTCCCATTTCTACACCTTTCAATGGGAGCAAGAAGCTTAATCTGGGATTTAATCCAAGTTTGAACCTTTTGGCACAGATTTCCAAATGGAAAGGCTGAAGACCTTGCTTCCCAAACATCTTGTTCATCCCCCAGAAGGGCAGACATTCTGTCTGTGTCCTACTCCAACAGAATGGATAAAAATAGTTAGGATTATGCCAATATGTAGTATAGTTTAAGTGGCAATTTTGTGCATTTAACTATAATGGCTGTATTATTCAGGAAATCACTGTGACTCACATCTAATGCCATAAAACTGATTTATGAACTTTTCCGGTAAGGCTGCCAAATTGTTGTTTCAGAAGACCTGCGGCTGGAGGGCGTGTCGGGTGGTGGGGGAGGGAGTGATTGGCTGGCCAGGCCAGGGAGGGGGCGGGGATATCGGCAGTGCAAAAATACGCTCCTGCGATATCCTACCTAACCCCTTCCCCAGCCTTGCTGGCCTTACACAGCCTCCCCAGATGTGTGCCAGCAAAATAGCTGGTGCACATCCGAGGAGGCCCATTGGGGCTGCTGGGGTTTACACTGAGGGAAAGGGAAGAACGTCCCTTTCCCCCGAGATGTGCCCCAGCCCTGCCATTGTGGCCCTGATCTGGTTTAGGATGCAGTGGTTGGCCGTTTAGGAATTACGCTGGATTAATAAGAACATAAGAAGAGCCCTGCTGGATCAGCCCAAAAGCCCATCTAGTCCAGCTTCCTGTATCACACAGTGGCCCCACCAGATGCCTCAGGGAGCACAAGACAACCTGTTTCCCGTTGACACTCCCTTGCACCTGGCACAGAGAAAACCCACTTCTAAAACCAGGAGGTTGCTTATGGCTTGTAACCTGTGATGGTCTTTTCCTCCATGAATCTGTCCAAACCCCTTTTAAAGGCATCTAGGCCAGGTGCAATCACCACATCCTGTGGCAAGGAGTTCCACAGATGAATTACATGCTGGGTAAAGAAATATTTTCTTTTTTGATTACGCTTTTAGTCTTGCTCTGCTACAACACAACAAATTATAAACTCAGTACAGATGGTCCACTGTTTAGATCAGGGGTTCTCAACCTTTGGAGGCCCGGGTACCCCCAGTGAAGGTCAAAAATTTTGGAGTATCCCCAGCTAATTAGCATAATTAGCCAATATACATAATTCACTAATTTACATAAATTGCACAAAAATACACAAAAATGCCAGGACCTCTTTTAAAAAACACACAGCAATAAGACACAGGAACAAATGCACAAAAACATAAATCTTAAGTACAAAAACCTCCAAATTCAACTCTTTCCCCCACCCCACCCATGCAGAGTTTCCAAAGTAAAAAACATAAATCCCAAGTACAAACCCCCCAAACTCAACTCTTTTCCCACCCCACCTATGCACAGTTTCCAAAGTCTACCCAACTTGGCCCAGTTCAGAAGCTTACCCAAGCTGCATTCATTCACCATCAGAGGAGAGCTGGGAGGACAATGCCCTCTGCAGCTCAGCTGAACTGAACTGAGGAGCACAGAACCCCCCCCCCAAACTCAACTCTTCCCCCCACCTTACCCATGCACAGTTTCCAAAGTAAAAAACATAAATCCCAAGTACAACCCCCCCAAAATCAACTCTTTTCCCCCACCCCACCCATGCAGTTTCCAAAGTAAAAAACATAAATCCCAAGTACAGAATAAACCCCAAACTCAACTCTTTTTCCACCCCACCTATGTACAGTTTCCAAAGTCTCCCCAACTAGGCCCCGTAGAGAAGCTTATCTAAGCTGCATTCATTCACCATCGGAGGAGAGCTGGGATGACAACGCCCTCTGTAGCTCAGCTGAACTGAGGAGCACAACGCCCTCTGCCTGCTGCTGAGAAGCTCAACTCATGCACGTCCATAAATTAATCCTGACAATCAGCTGTAGATCAGATAGATTAATCACGGAAGAAAGCACAAGGGAGCTCTCTGGCTCCAGAAAAAATCCTGGAAAAAAATAAAAAACTTAATAGGGCAGATAAGGCCAGTCCTTGGCCAAGCCCCAGCACGTGGTCCGCGTACCCCTAGGGGTACGCGTACCACAGGTTGAGAACCTCTGGTTTAGATGATTATGAATGAGTCACAGTAAGTTGTGGTGATGCATTTTAAGTTAACCCTTACCCTCTCCTACTTCTTTGTCCTAGTTTCAGATCCTTGCTTGTTAAGTAAGCAGTTAGAATAAGTCATACAGTAGTTTCCCCATTCAGGATGTATCAGGCAACTGTGGTTCATTCCAAACCAAAAGTGAAGCTTTCAGTCTCCTTCCCTTGCGTTTGAAGGAGGAGAAGAGAAGGTGTGAGCATTTGAGTCTGAGGCTCACCATGGCTTGTCCAAATAATCTAAACCAGTGTTTGTTTCCCAAACGTCTTCAACCTGTAGCTCCCTTGACCGTTGGCGACCATTGACTGCTCCCCATTACATTATGTTGATGTCTTCCAATTGGCATTGCACTGTTTTCTGAGAGGATTCTGTGGCACTCTGCGGCTCCCCTGGCTGGTTTCCGCAACTCCCCTGGGAGCTGCGCCTCCCAGTTTGGGAACCACTGATCTAAACCATGGTAGATGGTTGTCTGACTGGGTAAATAGGGCATAGTACTGGGGTAGTAGTTATGAACTTTTCAATAGTTATGAATGACCATCTAGGAGACAACACAATACATTTTTAGAAAAAGGAAATGAATGAAATCATCCAGCCATCTGCTGCAGGGAACTGAAGGATCATCAGGTAAAATACGAGCTAATCAGAAAGTAGCAATATCAGAAACCAACCATCTGTTCTACAAAATTGTGAACATCCAGGCCCTTATAAAGAGAATGCATGTTGAGTGTTTTGTTTTTTTAACAAACTAGAAGGCTACCAATTTATTAGGCCAATAAAATGCTTTTCCAAAAACAATCCTGAGCCATTTGTTTAACATGTTTTTCATCTTTTGCTTTGCTTTGTATAAACCAAGTGAACAGTATCTAAACAGGGGACACACTGCCAAAAGATATCATCTGATGGTGACATTTATTATTCAATGAAGGGGGATCAATACTTGTGTTGTCCCTATAAATAAAACTGGAAGTCCAGCACCACTGGGCACCCCAAGTCTGCAACTCCCTTGGACCCCGTGCAAGCTGCCACTGATGCAACCCGCTTCTGGTGCCCTCATGGATTGGTCAACAGTACCCCTACTCAAGATACAGTGATGGTCTCCTTCACTTGCAGACCCCTCAATTTCTTAGTGGTGAGTTTGAGACCACAATAGTAGGAAGAATCTGAGCATCATCTCATAACACTTATTTAAAAACATACCTTGGTTGTAAACTGCCTTGGATTAAAGTCGGAGGAGAAATCCAATGACCAAGAAAGGTGGTATATAAATACTGTATAGTATTATATATTATTATATTATGGTACATACATCCAAACATGAAAAACCATAAATGTGAAAATAGAGGAAGCTATTCTTGATCATTTGAACATTTGTATAACTGTAGGTATCTTATGTATCAAAATTTATTTCTCTCTCTCTCTCTCTCTCTCTCTCTCTCTCTCTCTCTCTCTCTCAGCTGTACACTCTGTGCTCTTGCAAATGAAAGAAGGAAAAATGATTCAGGAAATGAAGTTATATAACATGCTATTTGCAATGTATGTAAGTATGCCAAAACAACACATACAACACTCAGATGAAATGGGATGAATAAAAAAGTTTGAATAAATAGCTGTCCCTCATCTTTAAAGCAGCAAAAGAAAACTATTTGGCAAACAGCTGCCTTGACAGCTCCCTTCTCTTTCTGACTACCTCCTGTGCCTGTACTTCAAAATTTACATTCCTTATCTTAGGTCAGTCAAGAAAGAGTTAAATAAAAAGGTCAGCTGACCATGTACAAACATCTGCCTTCAAGTGGCCTGCTGTAAAAAAAAAAAAAACACCTTTCTTCTCTGCACCTCATGGAAAGTGGCAGCTGAACATAATAACCATCTTCACAGCAGGTGATGGAGACAAGATTCCCACATCATTAGGGCAAGGAAGAGTGATTTTGATAGAAAGTCATCTAAAGCAAGCCGAGTGATCTGAGCAGAACTACGGTAACTTAGCCAGACTGTCAAGGTGGAGAGGCTGACCCGTCTCAAAGGAGGTGTGGAAGAACTACTAACATAAAAATACTGGGATTAATCATCAGGATATCTGTGCAGTGACTAAAAATAGGTCATCTCTTGTGATGCTAAATGAATCCAAGACTGGATGGTACAGAGCTGAGATACCTAAAAAGCACAGCTTCGCCTGCAAAAGACACACCTGTAGGACCACTCATGAGCGGCTAGTTGAGCATATGAAGCTGCCTTCTCCTGAATCAAGCAATTAGTCAGTGCAGCTCTATGTTGTCATACAGCAGCTCTCCAGGGTTTCAGACAGGAGTCATTTCTGGTCCTTTCTGGAGATGCTGAGAGTGAACTTGGGAACCTCCGCTTGCAAAAGCTGTGACCTCCTGCCATTGAGCTACAGTCCTCCCTGAAGGCATGCCCGTATGTCACTGGCGTCACTACAGGGGGGCGGAGCTCTAAGTGCTGCTGAAATCAGAGCCTCCTTTACACAGACGAACAAAGCGGCCCTGCCCCCTCACCCTCGGAGCCTTTCAGGGAAGCGAAAGCAGATGCAGTAGTGACGCCAGTGCCGTATGTTAGTGTGTGGCTTTGCCCAATGAGATACACACAAGTGGAAGTCTAGAAAGAAGAAGTAATGTAACAGAAAGGAAGTAATGCAGGTGTGAGGCTTCCAGGCAGGGAGAGCTCAAAATACAAAATTCTCAATTCAAAATGTTTGACTCCATTTCAAGCTGGGCCTAGTCTTCTTTGAACTGGGCCTAAATCATAAAATAATTTGCACTCTAGCCACTCCAATCCGTCTCTCTACCTTCACTAAGCAAAAAAATTCTGACCTTGGGGTTAGGCTGGTAATGGACATCATGGAGGGCTTCCATATAGGAGTGGCCTCTCCTTACCTGGAAATGATACACATAGCCCAATCCTATTTTGCTTCACCGCTGCTCGAACGGTCACAAAAGGTACTCCAGCAGCACGCAAAGCAGTGCACTTCTGGAACACCTGCCGGAGTGGTTGCTCATGTGTTTGGGGGGTGGTGGTCAAGTAAGGCTCGCCAAATCAGGTAGGCCAGTGGGGGGCAGAACAGGAAGGGTACAATGAGGCGTAATGGGGAGAGGACTGGGGGCATGACGGAGGCATGACGGGTGGCACCCGGCACTGGCAATTTGCACCAGATGCTATCCCCTCTGATAGCAGCTGGCATGCCCCCTTTGGTTTCTTGGACTTTTTGGTCCAAGGAGACCCATAGGAGACCATGGCATGATGGAGTAGGGTAAGTAGGACTTTCCCTTACTTCCCTTTCCCATCACATCATGGCACCCCCCCCCCCTCTCTCTCTCTCTCTCTCTCACACACACACACACACACACACACACACACAGAGGATACAGCACAAGCCTCCTTGGAATGGCTGCATCGGCATGGGGGGAGGGCAAAAGGATAGAATTGGGCCCACAATACCATTTCCAACTAAGGATCATGTGACTTGTAGTTAGAAACCATGCAGCATCGGATGATAGTAGATTGAGAGTGCAATCCTACCGTAATTACAGGTGACGGAACGAGCGTTCCGCCACCCGTAGTAGTCGCAAATGTGCCATAAAGCATGTTGCGACTACTTTAGAGCCAGGAAGGCCGGCCTTCCCAGCACCGCCGCTGGAGCCCTCGCCCAGCCACCAGACCCAGGTACGTTTGGATTCAATGGGTGGGGGGGAAGGTCGGCGGACGGGGGGAAGGATGGTGGAGCCGGGAGGGCGAACATAGGTCCAGCCGGTGGGGGCGGGGGCATGGCTCCTGCCATATCCAGGCCCCCGCCGGGCGACTAGGCCTTTACACGGCGTCCTCCGACTTCCGCCAGAAAAATAGCAGAAGGGGCCGAGCTCCCAAGTAGACTTTCCGCTGAGGGCTGCCTGCTGCAGGCTTCCCATAGCGGAGATCAGAATCCGGCCTCAGCCGGCCGCCGGATCCTTAAGCAGGATTGGGCTGCCCGATGGTTAACTATACCACTTTATACTTTACAATGAGAGGTCATATTGTTAAATAGTCCCCTATGTTAAAAAAGAAAAAGAAAGACACCCTTCCCTGCATGTAGTAAACTGTTGACAAAAAAGAGCTACAAGAGACCAAGGGAACTTCATAAGTTCAACTATTAAAAAAAAGATTCCACTTATGTCTCGACCGTCCGACAGTAAACCCCTAATAGCTGATGGCTCCATTTGTTTTGAACTGAAAGCAGATGTGGCTGTACGCCAGTTCCCAATGAACCCTACATTTGCAACACATGTCAGGCTGACCGTGCTTGTAAAATATGCAACACACACCAAACGCCACCAACACAGATTGCATAACACAATGACAACAGCAAAGACTCATTCCGGCTTCTCCAGTGTTTATTTTTTTACTCTCCTTTTCTAATCTAGAGTTTGGAGATCAATTCATTATTGGGGAGGGGGATCATAAAAACATTTTGTTTTCTAAAAAGATCCTTCCCCCATTGCTTTGAATTGAAAGAGTCACTGATGAATCACTCAGAAGCCCGCTGAAATTATTCATGAGTTCCACTTACATGGAAATGCACTCATTATAACATCTTGCTGGCCGCTGAGAGTTTTCAGTGCTGGGTTCCTGGCTCAAGATGGTTTCCATTTACAGAGTTCAAGAAGCAAAATTATGTTGAAGTGAATGACAAACCAGAGTTGCTCATACTGTTCTCTACAACTATTTGTAAAGTCTGTCATCCATGCAATGTTTAGTGGGGCCAGGATAAACTGATAGTGTATCCCAAGATGCAGTGCTCCCTTTCCTAGTTTGCAGCAGCTCCCTGTTTCCTGTCTTGGGGTTCAGTTGGGATCTGCTCATAACTTAGCCTGCATTTGTTCATATTTAAGGCCAAACTAGATGATATGTGCAGATAGTACGATTGGGACCGATAAGGTCAATGGCAGCAGGCACACATCCCTGAGCTATGATGAACAGCAATTTTTTAGAGTGCTATCAACTTTCTACCTGTCTACAGTATACATGGTAAAAATGTTTAATATTTCTATAAAGCAATGAAAATAAACACATTGATTTCAAAGGAACACTGAAAAGAGCTAATTTTAGCAGGGTAGTGAACATAGACATTATAACACACGCTGAGAGGACTGCATTTTGACACATGTTTCAATCCCTGAAGAAAATCTTTTCATCATATGCATAAGATAATACCCTCGACTAATTAGTATGCTGTAGCAATTAATCCAAATGTCCAACTACTTCCTTATTTGGAAACTGGCGTGGCTTCGAGTCCCCAGCTCACCCACATGCACTGAAAGGATGGACAAAATCCACTCGATTAGCATTCTAACAGCTCTAATTATGAGGGTGATGGCATAGCTAAAGGGGAGAACTGAGGTTTGGTGCATGAGCAGGAGTATGACTATGCTCCTGGGGTGATAAAGGACATTAACAATTGCTTTCCATTCATAAGTAACCCCTAAAGCTCACAGTAGCATTTCGGCTCATTACTGTATACATACAACCTAACAACCGGCTCTTGCCTCTAGTCAACAGCTGAGTAGCTGTAGTGTCACAGACTGTTATTCTAATGGCTGAAGGGGAAATGACCATCAGGGGATGTTGGAAATCAGTGCAGATACTTTGAGGGATCCTACAGAGAAGTACTCTTACTGGGGGCTTGGCATAAACATGCTAAGCCAGAAACAAGTTCTTAAACTAAGGAAGGGGAAGAAAAGTCCATTATGCATGAGAACAGTTCTGCAAGCCTTGATCCTCATCATTTGTCAGAAAGGGAGGGTTCCAGAAAATGGTGATTTTCCAGCTTGGAGATGCAGGAAACCCAAGGGTGGCATGAGGGTTAGCTTGGCCAGCTGATTGCTCCTGCAATCTGGGCTGACCCCGGAACCCTCAAAAGCAGTGGTGGTAGTAGTGCTGTGTGTGTGTGTGTGTGTGTGTGTGTGTGTGTGTGTGTGCGTGTGCGTGTGCGTGTGTGCGTAGAGTTCAGAGCTTTGCCCCCAGGTCCCCAGGTTTGCTCATTCATGCACTAAAGAGCATTTTAGGAAAAGGAGGTGGGACAAAGACAATCCACAAACTGAGCTGCGCTGGCTGTTGTTCCATGCACAGCAGCAGCCAAGACTGCGCATGATGCTGGCACAATATTGTAGGTTGGGACATGACATTTTATCAATGTGCTGTTTATTGCACGCTACATCAGCCCATTGCCTGCAGCCAGGGAAGACTTTCAATCAGACTATGGAAGGAACATTTGAACATCCTAGTCTTAATTCCCGGTCTGCCTACATCAAATGCTACAGCAATGATAGGTTCAGGCCTCTAGGTCCTCCTCACACCTACGTCTCAGGGGTTAATAACAGCTTTTTATTTACAGGGGAGTGTGTACTGGTCTGTAGTCACAAGCATTGTTCAGGCTTCAGTGTGGGAGAATATCTTTCAGGAGAGGGGCAAAATTCAGTGGCTTTTGTCACTTCCCAGGTGGTGGCAACAGGAGCTGTTTGATTGACTTATGCATCCACTTTCTGATATGCAAGTTCTAGGAAAGGGGTGGGGGAAATTCGCATATTTCCAGTGCAAGTACAGCTCACACATTTTCCCCATGTGGAAGATGCACAAATTACTCCATTGAACCAGCCTCCATATCAAGACATTGAATATTCTTGTATATCTCTGATTGCTAAATGCTGGAGACAAGCTTACAGGGGCAGCTATTTCTTTGTGGTCTTTCTATGAGAGTGATTATTACCATGGATAGCATAGAAAGAGGATGCATGACTCACTTGTAGGTTCTCTATCACATTTCCTGGCAATAAACAAAACCACCCTCGGATACTTCTAGGGAGCTCGTAGGCAAGATATCTATCCATTAGTCCCAGCATCAAAGGGAAACAGAGATTCCAATTCATGGATTAAGAGGAAAAGATACTTGGATTATTCTGTAGGAAAAAAAAACCCTCACAGCTGGATTAGCAATGCGGCTGGATCACTAAGCGCATTGTGCAACCATAAAAGCATAAGAAGAGCCCTGCTGGATCAGGCCAAGGGCCAATCTAGTCCAGCTTCCTGTATCTCACAGTGGCCCCACCAGATGTCTCAGGGAGCACATGAGACAACAAAGATACCTGTATCCTCTTGCCACCAGTTTGCATCTGGCTTTCAGCGATAGCCTACTTTTAAAACCAGGAGGTTGTTTATGGCTTGTAACTTGTGATGGACGTTTCCTCTATGAATCTATCCAATCCCCTTTTAAAGGTATCTAGGTCAGGTGCCATCACCACATCCTGTGGCAAGGAGTTCCACAGATGAATTACACGCTGGGTGAAGCAATATTTTCTTTTATCTGTTCTAACTCTCCCTCCACTCAATTTTAGGGGATGTCCCCTGGTTCTGGTGTTGTGCGAGAGGGAAAAGAACTTCCCTCTATCCACTGTATTCATCCCATGCATAACTTGTATATATCTCAATCGTCCTCTTTATATATCCCAAGCACCTTATTTCTAGACTGAAGAGCACCAAACGATGTAGCCTTTCCTCAAAAGGGAGGTACCCCAGCCACCCACTAATCTTTTTGGCTGCTCTTCTCTGCAACCCTTCTTTTTTTTATTGGAAGGCACCTTATGTGCTGTCATTGTAACTGGATGATTTACAACAATGAAAATGAAACCTGAATGGATTTAGTTAGAAACATGGCTCTGAAACGTTTAGCCTCCAGAGAACCCTTTGCAGTGCTTATCCACCTGTGTGCCAAGGAACCCATGTGCGTTGTGGAGTGTTGTGTGAAATACACACACGTTTGTGCACCATCAGTTCAGGCAGGGCTCATGCCATACCTCTCAGACATTCAAAACGAGCTGAACACATGTCCTCCTAGGACAATACATTGGGACAACCCTAAGACCTGAGTGTGGTTGTTCATCTCAGAGGAAGATCAGCGATGTAGGACAAGCCTTTTCCCCCATGAAGATCCATCTGCCACTGCTGATTTTCTTGTTGAGGAATCCCTGGTAAGTGTCTGATCTGACACACTATTTGAAAACTTCTGATTTAAAAGAAAATTGCTTCCTTTCATCAAAAGAATCTCAGCTGTTTGCATACTGGAGCACAGGATAAATGGAAAGAAACCAAACTTGACCTGTGGTCTGTGGAAGGAACACAACTATAACATTGTCTGCCACAAGCTCCATCTCACTCTGAGAAGCTAGCACATTAAAAAAAAAACCTCAGTATCTACATTAAAGGTTTTCAGTAGAAAGTGAGTTCTGAAGACACCAGTGTTGTTTCTGTGAAATGAACTGGAGACAGACTCTTTGTTCCCTGTGTTGACAGTTGGGGCAAAAAAAAGAAAAGAAAAAGAAAATTACCATGATCTAGAGAGGATCTATAATTGATGACTTTGTAAGCACAATATCATTGGAGCTGCAATCTTATACAAACGTTCCTGTGAGCAAGCCGCACTGAACACAATGTGACTCACTTCTGAGTAGACACACATAGGATTGTTCTGTGGATCTTTTACTTTTAACTTGTTCAATAATTCCTATCTAAAGCCAGTAGACTGGAACATCAAATTATTCTAATGATATTATATTGACGTTGATTGTGTTCATTCTGATGAAAACAATTTCACAAGTCAAGAGATGAAAACGAATTCAAATTATTTGTGCAACAGAAACCACTTGTGCTATTTTCTAATAAGCATGGCTTAGTTTTTCAGCTATGGGGTGCATGAAGGTGAAGGTGACCCCTGACAATTAAGTCCAGTCGTGTCCAACTCTAGGGTGTGGTGCTCATCCCCATTTCAAAGCCAAAGAGCCAGCGTTGTCCGAAGACGCCTCTGTGGTCATGTGGCCGGCATGACTCTCCTTGCTGCAGCGCGTAGCATGCGGCTGGAACACGGAGCGCTGTTTACCTTCCCGCAAGCGGTACCTATTTATCTACTCACGTTAACATGCTTTGGAACTGCTAGGTTGGCAGGAGCTGGCCAAGCAACGAGAGCTCACCTCGTCGCGGATTCGAACTGCCGACCTTTCGATCGATAGCTTATGGTTCAGTTAAGGATGGAAAGGAGGCAAGACAGCAACATTTTGTCTAACTCTATTACATTTGACTAAACCAATGCTTGATTCTAACTGTTCATATCCCCAATGTTTCATATTTCCATATCAACCCTAGAAAAATACATTGTTCTCCCAGACAAACTGATGTTTGCAGGGTGTGTGCGTGTGCATGTGCATGTGCATGAGAGTATTCTCCTTCATTAATTTGCAATTACATTTGTAGCACCAGCAGGGGTCATTATCTCCACTTAAAGGTAAAGGTAAAGGTATCCTTTTACAATTAAGTCCAGTCGTGTCCGATTCTAGGGAGCGGTGCTCATCTCCATTTCAAAGCTGAAGAGCCAGCGCTGTCCGAAGACGTTTCCATGGTCATGTGGCCAGCATGACTCAACACCAAGGCGCATGGAACGCTGTTACAGTCCCACTGACGCGGTACCTATTAATCTACTTGCAATTTGTTGCTTTCGAACTGCTAGGTTTGCAGGAGCTGTCGCACGGATTCGAACTGCCGACCTTTCGATCGACCGCTCATGGTTCAGTGGTTTAACCCACTGCGCCACCCGCTGACCACCCCAAAGTTGGAGGTCTTCCTTTTCACATTTGGTTTCTTTAGTGTTGTTAAGAAGGATTATTCTCCCAGTAATAGCACTCCTGTAACACACTCTTATCATTGTTTGTTAATACAGTAATATTAATGATGATGATGATGATGATGATGATGATGATGATGATGATGATGATGATGATGATGATGATGCCACTGCTTCATGACTCTTGGGCCACCTCTGGTACTCTAGTGCAGCGATTCTCAAACTTTTACTAGGGAATAGGAGACACTGTAAGTCATTGCAGGGGGGGCGACGGCGGTGACGGCACTCTTGGGATTACACCGCTGCCTGAAGAAAACAGGGGGTTCTGGACTCACCAGCGGGGCGGGAAGGATAGGATTGGGCTGTTAATTTTTGTTCAATTGCAGTCAAACCACTTGAGATGAAAATTCCTGACAGGATTGCATGCATGTTTGCTCAGAAGTTCCATTGAGTTCAATATGATGTACAGGTGGGCCCCCATATCCACTGATTCGCTATCAGATTCAGAACCTTTATTGGCATAATTAAAACATACATAACATACAACATAGACATATAACAAGTAAGGGTGAAGAGTCCTAACCTAGCATACACTACCCATATGACTCGCACTGCGCCTCTTTACAATTAGCTTTAAGTAGGTTGCAACTTTTTCTGTTAATACAACATCTACACCCTGTAAAATAATCCGGATTTTTTCCTGATCCTCCCAACTCCACCTATTGGACAGGATCGGATATAAATATTTCTCACGTAGATCACTATACAGGGGGCAATAAAATAACATATGGTGCAGAGATTCCACACCTCCCACAGCACAAGAACAACATCTCTCCCTAGAGGGAATCCCTCTAAATCTCCCATAAAGTAACTCTGATGGCATGACATTACACCTTGCCAATAAGAAGGCCCTACAATCAGATGGGCATTTTAGGTGGTATAAATACTCTGCCCGTTGGCCATACTTAATAGGGATCTGATAATGAAGTGGTGAGCATGTCGTGTTGGCAGCATGCTGAAGTTCGTGCTGTTCAATATCCAGGAGCCTGCCCCTAATTGTTCTAAATGCTTGTTCGTGGGTCAGTG
The DNA here is from genome assembly GCA_026170595.1 of Plestiodon gilberti rubricaudatus. Lineage (NCBI taxonomy): Eukaryota > Metazoa > Chordata > Lepidosauria > Squamata > Scincidae > Plestiodon > Plestiodon gilberti. The sequence continues at coordinate 21,750,485 of JANXHW010000002.1, read as the reverse complement.
AACCTACTATATCTAAAGCAAGGCCTATAGATTGTATTTTATTTTCAAAATAAGTGGCCCCAAAAGGGGGCTCAGAGTCCAAGAGAAGTCGGGTAAGTAAACTATCCTGGTCTAGATTGTAGAAAACTCTTAACCAAAATTTAAAAAATCTCAGCCATGCCACAGTCTCCACCCGAGATTGACCAGCTTCTAAACAGAGAGTGGCATAGGCCACACAACCTGGCAACCCAAAGATTTTCCGGAGATTCGCTATCCACGGTTTCAGTTATCCACGGATCGTGGGGACCCCCCCCCCAGGCTTTTACTTTTTTCCCAGTAAGCTTCGTTTCTTCCTTAAAGAAACAGGAGAAGCAGCCTCTGGCTGCTTATTACAGGCAAGTAGAACGAGACTAAGTCCTAGAGATTAGTCTCGTTCTACTTGCCTGCAATGGAGGCTGCTTCTCTGTTTGTTTTAAGGAAGAAACAAAGCTTGCTGAAAGAAAAATAAGAGCTGGGGGGGCACGCATGCCTGCCTGCAGGGGAGGTAGGGTGGGGGGCCCTCAGGAAACCATGGAGGGGGTGTTCGCTCTTATCCACGGTTTCAAGTATCCACGGAGGGGCCTGGAACATATCCCCAGAGACAGACAGACAGACAGACAGACAGACAGACAGACAGACAGACAGACAGACAGACAGACAGACAGACATGATTGCAGCCAGGATGTTATCTTCAGGGATTCTTCTGGAAATTAATTGCTTAACTGCTCAAATGTATTGGGATAACTGACTGTGAAGATTCATAAGCATGATCCTATGAAATGATTATGCAGCGTTCACCAGTAATGGTCAGTTAATACACATTTAAGGGGGGATTCTCCAAGAAGGGGGAAGAACACATAAAATCATGGCAATAATGACAGTTATCACACAGAGGACCATACTGCAGAATTGTGATGAGAATAATTAGGAAAGGAAAGACAAACCATGAGCTTTCAGTGGACTTTCCTAATAGAAATCATCATTTTTGTAGCTAGAGAAAGACCTCAAAGGCTTCAAAGTAGCCAGCAATGTACCGTATTGTCCCGAGTATAAGACACACCTGATTATAAGACGCACCCTTAAAGTTTGGTGCTATTAAAAAAAATTAATTAAATCACTGGCATTAAATTGCAACAGCTTGATTATAAGACGCACCCCTAGTTTAAAAACTTAAATTAGGAGAAAAAAGTGAGTCTTATATTCAGACCAATATGGTATTTTTAAAAATGAAGAATGCAACGTTTGACAGAGAGAAGGCTCCATTAACCAACTCTGATCTGTAGGCACGTTTGAAATGATTGTAATATCCAATATGCATAACTATAGACAGAATAGTAGTCCAGGTTTTTTTAGGTGCATCTCTTGAATATTTTGTGATGTAGTTGTGTAGGCTTAGGGCAGTGATAACATTAGTTCAGGGGTGATATTGATTATCTCTTTATTTTTATCTCTATGAACGCAGGGTCAGCCAGAGATCCAGTATTACATAATCTGATAGGTCTCAGAGTCCAGCAACGCGTCACTGTTTTTGTCCGCTTTTCCTAATCTGTATTTTCATCTCTTTCCACAGTATCATCAGGTTAGATTTAAAAAACACACAAAAACAATAAGCATTCTAGATCGAAAACTTTCATGGCCAGCAATTACTTTAAGAGACTTAGGAAATGAAATACTCCTGGGTAATGGACACATTGACTTACAGACACGGAGCGCTATTGACAGAACCAACTCCATGTTAATTAGTTACTTTTGCGTCAGTTCCGCTTTCAATTGCTTTGTTCCCGCGCTTTTTCAGTCATAAAGAAACGAAACGCTGCGCTTAACATTACCATCTACCAATCTTTGGATTGCTCCTGTCCTGGAGAATGTTTCTGGATTAAGAAATGAAACGTTGGACTAATACATGCTTAGCTTTGGATTTTAAATTAATTCTTGTCTGCTTTGCAAATTCTAAATCTTTGGAAAACGCAAGCAGGATTAGATATTGTTTTTATTCAGGCTGGACCTTTTCTTTACATGGCATCCTTACTCGTATTTCCTAAGTCTCTTAAAACAATAAGCAAATATTAGCCAAAACAATTGATACTTACACATAAGTAACACATGCACGCCATAAATTATAGCCCAATCCTATGCATATCTACTCAGAAGTAAGTCACATTATAGTGTAGGGGTGGCCAAACTGCAGCTCCTGAGCCACATGTGGCTCTTTGACGTATAATGTGCGGCTCTTGGAAATATGCTGCCTGAGCTCCTTTTTGCATCACAATTTAATATAAAAGGGAAATAAGATATTTTAAAGCCTTATGATCAATTACTAGGTATAAACTGATAACACAAGTTTAATGTTCATGGTGAGTAAATCTATTTAAGAATTTTAATGCTTCTTAAATATTGTGGCTCTCAAACATCTGAAGTTTATCGTATGTGGCTCTTACATTAAGCAAGTTTGGCCAATCCAGTGATTGGGGCTTACTCCCAGGGTAAGTGTGCATAGGATTGCAGCCTAGGATAATTACACATAAATTATAATAAACATCAAGGAAGAAACTGAGAGAAGAGGGGGAAGGAAAAGAAGGGCTTGAATACAAGTAAGAAATATATATACAACTTAACACCACATAATAATTCTAATTATTTAAACTGTAGATTTTACAGTACCTCTAAAATACATTGACCATATGAAATAACATTTATTCATTTTATCTTCTCTGAGATATATTACACATTCATAACTGTATAATTTAGGGACAGCATCTAACCACTGACTATTTTTAGATATTCTGCTGATTTCCAGTTCATTAATATATTTTGCAAAACAATAACAGCACAATCCTATCAACTTACACCACCGGTATAACCCAGCGGTGCAGCGAGAATGGGAGGCCCCAGAACGGAAAGGGGATTCAAATCCTCTCCAAAGGGGGATTCAAATGGGGATTTGAATCCCCTTTCTGTTCTGGGGACTCCTATTCTCACTGCACCGCTGGGTTACACCGCTGGGTTACACCAATATTGGATAGGATTGTGCTGAGTTACACCAGTGGTGTAAGTTGGATAGGATTGCACTGTAAAAAAAAAACCCTCTAAGCATACTGGCCTATGCACACTTTAGTACTCAGTGTGACTATCTTCTGCATAAACCATGCAGGGCATTTTGATATACATTAACCATCACAGACACCAAGGTTAATGGTATCAAAGTACCCTTTGAAATACGCTAGGATGAGAGATAATAGCACTAGTCTCCCTGCCTTCACTGAATCACTGGTCAACCTTGATCATTCAGGGCTTTCCACTGGCATGTACGTGGGTATGCTCCCTTGCTCATAAACTATGAATGCATCATGGCAACTGAGGGGTGTGGCTAGAGGATGCATTAACATCCCAGGATAGGGCCAGCAGGCATGGTCCTCCTGCTCCCAGTGTTCCGTGAATGCAGGGAAACTAACGGAAGTCGAGGACTAATGACTTGTCCAAGGTCAACCAGCCAAGAAGGGATTTGAATTTGAGTTGCCCACATCCAAGCCCACAGCCGTTGCACTTTGCTGACCCTCTTTTTTTCTGTAATGCAGAAAATTGTGTGCATATTAAGTGATGAAAGAAGGAAGGCAAGTATTTTCCTGTTCCATCCCAAATCCATACATCATACACATTTTAAAAGTTATTTGCTTTTTAATCACGCTTCTTAATGATCCCTGGAAGACTTCTAAAAAGAGGATTCCCAGAGGGAACATTTCATTCAAAAAAATGATTCTCGGTTCCCAAACTGTAACTAGCAAACAAATGAGCCTGTGCCAGGCGTCCTTATTTTCATTCATTGCCATCTGTTGTTGGCAAGAGGCGTTCTATTTGTTCTCTGCTACAGAGTTCCAACACAGCGATTACCTGGGATTCAAGAGAGAGAACAATAGGAACTGCTCTTCAGAGCCGTGTCTAAGAATTAGCAGAAGTTCAGCTTATCCACATTTCAACAACTGCTATGAGTTATAGCAGGAACCATTTATGTCTGCAGGAGCAGGTACCATAATAGGAAATGAAAAACATTTGTAAACCGCCTTGCATAAAGGCTAAGGAGAAATCCGACGACAAGAAAGGCAGTAATATAAATACAGATTATTATTTACAGTACATGTCCACTCAGAAGTAAGCTCCTTTGAGTTTAATGGGACTTACTCCCAGGGCATGAACGTTGCACTGGAACTGTTCCTGCCAGCCCAGTTATTTCCACTCCTACGACTTTTGCCATCGCCTGATGCCATCTCGGGTTCGCCACGTCTGTGCTACCGAAAAACCCCAAACCCTTACCGCGTTGCTCACATGTTGCTATCAAACCTGGAAGTTTGGGACTTTCTTTACAGGGACAGTGTGAATGCTTGTGCTGTCCCTGTGAATAAAACCACAGGGATGCGCGCGAGGAACATGGTAAGGAGGGAAATCACTTGATTTCACTTATCACTTGAGCTTATCACTTATCACTTGAGCGAGCGGGAATCAGATCATTGTGGCTCGTACTGGCAGCAGGTTGGATGGAGATGGCAGTGGGGGACTTGGGGTGAAAGGCACCCCAAGTCCACCACCCCTTCAGACCCATCACAATCTGCTGCTGATGTAATCTGCATCAGGTGGCCTCATGGATATGCCTGCGGTGTATACACGCTTACCTGGGAGCCTGCCAAGGTGTTGAGGTGCAGAGGCGGGAAGTCTACTATTTGAAGAAGAAAAAAAGGCACCAAAAAGAATGTGCGCAAAGATCAAGCAATTAGTGCCGGAACTCTAGCCATGCAGTCATGATCGCTGATAACCTCTAGCACGGTGGTTGGTGGTCATGACTGCACGGCTAGAGTTCCAACGCTAATTGCTTGATCTTTGAGCACATTCTTTTTGGTGCCTTTTTTCTTAGACTTCCCGCCTCTGCACCTTAACACCTTGGCAGCCTGCTGCTTTGACACCTAAGACCATAAGAACATAAGAAGAGCCCTGCTGGATCAGGCCAAAGGCCCATCTAGTCCAGCTCCCTGTATCACACAGTGGCCCCACCAGATGCCTCAGGGAGCACAAGACAACAAGATACTTGTATCCTGTCGCCACTCCCTTGCACCTGGCACAAAGAAAACCTACTCCTACAACCAGGAGGTTGTTTATCCCCATCATGGCTTGTAAGCTGTGATGGACTTTTCCTCCATAAATCTGTCCAATCCCCTTTTAAAGGCATCCAGGTCAGGTGCCATCACCACCTCCTGTGGCAAGGAGTTCCACAAACCAATTACACGCTGGGTAAAGAAATATTTTCTTTTGTCTGAAGAGGTCCACAGCCTGTGGACGAAACGTTGTGTTTTACATGGGTTTAGACATGCCTTACTGGTTTTTAAATATAAAGGAAACATTATATTTTTTTCTTTTAATCCTGTAAAGTTTAAACCCTACCTCTTTGTACATTGTAGCAGGCCATGAATGTTTTCGATTGTTCTTACTTGTAGCAGTGTTGAAATGAATAAACTGAATGTCCAGGGGAAGTGGAAGACAGGACAAGACAGGTAAGACTAGGGTAGTTCAAGACAGGAATTTCTCAATAATTATGGAGGAGTCGGAGAGGATGGAGGAGGCCTGGTAAGAAAGCTTCATGAAAATTGTAGGCACCATATGGACTAACTGGTGTATTGGCTTCATAGGAAATGTACTGTTTCATCTGAGAAGTAGGAAATTGACTGCAAAAGATGGGGAATAAAATTAACTTGAGGAGGGCTGGGAAAAATCCCTACTTAAGATACTGGAGAGCAGCTGCCATTTGGAGTAGATAATACTTGCTAGATCAATCAATAACCTGAGTCAGTATAAGGCACCTTTATATCTTCAAAAACTGCCTGTCACCATGATCCATGTCCTGGCATCCGATGCAGTCTGTTTCTGTGCCAAAAGATGATGTAGTTACAGGTCGGGGGGGGGGGGGGGGAGAGAGGGAGAGAGAGAGAGAGAGAGAGAGAGAGAGAGAGAATATGCCTCTATTGAACAACAAATACTAGTACTCATCTTTTCATACTTTACTTAACAGCAACATCCCAAACAACACAGCAGACGTTGCCTCTGTCAACTGAGATTTCACATTTGGATTATAGCTTTTTTATGTTTCTTTTACTGGAACCTACCCTTTAAAGAGGACAGCTCTACGAAGTGGTGAAGATGCCTGTGGAAACCAGGGGCATGTGGGGCGATCCGGTCTCTGGAAGAGAAGAAGAGCTTCAGAAGAACAACACGGAGTCGTAAGTACTGTACTGCAACCTCAGTTATCGCTCTGTCCTAAAGTGAGACACGGATGACCTATCAGGCAGGGGCTGGAGGCGGTGAAGGAACACGACATTCCAGCTTGCCTGGAGAAGTAAAAAAATCTGCCAACACCATTTCCCTGGCTTGCTTATTTGTCCCTGAAGGGTTTCCACCTGTCTCTGTGATCCACAAATGTGACTATCAAAAAAGAAGAGGGCAGGAGAGTAGGAACTTGGAGCTTAGAAGCCCACCGTGATGAGGCAAGAGAAGCGGCCACAACTGAGATTATTTTTTTTCCCCAAGAACTCAAATGTGCCTGTTATGTAACTGACCTACCTGTAAAATCATCACACAAATCCTGGAGTTATATCCTGTTAGAGAGCACAAGATGTGCTTTTTAACAGCCTTTAAACATGTTCATGTCATTGTAGAGATTATTCTGAATTACAGTTTAGCGGTTCTAGTAATTATCATTCCAGGTAGAAATGACTAGCTGCACAAGCGATCTACTGTTTAATGAAATATACATTAGGAAAGCAGCAAATAACCAGTTTCTAGGATAGCTGACAATAGCCCTTATTGCAAGCTGCAGTCTGAATCAACAGGTCTCTATACTGCCATTCTACAGGACAGTTTTACAACAATACACGCAGACCTTATTCATAACATTGTCAAAAAATTATTTGCTGCCTGATGATTTTGTCTGTGTGGTGCCATGTGCCCATACTAACTGAGGTCCAAACCATCCATGCAACTATTCTGTGAGAAAACACATTCATGACTTGAGTCACATCCATGGATATCAACTCACATGGGATTTTCAAACCACATTCACTGCAATCCAGAGCATTCTTCAAGGCAGAAGCTGAGTTAGTCCCTCCTCCAGCACTGCCAATCATCCTTCCGCAGACTTCCTGCCTGTGTATGTATCCCAGCAGCGCTTGCCAGCCGGAAGGGGTGGGATTGGCATGACATTAGCTATCCTCCTTAGGCCGCAAGGCTGTCAGATGGTATTACTTCAGGTTATAGGTGGGACTTCACCTGACCAAATCTTTCTACACACAAAATATTTGCATAAAAAATTTGTACCCTGGTATGGAAGTTTCCCCCCCCCCAATCTATTTAGGGTGGAATTTTTTGCATAGAAAATTTCCACCCGAAATAGACCTAATTATATTTGTGTGGGAGGAGATATTTTTCTATAGAGGAGCATTTAATCAGAGGAAATCCCACCTGCAGTTTGAAGCAGTAGTGCTCAGGCACAGGTTCATAGGAAAAGAGGCCAGAGATCCATACTGTCAGTTTGATTGGCTGATTATTGCATAAATGTTTTAATAATAGAATAAGGCTGCAATCTCACACAATGGGGAGCAAGCCCCATTGAACACAATAGGACTTTCTTCTGAGTAGACATGCATATGATGGTACTGTAAGAGTTGTTTTGCTGGATTTGCCAAGGACTCCTATAGTTCAGCATTTTATCAGCAATAGTGCTTGGCCACATACCTACAAGAAACTCACAAGCAGGACATGGAAATGATATCCATTCCCTATTGGGTTTTTTCCAGCATCTGGTAATCAGAAATACTGTATACTTCTTTGCAGCTTCAGCTGTTCTGGACAAGAAATCACAACTCTACAATGTGGCACTAAGGCAGGGGTGGCCAACCTTCCACCATTAGGGCCTCTGTGTTCTTAAGAGAATCTTGGCAGCTGCACCTGCTGAAATGCCCCCACCTATACAACCATTAAAGGTCCAGGAGCATTCATGTTGAAAAGTTGGCCACCCCTGCACTAAGGACAAGTTGTTTGGCAGTTGGTATTGGTGCTATCATTTTATCCAGGTCACTCTCTGTACAGGATTTTGCACTAAACATCTATCTCAAACCTGTTAGTGAACAGTTTAATTGCAAATTCAGACACTACGTTATTTTGATATGTAAGCAAGTCTGAGAATCTCTCATCAGATCGTTTATTTTTACAGAGAATCCGAGAGCCTCGGAAATATATTTTCACAGCATATTCATGAGTTGTCATAACAAGGAAGCAACTGCTGAGGCGACGTGGAGGCAGTCTTTCCATTTCAAAGTAAAGCTTTTGCTCATGGGAGATGCTGTATAAATATCAGAATGTTTAAAAGTTTAGTCCCTTGAAATGGAATTGGTTCATTTCGCATGGGGGAAGGCAGGTTGACTCTTGAGAGATGCTCATCTGAGCATCCTTGTCCGTAATGGCTGGTGGTGGTAATAGAAAAAAATGATCTCATAGATGAGTGAATGTGATGAGCCCTAAAAAATACTGTAGTAGTGCACTTTTCTTCCAAAGAAACCATGTTTCGGGCATTATGTCCAAACAGCCAGCTAGCTATGTCACCGGCACCTATGCTTTTACTGACCATACAGACCAGGTTCTAGGTTTTAGAGTTCTATACTTCATGGAGCAATCCTCCCACATTTGGCAATGCATTTTATTTATTATTTATTTATTTACAGTATTTTTTGGGATACAGCCGCACCTTTCTCCATGAAGGAGAGAGAGAGAGAGAGAGAGAGAGAGAGAGAGAGAGAGAGAGAGAGAGAGAGAGAGAGAGAGAGGAGTATTTTTACACCCGCCTTTCTCTCTGAAGGGACCCAAGGCAGCTTACAAAGAACAAAAATACAAGTGCAGAAACATAATCACTATTAAAAAATAATATACACAATTAACTAAAACTCATGAACAATAACAATCTTAAAACAATAAAACCACTATTACAATTTTAAAAAAACAAACATAGCCAGGCGGCATAGCCAGCCAGCACAGTCCTACTCCTTCTACATTCATTGAATGAAAGGAGAAAATGCTTAAATGGCGTTTATCTGATGTGATTATGTGAGTATCGTATTGGTTTCCTCTTGTGACTGCAGAAGCCGTACATCAACTAATCCTATCCAAGCCTTACGCTGGCATTGCGCATGATCTGCCACCGTAAGGACTGGACCACTGGCGCAACAAGCATTCTGCTGTTCTGTAGGATGCTGCCACCAGTGCAAGGCCCCAGAGGGCGCTGAGGGCAACACCAGCCTGTAGAACATCCGCCGCCACCAGTAAGTAGGTAAGCTGGGGGAGGGTCAGTGGGAGGGTCAGGGGAGGGAGTGGGCTGGGCCAGGGACTGTTTGGGGCGGGAGGGGGGAGGGTCTTGGCAGCCGCCGCACACACTGCATTCTATCTCCCTTCCTGGCCCGGACCAACTCTCTGACTCTCTTCAGACTTATGCAGCTAAAGAGGGAGGTTATTTATTTATTTATTTATTTATTTATTTATTTATTTATGTACAGTATTTTTATCCCACCTTTCTCCCTGAAGGGACCCAGGGCGGCTTACAACAAAAAAGAAAATACAATACAAAATATACAATACAAAAAAATAATCATATTTTAAAACAGTAAAAAACAATTAATGAAAATTAATAAAAACAATATCTAAAAATCGATTAAAAAGTTCATAGCACAATTAAAACAGGAGCATAAAAACAGCAGCACCCCCGCTTGTACCAGTGAGATGTTAAAAAAGGCAAGGGCTCAGAAGGCTTCTTTGAACAAGAAGGTTTTTAGGTCTTGCCAGAAAGTGTCCAAGGAGGGAGCAGTTCGTAAGTCAAGGGGGAGGGAATTCCATAAGGTTAGTGCCACTACTGAGAAGGCCCTGTTTCTGGCTTCCGCCCCTCGCACCTCCCTGGGCGACGGCACCCGCAAAAGGACCTTCTCTGATGATCTAAGGAGACGAGTCGGACTATATAGAAGTAGGCGGTACTTACTTCTGTTGGGCTGTCTCGTCTCCTGCTGGCCCATAGCATGCAGCATGCACTGCTTCGGCAGCACTGCACGCTTTGGGCCCACAGGGGATAGGATTGAGCTGTTTGTTCTAAGAGTTGAACAGGTTTTTTTATTTGAGAGGCAAGAAATCTACTTCAAATCTCCTCAAAACGTCACCCACCCAGGAACTGAGGCAGTCACTGGCAGTGTCTCTAGGGGAGCACTCCATGACAGGAATACCCTTGGATCTTGGAACATCCGCTTAGAACCGTGATGGCGAACCTATGACACGCGTGTCACAGGTGACACGCGAGGTCATTTTGGGTGACATGGCAGCGTTTCCCCCAGGACCCCGACACACCTTATATTTTCGCAAAAGTTTTACAGGCTTGTCTTAAACATTTAGGGCAGGGGTTTTGGCAGACCTCTTTCAAATTATTCTCTAGTAAGACTCAGCAACAAAAAAGTCACTAATTGATGTTAAATAAAATGCAATGTGTTCTATAGTTGTTTTTGGTTCAGTTCAATTCAAAATTACTATTAAAAGTAGCAATAATCAAAGTACTATTAAAAGTTGGGGGGGGGGGCGACACACCAGCAGAGTCAAGTTAGGCATTTTCAAATTTTTTGATACACCAAGCCCAAATGGTTCACCATCACTGGCTTAGAACATCCTCTGCTGGATGCAGACATGTTCAGGTATTGTTCTGGATGCAATCTTCCTTAAAACCGATATTCTTCTTCCTGCACTCGTCTGAAGATTCTTGTGATTGATTGATTGATTGATTTAATGCATTTTCTGCCCCACCTTTCTCCTGCTAATAATCAATCAATCAATCAATCAATCAAAACCTTTAATGGCATAAAGTTTTCCCTGCTAACGTGGGTGCCTGAGGCGACTTACATGAAATCACAATCCACAATAAACATCATATCACACAATTAAAACAAGCATAGCATACAAGCATCAGCACATATAAAACACACAATCAACAAACCAGCAAAAAACCAAAGAGAACGAAAGCAACAGCGTGATTCCATATGCATCAGCAATACATAAAATAATCATAAATGCATCAACAGTACCACAGCACAGAAAGTAAAAAGCAGCTAAAGCAGCATTGGATAATAAGCACAGCAATAAAAAAAAATACCAGCCATTAAGAGTGGCAATAAGAGTAAACATAAAAACATTAAACGTTAAACACACAATGCAACAGATAGAATAAAAACCCACCCTCACCCACCACTACCTAAATGCTAGTTGAACTAAAAACATTTTTAGCTTGCGTCAGAACGTATCAAGAGAGGGGGCAGTTCATAATTTTCTAGGGAGGGAGTTCCATAACTGCAGTGCCACAGCTGAGAAGGCCCTGCTGCTCGCTGCTGACCCTCTCCCAACAGAAGTGAGAGGGTGGCACACACAATAAGGCCCCGACTGACAATCTCAGGGGCTGGGCTGGAATGTATGATGACAGGATAGCAGCAGCAAAGGTGGTGGGTGAGATGCTGGAAGAAGCAGTGGCAAAGAGGAGCTAGATGAACCACTTCCCAACTCAGCACCAGCCAAGGTACTGGAAGAGAGAGACAGCCAGGTGGCACCCCCCCATTCTGCAAGGGTGCTAGGTGGGGACCCTGAGGGTGCCCCCAGTAGCTCTGTGCATACCAAAGGTTGCATAGAGCTGATCCCTCCATTGTGGTGGACCAGGAAGCCCAATCCCTGGCTTGAATTTACAGTATTATTTGTGTCAACATATTACTTTGAACCATGTCAGTACCTATAAAGAGCATTAGCATATTGGGATTATCCATTCGCCCCCTATGATATTTGTTTGTGAGTGCCAGAATGGGCCATTCACGGTAATTTTGCCCTGGAGCAGTTCAGATTGTTTTTCTTTGTGATTATTCTATCGCCAATGTAATGTAAAATTAACAAAAACTTCTCCTTTTCAGCAACATCATATAAAAGAATGGGACTGAATTGAAATTGTGTCTGGCACAGATGGTAATCAGGCTGACATAACTGCTTTAGAGCGACTGAATTGCCATCTTTGACTGTAATGTTTGATCAAAATGAAATTGACATTCAAATGCTGAATTCCGTTGACAGCTCTGAGAATATTTGTTCAGATTCATCTGCTGCCTTGCAGATCTTCCTAATTGTTCCTGGGAATCAATTTGGAGCCAGAGCAAAAAAGGAAAGAACTCTTTGCTGCCAGAAAAGGGCTATTTCATTTATAAAGCTTTTAGGTGGAAAAAAAATGATATATTTACAATGATTACAGTACAGACTCTCTAGAGAAAAACACATCTACTGTACATAAAATGGATTAGTGTAGAATTTACCTAAAGCTTCGGTAGTTCACTTCACAAGCATTGTATTCTTCAGAAGTCTGTGTTACCTGTGATGGGAAAAGCCCATAAGGACTGAAATATTGTGTCCAGTGCTGGCGCAAGTCCGAGAGCCCCGTGTAACGGCGGCCAGACATTTGTCACCTTTTTTGACTGGAGACTCAGGCTGCTCTGGTGAAAACGGCAGCGGCACGGCCAGGGTGAGTGGGGAGGGAACAGGGGGCAACAGGCTCTGGACTGGAGCAGGTGGTGGTGGCAGGGCAGCGGAGCAAGCAAGGGATCATCGGCGACTGACCAACCTTTTTTGCCGCCACCCCCTTTCTCCTTGCTTACAATTTTATTTACCGTATTTTATTTATTTAAAAACTGTGGGGTGTGACGTCACCCCCAGAAGTGAAGTCACGTCGCTTCCAGGTGTGACATTTTGAATTCTGCCCTGGGTACCACAGTGGCTGGCTATGGTTCAGTGAATACTGTGGCCTTCTTGGCCTGTGGTTCTCAGTCCTTCAAGTAGCCATGTTACTGGTTTGGCCCTTTGCTCTCTAGGCAGGCACCGAGCACCAAGGACATGTGTTTAGATGTGTGTCTCCTGCATGTCTTGAATGAAAGGAAATAAACAGAAATAAAATATTGACCATATTTCAGGGGATCCTGGAGTGGGGTTGCTCTTTTTGAACAGATCTGCTCGAGGTACTTGCCTCTAGCTAGAAGTCCTGAGATGTGTAGAAGTCCACGCATCTTCAAAAGCCCAGAACAGGAAAGACCACATTATGCATAGGATGCATAGGCACCATGTACTACAAGGCAATTGCTGTGCTGCAGTGGTTGCTGCAGTGCATTACATGGTGAGCCCTTTTCTCCAGTGCTTAATGGTTAATCAATTAAAACTGTCGCTTCAAAGGCATAGACTGAATCATAGACAGTGCCCTCTGGGATTCTGTGTTAACAGGGTGCAAATGGTTGCTGAATGCAGCAGCTTGGTCTATAAATGCAGGCAGTTGGAAGCTTGGTTTATTTATTTGTTTTCAATCAATGTGTTACACAATGCGATAGACTTTCAACATGACAGTAGTGTCATGATAGTGACCTGATGTACTAGATCATGCTCAGCTGAGTACATATCTCAGTCCCCAGATGAGTTTATACCTTTCAGTTAGAGTGGCTATGGGATGTTTGGAAAGCACTCTTAATTTGATCCCTCGGTAATAACCGGTCTTGAGTTCAAACCTTAGGTCAGCCATGAGCTGACTGGCTGGCTTCACATGCAAGATGCTGTCTCTTATCCCCTGGTTTATTATAGGCGGTCATAAAGGTCTGGCTTGCAGGATTGTATGGTTTTTTGTGATAATTTGCATTGAAGCAGGTAGAAAAAACACCTTCCTCTTAAGATGTTAACTGGAAGAACAAACAGGAAATCATGAGCTGTGAATAAGTCATGTTTAATTGTGGGTTGGTTCCAGACAAACTGAGACTTATACATGATGATACTGGCAGGAAACAAATTTAAGAATTGGTGATGGGATGTTGACCTGCAATTGAACGTAGAGTGTATTTTTAGCACATACTTGTCTCACTGGAGAAGCGCACTGAGCATCCACTGGAAGATTGTCTGTATGGTTAACTAATTCCTTCAGGCAGGCTTTTTGGGTCTCTGCAGTCTTCAGCTCATGCTCATGGATCTATGCAAAGATTGCCTAAAATCAGTTTTGGTGCATCTGTGATCAGTAGATCGTCAATGGCATTGTCCATTATGTGCCATGTTCCTCATTGTATGCATCTCCCAGGGACTAATTCTTAGGTGGAGTCAAAATCTTGAAGGAAAAGCTCCTTCGATTAAATGTGCCCCTTCTTATCAGACCAAGACACCTGTAACATCCAAAACTGCTTTGTTTGCAGTTGTTTGCTCTTGCAGTACAAAAGATCAGATAGAAACATGTCAGTCACACACAGAGCATTTATTTTAAGATTAATACAATGTTTTGCGGCTGTGTTTTGAGGTGCTTCCTGTTTTTGTGATGACCTTTAAATAAACTAAACTCAAATGGAAAAAAAGAATAAAGCTCCCATATTAATTCCTTTGATGTTCAGCAGTATGTTTTGTCCCAGGAAAGCCTTTCAGATTTCAATAGGGATAGGAGGAAAGACTGCAGGAATGCAAAATTCTATGTAAATTTTAATGGTTTCCTCTTAGATATATTCAAGAGTACATTGTTTCTTCCAATTTATTTCAACAGGAGCATTTGTTAATGTTTTATACCTTGTAATAACTAGACTCTAGCACTTTACTAGAGCAAACATTCACTCTTAAAAAATAAACTCAATGGAATTTGTACTTTTGCTGTATGAACCCTAGTTCCTATGTTGCCTAACTACCCTAGAAGCATCAAAAGCATCTGTGAAGGCTGATCCGCTCTTGATTCAAACTGGCTCATCACTTCATCATCTGGTGCCAATATATAAGACACAGTCCTCAGACATACGCTACCAAATGAGGTGGTGTATGTACGAGGAGACAATATAGCCGTTTAATAATTTGATTTTGTCTGTAAACCGCTTTGTGAACTTTTTGTTGAAAAGCGGTATATAAATAATAATAATAATAATAATAATAATAATAATAATAATAATAATAATAATAATAATACTACACAGGGCACAGGTCCTATACACAGGGCACACAGCAGGGCACACAGCACACTGAAACAGTATCTTCAAGGTAAAAGGGTACACTAGGGGCTTGGGGCAGGTGACAGACGCAGGAGAAGTGAAGAGGAGGTGTGCAAAGAGAGCAGAGGTAAACATTGCCAGGGCAGAGAACAGAAAACTCTCCTTCAGTGGTACGGCAAAGTCCCAGGTTCAATCCCTGGTATCTCTAGATAGAGCTGGGAAAGGCCCTAGTCTGGACCCTGAGAGAGCTGCTGTCAGACAGTGCCAACCAGACTGATCAAAAAAGGTCAGATTCAACATAAGATCGTGTCATATGTATGTTCTTTGTATGTATGCATGGGGTGGAGAGAGTGGATAGAGGGAAATTCTTCTCCCTCTCGCACAACACCAGAACCAGGGGACATGCGCTAAAACTGAGTGGAGGGAGAGTTAGAACGGACAAAAGAAAATATTTCTTCACGCAGCGTGTAATTCATCTGTGGAACTCCCTGCCACAGGATGTGGTGATGGCATCTGGCCTAGGTGCCTTTAAAAGGGGTTTGGATAGATTCATGGAGGAAAAGAACATCACAGGTTACAAGCCATAAGTAACCTCCTGGCTTTAGAAGTAGGCTTTCTCTGTGCCAGGTGCAAGGGAGTGTCAACAGGAAACAGGTTATCTTGTTGTCTGTGTGCTCTCGGAGGCATCTAGTGGGGTCACTGTGAGATACAGGAAGCTGGACTAGATGGGCCTTTGGCCTGATCCAGCAAGGCTGTTCTTACGTTCATATGTTCTTTCCTATACTTGGATGCATGCTATCGACTCCTAGTATGGACAATACCAATATGTTGAACTTAGGCATCCTACTGCACTGATGGCAAAACTTTCCCTTCCCCAACGGACAAAGGCTGGCTCAGCACGGACACTCTGCAGATGTCAGTAGTCCTTTACAAGCCTTTCCTTGCTCCACACAACACCCATCATAATGATAGGCACAGTGGCGTTCCCAGCCCTCCCGGCGCCTGGGGGGGCGGGGTTGGTGTGCCCCCCCAAGCAGCCGGACTCGGGGCTGAGCGCATGCGCAAAACCTATAATGGCCGAACGCGACGCGTTCGGCCCTCTCAGAAAGCCCTCGACCGCCGAACTAGGCGGTCGCTTTGAGGAGGGTTTCTCCCCGGTCTCCGGAGGCTCCTCCGGAGGCTGGGGAAGCACCGAGTGGACGCGCTGCTTCAGAGGGGCGCGCCAGCCGGGCTCCGATGCCGCGCCGCTCTGCGCAGCCCCGAGCCCGGCTGCCGCGCCACCGCGCCCACAGCGCCTGGGGTGGAGCACACCTGCTCCCCCCATATTAGAACGCCTCTGGATAGGCAGTTTGCTAGTTAACAATAATCACAGAAATCTCTGGCTTGCAGAAGCAGTCACGGCCTCTAGCTGAGATGTCACTCATAAGAATGCATTTCCACCTGAAAAGCATGAACATTGACAGGATGAAAGAGAAATCCTTCTCAAAGTCCTGAATCTATTCATAAAGTTGTTCCCGGACTCTGTTTTTGCCCCAGTGGTTGCTCTATTTAAATCAACTCAATAAATAAATAAACTCTTCACATCAAGGCTTCCACATTTTCCCCCCGCGAGAGATTGTGTTTGGCATGGGCCTCGCCATGTCTTGCTCTTAAACGTACTCTGCTTCTCAGAGCAAGTAGCAAAACTGAATTATTTCTTCGGCACAGACAGAGCACTCGAAGGAAGCGAATTGCTGCAGTCGGTAATCAATGCTGAAGTGTGAAAAAAAATTCCAGGAAATAAAACAAATGCAGAGGAGGAGAAATAGAGCTGAAAACATGGGAAGCTCCAGCTGGGAACACAAGCGTTTGGATTGGGAGAAAACATGAATCTTTGATTCAAAGCACATTTAGCCAAGAAAGAACTGTAAATTACGAAAAGTTGTCATTTATTTATGAGCAAGACGTGTCTGGAAGAAAAGAATTGCAGATTTAGATTATGCAAAGGCATGTTTATTGTTGCAAACAATTGGTTTTTTTAAAAAAAAAACAACCACGCACGTACGCACAACCCAGATTGCGACAATTTTTAACTTGCTTATAGCTATGATTCCTACCATTATTGTGCTATGAAGTAGAAGTAGTCAGTCATTTTATTTGTATACCATCCTTCCGCAGATATTGTACTCAGTGAAGTTCTCAACAAGTAAAATGACACAAATAGCTGTAATATATCTGCCTATGCCACACATCAATGTGAAACACACACGCACACAAATCATAGCAAAGCAGTAAGAAACAATGTAACAAATCTATCAAATTCAATTCATCCAGTAACAATTGAATAGATATGTCAATGGGTCTATCTTTTAATTTAGATTAAACCAATGAGTTGTCATATACCTGATGCAGAAAAATATTTTCCTGGTTTCTGTTCATATCTGCCTCCCCAGGTCACAGGAAAAACCTCACATTTGGCAACTTAATCTTTCCTCCTTTCAAGGAGAGCATACACATTAGGCTGACTCTGGGTGCAGGGAGTCTCCCAGAGCTAACTCAATCAAGTCCCTCTGGATTCAAGGATCGGACCATCAAGAGTCCTCTGACTAGCTCAGCCTACTATTGTTCCTATTGTCTTCTGTAAAATGTAAATCCAGTCTCTTGTTTTTCCTGTATGACTCTGTGACTATGCACATTCTCAGCAACCATGTGATGTTCTGCTTAGAAATGTATAAAAACTGTGGTCACATGTAGCAAAGGGTCAGTGCCCCTCTTGGGGTGCTGTCCACTGCGCTGCGTAACAATAAACCCATACTTTTCCCTTGTTCACCAGTCTTCCTGGTCCTATTAATTATCAGTCTGCTTAAAATTCCGCTACAGTTTGGTGTCAGAAGTGGGATATCACAGCTACACTCCCAGCATGGCTCCTGGGCTGGGGGGGTCTCTCCTCTCTCTCTCTCTCTCTCTCACTGGAGAAATCCTAGGTAAGACTTTTTGTCTGAAGGAGGGGTGGAGGTGTGCTCCTTGGACCAGAGAGCTATGCCTGGGCGGACCAGCTGGAAGATCCCTCAGGAAGGAACAGTGGACCCTGCAAGACTGGTGAGAAAAAGGAATTTTATCGGTGGGGGGGGGAGTGCATGAAATTGTGTGCACGTCTATACCTCAGCTGCCCTGTGCTAGGCAATAGCAAGGGGCTCTTTTCTTTCCTCTTTGTTTTTCTCCCTCACTGTTTGCCTGAAAATTACTGGGAGATATGTATGAGTGAAGCCCGGCCGGCTTATTAAGGGAAACCCCTAGGGACCATGGAGGGACCTAGGTCAATACTCGCCTTGAAAGGGTAAAAGGCAGGAAATGGACATAACAACCTAGGTTTAGCTCGCCTTGCAAGGATTAAAGGCAGTAAAGGACAGCAAAGTTAGACTCGCCAGGAAAAAGTACCTGTAGAGAGTCACCCCCTGACACTCGCAGCTGAATAAGCTAAACCAGGGAGTAATCTTTTTGCCAGGTTCTGGCAGGGACGGGAAAACGGAAACAGGACACCCGACTATGGAACCGGAATGGCAATCCCAGGAGAGGCATGGGGACAAACCAAAGTAAATTTGAATTGTCACAAGGAAGCCCCCTTTCACTTCTCTCTCCTGGGGAAACTTCCAAAAGGGACTCACAGTCAGGAGGGAAACTCTGCTCCACAGAGCTCCTGAACTGGTTTAAATTAGGCAAACTATGGCACCAGCCTGGCCAAAAGAGGGCTCTTTTGAACTAATTGCACAAAAACGCCCAGGCCAAATGGCATAAATTGGACTTTATATTAAAAGGAATGTGCCAAAAACTGGAAAAAAAAAACTTATAAGCCCAGGTTAAACTGGCACAGGAGGCAGAACCTGTCCAGAGTCCCAGCCAAAAAAAAAGGGTAAAATCTGCTAAATCAGGCTAAAAAATTATGCCCTCAGAGCTGCCCCTTCATGCGCTTTTCTACAAAAAAATAAATAAATCCTGGACAAAAAGGAAGATTTTCCTGTTAAAGAACATAGAAAGGGGGAACAAACAAGCCTCTGAAACAGGAGCTCCTATTCCAGTGCGTTGCCTGGGGAAGGGGAGACAAAGGAAAGAAGGGCCAAGTGCCTGTCTGATAAGTGTCTAAATTTATTTATTTGTACCCTTGTCTATATGCTTGTGTGCCATTTTCATGTTTTGTGTTATTATGTGTCTGTCTTATAAAATTGCATAGGTCCTAGGAGGAAAAGTATTTTTTTGTTTACCTACTTTGTTTTGGCCAAAGAAGGGAATAAAGGATCAGCCTGATCACCTGACCTTTTTCTCCTGAGATTATTAAAAATTTAACTTCCAAAAATGTCTCTTCTCCTACCAGACCATGTTAATAATCTGTGCACAAATAAAAAAAAAAATTAGTAACTACTTATGGGTACCCCTGGAACAATGAAGGGGTAATATTTTGTCTCCACCAGTAATTGACTATGCCTTGAAACTCAGTGCTTGAGTGTGTACACTCCTGACATCAACAAAATGAAAGAAATATTTAAAAATTGCAATAATGCTTATAAATTGGAGTCTAACTGGAAAATGTTGGTAAATGTTAGTAAATTGGTAAATGTTAATCATGTTTGCTTTCTTCCCATGGGCACAACTGCCCTCACAAACAAACAAAAAGGTAATTTAAGAGATTGCATAAATTGAACAAAAATTCTGATTTTGATATTGCCTAATTCTATTTTTCTAAGGTTTTAACTCTGTTTTAGGAACTCTGCTCATGCTCTGAAATTATATGTTATGTCCCTAACCAACTTCAAAGGATTTATGTCAGATATTCAGTGGAGATATTCAGTGGAGCCTCCCTGAGCAGTAGCAGTCTATCCTGCTGCAACATGAATAGGGAATCTTTTCTCCATTTTGCTTCCTATCTAGCAGGCAGAAGCATGAAGAAGACTCAGCTTCCAGTCCTGCAGCCCTTGCATATGACTGCAATAGTGCTCATTCATCATGATACTAGAACCCTGACATTTTGTTTTCTTTACAATATTTAACTGCTTGGACTTGCTATGTATTCATCCTGTATTTGATAACACCTTTTATTCAGTTAAATCATGATTTTAGTCTGCCTTATGCCTAACTGTGAGAATCCATAGTAATTTTTGATAAAAGGTCTCCATAACCATAACAACATTTCTTTGGTTAAACAAAGTTGTCAGTACCACAGGTGCCTCTGTTGCTTTGAATTGCATGGCCTCCAAGAAAATGGCATCATTGGAAGTAACTTTTACACTTGCCACTGTGCATGTGCAGAGTGCAAACCAGTTGGACTCCACACTATTGTTATTCAAGCCTGCTTTTTACCACCGTGACGAATGTTAATACAAGTGTGAGCCCCTGCACTGAAACACCCTTATTTGGCTCAAGATAAGGTTTCTATAAGGTTTACCTTCTCTCTTTTCCCTAAACTTTTTGCATTCTATGTTACCTCTTCTTTATAGTGTTAAGATACCTAGCCTGGGTTTTTATTCATTTCTTCCTTTATGGTCTCAACATTGTTTCAGTACTGAAAAGGAAAACAACTGATGTACGCAGTAAAATCTGAAAACGCTGCCCCTGCAAAGTGGGACACCACCATTTCCCATTTGCTTGACACATCACTCCAACAGCTTGGTCTTTATCTGTTCTTTGTTTACCGTTTGTATTTCCCACTTAGAAATCTTGCTCTCTGTGTCATACATATATTCATATTTCTCTGCCATTTTACCTCTGTCTTTTGTAAAAAAAAAAAAAAAAAAGTTGGTTATTTGGGGTTTTTTCCCCCTCTCTTCTCTCCTGGTGGCCTGAGAAATAAGTACCTATCAACCGTTGATTTGTACCTCACCTCTTGCCTATTTTGATTTAGTGACAAAGGCATCAGAAGAGCCTGAGCATACATGGAGTTCTTTTCAAAACGCCAACCCCACCAGGCGGACTAGCTAAGATATACAGTATTTACCCTGTTCCTGGATCTGGTGGAGGACTCCTGCTGTGCCCACAAGGAAGCATGTTTTTTCTTTGGTTCCCCTGTTTTAAAATAGCCTCACTATCACTTTAGTAAGATAGTCCTAGCGTTAGTCGCTCCCCCACGGAGCTTGGAACAGCTTGAGGTTTAGGGGTTGGGGGACACAATTGCGCAAGATCATTGTACCTTCGAGGAGGCATAGCTAGCGTAAGGACACCCCCAAACCCCAGGTTTTTTTAATGCCATTGTTGTTGTTAAGTGTTGTATATATTTTGTCTTTATTTTCTTGAATGCCAAGTTGGCTCTCCCTCTCTGAGATTTTGCTCCTGTTGAGCACTTCTTAGGCTCCTGGCCACTGGTTGAACCTGGCCTGTTTGACTGCTTTTCATATTTTGTTTTCTTTATAGCCGCAGGAGCCAACAAAAGGTACTGCAACTTAACCCCCAGGACTGGATCAGAGGTGGGCCAGTACAACCTTGACACCATTTTATAAGAGTGGCCAACTCTCTCTCATATAAATACTTTTAAAGTTTGTGATCCATTTATCTACAACCAGGTTCACAGACTGCACTCAGGACCCTGTGAGATGTTCTTTGTGATTTCTTTGTTTTTATCTCATTATATTCACAGGTTACCCTAGGACCCCAACAAGCTTATATTGTGTCCTAGATTGATTTTAGTGTAACTTTTGTTCTGCATGGCCACCTCGTAGGCCATTTTGAACAAAAAGGGGGGAAGATACTAATTTGATTTGGTAATTAGTAATTTAATTTCGTAATTTAATTTTAATAGCTGAAGTTCACTATCCCAGTGGCCCTTGCCACCAGCCAACCAAAAAGGAAAAGAAAGTGTAATTTGAAAAAGAATTGTGTATAACCAGTTGTGTTTTGCATTTTGGAGAAAATCTATCTTACTGCAGGAAGGAAAATCACTACATTCCTGCATCAGACCTGTGCCTCACATCAAGCCAGGAGAAGCACCACAACAACAGCCCTGCGAGGAGGGAAAAGAACTTGGTCCCAGGATGCAGCTGGACTTCAAAGGACATCAGCCATCTGTAAGGTCAAGGACAGCCTCCACACACTGGGCCCTATCTACAGACCTGGAGCACCACTGGTACCTGTGTCGAGCAGCAGCAGCAGCAGACAGCCTAACGAGGCTCCCTTGCATCAGTTTCACGATACAAGGACGTTATACCCGAGCCCTGGCTCCTGTACACCTTGTTCCTGCGTACCTGCTGCCCAGACTTACCTTCCAGAGATGCCTCCACCTGTCTCCCTGTTCACCAACAAACTACTGATGTGGGAAGCTTTACCCTCCTTGCCTGAACATTTATTGACAACTATTCACTCTATGAGCTATCTTTGTTTATGCTTGAAGAGTGCCACTAGTTATCGTTAAAGACATTTGTTGCTTTGCTATCTTCACGTGCTCTGGAATACCCTCACTCTGCATAGACTCTGGACAATGAAACATTTTCAGCACTCTTTGAAATGACAATCTCTTGTGGAGCAACTAAGAGTTTGCATTCAGTTTGCCTATACATTCTGGACAGTTGGACTGAAAAGAAAACTTTGTGAACAATGTCATGCCTGCAATCTCAGTCTAACACAAGAAGAACATGCCCCTTGTGTTAATTTGCATGTTTGTCTTCCATTCCACAGTTGCAGAGCAACTATCTTCCTGGCTAAGGAACCAAAGCCACCTGTCACCAATGGACTTTGGGAATGGGTTTGTTGGGACACAACTGAGTAGAAATGCTTGTGATGTTGCTGTTTTTTCTTTGTAGCAATGATGTTTTGCTTTCACTACATTTTGAGGTTTTACCCTGGCAGGCTGAGTGCTTATTCCAACAGGGTTGCCCCATAGCATTTCGTGATCCTGCAAGTCCCACAAAAATCTATGGCTAACGTGTCTGAATGTTAGAACTGGCAAGAATTAATATTGTTTAATTGGTGTTACTGAGAAATTTAGATACTCAGTAACAAAGAAGGGACTGATGCAGAAAAATATTTTCCTGGTTTCTGTTCATATCTGCCTCCCCAGGTCACAGGAAAAACCTCACATTTGGCAACTTAATCTTTCCTCCTTTCAAGGAGAGCATACACATTAGGCTGACTCTGGGTGCAGGGAGACTCCCAGAGCTAACTCAATCAAGTCCCTCTGGATTCAAGGATCGGACCATCAAGAGTCCTCTGACTAGCTCAGCCTACTATTGTTCCTATTGTCTTCTGTAAAATGTAAATCCAGTCTCTTGTTTTTCCTGTATGACTCTGTGACTATGCACATTCTCAGCAACCATGTGATGTTCTGCTTAGAAATGTATAAAAACTGTGGTCACATGTAGCAAAGGGTCAGTGCCCCTCTTGGGGTGCTGTCCACTGCGCTGCGTAACAATAAACCCATACTTTTCCCTTGTTCACCACTCTTCCTGGTCCTATTAATTATCAGTCTGCTTAAAATTCCGCTACAGTTTAGCCACCACTGCCCTGAGATCCCTATCGAAGACCTAATATTACTTAAAAAGGTAAAGGTATCCCTTGACAATTAAGTCCAGTCGTGTCCGACTCTAGGGAGTTAGGGGCTCATCTCCGTTTCAAAGCCAAAGAGCCAGCGCTGTCCGAAGACGTTTCCATGGTCATGTGGCCGGCATGACTCAACACCGAGGCACATGGAACACTGTTACCGTCCCACTGACATGGTACCTATTAATCTACTTGCAATTTCTTGCTTTCGAACTGCTAGGTTGGCAGGAGCCGTCGCACAGATTCGAACTGTCGACGGCCCACTGCATCACCCACTGCACAGTGGCCCACTGCATCACCATATTAACTCAGTACCATTCCTTGTCCCAGTGTAGACTCTATAGCTCTTTCCCATGTTAGAGAGTCAACCCTGAAGAAACTGGGTTAAGCTGGTGCATGGAGGAACTGCAGCAGGTCTTCTCTTGCATGGTCCCAAGATTCTCATATTACTTACAGTGTGAGAAGAAACAATGCTACTGTAGCTCCCATGTCTGATATTAAGAACCTACCCTTAGTTGCCATCAGACTCCATAATAATCTGAAATTTTGTGTGGATTTCATGGTCCCGCACCCCACAGATCCATTTCAGATGAGACTCCATCCACAACTGAACTGAACGGAATCTGGATCAGCTACAGTTAAGCCTGTCCAGAGGCTATCTGGTCTGCTACTCCATTTCAGTGTGAATCAGGCTCTCCTGTTAATGGGCTACAGAAAGTAGCAGTACAGCCTTCTCTTCCAAATAATTTTGTTGATGGATCTTAAGAACTGGAGCAGGGGTATGAGAAAAAAAATACAAATCTACCTGAATAATTCAGCAAACTCAACTCTCTGTAATGCATTTGTCCATTAAAGTTGCACACAAGCAAGACATTTTCTCTTATGATTTTCCTCTTGTTTTTTCACAGGTCACATAGTGGTAGAAAAATAGTGTCTTTTAACACCCACATTGATTTTGGTTGGGTCACAGCTTTTAAAACAGGTGTTATTCCCTGGCAGGGAGATTTTGTGTCTTCTCTCATCTATTCTTCATTTCTGATACGAACGACAGGCTTTCCAAGTTGCTCAATGCATATTATAATGGCATGCAAACAAACCCTAGGGTTGTTTCTGAAATTCTCATTTGAATATCTTCCTGTATTTTGGAGTACTGAATTACCAGGTCTTGCTTGGAACCAATGCAAGAAGCTGTTCCGCGTCTTATTTCCAAATGTTGCACTGAACAGTGTGTGTGCATTTTGCCTCAGCTTTCCGACCCTGGCATTTAGTCATGTCTTCCTTTCCCCACCCTGCTTTACTAATGTGCATGCATGCCTTAATGGGAAACTATACAAAGCAACAACAATCTTGATGTGATCATACACATGACTGAATTAAGATTTATTTTTTTCTGTGCTCTGTTTCCTAATGGGCAGAAGTGCAGGTGCACATTGGTAAAACACTGCACAAAATAAATCGTTTACAGCCCAATCCTATCCAGCACCGGTGCAGCATAGGCACCAGGCATCCGTCCCCGTCCCCCGTCCCCGTCCCCCCGTGCTGCCTGGCAGGAACATACCTTTCTTGCACTGGCACCAGTGGGATGACTCATGCCTCCCAGCTGGTGCTACTTCATGGAACGCTGTCACAATGTGCTTTATGGCACGTTTGCAACAGCTTCCACCAATGGAGTACAACACTCTGCTGGTGCTGGGGCTCGATAAGATTGAACCTTCAGGCTACAATCCTATACACACTTTCCTGGGAATAAGGCCCACTGAACCCAATGGGACTTATCTTAGAGTAGATATGCACCAGATTATGCTGTTATACTGTAACAGACTATCATGGCAGCTCTTTGGAATGTTCTGGAGTTATCTGATATATGTCATAAAATTCCAGACTTTGTTTCTTTTCATTCTGAATACATGGAAATTAATCTATTGCAGTCTTGGGATAACATTCTTTGGTTTTGTAGCCGTTGTTTTACTAACAGTGCTTATTTCCCAAATGTAAGCAATGAGTAATAAAAACAGCCCCAGGTAAATTTCCCTTTATTTTGCATAATTCTCTGGGAGCAATACTGAAGACCCTTTGATCTGAAATCATAATCAAAAGGAATATTATAAAAGACAGTGTGAGCACTTTGTCATTCAGGCAAAATATAGGAAAACATGATTAATAAAATGTAAATAAAGATGAAATAAGGAAGAAAGCATTGCAACGTTTAGCACTTTAGCACAAGTTTGGCCCTCCTGGGCTCTGTATGGCCCAAAAATGACCAAAAAATGCCGGGGGGGGGGGGGTGCTTTTGCACCACGCCGCCGCTGCATTGTGGCAGTGGTATGACAAAAGAGACATCACCCCCAGGGGGCGGAGTTTGTGGTGTCACATGAGGTGTCACGTTGACGCCCCACGGGGGTGTAGCAATGCCTATGATTAGCCGACAGTAAAATTGGTTTCGTTATGTCGTTTCGCTGAAAGTTGCAGTTTCCAAGAACCTAACAACTTGAAGAGAAGACTTGCTGTGTGTGTGTGTGTGTGTGTGTGTGTGTGTGTGTGTGTGTGTGTGTGTGTGTGCACATTTGTGTGTGTATGTGATGATCATGCAACTAATATGTTGCCTTATATTGACTAAGATGAATCAAGTAAGCTGAATATATCTAACCTTGTGATATCCAATTTAACTGGCAGAAACTCTCCAAGGTCTCTGAGACAGATCTCTTCCATCTGCATGATTTGAAACTCAGTACAGTAATAGGAGTGGGTTCTCCTTGAGCATTGTACTTCCTGTGTGCAAAGGGTACACACACTACAACTCAACTATGGCCATTCTTCGAGGGCTTCTTCCCCTTGTTGGATAACTTATGTCTGATGATGATGCAAGGAGAAACAGGATGATGGTGTTGAACACACTGTGAAAAGTTCACCATCATCATGTAACGATGAGTTGATCCTGTAATCTGAGACATGAAACAAAGTTCTGGCCAATTTGATTTTTTTTTTTTTTTGCATTTGTTACTGGAGCTTTTTCAGCTGCTTAATTATTTATAAATGTTCTTAGATTTTTAGATAAATACCAGCAAAAAAAAAATCCTATTGTGAACATCACAATGACAAAAATTACATTACATAAGCAAATAATCCCTGGTACAATTTCCACTGATTTATTATTATTATTATTATTATTATTATTATTATTATTATTATTATTATTATTATTATTTAGTGACACCAAGGATAAAGCTGTTCAGCGGAACTTTTAAAAGAATGTTGCAGCTGAAATGCTGGCTTTAAAAAATGTTCCATCAATCCCGAATCAAATCCTTTCACTTTATATATGTAAGGTACAGGGAAGGTATAGGGAATATAACAAGGGTATTAATGTACCTGACCAGTTTGTTAGGGATCACATAACCAGTGTGATGGCGTCAGAAAGCCAATTCAGAATGTGGACAATGCTTCCTGCTACCAGCATTCTAAATCAGTGTTATGACAACATCACCATGTTGCAAGTTACATTTGACTACATGAATCTCTGTGTCAAAGTCTACTCAGAGTGAGGACAGGAAGCTGTGGAGGGAGGTCATGCTTCAAACACTTCTGGTACTTTAATATAGAATGGATATTCTCATGGCTTGGTACGATTTTAAGCGAAATAGGATATGAGGATTCAGAAGTCCTGTAAGAGATTAAAAACTTGTACAGACTTAAGAGATTAAAAACTTGTAAAAATTGTACAGACGCTTGAAAGACCAATTAAGAGCACATACACACTGTTAAAAGTCTCAAAAGTACCAATCCAATGTCAGTCTGGTACTGTTGAAAAATCCATAAAAGAAGGGTGCTTTTCTTGGGAAACAAAAAGGTTCACAAAGCATCCCCATTTCATCTCAGCTCTAGATTTAAATCTTCACTAGTTTTAGCCCTTAGGTTTAGTGCTGCACCTTTTTGACGTTAAGCCAACATGCTAAATACTTTGTGCAGATACATGCAAGCATTCTGTTTGTTACCCATTAACGTTTCCGGTTCTTAATGTGCAGTTGCCATGCTGCTGCTCAGCCCAGATTATGAAGTGATAAATTAAATCCTTGACTTTGTTCATAACAAACAATTTAGGCAACCTGTTCCTCATACAAATAATGCAATACGGGCTGAAAAAAACCAGTGGTGCTACAGATACAGTAGTTATGTGGCTCATGTGTTTTACCCATTTAGATTCTGACCTCTGTGAAGAGCACTGAGATCTAGAGTCGACTTCTCAAGCCACAGAGGACTATGACTTTTATTTTGTCTGTAAGCAGTGTGCCCTATTTAAGTAGGCCATGGTATATCAGTGGCATCTGGACTTGAACTAAACAGTGTACTTGGAAGAGAGTCTGCCAGCTCCCTTGTGATCTGTTCCAATATTTAATCATAACTGCTGTTAAAAATATTATGTCTTGTTTTCAATACAGATTTCTCAGCTCAGTTTACGGATTTTTCCGTACATGTGTGAGCCAAGTAAAATGTGTCATCATTTCATTTCAAGCATTCTTTTGTTTAGAATGAATTAGGATATTTAAAGATTACTCTGATATTTGGAGATGGTGATGTATTCTTGGCAGATTGCGGAAGACCTTTATATTTTGAGGAGTTAGTGGTCTGCACAAGGTCTTCCCACTGGTCAGTCTGTTCTTTCGCAATTGAGCTAATCTTTGGGTAACATTGTTGAGTCATGCTTAGTTAGCTTTAGCACCTGTTAGTAATGATGCTGTTAAATCTTGCAATGCTCTGGGCACCAGGCCAAGGTCACATACCTGGATGAGGCCACATCTCCAGTGGCGTAGCTAAGGGGGGCCCAGGGGCCTCGGGGGCCAGGCCTCTGGGGTGCCAGGAGGGGCACCATTTAATAATAATAAATAATGTATTATTTATTGAATTTATATCCCACCTTTCTCCCCTCCATAGGGGGACCCATTTTTATTAGGATGTGTACTGTACTGTAAGGGCCTGGGGGATGAAATGTTACATTTTTGTGAATGTTTTGGAATCATTATTATTTATTGTTAATTAATTATTAATTATTATCACAGTTAATATTGTACGTAATGAGTTTGTTGGGACTCGAGGGTGTGCAAAAATTTCATGGGCACCGGGTGCACTGGACCCTACCAATGGCGCCGATGTAGTGGGGTGGGGGGGTCGACCGCCATAGGGTGACACATGCAGAAGGGTGACACGCGTCACCCTACGGAGGCTCGAGGCCGGGAGAAGGCCTCGGAGCGTCCGCCCCGTCCAGCTGTCCGGGGCCTTCTGACGAGGCCTCCTGCTCGTTGTGCGCATGCGTGGATTTTCCATGCACGCGCACACCGTCGCTGAGGGCAAGAGCCTGCCCAGTTCCCTCAGCTGTGGGTCCGCCTTGTTTGCGCATGCGCAGACCGCCGCTAAGGGCAACCGGGCAGCCTCGTACGGTCTGCCTCGGCGGTCTGCGCATGTGCAAACATGGAGGACCCGCAGCTGAGGGCAACTGGGCAGGCTCTTGCCCTCAGCGACGGTGTGTGCGTGCGCAAAAAATCCACGCATGCGCACAACGAGCTGAGGGCAAGGCCGAAGACGCCCAGACTGAGGTAGATGATGCACAATGGCGGGGGGAGGGGGCGATGTGCGTCACCCCTGCCCCAAGGCGATGCGCGTCATAGTGACGCCACTGAACCTAGCTCCTCCTCTGCACATCTCACCTGTGTGTTCTGACACACTTGCCTCTCTTATACGCTGTTGGATGCCCAACTCCCTGGAAAAAAGTTGTGGTGCAGTCTGGACTCCCTGCACTACAAGTATACGTGTGATGGTACCTGGAGCAGGATACGTTTTTCCCCATGTTTGTAAGGCTATACCTAATATGGATTTAGATCTAGGACCTTGGTCGAAGCTTTTCTGAAGAAAAAGTAATTCATTTTCATATACAAATGGCTGCAATGTAAAGCATGCATCATATTTTTCCCAGGGGCAGAAAACCAAGGACAGTCAAATTGGTTGTATGCAAATATTTAAGAGCAAGACAGGTGGTGAATTATTTTGCCTGTGAACTGAAATGTTGCTATGACTTTGATTTGATTGAATGTGACATGCTGGGCTCTTGCTGATTATTTACAATCATGTTTGCTACAAGTAATAGGGATTTTACAATGTGTAATTCCCTCACATTGTCTTAACGTTATCTCTTGTATTCCCATATGTACCTAGTTTCTTGTTGATCCCAAGTCTTTGTGGTATTGTTTTGTGTATGTAGATCCATCTGTGGAAGGATGAACAGACTACTACTTTTCCCTTACTGCAGTGGTACCCATCTGGTCATATATGCCACAAGTCAATACTAAACTACGATCCAGGATTGGGTTGCTGGGAAGAGCAGGGTACGACAGCAGGAGTGACTTCTGCTGTTGTAAAATGACTGCTGATGGCACTCTGCAGCTCCATCGTAAATAAATAAATAAATAAATAAATAAATAAATAAATAAATAATAATAATAATAATAATAATAATAATAATAATATAATTCCTGTATTTATATTCTGCCTTTCTTGGTCATTGGGTTTCTCCTCTAACTTTAAGTCAAGACGGTTTACAACAGTCAGGCGATTCTAAACCAAACAGTTTGTACATTAAATAAATGTCCTAATCTTTCATAGGATGCTTCTTTCCAGGTGTTTCCTTTCATGGTGTGGCCTCTTTCCTGGCATTCAGCTCCCAAGCGTTGACTGACAGACAACTCCCTCTCACGGAGCACCAGCTGCAGCTCTCTCTCTCTCTCTCTCTCTCTCTCTCTCTCTCTCTCTCTCTCTCTCTCTCTCTCTCTCTCACACACACACACACACACACACACACACACACACACACACACACACACACACACACACACACACACACACAGGGCTTCTGCAGCTTTGTCAGCAGCGACCGAGTCTCGAACTGCCGTCCTTGATCTTCAGGCATGTAAGGCTGCAGCTCTCCGGACTGAGCCAGACCTCCTGCCCATAAGAACATAAGAAGAGCCCTGCTGGATCAGGCCAAAGGCCCATCTAGTCCAGCTTCCTGTATCTCACAGTGGCCCCACCAGATGCCTCAGGGAGCACACAAGACAACAAGCTACCTGTATCCTGTTACCGCTCATTTGCACCTGGCATACAGAGAACGCCTACTCAAAAATCAGGAGGTTGCTTATGGCTTGTAATTTGTGATGGACTGATGACTGAAGAACATTAAAAAGCCACATTTTAAAGAAGCAAATAAAAGAATGCACTTGGCTGTTAATTCACTTTAAAACAGATTTATTTATTCATTTATTTATTTATTTGCAATATTTCTATCCCGCCTTTCTCCCCGAGGGGACCCAAGGCGGCTTACAACAGAAAAAATACAATACCAAAAAATACATACATAAATAGTTAGTTTCAAAACAATAAAAAACAGTTAACAAAAACTAATAAAAATTACTAACGTAGGAAGGGAACATGATAGGAGGTAAGAGATGTTCTATGTGGCAATAATTTTCGCAATACTTTTTAATAACTTTTACAAGAAACTGATGTAGCAGCTGGGGCAAATGTTGTTATCAATAAATACACAGCATGTTGAAAGAACTGACAGAATGTAGTAACTAACAGCGCAAACCTAGGCCTCTCTACTTCAAAGTAAGCCTGCTAAATTCAATGGGACTTACCACCAGGTAATCGTATAGGACTGCAGCCTAACAGTCTAACAGCGCAATCCTGTGTAACTCCTGCACCGATGTAACAGTAGATCCACTGGTGTAAGTGCACTTATGCCAGTGTAACTTGCCATACGTTGATGAACGTAGGTTGGACACCAGCGTAACCCCTCGCAGACGCAGTTCAGATGCAGGACAGACGCCAGTGCAACTCTGCCAGCGCAGGGGGCATTCTGGGGGCGTTTTGCCACCCCTGGAATTCTCCCTGCACCAGCGAAGTTGTGCTGGTGTCCGTCCTACATCCAAACTGCGCGAGCATGGCGTCCAAGAGGGGTTACGCTGGTTTCCGTTTTGCGTCCATCGGCGAATAGCAAGTTACACTGGCTTAGGTGCACTTACACCGGTGGATATACTGTTACACTGGTGCAAGAGTTACACAGGATTGCGCTGTAAGAGAGGGGGATGGATCAGGCCTGGGAGGGGGTTGAAATCGGCGATTTGGGGTCCTTATCAGGTGCCATATCCTAGGCCCATTAAATAGTTGGAGGAAGTAGAGTAACGGCGTCGCCGGCCTGCCGTGTAATGGCGTAGCCAGCCCGGCTGGGACGGGGATATGGCCGACACCATCCCCCTCCCGGGCTGGCTAGGCCAATGACCCCCTCCGTCACGGGACAGACCGCCCACGCGGCCAGCGGAGGAGGACTCACCTTCTGCTGCCGGCCGCATGCTCGTCCCGGTGCCGGAGTGAGGGAGGCCGGCCTTGCACCGGCCTCTCTTACTCCAGAGTCGTCGCAAATGTGCTTTATGGCACGTTCGCAATGGCTTCTGGCAACTGAATGTTCGTTCCGTCGCCGGCTGCTTTTCCAGGATTGCGTTGTGAATCGAGTCACCGAAGCAATGAAAGGTGCTATTTCACTCCCCCCCCCCCCCCATTCATTCTGTGAAACCAATCATGTTCTATAGGCATCGTGGTCTGGTTAAGTGTAGGTTGGTCACAAATGAAAAATCCATAACTAGGAAAGGCTTCTTCTGGAGGCTTACCAGAAACCGGATAAAGTATTCAAATTGCACCTATTATGTAAATGTTATTTGATCTTGTATTCTCATATAGACTTAAACTCTCCTGTATTAGCAGGAGTGGATATTTTTACTCAAGATGATGGAGCTATTTATGCTCGGCACGGCACAATGTCCTAACTGAAAGCAATGTAGGGAAGGACGATATCATTCACTTGATCCATGGAGATTCAGATGAGGTCTGCATCACTGTTCCTTTATTTTTAGGTCTACTTTTAGCTCCAAAGCACCAGGTGACACATGCCATTTAAAAACCAGCAAAACAGTTCAATACATCAGCATACTCATGAATCATTTCTTTTAATTGAAAAAAAGGCAAACTGTAACAAAACATAACACTAAACCAGGGCAAAGCCGAAGAGCCAGCGTTGTCCGAAGACGCCTCCGTGGTCATGTGGCCGGCATGACTCTCCTGGCCACAGCGTGTAGCATGCGGCTGGAACACGGAGCGTTGTTTACCTTTCCGCAAGCGGTACCTATATATCTACTCGAATTAACATGCTTTGGAACTGCTAGGTTGGCAGGAGCTGGCCAAGCAACGAGAACTCACCCCGTCGCGGATTCGAACTGTTCATGGTTCAGCGGTTTAACCCACTGCGCCACCCGCTACAAAACAGGCACAGTGTCTAGCAGTTAGCGGTAGTAGCCCTTTCAACCTTGTTTTATGCTTCACGCTTCTTACTGGTCAAACTGGGGTTACTGTACTGGGAAATTGGAAATCTTCACCCAAACCAAGGCTTCACCCAAACCAGGAAGCCCAGACAGAAGGAAGTTGCCTCCCTCCCAGGTTAACAAAGAAGTTCAAAATCATAGGAGCAGAGGCATCACTGTAGCGTGGTGGGCGGCGCGCCCCAGGGTGACCCGGGAGGCTCCGCGCGACCCACGCGTCACCCGGGAGGCTCCAAGGCCGGGAGAAGGCCTTGGAGGGTCCTCCCGGGCCTGCGCTCCTGGGCCTTCTGAGGAAGGCCCACTGCGCGAACGCTTTTCCCTCAGGAACGGTCTGTGCATGCGCTAAAACACGTTCTAAATAGCGTTCGCGCAGCGGGCCTTCCTCAGAAGGCCCAGGACAGCCAGCCGGGGAAGACGTCCCCGAGCTGGCTGCAACCATTGAGGGGGCGCCCGGAGCAGCAGCCCGTCGGACGCCCGGAGCGGCAGCCACGTCGGGCGCCCGGAGCGGCAGCCACGTCGGGCGCCCCCCAAATCGCGGTGCGGCCTATGGCCGCGCCAAAGATTTGAAAAGGGGGTGTGTCGGGGGGAGGCGTCACTAGGATGACACGTGCACCCCGCTCTGGGGTGACGCGCATCTAGTGATGCCACTGCATGGAGGTGGGGGTGGGGTCCTTTTAGAATGCAAGTAGCAGAAGATCATGATGGTCTGCAGATGTGGCAATCCCTTCCAAGTGAACTTGATCCAGAAAGATAAATCAGGAAAAAAAATATATAAGGACTCTATTAAAAGGCTGTACGAACAAAACGGAGGGGAAATAAAAAGAATCACAGGAAAACACAAATCAAAAAGCAAATGGGAACAATAAATGGGGTTGTTGGCAAAAGGCAGGCAGGTTAAAATGCATGTGGCAAATAAAACAAATCTATGATGTGATTAATTGAAAACTGGCCCTATTCTTGTTGCTCAAACCGTCCCAGGATTCTGGTCCCTCACACTGAAAATGCAACATGCTGAGCAGGTGTGCCTTTCGCTGCAACAGTTGTTCTTGAGCAACAGATTGGGCAATACACCTAAGCATCCTAAGCATCCCAGTGCGGTACTTAAAAAACAACAACCCTAGCATTGGAGATGTCATGGGTCCATCCGGCTGAATGCTTTATGACCACCTGTGCATTCCTATTTGCCCCTTGAGCTGGTCAGGTGGACTTGGATGTCCAATTACATGCCAATTCAAGAATGGGGGCTGGCCAGGATGTATTGTCTTAACTGGATCCAAATGATGAAGATAAACAATCCACAAGGAACCCATCAGCTTTGCCATATAGTTCTGCAGTGGTGCTGAATTTAAAGATTCTGAGGAAGCATCCCAGGACAATGTCGTCTGGAGGATGGGGTGAGGGTAAAAAAGGTCCAGAAGTAGGCAAAGATCAGAAATTAAAAACAAAGTTTTAAGTCCGGGTTTTCGGACCATGGTAATTTTAATAAAGATGACATTTTATCTGACGTTTCATCCACCAATGTGGAAGACATCATCAGGGAAATGTGGAGAAAGCTAACTCTGGCAAAACAGTACTATTTAAACAAGTTGATCAGATGCAAGTCATTCTGCTGATTAGTAGCCAGTTCAGGTAACTGACAAGGTTCTTAACTGTATGGGTTCTGCAGCCATGTCAATGTAAAAATAGAGAAATAAAATCGTTTACCGCTTTTGTTGTTTGTTTAGATTTCTTTATATTGTGCAGGTGTAACATACACAGAAAGGTTTTCTTACAATAACAACAACACGAGATCCTACTTCCCAAGCTGACGTTTCACTCCATTCACGGAGCTTTCTCAAGGCAATTTGGCAGTAAAAACTGCTGGATGAAAAAGAATGTTACGGAGTGGTGACAGTTAAACATCAGTCTGTTGCTCAAAGTTAAAGGGACGCACTACTTTTGTCCTCAGAGTTATTCAACACTTATTACTTTGGTTATTCAAAATTGGCATCCATATCCTATTAGCATATGTCATTTCCTGCTGGCGGTTCAGTAACTTTGAAGATTTCGTCTGGGAAATCATTAGAGCCTCCAAATTTAATCTATGTTTTAATCTGGGTTCATGAAACAAGGCGCGTGCATGCTCAAACATTATCCTGTGTCCTGATTCTTTCACATGCAAGGCTACTGCTGATTTTTCTTCTTGCTTTGCATCTGTTGCTCTTTGATGTTCCCGGACCCGGACCCCTATTGGTCTTTTCGTTTGTCCCAGATAAACTTTCCCACATTCGCAGCCAATTTCATATACTCCGGGGTTAGATAACGCTGGTCTGGGGTCCTTGGGATTTTGTAGCAGTTGCTCTATTTTCGTTGTTGGGCTGAAAATAGTTTTCACATCATATCTCTTAAAGATCTTTTCTTTTTGGCATGCACAGTGCATGAGTTCTCCTATCGCTACCTCCTCCTCCACGGCCCACCACGTCTTCTAAATTGGCTGGGCAGGGAAGATCCTGTTCTCAGTTCAGAAGAAGCAGAGGAGATGAAGGAGGAGCAGTACAAGATGGAAGTGCTTTTCCTGATCGCTCTCCTGGAAGGAGAGCACGTGGGAACAGAATTGCAGGAGCAGCAACCTCCTCCTCCAGCTCCACGACCAGAATCTCCACCCGCAGGACTGGAGGAGTAGGGAAGCTGCGCCCCCTTCCTGCTTGCTGTCCATTGGCACTTGAGCTTGGCATTGAGCTTGACACTGCTCAGCAGTGAGGAAAAGGCCCTCTGTAGATGTTCAGAGGTACCATTGATGGACTGTCCTCCCCAGTGAGAGCCATAATAAGGCACCAGTGCCGTTAGCAATCATTGATAATTTAAGACTGTCTGATTTGCCAAGTCATCAAATGGTTGAGCTCTCGTGTTTGAGGGTGCTTTGGTGTCCCCCCCCCTTGTTTGTGCATCCAATTTTATCTGATTGGTTTTCTATTTGTATTTTGTATAATATTAATTATTTTTCATTGTAATTGGTTTTGTTGTTTATTTTGTGATCTGCTTTGAAAACTGTGCAGAGGCAGGATATGAATATTTTAAATAAATGAAATTTCTTCATTACATACCAGTAATTTCGAACTGTTTTGTTTGTTTAGACAAAAACAGGCCTGTGGCCAAAGATGGGAGGATGCTGAAGTAAAGAGGCATGTTGAATAGATAGTGTGATATAAAGACAGAGAGACCTGGGTTCAAATCCTCAGTTTCTGAAGCTCACTGAGTGATCTTGTGCCACTCAACATTTCTCAGCCTAACCTACCTAACAGGGTTAATGTGTATATAAAATGGGGAAGAACGTATGTACTTATTATATTCCTACCACACCTTCCACCAAGAAGCTCACGACAATGCCCTTTACATAGTTACCTTAATTCTCCCAGTTTATTTTCACAACAACCCTGTGAGGTAGGTTAAGCTTCAAGGTAAGCCCATGTCACAGTGAGTGTTCATGGGTGTTCAACAGGAACGGAGGTCTCCCTGCTCCTAGACTTCACTCTAATAATCACTACACCACACGGGCTAGCCTTCTTGGAGGAAGGGCAGCTTACATATCTACTCCATAAATAAAGAGGGCTACAAGACCCAAACACACAGTACTTGCAAGAGGCTTTTCTTTTTTTATACTACTGGAGTAGGACTGGAATATGTCACCTCTTCCTGCACAGAGGCAGGGTGCTTATTCCCCCCCCCCCCCAAGATCAAATCAGTCAATCCTAAATGAAATCAACCCTGACTGTTCCCTGGAAGGACAGGTACTGAGGCTGAAGCTCAAATATTTTGGCCACCTAATGCGAAGAGAGGACTCTCTGGAGAAGACTCTGATGCTGGGAAAGATTGAAGGCAAAAGGAGAAGGGGAAGGCAAAGGATGAGATGGTTAGACAGCATCACCGATGCAACGAACATGAAAATGAGCGAACTCAGGAAGATAGTGGAGGACAGGAAGGCCTGGCGGGATGTGGTTCATGGGATCACGAAGCGTCGGACACGACTTAACGACTGAACAACAAAACACCCCAAATAGATTAGCTCAGAGATCAAAGTGTACCACATAAACGATGCAAATATTTCATTCAAAAACAGAAGTGCAACAATCAGTATTCTGCAGCGCCTCTTGGAATGGCAATGCAGTGAATGGACAGAAATAGAAGCAAACGTATTTAATTCACTCATTAGACAGGGGAAGCACATGAATGCCAATTGCCACCTAATTGCCAGACATCTGAATCTGGGATACGTCACTAAAAATGATTGTGAACGGTTCTGTCTGAGAGAAATGAATAATCTTCCAGTCTTTTATCCCTGGCAGTTCACTAGAGTGTGAAAGATTTTAAGGGAACAATCTGTCAGGAACTCCGCCCACACAAGCCCCATTCAAGCAAATACAACTTGCAAATGCATATGCTCCCTTCTTTGTCCCTGTTTTCTGGTCCCCTCCCTGGCCCTGATCAAATGATGTCTCTCTCTCTTGTCCCTATGGGCCTTTAAGGGAGATCTTGCATGTGCCTTTGGTGGTGGTGGGGTATGCGAGTACACTTGGGCTGCAACCCCAAGTCTCATTGAATACAATGGAACTTACTTTTCAGCTTAGAAGCCCTGCAGGGCCGCTGTTGCTAACCTATGTCTGTGCAACTGGCAGAGAAAAGGTTTAGCAATGCACAACAGAGAGCACAAAAGTGCCTCGGGGTGAATTTAAACAAGACATTGGAGAGTCAGATCTCTTGATTGTTTAACTATTTGTAAAATAAAAGAGCAGCTGGGGGGGCACTTGGGCCATTCAGGTTTGGGGGAGTGGGTAACCCTTTTCCCCATATGATTTTCTCAGTGATCATCTACTCCTGCCCAGCTGCTACTTGTCCCATTAGGGAATACTTAAGGCACACTTACGTTTTCCCTAATAGGGCAAACAACAACTGGGGAGATTTTAATGGAAAAATTGTGAGGTAGGAAAGAATTAAACCCTCTCCAGTGCTATCCAAATACATCCAAATACAAATTCCTCCGTCCTGCTGCTTCTTTTTAAAATGTTTAAAAGAGACAGCCTATCACAGATCTCCAAAACAGATCCCAGTTGTTACATACAGGGCGCAATGAGCAGGACGTCTGGCTCAGTTGGTAGAGCGTTCGTCTCACAAAACTGCCTGAAAGTAACAGCTGAAGCAGCTGAAAGCATGTTGAGGCGAACGCCAGAAAGAGAGAGAGCTGGACTGTGAAAGTAACAAGTAAAAGGACTGTGAAAGAATGAAGGGTTCTAGGAAAGATTAGAATGTTATTATATTGTAAAAACCCTTTGGGGTTTAGAACAGCTTGCCCATGTACACCACCTTGAATAAAGTCAGAGGAGAAATCCAATGACGAGAAAGGCGGTATATAAATATATATAAATAGTGAGCGCTGCGCCATTCCAAGACGTCGTGAACATGCCATAAAACATGTTCGCTATGCCTTGGGAGTAAGGGAGGCCGGCGCAAGGCCGGCCTCCCTCACTTTGTCGCCAGACTGAGGATGCGACAGCTGGAGGAAGGTAAGGTCTCCTGCCGGCAGCCGCATGGGTGGTCTGGCAGGCAAGGGAGGGGAGCCATTGGCCTAGCTGGCCCGGGAGGGGGCGGGGGATGGCTCTTGCCATATCCCCGTCAGGCCAGCTAGGCCGTTACATGGCCTTCTATTCCGCTACTTAGCTGGTGGAAATCCGAGCCTCCCCTTCCCCGAGTAGACCTCTGGGCAGCCGAATGACAGGCACCCTCGGGCACAGGATCCGGCGAGCGGTCCTGGGCCGCAGGCTGGATCCTTACACAGGATTGCGCTGCCCGCATATGAAATTCTTGGGAGAATTCGATCAGACACTTGTTTATCTCCCACTCACTTCAGCAGGGTTTGGGGTAATAGGCATTCCTGCCGGCTTGTGCCTAAAACATTCAGGGGACTCAGATCTCTGAATGTTCAGAATGAGGCCTGATTTATATATTAGCAACATGCCAGCATCTACAAACACTGGTTCATCAGTGAATAAAATCTTTATTTAAAGTGACTATCTACTTGGGAGAGATGAATTATTCATTTCCTGAGCTCGCTTGATAACAAACTCCTCTCGAGACAAAATTGGTTTAGATTTTTTTTTAACAATGGGAGCTATATTTCATCAGCATGAACAGCTTCCCAGATTGCGTTTCTTTTTTAATTTTAATATTATTGACTTTTAATGATTCAAAATAAATTCAAAAATGTTTTTTTTTTAATTATAATTTAAATCACAATTCCGGAAAGCATAAGCTCCATCAAAATGAAAAGGATGACAGTCACATGCACACCCAAACCTCAGTTCTTTAACCAAAGATTTGACAGGGTGATGCAAAGGCTTAAAATAGCATGGCAGCCCAATCCTATCCCTCGCGACTCCAGAGCGTGCAGCCACAGCAACATACGCTGCATGCTATGATGGGGTCTCTCTCTCTCTCTCTCTCTCTCTCTCTCTCTCTCTCTCTCTCTCTCTCTCTCTGTGTGTGTGTGTGTGTGTGTGAATCACACAGCTAGTGAGAGGTAAGTAAAACACTCATGGTAAGCCGCCTGATCGCCTATTGGTCTCCTCAGACCCACACCAGCTATTTTGCTGGTTTAAATCTGAGGAGAGAAAGATGGTAGGGTGGGTTGGAAAATTGGGGATAGGATCTGGCGTGCACTTTTGCTGCCAAGGTCCACCCCCTCCGCTCCAGCCCTACCCGCTCCAGCCCCACCCCCCTCCTCTTTGCCCTACCCTGAAATTAGGATGGAAGGAAGGAAGAGGTCTGCAGGTAGGGACAAGAAGATAATGAAAGGGAGTGGAACGTAGTAGCCAGACAAAGCTATCCTGGGCTTCATTGATCTGCTTGTTGTCTCTAATCAGTGATGGTTAACCCAGACTGACAGTGAAGTAACTGCAGGATGAGCCTCAGCTGAATCAGGGACAATGGGAAGACTGGATACTTCCCAAAAAAATTACATATTTAGAGAGAGTACATCTCCTTGGGAGGCAGTTTCTAGTAGAGGAAACATAAATAGACCCTTCCAATGCCTACACCCAGTTACTCTCTCTCTCACAGCGCAATCCTATCCAATTTACACTACCAGTGTAACCAGCGGTGCAGCACGAATGGGAGGCTCTGGAACAGAAAGGGGATTCAAATCCCCTCCAAAGGGGGATTCAAAAGGAATTTAAATCTGCCCTCCCCTCCAAAGCCTCCTGCCCTGCCCTGCCCTCCCCCGCCGGTTACACTGGTGGTGTAAGTTGGATAGGAATCTGCTTTCAGCCTAACTTATTTTATCAGGCTACTGTGAGGATATATGTTCCCTAAGTTCATTGGAAGAATGATGTTATATGTTCCCTAAGCTCATTGGAAGAATGACGTTATAAGAATATGATAAATGTGTAAAATAAAGTACCGTATATTTGTGTTCCTTACATTTGTATCATCAGGCTTACCAGATCGTCGCCGGGATGGGAGCGGGGCGTGGGGGGGCCAGAACGTGTTGCGTTCTGGCCCCCCCACGCCCCGCCCCCTTAAGGGTAGACCACTCCTGTCCCGGCGATGATCTGGTAAGCCTGTGTATAATGCCTTTGAAGCCCAACAATAAGCTCAGGTTTCAGCAGAAGTCACCTCGTAGGGGGGAAAGCAGTTTTGGTAATCTGTCCTTAAACTTTGTAATCAAAATAGGGAATATGGAATCTGCACCATCTGCTCAGTTTTTTTAAAACTCTGTGAAAAATAATCCTTGCATGATTTACACCTTACATATTCCTATTGTTATGACAGCATTTCTCTGAGCCGCATTGCCCTTGGAAATGTATCTCCAGGTGGAATTTGAGACATCCCTGGTCAGGTTTATGTTACTGGATATTATTTATATGCACTTCTATTGTTCAAATATATTGTTCCTTCAAAGACAATTAGAGAATCTGATTGAAATGGTTCCAATCATATCAATGGTAAATAACTCCTGGGGATTTGCCAGTCTGGTTTCAAATTGTTTTATCAAACTTCTGGGCTACTCTGTGTTATAGATGCAATGGGAGCATATTGTAGTGGAAATGTCAGTTGTAAAGGTTTGTATATGGGATAAAAAGAGATTGCCATATAGCAGGATATGTTAGATCGTTATATCCAAATTAAGGTGGTAAAACTACATTACAATGAGGGCTGAGCTGAACTGTGGGGGGTGTATTTCATAAATGCTTTCCTGCAAAAAAGGACTCCCCTTTTGATTATTTTTGAGATAGGTTAGAGAGTGGGCAAAACGTTCATGAGGCAATGCAGCAAGTCCTCACTTAAAGTTGTTTCATTATAAGTCTTTTCGTTTTAAAGTTGTTGAGGAAAAAAATCAATTCCCAGCCAAAAAAAAAAATCTGGACTACTGTCTGTGTGGAGTTTGAATGTTTTCCCCATGTTTGCATGGATTTTCTCTGGCCCAGAAAGCTCACATTTATGTTTTTGTGACCAGAAATAGGCTGTAAACTCTTGTTTATGTATATCAATTATTAGCCTATGGTAAAATTGGTTTCGCTATAAGTCATTTCGCTTAAAGTTGCAGTTTCCAAGAACCAATCGACAACCTTAAGTGAGGACTTGCTGTATTTAGTAGTGATGAGAACAGGAAGAGACGGGCAAAAAGACAAGAGTGCAGAGGAGAAGAAACTTCCACAGGATGTCAAGCCTGGAAGTACTTGAATAGCCTGGAAGTGATTTAGGTGGAATATTCAGCAGCATTCCCCTCCTTTTCTCCATAACATTAGTTCAGGCTATTGCCATATATATCCCTGCTCATTCATAGTGAGGAAAATGCAATACCAAAAGCAATGTCCTCACTCTGAATTTACTTTCAGTGATGTTGTCACAATGTGAAATGATTGACCCCAGATTGTGCACTACATGATCCCTGATTGGCTGGGACTACATAGTGAAGGAGAAAGAGGAAACACGGGTGCCAAGATCGCGGTGTGTGTGTGTGTGTTACAGTAACTATTAACAGCCATGAATAAAAGCACTGAAGATGTGTTGCTGAAAAGTTATGTTGGAAGGAATTTTGTTCTCCCCTGAATACAATTTTCATGCTTAAAATATTCACACATGAGCGTTCGGTACAGTCGTAACTACAATATCTTGGAAAGTCTGCATAGAAAATGAAGGTTGGTCATAATGATCAAATTATGCAAAGCCTTATACCCAATAAGTGGGGAAATAGACAGTTAAATCATGGATTCTTCAGACCAAGGTGTTCAACTTGGCCCTTGAGGCACTCCTAAAATTATTCTTCATTAAAAAAGAGCACACTCTAGCCATAATAATTAGGGAAATAAACTTGGCTGAGCTCCCTCAGAACTCCCTATGGTGGCTACAAGGCCATATTTTCAGCTGTAGGTAACTTTTAAAATTAATGGTTTGTTGAACATGTACTATTGCGTTCACTAATTAGCATTGCATTATCAGGTGGCAGGGGAAGGAGAAAGAGTTAGTGAAATAAGGGGGAAAGGACAGTAGCCAACCAAAGCAAGAAATGAACCAAACAAGCTTCAGTTAGGGAGGGGAAGCTAGTAAGATAGAAACATGCCTTGTGTGTAGAAAATGGGCTATGTGCATAGAGGCATCTTTATGCACATAGCCATCTATGTGCATAAAGTTGCCTCTATGCACATAGCCCATTTTCTTTTCTGTTGCCGGTTCTCGGATATCTATCTCGGATATCGGACATTCTGTCATGTCTCTGTATGTATTCACACAATAAGGAACAGGTTGACTCAACACCACAATCCACTAGTGACTAGGGAGTGACTATACAGTAGATGGTCATTTACCAAGTGGAAACTTCCTGTGGTATGAAAAGGTCATGGGGATGTGGAGTATCATCTGTCGTGTATTTGCTTGTAGGTAAGAATTTATTCCACATATCTGTGCCAAGCAAGAAATCTGGGGCTGCAAGGGTATACATTGGGTATACATTGCTTTATACCCTTATTACTGGTTGGTAAATTGTTCTCGCCCATAAGCTGCCACAGTGTGGAGTAGTGTGGCAATGTTTTGTTGAGTACAGTGATATGAATTGATTAAAATAATTTTATCAAATCAAAAGGTGCACCTGATTCATGTGCTGATCCTTTTAAAAAAATGACAACATGTACTCGGAATAATTGCAATAAGCATAGGAGTCAAGCACCACCATAAAAGAGAAATGTTCCTTTGTGTGAGAAGAGGAATGCCACTTTGAAGGTAATGCCTCCTGCATGATAGATGTGAATGAATGTATGCAGATTTAAAATGATCAATACATGGAAGGGCAGCCTGGTACTGCCTAAAATGCAGCAGCCAGCCTAAATGGCCGGCTGCTGCATCCTAGTTAGGATGTGGGACGCGCCCGCTTGCCCAGGACTCACCTCAGGGAAAGGGGATGTTCCCCAGCTCTGGAGCTGGCGCGCGTTCGGGGAGGCTGTGTAAGGCCAGCCCAGACTGGGAAGGGGCATTGTATATTGGCACAACCCAGTGTCGATATCCCCTCCCAGGCCAGGCCGGCCAATGGCCCCCTCCCTCGCCACACCTGTCTGCCCTCCCCACGCCCCTGCGCTGACCAGCGTGGCCTTTACCTGGGTTGGCCGATGCAGGGCCAGGTAGGTAGCAGAGTAAGCAGTGCCGGCCTCTGCGCCTTTCGCCACTTACTCCAGAGGAGCCTTAGGCACTTTTGCGACTCCTTAGACCAGCGGAGCACGTGCTCCGCCAGCCTATATATAGGCAGGATTGTGCAGTAAGATTTTCTTTAATTGGGTGACAAATAATTAGTGCTGGATCTGTTCATCATTCTACACATATAATATACACCTTAAGAGTATGGGATTGAGGGGACATTGAAAAGCTTTTATGCCCATCTAAGTGCAGGCAGGGGTAAAATAAGTAACTAAACAACACCAGTATATTCAATCTCTTTTACAGATGTGACTTTCTACCAGTTGCAAGACCATGCTTCCCGGAGCCAAAAAAGGATCCCAGTTCTTGATCAATTAAACTTAAGCCCTTTTCAGATGTTGGTCCATAAAAAGATGAATGCGTTCAGGCAGAGGAGGCAGCATCATGGCAGCCAGATCCATCCATCCCTGACCTCTGCACATTCTTTTCTGAAATGAGGCTATGCTCATAGTGGGCGACACCATTATTTCAGACCTTGAAATGAACATGCATAGTGGTGGTGAGACACTGCTCCTATGAGCCCCCCCCCACACACACACACCAATGCATGTTCATTTTTCTAATGACATAGCATCTGAAATGCACTCATTGCACAGATTTAAAACATCATTGTGTTTTTGTATTTCTGTGTGGAACTCATCAGCCGTGGGAAACAAGCACATTCATCCAGCATCACAGTCTCTTCCATTAGTTATTAGTACATTAAGTCACTAGGACACCATTTATATGCATGCATTCTTGGAATCAATTATATTTCTTGGCAGTTTCATCAAACGTTCTTGTTTGGATGCTAGCAGAAATGTGCAAAGCTAAGCAAAGCTGTAAAGGCAAGAGACTTTACAGAGAGAAAAACGTAGGGTGTGTGTGTGCATTTTTAAAGCATGTGCATGGTTCTTTGAAGTTTTATTTGAATATACTGTATTTTTCAAAAAAGTAACAACGAGATACCACTTTAACTTATTACTTAATTTTCTTCTCACTCCCCATCTCACCCCTATTCACT
This sequence comes from Plestiodon gilberti rubricaudatus, assembly GCA_026170595.1. Classification (NCBI taxonomy): domain Eukaryota; kingdom Metazoa; phylum Chordata; class Lepidosauria; order Squamata; family Scincidae; genus Plestiodon; species Plestiodon gilberti. The sequence continues at coordinate 21,705,762 of JANXHW010000002.1, read as the reverse complement.
GCTTCCCATTTCCTTCTGTTATTTTGCTGTTCCTTTGGATCCAGTGGCGGTACAACACCCCAGGCAGGTGGGGGCTGGGGTGGAGGGCTGACACGACACCCCCATGTGCCGCCAAATTCCCTGCCCCTTGGGGGGGCGTGACGTCATGCTTATATGCCCTGCACGGTGTGAAACACCCCCCACCATGTTTTGGCCCATTTTCAGAGCCAAACGGCTCCATGGCGGGTGGGAGGGCCAAACTCTCGCACGGACGGAGCGATTCGGAGGTGAGTACAACCTGCCGCCTGGGGGCCCACTGCCCCAAGGCCCCCACCGCTGACAATGCTACTGTTTGGATCCCTTCTGTTCTCTCAGGGATCAGTTTTCAGCCCTGTCTCTGAGTGGCCTCAGGTTGTCCTTGAGTGACTTCATCAAATCACATGACTTTCAGTATCACAGATATGGCGACGACACCCTGCTCTGTCCCTTTCCATTACAAAAAAATGGAATTTTCCCTTTCCAGTCAATCCCACATCTAACTGCCTGCCTGGTAATTTCACTTGGATGTTTCGAGATTGTCTCAAACCCAAATGTCCAAGAGTGAACTTCTTAGCCTTCCTCAGAAGTCAACCTTTTTGTATACTCTTCATGTCCATTGATAATGTCAGCAACCAACCTGTGGATCAGGCAGATTAGGCCGGTTGATCAGACAACCTGTTGATCATGTTGATTAGTACGGTTCACACATCTAGAAAATTATATATGCGTCTATGGACTATGGTTCACTCCACTCCCTACAGTACACTCCACTCCCTACAGGATGGCGTAAAAAGCAGAGCCACATTAATGAATCCACATATGCCTGCAATCCCTCCATCTCAAAAAAGTGGGACTTGTTTGGGCACATGCTGGGGGTCCATGACCATGCAGTGGCCCACCATGTGGCAGGGATAATCTGTTACTGCCACTGCTTCCCACCCCTGCCTGACAAGCCAGGGTCCACGGGATGCTCTTCGGGCAATTATGGAGGGGCAGTGGCAACAGCAGATGTTCATTTTCCCCTAGTGCCGGTTTACTGTTCTCAGATGTTCTGCCCCCCCCCCAGTGCTATGCCAGGGGCTAGAGGACCTGGGAATTGCTAGGTATCACCAGAGAATAAAGAGGATGGGGCACTGCTGCCACCTGCTTCCCATAAGCCTCCCCACTGGGCTTACCAGGAAGTAGTGGGACCTGCTGCAGCAGCAGTCTGTAGCAGCAGTCTCCCCTCACACTCATTTAATATTCCTGCTGCTGTTATGTCCCACTGATAAGCCAGTCAGAGAGGCTTACCAGGAGGCAGCAGAAGCAAGGAGCAACAGTAGATGTTAGACTAGTGCCTGGTTCCCAGGCACGAACGGGGGGGGGGGGGGTAGCTGGTGCGCACACATGCTTTCCAGAATGGAGGGCGTTTGTCCTAGATTCCCCCCCCCAACAGCTGGAGTCGATACTGACATTTATACACCCTACATCACATATTATGTCAAATACATAGTTGTGGATTAGCATGCATATTGGGTTTCTGGAATGAGAATGGGAAAACTCGCTCTTAGAAAGAACACATCTCTCATTTCTTGCATTGTTTATTTTTTTTATATTGTTCCAGTAGAACAATTCTGGCAAAAATGATTCTCAGTCATCTCATGTCTTAGTAAATTGGAGCAGCAAAGAAAATATGGCTAATCAAACAGTTTTGTCACATGAGTAGCTCATATAGACAGTTCTCAGATGCTAAATGGAGCTGCACAGATGGCTGCCGAAGCCTGACAATGAGACGGAGAAAGTAATTAAGGGCTGTAGAGACCTGTGAGTATTAGGAAGATGCTGAACTGAATCAGCAGTAACAGTGCCGGCCCACCTATTAGCAAATTATCTTGAATAATTGTCATTCACTTGGGCCATTTTTATTTTCTGTTCACAAAAGGTCTCATCCAGCATGACACAAGAAGAAGGCACCTTTGCACAATGGGTGTGTTAGCAACATCAGTGCAGTGCAAGAAAGACAACCCCTTGGCTGCAGCCTTTGGAGAGCCAGATCAAACATGCATATATATCACTGAGTTTTCCATCAGCTGATTTCTCAACAGCTTGAACCCAAATTACGAACTGAGATAATTGAAAGCATCGGGTAGTATCCACAGTTTCTCTTCCTCTGGAGCAAGGAAACTGTGGACGCTACCCAATACATTTGAGGTGATGTGAAAGTTTTATCTGTAGTAGTTGACTTGTGCTGATTCATTTCTTATTTGTAAGTCATTACTTCAAGTTTCAGCCATCAAGTGATATATGTGCAAACCACATATAAATTACAGTTCCAAGACCCCCACTTGTGTGTAGCTTCAGCAACTGTCCTGTTACCATCTGGGACACTAAAAAAAAGTACTGGCAAGATGGCAGGTTAGGTACCGCAGGTCAGGCCTCCTTTAGTTCACAGTGGAGCAAGTGTCAGAGGATGGCCAGGCCACTCAGAGCTGCAGTTAAGGATGTTGCTCCAGCAATTGTCTAAAGCCAAGTCTGAGCTGCAATACTCCCGCAGCCAGGATATTGTCTCTACCTTCTCCCCCCTTGAAGGGAAGATGTGAGGTTATACCCAATTTCACAGGTGTTGTCTCCAACAGGAGTATGAAGCTTTCTGTTGCTCTTGGCTGTAGAGTGGTAGCAGTGCTGTGTCTTCCTGTACCACAAAACGTTCTGAGAAAGAGGAATCTCTAAAGTCTGAGGAATGGGGCAGAACTGCCTCTTTGAATGAAGCAAATGCTGGCTCTTGGGACTCCCCTTCTATAGGAGTGTCTGGTAAGATATTGGAGGATTCCGAGTGTAGTTCCTGCACCCACTTAGGGCCGGCTCATCCATGAGGCCAACTGAAGCAGTCACCTCAGGCAGCAGGTTGGTGGGGAGGGAAACTATCTCTGTCTACCTACTTGCCTCCACTGCTCCTCCAGAAAGGAGAGTAAATGCGGAGGGGAGGGGAGTGCTGAGCCAGAACGTTGGAGCAGAGGCTGGCACACCATCAGATGGGGTGGGGGCAGCATTTGCCATGCCACCTCAGGCATCAGGGGGGCATGGGCCAGCTCTGTTCCCAGTCTTACCTATCAATAGAATCCCCAGTCTGAGCCCAGGGTCATACCTAACCCTACTAATACTGGCATGAAATATGATGCTTCCTTCTACTGAGACCATTGAGCCATCTAGCCCAGAATTGTCTCCTCTGATTGCAGCAACTCTCCAGGTTCTCAGGCAGTTTTTCTCAGCCTTATTCCCTGGGATCATTCTAATTAGAGGTGCCAAGGATTGATTCTGCATGCAAGCCCTGTGCTCTATCTCTGAGCTATGGGTCCTCCCCAATAGCCCAGATAGGTTGCTAGGTATCCTAAGTGTTACAAAGTCCTTGTAATTGACGAAAGAGGCAAAGTTGTATGGATCTGGCTCCAGTTTCCTAGCACAGGATGCTGTTTTAGCTGTGGTGGCAGGAGTCCCTGCTTGTATCACAGCAGTTAATGTTCGCACAATAGATTGTCCTGTAATAAAAAGATGGATATTTCATTTTAATGTTTTGTTCTATTGCTGTTTATTGCTTCTGTTGTGTACCTGTAAGTGATTTTTCACAAGGACTCCATAAAAGACATTTGCTTCCTGCAAAACCTCTGTAAAATTGTGCTTCTACAAAACACTTGGACAGGGTCTTCTGAACAGCTGGTGAGTTTTACAGAATCTGAAAGGGACAGGGCCAAGGCTCCTCTGTGATATATTGGTCTCGCTTCCCTCCTGCTGTAGAAAGGATGGGTCGTAGCACGCCTGCTGCTTTTTAATACTCAGAAAGCATATTTTAAGAGTCACCAGGGAGAGTTAGCTGAAAACGTTGGCTCTTTGTGCTTCAGATAAAAACAACCAAACAAATAAACCCAAACATAAAATACCAGAAGAGAAAATATTATGAAAAATATGGAATATCAAAAGTATAATCATGTTTTTATTTAAAACATTGTTTCTTGTGTAGTAATAATAGTAAGCATTTATTACCATATAAATAAGTAAGGGGACTGAATACACAGCACACATTGTGTATTTAAAAGATAGTTTCCTGGCGTGCTAAGAAAGATTTTATTCTGTTCTTGAAATGTAATTGCACATGTTTGGGCTTTCTAAAAGGGGTGAGATTTAAGTGAACAGACTCTTAGAGCAATGTGAAAGAGTGTTTTTTTTTTAACTCTTTTCAACATTAAATTGTACTTCAAATATATTTAAAGAAAAACTCCATGTCGCTCCCGAAAGCACTTTGCACATGATAATTGTACATACAGCAAATGTTCAGGAAGAAGCGGAATCATGGTGGTAAGCTCTGCCCCTGACCTATACACGTTCACTAGTCTGGACAGTCCCAATACTGTAGAGAAGTCCTTTTCAGTCATTGTAGCTGCGTCTAATGCATGGAGTGCAAGGGACACCACTCTCTCCCCATCCCACCCACCCCCACCCCGTTCAACCCCCTCCCCGCCTCCCTCCAGCCCCCTGCATAGGCTTACCTGCTCTGGCGGGCCTCCCAAAGTCTGCCAGCGCCTGCAGGAAGGCTCTGGCCTTCCCGCTAGTGCACTGGCAGCTTGCGCTGCCGCAAAGCACTTCATGGTGCGCTGGCGGTAGCCAGCACCAGCAGAACACACGTTCCGTCAGTGCTTCCTTTAGATAGGATTGGGCTGATAGTCTGCCATTACTGACCTTCTCGTTGAGGAACCACTGATAAACCACCAAGGAACTCCAAGGTTTTCCTTTTCAGTCATTGTAGCTGAATTCGTCTAATGCATGGAGCGCAAGGGGCAGGCTCCAGTTTACATGTGTTCTGTTGCATTTGTACTAAATCAGATCCTTATCAATCTTCAGTGGGGTGGCACTAGAAAAGAAAAACATGCTGCCTGCTTGTTGCAGTTGTTCTTTGTTTTCCCCCGTTTATCATAAAAGCCGATAAAAGAAAATGCTACTCTTGTGCTGCAAGGAAAAATATTAATCTATATCGGGGTTCTCAACCTTTGGAGGCCCGGGTACCCCATATCACAGTCCAATTTTCTGAAGTATCCCATGCTGATTAACTGCTACTTAATTGGATTAATCAATTAATTAATTAGGTAATTAATCATTAAATAAAGTGCTAAAACAATTTTAAATGTGAAAAATGTCTTATTTAGCTCTGTGTGTGTGTGTGTGTGTGTGTGCGAGAGAGAGAGAGAGAGAGAGAGAGACATGCAAGGATCTCTTTTTTTTCTCCAAGTCACACTTCCCAAAATCAGCTCCTCCCTCCACCACCCCACCAAAGTACATTTTCCAATGTACAAAAATAAGCCCAAAACCAAAATCAGAGAGACAGAAGGGCTCTGAAAATAATTACAATTTAAAATCTACGTTAACACTTAATTAGCTGTTGATGGGACAGATAAGGGACAGGGCTTGGCGTACCCCCAGCAAGAGGTCTGCGTACCCCTAGGGGTACGCGTACCACAGGTTGAGAACCCCTGAACTAGACGGACTAGTTAACATTTGTAGGTAAGGGGCATGGTTTGCCACAAGTCCACTTTCGCCCATCAGCCCACAGGAGTGCGCACTTTAAATGTGATGATAGTCGGAGAAGTGCTAAAATCACAGTGCTCACACACGTTGTAGCTAATATCTTACAGGAATGACGCCATTGCATCTCATCGTTCTGCTGAGAAAGCTGATGGAGCCATTGCTGCCCAAACAAAAAGAATTGTCAAAATTATGGGAATAATGTTGTAGCTTACAAGAAATGCAACACAAATATATAACGTTATTGGACATACCGCCAAATTAATGTTTTGCTGTCCAAACAAATGCACTTCTGGCTTGCTTCTGTGCCTGCTCTCTAGCTTTGGCTCTATGAATCACCTTAAAGAATAGATTTCAGTATGCAATGTGCTAGAGGAAAATGGAAAACTCTCTGCAGTTGAGGTTGCAGAATGTAATGTTCAGACAGGCAATAGTGACCTGTCTGAAGGTGAATAAATTGTCGTCGGGTAGAATTGGAGAGAGCTATAAAACATGGAATGAAGGCTGTACATAACTCCAAACTATCCATAACTGAAAATCTGATTCTCTGAAAAATTGTTCACTGTGCCTCAGACATATCCTTGAACTCCCACCTCAAAATATAGCCTTTTCATTATTGTTCCCCTCTATGAAAAATGGAAGGATCACTTGTAGCTGTTTTCTCCTTTCTTTTCTGGGCAGTGGCATAGGAATGGGGGTGGGGTGGGGGATGGACCGTCCCCAGGCAGAAGGCCGGGGGGGGCAGCAGGGGGCATCATGACAGTTTTGGCGGCGGCGGCTCCGCTCACGCCGCTTTTTTGCTTTCTTTCAGGCCTTGGCAACAGCAGCGAGCCTCATAGCGCCATTGCCGAGGCTCTACAAGACCAGGGGAGGTGTTTTCGGCCCTCCCGCCCACCCCTGGGTCCATTTACTTTGGTGGGGTGGGGGAGGGAGGAGCTGATTTTGGGAAGTGTGACTTGGAGAAAAAAAGAGATCCTTGCATGTCTCACTCTCACTCTGGGTAGCAGGGGGTATTAGCAGGTTAGCAGGGGGTACTTCAGAAAACTGGACCATGATAGGGGATACCTAGGCCTCCAAAGGTTGAGAACCCCTGGTTTAGACCTAGAGCACCAACCATCCCAGATGTTCAGAGTGACTAACTAAGGCTGTACTCATTTACTAAGTAGATATGCATGGGGTTGCACTGAAAATCTTCACTCACACACACACACACACACACACACACACACACACACACACACACACACACACACACAGAGAGAGAGAGAGAGAGAGAGAGAGAGAGAGAGAGAGAGAGAGCAGTATTTTTTTCAGCAAATTACAACTTCACTGAGATTTCCCCATCCTTTGTCACTTTGACGCAGAACACGAAAGACCAGCTTCAAAATGATAGGTCTTGCGGTCTTGCATCACTTCCTCAAAGCACTCAGGCTTTGACTTTGGTGTGTTTGCAAGGAGAACAAATTCTTGGGAAGAAGCAATCACCCAAAATTGCCTCTCTTCATGCCCTTGCTGTCTGAACATGATGTACAGATGGCATTGTTATGAGGGCACCAATATGAGAGACCTGTTCAGGCATTCAAAAACTTGATATGTGGTGCCCAGGTACAGACTGGAAGCAACAGATGTACCTCTAGGTGCCGATGTGCTCCATATCCCATAGCCATGTACCCTGCGCTCCCCTAGTTCAGCACCTCATCTGCAGAAGTAAGTGCTCAACCTGAGAGTTTCTTTCTGTGATGTGAAATGCTGGCGGAGCAGCTTTTGAATGCCTGAACAGGGCTAGTGTTGAATGTACCTTCCCAATATCTTAAGCCTTGCTGATGAAACAGCAGTTCGGGAGGATGGTTTTGAGTTGAAGCTCAATGATTTCTGTGTTTTTGTTTTCTGAGTGCTGTTATATAGCTTAAATGGTTTTATGGCTAAATTAAAATCAATGGAAACATTTACATATTTTTTTTAAATGGCCTGAAGGGATAGGCTTAAGTAGCTTCTTTCCACCTAACTTTCTTTTGCCCCAACCTGCTGCCTGTCTGGGCCAAACTTGCTTTTTAAAAACCTTTAAAAGGAAAACTAGACAAAATAGTCCACATTACATGTAATTTGCACCTATGGATTCTTTATGTACTGGGAGCCTAAGGCTGCAATCCTATGCCTACTTTCTGGGAGTGAGTCCCACTAAACACGGTGGTACTAACTTCTGAGTAATCATGCACAGCCTTGCGCTGCACATGAGTTGACTTGAATGTACATTATGCCACTAATTTGGGGACTTGCTTCCAAGTAAATAAGTTTATGATTTTAGCCTTAAGTAATGGAAGAGATCCTCTTTTAAATTAATATGCATGCAAGTCACTGTCGTTTTTGGGTTGTTGTTTTTCTTTGATTTACAGGCTTGAGAAGTAAGAAACAAATTCTGATTTGAAAGTTACTTTGGGAAAATGGCCTTCATCTGACAAAAAAAAAACACTGGGCTGCACTCGCAACAAATGGATGAATGTCAACAGAAATCGATGCTACGGGTTTTAGCTATTCATCGGTTCTCAGCCAAAAAAGGCGGGATGCTCATGATTGATCACTTCCGTTCCTAACAGGGTGGCTTCAGGAGACAACCCGGTCAGGCCCTGGCCAAGAGGCCACATTAATCAGATGTGGCCCAGTGAAGCCCCCAGTGCTAGCTTTCCCCCCCCCCCCAGGCGCCCTTCAGATCACAAAGCAATTGGAACAGAAAGCTTCCTGTTCACTTCTTTGGAACCACCTGCCCTGACCGGCGTAGAACTTACCCGGTCCGGTGGGCGTAGAACTTACCTGGTCTGGTGGGCGCAGGGTTGGGGAGATGGCAGGGTGAGCAGCACAGGCCAAAGTGCCAGCGCTGCTTGCTCTCCAGGTGTCGCACAAGTGCTTTATGGCACTTGCGCAACATCCTGCCCCGGGGCAGCAGCTACACAGGATCGCGCTGTTAAAGTGGTGTCCTCTTTAAAGTGGGCACTTTACTCTTTGCCTAGTTAGCAAGGGTGATGTCCTTAGATGTCCTCAGTAATGAAGTAAAGCTCACAAGGCAGCTAGCTTTACAAAGACGTGGAATTTATCAGCGAGATGGATAATCTTCCAAAAGCATGTGGTGGTTTTTCTATCTTAAAAGTTCATGTGTGTGTGTGTGTGTGTGTGTGTGTGTGTGTGTGTGTGTGTGTGTGTGTGTGTGTGTGTGTGTGTGTGTGTGTGTGTGTGTGTGTGTGTGTGTGTGTGTGTGTGTGTGTGTGTGTGATCATCATCATTGTATGACGGCACCAACATTTCTCCTTTCCCAGCAGCAAAGCCATGAAATGGCCTGCTTTGCTTGGAGACCCTGCCAGTGTTTGCAGGGACATTAGCTCACTCTGTATGTTTTGTGCTAGTTTATAAGGCTTTATCCTTTTTCAGCAGCTGACGTCGTATACTTAGGGAAGAACAGGTTGTGACAACTTGTTCCCCTCTTTTGTGCATGATGTTGGCTTTAGCTCTTGACAAGACTGGAAATCTGTGAGTGTTGGTGTGAAGAGTAGACAAGGACAGCCGGGCAGGACGAAGTAAACTCTTTTCACCTGAATTTCTCTCCACTGCTATTGTTTAGCTTCTCCTTCACTCTGATATTTTAGAAGCCCAAAGAGGAGCACTTGAGCACCTTCCATTAGAAAAAAGCTAAAGAGCCTTCTTGAGCCAGCGGGTGGCGCAGTGGGTTAAACCACTGAACCATGAGCTGTCGATCGAAAGGTCGGCAGTTCGAATCCGTGCAACAACTCCTGCAAACCTAGCAGTTGGAAAGCAAGAAATTGCAAGTAGATTAATAGGTACCGCATCAGCGGGATGGTAACAGCGTTCCATGCACCTCGGTGTTGAGTCATGCCGGCCACATGACCATGGAAACGTCTTTGGACAGCGCTGACTCTTCGGCTTTGAAACGGAAATGAGCACCACTCCCTAGAGTCGGACACGACTGGACTTAATTGTCAAGGGATACCTTTACCTTTACCTTAAAGAGCCTTCTTACTTTGCATCCCTGTTCCTGTGTATATGATTCTATTCTAGTATCCTATATGATTCTAAAATACCAAATTCTCCATAGGGATGGAGATGACTACAGAGCCTGTAAAAAATGGAGCCTAGCACTGCAGTCAGCATGAGCTGGATGGCTGAATCATCTTTAATTATTTTTTAATCATTCTCTAGTAGCCCAGCCCTAGGCTGATCTACTCAGAAGTAAGTACCACTGAGTTCAATGAAAGTTACTCCCAAGGAAGTGTGTATAGGATTGCAGCCAAACTCAAGATGATAGAATCTGGCCTTCATTATTATTATTACTTATTAACAGTATTTATATACCGCTTTTCAAAAAAAGTTCACAAAGCGGTTTACAGACAAAAATCAATGATTAAATGGCACCCTGTCAAAAAAAGGGCTCACAATCTAAAAAGATGCAGAACACCACCAGCAAACAGCCACCGGAAAAGAGACTGTGCTGGGGTGAAAGGGGGGCAGTTACTCTCCCCCTGCTAAATATAAGAGGAGCACCAATTGAAAAAGTGCCTCTTGCCCAGTTAGCAGGGGCATTGATGGCCAAGCTTACTCAACAGATTGTGCTGCCGACGGACACAAAAAATCATGCTTGAAGAAATGTTTACATTTATTTCTTCTGTTAATAATTCTTGATTATAGCCTTTTTCCAGTGGTGTCGCTGGAGGTAGGGTGGAACACTAAGTTCCGCACTGTGCTGACCCTCCGTTACTCACCAGCACGAGGCAGCACAGCCCCCTTGCCTTCGGAGCCATTCAGTGGGGTGAAGGCAATGCGCAGGAGACTCTGAGTAGCCCCATAGGAGCCTCCAAGTAACCCCATAGGAGCTGCTGGGGCTCAGCACGGGGGAAGGGGATGATTGTGTCCCCTTCCCTTGAGGAGACCTCCGGCCCTGCACTGGATGCAGTGGAGCCTTCCCCAATGACATCAGAGCCCGGGGCCTTGAATAGGATTGGGCTGCCCATGATTTAAATTCCAGACATGTTATATAGCAATCGGGTAATGCTGTGATTGAAATGTGACTATTATTTTTTCTCCTGCTACACAACGCAACAGATACAATGGCACATTCATCAGCCACTGTTTCAATATAATTGCCATGAATTGCCACCTACAACTACAGATGGTACAAGGTCAGATGTAACTGCTTACGAATGGTTGCTTCCACTGGGCTGCTTTGCATGTTGGATTTCCCAGCTTCTGAACTGGGTTACAGACAACTGTGTTGCTATTTTCAAAGTGTAACATTTACTTTACTACCATCTCTGCCACATCAGTAACTTCGACAGCCCAACACCTACTGTAAAGCTTGCCACTTCTCACGGTAACAGAAGGCATAATAAATAATGATTGCTTCGATAAAAGACAGAGCTCCGTTATTTCCTCTGTTACTGAGCCAGGCAGCTTCGCTGTGTCTAGATACATCTTGATGATCAACTTACTGCATCCCTTGCATTGCTTTCATCTTGACTCAGCCAGAATCACATCTGCAGGTGTTTCAGTGGAAAGAGGAGGAAACAGCTGAAGTGGAACTCCCTACCCCAATTAACTGGCCAGAACAGCTGATGAGGTGGTATGAAAATATTGCATACCTATCACTGGGCAGAGGGGGAAGGTGCACATATTTTAGGATGGGCTGGAAAGATTTGGGAGATTTCAAGTTCATGATCGCAGTTTCAATGTCATTTTCAAACTTTCAATAAGCACTCATAATTCATGTTCTGTCATGCAGGAAGGGAAAAGTCTTCTTGATGAGGTATATTGTGTTTTAAGGCTGAAATCCTATGCACTTTCCTGTGAGTAAGCTCTGTTGAACTCAAGTAGACATGCATAGGATTGTGAGTCATAGGCACATAGACATTTATGTGATGTTGGGAAGAGGTTTGGACAATGCTAGACAGGCTAGAAGTGTGGGTATCTGTTTTCCAAATCCAGGCCTGGGGTGCATGTTTTTCCAACCCAAGTTTCTGCTGAAACCTGGACTACACAAAGCAGAAGGAAGGACTGTACTACTGATCAGGCAAGATCAGAAAGATAGGCTTCTATCATGCATTTCTAGGTTGATCCAATCCAAAGGCTTCAGTTCATACTGCATTTGCAGGAGCTGCACATTCTGTGTCTGCAGAGAACTCTGAGCATAGTCTCAGGTGGCTCAAGCCATACATTGTCTGGTTCAAGCCCTGGAATTACTGACCTACTCTCATCAGGACTCTCGCCTCCATCTTCTTTTTTTTAATTTGTGCTGCATATATATAGCACCTGTATAGCTAATTTGGGAGGAGAGATGTTTTTAGAAATCTGTATTTCTATTTCTCTTCCTGTTATTGTAACGGTTGGTATCCAGTACTTTTGCAATGATGTATTCTAGGTGGACTGGCAGTTTGTTGTTTTGTACTGCTAGAGCCCAGGTGGTGTAGTGGTTCTGGTGTTGAACTTAGACCTGGAAGATCCAGGTTCAAATCCCTGCTCAGCCATGAAGCTTCCTGGGTGACCAGGGGCCTGTCACCAGAGGCGAAACAAGGGTGGAGCGAAGGCAAGTAGTTCTGCAAGACTCTGTTACAGTGGAGTCAGCGGCCCCTCCCCATTGCTGTTGGAGCCATTCCAGCAGCAACAGGGGAGTGTCCTGCATGTTGCCTTTGCTGCCAGAATGGCTCCAACAGCAAGGGGGAGGGGCCGCTGACTCCAGTGTAACAGAGTCTTGCAAAACTACTTGCCTTCGCTCCACCCTTGTTTCGCCTCTGCCTGTCACTATCTCCCTGCCTAACCTACGTCACAGGGTTGTTGTGAGGATAAAAGGAGAGAAGGAGCCATGTACACCACTCCAAGCTCCTTGGAGGAAGGGCAGTATAAAAATATGAAAAATAAAATAAAATGTCTTCACATTAAATTATTCCTTGCTGCTTTAGCCCAGGCCACAGTGGTCTGACTGATCCCACTTATTTTACCTTTCCATTGCTTTCAAGCATGTTGTCTCTACCTATGTTCCACTCTGGCATACAGATGCCTTTCCCCTTTTTCACCAACCATTCTCACTTAGGAACATTCAAGATGTGAATCTGAAATGCTGCCGGAGAATATGAAAATCAAACACTCTGAAACCCAGACATCGTGAGAGGTGTCCACAGTCATATTGACTGCACATTGTTCTTCCCAGACACACAAAAGGAATAGAAGGTCAACAGCTCGAACCCTGTGGCGAGACAGGATTTTTTTTATATCTAGACATCTAAAAATGCAGACTTCAAAATCTCTAGATGGTGGATTGCCAAAAGTAGAGGCCCTAAATAAACAAAGAGTGGGAAATGGGGCTTTTAACAAATATTGTGTGTGGTTAAACTTCAAAAGCATCTACATTTAGAATGAATGTTGGTGGGTCACTAATTGTACAGGCTTATTCTCAGAAAATGTTTTCCTTCTCTAAGGCTGCAATCCTATACACACTTTCCTGAGAGTAAATCCCAATGAATTCAATGAGACTTCCTTCTGAGTAGACATCCATAGGATTGAGCTGTAAGACTACAATCCTGTATGAACTTACAGGGGCTAAGTGTCATTGAATACAGTGAGACTTAGTAAACATGCATAGGCTTATTTCTAAGAGCCAATCCTATCCTCTCCCCCCCCCCCCACTGGTGCAGCCGTGTCAAAAACAGGTTGCTGAATACAGCGGGGGGAGGGGCAGATTGGGAGGTTTCAGAGGCAAAAGGGGATTTAAATCCCCTTACATCTCTGTAAGCCTCCCGACCCACATTGGTCTCCTCAGACCTGCTAGCACAAGTCCAAGGAGAAGAAAGGGGGCAGGGAGGCTTCAGAAAAGGGGGATAAGATCTGGCACACGCCATTGCCGCCGGATCCACCCCTCCCCGCCCCTGTTCCGCCCTCTCTTCCTCCTTCCCACCTCTCCTTCTGACTTAGCGGCTCCAGCGGATGGCAGGAGAGCCAACAATGCAAGTGGGAAGTACTACTGAGCGTGCTGCCGAAAAGCAGTTTATGGTGCTTTTCCGGCAACTAGTGCTGTGGAATGTGCATTCCACCAGCTCTCACCACCACCCATAGGAATGGGTTGTAAGTTACTTTCATACATTGCTCGGTATTGTCTACATCGACTGACAGTGGCTCTCCAGGGTTTCAGGCTTTTCTCCTGCCTAGAGATGAAGGAAGGGTAAACTATGCATACTATGGTCTTATGCAATCCATAGAAAACCAATACCGGTTTTTCCTGCCTTCACTGCACTGAATGGCTCCGACGGTGAGGGGGCGGGGCCACCTCGTACCAGGGAGTAAACAGGGACTAGGATGGTGCGGAACTTATGGTACCGCCCGCCCTCCAGCGACGCCTCTGACACCAGCACATGCTTTATGGTACAGACAGTTGTGACAGCGCAGAGCCTAATACCACCGGCGGAGGCCGGCTTAAGATTGGGCTGCCCGGCTCCAATCCTATCCACACTTTCCTGGGAGTAAATCCCATTGAGCCCAATGGGACTTACAGTACATCTGAGCAGACATGCATAGGATTGTGCCATAACTCTGTGTTACGACATTCTATGAAGCTCAACGAAACAGGCAATATGGGATTAAAAGCCATGTATTTTTCTTAAAAGGAACAATAAAAACTTTTTAAACAAGACCCGAAGCTGTTCTATGAAGCTGTTGGTAAATCTAGCTATTTTGTCCAATGCATCACAAGCCTTAGGGCAGAGAAGGATTACAGTTTTGTAGTATACAGTAGTATACTGTAGTATACTGATAGAGGCTTAGGAAAAGGTTCGAGGCTCAGTGGTAAACAGTGGAAGGTCCCAGCCAGATTCAATTTCCAGAATCTCCAGGTAGGATTCAGAAATACCCCAACTGCAAACCTGAATTGCTGCTGCCAGCCAATGTAGCCATCACTGAGCCAGCCAGCTGAACCTATGGTGTGGATTCAGTACAAGGCAACCCCCTATGCTTGTTGACTTGAAGAGGAGAGTTTGTCAAGCATCTGGCAGGCTAATATGACTGAGGCAGGTAGACGTGCTTCAACAGGGTGGGTCCCAAGGTGGGCCTGCCTGCCTTATCTGCATGGCAAGTCACTGCACACATACGGCTCTCCATGAGAAGGCAACAGCCTCCTGGACAATGACTTTACAGCGGCCTCATGTGACAGCTGCTTCACATGCACAGGGTCTCAGTTACACCTGGGGGAGCCTTGAAACGTTGTATTGCTCTGGGACACATTCCATGACACAGTAATGATGATGATGATGATACACACTGCATGTTGAGAAAGTGCCATGGAAATGGCATTTCTTCTGATTTCAGCCCCTTTCCTGCAGGCTCAGTGAAATTACAGCAACTTACCGTATTTTTCGCACTATAAGACGCACTTCCCCCCCAAAAAACATAGGGGGGGGAAAGCGTGCGTCCTATGGTGCAAAGCCTGGGCTTGGGGGCGCTTCGGGGAGGCCTGTGGGGGCTTTGGGGAGGCCTGCGCGAGCCTCTGCAGGCCTCCCCGATGTTCAGTTCGGCCGAAAACAGCGATTTTTCGGCCAGAAATGGCCAAAAAATCGCTGTTTTCGGCCGAACTGAACATCGGGGAGGCCTGCAGAGGCTCGCGCAGGCCTCCCCGAAGCCCCCACAGGCCTCCCCGAACCTCCCCCAAGCCCAGGTAAGTAAAAAACTTTTTTTCTCTATTTTATGCTCCATAGGATGCATGCGTCCTATGGACCGATGCGTCCTATGGAGCGTAAAATACGGTAATGCACAAGGAATCACTTCTCTCAGAGGCTCGCAACCTAAAAGCCACCTCACACGACACATTCCGTGACACTACGTATACACATGCGATGTATACGCTGTCATCTGCCATGTGATAAATGCTGCCTGCCCTGCCCTGGTAGTGTTGCAGTCTCTGCTTCCCTCGCTTGGAAAAAGAGGAGGTCAGAGAGCAGAAGAGGAAGTATGGGACAGAACGCAACCAACGCCTTTCATCCACAATTCCGCTTCTCTTCTGTCCCCCTCTTCCTTTTCCATCCAGGAGGTGAGAGGAAAAGAGCCATGGATTCCAGTGAGTGGGTGAAAAGGTAGGGTACCAAGGGCGGGCTAGGGGGATCCGCCCTGGGTGTTAAATGAGCAGCCAGTAGACCGACCTGGCCTCCCCTGGGGATCCCCAGGGGAGGCCAGATCTACCTTCTGCTTTGAACGGCTTGCCCTGGGTGTCAAATTCCCTAGGTCGCCACTGGGATGCAGGTGAGCTCCCCCCTGCCACTCTGTGAATCTGCCTCCTGGATGTGTTGGCCCTGCCCTTGGGTATCTTCACATGTTCACAGACAAATTCACACCTACATTTATGTTATTTGATTTCGCCTTCCTCAGTAACACAGCACTTGATGAGCAGAAGCAGAATGTCTGAAGTGGCTCAGTTGGAGAACAAAGCAACAACAAACATTGTGTTTGAGGTGCTATGAAAATATGTTTTAACAGTAACATTGTTGTGATTTCTGTTTACAGTTTTCCTCCTCTGAAGCAGCTCGAGAAACGTATCCCCCACGAAATCAAACACACTGCCATATGTCAGGCTGGATCTGCGATCGCTCATTCATGCAACTCCGCTTCTGCGAAGACTGGCATGAATCAGCCTCACATGCCAGTTGCGACCTCCTCGTCGGTGCGGCGCACGGCTGCTGCCTGTAGCCGGCTCAGATGTGGCACGCACGTGCGCCGCACGGACACACGGCCGGGCCGGCGCCGCGCAGTGAAGCGGCCCCGGCACTAGATGAACCAAACGAAGGTGGTCCGGTCACGGTGCACGCGAGCAAGTTTGATCCGCGGTCGGTCCCTCGCCTGCCTCTCCTTTGCGCCAACAGGCCGAGCGCTGCTTCGCGGCTGTGCGCCTCCCTCCCTCCCGTGCGTCCCTCAAGGGCTCCGGCGGGTCGCTCAATGTCAAGCCAAGGGAAGCAGGCAGAGCGCGTGGCGCGCGCCTTCGGGCGGCGGCCGGCAGAGGGCGCGCGAAGGGAGCGTCCGGCTTTTCTCTCCACCCCTCGCTCGTCGGTCCCAGAGTGAGCGCGAGCCAGTGTCTGCTGGGCTTGCAATGCTCGGAGCGGCAGAGGGGACGAGGAGCTGCTGAAAGGCGGGCGGCGGCACCAGCAGCAACTGCAGCGGGAAGAGGGAGGGAGGGAGCCGGCTTGCCTGGCTGGTTCTCTCTCTCTCTCTCTCTCTCTCTCTCTCTCTCTCTCTCTCTCTCTCTGCCGCCTTCTCCTCCTCCCCGCGGGCCAGGAGGAGCCGGCCAGGCTGGAGCGCTCTCCTCGTCGCCGGGCAGTGGCATGGAGGGGAGCAAGCCCAGCTCCTCGCCCGGCAGCCGGGATGAGGGCAGCCCCAGCACCAACGCCTGCTACCAGGCGAAGCCGGCGGACAAGGGGCTGGGCAGCCCGGGCGGCGGCGGCAGCCTCAAGGAGCATGGGAACTCCGTCTGTTTCAAAGTGGACGGCGGCGGCGGCAGCGGCAGCGAGGAGCCCATGGTGGGCTTTGACGACGCCGACGGCTCTCGGAGGCAGTACGGCTTCATGCAGCGGCAGTTCACCTCCATGCTGCAGCCCGGGGTCAACAAATTCTCCCTCCGCATGTTCGGCAGCCAGAAGGCGGTGGAGAAGGAGCAGGAAAGGGTTAAAACTGCAGGCTTCTGGATCATCCACCCGTACAGCGACTTCAGGTGAGGGGCGCCTGGCCGGGGTGGGGGCAAGTTGGTGCGAATGCGCGGGTGGCCTGAGCTTCGCGACTGGGGCCAGCGCTGCCCATACCAAGCCCCGCTTCTGCGCTGTCGTCGACATTGTCGCCGGTGCTCGGCGCTGTGCAAAACCGGGCGAGGCGAACCCTAGAAAGTGACACAGCGTCCAACCTCGGGTGACATCTTGGCCCAAAAAAGTGTGCTTCCGCTCCGGCCGATGTCAGTCCAATCCAGACTGGAGGATGCTGTACAAAAGGTGCACAGTTTACGCCTGGCCTTCGGTGAAATAGATTTCCGGTGTTAACCCGCATATCTACTCCTCCTGCCTCCAAAGCCCTCGTCAGAACTCTGGAAAAGGGCATGTGAGGTGAGGTGCTGTAGTGGAGACACTCATCCCCCTGCCCAAAGAGCCCCTTAAATGCCCAACTCCAATTAGCATCCTGGCTAAAATAGTCTTACCATTTCCACCTGTCTGTTCTCACTGCAGGTGCAAAAGGCCAGATTAGTCTTTGGAACACTTACTTTTTGACTCTCTTTCCTAGCTACTAGGACCTCAGGGAATTGTGACCCCCGCCCCCCTCAGGAGAGAGACTTTGTAGGGCATGGACATGTTTCGCTTTCATCAGGCTCCACCTGCTGACATGTACATCAACCATTTGTTTGCTTGGAATCCCCACGGAATGGAGATCTGACGTTGTGCTCTGTAGTGCAGACATCTCATGAAGCCCCACAAGGGACTGGATTCCCCTTCCGCTCTGCTTTACAGAACATGAGGAAATGAGCACTCTGTCGTGATTTCTCTGGACCCTTCCGTAGAATAGGCACACTTGCTATGTACTGCCCAACTTTCAATCGTGCCTAGATTTGTCCAAGGGACGATCACTAACTTTGGGGTGGGAAGTAGGGGGGGGGGGTTAGAGCAATATGCCTGTAAATCCCCTTTTCAGATGGAAGATATAAGGGATACCCTCCACAAGTATGCTAGACGTTTTCAGGGTTGCTCAGTAATGGGAAAAAAATAACTTTGGGGGCCAATCAAACAGTGTGACTTTGTTGTCTCCCCTCCTGCTGTCTCGGCACAGCATTCAGTCACAGAAGGAGAAACTCCTCAGTTGCTGTCAGTCTGTCTCAGAAGAACTGTATGGAAACAGGTGCATTCTGAGTTGCAGTGGTGGTATATTGTCTGCACTTTTGCACTGCTTCCCCCCCCCCAAAAAAAGCACCCCATTCCTTTCTTCTGATTCAAAGTCAGGGCAATTAGTTATTCCCCGTCAAATTGTCCAAAGCAGGCAAACACCCTCTTCATTTTGAAACCATAGAAGAAGAAATCCTTCTGTAGTGTAAAGTGCAGAAACAGTTTTTCTGACCTTGACTGATACTTTGTGCAGATGCTCTTTACATCAGAATGGAGGGTTGTGGTTGTGGCTGCTGGCAACCATCCCCTGCATAGTGACATGTGTGTGTAGGCCCTCATCATGTGATCCAGACGGTGAAAACGGAGCTTGTGTGGGTTGGGCCCGCATGTGTAGGCCACTATTCATATGTTCTGTCCAATGCATGGACAATGGACAGTGACTGTGCTGAGAGGGTGGGGTCATCTGGTGCAATCTCATTCTCCCCCTTCCCCGGCACAGAGGAGAACGTCTGCATAGGGCGTTGGGATCTATGATTAAAACTTTAGTTCTCTTCATGCCCTAGCCTACCTTAATGCAGTATGCCAGAAAAAGAAAAGCAATCTGATAAACCCCCCCCAAACAAAAAAGGAACTCTGAAAGGAGTGTGTGTGTGTGTGTGTGTGTGTGTGTGTGTGTGTGTGTGTGTGTGTGTGTGTGTGTGTGTGTGTGTGTGAAAATTGTTATTATCTTTGCCTAAGTATAGCATGGAAAGGTTAAAAACATGTACCTGCTCGTTATCTTAGCCGAGTCTGATATGTGTGTGTGTGCGCGAGTGTTTTCATCTGACAACGGATGCACATTTTTAGCTCTTTTCCCGGGTACTTTTGAAAGGCAATGCTATTAGCTTGATAAAAAAGCAGAAACCTTGAGGAAAAAAAGGGATTACATGGATTGAGGGCAACTGGGATTTTGTTTAATGATTTTTGGACAGAATGGGGTTTGCCCTTATTAATTTACCTGGAGCTTGAAAGTCATCCAGAGAGCAATATCTCCTTGAGCTATACTATTATGTGCTGGCGGGGTGGGAGCGAAGCAGTAAAACTGGTGGAGTTGCTACACAGTCCTGGACTGGGAGCTATCCAGGGTATTGAATAATAGTGCTTCTGGAAATCCCAGCTTTAACCTTGGGATTTGTGACCTTTTCTCTTCCATGGTTTGCAGGAGGCCCGTTCCTGTGTACATTGTAGAAAATAACAGGTTTTCTCTCTATTATGTGCATGAAAGAGAGCAGGGAATGTCAAAGGCGAGAGGCAATATGAAGCATCAGTGACCTTCTCAGACAAAGCATTACTGTTGACTTAGAATAGTCTCCGCATTTGTAAGATTTACCAAGTTGTTAAAAATAATAGTTTGTGCCTTTGTTGAAGGCAGGGTGGATTGTGGGAATGAGATGGGGAGTGGGGGGAACCTTGTTGAAATCTGAAAAAGATCAATTTGTTTAAAAAGTAAATGTACCGTAATCAAAACAGTTTCATTTTTTTCTATTAAATTATCTCCCAAGAATAATGATCGCTTTATTCAAATGTGTAGAGAAGTTTGATACATATTTTAATGTTTTGTTTAATATTTGCTAATGGCTTGGAGGTTTCATAAAAGGTTAGGATGTCTTTCTATGCAAATATTGTATACTTGTTCCAAAACAAGTTTAGAACATTGTAATCATTCGCTTTCATTTTAGTACTAACCAGGAGTGTGTTTTGAAATGCATCTATTTAAAAGACTTTGCAATAAATCTAGAGCATGTTGCGGTTGTTATGAATACTGTTTATGTATGAGACTTCTAATAGCAGTAAGGAACACATGATAAAATGACAGGGGTGTGTGTAAATAAAAAGATGGGCTCTAATAAAGAAAAATCTTTGCATTTTTCTAGTTGGTGAGAGTTCATTGACTGTCAAACTTTCAGTAATATATTTACGATAGTGCTGTCAGGGTTGTATATCAGTCAGCTACATCTTTCTTCATCTCAAGTTAAAGACTAATGTTTTATTGCACAGAAACATGAAATAACCACTGTATTCACTTGTTTAAGTAACAAAGTGAATTTGTATGTTCCGGAGGGGATGAGCCATAGACAAACGTTTGTCAAGTATGATTATTCCAGGAGCCACTCTATCATTTGACAGCCTACCTGCCTTTCTGTATCTTTTGTTCTATTATGCTGTTTTTGTTCTTGGATTTTTTGGGGGGTGGGGGTGTTTTTTGTTTTTTGTTTTGGTCTTTATATTGTATTATTATGCTTGTAACTCTGCCTTGAGTTCCCAACAGGACAGGAAGGGCAGATATACATGTTTAAAATAAATATGGAAGTGACAAATACATGAAGATAGAGGCAGATGCCTAGAAGGTGGATCGCAAAATACTTCTTAACTTGAACCACTGAAAATACCTCAGTTTAAATGTCAGAAGCACATGTGCTCTTCATATTTGACAGTAAGGCGTATATATGTAAGTGACTGAGTTTCCCTGCAGTAAACCTGAAATCAGCAGTCCATTCTTTTCCTGCTTTCTTTTTTATTATTATGGGGAACCCAGCTGTTTATATGTATATCTGGTCACTGGTTCTGCACTTGTATCTAGTCATTTTAAATCCTAGTTCTGTTTGTACCAGAGTTTGAAAAGGGGATGTGTACTGTTGTTTGGTAAGTGCGGTGGTGATGGGGTGAATTGTTCGTTTCTTAGATGAGATTCTCGTTCACTCCCCATGTCCTAACAGGTACGTTGACTCACAGCGCAATCCTGCCTAAAGATAAATGGCCGGCCTAAAGAGCTGGCCGCTGTATCCTATCCTGTTTGTCCCCTTCCCCGGGTGCAAGCCATCCAGGGTCCTATGGGCCTCCTCGGATGTACGCCAGCTATGAAGCTGAAGTACGTCCGGGGTAGGGGAGTAAGGCTGGCCAGACCCGGGAACAGGCCTAGGATATCAGCGCAGCGTACCGCTGATATCCCCTCCCACTCCCAGCCTGGGCCGGCCAATGGCCTCCCTCCCTCCACACCCTTGCCTGCCCTCCCCCTGCACCAACTGGTGCAGGACTTACCTGTATTGGCAGTTACAGGGTCCGGAGAGCAACGGAGTAAGGGCTGCCAGCCTCCACGCCGGCGGCCCTTACTCTAGAGTCGTTTCAAACATGCTTTATGGCATGTTTGTGATGGCTTAGAGCGGCGGAGCACGCACTCCACTGCTCTATCATTAGAGAGAACCGCGCTGTCATTCTGGTTATATCCTACATGTGCCTTGTTTTTGTGGCACTTGTGGTTAAATCAACACAGTGGGGTAACAGGCTTGCTAGATGGTAATCAGTAAGTCCTCAGATAGTAGTCACCTACCAGGGTGAGAACTCGAGTCTCTCTCCCAGACACAACACTATGCATTTCTCATGAGAGCCACTTTGTACTGTATTTGAGAATGGTATATAATAGAATTGGGTCGTATTCAAACCCTAGTTTACATGAGCACTGTCTCTCGCTCTCACAAGAGGAAGAGCGGAATGATTTTTTCGTAATGTCTCCCTTTCTCTTTGGCCCCCTACACCTCCTGAAAATCTGCTTCTGATGTTTGGGAGACCCTCAGGAATAAGATGATAGTGGCACAGCTTTCCTATCACCCTAGTTTTGGTGAATCTCAAGACTTATCTTTCTGGGTATTATTGGGCAGATGACAGAGTTTAAGGGATATAGACATGGATTATAGCGATTCTCAGAGGAGGTAATTGCTAGTGCTGTCTGGGAGATGCATGGTGGAAAAGCAAGCTGGATATGGGAAACAAAGTCCCATAATGATGGGAATAAGTAGGTGAGTGAGACTTGGCCCTTGTGTTCCACTGGCATATTTAAAATTGGCTGTGTCTAGTGCCTAACCAAAACCCCGGCATCCTAACCTGTCATTACACACACTGTTATAGGTATCCCATGCAAAAAGTAGAATCCCAACTTTAGGATGTCATTGGACAATAACTGGTAGGACTGAAATGTGAATCATTTGTGTATGTTCTTTGTATGTGTCCCCTGGAACACATGACATGAGCTGAATGGGCATCTAGGGGATGCATTCATAATTCCAACTTTTGTAGCCTCGGTGTTCTCTTTGGGTTCAGTATAACGTTTGAAATGGTTATCCTTCTCACTTAGGATTGTGCAGTAGGTGTCCATAAATGTCACAGATGTCAGTGGAACATAATCATAGAAGAAGTACTTTGTGCCACTGGAATAAAAAGGATTTAAGATACACGCGCCACCCAATCCTACCTAACTCCCTGCGTAGTGATGCTCCGGTGCCAACATGGCATCTGCTGTATCCTGTGGGTACTAGCGTCACTCTAGGTGAGGCGGAGCTCTAAGTTCCACTGCGCTCTGACCCACCGTTACACGCCTGTATGAGGCGGCCCCACCCCCTTACCTTCAGAGCCTTTCAGGGCAGCGATAGCAACGAGCAGGGAGTCCTGCGCGTTGCTATCGCTGCCCTGAAAGGCTCTGAAGGTGAGGGGGCGGGGCTGCCTCATACGGGCGTGTAACAGTGGGTCGGAGCGCAGCGGAACTTAGAGCTCTGCCCCACCTAGAGCGACGTCACTGCCTGTGGGAGAGTTTTGGCCTTGGGAACCCTCCATTTGTCCTCTTTCTCCCAGGGTAAGCCCCTGCTAGCCTGGTGGGTCGCCATTCGGACCTGTGCCAGTGTTATCGCTGGCGCAAGTCCATGTGGACCCACGTAGACAAATTCAGCCTGGGAAGGGGGTAGGATTCAGTGGTCATTGCAATGACTTGGGAGTAAGGGTTTGGCACGTGCTCCGCTGCTCTAAAGATACACAGGATTGTGCTATAAGGTCTGCTTCCTCCATTCATGCTATGAACTTGACTATGGAAAGCAAAGTACCGTATATACTGTATATCGAACATATGCCTTATTGAGCTATGTATGATCATTGATTGATCATTACCCCAATATCTTCTGATCAACCATATCCCTCCAACATCTCAGCAACTTTCCCTACCTCTGCTACTAGATATTCTTTTCTTCAATGGGGGACTTCAGGGATTGAATCTGGAGCTTTTCCATATACAGTACCATTATGTGTAGCTTAATAAGACTAAAGTTACTGCTGAAGGCATGCCTGCTAGTATGTTAATCTTTTAGTCATTTGTTGGATTTCAGGATAGTTTCTGATCTTTTCACATGCTTTTTAATTCATTGCGGAACCTTTTCAGTATTAACTATTTGCATTACTATTTTTTTCACATTTTTTATGCCACCCTTCCTCCAAGGAGCTCAGAGTGGTGTACATATTTCCTCCCCTCCTTTTTGTCCTCACAACAACCCTTGTGAGGTAGGTGGGGCTGAGAGATAGTGACTGGCCCAAGGTCAACCAGGAAGCTTCATGGCTGAGCGGGGATTTGAACTTGGATCTTCCAGGTCTAAGTCTGACTTCCAAACCACTACACCATCCTGGCCATTACTAATTGCTGAATCTTGTATTGCTTATGTATACTAGCTGACTTTAGTAGCTATAGTGATCGAGGTTCAAAGAATCATATGTCTCCTTTTGAGCTTTAGACTTGTTTTTTCTCAAACAGCTCCACATGCCATATGGCATGGGGGGCAGCTGTTCAACAAGAAAAAAAGAAGTTTAAAAATTTCACTAGGCATGTGCATCCACTTGTATGAACTTACACGAGCTCTTTAGATCCCAGCTTGTATGCTAAAAGAAGAGCTTTTCATTCATGGCAGTAATTTTCTTATGTAAGCACATATTTTCGTTGTGGTACTTGCAAGAGTGTTTGAGGAAGCAAAGTCAATTTCAACATATAACATTGGTAACTACTGTATTTTGCTTTTACTGTACTTTCTGAAATAGGTCTGCATTCCTGCATCTCCAAAGCCAGCTAGTGCACATACACAGCATTAAGAAGGCTATTGTCCATTTAGAAATGGTGGCTGATTATTTTCTGCTTTGCAATAGCAGTATTGCTACATGGTAATTCTTACTTGGAAAATCCCTCTTGTTCATGTCCTTCTGAGTGTTCAAGGAGAGAAAAAGGAGTGATGTCTGCCTTCAATTAATATTTCCAGAATGTATTGATTGGTATTACACTACTAAAAATGGCTGTGATGCTGTAAATTAGTCTGAGACCTTCAGACAATTTGCAGGGATAATTGTCTGAAGGACTGCAGCCTAAGTAGCTGACATATTGGTTAGTAATAAAGAGCCATCCTTGTTTGATCCGTAAAGTTTTCTGTGCTGCTAAATCCCATGTAGGACCAGGATCACCATGCTTTTATGCATCAGTAAAAATGTGAGAGTTAAATCTGACTCCAGCAACAGGAGCATTTCATGTCCAAAATGAATGGCTCTTACGTATATACAGTCGGACCTTTTTATCCACTGCAGTTCTATTCCCGGAACCCCAGTGTATAAAAAAATCAGTGTTGTATCAAAACCGGGGTGGGGAGCAGTGCCACATTACCTTTTTTCCAGCATCTTCAGCACTTCCCTCCTCCTGAATTTGTTTAAACTGACTGAAAAAAAAAACCCCGCTACCGGAAGCAACCTGTAGATGGTGCCAGAGACTCCCAGTTGCATTCCACCCCCTCCCCCCTTTTCAGCAGTCTAAACATGCCTGGAAGCGGCTGGCAGGCCCTCGACAATGCTGAAAAAAGAGATAATATGGCGCGGTCTGACTCCCTCTTTCATAGTTTTGCCACCCGTGTTGAGTCAAATCCATGGATAAAAAACCTGTGGATAAAAAGGTCCAACTGTATATACACCTGGATCTGGAGAACCACGGAAGAGACAGAAGCAGCAGTGGAGGCTGTGCGCATGCTTTGAACATGCTTCCCCATGACTATTTGAACTGGAAAACATATTGCTGAATTTGGTCCTCTAAGAACATAGCAGGTTTTTGCAAAGCAAGTACCACAGATTTCCCTGAAAAATCCCATTTGTCTATACAGTAGTCGTATTTTGTTTGCTAGAATGGGGCAATGATCTGCGACTGTGTTTTGTTAGATGCTGAAGTATTGGTCTGAGGTAGGATTGGTAAGGAACGTTTGTTCCCTTACCTCGGGGCTGCATCAGCACTAGAAAGTTGGATAGGATTGGGCTCTAAGAGGGGGTAATAAATACAACTAAACTTCCAGCACAGAGAGAGGGAGAGGGAGAATGATGCAAGCCATATTATTTACCGTATTGGTCTGAGTATAAGACTCACTTTTTTCTCCTAATTTAAGTTTTTAAACTAGGGGTGCATCTTATAATTAGGCTGTTGCAATTTAATGCCAGTGATTTAATTATTATTTTTTAATAGCACCAAACTTTAAGGGTGCGTCTTATAATCAGGTGTGTCTTATACTCAGGACAATACGGGGTATTTGTTTTATTTAAAGAATTTACATGCTGCCTTTCTCCTGACAGGGCAACCAAGGCGGCTTACAGAATTAAAACAAGTTAAAAACACAAAGTACAATGAAATAATTAAAACAAAGCAATTAAAAAAACAAGCACCAGTGGGTCACCTAGGACTGCATTTGATTAAAGGGAAAAGGATTCCCTGGGATTCTGAGCTCTGGAGAAAGAGCCAGCCAGACTAGCACTTATCACAGCTACCTAGACAGTGGCCCAAATCTGTTCATGACAGTGTGCGTGAGATATGACAGCAGTGTGTGTATGTGCGGGGTGGTGGGGGAGAGAGATGATTGTAATGTGTGATGGTGCTTGTGTGTGTATATGACATGTGAGAAAGTTAAGCCCAGTCTTTCATGTTTGCACGCATATACTTGTAATAGCATTGTGCTATAAGCCTGAACGTTGTAAAATCTGTTTGAGTTGTGAAATTAGTAAACTAGTGGATAGTGTTTCTTTGACAGGGCAGGCAAAAGCTGTGTTCAATAAAAGGTTGCCCCTTGTTTTACTGTTCATAGTTTCTTCTTATACCAACAGTGGCATTTGACTCTGCAAGATAGTCATGTTTGCTGTCCTAGAGGAATTCCTGAACTGCACAGGATTAATTTAAATCAAAATCAAGTTCTGGTTTCTGAACAGGGCCCTAGTGACTAGGACTCAGGCACGGGAGCCCTTGTTTCATTCTGAACTGCAAAAGGAGGTTCTTCTATAAGCTTTGTGTTAGTGATGTGTTGTGTTTTGACACAGCAAATACTGGTTAGTTTGCTGACACACATAGAAGCTTTGACATACTGCTGTGTCTAGTAAAGTGCAACATAGTAATTATATATGTTATACTGATTCTGCCCCTCTACTGACTTTCAGTAGCCGGTAAAAATACTGCTTGGATAGCATTTCTAATTTGTGCACATGTGCATCAGGATTCTTCCAGCCGTTTGAGCGGCAGCGGCTCCCTCTGACTGCTTAAGCTATTTTTAAAATTCGACTGGACTTGAAAAGCAATTTTGCACCTCTTTATGGGATGTGTATTCATTTCAGTTCATGTGTTTTTAAAAAACATTTTCAGGCTATGTGAATAAATGATGATTTGATTTTTCTAGGCCAGATGGTAACTTGTGTTACAATTCTGTGTCCAGTACTGGCTGCTAGGAAGAGGTCATAGCTCCATGATATGAGCATATGTTTGCATGCAGAAGGTCCTAGATTCGATCCCTAGCATTTCAAGTTAACAGATCTCAGACACCAGGTGCTTCTAATCAGAGGGGAACTGCCACCAGTCATTGAACAATACTGGTCTAAATGAACCAATGGCTTGCTTTGTATAAGGCAACTTTATATGTTCATAAGATGTCCTGGAATAAAGTCTACCTTGAGGGGTTCAAAAAATGATCAGGTGGACCATTGTCAAGGAAGCTTTAGGACTGGAATAATTCAGAGCAGTGTTTCTCAAACTGTGGGTTTGGGACCTGATTTCTGGTGGGTCCCAGGTGATGAAAAGTAACTGCCCTTCAAAGAGCTGAGCTCCTTTGTAATCAGCAAAGTAATTGCCATAAGCCTTGAGGCTATTTAAAAATCAGATAGCTGCTAATTGCCCTTCAAAGAGCTGAGCTCCTGCAGTTTGCAAGCTTGTGTAAATATAGGGAGATAAATGCCTGAGCGTCTCGTAAAGCTAGGTGGGTCCCGATAGAGTGTCATTTTAAAAAGTGAGTCCTGGTGCTAAAAAGTTTGAGAACCACTGATTCAGAGGATTCATTGAGGTTCTCCTAAGTTTGTGATTGTATCACTTCTATTTGTTATGCCAGCCTAAAGATTTTGCATTTGAACACCAGCAGCATTCACTTATATGAGACTGAATGCATCGCTTGCATCAGTCGGTAGCGTAGCAGTCGCTTGCATGCACATGTAAGCTGTTCAAAAACTACTTTTTATAGTTGGGTGAAGGGTTATAACAGCTAACATGAGGGATGCTGCCATGAATTTGCTTGCGTTGGTCAACATAATCACGTGGAATACACCAGTGTTGCTGGGATAGCGGTACCACAAGAAGACATGCCATTGTCCGCAAATATTTACATTTCTGATTTTAGGTACTTGGGAAATTCTAGAAATATTAGAAATATTCATGGATGAAGAAATATCTTAAAAAAGCAGTAATTTTTTAGCAACAGTCAAATCACTTCAATTGCTGAGGTATGAATTATCCAACAGTTTTTTTTCTTCCACGTGTTTACTTATAATAAACCCACAATCTTCTAACCATCTCAAACTTTTGAGAGAAACTGTTGACCTACTTTAGTTGGAAACAAATTAAATGTATTAGTGTACAGTAGAGTACTTGTTAATTTTCTGAAGGCTTTTAGCCAACTCTTTCTCTGGATGTGTTTTCTCCAGAGGCTGGATTTCAATTTTGAAATTCCTAGTGTGTTCAGTATTAATTCCTAAAGGGCTTGTTCTAGACATTGCAAAGTAAGTTAATGACAAAAAACTGTTGGGTGTCATTCTTGGTGCCACTTCAAGGTCATTGATACGTAGCTTTCATAATATGTATGTGAGAGGGTGGATTACCCTCCCCCTGTCAAATATATTTAGTGGTGGTATATTTGGCAGATTTTAGTGGTGGTCTCTTGAGGCCCCTTCCGGTGTTGTCTTTAGTGGCATGGGAGCTGCTATGAGTCGCTCTTTTCCTTGCTGCTCAGCAACATTAGAAGGCCAAGGCCATATTGGAGGAACCCACTGAGGTGCTTTTTGTCAACAGCAAAAGTGAAACTAAGAAGACTTTCAGTTATTACAAAGTGAACAAAACAGTCTTGATGGTTGTAGCAAATCAAAAAGTCAGAGACAAAACGTTCTGCTTGAGCATACAGTTCAGCTTTACTGAATAAAGTAAATTTAGTAAATGTTGCATAGCACATATAATAATAATGTATTTTTGTTTTGAAGGTGAAGTATTGCAATTGCTTTGCAGCCAGAAAAGGGAAGGTATTTAATGTGGCAATTAATAACGGGATAACCCCTGCTAACTGGCCAAAGAGGCACCTTTCAAAATGGTGCCCTCTTATATTTAGCGGAGGGAGCATTGCAACTGTACCTCTTAACCCCAGCAAGGCATTTTTTTCAGTGGCTGTTGCTGGTGTCTCTTCTGCCTTTTTAAAAATTTTTTGAGCTCTTTGGGAACAGGGAACCATTTATTGATTTATAGATTTATAGAGCCCATTTATAGAGGGGCTATTGGCCTGATCCAGCAGGGCTCTTCTTATGTTCTTATGATTTAGTTTACTATGTAAACCGCTTTGTGAACTACTCTGGTTGGAAAGCAGTATTTAAGTATTCTTAATAATAATAATAATAATAATTTTCAAGTGAAAGAGAAGCATGGATAGAGCATGTAAAATATCCTGTAAGAATATAATATGAAGAGCAGGTTCTCCTATGGCAGGGGTTCTCAACCCCTTCTCAGCTGAGTGCCACCTACAGCGCCACTTTCCTGCTGCCTACCACCAGAAATGACTGCCAATGACATAATCACTTCCGGATTTTCGGAGGCCAGGAAACACAGGTAGGAAGCTATGGGCAAATGGGAGGACCTTCTTAGCGATCCTAATATGTTTGGCCAGAGGCAGGAGCCTCTCGGGAACAAAAACGCGGTGCCAAAAGCACCGCATTGGAGCGGGGTTCCGGCAGTCCAGAAGTCCGAGTACCACCAGCAGTTGCCCGAAGTACCACTGGTGGTTTGAGTACTACTGGTTGAGAACCCCTGTCCTGTGGGTTCCTAAAGTAAAACTTGAATGAACACCATGATTCAATAGATGAGTTGGCTAACATAGAACATGGAATAGGTTGTGCTGATGTGGTTAGCAGTGGAATTCCCTGTTTGGCAAGTGGAGCAAATACATCTTGCCAGGCTGCCTATAAACTGCAGTGCCATTCTAACAAGTCGCTACAGTATTGTGCAGGGCTCCTCTAATATAGGTAAAGCTCCAAAAGTAAAACATATCTTTTCTATAGTGTGTGGCTGTATATAGCCTCAAACAGACCACTCTCATGGCCCTACTGCCACCTCCCTCATCCTTACAGATGCCATTATTCAGTATATGGTAAGGGTGGCTGCTGCCTCAATATATGACACTAGTGTGGTGCCATAGGTAACGGGATTATGCTGAAATAGGGTATTTTATCGTGTCCTATATATTTCTTCACTTCAGCGTGTAATTCATCTGTGGAACTCCCTGCCACAGGATGTGGTGATGGCACCTGGCCTAGATGCCTTTAAAAGGGGTTTGGATAGATTCATGGAGGAAAAGACCATCACAGGTTACAAGCCATAAGCAACCTCCTGGCTTTAGAAGTGGGTTTTCTCTGTGCCAGGTGCAAGGGAGTGACAGCAGGAAACAGGTTATCTTGTTGGCTGTGTGCTCCCTGAGGCATCTGGTGGGGCCACTGTGAGATACAGGAAGCTGGTCTAGATGGGCCTTTGGCCTGATCCAGCAGGGCTCTTCTTATGTTCTTATCCAACTCTAAAAAATTCTGCAGGCAAAGTGGCTTCTAGGATTGCATTTTGTGGCATAATTTTGGGTGGGTTTCTCCTCACTTATGGTATTATCATTCAGGAGTTGCAGCTCTAATGTTTAGGCTGGCATCTTATCATGAAACATATGGATAGTAGGTTTCAGGGTTAGACCTAAAACAGTATGTTCTAATCTGCAATGTATTGATGCTTCCTGCTTGTCAAATCACTGACAGATTTGCTAGCTGTCAGTCAATAGACATAAAGCAGTTTATTAAAGATTCTGATGTTTATTCTGTTCTAATTATGAAACTTGGAAAATGCCAGTTATGCAGGTCTTTGCATAATGCTGTATAACGTTTGGCACTTTAGGTATTGTAATTTGTTTATTTTAACCTACATTTTTAACTTCATTTCTTCCCCAGTCTGACTACTTTAAAGCTGCATAAACATAATATAGTAGAGTGGAGATGGATGACCTGGTGAATGCTAAAACAGTCGTTCCTTCATATGGCCAGCAGTGTCACTAGTACGCGCGTCACCCCAAGGCGGGGGGGCACGTGTCACCCTAGTGACCCACCCAGTATGTTCCACTTAAGGATGTTGCGCCGTGATTTTTTTTTGGGGGGGCGACCTAGCTGCACCCTGCCCCGGGTGCCCCCCCGCCCCGCGTCGCCCTATGGACACTCCGAGGCCGGCCTGGGAGCCGGCCTCAGAGCGTCCGGCCCGGCCGGCGCTCCAGGGCCTTCTTGAAAGAAGGCCCATGCACTGCGTCAATACGGGTACTTTTACAATTTTCGTGCATGCGCAGAGACCGTTTTGAGGGCAAGGGCCTGCCCTCTTGCCCTCAAAACGGTCTGCACATGCGCGAAAACCGTTCAAGTACCCGTATTGATGCATTGGGCCTTCTTTCAGAAGGCCCTGGAGCGCCGGTGGGGCCGGATGCTCTGAGGCCGTCTCCCGGGCCGGCCTCGGAGCATCCGGAGGGCGACACGCGTCACGGAGGTGATGCGAGTGCGGGTGCACATGTCACTCCATTATGCGCGTCACCCCCTGGCGGCCCCCCCCCGTGACGCTCCAGCGACGCCCCTGCATATGGCTGTTACAAACTGCAAGAACAAGTGACGGCATTTGTGAATAAAAGCCTTATGAATTGAGAGTTGGAGCCTCTCATGATGTGAGTGTTGCACAAACAAAGAACAAATAAGTGGAATGGGGATCAGATGAAAAGGAAAGGGGAGTGCACGCAGAAGGTCCACGGTTCAGTTCCTGATACCTTTAGTTAAAAAAATGTCTAGGGTAACAGGTTGTAGAAAAGCCTGGGATTCTGTCAGTCAAGAGTACACAATACGTGGCTAAGAGAGCAATCCACCAGGGTGGCGGAATGGTGGAACGAGCGCTCTGCCGTTCTAAGACATTGCAAACGTGCCGTAAAGCACAGTTGCAACACCTCGGGAGTAAAGGAGGCTGGCGCAAGGCCGGCTGCCCATACTCCACCGCTGGGATGTACATGCAGCCGCCGGAGGAAGGTAAGGGATCCCCTGGCGATCGCATGGGCGGTGAGGGAGGGGGCAGTTGGCCAAGCTGGCCTGGGAGGGGGCAGGAATGGTGTCTACCATATACCCATCCCTGTTCCGGCCGGCTCGGCTGTTACACGGCCTCCTCCTACTTCCGCCAGCTATTTAGCTGGCGGAAATCCAAGGAGGCCCATCAGGCCTTCCCAGGTTTACACAAGGGGAAGAGGATGAACGTCCCCTTTCCCCGAGTAGATCTCCAGGCCGTGCCAGTGCTGCCCGGCACGGGGATTGGGCCACCCACTGGATACTTACGGTGGATTGCACTGCCCATGAACCATGGGTATGTCTTGGCATAGGGCTGTTTCTTGTGTATCTAAATGAGAGACCCTCTGCAAAAGTAATTTTTACAAAATTAAAAATCTTAATTTTTACAAATTAAGATTTGGTTAATAAAATTTTGCCAGAGACTACTGGGTTCGTTTCAGGCCTCAGACTTTCAGGAACTCTTGTTAACGGAAATCTGGGCCTTCAATGTGTTCTGTTCTTCTCAGGTGAAATTCAACCTTCAGAAGTTCCGCAGACCTGACATTTGAGTCTGTTTGATATTTCTGGTTCAAAGTCTTCCAAGGCCACTTGCAGCATTGGAAATGTACCTGTTATCCATCTTTTAACTAAATCTTTCAACTGCGTCTTCATTTTGATGTGCAAAAAAGAACTCGCAGCATCAAAAGCTAAATAATTGATGTCTTTAAACTATTTTGAAATTCTAACATAGCACTGCGACCAAAGTGTGATGTATTTATGTTTGTATTGTTTGATAATAAGCTATACACTTATTTAAACCATTTATACTTATTTAAACTTATCCCATCTCACAAAGTTTCCCTCCTTTTGTCTATATCTGTAGAACATAGACTAGGAGTCATTTTTTTTTGATGGACCTGTTTTGAGACTTTGCACAGTGCTATGCACACTGCTAATGCTTTAGAAATGAAAAATAAATCAATGTAAATAATCTGTATTACTCAGAAATGAGTAATGGGAAAAGAGGCCATAAGAGTGCTGTATTTGGAAATGTGGTTAAATAAGGCTGCAATCCTATACTGCGCACACAGACATTCATGGGGGGGGGGGATATGTATGCGCCATTGAACACAATGCGACTTACTTCTGAGTAGACATGCATAGGATGTTGCTCTAGAGTCTAAAAGAATCTAAATATGAGTCTCAGATCAAAAATAATGAAAACCTATGCGATTTACTAACAGTGCAAGCCTTTGCATGTCTGCTCAGAAGTAAGTGCCATTGTGTTCAATAAGAAAGACTTACTCTCAGGAAAATGTGGATAGGAAGATTGCAGCTCAAATGGCATAAACATTATTTTCAGCACAATCCTGTGTGACCTTGCACCGGTGTAAAAGTAGATGCACCGGTGTAAGTGCACTTATGCCAGTATAAGTGCACTTGCACCGGTGCATCTACTGTTACACCGGTGCAAGGTTACACAGGATTGTGCTGTTTGACTTAGAAAAATAGGGAATAAAAGTTTGAAATAATATCTTTATTAGGCAGCCCAGTCCTGCTCTAAAGATCTGCCTGGTGGCCAAGGCTGCCCGCCGGATCCTGATCTCCGCCACAGGCAGCCTTCAGCAGGCAGGCAGCCCATGGCGGAAAGTCTACTCGGGGAAAGGGACACTCGTCCCCTTTCCCGAGTGTAACCGCGGCTGGGGCTGATAGGCCTCCTCGGATTTCCGTCAGCTATTTTGCTGGCAGAAGTCGGAGGAGGCCGTGTAACAGCTCAGCCGATCAATGGGGGTCAGGATATGGCCGAGGCCGATCCCTGCCCCCGTCCCCAATTGGCTGGGCCTATTGGCCCCCGCCGTTCTTGGCCACACCGCCCCCTGGCGAGTCCTCAGCCGGCGGAGCAGGGAAGGCCGGCCTTGTGCCGGCCTTCCCTGCTCTCGAGTCATCGCAAATGTGCCTTACGGCACGTTTGCAACGTCTTCGGCCGGTGGAATGCTTGTTCTGCCGGCTAATTTTAGAGTAGGATTGCGCAGTTAGAAGCATTATATTTTGCAAGCACACAGTGAGGCTGCCACTGAAACTAAGAAAGCTAGATTCAGGTTATTGGAGGAAAAGACGAAAAGTTTTACAAAACGTGAATATAAATGGACAAGAGAAAGGGGTTCTAAATGTGGAAATCATCTTGACATCAAGCTATTTAGATGGGCAACTGGTCCAACAGCTGCATTTTGTAAATGCCTAAGGGAACACTGTAAGTTGATCTGATGCATTCCCTTTTGCAAACTACCTTTTTCCTGTAAGCTTTCATTTTAATTTCAGCGTTATCAATGGATTTTGTATTGTTTTCTGCAAAATATTGTATTAGCTTTCATTGTTTATCTCTGTAATATCTACCTATGCTGGAGCTATTCGTTTCAGCATACTGTTGCGGTAGGTGCATTATTATTATTTTAGTTCAGTAAACTGGATTTCAAAGAGAAATTATTTGGAATGTGAAACTGAATTACAATGGCAGTAATTTCTCCAAACATAATGGGAGCGATTTTTTTCCTTTTTTATGGAAAGATTTTTGGTATTGACCTAAAGAATTAGTTATTGAGAATAAACTTGTTGATCAACAAAATAGAGGGGAAAAGCAGTGTCGGGTCATGGGTGTCAGTGACCTACCGGTCTGTTTCCTTGAGTGCTTATTTTAAGAGCAGCTTATCAGTAGTTGCAGCTCACAGCAACTTACTTGAAGGCAAACACTTTCCATTGTCACCTTTTAGCCTGTAGTCCCTGTGTCTGAAGCAAAGAAACAGCTGTGGCAGTGCTGCGTAAAGTCATTAAGGAACTGGGGACACTTTGAACTCTCAGGGATCAGAGAGAACGTTGATATCAAGAGCTTTCAAAAAGAGTGCAGCCCTCAGGGCAAAATACAGTTGCTGAAATGTAAATTGTGCTGGTGGAACAGGCTCCCCCCCCCTACAGACATGCATATGATTGTTTGTTAGTTGTCCTGGGGGCTCTGTTGTGCCGTTTGGAGGGACATAATTTGGACCATAAGGAAGGCTGAGCGCCGAATAGATGCTTTCGAACTGTGGTGCTGGAGAAGACTCCTGAGAGTCCCTTGGACTGCTAGGAGATCAAATCAGTCAATCCTAAATGAAATCAACCCTGACTGTACCCTGGAAGGACAGGTACTGAGGTTGAAACTCAAATATTTTGGCCACCTAATGCGAAGAGAGGACTCTCTGGAGAAGACTCTGATTCTGGGAAAGATTGAAGGCAAAAGGAGAAGGGGAAGGCAAAGGATGAGATGGTTAGACAGCATTACTGATGCAATGAACATGAAAATGAGCGAACTCAGGAAGATAGTGGAGGACAGGAAGGCCTGGCGGGATATGGTTCATGGGATCACGAAGGGTGATCGGACACGACTTAACGACTGAACAACAACAACAATTTTCAAAGTTAATATGGCATGGAGTAATGGATGGGATTGGGTTGTACTACTTATTTGAGGTGAAATGGGTAGCTGTAATCCAGTACCTAGTTGGGATCAAGTTTCATTGGAATAATTTAACTGCCTTGAATTGTGTTAATAAGTTCAGTATGATGGTTGACTCATCTTTATAGGTGAAATATGCAGATTATATTTCTGAATTATTTCTCATAAGAAAGGTTTAGGACAGGTTAATTCATTCATGTGAAGCTGCTTTATAATGAGTTGGAACATTGTCCATCTAGCCCAGTATTGTCTAGACTGGCTGGTAGGGTTCATCATTGGAGGAGAAGGTCTTTCTTATTGCATGTTATGTCATCCTTTTATCTGGTGACAATAGGGATCGAATCTGGCTCCTTCCACGTGTAAAGCACGTGCTGCCTGTACCATTAATCTATGACCCCTCTCCATAGGCTTACCATATCGCCGACTGGGATGCTCCTTTTTGCCCTTAAGGGGTGGGGCGGGGGAAGGGGAACATGAGCGCGCCCGGGCGCGCTCATGTTCCCCTTCCCCCGCCCCGCCCCTTAAGGGCAAAACGGAGCGTCCCGGTCGGCGATATGGTAAGCCTACCTCTCCAGTACAACTGACAAAGAAATTTCTAGCCCCGGTGTAGTGATGTGGTTAAATTCTAGTTGGTACTTTTTGTGACTGAAATGCACTGAAAGATGCGTTGCAAGTGTTGTGAAATTCTGGAGGGTCACATTTATATGATATCATTCACTGAAAATATTACTACTAAATTCATGAATTCTCTCCCATTTCACTGCCACAATGTGAGCACTTACTAAAAGGTCATACAGCAAGTCCTCACTGAAAGTTGTCGATAGGTTCTTGAAAACTGCAACTTTAAGTGAAACGACTTATAACGAAACCAGTTTTACTGTAGGCTGATATCCGTAAACAAGAGTTTACGACATATTTCTGGTCACAAAAACATCTCCAAACTTCTAAATAAAGACCGAAAACACTTCTAATATTAAACATTAAAATAAATGTGAGTTTTCCGGGCCAGAGAAAACCCACGCAGACATGGGGAGAATGTTCAAACTGCACACAGACAAGTGGCCCTGGCTGGGAATCGACTTTTTTTTTCTCAATAATTCCCTTCCACACAGACATTGATTCTGCTGGGCATTGATTTTTTCTCAACAACTTTAAAACGAAACGACTTATAACAAAACAACTTTAAGTGAGGACTTGCTGTACTTAAAAACATTTCTCTGGCATAGCAAGTCCTGCAGTTTTCACTTGGGGCGATTTCAGAAAATAGCTTCCCACCGTGAAACAAAGAACACTGCTTTGGTAGAGATGACCTTGTTGTTGCATGAACATAAGGCCTTGGATCACATTTCAAAATGGGATGTAAATGTCAATTTAAAATTTATTTAAGGCCAAATATAAGTGAGAGCCAGTGGTGTAGTGGTTAGATTGTCGGGTTAGGGCTGGGAGACCAGGTTCAGATCCCCGCTCAGCAGGGTAACCCTGGGCTAGCCACGGGTCTCACCGAGTTGTTGTGAGGATAAATTGGGGGAGGAAAGAGAGCCACATTTGCCATCCTAAGCTTTTTAAAGGAGCAGCAGGATATAAACATAGAATATGGAGCTGAGAGAACTTTTTCACAGTTTAATAGTGTTTTATATCACTTTCCTTTTTATATATGCTCATATTTGAACATGCACAATTAATGCTTGATGAGGATGTCTGGCTCAGTTGGTAGAGCGACTGTCTCATATATGCCTGAAGATCTGAAGGATAGCAGTTCAAGACGGCTGGAAGTGTCTGTCGGAGAGCTGCCGGCATGCCGAGTTGATACGTTGCAGAGTCTCTCTGTAGGGGAGTGGAGCTGCAGCACTTGAGTGGCAGTCAAGGTTGCCTGTCAGCTGAAGTGTGGTGGGGAGGGAGGGGGAGAGAGAGAGAGAGAGAGAGAGAGAGAGAGATGGACTGTGAAAGCAACATCTAGAATGAAGGGTTCTACGAAGGATTAGAACATAATATAGTAGAGTGGAGATGGATGACCTGGTGAATGCTAGAACAGTCGTTCCTTCATATGGCTGTTACAAACTGCAAGAACAAGTGACGGCATTTGTGAATAAAAGCCTTATGAATTGAGAGTTGGAGCCTCTCATGATGTGAGTGTTGCACAAATAAAGAACAAATAAGTGGAATGGGGATCAGATGAAAAGGAAAGGAGAGTGCACGCAGAGAGAGAGAGAGAGAGAGAGGTCTGGACTGTGAAAGCAACATCTAGAATGAAGGGTTCTACGAAAGATTAGAACATTATTGTATTGTAAAAACCCCTTGGGGTTTAGAAAGTCTGCCCATGTACACCGCCTTGAATTAAAGTCGGAGGAGAAATCCAATGACCAAGAAAGGCGGTATATAAATTCTGTATATTATAATATTATTATTATTAGTTTTCAGTCTGATGAAATTTATTCATCATTGTCGAACAGAGTTGAAGCAGAACCTGTGTTGTCAGCCTTCCACCTCTTTTCAATCAAGCATTATGTATTCTTGAATTTTTAAGGTATTCAATGGTAGCT
The DNA here is from genome assembly GCA_026170595.1 of Plestiodon gilberti rubricaudatus. NCBI lineage: Eukaryota > Metazoa > Chordata > Lepidosauria > Squamata > Scincidae > Plestiodon > Plestiodon gilberti. The sequence goes on along the minus strand of JANXHW010000002.1, from coordinate 21,667,801 downwards.
AAAATTGTCAGTACTCCCTGCTGAACAGCAAATTCATGAATATGAGAAATTGGCAATGTGCAAATAGCTTCTAATAAATAATACTTTTGATCAGACAGCTGAAACACATGATCATAGAAGTCCCATTCTGCATTCAGAAAGTAATGTTATAATTGATTCATTATGAGTTATTTCTCCAGCTCCAATTCCACTTAGTCATTGCTATTTTGAAAAAGAAAATTAACTGAAGCATTTACTTCTAAGATTAGTGCTTAGCTTTACGGATAAATACTCTTAAATGGGAACTAAATGCTTTGACAGTAACGTTATTTTTTTTACAGCTAAGGTTTGGGGAGTTGAGTTGATACTGCCTTACTCCTCATACTACTCTGATGGTGGCTTAGGTAGAACTAATGGACACAACATTTCCACCTAATTAAAAGCAGCTCTCCACTGCAAGACATCATCATATAGTCTGTTTTCTGCAGATTTCAGAGTTCATTGCCAAGATCATGTCAGTCCAGCTATGAACTTTGATTCTTTGAATAGTGTACTTGAGGCTTCACTTCCAAAACAGAGGAGTTCTGCCTCTCTTGGTTGTGGTAGAAAGCCCTGTTCCCTGCCTGGAGAGAAAAAAAGTGCCACACCTCTTTCTTGGGCTATAAATCTGGTTGGAACCTTGGCTGGGGAGGAGGAGGGGTGGGGAACCCTCCATCTGAGCATGAACAGGATTGAAGCAGTCCCCTTTGCATTGAGCGATGGCTATACGCACATCCCTCCTGTGTGCACGCACGCACGCACGCACGCACGCATGCACACACATACATTCATGGCATGACAAAGAGACCAAAGTGGATCTTTTGGAAGGAAAAACCAAACAAAAGTTCTAGGCAAGGGAGCAAAGTGCACACAGATGCAGGAGGAAAGAGACTGCTAAGGGTGACCTTACTAAGAGAGACTGCTAAGAGGCAACTCATCCCCCTCCAGTGGGGAGAGGATCAAAGTGGTGTTGCTTCCCCTTCCTCCCCCCCCCCCCGCTCAAGCAAATTAGACCAAAAGATCAAATAGAAGCACTTTTGCTGCTGTTTCTGGCCACAAGCAAAGGGGAGAAACAGCTGCCCTTCAAAGCCAATAACTAGGAGAGACCAGATAAAAACCGGAAATGGGTCTCAATCATTTCAGGGAGTCGATCTGAAGTGCTGCAGCCCCCTCACCCTTTGGAGGGTCAGCGTGACCCCTAGTTAAGTTAAAAAAAAAACACCTTTTCCCAGTGGTGACAGGACGTTGCCAATGTCACAGCACATAGCTGCCACCCCTTAAGAGGTAGCAACTGCATCTGGTTTTCATGGTGGGTTGCAACCCACCACTTGGAGAACCACTGCCATAACCCTTTTCCTTGCCCTCCCATGCTGTTGTGTGTTCCTGTCTGTGTCCATGTGTTTTGTTGGAAGCTGTAACTGCTGTTGTGTCTGCACCTCCTTATCAACTGTTTGACAGCATTGCACATCTGCCTGTGTGCGTGTGCAGATTGAATATCAGTAAACCATCTAAATGCAACTTCTCAAACAACAGTTTCGAGCTGGGTAGTGATAGAGGGTTCCAGAATACAAAATATTTGTGTGAGTACATGTACATGCATATACAGTATGTCAATACATACTGTGTTGTGAATGGCTGCGTTTCTATGTTTCACAGCTTCTGTAAGAGGCAGGGATTGCCCCCCTTCTGCAAAGATGGCAACTGTATGCCAACATCATGTAGACATTTTTCATAGCTGGAGTTGACTTTCTAGAGGAGCAATTTTTCTGTAGACCAACATGGAAGGCAGTAGGCATTTGTTGACATTTTCTCTGAGATTATTTGTGTGTGTGTGTGTGTGTGTGTGTGTGTGTGTGTGTGTGTGTGTGTGTGTGTGTGTGTGTGTGTGTGTGTGTGTGTGTGTTAGAAAAAAACAAGGCTTCATCTGCATACATCTGGGTAAAGATTTGATTTTGCCACAGAAGTCCCAGAGTAGCTGCTGAACTCACAACCCAAAGAAATTGCAACATAAAAAGGTTTTAGTGAAAAGTACTCCCTTTTGAAATGCTGTGAAAGACCTTATGCATTCAGATGTGAGATCATTTGATCAATAAGGAAGGACAGTATAATACCCCCAGAACTAATGTGAATGTCAGTGCCAACACATTTGACATTTTTACTAGTTCCTTTTCTTCATGTATGGTATTGCAGTAATATATATGCCTACATTCTTCTAAGTCAGTGGTTCTCAAACTTTTTATTACCGGGACCCACTTTTTAAAATGACACTCTATCAGGACTCACCTAGCTTTAAGAGACGCTCAAACATTTATCTCCCTATATTTACAGAATTATGCAAACTTCAGGAGCTCAGCTTCTTGCAAACTTCAGGAGCTCAACCCTTTGAAGGGAAATTAGCAGCTATCTGAGTTTTGAATAGCCTCAGGGCTTGTGGCACTTATCTGATCTTTCCATCATCTGGGACCCACCAGAAATCAGGTTGTGACCCACCAAGTGGGTCCCGACCCACAGTTTGAGAAACACTGTTCTAAATGCAAGTCTTTAAAGACAGAAAATTGCAACATGATGGCACATCTTTTCCATTAAACGTTCCAGGTCTGTAGTCATAAAGTAGCAAGATTTGTCTAGGACAGGAATTTTCAATCCCTTCCTGGCCGAATACCACCTCAGGCACCTCTCTTTATTTATTTATTTATTTATTTTATTTACAATATTTTTATCCCGCCTTTCTCCCCAAAGGGACCCAAGGCGGCTTACAACAACAGGAAAACACAATTACAAAAAACAACCACCTTTAATAGCAATAAAACTATTAATTAAAAACTCATAAACACAATCTAAAAACAATAAAAAGACCATTATTACATTTTAAAAGAGAAGTGTACAAGAACTGCAGCACCACACCTGTAACTGCTGGATGGTAAAAAAAATGGCCAAGACTCAGAAGGCTTCTTTGAACAAGAAGGTTTTCCTTGGCGGAAAGTCTCCAAGGAGGGAGCAGTGGCAAAAGGGCCTTCTCTGATGATCTAAGGAGACGAGCCGGACTATATAGAAGTAGGCGGTCTCTCAAATATCCTGGCTGCGTACCACCAGAAGTGACTGGCAATGACATCATTGCCAGTTACTTCTGGGTTTTCAGGTTTTCGGAGGGCAGAAAATGAAGGTAGGAGGCTCTGGGTGGTGAGTGGGAGGGCCCTTCTCAGCATTCCTAAGAGGCTTGGCCACTCCTCTCAGGAGTGAAAACACAACGTCAGAGCGGGGGTCCGGCTGTCCGAGTACCACGAGCAGTTGGCCGGAGTACCACTGGTGGTACTAGTACCACTAATTGAGAACCCCTGGTCTAGGAGTTTGAAGAAACGTCTTTGGATGCATGTACATGACAACAAGGCATGTTCAGGAACTGTTAATGGGGAGGGGCCATAAATCAGTGGCAGAGGACCTCGTTTGTGCTTCAATGGCCCCAGTTTCAATCTCTAGCATCTCTTGTCTCAGATAGGTGGGAAAAGACAAAAAAAAAAAAAAGCCTGGAAAACTACTGTCGCTTAGAGTAGATAATATTGTACAAAGGTAGACCCCAAGGGCTCACATGCTATAAACACAGTTTTATTTATTCATACACTATACTGCCTTGGGTGATTGTGTAATATCTTCAGCACATGCAGAACTTGTTGCACATGTATTGTGTTGTACATGTATTATCGATCAACTCACAAGTGGGTTAATTAACATGACGTGTTTACTTATGCAAGTGGATATAACATCTCAAAAGTGAAATGTGTGCAGCTACTGACCATGGAGGTTGTAGTGGGGAGAGTTCTACTTTTTAAGCACTGGTCCTTCTCAAACAATGACCAGCGTTGATGAACTCCTCCATTTGGTGGATAATTCCATCTGACAATAGATTGAAGAATTAAATATAAAGATAAGTCAGGAGAAAAGAGTTGGCTCCTTCCTCACTGCTAACATTTGATTGTTACCTACTTAAGATCCAAATCATCCAAGACCAACATCCAAACCACCTACTTAAGAAAAAACACATGTGTGATTTGTCCACATACTGTATATTCCTTGAAGTGATAATGACAGCTAATTTGGTAGTCTTTACGCTACCATTACATGTGGCCGGCATGACTCAGCGTTGAGTCATGCTGGCCACATGACCACAGAAGCGTCTTCGGAAAGCGCAGACTCTTTGGCTTTGAAACGGAGATGAGCACCGCCGCTGGAGTTGGTAACAACTGGCTTCTGAGCAAGGGGAACCTTTACCTTTACACAGCATTTATTGGAGAGGAGTTGTTGAATGCAGTGCTGGGAAGGAACCCCTCTCCATTAACTTGCTTTTCCTTGAGCAAGGAAGAGGAACAAATATTGTGAAGCAGTTGCAAACGTCAGTGAATTTTCTCATGTTAAAAAACAACCTTTTAGATTTTGTCATAAGGTGAAGCAATTTGAACTCATGAGTGGTGCTTTTCAAATTCAAGAATTTGATTTGCAGAGTATTTTCAAGGAGAAAGGTCTATGCTGCTATCAAGTTTCAGTAGGTTTTGTTTCGGCTACTGTACTTCCATCTGAACGAATGTACGGTAAGGCAGTGAATAAAATGGTAGGCAACTCATGTTCATATTTCACCTCTGCTGTGGACTCAAGAAGGTGGCCTTCTCCAAGGCACTATCTTTTTACCTCCGCTCTGAGTTTGCAGAATAGAGGTAATGTTTGCTTATCTTACAGGGTTGTTGTAAGGAGTACTTTGATAACTGGTGTTTTGAATACTCTCAAGCAGAGTTGTTAAGCTCGTTTCATACAACGGGCTGGAGTTAGCATCCATGGTGCCTGCTGAGGGCTGGAACTGATGTCAAGCAGGAAATGACACCATTCGGTGACCAGAAATAAGCATTTTGTTCCAATTCCAAAACCTTTATTGGCATCTTACATGTAGATACATACATTAACAAAGACGTAAACATAAACAAACATACAAACATGAACCTTAAGTAATAATCTTGGCCAATATTTTATACATTAAAATATTATAACATCTCATACTAGGAACTCATCTGCAAATGACCGAGGAAAAATATGTAAATCTTGATCATATTTTCATGATATGGGAGAGTCATATCACGCGGGCTGGATAAGGAGCTTCTGCAGACCTTATGTTTAGTACCCGCTAAAACTAAATTTTGGGCATTACTAGTAATGATGATAATAACAATAATAATAATTCTGAAATGAGTCAATGTCAGAAGGGAGTTCTGAATTCACGTTTGTGAAATTCCTGCTCACTTTGCTGTTCTGTACACATTCTTAGCAGCATTTCATGTTAATTAGTCACATCACGAATCTTTACTTTTCTGTGACAGAATCTTTACTTTTCTGTGACTCAAGGCGCCTCATTATGATCATTTAAGCCCCAAGGAATCTTTGAATCCAAATTAGGGAGGATTCAAAGTGTATAAGATTTTCAAGACATTGTACTGGCTAACCCTCATCATAAGCCTTAATGTACACCGTTATAGCACAGTAACACAGCCATGAATGGCAAGTGTCCTTGAGTGAACTTGTGCTCTGGGGTAACAATCATATTGAGGATTTAAATTGAGGTGGGACTGATTAGTTTAGCTATGGAATTTGTGAACTAGTCATCCTAATGAGTAGCTCAAAACCATGCTGTTCCCACGTACCTGCAATTAGGAAGTGGACTCGAACCCTGCCATTTCCCTTTTAAAGAGATGATGCCTGTGCCTCTTTGTATGCTGAATGTGACCCAGTTAAGATGTAACACTAAACTACTTGAAGGGCTGTCTCACTGATGAATTGACCCACATCATAAAGCCATCTAGGAAGGCCCTGTTGCAGGTCTTGTTGCCACTGGAAGTGTGATTGGCTGTAATCTGTGATAGGGCTTTATCAGTTGTGGCACCCAGTTTATGGAACTCTGTTGCATGTGAGCCCAATTCTATACCCCCCCTCCATCTTTCACCATGCAACTGTGCCGATGGAGTGTGTGCTGCATGCATGGCACAACCCTATGCATATATACTCAGAAGCAAGCCTCTTTATGTTCAATGGATCTTACTCCCAAGAAAGTGTGTATAGGATTGCAGCTGCAATAGTGGGGGGAGTATGACCACACAACCTGAGAGATGGCCTACCCCTCCATAAACCACCTGTCCACAATGTTCCAACGTGGCCATTCTAAGGTCTTGATTGCTGATTATTGGGCAGTTTGTCATCAAGACCTAATAAAGGCTAAGGGCCAAACCTCACATTGGGTTTGTTTAATGCATAGCTTGGCCCTGCTGTGTATGTGGGGGGGCACTACTGGTACGTGCTCTGGCCCCCTGGATAGGACTGGACCACTGCTTGGATGCTGTGGCTGCTGCTGTTGCTACTGGCTTGCTACTGAGAAGAACATTGCCCTGCATCCACCTGTTGCCTGTCAGGTAAGTACAGGTAAGGGGCCACTGAGGCAGGAAAGCGCCCATGGAGGGCATTTTGCTGAGGGATCCTTCAACCCTGGAACTAGTTGTGTGTAGTTGGGCAGCTGATCCAGATTGGGGCTGTGGCGGATAGGACGGAGTAAAATACCCTCCATGGTCCACATCCTGATTTCCTTGTGGCTGCTATTTAAACTAGAAAAAACAAGTTCACAGGGCTAACCTATGTCTTTTAACATCAGGGGTCACCTTTACCTTTTTACTTTGACCTTAGTCAAACTCCTTGTTCCATTAGTAAGGAACTTCTTCATTAAACCAACATTTCCCTTGTTCAGGAATACGTTTTTTTTTTGTCTACTAACATTGTTATGAGTGAAAGTGTGAACACTTTTGAGGTATGTGTTTTAAGACCAAGAGGTATTGCTTGGTCTATCTATTAAATATCCCATATTTTTTATGCAGGGATGGGCAAACATGCATCCTTAAGAGTTACATCTTTATATACTTCAGAAATTTGTATGCTCCAGGCAGGGCCAGCCCAAACTCCCTGGCACCTGACATGGAACGGCAACCCCCCCCCCCTTTTACTTGCTTATGTGCTCGCCTCTGCTCTTCCCACTTTCCAGTGTTCAGGCTCATCACTCTCCACCCATCCATATTTTCACTTCCTTTCTGTCCCCCTCTTCCTTTTCCAATCTAGGTAGTGCAAGGGGGGGGGGAGTGGTGAAAGCAAGTAGACAGGGATGGGGGCCACCACCAATCTGCTGGTAACCTCATGGATGGAGCAGCTCTGGCTCCAGGAACTGAACCAAACATGCGATGCTTCAGGTTTGTTCCCCACCCAAAGTGATGACCTTTACATTAAGAGGACAAGCCTTCCATAACTGCTCCATCTTCCCAAGTGGATAAAAGAGAGAGTGAGAGTGTATCCGTATGATATTGACTGCAGACTGGAAAGCAGAAAGCCATGTTCCTGTTGAAGCTACATAAAAAGGGTGTCCTCGTCAAGCATATTCTGCTATATTTTGGGTTTGCATTTGGAGGATATCCAAGAGTGAGTTTCATTGGGTGCCAAAGCGCTCATGATTAACAGCAGGCACCAGTTCATTTTTATGTAAACACATTGATAGGTTTTGACAGGGAGGCTGGAAAAAAAAAAACTACCAAATGCCACAATCCTTTCAGATATGCCATGCAATGATAAGCTAATTCTTCAGCACAATGCAGAATTTATTCCATGTGCCAATCATTGGGAGAAAGGAATGGCAGAACTTGAACATGTTTATATAACTCTGGATATATATTGTAGCAGGAATTTCCAGCTTTTGTCGTAATGAGCCTTCCTCAGTCAAGATGAAAAACTCTCTCGGCATATAACCAAGGGTACATGTGTGGTGCAAATGTGCTGCACAAACATGAGATTTGGAAATGGGTGCAAAATTCAGCATTTTGACAATGTATAGGTTCTTTTTTTTAAAAAATCCTCACTTTAATTTTGTCATAATGAAAGCCATGGTAGACTTTGGGTCATACTCAGGCTCAAAGGCTTTTAACATTTTCTTTATTTCACTGATTTACTTCCCACCTTTCAATCTGGATCAGGCCCCAGAGTTGGCTCCCAGTATAGAACACAACCATTATAAACAATTATATCTTACAAATCTAAAATCCTTTAAACAACTAAAAATGATAGGAAACTACCTTTTATACTGAGTCAGGACTGTGGGTTCATCTAGCTCAGCAGTGGTTCTCCATGGTTCCCGCCCCCCCCCCCCCCCGACCTATTTGAAGATGCTGGGAATTCAACTTGGGAGCTTTTGCCTGCAATGTATGAGTTACAGACCCAGTCCATCAGATAGAAGAGTAATTAAAATAAGACTTAAGGATAGTTACATCAATTAAAACATAATCAACAGTAGAACAAAACCACCAACATATCAGTTCACTAAGGCCATTTGAAAAGTAAACCACTTGGTAAAAGTCAGCTGTGAATGGGCCTGGCAAGTTTCTCTTGGTGGGGGGGGGGTTGTCCTCCCTCAGAATGCTCCTTATAGCCCTTCATCTGGCTTCAGAAGACTGTGGCATTTGGCATTCTTGTTTAGGCTCCCAATAAACCCAATTTTTCATTAATGAATATTTTTCTAACTATCAGGATTTCAGAAAGAAATTGAATTGTACAGCGACAACATTTTCTTTGCGAAGGTTTTAGTCCAGAACAAATTTATTCATCCCAAGTGCTTTTTAGTGCACACGGGACTGCTGGTGTTTTTGAGTCAACAAAGAAAATGAATGTTGATCAGAGTATGCATTCAGTCCATTAATGAGTAGCATTTATAACATGTGCATTTCTGTGCAGTCCAAGACACATTCACTTTGTTGAGCTAATTATGAAATAATGCTCTCCACTTATATTGTATATGCTAGCTATGCCAGACTGCTTTTGCAGGTCAAAAACTGACAATTGCTTGATAGTAGAGGCAACGACTGAAAACAGCAAAAGGTCATAGAATGTTAGAGTTGGAAGGCACATGGAGGTCATCTAATGCTACCCCTTCTCAGTGTTGGCACGTGTTACAGCATCCCTGACAGGTGACCATCCAGGTTCTGCTTGAAAACCTCCAAGAAGAGAGCATCAGGAGGGAGTGCTTGCAGATGGTACATTTTTCCTAATGTCTTGCTTAAATCTACTTCTTTGTTTGTAATCCTGCCCACAAGAGCCACCGAGAATACATAAGAATGTAAAAAGAGCCTTGCTGGATCAGGCCAAAGGCCCATCTAGTCCAGCTTCCTGCACCTCACAGTGGCCCCACCAGATGCCTCCGAGAGCACACAGCCAACAAGATAACCTGTTCCCTGTTGTCACTCCCTTGCACCTGGCACAGAGAGAACCTACTTCTAAAAACCAGGAGGTTGCTTATGACTTGTAACCAGTGATGGTCTTTTCCTCCATGAACCTGTCCAAACCCCTTTTAAAGGCATCTAGGCCAGGCATAAGTCCTCCCCTTCTTCTGTATGACAGGCCATCAGATATTTGAAGATGGCTATCATTTTTTTCTAAACAACCCAATCCTATCCTTCTCCCCCACTTATTGGTAATATTTATTTATTTTATTTTATTTAAAGAATTTATACCCCGCCTTTCTCCCAGCAAGGGCACTCAAGGCGGCTTACAATAAAACATTAAAATATGTATACACATTAAAATAATTAAAAACAAATAATTAAAACAAACAACCCCAGTGGTTCACCTATTTTTACATTTGTTAAAAGCAATTTGTTAAAAAGCCAGCCCACCATGTCAGGCATCGAATGCTAACCTAAATAAAAACGTCTTAAGGCCCCACTGGAAGGTCTCTAAAGAGGGACCCGTTCTTAATTCCAGGGGGGAGGGAATTCCATAATTGGGGCGCCACTGCCGAGAAGGAGGAGGGCAGAACAGAAGGCTTTGGAAGGGAAAGGGTTCCAAAGCTTCCCGTTTTCCCCTCCCCGACTGGCTGCAACAGTGGGGGGGAAGGATAGGATTGGGCTGTCAGTCTTCTCTTATCCAGGCTAAACATAACAAGCTCTATTAAATGTTTCTCATAGGATGTGGTTTCCTGACTACTCACCATCTTTGTTGCCCTCCTCTAAACATTCTAGCAGCTTATCAATGTCCTTTGTAAAATGTGATGCTGAGAATAGGAATTCAAAATGATCTTGATGGGCTCGCTCACTGGGTCCATACCAACAAGACGAAATTTAACAGAGACAAATGTAAAGTCCTGTCTGTCTGTAAAATAACAACAATAACAATAATAATAGGCACAAGTATATGATGGGGAGACCTGGCTTGGCAGCAGCACATGTAAAAGATCTAGGTGTCCAGTGAACCACAAGCTGAAAAATGAGTCAGCAGTGTGATGCAGCCAAAAAACAAACAAAAAGCTAATGCGATGCTGGACTGCATTAACAGAGACAGAGTCCAGATCACAAGTAGTAATCATTACACTCTCTTCCACTCTAGGCAGACTTCCCCTGGAATACCGCATCCAATTCTATCTTCCAGGGTGTTAGCTCTTGTCCCCCTCCAGCTTCATGTCATCTGCAATTTTAATAAGCATCCCTTCTACCATTTTGTCCAGGTCATTTAAAAGCATTGAACAACTTAGGGCCTAAGACAGAGCCCTCTGGCATCCCACTCAATACTTCCCTGCATGTCCATATGGCACCATTTATTAGCACTTGTTGGGAACGGTTGTTCAACCACTTTTGACCTAACCTAACAGAAGTACTATCAACACTGTGGGGATGTGGCCCGCACTGGGTGATGCACATTTGAGGGTTTCCGAGTCAGAGTGGCAGAAAGCCGCAGAACAAGGCTGACACCCCTCCTTGAGGGGCGTGCCACCCTTACTTGCCTCTTTCTGCCTCTCTGAATTGGCCTGGCTTGCTCAGCTCTGAGCTGAGTCGCAGGGGCAGAGCTGCTGAAAACAGCTCAGCAGCTTTTGTCCACTCTGACTGGGCGACTTGGCTCAGAGTCGAGCAGGCCGAGTCCAGTCGGAGTCACGTCACTGCCAATTGGCAGTCACATCCCTGCCAATTACTTCCGGGTCAGTGAGCCGGAACTAATTGGTGGTGACGTGATGATGTCATCACATTGCTGCCAATTACTTCCGCGTCTGTGCACTTAGTGGGTCATGCCAGAGTCACCACACTGGGTGCGCGGATGACCAGTGACGCCGCTGACTTTAGCCACATTTTATCATTTCTATCCACATGGCTATCGTGGGAGACATTGTCAAATGCTTTGCTGAAATCTAGATACACAATGTCCTATGTCCACATACTGTATCTTCTTCTGTCTGTTCTGCATCGTAATCCAGGCAGCCCTGTGACTCCATGCTGATCAGCATGTATGGTGTAAATTTTGAAGTGTTGGAACTCTTCATGACACCCCATAACTACACAAAAAACTCAGCTGTAACATTCAAGTTTTAACCATCCTGTCTCAGTCCCCCTTCTTCTAGTTGGCAAACCATCCACTTCTTTCCCCTCAACCAGTTGCAGAGTGCATCCCCCCCCCATATTTCTGTCTCAAGAATGTGGAATATATCATTTCTTCTCTCACCTCCAAAAGCTAAAAATTATCATTGTTCTGTCACACCAAAGAAAAATTCATATTTTTTCTACTACCTTGCTGCTAGCACAGGGGGCAGAAGAGGGAGACAGGACTCAACTCCTGCCTTCTGTCTCCTTGGATGGGAAGAACTTAGGGGCCACATTGCCTTAGGGGACAATTTTGTTGCCATGCTGCTGCCACATGTTGTCTCTATGTGCCTTGTACATCGGGCAGGCAGAATGCAGGCACAGTGGGTGTACAGATGTGTGTTCTTCGTCAGAGTGCTAGACTTGATGATAGTGCTCTGACTCCAACTGAGGTGCTGTGGTGGCACCCTGGGCCCTTGGTACCCTGATGCTGTTATAGTGTGGCTGCATGCTAAGGTCACCTGTGTTACCCTTGAGTTTCCTGTGGCAAACGTATAAAGTGTGGAAGATCTAACCACATTCTGAAATGCATACCCATTCCATGATTTTCAGGTGCATGCGTTGGGCATGTAAAGAAACAGGTATGACATCCATGTCTTAAATATTTACTGCAGGAAATACCAGTGTGCCTGCAGTCATGTTTTGCTGTATGCCACGTGGAGCTACCCTTGCTTGCAGGCTGTTTCATGTGTAAAATGACAGGACAAGGCATTTCTGGGGAAGATGCTTTCCTGGGCCAAGTACATTCCTGGGCCAAGCCATAGGCAGTATATTGTCCAGCCCAGTGCCGTCCCCAGCCGATTTTGCGTGTGGGGCCCGGTCCTCGGCCCCGCCCCTAAAACTAATTAGCATAAATTATGCTATTTTTTTCAGGCGATTTAAACCTACATTTTAACCCTACAAAAGGGGTATTTTTAAAGTGTGTATGCTTTGCGGCACTTAACTTTTGTATAGGAGCCTCCAGCGATTTTTAAGGGGTATTTTTAAAGTATGTCTGCTTTGCGGCACTTAACTGTGTTATAGGAGCCTCCAGCGAAGCGATCGGCTCTCTCCAGCGACGTTCTCTTGCAGGGGCGCAGATCGGCGATCTGAGATCGCTCCTTTGCAGCCCCGGACCAGAACTGCTCATCGTAAGCTCTTCCTTTGAGTTCGCGCATGCGGGAATGGCTGTTTGCTATACGCATGCGCGAACTCAAAGGAAGAGCTTACGATGAGCAGTTCTGGTCAGGGGCTGCAGAGGAGCGATCTCAGATCGCCGATCTGCGCCCCTGCAAGAGAACGTCGCTGGAGAGAGCCGATCGCTTCGCTGGAGGCTCCTATAACACAGTTAAGTGCCGCAAAGCAGACATACTTTAAAAAAAAAAAACTTAAAGATCGCCGAAAAAAGCGGGATTTTTCCTGCTCTCCTCCGGAGCCTCCCGCCCCCCCGCACCACCTCCCGCCCTTGCGCCCTGGGGCCCACCGCCCCTAGGCCCCACGTCAGCTGACGCCCCTGGTCCAGCCTCATCTTCCATTATTTACCATTAATGTCAGACAACATGGGTTCTTATCATTGCATGTCATGTAAGAAGAGTACACTGCAATTATTCCTGTCTCAGAGTTATTTTACCATCTGTCTAGGACTGCACATTGATGTGATCACCAGTGTTTTTATAATAAATCCTTTGTGATTTTAAAGTTTATAAATAAACTACAATTTTCAAAATATATGAAATAATTTTGAAACTGTTGTACACTTTGGTTTCTTCAGTAATTATGTTTTCTTATTTCTCTTAGGTTTTATTGGGACTTAATCATGCTGATAATGATGGTTGGTAATCTTGTCATTATTCCTGTTGGCATCACCTTCTTTACAGAGCAGACAACAACGCCATGGATTATTTTCAACGTAGCTTCAGATACTGTGTTTCTGTTGGACTTGATCATGAATTTTAGAACTGGGACCGTTAACGAGGACAGCTCTGAGATAATACTGGACCCCAAAGTCATCAAAATGAATTACTTAAAAAGCTGGTTTGTGGTTGACTTCATTTCATCAATACCAGTGGATTATATATTTCTCATTGTAGAAAAAGGGATGGATTCAGAAGTCTACAAGACTGCTAGAGCACTTCGCATTGTGAGATTCACAAAAATCCTTAGTTTGTTGCGTTTGTTACGACTTTCAAGGTTAATAAGATATATACACCAGTGGGAAGAGGTAAGATTCTCTATTGTGTATCTTTTCATCCATCTGATGTGCGTTTAAAATGTACTGTGTTAAGATTTTAGAGTCAACTGAGACTTCTTTGATGGAGATTGCACTTTGCAAACAAAGTTGTGATGTGGTAGGTTTTTTGGGGGGATGCGTCAGATTGTTTAACTTCTTATGATGGGGTTTAACAATTCTATTGAAAATGAAATAATGCAACATAAAGCTGTTCGTGCTTTGGGGAAGAAATGACAACTTTTTCAGAAAAACCTAAAATAGTAATTTGAAACGTTAATGTTGCTGTGTGATAGTTGTAATTTTCTCATGATCAGTACGAACTGGCTTTTGTTCAGTGTGTAGTTGGGGGAGTAAGTTGCATAGACATTCTCAAGAAGGTGGGAAATGTTCCTGCTCATCTTTTCCTCTATTCACCTTTGATCTTTTTCAATGAGAGATTGATGGGAGTAGTGGCTTGGATGAATCTCATACTCTTAACATCTGCAGAGCAGATTGTGGATGGTTGTTGAGTGCAGTGGAACATGGTTGCTTCACTGTGCCCTTGGCAGGATACTTAGCAGAAACAGGGAGATCGTTCCACCAACATTAACCTACTGAAGGAAATAAAGAGCAGTTGAATAGTGTATGCTGTCCCACGAAATATGATTGGAATATGAAATTCTGTGCATATCTCCCCAGAAGTAAGCCCTACTGAGTTCAGTGGGACTTATTCCCATGTAAGTGAGTATAGGGTTGTAGCTTAGTGGTTTTGCCATGTAAAGAAAGAGCTTTTGTCATATTTCATTTTGCAAGACTAAGGGCCCAATCCTATCTAACTTTCCAGCACCAATGTAGCCGCAATGCAGCCCCGAGGTAAGGTAACAAACATTCCCTTACCTTGAGGAAGTCATGACTGCCCCTCTGGATGCAGCACATATTCCATTATACTCCATTGACATGGCTGCATCGATGCTAGAAAGTTGGATAGGATTTGGCCTTAAGACTTGCAATCCTATACACATTTTCCTAGGAATAAGCCCCATTGAACACAATGGGATTCTGAATAGTCATGCTTGTACTGTAAAGCATGGTTTCCATATATAGGATTCTGTGAATATTTGACATGAGCAAATTCACAAAATATTTTTTTTAGTTATAAATTTCAAAATAATGACATTTATTTTATATATACGTAGACATTCCATTTACTGTTTACAAGGGGCAAAACCTAAGGTGGTATGTAACAGCTAAAACAGAATGATTACAGTCTTAAATATTAACAATAGTTAAACACATTCCTGAGAACGTGCTCAAAAGTGTCTTTAAATGTGTCTCTAAAATTCTTCATAAGAACATAAGATCCATAAGATAGACCAAGGGCCCATCTAGTTCAGCTTCCTGTATCTCACAGTGGCCCACCAGATGCCTCAGAGAACACACAAGACACCTATATCCTGCTACCACTCCCTTGCACCTGACATTCAGAGATAGACTGCCTCTAAAACCCGGAGGTTGCATACAGTCATCATGACTTGTAACCTGTGATGGACATTTCCTCCATAAATCTGGCCAATCTCCTTTGAAGACATATAGGTCAGGTGCCATAACAACTTCCTGTTGCAAGGAGTTCCAGAGACTAATTACACAATGGGTACAGAGATATTTCTTTTTGTCTGGTTTGACTCTCCTACCAATCAGTTTTAGTGGATGACTCCTTGTTCTGGTGTTGTGTGAGAGGGAAAAGAACTTCCCTCTGTCCACTCTGTCCATCCCATCCCATGCGTAATTTTATATATCTCAATCATGCCCCCTTTCAAGTGCCTTCTTTCTAGACCAAGGAACATATGGTGTGCTATAAGGGTGCCCTTTTAAAAAAAATTCTGACAATCAGAGTATTGGAAGCCATATTATTCGTTTTGTCCAATACGTTGGCAGCAAATTGGCAGAATATTGTATTGCTTCTTTCTAGTCCTGGTCTTGCCCAGCCATGAAGTGAACAAAACGGCTTGTGGCGGGGTGTGTGTAGCAGATTTGGGGTACTGTGGATGGCATTGATCCACTTCCCTCTTGCGAAAAGTGAGAGAGAATTTATCATCTGCTTTGCTACCTTCTCTCCTTGTTCCTTGATTGTGTGGTCCTTTCAAGGGACTGTACAGGGAAGGCACAAGGGCAGTGAACTGGCTCGCCACTCCTCGTGCTGAAAAACCTACCCCCTTCTCTACCTCTTCGCTCATTCCTTCCTCATGCAGTCCCTTTAAACTTAAAAGGACCACCCAAGGAAGAAACGAGGGGAAGTAGCCACTTATCTTGCCATCACTTTAAGTAAATCAGAAAATGTGGTGCCTGCTGGGTGTTCCCCGCATGACCTGTTCTGTTAAAATGATAGTACAGGAAAGAACTAAGGAAAGAGCCAGGATGGTGTAGTGGTTTGGGAGTTGGACTTAGACCTGGAAGATCCAGGTTCAAATCCCCGCTCAGCCACGAAGCTTCCTGGGTGACCTTGGGCCACGAAGCTTCCTGGGTGACCCACCTACCTCACAGGGTTGTTGTGAGGACAAAAAGGAGGGGAGGAAATATGTACACCACTCTGAGCTCCTTGGAGGAAGGGCGGTATAAAAATGTGAAAAATAAATAAATAAGTGGATTTTTTCTCCGGGGGGGGGGGCAGCATCAGGGATTGTCATTGGTTGGGTTGTCCCTGGTTCTGCTGTCTGAGATTTCTTAACTGCATAGATCGTTAGGGCTGAACTCAATACCCATTATATACAGTATATGTAAAGTATGTATTCTATCTCTGAGCTACATCCTTTCAGTGAAGCTGCTCAGCTATGGCAGGTTGAGAATAATAGTATGCTACTTGTGGAGCTATACAGGCTGCCATTGCATAGGCAGCATTGGATTGCAGCCCAAGCCAGCTGGGGCATATGGAATTGGACATAATATCTGTGATCGCAGCACCTGTAATCGTTGCCACTATGGTAGAGAAGAATGCTATAATGGGTATTCATAAACCAGTATAATGCTTTAAAATGCTTTTTAATACCGGTAATTAAAATGAATTTCTATATTGAGTCCTGATATCTGCAGATTGCCTTCAGTTATTTGTGGTTCTGTGTGCTACTTCTGATGCATCTCATCAGAAAGGTACAATGTACTCTCAGTAGAAGATATGTAATACAACTGGAAATACCGTATTGGTCTGAGTATAAGACTCACTTTTTTCTCCTAATTTAAGTTTTTAAACTAGGGGTGCGTCTTATAATCAGGCTGTTGCAATTTAATGCCAGTGATTTTTTAATAGCACCAAACTTTAAGGGTGCGTCTTATAATCAGGTGCGTCTTATACTCGGGACAATACGGTATTTTTCTCTAAATGCCTGTTTTCCATTATAGAACATACATCAGGCGTTGGCAATGTGTACCTGATGAATGTGCCCAGAAAAAGCATAATCAGGCCTTCAGTAAAATTCCATATGGATAAATATCTGGAGGTGCACAAAAAACCTTCATGTTCTCAAAAAGCCTGATTACTGGGAAAAGGGCACTTTTAAATACCACATTAAATGTTACGTTATACTGAGTGACCTTTCTCATTTAACCTGAACTACTCATAATTAATGAGTCAGGACAAATTCCATACAGCCACTGATTACTTCAGGGTTTCTAGTAATCATCGTTCACAATGTCTGAACTCAACTAGTACTTATATTTGTTGCTTAGATTAAAAAAAAATGTTTTTTTAACACAATTGCATTACTGAAGTGTCTTCCAAATATCTATTGTGTGGTGTTTTTCTTCCTTCTATATGACACATTGTGATCTATATGATTATTGAACTGTCGTATCTTTTCTATTTTATAGATAGGCAAGTTGGGATGAGGTGTCAGAAGGTGAGGTTACGATGAATGGTCTCTGGGAAGTGAGGGGCAGGATGGCGTAGTGGTTTGGGAGTCGGACTTAGACCTGGAAGATCCAGGTTCAAATCCCCGCTCAGCCACGAAGCTTCCTGGGTGACCTTGGGCCAGTCACTATCTCTCAGCCCCACCTACCTCACAGGGTTGTTGTGAGGACAAAAAAAAAAAGGAGGGGAGGAAATATGTACACCACTCTGAGCTCCTTGGAGGAAGGGCGGTATAAAAATGTGAATGAATGAATAAATAAATAAATAAATAAATAAGATGGGACAGAGGGAGCCCCTTGTCCTCTCTGCATAAAAGTCCACTGGGGAGTTTAGTTCATTGTGTACAGTTCATTGAGTGTAGATCTTGGAACCTGTCCTGGGGTTGATTCATTTCAAAAACTGCTGGAGAGTATCATTTGGGCGTTGAGAAAATGTAGTGCAAAGTTATTTCAGTAAGGTGGAGATGAACAATGCACAGCAAGGATCAAAGGCTGGCTCTTTAATATACCGTATTTTTCGCTCCATAAGACGCACTTCCCCCCCAAAAAAAATAGGGGGGAAAGCGTGCGTCTTATGGAGCGAAGATTAAAAAAAGTAAAAAAAAATACTTACTGGGGCTTCGGGGAGGCCTGCACGACCCTCTGCAGGCCTCCCCGATCTTCATATCGGCGCTAAATGGCCATTTTTGGCCATTTCTGGTTTTCCGAAAACCAGAAATGGCCGAAGATGGCCATTTAGCGCCGAAATGAAGATTGGGGAGGCCTGCAGAGGGTCGCGCAGGCCTTCCCGATCTTCATTTTGGCAAAAAACGGCTATTTTTGGCCATTTCCGTTTTTCATGAAAACTGGAAATGGCCGAAAATGGCCGTTTTTTGCCGAAATGAAGATCGGGAAGGCCTGCTCGACCCTCTGCAGGCCTCCCCGATCTTCATTTCGGCGCTAAATTGCCATTATCGGCCATTTCCGGTTTTCCGAAAACCAGAAATGGCCGAAAATTGCCATTTAGTGCCGAAACGAAGATCGGGGAGGCCTGCAGAGGGTCGAGCAGGCCTCCTCGAAGCCCCCAGAAGCCCCCAGAAGCCCCGGTAAGTGAAACTCCCCCCCTATTTTTAGCTCCATAGGATGCATGCGTCCTATGGTGCGATGCGTCCTATGGAGCGAAAAATGCGGTATTCAGTATCAAGCTGCAGAAAAAGGAGTGCATTTTTAAAGAACATTTGTTGGGGTTACTGTTTATACTTCATAAGGATTATTGGGGAAATAAATGCTCCCTAGGGAATATACATGTAGTCTGAAATGGTAGGATTTGGTGGGGGATGGGTGGATTGTTCCCCAGGTCACTATTTTGGCTTGCAGTCTCTGACTGTTCAAGGCAAAGCACTGAGGTTCATTCATATCAGAGCTTGATTTTCATGATTTTGTAGAAAGCAGCAATTTTCAACCGGTGTGTCTTGGCACATAAGTAGGCGCACTGGCGTTGGAGCAGAACGGTAAGTCTTGCACAGTGGTAACCGCTCCATTCCATGATGGCCCCGCCCACTTGCCATCAGAATCAGTCGAGTGATGAAGGCAACGCGCAGGAGACTCCCTGCGGTTTGACTTCGCCGCTTGTACTGGTACCAATGGCAAGTGGGTGGGGCCACCATGGAACAAAGCGGTTACTGCTGTGCAAGACTTACTGTTCCGCCCCAACGCCAGTGAGTAGGCGTTTCACAAATGGTCCACAGGTGTGCTGCGTGAGTTTGGGGCAGGGTAATTTATTACTAGGTCCATTGGGGATGTCAGCCCCCCTGCCAGCAGCGCAGTGTGCCTTGTCAATTGACAAACTCATGGTGTGTCCTGAAAATTTTAGCGCCTTGCTGTGAAATGAAAAAGGTTGAAAATCACTGGTCTAAAGCAAAGTCTCATGTCTTACAACAGTTAGTAATCTGAATTACTCTTTGACACAAGGTGTGGAATACTTTGCAGGCATTAATGTTAGGTAGTAATATTAGCCTGCTCTTGAGTAAACTGAGAATTTCAGCCTTGAAAGCAAAACTATCTGTGTTTTCTCTTCTTGTAAAAAGAAATAATTTAATTGTGTTTGAGCATCGCTTGCAATGTGTCCATTTTTAACATGACATACTCTCATAAGTGCAGCATCTGGTTTTCACTGAAGATCTGATTTCTGTGTTCGTGATATCTGTGTTTATATAATGCCACATCTGGGTTAAGCTTGAGGAACGGAGAGGTCAAGCAATTTTTATGAGATCTGACATTGGGTGTCTCTCCCCAGATTTCTGTCTAGACCTCATCCTGCTCCTTAGCAGTTTCCCATAATCTTAAAACCACAAATCTTTTCTCAGGCAATCTTGACAATATCTTATTGCTGCTCTGTTCACCAAATAACTATGGTTTACTCAATATAAGTAATGTTTCAAAAGACAAAAGTGCACCCTAGTCATAACCCCTATTACAAGTTGTAGCCTGATGAAAACAGAAATAGGAGAGTGTTGCAATCTCCTGAAAAGTGTGTTGTAATAACCGTTCTAAGAGGCAATACCATACAATAATTTGAAGGGCAAATGACTGTGGAGTAAAAAGTAATATAATCAACATAGATAAGAATGACCTTCCTGGTCCAGACCAATGCCCATCTAGTCCATCATTCTGATAACATCAGTGACCAACCAGATTTATTTATTTATTTAAAAAAATTATATCCTACCTTATCCTATGCCGAGCCCAAGGCGGCTTCGTTTTCCAGATGCCACTGGAAACTCACAAGTTGAAGGTTATGGCTTTCTTCTGTTTACTCCCAGAACTCTCTTGAATGCAGAGTTAGACTGCCTCTGAATGTGGAAGTTCAGTCTCACTATTGTGGTATATCAGTGCCGATGGACGTTTGTAGGCAAGCACAACATTTCCCAAGACTCATGCCCACTTGTTTTCATGAGTGGCACGTGTGAACTGGACCAGTGAGTTGTAGGACTTCTGAATCTGCCTCAGCTTGTGGGATGGGGTGGAGCAGCCACTGCCTATCCCCCTCTTTTGGCCTGTACCACCCCCTCAGACTTATGTCAGCTATATAGCTGGTGTAGGTCCAAGGAGATCCGTAGGCCATCAGGGGGCCTACACGGAGGTAAGGGGAAAATATTCTCCCTTACCTCTAGCAGGCCTCCTGATGCCCCTTCCCCACCATAGTATGCAGCATGCGCCTCCATTGTTGAGCTGTTATGGTGGTTATAAAGAGGAGCTCCTTAAAGTTCAAAACCCGAATATTTCTTGCATGTAAATAAATTCATCAGTTTACCAGTGGCTTATTTAGCATGCTGATTGGATGTCCTTGCCTCACTGACTCAGTACATTATTCTGTATTGAATCATTTTAGTGGGGCTTTCCCCTTCAGATTTAATTTGCATTATGCAGAGGACACAAGAGGGGAAAAAGAGAAAATAAATGTACTTCTTGATGTATTTAGCAAACACCATTTAAGGTTAAAATTCAATAGAATTATGTGGAATGTTCTTGTGGTTGTTACTTTGCAGACTCTCTTGTTGTTTATGTTTCAAATATGCAAAAAGAGCAGCAAAGTGTAGAGGAAACACGAGCACAACACAACAAAGCCAAAAATTACTCCCGCTGATCTGAACTTTTAATGCAGCTGATGTCAACCTTAAATCAGTGGCGTTGCTGGAGGGGGTGTGGCACCGTAAGTGGTGCAAGGCACTGCCCTGCACCTTGCAAACCGGTGTAATGCGGCCGTTGCCTTCGCTGACGGAATGACTCTGGGGGTGAGTGGGAGAGGCTGAGTTACACCAGTTTGCAAGGCATGTCACAGCACCTTGCGCCACTTAATGGTTTCACACCCCCTCCAGCAATGCCACTGCCTTAAATCACTTGAGCCCAGAATTGGTTTATAGAATCAGCAGAACTTTGGAGTAAGAGTTCTCCTGTCCATTAAGGTCATCTAGGGAGACTCTGTCTGTGGTGGCTGGAAGGGGGGGGGGAAGGTTCATCAGGAAGTAACATCAGCCAAGATGTTAAGAGTCCTGTATAATGTCTCTGTTCTTTTGAGCTCCCTCTGGCAGGAAGTTTGGCAGTGCTCATCCTAGATTGCTTTTGGGAATCACCTCAGTTTTGTTTTTTAGATGAGGCATTACTAGGGCTTCCTACCAAGCTAGAGTTCTTTGCTGGCAGGTCTGTAAATTGTTTTTAAGTTTGTTTTTTAAATAATGCTGTTAATGCGATAATGTATCATTTTAAAAGTTTGGAAGCTGTCCTGGTTTTAACAAGGGTGAGTTGAAATATTTTAAATAAATAAGCAAACAGAGCCTTTTCCAGTTATATGAATGGAACTAAAATTTTGAAATTTTCTAGTGTATCAGAACAAATATTTTACCACCAAAATCCTGTTTTCAATCTCAACAAACATTAATTATCTTCATATGTATCAATCACTTTACTACCTGAAATAGCATATCTTGTGTCTTGATTTTTTTGCTGCCTTGAAAACTTCAGAGTTTTTCATTGGGCTGTGCACATTTCCTGTAGAAATTGTTAGGCTTTTGTTGATTTCAGTGCATGAGAGTAGCAGTTAATCCACTAAGTTGGTGAACTGTTCAGTAGTTTCACTTTTTTTTTCCTGCTGCTTTATTGCTGGACTATTTTAGGTTGGCTAAAGCCCCCGGGAGCTGCTGGAAAGTTCGGCGAAAACTGTGGCTGTAATACTAAATCATTACGATGAATGCTGTTCTAGCTGCTGGCCAACCATGTCCTTCCTTGGCAGATTGCTGATTAATAGTTAAGATGGTTGGTTGGTGTTTCATCAGTGGCAGCTAATGGTTAGGAAGTGCTCTCTTGATAGTTGATTGAACCTCTCTGGATCATTTGGGATGATGGATACCAAACTGGCCCTTCCTTGCGTGTTTGCGCTATGCCCACTGTATAAGCCCTCACACAGTGCCCACTCCCTGGCATGCCAGGGCTCTTTAGGTTAATTTTGTTGGTGTTGGTTTATCGAAATTCATCCAATTAAAGTACAGTAGCAGTACATGTAGGAGTGATTTGGACAAACCATACTCTCTCACAGCGCAATCCTGTGCACCTGTATCCTTGCACCGATGTAATAGTAGATGCACCGGTGTAACAGCAGATGCACCGGTGCACTTACACCGGTGCATCTACTGTTACACCAGTGCAAGGTTACACAGGATTGCGCTGTTCATGTGAATTAAGGTAAAGATCTCTAGCATGTGGATCTCTTGGATGTGGGCAGTGGGTGTGTGTATGTGCTCAGGGAGTGCACAGTGCAAACACTCAGAGGGGGGCAGTTTGGTAAGTGTCTTGTGCATTAGCAGATACTCCTTCGAAGGTTTTCAGGCAGAGACCAGAAAGCCAACTGCCGTGTACTATAGTAGTTGTCTGCAGTGAGGAAGGTGTTGGAATGGCACTTAATCTTATGTAGAAACTTATAATTCATTCTAGCTTCAGATATACTTATGCACTCTCTAGTCAGCTGTTTGCATAAAGCAAAATATGCCAGCAGTCATTAATTTTGCAGTATCCTTCTGTCGCCCAACCTTCCTTCCTTCCCTCCCCCATTTGTCAGAAATATCTTGGAAAACAGAAAGTCTCTTCATTGTGCTTAAAGGCAAGAGTTGTGAAATGTCAGTGCTAATGTAGAACATGCTGCTGAATTTGTTGCTCAGGGTCTTCCAATCTCTTTTTCAGGGCTGAAAATTCAAAACAAGATTTGTTTTAGGTGACAAGGTCTTACTTGACTAGCTTAGCAAAACATGTGCTTACAAGACTTCTACTTGTTTTCATTTTGAGAAAATGTGACCCATATTGATTTGAAAGACATTTGTGTGGATGCATGTATCTTTAAAATATTTGTTTAGAAATAATTGATTGTGAAGTGCTGTATCTTTGATATAAATCATGAAATGGATACCTATCATCATATTTTGCACCAATCTCATATTTCTCATAAACACTTGACAACACTTACCTCAAATGGCTGATATTCTCCCTTGTTGGAAATATAGAGTGTTACAGTGCAATCATGTGTAACCTTGCACCAGTGTAACAGTAGATCCACCGATGTAAGTGCACTTATGCCAGTGTAATTGCACTTACACTGGTGCATCTGTTGTTACACCGGTGCAAAGTTACACAGGATTGCACTGTTAGAGTGATTGCGAGGGACCTTAGAGGTCATCCATTCCAACACCTTCCATACTGCAGGCAACTACTACAGTCCCCCTGGAACTCTACCCCTGGAGCTTTCTGGTCTCTGCCTGGAAACCTGTGAGGGAGAATCCACTAATGCGCAAGGCAGAGACTGGACCACTCTTACAGTTTGATTTTCCTCATGCTGTACAGTACTTGTGTTGAACTTCATCTTAGTGCTATGGCACAATATCAGGCCTGTCATGATCATTCCAGGGTGTTGACTCTCACTGCCCTCCCAGCTTTGTGTCATCTGCAAATTTGATAAGCATCCCTTCTATCCCCTCGTCCAGATTATTTATAAAAATGTGAAACAGCACAAGGCCTTCACCAGAGTCCTGTGGCACCCGACTTGATACCTTTCTCCAGTTTTATATAGATGTATTTAATAGCAATCATTGGGAACAGTTGTTCAACGGGCAGTGAACCCATGTAATAGTAGTGCCACCTAGTCCACATTTAACCATTTTATCCTCAAGGATATCATAGCAGATTCTGTCAAATGCTTTGTTGAAATCTAGGTCTGCTATATCCACAGCACTTCCCCCTTTATTAGACTAATTATTCTTTCAGAAAAGGAGGTGAGATTAGTCTGGCACAATGTTTTCTTGATAATCCCATGCTGCCTCCTAGAAACCACTCCATTATTATAAAAGTGCTCACACATTTTGCTTACTAATCTTTCCATGTATTTAAGTCAAGCTAATCAGGCTGTAATTTTCTGGATTGTCCTTCCCCCCCTTTTTTTAAAGATAGGGGCAACATTTGCTTATGTCCATCTTTCTGGCATATCACCCCTTCTCCAGGAATGCTCAAAGATTACAGGTAGCAGTATAGACATCACATCTGCCAGCACCTTCAGTATCCTGGGGTGGAGACATACAGGTGGGCCCCCATATCCACTGATCCGCTATCCACGGTTTCAGTTATCCATGGATTGTGGGGACCCCCCCAGGCTTTTACTTTTTTTCCCAGTAAGCTTCATTTCTTCCTTAAAGAAACAGGAGAAGCAGCCTCTGGCTGCTTATTACAGGCAAGTAGAACAAGACTAAGTCCTAGAGAGGCTCTGCAAGGTTAACAGAAACTTTGCAGAGCCTCTCTAGGACTTAGTCTCGTTCTACTTGCCTGCAATGGAGGCTGCTTCTCTGTTTGTTTTAAGGAAGAAACAAAGCTTGCTGAAAGAAAAATAAGAGCTGGGGGGGGCAAGCATGCCTGCCTGCAGGGGAGGCAGGGTGGGGGGGCCCTCAGGAAACCATGGAGGGGGTGTTCGCTCTTATCCACGGTTTCAAGTATCCATGGAGGAGCCTGGAACATATCCCCAGCGGATATGGGGGCCCACCTGTATAAAATTATGCATGGGATGGAGAGAGTGGATAGAGGGAAATTCTTCTCCCTCACACACAACACCAGAACCAGGGGACATGTACTAAAATTGTGTGGAGGGAGAGTTAGAATGGACAAAAGAAAAATATTTCTTCACTCAGCGTGGAATTCATCTGTGGAACTCCTTGCCACAGGATCTGCTGATGGCAACTGGCCAAGATGCCTTTAAAAGGGGTTTGGATATATTCATGGAGGAAAAGACCATCACAGGTTACAAGCCATAAGCAACCTCCTGGCTTTAGAAGTAGGTTTTTTTCTGTGCCAGGTGCAAGGGAATGACAACAGGAAACAGGTTATCTTGTTGTCTGTGTACTCCCTGAGGCATCTGGTGGGGTCACTGTGAGATACAGGAAGCTGGAATAGATGGGCCTTTGGTCTGATCTAGCAAGGCTCTTCTTATGTTCATGTTCTTATGAGTTCATCAGGTCTTGTAGACTAACATTCAGCCTTTACCATATCCTTACCTATTCTGAGCCATGATTCCCCACCCACTTCATTGTTAGCACAAGAGTTGTTAGGAGTAAGCCACCTTACTCTTGCGGGAAATGATAGCTGCAAAATCAGAACGGAGCAGTTCTATCATCTGTTACTACTTTCCCATCTTCCGCATGCAACAGATCTACTGGTGATTGGTGATTTTTTTCTTGTTTCAAACAGCCAAAATAGCTTTTTCTCTTGTCTTCAAGGATTTAGGACATACAGGTTTAAAAGCCATGTAAAAAACTATTTCTCCATAGAGTTAAAAATACACACATAAAAAAGGTTTAAGAACAAGGTTAAAAACAGTTTTAAAACATGAATATTAAAAACACACATGGCTGGACAACATTTCGTCCACCTCAGTGGACCTTTTCAAGTCAGAGAATACAGCAGTGAGAATACACACATTTTTATGTGTGTGTATTTTTAACTCTACAGAGAAATATTTTTTACATGGCTTTTAAACCTGTATGCCCTAAATCCTTGAAGATTGTAGCAGGTCATGAGAGCTTCCAATCATTTCTTTCTCTTGTGTTTGGTATTATTATTTATTGAATGTTGATCCTGCCTTTCTCCCCCCCATAGGGGGGCCCTATGCAAACCTATGCAGGGGCATCTCTTGCAAACCTCAGCTACTTCTCTGTGTTAGCCTTCCTGCCACAACCCCTGCAGGTGCAGGTTCTATTTATGTACTCTTCTTTTGTTAGCTGCCCATCCTTTCACTTCTTCTCAGAAAGTTCTTTGTGCAGCCACGCTGGTTTCTGTAGATATCTCCCAACTTTTCATCTCTTGGGAACTGTTTGTGATTGTCAGTATCTCACTTTTCAAATATCCATTTTAGACTGTTTTCTCCTCTAGCAGTTCTAGCCATGAGATAAGACTTACAGCCCAATCCTATACTGGGCTGGCGCAGAGCGTGCAGTGACAATGTTAGTAAGGCACTGAAATTCTCCAAGCAACAGCAGACTTCAGAGAACACAGTTCTTTAGATGCAAGGGAGAAGGGCAAGTGAATGCTGTTGCATTAGCAACTGCTTTGTTGATACTGGCCATTTTTAATATGCTGCATTTCAGTTATCTGCCTGTGGTTCTGCACTGGTGAGTGAAAACCCAGCAGATCCAATCACATTAGTACATTTTGCAAACAGCTGCAGTTTGCAGCCAGCCAAGTGCTTCACCATCGTAGATTCTTCTCATATGTTCTTGCCATGCTGCCTTATGAAAGATCGTGTTCTGTTACCTGGGCCAGGATATGCAGGACATGGGATCTAGGTTATCCTTCATTGAATCCCTGACTGTGGAAAGTCCTCAGCCTCCAATGCCAGTTGCTCCTGGTTGATAGAAGTTTTCCAGACTCTCATCTTGTCAGCCCTTTTGGAGGGAGAATCTTTTGAAGAGGATGCTGAGTATATCAAGATCAGGATGACTCTTTGCAACAGAAGACCGTATGTGCCACAAGCAGAGAGCAGAAGGTAACAAAATGACCAATGCGAAGGAACCCCAGCGCCATGTTAGCCATAGGCTACGGAAAGATGAAAACAAACATCTCTGTGAACAGTGTTCAATCCAAACAAAGGAGAATATTTCTCGCACTGCAGCCCGAATGTTACATATTAGCACTGTGCACCTGTCATGTATGTGAGTTAAGATTTTTATTTACTTCATTTCTGTTTTATGTCAAATCATATTTATGTTAAGAAAACAACTCTCTTGTTTGGTGGTTAAAAGTTGAGGATGGCCTACTGTCATAATGAGGAAGAGAAGAATGCCAGTAGAGCCTCCTCTTCATAATGTATACAGTACTTTCATATATGACTTGACATTATTTTGAGAGATGGCTCTTTCCTAATGCGGCCTTGCCTTCCATTTAGATAATTAAATCTTGAAATTCAATTTCAAGTTGTTAAAAAAAGCAACTTCTGAAAAATAGTTTTAGGTGAAACAGTTTTTCTATCCAATAGCAATTATGTTTGAAATCCAGTAAATGATCTTGGATAACTTAAACAATAAGAACTATTCAAAAGCTGGTTAAAAGCCCTTTCTCTTTAACTGAAGGCATTCTAGACAAGACAAATAACCTCTACTAATATACAATAATTTCAAAATACGCTGGTATAGCTTGTTACAGTAACTTGCTGGTTATCTGAGTGTAGTTCAAAGCATGTCATATATTCAGTCATAATGCATAACACTCACAGCCCAATATATGACCCACAGTCATACTATATTCAGACATGTGCCGTAATACTCACCGTCACCACTGGCGATGATGCAGTTGCGCCCAGGGGTGCGCACACTGCATCCAGTGGTGGAGGGACAGTCAAGAGGCCTGGGACAGGTTAGGAAAATATGTTTCTTTTATCTCTCTATAGGCCTCTTGGTGGCCTATGGGTCTACGCGGACCTAAGCCAGCTTATTGCTGGCATAAGTTGGAGGAGGTAAAAAGAGAGGGAAGGATTTGAAAAGAGGAGATAGGATCTTGGCACACCCTGGTGCTGCCAGGATCCATCCCCTCCTTCTGCCCGATATGGCCCTGCCCTCCCCCTCCCTGCCCCCAAACTCTCCTGATCCTCCCGCTTCCTGCCCCTGCCACCAACTTACCGAGAGCAGCAGAGCCTCCAGGAGCTGCTGCTCTTCTCACTGCACCTCTGTCCATTTGCGGCAGTGGCCCAGAAGTGTGTGATGGCAGTCTGGCTTTCATGCTGCCCGCAAAGGGCCTTGAACTGCTGGAATGCGAGTTTCAGCAGCGCAAGGCCCAGATAGGATGGGCCACTTAACACTTCACAGAAGTCCACACTTATGGTGTGATCTTAACACTAGCAGCGCAGTCCTGTGTAACCTTGCACCGGTGTAACAGCAGATGCACTGGTGTAAGTGCACTTACACTGGCATAAGTGTACTTACACCGGTGCATCTACTGTTACACCGGTGCAAGGTTACACAGGATTGCGCTGTTTATCACTTAACATAAGATCAGTGATATATGACCTTGCTGGTAACCCCTTCTAATTGGGTAAACAGGTACCTTATACCATGATGGTTCTTTTATATTTGGCATGAGGAGCTCAACTTTCTTAGTTGCCACAGCATAGCGTCTTTTCCAGTGACCATCTGCTGGTGTGGCTCTTGTGTCTTTTTTTTTTTTTTTTAGATTGTGAGCCCCTTTGAGACATGGAACATTTTAAAATGTCTTTTTCTATGTAAAACCGCCTTAGGAACTGATGATGATGATGATAAGTGGTGTAGAAATAGATTTTAAATAATATGTCCATGTAGCACTAAATAATGACAATTTCTAAAATTTAACGTTGTCTGTTAAGCTCATATGTTGGAGTTGCTTCCATTTCCAGGGCTTTTTATCACATGGCTGATAAGTTTACTCAAGAGCTTTGGTGAGGAACTTTGCCAATATCTTTGTAAAAGTCCAAGCACACAGTGTCTACTGGCACACACATTCTCTTCCTAATTGATTTGGATAGGCAGCGCATCTGCAGTTACTAATTTGTGTAAGCATGCCTGCAACAATCAAAGCTATTCACCGATGCGTCTCATATTTCTGTATGCGCAGTGGAGACTTCACCCTGCCCCTGAAATGATCCAAGTAATAACAGCTTTTTTGTACACACTAAATTTGGTGAGTATAGATTCTTGTATAATAGGCCATTTCAGGAACAGCTAAAAGCATTACAGTGCCTGGAACAATTACAATGCTGTTAGCTTTCCACATTTCAGTCACTACTTGTACTACTTAATGGTGTTCTTGTTTTAATAGCCAGATATTATCATTGGTCATACTTGAAATATAGAACACAAAGAGACTCTTCAAAATATTGCATTAAACAAGAACCTGATGTTAGCAATGCCTGCAGCCCATCCTTTTGATTTTGCTGATTCAAGTCCTCTTGGTATTGGTGATTTACAGCACAATCCTATCCAACTTACGCCACCGGTGTAACTCAGCTCAATCCTATCTAATTTATGCCACCGGTGTAACCCAGTGGTTCAGCAAGAACGGGAGGCCCTAGAATGGAAAGGGGATTCAAATCCCCTTTGAATCCCCCTTTGGAGAGGATTTGAATCCCCTTTCCGTTCTGGGGCCTCCCGTTCTTGCTGCACCGCTGGGTTATACTGGTGGCGTAAGTTGGATAGGATTGCGCTGTTAAGGGTTGCAACAGGGAATAAGCCTTTAGATGTAGCTCCCTAATAAAAGTGTTTGTCTTTCCATACTAATATTGTGATATTCTTAGGTTATTAAAGATATACCTTTCCTTTATTGCCCCTACCACTTCTTATGTGAGCACAACCTAACTCCATGTCTTACTGGGGGTGTTGTTGGTTTGTGTCTTATATGTAGATGATTGATCAAATCTGCTGAGAGAAAATTAATGAAAAGTTAATGTTAAAACAAAATTACCAATGCCAAAGTATGGGCTAAGTCAAAGTTGCCAAATATAAAAGTCATTTGATACGTTCTTAGATTCTCTCGACGTGTCCAGATTTTAGAATTCAAAACAATCATTCTGCTGGGAAAACGCGTCGTAAAATACACTTTATTATTAAAATTTTGATGGTCAAAATTTTAATAATAAAGTGTATTTTATGACGTTTTCCCAGCAGAATGATTGTTTTGAACTCTAAAATAAAAGCTATTGTTAGGAAAACTCTGTCATGCTAGTCCTACCACATCATTTGAACATATAATAACCATCTGAAGATGTTACTTTATGGAGACCTTGCAAATGGAAAAAGACCTTGAAGCAACTGGTGTAAGAGAGAGAGGATTAATTTAAAACAGTGAAGCATTGTGGGATTACAGGTAAAAGCTGGGAACAACTGACATATGCAAGATGGAAAATTTTGAAAGCAAATCTATGATAAGAACTGAGAGATATGAAGCTAAGTGCGCTAATGCAGTTGTTATCTTGTCAAAACCAGACCAAGGTATCCTATGCTTTCACTTTCATCTATCTAACAACTTATAATAGAACATTTTGAGCAAGAATTAGGCATTCTACAGAATGATAAAACTAATGAAGAGGGGAACCGAGCTCAGTGGTAGACCACATGCTTTGCTTGCAGAAGGTTTACAGCCCAGTCCTGTGCTGGCCAATCCTATGCTGGCCATGCCATACTGGGATATTGAATGTCATAGATTTATTATGTGCTGTGAGAAGAAAATTCCTGAAATACTGTCCTCAGTCTTCTACCTATCAGTTTCATTGATTGACGCCTGGCTCTAGAGTTGTGGAGGAGAGAGAAAAGACAATCCAAATCTATCACTCTAGTTTACAATAGTGGCTATCACAATAGTACTAGTTCACTTAAGAGCCATAAACGTTAAGTGACCATTCCTTAAAAGCTGTACATGACTTTGTTGAACTCATTCATGCATGTTTAGTTTTCATGTACAGAAGGTCATAGTTGTCATTCTATGCAAGTTCTAGGATTTAATGATAATTCTATCATTCTATGATTAGAAAACCAGTATGGGGTCATAGCTCAAGCACTAATTAGGATTAATCTTGCAGCCTTTTATGGTATTGTCTAAGGCAGGGGTCCTCAACCTCTGAAGGCCCGGGTACCCCCTATCATGGTCCAATTTTCTGAAGTATCCCCTTCTAATTAACTGCTAATTAATTAATTAATTAGGTAATTAATCGTTAAAAAGTACTAAAACAATTTTAAATGTGAAAAATGTCTTATTTCTCTCTCTCTCTCTCTCTCTCTCTCTCTCTCTCTCTCTCTCTCTCTCTCTCTCTCTCTCTCTCTCACTCACACACACACACACACACACACACACACACACACGGAGAGGGAGAGGGAGAGAGATGCAAGGATCTCTTTTTTTCTCCGTCACACTTCCCAAAATCAGCTCATCCCTCCCCCCACCCCATCAAAGTACATTTTCCAAAGTACAAAAATAAGCCCCAAACCAAAATCAGAGAGACTGAAGGGCTCTGAAAATAATTAAAATTTAAAATCCATGTTAATTAACACTTAATTAGCTGCTGATGGGGCGGATAAGGGGCAGGGCTTGGCGTACCCCCAGCAAGAGGTCCACGTACCCCTAGAGGTACACGTACCACAGGTTGAGAAGCCCTGGTCTAAGGTACCCAATTTTGGTACAATATTGGTACCCTTCCCCCCATCCAACATTCATGCTGCTATCGCCATGAGCAATTGCATTGCTAATTAAAAAAAAGTATCAGTCTTTAGTTTACTCTTGCATTTTAGGATTAGTGTTGCAGCTTAATAGAGGATTGAATACAGCTGAATATTACGTAAGTGAAAAAGGAACTTGGTGTTGAATTATTGGTCTTTTATTTTTTTTAATTAGTTGGTCTTTCTAATTAAATTTACAGATACATAATGCAGATTTATGTATTGTTGACTAACAATATTAATGAAATCAAGACTAGTTTTTCTGTTAGTATTTTGTTTTGTACGCAATTCACATTTTGATTTTTTTTTTAAAAAAAAAAACTACACGTAAAACAGCCCAAGCACCTTTTTCTCTGGCTCGCTTGTGAAGGCCTTGGACCCTGTGCCTTGTAGACAAGTTGTAGTATTTGACAGAGGAATCTCCTTCACTGCAAAGAAACAATTTTGTTTCCGGACTGGACAGCCACAGTTAGAGCTAAAGTAGATATAGACTGAAGTATGCTGGCCATTGGCCCAGGCTTAAGAAATGGCATAATTTTGAGCATAGCATTTATATCAGGAAAACAGACATGTGAGTGGCAGACAGAATAATGATACTAACAAGAACTGGGGGGGGGGGCGCCCAAAGGGCAAGAAGAGAGTTAGAAAAAAAAGTAAGTTCTAGTTTTACATTCAAGCCAATGGCAGAAAGATATGCTAGAAAGATGCACTTGACGACAAATCCTAAAAGCACCTTGTTTTTATTAATTTTGGCTTTGATCAATACACCCTGAGCCCCTTAAAAATTAAGAAAATTGGAAAAAAAGAATGCTTTTTAAATGCTTAAAAACACAAGCTTTTTTGAGGTTATGATTGTCTGTTTGTACTTGTTTAAATGCTTTGCTTTTTTAATGACTGAGTTGTCTGGCGCTAGTTATAAGTTCGGACTATTTTAACATGATCTTAAAAATTCATCAATCACCAATTTAAAATAGCCTTACCAATAAGTCTCACCTGCCCACATGAACCTGTACCAGTAGTCTGTGGCATATTGTTGGCACTGGGGAAACATGGAGCGTTCCCAGTTTACAAATGCTTCCCTGCCCAAGTCACCGTGATTGGGCCTCTTGATGGTCACAAGCAGCCAAGCGAGTGATGGCTTAGAAGCCTACATATTTTTTTATTTTGTTCTTTTCCAAAAAGGAATAACTTCCTTCTTCCAAGACAAGAACAGCAGTAGATCAGTAAGGAGATGCAAACAAAGCCAGAGAAAGTACAGCTGAGTGCCGCATCATGCTCGCATGTGCCTTTTCAAGTAATGGTGACGTTCACAATCTTACCACAGGAAAATATAGCAATGTAGATACGAGTGGCTGGTTGAAGTAATACAGGGACAAGATGTTCTGTTCTATTGCTGCTTTGCTAACAAATCTCTTTGTAAAGCACATAGCCAAAGTTTCATTGTATTTGGTTGCTCTGAAAATTATATGTGAAATGTTGCAGAATGACAATGATTAAAGGAGGAACAAAGGCACAAAGCAGATTCTGGCATTTTGGCAGAAAGTGAAGCCAATATTAAGTAGGGAAAGATCAATTGTTTCTCTGCATTATTTGCCCTTTCAATTTAAAAGTGTACATGCCATACAAATTACTTGACATTTTCCTCCTCTTTACAGAATTATCAGCATGAAAATTGTCAAGGTCTAGATAAATCAGAAAGGCAAACATTGATGGGAGCAAAAAAAGAACATATGGATCAAAGAAGTTACTTTGATATGAAAAAATAATAATTTCTAGGAATGTAATTTTTGTTCCCTATTGTGGAATCAATTGCCTGACAAATGTTATCTTACAGCCCAATCTTACTGGCAAAAAGTGAAGCTAATATTCTGTTGAATCTAATTGGCAGAAAGTGAAGCCAATCCTATTGAGGATTGGGCTGTCATACGGAGGTCATTATGACAGCGGAAGCAACTTCCACTGTACATAAAATGGCCGCCGATAGAGCTTGCAGCGTTGGACTCCACCATGCCTGCTGGACAGGTAAGGTGGTGGTGGAGGAAGGGAGTGGGCAGGAAGGGGGCAGATGGGGCAAAACATGGAAGGGAGGGGAGAGAAACGGGGCGGGGAGACAGCAGGAAGGGGTGGATCCCGGGGCAATGGTGTGCGCTGGATTCTATCCCTTCTGTTTGGAGGCTCCCTGTCACTTTCTTCTCCTTGGATTTGTGCCAGCTAAAGAGCTGGTGCAGGTCTCAGGAAACCCATTGGTGAGCGGGAAGCTTAGAGAGGGGTAAGGGGAAATACCCAATCTGCCCCCCTGCTGAATACAGCACATGCCTTTTTGGCACAGCTGCATTGGTGGCGGGGGGGGGGAGGATAGGATTGGGCTTCTACAGCGCAATCCTGTGTAACTTTGCACCAGTGTAACAGTAAATGCACTGGTGTCAGTGCACTTATGCCGGTGTAAGTGCACTTACACCAGTGCATCTGCTGTTACACCGGTGCAAAGTTACACAGGATTGGCCTCCTAGTCTGTTTACAATCAAGAGACTTATGAAGTTGTACTATATCCTAGTTGTGATACTTCTGTACTGATTTCTGATGTAGTGTTTTATATATTTCCACTAGCATTGCTGCAGGGGGGGCGGAGCTCTAAGTTCCGCCGAGGCTCCGACCCTCCGTTACACCGGAGCACAAAGCGGCCCCGCTCCCTCGCCTTCAGAACCATTCAAGGAATGGCTCCGGTGTAACGGAGGGTCGGAGCCTCGGCGGAACTTAGAGCTCCGCTCCCCCTGCAGCGACGCCAGTGTATATTTCATACGTTCCTGTTATTCAGTATCTTAAAATATAGATTGAAATACATTGTGTGAGCTCCTATGAGACATTTTATATAACAGCCTATCAATTGGCTATCGCTTTATAAAATGAGTAAAGCATAGTCCTTTCTATAACACTGATCCAGCATTATTTGAAAAATACAGCTTGGTATATATTTGGTATAGCTAAGGCAAATACCAATCCAGTTGTAGTCATATACATGATCAGGTGGTCCTGAATGCTAATATACATCCCCATTTGCATCCAACAACGTATCCAGAGGGTTCAGTGGTGTTAGGTGACCATCATGATGCAGTCATAGGGATGAGAAGATTTTCCCACTTCTGTTTCTTTATTGTTCAGTAGCCTATTTCTGGCCCGTGTTCCACTTCTGGTTTAGCTATGTGCAATTCACGTCAACAATTCACGTCAGCTTTCAGTTCATTTGCATATTTTCTTTTGTACTCGGCATTATTGATCTAAATGTCTATATTGATAAAACACTGCAAAACAGCAATTGCGCATTGTGAAATTGTACATGTGTGCATCAAGAGCTGTTGTGTATGGTGTTATACTGATGTGTATATGCTGTGCTGCTGAGCATTGATAAAACACCAAGTCAAAAAGGCTTTGATATAACCGTATACAGTATGCACTCTCATCAATATTGCCTTTTTCTCTTCAAAGTTTGGTGTTGATAATATGGCTGGGGAGGAGACATAAATGAACTGAAGGAACTGAAAGCTGTGACAAACTGTGCATGCATAGTGCTTTGTACAAAACACAAAAATAAAAAATGGAACAATATAGAATTATTAATGCATCAGTTCCACTAAGAAAATAAGACCATGTAATTCAGAATTCAGCTTCATGAGTAAAAGTTCAGATCACATCTATAGGTGCAGATGGGACTGTATAACCATATGGTCATCTGCATAACACATGATTTCCCTTGTTGGATTGGGTTGTGTTTGACTGTGAAAAAGAGTTAAAACTCTTTATCCCCTTCTACATTCATCACTGCCGCTTGTACCTCAGGGTAACTGCAGCAACACTACCAGTATTTTTCTCAGCAGCTGTGCTTAATTTCCCCATAGTTATCCTGAAGAGCAAAGGTATAATGTCAAGTACCATTGTTCCAAGGGGACATTTTATGCCAGTAGTCTAAGCGATGTCTGTATTGTGACAACTGGAAACAGTGATGCAGAAACAGAAAAATAACTAGGTACCAAGAAAATATCCAGTCAGAGAGGATATTAAAAACAACAACACACAACTCAGAGATATTTAAAGACATTCATAATGAGCTCAGTCACTAACAGCCCAATCCTGCCTAAGAATGCGCTGGGCGGCTGAGGCTGCCCGCTGGATCCTGAGCTCTGCTGCGGGAAGGCTGCCGCGTGGCGGGAGGTCTACTCGGGGAAGGGGACTATCGTCCACTTCCCCGAGTGTAAAACTGGGACCGGCCGATTGGCCTCCTCGGATTTCCGCCAACTATTTTGCTGGCGGAAGTCAGGGAGGCCATGTAACAGCTCAGCTGCCCAGCGGAGGCCAGGATGTGGCCGCCCTCCCAGCTCCACCAAACCTCCCCCCCCCGTCCGCCGGATCCTATCTTACCTGGGTTCGGTGGCTGGATGAGGGTTCCATCAGCGGAGCAGGGACTTACGGCACGTTTGCGACTACTTCGGGCAGCAGAACACTCGTTCTGCTGCCCAACTGAAGAAGAGGATTGCACTGTATATGATAGTCATTTTGGTTCCGATGCTTTTTAAAGCAACATGCATTAAAGGCTATCTTTAAATTAACAAGAAATTATACTTTGTTATGAAATAACGTGGTAATTATGTAACAGTGGCTACTTGTGGTTTAGATAACAAGAAATAACTGTCTTCCAGGGAGAATTGTTAGAATTAAGACTCACAGGAAGGTTGTTGGATATCATTTAATAGTTGTTTGTTCTTCATATCTTAAAGTGACAGTTAATAGATTAGATTTACAGCACAATCCTGTGTAACCTTGCACCGGTGTAACAGTAGATGCACCAGTGTAAGCCCAATTACACTGGCATAAGTGCACTTATACCTGTACATCTACTGTTACACGTTTACACAGGATTGCGCTGTTAATTAAGTAGCTTTTTACTCTGGCTTCTGGGATTGTATATTCTTTGTTAGTTCTTGGGGTAACCTATTCTTGGTAAACTATTTACCAAGGAGAGTTCCAGGTACCCGTCAGTGATAAAACAATAAACTTGTTTTGTCTTTATTTTCCCTATGTGGTGATGTCAGGGATGTTGTGTTAAAACTGAGTCAGTGATAGGGGTGGACTGAAATGTCCTTAAAATGGTCCATTTGGGCTTTTTTTCCCACTGTGTTATGGAGTTCAGAAGTGAAACCTACCCCAGTAGTGGCTGCAATAGCATCAGTGCTTGTTTGTTCTGTCAGTGTCTCATTCCTAAGACCTGTTGCTGCTTCAGCAAGTAACTGTTTAGGAATGGATATATCTGCTCCTGAAAGAACCTGACATCTTATTGCAGAGATGTCAAACTGGTGCTACAGTAAGGACACTTCAGATGTAAGTGTTCATGATTGCATTCCTTCCACACGCAACATCCTTTCTTTGTAGGACTACTTACCTGTCATTCTCTTTACAGCATCCTCATAAATACTGTACGTATTGATTATTTGAGTCTAGCTATCTCTTCCTTGTGTATAGCCACATCTTCTGTATGCTGCTATCACAGCTGATTAACAGGGCCAGGCAGGAAGAAAGTGACACATTAGCTGGGTCTGGATGTCAGGGGAACCATGCCTATGCTGCAAACCCACTATCATGAGGGGAAAAAAAAGTAAGATTAACTGCGCAATCTTGTCTATGTAGAGTGGAGCCTTTTAATTGTGGATCTGGGATCCGCAGATTTGAATCAACGCAGGTCCTGGATCTGTGAGGGTCCACTGTTTCAACACTAAAAAAGAAAAAAAAGGTTAAAAAACGTGGGTTTTTTACCTTGTAAATCCAAACCACTGTGTGTTCTTGCTGTATACATGCTTAAATTGTGCTCCGGAAGGCTCTTCTGTGTCGCGCAACTCCCCCCAGGATCTCTCAAGGTTGCCCCGGAATGCATTCTGGAGCGACGTTGGGAGAGGGAGGGGGGAGTCGCGCAACCCGGAGGCTTCCGGAGCATGATTTAAGCATTATACAGCAAGAATACACAGCGTTTTCACTCTAAAACGTCACTCTGGGTGCCGTTTGGAACATCCTAGTGCCGCAAACATCCTTTATAGCATGCTTGGATCATCCTAGACCAGCAGAGCAGTTGCTCCGCTGGTCTATACAGTTGGACCTCACTATCCTCACTCAGGGGAACCATTCCGGACCCTCTTGCGGATAGCGGAATCTGCGTATACTAGAGTATAAAAAATAAGAAAAATGGGAAAAGCAGGTTTTTAAAACCTTTTAAAAGTGAAACCGCTGTGTGTTTTTGCTGTAAGCATGCTGAAATTGCGCTCCAGAAGCCTCCTCCGGGTCACACAACTCCCTCCTCCCTCTCCCAAGGTTGCCCCTTGGGGGCGCGACCTCTGGAGGGGGAGGGGGGAGTCGCATGACCCTGAAGAGCCGGATGTATACAGCAAGAACACACAGCAGTTTGGATTTAAAAGGTCCAGCAGTTTGGATTTTAAAACACCCCACCTTTTCTCCACTTTCTTCTTTTTTAACTGGACTCCAGTATACGTGGATTTCGCTATCTGCGAGGGGGTCCTGAAGGCTGCTTATTGCGTTTGCTTAAGGAAGAAACCAGCGTTGCTACGATAAAAGTAAGAGCCTGAGGTGCGCGTGAGGTGGTGGTGGCCCTCAAAACACCACGGAGGGGGTGTTCATCCCTATCCACGGTTTTCACATATCCGTGGGGGGGGGGGATGGAACGGTTCCCTGAGACCTACACATTGTTCTGCAGGTAAGTACTAGGGACTTAGGCCAGCGGGTGGCGCAGCGGGTTAAACCGCTGAACCATAAGCTGTTGATCGAAAGGTCGGCAGTTCGATTCCCGCGACGGGGTGAGCGCTTGTTGCTTGGCCAGCTCCTGCCAACCTAGCAGTTCCAAAGCATGCCAATGCGAGTAGATAAATAGGTACCGCTTGCGGGAAGGTAAACAGCGCTCCGTGTTCCAGCTGCATGCTACGCGCTGCGGCAAGGAGAGTCATGCCGGCCACATGACCACGGAGGCGTCTTCGGACAACGGTGGCTCTTCGGCTTTGAAATGGAGATGAGCACCACACCCTAGAGTCGGACACGACTGGATTTAATTGTCAGGGGATACCTTTACCTTTTTACTAGGGACTTGGGAACCCATTTTGACATGATGTGTGTTGGCTATGAATGCTTATGTGTAAGCTCCAGTTGTATCTAGTGCCTAACAGAGGTTGCACTCTGCTGCCCAGTATGAGACTTCCCCTCTGCTGCTGCTGTCCCCTCTAGGTAAATTTGGGAAAGGGGAAAGAGGGTACCTGGAAGAGTTCCAGCTGGTAACGGTACAGTCTGCAGTTTTCCCAGATTATGATGCTGAATGTCTGGAGAATGATTGGTAACATATCATAGATCCCTCAGATTATTTCTGAGGGGGCACCCATCAGTAGCTATAACACATCATGAGCTATAAATAGGGAGTTCTTTACATTTATTTATTTTATTTATTTAAAGCATTTATACCCCGCCTTTCTCCCGAGGGCACTCAAGGCGGCTTACAACACATTTAAAATACATTTATAAACATTAAAATAATTAATTAAAACAATTTAAAATAAACAACCCCAGTGGGTCACTTGAGTTGACATATGTTAAAAGCCATTTGTTAAAAGGTTAAAAGGTCAGCCCACCATGTCAGACATCAAGAGCTGTCCTAAATAAAAACGTCTTAAGGCCCCGCCGAAAGGTCTCTAGAGAGGGAGTCGTTCTTAATTCCAGGGGGAGGGAATTCCATAATTGGGGCGCCACAGCCGAGAAGGCCCTATTCCGTGCCGCCATCCCCCTCACTTCCGTCAAAGGCGGCACGGTTAACAGGGCTCCCCCTGATGACGTCAGAGTACGGGTCGGATTATAAGGAAGGAGGCGGTCCCTCAAATACCCTGGACCTGAGCCGTTAAGGGCTTTAAAAGTCAAAACTAGCACTTTGAATTGTGCCCGGAAACGAACCGGCAGCCAGTGTAGCTGCCGAAGCAATGGTCCGACTGAGTCGAACCGACAGGTCCCAGCAACCACACGGGCTGCCGCATTCTGCACTAGTTGCAGTTTCCGAACAGTCTTCAAAGGCAGCCCCACATAGAGTGCATTGCAGTAATCTAGTTTAGATGTCACTAGGGCATGGGTAAGATAAATCGGTGTAAATAAATAAATAGGAGTTTATTTTCTGTATTTTCTCTTTTAAAAAGTGTTCATATAAAAAGGTGCAAACCCCCCCCCCCCCGATTTAGGATTCTTGTTCACTCAGAAAATGCATCCCATTTTGCTTGATGGCATTTGTTGTTGTTCAGTCGTTAAGTCGTGTCCGACCCTTCGTGATCCCATGAACCATATCCCGCCAGGCCTTCCTGTCCTCCACTATCTTCCTGAGTTCGCTCATTTTCATGTTTGTTGCATCGGTGATGCTGTCTAACCATCTCATCCTTGGCCTTCCCCTTCTCCTTTTGCCTTCAATCTTTCCTAGCATCAGAGTCTTTTCCAGAGAGTCCTCTCTTCGCATTAGGTGGCCAAAATATTTGAGTTTCAGCCTTAGTACCTGTCCTTCCAGGGAACAGTCAGGGTTGATTTCATTTAGAATTGACTGATTTGATCTCCTAGCAGTCCAAGGGACTCTCAGGAGTCTTCTCCAGCACCACAGTTCAAAAGCATCTATTCTTCGGCGCTCAGCCTTCCTTATGGTCCAACTCTCGCAACCATACATTGCTACTGGGAACACCATCGCCCTGACTATGCGAACTTTTGTTGGCATGGTGATATCTCTGCTTTTTATTATGCTGTCTAAGTTTGCCATAGCGCTTGATGGCATACTGCCTTTGAAATTAAATTGCAGGTTTTCATGACTTCTTTTTCCCGCACACAAGACTATTAAGTTACAAGGAAACAAGTTTGGAATGACATAATCCAGAATTATCTAGTATTGCCAAGTTATTGGTTTTTCACATGCATTTACTATTACTAGTTTAGATGCTAAGTTCTCTTAAACTTGTCTTGAGCATTATGGAGCAGTATGCAAGCCTTTAGAGTTCAGTAGACAAATCATTAATCACAGTTTTATGAATGCGCACAACCACTATTTTTATAGGGCAAGTAAAGGGATTTGTTTAATCTGCTCTATTTTTAAAGTGGTATTAACCATGTGACACCATGGTATTATGGTTAAGAGAGCTAGATAAACACATTAGAGTAATTAACCTTCCTGGGAATGGGAGCTTTTGAAACTTAAACATACAGTATTAAAAGGTAGATGGTGTTGAATTATCAGCAGCTGTTGGATAAACGCAAATTATCTTATTATAATTTCTTCCAAGTATATTGGACTAGTTTCAAGTCTAGTTTACAAGCCAGTACAACTCTGTGGGACTTTTAGAATGAAAGCCTCTCACCACACTGTTGTTGAACTTTAGCTTGTGACTCTACGTCTAAACTCTGTTCTTGTTTTTTACCTTCAGTTGAGCATTGACTGGACACGTGGAAGAAAAGGCAATGTAATACCCACTGGCCTTGCATTCAGTGGAAGGTGGGAATTGTTGCCTGATAGCTTTTTATTATTATTATTTTTAGGTGAGCAGAGAACATGTAAGTGCACATGTATATGTAGGGCTGGGTGTTTGCTAGGAGAGCATGACTGTTTACAGAACCGATGGCAAGAGGCCTCCGATCCATAGGCCAAGAGGAAGGATGTAGTCTGTTAATGCTCAGAAACAATCTCCTCTCTCTCTCTCTCTCTCTCTCTCATATATCAGGCTAGCTCTGATAGAGCTTTTTACATTATTTTTTTATTATTTTATAGAAAAAAGGAAAAGAAGAAAAAGCAAGCATTACATAGATATAATCCAAAGTATGTAGCTTTGTAGGTTTTCACGGCCAGTATAGATCCAAGAATTTACAATTAAAGGATCTGGGGTTTTTGAGCCGTTTATTTAAGTTAAAACAGGACATGTCCTGGCTTGACATTTCACCCCGATTCATCTTGGGCATCCTCAGAAAGAACAGCAATCTCAGTTGTTGTTGTTATGCTGCTGAGCCTCCAGGCTTGGCAACTCTGTTGTTAAATAGTAGCACAAGACTGAAGCCCATTTCAGGAAACGACTTAACCAGGTGTTGAGTACTGAGTTCATCTTAGATCTTAAAGCAACTTAGGTCTTAAAGCAACAAGCGCTCATTCTGTTGTACTTTCTCCACCTTTTCTTCCCTCTTATACGCTCTTGGATGAGTCTGTTTTAGGCTTACCATATCGCCGACCGGGATGCTCCGTTTTGCCCTTACGGGGCGGGGTGGGGGGAAGGGAGCCAGAGCGACGCTCTGGCTCCCTTCCCACCGCCCCGCCCCTTAAGGGCAAAACGGAGCGTCCCGGTCGGCGGTATGGTAAGCCTAGTCTGTTTGATGATAGGTAACCAACTTGTGTTAATACGTAACGTTTCCTCCTTCCGATTAATTGAACTCTGTTTGTGTTTGATGATCTGTATCGCTTCATGGTTAAGGTGGGGGAGAAATTGTCTACTTTTTACCAAAACCTGTGTTTCTTCAAATTTGATTTGATGGTTAGAATCCATTGCATGTTCCACTATGGCAGATTTCTCTGGTTGTTGTAACCGTAGGTGTCTTTGATGTTCTTTGATCTGTGTCATGGCGCTTCTCATTGTAGTGCCAATATAACATTTCCCGCACTCGTAGGGAATTCTGTATACTCCAGCACACAACCAAGGGTATTAAGAATCCTTGGGAGATCTTAAGATGCTGCTGATTTTTCTTGTTGGTAAAAAACTGGCACTGATGTCAATTTTTTCTGAGAAGTCTGCCAATTTTATCAGTTGTTCCATGAATGTATGGCAGAATCACAATTCCCATTTCTATCAGACTGTTCTTTTTATGTTTTGGACGTTCTCTACTTCTTTCCACCTTCTTAATTTCCACTTTACTATATCCACGGGCTTTTTCCACTTTTTTTTTTAATTTTTGTAATCCTTCCCATTCATTGATGTTCTCTGCTCTGTATAACAGTGTATTTATTAGACTATGTTTTTGAGCTGGATGGTGGTTAGAATCTTTATTCAGGTATCTATTTGTATGAGTGGGCTTTCTATACACTTCATGACCTAGTGTGAGATCTTGTTTTCTTTTCACCAAAACGTCCCTTGAGCCCAATTTTGGCCAACCTTTTCATGCAACATTTAGAGACAAAAGCAATACAAACATATACCATAC
This sequence comes from Plestiodon gilberti rubricaudatus, assembly GCA_026170595.1. Lineage (NCBI taxonomy): Eukaryota > Metazoa > Chordata > Lepidosauria > Squamata > Scincidae > Plestiodon > Plestiodon gilberti. The sequence continues at coordinate 21,624,758 of JANXHW010000002.1, read as the reverse complement.
CATACAGTAACCTTTATTGGCATAAACAAATACACAGACAATATAATACAGAACAAAACATTCCATCATCGATATCAAAGTCCCCTAACAGCAGTTTACATTCCCTACCCACCCACATAGTCCAACATACCAACTCACCCCCATAATATCAGAGTTTAATCTCAGAACCCAAAAAGGAAGATTCCGTCAGAACTGAATTACTAGATTCATAAATTGAGCAACTAAACAGGTGAACAATCTTTCAGAACCTCCTAACATATATCGGATTTTTTGCTTGTCTGACCAACCAGAGTGAGACGACAAAAAATCATCTAGATACCGCCTACACAGTTCACTGTATCTATCGCAATAAAGAACCATATGATGTAAGGATTCTGGTTCATCCCTGCCACACATACTAACTCTCAAATTAGAGGCTATCCCGCCAAAGCGGCCAGATAGCAGGTTTGAAGGCACCACATTCCACCTGGCCAAAGTCAGAGCCCAGCGCTCCAATGGCTGGTCCAGAAAATCAAAGTAATTGGTGCATTTGGGAAAGTGTAAAGGCAGCTGAAAAAACAGAGGTGAACAGGTTTTATTAGCCTCATCATATAAGAGCTGAAGCTCTATATCTAACAGCCTGTGTTTAAGTATGTCAACAGCCCGTGCTGGTGCCAGGGATCCTAACAAATCAGAGGAAAGCCCCATCCCCTTGATTTTATCCAAGAACAGGGATAGTCCAAGGGGGCAAACTGAATCATGGAGGAGAGCGTATAGTAAAGGGTCCTGACCTGAACCAAAGCAAATCCTTGTCCAGAACTTGATGAACCTAAGCCATGCCACTGTCTCGAGTCTATGTTGCCCAGTTTCAAAACAGAGAGCCGCATATGGAACGCATCGCGGCACCCCCAGAACCTTGTATAAGAATGTTGTCCTGACCGGACCCTTTCCACTAAGTACACGTACACACACACACACACACACACACACACACACACACACACACACACACACACAAGCAATCAAGACATTAAGTCGTTATATCTACATATTTCACACACAAGTTCAAATGCTTGAAAGGGTATTCAGGCGCCAGTGCCAGGTGTCGCAAATACGCTGTAAAGCGTGTTTTGCCACCTGTAGAGGAAGCAGCACCAGCAGAAAGTTCTGCCAGCACTGAATCCAGGCCTCCCATGCGACGGAGCAGGTCCTTGTTGGATGCTGTATCCTATTCTCCCTCTCAGGTCTCAAGCCCCAGCACAGGGCTGCTCAGTTCTGCAGAACTCGTGGTGCTCCAGGGGATTGATTGATATCTTGATGTTTTGCTGCCTGCCTGAAATTGCCCAAAACAGGAGAATTGTCAAGCATCTGGCAGGCCACGGTGTATGACTTGTAGGTGCTGCTTGTTACAAATTGTGCAGGCTTGAGGAAAGTGAAATATAGTTGTTCCTAGATTGTTGTTTAAGTAATTTGTGCTATAATATGGCCTTTTAAAAAACAAAACAAGACGTTGGAGTAAGAGAGGTGACTTCCATTCCTTTAAGAAGTGATCGAAAGAAGAGCAAAATTTCAGTATCTTCTGTTCTTCTCTTGGGTTTTTTTTTTTAAAAGCATCTGGGCTAAACTCAAGTTAAATGAGTGTGTAGATGTTTTTGAGGGTAGTGAGCTTTGTTATCTCACTAATACAAATCTCCATTAAAACTAAATGAACCTCTTGATAGAAGCTGAAGATAACATGTTATTTAAGAAATGGAACAAGCAACCCTAGACCCTTGGCAAGAAAAAACATAATTAAATCTGAGGCTTTCGGATAGCCTACATTCCACTTGTTTGCTGTGAGAAAGACAGATCTGTTCCTTGCACTATTTAGATACAGAGTTTTATATTACTGAAACACAATTAAATAACGTTTTGTGAATAATAATGTTTTTGGAAACCTGTGGGAAGTGTCAGAACCGTGTAATCGAATAAAATAATTATTTATAGTCTGCAGTCTGTTCTCAGGAAACAAGTGCCCATCTTCCTCTTCTTCTAGTTTCCCCCATAGGGAAGGTATGGGGGGGGAGGGGAGAGGATGTTTTTCCTGATTGTAACCTCTGTATCCTGTCTTGGTTCCATGATAGGGAGTTCTCAGGCAGTCATCCATCCAGACACTGGACTGACCCAGATGACTCCCCTGCCACATTCTGGTTTGATTCAGCCTGATCTGGAACTTGTGTTAGAAAAGAGCTGGGTGAATATAGAAAGTGCCATTGAGAAAATTTCTTCTTTTGTTCATGCACTAAGGCAGTGTTTCTCAAACTGTGGGTCGGGACCTGATTTCTGGTGGGTCCCAGGTGATGGAAAGATCAGCAAAGTAATTGCCACAAGCTCTCTGAGGCTATTTTAAAATCAGATAGCTGCTAATTGTCCTGCAAAGAGCTGAGCTCCTGCAGTTTGCAAGCTTGTATAAATATAGGGAGATAAATGTCTGAGTGTCTTGTAAAGTTAGGTGGGTCCCGATGGAGTGTCATTTTAAAAAGTGGGTCCCGGTGCTAAAACGTTTGAGAACCACTGCACTAAGTCCCTCCCTAACCTTTTATTGAGATCTGCTGTCAGCCCTTTATCCACTAGTTGCCAACCCCATCTTAAAAAGGTGGTGATGATGTTTATCATGCAAGCTTTCCTGCACTGCTTGAGTTTTTCCTACAGTCTTGTAAATGTATTACTGTATTTATATGTAGTTATTACATAAAAGCACAGTGGCCAGACAAGTAAGGCAAGACTTGTTGCCAAGTAGGCAGTTTAGATGTGTGGATCCATGACATTTTGTGCTGGGTGAGTTTAGCTTCTGTTGGTTTGTGATGATGCATGTGTTCCAGGGAGTCTGCAAGTTGACCGAGGTGACAGAGTGCCCAAGTATTGTTTCATCTGGACTTCATTTGTGGTCACCACATTTCCTCTTCTGTGTTCAGTGTGCAAAAGCAACAGCGTTAATGGCGGAAGTGCTGTCTTGCCTCTGTTTCAGTCTGGGAGGAAAGGATGAAGGCATGGCAACATGAATGATAGAAGAATAAAGGTGGTCAGTTGTCCCAACAGTTCTGCTCATTTGAGTGAGTGGGAGGGGACTACACAGGTATCACATGTACCCCTAATAGCACTTGCAAATGTATTGGTCCCTGTCCCCTATGTCAGAATCTTCTAAGGATAGCTTGTGGATGGTGCTTTCCCATTAACCATGCATGAATACTATTTTGTCGTTGTTGCTGTTGTCCAATCTTTTGGATTACTGGGCAAGAGGCACTAACTGGGCAAACTGGGCAAGAGGCACTTTTTCAATTGGTGCTCCTCTTATATTTAGCAGGGGGAGAGTAACTGCCCCCCTTTCACCCTAGCGCAGTGTCTTTCTGGTGGCTGTTTGCTGGTTGTGTTCTGCATCTTTTTTAGATTGTGAGCCCTTTGGGGACAGGGAGCCATTTAATCATTTGGTTTTTGTCTGTAAACCGCTTTGTGAACTTTTTGTCGAAAAGCGGTATATAAATACTGTTAATAATAATAATAAATTAGTACTTCAGTGAATTACAGAACCTGACCAGAAGTAAAGATTTCTCCCTCTGGAAATTGTCAAAGAATTTCGTTTCATGAAGTCCTAATAGATATGCCTACTAGACACTGTGTAAAATCACATTGCCCTTTAAGAATTCAAGGAGATTCCTTTCAGGCAACAGTGCCAAGCAATCTTGGTTATGCCATGCATTTTGTTAGTAGAAAATGGCTGAAGTGGAGTATCAGCTTGCCAGTAAGTCAAGTGATTGTGGTGTTTTCTCAGAAATACTTATCCAAGGGGGGGGGGATAGAAAAGGAGGGATTTGCTGTATCCATGGGGTGGGGTCTTTAAGCCAGGCAGCAGGGTTTGGGGCTCTTCTTCCATGCACCAGAGGAGCGATCAAGCTGAGGAAGTTACCAGCTTGATCTCTACTTTACTGCAACACGATCCTTATTTTGAAAAGAGCTAATATTGCAGTTCTACAGCCCAGGTGACATGAGGAACCAAGCCTGACTGATTCTGTATAATGGTTGCTTCAGGCTCGAGTCCTTATTCTGAGCAATTTCCCTTACTGAGTAGCCACAAAGAACAGAACAAACTTGCCTTATCTCATCTGGCACCTTACTTACTAGCCTTGCTTTGATCACTATCATACCCTGTGATTCTCGTCTCCCTTCTGTACCCAAATTGTGTTTAACTATATCTTCCACCTTTTGCCTCCTTGATCCTTATTATCTGCCTGTGCTGAAACAAGCCCCCAGCCCATCGGACCCTTCTGGAAACTAACATTCTGTGTCCCATGATGATGCAAGAGAAAGAGGAGAAGGATGTCACATGACATCAGACTGAGGAAAGAGCAGAAATGTCGGGTGCCCTCCTGGCGCGTGGGGGCGGGGCCTGCGTCGCGTGACATCGATGCGCCCCCTCGCATCACGTCGATGCCCCCGCCCGTTTTCCGCTCGTTTAGGGCGGGAGGGCCGACACAACGCGGCGGTTCGCGTCAGTGACTGCCTGCCCGCTCGCCCGAGCACCTGGAGCTTCTGCTCCACGCGCTCCGCCGCTGAGCACCTGGTTCGAGTGAACCACGCGCTCCATCGTTGTTACGTCTGTGGGAAAGAGTGAGGAACACTTCATAATGTTTCAGTCATTTTGCAAAATCTCCTGGCTCAGTCGGGTGATTGACTGGCTGCTAGAACTGAAAGTGTTGTTTAGAGATCATGTAGTGCTGGCATTGATGATGTATATCATATGCACTTTTTGGAATGAAGGAACTATAGTTTGAATGGCTGGCTTATGTGATGCCGTCATGTGAGGAGACTGCTTAATTAAAACAACTTCTTCAGTTGCAGCTGCTTCCTCAGCAAGCCATTTCATGTCTACCAGCTCACTATGTGGTCTCTTGCCCCTTAATGGCTGTTGATATAGTACAATGAAATTAAATAGCTGTTGGGTTGAAAGCAATTAAAAATATTCCACTTTCCTCTCAATAACAGTACTCCTGACGTTAAGTATTTTTCCTGTATGTAATTAAGAGCTGTTTACCTGCCCTATAGAACAAATTTGAGCAAAACGTATAGAAATATACTGTATTGTCTAAATCCATGGTCACTGTTTCATGCTTCCTAAGATTGGATAGCTTTCATTGTATTTCAGCCTTTCATCAGCTACAGAAAGCATTAGGAACTTGATATCTATAATCCCAACTATATCTTGAAAAACAAAGGCTTTGCAGCAATAATTTAACATTAGTGTTCTCAGAGCAATCATGCAGAAAGTCCTTCTGTCTACGTAACTATGTCCCTATTGTTGCTTTTTGTTAAGGGTTTGCTAATCTGAAGCATACCCTTGAGTATTGTTTTCTTCAAATTATTTTTAAAAGAAGTAGTTATATGTGACTAAAAATTAATAGTTTTGGCAAGGCATACTGACTGAGATAACTTTATTTTCAAACTGGCGAAAGTATTGATAGTCAGATGGATCAGACCTTTAAAGTTTCAGACATTGAAAAGCTTGCATGTTTTTAAAGTAGTTTTGAAAATCAGAATTGTGCATTTTGGTGTCATAGGAAAAATATTAGGATTTTGTGTGCCCCACTTGTCCTAGTCAAACACACGGGCAGCACAATTCACCGTAAGGATCTGGCGGCAATTTTGCCACTGGACCGGAGGTCTACTCGGGGAAGGGGACGCTCATCCCCTTCCCTGAGTGTAGACCGCGGCAGGCCCTATTGGCCACCTCAGATTTCCGGCAGCTAAATAGCTGGCGGAGGTCAGAGGAGGCCGTGTAACGGCCTAGCTGCCCGGCGGGGGCCGGGATATAGCTGAGGCCATCTCCCGCCCCCTCCGGGACCGGCTAGGCCAATGGCCCCCCTCCCTCACCCACCGAAACGCCCCTGCTGAATCCTGACTTACCTAGTCTGGCGGCCGCACGGACACTGGCGATGGAACAAGGGAGGCCAGCCTCTGTGCCAGCCTCCCTTGCTCCAGAGTAGTTGTGAACGTGCTTTATGGCACATTCGCGACTGCTGCCGGCGACGGAACGCTTGTTCTGTCGCTGGCGTGATCTCCAGGATTGCACGCACACACACCCAAAGATTGTGGCTTACTAAATTTCCTAGTAGAGCCTCCACAACTCTGATGGTGCCACCCCTTTATTCCTACACCTGTGCCAGCCAGTTGCTTTCTGCGTTGCAAGAAGCTTTCTTCCTCCAGTTGGCTTTCTTCCTCCAGCAATCACCAGTAAAAGAATGAGTCCCTGAATTTAAAGGGGAAACAGCAATGTATACAAACATTGCTTTACAAATGTGCTAAGGCTTTCGCGGCTGGAAGAATCCAGTGAGTTAAAAGCATTACTCGGGTTGTTGAGCCGCTGTCCACTAAAAAGCATTGAAAAATCTCCCAACATTTTGCTTCCATCTTTGGGAAGCATTGTCAAGGGTACAAGAAGCTCATATCCTCCATTCAGTTAACCCCAGGTGTCAACTGTCTAGGTAACTGATTGCTCACATTCCTTCTGTTTATTAAAGGTGCACTCACATTTCTTTGCCTGTCCTCTTCATTATTCTTTTCTTTTCTTGGGCTGCTTCTGTCGCTGTCAAAATTCAAGATTTTGGTGTGTTTAGTGCAGGAAGCCATGCATTGCTGATACTGTTTCTTCTTTCCTATTGATATTAAACTTGTGCTTTTGGATTTCAGTAGCTTCTCTGTAAATTCTGGTGTAATACGATTGATCAAATGAGAGTACCTGAGTTTCCTCAAGTGTTATTTGGTGCCCCGTTTTTACTACATGTGATGCCACTGCCGATTTGTCATTTTGCTCCAGCCGGCAGTGGCATTCATGCTCTTTCACCCTATGAGCCACAGTTCTTTTGGTTGTTCCTGTATACACCCTCCTGCACTCATAGGGGATGTGATATACACCAGCTGTAGAGAGTGGGGGTCTTTTATCTTTCACAGAACACAGTACCTGTTGAAGCTTCTTGGTGGATCTGTAAATGGGTCTGAGGTTAACTTAGTCCAACACATTTCCAATTCTATCGGTGATATTCTGGATGTAAGGAAGAATCACCTTGGTCCTGGTGTCCATTTCTTGTGTGGTTGTATTCCTTTTTGGACGCAATGCCCTCTTGATTTCATATTCTGTATACCCATTTTGTTGTAGAGCCCTGGTTATATGTGCATATTCCTCTTGTAGGTGTTGAGGTTCAGAGATGCATTTTGTTCTATTGATTAAGGTGTTTATGAGGCCTCTCTTCTGACTGGGGTGGTGGTTATAGTTTTATGTAGATACCGATCGGTATGTGTGGATTTTCGGTACACTTGGTGTCCCAGAGCGCCATCTACCTTGCGGCTGACCATCACGTCCAGAAAAGGTCGTCTCCCCTCCTTCTCCTGCTCCATTGTAAACTTGATGGCTGGATGTCTACTGTTCAAATGATCTGTGAACTATTATTGATGCATCACTTTAGGATATAGATACAAACACAGATCTTTATAATTGCTTCCTACTTTGTACCCCTCTTATTTTTTTACGAAACTGCTTATCCCACAGTTAGTTTGTGGAACTAAAAAACACTACCTTATATCTTGTAGTGCGTACCTTGTTACCAGGAGATTAGAGGTTGTTTCTTCTGTTTCAGAAGAAGAAAAGAGAAAAACATGTGCAGTTTGTCTATTTTTTTGGTTTAGAATTTGTTGGCCTCCTTTTCTTTTCTTTTTCCTAGTGGCTGCTGCTATTGTAGATTTGCAATGCAGCCATTGTCCAGAAAGTTAGATTAAAAATTCTGAAGGACAAAGGCCTAAAAATAGCAAGCTGAGCCTATAATTTAGTTCAGAGATAGAAATGGGTTCACAGAAACATGGTGAGAAAGAAGCCAAAATCCTGTGTGGTCTAACCTATTACCCTAAAAGAGGATACATACCCGTATTGTTCTGAATATAGCTCCTGATTATAAGCTGCACCCTTCAAGTTTGGTGCTATTTAAATTTTTTTTAAAAAAAATTAACTTTTTTTTAACTTAATAGTAGAACAGTAAAACAGTATTTTATTTAATGAATAGGAAGACATGTACCAGTATTTTTAACACTTAACACTTTTGATTAGCCATATTGTTGTTTTAAGTTAGCCCCTGTACAAAAAAACCCCAACCTCATCCTCAACTCTCAGCCCCCTCACCCTCTTAGCCCCCTCTCCTTTATACAACCCTTCCTTGCTCTCTTAGCCACCTCCTTATTCTTTCAGCCTACCTTTCCCTCTCTCACACACAGTGCCCACTACTCACCCTATTAACAACCTCCCCTCAGCCCCCTTCTTCATTGCCCCCACCCCCGCGACCCCCCCTAGGCAATTTTTGCACTGGAAGCTTCCTTTTTCTTCCAAAGGTATGCGATGACCAGGCCTCATTGCAGGCCCGTCCACAGAGACTAGGTTTCTAGAGAGGCTGAGGAGACTCTCTAGGCACCTAGTCTCTGCAGACCTGTCCACAGAGACTAGGTGCCTAGAAAGTCTCTGCAGCCTCTCTAGACACCTAGTCTCTGTGGACGGGCCTGCAATGAGGCCTGGTCATCGCATACCTTTGGAAGAAAAAGGAAGCTTCCAGTGCTAAAAGTAAGTGCCGTATTTCATCCACTACTGATCAGATTACTACAGCTGGCAACCTTGCAGCAGTATCACAAGTACTGTATATCTATAATATATTTACTGTTGTGGAAGCCTTGATAGGATAGACAAATTTACCATCTTATGTAGCAACTGGATATTTAGCAAACAGGATAATTATCAGATGATGAACCTAGATGTCTAAAGTACTTCCAGTTGGTAAGAAGGAACAACTAGAACTAAGGGTAATAATTTAAAAAAATGAGTATTAGATCCAATGGTTTAAGAAGTAATTCAGCAAAAAATCTGGACTCTGAGGATTCCCATTGGAATCTAGATTCCCATCCATTGGAATGCTGATATGTTACTGTGATATTTGCACAAGGCTTAACCCTTGCTGTAATTAGCTAATCTGATATCAGTGTCCAGCAGAGATGTCCAAAAAAGCATAATATCCTTCCTTTTTCTTACTATATATTTTTATTTTATTAATATAATATTAAAACATAAAAACAATACATATTTCGCAAGGTTATAGCAAGCGCGAAGCAATATATTCTACTAGCATACTATTCACTATTTTCTACATATAATATCCAACGAAGCCAAAATATCACCCACATTCTATTCATTAAATCCGCATATCATCACATCATTCTTCTATCTCTTTCTTAAAAAATCAATAAATGGTTTCCAATTATTCACAAAAAGGTTAACTGACTTTTCCTTAATTAAAATTGTAAGTGTATCCATTTCAGCATAATCCAAAACTTTCAACCACCAATCTTCCAGCGAAGGTATCTCTAAATTCTTCCAGTATTGTGCATATAAAATTCTTGCCGCACTTATCATATATAAAAACAAAGTTTGAAATTTTTCACCTACATGATCATCCCTCATACCCAACAAAAAGATTTCTGGTTTCATTTGCACCTTAATCTTTAAAATCAACTGTATCTGTTTATGAATCTGAATCCAATACTTCTTTGCTTGAGTACATGTCCACCACATATGTCTTGCTTTTTACATTTCCAACAGCTATTCAACACCTTCCCATACATTCACGGTAATTTGCTTGGGATTATATACCATCTATACATCATTTTATACCTATTTTCCTTAATATTAACATTTAATGTAAATTTCAACTGTTTTAACCATAATTGTTCCCATTGCTCCATTAAGATTTCATGGCCTACATTTTTCTTCCAGTGAAGCATACATTCTTTAACCTGTTCTTCTTCTGTCTCGAACTTCAAAAGCAATTTATACATTTTTGAAATTACCTGGTCTTCAGATTTTAATTGTACCTCTAGTATTGATTCTTCTACAAATCCATATATCTTCTTATCCACTTTAAATCTCTCCAAAATTTGAGCATATACAAACCATTGACAATTCTTCCATTAATTTTTTTCTTGACTTCATTGTACATTCTCCTCGTGGAAAGATTAATAAATTTAATGGTACATTTTATACAACTGCATCATTGAGAAGATACAATGGTACATTTGTACAATAATTTATTCTGGAAAATTGGAAGAGAGGCAGTGATAAGTGCAGTACACTTAACAATAGTGAGGAGGTGGGGGGTCAGGAAGCTAACATGAATGTATATTGCAGTTTTTCAGTTAATTTGACATGGCATGAGTGTGCATGTATATGACACTTCTACAATGTGTGTGTTTTCACTATTTTTTGCCTGACTGCTTCTTTTGGCAAGTCGAATGTCACATATCGGTTTCCTTTGGGTCTGAGTGTTTTACCTACCACATGAATTCTAAGAAAATACATGCCCTTTACACACGACCCCATTATGCAATCTCAGATATGTGTGAATAATGCAACCCTGTGGACAGGGCAGATCACGTGGGTCTTTCCCACACAGTTGTCACCTTCCCTTCTGGCAGGGTGTCAATACTGGGGAACGATCCATGTTGTTGTGTACTGTACTTTTAAGAGCTGCCCTGCCCACTTGGTTGCCCTGCCCATGCAGGTTTCGGTCTTGTGGCATCACATCACAGAAAAACCGTCTTACAGTAATGCTTCTTGTGTACTGTACTTTGATAGGCTACTGTAATATGTTCTGCATAGAGCTGCACTGGTGATTGTTCAGAAACTGCAACCATTCCTGGGGCCCCTCCGCACCACTGTTCCCTTTAAGCTGCACAGCAGCGCAGCTCGGAGCCCCACACAGCTTCCTTGATGGTGCTCTGGAACTTGGCAATGACATCGTCTCCAAGCACTCTGGAGCCACCCCTGCTCTCTTAGGACTCCATGCAGTCGCTGTGGACATTAAAAGGAACACTGCTCCCTGCATCCCTTTTACCCAACCTCTAGAACTGTGTGGGCTATGAGTGGAAGGGAGGATTCCCGGGATGCACAGCCGATGAGCCTTGGACTCTGAGTACTGCCACATATGGTACAGTCAAGGGATACAGAACCGTGGACTACAATGACAGATCAACACTAAGCAGCAGTCCATTAGAAGCATGTATAGTATATCTGTGGGAACCCCCCCCCCCCTTGCATTTCAACTCAGACCGTCATCTCTGTTGAGTGGTGGAGCCATGGGTTAACTTGACATTTAATATGGCATTCCTTTAATCTAGATATGTAAAATATCATCTTCCTCTTAATAAAATATATTTGGATGTTATCTCTGTCTGAAAGGAGATGACTTGCAGAGCAATTATTAAGGCTTTCATCTTAAAAACATGTTTTTATCGTTTCAAGTGCAAACAGCAAAGGTGGGCTCTTCATGAAAGCAGATTTAAAGGCTCAGTAATTCCATAAATCTAAGATTTTTTCCCCCCTGCTGTATTTTCTTTCTTGGACATCTAATTTCAGCTTTACCCAAGGCAGCTACACGTTCCTTGTTCAATATGGGATAGTCTTTTATTTCTTCTCATATATTTCTCCCTTGAGATTAAATCAAGTGTCATGTATGCTTTATTTTGAATGCCTCTCACAGTGGCATTGATTTTTTTTAAAAAGACTCTGACAATACACATGAATTTCCCAACTCTCTGGGTAGCTACACAGAGCTGAGCTGTTGATAATGTGAGAGCGGAACGTGCTTCCTTAATGATAATAAAATGTGGGGCACTACACTGCATTGCACAGCACTGCTACAATGTCTCATGGTAGTTATAGCAAAAGCAAATCATATTTGAAGCAAATCAAATTTGAAGAAGCTAAGACTGTCAGCCTATTAAATAATCATAGTCAATTGATTGTGTGTAAATTGATTACATTTAAATAAGTTTGTATTTGACTATAAACATCAGTCCTAAGGCAAAAAAGAGAACTGCTGTAGCACTATGGCTAAGAGACTGAGCTGGGAATCAGGACATCCCTGGTTCAACTCTCACCCCTGCCATGAGGTCACTTGGTGAACTTAGGCAAGCCACTCCCTCTCAACCTCATCTGCAACATACAAATGCTAACAGCCCAATCCTAAATAAACTCCCATGCGGCGATGCAGTGGCGCTGGCATGGGCTGCCCTGCATCTTGCGGGAGAGTTTTGCATGCAAGAGGTCTCCTTGGGGTAAGGGGACATTTGTCCCCTTGCCCCAGGGTACACCCCAGCAGGTGGAACGGGTCAACTCGGTCCTGCACCAGCAATATTGCTGGCGCAAGTCCGCATTGATCCAGGTCAGTGGATCAGGCCAAGGAAGGGGAATAGAACATGTGGGTTCGCTTTGCCAATCCTGCCCCTCCCAGTCTCGATCCAGCCACCCTCGCCCCCTTGCTGCCCTCCCCCAGCCACATTCAGCCCCTTGCACAGACGTGCCTGGTCTGGCAGACATCCCTCTGACCACTGGTGCCAGCAGGAAATCTCCGGCCTTCCCGCCGGCGCAACAAGGTCCTGCGCTGTTGCAAAGCACTTTATGGTACTTTTGCGACAGCACATGCTGGCGGAACTCAGGATCTGTTGGCGCACTCCTTAGATAGGATTGGGGTTACTAAGTATTATTGGTAAGTATTAAAAAGCATACTTTTAAAATTATATATGTATATATAACATTTTTATATATAATGAATCCTTACACAGGATTGTGCTGAAAGTCTGTGCAAGCCTCAAGCTCAGTTGAAAGCTTTCTTTTTTTAAACTAACCACAGTTTCCTGTTACACCTGGACTTGAGGAACTGTGGCTTGTTCGAACTATAGTTAATTTTAAAACAAACCAGGATCAAATTGTAGTTTGATGTCCCGGTGTTTGTTAACAAACCATACTTTGAACAAATTACATTCTCTGAATTTCAGCTTTCGGTTGAGCCTGAGGATCACACAGGCTTCTTCTCACAAGAACAAACCATGGCTTGGTGTGTGTCTGACCAGGCCAGAATGTCTGCAGAAGTAAACAAAAGTTTTTGCACTCACTATGACATTGGTGAAGGTAATAATAATAATTAATAATATATTAACAACAACAACCAGTTTTTATGTACTGCCTTTTCTTTGGTCATCGGATTTCTCCTTTGACTTTAATTCAAAGGCGATTTACACAGGCAGGCTTTCTAAACCCCAAGGGGTTTACAATACAATATGTTCCAGTCTTTCATAGAACCCTTCATTCTAGATTAGTGGTGGCCAACCCGTGGCACGATATGTGCCACAATTTATGTAGATAATCTTAAGTGTGCCACTTAAATAAATAAACAAATATTTCTAAGCTAATGAAAATATTTAAAGCACCGTGACAGTGCAAGAAGAATGAGGCGCAGTGGGGTACAGAGACCTCCTCTAGTGCCACAGGCTTGGAAAGGTGTGCTGGGGTTGAGAAAGAGATAGGGACCAACGCTCGACTTGGGCAGAAACGGAGGCACGTGCCACTTCAAAAGGCTCGGCGTGCCACTAAGTGGCACCCGTGCCGTGGGTTGGCCACCTATGTTCTAGATGGTTTCTTTCACAGTCCAAACTCTCACTGGAGTCCGTCTCATCACGCTTCAACTGACAGGCAACCTTGACTCCCACTCAAGGTGCAGGTGAAGCTTCGCTCCCTTACAGAGGTTCTGCAGCTTATCAGTGGAGTGCCAGCAGCGACAGACTTCCGGCCAGCCTGAACTGCCATCCTTGAGATCTTCAGGCATATGAGACGGCCGCTCTACTGAGCCAGACCGCCTGCCCAAGTAGAGGCAGTGATGAGCACAGAAAGTGTTATTGTGTAGTTTTAGATTGTGTTAAAAAAGATTCTGTCTTGTGTTTGACTTTGAGCATTCCAAATATCTCCAACACAAATAGTTAGCAATACAGTCACAACTTCCATTTGCACTCCTAATTATGATTGCTATTAGTTCAGTCAAATCACAGGGCCACTTGAAAACTGAGAGTGAAGGTAGTTTTGATCCCAGTTGTTTGCTGTCTGAAAAATATTCAGAAAAAGAAAAAAAGAAAATCCAGGCAGTGTATTGATTTTTTTAAGCTGCATGATAAATTGCTCAAGCATTTTCTTGTGACATATATGACGCATTTCCATTTGGGACACAGGGGACAATATTAAGCAAAATGAGAATGCAATTTAGTAGACGGAAAGACTTCTTTCGTGCTTCCAGGCAATTCCAAGATGTCTGTCCAGAAGTGCAGAATAAAGTGTGAGACGTAGCAGTGCTATAAAACAGTTGACCTCTGCTGTCAGACCAATTCCTTGTTTTTAATATAGTGTTATTGTAAATACGTACCTATAAAGCTCTCGTACAGTATTTTGAAATTCTAGGTCAACTGAGTGAAGATAAATATCCATCCAAACCTTGGAGGGAATTAAATTGTGTGGAAGTTTAAAAGGAAGTTGGGACTTCAGAACTTTAATTTAGGTCACAAACATCTGTTCTTTTAAAAAAAGAATTGTAGAATTTAAGAAGGCCATAAGGGCATCTCTCTCTCAAGAAAGGGTGAAAACAGTTAAACCACATCATAGCCCAATCATATCCATCTCCCCCACTGGTGCAGCCAGTGGGGGAGGTCAGAACGGGAGACTTTGGAAGGGAAAGGGGATTGGGCTGTTCGTTGTGGACGAGCATTAAGATGTCAACCAAGTCAGGAAACATTGTCCCCTTACCCCCCCCATAGCGCCCCAGTCACCACGATGGGTCTACTCAAATGTGCATCAGCTATTTTGCTGGTGCACATTCAAGAGGGCATGTAACAGTGACAAGGCCTAGGAGGATAAGATTTTGGCAGAGCTGCCGCTGATCCCTCTCCCCTCCCGGGCCTGGATAACCATTCACCCACTTTCCAAAACACCCTGTTCCACCCGCTCCCTGCTTTTCTGCCACCCAGCAGGGAACTTACCTTTCCTGGTAGGCGCAGCGGTGACTCCGGCGTGAGTAGAGTGGCATTTGCCTTGGTGTGGGCGCCACTTCCAGGGTGCTTTACCCTAGACCAGGGGCGGGGGAACCTTTTCCCTGGCAAGGGCAGTTTTAAATATTAGAAATTTGCTTGAGGGCCAGCTGTAAGGCCGGGCACCATTTTTATTTATTTAATTAATTTTTGCCCCTGCCCCCCATTGGCCTCCGGAGGCTCCGCGCTCACCGTCCAAAGCCGCCGCCGGGGTCCACGCGTCACCTCCGGCGTACCATGCCGATGAGGGCAAGAGCTTGCCCTCATTGGCGTGGTACGCATGTGCGAAATGGCCAACGGCCTGGTGAGAAGTGGTCGAGGCGGTGGCCAGGGAGGACATGCAAAGGCCCTCTCCTGGCCTTCGGAGGTGACTCGCAGACCCGGCGGAGCCTCCAGGGGCCTGTTTGGCGGCCTCCCGGCAATCTCTCCGGGGGCCGTACCGGAAGACCTCGGGGGCCTGATCTGGCCCTGGGGCCGGAGGTTCCCCACCGCTGCCCTAGACAATTGTAAGGATTGCGCTGTGTGTATAGGATTGCAGCCCTACAACGCAATCCTATCTAAGTATAGAGTGGTAGAGCGATTGTTCTACCAATCTAGGGTGCCATAAGGCACATTTGCATCACCTGAAGAGTAAGCAGCACCAGCGGAGAGGCTTGCTCCGCTCCTCTGGCCCTGTAGGATGGATCGTCACTGTGGCAGAAAGGTGAGTCCCCCCCCCTGGGTGGCAGAGGGGCACGTGGAGGGTGAAACAAGGCATTTGGAGGGGGGATTGGTTGACCGGGAATGGGAAGGGGTCATCGACTGCACCCTCTGCCACATCCTATCCCCCTTCCTGGGCCTGGCCAGTGTTATACGGCCAGCTTGAATGTATGCCAGCAAAATAGCTTGTGCACATTCGAGTAGACCCATTTGGGTGGCTTGGGATCTACTCAGGGTAAGGGGATGAACGTCCTTTTACCCCAAGGAGGCCTCTGTCTGTGCCGGTGCAGGATCCATCCTGAACAGGATGTGATGGGTGCCTTATTTGTGCCGCAGCATCCTGCTAGATAGGATTGGGCTGCTAATCTAATATTTTCTACTTGAGTGGCAGCAACTTCAGCCTTGCTCCTGAAATTAAGTAGAAGTGAAGAGATTTGGTCCTAGTCTAGAGCCCTCTATGTACAAAAGCATGAGCTCTACAGCTGAGCTATAGCCCTTCCCTACATGAATTCATTCTAAATTATGATTGGAACGCTTTTGGTAGTATTGTTGTGAATAATTGCGTGATCAATTGCGAGATATCTGTCCATTCATAAATACGTTATGTCCTGACCTTTCTTGTTTTCTTAAATCTTTAAATTAGGAGTTGTCTAATAATAGATTCTGCTGACTACATGGTTATTGAAACAGACATTTGAAGTATCTCTAATATTGTATAGCAGAGGTGATGTCCAAGTTCCACAAACCTTAATAAAGAACAGCCATTGAGTACATCAAGGATCAGTACATTTACTTTGGATCTAAAGGCCAGACCAAAAACTTACAACCAGGTGATTTTTTCCACTACCTAATTTTTAAAATGGTTTATCTAATCCTTTTCAATAAGCTGCCTGTGCTAGTGCCTTTGGCCAGTGATGTAGACTTGAGTCTATTGACTTGGACTCGAGTAGGACTCAAAGTTGCATCAATGACTTGACTCGAACTTGACTCGGCGATTGTAAAAGACTCAACTCGAAACTTGGAGCCTTTTACAACAAGTTGAATTTTTTTTCAGGTTTAAACCCGTTTTCCCCGTTAAATAGATAGGGACTCGCAGCTCGCAACCAAAGACTCGGGACTTGGGGGCAAAGACTTGGGACTTGACTTGAGACTTGGAGTCAGAGACTTGACCCACATCCCTGTCTTTTGCTACATCTTGTAAACACTGAGTTCAGCAAAAAAAAAAAAAGTAAGTGTTTTTGTTTTGAGTGTGTGTGTGGGAGATGAGGTGGCTCTTATTCAGAGTCCTCCTGTCATGAGCCAGTCCTGTAACATTCCTTCACACCACAGCACTCCTCCTAATCAGAGACAGGTATCAAGTAGTTAGTACTGGTAAGAGATGGAGGGGCGGGGTTCCCACTCTGGTCCCCTACAGCAACAGCCCTCTCACTATGCCACATCCCAAAGATCCTCCGACCCTCAAGATCCGCTTCTGGGGGAGGCTCAGAAACTGCAGCAGGAAGGAATTGGAGTTCATCTCTGGTTCTTAGTATCCAAAGCACTGATATTTGGAGCATTTTGTCCTTGTTGTATTATAAGTACAGTAATGCCCAAATGTTTGGAGAAATATGGAAGACCTTCTATTTGCTCATTGTGAGTCATGTTGAAGAAAATGAATGTAATTTTGATTTTACTTATTTAATGGTTTGAGTGACTGTTAGATCCACAATTTCAGTAAAAAAGAATGCCCTAATGTGCGTGAAGTAAAAATGAAAGCTATTGTGTTTCTCCAGTCTGCAACGTGGAGACGAGAACTGAAATATTAAAAAGGAACCGTGCCACTGCTGGACTTAATGGAACGTCAGTTTTAATAACTTGACTTTGCAGGCTGAAAATGTGATACATTTCACAGAGAAAGATATTTATAGAATTCAGCCCCAATGATGCAGAGCTGAGAGAATTTGGGACAAATTTGCCTGGTGAGCAAGATCTCTTGTGCATGAAAAGCTTGTCAAAATTTTGAATCTCAGTTGTACCAAATTAAAATTGAAGTGACACATGCAACAGTAAATGCACAATTTATTTTTTATTTTATATATATTTTTACCCAAAGACCTTTCTTGTTTGTGCATGTAGAATCTGTTCATCTTCGTGTTCCCCAAACAGGACATCATAAAATAAAATGGTTGTCTCCAATGGCTGTTGCAAGGCTACCCATTCGTTCTGATTGTATCGGACAAACAGTTATTACCGGTAGTTGACAAGTACCTTTTAGAAGCGAGCAAGCCTGTAAGCTAGTTGTCATTTCACTTCTAGGCTATACAGGAGTTGTTAATTTACTGAATCCCTTTACAGCAACTGAACTGTGCAGGCAGGAAGAATAATTGACAGCAAAAAGAATTACAGCAGTGAATTACACCATAAGAGGAAAATGGTTGTCTTCTAGCCATGATACTTTGCTGTTTCATGCTACAGGAGTTATATAGTACCAAGTTTGCAGCACAACGCTCTGATGTTGCAACCCTATTTCAGAAATATTCTGTTTTTGTATTATCCTGTTTTTCTGAATAGAAATTAATTAGAAAAAGGATGATGAGAGTGGATTTCCTCCCTGTAGTTTAGAAGGGGCAGAATTCATTTGGGTGAACTAGGTGTGAATCTGCTGCTTGACACGTGTTAAGAAAATCCTCCATCAGAAGGGACTTTATACTCGTCGCTTGTGAAGTTGCAGCCAAATGATGAGTCACTAGAGACCACTTCTGCAGGGCAATGCCCCACATGGTAGCTGTAACACTTGTAAGTCTTTTGCAATGTGATGCCGTAATTGTGGAATTCCGATCTCAGGCAGCAACACTGGCACCAACGTTGCTATTCTTCCTGTGTGAACTGTTTTGTTCTCCCAGACCTTTGATGCTAAATAATATTGACCTGCTTATCAATTTAGCTCTGTAATTTTTAAGGCTGATTCCCTCTCCCCCTTTTCAACTATTTTCCGTTTCTTGAATGAGGTAGCTATTTTTTCTACTATTTTCTGCTATACACGTACACACACAGACACACATACTGTACTATGTTCAGTAGGCATGACACTTTCTGAACTTTTGAGATTCTGTTGAAATTGTGGTGGTTTCCCCCAAATGCCTTGATTTAAGGGGAATAAAAAAGCCCTTTCCATTCAAACAGCTACTGCTGCTGGAGGCTTCCATTAATTGAAAAATAAAGGGCATGTAAAAGGCAGAACCAAAAGTTCCTTGCATGTTGCCTACATAATGCAGTGTTCTTTTCCCTTTGTGTGTGTTCCCTCCTTCCCACCTAACAAAGAGAGAACAGAGCAGACAGAAGCATACATGCACTACCTGGTCCTAGGCAATGTGCTATGCCAGGGTCTCCCAACCCCTTCCCAGCCGAGTACCATCAGAGCGCCACTGTCCTTCTGAGTACCACCGAAAGTGACTGGCGATGACATCGTCACCAGTTACTTCTGGGTTTTCAGAGACCAGAAAACATGGAGGAGGATCTTGGTAGGTGGGAGGGCCCTTCTCAGCATTCTCGAGAGGCTTGGCCAAAGGCAAGGAGCCTCTTGGGAGCAAAAATGTGCCACCAAAAGCTCTGCATCAGAGCAGAATTCCAGTGGTCCAGTGGTCCAAGTACCACCAGCAGTCAGCCGAAGTACCACTGGTGGTACTGGTACCACAGGTTGGGAACCCCTGTGCTATGCATTTCTAGTTTTGCTTTTTCATGTCTCTCTCTCTCTCTCTCTCTCTCTCCCCCCCCCCAATTAATAGCCTCCAGTGAGTAGCCATTTGAGTACAGGAAGTCTTTGACTCCCTTGGAGCAAGGCATCCTGAGAACCTTTTTTCCTTCCCCTGCCAAAAAGGGAGGTTGTTTTCTCAATGTTTTTTTTTTTTTTGCGCATGCGCGCGGCTAGGCCTGGAAGCCCTTCGTTCTGAAGGGCTTCCAGGCCACTTGTGTGCATGCATGCGGCTCGCGAATTGCAAGCCACACGCATGCGAACAAGCGGCCTGGAAGCCCTTCATTCTGAAGGGCTCCTGGGCCACTTGTGCGCGGCAATCCAGGAGATAAATAGCGGCGGCCATGTTTTTTTAAAAAAATAAATTTATTTTGTCATGGCTGCCGGGGGCCTCCCGGGATCCCACCCGTGATGGTCCCTGAAATACTGGGACTGTCCCGGGGAGACCAGGACATCTGGTAAACCTATGTAAATGTGGCTGTTTCTGTATGAATACTGTATATCTAGTCTGCTTTGCACAATTTATTTTATGCCTTTTGAAATTGCTTTTTCATGTGAGATAGAAAAACAGTGCTGCACCATGTGCAAAGATTAGAACTATTGCTGGAATTTAAATACTGTATTTAGGACACTTTGGTAAACTAGCTCTGTGCTTCTTAACAAAATGAATTTAGGCCTAAATGTTTGTGAAAGTAAGATACTTCCTCATGAAAGTAGTTTCCAGTAGTTCTGCCCCCCCCCCATCACTTTACTCTTAATGTAATGTTACTCTTAATGTAATGTATGCCTTAAAATTGACCCCGAGTACCTGGATCAACTTATACATGGGGCTTGGTGGTGGTGGGGGACTGGGCTGAGAAGCACGGGGGTGGGTTAAAAAAGGAGCTATTTTACCTTGTTCTGAAGCAGCACAGAAACAGAGCTATTCTCCAGACAGGAAGAAAGAAATGTGAAAGACCTTATGGAAGTTGAAATCTTTGTGAGGGCTGCTGCTATGGAAGTACAGTACTGTACTCCTCACAAAACCTACAACTCCCATAAGCGCCTTCTCCTTTCTTCCTGTTTGGAGAATATTCACATCCTCAGAGAGCCTTTCATTTTCAGAGCCTCGTCAATACGACCTTTCAGACTATTAATAGCTTTCCATAGCTTTCTATTTTTTTTAAGAAGTTACAACTACTACTACTTTCCTTCATGACTAATATTCTCCTCTCATTTTGATTAACTGATATGCTAAAGGCAGACTGGTCAAAGTATTGTGACCATAAACATTTGTCTATTCTCCTGTCCTTGGCACTACAATACAGAAGGGATTTGGCTTACTTTTCATGGAGGTGGTAAACCTGTATCACTTTAAACTGCACTTGACGACTCACTAACTGATATGCTCCTTTATACAATAAAATTAATAAAAATTATATATAAATCCATATAGAAAACTAAATGCCAGGGTTCCTTCTAAGCTAGTCATTTCCCCGACAGGCTGTTTTCTCTGGGTAGAGAATGTGTTGCATTGAGGAGCATTTAATCCGGTTAGCCCAGATCTGTTCTCCAAAGTAGCTGAACCTGAACACAGGGCAGAGGTACACAATAGTTCACCGTTATTTGTCTGCTCAGAATTGCCCTCTCCAGTTACTTTTGCTTCCAAAGATAAAAGCAAGTACTGTACATACTATCTAAAAATCTCCACCCTCCCCCACTGCTCATTCTGAAACCACCACTGCTGTATTGCAAAAGAAACAAAGGAGATCCTCTGGGGAAAAGATTTATGAAACTGCATGAAATATGAAGTTTCACCCTTGGTGAGACCCAGGCCTTATTTATGTGCAGCACAATTGCAAAATAGAGGAAAAAACTGCTCTGTTAGGAGTTACATGGGAACTGGAGGGAAAAAACCAAACAAAGTCAGAACTGTCAGTCCATATTATAACTAGGTGTTCCAAGTTAGCATATTAAGGAAATATCTTTAACCACCACCAAGAAAGGACTTGGATATTCGACCTGTCTTGTACGGATCAATGTCACTGATTTGCAGTTTTGTCTCAGATGAAAGATGGGTTGAAGGATATTGTTCAACTGTACAAAGCTACATTTGATTTTCATTACTACTGGGTTTTTTTTTGTTCTAGAGCATGTTTGGTGTTCAGCTTTCTCAGGTTTCTAAAATCCTGTAGAACAGGACATAATTATTTCTGTTTTACAGATTGGTAACTGTTGTTCAGAGGCAGGGATGTGCTACATAAGCCTATTAATGCTCCTAATGTACTGGGCATGTACAGTGGACCCTTTCTATCTGCAGGTTCAAGATCCACAGATTTGACTCACCATGGATCCCGGACCCATGAGGTCCACACTAAAAATCCTGTTAAAAGAAAGCAAAAAGCCCCCACATCACTGTTTTTACCTTAAAATAGCCAAACTGCTGCATTTTCAAACCTCCACGGGGCTTCTGCAATCTTAACAACCCACTTCTGGATCACGAGAAGACTCTTCCTTCCTCCCAGCCTTGTCCCAGAATGCAACCTGGGGCAAGGCTGGGAGGAGGAAAGAGCCTTTGAGCAACCCGGAAGTGAGTCGTTAAGATTGCAGAAGCCCTGTGGGGCCTTGGAAACGCAGCAGTTTGGCTATTTAAAGGTAAAAACGGTGATTTGGGGGCTTTTTGCTTTCTTTTAACAGGGTTTTTAGCACGGTATCTGCGGATACCGTTTTTAGCCCGGTATCCGTGGATCCTTGCTGTCTGCAGAGGGTTCGGAATGCATCCCCCGCAGATAGCGAGGGCCAGCTATTCATTTTGCTTATTTGCTCTTGGACATCTTACAATCTTATGGGCATGCTGCGCCGCCGGAACTAGTGTTCCAGTGGTGCAGCATGCTTTACAGCTGTTGCAAATGGTGACACACCATTTTGTGCAGCTGGACCTCTGCTGCAAGTGGTGAGCAGTCTGCACACCAGCTGTCTTCCCACGAGCCCCGGAGGCGGTATGTCATACCAGGGGTAGGTGAAATGGGGCGAGGAGGGACGAAATGGGACAGAGACCAGGGCAGGGAGGAGAGTGAATCAAGGCTGTGAAGGGGGCGGTATCAGTGGCAGCGGCGCCACCAATTTTCTATCGCCCTTCCTGGCTTCTATCCACGTTCCCAGGTCTACTCAGCTTTGCACCAGCTGAATTGCTGGTGCAGGTTCGAGTAAACCCATACAGGCAGTGGCGGCTCCCCCCCTCCCCTTTGCAGGATGCAGCACACGCTCCGGTGGCGCGGCTACATCCATAGGGAGGTTTGGTAGAATTGGGCTGTATGTGTCTTAAATCAGAATTGACTTGGTCACTTAAATATTTTACACAAATTGAGAATTTGTTTAATACACAACTGCTGTATTTTCCCATGCACAGTATTTTGATACCATCGTAGGGCCCATAGCAGGTGCTGTATTGCATTGATATTGCAGCATTGTATTGTATTGTATTGATATTGTATTGCAATGCATAGCATTGATGTATAATGTGCGGTTCTCGGAAAGATGTTGGCTGAGCTCCTTTTTGCATCATAATTAATATAAAAGGTAACTAAGAAATTTTCAAGCTTTATAATTATTGGTATAAACTGAGAGTCCACTGGATTAAAACATAAGTTTAATAATGTTTATGGTGATGTATTTAAGAATTTAAATGCTTCTTAAATATTGCAACTCTCAAACATCTGACATTTATTGTATGTGCCTATTACATTAATCAAGTTTGGCCACCTCTGCTCTATAAGCAGATCTGTTTATTTTTTGGACTATTGTCTCAGGGAAACCAATGGTCTGCAATGTGATAATGGACTGAAATAGCCTCAGCTTCCAGTTATGGTCTGGATTCTCTTGTGTCTATCCCCCCCCTGTTGTTTTTTTTGACAAGGCATTTTGGACAAGTATAACAAATGTTCTGAATCAATGTTATCTAAAGCCCTGTTCAGAACTTTAAAATCACGTGGACACTGTCCATGTGACTGATCGGGGAGAGAGAGAGAGAGAGAGAGAGAGAGAGAGAGAGAGAGCTAGCCAGCTCCATTCTTGTGCTAATTCATTCATGAAGCTCTACCTCCTGCCTCCCACTTGTACAGTACTGTACTTGCCTGCACTGACAAATGCTACACCTGGGGAGATTTAATCCCCATGAGTGGGAACGCTGTCCAGTGCAAGCAAACACTGCATGTGTAGAAAGCAAGAGGTGCAGCTTCAGCATAGTGCTAGGGCTTGCTGGCACACTGCACCCCCCCCCCCATCAACTCGACATGGCTTAAGGGAGACCTACGTCCATTGAAGCAGAAGTTGTGCTCATGGCTTAATGAAACAGTGTGCAAACTATGGCATTTAAATAAATAAGTAAATGCTGACATCTGTGATGAAACGACAAGGTTGCTGTCGTCTTATTGTTTCAGAGACATTGAACTAAATTGGATTTTACACATTACGTAATGACACTGTGTAAAATTAGTGGCGTTCCAGTTGGGGGGGTTCCTGCTGCTTCTTCTTTAACTCAGCAATCTTAAAATGCTCTGCTGTAAAGGAGAGCAAAAGTCCTTTCAGATGAACAGACGGCTAAAATTAGAGTTCCACCCAAACCATCCCTCATTTGCAACTGCACGAAAAATGTAAATACAAGTCTGATTTTTGTCTTTTCCTGTACAGTGGCAGAAAAGGAGTGGAGGCAGGGACCCCAGCACCGATAGAAGGGCCCCTGCTGTTCAATACATTTTACAGTAGTGTTGGATTTAATACCTGGACAGGTTCAGTATCAGGTTTGGACCATGTAATGGTTACATACTGTAGGTTTTGACCGAATTACACAGAAATATTCCTGCTTTGAAAATATTATCTATGATAGTTATGGAAATACATGCAATTTTATCTTATCCTCTTTGTTTCATATAATACGGTATTACATGTTGAGAATCCATTCCAATACTTCAAGCTAAAATCCTTGGGTTTGTGTTAACCCCTTTGCTATAATAGGATTTTCTGAAACACATGGTTGTCCTTGGCTCTAAAAGTAATAGTTCTCAGTCGGATCCACTTCAGAACAGCCCTGTGCAATCAATTTTGCTCAAACATGTTCATACCTTGATGATTAAAACCAGCCGGTGCAATCCCCAGAATGTAAATGAATCACTTCTGTATTATGTTTAGTGTCCACTCTGTCCTTAAGGCTCAGGGTGGCTTAGAAAAGGACATTCAAGTTATCATCAGCCCAAAATTGATCACAAACCAATTGGTATGAGTGGATTCAGGAAACAAAATTAAAATAAAATATAATAATGGCTTTTTGCTAATGTTTACTTATTCTATTACTTTCTGTCATACCAGACAGAAGCTGAAAAATTAGACATTCAGAAATATTATATACCATGTCAAAACTAATGGGAATAGGGATAGAGGGTTTTGGGAATTTGGCTAGGAGTTAAGAGGATTTTCCCTTTCCAAATGCACCCCCACTTTTCCTTCCAACCTGCCTTAACATTGGCTGTTCATGGTTCTTGAACATACTGGAAATAGATGTAGTGCAGACTTGGACCTCTCTTGAGCAACTGAAACAAGACTCAAGTATTTTGGAGGACTGTTGTGGGAAGAGGGTTGTGGGTTTTCTATTGGGAGCTGCCCTGCTATCTTCATAGTTGCCAACAGAGACTGCCAGCCATGCAAGAATGCATGCAACCCCAAAAGACTTGCCTGAGATTCAGAAAACACTGGGCTCTCTACAGATCCCCTGGTATACCGTCGAAGAGAGAGAACAATGGTAGTCTACTCTTGCGTGTAATTACGGAAGAAAAGATTGACTTTAGTAGTGATGGCCCTTTAAACAAACTAAACAAAAATGAAATGGCAGTGCCACCAATTACATATCCTGAATCATCTCAGACACATGAGGGTCATTTCAGTTTCAACTCTTTTGGGCCTAAAAACGACATTCATGCAAGTTCTTGGAGGGGAGGTGGATGAGTGTGAGCAGTACAAAACTTAAGAATTCTGCATGATGCTATTTAAATACAGGGTGTAAAATATTTATGAACTGCCTGCCTATTTAGTTTTTTTCCTGTTATATTTAAACAACTGCAGCACCATGTATAGCAATAGATGTGTTTTGGGGCTTTTGTTTTGGGTTCTCTCTAGCTTTCGATAGACACACACTACTAAGTAATGGTACTTATCAAAAGGAGGAATTGTTCCAATTCCATAAACACAGTCGTTTCTCTGGAGTACATTTGACGTTTCAGGAGAAGTTTAGTCACTCTACATAATTTCATCAGCTCAACTGTAATAACAGTATAAAGGTGACTATAGTGCTATAAAGCCAGCGGGTGGCGCAGTGGGTTAAACTGCTGAACCATGAGCTGTCGATCGAAAGGTCGGCAGTTCGAATCCGCGACGGGGTAAGCTCTCGTTGCTTGGCCAGCTCCTGCCAACCTAGCAGTTCCAAAGCATGTTAAGTAGATAATTAGGTACCGCTTGTGGGAAGGTAAACAGACTGTACTCACCTTCCAGTAGAAACAATAGATTTAAAGATAATGCACAACTTCTATCAGGGAACAGAGAGGAGAGCATTAAATAATGGGGGGGGGGGAGCTTAGAAATTGAACACTTACCAGCTCAATCCAATGAATGTGGAGTCTAAATTGTGTTCCCATCATGTTCGGTCCCATTTGTGTTCAGTGGGGCTTACTCCCAGGATCATGTGTATAGGATTTCAGTCTAAGACCAGTATTATGATGGTGTCTAGAAAGGAACCACATTTGGTAAACTGAATTACATGGTTTCTTCCCACACAAGTCCTTAAAGTGGTCTGTCACATCACACCTTGGGAAACCCCCCCCCCCCCGCCAAAAGGCAGAACCAAAAACAGGCAGAAAAAGAAATGAACAACGCCTCTGTCAGATGCCCCAAATAGAAGTATTTACTATGTGTTGGATATCTGCCCAACACATTTCAGCCTAAGCCTTCCTCAGAAGTGCTGTAAAAAAAATCAGAATAATGGAAAATGCATACTTGCTACGGTAGTAATTTTGCATTCAAACACACCTCAATGGATTAGGTATAAGTAAATGTAATTTTAAAAAGCTTATACAGTACTCCCCCATATCTGCTGGGGATACGTTCCAGGCCCCTCCGTGGATACTTGAAACCGTGGATAGGAACGAACAACCCCTCTATGGTTTCCTGAGGGAACCCCGCCCTGCCTCCCCTGCGGACAGGCGTGCACGCGCCCCCAGCTCTTATTTTTATTTCAGCAAGTTTATTTCTTCCTTAAAACAAACCAAGAAGCAGCCTCCATTGCAGGCAAGTAGAATGAGACTAAGTCCTAGAGAGGCTCTGCAAGGGTTCTGTTAACCTTGCAGAGCCTCTCTAGGACTTAGTCTCGTTCTACTTGCCTGCAAAAAGCAGCCAGAGGCTGTTTCTCCTTTTTGTTTAAGGAAGAAACAAAGCTTACTGGGAAAAAAGTAAAAGCCTGGGGGGGGGGTTCCCCGCGATTCGTGGATAACTGAAACCGTGGATAGCGGATCAGTGGATATGGGGGCCCACCTGTAACTTATACACAGGTCAAATCATGAAATACGTAGCTACCAAAAAAGTGGCAACTATTAAGACAAACAATGTATAGAATGATACTCAATATTTATTCATAACAAACAAATCAAAGAATAAAATAAAATATATTTAACTCTAAATTGAATCCTTATTGGACAACTGTATGTATTGGCTTTTGAAAATCACATATCAAATGTCACAGGCAATTGTACCTCATGAGCGCTGCATTTAATCAAGGATTCTGCATTTGTTTTCCTTCTAATATCCATATTACCATTCATACTAATATTACTTGATAGTGTGGCCTATGTTACACATCTTTCAAGCAACCAAATAAACTTTATATTACAGGATCCCAAGAGTGCAGTAAACATTGATGAAATACCTGTAGAAAAATGAACATAAAGTTCTTGGATCTCAAGGTTTGTATTATTGTTGCAAAGTAGTAAAAAGCACAAAATAATTCAGTCGAAAAGACAGCATGTTGCGACTGAATTAGATAAATGTGCATATGCTTTTTGCTATTAGTTATGTGACTAGCAGGCAGGTTTCGAATTACTTGGGGTCTGTTAATCAGCTTTACTGGTCGATCTGCTGAGAGAGCATTAGAGTCATCCAGCCAGGAGACAAGGAAGAAAGGCTGAGATTAGTGTTGAACCATTTCTAGGGACATACAACACAAACCTTTGAGTTATTTTTTTCTTGTGGTGACAAGCAAGCTGCAGAGCAGGACGAATAAGTTATTCAGAGATGAACCAAGGATTTCCTTTAAAAATAATGTGTCTATATTGTATTTCTCATGCTTGGTTTTGATACATAACTGCCAGATTCCATATGTGGGAGGTAGAATTGGTTGGGGATGGTGTTGACATTTACAATAGAATAGATAACTGAAACAAGTGTACTTGAGAGGATGCTTGCTCCAATACGCACATGGTTAAATCTTCAGATGCCTTCTGAGGCCATGAGTAACAGGTCCACCTTCTGCAAATAAATAGCATCTCAATAAGGTGCCCTTGAGTGCCCTTGCTTGGGAGAAAGGCGGAATATAAATTATTTAAATAAATAAAAAATAAATAAATAAGGGGATTATGCCTTGGACTTGTAACTGGGTAATTCTAGGTGTAAACTCATTGGGTGGATTTGGACCAAATTATCCACTCAATCTCAGTTCTGAAGATGGGCTAATAGTGGTCTTCTTTAGAGGACTGACGTGACTATTTATACAGTATATGGATTATAACAGACTTTATACACATGCAGAGCATTCTTTGGCATGTTTACTCTCACATGTACGTCCCTTTCACTTTAGTAGGGATTACTCCTTAGTAAATGTGTATAGGATAGCAGCATTAACATGCTACAGAAGAACTACTAGTGTGTATTTGTGCCCTCGCATGTATTGTTTACCATTTGTTTAAAATAGAAATAAATGACTAAAGCATTCACAAAAAAATACACACACCCTTTTGGTTTGGTGTGGAACCATCCCAGCACACACATTAGTGGATGTGTGCGGATCCCTTCATAGATGCCAATGGGGAACATTTCAAGCACTGGGTCTTATTCATTAACTTAGTGGTTCTCAATGTTCTCCCTGCAGGTTGGGTAGAACTGTGAGTATCTGCGGGGATGGGGCGGCGCTCCCAAGATTGCACTGCTGCCGGTGGCAAAAGGGGTTATTTTTGCTCTCTGATGGTTACACCGGCCCTCCGGAGGGTGCAGGGAGGACCAAGGCCCACTCTGTAGGCCTCCCTGAGCTGACGATTGGCTCTCCGCAGCGATTGCGACCCACTTCTGATTGGAGGCCTGCAGAGGGGGACGTGGGCCTCCCTGCACCCTCCGGAGGGACGGCACAACTATTTTAAGGTAAAAAATAACCCCTTTTGCCACCGGCAGCAGCGCGATCTGGGGTACGCTGCTGCCGCTGTGGCCAGTCGCCACACCCTTTAAGGGGCTGTTGGCTGCTTCCGGTTCTCCTGGTGGGTTGAGAAACACTGCATTAACTAATTAATTAACTGAGAAAAGCAACTGCTTCTGTGAACACCATATGCGGTATATATGTGAATTGCAGCATTAATAAATTTGACAATATATGTGTGCATGCATTTTTTTGAGATGCCATGTGTGTGTATGTGTGCATGCTTCACAATTTAGTAGGCAGTTACATCCTGGAATGGCTTTGTTGTACAAGCAGTTGGAACCGTAGCCATTGCTAAGTTCTGTTGAAACTTGTGGAACACATTAGTCATGATTGATGGCTTATTTCCTGTCTAAAAATAAAGCCGTAGCTACACTGTCCGTATTCGTGTTGCATTCACGTTCCGTGTGCATCTGGTGTCCCGCCCCCTTGTCAAACAATGGCTCTGATTGGCCGGACATAGCGTGGACGCAGCAAAAGTCGAGTCCAGCGCGACTTTTGCTGCGTCCGTGCTACGTCCGGCCAATCAGACCCGTTGTTTGACAAGGGGGCGGGACACCAGACGCACATGGAACACGAACTTAACGCGAACGCAGACAGTATAGCTCCAGCTTCAGACTGGTGGAGCACTGCTCACTGGTCTAGGGTGTTGCAAGAAGAAGAAGTGGAGTGCCTGCTGGGGTAGGTATGTTCCCAGCTGGGTGGTGGAGGGGCAGGGGGAGGGTGTTCTGGGGGCATTTGGGGCAGGGGTGGGCGAATTGGGCCTGGTAAGGGGGTGCGACTGGCAGAGAAGTCCTCCATCATATCCTATCCTCCCTCCCAGGCTGTTTCTCCTGACACGGGCCTCCCAGACTTATGCCAGCTAGACAACTAGGAGGCTGGGGCTTTACCCTGGGGTAAGGGAACAAACGTGGATGTGGCGGTGGCTGCACCAGCCTCACTGCATCGCAGGGCGCAAAGTTAAACAAGATTATACAACGAATGAAAATTATAAACAGGATTAAAAGCCATGTAAAAAATTCCAAAACATTTGTTTAAAAAACAAAGTTAAAAACAATAAACATGTAGTTAAAAACAAATTGGAGTCACTACGTTTCATTCATATCTATGAACCTCATCAGGTGAAAAAGAGCAACACGCGCTGCTAAGATGTTAACACGAAGAAACAAAGCAGTCATATTTATGTAGGAAAGACGGAGCGCAAACGCAGAACAAAAACAATTAACACCTGAAATCACGGCAGAAGCCGTCTGTCCGCGAATGAGGTTATTTCACCTGATGAGGTTCATAGATATGAACGAAACATAGTGACTCCAATTTGTTTTAACTACATGTTTGTTGTTTTTAACTTTGTTTTTTAAACATAAATATTTTGGGATTTTTTACATGGCTTTTAATCCCGTTTGTAAGTTTTAATCGTTGTATATTGTGGCCGGCCATGAGAGTTTCAGATCATTTTAAACAGGATTGTGCTGTAAGTCAAGTCTCATTAATGGTCATGTCTTACTTCAGCTGAATTGAGGACACGATGTGTAAAAAGTGGTGAAAGGAAGCATTTTTTCCACTCTCCCAATACATACAGTTGTAGTGACAATTCTATTCAACACTCTGTGCACGTGAAAGAAGACTGTTAGGCCATAATCTGGGGATTTTACCTTTTTTTACATCTAAGCCATCTGTGTGTGCTGAAAAGCTCGGGAGGATGATGAAGTTTCCACTCACTTTTTATGGAGGTTTCAATGCGAAGAGCCCCTGCCTATCCCCAAAGTTCTTTGCCCTTTCCAGAGAGGACTTGAATGAGGGGACAGGTAGTGAAGACAAAGCGTTGGCTAATAAACCAAGCTGATATTTGTGACCCCTGATTTTAGTAATTATTAGATCTCTGTGCTTTGTTAAATAAGGATTGGCTAAGTATGTTACAAGGCCAGCGGGTGGCGCAGTGGGTTAAACCGCTGAACCATGAGCTGTCGATCGAAAGGTCGGCAGTTCGAATCTGTGACGGGGTGAGCTCTCGTTGCTTGGCCAGCTCCTGCCAACCTAGCAGTTCCAAAGCATGTTAATGCGAGTAGATAAATAGGTACCGCTTGCAGGAAAGTAAACAGCGCTCCGTGTTCCAGCCGCATGCTACGCGCTGCGGCAAGGAGAGTCACGCCGGCTACATGACCACGGAGGTGTCTTCGGACAACGGTGGCTCTTTGGCTTTGAAATGGGGATGAGCACCACACCCTAGAGTCGGACACAACTGGACTTAATTGTCAGGGGTCACCTTTACCTAATTACGTTACAGAATGAAGTTTTTTTAGGCTACTCTAATTTTAGCTGCTATATTCTGTAGTGTAGGGGAATATGAAACTACAGTGGCAAAAAAAATCTAATAAAATCTAATAATATTTCCTTGATGTTGCTACATTTTCTCTGAGGTAAAAATTAGATCTGCATTGCAAGTTTCAAATGGTAGGAATCCAGCTTTTCCAAAGCAAAAACTGTTATACCTGTAGGTGGCACCAGACACTATTTTCTTTTTTCTTAAAAGGATTAAGGAGAGATTCTTCATAAAAATTAAAAAAGCTCTAAATATGAATATAGAACAAGGTTTGGAGTAAGTTTTTAGCCTGCCTAAGTTTTATTGTAGTATAAAGTATATTTTTGTGTGCCTGCTCTGAGATGGACATTTTATTTCAGAAAAGAAAGTGTTTGTGATACAGGCATAAATGATCCACAGACACAGTCCTCCCCTTGTGAGTCCGGGCAAATGGCCTCCAGCCCCGGGTGTGCAGAGGAGGAAAGGAAAAGTGTCTCCTCGCATCACCCCCAATTTCCTCCTGTCAGGTCCCTGACATCCATAGGTCAAAAAAAGCAGTCATGTTATACACAATATTCATGTTTATTAAAAAAAAGCTCTTATTCTTTAGTCATTTTAGTGCAACATTCTAGTAAGTTTTTAAAGAAAAGTTATTTGATGATATTAAGGGATTTCAAAATGTGTTTTGAAATACACCATGTTTTTCATTTATTTGCCGAAGAGAGGACTCTCTGGAGAAGACTCTGATGCTGGGAAAGATTGAAGGCAAAAGGAGAAGGGGAAGGCAAAGGATGAGATGGTGGAGGACAGGAAGGCTTGGCGGCATATGGTTCACTCATGGGATCACGAAGGATCGGACACGACTTAACAACTGAACAACAACAACTAGTTTAGATAACTTGACATGATGACTATTTTTAGTTCTGAGTATTTATACTGTACAGTACATACATCCAGTGATGTGTGAGGTGTTTTTTGTTTTGGAAAAAAAAATGAATTGGAAAATTCATGCTAGTCTCAGGATAAGCAACCATGAAAAGATGAAGAGCAAATTAAGGGATGAATCACACAGCAGAGCAAACACACTTCAGTGTCAGGTTGGCGTTGGGGAGAGGTGAGCTGGGCTCCAGTGTGGTGGCAGAAACACCAGGCTGAATAGAAGCACAAAAGCATTGGAAAGCCTAGAATCGAGCACTAACAGTGCAGGTCTTCTGGAGCTTAAAAACAACATACTGTACAGTATTTGTGTTCCGTGGATGAGTGCGCTAAAGCCCCTGAAAGCAAAAATGGGTTTCTGGAACAACAAAAAAAAATTGGATGCTTCCAAAATGGCAAGTAAATCAGTCCAATGTGTGTGTACTCAAAAGTATGCTTCATGGAATCTAGTGGGACTCAGCCTCACCTACCTCACAGGGTTGTTGTGAGGACAAAAGGAGGGGAAGAACCATATACACCACCCTGAGTTCCTTGGAAGAAGGGTGATATAAAAATGTGAAAATAAATAAATGTGTATAGGATTCCACCTAAGAGAATTAAAAACCACATGGAAATATCAGCATTCACAAAAACTGCTAGGGGGCTTCTAGTCAAAATGGAGGGCCCTGAAAATTGCAACAAAAGCTCAAGAGAGTGAATGTTGCAGAGCAAGAGGAGAGGAGACATACAAATCAATTTCTGTGCCAACTATTTTTAACACGTGTGCCATCATTTACTATCTCATCAGATGACTTTGGGTGGGCCCACAGAACTGTAACCCCAGCATCCCCTAGAACAGCACACCACTGAGAGAGGTTGTGCTTGAGAGACGGGCAGCGCAATCCTGTCTAGAATGCAGTGGTGGTGCACCTAAGGTGGCCGCTGCATCCTGGTCAGGATTGGGCCCATGCTGGGAGAACTGGAGCACTCCTCGGGAGAAAGGGACATTCGTCCCTTTTCCCTGGGTAGAGCCCCAGCAGGCCCAACAATGGGCTTCCTCAGATGTGCACTGGCAAAATGGCTGGTGCAACTCCAAGAAGCCAGTGTAAGGCTGGGCAGGCCTGGGACAGGGGATAGGATTTGGCGGAGCGTGCCACTGACAATCCCTGCCCCGTCCCTGGCCTGGCTGACCAATCGCCCCCTCCCTTACCACCCCGGTTCACCCTTCCCACGCCCTAGCCCCGACCGGAGCAGGTGGTGACTGTGGCCATGGGCGGAGTGAGCAGCGCTGGCTTCTCCACCAGCGCTGCTTAGTCGCCATGTGCCGAAAACGTGCCTTTCCTGTTTTCCGAACCTGTTGCCGGTGGAGCCGTTGCTCCACCGGCAGAAACTGACACAGGATTGCGCCATCAGAAAATTACAGTCCTGTGTGTCTGTGTGTGTGCATTTGCGCGCGCTTCCTAGAGAAATCCCCTGATCAGTACTTAGTAACAATGTTGAAACTGCTAGATTGGACTGGTATTGTATCCATTCAGTATGTTGTTCTTTTTTTTTTTAGCAGGGGGATTTTTTCATTATAGAAAGTTTTTCTTCCCATGTCTCTGTTTACAATCTATTCCCAGTAGAGTAACTGCACATAGCAACAAGTTTCCTTCTTTAACTGGAGTGGGAGGAGAGAGACCACATGCAGAACCCTGATGCAGATTCAGTGTTCCTCCAGTTCAGCTCAGTATGTCTTCTGAACCAAACCACTGTCAAGGGGAACCTTCAACCCCTAACCATTGTTATGAAAAACTATAATAAGAAACCCCTCCAAGCACAATTCTGATCTACATGGAGATGAGACCCTGCCCCTCCTCACACAATCTGAGTGTGTCACCACAGAGATATTTCATATCATACCAGACTTTGGAGCCAAAGCAGCTCTAAAAAGGCTCTAATCCTCCTTTGCTCATGTTCCACTGAGCTTTGAGGCAAGCGGAAGCCACCTATTTATTATTTTTTTATTCCAAGGCTCATTATAACATAAGAGAGCTCTCCTGGGTTCTCTGTAGTTTGTAGGTTCTCTGTACTTGTTTGTGCTGCTGCAGCCAGAGGGCCTTTCCCTGACAAGTGGATTTCTGGACTCAAACTTCAGGTATCTGACCAGTTGTATTTGTGTGCTGCTGCTGCTGCTGCGAGTCATAATACCAACAGTAAAAAAACAAAATTAGAGAGCTGGTGCCTAGGAAGCCTTTTGCATGAGCCTGGGCACGATGCCAGCTCAGGTTTTTTTCATCAGTCAGCGTTACTACAGACAACACTGTTAGGTGCATGGTTATAGTTTGATGATATCTATTAGAACAGTGTTTCTCAAACTGTGGGTCAGGACCCACTTGGTGGGTCGCAACCTGATTTCTGGTGCGTCCCAGGTGATGGAAAGATCAGATAAGAAAGTACCCCAAGCCCTGAGGCTATTCAAAAATCAGATAGCTGCTAATTGCCCTTCAAAGAGTACAGCTCCTATAGTTTGCAAGATAGCTGCTAATTACTTAGCTGCAAGCAGCTGAGCTCTTTACTTGTAAATAAATACATTTATTTATTTATTTATTTATTTATTTCTAGATCACTTTTTTAAAAGTCTCATAAAGCTAGGTGTGTCCTGATAGAGTGTCACTTTAAAAAGTGGGTCCCGGTGCTAAAACGTTTCAGAACCACTGTATTAGAATATGTGATTTATGTGGGGCTCCATATAGACAAAACAACTCAAAAACATTTGATGTATAATGACCTTATAAGAATACAACCTTGAACAATGATTGGTTTTAACCTCCGGTGACATCTGGACAGTTTTGGTTACCTAATTTTGAATGGAAAAGTCCAGATAAATAAGACCAGAGCAACACACAGAAATGATTAAAAAATATGTAAGGATTTCTATAGGATGAAAGATTTAAGAGATTACAGCCTGTCAGAGAAGAAGGAAAGCAGCTGACATGAACAAAATATATCAAAATAATGAATGGCTTTAGAGAAAGTGAATAAGATTATTTATTTATAAAATCAGGCCTGACTCCATGTTTTGGCAGGGTACTTAGCAACGTGACCTACGTTGGGGGAGGGGCCCTCCACTTGCCTTGATGGCAGGCAGGTGTTGTGTATACAATATGGTTATTTGCATTTTATTTTGTTGTATTTAAGGTAACACAGTTAATTAAAATCTGTGATTGTCTTCTCCGCTAAGGAAAATAAGCTAAAACCTTTGGAGCCTTAAGCTTTATTCTGTATTTTTAAAGTATAAGATTGTGTAACTTTACCTCTGTAGCCAACTTTATCAGACGTTTTAAAAAGAAACACTATTTTTTTTCCTGTATTTATATCCCGCCTTTCTCATCATCAGATTTCTCATCAGATTGATTCAAGGCGGCTTACATAGGCAGGCTATCTTTAGACCTGATAAGGGTCTTTACAATATTGTTCTATTCCCATATAGAACCGTCCATACTCGAGATGTTTTCCCTTCCGAGTGCAGCCCTCCTTCTGGCTTGTGCTTTGCACTTCCAAGCTTCACAGTCCACTGCAGTTCACCCTCGGACAGTTGTCTTAGATGTTCTCTCTCTAGCTGACTCCTCCACATTCCACCCTCTCACGATGCCTTCTCAGTGTCTTTGCGAGGTTCGTCAGCAGCTTCCGTCTCCCATCCAAGCGGGAACCGAGGTTGACCCTGCTTAGCTTCTTCAGGCAAGGCACCGGCTCAAACCTCCAGGCCACACCTCCTATTTTTAGGTAGGCTTACCATATTTTCCTGGTTTCAAACCGGGACAGCCCCCAGATTTTTAATCCATCCATCCATCAAGTAAGTAAAAATAAGTAAGTAAGTAAGTAAAAGTAAGTAAGTAAGTAAGTAAGTAAGTAAAAGAAAAATTGTGGGCACAAAGTGCCCACTCGCCACCGAAAGAGCATCTGAAATTTTTATTTAGTTGTGGCCATGAAAATGGCCATTTTGCTTCCGCTGCCACTTACCTGTCCCGCCGCCATTGCTGCCTCTGCCCTTCCTCGCTGCCACCGCCATCTTGCCGCCGCCGTCCTCGCCACCTCGTCCAACTTGCTACCACCGCTGTCATTCCCCAGAGCCGCCGCCGTTTCAAAAGTGCAAAGTGTCACCTTTTTTCCAGCGCCGCCATCTTGGATCTTGCAAAATCTCACGAGATCCAAGATGGTGGCGGCTAAATGTCTTGAGGGCACATGGGATGGGATGGCGGTAGTGGCTGAAGTCCCTGCCTGTTCAAAGTGATCCAGAAAGGGGTGCAGTAGTGTGCATGCACACAGCCCCAAATGGCAGTGATATGGCCAGTCTCATACCTCAAGTGTGCTTGGAGCTTGGACTGCCCCTGGTCAAATACAATACAGCTGGAGAGCCAATCTAGTGTAGTTCAAATCCCCCCCTTAGCCATGCGTCTCACTGAGTGGCTTGGGCCACTCACCCACTCTCAGGCCAGACGTCCTCACAGGGTTGTTGTGAGGATAAAATGGGGGTGGTGGTGATCAGATGTGTGACCCTGTGCCCCTTGACAGACAAGCAGAATTAAAATATAAGCACGGCCGCTTAAGGTAATTTCATGTAAACATACTGCACTGCACTGTTGTTTGTGGATCTTTTATAGGGCACAATCCTGTGTAAGGATCTGGCCAGTGGCCAAGGGCCGCCCGCCGGATCCTGAGCCAAGGCTGCCCGTTGAATCGCGGGCCGGAAGTCTACTTGGGGAAGGGGACGCTCGTCCCCTTCCCTGGGTGTAAACTGGGATCGACCTGATGGGCCTCCTTGGATTTCTGCCAGTTAAATAGCTGGTGGAATTTGGAGGAGGCCGTGTAATGGCCTAGCCACCCGGCGGGGAAGGGAATATGGCAGGTGCCATTCCCCGCCCTCTCCCGGGTCGGCTAGGCCAATGGCCCCCCTCCCTCGCCCACTGGACCTCCCACGTGACCGCCGGGGGAGCGCTTACCTTCCTCCGGCAGCTGTGTCCTCGGCATTGGAGTGTGTAAGGCCGGCCTTGTGCCAGCCTCCCTTACTCCCAAATAGTCGCAAACCTGCTTTACTACACTTTAGAACGGCGGACTGTGCACTCCGCCGTTCTAAAGTTACCCAGGATTGCGCTGATAGTGACTTGTAGATTATGCTGGTTTTTGATCTGTGGCTGCATAAGATATAATTGTAGTGACAAACTTCATTGCAATTGTCTCCCAGTAATACAAAATTATTATTTTGAAAATATCCTTTATCCTACCCCTTAAAGTATCAGTCAGATTTTGTTATGGAAAGAGTGTTGCATATTAATTAGAGTGCCTTTCCATTTTAGTGGTTACGTTTTCTTCCTGCAGGAAAGGCATAGTAGTTTGCTAATGGAATTACATTTCCATGTATCATCTTTTCTTTTTATTTGACACAAATCAAGAAGATGCTTACATGTTTTGATACTCTACTTTTTAGTCAGATTTTTTCAGTAATTGCACAGACTGAAAAACAAAGAATATCAACTAAGAATAATGGCTAAAAAAAGAAATTAAGGATAATTCAGTTTTATTCCTGATCTCGTATGAAATAAGATGCTTACATAGCACAGAACATTCTTTTGTTCCTTAACAAATTATTGAATCCCAGTGGCTGGTTTAAGGTGGGCAGGTGCTATGTGGAGGTTGCTAGAAAACACTTATCTTTGTTGGCACTCTGTACAGCAGGCAGAATTTTAAAAGACAAGCCATAAATTTGGACCAGCTGCATGCAAGCATAACTGCTGGCTTGGCATACTACATTGCTTACATATAAGCTGGCACACGGGCTAAGAGTCATTTAACTATTACACCTGCTATGTGAAAAAATAGCAGAGGTGCATGTATTTACATTATAAGCTTACAGGCAGGGCTTGTCATTAATTTATGTTTGCACGGTGCCTTTTTTTAAAGGCACTTAAGAAATATTATTAGTATTTTAGTATTAAGTTCTTTTTAGTATTTATAAGCTGCTTTTCATTAATCATCAAAGGCTACTGCCTGCTCTAGCCTTGGCATTCACCCCAGTCCCTGACCATACCTCCTCCTTGTATCTTTCAAGGCCTTTCCTTCCCTTCTCTTACCAAGAGAACAATAATTCCCATGGAAGAAATGGTGGACTGATTTTAGATGATCCTCCTTCCCCAGTTCAGGTGCAGAACTGTGGCAACCGAATCCTGGCTTATGAAATCACAACTTCTCATGTCTCTGCACCCAGGAACTGTGGTTTAACTGTGGCTTATGAACCAGTATATGAAACCACAAGCAAACTCTGATTTAATATCCTGATTGTAAACCGTAATTAAATTACAGCATTTGGGGAACATTAGGAGATGTGCAAAAGAGAGGGGTGAGGAAGGAGTACATAGGCTCAGTTTGTCTGAATGAAGCTAATGGCTATTAAAAACAGTTTTTATGTCTATAGTAAATAAACATGTGCAAAATTTTTGTACCGAAACCAGCTTATTCCATCAATGTCTATGAGTGCATGCAGACTTAAAAGTACAGTAGACCCTTTTTATTTGCAGATCTAGTATCCGTGGATTTGATTTGGTTCCGGATCCGCGGGGTCCGTGATCAAAACTCTGTAAAAACAAATAACCCCCCCCCCAATCCCTGTTTCTACCTTTAAACGACCAAACTGCTGCATTTTCAAGCCTCCATGGGGCTTCTGCAAGCTTAATGACCCACTTCTAGGTTGCGCAAAGGCTCTTCCTTCCTCCCAGCCTTGTCCCAGAATGCACCCTGGGGCAAGGCTGGGAGGAGAGAACAACCTTCGTGCGACCCAGAAGTGGGTCGTTAAACTTTCAGAATCGCCATGGAGGCTTGCAAATGCAGCGGGTTGGTCGTTTAAAGGTAGAAATGGGGATTGGGGGGTTTCCTTGTTTTTACAGTGTTTTTATCATGGACCCCAGTATCCGTGTATCCTTGCTATCCGCGGGACGTGTGTGTGTCCAGAATGGATCCCCTGCGGATAGCGAGGGCCAACTGAATCTTGATTTCTCATGTAGATGTTGACTACTGATAATTGGTGTCATGCTTAGTCTGAATCCATCAACAGCCCGTTCTTAGATGAACTGAATTTCTTAACATTATCTCTGTAGACAGGGCTAAGTAGCAGCTGCGGAAACATTTGCTATGCCTCATGAGTGCGACTTCAGCTATTTTGTTAGGCACATATTTTAATCGTAAATCAAGTGTAAATGTGCAAGGTGGTATTCCTTGCGACCCCTGAGAAGGGCCATGTGATACTGGGTCTTTGGAGAATTCCACTTGAAAAATGGTGGACAGCAGGCTGGCTGAAACCAATAAGCTGGCCAGTGCATACATCACAACATTTCACAGATGGACATAGAAACAGACTTGACAATTCCCTTCTTTTCATGTCACAGCCCAAATATTCTTTCCCACCAATGAGAAGACAGGATGTTGTATTAGGAAAGTAATAATATGCTTGTAGTATAAACTTAAATACATACTGTAGTACATACTAAGTATTATTGTTTCCTTGTATAGTTTATTTTTTTCCACATTTTTATACCACCCTTCCTCCAAGGAGCTCAGAGTGGTGTACATATTTCCTCCCCTCCTTTTTGTCCTCACAACAACCCTGTGAGGTAGGTGGGGCTGAGAGATAGTGACTGGCCCAAGGTCACCCAGGAAGCTTTGTGGCTGAGCGGGAATTTGAACCTGGATCTTCCAGGTCTAAGTCCGACTCCCAAACCTCTACACCATCCTGGCTCTCACCATCCTAGTTGCTGTTTGATTCTGCGACATACATTGTACATGACTGACTCAAATGCTTTCTGTGTGAGTATTGTGAAATCTGGGGACACAGTGGGTGGTTCCTCACAGTCTTGTTGCCCAATCCATTTGTCACTAAAAAGTCAATAGCAATGATAGCAAAATATAGCTGTGGAACTGCAATATATCTGTTGTGTCTATGGAATGCCTTGCATGACAGACAATAGGAGTGTCCGTTGTCTATGCATATGCAATCAGTGTCCATTGTCTATGCATATGCAATCATCTAGCTGTTTCTAGCACATGTTTTCCACACCTATAATGCATGGGAAAGTGTGCAGATGAGATGTTTTCAACCATTGTGAGTGTGTCATTGCCTAGTAGAGCACCTTATTCTTATTAACTTTACTACTGAGGTGAAATGTGGTGCCCAGCAGTGTATTTGCTCCTGCTCACATGCTGCCTGAAGTTCCTCATGTGTATTCAGAAGAGGGTATATGGATCAGCCTCCGAAGCTCAAGAATACACATCAGATAAACCCTCTCAGTTTTCAAGTGCTGCCAATTGGTGTATGTGTGTGTGTGTTATGGCTATTCACACTTTGTTCAAACTGAAAACTAATTTGCATGCCAGTACCTAGGCTGCATTTGTTTTTCAACTCCGAAATAGCAGGAAGTGACGATCCTAGCATGCTTGACTATTTCTGCTTCCGGGGCTCCCAAACAGAACAGAAATGACCGAAAATCAAAATGGCTACTGTTGCTCTTTGTCCTTCACACCACATCTCCCAAGCTCTTTTGCAGCCAAGCAGACTTCCTATTGGTCCATGAGGCTGCCATCTTTATTTCTTCATCCCTCATACTACATCTTCCAAGCTCCTTTGCAGCCAAGCAGCCTTCCTATTGGTGCATGAGGCTGCCATCTTTTCTAGCTTCGAGCTTGCAGTTGAAACTTCTAGCGTTGTAGGCTGGCTGGAAGGAGAGGAAAAAACGCGACCTGAGCGCGCTAGAAGGAGAAGAAAAAAAAAAGGTCTCAAGCGCTCCTAGCACTAGAAGCTGAAAAACAAACGCAGCCCTAATGAGTAATGACCACTGTAGTGGTCTCTCTGAGTTTGCTGTCTGTCCTCCATAAGCACCTCACTTTTCCAACTCAGTAGGTTACGTATGCTTATTCAGGGAGGGTTGTAAAAGTGAACCATGCAGTTAGTTAGCAGAAGATTAGGTGTGTGAGAGCTAATTACAACACAAACATCCGGGTTAGCAGAGACGGTATTTATCAGTAGTTTCAGAGTAGCTACGATACTTCTGAGAATGCCTGCAATGTTGCAAGCGAAACGTAAAGTTTTAACCATCTACGTGTAACAATAAAATTGTATTAGATGGAGTTTTCCCGGCAGAATGTTTGTTCTTAATTCTAAACCTCAATAGGGTTAACTTCCAGTTGAATCAGAATATGAACTGTTCTTTGTTATTTATTGTTCACTGTTTTAAAATAGGGTTGTTTTTGTTGCACATCTTGGAATTGGAATAAATGAGGCTAGCAAAATGAAATTGAATGTTATATTGACTGATTTAGAAAATAACAAACTTAAAAGGTCACAATAAACAGGTTGCTTTCAGCTCATGTTTTCCAGATACATGCTTGTTTAAAAACAGTGCATACGTTTTAAAATCTCTGGCATTTTCCCTTCAGGATCGGTTTGCTGAATGCAAGCTTTCTATACTTGTTAGCAGCTTTTAAAATGTGTAGTAAGTATCCCTCCCTCCTTTCTTTGCAAATTATTAGTTTCCAAAAAATGCTGAAAATTAATCATGCACATTAGACTCAGTTAAGCACTCAAATCTCTGCCCTCTAGGTATAACCAAAATGTTCCACTCAGCAGCTGTTTACGTGCTCTTTGAGACACAGCTTCTGTTTCAAATGCGGTAAAGTGTTACAAACTATATCGGGCAATAGGACCAGGCTGACTCTGCTGACATCAGTGAGAAAGCTGTTTTTCTCAACACAACATCAGGCAACAATTTGCTATCAGTCTTTTACTGAGAACACTGGTGTCAACTATAGTTACTAAAGGTTGCTACTTATGGTTACTAAGCTAACATGCTGCCTATCTAAAATACAAGCTGCATTGGATGAAATACTGAAGAGATTTCTCCTCTAACTACAGTGGGCTTTAGTACATGAGTGGCCAACCTACAGCTTGTGTGCCAACTATGGGTGGATTGTAAAACATCTGGTGAGGAGCAGCAGGTCCTGTAGTCCTGGCTGTGCACAGAGTTGCCTGTGCCACACTC
Organism: Plestiodon gilberti rubricaudatus; assembly: GCA_026170595.1. NCBI lineage: Eukaryota > Metazoa > Chordata > Lepidosauria > Squamata > Scincidae > Plestiodon > Plestiodon gilberti. The sequence continues at coordinate 21,582,621 of JANXHW010000002.1, read as the reverse complement.
TACTTCCTGAGCCACATGCTCTCCCCATGCCAGTTAAAGGAAGTGAATGGAAAGAAGAAAGTAAAAACAAACCTGCAATTTGTATGTTTTCAGGGTGCACAGCCAGTGGCGTCCTATAATGGGGGGAGCTGGTGCGCTGCACATACACTCAGCGCATCACCGGCTTCCGGAGGCTCAGCTCCGAGGCCGGGACAAGCCCTCCTCAGAGCGACCGCCCAGTTCGGTGGTCAGGGCCTTCTGAGAAGGCCCAACGCATCAATGCGGCATTTATTCGTTTTTCGCGCATGCGCAGGACCTTTCTGAGGGCAAACGGGCAGCCCTGGGCGGTCGCTTGGAGGAGGGCTTGTCCCGGTGATGTGCCGAGTGGGTGCGCTGCTTCGGGGGAGGGCGCCAGCCGGGCTTGACGCTGTGACGGGGGCGCTCCAACCCCCGCCCCCCCAGGCGCCGGGAGGGCTGGGAACGCCACTGTGCACAGCAGGGAAACCTTTCTTCTTTCTGCTACTAGCAGGAACGGCTATGTTACACCAGTCTGTGGAACAGGGTGCGAACCAGCGCCGGCGCACCTTGCTCGCCGGGTGTCACACAAGTGCTTTACTGCACTTGCACGACACCCAGCACTGGGGCAGCACATGCTGCCCCCACGCAGAAGATACATAGGATTGCGCTGTAAATGTATCTTGTGTGGCTATTTTATTGTAGTTAAGGTACAACTACCTTAACGGTTAAGGTAAACTGTATACGGTTAAGGTAAACTGTGCAAAATGCTTAAATGTATTTTCTCGCTTCAGCTGTGCATACTAAGTTTACAGCAATGCCATTATTACTGAAATCCTTTCATGCAGAGCAGTTTCTTCAAGACATTTTTCAACATCTGTTTTAATCTGCCTTTAATGAAGTACAATAACTGGTTAATACTGTTTAGCATTGCTTTGACATTATTTTTAGCTTTAATACACTTTAATACAGAATCGATGTCATGTGTCATTTTTCCAGGGCAGTCAAATAACCATCTTAGATAGTTACTTGATTGCCCTGAAAAATGAAACTCACCAGTTCTTGCGGTTTCTTTGACCAGTAGCAGCCCTGTAAATCTATATTCTAGAATCTATATATAAAGTGGCCTGATTTCTAAAGATGCTCAGCACCTGCAGGGACTAAACAGGATTTGTAGTTCATGAGTGCCTCTGAAAAGCTTTGCAGTTATATTTGCCAGTAAGTGCCGGGTAGCCCAATCCAATATAAAGATCAGGCGGGCGGCCAAGGCCGCCCACCCGATCCTGTGCTCCGCCATGGGCAGTCTGCAGCAGGCAGCCCTTGGCGGAAAGTCTACTCAGAGGCGTAGCCAGCTGGGGGGCCGGGTCCTTGGCGCCCCCATAAAACTAATTAGCATAAATTATGCTAATTTTTCCGGCCGCTTTTTTTGCGGATTTTCGGCGATTTTAAACCTAAAAAAAGGGGTATTTTTAAAGTATGTCTGCTTTGCGGCACTTAACGTGTATAGGAGCCTCCAGCGAAGCGATCGGCTCTCTCCAGCGACGACGTTCTCTTCCAGGGGCGCAGATCGGCGATCGGAGATCGCTCCTCTGCGGCCCATGACTTGAACTGCTCATCGTAAGCTCATCCTTTGAGTTCGCGCATGCGCATAGCAAACAGCCATTCACGCATGTGCGAACTCAAAGGATGAGCTTACGATGAGCAGTTCAAGTCATGGGCCGCAGAGGAGCGATCTCCGATCGCCGATCTGCGCCCCTGGAAGAGAACGTCGTCGCTGGAGAGAGCCGATCGCTTCGCTGGAGGCTCCTATACACCAGTTAAGTGCCGCAAAGCAGACATACTTTAAAAATACCCCTTTTTTAGGTTTTAAATCGCCGAAAATCGGCAAAAAAGCGGGAAAAATTCAATTTTTTCCCGCTCTCCTCCGGAGCCTCCCGCCCCCCCAGGAGCCTCTGAGCCCTTACGCCCTTACTGAGGCCCTTACTGAGGCCCACCGCCCCAGGGCCCCAGGTCAGCCTACGCCCCTGATGGGGAAGGGGACGCTCATCCCTTTCCCCAAGTGTAATGGCGGCTGGGGCCGATAGGTCTCGTTGAATTTCCGCCAGCTATTTTACTGGCGGATGTTGGAGGAGGCCGTGTAATGGCCCAGCTGCCTGGCGGGGACCGGGATATGGCTGACACCATGCCCCTGCCCCCGCCTGGGGTGGCTGGGCCTATGGCCACCCTCCCGCCTCCGCTGTCCCTCCCCTCCCTCCGCCGACCTGCCCCCCCGTCCGCCAACCTGCTCCCCCCCCTGCTGGATCCAGACCTACCTGGGTCTGGTGGCGGGCCTAGTCCTCGGCCGATGGAGCTGGGAAGGCCAGCCTTGCGCCGACCTTCCCGGCTCTAAAGTAGTCCGCAAATGTGCTTTACTGAATGTTTGTGACTACTCTGGGTGGTGGAACGCTAGGTCCACCACCCGTAACGTGCGCAGGATTGCGCTGTTAAACATGGACTATTGAGGAGACATTTAGGCTTCTGGCTTCAAGAGTTTGGCCACGAAGGCATCTTGACAGTTGCCTTTAGTAAAAAAAAGCATTTGGTCTCCATTCCAGTGGCAGGAGTACTGTTGCTCACTTTGGCCTGGGAGTCGTCTATTTAATGGCATTAGTTCTACTTGCTAGGCTTTTTCTCACATCTGCTCTACAGGTTGACTTTAGTTATTTGAGATTTTTGCCAGGGGAATATGCAGTAAGAATGGGATACTTTTACAGTGCATGTCTAAAATGCAATTAACTTAGAAGTAAGGCCCATTGATTTCAGTTGAACTTATTTCCAAATAAGGATACTTAGGACTTCAGCAATAAGAGAGATTGCCGAAATGGAAAGCATAAAGACAAGACGGCCGTAGCTTAGTGGAAGAGCATTTGCTTTGCCTGCAGAACGTCCCATATTCAACCTCCAGATAGGCCAGATGAACATTCCTGTCTGAAATCTTGGAGATTCACTGCAAGTGAGCATGCACTAACTCAACTTGATGGACCAAGTATCTGACCCAGTATAAGGCAATATTCTATATTCCTAAATGTAAGTAGAGACTTGTTTCAGGTGATTTTTTTTTTAATGTTAGTGGAGCAAAACAAACAAAAACATCAACACAATCTATGCATCAGCATGAACTAATATCAGGATGCCATGTCTTCTAAGGCAGCGGTCGCCAACCTTTCGGACCTCACGGACCACTAAACTCACAGTTTTGAATCTTGAAGTCCGTTACGTCAGTGGCCAGAAGCCCCACCCCCTGAAGTGACATCAGTGGCCCGCCAGTGGCCTAAAACAGGTCCAAGTGGGGGGTGGGGACCAACCTTTTCACCCTCCGGAAGCCTCCCCAGCAGCGTTTTGAAGCTCGCCGCCGCAGCAGCTGCCTCGCAAAGCACCTCTGAAGTGGTGCGAAAAGCCTCACCAACGGCGCTGCCACCGAATTGCCGCCAATTTCGGTGACTGGACACCTCTCTCTCTCTCTCTCTCTCTCCCCCTCTCTCTCTCTCTCTCTCTCTCTCTCTCTCTCTCACATGCACACGCACACACACGGGGTGATGTCCATATTTCTCCACGAACCATCACAATTTTCTCGCGGACCATCAGTGGTCCACAGACCACTGGTTGGCTGTTCTAAGGCATAGATCCTGAAATGCAGATGTGGTGACCTACAAACCAGGGATGATGGAGAGAGGCTTTGCTTCTCAGAAGAGTCTGACTGTGCCTCTGGATGATGGACATATTTGTGTGTTTGTGGAACAAATCAAAGAACAAAAAACTCTCAATTTAAGCAAAAAAATTTGCTCTGTGATTCTAGCCTCTCACCCTGTGATTTTACTACTTCCTTGCAGTGGCGTCGCTAGCCTCTCTGCTGCCCAAGGCGGGTGACGTCACAACGCCTTGCGGTGCCCACGCATCATGCTTCCCCCCCCTGCATCGCGGTGTCACCACCCTTGCTTCCAGAGAGGCTCCATTTGGAGCCTAATGAAAGCGAGGGCGGGAGGGAGGGCCTGGCTCGTGCCGCACGCAGTCGCTCCTCCTAAGTGGACTGCGCGGCTGTCCCCCGCCCTATGGCAGCTATGCTACTGCTTCCTTGAAGACCCTGGAAAAGAAGGCTAATACAATCATGGAATGTCAGATCACACCCTGAGATCTAGCAACCCTAGGTAATGTGGAAACAATCATTAGAGGAATGTCTGAAAGTCAGAAGAGTCTCCTTATGTCTGCTCCAGAAAAAAATGTTTGTCATGGAACACATTGTTTACTACCTTGTTCATTGTTTATAGCACACTACAGTGTGCATGAAGTTGGGTGGCTAAATATGTAGAGAGAGGAATGCAGAATTGTAAATAGCCATTTGCCTGGTCACCTGTGGCAAGTGAAAATTGTCTTCAGAAGATCAGGTTAGGAAGATTTTCAGAAGTTGGTTCATTTTTTCTTTGAGGTCACACAGGCCGTGTCGCGAGGATATGGGGGCAGAGAAGCTAGTAAAAATGTTGATGGCCTTATAATGTTTACAGATTTCTTTGCATGTCTGGATTAATTTGTGGCGAAAGTAGGATTTTAATGCATGGGGTACCATGCCTTTTGGAGAAGGAACCACTACTACCTTCCTTTAGTGAAGGAAGTGTTAATGGCTCAGTGGTAGAGCATAAGTTTTGCATGCAGAAGGTCCAGATCACGGTCCCTCATATAGTGCACATCCACTTTATTTAAAGGGGTGGTGGATATACTCAGAAGCTACCGCCCCATAATCATGAAACACTTATGTATAGAAAGTATAGACAGCAGTAGTCATACTGGCAGTAAATAATATTTGTATATTGTTTAGATACTTTCCCCTGTTTCCAGACTCGTAAGAATAATATCACATTAATAGAATATTTGCAAAATATTTTGAGAATGTCATTATAATTACATTTGATCATAGGGGCCTGTCTTACCTGGGGCATGTCTGAAGCATTTTTGAGGTGTGAAATTCTGATGCACAGGATTTGCATATCCTGGCAAATCACAATACAGTACTCAGTTTTGGTTGACGCACAGTAAGAAATTGTGGAAGGTGCTGTCTAAATGGGGGGTGAAGGAAATAATTGAAACTGTGTTTATGTAAAACAGTTCCTTGTTTTATATTGAAATTTGGTTTTCATGCATCAAACTGGGAGAACTGGAAACTTTTATTCTGCCATACCCCGGAGCACTGGGTTTCAGATCTCCTATTCAAGGAGTTCTTTCCACACTAGTTTTTATCCTGAGTAAACTCTGAATGTTGTAGCAAATTCTGGAGAATGGACATTGGGCAAGTAAGTTGGACATCACGATCAGCCCATAAGAACTGAGGATCCTTAGAACTTACCAACACTTTCAAATCTTTCTAGAAAGCTTGCCTGGCATTACTCTCTGAGGAACAGCTAGTAAGATTCTGAAGTACCTAGGGCCCTCCGGAACATAGTTCGAAAACCACTGCTAGTTTAGAAGATTCAAAGTGATCTGTCTTCAAGTTGTCTTGATGAGAAGCTGCTCAGTTACATGTTTCTGGTTTTGATTAACTTCTAATTTATCTACAGATTTTCCACATGACATATGATCTTGCAAGTGCTGTGGTGAGAATTTTCAACTTGATTGGAATGATGCTGCTACTTTGCCACTGGGATGGTTGCCTCCAGTTCCTGGTACCATTGCTTCAGGATTTCCCGCAAGATTGCTGGGTGTCCCTAAATGGTATGGTTGTAAGTATTGTTCATTTTTCATTGTGTTTTTCAAACTTTCCTTTAAAATGCTTTGATACCTATTAGTTAAAAATGGTGATAAAAACGGAATACAATAGTGCAGCGATTCTCAAACCCTTCCCCACTGCGACCCACCAGCTTCCCAGTGGACGGCCCTACGACCCACCTCGTCCCCCCAGCATGAGCCTCCAGCGGACCTCCACAGGCCTCAGAAAGCAACCGGACATGACTTCCGTGAACCTGGAAGTAAACCGGAAGTCACTTTCTGGTTGCTTCTGGAGGCCGTTACAGGCCAGGCGCTATGCAGGAGTGGCAGGACAAGGTGAGTCAGAGGTCCTACTGGTCAGGAAAGCTTCGATGCAGGTACTGAGTCATCTGCCCGTTCTGAATGGGGTTGCACTCCCCCTGCAGGAACGGGTGCGCAGCTTGGGAGTACTTCTGGATTCACAGCTCTCCCTGGAAAGCCAGGTGGCGGCTGTGACCAGGGGTGCGTTTGCCCAGCTTCGGCTGGTGCGCCAGCTGCGGCTGTACTTGAGTCGATCGTATGTGACCACGGTGGTCCACGCCTTAGTGACTTCAAGACTAGATTACTGTAACGCGCTCTACGTGGGGCTGCCCTTGAAGATGGTTCGGAAACTGCAATTAGTGCAGAATGTGGTGGCCTGGGTGGTCACAAGAGCTAGGCGGTTTGACTCTGTTGAGCCGCTGCTTCAGCGGCTGCACTGGCTGCCCATTCGTTTCCGAGCCCAATTCAAGGTGCTGGTAATGACCTTTAAAGCCCTTCACGGTTTGGGTCCAGGATATCTGAGGGACCGCCTTCTCCCATACATTCCGGCCAGCTCTCTTAGGTCATCTGAGGCGGCTCTCCTGCGGGTGCCACCTCTATCGCAAGTTAGGGGAGTGGCAACACGTGGGCGAGCCTTCTCTGCTGTTGCGCCACAACTGTGGAACTCCCTGCCAGGGGATCTGAGAACCACCCCCTCCCTCATTACTTTTCGGCGGGGGCTCAAAATATTTTTGTTTCGTCTAGCGTTTGGGTGATGGGTTGTGGTCTGCCTCCTGTATCTCAAGATGCTCTGCCATGCTGCTTCTCTGCTCCATACTGTCGCCCCCCCCAGTGGATTTTATTGTTTTTTAAATTTGTTTATGTATCATTATGTATTTTATGTATTTTAAATTATGTATTTTAATCTGTTGTAAGCTGCCTTGGGCATTTGCCTTCGGCATAGGAAAAGGCGGGATATAATTTTTTTAAATAAATAAATAAATAAAATCTTAATGGTTGAAATATAAAGACCAGAAGAGATCATGGACTGAAATATAAGTCCTTGAGGAAAGCATGGCTGTGGGCATACAGAAATTAAGAACATAAAAAGAACCCAGTGCATTCTGGGTGAGCCTAGGCGAAGGGAAGAGGGAGTTGTGCAACCCAGAAGAGGCTTCGGGATCACGATTTCCCCTTATAAAGCCTTATAAAAACCTGAAAAGGAGCGGTTTGGCAAGTGAAGGTAAAATCAAACTTTTAAATCAATCCATGGGTGACAAGGGGCCACTGTAGTTATCATGGTCTGTAACCTGTGATGGAATTTGCTTCCATAAATCTGTCCAATCCCCTTTTAAAGCCAACCAGGCCAGATGCCATCACCACATCTGGTGGCAAGGAGTTCCACAGATTAATTACTCGCTGGGTAAAGACATATTTACATCAAGAGAGTTACTTTCTGCTTTTGAGGCCACTAGCTTCAGGGTCATTCCATGTCAAATCAACCAGTGAAAAATCCATTTTAGAACTTGATGTCATGGATTTTGCTCATTTTTAGTACATCTGTACCTTACCACGAGATAACATCTCATGGTAAGGTACAAATGTACCAAAAATGAACAAAATCCATGACATCAAGGTTTCATGCATTGGTTGATTTCACATGGAATGACCCTTCAATAAAAATAAACCATGATGTCACATGAAAACAAAATAAACCTTATCAAATGCCAATTGACAAGTGTTTTAATTTGGGGCCCCTTTGAGCTGGGGCCCCTTTGAGCCCAGGCCAGACTGCCCTGCTGTGTGTCCCCCATCCTGACTGTTCCAGGCATTGTGCATCATGGTACAAGTGAAAAAGTTGGCTGAGGCGGAAAAAAGGAAATGTTGACAGATACACAGCTTTTCAGAATGTATCTTTAGCATTTCCCTTATGTGCTTGTGACACTTTGGCTTATTTCTAGGAGATGATGCCAAATGATGAAAAATTGAAAAGCCTGACTGTAGTGGAAGATCCTAACACTGGCTTCTCTCCAAGTTGAATGTCTAATAATCAGTCATGCTTCTGTGCCCAGACGGGCAGCCAAATCCTGTGCAAGTTGCAGCAGATGGCCTAAATGGACAGTCGCTGCATCCTGCATAGGATGCGGCCGGCGTGGTCAGGGCTCACTTCAGGGGAAGGGGTTCCCTTCCTCTGGTGTAAGCTCTGGAGGTCCCAATGGGCCTCCATGGATATTCACCAGCTCTGGAGCTGGTGCACAACTGGGGACACCATGTAAGGCCGGCCCAACCGACCCGGGAAGGAGCTTGGGATATTGGCTTGGGATATTGGCAGAGCCTGGTGCCAATATCCCCGCCCCCTCCAAGGCTGGGCCAGCCAATGGCCCACTCCCCCACCACCCCAGGCCTCACTCCCGCCGCCTGGCGTAGCATTTACCTGAGTCTGATGGTGCAGGAAGAGGAGGGCAGCGGAGTGCACTTACTCTAGAGGTGCCGCAAAAGTGTTGTAAGTTAGGCAGGATTGCGCCGTAAATGTGGAGTGTTTTTTTTCTTTAGCACAAATAATCCTATTTCAAAGTGGTTTGGGAAAGTTCAGAATTTGCAGATGAGAAGCATTCCAGAAATGTTGTTGTCCATGAATAGAAAAATGACCACCTTGAACCTGTGTAATCTTTTGTCTGTTGTGGAATGGTCAGTGATGGCTCCACAACTCACTTGCTAATACAGCATTATATCACATGTTAATCTAATGGCTAGAAGCTAAAATGTGGAGTTTCCTGGCCCCCCCTTTAGTCAAGGTCCCTGGAGAGCTCTCTCTGTCTCTCCTTCATGCATCTGATTTCCAGGGGCGTTTCTAGGGTTTGCGTCACCCGGTGCAGGAGTTCAGTGCGTCACCCCCATGGTGGACCTCATCCCATGCAGTGGCCGGGGCAACGCATAGTCGCCCTGCCCCCCCACGTCATTGCCCCGCCTCCCATGTAATCAAAATTACACCTTTAAATTACAATATTATACCCACAGCCTAAATGTATGTTTGCAGCCTAATTTTCCCCAAGAGGGAAAGAGATTGACGGTGCAATCCTAAGAACAGTTGGTGCTGGTTCTGCAGCCTCGCCGCCGGCCTAGGGTGTCGCACATGTGCCATAAAGCACCTTTACGTCACCTGGCGAGTAGGCACCGAGACCTTCTCTGGCCAGTGCCATGGAACAGGTGAGTCCCACTCTGAGCAGCACTAGGGCTGGGGGAGGGTAAAGGATAGGGAGGGGTGCAGCGAGGCAGGGAGATGGCGATTGGGCCTGGGAGGGGGGTGGGACTGGCGTCCTTATCGGGCGACATGTCCTATCCTCCTTCCCAGACCTACAGCACAGATATGGGGCTTCTCGGGCCACCGCCAGCAATATAGGTGGTGCTGACCTGAGTAGCCCCATAGCAGAGGCTGGGGCATTACTTGAGATGGGACAAATGTTCCCTTACTCTGAGGAGAAACACACACACACACACACACACACACACACACACCCGCAGTCCATTCCTCTCCAGCACTGGATACAGTGTGGGACTGGCACACACACTTTACCAGTGCTGTGAATCACCTTTGTTGTCATTCTCCTCTCTTCTAGGCAGCTTTACTGAGCCTCCATTCATTAGACACATCCTGGAGCTTTCCGCTAGCCTGTCCTTCCTCTCTCTTAGCTGGCAGAAGTCGGAGGAGGCCATGTAACTGCCGCGTCGGCCAGAACGGGGATGGGGATATGGTGGACACCATTCCCGCCCCCTCCTGGGCCGGCATGGCCAATGGCTTTCCTCCCCCACTGCCTGGACCGCCCATGTGGCCGGATCCCTTATCTTCCTCTGGTGGCTACATGGGCAATCCGGCGCCGGAGTAAGGGCTGACAGCCTAGCACCACCAGCCCTTACTCCCTAGTCGTCACGAACGTGCTTTGCGGCAGTGGAGCACTCGCTCCGGCACCATGGACTTGCGGCAGTGGAGCACTCACTCCGGCGCCATGGACTTCCGCAGGATTGCGCTCTTATTGGTGCTCAGGCTTACCTTAAAACTATGAACCAAATCAAAAGATTAGTGATGAAGGGATTATATTCTCAAAGGCATTCTGGTAGTTCTTGGCCTGCTACATTGATGTGTTCTGGCATTTAAAACAGGGACCAGAGGTGAGCCTTGTTGAAATCTGGCTCAGATAAAACTTTCAAGGGGTTGAATTGCTACTGACTTTGTTTGCAGGACCTTTATAATTAGTTCTCTGCTACCCTTCTTATTAGCAGTTGATACAAGACACACCAACAGCTTCTAACATATGTTTTATGTGCTCAAGCTGCATTAAGGCAACCTTGTAACTAGTTGAGAATCCTTAACCATTTTCAATTGTTGTTGGAAAGCAGTGTTTTTTTCAGAGCAGAAATATATCCTTGTAGGAACTTGTTTTATTTTGCTCCGCATAGTGTTACTCTTTTGGAAAATTGTCACCAGAACTTACTGTTTGATGCTGTCTCTCAGCAGCCAAGTGACTGTAGACCCCAAGAAACATCTTTAATGATAAGTGGCATGTTTGCTGACGCCTCACAAGTGCAGCTTTCCTGACAAAATAGTGACATATCTTCAAAAATGCAATTAAAGTAGGTCACCGACTTGCTGACTGGCATGTCTTGGCAATCTCTCTGCAGTTGCTGTTCTGCTTTGTGGCTTCTTTCCCACATATATTGGAACCTAAAAAGTGCGTATTTCCCATTGAACTGCTGAGGAAACCAAGAGTCAAACTAAAGGAACAAAAGCACTGTCAAATCAGCTAGTTGGAGTGAAAGAAACAGATTTCCTCTTGTATTCGAAAAAGAGCCAAAGAAGCAGCAGCAAAAGTAGTCGCAGAAGGACTTCCTTTGAAGCCCAGTGAGAACTAGGCGCCCAAGTCTTAGCTGGCAAGTCTGTACACGCTTCTGTGGAAGGGAGCTCTGATGAAACCATTGGGACTTACTTCCAGACAATGCCCATAAGGCAGCAAAGCCTCCCACAGGCAAATCATTGTACTTCTGCAGTCAGCAGTTTTGCTTGATTTTCAGTGTGCTGCTTCTCCCCCACTTCCCAAAATGCCACCATACCACAAACTGATTTTAAATTATAATTTAGCATTTCAGTTGAGTGGAAGAATTGGTAAATTAAACACGGTTCTCTGGATTATGGCCAATATTTTAAGTTTGGCATACTTTACCTGTTACATCCTTGAAAAGGTGCCTATTTTAATTACAATACTGGAAGCTTCCGAAAAGGCATGTTGGATGAGTTGAAGAGGTTTTCAAGTACTTGGGAATTTTGCAATGTTGCATTATGATGTTTTAATTGTTTTTGATGATTTTATTGTTGCAGTATTCATTGTATTGTATGTTAATTCTGTAAGATGGCTTGGAAAAATTGTATTTTTAAAAGTGCAGTATATGTAATATCTATTAGATGGATTTTCAAGCTGTGGTCTATTGGATGGAATCTATTGGATGGAATCTATCCATCTATTCGATCTATTAATATATATTAGATGACTTTTCAAACTGTGTTCAATTACAGCAGAATAGAAATTTACAGTAGAAATTTACTCTATTTACAGAGAGTAAAGTGACAATAGACTATAATTAAGAATTGCCAAATTCATGGCCTCATTACCTGTATGTGGCATGCCAGATGTGCATTGCAGCCCACAGAGTACTTGATAGATTTGAAGTTTTTAAACTATAAAATTGTGTTTAGCTAGATCCCTACAGATGGCATAGAGGAAAAACTCCAGGGTACACACATTTTGCATACAGAAGACCACAGATTTACAGCACAATCCTAACCAACTTTTCAGTGCCGATGTAGCCATTAATTTCAGGAAGCAATTTTGTCCCAAGGTCAGCTTCATTCATGCAAAAATTGGCTGTACGTCTACAAAACGTGCAGGCAGTGATTTGAAACGAGCCATGTCATTAATGGCCTTCACAATCATTACTTCTAGCTTTGGTTGGTTCTCCAGCAAAAAAAGGCTTCAATTTAACCTGCAGGTAGAATTGTGAAAGCTAAAAAGGACCCTGAGATGATGAGAGAGGAAGGGCACAATCCTATCCGGCTACTAAGCCAGCATAGGACCCCTGCACTAACCCAGGACCATCACAAATCTGCCATAAAGCAATTGCGCTGGCCCCAAGCCAGCGCAGAGGCCTGCACCGGCCCTTGTGGACCAGATCCTGATGGCATGTGGCCCACGTAAGGTGCAGCTGGGCCGTGCGGCACAGGGGAGGGTGTTCGGAGCAGGGGGTGAGCGGGGGAGAGCGGATCAGGCCTGGGAGAGGGGGCATACACTGTATCCTATCCCTCTTTCAGGTCCTTTTCACCTGACACAGGCAGCCAAAATGACAAGCACAGATCTGAGGAGGCCCATTGCAGGGTCTGAGACTTTGTAAGGGAACAAAAAATGTGAGGGTGGCTTAATAGATAGCCAGCACAATCAGTAAAGGACAGACCTTATGTGTTCTTGATTAGCCACCAAACCTCCATTGGTAAGTCAACACATTTAACACCACCTGCGCTTTCCAAACAGTCTTCCCAAACTACTCTTGAAAGGAACACTCCCTTTTCCAACTTTTTTTTTCCAAACCTGAAACACGTCCTGGTCTATTTTGTTCTGCTGCTTGTGAATGACTGAATTAACAACAACATTTGCATATTTATATTTTTAGAACTACCAGTGTAGTTTCCTTTTAAGAGCCCTAGCAGGTGGGTTCTATATTTGCTCTTCAAGGTATTTTTGTAGATCATCTTGTAATCAGAACATTACTGCTCAGACGTGGATGGATATTTTATGTCGTTGCTCCTAAAGGTGCCAATGTGATTGCTAAGCAGTTCTGCAGAGCCTGGTGGAATTACCATTATTCTGTTGGTTGAGCCGCTGTCCCATGAATAATTATTGTGGTGTTGTACAGGGTAGATAATGGATGCACAAATGGTGAAGCAGAATGGAGAGGTATTTGGTAAGCTGGCAGTCTCATTCCCTTCATGCAGACCCACAGCAGAGTGGGGCCTGCTTCTCCACTGTCCAATCCCACACAGCTGTTGTATGCATGTGTGAATACTGGATGGCTGTTGTATGCATGTGTGAATACTGGATGGAAGCTACATGGGTGGGATCAATCATGTGCCTGTTTCCAACCCTTGTTGCCTCCTTTCCAACCAGACAATGGTCACTTGGGAAGAGCCCATACAATTAGTCCTATCCATGTTTTTCCAGTACTGTACTGACATGTATCCAAGGAAGCACACACAGATTTCTTCTCAAACCACAGGACTTTCCTGCCTCCTCCTTCCTGCTCTAGTCCCTTGAGCTCCCCCCAAAAGGTGCTTCTAAATGTTGAGAGATCATCCAGAAATGTTATGCATCACCCGAGAGCTGGTGGTAAAGGTTATTTCTGGTGGTTATTAAGTTTATCAAGTAGTCAGTCATGTTGTCTAACATGCAAACAACTTGGAATAAAGTTCTGTTAAATTATGGCAGTTACAGTATTTCCAAATACTTATGTTTAGCATCAGGGAGTTTCATTTTAAGTTTTATGTTTAGAAAACAAAAAATAAAAAGTATCTCCGACCTAGAACCAGACGCCACCCCAAAAACAGAAGCATAGCTTTGAAGAATTAGTCCATGTTTTTTTTTTAATCTCAAACATGTTCTTATGTTCTGATCCTAAGATATGCATGATTGTGATGAAGCATTCAGTGACTGCTGGTGCAATTGCAGCTCCTACCTGCAGTCATATTACAAAATGTTGCTAGCTTGTAGTCAGCACCTAGAACTGTGCCCAGATGCCAGGTTCCATGATGATCAAACATTTTTAGAATTAAAGGTTATTGTATCCAGGTCTGTCCTCTACTGCTTCATTAATATGCCAAGTGTAAAAGCTTTGCACTCCACCAGATCTGGGGACTGTTCCTGGAATAGCCTCACTGTTTCTGCAGCAACATGGCGTTCTGTTTGCTTCAAAGTGTTACTAGTCTGCAATGCTGTATTGTACTGATGTCTTATCTTGAGCGGCTGTCCTCGGCTGAGTGAGCCCTTTGGTCCATCTAGCAGCTCATTACTGTGTCTGCACTGTCTTGCCAGGGTTTCAGACAGAGGTCTTTCCCAGCCTTCCTTGGAGATTCCAGGATTGCTCCTGAGACCTTCAGCATGCAAAGCTTGTGCTACTCCCTTCCCTGCTTTCCACATAACAGTTGTGCATCTGCCTAGTTGCTCATAGGATAAACGATAAAGCTTTTAAGTTGCAATCCTATACCTGGGAGTAAGTCGTGTTCCAGCTGCATGCTACGCGCTGCGGCAAGGAGAGTCATGCCGGCCACATGACCACAGAGGCGTCTTCGGACAACGCTGGCTCTTCGGCTTTGAAATGGAGATGAGCACCACACCCTAGAGTCGGACACGACTGGACTTAATTGTCAGGGGATACCTTTACCTTAGAAATGGATATGATTAATCAGTTACAGCACGATCCTGTGTAACTCTTGCACCGGTGTAACAGTAGATCCACCGGTGCAAGTGCACTTATGCCAGTGTATCTTGCCGTACACCGATGAAAGCAGGACGGACACCAGCGTAACCCCTCTTAGACGCCGTGCATGCGCAGTTCTGATGCAGGACGGATGCCAGCGCAACTCTGCCAGTGCAGGGGGCATTCTGGGTGTGTCCAAATGCCCCCGGAATGCCCCCTGCACCGGCGGAGTTGCGCTGGCATCTGTCCTGCATCCGAACTGCGCATGTGCGGCATCCAAGAGGGGTTACACCGGTATCCATCCTGCTTTCGTCGACATACGGAAAGTTACACTGGCATAAGTGCACTTGCACCGGTGGATCTACTGTTACACCGGTGCAAGAGTAACACAGGATTGCGCTATTAGTCACATAATGTTATTTCACTCCAGGGCTTCTGAGAGGAATTTTATCCAGGTGTACAGTTTCTTTTGGGCCCCTTCTCAAAGGGGGAGGGATGAAACAGGGTGGGAAGGATGATGACGGGGACTGGAGAAACAGGGGCAAAGAAGGGGCAGTGACAGCTGGAAAAGTCTCTGAAGCCCAGGTCTACCAGGCTTCCTGATGAAGAGCCCAGATCTACCTGCATGGTAGACTTGGCCTCCTGGTGCAGCAGTGGCAGAGGTGCACAGTGCACAGTGAGGGCTGCAGGAATCATGTGTGGACAGTAAGTCCAGGTGAGATCAGAAAATGTTCTGGGCCCCCTCCTTTGGCTTCTGGGGGCCCCCTTTTTGACCCTGGGCCTAGGTACAATTTACCCCCTGTACTCCCCTCTCATGGGCCCTGTTTCACTCTATCAGAGATCCAGGCAATTGAATGGTTGGTGTAGGTCCACCAAAAATCTTCTGAATTATGCCAGTTGACTTGCAAAGTACTAAGCGCACCTATGAAGCATAGGTTGCCGTAGCCTGAGGCCTGACTCTCATGCACACCTCTCATGCACACCTGAGGCCTGACTCTCATGCACACCTTTTGGCAAAATAAACGCATTGATTTTGTGCTTATTCTTCCAGTCCATCCCCCATGTTGTTCTGCTGCCTTTGCTCCTCTCTATTTAAATTATAAAGCAGGAATAGGATAATAACATATATACAGCATTTAGGCACATGTTTACTTTTCACCCTTCTCAGTGCTTACTTTTCACCCTTTTCACAAGAATAACTCCAGAATGTAATATTATTTGTGTGCCTATTTGATTCTCTGTTTCAAGCTTAGATTGTTGCATTTAGCATCTACCTGCAATAAATTCCTAAGGCTTGGTAACGTTGTACATTACTCTAAAGATTATATGTACAGAGGAAGTGCTCTACCCCCCTGTGGTTCCCATGGCATATTTTAAGTTATTTCTGCAAAACGTATCGTTTTGCCTCAGCTCAGATTGTGCCTATCTTGGTTTATGTAAACAGCTTCTAATACCCTGGAGGGATTCCATTTGCACATCTTGAAAACGGAGCATGCTGTGGAATAGCCAGTCAGGTTTATATCACTTCACTCCTTCAACTGTCTCCAAGACTTGTTACTATATAAAACTTGGGTATCATCTGTTTTTATTTTATCTGATTAGCACCGTTACCATTTCAAATTTTAGTGTGATGGTAGCCTTAGAGCTGTAGTTTGTTGTATAATGGCTTGGTCACTAAGAAAGTATGTTACATCTTTTTAATTGATTAAAAAAGGGGGGGAATTAACTGTTGTCTGGCGATCCAGTGGGGAGGTAGAATATTTTTCTATCTCCAATTCCAGAGGAAATAATGGTCTTTTCATAATATACCATACTGATAAATCCTAGACTATACATTGGTAAAACTGATATAGTGTCGTGTCCTGGGGTGGCGGAACTAGTCCCCAGGGCGGTAAGGGCGCGTCGAAGGGGTCCATAGAGACATGTCTGAGGTGAGGTCTTACCAGAAAGATATCTTTATTCAGGGTTTAGATACAAGGTTGGGATGCCATATCCAGGGTCCTCGCCAGACGGAGTTGACCACTTCGACTGGGCGGGGTTTGGGTAATGTCCAAAACAAGCAGTGGGGATGTATTGGTGAGGAAGACAGGGCTCAGATGCCTTCCTTCGATGGTGTTGCTTGCCGCCAGGTCTCAGTGGGGTTCCTAGCGCATTTTTGCCCACAAGGGGCAGCAGAATCCATTGCAGGGCTCCTGGAATGGTGGTCCCCATGGATAAGGTCTCCCTTATCCATGGGAGATAAGGGTTGGTTGGGGAGAAATAGATCTCCGGGTTGGGGTGCTGCAGGGATTGGGAGCGCAGCCCTACCACCCCAGGGAGCTGAGAGGCTCTATTGCCCAGGTGCTCTTGGGCGAGTGCCAGCACCTGTTCCTCACCGGCCTCCCACTTAAGCCTGGATCAGCCCATGGGGTCTGGGCCCCACCTCGAGAGGCCAGCGGAACCTGGGTGGGCGGGTCCGAGCTGTCTGCTCTTAGGTAGCCGCCCCATCCGGGCCAGGCCCTGATCCTGTGGGGGATCACATATAGATATCAATTAACTTACATTTATTTCCACAGGAGGCACTGTTGAATATTAAAAAAAAATAATAATTATATATTTCTTCCACATTATGTAATCTAAAATTTGGTACATATGTAACACAAGCATTGTGACTACTAGAAAAGCCTGAAAATGAACCATTTTAACCTTAGGGCTGAGATGAAATAGGGAGACACTTTCTTCAAAATCTTTCATCAGCTGTGAAAAGCATCTTCTCTGTGGGCAAAGTGTTGTTGTTGTGGGGCAGAGGGGTGACCCTGAGAACAGAGAAAAAAGTATTTTCCCACTCGGAGTGAGAGCAGGAAAGACTGTCCTTATTTGGCTTCATCTTTCATTGGCTTTGTGATGGTGTCTTATACAGTATAGCCAATCAGATTTCACTACATGGCATTGTGAGGGTCTACTCGATACCCTTGATTGGCTGAAATGATAGAAAGAAGCCCCAGTTTAAAAGTAAAGAAAATTGTGCCAAGGCATCTGACAATCAGGCCACAAACAGGCCGTACAGTAAAAAAAGGTGAGCAAGGGGGAACTCGAGGACACATTTGCCAGTCATGTTTATGTGCAAATGTTCTGCCCAGCCCCGATTGACCTCTCACAATCAAAGCAGTAACATGATAACGACGAAAGCCACACATGTAAAGACATGTTGAGCTGCAGGCATTCTGTTGCCCCCTTCATGTGCTTGAATCATGTTTTGAGCCAGTGTGGGTGGGGGAGAGGAGAATTTCCAGGAGCAACATGGAACATGCACCTCTGCTTGCAGAATTCATGTTGAATTCACCAACAAGATATGAAGAATGCACAGTATTTTGATTTAATATGTCTGTCATGATACTGTCATCATGTTGTTTCCAGAACATTTTGTGGGATACAACATGGTTCTCATTGTTTCTCAAAAGATTCCTGAATGTTAAACTCTAATCAAAGGCATCTTTTTTTTTAAAAAAAATTGTAATTTAGGAACAGAAAGGGAATCAATTTGGATTCTTGCAAGCAGGATAGCAAGAATGAGAATAACTGTGTGAACCCTGTGGTCGCTAACATAACTTGTCAATTAGAAAATGAAATACTCTATTTTCTGACTTGATTTTGACTTACTCTTCCTCATATTCTCATCTGTCCATGTCCTAGTTCTAGGTTAGGGCTACTTCTCTTATTTTTGATTATGAAGTATCTGGAAAGAGATGGTGGCTGGCTTATTCATCTGATTAATTAATTCTTGAGGCAGAGGAACTTGTCTGTCTACTGCTGGATTCCCATAGCTCTGTTTAATTATTTCCTTTGGGAAATGAATTTGAAATGGTGGCTAGGTATGGATATTTTGTAACTTGAAGTTATATAATAAAAGATTTGGCGTTCTTAAATGCTGGTGCCACAGATTCGCCCCCCATCCCATTATAGGAGTTATTCCAATTCTTTAGGTTACCCCTTAAAAATGGCTTTGTTCACTGACTACAGGAACTGCTTCAAAGTCAAACATCCCACAGAGTAAAAGCAAAATTAATAGTATTTGTGTTCAAAATATCATCAGAGAAGCTATTAATTTCCTCCTTTTTTGCTTTGGGGCAGTAATTCTGCAAACCCACCCCACCAGGCTCTGACAGCTAGAACTATTCTGCCTTAACAAGAAAAGTGACAGAGGGAAAGGAACACCTCATCTAGGCAATAACCTTCAAGCTTCAAAATTTCTAAATCAATTTGTATCTGAATGTGCGGGTATGAATGAGTGATGAGAAGCCTTGCCGAAGGGACAAAACTGCTCTGTGGCAATAGAACTGATTTGCTTGACAACGAAAGATTCTCCAAGGAATAACCTCATTAAACTCAAGTAAGCTGAAAACGCCGTTAAACAACAGATGGTTACCTGATTTGGTGCCTGCATTTTTAAAAACGAGGATGGGGAATGCATGTCTTCACCTGTGATGCTGCATTAATCATCCCTCCCTAACCTAGAGACTGCAAAAGTGTTGCCATCTGTTATGGTCAAATACACGAGAGGGTGAGGCCATGCAGAGTGTTAAGGATAAACTCAGGATGTGCCTGGTGGAGAGGTGTATTTATTACTGCCTTTGGGGACACAAGATCAGTGTTTTCCAATGGCTCATGTCCTCCAGCCCCCACTCTCTATTCCGTCATTGTCGAGCCTGTTCTGTAATGTGCATTCATAGTGGAGAGTGAGAGGGATTATTTGCTTTGGTCCCCTGCACAAGGACAGTTTCACGTAAGATGGCTGGATAGGGAGAAAGTCTGCAATGACATCACCAAGACTGGAAAAGAAAAATACATTCCCTCAAATTTTGATCATATGCTACATTTTCAGGAGATTGGCCACAACCCTAAATCAAAAATACTGTACAATAATAATATCCACTGATCCGCTATCCACGGTTTCAGTTATCCACGGATCGCGGGGACACCCCCCCCCCGGGCTTTTACTTTTTTCCCAGTAAGCTTCGTTTCTTTCTTAAACAAACAGGAGAAGCAGCCTCTGGCTGCTTATTGCAGGCAAGTAGAACAAGCCTAAGT
This sequence comes from Plestiodon gilberti rubricaudatus, assembly GCA_026170595.1. Classification (NCBI taxonomy): domain Eukaryota; kingdom Metazoa; phylum Chordata; class Lepidosauria; order Squamata; family Scincidae; genus Plestiodon; species Plestiodon gilberti. The sequence continues at coordinate 21,563,034 of JANXHW010000002.1, read as the reverse complement.
CCTAGAGAGGCTCTGCAACGTTAACAGAAACCTTGCAAAGCCTCTCTAGGACTTAGTCTCGTTCTACTTGCCTGCAATGGAGGCTGCTTCTCTGTTTGTTTTAAGGAAGAAACAAAGCTTGCTGAAAGAAAAATAAGAGCTGGGGGGGGGGCGCATGCCTGCCCGCAGGAGAGGCAGGGCGAGGGCCCCTCAGGAAACCATGGAGGGGGTGTTCACTCCTATCCACAGTTTCAAGTATCCACGAAGGGGCCTGGAACATATCTTCAGCGGATATAGGGGGAGTACTGTATTGGTTTTCCGTTGTATTGTATTTACAGCTTACAAATAAGGTTGTATTCTTATTCATGGAGTTTTTCTCACCTTTCACTTTTTATCTAGATTGTATTCACCTAAAAGGTTTGAGAAACAGAGGGGATCTGAAATATGGAACATTGGAAGGGCCCCCTCTATGTCTAAGGGGGGCCCTTAGTGATTGGATTTATTTGTGGCTAACTTTGACTGGATAAGGATCATTATGTGGACCTTGAACACTGAAAATGCACTGTGGTTGAAACACAGTGTGCTGAACAAGACTTTTAAATTAAAGCTTAGACTTGGTAGACTAATTGCAGATAATCAGTGATCACTGCTTTTTACCAGTGTGAAGATTTCCTAGTGTTTCAACATGATTATGTAATCAATCATGGATAAACAGCTTTGGTATTTGTCACAGTTGCTGTCTTCAATAGTTTGTTTCCCCCCTCAAATTAATGTTATTCTATTTAAATCAGTTAAAACGGATTACTACTAATCTGAAGCCAGCGATAAACTCTCTGTCAGGCAGGAAATTAAATGCCCCCTTTTTAAGGTGGCTGGGTATCTCTTTCTTTTTTTTCCTCTGAGGAGCAGAATAGTTTTCATTTAATGATACTTCGTGTAAAAGTCTGTGTATGTGTCCGTGTGTGTTAACAAAAATAACGTGGTGATCCAAATTGGAAAACCAAAATAAAAATGAGATTTACAGCCCAATATTGAACATATTTGGTTTTATTTTTTTTCGCTCAGAAGTGTCTTGGACACAAACGTTCTGATAATTCAGAATATTCTTGTTAAAAAAAATTGATCCTTCATAAACTCCAAATTCAAAGATATTATTTTTTTAAAAAATGTCTCACCCATGGCTTCTTCAGAAGTATGTGAAAGATATATGCATGCTCTAGAATAGATCCACTGCTAGAGACCTCAGGTATCCATGCTGGAAAGGCAAGGTTCACAGGCAATTATCTTCCACCCAGTTTGTACCAGAGGCCATCCTCACAATTCAAATCGACAGTAAACATGTCAGGGAACCCTTAACATGTGAGGTTAGTCTTACGCATATCTATAGTTAGTTAGTTAGTTAGGGAGATTCTGCCCTTCGTCTGAATAATCCTGAACCTCAGAAAAAGCTTTTTCCCTTTTGTCCATAGCTCCCCTTGCACATTGTGGGAAAATGCACACATTTAACCTGCTGATAACCTGCTGAGCAAATGGTTGGGGTGGCCGCTCTGATCCATGTTACCAGCATTTTGGAGTATAGATATAGCTCCTTTGCTGTGTTGCAATCATACACACAGTACAAAACATATGTTCTGTGCTATCAGTTTTTATAGCCAATCACCTGTTCAGAGGGAGAAAGCGGAGGGGCTGGATTGAAGTTTTCCACTTTCCCCAGTCATATATGACCAGCATTACCAAAGGATCCTAATATCATAATTATTATCATCTAATAATATATATGTTTTTTCTGTTTATGAAGGATACATTACAAGGATGTTCCTTAAGATGAATCCGCTGTAATCTTCCTGTTAACTAGATCCAGGTGCTTTTGTTCTCGGTACTCTTGGTAAGTCCTTTCTGTCTCTTTTTTTCAGAATGATTCCTGGGGGAAGCAATACTCATATGCACTCTTCAAAGCCATGAGCCATATGCTTTGCATTGGTTACGGAGCCAGAGCCCCTGTCAGCATGTCAGATCTTTGGATAACCATGCTGAGTATGATTGTGGGAGCCACCTGTTACGCCATGTTTGTGGGTCATGCCACAGCCCTAATACAGTCTTTGGATTCCTCACGGCGTCAGTATCAAGAGAAGGTAAAATGCTTTGACATTTGATTTCTTTATCTCCAAGGCTGCTTGTTGCTCATCTGGATTACGTTTGAAAGATGATAGAAATAATTCAGGCAAACACTAAGAAATGGTGTAATGTGGCTTGATTCAATGACCATTCCCAATTCCCATGCATGTTTAAATAATTCAATTCAACAACAGGTGGTAATATTGCAATCTTTGCCATCTGGAAAGTGGAATTTGCGGTCTTTGCCATCTGAAATGTTTGTAATGTGTGATGATGAGATGAGAGATGATGAGCTACGAGCTATTACAGATCGAACAGTTTGCATAAATGGTCACTACCACACCAAACACATGGTAACACCACCTAAACCGTTTCCTTAATTATTCATCAGAATCCGCCCACAGGTTATGGATTATATAAAGTGTTGGTGGTTTCCAGACTCCTTTGAGTGAACCAAGCAACAAATATTTCCCTTTTGCATATAATGTATACATTGGTTTCATCCTGTATCCCAGAAAATTACCTAACTCCTATTTGCTTCATTTTCCCTCTACTAAATACTGTACTCAGTTATGCACAAGCATGCAGCTCTCTTCACCTACAGATGGCTCTGTTCTGTTATTTGGAAATTATTAAGATAGATTTGGAATACAATATTAATTAGAGCTAGTAAATGTTGATTAAAGGTGAAATGGAATGTTGAAAAAAATAAAATTTGAACTGGTCAAAGTTACTGATTTGTTGAGGAGTGAACCTTTTTCAGGTAGCAGATACTTCAAAGACATCCAGGGTCATGCATAATTCATCTCTGTAGATGTAAGACAGTTACGGTATATGATTATCAAGTACAGGCAGATGATGGGTCTTTGAGGAGGTGCATCTAGAAAACTCAGGCACACAGTGACACAGATCGGCAAATAGAGGAGAAGTGGTTACTGCAGCAAGGGACGTCAAAGGTGGTGGTGCAGCTGTAGCAGATTTTGTCTTTCCTCCTCGCCTGGCAGCAGCGGCGGAAGAACGGTGGAGCGCGTGGAGCAGGAGCTCCAGGCAGGACGGCGCGATCGGGGGAACTTACGGAAGCGCTGGATCGGCCCTCCCGCCCTCCCTCGAGCCCGTACGGTTCCGAAATGGCATCGATTCTGGCAGGGGGCGTCGACGTGACGCAACACAGGCCCCGCCCCTGCGCCAGGCGCCGTGCGGGCTTCCGACATCTCTGCCTGGCAGGACTGGATTGCATTATGTCAGGCCCTACAAATTTCAGAAACCACACTGTGTGTAAGACTGAAAGAATGTGGGTGGAGAAGGAGGTCATAAAAACTGTGAAGCATACTTACCTGTTGAGAATCAAAAATGGTATGATATGATTTCCAATTGAAATGGGAAAAAAATTCCCTCAATATTGGACTCCATTTGTTAGATGCTTAATATAACATCATTAGATTTTTTTTTTGCAATTTTGTGTGCTGAACTGTGACTACTAATGCTTACCTTTATTTGTAGTGTGCTGCTTACTTTAGTTTATACTTATACTATTATAAAAATAAAAGTGTACTTACTGGAGATGGAGTGATGGAGAAAGATAATAGGTACAGAAAAAAAGATTTGAGAAAAGTCAGTTGTGGGACTCTTTTTATATTTGTTATTGGATATTGTAGAATCCAGTTATTTATTTATTTTCCAAGTGAACGTTTATGGAAATATATACAATCAGCCCACATCTTGCATGTGATTGACTTCAAGTATATGCGCTCAAACCCCCCCCCCCCGAAAAACAATAGTTGAAGTAGTGCAGGTGGCTCCACCCACCATTCCACTTATTCTGTTTATGCCCTGGAGCAAGCCTGAAATGAGAGAATGAACTGTTCCCTCAATTCCCCCGTATCTCTTGTACTGTGCTTTTAGTTCTTAAAGAGACAGTACAAATTTCTTGGCTTTAAGGGTGTTTCGACTATATGTGCTTTTGGCTTTATGCTCTGACCTTGCATAAACCCTTGGAACATAACCCCTCATGTAAGATGCAGGCCGGTTATACAGTTCTACCTCTTGAAAGCCCATCAGTGATAGATCCTGTTATCAGTGTCATCTTAACGCATGGGCATACTGGGCCGTTGCCCGGGGGCCCCACGAGCATAGGGGCCCCATGCTAATCTATGCAGAGACCTAAATTTAACACTAATTTTCTGATCACCCGCCTCAACATTCAAATCTCCCGCTAACTCGGTAGAAGGAGAAAAATTATGACTTATTAGCGGAGAGTTGGCATGTCTGTATTTGTGAGAGAAAGTTTGTCGTTTTTATTGCTTGCAATGTTACGGAAACAGAATATTGTAACGGATTCGCGCAGGAGGCAATTAACAGCTGGGGACAACAATTGCTGACAGTGTGCAATTGCTGACAATAAATTGCTGACAATAAATATAAGTTTATTTTATCAATAGTTTATATTTTTATTCCTATGAGTGGTTGTGTAGGCAGGGCCCAGTGCTCTGCTTTGCCCTGGGGGCTATAATGCTGTTAAGGCAGCCCTACCTGTTATATAGTATTGTCAGATGAATGGAACGTAGATATATACCCAAGAACATGACATTGCATTTTCCAAGAAGGTCACATTCTGTGAAAGTGGAGTAATAGACGTAATTTAGAAGAGCTGTAATCCAAGATTATAAATGCAACTTTATCTTGCTTCAGTGCAGATTATACAATAGAAATTATTTTAAGCAGAGAATAAGTGTATTCATAACTTCATAGCAACATTGCAGTGCAAAGAAGGAGAAGCGGGGGGTAAGGAAGGGGATGCAACAGACAACGATGCCAACAAGGCAGTGTGAAATTTGATGAGGGAATAAACAGAAAATGGAACAGTAATAGAAAACTTCCTCTCTGTTGGAAAAAGGCTCCATTGACCTAAAAGTAATGGAAGAACTTAAAGGGAGTCAGTATTTTGTGAAACATTTTATAAATGCTAAGTAGCTTGCCTGAGTCTTGGGAAAGACTAGAACTGAGGGATGTACAGACCATACACACACCTCCTACCTCTTTGTTTCTAAGCTCTTTTCACTTCTCCCGAAGACAAACCTCAACATTCACTTTTGCTTGAGACAAAATCAGATGACAGTTTAGGAATGTGTGGAACTCTGTCTTACAAAATCCACAACTGTGGCTGAAACACCTTGGAGTTCCCATAAAATTCCATGGTCCTTCACCTCAGGGAAGAATCCTGAAATTCACCTTAAATGTTAGTTTAGTTTATTAATTTATATCCCACCTTTCTGTATACACTCAGTGCAGCTTACAGAAAATATAAACATTAATGTTTAATAAAAAAAATTAAACGAGGGAAAAATTAGCAGAATAAAACAAATACAACTAGCAAACAGGAAATTTAAGGACATAGTAGACATATTTTTCCTTTTAGATATAACACCATTTAATTCAGAAGGGTTCTAATGCCAGTATCACTTAGTAAGAAATTTGTAAATTTAAAAACAAATAAAAAGACAACTCCATTTTGTTGAGTACTGATTTGGTACAGATGTGTTTTTCCTGAAAACTACTGAGGCTGCAATCCTATACCAGATCCTAAAGGTAATCCTATTACCTGAGAGTAAATCCCAATGCACACAATGGGGTTTACTTTTGAGTTAACTTGTACATAGAATTATGCTGTAATTTAAGGCAAGCAATTCAAGGCAAGCAAGACAGCAAATGGTATTTGATGGTGATCAGCCCAGTCCTAACCAGTATTCCATAACTGCTGCAACTGCAATATAGCCCTGAGGTAAGGGAAGAAGAAATATTCCTCTGCCTTGAGTAGGCCTACCAGATTCCCTGGCACACTGGGGGTGTGGCCGGGGGCGTGGCCGAGGGCGGGAACTTCCTCCCTTGAGGCTGGGAGCTCTCCGGAACAGCCCGAGTAAACGCGACGCTGGGACGCGTTCCAGCGTCGTTCACTCAGGCCGTTCCGGAGAGCTCCCAGCGTCGCGCAAATACGCGACGAGACTGAGCTCTCCGGAACGGCCCGAGTGAACTCGGGCTGTTCTGGAGAGCTCCCAGCGTCGCACAAATACGACGCAGCATGCGCGCGAAGCTGGAACGTCTCGGAAGATGTCCGAGTGAACTTCGGACATCTTCCGAATGCTTCCAGTCTCGCGCAAACGCGCGAGACTAGGAAGATTAGGGACGGAGACGTGCTGCAGCAGGCAGCACAGTCTCAGAAGTGCTCCGGCCGGCCGCGATGTAGCCGGCCGGCCGGGGCCGGGACTAAACTACAGTTTGGGGGGGACGGGGGGACAAAAGGGGTTTGCCGGGACTTTCCCGGTCATTTCCGGGACGATGGTAAGCCTAGCCTTGAGGAGGCCTCTGTGACTGCCCCCTACCAGAGAATGCAGTGCTCACCCCGTTGGCACAGCTGCATCGGCGCTAGAAAGTTGGTTAGGGTTCGGCTGTAAGAGTTGGTCTATATATGATCATTTATGCCAGGATTATAACCCCTAGTCTCTTCAGTCTGCTTTTTGTCTATACATTCAAGGGCTATGTCAGAAGTTGAAGTGAGACAAAAATGCTTGAAACAGCAACCTCGCACAAAAGAAGCAAACTTTATAGTTATGGGTAAGCATTTCAGCTGCTGGAAGTGACAAGAATGTGTGCCTTTTAGAAAGTATAAATGGGTTGGCGCTCCAATTTACCATTTTAAGTGGCAGGCTTGATGGGGAACAGTACATTGCATGTGTATCCAAACAACATTTGGGAAATGGCAGGAATGTTAGTCCCTCTAGTGTCCAGATTCATTATATTGATCTTAATTGGGTCTAAATAAGGATGTCCAGTCCTTTAGTCTGCATTTTTCCTATGCTCTCAGGTATTAATGGAACACATATGGAGTGTCTATTTTTACTTAACGTCTGAAAGGGCAGTTGTACATTTTTTAATGCACATCATCACTGGTTTCTCTCATCATGATTTAAATTTATATTTTAATTTTCATCACAGATGTTGCATTATTTGGGCCCTAAGGCATAGAATGGTGGGGAAACTGACATGCTTTTCTTCAGGAGGTTGTGAGAAACCCTTTTACTGGCAATATGAAACTGACAAAGGATGATTTTAGCTTTTGAAAATGGCTCCATGCATTCAGGCTTTACTGTTGGATTGGGCAGGACAGCCCCATATTTAGGTCCTGTTTGTACCATCTAGTTAGGGATATGGTCACAGAACTCTTTTCCACATGTTTATGACACCTAACTAGATCAGGGATCTTTGCTTTTCGATTCAATATTAAAAGAAGGGGGAAAACTGATATTGCAGTTGCGGTTATTCTTGCAGCAGTGTAAAGCTTTCTTTTTGGTAGGGGAAACTTCAAATTAATCAACAGTAATTAAAGTTATCCAGTAGTTTTTCAGAAGGGTTTAATTAGATAATGATTTTAATTAATTGAGACAAATGTTTGGGGTAGAAATATGAAAGGGCTGTGAGAGAATTATCTGTGTGTACAATTCTGCAATGGTGTGCATTGTATCAGAAAATAAGGAAAAATTGATTGTTGCATGACAATATTTACCAAATTCTTCTGTTTGCATGCACCTTGTAACTGTATAATACTTTTGTTAGGTAGTACAAGTAAAAAATTTTGTGCACGTGCTACTGTTTGCTCTTTTGTGAAGAAAGTAGAATTCTGACTAATAGCAGTATATCATTTCAATTTATCTGAGAAACCTGTATACATAATACTTTTTTATATCTCTCACGAGTTAATATTTACAGATGTGGACAACTATGAGAATGATTATGATAAACCAAGGATGTGTGACTGAAACTCCCTAGAATTCCTTGTTTGTTAGACAAAAATAGCAACTGCTAGATTATTGGCTGGAGCAAGACACTTGGCCCATATTATACCAATTTTATACCAGCTGAACTGCTTAATAATTTGCTTCCAGTGCCATTTTTGACCATTAAAGCCCTCCGTTTTCTTAAAGACTGTGTGCTCCCATAGAAACCTACCTGAGCCTTTAGATCGGCATCCGAGGACCTGATGGAAACTGACTTTAACTGAAATGTATTTGATTTGATGGGGCCTAGAGTCGGGACGTTTTCTGTGCCACCACATCTTTGGAATTCTCTGACCCAGGCAATCTCTCAGGCTCTCTTTTCACCCAGCTTTAGCTGGTTGTTGAAGATGCATTTTATTTTGTAAGGATCCTTCATTCTCTTGTTGTTTTATGTAAGGCTGTTTTTCATTAATTGCATTTTTACTATGCTTTGGTGCTACTTGCCCTGTGTCCACTTTGAAGAACGACAGTACAGGTATATACATTCATCTACAGTACTGAGTCCAACCCTGAGCACCACGCTTTAAGAAGAATGCAGCCAACCTGGAGCAGATTCAGAGCAGGGCAACAAATATAGCCTGTCTGAAAAACAAGTCCTATGAGGACAGGTTGAGGGAACTCAGTATGTTTAGCCTGGAGAACAGAAGCCGCCTTGGTTGCCCTTGTGGGAGAAAGGCGGGGTATAAATTCTATAAATAAATAAAAAAGGCTGAGGGGGGACTTGATAGCACGGTTCAAATATCTGAAGGACTGTCACATGGAAGGGGGCCAAGATGGGCAGCGCAATCCTCTTGTGCTGCTGGCCTAAAGCGTCGCAAACGTTCCATAAAGCACGTTTGCGACTATGGGAGAGTAAGCGGCGCTGGCGCGGAGGCCAGCACCGCTTACTCCGCGGCCGAACTGGACCCGTGTCTGCCAAGGCAGGTAAGGGCCGCACCAGTCGGCAGGAGGGAAGGCCAGGGTAGCAGGGGAGGGGGGGCCATTGGCCGGCCCAGGCTGGGAGGGGGGTGTGAATATTGGTGCCGATATCCTAAGCCCCATTGTAGCCTGCGCCGGCCTTACACAGCCGCCCCAGATATATACCAGCTCTGGAGCTGACGTGCGTCCGAGGAGGCCATAGGCCCAGGGCTCGCCTACAACTGGGGAAGGGGAGGAACGTCCTTTTCTCCCGTGGTGCGCTTCAGCAGCGCTGGCACGGCCCTGAATGGGCTTAGGATGCAGCGATCACCCTTTAGGCTGGACGCGCATCTTTATGCAGGATTGCGCCTTAATTACTAAAAGTGGTGTACAACATAGAAATAAAACATAAAAAAAATCTGAATAAAAACATTAGAATAATACCATTAAAACAATTAAAAATTAAAATGTAAAAGAGGTATAACAATGCATAAAAGCAGCAAGAAGAATTTAAAAAAGAGTCCCTAGGAGAATTGTTCCTCCTCAAAAGCCAAACGAAACAAACTCCACAGAAAACATGTAATGAGGGACCTGTCCTCAAGTCATCTGGTAGCTGATTCCAGACACGTAATGCCACAACAGAAAAGGCCCTGCACCTTGCCACCATGGCTTCAGATGGCAGCAGTATCCTAAGCAGGACCCTCTCTGATGATCGTAGGGGTCACACAGGATTATATGGGGGAAGGCGGTTCTTGGACTACCCCGGTCCTATGCCATATAGGGCTTTAAAAGGTCATCACCAACACCTTGAATTGGGATTGGAAAGGAATGGGCAGCCAGTGTAGTCATCAGAGTAACAACATGGCAGACTTAGCATGCTGAGCCCCGGTGTCTAACTGCACTAACTGCAACTTCTGGACCATTTCCAAGGGTATCCCCACGTAGATTGCATTACAGTAGTCTAAACGAGATATGTTCAGAAAGTAGTTTACATAGCAAAATAAATAGTTCCCTGTCCCAAAAGGGCTCACAATCCAAAAAGATGCAGAAGAAACACCAGCAAACAACCCCTACAAAAGTTGCTATGCTGGGGTAAATAGGGGGCAGTTGCTTCCCCCTCCTTACTAAATATAAGAGGAGCACCATTTTAAAAATTGCCTCTTTGCCCAGTTAATAGGGGTTAGGGTGTACCCCCCCCCCAAAATGTTCTGCCTAAGGATAGATGGTTTTTGTGAACCAAATATCCTGAGGTCATGTAAATCAGTGAGTTTGGGAATGCTGATGCTGGGCAATTATCCTTGAAAATTAATATGCATCAATTCCCTCTATATGCAATAGCTTTGCAAGCCATATGTGAATCCCAAGAGTATAGAATAAAGATGGAAATTTGTTAAAATGTTTCTGTTCCTTAGCTAGAATATGCTGTGCAGTCTATCCAAGTAGTTTTTGGAGGGTGAATTTATAACCATATGCTCAAAATCAGGTAGCGTTACCCAACTTCATCCTTTTGTAGAAGAGCAAGTAAAGCGTTAAATTAAATTCTCACTGGACCTTTTTATATAAAGTCCATAAACAAAAGAAACTCATTTAAATTAAGTTTTCTCTCTTTCTTTGCTGCAGGTTGCAAGTTTCTTTTGTCCCTTCTATTGCATGTTTGAAACCTTCTTTATTGCAACTATTTTAATCTATGTGAATGGTCTTATGCTGCCATTCAAAGGATGTCTATCATTTAAGACTCACGTACACAAAGATATGCATTTTTTTCTACATACAGTAGCTAATTACAATGAATTTCAAAGAACTCAACGTTTCTATACTCTCAGTCATACCAAATGTCTCCTCTTAGCTGGACTATTTAGAATACGGTACATTATGCTCTGTTCCAAGTGGTTAAGGTTCTCCAAGGTCTCCAAACAGTATGTCTACTCTCTTGTCATTTTGTGGGCATTTGTATCTTTTCTATCATGCTTTTCCTGGTTTTTAAGCTCTTCCCCCTCCCATGTTTCCAGATATTAGCCTTCACATTATGTTTTTAAAACATATTTTGATTTTTAATTGCTTTGGGTTATGGTCTGTTTTTATTATTATTGCCATGAGCAGTCATGAGGGCTGCTTATTGGTGGAAAGATGGCATATGCATTTAAACATAAATAAATAAATGCAAGACATTTTATGTAGGTGCAGCGGCGGTGGGAGGGCGAGCCGGGCGGCGAGGGAGGGTGGCCGTTGGGTGAGCCAGAAGGGGCCGGGAATATTGGCTGTGAGCTCCACTGATATCCTGCGCATGTTCCTGGCCTGGGCGGCCCTTACCCTGCAGTCTTGTATGCTCTAGAGTTAACATACATTCATTGGGGCCAGGCAGCCCTACACCCGGGGAAGGGGACAAATGTTCCCTTCTCCCGAGGTGTTTTGGGCCGTGTTGATGCGGCCCGGAAAGGGTGCAGGATACTGTGGGCCGGCCCCTATGGGCTGGCCACATATCTTTGCTCAGGATCGGGCTGCAAGCCACAGAAGAAATGTGATGTTAGGATCTGATAACGCACACTGTCCAACACACCATGACCATTCTCTTTTGTGCTTGCTGAAGGTCATTATTGCAAATTCAGAATTACGTAATGCTTGGTCTGTTTGCACACACAATGCCTTTTTCTTCATGCTTGATTTGTTTGGTTTATCTGTTAGACTTGACTTCTGGTGTGTTGGGATCTGTAGTTTCGATACCAAAATGGTTAAAGTTGAAGAGATGCACAAAAACCATTATCTACTCACTTTTCTTTCATAGCATTTTTTTTCCAATCCTATGGCCTTCATTGGTCTGAAAATGAAAAACTGTACACGAATATATTGAGTGGCATGCATGCCTCGGATAAGGATTGTTCTCATTTGCTTGCGAATTTGATAAATGGTTGTATCAAAAGCCAGTTTTTGCAGGCCATTCTCAGCACATTTTTGCATGTTAAAAACAGACTTATTTTCTTGTGAACAGTAATTTGACCCCCCCAAAAAAGAGAGTAAGATATAGCATCTTCAAGTATACGATTAGGATTTGTGTGATAAAAATGGGCTTATATTTTATGATGCATTTTTCTTGTCTTGAAATGCTAAGATAGAGTAGCTGTTATGTTTCTGACCTTCAACTATCAGTATTTTTGTGGCTTTTCATATTCCAGCATGGATATTGACAAGACACTTCAGCAAACTGATAATGATTATTATCATGATACCAGCCATAGAAAATAACCTAAGAGCTTCATCAAGGACACAAATCTATAGTTTGGGTTGTATAATGCAAAATGTTAAAACTGTTGAACTTCACAAGACCAATGATCCACCCAGCCCAGTGTTTTGTTATTGATGGGTGAGAAGACATGGTAGTTTTCAGGGCCTTTTAATATCACAGGATGCCAAATGGGAGGACCGTCTTACTAGCCTTTTATGGTTCACTAGCTTAAAATGATTGAACAATCAGTTTCAGTGATTGGAAATAAAATGATTTCAGATATTTCACAGAACAGGCAAAGTGCTGAAAGCTACTTGCAGTTTGTAGGAAACGTAACAGTCTGCAACAGAAATAAAGGGCAATGATAGCCAATCTGATTTGCCAGCAGATAGCGTGTAGGCAATGAACAATACAATATTGTTCATGATGCACTGCAATACACTATTGCATGTGCATGCACACACATGTCAGCACTGGGATACACTAAACTGTGGCCTCTCCTTTCCCCCCTTTTGTCAGGGACCTTTTTCCATGGACAGCTACATGGCAGAATTGGGGGTTGCAGAAGTGCACTAAACTCAGGGCATGAAGAGTTCTGTGTCTGCCATCCATCACCCTTCACAAAACAACTTCCGATCATGCTAGCCCTGCTAGCTAGCAATGATGGGTTGCTATCATTGTGAACATGCTGGTAATGCTCCTGGGATGGTCGTTTAATTTTGTTTCGTTTGCTCTTTCCTAAGGATACAGGCCTATAGATCTATGCATGCACACTATTCTAATACGTTTAATGATTTAATTTTTTTAAATCCATGTTTGTTTCAAGTACTGTATAGGACAAATTAGGTATCAACTGAATTGTCTGACTGTTGCCATTTTTAATAAACTATACATACATCTAATCTTAATGGGGAGAGGCCACATTAAAGAGTTAACATCCCGTTTCTATGACCATAAATGTAGTAGCCAATCCTAGGAATACCCTTCATGATTCCAGGAACATACATCAAACAGGCTCCAAACTGAAAGGAATTCAGGGGAAAGCAATAAAAAGCATTTAATAATTTAGAAACAAATCTCAGCTTTTAGAAAAACCAGTTAGGTAACTGATCTTTAATTCAAAATCCCCATTAAAATCAGTAAGACTGGCTGCTGAAAAATCAATAGCATAATGTACGAACTCAATACATAACACTGTATCACCATTTAGTCTAGTTTATTAATTTATGTCCTCCCGTTCTGTATATGATACATCCAAGGCAGCTCACAATAAATAAGATAAGGATACAATCATGCACAATTTAAAATGACATTAAGAAGACAGTATGTAGTAGGTCTTTTATGGCTGTTGCAAAAGGTTGGTTTACGCAGCCGGGCCATTGCTGCAAGTGGCGAGTGGCCAAGCACCAGTGACCTTGCAACAACCCCCGGCGCTGGTAGGTCAGCACGGGTTTCAGGAGGGAAGCATGGGGTGGGCAGAACAGGAGGATGGTGTAGTGGTTTGGGAGTCAGACTTAGACCTGGAAGATCCAGGTTCAAATCCCCGCTCAGCCACGAAGCTTCCTGGATGACCTTGGGCCAGTCACTATCTCTCAGCCCCACCTACCTCACAGGGTCATTGTGAGGACAAAAAGGAGGGGAGGAAATATGTACACCACTCTGAGCTCCTTGGAGGAAGGGCGGTATAAAAATGTGAAAAATAAAAATAAATAAAAATAAGGCAAACTGGAGCAGGAAAGGGGTCAGATAGAATCCAGGAAGGGGGTGGTATTGGTGGCAGCGTCGCCAATATCCTACCCCTCTTCCTGGCCTCAGTTCACCTTCCCAGGTCCACTCAGACTTGCACCTGTTAAATCTCTGGCACAGGTCCAAGTAAACCCGGTGGGGCAATAAGGGCTTATTATCGAGGGCTTATTGTAATTATTTTGTTAAAATAATTTCGCTCCTGCTACAGCTCCTGAGTTTGCATTAATTTCTATGTAAAATTTTGTTTGTTTTGGCACATCATAATTAAACTGTCACTTTGTAAAACTCGCTGTATTTTTCAGTTATCAGTTGCAATAGAACTCAGGAAATCAATTGTCAAATATCTTTATTCAACTCTGGAAAATCCCAGATTGGCAAAGCTTAAGCCGAGTTTCAAAAACATGTTGAAATCTTTTTTTAAAGTCTGATCTTAAACTGAGAGAGGAATAATGTATATTAAAATGTATTCAGTTGCAGAAGTTTGCTCATTGTAGAATTTTGCAATTATAGCCCAACTGATGCTTGACAGCACCCTGGTTAAAAACTATGCACCGCCCCAATCTATATGAACTACGGTACATCTTTACACAGTGTTTGATAAGTAGCTATCAGCAAGTTTACCCACAGAAAGTCACAGTGATTCAGCATTTCCATGTCTATTTTATTTTTATTTTTTATTTATTTACAATATTTTTATCCCGCCTTTCTCCCTGATGGGACCCAAGGCGGCTTACAAGAACAAGAAAAAAACCAAATACAAAAATCCATCACATTTAAAAAGCAATAAAATAGTTACGAAAAGTTTTTCTAGGTTAAAAAGTCATGTAAAAATCTTTTTAAATATTAAACAAATATGAGGAATTCCAATGTTTTAAAATACACATAAAATCATCAAAAAAAATCCACACATATCATAAAATATTAGTCCGATGTTTTGTCCAAGACACTGGACATTCTCAAGGAACACACAGGAATGCCTGTGTGAGATGGAGTTACCTGCTGGAGAAAAACGCAGGTTAAAATAGAAAGCAGCACTAAAAAGGGCGGGAACCACAGGCTGTCAATTAACACCAGAAGACTGACAGCCGCTCTTGTCAGCAGTAATCCATTTAAAGCGAAACACGCGTCTCCTCATATTTAGGCCAGCTAAATAGCTGTGGTCTATTTATGGTCAGTGGGTCTGAGGGTCTGGCCATTGGGGCCAGACAGCCTAAAGGGAGGCAAGTAACAAAGATTTTTACTTACCTTTCCTGGGCCATCTGGTCACACACCCCTATAGCATGCAGCACACTCTCCATCAGCAGCATTGCGTGCTATGACCGGGTGGGGGGGGGGATAGGATCGAGCCCACAGTGACTGAAATACCAATTCTCTGTCCATATCTAGCAATTCCTTGTGGTCATATGGAGCTGTCCAACCTTCAAAGATATCCGTGTTCAACTCCAGTGGAGATGGTGGTTCCATCCTTGCGGTGCACAGTGACTACTGGGCTCTGGGTTATTGAATACAATACAGGCTGATTACCCCTTATCCAGACATCCGCTATCCAGACTAGTGCGAAATCCAGACATTTTTTGGCTTATGACTTTAAAAAAAAAACACCTTTTTCCAGCACCTGGCTGGCATAGCGCAAGGCATACTGGGACACAAAGTTATTTAAAAATATTGTATAAAATTACCTTCAGGCTACATGCATAAGGTGTATATGAGACATAAATGAATTTTGTGTTCAGCCTTATATTTATGCAAATATTCCAAAATCCAGAAAAATCCGAAATCCAGACTACTTCCTGTCCCAAGCAGTCCGGATAAGGGATACTCCACCTGTATTAAGTGTTGCTGTATAGACCTTTAGCACAATCCAGCCAAAATTAAGCACTTTAAAGTCCCATTCTTGGGACTTGTCTTGAAGTGAAAAGTGCAAAGCAAAATAAAAGTAACCACTTCTAGCTGAAAATATAGTCCCTATTGCTAGCCAGTGGTGTCATTAGGATGCGTGTCACCCTGGGGTGGGGGTAGGGGTTGCCATGTCACCCCCTCACCCCCCCCCAGCCACCACGTCACCCACCGAGGTCTCCTCCGCGTCACCCACCGGGGTCTCCGCAGGCTCTCCGCGTCACCCTACGAGGCCACCGCCGGCTCCGCATCACCCCCTGAGGGCGCATGGTATGAGCCGGGAGAGAGTCTTGATGTGTTGTCTTCAGCCCGCGGCTCGGCCTTTTCTGACTAGGCCCTCAGCAGCATTTTCGCACATGCGCATAACGTCACTTGAAGCCTCTTGCCCTCAGCGGCGTTGTGCGCATATGCGAAAACGCCGCTGAGGGCCTAGTCAGAAGAGCCTGAGCCGCCGGCCGAAGAGGACGCGTCAAGACCCTCTCCTGGCTCGTACTGGGCGACCTCAAGGGGTGACACGGAGCCACCGCCGGCCTCGGAGGGTGATGCAGAGCCCCCGGTGGCCTCGGAGCAGTCGGAGGGTGATGTGGGGGTTGACACGTCCGCCTCGGGGAGGTGACGCGGTGGCACGGGGGTGATGCTCATCACCCTCTCCACCGCGTCGCCCCCTGGCGGCCCCCCCCCTGGCCCAACGACACCACTGTTGCTAGCTGCTTCCTTTGTCCCAGGAATCCTGGTCCCTGCGCTTCCAGTAGAGTAAGTGGGACAGAATGAAGTGTATATTAGACTGTCAGCCTTGTTAATTTCTGAGGAACCTGCATGTGAGGTTCCACAATAAGAGCTTTATTGATGGATTGTGCCTGTTGATGGTTAGGTGTGCCACAATTGCAAGCATAAAACAGTGCACTCAAAACCAACTGCTTAAGTATTTACAGCAGTTGGGCATTTGGTCCAAAATAAATGCAGTACATGCCAATGTCCATAGGAAGAAAGTTCTACTGCACAATCTTTTATAATTACCGGTATGTGAAATGCAAGGAGAAAATACAAGGAAGGTGAGAAAGTGAAAGGCAAATGAGTTTGTTGTGTCAGCTTAGTTATGATAAATTGCCATAGGCAGCTTCGCTTATATAGAAGCCCTACTGTAAGAAAAGTGTCTCATTAATTAGTAGGAGGAAGTGACAAGATGAGTTATAGTGGAGTAATGCATACCTAATATGGTACACACATGTGATTATAGAATACTGTCAAAGCCCTGGAGGGGAAAAAGTTTCTGAAAATATGTATGAATTCTTAGACCACCTTACCATTAGCTGTTCTGATAATCTTAGAATCTAAGCACCATTACCCAAGACCACATATTGCAGATTATAGCTCAGAATACTCTTGAAAAAACAGTAAAAATATAACAGAATTTAAAACATTAATGATTTCCGGGAATTCTGTCGTTTAATAAATAGCTCATAAAACCTAAAGCATGTAATATGTCTGACGTTTCACTACTCAAATCGGTAGCATCCTCAGAGCAAAACTCACAGAACAAGCTTACCTGTCCACTGCTTAAAAATAATTTTAATTTCTTTGAAAAAGTCAACAGGCTTGTAGATGCAGTTGAAATTATATATCTTAACTTTCAGAAAGCTTTGGATATAGTTCCTCACCAAGAGTCTTATTCCATAGTCAGGGAATAAGAGAGCAGGTCCTCTTATTGATTAGGAAGTGGTTGAAGACTAGGAAACAGAGAGTGGCCAATTTTCTTTTCATAATGGCGAGAAATGAAAAATGGCATGCCCCAAGGATTGGTCTTGGTACCGGTGCTTTTCAACTTGTTCATAAATGACCTGGAGTTGGGGATAAGCAGTGAGGTGGCCAAGTTTGCAGATGACACTAATTGTTTCCGGGTGGTGAAGACCAGCAGGGATTGTGAAGAGCTCCAGCAGGATCTCTCCAAACTGGGAGAATGGGCAGCAAAATGGCAGATGCGCTTCAATGTAAGTAAGTGCAAAGTGATGCACATTGGGGCAAGAAATCAAAACTTCACACATACGCTAATGGGTTCTGAGCTGTCTGTGACGGATCAGGAGATCTTGGGGTGCTAATGCAGCTCGATGAAAGTGTTGATCCCATATGCGACAGCTGTGAATAAGGCCAATTCCATGCTCAGGATCATTAAAAGAGGGATTGATAATAAAACAGCCTAGATTATTATGCCATTGTACAAATCAATGGTAAGGCCACATCTGGAGTATTGTGTCCAGTTTTGGTCGCCGCATCTCAAAATGGTGCAGAAGAGAGCAACCAAAATGATTAGTGGGCTGGAGCACCTCCCTTATGAGGAAAGGCTACAGAGTTTGGGGCTTTTCAGTCTAGAAAAAATGTGCCTGAAGGGGAACATGATTCAGATGAATAAAATTATGCATGGGATGGATAGAGTGGATAGAGGAATGTTCTTTTCCCTCTCACACAATTCCAGGACCCAGGGGACATCCACTAAAATTTAGTGGCGGGAAAGTTAGAACAGACAAAAGAAAATATTTCTTCATCCAGTGTATAATTAATCTGTGCAACTCCTTGCCACAAGATGTGGTGATGGCACCTGGCGTAGATGCCTTTAAAGGGGGATTGGACAGATTCATGGAGGAAAAGTCCATCACACATTACAAGCCATGATGGGTATATGCAACCTCCTGGTTTTAGAAGTAGGTTCTTTGATGCCAGATGCAAGGGAGTGGCAAAAGTATACAGGTATCTTGTAGTCTTGAGTGCTTCCTGAGGCATCTGGTGGACCACTGTCAGATACAGGAAGCTGGGCTAGATGGGCTTTATGCCTGATCCAACAGGGTTCTTATGTTCTTCAAAGAGGGCAAGAAGGAAGGATTTGAGTTAGGGTCTGTCAGAAAAGGAGCCGGAGACCCCAGGCTGCACCAAGAGGACTAGCACTCAGCACAATCCCCTCTTTTCTCTCCGCTTCCCAGATTTACTGGGTCAACAGCTGAATGGGGGCGGAAACTGGTAGATCTATCCTCTGCCACCATCCTAGTTGGGCAGCCCAATCCTGCCTAAGGTCCACCGCAGCACAGTCCTGGATCCACAGGGTCCACCTTAAGAACGCTATAAAAAGGAAGAAAAAAAATCTAATCCCCGTTTGTACCTTTGCGTCATCAAACCGTGCTGTTTCAAAGCTGAACGATCCACTTCTGGGTCTCATGAAGGCTCCTCTCTCCTCCCAGCCTTGCCCCAGGATGCATTCTTGGTATCCGCAGGGGTGGTGGTGTTCCAAACGAGGTCCCACTGTACAAAAGTCTGAATCAAGAGGGGAGTAGGGTTAAAGTCTTTGCTGCCCACTGCAGTCTTGACTCCCTTGAAGAAGGGAGGGGGAGCAGGGATAAGTTACTTTCTAACCTAACCAACCGCGTTGGCGGCACTGCATCACCGTGTGGGGAGTTTAGGTAGGATTGGTCTGCCCCATTCTCATGCCAGAAGACACTTTGACAAATGAGCTGACTGGACTGCAGAATTTCTGAATCGTTCACTACATCAAGCTGGCATTTGCCCCATGTTGACCTGCAGTGCCACAGGGGAGATTTTCTCAACTTTTGTCTTAGTGAATCTCCTTCAGTTTGGAAGAAAAAAAGCACGTAGTTGGTCCTCACAAAGCATAATCCTCAGAAAGACCATAGGGTAAAAACCTCCTGGGATTATTATACCAGAGAGCAGGTGGGGTGCCACGTGCTTGCGTGATCCCTGTTTAAATATTTTCCTGGACCTACACGTGGAAATCTAGCACGTCGGGTAGAAGGCTAGACTAGAACTCCTCTCCAGCTGTAGTGTCAAAGCATTGTGATTATAGCTTGAAGCTGCACACTTTAACCAAGATCTTTCTTATTTTGACTTTGGTTTATGCCATACAATTGATCCAGCACCATTTTGCAAGTTAACTTAAGAGAGACTGGTCTCCATTTGAGCAGAGATTCTAACTAGCTTGGCTCTGCCCTTTTCCCCCTCTGATTTGTGATTAAACTACAGTATATAACTGTTCTTTGAGCACAGTGGTTTGGCTGATACAGTTATTGCTGCATTCATTTCTTCACATAAACCTCGCGATTCAGTCTAAGAAACCACTGTAATTATATTACATGCCACTCTGAGTGGAATAATAGTAACAATTGAGGTTGTCCCATGGTGTGGCTGAAACCTGATCAATAATAAGTAATGGCAGTAAGTTTTTTTTTTTTTTGTCGTCCCTGTGTGCTTAATGTGTGTTCTCTTTCAGTGTTACTTATAAATGGCTGCTTGGCTTGTGTCAGTTGGCAAGTTTTCTAGTATTCCTTATATGTGCCATCTGTTAAACAGGAAAATAAGTATAGTGAGGCCTTGGTATCTCGGGGGGATAGGTTCCTGGCCCCCCTGCAGATACCAGGAACCTATGGATGGGGGAAACTCTATCCCTGCGCCACCTCCCATGCCCCATACCTTTATTTCTTGCTTAAACATCTTGCTTAAACAGAATGCTATAAGCAGCAACTTGCTGTTTATAGCACATAGCTGGAATGATTCTAGCAAGCAGCCAGCCTAAAGCATCACAAACGTTCCATAAAGCTCTTTTGCGGTGACCCGGGAGTAAGTGGCACCGGCACAGAGTCTGGCACCGCTCACTCCCCCAGCGTCCCAGACATGCACCGGCCACCGCAGGTAAGTGCTGCGCCAGACAGTGCAGGGGCAGATGGGACGGGGCAGTGAGGGAGGGGAGCCATTGGCTGGGATGAGACGGGGATATCTGCACCCATATCCGCCCCATCGTAGCCTGCACCGGCCTTACACGGCCTCCCCGATGTACGCCATCACTGGAGCTGGCATGCGTCCAAGGAGGTCCATAGGCTCCAGGCTTTCCTACACCCGGGAAAGGGGACAAAATTGAGTAGAGGGAGAGTTAGAACGGACAAAGGGAAATACCGGTATTTCTTCACCCAGTGTGTAATTCATCTGTGGAACTCCTTGCCACAGGATGTAGTGATGGCACCTGGCCTAGATGCCTTCAAAAGGGGTTTGGATAGATTCATGGAGGAAAAGACCATCACAGGTTACAAGCCATAAGCAACCTCCTGGTTTTAGAAGTAGGTTTTCTCTGTGCCAGGTGCAAGGGAGTGGCAACAGGATACAGGTATCTTGTTGTCTCGTGTGCTCCCTGAGGCATCTGGTGGGGCCACTGTGAGATACAGGAAGCTGGTCTAGATGGGCCTTTGGCCTGATCCTGCAGGGCTCTTCTTATGTTCTTATGTTCCCTTCTCCCGAGGTACGCTCCAGCAGCGCCAGCACGACCCGGAAAGGGCTTAGGATACAGTGACAAGCCCTACATTGAATGATGTGTTTTCATTTTTTGGTTTAACTACGTGAACAGCACATATGCATGGCCAATATTTACCTTTTAGGTAAACAAATAACAGGGACATTAACTGGATGTTAACAAGCTTGACCTGTTACCTAAGATAGCTCATCTGCTGAGCCCTCACTAGAAGTTGTGATGGTCCCAGCTGCCCTCTTGTGGACCCAGTGAAGAAGACTGTGTTGCATTTCAAAATCCATCCATTCTGCTTACACTGAGCTACAAAAGGGCAATGGAATCTAGTTATATACCAATCAACTCCACAGCTCTTGACCTAGGATGTAAACCCTAAGATGTCTTTTTTTTAAAACCCTATATTTTCCCTTGACCCAAGACCTGCAGAAAATGAAAGCACTACTCCAAAAGAATATCTTGCTAAGGTTCTTACGGTGCAATCCTGTGTAACATTAGGCCGGCGGAGCGAGTGCTCCAATGGCCTAAAAAGTCGCAAACGTGCCATTTGCGGCTCCCCGCAAATAAGCGGCACCAGCACCACTCACTCTGGCACTTACCCAAACCTGCACCGGCTGCCGCAGGTGAGTCCCGCATTGGTCAGCGCGACGACAGGCAGGGGTGGCAAGGAAGGGGGCCATTTGCTGACCCGGGAAGAGTGGGGGCCAGGAAATCGGCGCTGAGTTGCACCAATATCCTATGCCCCATCGCAACCTGGGCCGGCCTTCCATGGACTCCCTGATTGTGCACCAGCTAAAGAGCTGGCGTGCATCTGAGGAGTTGCGGCCTGTGCCACTTACACCAGGGGAAGGGGATGAACATCCCCTTCCCCAGGGGTGGGCCCAGGTCGTGCCAGTGCAGGCCGCAATGGGCCTAGGATGCAGCGGCCACATGTTAGGCAGGACTGGTCTGTGAGACCCACAGCCCAATCCTAACTAGGGCTGTGCTGCATAACAACAGCAAAACAGTGTTCCGCTGTCATAAAATGACTTTCAGCAGTGTGCTTTGTGTATCATCAGTGGCCATTTTGGGAGCACTGCAGCATACAGTGGCAGCGCCAGAGGCTCATCACCAGATCCAACTGCCCCCGCTACTGACTGTGGGGTTGGGCAGGACAGGTTGGGAAGGGGGCGGAATGGGGCAGGGATTGGAGCCTCCTGGGGATGTGGTGGGGGCGGGCAAAGAGCGGGTATTGGCAGCAATAGTGCTGCCGATATCCTCTGCTTTCGCCCAGCCTCGGCACACTTCAAATGTGCTCCAGCTAATGAGCTTGCGCACCTCTCCGCCCCCACATGATCCCTGCCTACCCACAGGGTGCAGTGGAGCTTGTGCTGGTGCTGCTGTGCGCTGTGGGCAGTCACTAGTTAGGATTGGGCCCCTAAAAACACTTTCCTAGTTATTGCTGTATTCTTTCAATGAAAGAACCATCAACATGAACCAATGTAGAGACTAGGAAGTGCAGCCATAATCCATAAATACATTCTGGTAATATTGTCAGGATATTCTCTAGACCTATCAGTATAATGGTGCTGCCTCTTCCATATTGATATGTCTTTGAGAACGTAATGATCAATTTAAGAAATTGACTTTTCTCATTGGAGATCAGCATTTTCCACTGACCTCTAAGTCCAGCCAACTTTTGCGAGTAGCCAGCTGATTTTTGTTAAAATCCCACAAAAACGTGTTGACAAGAATACTGCCTTAAATAGGAATGCTGTGTACCTTGTTCTGTAAAGGTGGAACAACAGAACAGGAGCTAAGACCACAAGATGGCTGGATAAAACAGGAATTGATCAAGGGAAGAGGCATTGATGGAGATGGGTATGAGTATAAAGCTATAGTGCTACTCAGTCAATGGTTTGGTACGTCTTCATAAGATTTTTTTAATGATATATAGGGTCTCCAATAGACAGTTACAAGAGCTGGGAACATTTTGGGTTAATGTATAGTTAGACGGTTTCGAGCTCAAGCAGCTTACTTTTTGGTGCTGACAACAGTGACAACGGGGGGGGGGGAGTAAACATCTCTTTCAGCAAGTTTTCAGCATATTGAAAATGGTGACTTTTTTATGTATGTTGGCATTGCTCACTCTCAGTGATTCCGTTAGGTAGCCAAATTTGGCTACTTAACATTGCGATGTTATTGTGATGGCTTTAGGCTAGAACTGTGCTTCTCCCTTCACAATGACGACAGAAACACCAACTGCCCTGTGAAGAGGAGGAGGAGGAGGAAGAGAAAAGAAGCAAGCAAGGCATTCCTTGCCCCCTCCTTTTACTGTTGTAATGATTTGCCATTGTTTGATGTTATATATGCCTCTCTAGGACACCCTTGTTGGCTAAAGGGTGGGGTATAAATGCTTTAAATAAATAAATAAATGTCACCCAGTGCATATCCCTTTATTGAGTAGGATCATCCATGAGACAAATTCAAGGAAGCAGCAGCAGCAGAAGCCAGAGAAATGATAGCATTGGATACGATTGGAAAAAGTGAAAAATCACAAATTCTGAGCATTTTTTAAAATAAACCCAACTGAAATAGGCTAGCTTCTGCCTAAAATTCAAAAGTGGGAAATACCAGTAGTTTGCACAGCTTTAATGTACTCAAAAACAGAATGAAAGCTAGCATAGTTTAGTGACCAAGAAACTGTGCAAAGAACCAGGAATTTCCTGGGTCAAGCCTCACCTCAGCCATGGATTCACTTAGAGCAGGGGTTCTCAACCAGTGGTACTAGTACCACCAGTGGTACATCGGCCGATTGCTGGTGGTACTCGGACCACCAGAACCCTGCTCCGACGTGGTGCTTTCGAAGGTGCATTTTTTTGCTCCCGAGAGGCTCCTGCCTTTGGTCGAGTCTCTTGGGAATGCTGAGAAAGGGCCCTCCCACCTGTCCAGAGCCTCCTACCTGCATTTTCTGGCCTCCGAAAACCTGAAAACCCAGAAGTAACTGCCGATGATGTAATTGCCAGTCACTTGCGGTGGTACACAGTAGGAGTCGCACCAGAGGTGATACTTGGCTGGATAAAGGTTGAGAACCCCTGACTTAGAGGCAACAAACCACTTAAGAACATAAGAAGAGTCCTGCTGGATCAGGCCAAAGGCCCATCTAGTCCAGCTTCCTGTATCACACAGTGGCCCCACCAGATGCCTCAGGGAGCACACAGCCAACAAGATAACCTGTTTCCTGCTGCCACTCCCCTGCACCTGGCACAGAGAAAACCTACTTCTAAAACCAGGAGGTTGCTTATGGCTTGTAACCTGTGATGGTCTTTTCCTCCATGAATCTGTCTAAACCCCTTTTAAAGGCATCTAGGCCAGGTGCCATCACCACATCCTGTGGCAAGGAGTTCCACAGATGAATTACACGCTGGGTAAAGAAATATTTTCTTTTATCCGTTCTAACTCTCCCTCCACTCAATTTTAGTGCATGTCCCCTGGTTCTGGTGTTGTGCGAGAGGGAGAAGAATTTCGCTCTATCCACTCTCTCCATCCCATGCATAATTTTATACATCTCAATCATGTCCCCCCCCCCTCAGGCGCCTTTTTCTAGATTGAAAAGCCCCAAACGCTGTAGCCTTTCCTCATAAGGGAGGTGCTTCAGCCCACGAATCATTCTGGTCGCTCTTTTCTGCACATTTTCCAATTCAACTATATCCTTTTTGAGGTGTGGTGACCAGAACTGGACACAATACTCCAGATGTGGCCTTACCATCAATTTGTACAAAGGCAGAATGATCTTGGCCGTTTTATTCTCAATCCCTTTTTTAATGATCCCGAGCATGGAATTGGCCTTCTTCACAGCCACCGCACACTGGATCGACACTTTCATCGACCTGTCTACCATCACCCCAAGATCTCTCTCTTCATCCATCACAGACAGCTCAGAACCTATTAGCGTATATGTGAAATTTTGGTTTATTGCCCCAATGTGCATCACTTTGCACTTACTTACATTGAAGCGTATCTGCCATTTTGCTGCCCATTCTCCCAGTTTGGAGAGATCCTTCTGGAGCTCTTCATGATCCTTGCTGGTCTTCACCACCCAGAAAAGTTTAGTGTCATCCGCAAACTTGGCCACCTCCCTGCTTATCCCCAATTCCAGGTCATTTATGAATAAGTTGAAAAGCACCGGTCCCAAGACCGATCCTTGGGGCACACCGCTTTTCACCTCTCGCCACTGTGAAAATTTCCCATTGACTCCCACTCGCTGTTTCTTGGTCTTCAACCAGTTCCTAATCCACAAGAGGACCTGCCCTCTTATTCCCTGACTGTGGAGTTTTCTCAGGAGCCTTTCATTAGGGACCGTGTGAAACGCCTTCTGAAAATCCAGATATATAATATCCACAGGTTCGTTCGCATCCACATGCCTGTTGTCCTTTTCAAAGAATTCTAAAAGTTTTGTGAGGCAAGACTTCCCCTTGCAGAAGCCATGCTGACTCTCACTCTGCAAAGCTTGTTCTGCTATGTGTTTTAAGATTTTATCCTTAATGAGACTTTCCACCACCTTCCCTGGAACGGATGTTAGGCTGACCGGCCTGTAGTTTCCTGGGTCCCCCCTCCTTCCTTTTTTAAAGATTGGCGTTACATTATCTATCCTCCAATCCTCTGGCACAGTGGCTATTTTAAGGGACAAGTTGCATATTTTGGTCAATAGGTCAGCAACTTCATTCTTGAGTTCCTTCAGAACTCTTGGGTGGATGCCATCTGGGCCTGGTGATTTATTGATCTTTATTTTGTCAATTAATTCTGAGACGTCATCTCTTTTTGACGTCTCTTTTTCAACCTCTATTTGACTTAATTCTTTAGTCAGGGCAGGCCGTTCAGGCAGCCGTATTTGCCCGAGGTCTTCTGCCATGAAGATAGATGCAAAGAACTCGTTTAATTTCTCTGCAATCTCCGTCCCCTTTTATCACCCCTTTCTCTCCCTCACCGTCCAGTGGACCAACCGTTTCCCTGGCAGGTTTCCTGCTTCTAACATATTTGAAGAAGCTTTTATTATTCCTTTATGTTGCCTGCCATACGTTCCTCAAAGTCTTGCTTGGCCTCCTGTATCATCTTTTTACATTTCTTTTGCCACAGTTTGTGCTCCTGTTTATTTTCCTCATTAGGGCAAGACTTCAATTTACGGAAGGAGGCTTCCTTGCCTTCTATAGCTGTTAGCCATGCCGGCACCCTCCTGGACTTAGTCAAGCCCTTCCTCCTTTGTGGGATACACTCCCACTGGGCCTCTATTACTGTTGTTTTGAACAGCGTCCATGCATTCTGGAGCGAATGGACTCTTTTTACCTTCCTCTCAGCCTCAGCCTTTGAGCTGCTATATGGGGATAATAAGACCTACCATACAGGCTTGTTTTAAATCTTATTGAGATCATATATATGCAGCACTTTTGTACGCTCTGAAGTGTTCTTTACTAACACAATTACTAACACAAAAGCTGAATATTGTCCTAATTAAATGTAAGTATACCACTGTTGGAAACCAAGTTAAATTAATGTGATTCAGATTAAACCTGTCCAAGAGACCTGTATGTCTTCTTGCAGAGAATGAAGAAAACTAGTGAGAGCCATACTTATCTGGGGAAACTTTTCTTTCCTGATGCATGGTAACAGATAGACACAATTCCAAGTATGTAAACAAAAAAACTAACAGCCAAGTACCTGAGATAAAATTCTGTTATCACTTCAGCACCAGAAACCGGTATGTCATCTACACATGTGGCAATCTCAGAATAGATTTGATAAAGAACAGGGCTGAGGGCAAAGCTAGAATGTGTCACGGGGCGAAGACTGGTGTCGGAAGAATACAAAACAAAACGGAAACTAAAGCCTATCAGATGAATCAGCGATAATGGCTGCTATCGCTGCCTCTGCATACAGTTTCAGCTATGTTCAGGTTTTCTCTGGTATTTTCTCAGATATGTTATCGCCATAGCAGTTGTCTTGGCAACTGCGGCTACAAATATATATATATATTTTTAAGAGAAAAGGTGGGGTTGGAAGAAAACTGGAATTGTTCATACACCCTATTGTGTATGAGATTATTTTTGAATAGAGACTAGAACAATGACCAGGTATAGGCATAGATTCTTGATTTTCCTGATAGTTTGCAAAATGATATTGAACAAAACACTTCAGTTGTTTCTGTCCCAGATTATTACCATTTTAAAGGCAAGTATATTGCTTCACATTTGTTTAGGGACTTGATTGCTCCTGCTAGAAGGTATTTAGAAATTGAACTGTGGAACTTGTGTTCCAACCTTGTTTACCTTTATTATTTATTGACCCTTTGCCTAAAAACTGTTGAAAAGATACTATTCAGATGTAAATGCCATGCAGTGAAATAAATAAGCATTTGGAAGAAGGTTTGAACAGGCGGCAAAATGTTACATATCGACGCTGGATAACTGATTGGCAAGAAAGATAAGGAGGGAGCAGGAAATGGCTCAAGTCTAGTAGTGGATCCTGCTGAAGAAAGTGTACTGATCTAAATCTCTTTAGTCTGTAATCTGTTAGGAGGCAGGATTGTGGATAAGAGTACAAAAGGCATGGCTGAAGCAGAAGCAATTAATTGGAGTGTCGTGTACTAGAATGCTACCGTACAGTTGAAAAGGTGGACAATGCGCTTAGTTACCATGTAAAGGTCAAAATATTGGGTAACCAAGCAGGAAAAGCGTGGTTTAACTTAGCAATGGCAGGAAAAACAAATACTGTAGTGAATGCTGAAATGTCCCCATGATTGGAGAAAATGGTGTCAGCAACAGAGGGTGACAAAGCCTTTTTCATAATACTGTATATGGCTTGTACTGTTCTGTGTGTCTTCATGAGGTGGTTTGTTCTACCAGTTGCTTAGATATGTGAAATACTTAGATTTGTGAAAGTATCAATCAGCTATGATTTATTTAACCAAGTGTTCCAAAAGATAAACTTGGATGTGGCTTCTTGTTTGACCTTCTGTGCATGGGTATAGATCAGGGGCCGTGGTGGCTTAGTGGTTAAGATGCTGAACTGCAGACCAGAAGGTCATTAGGACAGCAGTTCGAGACCTGAGTGTCGCATGACAGAGTAAGCTCCCGTCTCCAGTCCCAGCTCCTGCCAACCTAGCAGTTCGAAAGTAAGAAATTGCAAGTAGATAGGTACTGTTGCGGCGGGAAGGTAATTGCGTTCCATTAGTCATGCCGGCCACATGAGCATGGAAGCATCTTCGGACAGCGCTGACTCCGGCCTTAGAAATGGAGATGAGCACCGCACCCTTGAGTTGGACACGACTGGCTTTCGAGCAGGAGAGACCTTTACCTATAGATCTTTCAAATGCAAAATACACCTGAACCCTTACACTAGCCAACTTCCTGGTAAAATATACAGAAGCAAACATAGGAATAAGCAAGCAGAACAAAGTAGTGGGTAGCAGCAATGAGGTAAGTAAGGGAGCAGAGCTGTGACAGCCAGTGTCAAAGTCTGTGACACCTGCAATAGCTCCATGTGGTGGGAGCTCTGTCGATAACAGTAATATCATAGTCCTCATTCCCTACTGTAACAAAGCTGTGTATCTGAAACAACTACATATTCCTCCCGTTTACTCTTCCTCCATTCCCCTTCTTGTCTCCTGTTGTCTTCCTTGCCTTCCTTCCTTCCTGTTGCAATTTCTTTCAATAACTGGATTGAAAGCTCCTAGGACTCAGGTAACCAAAGTATGACCTGTGGGCCAGATCTGGTTTATGAGAGCCTCCAGAAACTGGCACTTTGCTTGACTCTCCACCCCCAGAGCTAAAAACACATGAAGAACAGACAAGACAGCAGTGGTATCTGAGCTTCATCTGTCTACATTGTCTTGCTGCTATTGCCTTCTCTTGGCTGGACCTGGACCAGTCTCTCTTCGTGATGTAGAGAGTCTTTTCAGATCCATTCAGAAGTCTCTCAGAATCCCCCTCTTTCCATGTGTGGGCACCTCCCTCCACCCTTAGCTGAGAGTCAGTTCTCTTCTCTTGGCTCTCTGTCTCTTCCTCTCCACCTCCCAAGTAGTTCATGTTCACCTGCAGAGCCAGCCAGAAGATTGAGCCAGGAGTACTTCTTCAACATGAGTGTGGGACTGAAGGGACCCTTTTTATGTTTGTTTTACTGGGGTTTTATCAGGGGGAAACCCTGCACCTGGATAGAGAGAGGGAGGGAGACAGGAACCTGAAGATAGGTTTTAACAGAAATATGTATCTATGTTTTCTTAACTTGGGGCGCCACGGTGGCTTAGTGGTTAAGATGCTGAACTGCAGACTGGAAGGTAGGACATATGTGCCACGTGACTGTGTGAGCTACTGACTTCGGCTCCAGCTCCTGCCAACCTAGCAGTTCTAAAGCAAGAAATGGCACCGCCTTGGCGGGAAGGTAACAGTGTTCCATGCGCCTTGGCGTTGAGTCATGCTGGCCACATGACCCGGAAGCATCTTCTGACAGTGCTGGCTCTTCAGCTTTGAAACTGAGATGAGCACTGCCCCTAGAGTCAGTAACGACTAGCCTTTGAGCGAGGGGAACCTTTTTTTATTCTTAACTTGGAAAAAGAAAACTCACACAACTTGGGTGCATTGCTAATGAGGGGGTGGCGAAGGACCTGGAAAGATGGGTGATTAATTGTTGAAACTTAGCTTCTCAAATGCAAATGCCAGTGAGGAAAAATCTGCATCACAACCTTCCTTTGCTTTCCTTGCCTGCCATCCCCAGCAGCACCTGTGTTCAAGGTTTGCTTGCCTGGAGACCACTATGGTAGAAGCCTGAGCCTGGAGCCTATCCTGCTCTCCCTTTCCACTCATGATCCTTCTCCTTCCATACTCTTTCCATCTTGTACTGGAACTTGCATGGCTGGGGGTGGGGGGACCTGAGCACGTTTCCATCACTGGGCCCCATTGCAGACCCCAGACCAGCCCATTCTCATCTAGGGCAGAGGCAAGCTAAGGAAGGCAAGCTTGAAAAGGAAGTTGGAGGTTACCATCTTCTTTGCCTGCCCACCCAGGTCAGAACAGCAGCAGGTATGGCAGGCAGGAGTCATGGCAGAACAAGGGGGGGGGGTTTCTTTCCTGTGTGTCTTTTGTGCCCCTTTGCCCCTCATTGTCTGTCTCTTCCTATGCTTCTTTTTTTCCTTTGTGTGTGTCCTCCTTTCCCCCTCTGCCCCATCTTCTCTCTGTGAGTAAATGTGTGTCCCCTCTTCTGCGCCCCTCATAGCTTGTGTGTGCGCATGTGTGTATGTCTCTTACCTCTCAACATCCATGCCCTGTATGAGTGTGTTCTCTCTTTTCTGTGCTGTATGTGTGTGTGAGAGAGAGAGAAGAGGAAGACAGCTAAACAGTGTGCATAATTCTCTGTTACAGATGCACTGATTGATTTGAACTAGTTATGTATCAGCTCCTTGTTTCTCAGCTGTAAAAATGGAACAAAACGTTGGGTCAATGTTTGGTTTCTTTATTGTGGTGATACTGATGAGAACAAGTGTGCATTATGCCCCTCCGTACAATTTCCACGACCCAATATAGCCCTCGGGCAAAATGTTCACCCCAGGCACAGAGCTGACCTTTCAGTTTTACATTAAGTTCCATGTATATGGATGGTGCTATATTAATTAAAAAATAATGTTGCTCCCATATTAGAGACCAAGCAAACTTGTCTGTATTCTGAACAATCTGCTGGCTGCCAGACACCCATCTTCTAAGCTGATGTTGTTGTAGGGTATCTAAAGGATTGGAATTGTGCATTTTGGTACTGCTGAATAATTGTGCTTCCTCGTTTGGAAAACCTGTAGGGAAGTAGATGGCTTTAGATGCTGGGCTGGTATAACACAGTGTAGCGGAATTTTAAGCAGATGATAATTAATAATGGAGGATCAGGAAGACTGGTGAACAATGAAAAAGTATAAGAACATAAGAACATAAGAAGAGCCCTGCTGGATCAGGCCAAAAGCCCATCTAGTCCAGCTTCCTGTGTCACACAGTGGCCCCACCAGATGCCTCAGGGAGCACACGAGACAACAAGATACCTGTGTCCAGTCGCCACTCCCTTGCACCTGGCACAGAGAAAACCCACTTCTAAAACCAGGAGGTTGCTTATGGCTTGTAACCTGTGATGGTCTTTTCCTCCATGAATTTGTCCAAACCCCTTTTAAAGGCATCTAGGCCAGGTGCCATCACCACATCCTGTGGCAAGGAGTTCCACAGATGAATCACACGCTGGGTAAAGAAATATTTTCTTTTGTCTGTTCTAACTCTCCCTCCACTCAAGTATGGGTTTATTGTTACGCAGCGCAGTGGACAGCACCCCAGGAGGGGATGCTGACCCTTTGCTACAAGTGAGCACAGTTTTTATACCTTCCAGAACTGACCATCACATGCTTACAAGAGACATGCATGATCAGGTGGGCATACAGGTCTTGAGGAGATTACTGATTTACTTTTCTTAGGGACAATGAGAGGAGGTAGCTTTACAATAGAATCTGACACCTCTTGATGGTCCCAGCCAGTCCTGTGGGACTTACCGTAATTGAGTTAGTCCAGGGGAGTTCCTGGCTCCAGGAGCCAGCCTGATGTGTGTGCCATTCCGAAGAGGAGGGAGTGATGAAGTTATTTACGCAAGCGTTCTACCCATGCTAATAGGCAAACAGGCATGAATAAAACAATACCTAAACATTCTGTTTCAACAGACTTTAGGCTAGCAACCTGCTCATCTCCTCAGGTCGATTGCAAGAAATTCCCATTTCAGATGGATTTGAGAACTGTGAGTCTTCTGGGGGAGGAGTTTCTCCAGCTGGAGATCATTATCAGAAGGATCAAGGAGCTGCATTCAATCCTTTCCCAGTTGCTGCTTCTGACAACTTTAAAGGGAAACATGACTAGGCATTCTCTCTGTTACTACAGATTGACACCAGTTTAGGCCGTATGCCAAGTTGCACAAGAAATCAGAGTGTTGGATCACGTTTATAATTTTAGTGCACAGATATTCAATACAGGGTGTTTAGTACAGAGACTGATAATTGGAAGTTTGCTATTTTCAGTTATTTCACTGGCCCTTATGTAACCTTTGTAGTGTGTCTCATGCTTCTTTCAGAATGCCTGGATTCATATTTCTCAATTCATTACCAAACAAACAATAAGCCCATGCTTGCCACAAAACATGGCTCTGTGTACGTACAAATCAGGAGCAGTCAGCTCTCTGTCTTCAGTAATTAGTGCAATATCAGCCACAGTGTCCTGACAACAAACACGCCGCTGCTTTTATAACATCTGGTGTTCAGGACTAAACAGTGACCTTCCTCATAATGACCTTTCGGTTTAATCCGTTTTGAAAATAAATCTTATTATATGGATGAGTCAGCAAATGGCTGTACTGTGTTTGCTGTTTACAGTGTGCATTTTCCAGGCAGTACAAAATGAGTTGCTTTCTTTTTCTTTTTTTTTGCAATTCATACTTAAGAGTAAGACATGCCTTTATGAGGCTGTTGTTTTTATTAATCATTTTAGCAAATAAATGATTGGCTAGAAATGTTGCACTACAATCTATGGGTGCTTTCTGTGGACCTAGACTGAAACTGGCTTCCACCTTGAAATGTCATATCTCATATAGGGCTGTTTTCACTGTCAGCATTATGAACCATAAATGTTGGGGGAGACACCTGGGGGTGAGAAGGTGGGATAACAGTCCAGTGCTTCCACTGCCTTCTGCCCGACCTATGTCACTACTGCTGCTGCAGAGAGACTTCACCATCCCACCTTCCATGATGGGAGAATGCATGCACCAACTTCGTTCCCACCTGGATCACAAGCAATTCCTTTTCAAGAGCCACTGGCAAGTACTGAATGGAGGAGGTACTGGGGTTGAAAATGGACTGCATGATGATGACCAGCTGTTCCCACCACTCTCCACAATTCCAGAATTGATGCAGACACTACCACTTAATTCCTGACACTTGGGAGGCTCCACCATCACAGTTTTTTTTTCTTCCCTGCAGAAGTAAACAAAAGTATTGATACGTTTTCAAGCTAAAATTTCAATGAAAATCATATAGGAGCTGAACAATCCAGAGGATAACTAGAAATATTTGTTGTTGTTGTTCAGTCGTTAAGTCGTGTCCGACCCTTCGTGATCCCATGAACCATATCCCGCCAGGCCTTCCTGTCCTCCACTATCTTCCTGAGTTCGCTCATTTTCATGTTCGTTGCATCGGTGATGCTGTCTAACCATCTCATCCTTTGCCTTCCCCTTCTCCTTTTGCCTTCAATCTTTCCCAGAATCAGAGTCTTCTCCAGAGAGTCCTCTCTTCACATTAGGTGGCCAAAATATTTGAGTTTCAGCTTCGGTACCTATCCTTCCAGGGAACAATCAGGGTTGATTTCATTTAGGATTGACTGATTTGATCTCCTAGCAGTCATATTTAAAATATGTTTAATAACAATTGGGAGGGACCTGTAACAAAACAGTGCTGTGTATCCCCAGTTCCTAAGATGAGGGCATCTGTGCAGGGCTCTAACTAGTTTAGAACAGGGTGGGGTGGTGGTGGGAGTTTCAGAAGGGGGAAAGGACCCCTTTTTCTATCTCACTTGTTCCCCTGCTGTGCTATATAGTGCTAGAGAGTCAGGTTTGGGGTGGATTGCAAGCCCTGAACACCGGGCATTTGATTGCTGTACAGCAGAACCAGAGATGGGATTCATTTTCAGACTCCCGTTCACTACCTGTTCTCATCATTAGTGTTCAATATGTTGTTCTTGTTTCTTGTATTCTGTTGGGGATGGGGTGAGAATCATTTCTTTCCCCTTCTATTCTTCAAATAACTCTTCAGATACTTTTTCTCTTCTTTTTCTTTATTCTCTCCCATTACATGTGTTGCCTGAGTTTCCTGCTTTCCCTTACTTAGAGAGACAACCTCATGCTTTAAACAACTCTGGATCCAGCGATGGCTTCTAACAGCAGCCACAAGCTACACAAGAGTGGTTTTTAATGTGTGTTCCAGTGAGTCCTGGGAAGTGCAGTAATAGCAGAGAAGAGCAGTAATAGAGGATACGTTTCCCAGAAATAGAGCTTGCCAGTACTATTGATTTCCTACAGTGCGCAGCTGAGGAGACTACTGGGTGTCACCTGGTCAAGCTGCCCTCGTCAGAGCCCTATACAGACTCCACTTACCCACCCTAGCATATGCCCCAGAATTTGCAGAATCCTGAAATTCTCAGCTAAACATGCAGCTGTTCATTAAGAAATGAGGAGGCTTCATAGAAGGCGGAAATTTAGAATAATGCTGCTATATAGCTAAATGTTTAAAAGCACTAGCAAATGTCTCCTTTTTTGTTTCTTGCTCACAACCTTGAGCAGTCTCAAATACAGAGAAACAACCAAAGCCGCTAGCCATTCACTTTCTCTGGTAATAGCCATAAACCAGGCACCCCATTACTAATTCATTTTACATGGCTTGACTTGTTGTTGTTTTTTTTTAAAAAAGACTGTTGCATTGATATTCTTGCACTTTTTTTCCTTCTAGTACAAACAAGTGGAACAGTACATGTCATTCCATAAACTACCTGCTGATATGCGTCAGAAGATCCATGATTATTATGAGCACCGTTACCAAGGCAAGATCTTTGATGAGGAGAGTATTCTCAATGAGCTGAACGACCCACTTAGGGAGGTAAGGAAATCAACAATACTGAAATATTTTTCCTCCATGGTTTCTCCTAAGTTTAAACCAGTGACCCTAGATGACACTGAGCTTGTTAAAAATGAAGAGAAACAAAATGCCCTGTGTTACCCATCAGAGTGGAAATGCAAAAGTTCTGGTCTGAGCTGATACTGCGTATCATTTTGTACCAGGTCATTTTTTGGTGCCATATGTGATAGAAACAAAAGATTAGGATAACTCACTGTCAAGAATCCGTGAGTCAGAGGAGCGCAAAAACATAATTTTTCCCCATCCCATAATCCCAATGCTACTTTTAAATTTCTTTGGATATGGGGGATTCCCAGCATGTTTTAAGGACCCACTCTTAGATGTGTTCAAATACATTGCAAAAAAAAGGCAGTGTATTTTATGACCATTTGTTATGGTTGCTTCATAGTCTTACAATAACTATAGCAAGATTAACAGTGCAGCTCATACAGGGCGCAATCCAAACCTTGCGCCTTGTGAAAATGGGAGGCCCCAGAATGGAAAGGGGATTCAAATCCCAAAAGGGGAATTCAAAGGGAATTGAATCCCCTTTCCATTCTGGGGCCTCCCATTTTCGCTGGGCCGCTGGTTACAACGGCGGCCTAAGTAGGTTTGGATTGCGCCCACAGTCACTTTTCTAAGCCGAAGGATTTTTGCCATTGACATTTATTTATTTTATTTTATTTTTCACATTTTTATACCACCCTTCCTCCAAGGAGCTCAGAGTGGTGTACATATTTCCTCCCCTCCTTTTTGTCCTCACAACAACCCTGTGAGGTAGGTGGGGCTGAGAGATAGTGACTGGCCCAAGGTCACCCAGGAAGCTTCGTGGCTGAGCGGGGATTTGAACCTGGATCTTCCAGGTCTAAGTCCGACTCCCAAACCACTACCACATTCAGTTTCTTAGACCAATTTCACTCTACCTGTAGGAACACTGAGCTGGCCAGAAATATAGGTCCTCCTATGTACCAAGCCATCCAATTGCTATCCTCAGTGGTGCCTTTGTTTTTTGACGTTGAAGAAATTTCACAGGGTGGTTTGTACATTTGAGGACTAATGCACAGATTAAAAAGTAACTAGCCACTAGGGAGATGTGGCATTTACTCAAGAAGTTTTATTTTATGTCAAGGACTCAATCGTGGAACTGCTCAAATTATTGATTAAAATCTGTATTGTGTTACTAAAATGACCTTCCTTGCCAGATGATTGAAAGACTATCAGTGTAGCACCATTTTTTTTTTTTAAGTATCCAGGTTCATCCAGAAAACTACAGATCAGTCATCCCGGTTTTCTTTTCCGGTTTTCTTTTCCAACGTGACCTGGTGGAAAACATGATTAAGGCTAGCTTTGTTTAAATATATAGGATAGCAGGTCTTGTGGAGGACTGATCAAGTACAGCTTTTCTAGGAAAGTCTTCCTTTATCAATAGGGTTTTGCAATCACCAAATGTGGAGAATTAAGTAGAATTAGGTCATCTGAATTTGTCCAGCTAGTGATGGACTCTGCAGCTTGGATAAGCTCAATTTTTTGCATTTTATCCAACTAATGGAGACTGCAGCGTAAATTCCTTCTCTGTCTAGAAGCATAAATTTTCCATTAGCGGTATTGAAATGTCATGCTCATTAATTGTAAGATCTAATATAGAATGACAAATGCTAAAACTTCTATGCTTGATAGTGTTTAACTCTGCAATGTGTAACCTTTTCAGACTGAGTTTTCAAGGCTCTACTTCTTGGATCACAAAGTTTCTTTCTTTTGCCTACCAGGAATTGCAATTTATTTTTATTGCACCTACAAAAAATGCCAATGAGCTAACAATCTCTTCAAAATACATTAAAAAATAAAATGCCTCACCCAAGAAGTGGGCAGCTGAATACATGAGCAGTAGAATGGGAATGATTGGGTAACATAAACTATAGCAGGTCACTGATGTGCTGGTGTAATTATATTGTGATTTTGCTTGTTATACATGTTTGTACTTGGTGAAATAATGTGGAATGAATACCCTCATCAGCCGCTGCATTCAGTTTTTGAGAGCTGCAGCAACCGCTAATGACAATGTTCCATTTTCACTGGTTAAATAAATAAATATTTTTGATGGGGGGAGAAAAACCAACCATAGCAACATGTTGTGAGTTGAGTAACATTGACGGATTAAGGGTGCAATCCGATCCTACTTAGGCCAGCCGTTGTAACCAGCAGCCCAGCGAAAACGGGAGGCCCCAGAACGGAAAGGGGATTCAAATCCCCTTTGAATTCCCCTTTTGGAGGGGATTTGAATCCCCTTTCCGTTCTGGGGCCTCCTGTTTTCGCTGGGCCGCTGGTGCTACGTAGGATCGGATTGCGCCCTAAGTTTCTCAAAACCAGGTGTAACTTTAGATACCAATCTCTGATTGAGCCCAGCAAAACACTGTTCCATCTGAGACCTGGTTGTCACAGACTTTACAGATGAGGATGCAAACTTGTGTCTCAACTGCAACACATCTGACTACAAAAAGGGGCCTTGCATGATAAAATGTGCTCCCACCCACATAAAAATGGCTGAAAACATAAAAGAGCTTTGCCTGATCATCTAGATTCCTGCTGGTCCAACAGCCTGTACCTAACAGAGGCCAGTCAGATGCTTTTGGAA
Source organism: Plestiodon gilberti rubricaudatus (assembly GCA_026170595.1). Lineage (NCBI taxonomy): Eukaryota > Metazoa > Chordata > Lepidosauria > Squamata > Scincidae > Plestiodon > Plestiodon gilberti. The sequence continues at coordinate 21,525,726 of JANXHW010000002.1, read as the reverse complement.
AAACTACAAGCAGGGCACGGGCAACAATCTTCCATCCCAGCAATTAGTGCTTGGCCACATACAGCCTCAGAGCTGGGTAAGTTTCATTCAGTTGCCATGGGTAACAGTGATAACAGACCTTCCCACCATGAATTGCTCTAATTCCCTTTTAAAGCTGTGTAAGCCCATAGCCCCACACCCACAGATACAGGGAGCGAGGGAGAAGTGGTCTAGTCCAGAGATGGATTTACCATCTCAGCAGCTCTTAGTGAGAATTAGACAAAGTTCTGCTGAACCGTGGAATATCTATTCCTTTATTATTAATACATACACTCTCACTCTCGCTCTTATTCCAAGCAATGCCTTATTGGTTGCTTTTCTTTTGTTCTTCATCCATTCTGATTTTACAGCTTTTAGAAGCAGGCATATTAAGTTACCGTAGTTCTTGTGCCTAGTAAAGACATTGGGGAGAGGTGCTAAATGTTTGTTCTCATATAGAACAGTAGATGTCACAGTCCAGTTTCCTTTGGATCCTAGTGCCCTCTACCTTCTGGAATTCTTGCAAACAGTACTAGAAGAAGTGGAGCTTTTTATATTGTTGCCAGGAGTAGCATCAGAAGTTGGCGAGGTTGGGCACTGCCCAACGTGCTATGCCAGGACTGGCCCAAGAAACCTGTTTGTTCTCCTGTTGCCTGAGGTTCGTAAGCAAGAGTACTTAACTCAGGACCACTTCACTAGTATTAGTTATTCCTTAAGGCGGAGCTGCACCGCACGTGTTCGCGTTGGTCACGTTCTGGCACGTTCCAAGAGCGTCCAACGTGCCAGAAGTCGCCTTGGAGTCGGACTCCACTTGACATGGGATGGGACGGCAGATGAATGCTGTTACGCACAAATAGCAACACACCGGACGCAGGTGGACCCGGTTGGACGCAACGAGCCGGGACGCGTCCGGTGTAGTTCCACCTTTAACTGTTCTGATATGCTGAGTATGTCTTCTTGCTTTGTAGATTTAAGGTTTAACACATCTCAGTGGGAAGCAGGAATTTTATTAAAAGCAAAAAACACAAATATGCTAGGCCACAATTGAAGTCAGCTCACCTCTGAGATAAAGGAGTGTTTTAAAAAAAACCTTCTAAACCCTCTCATTGCTCTGTCAGAATATCTGTGTCAGAGCATAGACTTTATAAAACAAATACCTAGGACACTCTAGACTAGAGCTTTGTATGATTGATCCACCACTAATGGATGCATTTTAGTTGCAGCAAATAACACAATTTATTATTTTACCAAATATTGCATTTGCTCTATGGTAGCAGTATTCTAAAAGCATTACCGTGAAAATGTCCAGGATAGCCTCAGGCCTTTATACAGTCCAGCTAGTAACTGACTGAGTGGAGAAATGGAATATGAAGATGTGTGCTTTTACTAACGGCAAACATGCAGTGCTTCTGCATAGAAAGTGCACTTTAATAAAAACAAGGAATAATATTATTAATACAGTATATGTAGTGAATAAGCCCATCAAATTCCTCAGGAATAGATACTGAAAAATGACCACACCTTGGGGGGGGGGGGGAGAGAACCAACCATATTGGCATTGCTTGCAGTCCTGCTGTTCATTCAAGAACATTTTTGGAAATGACCAAACGAGAATGAAATATAGAATGAGAATGAAAATAGCATGAAAAAATATTGAGAGTCTAGCTCTAGATGTAACCATGTTTCACTTTTGGAATTACACCACCTGGAAAAACAGTTTCATTCATGCCTCTCCTCTGATCTACCATCAGTGGAACTTTGCTAGCCAAGAAACTGCTGGCAGCTGCTCATTCTGCACAGATGGGCTGGTTTTAAATTGATCTGCAGGGTTTTTCAAATGACCATTAGCCAGTGACTTCTTTCTGATGTATTTAGTGCATCAGTTTATCACAATGTGCTTGCAGCATCTCGGAAATAAGCTCTAGAGTGCCAATAGAAAGAATTCATGCTTTTTTTGACCATAGGAGCCTAAAACAGATCTTGCGTTTTTCTAGTGACTTCTGTGACATCACACATACTTCCAGGCCTGGAATTCCTAAATAATAGTGGGATGGGGGGAAGAACATACCATTTGTTTCAAGAAGGGTTCTTCTCAAAATAATTGCAGTTTAATTTATTGAAATCATAGTGGTGGACAGATCTGTAATTATATGCATACCTAATGTAAACAATCACTTTGCTGAAACCCTACTAATTCTCTGTACACATAGAGATAGAAAGTGTTGTGTGGGTGCGTGTGCGCACGCTACAGGCATTACTGCTACACTTAGCACATGTTCACATGGTTCCTATCAACAGCAACCTTTTGAGCAAAAACTGGTACCCATAAATGGGAGTAGATCCATGTTATCCTGGGACAACAGCAGCTGGTTTGGCCTACAGTGCTGATACAATAAGAAGCAATGCTTGTACAGAACTACTATTTGGGGAATTCCTCCCTTTCTCTGTTTCAGACCACACATGATTATTCCTCAAAAGCATCATTGTCTCCGGGCCACTACTGATTAACTGACTATTGTAATATAGACAATTCAGTGGGCCCAGGTATTATGTATAGGTGCCAAATGGATAGACCCTTTTGCTTCAGGAAAAGGTCTGTCCTATGCTGATAACACATCCATAGCTATAAAAAGAATTATTACAGTAAATGGTGTTTTTCAGTATAATCTTAAATGTATTCAAGAGCAAGACTTTAATGAATTTTCCCTGTTATCAAAGTCTCTTTAATGAAACCTGAAATTACTCCAGCCTTCCATATTTATGTGACACAGCAGCAATTCATAGAAACCGGTCCCTATCCACTATACCACAATTAATGGCTGAATCCTATTGGGCCTCGCTGCCAGTGGAACGTGCGTTCCGCTGGCAGTGACTGCCACAAAACGGCCATAAAGCACGTTCCAACAGCATGCCAAGTAGTGTGCAGGCGGGAAGGCTAAAGCCTGCGTCAACATCCCGAATAGGACCCACCGAGGCAGGTAAGGTATTGCAGGCAGAGGGCAGAACGGGGACAGGGAGGGGCAAAACTGGACAGAAAGAAGGTGTAACGGGGCGGGGAGGCTGTGGGAGAGGGTGGACCTGGCGACGACGGCACACACCGGATCATATCTCCTCTTGCAGCAACCTCCCCCGCCCTCTTTCTCTCCTTAGACATGCACTAGCGAAATTCCTAGTGCAGGTCTGAGGAGACCCATTGAAGAGCAGGAGGCTTATGCAGGGGTAAAGGGATTTAAATTCCCTTTTCCTGCTGATGCTTTCCAATTCATCCCCACCCACCCCTGCTGGATACAGTGTGCCTGTTTTTGACTGGGGGGGGGGGGGTGAGAATAGGATTTGGCTGTAAGAATCTGCTCTCAAATATATTTGGTATAAAAGACCTGAAGTGGATCAAATACATTGATTGCATCAATAATTATTATGAGTGTAAAAATAGTTAATGTTTCCTACAAGTAGTGGTGGAAATTTCTTCCAAACATATAAGATATTGATGTACTGTATTTCAATATTTTGCAACCCATTCTGGCCACTATTTTAAAAAACCATTGCACCATGAAAACCGACTGATCCACACTGCACTATTTGCATAATGACTAGTGAATCATCTTATATTTATATTAATTTGTATTAATCAGTAGATGACTCAGATTTACTTGGGTTTAAAAAGTAAGCAAAGCTTCCTGGTTTTGATCTGTGGAAATTACAGCCCAATCCTATCCCCCCCCCCACCTTCTGCCAAGCAGCTGCGCTGACGGATCAGATGGCCAGCGAGAGGTAAGAAAATTGTTTTCTACTTACCTTCCAGAAGGCCGCCTGATCCCTGATGAGTCTCCTCAGACCCTCACCAGCTATTTTAATGGCATACGTTTGAGGAGACGAAGGGGGCAGGGCAGATTGAAAAATTGAGCATAAGATCCAGTGTGTGCCTTTGCTGCTAAGACCCACTCCCTCCAGCCCACTCCCCATCTGAACTCGATTTTCACCACCAGAAATACTAGTGGTAGCCCCTGGCCCAGGTATTTTTAAAAGGAATTTGGATAAATCAATGGAGGATATTCTAATATCAGGTATTGGCCACAATAGCTAAATAAAACCTCCAGGTTCAGAGGCAGTGTACCTCTGAATACCAGTTTCTCAGGGGCAAACAGTGGAGGAGGACGTGTTGCCTTTGTGCCCTTCTGTTACCTTCCTGGAAACATCTGTGCCCATGTTGGACACAGGATACTCCTTCTGACTGATATAGCCGGGCTCTTCCAACCACTTTTTGATTTCCCTGTGTCTGTATATCAGATTTGAAAAACCCACTGGTTAGAATGCATGGTGTCGCATTAGAACTGAAAAACTGCTCTTCGCATCTCTTGTGAAAAAGCACAACCCGTAGCATAGTAGGACATAGTAGGACCCTGATTCCCTAGCAGAGGATATCATTACATTTACCTTGCATGTTACTTCCTATTTCGTTGTCGCCATGCAGATCAAATGAGCCCCTGATGAAAATGATAATCTGTTTGCTGTTTAATAAAGGGAGGATACAGTTGTCATTCGACCAGTCGTAAAGCTGAGAGCTACTGCAGCACGACAAACCTAACCTGTGAGAAAGAGGTTAATACCCTTTCTGAGCCATTATTTAAAGTTCAGAGCTACTCTATTTTTAGATAGTGGTGTGAGAAGATGTTGGCTGAAAATAGATACAGATCATGTCTCCTTGCAGAATATAGAACATTGGGACACTTCATTTCCAGAGAACATAATTGGTATTTGGAAATATAAGCTCCACGCTCTCAACCTTTTGTGCACTTTGAAAAGATTTGTTATGAAAACGCACACATACACAGCTTATGAGGCTTTCTAAGAAAGAACAGGCATAGTGCAACAGTGGGGGCATTGGTCAAGTTGCGGTTTTGGTGGCCCATTGGGGCTGGGGAGGAGGTAAATGACGTACACCTGTTCCCAAATTCCCCCCATTAGTACTAGGAATGTGCAAGCAGCCTGCTGCTCACTCCGTAACCAAGCTGGACTTTTTGAGTGTTCACATCAAGCTGTGGAAAAGCTTCAAGAGAACTTTCAAGTGTTTTAACCCTGAAAAAGTCCTCTTTCGGCCCCCAAACCCCTCCCTCTGCTCAAAAATGCTGCACCCAAGTCAGATTCGGGCCCGGTATTTGATTGAGAGTTTACATCTCAAGATTGCTCCATTCCGATACCTGCCACATACTTAATTAGTCCTGCTTGTAGGTTGGTACTATCAACCAGTCGGCACCAGGCTCCATAGAACGAGAATATATTTATGTAAATGATTTATATCCCGCTTTATATTTATATACGATTTATATTTTTGTTTTTAATTCATTGATTTATATTCCGCTTTTCCAGAGCTCAAGGCAGCTAACAAATTCACATTCAATAAAACAACATAAAATACTTAATAGAACACAACTAATCAATGAAATTCCAAAGCATCAGTGCATACCCCATTAATCACCATAGCAGCATAGAACAGAATGTAAATTAATGCACTTACTAAAAGCAAGCCTCCAAAATAAGATTAAAATATTAAAACCACAAGAATCATAACGCCACTGGCAGCACGGATACCCCCCCACACACTCACTACTTCAATACAGCAGTAAAAAAGTTGCAACTCCTAGCAATATCAGCTATAATTCCCTACAGTAGGTACTTCTTTTTGCACATTACACATGACCAGGGCTGACCTTTTATAGGGCTCAAGGCATAATACCTGACACAGGGTGCAATTCGCCGGCCTAGGGTGTCATTGAAAGTGCCAGAATGCACTTTTGTGGCACCTCGGGAATAAGCGGCGCTGGTACAGAGGCCGGCACTGCTTACTCCGCCGCCCTCCTGAAACCTTGTCACTGGACACAGGTAAGCCCTGTGCTGGGTGGCAGGCGTGCGTGGGGAGGGAGGGCCAGGATGGTGGGGGAGAGGGCGGGGATATTGGTGGCGCACTCTGCCGATATCCTAAACCCCTTCCCAGGCCTGCCTTGCCTTAAACAGCCTCCCCGGTTGTGCACCAGCTAAATTGTTGGCGCGCATCCGAGGAGACCCATTGGAGCCGCCGTGGCTTACACTGGGGGAAGGGGACAAACGGGGAAGGTGATCCTCAGCTCCACCAGCGCAGGCTGTATCCTGCATAGGATGCAGCGGCTGACCATTTACGCAGAATTGGGCTGCCTCTCTCTGTTAGTGTAAGGAAGCCTCTTGGCTGATGTGGCTCGTCTGAGTTTGCGCCTTTGGCAGATATGAATGGTGGCACACAGTTTGAATCTTTTGGAAATACAAATCTTTATCTAGGGATTTCATCTGGGCAGCCTATAACACTCTGTCTCAAATAGGAAGCGAGCGCTACAGCCGCCAAGGTTCTTATCCAGCTTCAACCAATACAAGTGCTGCCTGCCATCCAGCTGCCCACCTCCACATCCTTCACCACTTGTGGTGGTGGAGGAAGGATGGTATGCTCCTCTCCCTCCCAAATGTACCAAGTGGTTATGGCTGCAAGAAGCCAGGTTCTACATGTTCTGAGAAATACCATAGTGCTTCTCATAGAGAAATATCAGTATTCCGAGAAATACTGAGAAAACTGCATTTCCCAGTCCTCCTGACTCTTTGCCACAGCCGGATGCAACATGAAGAAGCAAGACAGATGCAGAAGCATTACCGGGGGGAAGGAGGCGATGGGCCCCCGGGCAGCACGTGGGGGGTGACAAAGTGGTGGGGGCAACAACCCCGCGGCATGGGCAGCAGGATTGGCAGCAGCGGGGCAAAAAACAGGCGGGTGGCGGTGCGAAAGTTCAGCCTGCCCGCCCTCCCTGCACCTAGGAAGCCCGTGATGTCAGTTCCGGTGGTGATGGCACAGGGGGTGATTTTTTTGCTGCGGCCCCCCCTCCCGCAGGGTGTTCATTTGCTTCTGGACAGACACCTCCCTCCCTCTCTTGTGCCACCACTGCAAAGCAGCGACTCAGTGGGTGGGTGTTTGGAGGGAGATAGATGGAAGGGGGAGGAAAAAACGGAGCTGTTAGGGGTGAGGTCAGATCCTGTCAATGCGCCTGATGACCCCATTGGATTACAATGGGGGGAGAAACTGGTCTTCAAAAAAAAAAAAAGGCTCTTTTCTGTGTTTGTTGGCAAACAGCTCACTTTAAAAAAACAAATCAAGTCTGGCTGGAAGAGTTCACCACATTACTACAATCACCGTCCCAGGTAGAATCCAGGTGAATCAGGAGATACAGGAGCCACTGAGGACTTGAGCACTGACATGTCTTCACCCTGTATGTTTGAACAGTGGGGAAGCACAGAGCACAGTCATCATCATTCTACCCAATGCAGCATATACAGTATCTGGTACTTTGAATTCGATGTATCTTGACACTTAACATTCCTGTATCAACCTTTTGGTCCGTAAGTTCACCAGGAGGTTTGCCATAAATTCTGCCCTGACTGAGAACGGAAGAGCGTTTCATCTTCTGCAGTAGAATTGCATTTATCATTCTCGGGAACGTACATCATCTGAACCACCGGCTTGCAGAGATAATACCTTGTGTGCTGCTCTTGGAGTGCTGCTCTTGGAGATCATTCAAGTGCTATAAAATCAACAGAACTTAAATGTATTCACAGAAGTGGGGAGCAAGATACATGCTTGTTTAAAATAATTCAAACCACTTCTTGGCTAAGACGAGACAGTCTATTTCTTATGGAAATAGCCTTCTGCTCATAATTAATTTATAAGGTAGGTGAGACAATCATAGTTGAAATTAAACATGTGCCAAGATACCGGCCTGCAAATGAACCAGTGTTGGTTTTGCTTCATTAGAATATGCTTTTCTCCGGCCACTATTCTCTAGCATCCAGGGATACTTAAAGAAATGGGATTTCAGGACTGGGATTTGCCAGAGATCTCAGATTGGGAACATTTTGCATACAGCACCACCTTCAAACCACACAGCTTCCAAAGATGCAAATTCTCTAATCATCTGCCTTTCCCCAGCCCTTTCTTTCATGAATGATTACTTCCCTCCTTCCTCGTTCTTATATGAACATCATTTTCCTGACAGCAGTCTTCCTGGACAAGCACCTTCATTTAGACCCGGCAATATTAGTCAGTATGGACAGTCACCAGCTATGTTCCCTGCTCCAATTGGGGGCCCACCCGTGGTCAGAGCTCCTAAAAGTACAATTTGACACCCGCATTAAATGTGGCTTTTTATGCATGCAGAGGCTTCACAACCACTTATCAGCAGAGCTGTTCTTATGAAGCCACTGGTCACTCACTGATGTACTTTTTCCATTTGAGCCCATCAGACAGTGGTGGGGAGAGAAGGAGGAGCAGCAACAGCCGCAATAGGTGTTGCTCACAGGGTTCTCTCTTCTTCCTGACCCACTGGGTCATGGCAGCAAGGAAGAGGAGCAACTTTTGCCAGGGGACCGCTGAGCCCGAGGCAGTGAGGAGGAGGAGAAGCGACAACCACCAGAGTAGTTGTAGAGAATAAAGAGAAGCTCAAGCACCTAGCAAAAACGAGCTGCAATGCATGTCTCGTGGACCTCCTTATACCGTAGTACAGTACCAAAGCATCCACCAAAACCTGGAGCCAGCCCTGGTCGCATGTCTTTTTTTCTATGGTGTACCCTATGGGCCGCGGTGGCTTAGTGGTTAAGATGCTGAACTGCAGAGCCGCATGACGGAGTGAGCTCCCGTCTCCTGTCCCAGCTCCTATCAACCTAGCAGTTGGAAAACAAGAAATTGCAAGTAGATAAATAGGCACTGCTGCGGTGGGAAGGAAGCAGCATTCCGTTAGTCATGCCGGCCACATCATGACCACAGAAGCATCTTTGGACAGTGCTGACTCTTTGGCCTTAGAAACGGAGATGAGCACCACACCCTAGAGTCGGACATGACTGGCTTTCGAGCAGGGGAGACCTTTACCTTCACCTTACCCTAATAATCTTAGGCATCACTGCACTTTAGCCCTTCCAGCCAGCCCTGTTACTTTTCTCTGCCCCAACTTGCTTGCTTTCTCTGTCTTCTTGAAAAGCTGGCCTTGGGTTTGCTTCCTGACGATACATCTGCTTTGTTCCTTGGTTAGATAGGTGAGCTTCTCCTGAATCGATGGTGCAGGTCCAAGTAGACCCATTTAGGCAGCGGAAACTTACCCCCCAGGCAAGGCAACAAATGTTCCCTTACCTGAAAGAGACCTCCAAGACTCCCCCCCCCCTGATGCAGCTCATGTTCCAGTGGCATGCCTGCATCAGCGGGAGGGTTGTGATAGGGTTGGGCTGAAAGAGAATTACAAGTTCCATGCACCCTGGGCCAGTTAGGAATAATCTTGTCAGTCTTTCATTTTCTCCAGAACACTTTCTCCACTATCAGTTCCCCCTGTTCTTTACAAGGATACTCAATTTCAGGTTGGGTCCTAATTTGTATTCCAAACCTCCCAATTCCACAGTCACCATCACAATATTATAAAAGGGGTGGGGCTTTGGAACTTAGGACAGAAGTTTGCAGTATTCTGCAGGGCATCTTAAGAGTCCAATCCTATCCTCCTCCCCCGTTGGCCGATTCAGCCACAGCAAAAAGGCGCCCATTCAGTGAGGGAGCAGATCGGGAGGCTTGGGAGGAGAAAGGGGAATTATTTCCCCTTAACCCTCCATAAGCCTCCCACTCGCCAATGAGTCTCCTCGGACCTGCGCCACCTCTCTTTAGCTGGTGCAAGTCCAAGGAGAAGAAAGGGGCAGGGAGCCGCCAAACAGAGTGGATAGGATCTGGCCACCAGATCCACTCCCTCTCGGCACCTCCCTCTCTCCCTCTTTTTCCCCTCTCTCCCCTCCCCCTTTACCTCTCTCTTCCCTGCCCAGTTTTAACCCCTGTCCACCCCCTGTCTACCCCCACCACTGCCTTACCTGATCCGGTGGGCATGGCAGGGTCCAGCAGTGGAGTTCGAACACTGCTGCATCTTGCACCATTGTGTGCAAAATGACTGCTAACTGAGTGCTGCGTGCTCCATCGGCAGCCATTTTATGACACTGGAAGTTGCTTCCGCTGTCATGTGCTCCTCACAGCAGCCCAATTCGCAGTAGGATTGGGCTGTTAATGTATCACTGTCTCAGGTTTCACCAATCTGATCTGGCCCAGAGTCTGCTGCCCTATTACATTTTAGGAAGGTGAGAATCTGTGGTTCTTCCTGGAAATTCAATTACTGCAAAACCTGAAAAAAGCAGAAGGGTGCTGAGACAAAGGTGGCAGACAGAGCAGCCAGTAGATAGGTGGAATTAAAACGACTGAAGCTACGCAGTAGCACTTATTTAGATGGAGTTCTGGTGGTTAGCAGTGTATCTGACAGAAAGAGGGCATGAGACGAATACTGATCTAGCAAACTGTTGGAAGGAGGTGATAAATCTAAAGACTCATAAGTAAGTTGACTTTTACACAATCAAAGGTTAAGTGTTTTTCTCTTCTCCCCCCCCCCTTTTTGAGCACCACACCCTAGAATCGGACACGACTGGACTTAAATGTCAGGGGATACCTTTACCTTTTTATAATTTATAGAACTTATTTTTCTGGAAGGAACCTAACATGTGATTTCTGATTTCATCCTATGGCTTCTTGTTTGTATAAAATATGTGTAATTGTTTGTTCATCTCTTAAAGATCTAGAATTAATTGTTCTACCCTACTATAGATATAATAGAAGGAATGGTTGTTGCTGGTATTGCTAATACTAACTGGTATTGCTCAGAAGCTTAATCTAACTCACTAATCTCACTTCCAGCAGTGGTGGGACATGGAGCAGCACATGTTTATCAGCATCTCAGACAGAGAAGTTTCAACTGTGCAAGCCAGCTGGCTGTTTCAGCCAGATGTGTTCTCACAAGTGCCTCAAAAGGTCTCGGGGATCTATACAAGAGGCAGTAGACCACAGAATGGACAGTGGCTTCCATATCTCTTAAATCCCAAGGACACAACCAAACTCAAAGCATTCGATCAATTTGATGATAAGTAAAATACAGTATATAAGGGTTTTGTTATATGTTGAATGCTGGCAGCCAGCTTTCCCTGTGTGGAAATGTTCGGTAGCTTAGAAATTCCATCTCATTGCAAGAACTCTGTACTTCTGATGACATCCCAATAGTAGAAAAATGTGGAGGCTAGCCTTCATGGAGAAGCTCATCCAATAGGTTCAGGTATTAACTGGCCTAAGGAAATCGAACTTTTTTTTTTTTGAAAGATGGTATCTGCTTATTTACAAAGCAAACATATACAGCCATATAACTTTTTTCTTCAACTTGACCTGATTTTGGACATATTAACTCACCTCATAAAATCCATTTGGTGGCTTCTAGATGCATTTTCCCTTGCAAAGTATCTGTTGCGTTCAGGGGGTAGTTCCACAGGTGGAATGTTAGAGGTCATGTCCCAGGGGCCCACACTGCTGAAAAGCCCCCACACTCATGCCCGGTGAACCCCGGCAGCAACACTGCCACTGCCTCACCACCGCTTTCTTTGTTCCTCTGCTGTTTGGACTTGTTCTGTTCTCAAGGTTGTAAAAGAAAAAAAAATCCCTCAAGAACAATCATTCCTTGTACAGAGTGCTACTACAATAGCCAAATTTAACCATCGTGTTTGTTGGTGGGAGAGACAACAGAATGCTGGCCAAAAAGGGAGGATTTTCAGTCAGAGAACAAGTTTGCTTGATTACATATGTGCATAATAGAAAAATAAAATGGTGACATTTTGGAGACTTGACTATTTTCCATACCTCTTGCTGCTCAATATCTATCACTCCAGATTTCACAATAACTTTAGCTTTTTACAGTGAATGAACTAATTTAGCACGTGAAAGGGGGTTCTGTGCTTGAAAGGGAAGAGTGTTGTTCTAAGAGATTCCTAATGTAACTTGCAATTCCTAATACTCCCTCTGAATTGAAGGTGCTTTTGATCCCTAGAGATAAATATATAAAATACATTCGGAGTGTAAAGTTCTCAGTAGAGAATCAAACTGGGAGACTGAAACTGCTTTTGCAGTGGTCCCCCTTTTTGTCCTCACTGAAAAACTGGCAATGAATTGCCAGTTCTTGGGCCTAATGTTCTGTGCATTTTTCAGAAGTAACCTCTTCCTACCTGTCTAAGATAAATTGCTTTCTCATTAGTATTTTTTTTTTAAAAAAAAGCTTCCTTTCTGACAGACTTTCCTTGGTTGAGAAGAGAATTCCTGCTACATTCTACTGGTTTTTAATCTAAAGAAATAAAATTATATATCACAAGTTCCTTCAAGAACTTCCTCTTCCATCTTCTGTAAAATTGGGAACAAAATGTAATTTTGGAAGCTAGTGTATGGAGCCAGTAGCAAGGCAGCACTGGTGTAAAATATCTGCATGTGCTGGACAAGGATATTATTGCACAACTTTTCCTTCCCTTTTGTACACTCTGACTTGCACATCCTTGCCTTTTCTTCCCAGGCTCTATCCTCCCATGTTTTCTGAAAACTGCAAAACCTACATCTTCTCCCTTCCTCCCATAATCCAGTTGTTGGTCTTGCTTCTTTGAACTTCCTCCACTGCCTGATGCAAAGTGACTATCCCATGCTTTGCCCCAGCTTTGAAGAAGCAGCAAGAAAGATTCATTGTTGAAAATTCCCCCAAAACCTAGTGCACAACCCTTCCTTCGTGGGTTCTCTGCACACTTGAGAAGATTCAGGAGTGGAATTAGTGGTGACCAAAACTTAATGGCCAGTAGCCAAACTGAGCCAACATTTGTTTACTCAACCACTATGAAAAGCAATGTGGTCCAGTGCATGTGTGTGTGTGTGTTGATATATTTTGCACTTCTGGTTCTCAAATGCTGGACAATATTTTGAAGTTTATTACTACTCTCAATTATATATATTTGATTTCCCTGCACCTGAACAAGACTTTGCAATGACCCCAACTATCTTCCTCCCATTTTAGGAGATTGTCAACTTTAACTGCCGCAAGCTTGTCGCCACAATGCCTCTCTTTGCGAATGCTGACCCAAATTTTGTAACAGCCATGCTGAGCAAACTGCGTTTTGAGGTGTTCCAACCTGGAGATTACATTATCCGAGAAGGGGCTGTGGGAAAGAAAATGTATTTCATTCAACACGGGGTCGCTGGTGTCATCACTAAATCCAGTAAAGAGATGAAGTTGACAGATGGCTCCTACTTTGGAGGTGAGTACAAAGAAAATGCACGATTTGTTAGAGAGTGAATGTAGATTAGCTGAACATGTTTGGATTTGGGAAGGTTATGAAGTCAGTGAAATGCATCGGTTAGTCATGTTTTCCCTTTTGTCCCAGAGGATTATGGCAGTAGGATACAATAACTGAAATGCCAGATGCAAGGGAGTGGCAACAGGATACAGGTATCTTGTAGTTTTGTGTACTCCCTGAGGCATCTGGTGGGACCACTGTGAGATACAGGAAGCTGGACTAGATGGGCCTTTGGCCTGATCCAGCAGGGCTCTTCTTATGTTCTTATGAAATATCTCTCAGCCAAAACCTTTCTACAGTAGTTGTTTGCTGTTACATTAAATTTGCCAGACCTGTGTCTTCATGTGCTGCCGAGGGTCCATCACTTGTCTCATGCAGTTTCAGTTCATCCTGGGTGCCAGTGTCCTGGGCCTGTTCACACATGCATATATGCCACTTGATTTCTCACATGATGACTCATAACTGAATGTGAGCTGACTTATTTTAAAACATTATGTTTGAGCTAATAAGGGGTCAATGAAAGTTCTGCCTCCTCTTCTTAATTTCTAATGGCTCATTCACACAATCAAGACATTATTTGATGTTGCAGTCAATAGACAAACATGCATGTGTGAACTAGATCAAAATTCCAACTGCTGTGTTTCAGGATGATACTGATCATGTTCCATCATGCAAAACGTGCATGTTTACCTAATGTAAAAAAAATGGAACTTGAATTGGTACCACCATCCATGTTTGTCTGATGTGGTTATATTGAACATTGCACATACTGTACAGTTTCATGAACATGCATGTGCAGCATCATACAGAAACATGGCAGCTAGACGTTCTACTGACACCCAGAAGTGGTAGAGAAAGGTGCCATCTGGTTATTTTTCCACACTTCTATCTGCCAATTACCTCTTTTTTGGGGGAAAAAATCTTGCAATAAGTTCTCTTTCGGTTTGATCATGGTTTTGATTAATGACAAATAAATGTTTTATGTCCCTTAGAAGGGCCAAGGTGCATAAAGTGCCAATTAGCATAATATCATTTTATATGAAAATAGCTTTTTGATCTTTGAGTACTTTCATTTTTATTGAACCTTAGAGGGATGGGATCACCATTTCCCATCCCATTTTCTAGCCATTTGTGTAAAGGCATTTTAATAGCTTCTAACTAAGTGAATGGAATTACTGTATATAACTGACTTCTTTTCCCACATCCACAAAGCATAATATGTGCACTATACCTGATAAGTGTCCTATCATTTTTAATCCACACTGGACTGGTCTTCGTTATGTTAGAATCAATCTGCAATGGGAATTGTGCGGGAGGTCAGTCATATTTACTTCTCTCCCTGCTCTCGTCAATTATTTTCTGGTACTTTTAAAGGTCTGTATATCACCTTTCCTAGGAATATCCTCTCCAAAGCATTTGTAAAGAATAGATTTCACTCAGTAGAGATCCATTCCATTACGGATTTCATATAAGCCCTTTTCAGACGTGATTATAACCGTGGGCAGCGGAGGGACAGGAATGTGCCAGCAAACCTTGGTGCCCACACACTGTAACCCCACCCCTTCTGTTCCCAGGTACAGTGTTTGTGGTTAGAGACAAATGATGTACCTGCGGTGGGATCCTCCCAAAGATTTGAAATGCTGTTTGTCTACTGTACCTGGGGAGAGTGGGGCTGGGGATATGGAGTGTTCTGCTGCTGGGGCAGGGATTGCAAGTGCCCTCCCATCCTTCTGTAACTGTGGACAATGTCTGTGCAACATCTGAGAAGCAACATCTTATAGTTGATAACTGATCAGAGTTAGTGATGGTCAAAGTTCCCCCACCCCAAGGGTCTGAATTGGGTTAGGAAAAAATAAATGATTTCCTCCCAACATAGAAAATGGCTCTTTTTTCTTATTTTTTTCAAAACCACTTTTTTCCAAATCCAAGTCTATTTCTGAACTGTTAAACCTCTGGAGTTGTCATCGGGGCTATAGCAATCCTTTCTTCCAACTCCCAGGAATGCCTAGCCCCGCCTTGTCCCTCCAAGTTCCGTCTTCTCTCTTCGTTTACTTTGGTTGCTGCTCTGCTGGCTGTAGGGAAAGGGAGGAATGCCTGACTCTACTATGGCTGCGTGCCAGTTGTAAGGACACGGGAATAATTTAGCTTTCCTAGCACCACTGACTAATCTGAGCTCGAGGGGGATCTTTAACTCTTTTTTTTTTAAAGGTAAGCGTTAAAGAGATCACCTGGCTTTGTAGTCCGACCTATTTTGGCCTAATATGTGGATATTGTATATAACTAATTGCAATCATTGATGGTTTTCTTACATTCATGCTGGAATAACTGAAGCTCAACTACTTTTTCATATACCTTTTTCTTTGCTTTGTTGCAAAGCCACAATGTTCTGGTTTATGGTAGTGAAGATAAAGGCACCAGAAATTATAAGACATATGACATCTGGTGTCCATGATGATTCAGTCCATGATGACTACGTGCAACCTCTGTCTCTGAATGCCAGGTGCAAGGGAGTGGTAGCAGGATACAGGTATCTTGTTGTCCTGTGTGCTCCATGAGGCATCTGGTGGGGCCACTGTGACATACAGGAAGTTGGACTAGATGGGCCCCTGGCCTGATCCAGCAGGGCTCTTCTTCTTATGTCATATTATATTTGTTGGTCTTTAAGTTGCTACAAGACTTTTTTCCCCTTGTTTTGGATGATAAAGAGCTATTTCCATTTGCTTCCCATAATGAGAAATGCTTGAAATATGTAATATGGGCATATTCCTTCAAATTTAATAGCTGAAAGACATGTAACAACAGTGTTGGCTTAGAATTCAGGAGAACAGCAATCTTATCAGCAGGTCAGCAGTAGGCCCTATTTTCACAAGTATAGAGTGTTTCTCAGGTAATTACTGAAATTGTTCCATGTTCTTTCCAGCTGAGTGTCATTTTCAACTGAATAACTTCATAGCTTTGTAGACTCATACTAGACATGACAAGCAGTTGCATGCATTTGACTCGTTTTTTAACCAAATAAAGTCTTGGAAGGGGCTGCTAATCTTTTCTCCTCCAGTTGCTTTTCCACCCAAAATCACACATGTACACCCATCTGCATTTTCTGTCACATGGCAATGGCAGCTGAGGAAGGTGATTATGAGCAGGAAAATTGCTTGGGATGGGGAGAGCGGGGGGGGGGAAGCACACACGTCCTCACTGTTCTTTAGTTTAAACCCAAGTCAAGGAAGTTCAGGAGTGGTGATGAGACCAGGAAACCCCTACTTTCACATCGACCATTATGAAGCTAGCATTATATCAATGTATGCTCATAGTATGGAACAAAGATAATACAGTATATCTCAATATGGGTGTAGAGATCTATTCAGTTAGCGATGCATTCACCAGTGGGAGGAGAGGGGGGCTTTCAGCCAATCGGAGCACACATGTGCGACCAATCAGGAGGGACACGCAGGGACACTTGAAGGGGAAGATATCTGGTGGAGCCAGGGCAGCGTCTCGGGGCGGGGTGTCCCATTCCCTACGCTCGCAACCCCCCGGACACCAACGGATTTGGTGTAGGTCAGCCTTAAGATGAGAGGTGACTATTTCATTCATTCATTTATACATGTATATTCTGTGTGGCAAAATGGAGTAATATGTGGTATGTTAACAGATTTATTTTGAAAGCTTTTTAATTTGTCCTCAGTAATAACATTTATAGGGCTGTTTAAAAAAGAAACACAGTTATGAGAAGTGAGAGCTTGGGTCTGAACAAGGGATACAAAAATACAGAACTGTTATTGGCTGGTGGGAAATAGAACTGTAATGATTGGTGGTATCAGGCTAGAGATGTGTTCTTAAAAGCAAGGGGGCGCAGTCCGCTAGAAGTGGCAGTCCGGTTGGGAAGGGATGTTAGAGCGTGGGCTGGAAGAACGGAAGGAAAAAGACTGCCCCCAAAACAGGGAGTAAGTAGATACATTCGTTTAAGGAGGAGTTTTTATTGATACTTCTCTTTTTAAAATACCCCACTTAGTTTTATTGTTTGGTTTCTGTTCAAATAAAAATCTAGTGCTGCGTCAGCAGTGTGGTTCAGAGTTCAATCCCTACAGAGCAGTGAAAGAAAAATAGTCCTATTAATACTTTAGCTACGGGGAAAGGAGGGAAAAAAACCACACACCAAGTGGAAAGACAGCACACCCTGCCCTTCCATTTGCGTATTTTCAAGCTGTCTGATTATGGAATGTACTCCTGAGGGAGGCCCAGCTGGCTCAGTCACTGTAAATGGTGCAAACCTTAGGAAAGGTTTTCCTTTGTGGAAAGTTAATATTATTCTGCTGCTAAGATATAGTTATATATTTTTTGTGTGATGTAGTTTTCTTTCATTTTGATGCTGCTGTTTTGGATATCTTTATATTGTTTTGATTATAAAAAGTGTGTGCTGGTTTTGGGGTCATTTGGGAATGAAAAGTAGGATATATAAAGCAGTATATAAAGATTCCAATGATAATTGCATGAAATACTGTATAAACCAGGGGCGGCCAACCTTCCACCATTAGGGCCTCTGCATTCTTAAGAGTTGTGTAGAAGACAGAATCTTGGCAGCTGCAAGTGCTGATGGTGCTGCTAAAGCAGCTGCACCTGCTGAAATGCCCTCACCTATGCAACCATTTAAAGGGCCAGCGTTCATGTTAAAAGGTTGGCCACCACTGGTATAAACAAATAAATCAGTTACTGACTCAACACTGAAAATAATCTGAGTTATACAGGGTTTCCTTACTTATGCAGGAACATCCACACAATATTGTACAAGAGTACAGTGACAAAGGAAAAATTGGCTTGCTATGCCATGCCTTGCATCTATGACTGTGACCCATCAGAAGAGACATATCACAGTGACATTTCCCAGCATCATATAGTCTTCAATGAAATAAAGCATCTCTTCTCTTTTTCTTCCATCTTGGACCGTCACATAAAAGGAACCAACCTGTATTACTGTACTGTAAATCCCACTATTTTTAAGGAGGTGTGCAAGAGGTAAAGCCTTTAGTGAATGGCATTTCCTCATTGAAAGCAATCCGTCTCCTAACCAGACATGCTAATTGATTATAATCCGATCTTTCCAAAGTACAATTTGGAAAAGTACAATTTACATCTATACAAAGGCTTCCTAATTGTAGCTGGTCACACTAGACAGACTGATATGTATAGAGTTTCCTGACAACAGTGGCTAATTTCTGGTTAGCTTAAAATGGGCTCTAATCTATCACAAGCTTTATTGGGTTACATCCTATTACAGGAAACAATCTGTTGACAATACTTCCAGGTGAAATTTCAGGCATGACTCACAATTAATTTTGTATTAATGGTTTTCTTAAATCCCACCAATTTCAACATTACATTAAATTTTCACTTTAGGAATTGTTAAATTTAAAGTTTGGTTAAATTTAAAGTAGTGAGGCTTAATATATGTTCTGTAATGGAAGGTGGAAGAGCTGTTTTACCTCCATAGTTCAAGCAATTCTGTCTTTAAAAAAGAAACAAATCAAAGCTGTTGCAAGTCCTGGCTAATAAGTCTTGTAACTCTTGGCTAGATCTTGCCAAGTGGTTTATAACAATGGTTTTTGCTCCAAAAGAAAAGGAGCAGTATACTGTACTGTAATTCTCTTACAAACTTGGACTGTGGTTGTGTTAGACTCTAGAGTGCATCCAGTATGTGCAACCTTTTTCTGTCCACCAAGATAAACCATGAATGTGAGTAATTTCCTGTGCATATTTCCATTGATAGATCAAGGCACAAAATGGTGTAAGTGTACAGGGATTCCTTGTCCATGCAGGAATATATACACTACTTGTTTTCCTACTACAGTTGCTTGTTTCTACTGCAGTTTCTTGTTCCAGCCCTTTAAAAACAGGAAAACACTGGGGGCCAGGATAACTATTCATTGTTATTTCCTAGCTGAGCGATAGTTAGATAGCTCTCCTTGGTACCACTTAGGAGAACATGGCAGTAGCAAGTGGTGGTGGTGGTGGTGAAGGAAGTGGTGAGTGATATTGGGGTGCAGATGAAAGTGTGGAAAAACAGATATCGGTAGAAGTGAGAGGCTACTTCACAATTACTTGCAGTGATGTTTGATTTAGCTTGTCTGGCACCAGAAGATTGCAAAACAAATATCAAGAAGCTAATCCTGTACACAAATATTATTCTCTATATCAGTGTTTCTCAAACTGTGGGTCGGGACCCACTTGGTGGGTCGCAACCTGGTTTCTGGTGGGTCCCAGGTGATGGAAAGAGTAGACAATTGCCACAAGCCCTGAGGCTATTCAGAAATCAGATAGCTGCTAATTGCCCTTCAAAGAGCTGAGCTCCTGCCATTTGCAAGATAGCTGATAATTATCCTGCAAGGAGCTGAACTCCTGCAGTTTACAAGCTTGCACAGAGGGAGATAAATGTTTGAGCATCTTGTAAAGCTAGGTGGATCCCGATAGAGTGTCATTTTAAAAAGTGTGTCCCGGTGCTAAAAAGTTTGAGAACCACTGCTCTGTATATTTGATTCAATGCATAGCTATTATTTTCATAAATATTTGAGAGCATTTTTACATTGCTATGTATGATGATTAAATGATCTTCTAACAATAACTTCCCTGATACCTTTTTAAAGTTAGTTGTTCAGTTTGGATCAATCAGAGATTAAGAAGAAAGAGAGCAGAAGTGGGATGTTTGCAGAGTCCTTTTCAAAATCATTAGCTTCTGGTTCAATAGTGGATTTCCATTAAATGTTCCTTACATTGCATACTCATGCATATATAGATCAGTTTGATCTGGGGGAAAAAGCACCACTGCCACCATCTTGATTTTTTCCTGCCAAATTCAGCATTACCTTCCACCATGGTAGTAGATACCACCTGCTGACCTCCCAATGATGGCTCTCTGGGGGGGGGGGGGCTTATGGCCTTATGCCCGTTTTAAGTGGAGTTTACCCCAGTCAGTCCGTAGTCTTCTTTTTGTTGGGTGGGTAAAAATGGATACTTTACCACTGGCTCATTAAACTTTAAATTGTAGTTAATAAAGTTTTGTAATCTATTTAGCTCCTGCTGGGTGTTCAATTTCTAGGCTAAGTTGCTTTTGAGTGGCTGTGCTTAAATTAACATTAATACGCATAAATGTGTGGGAGTTTTTTTAAAGCCAAAAATACTGTCATTGCAAGCATTTCTCCTGCATGTGTATATTTGCAACACACTTTTTTTTAAACTGTTCTGTGGCTACATTTTGGTTCTTGCTTTCCTTTAGCTTCTGGTTAGCATTTTTTAAACCATGTGTTTAACTGTTTATTTGGCTGGTTTTATAAGTATTTATTTATTTTCCCCAGTTTCATTAACTGCCTTGAGTAGCCATGCCTAAAAGGCAGGTTATAAATATTTTTAAATAAGTAAAATAACGTGACTATAGCCTCCCCAAATCATTAATTTGAATCTCTGCCACAAAATAGCCCTACACAAATCTGTATCATGATTATGTTAGATAACATATGTAAATGTATGGAGGAAGGGCCAGGGCATGTCAGAGGCAGGGGCTGGCACCCATATATGGGCAACTTGAGCCAGAGGCGTCGTGACACTGAGGGCGGTTGGTCCCAAGCGGCAGGTTGTGGCACACCTAAAACGAAACCTAAAACTAAAATCGAAACATAAGGGGGGCGTATCGTCCCCTCGCACACACACACACCCGTGGGGCATAGGATCACCACTGGGTTGTGTCTTTCCCAAGATCCGTTGCTGCCTCTTCTTCGTAGCCGAAAACGGCTGCGTGTTTCCCCCCCCCCCCCCCGCCCTCCTGGGAACCATTTGGCTCCAAAAAGGAGCCAAAAAGCACCGGGGGTTGTTTCCGCGCCGCCGCAGCACGCAACGATGACGTCACACACACCCAAGGGTGGGGCATGTGGCGTCCGTGGGGGCGTGTCAGGGTGGCGGCCCCCACCCCACAGGGGGTCTACGCTCGCCACTGACTTGTGCCAATGCTATCCCCTCCTGAGTGCGCAGACATCCTCATTTTCTCCTTGGACTTGTGCCAGTAAAGAGCTGGCACAGGTCTGAGGAGACCCACTGGCAGTCGAGGTACTTACAGGGTAAGGTTATGGAAAATATTTTCCCTTTCCCCTCTCAAGCCTCCCAGGCAGCCCCCCCCCATTAGCAAACATTTGTATTCTACTAATATGTAGAAAAAGTCTGTAATCCTATGCACACTTATCTGTGAGTAAGCACCATCAGCCACAATGGGACTTACTTCTGAATAAGCATTCAAAGGATTGCACTGTAAGGGAGCATCTCCCGTTAGAGAAAAGGTGGCGTATAAATATTTTAGATAAATCAATAACATGCTCATGTTCAGACTTTAGAGAATCAGTGGCACAAAGAATCCAGGTGAAGTTCAGCCACTGAGAAGGCCTTTCAGCCTCTGCTGCTTTCATCACTTCCTGAACAGAAGTAAACTCGGGAAAACTCTCTGCCTGCTGTTTGAAATTAGCCTCCTTACCTACATCCTAGCGCATCTCCTAATGATACCAATCCCAAGCTATTAAAGGATACCAAGGGTCAAAGGCTAACATTTTAAAAACAGTTGCTGCTGTCCCTTGCCAATATAGGCAGGTGCAAACTTGCGTCTTTAATTCTTCTGAATTCACAGAAATGAATATTACAAGACACGTAGGAGTCTAAAATGGTATTTCTCCAGGAAAAGGACATACATATAAGGGGAATGTGATTGATTGAATTCGCCCTCCATTTATGTATTTAGTGTGAGGGAAACACCTTGAAGATTTGTTTTAAGATATTGCCTCTGTAACGAAATGAAAAACTACCAATAGTTTCAACACGCCACTCCTTAAATTTAATCATTTTCTAGGTTTTAATTTTTAAAAGAGCTTCTTTATTATCTAGTAAACCTAATAGCAAGTGGGAAAGCAGGATTTGCCTATTCTCAAGGGAGAACCGGCTGGGGCCTCTCCTTTCCTTGTCTAATGAAAACTACCATATGGCCTAGATAACGGTTTGCCCATTTAGACAGCAATATAATATGCCTGGTACATGATGAAACACCCACTCCCTGCTGAGAAATTAAAGCTGAAGTCAGCTTCCCTCAGCTGGAAGAATATAATTCATTGAAGACTATAATCTGAATTTCTGCAGCAGATGATGAAAAGGCCTGGCATGGCTTGAATGAGGCTGGAGTATAAAAATGTACTTTTAGTCACAAACGAGTAGCAGCTTGGTGAATCCATGCAGAACTGCAGTTTGTTTAGATTCTTTTTAAAGTATATATAATTAGAAAAAAGACACAAAACTAACATAGTACAAAATTAACAGAATATTAAAGCAACCAATTCACATTCATACACATAAAGACATATAAAATATAGATCAACCAAATGTGACAATATTGAATTAATAGCACTGACAAAAAATTCCATTCAGTCGTTTCCTTTACTTCTCACACTGTATGTGAATAGAGCCATTAAGTCTTCATGATGTTGTGGCAGCCCCACCCCCTGCTGCCTCCTCCCACTGGAGAGATGTGCGTCAAAGGAGTTGGGGAGCAACATCTCACCTCCTGGTTGTCCTGAATAAATGCACAGCATCTGAAAGCTATGCAGCTTGAAGGGGGGTTATTTACACAGGTCATTGGGGGCAGGATATACTGGTAAAGGCTCTCAACGGATCCTGATTGTTTTGTTCATGCAGGTGGCCATACTTTCTTTTAAATGGAGTCAATGGACTCCCCATTGGAATTGGCTCCCTGGACCCACTCAGTCGGGGTAATTGGTCTGGCAGGCTGCAGGGGTAGCTTAAACCTACCAGGTGGTTGCCTCACCTTCCCGCTACCTCTTCTGTTCCCCCTCTCTTCCACACTGATCCTCTTCTGCCCTTCCTTCAACCCACTTCTTCTCTTCTTTACTCCCCCTGGGTGAGTACCTCTTCCCCAGCCTTTCTCCCTGTTTACCTTATGCACTCCTTGCTTCTCCATCTGCTTTCTCCTTCCCCAACCCTCTCTTCCCCTCTGTTTAAACTCTCCCTTCACCTTTAGTCCGCCTTCCCCTGGGACGGCCATCAACTGTGCTGCGGCCAGCATCTCAACAGCATCAGGATTTCCGTTGCTGAGTGTGAGTCGGACAGCCTCCTCCCTTGGTGCCTCTCAGGAGGCAGCTGTGGCTCACAGATGTCCAGTTTGACATCATCATCATCTGCCACATTTTTCTTCACTATCCACCAAATGATAGCAGCTTACGATTTTTTCAGTTTTTGGCCATCAACATCCTTGCCCTGGCTAAAAAATTGCCTACCAACTTTAGCTTTTTGCATTGCTTTGCCCAAAACATTTCATAACAAATCCTGTGGTTTTTCTTGGAATTTGGAGATGGATCTTAACCTTTCATGCTGTGATACCCTTTGGCTAGAAGCTCCTTCCACTTACAGAATGAACCCCTACATGATTGAAACTTTTTTTCTGTGAACAGTATTGTTCACTACATGCCACCTAACATGTAGAATTGCTGAACACTAATGTTGGACTAATGTAAGGCCAGCGGGTGGCGCAGCGGGTTAAACCGCTGAACCATAAGCTGTCGATCGAAAGGTCGGCAGTTCGATTCCCGCGACGGGGTGAGCACTCGTTGCTTGGCCAGCTCCTGCCAACCTAGCAGTTCCAAAGCATGTCAATGCGAGTAGATAAATAGGTACCGCTTGCGGGAAGGTAAACAGCACTCCGTGTTCCAGCTGCATGCTACGCGCTGCGGCAAGGAGAGTCATGCCGGCCACATGACCACGGAGGCGTCTTCGGACAACGCTGGCTCTTCGGCTTTGAAATGGAGATGAGCACCACACCCTAGAGTCGGACACGACTGGACTTAATTGTCAGGGGTCACCTTTACCTTTAATGTTTGGAAGCCTGAAGAAATCCAACAAAACCAATATGTGTTTCTGAACTGTCCAACAAAACAAACTAGCTTGTTCATAACTGCATGATAAATTATTTTTGTAACATATGCCTTTTTTTAAGTGTCGTCGAATATCTGATGTTTTTCTGTATTAAACTAGAGTGACCTGATTCTAAAGGCAGCCTGTACAGTCTCCAGAAATATGCACCTTCTTTAAAAAATGTGGAAATGAGGGTGCGTTATCAGGTATGCCCTACATGGCTAGATCATCCCCCTGTGAAATCCCAGCTGTTTGTTTCATCTTTCCCTCCTACATCTGTATCATCATCCCTGGCCAGAGCACTGCCATGAGGCCACTGCAAACTGGTTTTATTGATCATTCATTTTCAGTTTTTCATCAAATATTGATGCGACATTGCAAGTTAAGTAATTACATTGGGGAGTGTAATGTTATATGGGAAATTATCTAGCAATAATTGGATTGGTGTAGCATTGTCAGCTAGGCATTATCCTATCACTCAGTGAACAATTCTTCTCTTTCACTCTGACAGAGTTGTAGAAATTGGGGAGAAAAGATGCTTCTTATGTTTCTTAATACTGGTCCAGAGAACCCTGTCAACTTTCTTCTTTGCCATTTCAATTAAATGCTCTTCAGGTAGAATGTCACCAATCTTAAAGCAATTTCCTCCGGGAAAAATGGGGGATTGATTGACTGATAAGGCAGCTAGGATCAAGGCCGACTTGAAAGATGAATACAATTGTCCTTGCTTTCTAATGGTACTAGAGTATCGTCCTGCTCTGAATGGGGTTGCACTTTCTCTGAAGGAGCAGGTCCGCAGCTTGGGGGTCCGCCTGGATCCGCAGCTGCTCCTGGATTCCCAGGTGGCGGCGGTGGCCAGGGGGGCCTTTGCCCAGCTTCGGCTGGTGCGCCAGCTGCGACCGTACTTGGATCATGCAGACCTGACCACGGTGATCCATGCCACGGTGACATCACGATTAGATTATTGTAACGCGCTCTACGTGGGGCTGCCTTTGAAGACAGTTCGGAAACTGCAATTAGTGCAGAATGCGGCGGCCCGTGTGGTCACTGGAGGTAGGCGGTTCGACTCCGTCAGGCCGCTCCTCCGAAGGCTGCACTGGCTGCCGATTCGTTTCCGGGCCCAATTCAAAGTGCTGGTTTTGACCTTTAAAGCCCTATACGGCTTGGGGCCAGGATATTTGAGAGACCGCCTACTTCTATATAGTCCGGCTCATCCCCTTAGGTCATCAGAGAGAAGGCCCTTTTGCGGGTGCCGTCGCCCAGGGAGGTGCGAGGGGCGGCGGCCAGAAACAGGGCCTTCTCAGTAGTGGCACCTACCTTATGGAATTCCCTCCCCTTTGATCTACGAACTGCTCCCTCCTTGGACACTTTCCGGCGAGGCCTAAAAACCTTCTTGTTTCAAGAAGCCTCCTGAGCCCTTGCCTTTTTTAACATCTCACTGGTATAGGTGGGGGTGCTACTGTTTTTATGCTCGTGTTGTGACTGTCGCCATGATCTTTTTAATTGATTTTTAGTTATTGTTTTTATCAATTGTTATTAATTGTTTTTACTGTTTTAAAGTGTGATGTTTTTATATGGTATTTTTTGTATTTCTGTTGTGAGCCGCCTTGGGTCCCTTCGGGGAGAAAGGCGGGATATAAATATTGTAAATAAAATAAATAAATGAATAAATAATGTAAACTCTTACACTTCATAGATCCATTACAGTCTAAGAAGTTAAATATTTGCTCTGACATAGATGCTTGCAGTATGCATGTAACATCCCTGCAGTGCAGATGGAAAGTTACAGACCTGCTGGCTGGTATTCACCATCATGAGTTTCTTTTCTAATTTGTACTTTCTTCCTTTTAAGTACTATGATCATGCATTGTAACCCAGAAATATATTCTTGTCAGGTTAAAGAGGGGTCAGAAATCCAACTATCAGTTTCTCTCCAAACTCTTAAGGTTGGGGAAAAAAAAGATGAGAAGGCAGTTTGGTTTGAATTACCTTTCCAAAGAACTAAATGAAAGAGGGAGAAGTTAAGCAGCCCTAAAGAGTATCTAAGGGCCAGTTCCTAGCCATTCTGTGTGGGGAAATTGGAGTCAGAAGACAAGAGCTGTATCACTTCTGGATCGCAGTGTTGAACTGCATGAGAGAAATACTGCGACCAAAATTGTCCTTGTAAATAAACCCAGTTTCTTTTGAAGAGTTCCATTGATTTTGCTTTCATTCATGCCTGAAGTTCTGGTGGAGCGCCAGGCTACTGGAGGGTGAGCCAGACCCAGGGGTTAAGAACCTGGAAAGGAAGCAACCCTACTCCCTCGGGAGTGGAACCCTGGTAAGCTACGGAATAGGGAATAGAAATATCTATACTGTATATCACTTTCCCAAATACCTCAAAGCATTTCACCTACATGACCTCCGTAAGATAGGCCAGTAGCGTGAGCCCTATCTTATAAATGGAGGGAATGAAATTGAAATATAGTAGCTTGCCTATGATTATGCTGAGATTCGAACTAGGAACTTTTGTAAGTGATACTGAAATCCAGTACACTGTACCAGTTCCACAAAAGTGTTCATTGGTATTACTACTTCTACCTGTTCACACAAGCTGAGCTTGAAAAAATAATCTGTGTCTTACCAAGCAGAGCCAAAAAATAAATGGCCATTATCGTAGTTTTAAGATACATTGAAACTGAAAACTTCAATGTATACAGTCGGACCTCAGTATCTGCGGTATTGTACAGTCAGACCTCGGCATCTGTGGGAGTTCTGTTCTGGACCCCCTGCGGACACAATGAATCCGCTGTAGTCCACTGTAGAAACCTGTTAAAAAAAATGTGTAAGCCCCCAAATCGCTGTTCCTACCATCGTGTGGGCAAACCGTGCTATTTCCAAAGCCGCATTCTGGGGTGAGCCTGGGAGAAGAGAGGGGCCTTTGCACGACCCAGAAGTGGGTCGTTCAGCTTTGAAGGGTGCTTTAGAACTTTGGAAATGGCCCGGTTTGTCCACACGAAGGTAGGAACAGCAATTTGGGGTCTTTTAAAAAACTTTTTAACAGGTTTCTACAGTGCACTTGATTTATCCGCTGGTATTCGCATTGAGACAATTCCACAGATGCCGGATCTGCGGAGAGTGGGGGTTCACTGTATTGTTCCGTGTGCTTATACTCCATAGACAACAGTCTCTCCATATGGATAATAGTAGATAGCAAGTACCCTTAATATGCACTTGTGGGTTTTTTTTGTTTGTTTTTTGTTTGTTTTTTACAAATTTATACAATTGGGACAACACTTTTGGGGCAAATTAAAATCAGTGTGTGATCATTTTAAGACTTGAAAGTATCCAGTAGATCATATAGGCCATTTATCCGATCGTTTAGTTTTCCTTCCCAGTTCAGGTCCTTTCGTTTTACTTGCATCCCACTGAGGGTAGAACTGCCACTAAAAATTTGCCTTAAAGCAAAATTCACACTGACAAACTTGGCACTAAAGAGAATTTCTGTTCATGATATTTTGAGAGCTCTGCAGATATGCAGACTCTTTTGCCTAAAATCTCAACACATGCTTAGTTTAATTATTGCATGTGGCAATTCACTTTCTGAAGGCTGTGTCTGTATTGTAACTAGTTTGCTTTGGAGATGTACGATACCATCTGTTTTTGGGGAAGCACAAATCATGACTTTCCCATTTCATTAAATTAATTATTATGCAAAGTTTGGCCTCAGAAATAAACTAATTTGGGTTTTTTGTGCGTGTGTGTTTTTAGTATTGCCTCGGTGCCTTCAAATTCCTCTATCTTTCATAGGATAGTGACCCTTTTCAAACTGTTCATGGCATCAGTTGTTGAAAAAGGAAAGTTACAGAAGTGAATGATAAATGTGCATAATTTTAATTAGCGCTAAGCCAGATTTCCCCATGTTTCCATTTTTGTGTCAAAATGTGCATGTTTGATGACAAATAATCTTTCATAGAACATAAGACAGATCACATGTAAAGGGACAATGTTTCCCTGCTTTTCACCCAAATCCTAGACACTAGTTGCTGGTGAGAGAGATAGGTATGTAAATGTTTCCAAGGATGACTGTTAAGGTTCCCAAGATCAGCATTCCTGCGGTAGTTCACAAGACCAGTGACACCCCTTGAGTTTTTGGGGGAGGCAGCTGTGCAATCTGGGAGTTTGTCTGAACAAGTCTCGGGAAACTCTTGCTCACCTGAATGAGGCAGAGTGCCCATTTTATTTATGTATACATGAATGCCTGCATGTATTTACACGCCACGGTTTGGACACAACTCCTAAAGCTGCTAACCACAAATTTAAAACACCATTTTTAATGAAAAGACAAAGGTAAATGGATGGTGGCATTCCCATTTTTCTGGGGACTGTTTGCATCAGGTCTCTCTCGGAAGCCAGCAACCCCCAGAACACCTGAGCTGGGATAAGGACTGTTGCCATTTTGTCCCCCTTGCTGCCACTTAGAGCTGCTAGGCAAGGACAAAGAAAGGCAATAGGGTGTAGACCCACCATGGCCACCTCCAGTTGCTTCTGCCTCCTTAAGTGTGGGCTATGTCCCTTCCCCTGGCTGTTGGATGTTTGTTACTTCAAAATGTCCTATCATCTGACTTTCCATCTCCATAGTCCCTACTTGGATGCTCCTTATTTTCTAGACATAGGGGCAAAGAAAATATAGCCCTATGTCATGTCTTGGTATGAGAAACACTTCCTCTAGCTGTGATTTATATACCTCTTGAAGTATAGGATCCTTAGTCAGGACTGCAGTGTAAATGTCTTAAGTAAATTTGGATTTGGGTCAGGCCCTCCTTTCAGACTCACAATTTTTAAAAAATGACATTAAAGACATTGGTAGGAAGAGTGCATGTGGGCAGCAATTAACGTTAAGGTTTCGTGAAGGTAGACCTTTCAGCATTTCTTTTTCTTCTAAAATGTATGGTCCTTTACTTTAATCTCATGGTGTCCCCAGAGTCCACAGTCATTTTATATAATGAAGTAGCTCTTGGCAATATCCAGCTCAGTCTCAAAAGTCTGAAGCTATTTTTCCCCGTGTCTGCTTTTTTTTTCTTGGGAACAAGTTCCACTGATGAGTTCTCTGGTGTGAGATAGAAACAGATTCATATCTAATTGTTGGGGTTTTTTTTAAGCCATGTGCTCTATTTTGCTTAGATGTCAAATAAGATTGATAACTCCACATTATTTAAGTATTTTCTATGCCTTCTGTATTTTCCACTAAAATTTATGAATGAAGCTTATCAGATTCTGCCTCTTGATGGTTCACAGAACCATTCTGTGGGCTCAGTACCCTCAGTGGCTATTATGCCAGGGATAACACTGGCATAAGAACATAAGAGCCCTGCTGGATCAGGCCAAAGGCCCATCTAGTCCAGCTTCCTGTATCACACAGTGGCCCCACCAGATGCCTCAGGGAGCACATAAGACAACAAGATACCTGTATCCTGTTGCCACTCCCTTGCATCTGGCATTAAGAGATAGCCTATTACTAAAACCAGTAGGTTATGTTATCTCCATCGTGGCTTGTAACCTGTGATGGCCATTTCCTCCATAAATCTGTCCAATCCCCTTTTAAAGGCATCCAGGCCAGGTGCCATCACCACATTCTGTGGCAAGGAGTTCCTCAAACCAATTACACGCTGGGACATAGCCAGAATCCAGTACTTAGCCAGAAGCAGAGCTAAAAGCTTAGGACAGATAGATTTCAGCCACATACCCTTCCAGAGAATCTCTGGAAATACTTCCGTCGCCCGCCAGTTATAATGCAGCTTACTGATCCTCACCCCACCAGGTTAGCTGTACAGAGAAGGCATCAATCAACATGTGGCCACAGAAAGAGGCCATAGCCCTTCCTGTGGCCAAGCTGAATTAATTGTTCTGGTGGTGTTGGTGCAGGTGCCCTGCATTTCAAATGCTGTCACTTTTCTGTATTTCTGGCACCAGAAGAAATTTTAGGTTTTTTCCCCTCAGGCATTCCTGTATACGGTATAGCTGGTTCTAATTGTTGCTTTATGGTCTTGCTGGCTTTTATTGATTGATGTTGTCATCTCCCCAGGCTTATACACCACCCTGGGAGCTCATGCTAAAGGGCAGCTAATAAATTTACTAAATTGACAGCTCAATCCTATCCTTTCCCCGCCATATCCTTTCCTCCAGATCCCCAATGCGCCAGCTCTTTAGCTGGCGCAAGTCTGAGGAGACAAAGGAGGCATGTTGGGAGGCTAGGAAGGGGATAGTATTTAGTGCAGTTCACCCACAATGAGTGGCACCCCCTCCTGCCTTCGACATGTCTCCCACCCACCCATTCCATCCTCCTCACTGACCTAATTGTGTCAGTGGGACTTCCTCACCCTGCTGCTACTCCAGCCTCTCCAGCAGCGTTCCGGAAGTGCACAGTTTGCAACAGCTGTAAAGGCGCTACTGCTGCCGGAATACTAGTTATGGCAACGGTAAAACCCAATAGGACTGGGCTATTTATGAATTAACCTGTATGGAAAACCCAGCAGCTTCTCAGGAACAGTGTTTGAATTCCACTGTGGGAATAATGTCTCAGTGCAAACAGATTCCATAATACTACACAGTTTGTTCTGCAAGGGCACCACCATGATTCACTGGAGAGGGATGGGGGCAATGCATGAAGACCAGAAACTGCAAAATTGGAAGCTCAGAGTTCAAGAGCAACTCTGTTTCACTGGTGTCCCTGCTTCCTTGTTTACGTGTGTCTTGCCTTGTCCTTGCAATCCCAGTTGCAGGTATGGAGCAGAGGTTT
Source organism: Plestiodon gilberti rubricaudatus (assembly GCA_026170595.1). Taxonomy (NCBI): domain Eukaryota; kingdom Metazoa; phylum Chordata; class Lepidosauria; order Squamata; family Scincidae; genus Plestiodon; species Plestiodon gilberti. Next base: position 21,494,750 of record JANXHW010000002.1, on the reverse strand, counting down.
CAGATGTATATTTGTGGCTGAAATCCTGAGACAGGGCACATGTAAAGGTCCAGAAAAGATAAGACCTCTTTTGTCAACCTTTCATTTCTCCATGGCTGTTGGATGCTTGTTACTTCAAAATGTCCTGTCATCTGACTTTCCATCTCCAAATCTTCATAAGGTGCAAATTGATATAAATCCTGTGCATTTTTTTATTTTATCAAAGATGTATGTGTTGCTGTTGCTGTGATCAGAAAGAAAAGATAGAAAATCAATCTGTATTTGTCAAAAGGAGAAGTAGGTCATTCTATTAACTAAAGAAACCCTAGACCTTCAAAACTGCAAATAATAACAACAACAATGTCGCAGTGGGGTTTAAATTGCTACTTTTTGCACCAGCTACCCTGTTTAACTGTGTCCTCTGTTTTCCTTTCTTGTTTTCCTCACCACAGAGATCTGCCTTTTGACCAAGGGGCGTCGCACGGCCAGTGTGAGAGCGGACACGTATTGCCGGCTGTATTCTCTTTCTGTGGACAACTTCAATGAGGTTCTGGAAGAGTACCCCATGATGAGAAGAGCCTTTGAAACAGTGGCTATTGACAGATTGGATAGGATAGGTATATTTTCTTTTCATCCTAACCAAATGGAAACCTATTTCCCTACTGGAACATGGAAATTAAATATAAGGGCATGAATTGAATATATAGAAATTTAATGTACTGACTTATTTTAATCTGTATATTGCTTCAACTCAAAACATTGAGACTGTGAACAGTAATAGTTCTAAAGATTGAGGGGTAACATTCAGAGCGTCAGTGCAGTGATGTCCCATTGGCAGAATCACCTTCCATGAACAGACAGGGGAGTCCCACTCCCATATAACAAGGTCTCCCAGCCAAGATGACTTCAGCTTTTGCCTTAATTCGGTTACAGTCACACTATCCACATCCAGTCTCCAGCCCTATTGTGGCACTGAGTAAACAATGAGACATAGCTGCCATCAGCCTACTGACAGACCTCATGTGATTTTTGTTCAATCGCCTCATGTGTATGTTGAATATGTAGGGAGACAATGCAGTCAGGGTTTCCACTGTGCCACAGGGTGGCCTGTATCTTCCAGAATCCCAAGACTACCTAGGGCCTCAAAGCAACACACGTTCATATCCGAACTTCTATATGAAGTTCTGATAGTAACTTCTATATGAAGGTGTGTAGGAATTTCCTTCAGAAACTTACAGAAACTCCGGTGATTTTCCTTGAAAATTCTCAGATGTTTCACCATACGCAAAACTCTGAAATTCACTACAGATGTCAAGGTTTGAAATTTCAGAGCCAACCCTACAAGTTGCCTTTATAAGTCACAGCCACTCCACTACCATCATGGGGTCTTGGCTTATCTGGATCAGGCTTGCTCCAGGGAAGGAAGGTTATATTGCATTTGTACTCCAAGGTACAAGGTACTGTTGACCCAGTGTGCGGCGGCTGTGAAGAAAGCCAATTCCATGCTCGGGATCATTTAAAAAAGAATTGAGATTAAAACGGCCAATATCATTATGCCCTTATACAAATCGAAGGTAAGGCCACATCTGGTGTATTGCATCCAGTTCTGGTCACTACACCTCAAAAAGGATATAGTTGAATTGGAAAAGGTGCAGAAAAGAGCAACCAAAATGATTCGTGGGCTGGAGCACCTCCCTTATGAGGAAAGGCTACAGCGTTTGGGGCTTTTCAGTCTAGAAAAAGGCGCCTGAGGGGGGACATGATTGAGACGTATAAAATTATGCATGGGATGGAGAGAGTGGATAGAGGGGAAAATCTTCTCCCTCTCGCACAACACCAGAAATAGGGGAATGCACTAAAATTGAGTGGAGGAGAGTTAGAATGGACAAAAGAAAATATTTCTTTACCCAGCGTGTAATTCATCTGTGGAACTCCTTGCCACAGGATGTGGTGATGGCACCTGGCCTAGATGCCTTTAAAAGGGGTTTGGATAGATTCATGGAGGAAAAGACCATCACAGGTTACAAGCCATAAGCAACCTCCTGGCTTTAGAAGTGGGTTTTCTCTGTGCCAGGTGCAAGGGAGTGGCAGCAGGAAACAGGTTTTCTTGTTGGCTGTGTGCTCCCTGAGGCATCTGGTGGGGCCACTATGAGATACAGGAGGCTGGACTAGATGGGCCTTTGGCCTGATCCAGCAAGGCTCTTCTTATGTTTTTAATCCTAGGCATGTCTACTCAGAAACAAGCCCCACGGAACACAATGGGGCTTGCTTCTGAGTAGACATGCCTAGGATTGTGCTTTAAGGTTCAACAAGCTACACCTGCCCACATTCCTTCTCCTAAAGGTCTAGCACTCTGATCTGGTAAGCCTACCTATGGTCATACAGTAGCATTAATGACTGAGTAAGGATTTCAGCTAAGGCCTTTCTAATCCAAGTACAGTATTCTAGCCATGGCACACTTTGACAGCTACACTGAAGTAGCAGGTAGATTAAATGAGCAGACATAATCTCCCCATGACTTCTACACATACCGCGTGGTCCTTCCATACTTCCACATTCACCCACATCCTTCACTGTCTACTCACTTCCTATTTCTGTCCTCCCCCAACCACAATTATTCATAGAGGCAATTTCTCTTTCAGTGCTACAACATCTAGAAGCTAGAAGCATGCTTAGCTGGATGGATAAAAGCCCCTTTCACCATCCATTGAAGGGCCGGGCTAGGAAGTATGGCGAAAAAGCATGCCCACAATTTTCTGCTCCCTAACAGCCCCCAAATACCCTTTGGCTGCCACAGCCTGCAAATGTTGGATCTTCTGAAACAGCAGGGTGGCATCAAGTTATTAGTTTCCTTTGCATTACTCAGTGTGCATAACTGAACACAAGTGTATCATACTTTCTCTAGTCACTCTTATTTTGTAATGTGTAAAAGGAAGAGTTGTGCAGCTACATCTCCCTCCATCAATGTTACATGATTCCTCCCATTTATTTGTGTCTTGCATGGAAGTATCAAAAGAGGAAGCACTTGCTCTCAGTACTTCTTGTAACATGCAAAAGAGCCATGTAACTAGTGTTTGACTTTTTGCAGATTCTATAAACTGTTTGCAAAGAGTGCAGTGCGATGCAACAGTCAGTGGGTATGATAGGGGAAGACCCTGGGAGCCATAAGAGAGAGACAGTTTCCCAGGCAAGTTGTGTATTCCAAAACCTGGAACCTTTTGCATTCACCACTCTCCCTTTTCAACAGTGAGGGCTAGAGGCTTTGAGTGAAAATAAAAGTGGAGGTTCTCCAGAATTCTGCATGAACACAGACAGTAAGCAGCCCAAATCAAATGTTTAAATGCTAGAAAACTGTAGCCCATTCTGTTCCATTACATTAAATGGCTGTGTTCATTTAGGAATAAGAAATGTGTTGCTATAAGAGAGGAAGTCTAAGTGAAGTTTAAAGTAATCCAGGGAGTTTAAGAAAGCTCTCGTAAGCCCCCCGGGAACCAAGTTTGAATGCCATGATTGTTATTGTTCATGAAACATGCATAGAGTCTATCAGCAGCATTCTTAGCTAAACTCTTGGCTGCACAGATTTTTCAGGGAACACCCTGGTAATGTTCCTCTGCCGCAAATGGCATACATTAGGATCATCATAGTGCATACAATATGGCTGGAACATGAAGGCTTCAAATAAGGCATGCAGAAGACCCTTCCTCCTCCTGAAACATTAATTGGGTTTTTCAAGAGTTCAAGCTGAACACGCAACAGAGCTTGATGGGAAGTTGCAAGCATTCAATTTGAACACTCAGAAAGACCAATCCATCCTTCCATCTTCATCTAGTCTGCCTATCTCCACTGCCATCCCTGGCAGCCCAAGAAAGAAAAGCAGGGCCTCCCCTGATTTCTGTAATTTGTTAATCCTTCCCCCTTCCCCAAGGTAAGACTTTCTTTCTTGGGGAAGGTGTGTGTGGGGGGGGATGAGCTGGCAGGCAAGCAACTGAAGCAGGGGGGCAAGACCATTTTTAGTTTTAGTTTGGTCGGGCTCAAGGTGGGTCAGCCTATCCGAGTGAGCAAAGGGCTCGTTTTGAACTTCTCTTTTGAATCCTTCTCTCATCCCTGTTTTAAATTGGTCCATGCAGAGCACATGAGATTAGGCAGTTTTCTGTATGCCCTCGCAGACCCGTTTGTAGCTAAAACCAGTGTCATGAAAACAACTGACTAATCCGTGGGGTGTGCTGATACCGACAGCAAAGAAGGCAATTCACCATTTCTCTAGGCTATCCAGATATCGCCTGTAGTCTCCTTGACAATACAATCTCATATATATATACCGTAAATGTTGTTTATCTAAATTTGAGATTATTTCAGAGGCTTTGGATTGACATAGATTCAAGTGAGTATATGAAACTAGGGTCATCTGTTTTTTAGGGCAACTATCGTTACAAGGAACACTCAATAGAATGGAATAGAACTACTTTTGATGGCACTGGATTTGTGGTTTGTACTATCCTCTGTTTTATAACATACGCACAGTGTAGTATGTTTACTTGAAGTGACCCTTATTATACAACCAGGTGCTACATAATAGGCACTGAGTTCATATCAGTTCACAGACATTTGGAAAGATTACTCCTCTCAATCTGGTGGCCACTGCTTACCAATGTTTAATAATTAGTTACAGGGAAATGTGTTAAATGGGCACATGTATTTATAACTTATATAACCTGTTTAGCATTTGGGAAATTAGGACAGCTTGACAAGGAGAGAGGCAGACTCTTTACACTTACACACTCTAGTTGCTCCTTTTCCCTTAATTTCCAGAGTAGGTAAATTGTCATTTGTTAGGCAATAAAGAATATTTGCGCATGAAGAGTCAAACAAGCAGATGATGATGATGATGATGATGATGATGATGATGATGATGATAATAACAATGATAAAAAGTAAAGTGCTGAGTATTCATAGGCTCTATATATTCAGAACTTGTAAAAGTCTCTATATATTCAGAACTTGTAAAGGGCCCAACATTGTGGTAGACAGGATGTTCGTGCTCTTACAGAGAGTATAATGCTCCACTGTGTGTTCTGTGCCAAAGAATGCTTTGCATGTGCTGAACTCTTGTCAGTGAGAAGAACGGAAGGAAGGTTTTTCCCTAACCACAATAGAGTCCCCCTATTCATAGTGTCCTCACCATAAAAGTGCTCCATATTCTTTAAAAGGGGGACTTTCTTAGGGAAGAGTGGTGCAGTGGTGTCTAAACGAAATATCCTGTGTTTAGAAGTATTTATTTTATTTATTTATTTTTCACATTTTTTTATACCGCCCTTCCTCCAAGGAGCTCAGAGTGGTGTACATATTTCCTCCCCTCCTTTTGTCCTCACAACAACCCTGTGAGGTAGGTGGGGCTGAGAGATAGTGACTGGCCCAAGGTCACCCAGGAAGCTTCGTGGCTGAGCGGGGATTTGAACCTGGATCTTCCAGGTCTAAGTCTGTCTCCCAAACCACTACACCATCCTGGCTCTAGTAGTAGTAGTGTGCCACTAAGTATTAGTGGTGTGCCACTAAGACCAGTGGCAGGGAGGACAATAGATGTAGGCTATAGCCATCATTAGGCTTACCATCTTCCCTGAAATGACCAGGATAGTCCCGGCAACGCCCCTTCGTCCCCCCTGTCCCCCCCGAACTCTCTCTTTGTCCCGGCCCCGGCCCGCCGGCTGCATTGCGGCGGGCCGGAGCTCTTCCGAGACTGTGCTGCAGCTGCAGCGCGTCTCTGTCTTGATCTCTGTAGTCTCGCGCGCCTGCGCAAGACTGGAAGCGCTCGGAAGATGTCCGAGTTCACTTCGGATGTCTTCTGAGACGTTCCAGCCTCGCGCGCATGCGAGTTCACTCGGACATCTTTCGAGCGCTTCCAATCTCGCGCAGGCACACGAGACTACAGAGATCAAGACAGAGACACGCTGCAGCTGGCAGCACAGTCTCGGAAGAGCTCTGGCCGGCCGCGATGCAGCCGGCGGACCGGGACCGGGGCTAAAAGAGTTTAGGGGGGACAGGGGGCACATAAAATAAACTAAAATACACAAACAGCACATAAAATAAAATACACAAATAAAATAAAAGAGCACAGTCTCAGAAAATAAAATACAGTATTTTACCATTTTTCCCATGCCTCTGAGCACGTGCAGAGTGCCGTCGCTCTTTTCATCCCAGGCTGGGGTGGGCCTGGGGTGGGGTGGGCCCCACCCTGTTCTGGGGCTAGCTACGCCACTGGTCCCAGCCACCTGGCTGCGTTGTGACGGCCAGCACTGGCCATTACAATGCACCTGGCTGGCTGGGACAAAAACAGCGGCGGCACTCTGCACATGCTCAGAGGCACGGAAAAAGGTAAAATACTGTATTTATTTTACAGTGGACATGCCTACTTCTGGTGGACACGCCCACTTCCGGTGGAAGTGACATCACAGTTTTTGACCCGCCTTCCCGTGATGTCACTTCCGCCCCCCTTGGGGGTGCTAGAAATCTGGTAAGCCTAGCCATCATGCCTTCCTTATGGGCTTCCTGGAGGCATGTAGTGGAAACATGCCGCTGTGGGAACAGCACAGTGGACTAGAATAGCTGGCAGTATAGCTTTTACAGGAGTTTCCCCATAGAAATAAATGGCAGCTATGTCATTACATGGGAGAAAGTAAACATATGCTCTGGAGAGGTCAAATATGCTCCCTAACCCTAGTGGCTCTGGCTGCTAAGAACCAAACAAGGCTCCCTCTTCATCTGTTTAATCCCACCTTAGCTGATATACCTTGGTCACATCAGAGTGTGCCAAAACCTTGGGAATATAGATTGCACGTGACTGGTGATGGTCTTTAATTATTTTAACCTCAGATTAAGTGCAAAATGTTGTTTATCAAATGTTATGTTGATGATGTGATAACTTGAATGCCGTTGTGTCCGTGTCTCCACCCTAAAGGAAAGAAGAATTCACTTCTACTGCAAAAATTCCAGAAAGATCTCAATACAGGAGTTTTCAACAACCAGGAAAGTGAAATTTTGAAGCAGATAGTGAAACATGACCGAGAGATGGTGGCTGTTGTGCCAGTGAATTTGCAGCAAGCACCAGCACTGAATTCGAGCATGCCAACTACAGCCTCAACTACGCAGATCAGGACGCAATCCCCACCTGTATATTCTGTGACGAGCCTCTCCCATGGAAGCCTGAATTCTCCAACACCAAGCACACAGATGCCCCAACAAGCTGCCGTTTTTTCACCCTCCTCTTACCCTTCTGCAGTCTGTAGTCCACCAGTACAAAGTCCTCTAGCTGGCCGAACTTTTCAGTATGCAACACCTACAGCTTCACAACTGTCACTGCTGCAGCAGCAGCAGCAGTCGCAGCAGCCACAGCAGATGCCTAGCGTGTCACAGAAGAGTGATATCCATAAGAGTACACAAGCTCTTCACAATGCTACTCTGACAAGAGAGGTGAGGCCTCTCTCCGCCTCACAGCCTTCTTTGCCCCACGAGGTTTCCGCTATGATTTCTAGACCTCATCCGACAGTGGGAGAATCTTTAGCCTCCATTCCACAACCGGTCTCCAGTTTCCAAAGCACAGGCATCCAAGCTGGGAGTAAAGGCACAGTCCCCCAAAGAGTTGCCCTCTTCCGGCAGATGTCTTCAGGGGCAATTCCACCTACACGAGGGGGGGCTACACCATCCACAGCCACTCTGCAAAAGGATTCTTCCACAGTCTTAAACACTGAACTAGAGGGAGATAAACCACGGTTTGCTTCAAATTTATGATCCATGCAGACTCTGAATGAAGCAGAGACGTTGACATAAACTGAGATCGCTCTCAGGAAACTGTTTTAACCTAACTTCTGAGAGACCCCTGCTGTCTCCTTTTCAAAACGAAAACTTTACACAAACCCAACCCTTGAAATCGAATGTACACGATATAGAGAAAGACAGAGACAGACATCCAAAAGAAAAGAAAGAAACCCAAATGGCCTGTCATGTCTTCCGTTCTTATAAATCGTTAAATGAGTCTGAAAACATTGGTTGTAATATTTTTATTTTTATTTTTAACCTGGTTCTTTGTTTATGAAGAGATTACTTGTTCTGCCGGAAACATAATTCTGCGGTAAAACAGCAGTATTAATAATTTCAGGAACTAAGCCACACACAGAAAAATAATGAAATTCATAAAACACAAGTTTAGCTTGGAATTAGCACTTGTTGAACAATAGTTTTTAACTTAATCAGAGAGAATTGAGACATATTTCCCGTTTTAGAGGTCCAGATTGCTTTTTTGGTGCTTTACATTCAGATTTAGATTGAAGGACCAATTAATTTCTGGCTACCTACAGAAGAAAGCTTAGCAGTACCACTCTTCTGGATGAAATCTAACCTCAGAATCACTCTCCTCTTTCAGAAAGCTGGGTGGACTTCTGTCTTCATCTTGAAAAATAAGTTAGTGGAGACTCATCAATCTTGCTGTAAATAACTTTTTAGACCCAAATAATAACAACAAAAAATAGTTCCTGTGTGGTGTACCATCGCAAAGTATTTGTTTAGAAATTTAGTTTCAGCTCTTCACGCCAAAATGTAACATTTTAAAATTTTACTAAATGTAAAACGCAACAGAACTGTAATGCAATTGCTTGAAACCTACAATGCTACTTTTACATGCCGTGTTTTAATGCAAAATTGTATGCTTGATCCTGCTATGGGCACTTCACCATTACCATCACCTTTTTCTTCTTTGCCCTAGACAGTGTCTGAAAATATTTCATGCATGCTTGGTTTTTTTCTTTTTTTCTTTTTTTCTTTTTGGGCAGGTAACAGATTGAAAGATGAACAACAACAACAAAAAAACTACCCTGCACACCAACAGAACTAATAGATTCAGTCAGCAATTTTAGGGAAAACTCAAGTGTATCTTCTTTTGGAAAACGATCAATGTGAAGTGATAGTTTCTGCATCTCATTTCCTATCATGCTGACTCTGAATCTGTAGTCAAAGACTAGAAGTGATTTCATTTTAATTTATTGAATGAATTCTTTTGCCGACCACTGCTTTGGTTAGGCTTTCAGGTGTGTTATCTGTCCTCACTGTAGTTTTGTAGTTGACTGTGGTGATATTTTTTAAAAAAAAGTATACTATAGCAGCTTGTTTGTCTGGGAATGCACGACTTGCTCAGTGTATACTATAATAATTTGGACAACATATTCTACTACGGCATGTAGTGTCACACATAGAAATGAGATTATTTTTTTGTTATAATGCCTGCACAAAATGGAAGGAGACAAGTAAGAGAAGGCAGGGTTAAAGCATACGGTTTTGTAAACCTTTACTTTCAATTGCTGTGATTGTCCTGTTATCTTACGACTTAGGGTGCTTCCAGATGGAGGAGTTTCCAAGTGTCAGGTGCGGTGATTCAGGCCCCATTAATACATGACCTACCATGCTACCAACACCTGCCACATTAGTAGGTGTATCATTAGTATGGGACATAACCATGCACTTTCCCCCACCTAACATGTGCGTGGAACAGCTGCCTCAGGATGAAGGCAGTCTTGCTGCTGCTGTAGGTAATGTATAAAGTAGGCCTCAGTGTGTTGGTCGCCCACAAGCCTCACTAGAACTGTGCTGATCCCTTCTGGGCAGACGGATCTCTTCTAGTGACTACAAGATTCAGCTGAAGTAGCAAAGTCCAGCAGAGCAACTGCTGCACATAAATCCCTTTGTCCAACAAGTTGTTCCTCTTTCTTGAGGCACTCTTTCCCCACTTTTGGTTTAATGCTCCAGTGCAAAACCAGACATGGAGGAAGCAGTGCAAGACCTGTGTCATTCTCTCCGTAAGGGAAGCCCCTTAGCAAATGGTTAGTGCCTGGGGAGTATCACAGTTAAATGAGACGGAAACTGACCATGTCAGAGTTGAACTGCATTGTAGACTATTATGTAAACCACATTGTCCATCCCTTTGGTCAAAATTGCTCACCCTTGATATGAGAATGTGCCCATTGATAGTGATGTCACTGAGCAGTGTAAGAGCAAACTGGCATCACAGAACCACATGTTGAGGTCATTCTAGAAAGCAAAGCTTGTTCTGATTACAGCCAAGAGCACAATCCACCGGGAATTTTTCCAGTGCAAGCTGCAGAGCGTGGAATTCTGTCTGGTGATGCCTCAATGGATTGTGTGCAAAGTTTGCAGTATTAGGAACATACCAAGCCTTTACAGGAGTCTCATTTTCTCCAATGAGATTATTGTGGAATAGGTGGCTTGAGGGCTGCTACTGCCCAAGCATCATGTTGCCTGTTATGCCTTTTTCTGAAATGGCATTTCAATTGCCTAAATAAACAAACAAACCACCCTGACAGTTGCAATCCTATGCATGTATATTAAGAATTAAATCCCACGAAATTCAGTGGAAGTTACTCGCAGGTTAGTGTGTATAGGATTGCAGTCTTAAAAGATTTTTCATGAATCCCACTTCCCAATTGAAATCAGTGTAATGTTGTAATTCGTTCTGTGAATATGATGCTGGTGGTAAGTGGGAATGGTCAGGAATCACATATGAGGAATGTAACATTTGAAACAGTATGGATAAGCTGCAAGACCATTTATTTTTTGGTAAAATAGAACCCTGACTTTATTTTAATACTGAAGATCAATTTTACCCAATTTAAGATAATCATGTTATGGTCCTTAAAACTGTTCAAGGTTTACATTTGATAGGAGTATAACGGAGTTGGTAGTGAACTATTTTTATACATATGTTTATTTTATTTTAAGTACTATAAAGAAACATGAACATACATGGTCCTTCAGTGAAACCATAAAAAAACTTTTTAATGACTTTGTAATAGAATGGGCAAAATCTAAGGTTTGTAAGTTAATTAAAATGGTACAGGGTATAAAAACTATATACATATATGTATGAATGTGTGTGTTTTATATATATATATATATATATATATATATATATATATATATATATATATATAATGTTACAAAACAGATGACTCTCATTTCTGTAATATAAAGAATATCCATTACTATTTTGAGAATTGACCTATTTTTCTCTGTATATATAAGCCCTTAAATATGGAACCTTGCATCTGTATAGACTGAAATGTATTTCTGATGAGGTTGATCACGTTGCTGATGAAAAGACAATACATCAAACTGATTCCAATGACTGTGTGATCAGGGATGAGTTAGACTTCTTTTTTCTTTTGTCTTTGCTCAAAGCCATAAATATATATAGATATAAAGATTATTAATAAATTGAACAAAATATAAAACAATAAAAACATGAATATTTTATTTGACCAGTAATGTTTCCAACCAAGTATGTTATGTTATTTTGATAGGAACCTGAGCCTCTTCTTATTTGGCAAGTTGCTGAATGAGTGTGTAATGGATATTAACAGCGCAATCCTAACCAACTTTCCAGCACTGGTGTAGCCATGCCAACAGGGCGCATACTGCATTTTGCAGTGTGGGGGCAGTCATGGTGGCCTCTTCAAGGAGATGGAACAGTTATTCCCTTACCTCGGGGCTGCACTGCGGCTGCACCTGTGCTGGAATGTTGGTTAGGATTGTGCTGTAAAACACTTATAGAATCCTAGGATTGGGATGGGCCTGAAGGCAAACATGCTACCTTGAAACTCCCATTAACTTGCTGTTTGATTATCTAATGGCCCAATCCTATGTGGGCCTTACGATGGCCGATCTCATGATCCGCCACAATAAATTCTGGGATGTTGGTGTGAAAGCCATGCTATCGTGCACTTTGGGGCTGCCAGTGCAAACAGCAAGAGGCCCTGCACAGGTGACAGCAGCTCCCAGACACACACCTAGAGCACATAGGTCAGCGGTGGGAGTGGTTTGGGGAAGGGAGGTGGTGGGAAGGGGGATGATCTCAGTAGCGACGCACGCTGAGATCCTATCCCCCTTTCTCCACTCCAAAATGCCCCACGTTTCCTCAGACTTATGCCAACTAAATAGCTGGCATAGGTCTGAGACTCATTGGAGGCCAGGCAGCCTATGCAGAGGTGAGAATTAGTTTTACTTACCTCTCCAGGGCCATCGGGTCCAGTCCCATCCCGTCCCCCCGACAGTATGCAGCAAGCACTCTTGCGGTGTTACTGCATACTCCAGGCCAGCGGGAGATAGGATTGGGCTATTAATCAGGGATGAGTAACTGGTTCGACTCTTGAAATTATTCTGGAACTTCCTAGAAATGCAATGGTTGTTGGAGGGTTGATGCTAATTTGCATACTTCACTGGTATGTATTTAATATAATCTGCATATTGTCATGAATTTAGGTATGATTGAAACAATTATGTTTGACTTGGCGGGGGGGGGAATCCACAGGCTCTTGGAAAATCTTGATACAAAGACTTCTGAGAATTGAAAATCAACTGCCACAACAATCCAATGATTTGCTGTGAATGCTCTGATGAGATGAATGCCCATTCACTTCAATAGACAGGGCAGTGCTGTCCATGCAACTCATTGTACATGGGGGGGGGGTTGCTTCCACTGAAGTGAAAAGGTAAGATTATAGGCACAGGAGATTAATGAAAATGAAGACTAGAAATTTTTTATTAAACAGTAAAAGTGGAATACTCAAATCTACCAGGTACCTTATTTATGTATTGTATTTTGGCCTTCGTCCAAAGAGCTCTTAATGGAATCTATGGTACTGTTACATTTTATTCTGGCAACAACCATGTGAGATTAGGCTGAGTAAATTGGTCAAGACCATTCAATGACTTCCATTGCTAAGTGGGGAGTGGGATGCTGGTCTTTCAGATCTAAGTCCAACACACTCTCCATTTCTTTAAAAAGCAGTTCAAAAAATGTCACAGCTGTGGGTAAATCAAGTTAAAGCACTCCAGACTAGTGGCATTGCTAGCAATATACTATACAACAACATGATCACGTCTTTCAGTCCAACTTCCAGCTGGGGTTTACAATGAAAATTAGCCTTGGTTGCCCTTCATTGATGACGTACACCAGGACCTGGACAAGGGAGAGTGTGGCCCCATTGGTTATGTTGAACTTCTCGGTGGTGTTTGATATCGTTGGCCATGTATCTTTCTGGGTCGCCTTGCCAGGGGAGCCCTTGGGGTCATGGTTTTGCAATGATTCTGCTCTTTCCTGGAGGGTAGATTCTAGAAGGTGGTATGGGGGGGGGGCTACTGTTCAGTGCCTTTGCTGTTGGGTCTTCAGGTTCCCGCAGGGTTCAGTTTTGTCCCTTACGTAATTTAACATCTACTTGAAACAGCTTGGGGGTCTGGGATTGGGTGCCACTCAGCTCTATACAGTGGAGGTCCTGGAGCTAGCGATGGGCTGGATGAGGGTGAACTATTGAAATTAAATTCAGATCAATATGCTATTGGGTAAGAGATTTGTGACATAGGCTTGGATTGTCAACTTGCTCTGGAGGGAGTTGAGCTCCTCTTGAAAGTACTTCTAGACCCAACTTTGAACCTAGATGCTGACTGTGGCCTAGGGTTTGTTTGCTCACCTTAGGCTGGTGAGTCAGCTATGCCATTTCCTGGACCAGTCAGACCTCACCACAATTGTCCATGCATTGGTTAAATCTTGTTTGGATTATTGTAAGGTGCACTGTGTGGAGAATGCCCTTGAAGACCATCCAGAATTTTTCGTTTCTACAGAATTCTGCTGCTCTACTGCAGACCAGCACAAGACGAGGAGATCACATCACGCCTGTGCTGCACCATCTGCATTTGTTAACAGTATGTTTCTGAGTGCAATTTAAGTTGCTGGATCTAACATTCTGATGTCTCACTGTTGTCTCTGCTGCTCTATTGTTTTTGTATATTACTTTGATTTTAGTTTGTTTTATTGTATTTTATTTTTGTAATCCGCCTTGAGTGCCTCCCTGATGGGAGGGGAATAAACCCTTCAATAAGTAAATAAATAAATAACTCACAACTTGTATGCTAATTGACTTCATAGTTCAGTAACAAAATACTGATTTTTTTTTAGTTCAAAAAAATTGAAATATTCCTCTACACAGGAAGCAGTGCTTTGAACTACCTTTGTTTAAAGCATCCAGATTCCCACAAACAACTATCAAATTTGCAATAATGCAATGATGGATAATCTGCAAAGTACCTAAAAATTCATCTTCAAAAATCTCAAGACAAAAAAATCTCTTTGACCCTGATCCAGTAAACAAGTAGTTCATGAATGTGAATGCACTTCAATCACATTAAGAGATGCAAACATGCAGTTGAGTGAGCCCAGATAAGCATTACTTTTGCATTAGTTGCACATGCAGAAGTCTGCTGCTAGATTGGGGCGTTTGGTGGTAACTGTGCACAGTATAAGGCTGCTTAAATGCCACCAAAATCAAGATGTGATTATTTTTTAAACATGTAATAGGACAAATGTGTGGCTTAAAAGAGACGACCAGGATCAAACTAGAGGTGAAAAGAAATGTGTCATAGAATTTTCATCTTAAAACAAAAATACCAGCCATACAGGGCCTGATCTGGATCATTGCCATGGTGAATGTAAGACATTAACTTTTTTCACTATACTGTTTTTTATAATCCCTTCCCCTCCACCCTAAAGCTGTTATGTGTTCCAGGAGAAAACATATGAGATTGACAGCCCAAGCCTGTCTAGCAGGACGCAACAGCGCAAATAAGGCGTCTGCTGCATCCTGTGCAGGATGGGGCCTGCCCCGGCGCAGCCAGAAGCCTCCATGGCGTAAAAGGACATTCATCACCTTACCCCGAGTAGATCCCCAGCCGCTTCATTGGGTCTACTTAAATGTGTGCCAGCTATTTTGCTGGCACATATTCGAGCCGACCGTGTAATTCCGGCCAGACCCAGATAGGATGGTGGATAAGGTTGCTGTTGATCCCTGACCCTGTCCTGGGCCCGACTGACCAATCCCACCCCTCAGAACACTTTGTTCTACCCTCACCTCTCCGCCGTGATGGCGTTCCATCCTGCAGTGCAGGAGGAGCAGCGCAAGCCTCTCTGCCGGCACTGCTTACTTTTCGGGTGACGCAAATATGCCTTACGGCACGTTTGTGACACCCTAGACAGGCTGAGCAGTCACTCTGCCGGTATATACTTAGACAGGACTATGCTATTAGCTTTTGTCCAAAGCAAATACCTGTTTTAGGAGGGATTTTTTTTTTACAACGTTGCATATTGAAAATAAACAGCATCAGTCTTTCCTAACAACCATTTCCCATCATACTGGCTTGCTCTGCTGCAATTGGCTTCTGTCCTTGAACATATCATTGTATCATAGCAGCCGGAACCTCCCTTTTTTATTATAGGGTGACACTGCATCTGTGTTGAATGTGAGGAGGAGACAATGTACTGTATCCAAAACATCTTACGTGCGTCACACCTTTGTACCACTGTAAGGCCACCTTGAAAACTTGTAAGGTAACGGGCATATTTTCTCTCATAGTCCATGCTGATTTTGCTTCATCATTCTCAGGTAACCAGGGATGTGGATCAAGTCTCTGACTCCAAGTCTCGAGTCAAGTCCCAAGACTCTGGGTCCAAGTCTCAAGTCAAGTCCCAAGTCTTTGTCCCCAAGTCCTGAGTCTTTTGTGAGTTGCGAGTCCCTATCTATTTAATGGGGAAAGGTTTAAACCTGAATAAAATTTGACTTGTCGTAAAAGGCTCCAAGTCTTGAGTCAAGTCTTTTGAGTCTTTTACAATCGCCGAGTCACGTTCGAGTCAAGTCATTGACACGACTTGAGTCCAACTCAAGTCTAAGTCAATAGACTCAAGTCTACATCACTGCATGTAACCAAACCCAGTTGACTACTTAGCATCAACATTTAGTCATGAAGCCGTAGCAAACTGAGAACAAAGCTTTCTGTCACTCTGATTTAGCCTCGTGACAATGCTATATAACTAATGAGATTTGACTATGTGATGACCTCTGAAGCTGAATGGAAATGAGAGCAATGTTTCCTGCCCTCATGCTACCTATTTGTCATCTTATGGATAGCAAATGGCAGCCAACAGAAGTAATAAGTGCAGTTGCCATTTGTGGTGAGACAACTATGTTCTCCCATCCCCAGGATCCCCCTCAAAAAAAAAATCCTAGATAGGAATTTCTGAGCCCATGTCTACAATCTGTGAACAGAGCACTGTTACAGGTTTCCAGAGGTGGATTAAAATATTTATTAGTGATCTATTATTAGTGATCTATTATAGAGGATTTCCATAACTCAAAATATACCCTGAAAGACTGAAATGTAAACGTTCAGGAAGCAACATGCAACCAGATTACATAAGAAATTATAAAAATGGCCTTTATAGTATACAGTTCAGCGACTGGCAGTTGAAATGAGAAGTAGAAGACAATTTTCTGTAGCAGCTGGAATGGTTATTTCATGCAATACTCCCTGCTTAAAGCTCCTTTTAAGGCAAAATAAAGTTGATGGCTCAGTTGTCGAAACCAATGCAATGGAAACTGAGATTAGATCTAATATTAGATGGTTTTGGGTCTTGAAAAGAATGAGGGGTATTGATTTTGAGTTCAAATCTGATGCCATTACAGGTATTTGACCACCACTGCCATCCAGTAGCATCACTAGGACGCGTGTCACCCCCGGGCGCCCCGCCCCCCCACCACGCTCCAGCAACGCCAGTGCTGCCATCTTCCACAAAATAAAATTGCAAAAAATTAAAGAGGTTAATTTAAGATCTGGATGGTGTAGATCAAACAATATCCATATTGGAACTAAATAATGAATTTCATTGGTGAATTTCAGCTTGTTTTAATATCTGCTGAGAGCATAACAAACACCTGGGACTCATAAATCTCCCTGGAAAAAAAATGTGAGTTTAACAAAATAGTGCGAGTTTAACAAAATAAATATTGTAATACAATATTTCAGCCCCAGCTGAAAACTCTGTCTGTGCACCATTATCTGCATAGAGCTCGCACCGACTCAAACTTTAAGATAAATGACAAATTACCGTATTGTCCCGAGTATAAGACGCACCTGATTATAAGACCAAACACCCTTAATGTTTGGTGCTATTAAAAAATGTTAATTAAATCACTGGCATTAAATTGCAACAGCCTGATTATAAGACGCACCCCTAGTTTAAAAACTTAAATTAGGAGAAAAAAGTGAGTCTTATACTCAGACCAATACGGTATATGCCGACGGGAGAAATCGATCACATTCAAGCTGCTATGCCCTGAAACAAATTGCTGGGTCAAGATGGGTCAAGACTGTTGTCTGTCAATCCCTATATTGCAGCATGACCTCTTTCAATGGTGTTTTATTGGGTTCCAACTGTGCAGAAGTCATTATACTGAATGGAGACTGCAGAGCAGCAATGTTTGGAGGATAGTTCGTATAATATCTATGTGCACAGCTGCTGCCAAAAGGAGCTCTGCTGCTCCTTTTCATTTTTAAGCAATTAAAAGGGGGGGGAGGATAAAGCTCACCACTTTGCTGCAGTACAAGGTAAGCTCCCCAGAAAGACAAATGGGAATCCCAAATGGCATAGATGCCATTTGTTCCACTTAGGAATTACTGTATCTACATTTGTCTTGGAACAAAGGAAAAATGAACTTAATAAACCCTATTTGGTTCATTTTTAAATTCATTCTGAAGCCCATCAGAATCCCTACTGTCTGTGGTGAGGATAAATGTTGTTATTCCTGTCCTTTCCAATTATTATAAGCATAATTATATAGAACAGTGGTTCCCAAACATTTTAGCACACCAGGACCCACTGTTTAAAATGACACTCTATCAGTCTATCAGGGACAAACCTAACTTTATGATACTTTAAAAAAAGGTGATCTAGAGGGAAATATTTATTTATTTATTTATTTATTTATTTATTTATAAGCAATATTTTTTTTATTTATTTGCAAAAAACCTCAATTCATTTCTTATGATGAGGCAGCCCTAATGAATAGCCTCAAGACTTGAGGGGCTTAGTTATGTGACCCAGCCTTCACCTGCCCCCACAATCTGTCATTGACAGACTTGGGAAAAAAAAAACACCATAAAAAAGATGCTCAAACATTTATCTCTATATATAAAAGAACAAGTCCTGACTGACTCACTCACTGACCCAACCCCCCAGGCCTAGGCACATGAAATTCAGGGAGCACGTACCTTCTATGATGAAAGCACCCACTAAGAAGGGTTTTTAGAAATTCCGTCCCTAAGGGGGTGAAAGGGGGTGCAATGCGTTTTCAGGGATTCCTCGATATCTCTCAGGCCCAATGAGATATCCGCTTGGTTTTGGGTTAGAAAAGTTACCCATCCTAATGCTGAAAAACATATTTCGGGATTTTGCCCTAATCGACCCAGAAAGGGGTGAATCTCAATTAGTGGGTCAATGGTAGAACCCTTCGTATCTGCTGTGTTTGTAGAGCTATAACGTTCCTTTTTGGCAGGTGGGTGTCTGGATCATCTTTAGAAACCATTTTAACGTAGTGTTGTTGTTTTTTTGGTTTTTTTTTTTTTTTTTGAAATTTCACTCCTAAAGGGGTAAAAAAGAAGTAAAAGAAAAAAGGGTGACATCACCGCCCAGCCCCAACCCAGGGGACTAGAAATGTGAAATTTGGGGAGTACGTTACTTCCGTGACGTAAGCGCCTGCTAAGAAAGGATTTTTTAGAAATTCTGCCCCTAAGGGAGAGAAACGGGTGCTGTGATCCTATTCGCCATTACCTGGGAGTAAGCCCCATTGACGAGAACAGGGCTTACTTCTGTTCACTTGGCTCACCAAGTGTTTTCACGGATTCCTCAAGATCTCTTAGGCCCGTTGAGAGATTGACTTGGGTTTTGCTCACAAATGTTACCCATACAAATGCTTAAAAACATATTTTAGGACTTTGCCCTAATCGACCCCTAACGAGGCAAATCTAGATTCGGGGGTCAATTACAGAACCCTTCGTATCTCCTGTGTTTGTGGAGTTCTAACATGCTTTTTTTTTTTTTGGCATATGGGTGTCTTTAGAAACCGTTTTAATGGTTTCTTTAAATTTTACCCCTAAAGGGGTAAAAAGGGGGTAAAAGTTAAAAGGGATGTTTTTTTATTTGATAGAGGACACTTGTTTGTTCTTAGGACTACTTTGTGTTTTAGTTGTTACCTGTGAAACCCCCTAAATAAACACGTTAGACAAAGGCTTGGATAAAGGGTCACTATTAAATTCTAATAAATGTATAAAATCTGCAGCGGGGGAAAAAACTATAACATCCCCTAGCATGCGGGCACTAGGTGAGGGGAAAGCGGTGCTTCCCAATACTCCCCCTGCTACCCTTGGGCGTGACGCTCTGACTCCAAGTTCTGCCCATTCATAGACTGGGAAAGCTGATCACAGCCAACCCTGAAGGGTTTGAGGCAGCTGGGCAGCTCAGATTCCCCCTAGGCAAGCCATGTGGTGGTCTTTGCTTACCCAGCCAAAGGGGCTTGCCTGCCAGCCTCACCGACCCGGGTAAATATTGTTTGAGCAGTCCTGGCTCATCCCTAGACCATGCTTCCTCAGAATGCATCTCTACCTACCCATCCTGCATGCAACCTGTCACGTGGAGGGCTTAGCCTAGTGCTTGACCCCAACTGCCCCAAAACCAGGCCAGAAGGCTCCAAAGTCCCTGCTACAGGTCCCAGAGGAAAATGTCAGCACCAGCCATGGAGATGTGGATGCCATTGCGCCTAAACAGGGCTGGCGAAGTATCAACAATATCAGGGTGAACGATAGTCGCTCCACCCTGTGCATTGAATACCTTCCTCATTTAAATGTTCACCTTGCGCTGAGCAATGTCAACATGGTGCAGGTGAAAGGCCTGCCACCAAGCCCAGAAATGGGAGGGGATGTGGCGGCTGACATCCCCACCCCCTCTTGAGCTGGCTTGGACAACTGCTGCCCTCCGTCGCCGCCCAGCCCGCCCTTGCTCCCGCCAGCGGGAGACTTACCTTCTCTGGCGGTGGCTGGGTCGCTTCGCCGGTGGAGTGAGGGCTGCCAGCCTCTATGCCAGTGGCTCTTACTCTAGAGTTGTTGCAAACGTGCTTTACGGCACGTTTGCGACAGGTTAGACTGGCAGAGCACACGCTCCGCCAGTCTAAAGTTAGTGTAGATTGCGCTGTTACTCTATTGCTTTTTAAGTTGGTATGGCCATTGAGTTTCTAAATGTTAATGGGGAGATGGTGCCTCACCCAATTGTCCCCATCACAGAAGATGGAGTCTGCCTGTTTTGGTCCCTCTCCTATCTGACGTATGTCACTCACCTCATGGCTAGGGAGGTGCGTGAGCTAATCGTGGTGGACAACTGGGAAGAGTTCTCTATCATGTCCCACGACAGCAAGGGGGACAATTATCATTCGATGGAACCATGACTTTTAGTAAATGCAGAGTGTTGCCTGACATGGGGTAGTTGTGCTACATTTAATTGGTTCATTGCAATCAAAGGAAAGTTTATTGGAAACAAAATGGATTTAAATACTTACATCCCATAGTGAAGCACGGGCATCACGCTATTCTCCCTATATTTACACAAGCTTGCAAACTGCAGGAGCTCGGCCCTTTGCAGGGCAATTAGCAGCTATCTGATTTTTTAATAGCCTCAGGGCTTGAGGCAATTACTTATCTGATCTTTCCATATTTTCACTGGAGGCTCTGTGGGGCCCACCAGAAATCGGGTTGTGACCCACCAAGTGGGTCCTGACCCACGGTTTGAGAAATGCTGATATAGAGGCCTAATATTTTCTGGGTAACATATGATGAGAAACACTCATTGCTGCCATATGGAGAAGAAGGCACATTTGGTTTTGGAGGAGAATGTACTTCAAGGTTCACTTCAACATAATAACCTGATTTAGGTCCAGATATCCCATCATCTCTAATTTTCCAGGCAAACAGGGCCTCAGAATGCATCTCTACCTACCCATCCTGCATGCAACCTGTCACGTGGAGGGCTTAGCCTAGTGCTTGACTGGTATCTTTCCAGCAAAGCACACTGCTTTCCCAAGTTTTTCTCTACTTAGTAGAAATATTCAAGGTCACTGATGAAATACTTGAGAATAAAAATATAGTACTACCGGTATACTGCTTTAGTGGAAATTAATAGCTATGTATTTGAATTAAGAAGTAAATGGAGATTTTAATATGAATTTGGTTCTACTGCACAGTTCATGAAAGAGCTGAATTCTGATATCGAAATTATATTTGGTAACAAACTGACAAAAACTGAGAAGCATTAAAGTACAAACTATTCTTCTTCACCCAGCCTGGCATATTTTCCAGTGGCTGTTGCTGGTGCCTCTTCTGTATTTCTTTATCTCTTTTTTTAGATTGTGAGCCCTTCGGGGACAGGCAACCATTTATTGATTTATTTTATTATGTACACCGCTTTGTGAACTACTCTTGTTGAAAAGCGGTATATAAATATTCTTAATAATAGTGATACTTCTGAAATTTTCGTCTGCCAAATTTTTGACCAAAGTTTGGAGGTTTGAATTAATCTGGTCTTGTTTGACCTGCGGTGCAATCCTCCGGATCGTTGGAACGGCGGAGCAAGCGCTCTGCCATTCCAAGACATCATGAATGTGCCGTAAAGCACGTTCACGATGCCTTGGGAGTAAGGGTCAGCCTCCCTCACTCCATCGCCGGAACGCCCGGGCGGCCACCAGAGGAGTTAGGTCTGGATCTGGTGGGCGCAGGGGTGGTTCGGCGGGTGAGGCAGGGGGCCCGGGAGGGGGAGGGGGATGGCTCCTGCCATATCCACGTCCCCGCTGGGATGGCTACGCCGTTACACGGCCTCCTCTACTTCTGCCAGCTATATAGCTGGCGGAAATCAGAGGAGGCCTATTGGGCCGGCCCCAATTTACACCCAGGGAAGGAGATGAGTGTTCCCTTCCCTGAGTAGACCTCCAGCCCGCCATCAGATGGGAAGCCCGGGCACAGGATCCGGTGGGCGGCCGGCCGGATCCTTACACAGGATTGCACTGTTGGTGTATTAAGAATCTTCCGTTGTATCCCTGACGTGTTTGCAGACTCTGGCTAGAATAAACGAGGATTTTCTGGGTACGTCAAGCCAAATGGGTATGGAATTATTTATTATTTATTAATCTAGCCATTTATAATTTGACTCTCCATCTCCAATGAAGCCACCAAGGTGGCTCGCAATGTTTAAAAAAACAAATACTGTAGAAGAATAAAATCATAAAATTGAAATAGGAAAGTAGAATCCTTCTTTCCCTTCAACATATGCACAAGGCTATGGAATACCACACAGACTCAAGATTACACTGTGGTTCTACATGGCATCTGAACAAGGCCATAGTTTTCAGTGCAACTGACTCCTGCATAAGTATGCATGGGACTGCAGCCATAGAAATGCATTGTTCCAGTCACCAGATTTAAAGAAAGCACAAACCATACATCCAAACCATACATTTATCACATTTTATTTTGCAAACCTCTGGGTCCTTTGCTGTCACAAAACTTCTAGTGTCACAACTCCAACATCTTTATACCTCCAAACTTGGAAATGAAACATGTTTGCATGAATGGGGTCATGACAGTGTAAGTTAAGTGAGTCGGAGCGATTTGTCTCTTATGTTTCACCTACCCTGGAAAGATCAATAATTATCTTTTTCAAAACATGTAATCGTTTAATGCCAGGAAAATATTGCACAATAGTTAATAATTCACATCGAACTTTTGCATGTGTGTAACTTTGAAGTTAGAAGGCCACTCAGCAATATAAACTGCAACCCTGCAAATATATTTTAGTACATAAAATAAGACACATTTGGGACTGTACAACCCAGATGATCTATGTATCGTATATTCTGTGAGACTCTCAAACAACCACACTTGCAAAGTTGGAAGCAGAAATAGCTTATGATCTCTGGGGATCAAAATACGCCCAAAATAGTTGAGCAGGTAAAGAAATGTTTTAGGGTTTTTTTGCTCACTGGGCACTTATTCATGAGCTTATCATGCTAGTTAGGTGAACTCATTAAGCTGTTGCCTGCATTTCTGGAAATCAATTGGTCTTTTGTCACTAAACTGAGGGCAGTGCTCAGCAAGCTACAATTCATCAAATATGAATTTTCTCTTGCGATTCATAAATCAGCTCATTCCCCTTAAATCTCACTGAGGGTTTCAGCCTTGGGTGTTGGGAATGGGAGGGAAGAGGACCTGATGGTACTCACAAGTGAGAAATCACTGAAAAAAAAAGTCCCATTATTAGCATTAAAAGAGAAAAAGCAACCTCTTTCTAGAGCAGGGGTTCTCAACCAGTGGTACTAGGCCAACTGCTGATGATACTCAGACTGCCAGATCGCCAGAACCCTGTTCTGATGCGGCGCTTTTGGTGGTGCGTTTTCACTCCCAAGAGGCTCCTGCCTTTGGCCGAGACTCTCGGGAACACTGAGAAGGACCCTTCCTCCTGTCCAGAGCCTCCTACCTGCGTTTTCTGGCCTCTGAAAATCCAGAAGTAACTGGTGGTGATATAATTGCGTCACTTCCGGTGGTACACAGCAGGAGAGTGGCGCTGAAGGTGGTACTCAGATGGGAAGGGGTTGAGAACCCCTGGTCTAGAGGATGTGCAGCATTTTTTTTAAAATCTATTCATAATCTGGAGGGTCTAACTAATCTGAATCTAATTAATTGAAATTAAATGCACAGATGTAAGATGAAATTCATGCTGCTTACATGTGTAGTACTTCATAATTCAGTGTGAGCACTGCAAAAAGGACACATCCCAAAATGAGCGGCTCTATTATGGGAAGCTTTGGGACCAAAGAAGTCTGTACCTTGACTAAGTTTTGATCCTGGCATCTTATGTCAAAGCCTAAGAATAGAATAGACAAGTTTCTACCAACCAACGACAAAGAGTTGAGAAGATATATTGGAAATACCACAAACAAAGAAGGTGGCACCACAAATTCAAATGTCATGACAATGCAATCCACAAATGCTTGTAGGAAATAATTCTTCAATAGAACATCCTTCAGTGGATCCCAATATATTGTAAGGTAGAAATACTTCTTTGTAGAGAAAGGATTTACACAGCTCCTTTCAAAGCATGTAAAAGGAGATTTGTATTCAAATTGTATTCACAATAACATCCTAAAGAGCATTGCCAGCACAAAACACATGGGAAGCAATTGTAATATAGCACTGAACAGCGTTTTATTAAAGAATTCTTGCGTTGGCTTTGTTGATTGCTTCTTGGTACTTATGTCAGCACTGTGCTGGAGCAACAGATGTTCCAGTTTCTCTCCCCGAGAAAGGGCTTGTGTTTTCTTGCAGAGGCTCAGCTACACATCCCACTTTCCAGAATATTGCTGTAAATAAGACAAAGTGAAATGGGTGGCAGATTGGAAGGGGAAAGTATGAATCTCTAAAAGAGTCTCTTTCTTGCAACTCTTTTAAAGTCTTGCTTCAGTCCTACCTGCCTGTGTCGTGTATGACTGATGCCCTCAAGCATGGATGGATGTGCATCCCAGGCTACATCAACAGAGGCATCCATCAAGCTCAGTGATGCTGCTTTCCATCAACCAACCAAGCAAGGCAATCCACCCACCCCTGACACCTTCATCCTGCACACTCACCACGCCAGATCCACGTATGGAAAGGGCACTTCCATTTTTTCTGCTTCCACATTCTGTTTGTGCAGGACTAAAACAAGAAAAAGGAGGAAATGATTGTTTCCCATCTATGAAGATTTGAAGCTGGCTGCTTTATCCTGAGCCAGATCATTGGTTAGGCTTGCCATCCGTCCTGGAATTTCTGGGACCATCCCGGATTTGGGGGGCCATCCCGGATGTGTCCCGTTGCCCCCCGGCCCCGCCGGTTGTCATTGGCTGCCCCTGTGGTCCAGTTTCTCCCCTGAAAAAAAATGGCCACCGCATTTCTCCACTGGCTCAACCGGCTGTGATCAATGATCATGTGATTTTTGAGTGACTCAAGTCTGGGCTAGCCGGATTGGGTCTTTTTCAAAATAATGCAGGGCAGGGATTTGTTCCTTGAGACTAGTGGAGGCGTGATCTGGGCTTACAAAAAAGCCCGCCAGCCTGTGTGATCTCCCCTTTCTTGCCGTGATTTTTGTTGGAGACACGTGTCTCTGCTCCGAGATCACCACAGGCAGAGAGGATCGAATTTCAATTTCTTCACTCAGCTCAGCAGTGAGAGAGAGAGAGAGAGAGAGAGAGAGAGAGAGAGAGAGAGAGAGAGAGAGAGAGAGGTGCTTTTTAAAAAGACAACAGTTCTTCTGTGTGTGGGTGAGTGAGCATAGTGAGGGTCGACCGGTTTGTTTTATTTTTAACTGTGTTTTGATTGTTGTTCCCCGCCCGCTACCACATGAGCCAGTCCAGAATTGCTACCTGTTGCTCCACCAAAATCTTTTGTCCATATCTGCTCACCCCCTGTCCCCACAGGTGGCTAAGGTGAGGGGAAGGGGCTGATCCCACCACCCCTTCCCTTCTTGTGCAGCTCTTGGCACATCCTCCTTCTTCTGCCAGGCTGGTCATGTTTCAAAAGAACTGGAAGAGTGGAGCATGCTGGCCTCCCAGCATGCTTTGCTCTCCTTGTTCATTTTAAACAGAACCAGCATGGAGCATTGAGGCTGCATTGAGATGCCAGGCTCCAAGTGGTCCAGATGCTTCCCTTTGCAAAAATACATTCTGCCCCGTATGTATGAGACTACTAGTATTTCCAGACATAGTTTTTTGTCCCCATGTTGAAAGAAGAGAACATAAGAAAAAACATAAGAACATAAGAAGAGCCCTGCTGGATCAGGCCAAAAGCCCATCTAGGCCAAAAGCCCATCTAGGCCAAAAGCCCATCAGGCCAAAAGCCCCACCAGATGCCTCAGGGAGCACACAAGACAACAAGATACCTGTGTCCAGTCGCCACTCCCTTGCACCTGGCACAGAGAAAACCCACTTCTAAAACCAGGAGGTTGCTTATGGCTTGTAACCTGTGATGGTCTTTTCCTCCATGAA
Organism: Plestiodon gilberti rubricaudatus; assembly: GCA_026170595.1. Lineage (NCBI taxonomy): Eukaryota > Metazoa > Chordata > Lepidosauria > Squamata > Scincidae > Plestiodon > Plestiodon gilberti. The sequence continues at coordinate 21,468,774 of JANXHW010000002.1, read as the reverse complement.
TCTGTCCAAACCCCTTTTAAAGGCATCTAGGCCAGATGCCATCACCACATCCTGTAGCAAGGAGTTCCACAGATGAATTACACGCTGGGTAAAGAAATATTTTATTTTGTCTGTTCTAACTCTCCCTCCACTCAATTTTAGTGCATGTCCCCTGGTTCTGGTGTTGTGCGAGAGGGAGAAGAATTTCCCTCTATCCACTCTCTCCATCCCATGCATAATTTTATAAGTCTCAATCATGTCCCCCCTCAGGTGCCTTTTTTCTAGGCTGAAAAGCCCCAGACGCTGTAGCCTTTCCTCATAAGGGAGGTGCTCCAGCCCACGAATCATTCTGGTCGCTCTTTTCTGTACCTTTTCCAATTCAACTATATCCTTTTTGAGGTGTGGTGACCAGAACTGGACACAATACTCCAGATGTGGCCTTACCATCGATTTGTACAAAGCCATAATGATATTGGCCATTTTATTCTCAATCCCTTTTTTAATGATCCCGAGCATGGAATTGGCCTTCTTCACAGCCGCCGCACACTGGGTCGACACTTTCATCGACCTGTCCACCAGCACCTCAAGATCTCTCTCTTGATCCGTCACAGACAACTCAGAACCCATTAGCGTATATGTGAAATTTTGGTTTCTTGCCCCAATGTGCATCACTTTGCACTTACTTACATTGAAGCGCATCTGCCATTTTGCTGCCCATTCTCCCAGTTTGGAGAGATCCTTCTGGAGCTCTTCACAATCCCTGCTGGTCTTCACCACCCGGAAAAGTTTAGTGTCATCTGCAAACTTGGCCACCTCACTGCCTATCCCCAACTCCAGGTCATTTATGAATAAGTTGAAAAGCACCGGTCCCAAGATCAATCCTTGGGGCACACCGCTTTTCACCTCTCGCCACTGTGAAAATTGCCCATTGACTCCCACTCGCTGTTTCCTGGTCTTCAACCAGTTCCTAATCCACAAGAGGACCTGCCCTCTTATTCCCTGACTGTGGAGTTTTCTCAGGAGCCTTTCATGAGGGACCGTGTCAAACGCCTTCTGAAAATCCAGATATATAATATCCACGGGTTCGCTCACATCCACATGCCTGTTGACCTTTTCAAAAAATTCTAACAGGTTTGTGAGGCAAGACTTCCCCTTGCAGAAGCCATGCTGACTCTCCCTCAGCAGAGCTTGTTCTTCTATGTATTTTAAGATTTTATCCTTAATTAGACTTTCCACCATCTTCCCTGGAACAGAGGTTAGGCTGACCGGCCTGTAGTTTCCCAGGTCCCCCCTCCTTCCTGTTTTAAAGATTGGCGTGACATTAGCTATCCTCCAATCCTCTGGCACAGTGGCCGTTTTAAGGGACAAGTTGCATATTTTGGTCAAGAGGTCAGCAACTTCATTCTTGAGTTCCTTCAGAACTCTTCGGTGGATGCCATCCGGGCCTGGTGATTTATTGATCTTTATTTTGTCAATTAAGTCTGAGACGTCTTCTCTTTCAACCTCTATTTGACTTAATTCTTTAGTCAGGGGAGACCGTTCCGGCAGCGGTATTTGCCTGAGGTCTTCTGCCATGAAGACAGATGCAAAGAACTCATTTAATTTCTCTGCAGTCTCCAAGTCCCCTTTTATCACCCCTTTCTCTCCCTCACCATCCAGCGGACCAACCTTTTCCCTGGCAGGTTTCCTGCTTCTAACGTATTTGAAGAAGCTTTTATTATTCCCTTTTATGTTGCCTGCCATACGTTCCTCAAAGTCTTGCTTGGCCTCCTGAAAGAGCTTTCAGATAAAACCCCAACTTGTAGAAGGCATGGCTATGCAGTTTTACTATGACAGTGGTGTTGAATAGTTTCCCCCTGAGATCTCACAGTAGCAACTTGTCCTACATGATTGATTTCAGATACAGTACATTGGAGCTAAATTGCAGATCTTGACGTCTCGCATTTCCCATCTCGTGATCATTTTCAATCTCCTGGAACTTGTGCCACTGTAATTTCCTACCAGCCAAACAAGCTCAGTTTTAGTACTTTAAAAATGTTACATCCCATTTGGCAAGGAAATTTAAAAATTGAGAGGTACCTCATACTGACCCATTTTTTCATCGTGGAAAAGTTCAGCCAGAAGGGAAGCTTACTGGATGCCCTCACTGGCCGATTTATCTAATTTCCTGTTTCCTCCATCCCATTAACTGCACATTATCAACAGAGTTGAGTGAAATTAGTTTCTAAACTTCCTATTGCTTGGTAAGCTGTTAAACATGCCAAGATTAGAAATATACATTAGGGTTTAGATGTCTGACAGAAAACAGAAAGCATTTTGATATGGGGCAAAAGATGCTGAAATGGCTGAATGCTTTATGGCATCTTTAGGCAAATACTTATTGAAGGTTAGGCAGGTAGGCAGTGAGGGAATTAAATACAATACAGGAAATTAAATATATGAGAATAACAGTCTAAGCGCACAACATTGCAATTTCTATGATGAAGCAGTTCATATTTTTGGAGGAGATACTAGAGGTTAGGGAACTATAGCAAAATAATTGCTTATAAGCTTAGTGAATATTAAATCTGAAATTGTTGAATATAATATAGGAGAATAAAACATGAATATAAACTGAGACAGTGATCTTCAACCTTTACCCGAAGGTAAAGGTCACTGTAAGTTTTTGCTATTTGGCGGCGACAGCAGCAACAGCGCTGCCAGGTTTGTGCTGCTGCCACCTTCAACTTAATAAAAAGGGGGGTTGGGGACTTACCTGTCTGGCGGCAGCGAGAACCTGGTATGTGCGGTGTCTCCAGCCCCCAACAGATAAGTCCCAACCCCCCTTTTTTTACTTAGTTGGAGGAGTTGGCAGCACAAACCTGGCAGTGTTGCTGCCGTGATGTCATGGCCAAGTTGCCACTCCCCTTAAGGGGAAAGACGTCATCTCCCTCCGGACCTTGGAGCCGCAACCCCAAGGTTGAAGCTCACTGAAATAAGAGATCATGAAAGTGTAATCAATGGACAACTCCTAGCCAGGCCTTATGAAGAACAACTCCACACCTCCACCCAACAATCAGGGCTACAAATGCCATGCCTCTTGATTAAATCAGATCCATATACATAGCACCAAACAGGCGATTATGCTGTGTGCTCTGTGTGTGTGTGTGTGTGCACGCACACATGTGCATGCATCATGTGCACACTTGCAGGTGTGTTTGCAACTTTTCCACCAAAAGAAAACGTAAAAATCATCATTCAGCTAAAAAACATAGAGGAAGTCATTATTTATCCACACAATGTCCTCATAGTTGGGCACTGATCTGATTACCTCTTGGTTATCACTTTGTCTTTAAAAATGTCCTTTCCCATAAACATTCCTTTATGGTGAATGAAATTAAATTCATCCTTTATCTACCATCTTCTCACTCTTAAACAGTTGCCATAATTCTCTCTCTCTCTCTCTCTCTCTCTCTCTCTCTCTCTCTCTCTCTCTCTCTCTGTGTGTGTGTGTGTGTGTGTGTGCTGTTATATTAATTACTCAATGGCTCAATAATCATTGTTTTTATGTTTGCAGCATTAACTGCCCAGAAAAACAGTTTGGCAAGTTTTTTTTTTCCTTAATGACATCCTTGAATGAATGCCTGTGTGTGCACGGACGCACTCACTTGAAGGTATCTGTGAAACTATAGTACTGCACAAGGGTGATAAAACATTTACAAGGTGATTTTAAGAGATCGTCTACTTTTGTTCAACAGATTTATTATCATTATTTTTCCACAGTTACCTGGCCAGTACTCTGGGAACAGAAAGATAAAGATGAATTTACACATCAAAATGTTGGCAGGAAGCCATAATGGTTTAATTGGGAGCAGCAATCCTATCCTATCAAGGATTATATTGTTAGGAAGTTTCAGAATGTGGGCATTTACATAAAGGGCAAATAGTTTTTAAGGTTAAGGACCTGACTAGCTATGTCATTCCTCATAAGCCCAAGATGATATATCTTGGTTGATGGGAAAGACTCAATTTTACATGAGGAGGACTTCAGACTAATAGCTTGCTTACTAACAGCCACAAGATTTTGCTATGCAACACACTAGAAATCACATGAACCAGAGGTGAAACAAGGGTGGAGCGAAGGCAAGTAGTTCTGCAAGACTCCGTTACACTGGAGTCAGCGGCCCCTCCCCCTGCTGTTGGAGCCATTCCAGCAGCAACAGGGGAGTGTCCTGCGTGTTGCCTTTGCTGCCAGAATGGCTCCAACAGCAAGGGGGAGGGGACGCTGACTCCAGTGTAATGGAGTCTTGCACAACTACTTGCCTTCGCTCCACCCTTGTTACGCCCCTGACATGAACTCTCATCTATCTTTTGAATGGATTCACCAGATTTAGATGAGGGAGGAGGAGGAGTTGTAGTTCACTGGCAGAGTGCATCCTTTCAGTGCAGAAGGACCCAGGTTCATTTCCTGGCCTAGACAAGTAGGACTAGGAAATACCCTGGTCTGAAACCCCAGAGACCCAGTCAGCAGGGCCGGCCCATTCATGAGGCCAACTGAAGAAGTCGCCACAGGAAGGAGGCACCCAACTTCATCCACCCACTCATCTTCGCTGCTGCTGCTGCTCCTATTTCCTGGATTGGAAAGAAAAGGAGGGGGATGGAATGGAAGAGGATAGGAGAGAAAAGTGGCAGGCTAGAGTGTCAGAGAGGCTTTCCTCTCCTCCACAGTTCCTCGCTACTTCATCCCTCTCTTCCTTCTTTTCCAGTCCAGGGAGTGGGAGCAACAGAGGCTGGCACCTTCCCAGGTAATGCAGTTGGCATGCTATTTCAGATGCCAGGAGGCCAGCCCTGACTGCCAGTCACTGTTGACAAAATGAGCTAGATGTGACAGTGGTTTGACTCCGGATAAGTCAGCTTTACATACCAGCTCAGATAACAATACTGATAATAAGAACATTGAAAGTACGAGCATTCAACAGGTAAACCTATGAAAGAGAGAGTGTGTCAATTACTGGAACATGGATTTTGAAGGCAACATACAACCTTAAATATTGTGTTCTCCTTTATAAGATGTATACACTTGTCAGAATCCTTTGTATGCAATCCAGCACCGATATCCCTGCCCCCTCCCAGGCCAGGCCAACCAATGGCCCCTTCCCCCGCCACCCCAGCCCACCCTCCCGCCGCCCAACGCAGGACCTACCTGCGTCTGGCGGCCGGGTCCAGGGACTGCAGCGGAATGAGCAGCGCTGGCCTCCATGCCGGTGCCACTTACTCTAGAGGTGCCGCAAAAGTGCCTTACGACACTTTTGCAATACCTTACGCCAGTGGAGCGCACTCTCTGCCAGCCTCGACTTGCGCAGGATTGCACTGTAAAACTATCAATATAATCGACAAAATAGCATCAAGAAAGCACACAGAGGGTTACAATTACTCTTTAAAGGAGGTCAGAGAATACCTTGAAGAAGGAGAGTCTTCAGCCTCCACTGAACATAGGTAAGGAGGCAGCTTGTGTCTCACCTCACCTGGCAGGGACCTCCACATGCTGGGTACCACCATCACAGAAAAGCCCCCCTCAACACATCCTTGACATCTGCATCCCAGAAGGTAATGGACTACCTGGGAGGGCCTCTCCAAAAGATGCTAAGATGGGTGGACAGACTCCTGTTTGACAGTGTATTCCCAAGACAAACGGCACACCAAACGGAGCGTTACAATGTAGAAATGGTTTTTTTTTTTTTTTAACCATTATTCACGTGGGGTGTTGCATGAGACAGAATTGTTCAGATGCATCCTGGAGATTTCTCCATTACCTTTACACCTATTGCTGAATGAAAAGGACATGACAACTGTGGCTTCTCCTAAGCAGTTTTTCCACCGGGCCTTTTGGCTGTTGCTCTCTGCTGTATGGAATTTGGAGTCTGTTTCAGCAGTTTGGGGGGAGGGCACCAGAAGACTTGAGAGAAAATGGTTGCGAGAAGATCTAGCTGTCTTGTATCTCAATTCACATGTCACAGTACAGGAGAAATCTCTGGACTGCAACAGTGCAATCTTAGTATGAAGAGGTTCTGAATTTGGAAAACTACAGAAATTTGACCTGAAAAGAGACTTACTTCTGAGTAAACATGCATAGGCCAGTACTTTAATATCTTTTAAATTTATTTCAGCTATTTTTAATCCCATTTTTCCAATATATTTGTTTTAAAATTATTGCAGCTCACGCCAAGAGCTTGCAATGAAATGAGCTGGACCTTGAAAGTAGAAATACCAGGGTAAATGGCAGGAGAAGAAAACACTCTAATGAAGGAATTTAAATGTGGGTTTTTTTTTCTTTTATTCAAGTCCTAATAGGGTATGACTATAGGGGTGTCATCAAGGAGCCGTGGTGGCTTAGTGGTTAAGACGCTGGACTGCAGACTGGAAGGTCAGTAGGACAGCAGTTTGAGACTCGAGAGCCGCGTGATGGCACATTGGGCACTGCCGCTGCCACAAACACTGGCAGTTCAGGGCTCAACCTGATCAGATGGGCTCTCTGATAGGCAAGAGCCCTTGGCCAGTGCCCAACCTGGTCACCTCTGATGCCACCTCTGGAGGTACTATTTGGACTATATTGCATTAAATAGCTTTACAAAGGTCTTGCAATTGATTCATTTTTCTGATGAGTCAAATGGCATTAGGCCAAGCCAGTTAGTGTTTAGCATTCTAAGTTCAGGCTCCTCACACTTCTAAATAGCAGCGCTAGACTCATAATTAAGGTCATGGGAATGGGGGAGGCCATGGGGAAGTGTTCCCCCATCCGTGGTTTCCTGGTATCTCCTGCAGATACGGGGCTCATACTGTACAATAAGCTGCCAGTTCAGACCAGACCTCAGATTTTGAGAACTAGGCAAACTCCTGTGGAGAATGACCACAAAGTGATACTTACAAATCTTGTGGACTGTGATTTTATGCCCTGTTTTGCTATTGACTTATTTACATGTACAGTTATGTACTGTTTAAACTTTTTAATGTATTTTTTAAGTTATGTACCGGGATTTTAACTTCTGTTGTAAGCCGCCTTGGGCATTTGCCTTGGCATAGGAAAGGCGGGATATAATTTTTTAAAAAATAAAAATAAAATAAAATAAATATTTTATTGCATGGCTATTTCATTTGCACTGCTATTATTATGTTATGCTTTATTGTATTTTACTGTTATTTGTGTGTTATGCTATCTGTTTGTCTATGCATTTTATGTTATTTGTAAGCTGCCTTAGGTGCCCCGTTGTTGGGGGAAAAGATGGGATAAAAACTAATAAAGTAAATAAATAAAACCTGGCTCGCCCTATTTCTTTGGTGCCTGAGTTTTGCCTTTCACTGGTTCATGTAAATATTCTTATTCTGAGTTGGAATCAGTGGGTTTTTTTTTGCTCATTCAAAACAGGATGCTTCTAATAAAGATGCTAATGAGAATCAACCAGCATAATGTTTTTTAAACTGTTATTGTTAGTGAACACATAATACTGAGCTGATTTTAATTATGATAATGGTCTGAAAACTGACATTCATTATTCTAGTTGATACTTTTGAATATTGTTAATTAACAGAAATGTTTTAAGATTAAAATTGAATTGCCCTCATTTCAGAGGCATGATTCCATTTAATAGCATGTAGCATGTTTGTCAGAGAAACATGCCAAAGAAAAGATGTTTGAATGTGCTTGGAAAAGCTAGCTAGCTTTCTTCTGAGTGGCACTCAGACCTGTTTCACACTATATGTCTCATCACATTCAAACCACACTGAGGATGATCCATACCTCAACATGTGCCCTGCCTTTGTCTCTGGGAAGGATGCGATTGTAAGTTACTGTTTTACATTCAGAAGACTCAGGATCAATATCTGGCACCTCCAGGTAGGCTGAGAAAGATACTTTTCTGAAGTTCTGGAGAGCCCCTGATTGTCAACATCCACCATACTGATCTCGATAGATCAAGGTTCTGACGGGCAGCCCAATCCTATCCTTCCCCAGCATGGGCCGTGCAGCGTGGGCTGTGCAGACCACGCTGTATGCTATCCAAGGAAGGAGGTCGCTGAAGGTCTACTCGGGGTAAGCAGATAGATGCCCACTTACTCCAGATAAGCTCATTCTCACTAGGCTTACCATAGACCCGGATACGACTGGGACAATCCTGGTTCGGGACCCCAAATCCCGGGCTCCCAGCCGGACTCCTGTTTGTCCCAGCCTTCCAGGACTGCCCCCGCGGGCGGCACCACAGCACCTTCATCTTCTTTGTTCGAGCCTCACAAGAGTGCACTCAGAAAGTGTCCGAGTGAACTCGGACGCTTTCCAAGACCTTCCAGCCTCGCACGAACTCACGTGAGGCTACAAGCACTTTCCGAGACATCACTGGGGGCGGGGACAGCCTCGTGCACCTGCGCGAGGCTGGGAGCACTCGGAAAGCGTCCGAGTGAGCTTTCTGAGTGAACTCGGATGCTTTCCAAGAGCTCCCAGCCTTGTGCGCAAGCGCGAGGCTAAGTCCCCACCCCCAGTGACACCCTGACCTGCCCCCAATGACATCACTTCCGCTCCCTTGTGTCAGGGGGCAATCTGGTAAGCCTAACTCTCACGTAAGTTGCCCAGTTGCAAAGGAGGAGAGGGAACCGACACTTTTAAAGGCAATATGTGCACATTGTTGTCTTATTCCATCCTGCAGGACAAGGGGCACTACAGTCTCCTCTTCTACACCACCATCCTGTCTGCCACAGAAATGCCACAGCTCTGTCACTCAGCTCTGCCACACAAATGCACAAAGAGCTTCAGAAGATTCTTGTTGTCCAATTTGCTGTGTGATAGTAGTGTCACTAGACGCGCGTCACCCAAGGGCAGGGGGGTCCTGCCACTTTCGATCACTTCAGGTAAATACTGTAATCACTTTTAACCCACTCTCTTTGGGGGCAAGAGGGCATTTGGTGCTTCTGGCTAAATGCATGTATTTCCTTCACTTTGAAACAACAGAAAAGGAGGAGGGGAGCGAGATGAGATGCAAATTTGCTACTGCCAGATTGGAAACCTCATTACTACAGGCACAGATAATCACATTAGGGAAATTTCATACATGCGAATTAATTATGTGGAAGGCTTCAAGGCCATCATTATTCCAAATAAAGATGTTGGAGGAACACAGTGATGAAACTGAAGGTAGCAGGGCATTTTTTGCCTTCTCGTTATAAAGATTTAAAATATGTGCAAACACTAATGTATCCAGTGTCATAAATAAGTGCTCTGCATATTGTCATCTAGCTCCTCTCCCGAATCTACTGAAGAGAAGACATTTGTGTTAAACAGGTTTCTTTTTTTCTTTCAAACAAGAATTCTTCATATACACTAGATATATTCTCTCTAGTCAGTGGCTCAGGTCACACGTTTACTTGGTGGCAACAAGGTTTGCACCAAGTGGCCCCTCTTCCACAGTCCTACAGTGGGCAAATTCAGGGCAAATGCCTAGGATTGTGCTCTAAGGGTTTGACAAGCTACACCTGCCCACATTCCTGCTCCTAAAGGTCTAGCACTCTGTCCCGGTATGGATCTGGTAAGCCTAACTAATGGGGAAAATCTCATGTGGAGTATCCTGTAAGGAGATATATGGGGGGGGGGGGAGAGAATTATTTGTTCTCACATTCAGTGATGAAATACTGGACCATTCAAGCACATGACTAATGTCCCAACTCTATTCCCCACCATTGCGTGCTGCATGCTGGGGGGGGGGGTCATGACCCTGGAACGATAAGTACAAATATTTTTTACTTACCTCTCTGTAGGCCACCTTGCCGTCAATGGGTCTCGTCAGAACTACGCCAGCTATTTGGCGGGTATAAATCCAAGGAGCCTCAGGGGGTGTGTTGGGACAGGAAAACAGGGATAGGATCTTGGCATGTGCTAGTGCCACCGACCGAGATCCACTCCCTCCACCCCTGAGCTGCTCCCTGCCCACCCTGCTCTCCTTCCCTGAACTAGGCTTCCTAGATCCATACTGGGACAGAGTGCTAGACCACAATGGGGCTTGCTTCTGAGTAGACATGCCTAGGATTGTGCTCTAAGGGTTTAACAAGCTACATCTGCCACATCCCTTTTCATAAAGGTCTAGCACTCTGTCCCGGTATGGATCTGGTAATCCTACCCTGAACCATGAACAATCCTATGAACCCCTGAACCCTCCCCTGGGCCATGAACCGGCCCCGCCACCATCTTATCTGCTCCTGCGTGGCATCTAGGAGCCACTGGATTATGTGCAGGGCCTCCGGCCATTTACGCTGGCAGCCCCGAAGTGAACAACGACACCGTGGCTTTTGAGATGCCCCAAGAGCACATATACAAGATCCACTGCCATAGACCCTCTATAGCAGCGGTCCCCAACCTCTTTGGCACCAGGGACCGGTGTCATAATATAAATTTTTCCCACAGACCGGGGGGGCATACTGGGGGGATGCAGCACAAAATGACACCCCCGTGACGTCACCGCACCCTCCATGCGATTATGTGGCACGTGGACTTACCGGTTGTTCCGCATTCTCTAGAAATTGTCGAGCCTCTGCGGGGGCTTGCTGTATATTGCACAATATTGACACATATAAGGGGTGGTTTCTGGTTCCTAGTGTGATTTTTGGCCATTGGGTGACAGTCTTGCCAAAGACATAGGACAGTGTATTAAGTGGACAGAAAGGGAGAACTTGATTTGGTACTTGACCAAACCCACTCCTGCCTTTACTTTCTGGTATTGACAGACATACCAAAGGAGAGCAAAACCATAAGAACTACAGCAAAGCGATGCAAGTACCAATCTCGAAAATATCATTTCTGGGTGTACTCCAGGCCAGGACTTAGTCAAGCAAGCTTCTTGTCCAATAACCACATTTAGTTAACCTTAGAAGGCCACATGCATGCTGGAAATAACCTTTATCACTTAGTAGAACAAATTACTCTTCTTCACATTGCTAATAAAAACTAACCCAGCAAAGCCAGAGGGAATAAATGACCATGGAACGTTTCCTAAGAGCCAAAGGCAAGACAAAGGCCTCCCCCCGGCCTCGCTTTCCTAATAGGAGATAAAACTTTGTGTCACAAAGCCCAGTGTCTAAAGTCAGCCCATATTCTGACCTAGAAAGTGCTCTTAGCAGGCTGGCCTAATGCCCAGACACACTATATTGGCAAGCACACATTTGCTTTCATATGCAGGAATAATGGAGCAAGACAATATTATTAGCTGCCATTTGACTGGCAGCTGCTGTCTGTACACAGCCCAAACTTCTGATCCCAATATTTTTTGTATGAGTGTAAAGGAAATAGAATGGATTTTAGTCAGTCACAAGAAAGAAGATGGGCTGCCCAATCCTGCCTAAGATGAGGCGGCCGGCCTAAAGGGCTGGCCGCTGAATCCTACAGTAAGCCCACTGCGGGCTTGTACCAGCACGGCCCAGGCTCACCTTGGGGGAAGGGGACATTTGTGTTTAGAAATAAGTGGCATGGGCTTCCTCAGATACATGCCAGCTCTGGAGCTGATGTGCACCTGAGGAGGCCATGTAAGGCCGGCCTGGGCTGGGGCATAGGATATTAGCGCAACTCAGCACCCCCTCCCAGCCTGGGCTGGCAAATGTCCCCTTCCCCCAAGGAGAGCTCCCACTGTGCTAGTGCTGGGTCCTATCCCAGACTTTTTAGACAGGCTCTACGTCCACGCTGCAGCTTAGCTAGACAGGATTGCACTGCCCTTCTCTATCCTTTTTCCAATGGAGTTTGCCTTCTTCACAGCTGTGTTCATTGGCCTATTCTGCCCACTGGCGTCACTGCAGGGAGGGCGGAGCTCTAAGTTCCGCCACGATCCGACCCTCCGTTACACGGGTGAATGAAGCGGCCCCACCCCTCATGTTCGGAGCCTTTCAGGGCAGCGAAAGCAACGTGCAGGGAGTCTCCTGTGTATTGTTTTCACCACCTTGAATGGTTCCGAAGGCGAGGGGGCGGGGCCGCTTCGTTCACCCGTGTAACGGAGGGTCGGATCACGGCGGAACTTAGAGCTCCACCCCCCCTGCAGTGACGCCAGTGATTCTGCCTCCTAGCATCATCTTTTATTGTTTGCTTTGGTCTTTTTCACTATGTGCTCCACAGCTCCTCGTTCATTTTTTTTCCATCCCTTATTCTCAGCTTCATTTCGTTTGCCAGAATTTGTGTTCCTTTTTCTTCACCTTATTTCTGCAAGACTTCCATTTTCTGAAGAGAGCCTTTTTGTCTTTTATAGCTTCCTTGACTCCATTAGTTAGCCATGTTGGCATTCTCTTAGACCTGGTGGTGGCTTTCCTACTTAGTGGCACACATTCTAGTTGAGCTGCTGTAAGTAGACTCCACGCACTCTGGAGAGATATTTGAATTTGACCCTCTTGACTGTCCCAAATCCAGCCCTCTTGGCTTTTGCCAATCGTAACTTTCCCAAATCTTGACTTTGGGTAATCTTCTTACCAGGTTTTGCAAGCATGAGACATGCCCGAGGAATCTATGTGACCTACCAAGCCTTTCTATTTATTTCTAAACACGGTAATTATGTTACAAGTTCAAGAAACAGTCACTCATCTTATCTAAGTTCTAATTAATTGGATGTGCAGTTACCTCGCTATGGATTGTACCTTTCTGCTGATTACCTGTTCAATCCTAACACCCAACGCTTTGAATAGAAGGTGTACATCCATGGTAATAACCTAGCAGAACATAACCTAGCAGAACACAATAGCTGAGTAGTACTTTCAGTCTGCACTCCTATGAAACTTAAAAATAATTCACTTTGAAATAAGCAGGACTTCCAAGTGAAAGCATGGTGTAAAAGTGTCAACTGGTGCTAATCAAGTTTTTTTAAAGGTCAGGTTTCTCCAGAGCCTCATTCTTGAGTTTATTGAGCACAATCCAAGTACTTTGAACTCCCACTAATTTCAAGGAGAGAGATTTAAGCACACACTTAATCCTTCACATGGACATAAATGGGACTTAAGAAGTGTTGGCTTTGGCTAAATGGTACCCAGTGGCATCACTGGGGGGGGGGGTGCAGACTGCATTGGGTGACACTCTCGCTCTGTGTGTGTGTGTGTGTGTGTGTGTGTGTGTGTGTGTGTGTGTGTGTGAGAGAGAGAGAGAGAGAGAGACACCACTAGTGGCCAAAATTGTGGAAACCTTGTATTTATGAATAATAGCATCATGTTATATTTCATTCGATGTGTATTTTCATGAAGAATGTAATAAAACAACCGTGTTGAATTGTCTGTATTCTATCAAAAGTATAGCCAAATAACCGGAAAAAGAAAACACAACTGCCTTATGTAACAACAAGTGGATTTCCCTTAACTCAAAACAGACCAATGAGGCTGATTGTTCTGAGAACCAATGAGGTGTTATTAGGACACAGCATGGAACCAATAAGTATGTATGTATGTATGTATGTATGTATGTATGTTTGTTTGTTTGTTTGTTTGTTTGTTTGTTTGTTAGAATAATCTTAAAAACATAATATAATATTTCTAAAGTTAACAGCAAGCGCAAAGCAGTATATCCTACTAACATACTATCTTCTATTTTTTACTTTTACTATCCTGTTAAGCCTAAACATCTCTAATACTCTATTAATCAAATCCACATATCAAGTTTGTCCATTTCTGCAAAGTTCAAAACTTTTCTCCACCATTCTTCCAGCCAAGGAATTTCTGAGTTCTTCCAATACTAGAACTCTTATTCAGTTGTGTGTGTGCCATCAAGTTGGTCACTGGTTTTTTGTTGGTTACTGATTTGTTGGGTGACCTGTACTGTTATATTTATTTATTTATTTTAAAAAATTATATCCCGCCTTTTCCTATGCCGAAGGCGGCTTACAACAAGGATTAAAATACATAATTTAAAATACATAAAAATAAGTTTAAACAATACATAACCATACATAAACAAATTTAAAAAACAATAAAATCCACTGGGGGGGCAACAGTATGGAGCAGAGAAGCAGCATGGCAGACCATCTTGAGACACAGGAGGCAGACCACAACCTATCACCCAGATGAAACAAAAACGTTTTGAGTCCTCGCTGAAAAGTCATGAGGGATGGGGTGGTTCTCAGATCCCCTGGCAGGGAGTTCCACAGTTGTGGCGCCACAACAGAGAAGGCACGGCCACGTGTTGCCACTCCCCTAACTTGCGATATGGGTGGCACTCGCAGGAGAGCCCCCTCAGATGACCTAAGAGAGCGGGACGGAATGTATGGGAGAAGGCGGTCCCTCAGATATCCTGGGCCCGAACTGTGAAGGGCTTTAAAGGTCATTACCAGCACCTTGAATTGGGCCCGGAAACGAATGGGCAGCCAGTGCAACCGCTGAAGCAGCGGTTCAACAGAGACAAACCGCCTAGCTCCAGTGACCACCCGGGTCGCCACATTCTGCACTAATTGCAGTTTCCAAACCGTCTTCAAGGGCAGCCCCACGTAGAGTGCGTTACAGTAATCCAGTCTTGAAGTCACTAAGGCGTGGACCACCGTGGTCAGGTCCGATCGACTCAAGTACGGCCGCAGCTGGCGCACCAGCCGAAGCTGGACAAATGCACCCCTGGCCACAGCTGCCACCTGGCTTTATTAAAATCAATAAAGTTAATGGGGGTGACACCATAAGTTACTGGATCGGGTGACACCAACCCTAGTGACACCACTGACCAGGAGTAATCTGTAGAAATACATAGTCCTGCCTGATGGGCATCTTTTGTAGAACCCAGCTCAGCTCAAACTTGTTTCTCCCCATTCACCTCTGGGGCACTGAGCTCTCGCATTGAGCTCTCTCATTGGGTGACGCAAACCCTAGTGATGCCTCTGATGGTAACCACTGTGTTTCCACTTTATGGGCACCTTCGCTATGAGGAAAGACTCTCTGCCCAATCCTGTCTAGCTAGGCTGCAGCTATCTAGAGAGGACCCTGTACTGGCACGGCTGGACCACTCCTCAGCAGCCCTGATGGGTCTACTCAAATGTGCACCAGCTATTTTGCTGGCACACTTTTGAGAGGGCTGTGTAAGGACAGCCAGGCCCAGGAAGGAACATAGGATTTTGGTGGAGCCACCACTGCTGATCCCTCCCCCTTCCTGGGCCAATCACCCCTCTCCCAGACCACCCCGGACCACCCCGTTCCACCTTCCCCATGCTCCTGGCGGGGCTTACCTTCCCTGGCGGCTTATCTTCCCATGCAGGCACAGTGTTGTCTCTGGCATAGGAGAAGCAGCACCGCTTACTTCACCGATCTGGTAAGTAGACTGGATTGCGCTGTAAATCATTTGAGGATATGATGGAGGTTAAAATTATGCATGATGTGATGTGGATTAAAAAAACTCTCTCTTTCCTACTATTGGAACTCAGGGGTCATCCAGCAACGTTGACTGGCAGTAGATTCTGGACAGACACAAGTAAGTATTTATTCACAAAAGGTGTAATTAATTTATGGAATTTGCTGTGCCTGCTGTAGGCCACTACCCTAGATGACTGTAAAAGACAGACTAGAAAACTGGTCTATCAGTGACTTTTATCCACGAAGGCTACCTGGAACTTACTGATCAGAGGCACTAAGTCAATGCATCCGGTTGTCTAGCGTAGGAAGCAAGATGCTGGACCAGATGGGCCTTTGCTCGGTTCTTCTGGCATTTTTGTTATTATTGTGCTATTGATTTTTGAGATGTGACGCAGTTTGTACACACACACAGATTTTTCTTATGAACAATATATTTGGGGCAAAAACCATGTTTTCAAAACAAGGAATTATACAGCATCTAAAGGCATGGCCAATAATGAAACTAAAAGATTCATGCAATTTTCCTCCGTTTCTGCTGACAGTAATTTGATCACCCAGAGCCAAAAATAAACAACTTTTTGACGAGCAAGCCTAGTTCCATGTAATTTTAATTGATCATGAGAGTCCACCCGTCCCCCCCAGTGGCCCATGCATAAGAACAATATGAAATCTTTACTCATGAAAATGCAGCAAGCCTTGAAGGAAAAGCTTATATATAATTTGCAATCATGTATAACACACATTTTAAGTACCATGGAAATGACTTGCTGGGGGATGGAGCAATCTCAGGAAAAAAAAATCAAGCTCTTTACTGAAAAACCAGCTTTGTCTACACCCTAGGCATCTAGAAGAATTACTGTATACTGTCACAACCAATGGTTTACTGTTGGTAGGAAGCACTGAACAACATAAAAGAGATCTGAGGGCTAGTTTATGCTTTTCCTAGATTGTACCACTTCAGGATCCAGTTAAGAGAGGGTACTGCACATTTGACTGCTCTCATAATTTTTTAAACTTCACTGCATGAATTATAATAGCATTCATGGACCTCACTGTAGCGTGGTGGGCGGGGTGGGCCGCCGGGGGGTGACAGGCACAAGGGTGACGCACACGCCCCCGCGTGCGTCACCCCTGTTCCGCGCGGAGGCTCCGAGGCCGGAAGAAGGCCTCGGAGCGTCCGCCCCGTCCGGCGGTCTGGGGCCTTCTGAGAAGGCCCAATGCGTCAATGCGTCATTTATTAGCTTTTTCGCGCATGCGCAGACCGTTTCTGAGGGCAAAAGGGCAGCCTTTTGAAAAGCTAATAAATGATGCGTTGACGCATTGGGCCTTCTCAGAAAGCCCCGGACCGCCGGACAGGGCAGTCACTGTTAGAGCCAGGGGTAAGTGTCACCCTAGGGCAGGGGTGACGCGTGCGTCCCCCGCTCCAGGGTGACGCACCCCCTAGTGACGATACTGATAGCATTCCAAGCAGGGCTGGCTCAAGACCTCCTAACTTCTGAAGCGGCATGCCAAATGCTGCCCCCTTAACCCAGTGATGTGCCAACCTCTGCTCCCCCCACTCTCCAGTGTTCTAGCTCAGCACCCTGCCACATTTCCTCTTCTGCTCTGTCCCCTCTTCCAGTAGCATAGGAACGGGGTGGGGCGGTCCGCCCCCTGGCGGCATGCGAAAGGGGCATCTTACCAGCGGTGGGGGCAACAAAAAAGTGATGGCAACGAGAAAATAGTGGCGGGGGCGGCAGAGGGCCCCCACCCTCCTGCCTGACCACCGAGGGATGTTTGGCTCTGGATGACGTCCCTCGGGGGTGGGCCCTGTGACGTCACATCCAGCCGTGATGTCACAGGGGGGGGCAGCGTAGCTCCACTACTGCCCTCTTCCTTTTCCAATGCAGGGCATGGAAGGAGGAGAGCAGTTGAGGCAAGTTGGCGGACAGAAATGGGCTCCCCCCACCAATCTGCTGTGCTTCAGTTGGCCTCATGGATGGGCCAGTCCTGATGTCAAGGAAATGGATGGTTCAACGCTTCTCCATGAGATTCTAAAATACAGCATGTCAGGGGAAGTAAAGTGAAACGCAGCACAAAAAGAATCTTGCTATAATCACACTACCAATCACATTCAAATGGTTGATTTTGGGTAGTGTTTTATCAATATAAAGGATTCAAAAGACCTGAATGATCTGAAAGTGGATGCAAACTGAGCACGCTCCAGTCCTGGAATTAATTTCAGAAATCTTTGCTAAAATGGAATTTAGGAAAAGTACAACATAGGACAGAGTAAACCAAACCAGAAAAACAATGAAAGAATGGAATGGAAGAAATGGCTTCATCCCCTGTTGGGGATCCCCACTACTACTACTACTACTACTACTACTACTACTACTACTACTACTACTACTACTAATAATAATAATAATAATAATAATAATAATAATAATAATAATAATAATAATAATAAATAAATAAATACTCATCCTATCCTAGTTTTTGGTGCTAGCTTCAAAGCCCTCTTTCTGCCTTTGCACCTTGCCTTTAATCAGAGATTCACCCAGTCTTGGCAACCTTGCCCTATAACTCCTGCAATGCGTCACTCCCTACACAGATAGGTAACCTTGGGCGTTGGCACAGACCCACAAACTCCCCACTATCTTCCATTGTCTATCTCGTGTGCAGTCACGTTGATGACATGTTTAGTGCTTGTGATTTTCCTCATTTATGTGAGTGGATTGTGGTGTTTTTGTTATCTTGGTTTAGTTCCCATAAGTCTCTCATCTTTTCCCTCTGCTCTCCCTACTTTCCTCCTTTCTACCTCCTTCCTCCCAACATCTTAACATTCCCAATCTCCCCAGGTCTCTAATGGCCCATTCCTATTGGGTAATTATGATGGTGGATCTTGCGATCTACCACCATACGTGCTGCAGCGGCACTGTAAGTGTTGTGCTGCTGTTATGCATGTGGGAGCCGCCAGCGCAAACAGCTGGAAGCTCTGCGCACCCTCCAGAGACAGACTCAACCCGCGTCAGAGCAGGTAAGGTGCCGGCAGGGGTGAGTTATGGGCGGTTTGGGGAAGGTTGTGGGTGAAGAGTGGGGGAGGGAAGGGGGTGGTTGGGGTAGGTGGGAGTGGATCCTGGTAGCAGCAGAAGATGGTATTGCCAGCCCAACATTCCCCCTGCCTCTCCTCAGACTTGTGCCAGCTAATAGCTGGTGTAGGTCTGAGGAGACCCACTGACGGCCAAGCAGAAAGGTAAGTAAAGGTAAGAAAGGTAAGAAAGTTACTTATCTCTCCCAGGCTGTCTGGTTGCCCCTTCTCCCCCCCCCCACTGCATGCAGAGGGCACTCCAGCTTCATGACTGCATTACAATAAATGGTGGGGGATAGGATTGGGCTCCCAGTTACATAATTTCCCTATATCCTTTCCTTTCTCCTCTTTATTCTTCCTTACATGCTTGTGCCATTACATGTCACCTTTTTTCTTCTAAGGACTTCCTTTCTCCTCCACTCTTCTCTCTTTTGTCTCCTCTGCTCTATAGGAACAGATTGAGGCTAGGACCTAGATGTGAATGAATGACTAATGGCCCAATTCTATTGAGCATTTCCACGGCGGAACTCACATTCTGTCACCGCAAATGCCTCTGAGGCACTATAAACGGTGTGCCATTGCCTAGTTAGTGGAGCTGCTGGTGCAAATGGTGGGCAGCCCCATGCACCTGCCATGGACAGACCTGTGCCAGAGCAGATAGGGTGGCAGACCCATCAGACCAGAAGGTAAGTAAAAGTTATATTTATCTACCTCTCACTGGATCTCACAGCACCACCATCACTATAGCATGCAGCGCACTCTCTGTTAGCAACACTGCATGCTATGGACTGGGGGAGGGATAAGATTGGGCAGTAAGATTATGCAGACATATTGCATTGCTTTATTTTGATTTCCTGTTATTGTCCCCACAATATTTATTACCCCCTTTATCAGAGGCGTAGGAATGGGGGGCGGGGGTTGTCCGCCCCAGGTAGCAGAGCAGGGAGGCATCAAGGGGGCATCAACTTGGTGGCGGCGGGTCCCGTTTGCCGCACACCGCTTTTTAAAACAATTTTTCAATTTTTCTCGGGTGTTCCAGGCGGGGAACGACTCCCCAGGCCTCAGCAGCCAGGCAGAGAGGAGAGGCAGAGGTGGCAGCCCGCGCACAGAAGAAGAGGAGGACCTGCAACGCCTCCTGCCCTCCCAAGCCTTGGCAGCCATACAGGGAATGCTGCCGGGGCCAGGGGGGCATCAAGGGAGCCTCCGCCGCCAGGAACGGAAGCTGCCACCTCTACGTGAGTGCTGCCCCCTTGATGCCCACTAAAACCTACCTAGTGGGCAGCTCCCGTTCTTGAGCTGGCGGCGGCAGCGGCGGCGGCTCTCCCTCCTGCCGGTGGCAGTTCCCTTGATGCCCCCCGGGCCTTATCCCCACAATAAAATTTGTTCTGTTGCTCCATTCCCTCTTGCCTCCCTCTTCCTTCCCCGCCAACACATCAAGCCGTGCCATTGGCCACTTCATGGCATTCCCGCACATGAGATACTTTCCCCCTGTGTGCTCATGTGATGTGTGCTTAAATGCATACCCAGTAACAATTCACCCTAACGTGACGATGAGAGACCATATGTTGGATGGCAGCATTTGCTAATTTAGGTCACCCGCTTGGGGTTCTCAATGGAAATTTCCAATTCACTAATCTTCGGGCCACATCCACTCTTGAATCGTATCATCCGTCTCCCAGAACCCTTGATACAGCTCCTAGGCAACCTCTTAGTATTGTGTACCCTCCGTTAGGCTATTTTTAGGTGGAGACACTTTCATTATTAACTTGCGTCGATTTTACCATATGCCAAATACCAGAATAGATGAGTGGCATTCTTTAAAAGGACACCATGTCTTGTTAATGTGGGACACGCTTAACGTCTTCCTTAAAGATATTCTGATGTCACTTCATTTGCCAAGTGACTTCCTAGCAGCAAGTGTTTCTGGTTCTTGTGCCTAACACTCCATGACATTTCTGGGAAATAGGATGTGCATCATGTGGCCAGTGGAAAAATGGTTTGCTTGAAAATGATGAAAGTAGATACAAAGGTGACTTCTTCTCGCTACATATTTTACTGTCCTGCTTGGGTGTAGCAAGAAAGGTCAGTTGCAGAAAAATTGGGGGCTCCTCCTTTTTAATACAATCTCAACCCATAAATTCACCTTCTTCGTACAATGTGCTATACTAGTTTCGCATAGTATAGGCACGTGAAGTTGCTGCCTTGTACTGAGTCAGACCCTTGGTCCATCGGGCTCAATGCTGTCTACCCTGACTGGTAGCAGCTCTGCAGGCTTTCAGATCCTGAGTCTTTCCCCAGCAATGTGGGTGTGATGCACAGAGAACTCTGTGCATGCGCCACCAACCAGTTGCCCCAGGCTCCTGAATGAGAAAAAGTGGTTGACAAAGACTCTTCTTGCCTCCAGGCATGTTAGGAAAGTTCTCCTGAGCTGCTCTCCAATCTCAAAGACCCAGCATATAAAAGTGATAGCGCATCTTACAAAAATGTTGGGTGTGATCCAGCTAACACTTAAACTACCTCTGATTTCTCCCTCAGTCTACCTCTTATGGCAACTTTCTTCTCCACACCCATATTTTCTTCCACTTCCACATACCTACTCATGAGTGTTTGCCTACAACAGGGGTGGCCAACCTTCCACCATTAGGGCCTCTGTGTTCTTAAGAGTTGTGTAGAAGACAGAATCTTGGCAACTGCAAGTGCTGATGGTGCTGCTAAAGCAGCTGCACCTGCTGAAATGCCCTCACCTACTGTATACCACCATTAAAGGGCCAGGAGCATACATGTTGAAAGGTTGGCCACCCCTGGCCTTTGTGGCCATAATCACTGCTCCTGGCTAGGAGAATGTATCTGTAGTCCCAGGCTACTCCCTTTACTGCCTACTTATCCCTCTGTTGTTCAGCCATTGCCTCTTCTGTCTTTTTATCCCAGCATGAACCACTTACTTGTGTCACGGTGCAACGAGGACGCCCCCTGCCCCTGCCCATCATTTTCCAGCAGTTCATTGGTGAATTTTTCTCCCCGCCAGTACTATTTGTACATCCAGGCCTCCATGATAGAAAGCTCTGAGAGGCACACCAAATCACATTCCTCTAGGCCAGCGGTGGGGAACCTCCGGCCCCAGGGCCGGATCAGGCCACCAAGGCCATCCAGTCCGGCCCCCGGAGAGATTGCCGGGAGGCCGCCCAACCGGCCCCTGGAGGCTCCGCCAGGTCCGCGCGTCACCTCCGGAGGCCGGGAGATGGCCTTGCATGTCCTCCCCGGCCGCCGCCTCGACCCCTTCTCACCAGGCCGTTGGCCATTTCGCACATCTGTACCACGCCGATGAGGGCAAGATCTTGCCCTCTTGCCCTCATCAGCATGGTACGCTGGAGGTGACGCGTGGACCCGGCGGCGGTTTCAGACGGTGAGCGCAGAGCCTCCGGAGGCTGATGGGGGGCGGGGGCAAAAATTAATTAATTAAATAAAAATGGCGCCCGGCCTTACGGCCGGCCCTCAAGCAAATTTCTAATATTTAAAACGACCCTCACCAGGGAAAATGTCCCCCGCCCCTGCTCTAGGCGTCTGTGTATTCAGTCATCAATTAATCACATCCTACGCAACAGCTGTAGCTTCTGCTACCATCAAAAATGAAAACATTAGTTGATGACTCAGCAAAACAAAATATTTTCTAGGTATAACATGTGTTACTTACCAGGATGTTTTGGTATCTTTCTCAAGGACACAGCCTATAAAAATTGTAGCGTGTTTATCAAAATTGTTGGGCCCAAGCCAGCCAAAGTCTTAACAACCACTGATTTCAATAGAAGAGAGAAAAATGTTATGCTTGTTTCAGTAGGGAAGTTAAATGTCTTTAACTTTGGCTGGAACATGGTCTGATGGTTGAGCTGCCGTACTTCCTGAAGAGCTAAGCAGGAATCCATGCCCTGGATGGGAGACAAGATTGCCGGACTGACGAGCTGCAGTTACCCTTTGTGGCAGAACGGAGTCACTGCTGAGTTGATGACCCACCACAGTGAGAGAGCATGGGAGTGTGAGAGAAGGTTGGCTGGCAAGAATGGTGAACTGCTTGAGAATCCTGCCTGGGCTTGATCTACGGTTGCTGTGGAAGCTCAAAAGGCATGCAGCCAGAAGAGATAACCATATCGTGAAGTTGTATGGCTGTATACCATACTGTATGGCTGAAACCATACAGTTTCACACCTGGTGAAACTGAGGGTTCTGTGAGTTCCACAGAACATTATTGTAAAAACCCCATTGAAAATGGTGGTTTAGATTAGCCTGCCTATGTAAACCACCTTCGTTGCTGTGGAAAAATGGAAAAAGGCGGTATATAAATACTTAAATAAATAAATAAAATGTGTCAGTTGCAATGGAACTAGACATTATGGAGCACTGAGAACAGCAGCCCCATGTTGTGTCATCAACCTTGTTGCAGTGTTTCGGAGACCACCAGGACCCAGTCTTGAGGTTCATGCAGGGACGTTGGCTGATAGGGGGCGGGGGGCCCCAGGGCGTAGGGCGATGAGGCCTCCTGGGGGGGCGGAGACCTCCTTAGGTTTCGTTTTCGAAACCTTTTTAAAACCTGTTTTTTACTGTTTTTTACTGTTTTCCCTGGGTTTTTAATGTTAAACAGGCCTCTGTTAGTGTAGTGTGTGCTTTCTCCCCACGTACTTGTTATCTGTAAGCTGATCGGAAGCGCCCCGAAGTTCGGGCACCCGGGGCGAGCTTCCTCCGGCAAGCGCCCAGAACTTCCTCCTTCTGCGCATGAGCAAGTCCTTGTAGTTCTGCGCCTGCGCTAACTGCACCGGGCACCATTCCTTTAGCACAGGTGCAGAACTGCAAGGATTTGCGCATGCGCAGAAGGAGGAAGTTCTGGGCGCTTGCCGGAGGAAGCTCGCCCCGGGCGCCTGAACTTCAGGACGCTTCCGATCGGCTTACAGATAACAAGTACGTGGGGAGAAAGCACACACTATACTAACAGAGGCCCGTTTAACATCAAAAACCCAGGGAAAACAGTAAAAAACAGTAAAAAAAACCAGGTTTTTTGTGAGGCGGCGGGGGGGTTTATTGGGGGGCGGCAGGGGGGCAGGCCCCCACTGCACCAGGCACAGCGACGCCTCTGGGTTCAGGGAAGAAAGGAGGATATAAATGGTCTGCATTGTCCAGAGGCATTTCTAAAGTGGGGGGGGGGAGGACGGTACTGTAAGTTGCACCCTGTCCTAGTCCCCGTTTACAATCTGGAACAAGGAGTGATGGGGCGGGGCCTCCTCGTTCCAGATTGTAAATGGGGACTAGGACAGGGTGCAACCTACAGTACCATCCGCCCCCCCCCCCCCACCGTAGAAATGCCTCTGGCATTGTCTGCTTCCATTCTTCAATGCTAACGGCCTCCCCTGACTAAAGAATTAAGTCAAATAGAGGTTAAAAGAGAAGACGTCTCAGACTTAATTGACAAAATAAAGATCAATAAATCACCAGGCCCGGATGGCATCCACCCAAGAGTTCTGAAGGAACTCAAGAATGAAGTTGCTGATATCTTGACAAAAATACGCAACTTGTCCCTTAAAATGGCCACTGTGCCAGAGGATTGGAGGATAGCTAATGTCACGCCAATCTTTAAAAAAGGAAGGAGGGGGGACCCAGGAAACTACAGGCCGGTCAGCCTAACATCTGTTCCAGGGAAGATGGTGGAAAGTCTCATTAAGGATAAAATCTTAAAATACATAGAAGAACAAGCTCTGCTGAGGGAGAGTCAGCATGGCTTCTGCAAGGGGAAGTCTTGCCTCACAAACCTGTTAGAATTTTTTGAAAAGGTCAACAGGCATGTGGATGCGAGCGAACCCGTGGATATTATATATCTGGATTTTCAGAAGGCGTTTGACACGGTCCCTCATGAAAGGCTCCTGAGAAAACTCCACAGTCAGGGAATAAGAGGGCAGGTCCTCTTGTGGATTAGGAACTGGTTGAAGACCAGGAAACAGCGAGTGGGAGTCAATGGGCAGACTGATCCTTGGGGCACACCGCTTTTCACCTCTCGCCATTGTGAAAGTTGCCCATTGACTCCCACTCGCTGTTTCCTGGTCTTCAACCAGTTCCTAATCCACAAGAGGATCTGCCCTCTTATTCCCTGACTGTGGAGTTTTCTCAGGAGCCTTTCATGAGGGACTGTGTCAAACGCCTTCTGGTCTCTGTGTTCATAAGAATCTGTGTCTCTGTGTTCTGGCATTTCATAAGACAGAATCTTGGCAGCTGCAATTTCTGATGGTGCTGCTAAAGCAGCTGCACCTGCTGAAATGCCCTAACCTATACCACCATTAAAGGGCTAGGAGCAGTCATGTTGAAAGGTTGGCCACCCCTGGTCTAACTACCTAGAGTTGTGAGACAAGATTGCCTCCTCTTTGAGCTAAGCAAATTCCAGATTGCTGTAAATTACTCCACCTGTCTATGGCTGTATTACTAGCTTCCCTGATCTCTTTTTCCCTTTTGGTGATTCTTCCAACACCTGCTTGCTCATTCTAGTTGTCCTCTTTCAGGGCTGTAGGTGTCTGTAAATCCTTCTGAAATTTCTACACAAATATGTGGGTGCCATTACCGATAAAGCATTCATAGCTTTGTAGGTTACCCAGAGTGCTATTCTTAGGTCTTACTTCCTTCTTCCGTCTCTCTCTCTCTCTCTCTCTCTCTCTCTCAGAGAGAAGACATGAATATGTTTGAATACAAGCTGATACAAAGTTTCCTATCTGGACTTTCCTGCACCTATGTGTGTTTTATCTCTGCCAACAATACATTGCTGTCACTGTTTTATGTGGTTTGCTACATTGCCCAATGTGTTGTAGTAGCATTTATACAGCAACAGTCAGTGGCGTAAGCAGCACCTTGTCTGCAAGCCCACAACCTGATTTCATTTCTTACATAATATCTGATAGACTGCACTGAGCCATAATATTACTTCAAGATGCATTGCTGAAAACCAAACAATTCTACTCCTTCAAAGAAGGGGCAATTTTCAGGGGCGGGGGGATCAAACTGTGAAAATTTGGTACACTCCTAGTTATCAGGGTGACGCCAAGTTGCACTTCTGTGAGAACCCTGCTGAATATTTTGAGCTGTTAGTGATATTGAAGCATTTTCAAATTGAAGCATTTTCAAATATCTGCAATCAAAGTTGGGTTTCTTCCTTTTCACTTGCTTTTTGGTTTGGCTTTTTGGGTTTTTATAATCGGTTAGATTCCATAATAACATGGCATATCCTTCAGTGATAACAGGATGCATGTTATGAATACTTTACAGGGCAACAGCAAAAAAATAATAATAATAGGAAAGCTTCGGCAATCCACCTGGGAGAAGCATATCTGTGGCATATACAAAGCACGGAACCAGTTTGTATGATAATTGATCGGCAGCTCTGAAATGAATAGGAGGATCATTTTAAGCTGTACATGGCTGCATGACAGAAGAACTTGTTTGGTTTTGCTCTGTGATGAGATTTTCCATGGAATTTAAACCCAGTTTTGCTTCTGGACGAATCAAAAGGCAATATGTTATTTTGGGCCCAATCCTACCTACCCCTGGGCTGGCACAGCACGTCTTGTGCCTGCCCACAGCCATTGCAAAAGCTGACATAAGACAGTTGCACCAGCTACAAGCCATCAAGCCTACACTGGCCCCAGAGCACTGGATCCGCGTGGAGGGCGACGAGGAGCCGGTAAGTCTGCACGCTAGGCTTGGAGGCATTCTGGGATGGGGGAAGGGCAGGGAGGTGAAGAGAGGGCATTCTGGCGCAGGGGAGGGTGTAGACAGGGGAGGACCAGACCAGGGAGGGGGTGGGATTGGCAGCAGCGGCACACACTGAATCCTGTTCCCCATCCTTGGCCGGTTCGCCCTACAAGGGGCTCCTAGATTTGCACCAGTGAAATAGCTGGCGCAGATCCGAGATGACCTGTTCAGGTGGCTGGGGCTTTGGCCAAAGGAAGGGATGCAAAGCGTTGGCTGCACCCACCTCGCTACATTGCAGGGCATAATGGTAGGCAGGATTGGGCTGCCCCTGTGCTATTTTAGGCATGTCTACTCAGAAGTCAGTTCCATTGAGTTCAGTAGGATTTACTCCCAGGTAAGTGTGGATAGGATTGCAGTCCTAGGACCCAATCCTAACAGGCCACTGTGCTGTCAGAACCCATGATCTGGAGACACAGTGGCCTTTCCAACATCCCAAAACATGGCCCACTGTTGTGTGTGACCAAGACACCACTGGAAATGGTGAGCGGCAGTAGCATCCATGCAACAGCAGCAATCCCAGATGCCCTGCACTGGTAAATTGGTGCAGGCTGTGGGCGGACTTTGGGTGGGCGGTGGGGGTGGGTGGGTGGAACAAGGTAGAGAGGGGGGAGAATGGAACAGGGGTCTGGGCAGAGGGTGTGTGTGTCAAGGGTAGGAAGGGAGCAGTTATCAGTGGCAGCAGTTCCGCCAATATCCTACCCTCCTTCCCAGCCTCAATCCACCTCCCCGGGGCCCACTCGGAGTTGCGCTCAGCCAAAGAACTGGCGCGGGTCCAAGTAGACCTATCGGGGAAGTGGAAGCTTATGCCAAAGTAGGGGAACAAAAGTTCTCTTGCCTCTAGGATGCCTCTAGGACTGCCTTCCCTCAGGACGAAATGTGCACTCCATTGGTACTGCTGCATCAACAGGGGAGATTTACCGGTAGTTAGAATTGGGCTGTTAGTCAGCCTAGTACACTTTTATTTGTTTGTTTTATATTTTTGTTCAGATCATTTTGCTCAGAGTGAGAAAAAAGTGTCACATCCTCATGATGGAACTGAGGAAAAAAAAAAACCTGTGGTGAAATACATCAGTTGTATTAGCCTGCTGTAGTAAATGTAAGAGACTTGTCTTCTGAGACCTTTACTACCCACTTCTCGCAAGTAAGGTTTTCTCGCAAGTAAGGCTGACAAAAGCTCCTGTCATGATGAACTTGTTCTTCTTTAACAGGATTATTTGCTGTTTAGGGAGTTAAAGGCATTTTTGTCACAGATGTCAATGGGAATTAATTGACTACAATCCTAGAACTTCAACTTTACCAGATTATAGATTGAGCTGCACATTAACTTTCCTATATTTTACTGTCAATCACACTTTGAAACTCTATCACACTTTTCATGGTAACCCCACAATCTCCAAGAACATTGATCATGATATTATAATCCAATTAAAATGACTCACATTTGTCTACTTTTGGGGGGAGGATTTTCTTCGTTGGGGACCCCTTAGTTGGGGGCCGCAAAAGTTGCACGGGGAAAACAATTGGGAAATTCCATCTCCCTTAGTGCAACAGACTAGTAAGATCTAGAATTATCCTATAGCACTTCCTGTTCAGATTTGGGGATAGGTGTGTGGGAAACTACTCATCTAGCCTTGAAAATTAGTGGTGCAATGTAGGATAGGAGGGTTTATTTCTCTCCCCCTCCCTACAGCATAATGAAAGGGTTTGGGGTGGGTGGGAAATGACATGTATCCCCAGACTCTAGTTTCATTTAACCTCCTAGGACATTTTAAAATGTTAGGGCTTTGATCACACTAAAGCAGTGTTTTCCAAACTGTGCACCACGGTGCCTAAGGACAGCACGGCAAACTCACAGGGGTGCCGTGGGATGTCCCCGGTGGCCACTTCTTACTGGCTCTCCCAGGCGCCACCATCTTGAATCACGCAATTCAAGATGGCGGTACCTGGGAGAGCCGGGTAATGGTGCCACCGTGACAGGGTGCTGTGCAAGAAAGGCATTGTGACTGTGGTAAGTTTGGGAACTGCTGCACTAAAGCCTAAAATGTACTTGGGAAAATGATAAATTAGGACTGGATGAAATGCTTTCTTCCCCCAATCCCAGTGGCGTAGCTAGACTGGAGCGGAGGCAAATAGTTCTGCAAGACTCCGTTACACAGGAGTCAACGGCCCCTCCCCCTTGCTGTTGGAGCCATTCTTTCGGCAATGGCAACATGCAGGACACTCCCCTGTCGCTGCCAGAATGGCTCCAACAGCAAAGGGGAGGGGCCGCTGACTCTGGTGTAACGGAGTCTTGCAGAACTACTTGCCTCCGCTCCAGTCTAGTTTCACCTCTGCCCAATCCTAATTAATCTCAGATTTTTGAGCTTCAAGGAGGATCAGAGACCCTAAAACAGAGGTCCTACAGGTCAGGAAAGCGTCGATGCAGGTACTGAGTCATCTGCCCGTTCTGAATGGGGTTGCACTCCCCCTGCAGGAACGGGTGCGCAGCTTGGGAGTGCTTCTGGATTCACAGGTCTCCCTGGAAAGGCTGTGGCCAGGGGTGCGTTTGCCCAGTTTCGGCTGGTGCGCCAGCTGCGGCCGTACTTGAGTCAATCGGACCTGACCACGGTGGTCCACGCCTTAATGACTTCAAGACAGGATTACTGTAATGCGCTCTACGTGGGGCTACCCTTGAAGACGGTTTGGAAACTGCAATTAGTGCAGAATGCGGCAGCCCAGGTGGTCACTGGAGCTAGGTGGTTTGACTCTGTTGAACTGCTGCTTCAGCGGCTGCACTGGCTGCCCATTTATTTCCAGGCCCAATTCAAGGTGCTGGTAATGACCTTTAAAGCCCTTCACGGTTTGGGTCCAGGATATCTGAGGGACCGCCATCTCCCATACATTCCGGCCCGTTCTCTTAGGTCATCTGAGGGGGCTCTCCTGCGAGTGCCACCTCTATCGCAAGTTAGGGGAGTGGCAACACATGGGCTGTTCTCTGCTGTTGCGCCACAGCTGTGGAACTCCCTGCCAGGGGATTTGAAAACTACCCCCTCCCTCATGACTTTTCGGCGAGGGCTCAAAACATTTTTGTTTCGTCTCGCGTTTGGGTGATGGGTCGTGGTCTGCCTCCTGTGTCTCAAGATGCTCTGCCAAGCTGCTTTTCTGCTCCATACTGTGTCCCCCCAGTGGATTTTATTGTTTTTAAATTTGTTTATGTATGGTTATGTTTGGTTTAAACTTATTTTATGTATTTTATTCTAAACTGTGTATTTTAATATTTGTTGTAAGCTGCCTTGGGCATTTGCCTTTTGGCATAGGAAAAGGCGGGATATAATTTTTTTAAATAAAATAAATAAATAAATAAATAAAATCTTAGTGCATTCTAGGTTATACGTAGGATTCCCAAGCAGTCTCCTATCCTATGTAGAGTCAAACCTGCTTAGCTTCTAAAAGACTTGCTGCATCACTTGCCTTCAACCCATTGCCTTGCTGTGTATGATGATATCTTTCGGTGGGAACATTTGTAGGAACATCTTCACAGTAGTGCCTGTGAATGAAATATATGATCACTATAGCTCTCTTATGGGATTACTACTTAGTACATACACAACCTAGGACCTTGATTGATTAATTGAAAAAAAAAATCTATCCATCTTTTTTCTGCCACATAGCAGCACAAAGCTGCTTACAATATTTAAAAACAGTAAACAACCCATAAAACAAGCCACCATAAAATAGCAGAAAACAACAATCCTTAGAGTTTTAAAATAAATGTACAACACTTCTGCCATATTTATTTCCCTTATTTATTGGGGACTTTCCCATCAACTCAAGTCAAAAGCTGACAAAAAGGTCAGATCTTCACCAACAAACTAAAATTCACCAGGGTGAGGGTCAGATAAGCCTCAAGTGGAAGGAGGTTCCACAGGGTAAAATGTGTTCTATTCAACACAGCCCAGGATAAGGTACTTCTTTGACAATGGGCTGGTTTGGATGATATACAATAAAAGGTTTTTGTGCTCATAATGCGAACACATCCTTGCCCCTCCCTCAGAAATGGGGAAATCCAGGCTCGTTCTCTTACTAACATGAAGGGCATTTCATCCAAATAAAAAGTTGCTTTTTCAGTATGTGCAAAAGGGAATTGGTCTGCATTCCCCTGGACATGGGGAGAGGGACAAGATATGTGCACCCTGTGAGTACATATTGTGTGAGGTCAGGTTGGACAAAAAGTATCCAGCCCAAGAATTTGTTCTCATTCTGCAAATCTGTCTACAATCCTATGCACTTTGAACTCAGGGGGACTTATTTCCAATTAAACATGCACAGGATCATGCTGCAGAGTTGTTAAATTGGATTAGACTTCATGTTGCAGTAGTAGTACACTACTACTGAACACACTATCCTGGTTGTAAATTGCAATTAGTTGTTAGCAACATGATTTGTCATGCTGGTTGCAAAATTTAATATATAATCAGACTTCCATATGCAAGTTAAAGTCTCCTTTGGATTTGTATCATTTAATAGAAAAGCTGCACTGAATCATGCATTTAATGCTTATTTTTGGATTTGCCTTCCTATACCATCTGGGTTGGGAACATTCTGATCTTAAGCTCTGATCTCCACTGACCCTTATTAGTTCCTTCCTTTGGAGCGAAGCTCACTGGCACAGTTCTGCACTACACTATCTCCTGGGCAGAGACTCTCCAGAACCATCTACGACCTTTGCCTGCTTAGTTACTTCGGCTCTAATGTCATTAGAAACCAAATGGACTCACCTATGACCGTAAGATACTTACAATGTGATCTGATGGATCATATGGACTCAATTCCCTCTTTCAAAGGGAATGTAGACTACTCCTCAGTTTTCTTCTGCATCTCCGATGGTAAGACAACAGGGAGCCTATTTGGGTCAAAAGTCATACTTGGCTTAAATGGTAGGTCCATTTGAGAAAATGTCAGGATCAAAAGATGGTCCTACTTTGGTGCTGACTTGGGTCCCCCAATACACAAGAACTGCCCTCACTGTAATGCACTACTCTTAGTGATGCCATAGGGGGAAACAGTAGGGAAATAAGCTGTAAATAGCCTCAAAAAAGGCTCAAATGGTTTCCGGGGGGGGGACTTACCCCCCTAAAAACCATTACCTTTCAGGCAAAAATACAACCTGGAGAATGATTCACCCTGTGAAATAAATGCCTGTCCCTTCCATCCCTGGCTGTCCTTGCAGTGAAAACAGAGATGCCATTACTCCAGTGATGTCTCCTTCCTTGACCCTGATTTTCTAGAATTCACGTCGTCGTCGCTGTGGGGGAGGGGGAAAAAGGCACACACAAAACGGGATCACAGAAATGCAGCTGTTTTAGGCACCTGGGATTGGACTCATCAAATCAGAACAGAAATTCCTTAGCTGGCTTGCAGTGTCAGTTCTTGAAGTACTGCATGAAAGCGAATCAAACGAAACCTCGGAGTACTCGTCCTGAAATTCCTTCCAAGGTTTTACACGGCGGTGATGCTACTAGTTACATATGCCCTATTAAAATTAATGAGGCTTAAGTACTCATAGCTGGGGATGGAACTGGCACCTTGAAACTGAAACTACACGAGAACATAAAACAGGGGTGGCCAACCTTCTACCATTAAGGCTGGGCTACATTGTCCATGGCAACGCGACGCGCGTCTGCGTTCCATGCGTGTCTGGTGTCCCGCCCCCAGGTCAAACAAAGGCTCTGATTGGCTGAACGTAGCGTGAACGCAGCAAAAGTCGAGCCCAGCTCGACTTTTGCTGCGTCCGCGCTATGTCCGGCCAATCAGAGCCTGCTGTTTGACCTGGGGGCAGGACACCAGACACGCACGGAATGCAGACATGACGCAGCCGTGGACAATGTAGCTCAGCCTTTAGTGCCTCTGCGTTCTTAAGAGTTGTGTAGAAGCCAGAATCTTGGCAGCTGCAGGTGCTATGCCACCATTAAAGGTCCAGGAGAATTCGTGTTGAAAGGTTGGCCACCCCTGACATAAAGTTTGCTTTCTTGTATCACACAGTGCAATCCTATGCATGTCTACTCAGAAGCAAGTTCAATGGGACTTACTCCCAGGTAAGTGTGTATAGGATTGCAGCCTCAGACCAAGGTCCACATCGCCCAGCATTCTGTCTCCAAGAATGGCCCATGAGACAAGCCTGGGAAACTCATAGGTGGCGCAAGAAGTGATAGCCATCTCCAATGGATGCTCCTCTCCTCCTAGCACCTGGTAATTGGAGAGAGTCAGTCAGTGTGGTGTAGGAGTTCGAGTGTTTAACTTGGCTCCAGGAGAGTCGGCTATATGAAGCTCAGGTGACACTGGGCCAATCACATTATCTCAATCTGCTCTACCTCACAGGGTTGTTGTGAGGATAAAACGGGTGGGTGAATCATGTACAGTGTGCACTGAGCTCCTTGGAGGAAGGATGATACTAATGCCACTGACCAGGCAGGTTCCACTTTTAGGTATCATCTCTCATAGCCACTGATGGACCTCTCCATCATTAATGTCCTTAGTCCTTGTTAAAAACCATCTAAGCCAACAGCTGGTTCAGGAGGACCACACCAGCTGCACATTCCACACTATTAGGGAGACCAGCACAGAAGTCCACAGTGTTCTCCTACAGGAACTTCCTGTGAGCTTCATAGGGAGGGAGGAAACCACAGCCATCCTGTTTGTTGCTGGTGGTATCAACCCCTTATGTAACCAACATTGTTGGTAAATGGGTGAATCCAGTTCCATAGCAATAGATCGTCTGACTTGGTTTCAAAGTGCTCCATCTTATCTTCGACCCTTGTCTACAAGGGCATCCTTTCCAGCTCAAAGGATGTGCTTTGGAATGCATGTCTTAAGGCATAAGCTGGCTCTTGTGTATTGTACAAGGGCAAGTATGACATTCTATAATGTTATTTAATACATATTCCTTTGCAAACTCATTGTACACAAGGAAACAGTGGTGCTTAGACTTAATAGGATTAGCATTCCCGGATGCCTGGTTTGTCTAGTCATTGTTCAAACACTCCCAGAAATAGCATTTTAATTTTATGGCTTTATATTGCATCCCAAACTTGGCCATAATTAATCCATGATGTGTTATTTAGCTTCTCTTTAAATAATTATCCCTTTCTGCCACTTCTTAATATTTTTTTGAGCTCAGCCTTACCTCATTTGGCAAATAAGTAGCTCTCTAAGAGATGAGCTTTGTAGAGATGAGTGCATTTGTGGAAGCTATTGATGGGAAGAGAATTAGCCAATTGCACTGTAGTGTGTGTGCCAAGGTTTCTACTGATCTAAAGGATCCGGGGGGGGGGGGGGGAGAGCAGATATGATGCTGCAGCAAGACAGGAATTACTAAGATATATCAATGGTGTGGCGTAGCGAACCATTGGACTTCAGCCAGGGTGGGAAACCTAGGTTCAACTCCTTGCTCAGCCATAAACTCACTGGGTAGCCTTTGCCCACCCAGCATAATTCAGCCTAACCTACTTCATCTCCTTGGTATTATTTATTGATCACTCTTTTGCCAGGTTTCTTAAAGCAGAGCACACAGTACCCCCTTTTATCATCACAACAACCCTGTGAGACAATTACAGCCCAATCCTATGATCGGGCTGTGTTGCCGGAACTAGCATTCCTGCAGCACAGCCCAATCTACGGTGTTGCAAAACACGACACCATAGAGCATGTGACCAGGCTGTTGTTGGAAACGGCAAGTGGTGTCGGTCCACTTGGAGCACCCGGCACAGGTAAGTCAGCGGCAGGGCAGGACTGTGGGTGGGCAGGGGGAGGAAGTGGGAGGACTGGAGGCGTATGTGGGCAAGTTTGGGAGAGGAAACAGAGTGGGGAAGAGGCGAGGGGTGGATCCAGCAGCAATGGCACACACTGGATCTTGTCCCCTCTGTTTTAAATCTCCTCACCCTTTTTTCTTCTTGGACATATACAGTCAGTCCTCTTTAGATGCGAATTCACTATCTCAGGGAGACTCGGCTATATGAAGCTCAGGTGACACTGGGCCAATCACAATCTCTCAATCTGCTCTACCTCACAGGGTTGTTGTGAGGATTTTTGTCCTGTAATGCTCCAGACCGACACAACGTCTGGAACACTGTGTGTGTGCGGGGGGGGAGAAAGATCCACTCCCATTTCGCCTCGCCCCACCCCGTTCCACCTCCCCTGCCTTCCTACCTGCCTCAGCAGGTCTTTGTTGCTCCTCCAATACATTTAAAGGTGATCTGGACTGCACCTTTTGAGATTTGAAGTCATGTGTGTGGAAATCCTGTATTACTTTGTCGTTGCTAAACATGTATGACACATGCTGAATTGCGGCAGGCACCTGTATTAAATGTAACTTTTCATTTGGAAAAAGAAACACAATGATTTTCCTGACTTTCTCAAATCCTTAAGTTGCAAGTTTATGATTAAATCACATCTTGACAAAGCAACATTGCCCACGATCATTTGTCTTTGTTACCTGCACATCCTCACTCAGAAACACAGCCTATAATTTGTATAAAAAGAAAGACAAACAAAACAGACCTGGTTTCCAGCACTTTGTTAGAACTGCTAGTTTAGGCTTGGAAGGAAGCCATTGTTTCTAGTGCTGCCTTGTCACTTGAGTAATGGAACTGATATTGCCAGCCAGCACTGATGAGCAATGAACAAATTGGCATGTTTGTACAAATTGATCATTTCAGTTGCATTTCGTTCACGATATATTGTCCAAGAGTCACGTAAAAGTGTGCCTAATGTGGCATCTTGCTGCTTCCTTCACTCCAAAGGAGGGGAAAAAAACAATCTCTAAATCCCGCGGTCCCAATCCAAAGCCCCACAGGTGCTCCAATTTGCACTCCTGGCTAAAAGAGGCTTTTTGGTTCACTGCCAGGTTGTGAAGAGAGCAACCCAAACAGTGAGGTTGCATGCATGGAGGTCAGCCCTGACCTTGCAGTGAATAGAGAAACATTTCTTTGGCTGGGAGATCCTGCCTGCTGCAGGGGGGCTGGCGTTGCTTTCACCACCTTGCATGGTTCCGAAGGCGAGGGGGCGGGGTCAGTTCGTGCACCGGTGTAACGGAGGGTCGGACCGCGGCAGAACTTAGAGCTCTGCCCCCCTGCAGCGACGCCAGTGGCCCCTGCCTCGACTGAGAGGATGGTAGGCAATCCTCAAAACACTCACAGTCCAATCCTATGGGCCTTGTATGACAGCGAAACTTCTGATTTTCTGACCCGCTGTCGGAAATGGCCCTGCGATTGTGCAAACATTGCACGGCCGTTGCGTGTGACAAAGCCACTGGCAGAAACAGCCAGTGGCTTCGCACATGTGCCAGAACCACCTGGACACTCCACTGGACCAGGTAAGGTGGCAGAAGGGATGGTTTGTGAGCAGTTTGGGGTACGGAGGGGTGAATCACAGCAGCAGTGACTTGTGTGGGATGCTAATCCCCTCTTTTGTTGCCCAACACACCTCCTCCAACACAGAGGAGACCCATTGCCAACCAGGCAGAGAGCTAAGTAAAAATATATTTTACTTATCTCATGCTGGCCTTCTGGTCACTCCCTCCACCATAGCATGCAACGCATGCTCCGTTCGCACAGCTGCATGCTATTTGCTATGGAGTGTGTGTGTGGGGGGGGGGGGGTAGGATTAATCTCCTATCCCAAACTGGGTTGCTAGTTTGTATTAATACAATCAGAGCTGGCTTTCCCTACATGTAAATGAAGAATGACTTTTCGGTGTGGCTTTTATAGTAACTGTGAATGTGGTTATGGAGTATCCTTGTTATATACCTACCTTATGGTTTCTGGGGAGCAACATTTAGATAATGTACATGAAGCACTTTGAACACTCAAAAAGGGTTGTGTAGATGCTATGTATCTTATTACTGCTGCAGGCACTCCAAGGGCAAGGGAGGAAGCTTAGGGGTTACAAAACAATACCCCCCCCCAAAAAAAAACCCTTTTAACATTACCTTTTCACTAGCTGTTCTGTAGCTCTTGTTTCTCTCATTGCTGCTGTCTTGGCGCATTTTGTCCCCCCCTCCCCCTGGATTTTTTCTTTCCAAAGCAATCACAGCCAATCAGATATGAGTATGTGATGATGTCACTGTGCCACACTTGGCCAGTATTTTGCTCTACTGTAAATGGAGGTGGGAGGAAACATCCCCATTGCCTAGGCTACCATGCTGCACTGCTTTGATCTGTAAGTTGATCCAATGAGGAAACATCATTGTTGCTGAGGCAACCAAACTCCTCATCTTTCCTTCCAATTCCTCCTTTCCTCATTCACTCTCCTTGCTCATTGACAGTACCACTATCCCCAGCCCCTGGTAGATGAGGTGCATAGCCTTGGCTTTCTCTGACTCCGCTCTCTCCTTTGCCCCTGCCCTGTATGTAGTCCATTGCGAGATCATGTCATATCTACCTTTGCAATAAATAACATTTTGCATTGCTTTAAAAATGACACTCAGCTAACTTAATGGCCTTAGAAGCATGGCACAGACCAAGGTGCCATGCCAATTTCATAGGAACATAGGAAAATAAGAAGAGCCCTGCTGGATCAGGCCAAGGCCCAAGGGCCTATTTTGTCCAGCTTCCTGTATCTCACTGAGGCCCACCAGTTGACACTGGGAACACACACAAAACAACAAGATACCTGTATTCTTTTGCCAGCTGTACTAGTCTCATATAAGGATCAGCTGGGGCAACAGCCAGAGTGTTTATATTGGGGCAGATGAGAAAGAGGTGTGATGCCAGGTTCAGTTTTGTTTGAATGCTGCTATGAATCCATTTGGCAGCTGCTTTAAAATGTGTTAGCTGAACTCTGGTCACACACTTTTGGCTCTTTGGCAAGGAGGAAACTGATAGCACCCAGGGCAGGGCCACAGATGATGCAAATGTTCTCGCATCAAGTGGTGAGTTCAAGGGGGCAGCTAAATTCCTGCTGCCCCCTCTATCCTGCTGCTGACAAAGTCACTTCAGTCCATGGTCTGATCCCTTCCCTGCTTACTCAAAGTGAGAAGCGACACCCCCTTCATTCCTCTAGGAAGAAGAGGGGGGGCATCTACTGCCATCGCAGCCATGGTCACCATCTCCCCACTCCCTGCTTCTTAAGAAAAATGATGGGAGGTGGAGAGGTGGAGCCTCCTGCCCCTTTCTCTTACCTCTAGCTTCAGCTGCCTCCTTGCTCCGCCCGGTCCAGGTCCTGTCTAAAATGACCCAGAAGAGCAGAGCATGCTGGGGTTACAGCATGTTCAGGTCTGTCTAAACAGAACCTGGGAGGGCAGAGTGAGCAGGCTGCATCCAGGACAGCCAAATCTGGAGCTAAGAGGGGGAGGTAAGAGCTAAGAAGGAGCTAAGGGGCAGGAGGCTGCTTGGCTTGGCTTGGCTTGGCTCCCTCCTTCTAGACACCCGGGGAGGGGGGAGAAGCAGGAGTTGGCAGGTGCATATGTGCTAACGCATTGGCATTTTTGTGGAAGGATGTGGCGGTGCAGCAGGTGACGTTTTGTGTGGCTGGCGCGGGTAGCATGGGAGCACTGGCCAGGCCTGATATCACTCCTATATCTGTTTCACTAACGTTCTCATGATCTTTCGTGTTTGTCTTTCGTGATCATGGTCTTTTGTGTTGGCAGAGATATAAAGAATCAAAAGAGCGGCATTGCGCAAGAATGTTCAGAAAGGAAGCTTTGCATGAGGTTTGTGTTCAAAAGTCAAAGATAAGTTTATTTAAGGGAAATACATGTTTCTAAAGGATAGATGCGGATCCTGTAGCTAATCTGCCTGACTACACGTCTTTTTCAAGGGGGGGGGGCGGAGAGAGAGAGCAGACAGGAAGTAAGACCTAAGAATTGCACTCTGGGTAACCAAAGAGCATACTGTATATTACCTGACGATAGAAAAGACAGACAATGCCTTGTTCCCCTATCTAGCCTTACTGCCCCCTGCTGGCACAGATGCAATAGTATCGCATTGCTGTATACTCCCAACATTTTAAACATTTGCTGGCAGACATCACTAGACTATTAAAATTATTATTTGCTATTGTCTGACCACCCTGGTATTACAAGGACATTAATGCAGAGCAGTAAGTCCTTCGACTGCGTCACTTTGAATATAAACATCTACTTGGATGTCTAAATTATTTTCCCTTGAAGAAGCATGCCCACAGAGATATGCCTGACTGTGATTTTTGTATTCAGTTGCTATTGAATTACAAGAAACAAAGGCTTCTCTCTAAAGCTGTGATATTAATTCATTAGATGGTTGGGTTTTTTTTAAAAAAATAGCTTCACAGTAGCTTCGTATAACTCATCATTTCTCTATTATGTCTTGCTTTTTGTCATTTCTGAATGAGGCTGTCAGTGAGAATTAGTTTCTGTAGTCCCAGCCCATTACTTCATACCCACAGAACTTTTCTAGCTGCATAAAATGAATCTTTCATAATGAAATAGTTCCTGAAACAGAAGATTCCATTGTAGAGTTGAGGGTGGGTAGACAAGCTTCTTCAGACAAAAAGGAATAATTAAAATAACAAAAAGACTTTCTCTTTCAAATATTGTTACAAATTTACCTGGAATGAATTAAACTGGAATCGGAATATGCTTTATTTGTACTTTTGACACCAGTATAATGCAGTAATTCTTTTGCCTTCTCCCTGTCCAAATTGCCCCCATTTCTGTACAATTTGTACAGATCCCGTTTGTTCAGATAGAGGCAGCCTTGGGGAGACATACAAACATAGGAAGCAGCGTCGTTTATAATACTGTTCAGTTTCATTATCCATCCTATTTTTCAGAAGATTACACTTGAACTACAGAAAATTCCCTTCAGGCTGAAATGTGGTAATGTCGACTGCGTTTCAGCATTATTACACTCCAATGTACTTTCAGTCCGTTCCACCTATCATAGGCGTTCCCTTCATTTTAAAGAAATCTATTTATTTGATTTGACGTTTGTATCCTAGCCTTCCTCTAAGGAGGCAGTACAAATGGCCCCTCCTACTAGAACCACCCTGCAAGATTTGAAGGCTGAGCTAATTTGTTGTTTTTACTTCAGAAGTGAACATTAGCTATGATCTGGATTGTGAGAAATTATAGGACGTTGTATTGGCAAGGAAGGATCTTTTCAGAAGTAGATAAAATATGTCCCCGTCCCCCCATTGTACAATTCAGTAGCTTAGGAAGGCCTGAAAATGAGGAGGGAGGTAAGGCAGGCCCCCTCTCTGCCACATTTCCCCTTTTCTTTCCATGGCAGTTCTTAATTCTCTTCTCCCACCATGCCCCAAATGTCCATGCTGATGCTTTTTTCAAGTGGAGATATTTTCTCAGGACTGAAATGTAAGTTATGAAGCAAGCAGCCAGGGTTCTTTTGTATCCAAGGTCAGCTGTGGTCACACTTCCTTTCCGAGTTCTGGGACCAGGCTGAAACAGAATCTAGGCCTGTCGGCGTTGCTGTCAACGCTCTTTCCCCCCAACGAAACTTGATGTTTGTACCATTGATCCAATCATGAATGTGTTGCTTTTGATGAAAACGCTGCGGGATGACTTTGAAAGTCTGCTCTTGCAGAAACTCCTGCAGTGCCTTTTGCGTGCTCCTTCTGTAAAGCATCTGAATTATGTGAAATGAAACTCGGTGTCAGGCCTTTCACTTTTGAAGAACCAAGAACGAGATGGTGTGTGAAAATGGGAAGTCCACAACAAGGTCAGCGTTCTAGCAGCACACAATCACTGCTATTATTCTTCATGAAGCAACGCCCTGGGAAGAAGGTGAGAGTGGCTCTCATTCTAGCTGAATGTAAGTAGCTAGGAGTGCTGTTTACAAATAACTCCAGCACACAAGTGGCAGATTCATAAAAGCTTCCAGACTCTCCAACATTCCTTCTTTCCCTATACCATCCTAACTTTCTGCTGCACCTGATACAGAAACCATTATTCCCATTTGTTCCTATTTCACCTTTTTGGGGTGTGTGTGTGTGCGCGCGCGCACATGCGCACACGACACGTGCACACACCCTGTCTCCCTGTAAGGAGGCAAATTGGCACATTTTACTTTAACTGCAGATTTCAAGCTGTCTTCAAAGGCAATGCCATAGAAAAATGACACCCTGTTTTGTTTCTCTTATTCTCTAGAGCTCACACAGCAACAAACATCTACCTACCAGCTAATAAAGAGCTTGGAATGGTTTCCATCGACATAGGGGAGAAACAGTGCACTTTAGATAGCTCACAATTCATTCCTGTGATATTCTTTTGTGACAGGGGTCCTTTTTTCTTTTCTGACAATGTTGGCAGCTGAGGAAAGAAAAAAGTTTTACATTAGAAACCAAAGCAGAAACCAAAGCAGAACTCTCCATTCTCTCTGTCAAAAGTGAAAGTCAAGACGGTTGTTGAGAAAAATATGTTTCATACTTTAAAAAAAAAATCGCTTGAAAGAAAATTATATTCACAGTAGAAAAAAAAACCCTAAAGGTAGAATCTGCCAGTAGATGTGTTTGTGAGTCACTGGATCCTAAACAAGATTGTAAGCAGAACTGTTATATTATAATATTACTGTATAATAGCACACTATCTATGATCATTAGTCAATATAATTTTATTCTTAAAGTGACACCATGGGAAATAATAATTAATGACAGTGGAATGGAGTTCATGCAAGGGACCTTTCCCTCCCCCCAGGGGCGTCACTACCCCCGTTGGCACCCGGAGCAACAGGGTGTGTGGTGCCCCTATAATTAATATCTTGGCCTTTGGCCGCGGCGCGATCCGGAGGGGGGGGCGGCGCGCTCCGGGAGGAGGCGGCTTGTGCGCTCCGGGAGGCGGCGACCCCCTCTCAACCGGGAGAGCCGGCTCGGGGACATCTTCCCCATCCAGCTGCCCGGGGCCTTCTAAGGAAGGCGCGCGAGAACGGTATTTATACCGTTCTTTTTGCGCATGCTCAGACTGTTACTGAGGGGGAAAAGGGCAGCCTTTTTCCCTCAGTAACAGTCTGAGCATGTGCAAAAAGAACGGTATAAATACCGTTCTCGCGCGCCTTCCTTAGAAGGCCCTGGGCAGCCGGCCGGGGAAGACGTCCCCGAGCCAGCTCTCCCGATTGAGGGGGCGGTCGGGCTCGATTCTCCGAGTCTGACTCGGAGACTCGAGTCCGACTCGGAGACGCGAGTCTCTGAGTCCGACTCGGACTCGTGGGCGGGGCGCCGGGCGGGGCGCCCTTCAGGCGATGGCGCCCGGAGCAGGTGCTCCGCCCGCTCTGCCCTAGTTTCGCCTCTCCCCTCCTCTTCACTGGGGCTCCCTGAGCCCCCCCCCAAAGGCTTCTCCTCAGAGCTAGGGGATGCTCTGGACTTGAGTGAGATGAGTGTGTGTGGGGGGGGGCTATAGGAGTGGATAATTGCCAAAAAGTGGGCACAGAAACTCTCCAGGAGCAGATATCGCCTTCTAGAAGTTGCCTTAACTTGATTTCCAGAAATTCCCCACAGTCCTTGAAGCCCTTGACACCCCACACACTGGTAGTGACATCACACCCTTCACACCCCTGTTCCTGAGAATCTCCTGCCCCTTCAGAGAGCCTTTGAGCCTCTCAAGAGGGGCTGCGGTGGCGTGGAAGGGATGGGAAAGTTCTCTTGTGCAAGTGTAATTCCTTTCACACAAGTCTAGTTTCAAGCCAATGTCAGTTGGTCTAAGTGCAGGTAGGAACTGAGAAAATGATGTGCAAAAACATTTATATGATTCAGTGAATAGCAAGGATCTCCACAAAACATAACCCTTTCTGGCAGGAGGAAAATAGACTTCTGAATAGGAAAAAAGGTGTCAACAAAATAAAGTGACATATGATGAATCTATTATAACACACTAGGAAGTATAATGTTTGAAGGGGGAAAAATTGTTTCCAGGCTTCATCTTCCAGTGGGCTTCCTGTTGTGTGTGATAATAGATTTTATGGTACAGCATCATCAGCTCTACATTTTTTCCTTTTCTGTTATAAAATCAGAACATAAACGTACTGTTTGAAATTGCATGGATAGAGAAGTCGTTTCTTGGATTAAAGAAATGTTATCCAGAATTGTTCCCACAACTGCTATTGATTGAGAATCCTATCCCGAAATCTTGTCTATTCATGAGTTTCTCCATTGATATCAATTATCTGTGCTACAGTCTTCAAGATGGTGCTACAGTCTTCACAGCTAGTCTTCACAGCTGGAAAAGAACTAAACACCATTTTTGTCCACCAGTATGGATTGTAAGGTCATCAAGCACAGCCCCCAACTCAAGCCACGACGACACATCAGCTGTTCACACACAAGATGGCTGTTGTTGTATCTTGCCTATGGAACTTCCTGCCCTGGGAGATTATTATTTTTCTTTTTTTTTATTAAACTGCCTTCTGCTAAGTTGGTTGGCTTTTATAATTTTGTTATGTTTAAATTATTGTTCTGAGCCACCATGGGGATGTTTTTGTGAAAATTGAACTACGGGATTTGTTTCAGCAAATAAATAAATTTCACACTGTGCCCCAGCTTGAAAGCAGAAGCAAAGTTCAATACACCACAGCACTTGCTGAACAACAGCACAAGACAGTAGCCAAGACGCAACCTATAAGAGAACACACACTGCCCTTCCCCAGCTTGTATCATTCAGCAGCCCTA
This sequence comes from Plestiodon gilberti rubricaudatus, assembly GCA_026170595.1. Lineage (NCBI taxonomy): Eukaryota > Metazoa > Chordata > Lepidosauria > Squamata > Scincidae > Plestiodon > Plestiodon gilberti. The sequence goes on along the minus strand of JANXHW010000002.1, from coordinate 21,426,014 downwards.
CCAAGGGGGAAAATCCTTTTTTGCTCGAAATATTCTGACTCCTAGTGAGGGACGTAAAGATCATGGAAGAATTCTGAATGAAGCCTGAAAGGACTGCTGTAGAGGGACGAGAACTGAGCTCCTGGCCACATCTTGACTGCTGTCATATGTTGACAGTTTTATGGCTCCATTTTGCCATATTGCTACTACTGAAAACTTGCACAACCCTGTAGGCCAGAGGCCTCTCCCATGCAGTAGCACTGGGAAAAGGACATGCTAGGCCTAATTCAGCCTGTAGGCTCTAAGTCTCCCTCATGCAGTAGCACAGGGAGGAAAAAGGTCTTGTCAGGCCTGAAAACATGTAGGCCCAAGGCCTTCCCCATACAGGGAAAAAACATGCCAGGCCTGAGTCAGCATGTAGGCCAGAGGCCTTCCTCATGCAGTAGCACAGGGAAAAAACATGCCCAGGCCTAAGTCAGCCTGTAGGTCGCAGGCCTCCCCCATACAGTAGCATGGGGAAAAGGTTCTTACAGGCCACTGCCATAGCTGTAGAAAACCTGCTGAGAAAAATTCCACAAACAAACAAACAAACTCTCCCTTGCCTGTGTGAGGGCCAGGCCCTGACTAGGGAGGCAGAGGGAGAAAAAACAAACTGATCTTGTTGTCTTGCTGTGTCTCTGAGCTGGAGGCTACTGCTTGCAGAGCAGTAGCCAGACCCTGTTCACCTGTGGAAGGCAAGGACAGACTGGGGATGCCTGGAGCCCCTCCCCTCCTATAAAGACTGGATCACATGACCCTGCCTAACTGAAGGGGAGGAGCTACCCAGCATTAACACTGGGCCAGACCTGGAACTACTGGAGAATGGGTGATAGGTCATAAATTATTTTTTCTGTCTAAAGGAATCAGGTTGGCAATGGCAACAGAGCTTAAATTAGCCCCTTTGCCTCAGGAAAGAAGAGCAGATGGCATTTTGAGGCAGTAAGTCTGATGGGGTACATTGCTGACCTAAACATATCATTTAGACATCTTTCTGGGTCATCATCTATGAGGTGACCTGCCAGCTGTTTGTGAATTTGACCTACAAAGATCTCATTGTCAGGACAGAGTAGAGGTTTGACCAATATCTGCTAAAAGACCTTCAACAACTGCAAGGGGGTCAAAATTCTCTCTCTCTCTCTCTCTCTCTCTCTCTCATTGATCTATCGTGGTGTCTATGTAGCAACCTTAAACCTTTGTAACTAAAAGGGGAACAAGTTATGAAAGTCTGTTGATTTCTTCTATATGCTAATTGAAGTTTCAAATGCCTTAATGACTTATACCTTATTGTATTGACTATTTCTGGTACATTTTGAAATAAAAGCAAATTCCCCATGTATTTATTCATTTGGGAAGCACACAAGCAAAAACTAATTGTGAGAGTCAGGGGAGCACCACAGGGATGTAACGCTTGAGTGTATTGTGTATGAGTGTACCTGGGAGTAAATCTTACTGAACTCAATGGGGCTTAATTCTGAAAAGAAGTGTATAGGGTGGCACTGTACATTATTATTCTAATCTGCTGTTGGATCTGTGGGGGCAAAATGCAGATATGGCATATAGATGCCATATTTAGATCACAAGGCTATAGGGCAGAGGTTGCCAAACATTCTTTGTTCACAGCGCCCTTAGTCTCTCAGTGATTTTTTTCATGGCAGTCCTAGGCCAAAGGAAGTACAGTACCGGTATCTAATAGTTCCATTACTTTGCTTCCCTTGAAAATTTAAAATATCCTGTAGCGCCCCTGTGACTGAGTTTACTGCGGCGCAAAGTTTGGGAACTGCGGATATAGGGGGTTAAATGCTCTCTTCCCCATCCTACTTCTCTGATCCAATTACCAGCCCCATGGCTATAATTAGTAAAAGGAACAAAAGATTAATCAGGGATCAATCAATTATTGGAAAACCGGTCTCTACATAATATGTAGTTTGATCATTGGAGAGTGAAGACAGATGTAAGATTTTATGAGTTGAAGAGGTGGGTTGACAGCACCTCCAGGTTGTATAGTGTGTGTGTGGGTGTGTGTGTGTGTGTGTGTGAGAGAGAGAGAGAGAGAGAGAGAGAGAGAGAGAGAGAGAGAGAGAGAGCTTACTGGTATGTATGCCTCCAGGGTCGAACTGCAAATGAAGAACTCACTGTAACTACTCTTCAAACCCCAAGGTTGCAATCCCATGGGAGTAGGTCCCACTGAACTCGGTGAGATTTACTTCTGAGTAAGTATGCATAAGCTCCCATCAGTGAACTTGCCTTATCTGAAGAGTAAACAGCAGAGCTCTATTTCAGATGTACTGTATTAAAGTTCTTGCATCTTGCATCAATGTCGTTAATACTGATTACTAGTCTTTTTTCTTTTTCTTTTTTTTTACATAAACTCTACTTTCCTATCGGGGGAAAAATGCAATTCTGGTCAGTTTCTTGGAAGATTATTTGTTAATCTGGGAAAGTCACATAAGAGCATTACTGAAGTGCCAGAAGTCTTGACCAGCATGTTAAGTAGGGCAACACTTTATAAGACTATAAGCACAAGGGCACTCTAAGTATCACATATCTTAAAAGAACTGTGATTCTCGACAGTTGAGATAAACAGAAACCACACACACATACATGATCACAACAAAAATTCCACTAACTTCAGCTTACTTAAGAATATGCATGCATTTGAGATTGCTAATGACAGGTATGGGCAGCTTCCTTTGTAAAGACTGATGACTGTAATAACACCCTGGAAATTAATGTTCCAATGATCACCAAATAAATTTCCTTTTTCAATGAATGTGTTGGTTGGTGCTCCTTCATTCAGTGTCCTATAGCATGTGAGTTTACTCACCAAAGTTATTGTCCAAATTTGGGTAAACCAATCTAGCATGGGTGGAGCTGAATGCCCCTGGTTCTTTGGTGAACAGCACCCATATCCCCTCCCTGGAACTCCTATTTGCACTGCAGTTTGGGAAACATAAAAAGGTAAAGGTATCCCCTGACAATTAAGTCCAGTTGTGTCCGACTCTAGAGTGTGGTGCTCATCTCCATTTCAAAGCCGAAGAGCCAGCGTTGTCCGAAGACGCCTCCGTGGTCATGTGGCCGGCATGACTCTCCTTGCCGCAGCGCGTAGCATGCAGCTGGAACACGGAGCGCTGTTTACCTTCCTGCAAGCGGTACCTATTTATCTACTCGCATTGACATGCTTTGGAACTGCTAGGTTGGCAGGAGCTGGCCAAGCAATGAGTGCTCACCCCGCTGCGCCACCTGCTGGCCTTTGGGAAACATAATATTAATATTATAATAATACAGCATTTACAGAGAATGCATGGGAATGCAAAGCACTTCATGTGTACTATCTTGATGTTCTTCCAACATGTTAGCCACTCCACGATACCAGCAAGGTGATGTCACAAGCCCTGCCCACCCGTAAGTTACGTCACAAGCTCTGCCCCCTGTGCCGAAAAAATCTCGGAAAAATGCCCCCCCCCGGTGTTTTTAAAAAAGCACAGTAGTGGCGTGGGCGGGCAGGCAACTCCTGTTAACGGTGCCGCATCCCAAATGGCCGTTTTTGCCGCTGCCGCTGCCGCCCCCGCACCGCTAAATTGCCGCTGAATCAGCGGCTTGTGCAACCCCTTGCCACATGTGTACCCCCGCCTGGGCCTCCCTGTGCCCCTCTAGCGACGCCTCTGCCCTGCACCAACATACCAGATCATAAGAACATAAGAAGAGCCCTGCTGGATCAGGCCAAAGGCCCATCTAGTCTAGCTTCCTGTATCACACAGTGGCCCCACCAGATGCCTCAGGGAGCACACAAGACAACAAGATACCTGTGTCCTGTCGCCACTCCCTTGCACCTGGCACAGAGAAAACCTACTCCTATAACCAGGAAGTTGCTTTTCCCCATCATGGCTTGTAAGCTGTGATGGTCTTTTCCTCCATAAATCTGTCCAATCCCCTTTTAAAGGCATCCAGGCCAGGTGCCATCACCACATCCTGTGGCAAGGAGTTCCACAGATGAATTACACGCTGGGTAAAGAAATATTTTCTTTTGTCTGTTTTAATCCTCCCTCCACTCAATTTGAGTGGATGTCCCCTAGTTTTAGTGTTGTGTGAGAGGGAAAATAACTTCTCTCTGTCCACTCTCTCCATCCCATGCATAATTTTATACGTCTCAATCATGTCCCCCCTCAACCGCCTTTTTTCTAGACTGAAGTGCCCCAAATGCTGTAGCCTTTCCTCATAAGGGAGATGCCCCAGCCCACTAATCATTTTGGTCGCTCTCTTCTGCACCTTTTCCAGTTCCACTATATCCTTTTTGAGATACGGCGACCAGAACTGGACGCAATACTCCAGATGGTGATGCTTCCCCTGCTTAATTTCTGCATATCAGATTGTTGCTAAATGCCCAGGACGAAGCTGGGCAGCAATCCTATAGCTATGTGAATTTAAAACTAAGGAAGAAAAAAAAATGAAAATTCAAGAAACAACTAGGCAACTACTAACTAGAGCGAACCTATTCATGAAAATATCAGTCACACAACAATTTATCCAAGGACAATTTTTTTAATCTAACCTACAGCGCAACCCTAACCAACTTTCCTGGGCCGGTGCAGCCACAATGCAGCCCCGAGGTAAGGGATCAAATGTTCCCTCACCTTGCAGAGGCCTCTGTGACTGTATTGCAGGCTCTGCAAAATGCAGTTTGTGCCCTGTTGGCACAACTACATGGGCACTGGAAAGTTGGTTAGGACTGCACTGTTATTTTCTTATTTTAAGTATCTTCCAACATTCAAAGCAGCTGTCAAAGAAACTCAGCCTATTGGATGAGTGGCTCAAAATGACAGCTGAATATTGCGGTGATTCCTTTCTTTAATATGTTTAGATGGTAACACTGTTAAGGTGCACAAACACAACTGGCTGGTCTGATCTGGAACCAAAATAGGTGAAGTGCCACACTTGTTGAATTATTTCACTTTAACTCTATAGCGTGGAGTGTGTTAGGTCTAGTAATGCGCTTATTACTATGTTCTCTCCAAAAAACACACAGGGGAAATAAAAAACCAAAATTATTATTATCGTCTTGTTTGCCTGGCACTCAAAGCTTGTTGATTAAAATCCAATTCTAAAAGTTATTACATTCTGAATTTGAGTAAACTCTCCATAGGATGTCATAATGCTTATGGCTTCAGTTTTCATTAAGCCTTAACTTTATTGAGAGAGAGAAAGATGAACATATGACTAACATCAACAATTGTTTTTCCACCAAGAGCCTCTTGGCAAGAGGTATGTAAAATGTATGATGAGGGTTCTCTTGCTCCTTTGATTACTAAAAGTAAACAGGCTACAATCCAACACCAAGTTATGCAAAAGGAAGATAAGCATATCAGGCTGGCAGTGCAATCCTAACCAACGTTCCAGCACTGGTGCAGCCGCAATGCAGCCCTGAGGTAAGGGAACAAATGTTCCCTCACCTTGAAGAGGCCTCCATGACTGTCCCTGCACTGCAAAATACAGTGTGCACCCTGTTGGCAAGGCTACACCGGCGCTGGAAAGTTGGTTAGGATTGTGCTGTCCATCTTCTCTTCCTGACTTGCTAGCTTTCCTCAGGGAGAAAGAAGTGTGTGTGTGTGTGTGTGTGTGTGTGTGTGTGTGTGTGTGTGTGTGTGTGTGTGTGTGTGTGTGTTCACAGTGCACAGTCAGAGGTATCTGCAGAATACAGTCCAAATCATCTTCAGTCACATGACTGAGAAGGTATTTATTTATTAAAAAAATATACCTCATCTTTCCCCTGCTGAAACAAATGCCCAAGGTAGCTTACAAAATTTTATTGTTTTTTAAAGCAATACAAGCATACAAAAATAAAAGGTAAAGGTAAAGGTATCCCCTGACAATTAAGTCCAGTCCTGTCCGACTCTAGGGTGTGGTGCTCATCTCCATTTCAAAGCCGAAGAGCCAGCGTCGTCCGAAGACGCCTCCGTGGTCATGTGGCCGGCATGACTCTCCTTGCCGCAGCGCGTAGCATGCAGCTGGAACACGGAGCGCTGTTTACCTTCCAGCAAGCAGTACCTATTTATCTACTCACATTGACATGCTTTGGAACTGCTAAGTTGGTAGCAGGGGGGTAGCCAGGCGCCCCTGCTACTGGGGCGAAAAAGCCCGCCGCCCCATTATGCAAATTAATTAATTGATTTGCATAATGAGTTTCGGGTTTTTTAAAACATTTTTTTAAAGGTTTTTAGCGCTAACGGGGCTTCTAACAGTGTATGTATGCTTTGCGCCTACTTATCTTGTTCTAGGACGACGTTCAGGGGCGACGAGCTCCTCCGGGGCTCCTGGGCACTTGAATTGCAGAGTTAACGCATGCTGAGAGCGACGATGTTTCCAATCATCGCTCTGCGCATGCGTTAACTCTGCAAAGCGCCCAGGAGCGTTTTGCAGAGTTAACGCATGCGCAGAGCAACGATTGGAAACATCGTCGCTCTCAGCATGCGATAACTCTGCAATTCAAGATCCCAGGAGCCCCGGAGGAGCTCGTCGCCCCTGAACGTCGTCCTAGAACAAGATAAGTAGGCGCAAAGCATACATACACTGTTAGAAGCCCCATTAGCGCTAAAAACCTTTTAAAAAAAGTTTTAAAAACCCAAAAATAAGCGAAAATAAAAACGAAAGTTAAGGAGGCTCCCGCCCCCTCGGAGCCTTCCCGCCCCTACGCCCTGGGGCCCACCGCCCCACCGCAGACAACGCCTCTGGTTGGCAGGAGCTGGCCAAGCGCTCACCCCGTCGCGGGATTCGAACTGCCGACCTTTCGATCGACAGCTTATGGTTCAGCGGTTTAACCTGCTGCGCCACCTGCTGGTGTGGACATACATAGAATATACAAAATATAGAGCATACAAAATAAACGCAGTTGGGGGCAGACATCATGAGAAGACAACCTGGTTATGGATACAGTTGCAGAAATATGGCCGCTATTGCCACACCACCTAATATTTTGGCCACCTAATGCGAAGAGAGGACTCTCTGGAGAAGACTCTGATGCTGGGAAAAATTGAAGGCAAAAGGAGAAGGGGAAGGCCAAGGATGAGATGTTTAGACAGCATCACCGATGCAACAAACATGAAAATGAGCGAACTCAGGAAGATAGTGGAGGACAGGAAGGCCTGGCGGGATATGGTTCATGGGATCACGAAGGGTCGGACACGACTTAACGACTGAACAACAACAACAACAATTGCCACACCAGCAGAGATATGTCTGCACCGATTGCAGTCACAGAAATCTCTGCGACGGTATCTACTGACTGACCAGGATGCACGTTACATGCTTCCTATAATAACATCCCCAGGGATGGTCAGAGCACATCCCACTGACGGCACAGAGCAGTCTGCTGATATCAGCAATTGGAACAAAATCACGTAAAAAGAAGCAATGGCGAGTGGGGAAGGAGGGGGGGGTTGCTTATTTGCTGGCTTGCTTCAGCTGCTGCTTGTTTACCACCCAACAGTGAGATTTCTATTGAGGTCACACTAGTCTGCCAAGTACAAGAAATTGGAAAACAGATGTTGATGGTGATTGTGTGTCTTGCCACTGATATGGCATTAAGTTAAGCCTTGTCTGATTTTTTTTCTCTTATTGAAAGGTCACTGTAAGGATGACAAAAAAGAAGAGGATATTGGGGCAAATTGTTCCATGTTCTTATGATAGAATAATTACTGTGGCAAGGTTATATCAAGGAGCAGAACTCGTGTGATTCTAATCTTCTGTTGCACCTGTAGTACTAGCACCTTTTAACCACTGCAGAATGTCCTCTTTTTCTCATTATTACATAACATTAAGCTAGAGTCCTTTTGAAGGGAGGGGGAAGCTGAAGGATAGCTGATGAATGGGGGAAGGACCATAATTCAGTGACAAAGCACATGGTTTGCATACACAAGATCTCAGATTCAATCCCCGGCATCTCCATGTGGGGCTAAGAAAGACCCCTGACAATACTGAGCAAGATGCTCTAATGGTCCGTACAGACCATTAGATGGTCCGTACAGGACCCCCGTACAGACCGCTCTAATGGTCCGTACAGGACCCCCTGACAGTGGACCCCTGACAATACTGAGCAAGATGCTCTAATGGTCCGTACAGAGCCGTTTCTTATGACAAAGGGCAACCCAAATGTATATCATGTTGTGTGACCAAAAGCATGAATGGCAATGTCCTTAAGTGTTTTGAATGTTGGGCAAAGGAAAATGATTTCCAAACAGTTTGGCTTGGTGATCCTAGCTGTATGTTGTTCCTGGTGGTTCAGTGACCCACATTTAAGAGCAAACCTTCTGATTCCCTCCTGAGTCCTGCTCCCTCCCCTGCATTTCCGTTTGAGAGAGGCATTTGGTCCCTGTTTACAAGGTGAATGAGCATTAAGCTAAAAATATTGCTGATTCCATAGTGCTGTTGAAGGTACAGTCACATTAATATGAACCCGAAGGCATCTTACCGAGAAAAATGTGGTCGTTGAGGTTATTACTCAGTTATTACTCAGTTTCCACAAGAAAGGAGTGATAAAGTCCTAGAATAATTATTTTCTGCCAGGTTTGATCCTATCAAATTATTTGATATTCAGTGATTATTGATTATATCCTACTGTTCTTAGCAGCATATCCCTCTATCCCTGGTCTCAACTGGAAGGATACAATCAATACATGAAGGGAAATGAAAAATGATCTAGCTCTAGTTCTGCAGAGTTATGTCTGATTAATTGGAGCAGAATGTGGACGGGGTTGCACATCGGAAATGGAGTACAAATGGATGATCACCCCCATTTTAATGCACTTCCCTGTGTTCAGTTTCTGTTCCATCCTAGTCAATTATGTGTTGCTGGTCGAACAAAGGAACCTCAGCCCCATTGCCTTGGCAACCAGGATGTTTCCTTCTGGTCACTGTGTGTGTCCTCCACCCCCCATGAACAGTTGGCAAACGGTTTGAAAAAAGTCATTGAAAAGAGGAGAATGTTTCAAGAAGGTGTGAAAATGTATCCAAAACTTGCCTCCAGCTTCAGCTCAGCTGTAGGAGTGTGTGGTGTGTTTGTCAAGGTAAAGAAAGAAAGAAGAGTTTTACAGCTTGCCCTTGGCCTCCTTTTCCCTCACTGGCATCTTCCAGACTTGAATGATTAAGAAGTTCATGATCTCATGCCGAGTGTCTCTTTGGTTTTACTGGGGTGTTTCAAGTTAATATACTTAAGCAACTCCAGTAAAACTTTAGAGAGAGAGAGAGAGAGCAGTAGTCACTAATGAAGACAGATGCTTAGCCAATGGAAACCATTTGGCCTCCATCCAACCATCTATATCTCGTGTGTGTGTGTGTGTGTGTGTGTGTGTGTGTGTGTGTGTGTGTGTGTGTGTGTGTGTTGTCAGTAGAGATGTCCAGGAACTGTTCCCATTTTTTTGCTTAACCCTCGAGTGCCCTCTACTTTGTGATGGTAATAGATCATAAATGAAAAATGCTTAATGCTCAGCAATCACAATGATACTTGTCAATAATGTCAGCTTAATCAGTACTAATGGGCCCTTATTTCGTTAACTGAGATGAACAGCATGGTCACTGCATATAATTTCATTGGAGGGAAAATGGCTTTGCAATACTAAATCTTGATATTGCTTCTTTTAAAGAAAGAACTGCACTTTAAATAGAATTGTTTTTAAATGTATCTAAATAACACTTTTCTGCTATTTTATTTCTTTGTGATCTATGTTAACCATGTAGGATATTCAGCCCAGGAGAGTGAACACTTAAAGAATAGCTGTCATCCCTTTTTATCTGGAGATATCTTTCATTAAGGGTCATGAATACCACCAACTTGCATACCTACTGATTATAAACCAGTTGAATGGTCATGGTTTCCAACAATGAATCCTGGGAAATCTACATTACAGTCCTATGTATGACTACTCAGAAATAAGCCCTCTCGAGTTAAATGGGATTGAACCCCAGCAAATTGAAAGAGGGGGGAAGAAAGGGGGATGAAATCCCCGTAGGAGCTCCCTCAGCACGTTCTCCACCACCACCACCCACAGCATTACCCCCCAGCAGCCATTTTGGTTCCCATTAGCTGCTGCAACCCCACAAATGAGGCTTTGTGACCCCATTGCGGTCCGGACCCCAAGGGTGAAGAACAGTGGTCTAGCTAGCACATTCTTTAGATCTGGAATAGCAAGATACCATACATCTGATGCAGTTAAAATAAATAGTAGATAAAACACTGCAACTGTGATTGCTTTGATATGGAAATGTATGCTTTCATGCCACTTCTACTGACTACTGTGCATTTCTTTTCCATTCTTTTTCAATGAAAGCTGAGAGGAAGAACCTCATTATATCAGGCTTCGGAACTGTATCCCCCTATCAAATGACATCCTTTTCTTTCCTTTTATTTATAGCTGTACAAATAATACATAAAGGATGTGCTCTAACTGTTTTGGTATAGGATAGCATCAACTTTTGATGATGTGACTAATTAACTCTTGTGAGGAGGTCCTGTTGTGCTGCACAATGAACAAATATGTAATAAAACATCATAGGGTTTCAGTAGACTTTGCTGGTCATTAAGTCCAGAACCTAGAAGCCAATCTAAAGCATGGCTATGATCCCTCCTGACAATGTGAACACGTCAGAGTATCCTTTTAGGGGTCCATAGACCCCTTTCCTTCATTCTACATTCCTCTGACCCTGATACTGAGTCCATTAAACATGTACCGCACTCCCAAGCCAGGACCTGGAACCAAAATGACAGAGAGGCCGGCATCCCAACCCGCGAGCTCCTTTATGTTCCACAGAGGCAACTCACCAATACAGGCTAGAGAAACTGTAGATGCAATGGCATGCTTGTGCCGTGTTCATGCAGCGATGTAGTGTTTGAATGTGCATACAAGCCAACATGCCATTACATGCAGTCGATTTCCCAGATAAAATATCAGGCTTAACCATGCATTCTTAGCTTTATGGACGTTGGGTGGTACGTAAAGTTACAAGAGTTCATAGCACGGGCAGTAGGACTGACATTCAGGGTGGGAAGGAAGGCCACGGGCGCTCATACAACCTCTCCTACTCCCCACCACGCACAGGGTAGTGATCAGACAAAAGCCTCATCCAGACAATCATTTGAATGCAGGGGGTGGGAATGAAGGGAAACAGTCACAGAACAGTGGCTGCCCCACCCCATACCAGGGCCTCTGAGAGGAATTTTATCAGGGGGTATAAAGTTTCTTTGGGGCCCTTTCTCAAAGGGGGAGGGGGCAAAACAGGATTGGGGGAGGGCAGCAATAGCTGGAAAAATCTTCGGAGCCCAGGTAGACCACCCAGTAGACCTGGCCTGGCCACCATCTTTCATTCTCCATGAGGCCAGCTGAGATACCCAGAAATTTCTGGGGGCCCTCCTTTGGCTCCTGGCCCCCTTTTTGACCTTGGGCCTGGGTACAATTTACCCCCCCCTCTCATGGGCCCTGCCCCATACATATTCAGCAGAATTTTTAAAAGAACCTAAGTATATAAAACTGTACAGTACTCCCCCCATATCCGCTGGGGATATGTTCCAGGCCCCTCCATGGATACTTGACACCGTGGACAGGAGTGAACACCCCCTCCATGGTTTCCTGAGGGGCCCTAGAGAGTCCTAGAGAAGCTCTGCAAGGTTTCTGTTAACCTTGCAGAGCCTCTCTAGGACTTAGTCTCGTTCTACTTGCCTGCAATAAGCAGAAAGAGGCTGCTTCTCCTGTTTATGGAAGAAACAAAGCTTACTGGGGGAAAAAGTAACAGCCGGGGGGGAGGGGTCCCCGCAATCCGTGGATAACTGAAACCGTGGATAGCGAATCCGTGGTTACAGGGGCCCAACTGTATAGGGATGAGTTCGGTCCATGTGAGCGTGAACCTTTGAATAGGCAGGGTCCATAAGCATGCCAACAAAGCCTACATGCATATATTTTGTATTCATGTAGGCTCCTTCAGTCCTTCCTCTGAACATGTGCATAGGATGGGGGCATCAGTGGCTGAGAATGGATGTGATCCTATTCCCCCGCCCACCCGGAACAAACATGCAGACAGATGTCTGAAAGTACTCGACTGTCATCCGATCTGACCACTGATTTTTGACTGGCTTTTTCACCTCACATATTCTGATCTGAACCACAACATTTATGGGCCGCCTCAGCGTCTCCATTGTGCCATGCAGAGGAAGTTCAGGGCAGTGACTGAAGCGTTTGGCATCTTTGAAGATAAACCAGTCTAGCTCCCCCTTAGCATCTTTCAAAATGCTCTGAGAATATTAATAACGTTCTGACACAGCCAGAGGAATACTAGTGTGAACAGCTCTGCTTTAACAAACTACAGAGCCAGGAGTTCATTCTTGCCAAATTTTGCAAGGCTGGCTTGTCGGTTCTGTTTTGTTTTGTTTGGAAGAGTATCAGCTCCCATTTGTGACCTTCAGATGTGCAAGTGGATTTTAGTGACAAATGAATTAGGCCTCAGCTTTATTATCCAGTAGATGCTAAGGTTGTAAGAGGACATTCAGAATTACAGGCTGGACTCTCGAAAATGGGTCTCTAAAAAGAAAGAAAATGATGAGAGGCCGGAAACAACAACAGCAGACAAAAACTTAAATGAAACATTTCAGTAATATTTATAGTTGATTTAAACGGCAACTGATCATCATAAAGAAATCCATAATTGGCTTGCTGCTATGTGACGAATATCCCTGCAGATATAATCATGTTAGGTAACGTTTTCACCCATTTCAAAGGAAATACCAGAAATTGCATAATTGGCTGTGTTATTTGAGAATTTCAATCGTGCTTTTTTTTTTCTTTTTTTTTGAACAGAGATATCCTATCACTGCTGAGAATTGGCAATGCTTAATCTTGATGCTCAGGTCAAAAAAATTAGGTAGTATTTGAGAATGCAGTTCACACCACCCATAAACACAGAAAGGATTTTTAAAAGGATTGCATATGGCAGGGGTTCTCAACCTTTGGAGGCCCAGGTACCCCCTATCATGGTCCAATTTTCTGACGTATCCTCTGCTAATTAATTTATCAATCAATTATTTAGGTTGTTAAATAAAAAAACTACTAAAACAATTTTAAATGTGAAAAAATGCCTTACTTAACTCTGTGTGTGTGTGCAAGGAATTTTTTTCTCCAGGTCACACTTCTCAAAATCAGCTCCTCCCTCCCCCACTCCACCAAAGAACATTTTCCAAAGTACAAAAATAAGCCCAAAACCAAAATCAGAGAGACAGAAGGGCTCCAAAAATATACAATTTAAAATCCATGTTAATTAACACTTAAATAGCTGCTGATGGGGCAGATAAGGGGAAGACTTGGCGTACCCCCAGCAAGAGGTCCGCGTACCACAGGTTGAGAACCCCTAGCACATGGCATATAGTTTAGGGGGTGCTGATTTGTGCCCCAATCTAGTTAGAAAGGCTTTATGCATGCAGAAGCAAACTTTTCCATGTCATATCCTGTTCACACATGGGAACCTACAAGGAGTCATGTGCTATCTTGAAAATTGAGGTTGCAAGATCAGAGCTTCAGGACCTTGGAGTGTTCCAAGGGAGTCATGTGACCTGACTGAGTCCCAGCTCCAACTAAGCCCTTTTCTGTCTCTGGGCCCATCCAGACCCTGCTTCTCCTGCTACAAAGTGAGGATCTTGCACCTCAGACCCGGTACTGGTAGCATGGTACTGGTCCCTCCATCTTTGAGTCCTGGACATCTCTTGAGTCTGTGGCCATGACACCTGTATCCTTAGCTGGATGGTCTAGTTGGATGGGGGATTGCACATGTGTGATGCCCCAGTCCAATCCAGCAGCCCAGGCTGCAGACACATAGCCAAGAAAACAAAAATGTAGTTCCACCAAACAGCTGTTGGGGAGGGGAAGCAGGGGAACAGATTGAGTCCCCTTTCCCATTTCCTCATGAAACAGCTCATCAATTGCACATGTCCAGTTTAAAGGTGTCCTCAAAGTTTGTAATGCATGGTTTGAGATACAATTTTATCCAGCTGCATGTATTATGAATTGAATGTCATTTTCCCCAGAAGTTCTTTTGGACGTCAGACTGTAAAGTGAGATTCAGCAGCACATCAACAGTAAGAATTCTTGAATAAAGCTCAACACTGTCAGCCCCTTAACCCCAACGAAACACTTCTTGAGTGCTGTAATTGCAACAACAGATCACCTAATCATGCAACCCCTTTTGTCGGTATTTCTGCTTGGGTTGGGTCCATTTTCTCTATTGTTTCTTGCAAACATTTATGTGGTTGCTGTTTCCCATTGAGATTGAAAGCCCACTCTTGTTTCCAGGTGTATTTGTTTGGACAAGGAATAGGTGGCTGAATTGTTATTAACTATTGCTCAAGATTTTAATGTTTGAAAAAATTATGGAAAATAAACCCTTCATTTTATTTTTCTTATTTTTCTGCTTTCTGCTGTCAGGTGGCCTTAACATTTTTTAAAGCAGTGTTAATGAAGCTGTATTAATCATCAAAATGAGCCATTCAAATTCTCAGAGTATAGTAATCAGAAACTACTACAGTATTTTTCTCCCTGGCACAGGTGAAGTCAATGAGCATATGGCTTATGATGCGGAACAGACATTTATCTCAGTCTAAACTTTTCAATGCCATTTCCTGACACTGCTTGGTCAATTACAGGGCAGAGAGGATAAACAGTTTCAGCTGTAACTCCATACCAAGAGCACAAAATGGAAGCTTTGCGCTTCTAACACTCTATATGCAGTCAGATAAGACAGAATAAAATGGAATTTATTTATTTTACTTCGGCTGCTCAGAAAACCATAACAAACATTTTTTTTTAAAAAAAAAGGACCTGGAAATTAAGCATATATTCTTTAATATACAGGACAGTGCACTGAGAGAGATCCTGATTATTTGTTTCTTTAAAGAAACCTCATGGGAATTACAATCCACTACTGGTGAATATACTATCTGTATCTGAAATGAAAAATCATGTTGGACACAAACCAGCCAAGGTTAAGAACTTTTTGAAGTCTAATTTCCATGAGAGACCTTTAAGTATGCTTGACTTCTACAGAAATCGATGTTTACTGGATCAGACCAATACTGGCAGGGGTATACTTGGTGGATTAACAGCACAGTACTTCTTCAGTTGTAGTGCTCAGGCCTATGCATGTGGCTTTGGATGGGATAAAACCTTAGTAGTTTAACTGGCAGTGATGTAAGTCTTTGGCTCCAAGTCTCGTCTCAAGTCTCACTCCGAGTCCCAAGTTGAGACTCAAAACTTTGGCTCTAAGTCTCAAGACAATTTTTTAAAAATCTTGTTTTTACCTTTGGGCACCTTCTCGCGCCAAACTGCTCCTTTTACAAAGCGAAATCACACTCCAGGAGACACTGGGGCAACTTTAGGGAAAGGAGGGAGGAATCGTGCAACCAGAAAGTGCCTCCTGGAGCACGATTTCATTTTGTAAAAGCAAGAAAATAGTGGTTTAGTGCGCAAAGGCACCCAAAGGTAAAGACAAGATTTTTTTAAAAAAAGTTTTAAAGTGTTTAAAATGTTTTATTGCCCCCTGGTGACTCGAATTGCGACTCTGCCGAAAAGGGGCCAAGTTGCGAGTTGAGTCCGAGTCAGTCACTCGTGGGACACAAGTCAAGTCCGAGTCAAGTTGCAGTAGTGATTTAGGTCAGACTTGAGAACGAGTCCTGATACTCGAGTCCCCAACCCTGTTAACAGGTCTGCTTGGTTTGGAATTCTGAGTTTGTTTCCAGAATGGATTTGGGTATCTGGAACTCTTCCCCACTGGCCTGTCAAAATTGTTCCCTGTTCTTTTCTACTCCTTCAGTGGACAATGGAGGTGAATAGCAGGGAGGGGGCAATGAAACCTTCTAAACCGCAAACTCAGTACTTGCTTTGCGCTGCATTGCAAACCCTCTCACATACTCCGGCTTCACATACTCTCCTACTTTTACCCCAAATGCCCAAAAACCAATTAGGGTTAGAAGTCAGACAATAGGAGCAACAGTTTTTTTGCCCTTTTAGATATTATGAACATGCCAACAGAAAAGCACAGGTAGAACCAAACAACCATGTGACCGAAGACGCTTACTCCTTGGAAGGAAAGCTATGGCAAATTTAGATAGCATAATAAAAAGCAGAGATATCACCATGCCAACAAACGTTCGTATAGTCAGGGCGATGATGTTCCCAGTAGCAATGTATGGTTGCAAGAGTTGGACCATAAGGAAGGCTGAGCGCCGAAGAATAGATGCTTTCAAACTGTGGTGCTGGAGAAGACTCCTGAGAGTCCCTTGGACTGCTAGGAGATCAAATCAGTCAATCCTAAATGAAATCAACCCTGACTGTTCCCTGGAAGGACAGATACTAAGGCTGAAGCTCAAATATTTTGGCCACCTAATGCGAAGAGCGGACTCTCTGGAGAAGACTTTGATGCTGGGAAAGATTGAAGGCAAAAGGGGAAGGCAAAGGATGAGATGGTTAGACAGCATCACCGATGCAACGAACATGAAAATGAGTGAACTCAGGAAGATAGTGGAGGACAGGAAGGCCTGGCAAGATGTGGTTCATGGGATCACGAAGGGTCGGACACGACTTAACGACTGAACAACAACAACATAAAAGTATGGAATCTAAATTTAAAATATATCCCATTCTAAGCATGCTGTACTTCTAAGCAAAAAAAAGCAGTAACAATGTTCAGTTTGCCAGGACTACTCAAGCAGACCACATCTAGATTTTGCATTATGACATTTAGAACTATGATAATTTAACATCCCTGAAAATCACATTCTTTATTAGGAAAATAAAAATACTATAGTGCACAGGTGAAGTTAATATAAAAATGTATTTGTCAGAAGAGATAAGTGATTCCCCCCCCCACACACACACACACAAAAACCCTACAAGACTAAGATTCAAGATTAATGCATGTAATTAATCTGGGAAAATGTGGAAGCTGATGAGGCTTAAAGGAGTTTAGTTGTTGGTACTTCATCCTTTTCATTAATTAATATAGCTCACACAAGATCCACATTGCTACCCACGCACAGCCTGAGATTACTTGATACGGGTTTGTACATTTGTGGAGGACCCAGAAAGAATGCTGCCATTAGAAGCCAAACTGCAAAACAATGCTTTTCAGTTGATTTATTTGTTCAAAAAGCCAGTTAATTATAAATGTATTTCCCTTTTCAAAGCAGTTGGAGGCTATGGGCTCAACATTCATTCCATGTATATCCAGAAGTAAATTGCACAGATGCACTACCTTATGGGCTAATGCTATGAATCATTGCACAGGCACATAAAAACATGGGGACTGAGCACAAGGGCAGCTGTTGGACCTCTGCAATGTCACAACATGTGGCAGTGTGAGTCAACTCAGGACAGGGAGATGGAACAGCAGGTTGCGCTAGCACGGCTATGCATGATCTCCAGATGTTGGCAAAGCATGGATATGGGCAGAAAGGGGGAACACAATTAAGACTGTGTTCAAAGAAAGAGGTAACACGGGTAGCCCGGTCATGTTAAAAAGTAGCAATCCAGCTGAAAATAACAATCTCAAACTACTTGGTATGGGCTTATTCACCCAGAAATCCAAATAGAAAAAAATGTTAAAAACGTTAAAAACAAATTCTGGAACTCAAGGACCCAACGTTTCATGTCTTTATCCAGACATATCCTCAGGGGTATTTTCCAAAGTTCATTGGTAGATGTTAGTGAAAGCGTCCTGCTTCATCCTTTTTATTTTCAAAAAAGGGCGGGAACTTTCCTAGAACTTTTTTGAAAATAAAAAGGATGAAGCAGGACGCTTTCACTAACATCTACCAATGAACTTTGGAAAATACCCCTGAGGATATGTCTGGATAAAGACATGAAACGTTGGGTCCTTGAGTTCCAGAATTTGTTTTTAACGTTTTTAACATTTTTTTCTATTTGGATTTCTGGGTGAATAAGCCCATACCAAGTAGTTTGAGATTGTTATTTTCAGCTGGATCGCTACTTTTTAACATGACTGGGCTACCCGTGTTACCTCTTTCTTTGAACATTGTTGCCGGTCATAACAGCTTTCGTTCGACAATTAAGACTGTAGACCAGGGGTTCTCAACCTGTGGTACAGGTACCCCTAGGGGTACCCGGACCACTTGCTGGGGGTCTACCAAGCCCTGCCCCTTATCTGGCCCATCAGCAGCTAATTAAGTGTTAATTGACATGTACTTTCATTCTTTCCCCCACCCCATTTTCTGCAGCTTCTTTTCAGCATCTGTTTGCTTGTTTTGTATGGAAGGGAGATGCATTTTTATTTTTAAATGATTAATTGGCTAATTAATTAATTGATTAATCCAATTAATTAGCAATTAATTAGCAGGGGTACTTCAGAAAATTGGACCGTGATAGGGGGTACCCGGGCCTCTAAAGGTTGAGAACTCCTGCTGCAGACTAACCTTAATGGCCTTAGGCCACCTGTTGCCAGGTTGTACGAGTCTTTGCTTATCAGGTGTTTTGTCATCTGGGTATGCGAGTGGGGGAAAGCTAATGACTCCAGGTTCCAGGAAAATCTTTGTATCCTGGACCAAATAGTGCACTGAAGACTCTGTGAGAAAGAAAAAGACAGGTAGGAATGAATATAAAAAGCCTTTGTATTACAGGGAAGAGGGAGATGCCACAAGCAGGTGTCCCAGAGGCAACTGGCAGGCCACTGTGGACTAGATGAGTCTTTAGCCTGGACCAACGTGATTCTACTTATGTTCGTATCATCCACATCCATTTTATATAACCGGGCCACCAGTTTGGGTAGAAAATGCATGAAAACACTTGAAAAAACATTTTGAAAAATCTGGATTACTTTATCAGAAGAGAGCAGGACAGGAGTCACAGGAACCTGCGTGACATTTGGGCTTCAGCAGAAAGAGAAAGGGCCCTCCAAATGCAGAGGCGCTGGGGTTGCCAGCTTCACATTGTGCAGGTCTGCTGCTCCTGACTGGCTAGCAGCACCCAGCCTCGGATACCATGCCCTAGGCTGGGTACCACTAGCCTGCCTGTGCTGAGTCAGCAGTGCTATGCCTCTGCAATCATTGCACAGCACTCTGCCGGAAGGGTGCTGTGTTGCTTCCCCTGTGCATTGATGCTCAGCAGCAGATGCTGATAGCCGTCAGCTCATCACCTTGCAAGCTGCTGTTATTTCCATTTGCTCCGTTTCAGAGGATAAAACCTCCCCTGTTTGTAATTTGTCCAGTCTCAAAACTATCCTAAGCATTATGCTGTTATTTTAGAAAACAATCCTGTACAAACTGGCCTGAGGGTAATCCCATCAAACGTACTGGGAGCTATTCTGAATAGGCATGTCTAGGATTGGGCCGGCTGTTACTTATATGCTAGTTTTGTGCCGGCTGTTACTTATATGCTAGTTTTGTGCAATATACCTTTTGATCAGGGTTGAAATGATAATTTCAACAGAAATTGGTGCAGAAAAGAGCGACCAAACTGATTCGTGGGCTGGAGCACCTCCCTTATGAGGAAAGCCTACAGCGTTTAGGCTTTTCAGTCTGGAAAAAAGGCGCCTGAGGAGGGACATGATTGAGATATATACAATTATGCATGGGAAGGAGAGAGTGGACAGAGGGAAATTCTTCTCCCTCTCGAACAACACCAGAACCAGGGGACATGCACTAAAATTGAGTGGAGGGAGAGTTAGAACGGACAAAATAAAATATTTCTTAACCCAGCATGTAATTCATCTGTGGAACTCCTTGCCACAGGATGTGGTAATGACACCTGGCCTTGATGCCTTTAAAAGGGGTTTGGATAGATTCATGGAGGAAAAGACCATCACGGGGTACAAGCCATAAGCAACCTCCTGGTTTTGGAAGTGGGTTTTCTCTGTGCCAGGTGCAGGGGAGTGACAACAGGAAACAGGTTATCTTGTTGACTGTGTGCTCTCGGAAGCATTCGGTGGGGCCACTGTGAGATACAGGAAGCTGGACTAGATGGGCCTTTGGCCTGATCCAGCAAGGCTCTTCTTATGTTCTTATGTTCCCATTTTGCTGGCGCAAGTCTGAGTGAACCAGGAAAGGCAGATCAAGGCTGGGAAGGGGGATAGGATATCAGCAGTGCTGCTACCGCTAATACCGCCCCCTTCCTGGCCTCAATCTGCCCCCTTCTCTGCCCTGGTGTCTGCCCTGTCTGCCCCCTCCCCGTTCCACCCACCTCCATCTCCTGCCTTCCCCTTGCGCTGACTTACCAGCACCGGGGCTCCTTGGCGGGCCTCTGGCTCGTGGTTGTGGCTGCTCACTGCTTGCGGCGGCAGCCCAGTCACACTTAATGGCATGTCACCTTTTGCAACAGTCACAAAGCACGATGTTCCGCTAGAACTTGAATTCTGGTGGCGCAGAGGCCCAATAGGATTGGGCTTTTTAAAACTTTCTTCCAGCTCTTCAGGAGCTGCTCGTGGATAAACATCTCTCTCAAAGGTAGAAGAAAGTCAAAAGAGCATCTATACTACTGTGTAAATTATATACTCATATTAAGAAGTTACCACGTTACAGTAAGGCTTTTATCTTGAATGTAGTTATACATCCATAACTCCCATACATCCATTGACATCAAAGTTGTTAATGTCCAGGTTCAATCCCTGCCATCTTCGGGTAGGGTTCTGCAGTGTAGGCAATACTATAGCTAGACAGTCCAGTGGTCTGACAATATAAGGTCGCTTCATATGGTATACAAATGTCCATAAATGGAGGTAGAATTGCTGTTTAAGATGATTTAGTAGATTTGTTTTGCAGATGGTTACTCAGATATATACTGTTATACTGGTTACTCAGATACATACTGGTATATAAATACTGTTAATATTAACATTAATAATAATAATACATTCTTGATTTTAATGGAACAACTCTGTGGTACATAACTTGAGGATTTCACAATTGATCAACATATCTTAGCTTTTGAATAAAGCTAAGAAAAGTGGAAGGCCTCACAAAGTATGGTAATCTTCATTGTGCTCATCACTTTGATGAGAAAATAGCATGCTCAGTAAATTAAATTCCGACAGAACAAACACTTGCATGCAAATAAAGAATGACATAGATTGATGCATGCACATCAACTGCTATTAAAATGCATAATTAACTCCTATTTTTAAAAAACTATGTACCAGATGGATTGTCTTCTTTTCATTCCAATATAAAAAGTAGGGAGGTAGAGAGATGGGAGGTGTCTTTCAAATTCACAAATTCAAATTTCATTTATTTATTTAGAACAATTATAGAAACAGAAATAGAAAATAAAAACCAATAAGTTGCAACAGTACAATAATAAAGCAGCATAAATCAGAATAAAGCAGCAATAAAAACGTACAAAAAGTACTCTAAGACAGCAGCTTCACTGTTTAAAAGATCTTTAATGTTAAAAGGAAACAAGAATTATTTTAATATGACACCTAAAACTAGGAGCCCAATCCTATACCTCGCCAGCACAGAACATGCAGCTCAGCTGTCAGAGCATGTACTGCATGCTATCAGCCAGCAGGAGACCAGACAACCCAGGAGAGGGGTAAGTAAAGAACATTTTTACTTACTTCTCTGTAGGTCACCTGATCTGCAGTGGATCTCCTCAGACCTATGCCAGCCATTTAACTGACATAAGTCTGAGGAGACTCTGGGAGCAGGGTCAGGCCGGGAAGGTGGTATAAGATTCTGCATGCGTAGGCTTCCCAGATCTCCAACCGGGACAGAGTGCTAGACCTTTAGGAGAAGGAATGTGGGCAGGTGTAGCTTGTTAAACCTTAGAGCACAATCCTAGGCATGTCTACACAGAAGCAAGCCCCACTGAACACAGAGATCTGGTAAGCCTATTTATCCTTATGAACTATAGCCTTAGCAGTTAAGAAAATACTTACACAAATATTTTTGTAAAAATGTAAGTACACTAACAGTCCAATCCTATCCTTCCCTGGTGTGGGCCGTGCAGCATGGGCTGCGTGGCTCACGCTGTATCCTACCCGGGGAAGGAGGCAGCTGGAGGTCTAGTCAGGGTAAGCAAACATTTGCTCACTTACCCTGGGTAAACCCCCAGCTGCCGCAGTGGGGATACTCAGATCCCTTGGTCCTGGCTCTTTAGCTACGCTTACCAGATTGCTGACCGGGACGGAGCTGCTTGCCCTTAAGGGGCGGGGCGCAGGGGGGCAGAACAACGCGTCGTTCTGGCCCCCCGTGCCCCGCCCCTTAAGGACAAGCAGCTCCGTCCCGGTCGGCGATCTGGTAAGCGTATCTTTAGCCAGCGTAAAACCGGCAGGTCTGTGTCTGGAAAGAGGCCCATGAGGGGGGGGGATAGTATATGGCACGCAGTACTGTCGCTGATCCCACCCCCTCCTGGGCCTGATCTGCACACCCTACCCCATTACACCCCCTTGCCTCCCTCCCCCCCCAGCCCCCATGCCACTTGGAGAAGGATTTACCTGCTCCACGGCACAGTCCTGGAAGTCTGGTTGCCAGATGGACAGCACAGCCCATCCCGCTGGCGTTCCCTCCTCTCCGGGTGTCACAACCCACTTTACGGCATGTTTGTGACACACTAGGCCAGCACAATGCGTGCTGCACCGGCCTACACCTTCAATAGGATTGCACCATAAGGACAAGTGTTTGTTTTTCCTTTTTTAAGAATGTGGGATGCAATGAAATAAAAATGTAAACAGGAGGATGTAACCAAAATTGTGTTTTCCGGAGAAATCCCAGTGTTTGTGATGGGTCTTTAAAAGGACTACTTAGAAGGGCCCTCAAATTCAATTAGGGTAGATTCAATCATGGAAAGTCAGCCTGTATCCTTTTGTCCTAGACTGTGGGAACTCTGGGGGATCCCACATGTCACATTAGTGTCAACCATGCTGACATCTTGAAATAATATCAGCGATCTTTTCTTCTAGGAAGGCACTTTGGGAACACAAGTATTTTAAAAAGTGACCTATAAAATGAACAGTTGTCTAAAAAGAAGCTAACATTGTTTGGCACTTTAAAATATGACAAAGTTCGCACATCACACCATGACCTTGCTTGGAATAACATCCAGATCTTACATTTGGAAAACCAACCTGATTGACACAAGAATAAAAGGAAAACAGAAGAAGAAATTACATTCCCTTACCTTGAGGAGGCCTCCATGACAGACCACCCTCCCACGGCAGGATGCAGCATATGCCCCATTGGCATGGCTGCATCAGTGCTGAAAAGTTGGATTGGGCCCTAAGACATATAATATCCTTGGAAACTTAGAGAAATCCCCACACCCAAAGTACAGGTGGGCCCCCATATCCACGGTTTCAGTTATCCACGGATCGCAGGGACCCCCCCAGGCTTTTACTTTTTTCCTAGTAAGCTTTGTTTCTTCCTTAAACAAACAGGAGAAGCAGCCTCTGGCTGCTTATTGCAGGCAAGTAGAACGAGACTAAGTCCTAGAGAGGCTCTGCAAGGTTAACAGAAACCTGGAGGCAATGGAGGCTGCTTCTCTGTTTGTTTTAAGGAAGAAACAAAGCTTGCTGAAAGAAAAATAAGAGCTGGGGGGGGCATGCACGCCTGCCCACAGGGGAGGCAGGGTGGGGCCCCCTCAGGAAACCATGGAGGGTGTGTTTGCTCCTATCCACGGTTTCAAGTATCCACAAAGGTGCCTGGAACATATCCCCAGCGGATATGGGGGGAGTACTTATGCTCCAAAATCAAATTGAGATTTGCAGGAAGCAACTCCTTAATAAGGAGCAGGATTACTTGTTTTCATTTGTTCATATCCTGTAAGAAATCTGCTACAGTATGAGATGGCATTTCAGTGGTATTCATTGCCATGGCAAAGACCAGGGGTGTTTAGTGGGCCGAATAGCGTTCGTGGGGCTAGCTGAGGGCCAGACGTTTATGCAGGTGATGACCAGAAATAAGCATGTTTTTTCTCACTTAGGAACTCCACTGCAAATGACAGAAGAGAAAATATGCAAATCTTGATCATATTATCAAGATATGAGACAGTCCATTTATCATGCGGGCCACCCTTTCAGCAGTGCTCCTTCTGCCTAGGTGACACTTCACAGTCTAATTTTTACTGACAATTTTCAAAATAACGTGATAAATTAGCTGCTGATTAATTACTAACAAGCAACCCTGTTAGATGCTGGATGCATCCGGTGGGAGGGGGAGTCTCCCCTTCCTGCCCCTAAGCCACAAACTACCTGCTCTCTGCCCCAAACTACCTCCATATCCTCCCCCTCCACTGACTTACCACAAAGACGGAGGCAGAGGAAGTTCAACAGGCCACTGTCACCCACGTGCGGCCTCCAGCCATTTGCGTCACTTCATAGCCGACACCAGCTGAGAGCAGCTGGATGGTGGAGTGGCTTTACCCCCATCAGCCCAGGACTTATGCTGACAGATAGCAAGATCCATCAGTTTAAGACCATGATAGGATTGGGCCATTAGTTTCAGAAAGTTTGCACCACCTGCAGAGGAGTAAAGAATTACATCTCAAGAATTCCATGTGATTGAATCATGAGCTGTGAATATGAGGTTTTAATCTGATATGATCTAGGAGGGCTACTGCAGTAGAAAAACTTTTTGAAAAACTTATGACCCTGAGCTTAAACTGGTCTTTATTTTATTTACAAAAAGAAGTAAAATGGATGGAAGTGTCTGTGTGTGCTTGTGTACGTGTACACACACACACACACGTGCGCGCGATAAGGAATTTTGTGAATTGAATGTGTTGAATTGAATAAAATTATGCATGGGATGGAGAGAGTGGATAGAGGGAAATTCTTCTCCCTCTCGCACAACACCAGAACCAGGGGACATGTACTAAAATTAAGTGGAGGGAGAGTTAGAACAGACAAAATAAAATATTTCTTTACCCAGCGTGTAATTCATCTGTGGAACTCCTTGCCATAGGATGTGGTGATGGCATCTGGCCTAGATGCCTTTAAAAGGGGTTTGGACAGATTCATGGAGGAAAAGACCATCACAGGTTACAAGCCATAAGCAACCTCCTGGTTTTTAGAAGTGGGTTTTCTCTGTGCCAGGTGCAACGGAGTGTCAACGGGAAACAGGTTATCTTGTTGTCTTGTGCTCCCTGAGGCATCTGGTGGGGCCACTGTGTGACACAGGAAGCTGGACTAGATGGGCTTTTGGCCTGATCCAGCAGGTCTCTTCTTATGTTCTTATGTGTGGAGGACTTATAGAGAGATCATGTCCGCTGTCCCACTGCTGATACCAGATGTTCATGGACTCTGTGTAGATCAAGACTGGCGAGAAATGGCACAATCTCCTTGGCCCATCTTCCCTTTAACCAACATGGTTTTTGACCTCATGGAAAAGGGTATAATGACCCTATGTAGTGCTCAGTACACGATTACTGAGCTCCTGGCTAAAGAGAGGAAAATCTGTGCACTGAAATCCAAATTCCTAATTGTGGAAGCTCAAAGACTTTAGGGAGCTTAGAGATCATTACAGCACAGCTGTAGTAACCCCCCATGTTATATTTATGCAAATCCTTATCAGCGTAGTAATAATACTGTATAGCACTTTATATTATATATTGTTTCTATGATATAACATTTGTATACCGTATTTTTCGCTCCATAAGACACACTCCCCCCCCAAAAAAAATAGGAGGAAATGTCTGTGCGTCTTATGGAGCGAAGTGTAAAAATGTCTTCCTTAAACAAATTTTCCGGCCGCTTGGTTGCTTACCTTCTTGTTGTTCTGCAGCTCCGTCCCGCGTTGCCGGCTGTCCCCAGTCAGAAGCTCAAAGACGTGAGCCTCCCAGGTGCTGCAGGCGACCAGGAGGCTCTGCAAAAACATCGCAGCAGCTGCAACGCGGGACGGAGCTGCAGAATAACAAGCAGGTAAGCGGCCAAGCGGCCAGAAAACTTGTTTAAGTTTCAAGAAGTTTAAGTTTAAGGAAGACATTTTTTTAATTTCCCCTATTATTCACTCCATAATATGCATGCGTCTAATGGTCCAGTTCGTCTTATGGAGCAAAAAATATGGTATATTATATACAGCACTTTAGATTTTTCAGAAGGTATTTCAGTAATCCTTGCAACAACCATGTAAAGAGTGTCTGTATTATTAGCTCTATACTGATGATGATGGTGGGGCTGAAGAAGCGGGAGGGTGCCTTGCCTAAGGACACCTCGTGAGTTGGTAGCAGAGGCAGGATGGCAGCATTGAGACTGATACAGAGGCATTTGGTCTGCTTGTAACCTCATCATACTTTTTCTGACAGAGATAAATACTTGTGTCAGGGAAAACATGTAAAACAAACAATATAATTTGAGGGCAGTCACAGAAGTGTATGTTTTTCTCTTGATTCATGGATCTGCGAGCCCAGTTCCGATTTACATATATCAGGAGAAAAATTAGATGCTTCTCTGGCCCTGAGTGTCACTTTTACAAACTGTACAAGTGACCTGGGGCCGAAGAATGCCCTTATAGCACACAGCCTCCCAGATGCATTCCCTTGCCAAATTATTTCAGAAATACATTGTTGTTGAGCTATTTAGAATTGCAGTTGAGATTTAAGGTCAACGTCCTTTGAGCAATCCCTTTAGCAGATCTTCAATGCAGGCAAGATTGATCCTCTCAGATTTTTGTAAGGCTGAGTGATTGTGGACATATATGGTAGATAATGGAAGATAATAATTGAGAAATGTTCATCCAGAAGCTGCTATTAATGTAGAAGTCGGTACAGGTGGGCCCCCATATCCACTGATTCGCTATCCACGGTTTCAGTTATCCACGGATCGTGGGGACCCCCCCCCAGGCTTTTACTTTTTTCCCAGTAAGCTTCGTTTCTTCCTTAAACAAACAGGAGAAGCAGCCTCTGGCTGCTTATTACAGGCAAGTAGAACGAGACTAAGTACTAGAGAGGATCTGCAAGGTTAACAGAAGGTTAGTAGAACTATGTTCTACTTGCCTGCAATGAAGGCTGCTTCTCTGTTTGTTTTAAGGAAGAAACAAAGCTTGCTGAAAGAAAAATAAGAGCTGGGGGGGGCAAGCATGCCTGCCTGCATGGAAAGCTGGTGGGGGGGCCCTCAGGAAACAATGGAGGGGGTGTTCGCTCTTATCCACGGTTTCAAGTATCCACGGAGGGGCCTGGAACATATCCCCAGTGGATATGGGGGCCCACCTGTATACAGCAATGTCAAGCATTGACAGTGAGAAGTTGTAGGCGGAATCAATTTGAGAGTGAGGCTACAAAGTCAAAGGGATGCCTACGATTATAAATCTGCCTGCATAAGGGAGGCTTTCCAAACTGAGAGATGAATGACAATCACACATTGAGCCCAATCCTATCTTTCCTCCCCTCCCTGTTGGTGCAGCCGCACTGAAAAGGAGCTCACTGTATATGTTGTGTCCCAGGTTCCTCTGAGCCAGAGGCGTTTCTACGGTAGGGGCCCTACTGTAAGTTGCGCCCCGTCCTAGTACCATGTTTACAAACTGGAATGAGGAGGCCCCGCCCCCTCGCCAGCGGAGCCATTCCGCGCTGCAAAGGCGAACGGACAGGGAGTCTTCTGCCCGTTCACCTTCGCAGTGCGGAATGGCTCCGCTGGTGAGGAGGTGGGGCCTCCTCATTCCAGTTTGTAAACATGGTACTAGGACGGGGCACAAAGTACGGTAGGGCCCCTACCGTAGAAATGCCTCTGCTCTGAGCCACTATATTCCCTTTCAAAAGTCCACTTCGAGCTGAAAGTTCGCACGCCTTTCCCCTTTCAGTTGCAATTGTGCGCAAAAAGAAAATCACTGAACTTCAAAGGCAACAATTAACAAGTTTTATTGCTTTCCAAGCAATAAATAATGCCCAGCAGCCCTTCCTGGGCAGTACTTATCTAAATAGAGTCCGTCTCCGTAGAAAATCCCAGCTCGTTACTTCACGGCTGTGGTGCCTTTCTCCAGTCCGGCAAAGCATCTTGTAGCTAAATCCAATCAGGAAAAGTCTCTCCAACCGCAATTTGGGCAGAGTTTTCCCCAATATCAGTCAATCCAGGTGAGTAGTCAGTCCAGCAGAGTCTCCCCATCTTGAACAAAGTCGTTGTCACTCAGCAGTCCAGCAGCATATCCCTCTGGCGAGGTGGCAAGGCAAGGTCAGGTTCAACAGCTTAGCAGCTCCATTAGCATCCCTCTGAGCGAGTTGATTTCTAGCTGCAGACATGCTCTTTTTATCCTTCCTAGTCCTTATTAGGGCTAAGGGCTTGCAGCTGTTGGCTGGCAATCACTGTATCAAGAGTCCTTCTGATTGTCCACAGGTGTGAAATGATGCCCGAGTGCCATCAGCTGTGCGTCCACCCAAGCAGTCTTGGGTGTTGTCCCTTTATATCCCAGTCTTGTCAAACTCCAGGTCCTTTAACCCCTTTCTTCCCGGATCTGTCAAAACAGGGGACCACTGATAACACCACTAACTCCTCGCCGTTCTTCCGCAATTTCCACTACAGTATCCAAAGGTCAGGCAGATCAGGAGGCTTCAGAGGGACTGAGAGATAGTGGGTTGGATCCAAAGGTGCCTTTCTGCATGCAGAAAGTGTCTTCATCTCACAGAAGGGCTGCTTTATGCCTTGAATATGGAATGTTGCATAAGAAAACAAACTAAATCCAATAATTCTTTTCCACTTGCACAACCACAGTCATGTAAATAGCTATAGAAGCATCCTATTGTAGCACCCCCTGAACTCTTACACAAGCTCTTGTGGATCAGCACTAGCAGGTATATTCCTTCTGCATACAGTTATATGGATCCAATCCATTGAGTGACCCAAGGTCACCCTGTGAGTGTCATGGTGATTTGAACCTAGGTCACCGTGATCCTACTCCAACACTCTCTAAACACTACATCACACTGGCTCTCTTCCAAGTGAATTGGGCTTTCAGAAAAGCCTGTAAGGATTATTTTCATTTGCGGCCCAATCATATTCTCCACCAGTTCACATGATGCAGTGGCGCCAATGAAGTGCATGCTGCATTCTATGGTGGGAGGGTGCGACCAGATGGCCCGGGAGATGTAAGTTAAAATATTTTTTACTTACCTCTCTGTAGATCACCTGGCCTTCAGTGGGTCTTCTCAGACATGCACCAGCTCTTTTGCTGGTGTAAGTACGAGAAGAGTTAAGAGGTGGGTCCAGGCTGGGAAGAAGGCATATGATCTCGATGTGCGATGTTGAGTTCCTCCCTCTCCCGTGCCCTGCTTGGCCCAATCCCCACCCTGATCCTCCCCACAAACTGCCCCCTACCTGCCCCCACTGCCCCCGTACCTGCTCCTGTGGGTGTCTGGGATCCACTGGCAGGTGCATGGAGCCTCCGGCCGTTTGCGCCAGCAGCTAGCTAGAGTGATGTGCATTTCATTGACTTATGGCGATGGATTGTGAGAAGATTGTGACTTACAATTTTATACAGTAAGTCAGTTTGAGTAGCAAAGTGGAGCCTCAGTGTAAGTATTGTACCCATGGGTGATATACTAACCACATGTTCATGTAAACTCTTGGGACCTTGACCCCAAACAGTAACTTAGAAGCCTATATTTAATTCAGCTGAAGCCCCTTTAGAGTAGAAGGAGCCTGCCGGCCCCTCTGAAGAGAGATAATATCTTCAAGATAACTCCATGGTAGATAGGTGTACCTTCCTCTTTCATCAGCACATTTAATGCCCAAGATCCCTAGGTCCACTTGCACAACCACAAGTGAACTTCATAATGAACTTTTCATAACGTTCATAATGAACTTCCAGCTGAAGAAAACTACTGAACAACAAAGAAGTGCAAAGTTGCAAGCCAGAGTACCAAGAAGAATTTAGGGAAGTTTACAGAATTCTCCCCATCCAAATTTCTCAAATTTGAAACTGCAAATTTCCTGATCTTGTTTGTAAACTGGCACTGATCCACAAGTAATCCACTGTTCTTCCATTTTTATTTATTTATTTCTGGACTCACCTGGACCATTTTTATTTATTTATTTCACAGTTTGAACCACTGTGCATGCCCAGTTTGCTGCAGGGTTCAGTGTGCATTTTTTCACTCTTACAGAGTATGGATGAGCACAAGTGCATATGCACATTGATGAAAACTGATGGCAAAAAGAAATCTTGATGTGATTGCCCTATCATCACTCACATGTTCATTGATGAAATCACAGCATACAATGGAACCTTGATGTCTTTATGTGATTGCATCAATATTCTTTTTGTCCTCATGGAACAAGCCACAAAAATATTCTTTTTTTTTTGCTAAGTCTTAATCAAGAAACATCTATAATCACCAATGCACTGGCAACATGTTAAGGGGAAAAAAAGATAGACTGAAAACTGTGGCAAGCTGCACATGCAACAATTCAAAATTTATTTTAGAAACTCTCCAAGTTAAATCAGAAGGCAGGCAGTGTGGAACACAAGGCAAAACCAAGCTGACAACACAGGGCAAAACTAAGCTGACTGCCCTTGATATACTGTAAGGCGTCAAACTGAACTCAGAAAGTTGTCAAAGAACTGAAGAAATATTTCTCCACCCAGCGTGTAATTCATCTGTGGAACTCCCTGCCACAGGATGTGGTGATGGCACCTGGCCTAGATGCCTTTAAAAGGGGTTTGGATAGATTCATGGAGGAAAAGACCATCACAGGTTACAAGCCATAAGCAACCTCCTGGCTTTAGAAGTAGGTTTTCTCTGTGCCAGGTGCAAGGGAGTGACAACAGGAAACAGGTTATCTTGTTGGCTGTGTGCTCCCTGAGGCACTGGTGGGACCACTGTGAGATACAGGAAGCTGGTCTAGATGGGCCTTTGGCCTGATCCAGCAAGGCTCTTCTTATGTTCTTATGTAGTGTGCAAGCTGCCTGCTCTCAATGGAGAGGAGCTATTCTCTACAGCAAATTTAAGGTTAATCTAAGTTTTACCACATGTGTAAAAAACTTACAACTATTGCTTTGTTATTAAGATAAATCATTGAAATCTGGAAACCACTAACAGACTTTGTAGCATAGTGACTATGAATTTGACAGCCCTTGCATTATGGACTGGGAGACTACCATAGCTCAGTGGTAGAGCATATGCTCATCATACAGATGATTTCAGGTTCCATCTCTGGTCTCTCCAAGAAGACCTGGGAAAGACCCTCGTCCAAAGCACTGTAGAGCTGCTCCCAGTCAACAAACAATGCTCAGCTAGATGGGTCAACAGTAGAAGGCAGCTTCATCTGTTTATGTTCACACCTTCGATTCAAATCTCATTTCAGCCTTAAGGCTGATCTACACCTACCCCTGTTGCGTTGCGCTTGAATTGGGAGGTGCGCGAGCGTAGGGGACAGAACGCCCTACCCGAAATGCTGCCCTGGGCTCCACCACTTTCTTCAATAGTCCCTCTGGATTATCCCGCCTTCTAATAAAGCTCAGTGGTGATTGACTGAACCACAAGTGCACTCCAATTGGCTGAAAACCCCCTCTCATCCCATTGGTCAAACAATTAGCTCCGCATCCCGTCCTCTCAAATCACGATCATGGTCCACGGCCAATCGCAACAGAACTCGGGAGAACACGGCTCTCCTGCGTTCCGAAGTGATCTGATAAAATGGAAGCCACACAGCTCCACTCTCTGCACAGGCCCGGGACGCGCCGGAATTCTTGCAGCGGAGATCAGCCTTTAGACAAGCCACTGTTCTCTGTCCCTCAGTGTATACATTCTGCACTGAGGTATGGAGGTAATAATATTGGTCTGCCTGTAATATAAATGCTGAGTACGTCATTTTCATGATTCCCTGACATAAACCAAAACTATACAGTCAGATTAAGATTACACATTCATTTCTTTCACACATTCCCAACTACCACGAACAAAATGGTATTGTACAGCAATGATGTCAATGGATGTGTTAAATTCAGTCTTACCTCCAGCGACCCAGTATAGAAAAAATGCACTCAAGTGTTCAAAAGCATATGTGGCTAGCGGGAGGTAAAGATCATCTTCTGCCCAGGAACAACACCATTTTGGAAGGATGCTGTGAAACAACCCATTAACCCGGCAAAACGTGCTCTATTTGAAGAATGCATTGAAGGCACATTATGACAGAGTTTGGGAAAGAAGTCTCAATAAGCAGTTCTCAAGTTTCAGATGCTAAACCACACTACAGGTGAAGGAAATATTGAGATCGGTGTTTGGATGTATTGCACCTATCGGATTGCAATGACTCAAATATTTTCCAGTGCAGCTACATGTAATAAGCTTCCAGGCACTGACCAGACAAAATAGTAAATGACACAAGGAAATGAAATGGATGAAATACATACCAGTCCAGTTTAGATTGAAATCAAGCAGGGCTGGCCATCCGTGAGGCAGCAGGTTGGCAGGGGGCACACACCTCCACCAGCTTAGTCACCCCCATGGTTCCTCCTCCTCCTCCCCCCCACTTCCTGGATTGAAAAAGAGGGAAATGGAAGAGGAAATGCACAGGAGAGGAAAGAGCTGGACAAGTGTTGGAAAGAGTGTTGGACAAGTGTTGGAAAGAGTGTTGGAAACACAGCACTAGGTAAAGGAGGGCAGCATTTAGCAAGGCACCTCAGGCACCAGGAGCTCTTGGGTTGGCCCTGGGGGTCAAATCATAACCTGTCCTCCTGTGGTAGTCAGCCCTTAAATGCCTCCAGACCTGTACAAGGAGAGAGGAAGGAAGGAAAAAAGGATACAGTCCAGATAGATAAATCTATATTATACTTGTTTAATTTCTCCAGGGATTTATATCCTGCCTTTTGGCTTCTGAAAGAGCATATGGACCTATTTATCTAGGCATTGCATTTCTATATAAAAGGGTTTTAACTTGAAACCATTTAAATTCTTGCACTGTGCCCAGGATTGTGTGAGTCAGCCTGCCTCAGCCCTAGCAGGACAGGGGAAGAGCACCAGTGTGCTCCTCTCTTTAGACCTCCACCCTTTGGGACATCTAACCCTTCAGGAATTTATCCCTAGTGATATCTCCTTCACCTTCATTCATACAGGAGCATGCATGCCATTCCTTCTCTCAGCATTCCCTACCCCCACACAGACTGGCTACGTTGCATATGTGCATCTAACTCCCAAGCATCGTAGCTCCCAAGTACCAAGGATTCTTTCTCCCCACCACCATTAGCCTACAATGCCCCCATCTACCTTTTTAAAAGTGTGAAAACTCCAATCATGGAATTTCCACTGTCCCGTTAAGTTTAACCCTATTACTACAGAATACATAAATACATGGGTCCTGCTTAAAGGAAGCTATAGTGCCACATGCCCCAATTCTGCTGCAATCAGGAGCAATTAGTTACGTGTAACAACTGTGTATCTCCATTCAAATCAAAAGACACACCCAGACAGTGCCACAGAACTCAGATGAGGATTCTCTGTATATGAGGGTGTGTATTCAGATGCATATCAACAGTTGCAATGCACTTTGATTGTGCATTGCATCAAAGTGCATTGCAACTGTTGATATGCATCTGAATATGCATGCTTGGATTTCTCTTGCTGTATTAGTCCACAGCAATGCAAGAGATCCAGAAACACAGATATCACATCTGTTTGTCCAACAGAACACAAACAATCTCCTTGCGACTTGGTCTCAGACTTCTTTTCCACTTTGAATTTACCGTAAGGGCAGCCCAATCCTTACCTAAAGATCGGGCAGTCAGCTGAGGCCGTCCGCCCAATCCAGTGCTCCGCCGCAGACAGCCTGCAGCAGGCAGCCCACAGAGGAAAGTCTACTCGAGGAAGGGGATGCTCGTCCCCTTTCCCGAGCGTAACAGCGGCTGGGGCCAGTAGGTCTCCTTGGATTTCTGCCAGCTCTTTTGCTGGCGGAAGTTGGAGGAGGCCATGTAACGACCCAGTCGCCCTGCAGAGCCCGGCGGGGACCGGGATATGGCAGACGCCATGTCCCTGCCCTCACCCGGGATGGCTGGGCCTGTGGCCGCCCTCCCAGCTCCGCCATTCCTTCCCCCCATCCGCCGACCCTCCCAGCCGTCCGCCGGATCCTACCTTGCCTGGGTCCGGCGGCGGGCGGTCCGAGGGCTCCAGCAGTGGAGCTGGGAAGGCCGGCTGTGCGCCGGTGTTCCCGGCTCTAAAGTAGTCGTCAAACGTGCCTTACGCTAGGTCGGCCGCCCGTAACTTGCGTAGGATTGCATTCTAAGGTTGATTTGATTTCCATAAGCACTGGAAAGTCCAGAGTAAAAAATTAATAATAATAGGCCATTAACTAAAACCTTGAGGCACAACTTATTGGCTGTTTCAAACGTTTTACCCTTTAAATGAGCATCAGAGAGGCAAAGTGCCACACATCGTAGGAAACAAAACAGCTGGTAAAAGTCTGCTTTAAAGCAAATGAGGTTTGCAAAGGCCTGGAGGAAATAATCAAATTGCAAAGGGTGATAAAGCCTAATGAAAACAGATTGTATGCCCCTGATAACCAAGGATGCAGAAGCAATAAAGTGACAATGACTACAGCAAAGATTGGGGTACAAGTGAGGATGAGAATCAAAGTTCTAGAACTGACTGATCCACAAAAAGCTTATCGCTAAATCCCAACCCTCCTGAGTTGAATTGGATTTTGTACTTCTTACTAAAATGGCAGGGTTACCCAACACAGGTTTTCTGGTTTGGGGACAGAGGAAGGTAGCTCCTGAGGAGAAATAGGCTCTCACAAACACAAAAGGACTAAGGCCCCAATGACATTACATTAGTATTCCATTACTAGAACTGCCAATTTAACCATTTTATTCTTCTAAAGTAGTTTTGAGGGTGGGGAGATTTCGAATGCAGTCCCAGTACAGAAAGGGATCCAACCCTTTCACCCTGTACTCAGCCCTATTTTTAATCAATCCCCCAAACCTATGAATAGCTGCAGAGTGGAAAACTTATGGGCCCCAAAATTGAACCCATACATTTTTCCCCACTCAGGGAAGCTTCGGGGGTGGGTGGGAAGAATTCAAGTTGTTGAACTGATGCAAGAGAAAGGGGTTGGATACTCTTTCCCCATGCAGTGGTCTAAGTTCAAATTGCTCTTTGGCAGTTTCTTTTACAGGAATAAAATCAAGTTGGGAGTTTCTTTTACAGGAATAAAATCAAGTTGGGAGTTCTAATCAGGAAACTCCAGTGTAACATTTAGTTTGGCTGTAAGACAGAGAGTTTTCACCAGTGGTGTATGAGTGGGGGTGGGGGTGGACCAACCCCAGGTGGCACGCGGAGGGGTGCACTGCCGCTTTGGCGGCAGTTTGGTGACAGGGCGGCAGCAGCGAAAGGGGCCTTTTTCAGCATAGCAGGGGGTAGCCGTGTTCCACCCCAAAAATGCCTGGGGGGGAACTTTTTGCCAGAAAATGCACCGGAGGGCGGGGCTTGTGATGTCACTAGCGGGGGTGGGACTTGTGACATCATGGGGGTGTCATGTAGATGCTCCCCCCCCGCAGAACCTAGCTACACCACTGGTTTTCACCCACTAGACTGTATAGGGTCCATGGCTCTGTATAGGCTTCCAAGGCCTTGTAATGGAAATGTATAATTACACTGGGTTAAATGCTCATTCACACTACAAATGCTTCTCTTCTGTTTTCTATATTAGCATTCACATAAATAGTGCAAGAGTGGCTCATAGGTGTTTGCCACACACCAGAACTGTTCCTTGAGTGGATTTGGACCTGATGAAGATGCCAGGGCAGAAATAAAGCACAAACACCTTGTTGTACTGACCATCTGTGAATCTTTGAAATGGCCAAAAGGGATTTTTCCCATGGTGAGATGTGCAAGCTGTCACTGCACTAGGAGCTTGTGCATCTCACCATATGGTGGGAGAGCATTTACTTGTATTTATTTTAAAAACCAAATATCTAGCCTTACTGAGCAGCGACCAATAATCAGACTAAAAACAATAAAAGCACATGTGGTGAGAGGGAAAAAATCAGAAAGTAAAACAAAAGAGTATCCACAGCAAAAAAAAAAAAAAACCATCAACACACCCCCCCCAGGTTTGATATAAAAGCAACTATTGTAGCTCCTAGACAGATTAAAGGTCTTCTGAAAATAAAATGAAAAAAAATCTTCAGCAGGTGGGCAGAACTACAGGATAGATGGAGCTTGCCTGATTGTAACATTCCATTTGGAATACGACAGAGATGACCAGGGATGGGAAATATGGTACTTATTTGTCCTGCTTCCAATGAACTTCCATTACATGCAAAGATACTCATGCCACACAACTGTATGCCTTTTACTCAGAAGTAAGTCTCATCATGGGGGGTTTACCCTCTAATAAGTTTGCTTAAGATTGCAGCCTTTAGGCATTTTGCTCCATAACCCAACATCTGTGTTGACATCCAAACCCCTCTACTCATGAATTAAAGGGTAGGCTCAAGAGACGGAGCTTAACTTCGGAAGAGGAGTGCAGAAAAAAACAGATCGGGAAGCTCTGCTTTGCATTAACAACTTCATGGTTTTAAGGGGTGGGAGGAAAAACAAATAAATTCTTTAGCA
Organism: Plestiodon gilberti rubricaudatus; assembly: GCA_026170595.1. Taxonomy (NCBI): domain Eukaryota; kingdom Metazoa; phylum Chordata; class Lepidosauria; order Squamata; family Scincidae; genus Plestiodon; species Plestiodon gilberti. Next base: position 21,389,493 of record JANXHW010000002.1, on the reverse strand, counting down.
TTAAATTAGCCAAAGAGACTGTGCAGTGGAATGAAACAAGCACTGAAAGCTCAGTTAATTAAATCAAATGCATTGAAATGAAATATAAAGCTTCCCGTTTGTTGTAGCTTAAAGGGACTGTTCGGTTAACAAGAAAAATTCACGTTGGAGACGGAATCTTCAGAGTGATTCTGTGTGGTCTCAGGGTAAACTTTCCAAGATGATTTTTAAATTAAATGAATAGCCAACTGGTGTTGCTTTTACCCTTGGTGGTCTTTGCCAGCTCTGCTTGGTCCATAAAATTAGTCTCTATGGTGCTTCTCTATGGCTGAAGAGGCTTTGATGTACTTTGATGTACCATGGTGTAATCATCGAAGGGAAGAGAGGGCAGATATGGCTCTTCCCTGAAAGGAGAGAAATGCTGACTGATGGAGGTAAGTTCCAGCCCAATCCTACCTAACTCTCTGCGCAGCGATACAGCAGCACCAACGTGGCGTCTGCTTTATTCCGCAGGGGAGTTTCAGTCTCCAGAGGCCTCCTTGGAGTAAGAGAATATTTGTTCCCTTGCTCTGGGGTAAGCCCATGGCATCCCACCTGGTCTCCTTGGACCTGCACCAGTGATATCACTAGCACAGCTCTGCGTGGACATGTGAAGGCAGATCAAGCCTAGGAAGGGGGCGAGGATTTGGGGGACACCACTGCTGCACCCGCTCCCTTCCCAGGCCTGATCACCCCTCCTCCCCATCCTCATCACCTCCACGTTCTGCCCACCCTGCCCTGTTGTGCTCCCTCCCCGCCTCCCTCCTCCTGCCCCCTGCACAGTCTTACCTGTGGCAGTACGTGTCCCCAGTCCATTGCTGCGTGGACCCAGCCACTCACTAGTTCCAGGGGAGGCCAGACCGTGCTCTCTGATGTATTGCATTTGTGACAGCTGGAAAGTGCCAGGATGGTGTAGTGGTTTGGGAGTTGGACTTAGACCTGGAAGATCCAGGTTCAAATCCCCGCTCAGCCACGAAGCTTCCTGGGTGACCTTGGGCCAGTCACTATCTCTCAGCCCCACCTACCCCACAGGGTTGTTGTGAGGACAAAAAGGAGGGGAGGAAATATGTACACCACTCTGAGCTCCTTGGAGGAAGGGCAGTATAAAAATGTGAAAAATAAAAAAATAATAAATAAAGCACATTACGCCGCCGGAACACACATTCCAGCGGAGTAACGAGAGCACTGGTTCCCAAACTTTTTTGAGTCGTGGAGCACTTTTCAGGAGAGAAATTCGTCATGGAGCACTATCGTCACCCTTATGCCAAAGGTACATATTCAACAAAAGTAGCAATGCTGAATAACATACTGTAAATACATAGGTGAAGGCCATGATATGAATGTTTTGCACGTGGTTTTGTACAATTTGGCTGTTTCCTATAGCAAGGCTTCAGTTCCCTGCTTTTCAAACTCCAGATGTCTGACAGAGCAGGTGGGAATAAAAAGCACATTTTCCTCTGCTCAGGGGAGTGAGTAGTCAACGTCATTCACCCAAACACATGGGCCTGATAATCATCTCTTTTCCTTTTTGATGAGGTGTCCCCGATAATCAGCTCTCTTGACACCTCTTCCTCTTACATGTTTTACTGCTTCTCCCCATTTCACTGGTTTTGAAAGTATGCACCAGGCTTCTGTGGGGAAGCACGAATGGGGCATTTCCACACCTGATGTTACTACCACTGAGGGAACAAATGAAAAATGCCTGAGGCAGGCCCTAGGACAGGTCCACCTAGCCCAGTATTATCTATGCTGACTGGCAGTGGATCTCCAGGGATCTTTCCTCGCCCTAACTGGAAATGTCAAGGTTTGAACATGCAAAGTTATTTCTGCATGCAAAGCACAAGATCTTCTTATGTTCTTAGGCCCCTTACAGGTTCTCGGAACTTCAGAACCACAAACCCACAGCTCTAACTGGGGCTGCAAGGACAGGGCACCCAACACAGGTAAGCAAGGGGGTGCCAGGGGTAGAGGTTCATGATAGAGGGGTGCCCTAGGCCTTGTACCTGAACATCTTCCAGACATCCATCACTAAGGCCCCCCAAACTGGCAAAGATTTCAACACTTGTGACTGAAGTGTCTCCCTTTCTCTCTTCTGTAAAGAGGAGGAGGGGTCATCTAGGTCATGCTAGGAGGAGGAGGAGTTATCATTTGGTGCAAGAACACATGTTTTGTGCACAGAAGGTCCCAGATTCAATCCTCATCATCTCAAGGTAGGACTGGAAAAGAACCCCTGCCTAAAAGGGTGGATAACACTGTGCTAGTTGGACCAATGTCCTGACTCAGTACAAAGCCATTTCACAGGCTCAATCCTCTTTTCAACAGGTAATTGCAGTGTCTTCCGCCGCACTATATGCTTCTTTCCCATGACTTACCTACCTGGTCATGGCATTGCCTGCTGAAGCCCTTCCTATTAGGGAAGGGGCCAAAGAACCGACCACGGGGAGAAGTGCCTAGTAAACTTAGGTTTGATAATGTCATAGTTTACATGATTGGATGAGAGGGAACCACCCGGCCACTCCATCCCATCCCTTTTCCTAGACAGACAACTTTGGCTGCCCAATCAGTGGGCACAATACCAACCCCAGTAGAAGACTTGGCTAGCCCAGACATAGACAAGGTTCAACATACATTCAGCCACATGGTTGTTTGGAAATGGTATTTTCAAACAAAGCACAAATGCTATTGCTGTTCCAACAGCTTTTTGGATGCTAAGCCAACACAGAACCTTCTGGGGTTAGTGGAAGTGCCCAAAATGTAAACAAACAAACAAACAAACAAACAAAAATGAAAAGGAGAAAACAACAACACAGAGCATTCATCACACTTTCATTGCTTCTGGTCTTTCAGTCCATGTGGCCATAACCCTCTCCCTTGCAAAAGTCTTGTTCCCATTACAGATGCAGCAATATAAACATGCCTTGGAATTTTGAGTGCATTATCTGGGGCATGGCCATAGGATTGGCCTGTCTGTTAGTGAAAGGGACAACTAGAAATTTAACAGAACTGGCATGAGAGTTCAAGGCTTTTGTATCTCCAGTGATACATAAGCTCCTATGTGACATTGCCTTCCAGTAACCTACGCTTGAGTACTTGGTACTGGAATAGTGATCTATATACATTCATAAATACCGTGTACATGAATTAGTGAATAAATATATTTATGTACAAACATGTATGTGCGCTGGACTGAAAAGATAGGAAAATAAATAAAAAATACAGTAGTTCATGACAAGCCAGATTAAAAAGAGCATTGAAAAAAATCTGCCCACATGCCTTCTCTTCTTATTTCCGTACTATGCTGTCTAGTCTGGACTCCACAGGCCCACTTCTGAATAAAGAAACAAACTCATGCATCTTGAGCAGCTCTGTTCTAGCTCCATCAAGAAGTGTGTATGTGCGCAGAAAACCAGCTGCAGCCAAAGAAATATTTTCCACATGCAGAGAATGGCAATCTCCTTTCACGCATGGGAAACAGCTAATTCCCCACCTCTGTGTGTGTGTTTGTGTGTGCATGCGCGTGTCATCAACGCATGTCATCAACGGAACCACAGCTTCTTTGTGTTGCAGAAACCCTGATGTTCCCACTTCATGAGGGTAACAGAATGAGCCCAAACTGTTCCAAGCAAACCACAGCTGTAGACCCTAGTATAGAAGGGGATCTTTACATATTTGGAGGGAGCCGTTCCTGAATGCCATATGCTCCCACTATCCCTATTTACCAGGGACAGTGTCTATTTTCTGGGGCATGTCCCTGGTAAATTGCTTCCCTCCCCTGACTTTAGTTATTTTGGGGATTTATTAAATTTTGTTAATGTGAGTTGTCTTTCTTCAGGAGCCAGCTCCTTTCCCAGGGTCTCTATAGTTGAAAACCATGAGTGAGTGGGTGCCTGCATCTTGTCTGTAATGCCCACATTTCCATTCAAGGTGCCATGTAGTACACGCACGAACATAAACACATGCACACACACGCACGCACACACACACACACAGCATGTTACAGCTGGTGAGTTTTATTTTGAACCGTTGATAATGGGCAATTGTTTGTGTTTAGTTTATCTTCAACCGAAGAACCATGAATCACTGGAAGCAGGGACTATGGAGGCGCTATGGATCACGCACAGGGGTGTGATGATCCTTCACATTATTCTCCTTTCAATTGCAAGTTAAAACATGGCTCTTCTGTTACGCTGTTGGAATTGGCCTATGCTGCATGGCTGGTGTTATCTTGTGACTGCTGCATTCCGCATTGTTGTTTGTGTTTTTGTGTGTGTGTGCTGTTGCTTTGTTTTTTTGTTTGGTTTTGTTTTGTAGGTTGTTCTTTGCAGAGTTGCGGAAATCAATCAGCCCTGCACACAGCAAAGTTGTATTTTGCAAAAACCTTCAACAACAGACTGCAAGCAAAGCAACAATCCATTGTGATCTTTCGGTAGGAGAGGCTACTGCAAGCAGCTTTTCCCTAGCAGAAGAACAGGAATGGGACGTTAATGGGGAGGTTACTCAATTAGAAGACAAAGAGTCAACAAGCTCAAACCAACAGCCAAAGTAGATTATTTATTTATTTATTTATTTAAAGAATTTATACCCCGCCTTTCTCCCCAGCAAGAGCACTCAAGGTGGCTTACAATAAAAACATTAAAATACGTATATACTGTACATTAAAATAATTAAAAACAAATAATTAAAACAATTAAAACAAACAACCCCAGTGGGTCACCTATATTTACATTTGTTAAAAGCCATTTGTTAAAAAGCCAGCCCACCATGTCAGACATCGAATGGAGATTACAACTCCATCTGTTGTTGGAGCAGATCATTTTGCACCCTTGGTTAGTATGCACTGAACAGCTCAGCTTACATGTCGTTGCCTCCCTAACAATTGTCTTGTTTTATTATGTGGTGTGGTGTTTTTTTAAAAAATGATGAGCTGCCTTGGGTTTCCTCAGCAAGAAAAGAAGTATATCAGTGTTTCAAAATAAAGAAAGAACACAACCCTTCTTGGTTTAAAACAGTCTGGCCCAAGCTATTCCTACGGTAAGTAACTGAACATAGTCTACAGTGGGTGGAGTAGAGCAGGGGTTCTCAACCCCTTCCCGGCCAAGTACCACCTCCGGTGCCACTCTCCTGCTGCGTACCACCGGACGTGACTGGTGATGACATCATCACCAGTTACTTCTGGGTTTTCAAGTTTTTGGAGGCCAGAAAATGCAGGTAGGAGGCTCTGTCTGGTGGGAGGACCCTTCTCAGCATTCCTGGGAGGCTTGGCCAAAGGCAGGAGCCTCTCGGGAGCAAAAATACGCCACCGAAAGCACCGCATCAGAGTGGGGTTCCGGTGGTCTGGCGGTCCGAGTACCACCAGTGGTCAGCTGAAGTACCACTGGTGAAGTACCACTGGTTGAGAACCCCTGGAGTAGACCATCAGTAATGTGCAGTTGGAGGGTGGCGCAGCTCCATCAGTGATCCTTGATATGGGAATATATGTGCTAGCATGTTTGTCCCTCTCTTCGTCATTGAAATGTTGGAATTATGGAATTCTATGATCGGTTCATACCTCCAACGCAGAGCCTCTAGGGCAGGGGTTCTCAACCAGTGGTACTTCGGCAAACTGCTGGTGGTACTCGGACCGCTGGACCACCAGAACCTCGCTCCGATGCGGCGCTTTTGGTGGTGCGTTTTCACTCCTGAGAGGCTCCTGCCTTTGGCTGAGATTCTTGGAAACGCTAAGAAGGGCCCTCCCACCCACCGAGAGCCTCCTACCTGTGTTTTCTGGCCTCTGAAAACCCGGAAGTAACGGTCGATGATGTCATTGCCAGTTACTTCTGGTGGTACGCAACAGGAGAGTGGTACTGGAGGTGGTACACGGCTGGGAAGGGATTGAGAACCCCTGCTCTAGGGCACTCCCCATCCCAGCGCTAGGTCTGCACCAGGCTTAACTCAGTATAATATTGGCAGCAAATTCCAAAGGCTTCCTATAAGACACAGCTTGCCATAAAGGCTTCCTTCATGCAGCAGCTGCTGTGCAGATCTATCTCCTCTGCTCAGAAACAGAACAGAAAAAGGAAACCTGACTGTTCTTCCCAAAGATGCCCTTTTAGGCAGACTTTTGGTGACAGATGGTTGCAAGAACGTAGAGGCATCTTTTTCATTGCTTGTATCTCTCATACTCATTTGAAATTTAAAATAAGCAGGCTCGTTAACTGACAACACAGGTACCCTTTCTAGGACACCAAAGTAGCAGAGCTGAAATCAAAAGATGTTATTTCAAAGGCGATTCCTTTTTTTTTTTCCTCCTCTGCATCTCCTGTGAGTGTTGGTGGCTTTTAAAGTGTCAGTCTTGGCAGTGGGTGGAATTCAGCATTTGCCAATGACGGAACTCTGTAGGGCTCTTCACACATTATGCTGTACGTTCATACAAGTGCAACAAAATAGGATATATGGGTTTCTTAGCCATGTCCAAGAAAGTTCTTTAAAACTAATGAAATGTTCGTACAAGTGTCTGTACAAGCATACGTGTTTTTGTGTGAATGACGTGCATTCATTTTGAAAGTTCATCTGGGGACTGGAGCCCTCAAATATCATCATCGTCGTCGTCATCATCATCATCATTTCTCACATATTCATATCACCCTTCCTTTAAAGAGCTCAGGGTGGTGTACATTGTTCCTTCACTCCTTTTGTCCTCACAACAACCCTGTGAGGTAGGTGAGGCTAAGAGATAGTGACTGGCCCAAGGTCATCCAGGAAGCTTCATGACTGAGTGGGGATTTGAACCTGGATCTTCCAGGTCTAAGTCCAACTCCAGCACCACTACACCACCCGGGCTCACCCACACCATCCTGGCTCTCAAATACCTATACCCAAATATAGGGTACAGATTGTGTGTGTTGCTATACAGGCATTGAAAATAATCTGTGAATAACCTTTCATGTGCACATATCAACACTCAAGATGTTTATCCTCTACATCAGGGGTGGGGAGCCTATTTACAGTGGGGGGGCCATTTTCCCATAGGAAAAACTTGTTGCGGGCCGGCCGTTAGGCCGGCTGTTTCCCCCCCCTGCAAATTTACCCCCCCCCCCCCGCGAATTTACCTCCCACCCACCGCTCTCCCTCCCACCCATCCACCGCTCGCTCTCCCGCTCGCTCGCTCGCTCTCCCTCCCACCCACCGAGGAAGTGCCCACCCCCATCGCTCTTCTTCTCCTCCTTCTCTTCTCTTCTCTTCTCTTCAGCTTTTGGCGGCGGTGGCCGCGCGCGCTCACCTCGCCCGACACTTTTCAAACCCTCCCGGCTGTTATAGACATGCGTTCTGCACATGTCTATAACAGCCGGGAGGGTTTGAGGAGTTGCGCGGGGCCGCGCTCACCTCACCCGACTCGTTTCAAAGCCTCCCGGCTGTTATAGACATGCGCAGAAACAGCCGGGTTGAGAAGGAGTCGTGCAACTCCTTCTCAATCCGGCTGTTCTGCGCATGTCTATAACAGCCGGGAGGCTTTGAAATGAGTCGGGTGAGGTGAGTGCGGCCTCCGGAGCCTCCGGTCCCAGCCCGCGCGGGCCGGACCGGATGGAATCAGGTCCAGGCTCACGTGGGCCGGACCGGATCGCTCCGGGGGCCGGATCCAGCCCGCTGGCCGCCGGTTCCCCACCCTTGCTCTACATACTGGTAGAATAAATATTTCTCTTCTAAAATATCCTTTCCAGTGGCACATTTTCAAATGTTTTCCTCATTAATTGGTGTGATAGTTAGGAAATATATTATTAGGCCTGAACCTCATTGACAACTGCCATTCAGCTGACTGGAAGCCAAACATTTGATTGATTGGTTGCAGGACTTTTCTCACCCATTAGTCAGCTCTCAGGAGTATTGTTATTTACATAAGCCTTAAATTATGATCTAGTTTAGTAGCATTTACAGCGGAGTACAGTAATTGATGACTGCCAATCTCAACTTGGACACACACAGGCACTACCATGTGCAGGCATCTGGGTTGTGTTGTCAGTTTGTTTGTTTTGTTTTGTTTTGTTTTGTTTTGTTTACAACCGAGCTCTTTAGCCTACTTTGGAAGCTGCTGAGGTGGTAAAGAGAATCCTTTCAGAGGATAGGGCTCCAAGGCCCTGCTGTGTATCTATCATGGTCCCCCCATGGCCCTTTGGATCCTGGCCAAATCTGTCAACACATGAGTCAGAAGGTGGATGGAACATGGAAACGTAGGGCTGGTCTACACCATCACTGACCCATGCTCTAGCTGCTTCCTTGCATTGGAGCTTTCATTCTTGCAGACTAATTAAAACCAAACAGCAACAAAAGCACAAAAGTTTTGTTAGGCCTAATGAAAAAGTTGTAAAGTAGTCTGCAAGCATTTGAGTTTACCAGAACTCTTCTGCCAGACTGGAAGTTAACGGAATATGCAGAGGTAGGCTTACCAGATTTTCCCAATTCTAAACCGGGACAACCCCCCCCCCCCAACAATTCATTAAATAAATAAGTACAGTACTGCTTTCATGCCCTTCAAGCCCTCTCGAGATTTGGGCGCTGCCATCTTGGATCTCGCGAGATTTTGCGAGATCCAAGATGGTGGTGCCTGGAAAAATGGTAAGTTTTGCCACTTTAAAAACGGCAGCAGCAGAGGCTTCCCCCGGCCTGGAACGGTCCGGGACTTGAGCCTGGGTCCGGGACTTGAGCCTGGACAGTCCCGGAAATTCTGAGATGGATGGTAAGCCTATGCAGAGGAGAGGGCGTTGCTGAGCATAATAAGCCCATGTCATTAATGGCAGCTTCCCTCCTGGCACAACTAACTGCTGTTGAAAAGGATCTGGATCAGAACTGTGGCACTCAAATCCTATGCCATGGCCCCAATCCTGCCTGGACCCTTTGAAGCTGCTTCTTAGGAAACAGAAACCAAACATACAGGCATCAGCGAGGTTTGGCCCTCATCGAAATGGAATGAAATGGAATTAAGGAACGTTACACAGACTTGCAGCCCAATCAATACATGCGCACAGTGACTCAGTAGGACCTACTCCCACGTAAGCATGTTTACAGTTGCTGCCTTAATGAGGTTACACCAGTGGCGTTCCCAGCCCTCCCGGCGCCTGGGGGGGCGAGGTTGGAGCGCCCCCCCAAGTAGCCGGGCTCGGGGCTGAGCGCCCACTCCGCATGTCCCCGGCCTCTGGAGGCTGCGCTCCGAAGGCTGGGGATAAGCCCTACTTAAAGCAACCGCCCCGTTCGGCGGTCGAGAGCTTTATGAAGAAGCCGAACGCGTCGCTGGCTTTTATAGGGTTTGCGCATGCGCAAACCTCAGCGACGCGTTCGGCTTCTTCATAAAGCTCTCGACCGCCGAACGGGGCGGTCACTTTAAGGAGGGCTTATCCCCAGCCTTTGGAGCGCAGCCTCCGGAGGCCGGGGACACGCGGAGTGGGCGCGCTGCTTCGGAGGGGCGCGCCAGCCGGGCTCTGATGCTGCGCCGCTCTGCGCAGCCCCGAGCCCGGCTGCCGTGCCCCTCGCCCACTCAGCGCCTGGGGGGGAGCACACCTGCTCCCCCCATATAAGAACGCCTCTGGGTTACACCATGACTGTTGGTAAAGATTCCAGGTTGCTTGCAGCAAGTCAAGTTAGGATGACTACCTTCCCTTTGAATGTATAAAAGTATTAGAAAATCAGTAGTTTGTCTCAATTTTGAATAGAACTAGAACTAACAATTTGAACAGAGATCAGCAGCCACGAGAGACATACGGACCGGAGTTACCTGCGGTCACACAGCACGCTTCTCCCATTTCTGTGGCTAACTGATTTTCTGCAATTTCGCACATTTTCTTGAATTGACACTCTGGTCTGCTATAGAAGTTAGCCTAGCCGCGGTGGGAAGCTAACATTTATGCAGCCTTTGTTGCCACCTACACCTGAGGAAGTCCACAGTTTGTGGACGAAATGTTGTGTATTATTGTTGTTTTTAAAGTGTTTTTATGTAGTTTACATTCAGGATGTTTTTTAAACATAAATATATTTTTCGACATGGTTTTTAATCCTGTAAATTTGAAATCAATAGACAGTTGTTTGTCTCTAATACCAATCAGAATGCACGGATCCCTTGTATAGCAGAAAGCAGAAGTCACAGAAAATGTGGTAGACCTTATATTAGCAAAGCTGGAGATTAATTTCAGATGGTGCACTAAGTATTGAATCAGTAGAAGTCAAAGTGGGTAGTATTACCTAATAGTTGGAGGGCATATGTTGTTTTTTCCCCTCAGAGACAAAGTTCCATCATTAGGTGCTAGAAGGTTCCTTCCAATCATGCAAAGAGTTTCCTTGCCAGTCCTAGATGCCCCGGTGAGAAAACTGTACACACAACAGAGGAGGAAAGTCACAGAATATCCAGGGCTAGATAATACAGGACAGGCATGGAGGCTCATCATGATAAAATAGTTGGAGTAAATGCAGATATGGTAAAATGCAGGCTGGCTCTTAGCAACGCTAGAGATGAACAAGGGTCTCTGCACTATGACAGGGAGAGGGATACAAGTCCCCCTTATTGTTGTTATCAAGGCATGACGCAAAAGGCCATGTTGCCTCAGTCAGCAACCAGTTCCACTAGAGAAACACTTGGAAAGAGAGTGGCGGCGGATTGGCCAAGGCTCCAAAGGTTGTGTGGCAGCAGGTTCCTTTGTTGCCCCAACGTCCTCCAGTTCCTGCTGATCCCTATTGTGTGGCATTGTATCTGGTGACAGCAAACAACCTTGGCAAGACTAATCCCAAATTGTATTGCCATAGGCTTCAGCTGGAAATGTGTTCATTCACGTGGTTTCATTTCCATATTTTGTTAAGCTCCCAAGGGAATGCAAGATCACTGAGAATTGTGACCTTCGACAATGCAGGACATTCTGCCGCTAAATTTGGCTAACATGAACCAACTTGCAGCAAATATTCAGCCCGTTTTTGATTTGAACAGTTCCAGCATTGTCCCATTTTATTTCTTTCCCATGTCTTAGAATGTCAATGTCACTTTTCTTCATCTGAGTTCATTTTTGCCATGTCAGTGCTGCCTATTTATCAGAATGAATGGGTCCTATGAACTTGCCACTCCCCCGGAACATAACTGAAATTCCTTTTTATCTCTTCATTTGCTTGTCCAAGAAACTGACTGATTTTTGGTTTTTAGTAAGATGGGCCTTTAACACAGATCAAGAGTAGGGGTGGGGTGGGGGAAACCACTTACACACAGAATTACAAATTCTAATTCATTTGTTTTACAGCACTAAGACTGAAATCCTATACACCCTTACTTGGGAGTAAATTCCATTGAATTTAATGGAACTTACTTTTGAGATGACATGCATAGGATTGCACTGTAGCTTATTGCAGGGGTCCCTAACCACCGGGCCGCAGCCCATTACTGGGCCGTGGCCTGTTGCAAGCTGGGCCGCGGGGTTGCGGTGCACCCCACCTCCGGAGCTCGAAAGCAGCCAGGGGTGGTGGTGCAATCCGGGGGGGGGGGAGGAAGAATACCGCGTGCGAGTGAGCGTTCGTTCGTTCACAACTTGTGGACGAACGAACGAATGCACCCCAGCGGAGGCTGGCCAGATGCGTCCTTCCTGGCCGGCCGGCAGTAGGAAAGACGATGCTGGAGAGACTGCGCCTGCACAAAGTGCAGTAGCAGCATGTTTGCGCAGGCGCAGTCTCTCCAGCATCGTCTTTCCTACTGCCGGCTGTCCAGAAAGGACGCGTCTGGCTGGCCTCCGCCTGGGGTGGGTGGGTTGTGAACGATCGCTCGATCGCTCGTGATATTCTCCCTCCCCCCGGAGTGTACCACCACCCTTGGGTGCTTTCGAGCTCTGTAGGGGGTGCATTACCTCCGCGACTGTACCCCCTCTGGAGCTCAACACCCCTGCGCACGGAGGCCCACACCCCCCCGGACCACCAACGACGCCCCGGAGGAAACTGCCAGCCAGTTAAGTACCCCTGTGTCCCTCCAAGCCTGCCCCCAGCTGCCCTTAAAATTTAAAAAAAAAAACGAAAAAGGTTAAAAAACCTCAGAAATTTTTCCACCCCCCCCAAAAAATAAATTCGTTTGGAGGGCAATGGGGGGCTGCAAACATGGGGGCATAAAGGGGTGGCCCCCCTGAAAATGGGCTGGCTCCGCCTCTGGTTTGCGCTGTGCCCCCCACTACCCCCCCCCCCGGTCCGTGGACATTTTTTTTACCACTTAACCGGTCCCTGGTGCAAAAAAGGTTGGGGACCACTGGCTTATTGGGCTTCCAAAAGTGGCCTATCAAAAACATGAACATGTTTTTACCCACATGAGAAAAGTAAAGTTTAGTAGTTGGGAACAGCAGCCTATACTTTCTGAAGTGAGATTAGTGAGAGATTAGGGGGTGAGCCGAATTTATCACAAGGAAGCAGAAATTTTAAAAGCTGCAAACTCGCTTTGGTATGCATATGGCAGTCAGGCTTTCCAGCCCAATGATCCGTCCTTGTCGTACCCTCTCAACCAGTCTTTGGTATCTCAGAAATAACAGTCCTCTCTACCTGCTCAAGTAGTCAGTATTGCAGTGGCATAGAGGGTTGTCACGCTACAAACCAGAAAACTTTCCTCCACTACATTTTCTCTCCATTCTCCTTCCTTTTCTTGCCTTGCCTTTTAAGCATTTTGTTTTTCATCTGTAAATCTGAGGGCCGGGCCTCTGTTTTCTTTTGATTTACTGTATCTACAGCAACCACCAGCTCGATTTGATTTGTGGATCCTCTTACCACTTCCTCTAGCTCCTGGGTAGGCAGAAGGTAAATCTAGACCAGGGGTGTCGAACTTGTTTAATACTGAGGGCCAAATAGCATTTATGGTGCCTGCTGAGGGCTGGAAGTGATGTCATTAAGCAGGTGATGACCAGAAATAAGCATTTTTTTTTCACTTAGGAACTCATTAGTTGCAAATGACAGAAAATACAGAAATTTTGGTCATATTTTCAAGTTATGGGAGATCCCAATTATCATGCAGGCTGCCCTTTTAGCAGTGGAAGCACTAGTCACTCATGCTACTCGAAGCAGATCCTGCAAGCCTGAAGTTTGTCTACCTCTGCTCTTACAAGTAAAGGTAAAGGTGACCCCTGACAATTAAGTCCAGTCGTGTCCAACTCTAGGGTGTGGTGCTCATCTCCATTTCAAAGCCAAAGAGCCAGCGTTGTCCGAAGACGCCTCCGTGGTCATGTGGCCGGCATGACTCTCCTTGCTGCAGCGCGTAGCATGCAGCTGGAACACGGAGCGCTGTTTACCTTCCCCCAAGCGATACCTATTTATCTACTCACATTAACATGCTTTGGAACTGCTAGGTTGGCAGGAGCTGGCCAAGCAACGAGAGCTCACCCCGTGGCGGATTCGAACTGCCGACCTTTCGATCGACAGCTCATGGTTCAGCGGTTTAACCCACTGCGCCACCTGCTGGCTCTTACAAACACATCAAATAATCATGAGTAGAAGGTGCAGGAGCTAAGGGAACATGAAAAAGACCCTTCACACACAGCATCCAAAGCACATCTGGCAGGGACAGAAACTTGTGACTACAGGAATAGCATTTAAAATGCTGACAACTGATCATCTCCGGATGAAGATGGTCAGGCATTCTAAACTGCGCAGGAAGTGACGCTCTCACACACAAACCATTTCCACCACGCTAAGACGGGCTGTCTTCACTCTGCTGCCATTCAAAGTTTCTAGATGTATCAAAAAAAAGTGAGCTCCGATTACCTCCGGAATCCACACGGCTTAAGGCTCAGAAATGAAACCTCATGCCTTGCAATGAATAGTTTATTTTCTGATGATAGTCACTGAATGGCCACCAGCAAAGCTAGCCGCTTGTTCAGACTGGCTTGGTATTTTGTGTCCTGTGAATAATACCATGTCTGAGAGACTGCCTCATTAAATGCTCTTATGTGACAGTCTTCCATTTATTGCTTTAAGATGAACAAAAAAAGTTGATTAACTTCAAGAGAAATTCTATCTTTCTTCATTGTAACTGTAATTCCATGTTGCAAACAGGTTTTATCTAAGTAGTATGCCATCTGAGGGATGGATGGTGCTAATCTGTCTGTCACTAAGGCTGTTATCTGTCTCCTACTAAAGAAGGCAAGAATAACACCTGTAGACTCTGTTATACTGAAGGCTAGCCATCTAAATAAGTGAATATGGGTGTTGGAGCAATGCTTTGCCATACTACAACCACTATATGCACGACTGAAGTTTCCCACACACCCCATATTCATACCTACTTATGCCCTTCCTTGCCTAGCATTCAGGCACTGATGTTTTCCTCACTCGGAATTGGCTTTGCTTGCCCTCAGTGACATCATCATGCAGCCAAACAGGATTGGCTGCATGACAATGCCACTATTATTAAGGAGAAAAAGGATGAGTTCCAAACACAAAAATGGGGCCAAACCAGCAACTGATTTGGGTTGCAAATACCAGCACAGACACATGAAAAATGTAAGCATTGCAGTGATAGTGCAAAAACATTTCAGCAAACATTTTCAAGAAAAAGAAGTGCTCACTGGAGAACATTTGGCTCATTATAATAATACTTCGCATTTATATATGTTTTTAAGTGATCGAACTGCGTCACATACACATACCTCATAACCCTTACAATGACTCTGTCAAGTAGATCAGTGTCACTACTCCTGCACTGCAGATGTGAGACTGAGACTGAGAGAGAAGTTTACTTAAGGTCACCTACAGCACAAACCCATGCATGTCTACTCAGAAGTAAGCCCCACTGAGTTCTGTTGGACTATGTGTGTGTGTTACCATGTAAGTGCATACAGGATTGCAGCCCTGGTGGATTTGTTCTGAGATGAATGGCGCAATCCTGCCTAAGATGCAGCATCCGGCCTAAAGGGCCAGCCGCTGCATCCTAAGTAGGCTTACCAGCGTCCCGGAATCAATGCTGGCTTCAGCCTAGAGCGGGCCCGACCTGCTCCCAAGGGTACATTGTGGCTGCCCAACGGGGTTCCGGCTTCTGTTGCATCGTTGACCGGACGTTCCGGAAGCCCATTGGGCAACCGCGGTGCACCCTTGGGAGCTGCTCAGGTCCGCTCTCGGCCGAAGCCAGCATCGATTCCGGGACACTGGTAAGCCTAATCCTAAGTAGGATGCAGGCCGCACTGGTGCAGCCTGGGCTCACCTCAGGGGAAGGGGAAATTCGTCCCCTTCCCACAGTGTAAGTTCCTCAGATGCACGCCCAGGGAGGCCGTGTAAGGCTGGCCTGGCCTGGGACGGGGCACTGGATATCAGCACAACCCAGCACTGATATCCCTCCCTCCCTCCCTCCCAGGACGGGCTGGCTAATGATTCTTGCTACACCTGCCCTTCCTCCCCATGTCCCTGAGCTGACCGGTGCAGGCCTTACCTGCACCAGCCAGCGCAGGTCTGGTTCGGTGGTGGAGTGAGTGGTGCCAGCCTTCGCACCGGTGCTGCTTACTCCAAATGAGCCGCAAATGTGCTTTACGGCACGTTTGCAACTCCTTAGGCCGGCAGAGCACACACTCCACCAGCCTATAGTTAGGGCTAGGCTTACCAGATCTCCAACCGGGACAGAGTGCTAGACCTTTAGGAGAAGGAATGTGGGCAAGTGTAGCTTGTTAAGCCTTACAGCATAATCCTGGCATGTCTACTCAGAAGCAAGCCCCACTGAACACAATGGGGCTTGATTCTGAGTAGACATGCCTAGGATTATATACATGTAGATTTTCATGGCTTTTTACTATGTACACAGAAACAATGTTTATGGGATTTCCAGCCATGTGAAATTGAATTTCAGAACACCCGGTCTCTTTTCTATGAATCAGGACATAGACAACGCCTGAACCTTGAAGCTATTGCAATTTCTCAGAGGAAATCAAAATTTCTTATGAATCGTCAGTAGGATCTAACTTATATCAATTGCATTTGGTTTCCCTCTCTACACAAAGCCTTTCAGCAACAGAATGATCTAAGGAAGCGAAATGCGACAGAAGGGTTACTATCGGTCACCCCGGAGAGGAACGAAACAGAGAAAGGAAATGAGGCAGAGAGGTTACTATCGGTCAACTAGAGACCCATGACTCCCGGTGCCTGTCTAATTAAACAATCAACAGGCTCATGTGCTACCATCATCAATGAAGACTTCTGTATTCAATTATCTAATCAAGGGGCCTCCTGTGCTTCAGATGCCTGCTCACTATATCAGTCTAGTGCTCCAGGACAAGGTTAACAACATCTTTCAGCTTGTGGCTGAGTTCTCCAATTTTTCTGCTTTTGAAAAAATCCCAAGTGTTTGGGGATGAAATGTTAAGCATGGAAGACTCAAGACTTTTTTATTACTGCGTCTGATCTGGATAATCCACTCTGGTCACCCGCTTCTGCATACCGGTAGGATCAGAGGACAGGAATCTCAACAGACAAAGTTGTAAGAATATTCTTTATTTCTTCAATTTAAGAGCTGATATCACATGGCTGGAAATCCCATAAACATTGCTTCTGTGTACATGCCTAGGATTGTGCTGTAAGGTTTAACAAGCTACACCTGCCCACTTTCCTTCTCCTTAAGGTCTAGCACTCTGTCCCGGTTGGAGATCTGGTAAGCCTAGTTAGGGCAGGATCAGGCTCAAAGTCTGAGGCAGGATCCTCCAGGCTCAGACTACCAGCTCTTTCATTCTGTGGAATTCAGAGGAAGGTCAATGAATGACACACTGACTGACTGGGAGAGTCAGTTTGAAAGTACTTTCCACCAGAACTGTGTGTAACACTCACTTGCTCACACACACACCTCAAATATAGCAGGGTTTACATTACCCAAATGTTGAGTTCTGCATGAAACAGCACTATAGGAGTTCAACAATATCTAGGAGGAAGGAAACTTGTTCTGATTGCACTGCTCCCATTGGCTGTCGATCACAGTAAGAGGCTGTAGCAAAACAGTGCTAAAGAAAGTGGTGTGTGTAACCTTTACTAATTGAATGTTAGTATAACTGTCTACACGGACACTTTTTACAAACAATCCGACAATGCTAGTACTTTATAAATCTTTTGGCAAATATGTGCCCTTAGTTTACCCTAACCTATTAATTAATGCTAGGACAATGAGTTGTGCCTTGTGCATAGTTCACTGCCTGTCAGGATCCTCTCTAGTAAACAGATGGTCAGTGTGGTTAGCTCTTGACATCATCCAGCACCTGTTGGGGAACGTTCCTCTTAGTCCCCCCCCCCTCTTCCCAGTGATTTCGCCTCAGGTACCATTCCAAATTTTTGTTCTAATCCCATCCAACAAGGCAAGGCAATCCATGCACAGAAGATTCAAGTACACTTTAGGAAGATTACAAATTTTTGTTAAGCAGCTGAAATAAACAAAATGATTGGCAAGTATCCTGGTAGTCCCTTGATTATTCAGTGTGTCGACGTTATGCTGCTGAGCATGCAAAATATGCGAGTGGGAGGACAAGCAAAACTGTAACTTGCCTTGGGCTGAAGAAAACCTTCAGGCAGTCCTTCCTATGTAGCTGTCCATGACTAGAAGTCATTAGAGTCAACCAAACACTCCCCATATTGCATTACAGTTTGCAGCAATCATTGCAGGAAACTATTTGACCAATGCAAATCTTCCAAAAAGAGACAGTGGTAGATGCACTGGACATACAATGCTACCCTGGCTTATACTGAGTCAGACCAGGGGTGCCTTTGACTTAAGACTGCCTATGTTGACTCTCAGTGGCTCTCCAGGGTTTTCAATGGGTCTTTCCCAGTCCTACCAGGGGATGCCAGAGACCGAATCCTGGACCTTCTGAATACAAAGCACATTCTCCTCTGTTGAGCTAAGGCCCCAGCCTCAGGCATTAAAGACCTATCTTTAAGGTCTAGGACTTTTACTCAGATTTCAAACCTTCAAGAATTGGAAGAGAAGCTCTCTTGTGTGCCCTGCTGCTTTTTGAGGCGAGGTTGGCAGTGACATGCGAGAAGAAGACCTTCTTGATGTTGATGGTGACCCTGGTTCATGGAACGTCCTGCCACCAAATATTCATCTGCCTCCTCCCCCCCCCCCCCGTTGTTTCACTGGAGACTGAGGGTTCAATCCTATCCAACTTTCCAGCATCGATGCAGCCGCAATACAGCTTCGAGGTAAGGAAACAAAATTATCTTACCGTGAGGAAGCCTCTCTGACTGCCCCCCCCCCACCGCAGGATGCAGCGCACACCCTGTTGGCATGGCTGAATCAGCACTGGACAGTTGGATGGGATTGGGAATATCTAGTTTTTTCAACAGGCATTTCCTGGATTTTCCTGATCTCTGTTATCCACTCATTATTTCGCCGATGTTTTGTTGTGGTGGTGGTGTTTTTGCTGCTATTGATTTTTATTTTTGTGAACTATATCAATGGTTTTTAAATGAGATCTGAACTCTACTTCTCCCCAGTGGAAAAAGGTGAGGGATACTTAAGCAGAAGAGACGTGTTCTCAAATCAAAGGTATGTTCTGAGTCCCAATGGTGGAGGATATGCTTTGGCTGCAGAAGGCCTCCCATTCTACCTATAGCATCTCCCAGGAAAAGATCTCAGATACAAGGCTGAAAATGGCCCTGTCAGTGATAGCTAGGCTTACCAAATTTCATCCCAGGACAGAGTGTAGCCATTTACAAGAAGGAATGTGGGCAGGTGTAGCTTGTTAAACCTTAGAGCACAATCCTAGGCATGTCTACTCAGAAGCAAGCCCCACTGAACACAATGGGGCTTGCTTCTGAGTAGACATGCCTAGGATTGTGCTCTAAGGTTTAATAAGCTACACCTGCCCACATTCCTGCTCGTAAAGGGCTACACTCTGTCCCGGGAAGAAATCTGGTAAGCCTAGTCATAGCAGACACTACTGAGCTAGATGTAACAGTGGTCTGACTCCGTACAAGACAGGTTCACACTGGTTTTATATGTGAATCGCAAATACGATATGAAACATGATTCATATCACCTGTGAAAATGGCTTCAAAGGCTAGATCAGCATCAGTGAATTTGAGCACAATTCTATGCATGTCTATTTGGAAATAAGCCCCACTATATTCAATAGGACTTGCTCCCATGTAAATGAATTGTAGCCCTAGTTTCCTAGGAATGGGTTGAATGACAGAGGAACAAAACCTTAAAGTCCTCATTTGGAAAACGTCCTGCCTTGTTCCCTTATATAACTAATAAGAGGATTATATACTTCCAAGCGGGATTTTATCATCTCACCACACTGACCTGGGCCATCAGATCACTGCTAGAATTGATAAACAGGATTTGGATGTCAGAAACTGACCTCCTTCATAATAAAACTTAATTCAGAGAGATGTGTCATTTAGTAATGAGCACCCTAGAGTCTTAGTGACCTTTGGATTCTACAAAAGACATGGTGATATTTTCACTTCATAAAAACTCAGAAATGCAGAGTAAAAGAAGAAAACAGATAATACCCTATTTAGGGTATTAGAGAAAACATTGTGACAAACTGGTCACACTGGACAAACAGCACAGGTCTGACCTGCTCAGGACCTAGGCTTCTGCTGGGACCACACCCGAAGTTCGCCATGTCATACCTGGCCACTGTTTCCCTCCCAGAACCTGGTCAGTTTGTCATGGATGTTGGGCAATGAAGGGAGCAGCAATTGCAATGGCTACTGTCCTCCTTTCTGGTGCCTGCCATTTTAAGATTCCCAGCTGTGTTACCTGTGTTTTAAAATGGCCAACCTAGGAAAAAAGGATGGACAGCTCCATACAGATGAGATGACCCAAGGCAGGAAGTTAACTTTCCCCTTGAAACATGGTGACCCCACTTGGTCTTTTCAGCCTGGGCAATGGCAGCTAGCTTCCCTACCCCTTCATGTCACTCCTTCCATGTGCAGTCCCCCTTGCAGATTAAAGAGACTGCAAGCCCAATCCTATGCACATCTACTCAGAAGTAACTCCCATTATAATCAAGGGGGCTTACTCCCAGGTTAGGGTGGACAGGATGGCGGCCAACAAGAGAAAGAAAGGGGAGGGGAGAGAGAGGGGGGGAGAGAGAGAGAAGCAACCACTTATCTGGCTCCTTCCTTGCACTCCTTTTAAAGGAAACAGAAACTGTCCTTCATAATGTCTAAATTTGCACAACATCATGCCAGTTCATACATTACCCAGGTAGTGCTGCTGTTTGTGCTGTGAAAGAATGAATGCGCTCCCCTCCCAGGCTCTCTGAGAGGCCCTGGGGCTGAATGCTCATTTGAGGCTGCCCTTCTTTTTCACTGTACCCTATTTCAATGTCATTTTTGGGGGGAAAACAGCAAGCCTAGATAATACAGTATGCAATATTTTTCCCAAAAAGCCATGTGCATTAGACATCAGAATTTAATGCAGCAGGATGTTAAAACTTTATATTGGAAAAACTGGAATTCAAAAGTGTTATGGGATTCACTTGAGAAGCACAGCACTCCTCCTGCATATGGGAGCCACATTTCATCATCGAATATAAACACCAGATACAAAATCAATGGCTGAGCCTGGGTGGAAAAAGAATGATGTGAGGAGCAGCCACTTACCTGTCCTCTTTAAATGAAACAGGAAGTTCCCAGCATTGCCCACACTTCCTGTTTTGTCAAGAAGATCATGCAGGAAGGAGCAAGGTAAGTAGCTTCATTTGTTTTTTTCTCGTTGGGGATGGGGTGGCATCAGCAGTTCCTAGAACAAAGTAAACTGGCTTAGGCAACCAAGCCTCATTTCCCCCTTTGTGTACTGCTAAGCCCCTGCTAACTTGCTGAGGAGGCGTCTTTCAAGTGGTGACCTTCTAGCAGGGGGACAGAAGCCATCCCTATTCATCCCAGCATAGTGTGCCTCACAGTGGCTGTTTGTAGGTTCTTGCTAGGGAAACACACCCAGCCATATAGCTGATCCATCAGCTGTATGCTGGTCCTAATCCCAGATAAATGGGCAGGGGCGGGAAAAGCAATGGTGAACTACCCCGCAGCAAACTCTCACCAGAACACTTTACGGCAGGAGCAGCATGAAGAGCTTTTGCCTATAAAGTTGCCTAGAGCAAAGGGTCTCAACCAGTGGTACTAGTACCACCAGTGGTACTTCGGCTGACTGCTGGTGGTACTCAGGCCGCTGGACCGGAAACCTGCTTCGACGTGGTGCTTTCAGCAGTGTGTTTTTGCTCCTGAGAGGCTCCTACCAGGGGCGTGGGCTGAGTGGTGCCCTGGGGCGGTGGGCCCCAGGGCGCAAGGGGTGGAGGGCCTCTGGGGGGGCGGGAGACATCGTAGGTTTCGTTTTCGTTATTGGGTTTTTTCCATTTTTTTTTTGCTTTTTTAAAAGGTTTTTTAGGGGTAACGGGGCTTCTAGGTGTATATGTTTGCTTTGCGCCACTTATCTTGTGTTTATAGGGCCTCCAGCGACTATCTCCTCCGACGATCTCTTCAGGGGCGCAGATCGCTCCTCTGCTGCCGCCCCTAGCGCGAACTCTGCAAGCTCCGCGGCGTTACAGAGTTCACGCATGCGCATAGCAAACAGCCATCACAGAGTTCACGAATGCGTGATGGCTGTTTGCTATGCGCATGCGTGAACTCTGTAACGCTTAGGCTTACATAGTTCGCGCTAGCAGAGGCGGCAGCAGAGGAGCGAGATCGTCGCTGGAGATCGTCGCTGGAGGCCCTATAAACACAAGATAAGTGGTGCAAAGCAAACATATACACCTAGAAGCCCCGTTACCCTAAAAAACCTTTTAAAAAAGCAAAAAAAAATGGAAAAAAGCAAAAAAATGGAAAAAAACAAAAAAATGAAAGTAATTAGCATAATTATGTTAATTAGTAATTATGCTAATTACTTTGGGGGCGTTGAGGGCTAGGTACGCCACTGGCTCCTACCTTTGGCCGAGCCTCTCTGAAATGCTGAGAAGGGCCCTACCACCTGCCAGAGCCTCCTACCTGCGTTTTCTGGCCTCTGGAAACCCAGAAGCAACTGGTGATGATGTCATTGCCAGTCACTTCCTGTGGTATGCAGCAGGAGAGTGGCGCCGGAGATGGTACTCGGCCGGGAAGGGGTTGAGAACCCCTGGCCTGGAGTCAGACTCAACTCAATGGATAACATAGGAGGAGAAAGAGGTACTTCACTCTAGATCAGGGGTTCTCAACCTTTGGAGGCCCGGGTACCCCCTATCATGGTCCAAATTTCTGAAGTACCCCCTGCTAATTAACTGCTAATTAATTGGATTAATTAATTAATTAGGTAATTAATCGTTAAATAAAAAGTACTAAAACAATTTTAAATGTGAAAAATGTCTCATTTAACTGTGTGAGTGAGTGAGTGAGTGAGAGAGAGAGACAGACAGACAGACATGCAAGGATCTCTTTTTTTCTCCAAGTCACACTTCCCAAAATTGGCTCCTCCCTCCCCCACCACACCAAAGTACACTTTTCAAAGTACACAAATAAACCCAAAAACAAAATCAGAGAGACAGAAGGGCGAACATAATTACAATTTAAAATCCATGTTAATTAACACTTAATTAGATGCTGGTGGGGCAGATAAGGGGCAGGGCTTGGAGTACCCCCAGCAAGAGGTTCGCGTACCCCTAGGGGTACCCGTACCATAGGTTGAGAACCTCTGCTCGAGATTTCTAGTTCTGTCTATATCTGTAGTGTCAAAAACAACTTTGAAGATTCTGTAAGTTGAATTATCCAGTCTCCACACCTTTCTACTCTAGTCATGCTCGTTCCAACCATATTAGAAGCTAGAACCCCTGTATATGGGAGTTACTTGTTATTTGATGGCTGGCTATTTTATTATTATACAAAATTGACTTTTGTTTTTATCTGGTTTGGGTTTGTTTTATACAGAGAAGGCAATCCTAAAATAAATAAATAAAAATCCTGAAAGAAACAATGTGCCATGTTTGTCAAATTTACATTTTTGTATTTGACTTTCCATTTTATGATGATAAAAATGTAATAATAATAAAAACACTGAAATTTCTCCACCCTCTGCTGCCTTAAGTAGGCTTACCAGATCTCCAACTGGGACAGAGTGCAAGACCTTTAGGAGAAGGAATGTGGGCAGGTGTAGCTTGTTGAATCTTAGACCACAATCCTAGGCATGTCTACTCAGAAGCAAGCCCCATTGTGTTCAGTGGGGCTTGCTTCTGAGTAGACAGGCCTAGGATTGTGCTCTAAGGTTTAACAAGCTACACCTGCCCACATTCCTTCTCCTAAAGGTCTTGCACTCTGTCCCGGTTGGAGATCTGGTAAGCCTAGCCTTAAGTTGGAACTCAGCCCACATAAGAAGACCACCTTCCAATGATTTTGAACATTGTTTGAGCTTTGGTAAACCTACAGGAGGAGATACTTTCACAGGATACAACAATTGAACCACTCACTGGTCTCTGTGCATAAATACATACGTAGAGTGTATCATTAAAAAGGCACAGGATGTGAATTTTAAAAATGTTTTTGAACATGAGGCTTAAAATGCCTCTGGCTTTAGTGAGGTTTGTAGCATGAATGAAAACCTTACTCTGGTAAGAAGGCTCATTTGGATTACAAATGCCTCTCCTTCACGGTCTCTTAATTGTGAACAACAATCAGGCAAATAGCAAAAGAGAGGCTTCAAGGCAACTAAAACTCACATGTGAAAATGTTTAAGGCATGCTGAAGGAGTTCAACACAGAGTTTTTGGTTTGTCAGTGTTCTTTTGTGTTGCCAGCCATGGACACAGGATGGAAAATGGCCTTTCTATGTTGAAATTAATAGAGGAATCAGCGTTTTCTCAGTTTTCCTCTCATCCTTTAGGCTTTATTTTTGTTGTTGTTGCAAAGTCACATTGGGCACTGAAAAGTATTAGACAAAGTCACATTGGGCACTGAAAAGTATTAGACAACGTGTCTGAAGACTTGCTCCAGCAACGTGCCAAGGAAGACTTATGGACCCAGCTGCTTCAGAGAACATATTGTTGTTAAGTAATAGGAGTGTTTTGCTCTCAAGTTTTGGAACACATATATCTAAAAGTGTTTTATGAAAGAAGATATTATCTGGATTCCCATCCTGGCTGTACATTACACTGTTGATATTTACATTACTTGATAGCCAACAGTTTGAGAATTAAACATGACATTATATTGTTTGATGGCCAATTGTCATGTTTCATTATCTAATCGATTTACATTTGTTAGGTTGTCATTTTTGCTTGGGTCTCACCAATTCAATACTGTGCAATTATCAGATTGCCTATGGACCAGTCAGTACTTTACTGTCAAATGTATTCTTTTACACTATTCCAGCGATTGTGCTCCTTTTTATACAACTAGGGTTCTATGTATTTCTTATGTGGTTCCTTTGGGACCCTTCCCCAATTCTGATTTTTGTGAGCATCCCAGTGGTAATAACTCCCTGCATCTTAAAGACTTTTCCAGCTTGGACCTTAGGGTTAAGCTGATAACTGTCCTAATCATCAGTACATAAATTATGTATCATTCACTTTCCTCCAAGTTCTTTCCAAATGAGGTTACGCTCTTAGAACTGACTTGAACCTCAAGCATCTGCCCTGTCAAACTTAACCCACTGCATAATAATGCTCCTAATAGGTAATTTAAAATCCTAAACTCCATTTTCCCTTTCTTTTCGTCTCTGGTGCAAATGAGCTTCAGAATCATGTTTAATTAGAGCCAGGGGATTTCAGACCCCATTTCTTACACCTTTTTCTTCTTTATTCACTTTCCCCAAACTCTGTCTAGTTGTAGATCATATCACAAGATTCACACCAGTGGAATAGCTCAAGAATAATATTATCTGAAAATGACAGTGTAGTAAATATCATTTCTAAAAGCATTAGAAGTTGGCCAATGGTTATAGGACACAATCAATTGCAGATTCATTTATGTGTATGTGTAATTGGTGTGAGACAAATGTATTATTATTATTACATAATATCTGATGCCAGCCAATATTCAATCCTAAAATTTTCAGAATGGTGTACACAGCATAATTTAAAAGCACACAATAAAACCAATCAATAAAACAATTAAAATAATTCTAAAACACAGCAGCTTTAAAACAGAATTGAGATCACACAAAGGCCTGAGAGAACAATAAGACTTGCACTGGCGCTAAAAAGATAACAGACGGGCAGCCCAATCTTATCGGGGTGCCCTGCAGCATGGGTTTGGCAGCGGCAGGCTGGAGGCCTCCTCAGAGTAAAGAGACATTTGTCCCCTTACCCCGGGTAAAGCCCCAGCCAGCGCTACGGGGCTACTTGGATCTGCGCTAGCTCTTGAGCTGGTGCAGAACTGGGAAGCTCCATGTTGGGCAAAAAGGCCTGGGAGGAAGGATAGGATTTGGTGCGCAGCAGCGCTGCCGATCCCTCCCCCTCCTAGGTCCAATCCACTCCCATCGCCACCCTCTCCCATCCCGTTTTGAGTAGATCAAAACCAGGGCCAGCCAAAGCGAAATGCTGTCCCCTTCCCCAATGATGTGCCAGCCCCTGCTCCTCCCTCTCAGCACTCTCCTCCCCTGCACACTTCTGCTTCCGCTCTGTCCCCCCCCTTTCTTTTCCAATCCAGAGAGTAGGAGGAGGAGTGGAGGCAAGGAGGCGGACAGAGATGGGTGCCTCCCCCACCAATCTGCTGCCTGAGGTGACAGCTTCAGTTGGCCTCAGGGATGGGCCGGCCCTGATCAAAAGGTCTGGAGCCATTTCCCCAGTGAATGCATAGGCGGCTACGTTCTAATTCTGTTAACTGATGTCTTTGGAACTCCATTTCAAAAGCCTGCCAACATGCAGTGGAAAAGGCAGTGTGACTAGAGCTAAACATTGTTTTAAAAAAAATTAAATTGAAGTTTTCAAAATCTTCCCAGAAAAGATATATTGCTACTCCATAGGGTAGATTAGATATTAGTTTTACAAAGGAGGTTTGTTAAGTAATCAAATAACTAATGAGGGCACTTTTTTAAATTACAAAGTTTAATTGGAAAAGTAATGGTAGATTGAATATAGCATATAATTAGCCAAGAGGCCACAAAGAACACATCAAGTTATTTCCATTAATCTAAGTCTAAAAATTGATATTTTAGAAATTAGATTAATTGTGAAATACTGCAGCATGCTCATCTTCGGTCTGAGAATAATAATTAGTTTGCAAACAATTATTCCGAGATTACAAAAAACAAATGTTATGTTGTATACATTGAACTGTAAAAGTAGATGATTCAAATTGGTTCCCTTGCCATGTTATTGTTGAACATCTTCACTAAACTGTTTTCCCCCTGTAATTAGAGAGAGAGAGCTAAGATCAGAATGACAAAAGATAGAATATGATATGAAGGACTATTCAATACAAAGGAGGGAAAAAAGTTTGTCTGTGATCCATAGATGAACATACACCAGATCCAAATGCCCATTTGAGGTTTTTTTGTTGGTTCTGAATGAAGATCAGCAATCCCCATTCCCCTCCACTGAACAATCTCTCCCCAAGATTAAATTGCTGTGTTGCAAGACCTGCTAGATTGCTTGCAAACGTTTACTGCTTGCATGATCTCCATGAGACTCCACCGTCTGTTTCCTCATTTGTAGAAGGTCCAACTATAAGCAAAGCAAAATTGGAGCACCCCTAACTGGGTATCATATTCTGACCCATAGATTGGTAGCTAATACTCTTGCACTTTACGATGTAGGTAGCCTATCATTCCAGCAATTCCACCTTACTTCAGAGGAGGTCATCATCTCCAAGGTTGTGTTTCATACACTTAAATCAATGAGTGATGAAAAATGCATGTATGAACTGGCCTTTTGTTTGGCTCTGACAGATATAACTACAGTATCTGAAAAGGACTGGAGAAGCAATTTTGGCTTGTTGTGTAAGACATCTGATTAGATTGTGGGACTGATTGATGTTGCTCTGAAACTAACACTGTCCGTGTGCTTGCAGCTGCTATAATATCTTGTCAACCTTTATAAGCAAACAGTTACAATGGCACCCCATGTCTTCACTGTTGTTTCTCTTCTGGCTCTGGAGGAAACTTCAAAAGCCCCTGAAATGGATAATATTCAGGGAAGAGAGGACTGATTCCCTGAATATTGGGAATTTATTCCTAGAGGATGCTTCAATCAGACCAACCAGGACTGATTATTGCAGCATTGCCTAGGAATAAACATTCCTATCCTTATTTCGATCCATTGCAGATAGTTGCTACTGCAAAGTAAACAATATTCTCCTATTAAAATAACTGTGAACGTGATCATTTTTCACTGGGTCTTCAATTTATTTATTAGGATTTTTTGTTTTGATTACACAGGCCTGCGCCCATTTTGCTTTCTTAAAAGTGAGACATATTCTTGGGTATATTTGGGGTGCTGATTCAAAAAATGGCATCAGTTTTGACCTATCATGTCTAGTTTGGGTGGTATTGCATTACCACCTCATAATGCGAGTCAAGCAGCTTTGTGAGGAATCCGACGCCATGGCTTCCTCACAAGGAAGCAGCTTGACTTGCATTATGAGGAGGCGATGCCGTACCCCAAAACTAGACGTGATAGGGCAAAACCGATGCCAATTTTGGAATCAGCACCCCAAATTCATCTAAAACCACCATGAAATTTTAAAAAAAAGTTTTTTTGACCCTCAAATTTGCAGGCCTGTGTTATCAGTTTAGAAGTAGCGACTGGGAATATCTTATTATTCTGGATTGGACCAGTGGTTCAAAAATAAGAAGCCACAACAAAATCAATATTTAGGCACAATTTCAACTAGGAAAAAGGTTGCCAATATTTTTGATGTCACCGAGACTGGCCAGATGGTATCTGTAGGAGTCAGGCTGTGTGGACAACTGGTCAGGGCAGGAAAGTCACATATTAACATTCATAGTCAGCTATTTTATGCAGTATCCTGGAACTGAAATCTCTTAAGGTTGCAAGTTATCCTTTTGCAAGAACATGAAAAGACGAACACCTGCCATCTGTTCTCTGCAGAATCCTCCTATAGACAGTTACTGAATCTTCTCTCTTATATAAGAAGAATATAGTAAATGCTATTTCCTGCAACCCAAATAGAATATCAGAAAACAGATGTTTCAACTGGTGTGTGCTTTTAGTTTGTTAGCTGCCTTGGGAGCGTCCATTTTTTTTGGAAGGAAAAGGCAGGATATAATTATTTTAACTTATAAATACTGTACAATTTTCTTGGTAGAGCCCTACCCGGCTCTATTTTTACCAAGACAACCTTTTAAAACCAAACTTATATTCAAAGTAGACTTTAGTAGCATTACAAGTTATACATGTGTTGACAAGAGTGGTGGTGGCTCCGAGTCCAGTCTGACCATGTGCTGCAGCTATGCTTCTGCTCCTCCAGCAGAAGCTGGTTTTTGAGAGGGCAGCACGGCAGGGTTACCAGCAAAACAAAGAATCCCTTCGCACTTCCTTTTCCTGGTCAGGGAGGAGGAGAGAAAAGAAACAGTGAAGTGACTGCAGGGTGGTGGATATGCACAGGGTACCACTTCACTGGCACACCACGCTTGCTTGGGCAAAACATGTGCAGAGACATTCATTAGGACATTAACTATCCACCTCATTGCTGCTGTGACCATTGGCATGGTTCACTTAGCTTCAACGTTTAACTAGGTAGCACTTGAGATGAACCAGGGCTGAACTCTTGTGAGCATCATTGTCATCATCACAGTGCCTTTAACAAATCTAGCTACCACGTAAAACACATACTGTATAAAAATAGAGAGCCCTGCACTATCGGCTCACAGTCGAAACAGAACAGACAGCGCAATCTTGTGTAACCTTGCATTTACACCGGTGCATCTACTGTTACACCAGTGCATCTACTGTTACACCGGTGCAAGGTTACACAGGATTGCGCTATAAATGCAAAAGAGAAAAACCGGAAGAGAACACCAAAAATTCAAGAAAATCAATTAAGCATGGCTCATGGAAATCATGTTAAGGCATTTTTTAAAAGAGGAAGAAGGTTGAATTAACTGAAATTATCAACTTGTTGTGAGTTCCATTACTTAAGAAATGGCAAGAGAAAAAAAAAAGCATTACCTATCCTTTGTTAAATCTCTGTCCCTATTTTTGTCTGTTGGAGATGCTAACATTTTCTTAAAGCCAGTTGCTTGTTGCTTCAGAGTTCAGCTCCTTCCCTTTAGCAACAATTTAGAATTGAAATATACTACTTCTTAATACTCCTTCCCTGTAGCAACAATTTACTTAATACTCCTTCCCTGTAGCAACAATTTAGAATTGAAATATACTACTTCTTTAGTAGGCCAGCAGGTGGCGCAGCGGGTTAAACCGCTGAACCATAAGCTGTCGATCGAAAGGTCGGCAGTTCGATTCCCGCGATGGGGTGACCGCTCGTTGCTTGGCCAGCTCCTGCCAACCTAGCAGTTCCAAAGCATGTTAATGCGAGTAGATAAATAGGTATCGCTTGGGGGAAGGTAAACAGCGCTCCGTGTTCCAGCTGCATGCTACGCGCTGCAGCAAGGAGAGTCACGCTGGCCACATGACCATGGAGGCGTCTTCGGACAACGCTGGCTCTTCGGCTTTGAAATGGAAATGAGCACCACACCCTAGAGTCGGACACAACTGGACTTAATTGTCAGGGGATACCTTTTACCTTTTTTTTTAATTATTTAGTATTTAACTGTCTTAAGAAAATGGTTATTTGTGGACATGCCTTAAGGTCACACAAGGCTGTTAGAACTCAGGAAATCTTGAGATGCCTGTAAAAACGTTGAGTTCCTCTAGTCCTCCTCATTCCTATTGTACATACTTATGGATCAAATATCCTGGGTACCTAAAAGTTGGGCAGCGTACTTAGGATTGGGCCTCCAATAAGTTACTCTTTTCTTGCAGCTGGTACACACTGAATTGTTTTTGGGAACTTGTCCTCACACATCTTTTTCAGAAAATATGGACAGCTGTGGGGAAATTATGGTGCATTCTTTTAAAGAACAAAAAACCCAACCATAGTTTTGTTCTGAATGTCGACAAGTGCACAAAAGCACATGCAGCATCCCAGCCTAAGGCTTTGCTGCATCTGCCAAAGCTCAACCGAAAGAAATCTCATATTTAGGCTTCACTACAGTATGCAAGACTTTGTAGGGACAAGCTCTTGATGTGCCTTTGTTATTAGCTAGATTTAGGAGGAATACCTTAAACTGACCTTATGGCAAGAGGACTCTTAATGCCATTAATACTGAGCTGTTTCATCATGCCACAGTCCATGACAATCTGGGCAGAAAGAATCAAAGGGGTCAAAGAATCCATTGTTGTCTTCACATTCACTTCTGCGGCTTGCCTTTTCTGGGGAATTGTTACAGGGTGTGTTTCTCTAGGACACACATGAAATATTTATTTATGGCCACGAAAATGGCCATTTTTGCCGCCGTTAACACTTACCTTGCTGTCCCTGCCGCTCCTCCTCTGCCGCCGCCATTCTTCTGGAGCCTGGCCAACTGCATCCAGGCCAACCAGGACTCTTTGCCCCTGCCGCTCCACCGCCGCCGGCAAAAAGATACATGCAAAAGGTACCTTTTTTCCAGCGCCACCATCTTGGATCTCGCTAAATCTCACGAGATCCAAGATGGCACCACCTGCAAAAAAGTAAGTTTTAAAAGCAGTGGTGGTGGTGGCGGCTGCAGTGGGCCCGGAAAGCCCGGGACTGATCCGAGACTGGAGACCGGAAACCGGGACAGTCCCAGGTTTTCCGGGACGACTGGTAAGCCTACTTAAATGTTAACTTTAAAGGGCTCGATTCAGTGCCTTGAGGGCACAGGGTCCGCATTCAGAGCGATTCACATGAGTCAGTGCCCCCGCCTCCTTTCACATATGAAACCTCCTGCTTTTTTTCCGCCATGATCCAAGCTATAAAGACTAATATTAAAGCAAACTTAGGGAACATTTTAATTGCACTTTTATACTATCAATGACTATACTACTCTTTTGATCTCAAGATGTGCACTTTTATACTACTATACACAACAGAAACACATAACATCATTTCCATTGCAAATCCCCAAAGTCTCCTCTTCTTCAGCTCCCTTGCAACAGTAATATAAGTGACCTTGCAGTTCACCTCCAGATGACTGTTACTCCCTGTCCATAACTTCTGCACAAGAAATACAGAGACAGTTCCCTCTTCTCCTTAAGGCAATGGCACAAAAAACGGAAAGTCAAACTATTCAGGACTTATGTATTAAAAATTAGCCTTTGTACGTCTTTCCAAACTGGGTCTGAAACTCAACAACCAGCAAGTGCAAAGTGAAACAACCATCTCCAAAAAAGAAAACTGCACTAACCATGTGCAGCTCTAAAGTGCTCCTTTTACTGTATTTCTTCAATTCTAAGACGCATGTTTTTTTCCCAATTAAGCATTTCAAAAATTGGGGTGTGTCTTAGAATCGAAGGTCTCTAAAAAGCACCCCAAAATGCTATCTTCTTACTTACTGGAGCTTGGGGGAGCTTCAGGGAGACCTGTGCGACCCTCTGCAGGCGTCCCTGATCTTCAGTTCGGCAAAAACCGGTGATTTTCAGCCATTTCCGGTTTTCGCGAAAACCAGAAATGGCCAAAAATCGCTGTTTTTCGCCGAACTGAAGATCAGGGAGGCCTGCAGACGGTTGCGCAGGCCTCCCTGAAGCTCCCCCAAGCCCAGGTAACGAAGGAAATGGCACTTTCTGACGGGGCCAGAAATGCTATGCAAAGGCAGTGCACTCAGTCATCCTCAGCTGCAGGAGACATGCTGGGGAGAGTTGGTGCTGAGCAGGTAGATTTAATGAAGGGAGGCGAGTCTTACAATCGATGGATTTTTTTTTTCCCCTGCTGGTGGTACTGAAAGTAAAGGTGCGCCTTAGAATCAATCGATGGCGCCTTAGACTCGAAGAAATATGGTAATTTATGGGGACACACACACACACACACACAGAGAGAGTTGCCATTGGACCATTTGGGTGATCTGTGTGCACTTCCATTGTCCTCATTGGATATGCCAGGCTAGGGAGGGAGAAAGGAGGCATATACTGACCTTTTGATCCCTGCGATAGTCTTCCACAGTTCTTGCACATATACTTGTGCATTTGCTCACAGGTGGGAAAAGGAACGGGCAACAGGCTCTGTTAAGTTCTTTGCAGAGGGAAGAATTCAGCAGAGCCTGTACTTCCCTCTGCAAACAACCACTGCACCCACTAGAAACTGGTTCATCTGTTATTGTCTTCTAATGAAAAAAAGTTACAAGCATACAGCATTACACCACCTGGAATATACCATGCTTCCCCAAAAATAAGACAGTGTCTTATATTAATTTTGGCTCCAAAAAATGCAGTAGGTTTTATTTTCAGGGAGGTCTTATTTTCACAACCTGTGGCGCAACCCCCCCGGCACCCCCTGCGACCCCCCCCAGCACTTACTTTGACTGATTAAAGCTTCATTCTTTCCTGAGGGTGCAAGGCTCTGGAAGGCCTGCACTTGAGTCCTCCACCATGGAGACAATGTGCTAGAGAGACTCTGCAAGGTTGCAGCCTTCTTGCAGGCCTTGCTGGCCTCTCTCGCATGTCGTCTCTATGGTAGAGGCCTCAAGTGCAGGCCTTCCAGAGCCTTGCACCCTCGGGAAAGAATGAAGCTTTAATTGGTCAAAGTAAGTGCTGGGGGGTCACGGGGGGAGGTTATGTCCATCTGGCTGATGATCCTAGCTAGGTCTTATTTTCAGGGAGGACTTATATTGACAAGTGCCAGCAAAAATCATGCAAAAATGACGGTAGGTCTTACTTTCGGGGGAGGTCTTATTTTAGGGGAAACAGGGTAGTCCCTGCTCAGCCCCTCCCACCACACCTCATGCCCATCTATACACTGCTGGCTACACAGCACAGAACTCACATTTCCTCAAACTTTCACACCTGTACATGTGAAATGGGAAACATGACAACAAGGAGAGGGATGAACAGACTGACTAAAGGAAACCAGCAACAGAATAGCTCTGGGAATGGTGATTGTTGCACAAAGCAAGGATTTTAACTAAAGACTTAAGTTAGTATGTCATCTCTCTTCTTCATTCAAGCTGTCAGGTTGTCCTCTTCAGAATGGTTGTGCAACAAAACAACAAACGTTCATAATAAAATTAGGAACTTAATTTGCTGCCTTCCAACATGCCAACTGCTGCTTTAGAGTAACTCTAATCCTCTTTAGAGAGCCGATCAATGGTTTCAAGGTCAGAAGGCTGACACCAAAGGTGGCAGAGCATGACCTCATTTAGGCAGTTGAGTTTTATCAAATCAGATAGTCAATGACCAATCAATTAACCTTGCTGTCTACCACTTCCTTGGGAGAATAAAAATGAAGCTCGTGCTTCAGTGATCAGTTGCTTTCCTATCCGCAGGGCTTATTTGTACACTGCCTTAGCCATCGGCCAGTGTTTCCCAATGTGTCTCCCACTTACAGCGCAATCCCAACTCCCCACACACCGCTGTATCCCACGGGGGAGTTTCAGTATCACACAGCAGTATCACTGCAGGGGGGGGTGTGGAGCTCCATGTTCCGTCGGGCTGTGACCCTCCGTTACACGACGGGAGGATTGTTTATATCATCAGCTACTATAATACAACAAGATTTCAGAATACTTAAGGTCTAATAGATATGTCTTCTTACTTAAACAAGAGCTTAGAGAAAGAGGTCACAGGATGTTCTGAAGAGGCTGAAGTCCGTAACTCCCTCTTTCAACAGGGAGGCTCTGAGTTTTTAAAAATCTTTTAAAGAGCAGAGAACATCAGTCATCTCTTTGTTAGAAAAGATATATTCCATCCTGCCAATGGTGCAGTATATCTAGATGACACTTTTGATTCTGGAAATATGATCCATGTGAAGAACAAAGAAGAGTGCCCTCTTGACAGCAAAAGGCCATTGTTGTTGCTGTTTCCAAGACCTTAGCGAGTGTTTTCCCATCTGATGAAAACGGGGGGGGGGGGAGAAAAATAACGTGGTCTGTCCATGAAGTGGCTGATTATGTTCTCGATGCTTTCAAATATACCTCCTTTTACTTCTGTGTCTATTTGAATGGGCCAAGAAGAATAACCTGGTGGCTGACAGAATTATCAAGGCACCTGGCCTAGATGCCTTTAAAATGGGAATATAATTTTTGGGAATATATTTTTTTTATTTAAAAAACCATACTACTTCAATTGTACATACCCGCACGTAAAAGTCCATTACATAAAACCAAATAATATCATTTCTCTACCTATTACTTCGTTTCTTTGCCTAACTTATCCTAATACAGTTTTTTTCTTCAAGTTATCGGCGGAGTGGTCCCCTCCATCCACGGCCAAAACTTTATCCATTTAGCTCTTGGCATTCTTTTCCTTTCATACTCGCTCAGAGTCCTCATTTTACATACTATAAAATTAACAGATACCTCTGGTAATTTTGGTTTATTTGTTTTTACCTCCCTGTGTCTGGCATAAATTAAAGCTGTAAGGACTAACAGATTTAGAAGTCTTACCGTGGACCAGGGGACCATCCAAAACTGAGCAATCAGTCTTCCTTGTTCGTTAACTGTTTTTCTTTTCAGATTCTTCTTCGGGCCTCTAAAGATTTCATCTTTCCGTGTTCCCGATATAATGGTCTCCCAATTTTGAGTTGCCAAATCAGGTCAAGCAAGTTCTTTTGCAAGTCTTTTCCAGACCTCCTTTGCCACAGGACAGTCAGACACAAAGTGTTGTATTGTCTCTCTTCGGCCCATTTGCCGACAAGTTAGTCTGGGGCAAACTTGTTCATCTTCAGGTAACCATGGCCTTGTCGCTCTTACATCACAAACTTGGTGGAAAAATCTCCACCTTGTCTCCCATAAAAAATATGGTACTCTTTTGTCTTTGAAAAACATTATTGGATATATCGGTTCTCTCAAATATATAAAGTTTAACTTTTTACATTTCTTTTCTAAGTCAGGATGGAAATAACAATATTCCAAAATTAAACGATACAATCTCCCTTTAAGTTCTTTGATAGTCAATTGTTTATCTTTTAGCCAATGCCTTTAAAATGGGGTTGGATAGATTCATGGAGGAAAAGACCATCACAGGTTACAAGCCATAAGCAACCTCCTGGTTTTAGAAGTAGGCTTTCTCTGTGCCGGGTGCAAGGGAGTGGCAGCTGGACACAGGTATCTTGTTGTCTTGTGTGCTCCCTGAGGCATCTGGTGGGGCCACTATGTGATACAGGAAGCTGGACAGGATGTGGTGATGGCACCTGGCCTAGATGCCTTTAAAAGGGGTTTGGACAGATTCATGGAGGAAGGGACCATCACAGGTTACAGGCCATGAGCAACCTCCTGGTTTTAGAAGTGGGTTTTCTCTGTGCCAGGTGCAGGGGAGTGACGACGGGAAACAGGTTGTCTTGTGCTCCCTGAGGCATCTGGTGGGGCCACTGTGTGATACAGGAAGCTGGACTAGATGGGCTTTTGGCCTGATCCAGCAGGGCTCTGCTTATGTTCTTTTGTTCTTATGACTAGATGGGCCTTTGGCCTGATCCAGCAGGGCTCTTCTTATGTTCTTATTATGGCTGCCAGTTCTCAGATTTTTGGCCTGAAAGCTGGATTTGTATGGCTGCCCCAGGCTCTCCAACTATGGTCTCAGTCATCAGTTTTTGGAAGGCCTGAGACCGGTTTTGGAGGACTACCTCTGCTGCCTCCCCTCTCTCTGTTATTCAAAATTCAGTACGCACTACTGGCATGTCATTCCACCTCCTCCATTTGGCTTGGGGCGGACAGGAGGCAAGGGCGGCATCAGGAGCGTAACCATTTCCATCAGTGCAATTGGTTGCAACAATATTATTTTAAAATACTACTTTAATAAGTTCTGTATTTTACGCATCAGTCTGAAAAAGAAAACATTGCCATTTTTCCACTGGACTAACTGGGAAAATCCACAACAATTAGGACTTTCCCCCGATTCCCCCCTCCGCCTTTTCTCATCTCTTTACTGTGAGGCTCTACCTTGGCACCAGATTTTGTTGTTGTTGTTCATTCAATAGTATGCAACTCTGTGATATCACCAGGCCTCACCTCCTGAATCTGAATTTGGGGGTGCCTCTGAACTTGCAACCCTAGACCCTATAGATCTACTAGTTTGCCGGGCTCAACAGCAATACATTCTGAGTCACACTTTCTTAGGTATAACAATATTAAAACCATCGGAATTTTCTTAATTAGACATCACATTTCCATGCCACACTTTGAAGCTAAGTAACCAGGTACTATAAATCGGAATACAGGGCAATCTTCAAATTGTCATGAAATAACTAGTGGTGAGCATGGAAAGAGATTCTTGAGAAGGCATTTTCCTTACCCACTGTTTCAAAAAGTGCCAAATTCCTCTATATATGACTTTGAAATCCAGCAAAATTTCTTGAATGTTAACAAACTCTTGGCAAAGCTTCTCGACTAATTGACTCGTCAATAAACATTGTGTTCCAAACACATCCACTGGGAACAAGTTAGAAAGGAAGCCAGAAGCTGATTAATTAACCTGGGAAAGGGATGAAGATGGTTTTCCAGTATCAAAGCCTGTAGCTATTGCTGAATCGCATAACAGAAATCCTGGGTATAATTTCCTAAACAAACAATACCAGCTTTTGGCATGTGCAAATCAGAAGTAATGTGATTTTTGTTCCATAGATCAAGCAGTCCTTCTCTTGACACTATTTTATCAAGTTGTGGTTTTTTTTTTGTTTGTTTTTTTGTAAAAAGCCATCACAGGTGTCATCAGGAAAAGACTGAAATTCTTGGTTGCAAATCATTAAATACTGTGATGAACCTGAGTTGACCTGTTTGACATTATAAGCTTCCATTTTAAAAAGGACAAAAATTCCATTTTGACGGCCAGAAAAACAATCAGCCTGAGGTTTTATGTGGCCTACAGCCCTATCCTATTGGGCTTATCTACTGGCGGAGCTATCCACTGCATCTTACAGCAGTTGCAGAAGCCTCACTCTGCCGGAATGCCATTGGAGAGTCCAGAGTGGCCCTGCGCACATCAGCAGATTGAGGTCGGCCTGCTGACCTAGGCAGAATGGGGCAGGGGAGGGTGGAACAGAGGCAGGGGATGAGTGGAGTGGGGTGGCAATGCGGAGGGCACAAGGGCAGGTTGGGTCCAAAAAGGGGGCGGGTTCGGCGGCAGCGGTGTCCGCATAAAGGACGTGCTGCCAGAACTCTAGTTCTGGCAGTGCATGGCCCTCATAGGATTGGGCTGTTAATAAGCATGAGCTAACATTGTCTCTCAGGAAGCCCTTGAGAAAGATAATGGCCCAGACATTAACATGTACACCCAGGCAATTTTCTTAGTTGGCCTCCTCTTGAGCCCGATACTTCTCAGCTAAGGTCTATTTGAAGGGGAAAAAAAGCTTCAATGCCAGCATCTGAGCACTTCTGCTGTAGGAAAATTCCCAGAACGTTGCCCCCCCCCACTTCCCCTTGACTCCAACACGCCCCATAATAAGGAATAATGAAGCGGAACAAAGCAGAGGTGTTCAGATGACACCCACTCACCTCCAGGTATTCAATGTGGGCAGGGGGGACTGTGCAGCTTAAATTGCAACGTTGTTGACATTCCAGTCAACGGGGTGGTTGCAGTTATACTGCTTCTCTGTCCACATGTTCAGGCGAAAGGATGCAGATTTGTGAAACACAGCTGGCTCTTTTGTCCTCCCTTTAGCTCTCCCATAATAACTCTCCCAAGTTGCTGAAAGCAGTTCAGCAAGGCAGACTCAGGCAAGCATTTCAAGCATGGCAGGGCAAAGCAGGCACGTTTCAGAAACCATCTCAATTGGGCTGGACTTTGTCACGCTACTATTGACCAAAAACACAAAGAAGGGACCTACAGAGCCTTCCCTTCAGTTTGCACCAGAGCCCTTGTCTGGCTGGATTGTCTCAGGAACTAGGACAGAAAATGTTTTTGGGTAGCTTGTCAATTATTTTTCCTTGCATTCTGAGGGAGCGGGAGGGGAAGACTTTTAAACTTCAGAGTATCTAAAAATAGCTCCTTTCCCCAAAAGAAAAGGAAACAAAATGAGACAATCTTCTCCGCACTTGCTTTCACGCTCGCTATTTTAGTGGCAATGAAATATAGCCACTCGTTTGAAAGGAAGGAGAAAAAAATGGGTTGGCACAAAGGCCAGCGTTTAATATCCTGAAATGAAGCCAAATGGGTTCCATCTCTGTGCTCTGCTCTTTTTACTCCCTTCTAAATTTTTTCTAGATTGGACTGAAGCGAAGAGATGGGTATTAATTGCCCACCAGCCAGTGCCAATTGTGTATCGGAAAAGACCCTCCTAGCCGAATGTCTGCCTAGTTAAATGACTGCAAAACACCAGCTCTCAGTTTTCCTTTCCTGGGAAGGCTGCCCCATTTCCAAGTCAGGGGGCAGACCAATTTTCACTGTATTGGGCTTCAGTCAGGGCTTGAGGTTTAGGTTTAGCAGGAGACACAGAAGAGCAGGCAGATGAAGCCAGCCATCTCAAAATGCCCTCCATTTTTGCTGTTCAGACACAGACGACAACAGAGAGGACCATTTTGGCTTTTTCAGGGATGGGTTTTGGAGGGAAGGTTTCTGTTACTCCTCACAGTCACCACCAGCTCTGGCAGCCACCATTTTTCCCCAGAATGTCCCAGGAATGATATATCATGATGTAGCATTCTGAGGGGAAAATAGTGGGGCAGGGCCGGCTCATCCATGAAGCCAACTGAAGCAGTCGCCTCAGGCAGCAGATTAGTGGATGGAGAGCATCTATCTCTGTCTGCCTATTTGCCTTCATTGATACTTCTACTCCTTGGATTGGAAAAGAGGGGGCCAGATAGGAAGAGAAAATATAGAGTACAGAGCTAGAACATTGTAGACTGGGGGGAGCAGAAGCTGGCATGTCATTGGATAAGGGGATCGCATTTGGCATGCCACCTCATGTGTCACAAGCTCTTGGGACAGCCTTATAATGGGAGTTTCCATCCCAAAAAATAGCACTTGGAGAGGGGGCAGTTCATTGATACCATCACATGAGAGGAATGTGTCAAATCCCCCTGCATGTGCACTGCAGTACCATTCCTGGCACACACACACACACACACCCTGCCCCTGCCCCGTGACTGCTACTGAAGCTAAAATGTGTTGCAGGACCAAACTATGCATTTTACATAATGTGTAATTTGGCCCAAAGGCACTACACAGAACACCGCCAGCCATTTCACCCACTACAGCTGGTGGGGTTCATTTTGAACGGCTGACAGCACATTACAGGACAATCATGTTTTTCTACTTTATCCTGAACCGAAAGAACAAATGCCCTCCTTGCTCGTAAATTAGTGGAGGACAAGCTGTTGCAGAGCCAAAGATAGCAGCGCACAGCGGGTGGTGAAGAGACTTCAGCAGTGTGTCATAGTGGGAGGGAGCAGGCTCAGGGATAATCCTTGGTGTGCAAATAGAGGTTTTACAAGGACATGAGTGTGTCCCTATTTTCATTTGGGAAACATTGGAGGGTACGACAATATAATGGTGGCCCCATCTTTTGATCCCTTGATGCACATTCTTAATACCTGCATACGTGAATCGGCAGGCACTACCCCGATTCACTTGAGCACTAGATCAGGCATTTCTATGGGAAGGGTACACTGAAAGGTTCTGTGGGGGTGAGTGCGTTAGCCACACCCCTTACCGATGTTGCATCATTTAGCCCCACTCCCACTCTCCCATGGTTAGCGTTTGTCTGCAGAGGCAAACAGTGAAGGTAGGGAGAGTTCATTTTCACTATTGGAACCCTGGATCATTCCATGGGAGAGTAAATGAGTGGACAGAGCATTTTTCAATGGCAAGCTATGGCAAAAACTGTTTTTTTCATGCCTCATATCACCTCCTTTTACTGCAGTTTAATTATTGGGAACACCTATTACTCCTTCCAGGGCTTCTTCCCATTGTACTCACTAATACAAGCCCAGATGAAAACTCCCCATAAGCCCTGACAAAGTGCGTGAAAAGGTAGCTCTTTGAACCACCCCAAGTGTAAAAGGACAAAAGTGAGCTAACTAAGAGGTCGTTCAAGGACAGCTGAGGACAGGACACCCAGCTATGGCCAAATGAGGTGGATACTACTCCCCGAACATCCTCCAGATTTGTAGAGACAGGCATTGCATTCTGCTCTCCGTGAAGCCGCATAGGTCTGCTGGGCCCACAAGCACTTTGACCTATGCTGTTGGTTTGAATTTGAAAAACAAAATGCTGCCATGGACTAAATTGTTTTTGAAGGCGATGGCATACTGGATACTGGGTAAGACCTGGGATCACAGATGCAATTAGCAATATGAGAGCCACCATCCATTCCTCTTAAAATATTGTGTATATGTTGCATATAACACATTATGCACATTAACATGCTGTGATGTTATTGGCTGAGAGATCTTACGCAAGGACTAGAGAGACATGC
Source organism: Plestiodon gilberti rubricaudatus (assembly GCA_026170595.1). Classification (NCBI taxonomy): domain Eukaryota; kingdom Metazoa; phylum Chordata; class Lepidosauria; order Squamata; family Scincidae; genus Plestiodon; species Plestiodon gilberti. The sequence continues at coordinate 21,349,021 of JANXHW010000002.1, read as the reverse complement.
GAGTTGTGTGTCATGCAGCTGTCACTTGAAGCCTTTGGGCATGTACTCAGCTCCCAGGTATAGAGAATGATCACAAGTAGATCAAGTGTTCTTGTCATCTCAACAGTGTCGGCTCAAATGGCTTCTCAATCCATCATTCTTCCTACTGGAAACTCCAGGGCAATGCGTTTCTCTCGGAACCCAATCAAATTCACTTGGCCAGAAAGCCGTAAGAGAAACAAATCAGGAAGTCAATTATAATTCCAATAAATGTCATTGGTATCAAAGCTGTCTCAACACAGCATCCTCCTAATGCAAACCCAGTGCTTCTGGAGAGCACTTCCTTGTTCATATAAACAATCACGGCGGCATGTCTGCAAAACATCTTCCCTTATTCAACAGCTGAGTATCTAAGGTGGCTTACATGCAACATATGCTCCCCATTGTCTTAATTGACTAGGGATAGTACCTATTTTGCTGTATTGTATTCAGGCTCAATGAATTCGTCATGTCACCCCTCCAATCCAGACTCTATCTCCCTCTTCTCTTTCAACTGAAAAAAATCCTGCTGCAGTCCTATAAGAAGAAATCTGCCAGGGAGAGGCACAAAAAAACCCTGTTAAGTTACCAGTGTCTGAGCTCTGTTTATAGTCTTTACTCAAGGTTCAACAGACAACAATCACATGACCTGACTATCCTCATGATAATGTTTTGATTGCCATTAATTAGCAATCATTGTTAGTGTCCCATTCATGCCAGAACGAAAGAAAAACAGTTCTATAAGACACCACAAAAGAGTGAACATGAAATGTGAACTATGGGCAAAGACAAATGAACATCCTTCTCTCTCCTTCTGTGGTTGAGCTACTGATGGGCCATTGTGACTGCTTTGGAAAGCCCTGCAGAACCAGAGGGCCTTTTCCAAGCAGGAATGTCAAATCAGAACTGTCACAGTAAGCATAGGCTGGTTTGGGACATCCCTTTAAAAATAGAACTATCCTGACAAATCCAGTTATGCTGACAGCCCTTCTTGAAGAAAGGTAAGGTGTCTGAACAAATCCTTTGTATTCTCCCTACAAAGATGGGGGGGGGGGGGAAGAGAGAGAGAGAGAGAGAGAGAGAGAGAGAGAGAGAGAGAGAGAGAGAGAGAGAGAGATGCCCTGCCAGCAGTTGCCTAAAATGAACCCTTGCTCACACACTCAAACCAACTTGAATCTCATTGGGCTATTTACTGTTGGGTGCACCTTGCCTACTCAAAAGCACAATCTCCATACATGAAACTCACTGACTCCAATTACTTTGTGTATAAAGGTGGTGCATTTCTTGAATATCCCACTCAGCAAGTAGGCAACAAAGTGCAGCACTTCACAGACTAATGACTGCTCAGATCCCAAATCCCTTGAGGTTAATGAGTGATATTTTCTGTTTGATGTTTCATCACAGCCTAAATGTCAAGGAGTTGGTTTTTTTTTTCATCTTTACTAAGGCTGTCATCCAACAGCCTGATCCAGAATGCATTATGCTAACAGAGCAAAGAGCCCGCATGAAAGAAAAGAGCCAAGCAAGGCTTCTTATTCCCTATGATCACTGCAGAAATTGTACGTACACGTACACGTACACACACACACACACACACACACACACACACACACACACACACAAATAAACGTGAACTCTGAAAGCAGCTTGCAAAGGCCAGGAGGCAAAGGCAGCTCTCGCTTTGGAGAGCCCGAAGACAAAAACCTGCAGGATCCCCAATTATTTATTTATTTGAAACTAATCCTTTCCTGCCTTTCTTGCCTATCAACGCAACTCAAGGTGGCTCACAATAATATAAAACGTTACATCTGTAGTCTTTTCACAATTTTCCCCATGTTTCAGGATTTCAAACAGAGCATCAAAAAGAAACATCAGACCAACCTCCCAGGGGCTTAGAGTGCCAGAGAGGGAAGACCAACCTTAGCCTGACCAAACCCCTTCTGGATTTCTGTGAAATTCCTCACATGTTTCATCCAAAGAGGAATGTATAAATGCACTTCGAATTCCGCCCCCCCCCCCTCAATTTCTATGCAATCCAGCAACAATATGCCAGGTTTGTACCATGGATGAAGTGTACAGTTCCATTCTGGCCGCACCTGCTTTTTTTAAAAGTGTTATCTCACCACTTGATGACATGGCGCCCCTATGCTTAGAAAAGCTCACGTGCATGTTAGAGATGTACAGAGAACATCTCTGTAAGGGGCTAGTATAAGGCTACGTCCTTGCAGAACCACAGGTGCTTAAGCAATGACAACACATGAAGGTCTCACTCCAGTAATACCAGATGCCATGTATCTTATCATCATCGTGTGCTAAACTGAATGAAGCTGGGGGAGAGGATGGCAATGCTTTCTATTTCAGCTCGGCTCTAGCAGAAGAGGTTCCGCAACACCATTTAGAGGATCTTTTGATTCCCTTTGCATTTCTGAAGAGGGAATCATTACTGCATTCAATGTCTTGATTTGTGCTCATCTTCTACAATGAATTGTGACTTTGCTATCATTCATACCTTATATGCCAAGGGAATTTATGGAGGCTTCGTGCTCACTCTGTCAAAGAGAATAAAGTAATGGCCCAATTCTATCCCCTGTCACTCCATAGCATGCAGCCGCACCAACAGATAGCATGCTGCATGAAATAGGTGGTGTTGGGGAGTGACCACCAGAAAGCCAATGAGAGATATGTAAAAAAACACAACCTCTTGGAAGGCGTTCTGGTTGCCTATGGGTCTTGTTGGACCCACACCAGCTATTTAGTTGGTGTAAGTCTGAGAAAAGAAAGGGGACATGCGTGCCCAGATTGGGAAAGGGGGATAGGATCCAGTATGGGTGACTGCCGCCAAACTCCACCCCTTCCTGACCTGGTTCCTCCCCCAAACCACCTCAATCCTCCCCTCAACTGCCCATGGTATGCCCCTCTGCCACCTTACCTGCTCCAGTGCAGCCTGAGTGGGCCATTGATGCAAATAGGGAGCCACCAGCTTGTTTCCGCAGGTGGCTCCTTTGCGCTCAGCAGTGGCGCATCATTTACGATGGCAGAATGTAAGTTCCGCCATCGTAAGCGCTGTTTCGGATTGGGCTGTAAATCAGCTGTCAGAAAAGAAATCATACAATGGCTACCGTAACTATCCCTTAGTATCATCAAGCTGTGGAATCAGCCAAATGAAAAAGAGAACACAGTGCCATAATAAATGTGTATAAGAGAAAGATGTGAGATATCGCCCCCTCTAGAAAAACCCATTACCTAAAACCAGAGGAAAAGGCTGCATTTGCTTCTGTTTAATAAAGATTGTGTTGACCTTACTAACTGTGTAACTACTGCAAAGCACAGGGCACGAGCTCTTTCCTCAGAAGGGGGCACAGGAGGAAGTCTCAAACAAACAAACAAACACACACACACACACACACACACACACACACACACACACACACACACACCACTATAAAATACATGGAATGTACAAGCAAACAAAATCATGACAAGAATCATTGTAGGCAAGAATATTATATCAGTGAGTGGGGGAGGGAGGGGGTGAATGAACAAACTTCTTCCAGGATTTTCACTCCCTACCTGATATCTCCGTGTTCCTTATCAAAAGATGTGCTTGAGAATTAAATTCTGAGCATACAGTGTACTGATTAACAGAACAGTCTTTCCTCCAGAACATATCAGGGGGAAAGTCCTATCATCCCAGTGTCCTGGTTATGTGGGCATTATTTAGTTGGGATCATATACTCATCCCGCAGAAACGTTGGTAGAAAAATGGCATTTTGAACAATCAGAATTGAGCAACCTTACCAGCCACTCTTCTAGCCTGCAAGACAACACTGGTGGTCATCAATCATAGGATAACATGCAAGCAATACTCTCATGTGGACCATCCAGACATGGAATGAGCAAATCCATGCACAGTGATGTGGAGACATCTGAACATCCCTATGAAATTACCCTACCCTACCACTCACCACGCACACAACTCAGGGAAGCTAAAGTGCCCTCAGCTGCATAAGAAGCTAGAAACAGAGACACCAGGAATCTGGGGGTTAGAGTCTTCTTATACCACGACCCCACCCACCCACCCAGAGCAAAGAACCACCTCTTGGGCCATACAATGGAAAGAAAAGGAAGAGAGCTCCTAATCCAGGGGGGTGGGGGAGGACTGTGTAATCAACACAAAGGTTTGCTTAAGGGAAAGGTTCATGTTTCCTGGGGGAGCAATACATATCTGGGGGAAAGTATGTCTTTGCCATGGAAGAAGTAGGACAAGCAACAGGAGAAGCCACTGCTGGAGCAGCCTCCATTCGCTCACAGTAACTCCTAACAGTCCGCCAGCATATCCACGCTATTAAAACAGTTTAGGGTCAGTGCAGATATACAGCTATGCTGGCACAGGGGACCTCTACCAAATCCTAAAGCCCCCCCCCCTCCATAGAGCATAGGATTGTGTCCTAAGAGTGTGCACTGTCAGCTGCTTTCTGGTTCCAATTTCTTCTCAGCCGTGAACTCACTATGTGGCCTTCGGTATGCCACTGTATCTCACTCTAACCCCCTTATTTGCAGTATGATGATATTAATACTGAAACACAGGACGGACATATAGGTTCATGTACCCATGAAGCTATGGAGCTGCTTTTTACTGAGTGAGACCACTGATCCATCTGTCTCCATACCAGTGATGTAGACTTGAGTCTATTGACTTCGACTCGAGTTGGACTCAAGTTGCATCAATTACTTGACTCGGACTTGACTCGACGATTGTAAAAGACTCAACTCGAGATCTGGAGCCTTTTACGACAAGTCAAATTAGATTCAGGTTTAAACTGGCTTTCCCCATTAAATAGATAGGGACTCACAACTTGCAACCAACGACTCAGGACTTGGGGGCAAAGACTTGAGACTTGGACCCAGAGACTTAGGACTTGACTCAAGACTTGGAGTCAGAGACTTGATCCACATCCCTGCTCCGTACTGTGTCCACTACCTGGCATTGGCTCCCCAGGGTGTCAGACAGGGGTCTTTCCCAATTCCACCTGGAGATGCCAGGGATTGAAACCTTCTGATGCAAAGCAGGTCCGCTACTACTGACCACCAGCCCTCCCCACTGTTGTTGTAAAGATTGCTTAGAGAATGTACCTTAAGCACATTGAAGGCTATGCATCGTCACCTACTATCAGAATCCCAGAATTTTCACTACCAGGGTTCATTTCCCTGGTCGAGAAAGCAGATCACTGGAGACACAAATCGACTTTGGAACAACGTACACAAATCTGTGAATATACAAGTAGAGCTTCAGTGGAGGCAGAGGAGTGTTTATAAGGCAGAAGTCTCACTGTTCAGACGCCCAGGGACGGAATCTCACCCTGTGTTCTTCACCTTCGGCCAACTCACAGCTCTCTCTGTCTATTCCAGCTGAAACGTTGCTGCAGGGTCTCTGAGAATAATTTTATCAGGAAGTACAAAGTTTATTTTGGGGCCCTTCTCAAAGGGGGAGGGGGAAAACAGGATGGGGGAGGGCAGCAATAGCCAGAAAAGTTTTCGGAGCCCAGGTCTACCAGGCTTCCCGATGCGGCATTCAGGTCTACCTGCCCAGTAGACCTGGCCCAGCCACTGTCTTTCACTCTCCATGAGGCCAGCTGAGATCCCAGAAAATTTCTGGGCCCCCTCCTTTGGCCCCTGGGCCCCCTTTTTGACCCTGGGCCCGGGTACAATTTACCCCCTTTACCCCCTCTCATGGGCCCTGAGTTACTATTCCTCTCACACAATCTGCCAGACACTCATAATCACAGACTGTATCCTTGCAGATAATTTCCCATTCAGGAAAGGTCCACTGCCAATAAAGAATTGTAAGCTTATTTTGTGTCAAATCCCTGATTCTCATTGAGTATAACTTAAGGCAAAATCACGGAGATCGCTTCACAGTAAACAGACAGGACGCTCACAGCATTGTTGTTGTCATCGTCATTATTACATGGTTGGAATTTCTTGATAGAGGCAATGGATATAAGATGATATTCCACAGAACAAAAGTTTTTTTTCTGTGTCATACAGTTAAGATGGATCGTTTTTCATTAGATATCCTCAAAATATCATCTGCATCCGGAGACTGATTTGAATCAGGTAATTAGCTGCTTACTCAGATAACAATGAGACAATGACGTGACTGATAGTCTGAGCGTAAGAGTTGCTGAAGCAGCAAGAAAAGTGCTTAAAACCGTGTCACCAAAGATTACACTGCAACAGCAGGGCAAGGGCATTATGCCAGCGAATGTCCACACATGGGTGTCTGCCTGCCACATGGATGCCGCCTGCAAGCGCATTGTAGGGCTGCGGGCACATGAAACCATGTGGGAAACCACTGTGTTGAGAGGAGGAGCTGTAGTTCGATGGTGGAGGAACTGCTTCAGATGCAGAAGGTCCCAAATTCAATCCCTGGCATCTCCAGGTAGGGCTAGGAAAGATCCTCACCTGAAATTCTGATGAGCCACTGCCAATCACTATAGACATCACCGAGCCAGATGGACCGAAGGCCAAGTGACCAGAGAAACCAGGCAGAAGCAATTGTATGGTAGTTAGACTCAGCATATAGTATTTGGATGCAATACTAAATCTGCTCAGATAAAGATAATACAGGTGGGCCCCCATATCCACGGATTCGCTATCCACGGTGTCAGTTATCCACGGATCGTGGGGACCCCCCCCCCCCCAGGCTTTTACTTTTTTACCAGTAAGCTTCCTTTCTTCCTTAAACAAACAGGAGAAGCAGCCTCTGGCTGCTTATTGCAGGCAAGTAGAATGAGACTAAGTTCTAGAGAGGCTCTGCAATGTTAACAGAAACCTTGCAGAGCCTCTCTAGGACTCTCTAGTCTCATTCTACTTGCCTGCAATGGAGGCTGCTTCTCTGTTTGTTTTAAGGAAGAAACAAATCTTGCTGAAAGAAAAATAAGAGCTGGGGGGGGCACGCACGCCTGCCCGCAGGGGAGGCAGGGCGAGGGCCCTCAGGAAACCATGGAAGGTGGGTTCGCTCTTATCCACAGCTTCAAGTATCCACGGAGGGGCCTGGAACATATCCCCAGCGGATATGGGGGGAGTACTGAACTGCAACAACCTATGCCATTAATTGTAGCCTTAAAATCTGATACCACCCAATTCATGCCCTGGTAAACTGAGCTGCTTATGCTAGGGTTTAAGGCCGTGATGGAGAACCTGTGACACGTGGAGTCATTTCCCCCAGGGCCCCGACACACCTTACATTTTCGCAAAAGTTTTACAGGCTTGCCTTGGGGAGGCAAGTTAGGGCAGAGATTTTGACAAACCTCTTTCAAATTATTATCTAGTAAAATTCAGCAACAAAAAAAGTCACCAATTGATGTTAAATAAAATGCAATGTGTTCTATAGTTTTCAGTTCAGTTTAAAATTACTATTAAAAGTAGCAAAAGTACTATTAAAAGTTGGGGGGGACACACATCAGCAGCGTCAAGTTAGGTACAGGTGGGCCCCCATATCCGCTGGGGTTTCCTGAGGGGCCCTAGAGTCCTAGAGAGGCTCTGCAAGGTTTCTGTTAACCTTGCAGAGCCTCTCTAGCACTTAGTCTCGTCAGAGGCGTCGCTCCGGTAGGGGCGGGGCTGTAAGTATCGCTGCGGTTACAGTCGCTTTACCGAGCGAGGAGGAGGCAGCCCCGCCCCCTCACTGTCCGAGCCATTCGCCTACGGAGAAAGCAGCAGGCATCCTGCTGCTTTCTCCGTAGGCGAATGGCTCGGACAGTGAGGGGGCGGGGCTGCCTCCTCCTCGCTCGGTAAAGCGACTGTAACCGCAGCGATACTTACAGCCCCGCCCCTACCGGAGCGACGCCTCTGAGTCTCGTTCAACTTGCCTCTAATAAGCAGCCAGAGGCTGCTTCTCCTGTTTCTTTAAGGAAGAAACGAAGCTTACTGGGAAAAAGTAAAAGCCTGGGGGGGGGGTTTCCCCACAATCCGTGGATAACTGAAACAGTGGATAGCGAATCAGTGGATAAGGGGGCCCACCTGTATTTTCAAAAATTTTGACACACCAAGCCCACATGGTTTGCCATCACTGGTTTAAAGCAACAGGCAACTGATATTAAACAGGTTGACTTGGATGCTGCCCTCTTAAGTTCAGGGGGTGATCACATTACTTCCTAGGAACTGTCCTCTACATTGCTGCTCTGGATGTATATAGCAAAACGTGCTATATATATAGCAACCTCCTGGTTTTAGAAGTAGGTTTTCTCTGTGCCAGGTGCAGGGGAGTGGCAGCAGGAAACAGGTTATCTTGTTGTCTTGTGCTCCCTGAGGCACCTGGTGGGGCCACTGTGTGATACAGGAAGCTGGACTAGATGGGACTTTGGCCTGATCCAGCAGGGCTCTTCTTATGTTCTTATGTTTATGTAATGTGGAGACACAGCAAAGAGAAGGTTGAGCCGAACCATTCTCCCTATTGTGCAATTTTCAGTTTGCAGGGCAGAGCGGTTAAATCTCTCAGTGGTGTCAATCCACTGTATCACATCATATGAAGCTGCTGTATACTGGGCCATGCCATTGGTTTATTTAGGCCAGTATTATCTAATTTGGCTGGCAGCAGCTTTCTAGGAACTCAGACAAGGGTCTTTCCCACCACTAGCTCTCTGATCCTTTTGACTGGAGATCCCAAAGTCTGAACCTGAGATCTTTTGCATCAAAGCATTTGCTTATGGCCCTTCATTTATGGATTTTCTTCTCTTGGGGTGTGGGCTTGTCTAGATCTGGCCTAGTCCAATTAAAGCACATGCCTAGACCTGGCCTAGTCCAACTGAAGCAATGCTGTCGCCACGGCCATTTAGAGTTTTCGCCTTAGAAAATAAGCTCTGGCTCTTCAACTGAAACAAATAGAATTAACTGGTGGACAGCCTGAGAATTACAACCTGCACTGCCACCTAATTCAACCTTCTGCTAGTATCTGCTAGTAGCTGGCTGTGAATTAACTGCTTGTTTTGATTCAGATGAGCTTTTACAATCATATCTAAGCCTGTCTTTTCCAGGTGGTACTGCATAATGCTGTTTCATTTCTTTCCCAGTGAGCTACAAAGCCAAAATAAGAAACAGGAAACCTCACAAGCATTGTGTGAAGTCTTTGTGTTATGATCTGCAAGCGGCAGATCAGAAAATGTCTACTACTAGTAATTATCAGGGCACTTGTCACAACTATTCTGCTGCCCAGGAGCATAACTGAAGAAGGCTCTTCTTGTTCTTTGCCCTGTGATAATAGCACACTCATTTTCTCTCCCTTTTCCTAAGGTGTCTTTATGTTGGATTCAAGAGCAAAGATATTTCTGGATTTGAACACCTTCCAATTTAAATAGAATTTTTCTTAGACCAGGAGGAGGAAGGGGGTGCTGATGAAAGGGAAAGTAGACTTCATGGGTCAGCCAGACACAGTCCTAGTTCTACTCTACACACACACACACACACACACACACACACACACACACACACACACACACACACACACACACATACTCACATACACACACACACACACACACACACACACACACACACACACACACACACACACACCTTCTTGAATGGGAATCTCTGCATACATAGTCAAACACAGTTTTCAGAGGGCAAGCTGCATGAGTTTCTTCTTATAGCCTGGCTTTGTCTTTGTACTAGCTGTAGAGTCTACCAATTTTGGCCCAGGCAATAGGGGCAGATCAAGAGAAAGGAAGAGACAACCCACAGGCAGGCTATGGGGAGATAAATAAGGAAAAGTGTTAGTTACTTCTCCAACACCATCTGGTGCCCCCCCCCCCAGCATGCAGTGCATTGTCCGGCAGTGGTGCTGCATGCTATAGACTGGCAGGGGATCGAATTGGGCCCTTAGTTGCATAGTGGTAATATGTACCATAGTACATATGGTAGAATGTCCAGTATTTAGCTTGTACATAAAGTACAATACATATATTTCAAATCGTATGCTTTCAATCATACTGTATGTACAGAGCAATTAGAAACACTGTCCGTATTACTTAGTATGTTTGTATTCTTCCTGCCCTTCCTCCGAGGAGCTGCAGACAATATACATGGGAATATATTTTATTCCTACAACAGCATAGTGGCTTTGCCAAGGTCACCTTGCTCTTCTCAATCAAACTCTATCCACTACACCACACAGCTTCTCACGCCACACTGGTTCTCAATTGCCTCCTTCCTGCTTGCGACGACAAAGCTGATGCTTATAAAATAACTATTTCAACCCAAATAATTGCTTAACTAGCAGCAAGATTATAACATCTGTCAAGGGCTTGTTAATAGCCTGAAAGACTGCTACATAACCATAGCAGCTGTCACTGTAATTCATTCCAGATACTAGTCTGCAAGGGTGATCTCCTAGTGGACAAACTCATCCATCTGACAAAATTAATCCAAGTTTGATTCAGTTGTGAGTCCAGCTAACGTGCTTCCAAGTTTGATTCGATTACGTGCCGATGGGGAGCAGCAGGCGCTGATTTGCTGCGCTGACAGCCCGTGCCAACAGCACTTGTGCTTGTGTGCTTTGCCGTAATAAGTGCAGAGAGGCTGTAACCCTAACCTCCAGAACCCTGGGCTGGAGTTCTGCGGGATCTCAAAAGTGGCTTGCCATAAAAGTAAATTAAAACCAAAGTAGATGGCCAGTCTTTGCCTCTTCTTAAAAACATTATTTCAGTTGACTGTCCGTTGATGGTGCTCTGTTTTGGGTTACAGTACTCTTTGTTGTGGTTTATTTCCCTGTTTCTTCTTTTTATTGTGGCTTATTCCATGGCTTTTAAAATGTCGTGAGCCGCCTCGATGGTGCCTTTGGGGATGGAAGGGCAGGATACAAGTATTATTTCATTTCACAAGTGATAGTGAATGAAGCAAAGTATGTAGCTGGCAAATGTAGGTGTCCTACTTTCTCCTAGTAAGAAAGTCTGACTTGGAAGCTTTTAGAGGGGCTGGGGAAATCACATGACCAGTTGTAGCCTATTGGTGTAAAGGAAGCTTTCTAGGCTGGTAGGCAGCTCCTTCTGTTGCCCACGGCACAGTGGGTGACATACAAGCCGAGTCTCCACCGGACATTTCTCAAGACACCAGTTAGATCCATTGCAAGCAAAAGTCTTGCCACAGTGTTGCTTACCACATGCGTCGCTACCATAATGGTGGTGAATATTTATAGGACAGCAGAAATAAATGTGCTTGGCAGGTCTGATGGCATTCCAGAGGTAAGTGTAATGAGCGGACTTCCCCTTGAACTCTGTGTGTTAATGCCCTGAAGTCTGTCTATCTAAGGTCCCCACACTGCACTTGTAAATGGTCTCCCATTAAGAGTCAAATAACCAGCACTTTCTGAATGCTAAGCCTGTGTGCCACAACTGACCTCCATCCACAAGTGGGAAGAATTACAGAGGATCTCCCAGGCCTGCAGAAGCAATTAAGCCCCCCCCCCCCAAGCCATGCACTAAATATGTTCCTGCTGCCTGTCTGGAATTCCAAACATGGTAAGGGTTATCAGCACCTGGCAAGCCACAACACCTGGGTGGTGGGTTACATTTGCCATGTTTAGCCACAAATTGTGCATATGTGAATGGTGATTGTGTGATGTCTCAAAGACACCATAAATGGAGAAGCTGTTCTTTCCACAAACATGTACAATGGAATTATAAACACCTTCTGCTAATATACCCATAGATAGCAAGCCAGCTACAACATCAACTGAGTCAGGACACTGAGCAGTGCTGAGTGTTTTAAAGATACATCCAAGACATTTTAGTTTATGGCACAGAGACTTAACAGTCAGCAGGATGTCCAAGAGATTTTCAAGAGTGAGAAAAAGCAACTGCATGGAGCTAGGAGGTGGGTTTGGGTCTGACCTGTACAGACACTGAGTGAAGTTCAGAGAAGTCTTTCAACATTTAGAAAGAAACCAGAGGAAATAAGGAGAGCATCAGGCACACAAACAGCTTCACAGAGGCAGACATGTCCTTTCAGTGCAAGATTCAGACAAAGACCAGAAGATGCTTCAAAGATGAGTATTTTATACTGGGAAATAATACAGTGCAACATTCTATTTCCCACTGTTTGTTCCACACTTCCAGCAGGGATGTTTTTTGATTAGTTCTAAGACTGTTACGTATTAATTTGATTGTCTCTCCTGTTTTCCTTGCGTTATGAGAGAGGGTAAGTAACTCTCTGCTGTGAACTCAATAGGCGGCCTATTCTTTCTCCACTCCCCCCCCCCTTCAATCGACTGCAATATGGGGATAATAATACTGACTACTACCTGATAGTGCTGTTGCAAGGACTACTGAGTAATGTACATGAAATGCATTGAGCACTGAAAGGCACACTTGAAACAGGCCCACAAACACAACTGGCCTTAATACTTTTTTTCACTAGCCCATCTGTTTAAAGATATGATGTTAGTTGTTTGAGGCCCAAAAGAAAAAGAACCAATCATTAGAATTAGAAATACTATAAGTTTCATGTACCATAAAAATGTGAACTTTGTTGAGAGATTGAACCCGAGACCTTCGACATGCTACATAGGTGCTCTACCACTGAGCGATAGCCCTCCAGAGGAAGGAAACCTTTGGATGCAACCCAGTGACTGCCCCTAGCAGCACCAATCCCAGGAAAAAAAGGTTACTACGAATGTTACAGCTGCATCAGAAGTTCCTGTGCCCACTTGCACTCATGGGCAACTTACTTCCAACATTACCTATGATGAAAAAAATATCAACATGAATGCTGTCTGGGTCAAGCTCTATGAAATGCCATGGGAAAAGGCTGCACTGTACACCAGATATAATACCCATCATTGCTTAATTTATTGCTTAATTTAAGCAATGATGGGTATTATATCTGGTGTACAATGCAGCCTTTTCCCCATGGCATTTCATAGAGCTTGACCTAGGCAGCATTAATAGAACCCTCTTGCCCAGCACCCTGTTCTGTGCCATAGCTCTGGGTACCTGCCTGGACAGCTCCCTGCAATTTCAGCAGAGCTGATCTGCAAACTCCGGCTGGACAGCTCCAGAGTTTTTCACTGTAGCCAGAGCCATTGCTGCTGGTTTTGTAGCAAGGTTTCCCTCAACTTCATTTGCTGGGTAGATGGGAATGAAATCTGAGCCACAGAAGAAGACACGGGTTTACCACAGCCTTGATCAGAGACACACAAAAAGCAACTGAATATACTCTAACTCAGAACTACAGTTTATTCGTTTTATTTGTACATTGTAACTATAGCCAAGAATTTGAGTCACTGGGGGAGTTCTGAACAAATCCTGTGCATGGGGCTTGAAAAATGGGTGTGGTCGGTGTGATCTGTACCTTGGAAACATGCAGGACGTAGATCAGGGAATCAAAATGGACTGGAACTCAAAGGCTCTGAGAGTTTGTTTGTGTTTGTTTTTAGTAATCCAAATCTGAATATAAATTGAAAATCTCTTGGTTCTGAATCTGAACCAGAACTAAATCCTTAAATGCAAGCAGTGGTAACCCCTTCAAGATCATTAAACAGGCACTCAGCTTTCTATTGTATGATTATTGCTCTATATTTTAAAAAAATCCTGTTATATGTATTTTGCTTCTAAAAACCTTAAAAACTAACAAGTTTTAAAATAACAAGTATTATTTCTCAAATTAAATATCGTATTCATTTTACAGAGTACCGTTGCAAGCCATTGCAGAGTACCATTGCAAAAGGATCCGACATTATTCCACATGAAATACAACTAGGCTAGTTCAAAACCCATTCAAAGTGCCTGTACTGATTACCAAACCCTGTTTTAAAATTACAGCCCAATCCTGTCTAGGAGCACCACAGCATGCAAAAGCATGCTGCGCCAGATCCTACCCAGGATCAGACCGGCGCAAGCAGAGGTCTCCTCAAGGTAAAGGGACATTTGTCCCTTTAACCCAAGTAATGGCCAAGCCACCCCAATTGGTCTCCTCGGATGTGCACCGGCAAAATGGCCGTCACAAATCCGGGAGGCCCGTGTAACACCTTCCAGGCCTGGGACGGGGGATAGGATTTGGCGGAGTGCACCACCAAGGATCCCTCCCCCTTCCTGGGCCCGGCAACCCAATCACCCCCTCCCGTTCCGCACTCGCCACACCGCCTGGTGCAGGCCTTACCCGTGTCCGCCAGCAGCAGCCTCAGTCCCGCGGAGAGTGAGCGGCACTGGCCTTGGCACCGGCACTGCTTACTCTCCGGGTGTCAGAAACATGCCTTACGGCACGTTTGTGACATCCTGAAGTGGCGCAGCAGTAGGCACGCTGCTCCAAAGTTAGAGAGGATTGCGCCGTTAGAGTCTGAACCAGGACCAAACTGGAGAGTTAAAAATACTGAAAAAATGAATTCATTTTTTTTTATGGTTCAGTTTTCTGAGGCAAATCTCAAATATGGAGCTTGTGCAGCTTCCATGAACATAGGTTATGTGCGTGGAAGTGCTCATGTAAGCTCCTTGGAGACAGGGACCTGTCTTTTTAATAACGTTACTTGCAAAGTGCCACGTGCATTGACAGTGCTGAATAATACGCATTTGGGGCTATATCCAAAGACAGCTAAACTTGTATCAAGTCCCATTAAAATTAGTGGAACTTAAGTTAGTCATGATGACTAGCCTGTAGCATTGATTTCAATGATGCCTCATCATGACTGACTGTCTTTCTTTGGATACAACCTATTATTAGGTCCATTTAGATACGGTATTTATAATTCTATTATTTCATTTTTAACATTATTGGAAAAGAAACCAGTCAGAATAGGAGTGAAATACTGAGCCAATCTTCTTCTCTGCCGGTAATACTGTAGGTTATTTTGTCCACATACGTAAGAAGCAAATCAATCAGTTTAGTGGTTTCTGCGCTGCTTACTGTGGCGCTCCAAATGGGAAGTGCTGCTTCTGTGATGTTTTACTCCCTCAGGGGAGTAAAGGCATTGATGGATGGGATGAAATATGTAGAAGCGGACTATTTTAATGAACTGTCTGCTCTGGGGGGGGGGGAACTTCATGACTAAAATCCCCTCCCTCTTTTGACTGATCTTGACAATTGTTTCACAGAATTCCTGTGACCGTGAAACTATTGCAGAGCCAGTTTCAGGAATTTTGCAAGCATCACCTCTGCCTCCGAGGCGCAAATGGTTCAAGGAGCAGAAATGTGATGCTGCAGCTTCTTATTTTGGATCAGCCAGCAATCCAGAGAATGGGAACGTTTCTGCTTTTCAAAGAAAGAGGAGTTGCTAAAGCCAGGAGCTGCTGAGTGAAACAGTGAGGGCTTGAAATAACGTTGGGTAGCATAGACCAGAGAACCAAAATAGCCAATTCGCACCGATGCCACCAGATGGAAATATGAAGGCTTGGGGGGAAATGGTGCTTTCCTGAGCTCCAGACACGTAGAGCTGATTCATACAGCCAGCAACCCCCAGGCAATGGTCTTCAGGAATATGCAATGTCATTAACAGGGTCAATCACAATCCAGCCCGGATGTCGTGGAAGTGCTGAGAGTAGGATCCATTTCTGTGTGGCAGAGATCAGGGCCTCCAAGAAGAATTTTATCAAGGGGTACAAAGTTTCTTTTTGGCCCCTTGTCAAAGGGGGAGGGGCAAAATGGGGTGGGGGCGGCGATGGGGCAGGGAGGGGACAAAACAGGGCAGGGGGAAAGCAGTGGTGACAGGAAAAAAAAACCTCTGGAGCCCAGGTCTACTGGGCTTCCCAATGAAGAGCCCAGAGCTACCTGCCTGGTAGACCTGGCCTCCTGGTTGGAGTCGGTCTTCCTTTTCATTTGTAGGTCCAGGTTGAGCCCAGGTGTGATGATGAGATCAGAAAATGTTCTGGGCCCCTTCCTTTGGCTCTTGGGCCCCCTTTTGGACCCTGGACCCAGGTACAATTTACCCCCTTCACATAATTGGAAGACACATTATCCTATGTATCAATAATTTCAGTTTCCGAGTCGCTACGAGACGCAAGAAAACGCTGAAGATTTAGGTCCTTCCTTTCTCCCTCCTCCCTCCAGAGCCAGCTCTAGGTTTCAGGGAGTCCTCATGGCCCTACATGGCTCCCCTCCTACCTGTGTGAAGCTCTTCTGCCACCACATGAAGGCTATGAACAGAGAAGTGGTCTCAGAGATTAGCAGTGGGGACTTCTGAGGGCATTCACCCAACAACACCTCTTCCTTCCTTCCTTCCTTCCTTCCTTCCTTCCTTCCTTCCTTCCTTCCTTCCTTCCTTCCATGCATATTTGCTACTTCCTGAAAATTGTCCATACACAACATACACACAAAGGAAAAACACCATTGAGAAGACATTTGGCTCTGTCATATGTAGACAAAGTTCCCAAACCATGAACTTTCCATACAAATTATGAATGGTTAGCAAGCCAAATGTGCATGTGACTTATGAAGATAGATAATAGGAACTGTAAAGCATGTTGGACACAGAAAAATACTATAGACACAGCAAAGAAGAATAAAATCAGCCACACGCTTCTTTGAAAAAGGAAAACACGCGGGGAAAGAAGGCCAGGCACAAACAAAGGGGCTCCTTGGCACAAAACCTTACAGAGGAAGAGTCTCTTGTCAAGATTTTGTTTTTCTCCCCACCACACAAGGCAGCAAGTAGTCACCAAGTCATTGCTGTTAAAAATTCAATACATCACCAAGCAGAGGAAATGGAAATCCACACAGTTAGAGCATGGCGGGGGGGCGGGGGCGGGGTAGGAGACTGAACCAAGAGGTTTTTCTGGCAGAAAACTCCATCTAGCAGAAGTGTTTTGTCACAGATCTGCACAGCTCTAATAATTACTTGGAATACTTGAGAAAATTACTTCCTAACCATTTCTGTCAGCTGAGACTTTGAGCTGCTGTCCCCCTCATTTCTAGTTATCATGAAGGCATGATCTCCATCTCGCATCCTATGAAGACCTCTGGTGGCCAGAAGTGAGCATTTCATAAGGAATGGACAAAGAACATGCACTTTCCTGTTTGAATGAATGACATTTATATTGTATACACCACCCTTCCCCCCAGGATACATGAATGAAGCTATTCCATTTAGCCTCACAACAACCCTGTGAGGTAGTTCAGGCTGTGAGATGGTGACTGGCCTAAGCCCAATCCGTGTACCGCCCCCAGCCGCCAGCTTACCTGCTCTAGCGGACAATCTGCGGCCTGTGGCCAAGGTGCTGTGCTGTCACTAGTGGGCTGCAGAATGGCAGCCACAGAAATTGTCACTCACGAGATCCGTCACTGTATCGTGCCCATCAGATTGAGCTGCAAATTGCAGAATAACAGCCTGCTTGAAGAGCATTTGCTTTGATTGCTTTCCTACTTCAAAATCCACATATGTCAAAAAGGAATTTGTTCCTTTTGCATACATAGCCAGTGCCAAATGCCACAACCAAACTGCTAGCCTTTAAGGTGCCACAAGACTTGTTGCTTAGATCTGTACGAACGCTACCTGTCAATAGCCCTTCTGTGTAGATGTAAGCAATAGCTGTACCTGCTTCTGAGGAATAATCTCATGTGCCCTGCAATAAAAGGTAAGGGGAAATCTGCTGTTCCTCTCCAATGCCTTCAAACGTTTATCTCAAATGCAGCCAAGTTTTTATTAAGCTCCACACTATGTCCTTGATATGATCTTTTTTGTTTGTTCATATTTAAGATTTTGGAGACTCAGGTTAAGCAAATAAAACACAATGAAAAGAGCAAACACTAAAAACTGCAACAAAACAAAACACAGAGGCAGCAAGAAAATCAGTAGAACAGATAAAAATGCAGATGAAAACCAGCAACACAGAATACTGGAATGCCTCAGCAGATTATAAATACATTTTTGCCTAGTGCCAGGAAGACATCAGAATTGGTAGCAGATAAGCTTCTTGAAACGTATGTATACGAGAAGCTCACCTGGTGCCAACTATGAATTGGTGCCAACTATGTATTCTATGTATACGAGAAGCTCACCTGGTGCCAACTCTTCATTTATTTGTTTGGCATTTCTAGGAGACTCGTAAAGAATTTTCTATAATTCACATTGCTTTGAAGTGTGTGAAGGGGGACATACCACAGTACGATTGCATTTTGTTGGATCCGTGCATTGGTTTGCCAGCCGCTGTCTTGAGACAAATGTACTATTTCCAGACTGTTCCCATAATTGGAGTATCTTGGATTACATGTACTACATGCCTGCTTTCGATGCGCTGCCGAAGCATCCTAACCATTTTTATACCTTTGTGAGTGAGTGAGTGAGTGAGTGAGTGAGTGAGTGAGTGAGTAGGGCTGCAATCCTATATACACACTTACCTGGGAGCACGTTCCATTAAACCCAGTGCAGCTTACTTCTGAGTGCACATGCATAGGATGGCACTGTAAGTCAAGTCAAAGCATCTTCTACAGCTGATAATAACGTTTTCAGCACCTTACACCTTAAATTCAAATGCAATTCTCTCATAGCTTTCACATCCTGAAGCCTGCTTAGCTTGCCTCGGCCTCCTAAAGAGGCAGTACATAATATCCCCTTCCTGTTTCTTTACTGGTCTTCTTCCTCTCTGAGTAGGGTGAACTTAGAACCCTGATGGCTGCAGCAGACAAGGTGAGCAACACAAGAACAATCTAGTTTCTCATTAAAAACCTATCAACTTCTCTTTCTTCACTCAGAAACAGTGCCTATACGGTGAAGGTATAGACAAGGGGTGGCCAAACTTGCTTAATGTAAGAGCCACATACGGGAAACTTCAAGTGTCTGAGAGCTGCAAGAGAGATGTTTGAGAGCCGCAATATTTATGAAGCATTTAAATTCTTAAATATATTTTCTCACCATTAACATTAAAGTTATGTTTTAATCCAGTGGACTCTCAGTTTATGCCTGGTAAATAATTATAAAGCTTGAACATTTCTTATTTACCTTTTATATTAATTGTGATGCAAAAAGCTCAGCCAACATATTTCCGAGAGCCACACATTATACGTCAAAGAGCCACATGTGGTTCAGGAGCCACAGTTTGGCCAACCCTGGTATAGGCTATACCTTTAACAGCCCAATCCTAACCAACTTTCCAGCACTGATGCAGCTGCAATGCTGCCCCGAGGTGAGGGAACAAACATTCCCTTACCTTGAGGAGGCCTCTGTGACTGCACCCCCACCGCAGGATGCAGCACACGCCCCGTTGGCACAGCTGCATCAGTGTTGAAAAGTTGGTTAGGATTGGGCGGCCAATAGACCAAGGTCTTTAATGATGATGTTGCTCCATCTCATGTCCTGTTCCTTCACTGGCCCTTTTGACAGTTTTGAGAGATTGACGACACCTGTGTGCTCCTCCAAAGCCAATTCAGCGGAGGAGGGGGGAAATCTAGGCAGATCAAATCCTCTTAGAAATATTGACTCGAAACCCCTACAGGTGAAACTGCACCAGTGACACTCTACAGGTGAACTTTGTTTCAGAGTTCAGTTAAATTACATACAGTAAAAGAGTATCTCTTCAGAGCAAGATTTGTGACTCCTTCCAGAGGTGTGATGATGGGTGTCTTTAAAATCTGTAATTGTCACTGTCTTACAACAGCTATAATAAATAAAATGAGGACAAGAATTGTTCACCACGTATAGACAAGATCCATTAAGAAACTGCTGTTTTCAGTGTATTCATTCAACACAGATTTGGAAAAAAAAAAAGCTCTTTGAAGCTCTCAAATCAACACACACACACACACACACACACACACACACACACACACACTTATATTAGCTTGGGGGATGTGCTTTAGACAAACCCACCAGAGCCAACTGGAAACGGTAATCTCCTGCCTCATCAAACTCATCTTGCTAAAACCGGATAAATCCCTTTGCTCCTGTTCTTCTAATCATGAGGTTTAGAGGGTGCAAAGGCTGCTTTTCACTTCATTACAATTTCCTTTTAATCTTTTATAATCTCTTAGCATGGTGCACAAACACCCATCAGAAGCTTATTCCCTCTCATTTAGCAGAAGGGGAGAGTTTCGGCATACATCCCATAATTGTGGCACTCTATTTTCCCAGACCATGACAAAACCGGTTTCTAAAAGGATGAAAAAATCCCCTAAATATCTAATTGCCCATGCTCAACCTGACTCCATCTTGATATTATTTATTATTACCTTCCAGTATGGCATAAGGCTTATTAGACACAGACACAGAATTAAGGATCACCTCTTTCTCTTTCTTTTTCTGTGCACCCCACTTTCTGTGCCTTTGATAGTTTCTGCTGCAAGCCATGCAGCTTGGATTTGCACCCAAATTCATTTCACATTTAAAATACTTTTAATACTTTTAAATGATTAATTAGTTGAATAAATGAACCAGCTGATCTCTGTGTTGTGTGTTGTTGTGTTGCTTTGTATGTGCACGAATAAACACATTTTAAAAATTAATCAACATACATACATCTGCATAATTTAATTAGATAATTAATTATGCTAATTAGCAAGGGGTACGCCAAAAACTTTGACCGCCTTTGGGGGTACCCGGGCCTCCAAAGGTTGAGAAACCCTGCCATAAGCTAAATTCTGTATGCAAACAAACACTACAAAATTAGTTGTTTGCCAACTGTTCTTTTTAATTGAACTTTTGAGAGTTTTCAGTCGTGCCCATAATCAAAGAAGTACATGGGATAGCCTCACGTTACGTATGCCACTTTTAACTCCTTGGCTGAAGAGTGAGATACACATATGATCCACAAGAAATAATAGGTGTGCTTATCTCTTATTACCAAAATAATAATTCTGTAATTCTACTTGCCAGGCTATTTCCCACCTTAGAAATATTTGTGTTTGGGTTTTTTCCCATTTTTATTTCTAGGATAACTTATATCCTGCATTTCCTCTTACATAAGCATTCAAAGCAACTAACAAAATTAATATAATTGAAAACCATTTTAAAGTAATCAACTAAAAACCAATGAACGAGTACAGGGATAGCAGATAGAACAATGCAAAATAGCAGCAAATCAGCTAGTCAAGATAAAACTCCTTGTGGTGGAAGAGAGAGTGAGGGGGCCAAACAGCCACAGTTAGTGATGGGCCCCCTTTCTCTCTCCACTGCTCCCACTGGTCAGCCTGGGAGTTACTGGGAAAACCAATAGCTTCTGCTTCCACCACTCAAAACTGAATTAAAAGCCCAGTGAGGGAGAAGGAAAACCTCCCGCCAGTTAGAAAAAGGGACCCCGATCCAAGGGGGATTCCACTTAGGGGTCAATAATAGCGAGCACTGAAAAATTTAGGAAATGTGGTAGCCTGTTGTGTGTGGGATCGAGAGCAAGCAGGCAATATAGAGCAATATAAATTACAGCGCAATCCTAACCTACTTTCCAGCACCGGTGCAGCCACAATGCAGTCCCAAGGTAAGGGAACAAATGTTCCCTCACCTTGATGAGGCCTCCATGACTGCCCCTGCACTGCAAAATGCAGTGTGTGCCCTGTTGGCACAGCTACATCAGCACTGGAAAGTTAGTTAGGATTGTGCTGTTAGTTTATTAAAGAGTGAATAAGCAAGGCAAAATGAAAGAAACAGGGACTGGATGCAGATGATCAAAAACATGGGTCAAAAGAAGCAGGACTGTCCTGAAACAGAGTTTGGCAAAGTTGGCATGCAAGTTGAAAGACTAGTGGAAAACAAAATAAAATGCCTGAATCTAGATATGTTCCTATCTTTAGCTACTCATGCGGTACAAGAGAAGGGGAAAGGGGCCCAGTTTCTGCACCCCAATGAGAGGTGGGCAACCCTCTCGTTGGTTTGCAACTAACATGCAAACACGGCACATCACAGAAAACTAGAGGCAACCACCTGGCAAGAGCAGCTATGTGCATGTCCTTAAAAAAAACAAAACCTAATTTGCTGATGTCAAAGGACATGACATCATGTAATGTCATAGCTGATTGGAAGAGTGAGGGTCACCTGAGGCAGGTCATCCCACCCCTTACCTACCCAGGTGGACTTGACTGCCAATTGGTGGGCACAAGCCAATTTCAGCAAGATAGCTGGCCAGCATCCTTTGGGAAAGCTCAGATATGAAGACAGTGAATCTGCATAGTACTTGTCTGGGATGACTTGTCTGGCCTTCCTAGAATGGCTCTGGATTAAAAGAAATGTCAGAGTTTTCAGCAGGAAGATGTCTCCATTGCCTTTAGGATGCTAGGACATGACAGACAGACATTTCTGGGGGTTAGACAGGTCCAAAAATAGGGGAAATGAGGGGAGTGCAAAGATTTTTGCCACATTCCAGCTTCAATGAAAAAGTCTTGGTCAGAAACACCATCCAGGGCACAGGGAGAAAAGAATTAAATTGCACACTTTTAAACCAACGTACAGTCCAATACAAAGTACAGGTCATGGAAATGTTCCATTCTTCGCAACATCTTTGTAAAGTTTACTCTCAAATTGCAAACCAATTTAAATAAAATATTTTGCCTTAACAGATGTTCCGGTTGCAGCCAAGTAAGTCCAGTGCGCAAACTGCTTCCAAGTGCCTCCTTTCTAAGTTCCCTCAAGAATAAATAATCGGTGGCTTCTACCCATGTTTTCCATCCATGTTTCTTTCATGATTGGAATGATTTTTTCATGACTTGGCTGCAGACAGCACAATGTCTTGGATTCTGCATGGCAGAGCAATTGAATTCCTTATTGGAAATTCATTTTCATTAAAGCTACTTTGTTCTCATTACAGACCACAGATATGATGCGTTTTTTGTCAATTTCAGTGAGCAGAAGGGACAGCGACAGTTTGCTCTGTCGGAAGTGGCTTTGAGTCCACCATTGTAGCATTTGCATAAACTGCAGGGATCTGTCATCCCACTCATCCAAAACCCTTTACTAAAACCTCACAGTGCAATCCTGCTTAAAGATAGACCAGAGGACTGCACACTCCGCCAGCCCAGGAGTAGTAAACGTGCCATAAAGTGGAGGCCGGCACCGCTCACTCCGCCGATGAACTGGATCTGCACCAGCCAATGCAGGTAAGACCCATGCCGGTCGGCGCAGGGGCGTGGGGAGGGTGGGCAGGGGTAGTGAGGGAAGGGGCCATTGGCCAGCCCGGCCTGGGAGGGGGTGGGGATATCAGCGCTGGGTTGCGCCGATATCCAGTGCCCTGTCCCAGGCTAGGCTGGCCTTAAGGCTGATCTACACGACAGCGTCGCGGCTCTGCCGTCGCCTCTGCCTGGCGCCTCCGCGCTGGAAGCGGGGGGAGTGTCTTCAAGCCTGTTACCCCTCATGTTGTCCCGCCTTCCTAAGAAAGCGCAGTTGTGATTGGTTAAACTCTTCCCCCCCTCTCTGTGATTGGTAGGCTGCACCAGCTCCGCGAGCCACCTCCAAGCTCTGCCGTACACCCCCTAAAAAATAGAGCACTCGACTTGGAGTACGTGGCAGTGGGGCGGAGGTCCGGCGGCTCCGCCGGATTACAAAAATGCTCCGCGACGCTGTCGTGTAGATCAGCCTTTACACCACCTCCCCAGAAGCACGCCAACTCCAGAGTGGTGCGCAACCGAGGAGGCCCATCGGGCCCGTGGCGCTTACACCGGGAGAAGACTAGGAATGTCCCCTTCCCCTGAGGTGAGTCTGGGCCGTGTGGCACAGCCAGCATTCTGCCTAGGATGCAGCAGTAGGCCCTTTAGGCCAGCTGTCACATCTTATGCAGGATTGGGCTGCCAGCTAGAAATTTCAGCACAGGGTTGCCATGTTCTAACTAGGCTAATTATGGATAGCCCATTCATTCCCCATTTCAGTGGGGCAAAATGGAACAGGATAGGAAGAGGCTTATTGCAACAAACGATGATAGTGGGAAGAATTGGCTTGAAGGAGTTCTAAACAGAGTTGTGAACTACTAGGTGGGTCCCGATGGAGTGTCATTTTAAAAAGTGGGTCCTGGTGCTAAAAAGTTTGAGAACGACTGCTCTAGACCTAACCCTCCTCACAGGGTTCTTGTGAAGATATAGTAGAAGAAAAGAAAATCCTGTACAGTATATGCTGCCCTGACCTCTATGGGGGGAGGGGGGGTAAAAATGTAACAAAGAACTATATTGTAACCCTTTTTTAGTTTTAACTTAGAGTTCCTGCGCAACAGAATCTAAAATGTGAAAGCTTTGGATCAAACACTGAGACCTGATTAGCATCCCTCCCAGTTCCCCTTTGTAGTGCAAAATGGAAGCACACTCTCCCATCTTCTGCTTTTGTTTCAGGATTCCAGAGCATCCGTGGGTGTTTATGTGAAGGGAAATCATTTTTGCTTTTAGCTCTATTTTTCTTGGGTATTGACCTGAAACTCATGCAGCAAATACTCCCCCAGCATAGTTCAGATAGAAACAGCACTGTGTGAAAGGCTTTTCCTTCTTTCTGTTGGAAGGAGGATTCCACATCAGTTTTAAGCTACAGGAAGAAAGCTTTGAAGCAAACTCTGAGTGATATCAAGGGATGGTGGTTATGAAGTGGTAACAAGAAAATCATTAAAATTTAGCAGGTTAAGAACCCCAATTAAAAAATGGTCAGGCTTAATCTCTCTGGGAATTTCTCCTCCCTTTCCCCTCCTTTGCATGTTAATTTCCAGAGTTTCTCCTTCACTCTCTAATTTTCAAAGAGAAACTTTTCAAGAAGTCCTCAAACTAATTCCTACCGAGGCCCTTTTCATGTGACCAGTGGATGTATTAAAGATCCACTGTTCCTGCTTCCAACCTCTGCACATTCACCTGATATGTACAGGTATCTACAGATATGCCTACAGGGCAGGAGGTGAGGTCTGGAGGTTGAGGTGTGGTCTGGAAGCTTACCTTGCCTGAAAAAGCTAAGCAGGATCAGTTGCTTGGATGGAGACAGAGACTGAGGCCACTGGCATGTCTGAGTGGAGTGTGGAAGAGTCAGCTGGTAAAAAAAAGGATAACATCTTTGAGAAACCGGTCTGAAGCGTGGTTTGCAGCTGCCTGCAAGAGCTTGGAAAGCGCAAGAGCCAGGATGATAACTGCACTATGAAGGGAAACACCTGGAGAAATGGGTTGTCTCGTGGAATAATACTTGTAAAAATTATATTGAAAAATGAATTTATGTTCAACCTGCCTATGTATATCGCCTTGAGCCTATTGAGAAAGGTGGTATATGAATATCATAATAAATAAAATATAGGAACTGTACGTGTGTAGGCCCTCTATGCACAACTGGGGACAATGGACATGATACCAAGCACACACTTGTTGATTACGTGATAAAGGTTTCTCCATCTTTGCAAATACACAGAGATGGGTCTATCAATGGCTATTCGACATTATAGCTAAGAGTAGGCTTGCCATATTTTCCCGGTTTCCAACCGGAACACTCCCCCCCCATCTTTAAATAAATAAATAAATTTTAAGATATATATATATTGTGGGCAAGTGCCCACTTGCCGCCCGAAGGGCTGCTGAAAATTTTATTTATTTATTTATTTTGGCCATGAAAATGGCCGTTTTACCGCCACTGCCACTTACCTGTCCCACTGCCATTGCTGCCGCCATCGTCGCCACCATCTTCCTTGTTGCTGCCGTTGTCCTCGCCGCCGTTGTCGTCCTTCTCGCCGCCGCCCTCTTCATCATTGTCGTCATTGTTGCCATCCTCGCAGCCACGGCTGCAATCCTATACACACTTACGTGGGAGTTTGTTCCATTAAACTCAATGGAGCTCACTTCTGAGCACACATGCATAGAGCTGCACTATAAATCAGGTCAAAGCATCTATATATGACGATAACTTTTCACACCTTACAGTGAAGTTCAAATCCACTACTTTTAAAGAATAAACGCTTGCATGTTCTCTTCCTGAGATGAATGACTGTGACGTATTTGCCTTCTCGCCACACTGTTTCCTGACATCACTGAGCTGTAGGGGTGTTTGCCGAAGTGTTTGTGATTCTCCTTGCCCTTTCCCTCCTGCAGTCCTAGTTTGAGTACGCATGAAGGCACGACACCATTGTCATATTTTGACATTTAAACTTTTTGTTCCAGCTGCTTCGAGCCATTTGCAAATGATGAAGCAGAACTTAAAAAAAGAAAAATCTGTAGCATGGAAAGAGCATTTGAGTTGGAATATCCAAGCTACTACTGTATTTTCTGTCCTAATTGTGGTGATTGTATAAAAAGGCTCTGTAGGGGGATAGATTTTTGGAGACAAAGGGCACAATCCAAACCTACGTAGGCCACCATTGTAACCAGCGGCCCAGCGAAAATGGGAGGCCCCAGAACGGAAAGGGGATTCAAATCCCCTTTGAATTCCCCTTTTGGAAGGGATTTGAATCCCCTTTCCGTTCTGGGGCCTCCCATTTTCGCTGGGCCGCTGGTTACAACGGCAGCCTAAGTAGGTTTGGATTGCGCCCAAAAGTGCCCAAACAATCTCATTTTGCTTGAAGAACGAGCAGTACTGTCCCAGCCATGTGTTCACACATCACATGTCTAAAGAACAACACTTTGAATAAGTGACAAACTGGATAAACCTTTCTGAAGTTCTGCTGAACATGTGGATATCACAGTGGGGAGAGTATTGTGGTTCCACTTTGTCCTCTACTCCTTAGGAGATTTCCCACATTTTTATACCGTCCTTCCTCCAAGGAGCTCAGGGTGGTGTACATGGTTCCTTCCTCCTTTTGTCCTCACAACAACTTTTTGAAGTAGGTGAGGCTGAGAGATAGTGATTGGCCCAAGGTCACCCAGGAAGCATCATGGCTGGGCAGGGATTTGAACCTGGATCCAGGGCCCATGAGAGGGGGATAAAGGGGGTAAATTGTACCCGGGCCCAGGATCAAAAGGGGGGCCCAGGAGTCAAAGGAGGGGGCCCAGAGATTTCCTGGGATCTCAGCTAACCTCATGGAGAGTGAAAGACGGAGACAGAGCCAACTGGGAGGGCAGGTCTACCAAGCAGGTAGACCCATGTTTACCCTTTACATGTATGTTTAAAACATCTTACGTGTGTACTTAACATTTAATATATGAAGATATTATTTGGGACCTTTTGGCGTTTAGGATGCTGTATTCTCTTCTCCCAGGCCAGGGCAGAGTAAATATTTCTTCCTATAGCATGAGCCAGTTTAGAATGAAAAAAACAATGCCTAGTTTAAAATATCAGGTCTCATTTCTTCCCACAAGTGTAACATAAACTGACTCAACATGCTGAGTGACAATAAAAGCAGCATATATTACTGATACCAGTATATTGGCCTGTTATCCTATCCTTATTGGTGATGTTTCAGGAGGTTAAAGTGACCTGTGTTTTGGAAATGGGCTGAATCTAATATTTCATCATGCAGAACACCACAGATGCCAACAATAGGTACCAAAGCATCCCCAGAAGAGGGGGGGAAATGCATCGTGTCACTGCTTCTTGTTATAAAGGATGGCTGGGAGGTTGGGTGAGAGGAGCTCCAGTTGGGTCCATGAGCCTGTAATAGAAGGCATGCAAGCTCTAAGAAGCCACTGCTGACAGGCTTGATGCATAAAAGAAGCAAGCATGCTATTGAAGTACTGTATTTCTGTCTCGCATAAGGATGCCCAACGCCACGAACAGGAAAGAAAAACACAAGAAAACCAAAGAGAAGGGAAAGATTTCACCTTGAGCAAGTGGCCTACGGTTGCAATCTTATACATGCTTACCCGAGAGCAAGCTCCACTGGATGAAGCAGAATTAATTTTGACGTACCCTGCCTGCTTGGTGCCTTCCTCATTGGAAACCCTGTCTCATACTCCATCACTTGCAGAGGCATGGTTGGTGGGCACCCAGGCTACAGAACTCGCTCCTTCCCATGAGATGTCCTTGCTTGCATTTCAGTGGGCCGTAAAAACCCATCTGTGCTATTTGGGTTTTTATTGCTTGTCTTGCCGTCTGCTCTCTGTTTATTGTCCTCCTTTATATATTTGCTCATTCATTCAGTTGTGTTTATATATTTTATTATTAATGTCTCATGGCCATATTATTCTTTGATGATTTTTTTATATGCTGTTAGCTGCCCTCCTTTAAGGGATGGAAGGACAGGATAGAAATGTCTTAAATAAATGTATTAATACATTTCAGTTTCAGTTAGGCTTGCGCTGAGAACTTCCTGCAGGGTGGTCTCTAGGGGAGGGTGGCTGCCACTTGCAATTTCCTGCCTTTAGAAGTAGGTTTTCTCTGTGCCAGGTGCAAGGGAGTGACAACAGGAAACAGGTTATCTTGTTGGCTGTGTGCTCTCAGAGGCATCTGGTGGGGCCACTGTGTGATACAGGAAGCTGGACTAGATGGGCCTTTGGCCTGATCCAGCAAGGCTCTTCTTATGTCCTGGTTTTTGAAACATTCACACATCTGGTTTGCACAACAAAAATCCACAAAGAAAATTAGTCCCCCTGGACTCACAAAGTAAGGGATAGTCAAGGAAATTAGCGCTAAACTTGCTTGTTCTCAATTCTGTGGCAGAGAAAGACAACTGAGCTACTCCGAAGCAGTCAGGGATCTTTGAAGACCATGACCCCCCGTACCAGTTGGAAGTTGGTAATGCTTGTTCCAAAAGTCAGCTCAAAAAGAGTATAGGGCTGAATAATTGAATCAATTTTCTTAAAATGCAACATCAACAGTTTCATTTGTGGAAAGCAAAATGCAGTTTGTGTTATTTTTCTTGGCCTAATTATTAACAACGATGAAAAGGAAAAATGGCTCATGGATACATACCTGACTCTTTTTTGACCTTGTCTGCCTCTTTACAAGAGATCATATTCTGTATGTAGAAAAGTAGAAAAGCTCATATTCTGATTTGAGATGTGATCTTTCATTCACTTTGCACATGGATTTGTGTAGAGAGAATAGAGAGTGGAACCATGCACAGATTAGACCACAATGTCTGCACAAGGCTGCAGTTTAAATCCTATGACTATATCATGTGCTGCTCCATACCGGTTTGTAACGGATATCTGAAATGGAATCTTTATTTTACAAAGGAGAAGGTAAGTTATCATATTATGCCAGCTTTCCAGAAATTGACACTTCTAACCTTTTGTGGGCTTTGCAAATGAACATTGAAGAGTTAGAGAAAAGGTATACAGAGAAAATAGCCACGGCAGCATTAAACTTCTTCATAGACTTATGAGTTGCCTTTCTGAACAAAAATGCACGTAAAACTTATAAGAAATAAAACTCACGAACAAGAAGCACAAGAAGAAACCAAACGCAACGAATTCTAAACATGAAACAGCAGCAGTTCTTGCCTGGAAAATGGGAAGAAAAACCAGCAGAAAAAAACAACCGGCCCAGCGTACAATTAATCTAATTGGTTAAAAATTGATGTGTATTTTTAAAGCATTCTGAAAGCCTTCAGATGCCAATAGTAAAAAAATACCAAATAAGGATAAAGACCAATTATCCTGGGAAAGTGTTCTGTAGTGTGGACAGCATTGCTGACCAAAAGGCGTGTCCTCGCAGATTGCACCTTAAGCCAAATTTAACCATGACATTATCAGGCAAGAAGAATTTATCTGTGCAGTGCTGCTAGTGGCAGCTTCTGCTTCAGGGGGCCCTAGGGAAAAAAAATCCTGTGAAGCCCCCCCCCACTGCACTCCCCCAGGCTTTGAAAAGTGCATGCATACACCAGCTACTCCTCCAAGTCCCTAAAACAGAGCAGCAGGTGGATGTGAGTCTGCCTTTACGTCACCAGCGATAGCAACAGCAATGAAGGGCTCAGCCATTCCCTACCCAATTTCTGGTATTTTTTCCAGCTGGGCACCAAATGGGGGGAGGGCTTAGTGGAAGGCAAGGAAGAGCAGGTGGTAGCAGTAGGCTATCCTCTTTCTCCCCCCCCCCAGTACTATTTAAGAAGCCGCGGATACAGCGTAGGGGAGCTGTGAATTGTCAAATGGAACTGGGGGATGAAGACAATGGCTCACTCTTGCCGCTGCGCTCCCACCAGCACTTGGTCAGTGTCCCTACATGGCCCATGGCTGCAGTGGCCACAGTGCACCACTGCTGTCTCAGCAATGGAAATTCCAACACTCGTCTTGGAAATGGATGGGCCCAAGCAGAAGATTGTTGAGGGGTGGTGGTGGCTGCCCAGCACATGGTGGCTGCCTGCTCCTGCTGCACTCCCGCTCCTCTTCACTGCTGGGGTGGACAGGCACAGGTAAGAGCTCTTGCAGCTTCCAGTGACAAGCAGCCATGCTGTGCCCAGCCAGTAGGTAGGTGCATCTGCAGGCTGCCACACTTGCTGAACTTCAAAGAGAGGACATGGAAGGGAAGGAAGTGGAAAGCAGAGACAGGAGGATGCAGTAACTCCCGGAGAGTTGAGCTAGTGTGGTACCCGCTGCTGGCCTCAGTAGCACTCAGAGCAGGTGGAACAACTCCCAGTACTATGCCCTGAAACTGGCTACCCAAAGTGGTTTGCTTCGCATATGTCCGCTGACATATGAATTGCTTCACCCTGCTTCATGGTAGGGCCAGCCTGCCCACAACTACCTTTTCAGGTTGGTCCTCTGACAAAATTAGTTGCTGACCAAGCTAGATCAGCTTTAATAAGATGGATCATATTGACATTGGTAAGAGAAGGCTTCAGAAAGAGCACACAGCCAGAGCTACTTTTATGTCCCCAAGCATAATGCTCCAACTGACACAGACATGAATTTGGGTAATTGCTCTATGGAGTCTTCCATGGGGTCTAAACGATACTAGCAAATTGGCTAAGCACCACAAAGCTGTGAAATCTGTCTTTCAGTTGGAAATTACAGTATTTAACAGTGGGTTGTAGGTAAATTCCAGTCACTCCAAAGTATTTGAAAACTAACAACAAACGGAAGGCAAAGCACAACAGAAAATAACAGTATGAGTTCTTTTCCCTGTTACGCAGCTAGTCAAAGCAGTTCCTCTGAATCATGCGGCCTTTTTAACTATGTGGTTGAAGATGGCTCCATTGGAGTATGGGGCGAAGAGCTATTTCTTGCATAAAGCTCAGTCCTTCTGTAGTGCTGTGTGCTTTTGTCCGCTGAAACCACATGCAAGAGAGGAAGGCGTCTGTAAATGACAGTGATCAACACTAAAGTCCTCAACACTTACAATACAATGCAGCCTAACAACAAAGGCACCCAACCAATCTTCTGCTGAAGAGCAAAAACACTCTCCTGCTCGCAGAAAAAGGATTAGGTTAAGGCAGACACCAGGTACTTATCCTGAACCCCCCCCCTTTCTGTTTGATGTGGTTTCAGGTAGACAAACGTCCGCAGCTGCACTATAGGAGAGCTGGATTTTGGAAATAGTTGCGGGGGCAGGCAGGAGCGGTAGCGGGAGGAGGCCCACTACTCCCTGGAGACATCTGGCTGGCCACTGTGAGAAACAGATTGCTGGACTTGATGGGACGTTTTGCCTGATCCAACAGGGATCTTGTGTCCTCAGAAGAGCCACCACTTCTTCCTTTGCAGCAGGGAAGTTCAAGACCTGCTCCGGAGTTAGGGCAATGCAGACACAGCTTCTCCCACAAACCCTGGGTCATCTCGGGTGGCCAAGAACATGGAGGGAAGGAGAACATGAAGTGACATATGAATTGGGTAGTCTTATGAAACACAGTGGTGGGGCCACTGTGAGATACAGGAAGCTGGACTAGATGGGCCTTTGGCCTGATCTAGCAGGGCTCTTCCTATGTTCCTATATTGGGAACTCTGCCGCCACCCCCTTACCTGGCTCCTTCTTCTACATGAATTCTTGAATCAAAGCAGAAAACGTGAAGCACACTTTGTTTAAAGAGCCCACACAGAGGTAAGCGCAATCTTGCTACTTCCCCCCACGAGCTCTTTTAAAGTGATCTCATTCCTTCCTCCACATGGGCTCTTTACACAAGTTAGCCTATACAAAGCACTGCCCTACATTCCCTGCTTCGATTAAAGAGCCGTATGAGGAAAGGACTGGTAAGGGGGCGAGCTCTGTCTGTGGCGGCACCATGGGGCAGAAGTGGCAGGTGTGTTTGCTGCCCCTGTGCTCGGGCCCCAATCCGCTGCCCGAGGCGAAGGGGTCAAAATGCATCATGGTTGGGCCAGCCCTGGCAGAATGCCACTTAATACATGTTTTGGGAACAGCTGAGCAGGGCTATTGCCTTGCTGTCTTGCTTGCAGGCTTCCTAGAGACATCTGGTTAGTCACAGTGTGCCACTGTGTTCATACACTTACTGCACAATCCTATCCAACTTACACCACTGGTGTAACCGGGGGGGGGGAGGGCAGGGCGGGAGGCTTTGGAGGGGAGATGAAAGGAGTCAATGATGGAGTCCCTCATGTAAGGCTCCTGAGAAAACTCCACACTCAGGGAATAAGAGGGCAGGTCCTCTTCTAGATTAGGAACTGGTTGAAGACCAGGAAACAGCGAGTGGGAGTCAATGGGCAATTTTCACAATGGTAAGAGGTGAAAAGCGGTGCCCCAAGGATCAGTCTTGGGACTGGTGCTTTTCAACTTATTCATAAATGACCTGGAGTTGGGGATACGCAGTGAGGTGGCTAAGTTTGGTGATAACAGTAAACATTTCCAGGTGGTGAAGTTCAGTAGGGATTGTGAAGAGCTCCAGAAGGTTCAATGCGCTTCAATGTAAGTAAGTGCAAAGTGATGCACATTGGGGTATGAAACAAAAACTTCACATACACGCTAATGGGTTCTGAGCCGTTTGTGACGGATCAGGAGAGAGATCTTGGGGTGCTGGTGGACAGGTCGATGAAAGTGTCAACCCAGTGTGCGGCGGCTGTGAAGAAGGCCAATTCCATGCTCGGGATCATTAAAAAAGACCAATATCATTATGCCCTTGTACAAATCAATGGTAAGGCCACATCTGGAGTATTGCATCCAGGTCTGGTCACACCTGAAAAAGGATATAGTTGAATTGGAAAAGGTGCAGAAAAGAGCAACCAAAATGATTCGTGGGCTGAAGCACCTCCCTTATGAGGAAAGGATACAGCGTCTGGGGCTTTTCAGTCTAGAAAAAGGCGCCTTATGGGGGACATAATTGAGACATATAAAATTATGCATGGGATGGAGTGGATAGAGGCACGTTCTTCTCCCTCTCGCACAACACCAGAACCAGGGGACATGCACTAAAGTTGAGTGGAGGGAAAGTTAGAATGGACAAAAGAAAATATTTCTTCACCCAGCGAGCAATTCATCTGTGGAACTCCTTGCCGCAGGATGTGGTGATGGCACCTGGCCTAGATGCCTTTAAAAGGGGTTTGGATAGATTCATGGAGGAAATGACCATCACAGATTACAAGCCATAAGCAACCTCCTGGTTTTAGAAGTAGGTTTTCTCTGTGCCAGGTGCGAGTGAGTGTCAACAGGAAACAGGTTATCTTGTTGGCTGTGTGCTCTCAGAGGCATCTGGTGGGGCCACTGTGAGATACAGGAAGCTGGACTAGATGGGCCTTTGGCCTGATCCAGCAAGGCTCTTCTTATGTTCTTATGAGATTTAAATCCCCCTTGAAGGGGATTTGAATCCCCTTTCCGTTCTGGGGTCTTCTGTTCTTGCTGCACCACTGGTTACACCAATGGTGTAAGTTGGATAGGATTGTGCTATTATACACTCTGAGAACCTTTGGTCTTGGTTCTCAAAAGAAGCTGGATAACAGTTAATTGTATCAATAACAGAATGAAGCTTCTGAGGTTGAAGATACAGCCTCAAACACTGAAAAGCTTATCCATCTTTTCTTATTTTCTGGGATTTCAAGCATACTACCCCATATCTCCACTACCATTAGAGAGGAAGGGAATAAAGGTTTATGGGAGAAGACACTGAGGAAGCAGAGATGTTGTACAATTCAGTGCCAAATACATTTTGTTCTTGTTATAGAGATGGTTGATCTTCCCATCCAATTTTAAACCTGTTCATACAGACTGAATTATTTACTCTGGCATCCAAGTTAGGTACATATTGGCCTCAGAATGCAATCTAAGACACGTGTGCACCAGAATCTCTTGCAAGGTCACAGACGATACTGTGGTGCATGTCTTCCGTTAAGTGCAATTACAGTGTGATTCAAGCATTCTACTCTGACATCCTTTGTGACATTGCAAGAGGTCCTGGGGCACATCTCTCAGCTTGTACAGCCTCCTGGGATAGCAAAAAAAAAAATGCATACATCAGCTGTGATGCTGGAAGGGCAACTGAAAAGATTCTGCCTATGCTGTGTGCACCACAGAGCGGGACAAAAAGTTTTAATAAACTACAGTAGCAAAACGAGGGACCCAGAACTTTGCGTTTGACACAGTTCCTCATCAAAGGCTCCTGAAAAAACTCCATAGTCAGGGAATAAGGGGGCAGGTCCTCCTATGGATTAGGAACTGGTTGAAGACTAGGAAACAGAGAGTGGGTGTCAATGGGCAATTTTCACAATGGCGAGAGGTGAAAAGCGGTGCCCCAAGGATCGGTCTTGAGACCGGTGCTTTTCAACTTATTCATAAATGACCTGGAGTCGGGGATAGGCAGTGAGGTGGCCAAGTTTGCAGATGACACTAAACTTTTCCGGGTGGTGAAGACCAGCAGGGATTGTGAAGAGCTCCAGAAGGATCTCTCCAAACTGGGAGAATGGGCAGCAAAATGGTTGATGCGCTTCAATGTAAGTAAGTGTAAAGTGATGCACATTGGGGCAAGAAATCAAAACTTCACATACACGTTCATGGGTTCTGAGCTGTCTGTGATGGATCAGGAGAGAGATCTTGGGGTACTGGTGGACAGGTCGATGAAAGTGTCGACCCAGTGTGCGGCAGCTGTGAAGAAGGCCAATTCCATGATTGGGATCATTACAAAAAAGGGATTGAGAATAAAACGGCCAATATTATTATGCCGTTGTACAAATCGATGGTAAGGCCACATCTGGAGTATTGCGTCCAGTTCTGGTCTCCACATCTCAAAAAGGATATAGTGGAACTGGAAAAGGTGCAGAAGAGAGCGACCAGAATGATTCGTGGGCTGGGGCATCTCCCTTATGAGGAAAGGCTACAGCTTTTGGGGCTCTTCAGTCTAGAAAAAAGGCAGTTGAGGGGGAACATGATTGAGACATATAAAATTATGCATGGGATGGAGAGTGGATAGAGAGAAGTTCTTTTCCCTCTCACACAACACTAGAACTAGGGGACATCCACTCAAATTGAGTGGAGAGAGGATTAAAACAGACAAAAGAAAATATTTCTTTACCCAGCGTGTAATTGGTTTGAGGAACTCCTTGCCACAGGAGGTGGTGATGGCACCTGGCCTGGATGCCTTTAAAAGGGGAT
The DNA here is from genome assembly GCA_026170595.1 of Plestiodon gilberti rubricaudatus. Classification (NCBI taxonomy): domain Eukaryota; kingdom Metazoa; phylum Chordata; class Lepidosauria; order Squamata; family Scincidae; genus Plestiodon; species Plestiodon gilberti. The sequence continues at coordinate 21,313,755 of JANXHW010000002.1, read as the reverse complement.
TGGACAGTTTTATGGAGGAAAATTCCATCCCAGCTTACAAGCCATGATGGGGATAAGCAACCTCCTGGTTGTAGGAGTAGGTTTTCTTTGTGCCAGGTGCAAGGGAGTGGCAACAGGATACAAGTATCTTGTTGTCTTGTGCTCCCTGCGGCATCTGGTGATGCCACAGGGTGATACAGGAAGCTGGACTAGATGGGCCTTTGGCCTGATCCAGCAGGGCTCTTCTTATGTTCTGAACTTGAGGAAGAGTTTGTGTGGTGTTGGCCACGATGGTGTAGTTGTTAGCATGGTTGGTCTAGGGACACCTGGGTTCAAATCTTGTTCAGTCACAAATGCTTTTTGAGTGACCTCATAAGACCCTCTGCCAGCCAAACCAACATAATTGAGCTAATTACAATATCTTTCTAACTCTCCTTTTGGGGACATGTTTCCACAAGGCAGAGTAGACAAAGAGAATTGCTATAAGATCAATATGTTAAAATAAATAAAAACAGCACACCCCAAAATCTTCCTTTAAACTGGACAAGATACTTATGAAGGATGGGGGGGGGGGTTGTTTGTTTGTTTATAAAGCTGCGAATTGGCAAAAATAATTTAGGAATACTTTTATGGAGCAACTTGATGGTTCTAATAAGGCAGACCTTGGAGATTGGGATACCCTGGAAAAGGTTCCCGTCCCCCATGCCCTAATACCACTTTCCTTACGTAATGATGCTCATTACTTTTTGACCCCTTTGTCTTCCGTACTTTCTCACTCTAAAACCTGCAGTGATAATCTGGGGGCTGGAGGTATGGTCTGAACGCAGCATGACACAGTCATCTTGCTGAAGTTAATCAGATCAGGGTCTGGTTAGTGCCTGAAGGGAGAAACCACCTGGGAGCGTCATGCATCGCTCCTTGAGCTCCACTGAAGAAAGCTGAGATATAAATGTTGTTTTTGAACTCTAGGGAAGAGAGAGAGCATGTAAAATGCCAAGCTCGCTCTGGGCATCCAAACCCTGTCCAGGGCCGTGCTAACTATAACAGGAACTCGTGCCTGTTTGTCCAGTAGAGAAACAAGCAGTTCTAATTCACAGCAGAAGGGCGAGGACTGTGTGGTCTTCCTTTCAATGAATATTTTAAAAAAAGGAAGAAATGGAACCACTCTCACATAAACCTAGGACTTTTTAGATTCAAAAAGTTTGACTCCCTTTAATGATTTGTAAGTTTCCAAATGAATTCTTGTAATTTAAATCCTTGTAGGATTGTGAAAGCCCAATTCTGTCTGCTTCACTAGGTCATACCCGGCATTTAGGAATACTTACAGCATAATCCTATGTGTCTACTCAGAAGTAAGTTCCATTGAGATCAATAAGGCTTACCCCCAGGAAAGTGTGTAGGATTGCAGCCTTAAAAACCTTAACGCCTCAACACATGCTGTTTTAAGGCTGAGACACACCGCAGGCGGCATGGTGCAGTGCAAGGCAAGGCAAAGTCAGCCTTTGCTTTGCACCACACTGCTTCCTGTCTATACTGCCAGTCTCACATGGGCCATGCCTGGCAAGGCTAAGAGTGGAGCATCATGGCAAACCAAGCCTGAGCAGGGAAAAAGATAACATAGGCCAGCAGGATGTGGCCTTTAGCCACTCTCTCTTCCCCTCCAGCCATGCTCTGTCTAGTGTGCTGGTACATGAAAGCAACGCTTCCTTGCTTAGTCAGCATGGACTGGCACTCCAAGCCCTGCTTGATTGGGCATGCAGCCCAACATATCCTGAAGTAGAAGTTTAAGAGGGCAGAACAGAATCAGGAAGCGGGATGGATTGGCTGGTGGGGAGGAGAAAGTTGCAGGGGGTCTTTTCCAGGGGCACACTCCTTTTCCAAGGAGTACACAACTGTTAAAAAAAGCTGCAAGGCAGAAGCTGTCACACTTTGAAGAATGTTAATGAGTTTTCAATTAAGAACCCAAGACATAAAAATGCTGCTTATTCAAATGACCTCTGGGAAATAGAATCCCCCCACATGGGCCACATCTTTGTTCTGTTTGTTTATTATAACAGGCTGATATATGAGAGGCAGGCAGGTGCATTTTTGCTGTGCAAGGATTTTCCATTCACATGTCAGGTGGGCAGAAAAGCAGCACAGCCTGCTTTTTTTGCAGAGACTGGGAGAAAGGACAGAGGGGACGGGATTTTTGTGCTCTGAATGTTTCACCTGCAAGTTTGGAAACAGGAGTGTACATGTTTGAAAGCCTTTCAAACAGTTTCAAGGACATTTAAAAACTTTGTGGTGTACTGGCTCTGGAATAAAAGGACAATACTGTGGTTAATTTTTGGCTAAATTAACCCAGCAGCACTAGGCACGAAAAACACACATACCCGACAACCCTGTGTCATTAACTTGTAAGTACAGCAAGTCCTCACTTAAAGTTGTTTCGTTGTAAGTCGTTTCGCTTAAAGTTGAGAAAAAAAATTGATTCCTGGCCAGGGGGCCATTGTCTGTGTGGAGTTTGGTGTCCCCATGTATCTATGTGGGCTTTCTCTGGCCCAGAAAGCTCACATTTATTTCAGTGCTTATTAGAAGTGTTTGGTATAAACACTAATATTAAATATTAAAGTTTGGTGATGTTTTTGTGACCAGAAATATGCCGTAAACTCTTATGTATATCAATTAGCCTACAGTAAAATTGGTTTCATTATAAGTCGTTTTGCTTAAAGTTGCAGTTTCCAGGAACCTATTGACAAGTTTAAGTGAGGACTTGCTATAGTTTATAGGCACCTGAATTTCTTTACAGCAATGAGACTGTCAGTGTAGCACAATAACAATTTTATAGATAAGACCTGACATACATGGGAAGTCTCTCCAAACACCAAACAAATAAGAATCTCTTTGTTTGGATAAATTAATGCTTACAATGATGCAAGCAAGGTTTTTAGTCCAACAAAAGCATAACAACGTAAGAAGAGCCCTGCTGGATCCAAATGAATTCTAGTTCAGCTTCCTGTATCTCACAGTGGCCCCACCAGGTGCCTCAGGGAGTACACAAGACAACAAGATAAAAGCATTCTTCAGGCAGGATAAGAACATCAGAAGGGCCTCTGTGTAAGATCAGAGGTAAACTGCAGGGATGTGGATCAAGTTGCTGATTCCAAGTATCAAATTCCAAGTCTTTGGTTGTGAGTTCCTATCTATTTAATGGGGAAACAGGTTTAAACCTGAATAAAATTACGTAGACTTCTTGTAAAAGGCTCCAAGTCTCAAGTCGAGTCTTTCAAGTCTTTTACAATTGCTGAGTCAAGTCACTGAGGCAACTTGAGTCCGACCAGAGTCTTGAGTCAATAGACTCAAGAATGTGGTAAACTGTGAAGCTTGGAAGTGCAGAGCACAAGCCAGAAGGAGGGCTGCACTCAGAAGAGAAACATATGGAGTATGGAAGGTTGTATATATGAATACAACAATATTGTAAAGACCATTCAGGTCTAGGATAGCCTGCCTGTGTAAACTACCTTGAATAAATCTGATGAGAAATCTGATGAGAAATGCGGTATATAAATACAGAAAATAAATACAAGTTAATGGTCATAAACCATTCTTATGTCTCATAAGATATTGCTTTGCTATTACAAGATTTTGCCCAGCAATGTCCTGCTTCAAACAGGACACATGAATATGCAAAAAAGCATGAAATCTACCTGTGATAATACATGTTTATATATTATTGGTACCACACAAGCCAGAACCAGTGGCGTCACTGCAGGGGGGGGCGGAGCACTAAGTTCTGCTGCGATCGGAGCCTCCGTTACACGGAGGAACGAAGCAGCCCCGCCCCCTCGCCTTCGGAGCCTTTCAGGGAAGCTAAAGCAACATGCAGGGAGTCTCCTGCACGTTGCTTCGCTTCCCTGAAAGGCTCCGAAGGTGAGGGGGCGGGGGCACTTCGTTCCTTTTGTAATTTTTGCTTAAAAAAACAAAATCTTGTAATACTCCCTGCATGTTGCTTTAGCTTCCCTGAAAGGCTCCGAAGGCGAGGGGGCCTTTGAAAGTCAATCTGGTGTCCTGTTGCAAAGAACCCTTTCTTTATTCAGCGAATCAAGAAACAGACAGCGCTTGAATCTTGAAGCAATCTCAATAGCCCAACGACAGCCTAAATTTCTCTTTAATCGTCAGCAAGAATTATCTTACATCAATAAAATATGGTTGCCTTCTTTAAACAAATCCTTCAAGCAGCGGAGCGAACAGGGAAAGCAAAGCACCAAGGAGAGGTCATCCCCAGTCATTGAGGAATTGACAGCTTCTGCATTCAATTAAGCCATCAGCTTGATTGATAGCTTTTGCATTCAATTAAGCAATCAGCCTCTAAAGCCTGCTTCTATTTAAACTGAGTGCATGCAAGACAAGGTTATGGACATCTTTCAGCCTGTGGCTGAGCCTCTTTTGCTTCTGAAGAAACCCCAACTGACTGGGGAGAAACATCAAGCGGGAAGAATTCAAGACTTTCTATCGTTCTGTCAGCTTTGGATAATCCGTTTGCCCGCTCTGCATTGCCTTGCATCGCGGTAGGACTGAGGAATTTCAACTGACAACGTAAGATTAATCTTTACTTCTTCAATCTAAGAGCTGAAATTACATGGCTGGAAATCCCATGAATGTTGTGTCTTTGAATATAATAACAAGCCATGAAAACCTGCATGTACTCATGAAATAAGTTAATTACAACAGAGGCAACTGAAATGCAACCAGTTACATTGTAAGTTGTAGGAAACTATGACGTCAGAACATTGGTCTATCTTGTTCAGTATTGTCAAAACTGACTGGCAATGGATCGCCAGGGTCTCAGACAGCAATCTTTCTCAGTCCTGTCTGGAGATACTGGGGATTGTATTATGAGCTCTACATCTGAGCAACAGTTCTTCCTTAACGATGGTCGACACAGGCAGAATTGTACTGTTTCTACAACAACCCAACTGAAATGGAGGTTAGTAGCAGTACCTCTAATCCTGTGCTTAGCAGCAATTTCACAAACAGTTTGCTATCCGGTGCTACACAATCCAATTTAAAGAGGCCACTACATACCTGGGGTTTGTGTGCATCAGTTCTCAATTGGATTACAAACTGGTCGTGCTGTTTCAAGTTACATGAAGTCTCTTCAAGGATAAAACAGTAAATATATGTTCCCTTTGTCCTATTAGCAACCAGCAGTAAGACACAGCATTGTCCCTAGTACCCTTTAAGTCTCATAAGGCCCTTAGAAGAGACCGGGGGGGGGGGGGGAATCCACTATGTTGGAAAAATTGAAAGCAAAAGAGAAATGATTGATTGAAGTTACATTGGATGGTACTACACAGTAAGTAGTTAGGAAGTTTTCATAGCATGCAAGCTATCACATCATTATTATGTTACAGTGTAGAGTTGGGGAAAACATCAAGAATTGTACTGGAAACAGCGCAGGAGCCAGAGAACTTTGAAACTAATGCCATGATCTCAAGAGAGCTATAGACATGGATTTTTAGAACAGCAGCCTCTCGACTCATATGCTAGGAATTTCAAAAGCAGTTTGGTATAACATGGAGGTTGAAAGAAAGAATCCAAAATTCCACGAGGGTAGTGCAAGCCCCTTTTATTAAATTAGCAGTGCAATCCTATGCGTCTCCACAGCAGTAAGCCCCATGTTCAATGTTGCTTACTCTCAGGAAAGTGAGTATAGGATTGCGGCCTCAGTCAGTTTTTGAATCCCAGCCACATTAACAAGCTGGAGGATTTATATCCTCCAGCTTGCACATATATATCCTTGTGTCATACACATACATATGTTGTACCTGTATCATTAGCAAGGAATTTCAGCTCATGCTCTGAAACAGATTGTTTAAAGTGCCTGGCATTGCTAATGACATGTGTCTAAAAGCATATCCAGAAGTTGTTCATATCACGGGAGGGTTTGATCTTCGACTGCAATGTTCCTAACACCACATTTTTTTACAAATTTTCTACTATGATAAAGGTTAAAATCATTGGGCTGGTTCACACAGTAGGAAAGACAGACATTTGCCAAACTGGGTTGACATTTGGTTTCTTGCTTATGCCTGTTTATACTGTAAGAGGTGGCAAATCAAGGAATGAATGGCAGGAAGACGTTCCTAAAGACGATGATTCTATTTTTTGAGCCTGCATACAGCTCTTCTATAATGTGCACTGTATATACTGTTCTACAAGAGAAAAAAACAGGTTCATGGAAGCACTACCTGATAATGGTAATCTTGCAGTTTGACACTTCCACACAATGGTAAACAGTGCCATCTGCTGTTCATTCTTGTTACACGAACAACCCTCTAGCTACCTAAAGAAAGGTTAATTATTGTATTTATCTAAAAATATTTGTACCCCGGTCTTCAGCTAACAGTAAAGGACTACTATCAGCAATCCCATTAATCACCGATTCCTACTGATCAGTAAACAACTCAATGAATCCACTTTGGAACAGCATAGCTCTTTAGCAGAGGCCAACTTGACAGTGTGTACTAGACCTAATTCTCATTGCAGTGATAAACCTGTGTCTGGGCCATATCACTTCAAATAGCAGGTGGGAGTACATGTGATTTACCACAAAATATTTCTTGCACAAAGAAAACTATGTAATGTGAAAGCAAGAATAAGCTAAGTTAGAATTCAGCAGCAACTAATTCCAACACCCAGGTCTGCCACTCTTACATTTATAGCCTGAATCTAGGTAACTCATTACCTAAAGGCAAATCCACACAAGCTGCTGATGTAGAATTTACAGTATGTGGTGAAGCTATTTACCTATCTGGATCACCACATGCCCAGCTTCCCATCCCTGTACTGTATAATGAACAATTGAGAAAACGTTACTCAATGCAAAGTGCATGAACTGGGTGACAGGTAAATCAAACAGATGGTGGTGAAGCATCATCAATTCATACCATGGAGCAAGCAGATGGCACTGAAATTCAGCCTTTGTTAAAATGTTTCACTTACACAGGCTTGTATAGCAAACCCTAACCTTCTCAGACACTGTACCTATGAATAATCCCTCATTCAATGTTACAAGTATACGTGTATTACATCCAAATCCATCTGGCTCTTTGTGCTGGCGGAACACGCTTTCCACCAGTGCTGGCTGCCTGAGCGCCAGAGGGAGGGTTGGACTTGCACCGTGCAGGCAGATCAATTCTGATATGCCTGCACAGATCAACGCGGACTTGCACCAGCTATCAAGCATGCGCAGGCCCGAGTTGACTCATAGCAGCTGCCGGGGCTTACCCAGGGACAAAGGAATAAATGTTCCCTTACTCCAACGAGGTCTCCAGAGGCCAACCCCTCCCCCCCCAGTATACAGTGGTAGCCGTGCTTGCATTGCTGCACGTGGAGTTACAATTAAGAACATAAGAAGAGCCCTGCTGGATCAGGCCAAAGGCCCATCTAGTCCAACATCCTATATCTCACAATGGCCCCACCAGATGCCTCAGGGAGCACACAAGACAACAAGATACCTGTATCCTGTTGCCACTCCCTTGCATCTGGCATTAAGAGATAGCCTATTACTAAGACCAGGATTGGGCCATTATAAATACAGAAGCCCATATATAGAGCTGGCTCATAATGTAATATACTTGTATTGGTGTTGTCCTCCAAACTGATGCAGTTACTACTCTGACAGGCCCAGTTCTTTGAGCTAACCAATTAAAACCAAGCGTCATGATCTTCTTTAGCCCCTATTCTATGTTTATATTAATTGTATGCTGAAGTTTGTCACATGAAAACTTGAGGAAAATGCATCTTCAACCCTAAGAAAGACCCTAAGCAAGATTCAAGGGGATCAGGAAAAATATGAAAAACATTGCAATGTGCTACCTGCCTGAAAGACTGAGGGATCACAATTTAAGTATACGCATGTCTAACAGTAGAATTCTTCAAACCAGCTTGACCCCTGCAGCTGTTCTCCCCAGGGAAATGAGAAGGAAAAGAAGAGATGGAAGCTATGTTGCCTTAGAAGCAATCCCTCTTGAATACTGCGCTTTATGCAGTGTGAGTGCAAGCAGAACACCAGGATATAAGAAATGAACAATATGCTTCTAGTTTCTAATGGTTGTGAATTTACATCTGGGTTTTCCTGCCAAGAGAACCACTTTAATTTAAAAAAAGCCACACAAGATGTTGTCCTTAACATTTCATTGCAAGAGCTATACAAATGCAAGAGCTAAGGCAGTTAACAACACCAGCTAAACTCCTGCACAACCCCCATTCATTCCAAAGAGGTTAGCATAGGAACCATGCTTACATGATTGCACTTCAATAATTCAGATGGAAGTTTAAGCACTGGATCTTGCTTCAGCACTTGGGAGATGGTTCCGGTTATCTGAATTTTAAGTTATAATTCCTTTGGTCTCCTCAAAAGAAATTTAACCAACTGAAGCAGAACTTCATCATTAAAACCTCTCACATCATTGCCTTCTATTGCTTCATACAGGGGTTGACTTTCAGTTCCCCAACAAATATTCCTTCTAGGGTTATTTTTATCAGCATCAACTGTTAAAGCCAAGGTATTCAACTGGTAACAAAAGAAAGCAAAGTATCTTCCGTCAGTAATCACAGCCTGCGATACAAAGGGCCGGGTCACATCTGCCTCACTCCAGAATCCTGCCGGGGGGGGGGGGGGGGGAAAGAGAGAGAAAGAGAGAAGAATCAGCTAAACAAAGCACTTTCCTATCAACAAAAAGGCAATCTGTTAATGCAAAGGCAGGCCAAATCTATTACAAAGGGATGCATATTTTAACTGTTCAGACTTTTCAGTCCGTCATGTAAATGTTCAAAGATGCCCAAGAGAATTTAATCTAAATGCATAAATTGGACCTCATGAATAATATGTGTGGGGCACCTTAAAAGTAATTTACCTTGTAAATAGTAATTGCATAGGTGATCATCAACCACCTGCTCCACCCATGAGCTCTTTTCTGCACTATATCCAAGGAGACCATCCCAACCGTTTCAGAATGGAACCAGCAAAATAAAACATTCCATACTGCAATATTATGCTAATAGTACAACTCTATCAGCCATTAAGATGAAAACAAAACCAGTAAGTAGTAGCCAGAGAATCATAAAGGTAAAGGTGACCCCTGACAATTAAGTCCAGTCATGTCCGACTCTAGGGTGTTGTACTCATCCCCATTTCGAAGCCGAAGAGCCAGCGTTGTCCGAAGACGCCTCCGTGGTCATGTGACCGGCATGACTCTCCTTGCCGCAGCACGTAACATGCAGCTGGAACACGGAGCGCTGTTTACCTTCCCGCAAGCGGTACCTATTTATCTACTCGCATTAACATGCTTTGGAACTGCTAGGTTGGCAGGAGCTGGCCTAGCAACGAGAGCTCACCCCGTCGCGGATTCGAACTGCTGACCTTTCGATCAACAGCTCAAACTATACAAGAGTTACAAGGGGCTGTAGCTAACCAAAGAGACAACCCTCACACTTCTTTCTGTACCCCCAAGACTATGTTCCTCAATTTTTTCATAGCTTTTCACTTGTTTAAATCACATTCCAAATGTTAAGCAGATTTGTGAATTTGTTCAATATTTTATGAAACCAGAGAGCTTTTATTGAGATAACCTCAATAAATGCATTTCAAGGAGCCATTACCTTACCCTGGTACATTGCTTGTGCTCCAGTCCAAGCAAAAAGACTTGCAATTCCATTGGCTCGGATAGGAACTTCAACCTGATCAGCGAGGTTCAATTTTAGAAGTCTCTCCCTTTTCAGTCTGTCGGGAATCAGGTGAAACTGTGTATGCCCATAGGTGTATGGATCTGCTACCTTTGACCCTAAATCCACAAAAAGAAAGAATATTAGATCCTTTTCTCTACAACACAGAGGGTCCAGAAAAACAAAAATGTATTTAACAGTTGCTTTTCCATTTTGGAAATACACAAAAAGAATAAAATAGTAAAATACTAAACACTAGATACATGAAAAGCAACAGTAAACTTAAACAGCACTGATACAGCAGATAAAAATACAGGGCAATTCATCCCTGAAGGTGTCTTTGCTTCAAAATGCTAGGCAAGAATGGAAGATCTATTTACTAATTTAAATAAAACACTGACATACAGAATTCATAAGCAGTAGATGTAACACATTTCAAAATTACAGGTAAACTTTGTAAACACAATTAGAAAACTCTAGCATCTATCCTATAAGTACATACAGTTGACTGTGAAGTCAGGATAGCAGGAAGATTAAGACATTGCATCCAAACACCTTACCAGTGAGTAGTGTTTGACACTTTTCCCCCCAACATAAAAGAAACTACCACTTAAAATTCCATCTCAAATCCAGACTAGACATACTATTACACCATTCACTTAATCAAAACGTGCTGGTTTAGGATATGAACATTTCTGATTCAAAATTCGCAGCCAGACTCACTATATGGCTCAATTTGAACAAGGCTCTGTGAAGAAACACAGGAAGTAAGAATGACCCACCTTAAAGGTCTATTTAAGGACTCAGATAATGTATGCAATGCAATTTGAACACTTGCAACATTCTCTCTATAGATGTTGAACATTATCAAGGTACTGAAGTCATGCTGCTAAGGAATTTTTTCAAGAAAAAAAATGATAAACAAGTGTCTTAAAAGCGTATCATGAATTATATCAAGTCACGGCACCAAGACATTTTAGAGCAGAGACAACGTGAACCAGCCCAAATGGTTGTATGCAATAACTGAAAGGAGAGTAATATATTTGGGTTTTCACAATCATACCTATAAATATTTTGTTGTCATACTGCCTTTTGAACAATGGAAGCTTGTCAGGTAAAATATTAACAACAGGAACTTCTCCAGGGGCGATATAATCCAGAGGCACAAACTTGAAGAAATGAGAAATTCATGTCAGCAAACAGGAATTATGATATTCAGGCACCACCAACAATGCAACACTGATATACGGTAATTCTGCTAATGAAACTACTTAAGTTCAAAATTTGAATTATGGTGAATTTTCTCACCTGAAGGAATATGACCACCTCAGGTGACCACTCAGTGCTCAGACACCTACAAACTTGTCAGGAGGAACAGTTGAGAGCCATGCATTCAGTTATTACATGATGTGAGAGATGCAGAGCACCTTCTGTAGCACTACCCCCTAAGTCAGAAGCAAGCAAGGCTCAAGTTGCTCCTCCATTTGGTCCCTGTGCCTGGCTTTCTCTGTAGGCGGCTACGTGCACAGGGGCTCCACATCATCCTATGAATCCACGAACACTTAAATGGAGGCAAGGAACCAGCCCATTTCCAGCTGCTTTCTTGGGGCCATGTGTAGGAGGGCACACACAGGAATACAACACTGCCAGCACCTTCCTTGAACTTGGGAGATTCCCCAGTCCAAGGCAAGCAGCAGTGACGGGGTGAACAGTCTGATGCAGGAACACCAGTTCGCCTACCAATATGATGTAGAAGGGTAAGAAGGAAAGACTATGACCAGGACGACCTAGAGTTGAATTTCCATTTCACCCTGAAGCCAAGGGGTCTAGCGTCTGTGACCACCTCTCAGTCTAACCTACCTCACAGGATTGCTGCAAGTATAAAATAGTAAAGGACAAACCATATATGTGACATGAAGTTTCTAGGAGAAAGACTGATAAAAGTGTAATACATTGGTGAGCTGCAGGTACAACCTGTCAGCACTCCCCCCACTTTCACTTTTATCTAACTTATACAACATAAGGATTATTTTATTCCAATCACATATTCTACCTAGTTCAGTTAAACTACAAACTTGACGGGCAGCACAATCCTGCCTAACTTTAAGCAGCCAGCCTAAACGGCCGGCCACTGTATCCTATGGCCGTCTTGGGCTGCCCCAGGGAAGACCGGGAGCACCTCTGGAGAAGGGGACGTATACCTCCTTCCCCGGGTGTAAGCTGGCCGGGGCCCAATGGGCCTCCTCGGATATACACCAGGTCCAGGCCTGGCGTACATTTGGGGAGGCCGAGTAAGGCTGACCCAGGCTGGGAACAGGCAGGATATCGGCGGACAACGCCACCGATATCTCCGCCCCCTCCTAGCCCAGGCCGGCCAATGGCCACCCCCCCGGCTGCCTCTGCCCGCCATCCCCCCATCTCTGCACCAACCAGTGCAGGACGTACCTCCATTGGCGGCGGCAGGGTTCGGAGGGCGGCGGAGTGAGGGCCACCAGTCTCCGAGCCGGTGACCCTTACCCCCAAGTCATTGCAAATGTGTTTTATGACACATTTGCGACACTTTGGAGCTGCTCCAAACTTAGAGAGGATTATGTCATAAGTGCCGTGAAACAGAAACAAACTGCCTACGTTCTATATCCTGCTAAAGTAAAAAAGCAATTATTTGCATTTATGTTTATCAGTCTAGGGTGCAATTGTCAAAGATATACTCAAAATTCATACCTCTGAAAGCTGCTTTGATATACGAATTTGACAGCGTGGTTTATCATCTATCTGAAATCTCAGAGGGTCAACTCTCCCTTTCCGATGTCCACGAGGAACAACGGTCTCACCACGCATCCAATAGAAATTTACTTCAGGCTGAAAGTCTAAAACAACAAGAGCATCTTTGACACTGTAAATGTAAGGACCCCATCATATTGATTGGGTGTATTTATACTTGCAGCCAAGGTTGCATTCCTGATTGCAGATTAATTATCACGATACATACTGTGCACAAAAACTTTTGAATTTTAAGTACCCACATCCATATTTTACAATGAAAGCTGAACAACTTCGTAGCAATTCAAATAATTTCATGAAGAGATGTTTTGAGACATTAACCTGTTTCCATCCTTCTTTACAGTCAAGATATCTGTAGGTGTGATTTCCCCCCCCCATCGAAAAAAAAGCTAGAAATCTGATGTTCAAGCAGCATTTTTCAGACAGTCATGCCATTACATGTTCCAGGATAACTCAAATTCTGAGTTACACACACAAACTTTTCCAAAGTAGGGTCATTCCGTGTCAAATCAACCAATGAAAAAACCAAGGGAGGTCAAAGAGGCATTTAAGTGGCTTAAAGCTGTATCAGGGTCCAAATACTCAGACTCCTTTATATGACTAAGACCAGGAATCTCATAATTCTCAGGACGAATTTCCTTTTCAAGTATATTGTTTTCCATCTGACAAGGCTTCTATTCATGTGTGGTTTGATTTCACTATTTAGTGAAACCATCCAATCAGTTACATTCCTCAAGTCTTTACTAACCCAGTGCCCCCCTTTTTTTAAAAGGGCTGCAACAGTTTTTTGACCACTTATTCTCCTCCATATTTCAAATCATGTAATTATCAAACAGTTAATGAATTAAACTTAATAAAGACTAATAAAGCAGCTTCACAACAAAAATGTCCTAGAAACCTTCACTAAAAACACACTGTCCAAACCCACTTAAATGCCTCTTTGACCTCCCTTGGTGAGTCTCCGGTGTGCAAGAAGAAAGTATCTAAAGTGCAAAGAAAAGATGGGGAAGATTAAAAGGACCTACAAAGAATTATTTTTTTACTTCTGAAGATGATTTAGATGAGGAAAAATATCACTGTGCTGATTCAGAAATTATTCAGCAACTAAAGGAAAATTTTAAAACTACGAACAGAAGTAAAAAGCTCATGATTTTGATAGTTTTACCAAAAAGCTGATCCTGTAAAAGAATAGAAAGTGAATTCATGCTCTATAAATCTATCTCTATAAGTCCTGTTATAAATTTTTGGATTCATTTCAGTTTACCACCTAATTTTATCAATGTAAACTGTAGAAAAATGGACTTGAGGGGTTTAATTCCTGGTCACTGCCAACAAGAAAATTTAATTTTTGTATGATACCATTGAGATACCATCTTGAAATTTTGACTGATTGACTACAAGACATATACCTTTAAGTGTGATTTTTTTGAAAATTTTAAAAAAGTTCGATTTTTCAAAATTTCAAAATTAATATTATTTGAATATTTTTGAATTTCTTGAAAATTTACAATTTTGTCATGTTGTATATCAAATGAAAGCCCTATTCATAAGCTTTAAAATGACACCTGTCCCATGTCTGTAGCTTTCCTCGTTATCCTGTAACTGGCGTTTGAATGTATGGTGACAAGTGGATTTTGGCCTTTTTTGGCAATTTTGAACATTCAATATCTCAAAAACGGATGGACAAAAAAATCTGAAAAAAATAATTTTTAAACATCTCATAGTAAGCTACAAATGTACCGAAAATGAGCAAAATCCGTGACATCAAGTTCCAAAATGTATTTTTTATTGGTTGATTTGACACGGAATGACCCAGTATGCTTTTCTTAGAGCTCTGGTCAAATTTCAATTCAACAATGTGCCATTCCACACCAAGAACTGGAATAATACAGAACTTCCTTAAAATATTCTTGTAAGGATTACTGACGTACATGAAGCCAAAAGCTTCTATAAATTTATTTACCTCAAATTGTATAAGTCACTAGCTAAACAACTTAACTTTTCTTTTTTAAAATGAAATTGGGTATTACCTTTATTAGGAGCACCTACAAACACTGGAGCAGTGAGAAAGTTTCAAATTTTCCAGAACTCTTCATCAAGCCAGGTGAGTAAGCAAAACAAGAGTAACAAGCAAGGCACGTAGGAAAAATTCCAACCAAAGCCTGCAGTTTAGGATCAATCTACACACATATGGGCTGCAATCCTATCCACACTTACCTGGGTGTAAGACCCTCTGACTATAATGGGGCTTACTTCTCACACAGACTTATTTTTGCGTGCATAATAAGGAAAGGAATCGCACCTACGGCAGAATAAGACAAGAACACCGGGTTGAGGCTGGCCAGGCGGGTGGTGAGGGTAGGCACTAGGTGGGTGAGGAAAGGCGCTGGTCCCTGGTCGCTGTCGCGGAAGAGGAAGGGTTTCCGCTTGCGCTGGTAGAAATGCTCCTGGAGCAGCACGTCGCACACCAGGGAGCGGAGCTGGGCCAGGTCCAAGCCACCGTCGCCGCCTCCCGCCGCCTCTGCTTCGGCGGGCAGCCCCTGCACGAAGACGGTCTTGGTGAAGTGCTGGTACCAGCGGTCCGCATTGAGCGCCCACGTCTGCGGGTAAACGACGTACTTGACGCGCTGCCGCTTCCCGTAGAGCCGCAGCTTCTCCTCGACGGAGGGCGCGTCGTGAATCTCCTGGTAGTAACGCTCCCGGCGCCGCAGCTTGGCCGCATGGCTCTTGGCCGTGAGGGAGGCCACCACCGGCGGGTACAAGGACGCTGGCGGGGGGGCCAGAGGAGGACTAGGTACGACGGCTGGTTCGGTGTGCACTGACCGGCGGCTGCACAGCAACCGCCAACACCTGGCCGCCGCCATCTTGCCGGCCGGAAACGGAAAAGGAAAGGCCGCCTCCGGTCACGCCAAGTATCACGATTGGCCGCGCGGCTTCACGTGACTTGGCGGAGACCGCGCGCCGTTTCAAAGCCTTCAAATACCAGGCAGGCAGGTGGAGTGGAAGGACGGGGACGTGGTGGTCGGCTGTTGCGCATGGTCTCGGAGCCTGTAATGCGCGCGGCTGTCAAATCACTTTTTAACGCTAGGGTCTGGAGTGGAAGGACGGAGCAGAACCAGAGAATTAAAAATTACTGATGAACCTGAATCGGAACTAAACCCATGACTTTTTTTATAATGGTTCAGTGACTCCCCGCTGGCAAGAACCAGAATTTTTATTTTATTATAGCATTATTATACCCCAACCCCCATCAAATTATCTCTAAGGGGCGACTTATATAACAGCTCAAGCCAATATAAGAATAAAATCAAAAAGCAATTAAAACAACTGAAAGCTGTATCTGCATAATAAGCAGTATTTATGGTTATATTCCATTAAAACCTTGAGCAAACAAATCAGCTTGAATGGACATCATAGTACAGCTGCTGTTAGTTAATAGCAGGTTTTGGCTGGGAAGGGGTTTTAATACAGGTTCAGTTCAGCATGGGTGTTATTTCCAAAATATTGTTCTCATGTGTCTCTAATATATGCCACTCTGTTTTGTACGATACCGAGTAGGAAAATTACTGTCCTGTCCTAGTTTGGATGGGTTTTGGCTGGGGGCTAATAAAAGCATGCTCTTGGAACAATTTCAGATCTAAAATATTGTTCTCAAGTGTTTTCTAAAAATGTCCAGCTGTTTTTTGATTCATTAATTAATATACTGTTCCATTCTGGCTTGTTGATTGTTCCTTTGTCTTATGAATGGATTACCTTAATTGTGGTCTGGAGGGGATCAAGTGAAAAATTGTAACTTTTCCTTTTCAAAATTAAATAATGATTGGCCGCATCTGATCACCACCTACCGTACCTCATTTCATACGAGCAGGGGACACCCAAAGCAAAGCAGGACCTCAACTGATTATCTTAAAATGTAGGTTCAAGAGGAGAGAAGACATTTCTCTAGATCAGTGATTCTCAGACCTTTTAGCACCGGGACCCACTTTTTAAAATGACACCCTATGGCACTGGTTCCCAAACTGGGAGGCGTAGCTCCCTGGGGAACCGTGGGAACCAGCCAGGGTAGCCGTGGAGTGCCACAGAATCATCTCAGAAAACAGTGCAATGCCAATTGGCAGGCATCAACATCATGTAATAACATAAGAACATAAGAAGAGCCCTGCTGGATCAGGCCAAAAGCCCATCTAGTCCAGCTTCCTGTGTCACACAGTGGCCCCACCAGATGCCTCAGGGAGCACACAAGACAACAAGATACCTGTGTCCAGTCGCCACTCCCTTGCACCTGGCACAGAGAAAACCCACTTCTAAAACCAGGAGGTTGCTTATGGCTTGTAACCTGTGATGGTCTTTTCCTCCATGAATCTGTCCAAACCCCTTTTAAAGGCATCTAGGCCAGATGCCATCACCACATCCTGTGGCAAGGAGTTCCACAGATGAATTACACGCTGGGTAAAGAAATATTTTCTTTTGTCTGTTCTAACTCTCCCTCCACTCAATTTTAGTGCATGTCCCCTGGTTCTGGTGTTGTGCGAGAGGGAGAAGAATTTCCCTCTATCCACTCTCTCCATCCCATGCATAATTTTATAAGTCTCAATCATGTCCCCCCTCAGGCGCCTTTTTTCTAGGCTGAAAAGCCCCAGACGCTGTAGCCTTTCCTCATAAGGGAGGTGCTCCAGCCCACGAATCATTCTGGTTGCTCTTTTCTGCACCTTTTCCAATTCAACTATATCCTTTTTGAGGTGTGGTGACCAGAACTGGACACAATACTCCAGATGTGGCCTTACCATCGATTTGTACAAAGGCAGAATGATATTGGCCGTTTTATTCTCAATCCCTTTTTTAATGATCCCGAGCATGGAATTGGCCTTCTTCACAGCCGCCGCACACTGGGTCGACACTTTCATCGACCTGTCCACCAGCACCCCAAGATCTCTTGATCCGTCACAGACAACTCAGAACCCATTAGCGTATATGTGAAATTTTGGTTTCTTGCCCCAATGTGCATCACTTTGCACTTACTTACATTGAAGCGCATCTGCCATTTTGCTGCCCATTCTCCCAGTTTGGAGAGGTCCTTCTGGAGCTCTTCACAATCCCTGCTGGTCTTCACCACCCGGAAAAGTTTAGTGTCATCTGCAAACTTGGCCACCTCACTGCCTATCCCCGACTCCAGGTCATTTATGAATAAGTTGAAAAGCACCGGTCCCAAGACCGATCCTTGGGGCACACCGCTTTTCACCTCTCGCCATTGTGAAAATTGCCCATTGACTCCCACTCGCTGTTTCCTGGTCTTCAAACAGTTCCTAATCCACAAGAGGACCTGCCCTCTTATTCCCTGACTGTGGAGTTTTCTCAGGAGCCTTTCATGAGGGACCGTGTCAAACGCCTTCTGAAAATCCAGATATATAATATCCACGGGTTCGCTCGCATCCACATGCCTGTTGACCTTTTCAAAAAATTCTAACAGGTTTGTGAGGCAAGACTTCCCCTTGCAGAAGCCATGCTGACTCTCCCTCATCAGAGCTTGTAATAGGGAGCCGCGGCCAATGGTCGCCAACGGTCAAGGGAGCCACAGGTTGAAAAAGTTTGGGAAACACTGCCCTATGGGGAACCACCTAGTGTTACGATACTTTTCTTTTTAAAAAAAAGTGATCTAGAAAGAAATATATTTATTTACAAGTACTATTTTAATAAAATACTGTAATTTTATTTACTTATTTGCAAAAAACTCAATCAATTTCTCGTAATAAAGCAGCCCTAACGAATAGCCTCAAGGCTTGAGGGGCTTAGTTATGTGACCCAGCCTTCACCTGCCCCCACTACCTGTCATTGACTTGGAAAAAATCACACCAGAAAAAAGACACTCAAACATTTATCTCCCTATACTGTATTTACACAAGTTTGCAAACTGCAGGAGCTCAACTCCTTGCAAACTGCAGGAGCTCAGCTGTTTGCAGGGAATTAGCAGCTATCTTGCAAACTGCAGGAGCTCAGCTCTTTGCAGGGCAATTAGCAGCTATCTGATTTTTGAATAGCCTCAGGGCTTGAGACAATTATTTATCTAATCTTTCCATCACCTGAGACCCACCAGAAATCAGGTCCCAACCCATAGTTTGAGAACCACTGCTCTAGATACTTTCATCCCAGGCTTTTTTTTTTAAGGTCAAAAGAAGTACTTTGAACTGTGCCTGAGAACAAAGTAGAACCCACTGGTTTTTAAGTGCCAGTAAACTTTGTAGATCCCAGTTTGTAACCTGGATGCTGTATTCTGAAGTCGAAACCACTCATAAAGCTGGAAAGTGATCTGGTTTTGTAAACCATCTTTTCTTTATATTGATTGACACTGATTTTTTTTTAAAAAAAAGAAAACTGGGGTTTCAAATAAAAAAAATTAGTTGTGATGTCATTAAAAATTATTACTCTCCTATGGGATGACTCCAAATTTTACTAATAACTCCAAAATCAATTATAGTCAACAGCTGGTTTACAGAGTGGTCCCTCCAGTCTGCCAAATGCATTTTTGCTCAGCCTCCAAAAGGGGAAGCCATCTCTTTCCTTCCTCCAGCAACAAATCATTCCAAGCTTCTGGCTGTAAGATGCTACAGCCAAGAAGAATCACTCTCTTTTCTTTGCAGAGCTACCCTGTTAGCATGCAAGCTCTTCCATGAGGATGGATTGAGAGATTGGTTCTTGCTAGTGGGTGGATGATGCCTGAAAAAGCAGCAGACCCCAGGGCCCTAAACACAAACGTAGTGCTGTAATGTCAACCAGAATGAGAAATCTGAAAGGAAAAAAAATAAAGTTATTTCTACCAAAATGTATTTGAGTCGCTGCCAGGGTGACTCTCTCAAAGAACTCTAGAAAGTAAATATATAGATCTAAGGCACTAGATGGCAGTCTCTTACCACTACAAATTTATACCCAACAAATTACAAATATGGTGTTAGGCATGCTACCAGTTCCATTGTACAAGCTTTTGAACTACAGCTCTGGAGCTCAGTCCTGCCACATAGGCAGCACAATCTTCCATAAGTCCTAGATCAGCGGAACATGCGCTCCACCACTTTAAGCCGTCGCAAACATACCATAAAGCACGTTTGCGACGACTCAGGAGTAAGCCATCGGCACGGAGGCTGGCAGCCCTCGCTCTGCCTCCCTCCGGACCCTGTGCCCACCGATTCAGGTACGTCCTGCACTGGTTGGTGCAGGGGTGGGGTGGGTGGGCAGTGGCAACTAGGGGGGTGGCCATTGGCACTGATACTGGATATCCACCGATATCCTCTGCCCATTCCCAGCCTGGTTCAGCCTCCCTGGATATACGTTAGTTTCATAGCTGGTGTATATCTGAGGAGGCCCATAGGGCCTCGGCCGGATTATAAATGTTCCCTTCTCCCGAGGTGCTCCCGGGTTGCCCTGGAGCAAAACGGGAACGGCATAGGATACAGCGGCTGACCCTTTAGGCCGGCCATGTATCTGTAGGCAGGATTCCGCCTTTAAACACTAAGCCCTGTTGAAATCAATGGGGGGAGGGGACTTGCAGCACAAATCCTCTGTCTACATTGTTTGTTTCATTGAGCTTCCTCCCAGGTAAGTGTGTTTAGAATTGCAGCCTTAAACTTGTTTAATGTCGTCGGCTAGATCATGCCCATGGTTTGTAGTCCTTGGTGGTTTGTGTGAAAAATACAAAGTTGTGCTTATTTATTTGTAGCTGCAGAATTTGTGCCATTTTCCTTCCTTTTCGTAAGGGTTCTCTAATCAAGTTGATGGGTCACTATGCTGGAGCCTTTTACACATATTACATCTCTGAATTCTATTCATCTCTGTTACCCTTCTGTGGATTCTGAATGCTCTATGTATGGAATATGCTACCATAAGATGTGGTGTCAACTACTAGCTTAGATGGCTTTAAAAAGGAGATGTATTTGTCAACTGATCTATCAAGAGCTTTCATACTACTGAAATAGAACCTCCATGCAGAGGACCACTATATCTCCGAATACAAATAAGAAAGGAAGGCTGCCACTTTCACACCCCTCACCCTGCTTGTGAGGGCCAGAGCCATTTGGCTGCTGCTGGTCCCTGCTGGAAGCAGGAGACTTTGGTCGGATCCATCAAGGCCAGCAACATTTTGATTGCTTGACTGTACAGTACTGTATACTCTTCTCCCCAGTCAGTATCTGATGAGTGAGCAGAATTCTCCTTGCAGAAAGAACGCAGATACTTTTTATGTGTTGCAATCTGGCTTCTAGGAATTAGAAAGAGTGATGCCTTAAGATTTCTTCTGCTGTAGACCGATACCTAGTGCAGGCTTGTTCACCACAGCACAAATCACCACAGTATCATGCAGAAGTTATAATGAAAAGGACTACAGAATCGCATTTAAATATTTGAGCAATGCTTCATGCTTCCAGGATTTCCCCAAAGGAGGTCAAAGTACTGGTGTCATTTAAAATGGGCAGAGGACACGCAAGGGTCACAATTGGGGACAAGCAAAAACATGTTCACAACTGAATAAAAATCAGTGCACATGATCACTGCATGCAACTGACTCCTGTCTTTTCTGCCTCAGTTGCACTATACAGATTGCAATTATGATATGAAGTTACATTTGAATGGTGCAATGCAGAATTTGGTTTGTGCTTGAGGAAGACAGTTCCTCTGAACTGGTTGCCATATATAGACTTTTTTTAAAATAGCCATTGCAAATTATCAAAAAAATCAGTACTCAGAAATAGCCTATAGTGCAGGCATCCCAGACAAGGCAAGTATGTTTGGGTTAAGAATTGCTAGTTGTTAGCATAGCTAGTCATAACGGTCACACTGCATCCAATATTCCAGATTATATTGGTCCTGTTCTTACATTGCATTTACATTGCTGTTCTACATTGGTCCTGGGGAACCAAACCAATGGCATATTCCCTCACAACAATTTACAGTTCACTATTGGGAAAATGCAATATCACGGGCAGCCCAATCCTACTTAAAGATCGCCGAGGCCGTCCGCCCGATCCAGTGCTCCGCCATGGGCTACCTGCAGCAGGCAGCCCCCGGCGGAAAGTCTACTCGCAGAAGGGGACACTCGTCCCCTTCCCCGAGTGTAATGGCGGCTGGGGCCGGTAGGTCTCAGATTTCTGTGTCGGAGGAGGCCGTGTAACGGCCCAGCCGCCCTACGGAGCCTGGCGGGGACCGGGGTATGGCGGATGCCATGTCCACGCCCCCACCCGGGACGGCTGGGCTTATGGCCACCCTCCCGGCTTCGCTGTCCCTCCCCCCCATTCTCTGACCGACCCACCCACCCGCTGGATCCACACTTACCTGGGTCTGGCAGTGGGCTGAGGTCTCCAGCGGCGGAGCAGGGAGGGCCGGCCTTGCGCCAGCCTTCCCTGCTCGAAAGTAGTAATCAAACGTGCCTTATGGCACATTTGCAACTATTCCGAGTCTGCCACCCGCAAACTGCACAGGATTGCGCTCTGAGTCAGAAGCACACTCTGGAGGGATGACATCAGGATATTGTGCAACAAAGAATAATTGTGCATTTGTTGCCCTATACAATGATAGATTTGGGGCCCTTCCGTCCTATCCCAAACATTATCTTTGCTGTGTCAATATGGTTGTGGACAATAATGTTTGGCTGTATAACAGCTCAGTTGAGATCATCTGCTCATGGGAAGAAACAAAGAGAAGAGCCATCAATTAAAATATAACAATACCTAAGGTCTCTGTTATTGAGTTTTAAATCATGGATAATGTATATTAATTCCTACTTTCAGTTGCACCATCTATCATGCATGTTTGTGCATAGACTCATACATTTAATATTATTGTATATGCTTGAAACTGGCCAAGAATAAATTGCTCATCTTCCAATCTTGGCTTCATCAAGATTCTCATTTATACATACACAAAGAACAGGCTTTAAATAAAAAGTTTTGGAAAGTTAACCCACTACGTTTTGATGCATGTTTGTTTCTTCTTTGTAGTAAGGAACTAAAGAGCCATGGAAGGTCTTCATTGTGGGAAGAGTCCTTTGATATTCTCGGGACTAGAATTCAAGTGACTAAGCACTGCTGGCAAGTAAGTCTCGTGGGCAATAGCCCTTTGCAGTTATGGTCAATACAAATGGTTTACAGAAAATGAGGTAGAAAGGGTTACATCGATGTGTAAATTCACTCTCTGCCAGAAACTAACTTCCTTCATAACATTGCAATGTAAAACTTCAGGTCCAAATACCTTCCCTAGAGTTATGGTGTAGGACATGTCATTTTGGTTCCAGAAAGAGTTCTGCAGAGAAAACAGAACATAAGCCCAACAGCTGATTTCTATTAGTAAGTTCCTTTTAAAAAATAAATACATCTACATTTATAGCGATTGTTAAAAAGTCATATCAAGTAGATGCACATAAAAGCAGAAACATCATATAGATACACTTCTGCTTACAAACATATGTTAACCTTTTAGGAAAATGAGCAGGCTGGGACAACCCAAAGCACTGGACCATGTGTATATGATTAGAACTCTAGATCCCTACAAATGAAAACTTGATGAGATGTACTCATGAATGCCAGATACTGCTTCTACATCAAGCCCATACAAATGATCACACTAACCCAGGATAAGCTCTGTGTCAGTGTTCAACAGAGTTTCTGGGTTAGAATCTCAAGGGAGGCAATTGTTACTTAAGAATTGCAGGGCATGTGGTGGTGGTGATGATTTTAACATATGGGGTAGGAAACCTTCACATATAAACCACCTACCTGCAGACAGCAGCGCTGAACGTGAGAAGAGTATCTCCCTGTGCTTCAGAGATCCAGAACTCTGCTACCCAGGCTTCCAACTCATGGGAAAGATCACTCCTTGTGTTCAGCATTGCCCTCTAAGACAAGTACTGATCAGACGGACACCTAGGGAGTATGGTAAGGGAAGCATGCTGACAGGGGATAGCTAGCCAAAATGCTCCCAATTGCCTCCTCCCGTTTGTGCTGGGCTTCCATAAACTTAAAAATGTCTGAAGAAGAGGGCTTGTGTCTGATCTTAACGAACATGGGGGCTTGTGCAGTTGCAAGGAAATAAACAACCCATAGGCTAAAATGGTTCCTTTTATTTCACTCTATTGTAGTCTATTCAATTGCCAGAACTCAACTGTGGAAAACCATCCTCAGAGAAGACAATGTGCTTTGTCTGAGGAATACCATCCTCAGAGAAGACACATGTTCATTCAGCACATGAAAAAGAAGCTAAATGCAAGAGATTTGTTTGGTTTTGACCTACATTTATACCTTGTCAGTCTAAAGACTTTCAAAGCAGCTTAGATAATAGAAATAACATCCATCGTTAATCGTTTGAAAGCAGCAGCTTCACTACAATCATAAGATAAAACAAAGCAGCATCCCTCCAGCATTTGATCCCTCCAGCATCAAAACATGAATGCTCAAAGCCCTGGGCCAAATAGAAAGGACTTCACATGGCACCAAAGAGGCATCAAAATCAGAACCAGATGAGCTTCCCTGGAGAGAGAATTCCACAACTGGGATACCACAACAAAAGAGGTCCTTGCCAGCACATCGTTGATAGGTAGCTGGGCTACCTATGGACCAGGGCCTGGCCCCATTCCTGCTAACATCCAATAGGGTGCTTTAACTCTCTTGCCTCATGTGAGGAAGGGACGGACAAAGATACCCCTGCCTTCAGAATGGTTGGTTTTCCTAGCCACACTCGTCTCATTTGAGAAAGAGGGGGAATGTGGATGAGGATAATCCAAGGATGATCTTAATTCTTTGGCAAGTTCATGTGGGAGAAGATGGTGCTAAAGGTATCTGGATCATAAGTCTTTAGGGCTTTTTAAAGATAAGAACAAGCCCCAGAATTGTCTCTCAATGGACTGGCAGCCAATGCAGTCATTTCAAGACTAGCAAAATATGTTCCATTGGACTGATCCCAGTTAGTAGTCAAGCTTCTGTATTTTGTAGTAACTGACGTTTCAGAGTAGTCTTCAAGGGCAGCCGGATTTACAATGCATTACAGAAATCCAGATGGAATAATCCAGAGCATCGGTAACCATGATGATGCTGTCTCTGTCTCTATAAATGTTGAAAGGTTGTACAAGCCACAGAAGCTACTTGAGCTTCCAAAGATAAGGCTGTCTCTAACAGTACCTCCAAACTGGGTTTCTATCATACTGATTTTTTAAGGAAAGTGCATCCCCATCTAGATAAGACTGAATGAACACCATTTCCCATCTTACAAACCACTTACCAGCTATACATCCATCTGGTCTGGATTTATAAAATAAATTCCAGAATTCACAGTTCACAACAGTTTTCAGTTCCTTCAGCATTTACCCCCCCACCCCAAACACCCATGTTACTAATATGCACAGGTGCATTTGTAAAACACTGCAGAAAGCAATCTTGATTAGATTGTAGCTATGATAAAATCAAGATTCTTCTTTGTATGATGGGTGACTGATGCACAAATGCATTTCTGCATATTAGTACAACACTACACAAAAAGAATCTCGAGACTGGCCATACTATTTCATCAGTGATTACCGGTACTTTTCTTGTGGTATTAATAGGCCTAGGCAGCAATCTTATACACACTTTCTTGGGAATAAGCCCCACTGGATATAATGGGACTTCTCAGTAGACATGCATATGATTGTGCTGCTAATTATATATACAGTACATGCCTTGGTAAAACACTGCACAAAAGAATCTTGATTTAATCATATGTATAGTCACATCAAGATTGCTTTTTTGCAGGATTTATCAATACGCATACACACATCATCAACATGCACAAAGAAGAAGCAAATTAACTGGTGGAACTGGGAGCTGCAGCAAATTGCATGCACTGCAAAAATGCAATAATAGAGTACAGTATTCCTAAATGAAATCAACCCTGACTGTTCCCTGGAAGGACAAGTACTGAGGCTGAAACTCAAATATTTTGGCCACCTAATGCGAAGAGAGGACTCTCTGGAGAAGACTCTGATGCTGGGAAAGATTGAAGGCAAAAGGAGAAGGGGAAGGCAAAGGATGAGATGATTAGACAGCATCACCGATGCAACGAACATGAAAATGAGCGAACTCAGGGAGATAGTGGAGGACAGGAAGGCCTGGCGGGATATGGTTCATGGGATCACGAAGGGTCGGACACGACTTAACGACTGAATAACAACATTCTTACTAATATATTGGTTCCAGTTTGGAAGATCAGTTGTTTCAAACTCCAGACTCTTGGGAGAAACTTCAACAGGGAGAATTTGGGAAGCATCCCTAATCACAGGCTTCAGTCTTATGCATACATACCTGTGAGGAAGCCGGTGAGACTTTCTTCCAAGTAAGCATGCATGGGATTGTTATTGCGCTATAGCCTCTTTGAAATCACCGAATGAAGAGACTCCAGCAACACTTACAGCTCACCACTGAGAAGCTCAGCTATGCCGCTGCAGATCTTTTTGGTATAGTCAGGGCTGGCCCATCATGAGGCCGATCAAAACGGGGATGATGGGTATGCCCATCTTTGATGGGGAAGGGATGCCCATCTTTGTCCACCTGTTTACTTCTTCTCCTCCTTCTCCGCCCACTCCCTGGATTGGAAAAGGAAGGGGGGATGGTGTGGAATAGGAGGTTTGGAGGAGAGAAGAGAAGTGGACAAGAGTGTTGGAGCCAACTCCTGTCCTCTCTTCCACACTCCTCTTCTGCTCTGTCCCCCTCTTCCTTTTCCCGTCTGGGGAGTGGGAGCAGGAGAGGCTGGTGGCATGTCACCAGGTGTAAAGGGAGGCAGCATTTGACACTCCATCTCAGGCGCCTGGAGGCCTTGAGCAGAATCTGGGCATGGTCCAGAGCTGCATCCCCTCTGTTTCTACACCACTCTTGATAACGTCTTTTTAACGGGATAGAAAGATAGAGTGTGAAATCTGGAATTGTTTGTGAAGCCCTGATGCTACTTATAGTAATTTGAGAAATTGATAACATATTCTTTGAAATGCCAGGATAGTATTCTGTCAAAAACAAATAGAGAAGTGACGGGATGGGGTGGGGGAAATCTTTCAGCTTATGTTTAAAAGTACTGTATTAGTTTACATTTTTTTAAAGTGTCCCTGGGAACGAAATGTATAGTGATTAAAAGCACATGTTGCTAAATTGATGTCCTGGAAAACTCCCAACTGGCTTAATGTCATGCAGCCTAATTTAATTCTCACTAATCGTAGCATTTGCCAAAAAGTGAGGTTTGGTGGCGGCGACTGAGAGAGCCGTGGTTTTACCGCAACCTTTAAAATATGAAGTACGATTGCTGCTTCTCCTGCATATGATTAAAAGGAAGTGTCTTATCATCAGTGGAGACATCTTTATCCCTTACAAGAAACAATTAGACATGTCACAATCATGTTACATTTTGAAAACTTTGAGGACAACTCATTCATTTCATTTCATTAAATGATTATTTAAAGTGTTTTACTGTTTACAACAACTTCATCCCTTGTTATAGAGCTGATTCATAAAATGTGTGTGGTATAGTCTCCTGTCAATGTAGTATCTGGACTGCAGAGGTAGAATGTTAAGTCATGAGTAAGGCTAGGGTTGAATGAAGACAGATGTAACATTTTCAGAATAGTGAGGATAGTTTGGACCACTGGCGTCACTACAGGGGGGGGGGGGGCGGAGCTGTAAGTTCTGCTGAAATTGGAGCCTCCCTTACACGGAGCGACGAAGCAGCCCCGCCCCCTCACCTTCGGAGCCTTTCAGGGAAGCAAAAGCAACGCTTTCCCGAGTGTAGGGCTGCCCGTGGCCTATGGGTCTCCTCGGATGTACGCTAGCTCTGAAGCTGACATACATTCCAGCCAAACCGGGCTGGGAAAGGACCTAGGATATCAGCGGAGCATGCATGCCACCGATATCCCCACCCTCTCCCAGCCCGGTTCAGTCAATGGCTCCCCTCCCTCGCCACCCAGCCCACACTCCCCCCGCCCCTGCACCCATCAGTGCAGGACTTACCAGAAGGCAGCGGAGTAAAGACTGCCGGCCTCCAGTCCAGTGGCCCTTACTCCAGAGTCGTTGCAAATGTGCTTTACTGCACATATGCAGCGCTTTAGAGCAGCGTAATGTGCGCTATGCTGCTCTAATGTTAGAGAGGATCGGGCGGCCCATCTGCCTTTATTTAAGATTCAAGGTCTAGGAAATATACAGATAAACGGTATCTTTTGAATCCACTTTTGTCATTCCTTAGCAGTGAAAGTTGGTGACCTCTGGGTGGGAAGCAAGGAGATGATTGGGTCAGGAGGTGAGTCCTCCTGGTGGGCCATCTCAGTCTGGGGAATACAGTTATCCAGCACAGGTAGATCCCACGGTTTTCAAGAAAATCCCTTGTCCTGAATTCCAGTAAGTAGGAAGTAATAGCCACTTTGGTTCCTTCCCTCTTAAAACATTTTAAGAGTGCCTTGGGAGATGCTGAAAGCACTGATGTTGCATCGTGAAGCTAAGCACTGGCATCTGTTGGACATCTGCACCTCTTCATCAAATGAATTTAATTTACAAGCAATCCCGACAATGTTACAGTAGCATCATCTCTTAAATGTGTCTACTGGAAGTGGGGGCTGGGTGAGTCGGATGCATTGGTTTGTTTAATCTGACAAATGTGGCTGTTCTTGATGTGATTTGCCACACCCTGGCACGGCACCCTCAGGCGACTTGCTTAAACTGGAAGCTGGATAGCTGGAAGTTAGAACTTGAACGACATCAGGCAAAATGCTTTGCTCTGTTAACCAGGCAAAAGCAGAAGGCCTGGCTCTTACCATATACACCAGGCTTAAGAACATAGGAATATTATTTCCTACTTGGGATCAAACCAAAAATCCACCTAGTCCAGCATACTGATCACCACAGTGGTCACTGAGATACTTCCAGGAAACCCACAACTCTAGCACTGAGCTATGGCTCCTCCTTTAACAGCAGAAAAGGACAATGAAAAGGAGTATTATATTGGAGGAAAAGATAAAACATTCTGCATTAAACACCCACCTCCCATTCTTTCCTTTGAATTTGCCTCCCAGCAAAGAGGTGTCCACTGCAAGGGCACAATTGGGGGCAGAACACTGATAGTCTTCTGCCTGAGGGATCACAAAAATACTTTTGAAAGTACTGTATATGCCAGGGGTGGCCAAACTTGCTTCATGTAAGAGCCACATACGATAAACTTCAGATGTTTGAGAGCCGCAATATTTAAGAAGCATTTAAATTCTTAAATATATTTACTTGCCAAGAAAATTAAACTTATGTTTTAATCCAGTGGACTCTCAGTTATACCAGGTAAATAATTATAAAGCTTGAAAATTTCTTATTTACCTTTTATATTAATTATGATGCAAAAAGGAGCTCAGCCAACATATTTCTGAGAGTCAAACATTATACATCAAATAGGAGCTGCAGTTTGGCCACCGCTGGTATATGCAATTGTACCTGTTTGTTTGTTTGTTTGTTTGTTTGTTTGTTTGTTTATTTGCTTGCTTGTTTGTTTGCTTGCTTGCTTGCTTGTTTTTTCAGTTGTGGAATGTTGGAGGCTGCGGTACAATATCCCATCCTTTGGTTGGATATCCTTATTTTGAAAGGACCAACATTCTTATTTTCTTGCTTCCTTCTTTGGAAGCAGCAACTGATTAGCTCTACTATCTGTTTAGTCTCACTAGGCTGCTACAGAATGCAAATTATCACAGGTTGATTGTTATATTTAACTTAAAACATGGGTGCGTACATTCTGCATATCAGAGTCCCATACAGCTTCGGTAGGGTTGTGTGGGTGTGAGAACAGAATACAACCTTTTAATCTAAGAACAGTAGAAGAAACTATCCAACCAATCAAATCCAACCACAATATAATTAAAGGTTATCTCCCTACTGGTCTGCCGGCAAAAATTCAATTGGATTTAATTTAATGGAAATAGTTTCCATTACCTAAAGAATGGAAACCCTGAACAGCACATCTAATATCTATCTTCCCTGTAACTAAGTAAAACTGTTTAATTTTATAACCTCTTAGTCTTCTAATTAGTAGCCTATGGCAATCATGGTTTATTTTCCCCCAATCTTTTATTGATGGATAATAACAGTGTCTATACTGGCACTGATCAAAGTGTAAAATTCAAAAAATGTGCAATTTTAATGAATAGAATAACACACTATGCTCTATTTTAAGGGAACCCACTATGATTTTAAGTAACCCAGGATAATTTAAAATTATATAAACTTGTTTTATTTCACTAGCACAAGCTAACCATTGACCACACTTGTATTCTATGGTGTGATTTTAAATATTAGTAAAATAGAGAAATAAAGTGCTGAAACACAAGTAGTCTTGATAGATGCAGCCAATTGGTTCTCTGTCCCTGTTTTCTCCCCTTCATGGATCATTGCCTTGTCGTGGCGAAGGGGCTTGCGTAACTCAATGAAGCCATGAGCTATGCCGTGCAGGGACACCCAAGACGGACAGGTCGTAGCAGAGAGTTCTGACTGAAAGTGATCCACTGGAGAAGGAAATGGCAACCCACTCCAGTAACCTTGCCAAGAAAATCCCATGCACAGTACCAAAGGCTAAAAGATATGACGCCGGAAGATGAGACCCTCAGGTCGGAAGGTGTCCAATATGCTACTGAGGAAGAGCGGAGGACTATTCCAAGTAGACCCAGAAAGGATGAAGCGGCTGGGCCAAAGCCAATAGGACGTTCAGCTGTGGATGTGTCTGAGGTTGAAAGGAAAATCCAATGCTGCAAGGAGCAATACTGCTTAGGAATATGGAATGTGAGGTCTATGAATCAAGGCAAGCTGGATGTGGTCAAAAATGAGATGATAAGATTGAACATTGACATCTTGGGAATCAGCGAACTAAAATGGACGGGCATGGGCGAATTTA
This sequence comes from Plestiodon gilberti rubricaudatus, assembly GCA_026170595.1. NCBI lineage: Eukaryota > Metazoa > Chordata > Lepidosauria > Squamata > Scincidae > Plestiodon > Plestiodon gilberti. Next base: position 21,283,377 of record JANXHW010000002.1, on the reverse strand, counting down.
AGTCAGGTGTCCATCATATCTACTACTGTGGACATGAATCCCTTAGAAGAAATGGAGTAGCCCTCATAGTCAATAAAAGAGTGGGAAAGGCAGTACTGGGGTGCAACCTCAAAAACGACAGAATGATTTCAGTTCGAATCCAAGGCAAACCATTCAACATTACAGTAATCCAAGTGTATGCCCCAACCACTGATGCCGAAGAAGATGAAGTTGACCGGTTCTATGAAGACCTACAACACCTTCTAGAACTAACACCCAAAAAAGATGTCCTTTACTTCATAGGAGACTGGAATGCTAAAGTAGGAAATCAAGAAATAAACGGAACAGGCAAGTTTGGCCTTGGAGCGCAAAATGAAGCAGGGCAAAGGCTAACGTAGTTCTGTCAAGAGAACACGCTGGTCATAGCAAACACTCTTTTCCAACAACACAAGAGGCGACTCTACACATGGACATCACCAGATGGTCAATACCGAAACCCAGTGGCGTTTCCACGGTAGGGGCGGCACCGTAAGTAATGCCGCGTTGAGTACCGTGTGTAGGAACCGAAAGGAGGAGGCGCCGCCCCCTCACTGTCGCTACCATTCAGTGCGAAGAACGCGACCAGCCGGTTTCCTTTCCTCCAGCCGGTCGCGTTCTTCGCGCTGAATGGTAGCGACAGTGAGGGGGCGGCGCCTCCTCCTTTCGGTTCCTACACACGGTACTCGACGTGGCATTACTTACGGTGCCGCTCCTACCGTGGAAACGCCACTGCCGAAACCAGATAGATTATGTGCTTTGCAGCCAAAGATGGAGAAGCTCTATACAGTCAGTAAAAACAAGACCTGGAGCTGACTGTGGCTCAGATCATGAGCTTCTTATTGCAAAATTCAGGCTTAAATTGAAGAATGTAGGGAACACCACTAGACCAGTCAGATATGACCTAAATCACATCCCTTATGAGTATACAGTGGAGGTGAACAATAGATTTAGGGCATTAGATCTGGTAGACAGAGTGCCTGAAGAACTATGGACGGAGGTTCGTAACATTGTACAGGAGGCAGCAACTAAAACCATCCCAAAGAAAAAGAAATGCAAGAAGGCAAAGTGGCTGTCACATGAGGCTTTACAAATAGCTGTGGGAAGAAGGAATGCGAAAAGCAAGGGTGAAAGGGAAAGATATAAAAAACTGAATGCAGATTTCCAGAGAATAGCAAGGAGAGATAAGAAGACCTTCTTAAATGAACAATGCAAAGAAATCGAGGAAAACAACAGAATGGGGAGGACTAGAGATCTCTTTAAGAAAATTGGAGATATCAAGGGAACGTTTTGTGCAAAGATGGGCATGATAAAGGACAAAAAAGGCAGGGACCTGACAGAAGCAGAAGAGATCAAGAAGAGATGGCAAGAATACACAGAAGAACTATACAAGAAAGATCTTAATGTTCCTGATGACCACGGCGGTGTGGTCACTGACCCAGAGCTGGACATCCTAGAGAGAGTGAAGTCAAGTGGGCCTTAGGTAGCATTACTAACAACAAAGCTAGCGGATAATATCCCAGCTGAGCTACTTAAAATCCTAAATGATGATGCTGTTAAAGTGCTGCACTCAATATGCTAACAAATTTGGAAAACTCAGCAGTGGCCAAAGGATTGGAAAAGGTCAGTTTACGTTCCAATTCCAAAGAAGGGCAGTGCCAAAGAGTGTTCAAACTATCGCACAATTGCACTCATTTCACATGCTAGCAAGGTTATGCTCAAAATCCTACAAGCTAGGCTTCAGCAGTACGTGGACCGAGAACTACCGGAAGTACAAGCTGGGTTTCGAAGAGGCAGAGGAACTAGAGATCAAATTGCCAACATGCGCTGGATCATGGAGAAAGCACGAGAGTTCCAAAAAAACACCTACTTCTGCTTCATTGACTATGCAAAAGCCTTTGATTGTGTGGATCACAACAAACTGTGGCAAATTCTTAAAGAGATGGGGGTACCAGACCACCTTACCTGTCTCCTGAGAAACCTGTATGCGGGTCAAGAAGCAACAGTTCGGACCGGCCATGGAACAACCGACTGGTTCAAAATTGGGAAGGGAGTACGGCAAGGCTGTATATTGTCACCCTGCTTATTTAACTTATATGCAGAGTACATTATGAGAAATGCAGGGCTGAATGAATCGCAAGCCGGAATCAAGATTGCCGGGAGAAACATCAACAACCTCCGATATGCAGACGATACCACCCTAATGGCAGAAAGTGAAGAAGAACTAAAGAGCCTCTTGATGACAGTGAAAGAGGAGAGTGCAAAACATTAACATTAATAAAACTAACATTAATAAAACTAAGATCATGGCATCTGGTCCCATCAATTCCTGGCAAATAGAAGGGGCAGAAATGGAAGCAGTAACAGATTTTACTTTTTTGGGTTCCAAGATCACAGCAGCCATGAAATTAAAAGACGCTTACTCCTTGGAAGGAAAGCTATGGCAAATTTAGATAGCATAATAAAAAGCAGAGATATCACCATGCCAACAAAAGTTTGTATAGTCAGGGCGATGGTGTTCCCAGTAGCAATGTATGGTTGCGAGAGTTGGACCATAAGGAAGGCTGAGCGCCGAAGAATAGATGCTTTCGAACTGTGTTGCTGGAGAAGACTCCTGAGAGTCCCTTGGACTGCTAGGAGATCAAATCAGTCAATCCTAAATGAAATCAACCCTGACTGTTCCCTGGAAGGACAGGTACTGAGGCTGAAGCTCAAATATTTTGGCCACCTAATGCGAAGAGAGGACTCTTTGGAGAAGACTCTGATGCTGGGAAAGATTGAAGGCAAAAGGAGAAGGGGAAGGCAAAGGATGAGATGGTTAGACAGCATCACCGATGCAACGAACATGAAAATGAGCAAACTCAGGAAGATAGTAGAGGACAGGAAGGCCTGGCGGGATATGGTTCATGGGATCACAAAGGGTCAAACACGACTTAACGACTGAACAACAACAACAAAATGCAGTGTACTCTGGGGGCTGCACTCTGTGAAACAAAACTATTTGACGGGGATTCAGATCACTTACAACAATGACACATAGCTAAAAATATTTATATTTAAAAAATCAGTAAGAACTCAGTTAAAACAATAAAAACAACACTAAAAAGTTTTGTTTTTATTGTTTTAAATGAGTTCTTACTGAGTTTTTTTAACTATAAATATTTTTAGCTTTGTGTCATGGCTTTTAATCCCGTTACAATTTTATCTTCGGCCTACTGTTGCTTCTTGAGACCACCACCCACCATAGCCTTCATGTGATAGCTTTCACCCAGGAAGGAGGAGGCCCATGGAGAGTACAGGTGGGCCCCGTATCCGCTGGGGATATGTTCCAGGCCCCTCCGTGGATACTTGAAACCGTGGATAAGAGCTAACACCCCCTCCATGGTTTCCTGAGGGCCCCCCACCCTGCCTCCCCTGCAGGCAAGCATGCTTGCCCCCCCCAGCTCTTATTTTTCTTTCAGCAAGCTTTGTTTCTTCCTTAAAACAAACAGAGAAGCAGCCTCCATTGCAGGCAAGTAGAACGAGACTAAGTCCTAGAGAGGCTCTGCAAGGTTTTTGTTAACCTTGCAGAGCGTCTCTAGTACTTAGTCTCATTCTACTTGACTGTAATAAGCAGCCAGAGGCTGCTTCTCCTGTTTCTTTAAGGAAGAAACGAAGCTTACTGGGAAAACAGTAAAAGCCTGGGGGAGTCCCCACGATCCATGGATAACTGAAACCATGGATAGCGAATCAGTGGATATGGGGGCCCACCTGTAGTTTGTTGAGGGGCCCTGAAACTTGGAGCTGGCCCTGGTTTCACACACACACACACACACCCTTTCCCAACATGCTCCTACAATATCAGTTGCTGTCTCTTTCTGTGAAAGAGCAAGACTGACAGCCCAATTCTAACCAACTTATCCGCAATGCAGCCCTGAGGTAAAGAAACAAACGTTCCTGCATCGGCACTGGAAAGTTGGTTACGATTGTGCTGGGAGAGTTGGATGCCAACAAAGGCATAACAAACATAGATTTTAGAACATATGGGAAAGCAGACAATAATCCTGCACTAGAGAACAGTTACAAGGTGAGACTCGTGAACTCTAAAAAATATAATCAATTTTCACTAGTCTGTGCCTCCTGCACCAGCAGCAGGCCCCTCCCTTGAGTTTCAGCTCCTCCCCGCTGAGTCTGAGCTTCAGGAGACTTGGCAACTCTCATGTCGCGGCACAGAGTTTGGCAATTATTGGTTTGCAGCTTGCTGGAGAGAGACTGCAGTTAATTCCAGCTTGCTTTAGCAGTGACGTGATGCAATTACACCTCCTTGTCTGTGACCCTGTCTGTGTAGGAAGGAAATTTCTGATATGCTTTCAGAGTGCGCAGCTCCAAAGGGGTGAATGAATTAAATGAGTCAGGCAGACCAATTCTATGAGTTGTGATGAATGCTTCAGTAGAATGACTTTGAAAGTATAAACTCTTGAACTGAGCCTCGAAATTCCTTTTGCTGTGATTTGTATAAACATTTTACATCCTGCAAACCTGTGCTCCTACTAGGTTGAGATAAGATTAACTTGTAGAGCTTGGAAGTGTGCAGAAATTGTTTCACATATAACCTTCTCGCATGTTTTTGCTTCTTTTTCAACAGGCCATTTTACGTTTTATCTGAAGAAAAGCAATATCCTGTTGTAACATTAAAGGCTTGTTGGAAAATTTAATAAAGCAAATATGACCTTATTTGGCACAGGCTTCGGTTTATAACATGGCATTTTATTGGCTCAGCACCCTGTTAATGGGAACAAAGCTATTTCTATTGATCTCTGACCATGATTTATAGTACGCTGAAGTCAACATTCAGAGGAATGTTCCTATTCAATAGAAATATGCATTTCAGCTCCTAGTCTACCACATGCATTTAAGGGGATGTTCACCTGGGACCTCACCTGGCTTTGGAGAATGTTGCCTGAACAGAAAGACGTACGTTTGGGTATCAGTTTGTCCCCTGCCAACTATTTGGAGCTTGCCTGAGCAGTCTGTGCAAGAGGGGAAATGCTCTTTTCTTCCTGAAAGTCCAAGTAGGACTCATCTACAGTCAGAGCTACATTAGAGACAAACATCACTTTCAGTGCTGAACTGTAAGGGAAAAGAGAGGGGTAGCACATAGGAAAATAAATAGAGGTATGAATAGATAGCAATGCTGATCAGAACAAGTAGGAAACTATAGGCACAATCCTGTGTAACTCTTGCACTGGTGTAACAGTAGAGCCATTTAATAATTTGATTTTGTCTGTAAACCGCTTTGTGAACTTTTTGTTGAAAAGCGGTATATAAATACTGTTAATAATAATAATAATAATAATAATAATAATAATAATAATAATAATAGATCCCTGGTGTAAGAGCACTTATGCCAGTGTAACTTGCCATTGCTGACAGACGCAGGACGGACACTGGCGTAACCCTACTCAGAAAACTCACATGCGCAGTTCGGATGCGGAACAAACACTGGTGCAAGTCCAGCTGCGCAGGGGGTATTCTGGGTGCATTCAGACGCCTCCGGAATGCCACCTGCGCCAGCAGAGTTGTGCCGGCATCCATTTCACATCCGATCTGCGCATGTGAGGTGTCTAAGGGGGGGTTAAGCCGGTGTCCGTCCTGCGTCCGTTGGCGTACGGCAAGTTACACTGGCATAAGTGCACTTACACCGGTGCATCTACCATTACACAGGTTTGCGCTGTTAGTCATGTTGTAACAGAGGGAAACAAACATTTCTTGTACTAATTCTCCTTGAAGGTAAAATCTTCCTGCCACATGGGCTGTACTCTCTTCTCAAGTAGGAGTAGCATATCAGTCAATCCAATTAAAAAAAAAAAAAGACGTAGTTAGAGGAAGGGCAAGCCTGACTCTGGACTCTTTAAACTGTCATGCTTGTATTTTCTTTAGCTTTTGAAATGTTCCAAAACTTCCATTATCTTCTTTCAGATCTGTTAAAGCCAGTTCCTGAATCCTAACCCAACATTCACATAAGATAATGTTTAGTCCAACTGACTGTAAGACCATGCCAGATCCCAAAGACGATCATCTCCGCTTGCTTTTTATCACAGCTGCTCTTAATCCTTTTGGACTAGGAGATATCTCACTCATCAACAAAGCTGTGAACTAGGGTGGAGGCGGAGGGACAGGGAGCCATCCATTTGATATACTCGGTGCTCTGAATCAGCGACAGATGATTTTTTGACCTTAGGAAATGTTTAATATGTTAATAAAACCACATACCTCTTGTGAGGGTGGATAGGCTAGCTACTGTAGTCCTTATTCCAGTAATGATATTTCATTGTGTTATGTATTTATAAGATTTGGTACCTTGTCCTTCAGTTCGATTGGAGCTCCCTAGGTGCCTTGTGATTGTAAAACAATAACACACATCAAATGACAATAAAATGTTAAAATCTGGTGATAGACTAAAAAGGAGGAATCAGCAGCAATTTATAATTAAAGGCAGGTAAAAAAAATAGAAGTGCCTGGGTAAATACGAAGATCATCAAAATGATAAAAGCACCTGCCTCTGATTTTTCTTCTGTGGCCTGATGCAGCATGGACTTTCTACTCTGCTCATTTCTGTAATGATTGAGCCCTCTAACAGCACAGTCCTATCCAACTTACACCACTGGTGTAACCAGTGGTGCAGTGAGAATGGGAGGCCCCAGAATGGAACGGGGATTCAAATCCCCACCAAAGGGGGATTCAAAGGAGATTTAAATCTCCCCTCCCCCGTCCTGCCCTCCCCCGCTGGTTACATTGGTGGTGTAAGTTGGATAGGATTGTGCTGTAAGACTGCAATCCTAAACACACTTACTGGAGAATAAGCCCCATTGGACATAGTCGGACATATTTCTGAGTAGACATGATTAGGACTGTGCTGTAAATCATCAACCTTTTGAGCAATTTAATTCCCAGGAAGCAGTTAGCCAACCCAGCTTCCTTTCCTTAATCCTTATAGTGAGTTCCATTGAAGAGATTCAATCCTCTGCATCATTCAGCCCGGAGATGAAGGAGTTGCTCTTTCTGTGCTCTTTCTGTGGTTCCATAGTGTTACTGATAGCTTCTTTTCCTAAATGTCGTTTGCAATGTACTTTTGTAGCTCTCTCTTCTTCCACAGTACAGTAGCCATCTCATCCAGAAGGGGTGGTATGTTTCTCCTTGATTTGTTGGCTCATTGATGACACATTTCCAGCAGAAACAGTTCTCAAGATGATTCACAAGCACAATGAAGCATATCAGGGCTATAAGCTGGGATGTGGTCTGAAGGCACGTAATGCCCCCCCCCCCTGTTTTCACGGTAAAATCAAAGCAGGTCTTGTTCTGATCATTGACTGGATGGGATGCCACCTAGACGCAGTCTCTTGATAGAAGACCACCTTGGCCACAGAGATTCCATTAGCTAATAGCTACTGCTAGGCCTATCCTTCATGGCATCTGGTCCCATCAATTCCTGGCAAATAGAATGGGCAGAAATGGAAGCAGTAACAGATTTTACTTTTCTGGGCTCCAAGATCACTGCAGACGGAGACAGCAGCCATGAAATTTAAAGACGCTTACTCCTTGGAAGGAAAGTTATGGCAAACATAGACAGCATAATAAAAAGCAGAGATATCACCATGCCAACAAAAGTTCGCATAGTCAGGGCGATGGTGTTCCCAGTAGCAATGTATGGTTGCGAGAGCTGGACCATAAGGAAAGCTGAGCGCCGAAGAATAGATGCTTTTGAACTGTGGTGCTGGAGAAGACTCCTGAGAGTCCCTGGGACTACTAGGAGATCAAATCAGTCAATCCTAAATGAAATCAACCCTGACTGTTCCCTGGAAGGACAGGTACTGAGGCTGAAGCTCAAATATTTTGGCCACCTAATGCGAAGAGAGGACTCTCTGGAGAAGACTCTGATGTTGGGAAAGATTGAAGGCAAAAGGAGAAGGGGAAGGCAAAGGATGAGATGGTTAGACAGCATCACCGATGCAACGAACATGAAAATGAGCGAACTCAGGAAGATAGTGGAGGACAGGAAGGCCTGGCGGGATATGGTTCATGGGATCACGAAGGGTCGGACACGACTTAACAACAACAACAGGCCTATCCTTCAGGAATCTTCCCACAAATGGGAGCCATGCTGTTAATTTGGGCACTGCTTCTTTCTATACCAGTTCAGACTTTTGAATGTTTTTTAAGGGTAGCCTCATTGAGCACGTTACAGTAGTCTAATCTCAGTGTGATCTCTCTGTTTTCTGGGGTCAGCCAGAAAGAACAATTGGCTCCTCAGGTCATCTAGGCTGAAAAGCTGAAAAAGCCATTTTTTGCCATTATGCGAAGCAGAGACCAGGCTGATAACTCCTTCTACCTGGGGACTGCTGGGGGGGGGGGGGGAGCAAGGCACCTGTGCACTGCTGCCCAAAAGGCAAAAACCTAGATTCATGCTACGAGTACCTCCCACCTTACCTACAACAGTGTTCTTTTCCTGGTCTTATGTTACCACATTTTACCCTTTCAATTTTGTCAAACTCTGCCACCAAAATTGTTCACTGCTCCCATTGCTTTGACTGTGCGATGTCCCTCCTGAAATCGCTGATCATAACTCCTCCAGCTCTTTCACCTTTAGTGGTCCAAAGGTCTCCTGCTCCCTACTATGACTTTTCCCTTGCTGCCCCCTATCCCTGGAAACGCTTTCCTTACACGGCCTCCCTGGATGTGCACCAGCAAAATAGCTGGCGCCCATCCAAGGAGGCCCATTGGGGCTGACTCAGGGGGAAAGGGATGCTGAGATTATGACAGCTAGTGTATTATGCCACCTAGTGAGTTAACATCGGAGGTAAGCTTACCTGAGGAGTTTCCATCTTACACTATGTAACATCAGTTAATTACTTCCATCCAAGGGAAGGGAAGGATGCAGCCATGTAATTTGTATTTTACAATTACAACATTGTGTAAATGGATAACCGTCCGGGGCCCCTAAAGAGAACAGTAAGTTTCTTTTAAATCACCTTTTAGAGAGAGAAATAGCTTTGTTCTGTGGCAGAAACGTCAAATTCTGAGGTCTTGGAACAAATTACCAAAAAACAATGCATACAATATTTTCACAATACAATGGTGTCTCCGGAACAGGTTACCATCATAAAGTGGGTGATCCACGGTATATATTCCTTGCCAAAATTTCACCTAGCTATGCAATTTGAAACAAAAAAAATTAGATGCATGTCAAAAAGCTCAGAGAGGCAGAAGCCCTGTTCCAACCCCAGACAGATGCAGTGGCCAGGGCTGTATGCTGGCTCAGTTGGAATCTTGCAGTAATGCCAGCTAGCTGTTTAGCAGGGAGGGGAGAGTGGGGAAGGAACTAAATCCAGCCTCTACTCCCCATCCTGACCTGAGTATGCATACAGCCAGGGTAACATGAATCTGGCTAGGAAATTGCATGCAGAGCACTGGTTCACATGCATGATTCCTCGCCTAATCAAGGCTATCCACATGGCAATCCACATTCCGCTTACTTATTGCCCCTAAGTGGATACGAGTGAAAAGTTATAAGATGAATGATTGAAAATGGAGAGGGACAAAACCAAACCTAGACCTGGTTTGTTGGCAGTAGATACACATTATAAGGAGAGTCCTGCTGGATCAGGTCAAAGGTCCATCTAGCCCAGGGGTGGCCAACCTTCCACCATTAGGGCTACTGTGTTCTTAAGAGTTGTGTAGAAGACAGAATCTTGGCAGCTGCAAGTGCTGATTGTGCTGCTAAAGCAGCCGCACCTGCTGAAATGCCTTCCCCTATGCAACCATTTAAAGGGCCAGCATTCATGTTGAAAGGTTGGCCACCACTGATCTAGCCCAACATCCCATTTCCCACAGTGGCCAACCTCATGCTAGAAAGCTCACAAGCAAGAGATGCTCTGTTAGCAGTGACATGGAAGACCGCCTTCATGTGGTGACCTGTACATGGAACTCCCTGCCACTGGAGATCAGATTGGTTCCCTCTCTGCCATTTACAGTATTTTCTTTAGCACTTGGGGATCTAGTTTTTGGTGCATTGCCTTGGTTTTTGATCTCTACTGTCATATGATGTTACATTCTGTTTATTGCAGTGCATTTTATTTATTTTTGTTGTTTTACTGGCTTTGGTTTCTTGTTGCTTCTTGTTGATTTCTTGTTGCTTGTTATTATTGTTCTTGTTATTCAAAGGGTGTTTGTATATTCCAAATTTTGTAAGCTACCTTGAATGCCTCCCTTGTGAGAGGAAAAATGAAGGCAACATACAGAGCTACTCCTCAGCAACAGGTATCCAGAGGCATTTTGTCACTGTAGTAACTGGGGAAAGATATGCCAGTAATCATAATTTTCAAACAGCTGCATATCAACTACTTCACTGAGCAACCTTTGATTTCCCCATGAAATCAGCCTTGAATAATTCAGCCACCCAGACGAAAGACTTAAGAGAATTACCCAACGTCCATATCTAGCATATTCCTTACGGGGTTCATCATGTCTATATTGACAGCAATTTCCATTTTCCTAGGATTTAGAGATTTTTCCCCCCGCTATTTTTTTCGGGGTTTTTTTTTTTGGTAATTGGACACATGCTTAATCTCTTTATATTCATGGCCACCCTCATTTGAGAACGACATGGTGCGAAACAGCCGATATGGCCCATTTCAAACAAAACAGATGAAAGTTTAGCTTCCGCAGATATTTAGTGGCTTGGTCCATCTGCCCCCAGACTCATGAAGGCAGGAGGATGTCTGTTTCTTGTCATCTGCTAATTGGAAGAACAGCAGGGGTTAGGAGCTGCTTAGGTATGAAGGGGAAAGTACACACCACACTCTATTCTCACAGCATCAAACCTGTGATTGAATCTAGAAGCTTTTATCCTTTGCATCTGGGGAAATAAATACCCACCGTACTGTTTAGTATCAGATAGGATCTTGCTTAGTGAATGGAGAGAAATAGGCTTCTGTGGAGGCGGAATCAACTGTGCAAACTTTAGGCTATGAGAAAATGTTTCCAATAAACCCTTTAGCCACCATATAGGATGTTTCCAGACAAAGGCCCCTTTCCTGTTGGGGCAATGCTGCTTCCTCTTCAAATAAGCCTGCAGAACTTGAGAATGACACACCAGTCCAACTCTAGCCCATTTAGGGGAGCCTGCCAGGTGCGTGACAATCCTACTGCTTTGCAGACATATGAATCTGAGAAAAATCCTGCAGGATGAGACTGTGGGCACCATCCTATCTATCTGGGCCTTCCGCTGCTGGAACTTGAGGCCCTTTATGGTGGAGCAACAGCGGGGCCACTGTCAATTGCTTCTGGGCTGCTCCCACAAATGGTGAGAGGTGTGGTGCATAGCTCCACTGTTCTAGGTAAGTTGGCAGTGGGGGCATGTCATGACCGGAGAAGAAGGGGCAGATCCAGGTGGAACCAGCATGCTCCAGAATCCTATCCCCTCTTTTCCAACCTGCCCCTTTTCTCTTCTCAGCCTTATACCAGCTATATCAGTGGTGTCACCGGTGTGTGTGTGTGTGTGTGTGTGTGTGTGTGTGTGTGTGTGTGTGTGTGTGTGCAGACTGCAACAGTTGACACCATCAGGGAGAGGTGACACCAGTAGTGTACCAAGCGGGGGCACAGTCCGTCCCAGGTACCAGCCATAATGGGGTGCCAGCATCACATCACGTGTCGCTGGATGGTACGAAAATTGTAGCAACTCATTGGTGCTTTGAGATATCAACGATACAGGGCAGTTCGTACCTTTTATTACTGTGGCCTGCACCACTTGCCTGTAAATTTAATTGATCCTCCTAGCAGCCCGATACTGTTGCCCCCCACCTGGCCCACCCCTTACTCGCCACAATGTGCTCAAGAACAGAGGTGTCTTGGCTGGGTATGTGTATCCAAATGCTGGGTAGACTTGACCTCCACCGGGTGGGAGGGGGAGAATCTCAATGTAAAGGCCATGTCTACCCGTTGCTTCAAATGCCAGGTAGACCTGGCCTCCCCGGTCAGGATCTCGAGGAGGAGGTGCATGGGGGTGACTAATCCTAATGACACCACTGGCTATATTGCTGGCATGGGTTCAAGGATACATACTGTGGGAGCAAGTGATCCTTCAGAGCCAACTTTAGGTGAAGGTCTTTAAAAGTGATAGTCAGCACTTTAACTTCAGGCTTATTTCTGTGCCCAGTCTGATGCTGCCTGCTTGAATAATTGCAGAATATTTAACAGAGTAGCATTGTCCAAAGTTCAAGCCACCTCCCAGTGACCCCTTGACTGCAACATTCTGCACTAGCTGTAGTTTCCGAACACTCGTCAAAGGCAGCTCCATGCAGAGCACATTGCAGTAGTCCAGCCTGGATGTGACCGTCGCCAGATCTGCCTTCTCCAGGAAAAGGGTGCTGCTGAGGCACCAGCTGAAGCAGTACAAAAACACTCCTGAACAGAGTGGCCATTCTTGGCCATTCAGAACACTTGGCCATTCAGAAGCCATGCTGATTCTAAGAAGTACACCCAGACGGCAAACCTGGCCCTTCAGAGAAGGACTGCTATTCCATCTAATACAGGGGAAATTCCATCCCCATTCTAATATAATTTGTCGATATCAGGCGATGGGACTTGCCCTCATGTGGGAAGCAGGGAGGGGGATCACAGCAATAAGCACGGATGTCACACCGTCCTTGAATGTGAAGTTATAATATCATGCATTGCGACTGACTCCCTTCAAGATGCTCCTGCTTGCTACACCACTGAGAGAGTTTCTGTAAATGCTACATTTTAAAAAAATGTTAAAACAGTAGCATGTCCTGGGAACAGATGTACTTGAAGGAACTTATGACGAAGTGTCGGAGGTTCGCTGCCTTGTAAGTTCCCATGAGTACATTTCGCTTAAAATTACATTAGTAATTTGTAATTTGTACATTAGTAATTAAATTACTAAAATCTGTTACGCGGCTCAGTTTAAAGCTGTGGTACTTTTTAATTGCAAAGGGTACGTGATGGTTTCAGATCAAAGGTGAAGGATTCATCATCCTAATATTCATGTGGCATGGTTTGTTTGTTTTAAATCCTCTGTATGGCCAGAAGGGAGCATTGTGTGCTCAAATTTAATCACCAGAAATTCCAAGACTATGAAGATGGGTACTGTTCTGATAGAGTTTAATCAGATTCATAATCCCAGCCTCTCTCTCTCTCTCTCTCTCTCTCTCTCTCTCTCTCTCTCTCTCTCTCTCTCTCTCTCTCTCTCTCTCTGTGTGTGTGTGTGTGTGTGTGTGTGTGTGTATGAGAGAGAGCGAGAGAGAGAGAGAGAGAGAGAGAGAGAGAGAGAGAGAGAGAGAGAGAGAGAGCTGTATTTTGAGTTATTCTTCAAATGATACAAACTACCATGTGAAAGGCATTCCTTACACCCTATTCATTTAGTAGAAACGCTTTGAATGACGCACTACATTTTTATAAAACAATGCTGTGCGTAAGGAACCTCATGCAGCAGGACTGACACCATATATCTGTGGTTCTTCTAGAAATCTTCTGAAATTGCAATCGGGACCTGGTCACTGTTTATGGAGATCCCACACTTGATATTTGTTTGTGATTGCTTAGTGGGTGGATTTTTTGTTTTGTTCCATTCATTGAGAAATGACTTCAGGGTCACCAAATTTTGACCTGTTCTTTGTAGCTGTGCCTAACAACACCAGATCTGAGGCAACTAGTTGGGACTATGTTTAACTCCATACGGTGCACAGCTTCATCTGCTGATTTCTGCTAATCAGAGTCCAGTTTAACCCAAGAGCAGGTCAGATCATTTTTTCTCATCAGCTGGCAACCCTACTTTGCAATGCAAATCTTTTCCGATATACTGTAGATGGTTTCCCACCTTGGCACAACTCTAATGCAGGGAACCCTCTTGTTTCAAACCACAATCTGGCATTGCCGGAAAAAGGAAGCCCCCAGTGAATGCCTCCATTCCTATTCAAACTGTGTGTGCAATGTGGTTCTGCAACGATCATAGGCACCTATCGGATAGTAGCTGTGACATTACTAAAGGCAAGAAATGTAAGTGTTGTGCAGACATGCTGGGACTGGGTACAACCACCATGTATTGTAGAGATCAGGAGCGGAGCCAGCAGACATGGTCGTCCTGGTCATGACCTCAACACAACCAGTGTTTCCTGCATATCTTTTTGATCACTTAGACAGAACCTATGCATGTGCAGCTTGCATGCTTTAATGCTCTGTGGATTACATGAAGTAAGTCCAATCAACATGTGGAGATGAGGGGTGCAGCCAGCTAATTTACAGCAGTGTAGCTGCCATTGGGCAGGGGGAGGGGGCACTGCACTGGGCAACACACACGGTCTACTTGCAAGGAGTGACTGTGTTTCCGGTTTCCGGTGCGAAGTGTGCCCTACTGCACACCCTCACTTTTGATAGGATCCAAATGGAGCTTTTCCGGAAGCAAGGATTGGGCGGCACTACGCGGGGTGGCAGTGTGCCGTCACCCGGCCTTGGGCGGCGGCGGGAGGGGATGAAGCTGCCGCTGCTACTTTGATTCCATTCTTCCCTCCAATCATTGATTAGATCTACTTCATGCATATCTTCACACAGCTATAATTTTGTCCCAACACCATGTTGGTGTGTTTTTTGAAGTGTATATAATTCAATCAGAAAAGTAACCAAACAGTATTCAGCTGCAGATAAGGAGGCTCTGGATCCCCAAAGGACACAGGGCTGTTCATACATTATGCTCTCCCTGGGGAGAGCATTCTGCTCTTGAAGACATATATCCTCATAAATGAGTGGCCGCCTGAGTTCATTTTCAAAATCACCCTGGAGACAGGAGTCCTCGAAAAGCCAGGGGCTGACTCCAGGGACTCTTCCCAGGGAGACTACATGGAGGTGTTTCTACATTTGATTGCACTCTAACCACTAAGAAAGGAAGACAGAGAGGTTTATTGGTCCCATCTCTATCCTGTACTATTAACAGCAGACTACATTTTGACTGTTGGACTGTCGTAACATAAGCCACTCTCTCAGCCTCAGTCCCCCACAACATGAGTGCAACAACACTGGGCTACTTTACAAGATTTTTGCATGCCATTCAGTCTCAGCCTGCTATATAAATAATGGAATTAATTGCAGGGTTGTTGTAAGATACACTCTCAGCCTTAACTTGACCTGCAACATTAACACTGCCTAGACTACATTGCAGGGCTGTTACGTCACACTTTCTCAACTCTCCCTGCAAGTTGTAATACTGGGATAATATAGGCTTACCATCTGTCCCAGAAATACTGGGACAGTCCCGGAGCCTGGTCTCGATCAGATGGGCCCAGAACCAGGTCTGTCCAAGTTTTCCATGTCTGCCCGCTCCCACCACCATTACCGCTTCCATGATTTCTAAAGTTGTCCTGGGCACCGCCATCTTGGATCTCACATGTGAGATCCAAGATGGCAGCGCCCAGGAAAACTTCAGAAATTGTGGAAGCGGAGGCGGCGACAGTGGCGGGAGAGGGGGTAGTCGACCCACGGCCTGTGCAAGGAGTCCAACCTGGCTGACCTGATGCAGCTGGCAAGCCAGGAATCGGATGGTGGCGGCAGCGCGGCGGCAGCAGCATCAGCAGGAGCAAGCAAAAATTGCTAGGGAAAGCGGTGAAAATGGCGGGTTAAATACAGTAATCAAATAATTGGAAAAATCCTTACCTGTATCCTATGATCGTGGCGGAGTGAGGGCGGCTTGCCTCCACACCGCACTCCCTTACTCTAAAGTCGTCACAAACGTGCTTTATGGCATGTTTGCAACACTTTAGAATGGTGGAACACTCGCTCCGCCATTTTAAAGTTAGTGTGGATTGTGCTGTTAATCGTCCTCCCAGGAATTTTAAAGCCAAAAATCACACGCGCACACACACACACACAGTGGCAATTTGCAAAGCTTTCCACCCAAGTCCAGACCACAGTTACTAGCCCCAACAGCTGTTTTTTATAAACCAAAAGCTTCCAGTTGGACCCACACTTGGAATGCATGCACATCTAGTCCAAGTCTTAGTGGACTACTTGGTTGGTACTGCTGATTTATACTGCCTTTGAGACCAGTGAGATTAATTCAGTTTAAAAATCTGACTTGTGGTTCATACCGCTGCATTTATTTCATTATTTCAAATAGTTATACACCGCCTCTCAAATAAGCGTTCCAAGGCAGCTTACAATTAAAAACACAAAATACAGTAATTGCAATTATGAAATAACCATAGCAATATCCGTTCTCAATGGAAACATAAAAATTGCTGTCATTCGCACACTATCCTGCTCTGTTCGTTGTCACAATTGATCTGGATGGAAGGCATGGTGTGAGCTCAGTCAGGTGAGCTGGGCCTCTTCCATTCAAGAATTTCTGCAGGTGCCAAAGTCAGCACCACAGACAGCTCCAAGGTGCACCACAGCCAGACCCAGCATTGAAGAGGTTGCTCCAGCACAGGTGTGACGTTGACTGAGGGTTTGGGTGGCTGCTGAAGGCGGCTCTCTCTGCCTCTTTTCCTGGGAAGCCTGTTGTAACATAAAGAACCCCTTTTGATTTCCCAATACTTTGACTCACATGGAATAAGGGAAACTGTGGCTCCCTTGCAGGTTCCTCCAAATAGTCCTCTGAATCTGAAGAGAGGGGCAGGGCTGAGTCTTCTGGCAATGAAGGGAGTGCTGAGTTCCAATTTCTGCCCAGGGGTTTCCAAGAAGGGGACTCCTGTCCCTGCCTCCTCAGATGAATCTGCTTCATCCCCCAATTGCAGGCACTCTGTTTCTGGGACCATGTCTGTCTGTCTGTCAGTCTGTCACACACACACACACACACACACACACACACACACACACACACACACACACACACACACACACAAGCCTTCAATTATTACTTTTTACATGCAAACATATCTATGCACTGATAAACTCTGGTAAATTGTGCCGTTTGTAAAATACATTTGGGAATAATCTAGCATGTGCACATGCCTATCGCATTCAAATCGATGGGATGTATTTGCCTGTGAACTGTAGTTCCATTTTTTTCAATGAGATCATATGTGCCTAACTATTACTGGAAGACATCCGTTTGTTAATTAATTAACAGTATTTATATACCGCTTTTCAACAAAAAGTTCACAAAGCGGTTTACAGACAAAATCAAATGATGAAATGGCTCCCTGTCTCAAAAGGGCTCACAATCTAAAAAAATGATGCAGAAGAACACCAGCAAACAGGAAAGACACTGTGCTGGGGTGAAAAATTTTTTTTGCTATTTTTTACTGTTTCGCAGGCAGCTGCCGCCCACTGCTGCATCCCCAGGGCGGCAGCTGCCTCGTGTTCGCCCCCCCTCCAGGTGTTTGTGTGTGCTTTCAGGTACTTAACTTGTCTTTTTGGGGCACAGGGCAAGCAGCCAGGAGGTACAAAGGAGGTACAAAGTGATGATCTTGTTTTATGATCTTGTTTTAAATGTAATCTTTTAAAATCAATTTTTAGATGTTTTTATTAGTTTTGCTAATTATTTTTTACTGTTTTAAAATGTGATTACGTTCTGTATTGTATTGTATTTTTTATGTTGTAAGCCACCTTCGGTCCCTTCGGGGAGAAAGGCGGGGTAAAAATACTGTAAATAAAATAAAAATACAAAGTGGACAAGGAATCTTCCAAACCGATTTTTGCACACACACCCAAAAAAATTTGCGGCCTTACGGCGGCACCAGAAGATATTTTGGAGACATTGGGGGGGGGGGTGTCAAAAATGGATGGGGGTGTAAAATGGTCTGCCCCCTCCTCTAATCTTTGTACATAGATGCTTCCAGCTGAAAAAAAAAACCCATGAATTGTGTGGCTGAGTCAAGGGGCCTCAAGTTCAGCATCTGTGTGTTGGTTGCTCAGGAATAAAGGGTCAAGTGTTATCTTAGAAGCTCAATAGGAGTGGGAAGATCTTGTGAGTTCACTCTTGACCAACTGAGAATCAAGATAGGAAATATTGACAATTATATCAGTTTAGAGCTCATCCCTCCCAAAAGGCATTCGCAGCGACATGCACCTTGGGGGGAACCTTGGGAACACCCATCTAGAGTTTCTATAGCACTGGCGTCGACAGGGGGAAGCGGGGGGGCGGGCCACCGGGGGGCGTCGCACGTATAGGGGTGACGCGCGATCCCCCCCACTTACAGTTTTCCGTTGGAGGCGGGCCCGCCTGCCCTCCCCTGTGTCCGTTTGGCTCCAAAATGAGCCGAAAACGGAGCGGGGAGGGCGCTCCGCTCCCGCGCGTGACGTTACGCGCGGGGGCGGAGCCTCTCCCTTAAGGAGCCTCTCACCCCCGCTCTGGGGTGTCGCACGTCGTCGCGACGCGACTGTTCTATAGATGCTGGGGGTCCTGGGACTAAACCTTGCAGTTGGCCCCCATGGCACCCCCTTGCCCACATATTGGGTGCTACCACAGCCACCAGTACTGAGGTTCTGAAAGTTGACCCACCCAGCCAGACCTTCTGAAGGGGGATGGACCCATGGCCAGTGCCTGACCTAGAACCAGTGATATCCCCCTTTCTGACAAGCACTAGATAAATGCAGGTAGAACTGCATAAATTAGCTTGATCTTTGCAATACTCTTTTTTTAAAAAAAAAAAGATTCAGAATTTCCTGCTTATGGATAGCATCTGATTTGGTTGTTGCACACTTTTAATTAATTTGGGACTTACAGTAACGCTTAAATCTTTCCCCTTGCGCCCTGTAGATGAAGATTTTTCTAATACAGTTTTCTGATTTCCAATCCCACAAGCACCAGGCCAAGCAGGCAACTCCCTCCCTCATTGCTGCTTTCCCATAACAATATACAGGTCAGTACTTTCAACCATGCCCTGGAGTCTTTTAATCAAGCAACGTAAAGGAGGGAGGTCAGGTTGCTGAACTAGCGATTTCCTCAACCATTCAAGACTTACAATTGATATCCTTCCAACACGAGAACTTCTGACAAAACGTAATCCTGATCCTAGAAGGTCATAACAAAAATAAACCCAACAAGTATTTAGCTGACATAATCCTATGTCACTTTTAATTTATATATCTTCAGGGGAAAAAAATATTGCTTAGTAGGATATAGCCGACCGCAGTAGGAGTCCTAGGAAGCCTTAAGCATGAGCTGAGACAAGTGAATTATCTGGACAGTGGAGATATTTACACATTATTCCTCTGCCTGAGGCATGTTCTTTTGCTTTGCTTATCCTTGGCGTGTGTAATGGAATTGTGTCACTGGATGCAAACAGGATATAAGTCTTCCTTTTCAGTCTAGCTGGTGGGGTTCTTGTTCATTTTATTTACAGATTCGCTTTCCAGGTTGCCCTCTCTCATTTGGCCCTCAGCAGATAACAATAACAGTGCATGATACAATATATATATATATATATATATATATATATATATATATATATATATATATATATATATATATATATATAAACATAAAACTAAAATAACGCTACTCCCCTAATCCACAAAAAAGCGCTCATAGATAAAGCGCTCATAGAAAGTACTGAGCCCTCTGTTGTACTAACTGGGTCATTCATTTCAGTTGGGCTTGTGTGGGGCTCCCTTTGCAATGCACGCAGATTGCATTCATAGCCACGCTTGTGGCTGGCACCCAGGTGGGTAGTGGTATGTTTTGAAGTGCAGGAGCTCTTTCTTGATAACATCCCCATAGTAGCCACACCCCCAAGGCCGAGCCAAGGAGAAAGTTCAGAAAGCAAGATTGAAACAAAAGCCCTGATCAGAGGGAGGCTCAACTTCCCGAGAGTTAAATCCCTCCTTCTTTTTCCCACTTGGCAGAGCCCACCCCATGCTAACTTGCTTGAGGTTGGACTGCTGATGGATGATGTGTATGTTAACATACTGCAATGCACACACTGTTTCACTGTTCTCATTCCCCATATTGCAGCCGGGGCTGAGAGGCAGTGGCAATGGTGAATTCATGGGGGAGGCAGGGTTCAAACCGGGGACTTCTTGATATTTCATGGCGCAGTCACACACCTCTATTTGGCTACATGACTACTTAGGATTTTTCTCCAAGGCCTTTCAGATGTTGTTGCTGCTGGCATTCATTTGAGGGGAGTAGAGAGTGGTGGTGGTGGTGTGTTGGCTTCTTTCCATGGCTTCTTTCTTTCTCTCTACCCACTAAGGCTGGCTCTCTTTCTCCCTCTTCTCCAAGGGTGGCTGGCTGGCATTGGCTGACTCTTCGTCCCTCCCCCAGCTGGGTCTTTCATTGTATGGTTATGCAGGACATATGTGATATGTGCATGTGGTGAAGGGAGGTAGGACAAATGAGGAAATAACTGGGGGGAAAGGGCAAACTGGAGAACTCTCCCCTTGATGTCATCACTGCTCCCCCTTCAAAAGGCAACTCGACGTCACATTTTGCCATCCGGGCTCCAGGACTGCAACCCTTCAAGATGGCAACTGCCTCATCAAGGGCTGTATAACACACAGTACACAAATGAGGGAGGGGAATCCCATCATTAACAGAAGATCGGCAGGGGTGGTGAATAAGGCAGTACCTCTCAGACACATTCTGCTCAATACCCAAGGCACAACACCCAAAGATGAGACCCCCACAGGTCAGGAAGAGGAGGCCAATTGAAAGGACCAGCGACTCACTCACCACAACTTCCTTATCAATCTTCGTATGTACTACCTCCTCTAAACCAAACACAGACCTCAAATTCTTAGCCTGCACACAAACTCTGGGAAACGTACTAGGGATACCAAATCCCTCTGAAAAAAACTTGGCCATACATATGCCCCCTCTCTGTCAGGCAGCACAATAGCAAGATGGCCAGCATGGACAATTTAAAGGGGTTGGGCCCCTTTACCAGATGGGGAGTCCAAGGGATGCCCCTTTCTTCTCATAACCTGATTGGCTCCTAGCAGCCCTCTCTCCCTAGCCCCCTTTGGAGCAGGAAGAACTGCAGTGTTGGAAGCCACAAACGGCACAGTTGTGCATGAAACGATAACCCCTAAGGGTACACCTGCCCATGTTATTAAAGCCCCAGCACACCAGGGGGGCGGGGCGGGATGAACTCGCTGTGTGGCTGGGCTGGCCATAAGACTGGAGCCAGATCCCAAAACAATCAAATTTCTGCTATGGGATATATCCACTACTGTGTGATCTATTGTGCTGAACCTCAAGGACCACCCCAAGCAACAATGGTGTAGCCAGAGAGCCTATTGTTCCAGTTAACGATTGATTTTATGCCTCCGAACTGCTTCCTGATCCCAGGTAGGCTTCCCAATCTTAGGAACTAGTTCTGGTTCTTTATGAAAGGGGCTGAAAACATTAATGTATTTACCTTTCCTTTTTTGTCTTATTTTATACCAGGAAGAAGGAACACTCCCAAAGGGTAGTCGATTGAACCATAAGGGTGCTGCTGGATGCATCAGCCACCTGTGTAGGTGAGGGGAGAGAGACAGCAGAAGAGGACCAACCCTGTACCAAGGTGGGGTCCCCCAAATTTGGGAATCCCTGCCATACCTGGCCATAAGCCCAATAAGGCTGCGGCCAAGAAGGCCGAGTACCACGATGTGGGATACCAAAGCCTCCCCATTCAGGCCAGGACCATGGGGCAGGAAAAGAGCCTATTGGAAGTTGTCCTGAAGAATCACGTTGGGACCCCCAGCCATCCCACATAGGGATCCCAAATCCCTCATGAATCTGAGGGTAGCGGGTCACATGGTGAAACTCCCACATCCGGAGCTCAGGGTACTTCTCCAGGTAAAAATTGTCTTCCTTGACTTCGCCCTTCTCAAAAACAGCCAGACTAGTGGATAAGAACTGATTTAAATTATCATGAGCTCCATTTTTAGATTTGGATGCTGCTTGAGAACTAACCCAAGTCTTGCTGCCCTCAGCCCCCTGCCACTTGACCTTGGTTCTGGATTTTTCCTCAGCCTCAAGGTGAATAATAAGAGCTTTGACTGTATCAAAGTCATCCTCGTCATTAGAAGATGACACCATAACAGCACACTTCA
Source organism: Plestiodon gilberti rubricaudatus (assembly GCA_026170595.1). NCBI lineage: Eukaryota > Metazoa > Chordata > Lepidosauria > Squamata > Scincidae > Plestiodon > Plestiodon gilberti. The sequence goes on along the minus strand of JANXHW010000002.1, from coordinate 21,261,327 downwards.
AAGGGGGCAGGACTAGGTGCCTCCCCCCCCATTTCTGAGACCATTTAGGCATAGTTACAGTTAACAGCTGTAAAAACTTTATAGGAAATTCAGGAGCTAACTGCAGCCAGCAGTAATGCTCACCCCTAATCCACTAAATACCTCAGCTAACCAAAAAGACTCCAGGGGGTATGAACCCCTCTCCCAATGCTACAGCACCTCTACCTAAGTTTGGCTTACCCAGAAAGCTGAACAATTTAAGGGCCAAGGGAAATTCATTAACTTGAAAAGGGAATAGATTCACTAATGGCCCAATCCTATGCTCTCCCCTCCCCTTAAGATCAGAAGGCTTAAGAGGCAAAAGGGGATTTAAATCCCCTTACAATTCCATAAGCCTCCCGCTCCGTAATGGGTCTCCTCAGACCTGCGCTAGAGATTTCAATAGTGCAAGTCCAAGGAGAAAAAGGGGGTGGGGAGGCTGCAGAAAAGGGGATAGGATCCAGTGCGCGCCATTGCCTCATTTCATATATGATCCAACAATTCATATATGAAATTGATATTTCATATATTTTCTTCTTTGCAGATTGAAGACAGCTATGAAACATTTATTGTTTCTTTGTCCCATAAATTTTGGATGAAGGCAGGAAATATTGCTTTTATGTCCTTTGACTGCTATTGATGTACTACTTTTTGACACCTTGCAGTAGCTATCAATTGGACATCCTCTTGTGTTTCTTATAGAAAAGAATGTGATTGATCTAGAAGATAACTCGTTTCTTGAAGAACTCTTTCCATCCACAATCCAGAATCACACACGGCAGTATTTCAAACCTGATAGTTAAATGTGTTGAGATATTCTCAAGTACAGGCTATAGAAACTGACGACAGGAGGTACTTGTTAGCCTTCCCTGACTGCCCATTTGTCAATGCTAAACTCCTTTTCAGTGAATTTATTTTTCACATTTTTATACCGCCTTTCCTTCGAGGAGCTCAGGGTGGTATACAGTACATCAGTGTTTCCCAAACTTTTTCGACCTGCGGCTCCCTTGACCATTGGCGACCATTGACTGCGGCTCCCCTTTCCATTATGTTGATACCTGCCAATTGGCAATTGCACTGTTTTCCAAGAGAATTCTGTGGCACTCTGCGGCTCCCCTAGCTGGTTTCTGCGGCTCCCCTGGGAGCCACGCCTCCCAGTTTGGGAACCTCTGCAGTACATGGTTCTTTCCCTCTTGACTGCTTTTGTCCATATTTCTTAAAGAATACTGGTGACTTTTCTGGTTTGGGGCCACAGTTTGGAGGACAGTTCAAGAGATGGATAGAGCAGGGGTTCTCAACCCCTTCCCGGTCAAGTACCACCTCCGGCGCCACTCTCCTGCTGCGTGCCCATGGAAGTGACTAACAATGACATCGCCAGTTACTTCTGGGTATTCAGGTTTTTGGAGGCCAGAAAATGCAGGTAGGAGGCTCTGGGCGGATGGGAATGGCCTTCTCAGCTTTCCCGAGAGGCTTGGCCAAATGCAGGAGCCTCTTGGAAGCGAAAACGTACTGCCGAAAGCGCCGCATTGGTGTGGGGTTCCGGTGGACCGGCAGTTCAAGTACCACCAGCAGGCAGCCGATGTACCACTGGTTGAGAACCACTGGGGTAGTGAATACATGAAGCCCAGTCTGAGCTCTAAAGCACTTCATTCTCTGGAGTTGGCCTTGCTTCAATTGCTAGTCAGTTTTACTATTTGTGCACTCGATCCTTTGATCAAATATATGCCGCTTTAATTTTGTAGTAATAAAATCACATGCTGCACACCAGAGTCAGAATAGAGCCTGGGAGAGCTGGTCCTCCCAGGAAGCATTCCGATCAGAAACAGATGCCATGTCATCCTCCATCACGTTAATGTGTGCAGGGTACCTACTAAAGAGCAGGCGGTGAATATGTTTTGGATTATTTGTCACTTGGCTTTTTTATATTTCCCCACCCCCAATTTGCATTTTATTAACTCTTCTTCCAGAAGGACCTTACGCAATTTCATTTTATTTATTATGTGTGTTTACGTGAAAAAAATACCTACTAATAGGATATTACTAGCAATGAACGCAATTCTGTTCCCATTTGAGACAATGGCAAAACATCCATTGTCTCTTGGCTTAAGCCTATTCTGCTATTCTTGGATGAAGGCATTGGCATAGTGACTGAGGTTTTCACGGTCTAGCTCGGATTCCTACTATTCATTCTATGTCACATGTTTTCAGACTTTGCACTGTTGAACCTCCACTCACCAAGAAAACCTTGTCCAAAGTTCCCCATGGGCAAATCAGATGAAAAAAAATGCAGACATCATTGCTGGAAATGCTTCCACCCCTCCTGTTGTGGATTCCATGCTTATACCTTCCCAGACTAATGTTCAGGATCAGGAGCCAAAACACCAACAGTACAATGTGGATCTGAAAATTCATACCTGCCACCCACGCACTAATTTTGAAACTAACCTAAGTTAGGACAATAGCCCTTTTTTTGCTTCTTTTTCTCCTGCCACACGATGTGATGTCATTTCCTGTTTTCTGAAGCCATTTAGTCCATACCTTGCTCTCTTCTGCCCCCAAACACAGCGTAACTGGCACTTCCTGGTTTTAACCAGACATAACTTTTTGGATGACAACCAATCCCAGACAAATAGGATGACCATAAAAGTGCAGGGGCAGAGCAACTCCCTGCCTGCTTTGTGGTTCTGCCACCCAAATGGAAGCTTTTATTTTGGTCCTGGGAGTTCAGAACTGTCAGTCTCCTTTTCTAACTTTGTGGTATAGGATATGATGTCACATTACTTTTATGTGCAAGTTGAGGTGAGGAGAACAGTAAGCATCTCGAGACACTTTTTGTATTCTGATGCTCAGGTGGAAGGGCTGTTTCCCACCTTCCCTAAAGAGGCTAGGCTGTGTACCCTCTACTGTGCTCATTTTGGCCCAGACCTATTGGAATAACTCTATGTCGGATTAGACCAAGGTCCCTTTGGTTCAACACTGTCTTCACCTATAGGTGCTGGTTCTGACCTTTAAAGCCCTATACAGCTCGGGGGCCAGGGTATTTGAGAGGCCGCCTACTTCCATACATTCCGGCACACCCCCTCAGGTCATCGGAGAAGGCCCTTCTAAAAATGCCATCGTCTTCAGAGGCAAGAGGTGCAGCAGCAAGAAATAGGGCCTTCTCAGTAGTGGCACCGACCTTATGGAATTCCCTCCCTCTAAACTTACAAACTGTTCCCTCCTTGGAGGCCTTCCGGCGGGGCCTAAAGACATTTTTCTTTAAACAAGTCCTCTGAGTTAACCACCCAGCCCAATTATTTTAGTGGTCCTGCCCCTTTTTACAAGAAATTTTTTACTCTTTTTTAAATCTTGTACTGTTTTTTTAGAGTGTATTCGTGTTTTAAGAGTTTTATATTTTTATATGTATCAAATTTGTAATTTTTAAATTTTGTAAGCCGCTTTGGGTCCCCCCCTTTGGGGGAGAAAGCGGGATATAAATCCAGTAGTAGTAGTAGTAGTAGTAGTAGTAGTAGTAGTAGTAGTAGTAGTAGTAATAATAATAATAATAATAATAATAATAATAATAATAATAAAGTCCACCAGATTCCTCAGGAAAGCTGACAAGCAGAGTATGGTGGAGGTTACCAGCAGCTGTTCCTTGCTCCCAGCATCTACTAATTGGAAGGTATACTGCCTCTGAATATAGAAGATCCATTTTGATATAATGGCTAACAGCTACTGATAAATCTATTCTCCATTAATTTGTCCTTTAATCTAAGATAGAAGCCATCATCCCATCTTGTGGTAGTCAATTGCATATACTACGTACAGATCCAAAACATGGACATATTGGTACACACCTGATGCACTGTCAGAGCACAGATTTCTACCAGTGCTGGCGCGCCCTTTGAACCAATTCACACATGCCCCTATGACAAGACAGATGCTGTTGTTTTGGCTTTCTCCTTCTTGACATGGGGAGAAGCCTTATGTCATAAATATTTTCTTAGGGATGGAACTTTAGATTCACATCTTGACGGTGGCATTTCTTCAAATGGAACCTACAAAGAGATAAGTGTGTATCTGCTGGTGAGAGCGGTGAAGGATGGGGTTGACACAGAACTCAACTGGTTTTACTCAAATCTTTGGTTGGCTCTCACCTTTGGATACAGACAGTAACCATGTCAAATTCCTCAACTGCTACAGAACATTGCACTAAAGAACAAGGAAGGGGGGAATAGGGTAAATTCTGGAAGTAAGCTTAAGCAGAGTGGAGAGCTTGTGTGCTTGCTCTGAGCATACGCTGCGTCAATGTCAACTATCACCGTGTACGCATGGCAGTAAAATCGCTGTCTGATTTTCATCTGACTTGCATGTTTTTGCCGTGACGTAATTCCATTGACTTTGATTGAATTAGTCCTGATTTACATCAGGGAAGGCAAGATCAAAATCAAACTGTTAAGGCTATGTCTGGTATGCAAGAGTAGTCCCTCCAACAGCCTGGCTTGTCTGTTTGACAAGAAACGTCTGCTCCCCTATGCTCGGTAATCACAGCAATGAGCTACTGCGGTAAGCTCCGGTCCTCTTTTTTATCTGTATAAAACAACATTATCTTTTCGAGGGCTTTATTGGAGTCTGAGGAATGCATGCCTCCCATTTTGTTTAAAGATATAATTTGGAAATAGTCTTGAGTCAAATGTTGAATGTGTATGATGGCTAACAACCTATCTTTAGGTGCCTAAGCTAGTAAAAGCAGCATTCAAAGTTGAGATAAAGCTTGACATATGGTAAACAGAGGACCCTGCTTAGTACTGACCAGGTATGAAGTGGGGGGGGGGGGGAGAGGAACCACCGTTGTGAACTCCAGACCTCCTGGGAAAAAGAAGAATCTATTCCCAAATATGAGATACCATAAGACTAAAGCTTGCTGGGGGCAGGTACCTGTAATTGAAGAGAAGCAAGAAAATGGCTTCCTTAATGTCTCTGTGGGCTAACTTTCCCAGCTGTGGACTTGCTTTCCAGGAAACATGTTTTTAGTTCAGGGTGGGAGAAGGGCCAGCAAATGCAACGTAGTATACCATGGGGCATTTTTGACCATAGGCTAAACCAGCGAGGCAGCTCAGTCTCCAATTTATGTGTGCTATTTTTATTCCAGCCTTCCTCCAAGGAGTTCAGGGTGGCAGATATAGTTCTTTCCCTCCCAGACCCTCTTTTATTTTCACAATAACCATGTCAGGTAGGCTGAGGGATGAGTAGCCAAAGGTCCCCCAGTGGGTTTCATGGCTGAGTGAGGATTTGAACCCACATCTCTCTTATTCCAAAACAATACTCTAACCCAGGGGTTCTCAACCAGTGGTACTCGTACCACCAGTGGTACTTCAGCCAACTGCTGGTGGTACTTGGCCTGCTGGCCTGCCGGAACCCCGCTCTGACACGGCACATTCGACACCGCGTTTCAGCTCCCAAGAGGCTCCAGCCTTTGGCTGAACCTCTTTGGAATGCTGAGAAGGGCCTCCTACCTGTGTTTTCTGGCCTCCGCAAACCCAGGAGTAACTGGTGATGATGTCATCACCAGTCAATTCCGGTGGTACTTCCCAAGCCCAGTCGACCAATCCCCCCCGTTCCGCACTCCCCCGCCCTTCTATCACCTGACGGAGAACTTACCTTCCCCAACAGGTGCAGTGTCGAATGGCGCTGCCTACTCACCAGGTGATGCAAACGTGCCTTATGGCACATTTGCAACACCCTAGACAGGCGGAGTGATGCTCCGCCAGTCTACAGTTTAGACAGGATTGCGCCGTAAGGCTGCAATCGTATATGAATTTACCTAAGAATAAGGCCCATGAACTCAATGGGGCTTACTTTTGAGTAGGCATGTATAAAATTGCACAAGACATGTTTAAGTTTGCTCAGCTTTTGGGATTGGATGATACTTGGAGTTCTTCCAAATCAATAGTGTTCTTGCTGTTTTCATTGTGCTATTTTCTTTTATTTATTTTTCTATTTGTTTTGACTTTATTAGTGGCTTTGGATTATGCCGTGAGGCTTGTTGTGAGAAGTGACATAAAAATGTAACAATAACATAACTAAAACTAAAAAAAAGTATTCAGTACCTCATCCATATCTTAGTACGTCTTCAGGTTTCCCCTTTCTTGTACATATTTATTTCAGCATAAGCTTTCACAGGTTATAAGCCACAAGCAACCTCCTGGCTTTAGAAGTAGGTTTTCTCTGTGCCAGGTGCAAGGGAGTGACAGCAGGAAACAGGTTATCTTGTTGGCTGTGTGCTCTCGGAGGCATCTGGTGGGGCCACTGTGTGACACAGGAAGCTGGACTAGATGGGCCTTTCGCCTGATCCAGCAAGGCTCTTCTTATGTTCTTATGTTCTTTCCTGGACTAGAGTCCACAGCATCGGCATCTGAAATAAACTGATTAGTCTTTACAATCTTTAAATAGTCTTTGGTGGTTGAGATGCAAAGAAGGTGACCCACCTGGCTCTGGAAATGTTTCCGGAAAGTCACTGCTGTTTGTAACACACTTCTGCCTTCCTGGGACAGGACAGTGACCTGAATAGACGATGCATCTTCCATGTTTCACTGCTACTTGGCAAGATGTTATAACTGGTATGAGTGCACTGCAATCTGTGCTGTTTTGTTTTGTTTTTTGCTTTGTTCTGAAAAGAGGCACATTTCTTCTCTTTGAGGACATGGTCATATGAATAGTTACATCACTTTAGCAAATCCTTAATCAACGTCAACATCTGAACTTTCTTCTTGTGAGAGGCAGTCATGTCTCGGAAGAACCCAGTGTCTCCTTTCATGATCAGGGCCTCTGTGGGATTGGGCCAAAACACTGCTTGGGCCTCTGTTTCAAAATAAAAGAGTCTGAAGTAACAAAGGTGGCTTCTCTGTCTCACCCAGAACCAGGAAGCTACAAAACTGTGCACTTTGCCCTGTGTGGTGAGCCAGTAGCTACCCCCACTCACCAAAGCCATTCATTGGCTCCTCCTCCTCCTGACCCGGAAGAACTATAAAGCCACACAGACCACGATGACTGAAATTCTAAGAGAGATGAGCTAAAGTGAGGAGGGAGCAGTTGTCCAGACTCGTCTTTGAAAAGCAGTTGTCCAGACTCTTCTACTTCACAGCTGGCTTTGTGTGTAAACTTTAATAAAACAGGGTCCCATTATATGACCAAAATCTCCTTCCACTTTATGAAGCAGAACAGGAAAACCACATGTGCAGTATTTCTGCTGTCTCTTGCTTCATTCTGCAACAGGTCGATTAGCCTTCAAAGTGGTACAAGACGTTTTGGGTGTAACTCACCAGCCACACGTTCTTCTGTGCAAACCCAATTGAAGTGAATGGTTCTGTACAAGATCATAATCATTTCAACAGAAGTTCCTCAAGGGAACTTCCTAGTCAGCGGATTGAGCCCTTAAAAAAAATCCTCTATGTTATGGGTGAATCCAGAAACATGAACAAAGCTGAATGTACAGTACTCCCCCTATATCCGCTGGGGATATGTTCCAGGCCCCTCCGTGTATACTTGAAACTGTGGATAGGAGCAAACACCCCCTCCATGGTTTCCTGAGGGCCCCCTGCCCTGCCTTCCCTGCGGGCAGGCGTGCGCCCCCCCGCTCTTATTTTTATTTATTTATTTATTTATTTATTTATTTATTTATTTACAATATTTTTACCCCGCCTTTCTCCCCAAAGGGACCCAAGGCGGCTTACAACATGGGATACAAATACAACCAATACAACAAATAATCACATTTAAAACAATAAAAACAATCCACAAAAGCTAGTAAAAACATCATCTAAAATTAATAAAAACACATCAAATTACAATTAAAACAGAAGCATAAAAAAGCATAAAAAGCAGCAGCACTCCACCTGTGCAGGATGTTAAAAAAGGCAAGGACTCAGAAGGCCTCCTTAAACAGGAAAGTTTTCAGGCCTCGCCGGAAGGTCTCCAGGGAGGGAGCAGTACGTAAATCAAGAGGGAGGGAATTCCATAGGGTTGGTGCCACTACTGAGAAGGCCCTATTTCTGGCCGCCGCCCCTCGCACCTCCCTGGGCGACGGTACCCTCAAAAGGGCCTTCTCTGATGACCTAAGGAGACGAGCCGGAATATATGGAAGTAGGCGGTCTCTCAGATATCCTGGCCCCAGGCCGTATAGGGCTTTAAAGGTCAAAACCAGCACCTTGAATTGGGCTCGGAAACGAATTGGCAGCCAGTGCAGCCGCTGAAGAAGCGGCCCGACAGAGTCGAACCGCCTACCCCCAGTAACCACACGGGCCGCCGCATTCTGCACTAATTGCAGTTTCCGAACCGTCTTCAAGGGCAGCCCCACGTAGAGCGCGTTACAATAATCTAATCGCGATGTCACCGTGGCATGGATCACCGTGGTCAGGTCTGCACGATCCAAGTACGGTCGCAGCTGGCGCACCAGCCGAAGCTGGGCAAAGGCCCCCCTGGCCACAGCCGCCACCTGGGAATCCAGGAGCAGCTGCGGATCCAGGCGGACCCCCAAGCTGCAGACCTGCTCCTTTAGAGGGAGTGCAACCCCCTTCAGAGCAGGACGATACTCTAGCACCTGCATCGTGGATTTCCGGACCAGGAGAACCTCTGTCTTGTCCGGGTTTAGTTTCAGCTTATTAGCCCTCATCCAGGTCCCCACTGCCTCCAGGCAGCGCTCCAGAACCTCAACAGCCACCCTGGAATCAGGTGGAAAGGAGAGATGGAGCTGGGTGTCATCAGCATATTGATAGCACCCCACTCCAAATCCCCGGATGACCTCTCCCAGCGGTTTCATGTAGATGTTAAATAGCATGGGGGACAAGATGGAACCCTGTGGCACCCCACACCTCAAGGGCCAGGGTGCCGAACAGGCGTCCCCCAGCACCACCATCTGGGACCTATCTGCCAAGTAGGAGCGGAACCACCGCAGAACGGTGCCCCCAACCCCCAGCTCGGCCAATCGGCCCAGAAGGACACCATGGTCGATGGTGTCGAAAGCCGCTGAGAGGTCCAGCAGAACCAACAGGGACGCACTCCCCCTGTCCAGTCCTCGGCGTAGATCATCCACCAAGGCGACCATGGCCGTTTCCGTCCCAAAGCCCGGCCTGAAACCATATTGAAAGGGGTCTAGATAATCAGCTTCATCCAGGACCCTCTGGAGTTGAGACGCCACCATGTTTTCTTTCAGTAAGCTTTGTTTCTTCCTTAAAACAAACGAGAAGCAGCCTCCATTGCAGGCAAGTAGAACAAGACCAAGTCCTAGAGAGGCTCTGCAAGGTTTCTGTTAACCTTGCAGAGCTTCTCTAGGACTGTCTTGTTCTACTTGCCTGCTTTTCCTGTTTGTTTAAGGAAGAAACAAAGCTTACTGGGAAAAAAGTAAAAGCCTGGGGGAGGGGGGTTCCCCGTGATCTGTGGATAACTGAAACCATGGATAGCGAATCCGTGGATATGGGGGCCCACCTGTACTTCTGGTTTGGCTCTGTAATGTGGGGAGTAGTCAAGGAAAAACCAGGTGTTATTTCTCCTGATGCACACCTGTTCGCCAATTGAATGGGTATATCCAGTCCACTTTGTGGCCTGCAGATCCTGCCTCCCATATGGACAGCTGGGAAACCGGGATAAGGCAAGATTCCATTCCAGATGGGGGAGCGGGAGGAGGGACCAGATGTGCTTGCAATGAAAGCTGTCTAGACTTACATGCCACCATACCACGTTAGTGAATCATTTTTTAATATCCTCCCAATCCCTTTTTCCTTCTCTGCAACCCAAATCACGCTGGCCATTCTTTCCTCCCACTTCACGTGCCTCCATTCTGCCCTCTGACAAGTTGTCGTGCTGATGTCCATTTCTGCTTTGCCTGGTTATGATTTATTGTTATAATTTTAGTCCAATTGTTTTAACAGACAGCAGAGATTTCCAGGTGTTTTCTGTTCCTAAACAGTTTGCGAAGAGAGTATGACCAGGGTCTCGCTGCCAAGGGCAGTGAGATTTGATGAGCAAGTGCAAGTTGCACAAGCTAAGCTTTCCCAAGCTTTTGACATACCTCGAGTACAAACATTGCATAATGTTTCAGGGGAAGAAAATATTGCTGTTGGATCTGTTCTCTTCCTCTTTTGAGTTCCTTTCTTTTTTCTCTCGCCCCTTTTGAATGGATGCATTCTTTTCGTCTATATGCTGACAGATTTCCCCATGGACAAATGTAACCTTTCATTTCCTCACCATTCTCTTATGGGGAGAACGATGGGAGTCAGGTCCAAAATCATAGGGTATTCTCTCCTGCAAGGTGCAATGTGATGCCCTCTTGCTATGCTGTTTGGCAGGTATATCAGTATCCCATATAGTGAGAGGTGCTGCCAGTGTGAACCTATTACTAGGGTTGAATCTCTGTTGCATATGGTTCTACTTTGTCCGCTATATAATGATCTTCGTCTACTCCATCTAAGGCCCGATCCTGGGAAAGACAAGTGGATGGGCTGATCAAGATAGGCTACGATACCTTCTTATGGTTGGTATCACCTGGAAATTTCTGCTGTCTGTTAAAACAATTGGACTAAAATTATGTTGAGGTTCTTTTGAGGATAGCTGCCTTTCTAAAATTGATGGTCGAGTGACGGAGATTATGTTTCTCTAATCTTGCATGGGGGAGTTGTGGGGATGGTTGATAGATTTTTATTGTGTGATGTATTATGTTTGTATCAGCGCAATCCGACTTAATTTTTGTGCCGGTGTAACCAGCAGCCCAGTGAGAACAGGAGGCCCCAGAACGGAAAAGAGATTCAAATCCCCTCCAAAAGAGGAATTCAAAGGGGATTTGAATCCCTTTTCCGTTCTGGGGCCTCCCGTTCTCACTGGGCCGCTGGTTACACTGGCACAAAAGTTAAGTTGGATTGCGCTGGAGCAGTGAGTGGCCTCACTGGGACAAAGTGGCTCACTGGGACAAAGTGGCAAGGTAAAAAAGACACAGCGAGTTCAGCAGCGGGGGGAAGTCAGACAGCCAGCAGAGGAGTGGGGGCTACCCAGTGTTTTGCAGTGAGTGTCACATGTATGACTATCTGCCTCTTGGGCACAAATCATGGGTGTGTGCTCGGTGCAAAGAGCTCCAGGCTCTCAGGGAACTGGTTCGATCCCTTGAAGCCACGGTTGCTGACCTGGAGAAGCAGAGACAGGTAGAGAGGAACCAGGGTGAGACTTCTAGGGACGTGGAGGCATCGTCCCACCCTCAGTTGGCCAGCTCCTCAGCTTCCAGGAAAGGGAGTCTCAGGGCTGGAGGACATCGCTCTGGAAAAGAGGGAAACAATCCCACAGTGGGGACCCCTTCTTCAGGTGATGGGCCCGTATCCAGTCGCACTATGGATACTCCTCTGGGGAGGGGGGGAAGGGGGCTTCTTGTTGTGGGTGACTCTATAGTCAGGAACATAGAGAGGGGGGTCTGTGACGGATGTGAGGACCGCATGGTGACTTGCCTACCTGGTGCGAAGGTTGCGGACATCACCTCTCGTCTAGATAGGCTGGTAGAGAGTGCTGGGGAGGAGGTAGCGGTTGTGGTGCATGTTGGCACCAACGACGTGGGGAAATGTAGCCGGGTGGTCCTGGAGGCCAAATTTAGGTTGCTAGGTAGGAAGCTCAAATCCAGGACCCCAAAGGTAGCGTTCTCAGAAGTGCTACCTGTTCCACGCGCAGGGCCAGCTAGGCAGGCGGAGCTCAGGGGTCTCAATGCGTGGATGAGACGCTGGTGTCAGGAGGAGGGGTTTAGGTTTGTTAGGCACTGAGGAACGTTTTGGGACAAGCCAGGCCTGTACAAGAGGGACGGGCTTCACTTGAACCAAAACGGAACCAGACTGCTGGCGCGTAACATTAAGAAGGTGGCAGAGCAGCTTTTAACTGACTCCTGGGGGAAAGCCGACAGGAGCCAAGGGGCATCCGGTTCGGGACTCCTCATCCCTAGGGAATGAGGGTGCAGAAGATGGGGAACAGTCAAGTAATAGCAGAGTAAGAATTGGGAGTGGTAGCGTGATGGGACATGACAGCCAGTCTAGCAGGACAGAAGGCTGCAGGAATAAAGGTGCAAACATGCAGCCCTTCTTGGGGGACCAGGTATATAAGTGCTTTTATGCAAATGCCCGAAGTCTACGGGCAAAGATGGGAGAACTGGAATGTTTGGTGGCTAGGGTAAACATTGACATAGTAGGTATAACAGAACCCTGGTGGAATGCGGAGAACCAGTGGGATACTGCAATTCCAGGATATAAACTCTATAGGAGGGACAGAGAGGGGCGTGTTGGAGGTGGGGTGGCCATCTATGTCAAAGAGGGGGTAGAATCCACCAGAGTAGAGCTGGAGGGGGGCTCTGACTCCTCCGTAGAATCACTGTGGGTTAGATTACCAAGCTCAAAGAGTGATGTAATAGTAGGGGCATGCTACCGTCCTCCAGATCAAAAACCTGAAGGGGATCTTGAAATGAGGAAGCAAATCAGGGAGGTGTCAATGAGAGATAGGGTTGTAGTCATGGGGGACTTCAATTATCCTCACATCGACTGGGTCAATTCATGCTCAGGTCATGAAAGAGAGACTGGATTTCTGGATATGTTAAATGACGGTGCCTTAGAGCAGCTTGTCACGGAACCAACCAGAGGACAGGTGACTCTGGATTTGATATTGTGTGGCACTCAAGATCTGGTCAGGGAGGTAAATGTTACCGAACTGTTGGGGAACAGTGACCATGCTGCGATCTGTTTCGCCATGCATGTCGGAGGGAGAGTGCCGAGCAAATCTGACATGAAAACCCTTGACTTCCGAAGGGCAGACTTCCCCAAAATGAGGAGACTAGTTAAAAAAAAGCTGAAAGGGAAGGTAAAAAGAGTCCAATCGCTCCAGAGTGCATGGAGGCTGTTTAAAACAACAGTCATAGAGGCCCAGAGGGAGTGTATCCCACAAAGGAGGAAGAGCTCGACCAAGTCCAGGAGGGTGCCGGCATGGCTAACAAGCACAGTTAAGGAGGCTATAAAAGGCAAGGAAGCTTCCTTCCGTAAATGGAAGTCTTGCCCTAATGAGGAAAATAAACAGGAGCACAAACTGTGGCAAAAGAAATGTAAAAAGATGATACGGGAGGCCAAGCAAGACTTTGAGGAACATATGGCAGGCAACATAAAAGGGAATAATAAAAGCTTCTTCAAATATGTTAGAAGCAGGAAACCTGCCAGGGAAACGGTTGGTCCGCTGGATGGTGAGGGAGAGAAAGGGGTGATAAAAGGGGACTTGAAGACTGCAGAGAAATTAAATGAGTTCTTTGCATCTGTCTTCACGGCAGAAGACCTCGGGCAAATACCACTGCCGGAACGGTCTCCCCTGACTAAAGAATTAAGTGAAGTAGAGGTTAAAAGAGAAGACATCTCAGACTTAATTGACAAAATAAAGATCAATAAATCACCAGGCCCGGATGGCATCCACCCAAGAGTTCTGAAGGAACTCAAGAATGAAGTTGCTGACCTCTTGACCAAAATATGCAACTTGTCCCTTAAAACGGCCACTGTGCCAGAGGATTGGAGGATAGCTAATGTCACGCCAATCTTTAAAAAATGAAGGAGGGGGGACCCGGGAAACTACAGGCCGGTCAGCCTAACCTCTGTTCCAGGGAAGATGGTGGAAAGTCTCATTAAGGATAAAATCTTAAAATACATAGAAGAACAAGCTCTGCTGAGGGAGAGTCAGCATGGCTTCTGCAAGGGGAAGTCTTGCCTCACAAACCTGTTAGAATTTTCTGAAAAGGTCAACAGGCATGTGGATGCGAGCGAACCCGTGGATATTATATATCTGGATTTTCAGAAGGCGTTTGACACGGTCCCTCATGAAAGGCTCCTGAGAAAACTCCACAGTCAGGGAATAAGAGGGCAGGTCCTCTTGTGGATTAGGAACTGTTTGAAGACCAGGAAACAGCAAGTGAGAGTCAATGGGCAATTTTCACAATGGCGAGAGGTGAAAAGCGGTGTGCCACAAGGATCGGTCTTGGGACCGGTGCTTTTCAACTTATTCATAAATGACCTGGAGTCGGGGATAGGCAGTGAGGTGGCCAAGTTTGCAGATGACACTAAAGTTTTCCGGGTGGTCAAGACCAGCAGGGATTGTGAAGAGCTCCAGAAGGATCTCTCCAAACTGGGAGAATGGGCAGCAAAATGGCAGATGCGCTTCAATGTAAGTGCAAAGTGATGCACATTGGGGCAAGAAACCAAAATTTCACATATATGCTAGTGGGTTCTGAGTTGTCTGTGACGGATCAAGAGAGAGATCTTGGGGTGCTGGTGGACAGGTCGATGAAAGTGTCGACCCAGTGTGCCGCGGCTGTGAAGAAGGCCAATTCCATGCTCGGGATCATTAAAAAAGGGATTGAGAATAAAACAGCCAATATCATTCTGCCTTTGTACAAATCGATGGTAAGGCCACATCTGGAGTATTGTGTCCAGTTCTGGTCACCACACCTCATTGGAAAAGGTGCAGAAAAGAGCGACCAGAATGATTCGTGGGCTGGAGCACCTCCCTTATGAGGAAAGGCTACAGCGTCTGGGGCTTTTCAGCCTAGAAAAAAGGCGCCTGAGGGGGGACATGATTGAGACTTATAAAATTATGCATGAGATGGAGAGAGTAGGTAGAGGGAAATTCTTCTCCCTCTCGCACAACACCAGAACCAGGGGACATGCACTAAAATTGAGAGGAGGGAGAGTTAGAACAGACAAAAGAAAATATTTCTTTACCCAGCGTGTAATTCATCTGTGGAACTCCTTGCCACAGGATGTGGTGATGGCACCTGGCCTAGATGCCTTTAAAAGGGGTTTGGACAGATTCATGGAGGAAAAGACCATCACAGGTTACAAGCCATAAGCAACCTCCTGGTTTTAGAAGTGGGTTTTCTCTGTGCCAGGTGCAAGGGAGTGTCAACGGGAAACAGGTTATCTTGTTGTCTTGTGCTCCCTGAGGCATCTGGTGGGGCCACTGTGTGATACAGGAAGCTGGACTAGATGGGCTTTTGGCCTGATCCAGCAGGGCTCTTCTTATGTTCTTATGTTCTTATGTATGTTATGTTAACGTTATGTATGTTATGCCAATAAAGGTTTACGGGTTCTTGGATGAAGTGAGATGGGCAAGGTGATTATGGTTTGGGTTAGTAGCAGCATTCAGAATCTTTATATACCACTTCCCGTTAGCAGGGCGGGAATTCCAGGCCCCATTTTGTCCCGCACTGCCTCCAGCGCATCAGCTTCCACACGTCCTAACAGAGCATGAGAAAAGCAGAAGACAAATAATATTTGAACAGTCAACTCAGTAAACTATCTATCTGACTTGACCTCTTTCTCAGGGCGTACTTGAAGAACAAAGTTTAATTTAACAAAAAAAGGATAGGGAAGAAGCAAAACTGATAATATACAGTTACCATGGTATGGTAATACAGGTACCATGAATGGTAATAATATGACTAATCACTTTTATTGCTGCTTTTATTTTTCTGTGCTGCTACGTTCTTATGTTCCTATGTTTTATATTTGTATTCACTGTTGATGCTTTTATGACTTGTTCTGCTGCCTCTGGCTTTTTGCTGTTTTATTGCTGCATTGATTTTATATTGTATTAAAATAATAATATTGTTTGAGTTTATGTAAGCCCACATTAATGGGGTAAAAATGCATTATATAAACGATCCCCTGAGGTTTCTGAGTCCATCAAGCTAACAATTATTTTTATTGTTACATCAGTGCATTAATGTTATTATAGACATTCATATAGACGACTTTCCATAATAGAACTCAAGGCAACTTATATAGGGTTCCCAGCTGGTCAGCCATCAAAGCATTAACCAGACCAAGACCTGCTTAATTTCAGCAACTTGGTTGTAACATGCACCCTCACACCATGTCCTGACACCCCTTGAATGTCAGGACATGGTGTGAGGGCGCATGTTACAACCAAGTTGCTGAAATTAAGCAGGTGCAACTCTTCTCCCAGGTGCAACTCTTCTTCCAGGGAGCACCATTGCTATTCTGATATCTATGCGAAATGGGGCTACATGAGTGCCACGGTTATACAGCAAGTCCTCACTTACAGCCTGATCCTGCCTAAGATGTGGCAGCTGGCCGAAATGGCCGGCCGCTGCATGCGGCCCACACTGGCATGGCCAGGGCTCACCTTGGGGGAAGGGAACATATGTCCCCTTCTCCTGGTGTAAGCCCTGGAAGCCCCAATGGGCCTCCTTAGATGCGCGCCAGCTCTTTAGCAGATGCACAACTGGGGAAGCCATGTAAGGCCAGCCTGACATGGGAAGGGGCTTGGGATATCAGTGCTGTCCAGCACCGATATCCCTGCCCCTCCCAGTCCTGGCCGGCCAATCGCCCCCTCCTCTGCCACCCCAACCCACCCTCCCCACGCCCTCCTGCTGCCCAGCGCAGGGCTTACCTGTGTTCGGCGGCACAGGTCCTGGAGGACAGCGTTGTGAGCAGTGCCAGCTCCGGCGCCACTTACATGCGAGATGGCGTGAAAGTGCCTTATGGCACTTTCACAACACCTAAGGCCAGCGGAGCGCACACTCCGCCAGCCTATTTCTAGGCTGGATTGCAGCCTTAAAATTGTTGATAGGTTCTTGGAAACTGCAAAACAAAAAATCTTATAATGAAACAACTTTTGAGTGAGGATGTGCTATAGTTTGTGCTGCTATTGGTGATGGTAACACAACTCTCCATGCTCCAGCATTTAGTGAACTGGGTTTTTTTGTTTGTTTGCTGGCTTGTAACACTACTTTTATTATCTGGCTATGACCTCACTACTGTGTAAAGCCAATGCTGAACTATTCTTCCAACACCATTAAAAAAAAAGATTTTGAACAGCAACATGACTCTCTCCTGAAGAAGAAAGACTATCTTCCTCATCCACTTTTTGGTTTCAGCTTGCAGGAGATTACTCAGACGTGCTGATCAAAGAACATTGCAATCACAGCAGTTCAGCTGTTATCCACTTTGTTGTGATAAAACAATGGCATGATGGTGATGACAGAAACATTCTGGAAGGAAAAGGCTATTCTGTGATACAAAGTGAAGTGAACTGACCACCTCTTGTTTAACATCATTGCTTGTTACTGAGCAGCGTTAACCAGTTGATATTTCTAGAGCTACCTGGAGAGACTTGTTCAGTTGTCTGTAATGGGCAGGAGATGTTTGTTAAATGGACACCACTAATGAACATATGAAGCTGCCTTTTGTTGTTGTTGTTCAGTCATTAAGTCATGTGGGACCCTTCGTGATCCCATGATCCACATCCCGCCAGGCCTTCCTGTCCTCCACTATCTTCCTGAGTTCACTCATTTTCATGTTCGTTGCATCGGTGATGCTGTCTAACCATCTCATCCTTGGCCTTCCCCTTCTCCTTTTGCCTTCAATCTTTCCCAGCATCAGAGTCTTCTCCAGAGAGTCCTCTCTTCGCATTAGGTGGCCAGTCAAACCAGTAGGAGAAGTCCTTCCTTCCGTCCTTTCACATGTGTGTTTTAATTGACTTTTGAAAGTCTTCAATATTATACAATTTTTACATTTTATAAAGCTATTTTTATAACCTGAATCCCGGAGATGCTTCGCTCTGTATACATAGCAACCGGTTATAACAGTCTTCGATCTTTTATAGTCCTTCCTTCATCCTTACTGATAGATAGCTGTCCAGTTATGGAGGAATCAGACTTTCCAGGAGGATATTTTAGGTTAGATCTTAAACATTCTCAATATTGGATGAGTAATGTTTGGAAGATGTCTTCACGCCAAGCTTATCCTAGTGTGAAAAGCTTTCGATAGTTCTGATCATTTTGACTGCCTTCGCATCAGACCATATTGGCACCACAGACTAGAAGAAGTAGCATTTCAGGGGTTCAGCCAGGAATTTTTCTCTGCCCGACCGGAGATGTCAGGGATTGAACATGGGATCTTCTGTATGCAACTGCTCTACCACTAACCCACACAGTCTCTCTTCTTACCTATTCGTTTTTCAATCCAACAACATTCTTTTTTAAAATGATACAACTCAAGCCCACTGCACAATAATAGCTGCATGATTTCTTATGGTTTTCCTAATGGTTGATAGCATTCTGCTCCAAAAATATACTGAAGCAGCCCTTATGATGTATGTTCAATGGGATCAAGTTAGAATAGGGACAGCTCCTGAGAACATTTATGAGGTACCACTTGTAATTTGAACCTTGTGATTTCATGGTACTCAAAACCAGCTGTTAATATTTGACCTTTGGCTGAGAAAAGCTGCTGTAGGTTTGATGAACTCTGCTGAGACTAAACAAATGGGATCAGCAAAGATGATTGCTTATCACCTGCCCACTGGCAGTCAAATGAGGCTTCCAGTCCCTTTTTCCTGCTCAGCGATGACAGCATCACATGCGTGAAAAGACTAATGGAAGGATTTTTTTTTTCTTCCAGCTCTTGAGTCAGTTTCTGCTGCTTACATCCTAGGTTTTGTAGGGTGACTGTCTGGGATCAGTTTCACCTATTTTTATATATTGCACTGAAATAGACTAGATAACCCATTATTTTCCTCTTCATCAGATTTCATATACAGTAGTCCTTCTAAGCCACTAAAATAAATGCTACTAGGAAAAAATGTAGACTCACAAGTAGAATGTGATGGCACTAGCCTTTTCCTTTCCTCTCTGCCTTCCAGAACTCAACACTTAAAATTGTTTAAGTATCGTTATGTATTTTATGTATTTTAAATTATGTATTTTAATCTGTTGTTAGCCGCCTTGGGCATTTGCCTTTTGGCATAGGAAAAGGCGGGATATAAATCTTTTAAATAATAAATAATAATAATAGTGTATTTACCCCTGCTAATTGGGCAAGAGGCACTTTTTCAATTGGTGCTCACTATCTCTCCACCTAACTTATCCTGCAGTGTAATTGTGGGGCTAAACTGGCAATATGGTATAATGGTTTCAGTGTTGGACGTAGACTCCAGGGTCATATCCAGACTCAACTCCAACACTTTCTGGATGACTTTATCCTAGTTGAGCAGCCCAATCCTGCCTAAGATGCATCGGCCGTCCTAAATGGTCAGATGCAGGATGCGGCCTGCAGGGCCAGAGCTCACCTCAGGGGAAGGGGACATTTGTCCCCTTCCCCTGGTGTAAGCACCGGCGGCCCCAATGTGCCTCCTTGGATGTCGTTAGCATCATGGGCATACCCCTGCTAACTAGGCAAGAGACACCTTTCCAATTCGTGCTCTTCTTTTATTTAGCAGGGGGAGAGTAACTGCCCAATTTCACCCCAGCACAGTCTCTTTTCTGGTGGCTGTTGCTGGTGGTGTTCTGCATTTTTTTTAGATTGTAAAGCGCTTTGTGAACTTTTTGTTGAAAAGCGGTATATAAATACTGATGATGATGATGATGATGATGATGATGATGATGATGATAATAATAATAATAATAATAATAATAATAATAATAATAATAATACTCTGAACTTGCAGGTTCCATGTGTTTCATTCCAGAAGTGTTCTATTCTTGGGGGGGGGAACCTTGAGTGTTGGGGGCATATCATGTCTTTGTTTATTTTCAGGAACACTTGGAAGTGTTAATATTGGTATGTAGATTTCATTTTCAGAGAGCTTCACTGACGACCCAAGCCTATCCAAAGGATACACTGGTGGATCTCGCAATCCAGCAGCGTATCCCGTGTCCCGCCATCACTGCCACCTCTCCAACAGTCTGCGGAGTACAGCTGCCAGTGCAAAGGCCAGGAGCCCATGCACTGGCAGCAGTACCATGCAGACTGCCCATTGATGCAGGTAAAGTCGTGGCGGTTAGTAGCATAGCTAGACTCATACCAGTGGGGCAGTGGGCGAGGCCATGCATCATCACCCCACCCCTGCCACTGGAATGATCTGGAGCCAAATGGATCAGGGCCGCTCTGTTGGCGGGGTGATGACACGTCACCTCGCCCACTGCCCCACTGACGCAAGTCCAGCTACACTACTGGTGGCAAGGCAGATTGGGGCAGGGATTGGGCTGGGGTGGATATCGGCAGTAGTGGCATCCACCAGAACCTATCCCCCCATTCTGGGCCCTACGCCCCCTTCAGCCTAACAGATTGACATCAGCAAAATAGCTGGCATAGATCTGAGTAAGCCGATTGGGGATCAGGGACTAGTGGAGGAGGTAAGTAAAATATTTCTTTACTTACCTCTCCTTGCAGACCTGGTCCCCAGCCGGCCCATAGGCTGTAGCGGAGGCTGCATCAGTGGTGCTGCATTGTTCAGGCTGGCTGAGGATAGGATTGGGCTCTAAGAATTGTATTGGAAAGAAGTAATCAATTCCTGCTATACTGAATGATGACTGCTAGACTGAGTTCATGAAGCAAAGAGGTGGAAAAGGTCCAGTTGTGAGGGGAAAAAGAGTTAAATCAAAGTGAGAAATGACGAGCCTTACAGCCCAATCCACCATAACTTTGCGCCTGCAGAGTGCACATTCTGCAGCCATCAGGTGTTGTAAACACGCTGTAAA
Organism: Plestiodon gilberti rubricaudatus; assembly: GCA_026170595.1. Classification (NCBI taxonomy): domain Eukaryota; kingdom Metazoa; phylum Chordata; class Lepidosauria; order Squamata; family Scincidae; genus Plestiodon; species Plestiodon gilberti. The sequence goes on along the minus strand of JANXHW010000002.1, from coordinate 21,240,776 downwards.
GTGCATTTTTGACACCCGGGGTGTAAGGGCCACAGGCGCGCAGGCCGGCAGCCCATACTCTGCTTCTCCCTGGACCCTGCAGCCAACGGAGCAGGTAAGAAATGCAGCAGGGGCAAGGGAGGGCGTGCCAGGCGGCGAGGAAGGGCGGCCGTTGGCCAGCCCGAGCCGGCAGGGGACGGAGATATTGGCGGTGAGCTCCTTCACTATCCCGCGGCCCCTCCCGGCCTAGGCTGACCTTACCGCCTTGGATGTACGCTGGCTCGAGATTTCAGGATTGGGCTTTCTGCAGGATTGGGCTGCCCAATATGATCGTTTGCGTCGATGATATTGCCTTCACTGAAATACAACATACAGATTAAAGAGCTTTTAATGGGTCTTGATGCAATCAAAGGGTTACGGTCTTCTGCTAAAAACTGAGCTTCAGCCAAAGTTTATGTAAGTCGTTTGCATTACTCACCCTGTAATGATGTACTTGGCTTCGTTGTTTGCAGTCTGCTTCTCATTTGTTTGGCATTGCATTCCAAGATTGCAGTGACTCATAAATTTCCTTTAGTTTTACTATTGTAAAAGATCAGGAATACAAAAGAGCTAGCATGTCTTGCATGAAACAGCTCCAATATAATGGCATTTGGAGGGTATTCTGATGGACCAGACAGGTGTCGAAAAATAGATAGCCATTCTTGTGAAATTAAAAGAATCTTGTTTCTTACATAATGTGTGAGTTCTGAATGTCAGGGAAGTCAGGATGGGGGACATAAAGCTTTCTGATGAGATTTTCCAAAATTGTAGTTGAAGTTCCTGCAATGCAGTAAATCTAGAGATGACCAAGAGGACACACAAGTATATTTACCCCATAGACTTAAAAAAAAACATTTTTAAAAGAAACGAATGGACTGTAGTGCTGGGGTGCATAGATGTAGTGCATAGATCCAGTGCTATGGATCTGTAATGAATGCCCTTTTTCCTTCCCTATTTTTGCCTATTTTTCCTTATCTTTGGACCCTTCTATCCCCTAGAAGCTCTGTGCTTGCTCAGCAACCTAAAGCTTCAGGGACATCAGCAACCTGCAGCAGCCTTTTGGGCTTTGATTGAAGTTTAATTACCAACATGTGTTGGTGGATTCAAAAACATTCTTCCCTGCCTAGAGCGAGTAGCTAGTAGGCCTAGAGACAGGCATGCCCTGCTGATTAGGCAGCACACCTGTCTGTCTAGGAGAAGGGGTGAGAGTGGCCAGGTGGGTTCCACTCCTCCAAAAGTAACTTCATGTCATCATCAAACCTAGGTGACTTCAGTCCAAGCACAAGGAAGCTTTGTATGTTTTTCTGCCTGCCAGTCTACTGTAAAAAACCAAATACAGTACTAGTACACAGAATCCACCCACTTACCCTCTGGTAAGTCCAGGGACTTAGGATTCCTGGGTCATGCAGTAGCTAGTGATAGGGACTGTAATCCTAGCTAGATGGTTCAGGGAATTAATTTACAGCACAATCCTGCGCAAACTGCAGCCTTCGGAGCAAACGCTCCACTGGTCTAGGTGTTGCGAATGTGCTGCAAAGTACTTTCACGGCACCCAGAGAGTAAGTGGCTGGCACTACTCACTCCACTGTCCGAGTACACCCGCATCGCCGGACGAAGGTAAGCTCTGCGCTGGGTGGCGGGAGGGCATGGGGAGGGAGGGCCGGGATAGTGGGGGAGGGGGTGATTGGCCATCCAGGCCAGGAAGGGGGATATTGGCAGCTTGCTCCATCGATATCCTAACCCCCTTCCCAGGCCTGGCCGACCTTTCACAGCCTCCCCAGTTGTGTGCCAGCAAAATAGCTGGCGCGCATCTGAGGAGGCCCATTGTGGCCACTAGGGCCGATACCGGGGGAAAGTTCGCCCGAGGTGAGCCCCAGCTCTGCCGGCACGGGCCACATCCTGCGTAGGATGCAGTGGCCGGCCATTTAGACTGGCCAGTGCATCTTACACAGGATTGGGCTTTTATTCTGCTTTTTTGCCCTTTGCAAGTGGTGTCGCTCGAGGTGGGGCGGAACGGTAAGGCAACATGCAGGGAGTCTACTGCGCGTTGCCTTTGCTGCACTGAATGGCTCTGACGGCGAGGGGGCGGGGCCGCCTCGTGCTGGGGAGTAAACGGAGGTTAGCACAGTGCGGAACTTACTGTTCCGCCTCACCTCAAGCGACGCCAGTGCCCTTCGCTACTCCAAAGCCAGGCTACAAACTTCATCAGTTTAATGACACAGCACATGGGGAGGGGGAGGAATTGTGGGCTTCGTTCTTGAATAGCATTCCAGCTACATTCCAGCTGCTTATTCCATACAGTTGATCAAGTTTTTACTTTGTGTCTATCCAGATGAATTCAGGCATTTCCCTTGAGCCTGCTTGTACTTTTCCCTACCTTTCCCCCCTCATTTTGTTTAATTTGTTTCATTTTAGATTTTTTAACTAATCTAGTTTATTAATAAAGTTTTGACTCTTTACCTCCCTAGTCTGTACTCATGGATAGTGGGTTATTATCCTGTCTGATTACTCTGCAAATGCTACTGTGGGTTTGATTTTTAATAAGAACCCCTAGGGTTCAGTGCTTTCCTGGTAGAATTTGCCCCCCCCCTTCTTGGTTTGTGTAGCTTGGGGTTGTGGCAGTAGAGAGAAACTACCAGGTTTCCACACACACACACACCCATTAGCTGCTGGTTCGGTAAAAAGGGAAAACAGGAAGGGGGCTTTATTGATTTACAATTATTATTGAATAATAGACTCTATTGTTTACTAGAATACTGTGAATTTGGGCTCTGTCTATCCATGCAACATTCAGCATAATGCTGATGTGATACATTGATAGCTCATGTGTGGATGAAATTCCAAATCCAGATTCTCCATATGGGTAGATTGGGACAGGGTCTGGTCCGAAGCAACTGAAGGCTTATAAGGTATTGAAAATCTGCAATGGTCAACATCTGGACAGAAAAGCTGCCCTGGTACCCCATGTGCATGGTTTCAAGTTAATATATGCTGAATCAGTCATTTTAACACTTTAGCACAACATGGCAGTTTTTGTGCAAATAACTTTCTATAACCTGGTGTCTGCCTTCTCCTACCAGCAGTTACAATCAGCTGTTGCTAATTGTTTTTCTTGTCAGATACGGTAGTGCCCACTTCCGGATTTCTCTTGCATCAGCCTTTTAAGCTGTCTCATGAGTACTATAGGGGATTTCTGATGATGCCACGAGTGTTACGTGCGCGAAACGTCAAAAGTATGTTTTACCATCTGTGAAATTTATTATTTGTTGTAATAAATTTATCTACAACGACGGAGTTTCCCGGCAACATGCAGATTTTTAATTCGAGGATATGGTCGCGTCGTGAAAACCTACAAAAATATCTAACCTTCTATTAGTTTAATATGTAATCCACTGTTGGATAAGCACCAATTGACCCTAAACCTCTTTTATGTTTTGTGCATAGATAATGTGGCCAGAAGGCTGTAGATGATATCATCCATCTTCCATGATAAGAGACTTCTATATGCTGGAGAGACAGTACATCTATATTCATCCTTCATTGAGTGTATCATCTAGTGATGGCTTGGATGTGTGAAACAGCTACCACAGATGAATTAGCATAGATAAAATGTTCTTATCACCTGGTGTAATTTGAAACACAATACTTTTACAGTACACATATTCAGCTGAAAGTCACCAAGTGTTATGCAGTCAGGTGGTGACAGAGCAAATAATGTATATGTGAACCAGCCCTGACTGTTGAACATTCACAATTTGGGTCCAGGATATCTGAGGGACCGCCTTCTCCCATACATTCCGGCCTGCCCTCTTAGGTCATCTGAGGGGGCTCTCCTGCGAGTGCCACCTCTATCTCAAATTAGAGGAATGGTGGCACGTGGGCAAGCCTTCTCTGTTGTGGCGCCACAATTATGGAATTCCTTGCCAGGGGAATTAAGAACTACCCCCTCTTGGGCTAGGACCCAGGCAGCAGCGGAGACGTAAGAAATGTTTCACTAACCTAATCCACCACTCCCTGGGCCCCAATGAGCCTACTCGTATCCACACCAGCTATTTTGCTGGCATGAATTCAGTAGATTCAAAGGGGCATGTTGGGCCCGGGCCAGGGGCATAGGATCTCATGGATGCAACTGCCGCCGGGATCTGCCCCCAGCCTGCCCCTGACGTGGCTTGATCCCTGTCGCAGTCCTTCCCCAAACTGCATTGACTGCCAACCTACCTGCTCCAGTGGAGGTTCCGTGGGCTGACACTGCTGCCGCAGGGCTTCCCAGCTCCCACACCATTGGTTTCAAGCTGCCCGTTGACAAAGTGGCTCATGCAACAGTGGACCCAGCCTTACACTGAGGGATTGCAAGATCTGTCAGCATAAATCCCTGATAGAATTGGTCCATTAAATTCTCAGTTGCACTCTGGAAGAGCTGTCCAGGGTGCTAGACCTCCAGCCTCACCTTGCCTCACCTTGTAGAATCTCACTCAAGGACAGGGCATGATAATGCCACTCTTCTTCCAGGGCTGGTATTCCTGGTCATGGGTTGAACCACTCCCCAGATATAGCAAATGAATGCCGTAAGCATGGAGGAGGTGGAGGAGAGGTCTTCAGGAGCATATTGTGTGGGAGCACTTCCCAGCATGGTCTTCCTGCTCCCCAATATGTGAAGAATAACAACTAAACAGTTCTACTGTCATGTGTCTAACTATAAATTTTATTGGACTTGTTTCAGATTGCAGCAAAGCACTATTATCGATAAAATCTCCCATGATGTGATAAAATGGTAAAATGTGGACTACAGTAGGTGGTATTACTGCTAAAAAGGTTCAAAGCTAGTTGAACAACTGTTCCCAGTGAGTGCAAATAATTGGCTCTATGTCAACATAGAAAGTATTGAGTAGGGTGCTACAGGGATTTACCTGGGGCCCTGGGATGTGTACCACATTTTTATAAATGACCTAGATGAAGTTGTGGAGGGGAAGCGTATCAAATTTGCAGATGACACAAAGTTAGAACCATGGAAGACCAGCTCAAGATTCAAAACAATCTTGACAGATTTGATCGTTGGGCCCATACAAACAAGATGAAGTTCACTGGAGACAAATGTAAAGTCTTGCACATAGGTATAAAACATGAGAGCCACACGCACAGGATAAGGGAGACCTGGCTTGATGGCAGCACATGTAAAAAGCATCTAGATGTCTTAGTGAATTGCAAGCTGAACATGAACAGGGAGTGTGATGTGATTGCAAAACAAACAAACAAACAAACAAAAAACAGTTGGCATAGAGTCCAGATTACAAAAAAGTGATATATATTTTTCTATTCTGCACTGATAAGAAATAACTTGGAATAGTGCATCCATTTTTGGGCACTACATTTTAAGAAGAACATGGATAAGCTGGAATGGGTTCAGAGGAGGGCAACTAAGATGGTGAAGGGTCTAAGGAACAGTGAAAAGTGCTGTGTGTATTTAACTTGGTGAAGATAAGGCCAAGGAAATATCTTCAAGTATCTGAAGGACTGTGACACAGAAGAATTGGAGGACTTATGCTCTGTGACTCCTGATGGCAAGATTAGAAGCAATGGGCTGAAACTACAGGGAAGTAGACTTAGGCTGGACATGGGGAAGAATTTCTCAGCTGTAAGAGCTGTCTAGCACTGGAACAGTCATATTGCGCAGTAGTGGGCTCTCCTTTATTGGGGGTTTTCTTGCAGAGGCTGGACAGCCACTGTCAGGGATCCTGTAAAAGTTGGCAGGGTTGGAATGAGCAGAGAGTTAGAATAGATGACCTCCAAGATACCTTCCAAGTCTAACATTCTATTACTTCCTGTGTAGTCAAGACACGTTTTGGTTGGGTGAATCACCCTCAGATGGGGTAGGTTGATGGAAGGTGGTTTCCCCATAGCTTCTCTCATAGCCCAATCCTATCCCCCCCACCAGCCCAGACCATGAAGTACCACTGACAGAGCGCATGCTGCATGGGGGGGGGGCAGCCAGACAGACCAGGAGAGTTAAGTAAAAATATTTTTACTTAGGTCTCCTGGCCTGCAAGGGGTCTCCTCAGACCTACGCCAGCTTTTTAGCTCATGTAAGTCCAAGGAAACTCCTGGGGTGGGTGGATCAGGGCCAGGAAGGGGAGGTGGAATCTTGGCATGCATGGCTTCCACCAAGTTTAGCTCCCAAACCACCCCTGGTCTGGCCCCACTCCCTGCCCCAATCTGCTCATGATCCTTCCCTGATCTTCCCCCTCCGCCATCTTACTGGCAACAACAGGGGACAGAGGAGATTCAGCAGACTGCTGTCACCCACATGTGGCCTCCAGCCATTTGCACTGGTGACTGCAACCCACCGAACACATGCCACCGGCCTGGGACTTACGGTGTCAGATCATGAAATCTGCCACAGTAAACCCAGCATAGGATTGGGCCGTCAAAGTTATCCATTTATGTGTAAAGCATTATTTTTATCTGTTTCTGATGCAGACCCTTTGAGGTTGATTCTATAAATCCCTTCAGTGGTACTGAAGACATGGAAATAAGGTAGGAACAATCCCCCCCCCCTTTTTTTAAAGTAATAATCATTGTAGTAACAAAAAGGCTTTGCTTGGCTGTTCTGGCATACTAGATCCTTTTGCTGACTGAAGACTCATAGATTGCCCTGCTTTGAACCCCATATAAGCAAGTAAACAGAAGACAACACAGAGTGGTGTGTACACACACTGTCTTTATTATGTGTAATCAAGAGCCCAGTGCTGGCAGCTCCAGGTTGTATGCAGCTGTTCAGTGCGGTTTAGCAAGTAGCCTGTCGAGTGTCAGAGGTTTCACGCAAGCAACAAATATGCAGGATTCCCTTGATAACAACCAAAAGACATAACAAGAAGAAGCTTATATGGTTCAGAGCAACAGTCAATCTCACCTTGTATGGGACCTTCAAGAAAGCCAAGATTCATGTCTTTTTGATAAAAATGTGTAACAGATCAGGAAGCATAAATAAGGATTCTCCAGTTCCCTGACAACCAATGCCAGCTTCCATCAAGCTATGTTTTAGGTAAGAAAGAGCTTTTGTCAAGGCTCATTGAACCCTCTGTGGAATCTTATAGGTGTTTTGTCTGAGAAATGGTTCAAGCTCTTTTAGCTCTTGAGAGTTGCAATAACACTGTTGACATTGTAAATAATAATGTCTAACTCGCCATTCTTCTTACTCTGACTTCACAAAACTTTAAGGCTCTCAGATATGTAGATAGATGGTCATGTTGCCCAACACTCTCCTCTAAAGGAGGAAGATCCCTTCTCATGTTAAAACTCATATCTGACCAGAATGAACTGCAAGAGAGCAGGACAAAATTATTTTCTTTGTTTACTGGATACATATTTTTATTTATTTATTTATTTATTTATTTATTTATTTTTCACATTTTTATACCTGACTATGGTACAATCCACTGGAATTTATCCTCCCCCAAGCCCTGCTGAAATGACGCCACTGCACTAACAGCGCAATCTTGTGCATGTTGCGGCGGCTGACCTCAATGCCCAGGCTCACCAAGGGGTGGTTTTCTCAACTCTCCCTCAAAATGTTATCAATATTTTGTCCAAGGCATGGGCACTAATAATGGCACAGAAAGACAGGGCAATCCCGGCAGTTGGAAGAGTAGAGGCTGGCACATTACCAGGTTAAAGGGGGGGGGGGTCACATGTGGCATGCCACCTAACTCACCTGGAAGTCTTGAGCCATAAATGAACATTGTTCAAAATATATTTATTATTGTGAGCTGGACAAATCCTTGCCTGAACCAGGTAATTGTGCACTTTGTTGACATCATTAACCATCATTATTTGAAGTTGAAGCCTGAGCTTAATCAGTAGCCTGTAATAAGCGCTCTGCAATGCAAAACGTGCTCCCAGCTCCAGACCTTGGTCTGCTTTCAGCTGCTGTTTGCTGTCTTCCCCAGAGCAGTGCCCTTCACACCCAGCCCAGCCCTTCATAGGCTTGCAGCCTGACTGAAAGAGGATCTCAAAAGTGCTTACTGACTGGTGAATAACATTACTTGACAATCTTCTGTTTCAAGTGTCACGTTTTTCCTTTGTTGTGTTTTTTGCACCTCACTACTCCTGGGTTGATTTTCAGGTCTTTCTATTTTAAGCAAACAAAAAACATTGTTTTGAATGAAACAAGGACTTCTCGTATGCAACGTTACATTAGTATAATGTTAACACCAGCTACAAAACAATAATAGCAAATTGATGAGTTACTTGCAGCCCAATCCGATGGGTTGGGTCTGCTGCCAGAACTAGAATTCCGGGAGTGGGACATGCTTTACGGAGTCATAAATGTTATTCCGATGACGTGGGATGCTGTGCGCTTCTGGGCTTCCACCAGAGACAGAGAATGGCACCCCATGCGCAGCAGAGCCCAGGGGAGACTCTGCTCATCCCAGTAGGTTGATGGGGGTCGTTCCTTGGGCAGGGGAAGGAAAGGCTCCTGAGAAAACTCCACAGTCAGGGAATGAGAGGGCAGGTCCTCTTGTGGATTAGGAACTGGTTGAAGAGCAGGAAACAGCGAGTGGGAGTCAATGGGCAATTTTCACAATGGCGAGAGGTGAAAAGCGGTGTGCCCCAAGGATCGGTCTTGGGACCAGTGCTTTTCAACTTATTCATAAATGACCTGGAGTCGGGGATAAGCAGTGAGGTGGCCAAGTTTGCGGATGTCACTAAACGTTTCCGGGTGGTGAAGACCAGCAGGGATTGTGAAGAGCTCCAGAAGGATCTCACCAAACTGGGAGAATGGGCAGCAAAATGGCAGATGCGCTTCAATGTAAGTAAGTGCAAAGTGATGCACATTGGGGCAAGAAACCAAAATTTCACATATACGCTAATGGGTTCTGAGCTGTCTGTGATGGATCAAGAGAGAGATCTTGGGGTGCTGGTGGACAGGTCGATGAAAGTGTCGACCCAGTGTGCGGCGGCTGTGAAGAAGGCCAATTCCATGCTCGGGATCATTAAAAAAGGGATTGAGAATAAAACGGCCAATATCATTCTGCCTTTGTACAAATTGATGGTAAGGCCACATCTGGAGTATTGTGTCCAGTTCTGGTCACCACACCTCAAAAAGGATATAGTTGAATTGGAAAAGGTGCAGAAAAGAGCGACCAGAATGATTCGTGGGCTGGAGCACCTCCCTTATGAGGAAAGGCTACAGCGTCTGGGGCTTTTCTGTCTAGAAAAAAGGTGCCTGAGGCGGGACATGATTGAGACGTATAAAATTATGCATGAGATGGAGAAACTGGAATGAGGGAAATTCTTCTCCCTCTCGCACAACACCAGAACCAGGGGACATGCACTAAAATTGAGTGGAGGGAGAGTTAGAAAGGATAAAAGAAAATATTTCTTTACCCAGCGTGTAATTCATCTGTGGAACTCCTAGCCACAGGATGTGGTGATGGCACCTGGCCTAGATGCCTTTAAAAGGGGTTTGGACAGATTTATGTAGGAAAAGACCATCACAGGTTACAAACCATAAGCAACCTCCTGGTTTTAGAAGTAGGTTTTCTCTGTCAGGTGCAGGGGAGTGGCAGCAGGAAACAGGATTTATCTTGTTGGCTGTGTGCTCCCTGTGGCATCTGGTGGGGCCACTGTGTGATACAGGAAGCTGGACTAGATGAGCCTTTGGCCTGATCCAGCAGGGCTCTTCTTATGTTCTTATGTTCTTAGGAAGGCATATTGGACGTGGGAGGGAGTATATCCCGGAACAAGCAATGTGCGCCAGGATGTTATTCCCTCCGGAGCCTCCCAACACGCCCCCTTTCTTTCCTCAGATTTGCACCAGCTATATAGCTGGCGCATGTCTGAGGAGACCAAGATGCGATCAAGGGGTTTGTGGGGGGTAAGGAAAAATATTCTCCCTTGCCGAGTCTCCCAAGCCTCCCAGTTCCCGCCCCCCCATAGCATACAGCACTGCCTGTTTGGTGCACCTGCATGCTATAGAGGGGGGAGGACAGGACTGGGCTGTAACTAAGGGTCATTGGGGGAGGGGACAAAGTATAATGCAATAGAAAATAATCGTAATACAACGATGCAAATCATCAAATAAATAAACTATGAGAATATCAGAAAAATATTAAAGAACATAAGAATGAATTATAAAACTGCGTATTTGTATGTTTTGTGAATAGACAAAGTGTTTCACATGTTATCTTGATGTAATAGCCAGGCATCCTGATCCTGCCTAAGATGCGGCCCGCGCCAGCATGGTTGGGGCTCACCTTGGGGGAAGGGGATGTTTGTCCCCCAATGATCCTCCTCGGATGCGCACCAGCTCTTTAGCTGGTGTACAATTGGGGAGGCCGTGTAAGGCCGGCCTGGCCCTAGAAGGGGCTTGGGATATCAGCGCCGTCCAGCGCCAATATCCCCACCCCCTCCTAGGCCTGGCTGGCCAATGGTTCCTCCCCCACCCCGGCCTACCCTCCTGCCATCTGGTGCAGGGCTTACCTGTGTCCGGTGGTGCGGGTCATGGAGGACAGCGTTGTGAGCAGTGCTAGCCTCCACACCGGCACCGCTTACATGCGAGGTGGCGCAAAAGTGCCTTACGGCACTTTTGTAACACCTAAGGCCGGCGGAGCGTGCGCTCTGCCGGCCTATAGTTACGGTGGATTGCGTAGTAACTCTGTAACAGCCTGTAATAGCCTAACTCTGTAGAGTGAGTAAGTTTTGTCATCATCACCACCCCCATATTCCTGCTGGGGGTGAGAGAAAGTGGCTTACCTAAGGCTATCTCCTGAGTTCATTGTCAAGGCAAGATTCAAGTTGGAAAAATTCTGACCTACAGCTCACTCTTGTCTTAGCCGTTACGTTATAATTCACTGATGACCATCTATGTCAATAAAAGCCAATACAGTAATACTGTCTGATGGTATTTTTTTCTTCTTCTGGCATCTCAGATGTAGCCCAGGAATGAAAACAGAGTGGCAAGGTATGATTCTGGGTCAGGCTGCCTGCACAGCAAAGGAAGGGTAAAAACCTAAAAATGCAGTTGAAGACCTCTAGTCCAGACTTATCATCATGGTCTTACTACAGAGGTCTTGTGATTTGTATCATTTACAAACAGATCAGACAACAAAATGCTGAGAAAGGTGTAACTTGGAAAGACATACATCAAAATGAGGACAAGCACAAAATAATTTTGCAGGGTCCTCCCCCCACCCCCCCACACACATCTAAAATAGATGAGAATAAATTTCCTTTATAACAAAAGGTTTTGGATGGAGCTATTCAATGTCTCTCAATATACCACAGGGAGAAACCCATTATGTCACTTTCATTTGCATTTGGAATTGCGTAAAAATAAAGATATAGCCCAGTTGCATAAATAGTGTATTTTCAGAACTGCATTAGCAGAAACCTTAGAGCCTCAGGAAAAGCTATAAAAGTAAAATATGCATTACATAATGTTTTTGAAAGAACCTGCAGAGAATTAGTTGAAGTACTAAGAACATCCAAATGCACTGTAAAAGTCTGAGTGCTGCCAAAGTCACCCAGAACAACTGGAATTTTTTGAGACCAAGGTCAACTCATCATCCATAACTGTCTTATAGGATTTTTTTTCTTTTTTAAGACAAAGGGTATAGGAACTGGACCTTGCCCTTTTTGAAATAACATCACAGGAAAAGAGAGAAAAGAAAAGTATCTCTAAAAGCTTGTTTCTTGATTGAACCAGAAGGCTACTGGTCTGGTATTTGCTGCATTGCAGCATCACCCAGTTAATGGTTGGAGAGGTAACAGCAGCCCAGCCAGATCTGGGAAGCCAATCAGGACCTGGGTAATTTCCCTGATTTCCCTAAGAAGCTCACATCCTGTTTCCCCTCCTCTCTTCCCTCATCCACTTTGCATCATAGCATGCCCCATTTTCCTTGTAAGGATTTCCTTGCATTAGCTTTCTTGATTTCTCCACCCTATTATCATACAATTATCCCCATTATAAAGTCATATCTTGTTGGCACCTACACCTTTTTATGGCCGCTTCATGGATCATTGCCTTGTCGTGGCGAAGGGGCTTGCGTAACTCAATGAAGCCATGAGCTATGCCGTGCAGGGACACCCAAGACGGACAGGTCGTAGCAGAGAGTTCTGACTAAAAGTGATCCACTGGAGAAGGAAATGGCAACCCACTCCAGTAACCTTGCTAAGAAAATCCCATGAACAGTACCAAAGAGCTAAAAGATATGACGCCGGAAGATGAGCCCCTCAGGTCGGAAGGTGTCCAATATGCTACTGAGGAAGAGCAGAGGACTATTCCAAGTAGACCCAGAAAGGATGAAGCGGTTGGGCCAAAGCCAATAGGACGTCCAGCTGTGGATGTGTCTGAGGTTGAAAGGAAAATCCAATGCTGCAAGGAGCAATACTGCTTAGGAACATGGAATGTGAGGTCTGTGAATCAAGGCAAGCTGGATGTGGTCAAAAATGAGATGATAAGATTGAACATTGACATCTTGGGAATCAGCGAACTAAAATGGACGGGCATGGGCAAATTTAAGTCAGGTGACCATCATATCTACTGCTGTGGGCATGAATCCCTTAGAAGAAATGGAGTAGCCCTCATAGTCAATAAAAGAGTGGGAAAGGCAGTACTGGGGTGCAACCTCAAAAACGACAGAATGATTTCAGTTCGAATCCAAGGCAAACCATTCAACATTACAGTAATCCAAGTGTATGCCCCAACCACTGATGCCGAAGAAGATGAAGTTGACCAGTTCTATGAAGACCTACAACACCTTCTAGAACTAGCACCCAAAAAGATGTCCTTTACATCATAGGAGACTGGAATGCTAAAGTAGGAAATCAAGAAATAAACGGAACAACAGGCAAGTTTGGCCTTGGAGCGCAAAATGAAGCAGGGCAAAGGCTAACGGAGTTCTGTCAAGAGAACACGCTGGTCATAGCAAACACTCTTTTCCAACAACACAAGAGGCGACTCTACACATGGGCATCACCAGATGGTCAATACCGAAACCAGATAGATTATGTGCTTTGCAGCCAAAGATGGAGAAGCTCTATACAGTCAGTAAAAACAAGACCTGGAGCTGACTGTGGCTCAGATCATGAGCTTCTTATTGCAAAATTCAGACTATAAATTGAAGAATGTAGGGAACACCACTAGACCAGTCAGATATGACCTAAATCATATCCCTTATGAGTGGAGGTGAACAATAGATTTAGGGCATTAGACCTGGTAGACAGAGTGCCTGAAGAACTATGGACGGAGGTTCGTAACATTGTACAGGAGGCAGCAACTAAAACCATCCCAAAGAAAAAGAAATGCAAGAAGGCAAAGTGGCTGTCAGATGAGGCTTTACAAATAGCTGTGGAAAGAAGGAATGCGAAAAGCAAGGGTGAAAGGGAAAGATATAACCAACTGAATGCAGATTTCCAGAGAATAGCAAGGAGAGATAAGAAGACCTTCTTAAATGAACAATGCAAAGAAATTGAGGAAAACAACAGAATGGGGAGGACTAGAGATCTCTTCAAGAAAATTGGAGATATCAAGGGAACGTTTTGTGCAAAGATGGGCATGATAAAGGACAAAAAAGGCAGGGACCTGACAGAAGCAGAAGAGATTAAGAAGAGATGGCAAGAATACACAGAAGAACTATACAAGAAAGATCTTAATGTTCCTGATGACCATGCTGGTGTGGGCCATGCTGGTGTGGTCACTGACCCAGAGCCGGACATCCTAGAGAGTGAAGTCAAGTGGGCCTTAGGTAGCATTACTAACAACAAAGCTAGTGGAGATGATAATATCCCAGCTGAGCTACTTAAAATCCTAAATGATGATGCTGTTAAAGTGCTGCACTCAATATGCCAACAAATTTGGAAAACTCAGCAGTGGCCAAAGGATTGGAAAAGATCAGTTTACGTTCCAATTCCAAAGAAGGGCAGTGCCAAAGAGTGTTCAAACTATCGCACAATTGCACTCATTTCACATGCTAGCAAGGTTATGCTCAAAATCCTACAAGCTAGGCTTCAGCAGTATGTGGACCGAGAACTACCGGAAGTACAAGCTGGGTTTCGAAGAGGCAGAGGAACTAGAGATCAAATTGCCAACATGCGCTGGATCATGGAGAAAGCACGAGAATTCCAAAAAAACCCCCACCTACTTCTGCTTCATTGACTACGCAAAGGCCTTTGATTGTTTGGATCACAACAAACTGTGGCAAATTCTTAAAGAGATGGGGGTACCAGACCACCTTACCTGTCTCCTGAGAAACCTGTATGCGGGTCAAGAAGCAACAGTTCGAACTGGCCATGGAGCAACTGATTGGTTCAAAATTGGGAAGGGAGTACGGCAAGGCTGTATATTGTCACCCTGCTTATTTAACTTATATGCAGAGTACATTATGAGAAATGCAGGGCTGAATGAATCGCAAGCCGGAATCAAGATTGCTGGGAGATACATCAATAACCTCAGATATGCAGACGATACCACCCTAATGGCAGAAAGTGAAGAAGAACTAAAGAGCCTCTTGATGAGAGTGAAAGAGGAGAGTGCAAAAGTTGGCTTGAAACTCAACATTAATAAAACTAAGATCATGGCATCGGGTCCCATCAATTCCTGGCAAATAGAAGGGGCAGACATGGAAGCAGTAACAGATTTTACTTTTTTGGGTTCCAAGATCACTGCAGACGGAGACAGCAGCCATGAAATCAAAAGACGCTTACTCCTTGGAAGGAAAGCTATGGTAAATTTAGATAGCATAATAAAAAGCAGAGATATCACCATGCCAACAAAAGTTTGTATAGTCAGGGCGATGGTGTTCCCAGTAGCAATGTATGGTTGCGAGAGTTGGACCATAAGGAAGGCTGAGCGCCGAAGAATAGATGCTTTCAAACTGTGGTGCTGGAGAAGACTCCTGAGAGTCCCTTGGACTGCTAGGAGATCAAATCAGTCAATCCTAAATGAAATCAACCCTGACTGTTCCCTGGAAGGACAGGTACTGAGGCTGAAGCTCAAATATTTTGGCCACCTAATGCGAAGAGAGGAATCTCTGGAGAAGACTCTGATGCTGGGAAAGATTGAAGGCAAAAGGAGAAGGGGAAGGCAAAGGATGAGATGGTTAGACAGCATCACCGATGCAACGAACATGAAAATGAGCGAACTCAGGAAGATAGTGGAGGACAGGAAGGCCTGGTGGGATGTGGTTCATGGGATCACGGTCGGACACGACTTAACGACTGAACAACAACAACAACAACAACAACACCTTTTTATCATTCCATTCCCAATCCACTGAATTGTGCCATGAGCCACTGCACTCATTTCCTTGCACATGTACTCAATTTTAGAGACCATGCCCAAAACACTACCAAATACCACCATCATCACCATGGGCACCAAGATTTTAGCAAGGCATGCTCAAAAGACAAGAATAGGGACAAAACAGAGGCAACGATTTTCCAGGGACAGGAATTAGGAAATGGGAACATACGCTATACATATAATATAATAATATACAGTATTTATATACTGTCTTTCTTAGTTATTAGATTTCTCCTCTGACTTTAATCGAAGGTAGTGTACATAGGCATAATTGTCCAATCTTTCGTGAACAGCTACATTCCAGATGCTATCCTTTTGCAGTCTGGCCTCTCCACTGGCTGTCGCCTCCCACACTCGGCGGAAGCAGCTGACAGCTCTTATCTCTCCTCACAGAGACTTTCACAGCTTTTTGTCGGTGGCGTGTCTCAAACTTTCCATTCACTGATCTTCAGGCTTGCAAGGCGGAGGCTCTACCGATTGAGCCAGACCCCTCTGCCCACGTACAGTATGGTTTGGGTTTGGGGGTTAGGATCTGGGGCAGTGGGAAAGAGTGGGTCTGGGGCCAGGATCATCATGGCAGACCTGGGATTTAGGAGAAAATCTGGGATTTTATCGCAGGCTTAGGCAATTGAAAGTTTGAACTAGCTTTGAAACTGACAAGAGGGCATGTGATATTTCAGTTTTAAAATACTTTGGGCCCAGTTGTATCCTTTCTGGCACCATAACAGGCAGCCATGCTGGGGGGGGGGAAGAATTGAGAGGCTTGGGAGGGGAAAGAAAAATATTTTCCCTTAGCCCTCCATAAGCCCCTTGACCGCCAATGGGTCTCTTTGGACCTGCGGCATCTCTTTAGCCGATGCAAATCCGAGCAGACAAAGGGGGCATGTCAGCTCATTCTGGAGGGGATCACATCCGGCACAAGTCACCCACACCAGGTGCTACCCCCTCCCACCTCTGACACGTCCTTGTCCCTCCCCTGTCCCTCCCCAATCATCCTACATCCCCCCCCCCGATGACTTACCAAGGTCAGTGGGCCTTCTCTTCCCCGCCACTGCACGCGGGGTCCTCCAAGGTATCTGTGGCGGTGGTCCCCACAGCTGAGGTCCTCAGGAGAGCCAATGCAGAGCTCTGGTGGGCGAGAAGATTGGTTCTTCTCAATCATACCATAGATACTTTGGATGCTTCCCCCTTCCCCTTTCTTCTCCAAGAATATAGAAGTAAAGACAGGAGTTCCTGCTCGTTTTGTTATCCGTCTGCCTGTGTAAACCACCTTTGAATTAAAGTCAGAGGAGAAATCCGATGACCAAAGAAAACGCGGTATATAAATACTGGTTATTATTATTTTCACAAAGAAGAGACCATGAAGCAATTTTTCAGTTGTCATTGCCTGTCTTGGCTACTGGTGATCAAACAGTAGTGGTGGCAGTCGTGAGGGATTGGTCAATATATTCTCTTATGAGGAGGATTCTCATTGTCCAATTGTCTGTATGTCCACACACATTATCAGCGCAAAACTGTGTATGAATGCGCCAGGGGAGCTGGCGCATTCATACAGGGTGTCGTAAATGCACCGTAAAGTACGTTTACATCACCTGGAGAGTAAGGGCTACCTGCGCAGAGGCCGGAGGCCCTTCCTGCGGCTCCTACCCGGCTCCGCACCCACCGGAGCAGGTAAGCCCTACACCGGCTAGGGCAGGGGAGGGCAGACCAGGTGGTGAGGGAGGGCGGTCATAGGCCTCAGTGGGCCTGGGGAGGGCGGGAATATCTGCGGCGACATATGCCGATATCCAAAGCTCTCTCCAGGCCCGGTGCAGCCTTACACGGAGGGCTCGAATGTACATTCGAGGAGGCCCATTGGGTCTCCATCCGCTTACACCCGGGGTGCACCCAGACTGCCCCGGAGCAGCCCGGATCCTGCCCCGGAGCAGCCCTTTAGGTCAGCCTCTGTATCTTACACAGGATTTGGCTGTATGTCACCGTGACTTTAGATACAGGGAAAGTTAGTACATTCTGATTATTGTGAGTTTCTTTTTAAAAGGATCAGGTCCATGCTTCTGTTCTGATCGCTGTTTTCTTCAAAATAACTGCTGTAAATATTTTAACTGCTTATGATTGGTGGATTGTTTTTCTTTCATGGGATCCCATTACAAAGATCAACTTTCTCTCTTTTTCCCCCCTTGTGATACTTGATACCGGCAGATGCTCATTAACCCAGTAACCTTGTAGCTGTATTCTAGACTTAAATGTAACCCACTCAGGTTTATTCATGTAATCCATCCATGTAGAGAAAATACTAGGAAAAAATAAATAAAGAGATTTGATGTCATCACTGTTCGTTGGGATATGATCAGTTATAAAAACAAAACAAAACCGTTTAGCACCTTACACTTGAATTATTAAAATGTGGCATGTAAGTTGAAACTCTTTAAAATGCTGTATATCAGAACACTTGTTTAAATTTAACATAACGTGAACAATATAACCTTTATTCTGCATCAAACATGATACATCATAAAGCTGTTTGTTTTGGGCAACTATGCAAACAGGACTGTCATCTTAACTGGGGATTACTATTAAAAGGGCCATGATTTTAAATTTCCAGTGAAGTAGGAGGTGAGACAACTATGATGATGCCCCCCCCCCCATTTTTCCTTTGGTCTGTTCCTGCTTCACCTGCTTTAGTAAGCAAGACTCCAGGTGTACTTCACAGCTGGCAAGGGAGGGGTGCAGATGAAAGGACTGGGGGGAAATGAGTGTGAGAAATCCACAGTTGCTTTGACTGCAAGATTGTGTCTTTATCAGGGAATTAAAGGGTATAGCAAAAAGGTACCTATATCAAGGAATTAAAAGGTATTGCCAGGTTCCAACCTGGCAATCCTTATTAAAGTTTTAGCCGATTAACCACAAGGAAGCAATTTTAATTAGCTGGGCAATTTGTAATTGATGGCACTTAAAACAATTAAGTAGCATTTGGTTTATTAATTGTAACTTACCTGATCTATGTTTTTATTAACAGAAAAGGTTACCAATAGTGAGGTTTTAGTAAAATAACATAATTATAAACTTGATTGATTGATCAATTAGTCAGTCAAAAAACAGCCAAATTATCAATTGGACAATTAGCCAGTTGATTGATCAATTAAATCGATCAATTAGCCAGTAAAAAAGAATTCCAAATTCTGTAATTGGTCGATTCCTCTCATTATATGCATTTTTACTCTAAAGGAAATATTGAACTATCAAACTGGCTTCAAGAAGGCCCCTCCCAATATGTATAAGATCTCACATTCTCCACCAGTCTAGTAAAGACAAATCTCAGGAAGATGTGTGAGCCACTTTATGGAACACATTCAGGCCCCAATCCTATCCCCCAACCATTAATGACAATGCAGCCATGCTGACTGAGTAGACACACACAAGAAAGATTGCACTGTAAGTTCTCAGGTTCTTCATCAACTGAATATGAAGTGTAACTTGCCGTATGCCGATGGAAGTAAAATGGAAACCAGCGTAACCCCTCTCGGACGCCGTGCATGCGCAGTTCGGATGCAGGATGGACGCCAGCACAATTCAGCCAGCACAGGGGGCATTCCGGGGGTGTCCGAATGCCTACAAAATGCCCCCTGCACCGGCGGAGTTGTGCTGGCATCTGTCCTGCGTCTGAACTGCGCATGCGCGGTGTCCAAGAGGGGTTACGCTGGTGTCCATCCTGCATTCATCGACGTACAGCAAGTTACACTGGCATAAGTGCACTTACACCGGTGGATCTACTGTTACACAGGTGCAAGAGTTACACAGGATTGTGCTATGAAAGAAGTTCATGGGCAGCCAAACATCAACTGCTATCAGTGAATTCATGGAGGATATTCCAGGATTCAGAGGAGGATAAGTCAATTTCATTAGGAAGACACTGCTGGTTCTACTTGGCACACAGGTGAAAGGCAGAAGGCAATTAGTAGCAAATACCTTGATGTACCGTATTTGAACTATATGTCCATGGCTTTGATGACAATTTTTATCTTAGGTTATTTAAATTTTTGCTTAATTTTTGTAAACTGCTTTGTAAGCAGTAGCATAGAAAGACGAGTATAAAAAATTTTTTTTGGGGGGGAACCCAGCAATCTCTAATATAATGTCAGGGCACGTGCTTTGTATGTAGAAGGTCCCAGGTTATGTTCCTGGTGTCTCCCAGAGACCCATTGCCAGTCAGCATAGACAATACTGAGCTAGATGGACCAACGGTCTGGCCTGGTATAAGGCAACTGTTATCAAACAGCATGTAAGAGTAGATAGTTCTAACTAGGACTGTTGTATGTTGACCTTACAGCATTGCCTATTCTAGGTGACTCAGGGCGCAATCCAAACCCACTTAGGACGCCGTTGTAACCAGCGGCCCAGCGAAAACAGGAGGCCCAAAAATGGAAATGGGATTCAAATCCCCTTTGAATTCCCCTTTTGGAGGGGATTTGAATCCCCTTTCTGTTCTGGGGCATCCCGTTTTCGCTGGGCTGCTGGTTACAACGGCGGCCTAAGTAGGTTTGGATTGCGGCCTCAGAATACTGGGGAAGGCTAGGATAAGGCTCTGGATATTTGAATTGTCTGTCAAAACCAATGGGCATTATAGGCAGAGGGGATTCATCACAAATATTCCTTCCATGGCAATAAGGAGCGACTTGGCCCCAATGTGCTTATATTTATACGTATGTTCTGGAAATGGAACATACTTAAATTATTTTAGATTGTTCTATTAATTTTGTTCTTGGCACGTTTGCCTGGGCTGTTCATCCTGCTGTGTGAAATATTGTACACATCCTACTTTATTATTGTACGATTATTTATGCTCTTCAGCCCTATGAAAAGACAACTGGTGGACTGTTATCTCAAAAGCCAATTAGGCTTGGAGAACTTACTCATGACCTATTCCAGTAAACATTGTGTCATAGAACAGACTTGGGGAATTCTGCAAAAGTCAGCAGTGTGTTGTAGTATCTTAATTAATTTAAGGTCATGTTTCAGAGCTGTACAGAAAAGGCAATTGGTATTAGTTCTACCGTCGGATGTTTATTTTTTAAATAATTCTTCTCTGGTATTTTTGTTAAAGTACAATGGTAATGATGACTACCATCGTTCCTTGGTTATTTGTTTTCTCTGCTATGATAATATCTGACCCGCTATAATCCACTGACGAGTCTCTGTAGATAACAATGGATGTACTCTACTGATTTATTCAAGAAAAGGTCAAAAGTCTATTTTAATAGAAAAGATAAAGAAGAGTATTTGTAATGTGGCATCTCTTCCAAAAGCTTACATCATACTCACAATTGAACACGTAGCAATTTAACAACCTGATTATAGCTGAAAAACACAGGCCATTTACTCTTGAATTGTTCACCTCATCAAGAGTTTTCTGTAAAAGGAGTTTTCCCATACCAAGTTCATTGAAAAGAACAGATGTTGTCTAGCAACAGCTCATGATGGATTAGTAGACCCACTGGCTATAGCTGACCCAAATCATGCCATGCCATGTCAGCAATCAGTGGCAAAATGATCCGCGTTGCACTGTGTTCTGTTTTCCCTACAGTGACTCCAGGTCAGCCGTTGCGCTAAATTCAGTCTGGGCCCAGAAACGTCATAATACTTCCCATGAAGGTTTTAGAAATGCGGTTCTTCTCTTTAGATGTCCTGCTACACAGGAATACTCCCCCCCCCCCAAGTCAAGAATAAGAGATCTCATTCTGCTTCATATCCAAAGCGTTGTTCGACTTCAATCCTATACACATTTTCCTGGGAGTAAGTCCACAGAACACAATGCACGTTACTTCTGAGTAGACATGCATAGGATTGTGATGTTAGAGCCCAATCCTATCCTTTCCCCCCCACACACACACACCAATGCAGCTGCACCAAAAATTGACACTCTGTATCCAGCGAGGGGGGCACTCTTCCGCTGTCGTAAATCTCCCCCCCCCCCCGGGACAGCCTGGATAGGACTGGGCTGTGAGTGTATTAAAATACACACTCGAGATATTCCCAACATGGCCCAAATATGTGTTCTGGGTGGGGGGGGGGAGAGAAGAGAACGCCTTACCAAAACGTATATAGTCAGGGCTATATATAGTCAGTGCCAGGTAGAGGCAAAGGGAGCAACTTCCAGACTAGTAGAATTTCAGTATTTTCACTCTTCTCTTTAATGAAGACATTTTGATCATACAACAGGAATACTGTATACATTCAGAATGATCACAGAATGAGCCTACCAAAAGTCTGCCCAAATCAAAATCTCTTACATTGCCCCTTCCATTTACTTCTCACATCTTCCTGGCTAGTACATTCATCCATCAATGTACTGAAGGGGTCTTTCTGATCCTCATTTTTGCTATCCATCCTAACTTTTTTAAAAAAAATCCAAGTACTTACATACCATTTTAGCCTATTACCAAACTGATAATATGGTTTACATATTGGTAAGGGCTACAGAGGTGCATTTGCTCAATCAGATGAGGCATATACAGAGAAACTTGCCACTAACTAAACAGCATTGTCTCATATTTGTATATAAGCAATCTTACAATTGTGGCCATGAAGTCTACTCCAACCTCTTTCTCATGAACTCTGTGCATCTTTGCTCTATTCATGGAAGAGGAGTGGGATTACACTGGCTGAACCCGTTCCCCAACTTCCATGCACTGAAGTGAAGGTGTAAATCTACGCATGTACATGTATAGACATGCATAGACTTTCCCACACAATCAAGCACCCTGACAGAACAAGGTTCCTGATCATATGGAGGGTATTGGAGTGTTGAACTACACGGATCAATTAAGAGGGGCTGATTATTGTGGTTCAAATGAAAAGTGTGGCCTTCCTACCCCTTGGATCTGTGGCCTCTTGCCATCAGTCCTGCAAATATTCAAATACTCAAGTTACTGGTCTGGCTCTTTGCTCTCCAGGCTCCAGCCAGGCACCTAGCACCAAGTACACATGTTTAAATGCACGTCTCCTGCATGTCGTGAATTAAACAGAAATAAAATATTGACCATGTACCACATTGAACATTGAATTGCCAGGAAAGTGCCCCTAGGCATGCACTGTTTGAGTCACAAGCAGTTTGGCACCAACAACCTGCTGACATTCAAATGGCCACTCCTTTTGAAATGCCAAATCAGTTATTTATATTATTATCCTTCGCCTTGATTCTCTTTTAGGTACGCTTCTATTTTCTCCATAGTCTTTAATAGACAGCAAAGGGGGCTGGGAAGGAGAGGGAGAGAGGAGGATCAGCAGGCAGACAATCTCCAGTAGAAGGGAAGTCATTTCACTTTTATTACTCTCCATAAGTTAGGCTTTTTGCAAACACATCACTGTGCACGAGTGGAGTGATTCAGCTGATGAATGGTGTTGTTTTTATTATATAAATACAGGGTTCTTTTTTAAAAAAAAATGAGAGCCTGTTCCCAGCTTTTTGGTCCAAACGAAATCCATGTAGGTTAAAGAAGCAGATGGTCATGTTAACAACTATATTTTTAAGCACCCCGGCATCAACACTGGTTAGAGTCAACCTGTAAGACACAAATATAACATGATATGTGTCAAGGAAAACATCCAAGGTACGGGGAGTCTTTTAAAAGCAGTCTAACATTTGTGAACAGTGGTACAACAGAAAAGTATCAGGTTTGCTGTGAACTTTAAAGGGAGCTTCAAAAAGAAAAGTCTGTGTGTGTGTGTGTGTGTGTGTGTGTGTGTGTTTTCTTTCTTTCTTTCTTTCTTTCTTTCTTTCTTTCTTTCTTTCTTTCTTTCTTTCTTGTTAATGATACCTGAAATGTATCATAAAGAGAGAAAAGTTCAAACACTTCCTTCGTGTACATGTTATCCCCTGCAGGTATGGTATTTAACACTCCTCTTCTTAAACGATGTCTTTTGCTTCCCACTTGAAACATAATGAGGTTGTTGCCAAAGCATAAGCTGAGCTTTCTGTGGTTCTGATGATCACAAGTGGGATTACAAGAAGGCAATCGGGGGATAGAGCAGAGGCTCTTCACAACTGCACTGCAAGCTGTCTCCCTTCAATCTCCATTGAGGAGGGCAGGTTGTGTAGCCACAAGGAGGGGCAGCCCCCCCCCCCCCCGCTCCATGATATACTTTCGCACAGGAGTTAATTTGCAGGCATCAAATGGTTCCATGGGGTCGCTGAACTAACACCATCCCATTTGTTGTGCTTTTATACTCTGGAGAAAACCTCTCAGTAATAGTCAGTTTATTTAGCTGCAGAAAGTTTGGCGAACTCCAGTTCATTCAGAGGCCTGCAAACGGCAGGAAAAGCCCAGGCTGCAGCTCCAGAGGAATCAGTGCTCAGTGACATTAATAAGATCCAGAGCCAAGGATTGGACAGCTGTGATCTTCTTTATCCTCTGCCCTGCAGGGTGAGTATGTTTAAAGCTTTTCATCCCCTTTATGGTATCCCCCCACATTTACTACTCCAGCATGAATGGAAAGGGAGAAATAAGACAGCTGAGAAGTGTTGTTCTCATTTTGCTTTGCAAGATTCTGTAAACTTCTGGGCAAAGTGAAAGGGGTTGGAGCAAATCTATCACAAACAATCTTCTCTCTATTTATGGGTACCTTGATTAGAACCACTAAACTAGGAAGTTCTTGCAAGGGAATATGGAAACATATAAACACACATTTGAAATGAGTGATGCGATTGGGTCTTTAGCTAGAACAAGGTAACCGGGGCTGAAAAATCTAGAGGTACTGTACAGTAAAGTCAGCACTATGCTTTGGGGCAATGGTTTTTCTCAATTGTCTATTATTTCTCGTGTGGAATGCAGTTGCCAGTTTTCTAATGAAGAGGATATTAGGAAAGTTCTTTTTTTAATGAAGGAGGTTAAATGGACACAATGTGGTGATTATGTAATGCTATTTTTTTTTCCCCTCTCTGATGAGAAAGTAAGCCTGGATTTGTTTTTCTTGAAAATGTTTACTAGCAATTGAATAAAAAGAACTATTTCACAAGTTCTTTTAATCACTAACACATGCAACTGAATGAACCACTTCACTGTTTTGCATATTACACTCAAATTAAATTTTGGCTGCATAAGTGTGCCTCAGTAATTACAGAGAGAGAGAGAGAGAGAGAGAGAGAGAGAGAGAGAGAGAGAGAGAGAGAGCAAGTGTCCAACATGTGGCGAATCTTGACAATCTCAGAGGAATTTTGTGAACAGTCAAAAATTCAGGATTATGCCTGTGAATGCTGGTGGTTGCCTACATGCAATTGCCAGCAGTCACTTGTATATCCCCAATCAAAAAAATAAATAAACCAGGAAATATTATGTTGGACATTCACAAAATTCAGCATGCACATACTGGTGACTGTCTTCACCAGTCATCATGTTTTGGACATTTGCTGTAACACAGGGGTTCTCAACCTGTGGTACGAGTACCTCTAGGGGTACGCGGACCTCTTGCTGGGGGTACGCCAAGCCCTGCCCCTTATCTGCCCCATCAGCAGCTAATTAGGTGTTAATTAACATGGATTTAAAATTTTAATTATTTTCGGAGCGCTTCTGTCTCTCTGGTCTTTGTTTTGGGCTTATTTCTGTAATTTGGAAAATGTACTTTGGTGGGGTGGGGGAGGGAGGAGCTGATTTTGGGAAGTGTGACTTGGAGAAAAAAAGAGATCCTTCTCTCTCTCTCTCTCTCTCTCTCTCTCTCTCTCTCTCTCTCTCTCTCTCTCTCTCACACACACACACACACACACACACAGAGTTAAATAAGTAAAAAAATAATTTTTCACATTTAAATTTGTTTTAGTACTTTTTATTTAATGATTAATTACCTAATCAATTGATTAATCCAATTAATTAGCAGCTAATTAGCAGGGGGTACTTCAGAAAATTGGACCATGATAGGGGGTACCCGGGCCTCCAAAGGTTGAGAACCCCTGCTGTAACATATAATAGAGTCAGTGTATGCTATACTCCAAGATGAATGCCAAATACTGAGCCATTTAGGATCAAGTAATTTCCTGATCTTATAATTCCCCCTAATCTGAGTCAATGTTCTCAGGATTGCATCCTGATATGGGCATTGCACATCAAGCCAGATAAAATCATTGCAGACAACAGATGTTTATTCTTAAACATCTCAGACTTCAGACCACATCAAAACTGTCAAGAAAAGCCCTTTTGAACTTTATTTATTGTTGTCAAAAAGCATTCACCTTTCATCTCCTATAACATTATATCCTTTTCTCGGTTCCTTAAATGGTTGCACCTGCTTCAGCAAGCTTTTATTTGGGATTTTTATGGCTTTTATATTTGATGCTCAAAATCCACTTTAACATTTCAACAGTCAAATATTACTGATCATGGGTGCAGTTAAGGTAGGGAACGGAAAATCTTTTTAATCACAGCAGAGTACTGTATCTTAAAATTAGAATTTTGGACTAGATTTTTTTTTTATATAGTTACATTCATTCCATTTATAATACATAAACTGGCACCAGAGTCCTAGGATTCATTGATTTCCAACTCATAAGAACAGGCAGGCAAAATTTAATCACAGCTAATGCTTACTGAAATCAGTAGGATGAAAGATAGACATGACTAACCTCCGATCTTTTGCTTGTACCCTTGGAAGTAGATTTTACTGAGTACAGTGAGGTTTACTCCAAAACAAGTGCTGCACAGAAGCATCTCAACTGGGATGATGTACTGCATCACAACCAGGTGCTGCGCATACATTTCTTTCTCCAATCCAACTGCAGGGCCCTGTGCGAGTGGCTCCTGTCAGAAAATCAGTGATAACACCAATCACCTGATTGAAAATGGGAGTGGGGGAATGGATTTAGTTCTGTTCCGTTCCACTTTCTCGTTCCATTGAAAAGAAATGTTACTAATTATCTGGCCCTGGCTATGCATGCGTTGCTGGATTGGGACTCATGCATTTAGAAATGGATTTAGAGATTGCCACTTACACAAATGAAATTACTACCGATATCACCGGGTACATGCAGATGTTAAATTTCTATGAATCACCCCTTAAAAATTGTGACCCGTGTTTTACCTATTCATTTTATTTAGCAACCTGATTGATTGCCTATGTAACCTCTGTAGCAGCATTTTCTCCACCAACATTTATGTTCTTTTCCACAAACAATATACACATCCTACACTTATTTCCTACATTGAAATCTAAACCAGCTGCAACACAGTTAAATAGGCTTGGGGCTGAATGCTAACCACGTGATGAAGAGTTGCAGGATTTGGCCCTTCAATAAGTTCTAAAAATCTTTTTATTCCTTGCTTCAGTAAAAATTGATGCTGTCAAAACAAACAGCAGATTAAGCTATAAAGGTCTGGAATGCACAGTAGGCACTGAGGTTTTAAGAGTTACAGATGTTTTGCATTGAATGGTTGATACATGTAGCTCTATCAGAAAGTTAAATATTTACAGAATAATTGGTTTGGGTATATTAAGGGTTTAATTATTTCTGAAAGCATCTTCTCCAATCTAACAAAGGCTACAATAACAGGCATGATCAATCAATAACCCAAATATTGATTTTGGGCCCAATCCGATTAGGTCGCTGTGCTGTTGGAATTCGCATGATGGTAGCATAGCAGCCTTTCTGGCGTTACAGAGTGTGTGACGCTCTATTGCACACAACGAGGCCACTGCTAGGAACAGCAAGCGGCAGTGGCCTCGTTGTGTGCAATAGATGCCTAAGTGCTGGTCAGTTGGCACGGGGGATGGGTGGTTTGCGGGCGGGGTGGGCAGAACAGAGCAGGGGAGGGGAAGAACGGAACCGGGACCAGGGCAGGGATGGGGGGTATCGAGGGTGGAAAGGGGGCAGTTATTGGTGGCAGTGGCTCCACCGATATCCTATCCCCCTTCTTGGCCTCAATCCACCTCCCCCAGTCCACTCGAAGTCGTGCCAGCTAAAGAGCTGTAGTAAAACACTATGACCATGGACTTGTTCTGCAACAAGGAAACCTCCCCCCCATAAGAAGAGAGGTTTGATTGGAATAATGAATGGATAGACCTACCTGACTCCATTCAAATTAAGGGGACCAGCCACATTATTTTGATGTGGTGGACTATACTTAAAATGACATATGAAGCTGCCTTAGACGGAGGCAAGCCATTCATTCATCTACCTCAGTATTATCTCTACACTACTCAGGTTGGCAATAGCTCTCCAAGGTTTCATACAGGAATGGTTCTCATTCTTAACTAGAGATGCCTGGGATTGATCCTGAGATTGGCTGCATGCAGATGTGGGGAGTATATCATTTTAAGAGCTAGACTGGTGTAGTGGATAGAGTGTGGGACCTGGGTTCAAATTCCTATTTAGCCTTGGTGCTCAATGGATGACCTTGCACTCCTGCTTCATAGGCTTGTTATAAAGATAAAATGAGAGAATCCCTGAAGCATACAAATATGATTAATTATAATAATATATGTATTTAATTGATAAATCTCGAAGTTGAAAGATTGCGCTGATATTTGCAGGGTAATCGCCAATATTATTATCATTATGAATATGTCCCACATTTCAACAAAAAAAGTTCACAAAGCAGTTTACAGAGAAAATCACATAACTAAATGGCTCCCTGTCCCAAGAGGGCTCACAATCTAAAAAAGATGCAGAAAGAACACCAGCAAACAGCCACTAGAAAAGACACTGTGCTGGGGTGAAGAGGGACA
Source organism: Plestiodon gilberti rubricaudatus (assembly GCA_026170595.1). Taxonomy (NCBI): domain Eukaryota; kingdom Metazoa; phylum Chordata; class Lepidosauria; order Squamata; family Scincidae; genus Plestiodon; species Plestiodon gilberti. The sequence continues at coordinate 21,212,749 of JANXHW010000002.1, read as the reverse complement.
GTTACTCTCCCCTGCCCTGATAAATATAAGAGAAGCACCACTTGAAAAGAGGCCTCAAAGGCATTGCTAGGGTTTGCGTCACCCAGTGCAAGAACTCATCGCATCACCCCAGTGATGTCACTGGGGTTGGTGTCACCCGGTGTGGTAACTCATGATGTCACCCCCATTAACTTTATTTTAATATATAACAGTACAGGTCACCCAACAAATCAGTAACCAACAAAAAAACAGTGGCCAACTTGATGACACTCACACAAATAAATAAGAGTTCTAATATTAGCTCTGATACATAGAAATGAGAGCGGACTCATACTAACTCCTTATTGGTTCCCTTACCCTATCCCCGTTCCGGGCTGCTCTGGAGCAGCCCGGAGATCTACTCAAGGGATGGGCCTCCTTGGATTTCCGTCAGCTATTTAGCCGGTGGAAGTAAGAGGAGGCTGTGTAACGGCCGAGCCAGCCTGGAGGGAGATGGGGATATGGCGGACGCCATCCCCATCCCCCCGGGTCAGCTTGGTCAATGCCCCCCCTCCCTCGCCACCCGGACCACCCCCCGACTGGTGGTGGATTACTTACCTCCTCCAGCGGCCATGGGGACATCCCGGCGGCGGAGTGAGGGCAGCTGGCCTCCGCGCTGGCTGCCCTTACTCCTGAGTTGTCACGAACGTGCTTCATGGCACGCTCACGATGGTTTTGGGCGTTCCGTTCTCTTGGATTGCACTCTCAGTCTTATTGGTCAGTTTTGAGTTAAGGAAATCCACTTTTGTTACTTAAGGCAATTGTGTTTTCCTTTTCCAGTTATTTAGAATAACAGATAATTCAAAACGGTTTGTTTCATTACACTATGCATTAAATTATGTTTCCAATTATATATAACAGCAATGTATTATTAATAAATAAAATTTTTCCAAAATTTTGGCCACTAGTGGTGTCCCCCCTCGAGGGTGTCGCCCGGTGTGGTCCGCACCCCCCGCTCCTCCCTAGTGATGCCACTGAAGGGCCTCTTTGCCCAGTTAGCAGGGCAATTCTTGTGAGACCAGCACTTATTTAGTCACAAAGTTGTGAGAAGAAAAAGAAGAAAAAGGGACGGCTTATGTTCTTAAAATCCATGCATGCCACCTTGAGCTCCTTGGAGGAAAAGACAGGATATAAATATCCTGGATCGCTGATAAAAGACAGGATATAAATATTCTTGGATCGCTGATTCCACCCTACCTCTCTTTTTAAGCAGTTGGAAAGGTTAAATGCATTCAGGTGATGTTGCTGGACACCATCTCTTCTGCGTTCCCTTAACCACCAGAGATAGGTTTGGGCAGAGGTGAAACAAGGGTGGAGCGAAGGCAAGTCGTTCTGCAAGACTCCGTTACACTGGAGTCAGCGGCCCCTCCCCCTTGCTGTTGGAGCCATTCCAGCAGCAACAGGGGAGTGTCCTGCATGTTGCCTTTGCAGCCAGAATGGCTCCAACAGCAAGGGGAGGGGCCGCTGACTCCAGTCTAACGGAGTCTTGCAGAACTACTTGCCTTCGCTCCACCCTTGTTACGCCTCTGGGTTTGGGTGTAATGTCGTTTCTTGTCCAGACTCACTAGGGTAGCATGCAATCAAATTTGCACGCAACAGAACTCTGAGCAAAAGGCAACAACGGGGCTGTAGGATCCAAACCAATATGTATCTGTCAGCTGATAATGTGCATCCCATACATCTGTTTACTATCAACAGGCTGCCACATTAAAAACATGTACCCTCAAACACTTCTTTTTTTTTTTCACAGTAAATGTGCTTGCTTTGAAAATGAAGGGGTTACCTTCAGACAAAAAAAAAAAACCTAGATGTATAGAGAGTTAAGTTGATCCCTGTAATTTAGCTCTTTTTGTAGTACAGCAGTCTAAAGAAACACATAGCTTAGTTGTTTCAGATGTTAGACTTCAATGAACCGGTATGGATATGGATTTCTTTTAAGATGGCACCAATTTTTATCTAATTTATCAGCTTTGTAGCCCTTATTAGTTTGCTTTCTTAATGCCAACAATTAAAGAGTGATTCACGCACATCCCTTTTTTCAGTGGTCGCCGTCTTTTTAGACCCTTATATTCTTGCAGACTTAATTGCATGTGAATCATTGTTTTGCCTTGTTTGCAGGGATCTGTCAGTTTCAGATGCCTCGGGGTTAGCTTTGGAGATTTGGAAACCACAGCCAAAGTATTTAAATGTAATTTGGCACTCAGTTTTAAATGATCTGAATTATGATGCGTTTGGACCCTGGGTGGCCTTCTTGTGACGAGGCTAGTGATAGGCAGATAGCAGGTATTGTGGAGACAGAGATGTAGCTACACCCCCCACCTGGTGATATCCCAAGCCCCGCCCCATGCATGACGTCACAAGCCCCACCGCCCGCGCTGAAAAGAATTTGTAAAAATGCCCCGCCCCCAGGCAGTTTTTATGCCGATAAAGCACACTAGTGGCTTAGGCAGCCAACTCCTGCTGCTGGCGCCACATCCAAAAAGAATGTTTTTCCCGCCGCTACTCCCACGCCTCCCCCGCCGTCAAATTGCCACTGAATTGGCGGCCTGTACGCCCCCCATCTGCATGTCACCCGGTCACCCAGGGGCCCACCGCCCCCCTAGTGACACCTCTGTGTGGTGGTGAAAAGTAGACAAGGGACATGTGGTGCGAGGGCGGCCGGTGAGGCAGAACTGCCCTGCTGGAGAACTCACAAAATCGCCTTAGCCAAACCTAGCAATCATCTGCGTGTGCCACCCTCTTGCACCCGAGTAAGCGGGCGGAATGCATGTGCAGTCACCTGGTTAGGCTGAAGTGATCTTCCGAGAACTCCGGCTGGATGGTTCTGTCTCACCTGCAGTCCCTGCACCGCATATTCCTGAAGTAGACCTGATGACCTCCCTCAGTGTCGCATTGCCCAGACGAAAGAATGCAGATTTGGGGGGCTCTGTGTCAGCCAGGGTCACTGCATTGGCAGTCTAGAGTCACCTGACTTCCCAGGCTGGAACTGCCTCTCCTCTGCCCACTGCTGAAGGAGCCACTACTACCCATTCCATGGGGCTCCTGGTATGGCTCTGTGGCAGCTGACACCAGATAGACTAGAAGCAAATCCAGCTAAGCAGAGGTGGCTCCACAAGTGGGGGCCCACACCTATTCACCAACCACATCTATACCCAGTCAACTCCTTAGGCCGCGAGGGCTACTGCTGCTCCCCACCACCACCTGGGCCAATGTGGATGTTTCCTGGGCAATTGTGGGGCTCAGCAGTAGCACAGGTTTCATTCTCCTTCCTTCAGTGCCATTTTCTCATTGCAACATGGCAACCCCTGATGCTGTGCTGGGGGCTGGAGCATCCAGAAACTGTTCAATAGCACCAGGGAAAGAAAAAGGACCACCTGCTGCCGCCCCCCTGCAGCAGCAGACCATCCTCTTCTTCCCCCAGTGCCATTTAACCAATCCTGCTGCTGCGCCCCACCATTTCCCAGTAAGGCAGCCAGGGACCCAGGGCCCAAGAGGAGACTTATCAGGAGGTGGTGGGAAGTAGAGGGTGTGGTGATCTCTAGGGTAGCACCAAGAAGGACCACGCTCCCCACTGGGAAATCGGGTGTTTCTCCCCACTCTAGGATCACATCGGAACCACAGGTACAGTCTTGCAGAAGCAAAGGATAAAGGGTCACATTTCCAACTCTGCATCCAGCTGGAGGTCTGTCTGCCAACCAACAGATCTCACCTTGAGTTACTTGAGGAGGGAGAAGGATGGGGAGCGCCTTGACCATCTTCCTTGCTCCACTTAGTTCTCTCTCTCCTCTCTCTCTCTCTCTCTCTCTCTCTTTCCCCTTCAGTGCAAGGCTGCGCAAGGCATCAGAAACTAGAGTCCAGTTGCTCTATGGGTCAAAGCACTAGGCAGTTTGGTTTTAATGAAATCAAAGGAAAAGATTTATTGGGGATTAAAGGGAAACAAGGAAAAAAACAGATAAGGTTCCAAAATAAAGTAAAAACAGAGTCTAAAGAAGATTTCCCTGGCAACGAAGGATCGTCTTATGAATTAACTCCTTCCTAGCTGGTCAGCACCTTGGCTGGGTTGGCATCGTGCAAAGTTCTCCTCCAGTGGTTCCCAAACATTTTAGAACAGGGACACACTTTTTAAAATGACACTCTATTGGGACCCACCTAGCTTTACGAGACGGGTAGCCCAATCCTGTGTAAAGATATGTAGCCGGCCTAAAGGCCAGCCACTGTATCCTAAGCCCACTGCGGGCTGCCCCGGGGCTTCTAGGCCACACTTTGGGAGAAGGGGATGTTCATCCCCTTCCCTGGGTATAAGCGAGCCCGGGGCCTATGGGTCTTCTCGAATGCATGCCAGGTCCAGTCCTGGTGTACATTTGGGGAGGCGGTATAATGCCGGCGCGAGCCAGAAGGGGCTTAGGATATCGGCTGAGTGCATTGCCAATATCCACGCCCCCTCCCAGCCTGGGCCGGACAATGCCCCCCTCCCTTGCCGCCCTGTCCCGCCCTCCCACCGACTTGTGTGGGACTTACCTGCGATGGCCGAAGTCGGGTACGTTACGTGGCAGTAGGAGCGGTGCTGGCCTTCGTGCCACTTCTGCTTACACCCAAGTCATCAAAAAAGTGCCTTACGGCACTTTTGCGATGCTTTAGAGGCTAAACTTACGCAGAATTGCACCATTACCAAAAAAAAAAAAAAAAGATCTGAAAAGAAATAATATTTTATTTATTTTTGTACAAGCAATAACATTTATTTATTTATTTTATTTACAAACAAACAAAACACTCGATCCATTTCTCCTAATGAGGCAGCCCTAATGAATAGCCTCAAGGGTTGAGGGGCTTTGTTATACGACCCAGCCTTCACCTACTCCCATAACCTGTCATTGAGGGACTTGGAAAAAAGCGCACCAGAAAAAACGAGGCTCAAACATTTATCTCTCTATACTGTATTTACACAAGCTTGCAAACTGCAGGAGCTCAGCTCTTTATACCACCAGCGGTTGGCCAAAGTACCACTGGTGGTACAACAAGTACCACTGGTTGAGAACATCTGGTTTAGGGAAAAATGTTGAGTTTTCATAGCAGAGGAGGGGTCCATGCTCATAACAGGTAGCAACAGCAGACATGAAACAAGCTGGAGCCACCACTGCTCCCAAGGTATAGAGGAGGCCTGCCTATGTACAGTAGCACAGTATGCACAACATGGTATTATTTCATATTTTGAACTTGAATTGGACCAAACTGGTACCACTGAGGTAGTCATGTTTTGAGATGGAGCTAACAGAAAAAAGGACACTTCTTGCCTTAGGGCCCAATCCTAACTGAATCCCCTGCTGCTTATGCAGCCGCTCCGAAGGTGCTTGTGCTGCCCCCTCCCTACCCCCTCCCTGCGCAGGAACTCCCCTGTTCCTCTCCCTACCTACCCCGTTACACCCACCCACAGCAAACGTTCCGCTCCAGCGACCAGCTTACCTGTATGGCCATTTTGTAAATGCTGTAAATATGTTGTAAATATCATATGGTCATTCATTATAGCAGAACTGCGTTCCTCACTTATAAAGGCCACCCCAGTCTTAGTAAGGATCAGGCTGCCTGTCTTTTTAAATCTACGTCCACCAGTCTCGCTGTCGGAAAAAGTAATAGGGTTGACGCTGAATTAAAAAGAATATTAGTGGAGTAATTCTATGACTTTTGGTCCATTCATAGATTTGATTTGCATAAATGCGAATATATGTAAAAACAATATCTGAAAGCAAAAGCAACTTATCTTTGCTGCAAGCATGTAGGAGAAGCATTCCATCCTTCGTTATAGAGAAGGGAGAATATCTCATCTTCATCTGCAGTTCTTCTAAGTAGTTAAACTTGTACAAAAGTGCAAAATTCTTACATTTTAAAAAATAGACAGTTCTTTTTCAGGATAATGCCAGGTTCACGGAGAGACTTCAACTAGAATCAGATGACCCAATATAAAATGTGTCCTTAGCAGCATCATTGCCATTGCAAAACAATTCCCCTGTGGGCTGGCTCGATTGCACTGCTGATCTGTAAAAGTACTGATCGTACATGTCATCAAGATCACATCCACTGGGCTCACGGACATGGTCAAGGGTGGCATTCACATGATCTGGGTAACTCATGTAGTCCTATCAGATTTTGCCCATTACCGATGCAATATGGGAGCCAACCACTGGAATGTGGTTTCGCAACAGCAGCTGTGCTGGAGAGGTAACGTAAATTTGGACTAAAATGTTAGTCTCCACACGACATCATATGTTCTTGCTCTGCTGGACCACTTTTTTGAGTGTATAAATCTCAACATAGAAATCTGATAGAAATCGAAATAAAAAGTCCAGCTGTTCATGAACGGTTATGCATACAAGTTTTAAAATATAGGATATATCATATGGGGCACTGAGATTACAGAGGTACATGAACATGGAGGTTCAGAAAGAAGTAGGTTGTACAGTGAATGCACCTTAACATACCTATAATGAACAGCTGCCATGAGTCATCATGTGGATTGCAAGCCAGAATATGTGAATTCTACCAAACTCTACCCAAACTCTACCTTTCACTGCCCTACAGGGAAAAAGGCAGGGTACAAAATGAGGAAGTAAATAAATAATAAGCAACTTGAGTTCACATAGTTTTCCACATCCCTACCTGTGGTCTACATGGCCAATGGTCAATTGTGGGTTCAGAATAACAGGTGATTCTGTCAGCATAACCATTAGCTTAGGAAAACTGCATAAAAATGTATCTACTCTTCAAGGGAGTGCTTCCTGCTATTCTGGCTTATTCTTAAGTTCTAAACCAGCGGTTCTCAACCTGTAGCACGGGTACCTCTAGGGGTACGCGGACCTCTTGCTGGGGGTATGCCAAGCCCTGCCCCTTATCTGCCCCATCAGCAGCTAATTAAGTGTTAATTAACATGGATTTTAAATTGTAATTATTTTCGGAGCCCTTCTATCTCTCTGATTTTGGTTTTGGGCTTATTTTTGTACATTGGAAAATGTACTTTGGTGGGGTGAGGGAGGGAGGAGCTGATTTTGGGAAGTGTGACTTGGAGAAAAAAAGATCCTTGCATCTCTCTCTCTCTCTCTCTCTCTCTCTCTCTCTCTCTCTCTCTCTCTCTCTCTCTCTCACACACACACACACACACACACACACACACACACACACACACACACAGAGACAGACAGTTAAATAAGACATTTTTCACATTTAAAATTGTTTTAGAACTTTTTAATGATTAATTACCTAATTAATTAATTGATTTATTAATCCAATTAATTAGCAGTTAATTAGCAGGAGGTACTTCAGAAAATTGGGCCATGATAGGGGGTACCCGGGCCTCCAAAGGTTGAGAACCCCTGTTCTAAACTAATATTTTGGTGTGGTGTATTTGAGGGACTGCCTCCTTCCTTATAATCCGACCCATACTCTGAGGTCATCAGGAGGGCCCTGTTAACCGTGCTGCCATTGACAGAGGTGAGGGGAATGGCGGCGCGGAATAGGGCCTTCTCGGCAGTGGCGCCCCAATTATGGAATTCCCTCCCCCTGGAATTAAGAACGGCTCCCTCTTTAGAGACCCTTCGCCGGGGCCTTAAGACATTTTTATTTAGTGTAGCGTTCGATGTCTGACATGGTGGGCTGGCTTTTTAACAAATGGCTTCTTAATAAATGGCTTTTAACAAAGTAAATATAGGTTGACCCACTGGGGTTGTTTGTTTTTAGTTGTTGTTTTAATTGTTTTTAATTACTTGTTTTTAATTTATTTTTAATGTATATGTATTTTGATGTTTTGTAAGCCGCCTTTAGTGCCCTCGCTGGGAGAAAGGCGGGATATAAATTCTTTAAATAAATAAATAATAAACAGTTCTGCATGGATAGCACAGGCCTGTGCACATTTTGCTTTCTTAAAAGTGAGACACATTATTTGGTATATTTGGAGTGCCAATTCCAAAAATGGCATCGTTTTTGCCCTATCACATCTAGTTTTAGGGGTACAGCATCACCACCTCATAATGCGACTCAAGCAGCTTCCTTGTGAAGAATCTGATGCCATGGCTTCCTCACAAGGAAGCTACTTGACTAGCATTATGAGGTGGCAATGCTGTACCCCAAAACTAGATGTGATTTTTGGAATCAGCACCCCACATTAATATAAAACAACCATAATTTTTGAAAAACTTTGTTTTGACCCTCAGATTTGCAGGCCTGTGTAATTAATATGCACATTACAAACTTCAAAAGCCTAGAAAAACAGGTCTTGCTTGGATACCGTTCTTTCATCTGTTTTTTCCAAGATTTGCCTTTGATGCCTCAGTGATAGAAGGATGACGCTCCTTCCATCACTCTATGAGTACTGGTGGCCCGCGAAGTGCGTGATTTGTAGTGTACCCAAGGAAATAATGCTATTATTCCATGAAAAATTGAGGTGTCTAGATATTCATAATGCTGTGCAATATTCCAAGCCAACAGTGATCATTATTTTCTTAAACCCTAGCACTTGGCCATCTGTCCAATCCAGTGGTTCAGTTGTTGTTTTTACAGCCTTAAACTTCAAAAGGTAGAGGAAGTCAACAGCTTTTAGTTGAATAATTCTCGCCAAGCATGTGTAAGCTAATAGGGCTCTCTCCTACATCCTCTTTTTGGCTCCCTCTATATTCAGTATTGTTCAAACCATCACCCTTGATATCATGATTTAGTATCGTAACCCGATCACACGGTCTTCACCTCCTGATGTGTCCTATGACTGTGCTTCCTCCTTCCTTTCCTTACCTCCTTCAATATGGCTGAACTCTTCTCTTAGCCATTAGCAAAATAGACATATCCTTGGTTGAAATCATTTCTAACACTTCCATAATTAGCTCAAGTCCAGGCTTTCGGAAAGCAGGGAAGAAGGGGGAGAATGTGTGTAGGAGGGAGGCTGCCATGTTAAATATTGTAAAACTTCCGCAGTTTTATATGTAACACCAGAATGAGGGGACTCCTGCTTACGGTTGCTCTCAGTCTCATGGTTTTCATTAGCTTGGGGAGCTAATCAAAAACACTTCAACCTCAGGCAAGTATCACTCTGCAATGAGAGTATTAAAAGGGTATAAAAGCATCATGCTCACTTGGGCACTAATTAACAGGCCCTTTTTTTAATGAAGCTAGGTTTTTTTAAAGACACAAAAAACCACTGTAGGTGTCAGGCAATGCTTGGTGTTTTGTTTAAATTTACTATGTGTGTGCAAACAAATGAGAGGTGCTCTGTTGCTATTGAAAGCAGTTGCAGAATTTTCCATTGCCTGTAGCCAGGACTGGCTCATCCATTGGACAGAGAGGGTCTTGGCAAGTCATAATGACAGTTGGGAAGCATTAGTCAGAAGGCTTGAAATAGGATGCATATTTGAGTACTGGGTGGAGAGGAAGGGGACTCTAGAGGTAAACTAAACCAAAGGACAGGAGAGGATTTTGACTGAAAGTGTCACGCTCTTTAAAATTCGGGATTTTAAAAGTTCTTTAAGATTGTAAGAATTTAGGGAGATTGAGAAGGGGGCAATTTATGAATCATGAATGTGTGTTTGTGGGATATGTATAAAGAGGAAACACGTTTAAAATGCTATGAACCAGCCTGAGCCAATGGGATAGGATGGCATATAACAATGGATGGATGGATGGATGGATGGATGGATGGATGGATGGATGGATGGATGGATCAGTGGGAATTTGTAATTGGTGCTTGGTCTGCATGCTGGCTGGTCCTGTATTTCTGCCCCCCTAATGGAAGCCATGTGAGTCCTGTCCTAGCAGCCAGTTTACCAAATCGCATAATGAAGATTGGTTGCAGGGAAGCAACATGTTGTCCCTGCCTCCATCTGAACTGGGGCAGAACTGGTGCACCAGGAAGGGGGCACACAAACACATCAAGGGTTAACCTTGACTGTTGCCATGTGATCCATCTGGCCCATGTGGGAATAGAGATCACTCAGCAAGGTGACATCATGTGCAATGATGATATTGGATTACCATATCTGTTTTTGGATCATGCCATTTCCTGAATCTAATAAATGAGCTACAGGCAAGTGAGTGCTGTGACTGGTCATGGAACAAATTAAATAACATTTATTCTTTTAAACCTATCAAGCTGGTGGCTTTGAATGTGACAAACATAGCATTTATTGCATTTGTATTAGACTTCCTCTAAGTAACCCAATAAGGTAGACCAGTGAGCATCATGAGTAGGAAGTTGCTTCCACTTCTTAGAGCTGCCGAGGAATTGAAATGGTGCCTGTGCTTAAGACTGTGCTGTTTCCTCCATTAAATCTGGTAATGCCCACCTCCACTGAAAAGATCCCACACTATGTTTATGCAGGAGTCATTCAGCAATGATCCCACTTCCTACTACTATCCCATAATTAGGTGCTTCATCCTGTCCTCCTTCTTTGAAGGCAGCTAATTAGTTGCTTCCTGTTCAATTGCCATGGCGGCAGCATTCCTGCATTGCCTTTAATTAGTTCCTGTTCCCTGAGGTGGGATCAATTACTAGTATCCTCTTTGCAGCGAGAACAATGACTCATTAATTATTTTATTTGTTATGCTATTTTTCTGACTGTAAAGAAGAAGCCAGCAATAAAAGCCCATGGCAAGAATTTAGCCTTCACAAACAAGCTCAAGGGAAAAGGGACTAACTAAAGGGACAGTAGCTCTGAAAACTCCAATAGTTTTTTGCTAGTCCACAATGGAGAGGCTGGTGCTACAATTACATCTTGATACATAAAGATGCCCACAAATCTGTCTGAGTGAGTCCATATGGGAAGACACCATGGAAAACATGGGAATGCAACAGGATGGCAAAGGCTCTTGGTGAAAATTGAGGGGATGTAGGATGCATATTCCAGACTACATGGCCAGTGTAGAAGCAGCTCAAGATCTCCCTGGCCCCAGACTGTACCAAGTACAGCACATGCACTTTCTAGCTAAATATATAATGGATTCCATTTTGTACCACGAACGAACCATCTTCAATGGGATTCAGGTCATAAAAAACAACGTGAGCTAAAATGTAATTAAAAACTTTAAAATGACTTTACAAGTCTTCCTTAAAATGCAGCAATGTGCAATTAAGAATACCCTAAAAGTCTATTTCAAACACAATATAAACAATTTAAAACACTGCATAATGTTTCATTCATGTGCTGTGAACATCATCAGATGCAAAAAAAAAAAAAAAAAAGCCTAAGAAACAGGCAAATGATGGTAAGGACACACAGGTAAAGTGCCTACATTTAAAAGGATTTAGTAAAGGTAAAGGTATCCCTTGACAATTAAGTCCAGTCGTGTCCGACTCTAGGGAGCGGTGCCCATCTCCGTTTCAGAGCCGAAGAGCCAGCGCTGTCCGAAGACGTTTTCATGGTCATGTGGCCAGCATTTTGCAGTGAAGGTTAATTGTTATAGACATTTGACCGTCATTTGACGGTCATTTGACCGACCGTAACCTGATTCAACATGAACCTGGATTGCTGCCCCTAGTGGTCATTTTAATTTTTGCAACCTTACTTAATACCGAAGTCCAAATTCTATTTATAGCTGACAGCTCCTGCTTCCTGTTAAGAACCCGCTTTCCCATGTTTAAAAATTTCAATAGCTTCCAAATTCAGGAATACATGCATTAAAGGCCATGTATTATGGCCACTGTTATTTTCTGTTCTTCATCATTGCAATAGGTCATAGGGGTGACCGACCCCAAAGGGTTAATACAGTTGATATAAAAAGTGAACATAAGAAAGACTGTGAGCTGAAACAGATGTGATACGGGAGATCCGTGATCAGATAGCTTGCTTGGCCTTCCCCCCACTTTAAAGCACCAGGAGGGCAATTTTATTAGAGCAATGTTACTGGGGGAAAAATGTTTAAACACCCACCCACCCCCTGCATATTGTTTCCCAATCCAAACAGCCTCCCCAGGTAGTCCTACGGTAGTAGGAGAAGAAAAAAAGCCCTCCATGATGACTGCATTTCGTTCAAAAAGAAAACATCATGAGATACAATCACAGATCTCCCACGTCACATCTGTTTTGGCCCTGCAAAGCACCGTGCAAATTAAAAACGACAATATAAAATATACAATTAAAAATGATGCATGATAAACAGTACTCCTAGAGTTGAAAGGCAGCCATGAATATACAGTAACTGGCAAATGTGCTCGTGTAAAAGATCTTCTTCTGTTCAAAAACACCATTATCACCATTAGGAGACTTCAATTGTTAAGAGTCATTGGTCCTTGTCGCAAGTCCTCAGTTTTCGAAACTCTTTATTATGTGTGTCCATTATAAGTTATTTTGTTGCACTGATTAATAATATATTGAGTGCTTTTGAGTGGTTTTATTTACTCAGCTTGCTATTCCATGAAACTAATCCATACCTACATTATTTATGAATAATGCACACCTCTCCAGTTCACAGCAACTAAATTATGCAGAATTAGGGGACAATGGACAAACATTCACAGAGCCATGTTGATCCTCATCAAGATTATTACATTTGTTTGACCATGTGTTTGATTAGCCACAAAATATATTTAAGTGCATCCTGAGTTTATTACCCTATTAGTATGAAAAAGGATAGGCACGGCTAAACTTAAAAAAAAAAATGTCCTTTGTTCATGTTCCATTGATTTCTCATTCATAAGCAATCCTTATGACCAGAATCCTTTGACAAAATGAACATATAAACTTGAGTTCAGATTGTCAGCTATTAAAATTGCCCAAATCAGGGTTGGTATGAAGGGGTCATATCCTGATACAAGAGGCATCAACTCTGTTTAGAATATGAGACTGTTGCAACCAGAATAATGGAGACTGAGTTGGCTCCCTCTAGACATATAGATGTAGGATCAAAGTACTGTATCTATTTTTTTTTAAAAAAAGGCTGAGAATGGGCAGGTTCTCTAGAGATAATGGCATACTACAAGATAAACAAAAGATGGGAATTTAATACTGTAACAGGGACAAACAGTCTATAACATCATGTAAATGCTCCAAAGTCCAAGACACAAATCATGGTATTACAGATCACATATGCATAGCAATATTCTTTTTTTAGAAGGTTTTTTTCTGGGTTTTTGGTCTTCCAATCGACTTCCCTTTATAAATAACTAAACAATGCCTATTGTTATTGTGTGGCTTCCTACTGTCAAGGGAGAGGGAGTTGCCTTCGTTGCAATATTGTTCCCAACTGAAATATTTTATTTGTATCAGAAATAGCTGTGTGTTAATACTTGACCGAACAGGTACAAGCACAATGCTGATATGAGACTATTTAAGTGATCTGGTCATTCCATATCACAGCAGATGGGGTGGTAACCTGTGTCTTGAGTGTAATCACTTCAGACTGCAGGTCCAATCCTGTCTAAAGATCTGCGGGCGGCCCCAGGGCCACCCACTGGATCCTATCCCCATTCCGGGCCGATCATGATCGGCCCGGAGGTCTACTTGGGGGAAGGGGACATTCGTCCCCTTCCCCTGATATAGCGCGGGGAGGCCCCAATGGGCCTCCTCAGATTTCCGCCAGCTATTTAGCTGGCATAAGTCCAAGGAGGCCTTGTAAAGGCCCGGGAAGGGACATGGATATGGCGCTCACCATCCCTGCCCCCTCCCGGGCTGGCTCAGCCAACTGCCGCCCTCCCTCACCGCCAGGACCGCCCCCACACCTGCCGGTGTATCCCTTACCTGTTTCCGGCGGCCACAGGGACGATCTGGCGGTGGAGTAAGGGCTGCCGGCTGCCCTTACTCCAAAGTAGTCACAAATGTGTTTTACAGCATGTTTGTGACATTTTAGAACAGCGGAGCGCACGCTCCGCCATTCTAAAGTTACGGTGGATTGCACTGCCCAAGTGATGTATTAAGGAATATTCTGTTCATAGCAACTCATCATATGTGAAATCCCTATTATATAGTACTTGCACATATGTGTGTGAACGCATAGGTGGGAATGTACTAATTTGCACTGGCGTCACTGCAGGGGGGGCGGAGCTCTAAGTTCTGCTGCGGTGAGACCCTCCGTTACACGGGAGCACAAAGCACCCCCACCCCCTCACCTTTGGAGCCATTCAAGTCAGTGAAAGCAACGACTTGAATGGCTCCAAAGGCGAGGGGGCGGGGTGCTCCCGTGTAACGGAGGGTCTCACCGCAGCAGAACTTAGAGCTCCACCCCCCTGCAGTGACGCCAGTGCTAATTTGTACATGAACAGTGTTGAGGATGGCCATAGCTGAGTGGTAGAGCACATGCTTTGCATAAACAAGGTCCCTGTTCAGACCTCTAGTTTAAAGGATCTCATATAGCAGGTGACGAGAAAGGTTTATATTTCTGGGTATATTTGGCTAGATGGATCAAAATTCTGTTTCAGTGTAAGGTTGTTTCATATGATCAGAAAATTCACATGCAATTCTACTAAGCCTTGATTGCAAATTTGCTTAAACTGTAGTGGAAACATTTCCACAAGTGCACTGTAGCGTATTTTTTTCTTCAGAATGCACTAGCTGTCAGGCTGAAATAATGCCTTACATGCCCTTCTGTAACTTGTAGCATTAGCTTTATGAAATCCAGCTGTTTCCAAGAAATCCCTGACCAGCAGTGCCATCTAGCATTCTGCAAAATGCTACAGCATTCAGAACGGGGGATTAGTATGATGAAAATGGCTGTTTGGTGTAATGAGTGTGTTAATGGAGTTACTTGTCATCCTTGGGCAATCCTTTGAGAATCTATGTAATATCTAGGGCAACATTTGTACACAGATGTTGACAACTGAAATGACCCAAAAGTGGATTTGAGGCATCCATTTTTAAAGCTGTTAAAAAGGTACCCTTTGATGTATTAAAGAACAATAGGATGCTTTGGGTAGTTACAGGTTGTGCTGCAAGGTATTGAAGCTCCTCTGAGGAGTGGAAGAAGGAACAGCAGGAGAGTGTCTGCTTTAGGCTCCTCCTTTGTTTTAAAGAGCCCAGACACATATGAAATGAACAGGGGGGGGGAAACTAAAAGTTCTGCTGATAAGAGTAATGATAAACATCTGCCTTTCATGGCTCAGTAATTTAACATCTCATTATTTACTGTCTCATTAAGAAATATAAATGATTTTTGTTCATTTCAAGCACTTTTTGTTCTGTAATAGGCCAAATTCTGATCTCACATCCAATCTGGAGAGAAGTGACTACAGATTTATAAGCACGGGAACCTTAGCAGATTTTGCCTATGTTTCTATTGTTCCTTAAACAAGGAGCTTGTAGCATTGGGGCCGAAGCAGACGTGATATGGCAGATCCATGATTAAATCTTTCAATTCATGTTCTCCTTTAAAGCAGCTGTGCGTAGCTGCTCCAATGTTAACTGGAGCAGCAGCAGCACCGGAAGATGAAGCCGTTCCCCTTTCCCAGCTGTTACGTGCAGCACAGTCTTCGAGGGCACCAGGTGGGTATCCAGTGCTGGAGAGGAGTGGGCTGGGGGTCTCCTCGGAGTAAGGCTATGTTTGAGTAACATACCCCGAGTAACACCCCAGCAGCCTCCACTATGGAACTACTCGGTTCATCACCACCTAGTTTGATGGTGCTGACCAAAAAAGCCCCATATTGGGGCTGGAGGCCTGGGAGAATAGGATATGGCGTCCGAAGAGGATACTGATCCCAACCCCCTCCCAGGCCCGATCTGCCCCCTCCCCACCCTCCCACAGCCCCAGCACTGCTCGGAGCGGGACTTACCCACTCCCCAGCGCTGGCCTCCCCAGCGCTGGTGGTGCAGGCCTTGGCGAAAGCGCCACCTACTCTCTGGATGCTGCAAAGTGCTTTATGGCATGTTTGGGTTGGTGCTGAGGCTGCAGCACCAGCCAAGCAGAGGATTGCGCCTTTTATTTAAGTTCCCTCCACAAACCAAGTACTATGTCTGCATGTTTAAAGTGTTCATTGATTGATTTATTGCACTTGCATCCCTGTTCTATCATGGAACTCAAGCCAACATACATGGGGTTTCCTGGTGGTCACCCATGCAGGCACTACTATATTATACCACTTTAGACTGCCATAGGGGGGTCAAATAGTGGAAGGAAGAGAAAGGGGGAAGAGAATTGTACCAATAAAGAACATGAAAAGAGAGGGGAAATCCCAAGGTGCTGAAGAGACATTTTATGGTGAAATACTCCGATAAAACATGTTGGGTGTGAATTTTATTTTTTGGAGTATTTCATAATAAATACTTCAGCACCTTGGGGTTTTCCCTCTTTGGCGGTGGGGAGGAATCAAATCTTGGAATGCTTCCCAACATTACAAAAACACACCTCTGGCACATCCATAGCTGATGTGTTAGGGAAAAGGCACAGCAAATGTATGATCTTGTCTCATTCTGAGTCAGACCATTGCTCCATCTAGCTTAGCCCATCTGGTCCCGCGGTCTGCTTTCCCCAGAATCCCCAAATGTCAGTGTTTACAACATGTCTAAGGGACCCCCAATGTGATATAACCACCTTCCAAAAAATTCCCAGGTGTTCCATACACCTGGGGCAGAGGCGTTGTATTCACCACTCATTGGGTTTTAAGGTATGAACCACTCATTGGGCTTTAAAGGGGCATTTTCCATTCATTCCTATGGATTGCATACACCTGACAACACAAGATCTCAAACAAACACATAGTTTTGTTTTACTCACAGCTTCTGTGCTTCAGGGGTGTTTAGGGCTATGTCTCAGCTAAGTGTACCCCAAGTTACAAGTCCGTTTCTCCAACGTTTTTTTTTATGAGCCTTCAAATCCTTGACATACTGCAGTTTAGTTGTGAGCGCCGCATGAAAATGCTCAAAAAAACACAATGTTGTGCTTTACACACAGCTTCTGTGCTTCAGGGGTGTTAAGGGCTATGTCTCAGCTAACTGTACTCCAAGTTTCAAGTCCGTTCCTCCAACTGTTTTTTTTATGAGCCTTCAAATCCTTGACATACTGCAGTTTAGTTGTGAGTTCTGCACGAAAATGCTTGAAGATCACAATGTTGTGCTTTACACACAGCTTCTGTGCTTCAGGGGTGTTTAGGGCTATGTCTCAGCTAAGTGTACCCCAAGTTACAAGTCCGTTCCGCCAATGGTTTTTTTATGAGCCTTCAAATCCTTGACATACTGCTGTTTTTGTTGTGAGTTCCGCACGAAAATGCTCAACAAACACAATGTTGTGCTTTACACACAGCTTCTGCACTTGAGGGGTGTTTAGGTCTATGTCTCAGCTAACTGTACCTAGGCTTACCAGATCTCCAACCGGGACAGAGTGCTAGACCTTTAGGAGAAGGAATGTGGGCAGGTGTAGCTTGTTAAACCTTAGAGCATAATCCTAGGCATGTCTACTCAGAAGCAAGCCCCATTGTGTTCAATGAGACTTGCTCCCAGGAAAGTGTGTATAGGATTGTGCTCTAAGGGTTTAACAAGCTACACCTGCCCACATTCCTTCTCCTAAAGGTCTACCACTCTGTCCCGGTTGGAGATCTGGTAAGCCTAACTGTACCCCAAGTTTCAAGTCCTTTCCTCCAACAGTTTTTTTTTATAATTTTTTTATAGGTCCTGGCAGTTAGTTTGCTGAGACTGCCTGTCCTCTGGGCTTTAATTTTTAAAAGGCATCTCAGCAGGACGCTAGCAGCACAGCACGAGGCTGTTACAACAAAGGCTGTTACTCCACCCTCCCCCACATAGCTGGAGGCTAATTCCTGACTTGAATTGCTTGAATTGCTTGTAATCAGTGGAGGCTCAAGGCTCAGCCTGATGAAGGGGGAAAGAAACCTCCTCCCCCAGCTACATTGAGCTGGCTGCAGAAATCCATTATAACAAGAGGTGCAAGCCTGCAAAAACAGTTTGATGCTGGAGCCAGAATTCTTACTGCCCCAGCCTTGACCCCCCCCTGCACACATAAACTAGGCTCAGCCTGAGGGGGGGGGGAATAGAAAAAACCCAGTAACAAACAGCCAGCTTACAGGAGCAGCATTAGTGTTCCCTTTAAGTTCCAATGAGTGTTTTGAGCAACGCCTGATGTTGCTCCTGTTTACAGCTGTGTACAGCTGCTCCCCTGCACCTGAGGTGCTCCAGACAAGGTGGATTCAAAAGCCAGGGCCATGAAAAAAAAAGCCAGAATTTCATTTTTAATTTCAATGAGGAGGGGGTGCCCTGCAACCAATTCCTGCGCCTAATTTTCCCTAAAAACAGTGGTCTTTGCTCTTCTGGGGGGGGGGTGACCCTAGAACTCTGAAAAAATCTTTGAAAAATACGTTCACCTGTCTAATTTCCACAAAAAAAAAATCCAGAAAAATTGGGTGTTGCTCTAAACACTCAACGGACCCCCTTTGGGTGTTGCAATAGACACCCAATGGGACCATATTGTCTGTGGTACTGGGGTTGGCAGCAGCAGCAATCCAGTGTTTTAAGAGTGGTCTTTCCCAGCTTTACCTGGAGACAGCAGTGATCACACCTGCAACTTTCTGCATGCACAGCAGCCAGGCACTTGCCCTCTGAGCTACGGCCCTTCTCTTAGGCAGGCAGCAACAACCCTTCTATTTCAGCAAGCCTCTCAAGATTTGTTGCCTTTGTACCGATGGTTTTCATCTGCTACCATTTTAAGTGAGGTTCTTTTATTATTTTGATGTTACATTTTTATTTGATTTTTTTAATGTCTCTTTGACTGCATTGTTGGATGGTGCAGGATGCTTTTCAAATATCTGGCTGTAGCATTGTTTGTAGTGCAGTTGACCAGACATGATTTATTGTTAAGCACATCATGGCAGGAAATCCACAACCTTTGTTGGGTCACTTTTAAAGATTGGCATAGTGAAAGAGGAATAAGGTCAAATGTATCCTGGCACTTTCTTTTTGCAGATGGAAGATCAGAGGCTGTGCTTTTACGGGCAGGTACTAGAGGGGCTGCAGTGGCTTAGTGGTTAAGACGCTGAACTGCAGACCAGAAGGTCGGTAGGACAGCAGTTTGAGACCCGAGTACACTGTGACAGAGGGAGCTCCAGTCTCCTCTCCCAGCTCCTGTCAACCTAGCAGTTCAAAAGCAAGAAATTGCAAGTAGATAAATATGTACCTCTGTGGTGGGAAGGTAACAGTGTTCTGTACTGGCCACATGACCACAGAAGTGTCTTTGGACAGCGCTGGCTCTTCGGCCTTAGAAATGGAGATGAGCACCACACCGGCCTTAGAAACGGAGATGAGCACCGCACCCTAGAGTTGGACGTGACTGGCTTTCGAGCAGAGGAGACCTTTACCTTTACTATGTTGTCCAGGGGAATCCTGTATCAGCAACTGCATCTGCCAATCTCTATCCATCATTCTGGCCTCATGCTCGTCATCACCATCTATAGTGTTGGTGGGCAAAGGACTAGCACAGTCTCCAGAATGGTTTATTTGGACCATAAGGTTCAGATCTATGCTGCAGTGCATTCTCTGTAGATCCAATCCTCTCCGCACCAAATGTCCAGTTACAGACACCCTAGGTGAAATTCTAGTAGCCTTTGTAGTATCAAAGGAAGAGATCAGTGAGATTCCCAGCAAAGACTGTGTACAGCACTGTAGAAATGAGAGCCAAGAGCCACTTCTTGCATATCAACGCTGAAAAGCAAATACTTTTAATTTCAAGGGAGGCCACCACCACACTACAATTTCTCCATCATTACTTGATGCCAGAGGCCCTGAAAACACAATGGCAGGGTGAAGGGCAGGAGAGAGACTGACCTTTTGTTTTTAAAAGGGAAACCAGTCGCTTAGGTGTTGTAAGACTATTTTCTATGACTAAGTGGAAAAAAAAAACCCAGATGGTTGTTTTTGTGGGTCCCTGGGATCCTGTGCAAAATAGTGGATGTTGTTGAAAAAGAGTTCTCTCCTACCATTAAACTAGAACGAGAAAGGCCTGGTTCTCCTAGTCTTTGCATGAGCACAACTTCTTGGCCTCAGCAGGAAGGCGCCATCTGACAGTCAAGGTTGTGAAGTGGAGAGCATGTTGGGCTGAAACCAGAGAGATCTGAGTTCAAATCTCCGTTTGGCCATGGAACTCACTGATGGCTTGTCACAGTCTCTCACTGCCTCTTGTTGAGACATTAAAACAACTCTCTATCCTGCCCTGAGTGATTTGGAGGAAGGGTGAGATACAACTGTGCTTGCAGATAACGTATGACACGTTGATTTCATTTAAAGCATTTAATATCCTGATCTTCAGTTTATAAAACATCCAAGGTGCCTTCTCATTAACAAAACAATAAACATTTTAAAATATTACAAAGAATGACTAAAACAGCAAAACAGCTTAAAAATATCAGTTGTGCCGAGAAAGTCTAAGCAGTGTATTAAAAGGGCAGGTAAATTAAAAGGTCTGCACCTGGTGCCGAAAAGATATGATTTGGCATCTGAGAAGAGCATTTCACAAGCAGAATGCCACCACCACAAGAAGGTTCTTTTCCGGACACTAGTCACTTCCACTCTGGCAATGGAGGGTACCTATTGAGGAGCCTCAGTAGATTGTCAACATTTATCAAAGTTCATATGAGAGTCAACAGTCCTTTAGAGCACTCGTTCTTGGGTTCTCAACTCCGTCACTATATAACTGCACTAGCCCTTGGTGTTGCAATCAGGGCTGTGGAGTCGGTACACAAAATATCCGACTCTGCCTCTGCTTCCACCCAAAATTGCTTCCACCTCTGACTCCACACAGCCCTGGGTGCAATGTCAGAGAGCAGAAAACTATCTCTATAGTTTGATATGTGGTGTAGTGATTAGCATGTCAGCTTAGGACTGGATAAACTCAGGTTCAAACCCACACTCAGCTATGAACCAGTCCCTTTCTTTCTATCCTACCCAATGGGCTTATTGTGAGGATAATGGGGGGTGGGAATAAATGATGTCCACCACCTCTGAGCTCCTTGGAGGATGGGTAGGATAAAAATATACCTGCAAATGAGCAAAACAGTTGCAACTTGCAGAACTCTGTTTTCTCCATCAACGAGACACCACCGCTCACCCGGTTGCATTAGCACAAGCAGGGTTGCCAATTCTAGGATCATCCAATTCTAAGATCATCTTCAGAAGCTCTCCTTTGGCTACCCCCACATCTGGAAAGTGAGTTGCTACCATAGAGAGGGCCTTTCCTGTGGTGGGGCCAAATTATGACATTCATTCCCTAGGCACGTACACCTTCTTTACTTCCTTTCAGATGCAGGATGACGCCCATTCTGTTATTTCAGGTCATTTTATGATGTCTGGCCCCTTCCAATTGATCCAATCTTTAGTTTCCCCCCTTTTTTGGGGGGGAGCAAGGGAGCATTGTAAATACCACTCTAAAATAAACATGCATATTCTTGATTTAAAAGAACACTGGCCCTCGGGATGGGGCAAAGGTAAGGTAAAACCTGTTGGATTGTTGGACAAACATGGCAGAACAGGCAGCTCAGTGGGGTCAGCCTAGCAAAACCTTTGGTTCCTCTGGCTTTTCACACTCCAGTAGCTCATAATTACCTGACAGGGAGCAGCTTCTCTGCTTGGACCAACAAAATACTGGCTGATCGCACAGACAAGGGAGGTTAATATAGGCCAGACACGTAGATCACTGCCCACCTCTCGGTCCACTGCTGACTCATAAATGGGAAATTAAACTAATGCTGCAGTCGTAAGCATGTTTACTTGAATATTATCAAAACTCTTATCAAAACTAACAGGACTTACTTCAGAGAAAACATGTTAAAGATAGGATCGTTAATGAGAAACATGTCATTATGTTTCTTTCAGAAAGCTAATATGTAGAACAAAAGTACCCCCCCCCAAATGTACTTTGTCCCCCTCTGTCCCACCCATTTTTTTATGGTGCCACCACTGGCTGGTTGACAACGCTTAAGCACAAGGGTCCTTGCATTTGATTCTGCCAATTATTTGCTCTGCATACCAGAATAGGCACTTGGGCATGGTTTTGGCATTGCTTTCATTCCGGGGGGGGGGGGGGGATACAATTATATCTTCCCAAAGTAATATGTTATAGTAAGCTTTTAGACATGGGCTCCAAAACTTACAGTGCACTGAGGCATGTGTCCTCTATCCTCCTCCTCCTCCTAATTAAAACCAATTCCAGGAAATGCGATCCTTTAATGAACATGGCACCACAACACCATGTTGACTTTCAACATTTCATTTTTCCAGTGCAAGGCAGCTAAAATATGCAGTGACTTCCAGAATGCCTGCTGCATGCAAAGGCTGCTCTTCAGCCACACAGCTTCTGACATTTTTTATGACTCTAATAACTCAACACACAATTTATGAAGTCTTCAGTATTTCCACTGGAGCTGTAAAGGAAGAAGTCTTGTTAGCATGCCATAGAATAAACAAAAGGTGTTTCCTTGTCTTCCTAGCTGGAAGTTACTTTACTGTAGGACAAATGGAGCAGGAAGTCTGAGATAATAACGTTTCTTCATTCCTGGATGCATCAGTTTCTTGCCAGTGCCAGCAAACTTGATGAAAAGCATTTTTCTATTGCGGGAAAAGTAGCAAAATTATGGAGGATGCAATTCCATAGCCTCCTATTCATAAGAACATAGGTTCACCCAAAGGTCCATCCAGTCAATCTTGTTTCTAGCAGTAGCCAGACAGATGCTTCTGGAGCTCACAAGCAGGGCATGGAGGCGATAGACTTCCTCAGTTGTTTGTCTCCAGAACCTGGTATTCAGAAGATCCCTATAGTCATCATGTAGAATCATGTAGTGTCCTGTACAGTCAAATCCAACTCAAGTGTTCACCCAAAAACAAATGTCTAGAACATGAAATCCCACAAAGTCATTTGTGCTAACCTCAGTTGAAAGAGCTCAGGCCAAAACAGATATGAATTTATAATTTGTTGAGTTATAAAACCTGACCCATTTCCTTCTTTGGGTCTAAAATTATCCACAGCGTAGCGGATGGGGTTTGGGTTTGGCACTTGGTGGGGATCATCTTGGTAAGCTCTCTGACCACATCAAAATGGACGGATTTCTCTTCGCTTTGTTGTTTAAAATGTTACCCAATTCCTTTAGCCCAGCAACATGAAATGTCAAAAGTAACAAGTTGAAAGCTGAAAACATGTATTTATTTCTTTTTCTTTAAAAGATTGTATATCACTATTCATAAAATGTCCTAGTATTTTATAAAATGAAATAATAAAAACAGTATTCCGTGAAACAGACACATCAAATCAACGTTAAAAAGGCAGTTTCAATAAACTGCAGCAAAATCAGCACAACTAAAAGAGCATGTAGCATCAAAAATCAAAGGCTCTTTGAAAAAAGAATGGTCTTTAGCAGTCTCCAAAACATATGCCAGAGAGGATGCTGAATGAACCTTTCAAAGGAACAAAGTTTCAGAGCATTGGGGCTGCACAGAGAAGGCTCTGGTCAAACTAGCCTTTGCATGACATGGAACCTGGATCATGGCCTCTTCAGATTTAAACACCAGGGGACTTATACAGGTTAAGTAGATATCAAAAGAACCAAAAAGTATGGTTTTTGATCCTTAGAGCACAACCTTAAGCATGCTTATTCAGAAATAAGTTTAATTGCGTTCAATGGATTTACAACACAATCCTACCGTATCTCTGCACAGGCACGGCGCATGCTGTGCTGGTGCTTGCCATCGCAAAAGCACTGTAAAGTGCTTTGCGATGGCATAGCAATTTCCTGGGCCAGTGCTAACATGCTGGCAGAGGGAGCGGCGCACACCGGAAACAGTAAGATCCGTGCTGAGCTGGAAGTGGAACAGGGCAGGGGGGAGGGAGGGGGCGTAACAGGGTGGGGAGGGAGCAGGGGATGGGTGGATCAGGCCCGGGAGGGGGTTGGGGTGGCACTGTGGGCCACATCCTATCCCCCTTCCCAAGCCTGACCCACCGACATGGATCAATTCGGACTTGTACCAGTGATTTAGCTGGCGCAGTAGGTCCAAGTAGACCCATTTCTGTGGCTGGGGCTTTTCCCGGGGCAAGGGGACAAATGTCCCTTTAACTCAAAGAGATCTCCAGCCTGAAAAATTCCCACGCAGGATGCAGCGCAACCCATGCTGTTCCTGCTGCATATTTAGGTTGGATTGGGCTGTTAATCTCAGGAAAGGGTTGATAGGAGGATTACAGCCTGCCCATGAAACATTGTGGTTTCTTGATACTCAACACACTTCAAGTTGAAAATCCTTCCTCGTAGGAACTGTTTAAAACAATATTATTATTAAAAAGGAGTTAAAACTTTCATGACCCGCAACAATTTTCAAAGAATAAAAATGGGAAAACTGGTCATGTTAAAAAGTTCTTGATAGTAAAAGAAGGTTAAAAACTAAAAGATTAAAACCTTCTTTTACTATAAAGAACTTTTTAACATGACCAGTTTTCCCGTTTTTACTTCTGTGAAAATATTGATAAGATGTATATTTCAGCAACAACAAAATCAGAAAGTGGTTTACATATGATGTACCGTATTGTCCCGAGTATAAGATGCACCTGATTATAAGACGCACCCTTAAAGTTTGGTGCTATTAAAATTTTTTAATTAAATCACTGGCATTAAATTGCAACAGCCTGATTATAAGATGCACCCCTAGTTTAAAAACTTAAATTAGGAGAAAAAAGTGAGTCTTATACTCAGACCAATACGGTATTTGTTAACAAACCACATCTCAATAAACTTCATTATTATTTTATTTTATGCAACTTTGAGGTTTGCCCTCTTTTTTGTCCTTTAGATTGGAACTTCTCTCCTTTTTTTTGTTTGGCCTTATCATGAAGCAACATGAAACCATTGGTTTGGACTGCAGAATCCGGTTGGGATGCCATCTCAATATGTCATTTAAGAAACAGGGTCTAGATATCCTTGACATTTTTTGCTTCAACACAAAAGAACCATAACATCTGCACTATTTTAATACCTCTGGGCAGGGAATCTGTGAGCACAACCCAGTAAATGTTAGCCATGACTAAATCCTGTTGAAAGCAATTGAATGGGGCTTCCTAATGGCAACAGTCATGACTCCTACTGATTTCACAAAATGGGAGGGAGGTTATATTTGCCACATCTATACATTTATTAAAACTGTAAAATGTTGCATCAACTAGAATTAGGCTTACCAGCTCTCCAACCGGGACAGAGTGCTAGACCTTTAGGAGAAGGAATGTGGGCAGGTGTAGCTTGTTAAACCCTTAGAGCACAATCCTATACACACTTTCCTGGGAGCAAGTCTCATTGAACACAATGGGGCTTGCTTCTGAGTAGACATGCCTAGGATTGTGCTCTAGGACTTAACAAGCTACACCTGCCCACATTCCTTCTCCTAAAGGTCTAGCACTCTGTCCCGGTTGGAGATCTGGTAAGCCTAACTAGAATGTAGGTTCATTTTTAAAAATGGCTTATGTCTAGGCTTACCATATCCAAAGGGGGACAGGGTGCCTACACCTTTAACCATTGTAAAAAGAGGGAATTTGGGCAGGTGCAGCTCATAATGGAAGGGTGCAACAAGCTGCACCTGCCCAAATTCCCTCTTTTTACAATGGTTAAAGGTGTAGGCACCCTGTCCCCCTTTGGATATGGTAAGCCTACTTATGTCTACATTCCATACCATGTAGACAACATTCACAAGTGACCAGACTAAAAGGTATTCTTAGTTTCAGTCTCAGTTACCCAAGACCTTGTGAAATGAAGGGCAGAGCAGGCAAGCCAGAGGCTCTTTCTGCCAGCTCACCTGGGGGAGAGAGAGAGAGATTGCTGAGCTCCAGCACCCACAAGGCCCAGGTGTTTCAGCTTAAAGGGGCCTGGTCCCCAGCTCCAACCCCAGAGAGCCCAACAAACTGACTGCAGCCAGAAGCTCTTTCTGCCAGCTCACCTCATACTTAACATGTTGATGATAAATGTTGATGTTGCAGTGATCAAACCTGATCGAAGAACTATGTACTATGCTATAATCACATATGCTGAACACATGCAGAGGTAGTGGGATTGCACCCTCCTGGACACACAGTCCCCATTCTGTCCCTATGTGTCTTCTGAACAAGACTACACTCCTACTGTTTGGATGTAGAGAAGAGGTTGTGGAGTCAATGAGTGCGACTCACCCCTCTGTGTGTACGTCATGAACAGAGGTGAAACAAGGGTGGAGCGAAGGCAAGTAGTTCTGCAAGACTCCGTTACACTGGAGTCAGCGGCCCCTCCCCCTTGCTGTTGGAGCCATTCCAGCAGCAACAGGGGAGTGTTCTGCATGTTGCCTTTGCTGCCAGAATGTCTCCAACAGCAAGGGGGAGGGGCCACTGACTCCAGTGTAACGGAGTCTTGCAGAACTACTTGCCTCCGCTCCACCCTTGTTACACCTCTGGTCATGAATAGGATTTTAACTTGCGTGCAATCCTAGGGTCAGCCTTATTCTCCAGTAGTCTTTGAACTTAAGCCAATACCTGCCCAGTCAGAAAACAAAGGGAACATAAAAGTAGGTGGAGAAGATATTAGTTTTGGCCGGGACACCTTGGCAGCCTAAAGATGAAGGTATTCTATGCATAACAAGTCTCCAGAGGTCAGGAGGGCCCTGCTTTCCCCTGTGATCAGGAAGACACTGGCTCTCACAGCATGGTGCCTCCTCATGCTGGCCAAAGTTCAAAAATGGCTGAACTGTTTCTGAGAGCCAAAGAGGTAGTAACATCAGTGGGTGTCCTTTTTCCTTCTTCTTCAAATGGTTGCCTGAAGTGCTATTTGCCCAACTCTGTTCAAACATTTGGTTTCTGCCCCACTATAGGTGTAAGAATAAGCAAGGATGATTGTGTTATTCCCCAATTACTGCTGTTGCAAATGGTCGTTGCGGTTTTCTTGTATGCATTTCAGCTTGATGTGGAATTGTTACCAATTGGGCCTCATGGTCATTTGGCCCCACTGTGTACAATGTTCTCTGTGCCAACTGAGGATAACACTTGATGTGTCTGATATGGGCAGGACGTCTGGCTCGTTGGTAGAGCGTTCATCTCACAAATGCCTGAAGATCTGAAGGACAGCAGTTCAAGAAGGCCAGAAGTCTGTCGGAGAGCTGCTGGCACGCCGAGCTGATAAGCTGCAGAGCCTTTGTGGGGGAGTGGAGCTGCAAGCTGAGCACTTGAGTGGCAGTCAAGGTTGCCCTGTCAGCTGAAGTGTGCTGAGGTGAACGTGAGAGAGAGAGAGAGAGAGAGAGAGAGAGAGAGAGAGAGAGAGAGAGAGAGCTGGACTGTGAAAGCAACATCTCAAATGAAGGGTTCTATGAAAGATTAGAATGTTATATTGTAAAAACCCCTTGGGGTTTAGAACAGCCTGCCCATGTACACCGCCTTGAATTAAAGTCGGAGGAGAAATCCAATGACCAGAAAGGCGGTATATAAATACTGTATATTATTATTATTATTATGAAGTGTGTTCTGCGCCACACAAGTGACAATAAATCGGTTGGTTTTTAAAGTGTTTTAGGAGTCTGTTGTTTTTGCTGAATCAGACAAGGCCAACAGCTGTGCTTTTAGATGCGTTTGTTTATTTTCAAACTCTTCCTCGGCGTTCAGTGCAAGCAGATAGAGCAGAATGTGACAGGTTAATAAAACAGGGCTATGTGGTTATCTTTGAGATATCAAAAGATGCAGCAGCAGCCCAGACATGGGACAGGAGAGCTGCATCACAACATTTGGAAGTGTTGCAAAGATTTGGCTGGCAACACCATGGCAGACATTCCCAACTCAGAAAAATGCCCATCTCCCTTAAGAATTTCACAAGGCTGCTGTGTTTCAGCTTGGTGGAGGCTGGCAGTGTGGTTTCTTCCAAAGCCACCTCTGTTTCATATTCTGCTTTGCAAATCTTAGCTGCTTCATATTTCTGACTTCTACATGCTACTCAGGGCCAGAGCCAGGCTATTCTGCGCCCTAGGAAGGCTAACTATTTGCACCGCCCTGCATTTTTTTTTATAAGCGTTTATAATTAATTATATCCCATAGCTCTGTTGTGGTATTTATCTTAAAGTAAAATAAAAATATAAACTGCCAGTTGCATTTTTACATAGGTTAAAAAACTAATTTGTATAAAACTGTGAACCTACTATATTGCTACTTATTATTTTTAAAATATTTATATACAACTTTTCAACACTAAGTTGATTTACATAGCAAAATGAGGAAAAAAATTACTTTTCTTTCAAATTGCTCAGAGCAGCAGACATAGTCCCCTCCCCCAATCTTATCATTAGGTGAGGTAGGTGAGACAAAAGAGGGAGTAACTAGTCCATGAACACCTAAAGAACCTTATGGCCGATTGAGGGATTTGAATCCAAGTCACCCAGTTCCTGGTCCAGCCATTTAACCACTGCATCTCCCTGGTTCCCTTATACACAGTACCGCTGTATGCAGCATGGAAGCCAAGACTGGGATTCTTTGCATACTTAGTGAAGTGAAGAGTGAAGTGAACCCCACCGAATGCAGTGGCACTGACCAGAGTACCCACCGGTGGGAGTGAAGTGAACCCCACCGAATGCAGTGGCACTGACCAGAGTACCCACCGGTGGGAGTGAAGTGAACCCCACCGAATGCAGTGGTACTGACCAGAGTACCCACCAGTGGGAGTGAAGTGAACCCCACCGAATGCAGTGGTACTGACCAGAGTACCCACCGGTGGGAGTGAAGTGAACCCCACCGAATGCAGTGGCACTGACCAGAGTACCCACCAGTGGGAGTGAAGTGAACCCCACCGAATGCAGTGGTACTGACCAGAGTAAATGTACACCTGAGCACATTTCTATTTTATTTATGTACTATATTAATAAAGGCACATTCTCAGCCCACCAGTCATATAATGTGGCTTGTAAATAGTGTTGCTCAATAAATCTGTTTCTGCTGTCTGCTTCCTGTAGAAACAGGATATTTATCAAATCCCTTGTGGGCTACCACACATAGTTGTTAATGGTGGACTACACTTGCAGCGCAATCCTGTGTAAACAAGGCCACACCTCGGGAAAAGGGGATGTTTGTCCCCTTCCCTATGTGTAGGATGGGCCTATGGGCCTCCTCAGATGCACGTCAGCTCCAGAGCTGGTGTACATCTGGAGATGGTGTAAGGCCGGTGTGGGCTGTGGTTTAGGATATCGACGCCGATATCCCCGCCCCCTCTCAGCCCGGGCCGACCAATGGCTCCCATCCCTCGCCACCCCTAACCACCCTCCTGCCGACTGGCGCAGGACTTACCTGCGGCGGCTGACATGGATTCAGTTTCATGGCCTTAGTAAGCAGTGCCAGCCTAGGCTACACGCCGGCGCCGCTTACTCTCCCGTCATTGCAAATGTGCTTTACGGCACATTTGTGACGCCCTACACCGGCACTTGGCCAGCGTAGGCTATGCTGAATTGCGCTGCCTGCTTGGTAAGTCACATACTATATAGACTTGCCATAGGTCTGTCAATGGCTAGAGTTTCCAGGCACAACTGCCCTAAATGGCTTAGGTCCAGGATACTGAAAAGACCATCTCGCCATATATAAGAACTACTGAAGTCATCAGGGGAGGCCCTCCAGTGTGTGTCACCACCTTCTGAAGTATCGTTGGCAGGAACACATGGGAGCACTTTATCTGCTGGGGCATCCAGGATGTGGAACTCTGCCAGCGTCAAAAAATGTATTCTGTTAGGCAAGTCTGGGTTATCTTGTGGTTACACAGGATTGTTACCGGTAATTTATTATTGGTTCTTGCCAACTGAGTGGTACTTTTTGCTATGGATTTTATTTGTTTGACGTATTTGTTTTAATTGCTTTTATATTCTGTGCTTATGTGGATATTAGGCACTTTGGCCATTCTTTGAATGGAAAAATGGGATACAAATCTTGAAATATAAATAAATTAACTTTCATGTATTGAATCACTACTGGGCAAATTAACACTGGTGCAGTTGATCCAGCAGTCGCAGTCTCAACAGAAACCACAGTGTATTGGATGTGGAAGTCCTTCTAAGGCTTTTTTCTTCAGGGAACCTCCCTCACCCAGGCTGAGTGCTAGCAATAAAAAAAACTGAGGCAGTGGTAAACGTTAACGAAACATAAGTTTACTCACATATATCCAGTCACAATATATATACATCTTCTGATTAGTTTCAGAGGTTTCACTAATACTTTGTGATAGCAAGCCCCTAAAGCTGGCTCGCCCTGCAGGCCTTGGTCTCTACATGTCTTGTCACAACAACAGTCAGGAGAAGAAGAGCAGCAAGAAAAAGGAGGGAAAACAGAAAAAGCAGTTAGACCACACCCCAAGGATCACAGTCTGCCCCCTTCTGGATGCAGCCGGAGTTATGCCAATTCCAACACAGTGGACCTCCTCAGTGTGCTAGACCCCCAGGATTCACCTGATGGGGGTGCCTGCTTATGGCAGCCCTGTGCCAGGGCCAGGACAGGTTCATGGACAACTATACACAAATCAAGACCTGGAATGGATGGTTTCCAGGCCAGGGCTCTGCCTGCAACAGGGGGGTTGAGCTAGAATTTAAAAGCAGCATATTCGAGACCCTGCTCTATTGCCCAAGTAGGGGCAGAAAGCTTAGCCAGGGTTCTGGTATTTGTGTCAGGCCTGGCCAACTGAGGGCGCAATCCAAACCTACTTAGGCCACAGTTGTAACCAGCGGCCCAGCGAAAATGGGAGGCCCCAGAATGGAAAGGGGATTCAAATCCCCTCCAAAAGTGGAATTCAAAGGGGATTTGAATCCCCTTTCTGTTCTGGGGTCTCCCGTTTTCACTGGGCCGCTGGTTACAACGGCGGCCTAAGTAGGTTTGGATTGCGCCCTCAGAGGCTTTCTACGGATTGCCCATTCTTCTTCTTCTTCTTCTTCTTCTTCTTCTTCTTCTTCTTCTTCTTCTTCATTATTATTATTATTATTATTATTATTATTATTATTATTATTATTATTATTATTATTATTTTGTTGTTGTTGTTGTTGTTGTTGTTGTTGTTGTTGTTGTTGTTGTTGTTGTCGTCATCATATTTATATACCGCTTTTCAACAAAATTTCACAAAGAGGTTTACAGACAAAATCAAATGATTAAATGGTTCCCTGTCCCAAAAGGGCTCACAATCTAAAAATATGCAGAATACCACCAGCAAACAGCCACCAGAAAGAGACTGTGCTGGGATGAAAGGGGAGCAGTCACTCTCCCCCTGCTACATATAATAAGAGGAGCACCCACTGAAAAAGTGCCTCTTGCCCAGCTAGCAGGGGCATTATCTTCTCTGCCTCAGGAAGGCTCTGAGGCCTCAGCTCTAGGTCGTGGCCCTAGTTGGCTCTCTTGACTGAATTTCCACCTCAGCTCCTGATGTGGCTCCTTATTCAAGCCCCACAGTCCCTCTCACTCCCCATTAGAGGACAGGGTTCCTGGCTTCTTCGAGAGAAGCAGGAAGACAAACCCAGAAGCTCAAATACATGACACTTGAGTAAAGCATTGGGTGAACCATACTTTGTTAAATGACAGCAGAAATAAAAGGGGTGGCGTGTAAATAGTAAAAGGAAAGAGCAGGAAGAACCAGAACATGTTCTAGCAAAGGAAAGGAAACGGAGATGTTTCCTATAATTTTTCTGAGCCTAACCTCTTTGGGCGTGATGTGTCCTACTCCATTTCTGGGAAAAGGTCAAAACGAGCCACTTTTGCCTCAGTTGCTCAGTAACACGGGGAAAATGCCTTGTCCATTGGCGGAGTACGTTTTCTGTAGTCGTCTGTGGCTGATCTGCTTTGTGGATGCTGGAAAACTGCCTATTGTGGTTTTCTAATATGTTGTGAATATTCAGAAGATGATGCTGTTTATGCCAGCTTTTAGCATGCAAGTGCAACATTTCCATAAGCATGCAAATCCCATTGTTTGCAACAGGACGAGGTGCACATTAAAACAGAGCGGTATGTTGAGGGAATTTAGCGTTCCGAGCTCACCAGCAGGCTGCAGTGATTTGGATCTGTGTGGCCGATTTCTCAAAGGCTGGCCAGATAGAATGACTAGACTTCAGAAGGTTTTACTAAATCTTTAACATGCTGGATGAATTTGAAATAATGCTCGAAAGAAGATACCATATCATTAAGCTCTGCTCATGCACTCTGATGTTCATAAAAGCCTAAGCAATTTGCTAATAGCCCTAAATCCTGATTCATTTCAGTATTTGGAGGTTTTGATTCAACCCGACATTTCCCACAATTTAATTAGATTATTATAACCAGAGTAAACTTGTAAAATTATGGTCCATCCCAAGCCAGATGGCCTACAGCAGTGGTGGGTAATTAAATTTCACAAAGGTACAAAGAATGGTGATATTAGTGCTGAGGGCTGAGCAGGGCCTTCACAGTCACTTCGGCACTTTCCTTCAAAGTACAGCCGCTTTGACAGTCCATGAAACAAGGAGTGGCCTTGTTCATTCAAGTGCCCACCATTCTGTAGGATGCATCCAAAATGCATCATTTTCAATTTCTCTCAAACCAGTGACCAGGTGTCAGTTTCCAGCAGCCACTATTACCCAGGGGCCCCCCTGAGAAGACAAAATGGGGCACAACTCTGTGTGGGACTGCTTTAGGAGTACTTGCTAATCTAGCATTGGCCTTGAGATGTGTGAAGAGAACGTACAGTCGGACCTCGCTATCCGCGGGGGTTCCGTTCCGGACACACACACACCCCGTAGATAGCAAGGATCCGCAGATGCCGGAGTCCACGCTAAAATCAGTTAAAAAGGGGGTTGTTGTTGTTGTTCAGTCGTTAAGTCGTGTCCGACCCTTCGTGATCCCATGAACCATATCCCGCCTGGCCTTCCTGTCCTCCACTATCTTCCTGAGTTCGCTCAGAAACACAGGTTTTATTAATCTCTAGCAGCAAAACTGCGCCGTTTCCAAGCCTCTGGAGGGCTTCTCTAAGCTTACCGACCCACTTCCAGGTCATGCGAAGGCTCTTCCCAACCTTGTCTGAATGACAAGGCTGGGGGGGGGGACAGCTTAGAGAAGGGCAGAGAGAGGGGCTAAGCATAAGCATCATCATCAGGGGTGGGTCTAATGTGGTGCATGCAATCCCAGGAGCCCTCCACATGTTCTTCACACAATGGGTAATGCCTGCACAGGGCTTTCATCTGTGTTTTATATATGTTTTATTACTGAATGGTTGGGGTTTTATTCTATGATGCTTTTATATAGTTTTATGCTTGGGGAAG
This sequence comes from Plestiodon gilberti rubricaudatus, assembly GCA_026170595.1. Taxonomy (NCBI): domain Eukaryota; kingdom Metazoa; phylum Chordata; class Lepidosauria; order Squamata; family Scincidae; genus Plestiodon; species Plestiodon gilberti. The sequence goes on along the minus strand of JANXHW010000002.1, from coordinate 21,179,552 downwards.
TTAACTAACTTTTTATTGTATTTTATTAACTTCTGTTGTAAACTGCATTGAATTCTTAGGAGAGCAGGATAAAGATTACTTAAATAAATACATAAATAAAAACATACATACCGTGACCTAGGGTACAACCTTTAGATGATAAATTATTGTATACATTCTTAACCTCTGTAAATTATTATATCTATATATGAACTTAAGATATACACTTAAGCTTTGAGAACCACTTTCAGATGACAAATTGTTTCTTACATTTATTTGTAAGTGTTTATATCTATGTACTATACTACACTTTATATGCCAAAACGTTTTTTTAAAAGAAAGGATTAAGTGTGTACAGATCAGCAGCTTTATCCTGAGGTATTAATCCTATGCACGTTTACCTAGGAGTAAACCCCACTGAAAAAGAAAAACTAGTAATAAAACAGTAGAAAAACAACTGAGACCTTTTAGAAAACCTGAAAAACAGATACAGGATCACTTAACAATGCCATCAAAATTGAAAATCCAAACAGCAGTAGTAAAATCATAACGTGCAAAGAACTGTCGAGAGCCAGGGTGAACATTAAGGTTTAGTTAGTGCATCTCCTGCTGAATGATAAAAGAAAGAGTAAAAAGTTGGTGCCTCCCACACTGCTCAGAGAAAGGCATCAATACGGTAGATGGGGCACCACCACCGCAAAGGTCCTGTCTCCAGCTGCCACCTGCCTGAGTTCACCCAGCAAGGGCATTTGGAGAAGGCCCCCTAATGAAGATCTTACACTTTAATATTCAATAGTAACTATGTACCAGTTATTAAATGACTCCATATTCATGAATTGAATACACACTCGTTTTAATCTTGTACCTATGTATGTCACAAAGACCAGAACACCTGTAACAAAAACAGATGAACCAGAAGTTTGCAGAATGTGTTTACAGCATGCTTATTACGGTAGTTCTGTGTTGTCACAATTTTTCCGATGACTACGGAAGAAAATACATTATGATGAGAATGCTTACTCTTTGCATATATAAATTGTGTATTTTAAATTCCGCAAAGCGTTCTAAGTCTTGGTGCCCAAGAAAATTAAGTATACTGGTACAAATATTGCTACTGTGTTTCCCATGTAGAAAAGCAAATATTTCAAACCCATTTGCTGCTGCTTGTTGTCCAAGTTATTTCACAAGTCTGGGTCTGGGATTATGCCCAAATGGTTACCTATTAAGACAAATAAACTTCATTCTGTTCAACCTTACAGCCCAGTCTTCCCTAACTCAACATGTGACACCAACACGGCACCTGCTGAATCTCGTGGGGGAGTTTTGGCCTTAAGAGGTCTCCATGGGGTAAGGGAACATTTGTTCCCTTTCCCCAGGGTAAGCCCCTGCTGGCCTGTTGGGTCAACTCAGATCTGTACCAGCGATATCGCTGGTGCATGTCCACATGGACCCATGAAGACGGATCAGGTCTGGGAAGGAAGTTAGGATTTGGTGGACGCCACTGCCGCCAAACCCACCTCCTTCCTGGGTCTGATCCACCCTCCTCCCTGCCCCATCCCCTCCCTGTTCCGCCCACCCTTGCCCCATTCCACCCCTCCCTGCCTCCCTTAAACCTCCTACGCAGCCTCATCTGCAGTGGCGGGTGTCCACTTCCCAGTGGCTCACCACTTCCAGCGGTGGCCAGGCCATGCTGTCTGGTGTTGCCGCATTCGCGAAAGCCAGAAAGGCCACTGGATAGGATCGGTGGCTGTTAGTTAATGGCATCAATATGTAAAGACATTGTTTCACTCAACTTTTCAGAGTTTTTTTTAACACACACACACACAATTCATTAAACGTTTATGCAATACAGAGAAGCAGAGACCATGTGACTCCTTGTGTGAGTCCAATGCAATAACTCGATTCTAATGTAAGAAAAAAGTCTTGCTCACTGGAACGTAAGACCTGCCATGCTGCACAAATGGAGTCGTTGATGCTCCCCGCTGGTTTCATTCCACACTCCTCTAGGACCCTTTGAACCCTGGAAGTCCTGTCAGAAGGGCTTCAACATATCGACTTCCCACACTAGTATCATCTACACCCAGGTGTTTTGAGAAATAACCACACCATCATATTCCCCCATGTGAGCTCCATGGTTCAAATGTCACCACAACAGCATGGGAAAACCATACAGTACTGTAACTGTATGGCCCCAACGCCTAGTTTTTACATACATACATAGTGCGTTGTTTGGACACTGGAGAGATCAGAATTCAAATTCTCTCTTAGCCATGAAATTCATTTGGATGATCTTGGGCCAGTCACCACTTCTTAGCCTAATCTACTTCACAAGCTTGTTGGTAGAATACAATTGAGGGAAAGAGAATCAAGTATGCTGTCCTAACCTCTTTGGAGGAAGGGTGGAAGAAAAATTCAATAAATAAAATATACCTATAAACCATGTGATTACTGTACCATGAGTGTGTGGCAGCTGAATGTGTGAGCTGACCCCATTGTAAAGGAAACAGGGACGTTCTATCTGTGATGGCACATTCACATGTAAGTCATCACTGGGTGCTACAGTCAGGAGAGGAATATACACATGTAAACAGTCCGGAGGAATCATATGATGAGAGGTAATCTGTGAACCGTCTTTAGGCCAATGCAAAGCTTTACTATGAAGTTCAGTGACCCAACTCTGTTCTCTTTTCATTTGAGCTGCATGCAAAACTCACATGGGCCTGAACAGGTGCCATGTTGCTCCTATGTACGTTATGTGTCTATTTGCACAGCAAGAAGCAGAAAAAATTGCTTCACAGATGTACCAAGAGTTCTAAATCAATATCGAAGTGGCATCTCGGTAAGGTGTCTGATAGCTAAAACAACAGTGACTTGGGTCTGGCTCTAGCTTTGTTTATAAACACTGGATAAAGATTATACCCTCAGTGAAATCAATGCAGGCGATAGGAATACAGTTTCACTGTGTTGAAAGATCACATCGAAACGAAAGTGCACTCAGTACTGCCAAAAGCAACCATTGCAACGTGAAGAGCGCAGCATTGAGGTGAGTTTGTTTTCCTCAAAGAAACAGGAAAGTCGATAAAGTGAAACACCATTGCCTTTTTTCTGTTTTCAGTATGGTGTTATATAAGCTCACTGCAATATAGATGTGTCAGTGTTACCAAATGTTTCTAAGAATGCATCAGGGTGAATGCCTTGCAAATTGCAAAGATCTTGAAGGGGGAGAGAGAGAGAGAGAGAGAGAGAGAGAGAGAGAGAGAGAGAGAGAGAGAGAGAGAGAGAGAGAGAGAACTTTACAGCCTAAGACCTGTGCTGAAGATAGCTCCTTTTCAAACCTAGCAGAGGGAACAATTAATAAAGGAACCCATTAAGGTCCGATTGTTGCTGCTAAAAAGGAAGGTTGAATTTCAGTCCTTTGAAGTAACTGAGAATGATTCAGGCCTCATTACAGAGATATAATCTACATTCATACATTTATGTTAGTGATTCAGATCTATTGGGACAGATTGAATTCCGTTAAATAGTGCATCTTTCCTTTAGAACTTTTCTCAGGCTTTTTCAGGCTAACCTAAGAGGGGACCCATGCAAAGTACTGGGGTACTTAGGGATTCAACTGTGCTATAAAAGAAAGGCCATACAGAAAGGAGGAAAAAAGGAATGAGATATAATCTAAAAAGCTATGTCAGCTTTTCATGGGTCTCTGTTTTGTAAGTGCCCATCCTGTCATCACACAGTATAGAGAGAAAAGGAGCCCACGAGTGCTTCTGCACCAAATATTGCACCTGCTGTAACTGGATTTAATAGGATAGTTTCTAAGATCATTTCTAAATAAAACATTTCACTCATACAAGAAAATCCAAGCTGCAAAATTGGACCAAAACAGGACCATTTTACGCCAACAAGAAAATCAACACCCTTTCTTTTCAGAAATGTTCACAAAGATTTAATATCTACATTAAGCCTTCAAATAATATTGCTTTTCTTTAAATTAAGAAAACTGCAATCCTATACACACTTATTTATTTATTTATTTATTTTAGGAATTTGTAGCCCGCCTTTCTCCCGAGGGCACTCTAGGCGGCTTACAACATATTAAAAATACATATAAACACATTAAAACAATTAATTAAACACATTAAAATAATTAATTAAAACACTTAAGATTAAAAATAAACAACCAACCCCAGTGGGTCACCAGCATTTACATATATTAAAACCATTTGTTAAAAGGTCAGCCCACCATGTCAGACATTAAAAGCAGTCCTGAATAAAAACGTCTTAAGGCCCCGCCGAAAGGCCTCTAAAGAGGGAGTCGTTCTTAATTCCAAGGGGAGGGAATTCCACAATTGGGGCGCCACCGCCGAGAAGGCCCTACTCCGCGCCGCCATCCCCCTCACTTCCGCCAATGGCGGCACGGTCAACAGGGGCCCCCCTGATGACCTCAGAGTACGGGTCGGATTATAAGGAAGGAGGCGGTCCCTCAAATACCCTGGACCTGAGCCGTATAGGGCTTTAAAAGTCAAAACTAGCACTTTGAATTGTGCCCGGAAACGAACCGGTAGCCAGTGTAGCCGCCGAAGCAACGGTCCGACTGAGTTGAACCGACAAGCCCCGGCAACCACCCGGGCCACCGCATTCTGCACTAGTTGCAGTTTCCGAACAGTCTTCAAAGGCAGCCCCACGTAGAGCACATTGCAGTAATCTAGTCTAGATGTCACTAGGGCATGGGTCACTGTGGCCAGGTCTGCACGATCCAAGTACGGTCGCAGCTGGCGCATTTGAGTCCAATGCAATAACTCGATTCTAATTTATTGTATGTACAAATCACTTACCTGGGAGTATGCCTTATTGATGATAATGGGGCTTACTACATGCATAGGATTGGGCTCTAACTAACCAAACTCTGGCAGCACTTGGTAGATCAAGGGCAAAATCCACCCTAAACAAGGCCGGCCTCCTTCACTCCGCCAACGGGACGACCATGCGGGCGTCGGAGGCAGGTAAGGCTCCCACCGGTGCCCGCATGGGCGGTCCGGGCAGCGAGGGAGGGGGGCATTGGGTGAGCCGGCCCTGGAGGGGGCAGGGATGGTGTCGGCCATATCCCCGTCCCTGCCAGGCTGGTTCGGCCGTTACACAACCTCCTCCTACTTCTGCCAGCTATTTAGCTGGCGGAAATCCGAGGAGGCCGATAGATCCAGCCCCGGTTTACACCCGGGGAAGGGGACAAACATCCCCTTCCCTGAGTAGACCTCCAGCCCGCAGCATGGCGGGCTGCGACGGGGAATGGGATCCAGTGGGCGACCCTGGGCCGCTGGATTTTGCGGGCCCTGTGTACAATTACAAGGAATACGTCTCCTAGAACTCAGCAGGACCGACTTAGGGATAAATATTCCCGATTCTGGGCCCAGTTCAAGGTGCTGGTATTGACCATTAAAGCTCTTCACAGTTTGGGACCAGGTTATCTGAGGGACCATCTTTGTCCATACATTCCAGCCTGCCCTCTTAGGTCATGGGGGGGGGGGCTCTCCTGCAAGTGCCGCCTCTCTATTCCAAGTTAGAGGGATGGCGGTGCAAGGGTGAGCCCTCTGCGTAGTGGTGTCACAATTATGGAACTTCCTTCCATGGTTAAGAACTATCCCTTCCCTCATGGCTTTTCGGTGAGGGCTCAAAACATTTTTGATTTGTCCGGTGCTTGGGTGATGGGTTGATGGTTCCCTCCTATGCCTCTATATATGGTGTATCATTTTGCTGCTGTTTTCTCAGATTCTGTTTTATCTTTAATCTATGGTCTTATCTAAATGGTCACTCTCCAATTATTTTTATTGTTTTATTAATTGTTTTATATATTGTAAGTCTTTTTATGGAACTTTAAAAGCCACCTTGGGCATTTGCTTCGGCAAGGGAAAGATGGGATATACATTTTTAAATAAATAAATATGTTGAGGATTGATCTGTTAAATCAGGGGTAGCCAACCTTTCAACATGAATGCTCCTGGACCTTTAATGATTGAATAGGTGACGGCATTTCAGCAGGTGCAGCTGCTTTAGCAGTGCTATCAGCAATTGCAGCTGCCAAGTTTCTACAACTCTTAAGAACGCAGAGGCCCTAACGGTGGAAGGTTGGCTACCCCTGTGTTAAATGATTCTGGTAATAATTCATACATTAGTAATAATATATGAAATGCTGTTTCAAATTTTACGCATAATTATTTACCTTTTTTTCAGTTACATGTGCAAACTTGTCACATGTGACAAGTGGCGTTGCAAGGAAATGAGCATCTCCATTCATATACAAAGGACAGTAGCAGGGCCTTTACAGCACTAGCTCCTAAACCCTTTGGCTTAGAAGGGGTTGTAAAATTGTTCTCTGTTGGCATGCTTTTGGTTGATTTTGTTCCATTCAGTGGCTGCCTTTCTTGTATTATGCTGTTGGTTCTTATTTGTAGGACATCCCCCTTTTCATTCAACTGACAATAAAGTGACTTACAAAATTGTTTAAAAAAAGACAATTGATTGTTTTTAAATCCATCCAACAACACCTGTTACAATTACAACAATAAAACCAACAGCAACAAGTAAAATGAACAGACACAGAAGTCAGATTTCAGAAGCATCAAAAGTCTTCTGAAAGAGAAAGGTCTTAGCTACCCATCTCAAGACTTTGAGGCAGCCAGTCTGATGGTCCTGGGAAGGGAAAAATCCAATGGCAGCGCTGTCAGAATGTGTCCTGTCTTTTTTAGTGGCTTTAGGTCAGTGTTTCCCCAACCTGCGGCTCTCTTGACCATTGGCAACCATTGGCCAGGGCTCCCCATTACAGTATGTTGCTGCCTGCCAATTGGCATTGCACTGTTTTAAAAGAGGATTCCGTGGCACTCCATGGCTCCCCTGGCTGGTATCTGTGCCTCCCCTGGGAGCCGCGCCTCCCAGTTTGGGAACCACTGCTTTAGGTGTTCATGATGTATCTGTCACTTTCAGCCTCAGAAAACACACACACGTGTGTAGAAGGAGCCCAATGGTGCATGGATGAACACTGCAGCGAAGATGGGGCTCTCTGCTGCCTATTGCTGTTTTATTGCTTTATTGATTATGCTATAAGTATTTATATAGTGCCTTTCCATTTTATATTAAAATGCTCAAAGTAACTAACACCGTAAGATAAAATACATTAAAACGCACTGTACACATCACATCACAGTAGTAAAATAACACACCATCTGAATCCACCCCCAAATTCTGCTGCCCACCCCCATTGCACATTCACCTCATCCTCTTTGTCTTCCTCCTCCTGCGGAGCCTGCAGCAGCACAGTGGGTAGCCACCAGTTACAAGAAGTGGAGAGGGAGCTTCAGGCTCTGCACAAGGAGGTAAACTCTCCCATCCCCATTCTCATCTATTATTGTGCAGTCTCCAAGGATGGGGCAGGCAGCTGGAGCCACCAGACAGGCACATGGGCAATTCCAGGCAGCTTCCCCCCTCTCCCAGCCCAACCCAAGGCAACAGGCTCAACCAGCCTCAAGCCGGCTTCACACCGCAGGCGTCTTGCTTCGTCGCGTCCTGGAGTCGATTCTGACTAGCCCGAGCCATTGCTTCGCATCCCACACCCACAACGCCAAACACGGCCTCTCATTGGCCGAAGCTCAATTTATTCAACTTGGAAACCACCAGAACGACCTTTGGCCAATGAGAGACCCGAGGCATTGCTCCGCGTCCCGCCCCCACAGCACCAAATGCGGTCTCTCATTGGCCAAAGCTCAATTTATTCAACTTGGAACACACCAGAATGACCTTCGGCCAATGAGAGGCCACATTCGGTGTTGTGGGGGTGGGACACAGAGCAATACATCGGGCCAATCACAATCGACTCTGGGACGCGACGAAGCGAGACACCTGTGGTCTGATACAGCTTTCATGATGGCTAGGCCAGTGATGGCAAAGCTCTCTCCTGAATCTCCATCAGAGACATATCAGATGCTGATAGAACACAGAGGGGACGGGCCCTTCTAGCAGACCTTAACATTCCATCAGGTTCATATGGATGAAAGTGGTTCTGCTTATTACCAATGCATCTATTATTGTGTTTTATTGCTTTAAGATACTGTATTGTAAACTGCCTTTTGGAGGATCATATCTATAAATCTTTAAAATAAATAAAGGCAGAGTCACATTTGCAGTGGCTGCATGAACCAAAACGTGGTTTCTTTAGGTGGGCAAAAGTGTTTGTTTTTTTTTAAAAAGAAAAAACAATTGAGTCAAACCTGTCCTTTATGCTGAAATACAGTTCAGAGAGGTGGAACTATATTATGAAATATATCATAGGGATGTTCCATGCATGGGATATTAGGTAGATATCAATGATGGGCAGCCCAATCCACCCTAACTTTGCGCCAAGGGATCCAGCGAGGCCAGTGCAGGCAATGCTGAATCCTGAGCGCAAAACAGGAGCTGGGGGGTTACCTTGGGGGAAGGGAACTTTTGTTCCCTTACCCCGGGTATAGGGTAAAGGTCCAGACCTATGGAGGATTACACCCTGAAACAGTTTACAGCAGACACACCCATAATTTCTGACACATCTACGCAATGTGCAAAATTGTACACATTCAAATCACTACATAGTATAATCTCACTTATACTGTAATCTCAGTATTATCATTATTATTATGGCACTTTACAAAGAATAAGAGGACAAGTTCCTAATCTGAGGGACTTATGATCCAGGAATCAACACAAGGAAAACAACAAAGGAAAGGGAGGGAAAGGGAGTCAGGAGTAAACAGAGAAGAAAATGCAATTGTTTTACGGCCCAGTCCTAAGGGTCCTTTACGCTGCCAGAACAAGCATTCCAGCGGCGTAAATCCCTTTATGGCTGTAGCAAACACAACAGTGCTAGTGCATGCAGCCTGGCCACTGCCAGAAGTAGCGAGCGACTGGATTTGCATGATGGTGGACAGCGGACACCCACTGGAGAAGGTAAGCCTGTGCAGGGATCAGGAGGGAGGTGGGGTGGAACGGGGCAGGGGTGGGCGGAACGGAGAGGCGATGGGAGTGGGAAGGAGGGCGGATCGGGTCTGGGAAGGGGGCAGGTTCGGTAGTGCCTGCCAAATCCAAACCCCCTTCCTGGGCCTAATCCACCTTCCCGGGTCAATGCAGACTTGCAGCAGCTATAGAGCTGGTGCAGTTTTGAGTTGACCCATGGCGGCGGCTGGGGCTTACCCCAAGGCAAAGAACAAATGTTCCCTTACCCCAAGGAGGCCTCTAGAGGCTGAAACTCCCCCATGGGATATAGCGGTAGCCGCGCTGGCACTGCTGCATCACCATGCAGGGATTTAGTTAGGATTGGGCTGCCCATTATTCTATCATTTGGAAAAATTAAATAATTAAAAAAAAAGATTGGGCTGCCCGTTCTATATACTTACCGGTAAGCTTAATTACAGAAGGTACTAGGGTCTGAAGGCCGAGCTACATTGTCTGCGTCACGTCCTGTCCGCGTCTGGTGTCCCGCCCCCAGGTCAAACAACAGGCTCTGATTGGCCGGACGTAGCGCGGACACAGCAAAAGTCGAGGTGGCTTCGACTTTTGCTGCGTCCGCGCTATGTCCGGCCAATCTCCAGACCTTTTGGCAGACCTCAATGTCCGGCAGTTCCAGAAATAAGGTGCAGCGAGGGAGAAAGGGTGGAGACCTTTGAGGGAGCAGGAGACCTTCAGACAGATGAGGGTGGTGAAGCTGGAGGAACAAAGGAAAAGGGCGGGAATATAACAGGATATGAGATGTAGGGAGTGGCAAGGTCATGAAAGGCTTTGAAGGTAAGGACAATAATTTCTAACTTATGTTGGATTTGTGAGCTGACAGGGAGTTAATGAAAGGGTTTGAGGAGGCAGGTGACATGGTCAGTGTGACAAGAAAGGTGAATGATTTTGCCAGAAGCGTGCTGGATGGAGGAAAGTGGCCTGAGAGGGCAAGGAGGAGGTTCCAGTAGTCAAGGCGAGAGATGACCACGGCAAGAACTAGAGCCGTGATGGCGAACCTATGACACGCGTGTCACAGGAGACACGCGAGGTCTTTTCGGGTGACATGGCAGCGTTTCCCCCACGGCCCCGACACACCTTATATTTTCGCAAAAGTTTTACAGGCTTGTCTTAAACATTTAGGGCAGGGGTTTTGGCAGACCTCTTTCAAATTATTATCTAGTAAAATTCAGCAACAAAAAACTCACTGATTGATGTTAAATAAAATGCAATGTGTTCTATAGTTGTTTTCAGTTTAGTTCAATTCAAAATTACTATTAAAAGTAACAATAGTCAAAGTACTATTAAAAGTTTCGAGGGGTGAGGTGGGGTGGGGTGGGGTGGTGACACACCAGCAGTGTCAAGTTAGGCATTTTCAAAAATGTTGACACACCAAGCCCAAATGGTTCGCCATCACTGAACTAGAGTCTGCCCAAGAGGGTGGAGAGAAAGACTTCAAGCCTGTTCAACAGGGTGGATGGTGCCATTGTCAGTGGCTAAAGAGAGAATACAAGGACTTTGAAATGGTAATGAAGCGTCCAAGCGGAAATGACAGACAAGCACCTGGGGATGCGGGATGGAGGGAGAAAAATTGGGGTGGAGCTGGGTATCATAAGCATATAGGTGGTATAGAAAATCAAGGGATTTGATGAAGTCACCTAGGGCCATGAATAGCAAGTGGCCAGGAACAAAGTTCTGAGGGACGCCGAAAGGAGGAGGAGGAAGAACTTGTTGTTGTTGTTCAGTCGTTAAGTCGTGTCCGACCCTTCGTGATCCCATGAACCATATCCCGCCAGGCCTTCCTGTCCTCCACTATCTTCCTGAGTTCGCTCATTTTCATGTTTGTTGCATCGGTGATGCTGTCTAACCATCTCATCCTTGGCCTTCCCCTTCTCCTTTTGCCTTCAATCTTTCCCAGCATCAGAGTCTTCTCCAGAGAGTCCTCTCTTCGCATTAGGTGGCCAAAATATTTGAGTTTCAGCCTTAGTACCTGTCCTTCCAGGGAACAGTCAGGCTTGATTTCATTTAGAATTGACTGATTTGATCTCCTAGCAGTCCAAGGGACTCTCAGGAGTCTTCTCCAGCACCACAGTTCAAAGGAGGAAGAACTTCCCACTGATAAATGCTTTAGGATCCGAGCCATTTTCCCCCTTTCTCTGTAAACAAAGACCTCAAAAATGTCCTAAGTCAAATGCAACTCCACAACTTTCCAAGGCATTTAGCACATGCTTCAAAACATGAAGAACACATATTTCAGAGAAGCACAAACAATGTAATAAAACACATGGACTCCAGAAATAAACTTTTTTTTTCCATTTTGAAGGCTGCTTAAATGTTTCCCCCCCAAATCCAAGTCTATAAATTTCAGAACTCTGTCTTTGGTAACCAAGTACACATCATAATTGAGGAAAATCATTTCTAATTTTCTGTTGCTGCATTCCCAATATACTCTAAAGCCCAAGCTAATGAATCAATCCAATCTGAGAACTATTTGTTCTGTATGAATGTTCTGCCTGCTCAAGGAAAGATTGATTCCAAATGCACACTATATAATGCTCTGGCTGTTTTTCCATAGCATTCCATTGATCAGCATTTTCTTTAAGTTATGTGTCTTCTAAGCAAGCCCTTGTTTACATACAAGAGAATCCAATTCTCATTTTTTATTATTTGGTGGGTCAATATTTTCCTCCATAGCATTCCTTTAGCACATGAAATAATAGGTCTTCATCTTGCATGTTGCAATAATTATTTTATCCTAGCAAATGCCAATGCACCCTTTTGTGTCCCATCGCTGCAACTTGTAACCTTCTAACTGCAGGATAACCTCATACCGTAGTTCCATAGAAAACATCTGGGGAGAAGCAGTCTTTAATCCCTTAGCACAGAGGAAGGTATACAAATTTGGCACATCCTACTGGAAGCCTGTGAAGTGTTGGCAACAACAGGGATCATCACAGGAAGAGCGTAGTATATCTGTCATGATAGGCCTTGTGGAACATGACAAATTCGCTGGGAGGGGTGGATAATACCGGCACCTTCTGTGGAAAATAAATCACAACCCACCCTTCAAAAACAATAAATGGCTTTTAAAAAAAAATCAAAATGGAAAATGGGCCTCTTTTCTGGCAAAGGAAATTGCATTAATAAAAAAGACAGATTTTATGGGCAAACATTTGCCAATGCCAATAAAAGCCCCCCACCCCCACCCGACCATTACTTCTCTTATTTTCTTTTGAAGTCAGAGGCGTGATTCGGTAAGCGAGTCATGTTAGCAATTAGAAATTGGCCATTTAAGGGCCTTTATTTTAAAGGGAGTTGAGGGGTGATAAATCTTGAGAAGCTCAAAAGGAAGAGCAAGCTTAAAAAGTGTGATTCTCTCCCCCCCCCCATTTCAGCAACGGAAGCGAGAAATCACTGATTCATTAAAGGAAGGGGGGAGAAAAAGAGAGCGAGCGAACGAGCAGAAGGACCTCCATGGAAGCTGGCAGAGGGAGGGCAAGCAAAGAGAGCTAATTGCACTTTCCTTTCTGTTTTTATATTCTCTCTGACCAGCCTATAAACTGCTTTTGCAGGGTTTGTCTGCTGCACTAGATTCTTCTTTCCAATCTCCCCCTTATTCTTAAGGGGAGAGGGAGAGAGAGCGAGAGTCAGCAAAGCAACAAGCACCAGGTGGCTCTCAAGTGTTCACTGCCAAAAAAATAAAATAAAAATCCTTCTCTAGAAAACAAGTATAACCAAAAAAAAAAAAGCCAGCGAGAGAAAGAAAGAAGGAGAGGGGCTCCCTAGAGGGGATTGGCTGAGCCTGGAAGACAGGGAAATTAGTAAAGCATGAGTCTCCAAGCCATGCTGGTGGCCAGCAGAACACTGCAGAAGAACCGCTTGAGGAACAATTAGCTGAAGGCTGCTGTTGCTGCCGCAGGAGAGGAAGCAAAAAAAAAAAGGGGGGGGGGAGAAAGCAGTCTTGGTGGAGTCTCTCTCTCTCTCTCCCTCCCTCTCTCCCAGCAGGCGCTTGCTCATTGCAACTTGCAAAAAGGTTTCAGATGTCCGAGCACCGCTGCTTGACCCCCTGCAAATAAAACTTGACCACCAGAGGCACGTCTCACCTCTCTGGTTTGTAATCTCGAGCATTTGGGATACAGCTTCCAACCTGTTGGCAACTGAGAGCAGAAGGGGAAAGAAGTGGCTTGATTTTTTTTCTTATTCCTTTTATTTTCTTTTTAAAGTTTTAATATATCTCTATATATACATAGATACGCCCGCACGTATATATGCATGTACGTTTATTTCTAGGGGGTGGTGGTGGGAACGAACGTCTTCTTGTGACACTAAGAAGAACTGCATTGTTGGGTTTTTGATGAGAAGAAGGTGCAGAAGTTATAGGAGGGGAGGGAGGTGACCCCCCCCGTCTTTCCCAGCTGCTTCTGCACTTTATTCGGATTTTAATTTTTTTTTAAGCCAACAACCTCCCCCCCCCCCTTCTCGTGTTGTTGCTCATTCGCCTGTCATCTCTTTTGCAGACTTCCCTGCCTATAAGATGGTGCAGCAGCAGCAGCAGAGAGTGAAGAAGAGGGCGAGCTAGCCTCACGCGCCACCCAGGGTCGGTGCTGCAGCAGGGGTGGAAAACAAACGGAGGGCGCGCGCGCGCCACAGCAAGTGGCCATCCCGGCGACGGTTGCAGCTCGCCCAGGAAAGTGTCCCGCGCGCGCACCAAACTTGTCTTAAAAGAAAAGCCTCGAAGGATTAATAAAAGGGAAACGCCAAGGAAGGAAGGAAGGAAGGAGAGCAAGCCAAGGGGGGCAGCAGCAACCGCCGCGTTCTAGCCTGCTTGGTCCCCTGAGGCATGGATGTCGGTGCCCTCCCTTCAGGCCAGATCACAGCTCCGCAGGTCTTAAGCAGGAGGGCTCCCCATCAGCTGTCCGCGCGCCTCTCCCCGCTGCTCACCCTTCCAGTATGTTTCTTTTCATGAGACATTTTCCAGCGCCCAGAGCTTCAGTACAATGTGCAAATGGAGACTGATACAGGGTGCCTCAGCCTTTGCCCACCTGCCTCCTCCTCCTTCCTCCTCCTCCTCCTGCTGCTGGTGCTGTTGCGGCTTCTTCCTGCTGCTGCTTTTGATGGCTTCTTCTGGGGCTGCCCCCTGCCATGAGCACACTCCGGACATGCTGCTTCTCAAGGCCACCAACTCGTCGTCGTCTTCCTCCTCCTCCTCTTCTTCTTCCTCCTCCTCTCCTGCCAGTGCGGGGAGGCACGTGCGGAGCTACAATCACCTCCGAGGAGACGTGCGCTGGAGAAAGCTGTATTCTTTCAACAAGTACTTCCTCCGGATCGAGAAGAACGGCAACGTCAGCGGCACCAAGAAGGAAAACTGCCCGTACAGTAAGTCCTGTTCAAACGCGCTGCCTTTTCCCTCTCTTTCGCAGACGGGCAAAGAAGTGTGTGGTTTCAGGGGTCACTTCTGCCGGATACCTGAGGGGTAGCAAGGACTGGCTGTGGTGCGGACGGTGGCGAAGGGAAAGCGCTCTGCGCGTGCTCAGGGGCACTTTTGACTTTATTAGAACCCGCACACACAGAGTCCTTGCAAACAGGTGGCTATTATGGATTGAGTAACTCCTGGCTTAAAATGAAGCCCGGATTCTGGGGGTGTGGAACGGAACCCTCTTCCCTGCACATGGGTCTGCTGTCTCTTTCAGTGAGGCTGCCCATAAACTCCTTTTGCAACCTCTTTAATGTCTTGGATCTTAATTATTTGGACAGTTGCGCTTACCGCAGTTAATTATGGAGGGGGCGGCTTAATAACAAGCTCCATTCCCTCTCTCTAATGTTAGCCAAATCATGCCCCCCCAGCTTTTAAAACACAGTAACTGGGGGGGGGGGCAGGCCGCCTCTACCCCCTCTTGTAATTCTAACACTAGTGTACCACTTGTCAAAGCTGCTAGTCCCTACTTCGTAGAGGCGAATGGCTCCGAGTCAGAGAGAACAGGAAAAAAAAGTTGGAAATTATTATTATTATTAACAGTATTTATATACCGCTTTTCAACAAAATCAAATGATTAAATAGCTCCCTGTCCCCAAAGGACTCACAGTCTAAATAAGTTACATCCCCCCCCCCCCTGCTCACGGCATCACTTCCACAGATGCAGGTCTGACTGAAGTTTGTCTTCTTGGAAAGGTGGTTTCTTAAGGGAGGTGGTAAAAGTGGGTAGGTAAGGCGGGAAGATTGTCGCTGATTGTCTGCTTAATCTGAAAGTTTCTCATCTGAATTGAAAAAGTTGCATGCCCTGATCTCTCGCTGCGCTGGAGATCGTTGGATCAGAATCTCAGAAAGTGAAGGGTTGACCAGCTCCGATGGTTTTCAGACATCAAGAAATGCTTTTTGAAACTAGATTATAATTGGAAATGTAGGGCAATCCCTTAAAAGGGGGACAGCTGGCAGATAAGCTTTGCAAAGTCCCCCTCCCCAGGCACATGGCTGCATTTTTTTTAAAAGTGTTTTTCCTTTTTGGCTTTCATTGTTATTTTTTAACATCTCCTGGATGGGTTCACACCTCATGGAGTTTTAACACAGCACAAGCGTCAGTGCATCGTATTTCCTAATCTTTAACCTGTCGCTCCATTTTTGGGGTGCATTATCAGAGAGCATATATGCGCAGCTCTGTGGGGTGTGCTCCTGTCAGACCTTCCTCCCCCCCCATCCCACTTCAGGGTCTCATATTGCAGCCCTGAGAGAGCCTTATAAACATCTGGGGCTGCATCAAGTCACCCAGACCTCACACACACATCTTGCTGTCATTTAAAAAACAAAGAAACCAAGAAATCAAATATATAGATATATGTGTTTTTCAAAATAAAAGTCATGGGTACCTCCTTTTCCTGTGGCCCAGTTGGAGAAACGTAACCTTCTAATCACTTTCCTTGCCTGCACAGTCTCAGTAGGAGCAACTGCAGTAAATCACAGGCTGTTTCATAGTAATTTTAAATGACTCCATCCTTGTGAGAAAAAAAAAGTATGGGTGATGTAGCCCCCTGCTATACAAATGCTTGAATTATTTCATCTGGATGCTGGTGAGTAACTTCCAAATCCAGCGATTTATTGTCTCATTTGGACCTTGCCCTTATTTCAAGACTCTAAATACCTGGTGTTTTCCTACTGTATCATAACAGCAGTCCTGTGAGTTAGGCTTGTATGGGTTCACTGAATTTCCTCTCTGAGTGGGATTTGAACCCAATTCTCACCAGACCAAGTTGGACGCTTGGTCCACTACACTATGCTGGTTTCAATTTTTTTTGAAAAAGATACAACCCAGTCCCATAGCATGGGATTTGAACCCAGAACCCCGCAGACACAACTTGAAGGAAAAGGCCTGTGACAGATCCACTGTGCCATATCAGTAGCTGCAGAAAAAAGTGCCAAGTTAAGCAAAACAAGAGGTGTAGCTAGTGGGAATTTGTTCAAGCAGCAGGCGGTGTGTTGTTTGGGAAGTGCAGATGATGTTGTATATTGCAGATACTACAGCCGTCTATGTGCTTAGTTGGTTAAAATAACTGTGTTTTTAACAGCGCTGAATTCCTTTGCCATGGCCTTGCTTGCTACACCTGACCTTCCTTCTGCTCAAAAAGGCTTGTGTCATTTATCACATGTGTTGATCTGCGCAGTGGGCAATGCTTGCTCTGTTAAGAAGCCGATATACTAGACGTTGTTTGTTTTGTCTTTCATGAAGAGTTAGCACCAGGAAGCAATCATATGACAACAGGGTATTCTTGGTTCTCTGGGAATGTCTGCTTCATGGGTCACAGCAGAAGCAGATACCCGCTAAATATTTCTCCGGCGTGGTGGATAAAGTAGTGAACTTGGCTGCAAAGATATGAGTTCAAATTCGATTCCACTGTGAAGCTCACTCGGTGACACTGGCCAATCAACGGTGCTCAACCTACCCTATTTCACAGGGCTGTTCTGTAGGGGTGAATATGAAATAGCCATTCTGAGCTCCTTGGATGAAAGGAGATCTCGAGCGTTGAAAATAGTTTGTATTGTATTCCCCGTGTGTGTGAGGCAGCTACGGACGGAGCTCTCAGCAGTAGCGCTTTTGCTTCGCGTGCTGAAGGTTCCAAGTGCAATCCTTGGAGAGCCATCACCAGACGGTGTAGATAATATTAAGTTATGGACTTAAGGTCTGCTGCCCCTCAATGTTTGGCAACTTCATGTGTAGTAGGAGCATTCAAGCAGGGACCTGAAGTGGTTCTTTTACTGTGACATGCAAACTCAGGATTCTCTGCATCTTTTTAGGGACAGCGTGAAGCGAAAATGACATTACTGTTGCAGTGGCCTCAGAGATAGCCCCGGTGATGCATCTTTTTTCACCCCTGGTTGTATGTGCACCATAAAAAGGCTCTTTGGAGGCACTACAATTGGCCCTGGCTCTCTCTTGCAAGTTTCTTTGGTGTGCCTATCTTGAGGAGCAACATTCACATCGTTGCCCCTTGTCTAATGGATACCTGCTGATTCATGAGTACCTGTCAGCTGTGACACGAGGCAGGTCTTTGTTTTTAACTGGCTGTTACCTATATTCATTTTGCCACATCCCCTGACAGAGACGGTTGTTGGGCTTGGAGAAAGTGCGGTTCTTCTGGCTTGTGTTGTGATGCATTTGCAGAATTTTCTCTGGGGTATATTACCTTCATCCAAGAGATGTTGCCATCTGCTGTCGTCTGTTGTCACCTTATGCTAGAAACAGGCTTCACTGTTCTAGACAGACACTTTTCCCCCCATCTCTCATAACGCTGCAACTCAGGGTTATCTAGTGAAGCAGATGGGCAGCAGGAGGTTCAAAACAGGCTTTTTGGCGTAATCATGATTAATTTCTGTAATTCAACAGCGATAGAAGCCATGATGCTCAAGAGGTTCTTATAAATTCGACATATTCATGGAAGTCTTTCAACAGCTATTAGCCATAGCTATTAGTCATGATCAAATGCAGTATACTTCTCAGCATACCAAATATTGTAGAGGTATTTCATGCCCTACTTGTCAGCTTTCCCGAGCAATCTAGCTAGTCATTCTTTGGTCTGGTCCAGTAGGGCAGTTTCCCCCCCGTCCTTATTCTTAATTGTGTTTGTTTTTTAAATGGATTATCTATAGGTAGGACTTCAGTCGCTTTAAAGCAACAGAGCAATTAATTGCTATATCTGTCAAGAGGTAAAATGTGGACAAGTACCTTGTCATAATGTACATTGCTATTGGAAAGTTATATTTTTGCAAATAAGTGTGGTAATAGGATTGCCACATTTTCTCATGACCCTGCTCCTGTGCCTTTTATACCAGCCTGGCACACAGACATTCTGCAGAAGACATTTCTTCTGGCATGGAGATAAAGTAAAAGTCATGTGAAAAGCTTCACCTGATAAACCTCTGTGTCCGGCTCCTGGGGGCAGTGAAGAAAGGTGGTAACCACTAGGTCTTGGGTTTCTGAACATATTTTCACATAGGAAGCCTTACTCATGCAAGAAGTTCCTGTCAAACTATAACCCAGTGTTTATATAGTGTGTTATGTAAGTATTGCTGCTTCAACCTATTATATAAATAAGCTTTTCAATCCTGTAAGGTAGGCCAGTAATGCAATCCAACCTCACCCATGGGTGACTGGCTGGGTGATTTAGACCAGGGTATTGCCAACTCTCAACCATTATGCTAGTACACCAGCTTGACAACAAAGTCAGTGTACCTCTTTCTTTAAAAAGCAGTTTTGGGCAACAGACAAACCTGTGCAGATATGCTAAATCTCGGTATATTGAACACATGTAGTATGAAGTGGGGGTAAGTCTGTAATCTAAGATCCAAAAGTACAGAAGCTCCCCTTCTTAAGAACATTCAACGAAACTTTCAGGATACAAACATGACTGGCCATATGACCATAGATGACGTTAACATCCATTCCAGCCAGCCCCAGCAAGCCCTGTTAGTACGCTTTTCAAGGTAAGACCACACAATATAGAGTACTGTACTGTAGGTGTACTGTAAATACATCTTTATACAGTATGCCACAACATGTTCACTACCAATATAATGATGTTGGACTTCAAAACAAAACATTTTACAGACAGACCTCTGGAGCCTAACCTGTTCTAAGTACTGTAGGGGAGCTTCTATACTGGATACAAAAGTACAGAGAAGTACAAGGAAATGAAAACTTTGCTTGACATTTCAGGATATAGTCTTAGCGCTGTGTCCTGTTAGTGCAATGTAGTGGTTAGAGTGTTGAATGGATACCTGGGTTCAAATCCAAGCTTGGTCACATAGCTTACTGACTACGCAGCTGACGCTATCTCAAAGGGTTGTTGTGAGGATAAAAGGGGGGCTGTGCACTGCCCTGAGTTCTTTGAAAAAAGGGCAGGGTAACAGTGCCGCAATCAAATTACTGTACAAAATAAACTCAGGCACCATAGTTCAAACCGGTTTATTACCGCTGGGTTAAATGGGAAGATTTTTAAAATCCACATATTTTGATTTAATTGTATTGTGAGTCAGAATCCTGACAGCAACACGATTATTGTTACTTAGAGAGAATGTTTGTCCTGCCATATTTGGCACTGAAGTTAGAAGCCAGAGTGAACATTTGGTACGTTCTGATTTTGATACTCTCCCTATTGGATATTCCGTCAAGTAAGGGCAAAAGACCTTTGCTGAGAAAACCATGAATTTGTGCTTCTAGAATAGAACGTTGTTTCACTGCTGGTACGTCATATGCCTAATGGATTTAATGTCCATAGCTGAAGGAGGCAGTGCACTATATCACTCCCACTTTGGAGATGCCCTTTCACAGAAAATGTAAACAGGTGTCTAGCTGTTTGACACCTTCTTGTATTTTTAGCAGTGCTGAACGTGGCATTATCTTGCTAAGAAATCTCTGGGAGAGAAATCAGCCAGAAATCTGGGCTGAATGTACCAATGGTCATAGAGCCAATCACGTTCTGCTCACCATGGGGCTCTGTTGGAAATAGTTTTCAACTGGCTACTGCTTCACTTGAATTAGTAGGTTCAACCCTACCTTGAGGCAGGTAGCTGTCACAGGTGACAGATATTGCGCACTTGTAGGCTAGCATTTTTTTTCTTCATAAGGATGTCTCATGGCAAGTATTGAAATGTCTTGGGCTGGCACATGGGATTAGCATAATGTAAATCATAGTGATTTATGATGAGTGGATCAACGTCACGCTCTGGAGAATTTCCTTCTTTGCCACTGTCAACCATGCCTGGTGGCAACTGGCAGTGGTATTAAGAGGATACTTTCCATATAGTAAACATCTGTGTGGTGAGCCATTTTGAATGTTTCATTTGGCCATGTGAAGACTATTTGTGGTAACATCAGTGTGCACATGTAAAGAATAAACTGACCAATTTGGAAGGTTTGTAAGCCTGCTCTTGGAAGGAGTGAATGGAAAGTTATCCCTCATGTTGGCATCTCTTAAGTCTTTGTCAATATACGGTGTATTTTAAAGCCATAGTTTAAATTCTTGGTGGTTTGTGCATTATCTCCATGATGACTGAAATGTTAAAACTTTCTAACAGATTTTTTTTACTGTTTAAGAGCTTCTAATTGGTAGATATTTCTTCTTGTCAGCAGCTACGTTGGCATTGTACATAAGGTTGCAATCCTAGGCATGTATACTTGGAAGCAAGTTCACTTAAAATCAGTGGGCACAATCCAGCCACTGTTAAGCAATGTTAAGTTTCATTCATTCCAGTTGGAGCGTGAGGTCATACCCATTAATCTTAATTAAAACTGCTTCCAAATTCAAGCGTTTAGGACTACAGGTGTCCCCCGTTTAACGCCGGATCGCTCAACAATCTGCATATATGCAAAGATTTTAAAAGACGTGTCTTTTTAAAGCCCCAACTCATCAGCTGTTTCGCGCTAGATAAGGGCTTGGATGTTCAGCGCTGTGATTAAAGCCATAGTGCTGAACATCCAAGCCTTTATCTAAAGTCTCGCTTAACGACGGTTTCACTATATGACTGATTTTCCAGAATGTATCCCCGTCATTAAGCGGGGGACACCTGTAGTTTTATTTATATGTTTAGTGAAAAACATTTTTGCAGCTGAAGTCAAACTACTGAACTTATTGAAGTACTGTAACTCAAGTGGACTGCAATCCTATACAGTGGTTTCCTGGGAGGAAGCCACATTGAACACAATTGGACTTACTTTTGAGTAGACCTGCCTAGGATTGCATAGAGTACTAAAAAGAGGTGAAGGGACATTGTAATACTGAATATTTATTTGATATTCAATTATTTAATGCCCTCAGGGTTAAAATTATCTTGCTCTATACGTCAAACATAACTAAAAGTCTGATTCAAATCAAGGACATAATCCAGCCAAAGGTAAGCATAAAAGCTGAACACTTTTTGAAATGTGCTTATTTCCAAGGGGACAGTACCACAGGTTTAAGTATCCTGTTAAAATACTTTGACTGAATCTTGCCCTGTGTTCATTCAAAAATAAGTTGTTATGATTTTAGTGGAACTTTGCATTCAAGAAATTGGGCTTAGAATTGCTAAATTCAATATTGGCAATATGCTAATAAACAGCCCATTCCTATGCATGTCTACTCAGATGTAAGATCCATTGCATTCACTGGAATCTACTCCCAGGTTTAGGACAGCAGGCAACATGTTATGAAAAGAAGCTGTAGAGTTTAATATTTAATTAAAGCAACAGTTAGATGAATGGTAGTTGGGAAAGCTTGACAAGGAACAGCCCTGCTCTAAACATCTTCACTTAGAAGCAAGTCCCCTTTAAATGTGATTCCAGGAGAAAAAGAAGAGCTTAGCCACGTATTGCCCAGCATCCGGTTTGAACAGAGTCATCTCATCCACATGTATAATGCTAGCCGACCAAGTATCAGTGGAGCTTTCTTATACCAGGTGGTACACTGGGGTGCTCATGCTGCATAGTGGCTGAGGGTGCACTTTTAACAAGTTGTGAGGTGTAGGTTTTTCTGTGATGCCTGGAGTCAGATTTAAATCATACCTGAGTTCACTGGGCCTAATTTCCTTACGTATGGTTAAGACTAGTAAGAGAGAGAGGGAGAATAAATAGCGGGATGGGAAAATAACCAGTGCCCACTCACTAAAGTAACTTTAACAAGATTCATTTTCATAGCAGATTTGCTCTATAAATACTGTATATTAAGCACTAAATAAAGGTTTACTTTGGCAGATGTTTTCCAACTTGATTACACAGAACTGTTACCTCAGCCTTTTTCTCTACCTTTAGGATAATGGGAGTCGGGGTGAATTATGGCAGTTCTGTCAAAAGTCTGGGACAGCTTGCATAATTTAGCATTTGCTGGAGTATATCTGTCACTAGATATGCGTAGGATGGTTTGATTTTTGTTTTATTTTCTTTGCAGTTAGAGCTTTGCCCTGAAACTTGACCACTCAGCACTCATTCTTACCTCAGTGTTGCAGCTGCAGAGGTCCTCCTGAAAAAGCTCCTCTTGAGAGGCTGATTTCCAGGAGTGAATAAAGCAGCTGTAAGACTCTCTGACAACTGGTAACATGTGTGAAAGAATAGTCGAGGGTAAGCGCTGCAACTTCACCCTAGAGACTGCTCAAGACAGTCTTGGAGAGTGGAACTGTATTTTTAAAAATGAGAATGCTAAAGAGAAAAGGGCAGATTCTGGCCAACGTAGTTCAGCCTTCTTGTATGTAGAAGAGGAATGTTGACATAAGCCCACTGCTGTGCATGTCTCATTTGAGTTGCAGTCGTAGGCACACATTTGGACTAGTTTCTATAAATGTACTTACTGGGACTTACTCTCCAGTGTCTCTTGAGGATTGCACATTGCAGTCCTTGAGTAAGTACAAAATGATGTCAAGCGTAACTTAAAACTAGCTTGGGAGTTAATAGATAGGCTTCACTATGTGCACATCTGTGTAATGAAACCTTCCAAACCACGTTTTCTAAGGAAAAGCTGTTTTGGGAGGGAGGGATTTGCAGTTGAGAAACAACAGGGTGATGCTTAACCCTTACTCACTGTCAAACTTTTCTGAGGATTCTGAAGCTTAGTTTATGCACTTGATTTATACAGGGTTGTGCCCTGCTTGTCACTGCACATGAACTGAGACTGCACCCTAGAACAGGGGTTCTCAACCCCTTCCCGGCTGAGTACCACCTCCGGCGCCACTCTCCTGCTGTGTACCACCGGAAGTGGCTGGCGATGACATCATCGCCAGTTACTTCCGGGTTTGCAGATTTTCGGAGGCCAGAAAAGGCAGGTAGGAGGCTCTGGGTGGATGGGAGGGCCCTTCTCAGCATTCCTGAGAGGCTCAGCCAAAGGCAAGAGCCTCTCGGGAGCAAAAATGCACTGCCGAAAGCACCATATCTGAGTGGGGTTCCGGTGGTCTGGAGGTCCAAGTAGACCTGAGTGGAGGTCCGGTGGTCTGGAGGTCCACTGGTGGTACTAGTACCACTGGTTGAGAACCCCTGCCCTAGAACACACCCAATAGTGTTCTGTGACTGTGCATTAGGGAACAATCACTAAAAATGGGGAAGCTGCATTTTTGGCAAGTTTATCCCCCATTCTCTTGAATTAAATAACCCCTCATTGAATAACCCCTGAAGATCCCAAGCGTTCCCCAGAACACATTTTGAAAGCCACTGCTGTTGAAAAGAACATACCGGTAATTCCTATTGCAAGGAGTTTATTCCCAAACAAATCTGTCATTTACTTCTCTGGTTTAAAGCCATCAAACAATATAGCCTGATCGCATTTACTGAAACTATACAGAGGAAGGATCTGGTAATAAAGGAGTTCTGGTTTTTGTTGAGTCTTTACCAGTTAGTGTGTTATCTTCAACAAGATACTGTGATGAACAACAAATAACCAAAAGTGAGGTTGGATACTGATTTTTGGATTGGATAATGGATAATAGCCACCTTGAGTGCCCTTGTTGGAAGAAAGGCGGGGTATAAATTCTTTAATTAATTAAATTAATTCTTGGACAGTATATGATAAATTGATAGCTCCGTTTTTCACATGCCCAAGATACTAGTACAGGGAACCAGCGTGCCAACAAGGCTTCCTACACGAGAGTTGCATTCTGTTCCCAGGTTCACTGCCAATGATACACACATCACTGATGCAGGAATGTCCAGCCCCCACATCATTCAGGCTTGGCCTGAACTTATACTCTCTAAAAAATAAGTTTAAAATGTGATGCAAGTACAGTAGAACTGCCATTTATCACCCTCCGACAGTCTGTCCAAAGCAGCATCATGTTACTATAATTCACTTTCAGCTAAGGGCTCCTAAATTATAACTGATTTCAGGTTGCTCTCTTGACTACTATGATACATGTATCACAGTTGTTATAATAATTGAAATAATTCATTTCAGTTGCATGCCCTTCTTTACTGTGGATCGCAGCTTAGGCTGAGTTTAACCTCAATAAGCTTGGACTTGCTCTGAGAATTGTAAAAATGTTCTCATAAATGTCCAGTTTCTGATCTCAATCTCAGGACTTTGATGAACACCAGATTTATCATGTTTAGTAGCACCAAATTGCTTAGCATCTATCAGTTTCTTTGATAAATATATGTGATTAATGAATACGGGTTTAATGTAATGAAATGGTAAAGTGGTAATTTTGTTTCCTTGCAATAACTTCTGCTTCAGAAGTTGATCCGAGTTGCTCCCAGGTGTAATTGCAGGTAGATTCACACCATAATGTAAGTTCCGAACTGGCCTCATATGATAAAAGGTGTGTGCCCTCACGGCATTTGTGTGTCCTACACCTTTTCCTCACTTCCAGGTGCATTTTGTCAATTGCATGGAGGGGGTTGGTTCATCTACATCACCCCTCTATATCCACTGCAAATCATATTTTAAAAGTGTGCTGCGTGTGTATATTTGTTGTATGAGACCAGTTTGACACTTAAAGTGTCATCCCTACTGTGCCAAAATCATGTCATTGGTTTTATAAAATGTGAAATAATAGCACGGTAGCTTTGGATCTAAGGCTACAAAGAAAATAAAAACAGCCTGAAAAATGTGTGTGGTTTTATACTAAATACTGTACCGTTGAACTTGTTTCCCTAAGATCACTTTTAAGTGACATTCCATGAAAGGTTGGTTTTGTGTAGTAAACAATAATTGCCTTTCTTAAAATAAGTTCTCCAGTGTTACTATTTTTCACTTTTAAAAAAAATAGACATCAGGGAAAAGAGGAAACTCTATAAAGCCTTCAGACCTAATAGATGCTGCTGCTTCCTGGGTAGGGTAGTTGTATGCTTTTTATTATACCAACTGCTTTCTCATTTCTCAAGTCTCGGTTGTTCCCGGAGCTCAGTTTCATAATTTATAGCTAGTGACTTACAACTGTGGGCATTTGGGATTTATGAATGCGGAAGGAATTGTATGCTTTAGTGTCTACATGACACTCTCCTGTTACCTTTACCACATTCCCATGGGATAGACCCTCCACACACATACCCGTAACTTTATCATAAATCTATTAAAAATAAACAGTTGTAAGGAGCCTTTGTCTTCATAAATCTGATTTATAGCCACCTGCTAAAGATGACTATGAAAACATTTGGTAAGAGTCACCCTGACAACCTACGAGGACTATGACACAAAGGCCAAAGTAGCCTGAGTATCCCACAATATTTCAACAGGAATAATCTTATGATCCTTATTTGATGATCAAGAATATGAGCTGTGATTGGAATTTTGTCTCCGTAAAGGATTCTTGTGGACATCTTAAGGGAGGGGCCATAGCTCTGTGGTGGAGCACATTCTTTGCATATGTGCGAAGAATTCTATTCAGTCCATACCATAATACAACTAGGGTTAGGAAAGATCCTGCTCTGAAACCTTATGGAGCTGCTGATAGCCAGTAGGCCAATGGTCTGATTTGGTCCAAGGCAGGTTCCTATGTTTGGCTTAGAGCAGTTTTCTCAAACTGTGGGTTGGGACCCACTTGGTGGGTTGTGACCTGATTTCTGGTGGGTCCCAGGTGATGGAAAGATCAGATAAGAAATTGCCACAAGTCCTGAGGCTGTTAAAAAAATCAGATAGCTACTAATTGCCCTTCAAAGAGCTGAGCTCCTGCAGTTTGCAAGGTAGCTGCTAATTACCCTGCAAGCAGCTGAGCTCTTTACTTGTAAATAAATAAATATGTTTATTTATTTATTTAAATATAAATAAATATTTATTTATTTATTTCTAGACCACTTTTTTTAAGTCTCGTAAAGCTAGGTGGATCCCGATAGAGTGTCATTTTAAAAAGTGGGTTCCGGTGCTAAAACGTTTGAGAACCACTGGCTTAGAGAAAAGAAGTTGCATGCCCTTCCTTACTGTGGATCGCAGCTTACGCTGAGTTGAGCCTCAATAGCTTGGACTTGCTCTGAGAATTGTAAAAATGTTCTCATAAATGTCCAGTTTCTGATCTCAATCTCAGGACCTTGATGAACACCAGATTTATCACGTTTAGTAACACCAAATCAAGTCTGGGAGTAACAGCCTAATCCTAACTAACTATCGAGTGGATGGTCCAGGGCCGCCCGCCGGATCCTATCCCCGTTCCGAGCCACGCTGACGCGACCCGGAGGTCTACTCGGGAAAGGGAACGTTCATCCCCTTCCCCTGGTGTAAACCGGGAAGGCCTGATGGGCCTCCTCGGATTTCCACCAGCTAAATAATTGGTGGAAGGTTGTGTAACAGCTGAGCTGGCCGGAACAGTGACGGGGATATGGCGGATACCATCCCTGCCCCTTCCAGGCCGCCCCCTCTCTCACCACCTGGACCGCCCCCGCGCCTGCTGGTGGGAGTCTTACCTTCCTCTGGTGGCCCTGGAGACATTCCGGCGGCAGAGTGAGGGCGGCCGGCCTTGCGCCAGCCAGCTTTACTTATGCGTTGTCGCGAACACGTTAGTTCCACCGCTGTTTCTTTGTGCAGGATTGCGCTCTTTGTCTCATTGAACATATTGGGGCTTCTGAAAAAACATACGCAGGATCAGGCATCAGTGTATAAGAGAGGAAAATATGCCAGTCATCAAATATTTTTTAAAACCCTCGAAGAAGATCAAGAACATTTTTTTAATGTGTCCACTGAAGATGGAGCAAGAAGAAAATAAACTTATAAAACCCTAGCCAGGGTGCTAAATTTAACTCAAACATTTGTAAGACATTTATAGTGGTTAAGAGCTGTTAAGCAAAGGACTGAGGAGTACTTCACACATACAACAAACTTTGGCTTGTCGCCAAATGGTGGCACTTGTACCTATAACACGTTATTCAAATGCCTTTTGGTACATTCACATTTTATATTTTTGGTCTGCATCTAAAGGTGCATAACATTAAAAGATCATAGGTTTACTCTGAAAAACGTTATGTGCAGCAACCCCAAGCTATCTAGAAAGAATCTCCTTTCCCCTCTGAATCTAGTTCTGATGTGTAACTGCTGCCATCCAACAGCACTGAGAAGAATTTTTCACTGGTCAGAGAGTCCCTCTCTCCCCCCACAAGTGAGGAGGTGACTAGCTTTGCTGGAGCCTAGTTAGGGAGCCTGGCTAGGGTAGCTTATAATATAGTGTGTGAAATCTTTATCATTTTGAAATTAGTTTTATGTGGCATTTTAATTTTTATATCATGTGGCAATGAGCTTTTGGAATAAATCAGGATACCACTGGAACAGTAAAAAAGAAGAAACAAACCACTTATCAGAATCCTTTTCATATATATATATATATATATATATATATATATATATATATATATATATATATATATATATATATATATATGGTGATACAGAATTTCCTCTTCTGTGATGATATATAGATATAGATATAGATATATAAAACATCACAGAAGAGGAAATTCTGTATCACCATCCTAAGTGGATGGATTATTAAAGAAAGATCGATTGTATTTAGTCCAGATTTTTACTCAAAAGTGATCTTAGAAGATATGGGAATGTTGAAAACGGGACAAGTCACACATTTAACTAACAGCTTTACAGGCGTTCTTGGCTTTTAAATTGGGTCACTGATGTTCTTTCTTTGAACAAACTGTTCTAATTGGAACAGTAAATCATTGAAGATACGCAAAGTAGATTCCCTTGTAAGGTGGACAACTGGACTGTTCCTTTTTACTGCTCGTAACATGTGCAGTGCATTCTGTTATTGCCTGTTAAGAGACATGGTGTCAGTATGAAAGCATCGTCTTTTCCCCATAGTTCAGTCAAGGCCAATCTCCTTCTGCATTTGCTTGAGATAATCAATGAATTTCGGCATAGCTTTACAAAAGCATTTGCCAGGACATGACCCAGGACAGCTCTGAGTGCGCTAAGAAATGTTGCACTGGGGCACAGGTGACATAAAATGTGTCATATGTTTCAGGTAAGCATTCATACATGCACGCATGCATGCATACACACATATTTTTAACATACACATTGGGAAAAGGAAAAAAAAAACCAATCACAAATAGTTCTCTCCCTCTTATACACACACATATATACCGTATTGTCACAGATATACCGTATTGTCCGAGTATAAGACGCACCTGATTATAAAACGCACCCGTAAAGTTTGGTGCTATTAAAAAAAAATAATTAAATCACTGGCATTAAATTGCAACAGCCTGATTATAAGATGCACCCCTAGTTAAAAAACTTAAATTAGGAGAAAAAAGCGAGTCTTATACTCAGACCAATACGGTATATGTGCACAGAGATCACAATGAATTCTTATTCTGCTCCCTTGAATTGCTTTTCTTTCCTTTATGCTTCCTGCACCAGATGCTTCTGCTCCTTACACATGTGAAGGCCTAGAGACATTTTAGAATTAGGAGAAGGGAAGAGTTTAAAATGATAGAGATGTTTGTATTTTAGGGTTTTTTTTCCTCTTGAAACATGGATGGCTCTGTTTTCGGAATGCTACAGTATTTGTAAGCCCAAATAATATAACCTACTTTTTTTTTGTTTGAAACCATGTTAATAAGTTTTTGTTTTAATTTTAAAATTTATTGTTGAACAACTGTTAAAGTAATATGTTTAGGTACCTAAGGCTGCAATTCTGTGCAAGCTTGCCTGGGAGTAAATGCCATTAAAGACAGTGGGACTTACTTCTGAGTAAATGTGCATAGGATTGTAGTGCAGATGCTTGCAGTTTTCTTTTTAAAGCTGGGTATTATTTGTAAAAATGCATGCCTAGGGCTGCAATCCTATATATACTTACCTGAGAGTAAGTTCCATTGAACTCAAGTGTTTCTGAGTAGACGTGTATAGGATTGCACTGTTAGTTTTTATTCACCCTTCATAAATATGCCAAACAAGACTATGTTATGTGCTAATTTACATATGTTCTCCTAAAATCATCCTAGTTGTTGTTACATACTATTTACATCTGCATGTTTGAGTCAGAATAGGGCCAGGTAATGAACAAATGCATGTGCGTTCAAATGCTTATCCCATTAAAAAAATGCAGCACAGGCAGGTGACATTTGCATTTTGCAATTGGATGTGCATCCCAATGTACATTCAGTTTATAGCAGCACACAGTGCCAGTGATACATGCAGATACATGCATGTTTTTAGTGTTGCAGGTGACCTCTACATTTGATAAGCAATCTGTATTGCATGTATTTTCCCAAATGTCAATTGTTCCTTCTGCTTGCCTCCCTCCCCATCAAGAATAAAAGTGGTTTTTTTCTCCCTACAAGTTGAAAAATTCCAGGGATTTTACATCTCTGTTTACTTGTTTGTTTAGAATATTTTAATCCTGTCTTTCCATGAGTCACTTTTCCAAATGGCTAACAAAATCAATTAATAAATCAGTTATAATGAAACCACTTAAACAGTGAATGAGCCACGGTTATCACAAAAGTAAGACTAACCATCCAGTCGTCGTCGTCCCCCTTGCCTCCTGGGTTGTTCACTATTATATGAAAACAGCCTACGTAAATGGTGTTTCAGCCAACCAAGTCTAATGTGTTCATGCCTCAGAGTGTTGTGTGAGGACCAAGCCTGAATACATTCAGCAATTGTGTTTACTCTGCAAGCTCATCACATTGATGAATAATAGCAATCTCGATGTCCAGTTAGTTAGTAAAAAACCTCAGATCTTTCCTGTTCTGTCATTTCTTCTTTCAGGCAATTGAAAAAATTATTATTCCTCAAGTCCACAAACCTTCATCTTGCAGTGTTTTTGTTTTCCTTCATTACTCCAGTTCATGAGGTCACCCAGTTCATCTTACGTACCGTATTTCTTCGAGTCTAAGGCGCCATTGATTCTAAGGTGCACCTTTACTTTCAGTACGACCAGCAGGGGGAAAAAAACCTCCATCGATAGTAAGACTCACCTCCCTTCATTGAATCTACCCGCTCAGCACCAACTCTCCCCAGCATGTCTCCTGCAGCTGAAGATGACTGAGTGCACTGCCTTTGCGTAGCATTTCTGGCCCCACCAGAAAGTGCTATTTCCTTCATTACCTGGGCTTGGGGGAGCTTCAGGGAGGCCTGCGCAACCCTCTGGGGCATTTCTGGTTTTCACGAAAACCGGAAATGGCTGAAAATCACAGTTTTTTTGCCAAACTGAAGATCGGGGAGGCCTGCAGAGGGTCACGCAGGACTCCCTGAAGCTCCCCCAAGCCCCAGTAAGTAAGAATTTAGCATTTGGGGGTGCTTTTTGGAGACCTTTGATTCTAAGACGCACCCCATTTTTTGAAATGCTTAATTGGGAAAAAACATGCGTCTTAGAATTGAAGAAATACAGTAACTTGGCTCCAAACCTATTCTCACTTGCTTGGGAGCAGGTCCTATGGAAGTCAGTTTCAGCTACTTCTGAGTAAACATGTATTGAATGGGACTGCTCATCTGAAGTTAAACAGATGTGTTCCTTTTGAATTTCTCAAGGGCAAACCACTCCAGATTACCGTGATTTTCAAAATAATCTGCTTTGAATGCTTGTTAAATTTGGGCACTATTATTTGTAGTTATACACTGTCACACCCAGTCGTTCTAGGAGGGTGTGATTCCCTCAATGGATTCTCTTATGCCTCCTCTCCCTGTCCAGCTGCTGGACCTGTGTCCGAAAATCAGTGATAGTGCTGATTGCCAAGGAGTATTTATTTATTTAAAATTATTTATATCTCACCCTTCCATTCCTTACAGGGGACCATCAGGGCAGCAAACAACACTTAAAAAACAATACACGACAAATCATAAATTAAATAAATGGAAGACAATTAAAATACATATTACCACTTGCATGGCCAGAGAGAGCAACCCAAAACAGAACAAATTAACAAAAGGCCAACTGAAACCGGTATATATATTTTTTCACCATCTCCTTAAAGATGCTTAGTGACTGAGCCAGCAGTCCTCCTGAGGAAGGGAGTTCCATAGCCTGAGTGTCACCACTGAGAAATGCCTGTCTTACATTTCCGTCAGTTAAGCTCTCCAGGTGGAGGGCATGGAACAGAGCATTTGATGAAGTGAACAGGCAGGCTCATGTGGGAGAAGGCAGGCCTTCAGGGATCCAGGTCCCAAGCCGTGAAGGGTTTTAAGCAGTGAGTGCATTTACCCTGACATAGCTGATCAGTGTTTGACAGGGCTACAGCCCCAGGTGCTGTGCATACATTTGGATCTGGCAGGGCCAACTGACTGTTTTGAGCTGTGCCTGGAAGAGACGGTGAACTGACGAGGGGTGCCCCGTTTCCTGCTTCTGTCCTTCAACCCCCCTCAACCCACCCAATTGCTTCACCCACACTTTGAGAGTGAGAAAGGAGGATCAAGGCAGTGGCAAAACAGCGCTTCACCTAGTGCCACCGCCATATCCATCATAGCAGCAATGCTAGAGGGGGGAAAAAAGCAGAATACCACAGTGATCCTGTTCTGGTTGCTTTCCTTTCGGGACAGCAGTCAGAACAGGATGACTCCACTTCTGTTCCTTCTTGCTCAGCCAGCCACTGTCAGGCAGGCAAGAAGGAGATGAATACAGAGTGCCCCCCGCCCCCCCCTTTACTTTCACTGCCTCCCACTTGTTCCCATCCAGCCATGTCATCAATACACAGGCTGGGTGGGGCACGCTGGGAGTTGAAGAGGACTGTGCTCCCAGCATACTCTGCCCAGCACGAGTGTTTGAATGTGGCCAAGTGGGAGCAATCAGAGATAAATGTAAAGATGCGGGGGGGGGGGAGGTGCTCCAAGACCGCTGTGCTCCCCTCCCTTCTTCTATCCTCCGCTGCCTGGCTACTTCATTAAACAGCTGAGCAGGCAAATGACAAATTACTGCCTAGCCACACACAAGAAGGAAAAACAAAACAGGGAGGAAATTAGAGCACTGACTCTGGTGCCACTGAAATGGGGGGGGGGAGGTGCATGCTGTTGGGGGCTGCAGATCTGTACCATTTCAGGCAATGGATCCTCTTGGGCCACCCCAGGATCTGGGCTGTACTGTTTAAGAAACAATTGAAATGTAGATGTCCAAATGGTGACAGCTGGTCCTAGATGATGACAGAAACATCTTGTGAACATATCTGGAGTTGTGGATATTTAGTTTATCTAGAATGGTTAGTATATTGGAAGGCTTCATGTTCGTCTAGTTTTTGTGGCAGGAAAGAGTTCTCTTTATGCTCTGAAATCCAAAGTGGATCTGGATTCAGATGAAACATGCATTAAAAAAAAAACTTCACTTTCTAATTGTGCTTCCTAGCATAGTCAGTCAATAATATTCTTTTTCTTATTTCTTGGCGTGTACTCTTGGTTAAGTAGCATATCCACTTAAACTGGTGTAATAGTCATTCTTTCTTTCCAGAGATCTCTGGAAATACTGAGTTTGTGTAGACGAACTAGAAATCTGTAACAGAATTTTTAGCACCAAATTATAATTTCTAACATTGTTTTTTATACCAGTTTAACGGCGCAATCCTGTGTAACTTTAGACCGGCGAAGCTCTCGCTCCACCAACCTAAAGCATCGTAAAAGTGCCATAAAGCACTTTTGCGGTGACTTGGGAGTAAGCAGCGCTGGCTCGGAGGCTAGCACAGCTCACTCCCCCAGCATCCCAGACCTGCACTAGCCGCCACAGGTAAGTGCTGCGCCGGATGGTGCAGGGACGGAGGCAGGCGGGACGGGGTGGCAAGGGAGGGGGCCCATTGGCCACCCGGGCTGGGAGAGGGTGTGGATATCGGCACCGATATCCTATTCCCCATCTTAGCCTGCACCAGCCTTACACAGGCTGAGGAGGCCCATGTCTGAGGAGGCCCATAGGCCCCAGGTTTGCCTACACCCGGGGAAGGGGACAAAGGTCCCCTTCTCCCAAGGTGCACTCTAGCAGCGCTGGCACGGCCCGGAAAGGGCCTAGGATACAGTGGCTAGCCCTTTAGGTCGGCCTCTTAAACTTACACAGGATTTATTTAAGAGATTTTTTTGCACTGCCCATGGGATAAAACCAAAATAAATATCTAGTACTGTATAATAGTGCCTAAGTATCAAAGTCTTCTAAATCACTTTTTTTTTAACCAGCACTGTCTGATTCATTTAACGTTACCGGTATTTACAGTATGCCCTGTGCAGGTTTATGGGAGCCTGTGGTTTATCTGTTTTCATCATTCATTCACATTGAACAGTGTGGTGAAGCTGTCCTAAAACAGGGTCCATTTCACATGTTGCACAACAGCAAACTCTTGTTCATGAGAGTACAGTATATTCAACAGGGAGCCACAGACAATCCCTGCTCTCTAGTAGCTGTATCTTATGATAGAACTTTTTATCACATTCCCATGTTACATGTTTAGGTATAACTAGAAAAAAACCTTAGATATCACCCATATGTGAATAGGCCCTGAATTCATTGCATTTGGCAATAAAGAATTCCAGAAAGTATTGCAGCCACCTGAACAAATTGTCCCCATTAGCCTCACAAAATAAAATATATACATGTTCCAAGCGCATCAGTTTAGAATTGGGCATTTTATTGGATTTACAAATGATCGTACCTGAGAACATTCATTTTAGTAGAGCAAAGAGATACTATTCGTGATGATTCAGTGTTTCCTTGAGTGTTCCTGAACACAACTCGTACATTTCAAACAACAAGATGAAGTGTTATACCTTTTGTTAACAGCAAGACATTAGCAAAGTTATTTGAAAGTAGTTTTCAGTACTGTGTGTTGCTCATAAAAACTGGAAAAAATGAAAAGAGAAAACTGCAACCTATCCTGCCAAACATGGAAGCCTGAAAGTTGCTGAAATAATAAGTGGTTGGGATAAGCAGCGAGGTGGCCAAGTTTGCGGATGACACTAAACTTTTCCGGGTGGTAAAGAACAGCAGGGATTGTGAAGAGCTCCAGAAGGATCTCTCCAAACTGGGAGAATGGGCAGCAAAGTGGCAGATGTGCTTCAATGTAAGTAAGTGCAAAGTGATGCACATTGGGGCAAGAAACCAAAATTTCACATATACGCTAATGGGTTCTGAGCTGTCTGTGACGGATGAAGAGAGAGATTTTGGGGGTGCTGGTGGACAGGTCGATGAAAGTGTCGACCCAGTGTGCGGCGGCTGTGAAGAAGGCCAATTCCATGCTCGGGATCATTAAAAAAGGGATTGAGAATAAAACGGCCAATATCATTCTGCCTTTGTACAAATCGATGGTAAGGCCACATCTGGAGTATTGTGTCCAGTTCTAGTCACCACACCTCAAAAAGGATATAGTTGAATTGGAAAAGGTACAGAAAAGAGCGACCAGAATGATTCGTGGGCTGGAGCACCTCCCTTATGAGGAAAGGCTACAGCATCTGGGGCTTTTCAGTCTAGAAAAAAGGCGCCTGAGGGGGGACATGATTGAGACGTATAAAATTATGCATGAGATGGAGAGAGTGGATAGAGGGAAATTCTTCTCCCTCTCGCACAACACCAGAACCAGGGGACATGCACTAAAATTGAGTGGAGGAAGAGTTAGGACAAAATAAAATATTTCTTTACCCAGAGTGTAATTCATCTGTGGAACTCCTAGCCACAGGATGTGGTGATGGCACCAGGCCTAGATGCCTTTAAAAGGGGTTTGGACAGATTCATGGAGGAAAAGACCATCACAGGTTACAAGCCATAAGCAACCTCCTGGTTTTAGAAGTAGGTTTTCTCTGTGCCAGATGCAAGGGAGTGACAGCAGGAAACAGGTTATCTTGTTGGCTGTGTGCTCCCTGAGGCATCTGGTGGGGCCACTGTGTAATACAGGAAGCTGGACTAGATGGGTCTTTGGCCTGATCCAGCAGGGCTCTTCTTATGTTCTTATGTTCTGCTACTTGTCCTACTGGACCATTAGGAAGTGAGTGCTCTATGAGCTCACGGGTCCTGCCCCCCTTCCAATGTGCCGGGAAACAGTTGCATGGGGGAAGGTTGTCCAAATCACCCCTCTGTGTACAATTTAAATACTGTACTAGTTTCAGCCACCTTTCCCCTCTCCCCATGCTGCAGTCCAATCCAATCTGCTATTTACTGCATTTAGCTCTAGCTCAATATTGCCACAATATGGCTCAGTATTGATCCATCTAGCTCAAAACAACAGAATGTGTAGGTGGCTCTTCAGGGTGTCAGACAAGGGTCTTTCCCAGCCCTATCTGGAGATGCTAGGAAGTGTACAGCATGTGCTCTATCACTGAGCTATGGCACTTTCCAAGTACGCAAGGACCAGAATAGCTTTGCAATTTCTCCTCTACCTTGAAATCTTGATGCTGTGTTTCACCGTTATCTACTTCACCTATGTCTAAAGAATTAGGTCCTGTCCTTTAAACTACCTTTTCATAGGAGGTTGTTCCATGGTTGTGGCTCAAAAATGTGTGGTATGCAAGAAAAGGAATGAATCAATGTTTTCCTGGTCAGTCACCTTCCCTTGAGCAACTGGCTTCTTCTGTTTATGCTTTCCAGAGAGAATATTGCAAAGTCATGCTGCATCGTCTGGAAAAATAAAATTTCCTTTTCAATTCTGTGTAGTACCTTTTCGATCACAATGTAGAAGTCTCTCTACAGGCACATACATGCACATTAGACCACATGCTTATGTAGCCTAAGTGGCCAGTGGTCTGGCTCTGCCTGATAGGTGAACTCGCTGCTATCCCATGCATTTCACCATGGTCTTACCATGTAGCTAGATGCTACAGATAGCTGACTTCCAACAGGGGGAAGTGATGTTTGCTCTCTGTCAGTTACACTTGAGCTATTTGGAGTGAGCTGTAGAAGTAGTGTACCTGTGCTGATCACTTCCTTTCGTGGGAGTGAATTTCCTTGCCAATCTTACCATGGTTAAATATTATAGAAGACACAATATTAAGAGGCTAAACTGTTGCAAATAATTCCAATAAGCGATAAGTGATAATCAATAAGCATTTAGAGAGCTATGGTTTGAATGTGGTTTGATTTACATAATAAATCATTTCACATACCGTACATTCTTTCATTAATTTTAACAACAGCCCTGTAAGCAGGCCTGGCTAATGCTCAGACACTGCCTGAGGAAGCCCAGAATTGCTGCGCCCCACCAGAAAAGAAAAGAAAACCTTGCAGACCGTATCACGGTGGATAGAGAGGGAAGGGAGCTGAGCCCAGCCCCTTCCCTTCTCTTCCGCTGCTCTAGGCAACAAGACCTTCCTCTGCACAGGTCCTGTTTCAAATGAACAGGAAGAATGCTAGGAGCCAAGCATGCTCCACTCTTCCTTTTCAGTTGAAGCAAGACCCATGTGAAGGAAGGAGACTCTCCCTCTTCCAGCCCACTTGGCTGCCTTGATAAGCAGTTGTGTGGGTGGAGATAGCAAGAAGGTAGCCGTGACCGTTTCCCTCCCCCCCCCTTCTTCTTCCAGCAGCGTTTACCTCTACCCTGTTTCCCTGAAAATAAGATCGGGTCTTATATTAATTTTGGCTCCAAAAAACGCAGTAGGTCTTATTTTCAGGGGATGTCTTATTTTTTAATGTACCGGTACAACAATTTACATTTATCCAAATGCAATCATGTCATCTTCTTCTGGAACATCGTCATAACTTTCCAAACCCTGCATTCTGGCCTGAATTTCTTGCGACTCCATTGCCTGTAGATCCATTGGCCCAATCATGTCCAGCAATAGAGTGGGCGAGTATTGGCAGGCGAGCTCCAAACTGCCGGTAGGTCTTATTTTCAGGGTAGGTCTTATATTTAGCAGAACCCTTTAAAATCAAGCTAGGCCTTATTTTCGGAGTAGATCTTATTTTCAGGAAAACAGGGTAGCTGTCTGTGAGCAAGAAAAGGATCAGATTTTGCCCTTCTGTGGTAGTAGACTTCCTGATCCTGCAGACACTACCATGGAGAGTCTAGGATGCTTTCTCACTGATATTAGACAACCACATGATTTTTCCCATATATTCAAAACCCACATGGAACCTTCCCATCTGAACAGAGAAGCAATCGAAATAATAAAACATCCAACTGCAGTAAATAGGAAGGGGGAATCTGTAGAGGTTAGCGATAGTTGGCTTCCAGTCATCAAAAGGTCTCGCACTTTGACAGATCACAGAACAACAGGAAACCAAGAGAAAGATTAACATCGCAGATAATTTAGCACCTAAGAATTTTTCACGATGTGTGGCTGTTTAAACTCTCAACAATTGGCTGCATGAGGGAGGGCTGTTGCGCTTTGCTGCCCCATTTTATATCTGAAAAATCTTAGTAGCTATGGGACTTGGTTACAAAAATGGTGGTATGACTTTAAGGAACCTGGCAAAGGCAGCAGTTAATCTTTCAACAACTTGTGCTAAGAAGAACTAGAGCAGACAGCAAGTTGCTGCACCTTTGATAATGCTCCTCATGGTTTAGGAGTGAAACCTTAGGACAACCCCTTGTTCTC
The DNA here is from genome assembly GCA_026170595.1 of Plestiodon gilberti rubricaudatus. Lineage (NCBI taxonomy): Eukaryota > Metazoa > Chordata > Lepidosauria > Squamata > Scincidae > Plestiodon > Plestiodon gilberti. Next base: position 21,141,692 of record JANXHW010000002.1, on the reverse strand, counting down.
TTGTTAACTTAATAAAACGACCAGAACAACCTGGAAAATGTTTCCTTTTATTAATTCAAACCACATGGAAGATTCTGAACTCACAGATTAAGAAGTGAAAAGGGTACATGGTGTATTCTGGGGGGGGGGGGGGGAAACTCACACATAATGCAAGATAAAGAAATCTACATGGATTTTGCATCCAAACGTGCACTACATCCGGGGAGAATGCTCATTTCTATATGGATTTTCGCATGTTTGCCCAGGGCTGGAGGTGAGATTTGAACTGGGGAATTCCTGGTTCACAGATCACATGCTTAGGCATTATACTACGTCAGCTCTATTTAAACTCTGCCAGACAGTGTATGTGATATTCTAAAACCATCATTTTAAAAAGTTGTGAAATATTGTGTTATTAAAAAAAAAAATACATCCCGAGAGGCTAGATAACATTCAAAAAGTACTTCTTGAATTGTGAGAAGTCAGATCAGGAAATACATCGTTTTACCAGTGAATGCAGTGGTCTTTGTGTGTCTTAAGATTAGGCTAGTCCTTGAAGCACTGCGGATCTGTGTATGCATCATTAGCTGTGTTATAAAATCAGGAAATGTAGCATGAAAAGGTGCCATATCCTTTGACATTAATCAAATAAATAAATCATGTTGTACTTAGAAGCACAAAATAGAAGATGAGTGCTCCTAGCTGTAGATTTCCACTGTGATTTGAGGCAATGTGGTTTGATTTTTTGGCACCGTTGGTAAACCAGAAAATTATCGAAATAGTTTAGCTCCCCTGCCAACACACATCACTATGATTATGGCTTCACGCAAACCACAACTGTGCGATAAGCTGCAGTTTATTATGGAAGACTACGAAGCCTATCATGTCTAACTGATCTTGGGCTCAGCCCGAAGACTGTGATACAGCATATGCTGATAATAACACCTTTATGAAGTAAAGAGCAACCAAATATTCTCTGTGCTTGCGTGCAGCTATAGGGTGGAGTCCTGAAGCTAGTTACGCATTCATTTGGTTCTCTTGAAGTTAATGGTATTTAGCAGTGCACCGTCAGTCAGTGTAGTGCATGCAAAGAGCTAATAGGGAGATTTACAGACGTCTAGGAAATTATCTTGTGTCTATACGTTTCAGTGTCTCCTCTGCTGCCTTTCTTGACACATTCTTTTCTAAGAGAGGTCTTCTCTATTGCATAAGGACCTGTAAAAATGTTTTAAAAGCACTTCTAGTTTTCAGAGTGCAAATTCCAGTAGGGAAGCTAAGCCATTCATTTTCTATTGGTGGGTTGTGACCTAACCTAAAATAAATTGTATCAAAATGACTTTTGTTTAGGTTTGTTTGTTTTTTTAACAAAAAAATGAAAAGGAAAAAGAAGAGTAGGAGAAAAGAAAAAAGAAGAAAAACAGAGAGACTGCTTAATAGCAATAATTATAACAAGTTATTTTGTACTTAAATAGTGACAAAATGCAAACAACCCAGTCCTATCCCCCGCCACACTATAGCATCCAGCTGCGCCAAGAAGGCACGTGCTGCATGTTATGTTGTGTGTGTGTGTGGGGGGGTGACCTGAAGGCAAACCAGAGGTAAGTAAAAAACTTGTTTACTTGCCTCCATGTATGAGTTTCTTCGGACCTACGCCTATATAGCTGGCATAAGTCAGAGGAGAAAAACAGGAGGGACAAGACAAATGAGAGGGGATAGGATTCTGGTTCATGCCAGTGCCACCAGAATCAAACCTCTCCCGATCCTCCCCTGCCCTTCCCCCAACCCACCCTGAAACTCTCCCTGTCCTCCCCCGTCACCAGCTTACCAAGAGTGGCGGCATGGCTCGCGGCACGGCAGCATGGCTCTGCTGCTGCTGCTTTGCAGCACCGACAGCTTAGACTGACCCAACAGCAGTGTGATCTTCGCACCGTCGCAAAAGGCCCTTAGAATTGGGCCATTAAACAGTAAGAGCAACAATGATGTCATTGGTCTTTATTCTTCTTGTAAGTTGGCTCCCTCTGTTTCAGTGTTAGTGTTCTTTTTAATTCTTTCCAATGGACTATTCCCAATATGATGTCAGCCTGCTATATTTTCTCCACATTCTTTCAGTGGTCTTCAATAACCAGTTTTTCTCCCTTAAAAATCTACAGCAGTTTGTATGTGGTTCCCTGCATTATTCCAGTTTTCTACCCTTGTCAAACCAACTATTGCAGTCCCAACTTTACCTTATTTTTTGCCCAAATGTCTTCACCATCACATTTCTTTCTATCTTCCTTTTCTGTTCTCAGCACTGTCAACTTCATTTATCCCTCTATGAATGTTCCAAGATGCAGACATGTGCACCCCATATTTTCTTATGATGATGGTTATTTCCTTACCCCCCCCCCTTTAATCTACAAACTGTTCAGGTAATATTATCAAATGACAGGCTGACCTCTTGACAGGTTCTACTCATACAGTATAGTTCCTGAGGCTGCCTGAACAGCGCACTCACTTTCTTCACGTTTCCCAGTCTCTTCCCCAGCCCCTAACATGTACTGAGTCTGGGTGTGTTGTTCTCCTTCGTCATATTTGGCTCACAGTACAATCCTGACGGTTGGTCGGTCATCAGAACGAGCGTTCCGCCGCCCGAAGTAGTTGCAAATGTGCTGTAAAGCACATTTGCAACTACTCATGAGCAAGGAAGACCGGCGCAAGGCTGGCCTCCCCTGCTCCGCCAACAGAGCGCCCGCTGGACCACCGCTGGACCCAGGTAAGGATCCAGCGGGGGGCGGATCGGAGGTAAAGGGAGGAGACCCATAGGCCCAGCCAGCCTGGGAGGAGGTGGGGGACAGCCTCGGCCGTATTCTGGTTCCCGCCGGGCAGCTGGGCTATTACACGGCCTCCTCCGACTTTCGCCAGCAATTTTGCTGACGGAAATTCGAGAAGGCCGATCGACCCGAGCGCCATTTACACTCGGGGAAGGGGACGAGGGTCCCCTTTCCCGAATATACCTCCAGCCGAGTGGCAGCCTGACCGCGGCGGAGCACAGGATCTGGCGGGCGGCTGGGCCGCCCACCGGATCCTTACACAGGATTGCTCTGCCCGTGTAGCTTCCCATCATCGTGTTCCTTTTCTTTGTGCCTGTGCACAAGCCTAAACGACCATTTATTGTTCTCAGAATTGTCTGTGCAAGTGCAGGTCTTCCTTGTTTTTGGCATGTGTGGGTGTACTGATGTTGGGCTTTCTTTTTCAAAAATTCATGATTTTCCTACATAGTTCCAGGATTTCTCCTCCTCCACTTGGAGACTTCCTATTTTGGTGCCCAGCTTATCTTCACCTGTAATCTTGTTGTCTCGTGTGCTCCCTGAGGCATCTGGTGGGGCCACTGTGTGACACAGGAAGCTGGACTAGATGGGCTTTTGGCCTGATCCAGCAGGGCTCTTCTTATGTTCTTATGTTAATGATTATTGTTATACAGTACACTATTTGTATTCCACCCTTCCTCCTAGGATCCCAGGACAGCACCCATAGTTCTCCCTTTGCCTGTTTTAGCTGTGTCACCCTGTGAGATAAGTTAGGTGGAGAGGGGGGGGGAGTGACTACCCCAGGCTTACTCAGTGTGCTTCACATGGCTAAAAAAGAATTTGACTAAGGGTGTCCCTACCCCTAAGCCGATGCTCTAACTGCTACATCAGTGAACACACTTGCAGGGAATTATGCACAAGAGACTTTTTTATGTTTTTCTAATTGCTGCAATTTGTTTTTCCATATAAGTATTTCAAAAATGAGGAAAGAGTGTTCAGCAAGAGGAAAATAAAAATAAAAAGACCTCTGAGAGTGAAGGGTGGAGATGTAATCTATATTGGATAATTACCACAAGGACTACAACAAAACATAGTGGAGAAGCTTTCACTCACCACTTAGGCCCCTATGGTAGGGTTATATAAGGTTCATTAATAAATCTAAGTTGGAGATCAAATAAAGGTTGAATCATTTGCGTAGAACAGTCTTGTAAGCCAAGGAACCTCATTAGTTTAAGAACTGAGCCTCATAAAATTTCGTGAAGATCGTTTATGTGCTGAACCGACATATACCAGGAGTAGCCCTTTTGGGCCAGGAATGTTTATCCTGTGCCCTACAAATTGGAGAAAATAAAATAAAGACAATTAGACATTTTTGGCATTGAGGGAGATTGGAGAATATGAGAGAGAGAGAGAGAGAGAGAGAGAGAGAGAGAGAGAGAGAGAGAGAGAGAGAGACGCAATTAAGGATGAGGCCATGTTTCCTAGCTGATGCCTGTTACATAAGGTCATATCAGTCGTTTGTTAGGCTGCCTAGCCCGTTGTGGATTGGATTATAAAATGCGTGACGCTTCCCAATACTGAGCCAGGCCATTATTCCATCTGTCCACTCTGACTGGAAGCACTTCTATAAGGTTTTAGAAAGAGGTCTCTCAGCCCTGCTGCCTGAGAGCCTTTAAACTCAAAATTCTAGGAATTAAGCTGGGATACAGCTCTTGAGCTGAAGTTTTGCATCCCACACACTCCGCTACATCACAGAGATTCCAAGAGTGGCATACCCCTGAGATAATATTTGCTTCTTTGGCACCTCTAAAAATAATATTGCTTTCCCAAGCAACTGCTTAGGTTAATAGCATAGTCAACCCTGCCCTGCTTTTGGAAATCTCTACAAGGTCGGAAAGTACTAGGATTTGTGTTTACTTGCAAGCTCTTCCTTTTGGCTTGGGAACTCTGTATTCTGATCCCAGTCATGTATAACTTGTTGATCGCTAGAAATATGTATTTTAGGCTTCAATCCTATACACGTTTTCCTGGGAATAAACCCCATTGAACATAATATGATTTACAACGCAATCCAGTGCAAGTTGCAGCGGCTGGCCTAAATGATTGGCCCCTGCATCCTGTGCAGGATGCGAACCGGGCTCATCCCAATGGGCCTCCTTGGATGCGCACCAGCTCTTTAGCTGGTACACGTCCGGGGAGGCCGTGTAAGGCTAGCCTGGCATGGGAAAGGGTGTTGGATATCGGCACAATCCAGCACTGATATCCCCACCCCTTCCCAGGCCAGCCAATGACCCTCTCCCTCACCACCCCTGCCCACCTTGTTCATGCCTTCCCGCCGCCTGGCACAGACCTTACCTGCGTCTGGCGGCGCAGGGAGAGGAGGGAGACAGAGTAAGCGGTGCTGGCCTCTGTGCCAGCACCGCTTACTCCCAGGGTGTTGAAAAATGCTTTACAGCATGTTTACGACACTATAGGCTGGCAGAGCACTTGCTCTGCCGGCCTATGTTTGGGCAAAATTGAGCTGTTACTCTGAGTAGACATACATAGGATTGCACTGTTAGAAGACTAGCAGCCCAATCTTATTGGGCACGTACAGTGGCGGATCTTATCTGTCACTACAAGTGCCTGTGCGATGCCACAAAAGGCGTGCTGCTGTTGTGCGTTGCGGGACCACCGGTGCAATCTGCTGGAGGCCCGGTGTACGCCAATGGGGGATCATGTGGGGCGGATCATGGGTGGTTTTGGGGTGGATCATGGGTGGAACAGGGTGGGGAGCGGGGTGGGAGGGGTTGAATCTCGGTGGCAGTTGCACACTAACCCCCTCTCCTGACCCAGGCCCACCCCCTGAGGCTCCTCAGACTTACGCCAGCTAAGTTGCTGGCATAGATCCAAAGAGACCCACTGGAAGCAGGCAGCCTACCAGGAGGTAAGTAAAAAATGTGTTTACTTACTTCTTCCAGGCTGTCTGGTCACCCTGCCAATTTAGGATGCAGCGCGGGCTCCATTGGTGCCTCTGCATTGCGTAAACTGGTGGGAGATAGGATTGGGGTCTTAGGCTGTCCAGTTGAAAGTTATAGCAAGTCCGCCATTCTTTTGGTCACTTCTCCATGACCTTGTGTTAGTCTCTAGTACTGCAGTCAGGATAATATGTGAAATACCGTACATTTCAGTTAGCAAAGAATTATCTATGGCTTCACGCCTCAGACCACACACTGAACAGCCCCTGCACACAGCCTCCAGATTTTGCTCAAAATTTACCGTATTGGCTTTCCTTCTCTCGTTCTGCCACATATGCATTTGCAGACAGAGCCCACAGCTGATTCTGCTTATGGAACAGGAAGTGTTTTGCAATGGCAAAAGGTTTGCAAAGGGAGAGGGGTGGGGAGAAAGGGTTTCTGTGAAGGAATAATATTTTGCAAAAGAAAATGTCTTCTTTTTAGCTTTGCTAGTTCTGTGTGAGTGTTTGATAACACTATCTTATGGTGAAGACAGACAAGAGTGTAAGAGTGGTAAAAGTGGTTTCCTTTGACCATCCATTCTCTGCCCTAAAACAAATACCCCCAAACTCAGCAGATGGGGCTTAAACCACTTAAGTCACATTTTAGAATGTCTGTCCGTCTTCACCCTTTGTCACATGCAACACAGTTGACACAAGAAATGTTCACAAGTGTTATCTTTCATTTTTGATTCAGCCGTTCATGATATGTCTTGCTATAGCCAGTATTTGTAGATGGTCTTCTTCAAATTTCCCTCTCCATGTGTAAGAACTTTCCTTTCTGTGTCCAAATTTTCCTCCAGAATGATCTCAGCAAGTTTTGTATATTAAAAATTCAAAACTGTCACAAAATTGACCAGTAAGACCTTTGCCACAGGCCAACAACTAAGCATACCCTTCCAGTAGATGTGTCTAAGATGAGCAGCAACAAGGTGAGTATATCTGTCTGCTTATGAGAGAAGATAACCATAAGGCATTGTACATGGAATGTCATCTTCCCTCAAAATATATTTTACAGCCACTATACAGGAGCAGGAAATATAGTGGTACAGTGGGCCCTCCGTATCCGCAATTTCAGCATCCGTGGATTTATCTCAACGTGGATGCTTGCGGATACGGGGGTCACTATTTTTGTTGTTGTTCAGTCGTTAAGTCGTGTCCGACCCTTCGTGATCCCATGAACCATATCCCGCCAGGCCTTCCTGTCCTCCACTATCTTCCTGAGTTCGCTCTTTAAAAAGAAAAAAAAGGTTAAAAATTTCTTACCTTTCTGCTGGCAAACTGCTCTGTTTGCAGGGTTTTAGAAAGGAAACCGCTTTGGAAACCGCTTCGGGGTTACACGACTCCTCCTCCCTTCCCCAGGCTCACTCCAGAATTCATTGCATTGCACAATGCATTCCGAGGCAAGCCTTGGCAAAGGGAGGGAGTCGCGCCACCCGGAAGCAGCTTCTGGAGCATGATTTCCCTTTCTAAAGCCCTGCAAACAGAACTGTTTGCCAGTGAAAACGTAAGAAACGCTATTTTTAACCTATTTTTCTTTTTTAAAGGTTTTTACAGTGACCCCAATATCTGCAATAGTGACTTCACTATATGCGGATTTCAGTATCTGTGAGGGTTCCGGGAACTGAACCCCCTTGGATACCAAGGGCCCTCTGTATCGAAACTGGTATAACTAGGCGTCTATCTGCTTATTGTTTCCTCAGAAATTTTGTATTTAAAGAAACTTCTTTCCCTTTCCATATATCAACATTTCACTATGTCAAGGAAATGTTTTTCCATCTATGAAAACTGCTGTTAGTATCCGTGAAGTATAAAATGCAGACAGTCTTGCCTCGCAGATAACCAGTTCTTTACTGTTGTCTGAAGCAGTCTCGCAATCCCTGCTTGCTCTTCTGGTTCTGTTGATTTCAGCAACTGGCTGTCCAGGAAATGAATTGGCCACAGACTGCTGTAGGATTTCTTGTGCAGAGGTCGGTGAGAACGTGAACTTCTGTTGGACTAACAGCAACAGTGATCAAATAATCTGAGGTTATGCAGAGGTGTTACTGAGCTGGTGCTGACTCGCCCCCTCGCCTTCTTCTGGGCTCAATTTATGTTGCTCATTTTATGCTTTTAATAAAGAGTTGGTCATGAATATTATACCATATATAGTTTATGTGTGATATGCAGTATTGTTTCTGCTTTAAAGGAAGGATGACTTTTTGCAAATATTGTTTTGTATGGCTCCAGTTACGCAACAAAATTCATCAGATGTGCTTAAGGGCCTTTTGTTGTTTACAGCCTTTGCAATTAGCCACAATCCGCAGAGCATTAAGGGATGTGGTGAAGTGATAAATCTAATAAACTAAATGCGACTGGATGCATGAATGTCAAAGGGTTTTTTTTTTGGTTTTTTTAATGGAGCCTGGGAAGACAATTTGTTATATCCTGTTAAGTTACATCTAATGCTTTAATTGGCCTAGTGCCTCTCCATGATCCCATTTTGTGCTACTTCCTAGCATCTAATTCATGTAGCTTACAAGAATCTGGACTTTTTCACCACAGTCACCCAAACACAGCAAAGACAAGTCAAGGGTGGAAGTAGAGCTTGTATTGCATGGATCTTCATCTGGGCTGCATCCTACCTATGCACAGATATTGCTGCAAATGGTGAACAGTCATGCATCCAGCCTCACCCCCTTGAAATGCTTTTTTTTCTGCAGCACCCACTAGAATAGTCATCATACTTAGCTTCTGTTTAGCCCCTTCTGAGTGCATAAAGTATTTCACATGCATTATCTTGATGAAATCCTTACATCAATACTGCAATGTAAGTACTATTAGCTATTGCTGTAGCTAAGGTTGAAAGGGAGTGGCTTGCTTGGTGACACTTGAACTGCGGAAATCCTGATACACAGCTCATACCAGTGGCGTTGCTGGAGGGGGCGCAACACTGTAAGTGGTGCAAGGCGCTGTACTGCGCCTTGCAAACTGGTGTAAGGCATCCCCTCCCACTCGCCCCCGGAGTGGGGGCTGCGCTGCACGTTGCCTTCGCCGCCGGATTGGCTCCAGGGGCAAGTGGGAGGGACTGTGTTACACTGGTTTGCAAGGCGCAGTGCAGCGTCTTGCACCACCTACGGTGCTGCACCCCCTCCAGCAAAGCCGCTGGCTCATACGCTTAGCCACTACACTGTTTCAGCTCTCCACGTCTTTATGTCTGGCCGTTTGCCCACTATGACTGAGACGTTTCACTGGTAAGCCCTAATTTGCAAATCTCTCTTTCTAGAATAATTTCTTTGAAGTTTACAAACAATTCACTTCCAAGTAAGTACTTTGCAGACATCAGCCTCATTGTAAATTTAACCCCAGTATTAGGGTCACACTGGATGTGACCTCAAATACATAAGCTGCGCTGCTGCTGCTGCTGCTGCTGCTTCTTCTTCTTCTTCTTCTTCTTCTTCTTCTTCTTCTTCTTCTTCTTCTTCTTCTTCTTGCTTATTTTAAGTAAATAGCACTCTGGGGTCCCCCAAAAGGGGGCAAAGCTATAGCAGGGGAGTGGGGGGGGCTTTAGTAGTTTGCCCCTGCCACAGTTCTGATCCTGATCATGACCACCCTGCATGCTATTTTGAATGCCGGAAAAAAAAAAGAGCGTCCATTGTTGCTTCCTGGTAAAACAGCATTGTGTTTGGTATGACGTGACAACAAATATTTCACAGACTTACAGGCTGTCTAAAACTAATCTGAAATTTCAGTCCGATAAAGTCTTTTTCCTGTTCCAACAAATACCTTGTTAATGACTTTGTCTCCTTCTATCAGTTTTTTGCATTCTGTCTACAAATGGTAGATTTGTTTTCTGGTGTGTGTTGAGAAGGAGAGCTGGTACTTGCAGATCGTATGTCAGAAGCCACTAAAAGTGTCAGAATCTCACAGCAGGCCTTTGGTGGCTTGTTAATATCTTCTCCTTCAAGGAAACAGCCTAATTCACTTAAATATAATGAAAGCCATGCCCGCCATGGTGAAGCCTCAAAACAGTGTCAAGCTCTGCAGGTTCTGCCTGCTTTCTTCACCTCTTCCTTTTCTGGCTTCAGCCATTAAACACAAAGTATGATGTTTTTATGCCTGTGGTCTCTCAGATGTCACACATGTGCAAAAATGGAATCTGTAGTTACTGCAGAAGGAAGAAATATACGAAAAGTTTTGGGAACTCTCTAGTCTAGGCCGTTACACTCTACCACCGCCAGCCCGCTTCTCTCTAAATTATTGTCTGCACAGTGTAAAAAGAATAAACCTGAATTTTAAATGGAAAGACCAGATGTATTCCTAACCTTTTGCCCTCATTATTTGACTCAACCTCCATTAAGACAACCAAAAAATTGTTCCAAATAACAGCTTAAAATAACCAGCAGAAAAAAGTGACAAAATGATATAATTAGCTTGTCACATGTGTTAGAGTAATTTAGAAAATTGGCAGCTCAATCCTGTGTAGCAGGATGCGGCAGCGCACATAAGGCGCCCACTGCATCCTAACCAGGATTGGGCCTGTCCTGGTGCAGCCAGAGGCCTCCTGGGGATAAAGGGTCATTTGTCCCTTTACCTCAAGTAATGCGCCAGCCGCCCTGATGGGGCTATTCGGATTGCACAAGCTATTTTGCTGGCGCACATTCGAGAACCCCATTTAATGGCAGCCAGGTCCTGGAAGGGGGATAGGATTTGGCAGAGGAGGCTGCTGACAATCCCTCCCCCTTCCTGGGCCTGGTTGACCAATCCCACCCACCCCCGAAATGCCCTGTTCTGCCCTCCCCCTGCCCCTCCGCCACACGGCGGGGAATCACCTCTCTGCTGTGGCGGAAGATCTGTCCTGTGGCGCCGGAGGAGCGGCACAAGTCTCTCTGCTGGCGCCACTTGTCAGGTGATGCAAACATGCCTTACAGTCGTTCCGCCGGTCGAAGTCTAGACAGGATTGGGCAAGCCCTCAGTAATTGATAATTTGTTGCATTTTACTTGTGCTCCAAAATTTGCTGCTTGAAGTGTGCCGTTTTGTTCTGTCAAAGGGTAGGACTGGTCCTGTTTTCAGCATCTAATGGCAGAGCATTATGTTTTCCTTGTAAGCCAAATGCAGTGTTGGGAAGACGCACTTGTAAGGGACAATTGCTAGGTGAGACGGGAATGCTTAATATCCTCTGTAAATACTCTTCCCCAAGCTGTTTTTAAGCATTTTTTTTCCTGCCAGGTTTTAAAAACAGAAGTAAGTCTGACTGAGGAAAACATTGTCTGAAGGAGCATTTGTAAGGGAGAATCAGCAAGTACAGGAACTATTAAGGACAGCTCCCATCCACCCATTGACTAGTTCCTATAAATGCCTCCTCTACCCCCACTTTTGCGTTATCTAAGCAAATGCAGGTTTCGAGATACATTTTGCCAAGATAACATGTAGTTCCATGCTGAGGAACTATTTACATATAATAGATGGATCTGCCTCTTGCCACCACATGCTTGCCAGTAAACACAATAAAGTTTAAAGGAAAGTTACGTCAGAAAACACACAGAAAACACATGGTGAATATCTGTTGGGACCTAAGATTGGATGAAGTTTCCCAGCACATGTGTACCACCTGTTTTCAAATATTCATAACCTTTTCAGACATTATGGACATTCTCTCGAAATCTTATAGACAAGTGGCAAATAATAAATTCACCAGCAGCTTAAATTGTGACTTGGCCTTGATCTAGCTGTGCATTAGGCAACAAAAATATAATTTGTTTGATCTAGCTGTGCATTAGGAAACAAAAATATAATTTGCTTTGCTCCAGAGCTGGCGTGCATCCGAGGAGGGCCATTGGGACCTGCCCTGCTTACACCAGGGGAAGGGGACGAATGTCCCTTTCCCCCGAGGTGATCCTGGGCCGGGCCGACACGGCCCAGGAACTTGCGTAGGATTGGGCTGCCCATGTATAACCTTGGGCAGATACTCATGGGCAATCCATGATAACACCAGGACATTGTCCCTTACTTCAGTGCCTAAAAACATAAGACAATGAAGGCAACTGGATTTCTTACTTTACGAGATTGATAAAGAGCTGTCAAACATATTCATAGAAGAACTGTTGAAAGTTTGTTGCATGGAGGTAAAATTCTTCAGATGAAACGCCTGAGAAACCTTAGTAGTCTTATCAATGCTCTTTTGACTTAACATTCCTCAGATATTTTGCTGAGAAAGATATTTTGCCACCATCACAACCCAGTTGCCTTGAATTTTTCCCTAGGTGAAATTTCAGTGGCAACTCTGTACATGGCCAGCTTGAAACCTGACAGACTCAGCTTGGGGTTGTAGTTGTAGTGCATAAAACCAGAAGTATCCCTAGAAACGTTGGCTGCCTTGTTTCTGGAATGTATTTGTGTCTGGATCAGGCAGACAGTGCAGAACCTTGGCCTGAATCCTTGGAGAGCTGCTATTCTTCAGGATCAAAACAGATGTGAAATGAGAGGTCTGTGATTGGATGTCCCAGCATCTTTTCCTGATGTGGGCTCGGCTACTAATTTGGTGAGGAAGCAGGTTATTTAAACCTTCTCCCATCCCACCTCCAATCACATTTAAAAAAACATTAAAAAATTAATGTTTTTATTGTAAGCCGACTTGGTTGCCCTTGTGGGAGAAAGGCGGGGTATGTATGTATGTATGTATGTATGTATGTATGTATGTATGTATGTATGTATAAATAAATAAATAAATAAATAAATAAATTGCCGCCGCCTCCTCAACAGCCACAGTCCATGGAGAAAAAAATACTACAGTACTGCCCACATATCCACTGGGGATATGTTCCAGGCCCCTCCGTGGATACTTGAAACCGTGGATAGGGGCAAACACCCCCTCCATGGTTTCCTGAGGGCTCCCCGCTCTGCCTTTCCTGCGGGCAGGCGAGCACGCGCCCCCAACTCTTATTTTTTTCTTTCAGCAAGCTTCGTTTCTTCCAAACAAACAGAGAAGCAGCCTCCATTGCAGGCAAGTAGAATGAGACTAAGTCCTAGAGAGGCTCTGCAAGGTTTCTGTTAACCTTGCGGAGCCTCTATAGGATGGGCAGCCCAATCCTACTTAATGATCCGCCAGGCGGCTGAGGCCGTCTGCCGGATCCAGTGCTCCACCTCGGGCAGCTTGCAGCAGGCAGCCCACGGCGGAAAGTCTACTCAGGGAAGGGGATGCTCATCCCCTTCCCTGAGTGTAACGGCGGCTGGGGCCATTAGGCCTCCTTGGATTTCCGCCAGCTATTTTGCTGGCGGAAATCGGAGGCGGCCGTGTAACGGCCCAGCCACCTGGCGGAGACTGGGTTATGGCGAACGCCATGTCCCCGCCCCCGCCCGGGACGGATGGGCCTATGGCCGCCCTCCCGGCTCTGCCGTCCCTCCCCCCATCTGCTGACCGACCCGCCCGCTGGATCCTACCTTCCTTGGGTCTGGCGGCGGGCCGAGTCCTCGGCCGGCGGAGCTGGGAAGGCCGGCGGAGCTGGGTAGGCCAACCTTGCTCCGGCCTTCCCTGCTCTAAAGTAGTCGTCAAATGTGCCTTACCGCACATTTGTGACTATTCCAGGCGGCAGACACTAGGTCTGCCGCCTGATGTTTGTGTAGGATTGCGCTGTTAGTCTCATTCTACTTGCCTGCAATAAGCAGCTGGAGGCTGCTTCTCCTGTTTGTTTAAAGAAGAAAAGAAGCTTGATGGAAAGAAAGTAAAAGCCTGGGGTGGTCCCTGTGTTCCGTGGATAACTGAAACCGTGGATAGCGAATCAGTGGATATGGGGGCCCCACCTGTACCTGTAAGACTGCTTTATTGTAAACAAAATATGTCAGAAGATTCAATCATGGATGTCCTGTGTCAGGTCTAATTTGGCCCTCAGTGTAGCCAATATATGGACTTATAGTGGTGAAGCTCCATATGAAACAAATGTTCATAGGCACAGTTTATGCTGATCCAGCAAGACCATTGGTCAATGGAGACTTCATATTAAAATTATTTCAATGAAGCTTTAGAATGTTTTTTGTTAGGTGCCTTGGCATAAGGTGGGCTAAAAATATATTAAATAAACAAACATGGTGTATTTATTTTATAGATTCATGTCCTAGTTTTCAGCCAGATTCACCCAAAGAATTTCAAAACATGGGTTAAAATTCAGTAGATCCATTACAAATTGTATACTCTGCAATGTGACAAAACTGGTTCAGGTGACAGCAGAGCAGACTTCTGATGTTGTTTTCACCTGCCTCCTTCTCTCTCTCCTAGATTCCTTTCTACATATGTTGTTATGAAGTTCACCTATGGCCCAAGAAGTTCCCAGTTCAAAGTTACCTTCAGCCATGGACTTACTGGGTGGCCTTAGGCCAGATACTGTCACTTAACCTCAGCTTCTGATTGCGTAATATGGAGATAGTGATACCAGCCTTTGATACAGTTGACTGTTGGCATAATATATATGATGCAGTTTGGCAACGGAGGGAATGCCGAAGCTGAGAAAGGTTTGCCTAAGGCCACCCAGTGAGTTTGTGGCAGGGGGGAGATTTGTGCTGAAGAGTTCCTCGTTCACAGCTCAGTCTCTTCGCCGTGCTTCTCCAGTAGCACACACTGACGCCCCCCAAATGGCGCAGGTGTTGACAGCCATCACTGAGCTTGAAATCATTGTTTAAAGGCTTCTTTCATCAGTCAGTCAATACATTACTGTTATAACTCTGTTTTCAGTTTTTGATAGCTAATCAGTTTGTTCTGTTTTAAATATGATACTTCACTTCCTCCCTAGATACGGAGGCATTACCCTGCTTCAGAGATGGCATACAGTACATTGAAAGAAATTATTTTTTGCTCATTGTTGTGAATTGCTAGCTCTGATACTGTGGCCCATGCTCTTTAGGCTCATTGACTGCAATCCCAAGCTGTGGGACTCTGCGAAAATAAGGTGTGCTTCATTTTTGTTAATGTGGCGGTTATTCTACGTACTCAAACAAGGAAACGAGGAAGCAAGAAACCCCACTGCAGATCTCTAGCATGCCAGAGGATAGCCTCAGTAACTACCTGCGTACTTGCCACCTTATCTATCCCACTTCACAGTGTTTCATTACACCCTTAGAGCAAAAGACTATGCATGTCTACTCAGAAGTAAGTCCCATTGTGCCCAATGGAGCTTACTCCCAGGAAAGTGTGTATAGGATTGTAGCCTAAGGCTGGATCTACACATGCAGCAGAATGAAGTGGCGATGAAGTTCTTATCAGATTTATGGAGGAAAATTCCAGCACAGCTTACAAGCCATGATGGGGATAAGCAACCTCCTGGTTGTAGGAGTAGGTTTTCTTTGTGCCAGGTGCAAGGGAGTGGCGACAGGAGGATACAAGTATCTTGTTGTCTTGTGCTCCCTGAGGCATCTGGTGGGGCCACTGTGTGATACAGGAAGCTGGACTAGATGGGCCTTTGGCCTGATCCAGCAGGGCTCTTCTTATGTTCTTATGTTAAAGACCTAAAGTGGTAGAGTGGACCATACCAATTCAGACTAAGGGTAAGGATACAATTTCTATTGCTCCTTCAAGTAGGTATATGCAGAAACCCCTGAGAAATTTTACTTGTCTTATAGGAACTCATTTGATTTTCCTTGAAAATTCTCTGATGCTTTTCCTTGGAAAGATCCCTGCGATTTGTTTCAGATTTCGATTATCATAATTATTTTTAAATATTGACATCAGCCCTTCCCTCGAGTAAAACAAACAAAGAAATCCCTGTGGAAAGAAAAGTGGCCCGTTCAGGAGAGAGTTTCAACACCTGCCCTTTCCTTGCTGCACTTTCTCTTTGTAGGGTATTCTTTTTTCTCATCAGGTAGAATTCATATATTTGATCCCATACATGCAAAGTGCAGTGGTACAGTCCATTCTATCACTTTAGGGTTCTTCCTCCTCATTCTGCTGTATGTGTGAAGCTCCTCTGAGTGTGACTGAGAAATAGGCCTCAGAATGGGGTCCCTAGCAATGAAGAGGTAAGACTGTGCAGGAGCAGGTTTGGTTCTTAATGGCTGAAGTCAACACAGCCAGAGGCAGTGGTATTGCTATAGCGGGGCTGGGGGAAGCCAATGCCCCCAGGTGACAACCGTGGTCTCCTCGCAAGGAGGAGCCACGGTGGTTTTGGGGGGGCTCCATGACTGCTTTTTTGCAGCCGGAGGACTGTGTTTGCAGCTGCAGAGCTGAAACGTGCCGAAATCGGTGTGTTTTTCGGCCCTCCCATCTGCCCAGGCTCTTGCTCCTGGCGCCCAACGGACCGCCGCTCTGGGCCACTGGTCCGGGCGCCCCCTTAATTGTTGCAGCCAGCTCGGGGACGTCTTCCCCGGCCGGCTATCCGGGGCCTTCTGAGGAAGGCCCACTGTGCGAACGTTATTTTAGCGCATGCGCAGATCGTTCCTGAGGGAAAAGGGCAGCCCTTTTCCCTCGGACGGTCTGTGCATGTGCAAAAAAACGTTATAAATAACGTTCGCACAGCGGGCCTTCCTCAGAAGGCCCTGGCGCGTCGGCCGAGGAAGATGTCTCCGGAGCCGGCTCCGGGGACGTCTTCAGGGGCGACGCGTGCAGGAGAGGTGATGCGTCACGCGCGTGCGCGCGTTACCCCTTGTGCGCGTCACCCCGTAGTGACCCGCTACCGTCGCTTGACGGTAGCAATGCCAATGGCCACAACACTTCCATAGAACTAGTTGAAGAGAAAGAGAGGGACTTAAACAGCACACTGTATAATAAAGTGCTGGTGCTCATTTTTAAATCAAACATTAAATCAAAACAAACATTTGGAAAGAATTAATTCCTGCATACCTATGCTACAAAATGCCTCCTAAACAAGGAGTTGGGGAGCAACTTAAGAAACTTTCCATGTGCACAGGGCATTCCATAGCTGCTGTCTATTTAACATCTTTTTGGTTATGGATGTTGAAGTCCAGTTCCTTAGGCTGTTCCACTGACAACATAGATGATGTAGTAGTTTGATGATTCTTTATGGCATTTCCTGTTTTCCCAGTGATAGATCAAAACAGGTATAAAAGGACCCCAGGGGCAAAAAATGTTTTTTTTTAAAGGGTTATGTGGCATGCTCAGGTTTAAAAAAATCTTAAATGTTACTCCAGCTTTGAACTGAGAAGGTGGGCTTGGCCCAATATTTCAGTATTGCTAGCCAAAATGTCAATACTTTTTTTAAAAAAAAAATCCTTCCTTTATACTTTGAACTTGGCAAACCAAAGGAGCTGAAGTGCTCACGCTGTGAGTTTCGCATCTACCCAACATATTTTCCTGACCTAAAGCTTTAAGAAGAAAGATAATACACTTTGTATCAGCCAGATTTGACAGGAAAGAATTTACATTCTGAAATCCCAGTGGTAACAGGGTGATGTGACCTGAGCAAGAAAGCTCAGTGGCACTGAATGTTTCTAGGTCAATGTAAGGTTGTCAGCGCAATCCTATCCAATTTACACCACCGGTGTAACCAGCGGGGGTGGGCAGGGCGGGAGGCTTGGGGGGGGAGATTTAAATCCCCTTTGAATCCCACTTTGGAGGGGATTTGAATCCCCTTTCCATTCTGGGGCCTCCCGTTCTCACTGCACCGCTGTTTACACCGGAGGTGTAAGTTGGATAGGATTGCGCTGTAAGAGAAGTAAGGAATAGCAGAAGGGGGTGGGAATATTCATGATTGGAAATGAACTGCTTTGGAGAAACCTATCACTCAATAGATTCCCTTCTATGCATTTGTCCTTTGGGATATGGAGAACCCCCCTGAGAAATTGCATTTCTCCTATAGAAATGCATTTGGCTTTCCTTAGCTCTCAGTTGCTTTTCTTTAGGATTCATGTCAAATTTCACTTTTTTTGAAATGCCAGTACCAGCGTGCCCAAAATGTGCAGTAATGCATCGGGCAGTCCTCAGGTCCACTCTGGTCTTAAAAACGCCCTGCTTTCACTCAGGTTTCCTTTTGCCAGTCTGGCAGTTACCATCTCTATCATGTTAGAACAGGCTCTATTATGCGGATGTAAGTCTTTATTCATGAAAGAGGGAGGAAGGATCTGGGTGGTTGCTTTCACAAACTGGAGGCAATAATGTTGTATGTATGGTTGCCAGTGCCGGCTCCAGGTTGCTGAGGACCCTGGAGGAAGTCCTGCACTGGGACACCCTCTGCCTCCCCCCTCTGGTGCACTGGGCCCTTGCCACAAAAGCTGAGGGATGGGCACAGGCCTCAGCCAGTGCCTGACGTAGCCAACCTCTGACACCACCCTTGATGGTTGAATTCTACCCCACCTCTGCTTTCTTCATAGCAGCGTGAAGATGACTGTTTCAGCATAATCAGTTCCAGGATTGTCATTTTGTTTTTGTTTGTTTATGTTCATATTCTGCCCTTTCTCCAAGGAGCACAGAGCAGCATACACTCTTCCCTCCTCCACCACCACCTTGTGAGGAAGATTAAACTGAGACATACCGGTAGTGAATAGCCCAAGGTCACCCAATAAGCTTCATCATGGCTGACTAAAGATTTGACACCACTCCTATAGAAATCCTGCCCCATTTATTCAGAGTGATTGTACATTAGTGGTGCTGTAGGATGTTGCCTTTGTGAATTAAACTCACATTTTGTTGTTCTGTTGCCTGAAAGGAATTGTTATAAAACAGCTTTGCAGCTGCTAAGATGTGTACTAGCAGCACTGTGTGGTATGTACGTGTGCATGAGAGCAGAACCAGCGATATCAAATTGGTGAACTCTAATCAATAGCATTCATGAAAAAATCAACCTATTTCATGTGGAACTATTTCATATCTCATACATTTATTGTGAATGTGGTCATATTTGTTCTCTTTAATACAATTACTGGCCATCTGCTGCAGCAACTGCTTTGACATAAGCAACTGCTTATGTCGAGCATACCCGTATTGGCCCGAGTATAAGACGCACCTGATCATAAGATGCACCCTTAAAGTTTGGTGCTATTAAAAAAATTTAATTAAATCACTGGCATTAAATTGCAACAGCCTGATTATGAGACGCACCCCTAGTTTAAAAACTTAAATTAGGAGAAAAAAGTGAGTCTTATACTCAGACCAATACGGTATTAATGACATCTTGAACCTGCAATGCATCAACATGTAAGAAGGAATACTTCCCGGCACACCCTGCATTAGTGTGAGGGAGCTGTATGACCTCTTCCCAAATATGACAACTCTCCTGAGATCTGCATGGAATCTGTGGCAGGAAAACATTAATTTAATGGGCATCACAGTGCACTCTGCCTCTGCACATATTCTGTACACGATTAATTGCAAAAATGTCTTGGAGCTGTTCCTCAGACTTTATAAAATCATCCCTTCCTTCCCCTGCTAGTGTCTTATCCACCTCTTGGGGGCTGACCCTGACTTTTGAAACACTGTTTTGTTCCAAATCAGATTTGAAACATATAATGCACAATCCCTTTGAGTCCAACCAAGAAAGATCTGTGGGGGTGGGGAGGGAGAGAGAGAGAGAGAGAGAGAGAGAGAGAGAGAGAGAGAGAGAGAGAGAATTACAACAATTACAGATGGAATCATGTACATGAATAACTTAAAATGACAAGTTTAGCTGTCAGGTGAGATTCTGTTTGCCAGCTCTGACAAGGTTTTGAATCCACAGCTGTGGTTTCTGCAGCAGCATATATGTAAATAATTCAACTTGCTTGTACATTATTGGATGAGGTGCTGCTGAATGCTGGACTGTTGTAGTTGATGAGACAATCTGTGGGCTGATTCACACATGTGTGTTCATCACTTGGTTCCTCGACAATTTGCAGCTGAATGTGTGAATGGGTTTCATTCAAAAGCATTTGAATTTTGTGATAAGAAAATAGATGCTTTTTTTCACACATGCAAGTCACTACCTGCTGCAACCAGCTGATAAATGTGCATGTGTGAACCAGCCCTGTCAGCCAGTCACACCGGTGACTGTTGGAATTATGCGTTTTTGTATGTGTGTGTATCTATGGACAGTGCTCCAGGATTATTCCTAAAACGTGATATAATCTCTAAACCTTGGAATTCTTGTCTAAATGGATTATTTCCCTAAATCTACCCAAGTGTATATTCAAATGTGTAGTGGGGGAGCATGACTGTCATGGTTGGCTCTGCTGCAGCTTTTCCAACTGCATCTGCTCATATCAGGGACACACAGAACTGACAAACTCATCCTCCCAGTTATAGCCATGGTTCTTCCAGCCTGGTCCTGGCTGTGAGTTTTCAGTGAATCCCATAAAGCTTGTATTAGGTCGAGGATAGTACTAGTTTTAAGCTGTTGTAACAAGATCTTTGTAGTGTTTGGAAAGGGATGTGTTTGTCAGTGTGTGAGCTCATGTGTTTAAATCTGTCACACTTTGTCCTCTGTAAAGGCTGTTTTGAAACTCTTCACAGGGTTTAGGGCTGTCCAAATAAAACTGGCTCATTTATATTTCAAAATGGAAATTTAGATTTTATTTTTATTTTTCAGATTCTAAATCTGAAATGATTTGCATGGACAGTTCTATTGAAAATAGGCCACAGCATACAACATTATTGCCTCACATTATTGTGAAAGCAACCACCCAGATCCTTCCTCCCTCTTTCATGAATAAAGGCTTATGTCCGCATAATAAAGCCTGTTCTAACATGATAGAGACGGTAACTGAAGACTGGCAGAATCCTGACCCCCGCCGGGCGCTGGAGCCTTTACATGGCCTCCTCTACTTCCATCAGCAAAATAGCTGGCGGAAATCCGAGGAGGCCGATAGGGCCTAGCCCTGGTTACACTCGGGGAAGGAGATGAGCGTCTCCTTCCCCGAGTAGACCTCCCGCCCGGCAGCCACGCTGGCTGCCAGTGCACAGGATCCGGCGGGCGGCCATGGGCCGCCGGCCTGATCTTAGCTAGGATTGGGCTGTGCATGTGATATGTAACACCAATTCAGCTGTGGGATTAATAGTTCTCAACTATTAATCAGTGCTGCTACCCGTGCTTTTGAATGAGGAACAGGAGACACAATTAAGCCAATTGTGGTGGGATGTACAAAAACAATTCAGGTTGTACTCTGTTCTTTTAAATTGGAACTTGATGTGAACTGTGGATAATGTATGTATGCGATATGAACAGTAATTTGAATCTTATCGTATCCACTTTTGCACCAAATCTCCCAAATAGGTGATGCCAATGTCTAGGAAATATTTATGAAATAAAGGAACAAGCTTCGTGCATCATCTCCATCCAAGTTTGAATACAAACTTACAGTGCAATCTCAGAAGTACGCCCCACCATTAAAAGGAAACAGCTGGAGAACATGGGTTCTATGCAAATAGAATATTTATTGTAAAAAATCTCTACGGGGGTGGGTTAGAAAATCCTGTCTTTTGTAAACCGCCTTGAATAAAGTCCGAGGAGAAATCTGACAACATAGAAAGGCGATATAGTAGTAGTAGTAGTAGTAGTTGTCGTTGTCGTTGTCGTTGTCGTTGTCGTTGTTGTTGTTGTTGTTGTTGTGTGCAATGGATCTTATACCCAGGGTTGCAGCTGTATTCAGGTTTTTTTACAAAATACCAGGCACAGCTTCCCCAACACCTTCTTCTCTGGGAACAATGAAGCATGTGGTTTATCAGCGTTCCCTCTGTCACTACAAGGATAGGGCTATAGTTTGCTGGCAGAGTGCATGCTTTGCATGTCCCAGGTTCAATCTCTGGCATCTCCAGATAGGGTTGGGAAGACCCCTTCCCAAAAATGGGAGAATGAAGAGCAGGGCTTCTCAAACTGTGGGTCGTGGCCCATTTGGTGGGTCACGGCCTGATGCTGAGGTGGGTTGGCAGTTGGGCCCGCCCGCCCACACCTCCGTTTGGCTCGAAATTGGAGTCAAACGGAAGCAACGGGAAGACACTTCCGGGTCGCGACCCACTTTGTCCAGCTGCTCCTGCATTGCCCTGGGCCTGGGACAGCCTCCGACGCCTCTGCGGGCCTCCAGAAGTGACTTCTGGGTCAAATCTGGTTTCACCGACACAACTTCTGGTCACATCTAGAGGCCTTTCTGAGGCCCACGGAGGCCTCCCAAGACCGTCCTGGGCCTAGCACAATGCAGGAGCAGCAGGACGAGATGGATCACGATGCGGAACTGGTAAGACAAGGTGGGACACGGTGGCGATGACATTGAGAACTGCTGCTGTAGAGTATCAGTGCTGACAATCCTCAGCTAGATAAACCAAGAATGTGACACAGTAGGAGGCAGGGTTTTTTGTGTGTGTGTGTGTGTGTGTGTGTGTGTGTGTAACATGCACTGTGAACAAGCTTAAAAAAAGAAAATCAATCTTCCCTATTACAAAAAGGAATACCATTAAATATGATTCTTACATTTACCTTATTTTTAATGATATTTCCATAAAAGCTTATAAAATACAAAAAAGTTAGAGAAAATGAGATGGATACGACAAGTTAGGCAACTCTGAACGTTCACACAGTCACAAGAACAAAAGGTTGCAACATTTTCCTTACTTTCCAGCATTGAACCAAATGTTAAAACTGAACATTGCTCTGCTCTCCTAATTCTTTATTCAAGTTGAAACAAATAATAATAAAATGGCAGTGGTAGCTCACTCAACAGTCAATGGATATTCCCAAAGATGTCTGATGTAATGTGATAAACGGTAGTTACATTATTTCCTGGTAACGCTGATGGTCTTGCTTGTACCAAAACATGCTGATTATTTCTGCACTGGTCTAATCCTCCTAATCCTGCCGAACTATACGTGGCCAGCCTAAAGGGCCGGCCGCTGTATCCTATCGCCATTGCGGCCCTGCCCCAGCTCAACCCAGGCACACCTCACGAGAAGGGGGCGTTTGTTGGTGCAGGCTGCAGTGGGCCTCCTCAGACGCACGTGATGTCTGAAACTGGCGCACAACCGGGGAGGTTGTGTATGGCTGGCCTGGCCTGCGATGGGGCATAAGATAATGGTGCATCTCAGCACCAATATTCCCACCCCCTCCCAGCCTGAGACGGCCAATGGGCCCCTCTCTTGCCACCCCTTCCCACCCTCCCCACGTCCCTGCCCGCCCCCTGTACCGACTGGCACAGCACTCACTTGCAGCGACTGGCATGGGTCTAGGTAGGTCGCAGAGTGAGTGGTGCCGGCCTCCGCGCTGGCGCCGCTTACTCTCGAGGTGCCAAAAACTTGTTTTACGGCACGTTTACAACACCCTAGGCCAGAGGAATGCTAGCTCTGTCGGCCTATAGTTGCACAGGATTGCACTGTAAATCCTGTAACAGGCTATGCTGCTTATATACAGTAGTTTATGCAGTTAACCCACAGTTTTTTTACTGGATCCAAAAAACAATACTTGAAACTCTTGTATGTCTTTTTATGTAATGCCAATAAAGGGAGTTGAGTTCAGTTGATACTTGAAACTCTGCTGCATGATTGGGACACTAGTAGCAAGTATTTTGCAGTGTTTGCCTAGTGGGTAGTAAATATCAGACATGAGACATCCCTGTTGACGCCTCATGGTACCATCACCAAGTGGATAATTCTGTTTGTGGCAGAAATTATGACTGTCTGGGCACTTCTTAACGTTTTCCATTTAAACTGCCCCAGCAATTCAGTTTTATTCTCAGAAGTGTTGTTGGATTTACCATGGGATGATGGACATGACCACCCTTCTCTCCCTGTCCATGGCAGTTCACTGAGAGTTGGATGCCAGGAACAGAAGCAGTGGTTTGTCATGCTCCCCGTTCAACATACTGTACAGTGAAATTTCCATTGCAATACTGAAATTTGACAGTCACAGTCAACCTATTCCTCAAGAGCATTTCCAGCCAGAGGGTGACGAGAAAGAGTCCAATGATCACAAGCAGCCTTGTCTTGTTCACTGGTCCTGTTCAAGCCAGCCACCTCGGCTAACATTTCCTGCCTCACATTCTTCTCTTGCTTGTTCCAGGAATGATATGCATACTTCAGGTGTTTGTTACATACATGTAGTTTTCACATGCAAGCATCTTTTTTGCTACTGAGATTCATGTTTTGTTGATATAGATACAGATGGGCAGTCCAATCCTGTCTAGCAGGACGCAGTGGCACAAATAAGGTGCCTGCTGCATCCTACGCAGGATTGGGCATACGCCGGCACAGCCAGAGGCCTCCTCGGGGTAAAGGGACATTTACCCCGGCCGTACCTCTGGGTCTACACAAATGCTCGTCAGCTATTTTGCTGGCGCATATTCGAGCTGACTGTGTAATGCTGGCCAGGCCCGGGAAGGGGGATAGGATTCAGTGCAGTGAAGCAACAATGATCCCTCCCCCTCCCGGGCCCAGTGAGCCAATCCGTCCCCCAAATGCCCCTCCCCACCCCTCTGCTGCACCGTTTACTCGTTGGGTGCCGCAAACATGCTTTCCCACACATTTGCGACACCTTAGACCGGCGGAGCAATTGCATTTGGCAGTGCCATTTGGCATTTGCCACTGGCAGTATTTGGGAGCTACACAATGAAAGCCATTCTAGTAAAATATATAAGCATCATTTTAGTTAGAACCTTTAGAAAATCTACGACCTAGTGTGACCCCTGTGGGAATGATGGCAATAATGAGTATGAGCAAAGATCTTCTGACAAGCCAGGCTACTATTTGATTAGAATTGCCACCATGAAGCCACAACCAGTTTTCCATGGGTAAATGATCTGGGAGATTCACAAAGTTCAATTCATTTGCATGTGTGCGCGTACATATACAAATTGCAGACATTTTATGTCATTAACAGTGCAATCCTATACTTGTCTACTCAGGAGTAAACCCAATTAAGTTTAATGGTAAGTGTATATCAGATTGCATTTTGAGCTCCACATATTTACAAACCAAGACTGACTGTGTCTAGCCCTGACCACTGTTTTTTCTCCCCATTATTCAGTTGATATTTACAATTATTTGAATAAAGTTAACGCAAATGAGCAACAGACAGATATTGTTTTCCAAGAAAGAAAAGACGTAACTCTGACTGAAGTAAACTTTTATTATTGTGCAGATGCATCCCATTTGTACTGTCGTTTCAGTTCAAATTTGAAGTATAACTTAAACATTTTATATCTGACAGTTGCGTGAATTGTAGTTTTATCACTGAGAACCATTCTTCTGATGACGCTTGCTTGATAAAGAACTTGCCACTTTTGCAGCGATACATGAATGATTAATAATAATACTCAATATCAAAGTAATCTTTATTTTAGCATGCAATTTTGTGCCTTACATAGTACAAAGCAGAAGAAAAACCCATTTTAGTAACATTTAATAAAATAATTCTTTCAACAAACATGTCTTACCTACATCCACCTATATTTCTGTTTCAGGAGGGAAAAAGTTGATAGATATGTTTTCCTATTGTGACAGATCTTTCTAATATAATATTTCCTGGGGCCAGCGTGTGCAGTTTTATCTATTCATCACTTTTCCTGACAGATGTATCAACAGGGAATATTCTCAGCAAACTGACTTTTAAAATATGTCATGGATAGAGTGTTCACCATTACAACTGATGTATGCAGATAATGTACACCACATGGTTGGTTTTAAAAAAAAAAAGCCCTGTCTTTGCGTCTGGCTTTAATCATTGACTAATCCATGAAATGTTGCAATCTTGGATTGGAAGAGCCATTATACTCTTCTGTAGAATATAACTGTGGATTATAGGTGAAACTGCATTAAGAGGCTACAGAAGTTAATTATGCTTGAAGGTTTCCAGTGCTATCTGCATCGGCTGATGCTCTCAGAAAGCGATATAAACAATATGGGAGTAATTATTATTAGTGGGAAATTGGCCAGTTTTCTCTAGCCAGGGGTGGGGTTTTATCATACAACGCATGAACACCCCTCCATGTTTGCATCTTCCACCAGGTGGATCATGGTTATTCCTTGGCCGGTTGTTTGTGAGAACCCATGAGTTTGTTCTAGCAGGAAGTGAAAATCTAGGCCCAATTTATGGCGCAATCCTGAGTAACTATCCGCCTGCAGAGCGCGCGCTCTGCAGGTGGAGGGTGTCGTAAATGCACCATAAAGCACATTTATAGCACCCGGAGAGTAAGGCCCGCTGGCGCACATGCCAGCAGGCCTCTCTCCACCATAGAAACCTGCTGCAGCCACCGGAGCACGGTAAGGGTTGCTCCGTTGGGAGCAGGGCCAGGCCGGGCGGTGAGCGAGGGTGGACGTTGACCGAGCCAGCCCAGGAGGGGGTGGGGATGTCAGCTGCGATATTCCCGTCCCCATTCCTGGGCTCGCCAGGCATTACACGGCCGCCTCGGATTTCCTCGGACATCCGAGGAGGCTCATTGAGGCCTTCCAGCTCTACACCAAGGGAAGGGGGTGAATGTCCCATTCCCCCAAGGAGACCCTGGGCCACGCTGGAGCGGCCTGTGAAGAGCATAGGGTCCTGTGGGCCGGCCGCAGATCTTTACACAGGATTGCACTGTTAAACACAGAACATTGTTTCTTTTATCATCTCCTTTATAAGAACATAAGTAGAACCCTGCTGGATCAGGCCAAGGGCCCATCTACTCCAGCTTTCTGTATTTCACAATGGCCCATCAGATGCCTCTGGGAGCACACAAGACAACAAGATACCGTACCTATATCCAGTAGTGTAACGACGGTGGAGCGCATGGTTCAGCTGAACCAGGCGCTGCCTGCTACAGAGGCGCCGCGTCCGACTCGAGTCCGTGCTGCTGCTGTCTTCCTCCTGACGGAGAGAGCCTCGCTCCGTCGGGAGGAATACAGCAGCAGCGCGGACTCGAGTCGGACAGAGGCGCGCTCCACCGTCGTTACAGAGAGAGAGGTCCTGGGGTGAGGTGAGCCCACCAGCGGCGTGAACTTCCGCTGAAGGAGTCCGGCGGCGGCGGGGAATTGAAGGCACACACACACGCTCACTTCCACTGAAGCCTGAACTGATTCAATTAATTACGTAAAGAATTAATGCCAAGGATAAAGAAATACAGTGGGCCCTCACTATCCACAGGGGATCTGTTCCGGACCCACCACCCCGCGGATAGCAAGGAACTGCAGATACTGGAGTCCACCTTCAAAACACGTGTAAAAAGTTAAAAAAGCACCCCCCAAATTCCCGTTTCTACCTTTAAGTGGCCAAACTGCACTGTTTTCAAGCCTCCGCATGGCTTCTGCAAGCTTAACAACCCACTTCCGGGTCGTTCAGAGACTCTTCCCTCCTCCCAACCTTGCCCCAGGATGCATTCTGAGGTGAGCATGGGAGGAGAGAGAGTCATTGCGCGACCCGGAAGAGGGTCATTAAGCTTGCAGAGGCTTGGAGATGGCACAATTTGACCGCGCAAAGGTACAAACGGGGATTGGGGGGCTTTCCCCCCTTTTTACAGGTTTTTGAAGGTGGACCCTCCAGATCCTGGACCCACGGAAAGTCACATCCGCGGATCCGTGGATAGAAAGGGTCCACTGTACTTCCTTTAGTCTGTACTGACACTCCTGCCAGTGAATTTTAGTGGATGTCCTCTGGTTCTGGAGTTGTACAAGAGGGATAAGAACTTCCCTCTATCTACTCTATCCATACCATGCATAATTTTACGTTTGTTTTTAAATTGCTGCCATAGTGAATGTGGTGTTTCAAGGGATGCATCCAATATGGAAACTCCATTAATCAGTACGTACAGTATTTCACCCTTAAAGGGTACTTGGCATAGGGCAAACCAGTTACAGGCTGCGGTCTTATGCACGTTTTTCCTGACAGGAAATACCATTGAATGTAATGGGGCTTACTTTTGAATAAGCATGCATAGGATTGCACTGTGAGTAATGTCAGCTTCTGTAGACAGTAACAACATGGTGTAAACCTTCCACTGCTGTTGATTTCTGTAGCTTGTACAAGTGTACCTTATAATTTCAGAAGAATTTTCTTCATCAATCACTACTTTCCACAGAAAAAGAAAGAGACAATTAGGTGTTGTTTGTATGAGAATAGGTAATGAAACAGCCTCAGAAAAATGAGGAGCAAGCTCCATTGTGTTCAGTGGGGCTTGCTTCTGAGTAGACATGCCTAGGATTG
This sequence comes from Plestiodon gilberti rubricaudatus, assembly GCA_026170595.1. Lineage (NCBI taxonomy): Eukaryota > Metazoa > Chordata > Lepidosauria > Squamata > Scincidae > Plestiodon > Plestiodon gilberti. Next base: position 21,113,882 of record JANXHW010000002.1, on the reverse strand, counting down.
TGCTCTAAGTTTTAACAAGCTACACCTGGTCACATTCCTTCTCCTAAAGGTCTAGCACTCTGTCCCGGTTGGAGATCTGGTAAGGATCTCCTATCTGCAGGATCTGAAACTACCTAGGTTGTTTGAAAACAGTTGGAGAGCAGGTTACCAAACTGTGCATGCATGTTGGCAGTTAAAGTAGCAAAGTAATCTTGCGGGGGATATTGCATTAAAACAAGAGGGCTTCACAAGAACTACTTTGTAGGGTTGATAAAATGTGGAAGATAAGCTTTACAAAACCAATGGCTACAATACAATGTACAATGGCTGATATAAGAAGTCACAACCAAATTAGAAAACCAAAAGGAAATTTGTTGTCTAGCCTTAAAATGGTGTCAATAGGAAGTGCTGTAATATTCCTTTTTTTTCTTCTTCTTTTAAATGGATGTGATCTAAATGCAGTGGCTGAAATGCTGATCTGGTTTTGCTTGCTTGCTGCACTTTTGGTATGGATCAAAACTCCTTATCGTCATCACCTTTTCAAATCTGTATTATATTGACTTTACTGTTAATTCATGAGAAGTGAAGAGATTATCTCTCTGCTTTTATATAACTGAATGTCTAAAATTACTTGTTTCATGAGCACTGATGTCCAGTTGCTGTTCCCAGAGTCAGAATGCAGGTCATACCCCCCCCTGCCGGGGTGGAAACTGAGGCTAGTGTGCTGCCAGCAAAAGTGTGGGGGGAAAGTAAGAGCAAACAAAAAGAGATTTATACAGTAATAAGGTCTGAGAAGGAGAAAACTGAACTGGTTCTTATGGCAGTTAGCTGGCAAGAAGCAGGCTTCTGTTGCTTTTGCAAGACTGATAATGCTTTAAAGCCTGCAGCTGAAAGTGGCTTGGAACAGGCCACTTGAAAGCTGAAAGTGGCTTGAAACAGGAATTGTGAATTGTTATGTGTATACTCATCCCGTTTTGTGTCTTTAGTAAGCATGATCAAAAACCTGTTCAACCAGCGGCAACAGTGGGACAAAATACTGTGAAATGCATGAAGCTCTTGGGAAGTGAAGGCTCTCAAACCACTTCTAAGTTACCTTCTTAAAAATGATTGCCAGCCTCGAGCCTAGTATCGCCTGTGTGCCTCTCTTGCTCCCCACCCTGCCCCACTCATCCCATGCGTTTATAAATATCTCAAAAGGTGCCATGAGCATTCAGCTGCCTTATGCTGATGAAGCCATTGGTTCATCTAACCCAGTATTGTCTACACTGACTGCCAGCTGCTCCCCACCATCTTAGGCAAGAGGTCTTTTCCATCACCTGCTACATGAGGGTGATTGTTGTAGTGGTTAGAACATTCGGCTGGGACCTCCTTGAAGTTTCACTCTCCACCTGCTTGCAGAAAGTTCCAGGTTCACTCCTTGACATTGGGCGCAATCCTGTGTATCTCCTGCACTGGTGTAACAGTAGATCCCCCCCCCCCCCGGTGAAAGAGCACTTATGCCAGTGTAACAGGATGGACACTGGCATAACCCCCCTCAGACGCCTCACACACGCAGTTCGGATGCGGGATGCTGGCACAACTACAGTGGCACAGGGGGCGTCCGAATGTCCCCAGAATGCCCCCTGCGCTGGCGGAGTTGTGCCGGTGTCTGTCCCGTGTCCAAACTGCGCGTGTGAGGCGTCCGAGGGGGGTTATGCCAGTGTCCGTCGGTGTACGGCAAGTTACACTGGCATAAGTGCTCTTTCCCCCTGGGATCTATTGTTACACCGGTGCAAGAGTTACACAGGATTGGGCTGATTGCCAGGTAGGGTTGGAAAATCCTGGAGATCAGCTTCCAGCCACTGTAGAAAATACTGAACTAGGTGAACCAGTGTTCTGTCCTGGTATGAGTCGGGCAGCCTCATGTGTAACTGGAGAAGTCAGGGACTGGACCTCAAATCTTCTGCATGCAACCATGTTCTCTACCACTGAGCGATGGGTCCTTTCTTTGCTGCCACTATTTTCTTCTCACAGGGAAACCTGCCCTTTAATGACTGCCTCTGGCCAGTTGCTACCACTTGGGGAGCATGAAATATGGCTAATGTGCTGGAACTGAACTGGAATTCTGCATAGTAGCTTTTTTGAATTTGCTTACAGAATAGAAGTGAAGCCCAAACGCCAAGGCATATAATTGTCTGACTTTAAAAAAAAAAATCCAAGGCATTCCTTGACATATATAATGGGTTTGCCGATTTTTTTTCAAGTTAGAAACTAAGATACAGCTTGAAATGGTAACTATGTTGAGATATAATGTGAGACATTTCTTGCTGTCAAAATGTGCTTAGAAATGTATAGCAAATGCCAGCGGGATATTGTGAAAAGGAAAAGGTACAAGTTTCACTATTGGGTGGTGCCAATAAATGTCTGCATTTGTTTATACATTATTACTGCATGCAAAATCCAAGATAGTTGATAGCCAAATGCTGCAGTATGCTGTCCAACTTTGTTATTGAACTAAAATCCTCCATGCCAAAAATGATGTTTATAACATTTTAATGTGTTGTGTAAGAAGAGAGCTAGGTAGTTAAGCAAATTAAATGATTAATCTTACAGTTCTGGCAGCTTGGATTTAAACTGAGTTTGTATCTCATTCTACTTATGGAATCAGCTTTCTTTTTGAATTAATTGGCTTAGCTAATGTGGCAGTTTAAAATACTCCAGATCAGCATTTTTAAAGAGCTGATTCTGCAAATAAGTAATATAAAAACTGTTGGATATTAATACTCATGCACAACCCCAATAGTCTGTCACAGTCTTCACCCCCTGCAGAGGATAGCTGATCAAATCCATTGGATGGAAGTCATGACAAAAGAGCCCCATCTGTGCCAGAATTCTCACAATCAGCAGATAAAGTAGTAAACTTGTGCCTGGACTGAACCACTTCAGGCCCGTGGGGTGGGGGCTCACAGAGTTGAATGCTCCTTCATACAAAAAGGTTATCTGCACGTAGAAAGCTACAGGGTTGGCCTTGTTGAAGCCAAGCACCCCCTGGAGATACTTGACAAGCCCCACTTCTTCTATCATCCAGAGGCGTACGGAGGGCGGAGCGAACGGAGCAGTGGCTCCGGGCGGCTCTGCCGCTTGGGCGGCACTCCGGGGGAATGCGCGCGCGCCCACCTGGTGACGTAGCGGCTCCGCGGCTCGGGCAGCATCCCCCTGGAGCGCCTGCCCGGCCTCGGAACCTGAGAAAGCCCTGGAGCGTCCGCCACGACCGGCGGCCAGGGCTTTCTGAAGGCAGCCGCTGCGTCGTGGCCTTATTTATACTTTTTTCCTGCACATGCGCAGAACGTTACATTCCGCATCTGTACAGGAAAAAAAGTATAAATAAGGCCACGACGCATCGGCTGCCTTCAGAAAGCCCTGGCCGCCGGTCGTGGCGGATGCTCTAGGGCTTTCGGGGGAGAAGGCAGGCGCGCACGCAGTCGCCCCCAACCCAGCGGCAGCGCTGCCCCTTCGGGGCGGCGCCACGGAGGTGCTACAGGCAGCCTTAGCTGCCGCGACGCCTCTGCTATCATCATGCAGATGGTGAAGACTCTCCCCTTTTGAAAAGTTTTCAACTAGGGCTTAGATCTGACTGCTCTTTCTGTCTTACTGCTTTTTATTTCAATTAATTAATTGCTCAGTTAATTAACTAAATAGCAGCGTTCCATTAGTCATGCCGGCCGCATGATCACGAAAGTGTCTTCGGAAAGTGTTGGTTCTTCGGCCTTAGAAACGGAGATGAGCACCGCACTCTCTCTCTCTCTCTCTCTCTCTCTCTCTCTCTCTCTCTCTCTCTCTCATGTTTGTGTCTATTGTTTTATCTTCTTGTTGTCAACTGCTATGAGAGGACTTAGTCCTTAATGGTATGTAAGTATTTTAATATAAAATCAGATGTCAGAGAGAAAGGAACTAGCCCAACCTCCCCGCTACCAGGCTAGTTTTCTAAGTGCAAGGGTTATTATTACCATTATTCTTATTTATTTTGTATTTAAGCATTGAGTCATTTCAGCCCTTGAAGTAGAACCAGATTTATTGTGTTGACTATTTTTGTACTGCTTTTCAAAAAAAAAAAGTTGACAAAATGGTTTACACAGTAATTAAATTAATAAATAGCTCCATGCCTCCAAAGAGCTCATAATTTTAAAAAGATGCACAAAGAACATCTTCTGTTTGTGAAAACTGAGTCCCCAGTAAACTCCAACATGCAAGGCAGGAGAACAGAAATTTCTCTCTCTTTGAGCCCTGATTGGCTCACACGTCTTGGGGTGGAGCCAGATACAGTATAAAATGATGCAAACTTCCACCTGAGGAGCATAGCAAAGTGGGTCCAGTAGAGTCTTTTGAGTAAGAAGTCAACACCTTCCAGTCCCCTTTTGTAGACAGCCAGGGCAATACCTAACCAGGCTGTCTTTGCTACTGAAATATACGGGGGGGGGGCATATCCACCAATCCGCTATCCGCTGATTCAGTTATCCGTGGATAGCGGATGGCCCATGACCCCCATGACCCCCCAGCCACTTTTAGCAAAAAAAACTTCGTTTCTTCTTCAAAAATAACGCGATGAGCAGCCTCCTTGCAGGCCCCTCCAGCAAAACTAGGTGCTGATTGCAGGTGCTGCGACCTTGCAGAGCCTCTCTAGAACCTAGTCTCGCTAGAGGGACCTGCAAGGAGGCTGCTCATCACGTTCCTTTTGAAGAAGAAACGAAGCTTCCGACACAAAAGTAAGTGCCTGGGGGGGGGGGTTGCGTGCGCCCACGGAGGGGTTGCGTGTGCCCGCAGGGGGTTCAGAAAACCGCGGAAGGGACGTTTGCCCCTATCCATGGTTTCAAGTATCCACGGTGGGGCCTGGAATGTATCCCCTGCGGATAATTTTCTGAGGGCAAGGGCCTGCCCTCTTGCCCTCAGGAGGGTCTGCGCATGCGCGAAAATCTTAAAAGCTTGCGTTTTAACGCAAGCGCATTGGGCCTCTTCTTTTCAGAAGGCCCTGGAGCGCTTGCGTTAAAACGCAAGCTTTTAAGATTTTTGCGCATGCGCAGACCCTCCTGAGAGCAAGAGGGCAGGCCCTTGCCCTCAGAAAAGGGTTTGCGCATGCACGAAAATCTTAAAAGCTCGCGTTTTAACGCAAGCGCTTTGGGCCTCTTCTTTTTAGAAGGCCCTGGAGCGCCGGCCGGGCCGGACGCTCCCCGGCCTCGGAGCGTCCGGCCTCCGGAGGGTGACGCACGCCGGAAAAGGTAAGTTTCTGTAGGGGGGGTGAGTCGGGTGGGTGACGCGCATCCCCCGCTCTGGGGTGACGCGCGTCACAGTGACGCCACTGGATGCAGCCATGCCAACAGGGCATGTGCTGCATCCGGCGGTTGGGGGGCAGTCACGGAAACCTCCTCAAGGTAAGGTGTCATCTCTGGTCAGATTCTAAAGCTGGCAGTTCATGCTCTAAGGAGACCAAGGGACGCTTATATCAGCTGTTTGCTCTTGTTATTCTGATGAAGCCATGAGTACTTACGTGGCAAAACGTCAATTGTTTTTAATGTTTTAATAAACTTGTCACCTCTCTTAAACGATGTATTTCCCGGAATATGGAAGTGTTTTACTCAACAATCTACACTAGTCATGAAAACCTCAAATCGTATATAAGGGAACTTTGTTCCCTTACCTTGGGGCTACATTGCAACTGCATCAGCATAGGGAGGTTGAATAGGATTGGGCCCTGAGATTCTCAAGATGCAATGCATTCCTTCAAGCTACTGAATTTCCTCTTTCTCTCCCTACCACATATTTCTTTGTTCCAGTAACATGTGTGGCATAGTGGTCGTTTTGGCCTAGGCTTGAGAAAGCCCATCTTCACCTCTCCACTCACCCATGAAGGGCACTGGATGACCTTGAGTCAGTCATAGTTTCAGCCTAATCTACCTCACGCTGTTGCTGTGAGGATAACATCATGGGTGGGAGGAAAACCATTCATACTGCCCTGAGTAACTCGGAGTAAGGGTAAGATACAAAAATATTAACATTATTTGTAAACTTCAGGATTATGCATTCATCCTGAGATTCCCAAGAATCTAAGTCTTAGATTTATTTTTCATTAATTTCAGAACAAACTATCCACATCAAGTTAAATACTGTCCAGATGCCTGCTGACTAACCCCTCTGCAAACAGTACTATATATTAAATTTAATTTTTGATCTATGACTCACAACCGCCAAAGGGCTTGAGGTGGGGTAACTGACGACATCTGAAAACAACCGCAATCAAAAAAGATTTGTTTAACCCTGGCCATTGCAAGATGGTTGAAAGAGGAAGTTCTTCTAGAATTTCCAGAAAATGAAAATCATAATTGGAAGAATTCAATTCTTGCACCCTTTTGGAATGGTCCATAGTGTTCTCCCAAACTCTGGCCTTTTTTGGAATCAAATTGAATCTTATAACAAAACATAGGAGTTTTATCTAAAATGCAAATCTCAGGAAATTGAAGCATTTCTTTTGCTGCAGGCAGTTCCTGCTCGGAATGGACCATGTGCCTCTAGCGGTTCTTTTGTGACACACAGTTTGGGAATGGCTGTCCTGACCTTTGCAGCCTATAAGGATTTAGAACTGGGTGGATGATTTCCTGTTTCATCCAATTGAAGACAGACTTTTATCAAGGTACCTTATGCTCCTAGTATGTGCACCTCCATAAAAGAAGACTTTCTGGTCTGATGACCACACTGAGGTATAGAGATTGAACGGAGAGCTAAAATGTATTTATTAAAATATTTAAAGGTGCCCCCCCTTAACGACGGATCGCTTAATATGACGGAGGTTCCCAAAGTGTAAACAAAGAATTAAAGCTACAGTATTGTATTTTAAATGCAAAAAAAAAAATGTTTTCTTTAACTCTCTGTGTTTGTGTGTGTGTTTCTACCTCCATTGACAGGTAGAAATCTTGTGCTTTGTGTTACACTCATAATGTACACTGTGTTTGCCATTCATTCCCTATTACAACTCCACTGTGTTACATTTCATTACACTGTACTGTGTTGGTTTTACACATTATACCACAATCACCCACTAGATGGTGCTGAGGACTCGCTTAATGACGGTGTCACTATATGACGGGTTTTCCAGAACTGTATCCCCTCGTTAAGCGGGGGACACCTGTATATTCTATATAGAAAAAGAGATGCTGAAGGTCTCCTTCATCCACATAAAACGAAAACAATCCACATAAAACAATATAAGCAAATTATAAAATGCAAGAACTCACAATCCAGCATACTGACACATACTATCTACATTTCTCGGTTAAAATCATGTGGTTCTATCCCATCCCTCCTCCTCTCACCATTGTTTCCCTCCCCCCCCACGGTATTTATTTATTTATTTATTTTTCACATTTTTATACCACCCTTCCTCCAAGGAGCTCAGAGTGGTGTTCATATTTCCTCCCCTCCTTTTTGTCCTCACAACAACCCTGTGAGGTAGGTGGGGCTGAGAGATAGTGACTGGCCCAAAGTCACCCAGGAAGCTTCGTGGCTGAGCGGGGATTTGAACCTGGATCTTCCAGGTCTAAGTCCGACTCCCAAACCACTATGCAAGCAGTGGATAGTGCCCTGCTGCTAGCACACGCGGACATGATTTGCACTCATCCCACCAGAACAGTCTCTTTCCAGAGGAGACAATCACATTCGCCTCTGTAGAAATGTGGGCACGTTCAGCTTGGTTTCCAAATTAATCGAGAGGAGAGGAAGTCTGTAGAAGGGGAAAGTGTGATGAGTGTTGGAGCAGGAGAGCAGTACAAGAGAGAGTCGAGCCAAAGCGTAATGTCTGTCACTGAGTTTTTAGCACATTTCGAGAAGAAGTAGGCCCACACTTCTCAGGTGACATCAGTTACATGTGGACAACTGCCAACAGCAACAGGCATGTATAGGTGCTTTGGCCAGAAAGAGAAGGAAGCTGTACAGCAAGCCACAGGGCCAGTTTAGAGTTTGCAGGATGGCAAGTTGGAGGGCCAGATCTGAGTAGGTTGACCATATCCAAAAATGGAAAGGGTGCCTATACCTTTAAGCATTGTAAGAAGAGGGAATTTGGGCAGGAGTAGCTTGTTGCACCCTTCCATGATGAGCTGCATCTGCCCAAATTCCAGTGGTATAGGCACCCTGTCCCTTTTTGGACATGGTCAGCCTAGATCTGAGGCTCTCAACAGCTGTGTCTATAGTTTGCCAAACTCTGGATTAGACTGGGAAAGAATCTCAAGACCAAAGAGTGTTGTGTGTATTGGGAACACTGTAGTGAATGTCAGAATTATAGCATTAAACTAGAATTATATGGAATTATAGTGGTAAGTTATTTTTGCCTATTGAGAAAAAAAATCAGAGGATATAGCTAAATAATGGAGCATTCTTATACCCTCCAAAAGAGCAGCAATAAAGTACGGTACATCAGCAATTAAATAGTTGGGAGGTGGTGCAGCATAATGGCTGAACGACAAATCAAGAGATCCCCAGTTTGAAGTTTGCCTCTGTGACCTTAGATAAGCTACTCCCTCTCCACCTCAGCTGCACATGGGGATCCTAATAGCTACTTACTTTACTCTGTCTCTGTTGTTGTAAGGATTACATCAAGATCACATTTTGCACACTCAAAAAAGTGCATGGAAAACTAGATGTGACCATTAAATGTAGGAGATATGAATTCAGGAAAGGAAAGGGGGCAAGGAGGTTGGGATAGGATCTGGAGTGCACCATTGCCCCAGAATCCACCCCACAGCCTCCCCCATTCCTCCCCCTCTCCTCCCAGTTTCTCCCCCTTCCCACCCCCTCTTGCCTCCCCTGCTGGCTTACTTGCTCCAGCGGGTGGCCAGCGATCCAGCAATGTGCGTGGGAAGGCTCCAGCCATCTCGTCGGTGCTTCAGCAGTGCGCTACTCTGTGCCTGGCAGAACACATATTCCGACAGCAGGGCAGCCCAGTAGGATTGGGCTGCTAGTTGTGGATCAGGACTTTCACCAGTCAAATCAATGCTCCACTTAGAAAGCTGTTTCATTTTAGTCTCTTTCTAACCAGTCATTGCAAAGTCCAATGAGAAACCAGGGGGACTGATATTACAAAGTGCAGTGAATCATCAAAGGATCAGACCAAAGCAGCATCTGGGAGTGAACAGCAGATAGGAATGTGTACTAATTATTGAGCTGTTAATGTTTTACATGTGGCAGTTGAATGCATATGGTGTAACTGAGAGCAAGCCATAGCATAGCCAGTAGCCCTGGAGTCATTCCACCACAGATTCTGTCTTAAATCTCAGCTGCTTTATAGCTTCCTCCTTCTCACACCGCATACAGGCCTTCTGCATCAACCGAGCATAACGTTGTTTTAGATGCCTCACATTCACAAAACCGCCAAAGATGCTTCAGCTTCCTCTTGAGTTTGACGGGAGCTTAAATTGGATAGTTATACAAGGTTCTGGTATTGCTACCAACATTTATTAGTGTTTGTGTTGAAACCTGTGGGAACCACTCAAATCGCAAAGAAGCTGAGATGGTTGTTCTATAGCCCAGTGGTAAAGCATATGCTTTCCGCACAGAAGATGCTAGGGTCAATCCCTGGCAGCATATGCAGGGAAACACTCAAAAACCACTGCCAATCTGAATAGACAATACTGAGCTAGATGGAACAACAATCTCACTCGTGTGTGTGTGTGTGTGTGTGTGTGTGTGTGTGTGTGTGTGTGTGTGTGTGTGTGTGTGTGTGTGTTTTCCCTTTTATTAAACATACACAGAAAATATTACTAAAAGTATTAATCTATACTATAGACCACAAGCCATAAACAATAAGTACACTATGCATATATATCTAAAAAGGCTCCAAATATCCAAAATATGCTCATATGTAGTTGTCCTCTGTAAGCCATTCATTCAAATGTTAATAGGTCCTCAGTCTATTGAGTAATAGTAGAAGGACACATATCCTTCCAATGTTTAAATATAAGTCTTTTAGCTACAGTAAGGGCACTGAGAACTATTGTCACTGTCCCACAATTTACTTCCATGAAATTATTATTTATTATTATTAAGAATATTTATATACCGCTTTTCAACAAAAAAAATAGGTAAATAATTCAAAAGGATATAGATGTCGGCAAATACAGTATCAATGATTGTTGCAATACAAAATTAACAGCCCAATCCTATGGGCCCACTGGACCGCTGGAACTTGCCTTCTGGCGGCTCAGCATGCTTTAAGGTGATCACAAAGAGCGACCCGGTTTTCTGCACAGCTGGGAACCAGCTGCACCGCTGCGCACCAGTGGCCTCCAGAAAAGTCCTGATGCCAGTAATTTGGTGCGGGGGGGCAGTCGATGGGCAGTGGGTGGGTGGAACAGGGCAGGGAGAGAGAGTGCTCCAGCATGCACGGGGCCTAGATACGGCACTGGCACAACGGCACAGGCCATCGTGCCGGTGGCGCCTCCTCTCTGGGTGTTGGCACATTTGCAACACCCTGCACCTAGGCCGGCACCGCTCTACTCACCCCAAATCTGGACCTGTGCCCACCGGGGAAGGTGAGTTCGCCTCTGGATGATGGAGGAGTGTGGAGGGTGGAATGGGACATTCCCATGGGGAGGGATAGGTCAGCTGGGCCTGGGAAGGGGAAGGAATCAGTGGTGGCCCCTTCTGCCAAATCATATCCCCCTTCCCAGGCCTGGCCGCTGTTCCACAGCCAGCTCGAATGTGTGCCAGCAAAATAGCTGGTGCACATTCGAGTAGACCCATCGTGGCGGCTGGGGCTCTATTCAGGTTAAGTGGACGAATGTCTCCTTCCCCCGAGGGGAGCTCCAGCTGTGCCGGCGCTAGGTCCTTTATAGATAGGATGCAGCGTGGGCTCCACACCCGCACTGCAGACTAGCTAGACAGGATTGGGCTGCCCATTGGTATGGGGACATTTTAATGTATGTATTTAGTGGGTGTCTGGTTTTCTTTTTGCCTTTATTGTTTTTGTAAGTGTTGTGTTAATTTTAAGTTTTGCATTAACCCCTTTTCATAAATCCTTGGGATCAGGTGAATGAGAAATATATAATAAAAGTTGAGGCAAGGGACCACCTTTTCCCCTTTTCAGCTACTTTTCATTGTTGCACTGTTATATGGTCCAGTTTCCCATGTTAGAGCAGTCTGGGTTTTGAAACATCATCTGTGTGTTGAGAAGCTAACTGCCTGTTGAGGGGAAACCTCGAAGACTCAAAGACTAATTATGTATTAGTTCATTAATAGTTCGGCAATGCTTTGGGGCAATGTGTATGGGAACCTTATAATTACTTAAGGTATATGTGTTGCATGGAGGAACCCACAACATTTGCTCTTTTCCTAACATTGTGCTATTTTCTAGCATCCTTAAAATTCTGTAACCTTCCTCGGAGGACTGGTTTTATCAGGGTTTTAAGAATACAGTACAGTATAGGACTCTGGGGCGAGCCATATCCATTCAACAGGCTAATTCAGTGGTTCCCAAACTGGGAGGCGTGGTTCCCAGGGGAGCCGCAGAAACCAGCCAGGGGAGCTGCGGAGTGCCACGGAATCCTCTCGGAAAACAATGCAATACTAATTGGCAGGCATCAACATAATGTAATGGGGAGCCGTGGCCAATGGCTGCCAATGGTTGAGGGAGCCACAGGTCGAAAAAGTTTGAGAAACACTGGGCTAATTATATTAAGCATTTGCACTTTATATTTGTCAAAGCTTTGAACATATAAACTAATTAATGTACCAGAAGCACAGGAAACAATAAATTTTTAGTAGGGCTTAGCATGGAATGGAGCAGTGCAACTTTGATCTGTCTATTGGACAAAGTGGGAGATTGGCTCAACTGAATGCCCTGGTACTATTCTTGTTGTCTCTTGGTGTCTGAAGCAAAAACTGCAGGGAAGCTTGACTGTGTGTGGACTTATTTCATGTGTGCTCCTTTGGATTTGTGTCTCCAGGGTATGCTCTCTCTTTTTTCCCTTCAGGTGTCCTGTCAACATGGCTATTAGCACAAGTAGTATTAACAAAGCCTATCACTGCTGGTATATACAGTGCAATTTTTTTCTCATAAACATGAATTTGTGCATTACAGGCATGTTGAATATAGTTTCTCCTGCCTCTTAGATTATATATGTTCTTATGCTTTTCAAAATTGCATGACTTTATCTCATTCAAAGGAAATGTTACATGTTGGCCGGATATATCCCTTCGATTTAGACAACTATTCTATATTTGAGAATCTTTGTTGTACCAGAGATACTTGTAGGTCACAGTATATATGTTATAGACAAGCATGTCCTACCCCGTTCAGTCAGAACTGGGTTCACCATTTCATGTTGTCCCTGAATTATTTTCTTTCCATTTTGTTGCTTTTGGGGTCGAAAGAAAATGGGTCATTTCTATGTAAGATGTGTACATCTTTCTGTGTAAAATTCTGTGAGTTTCTCAGTTGAAAGTATCTGATTTCCACGTGGAAAGGATCAACCCAGGAGTCTTGAGAGGTGTTAGAGCGGGTTTCTAATTTGCTGGTAACGGGGTACATGGATGGAAGTGTTGCCATGAAGTGGACCAGTGCATTGGTGAATAATTTGTGATCAACTATTCAGTTTTGGATATCTATATATGCTCAGTCACATGGCCAGTGTTCCCCCTTGTTTTCATTATAGTCAACTGGACAATTGATAGGTCAGTTTTCCTGTCACTGGTTTGTCTTTTGCAAGTCAGGATTCTAGATTTTGACAGACATTTTCCATCAAATTATCCATTATTCTATCAGAATCTTTGTTTGTCACACCTGTAATATTGTTTGTATATTGGATCTTTCCAGGCTTCTGCAACTTGTGATCTGGCAAGCTGAATGTAGTGCATGATTAGCCATGTATGACAACCTATCAGAAGCATAATAATCTTCTAGTTTTTGCTGCCTGTCGGGGACTGTAAAAACAAGGGTGGTGTCAAACACTTAGCAGACCACCATACATAACGGTTGAGCTCTTTTCAGTTTGAGTAATCCGAAGTTGTTCAGGCTTGTTTTAAACAGATCTGCAAAATTAGGCCTTGGGAACATTATGGCAGTGTGCATATATGTTAAATAATTAACATATTTGTGTGAACGTATGCTCTCCCGAAGCAGTAATCCTAGAAGGTCTGTAAGAGGTTTGCAAGAACTGGCTACAAGGGAACTTATCATTTTTAGATAATGTGCTTTGATAGTAATTTGATTGGAGAGTTTCAAAGTAGGTGGTATGTACTTGTCAGACGTTTGCCAACCCCGCCACTTGCTAAATGTTCCCCTGTTCTCTTCACATCTATTACGGATCAAAAGAATGAGTGAGAGCTGCAAAGCAAGACAGTTGCTGATAAATTATTGTGCCAAGTGCAATTCAGAAAGGGAGGTGCCCAAATATAAAACAAATGTTTCGGCACGCAGGGATTTCAGCTGAGGATTCAGTATTTTGCAGACTTCATGGTTTGAATCTGCTGCTAATTCTCATACTGGCGTTGAATATTGAAAAATATTTTTCCTACACCCAGTAACTGCTAAGAGCTGTTTCACACATTATGCCAGGCAAACTCAAGTTTCCCACTGTACTTATTTTCAACAGAAGGATGCAGCCAGTCCTGGTTCTCTGATGAGCATACCAGTAAAGGCACATGTGTTTAGCACATGAATCCTTTACAATTTTAGGGATACACAATATGTTGCACCTAAAAACATAATGTGTGAAGGTGCCTGAGGGCTTTAGTTCCGTCTAATATATTTGGTACTCACAGTACAGCAAGCTGAGTTCCTCTTCCCCCTTCAGGTTGCTGCTGGTTCAGTTATCAGCATAGCTCAGGACTGTTTTATGCAGCCAGCCTTCCCTCCACCAGCATTAACATTTTCAGTCTTAGGTGAGATTAGCCGAGCTATGCAAGGGACCAAATTTGTTTCCAACCTGACATTCCCTTGTCCAACCTAGATCTATTGGGCTTCAACAGTGGAACTGATTACTGAGCGAAGTGGTCGGTTCTCACTCACTGAACGTCTTCAGACAGAGGTTTGACAGGCACCTTTTGGAGATTCTCTAGAGTCTATAGAAAATTTTCCTGCTTCAAGCAGGGCTAGACTAAATGGCCTCAAATGCCCCTTCCAACCTATTCACCTGATCCCAATAGTATCCATCTACAAATTGAAGCTCATCAGCAGATCCTGTGTGGTCATTGAAACCATGATTAATTGAAAGAGATGTTCATTACTGATCTGCCTTTCTCTAGCAACCAATTTTTCTAAATTGTCTCAGGTCTACAAAGTGTTAGATCACCTTAAGCATTCCAGGGCCAAATCCTATCTAACTTTCCAGCACCGATGCAGCCATGCCAACGGGGTGTGTGCTGCATCCTGCAGTGGAGGGGCAATCGTGGAGGCCTCCTCAAGGTTTGTCTCCTTACCAAGGGGCTGCATTACAGCTGCATCAGTGCTGGAAAGTTGGTTAGGGTTGGGCTCTCAGTTATGCTGTCTTTGGTAGTGCAAATAATGTGATAGGAATCCTGATGCACACTCCACACATTTTACTAGAAGCCTTTTGTGAGCAGACTGTTCCACAGTCCTTCTAGAACCCACCATTCAGTTTAATCAGGATTTAATGTTGTGGCCGATTTTTAGGATTCTGAGTGGTTTAGTACATGCAAGAGAAGGAACACTGTAAAGGTACATGTAGATTTATAGCCCAATACTGCTTAAGGTGCAGCGGCCGCTGAATCCTAGGCCCATTGCAGGCCTGGACTCACCTCGGTGGAAGGGGACATTTTCCCCTTCCCCCGGTGTAAGCGGTGCGGACTCCAATGGGCCTCCTTGGATGCGCACCAGCTCTTTAGCTGGCGCACATCCGGGTAGGCCGTGTAAGGCTGGCCCCTCCCAGCCCGAGCTGGTCAATGGCCCCCTCCCTCACCGCCCCTATGCTGACAGGTGCGGGACCTACCTGCGGCAGCTGGCTCAGGTCCAGGTCAATGGCTAAATGAGCGGTGCCGGCCTCCACGCCAGCACTGTTTACTCGCAAGGAGCTGCAAATGTGCTTTACGGCACGTTTGCGACTCCTTGAGCCAGCGGAGTGCGCACTCTGACCTAACTTTAGGCAGGATCAGGCCATTAAACTAGTCTGAGACATTCCCTTTCCCCAAGGATTCCTGGGAACTGTAATTCTATGAAGGGGACAAGGGATCTTTAGGAAAAATTTCAATATGCTCCCTGAACTACAGTTCCCAGGGGGGAAAGCAGTTTAACTGGTAGAACAAATGAGATAATTGTAATATAGTTACAATTGTAACTACTGTATTGTTATAATTATAAAAGTCACCTTGGGCAGCAACATAAGTGAGGAAAGGCGGGGTAGAAACATATTAAATAAATAAATAAAAGTCAACAAAGCCCCTCAGCATCATATACTAAACATGTTGTATCATTGGTATTTGTATTAACTGAAGTGTTCTTGAACCCATTATTTATATGTATTGCTGTTTATTGCTGGTATTTTATTTCTGTGTCTTATAAGCCACTCCAGGTGCAGTCTTGTGGAAAAGTGGAATATAAATTTTCTATAATGATTCCTTTTTCCTAGGTGATGTTTCGTACATTTCCAATTTATCATTAAAGCATCAAACCTGGTCATGCAATAACTTCTCGTGCTCCAAGAGATAATAATTCCCAGCTAAAGTGGATGGTATTTTTAGCAGTACAGTTGACCCTCATTATCCATGATCCATTTCAGGATAACAAAATCCACTGGGGGGGGGGCAATTTCCAAAAACTGGAAGTACCTTTCAGAAGACTCCGGGAGGCCTTCTGAGGCGTGTGAAGGCCACACGACCTCCCTGCATCTCAGAAGGCCTCTCGGAAGCTTCTGAAAGGCACTTCGGGTTTCACAGAAAAACCAGAAGTGTCTTTTCTTCTGTGGATTCGGAACCCGCGGTTAGTCAAATCCGCAGGTTCCGAATCTGCAGGGGGGAAAAGAGCTGACTATACTGAAGAACAATATAAACATTAAGAACTTATTCTAAAATGTATGGCATGTAAACCAGGATGTATACAATATTAGTGGCCTACTAAGAATGGCATAATTAGTTTAAACACTTGATGTGATCTAAGGCTTTCTAGGCCTGAGAAGATTCAGCAGAACTGGCTGCTATAGAAAGATAAGTACTGTTGTCTTCCCCCTTCCCCCGTATCCATGACTTCAGCATACGTGGATTTGTCTCACCGCGGATGCTTCACAGATATGGGGGGCCAACCTGAATGTTAAAAAACTGTTTCCTTACCTTTTTGCTGCAAACCGCTGCATGTTCTTCCTTCTACAAGCTGAAATCGCACTCCGGAAGCCTCTTCCTGGTTTTGCGACTCCCCCTCCCTTTCCCAGGATAGCTCCAGAATGCATTGCAATGCCGATGCACTGATGTAGCCATGCCAATGGGATGTACACTACATCCTGCAGTGGGGGCGCAATCATGGAGGCCTTCTCAAGGTAAGAGATAATTTCTTCACTTACCTTGGGACTGCATTGCAGCTGTCGACCATTCTCAACTTTTTTTTTACTACGGCCCCATAGGAGCTCTTTTCAGGTTCCAGGGCCCCCCATCAAACAAGGATACAACACAAATAAATAAACATAAAATCCCCTTCTCGCAGTTTTCAGTCTGTGGCCCCCTTCAAATGTGCCAGAGCTCCCGAGGGGGCCGTATGGCTCCCGTTGAAAATGGCTAAACAATGGTTTGGCGATTGTGAACTCATATAATGCCTCTTCTTCGCACACAATCCCTCCCTGTTAACAAACAGATTCCCTCCTGATTTGATGTAGCCATAGTTTGCAATGGTGTTCAAACTGGGCCAACTACAATTACTGTATCTCTAAACAAGAATTGCCTCCAAACTATGAAGTAGGGTTTTTTATAATTGGTTTGGAAATGAGAGAATGTGTCACCTGAACTGAGCTGAATAACTGTTTCCTGTGAAGTTTGGACCAAGAGGAGAGATTACATTCGAGAGCCTCTGTTGCAAAGAAAGGCCAGCCATATAACATGTGCAATGACGTTTGCTGCATATTTCTTTTTACAAATACCTTATTTAGATTTCATTTACGCCAAATTGAAATCACTTGTGCTTATTTCAAAACTGCTCAAATTATTCATTCTTTTTATCCATGTCTTTCCCTTCTGACTGAGAACAATTGCTAATTGCTATCCCACATGGTTTTGGTGGGGGAAAATTGTCATCCAGAAATAATGGATAAGAGCACCCTAGTCCTATCTGTTCTCAGTAAGTTAATCACTACGAAATTAATCACTACGAAGCATGGAGTGATTTTTCCCCATATATATTTACTTGTTCATCGTTCAGCACTTAACTGCTGTAGATGCTTTGTTTATTTACTTGAAAAATCTATATGATTGTATGAAAGCGCAGAGTGCTTTATATATGGTTCCCAGGCAGTCTTCCCATCCAGACAGAAGATGCAGCTGGTATTTCTAACAAAAACCACAATTTTAAACTTGAAAATACTGATCAAGGAAGACAATATGCCAGGCCTATGCAACTTGTGAGCCAAGCTAAATGCAGCTCACCATGTCACTGTTTTTGAAATCCCAGGCAGGCAGCAAAAACAGAAGGCCTATTTAACTCCTGGTGAGCTGAGTTCAGCTTAGGGATTCACAAGTTATGTAGGCCCACAAAATGCAAATGTTAAAAACACACACACAAAATATTAAATTGTCTTCTAAGTGCATCTAGCTCAGTATTGTCTACGATTACCGACATCGGCTTTCCAGGGCTTGTGACATGGGTCACAAATGTTGGAAATGTTAGAGCTTGAACCTGGGATAGTCTGCATGCAAAACTATGACTCCTCCCTCCCTGCATTTTGGGGTGGTGTTATCAACAGGACCCTGAACTTGCCCTTGACCAAATCAGAAGTTTATTTGAACATACCTTTATCTCAAAAGCCTTTACCTTCTTCACAGATCTCCTCAGCTATTTAGGTTTTGCTGTCAACTTGGGGTCAGCTCACTGGAATAATCCTTCTTTACATATTTCCGCACAGTTCTTAGTCTTTTCTCACTTTGTCTCAAATGAATGATGTCTAGAGGTGATAGTTATATGTGGCCCAACCAGTGCCTGGAAACAGAATTTCTTGGTTCTAATCTACAGATTATTTAACTTGTCTCCAACAGGATAAATGCTAAGATCATGGAGGTCCTGAGAGCAAATCTGTCAACAATTCCAGTGCTTATCTTACATTGATCCATCCTTTCAGCACCATCACAGGTCATGCTGTGTTGTGTAGAGGACGAATGCATTGTTAAAGGAAAACCCACAAGACAAACGGCCTGATCCGATCAGGCAGTTACACTGCTGGAACGTGTATTCTGGCGGCCTAACAATCTTTCCGGCTGTCACAAACGCGACAGTGCCGGCGAGTGCGGCCTGGCCACTGCCAGAAGCTGCTGGGTCCATGGGACAATGGACTGGGAACTCCTGCCACTGCAGGTAAGGCTGCATAGGGGGTCAGAGGGAGGTGGATTGGGGTGGAACGGGGCAGGGGTGGGTGGAACGGGGAGGAGGACAGGTCGAACCCAGGAAGGGAGCAGGTTTGGCCGTGGCGGCGGCAGCGGCAGCCGAATTCTAACCCCCTTCCTGGGCCTGATCCATCTTCACAGGTCAACACAGACGTATGCCAGTGATATCACATGTGCAGGTCCAAGTTGACCCACCAGGCTGGCAGGGCTTACCCCAAGGGAAGGGAAAAAATGTTCCCTTACCCTGAGGAGGCCTCTCGAGACCGAAACTCCTCTGCGGGATTCAACAGATCCATGCATCGCCATGCGGGGAGTTAGGTAAAATTTGGGTTGAAAATCAATTTGTGACATTCAGTTGGATATGGTGAGACCTGAGCATGATGGCACTTTGGACTATCACTGAGTTGCAATCACTGCTTTGTCCATCCCTGGCTTGGACGGTTGTTCCAGGGGGGGGGATCATAAAGTGATTCTCAGTTACAAACATCACCTCCAACTGATTCCTGATTAGTCTTCAAGACAATTGTGAGTATTCCCCTGTCAACAGTGCCAACCATCCTTCCACCCAATGATGCAGACTTGAGTCTATTGACTTGGACTCAAGTCGGACTCAAGTCACGTCAATGACTCGGACTTGACTTGGCAATTGTAGAAGACTCGAAAGACTCGAGGCTTGGAGCCTTTTACGAGTTGAATTTTATTCAGGTTTAAACCCCTTTTCCCCATTAAATAGATAGGGACTTGGGGGCAAAGACATGGGACTTGACTTGAGACTTGGACCCAGAGACTTGGGACTTGACTCAAGACTTGGAGTCGGAGACTTGATCCACATCCCTGCTTCCACCATAGATTGCGACATTGGCACAACCCTCAAAACGCCCTCACTACAACCTCTGATCCTTGCCAAGAACCAAGTTCTGTTTCTCGTGAAATAAAATCATGTTTACACTGTGTACACAAGAGTGACAGGAGAAAAGCAAAACAGAAAGGTATGGCAGAGTACAACGAGGAAGAAAATGTTCTTCTGGTTTGATTTTACACATGTATTTATTTGCAGTCCTCTTTGATAGCCTTTCTCTTCACTCTTGCTTTGGTTTAGGTGCATCTTGATACATACAGTTTGGACCCATAAAGATTACTCAGATTTAAGGCTTCAACCATGCCATGTAGCAAGACAAGTTTTCCATACACTGGAATTACATACGTAGCAAGAGTGAAGCCTTAAGATTGAGACAATCCAAATCACCCTGCCTAGAAAGTCTGCCTGAGATGCAAAAGCAAATCGCAAACCATTCAGATAATGTGATTCTATCTCACTGTGTTGTAATAATCTATTGTTCTTCTGTAAGGCGTATAAGTTGGAATTTCTGGTTGTTGGGGTGAATGTTTGGAATTAAGTTTGGTTAAACAAATTCTCGGCGTCCAACATGATTAGACAGCTTGAGTTGAGACAGCTTGGTGCAGGAAGATAGTATATTATGTAGAACAACACAAAATGTTGATATGCAGGAAGGACTTCAGAGATCATCCATTCACTATAACATTTAGGTTGCAATCCTAAATAATCTTATTAGTATAGGTAAAGGTATCCTCTGCTCGAAAGCCAGTCATGTCCGACTCTAGGGTGCAGTGCTCATCTCCGTTGCTAAGGCCGAAGAGCCAGCGCTGTCCGAAGACACTTCTGTGGTCATGTGGCCAGCGTGACTAACAGAATTCTGTTACCTTCCTGCCGCAGCGGTACCTATTTAACTACTTGCAATTTCTTGGTTTCGAACTGCTAGGTTGGCAGAAGGTGGGACAGGAGACGGGAGCTCACTCCATCACGTGGCACTCAGGTCTCGAACTGCTGTCCTACCGACCTTCTGGTCTACAGTTCAGCGCCTTAACCACTAAGCCCCTGTATTAGAGTATAAGTTATGCTAAAACCACTGGCTCTTCTGAATTGCAGTATTGCTTGTTATGAAGTCCCAGGTTCATTCTCTGGCTTCTCCTGATTTCCAGGTAGTGGGGCTAGAAAAGACCTGCCTGAGAGTTTGGAGGACATCTGTCACTTGGAATTAGTGGGACCAGCAGCCTGTCACAGACACAAGCTTTCAGGCAGGGGTGTTCAATATTTTGAGCACCCACACCCAAAAGCTCATGACATCTCTAGAAAAGTGTCCAAAATGTTATTCTTGTTATCTGTAATTGTCTATCTCTGTTTGTAACAGTTATTATTAGCCCTAACCTGCTAGGAAAATGTTTCAGGGTCTGGGACAGATGAATCTATTAGCCCTGAAGAAAAAGCTGCCTTCTGGGGAAAATTATGAATGTTCCATCAGCCACATCTCTACTGAATTACATGAAAGTGTAGAAATCATTTTGCCCAGCCCCCTTCTCCTGAAGAGGAAATGACTGCTGCCGGAAGAGCTTGTCATAAACCTGCACTGTGTAGTGTGACCTCACACACTGTGACTCCTATCATCGTAAAATTCTCTGTTGTTTTTTTCCTTGACACTAGAAGTCCATTGCATTAGAGTTAACCTTTTGAGTTGATGAAGTACCTGGCAGCACACATAACCCTGACAGATAGAGAAGGTGTCAAATGCTCAAAAGTGCTTGAGAGCAGAGGCACTTTAATCTGTTGGCGGGTGATCATTATGCTTATGGTGTGTGACATACTTGTGATCACAGCTCTTGCTTTAGAGTTGGTTGTCTGGCCTGAGGACAGCCATTTATAATGTGTGTGGGGAGCTCCAGTTCAAGAACTGTTGTACCAACCAATTTCCAATGTTGCTTTTTGTACTCAAGTTCAAGATCTGAGCTAAAGATTCTGCCATGGGTACATATGCCAAAATCTTCCCTCTGAATTATAAAATCATTCATCACATCGGAGAAGATTTGTTATGACATTTCTTGTAGCTAAGCTTCATCTCTAGTTTATATTTGGTTCTTAAAACGTCATTGCCATTGACAGGATGTAGTATAGGGAAAATGATACCATTTAGTGACCTGAATAGTGCAGTTGAGTGTTGCAAACGTTTGAATTCCCATGTTGTTCTTCAAGTATATTATCATTATTATTAATTATTACAACTGCATTCTACCTTTCCTTCGGGGAACTCAGAACTGTGTACATGACCTTTCCTCCCCTCTCCCCATTTTATCATCCCAACATCCCTGTGAGGTAGTGTAGACTGAAAAAGTCTGTCCCAAGACCACCCAGTGACCTTCATAGCTGTGGGAATGTGAACCTGGGCCTCCTTGCCCTTGTCTGACACTCTGGCCACTTTACCACCTCATCCCTCAGACATGCACCATCTCACAAACAAAACTGGGCTCGTTCCTTTCTTAGTGTTGATGTATCATAGTGGCTAAGACGCCAGGCTGTGAATTGGGACTTTCTTAGTTTGAATCTTGGTTCTCCCATGAACTCACTTATGGTGGCTTTAGACAAGACTCAACCCTAAGCTGAGACAAGACTAACCCCAGCTACAATATGGGGCTAAAATTTACAATCCGATCCTATCCGGGATTGAGCTGTCGTGTGCAGCCATTTATGATATCGGAACACAAAAGCACTCCGTCAGTGGCCATTTTGGGGACGCTGCCCCATTCCGCCCACCCCTGCCCCATTCAACCCCCTCCCTGTAGGCATATCTGCTCCGGCCTGTCTTCGTGGATCTGCTGACACATGGCCTGCAGTGGGTGCCAGCGGTCTGCTTTGCGACTGCCGTAAAGCAGCCTTCAACGGTGCAATGCTAGTTACACCGGTGACTAGTGGGGGAGGGGGATAGAATTGGGCCATCAGGCTAAAATCCTGTACACACTTTCCTAAGAGTAAGCCCTATTTAACACGATGGGATATAATTCTGAGTAGATATGCATAAGATTGTGCTGTTAGATCTCTACAAAACATAGGCAGATATTGTATAAGGTGTCAGGTGTCCCCCTCCTCCCAAAAGTAAAATAGATAAAGGTTATAAACAATGACTTCCAGTTGCCACGAAATTGAAAGATATGGATAAACGGTAGTTTATTTTATCAGAGATAGATATTTTGGGAATCTTACTTCTCTTTTAACATATAGAAGTTAGTACAGTACATGATCTGATGGGGCAGATGGTCCTGAAATTGTAGGCTTTCTTTTCCATTAAAAGAAATGGCTAATCTCTGCCATGAATGTATCTTTGTCTTTTGATTTGAGCTTCACAGGGAAGATGTGGATGGTGGAGGGACATGGAATATATTATTGTATTCGGAAAGACTTTGAGGAAGACAGTTTTTCTGCTTCTAAGAGTCTGCATTACTTCTTCCAGGGATCTCCTTCTGTAGAGAGTGGAAAGGTTTGACCTTACGTTTATCTATTTACCTTTTTTTTCCTGTCCTTAACTGGTCTCTATGTATTAGAGTCAAGTTTTATAGATATGACCAGAGAAGGATATGTGCAGTATGTGCAAGCCCCCAGCTATCAGAGGCTCATTTTAATGACAGGAAACCATAGTTTCCCTTTACATCTGAGCCTGTCCTCAATGGGATAGCCACTGTATAGTTGGGTCTTTGCTCTTTTGTAGCACAATCCTATGCCTTTGGTAAGTCTCATTGAATTCAGTGGGACTTATTCCTGGGAAACTGTATATACTAGGATTTGCAGCCCTAGCTCTTTCTATGTGAAAAGGCTCTACTTGAAATATTTGTGTATATAAATGTGATGATGCTGATGTTTGAGTGTTGATTATTTTTCTCATATTTAAAACCTTAAGACTAGAAACAACAGAGGATTCACTACTTTTCTTTCATTCACAGCCCTAGCAGTAATATTTGAAAACATCTTAAAGGCTCTTTATTTTAGAGAGAGAAAACACTGTCATATTGTCAGTATACAATGCCAATACTTTTTGTTTGTTTGTTTTTCATTCTCACCCAACCCTGAGAGGGGAAAGATCCTAACTTCTTTTGAATGTGGTAGTTGAAACAGAATATACTAACCACTATACTACTAACTAAAATTAATGGGCTACTTTGCTTTGATTTGGATGTGAAGGCATTTATGATAAATAAAGTTATACTGATGCTTTGGGCTGTAGCAGTTCAAAGCCGTTGGGAAGCTTTGGTTACATTTTAGCTTCCTTGCAGTTCTTTGAACTTATACCACGGTGAGGGGGGAAGATGAGAAAAGGGCTTTCCAGAAACTTGAAGCACATCAAAGGCTTAGAAAACTAAGCACGTAGGACAGATGCTTTCGTCGGCCTGAAACATATCTCCTCTCCACATCTTTAGCAGCACAATCATTCCTACATCCTACAAATAAGAAAGAGGAGTGTTCATGTAACACCAGGATAACATAAGACCTTGTGGATATTCATCATCACATCTGCGAGTTCATGTGATGCTACATCAGTCGTACCCACCTGCAACCATGTCGATAGAGAAAGGGTGTGGAAGAACTGTACATGTGCATGTGGGGACATGCACTAAAATTGAGTGGAGGGAGAGTTAGAACGGATAAAAGAAAATATTTCTTCACCCAGCATGTAATTCATCTGTGGAACTTCTTGCACAGGATGTGGTGATGGCACCTGGCCTAGATGCCTTTAAAAGGGGTTTGGACAGATTCATGGAGGAAGAGACCATCACAGGTTACAAGCCATAAGCAACCTCCTGGTTTTAGAAGTAGGTTTTCTCTGTGCCATGTGCAGGGGAGTGGCAGCAGGAAACAGGTTGTCTTGTTGGCTGTGTGCTCCCAGAGGCATCTGGTGGGGCCACTGTGTGATACAGGAAGCTGGACTAGATGGGCCTTTGGCCTGATCCAGCAGGGCTCTTCTTATGTTCTTATGTTCTTATATGTACTTTCATGTTTGAGAGAGCACTAGCCCTTGTGGTCCATTACTTGGGCAAAATGCATGCTCTATTCCTGTCCTTTGGGTCCTAGAGCAAAACAACATGAGCAGAAACATGTGGAATGTATTTTAAGCTTCTGGCCAAGAGGGAGTGGAATTTGTTATTTCTGGGCAACGAGGCTTTGGCTTGTCTTAATCAGCTGAACAGGTGCAGTTGTAGAATTGTGTCCAGTAAACCCTGGTCACTTCTGTAGAAATATGGAAAGCTGGCTGCTCTTGTTTTTGCTATTATGTTTTTTATAGGTGAACTGATGAGCAATACATAAAGCAGTCTTCAAAAATAGGACTTGCTACTGGTAAGCTGGCAACGTGTGTGTGCAGGCATGGATCCCAAGTCATAATTTAACTTGGGGTACAGACGACTATCCCATATGTGTTGTTACTTTATTTGCTTTTTGCATCAAATTCTGCACGGCTGCATTGTAAAGCCACTAGAGAAAACATTGGCAAAACTATCATTCCCTGCATGTCACAGGAACCATGGCTTATTGAATTATCTGGAAAGAGCATCCAATATTGCAGAATTGTCAAAGTTAAGCAAGTGGTAGACCTAATTAGAGTCTGGTTGGCAGACTGTTGGAAGCCCAATGTAAGTCACTTTGAGCTGTCTAAAGGAGAACAGGATACAGTACTGTATAAATATTGTCAGTCGTTAAAGTTTGCACCGGATGATGATGATGCCCTGATTCTGGGTAATGTCCTATTAGAACAATGTCCTATTACACAGATCTAAATTAAGAAGATTTAGGGTTTGCATGTTTTGGCAGGACACCAGCTGAGCAAGTGTGAATATTGTAGGATGCTTATTAGTTGTCTTGGGTGAACATCTTTGGCAGCTAGTATAAAAAAGCCTCGATAGTTAGGCCTAAAGCTACACTTATCCAGTTGCTGTGTTGTTATATATTTGAGAACCAGCAGTGAATGTGAAGCTTTACAGAGTACCGTATTGGTCTGAGTATAAGACTCACTTTTTTCTCCTAATTTAAGTTTTTAAACTAGGGGTGCGTCTTATAATCAGGCTGTTGCAATTTAATGCCAGTGATTTAATTAAATTTTTTTAATAGCACCAAACTTTAAGAGTGCGTCTTATAATCAGGTGCGTCTTATACTCGGGACAATACGGTAATTTGCAGAGCTTTACTGAATAATGGAAAAAGATGGATCCCTGCCCTAAGGTATTTGCAGTCTACACTTTTGACAGAAGGGGAAGCAGACGGGCAACAGAGGCGTTTCTATGGTAGGGACGGTACCATAAATTGTGCCCCGTCCTAGTCCCCGTTTACAAACCGGAATGAGAAGGCCCCACCCCCTCAACCATCGTAGCCATTCCGGGAGGCGAAGGCAACAGGCAGGGAGTCTCAGGCGGGGCGTAACTTACGGTACCACCCCTACCGTAGAAACGCCTCTGACAGGCAAGGGTAACGAAGAATATACACAAATGCAGTTTTTATGTACAGTATTTCAATACTGTAAGCCACACTGATCCTTTTAGGAAAACCAGGATAGAAATCTTTTAAATAAATAAATAAAATACCTGAGCTGCCTTATACGACGGCAGACCCACGGACCCTCTAGCTGAGTATCATCTGCACAGCTTGACAGTCGCTCGTTTCAGGCAGGGGTCTTTTCCTGCCCCGTCTGCAGATGCCGGGGGGGGGGGCTGAACCTGGGACCCTTTGTGGTCCACCACTGAACTACAACCTCATTTCAAGCACATACTTAGGAGATAATTACAGTGAGTTAAATTCTCTGGGCATTTAGCTGCCACCACAGCACAAGTGTTTGATTCCGTCTTTCGTCAGTTGCCCAGCGAGGAGGGGATAGAATGCTTGCTCAGTTGTAAAAAGTCACATAGTCTTCAAACTAGTTATGAAGTGCATCTTACTGGGCACTTTAACAAATAACCTACTTGACATTAATAGATTCAGTAGAAGTCAATATAGAAGTCACATAGATTCAGCTCCTGTCACATCTTAATGGAGTTGTCTTAACAAATGTTGAGGTAATTCAGTGAACTACTGCGATTTGTTGCACAAATAGGGGATGCTGTGAATATCCGTAATTTTCTGCTTCTGATACGAAACAGGTTTCACACAGACCAAAAGTATAATTTTTGAACGTATTTGTGCAGAGAGCTACAGAAACTGCCTGCTTTACATTGAAAACGTCTATGGGAGCATGAGGAGACAGAACAATCACTTAACTGTTTTGGAATGGCTTAGTCTCCTTTGAATATAATATGGTTCTCTCTCTATTGCCAGACTTCCACACACGGGCAGTTCATAAATAACTGATTTTAAAAATGGACCATCCAAATACCTCTCATTTTACACAAACAAGGCCTGGATTGCCCTCTTCCAGAGGAACAGAGCCAGAAAACACCATGAGGTTCTTTTTATGTGGAAACAGAAATATAAAATACATATGTATTTGTGGATGAACACAATGCTGTCAAGTCTAGGCAGTTAAAAAGCAAAACTCAACCTCTTTCAGTTCCCGGTAATACAATTTTCAAGGCCAGGGTACCAAAAGCAACCAAAAAGAACAGCTACTTGGTGACCATTTAGAAACTTAACCACATGTCAACTCCAACCATGCGGAGGTTGGATCTGGGTGAAAACGTACTCTCCTTATCCTGAGGTCCCTAACAGCATAGTGGACCTAACACAGTCTGTGGTTCTCCGGATTATACTTTGTCACGAATAGCTTTTTCTCACATCCCACATTCAAGATGAGCTTTTTCTTATGCCAAAATGGGCAAGAACTTAAAATGATCAGTGGCCTTAAACTGTTTTCCATGGTGAAGACATCCTCCATTTAAGTAAGTAGTCCTTAAAAGACCCCAACAGGAAATTATGTTCTGCACATCACTGCCAGCTAAGGAGAGGCCTTGTGGAGCCTCTTCTGTGTGGTAGTGAGCCCTGTCAGCTGCCTGGTCTCCCCTTCTCCAAGGTAAGATGTTTTTCTTTCTTTCTTTTGCTTGCAAAAAGTAGGGGAACTGGCCGAGAAGAAGGGAAAGCTATGTGTTCCCCATTTAAACATTTAGGTCATTTGATAGGAATGCTAGACAACCCAAATGCTTTTGGGGGCAAGTTGGTGAGGGGCTTATACATCAATAATTTTGCCAAAGAAGAAGATTGCAATTTGTGCCCAACTTTTCTGCCCATGATATTGTAGGTAGGGCAGGGAAATCTAGTTCTACTCAGGTTTCTGTTCTGTAACCACAAATCCGTTCCACCACTTCTCTTCCACTGATTTTTATGACTGGAGTTTGTGGAGTTCTTTAAAAAAAAAAAACAAAGAAACATATCCTTCTGTTCAAAGTATTTGTGACCACATCATTCCCCTTTGAGAATCTAATATTTCTATTCTATTTCTATTGTCAGCCCAACCCCCTTTGGGATTTCCTTATCATACTTTAACCCAAAATGGGCATGAGCTAAGACTGTCAATTTTGTTTTATTCTCCTGTAATAAAAGTCACGGCCTTTAATCATTACCAGCAATATTAGTGGCACACCGGTGTTTACATCCTGAATATGCTTCTAATTTTCCCAGTCAAAGGCAAATTGTTGGCGATATCTTAATGTTTTGTTCTTTTTAGGCAGTTAATGCCAAACTTCAAGGTTATGATCTTGAACTGAATATTTCCCAGATGTGTGGTAAAGTAAAAGGTGGCACAGCTAACAGAACCTGACTTCCTATCTATGTTAGTCTAACGTAAGTGAATTTTAAGTCAGGCTTAATTAAAAAATGAGTCCCGACAAGGTTTCACCTTTGCAATGGCTTGAGATGAAAGGTTAGAGTCAATGGTCATGGTAACATAAGCCACATGTTGGGAGAAAACTAGGAATTGGCTGTCACTTGTCTGCATGGTTTATAGTGCCCTCTTAACCAACCTCTTGTCCTAAGTAAGTGGTCTTGGGAAAGTTAAACACTGCTCATATATTATCGGATTCAGAGCCTTCCTTCTTAAATTAAGGCAACTTGCAAAGGTCCTATTGTCTTCGGTGATCTGTGTGCTTCTGGAATATGCTCAGTTCAGCATCTGTCAAGAAATGTCATGAAAGATTAACAAAATGACACAGGGTTGCTACTTTCTTTTTGTCCTTTGAAGCCTGGTCTTGCTGGCTGCTATAAACTAGCAGTTGCCAAATAATGATAGAAAATACCCTATTGCACAGTGTTCTGTGCCACAAAGATTCCAGGGTGTATACTTCCAAGTGGGAATCTTCATGTCAGAACTTAGGCAGAAAGGAAATTTTCTAACAACTCAGAGGTAAGGAAAAGCCAGAAGAGATGGGATTTGAAAGCCAAAGAGCCAAGCCAAATAATAAGCCATATTAGCAGAGACAACTCTGTAGTCACCATGTAAAACTAGGCTGGAGTGAAAGAAATCAAGCCATGTAAAGAAATGATTAGATTGAGTTGTAGCCTAAGGAACACACTGACAACAGTATTTGTGCAAACTGTGTTCCCTACTCCCTTGTCTCTCTGACAACAGCTCCCAAGGGTCAGGGATTCCTCAGGAATGGGGAGGGATGCAGCACAATTATTGAGGGAAGGGGAGATCTCCAAAATCCATGTGGAAAGCAGCTCCGTGTGGGTGGAACAAAATATATCTTGTTATATATGCATTTTAATTTATAGTCACATTGCATCATGGGTTTTGTCAAAGCTGCATAAGTTGCTGCCATTTAGACATACATACATATATTTCATTGGAGCTCATACGCCATCATGAGTTTCAAGATTTTAAACAGAGGATACTGCTGGATTAGATAAGATTGCAAGAGTTTGTTTGCAAAGGGTTAAATGGCATGATTATATAGAGCACCTGTTCCTGAACATCCAACACTTCCTGAATTGCATGTTCACCATGTTCACTCATTACAGAAAGCATGGACAATGTACCCAGTTAGTTGCAGTGTCCACAGACACGCACCTTGAAGCCCCGCCCCTGTGCTGGCAAATTCTTTAACTCCACCCCTCTGCCTACCATGCTGAAGAGATAAACACTGTACTCATAAAGAGATCCTTTCCAGGACTGGCAATACCAATGGGTTATAGATAGAATCAGATTGTGTTTTCCGTGTAAACGTGCGGAGTGTACATGAAAAGTCTTCGTGTTGGGGAAGAGGCTTTACCTTCTTAACCAAAGAAATAGAACTTAGCCAAGATAGGAGGCACACGCTTATGCAATCAGATCATGTAGCTCAGTGCACAAGATATGATTACTGGCTATTATCAGAGGTTATCAGAAGCCAAGATGGTAAATCAATATGAAAGTAGACTTTTAAATACTGAGAGCAGAAAGACGTAAAACAATTGTGCTCTTCAGACTTCTTTCTAGGTTTATTGGCAAGGCTACAGCCTTTGCCATCCTGCTTTGCTTTCTGTTGTGTTTTTTTTTAGTAAAGTGTAAAAATAATGTTTAGGGAAATGGTGCTAAATGTTCTTACGTTGGAGGGACTGTTAAAATGTTTGCTCCAGGGAGAGAAGCCACATGATCCAGGCAAGCAGTCAAGTGGAAAAGATGAAAACACTGTGAAGTGCATATGTCAAGTGCAGGCAGTATAGTGGGCAGTTGTTACAGATGTGCACAAGAGTGTTAGCCTTGAGTTGAGGAGGGGTTATATTATTGCATATGAAAATCAACAAGGAGTCCTGTGGCACCTTGATTTCAACACGGGCTGTCCGGATAATATCTCTAAGCCTGAGCTGGCCCAACACATGAATTGATCTACCTAGATTGACGTGTTCCTGGACTGTTTTCGGGACTTTGCCGTTTCCAATGTCACTTTATTCTTTTACAGGTGTCCCCTGCTTAACGACGGGGATACATTCTGAAATCCCCATCGTAAAGTGATGTCGTCATTAAGTGGGTCTTGCTGTGCTTTGAAGTTTAGCACTGTGCTTAAAGCCCCAGCGTTAAACATCCAAGGTCTTATCTTGCCCATTAGCTGTTTGGCTTTAGGTAAGGGCTTTGAAGTTCAGTGCTGGGGCTTTAAGCACAGCACTGAACTTCAAAGCCCTTATCTAGCACGAAACAGCTGAATTGCTGGGGATTTTAAAAGATGTGTCTTTTTAAATCCTTTG
Organism: Plestiodon gilberti rubricaudatus; assembly: GCA_026170595.1. Lineage (NCBI taxonomy): Eukaryota > Metazoa > Chordata > Lepidosauria > Squamata > Scincidae > Plestiodon > Plestiodon gilberti. The sequence goes on along the minus strand of JANXHW010000002.1, from coordinate 21,083,377 downwards.
CTCTTTTTTACTGGGGGCCTCCGACATATATCCAGATCGTCATTAAGCGATCCGTCATTAAGTGGGGGACCAACAATGAACAAGTACATAGATTCTGACCTGATTGTCCTATGTAGACAGCAGAATGGCACTGTTAGCAGATGCATGGGTCAGGGTGGAGGATGTGTAAGTGAATGAGCCCCTAATAGTCTAGCTGACATTATGAAGTCCTCTAATGGTGTTGCCTGAGTAGCTGTGGAGAAGGAGTCGGAAAAGTAGTTTATGGCAGACTGTGGTCCCTGAACTTGTATTTCTGTTATACAGTTTGTAATTGTTGGTAAGCAGTCGTTTAAGATTAGGGGGCTGTCTGGAAGCAAGAGCAGGCCTGCCACCCAAAATGTGTGAGGATTTTGCTCAGGATGGGTTAGAGGTCATTGATGATCTGCTGGAGTGGTTTTAGCTGGGAACTAGTGGCGTTCTGTCATTTTCCCTTCTAGGTGTGTCTTGTAGCAGGTTGTCTCTGGGTACCAGTCTAGCCCTGGGCCTAGAACTCCTCTGGATTATTGGCATCTGGTGGGGCCACTGTGTGATACAGGAAGCTGGACTAGATGGGCCTTTGGCCTGATCCAGCAAGGCTCTTCTTATGTTCTTATGCATATGAAGGTTGAAAAGATACCTTGTTAACTCTAGCATAATAAAAATGTTTTCACTCCACAAGTTGGCGTTGGGGGCAGGGCCTCTGAGAGGGGGGTTAAGGGGGTAATTTGTACCTGGGCCCAGGGCAAAAAAATGGGTCAAAAGGGGGGCCCTGGAGCAAAAAGGGAGGCCCAGAAGCCAAATTCATATGTAGGGAAGGGGCACAAAAGAAACTTTGTACCCCCTGATAAAATTCCTCTGAATGGCCCTGGTTGGGGGATAATGGGGTGTTGAGCTGCTAAAGAGCAAGTCTATAGAAACTGCACCAAGGCCATAGTGTAGCTCTCACTGTATTCCCATGCACAGTTTTGTGTGATGACAGTTGTGTCATGCAAAGGGTTGTCTTATGAATTTATCCAATTCCCTTTTAAAGCCAGCCAAGTTAGTGGCCATCACCACATCTTGTGGTAATGATTCCACATAATAATTAAGCATTGCTGAAGAAGGACCTCCTTTTGTCCATCCTGACTGTCCCACCAATTTGTTTCATTGAATGATCCTTGTTCTAGCATTGGAAGGGACGGAGGGAAATGTCTCTCTATCCCTCTCCTCGCCACAAATAACTGTATAAGTCATGCAGTGCAGTCCTAGGCAGGATTGGGCCTGCACTGGCAGAGCTGGAGCGCTCCTTGAGAGAAAGGGGACATTTGTCTCTTTCCCCTAGGTAGAGCCCCAGCAGGCCCAATAGGCCTCCTCGGATGTGCGTCAGCAAAATGGTTGGCGCAAATCCGAGGAGCCTGTGTAAGGCTGGGCAGGCCCGGGACGGGGTATTGGATTCGGCGGAGCGCGTAACAGATAATCCCTGCCCCGTCCCTGGCTGGCCAATCACCGCCTTCCATTCTACCCCAGACCACCCTCCCCACACCCCTGCCCCGACTGGTGGAAAACCTACCTTTCCCGGCAGATGTCTGGGGCGGAATGAAAAGTGCCGGCAGAGCCGTCGCTTCACCGGCGTCATGTTATGCAGGATTGCACTGTTAGTCATGTCCCTCCTTAATCACTTTTGTGAAACCCCAAATGCTGTTGCCTTATCTCATAAGGAAGGTGTTCCAACCCCAACTGATCATTTGGGTTGTCCACTTTTGCACTTTTTCCAGCTCTACAGTATCCTTGAGGTGCGGCAACCAGGACTGAACAGAGTATTTCAAATGTGCCCACACCACAGATTTATAGGCAAGTCATATAATATTTGCAGTCTTATTCTCAGTCCCTTTCCAAAGGACATCTTTGCCAGCTACAACTGTTGATGCAACAGTGGATCCACCAAGTCTGGAAAGACTTCCATCCCATCAACTGATTCTCCTACCTTCTTCTCCCCAGACCCAAACTAGACACAGTGGAATTTGAGCCATGTGTCTGGCTCAGGTGGCTGCAGAAAGCAGGGAACAAGAGCAGCTTCAAAGCATAGGATTGTGAGGGGGGGGGGGTGGAACTGTTCCCCTACCTGTACTTTTTCCCTGAAGCCAATTTTCTCCAGATGGGGATCTGTGATCAGAAGTAACCAAAGAACAAAACAGCCTAAACATAGTGGCTCCTTTGCAAAGATTGTGAGTGGTGGACCAAATCAGTCCCCCCTCCTCACTCACTCTCTCACACACACAACACACACACACACGTACAGCGCAATCCTGTGTAACAGCAGATGCACCAGTGTAAGTGCACTTGTTGTTGTTCAGTCGTTAAGTCGTGTCCGACCCTTCATGATCCCATGAACCACATCTCGCCAGGCCTTCCTGTCCTCCACTATCTTCCTAAGTTTGCTCATTTTCATGTTCGTTGCATCGGTGATGCTGTCTAACCATCTCATCCTTTTCCTTCCCCTTCTCCTTTTGCCTTCGATCTTTCCCAGCATCAGAGTCTTCTCCAGAGAGTCCTCTCTTCGCATTAGGTGGCCAAAATATTTGAGTTTCAGCCTCGGTACCTGTCCTTCCAGGGAACAGTCAGGGTTGATTTCATTTAGGATTGACTGATTTGATCTCCTAGCAGTCCAAGGGACTCTCAGGAGTCTTCTCCAGCACCACAGTTCAAAAGCATCTATTCTTCGGCGCTCAGCCTTCCTTATGGTCCAACTCTCGCAACCATACGTTGCTACTGGGAACACCATCGCCCTGACTATACGAACTTTTGTTGGCATGGTGATATCTCTGCTTTTTATTATGCTATCTAAGTTTGCCATAGCTTTCCTTCCAAGGAGTAAGCGTCTTTTAATTTCATGGCTGCTGTCTCCGTCTGCAGTGATCTTGGAGCCCAAAAAAGTAAAATCTGTTACTGCTTCCATTTCTGCCCCTTCTATTTGCCAGTTACACTGGCATAAGTGCACTTACACCGGTGCATCTACTGTTACACCGGTGCAAGGTTACACAGGATTGAGCTCACACACACACACACACACACACACACACACACACACACACACACACACACACACACACACACACACACACACACACACTTATACTACCCTTTAAAGCTCTCCCACCCCTTTCCTGCTTTGTAGGGATTTGCATGATGTAGGTTTTCTCATGCTGCCTTCACGTCGGGTTACAACCAATTGGCAGGTTGGGTCAAAAACGTTGAACCTTGATGACTACCAGAAAAAGCAAAGCTCCAAACAATGGACACCTGGGCATTCTAGCACCAGAAACATGCTTGGGAAGTGTGAAATGCAACAGTCAAGAACATCCATAAAGTCCTGCTGCACTGTGTTGCTCTGGAATAAAGGGACAACCTTTTTAAAAACAACAACAGCAAAACGAACACCTCCTGCAGCCCTAACTTGCAAAGAGCCAAATATTCTGTACTATATTTGAATAAAAACAATATTGATATAAATATAAGTCGAGTATGTCAGCACAGTAGTTTCTAGAGAGCTGTGTGTCTGGTCAGTTTCTTAGATGACCAGTCATCCAAGCAGAAGAATTTGGCTGAAAGCTAGAAGAGGGAGCAGTAGACAGATTTGGACTGATACTGGACCAGGTGATTGCAGTTTGACAATACAGCCAGTAACGTTATACTCCTTTTGATGCTATAACTCAATCCAAGTTCAGGCAGGAGACGCCTGTGCCATATGTATAGTGGCCTTCAAAAGACAACAGAAAGAGGCTGTACCTGGGTCTGTTTCAATGACAGGGGTCCATGTAGCAGCAGCTAAAACACAAGTGAGCCTCCCCTGAGGCCTTGAAGGTTGCTCAGAGGCCTGCAGTGGTTTTGTATCATTTTACTTTTTGGCCAGGCACAATCAAAGGGTTAATAATGCAAGTTCAGATAACCAGAAGGCTTCGGTTTCCAGGGCTGCCTTGAGTTCCTGAAATATTTAAGTGGTAGGTGACCATCTGGTGAGATAACATAGTTTTGACTAAGTATGTAGCGATCTAAGAGAGCTGATAACAAGCCCTCCCTGAAGTAGCTCTGCTACAGTGAACCTCTCAAGTCTATGCCTGTCTTTTGACTTCTTAGAATAACAGCTGCTTTATCAGTGGTGCTTGTCCCCTAGTTGCTCTGAAGGCAGAGGGGGCGGCAGGGGGAAGGTTTCTGGTCAGACTCTTTACTGGATTACCATTTAATTGGGTTAGCCCACTGAACAAATGGTTCATCAGTAAGGCTTTAGGAATTTACAACCAAATAAAATATATATTGATGGTTAGGCATGTTTGCATTTGTGTTTTAAGCTTATAGAAAAGAGTAAAGCAATTGACAGCCCAATCCCGTGTAACTCTTGCACCGGTGTAACAGTAGATCCCCCCGGTGTAAGAGCACTTATGCCAGTGTAACTTGCCGTATGCCGACCGACGCAGGACGGACACCAGCGTAACCCCACCTCGGAAGCCGCGCAGGCACAGTTTGGACACAGGACGGATGCCAGCACAACTCTGCCTGCCCCCGGAATGCCCCCTGTGCCGGCGGAGTTGCACCAGCGTCCATCCTGCGTCTGAACTGTGCCTGTGCGGCATCCGAGGGGGGTAACGGCGGTGTCCGTCCTGTGTCTGTCAGCGTACGGCAAGTTACACTGGCGTAAGTGCTCTTACACCGAGGGATCTACTGTTACACCGGTGCAAGAATTACACAGGATTGAGCTTCCAGGCAAAAACACACCAAAGCATGATGGGGCTGTATATGTACAGGACCATTTTGCACTGGAGTGGCACTTTCTCCTACTTTGCACTTCTCTAATGGAAATGGTTTATCTTGGCCCCCTCTAAATTAAGGAAATTGGACATCTCTAAATTATGAAGCTTTAACAAAGAATTATTAATACCTTCACCAAACTGATTCCCAGGTTTTTTTAGCGGAGAAACCAGCTTAAAACTGGCTTCAAAATGGTTTGTGTTTGTAGTTTAGAAGTGTCCTTGTGTGCATTCATGACTAGTTCATGAGATGCTGAAGCTACATACTACCCGTTTTAACACAAGCAGATGTGACTAGCCAAAGGACAGTGGCAGCTCTCGTGTCTTATTACTGAAGGAAGCAAACAAATTAGGGAAACTGGCACAGAAAATTAGTCCCAAAGCTAATCAATATGGACTTGCCAATCGGTTTCTGCTGCAGGCAGCGCAATAGTACTTCCTCTGACAGTCATTCATGCTGGGATGACTAATGCTACTGGTCTGACTCAGAAAAATGTTCAAAAAAGCCCACCCACGAGAGTGACTGTGGACAGTTTGCTGCAGTGCATCCTTAGGAAAAGGATGCATCTAATTTTGGGCCCAAATATGTTCTCTGCAACTCTCCTTCTGTTAAAATGAGCAAATCAACTATATTGTACAAGTATCCTGATGGTTTCTTATTTCTTTTTAATGTTTCCCTTCTGTTATACAGAAGCACCCAAAAATAGTAAAATTCTACTCCCTTGCCAACTTGACCCCAGCCTATAAAAGCCAACGAAGATAGAAAAGAATTTGCAGTGCTTTGAAGGATTCTCAGCTTTATTGGCTTTTGTTCATGGCCAAAACACAACATTATAGGAAGTAATAATTGTACTTCCAGATTCTAATCTCTTAGAATGTGGAATTCTAAGGAAGTGTGTGTGTCTGAGGCCCACAACAGGAAAAGCCTTGTACAGCATTTCATTACTTTAGGTTCTGAAAGATAAATTCTAAAGTCTCTTCTCTGCAAATTCCACTCCAAAGGGTGATCTTAGCCCATTTTAGGATAAGTGTCCATAAGCATGACAGTTACTTGGTCATTTTCAGTTGATATATCAAAGTGGAAAGTCTGTTTCAAAACCTCATTTTTATAGTGTATGTAATGTGAAACACCAGACACCAGCCCCACATTCACACCATACATTGGAAGATATGATGTGGCTACATGCTGAAACTAAGCAAGTCTTGGTCTGATAAGTGCCTAAATGGGAGAGCACTTGCGATGCATGAGCACTTTGCCTCACCGTGGAAGAAAGGTGTACCTCATTTGCACCTTCTCTTCTACCAGAGGAAGAAAACCAGTAAAACCAGTAAGTATTGCAAACCAGTAAGTTGCCCACCCCACACATCCTTTCAAAGCCCATTTGACTCCTACAGCCCAATCCTGTGTAGGCTGCGGCGGCCGGCCTAAAGGGCCGACCGCCGCATCCTATCGAGTTTCCGGGCTGCCCAAGGGCAGCCCAAGAACAACTCAGGAGAGGGAAAGATCGTCCCCTTCCCCCGGTGTCAGCGGCGGTAGGCCCAATGGGCCTACTCGAATGTATGCGAGCTCCGGAGCTCGCGTACTTTCGCGCCACTCATGGCGCAACGGGGCCCTGGAGGGAGCGTTGGATACTGGGATCTCAGCCGCAGTATCCCCGCCCCCTACAGGCCCCAGGCGGCCTATGGCCGCCCTCCCTCGCTCCGCAGTCTGCCCTCCCTCTGCCCTGACCGGCATAGGACTTACCCAGTCCAGCGGCCGCAGAGCCGGGGAGACGGCAGGGCAAGCAGCGCAGGCCGCAGTGCTGGCGCTGCTTGCTCTCCGGGTGTCACGCAAGTGCTTTACGGCACTTGCACGACACCCTGCCCCAGGGCAGCGCACTGTCCCGGGGCACAAGTTACACAGGATCGCGTGGCTAGTCTTCTAACTAGACATGTACAAGAAGAACTCTAGGTCTAGTCTGAGCAACCATGCATTGTTTTGTTTTTTTCCAGCATAGACATTTTCTATTACATCTATGACAAATGGCATAAGAAACCATTATATTTCCCCCATTCACTTCCACACTACATATCCCAATCCCAAGTGACTGGGCAATATCATGCATGCACAACACAATTACAAGGAATTTTGGGTAAATTTGGGCATATATGAATGCCAGAATAACATATTAAAAACCATCATTACTTGAATCACACTTTGCAATCGGTTATGAGTTGAGCATGGAGAAATTCATGCAACTCTAACTAAACCTCTGCGAATTGAACTTTCCCCCATGACCAACCAAGCTGTTTGGTTGTTGCAGTCCCCATTGATGGCCTTTTCCAAAGATTCCCCAAATCCTGGAGCCAGCCATGAAAAAAATGTTTCTGGACCTGAATGATATTCCCTCCTTGAATATCTGTTCTGGAATATGTATTTCTTCTGTCAGCTAGATCCATAAACTGCACGGCTGTATACTGTCATTTGCTGTTTTAAACCATCAGCCTTGACTCCTTCCATGGTTGCCTGTGATTTTCTGTAAATGTGTTCAGTTTGTGTTTCCATCACTTTTTTTTACAAGAGCGTGAAAAGTTAGGAAACAATGCACAAAACCACACAGCACTCTTGTTAACGATGCCTCTTTGTGGGGTAAGATAGCTGGCCATTCTTTGGCTCCCTTGTCATTTTGTATAATGAATACTTGCTTTAACTATAAAAGGCCAGTTGATTTTAAGGTAAGTATATTTGGCTTCTCCAGGGAACATGCTGCAGACTTGGAACCTATAAAGCAAGCACATGTAATGTCTACAGGGCATATCTCATGTTGATATTTGGAATGTTTCTAATTATAATGAGTTAGAAATGATTTGGGTATTGAGAACCATGCTTTTATAGTGGATGTGGTCAAGCGGGATTAACCATAATTGTTGCAGTTTACAGAGTTCCGACGGTTGGGGAAAAACACAATGAAAAACAGTGCTATCTGCCATCAAACCATAATAGGGACCACAAGTGTGTGTTCCCAAAAATTCCAAAGGGTGCAAACTTGCATTGAGCAACTATTGCCGAGAATCACCAAAATGTTTTATTGCTTTTCTGCTTGTCGTCATTGGTGATGTATTTTATTCATCTTGGAAAACTAAATGTGTTCAGTGTTAAACCTGTTATTTTATTTACCTTCCTAAAGAACTCAGGGACTTCGGACCTGTATCCCTTCATAATCACTAAAATCAATCAGAAACACCAACAATGCAATCGTGTTCATAAAGGTCAAATAGAAAGAGACCCTATACAGTATTTTTCTTGGTTGCTGCATCACAGTTTGAGCAAAATGAGATAATTATACCTAGTTAGCAGAGATCAGAGAGAGTACAATCAAAAGTTGCAAAATAAACATTAATCTGGAGCTTTTTTTGAATCAGATTTTTTCCTGATTCTGTTGCTCATTCGGTTTTTTCACAAATGCAAGTAACAGAAAAAGTTTATTTAATAGAGTTGTTTACAGGTCCTTAATTATTTATTTATTAAAATATTTATATCCCTCCTTTCCACCCTTATGAGGTCCAAGAAAGTCCACAGTATATCATAAAAACAATAAACAGCTAATCTAAAATACAAAGCAAAAACAACAGCCAGTTTTTTAAAAAAAGACAGAGCTTAAAAAGAAAAGAAAAATACATAGTAACCAAAAGCTTGACGAAATAGAAAAGTCTTAAGACTTTTGTGGAAGGCCAACCGAGAGGGGGAAGTTTTAAGCGTTCCAAAGGCCAGGTACAAAACAGAGAAGGCCTTAATGGTACATTCTCATGTTTTCACGGCCAGGATGTATACTAGAATTAAAAATGAAAGAGTCCGAGGTCTCAGGCTGTTAAAATAGGTTAAAATAGGACGAAATCATTCCTAACGTTTTACACAGCAATGTTGCTGGCGTCATCAGAGATAAGAGCTTGAGAAGGCCTTGTCGCAGGTCCTCTCCAACCACGTGTCAAATGGTGATGTCGCCTGCAGTAGGGCCACCTGAGATAACCTCCTGGGACAGGCAGATTCACATGTGGAGAGATGGTCCTTCAAGTATGCAGGTCCCAAACCATTGCCAGGTTTGCTAACTCAGGTCTGCCACAGACTTTTTCCTTGGCTCAGGTCTGATTCTGCATCATGTGTAGAAGGGCTCGTTGATGCATCAAGAGGTAGAAGTCAGAAACACCCCTTTTCTCTATTTAATAATATTTTCAGATAACTTGTTTGCAATTATAGTAAATCAATATTGATAGTAAAATCAATAACCTTCTACCTTATTGCTTACCAAAAAGGAAATTAAGATGATACAGTTATTTCAGTGGTAGATATCTCCAACGCTGCTAGAGAAATAGTGAAATAAATTGAAATTAAAAATAAAATTGTACATTGTGAAACTATTTAAGACCTCTTCCAAACCCATCATAATGCAACATTATTACATGCCCTAAAAATAATGGACTGTTTTTTCCCCTGAAAATAGTGCCAGCACACTCTTTCAATTACAATTCAGATCTGTACATTGGGGCACACCTCCCCCCACCCCCGGCTTGGACACAAATGACAAGACACAACCCTTGGATGTTACTTCTTAAATAGACAGAAGTCCAGAACTCTCAGAATCAATCCCTGATATTAATTGTTCGTTGTTAGTGCAACAACTTGTCTGCCACCAAAATGGTTTTTGCTCTAAGCAACTATGGTAATGACTGGATTTATCGGAACCTCCCTTAATCAGACCATTGGTCCATCTAACCTACTAGTACTGTCTGTTCTGACTGCCAGCCTGTCTCCAGATCCTCAGGCATGGATCTTTCTTACTGCGTGCTACCTATCACTAGCGATGCCAGGCATTGAACCTAGTTCTTTCTGCATGTGATCTGTGGCCCCTCCCTAGGTTAATTGTCTGTACAGGGATGTAACTATAAGGGGCAGTGGTGATTCTACGACTGCCCCCTGCGCCAGAAGTGACGTAACGGCTGCAGCCATTATGCACAATACTAAGGCTCAAGGGCAGGCGGAAAAAACACACCACTGATGCTCCTCACTCGCCCCGACAAACAGGACGATTTGCACCTCTGCCGGCTGCCGTGACACACACCCCTGGCGGCTGCCGTGACACACACCCCTGCCTGTCACCTGGGGCCCGATCCTGCCGCCTGGGGGCCCACCGCCCCAAGCGCCCCCCCCTCTGACGATGCCACTGATAAGGGGTCTGTGGGGCAGTGGTTCCTTCACAAAGTTTCCAGGCCCCTTCCTTGAATGTTCAGCTTTCCTTTTTTTAAGTATGTTTCTAATCCTTTCACGTGCCAAAGAGATACGAGAACACACTATTCTACCCGTTTGATCAGTAAGAAATAAACCTCCTCTCTTCTTCCAGTCTCTTGGCCAAGGAGCACAAAGGCACTGGGATAACTGACAAGCACTAGACACCTATTTTTAAAGTTTATGAAACTAACATGAAATTATTCTCCAGGAATAGCCTCTGAGTGCTCTGAAAAGCAGTCCTGGCAAGCATAATTTTTTTTAATTAAAAAAACAAAAGCAATTTTGGATTCTGCAGATTATAGGGTTTCACATGCCATTGTGAAATTGGATGGAAAACTTGGCCCATTGTCAGATCTAGCGCTATGGATATCATTCACATAAGCCCAAAATTTCCAATTAAGGCTCTAAAAACATTCCACAACAGACCTTGTAAACTAACTATATAGAAAAAAAATATTTACTACATTGTGGCATTCAAGTTTACAAACCATTGCTAGTATTTGAGAGCTGGCACAATATGGCCTCAGAAGCCAGTGTACTCATAATCCTGGGGTCGCCTAGATACCCAGTCTAGTCTTACAGTGCCTTGTAGACCTAAACCATAATTCAGTGGTTTGAATTGCCTATTGATCTCAATGAAGCCTGTGTGCTCCCTGAGGCATCTGGTGGGGCCACTGTGTGATACAGGAAGCTGGACTAGATGGGCTTTTGGCCTGATCCAGCAGGGCTCTTCTTATGTTCTTATGATTTGAATTCAATTTAAGAGCACTTATCTCTGTGGTGCATTTTGGCCATAGAATCTACAGTAATTGCATTCCAGTCACAGATGTACTATATGGAACCTTGAGCAAGGTATTGTTATGGGAATGAGTGGCATAAGGAATAGTAAACATTTCAGAAGCAAACATAAATAATCATAAAACAGTGCTGCAGTTATAATTTATTTAAACTCTGTCTCTCTGTGTGTGTTTGATTTATACAAACATTATGGAATGCATCCACATTTCATTCCTGTAGCAGATAGCGGTACATGTAATACCTTCAGTTCGGACAAGCTTTGCTGGGCTTCCTAAATGCCAGTGTAATGGATTAATGTGAGAATATAACTGAAACTTACTAGAAAAATATCTTGTATTTTAATATACGGTACTGAAATGCCCTGCATTAACTATACTACTGTATCGCAGCAAACTAGGTTGCTGGACCATCCTGATACACAACCCTGGCCAGTTTTGTATTTGAACAAGTTATCCAGTTCCACACAGCACCCAAAAATTTCACAAACATAATGCGCTGTAAAAGGATACTTTATTGGTCAATAGAACTGCAGTTTATTTTAATGTGTTGCAATCCTTACAAGTATAATATGATAAAAAAATATAATTCAATTTTAAGTCATTTGAGCATAAACTAATAAAATTCCCTGAAAATGCTAATACAATGAGGAATTAATCCAACCTGGCTTTGCAACAGAAGCCACAACAAACAAATATGTCCTTATGAAATAATAGCTTGTGTTGTTCCCCATTGCTGTCTAACAAGGAGAGGACCAAAAGCATGTCTGTCACAACCAGAACAAGATGTCTGCTAAAGCTGTAGCGGGAAGTATCTATCCCCATCCTACATATGCAAAGAGAACCGTTCCTGCTTTGATTACAGCAGAGTCTCGCTGCAAATCATCAAGCTGTTCATTCCCCCCCTTCTTCTTTAGCCAGAGATAGATTCAGATGAACAGGATTTCCCCCTTTTTCTTCTCCAAGAATTGGTGTCTACATTGACATCTGCAATCTCCATGAGTGAGAAGTCAAGTGGCACCAATCTGTCTGTAAAAAAAAAAATTCAGCGTATGATGGACTTCAGAGCTCATCACTACTGAACCATCGCCATAAATGTAGAAGCAGCGGCTCTGGAGTCCATCTTACATGAGGTCCATCCTGAAGAATGTTTCATTTGGTTCTATCTGGAAAAGTCTGTGCAGATTGCATTATCTTGGTTTTTGTTTCCCACATTTGTATCATGCCCGTCCTCCAAGGAGCTCAGGGAGAGTTATTCACCCAATGACCTTATGGGATAGCTCAGGCTGCTGAGTAACTTGCCCAAGGACATTCAGAAAACTTTCTGGATGAGCAGAGATGTGAATGCAGTTCTCCCTGGTCTGTCCACAACACCATATTGATTGCCCAAGCAAGCTGGTAGGAGCTGGTAGGCCATGTAGAAAAACTTGTTGTGAAAGGAAATGTTGCAGAAGGAAACACTGAGTGTCCAGCATTCCTAATCACAGGGGGACTCTCCCAAAGGGCATTTGTCTCTTCAGACAAACACTGTAAGTGTGGTGGGTGGGATATTAGGGTGCATCTGTGCAGGGATGAGGCTATCTGGCAATTCCCTTGTGGACAGCGTCTAGTGAAGAGACAATGCCTTAAGAGGGCTCCATAAGAAGAGTTTTAGAACTTGATTCCTTGGGTAGTGCAAGTCACTTTCTGTAAGTTTCTTGAGTGCCTTTATTATTATTATTATTATTATTATTATTATTATTATTATTATTATTATTATTATTATTAAACAGTATTTATATACCATTGCGCTTTTCAACAAAATGTTCACAAAGCGGTTTACTAACAAAAATCAAATGATTCAATGGCTCCCTGTCCCAAGAGGGCTCACAATCTAAAAAAGATGCAGAACACCAGCAAACAGCCACCAGAAAAGATACTGTGCTGGGGTGAAAGGGGGGGCAGTTACTCTCCCCCTGCTAAATAGAAGAGGAGCACCAATTGAAAAAGTGCCTCTTGCCTTTATACCCACTTCTTGAATGTCTGCCATTATATAAAGTGGGATTGGCCTCAGCTCTTTATCACTTTATCTGAGTCACCCTCCAACACCCTTTCACTGTCATTTCCATTGTACCGGTGAGTGGAGGAACTTAGGCTAGGAGGTCATGACTTGGTCAAGGCTCAGTGGGTTGAAATCTCATGTTCATACCTAACCTATCAACTCTGCCACATTGGCTCTGTGGCTTACGGCGCAATCCAGATGCTCCATGCACATATGAAGTTGTGATGCATGCATAGAGCTGCCCTGAATCCAAATTCTTCCTCTCTCTTCACTTTAACCTCAGGGACAACTCTTGCAAGCGCGGAGTTGGACCCAACAGGGTCAAGGACAGGGAAAGTCTTCTTCGCTCCAAGCAGTATGTTCTCATCAGAGTGCCAGCAGAGCTTTGGATCAGGAGCTGGGTGTCTTTTTAGTGTGTTGTTTCCGAATTCTGTGTATTGATCAGTTGCCAGGCATGGTCCTGAATTCATAACTCCTGTGGTAAAAGGGAAGAGAAAATGTTTTGGCTGTTCCTGCTCATGTGGACCACATTAATTGCCTGTGGTGTCAGAACAGATATTTTATTGTTTGGGTATAAAACTGAGTCACAGGCACATCTGTTGTCATCGTGAAAACGTTACGGAAAACAACATCGGTTGTCACTTTTGAACTTCCTTTGCGTTGTTTTCAGGCTATTAGGCAATTAATGGGTGTTGTTGAAAGGAAAAGTGGTACAATTAGAGCCTCTTCGTACACTACTGATTATGATTCACAACTATTATAGCAGCATCAGTGTGCATGCCGCTTGATAAAGTACCATAATCAAAAAGGCATGTCCCTGTCGCAGGGAGCTTACAACCTAACATCTCAGCCATGGTGGAGAGAGCAAAGGACCTCAGACTCTTGTTGACATATTGTTGACAAACTCATATTGCAGTTTGTTTGTTTGTTTGTTTGTTTGTTTGAGGAAAGTCCTTTTCAGTGCATTCATAAATGGAGGAAATCGGTGCTACAGAAGAAGATGTTATGGTGGTTATTAAATTAACATCTTTCCTGTACGATATCCATATCTTTGGGTATCTCTTGCTGTTAACATTTTAATAAATATATACATGGAATATCTTGTTAATTCTAATACATTATGGCAGGCATGTGGAGGTCATCAAGAAACTGTGTGGCAGTAGCTCTATGCAAGAGACATTATTGCTGGGTTCTTTTTTTAATTATTGTCGGGGGGGTTTGTTGTTGTTTTCATTGGGTTTTATTGAATTTAGAGCCCAATCATATCCTCCCCCCCTGCCAAAAAGGCACACACTGTATCCAGTGGGGAGGGCGGATCAGGAGGCCTTGGAGACCTTGGAGGGGAAAGGGGATTTAAAATCCATGCTCCATCGACAGCCATTTTATGACAGCAGAACTCGGTTCCGCTGTCCTAAATGACTGCGCATGACAGCCCAATCTGCTATAGCCTAGGATTGGGCTGCCCATTATTAGTGCAGGGGAAAAGCTGGATATAAATGTTTTAAAATAAATAAAAGTTACCTGAAAGATGCAGCTGCTAGTTGCCACCATGATTGTGTAGTGCTGAAGCTGCGTTCCTACATTACAGCCTGTGTGGTGTAGTGGTTAGAATATTGGACTAAGACTGGGGACACCCCGGGTTCAAATCTCCACTCTACCATGAAGCTCACTTTGGGCTAGTTACTCTCAACCTAGCCCGCCTCACAGGGTTATTGTAAGGATAAAATGGATGGGGAAAGAACCTTCTGCCTTGAGCTCCTTGGAAGAAGTGTGGGGCATAAATGTAATGAATGAACTTCAGCCACCTTGTGGACCTGCCGATAATAAGTCCTAGTGTAAATAAAGAACTGGAGGCTTTGGTCATTCTCCTAGCTATATGGTTGCCGTAGTCTTCTTGGTCAGCTGCCACGTGACTAGTCCCTTTGAAGTCTGTGAGCCTGATCAAAGGGCAAATGATACTAGATTGTAATCCATGAATAAGGGTTTGAGCTAATCATATCCCGATCAGCAAAAATAGCACACCCTTCATTATTTGTGCCCATTGATCTGGTTCGTTCAGGCAGCATAGTCTGAGCATAAATAGTCTTGAGACCAGATTGAGACACCTTTTTTGAGATGCCTTGACCATACACATGGTATCCCCCTGTCCACCCTGCACTTGGAGGCGCCAGTTCATACATTCAACAGATCTGCATGTTCCCATGCACATCTCAAGCCTGCTGTCAGCCTCACACATTCCCATGTCTTCCTGGCCCTGATAAAATTCTGCCCATAGTTCTTTCAGGAAAAAAATCCCGTTCTACTAGCAGACGAGAGTGCTTTTCTGTTATTTTGAGACAGCAATGTGTGCACATGCATGTGTGAGGTGGTACCCTATATGAACTAGCCCCATGCAAATACAGAACTGTGCTGATAGTTTTTGGATCACCTGTCTAATAATACGCTACCTCAAGGCATCAAATAACAATTCCATTGATGCTCACTGTTCAAACACTGAAAGTCAAAAACCCTTACCTAGCAGATTTTTTTTTTTGGGGGGGGGGAATGTCTTGGCTTGGGAAAAACCTTAATTTGACCTATTTGTGCAATTTGAATTGTGTCAATTCCTGCTCATGGCCCAGTTACTCAACTGTAGCCACATATAGTATTAAACTTTTTGCTCAGCATCAGCAGTGACTCCAAATGTAGGTTTGTGGTAAACACACGAAACCTTAATCCTGCACGTGCCAGTGTGACCAGGCAGCCATGAATAGAAAGTTGTCATGTGCCACGGTTTCTGTCAACCACTGTAAGCCCAACAATAATGTAAATTGGTACCTCAGTGGAGAGAGAGAGAGGAGGGCTGGCCCTCTGTCCAAATGCACTGCATAGCTGGAGGAGGAAGCAAGCTAATTCTGTTTTCACGCATACATTTGAGAGAGCTGAAGATCCTCCCTATCCCAATGAAATTCTACCCATAGTTATGTGGGGGGGGGGGGGAGAGAAGGAAAACTAAACACATTTGATTACAAACAGACCAGAGTGATTTTTCTGTTATCTGAGAAAGCAAAACAAAGCAGGACATCAGGCTTAGCTTTACCTTACCCCAGAATGTCGACACACTTGCCAAAACTGAATGTCTCCACTTTATATGGCTAAGGCTGCAACCCTGTACACACATCCCTGGGATTAATGGGCCTTACTTCTGAGTCGGTATGCATAGGATTGTGCTGTAAGGGACTTATAGCACAATCCTATACCTGTTTACTCAGAATCAGGAACTGTTTACTGAGTTCAGTGGGACTTAGGTAAAAAAGGTAAAGGTGACCCCTGCCAATTAAGTCCAGTCGTGTCCGACTCTAGGGTGTGGTGCTCATCCCCATTTCAAAGCTGAAGAGCCAGCGTTGTCCAAAGACGCCTCCGTGGTCATGTGGCTGGCATGACTCTCCTTGCCGCAGCGCGTAGCATGCGGCTGGAACACGGAGCGCTGTTTACCTTCCCGCAAACGGTACCTATTTATCTACTCGCATTAACATGCTTTGGAACTGCTAGGTTGGCAGGAGCTGGCCAAGCAACGAGAGCTCACCCCGTCGCGGATTCGAACTGCTGACCTTTCAATCAACAGCTCATGGTTCAGCGGTTTAACCCACTGCGCCACCCGCTGGACTTACTTCCATGTAAATGTGTATAGGATTGCAGCCATAGTTTTATCTAAATGTCCTTCACAGAATAAAGTGCTTACCACTGTTTCTGCCAGTTAGGATGAATCTGCCAGTCTGTTGACATATGCTATAGATTTAATTTAATGCTGTGGTTCAGATGTCTCTTTTGATAAATTTCAGTGAAAATCTATGCTAAGAAGGGTTGAGCTGTTTCAATATTTATGGAGTTTAAAATGCAGGGATAGGAAAGGAAACATGGTAATTGAAACAGCATTTGTGTATATCCATGCCTTGAACATTTCTGAAGCTGGTTGGTTGGTTGCTCTAAATATTAACAGGATTTGAGTGTGGTTTAAAAGGATCCATTTTAATTCTAGCGCCTTATCACATATATCCAGAAAATCCTCTTTTTTTACCTTTAACGATGAGATTCAAAATCTGAGACACTCATTTTCATTTTCATTTTTGGTTTTGTATTGTAGGTATATTGGCGATAACGTCTGTGGAAATTGGAGTTGTGGCAGTTAAATCCATAAACAGCAACTATTATCTAGCCATGAACAAGAACGGAAGAGTTTATGGTTCTGTAAGTATGATTCTTTTGTTTGGTCCTAGTTCCCATGGTTTGTGCTTAACACAGCGCAATCCTATCCAACTTACACCATCGGTGTAACCAGCAGGGGAGGGCAAGGCGGGAGGCTTTGGAGGGGAGGGGAGATTTAAATCCCCTTTGAATACCCCTTTGGAGGGGATTTGAATCCCCTTT
The DNA here is from genome assembly GCA_026170595.1 of Plestiodon gilberti rubricaudatus. Lineage (NCBI taxonomy): Eukaryota > Metazoa > Chordata > Lepidosauria > Squamata > Scincidae > Plestiodon > Plestiodon gilberti. The sequence goes on along the minus strand of JANXHW010000002.1, from coordinate 21,066,073 downwards.
CCATTCTGGGGCCTCCCGTTCCCACTGCACTGCTGGTTACACTGGTGGTGTAAGTTAAATAGGATTGCGCTGATAGTCCCATTGAACTCTGTAGGACTGACTTCTGAATAAATATGTTTGAGATTGGCCTCCACACACACATAGATAGTTGTCACTGCCTGGTCCAGCCTCATTATTTAGTTGGAACTCTAAACTAGTCCCTCCTACTTTGATCTCATGCACAGCTGTAGCCAAATTGCGCTTTTAGCATTGCAAACTATGTCTTGGCATTTGAGCCACCTGCTAAGCCTTGTAGCACTCTGTCTAATTCTTGAAAAATGAGTGTTAATCATTTCAATAAATGTTTATTTTTGCTTCCTCAATTAAATAACCAAAAAGTATTAACTTTATTTAAACTTCATTGCTACCCATAAGAATAAGTGCCTATCCAGAAGCCAAGTTATGAAATTTTAAATAAAGCTGAAATTATTAGGGCAGCTGTGATATTAAAAAGAAATACTCATTTTCACAGCCTTGTAAGAAAGCTGTATGTTCTGTTCCTTTCCAATTTCTCTATGCCACTTTGTCAAGCTTACCCTGGCTTTTGGTTAGGCAAATTCTCAAGGCAAATGTTTTTCCTTCTGGGTTGGATTGCACTGATTTTGAATTACCTAAATATTCCCAAACAAACTTGACATTGGCTCATAACATAACTTACGAACCAAACCTGCATAGAAATCCACCTACCAAGCATGCACTCCACTGGTGGAAGGTGCCGTAAACGCGCCGTAAGCGCGTTTTTGGCACCCGTGGAGTAAGGGCTGCCTGTGCGCAGGCGAGGGGAGGGCGGGCCAGGTGGTGAGGGAGGGCAGCTGTTGGGTGAGCCGGGCGGGGAAGGCAGGGCAGGAGGTTTTGATTTAAAAATCAGGCAGGCAGCGGGGAGGGTAGATTTGAATCCCCCTTTGGAGTGGATTTGAATCCCCTTTCCGTTCTGGGGCCTCTCGTTCTCGCTGCACCGCTGGTTATACCAGCGGTATAAATTGGATAGGATTGCGCTATTAGTGTATTAGTTTTTTAGCCTTTAGAGAAATATTCTCTTTCTTCTCAAAAATGAAACAAGAAATACCTGGCTACAAACTATATGTTTAAATATTCCAGAGTCCTTGTTATCCATAACAGCAAGAAGTATGGGATCCACACTCTTATGATCTGTTAAGACTGCCTGGATTTGAGATCAAAATACCAATGTGTAAAAAAATATTCCCCATTGGCTCTGGTATGCAGAACATTTTGTACCATAGCACCAACCCATGATTAAGAGGTTATTTCATAAAGCCTTCCAGAATGCATAGTTAGAATTTTCATTCTCAAGAAGACCTCCTGTACTTGGTCTCGTGCTGGTATGGTATAGCAGTTTGGCTTTTTATAAGCAGATGGATATGAAAAGTAGATTCAATAAATGTTTCCTAAGAAACGCTCTCAAACATTTCCAGCACAGTTTTTCAATAAGATATGGGCCATGTGCAGAACATGTGCTAATGTAGAGTGTTAGCAAAATCAGTTGGTAGACTTGATGGCCAGTAGAACCCCCATACTATAATCCTCATGAATTTGCTACACAGGTCTGTGTCTTGGGAATGGAAATCTGAACCAGACCCAGATTCTGTAGTTGAAAAACCTGTTCAAAGGATATGTTATGAACCTACATTTTTGCAAATGTGTTGATGAGAAATTAAAGGAAGTTGTGCATGGTATAATCTTACGGGGCAGCATTGATTGATGACTGGATCAATTACATGTTCCTGCAACCTGCACCTCAAACAACAATGGGGCTCACAAGAGAACCCTTTTGGAAGATCTTAAGGAATGGAAGAAAGCCATTTTGCTCCTCATATGGAGGACAGCAGTCCTTCAGGTACCTTGAACACGAGCCATTTAGAGCTTTATGTATGAAACGAATTTGACGCCCCTGAGTTAAAAACTCCTTAACCCCTCCACCATGGACTCAATCTGGTTCATCCACTGGGGACATATAGGGAAAAGCACAAGCGCACCAGAGGAAACAATACAATTAAAGTCATGTCTAATTTGACCCTAAGGGTTATCTTTATGTTAAGTTAGCTTTGTGTTATAAATGCCTCTTTCACATGATCAGGTCCCATGCCACACAACTAATGTTTGAAATGGGGAGACTGTGCTGGATGGATAATGTTACTTCCAACATGAGCAGTGCTGTCTGAAGCTTTTGAACCATTAAAAGGGTTCTGGGGACATGACTGTGTAAGTGGCAACCGTTTCACAAGGGAAATTTTAAAAATCAGCTCTAAGATAAACTTGCTATGGATACGTAGTTTGTTTTGGGAAAAGTCTTGCTCTTCACGGCATTCTGACCCTGTCTCTTTGTATGTTTTCATGTCTTTTTCAAACAGAAAGAGTTTAATAATGACTGTAAACTAAAGGAGAGAATAGAAGAAAATGGATATAATACATATGCTTCATTCTTTTGGAAAAACAATGGAAGACAAATGTTTGTGGCCTTGAATGGAAGAGGCGCCACAAGGAAAGGACAGAAAACAAGGAGGAAAAACACCACCGCTCACTTTCTCCCCATGGTCGTCGAGCCACAGTTCTATTGATAGCAGTTGAACCAAAGATCATTTGTCAGGAATATTGGGTAATCCTCTTGAAGAGGAAAGGCAGAAACAGTGCAGACGTCTGCTTGATTGAAAAGGAGAGAAGCCTTTGAAGGTTTTGTGCTCTCTGCTGGCACATGAAGTACTTCTAATTAGTTCTGTGTCATATCTTATAATCAAGACACAGCCTGGATCAGATGGGATGGGAGCTCTTTCCAGTGTGAACAAATTATTATTATTTTTTTTATATCTCCGCAATAGAACTTAAAGGACATGAGACAATGTATTGGATGATGTTCGAGGAAAGTTATTTATGGAATACTGACTCATATCAAAGACCTTCATTGTTCATTCAAGCCTAATGATCCAATGAACAGTTAGGCACGCAAGCATTTACTGGAAGCGCATGGATCATGCGCAGAAAGAAAGAAGATTCTGGAATGGCCTTGTGGAAGAAATGAATAGGATTAAGAAATATAAGCACATTAGAGTAAAACTGTTCTAACAAAATAAATAGTATGGTCTCCCATTGTATGCTAACGCTATGTCTTTGTATTTCTCCCTAAGTTATTTATTTAATAGGATGTTAAATATCTTCTCCTTTTTTTTGTTTTGTTTGAAGGATTTTCTCGGTTGCTTCCTGTTGCATAATTGTTCTTTTCTTCTCTCAGTGTTTTATACCAAGCTTGACCAAGTCAGATGTCGAAAGCTCACGTAAATGTCTGAGGGAATGGACAGGGCTTAAAGGAAAATGTAGGGTTGTGGTTTGTGTTTAGTTTTGTTTTTCTTCTTTTGACCCTCTTGAAACTGGGGTTCTTCTTAATTTTGCACTTAAAATCAATAGGATCAGATATGCATGGGAATTGCAACATGAACTGTATGTGGTTTTGTCAGCGTCCTTGATGCTTTTTCCCCACAGGAACAAAACTTCCCACAATGCATTGTCTGAGGAATCTTGCTGCTGTTATGAAATGAACAGAGTTGAACTGGCACTCAGATGTATTTTCATCTCCACCTTATTTCAGATCAATGCCTTATCCCAAAGATGGTGAGATTTAATTGAAGCGAATTAGCTGAGTTTTTTAGGAAAACCATGAATGCACTCAACCGCATTTCACACTGGTGGGATTACATCTTTGCAAATTAAACCTGAATTAAGTCTGTGGAACTGATGACATCTGAGGGCAGGCTGCCTCCTTCCTCCCTCCCCTAAAAAAGTAAGACAAAAAAGAGCCAAATCCTACCTTCTTTTGACTGAAGCCAAACTACTTCAGAATAGCCATGGTGACAATGTAGCTGATGTGAAGATTGCATCCTTGATCTGACTAACCGTCCTCTTTAATTCTGGAGCATTTTGAATATTGCATACGAGTTGAGGTGGAAGGAGTGGAAGTGAATCACTTTTCCTGTCTTGCATCCTGAGTAGGAATTTGTGCATTTCCTCCCCAAGGGTCCACACTTCAGATGTGGGTATAACTCACTCATCTCTCTGTGGGGAAAATGCACAAGTTCCCTCAAAGAGAGGAAGCATGACTGCTCTGTGTCATGTTTGGAAGCTATCCTTATGTTCTTCGTATCAGTGCAGGGTGCCGTAGGCATCCTCTTGATGTCGATTGGCAAAAGGGGCACTATTTCTTGTTATGAACAGGCAGGTACAACTAGGAATATTTCTTTAAATCAAAGATGCAATATTGGAATCAGCAGAGAGAGAGAGAGAGAGAGAGTGTGTGTGTGTGTGTGTGTGTGTGTGTGTGTGTGTGTGTGTGTGTGTGTGTGTGTGTGTGTTGACCAAATACTTCTGCACTCCTCAAACCCCTTGCTTTTAGAAACTCGGAGCAGAAATGGTTCAATATGGATTTGGAGTGATCAGTTGAGAAACCTTTCTTGCAAAACAGATCACAGACCTTAAACACCAAGCTTCTGTCAGCAAGATCAAGTAGCTGTCTGTTGCTGTGCTCTGTCTGCATCGGGCTAGTTGGGAGACTTGCAGCGCAATCCTATGCATGTCTACTCAGAAATAAGTCCCATTGTGTTCAAATGGGCCTTACTTCAGGGAAGTGTGTTTAGGATTGCAGCCTCAGCTTTAGCTCAGAGACTAGCCAGAAGGGGCTGGAAAAGTGTTCCAAGTTGAAACCATTTTAGTTTTACCCCTTCCTTCTAACTGAAAAGGGTTGATGTGAAAGAGCACAGAACATAGTTGTGCCCACCATGCAAATACCAGCTTCATGATCTCAAGAGAGACAGTGGCACGTCCTATCTGGCTCACCCACTGTGGCCCCAATATGGAGGCAATTGCAACAAAGTCACTTGTCAGCCACATCAGAAACACAGTAACCATCTGGACACGCACACACACCCAATGGCTTTGAATCACAGGTAGCTCACAGAAACATCAGATCATGGAGTAAACTGTTTCTGGACTGTGCCACCTCAGACTGCATTTGCAGGAGGGGGGGGTAAATCACATGAGTGGTCCATACTTTTTTTTTAAGCTTCCCTGTGTATAGATGTTTCAGAGAGACAAGTCCTAGCCCAGCCTTCTCCCTGACATATTTGTTTTATGTGTAGGGATTTTTTCAATGGGGGACTATTCAAACCTGTGGTTCCCTACCTGTATTCAGAGATGGGACAGTTCAGAAAAGGCTTACCATGTGACAGTGATGTAGACTTGAGTCTATTGACTCAGACTCGAGTCGGACTCAGGTCGTGTTAATGACTTGACTCGGACTTGACTCAATGTGAAAAAAATAAAATAAAAGACTCGACTTGAGACTTGGAGCCTTTTACAACAACACATTTTATTCAGGTTTAACCCCGTTTTCCCCATTAAATAGATAGGGACTCGCAACCAAAGACTTGGGACTTGACTTGAGACTTGGACCCAGAGATTTGGGACTTGACTCAAGACTTGGAGTCAGAGATTTGATCCACATCCCTGCCATGTGACTTGCTGCTTGTGTAGACTGAGCCTTCTGCTCTCTTCAGGTAAAACATTTATAGCCCACCCATGCAAGATGGACATTGATCATCTTTGCATGCTCCAACACTGTCAACCACAATCACACTGAAATGAACAGATCTACTCTAAGTAAGTGACTTGAGGATTGCAGTCACTATTATTCATATGTGTATATAACGTTCGAGAGCCAATCTAAAAGCAACATCTTTGTTCTTCATTTATCACAATATATACAATGGCTCTGAAATGCAATATTGGGCACATTTTTAGTGAAGTGCTCCTATTTTCACAGCTTACACTGAGTAAATGCAGTCTTCAGTTAAATATACTATCAACTTTGTTCAATCTGAAAAAAAGTCTATATGAATTTTTTTTTGTTTTACTTTTTTTCTTTAACATTAGAGAGCTGTGGATAGATCATCAGTATAACCATAATGAGATTCATTTTGTTAGAGCAAGTTAAGTAGAAAATTGTACATCAAGCCAACAATGTACCACTCTCTTCACATTTGTATTCCACTAAATAAATGAATAAATGCGTATGTCTTCTTTGCAGTGTCTGTAGTGGGAAACAGAAGTAGTTTATTAATATTAACTTTGTTCAAAATACTTTTAAGGGATTATATTGATGCTGCAGTTGTCTCTGATATTCCGCATCATGAAATAAATCAGTTCTATATTATTTGGGAATAGCATTTTGGTACAAGAGAGAGATTTTCAAATTGTCATATTTTTTTTAATACTAATGTATACAAAAGCTGATTATTTTGTAATATGTTAACTTGGGTCCCTGTAAAAAACCAGAGCTTCACAATTAGGACTGCGAAGAGGGAAAAATCCATGGGCATGATCCATCATAACATAGCTCAGTGTAGGGCTAATGGAGTTCAGCTGCTCCTTCTCCCACCTTGGTATATCCAGTGTACCGTACTGCCTAGAAAGTTTTGGGGAATAGCAGCTCCATGCATATCTCCCTGCTATCATCCAGCGTTCATCTCACCAGCTGCAAGTTACTTGTGAGAGGGCCAACACTGCTGTATTGGATCTTATGCCGATTCTTTCTCATATGGGCGCTGCATTTACACAAGGGTGGATTGTGTCCCAGCTTTTCTCCTCAAAGTATGAAAAGATAAGTCTGTATTTCCTGACCCTTAAATTAAAAAAATCTCTGCCTTTAAATAAAAAGAGGCATGATCCACCAGGCAATCCTCCTACATCGCCCCCCAGTGCAATGAATGGGTGCATGAGAATACTGTCAGGCAGCTCCCCTTCATTTCAGTGGGACTTACCCAAGAGAACACTGGATTGTGTCCAAAGTCAAGTGGATGATGCAGCATTTTGGCATGTGGCTAGTGGATATTGTTAATTTTGCTTGTGGATGACTACATTGTTAAAAATGTATAAAACTACCCGCAGAAGGGGTTGTGGGGGTGTTGGAGATAAATATGGTGACTGAATAACAAAATGCTTGTTATCAATATCAGGAGAGAACTTTCCTTGTGTTACATTTGGTAGTGGTGTTTTTTTCCAAAGTGATAATTGCATCTGACAAGGCACGATGGACCACCCGCAACAAAAATTAAATGTTTAGTTGACAAATAAAGGATTGGATGACCACTCTTAACAGTATCTATGTTACAAATGAGGTTCTCATTTCACTGAACCATTAACATTGCTTCAGGATCTGGGGGGCAGGGGGGTTGTGTAAACATTCATAATTATAGGATTTCGGAATGCTTAAGAAAGCTTCTTGCAAAAACATACTGCTGCTTGCAAAACGCCAGGAAACAAAAAATATCAAGGTTCTCCTCCCGCCCACCTCCCGACTGAAAACGTTGAAGTGAGGGTGGGGATGGGCAAAAAACCCTTGAAAATTTTTGCCAGCTTTCTCAAAGCATTGGTTGTTATTGTTTTTCTTGAAATCTTAACCAAAAATGTCTCCTGAGAAGGAACCTCCACTTGTGATTTTAATTTGGCTTTAGCTAAAATCGGGGAATAACGTTGAGGTGTGCAAACAACAACAAAAAAAAACACCACCACACAACTAATAGATATGTCACTGGTCTTATCAAAACTCTTTTGCTTTCCTTTTAAGGTCCTCAGACATTTTACCTGAATGAGGAACCCTCACATTTCAATTTGCTTTACATTAAATGTTGGTGAAAATTCTTTTGCAGCCATTTTATTGGTTCTTGAGGATGATACCAAGCTGCCAAAGGCAAAATAATGGCTCTGTGCAACTGACGTGCTTTGGTCTCCACGGCTGTGGCAAGATTGTGCTGGAGCCGGGTTTCCCAGAGTAATACTCTTCTGCCAGAACGCAAGCACAATTCACAGGGAACTTTTCGGGCACAGCACCAATCAAAATAAACCTGAGCTCCGGTGTAACTCCATGGGGCCAGAAAAGTTCCCAGTAGGTGTGCCTTAAATGTTTCTCTGTCTCCATCATAAAAATGGGACAAACTAATCAAAAATATAGAAGGTTATTGTATGGTGTTTGGGGGGGGGGCAGAAAAAATGTTGGACAACATGTACAGTATATTTAAATAATAAAAATGAATAAAACCCTGGGAATAGAAAACGTTTTTCTTTATTTTACTACTGTGAATTACTGCTGTGTGGTAAATGCCAAAAAAAAAAAAAACAGGAAAGGAAAGGGCCCAGTGTAGTGAAGGAGGGAGGTTGTTGAGTGTACAAAAACGTGGGTTGTAATTTGGGAATGTAGTGATGAGATTTCATTCTAATACCTTGTACGCGCCTGGTGTGTTGCGCACATTGCAAGAGGTGGAGCGTGCATGCTCCTGCTGGGGATAGAGGTGGCGGTGAGCGCAAGCCCCAGAGTCGGGAGAGATTGGACAGGGGTGGGAGGGGGAGTCTTGGGGATGGCGGCAGCAGCAGCCTCGGCCAATCAGAGCCCGAGTGGGAACTGCCCTTAGACATCCTTCTGGGCTTTTCTGCAGAGCCCAATGTCCGGAGCAGTCCTACCCCCAACGGGCACCATTTCCCTCAGCCAAGACAGTTTCCCCAGATGTTGTCTAGAGGCAGCCAGTACCCCCACTGCTAGCCCTCTAAAAGAAAAGCACCAAAAAGCAAGCAAAGAAGCAACTCCCCCCCCTACAGAAACTGCAGTAATGCTCCACACTGAGCGGGAGGGGCATAATGGGGTGGCCAGGGGGGGTGCGAGTGGGTTCATCAGGTCCCTGGAGGGGGTGGGATCGGCAGTAGGTCGCCAGTCTCATACTTTATTTTCATTTGAAGGTTGTGCCATGGAAAAGGCTGAAGACCACTGATCTAGCTCACCCTTCTCCTGTTGCATTAGAAATGGATTTGTGTTAAATCTCTTAGCTCCAAATCCCACAGATAGTAAAGGAGCAAAATGTTATACACAAAATGGCACGCAATGAAGTTGGATGCTGTGAAGTATTAATGCAACCAGATGTTCGCAAGAGAGCTCAGGCAGTAGAAGGTAGCCTGTTCAATCATTTGCTCTGCTTTTTCTCCCCACTGAGGAGGACGACTTTGGCATGTCTATGGAGTATGACTCATATCTGACAGCTCCCTTTAAAACCCAAGGCAAACACAATCACTAACACAAACCAATTTATTTTTTGTCATCCATTTCTACAGCTCTTCCTGCTGATTTGACATTTTTTAGGCTCTTAGGACTTATTTGGCATTCTTTACCTTGAGATCAGCAAGTTTGATCAAAAATAGTCTATGTGCCATTAGAATTTCCAACGGCAAGGAATTCTTCTGCAGTTCTATTCACTGGCTTGCCTTCCACGGTCAGCATGAACCTCGTAACCCTCCTTTCTTTCACTCTGCAGCCCTTCCCCAGCCTTCAGTCACGCTAGAATTGCTTCAGTCATGCTTCAGTCTCATGTACATCTACCAGCTAGTTGCTGAGTGTTCTTTTTTAGCTTTTGACAATGTCCCAAGGCGGGAGGAAACGTAAAGCAGAGGATTAAAGAATTACTTGTGCTTGTCTGTTCCGGATAATCCTTGAAAGCGGCACCCACATTACTGGGGATCGAGTAGAGAAGGAATTTCTTCAGGCAAGTTTCAATACTTATATTTCTTTATTTTCTTCGATTTCTAACACTAACATGGCTGAAAATCCCATAAAACCCACGTCTGTACATGCTAGAATTTCTTTTCGTTTACACAGCGCTTTCAATGTACAGAGCATTTTTGTAATTACCTTTACTGTGTCCTTTTCTCTGAATACTCAAGCTATAGTGCGTACATCTCTTCCTCCTGTTCTTTGATTGTGCCACCCAACGGACTGGGTGATTTGTTGGTGGTAATCTTTGAGGGATGTTGAGCACAGAGGGCAACCAGTGTACAGGGTATACTTCATCATGACCTTCAAATCTCTTCAAATGAAAGCAGCAGAAAGGTACCAGTGATCTAGTCAAATGCCCTGATGCATGGCTAAACGTCTTGCATTTAAAACTTCCACAGAAGCATTCTATCATTAAAGCACTTTCAAGCGACAGCTATCCAAACTCTTCTGGAAAATCTCTGAGGCTTAAAATTCCATAGTTCATCACTGCAGCCCGTGCCATTTCGGAATGATGGTGTGTCTGCTGCTGTTCTGTTTGGGTTTGAATTCTGACTTTTAACTGTTCTTACGTATGAACAGTGTGCGGAAATCCTATGCACATTTATTCAGAAGTAAACTGCACTGTATTACTTATAGGCAAGTGTGCCTAGGATTGCAGCCTCACTTCGCTATGCTTTACACTGCTAAAAAATGTCTTTTTTGAAAAGTGGCATCGCATATAAAGGTCTTATATTTTGATAGTTTATCATATACATGTTGATTACCCCTTATCCAGACATCTAAAATCCAGACTATTCCGAAATCCAGACGTTTGGGGGGCTACGACTTTTTTTTTTTTTTTTAAAAGCCTTTTTCCAGCACCTGGCTGGCATTTATTTTATTTATTTATTTACAATATTTCTATCCCGCCTTTCTCCCCAAAGGGACCCAAGGTGGCTTACACTAGAATAAAATGGAAAAATCCAAAAAATACAAATAAATAATTACTTTTTAAACAGCAAAAAAACCCAGTTAATAAAAGCATCTAAAATTGAATTAAAAATTACATTTAAAACAAGATCATAAAAACAGCAGCACCCCACCTGTACCAGCAAGATGTTAAAAAGGCAAAGGCTCAGAAGGCTTCTTTGAACAAGAAGGTTTTTAGGCCTCGCCGGAAAGTGTCCAAGGAGGGAGCAGTGCATAAGTCAAAGGGGAGGGAATTCCATAAGGTTGATGCCACTACTGAGAAGTGCATAGCACAAGGCATGCTGCGAAACAAAATTATTTAAAAGATTGTATAAAGTTACCTTCAAGCTATGTTCATAAGGTGCATATGAGACATACAGTGCAATCCTATCCAACTAACACCACCGCTGTAACCAGTGCTGCGGCGAGTACGAGAGGCCTCAGAACGGAAAGGGGATTCAAATCCCCTTTGAATCCCCCTTTGGAGGGGATTTGAATCCCCTTTCCGTTCTGGGGCCTCTCGTACTCGCCGCAGCACTGGTTACACCGGTGGTGTAAGTTGGATAGGATTGTGCTGATAAATGAATTTTGTGTTTCGACTTGGGTCCCATCCCGCAAGCTATCTCATTATATTTATGCAAATATTCCAAAAGCCAGACAAATCCGAAATCCAGATAATTTCCCGTCCCAAGTAGTCCAGATAAGGGATACTCAACCTGTATTTGTTGTGCACTGCCATGGGTATTTTTATTGCAGAAAGGCGGTATACAACTTGCCAATGTGAAAGTTTCCTGAAGGGGTGTTCCTAAATAAGTAAGTGATGCCCCAAATTTATGGGCCATTTGCAATAGCAGAATGAGCATTCCGCTGTCGCAGAAGACCCTGCACCAGCAAAAAATGTTGTGCTGCTGTTGTGCGCAACAGAGCCACTGGTGGAAAGGGCCAGTGGCACTGTGTGAATGCCAGACTTGGCAGTGCTGGTAAGTTGTCGGAAGGGGTGGGGAGTGAGAGTAACAAGGCATTTCGGGGGAGGAATCGGGGCATGTTGGGGGTTTGTTTTTGAATATTTAGGAAACTTTCCCCTGCCTTTTAAAAAATGAAATATTAACTCAGAGAGCCTTAGGGATAAATTCAGTATATAAATCTAATAAACAGATAAATGATAAAACAGTTTTATCTGACTCCCAATTACTGACTCCCAGTTTCACTATTCTCTTCCCATGCCACCTGAACTCTTTGTAAATTGAACTCGTGCTAAGTCCAGTTTTTGTCAAGTTGTCTCCTAACTCCCAGTTAGGAAAATCTCTAAGGAGCTAACAGCGTAATCCTAACCAACTTTCCAGCATTGATGCAGCTGCAATTCAGCCTCAAGGTAAGGAAACAAATGCTCCCTCACCTTAAAGAGGCCTCCATGACTGCCCCTGCACTGCAAAATGCAGTGTGCGCCCTGTTGGCATGGCTACACTGGCGCTGGAAAGTTGGTTAGGATTGCACTGTAAGTCATGTACTTTCAGACTAAGAGCTCACCTCTATCCTTCCCCTGCCCCCATTGGTGCAGCCGCGCTGAAAATATGTGCATTGTATCAAGTGGGGGATGGTTTGGAAGGCTTCGGAGGAGAAAGAGGAATGATTTCCCCTTACCCCTCCATAAGCCTCCAGCTCTGCAATGGTTCTCCTTGGATGGGTCTGGCAACAGACGGGGAGCGCTGCCGCCTCTTGCGGCAGCACTCTCAAAATGGCCACCAACGGAATGCTCCATGCACTGTAGGCGGCCATTTTGTGACAGCGGAAGTAACTTCTGCTGTCTCAAAAGGCTCCAGAATTGGGCTGTAGGACCAAGATCTGGGTTCAAATCAAAACTTAGCCAAGAAGCCCACTGGGTGACCTTGTACCAGTTCCTACCTCTTAGCCTAAACTACCTCACTGTGTTAGTCAGGGGATAAAATGAGAACCTTGCACGCCTTACAGATCTTTTGGGAGGAAGGGTAGGATAAAAAAGTAATAAAACACTCTCACACCACATAAGCATACAACTGGTGACTAGCTGCTTGGTTTCTCACTAAATTGACTTGTTGAGGGCTAAGCGGGCCATGGATGGATGAAGGAGAGGGCAGTTTAGATTCCCTTCTCTTTTCACTTTCAGCATCTGTTCAGACTCCTAGTTAATTTCAATGGCTGTGACAGTTTTGCGATGTGATGTAGGTTACCTGTCCACAGGGAGCAAGAGTGAGACCACCAGCATGTGTTCATATGTAAAAATGTTACACAGCCATTACCGGTAATAGTTTTCCATCATTACCAACCTGGGGTCAAATGCAAGGCAGCATCATACAGAGGAAGTGCACCATATCCCATTACAAATCCCCTGAGCCTTCCAGTCTCCCAGAATTAAGTATACAACAGCACTTACCACACAGACTGGGAAACGTAAGTAAGCTGCAGCAACTTTAACGAAACGAAAGCAACTCAAAGTCAGCACCAGGTTTTATGAGTTTATTTTTTGCTACTGCAATTCAGCCAATAAACTTTAGCAAAGTTTGTGTGCAGGCCATTATCCCCAAGAGGTGAAAAATGTGCCCAACACAACTGGAACAGAACAAGACTGGCCTGCTTCGGAAAGGTGGAGTACAATTGGCAGGTGTATCCAGTCTTTTTTTTTTTTCCTCCAGGCCTATCCTGTCAACACCCATGTGTTCTTGAGCTGGTAGATCCAGGAGAAAAGTGAAGGGAGGGTCATAGGGATTAACCATAAACCTATCAGGGATAACACCAGAGGGTCACCAAGGATCAACAAAAAACCTGGAGCAATGTGTTGATTCTAAATTCTCTTAACATTATAGCCCTCTTCAGAAAAAAAACATTAAAAAGACAGTGGGGGGGGGGGCAGGGACCAAGTGCACCCTCTCTAAGCCCTGCCCCCCCATGCATGCTCACTCATGTACTGTACCCCACCACCTGCTGTCCACACATGCAGAATTTGACTGCACAGACAAATGTTGTACTCAGGGAGCCTCGCTCCCCATGATCTGGAATGCTGGACAATCAACTATGATGTTTGTCTGAAAAGGGCATCAATAACAGTCACACATAGCATTAAGAAAATCTAGAGTTACATGATTTTTAGAGGACCCTTGGATCCAAGCGGATTGGCTGGGGGGGGGGAACTGCCCGTGCAAGTCTTACATGGAAAGCATCTTCTCTCTCTGCCCCCTCCCCAGCCAATCAACTTAATTTGGTTGGACAGTTCTTTCTTCTCCGCTCCTCAACCAATCAGGTTGCTCCCAGGGGTATTCTCCAACTGAATCCAGGCTTTACATGATGTCCCTTAGCCTCGGGCATATGTATCTCCATCCTTCCACATGCAACAGGAAGAAAGATTCTACTGCCTGTTCTGGATTAGAACATACCAAGATTGGCCATGTTATCCCAACCAGCTAGAATTTCAAACTAAAGTAAGATCTGAACCTGGGATTCAATTGCATTCTCATACCAAGAAGCCCTTTGCAAACTCCACTCCTCTGCTGTTGTGCATTGTTGAAGGCCCTTCACCAGTTGCTGCAATGGCCTGTCCTGCTCTAATTGAAAAGCCAGGAGGATGTTTATTCTTATGGCAACCAAAGATAGATATCACTAAAAAGATACAGGTGTCCTACAATATGTTTTCAACTGCACAAAACACATCATAGCTCTTGTTATATATGAAATGACAGGCTGTGCGTAGCCTGATGACGTCGTGTTATGTTCATACACTTACAGTACTTACAGATGTGTGAGAGACAAGATTCATTTCCATTTCCCATTTCATTTCCATTTCCCATACATAACAGAGACTATACTTCTGGAGATTCCGGGGAGGGAACTGGACTCTGAAGAATGACAATCCTAGCAAATCACACTAACAGAATTGGAACAAGACATCTCCAAAACGCAAAAATCGAGGCAACAGGTTTTCAAGCACAGGGACCAGAAAAGCAATACATTTGACAGTGGCTCTCCAGGATCTCAGCCAGAAGTTGTTTCCATCACCTGCTACCTGATTTGGACCTTCTGCCTCCAAGCATGTGTTCTATCCTGGAGCAATGACCTCACAATTCTACACATATCTATTTGGAAGTCCCACTGAGTGCATTGGGACTTACGCCCAGGAAGGGTGCGCATAGGATTGCACCCAAAGATTGTGGCTTAGTCAGAGCTTATGAAATGCAAACATTCTGTGGTTTCAAGGTTTGGCTGAAACGCAGAACCAAGGACAGAGAAGGAGTTAAACAGTTAAGTTTCCCCATGCTCGGATATCCCACACCATTCTTTGAAAGGTTCAGCAAAGTTTCAGAATGGACAGGGATTCCATCTGATCCAAGCAGCTCCTCCTCTCCGCAACGTGCAGCAACGATTTGGTTTTAATTATTGATGTCGTCTTTGTTTGTTTGAGGCCTTCCCAGTTTCCCCGATGTTGTTAACATTTCTCCTGTAACGTTGTTGCGCTTCGTGTAAATACAAAGCATTTTCTTAACTTGAGCCAGATCGCATTTTAATACTTCACCGTATAACTAGTGCAGCCCTAATTAAATAAAGGACAGATGGCAGCCCTCGTGTAATACATAGAAATCTTGTGAGGTTTGCTATTTTTTTTTTATTGAGCATGAAATACATAACAGATTTCTTGCCACCTAGGTAGATTTGAACGAGATACAACTTTCCTCCTCCCTCTCACGTTTGTGTAACTGTGTAGATGTTGGAAACCCGCCGGGCAAAAAGAGGTTTTTGTTTTTTGAAGGCTTTTGGAGCAAATGCACAGAAAGTCTTGGCGCTTGAGGAGCCATGATAAAGAGAAACAAAAAAATAAAGATATTTCAGAGTGCAGAATAAGTTAGGATGACTAACATGGAGCAGTTCTTTGCTTCATTGGAGAAAAAGTCCATTGGGATCCACTTACAGCACATGGGACACACTCTTTTTTGTTTGAGAGTCATTCTCCTGAACATGCACATTATAGCTGATGTGTGGCTTCCACCAAAAGCAACAGCTCCTATATAAGGTTGCCAGTCCTTTTAAATAATCAGAGCATCAGAGCAGAGTACAGTTACAAACAGGGCATCCATGAGGGCAACAGAAGTGGTTGCCTCAGACAGCAGATTGGTGAGGGGGCCCATCTCTGTCCACCTACTTGCCTCCACCTCTCCTCTTTCTCCATCCACTCCCTGGACTGGAAAAGGAAGAGAGAGACAGAGAGAAAGAGGAAATGTGGAGGGGAGGAGAGTGCTGAGCTGGAACATTGGAGGGTGGGAGGAGCAGAGGCTGGCACATCATTGGGTAAGGGAGGGAAGCATTTGGCATGCTGCCTCGGGCGTCCAGAGGTCTTTGGCTGGCCTTGGTTACAAAGCCCTAGCAGACTTCTGCCACATCCAGAGGCATAGCTGGAGGTAGGCAGTTCGACTCTGTTCGGCCACTCCTCCGACGGCTGCACTGGCTGCCGATTTGTTTCTGGGCCCAAGTGCTGGTCTTGACCTTTAAAGCCCTATACAGCTTGGGGCCAGGATATTTGAGAGACCACCTACTTCTATATAGTCCAGCCCATCTCCTTAGGTCATCAGAGAAGGCCCTTTTGCGGGACCGTCGCCCAGGGAGGTGCGAGGGGCGGCGGCCAGAAATAGGGCCTTCTCAGTAGTGGCACCAACCTTATGGAATTCCCTCCCTTTTGACTTACGAACTGCTCCTTGGACACTTTCCGGCGAGGCCTAAAAACCTTCCTGTTCAAAGAAGCCTTCTGAGTCCTTGCCTTTTTTAACATCCTGCTAGTACAGGTGGGATGCTGCTGTTTTTTATGCTCTTGTTTTAATTGTAATAATGATCTTTTTAATCAATTTTTAGATGTTTTTATTAGTTTTCATCAACTGTTTTTTTACTTATACATGTAGATTTTCATGGCTTTTTACTATGTACACAGGAGATACAACATCTTTCAGCCTGTGGCTGAGTTCTCCAATTTTTCTGCTTTTGAAAAAGTGTTTGGGGATGAAACGTTAAGCAAGGAAGACTCAAGACTTTTTTATTGCTGCGTCTGATCTGGATAATCCGCTCTGGTCGCCCGCTTCTGCATACCGGTAGGATCAGAGGACAGGAATCTCAACAGACAAAGTTGTAAGAATATTCTTTATTTCTTCAATTTAAGAGCTGATATCACAGGGCTGGAAATCCCATAAACATTGCTCCTGTGTACATGTTTTTTTACTGTTTTAAAATGTGATTTTTGTATTGTATTTTTTTTTGTATTGTATTTTCTTTTTTGTTGTAAGCTGCCTTGGGTCCCTTTGGGGAGAAAGGCGGGGTAAAAATACTGTAAATAAATAAATAAATAAATAAATAAATAAATATAAATAGGCTGAGCTCCTAGGGGAGGAACTCACAGAAAATGCTCTGCTTTTCAAAAGAGGTACAGCTATCGCTTGTGCTTACTACCAAACAATAGGAGATCAAGCCCTCAGAGACCACAGGCTACAACTGCGTTGCCATCGCAAAACACCTACATGCAGAGCAAATGACTCCAGAAAGTAAGCCAAGCCATCAACTATACCTCAAATCATAGACACATCAAGGAACTCAGCATACAAGAAACACAAAGACCTTCAATCTCAGTAGCGCTTCATTCATGGTCACAAGACAACCTCCATCTCTCACACATACACAAACAGGGTGTCCCCAATGACCTGGCTGCTGCCGCCACTGCTGCCCCTGGTTCCTCGCTGTTGCTGACTCAGCGGAGCTGACTCAGCGGAGCAGTGCTCTTTCAATGCTACAGACTTTGCTGCTCTGTGGACTTTGTTATAGGCAAACAAGGAGGACTAGACACCTGGGCTGGCAGCAGTGGCCTGTGCTCTCCTCCTCTGCTGAGGCACTGCTCCTCAAGCTGCCAGGCCAAGAGAACAAGTGCATGGGGCTGGGTAACTCACACTGTAGTTCCAGTTGCAATGTGGAGGCCCAGACTGGGTAACAACTGGGTACAGCATCCACTGGGATTGTGTGCCTGTGAGCAAATGCTTCTTGCAGACTCACTTGCTTCTGGGCTTCCCCCTGCTCAGTATGCACAGATAAACAAACGACATGTGTGCACGTGTGTAAAAATAAACTTTAAAAGTTACAAGGTTATGAACTGGAAAAATTAAGACAGAAGGGGAAACTATTTTTGTCCTCTTTTGTCTAGCAGCGCAGTAGTCTAAAACCGTAAAAGAAACAAGAAACCATCCACCCCATTTTCTTTTCAGCATCTATTTCAGCATGCATTTTGTGCTTGTGTCTTATTGCTGTGTGTTTTTTAAAAGAGATCCTGGCATTTTTGTGTATTTTTGGGCAATTATGTAAATTAGCTAATTATGCTAATTAGCTGGGGTACTCCAAAAATTTTACCTTCATTGGGGGTACCAGGGCTTCCAAAGGTTGAGAACCCCTGATCTAGGCTATTTTTTTTTTTTTCTTATCCTGGCCCACGTGGTCCACCTATAACATTTGGTCACACAAAACACATTTGTGTGCCATCACTTTGTGCTGAGACTCCCACTAACTTTACTATGGTGAGACTCAGAGTCTAATGTTGTCGCCTGCATTTTTTCTTACTAAACATTGCAGCAGAGACAGAAAGAAAAGACACAGGGTTGCCTTTTCCTCTTGCAATGCATAGTTCTGATCTCTCAGAGGCAAATTCCACAGACATTTTGCCCTCTACGTCCAAAAGTGTATTACTTTCTTTGGACCTAAAATACCATCCCTGCCAGACATTTCCTCAACCAGCTACATGGGGGAGGTAAATCTAGCATATTAGTAACTGCAAAGATATTTCAGTAGCATGAGACTTCAGAATAGCACTTGTAGTCTCTTTTTCCTGGCTGCACATCTCAGAAGCAAGAGTTGAGAATTTATTTCCCTGTTCTTCATGAAAATGTGCTTAAAAATGTAAGAGAAGTCCTTCCAGGGCAGCCCAAAGGTTCATTGATTCCTTCATCTTTTTTCTACCTGGTCGGGCTGGACAATGCTTCAGAGAAGCCACAAGCAGGGCCTGAAGATATGATGTCAGCCCTGCAATCTGTTGGTCACCAGCATTTGCAATTCAGATTCTCCACTTACAACTGCTGAATATGAAGGCTCCAGTTAGCTGTCATCATAACTAATAGGCGTCAATAGACTTAGGCTACAATCGTATGCACACTTACCTAGGAGTAAGTCCCATTGAACTCAGTCCCTGTTGAACTTCAGATTATTCATTTCAGCCCAGTATTCCATTCTGTCAAGATCTTCCTGAAGGCTTCTACTGTCTTCTATTAGGCTTACCAGATCTCCAACCGGGACAGAGTGCTAGACCTTTAGGAGAAGGAATGAACACAATGGGGCTTGCTTCTGAGTAGACATGCCTAGGATTGTGCTCTAAGGTTTAACAAGCTACACCTGCCCACATTCCTTCTCCTAAAGGTCTAGCACTCTGTCCCAGTTGGAGATCTGGTAAGCCTATCTTCTATTGTTTTTTCTACTCCTCCCAGCTCAGAGGCGTTTCTACGGTAGGGGCTGTACTGTAAGTTGCGCCCTGTCCTAGTCCCCGTTTACAAGCTGGAAGGAGGATGCCCCGCTCATTCGCCGTCAGAGCCATTCCATGATGCGAAGGCAATGGACAGGGAGTCTCCTGCCCATTGCCTTCATATCACGGAATGGCTCCGACAGCAAGGCCTCCTCGTTCCGGCTTGTAAACGGGGACTAGGATGGGGCGCAACTTACAGTACCACCCCTACCATAGAGACGCCTCTGTCCCAGCTTGGTATCATCCACAAATTTGATGAGACCTCCTCGCATCCCTCCATCCAAGTCATTGATGATGATGTTAAAGCCCTGGGGCACTCCCAGAAGCATCGCTGGAGGGGGGTACTGTAAGTTCCGCACCATTCTAATCCCCATTTACTCCCCAATACGAGGTGGCCCCGCCCCCTTGCCATTGGAGCCATTCCGTGCGGCGAAAGCAACGGGCAGGAGACTCCCTGCCCATTGCCTTCGATGCATGAAATGGCTCCAACAGCAAGGAGCCACCGTACCAGGGAGTAAATGGGGATTAGAAAGGTGCAGAATTTACAGTACTCCCCCCCCAGCAATGCCTCTGGGCACTCCACTAGATACCGTCCTCCAGGTTGATGCATAGCCATTGACGAGCACCCTTAGTGTACGGTCATCCAACTATTTGCAAATCCACCTAACGATTGTATCATCCAGGCTATATTTTACCAACTTGCTGATTAAGATGTCATGGGGTGGGGAAACTTGTCAAATGCTTTACTGAAGTCAAGATAAAATACATCCACGGAAAGGTTTAACTTCGACTCGGGAGAGGAAATGGCAACTTGAAAAACAGCAGCTGAACTGCAGGCATGTGTAACCTTCTCTTTAATGCCAGGATAAAGTGTGGATAAAAATGCCAGGATAAAAGGATAAACGAACAGCAAAGTAGACTCAGAGGCACCTTTTCGCAAAAATAGCCATTCCTTGGTGTGTCCACTTCCTCCTACACACGTGCAGAACTAGCAGTATAAGTTACGACTGTTACAGCAATACTTGCAACGCTGCAATCTCCACTTTTGAATTAATCCTCTCAACATCAGTTCAGACGATAATGGAGTTCTTGCAAGTCACAACTCAGGCAGTTATTTGTTTTTGGCAATCTCTTCCAGTCCATATAAATCACTGGGGCAACTAGCCCAATAAAGTAGAAGTAGAAACCCCAAACCAATCTCTTCAGGTTTCAATCCGCTGTCCCCAGAGATTATTCCCTGTTTCTCCTGACTCCTGAGAAGGAATTTTTAAGAGCAAGACCTGGAAGTCCACAACCACATATGCAAATGTGAACGAGGAAGTCATAAAACAAAGAAAACTGGGTGCCTGTGACTCTGGTAAGTACTCCTACCAGATCTCTTCTTTAATTTAAGGGCCATACACCAAGATGCACACACACTCACAACAATTTTGAACAGCATAATCAAAGTCTCACCAGAGAGCAAAACAGGGACAAGTAAGTACCAGATTGTAGAGATTTTCCCTGGTAATAGGGGCCATTGAAGCATATGCATCACCATGTCCTCATTTTGCTTTGTGGGAAGAGGGAGACTTCAGGAGATTAAAAAAAAAAAAGCCACAGTGTTGATATTGTCATTCTCCGTGCTGGCACATACTGCTGAGCCTCTGAGCAGCCATAGGTGAGCCTTCCCCTTAAAAGCTACAGAACCACTTTCAGCATTTGCCCTGCCTTTCATTCGGAGTAATAATGAGCAAGTTGGTGAACTTGTGAGTGGGGGAGATGAATGAGGATCAAGTTCCCGGCTTGGACCCTCTTGTTTTGCTTCCCAGTTGTTCCCTGCACCTGTGCTGTTCAGGATAGATCACATCTGCACTTGGAGCAAAACCCTTTGTTGTTACAGGATTTTTTTTTTGGGGGGGGTAGTTTTTTATATGAACCAGGCAAGAAAAAAGAGTCCAAGACATTCTAATACGTTTACAATGGTCATTTCCTCCTCTTTCTTTTAACTCGGTCAACTTGGTTGCATTGCCACTGCTTTGTGAAGCTTAGTTGTTTTTTTAATTAAACAAAATATGTCAGAATGAGGCCTCTCTCGGTTATAGGAATTAAAGCAGCATGGGAACCTCTAGGAGAGCTGTGTCTTTAATTTTATGCTGTTGGAGCATGATCCTAATCATGTTGATTCAGATGTAAGCCCCGCGGAGCTGAATGGGACTTACTCCCTAGTAAGTATGCTTAGGGTAGTAGGCTCAATTCCAGTTAGCAAAACAATAAGAGGCCCCTTCTCACTCACTCGCTGGATATCAGTGCATATGGCATGTATCAGCACTTATGAAATGTCTTGTGTCTGTTGAAAGGTCACCATCATGACATCGTTTCTTGGAAGCTTCTGTGTCCCACTGGATTCATATCCAGTGTGCAAATGTTGCATTACATTGGTTTCTTGGGATACGGCTTGGGAGCACTGGGTATGCCCACGCTTACATTTCTCTTTGGAGTGTGGTTTCATTTCAGGAGCATAACACTAGTCTTAGTTCTCAGTGAAGTGGCAAACCGGCAGATGCGTCGCTCCGGTGGGGGCCGTACTGTAAGTTGCGCCCCATCCTAGTCCCATTTACAAGCCGGCAGGCCTTCTCTGCACTGAATGGCTTCGACGGCGAGCCTCCTCCTTCCGGCTTGTAAACGGGACTAGGACGGGGCGCAACTTACGGTACGGCCCCCACCAGAGCGATGCCTCTGCAAACCAGTGTCTCAACTGTACCACTTCAGGCTGCAGGTGGAGAGCTTACATAAGTAAACACTTGATAACACAAAAATATCCCCTGCATAAAGAAAGCTAGTAGCCAAGAGAAAGGTTCTCCCTGACATGCTTGCTTTCTACATGTAGCAATGTTTTCTTATAGAGAATGATTGCCATACCTGCCTGCAGACTGAAGTGGTAAGAGTTGAGATGCAGATAAGAACTCAGTAAGCACCTTATTCCTGTTCTGTCTGTACTAAGCTTCTTTATTTCAGAAGTTCTGTTATTGTTCTGCAGTGAAAGCCTTTAGGGAACCAGTTGTTGCATTGTGCCAGTTAATCCATTCAATTGTTTAAAAGTTTGTCCTTAAGGAGATCCATTAGGAGCCAGGAGGGCCTGAGAGAGGAACATAAGAAGAGCCCTGCTACATCAGGCCAAGGGCCCATCTAATTCAGCTTCCTATATCATAGTGGCCCACCAGATACCTTACTTAGGGAGTATTCAAGACAACATGCTACCTATATCCTGTTGCCACTTCCTTGCATCTGGCATTCAGAGGTACGCTACCTCTAAAACCCAGAGGTTGCATATGGTCACTGGTGTTGCTAGAGTTGGGGCGGAATGGTAAGTCTTATACAGCAGTAACCACTCCGTTCCATGGTGGCCCCGCCCACTCGCCGTCGGAACCAGTCCAAGAGGCGAAGGCAACGTGCAGTTATTAGTTATGATGACAGCTAACTGGAGCCCTTGTATTCAACAGTTGTAAGTGGAGCATCTGAATTGCAAATGCTGGTGACCAACAGATTGCAGGGCTGACATCATATCTTCAGGCCCTGCTAGTGGCACCTTCTTTCTAGACTAGCATAAGAGAAGTGAAGCAAGGAGCAATCCTATGTATGTCTATCCAGAAGGAAGTCTCATTGAATTTAATGGAGCTTACTCCCAGATTGCAGCCTACATGAGTTCATGGCTGAGGCAAGATTTGAACAAGGGACTTTATGGATTCATATCCTTAGAGCCAAACTAGACATGACATTAAGGCTGCAATCCTATGCACCCTTTCCTGGGAGTAAGCCCCACTGAACTTAATGGGACTTACTTCTGAGTAGACATGCATAGTATTGGGCTGTAAACATGGCGTTGCCCCATTGGCTTATTTTAAACTTTAAAACAGCAGCCCAGATCTGTACCAGGACCTTGCAATTATTTTGGTCCTGTCTAATCTGGCATTTAGCCATTACTCTCTACCAGCTCTCAAACCAAATCTCACAGTATTCCCAATAAGTAGGTCTAATCCGAGAAACTCCTTGCAGTGCAACGGATTACTTCTCCTAACATCTCCAAGTGCCCAGACTACATTAACATCCTTTATATCCAGCTCAGTCCGAGAAGCCTCTTCTAATCGCAAAGGACAACTTCAGGATAGCCAGCACGCTCAACTCTCTAGCGGGATTATTATTATTAAGTTAATTATTTTTCCAGTAATTATTTTCCAGTAATTGACATATTTAGTATAATCTGTCATAATGTTTGTACTGCCAAGCCTCTGTTGCTTTGAACTCAGCTATGTCTGAGCAGGGCGGCGGGAAATGGCCTTGGAGAGTTCTCCAACCTTAAGTGAACCCGAAACTGGATGTGTCAAAGCAAAGTCAGGGTGGCCAATAAAAAAAAAGGAGGAGGAGTGTAAGGAGCGATAGGTATGTGCTGTGCCAGATCTGAACAACTTAGCAGCTGGATGCCAGTTTTTGAGTTCAGAAGAAATGCTGAACACTTGGGGAAATTCACATAACATGAGATTCATATCTGTGTGTACTTATGTCCCACCAAGCCAAAAACAGCCCACTGATGGTGGCTTCCGTGGGGGGAGGCTTGATGCTACCCACAGTGTTTTATGCAACATCTGGCGGGCCGTGCTGTATAGCATTCAGCTCAATGGGTCACAAAGTTGCGAGGGCCTGTCATTGCCTATCAAAGTCAACCAAGAATAGCTATTTGTTTAAATAGAGCTGAACTGCATGCACCTTTAATTCCCAGAACTTTAATTCCTAGAAAAAAGGCGGTTGAGGGGGCACATGATTGAGACGTATAAAATTATGCATGGGATGGAGAGAGTGGATAGAGAGATGTTCTTTTCCCTCTCACACAACACTAGAACTAGGGGACATCCACTCAAATTGAGTGGAGGGAGGATTAAAACAGACAAAAGAAAATATTTCTTTACCCAGCGTGTAATTGGTTTGTGGAACTCCTTGCCACAGGAGGTGGTGATGGCACCTGGCCTGGATGCCTTTAAAAGGGGATTGGACAGATTTATGGAGGAAAAGTCCATCACAGTTTACAAGCCATGATGGGGATAAGCAACCTCCTGGTTGTAGGAGTAGGTTTTCTTTGTGCCAGGTGCAAGGGAGTGGCGACAGGATACAAGTACAGGTGGGCCCCCATATCCACTGATTCGCTATCCACGGTTTCAGTTATCCACGGATCATGGGGGACCCCCCCCCAGGCTTTTACTTTTTTCCCAGTAAGCTTCGTTTCTTCCTTAAAGAAACAGGAGAAGCAGCCTCTGGCTGTTTACTGCAGGCAAGTAGAATGAGACTAAGTCCTAGAGAGGCTCTGCAAGGTTAACAGAAACCTTGCAGAGCCTCTCTAGGACTTAGTCTCGTTCTACTTGCCTGCAATGGAGGCTGCTTCTCTGTTTGTTTTAAGGAAGAAACAAAGCTTGCTGAAAGAAAAATAAGAGCTGGGGGGGGGGGGGCAAGCATGCCTGCCTGCAGGGGAGGCAGGGTGGGGGGGCCCTCAGGAAACCATGGAGGGGGTGTTCGCTCTTATCCACGGTTTCAAGTATCCACGGAGGGGCCTGGAACATATCCCCAGCGGATATGGGGGCCCACCTGTATCTTGTTGTCTTGTGCTCCCTGAGGCATCTGGTGGGGCCACTGTGTGATACAGGAAGCTGGACTAGATGGGCCTTTGGCCTGATCCAGCAGGGCTCTTCTTATGTTCTTATGTTCTTATGACTGCAGTTTTCATGGAATTCTAGTTAATGGAGTGATGGAGAGAAGAGGTCTGAATTTAGCTTGACTTTGTATAGAACAATTCCATGCAGCCAAGCAACTGTATGGGCAATTCCACATTCTGCTGGTGGTGCAGGATTGTCATGGGGAATTGGAAGTACAGCCCGTACAACATCTCCTTTGGACACAACAGTTCTGCACCACCAGCTGCGCTCAGAAGCATCTATGTTGCGGTCAGCTAGTTCCCTGGAGTCATCCCATCCAAAGTCAGTCTGAAAGCATTTTCTCACACAACTGAAGCAGCTTGACTGACAGATTTAAATCCCCTTTCCCTTCCAAAGCCTCCCATTCTGCCCTCCACCACTGCTGCACCAGTGGAGCAGCTGGGTAGGATTGCGCTGTCAGATTTGTAATGTGAATGTATAACCTACATTAGCTAGAATGCTCATTTGCATGACAAATGCCTCTTCCCACCTTTTTCTTCTGCATGACCGATAATGAGACATTAACATAAATAGTGCCAGGGCAGTTTATGATTCACATATGAATATACCCCAAGTTATTGCCAAACTGGCATGTTATAAGCAGTTAACTATAGTAAGCATAGTAAGTGATTTTAGGTTGGGGTTTTTTTGGTACATCCTAGGTTTCCTTGGAGGCTTTTTAGGGGCAAAGTCTCCAGGGGCAAGGACATATTAGTGATAGATGGCCTTGCCTGAAATTGTACTCTCAGTTTGCAGTGGGAGGTTGTACAACTCAACGGGTCTCGTGCCTGCCTGACCCTAGCGCATGTTCTGGAACAGTGCTTCCCAAACGTTTTTGACTATGACCGACGTAAATACAGGTTGTTTTCTCAGTTCGGTGACCCATGGAATCGGTACATGTTGTTGATAATAATAATAGTAATAAAAACATTTAATTTGGGTAAAATTAACATATTGGGGTTGGACATTCCCAGACAGTTCACTCAGCTCAGTGAACCCATATTTCAAAAACTCAGGCTTATGCGGTAATTTGCACTTGGACATTTTTCCAATTAAATTAAACAGTTTGGGGGGGTCGATGGTTTCTAGAGGCTCTTCTTCAAACGGACTCTCTTCTGCCCAGGAAGTCACTCCCTGGCCTCTTTATGGTCTCCACTTAAGCGGCCCATGTGGTCTGCCCTTCCATGAAGGGCTTAACCCTTCGCCAGGGTGTCCCCTCCCTTTCCGTGGTCCTTCCCTCTTTCCCTGCTGTTTCCCACCTTCTTCCACTGGCAGCCCCTTTCTCCTTCCTTCTCCTCCTCTCTTGGGCCCCAACAGTCTGCTCTCCCAAGTTCTCCTCTCCACACGTTTCCCCCTTCCACTGCCCAGGTTTCTTTTCTCGTGTCCGTTCTTCCTTTTTTTCCAGACCCTGGCCAACCCCTCGGTGCTCCTTCTTCATTCCGCTTCTCCCCACTTCCCTACTCCAGGTCGCATGAACCAGTCCTTCTTTTCCGCCACCGTCTTCCCCATTCTTCTGCACCTGCTCTCTCCTTCTCTCCGGTGTTGTTCGTTCTCCCATCTCTCTCTCTCTCTCTCTCTCTCTCTCTCTCTCTCTCTCTCTCTCTCCACCCTCAGTCCTCTCGCCTCTCCTCCCTCCCCCTTCTGGTTCCCTGGTCCCCCTTTTATACCTGCTTCCTTGCCTCCCTTCTCCAGCAACCTTCCTTCCCAGGAAGGAAGGCCATTAGGGCCCATGTCAGCCTCTCGCAACCAGTCTGATGAGACCAGCCCTGCTCTGCTCGTTGGAGGTTGTCAGTCGGCACCACCCCAGTTGATCTTGCATGCTCGCTGTCGCAGCGTATGGCTTGGCTGGTATCACACCTTCCCGCAACCACCAAGAACATCCAAGTGACCCTCGCGACCCAAGTTCTAGAAGATGATCCAGAATCCTTTGCCATGTGCACAGTTGTTTTTTTTCCAACAGAACTCTGGATCTGAAAGGCAAAAAGTAGAAAGCAGATTCAGAACAAGAAAACGGACTCTTCTGCAGAGAACTAACAAATGAAAGGAAGTATTCAAATTAATAGGTCTTTATTGTAAAGTAATATGGAACCCCCCCCCCCAATACAGCACTGTATACCATTTTCAAATCCTTGTCGCAAATGCCAGCCACCAAACAAAATCTCCTCTTGTAGCAGGCCATGACGTGTGTGATGGCAAGCCAAATGCTGCCCCTTTACCCGATGAGATACCAACCACTGCCCTTCCACTCTCCACTGTTCTAGCTCAGCACTCTCCTCAGCTCCAGATTTCCTTTCTTCTTTGTCCCTCTCTTTTTTAACAATCCAGGAAACAGAGAGAGAATGAGGCGCAGTAGAGGCAAACTGGCAAACAGAGATGCCACCCCCCTAACCTGCTGCCCGAGGCAAATGCCTCAGTTGGTCTCACGGATGGGCCAGGCCTGCTTGCCTTCCCTTGACTTTATGTATCAGAACAAAAAAATCAACCTTCAGATGAACAAATTTAAAATACAACAGAGAATAATAGTGTATTTACAACAACACTCAGTATAGCCTTGTGAGTTAGCTGTAGCATTTCTGAAACCCCCTTAACAAAGTAGGTGGAAATGGGAATCAAATTCCATCTTCTTTTCAAACTGGACTGTTTGCAGCCATGAAGGATTGTAAACAATTGTAGGAAAATGTTTTCTTTTTCTGGTTGAGAATTAAGCCTGCTGAGAGGGAAAATTATGCCTAAATTAAATCGTATGCAGTTGTTTTTGTGTGTGGCACCAATAAATACCCAGTTTTGCTTGCTCGAATTTGTCGGCATAAAGGAATGGGTCATGCTGCCCTTCATGGCTTTTCTTTCCTAGCAGAATTATCATCTTTTTTTTTCTCCCCAAAGCCTCTCTTTTTATCTTCATGTTTTGTTCCAATTATTCCAAAACCTTATTGTGGTTTCCTGAACAAAATTATATCCTGAAGTCTAGCATTTACTAAAGACAGAGGATAATTAGGAAAAAAAAAGCCCAACAACAGGGGACAATATGTTTTATATGTGTATTTAACTTTACACAAAACTGGAGACTATTGGCAAGTGGCACTTCATTACAGTACTCCTGGTTTTCAACCACATTTTCAAGAAGACAAATTGGCCCAAGAATTACTTCTCGCGGGGATTTTTAGAGGCTGAATTTTAAGGTCTTAAGAAATCGCCTCCTACCAAGCAATCCTATGGATGGGCATAAACCACAGAAACGTGCTCCAATCCCAGGGGATCCAAGCAAAGTGCTCCATTGTATCCAAGGAGGAATTGGCCCATTGTTATGATTGAAAAGGAACAGTCTTTACAGGAATGCTTTACTACTTCGATGATCGTCTTCGCTATCCCCAGAATGCCATCAACTCAACACAGCTGAGAGCACATCAGTAAATTGTTACAGGCTGAGATCAAGCTAGAAATACCTAGAAATGCCTGTCACTTGGGAGTATATTCCCCTCGCTGGTTACAATGCGACAAATAATTGTGTGCTTTGGACAACTTAATGCTGTGGTTTGAGCCAGGATCATCCCAGCTTTGGGATGGGGACAGGCTGCCCTCCCACACCCTCACTGCCAAGGCCCCAGGTCCTATCAGGTTTGCATTTTGCTATCACTAATAGAATTATTCTTCCCTGTTTATCTTCTCTGTTTACTTGCAATCATTTCCAATTATTAATTGGACGAAAAGTCGTTCCATTTGAGACGTATGAAAAAAGAACTATAATTCTAGACAGATGTAATTCCAATTTATTTACCATGTTGGTTTTGGGCTTGTAAGTTTTAAACAACACCATAGCTGGAGAGTTTCCTGCTGGACCAAAGAACATTCTCAATCGGAAAACAAAAACAGGGCTGGGAAAGAGCCAGAGAAGTATGGAAGGGAAATTGCAGGGATGTTGACAATAAGACATTTCATCTAGCAGCAGAATGGCCTGAGTGCATCTTTATGGGAAATGCTGTACCAAGACTTGTCATGCATTGTTGTGTCTTGACCAACATGAACTCACACAGGAGTATTTTTAACTCTGATTTTGGTTGTTTTATTATTGTATTATTGACTTATTCATTTTTAATGTTGTGGGCCACCTTGAGCTTCCCCGATGGGTTAAGAAAGTTGGGGTATAAATACTTTAAATTAAATAAACAAAATCCTGCCTTTCTGTTAGATCCATACTGACTGTCAGAAAGATCCACAACTATGCAACATACTATCGTATCAACTGACTATCTGAGTTGGAAGGTGTTTGAGATACCCCATGTGTAATGAAAAAAGAAAGTGATGTCACTTTAAGGGCAAAACCTGTTCATGCTAGACCCAGACTCAAAGGAAAAAACAAAGGCAGGAGATGATGGTGGTCAGGTTCTAACCCAGAGACCCCCCTTGTATTAAGGCTTGGTAAGCATCTTAAGGCAGCAAGAACAAAATGCAGAACCCAAAACATGGCCTCCAGGCACTCTGAGGCTGCAATCCTGTATACATACCGGTACTTACTTGGGACTGACTTCCACTGAACGCCATGGGATTTACTTCTGAGTAGACATGCATAGAATTGTCAACCCAATCCAATCTAAATCCCCACATGGAGATACTGTGGCACCAGAGTGGGCTATGCTGCATCTCATGGGGGATTTTTGGCTGCTGGAGGTCCCTCGGGATAAGGGGACATTTGACCCCTTGTCCTGGGGTAAACCCCAGCAGCCACAATGGGTCAACTCAGACATCCTGCACCAGCAGTATCGCTGGCGTAAGTCTGCATTGATTCATGCCACCACCAAACCCACCCACACCACCCCATCTCCTTCCCATTCTGCCCTCCTCCCTGTCCACCAGAGTTCCCAGTTACATAGAGGCGCCCTATACATATACATTTATGCTTCTTTCCATGCATGTACAGTAGTTCGGAAATGTTGGTATTATATACCAACATAATGCATTAACACACTTGCTGGTATTTGGAGACAATATGTTGTTAAATTATCCCGTTCAGCGCACAATGGTTTTGACAATCAGATGGCGGATTAGGCATATTAATTACTTTTTATGAGCAAGCTTTACAACAAAGTTCAAGAAAATTCTGTTCCATTGACAGCAGTTCTGATCTGGTCATCTTAGGTTAAAAGAGCTCAAAGCTCCATTTGCAGAACTTGATGTGCTGAAATATCACCATTCCCCAACATGAAATATCACCATTCCCCAACAGCTTTGCTTTGAGCTGCAATATAAATGGAACTGGGGGAATGAGCCATATTCACAATCCATATAGACTGTCAAACGACTTAGCTGATTTCAGATAGTTGGGATTTCAACTGATTTATGCCACAAACGTTGGGTTGGATTCAAAGTTTTCCTTCTTCTTAAGCAAGGAGTGTTTCTGCAGAGGAAGAGAAAATTTGGATCCAGTCTCCATTAGATGAGAGGCAGATCTATAGGAACAATCAAAGAAATCAATAGCACCGTGGGTAGTGGCACAGTGGGCTCAGTGGGTTAAACCGCTGAACCATGAGCTGTCGATCAAAAGGTCGGCAGTTCGAATCCGCGACGGGGTGAGCTCTCGTTGCTTGGCTAGCTCCTGCCAACCTAGCCGATCCAAACCATGTTAATGCGAGTAGATAAATAGGTACCGCTTGCGGGAAGGTAAACAGCGCTCCGTGTTCCAGCTGCATGCTACGTGCTGCGGCAAGGAGAGTCATGCCGGCCGCATGACCACGGAGGCATCTTCGGAAAAACGCTGGCTCTTCGGCTTTGAAATGGGGATGAGCACCACACCCTAGAGTCGGACACGACTGGACTTAATTGTCAGGGGTCACCTTTACTTTTTATGCAAGTCTACTCAGAAGTAAGTTTCACTGAGTTCAGTAGGGCTTACTCCCAGGTGTGTGTGTATAGGATAGCAGCCTAAACCAAGTTTCAGTAAGTACAAGAAGGTGTCCAGGAGAAAATATGATCATAGCATTTGCCATTGATATCGCAGTTCTGAATATTTAAAGAGTTTCACACACATTAACTTCTTGTCATTCATAAAGGTAAAGGTATCCCCTGACAATTAAGTCCAGTCGTGTCCGACTCTAGGGTGTGGTGCTCATCCCCATTTCAAAGCTGAAGAGCCAGCGTTGTCTGAAGACGCCTCCGTGGTCATGTGGCCGGCATGACTCTCCTTGCCGCAGCGCGTAGCATTCAGCTGGAACACGGAGCGCTGTTTACCTTCCCGCAAGCGGTACCTATTTATCTACTCGCATTAACATACTTTGGAACTGCTAGGTTGGCAGGATCTGGCCAAGCAACGAGAGCTCACCCCGTCGCGGGAATCGAACTGCCGACCTTTCGATCGACAGCTTACGGTTCAGCGGTTTAACCCGCTGCGCCACCCGCTGTAAAGTCTGTAAAGTCATTCAATATTATGCCCCCATAGGCAGGGGGTCTGGCTCTGTTGGTAGAGCGGCCATTTCATATGTCTGAAGACGGCAGTTTGAGACCCGTCCAGAGTTGTCAACACGCCACTGAGAAGCTGCAAAAGCCTCGGTGGGTGAAAGAATTCTGTAGCTGGCACACTGAGTGGGAGGCAGTGTTGCCGTCAAGTTGATGTGTGGGAGGCAAATGCCAGACAGAGGTCAGACCGTGAAGGAAACCACCTGGAATGAGTGTTCTATGCAAGACTAGAACATTGTAAAAACAGAGTCGGTTTAGATAGCCTGCCTTTGTAAACCGCCTTGAATTAAAGTCGGAGGAGAAATCCCATGAACAGAGAAAGCCGTTATATAAATACTGGTATTATTATTATTATTATTATTATTAATAATAATAATAATAATAATAATAATAATAATAATAATAATAATAATATATTGCAGACAAGGGACTGAGGCTGAGAGAGAGGCTTGCCTATGACCACCTATTGTGCTCATGGCAGAAGTGAATTTCCCAGTTCATCTCTCAGTTGTCACTATGTACGAAGCAAACTTTCTGGAGAGCTGAGCAAATGGAAGGACACATGAGGGTGGTGGTGGCTCTATGACTCCCTCTTTACTGAGTCAGGCAATTGGTTGAAATATTCACCTCTGTTGTATTTTGCATTGGGCACTGGTTTTCCTTGACATGTCAGAATGTTAAGACAACCTCTCTTATGCTCACGGTTTGCAGTGCCGCTCTCCTCGCCAGTGAGGTATATGAAATGTTACTTGGTCTAAAAGAGAGTTTTGTCCTGTGACAGTATTTGTTCCTTTATTTTAACAAAATGTAACCCGCCTTGCCTCATTCAAAGACAGACCGAAGATGGCTAACATACACACGTACAAAAAAACAAGCTATTCAATAGTAATAAAACTGTATAAAAGGTAACACATTAAACACGATTTGCAGAGTACGGGTGAAGATGCCATGTAGTTTTATTTCCTTCCGAAACACAAATTAAAAACGATATCCAGTCACTGTCAAGAGAGTCCAAAGTCCAAAGTATCAGTTGACAGGCAAATACGTTTAAAATCCAAGGAAAGGAAGTTGTGTAGACCAACGTTTCATTCCGATTCTCAGAACGTTTTCAAACCATCAATCCTTTTTCCACCATCAATCCTTTGATTGTACCTTTGAAAACGTTCCGAGAATCGGAACAAAACGTTGGTCTACACAACTTCCTTTCCTCGGATTTTAAATGTATTTGCCTGTCAACTGATACTTTGGACTCTCTTGACAGTGACTGGATATCGTTTTTAATTTGTGTTTCGGAAGGAAATAAAACTATATGGCATCTTCACCCATACTCTGCAAATCGTGTTTGATAATCACTGGCCATGAAAGCTTCCGTTCGAGATTAACACATTAAAGTTATCAGACGGAACAAGCAGCACTCCATTGCAAGAAAAAGAAAGAAAACCCAATCACACAAAACAAATAGAAAAGGATTTTCTTGCCATGCAAATTCTACAGAAGTCTGTAGGAATCTTTTTTTTTTAAGGGGCAGGCTTCTTTCATCAAAGAAATATTGATTGGGTTCCTCCTCCATTTCATATCCACTTTAAAACATTGTGACATGGAGTGCCTTAGATCTGTGTGATGCAGAGGTGATTTACGTGCAACTATCTCCACATCAGGCTTACAAGACACGTTCCACTTTCAACATGACCCGTGCTTTCACATTCCCCAAAATCCTGTCATAATTCTGACATTTTTTCCAGCCATAACATGTGCAAAACTGGATATCATATGAGCACATGTAATTATAAGAGCACCAATATTTCTGGTAAGTGCTGGTCTACATACCGAAAAGCGGTCGTGTCTTTCTTCAGGCGAAATGATTTGTGGATTAAACCTTAATATTGCCTTGTAGGTTTTTTTAACAATGAAATCCAACCGCTGAACATCCACTGACCTCATGAAGTAATCAGAGTATGCTGAGTAAGGAATTTAAGCAGAGCCTGTGGTTAGGATGGGTAGAGTAGAAGAATCTTCCATTCATTGGTATGATGGTTTTGTGCATTTTAAAAAGCATTCTTATTTTCCAGCTTTGCCTAGAATGACTAATTTCACAACAAAAAAAAAGATGTTAGGAAATGGAAAACAATTAAGAAGGATTTGTCACTTAAGGGGAAATATTTTTATTTATTTGAAATATTTCTATCCCACCTTTCCTCCCATAAAAATGGGGATAATGAGTCTACCTATTTAGCTCATATTAAAGAAGAGGGTGAAATCACAACCTGCCCAGTGCTTAAACAGCTTGTCCCTTTTTAATGAATAGGCCCTTTATTTTTATTGTTTTATTCCTTAAAGATGTTTTTAAGTGATAAATAGGGAATGGTAGAACAGTAACAAAAGAAGCTTAAGGGATTATCTATACAAACTTATATCACCATGGTACCAGTTTGACTACAACACCTTGGAACACTTGTTCATTAGGGCTAAGTAAAATGACCCCCATTTCACCACCTCATTACAGGAAGCACAGTTCGCAAAAGTCCATTTAAGAGATTTGAGATCAATCCTCTCCATTCCCTCCACCCATCGATGCAGCAGCACCAAAATGGCTACCGCTGCATCCGGGGGGGGGGCAGTTGCAGAGATCTCCTATGGGTAAGGAAATATGCATTCCCTTACCTGGGGGTTAAGCCTCCACAGAACAGGGGGGTCTACTCTTACCCTAGTGAAATTGCTGGTGCAGGTCTGCATGGATCCACACCACAGGATAGGGTCCGGGAAGGGGGTTAGGATTTGGCAGCCACTACTGCTGCCAAACCCACCCCCTTCCTGGACCAAATCTGCCCATTCCCCACTCCTGTCACCTCCCCTTTCTGGCCTCCCCCATCTCCATCATCACCTTGTTCCGCCCTTCCCTACCCCGTTCCACCCACCCCGTCTTGCATCCCCTGACAACCAACCTGCCTTGGCGGGTCCAGGGGGATCCACCGGTGCAAGCAGGAAGGCTCTGGCCCTACCGGTTCTCCAGCAGCGCGCACCTCCATGCACTGTTGGAGTGCTGTTTATGATTGTCGTAAGGCAGTCAGCGCTGCTGGGAAGCTCATTCTGCCAGCAGGGGGGCAGCGCGATAGAATTGGGCTACCCGTGAAGTGGGAAGTGAAGACCAGATGAATTCATTGGCACTGCTCCCAGCAATGCTCCTCTTGCCAGCAGCTGACAGCCACCACTTTTTCAACCCACAAGTTCTTCATCACAATCAATGCGACATCATGATGCTGCACTGTGGTGAGGGGACTTGTGGGTTTAAAAAAAGGTCGTTTCCATAGCTGCCAGGCAGAGCACTCCTGGAAGCAGCACTAACACCACAAACAGGCAACAGAAATGAAAAAGTTGAGCCCAGTGGATGATTTGCAGAGACCTTTTTATCCCCTAAATTTTGAGCCAAAAGTTCTTCATGGAGGACATTTAGCTCAGTCGTTATTTATTTACATATATTACATATATACAAGTTGGGCATTGGGGACCAGACAAGCATATGCAGGCAACAAATGGGAAAGAAGCTGAAAGACAACTGCAAACTCATAACAAACGAACAAGATGGCTGCTCAAAAATACTAAAAAAATAACACGTAAAAAAATTAGTCTTTTTACTATACAGGTTGAGTATCCCTGGGACAGGAAGTTGTCTGGGATTTGGATTTGTCTGGATTTCAAAATATTTGCTTAAATATAATGAGATATCTTGGGGATGGGACACAAGTCTAAATACGAAATTCATTTATGTCTCATATACATCTTATACACATAGCCTGAAGTTAATTTTAAACAATATTTTTTTTAATAATATTGTGCCCTAGCATGCCTTGAGCTATTCCAGCCAGGTGCTAGAAAAAGTGAAACAGTACTGTGTGAAACAGTGCTGTAGAAGATATTATTAAAGATGAGACAGAAAACTGTCACTGACTGGCCTCGCACTTCCCAGAATGCACTGCTCCCATTGGCTACAATAGCTGTCGATCATACAAGGCGAAAAAGTGGTGTAATGAATTATTACCCACATTGGTATTCCTAATGAAATAGGAAAAACAATGAAAAGGAACACCAGTTCTAGCAGCTGAGTTGTTTATGTCCTTGAGCAGGCACGATACTAGGACAGAGAGTCCATACATTCTGCAAAAAGTGCATCCATTCTGCAAAAATTTGCATCCATTCTGCAAAAAGGGAACAGCTTCCCTTGGAAGCCTCCCTAACCCCACCTATTTCTTCCAGCCAGCTGCAGATACAGATCTGTGTCTCTTGTTGGCTACCTCCTGCATCTGTAAACCACTTTTTTTCTGCCCTCCCCCCCCCGAGCTCCCCCTGACTGGGATGTGTATCCTGAATGGGAATAGCCTCCAACCTATGAAACATCTTCCAGATGCCCACACTGAAGAAACATTCACTGATCAACAGCAAGCAATCAAGTCCAGAAGATCGTCCCTCTATAGCAGTTCCCCACAAATATGTTCAGTTATTGTGGATGTTTACTTCTCCAAGTACCACTCTGCAAGCTCTATGTGATGCAAAAGGGTGTCTGCAAAGTTTCAGTGTGAACAAACAAAACAATGTTTGAGTTACAAAAGTGTGGAGGAACATCTGAAAGTAGTAACTTCCTCTCTGCTCTCCCAGCACCAATTTTGTTTGCTTTCTCGCACGGCTATAATTTAAAAACAGACACAGATACACAGAAACACACGCACGCGCGCACACACACATACACACACACACACAGAGCTAAATGGGTTCCTCTTCTCAAACGTTATGAAAATAAATATGCTGTCAGGGTAAATGCTTCTGTTCATAGCGTCAGCCTCAAACCGCATTTTTACAACTATGTCACCATTCCATCCCCCCCACTTCCCGAATAGATGGTTGTTGTAGAAACAGCAACACCAAGCTAACTAGCCCTACTCCAAAAATAAGGAGCACATTTTATAGCGGATGTGCACCACATACGATTTCCGTTCATAGCACAGTCTCCAAACTAAAGGTCTCAGGGTGGGAGACATGTTAAAGACCATTTGGCTCCAAGTCCATAAGAAGAGTCCTACCATACTCCATTAGGAAGGTTGCTCCAAACTCCTATCATTTGGGTTGCCCTTTTCCAGCTCTATGATAATTCCTTTCAAGTTTGAGACACCCAAACAGTCATCTATTCAAATACCCATACTTTTTCTATCTAAATGTTGTGACACAGAAAGGAATATTCTGTTATTCTATTCATTCTCTTTCCCAGGGGTTAGACTCACAGCACAACCCTAACCAACTTTCCAGCGCCGGTGCAGCCACAATGCAGCCCCAAGGTAAGGGTACAAATTGTTCCCTCTCCTTGAAGAGGCCTCCATGACTGCCCCTGCACTGCAAAATGCAGTGTGTGCCCTGTTGGCACGGCTACACCAGCGCTGGAAAGTTGGTTAAGATTGCGCTATCAAAATGCCAAAGAAAATGGTTGTTATCCTTAAAAGTTCCGAAGTAACTGAGCAGGCATCAGTTACAACTTATCCTTTTGGCATTCCCATGTACCACTTCTACGCAACCACAGCCGATGTGGTACAGTATCTAGAGTGTTCGGTTTGTATGTGGGAAACTTGTATTGGAATGCCTGCCACATTTCACTGGTAGAATGCATTGATGGTCAGACTCTGGGAGTAACACCAGAGCGCACTAGCCCTGGTTCATGTGTTATTTGAGGCAATTCTCTTCACATGGTGCGACTTCACCCCAAGCCTCAATTTCTATACAACTAACCTCAAATATAAAATATCACAGGCAAAGTGGTGCTGAAATATAGTATGAAAGCAGAGGAATGGGGAGGAGACCATGGAGAGATTTGAAGGCAAAGACAAGGAGTTTGCACGAATCCAGCAGGAAACAGGAAACTAGGGATTTAAGGAAGGGTACAGTGGGTTAAACCACTGAACCATGTGCTATCGATTGAAAGGTCAGCAGTTCGAATCCGCGACGGGGTGAGCTCTCGTTGCTTGGCCAGCTCCTACCAACCTAGCAGTTCCACAGCATGTTAACGCAAGTAGATAAATAGGTACCGCTTGCGGGAAGGTAAACAGCGCGCCGTGTTCCAGCCGCATGCTACGCGCTACGGCAAGGAGAGTCATGCCGGCCACATGACCACAGAGGCATCTTCGGACAATGCTGGCTCTTCGGCTTTGAAATGGGGATGAGCACCACACCCTAGAGTCAGACACGACTGGACTTAATTGTCCGGGATCACCTTTACCTTTACTACATGGTTGGAACGACTAGAGGTGAATTATTTTGGTAGCAGTGTTCTACATAAAGGTGAGATATATTTCTGAATCACAGGAAATGCAAAGATTAATACCCTTCTCCATGGTACATTCAGCTAAAGTTACTGCAGACACCCTGTTTCAACAAATTGCTATATGTCTTTGCCTTCATAATGCAGACTTTCTAAAACGTTTGGACTTTTCAGTGGTCAGTGAATAGCGCCTGTCTCCAAATGGAGTAATGGTTACCTTATTTTGTTTACCCCTTACAATTTTTCCATCATTCCTGTGGCCGGAGTTAGATGTCAGTTTTTGGTCTTTTTCAAATTGGTTCCCTATTCTCGGTCTGCGGTTCTCTGTTCTGGGGAGATAGGAAGCACAGTAATAGAAGCAAATCCTTAATTAGAGATTATAACTAATGATGGTTTTTTGGTGCAAAAGAAAAAAAAATCTCCCACAAGGACACAGGAGGGACCATGGATGCAATGGGTTTAGGCTTTCATGTATGCTAATAGTTTCTTATTAGATTAAACCTTAAATACCAGATATTTGTTTCTTGGAAACTTGAAAATAATTTCTGGCTTTAATGTTAGATTTTTCTGAGCAAGCTGATGACCCGTTAAAGCCATTTACTGATACAAAGTTTTTAATTTAGCCCAATCTGTGGCATTAAATGATTGAGTGTGATTTAAACCCCAAAAGAATCAACCTGCAATTTAACAAAGGCCATAGCCAATCACTCAGACATCTGAACAGGGCAAGAGTACCAATTAACCCTGTCGGTACTGGGACTCTGAGCAAGTCTAACCTCAGGGATACATCTTGAAACGATCAAAGTACACAGCACTTCATTTCTCATCCAGCCTTCTTCTAAAGATGTAACTTTATTTGCTGAACTCGTGAGGTCCACGCTGTGCTGGATGCTTGAGTCCTTAGCAAAGTTCACCTCTCACAGAGTCAAAACTGCACATTATAGATGTGAACGGCCATCTTAAGACCTGTAAATAAGCAAAAGAATTAAAAAGTCCAAATTTCTCGCAGTGACTGTTTGCATGACTTGTATATGTTGATTCCTTTCTTCATTAGGATGCAGGCAGAGGCAGAGGCGTCACTATGGTGGGGGCGGTACCGTAAGTTGCACCCCGTCCTAGTCCCGTTTACAAGCTGGCAGGAGGCGGCCCCGCCCCCTCGCTGTCGGAGTCATTCCGTGCAGAAAAGGTAGCGGGTAGGAGGCTCCGACGGCGAGGGGGTGGGGCCGCCTCCTGCCGGCTTGTAAACGGGACTAGGACGGGGTGCAACTTACGGTACCACCCCCACCATCGTGATGCCTCTGGGCAGAGGAATCAATGGCAGATCAGGACCCTTCACAGGTGATCAATGCTGTCGATCCTATCCCCCGCCAGCGTAATGAGACAGGGTGGATGGATCGGGCCCAGGAGGGGGAAGGAATGGCGTTGCCAGCGATCGCTGAATCCTATGCTCCCTCCCGGGTCTGTGTCACATACACGGGCCTTCATGGGTCTGCACCAGCAAAATAGCTGGCATGTACCTGAGTAGCCCCATTGTGGAGTCTGGGGCTTTACTCGGTGTAAGGGGATGAATATCCCATACTCCAAGGAGATGACCACCACCCCCGCCCGCTCCTCTCCAGCACAGGATACCGTGTGGGCCTGGTGCCCACGCTGCACCGGTGCTGGATAGGTTTGGGCTGTAATTTAAGCACTGAAATGCTCATGTTGCAAGTAGAACTGTATTTTATCCTGCCAGTTCTGAATGTGTGTAATCCAAAGACAGTGTTTGCGATTGTTGTTTGTATAAACAGGCATATGGTTTAATTCTAAAACTTTGGCCTTGGAGTCGACTTTGCCATTAGTCCCATATTTTTACCATGGAAAGGAGACGGCAGAAAAGGCGAAGGTTACATACACACTCAAATCCCCATGTGCAGGACCAAGCATAGTCCCTACTGCATACAAGGATGGGTATTTCAGGGCCAATTTATTTAACTGAACACATATAACGCTATGCTATCAGTGTCATACTACAAACCATGTGGCTGACTCCCTAACCCAGAAAACATCCCTCTAAGACAGCGGTGGGGAACCTCCGGCCCCAGGGCCAGATCAGGCCCCCGAGGCCATCCAGTCCGCCCCCCGGAGAGATTGCCAGGAGGCCGCCCAACCGGCCCCTGGAGGCTCCGCCGGGTCCGTGCGTCACCTCCCGAGGCCGGGAGAGGGCCTTTGCCTGTCCTCCTCGGCCGCCGCCTTGACCCCTTCTCACCAGGCCGTTGGCCATTTCGCACATGCGTACCACGCCGATGAGGGCAAGCTCTTGCCCTCTTGCCCTCATTGGCATAGTACGCTGGAGGTGACGCGTGGACCCGGCGGCGGCTTCGGACGGTGAGCACGGAGCCTCTGGAGGCCGATGGGGGGCGGGGGCAAAAATTAATTAAATAAATAAAAATGGCGCCTGGCCTTACAGCCGGCCCTCAAGCAAATTTCTAATATTTAAAACGGCCCTCACCAGGGAAAAGGTTCCTCGCCCCTGCTCTAAGATGTGCACTAAAATGAATGCTTGGCTAAGGCTAATAAGATTAGGAGGAAAACATGAATTTGTACAGTAACCTTAATTCCAAATAAAATAAACTGTTTTGCCTCTTTTCTAGTTGTTTTAATCTTAAGGGTGAAAGTCACTCTGTTCAGTTTTAATGCTTTTTTAGCCATTAACCATAACAACATACAGTGCAGCTCCAAGTGTTGGCTGCACCCCAGTCAGTCACTTATTTGAACCCAGAAAATGTCGAATCACTACAGCACAATTTATAATGTGATGGCAATCAAATTCTGCAGAACCAATAAAGTCATTTTATGGTTCTCAATGTTACTGCTAGCAAATAAAAACATTTTTTTTTAAAGTGGACCAACTTTCATAGTTATTCAAATATACATAGAAGAAAGTCTTGAAAGTGAAAATATTAAAATGACTCAGAAGTTCTTTGGAAAAAATAAGAGTTATTCTGTTTAACAACGTTACTTTTAAAAGTACTGCCGCCTCCCCCCTCCCCAGCTTTTTTCATCACTGAGCTGAACTCACAAGAAGCTAATCGCTCTCATTTATTATTGGAAACTAAATACAGTAAATCTTGTGCTGCACGCTCATGTAAACATATAAGTATAAATACCATTTTGGAGTCCCCCATGCTATCATAGATACATTAACCCAAGTCCATTTAGAGAGTGTCATGACAAAATCCCAGGGGCATTTTTGCCATAGATTAAAGAGAAAATAGAAGCAAGATGAGAGAGAAAAGTAAGCAAAACAAAGCCATTAAGTAAATCAGAGTTAGAATCAAAAAAATCCATGTGTAACCAATTTAGCAATGTCAACACATCTGGCAGGCAGGGCCCTTTCTCATGTATTCACATGATAAATATTTTTTATATGTAAACTGTACATTATCAAGTATGAGTCAATTTTGCTGAAATAACATTTGGTGTAATTATATATCATCAAGCAAAACAGAACACCACTATTTCTCTGAACACCTTGTGAGCTGGGAATCTGGTCCAGAATAGAAGATGTCTGGATGGAGGAATGCGCTGTGCAAATGGCTAGTGAGTGTTCCTTGGCGGTTTATCTCTAAACAGCAAATTAGTAGGAACATGAATGTCTTCATGCTTCTTAACCCAGACTTCTCAAATGAAAGAAAACAGTGCTTAAAATGAGGAGTGATGAAGGAAACATACAGTGATGTTCCTTGCATTGTTGTTCCTTGTTTCTGAAGTACTGTAAAAATGAGGAATTCTTGAGCAGGGATGTGTGAGACTCCTGAGAAAATCTAATAGGCCTATTGGAGGTCTGCACAGCTTTGTCCTACCTAGCTGCATGCAGCCTACCTTAATAGGTGCTTGACGATCCCCCTATTTTTACAGTCCCAGGCAGGCAGCAAAAACAAGCCCTATTTTGAGCTGCCAACCACGGATGGTCAACTCTGTTCAGCATGGTGGGTTGAAAGTTGTGTTTTTGAAACATCTGTCTTCTCCTCAAAATGTCACAGCTATTTTTCATAAACAGGAACTTTCACATGTACCTCAAATTTTCGTTATCTTTTCTGTTGCTCGTTTTCTACAAGCTGTTATTTTTAAATTATCAGATTTTATTGAGGCTTAGAAAAAAATGCTAAACTTTTTGCAGGTGGGATGCAGAGCATCAAATCCAACATCCTGTTTCCCACAGTGGCTGAGCAGCAAGTGGATGGTGACCTGGATGTGGAGGAGATCAACAGCCCAATTCTATCCCCCGCCACCAGCACTGATGCAGCTGCGCCAAAAAGGTGCATGTTGCACCGTGTGTGTGTGTGTGGGGGGGTGGACTTGAAGGCAAACTGGAAGTGAATAGAAAACATTTGTACTTACCTCCGAGTAAGTCCTAAGGCCGCTTATGGGTCTCCATGGACATACGTCACCTATTTTGGTGGCACATGTCCAAGGAGGGAAAAGGGCGGGCGGGAAGGTTTACAAAAGAGGGGATAAGATCCTGTGTGCGCCATTGCTGCTGGCCCCACCCCATCCCTCATCCTCCCCGCCCCGATTCCTCCCCCTTTCCACCCAGAATCACCCCACTCCATCCCACCCCCACCCCCACCACTGCCTTACCTGGTGCTGGTGGACGATATTCTTGCCACCAGTGAAATCCAGAGGGTTTTCTGAGGGTATTAAGTAGGTACTATTATTATTATTATTATTATTATTATTATTATTATTAACAACAGTATTTATATACCGCTTTTTAACAAAAAGTTCACAAAGCGGTTTACAGACAAAATCAAATGATTAAATGGCTCCTTGTCCCAAAAGGGCTCACAATCTAAAAAAAGATGCAGAACACCACCAGCAAATAAGCACCAGAAAAAGACACTGTGCTGGGGGTGAAAGAGGGCAGTTACTCTCCCCCTGCTAAATATAAGAGGAGCACCAATTGAAAAAGTGCCTCTTGCCCAGTTAGCAGGGGTAATGCTCAACTATCATTGAGCTGCCCCATAATTTTTATTTTATTTTAACAAAACTCTTTTTAATGTAATACGTCTTTTAGTAGTATTCCTTAATTATGAAGGAATTTATATTCCACCTTTCTAATGATACAATACAATACAATAAAAAATACAGTACAATAATAGTACATCAACACTGAAACACGTTTTTAAATAAATTTGACCCAGGGCACATAATTCATTCATTCCGGTCATGCTATTGGTTTACATGACCCTTTACAAGAAAAGCACAGGTTACTCCCCCAATGAGCTTACACGTTTTCTCTATGAAAACTGCTTGTGAACTTTTTGGTTGAAAGTGGTATATAAATATTCTTAATAATAAGACTAATTTTCAAATGTAAAAGGTGGGATCAAAATTAAGCACATTACCCGCCCCCGCGCGCACACACACATACCCCACACACAAATAACCACGCAAGACAGGGGCTGGAGTCAAACTGGGCCACTTTATTAATATTCTTATAAATGAACTACAAAAGGGGACTAACACAACTCTCCACCCCCTAACCGTGCGGGTCTTAAGGCAGGGGAAACGACCCTAGCCATCTAGCTCCCCAGGTTGTCCGGATGACCAAACAGGCGTACCACCTGACTCCAAGCCACCCTCGGTCATGCCGAATGAGCTTATCATTGTCAGCCCCAAGAGGCCGAGGCAGCTGGACGGTTCGGAACCACGGGCTTGCCCAGTGCTGGTCCTTACCACTTCCAGCCATGCGTGGACTGTCAGCCAGCCTCCCCAAGCCAGTTAAGTCTCATGTGAGTGGTTCTGACAGCCTAGCTGACTTTGCTGCCTCAGAATGAAGCCAAATATCGACCTTACCTACCCTGACCCGCACAGCGCCTGCCAAAGTGACCAAACTACCTACAATACAACACCTCCTAAGTAGCATCAGTCTGGGGTAGGAGAAAAAACTGCCACCAATTGCCAATTAGGTGACAGCAAAAAAATTCCTACCCGGCCCTCCCAAAGGACGGCCAGCCTAATCTCAGCCTGGGAGGGTGGGAGGGCGGGAAATCACCATCCGCTCCCATACTGAGAGTGGGGGAGGCGAGCGCAGGCATTACTGCCGCGTTCGTCCCGCCCCATGGCCCGACCCAGCAAATTGCTGCGCTCCGAGCCCCTGCCCTGCTCGGCACGAGGATGGGGCGGGGGCAAAACGGGCAGCTGCACGCCACCCCCATTCTTTTAAATCTTAACAAACGATGAATAGTTTATTTCATTTTAGTCATTAGCATGCCGATCACCCAATCTTTACTGTCTAGAGTTAATATTCCGGGAACTACGCTGGTGTGATATCACAAAATATGACCCTGACCTTAGCAAAATATTATACCTGCATCCAAAGTGCATAAGTCATGGAGATGGTCAAGACTGAAAGTGTACAGAGATTTATATATGTTTGTGGGCGCAATCCTGAAAGAAAAGCCGGCGACGGAACGAGCGTTCCATCACCGGGAGATGTCGCAAACGTGCCGTAAAGCACGTTCACGATGACTCGGGAGCAAGGAAGGCCGGCGCAGAGGCAGGCCTCCCTTGCTCCATCGCCGGAACGCCC
This sequence comes from Plestiodon gilberti rubricaudatus, assembly GCA_026170595.1. Lineage (NCBI taxonomy): Eukaryota > Metazoa > Chordata > Lepidosauria > Squamata > Scincidae > Plestiodon > Plestiodon gilberti. The sequence goes on along the minus strand of JANXHW010000002.1, from coordinate 21,021,886 downwards.
GTGCAGCCGCTGGACAAGGTAAGTCGAGATCCGATGGGTGCTGGGGCGTTTCAGCGGGCGAGGGAGGGGGGCCATTGGCCTAGCAGGCCCGGGAGGGGGAGGGGGATGGCCTCGGCCATATCCCCATCCCTGTCAGGCAGGCTAGGCCATTACATGGCCTCCTCTATCCGAGAAGGTCGATCGGGCTGGCCTGGGTTTACACCCGGGGAAGGTGTAACAGAACAGCCGCTGGGGCTCAGGATCCGGCGAGCAGCCGTGGTCCGCTGGCCGGATCTTTGTGCTGGATTGCGCTGTGTGTGTCTGCAACGCTTTTACTTTTTTTCTTAAAGATTCAAGATTAATGTAACTGATTGAGAACCTTATATAGCTAGCTTTTAGCTTCTCCATTCCATAGTTCCCCCTCCCTGTCCTAAAAAAATAGATTGATGGTTAGTGCATGTGCTTATGTTTGTGTGTGCGTGTATTTTCAACTTGGCATGGATGTTAAAAAGGGAGTTTTCCTGTGAGGCCCAAATGGGAACCAGTGATAATTCTTTTAAGAGACATCAAGAGAGAAGAAAGAAAAGATGAAAGAGGCAGGAAGAGGTAGTGACAATTTATGGTGTAGAATCATGCCTTCATCCTTTCCTGCTTAAGTACTATAGCTATAAATATTCGCCTTTTTTCATTACTAACTTTAGTTGTTAGCTATATGGATGCATAAGACAGAGAGAACTGGCTCAAAAAAGAAAGCATGCTAACTATACCAGCTGCATCAAATGAAATGTGGTTACAGTTATTGTGGTGAAACTGGTCTAGGCATCAAAAGAAAAACAGGTGGTAACACATGGATGTCCATCCTACAGCACAGGATCAGACTTCCTGGCAGGAGGGCTCATGGCTCAGCTATGGGGTCCAAACTTTGGACCAAACTGCCCTTCCACATGCACTGCTAAACCTTTGGACACACACACCTAGGCTTACCAGATCTCCAACCGGGACAGAGTGCTAGAACTTTAGGAGAAGGAATGTGGGCAGGTGTAGCTTGTCAAACCCTTAGAGCACAATCCTAGGCATGTCTACTCACTCAGAATCAAGCCCCACTGAACACAATGGGGCTTGCTTCTGAGTAGACATGACTAGGATTGTGCTCTAAGGTTTAACAAGCTATACCTGCCCACATTCCTTCTCCTTAAGGTCTAGCACTCTGTCCCAGTTGGAGATCTGGTAAGCCTAGTGTCACACACCCATGCAATTGAGTGAACTAGCAGGGAAGGGAGTCAGGATGTGTGTGAGCCGCATGAGTGTGCATGCCCACAATCATGTGGAAGTAGTTCAAGATCATTGTGTGAACTTGCCCATGTATTCAAAAACTGACATACAATTAAATTTGAACAGTACAAATTAAATCAAACACAACAATAAACAGAGGAACAAGATACAATCAAGAACTGGTACTAAAATATTGAAACACATTTATATCATGCACATTAAGTCACTTATAGCGTGCCTTTCTGGGATGCTCAAGATTATTTATACTGGAAGGTTTAAACATACAATAAAGATTAAAAACAATCAATAAAAGAAGAAACGGTAAAAAGAGCTGCAGTGTTACCAGTTCCAAATTACCACAGCCACATAACAGTCGACCTACAAACCGAAGATTCAAAGACTGAATCTAGATAGCTTGTTTCTAAATAAATGGGGCTTCCATGACTGTATAAAGGCCAAAAGGGAGGCCTAGAGTTGTATTTCTTGAGGGAGCTAATTCCATAAACCTATGGCACCACAAAGGCCAGCGGGTGGCGCAGTGGGTTAAACCGCTGAACCATGAGCTGTCGATTGAAAGGTCGGCAGTTCGAATCCGCGACAGGGTGAGGTCTTGTTGCTTGGCCAGCTCCTGCCAACCTAGCAGTTCCAAAGCATGTTAATGTGAGTAGATAAATAGGTACCGCTTGCGGGAAGGTAAACAGCGCTCCGTGTTCCAGCTGCATGCTACGCGCTGCGGCAAGGAGAGTCATGCCGGCCACATGACCACGGAGGCGTCTTCGGACAACGCTGGCTCTTCGGCTTTGAAATGGGGATGAGCACCACACCCTAGAGTCGGACACGACTGGACTTAATTGTCAGGGGTCACCTTTACCTTTACCTATGGCACCACAAAGGCCCTGCTCCTTGATGCAAATATTCTAACTCCCAAATCTCGCAAAGTCTGAAGCAGGACCCTTGAAGATGACCTCAGCCATAGGAAAGGGAAACAGGTCCGTAGTGGCACATACGCCTTACCTCCAGAAGAACGCAGGTTCGTTCCTTGTCATCGCCTGCTAGGACCGGGAAAGACTCCTGTTGAAACCCTGGAGAGTCCCCGACAGTCAATGGACAATACTGACCTGGATGAATCAATAGTCTGATTCAGTATATTAGGCAGCTTGCTATGTGAAGAGATGTAGCTCTGAAGACACATGGTTGTGGAATCAGATGATGGTTTTACTACTCACGGTCTCGTCTCATCCACATTTTCATTTCTAAACGGTTTGGTTTCATTCACTAAGAACATCTTTTCCATGCACAGCAAGCCAACAGTCTTCTCACTTGACTTCCATCACAACCTGCCACTTTCGAAGAGAAAAACAACAAAGATAATACTGTTCAATATCTCGGGGGTGGTGGTGGTGGTGGTGGTTATATTTTATTAGTGTTGATGTCAAAAATATACTGCTTGATCCTGTGTGATTGCTTGATGAAAAAGGACATTTGAATTGATTGTGCAATATAAGTTAAAATTGCATTTTGCATGCAAGTGTGGGAGATCTGAACATAGTATAAGTCATGAAAACACTATTTAACCCAATGCATCTGCACAGTTTTACACTCCGCTGAAGACCTGGTATGCTGAAAGGCTGGCATCAGGGGTTGGCATTGTTGGGCCAACCATATGCAGCCTAGGCCCCAGGACCCCCAGAAAAGTCCACTAATGAGAGCTACCTCATTTCTCATGGCCTTCATGTGATGGCAGAGCCTTCATGTGATGAATGTCTCAGGGCTCATTTCAGGTAGGAGGAGGAGGCCTCTGAAAGGTCATTTGCTGAGGACCCCTCAAACCTGGAGTCCTGATCCGCTGTTCTACCTTGAAAGCAGATAAAATAAAGAAGATAAAATAAGAGTAGATACCACAATAAATATTTTTCATATGATTTCTCCCCCCCCCCCCGCCCCGGGAATGTACTCACTTCAAAAGGTTTCAGGGTTTGGCTGTGATAGCCATCCAAGCTTTTAAGGTGTTTGTCAAGCTTTGTCCAACCCTTTAAAACATTTTAGAGTCTCTAGTACTAGGCCAGAAACACAGTAACAAGAGTCTGCCTTGCAGGATTTTGGCCTCCTAGCTGTTCGTCTCTGCCAGAACCAGGGGAAGCAAAGGCACACAAACACCAGCTTTGTTATTCGTTTTAACTTAAACCTCTTCTCTTCCCCCCCCCCCCCCACCTGAACAAAACATTTCAGCTCTGGTTCTATGCAAGTTTTAGTCAAAAGTCTGCATTGGTTTTAATTCTATCACAATTTATTATCTCATCCCTCATTTTCAAAATCCGACATACTTTTGCTCATCCTCTGAGTAGAAACAGATGTTGAGAGTCTTGCAAATCAGTGTTAGAAAGGAGAAGAAACTGGTGCCTGGATACGGACTTAGACCTGCTTTGCATGAAGGGCATTGGAGATTGTAGCCAGGTGGAAGGCGCTCCACAGAAACGGGGGGAGCTCATTTTCTTTTTATTATTTTTGTTGGGTGTGTGTGTGTTCTTGGTGCTTACTATGTTTTGAATCTTCCGAACATGAGCCGCCACGCCTCAGCCGCTGTCACATGGTTTCTCTCCACTCTGTTGTGCAAGACATTTCTGTCAGCAGTTTGTGTTTGCGTAACATAGCCTGCATGCAACAGGAACAGCAGGTAGCCACCCCATCTGGTGAGGCGCAGCACGCAGACAGCTATCCACATGGGGCACCTGCTTTGCAGATGCAATTCCAAGCAGCCTCTCTATAGCGGCCATTGGGTGTGAAAGTGGCCTTTTTGGCTGCAGCAGGCAATGGCTCAACGCAGTTCGGTGGCTTGAGTCCTAACGATTTCCCTGGGATTCAAGCTGCCTACTATCGGTTTAGCATAATGGTTAAGGGAATGATATGTGAGATGAGAAGTCCTCGGTTTAATTTCACTTCAACCAGGAACCTCACTGCATGGCCTCCCATAATAATAATAATAATAATAATAATAATAATAATAATAATAATAATAATAATAATAATAATTTTATTATTATTATTATTATTATTATTATTAACAACAACAATATACAGTATGTGGTCATTGGATTTCTCCTCTGACTTTAATCCAAGGCGGTGTACATGGGCAGGTTTTCCTAACCCTCCGTATGTTTTGTTTTGTTTTTACAATATATAAATGTCCAATCTTTCGTGAACAGCTACATTCCAGGTGGTATCCTTTTGCAGTCTGGCTTTTTTTTTTCCACTGGCCATCGCCTCCCACACTCGACCGACGCAGCTGGGAGCTCGTATCTCTCCTCACAGAGGCTTTCACAGCTTTTTGTCGGCGGCGTATCTCAAACTTGCCGTTCGCCGATCTTTGGGCTTGCAAGGCGGCGGCTCTACCAACAGAGCCAGACCTTCATTCACTCTTCTTCATCACTTGCAATTTTAGGATAATAGCACTTGCCTACATTATAGGGTTGTTGTAATTATTAATATTTGTGAAGTTCTTTGAGCACGTAGGAAAGTGCTATATCAATCTTAGATACTATTATTCCATTCTATCTTCAAAGGTTGGTAGGGAAGGCTTGGCTTTGGATTCTCTCCCCCCCCCCTTTTAGTGTTGACATTGGTGATGACTCAAAGCAGGGTCTTCTTGGTAATGGCACCAACTCTCTGTTGCTCCCTCCACAGGAAAGGCCAACTTGCAACATTCTGGTATGCTTCTTGTTGTGTAATTAAAACTTGATTGTTTGAGCGAGCTTTTTCTGGAGTTTGCCAGCTGACTTGGTTTTCAAATTACTGTTGCAGCTGATAATGTATGCTATATAGGTTCCTCTTCTATTTGGATCGTTCATTTTATTTTTGTACTTGAAACATGTGCACATTTTTTTTTTTGCATTTTGATTACAAAAAAACTGCATTATAAAGAAATGTTGTGATTATTATTACCTACGCTCCATGGAGCAGTGTCTGCAATTGTGCTGTGTTTTGTGGTTCACTTCCCCGCTGCTTCCTGCCCTGCAATTAATCTGCAAGTTCCAGGTTCAAAGGGTAGTCATAGAGCATGAAGTCAAGGGATTCAGAAAACAGCAGTGCATTGCAAGAGCTATGGAGATGGTCGTGGTAAAGGGAGGTCAAATGTTCCCTAAATGCAGCAGCTTTGTCATTTTTTTCACCCTGTCATTTTTTTCCAAGCAGCCTCATTTCAAGAACTGACTACTCAAAAGACAAAGTGACCAAAGGAAAAAACACACGCTTGCTTTGGTTGATGAGATGACCTTGAAAACATCACACACCCCTGTATGCAAAAACCTGTCTGCCCAGAGAGAAGAACAAAATAAATGCGAGTATACATCAGAGGCAACTCTCATAAGAATGATTATCTTGCCCTGTTCGCACTGCCCCTCTCCAAATATTCAGTTCAGTTCAATTCAGTTACCTTTATTAGGCACAACCATAAACATATACAAAAAAATAATCCAGTGCTGTCTCCACTGGAATAGCCAAATCAATCAATCAATCAATCAATCAATCAATCAATCAATCAATCAATCAAAAGGGTTACAATATTCCAATAAGTTACCAACCCCAGTTAAATAAAACACTATAAACTCACTTAGAACATTCACTAAAAGTACAAGAGATTATATTTTTGCGTCTCATAGTGATAGCATAAAAGTATTTTGCTAGCTATAAAATAATATTCTTGTCTGGAGAGGACAGAAGAGAACACAAGGTTGCCTCAACACAGAATCCAAGGTAATGGATCAATAATGGGTTCAGTAAAATAGTACGTAAATCTTTGTACCAAGAGCAATAGAATATCACGTGCATCAAGGACTCAGTGACCCCCGCATTGCAGTCACAATTTCTGTTGGCCTCGGAGCTCTCCAAATATTCAATAATCACATGGAGGGAGAGTTTATAGTTCTTCCAGCCCCAACCCCAGTATCGGTACACCAACCAGCTCCACCCCCTGATATCCACACATTAGGGTGGGGGTTGCACAGGTCTGGAAGAGGAACCTATGTGCATACAGTTGTACATGTGTTGTCTCTCCATGCATTTGAGACCTCTGCGTGATCAGGGTCTCAACTGCATGGAGGGTCTCCTCATCACAGGGTCTCCTCATCACATGGAGACCCTATGTATGTACATCTGTATGGATGTGTGCTCCCTTTCAGACCTTTACCCTGACACACGGAGGTCAGATGAAAGAAGGCACAATCCCACTTCCCTTCACACATACTGTACAGTGAACATGTATGAGGGGGGAGAAGGTCTGGATCAGTCTAGACGAGTTTCTTGGCAAGTGTTCTTTACAAGCATTCAAAATAAGGGTAAGGAACATGTGTGGGGCAGGTAACATCTCAGCAGCAAGCTCCACCCTGACATGCACACCTTCATAAGAACATCCATGGAGAGCAGATATTCCAGTGAACATGTGTAGGTTAGGGCAGACGTTAAAGATCTGCCAGGCAAATATGGCTAGGGAGTTGCACAACCAGAGCACCGCATCCCTCTCCTTGGTAGCCACCCACATAACTTCTGAATATGAGGACAGCTAGAGAACGGCCTCAGATACATTCGCTGCAGACAGACAGAACTATGGATGAGGGTCCCTCGCTGTGTAATTGTTTTCAGTATTGAAATTCAGTTCACAGTCCTTCCACATTCAAATTCACTCCTAGGTTGCCCTAAAACTCTCTTCATTTCAGCAGCTTCATTTTTGTTGTTGGCATCGTTAAACAACTGGAAGTCTGAAACCCTTGCTGACCTACTGCAAATCACCCAGAGATCTACCAGTACATCATGATTACCTTCTGCCTACCTCTGAGCTAGGCTATATATAGGGTCCACATTTTACAGTTGCTTGAACTACTTGCCCATCATTTTGCAATGGACATTTTTGTAATATTTGCAGTTAGCTAATGGCCTTAACTTTATCACCCAAGGTTGTTTTGAGTTATTGTCATTGCTTAATTCTTAAAGTCAGAGGTACTGGGACTCAGTCCTACTTAGAAGTCATGCCCATTCATTTCCAAAAAGCTTACATTTGTATGGAGTCGAACATGATTACATCAAGGTAAGTGAATGCACTGCATGTACTCAAACCTATTCCCTCCTTTCATATTTCTTCACATAGTCCAGGGAGTCATGCTCTGGCATGAAAAACAGGTGCTGAGACTAAGCTCTTTAAGCCCTGTCTCAAGTTAAGCCCTGCTGGTGTAAAACAGCACAGTGTCAGATGGGCCATAGCTCAGTAGGAAATCACATGCTTTGTATTTGCAAAGTCCCGGGTTCTATCCCTGGTATTCCCTCAGTTTAAAAAAGAATCTCAAAAGAACCCTGCCAAAGAGCAGCTGCTCACCAGAGTAGGTTCCTGCATTGGAAGACCAAATGATCTGACTCTATAAGGTAGCGTCCTCATATGTGCACGTCCCCCTTTTGGCTAAATGGCTATTTACATCTTGCCTCTCTCCCCCCCCCCCCGACTTCTTCCCACAATTGCCAAAGGGCACAGATACACATTCTTCGTTATAATAGGAAAATCTAATTTAATCTTTAAAATGCATACTACGTCTGTTCCATAATTGGTCTTTCACCCCGTGATTGAATTGTATGACAGTTCAGCAACTGACTGAATGAATCAAAAACATGGACTACAGTGTGCAGCTTCAGACACAGGAGAAATTTGCCTGTGACCATTTTGGCAAGCGCACAGCTGGAAAGACAAATGTTGTCATAACCTCCACCCGCTGGAATCTGGTTGTCGGTTTAGTTAACATATCCCCTGGCTATTTGAACTGGTCACTTAAGAAGTCAACAGCAAGTCAAGCTGTCATGCATTCCTTTTTTTGAAGTCAACCCCCCCCATAACAGTCAACCCCCCCATAACCCCCCCCCATAACAGCTGGCTTTTCTGTATTTATGTTTATGAATTAAGCTGAGATCCTTTTTGTGCATATAGAAAAACTGACTACGGCTGCAATCCTGCACACACGTATCTGGGAGTAAGTCCTATTGAACTAAACAGGACTTACTTCTGAGTAATCATGCATAGGATTGCACTGCAAATAATACCAGCGAGTAGAAGAATGCCCACTTCTTTAACAGTGTTAGGTCTCAGATTAGAACAAGAGAAAAGAACCCAAAATTGTTTCGGCAATCTGTTATTCTCAAACGTTCCACCTTCAGGGATTTTTTCTGATTCTACTTTCTTGTAGAGGATTCCCTTTATGTTACAGAGGAGTCTGGAGAGTGTTCTAGGGTCGGGGTGGCTAGAAGGTAAATCTACTGGTAGATCTCTGATAGCGCAATCCTGAAAATCCGACTGGCGACGGAACAAGCGTTCCATCGCCTGAAGTCGTCGCGAAAGTGCCGTAAAGCACGTTCGCGATGACTCAGCAGTAAGGAAGGCCGGTGCAAGGAAGGCCGGGAGTAAGGAAGGCCGTCTTCCCTCACTCCAGCGCCAGATCTCCACACAGATAGCGGTGGAAGGTAAGTGCTCCATCGCCGGCCACATGGGTGGTCCGGCCAGGCAAGGGAGGGGGGCCATTGGCCTAGCCGGCCCAGGAGGGGGCGGGGGATGGCATCGGTCATATCCCCATTGCCGCCAGGGTGGCTACACCGTTACATGGCCTCCTCTACTTCCGCCAGCTATTTAGCTGGTGGAAATCTGAGGAGGCCAATAGGACCGACCCGGGTTTACACTCAGGGAAGGTGATGAGGGTTCCCTTCCCTGAGTAGACCTCTGGCCTGGCACGCGCAGGGCAGCCGGTGCACAGGATCCAGCGGGAGACCCTGGGCTGCCGGCCGTATCCTTAGTCAGGATTGCGCCCTGAATCTCTGGGTGGTTTGCAGTGGATTTGCAGAGGGTTCTGACTCCTAATTGTTTAAGGATGGATAGCAACAACAAAGAAAGAAAGAAAGAAAGAAAGAAAGAAAGAAAGAAAGAAAGAAAGAAAGAAAGAAAGAAAGAAAGCTTGGGGGGGGGAGAAGTAGATGTGGATTCCAGCCAACCTCATCATAAGATGATAAAAGATCCGTTATGGATCATGTAGTGGGAAGAGGATTGGAAAGCCAATGGACTAGTGATGAAGCTGGCTGAAGCAGGTGGGTGGGTAGTGGGCTGGAGGAGGGTGGCAGGCAGACACAAGGTGCAAGGGGACCTCTTGTCAGTTCATGGTTCCCCCCAACCCCCTGCTTAAAGTGCAGAAGTGTCGCGGGGGTAGGGGCGGCAAGGACTTGCCTGTAGGACTTGCCTGTAGGACGTGTCCCGTGCGTCCGTTGCTGGTTCCTTCGCTCTCGCTGGGCCCTCCCGCCCACCCTGGAACTGTATGGCTCCGAAATGGCTTAGAAAACAGCACAGGGGGGCGTGGTCGGAGCCGCACGACGTCACGCCCGGCGTCACGTGGGGGCATAGCATCGGCAGCCCCTCCCACATGGGGGTGCAGCATCGTCTCTGTCAAAGTGAGTGCTTCAGCCAGCCTCTTCACTAGGCCATCCCTGATCCTACTTCCCACAGTGGCCATCCAACTGCTTCCTGGAGGCTACATAAGCAGGGCCTGAAGGAACCTATTCCACCTAGCGACATCTGAGCAAGATGTGATATACCTAACAAGGCCCATTCCAGTACAGTAGTTAGGAGCTTTACTTGAACAAAGAGAGAGAACTGCAGCCATTGTTGCAGAGGCAGAAACACGGTCCAGAGGAAGCTGCAAATACTCTCAACTTAAATGGCAGAGAGAGACTACACGCGCATGGAAGTAGAACACTATTGGAAGGAACAAGACCTTGAACACCAGACGACCATGCTGTACATGCTGGAACAGAATGGAGTAGCAGAGAGAAAGAACTATACTCGACTTGAGATGACCAGCTGTCTGCTACTGGACACTGGATTAGGTGCAGCCTTAATGACAGTGACCTACCTACAGAACAGATTTGCCATCAAAGGCAATTGACAGTACTCCATTCGAACAAGCAACTGAAGATGTAAGCACATCTCTAGAAGAGTCCAATATACTGAAACGCTTCTGAATTGTATTATGTTTATATAAGCATCACAAGTCAAATAAGTGTTAAACCTGTAGTTTGACTGGTGGGGGGTGGTAAGGAAAAGTATTATACTGTAGCATAGAAAATCATTTCCACTTTTTGACATTCATTTTTCCCCTCGGGTGTGTTAGCTTGTGTTGGAGTTAGACTCTTTAACATTATATAATTGTTGCCTGCAATTAGATCAGGTCTTAAAAATTATATTTTGGCTTTGGATAGGCTCTCTCTCTCTCTCTCTCTCTCTCTCTCTCTCTCTCTCTCTCTCTCTCTCTCTCTCTCTCTCTCTGTGTGTGTGTGTGTGTGTGTGTGTGTGTGTGTGTGTGTGTGTGTGTGTGTGTGTGTGTGTGTGTGTGTGTGTGTGTGCAACTGAACTAAACCATCTTGCAAAATACGTTTTGTGATTCAGAAATTTGTTCTAAGCAGGAGTGGCATCATCAGAGGTTGTCCAGGTCAGGCAATGGCCAAAGGTCCATGCCCATCAGAGGACCTACCTGCCAGACCATTAGAGGACCACCTGGCCTGAACCCTCAGCACAAGCGGCAATGGTAGTGCACAAAGTGCAATCAAAGGGGTGCTCAGGTGTACCATGACAGGCCCTGTGCAGGGCCCCCAGAAGCCCAGTACTGACACTTGCTCTAGAACTCCAGGGACATAAGAAGGACTTTAGCTAGCCACCACATTTTCCAGTTTTTGCTGGTCTTCCCAAACCAGGTCTGACATTCTATATTTAGACCAATTGTTCTCCCATTAGATGCATAGTCTGTGGTTTATGAACATAGTTGGACAGGCTATAATAAAAGAGAACAGCCTTGTGGGTTTTCATCCAAGTTTGCAGGGTTTCATTACCTAGCACACTGTGGTCCCAGAGTGAACATTACATTCCTTATAATGTGCTATTTTTAAAATCTTGTTGCTCTCGCTCAAAACAATTATTTGCTCTATGGCAGTTAATGTTTAAATATTGGCTGCATGCTCTTTTCCATTCAAGTGCTGATGACCTCCTGCAATTAATGTTATCAGACTGGGTCGCTCCTAAATGGCTAACAGCACATTCCTATCCAACTTCCCCCACCGGTTTAACCAGCAGGGGAGGGCAGGGCTGGAGGCTTTGAAGGGGAGATTTAAATCCCCTTTGAATACCCCTTTGGAGGGGATTTGAATCCCCTTCCCATTCTGGGGCCTCCCGTTCTTACTGTACCGCTGGTTACACCGGTGGGGGAAGTTGGATAAGATTGCGCTGTCAGTCTGGTCTGGGGGAAGATAAAATCTTTGGGTTTCTCTTTTGAGCTCTTGGTCACGTACTCAGAGGCTGAAGTGTGTAGGATACTTAAGCAGAGACGTTTAGACCCTGAATTTCAAACATTACATCATATGGCCTCTAGAGTATGTTCCCCTCTAAATTTTCACATTCCACTGCATCCTGACTTACTGTCACCTTATCTGTCCCTTTTAACTAATCCTAAGGAGCATGATGCTATTACTCAAGCCAAATTTAATGTTACTCCTTCTAAAGGCCCTAGGGGCAGATACTGTAAGATTCCCTCTTCTGATCGTTGCTGCCATGTAATCTTTACCTCTACCAGTTGAGTCTTTACCCCACATTCTCTTTCACTGTCCAATTCATGCTAAAGTGTGTGATTCACTTTTAGGACCTATATTAGTGAATAAGACGGACCTCTCGGACCTATTGAAATTTGTTTATTTACTGAATGATGGCCCAGTGGAAGTGATGGTGGATGTGGCGAATTTTTCCATGCTGGTTGAAAAGAAGTTTATTGATAGGCGGGTGTGGTATGATGACCTATGTATGTATTTTAGTTTTTGTTTTAATTGACCTGGCTGGAGTGGATAATTTATGCCAATAAAGGTTTTTGGTTGGTTGGTTGGTTGGTTGGTTGGTTGGTTGGTTGGTTGGTTGGTTGGTTGGTTGGTATTTGCTCTAGTAGATGTCCATACATTCAGCGAAATATTCACCTGGTCTTCCAGTTCTCTCTCACTTCCTCTGAAGCATGTGGGTCAACAGTGGCCACACCCCATTAAGCAAATCAGGCCTGAGGCCCCTGAGCTCTGCTGCCCACAGAGTCAGAACACCAAAAGTGGTACATTAGTCTTGTAATGATGCTCTGAATCACATGTCCTGGCTGATAACAGTAAAAACCCTTGTGGGCCTGTCACTGCAGCAATGGCGTGATGATGGCGAAGACCAGCTGCGTGAATTCACCAGGAAGTCCACCTATAAAAACCTTTTCGGAAATTGTAACACATGTGGCTCCGAGATTTAGGATGTACTGTAGTACTAACTGCATAGGTGAAAAGTAATAGATACAGTAGCTCTGCACTCATATGCCCAAGACCTGAGGTTCTGTAAACTGTATTAATCAGTTGCCTGCCCTGCGGTTCTAAATTCTGTGCTTGCCCTTTGGTGCATTGCATGCTTAAGCTTCTTTCCAGTAACTAAGCTGCCTCCTTGCCCAGCAAATGGAAACAAGGGATGAGAGGTGGTGGAAGGTATGTCTTCCAGTATTTTGTTTATGAGAGCACCCATCCTGCCCTCTGCATCTGCATTCCATTAACATGTGGCTTCAATTCAGCCCCTTCATTCTCTAGCTCAAATAATATACTATTTACAAATAGTATACTCTGGGCAATTCAGCAATGTGGATCTGGGAGCAAGCAAGGAGAACTATTGCAATATACTATGAAAGTATATCGCTCTAGCAGATTAAGGGCCATTTCAGATGCAACAGGCTTCATTAATAGCAGGGCTTCTGTACTGTGAATCCCCTTTTTTAAATTGGGTCCAGGGACAGGAAAGGATTTGTGGTGGAACAACTTATAAAGGGGAATCTTCCCCCATAAGAAATAATGAAGATAGGGGTTAATAATGGGGACAGTCTGTACGTTCACGCCCAACATTGAACTGAATGAGGGGAATGTTCTCTCATAAGGAACAATGGAATAAGGTAGGGATGGGGACTGTAGTAAGCAGCATGCAGTCCTAAATGTGTATAAGCCAGTATGCCCCCCCCCCCAGCAGGGGTGGCCTTTCCATGATGCAAGTTAACAACTTTTGGTCAGATGATAAGTTGACGGGCGCTACCTCGCACCCATCTGCCACCTCCCCCAGTCTGCCACCTTCATGGAGCTTGGACCAGCTCCATCCTCTTCTCATGTGGTAGGGCATGAGAGGAAGATGGGGAGGGTATGCCTCTCTCCCTCAGCAGCCACCACCACCAGTTCCTCCTTCTTCTCCTCTAATGGCTGGTGCAGGGAATGCTGGGAGTCCGGTATTGCCTCTACAACTGTTAGAGGAAGTGGCAGCAGTAGCACTGGATACTGAGGGAGTATCCTGTGAAACAGGCAGGGGCGTCCAGCACCATCTCTCCCTTGGCGTCCAGCACCACTGCCACTGCCATTTCTCTAATGGATGCAGGAATGCTGGACTCCCAGCATTCCCTCCACAGCCACTAGAGGAAGCAGCGGTGGTAGTGGCACTGGGTGCCAAAGGGGAGAAGTGATGTAAGCAGGGGTCGGGGTCACTCTCCCTGTTACTCTGTCAGCCCTGTACCCCCTCCCCCTCATCCCAAGGAGGTAAGTCTAGGTCTGCAGGCCGAGGGTAAGACATAGGGCAAGTAGGCTTAAGAGTGGTTCCGCTAATTCCTTGATTTTTTGAGCAATAATAAAGGGCTGCTCCCCCTGGGAGATAACAAAAAGTTTGGGTTACTTCACCCATCACACAGTCTACGTCCTCAAAGAGTCCACCTTACAGCACCACTCACAGTTTGGATTAGGCAGACGTGCTTCTGTATGCGATGCCCCTGGCTACCCAGTGAAAACAGGGCCCAAGTGGCCTGCTGGATCAACCTGCCCAGGGGTTGGTTGGTCTCTTGGCATTCAGACAAGGCTGGTGAGCTCTTACAAAAGTGCCCTCTTCCATGCCCTCCAGGTAGTGGGGGATGCTGGACCGTGCCCTCCACTGGCAGCAACCTCCTAGGAACACCCCCATTCTCTCTGGGAGGAGTACCTCCTTCTCGACCTTCCTGCACCAGTTCCCAGCTCTTGTTCTGAGATCTCCTCATGACCTCTTATCCCATAGGCATAAGGGCTTCTCACTGTTCTTCACAGGTGCTGTACTTAGGATAACCATGGCATGTACTTAGGTCTACATTCCACTGATTATTTTTATATTCATTATGCTGTTTTCAGAAGAGATACTGTGAGCGTGTACAATCTGTAAGAGATCTGGTTATCTCGAAAGGGGTGGGCTATGCATGGAAAGAAAGAAAGAAAGAAAGAAAGAAAGAAAGAAAGAAAGAAAGAAAGAAAGGGCCCAGTTTCCTATTATTCCAATTTCAGTCTAATCCCCTGGTTCAGCTTCTAACAGCTTAACCTCTCATCTCAACTTGAGATGGTTCTTGGCTAGTCAATGTAAGTGTCTATCTTGTTTATGACCTGCATATGCAGTGTGCCTTGATGACCACACTCAAGATGTCAGCTCCCATGGTCACAAGATTGTCACCATCTTTAATGAAGCCTTGTAAAATTGCATTAGAGTTGCCCTACCAATTCAGTCGTAAACGTGACAGCAACACTCATGAAGCATTCAAATTAGAGTCAGAGAGGGTTCACCCCCTTACCTTTTGTGATGGCCCCCTTAGTGACTGCTTTTATTTATTTATTTATTTATTTATTTATTCATTCATTTATCTACTTGCTTACTTACTTGCTGTATTTATATTGTGGCCAAAGCACCCAAGGAGATTTACAGCACTAAAACAAACATGTTATAAAAGATGTTTAAAATATTGGCTCAGGTCATTAGTGGACTTTTCAGAATCTGATAGCAAGTGCTCCCTGGCCTGGACTTCTCCTTCATTGCCTTCCCTCGGGGCACACAAGTCTTTAGCAGCCCTAGATCACTAGCCACAGTGGTTACTTCCAGGTTCAGCAGCGGTTTGCAGGGAAGCAATGGCAGGAGATGCAGTTGTCTTTATCTCCTGTTTGTTTGGGGGCTTCCCAGGGCATCTGGTTTGCCACTGTGTGAAACCAGATGCTGGACTAGATGGACCTTTGGCCTGATCAAGAAGCAGAGGTCTTCTTATGGAAACTGGGCAAGGGCCTACCCCAACAGTTGGCTTACCCTACCCTCCGGCCAATGGAAGAGGCCCAAGCAATCATGCTTCCTGAATGGAGCAGAGTGTTCCTTTCTGGCATTGATGGAAGAAGCAAGCTCCCTGCATCTGCTCCTTCTGTTGCTGATGGCTGTGGCCAGGCTGGTTTTCTCCTTGCAAGATGTTCTTCCTGCAAAGCAAGGGGTATAACCTCCCAGTGGCCCTCCTGGCCAATGGCTTCTCGAAGCCATTTAGAAAACCACAGAGGGTGTGATTTGGTTAAAATTGGAGGGAGTGACAGGGTGAAGCTGGTTGATTTCATTATGTTCCCCTGCCATCTTTTCCCCATGATCTGAACACTGCGCTCATGTCATCCAGCCCAGCCAGGCCCATATCATGGAATTTTTCAGCAGAGAAAATTCCACAGAGCACAAGAGGAGCAGACCAACATGTGCTCCCAGTCCCAACCCATCCTTAGAGAGAACTAGAAACTGGATTCCTCAAGCATTTCTGGAATACAAACAAAGTGGGTTTAATAAGCATGTCATCTTCTGAAAGTTTCTTGTGGGCAAAATAGTTATCATTTTCTGGACGGCAGCCTAACTTTACTCTAATAAAAATGACTCCAATTGAATGAGAAAGAACTGGAGGCTGGAAATTATGAAAACAAACAATTGACCACATTTCAATTTTGTGGTGCAGGAAGCGATGAAGAGATGCAAAACTAGAACACAATCCTGCCAAGTCTTCCAGAGAATCTGGGGCTTCTTTAAAGAAAAGAAAACAGGGTCTGCATCAGACCCATTTGCCTTGCAGTGCCATTACCAAACAATAGATTTCATTTATAAGGATTGTGTAACCTTTGAAAGTTTCACTGGAGCATATTGGGGCATGCATTCAACACAATGTTCTCACAACCCTGTACGCGACAACTTGGGATTTTCAACTGCCCTAATTCCTTATGAAGACAGATGACTTTCTAATGGCTATATTTGTACGGTAGTCAGTTAATTTCCAGTCCCATTATTATCTCCAATGTCTCGTGCTTATCTTTCTTGCCTGCTATATTTGTCACACTGTTCCAAACCTTTAAGGTCCAAGGTTAACAATTCATTTTTAACAGGGACCATATTTTGAATGGAAGGGCCTGCAATACTGGTTCCGCCCATTGAGAGCCAAGCTAGACATGGCATCAGGGAGACATGACTGGAACTCACAATATCGTTTGCATTTTCAACAAACAACCAGAGAAGAATTAATTAGATCAGGCCACGGTGTGAGGGGGATAGAGATCGAATCCTATTCTCCAATCAACACACACACACACACACACACACACACACACACACACACACACACACACACACACACACACACACATGAAGTTGCTATTACCCACAGAGGTGAACGTTTATTGACAAATTTTCCATGTCCAATAGCAGCTTTGCTGGTAATTGGGATCACTGCCACGGTGCAGGAAGGAAGAGTTTGGTTAGGTTTATTTTTACAAAATGTGCCAATTCCAATGTGTTTTTAGGTTTCTAGCTCCTTTTCAAAGGGATTTCCCTTTTTCAGTTCTGACCAGAGAAAACAGTTTCTGTCTCTGGTCCTTGAAAAAGAGCTGTAAAGCTCAAAATGCATTGGGAACTTCTGAATAAAATAACATCAATTTCCTTAAGTATCTTTGCTATTTTCCCCTTGTTTTTGAAGGATGAGCAAGCTATTCCCTCTTGAGGGGCTCAAGGCTTTGTAGGGCAAAGGGTGTGGCAGTGGCTTCCAGGGTATAGCTGGAGTCCCAACATCTTTCTCTAGAAAACTTAATTTCAGCTGCCAGCTCCTTGCCGAGTGGGTCACAGTGAGCCTTTCTATTGCCATTAAATATAAAATAAATAAAATCCTGGACATTATTTGTACTCAGAAATCAGAAGGTTCCAATTCCAAACTCACTATGGATGCAAGCGCAGGGGGGTGGGGGGGGGACCCTGAAAATCCAGAGAGAGTAAAACTGCGTGTGACATTCTGTCGCGTGTGTTTTGAATTACTGTACATTAATCAAATGTTTTGTGAACCATTTTAAGTAAGTGGAAGAGACTAGTGGAATGAAACAATATAATCCAGTACAGTGAAAACATGCATGCCCTCAGGCACAAAAACGTGTAGTTTTCTTTGTCATATCATAGCCAAGAAAGAGAGTTTTGTTGTTGCTTTTTGTGTGTAGGACTGAGGACCGTTTGAGAAATCAGAGAGAAAAGGGAAGTTTTCGGGGGCCAGAGTATGTGCTGTTTCCTATTGTCCATAACAGTGTGGGCAGAAGGCGGATTGGGAGCTATTGGTAGATCTCAAGATCATTTGTGGGAGATCATCGTGGTTTCTGACTCCCAACTTTTAAACAATAGCAACAACAAAAAAAGGCTTTTCCCCCTCCCCTCCCAAATGCTGCTAAAACAAAGAAAGCTGGGGGGGGGGATGAGGAGTAGATGTTTGCGTGCAAGGACTGGGATCTCAATTTTGATACTCAAAACAAATTCCTGTGCTGAGCATGTCCCTTAGAGGCACCCTATTCCTTACAAGCACCTACCCACCTCCCTCAGCTCCTATTTTTTACCTGACTCTGGTTGATAGACCTCAAGGTTCTGGTAAAAAAAAAGTCAATTCTGCAAGCCTGCCTTCAGCTCTGCCCTCTTCCATAGTAGTACTTAGCCTTTGTATTGGATTTTCTGAGTGTGCAAAGCATTTCACATATATTATCTTGGTCCCACCCCTCATACCAATTTTCTGGCACCAGGGGAGCCAGACGAGCCACTGTGTACGCAGCTGGCACCCACTCACCGTTTGTGGCAGTGGCCTGGTATAGTCCAACAGCGCAATGCTGCAAACCACACTGTGCTGCCAGAATGTAAGTTCCAACATTGCAGATGGGGGATCGAAGCGAGCAGTGTGTGTGTGTGTGTGTGTGTGTGTGTGTGTGTGTGTGTGTGTGTGTGTGTGTGAGTGAGTGAATGCGTGCATGCATGCACGTGCATCTGCATGTAAAGACAGACCAAACCAGGAAAAGGTAATAGTGGGTTTATCGAGTTGGTTATTCAGTTAATAAATTCTGTTCCTGCACATGCTCCATTTGACTCTTGTTCAAGAAATCCTATCTCTTGTCTTGAATAATCTGTCCTTCAGATTACTGAAGGACAGATTATGTCCTTCAGATTATTGAAGGACAGATTACTATGTCTTTCCATCCTTGCACTCAGGGAACCGTAGTGCAACTTTGTTGGAACTTCCTCCTGGTAAGGAGTACCCACTAGGCAGGATTTGAAATGTTTACGCCCAATCATATGTAATTTACCAGAAGTGTCCTACTAGGTTCAATAGGCCTTACTCCTATCTAGTGTCTATACAATTGCAGCCTTTTAAAATCTCATTTTGTTATTATCCTATTTCCTACTGTGTCCTTCCTCCATCTTTGACCTGCTCGTGTTCCTGAGCACCTAGGAAAGTCTAGCATCTAAGCCAGACTACAGATAGTATTTTATGGGGGACAAATATAAACAAGCGACTGAACGACTGCACTTAGACTACAACAGGTCCCTTCCCATTTCTGTTGGAGTGAAGCAATAAAGGGAAGCTCATTTCTGCACTGATGCGGTTGCTGTCCATGAAAATATGTAGCACTTTCCCTGGCTCCCTGAAGCCATCTCATGTTTGAGCCTCCTCTGTCATAAAGACAGCATTATCTTTGATCTAGCACAGCGCTGTCTTTCAGTGGTGTATATTTTTAGGACCTCGTGGAAGTAAGCCATTTCTCCGTGCAGCCCTCTTGTGCGTTGATTGCTTCCCTGTTAAGTTATCCTGACTTACTCCTTCCCCCGTCACACAGGAACACGCTGTTCACACACACACACACACACACACACACACACACACACACACACACACACTCCTTCCTCATTTGTGTTTGGTTTGTAAAGTCCAATTTTCTCTAACTGCATCATGCCACGCACTATAACCCACATTTGTGTCCCATTTAAACATTCAAACCACAAGAGACGCAGAGTAACAAAAGGAACCACTCACTCTGCCTTTCTGACAAAACTCCCACACATGAATAATTAGAAGCACATCATAACCCGACACACACAGAGGGAGACACACCAAAAGAACTAGACAGCTGCTTTGCCTCGTGCTGCCTGTCTCAACCTCTTCCACTTTCAATTCTGCCACGAAAAGTGTTTTGTTTTGTTTTTTAAAGCATGCCTGGAACAGTAAACAGGGCAGGAGAAACCTAATATAAACAATCTGTGACCCAACAGGAATCAATACCCTAATAAAGATTTCTCGACAACAAGTGTGCCATCAGAAAGGGTTGGGAAGTCTGCATTTGAATTAGTCAGTGGTCACCACCTACTTGTCTGCAGGAGGAATGCCGACTTTATCTCCTTCTGCCAAACATTTGAAAGTTGGAACCATAAGTTAGTGGCAAAGCAGGTGAGAAAGGGTAGCTGGAAAAACAGGTTTCTCTGAACTGCATTCAAACCTCTGAGCTAGGATTGTTGGCCTTTTAATGGGAATGTTGCTTAGTGTTTCCAGATGCCCAGAATTGGCTTGGATAGCACAGGAATAAATTGTCTTGTCCGGTGTCCAGAACAACCTTCTTTCTGGATGGATGTAAGCCTGGTGAAATTCAGAGGGGCAGTACAAAAAAGACATACTTTACGGACAAGTGTCAAAACAACAACACATGTATACAGCAACATATACACCTGGAGCAATGTGTATAGGGCAAACCTCAAAGAGTCTGCTAGAAATGATATAGTGCTTGCACAGTAAATCTAGATTGCATTCTAGATTGGCCCCAGTGGAAACTGGAGTTCTGGAAATCCCTGGCCAAATCCGGAGCTCTACCATGAATACATCTATTTTCTGTTCCGTAGCTGTTGGCCTTTTAGTCACTTCTATGAGTGGATATAGGCTATGACTATTTACCACACATTTTCTTTACCACTTGAGAGGACAATACAGACAACCTGATTACCGACTAGTTCCATGAATACGGTGGCCATTGTTGCTCAGTAAAAGGTGTGCAACTGAACTGAGCATGTATCCTTCCCCTATTTACCCTCACCTTCATTTTTCTCCCGTTCCCCTGTTGCCACCCCTGTGTCAATTTCTTTCTTTGAGGTCTCTGTGCAGTTACATGTAGTGGAGTTCCATGCATGCGCAAAGCCAGCCTTAGAAGCTTCCAAAGTTTTGTCAAGCATTCTGCTCTGCTTTTGAGTGGAGGAAACCATCATGTGCCTTGAGGGTGAAAAGAATGCCCAATCCCTCCGTTTCTTTTTGACAATTACTTCAGCAGCATCACAAAATGATTGCTTCTGGCTTGTCTTATTGCTCCAAAACTGATTGCTTCTGTCTCCCTTATTGCTCGAAAACTAAAACGTTTTCATGTCTACTCAGAAGTACCGTATTGTCCCGAGTATGAGACGCACCTGATTATAAGACGCACCCTTAAAGTTTGGTGCTATTAAAAATAATTAATTAAATCACTGGCATTAAATTGCAACAGCCTGATTATAAGATGCACCCCTAGTTTAAAAACTTAAATTAGGAGAAAAAAGCGAGTCTTATACTCAGACCAATACGGTAATTGTCATTGAGTTGAATGGGTCTGACTCCCAGGAAAATGTGTATAGGATTGCAGCCTGAGATAGTTTTACCTCAGAGTTTAGTCTTATTAATCTCTTGATGTCAGTAGTTCTTAGGAAGAGGAGGAAGAAGAAGAAGAAGAGTAGCAGGGACAGTGCCCCTGCTGTGAGAGTAGCCCCCCCCCCATTGATGAGCATGAACCTGCCCTCTGTGTATTGCAGGGAGGACCCATGTCCTGGACTTTTGTTTTGTGCCTAATATAGTGGTTAGTGTAACAGATCAAAAAGAACCCTTAGGAGCCTGCACTGTGGGTTGGAGCTCACCTCCTTCCCACACAGTGACATCTACCACTCACAGTCCCAAGTTTTGCATATTTTAGTATCTACTGTTCATTTTTCCAGCAATCTAAACCCTCAGTGCCTTGATGGTTTCAGTACCTACCCTCTTCATAGACGTAATTCAAGGTTAGAGGCTTACCTGTGGTGTTAGTCCCTATTTATACCAAATATGGTGTGCCTATCCATCTCCAGATACCTACTACTCAGCACTTGAATAGCAGCAAAACGTCAGAGACTGAAGCGACCATGGATTTAGTGAAATCCCCCCCCCCAAAAAAAAAGAATCTGATTCTGATGGAATTTATCAGGAATTTATGCATCTCAGAGATTTTGACCTAAAGCACCTTGACATACTTCCAAGTTTGGCTTTGTGCATGCACAGGACTCCACTACATGCGTGTGCACAGCTGACCCCTTAAATAACTATAGTTACTGGTAAGCAACAACCTGTCTCCTTAGACTGTAAATACTTTAGAGTAGGGACCTGTCTTCTTCTGACTCTGTAAAGCACCATGCACACTTATAATAATAACCACAGCTGTATTCACTGTATACAGTACCATAGGTCTTCTTTCAACCTTCGTTGAAGTTCCTGCCTTGAAACGTATGAAGGCCCTCCTGGCCTGAGGATTGGGACTTAGCAGAGCTACCTGTAGCTGGGTGGGTTCAGTCCAAAGCCTTCTTAGGCACAAAGATGCACCACGTCAGGATTTGTGATTGACAAGCTATAGGAAGCCTCTGGATTGGCCAAGCTTGCTATAAATATTAGGAGCCTGGCCTAATGCCTTAACCCATCAACAGAGTAGCACTGACTTGAGTGCTCTAGAAATAAATACCCTCTGCCTGCTGAGCGGCTGGCAATCTCAGGGATATTTATCCTCTTATATGCAGGAGGGACATGTTTGGGATCTGTGGGATTCTCCACCACTAATTGGTACCATGTATCTTTGTCATTGTAGTCAGAGTGGATCTTTCGAAGGGCTTGATTCCATCCATTTACAAAGTCAATCCAGAATATGTTTTACACATTTCTTGCCTGAGGATTTGCCTGCTTTTTTCTGGATGGCAGAGTTCATTTCTTCTGTTGGCTCATAGCAGGCATGGCTGAGACATGGGATGTGTGGGACGCTGTGTGGGCACCACTCCAACAGTCTCAGCTGGCAAGAAACATAACCAGGGTGAAAGGGGAGGAGCCGGACTGGCGACAGGATGTGGCAGTTCTCACTCCCATCCTGAACCTTCAAAGGGACCAGGGACAGGCTGACAAGGCAGTGGGTGGCTATGGAATGGGAGAGGGAGAGAGAGGGAGAGAGGCGTCTTGAACCCTTCTCTTCCAGATGGATGGCAAGAGCCAGGCATTCCATCCATCAACCAGGAAGCATTTGAGGAAACACTGGGAGGTCCGTGAACCAACAAACGGATAAGAGGGGAAACCCCAACCACAGTTCACCTCCTCTGAGAACAAAAATGCCCCAACCACAGCACTGATGGGTACTGAGATGGAAGGAACCACTTTGCCTCTTAAGGGAACAGAACAAAAAGGCACAGCTAGCGGTGAGGGACATAAGGAGCAGTGGTCAGAGTTCAGGAATGCCAATTAGTCACAGCCTGATCGGGGAAGGGGGGTAGAAGGACCAGAATAAGGGGGTGGGCTTCAAGGAAACCCTGACGTAAGACAACATTCAAATTAGAAAAATTATAAACGTTGGTGTTTGTGGGCAAGTTTAGAATTTGCCAGAAAATTCCTTCCCAAAGTTTGTTTTGCCTGCAGTTGAAAACTGGTATTCATGAAATAAACATCCAGGTTGCAGAAAGAGGAAACAATGCACCTCTCTGTCATTTGGACCTTCCTCAAGCACAGTTTGCTTCAGTTGTACAGAATCGTTTCGATTCTGTCATAGTAAGAACATAAGAACATAAGAAGAGCCCTGCTGGATCAGGCCAAAAGCCCATCTAGTCCAGCTTCCTGTGTCACACAGTGGCCCCACCAGATGCCTCAGGGAGCACACAAGACAACAAGATACCTGTGTCCAGTCGCCACTCCCTTGCACCTGGCACAGAGAAAACCCACTTCTAAAACTGGGTTCGTACTTTTAGTACTTCGCTCATGTAAAGAACCACCTCACTCCTCGATTTCAATTGAATCTATAGCCAAGCAAACCTTAGACCAATGCATCAGAATTTAACTCTCAATAAACACAACGGTGTTCAGTTCTGTACATCTTTACCCATATTGTAAGGTTGATTAGGCAGAGCAAGAAAAAAAGATCTAGAAGTAGCCTCATTTGGTTTAAAGAGGCTCAATTAGCAGTCGAGTTCAAGTGGTTTGACAGGAAGATGAAAGTTAATTAACATGGGCTGCTCTGTTTTCATCTGCTTGTGAAACAGCCTCTCACATCATGGGTAAATGCCTTCCACCACTGCGCCCTCAAGCAAACTTCCTTGATTGTGAGCCCAAAGTGTGCTTATTAGCCATCTATAAAACAAATCAGCCTAATAAAATGCTGTGGCATTGTACCCTTGAGCAATTAACAGCTCCTTGTTCAGGGAGAGAAGGAGCTGATAGATCTGCAGGGAAATGTGATCTCTGACCATGTATTCATAGTCCTGCAAGTGCCCTGCAATAGAACATAATGGAAATGCTCCATTTAAAATGTCCTCCTTTGTATCTCATGGGATTTTGAATGCTGAAGCGCACAATTGGTCTATAATATATTTCGGTTTCCCGACTAGTACAGACCTGTTTACCCATGTGGGTATGAGACAATTAAAACCATAAAACGGTCAGATAGTCACACAAGTAACACTTGCATGAAGCTAAGCAAAGCCAGATATACCATATTTTATAACATATTATCATATTATAAAACATTTATATACTGCTTTTCAACACCACCAACAAAAAGAAAATGTTCTCAGAGTGATTGACCTAGCAGAATAAATTAAGAAATAGCTCCCTGTCCCAAAATAGCTCACAAGCTAAAAAAGATGTTAAAGGGGTCATCAGGAAACATCCACTGGAAAAGATACCATGCCAGGATAAATACAGACAGTTACTCTCCCCCTGCTAAGTTAGCAGGGGGCAGTCAGATTTACAATCCAGCTAGCTTTGTCAGCATGTTAAGTCTAATTGATTTCAGTGGAGGTCTAAGGCTGCAATCCTATACACCAGGGGTTCCCAACCTTTGGAGGCCCGTGTACCCCCTATGCGGGCCTCCAGTTACCCAGCATACTCCTGGACTGGCTGCCCCCACATACCCCATTTTAAAGTGGCTTTTTTCTGGGTTGCGGCGCGTCCTGAAAGGGCGGTGGAAATATAAAGTGCATAGAAATGTTGAACTCATTGAATTGGGAACTCTTCCCCACCTTTTTTTTATTTTTATTTTTTTGAAATTCTGAAGAAAATGAGAAAACATGCAGCACAGAGTTTCCTTCAAAACTGTTGCACCCACAGTTAAACGTTGTCCTGTTATTTTTGGTGGAAACTGTACAGGTAGAAGTTTTCCTGTACAGGTTTACTCGGAAGACCCACTATATTCAGTGGGGCTTACTTCCAGGTAAGTGTGCATAGGATTGCAGCTGTACAGTGCAATCCAATGCATGTTTATTCAGAAATAAGTCCGATTATATTCAATGAGGCTTTTTCTCAGGTAGGTATGTATAGCAGGCGTTCCCAACCTGTGGTACATGTACCCCTTGGGGTATGTGGACTGCACGCCAGGGGTAAGTGAGACGCTGCCTGTTATCAGCTGCTGCGATCAGCAGTTGATAACGGGCAGCTGTTAATGGGTTTTTTTTCCCAGGTTGCAACGTGGGCGGGTCCTCCACCATCTTTAATCTTGTGAAATCTTGTGAGATCCAAGATGGCGGTGCCCAATTCTCATGAGATATGGGCGCCACCATCTTGGATCTCATGAGATTTAGCGAGATCCAAGATGGCGGCACCCAGCAGAACAGGTAGGAGGAGCTTGCGCCACATCCCAGAGGGCTGTAGCCTTTTGGCAAGGCTGTAGCCTTTCCCTCTGGGTTGCGGCGCGAAAGGGGGACCCGTCCAGCCATGCCACAACCCGGAAAAAAAGGCTACAGCCCTGCCGTTGTCTCTGGTAGCTCCTCCTACCTGTTCTCCTAGGCACCGCCATCTTGGATCTTCAAATTTTGCTGTTACTTTATAGGATGCTGTACGATGGTTTTGTTCATTTTTATTGTAAGTTGATTTGAGTATTTTATAGAAAAACAATGCATCAATCAATATTTATTAATTTTATTTATTTACAGTATTTTTACCCCGCCTTTCTCCCCGAAGGGACCCAAGGCGGCTTACAATATATAACAAACAAGTAATAAATGATAATAAATTGCTATGAACATGGCGGGTGTTCAGCCTCAAGTGATCTTTCACGCCACAAGTGCATCTGTGATAAGGAGTTAAGATGATAACACAATTTGTCAGATGTCTTCTGTCTGTTTTACCATGACAGCCAACTTGCCAGAGACACCTGTGGGATTTTGATTTCAAAAATAGCAGGTTATGGTAGTACGAAGGAAAGGTGCCCCCCCCCCGATTGCTTACCTCAGAGAAAGACAGAACAATAAGGAAAAGATCCCCATTTCAAACCATGTTAAAGTGCCTCAGCCTGAAGGATATCTGAGGGCCCAATTCTATCCAACTTTGTAGCGCCGATGCAGTCACAATGCAGCTCTGAGGTAAGGGAGGAGGCTTCCATAACTGCTTCCCTCCCCGCACTGCAGAATGCAGTACACACCCCGTTGGTACAGCTGCATTAGCACTGGAAAGTTGGATAGGATTGGGCCCTCAGTAGAAGTAAGTCTAACCCCATTCCAATCATGTTACAGCCCAATCCAATCCTCCACCATCTTCTGCCATTTTTTTTTTTACTTACCTCCCGGTAGGCCCCCTAATCATCACAGACCCACAACAACTATTTTGCTGCTGTAAGTCCAAGGAGAGGAATGGGGCAGGGCAGGTTGGAAAATCAGAGATAAGAACATAAGAAGAGCCCTGCTGGATCAGGCCAAAGGCCCATCTATCTAGTCCAGCTTCCTGTATCTCACAGTGGCCCCACCAGATGCCTCCGAGAGCACACAAGACAACAAGATAACCTGTTTCCTGCTGTCACTCCCTTGCACCTGGCACAGAAAAAAACTACTTTTAAAGCCAGGAGGTTGCTTATGGCTTGTAACCCGTGATGGTCTTTTCCTCCATGAATCTATCCAAACCCTTTTAAAGGCATCTAGGCCAGGTGCCATCACCACATCCTGTGGCAAGGAGTTCCACAGATGAATTACACGCCATTCTAACTCTCCCTCCACTCAATTTTAGTGCATGTCCCCTGGTTCTGGTGTTGTGCGAGAGGGAGAAGAATTTCCCTCTATCCATTCTCTCCATCCCATGCATAATTTTATACGTCTCAATCAGGATCCAGCATACACCTTTGCTACTGAGATCCACTCTTCCACCCTGCTGGGAGGTCACAGACCCTGCCTTTTCTCCCTGTGAATCCCCTCAAAGTTGTCTTTGGGTTCACAATGCAATTTGTGAGCACAAAACATGTAGCTGGTGGGAAATGATCAAGCAGAAGTTCAGACTTAGATAGCACAGCTTCTTTGGGTGTAAGTAACTTTCTGGTTTCCATGATCCATCAGTTGACAATTGTTAACTGTGATTTTGAATACTACCCACAATCTGTATTAAGCCCCCAAGTGTTTAAAATGCCAGGAAGATTGCATTTCTCCATGCCTACAGTGTGAGCTGGATTATCATCATTTCCTGCAAGTTTCCAATGAACAAGACTTTTGGAATGAGAACAAAGATATGATGGAGATGTTTGATGGAATTGTGAGCTTTTGCCTGCATGTGTTGTGTTCGTTTGATTATCCATGAGGGCTATTTTATTTTCCCCAACAGTAGCAGATAAATATTTGAACTAAGCAGATAACCATATTGTGGTTCATAAATAGGAACTGGAATAATGTGTCATAAAGCTGAGCTTTGCATTTGCCAAGCAGCACAAAAACTATTTTGAAAGCTTTATTGTGCTTATGTACCGACTGTCTTAAATTATATTTTTCTCCTGAGGAATCACACAAAAAGGATCATCATAGAGTTGACAGGGCACCAATGAATTATGTAACCCACTGCTTACCTGGTTCTAAGAGTAATCCTAAAAGATCCCTGATAGTTCTACTATCTAATCCTCCCATGAAAACATTTAAGGAAGGAGATTTCAGAACATTTCAGGAGATTTCAGAACATTTCAGTATAGCTTTTTTCACAGTTGAACTGATCTGTTACGTAGGTAGAAGGACATGTACCACACAGACTGGTATCCTATGGCCTTCAATAGCCTGGAAAATGCTACCTTTCCCAGGGTCACTGGTACCTGGGTCACTGCTACAGCAATGCTGCAGGTGCCAGAGTGGGGGAGAGATCCCCTTCCCCCGTCTTTCTTCTTGACAATCCAGCACTGGAGCAGAGAACATGGGAGGGAGAGGTTTGGAGGCTGATGGATGGGAAGAAGGGTAGGAGCAGCTGGTGGGTGGATGGGCAAGGAGTTTGGAGACCCATGGAAGATGAAGAAGAGATTGCATCTCATTGTGTGCCCAGTGATATCAGAGGTGTGATGGAGTCCAACCTGACTTGTAAGTAGGTTTCAAATAAGTGGAGCCATTTCAAGAGGTGGCATCAGGTTTAGCATCACTGGGCAGTACCCCCAGGACCCTCAGAGGGCTTGTTGCTGATTTCCAAGACCCCCCCCCCCTGTTGTACTCACAGCCTTTGTGCAGTGGTGGTTAGTGACAGTCTCTATCATCTCCTCTCTCCCATTCTATCTGCCAAGGCAAGCCATGCCATGAACCTTAGGTAGGTGTTACCGATGGAAGGCAATTGTCTGAGGGCTCCCGGAAATCAGAAGCGAGCTCTTTCCCTGTTTAAATTATCTCTGCTGAACTCAAAGTGGGAAAGAAGTTATCCTGAACTTGGTTAGGATTGCACTGTAAGTTCCTTTTCCCACCGGTTACTGTAATTTGTAAACAGCTAACACAGACAAGTTCTGCCAGAAAGCATTAAAATTCTTGGGCAGTTCAAATAACAAAAAGAAACTTGTAAAAACGTTTCTCAGGACTTAAAGATCTAAGGGGATGAATGTACTGAGATAAGATGCTAGAAAATGAGCATTTATCATTATTTCCGTATAATTTTTTTTCAGTAAATGGGATTTCTTATAAATCACATTTGTGGCTAAGTGGAATGGAACTAGAAAACCATGCTGCATGCATACCAAGAAACCACATGAGATTAGACGAAGGGAAAAGCATTTTGGATGGGGTCTATTCTGTGGTCAATTGCTGGATTAGAGCAAAAGAATTCAAAGGCACTGAATTGATTTGTGATGTTCAGTTGCCTGTCAACACAAAAGACTGCATAAAGTCATGCCCAGTCACAGAAAGAATTGTGGGTTTTCTGTTTGGCTGAGTTGAATGTTCATTTAAAATAAGTGTTCCAACCCACTAGTGTTCTACTATATGCTTTGTACAGCAAGGTATTCCTTGTACAGTACCTTGAAAAAAAGGTATGTTCCCTTTTGAAAAAAAAGGCTATTCCCAATGGATCGCTATGATAGGCAGATCCTCCCAGGTAGGCTGTGCAAGCAATGCTGAGAGTGTCACTTGAGTGATTCAAAGGAATACTGCAGATGTTCCAAGTACATCTGCAAATCTATGGCAAGGTTTCTGAACATTCCCAATGCAAATCCATATGTCCTAGACCTGGCTGTACTGCTGTAGGTATCCTATGGAGTAAGAATAAGGAAAAGAACAAGAGAGAAGCTAGGAACATGGATAGACAGGATTCAAAGACCACAATCCTATGCATATCTACTCAGAAGTCCCTTTCTGTTCCATGAGACTTACTCCCATGAAAGGGTATAGAGCAAGGATTCTTAACCAGCGGTATCCATACACCTTGGTGGTATGGGAACCAAATGATGGGGGTATGGGACTCGATCTCTGAACAATTTTTTTTAAAAAAATGTTGTTAGATTAGATTATTAACTATCACCATTATCAATCCAGATTGAGATGTTCTGTTCCTAGCTATCCATGTGTAAATTAAAACCAAGCTATTAACATACTGGTACCAAATAGGACTGGTGTTGATGATGATTTCGACAGTCTGGCAAAGGGGGTATGGGGACATATTGGGCAATCTATTGGGGGTCTGTAATCATAAAAAGGTTAAGAACCCTTGGTATACAGGATTGCAGCCTTTTGGCCCAATCCTAGTGGTTCTCAAACTGGGATGCGTGGCTCCCAGGGGAGCTGCGGAAATCAGCCAGGGGAGCCACGGAGTGTCATGGAATCCTCTCGGAAAACAGTGCAATGCCAATTGGCAGGCATCAATATCATGTAATGGGGAGCCACGGCCAATGGTCACCAATGGTCAAGGGAGACGCAGGTCACAAAAGCTTGGGAAACACTGCCCAAGCCTATTCGGGCCTTGCACCACCAGAACAACAGTTCCTTTGGCATATGTCCCTTTACATCTCTCGCAAAACATGCCATGCCATTAGGTGCGAACTGGCTGCTGCTGCAAGCGGTGAGGAGCTATCCCCCTTCCCAGTCTCGATCCCCTGACCTGGGTCCCCACGGACTTGTGCCAGCAATCTAGGTCCATGCAATCAACCTGGTTCCACTCAGTGAGTGGGGCCAGCACAGGTTTACCCTCTAGTCTAGGGCAAGGAAACAAATGTTTCCTTACCCCGAGGAGGCCTCTAGGGTCTGAAACTCCCCTGCAGGTTAAGGCAAAGGGAGGGGGATCACGTGATGCAGAAGTGGCTTTTGGGAGTGCCAGAGACTGTCCTCCAGCCCTGCAGCCAGCGCAGTTTGCCATGCAAAGGTAAAGGGATGCTTTTTAAAAACTTTTTTCTTTTTTAAGGTGGACTTGGCCTTTGCGGTCATCCGTGGGTAGCAGTGGTGTAGCTAGGGTGGGGCGGGTATTCCCAGGGGTGACACGCCAGGAGGGGGGTGATGCGCCAGGAGGGAGACGCTTCCTAGGCCCATTCCCGTGCTGCGTCTTCTTCAGCGGCTCGGCTGCTTCTAACTAGGCCAGGCAAGGCTGAAAGCGGTGCATGCGCACAACGCCGCTCGAAACCTTGCCCTCAGAAGGGCCGAACGAAGACCCAATCGCGTCTGCGTTTGGCCCTTCTGAGGGAAAGATTTCAAGTGGCGTTGTGTGCATGCACCGCTTTCAGCCTTGCCCGACCTAATTAGAAGCAGCTGAGCCGTCGAAGAATTTTGCACAACGCAAAATTTCGCACAACGCAATAGTGTCCCACCAATTTCTAGGCCATCACAACTGACCAGTGGCACAAATTTCCAGATTCAGGGATCATTTTGATTTCTCTTCTGTTGCATTGCTAGCATTGGCACCGGGGGGGGGGGCGATGGCGCATTTTGCGTCATTGCCACACCCCCTGCACTTCTGGTAGGCTTCATTTCAAGCCTTCCAGGACACAGGGCGGGCAGGAGGGCCCACAAAACTCACTGATTTTGGCACGTTTATATTCTGCGACTGCAAACACTGCCCTCCAGCTGCAGAAAAAGCAGCTGCAGAGCATGAAAATCCTGCCGTGGCTCCTCCTCGCAAGGAGACTGCGGTTCTCACCCAGGGGCATTGCATCCCCCAGCCCCCCCCCCCATTGCGACGCCACTGCTTCTATTCTCCAAACCACTTTCTGGACCACATTGCAGATGACCCAACCGAGAATAGCTGATTGCTTACACCATCTGTTTACCAAGGCGCCTTAAATACTAACATGCATGACCAAGATGGAGACGATCCAAGTGTAACCAAAGAGAATGTGGAGATTGAGAGTATCCTTCCTATTTAGCCACAGCACCCTATTCTTTCTCCACATACTTGAAAGGTTTGAATCTAGCATAAGTTTCCTTTGAAAGAGTAAGAAGTCAATTAGTCTAGCTTCGTTTTAGTGCATTCCAGAGTTGGGAAAAAACATTTATAAACTTTATTGAGACATTGAAATGAAAATATGGACTGAAACATATCAGTAAATGGATACCAATGAGTTAAACGGAATTAAATATAAAGAAAATGACAAACAGCAATGCAGCTGAAATACAATGGACATGTGGGATAAATGATAAAGTAGGTCATGAAGATGAAATAGACCTCCGTATCAAACTGTTCTCCACCCAATAGTGTGGTTGCCCACCCAATGACCTTGCAGTTCTACTCCAATTCAATTTAAATACGTGAAAGGCACAACTGGAAAAGCTGTGCACTCCAACAACTTGGGTGGTGCTTTACTCTACATACACTTGAAGTGCATTTCTTGGGTAACGACAATTTAAAAACAAACACACACCTCATTTTATACATATAAAAGGATAACAGCCAAGACTGAAATTGTTCAACATGCAGCATACATTACAGTGGAAGGAGGAAGGAGATCTCCCAAGAAAGAGGAAATGGGCGCACATCTCGTTTATAGCAAACTGCAACCTTCCTTCATAATGAAAAACAAGCCTGCAAAAGTTTCTGTGTGTCCCGTCCTTCTGCCAACAAACAATCCTTTTTTTGTGGGATTTACCTCCGGTCACTATGAAGAAAAACTACAGCCCTGATCCAATTTCCAATAAAGTAAATGAAACCATTCCCATTGACTTTAATCCATTTTGGACGGGGTTTTGTATAACCGATTCTGTTCAAGCACCCCAAACACACACCCTCTTTGTCTCTTTGCCTGTGGGAACTGGCCTGCCCTCCAAGCTGACAGTTATTTTTTCCTCTTCATTTCCAGGATATATCTTGGAATGAAACAAAATTATAATCCAATGAAAGTATGAGAAGAATTATTGTCTTTCATCACACAGAGCTGACAATCTTTTTAAAAGATTGGCAGCTGTGAGTTGAACAAATGACAAAAGCAACTACATGAAAACAATTTAACTAAAAATATTCCAATCAGTGAGTTGGGCACAATAGCAAGATGGCATCAGGCAGCGCTCTGGGTCATACTACCCCTGATACTTA
The DNA here is from genome assembly GCA_026170595.1 of Plestiodon gilberti rubricaudatus. Lineage (NCBI taxonomy): Eukaryota > Metazoa > Chordata > Lepidosauria > Squamata > Scincidae > Plestiodon > Plestiodon gilberti. The sequence continues at coordinate 20,989,427 of JANXHW010000002.1, read as the reverse complement.
CCTTCAGGCAGCCCAATCCTGTCTAGCAGGACATGGTGGCACAAATAAGGCGCCTGCCGCATCCTGTGCAGGACATTCGTCCCCTTACCCCAAGTAGAGCCTCAGCCACCCCAATGGGTCTACTCGAATATGTGCCAGCTATTTTGCTGGTGCACATTCAAGCTGGTCGTGTAACATTGGCCAGGCCCAGGAAAAGGGATAGGATATGGTGGAGGAGGCTGCTGCCTATCCCTCCCCTTTCTCGGGCCCAGCCAACCAATCCTACCCCCTGAAACGCCCCATTCCGCCCTCCCCACACCCCTCCGCGGGGACTCACCTCTCCGCCGTGGCGTCGGTCTGTCCTGCAGAGCTGGAGGAGCAGCACAAGCCTTTCCGCCAGTGCCGCTTACTCATGGGTGCCACAAATGTGTTTTACGGCATGTTTGCAACACCTTAGACCAGTGGTTCCCAAACTGGGAGGCGTGGCTCCCAGGGGAGCCGCTGAAACCAGCCAGGGGAGCCGCGGAGTGCCACGGAATCCCCTTGGAAAACAGTGCAATGCCAATTGGCAGGCATCAAGTAATGTAATCGGGAGCCGCGGCCAATGGTCGCCAATGTTCAAGGGATCCGCAGGTCGAAAAAGTTTGGGAAACACTGCCTTAGACCAGCGGAGCGATCACTCTACCTGTCTAAATTTAGACTGGATTGCACTGAGGGTTGCAGTAGGGATTACATCAACAAAATACATGTGAACACTTGAAAGCACTATACAAATTATAAGTACTTTTATTACTTACTTGGATATTTGGGTAGTGTGATAGGATTGACTGTGGGACCAAAGAACAAGAATGTGCTTCCTGAACGATCCTCTCAAGAGAGAGATTGGCAGTGACCCTTTGCTTTTCCAGAATGCACTTGACAAAGCAATGCAAGAACATTTTATATGCAAAATCCATGGAGCCTCATCACCCCTTTTCCTTGAAAACAAAACTGATACAAAAAGAAAAAAAAACCTTGATAACAGGTAGTATGAAGACCAGAGTTAATTACAGGGGTCATTTCATGAAATAATGAAATAAAGTCTTTTCAAGGTCCTAAAGTATACAGTACCTGTGAGCACTGAATTTCATTAGACTTCTGAGTAGGCATTCATTTTTCAGCGACTATTATGGGTTCTACTGTCCTCTGAGGTGTGGTAGTAACCCATAACAGAGCTTTCTCTGTGGTGGCCCCTGCCCACAGAGCTTTCTTCCCTGCCCTGTGGAATACAGTAGTTTGCAGGTCCAGAATATAGGAGGAAGCGGCAATGAAATATCTGTTAGAGATTTTATAGTGGCAAATCCTAGTGGAAACAATTTGATGACAGAGGAAAAGACAGTGGCTGTTTTCTCTTGAATGCATTCTATGCATCCTTTTTTAAAAAAGCAGGAAGTTAAAATACATCCCTTTTGGGTCTCATGAACTATTTCACAGAGCTGAAGCAATGAGAGAAAATATGTAAAATAGCTTGATGTGTACACATCTATTAAGTTCCACTACCTTAAAAATGCAAACTGTGTGTGTGTGTCTGTGTGTGTGAGTGCATGCGTGTACACACACACACACACACACACACACACACACACACACACACACACACACTCATTGCCAAAGGCACAGTATTCCAAAAATTAGTTGTGCTATTATGCCTTGAAAATGGATATTCCATAAATTGGTTCAACATGAAATGTTTTCCCAATTTGCACTGGTCCTTTACATTACAAACCCGGGTGGTCTCTCTCAACCAACATCTTCCTGGTGTTAAGTCAGGCAAAGGTGTTTGTAAAAGCAAGACCCAGGGAAAAAAAGGGCTTTTTCGGTTATAACTACTACTGTGATTGGTAGCAAAAGAAAATTCTCCTGCCAGCAACAACAGCAGAACAAACTTTTGGAATGGTTGTACAGTACAGTACTGGTAAATGGAAAAGAAAAAAGTGTTCTTAATTTTTAAAGAAGAACATTCTCATCTAGTTTAGCCTCTATACCGCACACAAAGCCCAGGCAACCTTTTCCTATGAATTAAATTTGGTGCTGAAATGAAAATTGCACTACACAAGTGGAGCAGAGATACTGCTTGTACCACTTACTATATTCCTCTTTGCCGGAAGCTTGTTCCACATGTGCTAGCTCATTCATCACTTGCCGACTACAATACCCAAAGGTGGCTTTAAAAGGAATTAGTCAAATTCACGTAGGATAAGTTTATCAATGACTTCTAGCTAGAATCTTCGGGATTATAAAAATACTCCAATGCAGATTATAAATGTATCCCAAATGTACAGCAAAATGCAGTTTGTTTTTCCAAGGGAGGGGTTAAAAGCATTACATTTTAGGTGATATGAAAATTTTGTTTGTTAAACCTGCAATCAGCCTGCAATTCCATTAAATAATCACTGGGTTGTTACATTCAGCAAGTGAAAAACATGTGTGAAACAGTCCATAGAATGCCTTGGAACTGTGATAGTCAGAAGTAGATGACTATCAAATAGTTAGAAGTAGATGACTATCAAATAGTTAGGTACAAGACCAATGAATTGAGACACATTTTGTAAACATTTGCATGGGGAAAGCAATGTTAGAAGAATGGCACAATTTATGACCCACCACACTGAGGCTACAATCCTATACATATTTACCTGGGAGTATGTCCCACTGAACTCAATGGGACTTTTGTCTGGATAGGCATTGTAGGATTGCATGGTAATTGGAGCACATCAGCCAGATATCCCACAGGACCAGCCCTACTACAAAACAGAATGAGACAACCCACTTCACAGATGGTAGGACCTGGGTGCCCTTAGTAGCACACTGTTATTGTTAAGTTATATTTTCTAACCCAAGCCCCAAAACATTTTGAGCCCCCCTCTCCCTCTCTCTCACACACACACTTTTGCTGTCTCGGGTAAGCAAAAAACACGAGTTTACGAGTCCTTGGTGGGTTGCCATTTATGGATGGTGGACTGTTTCAGAAGCAACCCTGCTTTAGGCTGTAGCAGAACTTCACTGCTGGTCTACATTTTGTCTGAATATAAGGTAATTCATTGTTATAAATTGGCAACTCCAGTATCAAATGCAGACAGAGCTCGTCCATTTGAGAGCCTGTGTTTCATGCATTATGGACGGTATATGTATCAAATGCTACAAAAGCCTGAGGGTGTCTTGCAGTTATGCCAAAATCGTATGCATTTCCATGTTTTGCACACATTTTCCTCCATTCCAGTTATTCTAGTTCATTAACCTTCAAAAACAGAGGTTGATAAGCACATCGTTTCAGGTTCTATTTGTCTCTCTGTGATGTTTTTGTTTCATTTGGTTGTGTTTTCTTCTCCAGTCATCTGGTTTCATCTTTTGCTTTATAGCTTCATTGTATTCACTAATTTTCCCTTTATCGTACTCTTTCCATCTATGTTGGCAGCCATGCAGGCCGTGGCTGCTTGAAGGTTCTAGCATATCAGTCCTTTCTAAGACTTCTCCTACACAGCACACTCTTGCAGCCTAGCAGGCAGGACACCTTGGGAAAAGTTGATCTGTGTTCAGACCTAATCTGAAAAGCAAAGAGATCAGCAACGACTGAAATGGAAAAAAAAGTGGGTTGTGCATCAAAGCTGCTGCTTCTTAATGGCGCAATCCTGGGGATCTTTAGAATGGCGGAGCGAGTGCTCCGCCATTCTGAAGTATCACAAACGTGCCGTAAAGAACGTTTGCGACTACTCGGGAGCAAGGGAGGCCGGCGCAGAGGCTGGCCTCCCTCACTCTGTCGCCGGAGCGCCCGCGCGTCTGCCGGAAGAGGTAAGTCGGGATCCGGCAGGCACAGGAGCGGTTTGGCAGGCGAGGGAGGGGGGGCGTTGGCCTAGCCGGCCCAGGAGGGGGAGGGAGATGGCATCGGCCATAGCCCCGTCCCCACCGGGTGGCTAGGCCGTTACACAGCCTCCTCCAACTTCTACCAGCTATTTAGCTGGCGGAAATCCGAGGAGGCCCCCTTCCCCGAGTAGACCTCCAGCCCACCGGTTGACGGGCAGCCCGGGCTCAGGATCCGGCTGGCGGCCCTGGGCCACTGGGCCACATCCTTAGTCAGGATTGCGCTGTAGGTTGCATAATGGTTGGATAGTTTTTAGTGTGCAATTAAAGAAAAACAAACACGTTTGGATGAATGTCTTCACACATTGATGTTTTTAGGGAATCTAAAATGCATTAAGAGCACGCATTAACATGTAAGGTGTAATGCTCCAACGTCACCATACAGGCAAGGGCTGACTTTCAAACCAGTGTTAAAGACTCAGGGCCCTCAGAATGGCCCAGTGCCAATCCCTGAGTCTACAGCCTTCAATCCACAATGATTGAGAGATTTTCTCAGCCAGGAAAATCGCTATGTTTTTGAGAGGGGAAAATCCTCTCTCTCATCCTATCCACAAAATAGGAGCTTTTATCCAGGGGCCCCTGTGATGATGCAAGGCCGCAGAGCCAGCACTGTCCGAAGACGCTTCCGTGGTCATCATGACTAACAAAGCGCTGTTACCTTCCCACCACAGCGGTACCTATTTATCTACTTGCAATTTCTTGCTTTCGAACTGCTAGGTTGGCAGGAGCTGGAACAGGAGACAGAAGCTCACTCCGTCATGTGGCACTCGGGTCTCGAACTGCTGTCCTACCCACTGGCGTTGCTAGATGTGGGGCGGAACAGTAAATCTTGCACAACTGTAACGGCTCCGTTCCATGGTGGCCCCACCCACTCGCCGTCGGAACCAGTCCGAGCGGTGAAGGCAATGTGCAGGGAGTCTCCTGCACGTTGCCTTCGCAGCTCGACTGGTTCCGACGGCGAGTGGGCGGGGCCACCGTGGAACGGAGCTGTTACCACTGTGCAAGACTTACCGTTCCACCCCACCTCTAGCAATGCCAGTGGTCCTACCGATCTTTTGGTCTGGAATTCAGCGTCGTAACCGCTAAGCCACTGCGGTCCCTCTGTTAAGGAAAACTCCACCATACATCCAGGTAAGAGGGAGACACAGTGGTCAGTTGGGCAAGAGTCCTGGCCTTGGTCCTTTCTACAGTTCTACTTCAGGGAGTCAGGATTGGTTTCAGCTTCCTCTTGAGAGTATATTCTGTGGCAAAACCCAATTTGTCCTGTATAGTATGTGAATTGGCTTCTAAGTGGGTCAATTATAGACCCTTAGCTGGAACCTGATAACATACATTAGTCTTCATAGTAATGGAATGTTAGTGAATGTTCTTTGGCTTCCTGGTCACGTTGTCACAGTGACAGCATGTTGAACTCCTGCCACCACATCCACTTCCAATATGAATAAGTCCTTCCTGGCTGATGGTCCACTTCTAATTTTTTAAAAAAAAAAATTGCTAAGAATACAAGGCACAATCCAGTAAAAGTTAGTCATGATTACAACACTGAAACGCATGTGGCTTAAGTTTAGTTTTGACTACAGTAAAACATTTATTTTGAAGTGAACCTCATTGAACTCAATGGAACTTGCTTTTGAATAAACATACATAGAATCACACTGCACATCCCGTTTGACTGATTTCAAGGGGACTTTAGTCTACGGATAGGATAAAAATAAGAAAAGGAAAATAATAATAATGTAATATATAATAATATAATATACAGTATTTATATACCGCCTTTCTTGGTCATTGGATTTCTCCTCTGACTTTACTTCAAGGTGGTGTACATGGGCAGGCTTTCCTAACCCCCCTAATGAGAGGTTTTACAATATACTGTACAAATGTCCAATCTTTCATGAACAGCTACATTCCAGGTGGTATCCTTTTGCAGCCTGGCTTTTTCTGCTGGCTGGCGCCTCCCACACTCGACCAAAAATAAGAAATACTTCTCAAAAGCCCATGTAGTTGTGGCATCATATACACAAAAATATAACCACGCAGTCACACGACATAGAAGTGCCTTCAGTCTTCTGTATCACACCTCTTATGTTCTGGAACTGCAGCACCCAACAGTTCATCTTCTGGGTGCAGCACTGCACCCACCAGTCCGCTCCACTGTCTTCAAATACAGAAATGTACAGCAAGTCCTCAAAGTTATTGATAGGTTCTTCCTGGAAACTGCAAAGCAAAACAACTTATAATGAAACCAATTTTACCATAGGCTAATTGATAAACATAAACGTTTCTATGGCATTTTCCCATCAACTTTAAAACGAAACAACTTTAAGTGAGAACTTACTGTATATGTGTAATGGGACTGCTATTGTAGCTGAGAGGCACACACAATCAAAACCTAGCTCATAATCTTCAGTGGTGTAGGCTGTGTCATACTGAAAGTATGAAATAATCATCTTTCATCTTAAATTGTAAGAAAACATGGCTATCCATGCTTAGGTAGTTGTGTAAATGTCAACACATGAACTTTTGACCCACCCAACCCCTAGAAAGCCATTTTAAATCACAGAAGCAAAAGTTCCAGTAAATGCCTGTAATTAGTCTCATTTCCAGTGTTTGTCTAACACAGTCTGACGTCCAAGCATGCCATCATTCAGTTACTGGATACAAATGACCTTTATTTTTCATACTCTGGTGTTGGGAATGTGTGTGTATGAGAGAGAGAGAGAGAGAGAGAGAGAGAGAGAGAGAGAGAGAGAGAGAGAGAGAGAGAGAGAGAGAGAGAGAGGAGATTCACATATGTTCTGCCAAGGCTTAAAATGCCTTGATGCAGTCCATCACCAATATCTAACTAACTGAGGTTATGACTGGTTTATTACAATGCCCAGTGGTGAGAAGACTTGGCTGTCTGGTCAGGCAGATTGGAAGGGCTTAGACAATTACTAATTGAGCTGCATACTTTGCTGTAAAGTTGGGGAAAAGACATTCCAAATAGATTCAGTCTTCTGTAATCATTCCCTGACAGTTGCTTCAAAATAATCAACGTATAAAATTATGCATATAATCAAGCTGAACCTCCTTTCAGTGCGGAAAGTGAATCCTAAGGATTAATTTTACAAAACAGAGGCTTCTGTTACTTAATATAAACTGGATTCATCAAAACCACTCATTTAGGACTGCAGGAAATAAGTTACTTCTGTCATGGTGGTGGCATTCATAAACAGTAAAACCCTCTTTTTTTCTGAACCTGGGAACTGCTAGTAGTCTTTGTCCTAGTAGTACTGTAATTTGAATTCACTGGAAGTCCCTCATGCTGCAGCACCATGACTCTGACAATACACCTCTAAAAACCGGTTCACAAATACGTGTTGATCAGTTGAGGACCGCAACACTAAATGAGAACATGCAAGGGTGCCTGAACAAATGCAATGCTAACAGTCCAGACAGAACTTTCAGATCACCCAATCTAACCTCAAACCGTGGGTTTCAAAAGAATCATTTAATAAATCCATCTGTGTGCCTTTAGGTGGGGCCTGTTTATGTAGCTGCCATGTTCTGTGTAGTTGTAGCACCTTTCAAACTGTCATAATCATGCAAAATCACAGCAGCCACACCAAAATCGGAAACACCATTCATAAAACCGCATCACCACATAAGCCCTGCCCACTGAAAGCCCCAAATGCACTTAAGTTACTGTTGGATAGTGAAAAAGTCCTTAAAGAAGGTCAGATGTAACTGAGGCTACAAGCCTATGCACATTTTCCTGGGAGTAAGCCCCATTGACAACAATGGAATTTACTTCAACCGCAGAACCATGAGCTGTCGATCGAAAGGTCGGCAGTTCGAATCCACGACGGGGTGAGCTCTTGTTGCTTGGCCAGCTCCTGCCAACCTAGCAGTTCCAAAGCATGTTAATGTGAGTAGATAAATAGGTACTGCTTGTGGGAAGGTAAACAGTGCTCCGTGTTCCAGCTGCATGCTACGCGCTGCGGCAAGGAGAGTCGTGTCGGCCACATGACCACGGAGGCGTCTTCGGACAATGCTGGCTCTTCGGCTTTGAAATGGGGATGAGCACCACACCCTAGAGTCGGACACGACTGGACTTAATTGTCAGGGGTCACCTTTACCTTTACCTTTACCAAACATGCATAGGCTTGTTCTTTTGCAGTGTTACCTCTTCTCTCTTATTTGAATCACTGAGAGGAGACTTGTAAGAGTGGATTCTATATGGAAAACATGGGAAACAATTGTAAATTCAAGACAAGGCAATGTCTCTTTATTGGTCAATTAAAAGAACATACAAACATAGTTGTATTGGGTCATTGGTTGCCAAGGGCAATAGATGACAGGCATTATTGAGTTAAAATCTCAAGACATTGACCTTGCAAACCCCAGGGGCCAAACATTCAAAGGCAAGTATGCATGAAGCATACACACAAGTCCTATTCCTTGAAAAGAGATTTGGACAAATACCTCTTGCTCAGTGTTAGAAGAATTTATTCTAAGAAGCTTCAATGTTTCCAGCTCCCTCCTAGGACACCAGAAACAATGGTATTTAGAGGAAGACTCATGCTCTGTTGCAGTGTATAATCCTGGTACATAACCTTTACTATGTTTACAAGTTAATGCAACTATCCCTACCCATATATGTTCAGGGTCAAGGCATATATAAGTTCTCTTAAAAGTAGGATCAGACCGTGAATCAGGTTTGATTGCTTTGCCTCCTTGAGATTATACAGAGAACAGTCTGTAAACAGGTCTTCTAAGAATCTCCGTGTGAAAGAGAGAGAGACAGGTTGCAATTCTATATATAGTTACCCGAGAGTAAATCCCATTGAACTCAATGGGACTTGCTTCTGAGTAGATATGCATAGGATTGTGCTGAAAATGTATGCCTCTCACATCACAACCTTCACTCAGGAAGACCATCCAAAACATTAGTTTGAGATCATTTCCTGATCCATAAACGGAGAAGGAAGCATGGTTTTCAATCAGTTCAGGAAGTGCTTTGTTGTGCTTTGTTGTGGGTGAGACTGATGCCATTTCAGGCTTTGAGGAGAGACAAAGATTTCAGTAGAGAACAAGATTCAAAGACCTGCTGCTCTAAAGCACATTTCTGTTCACTCGTAGCCTACTTTTCTCTCCCAAAACTCACATGTACATGGGGTTCCCAGATGGTCTTCCATTCAGGCACTGACTGACCAAACTCAGGCCTGCTTCAGCAACGTGGCTCCATCATCTGTCTTCAGACCCTACCTAGGGCCTTGTAAAACTGCAATGTATTTTAAGTACATTTGTGGTAGCTACCTTTGATCTAATAATAGCCAGTGATATAGATGCTCCTTTAGAAGTAATCATATGTGGCTTAGAGGAGCAAGTGCCCTCACCTCATATCGTTAAAGGGCAATCCCTTGGTGGTAGGGGGAGTCAATCCTGAGCTCCCAGAATATAGGAAGAATACAACAGTAGCACCTGGGCCATCTGGTCTGATCAAAATAGTCGGAAGGGCTACAGATGAGTTATTATCTCCACCAGTACCCACTTGCACCTCCTTAAGACCTTCACGGTTGGGGGAGAAAGGAAGGACCCAACGGCCAAACAACCCATTAGGTTAAACATGTGTTTTGTGTTTTCCTTTCGGTATTCATTCATTTTATAAAAATAGCAGCCACATGGAGGAGGGGGAAATGAATCAGGACAGCAGTAAGTGAGGGTGGGTTTTTTAATCCATGCTCCCCATGCTGCATGGATAATAGAAATCACCCTGCCATCTCCAATTTGCCCGATCTGCCATTAGCAGCACTAGCAGCTTCCCTCCCCTGGGCAGCTGGAAGGCAGAGGCTAATTTCATCAGGGTTTTGGCACCAGGCAAGTAGATAAAGGGGGGGGGGAAGGAAAAGAAACCTTTTCTCCGTGCTACACATTCCCAGTAATGGTTGAGCACATCTTATATCATGGCTGCTATTTTAAAAAGAAAAAGAAGATGGAAAGGAAAACATGCAATTCCTGTCAGATGGAAATGTGTCTCAAATATAATAAGTAAAATAATATAGTAGTGATAATTTCACTGGATTTACTTTCTCGGTTTGCTCCTGTCCATGTCTGTGAAAACGTTTACCAGTTTGAAGAGTAACTCTAGAATAAATTTCAAAAATTTAGAGTTTATGTTACTAAAGGTTGAAAAGCCCTGTCTTTTCTGATATTCACCTGTATATATAAATACCTCAAAGAAAATGCAATTCCATTTCACTGGTCCAACAATAATGTTGGCCAACCGCAGGTGATCACTGACTACTTACTATACATTCTAGATTTTTTTAAAAAAATGGAATTTGGAAATAGGGAAGGAAGTTCTCCCTCATTCCGGTGTCGGATCTCCACGTGGACGACAACGGAAGATAAGTGCTCCATCGCTGGCCACATGGGCGGTCCGGCTGGGCGAGGGAGGGGGGCCATTGGCCTAGCCAGCCCAGGAGGGGGAGGAGGATGGTGTCAACCATATCCCCATTCCCGCCGGACCGGCTACACCATTACACAGCCTCCTCTAGTTCTGACAGAAATCTGAGGAGGCCGATAGGGCCAGCCCGGGTTTACGCTTGGGAAGGGGACAAGCGTCCCCTTCCCTGAGTAGACCTCCGGCCCAGCGTGCACCAGGCAGCCCATGCACAGGATCCAGCAGGAAGCCCTGGGCCACCAGCCAGATCCTTAGTCAGGATTGCGCTGTCGGTTTCCTTGGAAATAGCATATCCCCCATTGATTTAAAAACCAAGAGCGTATTTGTTCTCTGGTTCAACAGATATATGGAAAAACATAGAATCTGCTACAAACAGTTCAAAATATACTTCAGTAGGTACAGTGGGCAAAATGGTCAGCTGTTTGGCAGTGGCACGGAGTGGAAGAAAAAGTGTAGAGAAGAGGAGCGTGGTGGGCTAGAGCATCTCTTCTCTCCTCCACACTTCCTCTTCCACTCCATCTCTTACTTCCTTTTACACTCCAGGGAGTGGGAGGAGCAGGGGGGGCAACATTTGGCATGCCGCTTCAGGTGCCAGCAGGTCTTCTTGGGCCTGTCCTGGGGACAGGCAAGTATTTTGAGACTCTCTAGCATTCCCTGAGTGTAGAATAGTCCAATGAGAGGGAAGCCGCAAGATCCCAAACATTCAGAAGGGGAATGACTTAAACCCAGTCTAAACATTATGGCGCACTATTAATTTGGTGTTATTTAGGATCATCTAACTATGTAATCACATGAGATTTCCTCTCTGTTCTATCTCAAGAATCCACCTCAACTCCCCCATGGTGACTGATTCCTGTGATAAAATCATTGCGTTGGCACTCATATTGTTAAGCCCAGGTCCTACCTGTTGTCACGCATATTATGCAAAAAATGTGTGAATCATCTCTATGTTTTACTGTATTCTCTAGTTCTATCTCTGATCCATGCCCTTTATGAACATAAGAAGAGCTCTGCAGGATTAGAGCAAAGGTCCTTCAAGTCCAGCATCTCCTATTGCACATTGGCCAACCAGGTGCTTCTGGAATCCAGAACCAGGGCTTGAAGACAATGGCCTTCTGCCACTGTTTCTCCCCAGCAAGTGGTATTCAGTGGTGCAGCCTCTGAGCCTGAAGGTCCATTTAGCCATCGTGGACTTCACCATAAATGTGTCTAATTCCCGGGGGAGGACTGAAGTTCAGTTGTGGGGCACATGCTTTGCATGCAGAAAATTCCAGGTACAATCTCTTGCATCTCCAGTTCTGAACTAGATGAACCGAACATCTGATTCAGCATAATGTCGCTTCATATGTTCAAAACCATGTACGCTCATGGTCATCACCACAGTATGTTAGAGCACACTCCATGTGCTGTGTGTAAACATTGTCTCTTTATGAAACCAACCAATATATGTCCTGAGCTTATTGACCATAGAAGAGCAAAACTGTAGCATTCGGCATTCATATGCTACTTTGTCAGGTTAGGTTTTTGCTTTACAAGCTAACTGGCATTTTGGCCATGGACCAGAAATGATGGCTTGTATTCTACATGCAAAGCCCTTCGGGTAAGATGGGGTACTAATCTCAATAAAAATCTCAAAAAAAACCCAAAACACTTTGCATTAGTGGTGGTAGGTTATTATAGAACCTATGACGTTGCCTTCTGCTGAATTAGACCATGGGTCTAACGGACCCCAGTGGCACCTACAGCAGTGTATTGGTTGAGAAGATGGTCTGCTCTCCAAGCACCAGCTAAGGAGTAACAAAGAAGAAGACGGTGACCATGGGTTCACCTAGTTCAGTACTGTCTACTTGAACCAAGCAGGCATTTTTCCTAGCAACTGTTACCTGATCCTTTAACTAGAGATTGTACCTGGGACCTTTTGCATGCACAGCAGATACCCTACTACTGAGTTATGGCCCCTCCATATAGAGACAGTTGGTGCAAGGGTTTGTCTGAGATTCAGATCTGACCCCTCTCTCCCATCCAAAGCAGAATCATGTCCATGGACTAATATACCTCACACAACATGCCACTTAACTGAAGCATTACATTTCTGAAAACAGGAATATTTCCATGAGCATCCAGCGAAATCAGAGGGGTTACTAGCTATGAGCTAAATTGGAATTGAGCCGTTGATGTCTGACGTTGGACTGCATGACATTAATTTGTTCCACTGGCTTGGTTCTGCAAAGGCTGATGTGTTCCCCATGTTGTACAAAGTAGTTTACCATCTTCCAAAGTGTTAAAATTGTTTATAGAACACATCTGCTGTCCTGTATCATGTAATCACTGAACACTGTGTTTACAAACCGCTACACATAGAACAGGTTATAAAATGTCTCAAAACTCAGGAAAGCATGACATTTCTAATGAAAAGGTCTTTTTTCACCATACTAGATTCTCCATCCTCCTCCCCTGTGTCTGTATATAATGACATCAAAGTGCATCAGCTACCACTGGTGCAAATTCCATTCTCTAAAAACCATGAAAGTCCCAAATGCAATTTGGCAAAGAAAGTAGTAGAAACTTGGGCGGGGTGTTAGATGGGATGTTGGCTCTCAAATAATCAGACGTCAAGAGACAAATGTTACAGGCTAGCTAGAGCCATGTGAAAATCTCCTGTGGAAGTTGCTTTGAAATTAGTGGACGTTTACCCAAGAACATCTCTTATGCCAACAGTTGGAAAGGTACATATGGGTGGGGGGAAGATTTTGGCTTGCAAATCCAAGCCTTTCATTTATCCACATGGTGCTATCCAACCCCTTCAGAAGACAGCTAGCCCTCACACGCAGCGGAGGTTTCTTTCCAATTTGCTACCTCCTATTGGCACCCCCTTCTGTGACCTCTCGGCGGTCTGTTCCCCACCTGTTCCCCGATGTACCAAGCAATCTGTGGAAATACTAGTGTTCCAAATCCTTGGAATGAGAGGCATCCCTTGGCACACGTCTGTCCACCACTTAAGAGTCCTTTAGAAATGCTGTTTACATAATTCTTATTATTCCTAGCATTGGTACAAAACGATTTGGACACATTCCGCCTCCAAATGAGTCTCTTAACACTGTGTACTTGCACATTTCACCATATCATGACACTCGCCAACCAGAATCATGTTCTTCAAATTCTGGAGGCTAGGGGATTTTCCATGACTAATACATCCCATGCCTGTTTACTCTATTTAATCACAGTGGTGCATCATCTCCCCCACCGCCCTTCATTCTTCTGTCAAGCATGCTGCTACCAGGGCAGTTCGCACTGAACACTTCTGTTTTGATTTGCCTTTGCACACCAGACCTCAAATTAAAAATGTCTGGTTCTTTGGACAATCTGGCTTCCCCTGCTAACTAGGCAAGAGGCACTTTTTCAGTTGGTGCTCCTCTTATATTTAGAAGGGGGAGAGTAACTGCCTCCCTTTCACCCCAGCACAGTGTCCTTTCTCGTGGCTGTTTGCTGGTGGTGTTCTGCATCTTTTTTAGATTGTGAGCCCTTTTGGGACAGGGAGCCATTTAATCATTTGGTTTTGTCTGTAAACCGCTTTGTGAACTTTTGTTGAAAAGCAGTATATAAATACTGTCTTTAATTATTATTATTATTATTATTATTATTATTATTATTATTATTATTATTATTATTAATAATAATAATAATAATAATAATAATAATAATAACAACAACAACAATAATAATACTGGTTGCTGCATTCAGGGGTTTCAAGGGTCAGCTGGGTGGGCCATTGGAAGCAGGGGCGTCGCTGTTGCCTGGCGAGGCGGGCTGGGGCCCCCGAGGTGACGCGCGCACACACGCGCAGAAAGGTGACGCGCGCACATGCGCGCGTCGCCTCCCCTGCGCGTACACGCGCGCGTCACCTGGGGGGCTCCCGCCCGCCTCGCCAGGCCAGGAGAGCCGGCTCAGGGACGTCTTCCCTGGCCGGCTGCCCGGGGCCTTCTGAGGAAGGCCCACTGCGCGAACGTTATTTATAACGTTCTTTTGCGCATGCACAGACCGTTCCTGAGGGAAAAGGGCTGCCCTTTTCCCTCAGGAACAGTCTGCACATGCGCAAAAGAACGTTATAAATAACGTTCGCGCAGTGGGCCTTCCTCAGAAGGCCCCGGGCAGCCGGCCGGGGAAGACGTCCCCGAGCCGGCTGCAACGATTGAGGGGGCGCCCCCTCCCGTCGGGCGCCCCGCAAATCGTGCCGGGGCCTACGGCCGCGCCAAAGATTACTAAAGGGGGTGTGTCCAGGGGGAGGGGTCACTAGGGTGATGCGCGTGCCCGGCCCTGGGGCAGCGCGTGCCCTAGTGACGTCTCTGATTAGAAGTCCTCAGCTGCCCCTAACACTGGCCTGACTATATGGGGCAGGTTTGGGCCTTGGTGGCTACTGAGGTGAGATCAGAAAGAAGATCACCTAATTCATAAGCTGCTCTGCTGCATCCCAGAGTTACATCCAGGTTTTGCACTAACAACACCCTTTGGGCGACTAAGTGCTGAACAAATCTCACCAGGGCTCAGCCTGGCTTAAAAAAACACACCACCAAACTAGAACAATACCCTGCACTGCTTCCATTGGCCGCAATGTTCTTATTAATTTCAGCATAATGATATTTGTATGCATCCTTCCTCCTCGCCACAGCATCTGGGCACAGAAAAAGTTATAAACAAGACACACAATAAAAAAAAATGAAACAGACCCAAAAGAGACAATTATAAACAGCCCCCTCCCTGTATTACCTCAGAACACCATAGGAAAAATCCCAGTGCTGCATAATTCAACAAATATTTCACTCAAATGACTTGCCTTACATCGTTTGCCAAAAGGTCAGTCAGCCTGTGTTCTAGTGAGCTACCAACAGAACCTGGGTGGTCTCAACAAAAACACAGGCCGGAGTCTTTGGCGTTCTGGTTCCTAGTCTTGACTCCCAGAGAGAATGCCTGCGTAACCCATGAACTCTCCAGTTAACTCTTTGTGGTGCGATTTATCTCAAAAGGGCCAGTGTGGCAGATCCTTGTCTACAGGTTTAGATGAGGGGGCTTTAAATCACTGGGATACAGAAAGACTGCTTATGTTCGTGAACGTGCACCTGGGGATTGCCATCTCCAAAACCTCGTACCTCATTATTATTAATAAGAATACTGTTGTTATTATTAACTATTAAGCATCTGTTTGCATAGGGGGACGGGGAAGATGCAATTTCTGCCAATCTCCTTTTCCCTCTGCAACTCTTGAACTCTGCTCTGCTCCCCAACTGCTCCTGAAGGTCAGGGTACAGGGAGGTGCAGATGGAAGGGGAGATTGTTCCCGCGTTGAATACAACCCTTTATTTATTTATTATTTTTGTTACTATTAGCATCACACAGAGTTACATAGGGCAACATAGATAGGTACCTGCAAGAACTTTACTGTCTAAAATTGACACTGGGGAAACAACAGAGGGAGGAGCAAATAGACCAGGGTAGGGAGGGAAGGATGTGGGCAAATGTTGTTTGCACTTGGAGCGTGCAAATGCACTTGGAGCGTGGTTACAGCTGGAAATGAAAACTGAGAGGAGAAACCAAAAGGCCAATCAGAAAAGGGGAGGGGGGTTTACAATATTAGTTCCCCTATCTAAAAAGTAAGGTGAAGCAAGCAACCACATAAGAACACCTGATGCCATATACTGGGTCAGACCATTGGTTCATCCAACCGAGTACAGTATGTTCTACTCTGGTGGGCAGGAGCCCATGGCAATCTTTGTTATCTCGGGCTCTCGGAACTGAAGTTGCCAGCGACTGAATTTGAGACTTTCTTCATGCAAACTTTGTTTTGTACCACTAAATTGCAGTTCCTCCCCTGTGATATGCACAGCAGTGGTCCACAGATGAGATTGAGATTATGGTATGCTGGAAAGGAAGAACAGGTGCATTGTGAAAAGGTGCTTCAGGATCAAACATCTCCAGGTGATTCTAGCAAGCAAATTAAACCACACATAGCAGGGGAAGACCAAAAAACCTTCTCAGTTCTCTAGCTCATCTGACCCAAAATTCCTCCCCACTCAAATGTGACAGTCATTCATCTCTAACCACAACGCAGTTTGCCTTCCTGCTGCTTAACACAGCCCCACTTCTAGAATTATTATCTCTTAAATGGTGTTGTTTTAAAGGAAAGAACTAGAGGTTGCTGGGCAGTAGGCCAAAAGAGGCAGCACTTCATTTGTAAGAAAGATGTTTTCCAAAAGATAGATGTCAGAGACTGAGCTTACCTAAAAGCTCCACCCTTGCCAGAGGAAGCTCTAAAAGCATGGAAGCTGAGTATTATTTATTTTATTTCAATGATTTATAGCTCGCCTTTCCCTCTGAATAAATGGAGCACTCAAGGTGGTATACAACATAGAGAAAAAAAAGTAAAATGCAAAAAAATAAGAACGGAATACAAATTGCAATAATTGTAAAAAAAAAACATAAAGAATAGCGCAATGGAAAACAATAACTCAGAAGGGAGGGCCAGGTGGAAAAGGAAAGTCTTCAGCCCTCACTGGAAAGCTAATAGGAAGGAGCCAGTTCTTAATACCACTGGGAGGAAGTTCCATAATAAAGGCACTACCACAGAGAAGACCCTGCTCCTTGTTGCCATCAAACTGGCCTCTACCAAAGGCAGCACTTGCAACAAGGGGATGGATCAATTCATGCTTCCTCGGATATCCTGGTTCCAAACAGTATAGGGCTTTAAATGTCAAAACCAGCACCTTGCATTGAGCATGGAAACAGATCAGCAACCAGTGTAGCCACAGGAAGAGCAGGTGGACTGAGTCAAATAGCCTACTCACCAACACTACATGGACATTCTGCACTAACTGCAACTTCTGGACAATCTTCAAGGGTAGGCCCACATAGAGTGCATGGCAGTAGTCAAGTTTCAATGTCACCAAGGCATGGACCACTGTAGTTAGGTCCAATAGATATGGCTGCAGCTGGCACACCAGCCTAAGCTGGGCAAAGTCCCCCCCCCCAGCCACTGCCACCACTTGGACATCCAGAAGCAACAGAGAGTCCAGGATGACCTCCAACTGCAGACATGTTCAGAACAGGTTGATATTTCTTCTGGGACCTGTTGGCCAGGAAGGATTAACTGCTGCAAGACAGTCGTCTTGTGTGTCCCCACCCCCACCCCCAGGCAGAGCGTATGGGCAGGGAAAGGTTCTATTTCCAGTGTTCATAGACTGAAAACACTTTCCTGAGCCTAAAGAGCTTATAAAGACACGGGAGTGCCTCTATAGTCTGTCATCATAAAGCCTGAAATTGATTTTTTTGTTATAGAAAGGGGCGAGGAAGGAGACTTTTCTTTTAAAAGACAGACATTTCTGAAGAAGCAACAAGCAGGTGGCAGTCTAGCTACGCTAGTTTCCTGGATCTACATAAACTCTATTCAGAAGTTCTTCCCCCTCCTTCCCCCACTTACAACAAACACATGAGCAGGAAATGGAAGCATGCTGGCTAGCCACACACCCCACTGCTGACAAACCTCCAGTCACACCCCCTGGGTGTCCACACATTCGACATTTGTCTTAAATCGGCAGCTTGAACACAGGGAGATTCCTCTGTGCAATCTGGACTCTGGAACTCCCAGGATCGCTGTACACAGGGGAGAAGGACTCCTGAATAGGACTGTATAGTAATTCCCAAATGTATTCTGAGTTGAGAACTCCTTTGAAGTCACAGAGGATTGTGCTCCTCTCTCTCTCTCTCTCTCTCTCTCTCTCTCTCTCTCTCTCTCTCTCCCACACACATACTCACATACACACACACACACACACACACACACACACACACACACACACACACACATCTTGTTGCTGTTTACCTTCAACTGAGAGACATATCTACAAGAAGAGTGATCAGTTAGGCTATCTAGCAATTAAGGCATTTTACGGCCCAATCCTATGGGCCACTTACTGTGGCGGAACTACCGGTCCGCTGCCGTTAAGTGCCACTGTGGCGTCGGAAAAGGCAAGCCGCTGCCATGCACTCTGGGGCCACCAGAGCAAACAGCCAGAGGCCCCACGTGTGTGGCAATGGCTGCTAGATGCCATGATGATGCAGGTAAGGTGGTGGTGAGGGAGTTTTGAGAGGGGGAGGTTCAGGGAGAAGAGGGGCAGGAAGCAGGGGGGCAGGGAGTGGATCTCAAAGGGTGCAGCACACTCCAGGATGCTATCCCCATTTTCCCAGCTCAACATGCCCCCTGCCTCTCCACAGACTTACACCAGCAAAATAGCTGGAGTGGGTCCAAGGAGACCCATTAGTGATCAGGCAGCACCAAGCAAATATATACCATGGAAGATTTGGGACCCTGTGTGTTGATTCTAAATTCTAAAACTGCTTCCCAATTTTATTGTTAACATAAGAACATAAGAAGACACCTGCTGGATCAGGCCAAAGGCCCATCTAGTCCAGCTTCCTGTATCTCACAGCGGCCCCACCAGAAGCCTCAGGGAGCACACAGACAACAAGATACCTGTATCCTGTTACCGCTCCCTTGCACCTGGCACAGAGAAAACCTACTCCTACAACCAGGAGGTTGCTTACATCATGGCTTGTAAGCTGTGATGGACGTTTCCTCCATAAATCTGTCCAATCCCCTTTTAGAGGTATCCAGGCCAAGTGCCATCACCACATCTTGTGGCAAGGAGTTCAATGTACATAAGATATGCAAAGGTGAGAGGGTTCTTGCCCCAATTCAGGGTCAATATTTTCTTTATTGTTCAAGACACCATACCTAATCAGAGAATGTGAATAATATTAGTACCATCTAAAAGTACTGTATTTGGAATCTAAATACCTTAGAATGCTTTTCTAGGAAATAATTCTAATTAAAATTTATTTTCCTTGCTTTACTTCAGTCACTTTAGCAAATGATTGTTTTACCTATGAATGGAAGTAGAGAGTTAGAAATATTTCAGACACCCCACTATTAATTCCTCTCCACCCAATGGTTTCCATGTAAGCAAACTGGAAGCTGCAAACCAAGTCAGAACACTTGACTTAAAGTGACTAGTTCCATTGATTTTGAGGGGGCTGAGGCTCTGATCAGTTTAAATGCAAGTGCTCCAGCTTACCTGGTTTGTGTACTGGGCTGGTTTGAACAAGGCTGAAATCATTTGGACCAAATGCGGTTGAGACATTTGTGGTAAGGGATGCAAGTCGCTTTGTCTTTCCTGTGCTCCCTGTTCATATTACTGATCCAAACCACGTTCACCACTAAGGACAGGAATGATTAGGTCACTGTTAAATGAGCAGTCGAAACAGAGTCCTGCAGAAATATTATGAAATGCATGTCTTTAGGTGAAACTGGCACAGGGAAGCTTTCTAACAAGTGATTCTCCCGTGTGCATTCTGCAGTGGCTTATATAAAAGAACTGTGCCACATCAAACACACAATGGTTTAATCACATTTTAGGATCAAATGGTGCAACCATTTTATGTATTTATATCATGGTCAACCCGGCTTGGCTCTCTGAGTCATTAGTGACTATTTATCTGTTCAGATGACAACTCTCCTCATCCAAGCCTGTTCAATAGAATATGATTCTGACATTCAGCAAAATGTTCAAAAGCCCAATTAGCAGTGCAATCCTGCCTAGGATCCAGCCGGCGGCCCATGGCTGCCGGCTGGATCCTGTACACTGGCAGCCAGCGTGGCTGCCGGGTGGGGGGTCTACTCGAGGAAGGGGACACTCGTCCTCTTCCCTGAGTGTAACCAGGGCCAGACCCTATCGGCCTCCTCGGATTTCCGCCAGCTATTTTGCTGGTGGAAGTAGAGGAGGCTGTGTAACGGCTCCGGCGCCCGGCGGGGGTCAGGATTTGGCTGAAGGTCATCCCCCGCCCCTCCCGGGCTGCAGGGGCCCATGACCACTCTCCCGGTTCTGGCGATCTGCCCCCCCCCACCCGCCAGATCCTGTCTTACTTGGGTCCGGCAGCCGGCGAGAACTCCGTCGTTGGAGCGGGGAAGGCCGGCCTCTGCGTCGGTCTTCCCTGATTGAAAGTAGTCGCGAACGTGCTTTACAGCATGTTCGCGACTGCTTAAGGTGCCGGAATGCTCGTTCCGGCACCGGGGGGTTAGTGAGTATTGGGCTGTAGGTCTTCTGAAAGCCATTGAAACTACCATTTTGGCTCTACTATATTACAAAAAAATACTTGGGTAAAACAGCCCTTAGGGCCATTTCCTACGTACTTTTCTACATTCTATAATTTATGGATTGTATCCTGACTAAGGAAGTTAGCCTTGACTAAGCCCCACTGAAATCAAAGGAACCTCATAATGACTAATTTTCTGAGTTGTGACGAACTTCTTAGGAGGAGACAAGCCTATGGCAGGAAGTACAGTATATTCTTAAAGAGTTTGCAATGCCACAGATGCATGATGGCTGATCTGGTAAACATTCCTCAAGAAGAAGCTGTAGCTCCGTGGCAGAACACATCGTGCTTTGCATTTTTAAGTCCCCAGGTCCAGCCCTAACATCTCTGGTTAAATGATTGAAGGTAGGAAGGCTGGGAACTTGAGACTTTGGGTAGGGATGACTACACCGAATCCACAAAACCAGGCTAAATGGACCAGTGGTCTAACTCTGTGTACAGAAGCTTCACATGTACTTCCTATGCATTTGCCCAAGGGTGTTATCAAACATGTCTCCAAGGAATTAAACAGACCTGTTTTCCAGTTTATGAATTACCCTTTTCATCAACGCTCTGGCCACATCCTGACACATGTTGGAGCACACACTACAGTTGCCATCAGAATGCTGCCACAAATGACATACTCATGATAAATGATCCCCACACAACCACCACCCTTTTGAAGCACTTGTCAAAAGGGACTTGTGAATCATAAGAGCTGTGAATCAGGATTTCCCCCTTTCAAATCTCGCCTCTGCCGTGTTTTCACCAGGGGGCCTCAGGCAAGCCTCTCCCTTTCAGCCTCCGCCAGCCAGCCCCCCCCCCCCCCCGTTGCAATATGGGCATAGTAATAGTTACTTACCTTACAGGGTTGTTGTAAGGGCAACATCATAATACATGTAAAGCACTTTAGAAACTCAGAAAGTGCTGTATAAACGCCATGTAATATGGTTATCAGTAGTCTCCATAGCCCCATTCATTCATGATAAATTTTATCATTCATGATAAAGGCAAATTCCACCCTAAGGGTCCTTAGCAAAGGGATCAAGAAAAAGACCGTGAATATTATATTGCTCTTATATAAATTTATGGTATGGCCATATTTGGAATGCTGTGTACGATTCTGGTTGTCACACCTCAAGAAGGATATTATAAAGCTGGAGAAGACGCAAAAGAAGGCAACCAAAATGATCCAAGAACTGGAGCACGTTCCTTACGAGGTAAGTAGCTTGCAAAAAAAAAAAAAAAGCAACCATTTATTTATTTATTTTGAACCATTTTTACCCCACCTTTCCCTTTGGGGCATGCATGAAGGGGGGCATGCATGATTGAGAATGACGCATAGTATGGGGAATGTGGAGAGAGAGAAGTTTTTCTCCCTCTCCCACAATACTCGAGCCAGAGGCCATCCAATGAAATTGCCTGGCAGGAGATTTAGGATGGACAAAAGGAGGTACGACTTCACGCAGCACATAATCGGTCTGAGAAATTCATTGCCACAAGATGTGATGATGATGGTGACTAGTTTGGGTAGCTTGAAAAGGGAATTAGACAAATTCATGGAGGAGAGGCCTATCAATGGCTACCAGCCATGATGGTTATTAGGGCCTACCTCCCGGTTCAGCGGCAGTATGTCTCTGAATACCAGTTGAAGGGAACCAATGGTGAGAGAGAAGCATGCCTTTCCTGCTTGTGGACTTTCCAGAGGCAGCTGGTGAGCCACTGTGGGAGAGGAGATGCTGGGCTAGGTGGGCCTTGGGCCTGATCCAGCAGGGCTTTTCTTGTGTTCTTATGACCACATTTGGAAGAGGTAGACAGGATCACAAGATTGCCAACCTTCTTCTAAGTATGACAGGTCACATTAATATCAGTTGCCACAGAAAGACCATTTCATCAGCATACCTACAGCAACTCAAACTTGTGCTCTAGCACTCCAATCAATCAATCAATCAATCAATCAATCAATCAATCAATCAATCAATCAATCAATCAATCAATCAATACAGCACTATCCACAAGCATTGTGTCTTACAGAATAATCCTCTTCAAATGGCTAGGGGTTCTCCGACATAGGGAGGAACTCTCACCATATCATATGAAGGGTTGCCTCCACAGACATGCCTGAGGGGGGCATGACTAGAGAGCATATCAGGAAGGGGCAATACTAGCTGGCATACTCCCTCTGACCCTGCATTCGGTGAAAATGGAGAGAGAACATTTGTAGAGGGCTAGTTATATAGGCAAAAATACCCTGCCCCCCAAGGAGTTCACAATTGAAAACAGACAATAGGAAAAACAACAGAGGGAGAGACAAGGGGATGGGGGATGGGTGTGGTGGGCAAATACAGTTACATGAACTTCAAACTTGGTAATGTCAGAAATGGCCCTCAGCAGATGGTTTCTTCAATACCTGGTGGATTCTTGCATGCAATAATACTGGAGGTTTCAAATCCCAAACCACTTCAAATGTTCTAGTCTAGTGTGTTAGTCTATGAGTATTTCAGCACTTTCAAATCACTTTCACTATAATACAAAAATACCACCCCCCAGAGATGCAGCATAGAGGCAGTTGAGATACATACCAAGGAGTGTGAAGATTGAATAACATTCTTTTCCTCCTGCCAGACGTTTGGTGATAAATTGATGGACGGTGTTTTTAGCCTACACTGTCTGTACTTTTCATGGGAAAATCCATACTTTTTCATGCTGTGAGACAACCTTCAATATGGAAACCATTAGGCCAATTGAGTTTGGAATTTAGAAATTGGAAGGAGAAGTCATAAATTGAATAGGCTATTTGACAATGAGATTAATACTCAAAATCCTCAAACAATTTTTATTTGCTTCCCTGTCTAGTGCTCATATAACTAATGCAAACAGGACTTGGAACAGTGCATAGCTGTGACATCCCTTCGTTTTTATGCCCCCAACCTAATTTTTCTGATTTCTGGAGAAAAGGAGGGGGGATGAAATCAGTGCCCAAATAGTTAACAAACATGGGATTGCGTTTTTAAAGATTAATTCTAAAAGATTTATGCTAACCAGGTGTTTGTAGATTTTGGAAATGCGGGCTTTCAGGAGGTACGTTCCCTCTTGAAAATGTTACAGATAATAAATGTTACAGATAATAAATGAGACAGATAATAAAGATTTATAAAATGAAAGCTTTGCTCAAAACAAGAGGATGATGAAAAATGAACTGTGTCAAGAGGTGCCATTCTTCAGCCCACTCTCCTGAGTCTCTGAGAGTTTTTTTGGGGGGGGGGCAGATGCAACCTGTTGCTACTGCACATGCATGTCAATGCATGCACATGCGCATTTCATCTCAGTTGGTGTGGTTCTTCTTGAACAGTTGGTAATATATTATAGAACAAGCATGTTTCTTCTCGAATATCTTTTTACACACAGAACAAACCACCTTCTTTACAGGACAGGCTGGTACAGTTTAAATCAGGAGTGGCCAACCTTCCACCATTAGGGCCTCTGCGTTCTTAAGAGTTGTGAAGAAGACAGAATCTTGGCAGCTGCAATTGCTGATGATGATGCTAAAGCAGCTGCACCTGCTGAAATCCCCTCACCGATACAACCATTAAAGGTCTAGGAGCATTCACATTGAAAGGTTGGCCACCCCTGGTTTAAATGAATGTAGTGGTACAGCAGGCAGAGATTGCCTGTTGTGTTAACTGGCTCTTGACATGGCAAGGGGGCAACTATAACAGCCATCATTTAGCCAGGATAGCAAAAGGGATCCTCTGCACTGGCGTCGCTCGAGGTGGGGCGGAAATCTAAGTTCTGCAGCTTTCCACCCCACCATTACTCTCTGGTACGAGGTGCCCCGCCCCCTCGTCGTAGGAGCCCGTTGCTCCTGCGCGTTGCTTTCTCTCCGCTGACGGGTTCCTACGACGAGGGGGCAGGGCGCCTCGTACCGGAGAGTAACGGTTGGGTGGAAAGCTGCAGAACTTAGCTTTCTGCCCCACCTCGAGCGACGCCAGTGATCCTCTGCAGACGTTGGGGTTGTAGCTCAATAGTACAGCACACAGTTGGCGTACATAAGGTCACAGGTTTAATTCCTGGCATCTTCTGATTGGGTTGGGGAAAGACTCCTTTCTGAAACCCTTGGGAGCTGCTGCCAGGCAGTGCAGACAATACTGAGCTAGATGACTCAATGGTCTGACTCAGAATACAGCAGTTTCAGAGGAAATATGTCTCTGAATACTAGATTCAGAGGCTGAGGACAAACAGGGGAAAGTGTTGGCCTTTGTGCCCTACTTGTAGGTTTCCCAGAGGCATTTGACTGGCCTCCGTTGAAAACAGGTTGCTGCATAAGAGGGACCTTTGGTCCATTCCAGGAAGGCGGTTCTTATCCTTTGATGTGTTTCAGGAATGGGTGGCCAGTGAGTTACATCACACAAAACATAACCTCAAATGAGCATGGAAGAGAAGTCTACATTCTGCTCAGAAAGAGCGACAGCCAAGGGAGAGAAGTTTTCAAGTACGCAATAAAGTGACTGTGTCTGTTTGTAGTTACTGGGCTGTTGTGCTTTTGTGTTTAGTAGGTCAACAAACTGTCAGCCGATTAATTTGCGTCTGGGCCTATCACGCAAAGCCTGTTGTTCCACAGACGGTTTCAATCAGCGCAGCCAAACCAGTAAAACAGCACATCCTGGTCAGAATTACTTTTCAACCTCGTCCTGAACTGTTGCTGTTCCAATCGGTCTTGGCAGATTGTATTAGAAGCTAGTCAGTAACGCATGCGTGTTTAACCAGACACAACTCTTTCCATACTGGCAGAAGATTTGATAAAATCCCCAGTGTAAACATCAGAAAGATATTTTAAGCACTTGTAGGAGACCTATTCTTCCTGCCTGCCAGGTAGGGTTTCCTAGTGTGGCACTGCCAAAGTGCTAGAATGTGGTTGGTGCAGCAGAAAGAGAGAGGCACTTGTATTATGTGAATTAACTGTAACTATTGGGGTTTCCCCTTAAGAGCAGATCTGCCTCCCCCCTCCTCCCCAGCCTCTCATAAAACAAAAGTTTTACATTTGCTGACCAATTAATCAGGAGCATCTTTTTTAGTCAATGAAAATATTTTGACTCAGTTAGCTTAGCCAATTAATAGACTAGAATTGCAGCCCTGAATTGGGAGGTGGGGTGGAAAAAATGCTTCAAACTGCTTTTGAAAGTAAATTCATCTCCTCGAAAAGCAGTTTGGCATCTGACATGAAAAACTGCTGCTCGAGAAACACATTCAGGGCCCTCGACTTTTATCTTTAAAAATCCTCTCTTTTGAATAATCTCCTTTGGCCTCAACTTTCAGAGGGTAAATGGTGTTAGTCTGTGACAAGAAAGCCAACAAAGAGTCTTGTGACACCTTAAAAGCTAACAGATTTATCATGGCATATGTGTTCATGGCCTAGAGCCCATTTCATCAGATGGAATGAGTTCTAATCCATGAATGTGTGTTCAATGGTCCCTTGACCATTGGCGACCATTGGCTGCAGCTCCCCATTATGTCGATGCCTGCCAATTGGCATTGCACTGTTTTCCGAGAGGATTCCATGGCACTCCGCGGCTCCCGTGGCTGGTTTCCATGACTCCCCTGGGAGCCGCGCCTCCCAGTTTGGGAACCGCTAAGGTATCACAAGACTCTTTGATGTTTTTACTCCTTTGGCACCAAAAATGCCAGGTGCCAATTATCTCTGATCTCCTCATGTTGTTCATTTAACACTAACTTTTTCTTGTGCTTCTCTTACACTTCCCATTGCATAACTGAATTTGTAGTTTCAACTCTTGTTGCGATTTAGTGTGACAACCGAGGGAGTTTTCCCCTTCATCTTTCCTTATAAAAGGGCTGTAGGCTTGCTTTTGAATTATTTGTTATTATTTTGTTGTAGTGGAACACGTTGAAGACTAGTATGCCAAAAAAAAAAAAAAATCTGACAGACAGAATAATAAAAACATAAGTAATCTGATCCAAATACACCAGAAGTTTTAAACAATTATCATCATCATCATACAAGGCCAGTAAGGCTTATTTTCTGAAAACATATTAAATTGGCTTTTGCACAGTCAACTTGAACCACGGGGGGGGGGGAGACGGACGACTTCAGGAAAGAGATTGCCTTTGTCTCTTGCTTGTGGCTTCTCAGAGGCACCCAGTTGGCCATCGTGGGGAACAGATGAGCCTTCGACCTGGTCCAGCAAGCTTCTTATGTTCTGATGTGACATCAGTGATGTCCCTACATGTCTTGGTGCTGCCTCTCACATTACTCCAATCAGATGAGACCACTGATCTTATTTTCTTCTCTGAGGGCTGCTTTTCTGTGTGTGTGACGGTAGGCCTATTTGTTGAATAACAGAATAATGTGAGATGCGCAGTCTGTATGGCTGCATGGGGTTCAACCATGGGGAAGCAGAGACCATGTGGCTGTGGCGCAACATATGAATCAGCCCTGGATCTCTTAATAAAAAGGTAAAGGTGACCCCTGACAATTAAGTCCAGTTGTGTCCGACTTTAGGGTGTGGTGCTCATCCCCATTTCAAAGCCAAAGAGCCAGCGTTGTCCGAAGACGCCTCCGTGGTCATGTGGCTGGCATGACTTTCCTTGCCGCAGCACGTAGCATGCAGCTGGAACAAGGAGCGCTGTTTACTTTCCCGCAAGTAGTACCTATTTACCTAGTCACATTAACATGCTTTGGAACTGCTAGGTTGGCAGGAGCTGGCCAAGCAACGAGAGCTCACCCACCGCGACAGCTCATGGTTCAGTGGTTTAATCCACTGCGCCACCCGCTGGCCTCGGATCTCTTAATAGTCGTGAACTATTAGATGATAGTAGGGGCCCTGCAGTCTGGCAGCCAGTCAAATATATCTGTTTCCAATCTTTGCATCTGTATTCAGACACAGATGCAACTTAATATCACTGCAAATCAGAGAAAAAAAGTATAATATGTGAAAAAGTCTTCCAATTAACCTCCTGTCAGAACTGAAATATGGAAGAGTGTGCTTATTTTAGTTTGCTCAAACATTAAGATGACCTCTGTATCCAACCTAATCCCGCTTAGAAAATAATTAGTTTATCAAGTGATTTGGTATAGAAGAATGAGGATTGCCTAACTCTAGTTGGCCTCCTTAATTAATTTAATGCTCTTAAACAAAAAAGGATGTTTCTAACCAAGTGCTCATATTTATTATCTAATTATAAGTAGGAACAGAGCTTCAGAGCTTGGACTCCTTCAGATTAAGACATGTTGGCACCCAAATAATCAGCCTCTCTGCTTGTTTGTTCTGGTTAAGGAACTATTTGATACTCGTGTCTAATAAACTCTAGCGGCCAACTCTTCCCCTGGTCAGCCTTTAAAAAAGAGAGCAGAGAGGAAGATAGGCCAAGAAGCCTTCTATTCCACTACCAGGCAGAGCAAGCCAAGTGAAGACTGGAGGGAAGAAAGAAGCAACCATGGGAGAGGAGGGGGCCCCAGACTCTGCCCACCTCAAAAATTTATCAAGCCATACAGTTAGAACATAAGAACATAAGAAGGGCCCTCCTGGATCAGGCCAAAGGTCCAACTAGTCCAGCTTCCTGTATCTCACAGTGGCCCCACCAGATGCCTCAGTGAGCACACAAGACAACAAGATACCTGTATCCTGTTGCCACTCCCTTGCATCTGGCATTAAGAGTTAGTCTATTACTAAAACCAGGAGGTTACGTTATCCCCATCATGGCTTGTAAGCTGTGATGCATTTCCTCCATAAATCTGTCCAATCCCCTTTTAAAGGCATCTAGGCCAGGTGCCATCACCACATCCTGTCGCAAGGAGTTCCACAAACTAATTACATGCCGGGTAAAGAAATATTTTATTTTGTCTGTTTTAATACTCCCTCCACTCAATTTGAATGGATGTCCCCTAGTTCTAGTGTTGTGTGAGAGGGAAAAGAACTTCTCTCTATCCACTCTCTCCATCCCATGCATAATTTTATATGTCTCAATCATGTCCCCCCTCAGCTGCCTTTTTTCTAGACTGAAGAGCCCCAAACGCTGTAGCCTTTCCTCATAAGGGAGATGCCCCAGCCCACTAATCATTTTGGTCACTGTCTTCTGCACCTTTTCCAGTTCCACTATATCCTTTTTGAGATGCGATGACCAGAACTGGATACAAGTGCGGTATGTACTGCGTAGAACCTGACAGAAGCAAGAGGGCCTGACTGTAGCACGGAGCTGGGCAGGTGTCTGTCTTTCCGATATTGCCCTGCTGGCTGCTCCCTGGCTCGGAACACTAGAACCAAAGCTATCTCAAGCCTTGGGGGCCACACACTCAAGGGGAACTATCATCTTCATAGTGAGAAAAATGTTACTTGTGGCACACTTATAAACCTATGAAGTCACCTTATACTGAGGCAGATAATCAGTCTAGCTATCTAGACTACAGCAGCAGCAGCTCTCCTGGGTTTAAGACAGGGGTCTTTCTTTCCCAGCCCTACCTGGAGTTGCTCTGAGGAATTGAACCTGGGATCTTCTGCATGCAGAGCAGCTGCTCTATCACTGTGCTACATCCATCCCTTGGCGAAAAGGTTTGCCTCATTGGTCTCATTCTATCATGGTTGCAGTAAGGGATTGTGTCTGACCCTTCGTGTCTGACCCTTCGTGATCCCATGAACCATATCCCGCCAGGCCTTCCTGTCCTCCACTATCTTCCTGAGTTCGCTCATTTTCATGTTCGTTGCATCGGTGATGCTGTCTAACCATCTCATCCTTTGCCTTCCCCTTCTCCTTTTACTTTCAATCTTTCCCAGCATCAGAGTCTTCTCCAGAGAGTCCTCTCTTCGCATTAGGTGGCCAAGGGATTAAAGGGTCCCAAAGCAGAAATGTATAAGGCAAAAGAAATGATTTTTTTTTACATGTAAATTACGGTATATGTTCATCTCACATTGTCAGCTGTCTTAGATGGTACTCCAACAAGACCTGGTTGAAACCACCTGTTAAAGTTATTATTTTATTAACTACTGGTAAGTACAAGAGGATACAAGGATACAGGGGACACAATTGAGGAAGGGAAGGGAAATGAGAGGAGGGATAAACAAGGGTAGAGTATGCATTTATTTCAGAACATAAGAACATAAGAACAGCCCTGCTGGATCAGGCCAAAAGCCCATCTAGTCCAGCTTCCTGTATCACACAGTGGCCCCACCAGATGCCCCAGGGAGCACAAGACAAGATAACCTGTTTCCCGTTGTCACTCCCTTGCACCTGGCACAGTGAAAACCCACTTCTAAAACCAGGAGGTTGCTTATGGCTTGTAACCTGTGATGGTCTTTTCCTCCATGAATCTGTCCAAACCCCTTTTAAAGGCATCTAGGCCAGGTGCCATCACCACATCCTGTGGCAAGGAGTTCCACAGATGAATTACATGCTGGGTAAAGAAATATTTTCTTTTGTCTGTTCTAACTCTCCCTCCACTCAATTTTAGTGCGTGTCCCCTGGTTCTGGTGTTGTGCGAGAGGGAGAAGTCTTTAGGCTTGGCTACAGTAGGGCATTATTGGGAACTAAGACATTATGCCAAAAGCTTCACAGAAAACATGGGTGGAGGAGATATTTGAAGGAAGGAAGAGAGCGAGGTGGCGTCCCTGCAGCATGTGCCAGCAAATCATTCGTTGGCCATTCATGAAGGAAGGGCAAAGTCAGCACAAGGGAATGACAGGCACATGATGTATTATATGGAGCAATAGGTCAGGGGTGGGAACTGCAAGAGGATTGAAGGGTGAGGCAGCAGAATAGGAGTGATGGGCTGGAAAGCCAATAGGAAGGGTAACTCTGCCTAGGCAGGAATTAAGGTCGGGAGTAAGAAATTCAGAGTGCAGGATTGAAATGGCAAAAGTTTCAATCGAGTGACTGCAAGGTGGCTGATGACCTGTTTACAAAAGCATGGCATGACATTTAATACCGTGTTTTCAACCACTTGGGCCACAGGTCAGGCTGGGACAACCCATGGTTGGCTCAATTTCACCATCACAGAACCAGCTCTCATGGTGTCCTTACACAGCCTGATTGCCACTGCAACCAGATGTCGTTATTCATCTCAGGCCAGGAGCACCAAAATTGTTGCCTCCGTTTCTCTAGCTATGTAATACTACTGAATATCTTCTCAATAGTATTGACTCCTGACACTAGACAACAAAAAAATCCGGAAGGAAAAAATGCCATAGAAGACCATGGGCCTTTTGGCCGGCAAACCTTTGCAAATCGCAAATCGGATCTCATCATCTGAATATCCAAAACTAGAGGCATCGTCTTGAAGAATGCCGCAGCTGATTCACAAGTATTTAATTGACTCTAATCCTTTCTGCCTTCTTTTCATTTAACTTGTTTACTTCATTGTCAGCAAACCAAAACCAACATATCCAGAAATTCCACCACCAGTCAACCGCGGGGGGGGGGGGGATGTCCTTCAGCATGTGACACATTGTCAACTGATTACAAAGAGCAAATTTGTAAATAGTTAAGGTTAGTGGCCCAAGTGCTTTTGAGAATGGAAGCTGTGGCATTTTTCCTGCGGAAATGAATTTCACACAAATTAGTTCTCTCTCCGTCTGCTTTCTTTTTTCAAGAATGGCGGGAGGGTGTTTGTTTTGTGTTGTGATGTGAATTACATAACTTTAGGTCTATTTTCTGTTTGATTTACTCCTGCACTCGTGTGTGTGTGTGTGTGTGTGTGTGTGTGTGTGTGTGTGTGTGTGTGTGTGTGTGTGTGTGTGTGTGTGTACACCCTGTGGTTTGTGGATGGGAGAATAATATAAATTAAAGAAAAGGAAGATGAGTAACGGAATTTAGAGTATGTGCTGTGCTGGAGCATAGGAGAGCTCATTTACAAAGTTAAGTAATACAAATTATATCCAAACCCCACAAAGTGTAGCTTCAAAGACTCACAGCCCCAGCCACGAGAAATGTTAGCAACCATTGTGTCAATGTGGTGGCGATAAAAACAAACATACAGCGCAAATGAGGATTAAAAAAAACCCAACCAAAACCCCTAAAGCTGAATAAACTGGTTGAGCATTGTGCTGTAGACATATGGAGTTAATGGCTGTAATCCAGGCCCGTGATATGGAGCTAGCAACAGCTTACATTTTCTGAAGTTTTTGACTCTTTCACTTTCAGTGACTCTTAAAATTTGGAGGAGTTTTTTTTAAAAATACCATAGATTGGGGGTTCAATGAGGAGGGCTGCTGAAATGAAAGCTTGAGAAGGGTCATAGTTCAGTGGTAGAGCACATGGCCAGCCCATCCATGGGGCCAGCTGAGATGGTGGCCTCAGGCAGCAGATTGGCAGTGGGAACCTGCTTCAGTCCGTCCACTTGATTCTGCCGTTCCTCCTCCTAGGTTGGAAAAGGAGGAGGGAGACAGACCAGAAGAGAAACTGTAGAGGAGCATTTCCAACACTCTAGCCCACCACTCTTCTCTCCTCACACTTCCTCTTTCACTCCACCCTTCTTCCTTTTCCAATCCAGGGAGTGGGAGGAGCAGAGAAGTACATCACCAGGTAAGGGACGGGAGGGGCCACATTTTGCATATCGCCTCAGGCACCAGAAGGTCTCGGCCTGATTTTTTATTTATTTATTTTTCACATTTTTTTATACCGCCCTTCCTCCAAGGAGCTCAGAGTGGTGTACATATTTCCTCCCCTCCTTTTGTCCTCACAACAACCCTGTGAGGTAGGTGGGGCTGAGAGATAGTGACTGGCCCAAGGTCACCCAGGAAGCTTCGTGGCTGAGCGGGGCTTTGAACCTGGATCTTCCAGGTCTAAGTCCGACTCCCAAACCACTACACCATCCTGATGGAGGTTGGAACTGGCACTTGAACAATCACTGGCTGTAACAGAATGAAGCATAGAGGAAATAAAAAAGGGCTGGGGAAAATGTTTGTTAGGCGGATCAAAGAGGCTCAGCAAAGCCTCAAAGGCTACTTTTGAGAATCAGGCTCTGTTGGGTCATCACTAGATCCATTGTGCCTTAGGGCAAACTAGACAATATATGCCTGATAGACCTGCATGTTTGCTGAAATGAAAATAGCAGGCTCATGGGTCCCTGGTTAAGATTGGGTGGCAATGGGAGTTTCTTCCTGGGGCAATTAGCAACAGGGAGGCTGATATGGGTTGACGCCTTGGCAAGGGCAAAGGGTTAAAGCCCCCTTGTGCGATGCAATCCTTCTCAACATCAGGAGACCACACAGCTTCTATTTACATTTAAAACAACAACAACAACACAGACCTAGGACCAAGATTAGGGGTGAACTGAGTTGGGGACAGGCCAACAGCCCACCCACACCCACCCAGTGGTCCATGCCTGCCCACCCAGGACCCAACCAACCTTTCTAGCAAAGCCAACAGTTGCACGAGTCAGTCTGCAAACACTGTGGAGTGTTTCCCCCAGAGGTCTCTGCACAATCCCCTGCAGGTCCCTGCTTCTCAGGGATGTTCCCATTAGCTGATGGGGAAGGTGGGAGAAGGAAGAACTGCCATCCATGTGAGTCTCAGCTCACACTGCAGCTCCTCCTTCTCTTGCTCTCCTTCCTGGGCACTGTGCTTTCTCTCCCAGGCTCCCAGGGAGTGGCAAGGAAAAGGTACCAAGCAGCGGTGACAGCAGCATCTCTTCACTTTTGCAGAGGTTCCTTCTTCATTCCCATCACCCGCCCAGGGGAGGAGCTGCTGCCGCCACCACCCCCGGTAAGTCATGGGTGTGACGGTGTGTAATGGGGAGCAAGAACCCAGAGCAAGCTGGCACTGACTTTGCACAGGCTCCGTTCACACAATAGCCTATTGTCAAGGTTTGCCCCTTCATGTCTGATGGGTGCCCACAGAGTGAGAATGTCCTTTCTTCACAGCTTAAGGCACTGACACTCAAGCCTAGCAGACCAGGGTCCCAATCCAGTAAGCCCCCTCACGTTTGTGATTTGGCAGGTGCACTTGTAGACCCAATCTGGTGCTGAGCATCATGCCCAGCCCTGGGTGCAGGACATTCATCTCATTGCACTCACTTTGCATGCACAGGACCAGATCTACTGGATGTTCGAGACACAGATGTCTGCTTGGCTTATATTAACATGCTGATGGCCCTTACTGAATGGGAGTGCCAAGGTGCAGAGCTAGCTTTTCATCTCTCTA
This sequence comes from Plestiodon gilberti rubricaudatus, assembly GCA_026170595.1. Lineage (NCBI taxonomy): Eukaryota > Metazoa > Chordata > Lepidosauria > Squamata > Scincidae > Plestiodon > Plestiodon gilberti. The sequence continues at coordinate 20,955,775 of JANXHW010000002.1, read as the reverse complement.
GGGACTTTGTGGGACTTTTACATTTTCATTTCTTCCAAAGTTCATCAACAGTGTAGTAATAATAATGAAAACCAAACAACAACCACATGTTTTACTACATTTGCAGTTAATTAAGGCTGTGGTTTATTTCGGCATAAACCACATTTGTAACTTATTGAAAAACAAATAGTTTATTTAAAACTATGCATTACATCACAAGCAAAATGACTGTAGGAATACCAAAGCAGAGGAATTCAAACCAATATTGGAACAGTCTTCACTTTTAAAAAAAAAGTGGAAAATCGTATATATCTGCATTAAGCAGGAGCTGAAATACAATTAGGAAAAATACAGACAGTTTATCCACTGTAACTCACTTAAGTAGGGCCAAATCAGTTAAATATTAAAATGTAATGTTAATTATATAAAAGCGGAAAAGATACTTTTGTGAATACACTTAAAAAGAAAACAAAAGAACCAGCACTAAATTGGCTTGCAGTGTCCACAGCATTCATCTCAACTGTTTGAACACAAAGGAAGGAAGTTCATTGTGGGAACACTTTATAGAATGAAATGAAGAAATACACAATCTTTTACCAGAAAGACCATCTGACAACTTCCTACCACTGAAGAAGAAAGGGTATGTTGCTAGAAAAACTCACAGAAATACCCTCCTGGGGCTATTGTGACCCTTTCACTTTTCAGTATGGAAATAAAGGGCCAGTTCACATGTTGACTGATGACTTCCTCACAGCCCAATCCTGTGTAACTCTTGCACCGGGGTAACAGTAGATCCACTGGTGTAAACACACTTATGCCAGTGTAACTTGCCATATGTCGACGGATGCAGGCGTTTGGACACCCTCTAGAATGCCCCCTGTGCCGGCAGAGTTGCACTGGCATTCGTCCTGCATCCAAACTGCGCATTCGTGGCATCCTAGGGGGGTTACGCCAGTGTCCATCCTGCATCCATCAGCGTACGGCAAGTTACACTGGCATAAGTGCACTCACACCGGCGGATCTACTCAGAGGGGTAGGATGGGATGGGGCAGGGGGTGACTGCCCCCGGGCAGCAGGCGGGGGGCAGCCAGGGCAGCATCAAACCGGCGTCAGTGGCAGCGATCCAGGCGGTGGCGGCAGATAATGCGGCGGTGATCCAGGCAGTGGAACGGCTCACAGGAGCCTGCAGACACCTCCGAGCCATGTTTGTGTTGGTCCCCACCCTCCCGCCCAACCCCTGAGGGACGTTTGGCTCCGGCTGACATCACTTGGCTATGCTGCTGGATCACCAGCTATGTTGCTGGATCTACTGTTACACCGGTGCAAGAGTTACACAGGATTGGGCTGTGAGGAAGTCATCAGTCAACGTGTGAACTGGCCCTTTATTTCCATACTGAAAAGTGAAAGGGTCACAATAGCCCCAGGAGGGTATTTCTGTGAGTTTTTCTAGCAACATACCCTTTCTTCTTCAGTGGTAGGAAGTTGTCAGATGGTCTTTCTGCTAAAAGATTGTGTATTTCTTCATTTCATTCTATAAAGAGTAGCAAAGCCTAGATAAAAGTTTGGACTACAGGGGGAATTCCCACTCATAGTAACTAGAGCTGCAGTCTTTTGGGGAAGGGACTTTAGCTCAGTAGCAGTGCATACGGCATTGCGTGCAGAAGGGTCTCAAGCTTAATTCCTAGCATCTCCAGGTGGGGCTAGGAAACACCCCTGTCTAAAACCTTGGACAGCTGCTGCCAGGCAGCATGGACAATATCGGTAGACCACTGGTCTTACTCAGCATAAGGCCACTTCATCTGTTCATAGCAGAAATACGTGGAGGAGTGTTTTCCAAACTTGGGAAGAGCACTTTTTTTCTGAATTAAAACTGAATGCAGATTTCACTCTGACAGGCAAAAGAATAAGTACAAGTATTAATCACAATTAATAAACTAATATGCTGCCTCCTGTGAGGACCAGTCTTCTTTCTGCATCTCTTCAGCAGGAGTCATTGAATGATTTCCCAGAGGAGTCTGATTGGAATGATGCGGGCCAGAGCAGTATATCATGCCGAAAAGTTGCAAGCAGCCTCCTCCATGAATGAATGCTCTGAGCTCACAAGGGGCTTCAATCAATTATCTAACCAAACACCAGAAATTCTCTCACAGCATGCTAGCAAGTCCCTCCGGACAGCAGCTCAAGAGTGGCAGGCCTGGACCGTCACTGCTTCTGACTTCTTGTCAATAGCTCCATTGTCACTGCCTCCTCAGCCAAAGGTAAAAAAAAAAAAAAAAAGATGCCTGAAGCAATCTGGGTAATGGGTGGCTGTGCAGTGAGGACATGAGAGCAGCGCCAGGGAGTAGCAGTGAGAATGATTCATGCCCTTCCCCTCAATATCCTCCCTTCCACTCATAAAAATGTCATTGTTGACAATTATATCCACCATTTGAGGCTGTTATCCTTACTATTATGACACTAGAAGTGACAACTTGGTAGTAGCCATTGTGTAGCTTCCAAACCGCCTAACGTCCTTTCCAAATATTGTGGACGCTCTGTCCATTTTCTCAGTTTGGACCTGTAAGCATCGCATGAAACCTGCCCATTAACCTTGGCTTCCCCAGCCTGGGAATCCAAGGAGATCTTCTGTCTTTGATTAGTGAGAAGTACATCTGGAAGTTCAGTTTACACTACACAACCTACCCTCGGCTGCATATCTTATTCTGTCATCTGGACCGTATAGTGTTAGTGTCAACAACAGCAATAAACAATACAAATGCAGTGAACATAAACATTTCAGAAACCGTAAGTACAACCATCATTCAGAGCTTTGCCCAAGAAATGACTAACATTTTCAGCATTCTAGCCCCCTGGATTACTAACTAAAACAGTTCCCGCAAAAAAAGGGGGGAACTATGTCCAAAATCTGAAAATTGAAATGAAGGAGAATGGGTGAGGAATAATAATTGCCTGGAATAGAGGTTCCTCCAGTATTTGTCTCTAAGAGGCTCTCTTAGTATTTGCCTTTAGTATATAACGTGCTCTATTTTTTTTTCATTTATAGATTCACCTTTTTTTCATCCAATTGCTACATCAACCTTACTTTTCAAGCTCTTAATGGTTTTGCCTGCCCCCCCCTCTCTCTGCCTTTATTTGATGTTATAACCCTAGCCTGTGACTTTTGTTCCTCCTTTACAGCCCAATCATAACCGGGCCGGTTGGCAGTGGAATGTACATTCTGCTGACAGTGACTGCCATAAAGTAGTCAGTGCCAGCCATAAAAGGCGCTCCAGCAGGGCGCAAACTTGGGGGGTGGGGGAGGCGGGACGGGGTGGGGAGGGGGTGGAATGTGGCAGGGATGGGCAGATCAGATCTGGGAAGGGGGCAGGTTTGGCAGAGTGGCACTGCCAAATCCTAACTCCCTTCCCAAATCTGATCCCATGGCACGGGTCCACACGGTGCCTTCCGTGTCCTCCAATCTCCTTTGACATGCCGCTTTATGGCACAAAATCACTGCTGTCGCCATTAAATTGCCGCTGATGTGGCGGATTTGTTGCCCCCCTGTGTGTCGCCCGAGGGCGGTGGGATCCCCACCCCCTAGCTACACCACTGGCTGGTATGTCATTGGGTAAAGAAGGGCAGCATTTGACATGCCGCCTCAAGCATTAGGAGGTTTTGGGTGGGCCCTGCACCAGCTGATACAAAGCTGTATTGCCCATGCACACATGCACGCACGCACATGAGGCAGAAGCTCAGGTTAAACTGGGTCACTTTATTGAAAGCCCATTCCAATGAAAAAGACCTGCAGTGGCAAAGACAGAAACCCCTCCCCCTTAAGTGCAGGCAACTAACTTAGGGGAGACAGCAAACAACCATCTATTTTCCCAAAATGGGTGTTCTCACCTTCTCCCTGGCCCACATGACACCTGCCAAAAGTGACCAAAAAGAAGGTAAAGAAAAAGAACCACCTCAACGAATTGCCAGTCTGGGGTATGCAAAAAAAAAAAAAAAAAAGGCTGGGGATCAAAAACCAGAGCCAGGCTGAGGAGAAATCCTCTGAGTGCTAACTAATGGTCAGAGAGGCTCCACCCCCCAAGCGCAAGGCACCAATCGGCGGCCTGCAAAATCGTGCCTCAGTATAATGCCAGCAATTTGCCTCACTAGTTTCCTCATTGTTGTTACCTCAGAAAATGGGACCTTTTGGACACCTGCACTTCCAGTGCATTCTTCCATTCCGATTGCTTCCTGGGAATAAAAAAAAAAAAAAAGGGCATTACAGTGAACCCTCAATTTAATGGACCAATGTGTGCAGGGGGGGGGGGTATGTGCATGCTGAAAGTTCATTAAATCTGAATGCATTTAAGTCAATGGAGATGTTCATGCACAAAACATACATGACTAGTATTTAGTGAAGCATCTGTTGTTTCCAAAGTCTTCCAACATCTGTTGTTTCCAAAGTCTGTTAACGTTGTTCACTGTATTTTACAGCCCGATCCTGTGTAAGGATCTGTGGCCGGCCCATAGGACCGATCACAGGATCCTCGGCCCTTCCCGAGCCGCTCCAGCTCAGCCCGGGGGCTCCTTGGGAGAAGGGGACATTAATCCCCTTCCCCCGGCGTAGGGCTGCCCAGCCTCAATAGGCCTCTCAAGCTAGACGTACATTCGGGCGGCAGGGAAAGGGCTGCCGAGCCCGGGAACGGGAGCATGATATTGGTGGCACTCACCACCAATATCCCCGCCCCCTTCCAGGCTGGCTTGTCCTATGGCCACGCTCCCTCGCCGCCCGTGCCGCCCTCCCCCCGCCCCTGCACCCACTGGTGGAACCCTTACCTGCTCCGTTGGCTGCAGGGTCAGGTGCGCAGTGGAGAGAGGCCTACTGGCCTCTGTGACAGCGGGCCTTACTCCAAGGGTGCCAAATATGCGCTTTATGGCACGTTTACAGCACCCTTCGCCTGTGGAGCGCACACTCCACAGGCAGATAGTTAGGGAGGATTGCGTCGTTAGTTTGTGGTGGCTAACAGTAACTTGTATCCATCGGGAGCATTCAAGACAAAATAAGAATTCAAGCTGAACAGCTGATTTACATTAAAAAAAAGTGCTGCAAAGATACAGAGAAAAATGCAAGTGCTTGCCCAGAGGAAGCATATAATATTTGTCAAGGAGATGTCTTCCTTTTCTGTCTCTTGCTATCAAAGTCACATGCGAGGATATTGAGTAAATTTATGCCTGTGCTTTAAAAACCCTATCATCCGCTCGCAGGAACAGTAATCCGCAAGGCAAAAGTCTTTGGAAGGCTTCTGTGACACCCTGAAGATGAAATGCCATTTCAAACAAGCCCTCTGCTTTTTTAACCACATATTTCACACCACACAGGTTCACACTTAAGGCTGCAAAGTGAACAAATCTGAACAAGCTAAACAAGACAAAAGAGTGAGATTAACTGCTCCTCACACTTGACTTTGTCAGTTGGTTTTAACGTTTGATCTTGATTTAACACACAAGGAAGAGTTCTCGGGGTTCAGGGTTGGTTATCAAACAAGCCCCAAAACTGTGGTGGGTTTTGGTTCTATTTCTTTGCTATAGGCTTCATAAAGCAGCCAGGAAACCTGATAAATTCTGAATTCCACCGAGGAAAAACTACTTGCCTCATTCACGTTCATTTGTATGGCCAAAATGGCCACAAATAAATAAATAAATATTTTGACTGCCCTTCGGGTGGCAACTGGGCGCTTCGCACCACCACCAACAACAAAAGATTTGGGCTTTAAAATTAATTAATTAATTAATTAATTAAAAAAATCTTGTGGGGTGTCCCGGTTTAGTGCAGGGGAAATATGGTAAGCCTGGTCTTGGGGGCAGGCTATTTTATTATCAATATGTATCCTACTAAATTCTATCACACAGTTCAAAAATAAGATTTCCCTAGACCTCCATGACTTCATGTTATCATAGGCAGAAATCATGAGCCAATCATGAGGTTGGGGAAAAGTTTGCTTCTTTTTCATGTCCAAGAACCTTGTTTCAACCTCCTTATGGAAACTCAATCAAGTTTTTCCCGCATAAATACCAGGTTTATGCTTCTTGTAGCCTCAATCAGTTTTTCCTTCATTAATTGCAGGGGAAACCTTAGGAAATATAGTACATCTTTTGCTTGCATCGTTGTTTTGTTTGTGAACCTTTGTGCATGTGCTTGTTGGGAACGTTAACATATGGAAGAACAAGATAAACATGGAGATAAGAAGGAGCAACAGTGGTAGGGGACGAAGGTACAGAGGACAGGTTTGTTCCACTCGGTAGACATGGTTATAAATCTGAAGAAACATTACACTCTAAATATTTCATTTACCAGAATTTTCTTTACATTTGCTGCTGAAGCTCACTACGGGAAACTTTGACTTTGGGCCAAGATGTGTTGCAAAGATTACCTCTTTTTGTTTATTCAGGACAAAATCATTAGAAAACCACTTCAGCCACATGGACTGGAAATAGCTGTCCATTAGCATTTAAGATGACCTGAGGTTGTATGCTGTGGGATCCTGCCAGGAGACTGTTGTCCTATTATGGCAAGCTACTTTAATAACAATATAAGGAGCTGGCTTTGATTGAGGCAGGCCATTGACCTACCAAGCTCAGTATGTCAATCCCAATGTGGTGGGACTGTACTCGTTCGTGAACTCTGCCACCAAGACATTCTACTGTTCTGACAATAGGGCTGACAAAACCGATGCTGTCAGGGGGGTCCCCACAATCCGTGGATAACTAAAAACGGTAGATAGTGAATCCATGGATATGGGGGCCCACCTGTACATAATATATTTTCTCTCCCAAAAATGGCAATTACTTGTATGCTGCCCAGATATAGTTCTACTCCCAATCCTCCCATATATTTTATTCATTCCTGGGTGTCTTTGCCCATATAGACATAGAGTTATTTTTGTTCAGATAGGTGAGTTCCTGTTTGCTCTTTTTTGTTTACATTAATGGGATTCCCCTGAAGATTCCATCTTCTGAGGAGACACTTCATACCACAGAACAACTGAGTTGTGGATTGCAAAAACAGCAGGGGCTAACCTGTCCATAAGCCAACCGTGACCTGCCTCAGACGTCTTGGGCCAGTGCTGAAAAGCAGGCATTACTTTTTCTTTGGACCAATGACTATATCACTGTGAGCCTATTGGAGAGAGTAACCTCCAATAACCACTGTAACCTATTGTCAGGACAGTTTTGTCAGGACAGGACGCGCCGAGTGGGCGCTCAGCCCCAAGCCCGGCTGCTTGGGGGGGGCGCTCCAACCCCTGCCCCCCCGGGCGCAGGGAGGGCTGGGAACGCCACTGCCCCCAGACTTTTACTTTTTTCCCCAGTAAGCTTTGTTTCTTCCTTAAATAAACAGGAGAAGCAGCCTCTGGATGCTTATTGGAGGCAAGTAGAATGAGACTAAGTCCTAGAGAGGCTCTGCAAGATTAACAGAAACCTTGCAGAGCCTCTCTAGACTTAGTCTCGTTCTACTTGCCTTCAATGGAGGCTGCTTCTCTGTTTTAAGGAAGAAACAAAGCTTGCTGAAAGAAAAATAAGAGCTGGGGGGGCACACATGCCTGCCTGCAGGGGAGGTAAGGTGGGGGGCCCTCAGGGAACTATGGAGGGGTTGTTCGCTCCTATCCACGGTTTCAAGTATCCACGGAGGGGCCTGGAACATATCCCCAGTGGATATGGGGGGAGTATTGTATTTCAATTTCAAAACAGCCACTGGGAGCCACAGTGGAAGCTCGTGCAAGAATGCTGAAGATGGAAAGTCTTGGATTTTGTCCAGTTCTGTTTCATCATGATTGTTGGGCAACTTATATCTTATGAAACTACTTTATTTGCTATGCTACTCAGGACTTTAAACATGCAACAGAGAGAGTGAGGTATAGATAGAATGATAGAATAGGTGACCGACAGAACAGCAATAACATAATTTTGTTAAATGTTTCGGCTTCTGCCTTTGTCAGTATCACTAAGCTGTTGGATTTCAAAACAGGCCATTGCAGCCAGGATAATACTGTGGTTCTTAAAATGCTGAAGATGGAGGAATTTCTCAGGATAGCTGCCACACAAGCAATAGATGATTGCACGGCAGGTTTAAAATAGAATTCAGTACCCAGGAGAACGTTTTATGCATTATCTTCCAAATTAAGGCCATGGGGCATTAAAGTGTCCAGTCTATATGCCCAGAGGACTTGTCTTGCTTCTCATATCTCAAGATTGGATTTTTTTTTTTTCAAAACCATTCAGGACTAGCAGTTCTGTACTACTGACAAAGACAGCAGTTTTGTCAGTCGCTTCTTTATTTAGAAATGTCTGTCATTGACTGCACCCTGCTAATGATCTAGAGCCCAGTGCAATGCTGCTTTATTGTCTTTCATTGATTGACTGACTGACTGACTGACTGACTGACTGACTGACTGACTGACTGACTGACTGACTGACTGACACAAATTGGAAGTCAGGAATTGGTGGGTGGGTGGGTGGCTTGGTGTATATGAAGGCTGCTAACAGGCCATTCAGACGAAGTGCCAGAACTCTGTAGATAGCAACTGTTGAGAAACCAGTCCATTCCTTTTAAGCACTATTGGACAAAGTAAACAGCAACTAGAAAAACACTCAAAGAAGGTGAACCTTGGCTTCACGCACCCAAATTGGATCACCAGGAGAAGGCCTTTAGACCCTACACCAATGATGTCTCTACATCCAGCCCCTTACTTCCCCCATACGGGGAACAGCTACAATTTACTCTTTTCATAAAAGGCAAACTACTGTGCTTGGAAACATCTTTGGGAGCTAAAGTTAACCTTGCTCTGATGCTGGATGAGGAAATGTATTCTGAATTAGGAGCAATCTTAAGTCTGACATGAGGCCTCAATGCTCATACCAAGTTTACTACAGTATAAGGCAGGGATGTGGATTAAGTCTCTGACTCCAAGTCTCGGGTCAAGTCCCAAGTCTCTGGGTCCAAGTCTCAAGTCAAGTCCCAAGTCTTTGCCCCCAAGTCCCCAGTCTTTGGTTGCGAGTTGCAAGTTCCTATCTATTTAATGGAGAAAATGGGGTTTAAACCTGAATAAAATTCGACTTCTTGTAAAAGGCTCCAAGTCTCGAGTCGAGTCTTTCACAATCTCCGAGTCAAGTCTGAGTCAAGTCATTGATGCCACTGGCGTCACTACAGGGGGGGGGCAGAGCTCTAAGTTCCTCCGTGATCTGAGCCTCCATTACACGGAGGAACGAAGCGCCCCGCCCCCGCGCCTTCCGAACCAGTCAAAGCAGTGAAAACAACGTGCAGGACACTCAGCCCACCATGTCAGCCATCGAACGTCAGCATCTTGAGGCCTCGCCGGAAGAGGGAGCCTCAAGACTTCCCGCCGAAAGGTCTCTAATTCCAGGGGGAGGGAATTCCATAGTTGGGGTGCCACAGCCGAGAAGGCCCTATTCCTCGCCGCCATCCCCCTCACCTCCATGAATGGCGGCATGGTTAACAGCCCCCTCCCCCGATGACCTCAGAGTACGGGTCAGATTATAAGGAAGGATTATAATTATAAGGAAACATCATAGCGGTCCCATCAGGAAGGAGTTTGTGTAGCCTATCCTGACATCTCATTTTTAAGCAAATGCATGGATGATCACATGGCTCAAGAAAAGAGCATTATAGGTGTTCTCAGACATTTTCAGGAGAGGCTAGGAAAGGAGAAATCTATACACGCAAAGAGGTGAATGGTTATTTAATATAGCATTGCTTGACGGCAAATGTTAAGGCAGGAAAGCAGAGGTATTAGAGCAGAGGGGTATGAAATCATGATGACATCAAAGAGCTAAGTATTAATAAAGTCTTAAGCCAATGTACCTTTCTGTAAGATCCTTTCTGTAAGAGTGATTCTGCTGATTCTCTTTGGGTGGTTTTCTGCGCAAATCTGTAAAAAGGGATTAGACATATATTTATGGAGGAGCATCTATCACTAGTTATTACTGTCGAGCCTCTATATTCAGAATCACTATGCTCTGAATACCAGTTGTTGGAAAGGGCAACAGCAGCCTTGCACACCGGCGCAAGGTGAAGAATACACACACTCGGCCTCTTTCGCCCGCTCTGGGTTCAGCTTACTCGGCCCAAGCAAGCTGAGCCCAGAGTGGGCAAAAGCGGCCAAGTGTGTGTTTTCAAGCCGGAAGTAATTGGCGGTGACGCAATGACATCATCATGTCACCACCAATTTCTTCCAGCTCTGTTCCATGGGGGAATGATCTGATGGGCCCCACACCAGGTGCAAAAACAGTAAGTGATGCCACTGGCTATAGAAACCATAATACCAGCCATCAAACTGTTATATCAGTTAAACATCAAAATATGTCCGTGCATCTTCACACAACATCAACCCTCAAGCTTGTCATGTTACAGCAAACATATGACACTTGAAGTCTTCAAGTGTCATATGTTTGCTGTTGTGGCTGTTGTGGCTGCAGCCTAAGTGAACACAGACTAGTTCTTCTGTCCCCGTCCCGTCCCGTCGCCCCTTGCTCATCATTCACACTGTAGTTTCCCCTTTGCTTTTAGGACGAACTAGCATATCAAAATCACCACCTTCCAATTTTTCATTAGAGGCCAAAATGTTCTCATAAAATATAACTACAACATCTGCTAGTTAATTCCAGTTAAGAAACTTTGTTTTACCCAACTGCATTCCACACTGTAAAGCACACAAAAACTGGTTTTACCTCAGTCTGAAGCCCTGAGCAAAAACTGAGAAGCTCCCAGACAAAAATGCCATGATGAACTGACCAGATGAATCAGCCCCAAGTGTTTTGTCGAAGTCATTGTGTGGCCTTTAAATGATAACCTTTAACAATATAAATTACCGTAAGTAAAGTTTTTACAAAAACTAGATTAGGAGATGGGTCATTTCCAATGACCTCACTCTGTGACAAAGTTTGGAAATTTATCAGTAGCAAATATATTTAAAATGTACCTAAGTTTTTTTAGGAAGGCATTAAATCCAGGGCTGTAATATTTAACTGATTGATTAATTAGATTAATTGAACGGAAAGGTTTGCTTGATTTATCAGGCAGCTGAATTAAAAAATTATAATTAGTTACCCAAAAAAAGTGAGCAGCGGGCATCATTAAGCGAGACATTCCCCTACTCTCTTCTACTGTAAGGAGGAAACGTAGAGGAGGAATAGCCAGCAGAGTGCGAATCGCCCTTGCAGCCACTACCGCATGCTGTGCTTTTTAAAGCTGAACTGCTTTTAAACTGAATGTGAACCACTTTCAGGGCCACTTGGGAGATGGAATGGCAGCTTACAAATGCCCTGATGATTAGATTAGATTAGATTAGATTAGATTGATTCTCAACCCCTTCCTGGCCGAGTACCACCTCTGGCATTACTCTCCTGCTGTGTACCACTGGAAGTGACTGGCGACGACATCATCGCCAATTCCTGGTTTTCAGGTTTTTGGAGGCCAGAAAATGCAGGTAGGAGGCTCTGGGCGACTGGGAAGGCCCTTAGCATTCCTGAGAGGCTCGGCCAAAGGCAGGAGTCTCTCCAAAGTGAAAATGCTGCGCCGAAAGCGCCGCATCAGAGCCGGGTTCTGGTGGTCCGGCGACCCTAGTACCACCAGAGGTCAGCCACTGGTGGTACTAGTACCACTGGTCGAAAACCCCTGGATTAGATAAAGAAAGCCTCTGCCTACTATGAGACATGTATGCATTACCTAAAAAAAAGTACTGTATGCTATTTTTTTCCTTCAGAGCTTTCTACATTTTCACATGAAAATGTAATCAGATGTAATTCATTAACAATGCAATCCAGTCTACCTCATAGACCAGTGGAGTACACACTCTGTTGATCTAGGGTGTTGCAAATGTGCTACAAAGCATGTTTGCGGCACCCAGCAAGTAGGCAGCGCTGGCACTGAGACCGGTACCACTCCACCCATCCCAGATGCAACGGAATGGCTGCCGGGAAAGGTACGTTCCCCACCAGGCGGCAGAGGGGCTGGGGGAGGGCAGAACGGGGCATTCCGGGAGGGGTGGATTGGTCAGTCGGGTCCAGGAAGGGGGAGGGATTGGCAGCGGCAGCTCCACCGAAGTCCTATCCCCCTTCCTGGACCTGGCCACTGTTACACGACACACATTCAAGTAGACCCATCAGGGTGGCTGGGGCTCTACTCAGAGTAAGGGGACAAATGTCCCCTTCCCCCGAGGAGTGCTCCAGCCATGCTGGTACTGGGTCCTATCTGGATAGGATGCAGTGCGGGCTTTAGCTGCAGCCTAGCAAGACAGGATTGGGCTGTCTGGCTGCAATCCTATGCACACTTACCTAGGAGTAAGCCCCACTGGACACAGTGAGACTTAGTTCTAAGTAAACATGCCTAAGATTGTGCTGTAAGTCATCAAGTAACTGAAATCCATGAGATTAATCAACTTTAATTAGTGGGCAGTCATAATTAAATCAAATGCTTTTCTTTCTATTTGTTTATTTATGCTCTGCTTTTCAGCTAAGATTGGCTCTCAAGAGGTGTCATGTTCCAGGTTCCTGAAGAAGTAGGCTGGGGCTGGGGAGCTACAAATGGACCAGGAAGGCATCTCAGTTAGTGCAAGTGCAATGACACTTGCACAAAGCATCCTCTCGCACCCACCCACCCTCCCACCCACTCTTCCCTCCAGCTGTGGAAAGTGCTCAGCTTCCAGAGATTGCCCCTTCTCACGGCAGCCCCCTTTCATCCCATGCCCTACCTAAGGGCATGGGATGAAACCTAATTTTAAACAACAAGTTTAAAATTAAAAACCATAATCTAGAATGTGACGTTTCGCTCAAATTGCATCAAACATTCTAAAAGTTATCACAAGCCAAAACTTTGCTTTTATTTCCATCGTTAGTCAGTGAATTGGGAAAGAGGAAATAACTGGACTCTAACTCATGCTTGGTGTTGAAGTGACCTTTAAGCAATAGCACATCTGATCCTACCTGCTATCATCGGCTGAATGACCACAAATATGAAAGTTCCTTCGAAATGTCCCAACTTGCCACAAACTCAATGCCATACTTTGACTCACAGTTCTAGATAATGTCTGGAAATGTGTGCTTAAAATCATCCTTAAAAAAATAAAAATAAATTCAGTGATGTACAGACCAATGTTCTAAATAGTTAGCCAAATTGAAAAGGGTGTACTATGTTCCATCGTGATTTCTGATCAATGAATGCAGACTCGCTACTAGTCAACTTAATTTGCCTTCAGATGTATACTTGTAGTACACTTCATAATAAGAAGTATGATGTACACTAATTGCTCAAGGTGGGAGGAGTATGTAGAAGAACTTGCTTTATTATGATGTCATTTTACTTGGTCTTCTTTGCCCTCACTATCCTTGACCTCATTTACCATCACTGCTTACATCTCATTCACTGCAGCCACCAAGATGTTATTGACAATGTCATGATAATATCCTGATATAAACAGAATCACTTTGATCACCACTGACAACATTTAACATCAGTGTAAGCAAAATAAGACCAAGGACAGTAAGGAAAAAGAGGAAGAAAGACAATACCTGTCTCTGAGCAGTAGAAGAACAAAAAGAGTACACAACAGCGCCGAAACAACACAAATGTATAGAGAGGTGAGTAATTGTCTAGCTACAACAAGATAAAAATAGTTGAGGAAATTTGTGGTAAAGCAAAGATTATTTGTGTGCGTGTGTTTGTGTACATGTAGACAGATGCATTTCTGTTTGTTAAGTTTTGTATTGCTGTTATTGAGTTGTATAGGTTGTTTATGCCTTTAATAGTATATTAAAAGTGCTTTGTGTCACAAACTGTGGTAAAAGTGGGGTATACATGTTAAAAACAACAAGTAGTCATAGAGAATTGCATGTGAGAGCCAGGATGGTGTAGTGGTTCTGGAAGATCTAGGTTCAAATCCTGGCTCAGCCATGAAGCTTCCTGGGTTACCTTGGGCCAGTCACTCTCTCTCAGGCTAACCTACCTCACAGGCGTGTTGTGAGGACAGAAGGAAGGAAGGAACCACATACACCACCCTGAGTTCCTTGGAGAAAGGGCGGTAAAAAAATGTGAAAAATAGATAAAATAAATATATAGCATTTCACTCTGTAGATGCACGAAATAGGCCTGTGACCTAGGCTTACCATTGTCCCAGAATCGAGCCTGGCTTCAGCCTAGAATGGGCCCGAGCAGCTCCCAAGGGTGCACTGCGGCTGCCCAATGGGGTTCCAGCTTCGGTCGCGTCATTGACCGGAAGTTTCGGAGGCCCATTGGGCAGCCGCTGTGCACCCTTGGGAGCTGCTTGAGCCCGTTCTAGGCCAAAGCCAGGCTCGATTCCGGGACGATGGTAAGCCTACTGTGACCTACCAAGCCAATTGCAGCCCACCAGTCACATTGAGTGGCCAGCCAAGTGCTTGACAAAACTCCTGTTCTCACAGTCCCAGGATGACAGCATAAACAGGAGGTTTATCAAGGCCCTGGTGGTCCGTATACATGGCTGGTGGGCTGCGTTTGGCCTGGTGAGTCACAAGTTGTGCAGGCTGAGCTACTTCGTCTCCCCTGCTTATGAGAGTACTGACATCCTTCACCCATTACGATGCCTTTGATGCCGACATAATCTCGTTAAAATGGAAATGTATTAGGAAAGTCAAACAATTAATTGATCCAAGAAAGATTGTTTCGCGCTTTGTGTAAATCACAGCTACAAATTCATTTGAGGAGCACAGCCATATTGTAGACTAAACAGAGCTTGGTGTGAGCCGCGGGGCTTGGTGTGGGTGTTAAAAGTTGCTCGGCACTACACATGGTCAGTAATCCTCAGCAGAAATGTTAACTCAATTTGTCAGTATTATCTTTATGTCAACAGTAATGCTTAAATATTTACAATAGGCATAGTACTCCGAGGGGTTAGTAATGCAAGATAAATTGGAAAAATGCTAACAAAATGGATGGTACTAATAGAAGCCCTTGGCACTCGGTACTCGACCACTTTTTTATACAAGGGAGATTGTCTAAAAGTTGGGTTTTATTATGTTTTGATATTTTGCTTGCTGACCTAAAGGTTGCAGTTAAGATCATGCAGAATGTCAAGCCATCAAACAGCTCTACTTTGCATAATAACATGTGGAAGTTGTTGCATAATTAATTTATGGCATTCGCTGTCACAAGATGTGGTGAAGGCCGCTAGATTATATGCTTTAATGATGTTTGCATTGTTTGGCCAAGGCTGTTTTCATTTGTCCCCATGTTACACAAAGGATGGTTGCAATTAACCCCAGGTAAGTTCCGTCATAACACTAGCTCAGGGGTTCTCAACCAGTGGTACTCGTACCACCAGTGGTACTTTGGCCGACTGCTGGTGGTACTCGGATTGCCAGCCCACCCGAACCTCGCTCCGATATGTGCTTTTGGCACCGTGTTTTTGCTCCCGAGAGGCTCCTGACTTTGGCCGAGCCTCTCAGGAATTCTGAGAAGGGCCCTCTCACCCACCCAGAGCCTCCTACCTGCATTTTCTGGCCTCTGAAACCCCCAAAACCCAGGAGTAACTGGTGATGATGTTATCGCCAGTCACTTCCGGTGGTACACAGCAGGAGAGTGGTGCCAGAGGTGGTACTCAGCGGGAAAGGGGTTGAGAAGCTGATTGTCATTAGTGGCTATTTAGAGGAAATCTAGCAGCTATGTAGGAATACACATTATAGTGGCCTTCTGGCACAGCAAACTGGATGTGTACAACCATTTCTTTTTAATTTGGGTGTTATGCAGTGACATATTGCTGGGGGCACCAGGACAATGCCCTGCACTGGGCCCCTTGAGGTTCTCCCTTATGGTGCCCTGACTGGCCTCTCCCACTGGTTCTGTGGGCTCACAGATGGGCCCAACCTGGCTGACTCCTGAAGACTTCCATTGTGGCCACCATTCATTTTGTGACAAAGTATGGCTGTTTTTCATTCCTCCATTTGTTCTTGGGACTACGAGGGCTTTGAGGCAGGAGTGACTGGCTCTCCCCCCCCCTTTTATTTAACCATTTAAAATTGAAACGGAGTGGTAGGACTTTTTCCCCACAATGTCCATGATGTTGTATTGATTCTTCCCATTGAAATGAATGGGATAACTCCAATCCCCAGCAAAAATGGGGATCAGGTGGTTGTCATTGTTTCATTGAAATATTTCATTGGTAGACATCCATAGGATGTCTACAGCTGTTCAGCTTCTATTATAAATTTAGACAACAGTGAACTGCCCCTGGAAATACTTATACTGCAAGGAGGTGTATAAAATAAATAAAATAAGAAAGACATAGTTACATTCCTCAATGTACTTTATTTGCAGAAAAAAAAACCTCTACACTTAGGTGGGTCTTTTTTGTTGTTTGAGGGGGAAAAAATAGATATGACCCACTACCTTCTTTTTTCCCCCACTTTCATCTTCAAGAATGTCCTTTGTTGGTTCATTAAGGAACCCAGCTGGGATTTGAAAGTTTCTTTGAAGGAAGCACAGAAGCAATGTTTGGGAAAAGGTATGAAATCCCATCTTGTCTTTGAGCTGTCACTCATGCTTTGAGTCTTTTGCCCCACATTCGATTAGCCATTCTTGCTCTGGATACCTGTGATACCTGATTCCTGTTTCTGTAGTTCCCATCCTTTGTCTATCCCTCTATTCTCTTTACAATAACACTATTCAGATAAGGTATGTCTTTGAATTGTCAACTACTACCCTTTCCTCTCCCCACCCCTTAGTGCTTTGGAGCATACAAAGTAGAGGACCCTTTTCCTGAAATATTACGGATCACTTTTCAAAAACAGCACAGCTGAGCATTAGCCCAGAGATTTGGGTTTGGGTTTTTGTTTTTTTCATAGTTTACCTTGCAAGTGATGGAAACTCCTCTCTTGATAAACAAAAGAATGAATGGAGAACAGCAAGAGATATATTTGTTGTGTGGTTCTTGTGGATTATGTGGCACTGAAGGGAAAAATGTGGAAGGCTTATACAGATAAGGCACTTTTCAAAAGTATAACGTGCCCTTTGTGACTCATTGCTCATATAAATCCCCATTCAATACAATGCTGGAAAATATAAATATTTCTAAAGAGAAAGTATCAAGAATGGCCTTGAAAAGTGAATCAGAAATAGTTCAAAGGCTTTCTTATAGGTGATGTTCTGGTCCAAAGAAAATTGTTTCCTTTTTTGCTGTTTGGTAAGTGTCTCAGGTATATTTGCTGTTGGTAAGTATTTCAGCATGCAGCAAGTTTGCAAACCTTTTTTGTCTATTTGGGTTGTTTGTTTTAATTGTTTTAACTGTTTTAATTCTTGATTTTAAATGTATATATGTATTTTAATGTTTTTATTGTAAGCCTGCCTTGGTTGCCCTTGTGGGAGAAAGGCGGGGTATAAATTCAATAAATAAATAAATAAATTGCCAAAAAAGACAAGCAACATCATTGTGTATATGCATTATGCAACAATTATAAGTCCTACGTTGTTTGGGGCAGGGGCGGGGGGAGGGTGGACCAGGGGCCTGGAGGGGGCAGGGATACTGGGGCCAAGTTCCCCGGTACCCAAAGCTCCCTCCAGGCCCCAGGTACACCGACACAGGCGGCGCAAATGTCCGCGGGCTCTGGAGCTCGCTTACATTTGAGTAGGCCCATTGGGCCTACCGCCACTTACACACAGGGAAGGGGACGATTGTCCCCTCCTCCCGAGTTGTTCCCAGACTGCCCCGGGGACAGTGGCGTTCCTGCGGTAGGGGCTCGACAGTAAGTCGCGCCCCGTCCTGGTACCGCGTTCACGAACCGGAGCGAGGAGGCCCCGCCCCCTCGCTGTTGGAGCCATTCCGCGCAGCAAAGCCAAACGGGCAGGAGACCCTGTCCGTTCAGCTTCGCTGCGCGGAATGGCTCCGACAGCGAGGGGGCGGGGCCTCCTCGCTCTGGCTCGTGAATGCGGTACTAGGACGGGGCGCGACTTACTGTCTAGCCCCTACCGCAGGAACTTACTGGTCTCCTGCCCATTTGGCTTCGCTGCGCGGAATGGCTCCAATGGCGAGGGGGCGGGGCCTCCTCACTCCGGTTCGTGAACGTGGTACCAGGACAGGGCGCGAATTACTGTCAAGCCCCTACTGCAGGAACGCCACTGTCCCTAGGGCAGTCTGGGAACTTGATATGTTGCGGCGGTCGGCCCTTTAGGCCGGCCGCCGCAGCCTACACAGGATTGGGCTGTAAATTGGCATCTATGGAATGAATAACCTTTATACAAAAATGTGCTCTAGACAAATTCAATTGTGTAAGGAACACTTTTCTAGAATATCAGGACTGCAATAATAACAAGAGTTTCATGGCATTTTAAAGACGAACTAGTTCATTGCAGCAGACTCCACTTCATCAGATGCATGAAGTGTTATCTTCAGTAGACAGGTATATATACACATGGGTATAGAGAAAAAAAATTCTAAGCAGTGGAGTCAAATGGCCATGAATGGCAAGAGGCCGCCTAACCTCTGACAATTCTATGTAAAGCTTAAAAGTATACAAGATAAGACTGGTGACAATTCGTGATAGCAGTAATTAGTGATAACCATGTCCTCTTGTTAATGTTCAGTTAATTGATTTTATAACATGATTTTTAAAAAAAAAATCAAAATTCTTTTCAAAGCAGAAACAATACTATCATTTTGTTATAAATTCTAATCCAGTAGTTTTACACTGTTGTCTTCCTTTCTAATCCTTCTGGAGAATGGCAACTTTCAGTTCATCAGCAGAGTGTCTTGGAAGTGCAGAAAAGAGCGACCAGAATGATTCGTGGGCTGGAGCACCTCCCTTATGAGGAAAGGCTACAGCGTCTGGGGCTTTTCAGCCTAGAAAAAAGGCGCATGAGGGGGGACATGATTGAGACTTATAAAATTATGCATGGGATGGAGAGAGTGGATAGAGAAAAATTCTTCTCCCTCTCGCACAACACCAGAACCAGGGGACATGTACTAAAATTGAGTGGAGGGAGAGTTAGAACAGACAAAAGAAAATATTTCTTTACCCAGCGTGTAATTCATCTGTGGAACTCCTTGCCACAGGATGTGGTGATGGCATCTGGCCTAGATGCCTTTAAAAGGGGTTTGGACAGATTCATGGAGGAAAAGACCATCACAGGTTACAAGCCATAAGCAACCTCCTGGTTTTTAGAAGTGGGTTTTCTCTGTGCCAGGTGCAAGGGAGTGTCAACGGGAAACAGGTTATCTTGTTGTCTTGTGCTCCCTGAGGCATCTGGTGGGGCCACTGTGTGACACAGGAAGCTGGACTAGATGGGCTTTTGGCCTGATCCAGCAGGGCTCTTCTTATGTTCTTATGTTCTTATTAAAATATTGCCCCACTAGTTGTCTGGCTGTTGTCATTCCTGAGGTCAGACTTATGTCCATATATTGTGTTCTGCATAGAAACGGACTTATTTGTCCTACTCCTATGTAAACAGTAAGAGGGTTGGGGTTCCATTTCCTATGGTTCCTGCAATTAAATCAAGTCATCTAGGAAGCCCCTCTGCATTATACATAGGGTTGAGCCTAAAGTTCCTGGGGGCTTTTGAAGAGGGAAAAAGGTTTCCTCTCCCATCCACTCACTGTTTCACCCCTTCTTGCATCCTCTTTAAAGTCTTGGCCCTGCTGCTACTGGGTTCCATATTTTTTCTCTCCTTTTTTTACCAGAAGACATCAGAGTAAGAGCAAGAAGGATTACCTTCACTCTGATTTGGCTTCAGACATCATCATCACATAGCCACCTCTCATTGGCTACATGGCACTGTCATGAGACCAAGTTTCTGCCCTCTTTCTGGTGTCTTCTGAGTAATGAGAGAGAGAGAGAGAGAGAGAGAGAGAGAGAGACCCAGAAACAGCAGGGAGCATAACTGCTCCTTCTGGCAAGTGGGAGAACCACTTTGCCCCAGTTAGTAGGGCCCGCAAAACTCAAAAGGGGTACACTTTCTTGCAGTCTGTGAACAGGATGGTAAGTTGGTAGAAGGCATTTCATCTCAGGACTAGTCACTTGCGATGCTTGTCACTCAATACATTCAACCAGTTTTATGACCTCATAGAAGCACTATGCTATTGTCATAGCTTTTAACAGTCCCACAACACCCTACTAGGAGATAGGAGAATCAAGCTCCTCCATTTGGGTAGTCCTGTTGTACCCAATACCAAGACGATTGTGGGCATCAAGGCTCAGAGCTTTGCCACTGAATTTATTTATTTTTTAATTTCTCAGCAGGTCGCCAAAATCTTCTTAAAACTTCCATGCTTCTTGCTCAGCCAGGGATTGAGCAGGAAATCAAGATTTTTGGCTCCTTTTGTAGTCAATGGCAAAGTTCCCATTGACTTCTGTAGGGCATGGATTTCACCCGCAGCAATGTTTACTTGCGGATAAGGAGGCCCAGCTGAAAACCTGGCGCACAGGACACATTTTTACTCATTTGTGATAATAGGGAGAATGTGATGGGGGAGTGAAGGATTCGTTCCCTTGGTTTACGCTGTACCATTCCCCTTGACCTTCTGCAAGATAACTGATCCAAATCTTAGTCCACCCCAGATGTAAAAATGGAGGAAGTTCCATTTTCTTCTCATGGCACTTACTCCCCAGGAGGCTCCAGAAGTAGCTGTTGGCTGTGGCTCAATCTTTATGTTCAGATGTGTCACATATTTGGACTGTTATGTGATCCATCTTTGCTGCTCTGAGCTCCTAAAAGCTTTTTCCAGGCTGTGAGCAGCTACACATTTTTAATATTTGTAAATGAGGTGCCAGTTGACTCGCCATAAACTCGCAGCACAGCTCATTTTCTTATTACAAAAGCCAGAGTGTGCAGTTTCTTCACAGCTCTAGATAACAAGCACATGCAAATGCACAAATCCTCCTTGATAAGATGTTAGTGACTTATAAATGAGGACTTTAGAAATACATGCTTTGATTAAGTGGTACATAGATTTTCTCATTAGCAAGAGAATGAGGCATTTCATACACAAATTTGGCATAAAAAGCATATGAACTGGGACTTTATGTGTGCCCAGTCATTCATGGAGACTTGTGCCCCAACTACTGCATGATTGGTGTCATTGCTCAGTCGTAGCGCATGTGCGTACAGAAGGCCCCCAGATCAGTGCTTGGCATCTCCAGATAGTGCTAGGAAAGACCACTGCCTAAAGACCTGGGGAGATATTACCAGCTAATGTAGACAGGACTACATTGGTACTAGATGTACCATTGGTACATCTAGTCATTGGTACTAGATGTACCAATGACTCAGCAGAAGACAGTTCCACAGGAACACAGGAAAAGTTAATTTGGAATCAGAATCCCAGGTAAAACGGGAACCTTGAAAACTGTTCAGAAGTTGCAACTGGTGCAGAATGCAGCAGCCCGTGTGGTAACCGGGGATCAGCGTGCAGACTGTGCTATGCCATTGCTCCGGCGGCTCCGGCAGAATCCAGAATGCATTCTGGGGCAAGCTTGGGAGGAGAGAAGAGCCTTTGCGTGGGTCATTAAGCTTGCAGAATAAAAATTGCAGAATAGAAAGTGGGTCATTAAGCTTGCAGAAGCCCTGCGGAGGCTTGAAAACAGCATGTTTTGGCCACTTAAAGGTAGAAACGGGGATTGGGGGCAGAGGCGTAGCCAGGCGCCCCTGCTACTGTGGCGGAAAAGCCCGCCGCCCCATTATGCAAATTAAATAATTAATTTGCATAATGAGTTTCGGGTTTTTTAAAGGTTTTTTTAAAGGTTTTTAACGCTAACGGGGCTTCTAAAAGGGTATGTGTGCTTTGCGCAAACTTATCTGTAGTTCTAGGACCCTCCAGCGACGATCAGGGGCGCAGATCGTCCCTCTGCAGCTCTACTCCCCGGCATGAACTCTGCAAAGCGCCCAGGAGCGCGCTGCGGAGTTAACGCATGCGCAGAGCGACGATTGGAAACATCGTCGCTCTGCGCATGCGTTAACTCTGCAGCGCGCTCCTGGACGCTTTGCAGAGTTCGCGTCCAGGAGCAGAGGGACGATCTGCGCCCCAGATCGTCGCTGGAGAGTCCTAGAACTACAGATAAGTTTGCGCAAAGCACACGTACCCTTTTAGAAGCCCCGTTAGCGTTAAAAACCTTTAAAAAAACCTTTTAAAAAAACCGAAAAAGGGAAAAAAAACAAAAGTTAAGGAGGCTCCCGCCCCCCACGGAGCCTTTCCGCCCCAACGCCCTGGGGCCCACCGCACCACCGCCCCATATCAGACGACGCCTCTGATTGGGGGGGCTTTTTATTTTTTACAGCTTTTTGAAGGTGGACCCCACAAATCCAGGACCCTCAGAAAGTCAAATCCATGGATAGAAAGGGTCCACTCTACTACTACTACTACTACTAATAATAATAATAATAATAATAATAATAATAATAATAATAATATCTGTATTTATATACCACCTTTCTGTTGTCAGATTTCTCCTCAGACTTTATTCAACGCAGTTTACACAGGCAGGCTTTTCTAAATCTGTAGGGATTTTTTCAATAAATGTTCTGTTTGCATAGAACCCATCTTCTCCCGTTGTTTCCTTTCTATGGTGTGGTTATCTCACTGGCTGCACACAGATTCGAGCTTCCAAGCTTGTCCGACAGCAACTCCTCTCTCCCACAGAGGGTCAGCACAGGCTATCTCAGTTCACATAGCTCCATGAATTGAAAAAGCTTTGATGGTTTCCTCCTTAGAGGAACCATACCCAAGACAGAGAACATTTCTGGGCATTAATACCAACTGAGGAGAAGTCATAGCAGCAGCCACCAACTGCTTGCTTATTTAGCAAGCTAGTTAATTAATTAGCATCCAGCCTGACGTAGAATTCTAAGGAATTTAAAAGCAAGCTAACTGCTCAAGATTTTATGTCATTTCAGTTAGTCCTAATAAAGGTTAGTTCTATTTTGTTCAAAAGACACTCTAATAATGCCTAATAAAGATATTACAGTACTAGCATGTGTCTTTTGAACAAAATAGAACAAAAAAAAGGATGGATTCATCACATTCATGTTTGTTTGGCATTGTGTGTATGGATGCATGAAAACGCACACAATTCTGCACACTAGGCAGACTTTATAAACCAGCAGGGCTTGAGAACCTGAACCAAAACTCACGGCGCAATCCTGTGTATCTTCAGCCCCAGGACAGTGCATGCTGCCCCGGGGCAGGGTGTCACATGCCATAATGCACGACACCCGGCGAGCAAGCAGTGGCGGTGCTGTGACCTGCGCTGCTCGCTCTACCGTCTCCTCGGCCCTGCACCGGCCGGAGCAGGTAAGACCTACGCCAGTCGGGGCAGGGGGAGGGCGGACCAGGCAGCAAGGTCATTGGCCACCCAGGGCCTGGAGGGCAAATTAGAAGCCGGGTTGGGTTCAGCAATGCCCTTTTTGTGCAAAACTGAATACATGGTTGCCAGAGGCTGTGACCAGTACACATATTGGCATAGCATCATGGCTAGTTGACACACTCCTACTCCCTCGTATATTCAAGGAAGAGGTGGACCCTCTCATGTGTTCAGCAAACGTGTGTGTGTGTGGGGGGGGGGGTTGGCCGAAAAGGGCTCACATCTGGTTCATAGAAGGCACTGGATGGTTCAGTGTAGTTGTACTGGTCCAAGTTGCTGCATTTGTGCAACACCACAACTAACAGTGTTATATTGGTGTAAGGACCATTAGAATCACAGGGAACTCTGCCAATACTAACCAGATTTGCTACATCTGTTAAAAATTATACCATTTCACAAGTAGTGTTTTAAAAATAACTTTATTTAATCAGTTCTAATCTCGATACATTTCAGCCAAGGGGAAATGAAATTGGCTGCTAATAATGAACTAAATGACTGATAGTACAGATATACTGGATGGTCAGCTACAGATAGAGAGGGAACTGCCAGGAAATGAAAAGGAGCATATTAATCTGAACAGTAGACTTAGGAAACTGTATGGAGATTGACTCCTAGTCAAGCTATTTGTGTATCTCTTGGATGTCTTAAGTATCTCATTACAGATAATTCACTTACTATCCCAGAGATAAGAGAAGAGAAAGCTAGAATTTCATTCCTAGAATCTGATATGTGTGGTGTAAGAAATGAACACCGTACTATATCTGCCAACCGCTGGATATGAGAACCATAGGCCCTTTTTTTTTCTGAGATCAGCGCCCATACGCTTTCATTGTTCTGCTAAATCAATACTCATAAAGAGACCAGGGTAATATGCAGGGGTGTCATCGAGAGGGAGCTGGGGGGGGGGGAACAGAGCTCTGGGGCTTCTCCTACAGCAGGAGCAATGATGTAATCAGCTGGAGTGCACAGGTGTTGCCTTTGAGACATTTTAAAGGACCACAGCCAAGAAGAAGCATCAGGTTCAGCAGGAGGTAAACTGGGAAATATGCCTAGGGGCTTATGCTAATAGATCGGCCATCAGTTTTCCCAAGAGGTCCCTGAGAGACATTATGTACATGTTACGTCATGTTACATGAAGCCTACAATCCTATGCAATTTCACCTGGGAATAAGTCCTACTCAACACTGTGGGACTTACTTCTGATTGAACATGCATGGGCTAGCACTCTAATATACCTTTTCTCTTTATCTGGTAGGTCTTTTTATTCCATTTTTAATGTGTATACATTCGTTTTAAACTACTGCAACCTACTCAAAGAGTTTAGAATGAAATGGGCTAGAAGTTTAAATGAAGTATAATGAGTTTCAAAGTAGGAATAAGTAGCAGGAGAAGAAAACACTTTCATAAAGACAATTAAAGATGATGTTTTTTGTCGCTCTATAATCTTAGTGGGATGTGCCTGTGAAGGGGTAGACATGATGAGCCAAAATTTACCACTACACCACTGGTAATGTAGGGCAGGCTGCAAGAATCCTCAGTCTCAGGAGGATGGCCACTGTTTGTTAATGATGTGATAAGGAAACTAGTAGCACATTTCTCCCATCTGCTTCTATGGCATGCATGCCACCAGCCTTATGTTGCTTGTTTTAAGCAGCCCACACTGTGCAATGGGAGTCACACCACGTTTGGCCCTTAGCAGCAGCATCACGGACATTTTTAAAGGGCTTTATTTATGACACTGTTCCCTGCCCTTTCTCCAGCAGTGACCCTGGTTTTTCCCCCAAGCCAACAATAACCCTGTGACGTAGGTTAGATGGAGAGACAGCAACTGGCCTAACGTCACCCAATGAGCATCATATTTATTTATTTACAATATTTTTATCCCATCTTTCTCCCTGAAGGGACCCAAGGCGGCTTACAAAAAAAAAAAAAAAACACCCAAGTACAAAAAACCATCACATTTAAAAACAATAAAAACAGTTAATTGAAAAGTCATAAACAGAATCTAAAATGATAAAAGAGACCATTATTACATTTAAAAAGAAGAGTACAAGAACATCATATTCATTACTTACAGGGACTTGAAACTGGGTCTCCTCCCCGGTCACACTCTCACCTTGACACCATGCTCGCTCTCAAGGGGAAAATGTGGTAGTGTTTCTAGTGCAACCCCAGCAAGTTACCATAACATAACAGCCAGTTGTTTTTCACAGTATTTGATGATGTGGTACCACTTAATGTTGTCTTACATATAAACCTACATCATCAGCCATGAGACATATTTATTAGCTACATTGGATTAATACATGAAATGTCTCCTAGAACCTAAATTACTGGGACAAAAGATCTGCCAAACCAACCCACTATAAATTACCATTATTTTCACACAACCTGGCCTTAAAATGAGTTAAAGTGCAAGGAGCTGGCTTATAGTGATTCAGACCACTTGTCCTTCTGGCTAAGGACTGTCTACACTAGTCAATGGTACCTCTCTAAGGTCTAAGGACAAGGACCTTCCCTACCCTGCTACCAGCTACTTTTCAAGTGGAGGGAGAGGTCAAGGGTTGAACCAGATACTTTGTACAAGCAAAGAGCCCAGAGAGCCAGGATGGTGTAGTAGTTCAAGAGTTGGACTTAGATCTGCAAGATCCAGGTTCAAATCCCTGCTCAGCCATAAAGCTTCCTGGGTGACCTTGGGCAGTCACCATCTCACAGCCTCACCGCACAGGGTTGTTGTGAGGACAAAAGGAGGGAATGATCTATGTACACCACCCTGAGCTCCTTGGAGGAAGGGTGGTATAAAAATGTGAGAGGAGAAGAGCATAACTATGCAATCATTGAACCTCAAGGAGAAAAGAACAATAGTGCCTGAGATTATGTTCTGACAGTTGTTGTCAGACATTTGCTAAACAAATCTAGTTAACTTACTGGATCTCGGCTCTTTTAATATATATAAAAACCATTTACCAATCTCTCGAATTAAAAACCTGTCAAGTGAAAACCTCTCTCGAGTGAAAACCTACAAAAATATCCATTTATCTCTCTTCAACTGCCAACAACTGTACTGTCAGTAAAGTTAGGGTGTTATAGTTACACACCTTATGGAGCAAGGCTTTGCCTATGTAGTTCAGGAGCATGCTTATCATGTTTTCTGTGGCTCCTTTTTTAAAACTCCTAGAGATGAACTGCTGGGTCCCTTTTTGGCCAGAACAGTGGGCTGGTAGATTGCTGCATGAATTACGGTAACTTGTTTTGTTAAATGACCTGAATAAAATACACAATGTCAAAAGCGGCTCTTTCAGCAGCTGAAGTTAGATATATATTTTTTGTGGACAGAAATGTAACAAACTGTGTAGAATATAAAAGCTCTGTTTCTTTTCTTCCTCCATACCTTTGTTGTTGATGCTAATCTGCCATTGTTGAGTGTATTTTTACTGTACTGTATATGTTTTGTGTCATCTTGTGAAGGCTTGCTGCTTTGCATCCAGCAAGCTCTTGCAACTTCATAGCGTTGAGACAGAAAAGGGCACTTAGGGACAAGAAGCTTGATTTCTGAAATATATGACAATGAGATATCTAGTATGAACATATGAAATCGCCTTTGAGTAGATCATTGGTCTATCTAGCTCAGCAATGTCTCAAAACTCTACAGGTTCTGGGACACAGGTTTTTTCCATTACCTGTTGTCTGATCTAGAGATACCAGAGAATAAACCTGGGCCCTTTTGTACATAAAACAGGTGTCCTACCATAAAGCTATGGCCCTTTCTCTAACCCAGGAAAAATGGCTACAACCCTCACGATGTCCCTCCGGCTTGCGGCGCAATTGGGAGAACCCGCTCGGCCGCGCTACAGGCTGGGAAAACGGGTAAATTGCCCCCCCCTGTTGCTTTCCTTACCTTGTCTCCCAGCTGCCTCCATCTTGAAAATCGTGAAAATCTTGCGAGATTCAAGATGGCGGAGGTCAAATCTCGTAAGGGCATATGAGGCATGATGCAGCCTCATGTGCCCTGACGAGATTTGGCCACCACCATCTTGAATCTCACAAGATTTTCGTGATTTTCAAGATGGAGGCGGCCGGAAGATAAGGTAAGCGACAGGGAGGCAATTTACCCATTTTTCCACTGCCCATTATCTGCAGCTGATCACAGCAGCTGATAATGGGGTGCATCTCGCATACCCCCAACCTGCGGTCTGCGTACCCCTGGGGGTACGTGTACCACAGGTTGAGAACCTCTGCTCTAGTCTAAATGATTTAGGGTTTTCCCACGTAAAAGAAAACCTCCCCACACAAGCTAGCATGTCCATGAGAAGGCTGGATGACCACCTAGTCCCACATCTACATCTTGAAGATTTACGCTCCTAGGAGGATGGTTAGAATATGCATTTCATGAGCATTTAAGGGCATCCTCAGATGGAGAGCAGTGTAGATAGCATTTACTCTGCCCTGACAAAGATCAAGATCATGTGTTTTTTACTCCCATTCTGATTATTCTGTAACTATAATATTTATTGTACAAAGCTACAAGGATAAGCTAGATCCAAAAGCATTCTTCATGGCTGTGTGCACAGCTAACTTCATGTGTCTAAAATAGAGCAGTTAATGGTGTTCCAAAATTTGTTTTGATTTTTAATCAGTTTAAAAAAAACACCAAAAAGCTGATACAGGTGGGTCCCCATATCCACTGATTCGCTATCCATGGTTTCAGTTATCCATGGATCATGGGGACCCCCCCCAGGCTTTTACTTTTTTCCCAGTAAGCTTCGTTTCTTCCTTAAAGAAACAGGAGAAGCAGCCTCTGGATGCTTATTACAGGCAAGTAGAACGAGACTAAGTACTAGAGAGGCTCTGCAAGGTTAACAGAAACCTTGCAGAGCCTCTCTAGGACTTAGTCTTGTTCTACTTGCCTGCAATGGAGGCTGCTTCTCTGTGTTTTAAGGAAGAAACAAAGCTTGCTGAAAGAAAAATAAGAGCGGGGGGGGGGCAAGCATGCCTGCCTGCAGGGGAGGCAGGGTGGGGGGCCCTCAGGAAACCATGGAGGGGGTGTTTGCTCTTATCCACGGTTTCAAGTATCCACGGAGGGGCCTAGAACATATCCCCAGCGGATATGGGGGCCCACCTGTACTGTATTCTGCAGCAAACAAACTTTTGGGCATTCAAAGTATAATCATGACATGCAGTATCTTCTCTCCCATTTTTATATATAGTCGGATCTTTTTATCCACTAGGATTCTGTTCCCTTCCAGCATCTTTGGTGCTCCCCTCCTCCTGAGTTTGTTTAAACTGACTGAAAAAAAGAAAAACCGCTACCAGAAGCAACATGTAGATGGCACCAGAGACTCCCGGTTGCATTTTTTTTTTCAGCAGTTTAAACACGCCAGGAAGTGGCTGGCAGGCCCCTGACAGATTCCCAGTTGCATTGTTTTTTTCAGCGGTTTGGACACGTGCAGGAGGCGGGAAATGGCTGGCAGGCCCCTGACAATGCTGAAAAAGAGGCAATGTGGTACGGTCGGACTCCCCCTTCCACAGTTTGCCACCCGTGTTGAGTCAAATCCGTGGATGGAAAAACCATGGTTAAAAAGGTCCAACTGTATATTATAGTTGCCCAAGGTTCTGTACATTTTTTAAAGAACTTGAAAAATCCTTAAGAGAATGTTCAAGAGGAACATAATCAAACCCTGGAAATCATAAAACACAACCAGGATTACATCATAAACTGCTCAGATTATCTGTTATTTAAAAACAGACTTTTAAACTATGCTATCTATGTGAATAAAGGCATAAACATTTCAGCTATCAACTCATCAGAACTGCTTGAGCAAGCATAAAATATCTTCTTGGCACCAGGTAGCCACTGAATCCCCAATGGAGCCTCTTTCTCATCAGCTGCATGATTACGGATTCAGTTTAAGATAGAAAAGGGATGCATGTTTACATACGTAGAATTGCCTTTTTTTCACTAAGGATTGAAAATGGGTTTCTAGTTGACAAAACATTTGCAGAATATACAGAATGTCCATAAGATCAAGCACAAAATATAAATATATATCAAATGAAGGAAAAGTTGCAGACCACTTTAACATTGAAAACATAGATGAAACAGCAAGTACTGTATATCCCTTATATGTCAATATACAGTAAACTGTCACTTTTGGCTGAGCTGCTGTGATGTCACAGAATGTTTGCAAGTGTTCTGTATTCAAAGGGAAGCTATCAGCAATAGAATGTTGACGGTGTAGTTTTTGTGAGAGAAGTGAACGGCTAGGAAAAAAAAGGAAAACGGAGACCAAAAAAGAAAATTCACAGAGAAGGGGAAATAATGGACTGCATGCTGGTTGCATATAGCGCATGACCCTATAGAGTGTATACCACTCTTACAATGGATGTTCTAAAGAGAGCAGAGTACCAGGAAGGCAGGGCATCTGAGGGCTGTGAAGTTCAAAGAGAAGGAATCTCAAAAGATGAAGGAAATAAAAGATAGGGAGCTTAAGCCAAAATGCAGAATGGCTGAAAAAAGTGGACAACACAGTCAGTTTATCTGGAAAAAAAAGAGGTATGGAAGAAGCAGAAGCAGAAGAAGAAGAGACTTCTGCAAAAGAGGGTTAAGGCAAACACTGAAGAAAGAAGAATGCTTTGATAGTGCAAACGAGGTGTCCAGCACGACAGGACCACCTGTGATTTTGGGCACACAGGTCTCAACATCTTGTGGCTGCTCCATCCATAATCGAGCTACAGCAGTTAACCCAGGTCTGGATGAGTCAATGCTGTCATATATCTATAAAGACTGTAGAGAAGGCCAGTCTTGAGGAATAGAGAAAAGGTGCTGCGCAAAGATGGAGCCAAGGAAGAAAGTGGGTATGTGGATAACACTTCACACTTGGCTTTGTGCTGTTGAAGAAAGTGGACAGGCAAGAGACATTTGGTCGGGGGGGGGGGGTCTGTGGGGCAGACAGCCAAGGAAATGTGGAGGCCAAAGAGGGGGTAGATAGGAGGAATTTTACATACTGGTTTGAACAACCAGCCAAATACTTGGCTGCAGGTCTCCAGTATAATATAATAAAACCCAAATGCTTACAAAAATATTTATTAAATACACTTTAATCTGCCTCATGCTGTCAGAATTTGTGCTTTTCCTGGCAACTTTCATGGCCTACATTAATATTATATTGGTTTTGGCCTCTTTAGACAATTGTTCACATTTTTTGCTCCATCTATACATTAGGGTAGAGTTGCCAAAGCTGAAACCTCAAAATTGGGCCTCAGGATGCCTGTGGAGTCATCTTTCGAGGAAGGGCTTCACAGGCTATTGTGGTACTGAGTCTTCTGAAGTGGGGCAACCTGCCCCATATGTGAGTTGGAGGGGCTGCAGCTCGGCACTATAGCACCTGCTATTCATGCAAGAGGCCCAAGGTTCAAACCCAGGCATTCCAAGTAGGGTAGAGAAAGACCCCTGTCTGAAGTGCTGGAGAGCCACCCCAGTCAGCATGCATAGAAGTACTGACCTAATAGACCAGCGGTCTGAATCAGTATAAAGCAGCAGCATGGGTTTAAGCTACAATGGACAAATTCCCTTGAGGGCAATTCAGTACAAATTAGCTCAGTAATTATGAGCTCTCTCAGTGAGTGCTTGGCTCATAATGTTGAACAGTTTGGGTTCTGCAAAATGTGCCTTACGTGAGGGCATGAGGCAGCCTCATGCCCTCACGAGATTTCGCGATCCAAGATGCCAGCGCCCGGGTACGTTTCTAACATTTTTTAAATGGCGGCGGTGGCTTGCCAACCGGCCCGGAAAACGTTCCGGGAACGTTCTGGGACCCAAGCCCGGTCCCGGAAATTCCGGGACGGATGGTAAGCCTACTTATTATTGTATTTCCTCCTGGGAACTGCAGTCCCCAACACCAGCGCAGGGCCATTTTGAAACTCGCCAACATCTCCCTCACAAAACATACACACGTGGGAAGAAGACAGAGGGGGTTCGATTTAAATAGGGGTAAACCCACCACATAAAATGTTTGAAAGACCCAATCAAGAGAAATGACCCAAATAGAGAAGACACATCAAATAAAAGGATTCTGGGTCAGGTAGTCTGGACACATAGTTCACATCAATCCTTGATGGTCTCAGTGAATGCAAGGGTTAACATTAAACATATTTTGTAACTGTATCTACAAGGCAACTAGCCTTGGGGGCTTGGTCTACTGAAAACAGATAATGAATGCACAGAATTTCAATTGGCATTCCATTCCACACACAGAATTTAAGTAAGTGAAACACAACTAAAGACAACTATATACACACAGAATTTAAGTGGTTACATGATTTGACAGTGCAAACACCTTTGAAAAATACCAGCAGGCTTAGCAGCCAACCTAGCATCAGTGGTTTTCTGTTCTAAGATACTCCATGCTCCTCAGTGCAGACTGGTACAATGGTAGTTTAGTTTAATGCCCATTGCAATTGCCTTACAAACTGCACAAAAGTGAAAACACTCTGCTGCTAATATTAGCATGGAAGCACAGTATCATTGTTTGAAACAGGGCTAGAGATACTGGTGAAGCTAGCATGTTTATCTGGTGTTCAGAAACAAGATTCAGGGGCTCATAATGCTCATGCCCCCCGCCCAGAAGAGCAATTCTTCCTGGCTTTACTCCAGTATCTTGTGGATTAAAAAAAAATGATTTCAAAGGAGCCCAGCAGTAGTAACGATCATGACTGCAATCACCAGGACAGGCACTAAAAGGTGATGAGAAAGGTAAATGGGTTCACTTTTATGAAACCTCTCTCCCCTCCACAAAACACCTCTCTTCAAGCTGAAAACATTCACAAGAGAACATTCACTTCTTCAGACCTGTGTGTCTGTTTCCAAAGCAGTCATTAATTAGGATCTTGCTAACCCTGTCCCTTTCAGCGACTGAACTCTCTTCTCCTTCCCCCCCCACTCCAAAATCTGAAATGGTTTGTAAAAGTAGGTGCAGAGCTCTCCAGCAGGGAAAAACTCAATGCCCAGGACCCCCTCCAAGGCAAGAGCCAGCATTTGGAGTTAACACCAGTGGAGTACCAACATCGCCATGTGATCCAAAGCAGAAATGGGCAAAATAACAAGTGGAGGTCCAGGTGGGGGAGGACATGACCAGGCACCACTTTCCTCCCAGACAGCAAAAGAATTTGGAGTGGGTGAGATGAAAGAAGGACTGCACATTGTTCCTTGGGCATTGCAGCTGGTGGGAGAAGTGCTTAATGAATGCTTTGGCAAAATGCCCACATTGGCCTGAACCAGCCTGAGCTGTGAAGCAGAGCTTCGGGGAAAGCTCACGTTTTAGTTTCAGCTCCGTCAGCACTTCCTTGGCAAAGGACCTTCGCTCATTCCAGGCCCTATTTTCACACTGTAAGGATAGTCATTGACTTCCTTTTTTATTACAGTGGGGTGACATACCATAGAGGATTAGAGAGAAACACAAGAGGAATCCACTCTTATGCTCGGTTACTTTGGTGAGATAATTCCTTTGGGTTTGTATCGTATTCCATTTAATGCCCTCCATTTTCAGAGACCTCTTTTTCCTCTCCCCCCCAGCTCCCATAGAAGCCCTCTCAACTGACATGCTGACAAGACGGCCTTTCTCTGATGTCCTAAAGTGCCTGGGCTGACATGGTATCAGATAAACACTGGGGACGAGTGACGGGGTTAACTAATGAAATTGCTAATTAAAGCCCCGTTTTCAACACTCCTGAAAGATTAACTGGACCGGACCTTTCAAAAACAGGGGAAGTTTTACTTTCAACTTTCTGTACACTGTTTGGTAAATAAAAGACTTTAATAATGTCAGAGGAAATAATTCCAAGAAGCTTGTGAAGGAGGGGGGGGAACCCTTCCTCCCTCCCTTACAAATATTATACAAAATGGCACAATGTACTTGAAAGCATGGGAGAATTCACTTTCCAAAGGGAAATTCATAAGAACATAAGAAGAGCCCTGCTGGATCAGGCCAAAGGCCCATCTAGTCCAGCTTCCTGTATCACACAGTGGCCCCACCAGATGCCTCAGGGAAAAAACACAAGCAGGAGAGAAAGGCCTAGTTCTCTCCTGTCATTGCTCCTCTGCAACTGGTGTTCATTGATGCACTGTTACTGAACCTGAATGTAGTTCATAACCTTGTGTGCCCAGATCCCAAACGCAAAGACCATTTTTTGTAAATATTTTTGCCAGTGCTGAAAAACACGCCTCAGTTTTTTTTCCGTTTTTGACACTCCTTGCAAAATGTTTACTTATTGGTTGAAAATGTCCCTGTTCTCAGTGTCCCTCAACGATGTCGTTATGGCAGACCATGATGTCAGCTCACGCAACTTTATTTACTGACATTTGGTGATGTCATCACGTCGGCAGTAGTATTGTATCTCATTATGACCCCTGATTTTGTAGAATCACCCAAACAATTCTGAAGGGAAGAAAATGCATAGCCAGAGCCACCTGTAGTATTGAAGGGCCCAATCCTATCCAACGTTCCAGCACCGACGCAGTCGCAATGCAGCCTTGAGGTAAAGGAACAAACGTTCTCTTAACTTGAGAAGGCCTTCATGATCCCCTACCACCTCCACCACCACCACAGGATGCAGCGAGCGCCCCATTAGCATGGCTACATCAGCACTGGAAGGTTGGATAGGATTTGGCCCAAAGAGTCTGTCCCAATTAGTATGTTACTTTTGACTCTGAAATCAAAATTGGCACCTATTTTGTGCATCCAGATCATAAGCTTCTTCCTACTTCCAATTTCAAACTGACCCCAAATCAAAAGTGCTTGAAAAGCGGAAGCATGCTTTCAAGAAATCATGTCCTCCGTGAGTTTCGTCCCTTCAACAGCTCTCATCTCTTTCCACATTTGTAAGGAAAAAAACTACTGTTTTGTGCTCTGGGAAATTTGGAGCAGCATTTACAAGGTCATTTACCTTTGGAAAAGAAAGCACTGGGGGGCTAAAGGTGGAAACAGACCAGACACGTCACCCTACGTTTCGTCCAGCGGCGTCCTCGTGCTGCTGAAAAAAATCAGTGTGTCTTCTCCACGTTGGGAATGAAGGAACATTGGAGAGTGACGTTCTGGTATGGGCAAGGTTGGCCTAGTCGATGTTCGGCCACTGAGAAGCCGTGTTTGGTGTTGTGGGGGGTGGAACAGGAACAATGCATTGGGCCAATCAGGGTTGATTTATTGTAAACCAATCAGAACTTTTTTCTTTTTAACCCTATCTGCAATCTACTCTGAACCTCTCATTCCCGCTCTCAGCACCACTCCTCCCCCCCCCGCAAGCAACCAATCACTGAGGACCATCAACTAACCAATCATTGGGGACCAGCAAGCCAAAGCTGCACTCCAGTAG
This sequence comes from Plestiodon gilberti rubricaudatus, assembly GCA_026170595.1. Taxonomy (NCBI): domain Eukaryota; kingdom Metazoa; phylum Chordata; class Lepidosauria; order Squamata; family Scincidae; genus Plestiodon; species Plestiodon gilberti. The sequence goes on along the minus strand of JANXHW010000002.1, from coordinate 20,921,065 downwards.
GTCAGTGGTTTGTCACTTCTTGTCCCAGCGACTTGGCTGCTCACCCAAGTCACCGGGAGACGACGAGACGTGACTAGTGCAGTCTGTTACATTCTTTATGGTGTCTGTTAATTTGCAAATGGACAGGTTAAGGAGGTCTTAAAGGAGTGCAGAAGCAGGAGTGCACAACACACAGGCAGTGCTTGTGCAAGTTGAGGGTCCCTGTTCAGCCAGGTGGGACTCTTTTGTGGCTGGTGTTTGATGTGGGTGAGGGAGGACGTTCACATGCCGCACTGCACATCTGCTTCTATCCCATCAGGCAGTTTCTGGTCTCTACCATAGGTTTAGGTCCTTAAAAAGGGAGAAACGTTTCGGGCAAGCCCACACTCATGAGCTACGTGGCCAGCCAGGTAGTGATGAGGGTCACTTGAACTGCTCAAGCTATTGGTGGCCTGGGTTTGCAGAGTTTTCTCCACTAGGCTGGCTGGTGTTTTCCCCAGTAGGGCAGCTTCACCATTCTGATAGCAACCAGGCTGCCAGAATAGGATCTTTGCCTCGTGCCGTGCCTGATTTCTGTAAAGCTGCAAGCAATAAAGTTGTGGTCTATTTTCAGCACCAGCCACTGTGTCTGCCTCTTCCTTCTGCCCTCCCAGGTGTGCTGCCTGCTGCAGACATAATTCAATATGAGTCCTGTTCCCCAAATTCAAACCAGTTTTCCCCAAGCAAATTTAAATTGTTTCAGCTTAGCTCTCTTTGCGCTTTCCCTCTAGATAGACTAAAGTACGGACCAAACAAGTTGCATTGTCAATCCACTGCTGCAATGTCATAGAAAAGGGGGCGGAGTCTGATTCAACAACAAAAGAGAGGCACATGGGTGCAGCACTGCCTCACTGCCCACTGCGCCTTAGTTCCATGCAGCCTCTCCCACCAAGTGCTTTTCTCCCAGCCAAGCTTACTTCCAGCACTGGAACGGGACTGAGAGAAGCACTAGTGAGAGGGGCTGCAGGAAAATGAGCCTTGGGCGGGAGAGAGTTCTGCACTCCTTGCCCCCGTTTGCTTTCAAAATCACACTGCCACACCCCCACAATTGGAGTAGCCCCCTGTTTAAACATCTGCCACTGCCACTGTCACTTTTAGTTTGCCCCCCCCCCCAACTCAGGCATAGCGAAACAGCCCAAATTGCAACAGTCAGGTACAGCAGGCTCGCCCTGGCCGCCCCCATACCTCCCCCTCCCCAACCATGATTTGCCCCCTCCGCTGCCTTACTGAATTCAGCACGGACCGGTCTGTCAGTGGTGGTAGTGCAGAACTGCTGACTGTTTGTGTCGGTGGCTTTGAAGCTCCCGGTAGCGGGATGCCATTTACGACAGTGGAAAGTGAGTTCTTCTGTTGTAAATGGACATAAGGATTGCGCCGTTAGTCTTAGTACATTTTTCGGTACTGCCACCACTCCCCACTTTCCTTCATATCATTCTGTTTACAAAAACATTGTTCTATTACTGCCCTGGATGATTGCTACAATTACAGTTCTATTATCACATTAGAGATGAACTCCAGATCACACTCTTCAATTTTCCCCTTCAAATAAATGGAAAGATCAGTGGCCAGATCCAATAGTGTTTATTTCCTGTCACACCTTTGATGGCCTCAGTAATGGTGGCCTGCCTTAAAAGACGATGCCACCAATGCGAATACAAATCTTGGAGTCAATTGGTCCTTTAGTTATTTGCAGGTCCAGAGAATCCCTGGTTCTCATGTTTGTTCTGTCCAAGACCACAGAACTGCCACCAGCACATATGTGAATGAATCTCATAACTGAAAAGAATAACAGATCAACAGCTGCGGAGACAATATTCTCCCCCTGCAGACGATGCGTGCAAGTGCCACATTGCAAACTTCCTCACATTTCTAACCTTACCAAGTTTCTCATCTCTAGCTTTAGAGACCGCCCGTACGGATGAGAGACTTGTCTAATCCCCATCTTGGCCTCTTTGTGGAGAAAGTCAACCACAGGGCCAACTGCTGCCAGCTGTGGCTGCTGGCCCATGTCCATCACACCCATTTCCCATACATGGTAACCACTTTAGATTGCTATCAAGCTGGGCAGCCAGTCAGATGGAAGGGTGGCAACGAGGATGTCAATTATCTTCTTTCCTTCTGTCGCTTTAGCTATAGCTGGTGCTTCCATCTGCCAGGCAGCCTGAGTTTATGGGCCTGCTACCTCCGCAGCTGGTGCACCAAGACTTACACCAGTATAACATAGCTACAATCCTGCGAACCCCCTGTGGTAAAGTAGAAAGGTCAAGCAGAGCTGTAGAAACAAGAGACAAAATGGCAACACCAACTGTGACCCGACCCCCACAGGGAAGTGTCCTCATTTCGACCATGCGTGAAAGCATCAATCAACATGTGGCAGTGGCATGAGCAACATAATGAGACCACCTGACCCAGTCTGCAGTCCCTCCAATGCGTGCAAGTATGTTCCCAAGAAGATTCCATGCTGCTACCCTTATCGGGGGGCAGCGGGTGGCGCAGTGGGTTAAACCGCTGAACCATGAGCGTCGATCGAAAGGTCGGCAGTTCGAATCCGCGACGGGGTGAGCTCTCGTTGCTTGGCCAGCTCCTGCCAACCTAGCAGTTCCAAAGCATGTTAATGCAAGTAGATAAATAGGTACTGCTTGCGGGAAGGTAAACAGCGCTCCGTGTTCCAGCCACATGCTACGCGCTGCAGCAAGGAGAGTTATGCCGGCCACATGACCACAGAGGCATCTTCGGACAACGCTGGCTCTTTGGCTTTGAAACGGGGATGAGCACCACACCCTAGAGTCGGACATGACTGGACTTAATTGTCAGGGGTCACCTTTACCTTTACCCTTATCGGAGCCCTGCATGACTTAGCAAGTAGGAAGACATCAATGGATGCCAGCGGCTACAAGTTCTCCAGTACTTCTCCCAGGCAAGGCTTCAACTCCCTGGCAGCCCAACAGAAGAAGAAATGGGAGCAGCAGCCTGCCCACAAGCCTTTTGCAAGGGGCCATAGCTCAAGGGTTTGCATGCAAAAGGCCTCAGGTTCAATCCCTGGCATCTCCAGGTAAGACTGAGAAGCAGTGCCAGTGCCAGGTTGTGGAGGGTCTGGTGGCAAAGCCCTGCACTGGGTCTCCACCATGGTATTCCCCACCTGTCTCCTGATGGCATATTGACCACTGGCACCAACGGTTCAGGGTTGGTCTGGCCAGGTGAGAACAACCCCTGGCTGAAACCCTGAAGAGTCGATGCCAGTCAGTGCAGACAATACTGAGCTAAATGGGCAAATGGTCTCTAAGCACAATGCTGCATCCGAATCCTGTGTATACGAAGCCTGTGCTCCAGCAAGTGAGCTGTGTCCTGGCAGCAGGATGAGCATCGACCAGTACAAAGGTGTCACTGTTTGGGAGTCACCTTGTACTCCACTGATACAAGGGGATTGAGGAGCAAGCCCATCCCAATTCTGCAGACATAAATCAAGGATAGGACCATGCTGCCAGAAATGTGTTAGCAGTGAGAAGAAGCCTTGACAGCATTCGAGTGCAGCTGAAATGCACATCAAAATATCCACTGCTCAGTAATTTGCACCAAAGTGGGTAGGAGTTGTAGAAATTTACTCCGCTTCAGAATCCAGCTGTCCAGAGGAATCTTCTTTTTGTCTTGGTTCTGCTTCATCAGTTACGTGGCACAATGTAATGCATCTCTCTTTCCCAACTACTTTGATCACCTCTCCTCACTTGCATTTTACTCTGCTTAGTTCCAGTGAAGCTAATAACATTACATTATTATTGTTTTACTGTGACCGACAGAATTAATTGGAATGTCAACCCCTAATAGGCAGGGCATCTGTGGGCAGGGCATCCTTGTCCCTTCTCCACCCTGCACAAGGCAGAGGACAGGACTGCCACATGACTGGTGCCTGACACAGCCAGGGCCAGGGCCAGAGTAGCATTGTTCATGCTCTGCCTCGGTCCTTTGCATTCTGACATGGCAGAGCTTGTAACCAAACAACCAACACCCCCCCCCCCCGCCGCCTGTTAGGGCAATCTCTGATCAGGTGCTAAGTAGAATTTTTTTGCTCCACATCTTATTGGCTGTGGAGTGGAGTGTGAGTGTGAGTGTGAGTGTGAGTGCCTACCCCAGACTCTCCTTAAGGTGGTTGTTAGCCAGGGTGGCCATAACTGGCAGGTATATTGAAGGACAAGGAGTAGGAAAGCAGGGGTTCTCAACCCCTTCCCGGCCGAGTACCACCTTCAGCGCCACTGTCCTGCTGTGTACCACTGGAAGTGACTGGCGATGACATCATTGCCAGTTACTTCCAGGTTTTCAGAGGCCAGAAAATACAGGTAGGAGGCTCCGGGTGGGTGTGAGGGCCCTTCTCAGCATCCCCGAGAGGCTTGGCCAAAGGCAGGAGCTTCTTAAACGTGCCACCAAAAGTGTCATGTCAGAGCGGGGTTCCAGTGGTCCGACGGTCCAAGTACCACCAGCAGTCGGCCAAAGTACCACTGGTGGTACTAGTACCACTGGTTGAGAATCCCTGGAGTAGAGGCTTCGTGTCTACCCTTAGATAAGTGAGAATCAGACAGAGAATAATAAGTGAAGAGATAAGTGAAGAATCAGAGAGAATTAGAACCGGTCTCAAGAGGCTGTCTATTTCAGGGATGCAGGCTGCTGACCCTCCAGCTTGAACTGTGAGGTCTTCTTCAAAGGCTGTCAATCTTGGGGTAGTCAGAGCAATTCAGCTTCCTTGACCCCCATTCCAGGGGTTGGTGTTGAAAATCTTGGGTCTCCGAGAGGCGACCTTAAGTTGGAGTCAGGGTGGTTTGCCCAAGGGGGAAGTGACAGTTGCATCTGTCTCCTCCAGGGTAGGTACCCACACTTAAGTCGGGAGGTGTTTGTATAGATAGGACACACTACAGTTGTAAATTGATCAATTGTTATAGATAGGATCAATAAACATAGCTCATTTTACTCCAAGTCACCTTGTCCAGTGTGATTTGTGGCAGGGTACTAGGCAATTGAAGATTCCAAGAAGCCACACACAAAAAGTTAAGGTGATATGAACTATTTTCTTAGGACCAATTCAGATGACCATTTGGCTTGCTACTTTTCAATCCCTGATGACATATTTTGGACACTGTGGTCTGGAAAAAAGCAGTCATCTGATCTGAATATACCACTTGAAGTTAGCACCTGGTTTAACATGTTACTTCAAAAAATTAACTGAGAAGCCTTAAACAACTTAAGGCTTGACTACCAGCAGAAACAGCGGCAAGGAAACTACACGCTGCGGCACGGAGAGTCATGCCGGCCACATGACCACGGAGGCGTCTTTGGACAACGCTGGCTCATCGGCTTTGAAATGGGGATGAGCATCACACCCTAGAGTTGGACACGACTGGACTTAATTGTCAGGGGTCACCATTACCTTTTTACCAGCAGAAACGCCTACTCCCATATCAACCTGGCTATGCACTGAGATCATTTTTGGATGGACCTCCTCTAGATACCCCCACCACCCAGATGTCCTCAGGTGGGTGTCCAAATATCAGTTAACCGATAAAGAGTTGCAACTTATTAAAGTAGACATATGTCTGCTCATATGTATGGTATTGGTATGTTGAGAGTTTCAGGTGTCACTTATGAACATATTTAATGTATAATGCCTCCCAAGCACAGTTTTATGACTTGTAGAAATAAATGGTAGGTCTGAAAATCATAACAAGAGCTAATTCTCTTTTTCGCTCTCTTCTTCATTGCTTGGACAGTCTCTTCTTTGTCTTTTAAGGAAAGAACAACTCAGAACAAGGTAGGTTGGGGTCACCAAGCATCTTATTTTAATCACGCTCCACACGAGTGTATTAACCTGCACCCCTTAGAAAAGAACTTGACAGAGTAGAACAACACATCGCAAATTTAAAAAAAAAAATCAGAGAAACTAAACCTTTAAAGATGTCAGTGATTTATTTTTGAAATTCTTGGAGCACAGAAGCTGCACCAAGTTCCCATGCATACTGAAATAAATAATGTGACAGAATGTGTATAGCACAGGACAACACAAACCGCAGAAAAATATAGAGTGGAGAAGAAAATATACATCCCCTGTCCTGAACACTGTGAAGCATTTAGAGCCAATGTGCAGAGATGGACAGGGGGAAGGTTTACTCTCCCCACAAATATATTGGGAAGAGGAGATCTGGGAAGGGAAATGCAATTAACAAACTTCTAAAACAATTCCATTTATTCGGGTTAAAATACTGTGTCAATAAAATAAGTAAAGATAAAAGTCTCTTTTCTTTATGTACATTTGACCCTCAATCTGTGTATAGGGCATCATCAGAAGTTCCAGCTGTCCTTGCACTGCTTGGAGGTACGTTCTGCACTGGTCAGTGCAGGGGCAGGAAAAGGGCAGGCAAGGGCAGCTGGGGGTGGCTATTGGCCAGCCCAGGCTGGGTGGGTGTGGGGATATCAGCGATGCGCTCCACCGATATCTTATGCCCGCTCCCAGGCTGGTTTGGCCTTAAACGACCTCCCCGAATATACGCCAGGCCTGAACCTAGCGTACATCCGAGGAGGCTCATAGGCAGAGGCGGAACCACGGCGGAGCGCGTGGAGCAGAAGCTCCAGGCGCTCGGTCGCGGGCGGGCAGCAGGAATGGGGTGGGGAAACTCACCCTCTCCGAAGCAGCGTCGTCTCTGGGCCCTCCCTCCCTCCAGCCGGTTTGGCTCCGAATGGGAGCAAAACGGGCGGGGGGCGCGTCAACGCGACGCTGGCCCCACCCCCACGCTCCCAGGCGCCCTCCCGGCACCTGACGCCTCTGCTCATAGGCCTCGGGGTTGCTTGCACCCAGGGAAGAGGATGAATGTCCCCTTCTACTGAGGTGCAACCTAGAAGCCCCAGGGCAGCCAGGTAGGATTGGCAGCCCAATCTTGTGCAGGATATGGTGGCCGGCCTAAAGGGCCGACCTCGGTATCCTGTCGAGTTCCAGCTGGCAGAAGTAGGAGGAGTCTGTAATGGCCGAGCCAGCCCAGCAGGGACGGGGATATGGCCGACAACCGAGATATGGCCGGGGATATCCCGGGCCAGCTTGCCCAATGGTCCCCCTCCCTCCCACCCATGAGGCCGCCGCCGGAAGCCTTACCTGCCTTCGGCGGCCGCATGCTCATTCTGGTGGCAGAGTGAGGGAGTCTGGCCTTGCGCCGGCCTGCCTTACCTCAAAGTAGGCGCAAGCATGCCTTACGGCACTTTTGCAACTGCTTCCGGCGCTGGAGCACTCGCCGGAAATTTACACTGGATCTCGCTGTCAATGGGCCAAACCTGTGTTGGGTTTTACACTCATAGGCCATGTTAGTATTTGAAGTTGTCTGCAGTGGGGCAGGAAGAGCAGATGGGGAAGAGCAGATGGGGAGGGGGACAGGTGAATTCTTGGTCCTTTCCATGCATATGGGCCAGATAAGGGAAAGAGTGTCCTCTCATCTGGTCCAATAAGTGATTTATAGGTAAAAGGGAGAACCTAAAACTTTGAAAAGGGAGAAGCTAAAACTACTTGACAAGATACAAACATTTCTCACCTCCTATTTGTAATCATTGTATCTAGCAGGCATGAAAAACAAACTTTATTTTTATTAACTCAGCACAAAACCGTCCAAGTGTTTCTGAAGTGTTAAAAATGATAACACTTAGAGATGCTCACAATCGTTCCAGTAAAGAATCCCCTCACTCAGAATAAATCTGATAAGAAATCCTGACACATGTGTTACTGGAAGGAAGAGGAGTAAGAAAGAGATTGTCAGTGGTCTTTGCCAGAGAGTTTCTGCACAATAGCGAAGAAATAAACAACACAGTAACCCAGAGCTAACCCCTCTTTCACACTTAAACATGCACACACACACCATGGAATATCTTCCATGTGAAGCCACATGATCACACATCAACAAGCCCATTTCCTGCATTTCACATACACCCTGGTCAATACCTTCCTTCTGTCTCATTTCTACACTTGCTTCATTCGTTTCCCACAGTGACAGCAAATATCCATCGTTCCAATTTGCTTTTAGGAAAAGGAGCAGATCGTAAATACAAACTTGAATTTGCTATTTTTATGGACTGTTATTTAGGAATCTCTCCAAAAGCTTGCTTATAGATGCTGCCGGGGGGGGGGGGGGAGAGAGAGAGAGAGAGAGAGAGAGAGAGAGAGAGAGAGAGAGAGAGAGAGAGATTAATATAGGGATTTGAGACAGGAACCATCTATGCAACCAATATAACGACCTGTATTAATATACAGCTCAATATATCTATCTATCTATCTATCTATCTATATCAGGGTTTCCTCAATGAGAAGATCGGTAATTGCAGACTGAAAGAGTGTTTCCTCTGAAAGACTATTTGCCAACCCCTGCCAATGCTCCCTGCTGCTGGATATGTTGGGTATGTACTACAATACACTCTTGATTTCTGCAGGTCAAACATAGATGTCCAACAAGCTTGGTAAACAGCCCACATGACCTAAGCATGCACCCTAGAACAGATGGATCCATGCCAGCTGGATCAATATTGTGAGATATCAACAATGCGTGTCAATATTTAGATTGTGAGTCCTTTGGGGGCAGAGAACCAGGTATTTATTTGTTTCGCTACATAAGCCACATTGTGAACTTTTTGTTGAAACGTGGTATATAAATATTCTTAATAAAAATAATATGGAAAGTATTGTTTCCATATACAGTATACTGGAACATGTATTATTTATTTCCATATACACTGGAACAGAGGCGTGGAAAGAGTGGAGCCGGTGGAGCAGCGTCTCCGGGCGGCTCCGCGGGCATCGGGCCCCCTTCCTCCGGAGCGCGCGCCCGCCCGGTGACGTGGGCGGGCGCTCTGAGGCCTTCTCCCCCGGCCTCGGAGCCAGAGAAAGCCCCGGAGCGTCCACCACGACCGGCGGCCAGGGCCTTCTGAAGGCCCACTGCGTCGCCACGCTATTTATCCTTTTCTCGTGCATGCGCAGAACGCCCCCCAGCGACGGCGCCCCCGGAGCGGCGGTGCTCCGGGCAGCGGGAGCTCTAGATACGCCGCTGCACTGGAAGGTAGGAAATTTGAAAACTGTTTTATACCATTGGTGGTAAGGGAATAGTACAGCAAGTCCTCACTTAAAGTTGTTGATAGGTTCTTCTTGGAAACTGCAACTTCTTGGAAACTGGAGTGCTGCCGCCCTTAAAGGCATATCACCCACTTCCGGGGAAATTGTTGTGACCCACCACTTTGAGAACCCTGTCGTAGGCTAATTGATAAACGTAAACGTTCGTATGGAATTTTCTCATCAACTTTAAAACGAAACAACTTTAAGTAAGGACTTGCTGTTCAATATAGAGAACCAAATATTCCTGGCATCAACCGCCTCTGAAATTGTATTATAAAGGTGTGCAGTCATAGCATATACTGGGTGCCCAACATGCTTTTAGGTTCCTGCTGCTGCTACTGCCGAGTGGCAGGCAGAAGAGAGAGTCAGATGAGGAACCAGCACATAATAAAAGGCCCCCTGAAGGTAACATGACACATGAAGGCCCCCGAAGGTACGCTATGGGGCTACTCAGGTCAGCGCCACCTAATTCGGCAGCGCTGCCCCAAGAAACCCCATGTTGGGATTGGAGGCCTGTGAAGGTGGATAGGATATGGCGTCCAATGAGAACACCAATCCCACCCCTCCCGCCCCCTCTTCGCCCCCCCATCCCATTACACCCCCTCCTCATCCTCCCCTCACCCTATCCCTGCCCCAGTGCCGCTTGGAGCAGGACATACCCACTCCACAGCACGGCACTGGCATCTGGCCGGCTCAGCAGGTGGCGTAGGCCTTGGTGCCGGTGCCACCTACTCGCTGGGTGCCACAAATGTGCTTTACAGCACTTTGTGACACCCTAGGCCAGCCCAAATTCCACAGTGCCAGTGAACAGTAGGATTGAGCCGTGAGAAATCTTTCCAGTTATACTGACTGTACTACTTAACATAGGACACATTGGAACTCTAGCTTAAAGCTAAGGGCAATTTCACACCTGGTCTGACTTTACCATGAAGAACGTAAAGTTGTTGCTTTGAACTACATCAGTGGTTCTCAAACCCTCCCCGGCTGCAACCCACCTGCTTCCCAGTGGAGGGCCCCACGACCCACCTCGTCCTGCTCCCACACACCCAGTGCGGGCCTCTGGTGGGCCTCTGCAGGCCTCAGAAAGCAATCGGAAGTGACTTCTGCGAACCCAGAAGTAAACTGGAAGTCACTTTCCGGTTGCTTCTGGAGGCCTTCTGAGGCCTGGAAAGGCCTCCAGAGGCCGTCCCAGGCCGAGCACGATGCAGAAGCATCAGGACAAGATGAGTCACAGCTTCCGGTTGCTTCTGTTTGGCTCCAATTTGGAGCCAAACGAAGGCAAGGGCAGGTGGGTTGGCCCAACTCACGACCCACCTCAGCATCGGACTGTGACCCACCAAGTGGGTCGCAACCCACAGTTTGAGAAACGCTGAACTATATCATCCAGATGTGGGGCCACTATTTCATTTCAAAAAAACAAATGCACTCAAGTTTAGTTTGGGTGGTGGGGGAGGATTCACTTTGCTTGTTATGTTTCAAGTTACCCCATTCCAGCCAGACTGAGAGCCTGAGGGATGCTGAGCAAGTTCTGGGAGGAACTGATCCCTAGAAGAGGAGGACCAACAGTGGGCAGCAACAGAACAGGAAGCAGATGAAACAAGAGCCAATTGCAGGAAACTGGTCAGTTTCAGGTAGTGCAGGACCTGGGAGAGCTCACAAGGGACATCAACTGTGGAGTCTAAAAGGGTGCTTCAGACAACAACAAAAGCATTCTGATTGTTTTTGGTACTACTCTAGTGCTATATTAGCACTAGTCCACATTCCAGAACAGTCCCAACACGCTCATCCCAGGTATTGCTAGTTCCTGAAAATTCTTCTCAGAACTAGACTTTACATCAAACACTTCACACAGAGTGGTCTTTATGGTCTGTTCTCCTTCCTTCCTTCCTTCCTTCCTTCCTTCCTTCCTTCCTTCCTTCCGTTCTGATAGCTTCAGGTGAAGGAAAGAGAGTGGAATTGCCAGATATTTTTTTAACCTGCCTGATCCAAGTTCACTTGGGAGAGAGTGGATTTGCCGTGCTTCCCAGCTTGGACATTCACTACTGATTGTTTGATAGGTTTGATAAGTGATAAGTGTTGTTCTCCGTGTCGGGAGAAACGGGCCTGGAAGGAGGACAGGATATAGCGTGCATTGCTGCCGCTGATCCCTCCCCCTCCCGAGCCTGACCCGCCCACCTCCTCCGGTTTAGGACCTCTTTGTTACTCTAGGAGATTTACTGGCAGCCTCCCAAGGCAGACTCTTTCTGTCTGGGCTTCCTCGTCTTGGGTGGTGGCAATGAAAAGACTGTTTGTTTTATTTATTTAGAAGATTTATACTATGCCTTTCCACCCTTTTATGAGCTCAAGGTGAATACCAGTCCAATCCCAGTAAATCCTCATCTACAAGGAAGAAAAATGGAATGACAGCACAAGGGAGAATGGACTGTCACTAACAGCTAGGTGCTGCACCAGTTTGTCCTCCTCTCTCTTCCACCACAAACTTACTTTCCTTTTCCTTATTCACCATTAAAATGTAAGAACCTTGGGCATAGCAACTGGTCTCATTGTTTATGCTGCAAATTCCCATGTGCCACTGATTGTGCTGCAACAAACCATTGGCATCAACATCAACATCATCATCTTCCTCCTGAGCCAAGATATCCAGATGATTGAATGCATTTCAGACTCAGAAAAAAATGCGGTACCTCACACGCCATTGGGATGAGGCCATCCATGTAAATACCTAAGTAGGTGGATGAGACAATAGATGGATGAAACACAACACAATAGGATCACAGGAACCTAACCTAACCCATATGTAAGGCAGATTTTTCTCAGCAATTCTTGAACACTTGCACGACAGACAAACAGAAATAGTCAAGCCTGGAAAAGCAGTTCAGATACATTCATAAACACTAGCTTCAGGGGTTTTGTTGGTTTGTTTGTTTTGAGAGCCAACACCAGAGGTGCAGTCCTCTGCTCCACTGCTCACAGTCCTCCGCTGTTTTCCGGTCACCTGTAGGGTACCTGTGGACAAAGGAGCAGGAGGGAAGGGGCCCTCCCCCTACCACCACAGCCTCAGCCAATCCCATGGGCGGGTACACTGACCCAGACCGGAGCCACAGAGAAGGGGAATTCACGGTAAGTACCAATCTCCCCGTTCTCCAGTGGTTCCAGGTCTGGCCCAGTGTTAATGCTGGTTAAACGCTCCCCCACGTGGGTAGCTTCACAGCCAACAACTTCAAATGTCTAGGAGCTTGGGTGCCCAGGGGACTGGCATTTTTCAGATCTTTCAAATAAAAGATTATGTAATGCTAATAATTTATCAACTACTGTACTTGAAACTGCACCTGGTGAGAAAAGAAGCAGCCTTGTGATACCCTTGGAGTCCTTCTGCCATGGGCAGCACAATCCTATCCTGCGCTCTGTTCAGCGATCCAACTATGCCGGCACTGGCAATGCCGGATCCTGAGCAGAGCAGAAACTATCTACCATTCCCATACATACAATTAATAGTGAGGTCTGGTCACCAAACCTCAAGAAGAATATTGAAGAGGTAGAAAAGGTGCAAAAGAGGGAAACCAAAAACCAGCAATGCTGGATCCTGAGCAGAGTAGGCAGGATAGGAGGTCTCCTCGAGGTAAGGGAACGAAAGTTCCCTTACCCCAGGTAAAGCCAGAGCCTCCCAAACAGTCTCCTTGGATCCACACTAGCTATTGAGTTGGCGCACGTCTGGAAGTCCCGTGTCGGGAGAAATGGACCTGGAAGGAGGATAGGATACAGCAATAGGCTTATCAGATTTCCCTGGTATTCAACCGGGACCCCACCCCCAACTTAAAATGTTTTTAAATTAAAATGTTTCCTTTTTTATTTTTGGGGCACAAAGCGCCCCATTTACTGCACGAAGCATGTTTACAATTTTTAATTAATTAATTAATTAAACCAATAATCAAATAATTAATTAAAATACTAAGGGGGCGCAAAGTGTCCCTTTTGCAGCGCAAAGTGCGTCCACATTTTTAATTAATTATTTATTTTCCTTAGTAAAATAATAAATTTAATTGACTTACTTTACCTTCTGAATCCCGTCACCATCGTGCTGCTGCTCCTCTTCTTCTCCTCAACAAGCGAGAACGAGCGCCGCGCTCTGGGTGAGCGGCTGGAGGCACCAACTGCCTGGGCGAGAGCGGGTCGAGTGGCCGAATGAGAGTGCGGGGAAAAGAGTGCCAGATCGGTGCCTCCAGCGCCATGCTCACCCAGCTGCTCAGCCCACTCTAGCCCGGGTGAGCACAGGCCAAGCAGCCAGGCGAGAGCGCAGAGCCGCGCTCGCCCGGATCGGTGCTTCCAGCTCCGCGCTCGCCCAGGCGAGAGCAGGCCGAGCGGCCGGGCAAGAGCAGCCTGCAAAGCCGGGCGAGCGCGCAGGGCCGCCCTCGCCCAGCTCACTCTTGCTGCCACCGCCATACTTACCTTTTTCCGGGAACCGGCAACTTGGATTTTGCGAAATCTCGCGAGATCCAAGGTGTCGGCGCCCAAATCTTGTGAGGGCATCATGCTCTCATGAGATTTGGGTGCCGACATCTTGGATCTCGCGAGATTTCATGAAATCCAAGATGGCGGCGCCCGGAAAAAAGGTAAGTTTAATTAAAATTAAAATGGTGGTGGCACGGCGGCTTCCAATCGGCCTGAAATCATTCCTGGACTTTTCTGGTAACCGAGGCCAGTTTCCGGGACTGTCACGGAAATTCTGGGACGAATGGTAAGCCTATACAGCATGCACTGCTGCCGCTGATCCCGCCCCCTCCCAAGTCTAATCTGCCCACCCCCTCCCTGAAACACCCCCGGAATGCCCCCAGAACGCCCTATGCCCCCACCCCTATGCCGTGCAGCCCAGCCACAGCTTACCTGAGCCACACGCCATCCAGATACAGCCTGCAGGGGCCAGTGCAGGCCTCTGCACCAGCCTAGGGCCAGCACAACTGCTTTACGGCAACTTTTGTGACAGTCCTGGGCTGGCAAAGCAGAGGTCCTACGCCGGCCTAGCAGCTGGATAAAATTGTGCCCTTCCTCTATATCAACAGGCTCCAACAACCAATAAAACATGAAGGGAGATCCTTATTCCCACAGTTCCTCTGGCCAATCCAACAGAAACAGAGAATCTTAATATGGATGTGTTTGGACAATACTATCTACCATTCCCATACATGCAATTAATAGTGAGGTCTGATCACCATACCTCAAGAAAAATATTGAAGAGGTAGAAAAGGTGCAAATGAGGGAAACCAAAATTATCGGACTGGCTGGAGAGGAAAGGCTACAACGTTTGAGACTTTTCAGTTTGGAAAAAGGCATTTAAATCAGGGGGGGGGCATGATTTATAAAATTATGCATAGTGTGGAATGGGTGGTTACAGAGAAGCTTTTCTCCCTTTCTCACAATACTACAACTGGGGTCATAGAATGAAACTTTTTGATGGGAGGTTTAAGATGGTCATTAGGTGGTACTTCTTCACAGAGCACATACTTAGTCTGTGGAATTCATTGCCACAAGATATGGTGATGACCACTAGCCTGGAAGACTTTAAAAGCAGATTAGACAAATTCATGAAGGACAGGTCTATCAATGTCTTCTATGTGCTACCTCTCTGGGTTCAGCAACAGTTGCAAGGAAGCAATGATTGGAGAGAAGCATGCCTTTCTCTCCTGCTGCCTGTGGGATTCTCAGAACCACGGCTGGGCCACTGTGGGAAACAGGATGCACTGGTCCAGCAGGGATTTTCCTATGGCCTTATTATGGCTGCGCTTGGCTTATCCCACCACCTCCTTCGATGTAGAGTGTCACTACGCTTTGCATATTCATGCAGAAGGAGGGGCAACCTGTCTGAACTACCCGAACTTATATGGTTTATTACTTAAGTAGTATTTAAATTAGTAGTGGTGGTTCAGACAGCAGAGCACACCCTCACACGAGGATGCAGCATGGAATGCTGGATGTGAGGGGGGGGGATGTGCATGGCCTCATTATTCAGCACATGATGGGTGGAGCCATTGGACCAAATCAAACAAACCACCCATCTATCTTTCCTGAAAAGAAATGGTCAAGTCAGAAAAACCAACAATCCAAGCATTCCTTCAAGCAGAACTTCACTAACACAATATACGAGGGAGATTATGTGGAGAAGGAAATTAAGACCACCTTCTCTAGTTAGGAGCCCTTCTCTGGTTAGGTGCCCTTTACACCTTTTGATTTATGAGACTACAATGCTTTTCAAATTATGTGGTTAGCAAAAAACTGAATGCAATGAGAAACCTAACACACTAACACCTTTATACTCATATACTGTATATGGTCAGTCTTCAAAGTATTTGGCCTGTTCCATCATGCTACTAGAAACAGCTGCAGTGGAAGAGCAAGCATCATATTCATCAATTTGCACATTAAAAAAAGACTTCCCTCCCTATCTCAGTGGAGGACAGCTAGATCAGCCTCTGGTCCAACTGAAACTAGAGCACAGGGTCATGAGATGGTTAATGGGAATTCAAAGGAAAGTAATAAAAAGCACAAAGAATTTGGAGCAAATTATATTTCAGTAAAGGGTGGCGGATCTGAGTTGGGTAAAAATCATGACAGTTTTTCAAATTAAACACTGCACAGTCACTCTGAATTTTAGGATTAGCTAGGGACCATCTCTATCCAGCAGATGCTAAGCTCAGCACCACAGAAAATGGTAATCATCATGTCAAACTATTCACAGCTCTCAACTGGTATTACCAGCAGCCAAGTCAATGAGACAAATGCTGGAGAAAGATATATCTTATTCAGAGTACTGGAAGTAGTATACGAGAGACTTTGTTGTGCGTGTATATAAACGTCCCTCTATTACCTTTGGTAAATAGGGTTTGCAGGTTTTTGTATTATTTTAAAAACCTGCAAAACCTGATTACGCAAGAAGGCAATGAGAGAAAAGAAATGTGTGAGTAATAATAATACTTGTAGTCAGGGGCTACAGGGCGATTTAAAGATTTAAATCCCCTTACCCCTCCATAAGTCTCCTGCTCCGCAATGGGTCTCCTCGAATCTGCGTCAGCTCTGTAGCTGGCACAAGTCTGAGGAGAGAAAGGGGGCGAGGAGGCTGCTGATGGAGGGGATAGGATTCAGCCCGCACCATTGCTACTGGATCTACCCCCTTCTGCAGCCTCCCCACCCCCATTCCTCCCCCCACCCAGTTTCTCCCCCTCCCTGCCCAGTTTTGCCACTCCCTGCCCCTGCCGCTAACTTACCTGCTTCAACGGCCACAGCGGGGTTCCGGCAACGGATGAGGAGCGCTGCCGCCTCCCAAAATGGCTGCCGATGGAGCACTCTGTGCGCTGTCGGCAGCCATTTTGTGACAGCAAAACTCTGTTCCACTGTTGTAAAGTGCTCCAGCTGGCAGCCCAATCCTGCATAGAATTGGGCAGCTGTAAATATTTTTGTCCCTATTATTTTAGCAGAGACTCAGTGGTTTACCTGAGGCACCGAAGTGGTTAACCTAGTGAGTTCATGGCGGAACTGAGAGCAGAAGCAGGGAAGTTCTGATTTGCAATTCATTCTGGTAGCTGCTACACTATGCCAGCTCTCTAATGGTAGTTCACCCCTAAAAGCAAGAATGCCTCTCTATCGTACCACTTTCAACTCTCTTAGGAACTACTGACTGAAATCCAGGTACAGCTTTTTTAGACACAATCCTTCTGTAGAATGTGTTGGCGATAACACAAACGAACATATTACTGAAAGGAATTCTCAGATAGTGGTCTAAAGTAGGGCAATGTATTACACTGCAAGAGGTTGGGGCAAAACTCAGTATCATACGTTGGATTTACAATAGGTCAGAATCTGACGACCTGATTTTGGGGAAAAGGATACCATGAGTATCATAGGATTTCATTTAATGACATTGGGATCACTGAGCCCATATTATGCATTTTAATCAGAGGGGTACCCAGCTGATTTGGCATGTGGGGCCGGGTCCTCGCCGCCCCCTATAAAACTAATTAGCATAATTTATGCTAATTAGTTTTTTAATACCCATTTATGTCAATGGAAGGACCAAGCGCATGCTTAGATTTCCCCATTAATAGGTGCTTAGTGTTGGCTTCATTATGCCGCATGCATTGTTTCCACTTTGCACTTCATTCCCAGAGTGAATTTCATGCTGCATGCCCCGTTTCTGCTACTCAGGCTGTTATGCATGCCTAATTCTACAGGACTGATGAATGAGCCAAATATTTATGGAATTTGCAATGTACAGTGTGCACATTTCTCTCGCATCTCTGGGTGCCTCTGGAGACATTAAAAAAAATAACAGGTCAAACAGAACCAACGGAGCATAAATATGGCCATTAATGTATCAACCGTAGTGTGTGCACTACAGAAAGAAACCTGTCAAACTGAGATTTAGACCAAACAAGCCACCCTCATCAAAGGCCTCAAATCCCCAGCATGAATACTCAGCTGACTTTCCCAAGATGGAGCTCTCCAACTCTCAAAACAAAATGCGCCGTTACTGTCTAGATGTGGGAATTGGCCAACTGAAGGCCCCACTCTTATAAAGCCACATCAAGTGCAATTAGTTGCCCTTATTGCATTCAGCAGCCCCAGAATAAAAATCTCAAAATGATTGATCCTGTTCCCCTTTCATGTATTTACAAAATATATTATTAAGGCAGTATTTGAACTCATGACGGGCTGCTCTAAGAGTCGATCCAATCTACTTTTGGCATGTGATAGTGATTCATGGTGCGATGTACAAATCTTATGATGCATTCACACTAAGGCAGGGGCAGAAATGACGGGCGCCCTCCCGGCGCCCAGCGCATGGGGGCGGGGCCTGCGTCACATCAAAGCCCCCCCCCCGCACATTTTGAACTCATTTTGGAGCCGAACGGGCTCCAGGGAGGGAGGGAGGGAGGGTCGATACGATGTGGCGATTTGCGACGGTAAGTGCTCCAACATGCCCCCCGCCTGCCCGAGCGCCTGGAGCTCCTGCTCCACGCGCTCCACCCAAGTTCTGCCGCTGGGCAGGGGTTCTCAACCCCTTCCTGGCTTAGTACCACCTTTGGCTCCACTCATTGCCAAGTTGCTTCCAGAGGTGCACTTTGGCACCTTCCAGTCTGCAACATTATTTTTTGCCTCTAAGAGAAGGCTATATCCATGAGGAAAAACTGGGGTGGAAGGTGGTCAAAAGAACAAGTGGTTTCATAGAAGAGAGAAGAGTTAGCCATAGTAGAGAGTGGAGCAACATAAAAGAGCAATGGACAATAAGAAGGTAGAGAAGGGGATACAGAGAGAGAAGGTAAGTTGGAGATGGAAAAACAGGTCGCTATATAGAAGAATCGATTGCAGTGAACTTATCAACAAAATATTCAAAATATCAACTCACTGGAGAAGGCCATGACGGAAGAGAAGGCCATGGAGAAGACACAGGACAAAATTAAATGTTACTAACAAATTATGAGGACAAGCACAGATGGTATGAATAAAAAGAGGCCAGCACTATAAGACTGCTCAGCAGAAAAATAAAAGGATAGATTGAAAAAAGATGAAAACAAAAATTTGTGGTGAAAAAATGTCAAGGTAAGAATTTGCATTAAAGCTGTTAGGTAGCCCTGAAAATAATAAAAAGACAGGAAAAGCAATGACTGAGGTAGAGATTGACGGTGATGTTTACAAGAGTCAGAAGAAAGAGTTTCAAATGTATGAGAAAACACAGCACAGAATGAAGAAGTGACAGAATCAACAGAACCTGATATAAGAGAAATAAAGAGATGAGATGCACCCACTGTTGCCGTTGGGCCAAGGAGCAAAAGAAGGATGATCCCAGGGCATGGTCTCTGGGCAGATGATACAGCAGCCTTGCTGAAACTATACAGACCTAGGTCTGGTCAGCATCTGGATGGCTGATTGCCTGGGCATCCCATCTGTATAACCTTGAGTTCCATGGTGGAAGAACGGTGGAATATTGTTGTAAAATAGGAACAATGCCACCTACAGGACACCAGGGAGCAGTATATTGTCCAGTGGTATATTGTCAAAGAGGCTATCTTGTCAGTTTGTCCTTCTTTGACCTGTGGGAGGCATGTCCCTATCCAACTTCCTTCCTCCTTTTCCCTCTCCCCCAATGAGCTGGACATGTCCTCTATGCTTTGCTGACCTGGCTGCATGTCATCAGCCATGACAAGGACCAGAGGCATAAGGCGCCGTTGCGGCACCCATGGCAGTGACATTACGACATACAGTACCATGACGTCATGACGTCACCTCCAGGTTTGGGCCATGGCTGCCTCCTCCTCCTCGTAACCTCCTCCTTGGGGCATGCCCCAAGGTGGAGGTCATGAGGAGGAGGAGACAGCAGCGTCCTGATTGTGATGCCCGGGCTGCTCTCCCTCTCCGCTCTGAGCAGAGAGGGTGAAAGGCTACGGCTTCATGATTGGGCCGTGGCCTCCTCCTCCTCCTCCTCCTCGCAACCTCCTCCTCAGGGCATCCCAAAGAGGAGGTTGAAAGGAGGAGGCTGTGACCTGATCATGAAGCTGCAGCCTTTCTCCCTCTCCATTCAGCCGCCACTGCCTCCTCCTCACAGCCTCCTACTCGGGGGGGTGTCCAAAGATGGAGATTGTGAGGAGAAGGAGGCTGTAGAGTATAACTACGGCAGAGGCGAATTGCACACACCCCCTTGGTGGAGCGTCCAAGACAGGTGCCCCTCAGGCTCTACCATAGTTACTCCACTGAGGAGGACCAGCTTTATAGCTTGTGTAAGTCCAAGGAGAAAGGGGAGGGACCAGGCAAAGGGAATAGGATTCTGGCATACTCTGGTGCTTCCGGATCCACCCCTCCCTCCCCCAATCCACCCTAGCCCTCCCTTTCCCTGCCCACGACATTCCCCCACCATCAACTTACCAAGGCTGACACAGCCCGGAATCCGCAGGGCTCCAATGCTGCTGCTTCTATGTGATGGCAGCTCAAACTGGCCCAGCAGTGGTGCCTTCTGCATGCTGTCACTGGGCATTTTGCATCAGCAGGATATTCTTCCCACTGTTGCAAATGGCTCATAAGATTGGGGTGTAAATCTAGCACAGGGAAGGTCAAAATTACAAATTTCCATTCCTGTTTCCCCTATTTGAAAGTTACAGCACATCTTCCACTGAAGAACTGTGAATGTCTGGAACGAAATTCATCGTTTTGCTATGAGACTTGAAAGGAATTTTGAACATATTGTTTACTGGAAGTTAGCAGCTACTTGAAACTGAACTTTTCCTGTGTGTACATTACCATCCTCTGATCCCACAGGAATTATACACAGATATCCAGTCCCAGTGATGGAAAACATGACCAGGCACAGTTGGCAAACATTGTCCAACCAGAACTGACTTTACTGCCAGAAAACTTTCGGCCCTTTCCAGATGAATTGGATGTCCTGCAGATGACATTCACTGGTGCTTCTGATAGCCTCTTCCATAGAGGAGCCTCCTCCCCATCAATTCTTGTGCCCTCGTCTTGTCATTCATTATTCAGTGTTGCTCCTGGTCCCAGGCAGCACTTCTAGGCCAATAGGCAACCCTGTGAGGACAGAATTGCAGGGGCTCCAGGCAACTGAGAAACCCCTCAAGCAGAAACATAATTGTGAAGTTAGGGAGGAATTCAGTTTTGATTTCTGACTCCATCATTAACATCCTGTTTGTCTCAGCATGTTATTTGGTTCACTGTGCTGGTTCACAGAGAGAAGTGTGAGAGAGAAGAGGAGAGAAGACATGAAGTAAGGAATAGGAGGCTTACCATAGTCCCGGAATCAAGGCATGTTTTGACCTAGAGTGGACACGAGTGCACTGCGGCTGCCCAATGTGGTCGGGTCATCGACCGGAAGCCGCACGCACATTGGGCAGTCGTGGTGCACTCCTCGGAGCGGCTCGGGTCCACTTTAGGCCGAAGCCTGCCTCAATTCCGGGACTATGGTAAAATAATGACCTGTGACAATCTCACTACCTTCCCTTCTTCACCTCCAAATACGCTTTCCCCATTTTAGGGTATTTCCAGAAATGAGATGTAAAGTGGCTCTCTTCAGTTTATAAATTATGTGAATGTAAAAGCTATATTAGACTTACGAAGTGCGTCTCCTCTGCTTCCTCATAAGTAGGCTTGCCATATGTCCTGGAAAACCTGAGACCGCCATGGTTTCTGGGCTCCGGTTCCAGGTTGGTCCCGGGCTTTCCAGGCCCGGTGAAGCCTCCGCTGCCGCCGCCACTTTTAACATTTAAAAAAACTTACCTTTTTTCCTGTAGGTGTAGGCCATATACTGTATTGCCTCATGTGCCCTCACGAGATTTGGGCACCACCATCTTGGATCTTGCAAGTTTTTGCAAGATCCAAGATGGCAGACAGGAAAAAGGTGCCTTTTTAATAGGTGCCTTAAAAGCGGTGGCGGCGGAGGCTTCAGCGCCGGAGACAGGAGTCCTGACCAGCTCGGATGCAGTTGGCCTGGCTGCAGAGGCGGTGGCCGCCACCACCAAAAAAGACAACAGCGACGAAGACGATGAGAATGGTGTCAATGGCGGTGGCAGGACAGGTAAGTAAAATAATCAATTAATTTATTATAAATAAATAAATAAATAATTAAAAACAATATTTGATTTTTTATTTTGATTGATTGATTGATTGATTGATTGATTGGATTATTTGGGGGGTGTCTTGATTTACAATCAGGGGAATCTGGTAAGCCTACTCATAAGTATGTGGATCAAAAGCAATGAAAGCTCGTGTGCAAAATGCTGTTAGTGATTATCCTACCTTGTCTTCTTGAAATCTAATGATTTCTAACAACTGTGAGGAAGCAACCGTCCTGGGGCTCACCTCAGCGCTGATTCCTGATTCAGTAGCAACTGCTTCTGGTTTTCATGGTGGGTCACAACCCACCAGTTTGAGAACCACTAGTCTAGTACATTGCTCTACGGTGGTGGTGATCATGTGATAATCTTCCATGTGGCTCCATTTCACAGGATTGTTGTACTACTACTGACCACTGATTTTAGCATTGTTTTAATCTGCTGTTCCTAATGTTCTGGCCTAGATGCCTTTAAAAGGGGATTGGATAGATTCATGGAGGAAAAGTCCATCACAAGTTACAAGCCATAAGCAACCTCCTGGCTTTAGAAGTAGGTTTTCTCTGTGCCAGGTGCAAGGGAGTGACAACAGGAAACAGGGTATCTTGTTGGCTGTGTGCTCTCGGAGGCATCTGGTGGGGCCACTGTGAGATACAGGAAGCTGGACTAGATGGGCCTTTGGCCTGATCCAGTAAGGCTCTTCTTATGTTCTTGCTCTAATGTTGTTGTGTTACTATTTTAACCATTGCTTGTATTGTACACTGCTTGGCATGACCTTTAAGTAGAAAAGCAAGCTAAAAAAAAAATCTTAAACAAAATAAATAAATAATGGAGCAAGGTGCAAATGAGCGCCATGAGTCGTTTCTCTTTCCTTGTGCCTCATGGAAAGTAAAAATTTGCACCGCTTTCAACCAATTTTGGTGGAGCTGGACAGCCCCCTTGAGTGATGAAATGAAACTGTGCTATGTAGCCATAAAAACCATTTATGCTTCAGCGGGTGGAAATCTACATACATCTCAAATTCATTTTAAAAGCTATTTGAAACCTCAGGATAGCTGTTGCTCACCTGGAGGAAGTGTTTGCTCAATGAAACTTTTAATTCATTTCCTAACCAGACAGCCGGGTTATTTCACATCTGGATTTCTGTACCACTCATTTAAACAGGAAAGCTCCAATATGGTATCTTGGGACACAAATACATACAGTACCAATTTGCTACAGACATTTATGTTTCAAGAGAGGATGAAAAAAAAGGGGGGGCAAATGGAAAATCACCACCATTTCCTATTCTGGGGAGCCGAAGCCCAGGTAGATAATGGATTGATTTTACACAAATATTTTTTCCCCACTGAGTAGTGAACTTTTGCAACCATCTCACAGGACGATCCAGTACAGAACGATCCAGCATACACTGAGATGAGTGGTACAGAATTGGCAAACTTCAGAAATCAGCCTTTCCACACTTACGGTGACTCAGGGTCCCACAGCATATTGAATGCTCCCATGACTGAGTACCAGGTTCAACAATTAAGGTAAAGGTAAAGGTGACCCCTGACAATTAAGTCCAGTCGTATCCGAGGGGCGTGGCTGGGATGGCGAGCCGAAGACGCGACTCTGGAACGAGCTCCGGAGCCGCGCCGCAAAACGGGGGATTTCCTTTGATCCTGTAAGGATTGGGACCACCCACGCTAGGAGAAGCGTGGCTGAGAGATTGGGGGGCATGCTGATCGAATCGGATCGGGGCGCCGACCCGGTGTTCTTTCGGTATCCCCTTTTCTATCCCCGTTTTGCTGCAGACACCTTTGGTGTCTGCGTAGGCACGCTGTTGCTGCTCTCTTCCGGACGGGAGTAAAGACTTCACTTGAAAGTAGACTCGTAAAGTTTCCAACCCTACTCTGGAATAAGCTTATTTCTGCTGTGCTGATCGATTGCTGGTGAGTGAAGTACTTCGGAAGGGGGAAAACTATATGGCATTTATAAGTAGCGAAGGGGGATAGAAGACTTCCACCTCACCCCCCCTCGCGTGGAGACTGTTTTGCCTGCGGAGAGGGCGTGTGTCCTGGATGTTTTGTGGTGTGTGAAGTGCTTCGGAAGGGGGAAACTACATGGCATTTTTAAGCAGCGAAGGGGGATAGAAGATCTTTATATTACCCCCCCTCGCACGGAGACTGTTTTGTTTGGGGAGACGGCGGCGTGTGTCTTGAATATGCTACCCGGGACTGAGGATTATTGAGGAGTTGTAGGGGGTGTGTGTGTTTGAACTACGTTTTTCTCGGCCCAGGATGTTTCAAGTTGCTGAGGTGGAGATTAAGTTTAGTGGGCTGGCGAGGATTTCCTTTCGACTTTATGCACCCCCTCAATGATTCTGTATGGATGTAGTGGACTATTGGCGGAAGGATCTTTATTTTTGATTTCTTGTGAAGAGGATTCCTTGCTCTTTGCTGTCTACTGCCGTTGGGTTTCTGGATTACAAGTCTGTTTTGTCTATTGGATTGTGCCTACTGACCTTGAAAGTTACACCACGGTCTGGGAGTTCTGCCAAGATGTTATCGCTGTTGGGATTACAAAATTTTTTTTTCTCTTATTCAGCTGATTTATGGTCTACGTATTTTGAACTGAGTCTCATCCGCTGATTGATCTTGATTTTATGTGGAATTGAGCTGTATGTACCTAGTGAACTATTTAGAAGATCCATGCTCGATTGACATAAGAAGGGAAAAGAAAAAAAGAAAAGAAAGAGGACTATTGAGTTTTTATATTGCTTAATACTGTTATTATATTGTTGCATTGTCTTTTTGAATGGTCAACATTGTTGTATAGCTATTTCAAGGGTTGGCAGGTGAGATTGGGGTTGTTCTGAGAGATCCGGCTAGATTTACCCCATTAAGAGATAGTATGGCAGATTCAAAGAAATCTACACCTCCCGTGGCCCACAAGGTTTCAAAACTAACACAATCACCTGCTGCCACATCTTTATTAGCTAATTTAGCAACTGCGGGTGTACAAAAGTCAGATATGCAACAGATGATGGAGTTGTTGAAAGGTATGCAAATGAGCATAAATGAAGTCAAAGATAATCAAAACAAGGCTTCGCAAGAAACACAACAGTTATTGGAGCAAATGAAACAGCTGGATGCTTCGATAGGACTTGTAAAGCAACAAGTTATAGAAAATACAGATGAAATTAAAGAAATTCAGGAGGTGACTCATGATCTGCAAACAGGTTTGGATGAATTAAGGGATCAACAAGAAACAGATATGGAAACAACCCAGACGTGGTGTGAGGAATTGGAAACTGCAACTTTGAGATTGGAGATGGAGAGAGCGGCTTTTATGCTTAGAGTACAGAATTTTTCAGAGGAGGTTCAAGAAAATTTACGACAACGTTTTATTGATTGGATGATAAAGGAATTACAGATTCCAGATGTAGAAGTCTCAGAAATTACGAACAGTATTGATCGTATTTACAGAATGAATACCAGGAAGGCTAAAGATTTGGGTGTTCCAAGAGAAGTTATGGTTATTTTTCACAGTAAATTTACAAAGAATAAATTGATGGAAAAATTTTCTGAGAAACCAAGAGTGATGAAAGGTTTGACTTTGAGGTTTCTTAAAGAGATTCCTTTTAAAATAAGGATGAAGAGAAGAGCTTACGAAGACTTGGTGACAGTTTTGAAGAAGAACAATATAAGATTTGGCTGGGAGATTCCTCAAGGGCTCTTCTTTGTTTATAAAGAGAAAAAAGTGAGGATTACATCGGTGGAAAAAATGAGAAACTTTTTGAGGAAGAATGGGAGAGACTTGGGAGTTCCAGAAGAAATATTATCAGACTCCAATGGGATAGAGTCTAATCGACAAAGAAGACAGAAGGAAGAAGAACAAAGTCGTAGAAAAGAAAAGAGAGATCAAAAGATGACCCAACTTAGAGAGAGAAGAGATGTCTCAGAACATCAGTTACCAGAGGAAGAACTTGGTGCAACAGGAGGAGAACCAAGGGTACAGAGGGAGTTAAGACCAAGATCAACGATGAGGAGATATCTGGATAGGCTGGCAGGTTCAAAGGAACATAAAGATAAGAGTACCAGACCTAAGATTAAGAAATGATGGCTGTCACGAATATGAAGATTTTTTGTAATAATGTCAACGGGTTGAATGACCCTTCAAAAAGAAATAATGTTTTTCATCAATTAATGAAGTTGAAAGCAGATGTTATTTGTTTGCAGGAGACACATATCAGAAGTGACCATGTCAAATATTTGGAAAAGAAAAAATTGGGTAAAATGTATTGTGCGGCAAATCAATCTACAAAGAAAAATGGTGTGGTAACATATGTTAATTCAAGATTTGAATCAGATCTGGAGTGGAACTCTGAGGATGGAAGAATATTGATGGTGAAGATTCGATATAATGGGAAAATGATGTTATTAGTAAATTTGTATGCCCCAAATGATAAACAAGAAGAATTTTATAGTATATTGTTACAAGAAATTAAGCAGAGAGAATTTGATGATTTATGGATTTTGGGCGATTTTAATGGGGTTATCAATTATGATTTGGATAGGAAGTCTTCTAAAGCAAAAAGAAGGAAAACAGGTCTTTTGCCAAAGATTTTTTTGGAGTTGGTGGAGGAATATCAATTGATTGATTGTTGGAGAACACAGAATCCAGAAAAGAAGAAATTCACATTTTATTCGCATAGACATAATGCCTGGTCACGTATTGATATGTGTTGGAAAACAAGTGTAACTAATTTAGACTTTGAGTGTGAAATCTTGCCAATGACAATTGCAGATCACAGCCCGCTGCTGATTTCTTTGAATAGTAGGGACAAAAAGATGACCTGGAGGATGAATACGTCGATTTTGAGAGATAAAAATTTTAAAGATAAATGTTTTAAAGAAGTTTTGGCCTATTTCCAAACTAATATTCAACCCGGAATGAAGATGACAACAATTTGGGACGCCTTTAAAGCTGTGATCCGAGGAATTATAATAGAATTTACGGCAAGAAAGAGGAAGGAGAAAGAAAAGAACATGAAAGACTTGATAAGAAATTTACAGAAAGAAGAGGATCGATCCCAAAGAGCTAAAGGTTCAGTGAAAGAGATATTGGGAAAAATTAATGATTTACAACATCGTATTAGAATTGTCCAAACTGAGGAGATGGAGAAGAAAATAAGATGGGCCAAACAGAATTTTTTTGAAAATGCAAATAAACCAGGGAGATGGTTGGCCTACAAATTGAGGAAAGAAGCTCAAAAATATATAATATTGAGTTTGAGAGATAAGAAAGGGAAGGAAATAATATCCAGTGAAGGCATGAAAAAGATTGTAACAGATTTTTATTCGGAACTTTATAAAGGGAAAAATATTGCTACAGCTCGGCAGGATCAATTTTTGAAAAAGGTTAAAATACCTGAAGTCAGCAAGCAAGATTTTGATTTTTTACAAGAAGATATTACATTAAATGAAGTTAAAGAAGCAATATTAAGACAAAAAAGTGGCAAATCTCCGGGACCGGATGGTTTACCGGCTGACTTTTATAAGTTCCTGGTTGAGTTGATACAGGCACCATTACAGATGCTGGCTCATGAGATAGGATGTACAGGAGAGATACCAGCGACATGGAAACAAGCTATGATTTCATTAATTCATAAGACGGACTCAGACAAATCTGATATTAAGAATTATAGACCTATATCTCTATTGAATACTGATTATAAGATTTATGCTTCAATTTTAGCCTCCAGATTAAAAAAGGTGTTGGTCAAATACATTCATGAAGACCAGACAGGTTTCCTACCTAAGAGACACTTGAAAAAGAATGTAAGAACTATAATTGATGTTTTAGAATATTATGAAAATCATTCAGGAAGAAAAATGGGTTTGATGTTCTTGGACGCTCAGAAGGCTTTTGACAACGTTAACTGGATTTTTATGTTTAAAGTGATGGATGGAATGAATCTGGGTCCAAAATTTTTGAAAATTATTAAAGCAATTTATACACAACAAGAAGCTAAGATAAAACTGAATGGTAATTTGACAGAGAAAATACAAATTGAACAAGGTACAAGACAAGGTTGCCCCCTCTCACCTCTGTTGTTTGTATTAACAATAGAGGTTTTGAACATTTTAATTAGAAATGATGAGAGAATAAGGGGGCTTAAGATAAAAAATCATCATATCAAGCTACAGGCATATGCAGATGATTTGGTGTTTATATTTGAAGATCCAAAAGAGACTTTACCTATACTTAAAGAGGACTTGTTAGAATATGGTGCTGTAGCAGGCATGATGGTGAATTACCAGAAGACAAAAATGTTGCTCAAAAATGTGAATCCAAAAGAAATTGGAGATATCAAGGAATTGGGTTTCCAGATAACGGAGAAGGTTAAATATTTAGGTATTAATTTGTCAAAAAAAGTGAGTTCTTTGATGCAGGATAATTATATTAAGATATTGGAAGTAATTCAACAGGACTTGGACAGATGGAAAAATCTACAACTGTCAATAAGTGGAAAGGTTTCAGTAATTAAGATGAACGTTTTACCTAAGTTACTCTTTCTGTTCCAAACAATTCCAATAATTATGAAAAAAACTTTCTTCGCTGATTTAGATAAGATTACAACAAGATTTATTTGGAGTGGCAAGAAACCTCGAGTTCGTTTAAAACTGTTACAAGATCAAAAGAAGAGGGCAGGGATGGCTGTCCCGAACTGGTTGTGTTATTATCAAGCTACAGTTCTGCAATGGGTTCGAGATTGGGTTTTGAAGAGTAAAGAGAACTATGTTACCCTAGAAGCAGAAGGGCTAGAAGTTGGATGGCCTGCCTTTTTGATTTATGATAAAGCTAAACATTATGCGTTTTTTAAAAGACATACCTTAAGGAAATCTTTATTATGGGCATGGGAGCAGGTTAGATACAAGGTTTATGACAAAATACCCGGCTGGGTGAAGCCGTTAGAAGTGGCTAACAGACCAGATTGGATAAAAGATTCTCAAAACAGGTTATATAAAGAATTGATTGATCCACAGGGGAAACTATGGGATGAGAATCAATTGAGGATGAAAGGTATCCTGATGGACACTTGGTTTCAAAATCAGATTAGAAGTAGGATACGGGAAGATCAAAAAGTGGGCTTTCACCTGGGAGATACTGATTTTGATAAGGTATTTTTAAATGATGATGATAAATATGTAACTAAAATGTACAATTTTTTGCTGGACTTTGAGATGGTAGATGAAACAGTTAAAGATGTTATGATACAGTGGTCACAAAATTTAGGACGAGAGATTTATTTTCAAGAGTGGGAACAGGTTTGGAATTCTGGCATTAAAATGGTTAAAGCGGTTGCATATAAAGAGAATTTGTATAAAATGTTTTATAGATGGTATTTAACACCTAGGAAATTATGTAAGATGTATAAGAATGTTTCGAGTACTTGTTGGAAATGCAACAATTTGGAAGGTTCCTTTTTCCATATGTGGTGGACATGTGAAAAAGCAAGAAAATTTTGGAGGATGGTCCATGCGGCATTGGAAGGGATATTACGACATACGCTGTTGTTTGTACCAGAACTATTTCTTTTGAATATAATGACATCAGTAGTATTTCAAAAAGATAAATATATTATCATACATATAGTTACTGCGGCTAGGCTGTTATATACTCAGCAGTGGAAAGTTGAGAAGATACCAGATATTGATGAGTTAATAATTAAGATTTATGACTTGATAGAATTAGATATTTTAACGGAAAGATTAAGAGAAGGAGATGTTAAAAAGAAATTAGATTGGTGGCAACCATTCTATGATTGGCTGAAAAGATAAAAATAAAATGTTAGATTATTAGTAGATCTAAGGAGGTTAAAGATAGTGGGGCTGGAATATGTATGAAGCTAATTTTATTTAGCATAACTGAATAGTATAAATAGTCATTTTAATGCAGATCGACGTCCGTTAGTTATTTTTCCATTTGTTTCATGTTGGTCTATCCTTGTTGCCCTGTGATTTTCCTTACCGTATTATCCCTGTAGTTTTTTGTGGTTAATAAAAATAAAAAAATTAAAAAAAAAAAAGTCCAGTCGTATCCAACTCTAGGGTGTGGTGCTCATCCCCATTTCAAAGCCAAAGAGCCAGCGTTGTCCGAAGACGCCTCCGTGGTCATGTGGCCAGCATGACTCTCCTTGCTGCAGCGCGTAGCATGCGGCTGGAACACGGAGCGCTGTTTACCTTCCCGCAAGCGGTACCTATTTATCTACTCACATTAACATGCTTTGGAACTGCTAGGTTGGCAGGAGCTGGCCAAGCAACGAGAGCTCACCCCGTCGTGGATTCGAACTGCCGACCTTTCGATCGACAGCTCATAGTTCAGCGGTTTAACCCACTGCGCCACCCGCTGTCCTGACAGGTTCAACCCAGGACTACAAAAACTCATTTTGTGGTTGAAAAAGAGGTTGTGGATATCCACTATAGGACCACATCAAATCAAGGACTAAGGCACACAGATTTAAGAAGAGTTTTTTGCATACCTCAGTCAAATCCATTTTGCCCGCTCAAACACAATATATCACACTTATTTATCCCGGCTTTCTCTCAACATGGAACTCAAGACAATACACATGGAGTTCCCAGATGACTGTAGCTACCCAGGCACTTACCAGCATTGTAGGTGTCAATTTTGAAGTGCAGGAGAGTGTCATAGCCAAGCCCCACTAAGACTGTACAACAACGTAAAATCAACTTTACATTTCTTCGTTAAAGTTATTTTCTCTTTCTCTCATTTATTCCTACTTTGAATCTTATGATACTTCATTTAAAGATCTAGCCTATTTCATCCCAGACTCTTGGAGTGGGTTGCCATAGTTTAAAAGAAATGCATATAAGTTGAGGGAAAATGTAATTAAAATATCCTATGTAAATATGGGGTATATCAAAGTGCTACCACATTTACTCAGAAGTAAGTCCAACTATGTTCAATAGGACTTATACCCAAGTAAAAATAAATAGGACTTATACCCAAGTAAAAATGCATAGGATTTTTTTTAGCTTTGATGTAATATGTAGGTCACCAATGAGAAAGACATAATATTTACATGATTTGCCCCAAAGCAAATATCTCAGTTTGCCTTCTACTGTGCCTGATGCTGCTGCTTCCTGAGTGCTCCTATCAATGACATCACTACTTCTGCTGTAGGAGAGGTCCTGAGCACCACTCACCCCCCACACACACACACACATTGACTACATATCTGGTGCTGGCCAGACCTAGACCTACCTTAGCTTCAGCAAGGTATGTCCTGCATCTCTCTCTCCCCTGCTCCTACTCTTGCTCCCTGCAAGGCAAAGATGTGTCCCACTATGGGCCTGCCCGAACCCGTGCTTTTGTGCAGGTCAACAAACCATTAAGGACTGGTCTTCACATGCAGCAGAATGAGGTAGGAATGAGGTGGTAGAATGAAATGCATCATTTCAGACTGCAGGGGAGGATTCTACCATCTCATTCTCTTGCATGTGTAGACCAGGCCCAGTCCTCACTTTCTTGAATGCTCCCCTGCATGAAATACTTGCTGCAAGTACAAAGAGAGGTCTAGGCCAGGGGTTCTCAACCCCTTCCTGACCAAGTAACCACCTCCGGCAGAGGTGTTGTTAGGGGGGCGGGGAGCAAGGGGCCCCCAGGTGCAGGGGTGACATGCGCCAGGGGGTGCACTTGCCATCGGATTCAGCAGCAATTTGGCAGCATGGCAAAAATGCACACACACCTGGCTTTTTTTGGCCGCTTTTAGACTGTTTGCAGCAATGGGATTCGCCCGCCCACCCGTCTGGGCCGCAAATGAATTGCCACTGAAAGGGTCATGCCCCCAGGGGTCACGCCCCCGCTTGTGATGTCATGCCCCCAGGGGAGGGGCTGGTGGTGTCACAGGGGGTGTCACGGAGGCAGCCCCCACCACGGGGGGGTAGCTACGCCTCTGACCTCCGGTGCCACTGTCCTGCTGCATACCACTGGAAGAGACTGGCGGTGACATCATCACCAGTTGGGTTTTTGGATTTTCAGAGGCCAAAAAACGCAGGTAGGAGGCTCTAGGCAGGTGGGAGGACCCTTCTTAGCATTCCTGAGAGGCTCAGCCAAAGACGGCACCGAAAGCACTGCGTCGGAACAGAGTTCCGGCGGGCAGGCGGGCCAAATTCCACCAGCAGTTGCAAAAAGTACCATTGGTGGTGCGAGTACCACTGGTTGAGAACCCCTGGTCTAGGCTACAACCTTTCCCCTGAGAATCATTCAAAAATGGTACAGTATCACCTGCATGAAACCTGGTGGCACAAGCTCTCCAGAACAGTTCACCTGGTATGGAGTTTATTATCTTCCCTGGTGAAAACATTTTACTTTCCCAGGCCTGAGACTCTGCTCTAATTCTGCTTTTATTGATTATGCTGCCTGCTGCATGTTAAGTTTTGTTTTTGTTTACTCATTTTGTTTTTATGGTGCTATAAGCCTCTCTGGTACTCCCTGGATTGAACAACAAGGTACTATTTATTTATTTTATTTATTTAAGAGATTTGTAGCCCGCCTTTCTCCCACAAGGGCAACCAAGGCGGCTAAATACTTTAAATGCAAACGTGTACAGGATGATTTCACATCAACATTTCTTCTACCAGATGTGGTGGGGTACCGGTACGTGTGTCCCATAGTATCCAGTTAGGATCACACCTGCCATAAACTACCTTGTCTTCTGAATGGTCAGAAACAACAGCCTGCACCTCAAAAGACCATCATCCAATTGACTAAACTGAAACATTAATGAGACAACATAATGACAAATTGAGATTTAAAGGCTTCTTTTGCATCTTCCAAGATTTGGCAAGTTCTCATGAACATCTAGAAAAGCCGCCCTCAGGCCTTTAAAACAGAACATGGTGGATGGAGTGTGTTACATATTCCTATTGTTTGTACTGCAGGTATTTGTTGCTGTTTGTATTTATATTTTCCCACACTCTCTCTGGTGCCTCAGGGAGTCATTTGCAGGGTCTAATAATGGTATACATTATTTCAGTGCCCTTAATGACTCCCTATGGCACTAAGAGAGCCTGGGAAAATGTAAACAAAAACTCAATTATACTAATGCAAGTATTTAATTTTGAGCTAACAAAATTAGGGGCATATTAATTATGGGGGGGACATCTTTGTTCTCATGTGGACAAAGTGTTGAAATTCACACTGCTTTGACAAAAGGGGAAACCTGTTTAGTGAATCGAAAATCCTATCCAGAGATGTCTGAGCATTGCAAAAAGCTGTGTTCTTGTAGCTTCCTTTGAGGATCTCTCTCCCCACCTCCACCCACCAATAGGAGGAAAAACGACAAATGGGATCTACTCAGTGGAACGTAAGGAGAGTCCTTCTGGGTCAGGCTCAAGGCCTGTCTAGTCAAGCATCTTGTTTCCCTCAGTGTCCAATCAGATACTTCTGATACTACCATGGTACATATGTGTATCTGAATACAATCAAGCATGGGTACAATAATTCCCTTGTTCCATTCATTGCACGCACAATGTTGATCTGTAAAAATGAGTCCAGGTACAGTCATTCACACAGAACTGTGTGCCGGGTGCAGTCATTGTGTACCTGGGTACGGCATAACACATGAACCACTGGCGTCACTCCCGCGAAGCGGGGGTAGCGGGTCGCTATGGGTGACGCGCGCAAAGGGGTGTCGCGCGCACCCCCGCGCCCGCTACCTCCGTCGCCCTAGCCACCTCCGTCGCCCTCCGGACGCTCCGAGGCCGGCCCGGGAGCCGGCCTCGGAGCGTCCGGAACGGCCGGCACTCCAGGGCCTTCTGAAGACCCAAGCGTCAATCCGGGTATTTTTAGTGTTTTTGCGCATGCGCAGAGACGAAAACGGTCTGCGCCTGCGCGAAAACACTAAAAATACCCGGATTGACGCTTGTGCCTTCAGAAGGCTCTGGAGCGCCGGCTGTTCCGGACACTCCGAGGCCGGCTCCCGGGCCGGCCTCGAAGCGTCCGGAGGGCAACGCAAAGGGGCGAGGGCGGCACCCCCAAAAATCGGGGGCGAAACTCGGGGGCGTCACGGGTGACGCGCGTCATCCCGCCTTGGGGTGTCGCGCGTCCTAGTGACGCCACTGACATGAACAGTCCTTGGGAATTCCACAGGCAGACCACAAAGGCACTAGATCCTGTACAATAGACCCCCCCCAAAAAAAATCCCTAGGTTTCAGGTTCATTTATGACATGAAGCAGTCTCACTGATATTAAGACACCTTTAACAATTAACAGTGCCTTACAGCACAAGATTATGCATGTTTACCCAGAAATAAGTCCCACTGAGTTCAATGGTGCTTACTCCCAAGTATATAAGATTGTAGCCTTACAGTGCAATCCTGCGTAACTTTAGGGCAGCAAAGCATGCACTCCGCTGGCCTAAAGCGTTGCAAACGTGCTGTAAAAAGAAACGTGAAGAGAAACTGGTGACAATGTTTGCCTGTGCAGACACATGCTGTCCATGGGGTAAGTGGCAGGGTGGACCTACAGAGTATGTTGATGGCAGGGTGGGGCTTGTCAGCACACTTTCAGACTTTGTCTCACTGGGAAGACTCTCCATAGGTAGAGAAGCTCTGAAGAGGTCTAATGTTTATCTCTATTATGTGAAAAGTTTCACCTCCTGATTTTTTAAAACATAAAGGTGCCGTGCCATCAAAGGCATGAGAGCAGGTCGGGCTAGGTTTCTGTTTTCTGATCAGTTGGCAACCCCAGACCTCTATGCCCTGAGGGAAGGCAAGAGAGAGAAGAAACCCAGGGCCAGGAATTCCTGAGAAGATCACTAATGGCCTAAGACGATTCTGCTCTTTGTGTTCTGTGGCATTTTTGTTTGTTTTAATATTCAAAATTGCCTTACGTACTTTTGACCAAGGCAGAAAGATGGTATATAAATGCAATGAATAAATACAGTAAACCCTAGTTATCAGCCCTCCTGTAACCCCAGCAAATAGAACTTTTTTTGAAATCTACAAGTCCTAGTGACCTCAGTCACAGGCGGAACCAAGGGCAATAGAGGACAAACAATTGCCTAAGCCCAGTCTGTAGCATTGGTTCAGTCCTACCTCAAGGGGAATGAGACTTCCTCCTCTTGACATGATAACCAGCTTCTTCATAAGAACTCCAAAAATGATATCTCTGAACACTCAAACTGACGCTTGCAATAAACCACATGTCTCTGTGTTAATCCCAGAAGCAGGAACAAGAGGGGAAAAAAATGCCTGTGTCAGTTGTTTCCCAGTATTTTCATAGCCGCTGGTACTAGAGGTTATGAATTTCAGATGGAATGTGTTGACTCTGGGATATGCAAGCACTAATAGCAGGTGCTCTGGGATTTGTCTGCTCTTTGGTAGTGAACTCTACGGTAGCCGGTGCAACTGAGACACAATTTCTCAAATATGAGACTAGAGGAAAGAAGCCAGGAGGGTTGTCTTGGCTGGCTTGGGGGATAGCTATAAAATATTACACTTTCTTCAGGACAGCCTTGTCTTGGGCCCATGGAATTTTTTACTACCGTCTTTTTGGGGTGTGTGTGGGGGGCAAATCAAGTGAGTGTCTGAAGTGAATGGCAAGTCTATTCAGATGATTAAGCTAACTTGAGGCTTCCTTACCTCAGGGTAGCTTGGTTGTCTGTATCTTCCTGTCAAGGAGAATTGAATCACCCAAGTTTGATAGAAAGTATGGTGAAACAGTCATCTGTATCTAGTAAAGGTAAAGGTAAAGGTGACCCCTGACAATTAAGTCCAGTCGTGTCCGACTCTAGGGTGTGGTAGAAACCCCATTTCAAAGCCGAAGAGCCAACGTTGTCCGAAGACGCCTCCGTGGTCATGTGGCCGGCATGACTCTCCTTGCCGCAGCGCGTAGCATGCAGCTGGAACACAAAGCGCTTTTACCTTCCCGCAAGCGGTACCTATTTATCTACTTGCATTAACATTTAGGAACTGCTAGGCTGGCAGGAGCTGGCCAAGCAACGAGAGCTCATCCTGTCGCGGATTCAAACTGCCGACCTTTCGATCAACAGCTCATGGTTCAGCGGTTTAACCCACTGCGCCACCCGTATCTACCTAATAATAAATAACCTATTGAATTAGGTAAGTAAAGAATCTACGCAGCAGAACCCCATCTAAATTGGTCAGACTAACGTCAAACGCTCCTATTTGCTTCACCAACCCAGTCATTTGGTATATGGTTATTAAGTGCTAATAAGAACAGTAATCTTCAGACTGAGGGTCCATCTAGTCCAGCATCCTGTTTCTATCCAGGTTCTTCCCAGAAGCCCTCAACCAGGTAACAGCCAGCCCTCCACGCTGCTTGCCACTGAATATATTCAGAGGCATAAACCTCTAAACCTGGAAGTTCCATTTAATTAACATGTCTAATAGTCATTGATCAACCTATTCTTCATTAATTTGTCTAATCCTTTATTTAAACCATTTGGTACTGGCTAAAACTGCATCATCTAATAGTAAACATAAGTTAACGATGTGCTGTTTGACATTGTATTTTCTTATGACCATTCTGCTTCTATTTCATGGAAATACACTGGCTTGCTTTCCCACATCTCACCCACACACACCCTTCACACATAACAATAGAGATGCATAGAAACGTCTCGTGATGGGCCGTGCCATTTCAAACTGCAGGTAGAAAAATAGAAAAACTGAAAGCTCGCTTGCATTAAAAAAAAACTTGCATGTCAGGGGATTGACTCTAGGGCAGTTTTTCAATCTCCCACTAGCAGGAAACTTACACCTGCTCCTCTGAAATGTAAAGCAGTTCTTACTTAATTGTTGCCCTAACTATTGTATTCAACACTTGTACTCTGGAGTTCAGGATTGGTTACCTCCTATAGCAATAACAAAATATGCGATGCTTTTAGCAGATAGTGCTGTTTTCTGTAAAGAGACTGTACAGTGTTATGATCTTCTCTGCTAGCTGTTTCTGCTTTCTATCTAACTGACATTTCTTATTGGCGTGTGCACTATTTAATGCTGTACTGAAATATACAGTCATTTGACTGCTTGGCTAGTAGGATAAATTTAAATGCCTATGTCAATCCAAAACTGTGAAATCCAGCAAGTCTGTCTAACCCATCAGCAGAAAAGACTTTCTGATCATGAATACCCACTACCAGCAGCATAAAAGTCTACACATGTTTAAGGAAGTCTTTGAGCAAAAAGATACAACTATCATCGACTTCAGTGAGTCTTACCTGCTCCATCTGGGCTTTGTGAGCAAGCATCTCACAAACATCCATATGCATGCAACTTCCACTTGCAATATGTAGCTAGTATCCAGAAGTGAACCCTGCCCAGTACCTCCTACAGCAGACCTGCCAAATTCCTCCACCACCACCCAGTTTGGCCCTTGTTCTACCTGTGCTGGCTCATTCCCTGACTTTGATCAGGAAGCAATACTGTCAAAATCCAAAACTGGCAACCCTAGTATGAAAGTATGGATGTAACGTTATGTAATAGACAATTGTCTGCAGAGTATGGATCCTAGATTCCCCACAACGTCCAAGTCTTTCTTTGTTTTCATCTGTTCAGCAGTATCAGATTGTTACTAAATATTATAGCTCAGTTTTATTGACTCCAGGGACAGCTGTTGGGGAGAAAATTCTTCATTTCAAGCCAAATATGGAGTTTATGTCTTAGTTCAAGAATTGGATACTACACAAGAATTTGTTAGGGGTTTTTTTTTCCCTCTTCTGCTGCAAGTTGTCCAAGCTCTCAAACCCCACCCCCTGAACTTTACAACAATGAAAAGTACACGCAAATAATCTTAAATATTGATGTGTATTTTTCAACATATAACATTTGTGCAAAATCCAGCCAAATCTCATTTACATTCCATTGATTTCAAGATGACATGATTAAATATGTAAAAATGTAAAAAAACTTTCCTATTTAAAATACAATAAATAGGAATTAACTTTGGATGGACTGTGTCCTTTGCAGCTAATGGAAAAATCATCACAATTGAAAAAGGTGGTACATCTACTCATGTCAAGAATCTACTAATATTTGTAATCTGAAATTATAGCCCTCTTCCAAGATTCAATCAACATGTGGAGATGAACGGGATCATGCTGGGTTGTTATGCCAGCTGCCCTGCCCTGCCCCCCATGTGGCCAGTGGATCCAGCCAGCACCGTCCTGCTCCCTCCCATGTGTTGACTGAACATATGAAGAAGCATAAGAAGAGAGGCTCTCTCTCTCTTTCTCTTTCTCTTTCTCTTTCTCTCTCTCTCTCTCTCTCTCTCTCTGAGTTTGGTGGAAAGAAATTGGGACTTTCTACAGAATCCAAACAGACAGCAACTCCAACAAAATCTACCCGTAACGTCTTCAGGCCCGTTATCTATGCGATAACATTATCACTAGCAGGATAATAGGGTGGACATAGATTGCTTTCATTTTCACTTACATACAGTATAAGTGTCTCATCCTTCCGACTAACGAGGAAATTCAACATAGCTTGCAACATTGGTCTTCAATTGGTGGGTTGGGACCCACAGGAAGATAGCACCTTTTCCGATGGTGGTTTGACCACCACTCTTTTCCATGGGTAAAAAAGGGACTTACCTTTGGTTTTCTTTTAATGAGGAGAAGGTCTGAGTGAAAGAAACAGTGGGAGAGGGAAATGCAAAAAAAGGAGAGAGTTCTTTGTGTTGAAAAATAATTATATAACACACTGTAAAAACCACAAAGGCACTGCCCACAGACTATTAGACATAATAAGACAAAAGTAAAAAAGAATGGGAAGAACATTAGAACTAGATCTTTCATCATAGTTGGAGGTTCAAGTTTGTTCCTGGCTTATGACAGGTTCACACAGTACAGTTATACAAATCAATCAATCTTAAATTCAACCAAAAGGCAACATTAACTGTTCCAATAAAGATATCCATATAAATTTACGGTTCAAAAAAGCCTGTTTTAACATGAAAAATTTGCACCTACCTCCTAAAGGATGCCAATACAGGTTGAGTATACCTTATCCGGACTTCTTGGGACAGGAAGTTGTCTGGATTTCGGATTTGTCAGGATTTCGGAATATTTGTATAAATATAATGAAATATCTTGGGGATGGGACCCAAGACTAAACACAATTTGTTTATGTCTCATATTCACCTTATACAAATAGCCTGGAGGTAATTTTATACAATTTTTAAAATAATTTTGTGCCCCAGCATGCCTTGCACTATGCCAGCCAGGTGCTGGACAAAAGTTGTTGCTGTTGTTTTTAAGTCATAGCCCCAAAAATGTCTGGATTTCGGAATAGTCTGGATTTCAGATTTCCAGATAATGGATAATCAACCTGTACGATGCCACAGCTCCATGCTTTATCAAATCTTAGTAGCAAAAATAGAAGGCATCAGAACACCCATGGCTCTTAGAGGTGGGAGAGAGTTATGCTCCCCAAATATGTTTGTGCTAGGCTGTTTGGACCACTGTTTTGAGGCTCTGTATCAGGACCAAAACTACTGCTCAGAGGCAAAAGACAATGCCTCACTCCAGACGGACAATCTAATGTAGCTTCATATCGATGTTAAATAATAATGGACAAAGTATGGATCTGTGTGAAACTCCACATCAGCTCTAAGGATAAGGCTCACGTCTCCTGAGTTAATTTTCTGGGTGATGGAACCAATATAATGAAGTCTGTTAAAAGTCAACTTGTATTTCCAGGTGCACTCACAGAATATGGTGATCCAGTGTCAAACGTGTTTGAGGGGTTAAGAAGAACCAACAAGCAAATAGCCATGCTGACCTTCAGATGATTATTATTCATCCAAGCAACTAAAACAGCTTCAGTTCCCAAACCAGGCCAGAAGCCAAAGTGACACAATGGTTATCAACCAGTGGTACTCATTCCACCAGTGATACTTTGGCTAACTGCTGGTGGTACTTGGACTGTCAGACCTCCGCTCCAATTTTTTCGCTCGAGAGGCTCCTGCCTTTGGCTGAGGGAATGGCCCTCCCACCTGCCCAGAGCCTCCTACCTGCATCTTCAGGCCTCCAGAAACCCGGGAGTAACTGGTGATGAGGTTATCGCCAGTCACTTCCAGTGGTACACAGCAGGAGAGTGGCACTAGAGGTGGTACTTGACCGGGAAGGGGTTGAGAACTCCTGGCACCCCTTGTTCAATACCACAAGAACAAATTATTCCTTATTCCCACAGGTAAGAACCCCAGCACCCTCTGACATTTCTAGCTTCCAAAAATGCATGCTTAGACACTTGCTATTATTTTTACATAACTGCCACTCTTTACCAAAAGCATTACGGCTTTCTGGGTGCACCCTTCCAAAAAATGATGGAGCCAGCATAAACTTCCACCTAGAAGTAATTAAATGCTTCCAGGAGGAAGTAAATGTGATAATTTCTTCTCAAGATCAACACACCAATCATCTCCTTGAGTTACAACGTAGGAAAATGTCATGCTTACAAACCCAGAAAGTAAGCAGCTGCATTTGGAAAAGATGAAGGGTTGAGAAACCAATTATTCAAACTAGAGCAATCGGCAGAGTTATTCTACTACTGTCTTTGATTCCTCTCTCTCTCTCTCTCTCTCTCTCTCTCTCTCTCTCTCTCTCTCTCTCTCTCATGTGAGAGATAGGGGGGGGGGAATCTCACCGACACTTTACTGTAGCTGGAACAGGTTTCTAATCTTTGATCCTTGATCTGTTCGTGGTGTGATTTTCAGTTAAGCAAACCAGATCCTAGTTACCAATTTTAAACCAAGATAGATGACATGAATTCCAGACTGCAAACATCACTAAACAATAAAAAAAATCACTGAATAGTGATCTGCCATTTTAGTCAGCTTGTTTATCCCCCCCCCCCTTTTTCAGTTTTAGAAAGTGAAGTTAAATGAGTTTCAGTACAGGGCAAGAATAGGGGCATGTTCCATTCCTGAAATTAAATGAAACATGCTTATTGTATTGAAGCATGCATGCTCTCTCTCTCTCTCTCTCTCTCTCTCTCTCTCACACACACACACACACACACACACACACACACACACACACACACACACACACACACACACACACACACTGGCATTTTAGAGGGAAACAGTGGTTTGGAATGTCCCCAAAAGCACTGCCAAGTAGATAAGAAAGTTCCCTTGGCTCTGAGCAGTTGTTTGACTATCCTTTCTTCAGGGAAACCTGGGGCAGATCTACAATATAAACTACTGTATATATAAACTTACATTGGTTTCATAACTGTTTCGTTGACTTCCCACACAGATACCGAGGAAACTGATGGAAAGAGGTTTTCTCCCTCACTCCTAGTGTGAAAACACAAAGGCAACCAAAGAAATTGACCGACCATAAATTCAGAGCAAAGGAAAATGCTTCCTCATGAAGTAACACAATACTTCACTGCCACAAAGTGTAATGATAGCCACTAGCTTCAATGGTTTTAATGAGGGAGTGGGCACATTCATTGATGATAAATCTATCTGTGGTTATTTACCTATAATGGGTAGCTGGAAACTTCACGTTTCAGAAACTGTCTACCTCTGAATATCAGCGTTGGGGGGGGGGGGATAAATTGAGCGCTGTTGTCTTCAATCCTTGCTTGTGGATTTCTCGAAGGCATCTGGCTGACCACCATGAAAAACAGGATGCTGGACTGGATAGACCGTTGATCTGATCCAGCAGGGCTCGTTTGTTCTTAATTGACCCAAAAGGCTGCAAAGAATTCTCTGTTGATCCTTAACCTTTCTTGGGCTGAACTCAATGGAGCTTACTTCTGAGTAAACATGCGCAGGATTGTACTGTAACACAATGAAAGTTTCCAAGGTTCTGGGGAGAGAAAATGACTAACTAGTTGAATCTGTCCCCCAACTGTTGTTATAAGAGCATGTCTTTAATACCTACATGTGATCACATATGAGGTTTTAGTTTGCTATTCGACCATGGTGGGGGGGGGGGGAAGAGAGCTGGTTGAGAACTCAGAACTTGTTTACAAATGAGAGAAAAGGCGAAAGTGTTGCTGATGTTTTTCGGGGGGGGGGGGGAGTCATGTAAACGTTGCATATTTGTACTGTGAAAGGGGCCGCTTATTTCTGTAGCTGGAATGGTTGTGGTGCAAGATTCCCCCTTGGCAGATAAACAGACTGAACATGCTGGGAAAATGTGTAAACAATGTTTTTTCTTCTGTAAAATTAGAAGTAAAACAAGCAGGCCTTTCTAAAGGTTAGAACACTCTCACTCACTTTCTGCAGCACGCACATCCACCTCTTCCCCGGAAATCTACACTTGACATTTTCGACCTCGGCAGCCCCCGCTTTTCATTGTATAACTGATGGAGTGTGTTGAATGTCAGTGGCAGAAAACAGGTTGGACAAAAATAACTGCCTATTCAGGTCCCTTCTCCATTGCAGAGTGTGGGAAAAGGGCTCATTTTCTCCAGTTTTCCTGCAAAATTATTCATCTGCACAGAAGCATTTTTTAATGTCAAATCAAATGAGTGTAATCTAACCATTCCTTGTTTTGTAACAAAGCCGTTTCTGGGTCAGCCACATTACTCAATGTGATGGAATGCCTCATCTTTCTTGAGCATAGGGAGCAGCCTCAGCGGAGACAGACCATCCAGTTCAATAGTGCCTAGTCTGGTAGTGACTCTCCCAGCCATATCTGAAGATGTCAGGGATCGAAGCCAGGACCTTCTGCATGCAAAGTACATGTTCTGTCACTGAGCTACAGCCCTGTCCCCATCACTGTTTAACTATTGGCACCTGAGGTTTCAGACTACAGCCTGAGGACCCAATCCTATGGCACGTTATGCCGGCTGCATGCGCATTCTGCTGGCATAACACGTTTTGCAGGTGTCACAAATGCAACACCACTAGAGTGCATGATCTGGCCACCACTATGAGCACTGACCAGCCAGGTCCACACGAAGATGGACCAAGGACGCCTGCTGGTGCAGGTAAACCCGCACAGGGGTCAGGAGGGAGGGGTGGAATGGAGAGGAGATGGGGCAGAGGTGGATCGGTCTGGGAAGGAAGCGGGTTTGGCAGCAGACTCCTTCCCCCAAGGAGGCCTCAACATGCCAATACTTCCCCGCAGGATACAGCAGGTGCCACGTTGATACTGCTGCATCGCCATGCAGGGAGTTACAGCGGATTGGGCTGTAGGTCACATGGCATCATTTCTGTGCTGTCTTAAAACTAAGACATCTATTATATTGTATACTAATATACAAGGCTTGCCTCCCTGTGTGGCTCGCCCATCATGATGATGGGTATTTTTCTAGGTATCACTATAAAGCAAGTCACAATTTGTGTGCAGCAGTTCCAGCATGAGTAAAGTAGGCTGAGCAGAGGCATTTAGCTTATCCAGTCAGTTTATACCTTATAGTTTGTTAGACAGCACTCTAGTTTTCCTCAAAAAGGTGAACAGAAACAGTTTGCTTAGGTAGACAGTATTCATATAGTGGGTTAGCACAGGGGTTCTCAACCTGTGGTATGGGTAGCCCTAGGGGTACGTGGACCACTTGCTGGGGGTACGCCAAGCACTGCCCCTTATCTGCCCCATCAGCAGCTAATTAACAAGGATTTAAAATATTTTCAGAGCCCTTCTGTCTCTCTTATTTTGGTTTTGGGCTTATTTTTGTACTTTGGAAAATGTACTTTGGTGGGGTGGGGGAGGAAGGAGCTGATTTTGGGAAGTGTGACGGAGGGAAAAAAGAGATCCTTGCATATCTCTCTCTCTCTCTCTCTCTCTCTCTCTCTCTCTCTCTCTCTCTCTCTCTCTCTCACACACACACACACACACACACACACACAGAGTGTGTGTGAGAGAGAGTTAAATAAGACATTTTTCACATTTAAAATTGTTTTAGTACTTTTTACTTAAAGATTAATTACCTAATTAATTAATTCAATTAATTAGCAGTTAATTAGCAGGGGATACTTCAGAAAATTGGACCGTGATAGGGGTACCCGGGCCTCCAAAGGTTGAGAACCCCTGGGTTAGAGTATTGGAAACAGTCTTCACATACAGTATCTCTGTAATCCTTAAAACAAGCTTGTAAGGTTTTTGTATTTGTATTCCACAAACAAAGGATTGCTCTAATGTACAACAAATACATATAAGCAGGACAGCTGCTAAGACTGGTGCCCCATGTATTTTGGTATGAATTGTTAGCAAGATAATATTTTATTCCTTTATAAACTGGCTCTATTAAATTACACTGTAGTGACTGCTAAATAAGAACATAAGAACATAAGAAGAGCCCTGCTGGATCAGGCCAATGTTGTTCAAATTATAATTCATACCGGTCACAGTTCCTCTGGGTGCAGAATTTGAACTGCATTAGAATTCTAGCATTAGAATTTTAATTATGTTTGATTTTGAATGGAATAATGTCTACATTTTTATCCCACCCTTCCTCCAAGATGCTCAGAGTGTTGTCCATGGCTCTCTCCCTTCCTTATTATTTTTCTCACAACAAACCTGTGAGGTAGATTGTGGATTTTGCATGGAGCGCTGGCTAAATGTCCTTTCCATGCACATATCTGGCAAGTGGAGGAAAGTTATGTCATTTGTCGGAAAATCTGCATAAAATAAATATTCCACAGGCCGCAAGTGTGTACGTCTAACATACTTTTTTCTCACACGGCTAATTAAAACAGG
Source organism: Plestiodon gilberti rubricaudatus (assembly GCA_026170595.1). Classification (NCBI taxonomy): domain Eukaryota; kingdom Metazoa; phylum Chordata; class Lepidosauria; order Squamata; family Scincidae; genus Plestiodon; species Plestiodon gilberti. The sequence goes on along the minus strand of JANXHW010000002.1, from coordinate 20,876,622 downwards.
GTGATCCGGAAGGAGGTTGCCTTTCACAACAAAAACTGCTTGTAAGTTTTCCTGTAGGGCATTATTTACCCAAATCTGGCCAAATACATTTGGCTATTAAAACAGAATTAGCAGAAGTTTGTATTTAATACCATGCCAGTTGTACGTCATTAAGTCCATGAGCTCAGTTTTCCCATCGGTATCTAAGATTGTTTCATATGTTAACAATGAGAGGCAATTTCGGCTCAGGGTCATTAATTACTCGATCTAAATTAATGAGAAGCAGAAACAGGGAAGTGGCTTTAAGAGGGTTCAACAAAAATGGGGATGTGTCCCATAAAAGAAAGGAAAAGAGAGGGTCTTTCTATTAGCCAGTAACAAGGAAGTTTATATATCTGGTTCTGCCAGGTCAAGGCCACGGTTTTTTAAAGTAGCAGGTATGAAAAAACACATTTTATCATACATCACAGAATTTCCTTGCAGAGGGACCCTAAGGACAGTATCTACTTTGTAAGCTGGTTGTAGCTGTCGAATTCATTTGTCCAGTTAATATCCCACTTCATCCTAAGTTTCTGTGCAGCTTACACAAATATTTAGCATTTAAAAAAACTTCAAAAAAAAAACCCCCACAAAGAATGTTCCTAAATATTCTATGGCCCTCTGGCAATAATTCTGGGAGCAGTTGGTCACTTATTTATACATTGTTGTCTGGTCTGTTCCTGTGATGGGGATTATGAGGCCTGCCCCTCAGGTTCTGTGCTGGTGAGTCCAACTTCCTACCAGAAAAGCAGCCAGGGGAGGATGCAGGATGCAGGTGCAAACCATCGGGGGGGGGGGGCTGATGCAGGACAGGTCACAGAGCGGTTGAGGTAGCTGCCACCTGACTCAGGCTAGGGCCAAGAGGTCTCATGGAAGATGGGGAGGGTCTTGGGCTCATCTTATTCTTCTCTGTAAGAAAGAAGCAGGTGATGACAATGGCTCTGGTGAGCAACAGTGGAGGAGATGGCAGGCAAAGAGAAGGACTAGAGTGCACCGGAAGCCCCTTTCCTTCTCTCAATCTGAGACAAACCTAGCCCCTCATGGTTACTGGCACACAGACCTGTCAAGGCACGAATTGACATGTGTGTTCTTACTGGATTGAAGAGGTGTGTGTTCGTGCGTGCATGCGCACGCAATCTCCCAGAAGCTCTTGGTCTTCTGGCTGTTTGCCCCGCTTGCAATTCTAACTGACGTAAAGCCATCTTCCATCATACCTCTTCTTTCTCCTTCAGTCTGACTGTGCGTTCAACTCCATTAGACTTCTTCACCTCCTTCTCTCACCCCTCTTTACGCCGATATAGTGACTCTGTGTGTGTGTGTGTGTGTGTGTGTGTGTGTGTGTGTGTGTGTGTGTGAGAATCCCAGTTCACATGTTCCCTCACATACAACACCTCACCATCCTCCCCTTCAGCAAGACGACTGTAATACTGAGGTAACTTTCAGGTTCACCAGGATTACTGAGACAATGTAGAAGAGATTTGAACACTTGAAATGCACTGTATAATACGTAATAAGGATATATCCTTGGTTGAAAACATTTGGCTCAAAACTGGGGGGCAGAGGGCAAAATGTGCCCTTTTGTTGCTGACACTTCCTATTCCACAGCTGTGGCAACACTTTCACAGCCACTTTTTTCCTACCAAAAATTCTCAGCTTCAGAAAGCCTTTGGGCTGATCTGTTTCTGTTTGGGGATGCCTTTGGTCTTCGTGGCTGCTTATATTTGTATTTACAGTTTAGTACATTTCTGCTGGTTCCATTGGCTTGTGTAATTTTTTTTTTAAAAATATTCTGAGCGGTTGTGCTGCATTTTAGACCTGCAAGTTTATTTATTTATTGTAAAAAGGTAGAGATCTTTATGGGTTAAAAAATCATGTACAAATTTTAAAATATCAACAAGTAAGAGGAATTCTTACTTGTTGATATTTTTTAATTTGTACATGATTTTTAACCCATAAAAATCTCTACCTTTTTACAATATGTCTGATCATGAAAATATCCACGCTACATATTATTAATTATTGCTTTAATATTTAATATTTAATATTTGTGATTTGTTAGCAACTTTGGATTGGTAACACTAACATCCCACTAAGGACAAATACACATTTTAAAAATAAAATACAGTACATGATTCTACCCCATCCTTCGCTTTTGTCCTCAGAACAGCTCTGTAAGGGAGGATGAGCTGCAAGAAAGTCGTCCAGGGTCACCGAGTCTGAGCATCAAAGTCCCAAGTCCGGCATGCTGCACACCACAGCGCTCGATTTAAATTTTAAAAAGCCAGGCCCTTACACCCTCCCCAGCTAGACTAGGACACCAGTAATAAGTGATTTCTTTTTCTCTTTCTTTCTTTAGCTCTTTCCATTGCTTTGACTATGTTCAAAAAGCAACTTAAAGATCGCTTATCCAGGTGGAAGGAATATAGCGCCCTTGGCAGTAGATTCAGACTAGCCGTACTTTGTCGCTTTCCAGATGCTTGGAAGGGATTATTTTTCTTCTGAGATGAGCAGTCCATCAGAACACAAAAGATTCCACTAGGAGTTCCTTGTATCTCTCTTCTAACCCTTTAATTCTAAGAAGCACATAATCATTCTGCCTTGCCACATTCTCAACAAGCACATTATCTCCACTGCTACCAGACCATTAACATCGCAGGCAGATTTGTGCAGAATAAGTGACATCCAGTGGTCACTGCGGTTCATTGCTAGTGCTTCAATCTTGTCACTGAACAGCCTTCAATTCAATCTACCGGTAATTCTCCGTTTCACAGCATTCCTAACAAGGCAAACCCAGATAAGAAACTGTAAGACAATTCTACCCATGACTACTAAAAGTTTCATCCAAGCCCCTCATGCTTTGAACTTTTAGCAAATATTCTTCTTTTTAGCGCCTCTCTTCAAACACCAGTCAGTCTTCATATCAAACCTCCACTCCTGTGTGCAGTTTCTTAGTGGTGCTTTCTGTCTTGTGGCCCCTCATTGTGCATCTCTTGCTTTTTAGATAATACTGCTGGCGTTTTTTCCACCCACTTTACGAAATTATCTTTTTATGCCTGCATTTCTTCTCCATTTTGTTTAATTTCTTTACATATGAAACACCCTGCGGGATCCTGCAGGGTCTGTAAAACAACTTGTCCTATAATTCCACGATTCTTCTCCTACTCCAAGGTTAACCATCGTATTTGTTTAAGCTCATGTTACTTCTTTGCAGCACAATCTTACATGCACATGTTCACTCAGAAGTAGCCTATTTAACAGTGTTACAGCCAAGTTTGCATGCATAGGGTTGCAGTTTGAGTCTGTCACACCTAAGGATAAGTTTTCGCTTTTTCTCTTACTCTGCTTTGGCTCCTGTTTTCTAGATCATGAGACTGCAGGCAGGGACCTGTTCATTTTATATAATATGCCATTTGAAACTTTTTTTAAAATAAAAGGTTATGAAATATACCCATGCTTTTTTCAAGCTTCTCTCTCTCGGCTAGTAACTTTGTGACAATCACATATCCCATGGTATTCTGTAAATGCAGCAGATGACAACACAAGAGATCACTGCAGGATACGTCGTACACAAAAATGGACACACCTGCAATTCTGCATTCTAATATCACTCATGCAAATTAGAATACAAATCTCACTGAAAATGGGGGGAGGGGGTTTCATCCTCTGAATGACCCAGATTGTGTTTACAGCAGCATAATTAGTAGCCAAGTAATTTGCTTTAATTTCAGAAAACTAGGATGGCCTGTTGCACAAGAAAATAAGACTCTTTAACTATGTTGTAGCAGAACTACAAATATGGCAATAAAGTGCAATTAGCTTGTCTATTAGGGCTGGCCATATTGTGATACGAAGCTTCATATTGGATTGTGTTTGCACCAGTGAAACAGCACATAAGATAGTTCAAAAGGTGGTGAGAGAGAGCCACAGAGATTTATTTACAGCCCTGTCCTTTGCTTCCTGAGTTTGGTGGAGCACTCCTGTAAAACCGTACATCAGCTGGCTCCTGTCCTCTCCGAGAATGGAAACTTGGCGACAATGCTGTGCTTTTCCCGTCCCGCTACAGATGTGGGTTGCTTTGCAAAACAGTAGGATGCCATTTACTTCAGGAACAGCTCACTCAACAGCATCTTTGCAAGAAAGTTGGAACTTCTAAGGACAGAGGTGAGGAGCGAGACGCAGCAACAGCTTCTTCTTTCCCCTATTCTCAGACTGCAAGGCAGTTAGCAATCCTATGCAGTTACACAGGAGTCAACAGAGCCACCTCATATGGTTGTGCGCTACACAAGGGTGCCACATTTAAGAAGACTCCATTCTGACATCTGAATGTAGGATGCCACTGGGTGGAGGAAGGAGTGCCCTTTTTTAATTCAGACAAGGACACCATATGGGCTAGGAGCAGTCCTGAAAGAAAGCCCCACTGAACTCAAAGAGATGCACTTCCAAGTAAACAAAGCATTGAACTGGGCTGTAACCTTCTCTTAAGGCATGTGCAACAGGTAAGACACACAGCAGAGAAAGGGGGAGGAGACACAGACCTTCAGCCACAACAGTGGCTGCAATCCTCTGTTCTGAGGTGGTCCCCCGCTCCGAATTCTCCCTTTTCAGTCTATCACCTTATTCTGCATAATCTCTGGAATGGCTCAGTCTTTACAGTACTACAATAACAAAAGGGTAGCCCTGCTCTGCCAGACCAAAGGCTCAACTACTCTCACAGTGGCCATCCAGCTGCCTCTGAGAAGTCTACAACCAGGGGCAGAAGGCAACAACTCTGCTTCTCCTCAATCACTGGAAGTCAGTAGCAGATGCCTCCTGGACATATAGAGGTTCCATTTAGCCATTGTAACTAACCAAGTCATTAAGATACTTGTCCTGCATGACTCCGTGCTACATCTAAATGCATCTAAGTGAGAGGCCATCACCAATCATTTGGCAGCGAATTAATTATGTTATGTGGAGTAGCGCTGCCTTTCTCCTCTAGTGTCTCCCCATCTGCATCTGGTAATCTTGCAAATGTACTCCAAGATTCCATACTATAAACCCAAATTCCAAGCTGTACAGTTTGATTGTATCCATGGAGATTACTATTCCCCCTGCTTCTCCCCAACAAGAAAGAGCAGAGAACCAAGCAACCAGCCATCAAAAGACTGATTAAGAACTTCAGAACATTTTCCACACAATGGTTACTTTAAAGGCAAATATCTTGAAACCCAAATTATACCAGTGTTGCAACACGACGGCTGTGGGTAAAATTGTTGTGAAAATTCCAAAGGAGGAAAAATAGAGACAAATTAGCAAAAATAATTGGTCCAAAAAGTCTGCTTGCTCTTATTTTTTGTTAAAGCCTTTGTGTATCTCCCTCATTATCCGTCCCATGAAGGAAAATATGCCGCTTTAGAAAAAAGTTTGTGATCATTGGCATGGGAAAAAAGAGCATCTGCTAAATTTGAGGAAAACGTGTTTGTTACTAGCATAGTTTTCACAATTTGATTATTTGTGGGTATACAGGGTGGTAAAACTACTGAGATGGCCCTATACCCAGCTGTGATGGTGCATTCAGATCCTCTCATTTAGCAAGGAGCACATACTTGCAGACTGAAACTAATAGAATTATTTGTTTCTTTTAAGTGATGTCAGACCAGCTGGATTATACAAGTCACTGCCATGAAAGCAGGAAAAAAAATTGGTCACCAGTCCACAGTTGCTGGAACAGCAGCCAGTTAAAAAACCTGGCAGCTCTCAGAAGCTAAATGTTTAAACCCTCTACCATTTATCTACAAGAGGGCAGCCCCAACGTTCTCCTCATCTAAATTATCTAATGGAGAAATTTTCCTAAGGGCCTGGAAAGTTTGCTCAGGGCACACAACACAGTTCCCCTCACCGGGGCATCTAACAAGTGCCAAGGTAGAAAAGACACTTACAATTCATTAAAAAAAAAAGTACAGGAGAGAATTTGACTGATAAATATCTATTTTTTTTAAACCATATTAACTTACAATAGCCTATGGTCAGTATATCTACACATCTGTATTTGTTTTATACCAGTTAAACAATCCATTTCCTTGCCACCAAAATTCTGGAAATTTTAGTTTAGCGAAACAGTTGAAAATTCCGTTAAAGACCCTTGGCCCATAAATAGAATCCCCCAATGCCCCTGCGAATGAAAAGCTCCTGGGAAAATAATAATACAGTATTTATATACCGCCTTTCTTGGTCATTGGATTTCTCCTCTGACTTTAATCCAAGGTGGTTTACATGGACAGGCTTTCCCCAACCCCAACCCCCCAATGGGGGACTTTACAATCATATATATAACTGTTCAATCTTTCATGAACAACTGCATTCCAGATGGTATCCTTTGCAGTCTGGCATCTCCTTGGCCGTCACCTTCCACACTCTGCCGACGCAGCTGGCAGCTCTTATCTCTCCTCAGAGGCTTTTTTCCCCTACAGCTTTTGTCAGCAGCGTGTCTCGAACTGGCTGTTCACCGATCTTCAGGCTTATGAGGCGGCAACTCTACCAACTGAGCCAGACCTCCTGCCCATATGTCCCATACGTCCAATTTGGTTTGGACACTGGAAAACTGTCCCTAAAGCAGACTGCCATTCCTGCTATCATGGAACTCGGCAATGCACATGGGAGATCCCAGGTAGTTACTCATCCAGGCACTGACCAAACAAATGTGTTTAGCATCAGCAATTGGCTGTCTCACATTCCCTCTGATCTACTGGTTGGTAATCATGAAAGTGATATCCATGTTAGCTGAATGCAAAAATATACAAATTTGCACTCCATTTAAGTGTCCGACCATGCTTTAAGGAAGAAAACTGGAAAAGGAATTGGAGAACACAGCAGAAGACTTGAGGTTTTGTTCACTTTATTATTTTATTTTTAATAATTCTCTCATGTTCCATAGTATAAACAATTCTAAAATTAGCAATGGTACTTCTGGTCCTCTTTCAAACTGTTTGTATATCAAATTAAAAGAAAAGACGACATTTTAAACGAGCTGGACACTGCAGCCTTTAAGGCAGCGTTCAACATTCCAAAGCTGACACTTCTTGGCCATGTTATTGCACAGGTCATACAGAGATATATGGTACCAATGCAACAAAAATCAAGGTCCTGAACAAGTCCTGCTTGAAACATAGCTGCCTCAAGAGTTTTATACCAGGATGCTGTGACTCAAGTATTCTTATGCAACAGATCAACCTACAGATTGTTTACGTTTGCTGAGCAATGTTTTAAAAAAGAATAATTTCTAAAAACACTGAGTGCAATCCAACTGAGCACTCCTTCTGCACAAATCCCACTGAAATGCAAGGGAACTAAGCAGAAGCATGCTTTTGCTGTTTTTTGGGGCCTGAAAGCTCCAAGCTGGATTCGGCCCACCGCCATCTCTTGACGTTCATGTATGGGATCCTCGCCATATGAAAAATAGGAGGTAGCTAAATGGACATGATTTTCATCTACTATTAAATTAGAAGAGTCCTGATAAGAGCAATGATAAAAATCAGAATGTATAAACAGTCAAGTTGGGGTAAGTTTAACTCACTTCATAGTAGTCTGTCTTGCCCAGCTGTTAAGGCTTGCTAACACAGATACATCTATTTATTTTGCCTCTGTCACTACGAACAGTTGCTACATAGTTATGAAAACATGGCAAATTCATTTTATTAGTCCAACATTTGAGTTCCACTCAAGTGCACTAAACATAATCAAGATTGCCCTGGAAGCCATAAAACAACTGATTTACCACTGAACAGTAGAGTTTCCATAGTTCTGTTACTCGGATTAAAAAGGAAGACCAATAATCAGAATCTTTTCTTCTCCTGAGTTATTGAGTTTCCATATTGCTCCCCACGTGGTTAATTAAAAGGGTATTCTGGACAGACTCACAAATTACACCTCTTTTCCAGCATCTGATGTTATATTGGGCAAGAAAATGCCCACTCCCAGCATCTCAAACATGATGACTACAAACATATCAAAATGCATTTCAAACATAGGAAAAAAACCCACCCAAACCTGTTTAAAAAGGTTACAAGTCCATTCAAATTTGAAATATCGGTCCGAGATCTGGCAATGAACAATCAGCCGAATTAAATTCTGGGTTCGCTTGGAACCAAAAGGTAGAAGAGAAGCCAAAGGACTTTTAGAAATGACAGCAACAGAGTATATGTATGTTTCCCTTATGTCTCATGTCGCACTAAATGGACTGATCCACCAAATTCCTGAGTGTCAATATGTGGCTACCAACAAGGAAAGAATCCTCTGAAATGCACTGCATTCAAATATAGACTTATTCCAGGTTCTGACCCCTCCCCAAAAGAGCTCACCAGGTTTTGGGGTTTTCTTATACTCTTACATTAAATTTTCACGTTGTTTCTGGACCTTAACCACCCTCTGCTTTTAACATTGGATGTATATAATACTTTTAGAATTTTTGTTCATACTGGCCAAAGGGTAGTTTTTAAACAAGAAGCTTTTAATTCTGGAGGGTCTCTCTCACTTTGGCCTGTAGGGCATCACATGTCTTCTTAGCATCCCCTAGAAGCATGGCAGTGTTGGGCTTGTAAAAGATTGGATTGTCCACAGCTGCATAGCCAACACCCAGAGATCTCTTCATAACAATGACCTGAAAGAAAGGCATGCATGTTAAGACACAAGAATTCAATGCAGCCAAACATCACAATAAGCAAACAATGCAATATTTAAGTAGGTTTCCATCGCCACCTCCCCAAAGCTTACTTTTATATATATTATTTATTTATTGACAGTGATCTCGATATGTTATGTTTGCACACAACATTAAGTCGTTTGGCCAAATTTGCTTCCATTGTTTTAAAAAGGCCACCTGTTCTCCTCTAAGGTCTACAATTCTTGAGCATATCCACCTGAATCAGATCTACAGAGATCTAGTGTGAGCATGGAACAAATTCAAATATGGTTGGAAATGGAAGATGAGGGATAGTCGACTCCCATTCAGGATGAAGCAAAACTCTGTGGGTGCCAAACAGAAGAGGGTCACATATAAGATTCATCACTGGGTACTGAGCATTATGTCATATGTTGTTGGAAGGAGCAGGAAGCAGAGAGCTATTGCCTCTTGCAAATCACTCATGGAAAGGCGGGATATAAATTCTTTAAATAAATAAATAAAATATATCCATCTGTCTGGCTGTATCCAATGCACTTGTAGGAACTGGCTTTCGAGCTAAGGCAACCCCAGTAATTGGGTTCTCTTCAAATAAGAGGTTGGGTGTGGGGAGCACCCCCCTTTTTGGACATTTCTTTTCCTACAGGTAGCAGCTACACTTTCTGGGACTGGCTATGTCAGGGTGCTATGTCTGTCAGTCACCCAAAAAGTACCCAAGGGTGTGTGGGAAGATTAGGTGCACAGACCGTTATATTCTGGGATGCCTTACCAGCGTTCCGGAATCGAGGCTGGTTTTGGCCTAGAGCGGACCCAAGCCACTCCCAAGTGTGCACCGCGGCTGCCCAACGGCAGTTGTGTTGTTGACCGGAAGCCGGAACCCCATTGGGCAGCCGCGGTGCACACTTGGGAGCGGCTTGGGTCCACTCAGCCTTGATTGAGTGGGACCCAGCCTTGATTCCGGGATGCTGGTAAGGCTAGTTATATGCCTTGCTTCTTTCTATATGATGAGCCATGGTGGCCCCACCAAATCAAACCTACCCTGCCCTCTCAGCTTTCCAAAAGCCCCTACCTCTTCTGTCTGCACTGGCAAAGCAGTTCAGAGAAGAAAGTGTACAGAGACAGGTATACGGAGGCATAAGACACTAAGACAGAAACATTCTAAACAAGAAGGAATGGCTTTAAGAGACTGATGAAAGACAGAAATTTGACCACAATATTTTGCCACCCCACCTGCTTGGCCTTCCAGACTTCTAGAACTGGCATTCCAGCAATGATCGAGTTGGGATCTTCCTGGGCAGCTGAGTTGACTGTGTCATTGGCTCCGATGACGAGGACCAGATCCGTTTCTATTAACAGAAACAAGGAAGATGCAACCAAGGTTTTAAAAAAGTTAAAGACAACAGAACTGAAATTCCATCTGTTTGCAGAAGCTTGAATTGTGGTAGTATGAAGAAATTCCCTAACCAGAGTGCCTGGTTTCTGCTAGGAGTTATAAACTATCAGCAAGCAAGACTTTTGTTTTTCCCATTCCACTACTCATTATTAAAGGTGCTTCATCATGAAACACCTCATTTGTTCATTCAGTTATAATTACTTCTGAAACTGCCATTAATTTTTGTTAAGGGGGAGGCTTACCTTGTAAGCGTTGCAGCAGAGGCAGGGTTCGCTCAAGTACACCTTAAATAGACCACAGCAGTGGCAGAGCTGCTTTCCCAGTGGCTGTCATTTTTCCCCAGATGTCCAAGATGTCACATTATTCCAGAGCATTATGGGAAAAATGGCACCTGCCAGGAAAGGAACTCTGCCACTGCCACCTGCTTAAAGGAAGGAGAAAGCCCATTGTTGCAGCTGCACTACAAGGTAAGCCACCCTTTACAAATGGAGCCCTGCACAAAATGAATGTCATGTACCATTCGTTTCACTGGGACCTCCATTAGGTACCACAAGCATTTGTTTTGGAACAAGTTAAAAAGTGAAACAAGCAGTTCATTTTTTTCCCCAATTCATTCCAAAACAAAATGCACACCCTTACTACAAACTGGCAAGTACAGTCTTCCTTAAACTAGTTCTTCATGACTGTTCAGCTATTTTTTCCTGAAAGCTTAAGAAACGTTTTCCAAAAATACACTGTGATGAATGAATAGCACGAATACAGGTTCCATCATATGAATTTAGCAAAGCCACTGATAAGAATGCTTTTTAATAAAAAGTGCACTAGACAAGAACTGGCACTGGCACCCTAGACCATTTTAATACGCTGTGGCTGAATGCATGCAATGTTATTTGCTTTTAGGAAAAGTCAACAATCTTAAACAAAAATGGAGTAGACTGTTCTCCTCTCTCACCAGGAAAGTCTTCATTAATTTCATCCATTTCTAGAACAATGTCATATGGCACACCAGCTTCTGCAAGGAGCACATTCAGTTGCCCAGGCATGCGACCAGCCACAGGATGAATACCAAACCTAAGGGTTGCAGGAGAAATGGTGAAGTCAAGCATGCAAAGTGCCTCAAAGTAATCTCGAGAAATCACCACAACAATGTAACCTATGTGCTGTTATATTGGATATAACAATGTAACCAGATTGCACCACAACCTATGTTCCTATAATCGCTAGAGACAGAAACCCAAAGCTTCGAAAGAGTGGGTGTAACACAGCAACTAAGAGCCTGAGCTACAAATCAGGAAATCGCCAGTTCCAAATCCGACTCTGCCATGAATTCATTATGTGCCTTTAAGGGAAGTCACTCAGCTTTCCATATTTTTTATATGCAACAAAGGCAGCCAATAACCAATGTAACATTCCAGGGACCCAGACCGTCAAGATAAAACAATTAAAACATGTGAGGCAAGATTGGAATTTTTCCGGTTTTAAAATCAGACTATATCGCAAAGCCTGTGTAGACTCAGGAGTCTACACACCCAGCAACAGTTGTGAGCATCAGCACCTTCTGCTCACAGAACGCAGCCATTTTTCACTGTTGAACTTAAAAAGCCTTTTATAAACACCTCAAGGGTAAAAGGTTCTGGACAGGAAAAACCTCTCTACAAGAATTCAACATGACACACAGATTTTCTTCAGAACACAAATTTGGCCCAAATAGCAAGGATTTGTTTGTTTCTGGATGAAATCTCAAATGCACAAGGAATGAACCGATGAATTTATCAACCTAATGGAGGTAATCGTTGCCACAAAATTACTGAAGAGATTAAACCTGTGGCAGGAGGGGGCAGAGACAGATTGCAGCACATTTGCTTAATTAACTCCACTTGGGCATTAAAAATATGTTTTTCAAAAGCTTTGCCTTCTATTTCTGGAACACTCTGGCCTATATTATAGAAACATGCAAGTGCCACGGAGGGGAAAAAATAGTAATAAGAAGCTGTTCCCCACCTTATGTAATGCTTGTACCAAGAATATGCCATTTCTCAAACCAGAAAACATTAAGTTTTCTCCATCTAAAAATGGGTGCATATATTTTAATATACAGTAATGGCAATTATGCTGCTTGCTCTTTTATTTTTAAATGCAATTCCTAACTCTGAACCTGCAAGTTCCCCCCCCCCCCCACTGTTCAGCACATTTTCATTGAGCTTCCCAGTATGACCAGATACCTTTCCTGGATGGTTGCACCCAATCAGGTTGGATTAGTCAGCCGGAGAAGCGATGTTACCTCCAATACTGCTGCAGTAAGAGAAAAGACAGCTGCATCTCCTTCTGCCCAAGCATCGTCCCCTCGCTACCTTATGTGCTTAATCCCTACAGTGGCTCAAGTGCTTGCTGCTGCTATGGGGTGTTCAAAGTGAGTGAGTCATCTCCACTCTTGCATTCAGGAGGCAGAAGGAGCCGCAACCAGCCTCCTGAAAGCACAAGGTTGCCAAGTGGACAGGAGTCCTTTGGTCAACAGCCCACATCCGCCCAGATGCGGCTCCTATTCATTGAACCACCATGAGCTTACACGAGGTTGACTGCAGCACCTCCTGCCACCTGAACATCAGAGAAGAGACTCTCCACTCACCTTGATCACCCCACAGCAACAGGCAGAAATTTAGCTGCTGCAGGGATCAAATAAACAAGGTCTGAAAGGGGTGGACACCACAGCTGGAGAAGAACCTGGAGGAAAGGCTGTTAACATTTCTCTTGCTTCAGCGGGAGCGTGAAAAGGTAATTGCATTTCTCTGTCTGACTGACCTGAAACACTACAGTCAATTTAGACCCCAGCAGTACAAATATGATTGTGTGTGTGCGCGTGTGCGTGCGCGTGATACGTTGGCACGGCTGCATTGGCGCTGGAAAGTTGAATAGGACCCCCAGGGAGTTAAGACACACCAGGCATAACAGGACAGGGAAACTGTACCACTGTTTCTCATTACAGAGAATTGTACTGCTGTTTCCAATGCAACTTCAATGTTGTTTCTAGAGGTTTCTCCCCCATTTTACAATTTAAAATCACAGTACAGTGAGGCTGATAGGTTCCCCACGGCCCTTACCTTTGTATCTTGCTCAAATAGTTCTTTCTTAATCAGAAGGCTATAAGCAGCAGCACTATAAGGACCAGCGCACAAACCCAAACAGGCCTCTGGAGAGGCCTGTATCGCCCAAATGCAGTTAACGATGGCCCCCCCTTAATAATGGAGTTCAAGGGGACGCATCCCTGTACTCAAGTCATCATGCATCCCACAGATAAAACGGACATGACATGGCACATCTGCGAATAGGATCTCATGTCGGTTTTGTGTTTTGTTTTTAAAAAATAAGGAAACATCAAAGCAACGGCCACCATGCCAAAAACCCCCCCCCCATTTTGGAACTGTAATGCTGGGGGGAGTTAACCTATTTCACTCAAGCCATCCCAGCCAAACCTGCTGTGTGTACTAAAAGGACAACACATAGAAGTTCTCACAACACATTAGAGTTTTTTTAATAACCTATGTACAGATCTCCTGTGTTTTATTGTATTTTTTTGGGGGGGGGACAAAATATGATGAGAAGGATTTATTCACATGACTACCTTCTGGACAACATATACTTCATCAAGCTGCTTCTGGTTTTGTACAAGTGTGCGCATGTAGAAACCCTTGAGAGTTTGTAAGCAAGCTGTAAGAGCATTTCTGCAACTTCAAACTAACATGGAAGCAACAATCAGTTTTCAGCTATTGTTCTGAAAACCATAAGGGCCAGAAACTTGAGCAGGGAGATAATCTGGAACAAAGAAAAGTCAGTAAGATTAAAAGCATTAGGGATTCTCTTCCCTCTGTTTTTTGGCTTACAACATATATAGGCAAACTACACATGGGCCCAAACAGAGGGAAAATATCTGCAATCCTACTAGCAAAAGGCCAGATGCGAATCAGATACAAAACAGCAAAACAAATATGACAAAATATTAAGCAGCTTAAAGTTTCAACCAGCCAGCCACTTGGTAATTCAAGCCATGTGAAACAGTCCTGTTCTTTCCAGAAATCCTGCTGCAGCGTGATAGTTTTTAGAAGACATCAGACCTTTTATACTGAAGGCTATGTTAGAATCCAACAAAAGGAACAAAGTTCTCCTTTGTGTCCAGTATAATTTATATTTAAAGCAGTTATTACAATGCAGATTCGGGTTTTTCAATCCTACTTTTCTTGCCCCCCCCCCCTCAAGTATGTCTAAGGTTTTAAAAACAAAACATACATGTGCAAGCTGATTTCCACCTCTGACCCTTAACCAAGAGAGACTTCGCCGGTAAGACTTCATCTTTAATTACATTATTGCTTGCAACAGGCCAAGAGAGAGAAAACGTTTAATCAAAAGTAAGCCCTATTACAGTGTTTCCCAAACTTTTTCGACTGAGGCTCTCTTGACCATTGGCGACCATTGGCCGCGGCTCCCCTTTACATTATGTTGATGCCTGCCAATTGGCATTGCACTGTTTTCTGAGAGGATTCCGTGGCACTCCGCAGCTCCCCTGGGAGCCACACCTTCCAGTTTGGGAAACACTGCCCTACTGAATTCAAAGATACATCCCTGAGACTTGTAGTGGAATACTAAACAGGCATTCACTTTCTGTGAAGAGCGTATATGTGAGGAGCAAAACAGGATGGCACATGCTAGCCCCAATCACTGCTGAAGACATGCCACATAGCCCTACCTGCCAATCCTCCCTGCATTTAGAAACAGAAACAAAGATTGAATGCAGGAACGTTTCTGCCTGGGGCCGGAATCCTGAATATTCCAAGGTTCCAATCAGGGGGAAACTCTCCTGCACTCAGCTTTTGCTGTGCACAGGGTTGGTGGCAGGTTATGCCAGGCTGTCTGTCACACTGGTGCTTTGGGCTAGGTGTGGTGCATCTCCCTCCCTCCATCCCACTTGTCGTGTGCAGCTTCTCTCCCTCCACTGATCCATTCATAACCTTGTCAGTGGGGGGGGGGGGCACAAGTGAGGAAGCAGAAGCTGCTGTCACCCTGACTTGCTCCCAGGGGGCTCTCTGCACACAGAGGACCCCCAGGACCAACTCAGTTGGCCAGAGGGGAGACAAGGGTCTAGTTTTTCCCATCGTGGAAAGAAGGAATGCGAAAAGCAAAGGTGAAAGGGAAAGATATAAACAACTGAATGCAGATTTCCAGAGAATAGCAAGGAGAGATAAGAAGGCCTTCTTAAATGAACAATGCAAGGAAATCGAGGAAAACAACAGAATGGGGAGGACTAGAGATCTCTTCAAGAAAATTGGAGATATCAAGGGAACATTTTGTGCAAAGATGGGCATGATAAAGGATAAAAAAGGCAGAGACCTGACAGAAGCAGAAGAGATTAAGAAGAGATGGCAAGAATACACAGAAGAACTATACAAGAAAGATCTTAATGTTCCTGATGACCACGCTGGTGTGGTCACTGACCCAGAGCCGGACATCCTAGAGAGCGAAGTCAAGTGGGCCTTAGATAGCATTACTAACAACAAAGCTAGCGGAGATGATAATATCCCAGCTGAGCTACTTAAAATCCTAAATGATGATGCTGTTAAAGTGCTGCACTCAATATGCCAACAAATTTGGAAAACTCAGCAGTGGCCAAAGGATTGGAAAAGGTCAGTTTACGTTCCAATTCCAAAGAAGGGCAGTGCCAAAGAGTGTTCAAACTATCGCACAATTGCACTCATTTCACATGCTAGCAAGGTTATGCTCAAAATTCTACAAGCTAGGCTTCAGCAGTACGTGGACCGAGAACTACCAGATGTACAAGCTGGGTTTCGAAGAGGCAGAGGAACTAGAGATCAAATTGCCAACATGCGCTGGATCATGGAGAAAGCACGAGAGTTCCAAAAAAACACCTACTTCTGCTTCATTGACTACGCAAAAGCCTTTGATTGTGTGGATCACAACAAACTGTGGCAAGTTCTTAAAGAGATGGGGATACCAGACCACCTTACCTGTCTCCTGAGAAACCTGTATGCGGGTCAAGAAGCAACAGTTCGAACCGGCCATGGAACAACTGATTGGTTCAAAATTGGGAAGGGAGTACGGCAAGGCTGTATATTGTCACCCTGCCTATTTAACTTATACGCAGAGTACATTATGAGAAATGCAGGGCTGAATGAATCGCAAGCCGGAATCAAGATTGCCGGGAGAAACATCAACAACCTCAGATATGCAGACGATACCACTCTAATGGCAGAAAGTGAAGAAGAACTAAAGAGCCTCTTGATGAGAGTGAAAGAGGAGAGTGCAAACGTTGGCTTGAAACTCAACATTAATAAAACTAAGATCATGGCATCTGGTCCCATCAATTCCTGGCAAATAGAAGGGGCAGAAATGGAAGCAGTAACAGATTTTACTTTTTTGGGTTCCAAGATCACTGCAGACGGAGACAGCAGCCATGAAATTAAAAGACGCTTACTCCTTGGAAGGAAAGCTATGGCAAATTTAGATAGCATAATAAAAAGCAAAGATATCACCATACCAACAAAAGTTCGTATAGTCAGGGCGATGGTGTTCCCAGTAGCAATGTATGGTTGCGAGAGCTGGACCATAAGGAAGGCTGAGCGCCGAAGAATAGATGCTTTTGAACTGTGGTGCTGGAGAAGACTCCTGAGAGTCCCTTGGACTGCTAGGAGATCAAATCAGTCAATCCTAAATGAAGTCAACCCTGACTGTTCCCTGGAAGGACAGGTACTAAGGCTGAAACTCAAATATTTTGGCCACCTAATGCGAAGAGAGGACTCTCTGGAGAAGACTGATGCTGGGAAAGACTGAAGGCAAAAGGAGAAGGGGAAGGCCAAGGATGAGATGGTTAGACAGCATCACCGATGCAACGAACATGAAAATGAGCGAACTCAGGAAGATAGTGGAGGATAGGAAGGCCTGGCGGGATATGGTTCATGGGATCACGAAGGGTCGGACACGACTTAACGACTGAACAACAACAATGCGACTCTAAATTTTCTTAACTGTGTGTGCGCAAGTCACATAGAATTCCAAAAAAAAAAAATCTAGAGTCAGCACACAACTTTAGATTTTCAGCTTATCTGCGGCAGTGGTATGAGGGGCTCTTTGGGGTCAGGGGTCCGCCTGACCTCTGGCACCACCCCTGCCACTACAGAGACAATAGACAATGTTTGCCTAGAGAGACAAATACTGAACATGAGACGAGGGGCAGAACTACAGCATTTGTTCATGAGGAGCCCTTCACACCTGGTCTCCCCCCACAAGTGTTATGAACTTAGATTAGCAGCCGAAGTACTAGTTAGTTCAACTTGACAAATACATGTAAAGTAATATTCAAGGTTGACACTTGCACTTGTTTTTGTCTCTGCTGTATAAGCAGTCCTACTGTTCTCCTAGGTAAGTGTACGTACGTAGGTTTGCACCGAGAAAGTTCTTTTAAAACAGAAACATTTTTGTTGGGTATGTGGGAGGATCATGTAGGCGAAAAATTTCAAACTTTGTTTTTATATATGATAGCTGCGGCAAGAATTTTATATGCACAATATTGGAAGAATTCGGAGATACCTTCGCTGGAAGATTGGTGGCTGAAAGTTTTGGACTATGCTGAAATGGATAAACTTACAATTTTAATTAAGAAAAGTCAGTTAACTTTTTCGTGAATAATTGGAAACCATTTATTGACTTTTTAAGAGAGAGAGAGAGGAATGATGTGATGATATGCGGATTTAATGAATAGAATGTGGGTGTTGTTTTGGCTTAGTTGGAAATTGTATGTAGAAAATAGTGAATAGTATGCTAGTAGGATGTATTGCTTCACGCTTGCTATAACTTTATGAAATATGTATTGTTTTTATGTTTTAATATATCAATAAAATATAAATATATAAAAAAGAGAAAGTTCTTTTAAGTACACTATCCCTGTGATACTCAGAAAACTGGGAAGCATTTAAAGGGGCTCTCTCTGGAGAGTCCCAATATTGGGACTCTCTCTGCCATCATTCACTTGCTTGTCAAGCAGAACCTGGGATTGGATTCCCTTAAGGACTGCCTTCTCCCGCACGAACCCTTCTTATACCCAGATAAGCATCAGTGGTCCTGCTCAGCATCCCCAACTACCAAGGCTTAGAGCAGAGGTTCTCAACCTTTGGAGGCCTGGGTACCCCCTATCACGGTCCAATTTTCTGAAAGTACAAAAATAAGCCAATAAACATTTTCCCAAAGTACAAAAATAAGCCAAAAACCAAAATCAGAGAGACAGAAGGGCTCCAAAAATGATTAAAATTTAAAATCCATGTTAATTAACACTTAATTAGGTGCTGATGGGGCAGATAAGGGGCAGGGCTTGGCATACCCTCAGCAAGAGGTCTGCATAACCCTAGGGGTACCCCTACCACAGGTTGAGAACCTCTGGTTTAGAGGATGGGTATGAGAGATGGGACCTTTTCAATCCTGGCCCCATGAATGTGGAATTCAGCACTGCTTTCATTTTCATCCTGAGAGGAAGACCTGCTTTTTGGAAGGCTGTTGAACATGGCTGACCACTCGTGGTGCTGTTCCTGTGGCTTTTGACTGTGTAACAGTATTGCAATTTGTTTTATGTGACCTTGAGGTTTCCTTAAGGGAAGGTGGGATACACGAATCCCCCCACCCCCATCTGTGTTTGGGTTGCCCATACATTACTAGAGCCAGATCTCAATCTTGCAGTATTCTGAACTGGGGAAACTGTTCTGAAAACAGGACTCAGCTTGTACACCACCACCACCTCTGGCCAAATGAAGGAACTGCAGAAAACCAGCCAGTCCAGCAAGGAAGCTTCTGAACAACAGGCCAGAGCAGGTCATGCGATAGAGCCCCCCCCCCCTCTCTCTCTCTCTCTCACTCACTCACACACACACACACACACAAGGCAGCCTTGCTAACTGGTCTGGATGGACACAAGAGGACTCTGCTGCCAATGCACCATTTTTGACTGTGCCCTCTTTCTCTGCAACCTGACAGAACTGGGCTGAACAGCTACGGATTACACAACCTTAAACCTCTTGTTTCCCTTTACAGTTTCCTATCTTTACCATCTATCCTCTCCAGCTTTGATTTTCATGTATTCCAAACAAGCACAGCACTCTAAGTATTCCGTATATTCTCATTCATATCATGTTCCTGATGACATTTTTTTAAAAAAGTGTGTTTCTAGGAAAACTGACAACCAAGAGCATACTGGGAAGTGAAAGGGACTGCAACACACTGGAATAATCAGAGGCCGAGCAGCTTGCAGCGCATGTTACACAGCAAATTTATAACTCTTAGCAATGCTCAGAAATGATGTTGAGCAAGCTGAGATAGGCATCAAGCAGATGTAACTTAGTAGGATCACTTATGTCTCAGTAACTTTGGCAAAAAAAATCCTACAAGATGGCTATTTACGCATGGGTTATTAATTAAATTACAGCAAACAAATTCTGTGACGGGTTGGATGCAGGAGCTTCCACTGAACTGGGGCCGTAAAAAGTATATTCTTTCCAGATTCGCACAAGACAGACATTGGCCAGCCTCCAGCTGGGCAGCTTTGTGCACTCAAGTGGGGCTTCTCTATGGCTGACTGTAAAAAGAAAGAAAGAAAGACAGAAAGCCTGCCTGCCTCAAGAGCCTGCCAGATTCACGGTCAGCTCCATCCAACGATAAGTGAGGCAAGGTGAGTCTGATCATGATTTAAGATTAAGAAATACGTGTGCTTCACAAAATCGAACATTATTCCATTGATGTATAACATGCTGTCAACCATGAGAGGAGGCAACAAACACAGTAGTCTTATCGTTGTCAGACCTGGGCCCATCTTTAACCCCAGCCTGGAACATATGACCTACTTTTAATGTTCTGCCTGTCCACCTTTATCCTCCTCCCACCCTGCCCACCTCTTTTCATCTTTCTGAAATGGTGCAATCCATCTTGGGCCCCAACCCAGCAGCTGAAGCAATGGTTAAGGACCACTATAACACAGATCAGCAGTTATGGACAGTTTCTGGGCTAAAGCAATTGGGTTGTATCAAAGCCACCAACCAACTGAAAGGAATTTTGCTGTCCCCTCCTCCCTGCTTCTAAGGGTCGGGCGATTCTCGACCCCCAACCAGACAATATGCAGCATGAGGAACTGAGAAGGAGACAAGATCTATCAAAATCAGGCAGAAGCACTTCCTGTGCAACTCTGCCAGGATGCGAGAGGAGAATCCGGGACCTTGAATGACTGGAGAAGTGATAAAGGGGTTGATTCCAATTCCTTGTCTGATGAGCCTGAGCCCCAAGTTTAGAGGAAGAGTTGGGCACTAAACCCTCTTCCTCTGGGTCGCCTACAGAATGCTCTTCCTCCTCCTGAGGCATCAAGCTGACTTGAGTCTATGGGATCTCTTAAGCAGAGTCCCACTGACAGACTTTCACAGAGTCAGAAACACCGACAAGGGCATCTGGAGACCAGGACGTGACAACGGACATTAGAACGGCTATTTTCAGGTCACACCAAGGCAAGCGACCCTCTCTGAAGAATGCAACGCAGAAGTGATTAAATGCTTCCGCGCTGCATTCAAGGGAGGGGGTTGCGACTTTGGTGTGATCCAGAAATAGCCATTCTAATCACCCAAGACTGCCTGCCAGCCACTCTACAGTGGTAAGAAGAGTGGCTTTTAAACTGATTTTTTTAAATCCTGCGAGAGCCACCTAAATAAGAACATAAGAACGGAAGAAGAGCCCTGCTGGATCAGGCCAAAAGCCCATCTAGTCCAGCTTCCTGTATCACACAGTGGCCCCACCAGATGCCTCAGGAAGCACAAGACAACAAGATAACCTGTTTCCCATTGTCACTCCCTTGCACTTGGCACAGAGAAAACCCACTTCTAAAACCAGGAGGTTGCTTATGGCTTGTAACCTGTGATGGTCTTTTCCTCCATGAATCTGTCCAAACCCCTTTTAAAGGCATCTAGGCCAGGTGCCATCAACATCCTGTGGCAAGGAGTTCCACAGATGAATTACACGCTGGGTAAAGAAATATTTTCTTTTGTCTGTTCTAACTCTCCCTTCACTCAATTTTAGTGCGAGAGGGAGAAGAATTTCCCTCTATCCACTCTCTCCATCCCATGCATAATTTTATACGTCTGAATCATGTCCCCCCTCAGGCGCCTTTTTTCTAGACTGAAAAGCCCCAGACGCTGTAGCCTTTCCTCATAAGGGAGGTGCTCCAGCCCACGAATCAATCTGGTCGCTCTTTTCTGCACCTTTTCCAATTCAACTATATCCTTTTTGAGGTGTGGTGACCAGAACTGGACACAATACACCTCTATCTCAAGTTAGGGGAATGGCAGTACGTGGCCGAGCCTTCTCTGTTGTGGTGCCACAATTGTGGAACTCTTTGCCAGGGGAATTGATAACTACCCCCTCCCTCATGACTTTTCAGCGAGGGCTCAAAACGTTTGTTTCGTCTAGTGTTTGGGTGATGGGTTGATGTCCGACTTCTGAGTCTCAAGATGTTTTGCTCTGTTGCTTCTCTGCTCTATATTGTCGCGCGTCCTCCAGTGGTTTTTATTGTTTTTAAATTTTATGTATTGTTTTAAAATTATGTATTTTTATCTTTGTTGTAAGCCGCCTTGGGCATTTGCCTTGGCATGGGATAAGGTGGGGTGGGTATGTACATGTATGTATGTATGTATGTGTGTGTATGTATGTATGAATGAAATAAGGGACACTTTTTGGCAGGGCCCTTCTTGTCTGCTGTGGCCATCCGCGTTGAGTCAAATCCACGGATGAGAAGGGCCCACTGTATCTCTTTGATCTCCTTTCAAATCAGGCAAAATTATTTGCCTTATATCAATTTTAAAAAGACCAAGACAGCCTTGGTCACATTGCATAGGTCTAACCAAAACGGCAGGGTTTTGAAACTTATGTTCTGGGTAGAAATGGATGGGGAAAAAAACCAGGAAAGGATTTAGACCTCTGCAATAGCCTCGAAGAAAAGCTATTGCAATGCATCACAATGTCCAAATAGACATATTTTAGGGTGTAGGGGCTCGGCAATAGTGGGAGTGGAACAAACAGTTGTTAATTACATTGTGTTCTAGGGCTGCAAGACACTAAACCTTTGACTTGCAAGGTTTGTGATGTTTATCTTACGCCTTTGTCAAGTGGAGCATATTTACATTCTACAGTTAAGCTCTGTAGGAAAAAAGTATGTTTGTGATATTATTGGTTCACATATTCTCAAACTGCTACAAGAATTCTAAATTTAAATGGCATTTAGTACATTGTGTTATTGAAACATCTCAGTGTTTCAAACAGACATATAACATTATGGAAGGACATTAAAATGGATGTAGACAGTTTACACTATTTTTAGCTTTTTCCAAATTGAATTATAAACACTAAAAAGTTTGGGGGTACAACATACTAAGACCGTAGAACCGACAAGGAGCAGCATGGTTCTGTTAACAGAGCACTTAGGATCCAGACTGCGGAGGTCTGGATTCTTAATCTCAACTCCCACGCGCTCAACAGAACAATGCTGCTATTGCTCACCTGAATTCCCAGTCTTCAAAAACAAGTGGCTGACCTCATAGAACTGTCACAAAAGAAATGAAAGGAGGAATTATGCTACCCACCCAGGGCTTAAGAGTTAGAGTGCAGCTCCAGAATCTATTCTCTATGAAGACAGAGAATCTAGAAAAGAGCAGACTCTTTTCTAGATTCTAGTTCCTCTGAGCACATGCAGACTAAAGCTTCCTTATCAGTGCACCCTTAAACCTGTAGGATTGTGGGGTCCAAGGGTAGGGCTTTGAGGCAGGCTTACCCCAGCAGCAATCTTTTTAGGAATCAGCCATGCATCCACTCAAAGCAAAGAGGCCTATAATTAGGCTTACCAGATCTCCAACAGGGACAGAGTGCTAGACCTTTAGGAGAAGGAATGTGGGCAGGTGTAGCTTGTTAAACCTGAGAGCACAATCCTAGGCATGTCTACTCAGAAGCAAGCTCCATTGTGTTCAGTGAGGCTTGCTTCTGAGTAGACAGGCCTAGGATTGTGCTCTCAGGTTTAACAAGCTACACCTGCCCACATTCCTTCTCCTAAATGTCTAGCACTCTGTCCCGGTTGGAGATCTGGTAAGCCTACCTATAATATACAGATGATTTTTAAGTCAAACACACATTCCCTTAGATACCACTCATTTGAGGGTCTCAGATTTTAAAGCCGCCTCCTTCATAAAGGCCCAGAACGTTAAGTGGTAGGACTGTAGTCACAGGGGCCTTGCAGGGACCTGGCCCCCTCATGGAAACCCTAAGCCCCTTCCTTGGGTGTTCAGGTCTCTTTAAAGAATAAATAAAAGAACACTTTATTTGTGGGGAACTCAAAAAGTGCACACACAGCATTCTGTCCAAATGCCCAGTAGGAAATTAACCTTCCACTGACTTCTGGCCAATGTGTACAAACACACTGGAATTACTGGCAAGGACTAAAATGCACTGTCATTAATATTTTAATACAAGAAAATAATGTTAAACATATTAGACTGCCTGTATTTAGGTTTATTTATTGTTCACATTTTTATACCGCCCTTCCTCCAAGGAGCTCAGGGTGACGTACATGGTTCCTTCCCTCCTTTTGCCCTCATAACAGCCCTGTGAGGTAGGTGAGACTGAGAGATAGTAACTGGACCAAGGTCACCCAGGAAGCTTCGTGGCTGAGCAGGGATTTGAACCTGGATCTTCCAGGTCTAAGTCCAACACCAAAACCAACACCATCTTTCCTGTGTGGCCTTTGCTACCTCTCCCTTTCTCTTGCATTCTTAAGGTCCCCTCATCCCAAAATGTCTATGACCCTACTAAAGGAAGGATATTCCCTTTCCATCCTTGTTTTAGAGCAGGGGTTCTCAACCCCTTCCCGGCCAAGTACCACCTCCGGTGCCACTCTCCTGCCGAGTACCACCAGAAGTGACTGGTGATGACATCTCCAGTTACTTCTGGGTTTTCAGAGGCCAGAAAACACAGGTAGGAGGCTCTGAACAGGTGGGAGAGCCCTTCTCACCATTCCCGAGAGACTCGGCCAAAGGCAGGAAAACGTGCCACCTAAAGTGCTGCATCGGAGCAGGGTTTTGGCGGTCCGAGTATTTATTTATTTACTGTATTTATATACCGCCTTTCTCATCATCAGATTTCTCATCAGATTTATTCAAGGCAGTTTACACGGGCAGGCTATCCTAGACCCGAAGGGTCTTTACAATATTGTTCTATTCATATATAGAACCTTCCATACTAAAGATGTTTTCTCTTCCGAGTGCAGCCCTCCTCCTGACTTCTCCTCCGCACTTCCAAGCTTCACAGTTTACAACAGCTCACCCTCGGACGGTTGTCCAGATGTTCTCTCTCTAGCTGACTCCTTCACATTCCACCCTTTCACGGTGCCCTCTCAGTGTCTTTGCGAGGTTCGTCAGCAACTGCCGTCTCCCATCCAAGTGAGAACCGAGGTCGACCCTGTTTAGCTTCTTCAGGCAGGGTTCAAACCTGCAGGCCACATCTCCTGAGTACCACCAGCAGTCGGCCGAAGTGCTACCAGTGGTACTAGTACCACAGGTTAAGAACCCCTGTTTTAGAGTAAATCTTGATGCAGGTCCAAGGGTGGAGTGAGGAATTCTTGCACTGCTTTGTTGCCGTCCTGGCTGACGGTGCTGGGAGTCAACGAAGCAACTCCTCTCTTGCACCATAGATCTTCTGCTCCCCCCAGGAATAAGAAGTTGGAGTCTTTCCAAGGCAAGTCATATGAAGATGCTATACATACAGATGCTAATTCACTCTTAAACATGCTCACACATTCAGGTGATGCAACATCAAGTGACGAGTCAACATTTGTGGAACAGCCGTGACAAGAGTCCAAACACTACCAAGAGAGCCTTCCAATTATTACATCACCTCAAACCCAATACTTCTTAATGGAAGCAATTCTCACATTTCATCTGCGAGCTATTTAGCCATGAGCCTATAAAAACGGTTTGAAAATGCTTCTTCAAGAACATGCCACATCCATCTTCAAGACAGTTACTGTAATTCTATTCATCCACAGTAAGATATATATAAAAAAGCCTCAGCAGGAAGCTTTATGTAACAGACATATTTTCTTGCAGATCTTATTAATGCATTAAAGATGCAACCTGTTGCAAAGGAAAACCTTATGTCAAATGGTGAAGTTAATAAACGTTATTTTAACAACGTAGGCAGGCGGATTGTTTTCCCCCTGAAATCCCTCCCATACTTCTGATTCAAAAGTCTCCAACGGAAGTATTAACATGACACATTAAACAAGGCATGACCTTCTCTGGAGCATGTTATGGCTACGGGCAAGGCTTACCAAAGCCAACAGTACCCCAGAATCACAGGCATCAGGCGTGCAGTCAGGACGACGCTACGACAGATGCAGATTTTGCTGGCATGGCACAGGTATAATAAATTGATGACAATCGTATGTCTGTGCTGGCATTTATCTGCCACAGATGTGCAAATGTGTCACCACATCTGGATGCAGAGTGTGCTGGTGTCCTGAGGCTCCGTAGTCCTACAGGAAGCAGAGGGCGAGCAGCTGCACTCAATGAGCACCAGGGGCTCACCATAAAGTGATGAAAGGCCTAACTTACCACAAACAGTAAATACAGATTTCTTTCATTAAAGCCCTCTAGGTAACCACTGCGGCAAACTCTTGCCAAAGCAGACCTTAAGATCTAATGCAGTTACATCAAAAAGCTCCATTCACATGTCTCCCTGCTGACACACAAAGCCAAGCCTTTAAATGTTTTGTGTCATCAGGTTAAAAGAAAAATATAAAAATAAAAACAAACTAGCCCACATAGAAGCAAAAAGAAAAAGGGTGGGGGGGGAGAGACAGTCACCACTTTGTTTCATTAAAAGCTGGTGATGGTTGAGAAGGTTTGTTTCATTAGAAGTTGGTTACATTTCTGACTAGTTAAATATGCTTCAACAAGCATCCGAGTTCAAAATCCTGCATCAACAGGCAAGTCTCAAATGCCCACCTAAATGCAGGAGAATAAAAAGCCCAGTGGATCTCCCATGGAGAATATTCCATCATTTGGGCACCATTGCCAGTAAAGTCCTATAAGACTCCAGACTCAGCTGCTGAAATTATCTCCAACTTGATGATGATGGAACGTTGGGGGCACAGGGTTTTTAGAAAGCCCACACATACCGATCGATATCTGCACAAAACCTCTAACCATCACCCTTGCCAGAAGAGAGGTCTGCTCAACACACTTATGAATAGAGCCACGGCCACGCACATCTCAGAAGTACGACATTTGCAGTGTGAAAGGGAGCGCATTACCAGGGCTCTGCAAGGAAACGGGTATACCATCACTGAAATTAAAAGAGCAACCCAACCTAATAAAGGTGCTACAGCACAGGAGACGCAACCCGAATTTAAAGATAGAGTTCTGCTCCCATACATCTCATACAGGGGGTTACAGACTGGATCGGAAAAATATTGTGGCGTGCTGAGCTCAGGCCTGTGTTCCAACCCGCTAAGAAAGTTGGACAGTACTTGCGAAGACACTAGACCTCTTTGGGTTCTGCCAGGTGTATACCAGGTTCCTTGTAGCTATCAGCAAGTTTACATAGGTTTCACAAAGATAAGTACTGGAACCAGAATCAATTTTTGCGAAAACTAAAATCGCCATTTTTAGATGATCTGGGAGGCCTGCGGAGGGTCGCACAGGCCTTTCCCCCCCCCCACACACACCTCAAAACCCTAGTGAATAGAAAAACCCCGTTTTCAGGCACTTTTTTCCTGCCACCGCCGGCGATCCCTGGGATCGCCGCCGCTGGCCCCACCCCGCCAGCACTCTAAGTTCTCCCCGCCTTGCGAAATACTAAGCTAGAAGATCTGGGTTCAAGTCTCACATCCTTCACTGGAGAGAAGCCATCACTGAGTGAAGAGTGCACACAGCTTGCATGTAGAGGCTCCCAAGCTCAAATCTTAGCACTTCTGATTAAAGCAGAAAAATACCTCTGCCTGAGATTTTGGAGAGCTGGGAGGGAGGGAGGAGCAGACAGAAGTGGCCTATTCTGTGTTGGCACCTTTCGAGGCACTATTTGAGGCACTCGTTGGCCTTGTTGAGGCACCTTTCAAAGTGGTGTCCTCTTATATTTAGCAGGGGGCAAGCAACTGTACCTCTTCACCCCAACATGGCGACGTTTCCAGTGGCGGTTACTGGTATCTCTTCTACATTTTTTTTTTTAAAGAGTATGAGCCCTTTGGGAACAGAGAACTATTTACTGATTTATTTTACTATGTAAATCGCTTTGTGAACTACTCCTGTTGAAAAACGGTAGCATCATCATCATCAACGCCTTTCTGCCTGCTAGTGGCAAAAACGGCCAATACGGAATGGCATTATGACTACTCGGAGTAAGAAGTTAAAACGGGTAATGCGGTCATAGTATCAGGTGAAAAACACAGCCGATTTGAAACAACAACAATTTTATCTGGGTAGGCTGAAACAGTATACAACAGGCAGTATACCACAGTATACCACAGGCAAACAGAAATTCTTTAAAATCATAACCTAGAACGTTGAGGACCCGACGTTCCGTGTTGGAATCTCAACACATCTTCTGGGGGCTTCCAAAGAACTTTGGAGGATGTTACACTGACGAGCATCCTGCTCTGTTCATTCTTATCATGCAAAAAGCACAGGAAACCAGCTGGAAGCGGTTTCCAATCCTACTCTGTTGTAAACTCAACCAATCCTGCAAAGGCAAAGTATAGTTTTCATTTGTTGTTCCGGGCTGTCATCTATCTGAATATTGGCTGTTGTACTTCCCAAGTTGCTTCACAATAATTCCGTGCTGTCATCTACTTGAGTACTGGCTGTTGTACTTCCCAAGGGTGCTGCAATCCTGCCATCCCTTCGTTCTTTATGGATGATGGGAAGCCATATGCGGTTAGCCAGGCTCAGTTCTTGCTGCCTGTTCATCAGGGCTTGGGGCGATCTTTTGCTTATTGCTAGCGCTTCCAGATTCCTTAGAATGCTTAGTTTATTTTCTGTTCCCAGGGAACTCGTGTCTTTATACTGAATTGTGTGACCTGTGGTCAGCGCATGTTCCGCTGTCGCCGAAAGTTGTGGTTGTTCCAACCTCAGTGCTCTTTCATGCTCCTTTATTCTGGTTGTAATTGAACGCTGAGTAAGTCCGATGTACTCCTTACCACATCTTCTGTTTGCCTGTGGTATACTGTTTCAGCCTACCCAGATAAAATTGTTATTGTTTCAAATCGGCTGGTTCGCTATTTTTGTTTTTCACCTGATACTATGACTGCATTACCCGTTTTAACTTCTTAGTCCAAGATTGTTGCTGGTTATAACAGTTTCCGCTCGAAAATTATGACTACTGTTACAAATTCATCTAAGAACAAAAATCAGAAACAAAATAAAACGAAGAGCAGAAAAGGCAGCTCAAAATCTGGCTCCCAGTCCTAAAACAGTTGACTCAAACTGTACTATTGCTCTATTAGTAATTTTGGTTGGACATCACTTTGAGCATTTTTATGGAAAGGCGATAAATATCTAGCAAACAAGTAAATAAATACCAGGGAGAAGAGATTTCTGAATACTCCAGTAGAATCGGTTTGGTTTACTTCCTTCAGAAAGAAGCTCGTAAAAATATCCCAAAACATCTTTCGCTACCACCTAAAACCATCTATTTTTTTCCTACTGTAGTTCTGGTCTAGTGTGTGCATGCATTTTTCTATCATCACCTTCGAACATACCAGGTCAAAGAGTTCAATAGCGACAAAGACCAACACACACACTCACTCTGTGGTTTTCCCTCCTGCCCACTTACCTCACATGTTTGCCTTGTTCACTCAGCATTTTCACTAAGTCAGCAATTGGGTACTGAGCTTTTGCAGCACATAGACCATAACCTGTGGGAAAGCAAAGATAAATTCCAAGTCTGCAACGTGTCTGAATAACACTTCTCATATTCCCAAAAAAATTTAAAGGACGGGGAGGGGAGAACATAATGAAACTGAACGTGGTGGCTACTTATCCCACATACCCAATTGTAACCAGCACATAAACATACAGAGAAATGTTATCATGGACAAGGAAAACAGTTACACGACAAAGTAAAAACGTAAAGGACTTCCTACGAGTATCCCAACTCTGTGAATGTATCCCCCTAGTGCATGCACTTAAAGGCCACAATTCACCCTTTGCACTAAAAAGTATAGGAAAACACATCTACCTTTCTACCATACCAAATGTTGGTAGAAGAGGCAAATGGGTGCAACGAGTTAACCTTGAACATGCTCTTACAGAAGCCTGAACGCTCTGGAAGCAGATCTACGCAAAGATCTATGTAATTATATGCAAATATTCTTAAATGTTCACCTAATCTGGCTCTTCTGGCGCAGGGCACACAAGCAGCCTAGTGGTAGCCTACACATCCCTCTTACCTGGAGTGATGATGATGTTATTGGCTTCTTTTATCATCTCCACTGCATTGTCCACATTCACCTCTGTGTGAGTGCCAGTGATTTCCATTGGCTTTCCACCAGCCGTTGAAGTAGTGCCATACCCACCAAGGATCACATTGGCAAGAGAACGATTCATGGCCTAAGAAAAGGAAGGAAACAGACTCGTTTGGGTTTTTTTAGCTGGCTTTGAAAACAAACAAAGTGGACTCCGTGGTTTCACAAAGCAACGTTTCAGCAATGTTTATATGTATTCTGCTTTTTCTCGTTTTCTCCATTCCGATTTAGTAGAGATAGTCCAACCTCAAGGCAACAATTATGCAATATTAAACATGGTTCTATTCAAAGGCAATAAAATCAGAGTTGGATCCCCAGAAAACATAAGGGACTATGAGAGTCAAATATAAATTAAAGGATTAACTGAGAAGGACATCACGCCAAGTGCATATTAATATTGAACCTCATCTCCCCACCTGCAATACACTTACACACACACACACACACACACACACACACACACACACACACACACACACACACTGCTTTGCACACTCACTAAGTGCTATATAAAAGCTAAGTACTATATTATTTATGCAAGTTTGCTGCCACCTAGTGACCATCCAAAATTACATTTAGTTAAAAAAAACCCTGCAGGATTGCAAGCTAAGCCTTTTTTTTACAAAGATCCCTGAACTAAACAGAATGTACTTGGAGCATCTATGAAGATTACACAGTACCTTCAACTATTTAAACAAAATTGCATGCCTCTACATCAAATGTGTAATCAAAACAAAAGGAGGCCAAGCTTAAGGAAATAAAATTCACCTTTGCTCTACTAACATTAACAAGCTAAAGAACCAATACATCTAGCAACTGATGAACAGCTTCAAAAAGAATGACATATTATACCGTCTTCATGGGCTCCTGGTTTGTCAGAGCACAATTCACAGCACTGAGTCTGCCCTTTTAAAGTACTAAAAAGGTTTGGATAACACACTTTGGATAAATAATTTATAAAATATTTCAAGGATCACCTCCTTCCACCGAAGCCCAGAGACACAGCAGGCAGGGGATAGGGAAGGAGTCCTATTCAGTGCTGTGACTGAGCTTTGGAATCTGTTGCTTCAGGAAGTTTTGTTTGCCTTTAAGTCCACATTAAGGCAATATTGTTCCACCGAGCATTTTGCCTGGATGGTGTCTGAAAGTCTCTCTGGAGTTGCTGTTATTACTGCTGCTAATGATACAGATGGTTTCTGCTGCTTGATTTATTTTTGCTGTGCTATGAGTCACATTGTTATTAATGCACTTTGTTATTTGAGTTTTATTGTTGGCCATCTAGGTCAGAAAAGCAGAATAAAAATGTTTTAACCACCACCAAAGTGGCCTGGTGATGAATGAGACCAGCTTCTGCAGCCCCAGTAGCTTGTTCAGGGATCCGACAATGTCACTGGGCACATGCCTTAGCTGTGCTGGATGCTCAGCAAGGAATTCACACCCTCCAGATATTTGTCTTTTGAAAACAAAGACTTCCTTTCTCCAGATGTTAAGGAACACTGCCGGTTTCTTCAAACCTTTTCTTCTCCTTCTCTTTTTATTTTAAACATATTTGCAGAACGTCATTGCATTTTGCATTATATTAGGCACCCCTGAGAACCAACTGCACTATACTGTCACTTCTGAAAACAATTCAAGTGACCCAATGGCAAGAGGTACTATTTGCATCCTGCCTTTGGAACCGAGTCCCTGAATTGGTTCACAACATTTGTAAACACCACAAAAATTCCATTCTAAAGCTTATAATTTAAAAAAATACAAAAAGAAAAGGACCCATGAGGATAAACCAGCTGGGCAGGGAAAAGTTAGGAAACAGATTTTTGTAAAAAGCAAAAAAAATTACAGCAGCCTTTTGAACGCTGAATTACACACACACACACACACACACACACACACACACACACACACACACACGTTGCCCTAAACACAGTGAAAGGGACATTTCTGTGTTCTCCTTACCACACACATGATATAAGACAGGATAGCACCAGAGGAGCCAATCAGAGCGCCCACGATGGTTAGCAAATTGTTGTTGAGCAGGAATCCTTCAGCACAGAGCGCCCAGCCAGAGTAGCTGTTCAGTACAGTAATCACGACCGGCATGTCAGCCCCTCCTATGGCCGCTGTTAAAGTGACCCCCTGCGGAATGGAAATAAAGCAGATGCTGGGTGTTCAAACACTCAGGCAGACAAGTTTTGTTAATCTAGACACTTTTGCATGGTTTCTAAGCCCAAAGACATGGCCACATGTCCCCTGCTTTATACAAATATTATACCAGCGGTGGCTAAACTTGCTTCATGTAAGAGCCACATATGATAAACTTCAGATCTTTGAGAGACGCAAGAGAGATGTTTGAGAGCCGCAATATTTAAGAAGCGTTTAAATTCTTAAATATATTTACTCACCATTAACATTAAACCTATGTTTTAATCCAGTGGACTCTCAGTTTATAGCTGGGAAATTATAAAGCTTGAAAATTTCTTATTTACCTTTTATATTAAACTGTGATGCAAAAAGGAGCTCAGGCAGCGTGTTTCCGAGAGCTGCACATTATAGATCAAAGAGCCGCATGTGGCTCAGGAGCCACAGTTTGGCCACCCCTGTATTATACGAAGGGAATGGAAACACTCCACACACCTAGGAAGCTGCTTTACACTGTTTGGGAACCCCATCAATACTGTTTTGAGATCCCTGATGGAAGAAAAGTGGTGTATAAATGAACATATGATGCTCCTTGATTCCGAATTGGCCACTGGTCCATCTAGCTCAGGATTTTCTACACTGACTGGCAGCTCGTCTCCAGGGTTTCAGGCACAGAAACCCTTTCCCAGCCCTTTCTGGACAGGCCAGAGACTGAAACAGAGGCCTTCTGCAGACAAAGCAGAGCAGGTGCCTCTACCACTAAGGTGCAGCCCCTCTCCTAACACTGTATCAAAACCTGCATGTATCATGCAACACACTGGCTTCTTTTTCATCATTCAATTTGTATACAGGGCGCTGGACCTGCCTCCCCAGGACAATGGCACCATTTGGCTCCTGGCATTTTTAAAATTATCTGTACTTTTTCAAGCCAATCATAAAAAAGGGTTCAACCCAGCTCAAAAACTGTCAACCACAGTTGTTCCAATCAAGATATACGGTAAAACTACTTAAAAAAAAATATGGTTCCGATTCTCTAGTCTACTACCAATAGTGTAGACCAATTCTCTAGTCTACACTACAGACTGGTTTATCTTTGCTATTGTATTCAGACCCCAAGTGCACAGCACACTTGACAACAAACACAAACATCTGTGTCCCCAGTCTAGCACTCTGTCACTGCAGCATATGCACAACCCATCCTCACTTACCATAACAGCAGACAGAGCCGACACAGACCCTAAGCAGGTCAGCCCAGTTGTGTAACTTGGATCGAGCATGAAGGGAATCATCCCACCTACGCTTGCAGCTAGCAAACTTGCATTGAGCATGTGTCGGCCCGGTAAGAGGAGTGGGGCAGAATTCAGGATGCCTGCAAAGATTTAAGACAGATGTCATTCACATTCTGAAACTGACCTTTGAAAAGAAACATAAAGAGAAAGGAAACTGAAAAAAAAAATGAAAGACAGAGAACAGGTCCTCCCTTTAAAGGAGGCAAGTTCCTTATTTTAATTTGCCCCTTTGTTTAACTCATCAAGGTGAGACTGGTATTTGATCATGTCAACAGCAAGGGAGCCCAGCCTGGTTCTCCCTCTTTTTTTCAAGCCATCATCCCACCTGGTATGTACCTGGTAAGATAGTACCATGAATGGGCCTGGATAGTTCAAACACATCCAGAAGCTGCTTCGTAGTTGATTAGGGCTAAGGACAGGCCCTCCAGAGTCTATTTCAGCAGCCGACAAGCACATGTGCATTGAGAGGGCTTCCTCTCTTGAAAATCATGAGGCCTGGAAAGTTGCTCTTTTCTTAAAATGAAAGCTAACATTCTTAGGGTACTGTAGATGACATTTTATTGTCTGCAATCATTATGTAGAGTATCTGAATAAGAACCTTCTTAAAGATTTCAGTATCTCATTCAGACAGACAGACACAGACAAAGAAAAGAGCTTAGTTCTCACCGACGCAGTGAACTTGTGTTCAGGCTGTACTACATGAGATTGCAGGTGAAAGCTCACATGACTGAAGGTCCCACACACACCAAGCATATATAAAACTAGATGTAAAGAAGGATTCCAACAAAACCTCCATGACATGCTAGTTTTCTAAGAGCAGGGAATGCTCATTGAACGGTCCTCCACAGAAACAATACGAGCATCACCTAACGCCTGTGGTACCACTCAGACACAGCTTTATCAACTTATCGAGATGCAGATAAAATTTGTATGTGTGCACACACTGACAAAGAGAGAAAGCACACAGCCCTTCAAAAATAAAATATAATTACCCTGTAGTTTTCCATAAGCAACAAGGGAGCCACTGAATGTTACACCTCCAATGTATGTGCCAAGGTAAGCCACAATCTTGGTGAGGTTTGCAGCCGCATCAGTAGCAAAGTGGGGGTACTCGATCATGTACTCCGCTACACAGGTGAGCACAGCAGCCAGACCGACCAAGCTGTGAAAAGCAGCGACTAATTGAGGTAAATCCGAGATCTGGATACGTTTGGCAATCGTCAGACCTAAGAGGAGTGCAAAGAAAAGGAGTAATATATGACACGGTGTCTTGGGTACTGTGACGCAGCATGCTGCTGCCTGATACAGAGGCACCCAAGCTAGCGCTGCAGTAATTAAGGTTTCTTCTACATCAGCACCGCCTTGCAATCCCCAGGCTTGACTTTTCATACCGGGAAGAAAAGCTAGGAATGATGAAATCAAGATGCTTAAAACTATTACACTAAATCCATCCAAAAACAGGCACCATCTACGCTGCAAGAAGCTACGGCGCTGCCTTATGCCGAATCAGACCCATGGATCAAGGTTCCTGGCTAAGCTGTGCAGGTCGAAGCCAAGCTCCACACAGCACAGAGCTCAGCAAATTGGAAGTTATGGACTACAGCAAAAGCTCAAGGGAAGGAGAGGCAATCAGGATTCCTGGAGCTTGCCTCCGTAGGAGAACTAATCAAAGGCCTGAGGGCTACCACAGCAGATTGCAGCAGGACCTGAAAAAGGGAGAGGGAAGATCATGTTTTTCCAGGAAAGAGCTGGGAGGAACAAGCCCGTTAAGCATCAGCATCAGCATCTAAGGCGGCTCCAAACTCCTCTATAATCCATCTGACCAAAGGCCCATCTAACCCATCTCAGAAGCCAGTTCCCTGGAATGGCATGCAAAACTTTTCCCTGTCTGGCACTCTGAAACTGAGCCTTCACCATGGAGGGCTATTCATGGCCTTTCCTCTTCTAAGCCAGCATATGCATGAACAGGGTTACAGGTTTCTCACTTTGCCACTAAAAAAAGTACTATACGAGCTTGGAGAAATTACTTAACCATCTGTGTTCAACAGATTCTTTACCTGCTAAAAAGAGATCAGCAACACTCTCCTGGTCTCTCTAAAATGAATATACAAATATATGAAGGTGTCAAAAGTGGCATGACCTAGAATAGGCTCAGTTACAATACAACAATGTTGTGCAACTAATCTGCATGTGTGCGTAGGTTTTTCAGCACCTTGTTGCTGCTAGGACTGGCATTCCAGTACCTGCCAGTTAACATCTGATTGGCTCCTGAGCAGGGCTCTAGATACTATCACCACCACACAGGACTGAGCTCTTCTTGTTCCTTTTTAAAATTGATTCCATGTTTTCAGCATCATTTTGAGTTAGCCTGGCCTGTTTTATCTCCCCAAACCATCATCAGGAGACCGAGTCTCCTCTGGACAGAACTAGTAACACATAGAAAGAGGACGTAAGCTGCTCTGAGCCCACTGGACAGAACGGAACTGAATAAATGAATGAATACATTTTACAAATGTATATACACTGCCCTTTGATATTACCAGGGCAGTTCACTCACTCACACAAATCATTAAAACACAGTAAGAAGAGGTTGTGTGTGTTTGCTCTGCACCCACCTATAGTACCACCGAGGGCCATTGCGCCCGACATCTGGGCCAGTAGCTCAGGGGACGGTTTTAGACCTCCAAGTGTAGCTGCCAAGCCCCCAGCAACACCTATCATGCCCAAAGCATTGCCAAGTCGAGCTGTTCCTTGGGTAGAGAGTCCAGCCAGAGCACCAACACAGCATAAGCCTGAACCCAGGTACATCATCTTAAGAAGCGAACATAAAAAAGGAGATTATTCATAAAGCACCTAACATTTCTAGGCACGGTACAAAAATGAACAGGCCTTGGCTGCAGTCCTCCAAGTCTCAGTTAAAATGATAAGACAATGGGGCGGGGAAGGAAAGAAGAATCAAAGGAAATGGGATCATTTATACCAGGGGTGGCCAACCTTTCAACATGAATGCTCCTGGACTTTTAATGCTTCTATAGGCGAGGGCATTTCAGCATGTGCAGGTGCTTTAGCAGCACCATCAGCAACTGCAGCTGCCAAGTTTCTGTCTTCTACACAACTCGTAAGAATGCAGAGGCCCTAATGCTGGAAGGTTTGCCTGATTTATACATATTACAACACACAAGTGGGTATGCTAAATGCCAAAAGATCATGCTTTATGCCAGGGAACACATTTTGCATGTAGAGAAAACTGCACGGCATAAGACTGCACTGACTGCAGTTACATCAGGTTTTACAGAAAGTTTTCAATATTTTGTCATGATGGGAGCCTAGTGAACCATACTTATGCCCAAAGAGATTAATAGCCATGGTGTAATAGTTAAAATAGATGTTTAATTACGAATACTACAAGTAAATTCGAACGACGTTTCTTCCGAGTCTCATTGGACTTCTGTGAGCTGTAAAGCAGATAACCGACAGTCGGTTATCTGCCTTACAGGTTCTTCAAATTGTCCTATCAGGCATCACTGGAAGCAAGTCACAACATACACAGTGGCAAAACTGGCCTCGGAGTGGCCCACACTAGTATTCCACACTAATCTGCGAGAAAGCCGTAGGCAGGGAGAACAGCAGCCCAGTCCATTTTATCTGTTCATCTTAACTTTTTGAGTAAACATTTTACATAATAGGAAGGAAAAGCGATACAACGGGAACCTGAAAAATATTTTTACCTGTTCAATATTATACCCGCTTTGAAGAGCTGCTCCGTATCCTCCTACAAACACGCCAGCAGGCAACAGGTATAAATAATTGAACTCAGGAGGATCAGTGGGACGTTTGAACATGTCGAGCATCCTCTGTGTGACCAAGAAGCCACCTTTCCAATACAAAAAGAAAACAAAATCAGATTCTGAAATCAAACTGACAGCAGGGGCCAAACGAGGCGTGATTTCAATAATGTCATTGGTGTTGGCATGCTTGCTTCCCCAACCCCAAATAAATAGCACAAGCGGGGGGGGGGGCACAATCCAGACATGGACTGCTACAGGGGCGAGGTTAAAAAAAAAACCTTTCCCAGCAATGGTCCCAGTCTGGATCAGATCCTCTTGTGCGTCCCATTTAAAGAAAACAAGCAATCATTCCAGGGCCAACATGCGATTAATGTCAGATCTAATCAGGCCCCATGATTATACTAATCAGGCACCACGAGAGCATATACAGTACGAGAGCATATACAGTACAAAGAAAACAGATAATTATGCTGAGGTCCAATTCAGTAAGAAACTCTCACTCTCGTTGTGCTGCAATGCTAGGAGTCATGCAAGAGAAGAGGGGGAAACCCTGGAAAAACTCTTAGCTGTTACTTGGGCCACATTCCAGCATATGAAAATGGAGTGGCAGAGATCTCAACAGGCCCTCACCTACCGCTGGGTGGAGACCCTCTTAACTACAGTATTTCCTTGTACTGTACCTCTATCCACAGCCTATGCAGCAGCATCTGGGCAAGCTGGGGCTGGGTTCGAAAGGCCCTCCAACCATGGCAAATGACTAGCAGGATCTCCAGCACCTCCCCAGCCCCTGCAGTCTCACAACACTACTTAGATCTTGCTGTCACTGTCCAAGCCTAGGGAGTTTGTGAAACAGGAACAAGAGGACCAGACTGCCAGTCTCTCTCTTTTGTCACACACAGAACACAAGCATGTTGCACCTCTTAGCTGGGGACTGCAGCCCCACTACTGGGTGCATATTGCTGAAGATGCCAAGCACCTAAAAAAACTACTCAAATACCTGCAATGTTGACAGACGACACAAAAGCAGCAAGAACAGCAAGGCTCTGAGGCATCGTTTCAGGAAGGTACTTTCCCCCCATCAGTGCCAATCCACCAACTGCAGTCAGCCCTGTTCAAAAGTAGTAAGTAGAAACATTTAAGGCCTTGTGTCGCAGCAAGCCAGCTGTTGCCAGCTGTCATGTACTCATCTGATTCAAGAACCAATGCAAAGCTGAACCTGGTCTTCACAAGGAATACCACCAAATTCAGATCAGCTGTTTTTGTTTTGATTTTTCCAGTAACACAACTGAAAACCTTTCGCTAACTTTATTCAGCAAAATATTTCTAATGGCACAATCCTCCGTAACTATGCGCCGGTAGAGCGACGGCACTGCCAGCGCAGGGTGTCGTAAATGTGCCTGATGGCACATTTCCGACACCAGGCGAGTAAGAGACGCCTGAAGAGGCCGACACCGCTCACTCAGCCCCAGACTCCAGCCACTGCTGGCAGATGAAGGTAGGTCCTGCGCCGGACGGTGGGGGGACCGTGGTGAGGAACAGGAGGGGGTGATTGGCCTCCCCCCCCCCAAGCACTACGAAGCTACACAGTCAGCGCAGGCTGGCCAGTTAACCTTGTGAGCCACCTCTTTCTCTCCAAGCACCCCTTCCTTCCAAGAAAGGCAGCTCAGCTCCCTTCAAGGCTACTGCTCCTTGCATGCTAAAGCTTACTTCATCTGTGAGACCCCTCTTTGAGTTAGGAAGGTTCGTATGTACTGTTTTAGTGAGGCTCAAGAACAGCCTTGGTCCTCCTTCCCAAACTTCCTTAATGGATTCCTCAAGTCTTGGGACGTCAATGAAGAGTGCTTGTTCAGTGGCAGAGACTAGCTCTCCCACCCAAATGAGTAAGTGTTTTCACAGCCTATCTATAGGCTCACCCCCTTGCCTGCAGCCCCCAATTCAGACTACAGAGAGCAGCTTCCCATCTGCAGCCTTTCACTGTGGTCTAAACCCTGGGATCCCTTTTCCTGCTTGCCCCCTATACTCCTTGCTTCCCTGCATCCCAAACCCTCTTCTTCTCTCTCCGGGGTTCCTCTGGGAAATCCATCTAATTCCCTACATTTCATCTCCCCCTCCCGTTACCCCCTTTGCTCCGCCCCTTCTCCTACTAAGCAGTTCGTCTCTCATTTCTCCTCCTTCTAACCGCACTTCGCAGGTCTCCATGCTGCATGAATGTTAGCCACAGAATTCCCCTGTCTAGAGTAAAGTATGGTTGAGTTAGTTTAGTTAAGCCTCATTTTGAATTCCCTTTTTGGTTTTGGGCACAAAAATAAATCTTTGCACACCTTTCACCCTCGCCTCCATTTTCTTTCCCTGCTGAATTATTGGTGACTACACAGGAGCCCTGCACACGATTGTTTTTCTACTGTGTTTTTCTACTGTGTGTGTATGTTACAAGCATTTTCTAATCACTGCAGGTAAGACTAGAGTCCTGGACAATGAGTGGGGAGACCCAGTGTCAAAATACCCTCTCAGTCATGAAGTTCGCTGGCAACTCAATCCTAGAAATGTCTATACTCAGAAGTGGGTTCTACCAAGTTCAGTGGGGCTTACTCCCAGGTAAGCGTGCTTAGACTTGCACCCAGAGCAATTCTGAGCCAGTATCTCGCTCTCTCAACCTAACCAAATCACAACGTTACTATAAAAACCAAACGGATTGGGGGGGGGGGGAGCACTACATAGGCTACATCCAGCTCCTTGAAGGAAGGATATTTGAAAAAATTATTATTAAAGAGCGACAGATTCCCAAAACATGTTTCTCTCATTTATAGTTTGTTATATGCTTTAAAACAATCTTAAGTGTACACACAGAAAATAGGTCTGAATCAGCTTTCACTTATGTCAACATGCACATCAAGAGCTGCTATCCTTGTACCTGAGATGGCATTAGTGACAGACATGAGCGGAGAGTGAAGCGCAGGAGTCACACCCCACACTGTGTGGTACCCAACGATGCCAGCCAAGCCAAATGTTGTCACTATCTGAGTGAAAGCTGAATTTGGAGCAGCAATGCCCAGTCCAAGGATGGAAGCGAGACCTAGAAGGAACAGAACGTTACTGTAAGTCTTGGAGAATACAGGAATTCTTCAAAGAGCTGAAAGCAAAAATGGAACAAAGCATAAGTTTTGTCGATCTATTTTCCCCAAACTCTCATGCAGCCCCCCCTCCTTTCTATGTTCACTGTCAAAATCAAGCCATCTGTAGCATTTTAAGTTACCTAAGTAAGTAGAACAGCACAGTGTGAGAAGCCCTGCTTCAGAGATATCCCACTGCAATGTATATTCCATCCCTTCTTCCTCCTCCTCCACCACCACCACTAGTAAGCCAGGTACAGAGACTGAATTGGTGTTAGAACATGAACTGTAGAATGCTGTCCCCAAATGTACATATGGAGTTTACATAGATATTTCAATCATCAGGGAAGATATTACACCACACTATATTTTACATATATTTACATTTCCAAAATATATTCTCACAGATGCTCAGGAATAAGCGCACCCAAGTACACAATGCTCCATCAATGCACATTTTCAGATCTTTTCCCACCGATCATGGTGCACACACCATACTGTGAGCATCCTCTGTGTTGTCAGAGAACAACACAACACAAGAAAGAGAAGAGCAAAAGACTTCATGCTCAAACACGCCCAATGAAGTGCTCACTCCTCTCAACACACTCAACTGGCAAGAATGAAGGGAATAGCTTAAAAGGCACCACACAGCTAATAGTGATATACAATCACACAACCAGTACTGCGCATGGATGGGGCAAATGAATTAACTAGGCCTGCCAGTCTAATTGACTTTGGGGTGGGAAAAGGACAGCCTATCAGCAGAACTGCAAGGGAGCCTTAACGATAGCCTTACCAGATCCCCCCCAATGCAGGGGGGGGACAGAAGTGATACTGGCCGGTACACGGCCGGGACTGGGGGCGTGGCCGGGGGCGGGGACTTCCTCCCTCGAGGCTGGGAGCTCTCCGGAACAGCCCGAGTGAACTCGGGCCGTTTCGGAGAGCTCCCAGCCTTGCGCAAATACGCGACGAGGCTGGGAGCTCTCCGGCCTCGTAGCAAATACGCGACGAGGCCGGAGAGCACCTAAAGAAGTCCCAGCTGGCCGGGACAATGAGGAGACCGGCCGGGAGCCCGGGATTGGGCTCCCGAACCGGGATTGTCCCGGTCATTTCCGGGACTATGGTAAGGCTACTTAACGAGCATGGAAAGGATTAGAAAGAGGTGCTTCACACATGCAAAGCAGGACCTGTCCCCGAGAGGAGGCAAGACTCCTTCCTGAGGGAGGCTAGACTTAAGGCAAGGGAAACCCAACTCAAAGGCATGATTGTACCCGATGCTGAAGCTGTGGGAATCTGGAGAGGGCACTTCATGCTGGGTTACCATAAAGCAAGGAGGGGCAGAGTGCAAGGATAATGAAGCTCCTTAAAATAACCTAGTTTACAAGAACACTTCTCCTAAAGCACTCTCCCCACCCCAGTCCAGCGCTTGGTCTTTTCAGGCGATACTGCAACCACTGCAACCACCCCATAAGGATGTTTATAGGACTTTGCAAGATAATCTGGAGAAGCCAGACTA
Source organism: Plestiodon gilberti rubricaudatus (assembly GCA_026170595.1). NCBI lineage: Eukaryota > Metazoa > Chordata > Lepidosauria > Squamata > Scincidae > Plestiodon > Plestiodon gilberti. The sequence continues at coordinate 20,835,122 of JANXHW010000002.1, read as the reverse complement.
GGGGAACACTGGATTCTCTTCAGAGCTAAACGTGTTGTTCTTCAGTCGTTAAGTCGTGTCCGACTCTTCGTGATCCCATGAACCATATCCCGCCAGGCCTTCCTGTCCTCCACTATCTTCCTGAGTTCGCTCATTTTCATGTTTGTTGCATCGGTGATGCTGTCTAACCATCTCATCCTTTGCCTTCCCCTTCTCCTTTTGCCTTCAATCTTTCCCAGCATCAGTCTTCTCCAGAGAATCCTCTCTTCGCATTAGGTGGCCAAAATATTTGAGTTTCAGCCTCAGTTCCTGTCCTTCCAGGGAACAGTCAGGGTTGATTTCATTTAGGATTGACTGATTTGATCTCCTAGCAGTCCAAGGGACTCTCAGGAGTCGTACACCACTTTTATTTGTAAAGTGCAAACACATGTCATTTCAAAGTACACAAAAGCAAGAATCAGAAAACAATTACCTCTGCCATTTGTATTTTAACTTCAATTTACAGAGTACTGTGCTCTTTTACCAGAATGTATTTTTGATTCATTTAGCTTTCTGCAGAGTTGCAAAACTCTGAAACCTGAGGGGAGGAGGTGGGCTTCACAGAGGGGTCAGGGTATTGCACCTCCTTCTCACCTGTTGTGTATAAAGAAGCAGTAGTCATAGTTTTCCTAAAAGGTGTAACAGTGGCCGCCTTTTCTGCTTCCAGCTCTGCCACAGTCTTCTGCTTCACAGGCACTCCCTGAGGAATGTTCTTCGGAGGAGGAGCTGGGAAAATAGTCTTTCCATCCTGAGAAAAGGCAATTTTGGTTTTATCCAACAGAGCAGAGGGTTTACAACTAGAGATCAGCAACAAGCAGTCCATGGGCCACCTCCTACCCTCCAGTTGGCATCTAAGAGGCAAAGAGGAAATATAAACAGAGTTGGGGCTAAGACCTTGAGATCTGCAGCAGCCTACTGGGGAAGCAACAATGAGGGCCTGGCCCATAATCCGCTCTCCCCTCCTCAAAGCAGCCCTCCAATACAGCTACTTGTTGTATCTACACTAGAGAGCATCTACACTAGAGAGCTGTTCACAAATGTTCTTAAATAAGAATGAATTGATATTTTCAGAATAAAAAACAAACTATTATATGCTCATCCTAACTGGGCACAACAGGCAAGATACTTGAAGGTATGTCAACAGAAATTAAGCTCTTTCATCCCGGATCTTGCAAAAGTGGGCTACCAAGCAAGGGATAAGGGAGAAAAGTGAGGTCCTAAGATCAGTAAAATACAAGGGGGGGGGGGTGTTGAATGAAAGGTCTCCCCTTAGCATAGTGCCCAACACACACACACACACACACACACACACACACACACACACACAGTTTTCCTAAATAAGAAAATCCATTCTGTAACTTCACCATCACCACCTCCACAGGCTGGTGCCTTTCTAAAGCTGAACGGTGCCCCTTCTCCTTCACAGATAAACTGCCCTGTGAAGATCCTGCCAGAGAGGCATACAGCCCTCCTTTCACTCCCAAGATACAATACATTCACTCACCTTCATAACCACCGTTCCTCTAACAACATGGTCCAGAGTACCATAATCAAAGTCATCCTTTAGGTCAAAGAAGAAGTTCTCTTTGTCCGGACTGATTGCCTTCAGGAGCTTGGTGATGTTGTTGGAATAAAGGGTGCTGGCCTGGGTAGCCATTCTGCTAGGAAGGTCTGTGTAACCTATGTGCGTAACTCCCTGTAAAAACCAAAATTATGGATCCATGAGTAAATAAAACTGAGTTGTAACTTCTGAACATAAGGGGCAAGACCAATCCTGGCAGTCAACATCAAAGCACTGGAATAAATTGATGTTACTAAGAGTACTGACTTTCAGTCAGCATTTTCTATAATGTTATGGGGCAGCTGGAACATCTTCAGATATCCAAGACCTAAAAAGGCTTCCTTTATGCAAAGTCAATGTAACAGAGTCATATCACTTGGGTGTCTTCAGTGAAGCCAAATTAGCTTAAATTTTTCAAAGAGACTTGTGAATCAGACTGACTGTCTGGTAAGATTTATCCAGTGGATTTAGATTAAGGCTTTTTGTACTTTTCCTAACTCTTTCTTCCCAACTCTTTCTTCCCTATTGGCTCAGGCTTTCACGGTCAGAGTCCATAGAGAAAATATTAGGCTGTTTAAAACCATTTTGCCCGCAATCTGTGGCAGGCTTCTTCAGAAGCAAGCAACGACACCTAACAATAAGGAGTTATTGCTTGCTTCTGAAGAAACCCACCACAGACTGCAATTGACACGGTTTTGAACCCGAATAAACGGCCTAATGACCCCTGCTAACTGGGCAAGAGGCACTTTTTCAATTGGTGCTCCTCTCATATTTAGCAGGGGGAGAGTAACTGCCCCCCTTTCACCCCAGCACAGTGTCTTTTCTGGTGGCTGTTTGCTGGTGGTGTTCTGCATCTTTTTTAGACTGTGAGCCCTTTTGGGACAGGGAGCCATTTAATCATTTTTTTTGTCTGTAAACCGCTTTGTGAATTTTGTTGAAAAGCAGTATATAAATACTGTTAATTAATATTTTCTCTTTCCTAAAACTATCATGGCCAGCCAGTATGTACAAAGATTGCTTAAAAACGGGTTTAAAAGCCATGTAATTTTTTTAAAAAAATGTATTAAAACAAGAATAAAAACAAGTTTAACACACACACTGGGTCCACTACATTTCTTTCAATTTCATGAATATCATCAGGTGGACAAGCAAAAAGCTGCAAGGATGTTAATCACTGCAAGGAAGCCACAGCTTTTTTTATAGAGAAGGCTGAAGCAGCAAGAAGCATGTGCCAGCAATTAGTAATTAGTACGCTGCAGCTAACCTTGGAGGTGCTGCAAGTAAAACCTGGCCAGGACTAGCTTTGTTCACTGTTGCCACTAAAACATGACTTGGAGTACAACATGACCTGGAGCAACCTTATTCACGGTCACCGTTTCTCTTTCCTCCATGCTCCTGTCACTTGAATGGTACTACTATAGTAGAGCAAAATTTCTATTAATATTTTGCACTTAAATAGTTTTTAGACCTAGGCAGAAAGTATACCATACTTCATATCAGACAAAAGAAACCTAAATATTTTAATAGTCAGTCTGGTACCAACATGAACCAGGATTGAACCCCTGCTCAGTCATGAGGCTCGCTGGGTATCCTCAGCCAAGACAACGTTTCTTAACCCATCACACTTGTGCAAGGGTAAAATAAGAACTCCGTGTGTGGCATCTCTTGGAGAAAGTGAAGAATACAAATGTGAGAAATCAAAATTGAGCATAGCCAGTACCTTGTGAATAGAGAGTTCTCCTGGCGTAGTTGTTTCAATGTTTCCTCCTGCTTCAGCAGCTAGATCAACAACAACTGAGCCTTCTTTCATCAATTCAATCATATCTTTCCGAAAGAGAATTGGTGCTTTTTTACCTGGGCAGAAAAGGAAGATACTGTGATATCTTAAGCAGCAGGCACGCACCACAGGAACAACCATTCATTTGCCTAACAATGGTTATTTATTTTCACATTTTTATACCGCCCTTCCTCCAAGGAGCTCACAGTGGTGTACATATTTCCTCCCCGCCTTTTGTCCTCACAACAACCCTGTGAAGTAGGTGGGGCTGCGAGATAGTGACTGGCCCAAGGTCACCCAGGAAGCTTCGTGGCTGAGCGGGGATTTGAACCTGGATCTTCCAGGTCTAAGTCCGACTCCCAAACCACTACACCATCCTTGATTAGCCTTGATTAGTCACGTTTGGGGCAGTATACCACTCAGGAGGAGGCCTGCTGATGGGTTTTCCAGAGGCATTTGGCTGGCTACTGAGAGAAATAGCGTGCTGGACTAGATGGCCCTTTAAGCTCTCAGCAAGGCTCTTCTTAGGTTCTTAACCAACTATACCAGAACAAGAGATTCTTGGCCTTCACGGACAGTGAGCTCAAAGGTTATTGCAAATCTCCCCAAGTCTGCAGGTGCTTTACATTTCAGGAGGAAACAGTACATCTATCCATTTGAGACATACCAGGAATGAGTGCTGTTGTAATGATAATGTCGACATCCTGGCACTGTTTAGCAAAGAGCTTCATTTCGGCTTCAATGAACTCTTTAGACATTTCTTTTGCATAACCTCCCTGGCCTTCCCCAGATTCCTTCAGGTCGACTTCCAAAGGCTCAGCTCCTATTGATTTGAACTGCTCCAATGCTGCAGCTCTATAATGAGAAATGAAACACAAACTGATTAGCAATTATGGAAAAGTGTAGCAGAAAGTGTAATGAAGGCTCTACTCACAAAGAACTATCCATCAGGCCTTCAGAACATGAAATCAAGCTCACATCCAAAAATAAGCTGTAGAAATGTCAAGTTCCACTCCAACAGAGGCTTAAGGTGGATTCAGGTGGCCCTATCCATGTGGCGACAAGCTTATTAACTATAGATTTCCTTCAACAATGGATGACATGCTTATACTCATAAGTTATCATCACTAACGTAGACAACACACAATGGTATTCTTGGGCAGCCAGGCTCTTATGAGAAAGCCAAGATCACCAGGTGAAATACACATGGCTTTGCTCCAACTCTGCACAAATACTTTTCTATTTTCACCTATACCTAAACACAACCAAGATGCAGAAGATTATACTGGCTCCCACCATTGGCCAGAAAGTGGACAAATTGCAGGGATCTTGCTTCCCCCTCTGCACCAACTGCCAACCCTCCAAGGACCAGAGAAGTGAGCAAGCACGCTCTGACATCAGACAGAGGACTACAGACCGCCTGGGTTATCATGTACAGTATTGTTATTGTAGGTCACCTCAGTTATTGTAGGTCACCTCAGTAGCATTGCTAGTCTGCCCCGGGGGGGGGGGGGAATGATGCATTTCGCATCATCGCCCTGCCCCCTGCACTCCCAGAAGACTTCATTTCAAGCCTTCCAAGACCCAGGGTGGGTAGGAGGGCCGAAAAAATGCACCGTTTTCAGCACAATACTGCTCCGCGACTGCAAACGCAGCCCTCTGGCTAGATCATGCAACAATATTATCAGAATTCCATTGGGCGCCACTTACAACCTGTACAAAGCAGTTAATTACCCCACAAAGTACAGTGAACTAATTGCTAACTGAAATTTAATCTTTTGTAACTTAATGGTGCAATCCAGAGAAATTCAAGGCAGCTTTAAGTTACTCTAGATCAACCCTTTCCTGGCCGAGTACCACCTCCAGCGCCGCTCTCCTGCTGTGTACCACCAGAAGTGACTGGCAATGACATCATCGCCAGTTACTTTCGAGTTTTCGGAGGCCAGAAAATGCAGGTAGGAGGCTCTGGGCGGGTGGGAGAGCCCTTTTCAGCATTCCCGGGAGGCTAGGCCAAAGCAGGAGCCTCTCGGAAGCTAAAATGCTCCGCCGAAAGTGCCACATCGGAGCCTGGTTCTGGTGGTTCGGTGGACCAGATACCACCAGCAGTCAACCGAAGTACCACTGGTGGTACTAGTACCACTGGTTGAGAACCCCTGCTCTAGATTATTCCTCACTTATGCTAAGAGACGGAGAGCTAGTATGGTGCAGTGGAGTTCAAATCCTTGCTCGGACATAAAGCCAGTCACTAGAGTCCTCAGACTAGTCATTAGTCCTCATAAGGCTGTTGAGAAAATTTAATCCCATGCATGCTACCCTGAGCGCCTTGGACTTAAGAGCAGGACACAAATGAAATATCAATGTTTTTAGTAATAACCAAAGCTACATTACCTGGTATCAAACCCACGAACTACAGCTCCCATTGACTTTGCCGCTCCTGCAGATGCTAACCCAGCAACTCCACCTCCAATAATCAGAACCTGCATCCACACAATGTATTACAATTAAGCCACATATGAACTGGCATCAGTTAAATTGATTAATACAGAATATTTTCTGACAGTGAGCCAGCATATTTTAAACAAGCTAGCTTAGAGCACAGACCACAAAACTCCTTGCCGAGGAAGGTGTTAAGTTAACCCAGCAACAATGTTAATAGTTCAGCTAGATGAATTCAAAGAACAAACAGCATTTTTCTAGTGCTTTAATTCTGTTTGTTCAGCAAGGATTCTACTAGTGAAAGAGTCTAGGGTTTTCCAAAGGGGGAATTCCTGATTTTCTGGAAACACACACACAGGAAGCTAAGGGGGTGAAGAGGATTTCAAATATCCAGAATAAGGGCACAGGCCAACTCATTCGTTCTTTGGGCTCATAGTCACAATCACTACTATAGATTTAAAAAACCCAATCCACTCATATCCATATCCTGAAAGGGTTAAGCAGTCTCCCCATACATGGACCGAGGGTACAAAAGAGTGGCGAGATGGAGCAAATGGATCTCTGATCAGCACTGTGCTCTTTACAGACCGGCACCTTCTATTGTAGCCGATTGATGGCTGTTCGTGCAAGTTGCATGATCAGCAAGCCAGCTGTTCACCTAGAACTAATCTACAACACAGTGGCTCACAAAGAGATGTACACTTCTCTAGGAAGCATAGACAGAACTGATATGAAAACCTGGCATCTCCCCTTGTACAATCAAGCAGGCATGCATGTGAATGTGCATCTATTATGACAACTGACATAATCATGGAGATTTTTTTGTCCTTGCCTCGTTTATTAGTAATCAATGGGGGGGGGGGGGTAGGAACCTGTCTACTTTTCATTTTGTTTTTGATCCTCTGAGATCCCTTTTGCTGAGACTGTAAAGCAAGGAGCTGTGTTGATGCTTGATGAGATTTTGAAGTCTAAAGATGTTAAAACAAATATTAGGCATGCCGAAGTTGTTATGTTGACAGTCCAAACAGAAAGTACTGTATCAACCAAGCCTTAAGAATTTGTTTTTCTGCTTGGCTAGGAAACTTACCTGGCCTCGGCTGGCAGAGAGGCCAGTGTAGCTCCCAGAGGCCTGAATTTAATTCCTGTAAAGGCTCCTAGTCTTTGCTTATTTCTTTGCAGAAACGCATGCTGTGTTTCTGTTTAAGTAGGATTTTTCTCTGCATCTTCCTGGAAATAAAATTCCATAAATACCCCCCATAACATCTGGTTAGAGTCTAATCTCCCAAATTTTTATTTGGCTCATGGCATATTCCTCCAATACCCTTACAGAGCTCTAAGCCAGCTCAGCACTAATCTAATCTCTATATTAACCCCAGCTATCTCTCAGACCTTCATAAATGGTACATGGCACACGTACTTTTCAAACAGCATTTCAAAAGAGGGCATGGGTCAAGACCGCAAACAGTCTCTCCATACTATGAGGTAGACAAGACTAATACATCCCATAATTCCCTGCAAGCAGACACCGAAGGCAAAAATTCAGAGAAACTCGGCTTTCATTTTGTAAAGTCAAGTTTCCATCCCTTATAACAGCAGCCATTCAAGGGTTGCACAGACAACGCCTGGTGAAATCTCTGATGCCAGAAAGGGGTTCAGTTAGGTTTCTAGTAATAAGAAGTTAAGGCTGCAGTATCCTGCATAACTCAAAATCCCTCATCATGTCCAGAAGAAGCAGGATAAATTACACAATGGAAACAGGCACAAGCGTATTTGCATGGTTTACAGCGATCATGAAGTTCAGCTGTCGTGTATGCAGAAATCTGACCGTTAGTACAGAGTACACACAGTCCTGCCAGTAAGTTTCTAAGCACCATATAGCTCTCAAGAGACCTAATTTAATGCCTATAAGGGTACTGCTTGGTGCACCTGGTTGGATGAGGCGGGAGGGGTATGTCTCTCCCAGCTTCGTCCTCCAGGCGGTGCAGCAGCCACGACCGCAGGGACGGGGAGAAGGAGTTGCGATGGTCTATCGTGAAGCCATCTCCCTTGCCAGGTGCCCCGTTCAGCAGTTCACTGGGTTTGAATGTCTCCATGTTATACTGAGAGGACCGGGCAGGATTGGGATTCTGTTGGTGTACCGCCCGCCTTGCTGCCCAAAAGTCTCCCTGCCTAAGCTGACAGGGGTGATCCCGGGGGTGGCTTTGGAGTCCCCCCGCCTATTAGTGCTGGGGGACTTCAATGTTCATGCTGAGGCTCCCGGGGTTGTTGCGGTTCAGGATTTCATGGCCGTCATGACAACCATGGGCCTGTCCCAGAAGATCTTGGCCCCGACACATGAGGCGGGAAATGTCTTGGACCTGGTGTTTACAGCTGAGCAAGGGGGCGGTGATCTGGATGTGGAGGAGATTAAGATCACTCCGTTGTCATGGACAGATCATTTCCTGGTAAGGTTTAGGCTTGTTGCAGCTTCCTTCCTCCGTGAAGGCGGGGGACCGCATTTTATGGTCCGCATTTTGAAAGGGGAGGAGAGAGGGAGCACGCAAGGCAAGGCAAAGCAAAGCAGAGGGAGTGCCATGGCAGGAAGAGGTGGCCAGGGAAAGCAAAGCTTCGAGGACTTACTGGAGATGGGGGAAGCAACCCCTCCAAAGTTCCAAGTGGGATTTACCACCTCTAGGACCCTACCTCTGGCTTCTTCTCAAACTGTGCAGGCAAGAGTCTCAAATCAAATGGCAGCACCAGCACAGTCGGGACTCACACGAGACCAGGACATGACCCGCTTTTGGGTCCTGACCCCCCCCCCCCGTTGAAAACCTCTGACCTAGACAGACAGAACTATCCCCTATTAATTGTCTAAACCTCATTTAAAACTACAGTATTTAAAGCCAGTGGCTATCATGAGATTCTGTGGAAGTGAATTCCATAAGTTAGCTCTGCATTGTGTAAAGAGGTACTTTCTCTCTGGATCTACTCAGAACGAGGGCTGGCCCATCCATGAGGCCAACTGTCACCTCAGGCAGCAGATTGGCAGGCAGGGCCCATCTTCGTTCACCCACTCATCCCACTGCTCTTGCTCTTCTTCCCCCCACTAAAATGGGATAAAATCACTCTCCTCTCCACCACACCTCCTCTTCCACTCTGTCCCCATCTTCCTTTATGAATCCAGGAAGTGGGAGGAGGATGGGTTGGCACATCACCAGGTAAGGATAGTGTGGCCCGGAGGTTGAGCTGGTGCCCTGCCTGAAGCTAAGCAGGGTCAACCTTGGTTCTCACTTGGATGGGAGATGGAAGACGCTGATGTACCTCGCAAAGACATTGAGAAGGCATCGTGCGAGTATGGAATGTGGAGGAGTCAGCGAGAGAGATAACATCTTAACCTTCCGAGAGCGAACTGTGGTGAATTGTGAAGCTTGGAAGTGCAGAGCAGAAGCCAGAAGGAGGGCTGCACTTGGAAGGGAAATATCTCAAGTATGGAAGGTTCTATATATAAATACAACAATATTGTAAAGACTCTTATCAGGTGTAGGATAGCCTGCGCCTGTGTAAACCTTCTTGAATAAATCTGATGAGAAAGGCGGTATATAATTGTTTTAATTTAATTTAATTGTTTTAATTGCTTTTAATTATTTTAATTCTTGATTTTAAATATATTCATGTATTTTAATGTTTTTGTTGTAAGCCGCCTTGGTTGCCCTGGTGGGAGAAAGGCGGGGTAAAAATTCTATAAATAAAATAAATAAAATAAATAAATAAAATGAATAAATGAATAATAAAAGAAGAGGCGGTATTTGACACACCACCTCAGGCACTGGGAAATATTGAGCTGGCCCAGCACACTCCAGTCTGAGTGACCTCAAGTTCTAGAATTATGGAAAGGAAGAAAACATCTACTTTCTCCACACAATTTAACAAACCTCTACATTTGCTTACATTTTGAGTATCTCAAAGTTCATTTTGAAAAATGCCAAGGAATAAGCCACTCAGCAACACTCTCATCCTAATAAATGGCTGCTACCATCGGAAGAAACTACATTTGACCCCATTAAACAGAACTCCTCTGTGAAACAAAATGCCCATGAGCCGTTATTGTAATTAAAACGCAAACTCACAGAACACACATACACTTTGTGAACTGGTTATTGTACTGGCCAATTCACAACTAGAACTAGCACATGTTCCTTCCCCCACATACCTTAGCTGGAGGGACCTTGCCAGCCGCTGTGATCTGACCCGTGAAAAAACGACCAAAGTGATTGGCTGCTAGTACAACTGCCTTGTAACTGTCAAAGAAAAACACAAGCATCAATCTCATTTCCCCCAACAGTCAGCTTTCCTAGAAGATAGAACAAACAGCTAGCCACAGTAATTGCTGGGCAGGTTCCTTGTCTGTGTGGTCAGCAGTACCTGCTCATGCAACCCTGTCACCTAACTTTTGCTCCCATCCTCACAACCAACCTAGACTCTTAACCCAACTGCACTGTGGCTCATTTAAATACCAAATGTAACTACTGGCATACTGAACTGGTCCTAGACAACCAACGCTAGTAACCAGGAGCAACTCTGGATGCAATTTTGGTTTAAGGGTTGAGGGGGGGAGGAGAAGAGAACACACAGGAAGCACACAGCATGCTGCCTGATCCTGCACATTCTCCACCTTATCCAGCGTAGAAGGTTTCCATTTCCCCTGCCCCAAGAGATTCATAAACTCTCAGTGAGCCAGCCTGCCTTTGAACAGATCCTTTCATCAATTCTCCAGGCATCAGAAGGTTGAGTCAAATATCTAAGGACTCAAAAGCTCCTGAATGGATGTGAATATCTTCATGTTTTTTTCAGCCCTTGCCATAGCCCAGTGGTTCCCAAACCGGGAGGTGTGGCTCCTAGGGGAGCTACGGAAACCAGCCAGGGGAGCCGCCGTGCCACAGAATCCTCTTGGAAAACAGTGCAATGCCAGTTGGCAGGCATCAACATAATGTAATGGGGAGCCACGGACAATGGTCACCAATGGTCAAGGGAGCCACAGGTCAAAAAAGTTTGGGAAACACTGCCATAGCCTGTATTTCTCTAGCCTTCTCAACTTCTTTGACCACAGAGAATTCCATATTGATCCAGGAAAAAGGGCCATGGCTCAGTGGTAGAGCACATGCTTGGCACGCAGAAGATCCCAAGCTTAATCCCCGATATCTTCAACCACGCTAGTAAATACCCCCATCCCAAACCCTGGAAAACCCCACCTATTTGTGTAGCTAATACTGACCTAAACAAACCCACGGATTCATATGCCCATGCTAATTCTTCTCCTGGCTAGTGAGTTCCCACTTTCCATGATGGGAAGGACCTATTGGGCTTCAGATCTCATGCCACACCCTGCTTCTTGAGTATTTCCCTAGACAGACAGCTTGTGTCTTTGCCAATTGTCTTAAGCACACCTCCTGCTCCAGTAGCCCCAGAGTAGCAACCACAACAACTAGGTTCCCCTGGTCAAAAACATATGTTTAAATCCTGCTCAATACTGGACTGTTCACTGGTGTTATGCAATAGTAAATCTGGTTTTTTTAAAAAAAACAAACAAACCACCTGCTTATCTATGTGTATCTAATATACGGTATATGTGTATGGTACGGATGGTATGCTAGTTTTATGTTTCTGTATTTTTATAAGAGAAAATGTTTTTAAGCTATGGTTTCCTACCCAGCAATGTTGGCCATAGAGCTGAGAGCATCATATCCCTGAGCAATGGTCACACGTGGAACCTGATCCATAGCCAAGACTGTGGTTTTCCTTTCTGCTAGTTTGTTTAGGAGATCTGGATTTTGAGCTGGGTAGATAAAACTGATCAGGGTACCAGAGGTCTTAAACAGATCTGCCTCATGCACACCAAGTGCAGGATTAAACATAGGAGCCCTCACCTGAAAAAGAAGCACAAAACAGGCACACAACAAAATTACTCTACTTCCACATCACAACCATAATTATGAACATGCACAAAAGTTAATACAAACTACTTAGCATTTATATAGCACTTTAGAGAGTGCTGAAAGTGTTTCACATACATTATCTGACAATATTCACATATGGCAAATGTTTTATTCCCATATTGCAGACTGGGAATGGGAGGCTGAAACTGAGAGTATAGTGTTGAGAGAGAGAGAGAAATCCCTACAACTTGCAATGCAGGCTAGTCTTATCACCCTCAGCCTATAGGGTGGAAGGAGGAATGAGAGTACAACGATGTGACCTGCTTAAGGCCACTAGCAAGATCGTGGTTAAAACAAGATTTGAAGTAGGAACTTGTTGAAAAGCAGTATATAAATATTCTTAATAAAAATTCCTCAGTGCATTCTAAGTTCCATAATATATTGCAGCCGCTAGGTGGAGAACATGTCAAGAGTCTTCTTGCATCAACTGATGTATAAACCAGTTCCTTGTTATTCCAAAGACAAAAGTATGCTTCCCCACCCCCAAAAAAAGAAGCATATGCATGCAATGCATAAGCATATGCATGCAATGCCCTATGCAATGCCCTAAGCATATGCATAACTAAATGGTGCCAACTTCCTTTCACCTTCCCTTACACATCAGCAAAACCAGTGCAGATTACCATTCTGTAGACCCAGTTGAGGCTTTCTTAACAGTGCTCCTCTGCAGTCTGATCATTCAAACAAACCAGGGCTTGAAGATACTCTCTACCAGGGCTTCTGAAACTGTGGGTCATGATACACTTGGTGGGTTGTGGCCCAATGCCGAGGTGGAGCCAGATTGGAGCCAAACAGCAGCAACCAGAACCCACTTCTGAGTCATGAATCACCTCATCCTGCTGCTCCTGTGTCCCACTGGGCCCAGAAGGGCCTCTGGAAATGATTTCCAGGTCACATCCAGAGGCCTTTCTGAGGGCCGCAGAGGTCTCTGGAGGCCACTCTGGGCTCGGCGCAACACAGGAGTGGCAGGACGAGGTTGGTCACAACACGGGAGCGACTTTGAGAACCGCTGAAACAAACCATTTGGTATACATGCTATATAAATGTTTATAGAAGCTTTACTTCTTAAGAAATGCTAAAAGCAACAGCATGTTCATAGCATAGGATAATCTTGAAAGAGGATAAAAAGGATGCAGATAGTTACTTTGACAACTAAATCAGAAGCCAGAACTTCCTTGGTTCCTTGGATCTGTGCTCCTGCCTCTCTATAATGGTCATCAGAGAATTTAGAAGCTTCTCCTGCACTCGATTCCACAACAACATTAAAGCCTTGTTTAACCAAGGCTTGCACTCCAGCAGGTGACAAAGCAACCCTCTTCTCATTCTGAAAGATCTCCTTTGGAACGCCCACCGTCAATTGCTTATATGGGATACCTGTAAAGACACAGAAGCAAACAGCAGTTACTATATTTGTTTAAAAAATACTGAATAATAGTATCCTCCTATGGAAAGAGTGTTTCCACAGTAAAATACTTCAGCTAAAAACATGGAAGACTACTACTACTTTGATTTCTTAACAAAAATATAGCTACACAATTTTTTAGGCTCTTGTTAATAGCTCACCTCTCATCTATCAGTGGGTAGGTGTGGTACTTAAAGAACATTTTTAGACATTCATAATTAAAGGGGGGGGAATCCAAACAACCCGATCCTACTCATGTTTAAAAAAGATAAAGGTGACCCCTGACAATTAAGTCCAGTCATGTCCGACTCTAGGGTGTGGTGCTCATCCCCATTTCCAAGCCGAAGAGGCAACGTTGTCCGAAGACGCCTCCGTGGTCATGCGGCCGGCATGACTCTCCTTGCTGCAGCGCGTAGCATGCAGCTGGAACACGGAGCGCTGTTTACCTTCCCGCAAGCGGTACCTATTTATCTACTCGCATTAACATGCTTTGGAACTGCTAGGTTGGCAGGAGCTGGCCAAGCAACGAGAGTTCACCTCGTTGCAGATTACACAGAAGCAAATCCCACTGAGTTCAAGGACCTACTCCTAAGCAAGCATGCACAGGATTATAGCCAAAGTCATAATGAAAACCATATGCTTAAGGGAGTTTGACAAATGCAATACTATTTATACCCCACTTTTCTGTACAGCAATACCTCCCGTAACATGGGGGATATGTACCTGCAAAGTCAAGCACCATGTGAAATAGTGCTTTCGGAGACATAATTAAGGATAAGCCAGAAAACTGGCACCAATTGATCCACACAACTGGAATATACTGCTCCCACTGGCTGCAGCAGCTATCAGTCACACCCAGGATGAAGAGCATGGTAACAAAACTTCACTAAAGGATGCAATGTTCTGGGAGGTGCTAATGTACAAATACAAATTCATGGCAGGTGTGAACCCACTGCTGGAGGCTTAGATAAGTATGTGAATATATTTCTAACGCAAACAAAACAGGTTTCAGCAGTAAAAACCAAGCATGCACAAGTGAACTACCTTACTGTCGTTTTACAATCACCTGCATGTCATTTTGGGTCCAAAGGTTTTTACAATCTTATTTTGTATCTTTACAACGCCTCCTGCAATAGGCTCATTCCATTCTTTTCAGATGAAAAACTTCAGCTAAGGGAAAGCAACTTGCTCAAAGTCAAATAATGAGACTACTGATGAACTATGATTTGAAGCCAGGTTTCACAAGGTCAAGTTCAAAACCTCAGACAAGCTTCTATTGAAGATTATGGTTGCTCCAGAACACTTTGGGACAGCAATCCTAAGTCCTCATGTGTTGCAACAATGGAATACTAACGGCTGTGAAATCATCACACTCACACACACGGGACAACACAAACAAGGTCTAACAACTCATGACCACCTAATAGGTAGTGTCAGTGGCTTCCACAGACATGAAACATGGTAAGCATGTTCTAAGCACAACAGGTGAGCCATGTGGCTGAACCACACACACACACACACACACACACACACACACACACACGGAGTTTAGGAACACAGGGATCCATGGTCGTGGACAAACATCTCACCTGTTGGCACTACTTTCCCCCCCCCCTTCCTTCCCTTCAGGAGCAGAGTTAGAATATGAGCAACAGGTCAAACCATGATTGAAGACAGGTAGTTGTTCACCTGTTCGTTGATCTGTTTAATTTTACTTTGGAGTTCTTTATATGTTCCTCTCTTCGTGTAAACTGCTTTGTGAAGTTTACTTTTAAAATAGTATATAAACGTATTAAATAACAGCTTACGTTGAAAACGCAAGCACATAGCTCTCCTGAAGCTTTTATCATTCCTCAACACGTATATACTTGAATGAATTCTGGGAGCAGGCCAGGTAAGGACACAATCAAGGAAGAGCAGGCACATACTCCACAAATGAGCATTCAGCAACAGGCACTGCTTATTCCTAGTACAAAGTACTGGACACAATTACTACCATGCAGTCAGTCTCCTCAATAGAAGGCAAATATCCACTCAGTGGCCACAAAGGCAAGGAAGTTTCCCTGTCGCTATACCCTGCCCCCCCCAACCCCAAAATCATTATCTGTTCACGTGTGGAGAAACTCATCACAGCTGGTTAACCAAGCCAAGCAGAGCACAATGGACAAATCCACTACAAATAAGTCCTCAGTTGCACACCTGTTTTGTACCGTAGGTGCATTTGCACACCATCTAAAATAAACCATTCTCATCCAACACTCAACACCACTAAAGTGGAAATCCTAGACATATGTACTTGGGAATAAGTCCCACTGAAGTCAGTAAGACTTAATTCTGAGTAAACATACTTAGGATCACACTGCACATTGCAAGTTACAGGTGGCTAATTTTTGTCCAATTAGTTATTCATTCAATTTTTACCCCACTTTTTTCCCCGATGGGCACCCAAAGTGGCTTCCAAAATACACAAAACATCAAATATACAATAAAAAAAATTGTGTACCCATTACCTGCCTTTTTATTCTTAAAAGAACATACTTTTCTTTAACAAAATGTGTCTCTCTTTAACAAAATGCTATAAGCGTGCAAGCTTATAACGACAAGATGGCAGGCAAGCAGCCTACACGATAGACATACAACAGAATGTTTATAGGAAGCAGGTTGCTTCCTGCTTCCTGTAAATGTTCTGTTCTGTGTCCCTCTATCATGCAGGCATCCTGCCTGCCTGCCGCTATAAGCTTGCATGCTTATAGCAAAGAAAAACATTCTTTTAAGAAGATAAAGATAATGGAAGCACAAGGGCCGTGGATACATGGATAGCAGATCCGCAGATACAGGGGCTGCACTGTATATAAAACACAAAGATTAAGAAACACTAGCAGCAACCAACCATAATAACAGAATTTATTAACAGAAGAACCCTACACAGCTGATTCAGAATCTAGGCCTTAATAAGTTTAATTAATAGGCCCTACACAGCTGATTCAGAACAAGAGCCTTCCAGATAAATCACAAGTTTCTAAATATGCTAATGATACAGCACAACATGTACGTTGCAGACTCAAATTCGCATTAGACAAACCTGTATTGACACACAAGAGCATTATATCTGAATGCAGCCAAGCCATGGTTTTCTGTTCCAGCACAGGTCGAGACATATTGCAAACTACTGTTTGTAAGAGGCTGCCAAACCAAGATATCAATCCATGGATTAAAGTTAGTTTGCAAAACAAAGCATCTGCAAGTTGGGGTTTGCCATTATGTCTTGAATACACAACCCTTTAACAAACCATAGTTATGGCTCTCACTCCTAGAGGCTTCTGCAATGCTGAGACAGAAATAAATTTATGGAATTGAATGCCGAGTAGAAAGAAAATTAAAGCAGGCAAGCAGCTCTAAACCATTCCTGCGGCACATCTGGAAGTGTTTCAAAACCATGGTTAAGGTTCTCACCTTACCTTAGCACAAACTGTAGTTTAGTATGTCAGCTGAATTGAGACAGTCTTTACCATCGTATATATTCAGTCTCAGTTTGTGCACTAAAGCAAAATGTAAGATTGGGGGAGGGGGAAAATGGGACAACTAGATACGACTACGGAAGGCACAGGTTTGTTTTCATGCATTCACACTGTTCACGTACACAACGGGGGTGGGTGGGGTGTACAATACTTAAAGGAGCCCAGAAGAGCGGCACCAAACCCCTCTCCACTCTGTCTGTTGCTCCAGGCATCTGCCTCACTTCCCATCTCTGATACTGAAAGCAAGATAGGAACTGAGAAAAGCACTGGGAGCAACAGACTGAAGTGAGCTAGTTGAGCACCCAATTTCTTCTACTGTTAAGGACTCTCCCCCTACTGTATACATGAATGAGGGTGAGGATATGTGAATCCTGGCCCCATCACAACTACTCTTAGCTGTCCGATTCAGTAAAGCAGAGGGTTATTAACGAAGGAGTTGAGCCCATTCAGAATCACCAAAGATACACAATGTAAGAGGCTGCCTAACAGCTCTGCTAAAATGTAGGTCTTCCCCTCCCATTCGCTTCTCTGTGAAAAAGAAGCAGGACAGGCCTCTTTCTAAGCAGAAACAGGCAGAGACCTGGCTCTCTCTAAATAGTAGCAAACTGAAAAGTCAATGTCTCCCTTGCAACACTGACATGGCAGTGGTAACATGATTCTTCCAGATTCAAAAATTGTATCTCAGTCTTGATAGGTATATGGATAGCACGCTATATGCAAATTAACATTCTTGTCACATGAAAGCTACAGCTGTTAAACACAAAAAGGTGAAAAGCAAATTAGTTTTCTGAATATTTCAGTAAGTTTAAAATCTGTTTCACCCGAGTTTCGTGCAGAGAGTAAAAAATACCACTCTTCCCTCTTTATAAGAACTCTCACTATATACAGATTTTCACTTACACATACTGCACATATTAAGACCATCCCTCTTTATCCATACCAAGATTTTCGGGGGGGGGGGGAAACAAGTCTCTCAAGGAGGCAAGGTCTGCCTCCCATTTTACCCAATGGGTACACCTCCTCTCCACTTTGAGCTCCAGAGACAGAAAAGGGGAGAAATTTGCCTTGAGTGCCCAAATAGGAGTTCCAGGAGGTCGGATTGAATTTTGCATTTCTCCCCCTGGTAGGACAGATGTCCAGAAAGGCCTCCGGTATACTCCTGCAAGCTTTAGGGGAAGCACTTTTCAGGACACACGGAGGACCTAGCACAGCTGGGGAAGAGGTGATATCTGTGCGAGACGCACACACGGCCTGATGGGTAGAGCATCCCCACACTTTCAAGGCATGTGCATTACACGCTCCCTTTTACAGTGTACAGTAGAACCTCGTATCTGCGGAAGATACATTCCTGGGGGCACCCTGCAGTTACTAGAAACCGCGAATAAAAATGAACCTCCATCACAAAAACGACTTATCAGCTTATGATTGCAGCCTTTCTGGGGCTTGTTGCCGATTACAAAATGAAGGCAAGAAGCAAGAAACACTCGCAGGAAGCAAGGCAGAGCGCTGAAAAGAACTTTTCAGCCCTCTGCCTTGCTTCTTGCGAGTGCTTCCTGCAGCAGTTGAACAGCTGATCAGCACTGGGGCTTTAAAAAAAAGACACACAGTGCTAGATTAGCGCTTTGATGTTTAGCGCTGTCCATCTTTTTTAAAGCCCCAGTGCAGATCAGATTTTCACTACAGTGCAAGGACTGTTTTCAGGAACAGATAAGGTATGTATAAAGAGGGAAAGGTGTACCAACAAGAAAACCTATGAAGAACTGAGCACCAGAAACAAAGGAAAGGAAAAGAAGACAGCAGCCCTTTGTTAATCACCTTCATGTATCTTGGGGAGTGGCCTTTAACAATGGGGGGGGAATCAGATTAGCAGCCAGGAGATCTAGAAAAGCAGCTACAATAAAGACTACTCACTACTTCTTACATGGAAAAATACAACAGTAACACATGTACCTATTTACCAACTTACTATACCAACAGCTTCAGGAGAAGCTGCTCACCTTTTTTCAGAGTTCTGCAGGAAGATGAGATGACAGCCTGATGGAATGAGGTGAAATGAAGACAAAGATACAATGAGCAGCATGAAGGATGTAGAACAGAACACTTCCATTCAGAATGACTGTATTCAAATGTTACCCCAAACTACAGTTTGGTTACAGGAACAAGCAAACACAAGCATTGAGACGGCACACTCCCTATCTCCTGTGTACAAAGGATCAGAAGCGTCTAGTCTTGGTTGTCAGCAAGCCAGTTTGCCCTTAAACCCAACCCTGATTTAAAAAAAAAAAATGTGGTTTGCAATACTGGTAACGGACCCCATAGTTGTCCAGGTTTGAACAAAACACAACTTTAGTTTGCACAAACTGGGATCACAAGCCACATCTTATCTGGATTTGAGTGTTTGAACAGACCATGGTTTAGACCAGGGGTATCAATCTGGTTTCATACAGCAATCCGAATAGCATTCAGGGTGCCTGATGAGGGCCGGAAGTGACATCATTAAGCAGCAAGTGACATCATTAAACAGATGGCCAGAAATAAGCACTTTGTTCTCTTTTAGGAACTCATTAAACCCCTGGTTTAGACAAAATGGCAAACCAGGACTTCCTGCGAACTAGAATTCAAAGTTTCTAATCTCCTCCTGTCATGCATAGGGAAAGGGAAGAAGGGACTGCGCAAACCTGAAGCTCATGCTTGCTCATCCTCCTAAAGCCAAACCATAGTCTATCAGTCTATTCTTATTTTCTAAAAACAGAATAATGAAATGGAAAGACAGCAAGTCTATAAATACAACAACAGTTCTGTTACACAATAAACCTGTGAAATGTTTTGCCACCAAGTGTCTCTGAAGTCATGCTCCTGGAACAACAAATCTGTGAAATGTTTTGCCACCAAGTGTCTCTGAAGTCATGCTCCTGGAACAACTTTTTAATCATTTCTACTTTACGGAACAAGCAATAGATTCAGAAACAATGGTCCAACAACCCATTCCTCCCAGCCCACAGATGTACGCATTTAACTCCTGTTGCGTATATACACCCTTGGGTAAAAATGTCTTATTGAGACTTGATCCTTGGGGCATGTGACAATTATGCATTTCCGCTGCACTTTTGCATACAAAGTGCTCTAGGGTTCCATTTTTTCACTCTGTCTCACAACCAGTCTGCTAACATAACCAGAAAGAAGATTTAATTGAAGACTGCCTTTGTATAGCAATTGCTAGAGACTAATCACAGCACTATTTGCCACCACTGAGGAGGAAGGGGAAGGAAAGTGCTAGGACCAATCACCAGCCACCACATGTGCTGACTGGCATGAGACAATCTGTTAAGTTTCACTGGAAACCAAGCCATTGATTGCACCCTCTCTCTGAGGAAACCAGGGAAACCTGAAGAGTTCTTCTCCTTTCTGCTATGTAGGTTAGGCGGGGAGGCAATGACTGATCCAACATCACTCAGCAGACTTCATAGCTGAGGAGGGATTTGAACCCAGGTCCCCCTGGTCCAAGTTCATTATACCACATAAAAAACCTGTGGCTATGGGGCAGAGATGAGACCTGTACAGAGAGAGGGGGAGGCCATAAGAAGGTGGGATTCATATGCAATAGAGGCAGCTTCGCATAGCGAGGCAGGATTAGACACTCCAAGATCAGTTAGCAGACACCATACTTCAAGACACCATACTTCAAGACTACTAGGTGGAAAATATCCTGCTGTCATTTTCCAACAAGCAGCAATACTAGTAGCTAGGGATTAGTTGTGTCCTGGCGGGCCTGCTGGTTGACCGATTGGAACTGTTGCTTGCAGAGAAGGAACTGATCACTCCTCATCTTGTGGGGAGGAGCCATAGCTCAGAGGCAGAGCACATGTTTTGAAGACACATGATCCGAGATTCAGAGCGCAATCCCCTCTAGCAAACGGCAGAGGAAGTGCTTTGTCGTTCGAGAGTGTCGCAAACATGCCGTAAAGACTCTAGAGCAGAGGTTCCCAAACTGGGGCGTCGTGACGTCCCAGCCCATGACGCCCCAGCCCGGAACAAAGGGTTGCTACACCCTTAAGGGGCGTGGCAACCCACAGTGAGGTCGACGGCGCGTTCCAGGATCCCGCCACCTCCGCAGATGAAAAGTGTCTATGTTACCTTCATTAGTGACTTTGGATGTCCAGCGGGGTGTGTGGGGAGCCTGTGGACCCCTCTGCAGGCCTCCCCAGGCATCGGACCGGCCCTCCAACACGATCGCAACCCACTTCTGATTTCGCCGTAAATGGTTTCACCAGTCGATGGCCGAGCCGGCCGGGGGGGGGGGGTGTCGGGTATGGCGGCCGCCATATCCCCAACCCGTTCCCAGGCCGGCGCGGCCTTTACATGGCCTCCTCGGACTTGCGCCAGCTAAATCCCCTTCCCCTGAGTAGACCTGAACATGAAGAGGATCCGGTGGGCAGCCCTGGGCAGCCTGCCAGATACTTTAGGCAGGATTGAGCTGTCAATCTCTAGCATCTTCAACCAAAGAGATCAGGTAGTGGGTGATGAGAGAGACCTGTATCCAAAATCCTGCTGCCAGAGATGACAGTACTACTAGACTAAATGGATCAATTACCTGACTCTGTATAAAAAAAGCATCAGAGAGGTTCACAGTTCATGCATTCCTCTTATTAATGAGGCTAACATGTAGAGTGAAGAGAGTACAGAGTTAAATGTTTAGATCCATGGGAGGGGAGATAAATTAAGCAATGGTGAAACAGAAACTGCCCAATTCCAACACCTATATTGACAGTTTGCAAAGTATGAGGTAGGCCACTTCCAGGTGCACTCAGTTTCCTTAACCTTAAGCCACTCTCAAAGACAGACTATAACAGTTGCTGGACCACAGATGTGCAGAATGTCAATTCCCATGCTTCTCTAAAAAGGGAAAGAAAGAGCAACTAAAACACCAGAATACCACTGACTTTCACTGACATTTTCTTTCAGCTACGCTTAGTCATACAGAGCTACCAATCTGCCTCCCTCCTGTGTGCCACACAACGTGGAGAACTGTCTGTAAACACACAAGGCAAACATGTATTTCATTGCCTTGTATAAACATGTATTTCAATGACATAATCAGAAAAATCTTGCCCATTTTATTCAGACTGTAGGACTTTAATGCTCTCACAGAGCAGAGACTTCTTGCAATGTAAACCAGGATTCTGCCTATGGCTCGATACATTACCATCACTAAACCTTTAAGGTTTATGGATTTTGCTAGAATACCTCATAGGTAAAGGTAAAGGTATCCCTTGACAATTAAGTCCAGTTATGTCTGACTCTAGGGAGCGGTGCTCATCTCCGTTTCAAAGCCGAAGAGCCAGCGCTGTCCGAAGACGTTTCCATGGTCATGTGGCCGGCATGACTCAACACCAAGGCGCATGGAACGCTGTTACCGTCCCACTGACGCGGTACCTATTAATCTACTTGCAATTTCTTGCTTTCGAACTGCTAGGTTGGCAGGAGCCGTCGCACGGATTCGAACTGCTGAGCTTTCGATCGATAGCTCATGGTTCAGTGGTTTAACCCACTGCGCCACCCGCTGGCTCAAGAATACCTCATATCTGTTCTTAAACACTTTCATCACTCAATACTGTAGAATTTCAATTCGCAAGGACTACTAGATTGAAAATGCTGGGCTAAATCCTAAGAAGGTCATGTGGAGATAGGGTGGCATGATGTACTGTTCCACACGTGGTTGTGTCAGCATATATGGAAGAAATTACACCATGAGGTACTGACAATTTTGTATGCAATGTGTTGCATGAGGTGTTATCCAAGCACAAAGCCCAGTATGGATGCCATGCAGATTTCTGTGTGCAACAACCTCACACTTATCACTTCCATATGCATAAGTTCCCTTAAGTGAGCAGAAGGCTAACTTAGGATACAACCCATTGTTTCACAGACAAGGCATTAGGGGACAGGAAATGACAGGTCACAGATATGCATTGCATCTTGGGAAAATTGTGTTGTGATGATTCA
Source organism: Plestiodon gilberti rubricaudatus (assembly GCA_026170595.1). Taxonomy (NCBI): domain Eukaryota; kingdom Metazoa; phylum Chordata; class Lepidosauria; order Squamata; family Scincidae; genus Plestiodon; species Plestiodon gilberti. The sequence goes on along the minus strand of JANXHW010000002.1, from coordinate 20,812,435 downwards.
TATAAGACTTCTCCACACATTCCTCACTGAAAGCTAAAAGATTGCATAGGGCCCACTCCTTTCCAATCCAAGATCCCTCACAATGTTCTCTACTACAAGAATATTAACATTTGATAACTTTGTTGTGAAGTACTGCATTTAAGTACTGTAGAAACAACAGAAGTCTTGTACAGCATAGTGTAGTAGAAAAAAAGTGACTTTTCCAAAGTCACCTGGTGAATTTGTTGAGCAGGGATATGAATCCAGGTCTCTCAAGCTCCAACTTTTCCTTACTAATGGGCCTCAGTCATATTAGTTCAGAAATGCAATTACCGTATTGTCCCGAGTATAAGACGCACCTGATTATAAGACGCACCCTTAAAGTTTGGTGCTATTAAAAAAATTTAATTAAATCACTGGCATTAAATTGCAACAGCCTGATTATAAGACGCACCCATAGTTTCAAAACTTAAATTAGGAGAAAAAAGTGAGTCTTATACTCAGACCAATACGGTATTTGCTACATTTACATCCTGCCTTTGTGTCATGAACTCAAGGCAGAGTCGATGGGATTCCCAGACAGTCTCCCATCAGACAACGGCCAAACCTAGACCTGCTTAGGTTCAGCAAGATGACTGCCACAGGCCTTCATGAATACCCCCTCTTCCTGCCAATTTCCCTCCAAGATCATCATAGCAATATTACAAGAAATTATAAGATTTCCACATCTTCTTCTGTAGATTAGAAAACATATAGTAATATAAATTAAGTAGACAACACAACGTGAGATGTATTATTATGATAACTAAAGAAAATATTTAAAAATCCTTGTGAAAGCCAACTAAAAGGCAGTTCCTGCATTTTACCCTTCAAACATCCATCACCATCATAATCCCTCATTTTTATGATGGTTTGAGTGTACACTCTATGCATATTATCTCTGATTGAAATAAGAACCTGTTCATATGTTTTTAATATTATATATTAATGTTCTCCTAAAAAACAGCACAGTCACCCAAAGCAGGAAAATACTGTATCCAAAATTAATGTTTACCCTCTACAACAAATGTTTGCCTCTCTCTTGCCCTTGCCCTTTCTTTTTAATGAACAATGATCTTGTGTTATTAAAAAGGAAAAGAAAACAGTGGGCTACTGTAATCATAACAAAAAGCCTTATGAATTCACCAGACCTACGGTAAGTTACATTTCACATGAAGCTCCAATGACACCTTGTAAGAATACCCCACACATTATTTTTCTAGCACTTTCCGATATGTATCATATGTATCAAAGCATATCATCACTGAAACAATTTACCTAGCAATCAAAATTGTCACCAGCTTGTAAACTAGAAGTGTGTATGAAGTTGTCATAACCAAAAGGTCAAAGTCTTCACTGAAATAGTACCATCACAAAGTTTCTGCCATTTGCTCCAATTCAAGATTCTATACTCAGAAAAGTGTTCAGCATGTCTAGTTAAGTAATGAAGAACAGACTTATACCCTCCCTCGGTATCTTAGAGAATTTTCTGAAATGCACATTGAACATAAACATAAACCAGCTTAGCACCAACAAAACACTAGCAGCCATAGAAACCAGAATGGGGAAGAAGTCAGTTTGACAGGAGTATCAGGAAAGGATCAAGGAAAGTAGAAGAGAAAAGCCATGATAATGTAGGTTAATGAATCCCTGTATTCAACCCAAAAAAATGTGTGGTTCAGTGAAAATAAAGTTTCATGTGCATGTGAGCATTTGCACACTAAATCCACAACCTGAATACAAAATGTACATAAACTCACTGATTTGTTTGAATTAGCTCAATTGCACAAATATTTGCTGGTTTGCAGAAATATTTTTATCAGCCTATCAGCTTGCACTTATCTAACCAGAGCAATAGTCCAGCAAGCTATTTTCCTGGAATGACATACTGCTTTCCCTGGGAATGGCCATCTTGTGCGCGTGCGCATGCGTTCAACCCCTTGCAGGATCTCTGTCAACAGGACTTGAGCCATCTAGCATTGGCAAGGACTATGCTCTCACCATATCCTGTATTTATTTTCATGTTATTCCCTGCCCCCGCCCCCCCCCCCCCAAAAAAAAAAGTGAATGGCAACCAGTCACTTATATGGGAGAAAGGAGGACTTGGAAACACCTTCAGAATGAAGACCAAACCTGTTGCCTGCCTCTGGAAACCATGGCTATTAAAAATCAAGCCAGCTCTTACCTGCATAGGCCTACCGCTTCACCTATGTAGCCATATCCAAGGTTTTGTTTCTTGGTCATGCTAGGAATGCATCAGGTTGTCAGGAAGATGAAATGGAAGGTAGGAACAGGCAAGAACAGGCTTTTATATGTGCCAATATCTAACTAGTTCATTTGAAGTCACACATTTCTACTAAAGTCACATACCTGGTTTGACTGGTGCCTGGCACCAGAGTACCTGGTGGGTGCGGAACATCCGCAAGCAGGGTGCCTTTACAGTCTTCACCTTGTGACACACCACATTGTTGAAGAGCGGACTGGAGCAACTAGTAACAACTGTACGCAGGAGGCTTGCCATGTTGCCCAAGATCCAGAAAGCAGGATGACCCTGCTAGGAAGCTGCACAGCTGTCCTGCTGGTATACAAAACACACCAGAAGCCTGTTTAGCAAATAAGGGCACCAAACACTTGGAAGGCACAACATTGCTTATTTAAGAGCGAGAGAGACCACTATTGCACTAAAGTTCACATCCAGACTCCTCAGCAGTTTGGCAAGTTTCATTACCCCTTCTCTGGAAAGTGGCAGCATTTAGTGCTATTTTTAGATCTTTGGCATCTTAAGAATGCATCTAGGAAGAATATTTTAAAAAACACAGTACAATACAGTACATGGATTTACAGAGCAATGCTATGCATCAGAAGCAAGTCCCATTGCATTCAATGAGAATTACTCCCAGGTAAGTGCATGCAGGACTGAACTGTTAAGGTAAGCATATTCTGATAGAAAATTTAACGGTTTAAATTATAACCTTTCCAATCTAGGCCTATTTTCTTGAAGTAATTCCATTTTAATTCACTGGAAATCACTTCAAAAATGAGATTAGCCTTCTCATGTTTAACTTACTTCTATCCTTCCCATATAAATGAACTACCACAAAAACATTGAATATAAAGTATAATTTATATTAATTCATGGCTGTATACACTAGGGCTTGCATCACCCAGTGCAAGAGGTCATCGCAACACCCCAGTTGTCCTACTAGGGTTGGTGTCACCCCGGTGTGGAAACTCATGATGTCACCCCCATTAACTTTATTTTATTATACTATATAATAGTACAGGTCACTCACAAATCAGTAACCAACCAAAAAAAACCAGTGACCAACTTGATGACTCACAAAGCTGAATAAGAATTCTAGTATTAGCTCTGATACATAGAAATTAAAGCTTACATTTAACACCTTATTGGTTCCATACTGTGTCATAAGAACACCTCATTGGCTCTTGGAACAATCAGTCTCATAGGTCTGTCTTGAGTTAAGGAAATCCACTTTTTGTTACATAAGGCAGTTGGGCTTTCTGTTTCCGGTTATTTGGCCATAATGTTTGATAGAATAAAGATACTTCAAAACTGTTTGTTCCATTACATTTTGCATGAAATTACACATTGAACGACATATAACATGATGGTATTATTCATAAATACAGAGTTTCTACCATTCTGGCCACTATTGGTGTTTCCCCCACACACACACACACACCGAGGGTGTCACCCATTGCAGTCCGCACCCCCTAATTACGCCATTGTGTATGAATCACTAACTTTAAAGAGGACTATTGTTTGTTATTACCAGTACTTGTACTTCCATGGATTTGCAGTACATTCTAGTAGCATTAAAGGCCGCTTCAGACCGCACAAATCTCGGTTCGTCCCGGATCTTAGCGGATCTTAGCCGAGGCGTGCTTGGGTGTCTGGTTAACATAACGGAAGCGAGCGGTCTCCCGACTGCCGGCACGCTCGAACATCCCCTGGGCCATGTTTTCAGGGGGACGCACAGCGACGCTACTGGAGCCACCAATCAGAAGAGAGGGGGAGGAGTGTTAGCCAATCACCGTGGAGGTTTCTTCCAAGAAGGCAGGACAAAAGGAGGGAGACACTCCTACAGACAGGCAGGTCGGTGGCCAGCCTCTCGCGCTCGCTCGTCTTCGTTCGCTTCCGCAAGCGGTCTGAAACAGCTCTTAGATCAATGAAGGTTTAAGTCATGTTTTTGATAAGATCTATGCTATTATTATGGGTAAGATAAATTGAGTAACCTGCATTTATGATGTTCTTCCCTTGAAAACAGAGTTACGATTAAAAGGACATTACAATCTTCATCTATGAAAACAAAGAAAGGCAAAAAAAAAAAACACCACCACGTTGTATACAGATGGTATCTCTATGGCACAGATATAGCACCATGCACCCCCTACTTAAGTATGGTCTCACAAACAAATACAGCTATTTCTTAATGCAGGTACTGCATATGTGGCTCAAGAATTAATATCTTCTTCTGCCAGAAACCTAATTATTTTAATGCAACCATAAAAAGGTAAAGGTGACCCCTGACAATTAAGTCCAGTCGTGTCTGACTCTAGGGTGTGGTGCTCATCCCCATTTCAAAGCCGAAGAGCCAGCGTTGTCCAAAGACACCTCCGTGGTCATGTGGCCGGCATGACTCTCCTTGCCGCAGCGCGTAGCATGCAGCTGGAACACGGAGCGCTGTTTACCTTCCCGCAAGCGGTACCTATTTATCTACTCGCATTAACATGCTTTGGAACTGCTAGGTTGGCAGGAGCCGGCCAAGCAACAAGAGCTCACCCCGTCGCAGATTCGAACTGCCGACCTTTAGTAGCACCCAAAAGACTGAAAAAGTAACAGTAATCTGGAACACTCAGAGCAACATAGAGTTCACTTTGACATAGAGCAACACTTTGAAAGCCTGCATATTCTCATTCCAACACAAACTGACTTAGGGCCCAATCCTATCCAACTTTCCAGTGCTGATGCACCTGTGCTGTACACTGCATTCTGTGGTGGGGCAGTCACGGAGGCCTCCTCAAGTTAAGGGAACATTTGGTGCCTTATCTCAGGGCTGCATTGAAGCTGCATAGGCACTGGAAAGCTGGATAGGATTGGGCCCTTAATATAAGAGCCAGTACTTCTGAGACAGATGTGTCAACAATTGACCTTACCTACCAACACACAAAGCATTCATAGTTTCTTTTTTAAAAAGAAAAACTCTTTTAAACACTGAGAAAATTAAACACAGCATTCTGGGTTTACAGAATACTAAGAAATGTGGATAACATTTTAGTTACTACGTTTTTATAAAATACTGGAGTACGCCAAAAATGTACCACCACTGCAGAGCTATTCAACAAGCACAAAGAAAATACAGTTCTAATATTTCAAGACAACTCTTACTCAGCCTGACGTACAAATCAAAAGTTTCCTACGAGCAAAGTTACTAAAGCAATTGCCATAAATAGAAGCACCATAGCAGTGCAAGACAGAACCATGCCACGTACTCAAATATTCAAGAGGCCTAAAAAATATACTCCCCCTATAACAGAAATAAAATGTACAGTATCTGTGACCCTTTTGCCCAAGCAGGTAAACAGCTGTCAGATAAAAGTGTTTCCTTAAATGAATAACCCGACCATTACTGCATGACCACGTCTGCAGGAAACGCGAGAAGCGATTCCCCATTCATTAGCAAGTTCCAATTGGCTGCATGCTGAAGGCAACGCTATGCATAATTTGCACCAGACACACATGATTGGACACAGCTCTTTATCAGTCTCTAACTGGAGTCAGTTCATTCATTGAGACAGTTTTCACAACTCCTTCCCTCAAGAGTCGTGAACTTTAAGTTAGGCAGCACGCTGTCACTGTAGCCACCCATCAAGGAATACAGTTCACTGGAGCCTGAAACTGGAGGTCAGAGCTCCTGTGCTTTCTGTCTACAAGTGCATGTTTGAATGCCACAGCTTTGGGCTGTAATCTTAGTCTTGGGCTGCACACTGAACGGGGAGTGGGCCCAACTGAACTCAATGCAGCCTACTTCTGAGTAAACTTTATAGGATTGCACTATTAGAGCGGGTAGGGGTTACACTTGCAAATTCAAACTTTGCTCTTTGTCAGTATATCTAAACTGTTTTAAAGAGTACAATTTATCCTTGCTTCAGAAAAATTAAGAGCTGATTAGCCTGGCCTTGTCTTGCTGGAGACAAAAAAGGGGAGCTAATATCCAAGGAGAAAGTTGGAAGCAAGATACAGAAGAGTTTCCTGCTCTTAAGTTTCAGAAATACACATGATATGATAAACATGACAATTAATTCCATTTTTGAATTTGGAACCTACGTAGTCCTATGAGCTCAGGATCTGTAACCATATATCTAAAATGCCCATTAAACTTAGAACAAACATGAGGCAGATTTAAATCTCCACCTTCCAGCATCACCTTGAACACCAGCTCAAAAATAAAAAAGGCTTATAACATTTCCACAGTAATGGTACCTAATCTCTATCTAAAGGAATTGAGTTTACAGTCCTAAGGCAGCTGCTGCACACTGTTCTTCTTGCCCTTTCTGCACAACTCAATAGATGGCACCCTCAAAAGGGGCTCTCAGCCAAATTAGATTAGACACAGGAAAGAGAGAAGCTTTTAAGGCCAATTTGCAGTGCTGCACAAGGAAATCATGCCTCTCCAAATCACTAGTCACAGTCAACAGACATATGCCGGGAACCATGGGCCAAACACAACTCCATGTGTGCTCATGGCAGCTTGAAGATAAGCATCTTCCATGGTGTTTAGTACTGGAAACTTCATTGCAGCATGACCTGGTTCTTAGATATTTGGATGTTAAAGGTGACCTATGGGAGGCAAGCATTACCTTGCATTGTACCTGGACTACAGCAAATCAATGCAGACACTACAGCACTGTGAGGAAGCACTTCCAGAGGAAGAAAGGCTATCACTAGCCACAGAGCTACTCTGGGTTTAAAAAACAAAAAAAAAAAGAGCCAAGACCTCTCAACAGTTTGCCAGGAGAATCCAAAGACCACTTGAGAGTCACGCCTAGGTGTTAATTAGCATCAAAGCATATTGTTATTTCACATAAATCTGGAACCACAGTTCTAAACTGGTCCTAGGCGAGTTTTTGCTTCTTGAAAGAGTTATGTTTCTTACCCTCCAGTCATCAGACTTTCTCACATCTGAAGATGAGGGTGCGACTCCCAAGAACAGACTCATCACTTTCAAAGTAATGAGGGAAGCAACTTGCAATTGAATCATTCCTCTCAACCGGGTTCCCAGATCCTCCACCCCTCCCCTGCCCTTTTTATGTCAGAGGGCCTCAGGAAATCTTGGAATGGGCCCGGTTGAGTCTAAAGCAAGGTCATTTACTCCACTCCAGCTGTACGGCTGGGCTGACCTCCACGTCAAGAGACAGCTTTGTTGACTTTGGCGCAACTGTTGCAACTCTCCTCTGACAGGGGAGTCAAAGAAGCGATCTCGGGCTCCAGGAGTGCACGTTTGTGTCTTTCAGTTGATTTTTGCTTCCAAACACTGAAGCTCAGATGACATGAAGATCCATTCTGCTATGTTTCTCCAAAGCTTCTTTTCCATACCTTACCTACAAACTTCGGTTATTATGACTGGCCCCAAGCCCCACGTCGATCATTTTGTGGCTCTAGTTTTCTTGGCAGAGGGCAGGCAGACCATGCACGGTGCAGAGAGAGAACCTCACCGATCCTCTAAACACGCTTAGCTCGGAGCAAGTCTCGCTAACGTGAATGCCCCCCCGCCTGCGGATCACAGCCCTATTGCGGTGTCTGCTGATTCTGAAGAATAACGGCAGATTGGGGGGGGGGGGGGGAAGCAGCTGTTTCACTTTTCTCTCTTCCCCCTCCCCCCGCGGCAATCTTGGAGGGCCTAGAATAGCAACAGTTCTGCGATTCTTTGTTTCCAGAGTACTCATTGCGGTTTCTGCGTGGAGGAACATTGGATGGGCGGCAGCTTAACCCTTTGTGTTTAACCCCGTTCCTTCCAACCAAGAGGAAGGACGCGAGGCAGCTCTCTGGCTCCCCCCACTTCTCCCCGCCGCCCCCAATTCTCTTCGACGTTCCTGCTGCAACTGTGATGGATGCAAATGTCTTCTAGCCCTTCATTACACTGTTACATCTGCAGGGCGTTAAAAGGTGAAAAGTGCAACGGTTTAATCCTCCGCCGAAGGCAATCACAGCAAGCAACAGACGTAACCTGGAGAATCCGCCTCCCAAAACCCGCGGCCAAAAATATAAAGCAGGTGAGGAGGGGGAAACTACGACAGCTAGCTACCTACCTACCGCCCGTCGCGCCCTCTTCTTCCCGCTTGCAGTTGCTTTGACCTTCCCGGCTCTCTGGAGCCGGCGCGAGACGGGAAGCACAAGCGGAGCGGGCGCGAGGCCCCGGCCAAATGGGCGGGGCGCGCGACGCTTGCAACCCTGAATTGGAGGAAGCCTGGATGAGAGTAAAGCCGGGGAGGAGGAGAGAAAAAAGAGGCGCCGCTTAGGTAGAGAAAGCTAGGCGGGTCACGTGGTGAGAAGCCGCTCTTGACTCTCCCAAAGGAGGGGCGGCAGAGGGTCTCGAACACGTGATGACCCTTCGGCGGTTCGTAGAAAGCTGCGGCGCGCGCATGGCTGTGCAATTGGGAGTGCAATAGCTAGGGCTGCCTGTTTTCGTTTCCCAATAGGAAAGTGACAGCAGTTTATCAGGCTTAACTTAGGCAGGGAGTAGTTGTATTTTCGCACCCTCCTAAGATTCCCTTCTTTGTCTGCTGTGTTATGTGATATCTTTGTCAAACGTCCCGTTAGATCTGAATCCTCGCCCGAATAAAAAATGTACTTTTTTAAATTCAGTGTTGGAGTCAAATACTGTATACGCAACGCAAAGTCATAAATTTGAAAGGTTGCCTTGAGCATTATTATTACACCGGCGGGGGGGGAGGAGGGGGAAGTAACTCTTCATTAACCTGCATTCACCTTTGGCAATACAGGAATAAAACAGCAAGAAAAGATAATAGGGTAAATAATAGTGGTTTTACTACTGTACGTCCAACACTGAAATGAACAGCAGGTCAGGTGTATGTTAATTTCAATTTGTCATTTAGTGCATTTGGGGTAAAAATGGCCCCAAAGCTGTCAAAAGTACACATTGTAATGTTGTACAAAAAAAATGCAAAGGGTTGGAGGCATAAAATTCCATCTGGTAATTTATCTCATTAACAGCGCAATCCTAACCAACTTTCCAGCACAGCCACAATGCAGCCCGAGGTAAGGGAACAAATCTTCCCTCACCTTGAAGAGTCCTCCATGACTAGGCTTACCAGATTTCTGCCCCCCCCAAGGGGGACAGAAGTGACATCACAAGAAGGCGGGTCAAAAACTGTGATGTCACTTCCGCCGGAAGTGGGCGTGTCCACCGGAAGTGGGCGTGTCCACTGTAAAATAAATACAGTATTTTGCCTTTTTCCCGTGCCTCTGAGCACGTGCAGATTGCCGCCGCTGTTTTTGTCCCAGCCAGCCAGGTGCATTGTAATGGCCAGTGCTGGCCGTCACAACGCAGCCAGCTGGCTGGGATGAAAACAGCAGTGGCACTCTGCACGTGCTCAGAGGCACGTGAAAAAAGGTAAAATACTGTATTTTATTTTCCTGTGCTAAATACTGTGCTCTTTTATTTGTGTATTTTATTTTATTTGTGTTTGTTGTGTATGTGTGTGTATTGTATGTGAATTCATTTACTAGTCCCGCCCCGGCCTGCCGGCTGCATCGCGGCCAGCCGGAGCTCTTCTGAGACTGTGCTGCCTGCTGCAGCACGTCTCCGTCCTAATCTTCCTAGTCTCGCGCGCCTGCGCGAGACTGGAAGCACTCGGAAGATGTCCGAGTTCACTCGGACAACTTCGGAGACATTCCAGCCTCGCGCGCATGCGCGTGAAGCTGGAACGTCTCGGAAGTTGTCCGAGTGAACTTCGGACATCTTCCGAGACATTCCAGCCTCGCATGCGCGCGAAGCTGGAACATCTCGAATGATGTCCGAAGTTCACTCGGACAACTTCCGAGACATTCCAGCCTCGCGCACATGCGCGCGAGGCTGGAATGTCTCCGAAGTTGTCCGAGTGAACTCGGACATCTTCCGAGTGCTTCCAGTCTCGCGCAAACGCGCGAGACTAGGAAGATTAGGGACGGAGATGTGCTGCAGCAGGCAGCACAGTCTCAGAAGAGCTCCGGTCTGCTGCGATGCAGCCGGCAGGCCGGGCCGGGACTAAACTACAGTTCGGGGGGGACAAAAGGGGCTTGCCGGAACTTTCCCGGTCATTTCCGGGACGATGGTAAGCCTATCCATGACTGCCCCTGCACTGCAAAATGCAGTGTGCGCCCTGTTGGCATGGTTACCGGCCCTGGAAAGTTGGTTAGGATTGCGCTGTGAGGCTGAGTACTACATGAAGTATGGAGTTGTCAAAGACTGAAATCAAACATCCCCCCCTTTTCCTGGTCAAGTGGACTCTGTTTTTCAGGCATTACACTCATTCAGATAAACCAGTCATGGGTACAAATTATGGTAAGATTTTTTTCTTAGTTGAGTAAGTAGCAGGCACCGGTTTTCTAACCTGACTTTGAGAAGGAATCTAAGACTTGGAGGCAGTCAAGCCACATGATGTACATGATGGCCTAAAATTGTTCCCTAACTTTCAAAAAATTAAAATTAAATTCAGAGCCATAGTTTACCCTAGAGAACATAAATGTAATCCAGGAATGTGCACTTGAAAAATTAAAATCTGGGATTATTGTGCTACCACAATTGCATGCATTATACTACTGTGTCAACAAGTACTGACAGGGCATGGGTCTCCCTCATGCTGCTTTGGATACAAACAATGATTCATTATTCCAGGCACTCTTCAGAATCTAATAACAGCCAACATGAACCAAAGGCTGCTGCTGGAGCATTTACTTGCACCAGATTAGCAAATAGTGCCAGACAGACTTCCACAGAAAAGGATGCAGTTTTAGAAAACTTGCCTGCAAATGAGTCCCATCAATGTCTGTGAAGGAAAAAGAAAGGCAAAATGGGCACAGTGCCTAGGAGTTAGTGACAGCCCTTTCTTGCTTTCCAGTCTACTTTTCTACTGGTCAGAAAAATGATAGCTTTGCCACCACCAAGTCTAGGCAACTCAGACAGGAGGTCACCTTGGGGAGTATCCCTCTGTGGTGAGCAGAGAGCCCCACAATCTGGGTGTTCCTTTCATCTAGAAATTAAACTCCAGTGGAACTGGAACAATCTGGGAAGTGTGGCAACCAACCTACCTGCTCCTGAACAAACATGAACCAGGCAGGTCCTGAGAGCCAGAGTGGTGTAGTGGTTCTGGTGTTGGACTTACATCTAGAAGATCCAGGTTCAAATCCCTGCTCAGCCATGAAGCTTCCTGGGTGACCTTGGGCCAGTTGCTATCACTCAGCCTCACCTACCTTACAGGGTTGCTGTGAGGACAAGAGGAGAGAAGGAACAATGTACAATACCCTCACCTGGAGGAAGGGCAGTATAAAAATGTGAAAAATAAATAGAAAGAAAGGGGTTTATTAAAGGCCTGAAGGAACAAAGCAAAAAGAAGGGCAGGATTGGAAAGGGATCAAAACAAGGCACATACCCAAAAAGAAAAGTATGACAAAAAGGTGGGGTGGTTGGCAAACGTTTGACAAGATTAAAATGCAAGTGGAAAAATAAACAAATTATCCTGATGCATTTAACTGACCATTGTCCCTGTTCTTATTTACTCATACTACTCCAGGTTCTGGTCCATATACACCCGTGATGTCACAAGGTGGGTGAGTATGGCCCTTTCCTTAAAACAACAGCTGTTCTACAGAGGTGGACCGGGCAACATGTACAAGCATCTGTGTATGTGACGTTATAAATCCTACAGTTGATGATGTCATGTAAAGGTAAAGGTGACCCCTGACAATTAAGTCCAGTCGTGTCCGACTCTAGGGTGTGGTGCTCGTCCCCATTTCAAAGCCGAAGAGCCAGCGTTGTCCAAAGACGCCTCCGTGGTCATGTGGCCGGCATGACTCTCCTTGTCATAGGTCCATCCAATTAGATGGTTCACAACTACCTGGGCATCTCCACCTGTCCCTTGCACTTGTCAAATAGGGCTTGGATGTCCAGTTGGCTGTTGCATGCCAATCCCAGCAAGAGGACTGGCTGAGATCTAATGGGTTTTTTTTTTGGGGGGGGGGGAAGCTAGATAAGAAGACAAGTAATACACAAAAGGACCAGTCTGTACTGACATGTGGGGTGTCACTGCAATGGTGCTTGTCAGGGACGACACTGGGAGAAGACAAGCTGACCGAAGGGAGTAGTGTGTGCAGTGGTTTGCACTCACATACCCCTTCCTGCTCCCTGCTTTCCCTTTTTACTGGATAAGCAGCTGAATGGGGGAGGGGAGAAAAATTGGTAGTTTCTATCTGCTGCCACGGTCTTCCCAGGCTATAGAGACCAGGCAGAAGGGAGGGCGCATCTGGGAAAAACCACCATCCCAGGACAGCACTGAACCCCACAGTTTCTAATTAAAAATCAAAACTACCATAGAGTCTGCAAGAACAATCAAACATGAAAATCCATTGACTTACCCATAAACATGGACTAGGCAGGCAAGAGTCAAAAGATAACTAGTTTATTTTTTTAAAAAATCCAGAGAAAGGGGAATTAAAACAAATGGAGGAAAGGGTGGGTGGGTGGATGTACAAATTGGCATATGGAAAATATCTGAACTTGGCTGGATGGGCAGACAGAAAAATGTGATGAAATGGATACAATAATTGATGGGGAAATTAGATGCTCTCTGGCATATATTTGGAGGTGCATTCCCACTTATTAGCAGAGTTCCCTCCTCCACCCAGCCCAGGCAGACTGCTTTGCTTAGCTAAATGAATACACACGAGGCATTGACAAAATGTACCTGTTCTGGCCAATGGAGGCCGTCTGAATCGGGCCACATAAATCTGTGTGGATTAGTTCTAGCACTTGGCTTGTGCGTTTCTCAGTTCTCGCTGGAAAAACAGGTCTTATCCCTTTAGCTTTCACGCAAGTCACGCACCTGTCTGGATGGTTGCTACAGTATATTACCTGTGAATCTTCTGCCAGGTCTTTCCTCTGCAGGTCCATTATTGCTTTGATGTCTCGATGGCCATACCTTCGGTGCCACAGGTGAGTGCACTGCTTTCCACATGGCTGCTGGGCAGACATCGCACGGCTCTCAGGTTGTTCTGGTTCTGCTGTGTCTAGAACAAAAACTCCATCCTGCTCAGATGCCTGAGCTATTAGTTCACCATTTTTCAAAATATCACATTTCCCCCCTTCAAAAGTCACAGTCAGTCCTTGCCTGTTTAAAGCGGATACGCTGAGCATGTTTTGATCCACGTCTGGGGCGAAGGTCACATTACTTACTGTGATCTCATATATGTGATCACCTGTAGTGCATAAAATGTCTCCTTTACCTTTACCTTGTATTTTAATTTTTCTTCCACCTGCTACAGAAATCTCACCAGAATAGGTTGTGTCTAATTCTTGAAAAAATTCCATTTTTCCCGTGGTGTGATGAGAGCATCCAGAGTCCACCAGCCAGAGTTTCTGGTTCCAATTTTGGGACTGGTCCAGACCAAGAGCTCTGTGCTGTTGCTCTCTAAGATAAAAGTTACACTGTCTCTTGTTATTCTGGCTGCTTCCTGGAGGATGCTGTGGGTTTCCACCCCTCCCTTTCTTTCTATAATCCCCTCCTGTTCTCTCAGTGGGGTTCCTGGAGTCAGTTGGAGTAGGTGTGAATTTTTCCCTCTTTGAAGTCTCACAGTCCCTAGCCCAAGGAATCCACAAGAGTAGCAGATTAGCTTCCTCTTGTCTGGCACCGCTGCCTACATTCTATAGTTTGATTCAGAATGCTGCTTTGTGACACATATATCACATTCATTTCTCAGTTCAGCCAGTATCTGGGAATATATCTTATTCTCTCTTGCTTGCATTGCGCTTTTGAACGCAGAGAACACGGAAGTGTCTAAGGAACCAAGCAAAAAAGCTGTTTGTTGTTCTGCACTGAAGATCAAACCCGTCAATGCCAGCGCATTGAAAATCTGAGTCAGTTTACTGCAGTGAGATTCATAATCTTGCTTTCTGAGCAATTTATGCGCACACAATTCAACAATTAAGCTGCATTGGTCATTAACACCCGTCTTCGCATATTTTTCATTTAAAGTTCTCATCATTTCTGCTGCAGTAGCTGCATTGTCCACATATGGTCTGCTCTCTTCAGTCAGAGTTCTATATATTAAATATTGAGCAGTGTCATCATCCTGTATCCAGTCCTGGATCGCCTTGGCTGGGCTACCGTCTGCTGGACGATTTTTGCTCAAAACATAGAAAACTCTATTTACTTTCAGTTCACCTTCAATAATTCGTTTCCAACTCTGAAACGATTTAGGGTTCAGTGTGGTCACGGCTAGATCTCCTGTCCTTAGCCTTCCTGTTGCCATCATGTTAGCTTTAAGCAAGTCTTTGCCTTACAATGGGTGGAGAAAAACAACAACGACCAAATATCTATCTCTCTCTCTCTCTCTCTCTCTCTCTCTCTCTCTCTCTCTCTCTCTCTCTCTCTCTCCAGAGTTAATCCTTTATGCCAGAGGTTCCCTAACTCCTGGGAAGGCCCTCCGCTGCTCTAAGTAGAAGCAGGGCCTTCCCAGGGGTCGCGATGACACGCCCGGGATCGCGCCGCCACCGCCATGCTCAGGATCACCCTTTTTACCTTCATTGGTGGGCAGTGGGTGTCTGGCGGGGGTTGTGGGGAGCCTGCGGACCCCTCCGTAGGCCTCCCCAAGCGTCGGAGCAGCGCTCCGACGCGATCGCAACTCACTTCCGGTTTCTCGTAAAACCGGAAGTGGGGTGCAATCACGTCGGAGCACTGCTCCAACGCTTGGGGAGGCCTGCGGAGGGGTCCGCAGGCTCCCCACAACCCCCGCCGGACACCCACTGCCCACCAATGAAGGTAACAAGGACGATCCTGGGCACGGCGGTGGCGGCGGCGGCGGCGGCGGCGCGATCCCGGGCGCACCATCGACGTCACCGCAGGTTGCCATGCCCCTTAAGGGCATAGCAACCCTTTGTTCCCGGCTGGGGCGTTGCGACGCCCCAGTTAGGGAACCACTGCTTTATGCGCAGCATTTGCGTATTCTGGGCCCCATAACCTGATGGGGAAATTAGATGCTCTCTGGCATATATTGGGAGGTGCGTTCCCACTTATTAGCAGAGTTCCCTCCTCCACCCAGGCAGACTGCTTTGCTTAGCTAAATGAATACACACGAGGCATTGCTTTGTAGTTGTAAAAAGAAGAAGAGTTTACTCACAGTTTAGTTTGCATATATACATAGCTTCTGACCATCAATCAGAGGTACATCCTAGACTTAAGATAGAACCCCCCTAGAGCTGGGGCTCCCTGCATGGGTAATCAATAACACCCAGTAGATGGATCTGAGATGCTACTCAAGAGTAAAGCACCCCTGCACATTTTGCACTGCTAACAGTGCAATCTACTCTAACATTTGAACAGCGGAGGTCACACTCTGCTATTCAAAAATGTCACAAATGTGCCGTAAAGCACGTTCGCAACTATTTTAGAGTCAGGGCTGCCAGCGCAGAGGCCGTCAGCCCTCACTCTGGCGCCAGATCGACCCAGCCGCCGCTGTAGGAAGGTAAGGCTCCTGCTGGCAGGAGTAGGGGCAGTCCGGGCGGTGAGGGAGGGTGGCGGTTGGCCAAGCAGGCCCAGGAGGGGGCGGCGATGGCGGTCACCACATCCCTGTCCCGTTCCCAGGATGGTGCGGTCATTACACGACCTCCTCGGGCTTACGGCTGGCGGAAATCTGAGGAGACCCATTGGGGCCTCCCCGCACTACACCGGGCGAAGGGAATGAACTTCCCCTTCCCCCAAGGAGACCTCCAGGCTGATCATGATCGACCGGGAATGGGGATAGGATCCAGCGGTCGGCCCTAGGGTCATCCGCAGATTTTTATGGTGGATTGCGCTCTAAATCAATGAAGTTTGCAAACTGGCTTGGAATGAAAACAAACAGAAACAAAAAATTAATTCCCTGATGAACAATGACAAAGTCAAAGACCCAATTGTACATACAGATTGCACAGACAGTGCTTTGCATGATCAAAGCATTACTTTTAACAGGATACAATCTTTCTCCCAAACCTTTGTGGATGTGTTCAAACACCTTGTATGCATATTGAATGTGATGTGTGCATAGCCCTAGTGATGGACTCAAAGGAGTTGTCAATTGGGTGGGAGTAATGATAACAGCGTGTTTCCAATCCTACACCACAGGTGAGGTTATATGCATGAGTCATGTGGGATAAGGAAGTAAGAAACAAAGTAGTGATGTGTTATTAGAGCAAACTGCAATGAAATGATAGGGAGGACCAGCTATAGAAATGAGAGGCAGACAGAGATCAACTGGGGTAGAGAGAGCACCTAAAATTTGAGCCAAATTTTCATTGGTCACGCATGTTGAAATTATTCAGAAGACTGGGTGCATGAAAATATCTGCCACAAGGTGGCTAATTAAATCTCAGAGTTAAAAATGATCTGATTCAGCCACATACCGGTAAATCAGACTGAAAGATAATTAACACAAAGAATTGGCAGAGTTATATGCCTGCCTGTCTCTCTATATCACACACAGCTTAGATTGAATATGCATGCAGAAAAGTAGTTGCCTGAACCATTCTAGCACACAACACACACTGATTTTTGCTATGCCATTTGAAAACACTGAAACAGGGCCAGGGTTGAAGATTGCCTAGAAGCCATGTCCTCTGGCCAGGAAGCTGATCTCTACCATACCCCTCTCTTTTCACAGAATGGAGGATATGGCTTTCAGACAAGTTTTAGGGCGCAATACACCCTAAATATAGGCCGGCAGAGTGCGCAATCTGCCAGCCTAAGGTGCTGCAAAAGTGTGCAGTACCTCTGGAGTAAGCAGCACCAGCACAGAGGCCAATGCCGTTCACTCCGCCATCCCCCAAACTCTGTGCCGCCTGACCTAGGTAAACCCTGTGCTAGGCAGCAGGAGGGCATGGGGAGGGAGGGACGAGGTGGGGGGGAAGGGGGCCATTGGCTGGCCCAGCCCGGGAGGGGGCAGGGATATCGGCGGCACACTCAACCATATCCCCGTCCTCTTCCCAGGCCGGCCTTACACGGCCTTACAGCTAAAGAGCTGGCGCACAACTGAGGAGGCCCATTAGCACTTACTCTGGAGAAAGGGGATGAATGTGAACCCCATTGGCATCGGTATGGCTGCATCCTGACTAGGATGCAACGGCTGGCCATTTCGGCCGGCCGCCACATCTTAGGCAAGATCAGGCTGTAAGTCTTTAGTTTTGGCATATCAGTGTGTGGGGGCCAGCTGTCAGCAGAGCTTTGTGCCCCAAAGCTCATTTAATTGGCTCCAATAAGTTTTTCGAGCAACTCCTGAAAGAAAATAGTTTTAAAAAAAGGGCTTCCCCCAATTTTTCTGGATTTTTGTTGTGGAAATTAGGGTACCCCCTCCTCACTGAAATTAGAAATGAAATTTTGGCTTTTTTTTTCATGGCCAGGGCCCTGGCTTTTGAATCCACTTTGTTTTGAGCACCTCAGGTGCAAGTGATCAGCTGTACACAGCTGTAAGCAGGAGCTACACCAGGCGTTGCTCAAAGCACTCATTGGATTGCATGGTTAACAGAATAGACCTAATGCAGTCATTTTGCATTTAGCATCATATTGCTAAAGCTGCAGCACTTACAGGGCTTGAAGGGTCATAAAAACAAAACTCTTGTACTCAGGAACTTGTAACTTGGGGTGCACTGTGCTGAAACATGGCCCTACACAACCCTAAAGTACATGTTGTGTGTAAAACACAAATATGTTTTTTGTGCATTTTTGTGCTGAACTCACAACTAAAGCTGCAGCATTTCAAGGATTTGAAGGGTCATAAAAAAAAAACCCTGGGAGGAAGGGACTTCAAACTTGGGGTACACTTTGCTGAGACATACCCCTAAAGATCCCTAAAGCACAGAAGTTGTGTGTAAAACACAAATACCGTATTGTCCCGAGTATAAGACGCACCTGATTATAAGACACACCCTTAACGTTTGGTGCTATTAAAATTTTTTAATTAAATCACTGGCATTAAATTGCAACAGCCTGATTATAAGACGCACCCCTAGTTTAAAAACTTAAATTAGGGGGAAAAAAGTGAGTCTTATACTCAGACCAATACGGTATGTTTTTTGTGCATTTTTGTGCTGAACTCACAACTAAAGCTGCAGCATTTCAAGGATTTGAAGGGTCATAAAAAAAAAACCTGGGAGGAAGGGACTAGCAACTTGGGGTACACTGTGATGAGACATACCCCTACAGACCCCTAAAGCACAGAAGCTGTGTGCACAACACAACTATGTGTTTGTTTGAGATCTTGTGTTGTCAGGTCTATGCTTTACATAGGAATGAAAATGGACAAATTTGTTATGCCTTAAAACCAAATGAGTGGTGAATGCAATGCCTCTGCTACAGGTATCTGGAACACCTGGGAATTTTTTTTGCAGGTGGTTATATCTCTTTGGGGGGTCCCTTAAAAATGTTGAACACACTGACATTTGGGAATTCTGGGGAAATCTGACCTCTGGGACAAATGGGGTTAAGTCAATAGTGATAAATGAACCTATTAGGTTACTCACAGGGAGTGTACTCTATTCATGACAGACTGGAAGCACTCTTTTTAAAGATTAAGAGTTCTGGAGTAATCTGTATAACTCAAAAGCTTGCTTTTCAAGTCTTTGTGTCATTTTGGTTGCTCATCATATATAGATATTATTATTATTATTATTATTATTATTATTATTATTATTATTATTATTATTATTATTATTGATTGTGGCTTTGGAATTTTAATAATTGTTCCACATGATTCAGGGCTGAGCTCTACCTCAAACCAAAGTGACCACCATCTGAATATATAAGGGGATTCTCACATATGATATCTGAAAGTGTTTTTTTTTTTACTGCCCAATCCTGCTTGGATGCTGTGGCGATGGTGCACCAACACTGGTGCAACCAGGGCTGGCCCAAACCTCCTGGAGCTTGAGGCAGTGAGCTAAATAAATGCTGCCCCTCCCCAACTGATGATGGAGGAGAAGGAGTGATGGGATCAACTGGGCAGACAGAGGTGGGCACCTTCTGTCAAGCTGCTGTCTGAGGTGACCACTTTAGTTGGCCTCATTGTTGAGTGGTTAGCAAGCAGCTTTGCAGAGTAGCCAATGTCAGTTCTAGACTCACGTTTGTCCCTGCCATGGCTGTTTCTGGTCAGCCACGCAAAACGTGAGTGCCTTGCTGGAGAGGGCAAGTCCCTTGGCTGGGCTCAAACCCATCTTGCCTGGTTCCCAGCCTGTGCAGTGAGCCACCAGTACCCAACTCTGCCTGAATGCTGTTGAGGCTCCCCTTGTGACTCATCCCATTCCCTCCTCTGGCAATAGGGCTCCTTCCATCTGGCAGATGCCCCCAGAGGGACTCTAACCCTTGCCATGGAAAGACTTGTGTGTTTGTTTCACATGGCTGCTCTCTTCCGGGGGAGTTATTAGAAGGTATTCCTTAGATGTGTGTTTTTATATAGGTAGGATGAGGGGACTACTTGAACCCTGGGTCCCTAGCAATTCTTTGCTTTTGCCCGGTTGCTGTTGGTGTCACTGTGACTCCTGTGGAGTGGGAGGGGGTACTGTGGTATCCTTGTGTTCTGTCATAGTGTGTGGTGTCCATAGTTGAGGTGGTGCTTGTGACTGTGTTATCCATTCCTAGTGGGTTGCAGGGGGTTGTCTCCCAGCATTGGTCAGTCATTGGCCCCAAGGCCATTACAGGAATTTTATCAGGGGGTACACTACAAAGTTTCTTTTGGGCCCCTTCCCTACATATGAATTTGGCTTCAGGGCCCCCCTTTTGACCCATTTTCACCCTGGGCCTGGGTACAAATTACCCCCTTAACCCCCCTCTCAGACTGAGGCCCTGATTGGCCCTGCACCTGCCCCCTGCTCTGTTCATCCTGGTGGCGCTTCTCTGGTTGCCAGAGTTGGAGCTGATTGGCTGCAGTGATTGGTTTTGTGGGCATCACACTGATGATGACACACAGATGTCACACAGCACTTGCCAACTTCACGGTGATGACGCACTGCCATCAGGATGATGCCGCTCTGTGGGTAACAGGCGTTGTTGGTATTTCCATGGACAGTGGGGATGTTACTGGGAGAGAAGGGCTGCATCAGTGTTGCTTTGCCAGGAGAGGCTTGGCGTATGGCCTTTCGTGTGCCGGGGTTGGTGTGCCATCAGTGTGGCATTGCCAGGGCGGGCTTAGGACATGTTGGACGTCAGCACAGTATCCAAACAGGATTGGGCCTTCTTTACTCCCAGGTAAGTGTGTATATATGATTGCAGTCTAAAACCGATGGGATTTACAAGGCCGTGTACCTATGTAGGCTTATTGGGGCGTGTGTGAGAAAACACTCTTTGTGTGTGAACCACAGACGTGTTTGATATTTGCTACGGCACTTTGGAAGCTCGGGTTTGCTGCTCCGTCTTGACCGCGGGTATATGTCGTTATTATTATTATTATTATTATTATTATTTTATTAGTGAAAAAGCCCCACTTTCCACTTCTGCACAAGACGGACAGGGATTACCATTGGTTGCTATGGTGACACGGCAGGGAGGAGAGACCTCCGAGGCGTTGCGGGGCGCTGTGAGCAAACCCTGAAGCGCGACAAGAGTCCCGTCTGAGGCGTTTGGGACCGTCTGTTTTTTTTTTTTTTTTAAAGTACTGTATTATTATGAGAAAGAGCGAGCAGGAGGAGAGGAACTGAAAGTGAAGCGGCTGCGGGTGTTGCAGGGCCGAGGCGGCTGGTGGCCCGGAACCTGCTGCTGCCTCAGCGCCCCGGACGGCTCCGTGCCCCTCATGAGGAGCAGGAAGGCCTGAGGCCGACATGTCCGACAACGGCTTTGACCGGGCTCCCGGTGCAGGTCGAGGCCGAGGGGGAGGCGCCCCCCTGGCTCCCGAGAGCGGGGCTCGCTTGGGCATGGGAGGTGGCGGTGGTGGTAGAGGCGGCGGCGGCAGCAGCACCACCACCAGCAGCAGCAGCAGCAGCAACAACAACAGTAGCAGCAGCAGCAGCTTCGGGGCTCCGGAGCAGCTCTTCAAGCAGGGCTTTGTACACCATCAAGAGCCGCTTCGACCGCCCAAGACCGCACCGCCGGGAGCGAACGTCGCCCCAGGTACCGACCGCTGCGTCATGCTCCCTCCCCCGTCGCTTCATTTTTATTTCTATTACGTTTGGTGAAGGAAACGGGGCGGCCGGCTCTCACCCGCCCCCTTCCATAGGCAGGCAGGCAGGCTGGCTGGCTGGCCCGTCTGGAACCTTCTTCCCCTGCTTGCGTAGCAAATAGGCGAACGCAAGCCCAGTAGAGGCGCAGGCTGTTCCTCCCCGCCCGCATTTCCCCAGTTGAATCAGGGGTCATGCAGGAGTGCCCCGAGGGAGAACGGGGGGGCACCCTCTTGTGTTTCACGCTGTACATTGTTCCTCAGGAACACCTTATGTTGTTTCTGGCCGGCTTAGTGACTATTGTTGTAAGCAATTAAATGAGCCTAGCTATGTACTATGTCTTTTGCTTCTTTAAAATTGAAAGAATGTGCTTGGCTTGAATTGGTAATATTGCAGTTATTTATATGTATGAATATAACAGCATTAAACACTATTATATATAAAATACTATTGTTTTTAATATCTTGAATTTATTCAAGAATGGCCTTTCAACTTTGCAGAGAAGTATTACCCACCCCACCCCTGCAATTAGCAGTTGTATAGTGCTTTTCAGCATTCAAAGTGGCTCATGTACATTATTTTGATGTAATCCTTGTAACAATGCTGTGTAAGGTAGGTAGGTATTATTCCCACTGTTATGCTGGGGATCTGTGCTCAATTTTTTGGGGAGGTACCATTGAGACTAAGGGTTATATTGCCCTCATTTTACTTGCATGAATTTTGTCATTTGCCAGTTTACCCCCTCTTCCTTTAGTCTGCCCTTTAAAACATTCTGGAATAAAGAGTTGTGTATGGTTACAAACTGTGTCACTGATCTATATTTGGCTAACTTTTTATATTGCATATGAAGCCTGTGTAACTTGACCTTTCCAAATTTGTAATTCCTTTCTGTACATGTTTCTCCCTGGGCCATGAAGTCACTGTTGTATTTTAGTGTGGGGTGGTTCAGAGGAAATGTTGTGTGTGTTTTTTCCTGAAAGTGCATCCAAGATGAGACTGGAATCTTGTGTTCACAGTGAAGTTTTACTGATTTAACAGGAGCAACTTCTAAATATATAGCCTTGAGGTGTAATGGTGAGGATTTCCAGCTTAAGAATTCATATATGTTCTAAGACTAGTTAGGAAGGTGAAGCTGTCACTACACACAACTTCTGTAGTGTTGTCTTTTTAAACCTTGAACTGTGCAATGGAGACTGAGTGCAACTGTGTCTCCAGTGGTGGTCCCAGTTCGGACAAACTCACGAGAGAGTTTCACTTTGTCAGGAGTAGAAGGATGGTAACTGATAGAGATGACAGCATGGAGACGGAGAGGTTGGAGGAAGGTGTGTAAGTATTTGCAAAGCTTGGAAAGTGATTTCAAAATTGTATGGTCACAGATGCAAAGTTATGAAGCTTATCCAATCTAATCCAACCCTGCCCATTTCTGGATACATATAAGGAAAAATATAGCCTTTGATCATTGTCAATTTGATAAACTTGTCCAGTAGTCCAGAGGAATTAACGTGCTTCCTGACTGAAGTGTCTATTAGTGAAGAAATAAATTTACTAAAACAAAGTAGAGTTGGGAGGTCCCAGAACATAGGTACATTATGCAGCCATCTTGCTGAAGCTAAGTAGATCTAGGTCTGGGCAGTGCCTGGACAGGTGACTGCCTGGAAATCCCATTTATGCCACCTTGAGAAGAAAGGTGGTATATAAATGTAATAAATAAAAAGAAAAACTATTGTGTCCCAATACTGCATTATAATGCTAAGTAAAAGTGTACAAAGATCTAACAGTTTATTTTACTGTAGTCTTCCTACAATGAAAATGTAAAAGATAGTTAATAGCGAGTTTATTATAACTACTAGTTTACTTATTTTTTTCAAAAACAATCTTGGCTATTAAAACCATTATAATTATCTACCTAGCTGTTAATTTTAAAATGCTAGAATAAATTCTCAGAATTACAAATGTTCTGTCATAAACATTCTAACATAAAAGAAAAGAATAGCTTTTAATTATTTGTTGAGGCATGCTGTGCTAACATTAAATCGTTCACTAATTTTTAAATAATTTTTCAGAACAGGCAAGAACTACATCTTTGCCAGAAAAAAATTGTTCAGCATCAGCAATGGCTAAACCTCAGGTGGTTGTGGCTCCAGTGGTAAAGTCAAAGCTGTCGGTGAATGCACCTGAATTTTATCCCTCGGGATATACCCCTAATCTTACTGTAAGTCTTTACATTATTTTTTTCTTTTTTCATCCATGTGCAGCAAATGTGTACATGCATGGAGACTTGCTAACCTTCTTTGGAAGAAATGGCTTTGTTCCTGAAAAAGCAAAGCACTCCATCCCAAAATTTCCCTAGTTGTGGTAGCAACAGCATATCCCTAGGAGTCCTTGCAATTAAACTGTTTCAAATGAGGAGAGAGGAAAAAACACCTTAGATGCTTCAGTGTTGCCCTGTGTCTGGACTTTTTTATTTGATGTGTAAATTTAGCTGGGTAGCCTCTCAACAATATTAACAGCGTGCTGGGTTATATTGGGTGAACTAAGAAAATGCTTTGGGAACAGCTTGAAACCTGTAATTTCTGAGTGATGTGGGTTTTCTTAAATATATAATTCTTTCTCATTTACAGCAAATATTGGCCAAGGTCTTATTTGGGCGAACAATCCTTTTTCCTTTTGGGTGTGAGCTTGTCGGTGGTGGCCTGTTCGTACTGCACGCAAAACTTTGAGTGCATAAGAATATTAACTATATTTATAATTATTAGACTTACTAATAGCATTACTAGCCTTCAAATATGCACCTTTAAAACTATACTTGCTATCAGATAGCTTAGTGGATCATTTTAAAGATAAATGTGTAATGTGCTAGTTACATTAAATACAAGACATTATAAAAAGGAAGTTCATTCATGAGCCAGTCAGTTTTAGGTTTAGTTTTCCAGAAACTATAAGAATTGTTTAGAAGTTACTTTTCATTTGTGTTGCTTGTTGTGACTTTTCCGCACATACCAGGACAATCTCCTGAAGTTTCAGAAGTTACTGTGGTTAACATCCATAAGGTTATAGTTCATTTACTTTTGATTTTGTTATATACACTGAGCTGGTTTTTTTCCCCTTTTAAGTGCTAAGTACTGTACTGTCTTTTTGAACAGTTGTTCTAGGGGTAAGAAGCAGAACATCTATGTAAACTCTGGGTCTGTGTGCTTCCTAAAGTATGTAAGCGTTTTGTTTTCTCTGTAGCACCTGTGAACTCCACTTATTTTTTTGGTTTTATCTAGATTCATCATCCTCTGCAAAATTAATTCAGGGCAAACATTTCAGTGTAGGTATAATATATTTTTATTAGTATTTTTGGAATTTTAAGTTGAAACCAAAATTGCTAAAAGGAATAATCTACATAAATTCAGTGTTAGAAAAGTACTGAAGAAGAGTCCAGATAGATGCAGGATACAATTGTATGCAAATTTACCTGAGAGTAAGAGTAAGTCCCATTGAATGTAAGGCAGCTTACTTCTGAGTAGATATATAGCTTTATGCTTGCAATCTCAGTCTCATTTAAACTTAGACCTGGAAGATCCAGGTTCAAATCCCCGCTCAGCCACGAAGCTTCCTGGGTGACCTTGGGCCAGTCACTGTCTCTCAGCCCCACCTACCTCACAGGGTTGTTGTGAGGACAAAAGGAGGGGAGGAAATATGTACACCACTCTGAGCTCCTTGGAGGAAGGGTGGTATAAAAATGTGAAAAATAATGAAATAAAATAATAATATTAAGGAAGTACAGGTGTGCGAGTAACATACTTTGTGGGCACATTTGCAATGCTGCTTTCTCTTAGATAGAGGTTCCCACTTCCTGCGTAGGTGCAATCTTTCCCATTTCAATACAGTCAGCTGAACCAAACAAGCCTGATGCATACCCATGATTGGGAGACTGCACATTTTTGTTGCCATGCCAAAGAAATCATCAACATTGTGGCAACTGGTTGGAGCAGTTGGAATTGTTCCTAGGCAGAGAATAAGGTATCGGGGCCTATGGTGTTTCTCAGTCAAGGTTATTCTAACCTCTTTAGTTGCAGCATCATAATCTGTTGTTTTATAGCAACTGTGCAGTTTCCTAACCTTGAGTGTCCCTGGAAATTTGCATGTGGTGGGAATTGCAATACAGTAGGGCTAGCAGCTTGGCTTTCCTTAAAACTTTATTTTATTTTTCACATTTTTATACCGCCCTTCCTCCAAGGAACACAGGGTGGTGTAGATGGTTCCTTCCCTCCTTTTTGTCCTCGCAACAATCCTGTGAGGTATGTTAGACTGAGAGATAGTAACTGGCCCAAGGTCACCCAAGACGTTTTATGGCTGGCCTAAAGGGCCGGCCACTGTATTCTGTATGCCATTCCTGGCCCGGGAACACCTTGGGATAAGGACATTCATCACCTTCCCAGGGTGTAGGCAAGCCCGGGACCTATGGGCTTCCTTGGATGTACACCAGCTCTGAAGTTGATGTATATCCGGGGGAGGCCATGTAAGGCTGACCCGGCCTGGGAAGGTGCTTAGGATATTGGTGGTGTGTCGCCAATATCCCCGCCCCCTCTCAGCCCAGGCCAGTCAATGGCCCCCTCCCTCACTGGCCTACCCATCCCTGCCCCTGCTCCAAGCGGCCTAGGCCTTACCTGGGTCGTCTGGTGCAGGTCTGGGCCGCTGGGAGTGTGAGCTTACACCCGTGTCATTGAAAACGTGCTTTACAGCATGTTTGCGATACTTTAGAGCAGCAGAGAGCGCACTCCACCGCTCTAAAGTTACATAGGATCAGGCTGTAGAACTTCTACACCATCCTGGCTCTCATGCCATATATAGGAATATTCCTATATTGTAAATTTACAAAGATTCAGTTTTTTTATCCCATTCTTCAGCCAACAGAGCTTCCAGAATTACATGTAAAATATCTAAAAGTAGCAAATGATTAAAGTATCGTCTCACTGGTTTCCAATATTAAGTACAGGTGTCCCCCACTTAACGATGGGGATATGTTCCCCGAACCCCATTAAGCAGGCCTGTCGTTAAGTGGACTTTTCCCTATCTTTTGAAGTTTGAGGCCTTTCCAGAGGCCTGTTCCTGGTCGTGGGCTTCTCTGGAGGCTTTTCCTGGCCTCTGCAAACCTCTGAGGGCCTTGGAATGGCCCACAGAGGCCTCAGTAAGGCACTTTGGTTTGCTCCGAAAACCGGAGGTGTGTTATGGAGGCCTCTGTGGGCCATTCCGAGGCCCTCAGAGGCCAGGAAAGGCCTTTGGAGAGGCCCATGACCAGGAACAGGCTTCCAGAGAGGCCTCAAACTTCAAAAGGTAGGGAAAGTGACTAACGATGTTCTGCCTTGCACGCACGCACATTGTATATCTGGGGGGTTGTTAAGCAGGATATCGTTAAGTGGTGGACACCTGTATTCCAGTAGTAAAGTTAGGAATTAAAAAGATAGTAAAAATCATTGTAATAAATAAGATACATGATTTGATGTCAATTTTGTTTGTAATTTCTTCTAGGAATCTTCTTTGGAAGATGACTGTAAAGGATATCCATCTCTAACAGAATATGTGCAGGATTTTCTAAACCACCTTGCTGAACAGCCTGCTTGTTTTGAAACTGAAATAGCAAACTTTTCAGAAACTCTAAATGGCTGTGTCACCACAGATGAAGCATTACAGGAGCTTGTTGAACTCATTTACCAACAGGTAAATTCTGCATGACTGATGTAATGGACAACTGGCACATTCTATCAAATCATATTTGCATGAATTTCTAATACCACATAAACACAATGTTTATTAAAGTAAGAGGTTGTAAGCTCTCCCTGAGTAGCGTAAATTGTGGCTGAACTATTGAAGCTATGCCAAAAATAGCAGTATTTTTTTAAATCCTCGCACCAAAATTAACAAGGATGCATCAGAATATTCAGCTAAAGGTGAAAATGTTCGCATTTTGTTACACAGTGTTATATATTGCCCTCACAATATGGTTGGGAACAGGCCTCATGCTTGTTTGCTGTACTTACAGCACTTAGCACAGGAAGATGTGAACTACAAAAAAGAGCCAGATCCTATGAGTTTGAACTTTGGATTTCTGCGGTGCTTTGAGATCATCATTCTAATATTTATATACAACTTTTCAACAAAAAATGTTCACAAAGCAGTTTACATAGCAAAAGTGATGGTTCCCTGTCCCAAATGGCCAATAATAACAAATATATTTTTTTAAAAGACACAAGGAAAAAAACAGCAAGTAGCCACTCTACTCAGTTAGCATTTCTGCCCTCAAAGGGAGAGGCAGCGCTAACAAACCTGGGGCCCTACTTCTATTGCCCCTTCAAGTTCAATTCCACTTACCTGGGAGTACGTTACGTTAAACTCTGAGGCTTAATTCGGAGTAGACGTATATAGGATTGCACAGTGTCGTCTGAATATGTCCTTATATGTGAGCAGTTCCTCCTGCTGCTAGTCTCCTGTCTAGAGGTAGTACATATCTTTAGCAGATAAGTCTTCTGTAAGAGTAGGATCTCAAGAGTAGACCCAGCTGATAATGGTGCTCTTTTTTTAAAAAAAACAAAACACAGTCATCTATTAGTGACCTCAGGTGAGGTAGAGATTCTTTGGTGAAATTTATGTGGTGTGGTATCCAGAAATGCTTTTCAAATAAGTGTTAAAAAAAAAATTAAATGGTCTTTAAAAAAAAATTACTGTAGCTAAGTTTTGTAGCTTAGTTTTGTATCTTCTAATTCTCATTGTGTTTTTGTTTGGAAGGCAACATCTGTCCCAAACTTTTCCTACATGGGGGCAAGGTTGTGCAATTATCTCTCTCATCATCTCACCATTACTCCACAAAGTGGCAACTTTAGACAGTTGCTGCTTCGCAGGTCAGTATCTCTATGTTTTTATGACAAACTATTGCATTCAAAATTACGTTGGTTTTCTTACTTGTAGTGATCCTTGGCTTTAAACATACAATTTAAGAGAGATTCCTCGACCGGTTTTCAAAACAATTGTATTTGCTACAAAGTTACTATTTCTAGACATTTTTGTCTTGAGAAAGTACTTTGTGATTCTTGTGTTAAACTAAAAAATATGTAAGTAAGCTTCTTACCATTTTTGTACCACTTCTTAGGAATTTCAACTTTCACTTTCTAAAAAGCCACATTTCTAGATTGAATGATTGCAGAAACTATTAGCCACTCCTGATCCTCTTGCAAAAGAAACAAACAAAATCCCCACCTTGTACAGATGTGTAAAAACCTAACGGTGCAATCCTGTGTAAAACTGCACGGCCGGTCTAAGGTGCTGGCTGCTACATTCTAAGCTCATTTCAGGCTGCCCCAGCACTGCTAGAGCGCACCTCAGGAGACCCTTCCCCGGGTGTAGGCAAGCCCAGGTCTTATGGGCCTCCTCGGATGCACATCAGCTCCAGAGCTGGCGTACATCCAAAGGCCGTGTAAGACTGGTGCGGACTGCAACAGTGCTTCGGATATTGCCGCCGATATCCCCGGCCCCTCCCAATGGTGCCTTGCTGCCTTGGCCTGCCCTCTCGCTGACCAACGCGGCCCTTACCTGTCGGCCAGCGTGGGACAAGGTGGGTCACAGAGAAAGCGGTGCCAGCTTCCACACCGGCGCCACTTGCTCCCAAGTTGTCACAAACGTGCTTTACGGCACGTTTGCGACGCTTTAGGCCGGTCTAAAGTTAGGCAGAACTGTGCTGTAAATCTTACTAGTGATGTAAATAAAACCAGTTTATAAATTCCAAATCTTAATGAGAAAAGAATTTATTTTTCTGTACTTCAGATCTTTAATATGTTTATGGAGTTTGGTGCAGCATGCATCAGGCATATTTCAGTATAGATGCTTTCTGTATTAGTGTTCAGAAAGTGCCATGTTGTGTATTATACTTTTCTAGGTTTGTTGTTGTTCAGTCGTTAAGTCGTGTCCGACCCTTTGTGATCCCATGAACCATATCCCGCCAGGCCTTCCTGTCCTCCACTATCTTCCTGAGTTCACTCATTTTCATGTTCGTTGCATCGGTGATGCTGTCTAACCATATCATCCCCTTCTCCTTTTGCCTTCAATCTTTCCCAGCATCAGAGTCTTCTCCAAGAGAGTCCTCTCTTCGCACTAGGTGGCCAAAATATTTGAGCTTCATCCTCTGTACCTGTCCTTCCAGGGAACAGTCAGGGTTGATTTCATTTAGGATTGACTGATTTGATCTCCTAGCAGTCCAAGGGACTCTCAGGAGTCTCAGGTTCTAGGTTTAGCACTGTCTAATGTACGTATTCTCCATTTATTTTAGTGCTAGAAAATATGGGGGGGGGGGGTGCACTGATACCCTTGTCAGTAGTGCACTACTAAACTATCCACTTTTGGGGGTGGAAGGCAGAATCTGCCCTCACTGCAGCATTTCATTTTCCTCAGAGGAATGAATGGCCATTCACATATGTGGGAGAATGTAAAGGTATGCATTTAGGGATACCATTGTGATGACGCTAAACCTTCCCCTGATCCTGGCAATTCTAGTATCTGCAGAGAAAGGGTCGGTTTTTTTTCCTTCCTCACAACTGTGTCCTAAAACTCTGGAAGTCGTGGAGAACCGAGCTGACCCCTTTGTTGTTGTTGTTATTACCGGTATTATTATTTACAGTATTTATATACCGCTTTTCAACAAAATTCACAAAGCGGTTTACAGACAAAATCAAATGATTAAATGGCTCTCTGTCCCAAAAGGACTCACAATCTGAAAAAGATGCAGAAGCAAACAGCCACCAGGAAACAGCCACCAGCAGAAGCAAACAGCCACCAGAAAAGACACTGTGTTGGGGTGAAAGGGGTATAGCTCTGCCCTGGGTTTCCTTTGTCAACCACAATGGAATGTGACAGAACCCAGGAACTGACAAAAATGTAAAGGATGTATTTTAATAGGTTACACTGATAAGTTTGAATGACGAGCGGCAACTTTGGTTATTTGAGGCCTGGACTTATATTTCCTTTCATAAATTACCCTTTTCCTATTATTCCTCAATATTTTAACACACTGTTGCTTTGTGCATTGCTAAAATTGGTGAACATTGCAAATACTACTGAAAATGAAATTTTGATTTGAAGGTATCTGTGTTTTAGGTGTCGAACAGAATATGAAAATAGAGATGAAGCAGCCAAAGGAGATGATGGTACACGGAAAAGATTTCATGCATTTGTGCTATTTTTAGCTGAACTTTATCTAAATCTAGAGGTAAAAGGATTTTCTGTCATGGTCCACTGATTCTTCCTAAGAGCGTTGTTTAAAAAAGTTAGTAGCAATTTGGTGTTGATGGGAAGGTCATAACAATGCTTTTGTAGGGCACTGCAAGAAACAGCAAAAGTCTAAATAAAAGCTGTTGTACTTTCGTGTTACCTTATTTATTACGTAGTTTCACTAAATGCTGCTTCTGTTTGAATTGCTTTTTATTGTTTTTATCATGTATGCCACCTTTTTAAACTGGAAAGGGGAGAGAGAAATATTTTAAATAAAAAATAGTTTGAATTAAAAATCTGCATGTTGCCGGGAACTCCGTCGTTATAGATATAAATCACAGATGTTAAAACATACTTTTGACGTTTCGCACACGTAACACTCGTGGCATCATCAGAAATCCCCTATAGTGTTCCTAAGACAGCTTAAAAGACTAGTGCAAAAGAAAACAGGAAGTGGGCACTCTCTATTTGACAAGAGAAGCAATTAGTAACAGCTGATTGTAACCTCTAATCGGAGA
The DNA here is from genome assembly GCA_026170595.1 of Plestiodon gilberti rubricaudatus. NCBI lineage: Eukaryota > Metazoa > Chordata > Lepidosauria > Squamata > Scincidae > Plestiodon > Plestiodon gilberti. The sequence continues at coordinate 20,781,243 of JANXHW010000002.1, read as the reverse complement.
AGGTGAAGCCACTCAAAGCCAAACATAAAGAAAATAACACTATAAATGCAAGTACAATTTAAAAACCCACTTCTAAATGAAACACAGAACACATGAAAGCACAACAAAAATCCAACTTAACAGAAGCAAATAGAAAGCTGTCAAATAGAGAGGGAGACAGGAGAGGAAACGGCATTAAAATAAGGAATGTTAAAAAATTAAGAGAACAGCAGCAACAACAACCAGGAAACCACCACTAATACTAAAAAAAAACATTAATCCCAGGAATTGAGACATAAAAGTCTGCTATGAAATAAAAGAAGTGAACATTGTTCTAACACCCTATAAATCACAGTCTGCATATCAATCCTCATCTCTGAAATGATGCAAAGTACCTGTATCTTAATATGCCCCAAATTACCCAATGGGTGTTAATAAAGAATAAACAGTATTAACTATTTGAACACTTTACATTCTAGTTGTAAAGCTTCGTACAGTAAACTAACTGTCCTATTATACTCAATAACAGTTGTTGTAAGGACATATATCCCATTGTCATGATTACTATCTCCTATTATTTGTTGTTTGGAGCTTTTTTTAACGCCGGTAACCAACTATCACTGACTTTTAATGATTCTTCCTTTTTGTTTACTGAATTTGTGTGTTTATAAATTTCTATTGACTCTCTGTGAAGTCTGGGTAAATGTTGATCTGTTTTGACTATTAGTCTAGATTGATCAAATTCAATGTTATGATTGTGATTAATCGCATGTTCAGCTAACGCCGATTTCTCTTTTTAGCCCAGCCTGAAATATCTCTCATGTTCTTTAAGTCTGGTATTAAAACTTCTCTTTGTTGTACCTATATAACATTTCCCACATGAACATGGTATTTTATAAACCCCAGAGTATGTCCAAGGGTGCAACGGGTCTTTTGGATTCCTTAAGAGACTTCCTATTTTTGTAGTGGGGGTAAAATTAGTCTTAATGTCAAATCTCCCCAGAACCCTACCTATTTTTTTCAGTTGTTCCTTTAATATATGGTAGATTCACTCGCCCTCTTTCTACTAAGGTCCCCTTATTTAATTTCTTCCTATGTCTATTTTTGTCTTATCTATTTCATTCTGACTATAGCCATTGGCTTGCAACTCTTGGCCTATGAATTTTTTCTCTTTCTCAATTTCTTCTTTTTCACTAATATTCTCAGCCCTATGTAATAAAGTATTAATCAAACTATGTTTTTGTTTGGGGTGATTTGAACTTTTATGTAGATACCTATTAGTGTGTGTGGGTTTACGGTATACCTGATGACCTAGACTTTATTTACTTTTTATATTAATTATGATGCAAAAAGGAGCACTGCCAACATATTTCTGAGAGCTGCACATTATATGTCAAGAGTTGCATGTGACTCGGGAGCCGCAGTTTGGCCACCCCTGCTCTATTGGATGCTTGTGTAAGCAGCTAGCTTTATACAGAAAAATAAACTCTAGGTACTTGGGTAATAACTTGAACTATTTATTATTATTTTTCCAATGTCAAGATGTCTACAAACCAGCGGCTCTGACATTGAGACAAGTTTATATAGAATTGAAGTATTCATACTAATTTCTGATAAATGGTCGAATATTTTTTTAAAACATTTATAGATTAAAGGAACTAAAGGTCAGCTAACCCGAGCAGAAATTCTTCAGAGTGGACTTCATGAGTTATTAAACACGCTGTTTTCCAATCCTGTGGACAACAATTTGATCTGTGCAGTAAAGCTACTGAAAGTATGTTTTCATTATTTTAGTTTATTCTTAATCTTCTTGTTTTGGGAAGCTCTTAAAATGCAACTCATATTTGTTTGGACATTGATTACTTTTAATAAATATTAGACTTCTGTTCTCCTAATTGCAGTGGATAGAATGGCAGATTTGGACCAGTGAGGTGGGTTCAAATGTTCAGGAAGCTCACTGACTGGGTATGGTGATCTCTAATTTACCTCCCAGGATACTTGTGAAGATAAAATGGGATAAGCCTTCTTGGAGGAAGGGCAAGATATACATGTGGTGATAATACATTATGTTAAGCCAGCGGTTCTCAAATAGTGGGGCACGCCCCCCGGGGGGGCGCGAGGCTCCGTAAAGGGGGGCTCGTTGCAATAGTTAGTGTATGCTTTGCGCCACTTAACTAGATTGTAGGAGCCTCCAGCGACGATCTACTTCACCGCCGATCTCTTCCGGGGAGCAGATCGTTCCTCTGCTCCCCGGCGCGAACTCTGTAACGCGCCTAAGAGCGCTCTGCAGAGTTCACGCTGTGAATCACGCATGCGCAAGACGACGATGTTGCCAATCGTCGTCTTGCGCATGCGTGATTCACAGCGTGAACTCTGCCGAGCGCTCCTAGGCGCGTTACAGAGTTCGCGCCGGGGAGCAGAGGAACGATCTGCTCCCCGGAAGAGATCGTCGGTGAAGTAGATCGTCGCTGGAGGCTCCTACAATCTAGTTAAGCGGCGCAAAGCATACACTAACTATTGCATTAGTTATATTAGGGGGGCGCGAATTTTTTTTCTTCTTCCTAGGGGGGGCATGACAGAAAAAAATTGAGAAGCACTGTGTTAAGCCAATCTGGTCCAGTGAATGACATCAAGCAGTCTAGTACTCGGCATCTAATTTGGGGGGAGGGGCGGCGGGTGGAGTGAGGGAGAAAGATTACTATTTTTATTGCAAACAAAAGAAAGTTTATATAGCAACAGGGTTAGAACATAAGAGCCCTACTGGATTAGGCCAAGGGCCTATCTAGTCCGGTTTCCTATATCTCACAGACACAGTGGCCCACCAGATGCCTCTGGGAGCACTCAAGACAACAAGATACCTGTATCCTGTTGCCACTCCCTTGCATTCAGAGATAAGCTACCTCTAAAACCTGGAGGTTCCATACAGTCTCATGACTTGTTACCTGTGATGGACTTTCTTCCATAAATCTGCAATCACTTAAAACCTGTGATGGCCTTTTCCTCCATAAATCTATCCAATCCCCTTTTAAAGGCATCTAGTCCAGGTGCCATCACAACATCCTGTGGAAAGGAGTTCCACAGATTAATGTCCTAAGACAGTGGTGGCCAACCTGTGGCACGCCATGTGCCACATTTTATGTAGATAATCTTAAGCATGCCACTTAAATTAATTAATTAAATAAATAAATATTTCTAAACTAATAAATATTTAAAGCACTGTGACAGTGCAAGAGGAATGAGGTGCAGTGGGGTACAGAGACCTCCTCTAGTGCCACAGGCTTGGAAAGGTGTGCTGGGGTTGAGAAAGAGAGAGGGATTTCAGTGCTTGACTTGGGCAGAAACAGTGGTGCGTGCCACTTCAAAAGGCTCGGCGTGCCACTAAGTGGCACCCGTGCCGCTGGTTGGCCACCTATGTCCTAAGATCATACCTGATCTATATGTATAAAAAGGAATGAACTTCAACTCTGGCAATGTTGCTGTCTAAGCAGAACTTTTATTATTCTGTAAAGTGCAATATGGTCATTTTTGTGTTTTCCAAGCAGAAGAAGGGTGAAGTTGAACCTGGCTGGAATTCATTTCAGTTTTTTTTTTTACATGAAATTCAGTATAACTTCCAACTTGAGTAATAATTATTCTAAGTAGAGTTATTTAAAATGTGATTACCGTAATCATAATATATGCTCTTGAAACATTTTAATGATGGCATTGTAACTCTTTATGAGTATAGTAGGTCTTTTTATAAGGCATACCTAATGGAAAATTACATAGGTCTTCCATTACTCCAAACGCTGCTGAGAGAGATGCAGGAAGCTGTTCCCTATGTAGTAGTTGTCCTAAATACTAGAAGCGTAACTTCTAGTGTTCATGAGACTCTAAAGTCACTTTTGAAAATGCCCTTGCTAATAATATGCATTTCTTAGTTGACAGGATCAGTACTGGAAGATGCATGGAAAGAAAAAGGAAAGATGTTCATGAATGACATAGTACAGAAAATTGAAAATGTTGTCTTGGATGCAAATTGCAGCAGGTAATAAGAAAATTGTTTCCCAACTTTTCTGTATTCAAGTGTGGTGGCTGTTAGTTGCCATTTCTAAGATTACGTGGTCAAACAGCAGGATTTCAAAAAGCTTTTTCATCATTTCTGTAGTTGTCATCTTTTTGGGTCTATAACACAACCTACGGTATGTGTTTAAAATGCTCTGTATTTTAGTAATAATGGCTCTCACCCAGTTGAGTCTTTTGCAGTCATTAATTGCTTGGCTTGTATGTTTTAACAGTTATATAAAGCTATACAAATGGCAAAACATTGGTGCCACTGTCTCTTCAAGATTCTGTAATAAGTAAATAATTGTTCTTCTCTTCCCCTCCCCAACCATTTTCTTTAAAATGGTCCAGGACAATTCATTGCAATGTGATAGGTTGGTGGGACCACTCTGTTTTCATTGGATTGCACCCTAGGGAGTCCTTGAAATACAATTCACTAGTTCTCCATAGTTTTCTTGTTAACGTTTAGGGCTATGTTTGACCAGGATTGGGCTTGGTATGTGAATTGATATTGGAGAGGAATGAAATTAAGGCTTCCATAAATTTGCCCAATGCCCGTTTAAATGCATTTAGGCCAGGTGCCATCCCAATGTCATGTTAAAAGCCATGATGTGTATAAGCCATCACAGGTTACAAGCCATATAAACAACCTTCTGGTTTTAGAAGTAGCCTATCTCTGAATGCCAGATGCAAGGGAGTGGCAACAGGAAACGGTATCTTGTTGTCTTGTGTGCTCCATGAGGCATCTGGTGGGCCACTGTGGAGTGTGCTAGTGTGTGTTCCCCATGTTTCAGTTTCAAGTAGTATAAGTAACTTCCCTCTAACAATAGAAGTGTAGTGACTTTTATTATGTTCTCTTTGTTACAGAGATGTAAAGCACATGCTTCTGAAACTAGTAGAATTGCGGTCAAGTAACTGGGGGAGAGTACATATAACTTCAACATATAGAGAAGCAACTCCAGAAAATGACCCTAACTACTTTATGGTAATAAATATTGCATTTCTCTTGTTTCAGATAGATTTGTGTTCGTGTGTGTGTACACATGCGCACAAAATGTATGTGAATGAATGATAGAGTAGTAAAAGTACTGATAAGCAATTACAATAACAGCTATGCATTAATTTTAGAATGAACCAACATTTTACACATCTGAAGGTGTGCCTTTCACTGCAGCAGACCCAGGTATGTCAACACTGTTTTTCCCCATTGACAGAAAATAGTTTGACCAGTTGACCAAGTTAAATGTTAGCTTTTAAAAAATGCAGTTACCAAAGGCCCATATACATCAGTCTTGTTTACTAGCCAAGCATCTATCTGTCCCCCAGCACCCCTTCACTTGGTCTAGAAATTCTGAGCATGGTAATCAAAAATTGTTTGCTTGCCAGTAGGAATATAAAGTGCATCTGAGCATGTGCAGAGTGCCTTTACATCAAGCAAGTGCAGTCCCGTCCCCCATAGAATTGATAACAAGGACTTATACAACAGATACTGTTGCTCTCCCCACCCCAATACATCTGAGTCCTTGCACATCTTGCTGAAACTTAAATATTGCCACCATCTCCCTAGGAGCAAACATACTATTGTGTGTCCCAACTCTGTACATCAGTGGTTCTCAAACATTTTAACACTGGGACCCACTTTTTAAAATGACACACTATCGGGACCCACCTAGCTTTACAAGATGCTCAAACATTTATCTCCCTATATTTACACAAGCTCAGCTCCTTGCAAACTGCAGGAACTCAGCTCTTTGAAGGGCAATTCGCAGCTACCTGATTTTTGAATAGCCCCGGGGCTTGTGGCAATTACTTTGCTGATCTTTCCATCACTTGGGACCCACCAGAAATCAGATCACGACCCACTAAGTGGGTCCTGACCCACAGTTTGAGAAACACTGCTGTACATCAATCCCACCAACACAGGGCTTCATTTGTGTCAGAGTATGGTGTGGACAAAAACCTTGTTTTCAACATAAGAGTTGAAAAGGATAATGTGTATGTAATCTTTCCCGCTACAAGACATAAACCACTCCAGGTTTTCCTGCCAACTTTCTTTCTGTGGTGGTGTGGTCACCACACCTCAAAAAGGATATAGTTGAATTGGAAAAGGTGCAGAAAAGAGCGACCAGAATGATTCGTGGGCTGGAGCACCTCCCTTATGAGGAAAGGCTACAGCGTCTGGGGCTTTTCAGCCTAGAAAAAAGGCGCCTGAGGGGGGACATGATTGAGACTTATAAAATTATGCATGGGATGGAGAGAGTGGATAGAGAGATAGAGTGGAGCCATTTAATCATTTGATTTTGTCTGTAAACCGCTTTGTGAACTTTTTGTTGAAAAGCGGTATATAAATACTGTTAATAATAATTAATAATAATAATAGAGGGAAATTCTTCTCCCTCTCGCACAAAACCAGAACCAGGGGACATGCACTAAAATGAGTTAGAACAGACAAAAGAAAATATTTCTTTACCCAGCGTGTAATTCATCTGTGGAACTCCTTGCCACAGGATGTGGTGATGGCATCTGGCCTAGATGCCTTTAAAAGGGGTTTGGACAGATTCATGGAGGAAAAGACCATCACAGGTTACAAGCCATAAGCAACCTCCTGGATTTAGAAGTGGGTTTTCTCTGTGCCAGGCAGAAGCGTCGCTCCGGTAGGGGCGGGGCTGTAAGTATCGCTGCGGTCATAGTCTCTTTACCGAGCGAGGAGGAGGCAGCCCCGCCCCCTCACTGTCGGAGCCAGTCCCCTGTGGAGAAAGCAGCAGGCAAGAGACCCTGCCTGCTGCTTTCTCCGTAGGGGACTGGCTCGGACAGTGAGGGGGCGGGGCTGCCTCCTCCTCGCTCGGTAAAGAGACTATGACCGCAGCGATACTTACAGCCCCGCCCCTACCGGAGCGACGCCTCTGGTGCCAGGTGCAAGGGAGTGTCAACGGGAAACAGGTTATCTTGTTGTCTTGTGCTCCCTGAGGCATCTGGTGGGGCCACTGTGTGACACAGGAAGCTGGACTAGATGGGCTTTTGGCCTGATCCAGCAGGGCTCTTCTTTCTTATGTTCTTATGTTTTCTCCGCAACCCTTCCACTGGATTCCCCCCCCCCTACTTTCCCCTTTAATCAGCCTTGAAAGGACAATCTTTCCTCCACAGAAGAAATCCATCCTGGATTTTTTTTTTTTATGCAAACCTCCTTTTCTAGACAGCAGCTCTGTTTGGGTCTCCCCCCCCCCTTTTTTTCCAGTCTCTGGAAAACAAGTTTGGTGAAAATCCTTTGGGTTCTTTGTTTTGTTTTCTAGGGTGTGAAATGGGAGAGAGAGGAGGCCTTTCTCTGGGAGAAAATGGGAGCAGGGGAAGGGACTGGAGAGAAGGACTATACTGAAAAGCAATACAGGGGAGAGCAGAGACGTCACTGTAGCATGGCCCGCGGGGCTGAGCACCCCAGGGTGACGCGCACGCGCGTCACCTCCCCTGCGAGCGTCACCCGGGAGGCTCCGCGCGTCACCCGGGAGGCTCCGAGGCCGGGAGAAGGCCTCGGACCGTCCTCCCGGGCCTGCGCTCCTGGGCCTTCTGAGGAAGGCCCGCTGCGCGAACGTTATTTATACCATGTTTAGCGCATGCACAGAAAAAAGAGCTGCCCTTTTCCCTCAGGAACGGTCTGCGCATGCGCTAAACACGTTATAAATGTTCGTGCAGCGGGCCTTCCTCAGAAGACGTCCCCGAGCCGGCTGCAATGATTGAGGGGACCCGTTGGGCGTGCCCCCCAATAGGCCGCGCCGAAGCTTAGTAAAGGGTGTGTGTCGGGGGGAGGGGTTACTAGGGTGACGCGCGCGCCCCGCCCTGGGGCAGCGTGCACCCTAGTGATGTCTCTGGGGGAGAGTACAGAAGTGAGAACTAAAGTAGACCAAAAAGAAGGTTTTAAAATGCTGCTGCCTGCTTCAGCTCAGTCAACCAATAGGAGAACTGCAGGGTGGGGCAGGATTAGGCAGCAACAGAGGCTGGTCTGGCAACTTCACTGAGGTGCTAACAGAGAAAATGTGTGCAGTTTAAAACAAATGGTGAAAATACTGTGACTTCAGACTGCTTTCCAGTCCTCATCACCAGGTTTAAATTCTTAGTCACCCTGTTGACCATATTTGTTGACTGCTGACATTAGCACAGTTTTAATAGTATATAAAAGTATTGTTGTTTTTCCTATTTGTTAGCAGAGATTAGCAAAAAAGAGGATGAAGATACACATTTTTTCATGATTGTTATGGATTGAAGTCATAGAAACCAGCCATTGTCCTCCTTCCTGCCTTCATAACCTGAGCCTTTTGTGTGTGTCTGTGTGCCTTTGACTGTGAATTAGACACCTTGTTAATTTCATCTAATTTTAAAGCCAAAGCTAATGTAATTTTTTCCACCTCAGTCTTGTATTGCAATCCTTCCATCTTTGGTCCCCTGTATCTCATAGCTGCATGTGTCCAATTTGTGCATGCTCAACATTGCAGGAAACATTTAGGGAGAAGGAAGTACAATGGGGAAACATTAAGTAAATATGGGATGAAACAGAATACACGAAAGCATATGGTGCCTATGTGGTTGCCAGCTTTCATTCAGGCTTCCATAATTTTACTCACCAGGGCAGGTGCCACTGATGAGGAGTTCCAGAAGTCTCTCTGACTCTGCAATTGGAAAAGGCAAGGTTTACTGAATCATGCAAGAGGAAACCTTGCCTCTCTCTCAAGCTTCCCAGCAAGCTGAAGTCAAGAGAGAGAGAGAGAGAGGCAGAGTTTTGTCTCGCTTGCAGAAGTTCAAACAGTGGGAGAACCTCCATACAAGTAAAAGGAGACTCTTCCTTTCCTGGAGCCTTGCGACCAGCACAGTGGGCTTGGAAAGAGAGGTGAGGAAAAGAAACAGGAGTGTTTCTTACCCAAAGCTTCATGCAAGCAAGGCAGTACAAGTTCTCTGCTTCTAACAGGTCTTGGAGAGAGAAGCAGAGTTTTCGTTCACTTTCAATGCCGTTTTGAAAATGGGGGTGGGAGGGGAGAGACAGGCTCCTGCTGTTTCTTGCCTTCTCCATAGTGCTATGCAGGTGAAATAATTCCTTGTTCTGGGGGGGGGGATGGTGGCAAGGACTAAGGCAAGCCAATATTTCTGGACTCTTGCTTTCATTGATTATGCTTACACATCTCAGTTTAAGTACATTCAAATTTTTGTTGTTGTTGTTCAGTCATTAAGTCGTGTCTGACCCTTCGTGATCCCATGAACCATATCCCGCCAGGCCTTCCTGTCCTCCACTATCTTCCTGAGTTCGCTCATTTTCATGTTCGTTGCATCGGTGATGCTGTCTAACCATTTCATCCTTGGCCTTCCCCTTCTCCTTTTGCCTTCAATCTTTCCCAGCATCAGAGTCTTCTCCAGAGAGTCCTCTCTTCGCATTAGGTGGCCAAAATATTTGAGCTTCAGCCTCAGTACCTGTCCTTCCAGGGAACAGTCAGGCTTGATTTCATTTAGGATTGACTGATTTGATCTCCTAGCAGTCCAAGGGACTCACAGGAGTCTTCTCCAGCACCACAGTTCAAAAGCATCTATTCTTCGGCTCTCCGCCTTCCTTATGGTCCAACTCTCGCAACCATACATTGCTACTGGGAACACCATCGCCCTGACTATGCAAACTTTTGTTGGCATGGTGATATCTCTGCTTTTTATTATGCTATCTAAATTTGCCATAGCTTTCCTTCCAAGGAGTAAGTGTCTTTTAATTTCATGGCTGCTGTCTCCGTCTGCAGTGATCTTGGAACCCAAAAAAGTAAAATCTGTTACTGCTTCCATTTCTGCCCCTTCTATTTGCCAGGAATTGATGGGACCAGATGCCATGATCTTAGTTTTATTAATGTTGAGTACAACAAATAAACATGAAGTTCAGTTTAATTTAAGAAATATATATATATATGCACATATACAACAAATTAACTTGGTGTTGTAGACTATCAAGAGAAATATCAAGAACTTCTTGATAGACAAGATTTGTTCCAGGAGTATGAGGAAAATGGAACAGACTTATCAGGAGCTGGAGATCCGTAAGTTTTTGTTTGTTAGACTTCTTTATGCAGATATCACTTTAAGTTTAATTAGTTAAAGGTAATTCAGAAACTAATTCAGGGAAACACTTTTCAAGAGCGTTTTTGTTATAACTTGTCTATTGTAAACTTGTTAAATGCTGTGGTTTTTATTTTAAAAGTTCGTATTTGACATACAGCACAATCCTATCCAATTTACACCACTAGTGTAACCAGCAGGGGATGGCAGGGCGGGAGGCTTTGGAGGGTAGGGGAGAGTTAAATCCCCTTTGAATCCCCCTTTGAAGGGGATTTGAATCCCCTTTCCATTCTGGGGTCTCCCATTCTCGCTGCACCGCTGGTTACACTGGTGTAAATTGGATAGGATTGCGCTGATAATCTCTCTTCCAATTTTGCCCCTTTACTATAATTTAGTGGCACATTAGAACAAGCAGCCAGTGAATCATCACTGCCTTGGTGGTGGTGTAGACCTATTAAAATAAGACATTGTTTTTGAAAATAATGCTTACATTTTGTTTATAATACGAATTTCTGTTCTGAAAACTATTTATAGGCTTGGGGTGTTCCTCCTAGTATTCATTTGCTTGCTGTGTCAGAGACTGATATTCTTAATCCGGGGGAAAAACCCGCATCTAACAGCTGAATTTGTTTTGTAGGTATTTTGATGATGACGATGACGAGATGGATCCGGAAATTGAAGAAGCATATGAGAAATTTTGCTTAGAATCTGAACGCAAGAGGAAACAATGAGATGCCGCACACGGCTATTAGTGTTTTTCAAAAAACCAGCATAGGTATGAATAGCAAGTAGAAGGGATGACAAAACCTTGTCATGTCTGTACACCAAACAAAGGAAATAAGTTTCTCCAAGTACTCAAGTTATGCAATTTCCATTTTGTTAAAAGAATCTGCCAAAAAAAATGTAGACAAACTCTATAACTTAAACAGTGTGTATATATCATAGTTCGTTTTATGTACAGTTAAACAAACAATGTTTTGGCTGGAACAAATTTTATTTGAAACATGTCACATTAGTCTACAAATTTGAGGGTTATATTAAAAGGCTATGCTTCTTTGGGAATAAAAAAAAACCCTTACACTATGAATTGCATTTTGACTTGCTTTTGGAATGCATTCATTCTTCCTTTCCTCTGTATAGGACATAGCTGTCCCATTTTTCTTAGGTTCAGGGAACTGCCAGTTGACCTTTTTAATGTTTCACAATCATGAAAGTTGCACTTTTTCCCCCTTTCAAGGAAAATGTAAAGAACTTCAAGTGAACAAATACTGTTTTTGAATAGTTAGATAATTGCTGGACACTTTGGTTCATGGAGATTGTTCAGATGTTGATTTTGGGATCCATGCTGTTATCTTCTGTCGCTCTTCCCCAATCTCACTCTGATCCTTTTTTGCCCTTTCCTGGTTTGCTTAGCCATAGTTTACCATACTATTCAAATTGGGGAAACTATGAGTAGCACTAACCAGGATTTCTCTTAGCGCTTAACCCATAGTTGACACTCCTTTTTTCAGGGAAGTGAGACGAACCCACAGCACTGGTTTGAAGACTGGGAGTGTGATATCTGAGTTCAGCCACTTTCTGTTAACTGTTTTCCTTTTTCTCCAAAAATACATGAAACTGCTTTTAGTTCCAGGTTGTACAATATTTCATATAGTTTTGAAATGCAATACTAAGAAGCTATAATCTATACAACTCTTCAGTTTGGTAATTTATACAAGTGATTGTATATTGTACCTAGAGTGAAACAGTTTTTATATTGCGGAAAATAACAAATTCTAAATATTTCTGCTGGGTATCGTCTCTTCCCTTTTAATCCTCTTTTTCTTTCTGTAAAATTTTGCCCAGGACACTTCTACATTTTTTGTTCTTCATTTTATATCAAGTAGAGTTCATTTCCTAACACCAAATGAGTTGAGCTTCCCAAGAAGTAGGTAAAATAACTTATGTAAAAACAACACAGATTGTAAATATGCATGTAAATAGTGCTGTTTAATATTGCACTGTTATTACTTGGTACAATTTGTGTCTGTTAGCATCAACTACATCTTTTGGCTGTTCATTTGTTTAGCTTATTTAGTTAATACTGTACCAGATTTTGGAAAATAAACTGCTTTGTTTTGTTGGATATGTTTTTGTCTTTGTTTTCATAATCTTTTCTCGTGTTAAACAGCAGCACCTACGTTATGTGCTGGCATATGAATGTTTACCATCACACTTTTTCTTCTGTTGGTATAAGAAGATGGTATGGTGATACTGCAACAACATAAGATGTTCTTATTTGAAAGAAATGCCCATTAAAAGAATATTACAGATACGGATTTCAGAATGCTAAGGATAGCATCCTGAGTTTACGCTTGTGCAAGTTGCACAAACATATTGCCTTTAGCTTTCTTTCACTAAAGCCCCCCAATCCCCCAAAAGGCCATTGCTGAGGGTCAGGAACCGTCAGCAGCACCATAGGATGTGGTTCAGGGGGAGGGTTACAGTCAGGGAAGAATAACTGGAAGCCACGAGGAACCATTGGGCTAGTTGGGAGTGATACAGCAAGCCACAAAACTTCTTGAAATTCATGTTTCGGTACCCATTCTGGACAATAAAGATTGAGGGAAAGGCCCAGAATGCTAACTTCTGAGCAAGACAGACCAACCAAATTTTCAAGCCCCATTGGACTAGATCAGCGTTTCTCAATAGGTCGCAACCAATTTTTTTTTGATGTGTCGCAAAACTGATAGCTGACAGGGAAAAATGTATTGAGCCTTATGGATAGCAAAACTGAGCCACACATGCTTATTTACTTGCGAGTAGGCAAGCGTGCCTCAGCTCTTAGTGAAGGCCAGGTGAAGGGGAACCACCAGAATGGCAAAGCCATTCAGAATGGTCCTGATCCAGAAGGTGGTCCCTCCCCCCCCCCCATAGTAAAAAAGATAAAAACAGAGGCTTGAGCGGCTGGTAAAGTGAAACTTTTTTTTAAGTCTCTTAAACATAGGTGGGTCCTGATAGTGTCCTTTTGAAAAGTGGGTCCCGGTGCTAAAATGTTTGAGAACCACTGGACTAGATAACAGTGATGGCACAAGCTTCCACAAAATCCACGTTCCAGCATCCATTCCAATAATCAGTATTCTGGAAAAATGGCCCAGAACACTAACTTTCTAGCTATGCTTCCCAACCAAAATTGCAGGTACTGTTGAGATCTCTAGATAGAGAAATGCAGTAAGCCACAGCACTTGCATGTTCTTTAAGTACCCATTCTAGACAATTACTACTCTGGGAAAAGAGCCCGGAACATAACCTCATTATGTGCCATTGGTCTAGATGGGAGTAATGCAGAAAACCAAAAAGCTTTGACATTTGGTGCAAAAAAAAAAATCCTTTCCCCTTGAGGGTTCTAATGTGTGCACTTCCTGGTGCATGGTCAGCAGGTTTGGAAGCTTCATAGCTTATTTCCTCATTATTCCATTGGGATGGAATTTTATTGGCCTGGACAGCTCAGAAGTGGGTGTTCTAGGATTTTTTAAAAAAATCTGGAATACAATTTATTGCCTCCTAGAATGTATTAGCTTATTAACCCATCTAGCCCAATGGCATGTGTGAAGTGGGTTACTTTAGATAACTTAGAAGGTGGTGTTCCAGGCCTCTTTGGGGGAAATAAAGGTTTGTTGCCCAAAACATGGATTTTTTTTTAAAGAGCTTTTTGGCTTACTGCATCACTCCCATCTAAATCAATGGCATCTGTGAATTTGGGTAAGAAACCATAGCTCAGATCATGCTCCAGGTCCTTTCCCCCAAAATCCTATTTCTCATCTGGAACTGGTAGCAGAACATAGACTTTGGGAATGTTTTCTGGCTTGTTTCATCACTCCCATCTAGTGGGATTTACACTTGTTTGCCTTGGCTTTTGAAATTGATCCAGGACATTCTCCTGGTATACTACTTTTTGCCCAAAATGGGTGCTAGAATGTTAAACTGGGTAAGTTTTGTGGCTTGTTATGTGACCCTGAGCTAATCTGTGGAACTCCTTGCCACAGGATGTGGTGATGGCACCTGGCCTATATGCCTTTAAAAGGGGATTGGATAGATTCATGGAGGAAAGGTCCAGCATAAGTTACAAGCCATAAGTAACCTCCTGGTTTTAGAAGTAGGTTTTCTAAGTAGGTTAGAAGTAGGTGCAATGGAGTGGCAACAGGATACGGGCATCTTGTCTTGTGTGCATCTGGTTGGGGCCACTGTGAGATACAGGAAGCTGGACCATCTATATTCTGATGCTTAAATTACAACGGACATTAAGGACAATAAAAGATAAGAGACCCTTGCTATCCATACCAGGAATATATAGAATTCTATGTTCCTGTAAACAAGTCTATATTGGAACAACAAAAAAGTGTTATGACTAGGATGAAGGAACATCAGAGGCATGTTAGACTACAACAACCTACTAAATCAGCTATCATGGAACATACAGAAAAAAGGGACATGAGATTTGCTTTCAAGACACTCAAGTGCTATCCAGTACTAAGGCTTACTTACCCAGAATCTATTGGGAAGCTATTGAAATACATAAATATACAAACTATGAATTGGAAAGATGAAACAGTATATCAATATCAGTAACACCTGGCTTCTGGTATTAAGCAAGACTACATGGAAACTGCCCCTCATGGATCATTGCCTTGTCGTGGCGAAGGGGCTTGCGTAACTTAATGAAGCCATGAGCTATGCCGTGCAGGGACACCCAAGACGGACAGGTCGTAGCAGAGAGTTCTGACTAAAAGTGATCCACTGGAGAAGGAAATGGCAACCCACTCCAGTAACCTTGCCAAGAAAATCCCATGAACAGTACCAAAAGGCTAAAAGATATGACGCCGGAAGATGAGCCCCTCAGGTCGGAAGGTGTCCAATATGCTACTGAGGAAGAGCGGAGGACTATTCCAAGTAGACCCAGAAAGAGTGAAGCGGCTGGGCCAAAGCCAATAGGACGTCCAGCTGTGGATGTGTCTGAGGTTGAAAGGAAAATCCAATGCTGCAAGGAGCAATACTGCTTAGGAACATGGAATGTGAGGTCTATGAACCAAGGCAAGCTGGATGTGGTCAAAAATGAGATGATAAGATTGAACATTGACATCTTGGGAATCAGCGAACTAAAATGGACGGGGATGGGCGAATTTAAGTCAGGTGACCATCATATCTACTACTGTGGGCATGAATCCCTTAGAAGAAATGGAGTAGCCCTCATAGTCAATAAAAGAGTGGGAAAGGCAGTACTGGGGTGCAACCTCAAAAACGACAGAATGATTTCAGTTCGAATCCAAGGCAAACCATTCAACGTTACAGTAATCCAAGTGTATGCCCCAACCACTGATGCCGAAGAAGATGAAGTTGACCGGTTCTATGAAGACCTACAACACCTTCTAGAACTAGCACCCAAAAAAGATGTCCTTTACATCATAGGAGACTGGAATGCTAAAGTCGGAAATCAAGAAATAAACGGAACAGGCAAGTTTGGCCTTGGAGCGCAAAATGAAGCAGGGCAAAGGCTAACGGAGTTCTGTCAAGAGAACACGCTGGTCATAGCAAACACTCTTTTCCAACAACACAAGAGGCGACTCTACACATGGACATCACCAGATGGTCAATACCGAAACCAGATAGATTATGTGCTTTGCAGCCAAAGATGGAGAAGCTCTATACAATCAGTAAAAACAAGACCTGGAGCTGACTGTGGCTCAGATCATGAGCTTCTTATTGCAAAATTCAGACTTAAACTGAAGAATGTAGGGAACACCACTAGACCAGTCAGATATGACCTAAACCATATCCCTTATGAGTACACAGTGGAGGTGAAGAATAGATTTAGGGCATTAGACCTGGTAGACAGAGTGCCTGAAGAACTATGGACGGAAGTTCGTAACATTGTACAGGAGGCAGCAACTAAAACCATCCCAAAGAAAAAGAAATGCAAGAAAGCAAAGTGGCTGTCAGATGAGGCTTTACAAATAGCTGTGGAAAGAAGGAATGCAAAAAGCAAGGGTGAAAGGGAAAGATATAAACAACTGAATGCAGAGTTCCAGAGAATAGCAAGGAGAGATAAGAAGGCCTTCTTAAATGAACAATGCAAGGAAATCGAGGAAAACAACAGAATGGGGAGGACTAGAGATCTCTTCAAGAAAATTGGAGATATCAAGGGAACGTTTTGTGCAAAGATGGGCATGATAAAGGACAAAAAAGGCAAGGACCTAACAGAAGCAGACGAGATTAAGAAGAGATGGCAAGAATACACAGAAGAACTATACAAGAAAGATCTTAATGTTCCTGATGACCACGCTGGTGTGGTCACTGACCCAGAGCCGGACATCCTAGAGAGTGAAGTCAAGTGGGCCTTAGGTAGCATTACTAACAACAAAGCTAGTGGAGATGATAATATCCCAGCTGAGCTACTTAAAATCCTAAATGATGATGCTGTGAAAGTGCTGCACTCAATATGCCAACAAATTTGGAAAACTCAGCAGTGGCCAAAGGATTGGAAAAGGTCAGTTTACGTTCCAATTCCAAAGAAGGGCAGTGCCAAAGAGTGTTCAAACTACCGTACAATTGCACTCATTTCACATGCTAGCAAGGTTATGCTCAAAATCCTACAAGCTAGGCTTCAGCAGTACGTGGACCGAGAACTACCGGACGTACAAGCTGGGTTTCGAAGAGGCAGAGGAACTAGAGATCAAATTGCCAACATGCGCTGGATCATGGAGAAAGCACAAGAGTTCCAAAAAAACACCTTCTTCTGCTTCATTGACTACGCAAAAGCCTTTGATTGTGTGGATCACAACAAACTGTGGCAAATTCTTAAAGAGATGGGGGTACCAGACCACCTTACCTGTCTCCTGAGAAACCTGTATGCGGGTCAAGAAGCAACAGTTCAAACCGGCCATGGAACAACTGATTGGTTCAAAATTGGGAAGGGAGTACGGCAAGGCTGTATATTGTCACCCTGCTTATTTAACTTATATGCAGAGTACATTATGAGAAATGCAGGGCTGAATGAATCACAAGCCGGAATCAAGATTGCCGGGAGAAATATCAACAACCTCAGATATGCAGACGATACCACCCTAATGGCAGAAAGTGAAGAAGAACTAAAGAGCCTCTTGATGAGAGTGAAAGAGGAGAGTGCAAAAGTTGGCTTGAAACTCAACATTAATAAAACTAAGATCATGGCATCGGGTCCCATCAATTCTTGGCAAATAGAAGGGGCAGAAATGGAAGCAGTAACAGATTTTACTTTTCTGGGTTCCAAGATCACTGCAGACGGAGACAGCAGCCATGAAATTAAAAGACGCTTACTCCTTGGAAGGAAAGCTATGGCAAACTTAGACAGCATAATAAAAAGCAGAGATATCACCATGCCAACAAAAGTTCGTATAGTCAGGGCGATGGTGTTCCCAGTAGCAATGTATGGTTGCGAGAGTTGGACCATAAGGAAGGCTGAGCGCCGAAGAATAGATGCTTTTGAACTGTGGTGCTGGAGAAGACTCCTGAGAGTCCCTTGGACTGTTAGGAGATCAAATCAGTCAATTCTAAATGAAATCAAGCCTGACTGTTCCCTGGAAGGACAGGTACTAAGGCTGAAACTCAAATATTTTGGCCACCTAATGCGAAGAGAGGACTCTCTGGAGAAGACTCTGATGCTGGGAAAGATTGAAGGCAAAAGGAGAAGGGGAAGGCCAAGGATGAGATGGTTAGACAGCATCACCGATGCAACGAACATGAAAATGAGCGAACTCAGGAAGATAGTGGAGGACAGGAAGGCCTGGCGGGATATGGTTCATGGGATCACGAAGGGTCGGACACGACTTAACGACTGAACAACAACAACAACATGGAAACTGATGCTTGAGAATGTGGCTCCTTTAATTTGACAGAGCTCAATGATTAGCAGCTGTCAGTGGTGGATAGGTAGTTTAAATACAAGTCCTTCTGCAGCTTCCTGAGTACAGTACTTTGAGATCATCCCTCTTGTTGGGGGAGGTTTCTTCTCCTTGAAAAGGTTTGCCAAAGAAGGTGCAGACAAAACGTCAGAACTATTAACATCTTTTAAGAATATTTTTTTAAATATATTTTTTTAACATGGCAGAAAGCCCAGGATTTTCTGATTTTGAACGGATGGACCATGAAACAAGCTTGCATCTATTTGTATCCTAGTGATGTGCTAAAGACCACATCAGTCTTATTTAGCAGAGGCCTTTTCCAGCCCAGCTTTTTGTTGTTAAGCCCTGTGCCTGCAAAAGCTTGTTGATGGGGCTGGGATTGCGCATCCTTGCCTTTTCGCGGAAGATCAGGAAGAACAAGAATAAGCAAACCACGATTACTAACAGCGCAATCCTAACCAACTTCCCATCGCACTGGTGTAGTTGCAATGCAGCCCCGAATTAAAGGAACAAATGTTCCCTCACTTTGCAGGCTTCCATGACTGCCCTTGCACTGCAAAATACAGTGTGCACGCTGTTGGCACGGCTACACCGGGGCTGGAAAGTTGGTTAGGATTGCACTGTAAACCACAGAAAGTGCTAAAGAAGAGAAGAAACCAATCATTTGCTCGGTTTGCAGAAGCTGATTTTCCTTGTACTTCTTTTGTAAAAACAGCAGGCGGCATAGAACTGCAGATACGGGCTTTTGGGCCTTGCGGGTGCTTACAGCGCTTTGGATCCATTCTTTTGACGATGCAGTCCTTGGAGCTGCGCTACGCAACTCCATGCGACTGGGGCTGTTTTGTGCTCTGCGTATGAAAAGCATGCCCGTTCAGAAAGATCTTACATATTTTACAGCAGTGTTTCTCAAAATGTGGGTCGGGACCCACTTGGTGGGTTGCAACCTGATTTCTGGTGGGTCCCAGATGATGGAAATATCAGCTAAGTAATTGCCACAAGCCCTGAGGCTATTCAAAAATCAGATACCTACTAATTGCCCTTCAAAGAGCTGAGCTCCTGCAGTTTGCAAGATAGCTGCCAATTACCCAGCGGGTGGAGCAGCGGGTTAAACCATAAGCTGTCGATCGAAAGGTCGGCAGTTCGATTCCCGCAACGGGGTGAGCGCTCGTTGCTTGGCCAGCTCCTGCCAACCTAGCAGTTCCAAAGCATGTCAGTGCGAGTAGATAAATAGGTACCGCTTGCGGGAAGGTAAACAGCGCTCCGTGTTCCAGCTGCATGCTACGCGCTGTGGCAAGGAGAGTCATGCTGGCCACATGACGACGGAGGCGTCTTCGGACAACGCTGGCTCTTCGGCTTTGAAATGGAGATGAGCACCACACCCTAGAGTCGGACACGACTGGACTTAATTGTCAGGGGATACCTTTACCTTTACCTTTACCCTGCAAGCAGCTGAGCTCTTTACTTGTAAATAAATAAATATTTATTTATTTCTAGATCACCTTAAAAAAAAGTCTCGTAAAGCTAGGTGGGTCCCGAGATATAGTGTCATTTTAAAAGTGGGTCCTGGTTTTAAAAAGTTTGAGAACCACTGTTTTAATCCCACTCTGTAGATCAAATGAGAGTCTGTATCAAATTTCCAAGCACACACTTGCATTCGGGACTGGGGCTAAACAAGACACCGTCGCCTGCCTTTATTTATTTATCATATCCACGCCCGCGGACAAACCAACGAACACTCTTGCACTAGATGGGCAGCAAACGCCTGTCCAGGAAATTCCGATTCGCCAGTCAAGCCGCAAAGGCCGCCCCCGCCTCAATCGGGACCATCTGAGCGACCTCCGGTGCTTTCCTTCTCAGTAGTTCCGCCCCGTGACGTTTTCTCCGACGCTTTCTGGTTGGTTTGCCCGCTCCTCGGCGCGCCACTTGCAAAGAAGTGAGTGGAGGTGCCTTAAAATAAGTGGTGAATTATTCAGGACGTTCTTCCTGCGTTGAGATTGAGCGGTAAGATAATGGAAGGAAGCGGAGGTCCCCCCCCGGCCGAAACGGGGGCGGGACGGCAGTAGTGCAGGAGGAGAGTCCCAGGGGAGTAACGAGGGTAGTATGGAAGAAAAGTACTGTTCATCGGGCCGAACTTGGGGGAGGAAAGTCTGCATGGCATCATGGGCACCAATAGGAGCTTCCTTCTCGAATCAAATAACAGTTTCAGGAGGAGGGGTGTGTGTCAGACAGACATCCGGATAGCCTAGGATCCCACTGACTGACGGAAAGTAGGGTGCTTAAGAAGTCATATACATGGCATGCTTTTAATGGAGTTTTACAGGGGTAAACAACCATCTTTTTCTCAAACCTCCCTGAAAAGCTGCTTCTTTGGCAAGCCTCCGGAGGGGGCGCACAGTTTCCGTGTGATGTGTTACCTGTTTGTGTTGTGTGCCCCCTGTCCATGCTTGCTCTCTCCTCCTTGGATAGTAACGGGCTCGTGTGAAGCAGTGGAGTGCTGAGGTTGTGAAACTCTGCCGGCAGTGGCTGGGTGGCCTGGTCACTCAGCCAAATTTCTCATGAAGGATAAAAAGAGAGAACGACATGTGCACCCACCCTCCGCAGATCTTTGGAGCAAACATGGAATGCAAATGATGGTAGTCCTCCCTCCACCCTTCTCATTGTCCAATCTTTGGAGCATCTTGTGCCATTCTGAACGAAAGTGCTGTATTCATTTTGGCACATGTGCTCTGTTATATGTCCTTTTTAAAAAGATACTGTAAGTTTTGTTTCATTCTCTCAGTTCTAGGTTCTCTTTGGCTCAACCTGTTAAGATGGTGCTGGAGACCTTCATGATCCTTTATGAGGATAATTCTGTAGAAGTGCATTATACAGATGGATCCAAATTGCTCCTTTCTCCTTGTGGATCTGAGTTCTTATTTGAGAAGGCAAATTCTCCTTCTGCCCATCCAATGCAGCCAGCAGAGAGGGTTCGCCAGAGGACATCGTTTGCTATTAGCATCTACCGGGTACATGAAAACATTATTTTTCTAGGCAGGGTGCCAGGAGAGAAAAGTGGGCATTGTGGGCTACTAGTAAGGTTGTGGGCTCAACTTTTGCTGCATCTGCGCTACATCCAGCCAATCAGAATCGTTGTTTGACCTGGGGGCGGGACAACAGACACACACAGAACGTGAATGCAACGCAAACAGTGTAGCTCCGGCTTTATTGAACAACCTGGAAGTTTTGTACATAGCCTTCAAATTGCCTTTATAGCCCTAGGTAACAAGCTGCTGTGAAATACTGCAGAATAGTTCCAGGGACAGAACTGCAGCAAAAAGGATCGTGCTGTGAATTGAACAGTACTTGGGTTGGGATCTATGGGGAAATGCCTCATATCCTCAAGGTTGGAATACCTTCTTCAACTGATGGTGCAATCTTGTGCTCAGCTGGCGCTGTGGCCTCTGCGCCAACCTAGGGTATCGCAAGCATGCCATAAAGCATGTTTGTGGCACCCAGTGAGTAGGCAGCACCCAAGCCTGCGCCGCCTGCCGAAGAGAAAGGAGGCCAGTGCTGTGGAGCGGGTAAGTCCCGCTCCAAGTGGCGCTGGGGGAGGGTGAGGGTGGAGAGAGGTTGGATTGGGAGGTGGGATTGTTGGATGCTGATATTATTTTGTGAACAATTTACATTTTGTATTTTGGTTGGATTTATAAGTCTTATGCAGTTCCTTTTGTTTTTATGTCTTTTTAGGAAATAAATAAAAAGGGGGAAAGTGGGGTAGAGTATTGAATTACCAGTAATAGGATGTTTCTGCTGCTCTGTAAATTCAGTCATACTTTTTATATTTCTTTGTTTCCCCTTCAGGAACAGCTTCTGCGGGCCGTAGATTTCCGGAATCAATATTCTGATCGTCCCTATTTACCTTCAGGTATTATGCCTGCTGAAAGGAAAAATGTAAGCTTAAGTTTGATCAGACTGTTTTTGTTTTCTTCATTTGTTAAAGCTAAATATATAATTTTAATTGTACTCTTTAATAGATTAAAGCTGTGGTATGGATATGATTCTATGTACTCTGTGTGTGTGTGTGTGTACGTACGCACAGACTCGCTGAATATCGAAATTATTCAAACTGAAATCTTGTACTCAATAGTCCACTCAATATAGCGTGCGTGCACGGCCTCTTAATCCAGAATATGAAATCTGACTCCTAACAGCAATGGGCATTTGAGTATTTAGCAAGACAAAAGCAGCTAGGATGAGATGTTGGTTTATGGAAGTTTCAAACTAGCCTCAATTTTGGAGGAGACAGGGATTTCCAGTGGCAACTAGGAACGTATCTCTGCATCTCCAGTGGAAGCTGTATTTTCTAGCAATGGTCTGTCAATAAACTTAAACTGTCAAAGTCTTAGAATAGAGTGCAACGATGATTAAATTTGTGCTTGAAATTGATGTGCTGTATTTCTGCTTTTTCCTGTTACAGATTATTTTTAAAGATGTCTCTGAAGCCAAGTGGCCTGGTCCTCAGGCTGCTAGTGGGGTGATAAGTATGCATAACGGAAGTGTGAAAGTTTCTTCTCTAGATGGTAATGCTTCTCTCTGCTTGCCAGAGCTCCAGCAAGAGTTTACAGTGGAGTTTTTGTGCAAAGTTAGCCAAAAGCTGTTAGCACCATTGCCTATTTTGGAGAAGAGCTGCAGTGAATCAACGAAAGATTGGTGTGGAAGATCCAGCCAAAATGTGACCTTGGAACCGACTTCTAAGCTGCTGAAAACTGAAGAGGACAACGTTTTTTGCAGAAATGCAGAAACTTGTATGCCTGTGAACAAGTCTGAAAACAATTCAAGTCAAACACAAGGAGACCAAGTCTCTTGGTCTTTCCAGAGCTGTTCATCTGAATATTCTAGGGTTACACAGCATATGTCTGTGTCCTGCTTCCCAGAAGAATGGAAGTACCCTTTCTTATTGGCATCAAGGTTTTATCAGTCGCCTGCTGGAAATGTAACTGAATCTGAAGGGAACAAAAATGGTGGAAACGAAGGTCAGGGTGATGTTTCCAACGAATGTAAAAAAACTAGGATGGCGACTTGCTTGCCTTTGGCTTTGCCACTCAGTTGTTCTGCTCCATACCTGCACAGGTATTTATTTATTTATTTATTTATTTATTTAAAAAACCTGATACCATGCCTTTCTGTCTGCCTTTAAAAGTTGAGACTTAATCCAGACAGGAATGAAGTACTCTTAGTCGGCAGGACAGCTGATCCAAATTGGGTGTACAGCCTGTATTACCTCTTAAGTTGAAAAACAGACTTGTAGATGCTGAATAAGCTTGCCAGTTTCTGCCCAGACAGTCATAATGGTCTTCTGACCGCTCCTAAATGTCTGACTGTTGTTGTATTTGGTTGCAATGCTATGCACATTTATGTAGGAAGGAGTCCTATTAAACACAGTGGGCTTAAACACCATGCATAGATGAGGCTGCCCTAAAGGTTAAAACCAGTATCTGGAGCATGTTTCCTGACATCTTTTTTTGGATTTAGATTAATAGTAGGGATTTCAGTTGCATATTGCTTAGTAAATATTCTGTTGATTTCTCCACAGGTGGAATTTTGGTGATTTCTTCCAACTGAAAAGGGAGGAGGATATTGGACGTTATTTGCACTCTCAACCAATCAAAGTTGTTTGGAGCAACGGTGTCATTTACAGGTTTGAAGAAATAGATCCCCTTTCTTAAAATGTGTACAAAGGGAGTTTTTAAAGACTAGCATTTAAATTAGTTTCTGTTTTTAACTTTACCTGTAACATTTTCTTAATGTGTTAGGGCCAAACTAGATATGATGGCCACAGATCCATGTGTTTGAGTATGGGTCTCCCCTAATCAGGTAGAAAGTGGTGTGAGTGATTCAAACTACAAAAAAAAAAAAAATGAAGCTGGATAATCTCCCAGCTCTGCTCACAACTGAGTGAGAAAAGAGGAGTTTGCATGATATGTTGCATGGAGGTAAGCAATGGAGAGGGGGCAAGTTGCAACTCAGCTCATGATATACCTGGTGTTTAAATTCGATACTTGCCCTCAATTTGCATGATTGAAAGATGTTTAAATTATGAATACAATAAGGGCTGAACTAGACAAGATAATGGCACATATGCTTAAACCCAGATCTGCCTCAAATGCTACCTTTAAACGAAGGTTCTTGTATCTTAAGAACATAAGAAGAGCCCTGCTGAATCAGGCCAAAGGCCCATCTAGTTCAGCTTTCTGTATCACACAGTGGCCCCACCAGATGCCTCATGATCATGTTATCTTGTGCTGCCAGCACCCAGGCGAGCTGCATTTTGCACTAGCTGAAGTTTCTGAAAGGTCTTCAAGGCCAGACCCATGTTACGTGTGTTGCAGTAATCCAGTTGTGAGGTGATTCAGGCATGGATGACCATAGCCAAGTCCACTTGAGACAGACATGGGCATGGTTGGTGCCCCAGCTGAAGCTGAACAAAAGTGCTCCAGACCACAGCCACTACCTGGGCATTCAAGTGCAGAGCCAAGAATGATTCCAAATTGCAAACCTACTCCTTCAAGAGGTGTGCAACCCTGTCCAGAACAGGCTACTCCAACATCACTGAAACAGTGAATCTCCTGCCCAGGAGAATAAGAACCTCTGTCTTGTCTGGATTTAATTTCAGTTTGCTTGCCCACATCCAACCCTTCATTTACACCAGTTCATAATCTCCACAGCCATCTTGGCTATTGAAAGCAAAAATGTATATACAACTGGGTATACCTCCACTTTCCGGAACCCACCTTCCAGGAACGGCCATAGCCACAGCAACACAGTGCCTCCCATCACAGCCAGGATTATACTTGAGTAGCAAATCCTAAATATGCATGTGGTCTGCTTGTATTTCCCTCTCTTGTGCTCGGCTGTAGGCTTTTTGATATTGTAGAATGCAAAGCAGTTGCAAGCAGGGACCGCAACCTAGGCCAATTCCAACTACACAAGCCTTGTGCTGCTCAAATGCACAACACTGGCACATATATAAGTGCATGCTGGACTGCAGCCACTGTATTTGACTTCAGTCAATATCGGCATGTTTGTAATCTATTTCACAAAGCCTCGTATTAGGGCCCAATCCTATCCAATGTCCAGTATTGATGCAGCTGTGCCAATGGTGCATGGTGGGCAGACATGGAGGCCTCCTCAAGTTAAGGGAACATTTGTTCCCTTACCTCAGAGCTGCATTGCAGCTGCATCGGCGCTAGAGAGTTGGTTAGGATGGGGTCCTTAGTCAGTGAAACACTTAGTGGAACTTATGATTGATACTTTCCTGTAGGTTTCTCCCTGGAACTAAAAGTATAGAAATTTACCCTGGGGATGGATCTATTTTCAAATCGGAAGGACCACTTTTGGGGAAATATTTCACTCGTTATTCTATTCAGGAAGGAACAAAACAGGTAAAATAACAAGACTTCCTTTTAGATCTATTGAATATTGTAAGACAGTGTTTCTCAAACTGTGGGTCGGGACCCACTTGGTGGGTTGCAACCTGATTTCTGGTGGGTCTCAGGTGATGGAAAGATCAGATAAGTAATTGCCACAAGCCCCAAGGCTATTCAAAAATCAGATAGCTGCTAATTGCCCTTCAAAGAACTGAGCTCCTACAGTTTGCAAGGAGCTGAGCTCCTGCAGTTTGCAAGCTTGTGTAAGTATAGGGAGATAAATGTTTAAGCATCTTTTTGTGTGTGTGTTTTTCCAAGTCTGTCAATGACAGGTAGTGGGGGCAGGTGAAGGCTGGATCACATAACTAAGCCCCTCAAGAATTGAGGCTATTCATTAGGGCTGCCTCATTACAAGAAATGGATTGAGGGGTGTTTTGGGTTTTTTTGCAAATAAATAAAATATTACTTGTAAATATATATATTTTCTAGATCACGTTTTTTTAAAGTCTCATAAAAC
Source organism: Plestiodon gilberti rubricaudatus (assembly GCA_026170595.1). Taxonomy (NCBI): domain Eukaryota; kingdom Metazoa; phylum Chordata; class Lepidosauria; order Squamata; family Scincidae; genus Plestiodon; species Plestiodon gilberti. Next base: position 20,755,306 of record JANXHW010000002.1, on the reverse strand, counting down.
TAGGTGGGTCCCGATAGAGTGTCATTTTAAAAAGTGGGTCCCAGTGATAAAACGTTTGAGAACCATTGTTGTAAGAACATTAGCATACATTAAACTGCCTTCTACTCTTGTTAAGTCAGGCTCTTGTTAATCAATTCTTGGTCCATCTACACCAAGGAGTGTCTAGTCTGACCATGAATCTGCAGGGGTCTCAGACAGAGGTCTTTCCCGGCCCTACAACCTGATATCCTGGCAGATGCCAGGAATTCAATGTGGCACCATCTGCATGTGGTCTGTTGCCAAGCCGCATGTGGTCTACTGCCAAGCCACATGCACCATCTGCATCTGGTCTACTTTCCACACCCAAAGGTTGAGACTATCATCGATAGGTCAACAAGCCGTTCAGAAGGAACCTAGCCTTTAGCATTACCAGTGAAATGGCTACCACATAGTGAGAAAGTTTGATAATCTGCAGCTTGGCTAACGTTTCAGTTTTGAGCTGCAAATAGAGATGGTGGGGGCAAGGATTGTCTGCTCATGCCACATTGATCCTTAACTCTACCATGACAGAGCCTTTTCCTTACTGCTATTGCATTTTGTTGTTGCTCTTTCATGCAAAAGGTCACAAATTCCCCAAACTCTGGTCTTCTGCTTTTGCCAGTGAAGATATTCAGGGGGAGCAGGTTGGCAGGCGCCCTCTCGTGAACCCTATTGGGAACCTGAAAATACTGTAATGTGTTGATGTAGCACTTAAAATGTATTAAGTACTTCAGAATTTGTTACTTACTACCTCTTTCCTCCCTTTTGATCTGCTTTTCAGTGGACTTAACTTACACAATTGACTTTCCACTTTGCAGCCCCAAACATATACATATTTTAAATGTATATATGTATTTTAATGTTTTTATTGTAAGCCGCCTTGGTTGCCCTTGTGGGAGAAAGGCGGGGTATAAATTCTATAAATAAATAAATAAGGCAGGAATGATTTGCACCACTATCCAGAGCCTCTTCTCCCCGCCTTCCATGATTACACAATAGAGCTTCTATTCGTACATGCCCAGGGAAAACTGGAAGCTGCCTGCTCCCTCAAAACATATGAAAACTCTGTACTGAGTCAAACAATTGGTCTGTCTAACCAAGCACTGTGCTCTGTAATTTGCAGCATCTCTTCAGGGTCTCTCATTAAGGTTATTCTCAACATTTTAAGACCAGAGTTGCCAGGTGTTAAACCTGAGGCCTTGCTGCAGGTGCTTGGCCTTTGAGTTATAGTCTTGTATCCACCTTTTAGGATTCCTACAACTGCTAATCGTGCAGTCTTGCAGGCGCTGCTTTCTTGACTATTTCATCAAGACTTCTCTGGAGAATGGTAGATCTGTCATAGCTTGCCACTGCTCAATTGCACACAGAAATCAAGAGATTGAAGCAAGTCCTCGCCAAATACCGAGCTCTTGCAATTTTGAGATGATGTTCACATTTCAGAGGGAGCCAACGAGAACAGTCCTGTGACGGGCAGTGCTGTGAACTGCAGTGCTTACTAATGACCAGATTGGACCTCTTGTTTCTGTTCTGCGTTTCTGTAAACAGCTTTCTTTCTTCTTTGTATCCTCAAGAGAGAAGAAACTATGTATTCTGTAAGCAGTCTGCCACCTGACATGCCTGGGAGTCTCTACTCGGTACATGCGATTATTACACAAGCAATGAGGTGAAATAGTTTTGGTTCTATATATTCATTCGGTGTTCTCACTCTTTGGAAAAAGCATTTGTTAGACATTTTTGTGTCTTCTATAATGTGTGTGTTTCTAACCTCCCCGTTCTGAAGGTTTGGGTGGACAATGAAATCTAAGAAGCAACACAGAAGAAACCTATCTCCAACAATCAGTGAAATTTCCTTAACCGTTCCTGACTTTTACAGCACAATCCTAACCAACTTTCCAGTGCCGGTGCAGCCACAATGCAGCCCGAAGTAAGGGAACAAATGTTCCCTCACCTTGAAGAGGCTTTCATGACTGCAGTGTGCACCCTGTTGCCATGGCTACACCGGGGCTGGAAAGTTGGTTAGAATTGCGCTGCCAGTCCTGAGCTTCAAAGGCCAGTCCAAACAGGTCTTACAACCAAAAGGTCCACAGGCTTGTGGTTTGACAGACTTATAGTGGGAGGGAGTTTTGTAGCTGGAATCCAGCCACTGAGAGTGTCTTTTTTTCTGCCCTTGCAGTCTTGAACCCTAAAGCACTTAATATTACTGTATACATTTTTATATAGATGGTAAGTTTAGTTAAGAATGTGTCTCTGGTATATCTTGGAGATCTTAACAAAATACAAGGTTCTCAAGGCTGTCTCTTACATATAATAGAACAGTGGTTCTCAAAGTGGTGGGTCATGACACACCATTGAGACCACAAACTGTACCCTGCCCCCTTAAGGGGCAGGGACAGCATGATGGTGGCAGCGATCCCAGGGATTGCCGCCACCAGGAAAACCGCCCCCAAAAACGGGTTTTCTTCACTTACTGGGGCTTTAGGCCTCAGAGCCCTCCAAGCCCTGGTTTTTAGTGAAAAAAACCTGTTTTGGGGGTCGTTTTTCCCGGTGGAGGCGATCCTCAGGATCACCGCCACCGCAAACACTCAGTTTTCCCTGCCTCGTGGGGAGAACTTTGAGAATCTATGTAATAGCTTACAAAGCCCTAAATAGATTGGTTCTATCACCTTGCATTGTGTCTGGAAAAGATTAGAGAGCCACTGTAGACTTTGGAGCACTGGTATAGTGCAGTATCATTTTAATATTGCTGTTTCATTTAAAAAAAAAAAGGAGGGGGGCTTTCCCTATGGTGCTCAGTGTGTCCTGAGCAGGAGTTTGTGCTGAAGCTCAGACCTTGGGGTTCTGCTAGATTTTTTTTTTAACAGATCTTGGCGTCCTTAGATATGCAGTTATGTTATGGATTGCAGAAGAAGCACATGCCTCCCACTTCCCTGTCGCTCCATAACATCATCGCATCCGAAGTGTAACATTTGCATCTTCCTCACTTGGAAGAAGCTTGTGCACCCCTCAAGCAAGGAGGTGCAAAAGTGTTCCAGTTTAGGTTTTGGATTCCCCTATTGCTGTGCTGTGTGATAATTATTAGTTCAATGTTGATTGATTGAAGCTTATTTGAGCCCAAAGTACCCATCTGCTATTGTCCCTGCCTGGTCTTTTTCCAGTAATCTTCCACCAGGGTGAGTGATTCTCTCTATTAAGTGTGACTGGAGCGTTCAGTCACTCCAATGCAGAGACACAGCAGAGTTACCCACCGTCGGAGGAAATTCTGCCCGTTTAATCTTTGCTCTGGACTGACCTTCTCCCATTCAGGATGCACCTCAAGGTGCGGTGTGTGTGTGTGTTCATTCCTGTGAGAGTGAATAGTTCTTTCTTTTACATGCTGACTGTAAAGTCAAATTGCATCTTTCTTAAATGTGTGATTTGCAAGCTCATGCTTTTAATATTACTAGCTGGATCAGAACTACAGTGCGGGAAGGAGTGTTTAAACCTACCCCCTGCCGTGACTCCGGTCTGGATCTTCCCCTTCTCCCCATGGCTGATATTTGCCAAGGGGAAAAAAGGCTCTCTTTGAAGTCAATGAAAGCTTTTTCCCCTCGGCGAACTGGCCAGTGGGGTGGGGGCTGATCCAAATTGGAATTTCCGCACCACCATACGGTGGACCAATCCCGTTTCTATTTAACATTAAAAAAGAAAAACAACCAAGCATATGCTTGTAAAGCATGCTCTTAATGTAATATCTATTTTGACCCCGAAAGTAAGCTTCTTGGGGCTCTGAGAGGGAAGTGTGGCTCCAGTGTTAATTCAGCAAATAAGGGTAACTCTGCTATCCAAAGTTTGGGAAACACTGCCCCACTGGAGGGTAAGAAGATACTATCAACACACATCCAAGCAAATATAAACTGGTAATGCTGACTGTGTAACCAAAGTCATGTGGGTTGTGTTTTTTTTCTTTTTCTACCTAGGATTCTTCAGCAAGGTCTTGAGGCGATGCTTTCATTAACCCATAATTGCAGCACCTGCTGCTGGAAGGTGGGTATGTAATTGCAAGTGCTTGTGAAAATGCTGACATTTTGTAAGATATCCTGCAAATGTTCTTCTCTGTGAGGGGATCCTTCTCATTTTCCAGGATGGAAGAAGCCAGGCATATTGGTTTACTCTGATTTGCGTGCTGACATGGTAACAACTTGGCGCAAGTAACAATATGGCAACTAGGAAGGGCATCCCAACTAGTGCTGCTGCTGTCGGGAACTCCCTTCTCTTGTGAATGGAAGGAGGGTTCCTTAGGGACCCTTTCCGTGAGTGGAATGCTCCTTCCATTCACGAAGGAAGCTTCTGTTTGCAGCAGGAACTCCTGGCAGTAAATGTTCCACCCACAATTTTTAAAGTGTAACGAAATAAATACAACCAGTGTATTTACAGCCAGTGTAAATGAAATAAATACAACTAGCAGACAGAAAGGTTTCCGAGTGTACTTAGGTTTACCTGGTATACTTTATGTGAGGGCTAGACGGAAGGTAGTAATGATAGACCACTGACTATGGTGGACATCATAGTGCCGTCTGGTTCTTCAAAGGATGCTGGTCTAGGTGAGCCTTGGGCTTATCCTGCAAATATCCAGCCCCTCTCTGACAGTGGACCAGTTGTCAAATATTTGCCACCTTAATTCACTTAAAAAAAAAAAAAGGCACCCCAGAATGGTACATGATTACCTGTACACAGCCCTCCACTGGAAGAAGTACAATGGGTGTGGGGATAATAGCATTCTAAGAGGCAGGCAAACGTTTGTCCATGATAGATTTGAGAAGCAGGTGGTAACATGTGGGTGTACAGTGAACACTGAAAAACATGGGCTTGAATCCAAAGAAGGGTCATGAATATTGTAGGAGAGAATCATGGTCTTAACTAGAGCATTTTAGTTGTTTATCCATAGCGTTTCCTGCTGCTGAAGAAACAATCCACTTTGAACTGAGCAGCAACTTGTCTCGTCAGCAGTGGCTGTACATGCAGTTCTCTCCCACAAACGCATGTCCCTTTTGATTGACATTCATGGTTTAGAAACTTAACTTTTTACAAAGACACATTGAGATTCTTAGGATTTTGCACAAGAGATTGGCGTCTGATATTTAAAAGCTTCACTCTGTGATCTACAACACGATTAGGATCCTGCAGTTTTCCAGAGCTCCTGGTGACTGATTGAGACAAGGCCTGAAATGGTTAATGAATAACCAAATACTACTGTAAAACGATATAACTAAACTAAACTTGGTTTTGTCCTTGTGTGGTTTGTTTTGTAGCAGTCCCCTGAGACAAGTGGAGGAGAAATGCCAGCCCCCCTTGCTGAAAAGCTTATCCCTAATGTAGGAAGACTCCTTGCTTATTCAGATAATAAAGTACATGCTATTTTTTATGATGGGATGACCCTGAACATGGTGTGGGATTTTAGTTCTCGCTGTGGAAAATCACAGGTGAGTCTCCTAGGAAGCCAAGTCTGTTAGGGCTATTTCCCTCCCTGTGTCTAAGTTCTGTATGTGTAGGATATGCGGTGAAAGTGCAAGATACTGGCCAGTTTTCCCATGTGGGTATGCTTTCACCAGTTTACCACTTCAACATTGAAGGGGGAAAAATCACCTTGTGGTGACTTCTTCCCCTCAAAAACAGTGGTGTGAATTGCATGGGAGCTTTCCGTACAGAGCAAATAGCAGCCATAGTGGAGAGGGCAATTTGGATTGGGACCGTGATAGGGGCCTAGGGTTAAAGCCTGCCTTCTTCTCACACTGTGATCCCAATTCATATTCCTACCACCACCACGCTGCTGTTTACTGAATAAAAAACAAGCCCATCAGCCCTAGTGGCGGACTCTAATGTAACACGTAGTTTGGCCCCTAGAGTACTTGGCCTATCAGCTGAGAGCATACTGTACTCCTGAATGGCACAGAGCCAATGTTACAAAAGACTAGCTAGCTGAAAGAGGTCATATTTCAATTTTTTCTCTGAAGTGTATCTTGTCAAATAGAGGGAAATGAGGCAGAGTCACATTGACCCTTGTAGGATTTCTGAGGTCTACTGGATTATGTGGGAAATAGTATACTGTATAATTCCTGATGGTATGATTGTCCAGTAGATGGCAGCCATAGAGCCTCTTTAGACGCTTTTAGGCCATAAAATGATACCAGCAGGAGGACGAAGAGATGAACAATGAGCCCTGGAGGAGCTGGTTGGCCTTCCATTCTGGACTTGCACCAAAACTGAAGAGAGATTATCCAGAGTGATACTGACCCCCTAAGAGACACAGAGTGCTTAGTCTGCAGTAACAATGGTGGCACTCAACCCAGAGGGGGAACTAGAAAACAAAACCTTACCTGAAACAATATTGTAGACAAGCAGGAAGAACAACATGAAAGAAATATCACTTAACGGTGCCTTTTTTGCCTGTTCCCCCCCTCCCTTCCTTCTTCTAGATACCTCAAGATGCTAACACAGGGTGGTGTAAACTAATCTCTCCTGAAGGGACACAGCAGCTTCTCCAGATAGATAATCCTGGACTCTATGATAGGTATTTCTAGCTCTTCTTTTGTTGTGATATTCTTTATATCTTGTTATGATATTTTTTATAATGGCATTGAATTCAGAGTCTCGGGGAAACTTTCCAGAACGAGGGCCTACTTCATCAGGATGTCTCAGCATCCTTTTCTTAGGAATGAGACATCATGGAAACCTGGGGGGGGGGGGGGGGGGAATGGCTAGAGATGTTTAGACTAGGTGGGTAGAGAGGCAAAAAAATAGGGAAAAATCAGGGATTCTCACCACACCAGATATTTTGGTTATGTAACTATGCCCTGATGAGTTGGCTTATGTTTGGTTTGATCCGTGGATTAGGTGACTTTTGTGTTTGTTGTACTGCTGGTTTTCTTTTGCCTTTTTTAATGTGGTTGCATTTTATTTGAAAGCTGCTCTGATTTCTTTGTAAGGAAGAGCATTTTTAAAATAATTTGTGGGTTAAACCACTGAACCATGAGCTGTCAGTTGAAAGGTCGGCAGTTCGAATCTGTGCGACTGCTCCTGCCAACCTAGCAGTTCGAAAGCAAGAAATTGCAAGTAGATTAATAGGTACCGCGTCAGCGGGACGGTAACAGCGTTCCATGCGTCTCGGTGTTGAGTCACGCCGGCCACGTGACCATGGAAACGTCTTCAGACAGCGCTGGCTCTTCGGCTTTGAAACGGAGATGAGCACCGCTCCCTAGAGTCGGACACAACTGGACTTAATTGTCAAGGGATACCTTTATCTTTACCTAACTCTGCCCTGATGAGTTGGTTTATGTTTGGTTTGATCCGTGGCTTAGGTGACTTTTGTGTTTGTTGTACTGCTGGTTTTCTTTTGCCTTTTTTAATGTGGTTGCATTTTATTTGAAAGCTGCTCTGATTTCTTTGTAAGGAAGAGCATTTTTTTTAAAAAAATTAATACTGGTAACATAATTTAGTGGATGCTGCCTGTTCATAACACTGATAACAAAACCTCTTCCTCTCTAATACAGGTACATCAGAATAGTGGTTGAATGGTGCAAAAGCTTGAACAGAGAGAGAGATACAGATATACCACAGCCTGTTACTGAGGAAAACTGGTATTTATCTTAAGTGTCTTCCAAAATTCACTAACGTAAAATGACTCATCCAAAGGCCCCAATGGGATTTTGGAGCAGCCAAACTTCCCAGTGGATTCATAATCTCAAATATGTACAAAGATTGCTTAAAAACGGGATTAAAAGCCATGTAAAAATATTTTTCAGGAGATAGGGTATATGAGTGAAGATTTGCTGTGGTGACCTAGAAAAAGCTCGCAGATGAGGACGAAATGTCGGTCTTGGAACTTTAATTTTTTACATTATTTCAACTTGTTTTTAAACTCGTGGTTACATGTGTTAATTTGTTTTTAAGCTTGTGATTTCCTGTTTTTAAAACGTTTTTAATCGTAATTTTCTGGTTCTTATAAATATTTTTTTCTACATGGCATCTTCACCCATATACCCTATCTCCTGGAAAATTATAGCTGGCCATGAAAGTTTTCGTTCTACATGTAAAAATGCTTTGTTTTTAAAAACAAGAATAAAAACTAAGAACAAGAATTAAAACACAAAATGGAGTCACAACGTTTCTTTCATTTCTATGAATTTCCTCAGGTGAAATAGAGCAAAAGCTGCTAAGAAGTTAAGAGCAAAAGCTCTATTTCACCTAAGGAAATTCATAGAAATGAAAGAAACGTCGTGACTCCATTTTCGGCGCAATCCTGGGGATCCTTAGAACGGCAGAGCGAGCGCGCTGCCATTCTAAAGTGTCACGAACATGCCGTAAAGTACGTTTGCGATTACTCAGGAGCAAGGGAGACCGGCACAGAGGCCGGCCTCCGTCGCCCGTGCGTTCACCAGAGGAGGTGAGTTGGGATCCGGTGTGGGCGGTTCGGCAGGCGAGGGAGTGGGGCCATTGGCCTAGCCGACCTGGGAGGAGGCAGGGGATGGCGTTGGCTATATCCCCGTCCCCTGGCTTGGCCGTTACATGGCCTCCTCTATAGCTGGCAGAAATCCGAGGAGGCCCATCGGGCTGGCTCCGGTTTACACCCGGGGAAGGGGATGAGCGTTCCCTTCCCCAAGTAGACCACCGGCCCTCCGGTCAACAGGCAGCCCGGGCTCAAGATTCAGTGGGTGGCTGCCGGGCGGATCCTTAGTCAGGATTGCGCTGCCCGTGTTTTAATTCTTGTGTTTTAATTCTTGTATTTTTACATGGCTTTTAATCCCGTTTTTAAGCAATCTTTGTACATAATGGCTAGCCATGACAGTTTCAGATCTTATCTAAATCTCAGATCTCCTTGCAACAGCATATATTTGTATTAAAGACGCAGCATGTTCTGCCAGCCCCAAACCTCATGTTGCCTGCTAAGGCAGTGAGCCAATTACCCACTGCGGTGATCTGTCAGTCCCTGCTCTTCTTACTCCCTGAATTGGAAAAGGAAGAGGGGGGGGGGTGGAATGGAAGAAGATGTGGAGAGGAAAGGAGAGTGGTGGGCTAGAGGGCATCGGAGGAGGAGCAGCAATGGGAGCGAGTGGGAAAACAAAGGGCACTCGCCCACCAATCTGCTTTCACTCCGGGGTGACCACGCAGCATCAGGGTGACCACGCAGCATCATGTCTGGGTGACAGATCAGCCCTGGGTGACAGATGTGATGCCCATTTCTTGGGATTTCTGTGTACAAGTGTGTAGTATATAGAAGCAAGGAAGCAGAATTTTAAGCATGTTAACAATGCATCGACAGAGTTTTTCAGTGAATTTACATTGCAGATGGAACAGGTCAGTGTACCTTACTGTATGTCCAGTGGCAATTTGAGACATCTGATCAGTACAACCTTAAGCATTTTTACTCAGAAGTAAATACCACCGATGCAATCCTATGCACCCGTACTTGGGACTAAAAATGTTTTGTTTTATATAGGTCAGTTGCTGCTGAACTTGAAAAAATAAGAAGATTCAACTGTATCCTTTTTTGGGAACATGTTTTGAATCCAAAAAATATAAATGACTGTGATTTCTCCTCTAAGGCACAGAAAGCCAGCTAATAATATACTCTTGCTATACTTTGGTTCAGTTTATTATTCAAAACTAGCCACTTCACATGACTATATCTGTCATGTGATACCCATTGCTTCCATATTCCAGAGATTTTTGTGCCTTAGATATTTCTGACTTGCTGTATTTGTGCATTTGTGGTGATATATTGAAATAGCCTGTGAATGTCTTTATTGAATTCTGCAATACCAACACCATCAATTCCTGATGCTAATGTCTGAAGAGGGTTTTCTTTTCTTGTTCCTTAACAATGCAATTATAGTTTTATTGGAGAACAGCAATATTCCACATACGGTTTCGCTTGTGAAGAGGAATCCATCCTTCGACACAGACAGACAAAACAACCTAGAAGAAATATTTTTGGCTGAAGCTGTTAGTAAGAAGAACATAATTGAGACATTAGAAAAAACTTCAAAAATAATTAATGATATTGATTCTCTTTTAGCTTCTTCTGCAAAGTGAAACATGGCAAATATATTTCAAATAACACTGCCCCTCATTAACTTGAATCAGTGTTTTAATAATATATTATATAAAAAATGCTGCAGGTTCAGGCAAGAAAGAATTGTGTATGGGCATGGCAAAAATGACAGTGGTCTCTTTCTTTAATGAGCAATTAATGAGTGGTCTGTCTTCTTTAATATGTTCTGTCATCATCATCGACATCATCCAGTCAGTGGCATCCTTCCTAAGCAGCAAGATGTAAGATTAGTCAGCCACTTAATTTTGCAAGGTTTTGATGTTTGGAAAAACTTTTGTAATTGAAGGATCAGGTCCAAGTGATAAGTGATAGACCTTGGATTAGCTACAGTGATCATTCTGAGGCGGAGGCCATATGTAACTTCAGACATCATGGCAGACGGGCTGAGGATTGGATGTCAGTCTGGGTCCTTGCTTAGCTGTATTGGTTTTTTTGTGTGTTTGTGTACATTGTCTTCTTGGGTAGTGTTTGTTTTTGAATAAATATAAAATAATTTAAAAACCCTGCTTCTGGTTTTTGTATGCGCAAGTGTACAATGGCTTTTCCAGTGCAATTCAACCCATGTCTAGCCAGCAACACTGAAATCAGTGTACATGTACATAGGGTTGCACCTGTTATCTGAGATCTCTTCTCTACCCCCTCCCCCCCCCCCGGATTTTATCACTGTTTACGTGAGTCAGAAGAATACATCACGACGGACCCACCCCAACCACGCCACTAGAGAGTCTGTGCGATTCGGATTTTCGCGGGGGGGGGGGAGAAAAAAAGGAAGAGGACCGTTGCTAAGGCGTTGCTGGGCAGCTTAAGGGGGCGGGTGGAGCTTTCGGGGGGGGAGGCCTTTTAGTGATCCCAGAATGCCGCGCGCGAGTTGCCGGTGGGCGGGGCCGGGCGCGTGAGGGCGCGCTGCGTGAGATGCCAGTGAGGTGAGCGGGGCCCTGGAGGAGGAGAAGGGAGTGGGTGGGATTGTGGGACGACTCGTAGGAACGGGGACGGGGCTCAGTGGAGCGCCCGAGACGGGGAGCGAGCGCGCGGAGGGTGCAGCGAAGGACTCGACTCGACCGGAACTGCTTTGCAGCTGCAGGGAGAAATGAAAACGAGGGTCACTGGCTCTGGCCAACCTGTCATCATCGCCACTGCCTGTGGCTTCCGCCTGGTTTCTCCGCCACCGCAGTATTCTTAAGCGGTGGTGCGCGGGGCAGAAAGTCAACAGGGGAAGCTTTCCTCTCCGCCCCCTTAGAGGAGAGCCTCTGATACGAAACTGCTTTGCACGCAGGCGATCCCAGGTTCAGCCACACAGGCATCTACTGGGAAAGACTCCTGGCCGAGACTCCAGGTAGCTGCTTGCCAGTTAGTTAGTATATAAGCACAAGGCTTAATTTTCCTTTTCACAGTTTTTCCTGTTATTATGTGCGCAGCAATGTAGAACGCTGCCTTACTGAGTCGGATCACTGGTTCATCTAGCTCACTGTTGTCTATGCTAACTGGCAGCTCTCTGCCTGTGGTTGAACCTGGGATCTCCTGCATGCAAAGCAGTTCTATATCGGAGGAGTCCAAGGGGAGGGGGTTGCCTTGGGGTGTCCTTCACCCTGAATCTGCTGCTGCCTGCCTCCCTCCTTCAATCCAATAACAATTTGTTTCATGCTGGAGTGAGCTCAAAGCGTGCTCACTCGAAGCAAATCATTCCCACACTTGTCACATGATGAGCACGGTAAAGAGTGTTTTTGGGTAGCGCAAGGGCGGTAAGCTGGCATCCGTCCCACTTGGTACTATGTTCAAAGTGATATGGGAAGGGGAAGAGAATTGTGCTGTTCAAACAATTGTTTGGCAGCCAGATGTTCAATATTCTTCTCTGCGTTCAGATAACGTCTTCAGACGTTCAGTATTTCCACTCTTCCCACCCACCTTATTTTCATGCTTCAGTAAAGTGTCGCAGTTTCCTGCTTGTACACACTAAGGATCACATCACATGTTATATTCTTAGGCACACTTAAAGGATGTGAAAGCAACAAACATGTTGGGAAATGCATGTATTATAACTAAGATATTCTTGTCAGCACAATGCAGTTGATAGTAGCCTTCTGTTGCACTTGGTGGCAAATCTGCATTTATTGCCATGTGAAATTACCTCTAGCACTAGAAGATGAAAAGGTAATTTAGTAAAATTGACTCTGTGCCACTCATCCCCAGGTTTTGAGAAGCAGTAGAAAATACATGCAGACCTGTGAATCTGGCCCCTACGCAGTCACAGTTTCTCTCTCCTGTTGCTGTCTACAGAGTCTAAGATCCTGCACAGTTTTAACTCCCCTTAATCTGTTTTTTTTAATTTCCTTGACTAGAATCATTCTAGAATGAAAGCAGCTTACAAAATATAATGTAGCAGTACAAAGTAAAACTTCATAAGAAAACAATGATTACCACAACAGCTACACCACAAAAGCAAAGCAGCCAGAACAATCGTGAGCCAATAAAAGTAATCTCAGAGCAGAACACAACTAACAGTGCAATCCTATCCAGCTCCTCCAGGGGTACAGTCAGTGTGGGAGGGCAGAACGGGAGGCTTTGGGAGGGAAAGGGGATTTAAATCCCCTTTAAAGGGGGATGTAAGGGGGGGTTAAATCCCCTTTCCCTTCCAAAGCCTCCCGTTCTGCCCTCCCCCACTGGCTGCACCACTGGGGGGGGGGGGCTGGATAGGATTGCGCTGTGATTCAAAGGAAGCCTTGCTGGCACAAACAAGTTTTTACTCCCCTCTGAAACACCAGCAAAGAGGAGGTGGTCCTTACCTCAACCAGAAGGGTGTTCCACTTGTCTTTGGCCTCTGCTTGTGCTTGGTCTTCCAGCCAGCATGCCCGAGTCTCAGAACTGTATATGCCCCTAAACAGACCTATTCATCCCTTGCCCTGATTCTGGCTTGAAACTTTCCTCCCACTAAAGCTGTAGTATTTGGACTGGTGGAAAATTAGTTCCTTGCTGTTTCCTTTGCTTCCATTATATTCTTCAGATTTACCCTTCCCAATTTAGCTAAGAGGAAAAGAGGGGATGTGCCATATAAACCTGCGGACCAGAAAGTTCTTCACCGGGGGACTGTGATGATCAAGTTTGATCATATCTCTAAGCAGTGCTCCTGAATAATTTCTGCTTCCAATTTCAGAACTCTATTCTACATTGCATATTATTCAAAGCATCTTCCCTCTTTGTAAGAACTGAATGTGAATAGCTTCCAAGAAAGTAACAACCAATTAGAAGTTGCTTGTTAATTTAGGAGCCAGATGAAATATGACTTGCATGTTTGTGGTCTTAGTGAGTGATGTTATCTGTTACCAGTACTGCAGAGTCTGATTTGATCGCTAATCTCATCTTTCTCAGAACAGCAAGAGGTGCAAAGTGATCTTTTCTTGACTTGGTTTAGACATCCTGGAAAACTAGTTTCCCACTAAGCGAACAAACCCTGGAGAGCCACAAGTTGGCATGCTTCCTCCTCTGCTTGTGCAACTAGCAATCCTGGCTTGTTAAAAAAACTGTGAAAGCCTCTGTGAGGAGAGATAAAGAGCTGCCCGCTGCATCAGCTGAGTGTGAGAGGCGATGGCCAGGGAGAGGCCAGACTGCAAAGGATACCATCTGGAATGCAGTTGTTCATGAAAGATTGAACATTTATATATATGATTGTAAAGCCCCCCCCCCAATTGGGGGGTTGGGAAAGCCAGCCCATGTAAACCGCCTTGGATTAAAGTCAGAGGAGAAATCCAATGACCAAGAAAGGCGGTATATAAATATTATACAGTATATTATTAACTGTGGTACAACTCTGGCTTCCAAATCCAGATGTGAAACCAGAATTTGAAATTGGCTTCACATCCTAGTTCGGAAGCCGGATGGTGTAGTGGTTTGGGAGTCGGACGTAGACCTGGAAGATCCAGGTTCAAATCCCCGCTCAGCCACGAAGCTTCCTGGGTGACCTTGGGCCAGTCACTATCTCTCAGCCCCACCTACCTCACAGGGTTGTTGTGAGGACAAAAAGGAGGGGAGGAAATATGTACACCACTCTGAGCTCCTTGGAGGAAAGGTGGTATAAAAATGTGAAAAATAAAAATAAAACCAGTTACCAGCTTTGCATGAGCCACAGAGCTGTGGTTTAAAGAAATGTCACAGCTCCGTGATGAGCTGAGAAGGGAGTGCATGAGTCCAGAGTTTTCCAGGTTTCGTTTATATCGTATGAGACTATGGTTCCCATTACATCGGACAATGTACATCTACATACATCCCATGACATCTACAATGAAAATATACTGTGAAATGCAAAACAGAGCACAGTATCACACACACTGACAGCGCAATCCTGTGTAACAGTAGATGCACCAGTAGTGCACTTATACCGGTACATCTACTGTTACACAGGATTGTAACACCGGTGCAAAGTTACACAGGATTGCGCTGTGAGTGTTTCTACAGGAGTTGGGGCAGGTTGGTGGGGGTAAAGCAAGAAAGAAGGCAACCTGTGTAAAAAACCTATCTATGTAAGCCTATGTATGTAAACCTATGTATGTAAAAGCAGTCATGACTGATCAGAGATGGAATAACTACTAAAAGATGTGCTAGCTATGAAATTCTGAAAAACTAGGCAAGCTGAAGAAAAAGAGGATATTGGCATTTTGAGATGTACAAATGGTGAAAACTGGGTGATGCGCAGTAAGAAAGCTGAGGTGCATCTAGGACACAGTATGACACAGTGTTATGTCACAAGTGCCCAAATGTTGCTTTGTACAGGACAGGCAGAAAAATGTGTTTTAAGTGAGACTGACTTACTGGCTCTCCAGTTTCTGTGCTGTTCTTTCATATCTTTGTTTGTTTTAAGGAAACGGATTCGCAGTGCTGACAGGCCTTCTCATGAAGCTTTCTCTCTGATAATTACAGCATGACTGAAGATTTAATAGACAATGGGCCAGATGTACCCTGATGGCATTTTCTTCATGGAGAGATGTTGTTTGCTATGGCATCCGAATCTGAAAAGGCCCATGCTCTGCTCCAGTCGTTCAGCACGTTGTCTGTTATTTCAAGCCTAGGATTGGGAATTTTCTGCTTTGTGGCAGATAGACTGCTACAGTTTTCTTTCATTCAGCAAAATGACTGGCTGCGGGCGCTCTCTGATAACACTGTGCATGGTGTTGTGGGACTGTGGTCTTGGGCAATAGTGATTGGACTCAAGAAGAAAAGTGACTTTTCAGAAGTCATTTTAGCTGGTTTCCTCTCCTCTGTGATTGATGTGGATCACTTTGTTCTAGCAGGCTCTCTTTCATTAAAGGTAAGCAAAACTACAGTTTAAAATGACTTGTACTTTCTTGAATAGTTGTGTCATTTTCCATCCTAAGGCTGCTATTATTATTATTATTATTATTATTATTATTATTATTATTATTATTATTATATTTGCATCCTGCATTTCCCTCCCTGAGAAGGAGATGGTTAAACAAAACAAAATCTAAAACAACATACTGTAGATCAAATAAGTAACAACTAGCAAATAACAGCCATTGATTCAAACTATCCAAACAGCAAGACCAGCACAAAAAAAACAACAGCCAGAAAATTCATTCTGGGAGAGCAGAACGAATGGAATAAAGAAGCTAAAAATCACAAAGGTTTTATAGTTTGTGTCTTTGTGTGCAAATTAGTTTACCTTAACTATTAGGGTTGCAAGCTTTATCTTTTGCTGCTCTGAGAGGTTTATTTGAAGAATGAAATATAAAGTTCTAAATACATCATTTTATTCAGTAGATTAAGAAACTAAAGCTTACACATTAATGGCGCAATCCTGTGCAACTATCCGGCGGGCGGCCCAGGCTGCCCGCCGAATCCTATCCCCATTCTGGGCTGCTCTGGAGTGGCCTGGAGGTCTACTCAGGGAAAGGGAATGAATGTGGGCCCCCAATGGGTTAGAACGGATTAAACGGCGTTAGAACGGATAAAAGAAAATATTTCTTTACCCAGCGTGTAATTTATCTGTGGAACTCCTTGCCACAGGATGTGGTAATGGCACCTGGCCTAGATGCCTTTAAAAGGGGTTTGCACAGATTCATGGAGGAAAAGACCATCACAGGTTACAAGCCATAAGCAACCTCCTGGTTTTAGAAGTGGGTTTTCTCTGTGCCAGGTGCAGGGGAGTGGCAGCAGGAAACAGGTTATCTTGTTGGCTGTGTACTCCCTGAGGCATCTGGTGGAGCCACTGTGTGATACAGGAAGCTGGACTAGATGGGCCTTTGGCCTGATCCAGCAGGGCTCTTCTTATGTTCTTATGTTCCTCTGATTTCAGCCAGCTAAATAGCAGAGCCGGCCTGGTGGGAGACAGGGATATGGTGGAAGCCATTCTTCCCCCCTCCCCGGACTGACTCGGCCAATGGGCCCCCCCCTCACAGCCCAGACTGCCCCCGTGCCCACCAGGGGATCTCTTACCTGCCTCTGGCGGCTGTGGGTCTTATTGACTTCAGTGAGACTTAATTCTGAGTAGACCTGCATAGGATTGCACTGTTAGCACTGAAACAATGGCTAGATTTAGAAGGTGATCCATCCACGGGGTGATCAAAGATATCTTATACGCTGTACAGCACAAAGACACAGAAAAGGAGCATGTCTCTCAAAAAAGAGTGATTTTGGTTTGCTGAATGTGAATAATTCCCATTTCTATTAGCAAGTGAAATAAAGGTAGACTAGGTATCGCGAAGGGTCAGACACGACTTAACGACTGAACAACAACAACAACAACAACAGGTATCCTGAAGTACAGGTGGGCCCCCTATCCGCTGGGGATATGTTCCAGGCCCCTCCGTGGATACTTGAAACCGTGGATAAGAGCGAACACCCCCTCCATGGTTTCCTGAGGGCCCCCCCACCCTGCCTCCCCTGCAGCCAGGCATGCTTCCCCCCCCCCAGCTCTTATTTTTCTTTCAGCAAGCTTTGTTTCTTCCTTAAAACAAACAGAGAAGCAGCCTCCATTGCAGGCAAGTAGAACAAGACTAAGTCCTAGAGAGGCTCTGCAAGGTTTCTGTTAACCTTGCAGAGCCTCTCTAGGACTTAGTCTCGTTCTACTTGCCTGTAATAAGCAGCCAGAGGCTGCTTCTCCTGTTTCTTTAAGGAAGAAACAAAGCTTACTGGGAAAAAAATAAAAGCCGGGGGGGGGGGTGTCCCCACGATCCGTGGATAACTGAAACCGTGGATAGCGAATCAGTGGATATGGGGGCCCACCTGTACTGTATAGCCTCAGTGTATGCAGAAAGCTATCAGAGGGGAAAAAGGAGTTTTCTCAGGAGAGAATTACAATAGGTTCCTTTCTGCAGATACTGATGACTGGGAACAGAAAAGAAAATAGCAAAGGTATTTTCTCTTGCTTCTTATTTTGGTTTTGTTACACTTTCTCTGCCCATCCTCTAACCAGCTCAGAGAAGGCAAAACTGCCCGTGGTGAAGCAACCATTTAGGAAGGCGGCAGGCAGGGGTGCCCCCAGTGCCTACCCTCCACCACCTGTTCACCTCGCCTAAGCTGGGCCCAGATGACATGTCCTTTTCTAGAGCCAGCAAAAAAGGAGGCAATCATGCTTTCGCCAATGCTGCTCTCAGCCAGCAGAAGCTGTTGCCTGCTTGTTCCTCAGAAAAGTGTCCGTGGCAGCTATAGCTGACTGACTCTGGCTGATGACATGAGCTACAGCTGTAGCTGCTGCTTCCAACTTCTCCAGAGCCTATGGAGCAAGCAGAAAGGGAAAGATGTGCATGCCCCTTCCCCTGGCATGACTCACAAATGCTCAGAGCAGCATACATGAAACTTTCCCCCTTGGGTTAGGCTGAAAAAGGTGGTGATGGGTCAAGTGGGTTTTTGAACCCAGATTCACATACACCAACAGAGAGTGTGAGTATATCTGCTACGCTGTGTGTGCATATTTGTAAGAATGTTCTAAAGGTGTTAGAGCAGGAATGGAACATGTTGTTCTTGACAGAATTTTGCTAGTGTGTGGTTTATTAAAATACTACTGAGAATTTCTGTTTTTGTTAGTAAGGTTGACAGCGCAATCCTGTGTAACCTTGCACCGGTGTAAGTGCAATTACACTGGCATTAGTGCACTTACACCGGCATCTACTGTTACACCTGTGTAAGGTTACACAGGATTGTGCTGTGAGTCTTCTTGACTTCAGTGATCTGTTTAAAATCATCATAGCAGCTGCGTATCCACTCGGATACCAGTGCAAAAGAAGCCTACCTCTCACACCCATACTATAGTATTTTAAGGCTGTGACTCAAAAGTTCTTCTCACTTAACATTTGAAAGAACAATATCACAGGGGTGTCATTTGATTTATGCAGACAATGTGCAAATGCTGTTGACTGAGGGCTTTTTGGTACCATACAATGATAGTGTACAGGTTTTTTCAAGGACTCCTTAAGGGCACTCACACTCCTGTGTGAACAGTAGTAGAGATTCTGTTCTGACTGCTTGAGGTACTTAATAGAAGATAGGGAGGGGACATAGCTTTGTGGTAGAGTATATTCATGCAAGAGGTTCAATGTAGCAGGGCTGGGAGACAGATCGCTACAAAGATGTTGGCACACTGAGACCAGTTTGAGCACTAACAGCAGGCTAGATGAACCAGTTGACATAGTGTAAATTAGCTTTGTATGTTCATCAACTGGGAAGAGAGAGTTGCATAGCCCTGTGTCAGAGTTAGCTGCAGAAGCACATAATCAGTACTCTGCCAATGCTACTCTGTTCTTACTGGCCAGGGGGTAGTAGAAGAGCCCTTTGCCTACTTGCGTTGTGTGGGAGTGAGTCGTTGGGCAGAGCTAGTGTTAGTAACCATCTATCCCTTGCTTAATTCAACATATGAACTAGTTACCAACCAAGGGTGTGGGGTAAATGAGATTCCATTTGGCATTGTTACGCTTTCTGACTTTACTTTTGACATACAGTACTTGATGCAATCACATTTGTAGTAGTTGTGAGGTCTGCATTTTTTTAAAATCAGTTTTAATTGATTAAAACACACATATTTTGTAGGCCTAATTTTGCATCAGTGGAAGATACAGGTGCATATAATTCCAACTATACTGGCCAATACTTCCTGTCTTCCATGCCCCCAGTTCCAACCATTTTCCCCCTTTTACACTGGCATTCTACCAACTATTTGCTACACTTGGCATAGTGTAGTGGTTAGTGTTGGACTAGGGCAAGGGAGACCCAGATGCAAATTTCGACTCAGTTCCAAAAGCTCACTGGGTGACCTTGACTCACAGCGCAATTCTAACCAACTTTCCAGGACCTATGCAGCCGCAATGCAGCCCCGACGTAAAGGCCGACCCACACCGCACAAGTTCCAGCGTGGAGGTGCACGAGCGTAGGTGACTGGCCATTCGCCTCCAAGCGCTGCCCTGCTTTCCACCAGTGTCGTCCTGCAATTAGTCCCTCCTGATTGTCACGCCTTCTAATTGCTGATTGGATGAAACATAAGTGCGCTCAAATTGGCTGAAACCCCCTCTAATCCGATTGGTGACAAAAGTAGCTCTGCGTCCCGCCCCCTCAAAATCTTGAGCAGGGCCATTTCAGATCACACCTGAACTTGGGAGTGTGCAGGTCTCCCGCATTCAGATGCGATCTCATAAAAATGGAGGCCACACAGCTGCGCAAGCTTCGCACGCGTCTGGGACGCGCCGGAACCCATGCGGTGTGGGTCGGCCTTAAGGGAACAAATGTTCCCTCACCTTGAAGAGGCCTCTGTGACTGCCCCCACACTGAAAAATGCAGTGTGCGCCCTGTTGGCACAGCTGCATCGGTGCTGGAAAGTTGGTCAGGATTGCACTGTCAGTCACTGGTGGTGCTATGAGTATGAGAGCCTTGTACTTCACCTTGAGGTCCTTGGAGGAAGGATGGGATCAAAATGTTCTTGTTAAATAATAATTCACTACATCGCCATTGTTTGTGTTGCGCCAGCATAAAGAGATTTGGCAGTACTGTGATCCTATCTTCATGGTTTGTCATCATGAGAACAAGCAGGCCTGAGCCTCTGACGTATGTGTGCCATCCACCCTATTTCTCATTCATGCATGAAGGAAGGGGTAGAGAGAAGCTTCCAGTAATGGTTTGCACAAAACCACATTTTTCTGTTCCATCCAGGCGCGTCACTAGGGTGCACGCCGCCCTAAAGCGGGGCGTACGCGCCGCCCTAATGACCCCCTGGCCACCGAGACAGCCGGCCAGAGAGGATGTCTCTGGAGCCGGCAGCAGCGGAGCCTCCGCTGCTGCCGGCTCTGGAGACATCCTCTCCGGCTGGCTGTCCTGGGCCTTCTGACGAGGCCCAATGCAGCGACGTCATATTTATTAGGTTTTTTGCGCATGTGCAGTACGTTTCTGAGGGCAAAGGGCTGCCCTTTTGCCCTCAAACGTTCTGCGCAGGCGTGAAAAACCTAATAAATATGACATAGTCGCATTGGGCCTCGTCAGAAGGCCTCGGACCTCTGCCGAGGGCGGACGCTCTGAGGCCTTCTCCTGGGAGGTAATGCGCGTGGGTGCGCGTGCGAATGCTAGCGCAGGACTGCGCATCACCCTTTGCGCACGTCACCCCAGGCGGTCCGCCCTCCCCGCCACACTCCAGTGACGTCTGTGGTTCCATCTGATCCATTTTAATATTCTGATTGTGAACAAACTGTTCAGCGCAAACCACAGTTTCCTATAGTCAGCTGAAATGGAAGACTGTAGTTTGTTACTGACCGTTATTAGAAGCTTCTCATCTCCTCTCCTCCTGCATGAAAGGAGCTTTTAAGACCGAGTCTCACCTTAGGCTCTGCCTCATTCCTGTAATAGCAAATCATGGTTTCTTACATCTAAATCAGGCCTACCAGAACATATTTTAATACACTAAATTAATATTGAGAGAATAATAGAAGGCCTTTCCATATGTGGTCTAGATATTAAAAGTATATGGTTGTCATAAATTCATTATCGATCCACAGTTTTACTGCAAATATATATAATTGATACTTTTGTTTATATTTTGAATTTCATAGCACTCTTTCAAAAATGCTAATTTCCATGTTATGGTTAGCTACCCTGCTTTTTGTAGGGAGAGAATGTTGTCTGTTTTTTTCCCAAGAAACTGGTTCTAAGAGTAAAACACTAAGAGTAAAACAAGCAGCAGAGCTGAACTAGCTTCCTAACTATTAGATTTTGATTAGCATATTTTGAAGATCCAACCTCTCCTTGTAAAAGAGGTGGGGATTCAAACTGTTTCCAGTAGATGGCACACTTCACAAGGAATATTGCAGTAGGCAATTTTGCATGTAGCTGTTGTTAATTTTTGTGCTGTTTTGTTTCTCCGCAGTGGCATCAGGGGCTAGCACTGGCCTAGGGCCTGCTTGGCCAGGCCAACTCCTGAACCTTGAGTAGTACCCTACCAGTAGCAGTGATAGTACCCAGTGCATCATCAGGGGGCAAGCATGGGGTGCCCACGGCAGGGCTTTTCCCCAGGGCACCCATCAATCTGACACCAGCACCACCTCTCTCCTACCCTTAAGCGTGCATCTGAACTAATATGCCACAATAGCTGTTTTTGTCTTGTTAATATTCATTTTTCTTTGAGCTTAATCATGCATATTAGTTTTTTTACTGTTTAAATGGTGGTCTGGCAGAACAGCCCCAAGACTTTGACTAAGGTGGTATCTGAAGATATAATCTTAAATGTTCTGCTGATTTGGAGCATGCCATTGTTGGTCTCTGTTAACCTTAAGGATTGCTTTGTTGGATCCCGATGAAGAGTCATTTACCTGGCCAATAAATGAAGATTGTATTGTGTTTTGTATTGTATTTTCTTTTCTGTTGTAAGCTGCCTTGGGTCCCTTCGGGGAGAAAGGTGGGGTAAAAATATTGTAAATAAATAAATTTAGTGTAGGACAGGGTTTCTCAACCAGTGATATTAGTACCACCAGTGGTACTTCAGCCAACTACTGGTGGTACTCGGACCGCTGAAATCCCGCTCCAACGCGGCACTTTCAGCAACACGTGTTTGCTCCCAAGAGGCTCCTGCCTTTGACTGAGCCTCTCGGGAGCGTGAGAAGGGCCCTCCCACCCGCCCAGAGCCTCCTACCTGCATTTTCTGGCCACCGAAAACCTGGAAGTAACTGGCGATGATGTCATCGCCAGTCACTCCCAGTGGTACGCAGCAGGATTGTGGCTGCAGAGATGGTACTCGGCTGGGAAGGGGTTGAGAACCCCTGGTGTAGAACTCTGTCTTCAGCAATAGACAGCCAGGTGACCCCCCCCCCCCAAAAAAAGTTCACAGGCATGGGGTGTTAGTAATGATAGCCATTCTCCATTGGCTATCATTACTAACAGGGAAAGGGAGGCAACAATAAACTTGGTAAGAACATGTAATTATTTTATTTACATGTAGTTGGGCCTCGTTAAGCCTGACAGTCTCTGGCGCTTGATTAGAATTTCTTTGCTTCTGAATTTGAACATGGCAGTTCCATTGAAAAGCTACCAGTAGTCGTCTGAAGTACAGTGGTCAAAGTTAGAAGAAGATAATTTCTGAGAAAACATTTCAAGTGTTTGGTGTTTTGCAATCTCTCTTGAAGAATCTTGAAGTAAATACACTGCAGTGTGTTGTGTTGTTTTGTTTTTCACTTGGAACTACGTCATATTGGATAAATTCTCCAGCCACTCAGAGATGGACATTTTAATGTAAACCTGTCTGCTTCAATGTTCCCCAGGTCTAGCAGAAAACCATGCCTATATTGTGCAGAACATACCCTGCACAATACAAGGTGCCCTCTCAGTTCAGCAATTAAGTGCAATGAAGAAAACACAATAAAGCAAACAAAACATTCTAGTATCTGTAGTGACCCAACCCAGTCGCATACAGAAAAGAATATACAATATAATGTCCAAATGTCTGGTATGATTTGATTACGTATATAGTGCCATTCACATATGAGGCACTTCACTAGTAATGAAAAGGTGAATGACATAGGCTTGCCTGTCCCAGTGGACTCTTGATCTAAAACAGACACAAGGAAAACACGAAGGATGGTGAGGGAAGTGGAAGCAAGGGTAGTGTGGAAGAAGGTGCAGTTATTTCCGGTATGGTGTGAGGACTTATTTATTTTATTTATTTAAATAATTTATACCCCGCCTTTCTCCCAGCAAGGGCACCCAAGGCAGCTTACAATAAAACATTAAAATACGTATATACATTAAAATAATTAAAAACAAATAATTAAAACAATTAAAACAAACAACCCCAGTGGATCACCTATATTTACAGTTTGTTAAAAGCCATTTGTTAAAAAGCCAGCCCACCATGTCAGGCATCGAATGCTAACCTAAATAAAAACGTCTTAAGGCCCCGCCGAAAGGTCTCTAAAGAGGGAGCCGTTCTTAATTCCAGGGGGAGGGAATTCCATAATTGGGGCGCCACTGCCGAGAAGGCCCTATTCCATGCCGCCATCCCCCTCACCTCCATCAATGGCGGCACGGTTAACAGGGGGCCCCCTGATGACCTCAGAGTACGGGTCGGATTATAAGAAAGGAGGCAGTCCCTCAAATACCCTGAACCCGAGCCGTATAGGGCTTTAAAAGTCAAAACTAGCGCTTTGAATTGTGCCCGGAAACAAACTGGCAGCCAGTGTAGCCGCCAAAGCAACTTAGACACAGCTGGCATGATTGCAGTTAGAACCATAGTACCAGGGGCTTAATGATGATGTCTTCCTGCTTCACCAGTGTCAGTGACAGCTCCTTAAGTAGCAGAGGATGTTGTGACAGACTTACCCTATATACTCATGTATAAGTCTAAAATTTATGCACAGAAACAGAGCTCTTCTCTAAACAGGAAGAAAGAAAGATGAAGGAGTTTATGGGGGCTGTAATCTTTGTGAGGGCTGCTGCTATGGAAGTACAGTACTGTACTCCTCACAAAGTCTTCACCTTGCTTTCTTCCTGTTTGGAGAAGAGCTTCGTTTCTGTGCTGCTTCAGAACAAGGTAAAATAGCTTCCTTTCTTCCTGTTTGGAGAATTTCTATTGCTTCCTCAGAACAATCGCTGGTCATTTTCAAGAATTCAAAGAATTTCATATACCCCTAAGTTTTACTCTCGACCTATCCATGGGTCATAGCAAATCCCATGATTTTTGGTTTAAAAATTGGCTTTGACTTATCCATGAGATCGACCTATACTCGAGTGTTATACACACACACACACACACACACACACACATACACACACACACACACACACACACACACACTCTCTGCTCAAAAAATAAAGGGAACACTGAAACAACACAATGGAAGTCCAAGTCAATCACGCTTCTGTGAAATCAAACTGTCCACTTAGGTAGCAACACTGATTGACAATCAATTTCACAAGCTGTTGTGCACATGGAATAGACAACAGGCGGAAAGCATAGGCAGTTAGCAAGACATCCCCAATAAAGGAGTGGATCTGCAGGTGGTGACCACAGACCACGTCTCAGTTCCTATGCTTTCTGGCTGATGGTTTGGTCACTTTTGAATGCTGGTGGTGCTTCCACTCTAGTGGTAGCATGAGACGGAGTCTACAACCCACACAAGTGGCTCAGGTAGTGCAGCTCATCCAGGATGGCACATCAATGCGAGCTGTGGCAAGAATGTTTGCTGTGTCTGTCAGCGTAGTGTCCAGAGCATGGAGGCGCTACCAGGAGACAGGTCAGTACATCAGGAGACGTGGAGGAGGCCGTAGGAGGGCAACAACCCAGCATCAGGACCGCTACCTCCGCCTTTGTGCAAGGAGGGACAGGAGGAGCACTGCCAGAGCCCTGCAAAATGACCTCCAGCGGGCCACAAATGTGCGTGTGTCTGCTCAAACGGTCAGAAACAGACTCCATGAGGGTGGTATGAGGGCCCGACGTCCACAGGTGGGGGTTGTGCTTACAGCCCAACACCGTACAGGATGTTTGGCATTTGCCAGAGAACACCAAAATTGGCAACTTCGCCACTGGCGCCCTGTGCTCTTCACAGATGAAAGCAGGTTCACACTGAGCACATGTGACAGACGTGACAGGGTCTGGAGACGCCGTGGAGAACGTTCTGCTACCTGCAACATCCTCCAGCATGACCGGTTTGGCAGTAGGTCAGTAATGGTGTGGGGTGGCATTTCTTTAGGGGGCCACACAGCCCTCCATGTGCTCGCCAGAGGTAGCCTGACTGCCATTAGGTACCGAGATGAGATCCTCAGACCCCTTGAGAGACCATATGCTGGTGCGGTTGGCCCTGGGTTCCTCCTAATGCAAGACAATGCTAGACCTCATGTGGCTGGAGTGTGTCAGCAGTTCCTACAAGACAAAGGCATTGATGCTATGGACTGGCCCGCCCATCCCCCAGACCTGAATCCAATTGAGCACATCTGGGACATCATGTCTCGCTCCATCCACCAACGCCACATTGCACCACAGACTGTCCAGGAGTCGGGGGATGCTTTAGTCCAGGTGTGTGAGGACATCCCTCAGGAGACCATCCGCCACCTCATCAGGAGCATGCCCAGGCGTTGTAGGGAGGCCTGGCACGTGGAGGCCACACACAGGCACGTGGAGGCCACACACACACTACTGAGCCTCATTTTGACTTGTTTTAAGGACATTACATCAACGTTGGATCAACCTGTAATGTTTTTTCCACTTTAATTTTGAGTGTAACTCCAAATCCAGACCTCCAGGGGTTGCTACATTTGATTTCCATTGCTAATTTTTGTGTGATTTTGTTGTCGGCACATTCAACTATGTAATGAACAAAGTAATTAATACGAATATTTAATTCATTCAGATCTAGGATGTCTTATTTCAGTGTTCCCTTTATTTTTTTGAGCAGTGCGTGTGTGTGTGTGTGTGTGTGTGTGTGTATAAATATATATAGTATGACGTGAAATATGAAGAAGTCTTGAGTATTTGCTTTTTGTTGAATGCAGACAACTCCATATAGAGGCATACCTAGCGTCACTGGTATCCGGGATGGACTGCTCCCCCCCACCACCACCTTTGTCTGCTCAAAGCTGTGGTAGACCTGGCCTCCACATTCAGATCCCCCAGGGAAGGCCAGGTCTACTTGGAATTTGAAGCAGCAGGCAGACCTCTGCTTCCAGATTCCTTGGGTGAGTCCAGGTCTACTCAGCATTCAAATGCCAGGCCTCCACCTTGAGATTCCCCACAGAGAAGGTCAGGTCTACCTGGCATTCATATGGCAGGCAAGCTAGCATCCCCTTGCGGTGTGGGCCCGGGGCGGACTGCCCCTCCACCCCAGCCTTGGTACGCTACTGACTCCATACATTTACAACTATAAGATGCCCGAAACCACCATTGTTTTTTCTTATTGATGCAAATATTGCACACTATGTTTTCTCCATAGGCTGCCCTGACTCTTCCACGAAGACCATTCCTTCACTGTTCTACTGTGATTCCTGTTGTGTGTCTGACGGTAAAGTTTATTATGCACCTTTTCAAGCTGAAGGATTCCTTGTGCTTTCTTCCATGGATGCTCTTTATCTCCTGGGCATCACATCACGTTCGAGATGGGATTCGTCACGGCCTGTGGATCTGCCCATTTGGAAAGACTGCTCCCCTGCCTTACTGGCTTTATGTGGCAATCACAGCATCTTTACCTCATTTCTGTTCCTTTATTATGTATTTAACAGGAACCAGAGAACTGATGTCTATAAAACATGGGGTTCGAATTGATGTCTAAAAAAATATGCTAGATTGCGTTTGCATCACTGAAATAATTCTCTTATGAGTTCTGAGTTAGAGATGATTATAACTGCAATAGTGATTCCCTGAAGCCACTGCTACACTCTGGTTAATGTCCAAGCAACCTCTTAATTAGCCCCCGTAGGCCTTTTCTTTTGTGGTTTCAAACTAGATTAAATATTTAGTAAGAAATTGGTAGCAGCTACTACTCCCGTTCGTGTCCTTCCTTTCTTCCCTCCCATAGTGGCTGCATCAACCCCCTGTGCTTTCCAGTTCTGGTTTCACGAAGCAGATAAAACACTTTCAGCTTCTGCATAACCTTGAACCTGAAGCAAGGCTCACAGAGGCAGCCAAAGGAGGAGGGGCACAGCTGGGAAACAGAGGGAGTGGCACACGGACAGCCTCCCCTGAAGTGCACATTTGTCTTTGAAGAGTGAATCAAGTGGGAATCAGAAGATGGCTTCCTTCTGCCACCCCAGACATGGCTGGATATGAGTGATTCCTAAAGTTCTCCTGCTTCTCTCTCCTCTGCAGGACAGCCTTGACTCGTAATTCATCTCTATTAATGTTTCCATCTTCTGAGCCTTGGCCGTTCTCTTTGAGTTGTCATATGTTGTATAGCACTTTGAAGATTTGAAGCACTACGTAGATGCTAAGGACCAATAAAAGTTCCACGCTGCTGAAAAAAATCCAATTGCAGTGTTCTTGCACTTTATGTAGTTTAGGAGTTGGCAACTGGAGGTTCATAGCCAAAGCTGACCAGGGGAGGGGGGGTCAGCACTGCCTGGCCCTTTTACTTATTAACCTACAGTCAAAAGAGATAAGAAACTTACATCTGTGACAAAAAAAAATATGGTAGCAAGCCAAGTGTTTTGTTTCTTGATTACAGAGATCTCACATTTTTAGTATTTAAAACATTTCAAAGATTATCTGGTTTTAGGATTAAGAGATTTAATCTTGCTCACAATGAAAGGAATGAAATAATGTATGGTTTCAGAATCCTATTTATAGTCAATAATAAAAGCATTTAAAATCTTCACTGGAATCCTAGAAGAATGAAAATAGTGCTGGAGAGGTAAATACAGTTTGAAGAGGTTTCTTTCTGTATTTTCAGTTTATGTATTTTCAGTCTCATGCCTCATATGCCCTTACGAGATTTGGCCGCTGCCATCTTGAATCTCACGAGATTTTCGCGAGATTCAAGATGGAGGCAGCCGGGAGACAATAAGGGAAGCTACCGGGGGCTTTTTCGCCGTTTTTCCTGGGCTGCGCCACAGCCGAGCGGGTTCTCCCACTCGCGCCGCAACCCAGAGGGTAAAGCTACAGCCCTGCCGAAGCTACAGCTTCCCAGCTACAGGCAGGGCTGTAGCTTTACCCTCCGGGTTGTGGGGCGAGCGGGAGAACCCGCCCGGCCGCGCCACAGCCCGGGAAAAACAAGAGAAAAACATTTGGGGGGTGCATTTGGGGGGGTCCAGGAGTACGCGGACTTTGGGGGCCCGCGTAGGGGGTATGCGGGCTCCCAAAGGTTGAGGAACCCTGGTGCAGAAGATTCCTTTTACAGTATTCTTTTTTTTTTAAGATCCCAGTGAAATCTGTCATCAGAATTTGGTTGTTGGGAAACCAGCATTCTTCCTGAAACTTCATTAATCCTTGTAAGTTTTTGAAGACAGATCCAGGGTATTTAATTTAACAAGTACAGGTGTGTCCCCCCCCTTAACGACGGGTTGCATCTACACGATCTGCATATACACGATCATATATGTAACGACGATCCACATATACAACGGAGGTCCGTTGTTCCAAAATGTGTCTTTTGACAGCCCGATCATTAGCTGTTTTGCACGGAGATAAGGGCTTGGACTTTCAGCGCTGTGGCTTTAAGCACAGCGCTGAAAGTCCAAGCCCTTATCTGCGTGCGAAACAGCTGATGATCGGGCTGTCAAAAGAGGGTGGGTTTTCGGGAACGTATCCCCGTCGTTAAACAGGGGACACTGTTTACTCAGTAGCCCATGCTAATACAGTATATACCGGTAACTTGTCCTCCACTACCAATCTTCCCCTGCAAAGCGTAGCTATAGGAGAGTGTTGGGTTTGTTGGACTGTCACTGTCAGTTCATACAGGGTAGCAGCGAGGCCAGTAAGCCTGGCCAGCACGCCATGCTAACCCCACAATGCTCAGAGGTTCCATCCTTGGCAGATACATAAACATGGAAAAGGGTTCCCTGAGTGCTGCATTAGTAGTTTGAATATTACCATGCTGTTTGCAAGAAATGTTAAGTAAGTAATGGGTGTATGTACTATATTATGCCCAGATCCAGTAAAGTTACCTGTGCCAGTATTTTTGCAGGGAGGAGAATCTGTGTTCTATCTGCAATGTAGATTCTACATAAATGGTGCATGTCAGCAGATAGTTTGAGACTAGTGCTGGGAAATGGGTTGTTACAGCTTGGATCTAATAAAGCTCTGCCCTCCTCCAGGAAGTTGCAACATCTTTCATAAGGGGTACAGCAAGCTGTCTGCTGTTGGTTCTCCCTACTGGCCATTTTCCTGCTATTCCACGAAGGCACATCTCCTTCTCAGCAAGTTATGTACTGATGTATTCTGTTGGTTACTGGGGTGGGACAAGTGACTGGTATTGGTGTCACTAGTCTCTCCATTCATTTGCAACATTCACACATAGACAATCAAGCCTGAGCTGAAACCCAAGTTTCCTGCACTGGGCTGCTAATTCTATTGCTCATAGTACAACTAATGCTAGATGATTGGTTTCAGATGCAAAGGAACTATTTTTCTGCTTTAAGACATCTGCTTTAAGACAGCCGCCTTGAGTGCCCTTGCTGGGAGAAAGGCGGCATATATACATTCTTTAAATAAATAAATAACATTTCTATGTTACGCAGGAGTCTTATTTGAAGTTGCTTAGCACAATGCCAAATATCCTAATTTTATTTTATTTTTTAATGAAGAGGTATATATTTTTCCTAAGTAAAATATTTTGGGACTGTACTGTTCTTCCCAATTTGGCATATCATTATTGTGTTGAACAAACAGTGTTCAGTTGAATGACTGAAGCTTTTGAGAGCGCGGTTCCACAAAGCATTAAGTGCAACATGAAATTTGTTATACTTATCTGATGGCCTTAATAAGAAAGAACAGTGGGTCCACACAAAAATAATACAATATTTTGTATATGTGTGCAGCTTTTTTCCTTTTTTTAATGCAGTTGATACTCAGAGGACTGGAACAGTTTTCTCTTTTCTTTTTTTAAACTGATGTACTTATGCATGGATGCCTTAATGTTTTCAGGTACACAGCACAGAGATCAACACTTTTTTCAAAGCTTTGTGTTCCTATACTTACAGTGAAATTATTGTAGGATTCACTCATCCAGACAATGACAAATCATTTTTAGAAAGACCTACGGTATGTGGATAAATGCATAACTGTAGCCTTAGGGCGACCTTATGCAATCAAGATGTATAGTTCTGTATCTGTGATTGGTTTCTTGGATTTAGGATCAGACATCTGTGTGCTCTATATTTTCTGGATGGGAATATATGGGTTGTTTTGCCCACCCTTCTCCATTTGTTCGATGTTTTGCTGCTGTAGAATAATTGTTCTCTGACAACACAGGCATTAACCCTCATAGAAGAAATTACCTGTTTAGACTGCAAAACACCTGCTCCCATCATTATCTATAGTAGGGTTGGGTAAACCATTTCAGTTCTATTGTAGTTCAAACTGTTAGGGCATTTCAGTTCTGTTGAAGGAAAGTGATCATATTTTACACAAGCAGCTATGGAGAGGAAAATGGTTAAATGGCATCACATAGGAAGATCTCTCCTGAAAAGGACTATTTTAGAAAATCTCTGGAAATCTTCTCTAACCAGGAATGGTTTGTTGAGCAAAAAATTACATTTCTATTGCTTATGTTCAAAATAAAGATTGATACTTCAAAGCTAACAAAATCGTGCAGACTTTTAGGATAGATTCAGGCACATTGCTCTGTAGCTAGGACAGTAGTAAAATAGTCTGGTATGATGCATTCATTTTATCGCTTCATCAACCTTTATTATTGACTAGTATCTTGGCAAATAGTGATAATCACATAATCACTATTAGTGATAATCACATAATAGTGATAATCACATAATATGTTTTGTGCCACCAAACTGTTTGTTTACACCATTTATTTACTATATTTATAAGCTACTTTTCAGCCAAGATTGACTTCCAAAGCAGCTTTAAAGTCCCTCTCAAGGATACAGTGTAGTAGGATATTAGGGATATATGTGTATATTGCAAGTCTCTACTGGGTCTTGATGGAAGGCTGACCTACATTAGGGCAAAGCTACATGATAATGCTTGTCACTTAACTAATGTTAACACTGAGAGCTTGGCTGTGATAGGTTAGTAATAAAGGCTTAAGTAGGAGGAAGTAAGTTTAAGAAACAAGTAATCACTTGAAAATTGCCAATTGACTTGTAGAGCTGGCCAGGCAATAAAAACAAGATAAGGCAAGGTGAAAGAAAACCAATACACAGTAAGCATGTTGCATAATCACCCTGTGAAGTGGCTCCTTCAATTTTCCCTGAAATAAATACAGTCGCCATAAATGGATGGATTTCTTATGAACAGTGTATATTCTGATGGCCAAATTTGGATCTACAGTGTAATTCGAGACCTTTTTCTGTATCACTGACTGAAAACGTGTATTTTATTTATTTATTTTATGCTAAAAGCTTTATTTATTATACTGTTTTATATTTATTATACTGTTTTATAAGCAGCTTTGGGCGCCCACTTGGGAGAAAAGCGGGGTATAAATGAATAAATAAAAACAGTACTAGTCCAAAGCAGTTTTTATCTGAATGAAATATGTTGAATTTGCTCTCTTAAATGTAGTGCACATCCACTGTTCTCCAGCTTCTTGATACCTACAGAATTGCTACCTAGCTGGTCTTCAGTATTTAAAATGTTAGGAAACTAAAATGGTTCTATGTTTTCTTTTTAATACACTGGTATATATTAAATCTTCATATGTTGTGCTATTCCTGGACCATAACTGTGAATAATGGACTGTCTGATCATATTGTTTTCCTAGTTAACACTAAAGTGGCATTAAAAATGTTTGGCAAAAATGAGGTGCATTGTGTATTTGTCATAACTTGGCTCATCTTTTAAATATTTTATATATAACAAGCTAAGTTGATAGCATCAGATAAGTGTAGCGGAATTTTTAAGCAGAGGATAGTTAATAATGGAGGACCAGGAAGACTGGTGAACAAGGAAAAAGTATGGGTTTATTTGTTACGCAGCGCAGTGGACACAGCACCCCAAGAGGGGCACTGACCCTTTGCTACATGTGAGCACAGTTCTTATACATTTCCAAGCAGAACATCACATGGTGCTGAGAATGTGCATAGTCCCAGAGTCATACAGGAAAAACAAGAGACTTTGGATTTACATTTTACAGAAGACAATATGAACAATAGTGGGCTGAGCTAGTCAGAGGACTCTTGATGGTCCGATCCTTGAATCCAGGGGGACTTGATTGAGTTAGCTCTGGGAGTCTCCCTGCATCCAGAGTCAGCCTAATGTGTATGCTCTCCTTGAAAGGAGGAAAGATTAAGTTGCCAAATGTGAGGTTTTTCCTGTGACCTAGGGAGGCAGATATGAACAGAAACCAGGAAAATATTTTTCTGCATCATAAGGGATATTCCTTCGTGAAGATAGCTGGACAGTTCAACTTGCCAGAGTCTTTATGAAGTAGAATAGTGTACCGTAATTTAAATACCAGTGGCTGTGAAGCATAATTTTAAGAATGTATGAATCTTTTTTTTTTGGGGGGGGGGGGGTTCAAATCCAAATCCATGTCATCTGGAACTTTGTTTCCTGCAAGGACAAGCCAGAATGTGCCCAGAAACCTATGGAAGTGGCCTATGTGAACATTTACAAATCGGACACCCTTTGAAAATCACATAATTTGAGATTTCAGGTGGAAATGGCACTTGTGGTAAATCAATTGCAGTATATGTTGGCCAAGAGTTGGGTTCCTTGGCTGATGTGCAGGTCTGCTCTTATAATACTCCCAAAGCTAAAAAATGCTAAGTGTTATTGGGGGGGGGGGGGAGTTATCAGGGTTGTAGAGATGTTTGCAAACGCGATACCTTAACAGATGGTTCACTATCTAGAAATGGGAAAGTAAAAAGTCTAAATCCATTGTTTGTTTTGTCCAAAGATTTTTGAAGGACTCTAGAGTGTTTTTTTTTTTCATATATGGGATGACTGTTTCAAACATATAGGATAGGATACTTATGCCGCAATCCTGTGTAACTCTTGCACTAGTGTAACAGTAGATCCCCCAGTGTAAGAGCACTTATGCCAATGTAACTTGCTGTACGCCGACGGACGCAGGATGGACACTAGCGTAACCCCCCCTCAGACGCCTCACATGCTCAGTTCGGATGCGGAACGGACACCAATGCAACTCCGCCGGCACAGAGGGCATTTTGGGGGCATTCAGACGCTCTTGGAATGCCCCCCTGCGCTGACGGAGTTGTGCCAGTGTCCATTCCGCGTCCTAACTGCGCATGTGAGCCATCTAAGAGAGGTTACGCCAGTGTCCGTCCTGCATCCGTCGGCGTACGACAAGTTACACTGGCGTAAGTACTCTTACACTGGGGGATCTACTGTTGCACCGGTGCAAGAGTTACACAGGATTGCGCTCTGAGGTTATGACACCTATTCCCTTGCCTAAAAATTGTGTTTTCTGAAGCTTTCTTGCAAGCAGTGGACTTCTTTGCAATGGACTTCAGAGCTGTTTACCTCTGTGTGATGAACAGGCACCCTTCCCATTTCTGGCAATCCCCCCCCCCCCAAAAAAAAATTGCGGCTGCTGACTTAGAAATCAGCCAGTCACCTGTTCTGTTCAATCAAAAGATCTGTGCCCTATACAACAGTTGGATTTTGCCTGAGGACTGGAGAAGCAAGTGGAGGCATCTGCCAGAAGCCTAAGGGGCTCCTAGGTTATTTTTGATTACTGTTATAAGCTCCCCCTGATCATTTTGATCAAAGCAGGGTATAAATTATGTTGTGAGTTATCTTGAGCCCTTCCCTTATGGGAAAGAAGTATTTTAAATAAACAAACATGTACCGGTATTTATCAGCAAGGTGAACAAAAAGGCTTAACCAAACCTACCTGGATCTCTGCTGAGTTCACTTTTAATAATATACACAGTATTTATATAATGTATATTAGTTCAGTATACAGTATATATGCAGTATATACTGTATATTAGTTCAGGCAAGGTCACACACTGGTTCAAGACCACCCACCTGACATGGAATCAGGAAATTTGGGTGTCAAGTTTAAACCAGTCTATAAGAACTCAGGGGGCCAGCCTTCCCAAAAGATTTAAAAAGGAAGTGACTACCTGGAGTCAATGGTGAGGTGTCAGCACAAAGTCTTTCCCG
Organism: Plestiodon gilberti rubricaudatus; assembly: GCA_026170595.1. Classification (NCBI taxonomy): domain Eukaryota; kingdom Metazoa; phylum Chordata; class Lepidosauria; order Squamata; family Scincidae; genus Plestiodon; species Plestiodon gilberti. The sequence continues at coordinate 20,720,987 of JANXHW010000002.1, read as the reverse complement.
CCTTCAGCACTGACAGCAATAAGGATCAGACAGGTAGCAAAAGTCCCAGGACATTGTTGGGATGCTGGTTGGGACTGTTGTTCAGGGCATTCAGCGCATGAGTGCCTTTCGAGGAGAGGCAGACAGCCGTGGAGAAGCAGACAGCCGGCTTACCTATCCAGGTATGAATCTACACAAGGGGGGGGGGGAGAAGAGAAGCACTGGGAGGTCATGTTATTGAGGGTCTGCATGATGACCCCCCCTTTTGTGAACCCATTGCTAATGCTTCTGATCTATGCATTTGTAAATGACTGCTGTTGCATTAGAACATGGCTCTTGTTTCGTGTGCATTTGTAATTGCCTGTTCTTGCATTGGAATGTAGTAAACACATGGTTTAAAATTTATTTTGGGATGTTTAACAGGTAACATGGCGGTGAACGTTGGAGTGGCAAATAACATGATATGCCCGGATCAGAAAGTCTTCTGCCCTCAGAAGGGCAAGCCCTTAGCGGGAAACTGCTGCCCCTTTCAACAGGCAAGTGCTGCTGGGAGGCCTGCAGAGGCAGGAAGTCGGCTGGAAGATGATTGGCAACATGGGAGGAGGGACTAGCACAACTTTTGCTATGAAGAAAGCTCCAGATTGCTGTGCTTGCACCTGTGGGTTGACACCCACACATGTGGCTCACATGGATGCATTTTGCCCCAGAACAACCACGTCTGGGGCAGGCCCAAGTTACAAAACTGGTTTGCTTTCTTATGAATGATTCCGTTTGTCTTCTGCGTTCCTTTGTTCCCCTTTTTAAAAAAATTCCAATCAAACTTTGTCCTTGTTTTGGTTAAACAACCTGCCCAATTCTTTAGCCTGAAGAGCAATTTGCTTCCACCTCTCCTTCTGCCTTACCCAGCCAATGCTACCAGAGAGGCATGTGTGTGTGGGACAGGAGCTGAGAGGAGCCAGACAATTCCTCCTCCTTCCCATCTCGTAACTCAGCTAGCAGATAGACCCCCCCCCCCAAGTAGAGAGAAAGGGGTTGCAATGCGGCCTTGAGCTGCTGCTGAGCTCAACTTGCTGCTAGTGGCAGCAAGTTCCGGTCCACGTCTGTCAGAGCGTGTTATTTGTGCTGTAGGCATGACCCAAGGGCAGGGTAGGTAAGCTTCACAGAGGTGAGCCTGGTTTCTTCTCTGTAGTATTCTAAGAATTACCACACTCTGCTCTGAAACACTTTAATCACTCTGAACCTTGGAACACTGACGGGCTTTAAAGAATCTTGTGCTACCTGTATTGCATATGAGCAGTAAATATCTGATGGCAGGCTGTTGTTCTGCCAAGTGTTTGCCATTGTGTACTTTGTCTGTACTTCCCTGTCATGCGTCAAAAGACTTGCACAATCATAAAATCCAGGAAAATGCTGCTTGTGGATAGTTTGCTAAATGCGCACCTTTAGTACTACACTACTGCAGAAATGGGCATATGATGCTCTTTCCCAGGTTCGCTTCATGAACCAGGACCACTTCTGTATCTTTTGAAATGTGAGGTGGAACTGGAGTTGCCAAGTTACAAGCACTCAAAGCCATTTTTCTTACATTCTGAGCATATGCATGCTGATGGGACAAATACAAGACTCATAGGTTGTTAAAAGAAAACTTCTGGATATGGTTTCGTGAACTGATTCTTTATGTGGAATAGAAATTAAATACTTGTGTAGCAATCCTGTACACACTTACCTGGGAGTAACTTCCATTGAACTCAGTGGGACTCACTTCTGAATAGGCATGTGTATGATTGCACTGTTAATTAATGGGTATTACATTTCATAGATTAATAGTTCTTATTTCTTAGTGTTGAGAATAAATCTTAACGATACTGTACAGCTGATGGATAATTGGAATCATCAGAAAAGTAGCTACATTAAAAAAAATGGAGACCTAGAAATAGTAAAACATTACAAGAGCAAATGAGAGAGAAACTTCTGAACACATTTAGAACACGCATTTTAATTTTTTCTAAAGAATTTAAATTATGAGGCTAGAAAAAAATCAAAGTTTGACAGGAAAAAAAAAACAGAAGAAGGAAATGAAAAAGAGAATGGGATGGAACTTGGAAGGCACCGTTGGAAGAAAGAGATACGAAGATTGAAAATAAAACTGATAATATGGCCTTATTATAGGGTTCCAGTGTAATAACTAAGCTATCAGATATAGAATGGAAGACAGCAAACAAGATTTGAAACTCAATTTTCAGAATGCAAACATAGAACTGAGAATATAAGAAAACAGTGCAGTGAATAGATGACAAAATATATTGTGCATGCCAGGGCTTCTCAAACTGTGGGTCGCGGCCTGATGTGGAGGAGGCAGGTCATGAGTTAGTCCTGTTCACCCTTGCCTTTGTTTGGCTCCAAATTGGAGCCAAATGGAACCAACTGGAGGCCACACCCAGGTTGCAACTCAGCTCCTACAGCTGGTCCTGCCCTGGACGGCCTTCGCAGGCCTCAGAATCAGAAGGCCTTCGGAAGTGACTTCCGGGTCACATTCGGTTTTGCCGATGTGACTTCCGGTCACGTTGGGAGGCCACTCTGAGGCCTCCAGAGGCCGTCCAGGGCCAGAAGCAGCTGCAGGAGGTGGGTCAAGATGCCACTGCCGGAAGACAAGGTGGGTTGCAGCTGCACCAGGATTGAGAACCCCTGGTGTATACAGTAGGTAAGGCTGCAATCCAGTACACACTTTCCTGGGAGAAAGCTCCATTGAACACAATGGAACTTACTTTTGAGTAGACGTGCAAAGGATTGCACTGTAGAACTTAGAATTCGAAATCGAGCAGAACATCAGGATGTCTAGAAAAAGAGTTTGGTAAAGTTTTGGGTTTGTTTTTTTGCATTTAGATTTTATTTGAAATGTAACAAAGACTGTAAGATAGAAATAAGACAGCATACCAAATAAATGCCCACAGTGCAAAAATTCAGAAAAGCACAAAGCCATTTTTAAATTCTGAGTAAGATCCCGTTCTGTAAAAAGATTCATAAAAGAGAATCCAATAGATGTGTTGTTTCGATTTACAGGCAGAAGGCATACGAGAAAGGGGACAGCGTAATCTACTAAAAATGTAGCAAGTTGAGAATATAGTATGAATGGGAAACCTAGGAAATTGATAACTGTTTAAAAAGCGGTGGTAGTGAGGATATCAAAGTCTCAACAATTACTTGATGTTAGGAATGTTCTGAGTCAGTAGTTCTCAAACTGGTGAGTCGCGACCCACCATGAGAAGTGGATGCTTCCCCTGCCCCCTTAAGGGGTGGGGAAAGCGTGGCGGAGGGGGGGAAGATGTACAAAAAGGGGGGGTTTGTACTTATCGGGGCATCCGATGCGGGGGAGGTGCGGGGAGGCCTGCGGACCCTTCCGCAGGCCTCCCTGAGCTTCAATCGACGCTCTGTGGCGATTTACGACCACTTCCGGTTCTCGCAAAAACTAGGCTGAGCATATCCAAAAAGGGACAGGGTGCCTATATACCTTTAACCATTGGAATTTGGGCAGGTGCAGCTCATCATGGAAGGGTGCAACAAGTTACATCTGCCCAAATTCCCTCTTCTTATAATGGTTAAAGGTATAGGTACCCTGTCCCTTTTTGGATATGGTGAGCCCAGCAAAAACTGGAAGTGGTCGTAAATCACCGCAGAGTGACAATCTGAAGCTCAGGGATGCCTATAATAATAATAATAATAATAATAAATATATACTATACAGTATTTATATACCGCCTTTCTTGGTCATTGGATTTCTCTTCCGACTTTAATCCAAGGTGATTACATCGAAGGCAGTTTGCAGAGTTCAGCAATTTGTGTGCTATTTCATGCCTTGCCCATTTCTGGACTTGCCCCACCGTCTCGGGAACTCCAGCTTTCCCATCACAACTGTATGGCCAACACATGGATGTATGTCCAGTCCTCCCACTGTTCCCTGGGCCATCAAGGCACAGGATTGGCTGGGCCTCCCTACTCTGGGGTGATGCTGGCCCTTTAACCTCAGAGCTGGATCAGTGGGTGGGGGATGGGAGACAGCCCAGGAAGGGGAGGGCCCAGGGCTTCATAAGGCACTCCAGTCTGGTGATGAGAGGTCTCTGGACAGGCTACCTGAGGGCTGTTCTGTGTCTGCTCTCCTGGGACTGGGGCAAGCCTGGAGGAGGAGGGTGAAGCACTCATGAAGGACTCAGACACCAAGTGGAGCGTGCCCCTCTTGGGGCAACCCTGCTGGGGGCAGAGGACGGAGAAACTTTGCCTCTTTTTCCATTCAAAGATTACCATTCACAGCATGCCATTTTAACTGTGTAGATTCATTTCACACATATTCACAGCTGTACGAGACAGAACGTTTTGGTTTGACTAGGTACAAGGCAACTTATGTGTGGACTGGCTCTCACAAGGGACTTCCTACATGGAAAGGTTCTTGCATTGTCCCTTTGTTTTGATAGCAGCCATGATACAAATGTAATATCTGAGTCAGGCCTTTGCATACCTCCAGTGGCATCACTGGGAGGTGTGGGGTGTATGGACTGCACTGGGTGATATCCTCGGGGGGGTGGGGGGGTGACACCACTAGTGGCCGAAAGTGTGAAAACTTTGTATTTATGAATAACACAATCATGTTATATATAATTCAATGTGTGCTTTCATGCCGAATGCAATGAAACAAACCGTGTTGAATTATATGTACAGTATTCCATCAGACGTTATGGCCAAATAACCGGAAAAATAAAACACAACTGCCTTATGTAACAAAAAGTGGATTTCCTTAATTCAAAACAGACAAATGAGACTGAATGTTCTGAGAGCCGAGTTGGTTACTGACCTGTACTTGTTATATATTAAAATAAAGTTAATGGGTTACAAGAGTTACTAGACCAGGTGACACCAACCCTAGTGACACCACTGACCAGGAGTAATCTGTAGAAATACATAGCCCTGCCTGATGGGCATCTTTTGTAGAACCCAGCTCAGCCCAACCTTGTTTCCCTATTCACCTCTAGGGTCCATCATGGGGGTGATGCGCTGGAACTGGGTGACTCAAGCCCTACTGAAGCCTCTCCACCTCTCAGCTGACCTGGCTCGGAATCATGGGCAGCCCAAGCAGAGGCGAAACAAGGGTGGAGCTAAGGCAAGCAGTTCTGCAAGACTCCATAAGAACATAAGAACATAAGAAGAGCCCTGCTGGATCAGGCCAAAAGCCCATCTAGTCCAGCTTCCTGTGTCACACAGTGGCCCCACCAGATGCCTCAGGGAGCACAAGACAACAAGATAACCTGTTTCCCGTTGACACTCCCTTGCACCTGGCACAGAGAAAACCCACTTCTAAAAACCAGGAGGTTGCTTATGGCTTGTAACCTGTGATGGTCTTTTCCTCCATGAATCTGTCCAAACCCCTTTTAAAGGCATCTAGGCCAGATGCCATCACCACATCCTGTGGCAAGGAGTTCCACAGATGAATTACACGCTGGGTAAAGAAATATTTTCTTTTGTCTGTTCTAACTCTCCCTCCACTCAATTTTAGTACATGTCCCCTGGTTCTGGTGTTGTGCGAGAGGGAGAAGAATTTCCCTCTATCCACTCTCTCCATCCCATGCATAATTTTATAAGTCTCAATCATGTCCCCCCTCAGTCGCCTTTTTTCTAGGCTGAAAAGCCCCAGACGCTGTAGCCTTTCCTCATAAGGGAGGTGCTCCAGCCCACAAATCATTCTGGTCGCTCTTTTCTGCACCTTTTCCAATTCTACTATATCCTTTTTGAGGTGTGGTGACCAGAACTGGACACAATACTCCAGATGTGGCCTTACCATTGATTTGTACAAAGGCAGAATGATATTGGCTGTTTTATTCTCAATCCCTTTTTTAATGATCCCGAGCATGGAATTGGCCTTCTTCACAGCCGCGGCACACTGGGTCGACACTTTCATCGACCTGTGCACCAGCACCCCAAGATCTCTCTCTTGATCCGTCACAGACAACTCAGAACCCATTAGCTTATATGTGAAATTTTGGTTTCTTGCCCCAATGTGCATCACTTTGCACTTACTTACATTGAAGCGCATCTGCCATTTTGCTGCCCATTCTCCCAGTTTGGAGAGATCCTTCTGGAGCTCTTCACAATCCCTGCTGGTCTTCACCACCCGGAAAAGTTTAGTGTCATCTGCAAACTTGGCCACCTCACTGCCTATCCCCAACTCCAGGTCATTTATGAATAAGTTGAAAAGCACCGGTCCCAAGACCGATCCTTGGGGCACACCGCTTTTCACCTCTCGCCATTGTGAAAATTGCCCATTGACTCCCACTCGCTGTTTCCTGGTCTTCAACCAGTTCCTAATCCACAAGAGGACCTGCCCTCTTATTCCCTGACTGTGGAGTTTTCTCAGGAGCCTTTCATGAGGGACTGTGTCAAACGCCTTCTGAAAATCCAGATATATAATATCCACGGGTTCGCTCGCATCCACATGCCTGTTGACCTTTTCAAAAAATTCTAACAGGTTTGTGAGGCAAGACTTCCCCTTGCAGAAGCCATGCTGACTCTCCCTCAGCAGAGCTTGTTCTTCTATGTATTTTAAGATTTTATCCTTAATGAGACTTTCCACCATCTTCCCTGGAACAGATGTTAGGCTGACCGGCCTGTAGTTTCCCGGGTCCCCCCTCCTTCCTTTTTTAAAGATTGGCGTGACATTAGCTATCCTCCAATCCTCTGGCACAGTGGCCGTTTTAAGGGACAAGTTGCATATTTGGGTCAAGAGGTCAGCAACTTCATTCTTGAGTTCCTTCAGAACTCTTGGGTGGATGCCATCCGGGCCTGGTGATTTATTGATCTTTATTTTGTCAATTAAGTCTGAGACGTCTTCTCTTTTAACCTCTATTTGACTTAATTCTTTAGTCAGGGGAGACCATTCCAGCAGCGGTATTTGCCCGAGGTCTTCTGCCGTGAAGACAGATGCAAAGAACTCATTTAATTTCTCTGCAGTCTCCAAGTCCCCTTTTATCACCCCTTTCTCTCCCTCACCATCCAGCGGACCAACCGTTTCCCTGGCAGGTTTCCTGCTTCTAACATATTTGAAGAAGCTTTTATTATTCCCTTTTATGTTGCCTGCCATACGTTCCTCAAAGTCTTTCTTGGCCTCCCGTATCATCTTTTTACATTTCTTTTGCCACAGTTTGTGCTCCTGTTTATTTTCCTCATTAGGGCAAGACTTCCATTTACAGAAGGAAGCTTCCTTGCCTTTTACAGCCTCCTTAACTGTGCTTGTTAGCCATGCCGGCACCCTCCTGGACTTGGTTGAGCCCTTCCTCCTTTGTGGGATACACTCCCGCTGGGCCTCTATGACTGTTGTTTTAAACAGCCTCCATGCACTCTGGAGCGATTGGACTCTTTTTACCTTCCCTTTCAGCTTTTTTTTAACTAGTCTCCTCATTTGGGGGATGTCAGCCCTTCGGAAGTCAAGGGTTTTCGTGTCAGATTTGCTCGGCACTCTCCCTCCGACATGCATGGCGAAACAGATCGCAGCATGGTCACTGTTCCCCAACGGTTCAGTAACATTTACCTCCCTGACCAGATCTTGAGTGCCACACAATATCAAGTCCAGAGTCACCTGTCCTCTGGTCGGTTCCGTGACAAGCTGCTCTAAGGCACAGTCATTTAACATATCCAGAAATCCAGTCTCTCTTTCATGACCTGAGCATGAATTGACCCAGTCGATGTGAGGATAATTGAAGTCCCCCATGACTACAACCCTGTCTCTCATTGACACCTCCCTGATTTGCTTCCTCATTTCAAGATCCCCTTCAGGTTTTTGATCTGGAGGACGGTAGCATGCCCCTACTATTACATCACTCTTTGAGCCTGGTAATCTAACCCACAGTGATTCTACGGAGGAGTCAGAGCCCCCCTCCAGCTCTACTCTGGTGGATTCTACCCCCTCTTTGACATAGATGGCCACCCCACCTCCAACACGCCCCTCTCTGTCCCTCCTATAGAGTTTATATCCTGGAATTGCAGTATCCCACTGGTTCTGCGCATTCCACCAGGTTTCTGTTATACCTACTATGTCAATGTTTTCCCTAGCCACCAAACATTCCAGTTCTCCCATCTTTGCCCGAAGACTTCGGGCATTTGCATAAAAGCACTTATATACCTGGTCCCCCAAGAAGGGCTGCATGTTTGCACCTTTATTCCTGCAGCCTTCTGTCCTGCTAGACTGGCTGTCATGTCCCATCATGCTACCACTCCCAATTTTTACTCTGCTATTACTTGACTGTTCCCCATCCTCTGCACCCTCATTCCCTAGGGATGAGGAGTCCCGAACCGGATGCCCCTCGGCTCCTGTCGGCTTTCCCCCAGGAGTCAGTTTAAAAGCTGCTCTGCCACCTTCTTAATGTTACGCGCCAGCAGTCTGGTTCTGTTTTGGTTCAAGTGAAGCCCGTCCCTCTTGTACAGGCCCGGCTTGTCCCAAAACGTTCCCCAGTGCCTAACAAACTTAAACCCCTCCTCCTGACACCAGCGTCTCATCCACGCATTGAGACCCCTGAGCTGCGCCTGCCTAGCTGGCCCTGCGCGTGGAACAGGTAGCACTTCTGAGAACGCTACCTTTGGGGTCCTGGATTTGAGCTTCCTACCTAGCAACCTAAATTTGGCCTCCAGGACCGCCCGGCTACATTTCCCCACGTCGTTGGTGCCAACATGCACCACAACCGCTACCTCCTCCCCAGCACTCTCTACCAGCCTATCTAGACGAGAGGTGATGTCCGCAACCTTCGCACCAGGTAGGCAAGTCACCGTGCGGTCCTCACATCCGTCACAGACCCCCCTCTCTATGTTCCTGACTATAGAGTCACCCACGACAAGAAGCCCCCTTCGCCCCCTCCCCAGAGGAGTATCCATAGTGCAACTGGATACGGGCCCATCACCTGAAGAAGGGGTCCCCACTGTGGGATTGTTTCCCTCTTTTCCAGAGCGACGTCCTCCAGCCCTGAGACTCCCTTTCCTGGCAGCTGAGGAGCTGGCCAACTGAGGGTGGGACGATGCCTCCACGTCCCTAGAAGTCTCACCCTGGTTCCTCTCTACCTGTCTCTGCTTCTCCAGGTCAGCAACCGTGGCTTCAAGGGAGCGAACCTGTTCCCTGAGAGCCTGGAGCTCTTTGCACCAAGCACACACCCATGACTTGTGCCCAAGAGGCAGATAGCCATACATGTGACACTCAGTGCAAAACACTGGATAGCCCCCACCCTTCTGCTGGCTGTCTGACTGCATAGCTTTTGAGTGTAAGTTATGGATTTATCAAAGTTTGGGTACCTTAATGTTGTTGGAACTTTCCTCTCTTCAAGGTTGTTGGAGCTCTCCTCTCTTCCTCTGTCCTCTCTTCAAGGAAAGTGCCGGGCAGTGTGTGGGGCCTGGCTTCCTCGCCCCGCTGCTGAACTCGCAGTGTCTTTTTTACCTTGCCACTTGGTCCCAGTGAGCCACTTGGTCCCAGTGAGGCCACTCGCTGCTCCTGAAAGGGCTCACTTGCAAACCAGCCCCAGATTTAAACTGTTGTGTAGCTCCTCCCCCTGCCTACCTGAAAGTTTGAAAAGATTGGCCTCTAAGGGGGGTAGGGCCTGATGGGGGTTACTGGCAGGAAATTCCTGTTGCTATTGTTCCTGCTGCTGCCTCAATTTACATCTGGCCTACTATACCATGTGGTCTGGCCTACTATACCATGCGGTCTGTATATTTTAAACTGTATGTTTTAAATTTTGCTTAAGGTTTAACTCTGCTTAAGGTTTAACTCCGCTTAGGGTAGTTTAGCTTGCTTTCTCTCCTTCTTTTAGCCTCCTCCTGTTTTGTTTTGGGCTCCTACTCTAAAGTAGACTCAGGTCTCCGTTACACTGGAGTCAGCGGCCCCTCCCCCTTGCTGTTGGAGCCATTCCAGAAGCAACAGAGGAGTGTCCTGCGTGTTGCCTTTGCTGCCAGAATGGCTCCAACAGCAAGGGGGAGGGGCCGCTGACTCCAGTGTAACGGAGTCTTGCAAAACTACTTGCCTTCGCTCCACCCTTGTTTTGCCTCTGAGCCCAAGTTGATCCACCATCTGAAATGGCAGCAAATTCTACTGCCCACCTCCCTGTGCCAGCATGCAGACCTCCCCTGCATGTGCCAGTGCATCTCACCCATGCCAGTATGCACCTCGCCATCCTCACTGTCGTCCATCATTACCACCAACTTCACCTGCTCCTCAGCTGCCATGTCTTCTTGCAAAGTGCCAAGAGGATTCTGGGAATGGAACGTCTCTGCTCCCAGCTTCCTCCCCATCCAGGCACTTTACAAGGAGGAGCCATAGGGGAAGAAAGGCAGCAGCCCTTTTTCCAAGCACTCGGAAAAAGCACTTGGAAATCACTTTTTAAAAAGTGATTTTTTTTATTGTATTTTTTCTTGTTGTAAGCTGCCTTGGGTCCCTTCAGGGTTTATTTTATTTATTTTATTTATTTATTAAATAAATAATTTATTTTATTTTAAATAGTTTATTTTATTTATTTTATTAAATAAATAAAAGGATTATAGCAGGTTGCAGTGCCCCCCCCCCTGCTAGTTTGCTGCCTGTCCCAACCTGACAACCAGAACGTCCATTTCAGTTGGCCTTATGGTTGGGCCACCCCTGCACGGAAAGCATGGAATAAGCAAGCTAATCACTGGGTGTCCTGTTCAAAGTGACAGCAAAATTGCATGGTTGCACGGACTAATGTCACAATGATATACAGAGAGATGGTGCAATGCAGAAAAGCATAAGCATCTTACGAAAACACTGGGGGTGGGAGCTTCATTTGTGAGTAGGTTCTATGTATTTCAGAGTAGGTTCTATGTATTTCAGTGATAGCATCTCACATTGGGTTTTAAGCCTGTAGAAAGAGTGTAACCACACATGTGGGAAATGTATTCATGTTTTGAAAGAGAGAGACAGTTGCATCAGTGGTGTGCTGGAGACAGGCTGGGATTCCTTCAGCATATGAAGGGGCTGCATGACGTGCTGAGTTAGGAGTAAGATGTTTTCTAGCAGCATGTAACAGGGGAAGCTTGTCCTGCATGTGTTTCAGGTGGTTCTATTTAGATCCTCCTCTGTGCTGGAAAAACTAGTATCTGTTGTATTCCTGCCTGTTGTCTCCCTCTTTGTTTGAATGCTCCATTGCAAAGAGGTGGACCAGGAAGTTTCCTGAGAAGCAATGTTAGACTGATGATAATTCCTGCCTATTGATGAGCTCAAACCCCACTGCAATCAATAGGACAAAGACCCCACGAGCTGGGATGGTATGGCGGAACAGAATGACCACCAAATCCCATAAGCATGGGGTGATTTAGGGGGAGGGTGGGACGGAGTAGCCTCTCCCCAGCTGTTTTTGTTCCAGGGAGCTTCTGAGACTGGAAGTAACACCCATCAAAAGAAAAACAGCTACAGAGAAGCCATTTGAGTGTGAATGTGCTGGCAGAAGAAGGAATCCTGTTCCAGCTGCACTTTAAGTCATTTAATCATTTGATTTTTGTCTGTAAGCCGCTTTGTGAACTTTTTGTTGAAAAGCAGTATATAAATACTGTTGTTAATAAGAATAATAATAATAATAATAATAATAAGAAGAAGAAGAAGAAGAAGAAGAAGAAGTCACCTCCCCCATGTTTTAAAAGGGATTTCAGTTGGCCCACTATCACACAGTCAAGGTTCATAAACTTTTCCTTCTATTAGAGTTTATTCATTGGTCTTATGAGTGAGCGAGTGAATGAGCTGCCATATATGGTGCACCACTGCCAGGAGCTTCGGAGCTGCTGATGCAAATGGTCAGCAGCTCCGCGCATCCACCATTGACGGGCCTGACCTGTACCGAACGAGGTAAGGCGGCCGAGGCAGTGTGTCCTGAGAGAGAGCTTCAGGAGAGCTTTGGGTCGGGAAGTGGGAGGGCAGGGGCAGTTTGGGGGCTGGAGGGGGTGGATCCTGGTGGCAGTGACTTGCGCTAGGAGGATCTTATTCCTGATTTTCCAGCCTGCCCTACCCCCTTCTTTTCCTTGGACTTACACCAGCTACATAGCTGGCGTGAGTCTGAGGAAACCCATAGGTGACCAGAAGGCCTACTGAGAGGTAAGTTAAAAAAGTGTTTTACTTTCATTGGCATTCTGGTTGCCTCCCCACCACCACCACCGCCACCGCCATAGCATGCAGTGTGTACTCCGTTGGTGCAGCTGCATGCTATGGAGTGGTGGGTGATGGGATTGAGCTGTAAATACATTAAATCAATTTATAACCAGTGTCCTTAGAATACACTGGGTTAGATCCTGTTTGCCATGACTAAGTACCATTGAAGTAATTTAGACAAATTAGTCATGGCTAATTAAGGTTTCATTCATTTAAATGGGATTTAGGAAGCTTAGCTTTCTTCGAACACAAGGCATTACATTTTTTTTAATCTTTCCAAGAATGGAGCTTTGAATCTTGCTCAGTCTTGTTTCTTTCAGTGCAGCAGCACCCCTGGGAGTAGAGTGACTCTTCCTGATAAGTGACTTTGCTTTGGCATTTTTACGTTTGTGAAAGTCATTTCTGTAGGACTCTTTACCTTGTTGTTGTTGTTGTTGTTGTTGTTCAGTCGTTAAGTCGTGTCTGACCCTTCATGATCCCATGAACCACATCCCGCCAGGCCTTCCTGTCCTCCACTATCTTCCTGAGTTCGCTCATTTTCATGTTCGTTGTATCGGTGATGCTGTCCAACCATCTCATCCTTTGCCTTCCCCTTCTCCTTTTGCCTTCAATCTTTCCCAGCATCAGAGTCTTCTCCAGAGAGTCCTCTCTTCGCATTAGGTGGCCAAAATATTTGAGTTTCTGCCTCAGAACCTGTCCTTCCAGGCAGAGGTGTAGCAGCAGCGAGTGCTGCCTGGAGCACTCGCTGCAGCGCCGCCCCGAAGGGCGCATGTGCAAAACATTAAAAAGTTTTGCGCATGTGCAAAACAAAGATAAACAGTGCGACGCGGCAGTCGGACTTCAGAAAGCCCCGGCCACCGGTCGAAGTGGACGCTCCGGGGCTTTCTCCGGCTCCGAGGCCGGGGGAGAAGGCCTTGGAGCGCCCGCCGGGCAGCGCGCGCTCCGTGGAAACACTGGAGCGAGCGGAGCAGCGCCACCCGGGGCCGAGGTGCCGCCTGGAGCCGCTGCTCCGCCCGCTCCAGTCTATCCACGCCTCTGCTTCCAGGGAACAGTCAGGGTTGATTTCATTTCGGATTGACTGATCTGATCTCCTAGCAGTCCAAGGGACTCTCAGGAGTCTTCTCCAGCACCACAGTTCGAAAGCATCTATTCTTCGGCGCTCAGCCTTCCTTATGGTCCAACTCTCGCAACCATACATTGCTACTGGGAACACCATCGCCCTGACTATACGTACTTTTGTTGGCATGGTGATATCTCTGCTTTTTATAATGCTATCTAAATTTGCCATAGCTTTCCTTCCAAGGAGTAAGCGTCTTTTAATTTCATGGCTGCTGTCTCCGTCTGCAGTGATCTTGGAACCCAAAAAAAGTAAAATCTGTTACTGCTTCTTTACCATACATTTTTGTAATTCTACCCCATAAATGATAAGCACCACTCCTCTGTGAGTTCAATTAATGAACCACCTGTGAAAAAACGGAAGGGAAAAGTATGTTATTTTTCTGAGCAATGGCCATGTTTCTTTCATTCTGAATAGCTTTCACATTTGTCTCCTGGAACTAAGGAATTTGAGTCATAGGTTGGAATCTTTACGCTATTTTTGCAATAAATACTTCAAAAGGCTGGGTTTTAATGTCTATATAAGCCAGTCCATCAAAACTGGCATTTTAAGGTTTTTAAGCAGGAGTGTCACATGAGACCTAGGGCCTTAGAGGGCCCTTTAGACATCCTCATTGGGGCCAACAACATCCCTATCATACTACACTCACATGTATCCATCTTCAGAGCTACAAAGACCATGTGCTTATTAGAGAAACGGATCAAATCGTTTTTTGTTGTTCTGTTCATAGTATAAAAATTCAAGAGCAGATAAATTGTCAGAGCCACAAGAACAAAAGTTGTGGCTCTGTTCTGTATGTGATCCCAGTTTATGAGTATGGCAAGGAGGCTTGGCCCTCCAGCTCCATTTGACAACACGCAAAACCAATAACTGCCATAATCAACGAAACCATTTCATTAGTCCGACTGCTATCGCTATCATTGTGAATGGGAAACAGTGCTGAAAATGGCTTTGGTGGTTGTGGGTATCACTGAAACCCTCTTTGATGTTATTAGGTTTGTTAAGATGTACCTTGGGCACAGTTCAGTCCCTCATTGGTCTCCATGTGAAGGTTTGTGGAACAAACTGGGCCACTGGTGAGTTCGCAGTTCAGTGGGGATTGAACAGAGGTGCCACATGTCTGAACAAGCATCACCACATGGCCTCTAGCCACCCAGCCACTGTGACTCTCACGATTGCAGTAACCTCTTTTTGAGCCACCGAGCTCATGCAAGTCTCAACGGCCAACAGCCATAGGTCTTCATACCATCAGCATCTTCATCTTCATCCAACCCCCGGTGAGTAAGAGGCTGCCAGCTGCCCTACATTTTCTCATGGGCAATTGTACTGGGGCTGCCAAGAGAACAAGGCCACCGAGTTCGTTATCCAGGTGCCCCAAATCCTTCAGATTCTCAGCTTGCACCATAATCTCTCTAGAAGGGTTAGTTAGAACAAATAGCTAGATGTCTGATAACATATGCCACAGGAAATGTCACTGGCTGCCAGGTGAGATAATAGAGTCACCAGTGTGTGTCAACAGATGTGACACTTAGGGCGTGTGATACGCCTCTGAACACTCCCACATACTGTTTGTGTGGGGTACAAATTTTTATTTGAGCTTTGGACTTCTGTATGTCAATTGTTGCAGAAGTCAAAGCAACCCAAAATTTCACAATCTTTGTATTAGATCACCCTATGTCAGGCTTACAGATACAAAGTAGAATCTTCATGCCCTATCTTAACTTGGGTTTTGGTCATCATGTGTAGAGCAAACACTCCGTTGCATAATTTTCGCCATTCCACAGTGACAATGACCTTCCCGCGATCGAAAAAAAAACAAACATTTTGGCAATGAGATGTCGCCAAGATTTTTTTCCCTCCTGCTTTTATTTTGCAAGGATGCAAGCAAAAGCAAACTTTGTTGGGGATGCTGGATTTGTATCTCTCCGCTTGCTGTGGGAAGGGCGAGGGATGAGTTGTGGGGAAGTCCCTGTATTGGAGTAAGAGTTGAGTCTTGTACTTGGGATGGCTATAGATAAGACTGTTTATTGTGAGAGAACATAAGAAGACCCCCACTGGATCAGGCCAAAGGCCCATTTAATTCAGCTTCCTGTATCACACAGTGGCCCCACCAGATGCACAGTTCAGATGCACAGTTCACCTCCGAGGGCACACAGCCAACAAGATAACCTGTTTCCTGCTGCCACTCCCCTGCACCTGGCACAGAGAAAACCTACTTCTAAAACCAGGAGGTTGCAAGTTATGGCTTGTAACCTGTGATGGTCTTTTCCTCCATGAATCTGTCCAAACCCCTTTTAAAGGCATCTAGGCCAGGTGCCATCACCACATCCTGTAGCAAGGAGTTCCACAGATGAATTACATGCTGGGTAAAGAAATTTTTTTTTAATCCGTTCTAACTCTCCCTCCACTCAATTTTAGTGCATGTCCCCTGGTTCTGGTGTTGTGCGAGAGGGAGAAAATTTTCCCTCTATCCACTCTCTCCATCCAATGCATAATTTTATACGTCTCAATCATGTCCCCCCCTCAGGCGCCTTTTTTCTAGACTGAAAAGCCCCAAACGCTGTAGGCTTTCCTCATAAGGGAGGTGCTCCAGCCCATGAATCAATCTGGTCGCTCTTTTCTGCACCTTTTTCCAATTCAACTATATCCTTTTTGAGGTGTGGTGACCAGAACTGGACACAATACTCCAGATGTGGCCTTACCATCGATTTGTACAAAGGCATAATGATATTGGCCGTTTTATTCTCAATCCTTTTTTTAATGATCCCTAGCATGGAATTGGCCTTCTTCACAGCCGCCGCACACTGGGTCGACACTTTCATCGACCTGTCCACCGGCACCCCAAAATCTCTCTCCAGATCCGTCACAGACAGCTCAGAACCCATGAGCGTATATGTGAAATTCTGGGTTCTTGCCCCAATGTGTATCACTTTGCACTTACTTACATTGAAGCGCATCTGCCATTTTGTTGCCCATTCTCCCAGTTTGGCGAGATCCTTCTGGAGCTCTTCACAATCCCTGCTGGTCTTCACCACCCGGAAAAATTTAGTGTCATCCGCAAACTTGGCCACCTCGCTGCTTATCCCCAACTCCAGGTCATTTATGAATAAGTTGAAAAGCACTGGTCCCAAGACTGATCCTTGGGGCACACCGCTTTTCACCTCTCGCCATTGTGAAAATTGCCCATTGACTCCCACTCGCTGTTTCCTGGTCTTCAACCAGTTCCTAATCCACAAGAGGACCTGCCCTCTTATTCCCTGACTGTGGAGTTTTCTCAGGAGCCTTTCATGAGGGACCGTGTCAAACGCCTTCTGAAAATCCAGATATATAATATCCACGGGTTCGCTCACATCCACATGCCTGTTGACCTTTTCAAAAAATTCTAAAAGGTTTGTGAGGCAAGACTTCCCCTTGTAGAAGCCATGCTGAGTCTCCCTCAGCAGAGCTTGTTCTTCTATGTGTTTTAAGATTTTATCTTTAATGAGACTGGAACAGATGTTAGGCTGACCGGCCTGTAGTTTCCCGGGTCCCCCCCCCCTTCGTTTTTTAAAGATTGGCGTGACATTAGCTATCCTCCAATCCTCTGGCACAGTGGCCGTTTTAAGGGACAAGTTGCGTATTTGGGTCAAGAACTTAATTCTTGAGTTCCTTCAGAACTCTTGGGTGGATGCCATCCGGGCCCGGTGATTTATTGATCTTTATTTTGTCAATTAAGTCTGAGACAATAAATTGGTGACACTTACCATTCAACTGTAGCCCAATTACCTATTTTTAAAAAATATGCTGAGTAGGGAGGGGGCTACTGGGAGCAGAGGTGTAGCAGGCAGGGAGGGGCTGATTTTCCCCACCTTCTGTTTTTCTGCTCCCTCCACCAAGCCATTTTCCCCTATAGGGTTTCAAACATGTGTTCCTCACAAACATGCATCTGACAGACAGCCCTGTGGGGGTGATTTTGGAGTGGGAAATGTTGGGCAGGGAAAGGGTTAAGCACCGCTCTCTGTCTGCTGCTTTACCCTCCAGAAGTAGCTTTTCCTTGTCAAAAAAGGGTCATTTGGGTAACAGTGGCAGATATAATTTGGTTCCAAGTATACACAAACCATTCAGAGACCAGTTGAGAAGCATTTTCATTTCTATAAGGTCATTCTATAGCTAACTTTAGAGTCATAATACTAAATTTCAGCCAGAGAGACTGTGTTAGCACCAGGCGCGTTGCGACGACGCGCGTCACCCCAGAGTGGGGGCGCGCGTCGCCCTTAAGGGGAGGCTCCGCCCCTGCGCGTGACGTCACGCGCAGGAGCAGAGCGCCCTCCCCGCTCCGTTTTCGGCTCATTTTGGAGCCAAACAGACACAGGGGAGGGCGGGCGGGCCCACCCTCCGCTCCAAACTGTAAGTGGGGGGGTGATCGCGCGTCACCCCTAGACGCGCGACACCCCCCGGCGGCCCGCCCCCCCCGCCTCCCCCTGTCGACGCCAGTGGTTAGCACCTATCATTGCTGGTGTAAATTATCACTATACATATCTCATGTATTAAGCTTCACTTAAGAATAATCACCCACTATCTCTTACATTCCATGGCTATTGGTGGGTCACGACATACTCATGGTCAGCGGTGGGTCATGATGACCATTCACAGGTCCACCCTTGTGGACTCCAAGGAAACCATTGCTCCTGCATCAGTACTTTACTTAACTCAGGCTGCAATCTTATTCACACTTTCCTGGGAGTAAGTCCCATTAAACATAATGGGACTTATTTCTGAGTAGACATATATAGGATTGTGATGTCAGTGTAGCTTGTGAGGCTGCCTGATCAGCTATAATTGTGGTTTTGAATCATCACTGTATTTTATATCCCAATGGCCACTAACTATACCTATTCCATTGGTTTCACTTCTTACATTTTTCTTTTCTTTTTTCTTTATACCCCCGTGTGTGTGTGCACGCGCGCACATGCACATGTCTGCATGTATAACTACCTGCCATCTGAGGATGACGCTTCATGCATCTTAGTAAGAGGACTGTAGCGCACGAAAAGCTTCTGCTGAAATAAATTGGTTTACCTTTAAGGTGATGTATAATCAGTCCCCCCCCCCATCCCCGACTTTCAAACCACGTGTGATTGATCTTCAGCCAGAACTAGATGTTATAAACCAGGGGTGGCCAACCTTTCAACATGAATGCCCCTGGCCCATTAATGGTTGTATAGGTGAGGGCATTTCAGCAGGTGCAGCTGCTTTAGCAGCACCATCAGCAATTGAAGCTGCCAAGATTCTGCCTTCTACACAACTCTTAAGAACACAGAGGCCCTAATGGCGGAAGGTTGGCCACCCGTTATAAAAGATGCATGGTGGTTACAAAACAAGAGCCCCACATCTCTTCTTCCTGCTGCTAACATCTAGCAATCTAAAATGTGTGATGTGACATGACCATCATCATTTGCATGGACAAAGAGGCTCTTAGTGCTGTGAAGTCATATCACATGCTTTATATGTAGGCTTACCAGAGTCCTGGAATCGAGGCGTGCGTCAGCCTAGAGAGGACCCGAGTCGCTACCAAGTGTGCACCGCGGCAACCCAACGGCGGTCGCATCGTTGACTGGAAGTTCTGGAAGCCGCAACCCCATTGGGCTGCCGCGGTGCACAATTGGGAGCGGCTCGGGTCCTCTCTAGGCCGACGCACACCTTGATTCCAGGACTCTGGTAAGCCTATTTATATTACTAGATGAGATGTTAGAGAAGAGGAAGAGAGCCAGTGCTGCTGGTTTAGACGGCAGCTGTGTGGTCCTGGTTTTTTAATGGCTTTAAGTGGCTTCATGATTTCAAATGGCTTTTGAGGATGTTGTTGTTGCTGAATTGAACACTCCAGTCTCTTGGCCTGAGGACCACCTCCTGCCTTCAGTTT
This sequence comes from Plestiodon gilberti rubricaudatus, assembly GCA_026170595.1. Lineage (NCBI taxonomy): Eukaryota > Metazoa > Chordata > Lepidosauria > Squamata > Scincidae > Plestiodon > Plestiodon gilberti. The sequence continues at coordinate 20,701,817 of JANXHW010000002.1, read as the reverse complement.
TCATTCTTCCTTTCCCACCGGTAAATGAAGCCACATTTTAAAGTCTTGACACTTGTCGAACCGTTCATGTTAAATGGCACTGGCAGGTTGAATATTTAAATGGGACACGTTTTGCACACGCGGCTTCTATGGACGTTTGTGTTAGTAAGGCAGATTTGCCTGCATAATTACTGATCCCAAGTATCTCTGGGCCCATCTGTCTCTGTAACCGTGAGGAAATATTGCAGGTGAAGGATGCTTGAGGGTGTGTGGGTGCTTTCAGGCTCTTAGGCCATTAATAATGGCACAACCCTCTCTAAGTCCAGACCTGCGAAGTGACTGCCCCACCAGTCTAGGGTGTTGCAAACGTGCCATAAGGCACGTTTGTGGCACCCAGAGAGCAAGTGGCACTGGCAGAGAGGCTTGCACCGCTCCTCCAGTGCCACAGACCACAGCAACGCCAGGGTGGAGAGGCAAGTCCCCGCCAGTCAGCGGAGGGACAGGGGGAGGGCAGAACGGGGTGTTCTGGGGGGTGGAATTGGACTAGGACCGGGCCTGGGAAGGGGGAGGGATTAGCGGAGGCCTCCTCTGCCATATCCTATCCCCCTTCCTGGGCCTGTGGGGCTTTACACAGGTCTCTCAAATGTACGCCAGCAAAATTGCTGGCATGCATTCGAGGAGGCCCATTGGGGCATCTGGGCCATTAATTGGGGTAAAGGAACAAACGTCCCTTTACCCCGAGGAGACCACCAGTTGCACCGGGGAAGGCCCAATCCTACATAGGATACTGTGGGTGCCTTATGTGTGCCGCCGTGTCCTGCTAGACAGGATTGGGCTACCTGGAGAGCATGGACTAGATCAGTAACGTGACCATTGCATGGCCTGAGACCTCAGCTCCACAGACCAGGAAGGCCAGACCTGTACTTTGATACACTAATTGTCCCCCCTCCCTCTCAGGCTGGGTTAAGTGAAGCTCCGCCTGCTCCAAATGCTAAGGGCATTTTCCAAATTCAAGTATGCTGCAGGGACAGAAGGTTTCTTGCCTTGTGACCATGGCCACCACCACCTAGGAACGCCTGACTGTGGGGAAAACGGGTTTAGCAAAACAAAAGAAGGATCTCTGACTCCAAGGGTCCTCACCAACCCCATGATTAGAATTCAATCAAGGAGGAGGCAGGTAGAGATGTAACCACGGTGGAGCGCGTGGTTCACTCGAACCAGGTGCTCGGGCGGGCGGGCGGGCAGGGCAGTCACTGACGTAGTGTCGGCCCTCCCTCCCTCCCTGGAGCCCGTTACACTCCGAAATGAGCGGAAAATGGGCGGGGGGGGTCGCGTCGATGTGACGCAAGGGGCGCATCAAGGTCATGTGATGCAGGCCCCGCCCCCACGCGCCAGGCGCCGGGAGGGCGCTCGACACTTCTGGAGGCAGGGGTTACAAGAAGCTGACAGATGTCCCAATTTGCCACTACACTCTGAACTGTGTGAAAGACAACGGCATAACCCAACTAGCAAAGAAGGATCCCTTGATTAGCTCACCCCGCAGAGGATCCCAGAGGATTCCATGGGGAAAAGGTTTATACAGTAAAAGCACTAGAACCTCATGTTCTTCCTCTTTCACCCACTCTCCTGCCTTGCTGTCGTGCATTAGGAAAACCCACTGGAGCCGCGTTAAGTCCATGCCATTCCAGCCCCAAGGAGCACCCTGCCAGCCGGCACTCAGGCTCCTAATCCCTGCTCCCCCTTTCCTTTCCAACCTTTGTCTCCTATCTCCCTAAGTGAGTGCAACTGAAGCTGCTGAGCCAGCACAGGCTAGTCAGCTAGCCGTTGTGGGCCACCTCTCAATGCGCCCCTTCTCTCCAGAAAAGGAGGGCAGCACTCTTGCCTCGCTTCTCTCACTGAAGGCTACTTTCTAGCTGCATGTGTTAGGGCTTGCTTCACAGCCCTCTTTCCATCTGTGAGACCCAATTTCACACAGGAGGTTTGCTTGGTCTTGGCTCTCTTGCCCCCTGCAACACAACAGACCCACCCAAGCCATGCAGAAAATGGATTGATAACCGTGGTCCATGGCACAGCCTTGCCAAATACCCCCAACTCCTGCCTATCTTGCTTTTATTTTTATTTTATTTTATTTATTTAAGAGATTTGTAGCCCGCCTTTCTCCCACAAGGGCAACCAAGGCGGCTTACAACATATTAAAATACATAAAATACATATAAACACATTGAACACATTAAAATTAATTAAAACAATTTAAGTTAAAACAAACAACCCCAGTGGGTTACATTTACATATGTTAAAACCATTTGTTAAAAGGTCAGCCCACCACGTCAGACATTAAAAGCAATCCTAAATAAAAACGTCTTAAGGCCCCGCCGAAAGGCCTCCAAGGAGGGAGTCATTCTTAATTCCTGGGGGAGGGAATTCCACAATTGGGGCGCCACCGCCGAGAAGGCCCTATTCCGCGCCGCCATCCCCCTCACTTCTGTCAAAGGCGGCACAGTTAACAGGGCCCCCCCTGATGACCTCAGAGTACGGGTCGGATTATAAGGAAGGAGGCGGTCCCTCAAATACCCTGGACCCAAGCCGTTAAGGGCTTTAAAAGTCAAAACTAGCACTTTGAATTGTGCCCGGAAACGAACCGGCAGCCAGTGTAACCGCCGAAGCAACGGCTCGACTGAGTCGAACCGACAAGCCCCGGCAACCACACGGACCGCCGCATTCTGCACTAGTTGCAGTTTCCGAACAGTCTTCAAAGGCAGCCCCACGTAGAGCGCATTACAGTAATCTAGTCTAGATGTCACTAGGGCATGGGTTACTGTGGCCAGGTCTGCACGATCCAAGTACGGTCGCAGCTGGCGCACCAGCCGAAGCTGAGCAAAAGCCCCCCTGGCCACGGCCGCTACCTGGGAATCCAGGAGCAGCTGCGGATCCAGGCGAACCCCCAAGCTGCGGACCTGCTCCTTCAGAGGGAGTACAACCCCATTCAGAGCAGGACGATGATCCAGTACCTGAGTCGTAGACTTCTGGACCAGCAGAACCTCTGTCTTATCAGGATTTAATTTCAGCTTGTTCGCCCCCATCCAGCTCCCAACTGCCTCCAGACAACGATTCAGGACATCGACCGCCCCCTTGGAGTCAGGTGGAAAGGAGAGAAAGAGCTGGGTGTCATCCGCATACTGATGACTCCCTACCCCAAACCTCCGGATGACCTCTCCCAGCGGCTTCATATAGATGTTAAACAGCATGGGGGATAGAATTGACCCTTGTGGCACCCCACACCTCAAGGGCAAGGGTGCCGAACAAGCATCCCCCAGCACCACCTTCTGGGATCTATCAGCCAGGAAGGAGCGGAACCACCTCAGAACGGTGCCTCCAAGCCCCAACCCAGCCAACCGACCCAGGAGGACACCATGGTCAATGGTGTCAAAAGCCGCCGAGAGGTCCAGCAGGACCAACAGGGACGCACTCCCCCTGTCCAGTCCCCGGCGCAGGTCATCCACCAAGGCGACCAAGGCCGTCTCTGTCCCGAACCCCGGCCTGAAGCCAGACTGGAATGGATCCAGATAATCAGCTTCCTCCAAGACCCTCTGGAGCTGGGACGCCACTACCCGCTCGATCACCTTGCCCAGAAACGGGATATTCGAGACTGGCCGGAAGTTATTCAAAATAGTGGGGTCCAGGGAGGGTTTCTTCAGGAGGGGACGCACCACCGCCTGCTTCAGAGACAGCGGTAGCACCCCCTCCCTCAGAGATGAATTTACCACCCTCCCCGTCCACTCAGCCAGCCCCGCCCGGGCAGCTCTAATCAGCCATGCCGGACAAGGGTCAAGCGGGCAAGCGGACGGTCTCACACTCCAAAGAATCCTGTCCACATCCTCAGGTTCTACAAGCTGAAAAGAATCCCAGGAAGGAGAACAGACAGGTGCCTCAGGGACATCATTAGATACTGCTAACGTGGCATCCAAGTCATGCCGAATCCGATCGACTTTGTCCGCGAAGTGATTTACAAACTCATCACAGCGAGCCACCGTGTGTTCCGCCCCATCTACTGGGGGGGCCATATGGAGCAGGCCCCGGACCACACGGAAAAGCTCAGCTGGACGGTTCTCCGCGGACGCGATGCCGGCAGAAAAGAAAGCCCTCTTTGCTGCCGCCACCGCCACGGAATAGGCTCTGAAGTGAGCTCTAGCCCGTGCCCGGTCGGAGTCAGCACAAGTTTTCCGCCACCGTCGCTCTAGACATCTACCTTGCCGCTTCATCGTCCGCAGCTCCTCAGTAAACCAAGGGGCCGCTCTGACTCTGCGGCTTGGTCGAGGACGCTCAGGAGCGATCAGATCCAGAGCCCTGGTCATTTCCCCATTCCAGAGGTCAACCAGGGCGCTGGGTGAGTCGCCGACTCTGGCAACAGGAAAATCCCCCAGAGCCCTCAGGAATCCATCCGGATCCATCATCCTCCGGGGGCGGACCATAAAATGAGGTCCCCCACCACTGCGGAGGCGACAAGCCACGATAAGCCTAAATCCCACCAGGAAGTGATCTGTCCATGACAAAGGAGTGATGTTAATTTCCTCCACATCCAGATCACCATCCACCTGCCCCGCAGTAAACACCAGGTCCAGCGTGTGTCCCGCATCGTGCGTCGGGGCAGATATTCTCTGAGACAGACCCATGGTTGCCATGGCGGCCATGAAGTCCTGAGCCGCGGCTGTCCCTGGTGCCTCAGCGTGGACATTAAAGTCCCCCAACACCAATAGGCGAGGGCACTCCAACGCCACCGCCGAGATCACCCCGGTCAGCTCAGGCAGGGAGACTGTTGGGCAGCATGGTGGGCGGTACACCAACAGAATCCCTATTCTGTCTCGCCCTTCCAGCACGACATGGAGGCACTCAAACCCAGTGGACCGTGGGACAGGGTACCCAGTGAGACTGATGGTATCACGATAGACTATCGCAACTCCACCTCCCCGCCCCTGTAGTCGTGGCTGCTGCAGTACCCGGAAACCCGGTGGACACATCTGGGAGAGACTTACCCCTCCCGACTCATCCAACCAGGTCTCCGTAATACACACCAGGTCAGCACCTTTGTCCAGGATTAAATCCTGGACTAGGCAGCTTTTATTGTTAACTGACCTGGCGTTCAACAGCAGCAGTTTCAGACTCAGGGGACTGTTGCCCAGACCGCCAAGGGTCAGAGGGATGGGAGAAGGGCCAGAAAGGGGGACAGTCTGCCTGTGACTGACCCTTGTTCTCCTGAAACGGCCTGCCCAACCCCCACCACCAAATCTTCCGTGACCCGTCACTCTGCTAATGGTGGCTGCCCGCCCCTCCCCTAGACTCCCTCTAGGTGACAAACACATAGCCTTTCAGCAGAGCCTCCTTCCTAACCGTGCAATCTAAAAAACTCATACACTCCACTACCAGTCAATCCACAACCCACTAACAACACTTCATCCAAACGCCAACCACTCCTGTCCAGAAACCCCCACCTCCCTCTCACAGAGGCTAGGGTCACTGCACCCCACACCCCTTGCCCCCCTCTCACTGGGGCAGAGGTCCCACTCTCCCCCCTAGGCCTCCCTCTCACCGAGACCAAGGTTACACACTCCTCTAACCCATTCACAGAAGTCCCAACACTTAACAACCACACACTCAACACTCATCAATATACAAAACTCAATCACTCAACCATTCTCTCAACGCTGACATGGTTGCTCCAATCTCTGTGAAGGTGTCCAGTGCACAAACAACAACGTGCATGGAGAAGGGAGAAGGCTGACAGTTGGTAGCAAATGGTGACCCACTGGAAACAACAGCTTGGATGGCTCAGTCGCGAGAGCAGTATGCTGGCCTGCCTGATCTTCGAGCCCCTGGGCGAAGAGCCACGGGCAAAGAGCCCTTCGGCTCTCGCCGAAGGCTCGCGCCTCCGGTGAGCCGCAAGCTGAAATACCTGCAGGAGTAAGGGAAGCAGTCAGCACTTGGTTTCCACTGCCTTCCCTGCTGTAGCCCCAGTCCTAGCTCCAGGTGGCTCCACTCAGCCCTCTGCCAGACACACACCCCCGTTTGCTCTCCGTTTAGCCGGATTGATGACATGCTTAGCGTTTGTGGCTTTCTCTCTTGCTCTGTGAGTGCTGTGTGCATGTGTGAGTGCATTTAGTCTATTTTCCCACTGTTTTAGGGTTGGCCTGAGGTCAGTCTCAAGCTTCCATCAAATTAAATATATCCCTGTGTAACCAATCCACTAAGAGCTCTGAAATAGGGCTTTTCTGGTGGAACCAGTTCAGAAGCTTGGAACATTGGTTATGAATGTTTATTTGGTGGGAGAGACTAGCTCCCCCACTGCAAGTGGGTGAAGTAATTTCACAGCCTGCATATAGGGTCACCCTTTGCTTATAGCCCTTGTTTCAAGCTACAGCTTCCTCCAAGCCACAGCCTTTTGCGCTGGCCAGAACCGCAGGAACCTTCCCTTTCCTTTCCTACTAATCACCCCACTTTCCCTCCCTCTCTGCATCCTAAACCCCATTTTCTCAACCTTGGGTCCCTCTGGAAAACCCAGCTGATCTCCCTACATCCCTTCTCACCCTGCCCCTTCTCCTTCTAAGGACTTCTTTTCCCCTCCCTCTTCTCTCCCCTTCCTTGTGCTCTGGGCTCAGTTGTGTGTGAATGATTAGAACTAGTTTTCCCCTTCTAGTCATAAGAACAACTTCAGCTATGTCTCATTTTTGATGCCTTTTTCATCTGGTTAAATTATTAACGGCACAATCCTATGTGGGTTGCCTGCTGCCCGTGGAATGCGCGTTCCGCTGGCGGCAACTGCCTCATCATGGCAGTCGTAAAAGGCACTCCGGCAGTGCACGAACTCCGTGAATTACAGAACACTTGTGCCCTGGGATTATTGAATTTGGTTATGTTAGAACTGGTTGACCCATGTCGATCACTTCAGAGAAGGAAGGGAAGTATGCAACGCCGTTTGCAGAAAGCTGGTCCCTTTTCATTTATTACTGGAACATCAGCTATAATCAGCAAACAGAGATTTTACACGTTCCGTTACCCTTTTGTAACATACAGGTGGGTTGTTTACATGGTACTATTTATAACATGGTTTATTGTATTATTTATAGTAGGGCTTCTCAAAGTGTGGGTTGTGACCCACTTGGTGGGTCGTGACCCGATGCAGAGGTAGGTCATGATCTGGGCCCTCTCACCCACCCTTGCTCTGGTTTGACTCCACATTGGAGCCATTCTGGAAGCTTACTCACCAGGAGTGTGGGGAGGCATCTTCCAGGTCACGCCAGGCCAGCGACCCACTCTAGTGGCCACTGTGGGCCTCGGAATGGCCAGCAGAAGCCTCGGAATGCCATTTCTGGTTTTCGGAAAGCCGCTTCCAGTTTGCTTCTGGAAACCGGAAGTGGCTTTCCTAGGCTTCTGTGGGCCATTCTGAGGCTTGCAGAGGCCAGTAGAGTGGGCCACCAGCCTGGCATGACCCGGAAGAGACCTATCCACCCTCCCTGTAAGTCATTCTGGTAACATGACCCACCAAGGAAGATGAGGTGGGTTGCGGTGTTGCATAAACTGCTCTTTTGGGGGTTGTCCCCTTGGAGGAATTGCCAATTGTCCCATCCAAAAGGGCAGCAGCAGAGGCGTTCCTATGGTGGGGGCGGTACTGTAAGTTGCGCCCCATCCTAGTCCCCGTTTACAACCAGGAACGAGGAGGCCCCGCCCCCTCGCCGTCGGAGCCATTCTGTGCGGTGATGGCAACAGGCAGGGAATCTCCCTACCTGTTGCCTTCTCCCCGCGGAATGGCTCCGACGGCGAGGGGGCGTGGCCTCCTCGTTCCTGGTTGTAAACGGGGACTAGGACGGGGCGCAACTTACAGTACCGCCCCTACCGTAGAAACGCCTCTGGGCAGCAGAGATGAGAGGGGGTCCACATACAGTTTATTCAGTGAATAAGATCACCCCTCTGGCTCATGCCACAAAGAGGGAGAGATACAAGTAACTAACAGGTCTTATATAGACGAAATTTCCAGCTGTACTCCCAGACTTAGGATAACAGAATTGTAACTTTCTGAAGTTGGTAGGTTTGCCCAGAACTTTGATAAGTAAAAACCTTGTATTAGTGAAATAATACAAGGGTAGGAGTCTCTTTCTATCAGGGGTGGGGAACCATTATCCTCTCAAGGGCCATTTTAATGTATAGAAATTTGTTTGCGGGCTGGCCAAGGCCATCCGCAAATTTTTATTTATTTATTGCAAAAAAACCCACCCTGGTCTCCAGAGGCTCCGCGCTCACTGTCCAAGGCCGCTGCCGGCTCTGCGCGTCACCCCCGGAAGCTGGGAGAGGGCCTCTGTGCCTCCTCCTCGGCCGCTGGTTCGGCCCCTTCTGACCAAGCTCTTGCCCTCATCGGTGTTGTACGCATGTGCGAAATCGCCAACGAGGGCCTGGTCAGAAGGGGCCGAACCAGCGGCCAAGGAGGAGGTGCTGAGCTCCTCTCCTGGCCTTCGGGGGTGACGCGCGGAGCTGGCGGTGGGTGAGCGCGGAGCCTCCGGGGCCCGGTTGGGCGGCCTCCCAGCAGTCTCTCGGTGGTCCGGAACGGATGGCCTCGGAGGCCTTAAACGGCCCGCGGCCCGGAGGTTCCCCACCCCTGTTCTACGTAAACGCTGTTCTTTCGCATGGAGACCCTTTATTAGTGTGGTAATGCAAGGATGGGGGTTTCTCTCTCTTAACTTGGGTTTACTAGCAAGATGGCTGTGCTTTGGTTCACTTTTCTAACAGAAGAAGATTGAGAACCGCTGATTTATAACATGATTTGTTAATATGTTTATAGTTTGCAGATATCAAGAATTATGTGCATTTTGAAACATAAATCCCCTCCCCCCCTTTTTTCAAGCAAGGGATGTAGTTTCACATAAACTGTCTCTGAAAATCACAATTATTGGAAACATGGATAGGAAGAAGAAGCCATGTTTCTCGTCCCTAACAAATCCCTGGAGCAATCCGCTACACACGCAGACCCCACAACCCACCCCCCTGAACATATCAGCCAGCTGCTGAAGAGTGAAAAGAGCTTAGTGAAGTCTCCACACTTTGTGAGTTTGAAATGCACATATACGCACATGGAACCACCACAATATTTCACTGGTAATTCATCATGAAAAGCAGGCAGGGACTGGGGGAAAAAATACGTTAAAGTATCTGACAAAGGCGTTTTATCCACTGGGAGGTGGAAGTGTGTTGGGACCTGCCTTGCTTCCCTCCACGCTGCAGGCAGCACAATTTACCTGGTACTGACTGAAGCCAGCATTGTCCTTTATTTCATTCATCAGCAGCCTAGGTACATGTACCTCGTGGGTGGCGTACCGTCACTGGTGCGGCCTGTGTGGCCTGCACCACCTGCCGCGTTAGGGGGTGACACGCCACGCAGCCACCCTCTCTGCGGGTGACAAACCTGTTCCTAGTCTCCCTCCCGGCCTTGCCCCCATGAGTAAAAATTGCCTGTAAGACGCTGGCCGACTGCACTGTTAACTATCCGCCGCTCCGATAAGGCTCACACATGTGCATCAGGCCGTCCTGCAGTCAGGCCACGTGAGATTCCAGGTACTCTTGGAGCAGCCTGAAGCATGTGTGTGAGCTTTCCTCTGTTCGCGCATGCGCGCCAGGCCGCTCCGACATTACCCAAGGCCTCCCGGAGTCTGTGGTACTGCCAGAGCGGACTGGAGCATGTGCGCGATCCTTTCTCTGTTTGTGCACGCTCCAGGCCGTCCCGACACAGTACCACAGGCTCCGCGAGATCTCAGGTAATGTCGGAGCGGCCTGGTGCGTATGTGGAAAAAAGGGAAGCTTGTGCACACACTCCAGGCCGCTCTGAGAGTACCTGGAGTCTCACGTGGCCTGGCTGCGGGACGGCCTGATGCGCATGTGTGAGCCTTATCGGAGCGGTGGATAGTAACAGTGCAGTCGGTCAGCGTCTTACTGGTGATTTTTACTCATGGGGGCAAGGCCGGGAGATTAGGAATGGGTTTGTCACCCACAGGGGGAGGCTGCGAAACACATCCACCCCCCCCTCCATGGGGGTGACACATGACCTTTCGCACCGTGTGACGCAAGCCCTAGGAACGCCACTAATGTCACCCCCACACTGAATGTTCGCTCCCAAGATTCTCTCCATCTGGCCAGCCTTGAAGAAGTACTAGGTGGGGGAGGAGGGAGGAGGTGGTGACAGGGGCAATGGGAGGATGATGGGGGCACACATGCTGACACACACGCACAACTAAGCGGGGGGGGCAGAATGTGGGCATCCTGTTAGGCTTTGGCTGGGAACAATGCAAAGCATCCATACAGCCTTGAATGTAACCCTTGTTTGCATATGAGGAGGCAATCCATCATGCAAAAAAGTGAAATGAGAGCAAGTGAATTTGGGTAGGTGGGCAGAAAAACTATGCACAGTGTAAACTTGGCTAAATGATGCCTCCCACCAAGTGCCACATAGCCACTTTTTACACACGTTAGAGCTAGGAAAAAGATGTCCTTTGTAATAGTTTGCTGGCTTCTGCATAATCTGTTGATTTATAAAGAAAGTGCTTCCTTGAAGCTCATGTTAAGTAGGGGCTGTCCCGTGGACTCCTTCCTCCTCTTAGGAGGCACACAACACTTAAACGCATTTATATTTGCTTTTAGAGCTCTGCAGACATGACAGAAACAGAACCTTATGAACCCTGATAGATGGAAAGGCAGAATATAAATATTTTAAATTCATAAATGTGATGGACAAATTTAGGTATCAATTTCAAGGCATAAAAGTTAGGTTGCATTTTAATGGAATTACAGACATAATAGGTAAGTTTTAAAATATATACAAAGCATAGTGAGGTTTGGATGCTAGTAATGAGCAATTGGCAGCACAATCCTGTCTAGCAGGACGCGGTGACGCACGTAAGTCACCTGCCACATCCTATGCAGGATTGGGCCTGACCCGGCACACTCGGCGCCTTCCTCAGGGTAAAGGGACGTTTGTCCCTTTACTCCAAGTAACGCGCCAGCCGACCCAATGGTCCTACTCGAATGCACACCAGCAATTTTGCTTGTGTGCATTTGAGAGGCTCTTGAAAGGCCCAACAGGCCTAGGTAGGGGGATAGGATATGGCGGAGGAGACCTCCGCTGATCCCTCCCCCTTCCCGGGCTCAATCCTGTAATCCCACCCCACCCGGAATGCCCCATTCTGCCCTCCTCCATCCCTCGGCGGTCCAGCGGGGACCTACCTCTCCACCGCGGCACTGCTGTTGCCTGTGGCACTGGAGGAGCAGCGCAAGCTACTCCACTGGCACCATTTACTCTTTGGATGTCGCAAATGTGCCGCAAATGTACGGCCGTAAATGTACGGCACATTTGCAATACCCTAGACTGGCAGAGCAGCTGCTCTACTGGTCTCTACGTAGGCAGGATTGTGCCATAAGGCTTTGCTAATGTCTTTATTTTTTTTTCCTTTGGCTGCATCCCAACTGCAAGGACCTCTGGTTCAAAATGGCTTCCCATGTAGCTGTTTTTGGAAAAAAGAAAAAAAATATTGGGAGTTCCAGTCATGGTAATCCAACTACACATCTATGTTAAACAGAAAACATTTGTGCAGGGCTGGTCCATTCATGAGGCCAACTGAAGCCGTCGCCTCAGGCAGCAGATTTGTAGTGAACACCCATCTCTGTCCACCTATGCGCCTCCTTTCACTCCCTGGATTGGAAAAGGAAGAGTATGCCAGAGAGGAAGAGGAAATATGGAGGGGTGGAGATTGCTGAGAACACTGGAGAGTGGAAGGAGCAGAGGCTGACATTTATTATTATTATTATTATTATTATTATTATTATTATTATTATTATTATTATTATTATTATTATTATTATTATTATGCCGCTTTTCAACAAAAAGTTCACAAAGCGGTTTACAGACAAAATCAAATGATTAAATGGCTCCCTGTCCCAAAAGGGCTCACAATCTAAAAAAGATGCAGAAGAACACCAGCAAACAGCCACCAGAAAAGACACTGTGCTGGGGTGAAAGGGGGGCAGTTACTCTCCCCCTGCTAAATATAAGAGGAGCACCAATTGAAAAAGTGCCTCTTGCCCAGTTAACAGGGGACATATCAAGTAAAGGGTGGCAGCACTGGCGTCACTGCAGGGGGCGGAGCTCTAAGTTCCGCCGCGGTCAGACCCTCCGTTACATGGGAGCACGAAGCACCCTCGCCCCCTTGCCTTTGGAGCCATTCAAGTCAGTGAAAGCGTTGCTTTCACCGACTTGAATGGCTCCGAAGGTGAGGGGTGCTTCGTGCTCCCATGTAACGGAGGGTCTGACCGCGGCGGAACTTAGAGCTCCACCCCCTGCAGTGACGCCAGTGGGTGGCAGCATTCGGCATGCCGCTTCACGCATCAGGAGGTCTTGGGCCAGCCTTGCATTTGTGCTGTTTGTTCATATGATATAGTGTGTTGGAATGGATTGGGGATACCCAAGCCCAACCCCCTGCTCAAGCAGTCTTCTCACTTTCCTTCAAAGGAAAGGTAGAGGTGAGAGCCCACCTTCTCCTTCAGCACTGCTGCCTCAAATTGTGGTGGCAGGACTGGAGGAGAGGTGGGAGGTAAGGCTCTTGGGAAGAGGATGGATTGCCACTGTGTAGGCCCACCCCTCATCACCTCTTCCTCTCTGCCACCTTGTCTGCCCACCACTTCTTCAAAACAGACTAGGCAGGAGAATTCGTGGAACAGAAGACTTCCTTTTTCATTCCTGGCCCCCTTCCACCCAGCCTGTTTTCAAGCAGCAGTGAGCAGATGGTGGTGGAATCCACACAATTGCAGCAATTGCAGGGGTGCTGAAGGAGAAAGTGGGCTGCAACCTCCGCCCCCCCCCCCCCCGATCTTGGAAAAAATGTGAGCAAAAAGAGGTGGCACAGGGTGAAGCAGCTGGGCAGGCAGTGGGCTGGTGGAAGCTGTGAGCAGCCATGGGCAGCCTCCTCCACTAGTTTGCTGCCCCCCCCAACCATCACTCAAAACAGTCACTTCACCTGGCCTGGCCCTGGGTCTCCTAGCAGTTCCCTCCTTTGGCTAGAGCTAGATACTGGCTAGGGATTCTGAATCCCTGCCTGACACTATTTGGTTGCCAGCTCAAGGCCTGGGTTTGAGAGCTGGCACCCTGCATCTTTCTCAATGGCACCAGTGGTACTGTATGTGTACCTTCTCTGTGTGCTCCAGGGCTTCCATAGTTGGCACGTCAGGACACTGGATTTGATTGGAAGATTCAATTGGAAGAGGCAATTTCCTCAAGGGGCCAGAGTGAGAGCACGTCTTAGATGACAAGAGACCTGAGTGCTCCCTGCTCACAAGACCAGATCAAGGGCAAAACAATGGACCTCTATGCCTGGCCCACAGAGCCAGTGGTGTAGCTAAGGAGGGGCCAGGGGAGTACAAGGCCCCGGGTGCCAAGCTGGAGGGTGTCACAGCACCCCAAAATTTGGCAGCGGGGCAGCGGTAAGAGTGAGCAGGACTCCTTTTCTTCTGCTTGGGGGGCAACAGGCTGGGAACTGGGATGGGGGTAGTGACTGAGGGGCAACAGGCAGTGGAGCAAGGGGGCAGCAAGCGACCTACCTTTTTTGCCGCTGCCTGAGTTTCCAGCAAAAAAAAAACAACGCTGCGCTTTTTGCCATTTATTTTTTGCTGGAAAGTCAGGCAGCGGCAGTGGCAAAAAAGTAGGTTGCTCCTCGCCACCCTCTTGCTCCTCAGATGTGAGGTGATGGTGACCAGTGGGCTGGGAGGCAGCGACTGGGAGGGGCGACAGGGAGCAAGGGGGTGGTGGGAGCTGGGGGGGGCAACTGGTTTTTTTAAAAAAGGTGTGACGGCACTTCTGGTGGTAACACCATCATGTGGGCCCCGGGTACCATTGGGCCCAGCTACAGCACTGCACAGAGCACTTCTGCATCTCACCCTCTGGGCCAACTGTGCCCCTTTTCACTAAAACTATGACCCACTTAGGTCATTTGAGGGGGCTCTCCTGCGAGAGCCACCTCTATCTCAAGTTAGGGGAATGGCAGCATGTGGGCAAGCCTTCTCTGCTGTGGCGCCGCAATTGTTGAACTCCTTGCCAGGGGATTTGAGAACAACCCCCTCCCTCATGACTTTTCGGCGGGGGCTCAAAACGTTTATGTTTCGTGTAGCGTCTGGGTGATGGGTTGATGTCTGACTTCTGGGTCTCAAGATGTTTTTGCTCCATTGCTTCTCTGCTCTATATTGTAAAAAAAAACAACCCAGTGGTTTTTATTGTTTTTAATTTATTTTATATATTGTTTTAAATTATGTATTTTTATCTTTGTTGTAAGCCGCCTTGGGCATTTGCTTTGAACCATGAGCTGTAGATCGAAAGGTCGGCAGCTCGAATCCGCGACGGGGTGAGCTCTTGTTGCTTGGCCAGCTCCTGCCAACCTAGCAGTTCCAAAGCATGTTAATGCGAGTAGATAAATAGGTACCGCTTGCGGGAAGGTAAACAGCGCTCCGTGTTCCAGCTGCATGCTACGTGCTGCGGCAAGGAGAGTCATGCCGGCCACATGACCACGGAGGCGTCTTCGGACAACAACGCTGGCTCTTCGGCTTTGAAATGGGGATGAGCACCACACCCTAGAGTCGGACATGACTGGACTTAATTGTCAGGGGTCACCTTTACCTTTACCTTTAAGGTGGGGTATAATTTTTTTAATAAATAAATAAATAGGTAATTTAAAATTAGCATCAACTTAAATGAATCGATGTATTAATTAGATCATACATATTGTATAGCAAATTGATATGGGATGCTTCTTTTCTTTGGGCGAGGTGGCAACTCAATGAAAGTTCAAAAATCCTTAATTGAGCTCTCCCTGTATTTGTACTTTGCAAGGGGTGGGGCTCTCTGCACTGCCTTTCTTCCTCTACAGCCAAGAAGGTGGCAATAGCCTTGGCAGCTGAGCTCCCTATCACTTCTAATTTCCTTTAAAGCCTCCGGCACGTAAGAAGCATGAACCTAGGCATTGTCCTTGCCACATTTGGAATTTTGATAATTCACATATCGGAGGGTAAGTCATGTCTAACTTTCATACATACTTGCTGCATTTATTGAAGGGCTCTCATGAAATCTGTTCAGAAAAGAGGCTATTGAAGTCATACCATGATTGTGTGAAATTCACAGCTCCTGGTTTTGCTTTTATTTTCTATAAAGGTCTTTTAGCAAGTTCTCCTTTATTCATAAATACATAAGCGGTTGGACATCCACCCCAACTATTCTGGTAGTTTTGGAGGGGTGCAGGAAACAATAGTTTAAACAAGGAAGCATGAACTGGACAAAGTTCATCAAAGCAAGCCATTTGCCTCAGTAAACGTTTGCTAAAAACAACGGCAACTGCACCCTCTTCTATTGCCCCTTGGAATGAAAGCCTTTGGTGAGCTGGTCTGGCAAAGGAAAACTTGTTGGGGTACAAGCCCTGCCAGCAGGTGAGGGGATGGCTGTCCTCCTCCCAACCTTAAACCTTCTCAGCCTCAGCTGCAGATTTCTGCCTGGACCAAGTTCAAGCTGAGTTGGGTGCAGTTTGTCACGTAAGAGTGAAAAAAGTAGCAGCTGCCCTACGCTACTGTCAAGGAGGATCTCGGGTCTGAGGAACAGCATTTCCTCCCAACATCCTTTACAAATCCTGCCACTGCGCTATCCACCATTTCTTGGCAAACCAGTCAGGACCCAAGGCCAAGGGGGAGACTTACAAGAAGGGGGTGGGGAGCAGGTAACAGCAGCAGACACAAGTCTTCCTTCACACTACTATTCGTCACTGTTGTTTGTTCACTGCCTGGCTCCTGGGTGCCGTGGGGGGGGGGGGTAGGGGGCCAGATGTGCACATGCACTTCCAAGCCAGGGGAGGAGTGTGCTACTGGGATGTCCTCTCAAGGCTTTTGCCCTATGGTCCCCCAAAAGCTGGAGCCACCACTAGATGGGCTTTTGGACTGATCTGGCAGGGCTCTTCTTAAATGTTCGTATGATACTACCCCGCTGGCTCTGATTCAGCTCTAATCAGGCTGAAATGGCCTGAAATGGGGAAGGCATATTGGTTTCAAAGCCACAGGGATGTATCATGTATCTAAGTAACTAGGTCACGAGTGTGAGTCATTTTTGCACGAGTGCGAGTCCAAGTGTGTCAGTGCCAAACATTTTGGGCAAGTACAAGTCAAGTGTGAATCATTTTTGCACGAGTGCGAGTCGAGTGTGAGTAAGGCCAAAAACTATGAGTTTTTCCCAAAAAACTTTGGGGAAAATGGCTTTTTTCCCTGAAAATGGGGTGGGTGGGTATCTGTGTGGGGTGTGTGGGGGGACCTCTGAGGCGTCTAAAGCACCCACTTGGCTTCCCCTATGCCCTTCCCCTCACCTCTCCACCCTCACCTCTCTTGTCACCACCCACCCGGTTTGGGAAAAACAAGCGTACTCATGTCTACATTCAAACCGTTTATTATTCCCTCCTTGCCCCCTCCCCTTGCTGAGCCGAGCATCCCTTGGGCTCGGAGTTTTGGCCAATGAGGAGGAACCGCTGCAGCAGCTTCGCCTTCCCTCACCCCTCCCCACCCCTCACACTCAGAGTTGTGGCCAACGGCGAACAGACAGCAAAAAAGGGGGAAAAACTCCAAGCCAGGCTTGCTTTCCCACCCCCTCGAAAACCCTCCCTCCCTGTCGCCCTCCTCCTCCGAGGTCTCCACTGCGCCTGCCTGCCTGCCTGTGTTGATGCCGGCCATTAAAGGAATATGACTCTGATATGGCAAGTCGTTACCCCCACGAGTACGAGTCAATGCGAGTCCCGTGGGTCGCGAGTGCAAGTCTGAGAAAAAAAAGTGACTTAGTCACACTTGCGAGTCAAGTCATTTGACTCAAGTCCCCATCCTTGCAAAGCCATCTATTAAATACAGTGGGGATCAGAGGAACAGTGTACAGTAATGTGTGGACACAAATTCACATTGGTTGTGACCGTGGTTTTCCCTTGTGGAACGGCAGCAAAAATGCCGAGAGGGTCAAGGGTCTTCTGCCATACAAGTACAACATTTGTGTCAGACATCTGGAATTTGGTATCCTTTGTTCAGCTTTTTAAAATAATCACTGTATAACGTTTTGACTATGGAGAAAAGTTTGAAGTCCTGCTGATTTTGAAGTCCTGCTAGAAGCCAGCGAGAGTTTATCGAGGCTTTCAGTGGTTCAGTTGCTTAGATTTCTGTTCTGCAATGCTTCTTATTCCTCCACAAGGACTACTATTCCCTGCTTCCATAACTCACCTGTCCTGAATCTTCAGGCTCTTCCTTCCACTATCCTTCCAGTCCTCATAAAACAAAACCAACAAACAAAACCCCAACAATAAATTTTTTAACCCTGGCTTATTTAAGTGGAAAATATACGTATTAAGCAAAATTAGCAGAGGGATACCTTGTGCAGTTGTGGACTCTCCCTCATTGGACGTTTTCAAACAGAGACTGGATGGCCACCTGTCAGGGATGCTATAGCAGGCCACCTGTGCTGAGCAGGGAGTTAATGCCCCATCATGCAACTCTAGCATGCTAGGATTCTAAACCAAGGAGTAGGAAGAGCAGCAGAGGAGGCACTCCTTGTCAATCCACTGCCTGAGGCAACTGCTTTAGTCAGCTTCATGGATGGGCCGGGATGGCCCTGCCTTCAAGTAAGTGGCACAGGATCACAGCCATTCATTAAGAAAAGTAGAGGGGCAAAGAGTATAAAGCACACATGAAATACACAAAATAGACACAATACCTATTGTTTTTAAGATCTAGCTGTTATGCATATACAATAAAGCAGTGGTTCTCAAACTTTTTAACACCGGGACCCACTTTTTAAAATGACACTCTATCAGGACCCACCTAGTTTTACGAGACTTTAAAAAAGGTGATCTAGAATAAATAAATAAATAAATAAATAAATAAATAAATAAATAAATAAATAAATTTACAAGTAAAGAGCTCAGCTGCTTGCAGGGTAATTAGCAGCTATCTTGCAAACTGCAGGAGCTCAGCTCTTTGAAGGGCAATTAGCAGCTATCTGATTTTTGAATAGCCTCAGGGCTTGTGGCAATTACTTATCTGATCTTTCTATCACCTGGGACCCACCAGAAATCAGGTTGCGACCCACCGAGTGGGTCCCGAACCACAGTTTGAGAAGCACTGAAATAAAGCATAATCTTTAAACAATTTTATCAATTATTATTTATTTAACAGTCCAATAGCTCTACCACTGCCGGATCTCGCATTCTGGCAGCGGTAGCAGCTTTATGGCTGTTGCAAATGGCACTCCGGCAGCGTGCGAAATCGTGGGCTTCCGGAACACCACCGGAAAGCCCAGAGTGGCCCCATGTGCGCCAGTGGGGCGAGGAAGGCCTGCTGACAAGGGTGCGTTGGTAGGG
This sequence comes from Plestiodon gilberti rubricaudatus, assembly GCA_026170595.1. NCBI lineage: Eukaryota > Metazoa > Chordata > Lepidosauria > Squamata > Scincidae > Plestiodon > Plestiodon gilberti. Next base: position 20,683,395 of record JANXHW010000002.1, on the reverse strand, counting down.
AGGGTGGAACAGGGAGGGTGGGTGGGAGGTGTTTCAGGGTTGGGAAGGAGTGGCACCCGGCACCAACAATTTGCTCCAGATGCTATCCCCTCCAGTAGCAACTGGCATGCTCCCTTTCTCTCCTCAGACTTGCGTCACCTTGCGCAGGTCTGAAGAAACCCATAGGAGACCATGGTGTGGCAGAGAAGGGTAACTAAAACTTTGCCTTACTTCCCTCTCCACAGTCTCATTATGGTTTCTTCCCAGCTGCCGGATACAGCACAAATCTCCTTGGAGCAGCTACATCACGGGGGGGGGGGGGGAATCGGATTGGGCCCTTAACTGTTTATATCCTGCCTTTCACTCTGAATAACCAGAGTGTTCAAGGGGGCAAAGTATTCGTATTCGTACATTTCTTCATCATTATGTAAGGTCAACATATTAATCCAGCCATTTACTCTAAATTGAGTATGTATACTTCAGTCATCAAATAACTTATCAGTCACTTCTAAATTTTCAAAATATTTCTTTTTTTTTCCCTGCCTTGAATACACATAGGATAAGCAAGCTGTAGATATTTTAACCCTAAGCAGCACCTTCACCTCCCACAGACCTATTCAAGGTACTTCACTGTTTTTTCAGCATTGAACAGAGTTGATATTTTTCTTGCCGTCATGAATATCAGTTCAATTACCTGCTCTCAACCTAAAGAGCCCCAAACAACAACGAAATTGCAACATCTGCAGAATCTTCTTAGCCACTTGGTCCCCAACTGGTACTTTCTGGCTGGTCCGCCTTGCATGCATTAGGTCTGCTCTACAATAATGTAGAGTAGCTAGAAAACAATAATGCATCAGTAGCTAAAAGAGGCTGTGGAGTGCATATGCTCCAACTGCTGTGGGGTTAAATGAAAACGTGCCATTGTTTAAAACTAATTCCCAGCAAGATAGCTGCAGGGTGATGGTTGCAATATTTCCCCCATAAACATATATGCAGGGTTCTAAGAACAGTGAGGATAAATTATCTGGTTTGACCATTTCCTTCAGTTTGTTATTACAACCGTGGGATGAGGATGTAGCCCTTAATATGCAAATATTGTGGTTTCTTTTCTTGGCAATCCTCCATTTACTATGATGTGCTCAATAAATAATGCCAATGAACTCCTGGTGGCTAAAAGAACTTCACTTTCTCAACATCACCCACCCAATACTTATGTTAGGCTGCAGTCATAAGAACATAAGAAGAGCCCTGCTGGATCAGGCCAAAAGCCCATCTAGTCCAGCTTCCTGTGTCACACAGTGGCCCCACCAGATGCCTCAGGGAGCACAAGACAACAAGATAACCTGTTTCCCGTTGACACTCCCTTGCACCTGGCACAGAGAAAACCCACTTCTAAAAACCAGGAGGTTGCTTATGGCTTGTAACCTGTGATGGTCTTTTCCTCCATGAATCTGTCCAAACCCCTTTTAAAGGCATCTAGGCCAGATGCCATCACCACACCCTGTGGCAAGGAGTTCCACAGATGAATTACATGCTGGGTAAAGAAATATTTTCTTTTGTCTGTTCTAACTCTCCCTCCACTCAATTTTAGTACATGTCCCCTGGTTCTGGTGTTGTGCGAGAGGGAGAAGAATTTCCCTCTATCCACTCTCTCCATCCCATGCATAATTTTATAAGTCTCAATCATGTCCCCCCTCAGGCGCCTTTTTTCTAGGCTGAAAAGCCCCAGACGCTGTAGCCTTTCCTCATAAGGGAGGTGCTCCAGCCCACGAATCATTCTGGTCGCTCTTTTCTGCACCTTTTCCAATTCAACTATATCCTTTTTGAGGTGTGGTGACCAGAACTGGACACAATACTCCAGATGTGGCCTTACCATCGATTTGTACAAAGGCAGAATGATATTGGCCGTTTTATTCTCAATCCCTTTTTTAATGATCCCGAGCATGGAATTGGCCTTCTTCACAGCCGCCGCACACTGGGTCGACACTTTCATCGACCTGTCCACCAGCACCCCAAGATCTCTCTCTTGATCCGTCACAGACAGCTCAGAACCCATTAGCGTATATGTGAAATTTTGGTTTCTTGCCCCAATGTGCATCACTTTGCACTTACTTACATTGAAGCGCATCTGCCATTTTGCTGCCCATTCTCCCAGTTTGGAGAGATCCTTCTGGAGCTCTTCACAATCCCTGCTGGTCTTCACCACCCGGAAAAGTTTAGTGTCATCTGCAAACTTGGCCACCTCACTGCCTATCCCCGACTCCAGGTCATTTATGAATAAGTTGAAAAGCACCGGTCCCAAGACCGATCCTTGGGGCACACCGCTTTTCACCTCTCGCCATTGTGAAAATTGTCCATTGACTCCCACTCGCTGTTTCCTGGTCTTCAACCGGTTCCTAATCTAGTCCTATATACACAGTTACCTGGGAGTGAGCCCCACTGAACATAGTGGGACTTACTTCTGAGTAAACACGTATAGGATTGTGGTGTTAGAAAACTTCTGCTTATCATGCACACCCTTCAACATTTCACAAATAAAAATAGGGAAAAAAATTCTACATCTCATACTAATAATTACTGTACAAATCCCTCCCCCCCCAATTAAACATAGTTGAAAGCTCTGCTCCCCCCTCAGTATGCTGTATTTGTTTACTGTGCAATAGCTTGTCCTACTGTTTTAAACGTCAAGGCAAGATATGTTCTTTTAAGCAGAACTAGAAAAACATAATTAACAGCACAATCCTATCCTGTTCCTCCACTGGTTCAGCCAGTGGTGCAGCGAGAACTGGAGGCCTTGGAAAGGAAGGGGACCCAAATCCCCTCTAAAGGGGAATTCAAAGGAGATTTAAATCCTCTTTCCCCTTCCAAGACTCCCGTTCTGTAGGCTTACCAGATTTAAGCTAGAATGGAAGCTATCATGGCCAGCAATTATCTTGCATGTACCAGGTAGTACGGGTAATGATGCCATGTAGAAAAGAGAAGCCAGGATAAAAATAGATTTCCTACGCCGATCGCAGATCTCCAGATACTGGCAGCCACGAACAGGAAAAAATATACTTAAAATCCGAGGTTTGCAAGTCCTTACGTTTCGTTCCATAAGCCTGGAACTTTTTCAAAGGAAACAATCCAGGAGGGATTGATGATGAAACTGTATGTACCCATCCCTTCCTAGTTTAAATAAGTAAAAGAGCGGGAACCACACCAACGGATCCAATCAATCAGCTGCGGGCGCTCCAACCGGAAACAATCTGTCAATCACTCAGCAGGGCTTCGTTCGCTGTTCTCCCTTGTTGTTTCATTCTGAAAAGACTTATGGATAATAGGTAGGTAGATTAGTATCTGGAGATCTGCGATCGGCGTAGGAAATCTATTTTTATCCTGGCTTCTCTTTTCTACATGGCATCATTACCCATACTACCTGGTACTTACCAGATTTCTTGCCGGGACAGAGTGTAGCCCTTTAGGAGAAGGAATGTGGGCAGGTGTAGCTTGTTAAACCTTAGAGCACAATCCTAGGCATGTCTACTCAGAAGCAAGCCCTATTGGATTGCCTAGGATTGCCTATGTCTAGGATTGTGCTCTAAAGGCTTAATAAGCTACACTTGCACACATTCCTTCTCCTAAAGGGCTACACTCTGTCCCGGCAAGAAATCTGGTAAGCCTACCATTCTGCTGCCCTCCTCCACTGGTTGCACCTGGTTACATTGTTTATACCAACAATGCACTGGTTACATTGTTTATATCACCAGTAGGATTGCGCTGTAATTGTCCTATTTTCAACGGTTCAAAATAAACCCCACCCACCAATGGAAGGTTGCACAGTACATGGGACTTCAGTGTTCCTGCATGTGCACCAGAGCCATATGCCCACCTACTCAGAGATGTGACTGCTAGACATCCTGCAGAGGGAGCTGAACACTGAAAAAAAGAAAACTCTATATTGCGCACTAAAACATTTTAACGGCATCTCCAAAAGGCACAAATAGGGGACAAATACGGTGATTTCCTGGGGACCAGGTAAATAGGGGCTGTCGGAACATATGATAACGCGGATTTCTCTCATCCCTACTGATCTAGTTTCTCAGATTTTAAAAATATATATTTTAACACACATGCAGAGTTTTGCCTTTTTAAGCTATTAAAAACCAAGTACTGTATTCTGCCATATGTATTCTGCCATATGTCTCTAGTGGCTGTGGCATTGGCACCCCATCCTAAACATCTCGTTGGCATATCTCCTTACCAAAATAATGTCTTTGCAATGCCCAAGTCACATTAGGGTTTGTGGTATCTTGTCCACACAGCAGAAAAATATTTTTCTGGGCCGCTGGTTACAATGGCAAAATATTGCACACATGAAGGGGCAAAAATTTTCGCTGGTCCGCTGGTTACAATGGCGGCCTAAGTAGGTTTGGATTGCGTCCATAGTCTCCTCCACTTTGGTCCCATTACAGTATCTACATATCTCTTACTCACCTTTAACCTTAGCTGCAAAATACTGACCTATTTGGAGAGCTACAATAGTTGAAAAAACTTTAGCGTCTACCTATCTTGTTAGCAAAGCTGGCCCAACTGCACAAACAACCCAGGTGGTTTTCTGGGTATAAATCGTTTTAGGGTCAAACTACAGTAGATGCAAAAGCATGCTTTTTTTTAACCCTTAGCATGGTGGACAGGGGAAACAGCGCACAAAATGGCATGAAACCACAGCAGGGGGAAGGGGGCTTTGCCATTAGTCCCTGTCACAGTTCCTAATCTGATTGTTGCCCCCCCCCATGTGCTATTTATAGTAAATACTGTAAATGCTTCCAGATGAAAGTCAATGGAAGTTGTTTTGTTTTTTAATAGTTGCAGGGTAAGCCGGACAACAAAACGGGCACAGTATCTAGTGGTTAGCAATGGCACCCTTCTCCCTTGCTCTCCACTTAACTCTTCTTACTCCTTAAACTGGGAATAATTAGGAAAAGGTAGTTTTTTCTGCCACCATCCAAAGCTAAGAAGCCCATACAGAAAGAGGCTGGCTTGGGAAAGCCTCTCTCCCAGGCTAACAAAGATCTCCCAAATCCCTTAAAACCAAGCAGAAGTGGAATGTAACAATTTGAGAGACATGGCAACCCCCATATTTCTGACGATGTGGGCAAAAGCCTAAGAGGTGTATGCGCACTGCATTAAATAGCATGAGACATTAATCCTGCTTTACCTGTGCAACTAGATGGGGGGGGAGTTCAGCTGAGTTCTTCAGAAATCAGGTGGGATCCATGGTCTAAATTAGGGGTTCTCAACCCCCCCGACCTGGAGTACCGCTTACCGGGCCACAGAGGTGCCCGCATACCACCAGAAATAACTGGCAATGGCATCATCGACAGTTACTTCCAGGTTGAAAGCCTGAGCCTGCAAACACTGGTATGAGGCTCCAGGCAGGCAGGTGAGCTTTTCCCAGCATGCAAAACACACGTGCTGGAGCTCTGGCCGCTGAGCCGAGTCTCCTACCGACATTTGCAGACTTACACCGAGGCCTCTGTGACACGAAGTGGGTGTCCATGGGTGCCACGCATACCACCAACACCCACTTCGCGTACCTATCATCAGTGGTACGCAGTGATGTAGACTTGAGTCTATTGACTCGGACTCAAGTCGGACTCAAGTCACGTCAATGACTTGTCTCGGACGTGACTCGGCGACTGTAAAAGTCTTGAAAGACTCAATTCAAAACTTGGAGCCTTTTACAACAAGACTAATTTTATTCAGCTTTAAACCCATTTTCCCCATTAAATAGATAGGGACTCGCAACCAAAGACTCGGGACCTGGGGGCAAAGACTTGGGACGCCTTAATACTTGGAGTCAGAGACTGGATCCACATCCCTGCTGGTACGCGTACCACCGGTTGAGAACCTCTGGCTGAAAATTGGCTGAAAGCTCTCTGTCTATCAGATAGTTGGGGAGGAAGAAGATATTCAACCACAACAACAAAGGGGTAATGGCTGCTGCATGTGGATGACTCCGCAGCCTTTAGGATGCGGAGGCATCCCAGAAGCCTCTGGGGTGCTAGCAAGTACCAAAAAATAGGCAAAAAAAAATGGATAAATCAGGGATTTTTTCCACAGCAGTGCACAGGAGGTACATGGTCAGTCTATGAACTGAGTGGGTGGGTGGAGTTGGGCACCCTGTGCCATTCTGCTGTCTGAGGTGATCACCTCAGTCAGCCTCATAGTTAGGCTGGTCCTGATCTCATGTCAGAGAGATGATGGTGGAAGTGACTACTGGGGAGAAGAGGATGAAGGGTTTTGAGAATATACAGGAACTTCCTCTCAGTATTTGAACACTGTGGGTCAACAGAGCCAACCATTGACCAAGTGGTCAGGTGTGCAAGTGCTGAGGAGAATTTTACCACCCCCCTGATGCCTCAGATCTCTGCAGAAGTGCAGAATTCTCATCACGTGGCAGATGATTAAATATGAACAATATATTAATAGATTATAAGTACATTGTTTATATCACCAGTTGATAAATGGTCATCTGCATCCACCCTGTGTGGGGATGCCCTTCAGCACAAACCCAAATAATTTTGGAGCTGAAAAATCCCCAGATATACAGTACACACTAATCAATCACTCCAACGGGAAGCCCTCCTAGGACAGCCTCATTAAGATGAATAGGAGCACTATCATGCTCTTGGGTCGCTCTAGCGCATCTCTGTGGAACTTGAGCAGGAGACTCAGGCAGGGACAGCTGAACCAAATGCAGCGACTAACACTGGATGCGCCGCTGCCACCAAGAAGAACCAAACAAAAGCTGTGCATATTTACCAAGCTCCTTCCCACACTACCTTTTTAGTCAAAACAGGAAGTGTAGGTCCAATGGATACATTCCCAGCTTGCACCACACTTCTTGTTTTATTTAAAGGGGCTGCAAGAAAGAATCCAGGTAAGTGGCTGCTTCCCCACCCCTTTACATCACTTATTCCTTGCATGGTCCCCTTAAGCTTAATTATTTATTTAATTAATTAATTGACTGTGGGGTGTGTGTGTCCTGGTTGGGGGTGGGGAAAATATGGCAGGCCTAGACAACAAGCTTAAGGGGACCATGTGAGCTGCAAGGTGAATGGAGCAGATCGCCACTGCCTGCATGGTTGTTTCAGGCATGGACAGCAGTGACCTGCTTCTCTACCCACTTATTTTGCGCCTTCCTAGTCACACGGTCCCTTTACAGGGTTCACAAGAGGGAAGGGCACAACGCACAAGGTAGAGAAGAGGAGAGAAGCTATAAGCGAGTGGGAAAAATGGATCAATGCAGCTTGGTCCGTGGTGGGCTGGTGGGCGGCAGTTGAGTTGGGGTGAAGGGCACCCTGAATCTGCCGTTCCCTCGCCACCTGCTGCTGATGCAAGCCACATCATTCGCTTTATGACTGGGTGTAGGGCTACACCCCCGGTGTAGGGGGTTTCCCCGGTGTATGGCTGCTTGGCCCCAATGGGCCTCCTCGGATATACGCCAGCTCTCGAGCCGACGTACATCTGTGGCGGCGGGGTAAGGGTTGCTGAGCCCAAGAATGGGAACGGGGATATTGCCGCCAACATTCCCGCCCAATCCCAGGCCAGCTCGGCCAACAGACGCCCTCCCTTGCCACCCGGTACACCCTCCCTCCCGCCCCTGCACCCACTAGCGCAACCCTGGACTCAAAGACAATGGAACTGGTTTCATAGGTCAGACCTGGCTCCCATGTTGTGGCACTTAGCATCTGCCTTATGATAGAGCCAACTTTGAGAGTAAAGTCTGCAAATTCCCTTTCTAGGATCCCTCAATTGTCTGGCACAGACTCTAATACCCCTACATTAATTCAAAGTTGTACTGGCTTACAGCAGAAATATCAGATTACGCCACTGGGTGTGTCTACAAATTAGCCTCAGTTGGAGATAGGTTTGAACACTGAATACCTACGAACTGTATGAGCAACAAGTATGTCTCAACCTTCTACGTTATTACAGAACATAATTAATCTACATATTTATTAAAATGTATTTCCTCAATTGACATAGATGTTAATTACTTTATTCTTTCCCAATCCATCCTTCCCTAAATAGGGATGAAATTGATATAACAGCAGCTAAGAACTATAAATCAAAAACTTACCGAAACAAGAAAGTCTTCGTCAGACACTAAAAACTCCAAGAAAGACAGCTCAGTAGAACTGCATGCTTCATAATCTTAGCACAGGGGTGGCCAACCTTTCAACCTGAATGTTCCTGTACCTTTAATGGTTGTATAGGTGAGGGCATTTCAGCAGGTGCAGCTGCTTTAGCAGCACCATCAGCACTTGCAGCTGCCAAGATTCTGTCTTCTACACAACTCTTAAGAATGCAGAGTCTCTAATGGTGGATGGTTGGCCACCCCTGTCTTAGCACCACTTCTGGAAAGACTGAGATTGAACCAAACAGGATTGTAAAAAGCCTAAGTATTTAGAGAGTGAAATTTCCACCACATTGATATTGTGTTTTGACCCAAAAATAAAAAATGGAGAGTATCTGGCAAAACACTAGTTATTAATAGTCCTTTAGAAGCTGGTTTCCAGGCCAGCTGCAAATTGAATATGACAAGGGATACAACAGACAACTGCACCAAGCTTTAGGCACCCTGACAGTTTATACATTTTTTTCCTAATTCTTCCACAGCTATGTTTCCTATTATCTTTGACTGTTGCACAGAAGTAGCCCATCAGGTTCCCAGGAGATGGCTAAGAACTGTGGTGAAGTTTGACATCCAGGAGGATGGTGGAGTATGCAAAATACCAGCTGTGATGTATGTGGTACTAACAGAGAAGTTTGGGGTGTGTGAGTGTGGAGTTGGCTTTTTTGTGAGATGAGCAGTTTCACAAATCGAGCAGCCCAATCCTGCGTAAGGATCCTCAGCCATTCCTGGGCCGCTCCGGCGCAGCCCGGGGTGTCCTCGGGGGAAGGGGACATTTGTCCCCTTCCCCCGGTGTAGGGCTGCCTGGCCCCAATGGGCCTCCTTGGATGTACGCCAGCTCTCAAGCCGACGTACATCCATGGTGGCGGGGTAAGGGCCGCCAAGCCCTGGAATGGGGCTGGGGATATCGCCACCGACATCTCCACCCCCTCCCGGGCCGGCATGGCCAACGGACGCCCTCCCTCACTGCCAGGCCCACCTTCCCCACCGGCGCAACCCTTACTTTGCTCTGGTGGCTGCAGGTTGGGTCTGCAGTGGAGAGAGGCCTGCCGGCCTCCGCACCAGCAGGCCTTACTCCCCAGGTGCCGAAAATAAAGTCATTTACGGCACCTTCCGCCTCCAGCACATTTACAGCACCTTAACTCTGCAGGTGCAATGTTAAGCAGGATTGTGCCGCAGTAAAGCTTGTATTTACAGTTTTTGAATATTAAGAACAGTACTATATTATATTGAATATTATATTATTATATTGAATGTACCGGCATTATATTTGAATGTTAAGAATAGTATACAGCTTTTGAATATTAAGAACATATTGGGCGCAATCCAAACCTACTTAGGCCACCGTTGTAACCAGCGGCCCAGCGAAAACGGGAGGCCCCAGAACGTAAAGGGGATTCAAATCCCCTCCAAAAGGGGAATTCAACGGGGATTTGAATCCCCTTTCCGTTCTGGGGCCTCCCGTTTTCGCTGGGCCGCTGGTTACAACAGCGGCCTAAGTAGGTTTGGATTGCGCCCATTGTTACACATGTCTCCATAAAATTAAATCTTAAGCAGTTTAATTTCATCTGGCAACTGAGAATGAGGCTGAAGTCCATAGAAAGCTGCATTTTAGGCTATGATCCAACAGTGTGATGTCTGCACACTAAAGCTGCCAATGCATTATAGAATGTTTAGTTCATTAGACATCTGCTTTTGAACCAATTAAATTCAACTACAACTGCATATGGCTAATAGGTCAATACAGATTCCTTTTTGAGAAAACGAAGGAACCCAAAGGTGTCTGGAGGTGGGTCATCTCTCACCTCTCCATGCTCACATTGGACGGGCTTGGAAATGACTTGAGTTAGTTCCCAAACAAATGAGCCAGTGTGAAGTAGAGATGTAAAATTTCTGGAAATTTTTAAAGCTGTGGAAAAAAAAACTGATATAAACCTGGTATTTGGAAAAAAAAATGTTGGGGGAAATCCAAATCTATCTAAAATTTATTTTCTTTTTAGATTGAAACTTGTTTAACTGCTTTAAAAATGAAATACATTATGTATGTGCTAGCTAGCACATAAAATTATAAAGTATATTTATGAGATTTAACAGAATAAATACCTGGCAATATAAGCCTCTGCATGTCTACTCAGAAGTAAGATTTACTGGGTTTAATGGGACTTACGTCCAGGTAAGTGTGTATAGGATTGCAGCCTCACAGCCAAATCCTATTGGGCTAGTTATAACAGCGGAACAGAGTTCTGCTGTTGAAATTGGCCATATAGCAGCATGCACATTGCGCCACTGGTGACCATTTTCCGGGGGTGGAACCAGGTGTTCCGGGGGAGGAACCAGGGGGTGGGGAGGGGGAGGGAGAGGGTGGATCCGGGGGCAGTGGTGCATGTTGGATCCCCTCTTTTGAAAACCACCCTGCTCCTTTTCCCTCATTGGACATATGCCACCAAAATAGGTGGTGTATGTCTGAGGAGATTCATAGGTGGCCCAAGGGATTATGCAGAGGTAGATAAAAACATTTTTACTTACCTCCCATTAGCCTTCAGTTTGACCCCCACACCATAGCATACAGCATGCGCCTTTTTGGCTCTATTAAAGATCCTGCTGCAGCCAAAAGTACCTATGTCTCTTTGCTTTTGCCAGTTGTAAAAATGGGGGGGGGGGCACTGAAAATGGAAACCATCAACATTGTTGCAAACAAACAAGAGGGGTTTTTGTTATTATCTGGACTTAATAACAGCCCTCTCTCCATAGTGGATAAGGTCAGCATTATCCAGAAATGGAAGAAACAATGCAAAAACCTGCAACACTGTGCTGTTCAATACACAGGAGAACTCTGAGAAAGGCACAGGTCAGGCCAGGACATGCTGGCTAACCCCTGGCTTGCCTCCTATCTAGTTGGGTAATCAGCTTTCTTTTGTTCTTTTCAAAAGGCCATGTTTACGGTAACTCTCCCACTGAAATCAACAACCCTTCAAAGCGCTTCACTGGCCATCTCATGTCCTCTGTTTAAACAGACGGGTTTCTTCAAAATGCAGAACTTTTCAGAACTAGGGAGGATTATCCATTTTATTTCATGTAAACCTGGCATTTCTTTTCGTATCCCAATAGCCTTCACACAAAGCGCAAAAAGCTGTGTGTGAGTCCGCAAAATAGAAATGTGAAGAGGTGGATGAAGCGGATGCTCAACAGTCGACAAAGAACTGGACACCACGACAGAAAGAAGAAAGCCAAAAGACGAAGGAAATTTGTGAAGATTCAGTAGCAGGCCGATTGCTGTGCCAACTATGGAGCTGGGACAAGCTGTGCCCTGTAATAAATTCAGCAAAGATCTTGTAAAGTCATGTCATATATGAGTATTCAACATCCAACCATAGCGGGAGTCAAGGGAAACAAAAATGTGCTTCCCATTTTTTAACTGCCCCTTTCTTCTAAGCTTCCTCTGAGTTTGCCCCTATCCCCCCCCCCGCAATAACCCAGAACCAACCTGAGCATGCTCCCCACTTCCCCAAGCAAGCAGTGAAATGTTCCATGGGGAGAACTGCCCAAGTTCTGGTTCCGTTAGAGAGGAAACTTGCAGAGACTCGCAGCAGTTTTGTATGATTGACTTGATTTACGAATACATAAGTAGAGCATGAGCAGAGACAAACAGCGCATGCACATCCTACTAGTTAGAGTGGCTGCTACCTAGAGTGAGGCTCTGCACAAGATGCTCTCAGCTCTCTCTGTCTCTCTCTTTGCTTCTCTTTCTTCTCCCCTGAGCTATTTACAAGCCATCTTCCTTACCATATCTTCCTTTGGCCTTTGACTGTAATAGCATGTTCGCCAGGAGAGCATACCATACGAAGCACTTCGTGTGCTGTGGCATGTATCCTGCTCTTGCATCTGCTAACTTGTGGATCAGGGAAACGGATGTAAAAGATTGTTTAGAGATGGATTGCTAACCTTCACTGCTGCCAGCCCCCGCCCCCCCCCCCCACTGGCATCTTGACTGGCAACAAGGCCCACGTGGCTATTCTAGGCAAGCCTCAAGCTGCTATTAGATTGGAAGATTAATCTTGAGGGGAAAAAATCTCAAAATATTTGGATTCTAATCTTCCTTGGGTGGGGGGGGGGAGAGGGAGAAGCATGTATTTTGTTTGTTTGTTTTTTGCAAGACAGCAGAGAAAAGGCAACCCCAACACCACCTGCAGTCACTTTATACTGTATACATCAGAGGCATCTGATATCCCTGTGGTTGCTGCTGTCTGAGAAAAAGGAGGGAGCTGTCGCTCTGTGGCAGAGCACTTGTTTTGCATGTAGAAGGTCCTGGGTCCCCCAAGTTCTCACACCTCAGCTTAAAAAGATCTTGGGTAACAGGGCAGGAAAGATCCCTTTGAGAGTGACTGCAAGTCCAAACAGACCAGACCTGGGCATTGTATGGCCCCAGGGCCACATCCGGCCCTTTGGCTGTCCCTGACCGGCCAGCGTGAGGTTTAAAGGAAGACACGGAGCAGCTAATGAAGGTAAGAGAATGGCTGGGGGGCTTGCGGGCACTGTGGAGGGGGCTGCGGAGGTTCAGCCTATTGGTCCAGCCCTCCACAACAGTCCCAGTTTCTCATGTGGCCCCTTAGGAAAATTAATTGCCCACCTCTGGAACAGACAATACTGGGCTAGATGGATGAACTCCATATAATAAAGTCGCCTCATGGGTGCAGCCAGCAGCGTCACTGCAGGGGGGGCGGAGCTCCAAGTTCCGCCGGGCTTTCTCCCATCGTGTAACGGAGGCTCAGAGCCCGGCGGAACTTGGAGCTCTGCCCCCCCCCTGCAGTGACGCTGCTGGCTGCAGCTCTTCCTTCCCTGCCACCATCATCAGCCTGCCAAGCTTGCTATGAGGACTCTAATCTGAACCAAAACCACCAAAAGACATTTGAGGATCTGAGTGGAGTGGAGGATTCCAGTCTGAGCATCTCACACACAGTTCTGGTCTGTGCAGAGAGAAAACCTGCCCTTGCTAAATGCAGATTGCCTTGTCCTCAGAAGCTGGGTCTGACACAGGGTGGTTGCACAGTGGCCTATAAATATCCATCAGCATAATAATGGCCCTCATTTCCTGGCAGTAACTCCCAACCTCATTCGCTAACACTCTCCCCTCTTTCCCTCTTGCTTTCACAATCGGCTCTTTTGGTTAGCAACTGTTCTGGCTTCCAGCTAGCTATTCATATCCTTGGAAGGAATCCTGCTACTGTTCCTTCCTCCCCCCCATTTTCTCAATGTCTTTTCATGCCTTTCTCCCTTGTGTTACCTCATTACTAGACCCACCTTTTCATTATTACCTCATGCCTTTTAATCTAATTATCTGGCAACTGCATTCCTAATCTCGGTTTATTACTCTTCCCCTTTCTTTATTCATAAACATGCAAGACTTGCCTTCTTGCATAATGTCACAGCCCAACTTATGTGTACTGCAAACGTTTACTAAATTTCTCAGTGATGGTTACTTTAGAGCAGTGGTTCTCAAACTCCTACAGGGGAGTAAAGGAACCTGTGTAACTCATCGCGAACTCTGCAGCGATGTCGGTGACGGCACTTCTGGGGTCCTGACGCGGGAAAAAGGTTTTTTCCACTTACAGGGGTTAAGTCAGCCCTCGAGGGATTGAGGGGGGGACAACTCCCAGAGGGCCGGCACGATTTGTGGTAACAGGGGAAAAAACTTTTTTTTCCGTGGTGGTGGGACCCTAGAAGTGCTGTCAGTCACCCACATCGCTGCACGTCACCACGTTCCTTAAGGGGATAGCGACTGCTTCCGTCATGACCCAACGCTTTGAGAACCACTGCTTTAGAATAAATCCCAGTTTAGGACTGATGCAAGGCCTGCAAATGCCGAGTACATCACTATAATGTGCTCAGAGTATATTGTTCTAACTGAAACCCTCTTTTTCATTTCCTCACAATTATCCTTGGTAGACTGCATTTAACTGTTGAGTTCCTGGGGAACTGGAGAGCTTTGTTCCTATGCAAATATATGAGAACTCAGTTGTAAAGTACCCTGGCTGGAGTTTTCTCCTCTCATATTTGATTCTGGGCACTGAGCAGTTTTTATACACACACACACACACACACACACACACACACACACACACACACACACACACACGTGCGTGTGCGTGTGTGTATAGAGGTATTTATTTATAGTTTTATTTTTATATATAGTTAATATATATATTCAAATGGTGTAATATATAGGCAATTAATACCACCCAATATATCCAGTTACAGAATCTCAGGTAACAGGACAAAGACATATGACATATTACATTAAGCAAGACAAACTTGCTTAATGTAAGAGGCACATATGATAAACTTCAGATGTTTGAGAGCTGCAATATTTAAGAAGCATTTAAATTGTTAAATGTATTTACTCACCATGAACAGGAGCTCAGCCAACATATTTCCGAGAGCCACAATTTATACATCAAAGAGCCACACGTGACTCAGGAGCTGCAGTTTAGCCACCCCTGACATATGCCATACATTTAAAAATAAAAATAAAAAAATGAAGCTGCAGCCTTATATTAAGATCATACGAACTATGACCATAGCAAGATTGCTTTTTTGACAATGTTTTGTCAATGTGGACGCATACAGCAGCACTGTCAAGGTAAAAATGCCTCTAATAAGCTGAAGGAACAAAAAGTAGCGACAAACTTTGCCATCTCCAATTCCACAATAAATGTTATAAATTCTCCGAGCTAAACCAGAATTCAGGGAGAATGAGATGCAGGGCAGGACAAGAGAGAAGGAACACAGGAAGGGAAATCTGCCAGCAACAAGAGGCCCAGAGACAGAATGGGGTGGGAGAGCAAGGATGTAGAGAAATGAGGAGGCAGCACTGTCTCAGCATAAGCAACTACAGTCAGGCTGATTATGTGCCTGGATTGTGCAAACAACTGGAAGACGTTTCTGAAGAATAGGGACAAATACCGGTAGATTGCTTCAAAAACTATCCTTTTAGTGGGCATTTTAAGTTTGTGTATTATCTTGGGTTTAGAATAAATATTGCAATATTACAGGCTGATATCGGAGAACGCTTTACGGGTTTCATAGCATAGTCGGATTGGATGGCAAGGGTGATGATGAAGATTGATGAAGATGAAGATTGAGGGCCCAATCCTTACTAATTGGCACGCTGGCAAAGTGCACGCTCCACCAGCACGCCAGGCCTTCACAGTGTCACAAAAGCGCCGTAAAGTGCTTTGCGACAGCATGAAGGCCATGCTTGGCAATGGATGGAAAGGCCGGAGCCTTCCCGTGTGCTCCAGCCCAGCGGAGGATGCCCGCCAGAGCAGGTAAATCCTCTGCCAGGCCACACAGGGGCAAGGGGAGGGCAGGGAGGGGTGGAATGGGGTGGGCAGCGATAGGGACAGGGAGTGGGCAGATCAGGGATGGGATCGGCGGTGCAGGCGTTCGCCATATCCTATCTCCGTTCCCAGGCCCGATCAGCCGACATGGGTTAACGTGGACTTGCACCAGCTACATAGCTCGCGCAGGCCCGGGTTGACCCATTGCGCAGGCTGGGGCTTACCCTGGGGCAAGGGGACAAGTGTCCCCTTACTCTGAGGAGAACTCCAACCTGCTAAATTCCTCCATGGGATGCAACATTGCCTGTGCTGGCGCTGTTGCATCGGCACAGGGGAATTTAGGTAGGATCGGGCTGCCCAGGCCGCAACGGATGTGCACACAGGTGCATGCAATGTAAACTTTCTTCCAACTAGGTCCTTTACTTTTAATATAAAACCAGCTGATCCGGGGGTGACCCTGGTTGGAACTGAGCTGTGTGGGTAGAGGGAGGTTCACTGTTCCCCCTCTGCACTGCTTTAAAAGAGAAAATCACCACTTCCAAGGCAAATTGCCACAGCACGGGAGGGGTGATTTTTGCCTTCCAAACAGCATGTGCAGAAAGTGAGCTTCCCCCTTGCAGTGCCCCAGTCCCTACTGGGGTCACCTCCCCAATCATGCAGTTTTATAAAATAATTAAACCCAACAGAATACTAGACATTTTAATTTAAAAAGAGCTTCTGACTGAAAGTATGCTTACATTACATGTGTTGGAATGAATGTCTAATGCCTCCTTTAACATTCAATCCTGAGAAAGGGCCTGTCTGTTCTTATTCCTCCAGCCCCACACCCACTCCACCCACCCCACCACCTCCTCCTCCTCCTTTCTAGGTAACTACATGTAAAACGTATACTAATACTGGGTGGAAAACTGGAACTTTCAAAGAGGAGGAGAATATCCTACTGAAGTCTTAACTACTGTAGCTTAACAGATTTGCACTGAAATTTTCATGGCGCTGGTCTGCTTCTCGAAACTATGGGCCAGCGAGACAATCTTATCCTTCAAAAAGCAGCTGTAGGGTGGGCAGAGGGGATTTGGATCAGAGCTGCATCATGCATGAAGCGGGATTTCTTCCTTTGTCGTAACCCCAATCCAAGTTTTGTAACATAAATTTCATTCTCCAAAGCTAATAGCAGCTTCAGCAAGAAGGCATTTAGGTCAGGGAATCAATCCGAAGTGCTTTTTAAAAGAGGATTATATAAATGTTCATATTACACGTTATATTAATTAAATAGTAATCATGTCTTGCTCCGTCTTTGAGCAGTTTTGCAACAAACTTGTTTTTATGAATATGCTTGGCGAGAAGGAGGCAAGCAGGGATTAAGGTCTTCTCTGGCTTGGATTAAAATCTAAACTGGACAAGAATTGGGGGGGGGATGCAAGATAACCTGTTTCCCGTTGACACTCCCTTGCACCTGGCACAGAGAAAACCCACTTCTAAAACCAGGAGGTTGCTTATGGCTTGTAACCTGTGATGGTCTTTTCCTCCATGAATCTGTCCAAACCCCTTTTAAAGGCATCCAGGCCAGGTGCCATCACCACATCCTGTGGCAAGGAGTTCCACAGATGAATTACACGCTGGGTAAAGAAATATTTTCTTTTGTCCATTCTAACTCTCCCTCCACTCAATTTTAGTGCTTGTCCCCTGGTTCTGGTGTTATGCGAGAGGGAGAAGAATTTTCCTCGATCCACTCTCTCCATCCCATGCATAATTTTATACATCTCAATCATGTCCCCCCTCAGGCGCCTTTTTTCTAGACTGAAAAGCCCCAGACGCTGTAGCCTTTCCTCATAAGGGAGATATAATCATATCATAATTTGATATCTATCATAATTTGGAAGATACCATAATTTGATTCTATCTACTCTTCTCTGCAACCAACATTGCTTCCTCTCTGGTAATTAAATAGTACAGTATATAAATACAAGCAAATTATTTATTTATTAAAAACATACACCTTTCCTGCAGATTCATTGTGGCTTACAATATAAAACTCTAACAACAATACAACCAATCTAATTCGAAGTCCTGTCTCACCCATTCAGCATTCGGCAAAGACACTCAAACCTAGTAAGCCACTGGAACAGGGCAACTGGAAAGGGGGATGGTATCACGCTATTGTAGACTATCACAACCCTGCGTTCCTCACTCCTGTAGCCTTGTCTACTACATCATCCAGAAACCAGGAGAACAACTCTGGGAGCCAAGAACCCCTCTCGCTTCATCCAGTCAAGTCTCCGTTAAACACACCAAGTCAGCGCCCTCATCCAGAACCAAGTCCTGGATCAGAGAGTCATTACTCACTGACCTGGTGCTTAACAGCAGCGACTTCAGGTCTCATGGTCACTGCCATATAGCACCAGAGATCTGAAGGCCCAGGTCTAGGGGAAGGACCAGAAAGAGGGATAGTCCACCTAGGACTAAACCTCCTTCTCCTAAAATGGCCAGCTCAAACTCCACCAGAGGCGTTTCTATGGTGGGGGCGGTACTGTAAGTTGAGCTCCATCCTAGTCCCCTACAACCAGGAACGAGGAGGCCCCGCCCCCTCGCCATCGGAGCCATTCCGTGCGGTGAAGGCAATGGGCAGGGAGTCTCCTACCCATTGCCTTCACCGCACGGAATGGCTCCAACGGCAAGGGGGCGGGGCCTCTTCATTCCTGGTTGTAAACGGGGACTAGGACGGGGCGCAACTTACAGTACCGCCCCCACTGTAGAAACGCCTCTGACATCCACTGCCAGACCTTCCCTGACCTGTCACCCTACCATTAGCACTGCCAGTCCCCTTCCCAATAGTGGTACCTGTGCCCACGCACCCCCCTTCCTATTCAGAAAACATATCCGCTTGGCAGAGACCCAGACAAGCACAAAGCAAACAAAACTCACCTCCTCAAAACTTGCCCACTGGAGCAAGACACCCCCCAACAAGAGAGACATGCCCATCCTAACAATTACCCACAAGCGCCCGCAGGGAAAAGGAACCTACATCTAAACAAAAAAGCCACCCATCAATTAACCAAGGCAAGGGAAAAGGAAGATTCTTGATCAGTGCCAGCAGGGCTGGCTTTAGCCTGATTGGGTCTACTTGGCCAAATCGGGCCCCGCCCACATGGCCGTCGCCAGGGGGCCCCGCAGCCAATGCCAGGAGCCCCCACGCTGGGCAGCCTCCTTCCCGGCGATGCTTAACCTGGAAATCCAGGTGGTAGCTTGAGCAATTCTGAGCTTGCATTGGGCCCTCCTGCCCGCTTTTGGCTCCGACTGACTCAAAATCGAGCCAATTCGAAGTTGATTGGTGGAAAAAAGGTGACATCATTGCATCACACACACCAGTAAGCCCCACCCCAATCGGGCTCTGCACTGCCTAAGGCTGGCCCTGGGTGCCAGGCCTATCCTGGAACAGATCCTATCTGGCCTATCCTATCTGTGCCAACAACAATAATGATAATATAATAATTAATTGTAATTCATTAATAAACAATGTATATTATTATTTCATACAATCAGTGTGCACAGCACTTTACAAAGTATAAGAAGGCAGGTCCACGCCCCAAGAAATTTACAATCTAAAATTCAACACAGGGAGTCAACATGAGGAAGGAAAAGGAGGCAGGATAAACAGGGGAAGAATTATAATTTACCTCAGTTATATATACTGTTATACTGTATATACTTCAGCTTAGTTACAGTGGAGCATGGGAACTACGGAGCTACGCCTAAGGCTTCCTGGAAAACTTGGCTTTTGAGGACGCATTCGAAAGAAATAAGCAAGATGGTATCATAAAGGTGGGGGACAGTTCCCGGCAGAATACAGTAAATAGATTCTCCTAATACCTGTAAATTCCTGCATGTGCATTTACTCCTGGCACCTGGCATTTTGCCTTTGAGCATAGAATTGTTCCAAAAAAAAACACCTACTTCTGCTTCATTGACTACGCAAAAGCCTTTGATTGTGTGGATCACAACAAACTGTGGCAAATTCTTAAAGAGATGGGGATACTAGACCACCTTACCTGTCTCCTGAGAAACCTGTATGCGGGTCAAGAAGCAACAGTTCAAACTGGCCATGGAACAACCGACTGGTTCAAAATTGGGAAGGGAGTACGGCAAGGCTGTATATTGTCACCCTGCTTATTTAACTTATATGCAGAGTACATTATGAGAAATGCAGGGCTGAATGAATCACAAGCCAGAATCAAGATTGCCGGGAGAAATATCAACAACCTCAGATATGCAGACGATACCACCCTAATGGCAGAAAGTGAAGAAGAACTAAAGAGCCTCTTGATGAGGGTGAAAGAGGAGAGTGCAAAAGTTGGCTTGAAACTCAACATTAATAAAACTAAGATCATGGCATCGGGTCCCATCAATTCCTGGCAAATAGAAGGGGCAGAAATGGAAGCAGTAACAGATTTTACTTTTTTGGGCTCCAAGATCACTGCAGACAGAGACAGCAGCCATGAAATTAAAAGACGCTTACTCCTTGGAAGGAAAGCTATGGCAAACTTAGACAGCATAATAAAAAGCAGAGATATCACCATGCCAACAAAAGTTCGCATAGTCAGGGCGATGGTGTTCCCAGTAGCAATGTATGGTTGCGAGAGTTGGACCATAAGGAAGGCTGAGCGCCGAAGAATAGATGCTTTTGAACTGTGGTGCTGGAGAAGACTCCTGAGAGTCCCTTGGACTGCTAGGAGATCAAATCAGTCAATCCTAAATGAAATCAACCCTGACTGTTCCCTGGAAGGACAGGTACTGAGGCTGAAACTCAAATATTTTGGCCACCTAATGCGAAGAGAGGACTCTCTGGAGAAGACTCTGATGCTGGGAAAGATTGAAGGCAAAAGGAGAAGGGGAAGGCAAAGGATGAGATGGTTAGACAGCATCACGGATGCAACGAACATGAAAATGAGCGAACTCAGGAAGATAGTGGAGGACAGGAAGGCCTGGCGGGATATGGTTCATGGGATCACGAAGGGTCGGACACGACTTAACAACTGAACAACATTATGGCTAAATGTAAATTCATTTACATTCGTAAATGTAGATTTGTCTAAATTTTTACATAAGACACTATACTTTGCTAGTAGCCATCACCAGAGGTTATACTGTGCATCACATTAGATTCAGAAGAATGAGAGCGCATACTTCCATACTGAAATGGAACCCTCAGGTGAATAGTATCTTACATCCAGTGCACATATATGTGTCAGGACCAGCCAATTCCTAGAGCTGGAATCCAAAAAACCTTCCTCAGAGGAGGAACCCACAATGGGCCTCAGTGTGAATCAGGCCTAAAGAGAGACAAGGCACCTTGAGCAGTGCCTGAATAAGACTTTTAGAGGCCCTAAGCACTGAAAAGAATATGATGCCCCCGTATATATTTATTATTTAATAAATAGTAGAAAAATAAACTAAAAAAATCAATCTATCTAAAAAAAATCGATAAAATATATTTCAAATTAAAATATTTTATCCCACCCAGGGAATCTGCAAATCAGGGGATACACCCTGACCAAATGGACTCACCCCCTGACTCTGACACCCCAGCAGTAGCCTGGCAGCACAGGGCATCCCATTCCTCTACTCTGGAGGAGGAATCCTAACCTTAAGTACAGTCAAGGTCAGGGCTCCTCTAGTACACCAGGAAGGGTGAAACAGCCAGGATGTCTACATAAAGCCTCAGTTGCTGCCTGAGCCAGCTCCAAGCTTTAGCTGTTTCCTGGACAGCTCCCTGGCTGTTACTCAGCACTTGGTAGCCTGATTTGCAAGCATTTTGCAAGTACATACTACCGGCAGGCAACCCTGTCTTGTTAAGAAGATCAGAAATGCAGAAGGAGCACCTCTATGCATCAAGTATAGAAGTTCTATAATTTTAAATCGTTCACTTTCTACCTGGAGTGATGCCATATATGTCATGGGCTTGACACATAAATGGCCCAATTTTTGTTTCTAAAGACTTCAAACAATCAGGGCAGCTTTGCATCATTTTAGTTTCAGCAATAATTATCATTACCAGGCAACACATTATCAATATTATTTATACAGTACCATTTACCTACATGACACTATATATTGCAGAGAGATTGCTGCCCTGATCCACAGGTATCTCCTTCCTCACTGTGAACAGCAGGAGAGGAAAAGACAATGTTTAAACTGCATTTTCCCTCCTCAAGGGGCAGGGGGAGTGAGGGAGTAGAGCAGGGGTATGCCGTTGTTCTGAGGCTCCCTTTGCAAATGCAAAAACGGTTTGCAGTCCATTTAAACATGTAGATTGTATCAGTCAACCCCCTGTGCCCCAAACTGCACTACCTACTTGAATTGGGGCCCCATAGGGTCAGGGACTCTCCTGTCAAACCTTCCTGTTGTTGTGCATTCCTGGCCTGGGGCAGTTATCCACTTCTGCCCTCTAGAGAGGGCAAACTAGCTATGGGGAACTGGACAGTTTAGAGGGGGTGGGAGCAGGAAAAGGGTCAAGGTATTCCCCTCAAATAATAGACGCTTTCCACTCTTTGGCTCCATTGACAGCTTGGCAGATGGGGGGGGGGGGTTGAGAGGGGCAGGGAAAGGGCAAACTTTGTTTCACATGTTAGATTTCTAAAAGGAAAAAAATGATGTACCGTATTGGTCTGAGTATAAGACTCACTTTTTTCTCCTAATTTAAGTTTTTAAACTAGGGGTGCGTCTTATAATCAGGCTGTTGCAATTTGGGTTTGCAGCCGCCCCTCCCCCAGGCTCAGCAGAGAAAGGGCAGCAAAATACTCACTGCTGCTGCTCAGCTGTGCAGTGAGGGCCTTTGAATGGCTTGGGACATTGCTGGAAGAAGCAGCGAGGCTAAGAGGAGATTTCGGAGCACGCGATTGTTTTTAGTGGAGATAATGGCAGAGATACAGTGGGCTGCTTCTCTGCCCTGCAGGGCTTATGGTATGTCCTTTTTCTTTGTTAAAACAAGAACACACATACCTCTCCCCTTTCCAGGCTGTAATCAGTTGTTAATTTTCGTTCTCTGGTCTGCTGGGTTTTGTATCCTTTTTTAAAGCAAGATCACATACACTTTCATCCCCCCTCCCCAGGCAATGAATGGTTTAGGCTACAATCCTGTGCACACTTTCCTGAGAGTAAGCTCCACTGAGAACAGTGGGACATGCTTCTGAGTAGACATGCACATGATTGCACTGTTCGTTAAATCACTGGCATAAATTTAATGCCAGTGATTTAATTAATTTTTTTTAATAGCACCAAACTTTAAGAGTGCGTCTTATAATCAGGTGCGTCTTATACTCGGGACAATACGGTATTTCATCCTAAGCATAAATGGAAGTACAGCTATGGAGAACTGCTCTTTGCATAGCTAGCTAGCACTCAGGGCATGTGAAAGGTGCCTTTCTGAATTACCCCTAGGTTCAAGCATGGGGGCAGCAGGCGGGCAAACATGTTGGTGGGGCATGTACCCCTGGCCCCCCTTTCTTGTGCTTCCTGAGAAGGAGGGTGAGCACTGAGCTCCCACTCCCTGGAGCAGCACAGGCAGCAGAAGCAACCAGCCCAGCAGCTGGGAAAGGGAACCTGGAGCTGAGGGATGTAGGCTGAGCTCAGGTGTTTCCTTTTGCTTCCTTAACGCCCTGCACCCCACCCTTAGGTGGCGCAAGGTAGGAATAGAGGTTCTAAAGCCCCTCCTTCCTGAGCAAGCCCTAACAAGGACAGCATGTAAGAAAGGAAGAGATTGCTGCCCAGCTGCCTCCAAATGAGATACCTTGGAGCCTTCCCCTTCACAAAAGACTATTGTGTTTTCTTCCTCTCAATTGTTGTTTCCTCTTAGGGTTTAGCACCTCCCTTCTCTTTTGGGGGCCTCAGGGCACTGTGGCAAAGCCCCCCTGTGACTAATGGTGCAATCCTGAGTAAAAATCTGCCTGCGGAGTATGCACTCCGCAGGCGGAGGGTGTCATAAACGCGCCATAAAGCGTGTTTATGGCACCTGGAGAGTAAGGCCCGCTGGCGCGCACACTGGCAAGTCTCTCTCCACGGCGGACTGAACCTGCTCCCGCCGGAGCAAGGTAAAGGTTGCTCTGGTGGGAGCAGGGGCGGGGTGGTTCAGGCAGTGAGGGCGGGCGGCTGTTCTCCTTCCCCAGTGGAGACCCCGGGGCGCGCCAGAGCGGCCCGGGAAGAGCATAGGATCCTGCACCCGACCCTATGGGTCAGCCGCAGATCTTTGCGCAGGATTGCACTGTCAGGGAGAAGGTCAAGGCATAACCTGGACCATGGTCCCTGCGTGGAGCATCAGTCCACCTCCAACTCCAGTCATGGAAGCCGAAATTAGCCCATTGGCACCTTCCCAGTTTTACCCAACGAGTCTTAGGCATTCTACAGCCACCATTCTTGGACTAGTGCAATGACTTCTCCAAGAACATACACTGAACTCTGCTTCCACGTGGGTACATACCTATGCTACAAATTAAACCACTTTGAAGCCAGCCTCACTGCGCTGCGACCTCCAAGGAAATGGGGGAAGTGTAATTTTGTGAAGCTACCAAGCTCCTTTTGTTAGAGAGGGTTTGTTTAACACAAAACTAAGGTTCTCCTTTGCTTGAAGTGATTAGGATGAAACAGATCAGAAGCTGGATTAAACTTGTAATGTAGACATGTCCTGACTTGTCCATGTGTAAACTGAATATCCTCTTCATTCCATCCAATTGCCACTACTAAGAGTACTGAAGACCAAATGACCCTTGGTTTATATCCTTCATGAAGAAAACTGGATAGGGGGAGGCATGAACAAAAAGAAGAAGAAGAAGAAGACCTACACCAGTCATGTATGAGGCTTACAAAGTGCTTGCAGCATATCAAATAAATCAGCACCTGTTGTTTTTCCAGAACAGAAACTACCTACCGTATATGCATTTGCACAATGCTTAGTGCAATGATCAGATTAGTAACATACATAGAACAAACCCTATAATTAGCCAAAGTGGACTAACCTTTCATTACTGATTTCTGTTCATAGATGCCTTACTCCACCAGGACTGAATTTTACATACCTGCTTGGGGCAGGCATTTAGACTGGTTACAGTCAGATATTGGGGGTGTCAACAATTATGTCTTCCTTGGGAGAAGCAGAACACACAGTGAACTTTTACAAAAGGCTTTTTCGGAGCAGATGTATATCAGGAGATGTGGGGTGTGGAATTTGCTATGGATTGCATGGAAAGTCAGAGTCTGGCTCTTCAGGCATCTAGGAGTTTTCCATGCTAGCTTCTGTCTCCCCAATTAGTCACTTAGGATTAGCCAGGCTCTGATGTTTAAGGGGGTGGTGACAGGAGCAGCTAATCAGCTATTTTGTTGAGCATTCCAGTGGCGTCGCTGGAGGTAGGGCGGAACGCTAAGTTCCACACCGCACTAACCCTCCGTTACTCACCGGCACGAGGAGGCCCCGCCCCCTTGCCTTCGGAGCCATTCAGTGCGGCAAAGGCAACTCCCTGCGCGTTGCCTTTGCCCCACTGAATGGCTCCGAAGTCGAGGGGGCGGGGCCGCCTTGTGCCGGTGAGTAACGGAGGGTCAGCATGGTGTGGAACTTAGTGTTCCGCCCCACCTCCAGCGACGCCACTGGAGCATTCAAAGAGAATAACAGCCCAATCCCGTCTAGATTTTAGACCAGGGGTTCTCAACCCCTTCCTGGCCAAGTACCACCTCTGGCACCACTCTCCTGCTGCGTACCACTGGAAGTGACTGGCGATGACATCATCGCCAGTTACTTCCGAGGTTTCAGGTTTTTGGAGGCCAGAAAATGCAGGTAGGAGGCTCTGGGCGGGCCCCTTTCTGCTATATCCTATCCCCCTTCCCAGGCTTGGCCGCTGTTATATGGGCCTCCTGGATTTGCGCCAGCAAAATAGCTGGTTCACATCCGAGGAAACCAGTTTGGGCGGCTGGGGCTTACACCGGGGAAAGGGAACAAACCTTGGTCTATTGGAGAAAAAATCCACAATCCAGAGCAGGATAATCGTTTAGGACAGTATTCTTCATGTGTGGGTTGAAACCCCCCGGGGGCTGCAATGCCTCATATGGGGGGGTTGCAGCTGGAGCCTACCTACCTAACTTGCGCGCCGGCATAGTGCGCACTATGCTGGCACGCCAAGCCTCCGCACATCGTAAAGCATTTTGTGAAAGTGCGAAGGGCGAGGCCTTCACGCATGTGCTGACCCAGTAGAGGCCCGCTGGAGCAGGTGAGTCCCCCGCCAGGCCGCAGGAAGGCGGGGAGGGGGCAAAAACAGGGCAGGGTGGCGAAAGGGTTGGGCAGAGGCATCGCTACAGTGGGGGTGGTACTGTAAGTTCCACGCCATCCTAGTCCCTGTTTACTCCCCGGTATGAGGTGGCCCCCCCTCGCTGTCGGAGTCATTCAGTGCGGCGAAGGCAACGGGCAGGAGACGCGGAACATATAGTATCACCCCCACCGTAGTGACACCTCTTGGGTTGGGGGTGAGTGGATTGGGTCCGGGAGGGGTTGTGGCACAAAAAAGGTTGAAGACCACTGCTTTAGGACCAATGAAGAAGTAATATAGTATTGTACAGTGAATTTTCAAATCTTAAAGAATTTTAAGAGGCCTGCGCAACCCTCTGCAGGCCTCCCTGATCTTCAGTTCGGCGAAAAACAGTGATTTTTGGGCATTTCTGGTTTTCGCGAAAACCGGAAATGGCTGAAAATCACCGGTTTTTGCCGAACTGAAGATCGGGGAGGCCTGCAGAGGGTCGCGCAGGTCTCCCTGAAGCTCCCCCAAGCCCCAGTAAGTAAGAAGATAGCATTTTGGGGTGCTTTTTGGAGACCTTCGATTCTAAGACGCACCCCATTTTTTGAAATGCTTAATTGGGAAAAAACATGCGTCTTAGAATTGAAGAAATACAGTAATAGATTGGGATGCACAATCTCACAAAACAAAAAGGCCCCGGCTGCAGCAGTAAGATGCGTTATCAAGAAAGGATTTGATACGGAACTCTATCGAGTGTGTCTGGCCCCCTCTTCAAGCAACCCTTTTGGTCTGGTGGAGCTGCTGTAGAAAAGTTGTCTGAGGTGATTCTGAGGAGATGGAAGGAAGATTCTGAGAAGCCTGAAAAAGAAGAGATTTTGGAGGGGAGAGACAGAGAGAGTATTGAGAAACAGAGCCTGAGAGATGGAGCAACTAGCATCCTTCTGTCCACCTCATCTAATGCACAGCAGAGCCAGCAGCTGCAGCCATATCCAGCCTGTGACTATATAACTACAACTAAGACTTTGAGCTCTGCTCTCTCCCATTTTGAGCTACGTAGTTTCACCTTTAAGACTGCAGATTTATTTACACTGTCGTCGTCATCCCTGCTTCCTTCTATTTGGTTTCCCTCACTGTGAACTAAATCCCAGCAGCAGCGTGGGGGTCAATGGTGCTTGGTGTGGCAGCACGGAGCACGCACCCCAGAAGTACAGTAGGTTGACTGCGATGGTATGCTTTCTTTTCTTCTTTGGCACCAGAAGGGTCCTCCCGCCTTCCCTTGGCTCCAAGTGGCCCCAAATTGGGGCAATCCAGAAGCAATTGGTGATGAAACAATGATGTGATGACATCATCATCATCACCTATTGCTTCCGGATTTCCTTGATTCGGGGCCACTTGGAGCCAAGGGAGGGTGGGAGGACGCTTCTGGTGCCAAAGAAGAAAAGAAAACATACCGTTGCAGAGTTCTGCTTGCCGCTCCAGGCCTCGTCGGGCACAACGACTAAGGGCTGAAGCCTCAAGCGGCTGTGGCGTCACCTCCCTGGTGCGCTGCACCTGGTATGACCTGCCCCTGCTAAATCCAGATACTCTATTATAATAAGATAAGATTATAATAAGATTATAATAAGATAATCCAGCGTACACTAACACTGGTGGAGCTCCCAATCCACTGGCATTGGATGTCGCAAGAGTGCTGTAAGGCACTTTCACAGCACCCGCAGAGTAAGCGGCACGGGCGCCAAGTCTGCCGGCGCTTACTCCACCGCTGGACACAGGTAAGACTTGCTCCAGGTGGGAGGAGGAAGAGCCAAGGTGGCAGGGGAGGGGGCAATTGGCAGGCCAGGGAGGGGGGCGGGGATATCGGCAGCGCACTCTGCCGATATACTAACCCTTTCCCTGGCCTGGCCAGCCTTACACAGCCTCCCTGGATGTGCGCCAGCAAAATAGCTGGCGCACATCCGAGGAGGCCCATTGGGGCTGCTGGGGCTTACACCGGGGGAAAGGGACAAGCATCCCTTCCCCCCCCCCGAGGTGTGCCCCAGCTTTGCTGGTGCGGGCCGCATCCTGCTTAGGATGCAGCGGCTGACCGTTTAGGCCTGCCGGTGCATCCTACACAGGATTGCACTGTGAGTCAAACATCAGTATGTTTCATCAGGATCTTTTGCCCAATCTCAAACATGCTAATCAGCCATTGCTTTAGGCCAAGCTCTAGCTAGCACCAGGCTCCTTTGCCAGGCGCGTCACCAGGACGCGCGTCACCGGGGAGCAGGGCGTGCGCGTCACCCTTAAGGATGCGGCCCCGCCCCCGCGCATGCCCGGAACACCCCCCCCCGCGCCGTTTTCGGCTCATTTCAGAGCCAAACGGACGCAGGGGAGGGAGGGCGGGCCCAGCTCACCGACAAACTGTAAGTGGGGGGGTCGCACGTCACCCCTATGCACGTGACACCCCCCGGGCCCGCCCCCCGCGCTTCCCCCTGTCGACGTCCATGTCCTTTGCAACATCAAATTCCAAGTTTGTATCACAATGTATAGCTTTTGCACAACAGCGCCCAACCATAAAATTTTGGATCTTTCTTCTTCTGCATGTCGTCCATTACTTGTAATTTTGTTTTAAAACTGTTGTTATAGCTTTTCAGTATAATCCAAACTGATAAACAACAACTATCTTACAATCTGTTTTTACAGAATGGGAATTCCGATTACAACCCAAGCAAGCTACTCACCTGAGTATTGTTATCCCCAAAAGCTTAAAATACAGAACAATCCTATAACGTATTTTTGTAGATTTTCACGACGCGACCATATCCTTGAATTAAAAATCCGCATATTGCCGGGAAACTCCGTTGTTATGGATATAAAAATTTATTTCAAAAAATAAATTTCACAGGTGTTAAACATACTTGACGTTTCGCACACGTAACATTCGTGGCATCATCAGAAATCCCCTATAGTGTTCCTAAGACAGCTTAAAAAGCTTAAAAAGGTAGTGCAGGAGTTTCCCGGCAATATGCGGATTTTTAATTCAATCCTATAACGTTTACTTGGAAGTAAATCTCACTGTTCAATGGGATTTATTCTCAGGTAAGTGTGTATAGGATTGCAACCATAGTTGCTTACACACAACCTAGCCACGATCATACAACAGAGTATGTGGCAAAGAGGACTGTGCCCATCAAAACCTCTCTGCAACAGCATCTCTGTGTAGGGCAGGGAAACATTCCTGTCTGGAACTTTGGAGAACTGCTATTGGTCAGTGTAAGCAATTCTGAGCTAAAAGGACCAATAATCTGACTCAGTATCAAGCAGCTTCCTATCTACCTGTTCATCCCTGCACGTTCCCTTGCTCCAGGGCGTCAAGGAGGGGAGAGGGTGCCCCAGTGACCTGTACCCAGTGACCTGGCATGTCAGCATCACACCAGGCTCTTCCTACTCCAGATCCTGCTATTACTCTATTCTGCACATGGATGGACCCCCCTAGCACAGCCAAAATGTTATGCACATTATTGGCATGTGTGCTCAGGCGTTGTTTTAGGAGCACACATCCATTGCCCCACTGAGATTGCCAATATCATTATGCCTTTGTACAAATCGATGGTAAGGCCACATCTGGAGCATTGTGTCCAGTTCTGGTCACCACACCTCAAAAAGGATATAGTTGAATTGGAAAAGGTGCAGAAAAGAGCGACCAGAATGATTCGTGGGCTGGAGCACCTCCCTTATGAGGAAAGGCTACAG
This sequence comes from Plestiodon gilberti rubricaudatus, assembly GCA_026170595.1. NCBI lineage: Eukaryota > Metazoa > Chordata > Lepidosauria > Squamata > Scincidae > Plestiodon > Plestiodon gilberti. The sequence continues at coordinate 20,653,897 of JANXHW010000002.1, read as the reverse complement.
CGTCTGGGGCTTTTCAGTCTAGAAAAAAGGCTCCTGAGGCGAGGGGGACATGATTGAGACGTATAAAATTATGCATGGGATGGAGAGAGTGGATAGAGGGAAATTCTTCTCCCTCTCGCATAACACCAGAACCAGGGGACATGCACTAAAATTGAGTGGAGGGAGAGTTAGAATGGACAAAAGAAAATATTTCTTTACCCAGCGTGTAATTCATCTGTGGAACTCCTTGCCACAGGATGTGGTGATGGCACCTGGCCTGGATGCCTTTAAAAGGGGTTTGGACAGATTCATGGAGGAAAAGACCATCACTGGTTACAAGCCATAACTTGCAACCTCCTGGTTTTAGAAGTAGGTTTTCTCTGTGCCAGGTGCAGGGGAGTGGCAGCAGGAAACAGGTTATCTTGTTGTCTTGTGCTCCCTGAGGCATCTGGTGGGGCCACTGTGTGATACAGGAAGCTGGACTAGATGGGCTTTGGGCCTGATCCAGCAGGGCTCTTCTTATGTTCTTATGTTATGTATGAGATTCATTCTGTGTGGCTTCTGAAATGGATGGTAAGCAGGAATGTCTGATGAAACTGAACACAACAAAACAAGAACATCAGGGTACAGGCATTAAAATGTGGTAGAGAGTTCATCATACATTTCCTAAACCATCCTAACCCCACCTTGTTTTGCTCCCTCCTTTCCCTGAACTCCCCATAATCAGTCTGTTGCCAAGTTATATTGCATTTCCCTGTGCAACATTGTGAAAATATTTCTTTCCACCCCTTTCTGTAAAACGGGGTTGTGTGCTTTAGGTATCACCTACCTTGACTACTGCAACCTTCTCTGGTTGTCACATCTCAGTGTTCTCACCTGTATCCAGAATTCTGCTATCTATCACCTGCCATTACCTAGGCTATCTGATGCCCCACCTAAAATTCTTATGTTGGCTTCATATCTCTTCTCAGATCTAGCGCAATCTTCTTGTTCTTACTTTGAAATCTCTCCATAGTCTTGCCTACCCTTTTGTCATAACCCTGTCGTCCTAATCTCCTGAAATTAAGGCTATGTGTAATTGAACCAGAAGAATATTCTTACCCTGTTTAATTTTGCTTCCTCCTTCTTTTCCTCCCTCAATTCCCTGCTCTGAGTTGAAGTTAGGATTGCAAGCTCCCTGGGGCAGGGACCTGCGTTTCTGTTATTATTCTGTGAAGTACCATGCTCATTGAGATTATATATATATAATCCAACCCCAAATTCCGCTGCCCACCCTCCTACCTCTGCAAGCGCACACACTGTTACCCCCTCTACCACCTATCTGCACAAGCATAAACATACACCAATGCGCATCTCACTATCTTTGTCCTCCTGCGCCAGCCTGCTGCCATTTTTTGTAAAGTGGCTTCGAAGAGGTAATCCTGAGCATGGGACCTCTCCGTTTCCAGGATTCTCTCTATTGGCCACTTTACAAGATATAGCAGCAGAGCTGGAGAAGGAAGTATTAAAGCCTTGCCATTATCCACTTGCACTCTCCAAGTGCGTGGGCAGCTGGTTGGAGTGGTTGGGCAGATGCTTGCCATTCCCCCCAGACTGCAGCCTGGAGGATTTCAGCCAGCCTCACTACTGCCCCTGGTGTCAAATGTTATAGCAAATACTGTATACAAATACAGTACTGATCTATGGGGTCAAGCATATGGGAGTTCCATCCCCCCCACCTTTTTATAGGAGATTCCATTTACATATACCCTGTATTCCATTTTCATTTAATTTCACAGCTTCCTAGCCCACCACTCTTCTGGTGCTCATAGCCACACTAGTGTCCCAGCCATGACTCTGGTTGAACCCCTCCCTTCAGACAGCAGGCTGAGGGAAACAGACAGCTGGCAGGAGATGCCTTGAACCCTATCTCCTGTTCAGTTGCTCCACCCGGCTTCTCATGTGCTTGCAGAAAGCGTGCAAGGAGGATGCGGTGGCTTTCCTCCTCCAGCACTGCTGGAGACTCCACTCCCAAGATTCTTCCAGCCCAAGCCATTTTAGAAAAAGCAGCCATGAGCTGGAGAAGCAGGTACTGTATGCACCGGTGGAGGGTGGCGGTATGTGCTGGCAAGAGTAGGAGGGTCAGTGGCGTGGCAGAATGTGGGTAAGGTTCGGGCTGTGGATTAGCTCATAGCAGCGCCAGCCCTAAGGCTGTTCTCTGCTCTCACGCCCTCCTTCCCCTCCCATAAGAACTCCCCTCCTGGATCAAGTAACACGATGCTTCTGAGCCGAGATGCACGCCTTCCTCCCGCTGCTTAGCAACCGTCTCCTCTTTCTCACCAGAGGACCTGCAGCGCCGCACTACTCTCCCTCTGCAGTCGGCAGCGCCCTTCCGATTGGCCACCGGACGGTTGCGTCACGCGTTCATTAGCCACCCTGTGCCTAAGCGGTGGCCCCATTGGATACCCTTCCTCTGGCCACGCGGCGTCATTTTCTCACACCATTCCCCCTCCTGTTCGCTTCACTTCGCTCATTGGTCAGAAAGGGGAAGGGGGCAGGCTTTAGCGCGACGGTCTCTGATTGGGCTAGGAAACATGCAATTCACCGGTTTCAAGCAGCTGCCTAGGCGGCGGGGCTGGTTTAAAGGCACATCATCAGTCGCTGTTTCGTTCTATCCAGAGTGAGAAGGTAAAAGAGAGAACTTGCACCCTGCACCGGAGCAGTCATCGCTGCACACAGGTGGGTGGAGTATTGAGGAGAGAGCCTTTATTTCTCTTCAGTGCATGGCGCTCCCCTCTTTGCTATAAAAGGGGTGCTGTACCTTTCCTGAGATAGTTTGGGTTTACACTAGAGTTGCCATATCAGAACTCTGATCAGGGGCAATTCTAGAAATGTATCGGTTAAGTGGGCTTGGCGTGGGAAGAGGCCTTTTTTTTAACAGGAGTACTGTATAACGCTGTATATGTGCAGATTGGGGGGGGGGCACAAACAAGCCCAGCATCTCTGCTGTCCCAATGAAGGGCCTGTCCACACACGCCAGTTTTTCTAAGACTGACACAAGCTAATCCAGAATAGCAGCATGCCCTGGCCATTTTGCAGAGGAAAACACAATTTTGTGTGTGAGAATCCATTTTCAGAGATTACCTGAGAGGAAATGTTACTGGGCATAAGCTTATCCTCTATCCCACCCTTTTCTTGGCACTAGTGTCTGGAGGATGACTTTCTGTGGATTTGGTGAGCTCTGAAATGAGGTGTCTCTTAAATCCAGAAATTCTTAATGCCTCGGCTGAGTTGTAACTTTTAGACACTTTGCTCTAATATTAATCCCCACCTCACCTTGCAGTACTTGGAGCTGGAAGCCTTCACTGGATCCTGCCCATATAACCAGAATGATTTTTTACTTTCCTTGTTTTAACTCCGGAGTACAAACTAGTTGCAGTTTTCTTCTTCTTCTGTCAAGAACTTGGCAAAGGGCAGGAATCTTGAACTGTCCTTTAATAAGTGATACCTGCTAACACTATAACCTGATCAATATTCCAATTAAGACAGTATCTTCAAGATTAAAATACAAATATGTTAGCTGGCTTGTGAATTACAGCTGAGAGTGACTGCCTGTCGGTTCCAGTGAGATCTAAAGATGAGTTGATAAAGACTTGGATTTATCTTATTTAGCAGTGTGGTTTTCCTTTAAGGCACTACTGTTTGTTTAAACCTAGTGGGTGTTCCTTATTCCTAGATGACTAGTGCTAAAGCTCTAGGGTGGCCATTGTTGAAATCTTCCTTGGCAACCTTTGGGAGGGGATGTTGTCTATGATTGGACACAGTCTCAGGGAACTCCCTGATCTTTGATAGAGAGATGCAGTTCAATGCAGGTTTATTGGCTGGACTGAAGTTTTGTAGACCGTAAGAAACTGAACATATGATGTACACAGAAGCAATGTTTATGGGATTTCCAGCCATGTGATATCAGCTCTTAAATTGAAGAAATAAAGAATATTCTTTATTTCTTCAATTTAAGAGCTGATATCACATGGCTGGAAATCCCATAAACATTGCTTCTGTGTACATAGTAAAAAGCCATGAAAATCTACATGTATATCTGAACATATGATGTTTCCTTTTTGTGTGCAATGTGTAGAGGCAGAATAGCCACTCTGGCTAGGGCCAAATTTTAATAGGATTGCTCTGTCAGACAGTAGCAAGATATGTATCATGAGATCCTGTCTTTCAGGATTTCTGTTTCACTACCATAGTGGCAGGAGGAATATTCAGAGGGAAGACCTTGCTAGTTTAAGGGATTTAAACCTTGCTAGTTTAAACCTTGCTAGTGAATGCTGAGAAAGGGATTTGCTTAATTGCGCTTTCCCACTGGAATGGGTTGGGAGGGTACTGGGCCAAATTCTGGTAGTTTTCTGAGCCTATGAAGCTGCCTTACATGGAGTCGGACCACTGGTCTATCTGCTTCAGTACTGTCTACACCAGGGGTGGCCAACCTTCTACCATTAGGGCTACTGTGTTCTTAAGAGTTGTGTAGAAGACAGAATCTTGGCAGCTGCAAGTGGTGATGGTGCTGCTAAAGCAGCTGCACCTTCTGAAATGCCCTCACCTATGCAACCATTTAAAGGGCCAGCATTCATGTAGAAAGGTTGGCCACCACTGGTCTACACTGACTGTTGGTGGCTCTCCAGGTATTTCCCAGCTGTGAAACGGGCAACCCAATCCTATCCTCCCCTGATTTGGGCTATGCAGTGTGGGCCACGTAGCCCACGCTGCATCCTATCCGGGGAAGGAGGTGTGGCTGGGGGTCTACTCGGGGTAAGCTGGCATTTATTTATTTATTTAAAAAAATTGCCCGCTTACCCAGGGTAAACCCCCAGCCACAGCAATGGGGCTACTTGGTTCTATGCCAGCTCCTTGGTGCAGGGTCCTCTGCTGTCCAGCAGTGCAGGCCTCTGTGCCACCTCCTCTAGAGTAGTCACAAACGTGCTTTCTGACACGTTAATGATACTTGGCGCTGGCACTGTGGTCTTTAGGATTGGGCTGTTTAGTCTTTAACTTAGGCTGGATTATAATCTGTTCTGCCTTTGAATGCTGGTCCTTGCTGGGCAGCCAAGAATTAAATGAGTGATGTGTGTGTGTGGGGGGGGGTTGCCCCTGCCTCTTCTCATTCACCTGGTTCTACCTCAATTGTACGTGCCAAAAGCTCAATTGTACGTGCCAAAAACGTGCCCAGTTACTTCATCTCCTTGCTGTAGGGTGCAGTTTGTTCTTTCAGCTAATTGTATAACTTGTCATGGTATTTTATCACCCTTTGTTGTTGTTTTTGTTGAGGCTTTCAAAGGGTAAAGGATATGTCGAACTTGCCTCCCTACTATGAATTGCATGGTGACAATAGAAGAGCATATGGAACCTCTTGGGATTTTCTCCAGAGAGGTAGCCATGTTAATCTGTTGCAGCCAAACAAACAAACCCCAGAGCCCTGTGGCACCTTAAGACTAGATTGTGGCATAGGTTTTCACAGTATAGAGCCCACTTTGTCACAGATGCTGAAGACTTGATACCTTTGACAGAAGTACCTTTTCTTTCTTGCCATGTATAATGATATTTTATTCAACTAAAAATGCTGTGTCTTCTATAATTAGTGACCTGGGAATATAAATCTTCTCTCTTAAAAAAATATTAATGTGTCTTGGTTCTCTTCTCCTTTCCCTGAAAGGACTATGAAGAAATTGGACTGACCAGCATGTAGCATTTTCTCCCTTGACTGAGAACTATTTTTTCTGCTACCTAAAAATGTGATAAATAAATACCCTGGAAAGTGTACTTCTCATTCTGTCAGCAGTAAGGTTTTAAAGAACTTCATTCGCTTAAAGTAGGATTTCCCAATGTGTGCTTTTGATATTGGCCTGGGGCCAATACTATACATAGCATTCCCATTACAAATTAATCTGTAGGATGAGTAACTACAATCATTAGGACTTAAGCTAGAGGAAACTTCTATTTGCCTATTTCTCCCATAGCAATGGTGAGCCAAGCTGAAAGCCTAGGAAAGCTGATAATGACAACATAGAGGTAGAAGACAGAGGACTTGGTAGACAGAGGACTGCCTTCAGGTTGTGGGTGGTGGCTAATGGTGCAGTGTCTTCAGTTCTAAAGAGTAGAAGGGAAAGGGGGAAATTGCATGAAGTCTGAGCCTCTAAAACTTGGGAGATGGGCATAGCAAATTTAGCTGGAGGTGTTGAAAGAACATGATAGGTGGGAGACAGTGACATCTTGTGGCTTTTTGTGTGGTGCCCATACACAAGTGAAGTCTTTGAATGCCAGATACTAAAATAGCGAGTGGAGCAACAGCAAGCTAATGAATGACAATGTATGTTTATTCACAGCTACAGTACTATGACTATGTATTGCCAAATATGAGTGAGCGAGCTTGCTGCCTGAAGACAAAACAGGTTGTTGGTTTCCAATCTGTTTTATCAACAGCCTACTTGAAATTCACATTGTTAATCATGTGACAGCTTCTGCATATTTGCTGCCGATTTTGTGGAAAGCCAGTTGTCTGTTGGTGCCATGTACAAAGCCTGCTTTGTGGCAGTGTGTCACAAGCTAAGTTTTTTCCCCTTCATCTTGCTGTTAGTCCTGTTCTTGGCTATAAACACCTGAACTGGCATGCAAGGTGATTTGGCACTTGTGGGGCATACAAAAAGCTGAACCTTGTGTGTGTGAAAGTAGAGGATCACAACTAGCACGCTGGTAACAAAATGTGTCCAGAGTTTTCTATGCACCCAGTGCCTGCACGAACCTACATTCACAGAAGAAAGCCTGGATAAGGAAACTTTTTACACCTGTTAGGGAACTGATGGGGCTATAAAGTGGGGAAACACATGCCTTGAGCTCTACTACATGGTAAAAGAGGGAGAGCCAAACCGGAAGTACTGTGTGTAGCTGAGAATGTAAGGGTCAATCTGTATTCTGGGGTGAGACTACAGTTTCAAGGACCCAGCCTGCCTGAAAGTACCCTTGCCTTATTCAGCACTATTTCCTCGCACACAGTCTGGAGAAGTATGTGGGGATGTTGTTTGAAGTCCCACAGGGCCAAAAGTGGCATAACGTGGGCCAGTTTCTGTGATCAGGTCTCATATATTAAGTGGGCTTGGCGTGGGAAGAGGCCAATTTATATTTTAGAGCTGTCATATGGAACCTGCTATTGTATCAGAGCACTAGCACTTGGGGAACTGGGTGTTGAACCCGTCCCATCTGTCCCCATGTCATTGTCCTGATCTAAATTTCCTTCCCCCCCCCCTCCTACCCCAACAGCTGTTAACTCCTGGGGGCAAGGGAATATAGGTAAACAGGAACTGTTGCTGATTTAAAACATGCTAGCCCCCCCCCCCCCAATGGTTAGTTTAAAGTGGTGGGAGAACCGGGCAGCTGAGCTGGAAGGTGGGATCACATATTTTCTGTGTCACATGTGCTAAATGGATAAGGACTACAAGGTCCCTTTCCTCTGGAAACACTAAGTTTCACTGTTTAGGAACAAAAGGATTGGTTGAAAAGCACTAGAACTAGGCTGGTGTCCTGTTTCCCTAGTAACAAGAAGAAACCAGCAGAGTACTTTCACAAGCTTAAAAAACTCAGTCTCTTGAGTTGCATGTGCATGACTGACTTGCACACTTTTTTGCCCTGTTTATAAAGAAATTACTGTGGCTTGTAAATAGAATTAGCAGCTAGTGTATTAAATGGGACATCATGAAGACTCGATTCTTAATATACTGTACATGTATAGAACGCCACACACACTTAGACTGGCCTACCAACATTTGCCAGTGTGCAAGAGGTTCATAGCACAGCAGCAAAAAATCGTGTATTCATGCTAATTTTTAAAGCACCTTTAGCTTCAAGAGAGAAATTTGGCCACTTAGATGTCTTCAATCTGTATGACTTTGTCCAACAGCTTTCTCCTACTTCAAAAATCAAGAAATGTTACCAAATTGTATGCGCTCAAGGCCTGGTTCAGACCCTTGCTCAGCCAATGAGAATCTTCATGCTGTGAAGGAGCTAGTACACCCCATTCTCCACACAGATAATGTGTATGTATAGGTCCTACATGCAGAAGTGTTTCTGCTTCTCAAAAAAAAAAAATGTGGAGATAGTGTTAGTTGCCACCTGTATGACACTTGTATTGTAGCTTGTGTAATGAAGTGGGGGGGGCACACCTTTTCCTTCTCCACGTGAAGACTTGGAAAACCTGGGTAAGTGTCTGAAACTCTCTTTTTTTATAAAGCAACCCTTAAATGTTCATCTTGCCAGGTAGCCAAAGGGGTAAGTAAATTGTGTGGGTTGTGTTACTGCTTTTCTGTACCTTGTTACTCCAATATATCACCTTGGTAAACAGAAGCTGGCAAGCATGGAAATGTTGCCCAACAAAATGTGCTTGAGGGATCACAGGTGACATGATGAGCTGACCTGTCACCTCCTCGTTCTGCCAAACTGGCTTCCATGGTGGGCTTGCCCATCTTCCACATCCTGTACTTTTAAAAAGTGTTCTGTGTAACGCCTTTATAATTAGCCACCCACAATAACTTGGGTGAGTTCTCAGAATATGGCTAGATTAGAACACCCTTTCCTATGTAAGGGCTATGTCCATGGGTGTAGCTGGCTGAGTGAGCACCATTGCTTAACTGCCTGTTGGAGAGAGGCTTGTGTGATTGAAAAGCAGATAAGTGGGGGCTCGCTTGCTTAAGCGACGCTTGCTTAAGCGACGCTCGCTTGCTTGACTCTGACAGCAGTACGCTTCCACCATGGAGCTCTGTCCTCCAAAGTGTGAAAAAGGAAAAAGCTAACTTGAAAAGGGGTGCCTTAAGCAGATATAAACACACTATGGCATTTAAAAGAAACTTTGTATAGTATTGAATTAATCCTTCCTTGCTGGGAAGTTCACAACAATTTACTTTTTTTTTTTTAGCAGATGGAAAGCTTTTTGAAGAATTTAGGCAAAATGGATTCAGATGAACACTTAATATACACTTACGATGAACATTTGAGATGGGGAATGATGCAATATGTATTTTACTCTGTCTTGGACATTCAGACCATTGTTGCACTACTACAAAATGCTAAATGACCATAGTAGCTCTCTGAATTTGCCTTCAATCAAATGCTAAACCCCTTGCTTTTATCTGCAAAAGCTTGCCTCTTAAGAGTTGACTTTATTCTCTAGTGTTGTTCATTAAGGACACTCTTTCAAAGCCAAGCAAAATTATCTGTCCAGATGTACTACAGGGAGAAAACTTTAATTTCAAGTTCCTTTAATATAATTTTCAAACAAAACCACTTTATCAAATGAGCTCTCCCTTTCCTTAACATTTTCAACTACTACAAAGCATGTAGGAGATGTGCTGACTGACCAGCAGATGGGCAGCGTAATCCTGCATAAAGACCTGCGGCCGGCCCACAGGATCCTATGTCTCCTCGGGGGAAGAGGACATTCAAGCTGGAAGGCCCCAATGGGCCGCCTCAGATGCCTGCTCTTGAGAAATCTGAGGCGGCTGTGTAACTACTACCGAGCCCGGGAATGGGGACCTACCGAGTTCAGAAATGGGGTCGGGGATATCGCGGCCAACATCCCTGCCCCCTCCTGGGCAGACATGACCAACAGCCACCCTCCCTCACTGCCTGGCCCACCCCTGCTCCCACCGGAGCAACCCTTACCTTGCTCCAGCGGGAGCAGGTCGTCCGTGGCAGAGAGAGGCCTGCCAGCGTGTGTGCCAACAGGCCTTACTCTCCGGGTGCCGTAAAACATGCTTTACGGCGCATTTACGACACCCTCCGCCTGCAGAACACATACTCCGCGGGCAGATTTTTACTCAGGATTGCGCTGTAAGTTATACTAATGATTTTCCTGGAAGGGATGAGGAAGCAAAATGTTGTGCAAACATCTTTTTTGATCTTTGTTCATATTCTATGCATGAGCTCATTATCATGTAATTTTTAGAATTGTTACTGTTCCAACTCCACAAATTAACTCCAAGTACAGCCTTATTACAGAACAGCAGCAAGCTTCAATACAAGATACCGTACAGGTTTCCCCAACTTCTCTGCTACTGAAAGACTAACCTTACTGTTATGAACTACATATTTTCAGAAGCAAGTCACGTAACGTTGTTTCATAATATATCTGGCAAGGAGTTGTACTCGTATATAATCATGTTAATTTCCGTTTTGAAATGGAAATCAGATAAAAGGAAGCGCTGTTACACAAAGATCGTTATTGCTTGCTTCAGTCGTGCTGAAGCTGGGAAAAGCGAGAAGATTGAAAATAATTTCAATCAATCATTTTATATCCCAAAAAAATACAATAACCAGGACCTTGACTATAGTTTCGAAAGCAGTCTAAAACTGCAGGGGAGAAAGATCGGCTTCTCGGAGGGGGGGGGGACCCTCTTTCATATTCTATTTTTAGAAGTGTACGCCTAAAATGCAAATTTGTCACGCGTGCATGCGCACTTGGTAGGGAGCCAGGCGGGGGTGTCAGAAGATCTGCATTTGTCCGGCATTCATAACGTGTGAAACGGCCCCGCCCGGGAACGAGTTATCACGGCAGGCAGGGGTGGCGGAGCACAAGCCAGAAACCTCCCCTAGCCCTCATTTCATAACAGCTCAGCAGCAGCTACTGCTGGGGCACCTTTTCGCCTACCCTGCATTACAGCAAATGTGACAGGGGTTCCCCCTCCTTGATAGCTGGGCTTCCTTGTCCCTCCTTCCAGTCGGCAGCCTTGCCTATCGCAGGGAGTTGGAGGGAACGGCGCATGCGCCCAAACAGCTTGCTCCGCCTGCGAGGGGGAAGTGGGTTGGGCACGGAAGTCTCGTGCGCTGTCTCATTGGAGCGCCGTACGTTGGCCCGAAAGACGTTTGTGCGTCTGAGAAGAGGGAGGGCGCTGGTCCGCGCATGCCCATTCGCCGCCTTTCAAGGTGACAGCGGCGGTCGGGGGGGGGATGCGAGATGTGCGCATGTGCGCTGGTGAACCCGGTGCTCGCCGGAGCGGCCGGACCCAGGAATGGGATTCAACTGTGTGTGAGTTGCGGGGAGGGGGAATGCGAGCTGGCTGCTGGCTGGGAGTTGCACAATTTATCCCCTCTTCATGTTATGGGGGGTGAGAGAGAGAGTGAGAGGAGGTCGTCGAGGGAAGGCGCTCTTGTGTGAGTGGCTCCAGAGGGCGGACGGTTGTGGATGGAGCTGACCGACCGCCCCCTTAGCGATGGTGTGTGTGGGGGGGAGAGCCGAGGCGAGGGGCACCTTGGAGCGCAGGCGAGCAGCTTGAAAGTGCGCGCTGCTAATATGAAAGGCAGCGGTGTCGTTCAGGTGGAGAGGGAAGAGGCCCGAGTTGCCATGCCCTTTTATCCCCCCTCCCCCCCCGCGCAATCCAAGCATGTTGACTCTGAAGTAAACCGCACTAATTTAACTCCGGGCTTCCTTCCATGCTAGCCTGAGCCTTCCTCCACTTTCCATGTGGCAACCAGCCTTCCAGGAAGGCCCCCTGATCTCTATTCTGGGAGGGTTTGTTTGTGTGACTCTTACCCCAGCTACCTAAGAGTTTCTGATGCAGGTTTCCTCAGTCGGGGAAGGAGACTTCACCAGTGGAATGTCTGTCAGGCAGCTGTTTGAAAGGGTGCCGAAATCCTTCTAGAAACACACATGCTGTGGTGATGGCATCTCTTGCATTGCAAATTATTGCCATGCCTTTATGCTTTCTGTTGGAATTGTGGGATTCCTGGAAATGGCTGGGTCGCTGAACCTTGTTGTTTGGGCAGGTTTGCTCAGGCAAGGTCAGTAGGTGGAACAGATTAAAGATCCAATCTAGTTGGCAATAATGTTCTATGTTCTTCAAACATAGTTCAAATAATGTTCTTCAATAGCTGTCTTTCTGCTTTTGTTTTCTTGGAAAACGTTTTCTGCTGTGAACTGTAAGGATAATATGGGCTAAGCACGTAAACATTTTGGTTACGTCTGAATCACGATGTGTGGGATTTTTTCCCTCCACTGTAGCGCCTGTATTTTTCCAAAGAGGGCAAAAAGCCTTTGCTGTAGGGGTTTCTTGTGTTTGTACATGTATTTGTTGGTGAGTATTCTACTCTGCTTTTATCTGCAATAAAACAAAGCTACATCGTACTTCCAATCAAAGCTCAGATGTTTAAGTGGGCCTTTGGTGATGAGGAACATAAGAAGAGCCCTGCTGGATCAGGCCAAAGGCCCATCTAGTCCAGTTTCCTGTATCACACAGTGGCCCCACCAGATGCCTCAGGGAGCACAAGACAACAAGATACTTGTATCCTGTCGCCACTCCCTTGCACCTGGCACAAAGAAAACCTACTCCTACAACCAGGAGGTTGTTTATCCCCATCATGGCTTGTAAGGTGTGATGGACTTTTCCTCCATAAATCTGTCCAATCCCCTTTTAAAGGCATCCAGGCCAGGTGCCATCACCACCTCCTGTGGCAAGGAGTTCCACAAACCAATTACACGCTGGGTAAAGAAATATTTTCTTTTGTCTGTTTTAATCCTCCCTCCACTCAAATTGAGTGGATGTCCCCTAGTTCTAGTGTTATGTGAGAGGGAATTGACTTTACACCCTTGAGCATGGCTAAGAGTCTTCTGTAACCTATAAGGGTTTTGCAGCAGAATGCCCAGTGTGGGAAATGTTCCTGGAAAATAGCAGCTTTGAAAGCCGCTGCCTTAGAAGATTGATTTTAATAGCAGTAAATGAACATAAGCAAAAATCAAAGAGTTTTTGGTCAGTCTAATAGAAAGCATTTATCTGACGTTAGTTAATTTCATCCTATCCTCTTTGAAGCCAGGTAGTTAGAAACACAAGATGTGTATTCTTTCTTGAGCTGCTTCTAAACAAGTAACAAAGAAGACTAAAGTAATTACTCTCTGCACAAAATGTCCAGAGTGACTGATGGCCTCATGAATGACCAATTTGAGTGCATGTCCCCTAGTTCTAGTGTTGTGTGAGAGGGAAAAGAACTTCTCTCTATCCACTCTGTCAAATTCTACATTGTGATAATCTTGGTAGCTGCCACCTCTTATCCTTGAGTCTTTCGAACTGTGTTGTTTTTGGGTCCTTTCTTAGTCAATAAACAATTGCTTGAGTTTTCCAAGTATAAATAGGGTAAAGGCAAATTTTCACAATCCGTGGTCTGGTCTGTGATTTGGAGCAAAGTAGCTTGAAAGGAATGGGGGTGGGAAATGGCCATGTAGAAACAAGAAAAGGAAAACTTGTTGAAAATTAAGTAGTAGGTTGGTATTCAACCTCCTGGCCCAATGGGGACTCTGTGTGAGGGTTCTGGGAGGAGCATGTGCCTCATTTAGGACAACCTGTTGTCTCATGCTCTTAAGACCCATTGCCATAGCCCATAGGCTTTTGTGAATACAGTACCTTCTCAGAGACTGGTGTTCAATGGAAAGCTATAGCAAAGGATATTCCTGGAGTGCTTTGTTTACTGCCAGTCACAGGTGAGCAACTGAATGGGTGGCTGATGTTCTTCTGGTGTGTTTTTGTTCCCCAGTATGTCAGTGGTAATTAAGTTATTAGTAAAAGAATGTGTATCACTATGAAAAGATTCTCATGTGATGAGGAAGAGGATTCAGCCACTTTGTTAGATGGAGAAAGAGACTAGGTTTCTGTTCTGTTTTTTCTTTTGGATCATCTGCAGATGTTGGATGTATCAAATACCCAAGTTGTGGCAACTAGTTGAATTGATTGAGAGTTCAATGTTAACAAAAATCTACTTAACCCACAAGTATATGTCAGTAATTGAGTTGTGGTCTAGCAAGCTTCTGGGCCAGAATAAAGTAATGCCCTGAGCACAATGATAAACCCGTATGCTGTTCGTACAGGTGCTCAATTCCATGATCTGCTATTTTGTCATTTCTGTGTAAGCTATCTTTGACTGTGGGTTTTCATTTCTGTTGCAGCCTTGGTTTTAACTATTTCCCATGAATTATGTCTGCATAGAGTCCTCTTAAGGCTTAACAACTAATTTTTCCACAATTGGGCCATGACGGTAACAGCCCTTCCCTGCTTTTGCCGGGACCCTGCACTAGCAACTGTTTTTGTTTTACTTTACTTTTATATCCCATCCTTCACCATTTGATCTCAGGGCAGTCTCAACATCATAAGAACAATTTTAAAAAATCAAATAATAATTGATTGAATAAAATAGACATTATTATTATTAAGAATATGTACCGTTTTTCAACAGGAGTAGTTCACAAACCGTTCATAGAGTAGTTCACAGAGTAAAATCAGTAAATGGTTATCTGTCCCCAAAGGGGTCACAATTAAAAAAAAAAATACAGAAGAGACACCAGCAACATCCATGAGAAAAGATGCTATGCTGGGGTGAAAAGAGACAGTTGCTCTCCCCCTGCTAAATATAAGAGGACACCACCTTGAAAGGTGCCTCTTTGCCCAGTTAGCAGGAGTTAAATAATTAACTATCAACATAATATAACATAGCTTAGTCGGTACACACAGTAAGAAAGAGCAGCCACCATCAATAATGGTCATAGTCCGAAAGCCTAGCAGAACAAATGTGTGTTTTTAATAGCCTTCTAAAGGGCCGGCTGTGGAATTCTGAGCCCGTTCCCGGGCCGTACCAGCACAGCCCAGGTACGCTTCAGGAACATATTCTATGTCCTATCCACATGGCAGTTCTTTCAAATGTTATTTCCACATTTGTAGACAAAAAGTGTGCCTGGATTTGTCACTCAAATAGTCAAGCAGGCTTATTGGTACAGCACTGTTCCACTTTGGAAAATCTCTTGCTGTCTGGTGGAAAGGGCTTTGCATGCTGAAGGCTTAGTCTCTTGACCTCTCCAGTTAAAAGAATGTCAGGTAGTAGGGCTGCGAGAGACCCCTGTCTAACATTTTGGGAAAGTCCAGCTAGAAATGTCGTAGGCTAGATGGAGCAATAGTCTGAATGAATATAAACAGCTTCATATGGAAGATTCTTGGCACGTCGCTCCTGTTCTCTAGCTTCACAATTCAGGAAAAAAAATAATCTATGTTCTTATAGATACAAGGTGGTTTTAATTTGCATACCTGTGCAAGTCTAAACGGTGTCTTCATATAAACGGTGTCTTCATATAAAAGGTGTCTTCATATTAGTTCATTACAAAACAATGGGCACAGCCTCCTTTTACAGGTTGTGGAGAAAATGCAAAGCTCTCTTTTTCTCCTTCCGCAGCAGAGTTTTGAACATATGAAGTGGCTTATATGGCATTCGCCTCTTGGTACATCTAGCTCAGTTTTGTCTACCCTTATAGCAGCTCTCCAGGGTGTCGGGGGTGGGGGGCTTTCCCAGCCCTACTTGAAGTTGCCAGGGATCTTCTGCATGCGAAGCAGATGCTCTGCCACTAAACTACAACCCCATCCACTGCTTCTTCGTAGCAGAGAAAGGCAAGAAAATCCTCTGTAGTGCAACAGGAAGAAGCCTGCTCAGGCCCCAGAAATGGGAACAGTTTTTCATGAGATGACAGGCACAGCCTCTTGCTACAGAGTGGGAAGTCTGTGTTATGATGAGGCTGTATGCAAGCCTGTATCCTACTAGATGACTAACTGCTTACTGAAAATAGTTTGAGTGACTGACTTGGAAGACTTTCAAAACAGAACAGCTATTCTTGCTTGCCTATGAAATGTCCTTTCAGTACAGATCTGTACAGACTTGTGATACGAGTTGGGTGTTTTTTTCCCCCCAGTGTCTGAAAAAATTCTTATTTCTTGCCTGCTTGTAAAACCAGTCAAAGGTATAGGAGGGCAGTGTCTAACTATAGTTGAGACTGCACTACGAAATCCCAACTCCAGCTCCATTCATACCTCAACCTGCGCTTCCTGCCAGGGCACCTTCAATAGCTGCCTTGGTCTTGTGATCGCCAAAGTCCTGCCTCTGGCACAATTGCATCAATCAGTGTTGTAGACAGAATGAGAGCCACAGCTATCACGGCGCAGTATGTTTTATACTTAAAACAGCCAGAGAAAGAGGGCCATTGACAAGTAGGGGTTTTTTTTGGTGGGTTTTTTTGCATTTGTCATATCAACTGTTGGGTTGTCAACAGAGATAAATGTTTTGCCAAAAAAAAGTTAGGATGATACTTATGTGCAGCTATTCTATCGGTTTTATATTGTTGGTCTCCAAGGAACTTAGGGCAGCATACAAACGTCTCCTACCACCACTCTGTTATCTGCACAACAACCCTGTAAAGTTGGTCAGACCACGTGTTTAACTTGTGACTGTCACAATGTCTTCCAGTGAGTTTCATAGTTAAGTGGAGATTTTAACTTGGTTCCCCCTAGTAATTCACATTATGCTGGCTATGATATGGAACTATGCCCATTGAATTTTGTAAGACTGGCTTCTGAACACACGTGCATAGGATTGTGCTGCAAACGTTTTTCAACTCTGTTCAGATCATTGGTGACCTTTTTTTTCCTCTCTTTCAGCTATACCACCATGCCTGGATCTCTTCCTGTGAATGCTGAAGCCTGCTGGCCAAAAGATGTGGGAATAGTTGCTTTGGAGATCTATTTTCCTTCCCAATATGTTGATCAGACAGAGTTGGAGAAATTTGATGGTGTAGATGCAGGGAAGTACACCATTGGCTTGGGTCAGTCCAAGATGGGCTTCTGCTCAGATAGGGAGGATATCAATTCACTCTGTCTCACTGTGGTGCAGAAGCTTATGGAAAGGAACAGTCTCTCCTACAACTGCATCGGGAGACTTGAAGTTGGAACAGAGACAATCATCGACAAATCCAAATCCGTAAAGACTGTCCTGATGCAGCTGTTTGAAGAATCTGGCAACACAGATGTGGAAGGCATTGACACCACCAATGCATGCTATGGGGGCACTGCTGCACTCTTCAATGCTATCAACTGGGTGGAGTCCAGTTCCTGGGATGGTACGTTTGGTGCCTGTTCAAGCAATTTACGTTTCTGAGAATGTGCAAAATCCAGCAGCAAGACTATATTAGTAATAAACACCTGCTGGCCCATCAGTTCAGTCTGGCCCTGAAAGACAGTCGTCTTGTCCCTAATCCCAAGAATCAGTTGCTTCACTGAAATCAATCATGCAAGCCAAGACCTCGGGCAAAGGGCTCTTCAGTACCTAGTTATCCCGTGTGAATAGCAGCAGTCCCTTTGGACTGTACAGAATCTTAGCTGTTGATTTTGTTGCGCAAGCCAAAAGACGGGGTGGATGTACAAAGAGGAGAGAACTCTGCTAAACATCTGTGCTCACAGTGGAGAGGCATAGATGTCAAAAAGTTCTTTGCCTGAGCCTCGACCAATGTGAGTCATTTGATGGAGCCTATTTTGTTGGCCCTTCGGCCTCTGATCAATTAAAAAATTGAGTTCTTGTTAAATGAGTTGGTGACCAGGGCAATATTCCCTCTAAGTGGTCCACACCCTTCGGTTGCTGCACAACAACTCAACGGCTTTTCTGGACACTCGGCGATGATGTCAGAGTCTGACGTCCAGGAACACTGAGCTCTGAGCTGTATGGCCACGTAGCTTAAAGGGAACAGTGGACCAGAGCAGTACACTGAATCTTCTGGTAGAACTTTGTCTATTTAAGCATTCAATAAAGTATAGAAAACAGTATTCCACGAAGTGTACTAAACAGGGAAAATATACATTTCTATCCTGGCATATAGAAGTTAATTGCTATATATAATCCAGCAAAATGCTGTCATGACTTAGTTTCATTGGCAGCAATGGATTGGGGGCATAGTCTTGAATGTCAAACTTTGTTGATTTCAGTGGGGCTCGATAGTAACTCATTTTTGCCACACTCTGTTTCATAAGGAGAAGTCAGCAGGAATAAAATAGTAGAGGGCTATGCACCTTTGTAACTAGCAGGTTTATTTTGGCATAAGTTCTCTCTTCATAGGAAATATTTTACTACCTTATCAGAATGTGATATAGGACAGCATTGTTCAACTGATGGTATGTGAGGTGTTGTCTAGTGGTAAGCGGCCCAATGGTGACCAGCTTCCCTACTGAGCGCAGGGAATTCTGAGGTGTCCCTCAACCTCCACCAAGGGGGCGGGGAACCCAGCTAGAGCTCCCAAGGGATGCCCGGGAGCTGGTGTCTGCTTACCCGTGCGGGTAAGAACAAAAGAGAGAGGTGATGGGGGCGGGGTCTCTCTTGAGGCATAAGAGCAACAGGGAGGGGTCCCAAGGAGAAGGGCTCTATATAGAAACAACCTGCAGGCCGATGAGGAGACTGGCCAGTGGTATTGGTGGCACTTAAGATAATTAGAACAAGAGAAGTAGTACATCTGAAGAAAAAGGTTGAAGAACACTGGTATAGGATTTTGTAGACAGTGGACCATTGCCTATGAGAGATCACACAACCATAAAACTCTTAATAATCTTTCAGTACTGGAGTAGCACACTGCATATCAGTTCCTTAGACCAGTAACACTGGAGTAAGGACTGCATTTTAAGAACCTGTTGGTCTGGCAAAGAAACGCTAGCTTAAGACCTGGATTCGAATCTTTGCTGCGTTATGGCACCCTTAGGGAAGTCACAATCTCAGTGGTTGCTTCCATATGGAGGTTTTTATTAATGCTGGGAAACTGCAAGCTGCATAGTGACTGTTCCGATATTCATACTTGGGTCCCTGCAGGGGAAAAAGGCAGGGTATAAACACAGAAAAAGCATATTGACCTGAGTATAAGACTCACTTTTGTCCCCTAAGGCAAGTCTTTAAAGTAGGGGTGCGGCCTACAATCAAAGTCTAGCATTTTCTGCCTAGAGTTTTCTGCAAAGTGTCCCTTTTTCAAGCCTCTCCAAATCTCTTTCAAAGGTAAAACGTTTTCTTTTTTAAAAACTGCAAAGCGCTGTGTTTTCAGCTCTTAATCACTTGCTAAATGCCCAGGATCTCTCTAGCAACCTCTAGCCTTAGAGGCATTTGAAAAAAATAACCCTTAAGTTCCAGCCCCAGGACTCTGTGGAAACTAAGATATTTATTGATCCTGCAGTTTGAAAGTTGAGAGCAACAGCTCCTGCATAGGCTTATCATATCCAAAGGGGGACAGAGTGCCAACCTTTAGGCTGCAATCCTATGCACACCTTCCTGGGAGTAAGCCCCATTGAATGCAATAGGACTTACTTCTGAGTAGACATGCATAGGATTGTGCTGTTAACCATTGAAATTTGGGCAGGTGCAGCTCATCATGGAAGGGTGAAACAAGCTGCACCTGCCCAAATTCCAAAGGTTAAAGGTAGGCACTCTGTCTCCCTTTGTATCTGGGAAGGCTACTAATACTAGAGTGCCCAGATTCAATAAGGGACAGGGTGCCTATGCCTTTAACTGTACTAAAGCTGTACTGTTTTACTGTTCTACTAATGTGTATATTTTCTTTAAGTTAAAAAAAGTTAAATGTATTTTTTTAAAAAATAGCACCAAACATTAAGGGTGCGGCTTATAATCAGGAGTGTCCTATACTCAGGGCAATACGGTAAATAAAATACTGATTGCCACACATGCAGATCTCACCAGCCTGCTTGCTCTGCAGCAAAGTTTTGAACTGCTGACTGTAGCACTTTATTGTTATAATTGGTACCTTTTTCCTTCTAGAACCTTCCCCTGTGCTACTCTTGGCCTGGTGCTACAGGTGCCAGAGAAGATCACTGTCTGGAAACACCCTCGGTTTTGCTTCTCAATTATGTCATTTGCATAGACTTATCAGATCCACACCGGGACAGAGTGCTAGACCTTCAGGAGAAGGAATGTGGATAGGTGTAGCTTGTTAAACCCTTGGAGCACAATCCTACGCATGTCTACTCAGAAGCAAGCCCCATTACAATGAAGCTTGCTTCTGAGTAGACATGCCTAGGATTGTGCTCTAAGGGTTTAACAAGCTACACCTACCCACATTCCTTCTCCTAAAGGTCTAGCACTCTGTCATGGTATGGATCTGGGAAGCCTACATTTGCATAACAGGAAGTTTTATAAATGCAAACAAAATAAAGTCGGAAATACAGTGTGTGTGTGTGTGTGTGTGTGTGAGAGAGAGAGAGAGAGAGAGAGAGAGAGAGAGAGAGAGTATTGCTACAGCCAATTGATTGTTCTGCAGTTATCTTTACCAGTCAACATGCAGTTTGGTCTTGCTTGTATTTGCTCCAAAGTAAGTGTTGGAGAATTCAATGGTTCTGGCTTCCAAGAAAGTGAGCATTGCAGCCTGAAATAGGTAGTAGTCCACACTACTGAAACATTCTCATAGTATTTAACAAAACCTTTTCACAACCTTCATGCAAACTGTTTTGTTTGTGTTCTGCAGGACGTTATGCTCTTGTTGTTGCTGGTGACATAGCTGTGTATGCTACTGGAAATGCCAGGCCGACTGGAGGAGCTGGTGCTGTCGCTATGCTTGTGGGTCCTAATGCCCCTCTGATTTTTGAGAGAGGTTAGTTTTCAAATCTAAGCTGAACACAGAACAAATGCTGTTCAAATGACCAGTTTCAACACTATTCCAGCTGACTGGCTTGCTGAAATCACTTTGCATGAGCACTATATTTGTATGAACGCTTTATAATGTCAAAAGAGCAAACTAGTGCTACACTGCCTCCCCTTCTATCCAGAGGAAAAACCTAAGCTCACAGAAGAAGAGCCATGAACTCAAGTAAGTTTACTCTTCTCCTGCTCATGCAAATTGACTGCTAGTGCTTTGTGCTAGCGAGTTGCCTGGAATATTATCTGAACTGGCTCACAGATAATACTGAAAATAGTTCTTTGTGCTACTAGGTGTCTAGTGTTCTATCTCTTTTCTGCGCTTGGTGTGACATATTCAGAAACAAAGCATTTTGCCCACACACAATGCCCCTTGGGTTACCTTGTGGTTCTGTGGGGAGCATGCCAATATACAAAGAGTGCAGCTTACTAATGGACTTCAATCCAGCGTCTCCTTCAAGTCTGGCTTCTCTCTTTAGGATTGCGTGGAACTCACATGCAGCATGCCTATGACTTCTATAAACCTGATATGGTGTCTGAATATCCTGTGGTTGATGGAAAGCTGTCCATACAATGCTACCTCAGTGCATTAGATCACTGCTACAGTGTCTATCGCAAGAAAATCTGTGCTCAGTGGCAGAAAGGTATGTCTCGGGACCGAGGAATTTGCCTCTTTAATCTAATTTTAACAAACAAAAGGAGAGACAGTGGGGCAATGTTTATACTCTTCAGTGAACCAAGTGTGATCCAGAAGACAGAAATATGATTTCTATCCAGAGATATCTCAGTATACCTGTGTACACACATGCACAATTCCCACCCACGTAGTCACATTATTCATGTGACTACTGCATTGAAGCTGCTGCCAGGCATGTGTATGAAGAGTATAACTGTCTACAAGATGGACAATCACTGAGGGGAAGGTGTGCTGCGTTGGGAAGATTTTGTGTGGGGAGATTTTCTTTCAACTCGAGGGAGTAATATCGGCGTAAACAAATATATTTTGGGGTACTAGCTTAAAAAGTTCCCTGACCCCTGCACTAACATCTTGTCTTTTTCTTCTTCTTCTTCAGAGGGAATTGACAAAGACTTTACCCTGGATGATTTTGGCTTCATAATCTTTCACTCTCCCTACTGCAAACTCGTACAGAAATCTGTAGCTCGTCTGTTGCTGAATGACTTTCTTAATGACCAGACACCCACAAAAGAAAATGGCATTTACAGCGGCCTGGAAGCTTTTCGGTATAAAAAAGCAAAACAAAAACCTTTGTTGTAAGCAACACTACAAAGAAGTGAAGAAACCAGTCTCTTCCAAACAGTAGCAAACTAGCACTAGATTGCTTAGCTATATGAAGGCAGCTTAACAATGGCAGGCAAACAGGGAGGAAATAGAATGACTAGTATGTGAAACATGTTTGAAAACACACTTGCACAAACGATGGACTCTTCAGAGACTTTCTGTTGGTCTATCCTAGGTTAAGAGCTGGGCAAATTCAGAACAAAAAATAAAGCTAACAGTTGAGAGACGTAGTTGTGTTCATCTGTTACAGTTAAAAAAAAGTTATGTGGCATTAGCCAATCTTTTGTGAACATTTAATATGGGGAGTGAGTGGTAATGAGTTAATGGATTCTTATAGTTACAGTATGTGGCTCTTCAAATCAAAGCTGCCCAGGCTTTTTTAAACTGCAATTAGCCATATCAGATTGAATTGGCATTATCTGAAGGAAAGGTGATCTGGACTGCACAAGCAGATGGTTGGCATATCTTCAAAAGAACCTGGTAGATACCTCCATAGTGCAGATGCTATGATGGTTAGATAGTCTTTATTACGGTCACAGACCAGCATAAAATCAGAACCAGTACTAGGAGCTAGATGGTCTAGAAATCTCTTGTATTGTCTTGCTGGGTAGTATTTCTCATATATTTCCCTTGTACTTCAGTGATGCAAAATTAGAAGACACCTATTTTGACCGAGATGTGGAGAAAGCGTTTATGAAGGCTAGTGCTGAGCTTTTCAACCAAAAAACCAAAACTTCGTTGCTTGTATCCAATCAGAATGGAAATATGTACACCCCTTCTGTCTATGGCTGCCTTGCTTCTCTCCTAGCTCAGTAAGTATGAAGTGAAGGTGGGACTTGCGGTGTGTTAAAATGATTGGACTGACTCTTGAAGGTCAGGCTTAATTTGAGCCACAACTTACATGTGAATCCATAATAAACTGAGTGCCTTTCCCTCTCCTTGGAATTTCTACACCAGGGAGAGGAAATTCCTGGGTAGAGGGAATGAATCCCAAGCTCACTGGACAGAAAGTGGAAACAAAGCACTTTCTAAAAATGACAGATCATGGGAAACAATTGTCAATGATAAATGCGTATTTTGCCTATATTTTAATAACAAGATGGCAGCATGATGGGAAGTAACTAGTTTAAAATTCCAACAATAAAGGCACCAGGTTCTTATACTGGACAGACAAGCCCTCTTCAAACACATGGGTTCACTGAGCCCAGGGGGCAGGATAGGATCATGCCTTCCAGCCTTGCCTCCCTAATGCTGACATGCCTGCCTGGGCAACCATGCACTCAGCCTTGATCTGAAAGGGAATTCCAAATCCATGGGTACAGCTCAGCCCCTTTTAAACTCTGAATGCACAGCCTCCATTGGGGCATGGCCAGCAGGCGTATGGGGGGGGGGGATAATTAGCAGTTGCAATCCTGTTCCCCCCCCACATGCTTGTGGAATGGGGGGGTGTCTGAAAAGGGCTACAATAGTAGTGCCTTATCTGTTTCTGTACCCGTGGCTATTGTCTTACATTATCTATAAGCTTGTGACTACACCAGTGTATGCAGTATACTAGTGTGCTGTTCATAATCATACTGTTGCAGCAGCTTTGGCAGCCTCAGGGAAACAGAATTGCACACCTGTTTTACTGGGGGCGGGTGTGTATGTATGCACACCTTGAAGCAAGGTACCTCTCTACTATCCATTTCTTTTTTACTATTTAGATACGCAGTTTGTCTCGAGACATTATTTCAGGTAACACCATCTGTGCAAGTGTAAGCTTTGCAGCAATAGAAAGAGAGAATTTGCACCCTAATAACTTTTAACTTGGAGCAAAGCAAACTGTCTCCAGGTAAAATCTTGCATGGCTGAATATGATTACATTGCTTACAGTAGGTTTTATTGTGCAGTAGGAAGAGGGGGAAAGGACCTGCAGGTAACAGAGGCTAGAGATAGTTCATTATTGAGAGTTTGGGAAAAAAACAAGGCAAAAGGGAGCATCGACTTCTCTGTGTGTTTATCCAATGTGAGCACTAGCCTAGAGCAAGCCAACTAAACCTTACAGATAAATGACCCACAAACAAAAGCTTGTATTAGGGAAGACCAAACATGCTTTTTGCTAACATCTTGTCATTTGATGCACAGGTACTCTCCTCAGCAGCTGGCAGGACAGAGAATTGGGGTCTTTTCGTATGGCTCTGGGTTTGCTGCTACTCTCTATTCTATCAAGGTCAGCCAAGACGCAACCCCTGGTGAGTTGATCACTGTCATAGGCACAACCATTTCTGGCAGTTACGTTGCCATCAATGGAAGCATATAGCTAGTGATAATTCCTGCCTGGAATACAAACAGGACTGAAGCAGTAGTTGTGACCAGGACTTGGTGGTGAGTCTGTGCAAGCACAGTGAGTGCAAAATTCAGTACTCAGAATCTTGGATTTCATTTTTCCCCCTAGCTCTTATTGCTACAAAGGTAGGGCTAAACGTGTATGTGCATTCACTATTTGGTGAACTCCCAGAAACCAGAGGTGGCTGAACAAGATTTTTGCTGATCGTGAGGCAGAGTTCCGAGCCGTTCAGCTCATTCTCCTTCCCCACAATTAGCAAACTGAGTAAGTTGTACACAAATTTGCTCAATTTATGCAGGTTGCAGGGCTTGGATTCTCGTTACTGGGGGGGGGGGGAGCTAGAATTCGTAATCTGTTACAGCAGAAAATACGTACAGCTGTCTTTCTGGAAATTGTTGCCTTGGTGCAGACTTTCTTACATAGCTCTGGTTGTAACTACTGTAGCAAACTGGAGAGGGTTTCTTTGGCCAAAAGTGTTTACAGAAACACTGACATAATTCCATTGTGCTGGTGTTAACCTTTACTGTTAACCTGTGCAGGTAAAGATGATCAAGATAGGAAATACCACCATTAACCATTTGTTGTGTGCATGGTACCAAGTGAATGGTCAGATCACATTTCTTACCCTTGAGTGCATAACTAACCTCAGGGTTTCTATATCATGCAAACTTTTAAGAATCAAGGAAGTGTACTTCGAAGTTCCCAGAGTCATTTTAAGACCCTAATGGCTCAATCCTATCCAGGCCGTAAGGGGGCAGATCCCACCTCCGTAGGCCCAGAACAACAGTGCGAAAGTCGCTCTGTTCTGTGGGCCTGGTAGGCCAGCACAAACAGCTGGAGGCGCATGTGGGCACCACCGGCTCGCAGATCCTTTTCCATTTTCTGTCAGAGCAGGTAAGTCTGCAGTGGGGGAGGATCTTGAGCAGTGATTGAGCTGGGTTGGGGCAGGTATGGGAGTATCTTGGCGGCAGTCTCATGACGAGATCCTATCCTCCCTTCCCAGTCTAGACCCCCCCCCCCCCAGGAGTCTCCTCGGACTTAGGTCAGCTAAGGAGCTGGCATAGGCCCAAGGAGACCCATTGGAGGCCAGGCTGCCTACGGGAAGGTAAGTTTTTTTTTTTAAACCCTTTTTATTCTGTCAATGGTACTGTGTGGGAGGCAGCAGGCTGGCGGGGGATAGGACTGAGCTGTAACATGCTGAAAGGCATATTGCTGATGAAGACTTTGCGTGTAGATCTGAAATGTGTGTGCAACTGTGTACAAGTTTCCTGTGATGCTGGTGTTGAGTTTCATTGCAACCGTAGCAGAACATTGTGGAAAATGCTGACTTGGTGGTGGTTAGTCCCTGTCAAAATGGGCAACGAGGACTGTGTTTAGTAATTTTTTGTGAGCTTAACAGATGCTTAGGATAAGGTCTGCCATGTCTTGGTGCAGCAATTTTTGAACTTTTAACCAGTGCAGCTAATGTCTTGGTTAGGAGCATCGCAGTAGGGTCATGATGGAAGACACCCCCAAGATGTTGCTTTTTAGTTTCCTAACCTCTATTCCTATATTGTTAACAGTGCCGCCATTGACGGAGGTGAGGGGGATGGTGGCGCGGAACAGGGCCTTCTCGGCAGTGGCGCCCCAATTGTGGAATTCCCTCCCCCTGGAATTGAGAACGGCTCCCTCCTTAGAGACCTTTCGGCGGGGCCTTAAGACATTTTTATTTAGATCAGCATTTGATGTCTGACATGGCGGGCGGGCTTTTTAACAGATGGCTTTTAACAAATGTAAATGTGGATGACCCACTGGGGCTGTTTGTTTTAATTGTTTTAACTGTTTTAATTCTTGATTTTAAATGTATATATGTATTTTAATGTTTTTATTGTAAGCCGCCTTGGTTGCCCTTGTGGAAGAAAGGCGGGGTATAAATTCTATAAATAAAATAAATAAAATAATATGGTTAGTTGTAGCTGTTCTTTGTGCAAGATAATAGGGATGCTTTCTAGAAAACATAACCGCTGTTCTTTTGTATTGTAGGCTCATCCCTGGATAAAGTGACTGCAAGTCTGACTGATCTGAAAGCAAGGCTTGATTCAAGGAAGCGAATTTCACCAGAAGTGTTTGCAGAAAACATGATGCTTAGACAGGAGACTCATCACCTGTGTGAGTGGGAGGGGTGTTATTTGTGTTGTATTACTGGGATTAATTTCAGTAGCCGTTTGAACTTACAGAAATTATTTTTATTAAGGGAAAGTGGGTGTTAAAGCAAACTGTGAAGCTTATTACTCAAACAGACAGAAGGTTGGCTTATATTTTAAGCCTCCAGTTATCAGGAAAGATGATTTAGCCATCTAGGTCATTATAGCTTTGGATACCGCCGTCCACATCATAGAGGCAAAGTCTTCCTCATCTGGTGCCAACTAAGGACTTGTACATAAAGGAGATTTTGCTTTTGCTGTCACCTTAACTTTTTGGGTCTTCAGTTGAACAGTGTCATGGTACTTGAGGATCTTTGTGTGTTGTGCAAACACTGAATTGGAAAGCACAAATGTTGTGCCACACTTCCTGTGTCATGTGCTAAGGGTTGTGTGTCTTCCCCATTGGGAGGATTGCAAATTCATGGAACTTCCCATGGGGGACACAGTAAGACTCTCTATATCCCATTTTCTGCTACTCTGGAAGTGTGGGAATAGGAAGCATAGCATACTTGTGCTTCCTGTTTCTGCACTTGCATGTGACACGTGAAACCAACCCCGAGGCATTTTAGTTGTGGAAGTTGGAAAGTAGTGTCACCACCATAAACGGTTCTATACATAGATTTTGGAGTATGGGGTCAGCACACCAGTGGCTAACTGTTTACGAGTTTTTGGATTTTATCTTTTTATAGCCAACTATATTCCAAAGAGTTCAGTGGATGATCTCTATGAAGGAACATGGTACTTGGTACGAGTGGATGAAAAACACAGACGCACATATGCTCGGCGCCCTGTGATGGGTGACGGGCCTTTAGAAGCAGGCGTTGAAGTTCATCTGGGTCTTGCTCATGGGGTAAGTGTTGAGCCTTCTAATTCCTCTCTCATCTAAGGGCAGGTATGTGCATAACAGGGCTGATCTCTTAAACTGTAGGGTGGAATGCAAGATCACATGCTCCCTTCCCCTCTCCCAAATACATCAGCACTGATATTAACCCTGGTTAAGAGTTGCTGATTTCATCAGGATTTTTAGCAAGGTTGAAACTTTAAGTAGGGAAACTGCTGAACTTTGATGATTAATGTTGGTGCTGACATGTTGGTGCTGACATATCCATTAACTGTGGTTAAGGCACATGCAGGTAGAAGATGCCATATTCTGTAAGTCAGGTGGGGGGATGTTCAAAGCTTGGTCCACCCTTAACTATGGTTCCCTGCCTCTTTAAATGTGCACCAACTCCAAGAAAGCATGTTCTTAGCTACCTTTTTAAAATTTTGGTTATAAAAAAACAAAATGCAGAATTTTAAGCACATGTAGCAGAGTAGGTTTATGTGTGTGTTCAAGTAAGTTAGTCTTCAAACAATAGTGTATAAAATCCAGTTAAATTGTAACTCTCCCCTTCTTGAGTTGATGTAATATGGGTCTTTCCCACTTGCCAGTCTTTCCCCCAGAAGTTTCTCCACTCTTACCCTATGCCCCAGTGCTAGTGCCTGGCATTCATAATGTTTCTGCAACAGACAAATTGATAACTTTTGTTTTACATTACTATATTATATTTGTACCAGCAAGATAAGCTTTAAATTCTTTTAGATCTATAATTTCATACATAACCTCAGTGATCCTGTCCAAATATCTAGAAGCTTCAAGAAAACCCCACCATAGATGCAAAATATTGACTTTAACAAAGGCACACTTCCACTGGTAAATAGACGCGTCCTATAAATCCTGTTCATTTTCTGAAGCCTCGTATAATCTTATCTTGGTCTGTCTTCTAAATTTAGATAGAAATTTCCTGCATCTGTCATTCTTAATATGAATCTCCATTCTCCTAATCATAGAGCCAGGACTGGCCCAAGACCTCCTGATGCCTGAAGCAACCTGTCAAAGGCTTCTTCCCAACTGATGATCTGCCAGCCTCTGCTCCTCCTCCTCCTAAGTGTTCTCACTCAGCAGTCTCTTCTCCTCCACATTTCCTCTTCCTCTCTGTCCTTTTCCTTCTCATTCTAGTGAGTGGAAGGATGATGAGCAGCAGTGGAAACAAGTCGGCAGATGGGCAACCCTTCCCCCCCACCAATCTGCTGCCTGAGGCAACTGCTTCAGTTGGCCTCATAGATGGGCCAGCCTTGCTTCCAGCAGGTCCAGTTGCCTTATCTTGAAAATCATAATTTTCTTGAAAATCATTATTCACTGTTATGACTATACTATATCGTCAAGGCATGATCCTCTTTAGTTTTTCCTTCTGCTGGTAACTTTTCCATTTCAAATAATTCTTTGTCCATTCTGTTGCAACCAATCCATCACAAAATCTTAAAACCCAGCTGTAACCCAGTATCTTTTGAGCAACGTTTCACCTGAAATGGCACTGCCATTCTTAACCAGATCTACAAATCCATATTGTGCCCAACTCTGAAAGCTCCCTTAGAGTTGAATCTATTATTGTATAGTTGAGATGCCAGTGGAGAATTCTTTATGGTACTAAATTATTTTTTCCCCCTAATGCCTAATTGTTTGGAGATAAATTTGGAAAACCATAATCAGTAGCTGTGTTTTTAATAAAATGTCCTTATCTTGTGTTTTTTCTTTCTTTCCTTCCCCCTTAGCACATCCCCAGTCCTGCCAAGAAAGTGCCAAGAATTCCTACGAAAACAGACTCTGAAGCAGTGGCTGTTTCCAATGGGGAGCATTAAGTTACCTCTGTGAGGTGGGAGTTGAAAAGAAGATCAAGGAGGGTGGGGATGGAGACGGGATTAACTATTACCCACATTCTGTTGTACAGTACTGCTTAGTTGGAGCATGAAAAACTGTTAACCTTGAGGCTCTGTCTTTTGATGCAGTTTGCTGACATGTCCTTCTCCTTTCATAACACTAAATATTCACAAACTTCTTGGAACAGAAATTACTAAGGGCTCTTTCCGAGAGTGACTGTTTTTAAAACCATATGATTCAGGAATAGTACATTAATTTAGATTTGGGGAAACCTCGGTTGTGTTTTTCCTGCCCTGCTCATTCTCCCCCTGCCCTCCCCCCAAGAAAGACCGCGGCCATTTGTTTTTAAATTAGCTTTCACAAAGGAAGCAAGACTTTTTTTTAAAAAGCCATTTTTGAGAGAAGTTAATGCAACTTAAAGTCACCTATAAGTCATTTTTTGTCTTAAGTGTTAGGGTCCTATGTGCCTTAACAGTCGTATAAGAACCAAGTCTCTTAAATACAAGCCTTGTTCCACCCCTTAAAACACCACATGGATCTGAAAGGGGTGTGATTGACTTATTTTTTCAAGGTGCTTTTAATTGAAGAAAACTTTTCCAATTACTGTACCCTTTTCCAGAAAGCTGGAGGTCTGTGATTCTTGATAATCCGGCTTTCAGTTTTATGTTCATATTGTTTTAAGAATGCCCCTTACTCCTCCGCATTTTTCAGTACCAGCAGAGCTGAGAAGTACATAGCTTTGGGAGCGAATAGTTGCTTTAAGTGCTTATGGTAGAACGAAGGGTGGCTGCTCCTTAGAAATAGCTGGGAAACTAATTTCTCTGAACCTCTATCATGTAATCTTTTATAAAGGTTACTTGAGAGCAGGTGTTGCATACTAAGCTTCTAAACAGTGGAAAGAGCCTCTTGAAACTCTCAACCTAAGAACTTGGATGGATCCTGAACTTTTTGCTCCTTGAGGATGTTTTTATTTTTTTTTGTATGTATGTTTGGGTTATTCTACAGTAGCTGTGGCTCTGAACTCATGTACGTAGTCTCACCTTTCAAGCTCCTTATTTAAAACTCTCATTTAGACTTCTGTAGAAAGGCTCAAAAGTGGCAGTCCTCAAAGCACTTGCTCTCCAACAGACTTGCACAACTTGTGACCTACCAAGCTGAACACAGATCATAACCCGCCAGGGAGCTGGGTGAAGCCTGCCTAGGAGGACAAAACGAAGTATGTTAAGCACCTGGCAGGGCACAATGCATGTTAAGCAGCCCACAAATTGTGTAGCTGCTCTAGAATGACACCATTTGACTGCCACAGCTCCACTTCAGAATAAGTGTTTTGTGCAATTTTGAACTTCATTCATGGAACAAGTGTATCTACTGGAGCTCTCAAGGGAGGCTGCTGACCAAGTTGGGTGGGCCTGAATGAACTGGAACTAAAGGGAAAGAAAGCCCCTGGCTTGTAAAATACTAAAAATGCATTTTACTAAACTTACACAGTTTGTCTTGTGTTTATTTTTCTGTGAGATGTTACAGAAAACTTTGTCTAGTAAGACTTGCAGTTAGTACCTGTTGTGCTAAGTTACAAGTTGTTGGGCTTTGGTGTTTGTTTAACCAAAAAAAAAAAAGCAAGCACACTGTTACTGACTGAAGTTTGCTGATCTGTACAGTGTGTTGGCTGAGTTGATGAAAACAAATGCTGTAGGTGCTGTGGCTTAGTGTGATGGAAAGGTCAGGCGCGATCTTGGTACTTGTTCATGCTCTGTCAAAAGCATATCAAGTCCATTGCAGGCAATGGACAGGTCAGGAACCATGGCACAAAAGTTAACATTTATAAACCTCACAAACAATGAGGCCGATGCCTTGTAAAATAAACTTTGGCTATTTGAACTACCCGTGCATGGTGTAGTCATGCTTTGTAGTCTAAATGCACATGAAATTACCTTAAGGAACTACCTTCAGGCACGCCGGATGGTGGAGCCAATTAAACAGATGAATCACTGCACCCAAATTGCAGCTTGATTTTTGCATTCAAGCCCTACCCTCCAGGAAGGAGGGTGGGAGGTCGGAAGATGGTACTCCTGTGCCAGATGAGCCTCAGCAGCTTTCTCCTTTAAATTTTGCCAGTAAAAACTTATTAATTTTTTTACTTTTGATGAAGCTACATCTCAGAGGCAAGGGCATTAGCTGTCACTGCTCTGTTTCTCTCTGGGTTTGTGCCACTGTACCCTATAAAGCTATAGGGGACCATTTTTCTCACTCACTAGCTACTGCATGCGTCACTTAAGTCTGTATCTTCCCTGCTTCCTGATAATGAGATCCCTACGATGGCTGTTATAAAGCTGAACAAGTCTTGCTGCAAGTACATATCATTACTGGGCCACTATGTACGCTTCTCACTGTATGGCAGCTGCTCTGCCTCTCCTACATGCCAGGCTACCCTAGGTACAGGTGTCCCCCAGTTTACAACAGGATCACTTAATGATCTGCATAGCAGAAGGCAGTCCCCAGTTAAAAAATGCAACGGATTAAAAAAGACGTGTCTTTTAAAATCTCCAGCTCTTCCATGCTAGATAATGGCTTCAAAGGTCAGCACTGTGCTTAAAGCCCCAACGTTGAACTTCAAAGCCCTTATCTAGCACAAGACAGCTGATGAGCTGGGTATTTATGTCTGACAGAGCTTCACCTTGTTCTTGCTGTCTGTCTTCTCATCTGCCAGGTTTAGAGTTTTCCATGGGTGTGATTTTTATTTTTCCTCAAAGCAATAGAAAGCATTTTCCTTTTAATGCTACTGTAGCACTGGCCCCCCAACACAGCTGTGGTAGATAGTTGCACAAGCATCCAAAAAGGAAGAGCAGTGAACCTGTAAAGATTTATATTCACGTCAAACATACAGGAACATTTCCCATTAAAATACATGTCCAGATCATAATTGTAGCTGTCTTCCATTTGCTGTTCTATTTCATCAATAGAGTAGTGAAGTTGACTAGACCAACTATGGAGCAGTTTCTTGCCCAGTTCTGTAGTTCTCAGAAAAACATCAAAAAATATTAAGAGCAGGTTTGTGTGTTCTGCTTTTTTAAAAAAGCAATACATGTGTAGATATACATCCTTTCATGTACAGTACCTTGCTCTGAAAATTGCACCAGGCATAAGGGAGGGTAGTTTGCTACTCCTGATGGGGCATTGTTGAGTAGATGCCTGCATTTGTCGCTGAATTGCACAGGTGTCTGTTACAGCAGTGACAGTCTCACCACTGTGAGCTCGCCTCCCATTTTCTCCAGGTTCTGCTTCAAAGACTACAGAAATCTACAACAGTAGTTAGACCAAAGGCTGTGTTAGGGTTGGTAAAAATGAACTTACAAACCAGTGGCAGTGCTACACCACTTACAACAGACCGACAGGTGAATCTGTAATGTAGTCTAAGAGGCCTCTCTGGGTGATGTTCACTATCCCTGCTTCACTTGGGAGTGGGAATACAGCAAAGCTCCATATGTTAAGCAACATAAACCAGCAAACCTTAATGTGCAATATTCTAAAGTTGTTCCCCTTAAGTACATAGAATCATTCAAATGAATAGCAGCCTAACAATTTCAAAGCATCTTCAGAAGTAAATTCCATGGGGTTCATTGGTACTATACTTACACCCTAGGTCAGAACTGTGTTTAGGATTGCAGTCTGAGTACAATACATCATTTCTGATCACCCTGATTTCATGCCTGAGTTCTTTGCTGCAAGATAATGGACTTCTAGAGTTCAAGAGAGCTATAAATGGGAATCATGCATGAGACGTCTTAAGGCATCACTTTTTATTTCAAAATTACAAAAATGCTAAGAGCAAAAGTTGTACCAACCAAAAGACTCCATAAAGTATGTTGAATACTAAACATTTAAAGTTTATAAAATCAAACAGAGCTTAGAGGAGTGCTTGAGACCCTGATAGGTAGAGGGGTCTTTCTTTGACTCTTGCTCTCTGGCATCTGGTTGGCTGATAATAGGAACAGACTCCATGGCCCTTTTCTTTTGCACTCTGTGCAAAATAATCCTGTAGATCCCAGTTATTGAGCTGCGAGAATTGTTCCCATGGTTATTTTGAATGTGGTCCTCTGTGATCCCCAAATTGTTCAATATTTTTTTCACCTCTGCTTCTTCCTCTCTGAGAACTCCACTCTCTGACAAATACTTGGGATTCAGATTAAATGGTTCCAAGGGCTTTGGGTGCTGAACTCCCTTCATCCATTCATTGTTCATAATGCACTCGATAGAAGAGCGCTCGGTTGGTACTGGCTGAAGTATTCCTCGAATGAGCTTCTGGCAAGCTTCTGACAGGAACGGCGGCAACACGTACATGCCCTCGAGAATACACTTCTTCAGTTTGGCCACTGTGTCTGCTCGAAATGGCATCATGCCCGTTGTCATAAAATACAGAAGAATCCCTAGCGCCCAGATGTCCACATAAATCCCCATGTAGCTTTCATCCCTGAATAGCTCTGGGGCAGCGTAAGGAGGAGAGCCACAGAAAGTGTTCAGCATTTCTTCTTTTTTACTTACTGTGCTGAATCCAAAATCACCCACTTTTACACAGGTGTTACTGGTGTAAAATACGTTCTCAGCTTTCAGGTCCCGGTGGATGATGTTGCTCGCATGCTACAGAACCGAAATAGGCAAAAGAAGTTATCCACTTTGGAATATAGACTGCTTGTCTTACTGATACCCTTTTCCTAGTGCACACTCTTATTTTACCAAACCTCTCCCCTGAAGCTTATTTCCCATCAGCCCCCACCTCTTTCTTCTGCTACTGAGCTGTTCCCTACATGCAAGCAGTCCTCTCTCTAGTTACGAGCTTTCCACCTCCTCTCAAGTCCTTCCTCAAAAGCAGTTTCTCAAAAGAGTTTTTCCTGAACCATCCAAGCCACAGGTCTTCAGGGC
Organism: Plestiodon gilberti rubricaudatus; assembly: GCA_026170595.1. Classification (NCBI taxonomy): domain Eukaryota; kingdom Metazoa; phylum Chordata; class Lepidosauria; order Squamata; family Scincidae; genus Plestiodon; species Plestiodon gilberti. Next base: position 20,619,995 of record JANXHW010000002.1, on the reverse strand, counting down.
ATATCTACACTACAAAACCAAGAATGGCTTTGCTTTTGAAATAACGGCCCATAAAGAAAGCTGGGAATTGTGACTTATTGAAGTGCTGAACATTCTCTTAGAGAGCCCTAGCCTTCCTCACAAAACTATATTTCCCAGTTTGGGGAGGGGGCATGGCTATTACACCAATTTAACATATGCCCTTGGAACTTTTTTTTACATAAACATTTATAGGTAAGGCTTCCACACCAGTCTGGGTATGTGTAAAAGCTTTCTGTACCCATGTGGATGTTGGGTGCTAACACCCAAGCAATGCCCAGCCCTTGGAAGGAGTGTTGCTTTCATGCTTTCAGCATGGGGGGGGGGGAGGCCAAACTATTAGGGCAAGAAGATCAGCGACAGAAGAGAAGAAACCTTCTACTGGTTCATCTAGCTCAGTGGTGGCCAACCTTTCAACATGAATGCTGGCCCTTTAAATGGTTGCATAGGTGAGGGCATTTCAGCAGGTGCAGCTGCTTTAGCAGCACCATCAGCACTTGCAGCTGCCAAAATTCTGTCTTCTACTCAACTCTTAAGAACACAGTAGCCCTAATGGTGGAAGGTTGGCCACCCCTGATCTAGCTCAAGATCACCTGCAGTAACTGGTTGCAAGATTTCATGGGTGTCAGGCAGGGGTCTTCCCCAACCCTTCCTAGAGATGCCAGTGATCAAACCTGGGGCCTCCTGCACATGCTCTAACATGGAGCTACAGTCCCTCCCACAAGGTGGTTCCAAGAGTCCAAGTCTTTGATTTCTGGCTCGACCAATCAGACAAGATTCTTTCCAGTACAGGTAAGCTCACCACCCCCTTTCCTTTGCTTGAGGCATATGTGTGTCCAAATTTGCACATATTTCTCAGGCAGATTTTCTGGACGTATGATGAGCAAGAGTGACGCACCCTTTAACTTAAGTTAACCGCAGTTCACTAAGGACGTGCATTTAAAACAACAGTATTGTGAAAACTGCATTGTTTTGCGCTGTTGCAAGAGAGTTTGGGTTTTAAACCTTAGAGGAGTCTTAACTCAAAATTCCTCACATTTCTAATTTAGAGCTGCAGTGATTAACTGAGTAAGCACTTAGATTAACTCAAAAATGTTTGACTAAAAGGTGCTCCTGATTAATCATGGATTAGCTCCAGAGAAACACGAACAGAAAGACACTTGCACAAGGGGAATTTCCCCACTCTGTCCTCCTTGCTGCAGCCTCTTCTGCCCCCCCAAAAGCTTATACATAGGAATGCCTCTTCTGTGACGGTTGCTACAGCACAGACATGCATCATCTTAAAAATAAAGTATGCCTTGTACTTCAAAACAATTGTTTTTACTTATACACAAATGTAAATCAATTGACTTTAATCAGGTGATACCCCTTATAGCAGTGGTTCCCAAACTGGGAGGCGTGGCTCCCAGGGGAGCCGCGGAGTGCCACGGAATCCTCTCGGAAAACAGTGCAATGCCAATTGGCAGGCATCAACATAATGTAATGGGGAGCTGCAGTCAATGGTCGCCAATGGTCAAGGGAGCTGCAGGTCAAAAAAGTTTGGGAAACACTGCCATAGGGATAATGAGCACCTGCTTATGAACTTTTATATACAAATCCCACTCTTGGTTAGCTCAGGAACCCTTCATATGCAGCAGTAGGGGCTCTCTTCCTTGTGAGTCTTCTCATGTCCTGCAGTATGCATGGATATAAGCAGGTCCTGAAAGAATTATCAGAATGAACTTACCATGTGTTGAACAGCAGAGACAATCTGGGAAAAGATGTATTTGCTCTCCACTTCTGATAACTTTCCCTCTGTGGTGATTTTAGCAAAGAGCTCCCCACCACTGGCATATTCCATCACCAGGTGCAGTTTGGAGAGTGTCTCCATGACCTCATAAAGCCTGATGACATTTGGGTGCTGCAGTTTCTCCATGCTGGAAATCTCACGGGAAAGCAAACGCTGCGTCTTCTGGTCTAATTTGGTCTTGTCCAGAATCTTGATAGCTACTTTTTCTGGAAATACAATTGTTATTTTCGTTATTGTTGTGAAGTACAACAGGTTTCATGTTGTTTCAAAAAGCGATCAAGACATATGACATGCCTTACATCGAGACAGACCAGTGATTCCGGAGCCGCAGAAACCAGTCAGGGGAACCACAGAATGCCATGGAAACCTCTCAGAAAACAGTGCAATGCCAATTGGCAGGCATCAACATAATGTAATGGGGAACCACGGTCAATAGTCAAGGGAGCCGCGGTCAAAAATGTTTGGGAAACACTGAACCATTGCTCTGTGTAGCCCAGTACAGTGTATTCCAACTGGTGGTAGAGGTTTTTTCCCAGCAACCACTACACAAGACCCTTTAACTGCAGATGCCAAGAATCAAGCCTCCATCTTTCTGCATTCAAAGCACCTATTCTGCCACTGGGCTATGGCCCTTCCACTCCACTTACTGGTCCTTCGCTCTTAATATAATAAATCTAAAATTACACAACTGGCCCACAAGTAAGTAACAGGCAAGTAACAAAGCAAATCAATCTTTTTTTCTTATCACAGATGTTTATATAATTAATAATAATAATAATAAATAAATAAATAAATAATAAACCAGTATTTCTATACCACCTTTGGTCATCGGATTTCTCTTCTGACTTTAATTCAAAGACAGTTTACATGGGCAGGCTTTCTAAACCCCAAGTTCTAATCTTTCGTAGAACCCTTCATTCTAGATGGTTTCTTTCACAGTCCATCTCTCTCTCTCTCTCTCTCTCTCTCTCTCTCTCCCCCTCCCTCTCCCTCTCTCTCGCATTCGCCTCACCACGCTTCAGCTGACAGGCAACCTTGACTCACTCAAGTGTATCTGCAGTTCCACTCCCCCACAGAGGCTCTGCAAGCTTATCAGCTCGGTGTGCTGGCAGCTCTCCGACAGACACAGACACTTCCGGCCGTCTCGAAAAGCTGTCCTTCAGATCTTCAGGCATATATGAGACGGTCGCTCTACCAGCTGAGCCAAACCTCCTTTATGCTTTATCTCTGTTAGAACCATGATGCCGCCCTTCAACTAACAGGGCAGTTGAGTTATCTAGAACCGACTTCGTGATTTGTTCTATGTGCCCAGAGTCCAAGGTATTCTGCAATTTGGTGATTCTACTAGACAAGCATGGTTATTTTGTACAGGGAGCAGTATTCACTATGCCCAGAAATTCAGCTTTTGTTTTTATAAAAGAAAAAGAAAGAAGCAAGCTTCTAGTTTCTAAGGCTGCAAAAGATAGACCTGAAGTGTGGGGGTAATGTCTCGTGAAAGGTCAGGAAAAAAAACTCTCCATCTGATACCCTGGCGTGCCAACACTGACAACACCTTGCCAAATGGACCAGTGGTCCAACCACACACAGTTGGCCCATAAGAGCCTACAAACATCAGCCCAGCCCACCAGCTAAGCCCCCCCATTCCTCCCCACCAAGAACAAAAGTGTTTCTTCATCCTCACCACAGCACAACGAAGGTAAAAAAAAAACAGAAGGAAAGATCCAGCTGGATTTATTCCCCCTCCCCTCTTCCATGTACAGCATCCCAAGTACAGTAAAAGGAAACTCTGACTCCAGGTAGAGAACTCAGAAGAGAGGCAAGGTCTTGTGTCACTCGAATAAAACACTTGCATGGTTTCTTTTCTTAGTCAAACCTGAGTTCATCAAAAAATCTCCATCTCTCTTTCAAGAGAAGAGAGCTCATCACAGAGCTTCAGAGAAAGACCAGAGTCCTTGGAGTTTCTCGGTCTATTTCTTCATTTCTATGCAAGTGAGACAAGGGGGCTTGAGAGAGAGAGGTGGTGTTTCCTCCTGCTTGCCATGGAGCATGGGGACAGAAAAAGAAATACTTGCATTCTCCAAACTGCAACAGGGAGTCAAAGAGTGGCTTCTAGGAGTCCACTGGTGCTCCCAGGCCTGATCTCCATGAGCTATATGAACATTCATAAATTCATCTCTCAGTCCTGCTGTGCCAACCCAAAAAGAAAATCCTCCTTTATGTTTGTTCATCAGGCTCCATCCTCTATGAGTTTCTATATGCAGAAGGCAAAACAATGGAAGTTCTCTCATTTTCCATGTACAAGGGTGATCCTATAGCATAGGGCACAAGAGGAAGAGTTGGAGCAAATTTGCTTGATGTTTTTGTTGCCTTCTGGACTATCACAATTTTCATCGTCCTAAGTACATTACAAGTACATCTCCCTAAGAACTGACGTGGCACTTGCCTTCAGGACACCGCCTGCCTCTGTGATGATGGCGGCTGTGACCACCTAATGAGCAGCTCATCACTCATGCAAGAGATTTATTCACATATTTTGTTGTTAAAGCAGAGCATTGCCTGATGCCACAAGAATCATTCCTCCAGCACATTCTACCAGGTAACAGATAACAGCAGGTAACAAAAACGTGTCTTATGGCACATTTACGACACCCAGCACTGGCAGAGCCAGAGCCGGCGCTTCTTTAGTGAGAACTGCGCCATGAGACAATCTCATAGAACCTTCCTTTATCCAGTGCAGTATCCTGGCTGCCGGCCCTTGCACTTTCCAAGCTCTCGCAGGCAACTGCAACCACGCTTCAGACTGGCTTCTCAAAGCTGTTACCCTTTTTTTGCCAGCAGAGTCCTCCATATTCCACTCCTCTGCACAGACACGCCAGTGGCCTCTCGGTCTCCCATCCATGCAACCGATCCTTCTCTTAAGTGTCATAACATTTATGCAACAATAGGTATCATTAAATATTGTCCTGCCAGAAGGGGGCAAAATGTGAATGGGATTTCAAGGCTAGATCAAACCAGAGCAGTCACAAATCCAGCACAAATCTACGGCTCCAGTCATGGCTGACACTTTACCTCCCCTCACCCCGTTTTGTTTTTCAGGTTCTGCCTTTTGCATTATTATTTCAAGACGTTCAGGAGGAAGGAGTAACAACTCATCCTGAAAATTCAGCCTGCCCAAGACTTTCAGAAGGAAAGATTGGCCTTAAAGATTGAAAGATTAAGCCAGAGGGGTCTGGCTCAATCGGTAGAGCTGCCACCTTACAAGCCTGAAGATCGGTAAATGGCAAGTTCGAGACATGCCGCCGACAAAAAGCTGTGAAAGCCTCTGTGAGGAGAGATAAGAGCTCCCAGTTGCTTCGATCGAGTGTGGGAGGTGATGGCCAGTGGAAAAAAGCCAGACTGCAAAAGGATACCACCTGGAATGTAGCTGCACACGAAAGATTGGACATTTATATATTGTAAAAAATAAATAAATTAGGGGGGGGGGTTGGAAAGCCTGCCCATGAATATACAGGTGGGCCCCCATATCCACTGATTCGCTATCCACGGTTTCAGTTATCCACGGATCGTGGGGACCCCCCCCCAGGCTTTTATTTTTTTCCCAGTAAGCTTCGTTTCTTCCTTAAAGAAACAGGAGAAGCAGCCTCTGGCTGTTTATTACAGGCACCTAGAATGAGACTAAGTACTAGAGAGGCTCTGCAAGGTTAACAGAAACCTTGCAGAGCCTCTCTAGGACTTAGTCTCGTTCTACGTGCCTGCAACGGAGGCTGCTTCTCTGTTTGTTTTAAGGAAGAAACAAAGCTTGCTGAAAGAAAAATAAGAGCTTGGGGGGGGGGCAAGCATGCCTGCCTGCAGGGGAGACAGGGTGGGGGGCCCCTCAGGAAACCATGGAGGGGGTGTTCGCTCTTATCCACGGTTTCAAGTATCCACGGAGGGGCCTGGAACATATCCCCAGCGGATATGGGGGCCCACCTGTATATAGAAAGTACTGTATGTACTGTATTTAAAGTACTGTATTTAACTACCTGAAACAAAGCTTAAAATTGGCATGTCAGGTAGCATCTCTCAGAAGAGGAGCCAAATGTCAGGCTGTATTCGGCTGCAGTTGTATGGGCACATGATTCATGCACACACTTGTCAAGGGAGCTTTAGATCTGGCCTTGGGCTTCTACACTTGTGATCACAGGAAACTGCCTTATCCTGGTTCAGACTCATCGGCCATCCAGCTCAATACGTTCTGCACAGATTGGTAGTAGCTCTCTAGGGCTTCAGGCAGGGATCGTTCCCAGCCCTACCTAGAGATGCCAGAGACTGTAGCAGCCAGGCACATATTTAAAATTGGCATGTTTGTGTACGTCTTCTTCGCACACTGGCAAACTGCAAGATGTGTTTACAATTTCCAGCAACAGAAATAGCTGCCAGGGGGATTTTGCTGCTATTCAAGAAAAGAGCATTTATGCTTCTGTCATGGATGCTTTAGCTGCAGAATATTCTGTACAAAGCCTTACAGAATCCTGACACATCGCTGAGTCCTTGACACATTTTAGCCACTGTTGAATAGTTCTGCAATTCAGGATTTAAAGAAAGGGATATGCAATATGCAGTCACATATAATGGATGGTGGGGAGGAAAGGATCATGCTGCAGTTGTACCCCCCATTTTGAGAAGCCTAGATGATGTGTGCTCTAGCACATGAGTGAGGGAAACAGTCTCCAAAGAGGAGGTCCTGCACAGGAGCTGCTGTAAATTGATTTGTCTAAAAGTGAAGTATGGAGGTGTCCCTTTATCAGGGGTAATTTATATGTAGGCTTACCAGATCTCCAACCGGGACAGAGTGCTAGACCTTTAGGAGAAGGAATGTGGGCAGGTGTAGCTTGCTAAACCTTAGAGTACAATCCTAGGCATGTCTACTCAGAAGCAAGCCCCATGGATGCCTAGGATTGTGCTCTAAGGTTTAACAAGCTACACCTGCCCACATTCCTTCTCCTGAAGGTCTAGCACTCTGTCCCGGTTGGAGATCTGGTAAGCCTATTTATATGGAATTTTGGAATTCCAAAAAGCTTTGGACCAAGCCCCTCATCAAAATCACCTCAGTAAATTTAGCAGTCACAGATAACAAGACAAGTTTACAGACGTGGTCAATCATCTTAAAAAGGGTATGGTAGAGCTACTAATGGTTCAGAAAAGGGCAACCAAAATGATCAAAGTGTTGGACTTCCCTATGAAGAAAGGCACGTTTGGAGTTTTTTTGTTTAGCAAAGAGGAACATGGCAACCTCAGCCTCCAGAGTGACTCTTGTGTTTTTCTCAATAGTGGTGCAGTTTCACCTTAGTGCAAAAATGGCTTAAAATTCCACAAGACATGAAAGGGTATTTGGGAATGCCCAATGTCGCTCTTTAGATCCTATCCAATGGCTGATTAGGGCTGCCCGGGTGGGGCTGGCCGAGTGGACGGGGAGGGTGGTAAATTCATCTCTGAGGGAGGGGGTGTTGCCGCCATCTTTAAAGCAGGCGGTGGTGTGCCCCCTCCTGAAGAAACCCTCCCTGGATCCCACTATTTTGAACAACTTCCGGCCAGTCTCGAATATCCCGTTTCTGGGCAAGGTGATCGAGCGGGTAGTGGCGTCTCAGCTCCAGAGGGTCTTGGAGGAAGCTGATTATCTGGATCCATTCCAGTCTGGCTTCAGGCCGGGGTTCGGGACAGAGACGGCCTTGGTCGCCTTGGTGGATGACCTGCGCCGGGGACTGGACAGGGGGAGTGCGTCCCTGTTGGTCCTGCTGGACCTCTCGGCGGCTTTTGACACCATTGACCATGGTGTCCTTCTGGGTCGGTTGGCTGGGTTGGGGCTTGGAGGCACCGTTCTGAGGTGGTTCCGCTCCTTCCTGGCTGATAGAACCCAGAAGGTGGTACTGGGGGATGCTTGTTCGGCACCCTTGCCCTTGAGGTGTGGGGTGCTACAAGGGTCAATTCTATCCCCCATGCTGTTTAATATCTATATGAAGCCGCTGGGAGAGGTCATCCGGGGGTTTGGGGTAGGGAGTCATCAGTATGCTGATGACACCCTGCTCTTTCTCTCCTTTCCACCCGACTCCAAGGGGGCGGTCGATGTCCTGAATCGTTGTCTGGAGGCAGTTGGGAGCTGGATGGGGGCAAATAAGCTGAAATTAAATCCTGATAAGACAAAGGTTCTTCTGGTCCAGAAGTCTACGACTCAGGTACTGGATCATCGTCCTGCTCTGAATGGGGTTGTACTCCCTCTGAAGGAGCAGGTCCGCAGCTTGGGGGTTCTCCTGGATGCGCAGCTGCTCCTGGATTCCCAGGTGGCAGCTGTGGCCAGGGGGGCTTTTGCCCAGCTTCAGCTGGTGCACCAGCTGCGACCGTACTTGGATCGTGCAGACCTGGCCACAGTGACCCATGCCCTAGTGACATCTAGACTAGATTACTGCAATGCGCTCTACATGGGGCTGCCTTTGAAGACTGTTCGGAAACTGCAACTAGTGCAGAATGCGGCAGCCCGGGTGGTTGCCGGGGCCTGTCAGTTTGACTCAGTCGGACCACTGCTTCGGCGGCTACACTGGCTGCCGGTTCGTTTCCGGGCACAATTCAAAGTGCTAGTTTTGACTTTTAAAGCCCTTAACGGCTCGGGTCCAGGGTATTTGAGGGACCGCCTCCTTTCTTATAATCCGACCCGTACTCTGAGGTCATCAGGGGGAGCCCTGTTAACCGTGCCGCCATTGACAGAAGTGAGGGGGATGGCGGCACGGAATAGGGCGTTCTCGGCTGTGGTGCCCCAACTGTGGAATTCCCTCCCCTTGGAATTAAGAACGACTCCCTCTTTAGAGACCTTTCGGCGGAGCCTTAAGACGTTTTTATTTAGGACAGCGTTTGACGTCTGACATGGCGGGCTGACCTTTTTAACAAATGGCTTTTAACATATGTAAATGCAGGTGACCCACTGGGGTTGTTTATTTTAACTTAAATTGTTTTAATTAATTTTTAAATGTGTATATATGTATTTTAATGTGTTGGAAGCCGCCTTGAGTGCCCTCGGAAGAAAGGCGGGGTACAAATTCTTTAAAATAAAAATAAATAAAATCCAACCTGCAGCACGGATAGTCACAGCCAGTGCTAAAGCTTGCCGTGTAAATGTGACTCCGCTGCTCTCGTAAATACAGTATGTTCAGATATGCAATGGTTCTCATGTGATCAACCTGCATTTCTAAAGATTAGCAGCAGAGATTACAAAGGCTTCCAGAGCTAATTTTGCCCTCCAGCATGCTTGCACGGAAGACGTATCCATCACCAGCAGGTTGCCAACTTCACTAGATTTTCTTGGGCAAGTTACTGCAAGAACAAAAAACCTGGACACCAGTGGAATATTCTAGAATTTCAGGAAAGTTCCTGTGTTTACATAATTAAACATAATACATAATAATTTATGTAACTGTTTACATAAATTAAAGGCCCAACAATCAGCAAAAGTCATGGGCTCAATCCAGAACACATTGAAAACCAATGGGACTTAAAACTACACAGTCACAACCAGCGCAATCCTGTGTAACCTTGCACCAGTGTAGCAGTAGATGCACCGGTGTAAGTGCACTCATGCCAGTGTAATTGCTCTTACACTGGTGCATCTACTGTTACACCGGTGCAAGGTTACACAGGATTGCGCTGAACATCAGCTACACAAAAATAGGTTTCTGAAACTATAAAAACACTCATAAACATCCATTTATCAGAAACAAAACTATATATAGCCTATATGGGTTAACGGCTGAATTTAATATAAAACCGTTTCATAAATTTGAATAGAATTTCATGTGCAAGACCCAAACAGCAATCCCTGTTGGTCTGGTCCTGGAAAAGCCCTTAGGTGTGTTACTTAATGCCTTAGTGAAGCCCTTAAATGTGTGAACCAGAAGCCTATTCAAGTTGAATGGTCACTCTAAGTTTTCTCAGTGAAGTAAAGCTGAAGTCTGCAGAAACAAGATTGTCTGAGGAAAACGCAGATACTTTCTTCTTATAGGACTAGACTTACCAGATCTCCAACCAGGACAGAGTGCTAGACCTTTAGGAGAAGGAATGTGGGCAGGTGTAGCTTGTTGAACCTTAAAGCACAATCCTAGGCATGTCTACTCAGAAGCAAGCCCCATTACAATGAAGTTTGCTTCTGAGTAGACATGCCTAGGATTGTGCTCTAAGGGTTTAACAAGCTACATCTGCCCACATTCCTTCTCCTAAAGGTCTAGCACTCTGTCCCAGTTGGAAATCTGGTAAGCCTACCTTTTAATAAATCCCTTGAGGATTTGATTCTTAGTTTTTTTTCCTCTTTCCATTTTTGCCTTAACTGGGTTTTCCTTTCCTCCGAAAACCAGTTTTCCTATCAATTTTGTAAGCTAATGTTAATTCTGAGGCTATTTTTCTGAATTAACTGTCTTCTGGAGGATCTTTCTCCATCTCAGTCAATCAGTCCTGTGAGATTCAAGCAGGTTTGGCAAGCTGCAAACTTGATTATTTTCTTTAACTTAGTGGTGGTGGCTTATTGAGCTAAATTTGGAAATGTATAGTGCTGTCCTGTGCAGAAATTGCTCAGAGAAATATCACTGGATTCAGCAAGGGTTTTTTCCCCTGGAGAATGCATTTGGGATTGTTGTCCGAAATGAGTTAAGCAAACAAGTATGGCTTTAAGTGAAAGGAGGGAGGAGTTTAGGTAGTATTATTGCAAATACTAAATAACCAAACTGATAATAATCAAGCTATCCAATACAGCATAACTAAATACTATTATTTAAAATATCATGAGCTCTACCATTTGAGCTAATTTGCCTTCTGAGCATAAATGTCAATTATCCCATGTCTAATCATTACCTTCATAGTGGTAGCTTTGTGAATCTCACTTCTATTTGGTGTCTTTATTTGCACCATAGTTACACCTGCTTTGTTATCTCTTCCATAAATTAATAAGCCATTTGAATGTTTCAGTTACAATTTTGGGTCTGTGTCTAATTCTACTGGTTCTGCTTTATCCCACTGGGGCAGTGCTGGCCAACCTTTCAACATGAATGCTGGTCCTTTAAATGGTTGCATAGGTGAGAGCATTTCAGCAGGTGCAGTTGCTTTAGCAGCACCATCAGCACTTGCAGCTGCCAAAATTCTGTCTTCTACACAGCTCTTAAGAACACAGTAGCCCTAATGGTGGAAGGTTGGCCAACCCTGCACTGGGGTATAAAAAGAACTCAATTTTCAATCCTTCCCTCAAACTAGATTCATTTTTCCTCTGAAATAAAACTTGATTGACAAAAGACATTAGTACAATAAAATGGTGTTTTTTTTTTCAATTGAAGCATATTCAGTTATGTCAATTAAAAATTATTGTTCATCTCCAGCCTAACTTATCTCACCAATAAGTACAAGTAACTTTCTCTGGATTGGAGTCAAATGTCATGTCCAAACAAGGATCTCCGTAGAAATTTCCTCTTAGCAGATGTGCAGCACCTACCATTCCAGACCTGATCCACACTATGAGAAACAATTTACACACTGTCAGGGGAAACTTATGCATGTCTATGCAGCAGATACTGGCTTCAGTGTGACTTACACCAAGGTAAGTGTGTATAGGATTGCAGCCTCAGGTAGATAACTAGTTGGAATAGGACCTTGAAGAAAACATGCCTTTGTTCCAAGAAATATCTAAAACTAAATTTCCCCAATCTCTACAGTGCTTGATTATAAAGAAAGTCACTGGTGATTGCAATATCATCTTGGTGAGGCCTGTAGACCGTGAACACAAGGTGCTGTTGACCATGATGTGACTGAGAGCAGGTAACCATTTTGGAGGTACTGTATTAACAAGGAAAACGTTTGGAGGGACTGGTTGGGGGTGAAAAGCTCCCTTTTTTCAAATGTATGCAGTCCAGTCTTATTGCCTACTCAGAAGAAAGTACCAATGTGTTCAAGTGAACCTTGCTCCCAAACACATGTGCATGGGATTCCAGATGCGTGGTGCAATCTATGTATAAAAAGGTAAAGGTATCCCCTGACAATAAAGTCCAGTCGTGTCCGACTTTAGGGTGTGGTGCTCATCTCCATTTCAAAGCCGAAGAGCCAGCGTTGTCTGAAGATGCCTCTGTGGTCATGTGGCCGGCGTGACTCTCCTTGCCGCAGCGCGTAGCATGCAGCTGGAACACGGAGCGCTGTTTACCTTCCCGCAAGCGGTACCTATTTATCTACTCACATTGACATGCTTTGGAACTGCTAGGTTGGCAGGAGCTGGCCAAGCAACGAGTGCTCACTGTATAGTCCTATACAAATTTACCCTATTGTCCTATTGACAGTGAGACTTCTGAGTAAATATAACTCAGAAGTCAGTTCCAATGAGCCCAGTGGGAATTACTTCTTCGCATGTGTGTTTAGGGATTGCAGCTTTAGTTTCAGGTGGCAAACAGAAAGAAAATCAGAGAGCTAGAGATACAGGATTCCCTCTTCTAATTATGTAGTGAGATAGTGAGTCATCTGAAACCCCAAGAAACTGGATCTGAAAGGCATGCTCTCCAGAGTAGCCCAGGCAAGTTATTAATTGCATTACTTTACAGCTGCTTCAAGATTGAAAGCCAAGTCAGCATATATTATACACTACTTATTTCCAACAGGATTATGACCTGCAAACCTCAGCGATCTTTTTGTTATGGCAACCTTATCTGCATTTCCGACTTCCACTGCCAACTCCATGAAAGCAGCCCTTTCTTTCCCCCATCTGTTCCAAAGAAGCAATAATAATTTAATAATTACAAATTCTCCATATTGTTTGAAATGTTATAATAGTGGGCTCCAATTATCTTTCTAAACATTTCAAGTAAGTGAGAATCCTATTCATGTGCTTTTCAGTTCACGCAAAAGGGCCTAGAAAACTGCATAGAAAAGGAACCATGTTTTCCAAAAGAAACTCAAGTTCTCAATTTTAAATTTTCTCTGGAAATCCTAAATTGGAAAATACTGGCATTTCATATATACATTTGAAAGCTGCCCATTTCTTGGGGTTTCAGGATCTTGTAAACAAAAATACAGGAAGCATCTCTGAAAGGAAAATATAAGTAAATATTATGTCCTTGAATTGTCTTGGTTTTTTACAGGAGAAAGGCCACAAGGAATTGCAGAGTGAAGAGAATGAGGGCAAAGGACTCCTTATTCCTGAACACCCTTCCTTTCCCCTCCAATGAACTGTTAGAGAAAAGGGGGTATGTGAACAGTGTTAGAAAGAACCCCATGGGGGGTAGATGCCCTCACATTTACTCTGATTGGTGTGCAAACAACCACAGAGGAAGTGAACTCATGGGCAAAACATACATTAAAGAGGCTTCAGTGTGCTTCAGTCAGTGGGTGAGAGATGCACCCTACAGAGCCAGAAAGCCCTCCTTCGCTTGGGACAAAGGAGAGTTGACTAGGAGGAGCCTAAAGTTAACCTTTAACCAGCATTACAGTGATAAACACAGAAAGCTGTTTTATACCATCAGACCGTTGGTTCATTTAGGTCAGTACTGTCTATGCTGATTGGTAGGGTCTCTCTAGGGTTTCAGACAGAAAAGGGTCTTTCCCACTCCTACCTGGAGAAGCCAGGAATTGAATCTGAGAACTTCTACTGTACAAGCAAAGCAGCCCCTCCCCAGTGAGGGATGGGGAAGGCATCTATCCCCAGTCAATTTGTATCAGCTGTAGTATCAGCATAAGCACTCGGCATTCTGCAACTCATGTTCGACATTTTATGGTGCTCCTGGCGTGTGCAAACCAGCAGCAATACAGTTCCTGCATCACTCCCTTCTATGAATAGGGAAACACTCTGCATGTCCCCTCATATTACCAAAGCGGCTCTCAACCTCTTCCCAGCCGAGTACCACCTCCGGTGCCACTCTCCTGCTGAGTACCACCAGAAGTGACTGGCGATGACATCATCACCAGTTACTTCCGGGTTTGGGTTTTTGGAGGTCAGAAAACACAGGTAGAAGGCTCTCAGCAGGTGGGAGGGCCCCTCTCAGCATTCCTGAGAGGCTTGGCCAAAGGCAGGAGCATCTTGGGAGTGAAAATGCGGTCCTCACAGCACCATGTCGGGGCAGGGTTCCAGCGGTTCAGTGGACCGAGTACCACAAGCAGTCAGTCGAAGTACCACTAGTGGTACAAGTACCACTGGTTGAGAAACCCTAACCAAATGTTTCTTTTCCCCCTATTTACAATTTATGTCAGAGGAGCTACACTACCTTCATGATAAATATCAAAACCTCCATGATTTCCCCCCCAAAAGAACAGTCTTGAAGAAATGCAGTACCACACACACACACCACAGTGAAACAGCTGAAACAGCATACATGTTCAGTCTCTTTGTTCCAACATTGAGCAGCAGTGCAAAGAACAAGTGGGACACAAAAAAGCAAAACACACCTTGATGCAAAAAAGGATGAACGAAGAGAGGTAGTGCAGAAAAGCTAATGGGATTGATGAATTTGGTCCCCACATGGCAACCAACCCAGAGGTTAGCATGGGATTTCCATCAATGCAGCAATTGTTCACAGGAACAAACCTGTCACACATTTCCAGCTTTTTCCTTTTCTTCAGCTCCAGCTTTTGCATAAGGTTGTCAATGTCTCAATTGTCCTTTACCCTCCCATGACTACTATCTTGGTGTTGCTGTTCCAGTTGCATTGCTAAAATTTCAGGGGGCAAATCTCATCCCCACCCACCTCAAAAAACACAGGGCAAGGAATGCAAAGGAAGTGTGCGTGCAGTGGAGTGTTTTTCAGGCTGCAGTCCCTTCCAGTCTCCCCTCCTCCTCCACGTCCCCTCCGCCAACCCTCCAGCCTTCCCCATCCATCTGCCCCCACACAGTAGCTGTGATGAGGCTGAGTGGCAAAGCTGCTCCCTCTGAGCCTCCACTCCCAAGCTGCAGTCCCTTTCCAGTCTCCCCTCTCCCCACAAAGAAACATCCAATGACCATTATGGAGCCTTAATATTCTTCCCCTGAGCCCTGCTCAGGCATAGTTTGGGCAGAGCCATTTGATAGGTCTGTTCACAGTCATCAGATGAAGCTAACTCCTGACCAGGAAGTAATAGTCTCTGTTCTTTGTGCCACTTTGTCTCCCAATAGTCATATAAAGGGGTGTCGTTCAGGAGAAGCGGAGCGCTGCGACTTCTCCTACAGCAGAGCGATTATATCAGTAGCAGCAGAAACGCTCAGGTGCTGCCTTTAAAAATGTTTCAAATCAGGCTCACCAAGTAGCAAACTGGGAAATTTGCCTAGGGTCGTATGTTAACATCTTTCCCATGGATTGTCTGAGAAACAGTATGCAGTTCGTGTTACACTAAATCCTATTGATGTTGAGGCCAGCGGGTGGCGCAGTGGGTTAAACCGCTGAACCATGAGCTATCGATCGAAAGGTCAGCAGTTCGAATCCGTGACGGGGTGAGCTCTTGTTGCTTGGCCAGCTCCTGCCAACCTAGCAGTTCCAAAGCATGTTAATGTGAGTAGATAAATAGGTACCGCTTGCGGGAAGGTAAACAGCACTCCGTGTTCCAGCCACATGCTACGCGCTGCAGCAAGGAGAGTCATGCCGGCCACATGACCACGGAGGCGTCTTCGGACAACGCTGGCTCTTCGGCTTTGAAATGGGGATGAGCATCACACCCTAGAGTCGGACACAACTGGACTTTATTCTCAGGGGTCACATTTACCTTTTTTTTTTACCTTAAGTCCTATTGATAGTGAGACTTTTGAGTAAATATGCCTAGTCTAGCACTCCAATATACTTTTTATATTTTTCTGGAATTTAATTTTTTTCCCCCAGTTTTTACACATTTTTTTTAAACTATTACAACCCAGTCCAAGAGTTTAGGATGGAATGAGCTAGCTCTTTAAATGAAGGATAATACATTTCAAAGTAGGGATAAGTTACAGAAGAACACAATCTAAGACAGAAATTTAACCTAATTTGATTATTAATATTTTTTTGCTATAGTGTTGATGGGATGTGGCAATGGGTCATAGCTACGTGGGGAGTTATAATGAGCTCCTGCACTTCAAAATGTATCACTTCACCACTGGTGATACACCGATGCAGCCTGGTGACCCACTCAGAAAGATCCCACTGGCAGATGGTGACCCATAATTTCTGTACGTGGGTACCAATTTACTCTAAGGGCCACACTAGACATTACTTAAAGGATTCCTTCCCTTAAAGTGAAGTTGGGCAAAAACAGCAGCTGTGGGGGAAGGGAGGATTTCAGCAGGAAGACAGTATGGGGAAACTCCGTCCCCCCACAGTCCCAGTTCAGATCAAGGGCCCCTGTTTTTTGTCAAGGAAAACAAAAATGGGGAGTCCAGGTTACAAGATTCCAACATGAAGTAATGTCTAGTTTGACTCAAAGTTGGCATTTCTAATAACATTCATATTTTAAAATAATGACCAGTTCCTGGTTTTACCCTCCTAATAGATTAGCATCTATTCTATGATTAGAATAGTCAACTTTGTCACAAACAAATATACAGGTACATTGGAAAACTGAGCTGGGCAGGAATCTACCACCTTGGCACTCTTAACTCTCCCAATAGAGGGTTGAAAGTCTGCTCAACCATAGCCACCCCATTTTCAGTGTCCAAGCTTGGGGTACACAAGCAGAGATAATCTGGACACTGCCTTCAGTGCCTACCCTTCCCTTATGCAGGAGACACAGTACTCTATCATGCAGCAGTCTATCATAAAGGGTTGCCGGAGCACTTTATGCTCCTAAAAAGGAGTTTCAAGGAGCCCCACCAGCACATGTGCAGAGTCTTGGGGAGCCCCAGAGTGCTGGGCATGCACGGAGTGGCACAGCACCAAGCCCAACACCGATTGCCGACAAAGAGCTGGAACAGGAGGGGAATGAGGAAGAAACAGGGGAGGCAGGAGGGATGAACAAGCAAACTGGGCAGGGGGCAGATGGCGGCCACTTCTGGTATGCTTGTGGAGCCCCTGAAGGGGTCTCAGAGAGCCCCAGGGCTTCTAGGAGCCCACGTTGAGAAATGTTGCTACAATGCATCCACACACGACCTGATTGCTGCAGTCACCATCTAGCATCACCTCCCAACCCCACATAAACACTTGTGCAGCACATTGCACGGCCTACCTTTGGTTAAAGAATGGATTCCAAGCTTCACTTGCGAGAAATTCCCACTCCCTATTTCCCCTCTGATGCGGTAAAACCCAATCCTCTTCCCCAGGGTCAATTCTTTCACCACCTTTTCATCTTGGGACATATCCAACGTGAGTTTCTCAAAAGGGGTCAGCCGGTGCTGCCTGCCCTGCTCATCTTCCGCGTAGACCTCACTCTTCGTATAGTCCTCTCCACTGTCTTCCCGATTCCACCTAACATATCGATGGTTCCCTAGAACTCCATTAATATATCCTGTGGTCATAGTCCAAGGGCAATCATGTATCCGTTGGCATTAGCTGTTCCCCAGGAAGAACTCGGAAACACTGGCCCAAACATACAAGAAACTGTGACAGCTTAAGCTGAAGCTACTGTGAGTTCAAGGTATCAGTTAGCACTAAGTTTACTCAAATCATAACTGCTGGCAAATGCATCACTTGTTTCTTCCAAATAAAAATTAGAGATGGAATGGAAAGTCACTGGTGTCTATTCCATCTAGCCATTTTAATTTGAATGCCGAGGGATTAATGAAGGTGTTGTAATTAAAGCTGTAAACAGTACATCACAAAAGCAGGGACCACACACTTCAGTGGACATTTCTTTAACTTTCAGGTTTCTGCACAAGCACAAACAAACTACTTGACTTCGCAACTGCTTTGAATATCTCCAGGAGTCCTTCAGGTCCCTTTGAACAGCTGACCTCATCAGGTAGAAGATGATACAATTCTCCCCTCTTTGATTCAGGTCCCAATTCAGGAGCTGAAATCTGGAGTTTCTGTTGCTACATTCTTTCGCCGGTGATGCTTTTGCTCCAATTTGGAAATCCTCAAGCTCTCCTTTGAAGCCCTATTGCAAAAGGCTTGATTCTGCTTCTTTTTGTTGCCATTGTTGGTTCTGTGTAAAAGGCTGGTGCCAGAGAATGCTAAGACGGCTACAAGCTGTGTGTTGGAAGGAGAGGAAAAGAAATAGTTTTTCAGTACCACTGGAGTCACATGCAAGGGCAGGGAAGGATTAAATAACTGTCATGTCACTTTAGCCCTCCTTTGTTTAGGTGAGTCTTCTTTACAGCCTCAAGCCTTCTGAAAATTTTGCCAGATGCAATGTATTCCTAAAAGGAGGAAGATGCAGAAAAGTTGGTTAGAGCATTTGCATAATTCATTCTGAAAGCAGAGCAACCAATTTCTTCCTCTGCAGATTCAGTTTCAGGAAAGATAATGATTGCATCCTGCACTTCAGTGGTCCTTACAGCAGTCTCAATGGTACTCGGGAGCATTCTTATAGTTCAAGAGGGGTTTTGAATCAAAGCTGTGAATCATCAGCATCTCTGACCAGAAAACAGCCTGCTAGACGAACAGCTGATGAAGAAATGACTTCCCTCTGTGCTCTCTTCTCTTTTGCAAGGGCAGAGCTGCATCCTTACATAACCGATTAAATAATCATTTTATTAGCCCAAGAACTTCATGGTGAGCTCCAGCAATGCCCAGTAGTTACTGCAGTTCTTTATCTTTCAACTGCATCTATGAAACACAGAACTTGGTAACTACAGTATACCAAATTCTGGATCGTGCCTGCCAAGTTAGCTCTTTGTGTCCTTGCACCACCTCATCCTTGTACCTTAGTTTCTCAATATGCTCTGGCCCATGGCCTTTGCCCCGCCAGCTTGACTGCCCTCACCCATCCAAAGCTTTTTAAAGGGGCATCCATTCTCCCTTGCTGTCCCTTAGCCCTGAAATGCCCCCCAGGACATCTAAGCATGACTCCTTGAACCCATCCTTTCAATTAGGCTGGGAGGGCATCCCCCTGTCTTCATCCTTCCTTTGGTCTCCCTCCCCAAATTAAAACAAAGCCTGAGCATAAACGTTTGGCTGGTACAACGTTCTCTCTTTGTCTTTGAAAATTGGAGCTCGCAGTTTAGCTAGTTCACAACAGATTTTGAAAGCAGAACGTCTGACAATTTAAACGTACACACTTCTGACATACAAATCTGAACGTATGCTTTTCCTATGAACAGAAGTATATATTCGCAGTTCATAAGGTAAAGGTGACCCCTGACAATTAAGTCCAGTCGTGTCCGACTCTAGGGTGTGGTGCTCATCCCCATTTCAAAGCCGAAGAACCAGCGTTGTCCGAAGACGCCTCCGTGGTCATGTGGCCGACATGACTCTCCTTGCCACAGCACGTACCATGCAGCTGGAACACGGAGCGCTGTTTACCTTCCCGCAAGCGGTACCTATTTATCTACTCGCATTGACATGCTTTGGAACTGCTAGGTTGGCAGGAGCTGGCCAAGCAACGAGCGCTCACCCCGTCGCGGGAATCGAACTGCCGACCTTTCGATCGACAGCACGCTTTTCTTGGCAGGGGCAGGTGATGGCACTGGAAGCAACCGCTGCAGTTGCGATGGAAGCAATTCATCATCAACGTTTGCTCCCTGCCATATTATGAGATCTTTGTTCTAAGAAAAAAAGAAAAAAAATTGTCTCACAGAAAAAGTGGGTTTTGTGGTGTAGCGTATGCAGGTGTCCTGGAAGGGCACTGCAGGTCCAGGAAGTGGCAAGAGAGACCGGGCAGAGTGGTGGAAGTGAAACTAGCATACCTGATTTCTACTGAAATACTCAGTATTTGTATAATGCTTTCTCTGTGACTGCAAATTATTTCACATGCAGTCCCTTGATGGAATCTTTACAACAGATCTGTAAGCACTGGTGTCACTGCAGGGAGGGCGGAGCTCTAAGTTCCGCCGCAGTCAGACCCTCCAGTTAGGGGGCGGGGCGGGGGCGCTTCATGCTCCCGTGTAACGGAGGGTCTGACCGCGGCGGAACTTAGAGCTCCGCCCCCCCCTGAAGTGATGCCAGTGTCTGTAAGTTGAGTAACAGTCAGGTCCTAACCAACTTTCTAACGGTGGTGCAGTCATGTTAGCCACCACCACCACCACCACCACCACCAGTATTTATACACCACCTTTTCTTTGTTCATCGGATTTCTCCTCTGACTTTAATTCAAAGGCGGTTTACACAGGCAGGCTTTCTAAACCCGAGGGTTTTTTTACAATACAATATGTTCTAATCTTGCATACCCTTCATTCTAGATGGTTTCCTTCACAGTCCAGCCTCTCTCTGGCATTTGCCTCATCATGCTTTGACTGACAGGCAACCTTGACTACCACTCAAAGTGCAGCTGCAGCTTCTCTCCCTCATAAAGGCTCTGCAGCTTATCAATGGCGTGCTGACAGCTCTCCGACAGACTTCCGGCCTTCCCGAACTGCCGGCCTTGAGATCTTCAGGCATATGAGACGACCACTCTACCAACTGAGCCAGACCTCCTAATGGGGCACGTGCTGTATCCTGGGAGTGGGGGGAGTCACGGAAGCTTCCTCAAGCTAAGGGAACATTTATTCCTTTACCTTGGGGCTGCATCGGCATTGGAAAGTCAGAATTTTGACAGATTCATAGAGGAAAAGACCATCACAGGTTACAAGCCATAAGCAACCTCCTGGTTTTAGAAGTGGGATTTCTCTGTGCCAGGTGCAAGGGAGTGTCAACGGGAAACAGGTTATCTTGTTGTCTTGTGTGCTCCCTGAGGCATCTGGTGGGGCCACTGTGTGATATAGGAAGCTGGACTAGATGGGCTTTTGGCCTGATCCAGCAGGGCTCTTCTTATGTTCTTATGAAAGTCAGTTAGGATTGGGCAGTAAGTTTTATCTCCATGTTGCAGCTGGACAACTGAGGTAGGGAAGGAGGTGCTCGCCTAGGGTCACCTGGTAAGAATCCATCGCAGAGGTGAGATTTGAACTGAAGCTCAGTCTCTTAGCCACTTCAGCTCTCACATTTTCTTATGATGTGTACTTGTTGCTGACGTATAATCTCTATTTGCATGCAATACTAACAGCACCCAAATGTATCTATCTGGCTGGTTAAGATAGCAGCTTTCTTGCACTAGAACAGAATAACTTTATTATAGTGTATTACAGTTACTGGACACACCAGAAAGTATATAGATTTCTAGTATCTAAATGGAAACAGACCCATTTTATTGTGGTTTTATAACTAGCGATGGAATGGTGTACATCTATTATTGATCTAGAGGTACCTAACACATGCAGTAAATAATACATAAAACATCTTCTCCCACTCAGACGTCAGTTTGAGGGCATCGGCATTCCCATGTGCTGGTGAAGCTTCCCCAGCTGCAAATGTTTCTCCCATCACTTCAATCAAAGGCAACTCCTTACATGCAAAAGGAAGCATCAACAGCAACAAATGGACAATGCCTGCTCATGCAGTAAGCAGTACTGCAGTAAGCATGCATCCAGTAAGCATCCATCACAGCATACAAGCCACGATGGGGATAAGTAACCTCCTGGTTGGAGGAGTAGGTTTTCTCTGTGCCAGGTGCAAGGGAGTGGTGACGGGATGCAGGTGTCTTGTTGTTGTCTTGTGTGCTCCCTGAAGCATCTGGTGGGGCCACTGTGTGATACAGGAAGCTGGACTAGATGGGCCTTTGGCCTGATCCAGCAGGGCTCTTCTTATGTTCTTATTAAGTGTGCATGTGGGGCTCTGACATTTTGCAGGTGGCAGGGAAGGAAGTGATGGATTCCAAGTTTTCTTTTGCATAGTACGCTAATCACAAGACCTCCAGCGAAACAGGTTGCTCACATGCCAGTTGTGTACACCACACAATGAGTATCCAGTCTCTCACATAATATGTACTTTTTCCTTATGTAATTCATACTAGAGGACATGCTAACCCAGTGAC
Source organism: Plestiodon gilberti rubricaudatus (assembly GCA_026170595.1). Taxonomy (NCBI): domain Eukaryota; kingdom Metazoa; phylum Chordata; class Lepidosauria; order Squamata; family Scincidae; genus Plestiodon; species Plestiodon gilberti. The sequence goes on along the minus strand of JANXHW010000002.1, from coordinate 20,598,262 downwards.
TCCAGGTTTAGGGCAGATAGGCAATGTACCAAAAAAAAAAAAAATCTGCTGTTACTATTGATTCAACACATTTGATTTTCATCACTTTTCTAGCTGTGTTCATAATTTGTTGGCCACCATCAGGCAACCTAATTGCATTCAATTCCCCCTACTAGGTGACTGCAGAAGTCAGTACTCAGTGGATGCATAAATGGTCATCCAAATCCATCCTCTGTTTCTACACAAGGATTGTGTAGAAAAAAGGATTTTCCTGGACAGGCACAGTATCCAGCGGCGGAACATCAGTGGAGCGTGTGGAGCAGGAGCTCCAGGCGCTCGGGTGGGAGGGCGCGATCGGAGGAAGTGACGAAGTGCTGGATCGGCCCTCCCTCCCTCCCTGGAGCCTGTTAGGCTCCGAAATGCGTGGTAAACGGGCGGGGGGGCGCGTCGACGTCACACAAGGGCGCAGGCCCCGCCCCCACGCGCCCGACCCGCGCCCGTCATCATGACGATGCTTTCATTTCCATCACCATTCAACCTGTCTCACAACTGTGCATTCATTCTCGTACTTTTAAACAAGTGACTTATTCTGCTGTGTGCATATTCTGCTGTTTGCCTGATTTTCTGAAGAACTAAAATCTATGAGTCTAGCTTTTGGGGACTCTCCATCATCTCATGGGAACTGAACTCATGCCCGAAAATATACAGCTATATCAGGAAAGTTTGCTATTGGCAGACAAGCAGTCTCTCATGGAAGCTTGTCAACCATTACCACTGAGGAACCCTTGGATAAGTTGCCAAGAACCCCAAGCCTCCTTAGAACACAGTTTGAAAATACTGTACATGGTTTAAGCAGATCAACACAAACTATTTTCTGCTCATATCTAACCAACCACTGGAGGGTCAGTGCAATGTAGTTGAGAATATGAAACTTGGACTCAGGAGACCTGGGTGCAAATCTTTGTTCATCTATGAGGTTCAAAACAGACATGGGGAGAAAGGCGGGGTAAAAATATTGTAAATAAAAAATATATTGTAAATAAATTACCTTACAGGTGTATCATTACACACACACACACACACACCCCTATTAGGTTGACTGTGATATTTTAGACCCTTGACCTGGGCAGGTGTCCTGCCAGGCGACAGTCCAGTCTTACTGCTTTTTATTTATTTATACATTTACTGCATCACTGAGAAGAGTGCAAAGGACCTAAGACTTCTGACAAAGCAAAAGCAGAGACTGTGCACTGGCTTTCTATATCTGTATTAACGAGGGATATAAATAGCAGACCAGCTTAAGGGCAGTGCAGCTTAGGACAATCGTGGTAGATGGATATAGCAGAGAAGGAGACAACAGTCCTCCCGTTCTGGCACATTTATGATTCAGAATCTATTTTTTGCATTTTCTGTTTCATTCCTGACGTCAGTCTCCATGCATATGCCACATTCAATTGCAATAAATGCACATCATGGGCTCTGAAGCATTCATTCTCCCGTTACATAATCAAAACACAAGTCTAAGCACCTAACAAAAGACTGGATCAGTTTTCTGATAACAGTAGTTATACAACTACAGGTTATGCTGTAGCAAAAGTATTTCAGACACAGCTCTTTCCTAGGGCTTTGCACACTGGCTGCATTGGTTAAGATCTGAAGCACCCTGAACTGAATCACGGAGCTTGATGCAGATTGTAGCTCAGTGGCAGAGTATATGCTTCACGTGCAAAAAGTCCCAGATTCACAGTCCAATCCAACGGAAGTCACCAGCAACAGAATGAGCATTCCGTCGCCAGAAGAGGTCGCAAACATACCGTAAGGCACGTTTGCGCCTCCTCGGGAGTAAGGGCAGCCGGCGCAAGGCCGCCCGCCCTCACTCCGGCGATGGGCCCAGCCGCGACCGGCAGCAGACGGTAAGTCTCCCACCACCGCCGGCCCGGGGGAGGGTGGTCATTGGCCCCAGCGACCCGGGAGGGGGCAGGGGATGGCCGTCAGCCATATTCTAGCCCCTGCCGGGCGCCGGAGCTTTACACAACCTCCTCTTACTTCCGCCAGCAAAATAGCTGACGGAAATCCAAGGAGGCCGATCCGGGCGGCTGCCATTTACACTCGGGGAAGGAGACAAGCATCTCCTTCCCCAAGTAGACCTCTCGCCCGGCAGCCACACTGGCTGCCGGTGCACAGGATCCGGCGGGCGGCCCATGGGCCACCGGCCGGATCTTACGTAGAATTGAGCTGTCAATTCCTGCCCTCTCTAGGTAGGGCCATGAAAGGCCCTTGGTTTGAAGCCTTGGAAAGCTGCTGCCAGTATAGACAACACTGAGAAAGACAGGCCAATGGTCTGGCTCAGTAGACAGCAGCTTCGTTGTTCAGATGACCACAAGTTCAGTTTACCATGTACTCTTTGACTTCTAGCACTTGTGCTACATGTAACATGTTGCCACGGTCTTGCTGTCAAATGTGCATTTTTTTCTGTTCCTATGCCAGCAGCGTAGCCAGGGGCACCCCCCCGGGGCATTTCCTGCAGCCAAGTACTGGCTCCAATGGTGAGTGGGAGGGACCACGATGCACCTGCATGTAATGCCGTGCAGCACTTATCGCACCACCCCTCCTCTGGTTACGCTACTGTCCTATGCAACCTTAATAAGGGCCCACAAGGAAACTTACAAAACAGGTACACAAAACACAATAGTCACTAAAAATGAAAATAACCTAGCAAAGGCCAATGTCTGAGAGGCCCCACTTAAGATTGCACCTTTCCTCCTCCTAAAAGTAATTATGTTGCACCTTTCCTCCTCCTAAAAATAAGTGCAGGTTCTGAGCTTGTGTTTGTATATAAATATCAGTTTTACTGTGTGACCCCCCCCAAAATCTCCATAGAATGAGAAAAAAAACTGCCCCTCTCTTCACACCATGCATCATTTTATTAACTTCTATCATTTTTCCTCTTTTCACCTTTTTTTCCATTTCATTTTATTTTTTTCACCTTGTTTCTGATCTAAAACGCCCAAAATGTTTTAAGCCTTCCTTGTAGGGAAGATATTGCAGCCCTGGCTAATATTAATTGACCCTTTCTTACAGAGTTCTCTTAACTATACATGGAAAGTCTGACATTCTGGAAACACACCAAACTAGTGATGCTGTCGCAGCTTGAAATATCCTAAATACGACCTCAGGGCAATGATCTTCTTCAACCTGAAGAGAGTACAGGTGGGCCCCCATATCTGCTGGGAATATGTTCCAGGCCCCTCCGTGGATACTTGAAACCGTGGATAAGAGTGAACACCCCCTCCATGGTTTCCTGAGGGCCCCCCCACCCTGCCTCCCCTGCAGGAAGGCATGCTTGCCCCCCCCCAGATCTTATTTTTCTTTCAGCAAGCTTTGTTTCTTCCTTAAAACAAACAGAGAAGCAGCCTCCATTGCAGGCAAGTAGAACGAGACTAAGTCCTAGAGAGGCTCTGCAAGGTTTCTGTTAACCTTGCAGAGCCTCTCTAGTACTTAGTCTCATTCTACTTGCCTGTAATAAGCAGCCAGAGGCTGCTTCTCCTGTTTCTTTAAGGAAGAAACGAAGCTTACTGGGAAAAAAGTAAAAGCCTGGGGGGGTCCCCATGATCCGTGGATAACTGAAACCGTGGATAGCGAATCAGTGGATATGGGGGGCCACCTGTATTCATCCTTCCTTGGTTCAGATTGTAATCCTCCCTCCTATTTACATATCTGACAGTGGCAGGGAGATCTCACTAGAGACTCCATCCCTCCTTGGCACCTGCTGGAATTCTGCTACAGCAGCAGCTCAGGAAGCTGGACTAGATGGGCTTTTGGCCTGATCCAGCAGGGCTCTTCTTATGTTCTTATGTAGGTGTCAAGGCCCTGGAAAACATACCATAATTCTCCCAGAGGGTCCAAGTCTTTTGCATGGCAGGTACCTTAGAAACTACAGTACATGTCTCAGGGTCTCAAGCACCCAGGATACTACCAAAGCAGCATTCTAGCATGTTTAAGGGGAAAAGGTGGTAAGAAAGGGCCTTCAACCAGGTAAGGGGAAAGACAACAGTGGAGCAAGTCACATCGGCTACTGCACAGAGTTTGGGGGAGGGCTTTTTGACTCTATCATACTCTTGATGACGTCATCAATAGAATCATGCCAGTGATCATGTCCACATTGGGTTAAGAACAAACCAGGCTATTTTCTGATTTCTTTCTTTTTAATAGCCCAGATTGAATCAGCAAAGTTCACTCATTAGTACTTCTAGTTGGTAGACTATTCAAATCAACTGAGCTCTCATCTCATCCATTTTTAACATAGCTGTGAGAAAAAGCAGCCAGCACTAGGCAATTTACTTTCAGTGACCTCACACACGGCAGCAATTACAAAACCTCCGTGATCTCTCTTTGACAGGCTCTTAATCTCTGAATACAGTTGGCAAGATTGGCTTTTAAGCAGCCTGCTGCAGTAATCCTAGCTTTCACTGCTTTTAATTCAAGGAGAAGCATCCTGAGCATTTATGGCCAAGTGAAACGACAATTATCGGGAGTGCGCTACTTCCTCTTCTGAAGAGGCGCAAAGTTCAGAGCAGCCTTTGGAGAGCCAGTTCCTTTCAGAGGAGGACACAGTAAAGCCTTCCAGAATCCAGTGAAACATTCACAAACCTGAATTCACAGGCTGAAAATGATGGTTTGGGAAGCAGTAACTAGCACACGTCCTGTCAATGTCAAGGGAGAAGTGGCACAAGCTCTGAGAGCCATTTCACACACAACACAGTAGCAATGGCACATTTACCAAATGAGTATAAACTCATCAGGGAACCACAGCCAATCCAAGCTCCCTGGCAATTATACCTGCATCATACATGCATCTGCAAACATGCATTTGTTATGTCCACACCTTATACGTTTATGTATATACTAGCGCAGGGGTTCTCAACCTGTGGTATGGGTACCCCTAGGGGTATGCGGACCACTTGCTGGGGGTACGCCAAGCCCTGCCCCTTATCTGGCCCATCAACAGCTAATTAAGTGTTAATTGACATGTACTTTTATTCTTTTCCCCACCCCATTTTCTGCAGCTTCTTTTCAGCATCTGTTTGCTTGTTTTGTATGAAAGGGAGATGCATTTTTATTTTTAAATGATTAATTAGCTAATTAATTAATTGATTAATCCAATTAATTGGCAATTAATTAGCAGGGGGTACTTCAGAAAATTGGACCGTGATAGGGGGTACCCGGGCCTCAAAAGGTTGAGAACCCCTGTACTAGTGTGATGCTACGGGATGCAAGTACTTTAAATCCATTTTGTCTCCAATAAATTTTCCTTTGATTGCAATGAACCAATTAAATGTAGCACAACTACCCCATGTAAGACAACACCCTGCATTTACTAAAAGTCATGGTTCCATCAAATGATAGTTGTCCCCCTCGCTGTTGTGGGACATGATAGAGCTCCTCCCAGTTGTCCACCACATGCCTTACGATTAGCTCACGCACCTCCCTAGCCATTAGGTGAGTGTCATACATGAGATGGGAGAAGGACCGAAACAGGCAGGCTCCATCTTCTGTGATGTGGACAATTGTGTGAGGCACCATCTCCCCATTTATTTATTTATTTTATTTAAAGAATTTATACCCCACCTTTCTCCCGAGGGCACTCAAGGCATTAACATTTAGAAACTCAATTAACATTTAGAAACTCAATGGCCATACCAGCTTAAAAAGCAATAGAGTGACAGCACAATCCACGCTAACTTCAGACAGGTGGAGCACGCGCTCCGCCATTATAAACTGTTGCAAACGTCTAAACTGTCGGTTTGCAAACGCAAACGTCTAAACAGTCTAAACTGTTGCAAAAGACCTCGGGCAGATACCGCTGCCCGAACGGCCACTCCTGACTAAAGAATTAAGTCAAATACAGGTTAAAAGAGAATACATCTTAGACTTAATTGACAAATTAAAGATCAATAAGTCACCGGGCCCAGATGGCATTCACCCAAGAGTTCTGAAGGAACTCAAGAATGAAGTTGCTGATATCTTGACAAAAATATGCAACTTGTCCCTTAAAACGGCCACTGTGCCAGAGGATTGGAGGATAGCTAATGTCATGCCAATCTTTAAAAAAGGAAGGAGAGGGGACCCGGGAAACTACAGGCTGGTCAGCCTAACATATGTTCCAGGGAAGATGGTGGAAAGCCTCATCAAGGATAAAATCGGAAAGCATATAGAAGAACAAGTTTTGCTGAGGGAGAGTCAGCATGGCTTCTGCAAGGGGAAGTCTTGCCTCATAAACCTTTTAGAATTCTTTGAAAAAGTCAACAGGCATGTGGATGCGAGCGAACCCGTGGATATTATACATCTGGATTTTCAGAAGGCGTTTGACACGGTCCCTCATCAAAGGCTCCTGAAAAAACTCCACAGTCAGGGAATAAGAGGGCAGGTCCTCTTATGGATAAGGAACTGGTTGAAGACTAGGAAACAGAGAGTGGGTGTCAATGGGCAATTTTCACAATGGCGAGAGGTGAAAAGCGGTGTGCCCCAAGGATCGGTCTTGGGACCGGTGCTTTTCAACTTGTTCATAAATGACCTGGAGTTGGGGATAAGCAGTGAGGTGGCCAAGTTTGCTGATGACATTAAACTTTTCCGGGTGATGAAGACCAGCAGGAATTGTAAAGAGCTCCAGAAGGATCTCTCCAAACTGGGAGAATGGGCAGCAAAATGGCAGATGCACTTCAATGTAAGTAAGTGTAAAGTGATGCACATTGGGGCAAGAAATCAAAACTTCACATACACGCTCATGGGTTCTGAGCTGTCTGTGACAGATCAGGAGAGAGATCTTGGGGTGCCGGTGGACAGGTCGATGAAAGTGTCGACCCAGTGCGCGACAGCTTTGTAGAAGGCCAATTCCATGCTTGGGATCATTAAAAAAGGGATTGAGAATAAAACGGCCAATATTATTATGCCGTTGTACAAATCACGCCGCATCTGGAGTATTGCGTGCAGTTCTGGTCGCCGCATCTCGAAAAGGATATAGTGGAACTGGAAAAGGTGCAGAAGAGAGCGACCAAAATGATTAGTGGGCTGGGGCATCTCCCTTATGAGGAAAGGCTACAGCATTTAGGGCTCTTCAGTCTAGAAAAAAAGGCACCTGAGGGGGGACATGATTGAGACGTATAAAATTATGCATGGGATTGAGAGAGTGGATAAAGAAAAGCTCTTTTCCCTCTCACATAACACTAGAACTAGGGGAAATCCACTCAAATTGAGTGGAGGGAGGATTAAAACAGACAAAAGAAAATATTTCTTTACCCAGCGTGTAATTGGTTTGTGGAAACCACAGGAGGTGGTGATGGCACCTGGCCTGGATGCCTTTAAAAGGGGATTGGACAGATTTATGGAGGAAAAGTCCATCACTTCATTTCCTCCGAAGGAAACTCCCACCCCTTTTGGCTGGCAAGTGCTTCTGGGACACATGTAGACACAAGAAGTCTGCCAAAGGATGGTTGGCAGCGCCAGAGAAGGGATTGGCATGGCTTTTGCCTCAAAGAAATCCCTGGATTGCAGTGAACGTGTGGTTAAAAAAAAATGTGAGCTGAAACCCACGGATGTGACACGCATAGCGAAACACATGTGGGCTGTATTTTTCCACAGAATAACTGCACGTTTGGTTTGAGCCCTAGAAAAATGATGAAGAAAAATGAGTGGTTAAAACAGAGACAAATATGACTACATTTTTAAAAGCCTGCAAGCCAGGGACTACAAGAGATCATGGCCTCTTTTGAAATGCCATAGCTGTTTTACATGATAAAGACCACCAGGTGCAACGTCCTTGGCATATAAGCCTCTCATGGTTGTGCAGCTTACCTTTCTAGCTTTTGTTCTATGAAATCCATTGAAGTTTCTCCTAGTTCTTTGAAATAACGGAGCACGCACCCACCCACCCACGTCAATGTGGGCTTGACTGAGATGGAAAACATTTTACCTTTCTCCCAGATTTTCTTTAGTCTTTTGAAATTACCTTTGCCACTAATCCTCATGAAGTATGATAAAATATTTTGCACTCTTGTGCACAATATTGTGCGCCACCCCTGCAATGTTACTCAAGCAGTTGGAAGTTCAATTCAGAGTTCATGGGGTGCAGCATTTATAAGGTGCAAGTGGCTTGCTAAAATGTGGCTAATAATTTTCTTACATGGGGAAAGAAAGGAGTGGGTTCACTCATTATATTTGGGGACAGTTTATATGGGTTGGGAACAACACATATCCCAATGTTGTTGCTTGATCACATGCGTTATCTGTCCTTCAATGAAAACATGATCATCAGAGAATAAGCACAGTAGTTCTTTTTATTAACATTTGGGGCTAGTTATCTCTGGCAGTACAGCTCCGGTGCCTTATACACTGCACTACTAGGACAACTTGCAGGGAGAGAGACTGGCTGACCTGAGCAGAGGCGTTTCTACAATAGGGGCAGTACTGTAAGTTGAGCCCCATCCTAGTCCCCTACAACCAGGAACGAGGAGGCCCCGCCCCCTCGCCGTCAGAGCCATTTCGTGCAGTGAAGGCAACGGGCAGGGAGTCTCCTGCCCTTTGCCTTCACCACACGGAATGGCTCCAACGGAGAGGGGGCGGGGCCACCTCATGCCGGCTTGTAAACGGGGACTAGGACAGGGCGCAACTTACAGTACCGCCCCTACTGCAGAAACGCCTCTGGACCTGAACCTTGCTACTTTACAATACACACATGGTAATGATCATGAAGGAAACTATGGCCCAGGAGGAATCAGGTGACTGGGAGGTCTCTATATAAGATCGGGTCTCTGCTGACTCTATAGAATAACTTGCTCGCTTTGTCTCTGACTTCTTGGTACTTGACCCACAAGTTGTCCTTGTCCGCACCATCTGTCCCTGGTCCTCCAGAACACCATCTGCCTGCTCTGGAACCTGACCACTGCCCTGCTGCCTCAGAACACATATGGAGCAGACAAGAAGTTAAAAACTGAAAGCTGCCATCATTGGGTGCCATCTCCGTCGGTCCCTTGGTATCTCTATGAAAACACCTATACAGTTTGCCAGTGATGTAGACTTGAGTCTAATGACTCAGACTCAAGTAGCATCAATGACTTGACTCAGACTTGACTCAGCGATTGTAAAAGACTCGAAAGACTTGACTCGAGACTTGGAGCCTTTTACGACAAGTCGAATTTTATTCAGGTTTAAACCCGTTTTCCTCGTTAAATAGATAGGGACTCGCGCAACCCCCATCCAAAGACTCAGGACTTGGGGGCAAAGACTTGGGACTTGGACCCAGAGACTTGGGACTTGACTCAGAGACTTGATCCACATTCCTGCAGTTTGCACTGGAAGTTAAGAGTGGAGGACATTCAATTTTAGTCCAGAAGTGCCAATAAGAACTCCTATGCTTGTTAATCTAAGCCTTTTCCATCTCTGTGGAATATAATTTGTAATCTTGTGGTACATCAGATAAAGGAATGTCTTTTTAAGTAAAAGTAAAATTCAGAAAAGGGGGTGGGAAGGGATCTCAGAACTGCTGAAATCCAAAGGACAGAGACAAAGACGACGTTCACATAACCCAGGCCTTAGTCCCAATTATTGTGATGGATTGCTGACTCACACAGAACTTTCTAACAATATAAGCCTGCCTGCTAAGTAGCTCAAGAAACCCCAATGTCATTTTTGTGGGTTGTTATGTCACAATTATACCTGGTCATGGTCTATGGCAAAAACAAATTACTCAAACTGAACAAAGTCTTCTGTAGCATTTTTTTAAAGATTTGGAACGTAGTTAAGGCAATAATGGTCTCCGAAAGACTACTTCTCAGCCTTGCTCTTGCTAAGCATGCCTACAAAGCCAACCAACACCTTTATTAGCTATTTCAGTTCAGCTGGGACCTGTAACTTCGATGTCATGGTGAGCCTTTGTTCCTCTTGCTAGAGAGTTAGCTGCCCCCATGTTATATTATGTGGTCGCCACAGTCTCAGCTGATCTGATATCGTAGGCTATGACGTCTTAATGAAGCTGGTAAGTTTTGGATAATACCAGTAACCAGCTGGCAGAAATGCGGAAGCCTCACAGATTCCAAAGTGTATGGGCAACTTTTGGTTTTGCCACGGAGCAATGGCAAAAAATCCTCTTCAGGTGCTGAGCAGCTGAGCGATAGAGGAGCTTTCAACAGACAGGGACAAACTTTCCTACTTGTTTATAAGCTGCAAAATGAGGGCAGACCAAAGAGGAAGAAAGAAAGCAGCCGCCCTTTCAGTAGGAGGCAGCTCACTCATCCCCGATGATGGAGAGAAATATGACCTTCTTCTTTCCTTACAGTCATCTGGATATCCTGCCTGCCTGCCACAGGCAGAGGTCAGCTTTCTTCTCCATTTAACATGGTGTAAAAATACAGTATGTCCCAAAAATTCTACTGCAACATGGACCAGGCGAGACAATACTTTTCTTGGCCTAATTAATTGAATGCAAGCTTTCAACGTACACATACCGTAAGTCTCTCCTTAGGTTGGATGTTTAGGCCAAAAGGGAAGGAAAAACAGATCGCCTATGCAACTCCCTGTGAGGCAGTTGTCAAACAGAACGTTTGAACTGTCACTTACATTTATCTCTCAATTTCTTCCATCACATAACTCAAAGCAGCAGCCATACAGGAGGTCCCTACAGGGTCCCCCCTATCCAGACACCGATCAGACCCACTTAGCTTCAGCAAGGCTGCCACACCATACACCTTCAGACCATGCCGTGGGATCTAGTTAAAACTAAGAATGCATGCAAGTTGGCCGATAAACCCATGAGCGTAAAAATGTAATGGCTTTGTTTATGGGTGCTCAGGTGCAAGAATGTTAGAAGAAATAAAACCCATTGAAGATGATCACATCAGTGCAATTAATTGAAATGTTCCCAAGCTTTTAATTCTACATTAATTATCCGAAGTATAAGACATTCATAGCTTCACATCCACTGCAAATGCAGAACTATACCAGAATGCTTCCTAAGCCACACTTCTCATCATAGCCCACTCTGAAGCATACTTTGCTATCTTACCTGGCATTAGGTCTCCTGCACCCTTGCAGCAGTCTCCTTTTCACACCCCAATGACACAACACAAAATGTTTGTGCAGAAGCCTCCACAGAAAGCCAAGCAAGGTTGTATTTTGAGAATCTAGACTTGGGGGAAAATTCTAACACCATCCTGTATTTAAAGCACAGCTGAGTCTGCAAGCTAATACTGTGCGATGGACAGTCTGAAATAGCCACTGCTATTTTTACATCCATGTTAATACAGTACTTCTGGCATTTCATTCACTGACTAATCCATCCTGGATTTGCTTAATACTGTGCCTCATATCAACCCACACCAACTAACAGCAGCTGTTTGATAACCTCCAATGCTACAGAGGTTGGAATCAGGCCACATTTACCAAAAGGCAGGCTAGGCCCCTCCCCAAGGCCTTAACTTATAAGAAGTCTCAATTTTGAGACTCTCAAAATCTGGGGGGGGGGGGGGAGAAGGGAAAAGCTTGTGCAAAAATGGCCAACAAGGCAATCCCTTTTAGCAAATTAAAATTCAGTCCCAGAGAAGCACTTCCTGAAGGATGCATTGTTCACCATTCTTTAATAAAAATGTCTTCTTCATCTTCTTATGCTTATTATTCTGATAATAATCATATTGTGAGCCACCCTGAGAATATTTATATTGAAGGGCAGCATAAAAAGTACATAAAATAAAGGCATCTCTTACACTGCCCTGCTAATTTGTAACTGATCGTAGCTGGAGCACCCCAGCTTTAAAGTACGGGTGGGTCCCCATATCCGCTGGGGATATGTTCCAGGCCCCTCCGTGGATACTTGAAACCGTGGATAAGAGCAAACACCCCCTCCATGGTTTCCTGAGGGTCCCCCCACCCTGCCTCCCCTGCAGGCAGGCATGCTTGCCCCCCCCAGCTCTTATTTTTCTTTCAGCAAGCTTTGTTTCTTTCTTAAAACAAACAGAGAAGCAGCCTCCATTGCAGGCAAGTAGAATGAGACTAAGTCCTAGAGAGGCTCTGCAAGTTTTCTGTTAACCTTGCAGAGCCTCTCTAGTACTTAGTCTTGTTCTACTTGCCTGTAATAAGCAGTTTTCCTGTTTCTTTAAGAAAGAAATGAAGCTTACTGGGAAAAAAGTAAAAGCCTGGGGGGTCCCCACGATCCATGGATAACTGAAACCGTGGATAGCGAATCAGTGGATATGGGGGCCCACCTGTAATACTGCTTCGCATTTGTTACAAAATCTCTAGGGGCTAAGAGTTGAGACAGATAAAAGTAGACCAAAAACCTGTGATCCAAATGCTGGCCAAGCCTGAAGCAGGCATTTCTGCAAAATGAATGGGCCACTTCTTGGAATCCTTGAAAAGCCCCAAGAGGCGATGGTTCACCTTTGGTGAGCAGTGTCTAAGTCCTTAGCAGTAGGCTTACCAGATCTCCAACTGGGACAGAGTGCTAGACCTTTAGGAGAAGGAATGTGGGCAGGTGTAGCTTGTTAAACCCTAGAACACAATCCTAGGCATGTCTACTCAGAAGCAAGCTCCACTGAACACAATGGGGCTTGCTTCTGAGTAGACATGCCTAGGATTGTGCTCTAGGACTTAACAAGCTACACCTGCCCACATTCCTTCTCCTAAAGGTCTAGCACTCTGTCCCGGTTGGTGATCTGGTAAGCCTACTTAGCAGGCAAAGGAAGAAAGGCACCAGTAAGGGAACAGAGACCTCAAAAGGTGCACTAGAAACAATTTATTAAGGCCTCAAACATTTCAAAAGTTGTAGGACTTCAGCTTAGTTGCCCCTAAGAGTCCAAAACTTAAATTTATTGGGCCTGAATAAACTTGTTTCTAGTGCATATGTCAATGTCATGCGTCCTCTTTCCTTTGTTTTGAGGGCAAAACTACACATGATAGCAGAGCTCCAGGATTGGAATTCCCAATGTAGTTTCCTTCTTGCACAAATAAGCAGCAGCTCCCTCCCCCATCTGAACCAGGGCAGCAGCGCAAGGGAGACAAAACCCCTCTTTCCCCCATACCATGGCCATGGTCTAAACCAGTGGTCTTCAACCTTTTTCTGTACCACACAACCCCAATCAATCAATCAATCAATCAATCAATCAATGGGGCTGGGGACCCACCATTGATCCCACCCCCCTTCCGGGACCCAATCTACCTACGTCCCACCCCTGTTGCCACCCCTGCCGCAGTACTGGCAGCATCCTCATCCTGCTGAGCTCACTCGGTGTCTGCACCACCAGCGGTGGGGTCATTCCAGAACAGGAGAGCCGAGCCGTGGTTCCCCTGTCCCCTCCCAGCAAATCAAAAGAGGGAGGAGGAGATGAAATCCCTGTCGAAGCACCCCAGCAGGTTCCCCACCACCACCACCCAGCATTACCCCCTCCCCAGCATTCATTGTAATTCCCGTAAGTTGCCGTGACCCCACAAATGAGGCTTCGTGGCCCCATTGGGGTCCCGACCCCATGGTTGAAGAACAGTGGTCTAAACTGCCCCTCCCAAAGCTGCTATTAAGTGCAGCGGTGGCCTTTTCATGAGTCCAGGGGAAGTGGCTGCCTCAAGCAGCAGGTGTGGGAGGGCACAGGTGTGGCCTCCCTGTCCCCACTGCTGTGAGCCCCACCTCATCTCACCTGTCTTTTCACCACCACCTCCTTTCTCTCCCCCCCCCCACTTCTGTAACCTGGGGATCCCAGCTCAAATGAGGAGAGATCCTTTGCTTTTTACCCATGCAATAAAAACTCAGATGGCAGGAGGTGAGTCCCAAAAGACTTTCAAGATACAGCGCTGCAGACTGCGTCCAGTGCCTAATGGCAAAAAAACAGTTTGCGTTTTCATACTACCTAATTATACATGGGCGTCTACATACAGCCCCCCAATATAAATACTACATAAGTTCTTGTGTTTCAATGGGAATTTACCCATACATGCGCAAATAGCTTTATCTCACCACCCTTGCACCCCATCTCTGAGTCACGTACGCAGCCCTGAGGTATGTGAGGAATTTGGTGGGGCCCCTTTATGGCTGGCCAAAGATGCTATGGCTCTTCCAAAGATGCTCTAGTGTCATCATGTCACACTTCTTCTGGGCATACCTCCCTAGTCACTGCCACCATTGCTCCCTTCCTTCCAGAAGGGGAAGGAAGTACAGGCTGCTGGCAGCTTCCCTTCCTTGGCCAGAGCCCCTTTCAAATCCTGCAAGGGTCTCTTAGGGGCGGGCGGCTTTGAAAGCATGCCTCCCGAAGGGGGTGACTACAGGCTGTATCCATTCATGAGCCTGTATTTCCTTGGAAGTTTTATTTTCATGCTAACGGGCTCAAGGTGGGGCAAGCAAACTGGCACTTCCATTATACTGCCAAACAAGCATTCAGAAGCCCATCAAGCTCCGGGTCATTGCAGGTCAAACACACAAAAGAGCAGATGTAATCTTCCCTGGGAAGTCTGCCAATGCTGTCTTTCTATATCACAGCAGTGGATATGGGGGGGGGGGGAGTTTACTCAGTATTCTCCTGACCTAGAGGGGTGTTATAGCAGAAACAGCATCTAGCAGAAGTCAAGTACAACTGAAGGGCAGAGGGGGGAAAATTGAGTTTAAGGCAGGTATAAGAGCTAGCAGGGAATGGTGCGCAGCGCTGGGCTCCTCTGTAGCACTTGCAGCAGACTCGGTCACCTTCCCTTCTGGAGGCTTTGGGGTAGAGGAGGCTGGCATGCAACCACTCCCCACATCAGGGTGCTCCTGCTCTCCTTCCTGCAGTGGGGTTGTGAGCAGGACTGTACAGCCCTGCTGTGTTCCTGACCACCAGCATTCAAGCAAGGCTGTTCACTATCTCAAGCATCCCTCCTTGAATGCGTGTGCCACCCCAGTTGAAAACGGAAGACAAACTCAAGTCTTATTTCTAAGCCTGAACGTCAGGTAGGCTCACTGTAGCTACAATCCTATGCACACTTACCCGAGAGTAAGACCCGCTGAAGTCAATGGGGCTTACTTCTGAGTAGATATGCATAGGCTTGTGCTGTGCGTCACCTCTGGCCTGACGTCCAAGAGTGGTGCTCCCTTCAGGAAACTGAATTTTGTGCATTGTCCTGTGCAGGCACAGAGTACAAGCCTACAAGCAGTCCTGCCTGTATTAAAGTAACAGCGCAATCCTACCCAGCTCCTCCACTGGTGCAACCAGATTTAAATCCCCTTTAAAGGGGGATGTAAGGGGGGGTTAAATCCCCTTCCCCTTCCAAAGCCTCCCGTTCTGCCCTCCCCCACTGGATTCACCAGTGGAGGAACTGGGTAGGATTGGGCTGTAAGATACATACAATCCTCAATAATGGATAGCAAAAAAAAAGAGTGTGGTCCAGATTCCTGATTATTGCCATTCCTAGGGAATTCCTAGATGGTTAGCAACCTTTGGCACAAATAAGATATTTGGCCATGACCTGGGTTTGGAACCTTGTGTGGAGAACACGCTTATAATTACCCCAGCATGGCATATTTTCCAGTGGCTGTTGCTGGTGTCTTTTCTGCCCCTCTTTTTAGACTGTGAGCCCTTTGGGGACAGGGAACCATTTATTGGCTTATTTTGCTATGTAAAACCACTTTGAGAACTACCGTACTTTTTGAAAAGTGGTATAATATAAACATTCTTAACAACAACAACTGCCATATACTGTTTCTAAAACAGCATGCAGTCCTTGTTAGCCCCTATCTACAACCTGTTTCACTATGCTGAAATGCAAGAGAAAGGGTAGCTATTCAGGTGTTACACACTTCATGGACAGCAAGTGTATCAGGATGGGGGTCAGAGGAGGTAGAATTGGGAGCGCAACAGCCAAAGTAGACACGTGATGGTTATTCGGTTGAAAGCTTAAGTACCCACAGGAGTACGGGGTTTACTACTTATGGTCACTATCCCAAATTTGAGTTTGGAATAAGATGTCATTTGGCCCACAAAATGGTCATGGAAACATGAAGCTGCCTTATGCCACAGTTCAAGCCCCCAGTCTGTCCAGCCCAGTGATGTCAGTAGCTCTCCAGGATATCAGGCAGGGGTCTTCTGCTACCCAAGTTCCACTTTAACTGGAAACACTGGCGTCGCTGGCGGTGGGGCAGAAAGCTAAGTTCTGCAGCTTTCCACCCCACCATTACTCTCTGGTACGAGGCGCCCCGCCTCCTCGTCGTAGGAGCCCGTCAGCGGAGAGAAAACAATGCGCAGGACTCTCCTACGCGTTGCTTTCTCTCCGCTGACAGGCTCCTATGACGAGGGGGCGGGGCGCCTCGTACAGGAGAGTAACGTTGGGGTGGAAAGCTGCAGAACTTAGTTTTCCGCCCCACCTCCAGCGATGCCTATTTTGGGGGCCTTCTTCATGTATTCACATTCTGAGCATTCACATCCTTCCTTTCTAGGTATTAATGGTGCCAGATAGTATTTACATATGAGATTCATAGTGCATTCTATCCCAAACGTTTAGGCAGGTAAAAAAAGAAAGAAAGCCAGAAGTACGAATACACTCACACACAAACCAGCAGAACAAATGTCCCCATCCTTTGCCAAGGAACCCTGAGCCCCAAAGGTCACTCTAAATAGGCAAGTCATGCAATGCTTCTCAACAATGCCCATGCTGAGACTTAACAGTAATACTTACTGCAAAGGAAGAAGGGCAGACAATTCGTTACTACAGACAGTTGCTCTAGATACAGAGCTACAAAACCTGGAAGAGTTTTTCAGTGATTTTCAACCACTGCACTCCAAACTCTTGCGGCACATCAATGTGCCACAGCACGACAGTGGAAAATCGCTGTGCTAGTGCTTCTAAAATCAAAACAGATGGTGTCATTAAGAGGTGTCACTAGGGTTTGCGTCACCCGGTGCAAGAGCTCATCGCATCACCCCAGTGGTGTCACTAGGATTGGTGTCACCTGGTGTGGTAACTCAAGGTGTCACCCCCATTAACTTTATTTATTTTAATATATAACAGTACAGATAATCCAACAAATCAGTAACCAACAAAAAACCAGTGGCCAACTTGATGACACTCACACAATTGAATAAGAGTTCTAGTATTAGCTCTGATACATAGAAATGAGAGCGGACTCATACTAACACCTTATTGGTTCCATGCTGTGTCATACTAACACCTCATTGGCTCTCAGAACGATCAGTTTCATTGATCAGTTCTGAGTTAAGGAAATCCACTTTTTTTGTTACACAAGGCAGTTGTGTTTTCTTTTTCCAGTTATTTGGCCATAACATTTGATAGCATACAGATAATTCAACATGGTTTGTTTTGTTACATTCTGCATTATATTACCTTTCCAATTATATATAACTTTATAGTATTATTCATAAATACACATTTTCCAAAATGTTTCCCCTGAGGGTGTCACCCAGTGCGGTTTGCACCCCCTGGACCCCCTAGTGGTGCCACTGGTGCCACTGCAGGCCCTGGCTATCAGATCATAAAAGAGCACATGGGCAGCGTTCAAAGGGACAATGGATCTAATCTGTTTATGGCACAGTATGTTAAAAGCAGCACCTTCAATTACACCTGTCTCTGAAGCTAAGCAGGACTGGGTCTGGCTGCATGAAATCATCCTGGGAGCCCTAAGGGACAAGGGGAGAGAAACGTGATAAAGAAACCAATCGTTTGCATTCAGCTACCAAATCCATACTTAATTCACAGTTGCATTCATTTTCACAGAACAAGCAGCAACACTGAAAGGCAGTGGGGCTCTAACTGGAGTGCTAGTCGCTTGTCTCGATTTTGCCCCAGTGATCTGAAGCATGCAACATTGCTGGAGGTGGGGGAATAGGGAGAAAGAGGGTAACAAGTCTAATTCTACAGACATCCAACCAGTGCATTAACATGCAAATTAGCTACCCTCTGGCCTCCTCCACTATAGCACAGGCTCCCCAGCATGAAAGAGCTGCTGAGAGTTTCCCATAACCCTTAAAGAATTCCCACAACCCTGCCTTTTTTTCCCCCATGTGTGCACAGCGGCAAAAGGCATGCTCTGAGGCACAGTAGAGAGAGCAATTACTTAATGCTCCAGAGATTAGCTGCCTACCTACTCTTGAGAACATGTTATTCAACAGAACAAAAATAAATGAGGAGATACTGATCTACCTACTAAGCCGGTGTACTTCTCTCTTACACATTATGAGCCTATCCCATGCTTCACCTTCTTACAAAAGTAAACAAACTGAGATAAAAAGCCTGCCTTACAGCTCCAAACTAGTGAGCTGCTTCAGCTGCACCAACAGCACCAACCTGGCCACTTTCTGACAGTGCAGAAAAATGTGTATCTAGCGGGCAGTATGCCATTATGCCCTTCTCATGGGCTTCCTGGAAGCATCTGATGTGGGGGGGGGGGGGAGAGAGAAAAACATAGGGTTTATGTATTCAGAAATCACTGGAAGTCTGTCACCCAGTGCTAAACCCACAGCTACACGTCAAAATGCAGGAAAGTCATAACCTTCCAAGCATATCATCTGGTGGATAACTCTTAAATGATCATGAAGATCAGAATGAAACTCATAGCTGGTGATCCTGCACACCAGTCAAATGCCATGTTATTTATCTATTCAATTTTAAGTGGGTACTGGTGTGTAAAAAACCAGAAACCACATCTGTGAAGTGGCTTCTGGGCACTTAGAAACCATGCACCAAACATAAAATGACTACAGGCAGAAAAACTATAGAGAGAATTAGACACAAAGTTTGACGTATGTGAGATGGTGAGCACTGCATGACATGTCAGATAGTTTCTGAAATATATATATTTAAAAATGTGTACTAACATCCATCACGTACCAACATTGTTTTGCTAGAAATATTACTGTGCTTAGTGTTGTTGGTGATTCATGAGGCCATCAGTCACTCTGGACATTTTGTGCAGAGAGTAATTACTTTAGTCTTCTTTGTTACTTGTTTAGAAGCAGCTCAAGAAAGAATACACATCTTGTGTTTCTAACTACCTGGCTTCAAAGAGGATAGGATGAAATTAACTAACGTCAGATAAATGCTTTCTATTAGACTGACCAAGTCTCTTTGATTTTTGCTTATGTTCATTTACTGCTATTAAAATTAATCTTCTAAGGCAGCGGCTTTCAAAGCTGCTATTTTCCAGGAACATTTTCCACACTGGGCATTCTGTTGCAAAACCCTTATAGGTTACAGAAGACTCTTAGCCATGCTCAAGGGTGTAAAGTCAATTCCCTCTCACATAACACTAGAACTAGGGGACATCCACTCAAATTGAGTGGAGGGAGGATTAAAACAGACAAAAGAAAATATTTCTTTACCCAGCGTGTAATTGGTTTGTGGAACTCCTTGCCATAGGAGGTGGTGATGGCACCTGGCCTGGATGCCTTTAAAAGGGGTTTGGACAGATTCATGGAGGAAAAGACCATCACAGGTTACAAGCCATAAGCAACCTCCTGGTTTTAGAAGTGGGTTTTCTCTGTGCCAGGTGCAAGGGAGTGGCAGCAGGAAACAGGTTATCTTGTTGGCTGTGTGCTCCCGGAGGCATCTGGTGGGGCCACTGTGTGATACAGGAAGCTGGACTAGATGGGCCTTTGACCTGATCCAGCAGGGCTCTTCTTATGTTCTTACGATTTCACATGGTGTGCCCCCCCTCGATAACAGAAGCCCTGTTCAGACCTGTATCCCCACATACAAGGATCGCACTGGGGAAGGAAGACCACGCTAGTAAGCCTGCCTCTTCAAAGCAACCCCCCTACTTCACATTCAGGGTTTGTCTGAAGGGACAAATGCTGAAGAGGGGAGGGAGAGTTCATGTTTGTACATTTAAAAATAATAATTCCATGGCATGTTATACGGTCAATATTTTATTTCTGTTTATTTCCCTTTAATTTCAAGGTGTGCAGGAGGCACATTTGAGCACATGTACTTGGTGCTAGGGGAGCAGGCTGGGTGCCTAGAAAGCAAGGGGCAGACAAGTCCCAAGACTATTTGCAGGACTGATGGCAAGAGGCCACAGATCCACAAGCCAGGAAGGAAGGCCACACTTTTGACTGAACCATATAATCACGCCCTCCTCCTTAATGGATTCATGGAGCTTAATGCTCCAAATTTGAACAGACACTTGTTTATTCCTTAAATTCAAATGAAGTTTCCACACCACCAAAATGCCGTTGCAGCCTTCCAGCTCCAAATCCTGCTGGAACAGCATACTGGTATTTGGTGTCCTACGACCACAGCCACCTCCTAAGGACTCCTGAGTTTGGGAAAAAAAACAACTTAGCAAGACAAATGAACGGTTTTGCACCTCCAGCAGCCTTCGCCAACCCCACAACTAAACTCAATCTTGGAGGCATGTGAATGAGCCAACAGAGCACCAAATTAACCACCGCACCCACAACTGGGTGGGAAGAGGCAGAACTCAGCAGGGGACTTCAATAGAGCATCCCCTGACAGAGTCACCCACCTACAATCTCATAGGATTCTAAGGAGGGGTGGGGTGTATAAAAACTCTGTGTTCTTTGTTCCTGGTTTCTTCATGCCCTGCTGTTGGTCTGTAGAGCATTAATCCACTGATGCTGTGTTAAGTCTCCCCCCCCCCCCGCACTACTCACTCTCACTCTCTCTCCCCAAGCACTACTGAAGCCGCTGAGCCAGCATGGGCTGGTCAGTTAAACTTGCAGACTACTACCTCTCTCGCTAAGCACTCCTTCCCTCCAAGAAAGGCAACTTGGCTCCCTTGCATGTTAGGGTTTGCTTCGTAGCCCTCTTTCTGAATGCGAGACCTCCATATCAGGAAGGTTTGTGGGGTCATCACCCTTGCCACTGCAACCCTGCATCGAAACATTCTCAAGCCTCACGGAATCAGGATAGGTAAACCTAATATTAGCCACAGAGTTCCCCTGATTAGAGTAAAGTGGTTGAGTTAGCTTAGTTAGGCTCCATTTTGAATTCCCTGTTTGGCTTTGGGCACTAAAATCAATCCACCGTTCACTCTCGCCTCCACTTTCCTTTCCCTACTGAATTATACAGCTGCGTGTTGGGCCACTACTGCAGTGGCACTATACAGGATTCCTGCACACAACTGTTTTTCCCCTTGTGTGAGCGCACTACATGTGCTTTAAAAAAACAAAACACTGCCGGTAACAGGTATCAATCCCAGATGTTTTTTCTGCCACTTGATACTGATGAGCTAATCTTGAAGTTAGATTAACCTGCGTGGATTAACAAACTGCTGTGTCATCGAGTCATGGTTGTCAGGACAACAAACAGAAAATGCATCCTATTAATCCTCTTGGCGCTGATCTGCTTTCACGCAGCACTACCCAGGACAACTTACCAGCACTGCCTACCACGTATTTTAGGTTTTTGCTCTAAGTACACAAGTAACAAAGGATACTGGAATTCATTAAGGGATGAATTATCCATAATGTCTTAAGCGAACCAGAAAGACTCCTCTCCACCATTATAAACTCTGGAAGGAGGTAACAGAATGATGATTTTCCACAAAAGCGTCCCACCCTCACTAGAGCTCCGGGAGCGAATTCTTTCCCATACCTGCTCCCACAAACAAATGCATATTTACAAGACACAACTGAGCTTCCAGTAAGCTACCATTCTTTAGTTGCTATTTCCTGGGGGTTCAGCACTTTTAGTAGGGATGTTACATCTCCCATCAATTCCCGCACACCTGGGGTTACTGATGGTCAGCATGGAAGGTAAGAAGTCCCCAATCAAATCTCACCTAAAAGGACTCAGGTTGCAATCCTATCTGCACTTACCTGGGAGTAAGTGTCACAATCCGTCAGTGTCAGCCACCGTCATGTGAGCCACTCTAATAGCGAGCGGCTCACTGACAGTGGTACACGAGCAGGGAAAGCCCCACAACAGCGGGCCACCAAACCCAGACCAGAGCAAGTAGGTCGACGAAGGTGGTGGTAGTTCAGGGGCAATTGCCATTCGTGTATTTTTTTTTCCTCCACAGCATATTCATGGCTGGACAGTTTACTATTCCAGTTCATATCCCTAACCTGCATGTTATCCTGCTCAGGCCAGAAATAATGATGATGATGATGATGATGATGATGATGATGATGAACAGTATTTATATACCGGTACTGCTTTTCAACAAAAGTTCACAAAGCGGTTTATAGACAAAATCAAATGACTAAATGGTTCCCTGTCCCAAAAGGGCTCACAATCTAAAAAAGATGCAGAACACCACCAGAAAAGATTGTGCTGGGGTGAAAGGGGGGCAGTTGCTCTCTCTCTCTGCTAAATATAAGAGGAGCACCAATTGAAAAAGTGCCTCTTGCCCAGTTAGCAGGGGCATTCACAATGAATGTCAACATTTACACACACACACACACACACACACACACACACACACACACACACACACACACACACACACACACACACACAGAAGACTGCACCTTTCAAATGTTCAGACACATTGCCCTCAATAGCTCTTAGAAACAACTCTGTTAAATAAGCCAATATCATTACCTCCACAAGGCAGACAGGGGCTGGGGCAGAGAGAGTCATTTTAGGATGATTTGCCTTTAGATAGATAGATGATAGATCCTTTATTGGCATAAACACACAACAAATAAAACAAACATACACAACAACCACCGCAGAAAACAAAACAGCATCTTGCCCTAACATACAATCTAAGCACTATGATAGTTCGCCAAACGTCTCTTGGCAACCAGTTTTAAAAACAAAGCGACCTTCTCCATTTTTCCATCCCTCACATCCGATAAAATATACCAAAGTTTTCCTAGATCTTCCCAAACCCCCCCTTAATCAAAATCCGATCCAAAAATGCCATTCGAAGATCTTTATAAAAGGGACAATGTAAAATCATGTGCTGGATGGACTCCACACCACCCAGAACACACCTGCAGTTTCTCTGCTCAAGCGGAATCCCTTTAAATCTCCCATACAAGAGCTCTGAAGGCAGGACATTACATCTTGCCAAGGAGAAGGCTCTTCTATCTTGAGGGCTTTTTAATGACTAAACTTAGTATCTAGCTGAGTTCAGAGTTGAACCATGGGCTTCCTGCAACATAGTTCACACCCTTAGCTACACTTCAGTTCTCCTATATCCAGTATAAGACTCAGCACTAAAAATGGTTTCGGCAATGGTTAGGTTTCAGTAAGTCACAGAAAAGGTCAATAGGCAAATAAAGGACTGGTGACAAGGTCACTATGACATCAAAGCAATAGACACCTGTGACATCAGATCAATCAATGGAATCAATTGAAGTCACATAGACAGCAAGGTCAGAGGAGGGAGAGCAGGATCACTGTGGAAGGAGCGACCATACTACACATTCACAACCCACTGGATATGAGCACATGTGTTTATAAATATCGTACAACTAAAACAAAATCTGGTAATCAGCATAATGAAACAATTTCATAAAATACATTGCATAATAACATAGTATAACAAATAATATGTCACATGCCTCTTGTCCAAAGGTGCTCATGTTGTGCAGCAGTAGACTATGTACATGCTTCTAGGTCAATGCTGCCTACAAAGAATCAGTAGTGTCAGCATAATTGCTCAGAGGCTTTTGTTTTGAACTGTTGGTGGGAGTGTGTGTATTTAGCAGCACATGCATCGCACAAACATCACAAATACCTCTCTCTCTCTCTCTCTCTCTCTCTCTCTCTCTCTCTCTCTCTCTCTCTCTCTCTCTCTCTCTCTCTCTCTCTCTCTCTGGCACATCATTTTTTTCTCCTCCATGCATTTATGGAGTGCAGCTTAGAAGGAGAGCTGTGCAGTGCACATAACTGACAACTGACATGCACATTGCCAGCTTGGATGTTTACAGATATATGCATCATACAGATATATGCACTTTAAACATTTGATGTGCAGACACCAGCATTTCCCATAAGAAATGCATTTTTATTTTGTTTTGTTTTTAAAGCTCCCATACCACCCTTTTTCCAGGGCAATGTATCACAAAACTGACTAAAAGTGATCCACTGGAGAAGGAAATGGCAACCCACTCCAGTAACCTTGCCAAGAAAATCCCATGAACAGTTCCAAAAGGCTACAAGATATGACGCCGGAAGATGAGCCCCTCAGGTCGGAAGGTGTCCAATATGCTACTGAGGAAGAGCGGAGGACTATTCCAAGTAGACCCAGAAAGAGTGAAGCGGCTGGGCCAAAGCCAATAGGACGTCCAGCTGTGGATGTGTCTGAGGTTGAAAGGAAAATCCAATGCTGCAAGGAGCAATATTGCTTAGGAACATGGAATGTGAGGTCTATGAATCAAGGCAAGCTGGATGTGGTCAAAGATGAGATGATAAGATTGAACATTGACATCTTGGGAATCAGCGAACTAAAATGGACGGGCATGGGCGAATTTAAGTCAGGTGACCATCATATCTACTACTGTGGGCATGAATCCCTTAGAAGAAATGGAGTAGCCCTCATAGTCAATAAAAGAGTGGGAAAGGCAGTACTGGGGTGCAACCTCAAAAACGACAGAATGATTTCAGTTCGAATCCAAGGCAAACCATTCAACATTACAGTAATCCAAGTGTATGCCCCAACCACTGATGCCGAAGAAGATGAAGTTAACCGGTTCTATGAAGACCTACAACACCTTCTAGAACTAGCACCCAAAAAAGATGTCCTTTACATCATAGGAGACTGGAATGCTAAAGTAGGAAATCAAGAAATAAACGGAACAACAGGCAAGTTTGGCCTTGGAGCGCAAAATGAAGCAGGGCAAAGGCTAACGGAGTTCTGTCAAGAGAACACGCTGGTCATAGCAAACACTCTTTTCCAACAACACAAGAGGCGACTCTACACATGGACATCACCAGATGGTCAATACCGAAACCAGATAGATTATGTGCTTTGCAGCCAAAGATGGAGAAGCTCTATACAATCAGTAAAAACAAGACCTGGAGCTGACTGTGGCTCAGATCATGAGCTTCTTATTGCAAAATTCAGGCTTAAATTGAAGAATGTAGGGAACACCACTAGACCAGTCAGATATGACCTAAACCATATCCCTTATGAGTATACAGTGGAGGTGAAGAATAGGTTTAGGGCACTAGACCTGGTAGACAGAGTGCCTGAAGAACTATGGACGGAAGTTCGTAACATTGTACAGGAGGCAGCAACTAAAACCATCCCAAAGAAAAAGAAATGCAAGAAAGCAAAGTGGCTGTCAGATGAGGCTTTACAAATAGCTGTGGAAAGAAGGAATGCGAAAAGCAAGGGTGAAAGGGAAAGATATAAACAACTGAATGCAGAGTTCCAGAGAATAGCAAGGAGAGATAAGAAGGCCTTCTTAAATGAACAGTGCAAGGAAATCGAGGAAAACAACAGAATGGGGAGGACTAGAGATCTCTTCAAGAAAATTGGAGATATCAAGGGAACTTTTGTGCAAAGATGGGCATGATAAAGGACAAAAAAGGCAGAGACCTGACAGAAGCAGAAGAGATTAAGAAGAGATGGCAAGAATACACAGAAGAACTATACAAGAAAGATCTTAATGTTCCTGATGACCACGCTGGTGTGGTCACTGACCCAGAGCCAGACATCCTAGAGAGCGAAGTCAAGTGGGCCTTAGATAGCATTACTAACAACAAAGCTAGCAGAGATGATAATATCCCAGCTGAGCTACTTAAAATCCTAAATGATGATGCTGTGAAAGTGCTGCACTCAATATGCCAACAAATTTGGAAAACTCAGCAGTGGCCAAAGGATTGGAAAAGGTCAGTTTACGTTCCAATTCCAAAGAAGGGCAGTGCCAAAGAGTGTTCAAACTATCGCACAATTGCACTCATTTCACATGCTAGCAAGGTTATGCTCAAAATCCTACAAGCTAGGCTTCAGCAGCACGTGGACCGAGAACTACCGGATGTACAAGCTGGGTTTCGAAGAGGCAGAGGAACTAGAGATCAAATTGCCAACATGCGCTGGATCATGGAGAAAGCCCGAGAGTTCCAAAAAAACACCTACTTCTGCTTCATTGACTACGCAAAAGCCTTTGATTGTGTGGATCACAACAAGCTGTGGCAAATTCTTAAAGAGATGGGGGTACCAGACCACCTTACCTGTCTCCTGAGAAACCTGTATGCGGGTCAAGAAGCAACAGTTCGAACCGGCCATGGAACAACCGACTGGTTCAAAATTGGGAAGGGAGTACGGCAAGGCTGTATATTGTCACCCTGCCTATTTAACTTATATGCAGAGTACATTATGAGAAATGCAGGGCTGAATGAATCGCAAGCCGGAATCAAGATTGCCGGGAGAAACATCAACAACCTCAGATATGCAGACGATACCACTCTAATGGCAGAAAGTGAAGAAGAACTAAAGAGCCTCTTGATGAGAGTGAAAGAGGAGAGTGCAAAAGTTGGCTTAAAACTCAACATTAATAAAACTAAGATCATGGCATCTGGTCCCATCAATTCCTGGCAAATAGAAGGGGCAGAAATGGAAGCAGTAACAGATTTTACTTTTTTGGGTTCCAAGATCACTGCAGACGGAGACAGCAGCCATGAAATTAAAAGACGCTTACTCCTTGGAAGGAAAGCTATGGCAAATTTAGATAGCATAATAAAAAGCAGAGATATCACCATACCAACAAAAGTTCGTATAGTCAGGGCGATGGTGTTCCCAGTAGCAATGTATGGTTGCGAGAGCTGGACCATAAGGAAGGCTGAGCGCCGAAGAATAGATGCTTTTGAACTGTGGTGCTGGAGAAGACTCCTGAGAGTCCCTTGGACTGCTAGGAGATCAAATCAGTCAATCCTAAATGAAATCAACCCTGACTGTTCCCTGGAAGGACAGGTACTGAGGCTGAAGCTCAAATATTTTGGCCACCTAATGCGAAGAGAGGACTCTCTGGAGAAGACTCTGATGCTGGGAAAGATTGAAGGCAAAAGGAGAAGGGGAAGGCCAAGGATGAGATGGTTAGACAGCATCACCGATGCAACAAACATGAAAATGAGCGAACTCAGGAAGATAGTGGAGGATAGGAAGGCCTGGCGGGATATGGTTCATGGGATCACGAAGGGTCGGACACGACTTAACGACTGAACAACAACAACAAGTATCACAAAACAACATTAAATTCAACATAATCTAAAAATCCACAAATAAAATCATCAATACAATCAAAACACAAACTAAGCAGCAGTGTGGATAACAATGAAGCATGTACATGCACCTGTGAGTACCAATGACACATCATGTGTCACACATGCGCCTTCTAAACCTGACTGGGTCAGTATCCCTGAAAATGTGTACACATCATGCACTGAAAATAGGCATCAGAAACATTTGCCACGTGAAGCTGTCCAGAGAGCTGGCCAGTTGGTGCAAAACCTGGTGCAATACATACATTTAGTGCAACACCTGCATTTGTTGTGCAAAACTGTATCACAAACGCTCTCGCCTAGGCACACCTCAATACGTCCCCACTCCAACTCTCTCCATCTCCATGCACCCACCCCTCCTCAGCATATACAGTCAGTATATGAACATCTGAAGCTGTCTTTTGCCAAGTCAAGGCATTACCCTACCCTGTCTGGTAGCAGCTCTTTAAGATCCCAGGCAGGCAGTGATTCTTTTTCCTACCAAGCCCTGTCATCTGAGACCCTTTTATTTGGCGATGCCAGGGACGGGAGGGACTGAATCTGGGGTCCTTCTTCTACATGCACAGCACAGCAGTAGGTGCCGTACTACTGCGGAACGAAGACCCCCTCCCTCATCACTCCCCTTCTCAGAGGCACATCCCTAAAAAATTCCTCCTCTCCACTCCAGTCCCTCTGGCAAAGCACAACCTAAGAAGGCAAGCGCCGCAGGCGGGCACCCTTTTTGGGGAGCAAGTCCCACTAAACTCAGCGCTGCAAGCGGCTGCTTTCCGTGCGCGCGCCTATCCTTGCCACGGGATTGCGGAGAGGGAAAGGAAGGCAAGAAGTGGCCCATTGCTCCGCCCCGTGCCTTGGAAACGGGCGCACTCCCCTTACCTGCTGGGAGCGGGCTCCAGTCGCGCCCGGTGGACTCTCATTGCGGCCGCCTCCCAGCTTGGTTGGAGGCCACTCTGTGGCCAATAGGGCGCTCCCTAGCCAACGCGCTGCGGCCGCAAATCACACCGGGAGGGAGGGGGAGCGGAACGGAGAGGGGAGGGGGAGCGAGGGCCTAGGCGGGAGGACCAATCGGCTCGCGGGGGGCGTGGCCTGAGAGCCAGCCAGCCACATGGGCCAAGTGTTCGTGTTTCTATAACAGCCAGCGAGCCGCAGGAGTATTGCGCGTGGCGGGTCGGGGGGGGCTCCCACGAGCGGGGTTTCTGCCAGATTAAAGTGGGGACGGGAGTGGGACAAGCACGCCGATTCGGAGTCGCTCCTTTTACGCAAAGGGAGCTCCCACCCTTTAAGAGCAAAAGGGTTGTTGATACCTAGGCTCCGGGGGCGCCGCCCGGGAAGTGAGAGCGCGCGATTTTTCTGGGGCTACCACTAGTGTAGAGGCGCGCGGTTAAGGAAGACTCACCCCGCGTATGCAGACTCAGAAACGCTCCCTTTGCCCTTTTGTGATACACACACAGGCACACACTCAGGTGAAGTCCCGTCCCTCAGGCAGGACAACAAGCGGGGTCGGGGATAATGATGGTGCAGTCGCTTGGACAGCTGGCTCTCAAAGGAGCCCATAACTAAAGCCAAGGTCGACCCATTCATGGGGCCCGCCGCCCAACAGAAATGGGTACCTCAGGCAGCAGATTGATGCCAGAAGCCCCCCTCCATGATCTGCCCCTCTCACCTTCCACTCTCTGGATTAGACAAGAAAGGAGGAGGAGCACAGAGCAGGAGAGTGGTGGGCTCCGAATTGGGGGGGGGGAGCAGGGCCTGGCACATCACCAGATAAGGGGAGCAGCATTTGGCAAGCTTGCCTCCTCTTCGGCCACTGAGAAGTCTTAATCCAGACCATCACAGGTTACAAGCCATAAGCAACCTCCTGGTTTTAGAAGTGGGTTTTCTCTGTGCCAGGTGCAAGGGAGTGTCAACGGGAAACAGGTTATCTTGTTGTCTTGTGCTCCCTGAGGCATCTGGTGGGGCCACTGTGTGATACAGGAAGCTGGACTAGATGGGCCTTTGGCCTGATCCAGCAGCCGGGCTCTTCTTAAGTCTCTTCTCCTTAGAAGGCCCAGCCAGCGCGTCCATCCGGGTATTTTTCAGATTTTCACGCATGCACAGACCCATTTTGAGGGCTTTTTGCCCTCAAAACGGGTCTGCGCATGCGCGAAAATCCGGAAAATACCCGGATAGACGCGCTGCCTGGGCCTTCTTTCAGCGTCCGGAGGGCGACGCGGGGGGGGGAGCCGGGTCGCCCCCCCGCGCCGCGATATCGTAGCGTCACTAGGGTGACACGTGCCCCCTGCCCCAGGGTGACGCGTGTCCTAGTGACGCTACTGCTTATGACTAAGGCCGCTGTCATAACTGTACCTTAATCCATTGCAGTCAATTGGACTTCTTTCCAAGTAACTTATGCTCTAAAACGAAAAATGTTCTGGCTGGCTGTCCCAAATTTAGGGGGTCAGGAGCAGGAACTTAATCCCACACATGTGACATGAGGTCCATCAATCAAACAAATCATGGGCAATTACTGGATAATACTTTCAAAGCCATGGTGGGTAAAAGGTCTTAAAGACTGCTTGCAGCTCAGAAATGGTTTGTTCCTGAAAACCATGGACAGCTCCACTCATCCTTTTCGAAACACTAACAGGTGTCCTAAGATACCAGCAGCTCAAACCAGCTAGACCAGAGAGACAAGAGTACAGTACTGTATTTTATGGTTGAAGGCGGCTTGAAAGAGGAATTGCTCCTAATTGTATGTACAGTACATTCATCCCACTTTTGTCTCTGGAGGGAGAGCTTTGCTTTTGCTATTGGACTGGAGGCAACAGTGGTTCACCAAATGTGCTCGTCTAAAAACATGGCTGTTTTTCTGGAATGGCCATGATGAAGTAATTGTTGACCTCTTAAAAATCCTTGTTGTGAATGTTTTTTGAAAGCTGTTTGTACAGCAAGATTTGTCTTTGTATTATCTTCGCTGTTTAGGAGACTCACCTCCGTGGGGATACAACCAGGAAAAAACATGCAGGTGGCTTCAGCTGCTGAGACTGAATCATAGAGGTACAGCTTGAAAGAAAAGGGGAAAAAACTCAGATAGGGAGCATTTGTGCTGTGAACAAATTATTTCCTGCTAGCAGGGCAGACACAAACCTGCATGGCTGAAGGAGTGGGAAGGAGTTCAGACCAGTGGTGATTCTACACCCCCCGTGGGGGAGGGCCACCAACACGACACCCCCCACATGACACCTCAAGCCCCACTCCTGGGCGCATGACATCATTTCCCACATGCCATCGCCAAATTTTGGTGGCGCGGCATGAAAACAACCCCCCCCCCTGTGCTTTTCTATGCATTTTGGAGCCAAACAGCTTGCGGGCGGGCATGCCGATCTCACCAACGGAATGACGACAAAGAAGAAAAAAGCGGCAGAGGGGGCAACCCGGCGACGACGACTCTGTAGGCAAGTGCACCCCCCCGGCCGCGAGGTGCCCTGTCAACCCCCCCTCTAACTACGCCTCTGGTTCAGACTGTGGTGTT
The DNA here is from genome assembly GCA_026170595.1 of Plestiodon gilberti rubricaudatus. Lineage (NCBI taxonomy): Eukaryota > Metazoa > Chordata > Lepidosauria > Squamata > Scincidae > Plestiodon > Plestiodon gilberti. The sequence goes on along the minus strand of JANXHW010000002.1, from coordinate 20,567,616 downwards.
TGTAGCTGGCTAGACTTGTTTTGGTTGGCTTGGATTTCTTCTATACATGGAAGCAACATTTTTATTCTTTTCTGTGCACTGTAGCTGGGAGACGATGCTTTACTGAAAATATGCAGTCTGTGAAATTTGAAACCTAGGTAAGCAGAGCCACAGGAGTTTTTCAAAGGGATAAGGCTCCATTTTCAGACTATTTCTACTACTCAGCATTTGTATGCAGAGTGTGTGCATGTCACTTCTTTTGATGTTGTTCTTACACTGCTAGAAGGCAAGTATTATGATTCCCATATTGCAGCTGGTTGTAAAAGCGGAAAGGGAGCGGTTTATCTGAGGCCACCTAGTGAGTTTATGGCAGAGGTGAAATTCAAAAGTGGAGTCCTGATGTGTTGCTCAAGCTCTCAGCCACGACATCACACCAGCTCTCACCATGCAATTCATCATGGCAGGAAGAGATGCCACTCCCTTCCTCTTGCATTACCCAGACCTTGACAGGTGATAATCAAAATGTATTAAATAAACAGATCAGCCATTGCATCAAGAAACCCTTTATCTCTGGCCACCTTGAATGTGAGAGTCAGCCCCTGCCTGCCACCCAGGTGTGCAGCTGAAGCCAGGTCACCTGTTGGGAGAAAGCTGCTGCAAAAGCTGGAAGTGTAACTGTTTCAAAAGGAAGTTTCATCAGAACTGATGGTTCTAGGATAGTTTCATTGCTGTTTTAATCATCTGCTTGTGCTGACGGTCATTGCTGCTTTTTAGAGTTTGGCACATGTTTGTTTTATTGAGATAATTTAAATTTAAAAACATTGATTGTGCACTACTTAGAATACATTCATGGAGAAGAGGCAGATAGAAATGAAAGGAAAACCAACCAAATGCATATATTTGCAATACCCAATAGGGAGCAAAAATAAAATAAAAGGTGCTTTACAGTTTTCAGTGAAGGAGTTTGGATTTGGGTTTTTGGCCAGAGTTGGTTGGTTTGGAAGTGGTGACTGAACTGGTTCTGCTGTGGAAGTACTAGCACTGCCTGCATGTTTACTACAGTATTAACCCTATTAAACCTGTACAGTCATTTATAGAATGAAAAAAGTAACAAATGGGCAGGAGGAGGTGTAGCATGGAGGTTGAGCTGTGGCCTTGCCTGAAGAAAGCTAAGCAGGTTCCGCCCTGGTGGTCACTTGGGAGGGAGACCACTGCCGCTGACGGATCTTGCAAAGGCATGGTGAGTGTGGAGTGTGTGGAATGCGTAAAATTGTCAGCTGGCAAGATGGATAACACCTTGAGAACCGACTGAGGAGACCTGCGGCTGCTGTGAAAAGTTTGTAAGGAAACATCTGGGCATTGAGGGTTCTATGTTCTCATAGAACAATACTGCCTATGTAAATCACCTTGAGCATGTAAAGAAAAGGCGGTATATAAATGCCATAATATTTTAATTGTTTTAAATTTTTATTTTAATTGTTTTAATTATTTGTTTTTACTTATTTTATGTACATGTTTATTTTAATGTTGTAAGCCACCTTGAGTGCCCTTGCTGGGAGAAAGGCAGGATACAAATTCTTTAAATAAAATAAAAAACTTGGAAGGGGGGTACGAAGCTCTGAAGAACTAAAAATACTGTTATGCATAATAATTGCCTACCTACTTGGTGGCTGTCATCTGTGTTGGCTTGCCCTCTTCCCCTCCAACACCCTGTGAACTGCTTTGAGAGCATTCTACCTCCACCTGGGTAAGACACGAAATGGTTTATGTTCATGTGCATGTGACTAGCAATTGTTTCAGGAAATGTTTATTAGTAATGAGTGTAGACAGCGGGATGCGGACTACACTGGGCGACACACAAGGGAGGATGACTTTCTATTCTATTTGTTACCGGTGGTGCGAAAATGCACCACTGGTAGAAAATGGGTTTTTCCTAATCCCCACTGTGACACACGCGGGGATTGCATTTCCAAGGAGGCCTCCACATTGTGTGGTCTGGTATGGGAGGTCCATGGGGGTGACACTATGAGATCTCACCCCAGGTGTCATCAACCGTAGTGACACCCCTAAGTGTGGAAGCCTCAGCCTGCATCAAAGAACGTTTTGAAAAATGAATAAGTACATCTAATATATACACAACTGGAGACTAGTTTGTATTACAGTGTTGTAATTTATTATGCAAAAGTGTGCTTCATAATATTTCCTACTAGCCTATTTAATCTTAATGAAATCAATAGTTGTAATATTGGGGTTGTCATGTAAATTTATCTATTCTTTGGGGGGTCATAGTAACAAAGTTTGAGAAGCTCTGGGCTATGTAATAGTCAAAGCATAGCTATAGAATTTATAGCTATACTCATTTGGTCAGTTTAGACAGCTACTCTTCCATTCCCCTCAAGTCTAAAAAAAAGTACGCCTTATCCATGCCAGTTTATTTTCTCTTTGGGAGGAGCCACGGTTCAAATTCCTTTTTCATCCAGTTGCAGCCAATCAGCATGTGCTGCAACTGTGTCATTCTGCCCCCTTTTTGCTTCCAGACCAACTGGTAACACAACGTGGAGAGTGGCATGCTGGCAACAGCTCTATTCTGAAGAGGCAGAAGGCAAGGCAGAGAGCAGGCGAGGGTCTTGGTCAGACTTGACTAGTGTCAAGACGGACTAGTCTTGGCCAGAGCAACCCCTCCAAAGCCGACGCTTCATCTCCAGCAGGCTTCATCTAGAATCCCTTTTGCTGGCTACTATTCAACCTGGACAGGCCTGAACCTCAAAACAAAATGGTGACAGCGAGCACTTCTATGAGCCACTTGAGAGCCTGACCCATTTTCTAAAGATTGCTGCAATGGAGAACTGAGCACATCCCTGTTATGAAAGCAGAACAGCTGCCATCTGCCTATGGAACACAAATGAAGACATAGGAATGAACAGTCAAGAAATAAACTTTAGGACATTAAAGACACACACACACACACACACACACACACACACACGTCACAAATGAAATCATTTTGACTTTGTACGGGGGCTAGTTACCATTTTCCTTATATGTACCTTGCTGGCAGCTATTTTATTCCTTTAGGCAGGCCTCCTGCTCCTAAGGAAAAGTTCAGTGCTGCCCTCTAGCCAATGAAGCATAAGCAACACCTTTCTCTAAAATCCACCTTTCAATACAGCACTAAACGTTTCTACAAGTCATTTTCTACATATACCATCTGGACCATCATTACGCATTCCTCTAAATCCCACAAACTTACTAGGAAAACACACACTCTTAACTACTGTAGTGGCAGAGCAAAACAGTCTGGCCAACTGTTCTAAAAGTGTCAGATTTACAGCGCAATCCACCGTAAACCTAGTGTGGCGGACCATACTCTCTGCTGCCCTAAGCTATCACAAACATGCTGTAAAGCATGTTTCTGACTACTTTGGAGTAAGGGTCGTTGCCGTGAAGGCCAGCATCCCTCACTCCCCCGGTGGACTGTCCCCGCGCCTGCCAGGCAAGGTAAGCCCTGCACCGGCCGGTGATTGGGCAGGGGGGAGGGTGGACCAGGCGGTGAGGGAGGGCGGCCATTGGCCAAACCGGGCATGGAGAGGGCGGGGATATCAGCAGCAAGGTCCACCAATATCCTGAACCCTTTCCCAGCCTGGTTCGGAGTTACACCCTGGCCTTGAATGTACGCCAGCTTCAGAGCTGGCGTACATTCAAGTAGGCCTATAGGACCTGGGCCGCCTTGCACCCGGGATGAGTGTCCCCTTACCCCAAGGTGCATCCGGGCTGCCCTGGGGCAGCCCAGGATGGTCACAGGATACTGTGGCTGGCCCTTTAGGGTATCCTTACACAGGATTGGGCTGCCCGATACACAAAATTATTACTGTAGTTGCAGAAGCTGGCCTAAATATAACTTTAATGTAACAGTATAGCCCAACTTGAATCTGCTCACCTGTTGTCTTTCTTCGACTGGAGCAAAGGGTGACCAATACTACAATATGCTTTTCAAAACATCTTAAGAATTTCAGGTCTTTGAAGAATTCCCTCTATAGTGGTTCTCTGGATAATCCCCAATACTTTCATGGTTTCCCCATTTTGGTTGCTGGGGTCACGGACTCAGTGATATATCAACTTTTCTGGTTCCCAGTTGAGTATGGGGGAGGGGGGAGAGAAAAATTACTGCAAAGAAATAGGGTGGGGTACCACATAACGGTAGAGTGGCTTCTCCCCACAGAGGAGTATTCAAATAGAAACTGGAACCAAGGACTGTGTGCAAGTCTCTACCGCTATAGTTTTAGATACCCAACAGTCAAAGAGAAATAAGACCTTTTTAAAAAATGTGATTTGTTTTCTTTTTTGGGGGGGGGGGGTGAATAGTGAATAGTTTCTAGATGCAGCACAAGCAATCCTCGGACCCCTCCAAATTCCAGTTTCCCAGAATCTGGGAGGCAGAGTTCTTGGGTATACCATAGAAGAAGGAAGTTATACCACCTAAACGTCTTAGCACTAGTTTGGGAAACAAATGCAACCCCCACCAGTCAACCCCAAGACGATTCAGGTTACAGTTCCTTACAGCTCATTTCAACCAAGTTTCTTCATATGTTAAATACATGTTGTTGTTCAGTCGTTAAGTTGTGTCCGACCCTTCGTGATCCCATGAACCACATCCCGCCAGGCCTTCCTGTCCTCCACTATCTTCCTGAGTTCGCTCATTTTCATGTTCGTTGCATCGGTGATGCTGTCTAACCATCTCATCCTTTGCCTTCCCCTTCTCCTTTTGCCTTCAATCTTTCCCAGCATCAGAGTTTTCTCCAGAGAGTCCTCTCTTCGCATTAGGTGGCCAAAGTATTTGAGCTTCAGCCTCAGTACCTGTCCTTCCAGGGAATAGTCAGGGTTGATTTCATTTAGGATTGACTGATTTGATCTCCTAGCAGTCCAAGGGACTCTCAGGAGTCTTCTCTAGCACCACAGTTCGAAAGCATCTATAGAGTCACAAAATTCATATTTACCGTAAGTGCACACACAAAAAATGTAAAGTGTGGGGGAAATAGGACAGACAAGAGCTTGAAACACAGTATCTTATCAAAGTATGTTTGTCCAAGAACCATGAGTGGCTGTGTCTCCCTGTAGATTGAATACTTGGTGGCAAACTCAAATTTATTACTATATAACACACGACACATTGCAGAAGAAGCCAATACTGAACTGATAACTTGCGGTTGGTACTGTTTTATTGTCCAATAATACTGTTTAAAATATTTACACTCCTACTTGTATAAATCCACATTTAACACACTCATACCTATGGCTTTTCAGTTGATTTTTTTTAAAGGACAAGATCTTTCTGAAGAAGGTCAAAAAAGTTTAAATAATAAAACAGTAGCCTGATGCATTGAGTAGACATATTTACTCTGTTTTTAATGCATTTTTAAAAAATATAAAATGTACCTTTTTTTCTTCTAAAAAATAAAAATCTGGTGATAAGATGCCAGTGCAACCTTTCAGCCAACTCATACCTTGCTACAGCTGCAGCTGAATTTTTCCTATTATAATTGGCCCTTAAAAAACCTGCCAGTGTTGAATCTATTTCCTTTCCCCCATCTTTGTAATGCAAAAACAATAATAATAATAAAATAAATCCCACACACCACCACACCCGGCGGGTAACTGATAATTTTAAGCAAATATTACAAAGCACTGTACAGCAATATCTACATAGTCGTTTCTGCATTCATTTTGTAAATATCCTTAAAAGCTTTATGGAAGTTTAATTACCTAGCTGTGAAAAGGCACAAGGGTTTCTCTCTGTTTTTTTGAAAACACAATTATTATTTTTAGCACACACTACCTCCATACCAATCAATTCCCAGGATAAGACACAGTGGTCAAACTTAAGAACATAAACAAACCAAGGGTTGCAGCTACTGAAAATTACTGAGGGGAAAAAGAAAAAAATTACCTGCAGGTTCTAAGCAAATCACTCAACTGTCCTCAGACAATCTATATGAACATTGGAATCTTACAATTGTAACCTCTGACAGGAAAACAGGACTTGCCTCAGAAGTGTCTCACAATAACAGCATAACCTAATGGTACAATCTAGTGAAACGTTTACAATTAAATTTCACACAAAGCTGTCCATTTCCAGAATATATTTTGTTCCATGGTATGTATTTATTTTTAATGACAGGGGGATTCCCCCTTCCCCCCAAAGTACAAGAAGGACTGTTTAATCAAATATCCTAACTTTGGTCCACCTGTCCACTTTCCCTAAGGGCATCAACTCAAGAGAGCCGCCTATTGGTGGTACAAATGTCAAACAAGAAAATTAACAAAAATAATTTGGTATTACATTTTTCAAATCACAGGTAATGCAGACAGTGTTTCCTAGGTCTCCACCTTATCCTCATGCACATCCACGATTGGCTGAGTTTTTAAGTCGCCGTGATCTGCTGTATGTGCCTCTTCTTCATCCACCTGAACTGGAGCGCTTGCCTCCAGCTCTCCTTGATCCATATGTCCTGTTTCTACTTGTTCTAGATCAGTTTCCTCGATAAGCTGTGCCTGAACTTCTTCCATCTGCAACTGATTTACGTGGTCCACGTCAAGCTCTTCCATACGCACTTCAGTTCCTTGTTCAGTCTGAACATGCTCCACTTCCAAGTAGCTTATCTCTACCTGCTCTTGCAGTTCTGCTATTTGTTCACCTTTTACTTGATTATTCTGTATCAAATCCGGATGCACATGCTCCACAGTCACTTGCGCTGGATCCACCTGAACCTGAATTACAGGCAACACATGGACTTGTTCCACCTGCTCTATGATAGTCATAGAGGCCACTGGATCGTTGTCCACTGAAATAACATCGTCGGTCACTATTCGTTCTGAAATGTTGTGGATATCTTGCAGGTGCCTCCTTAATTCACTGCCCTGCATAAACCACACATCACATAAGGTACAGTGGTTGGGTTTATCGCCTGTGTGTATTACCAAGTGATCTTTGAATTGATCCCAGCTGTTAAATACACTGTTGCAGACCTGAAAGAAGAAGAGACAACACACTTAAGAATGTTAACCAAAGTTCATTATGCATCATCTGATCATTACTTTCAGTGTAATTGTTTAAAGTCCTAGATTGTCTTAAAACAAAATCCCATCACAATAATTCTCAGAAAATAGTTACCTATACACCAGCCTGTTCAGCTAGCTATAAAGTTCATGCGGACAAAGTTAAAAATTACAGTTGTGTATCCTGAAGCATTATTACTTGGTAATGCACCATGCTCTTATATCAGATGATCTCCATAGCAAGATATAGAAATCAACTGGATGAATTTGCACCTAGTTTTCTGGCACCTATTGAAAACAAGATATAAAAAATAAATAAACTTTAAAAAATTATAAAAATCAAGGTATTTTATGGGTTTCTCCATTCACCTAAATTGTGCTTCTATTTTTACTTTTTACAGTATGTTTTACTGAAGGCCAGTTGAATACCAGTATATCAAGTTACCTTACACCATCACACCCTTGGTGCATCTTGCTCAATATTATCTATGCTTGCTGGCAGATGCTCTCTAGGGTTTCAGGCAAGAGTCTTTTCAGCCCTACCTGGAGATGCCAGGGACTGAACCTGGGAGCTTCTCCTTGCAAAGCACATGTGCTTACCACTGAGCGACAGTCCGCCCCCATGGGTTTCTCCAAATTGAATTTATATTCCCAGATTTACCGTATTTATCGGCGTATAAGACACACGTTTTTGTCTAAATTTGTGACCCAAAATAGTAGGGTGCGTCTTATACGCCGATACTAAAAATCCCTCCCCCGTTTTAAAGCATTTTTGGGCTTACCGCGTTTTTTCCGGAGCCGGAGAGCTCCCTTGTGCTTTCTTCCCTGACTAATCTATCCAATCTACAGCTGATGTCCAGGTTAATTTATGCACGTGCATGAGTTGAACTTCTCAGCAGCCAGCAGAGGGCGCTGTGCTCCTCAGTTCAGTTCAGCTGAGCTGCAGAGGGCGTGGTCCTCCCAGCTCTCCTCCGATGGTGAATGAATGCAGCTTGGGTAAGCTTCTGAACTGGGCCTAGTTGGGGAGACTTTGGAAACTGTGCATAGCTGGGGTGGGATAAGAGTTGAGTCTGGGTTTTTTTTTTGTACTTGGGATTTATGTTTTTTACTTTGGAAACTGTGCATGGGTGGGTTGGGGGAAAAAGAGTTGAGCCTGGGGGGGGGTTGTACTTGGGGTATATGTTTTTTACTTTGGAAACTGTGCATGGGTGGGTTGAGGGGGAAAAGAATTGAGCCTGGTTTTTTTTTTGCACTTGGGGTATACGTTTTTTACTTTGGAAACTGTGCATGGCTAGGGCTGGGTTGGGGGAAAAGAGTTGAGTCTGGGGGGTTTTGTATTTGGGATTTATGTTCTTGTGCATTTTGTTCATGTGTCTTATTGCTCTGTGTTTTAAAAGAGATCCTGGTATTTTTGTGCAATTTATGTAAATTAGCTAATTAAGCAGCCAAGCAGTAAGTGGCCAAGTGGCCCCAAAATGCTTTAAATCTTTTTTTCTTGAAATCCAGGGCCAAAAAGAAGGTGCGTCTTATATGCCGGTGCGTCTTATACGCCGATAAATACGGTAACTATATCGATTTCAGTGCAATGTTTAAATGCTGAGCAGGATACTGTTAAATTTATGTCTCTGCGGTGCAGCTGGCCAGCACCATCCTGCTGTTATCTGGAAGAATTCAAGCCCATCCAAGGATTGCTGTGGGTGCATCCCACCCTTGGAAAGGTAGCAGAATTGTGAAAACCCTGCAAGATTTTGAAACTCCGAAAACACAGATTGCAAACAAGATGATCTATAAGTAACACTTATCCTGATCAAACAGGAAGCAAGTCTTGAAGGTTCACTGACCCAGGGAAGGCCCAAGAAGCTTTAACAAAGACCTAGCTTAGGTGTGTTACACAAAGATATGATCATTACTTCAGATTGGCCACATTGCCCTAAGGGAGATGTCATCATCACAGCAGGCTCCAGGAGGTGGGGTAAAGGATACAGTGTTTCTTATTGCACAGTCAGTGTATTGAGAACTAGTTCCATTTCCCCAGCTCCCTCCGACCTTCTCTCAAAAGCAAAAGGAGACCAGAAGGTCATCCAAGACATTGTGCGAAAATCTGCTATATCTCCTATCCAAGATATCCTGGAGGGGGCAGATTGCAAGATTCCTCCCCACAAAGTCTTGCTTCAATGCCCTCCCCTAAGAGGAGGTTATCAGGACTTTTAGACACTGTGTAGAGAGTTAATATGGGAAATAGGGATTTATGGATCCTTTCACCACAGCACAGGCACAGATCACTGACGTCGCTCGAGGTGGGGCGGAACGGTAAGTTCCGCACTGTGCTAACCTCCAGCAGACTCCCTGTGTGTTGCCTTCACCGCACTGAATGGCTCCGACAGCGAGGGGGCCGCCTCGTGCTGGAGGTTAGCACAGTGCGGAACGTACCATTCCGCCCCACCTCCAGCAATATCACTGGCAAAGATATAGACATGTTTGCAGTCCTTCCCTTCATCATTCAGACACGCAAGTAGTTCAGCTACTGTTGTATCTTCAAATGTGATATACTGTATAATTTTATCTAAAATTACTACATTTGTAACTGTGTGATGTTTCACTGATATTTTGGATTTTAAAAAAACCCTTGAAAAGAAAGTGAGAGAAAAGCCAGAAGAACAGCTCTGATAAGTCTTCTAGAGTGGCTAAACAAAGAAACAAAAAGCCAGCTTCTCTGGCTAACCAACTTCGTCAAGATAAAAATAAAGTGTTCAAGACAGAGTGTTAATCAGTACTGGAGAAACTATTATAAAAGTTGCAATTGCCTAGCTTTGCACATTGCCCCAGAAAGTATTTTCATTGTGTATGTACTTAAGAAATATTTTGAAATACCGGAGAAAAACAATATTCCAAACAGGTCAATTCAGCTATGAGTATTACATCAGCACCTTCACCATAATCTCTGGAGAGCTCTTCCCTGGGGAAAGGAAAGCCCAGAGGAATGTTTTCATAGATCTCAGCTTCAGACACTTGAAGGGTGCTGTACCTGTAAATTTGATTGCAGAGTCCTGTGGAATTAACACACCATATTCCTGTAGCAATCCTTCCCAAGTACTCTGCTGCCATTTTATGCTAGAGAAACCCCTTCTAGAGAGATCAGATCCCCCCAGGTGCTGGTACAGGCTCCATCTACACTGGCAAATTCAATCAACTGGACCAACATACCACGTACCTGACATTCATAAAGTTTCTTCCGTCCCTTTTTAGCACCAGCACCGGACTGACACGCTGTCAGGTGACATTTGAGTGTGCTGTTCCGAGCAAAACGTTCATGGCAGTTTGGACACTCAAATGGCTTTTCACCTATCAAGGCAAGCATAGGCATGCTTTATTGAAATGCAAATTCTTTCACCCCAATTTTGACTTTAACCTTGACACTTGGGGATAGGCAAGTTTGCAGCTAGAACAATACAGCTGCCATGTCTCTTAACCTCAATTATCCAAATACTGCAGAGTCAGAGCACAAGAATCAGAGTTTACAGTCCAGGACAGGGCTTCTCAAAGTGGTGGGTCACGACCCACCACTTTTACCATCAGTGGGCAATATGCCCTTAAGGGGGGTGGCCATCAGGAACAGCGGTGCTCCAGGATCGTGCCCGCTGCCGACAAAGAAATGCTGTTTTAAACGTACCTGGTTGTCCTGCCAGCTCCCCAAAGGGTTCGGGGAGGGGGGCTGCCACCTTTGCAGGCCTCGCCAAGGCTCAAAACAGCGCCAATTGCGTTCCAAAGCCCACTTCTAGTTTTTGGCACTGTTTAGAGCCTTGGGGAGGCCTGCAGAGGCGGCAGCAGCCCTCCTCCCAGACCCTTCGGGGAGCTGGCAGGACAACCAGGTATGTTAAAAACAGGGTTTCGGAATCTGGGGTAGGCGCGATCCGGGAACGCTGCCTCCGACATCACCCCGCCCCGCAAAGAATTATAGGGGAGTAAACTCCCCTGTAAGAAACACTGGTCTAGGACTACCATGTAGGATCAGATCTGTGGTCTGTCTAGCTCAGCTGTCTTCAAACACTAGCTAGATTGCTGAAGGAACATTCACAAGTGCAGTAATATCCCTGACCATTAGTTTGGCTCTCAAAATGGAAGGTCTACTTGTGGCTAGCATGGCTATCAACCCATGTATATATCTAATTTCATTTGCAGTCCGATCTTATGTATGCTGACTTGGAAACATGTATAGGAAATCAGTTCCACTTGTCCAATGGGGCTTACCCCCAGGTAAGAGTGCACAAAGATTACAACTTTGCAGCAGGGCTAGACATTATCTTGGTCAATGTTTGTTCTCAAGCTCATGTTTGCAGCTGTAATCCAACCTTGGAGACGGACAGATGTGCTTAACACGTCCTCTGTCCACCAATTCTCCCATGCAAACACCATCACTTCCCCTGCCTCAGCCTTTCCCTCCTTATCCAAGCTTACTTCTGGTTCTACCAGGGGATGGGGGGACGGGACAAGAGGAGGGGCACTTGCAGGAGAAAATTGGCAGGAGGGAGGGGAATGCTTAATACCTGCCAATTCTTCCCCAGACCCTACAAATTTTCTTACAAGGAACATGCTGCTGGGGGATCCTGCATTTGCCTCATAATGTGCAATTTTACACTTAACAGTCATGGATTGTTTTAATCCTTCGTTTGCTTGCTGCCAACGGAAGCTTTTGGAAGATCCTAAACTCATATTCTTGCCTGAACACTCACACTGCACATGGTTTATAATTTGTGTCTTAACCCCACCCACCACCACAAATTGCAACTGTCAGAATTTTCTTAGACGATACACATCCATTTATTCTTGTACAAGTAAGAAAGACAGGTACACAATGTTTCCAGTATACGGGATTAGATGCCATGATATCAGAAGAAAAAAAACCTGTATTTTAATAATTTCCAATACCGTTAGCGGATTTCCTCACAGGCAGCCGCTCCGGCACAAAAATACACTAAAATCCAAGGTCACTGGCCCAACGTTTCGTTCCGGAGCCCGGAACCTCTTCATGGGGTAAAATGAGGTTCCGGGCTCCGGAACGAAATGTTGGGCCAGTGACCTTGGATTTTAGTGTATTTTTGTGCCGGAGCGGCTGCCTGTGAGGAAATCCGCTAACGGTACTGGAAATTATTAAAATACAGGTTTTTTTTCTTCTGATATCATGGCATCTAATCCTGTATACTGGAAACATTGTGTACTAATTGCGGGCCATGAAAGTTACCGAACAAAAAAGAAAGACAGGATCAGAACTATTTACTGCAGAGAATCTGGCTTCTACACTACACTGCCTTGCCATTATCAGTTTTATAAAGGACACGGGTTTTAAGCCTTATGGTTTATGTAGAAAATTGTGGAAGCATGCAGACACTGAAGATTTGGAACCCAAAAGGAGTCTTAAGTACTGATGCTGCTATTTCTGGCAACAAAGCTTTGCAAAAGGACCTATTGTCCACGACTCCTGCTGCTGGAAGATGTGACGCTACCTTGTCAGACTTTGGTTGTTACTGGCAATCAGTACCTGGATTGACTGAAAGCGGGTGCAGTCTAATGACTAGCTAGCTCATTGGAGCTGGATCCGGGCCCATTCCACTATCTGTGAACATTGAAACTGTTGCAGCTTTTGCTTTAGCAACTGATAGGAGCAAGACAAAGCCCAATTAATCAAAGCCTCTGACTCAACTGTGGCTTTGTGCATTGTGATGCAAAAGCACCATGGGTGGAGTTGTTTACGGAGGGAGGTTTGCATGCTGCTCTGTCATCACACCAAGCATCATGCTGTGCAGGACTTCCAAATCAAAAGCTGGTAGGAATAGCCTCACCCACTTAGATTGGCAAGCTCTGCCTAAGTCCTATACAGCGCAATTGCAGCATGCTGGGTGGAGAATGCAGCCAGGGCTGGTACGACTGAAGCGGCTTTGGCTGTCAGTTTTATCCCATTCCTGTCCACCTCCACCCAGTGGGCCATGCCACTTTTAAGAATGTGTGAGGGGGTGGGATTTCAAGCTGTGATCTCAGCAAGAGGTTCACCATCTGTACAAGGAATGTTAAAATATACCACTTTATTTTTATAAAATTATTTTTATTCACCTTCTGCCAACTCAAGATTCTCTCTTTCTCCCTCTCCTTCAAGCGTGACACATTTTTAAGTCCCCATTCTCCCGCCTTCCCAATTCCATAATCATATGGAATTACATAATCCCATTTCCCTACCCAGTCTCCTTTTCCTCTCGAAAGTTTATTTCTTCCTACTTCTCCCCAAAAGCCAAGGTTATCAGAATATCCAGTCTTCTCTAACAAATTCTGTGTTCATATGCTGCATTTGTGCAGTCATGGACAGAAGTTAAAACTTCTTCTATGTTTTAAAAGTTAACAAGCTTAGCTTTTTAAAGTTAAAACTACACAGAGCCAGACACAGAGTTGGAAAAATGGTTCAAATTCCTCAGTGCCAACATCGCCAGAGATTTTGCCACAGAGATCTCCACTAGTCTTTCCTAATTCCAGGCAGACTGACTGAAGTCACCAGGCATGTGTCCTGTCCTTTTTAGCAACACCCCCTTCTACATAGTAGGAAGGCTCTCCGTTAAAGTTAAACCATAAAAAAAAGTTTTGCAATCCTTTGCTTTAGTATAAATGCAACACTCAAGCCGGAGCTACAGTACACGCGTCGCGGAGCTTCTGACCTCATTTTTGAAGCAAGCGGAGCCGCTGCAACCTCCGCACGGCCGGCACGTACCTCAAACTGGAATCCTACTTTTGAGGGGGCGGGCGCGCAGAGCTAGGGGGTGGTTTGTGGAGCTACTGCAGCCTGCCAATCGTAGGAGAGGGGGGGGAAGGGTGGCTGCATGCCAATCTGAACTACCTCCAATCACCTTCTTAAGAAGGCTGGACAACAGGAGGGAAGACACTCCCCCGCTCCAAGCGCGCAGGCAGAGGCAGAGGCGGCGGCAGAGCCTCTGCCTGTAATGTAGCTCAGCCTTTACAGTGCAATCCTCTCCAGTCTTCGACAGGCGGAGCTGCCTCTCCACCAGTGTTGCAAATGTGCCATAAAATGCACTTGCGGCACCTTGGGAGTATGCAGTGCCAGCACCAAGGCCGATGCCACTCTCCCACCCTGGAACCAGAGGAACGGCGAGTTCCCCACTGGGCAACGGAGGCGCGTGGGGAGGGCAGAACAGGGTGTTCCGGGGTATGTGTGTGAGTGATAGGTCGGATGGGCCCGGGAAGGGAGAGAGCTCGGTTGCGGCCTCCTCCGCCAAATCCTATCCCCCTTCCCAGGACTGGCCGCCGTTACATGGCTAGCTCGAATATGCACCAGCAAAATAGCTGGTGCCTGCACATTCAAGTAGACTCATCAGGGCGACTGGGGCTCTACTCAGGGTAAGGGGACGAATGTCCTCTTCCCTCAAGGAGAGCTCCAGCTGCGTTGGCATTGGGTCCTATCTGGATAGGATGCAGTACGGGTTCTAAGCCCATGCTGCAGCCTAGCTAGACAGGATTGGGCAGTTATATATATATGTGCCTCAGTACCACCCAAATGAAGTGTTAAACATTCTACATTCCCGTCATTGCTAATCAAGTGTTTGAGGCATGGACATAATTTCCTTCTTGTGATTTTCATATCATATTTGCTAACAGGTGTTGCACTTGTCACCAAAGCCTTTTGAAAATGGCTCAGAAAAACAACACACCTTCCTAGACAGTGTCAATTACATGAAAGGGAATATACAATAGATGGTTTATTCCAGACTTCTAGCAAACTACACACATGCACATACACAAGAGAGAATTTAAAAGAAGGCCCCATCAAAAGACGGTATGGTGCAATAAATAATGTTTAACACAAATAAATAAAAATGTGGCTCCTGACTGAAGACAACGAATCCTAACATTCCAGAATCAAGCAGCACAGCTAGAATTATTCAGTACTGCATATAAAATTTCAACAACACGTTTGCAGATTCAATTGGCTTGAACTGTCCTTTGCCCTCTAAACTGGAAGATGGTGGTAGAAAGAGACAAAGAGAGGAAGGGGAAAATTCCACAATTTTCTTGTGTCAGTGGGAGGTTGTGGAAATCTTGTAGGCGGGTCACCAGAATGTCAGTACAAGACTGTGAAGACAGCAAAGAGCAAGAAAACACTTGCTTAAGATGGCGCTACCATCTTCAAAACATGATGCTTCCAATTTAGATGCTGCTGACAGACAACAGGCAATGGCCATCTCCTTCATCATGACCCATTTGTGAGCTTCCTAGAGTTATTTGGGCAACAATAGATGGAAATGGAAAGCTGGATTAGACAGACCTTTGCTCATGTCCCTAAGACCATTCTGACATGGTGAAGCCACAGAGTCTCCATTCCTCCCTGGATATCATCCCTGAATGATAAGATTATGCCTTGCTACACCCTGGCCCAATCTAGGTTTGTCAAGCTTTTCCAGAATACATCTGCCATTCTGATACATTAGAGTAGGGGTTCTCAACCAGTGGGGTACTAGTATCACTAGTGGTACTTCGGCCAACTGCTGGTGGTACTTGGACTACTGGACCCCCACTCTGGCACAGCACTTTCGACGGTGCGTTTTCATTCCTGAGAGCCTCCTGCCTTTGGCCAAGCCTCTCAGGGACGCTAAGAAGAGCCCTCCCACCCGCCCAGAGCCTCCTACCTGTGTTTTCTGGCCTCCAAAAACCTGAAAACCCAGAAGTAACTGGCGATGATGTCATCATCAGTCACTTCCAGTGGTACACAGCAGGAGAGTGGCACCGGAGGTGGTACTTGGCTGGGAAGGGATTGAGAACCCCTGCATTAGAGCAGTCACAAGATTAGCCACTACCATGACCACAACAAAAAAATAATGACACAACCACCAGTCAAACCGATTGGATGAATCATCCTGAACTAAGCTTCATTCTAGGTGAGAGTCTCAGGCAATAAAAGATTTCTTAACACACAAAAGTCTCCCCTTGATGAAATATCTAAATCCTAATTGCAAACTAATATCATGATGTGAGTGTCTGATGTGTGATATAAAGGCATTTACTGTGGTTACTGACTTGACTCAGGGTTTAACAAAATTGCACATGCAGCAGAATAAAACATGCAAGGAAAAAATAAGCACTGGAGCAAAACTTGCCCCTCTCCCCAGAGTTCTCCAAAAAGGTTCTTGCTTAAGAGTAGGCTCTGGCTTTCGTGCATCAAAATTCAGTTCATTCACATGCATAAACCCTGACCATTCCAAAGGTGCCTCCCATATTTCCCTTGAAGTGAAAGAAGCTTAAAGTCAGATCTGCACAAGTGGTGATCTACCAATCTAACCACAGCCCATAAGCCATATATTACGCCCACACAGGCAATACAAGAGGCTCTTCGCAGTCAGTCGTATGACTGTTGGGTCACAATTTTGCAGCACTGTATTATTTTCCATGTATTGTATTATATATTCCATGTATGGTTTATATTTCGGTGCTAAGCAGAAAACCCACCAAAATCTTCTAGGACCAGCCTCAAACAACAATAAACCATGGTTTACCACTATTACCATAATCAAGCTCACATGCCTGTCTCTCTCTTTTGTGTGGGTGGGGAAGAGTTGCTGCTTCGGTTCCTAGTTTGTGTTAAAATGCAATTTGTGGTTTGTTCTAACCACTGTTTATGAACAAGCTACGATATCGGACCAGAATAATATTTCTGACTTGTTCATAAACTGTGGTTAGAAAAAACTGCAAGTTCCTAGATTTGGTCACAACAATTTGTGCTTTGTTTTAAACTAAGAATGGAAGTTGAAAATCGAAGGAAAGAGGAGCATGCACAAGCCTGAGGCTCAGGCTAATAATGTAAAACCATCATAGGTTAGTGTTATGTGTTATAGTGTTACTCAGCCTAACCAAGAAATATTTAAGGCTACCATACTGCCAAAGTGCTACCAAACAGGGAAGAGAGGGAAAAGAGTCACAGTAAGGGCTGTAGCCAGCCCACAACCAGTTACCTGTGTGTTTCCGAAGATGTTCTTTAAAATGTCCAAAGTGGTCAAACTGTTTGTCACAGTACTGGCAGATGTGTATTTTTTTGCCAGGTCTCTGTTTCTTGTTGGCACCACCTTCATCAAGGTGGTAACAGGTAAGGTGCTGTTTCAACGCACTTTCACGCAGGTATCTTTTGTTGCATAGGTCACACTTGTAACTTTCAGTGGAGTGTGTTTTCAGGTGTTCCTTAAAGTGGTAAAACAACTTAAACGAACGGTTGCACTTTTCACAGTGGAAGAGGTTGTTAACGTGCGACAGCTGGAGTTCCATGATCTCAATGCCTTCCATCTGCTTGCCCGTTGGATCGGAGATGCTTTCACATTCCTCCTGAAGCTCGCTTTTTCTCTCCCCATGTCGGAACTTGCTGGTGATATCTGCCAACAGGGCCAAAGCAGACTCATTGGAAGTCCCCGTAGTCTGTATGTACTTTATAGACTGTTCCGCAGAGGCTGCCTCCTCTAGTGTTTCAATATTATTTTCTTCTACATCAATAGCCCCTTCTGCAATCTCCACCTCAATTTCCACGGGTTCAGATTCCGCACAGGGTAACGTTTCAGTGATAACATTGGAGGTCTCTGCTATCTTCCTCTTTTTGGCTTTATTTTTATCTTTTGCCTGACTTGATTCAAGCGGCAATGAATTTTCTTTGTTCCTAGAAAAATTGTACAAAGCACAGTGAAGATCCAAAAACAAAGGGCCACTTTAAAGCTGACTTCAAATACTAGGTTTAACTGTGAACTCTAGTTAAGTGCAATGGCAGTAATTGTTGCTCCACAAGTCACACTATTTCTGCAAAGGCTTTCTTAAACCACCTCTTCAGAATTTTCTACAGCCAGTTAGCCCTACCCTAGCTATACCATCATAAAGTCCTGACATCTCTGTCCAAATATGTCCTGTCTGAGAAAGTCCTTTGAGAAGTCCTTTGAGAAAAGACCATGTCTTGTTGCATAACAAGTTGCAACAGTGATTGGTTTTCACCATAGTGTCTCTCTGTACATTAAAACTGTACATTGAAGTCATAACCCTTACACATAGTATACTACACGCCACATCCTCAGTGCATGTTATTTCAAACTCACTCACACAGAGTGACTCAAAGTGTGGGTTAGGTCACAGTCTGATGGCGAGGTGGGTCGCCAAGTTGGGCCCATCTGCCCTCGCCTTCGTTTGGCTCCAAATTTGAGCCAAACAGAAGCCGCTTCCAGGTCGTGCCTCACCACCGGACGGTGCTCCCACGTTGTACCAGGCCCAGGACAACCTCTGGATGCCTCCACAGGCCTCAGAATGGCTCCAAGAGTGACCTCCAGGTCACTTCCTGTTTCACGAACGCAACTCCTGATCATGTCCAGAGACCTTTCTGAGGCCTGCAGAGGTTTCCAGGGGCTGTCCTGGGCCCGGTGTGACGTGGGAGCACCGTCCGGAGGAGAGTTGCAACCCACCACCGGAGGACAAGGTGGTCGCAGCTCGGGTACGTTTGTGAACTACTGCCCTAACTGATTGGTAAACTGCTTTGTAACATGATCTGAATGCATCCAACACCCTGAAACAGCCTTCTTTCTTACCCTTCTTTTATTTAGGGCCAAATCAAACATTATGCTGTTTAGGTACACCTCTCAGAAGTTTGAAGTATACACATGAAATATAAATATGGACAAACGCATGTGCCCCATGTATACATTCATTGGGTAGCAAGGATTGGCTGTGTAGCGCCAGAAAAGGCCCTTAAGGGCTGTGTTATCTTCAGGAAATATTTCAAAAGTTAAATGTTGTCTTCATGTTTCTGGAAAGTCAACACATGCTAGAAGAGACTTATCTGGCTGGAACATCACAGATTGACATAGATTGTTCTAGGTATCTTCCCAATATACTGCACGCTCACACTACCTGATTTCAAGTGCTTTAATGGCTTCTAACATCTGAAGATACTCAGCAGCTTTCCAGACATCATTTGCTTCTTCTTCCCCTTGGACCATTAGCTTGGCAGTGTAGGTGAACTCAATTAAGTGACGGAATGCCATGTTGCTTACACCTGATTAAGGCAAAAACCAAAAAAAAAAAAAAGAAAGCATGACATCTGCTACAGGACATCAGAAGCAAGCTCTTACCCTCTACCTCAGGGGTGGCCAACCTTTCAACATGAATGCTCTTGGCCCTTTAATGGTTGTTTAGGTGAGGGCATCTCATCAGGTGCAGCTGCTTTAGCAGCACCATCAGCCCTAATGGTGGAAGGGTGGCCACCCCTGTTCTACATGAATAGCCAAAAATATTTTGCTGACAAACAGCTCGATAATTGTTTCCTAAGTCACCTTGCTGAATCACGTCCAATGTCTATTAAATAAAGCATTTTCTCTCCAACAGTGGAGAGTTACATTGATGATAGAATCTCTGAATATTTAAGGCAAAACTAAACTCGGTTAAATTATTATAAGTTTAAGAAAATGAGAAGCGTATTGCTGGATTACACAATTTCGCCTTGTCCAGTATTTACATGAAAGCCAGCAGACATGAGGTGGTCCACCAGAAACTAGCAATTGTTACACCAATAGATCATACATCTTCTGCCCACCTCCAAGTCAGACATATTTTCATGTATTTCAGAAAGGCTAGCAGTATTACAGTCAGAGGGTTTAGAGGTAAAATTTGACAAAATGTACACTGAATTCTGCAAGACATTAGATCAAGACAAGTTAAAATAAGCTTAGTCTATTTACATACATACAACAGTGCTTGTCAGATTGTTCTGGGAAGCTGGGGTGAACAGAAAGACTTCACCCTTTGCTAAAGCCATAGCTTGTGTTTAAAATGGAACTGACCATGCTCAGGCCCACATGGTTAAAGTAATCCACTATGAACTCTTTACCCCTCACGTCACCCTACCCAGGACAAAGGGCCCGGTTAAACCTTGAGATGGTCTTTCTGAAAAGTAAGTAGGGGAACACCATTCCATCTAACACCTGTGTCCTTTAGAACAGGCAAGAATGAGCTATTTGAGACCAGGCTGACTTCTGGTCACATCTGTGGACTGACCGATTAGACCAGCGGTCTCCAAACCGTGGCCCGCAGTCCGTTAAAAAATGGCATCCGGGCACAGCGTGGCGGTGGCGGAGCCTTACCGTTCCACCCCACAGCCTCCTATCGTTGCAGCAGATCTTTGCAGAAACTCGCTGCCGGGCAGCTGCTTCCCTCAGGAAATCAGGGTGCAGAGCCATCTGGAACAACGTGCCGCGGAAGTAGCTGCCCGGCAAGAGTTTCTGTAAAGATCAGCTGCAACGATAGGAGGCTGCGGGGCAGAATGGTAAGTTCCACCTCCGCTGCGCCCGGATGCTGTTTTCTGGTGCGCTGGATCCGGCCCGTGGGCCGGGGTTTGGAGGCACATGCACTACTAGATCATAGGGTTAAAAAAGGTTCCAGAGGCTGAACTATTTTTCCCCACTTCAGAACTAGTCAACGAGAATGCTAAAACCTAAGTCCAAGATACGCCTTTAAAAAGGGCAAGACAATTTGAAGGATTTGTGCTTGATTGGGAAAGCAGAGCCAATTGTCCAAGACAACCTGTTCCTACATGCAGAGGTGCTACACTACACCTTCTTCCTGCACAAATGGATTTCTTAGTAACAAAAGAGCCAAGAACTACTTGCCTATTCACTCTCCATTAGACTGCTTGAGCCAACGTTATGAGTGTTCTGTGTGTCATAAGCAGAGGGCAGCCAGCAGAGCTGGCACTCCCTTTCTCTCACCAGCAATGCGCTCCAGTGCTGAGAGATGCCTAGCTATAAGTTAACACCAAGCTGGAGGGAAGACTGGAGGTGGGCTCATCAATTTCACCTCATGTGGCAGTGACCCAATCCTGCAGGGATCAGGGTGGGACATCACGACGACAGCCAGCTTGGGTTGCCAAGCTGTATCTTGGTTTCCCTTTGTGGGACCCAAGGGTGAATAGGAAGATGACACACAGGGAGCACACTTGCACCTTCATCACAGAAGTCCACAACACAATGGCCCTCTCCTGCTGTTCGTCTCCCAGCAACTGGTATTCAGAGCAATACCACCTCGGAACCTAGGTGGTTTTCCACTGAAACCAATACTAGATCCTTCATGAACTGGTCTAATTCTTTTTTGATGGGAAGCCATCTAAGCCAGTGGCCATCACCACATTGTGTGAATAAGCACCCTCTTGAACTGACTGCAAAACAATTTCAACAAGAGACTCAGAAAATTCTAGCGTTACAAAAGACGGACAAAAATGTCTCTCTCTACACCACGTATCATTCTACAAAACTACTGTATTTCTCCCTCACCTGGCCCAGTGCCATTTTTTTCCTAAGCTAAATAGCCCCAGACACTTTTGACTTTCCTAGCAGAAAAGATGGTCCAAATCTCTGCATACCAGGAATTACACTCTACCCTGCCAAACATGTCACAGTTTGAGACTAATCTGAGACTAGGACAGTAAGACTAGGTGGGCAACGGGCATCAACAACACGACAATTTACTTTTTTCATCATTCTTCTTATAGGACAATATTGAATCAGTCACACCAGTCAATTACCTTCTATCTCTACTAGAGGCTCCTGAGTGAAGTCTTGAAAGAATTTGTAGAAAAACTGGCTGCAAGCAGCAAGCACAGCTTTATGAGCTTTGAAATGGTGCCCTGGAAGGAACAAAAGAAGTGGATATAAGACCGCATATTACAGTGTGCGAAATGATTCCGATTTAGAGAGAACTCATTCAAAGCAGCAGCCTTACTGACTGAGAAGACTAAGAACAAATCAAACTGAGTATCTGCTGTGGGGCTCACCATAGACCAGAGGTACACAAGTTTTGGCTTGGTTTAGTAGCCAGCTGCGACTGTAATGGTTGCTCCCCAATCACTTCCTTCAGGTCGTTGCTCTGCCTCCTGTTCCACACTTACAGCAGGTAGAACAATGAGGAATTGCTAATACCATCTGCGAAAGCACTGGTGTGAGAGACAAAACACACCTTTCCTTTCCATTGTCACTTGGGGGAGGAAAGGAGAGGCAGTTTCTCTTTCTGGTCCTTGGATTTTGTTGCTGTCGCTTTCTGACCAGAGGAATCCTCCACAATTGAGACCTTACTTTCAAAAAGTTAATGGTATACACATCACAAAACAAGTAGGGAAACATTTCATTTCCCTATACTTATGACAGGTTCATGCAATCCTAACCAACTTTCCAGTGCCGGTGTAGCTGTGCCAACAGGGCGCACGCTGTATTTTGAAGTGCAGGGGCAATCATGGAGGCCTCTTCAAGGTGAGGGAACATTTATTCCCTTACCTCGGGGTTGCATGCATCGGCTCTGGAAAGTTGGTTAGGATTGCACTGTTAGTCTTGTGTAAATGTGTATAAGTAACCACAGGCTATGATCAAGCATTTCTCAAACTGTGGTTCAGGACCCACTTGGTGGGTCGCAACTTGATTTCTGGTGGGTCCCACAGAGCCTCCAATAAAAACACGGGTGATGGAAAGATCAGATAACTAATTGCCTTAAGCCCTGAGGCTATTCAAAAATCAGATAGCTGCTAATTCCTTTGCAAACAGCTGAGCTCCTGCAGTTTGAAAGCTTGTGTAAATATAGAGAGATAAATGTTTGAGCGTCTTTTTTATGGTGTGTGTTTTTTCCAAGTCCGTCAATTACAGTTAGTGGAAGCAGGTGAAGGCTGGGTCACATAACTAAGCCCTTCAAGTCTTGAGGCTATTCACTAGGGTTGCCTCATTACAAGGAATGGATTGAATTTTCTGCAAATTTTCTTTGGCATAGGAAAAGGCGGGGTATAATGTTTTTAAATAAATAAATAAATAAAATTTCACTTGTAAATAAATATATTGTTTCTTTCTAGATCACCTTTTTAAAAAAAAAAGTCTCGTAAAGCTAAATGGGTCCTGATAGAGTATCATTTTAAAAAGTGGGTCCCAGTGCTAAAACGTTTGAGAACCACTCAGACTCCAACCGAATTAGACCTTTCGATGTCAACTAAAACGAACTAGCCTACGTCTTACATGCATTAGGTTGGTACTGTGTGTCTGTGTAAAAGAGTAAACCAGTTTGCATCACTACATACCATCCACAATCAGAGTGATATCTGTGAACTGATCCTGCTCTCGTTGTTCATTCAGTCTGTCCAAAATTACTTTATAATGTTCTGGAAATTCCTGAATGCATTCCATCGTCTCTTCGGCTTCCATGGCTAATATCTTTATCTAGAAAACATCACCAGCCAAGTAAGAATTCATAAACATGAAGCTCATAACCATGCAGTTATTTACAAACATGAATTACTTCATATGGATATTTTCCAGCAACGGGTATTCCGAGTCAGAAAGAAGACCTACGGTAACTATTGAGGAATGTTATTGTAACACAATTTTACATCTTTGAAAATCTTTGGTTTCCCCTGTTTTGGAGTTTTCTATCATATCATCTCAGAGGCTTCTGTGATGCCCCTATCAAGGGCTGCTGAGTCATTTAACAACATCTCTTGTTTCCTGAGCAGCAACAAGCTAATCAACTAGGAGGGAGGCAGAAAATGACTCTCCTCCTCTCACCAACAAGCATCATTTGTGTTAGTTAATGGACTTTCATACAGAGTGTCTTCCTAAAGGACACCAGGGAGGGTGGAAGCCGCAGAGACAATGTTTAGCACATGATTCTTCAAATGGACATGCTGGGCTGGGATGTACCAAGGAAACACTGGGAAAGGAGATCCACTGGGAAAGAATTAAGAATGATGTGGGGAATTATGCAAGTTTCTGCAAGATTTGCCAAGAGACTGGAAAGGGCACATAATCAAGTAAAAAACGCCTCTTCAGTCTTTACCAATCACCGACACTTCTTTCCAAAGGGTTGTCATGGACATTTGGGGGCAGAGGGCCAAGAAAGTGCTCTGGGGAAAACAGGATATTTTAACAATTGTGCATTTCCACATTATCCAGAAGCAATTGCTTTAAGCAAAATCAACAGTGAAGCTATGTGCCAAGGCCTTACATGTTTTTGCAGGCTGGCCGCTGAAGGTTCTAACCGACTTTGGGACTAACTTTCTAATTCTACAGCAAGGCATCTTGCGTCCCTGCCCCATCATCATAAGTGTAATGGGTTAGTTTTAATGCTACACGATTAAAACGTTTGTCCATGAATGTTCCAATAACTACGACCTTATCTTTTATATAAACTCTTGTTGCTTATGGGGCTGTGCCACACCCCAACCTAGGTTTCCCACCCTTTGAATTGGTGTACAGGAATGAGGTTGAGACACCCCTGGAACTGGAAGAGCTTTACTGGGAAGGTTCTACCCCCAAGGAGACCCACTGAATAACTGACTTTGTTGATAAGCTGCAAAACACCCTCAGTCATTAGGCGTGACCCATGACCACCTCAGATAATTGCAGAAAGGCCAACTAGAGTTTCCAAGTTGGAATCTTAAACTCAGGTTTTTCATGACAACATACTAAAGCTTTTGTACTCCAGAGAGATTACGCTGTTGAACTTCACCACTGCAGATGTGGATGGCCTCAGCTTGTCTGTGGATCTTGGTACCAAAGTAGGGAAGAAGAGGGTTTGGCAATGGCAGCACTGTCTCCCACTCACTCCTGAACCCAAAAGAGGCAGGTTTCAGACTTCACGCTTGTGTTTGCAGCTAAACCAGGGAGAGCTGGCAAGATTGTACATTCTATTCAGACAGGAAAGCATGCAACTGTCTCTTCACATCCATTAAGCTCTAATGGGGGGGGGGGCGGAGAGCATGCACAGCACACTGAAAGAATTTCAACAGGTTATAGTTTGGGGTTGTACATAAAGAATCCACATTTTCACTGTCAGCATTGCAGTCAAAAAGTGCCTGGTGGACAGGATCCGTGTGCCCTCTGCTGGACAAGGTAGGTGCTATCTACAACTTGGCCTGTTCCTCAAACCAAGACACAAGCCCAGTCATTTTTAGGCTTAACTGGCTATTATTGAGGGGGGGGGGGAAGAGACTATCCATGGATTCACTTATCCCAGAATAGCGGATGGCCCCACGCGCACATACACACCCCGGCTCTTACTTTTACCAAACCAACTTCATTTCTTCTTTCAACAAACACGATAAGCAGCCTCTGGCTGCTTATTGCAAGTGAGCAGAGCAAGACTAAATGCTAGATAGACTTGGCAAGGTTAAAAAAAAAAGCACTTCCTGTTAACCTTGCAGAGCCTATCTAGCACTTAGTTTTGTTCTGCTCGCAGTGCCCTGCCTGAAGAAGCTAAGCAGGGTCAACCTCAGTTCTCGCTTGGATGGGAGACAGAAGCTGCTGACGGACCTCGAGGAGACAGTGAGAAGACACCATAAGAGGGTGGAATGCGGAGGAGTCAGCTAGAGAGAGAACATCTAGACAACCGTCCGAGTGCAAACTGCAGTGAACTGTGAAGCTTGGAAGTGCAGAGCACAAACCAGGAGGGGGGGGGTTACACTCGGAAGGGAAATATCTGGGGTATGGAAAGGTTCTATATATGAATAGAACAATATTGTAAAGACCCTTCGGGTCTAGAATAGCCTGCCTGTGTAAACCGCCTTGAATCAATCTGATGAGAAATATGATGATGAGAAAGGCGGTATATAAATACAGAAAATAAAATAAAATAAATAAAAGTAAGACCCTTGGGGGGAGGGCAAATGTCAATTATAAGCTGCTTAGATGGAGTTTAACTCTCCAAGTCTACAAAACTTTATATTCCAGGAAAGAAAAATGGTGTAGCACTCTTTCCGGTGAATATGCATGAATTTCAAAACTTGTGGGACTTAATGCCACTTGCATTCCTTGAACTGTACTGTACTTGGTATTTCTGCTTCACTGTGTGTGTAACCCAATTACTTCCATTTGTTTTGTGTTGATAGTGTATCATATGAAGATCTTGTTTCAGCCTAGACCTGACTCTATATTAATCAAGCTGAGATGTGAAAGGATGTTATCCTATTCTATCGCTTGGTTGATCAAGAGGGAGATGCAGTGAACCAGCTCCCTTCCCATTCACGACAATTCTGAGCTCACTGATGCCAAGTTAGAAACCAGCCTGTCACCTTCTCTATTTTGTCAAGAGCTCTGGGCCATGTACAACTAGTAGACTTTGCCTAAGATGTGTATTATGTGCGCCAGGCTGTTTAGTATCAATAAGGCAAACAAAAAGCCTTGGCTGAAAGCCCGGGATCTCTGTTGAATTTAGCTCACACCTGGTTTAGGCCAAGTCCACCCACCTGACTTGTTAAGCAGGAAATGTGGGGGTCTATTAAGTGCAATCCTTTCAAAGGAAAGGGGGCTAACCTTCCCCAAAAAGTAATAAAAAGGAACTGATTCAGGGAGTCCGTTATGACATATCAGCCAAATGAGAAGGAATGCTGGTGCTGTCCAGCCAGGACAGGGTTAACTCTTAATACGCTTTACCTCTCCAATCCAATGTCAGGCTGGATTCACACTACACGAATCCCGGCGCCTTACGGAGTTGCGCTGAGCTCTTTGACAGCATTTCGGAAGCAAGTGGAGCAGCTGCACTCTCCCTTGTACAAGATGGGGAAACCCATCTTTTGAGGGGGCGGGTTTGTGGAGCTTGGGGGCGGGTTCGCGGAGATACTGCAGCCACCAATCGGATGAGAGGGGGGAGAGTGGTTGCATGCCAATCAGAACTACTTCCAATCTGTAAGCTGCGCTTTCTTAAGAAGGCGGGACAGCAGGAGGGACAACAGCCGGGAAGATACTCCCCAGCTCCAAACGCGTAGGCAGAGGCAGGGGCAGAGGCATCCGTGCCTGGATTCGTGTAGTGTGAATCCGGCCTCAGGGGATGCTGCTTATGTGACTTTATTGGGCAGGGGAACTTTAGTTAGAAACTTATTTTCTTTTGAATGTTGCCTCTGTATAGAATATGTCTTCCATTTTGCTTGTTCCCCCTTTTTATTCCAATCAACCTTTTCTTTGCGTTTTGATTAAACCACCTGTATACCTTTTTAACCTACAGAGTAATTTGCCATCACATCTCCTACAAACTCACAAGCCAGCTCTATTCAGAGAGATTTGCGAAGGTGTGTGCACATAACACGCTGGTTTCAGACACTTCCTCCCTTCCTCTCCCTGGAAACCAAGCAAGAAGGGCTGTTGGTCAACAGACAGACCCTTGGTTAGATAAAAAGGCTTGGAAGGTAGCCTTGAAAGCATGTTTGTGGTGGCAGTAAGTACTGGTCCACATACGTCAGAGCATGTTGTACATGATCAGGGGAGGGAGAAGGTCACCTTCATGCAGGCAAATCTAGTTTCTTCTCAGTGCTACTCCAGGGATCACCATATAGTAAAAAAAAAAAAAAATACCAGAAGTACCTGCCTTATCTCACATTTGGGAGGGAGAAGGTTGCCATGTCTCCCAGGCTGCCCACTTTCACTACTGTTTGGTTGTAAGGCAGTGTTTCCCAAACTTTTTCAACCTGCTGCTCCCTTGACCATTGGTGACTATTGGCCGTGGCGCCCCCTTACATTATGCCTGCCAATTGGCATTGCGCTGTTTTCCCGAGAGGATTCCGTGGCTCCCCTGGCTGGTTTCCACGGTTCCCCTGGGAGCCGTGCCTCCCAGTTTGGGAACTACTGGTTGTCACGGTTTGGGTCCAGGATATCTGAGGGACCGCCTTCTCCCATACATTCCGGCCCGCTCTCTTAGGTCATCTGAGGGGGCTCTCCTGCGTGTACCACCTCTATCACAAGTTAGGGGAGTGGCAACATGTGGGCGAGCCTTCTCTGCTGTGGCACCACAACTGTGGAACTCCCTGCCAGGGGATCTGAGAACTACCCCCTCCCTCATGACTTTTCGGCGAGGGCTCAAAACGTTTTTGTTTCGTCTAGCGTTTGGGTGATGGGTTGTAGTCTGCCTCCTGTGTCTCAAGATGCTCTGCCATGCTGCTTTTGTGCTCCATATTGTCCCCCCCCCCTTGGATTTTATTGTTTTTAAATTAAGAATGTATTGTTTTAAACTTTTCTGTATTTTAAACTATGTTTTTTAATTTTTGTTGTAAGCCGCCTTGGGCATGTGCCTCGGCATAGGATAAGGCGGGATATAAATTTTTTAAATAAAATAAATAAATAATAAGGGGAAAACCTGGATTTAGGACTTCTGTGTGAACCTGGGAGGGAGGTTTTCTGAAGGCACCCTCCTTCAGTCTGGGTTATCTCTAGCTTTGAATGGTGCAACAATGAGTTATGTCTCCATTTAAAGGGTGAGGAGGGAGCAAGGAGGCAGGTGCTAAATGCTAGCTAGACACTGCACTTAATCTGTCCTCTGTCTTTCCTTATAGAAGCCAGGGCCAAAGGAAAACTCATTGTTCAAAATGTAGCTCAGAAGAAAGTAAGAAGTCAAGCTGTAAGCATCCTAGCAGGGGAGAGAACTCAGTCACTTTAGTATCAAGAAAGTCCCACCCCAAGAAAATACAACGGCAGCTAGGACAAGGAAACCACAAGTAGCAGCCTGGCTGGGGACTGGGTCAGGAAAAGCAATTGTGGGAAAAGGAAGGGGAAAAAAAAGAGAACAAACATGCAATAGAGGCTGTGTATTATCATGCTCATTCCAGTAAAGATTTTGCTATCTGGTTCTTCGCCTTAGGAATTTGAAACCCTCCTGCCCCAAGTTCCATGTTCAATTGCTTTTTCAGGTTCTCTTTCTCACAACAGAATGGTCTATGGCTGCAATCCTAAGCATATTTACCTAGGAGTAAGGCTCCTTACTCAACTCAATGAACTCAACTTCAGAATAGACACACATAGGAAAGTGCTGCCAAGTCTCCCCTTCCTCCTCCCACTTGGAATTACTGTTCATAAAGGGAAAGCTAAAGAAAGGTCACCTTTATTTATCTGGATCACAGGCAACATGAATTTATATTGTCTACCCTAAAATCAAGGGTGTGGAAGCACAAAAAGAGCTGGCATGCATCTGGGAGGTCACCGTAACCCAGGCAGCTGAACAGTTGTAGGGGCTATAAACTGTAGGCATTCATGAGAGGGGTGACTGGCTGGCAGTACAATATAAAGTTGGCTATGCCATCCTTTGCGCATACACATACATACATACATACACACATACATACACACAAAGCAGCATGAGATACAGAATGCATGTGAACATTTTATGTATATCCTGCCTTTCTGACAATGGAACTCAAGGTGGTTTGCGTGGGAGTTCCCAGGCAGTTTCCAATTAAGGTGCCACACAGACCTGCTTCGTTTCAGCAAGATGTACTTTCAGTATGTACTTTCAGACCAGGGCCTGGGACCATGCGAATTTCTCAACCACAAATTAAAATTTGTAGTCACACCAGCCTTTATTTTTCGTGAGCCATTGTCCGATATGGAGGAGACAATCCTGCATGAAGGTTTCAGACTCCAAGGCACCAGCATCAGATGACACACTTGGAATTTGCCCAGCCTCATCCAAGGCAGGTGTAATGTATAATACCGCTTTTTTTGATCCCAGATTTAAATAATCCAGAATAGTTATGTTGCTATTATTTATGCAGCACACATTTTATACGGCGTGATCCTGTCTATTGGGCGGTGGAGCTGTAAAGCATGTTTGCAACGACTTTAGAGCAGAAGCGGGTGGGCGGCCACCCTCACTCCGCCACCGGATCATCCCCGCGGCCGCCGGAGAAGGTAAGTGCAGCTCCAGTGGGGGCGGCCCAGGAGGCCGGGGGTTGGCGGGGCAGGGATGGCGGTCGCCATATCCCCATCCCAGGCCGGACCCGCCATTACACAGCCTCCTCAGACTTGCGCCAGCTAAATAACTGGCGGAAATCCAAGGAGGCCCATTGGGGTCTCCCCACATTACACCGGGGGAAGAGGATGAACGTCCCATTCCCTCGAGCAGACCTCAGAGAATGGGGATAGGATCCGGCAGGCGCCCGCCAGATAGTTAGGCAGGATTGGGCTGCCCAACTATAAGACGACAAATCCCTATTCAGAGGAGCTGACAATCTAATATCTAATATTTTACAGAGGAAGAAGAGGCATACAGCTGCAGGGTAGAATATTATTATTCTAGTTACACGTATTCAGGCTTAGCTTCTGTAAGGACTGAGAACTACGGGTTGTGCCAACTGTTATGGGAGACAGTTCTAAGCACAAGGGGCAGCGAAACCAAAAGGACAGAATCATTTCAGGAAGCAGGAGACCTTTTCAGGGCAGTAAGCAACGGAGCTGGGGGAATGGGAAGGGATATATTGGGATATGAGGGTTTTGAAGGTATGGACAAGAAGCTTGTGCCGAATCTGGAACCAGTCAAGAAGCAGTGTAGGGATTTAAGAAAGGGAATAATTTCATTTGCAAGACAGATACATACACCATGAAATCACTTTGACTTAAAGTACATAAAGTAAGGTTAAAAGGTGGACCCTAAACACACTTACCTGGAAGTAAGGTGCAGTGAATACAGTGGGCCTTACTTCTAAGCAAATACGAATAGAGCACAACAAATTGGGCAACCTCAAATATGCACCCTAAAGCAATACAGACAGTAAATCAGGAGCAATTAAGTTGCCTGCAGCTGTACTGCTCCATAATGATTCACTGCAGAGAGGCTGACTTATCAATAGGGTGACCAAATACAGTGCAGATCAGGGCTCACGTACCTTTAAGTAGGCTTACCAGATCTCCAACCGGGACAGAGTGCTAGACCTTTAGGAGAAGGAATGTAGGCAGGTGTAGCTTGTTAAACCTTGGAGCACAATCCTAGGCATGTCTACTCAGCAGCAAGCCCCATTGTGTTCAGTGGGGCTTGCTTCTGAGTAGACATGCCTAGGATTGTGCTCTAAGGTTTAACAAGCTACACCTGCCCACATTCCTTCTCCTAAAGGTCTAGCACTCTGTCCCGGTTGGAGAGCTGGTAAGCCTACCTTTAAGCATTGTGTAGCACTTACTACAGGTAGAGCTTTCCTTTAGCCCTGTAGTAGTCTGCACCTGTCCCAAATACTCTGCAGTTATTAAAGATACAGGATCTGGTCTTTTTTATTCATGACTATCTTAGAGCAGTTCAGGACACAGGACTTTCTGTCTCTTATTATACTCACCTTGAGCCTTGCAGGAAAATGCCACATGGTACCCTAGAAATCCCACCTTAAGGCTAAAGAAAATTGCTTTGCATTTTCTTTTTATATTTGGAGTGGCTGATGGAGGGAATTTCTGTACTAGATATTGGCAGTTGTATGAAGATGATTTTATGAGAAATCATCTAATATCATGCATATCATGCATCTCAAAAATCATGCATTTTTAGTTTTAAAATAAGAGATAAATTTAAACAAAAAAGGGAAGCACTGTGTTGAATGGGGCTTAGTCCCAGGCAAGTGTGGATATGATTGCTCAAGTTCTTCAGATGGTGCCACACAATTCTGCTGTTCTCTCTTCCTGGGGACCACATGCCCCAGAGAGAAGGCTAAAAAGTGTCCCCTTTGGAGAATCACACAGCACCTGACCCCATTGGGAGCAAGCCCGTCAATCACTACAGCAGCAGCCAATCGTAGCACCGTAAGGAAGCAAAAGAGGCCAATGAGCGGTCTAAGCGGGCTAAGCGGAAGGCCTAACCGATGAGGGCGCGGACAAGCGAAAGGTCTTCGAAAAGGAAAAAAAGGGACGGAGCGGGAGATGCCCACTCGGGCCGTCGCGAACGGAAGGACGCCATGAGAGCCGGCGCAGGGACCAGCGCGATTCCAGCGGCTCCGTCTCCAGAGCCGTTATTACGTCATCAAATCGCGCATTAAATCGATCCCTTTTTGACGCCCGCCTCGGCCTGAGGGGCACGCCGACCCCGAGAAAACCGGACGCTTCCATAAAGCACTCACCCGGAGGCGCCTCCTGCCCCACCGAGCCTCCTCGGCCGCTGCTATCGCTTCCTGCCTGCCTAGCTCGCCGAAAAGCGAGGTAGGCGCCGGCCAATAGCGCTACTCGCATTCCCGTCCTGCATCGCGCGCCGGAAATGGCGGACTCGTCGACCTCCTTTACCTGGCAGGGTGCTCTCGGGAAACTGGTGGGATCCGATGCATGCTGGGAGGTGCCCGCTTTGGACCTCCCCCCAGAAGTCTCTAGGTCGCGAAATGCATGCTGGGAGTAGTAGTTGTTTTCTAATTTGCTCCCTCGCCCTTTGCACTCATTCACGGTACCTAGTTGCGTAATTGGGTTTTAATTTGGTAGCCTTTGCTGCATGAATCAATGCGTACAGTATTTATCAATTCTTGTAATTGTAAAGCAAATTAACACTTTGTAACGAAGCAGGCATTATGGGTTTTCAAGCCATGTTTATTATTTGAGAAATAAAAAACTAAAATCGTACTGTCTTCTTAAGAGATTTCTCTCACACACACACTCTGGAGATGTGCGTAGAGGCGAAGATGAGTCTTTATTTCTCCTACCAACGTTTCATCCCACATGAGGGATCTTGTCAAGGTAATTCAGCATAACACTGCTGGATGACACTGAGAACATGGAGCTCTTGCTAGCATATACCAGTAAAAGCCATGAAAGTTTCCATACTACATTGAAATTAACACTTGTTTAAATCTTGTTTCACAGCGTTTCGTACACAAGGCTTTTTAGCATTTAGTGTTTTAAAAATCGGCTGGGCAGGTACTTTCACACACACGAATAGGGAGCATCCAAGCGAGTTAATAAGCCAGTAGATGGCACAGGGGATGCAGATCTGAAAAAGAAAACAATACGCGCTGTATTGTTTTATTATGGCCATAAAATCCAATTTATTGTAAATGTGCCAAGTATCTCTCCGTGTTAGCAAGGAGAAGAGCTCCCCGGACTCAGTATTCCTAGAGAATACAGATTCATGGAGGAAAAGACCATCAGAGGTTACAAGCCATAAGCAACCTCCTGGTTTTAGAAGTAGGTTTTCTCTGTGCCAGGTGCAGGGGAGTGGCAGCAGGAAACAGGTTATCAACCTCGCAGCCGCCAGAGAAGGTATGTGCAGCACCGGTGGAGGCGGTCCATGCGGTGAGGGGGGGGCATTGGCCAATAAGGCCCCGGGGGGGCGGGGATGGTGGCCGCCATATCCCCGACCTGTTCACGGGCCAGCGCGGACTTTACACGGCCTCCTCGGACAAGCGCCAGCTAAATACTGGCGGAAATTCGAGGAGGCCCATTGGGGTCTTCACGCGTTACACCGGGGGAAGGGGACAATGTCCCCTTCCCCCGAGTAGACCTCCGGCCCAATCTCAAAATGGGAATGCTATCCGGTGGGAACTCCTTGCCGCAGGATGTGGTGATGGCACCTGACCTTGATGCCTTTAAAAGGGGTTTGGATAGATTCATGGAGGAAAAGACCATCACAGGTTACAAGCCATAAGCAACCTCCTGGTTTTAGAAGTAGGTTTTCTCTGTGCCAGGTGCAAGGGAGTGACAACAGGAAACAGGTTATCTTGTTGGCTTTGTGCTCCCTGAGGCATCTGGTGGAGCCACTGTGTGATACAGGAAGCTGGACTAGATGGGCCTATGGCGTGATCCTGCGGGACTCTTCTTATGTTCTTATAGAGAAGACTCCTCATTGTTTTAACTTTTCCCTTCATGGAGAGGGTTGTCTTTTGAAGAGCATTGGGCATGCATGACAGTGTTTTAAGGAGCACATTTCCAGTAGATATTTTAAAATAAATTGGATTTTGGACTTTAAGTAGTGCAATACCATTTTTTAGATATTAATCTCCTGTTTGTGTGCTTATGGATAGATGAGATCTGTTGTCAGCAATGATAGCTACAGGGAACCACTTAAGTACTGATGAGTATCGAATGCTAGTGATTAACAAGACGCAACTGGCATCCCTCTCATGCCCGGCTGAGCTTCCCAGATTCGAGTCAAGTGGGTGGCCACTGTTTATTCTGCCTTTTGCCAATAATTTGAACCCGAAGTGACTAGCACTTTTATAACATGTGAAAAACATAGCTAAAAAAGAGAAAGTGCTAAAAAAATCAGCAAAAAACAAAAATCAGCAAAAACTTCATCAGCAGCCCCCCCCCCCCACATCACATGGCACTGGCAGAGTAAGCAAGGTTTTAGCCTGCTTGAAAAGCAGAAAGGACAGGACATTCCAGAGCTGGGGGCCAGGCACTGAAAAGGCCCTGTCTTGTGTGTATACTGCCTTTCTGCCAGCAGCAGAACTTTAACCAAAGATGGCACGCAGAACAGAACCCCTCCTCCTGAAGACCTTAGGCCCTGTTAGAGCCAGAATGTTAGATTAGATGGACCTTGATCTGATCCAGCAAGGGACCCCCTACACATTTTGGACATATGCAACACTTTGTTACACTGTTTTGGAATCTGATCCCTCACAATGGCTGCTGCATAGTCTTTTAGTCACCACTACAGTACTGACTGACTTATAGCAAAAATGTGCAGTTTTCTCCATAGTGCTAACCCTTGTAAAGAGGTTTCTGCCAGAAGGCAGTCAACTTAAAAAATCAAGCATAGTGATGAGAATCAAGTATCTAGTGTTGTGTTGTAGAAGTTACAGCAGTTTTTATGAAAGCTATTTCTGTGTAGAAAGCTGAGTGAAACCCCTGTGCGGATTTTTGCATGTGACCCCCCCCCAAAAAAAACCCGAGAAAAGCCCACAGTTAGAGATTTCTTAAAGCCTACATTCACAAAGTTTCTAAAAAACATTGTACCTTTTTATAAACCTTTAGTCCCCCAGTGCTGGTGAACATTATGGCAAATAGGAGGGGGGGAAATAAGAAAAGGTTTTTTAAACGCACTTTAAGCAGTCCTGACTTTCTACCAGTAAATATCTCCCCCCCATTGTATTATTTTTATTAATCTTCTTTAATACAGGTGTGGCTGAAGCAGAGCATTAAGTCACTGTATATCTGTTGGTGTGGGGAAAAAGCACTTCTTCTAAGTGTATTCAGTTAACCAGAGCACTTCCTCTCCACCAGCTTGTCAACGCAGGGAGGATGCCAAAATGATTGCAAAACTATTTACAAGAGCCTTTTTTTTCTCAAGGCTGAAAAATACTTTGTATCTCCAAGTCTTCAAAACATTTGCTCTTTTGACTGTGTTTATGGATTCACGTGCTCTGTTCCCCCCCCCCCTTCTCCATTTTCATCTCTTTCCAGCCATGGGATGAGCTTCCCCCTTCCTAGGCAAAGTCATTTGGCCATGAACACCATATGTGGGACAGGAACACTATGTGACTTGCTCTGTAATTTTGATGACATTTGAACTTCAGCAAAATACATGCCTGAAATATTTGCTGTGGCTCAAGTTCAGTTCTTGCAATGTGCTTTTGTATGCACTTCTTTGGAAAAGCTACTTGTGAACACAAGTACCATTTCTCTTTCTTATTTAACATTGACCAAGCTAGATGGAATTGCCACTATCAGGTATGGAGCCAGCCAGCCAGCCAAGATCCAGACCAGACGTGTGTGTTCTCCAACCCCAGATCCCTGAAATCATTTAAAGTAGGGGCTGGGCTAGATGTCATTCAAGGACCTCTGCCATGTTGACCAGGCCAGGGCAGAAGGCCTGGCCACTCCAGAAGGCTCATACTGCTCACTAATCACAGGGGCTAATGTGACATATTCCTATAGCATTAAATAGCTTTTGACCCCCTCCTATACTATTTATGTTCATTTCTGATTGTTGATCTTACAAGAGAGAAAACTGAGAAGGGGCATTTGTAATGCAAATTAGCATTCTGGTGGACAGTGTTGGTTTTATCTTGAGCAAGAGTCATTGTGAGCCCCAGGAGTAGGTCGCTGGTCTACCTTGCAACATAAGAGGACCATTAGGCAACTAGAAGTCTGTTGCAGCAAAAACAACTGAGAGTCTTGTGCTACGTTAAACATTAACACATCAATTGTAGCAGAAGCTTTTGTGAACTACAGTTCACTTCATTAGATGCATGGCTCTAGTCCATAAAAGCTTGCCCTGGAATAAATGTGTTTAAAGTGCACCAAGAAGCCTTTGTTTTTGCAATATGTTCAGTGAATCCATGATCCACAAATAGCCAAAATACTCAGTGACCTCAAATTCCTTTTGTTTAGTCATTTTACCACAATGGGTTTCCTGGTACAGTAAAATTGTAAGTGTTGTTTTGCTAGTCATAATTCATTTGGTTTCGTCTAATCCTGGAGAGATTAATTCCACCATTCAATTAATGAGACGATATAGGCAGCCTTCATGTTCAGAAGTATGATTCATCGTCTTAATTCATTTATGTGTTATGTTGCTCTCCCATGGACAGGTCAGCTTGCCTCCCACTGACCTGAAACCAGAGTCTTTTGGAATGCATGCACCATTTCCCCAGCCTCTTTGACACCAGCTTCCCTCCAGGAGCGAATAGCACTCAGGCAGTTCTGAACCAGATTTAGGGGCAAAAGGCTAAAGCCCTCCTCCCCCATGGTCCCAATGTGGTCCCAGTTCCAGATCAGGAGCCCTGCATGAGATATTTCAATGTTTTTATTTATTAATAATGGACAATGCCATGCGTAGTTTGGTGCTTGCTCCTGTTCCAGGCAGGATTGAGTCCAAGAGCTGCTACAGGTCTTGAAGTAGTCTTACGACCGAATCCTTTTCCCCGCCTGACCCAGGCGGGGCATTCTGACCCACCAATGGAGCCCACACTTCTGGGAAGCTGCCAGAAGGCCAATGAAAGGCCAGAAAGCCAAATCTTTTTACTTACCTTTTGGTAGGCTGACTGGTCAGCAGTGGGTCTCCTTGGACCCACACCAGCTATGTAGCTGGCATAAGTCCAAGGACTGGAAGGGGGCATGTCAGGCAATGAAAGAGGAGGATAGCATCCCGCCGAAGTCACTGCCACTGGGATCCACCCCTCCTCCTGAACTGCCCTGTTCCTCCCGCTCGCTGCCCTGAACCTCCCCCAAACCACCCATGAACCGCCCATGCTACCAGCCTACCTGCTCCGTCACGGTGTCTGGTCAGTTCTGGCATGCACAGGGAGCCACCGGCCATTTCTGCCAGCGGCTCTGGCAGTGCAGCATTTGCGCTGTTGCTGAACCTTTTACGACAGTGGGTCAAAAGTTCCTCTGTCATGCAAGGCCCGTAGGATTGGGCCATTAGTGTTCTAGGAATAGATGCTTCACCAACATGCCACAGCTTGTAAGGGGGGGGGGATGCTTATCTCCTCTCTCTAGGCATCCACTGATCTCCTCTCTCTAGGCATCCACTACAGTACTCCCCCCATATCCGCTGGGGATATGTTCCAGGCCCCTCCGTGGATACTTGAAACCGTGGATAAGAGCGAATCCCAGTTCCCTGGTTTCCTGAGGGCCTACCTCCCCTGCGGGCAGGCGTGCGCCCCTCCCCAACTCTTATTTTTCTTTCAGCAAGCTTTGTTTCTTCTTTAAAACAAACAGAGAAGCAGCCTCCATTGCAGGCAAGTAGAATGAGACTAAGTCCTAGAGAGGTTCTGCAAGGTTAACAGAAACCTTGCAGAGCCTCTCTAGGACTTAGTCTTGTTCTACTTGCCTGCAATAAGCAGCCAGAGGCTGCTTCTCCTGTTTGTTTAAGGAAGAAACGAAGCTTACTAGGAAAAAAGTAAAAGCCTGGAGGGGTCCCCGTGATCCATGGATAACTGAAACCGTAGATAGCGAATCCGTGGATATGGGGGCCCACCTGTAATTGGCTCATCACTTTCATCACTAATGCTCACCTTTAATTGGCTCATCACTTTCCAGGATTCTTTTAAATCAGCGTTTCCCAAACGTGTGAATGTGAGGCACAGTAAATTCTCCACCAGCTCTTTGAACAGTGTGCAACTATGGGGAAGCTCGGTAAATATTGCCTCCTGGCATCCACCTTCAGGGACGTCACTGTGCTTTCTGGATGAGGGAAACGCTTCTGGAATTCTGCCACTCCTGACAGCTCTAGTGCAGGCTGCGCTATGGAAACCTGGTTCATCCTTATGCGCTTCCTTGGGATATTGGCAGGAAGAGGGAGAATTATTGCTACTTTGGGACTCTCTTCTCTGAGGGGCATAGCACACTGGACACATCCAGCAGGATGGCTTAATTTTTCAAGGTTCTTCAGCTGCTCTTGCTTGTAGCACACACACGTGTGCCCTGGCAAGCACACAGTCTGGATATCCCTGGTTTAAAAACACCCTGGTTCACCCAGCAGCACATGGCCTTAAAAGCAGTTTCTGGACGTAATGTATGTGCTATCTGTCCTCTCCCTGGGTGCCACTGTGAACTGCAGGTGAAGGAGGGGCTGCATGTCTGAAGGCTTCTGCCACAGAAGTACTTCCTGAGCATAGAAAAGCATGTCTTTGAGAAAGCTTCTCTCCTGCTCACATCCACAGAAGCGACTGTATATGCAGGTTAAAGTGTGTTTTAAGTAACAGGTCGTTTGCTGCTAATATACTTTATTATTGTGGAATAAGCGTCCATTGTCTGAAACTCGTTTTGTCAGGTGCATCCGGTTAGTTCTAATCTAGGAAAGTTGCAATACCTCTGCAAGCTTTTAAGGCTACGGTCTTATAAACAACTAGGAGAAAGTCTCACTGAATTCAGTGGGGCTTACTTCTGAGCAGATATGCATTGGATTGTGCTGTAAGGCACTGATGGCGCAATCCTGCCTAAGATGCGGCGAAATGGCTGGCCGCTGCATCCGAAGCAAATTGTGGGCTGTGCTGGCGTGGCCCAGATTCACATCAGGAGAAGGGAATGTTCATCCCCTTCCACTGTTGGAAGCACCTTGGGCCCCGATGGGCCTCCTCGGATGTGCGCCAGCTCTTCAGCTGGCGCTCAGCCGGGGAAGCTATGTAAGGCCGGCCCAGCCTAGGAAGCGGCGTTGGATATCGGTACAACTCAGCGCTGATATCTGCGCCCCATCCTGGGCTGGGCCTGCCAATGGCCCCCCTCCCTCGCCACCCCTGCCCACCTTTCCCACACCCTCCTGCCGCCTGGTGCAGACCTTACCTGCGTTGGCTGGCGCAGGTCCAGGACAGCAGCAGTGTGAGCGGTGCCGGCCTCCGCGCCGGCACTGCTTACACTTGAGGCACTGCAAAAGTGCCTTACAGCATTTTTGGAACGCCTTAGTCCGGTGGAGCACTCAGTCCACCAGCCTAAAGTTACAGTGGATCAGGCTGTGAATGACAACTGTCTGTTATTTTTGCAACAGTTAACTGACATGGCCTCCCCTTTGTAAATTGTCCCTATGGAAGAGAACTATTAAAAGCAGAGAAGGTCTGTTGCATGACCTTAGGTCAAGGAAGTGCATTCCTGGGACTGGCTGACAATACTGTGCCCCATCATTATAAATACAGCTGCCCCACAGGGGCTCTTTGAGCAGAAAGTATCCCACTGAGTTGCCGTCAAATGTTGATCCAACAAACTTCCTTGACCTTGTGCTTCCAATAATAACAGCTTCCTGCTTGGCATCTAATCTGGTTCCTCCTTAAGATCTCTGTTCAGGCTTTCCAGCTTGTCTCCGTTTTGAACTTGGGTCCAGTCTGCTTTCTGCTCACAGAGACTGTCTGCCCAGAATGAAATCCTGGAAGAGATCTTGCGGACCCAGAATACAGGCATTAGTTGGACCTGATTTGGCTGAAACTTTCCCAGTCTGCTCTCTCTGCCCCATTTCCACCACCTCTTCTCCATTTCGACTGTGGTCCTCCAAAACCTGATCCTTGTAACACAGTTGTGCACTCCCCATCTCTTTCCATGGGCAATGCTCCCCAGGTTTTGGCTTCTTTTGCAGAAGACATCACTGGAGGCTTATAGTGTTTTTGGAATACAGTACTTACAGTGCAATCCTATGCATGCCTACTCAGGGGGGGCGGGGGGTCTGGGGGGGCGGACATCACATGGAGGCAGAGGGGTGTATTTGCCTCCTGGATTCGCCGCTGGATCGCCCCCTCCACCGCCACCCCTGTCTTCTTTTCGCGCCACCGGGCCACAAGATCAACCCTCCTGCCCGCCCTGGAGCCGTTTGGCTCCAAAATGCCTCGAAAAGCAGCGGGGATGTTTTGCACCACGCTGCTGCCAAAATTCGGCAGCAGGGCATGAAAATTACATCACGCCCCCCAGGGGCGGGGCATGTGGCATCACGTGGGGGGTGTCACATCAGCAAAAAAAACCCACCACCACAGGAGGTGTAGGAACGCCTCTGGCAGCATGAAACATCGGGGGATTGCTGCTGTTTCATTTCCAGACATGCTGGCACCCAATTCTGTTTAAAGGAGGGGGGAAGCATCCATTGCCTTTCAATGGAAACTCCACACACACACCCTTTAAAATGGCACCAGGGGGTGGGGGTGTATCAGGAACAAAACTGCAGCAGGGTGCAAATTCCTAAAGCATCCCCCCCCCCCCCCGTGTTTCCACTTTGCATCTCTCCCGGGCTGCTATTTATAAAAACAAGACCCAAACACCCCTCTGAGCCACATTGCACATTTACAGTAGCATGTAACTTGGCCCTCTGTCTCTCATTCAGGGTGCAATCCTGTCCAAGTCAACGCCGGCGGAGCAGGAGGTGTTACGAAAATGCTGTAAAAGTAAAGTACTTTCATGGCACCCAGAGAGTAAGCAGCACCGGCACAACTCACTCAGCCTCCGGCCGCTGACCTGGACACCGGACACAGGAAAGCCCTGCACCGGGGAGCAAGAGTGCGTGGGGAGGGAGGGCCGGGGTGACATCTCAGCCCCTTCTCTTATGTGCCACTTTTCCAGATTCTTATGGCTTTTCTATTCCATCCAGAACACTCCAGAGAGATATCTGTAGATCTCTCAACCATTCAATCTCTCAGCCTTAAGAAATATCTACTGGCAACTTTTAGCCAGTAATCTCCAAAGAAAGAATTAGCAGCCTAGCCTTCATTATAAGACTTTGAACTATGAATCTTGCTTCCTGTCCAATGGGATTGATCCTGCTGGCATTTCTCAGGACCTGATCCTGCCATGGCCACCTATAGCCTTTCTCTAGCATAAGCACACCCTATTCTTTCTTGGCATGTGAGTTGTGTTATTTAAATTTGTTAACTTGGGCTCCAATCCTGTGCACACGTTCCTGGGAATAAGTCCCATTGAACGTAATAGGACTTACCAGTACAGGTGGGCCCCCATATCCGCTGAGGATATGTTTCAGGCCCCTCCGTGGATACATGAAACCATGGATAAGAGCGAACACCCCCTCCATGATTTCCTGAGGGCCCCCCCACCCTGCCTCCCCTGCAGACAGGCAGGCATGCTTGCCCCCCCAGCTCTTATTTTTCTTTCCGCAAGCTTTGTTTCTTCCTTAAAACAAACAGAGAAGCAGCCTCCATTGCAGGCAAGTAGAACGAGACTAAGTCCTAGAGAGGCTCTGCAAGGTTTCTGTTAACCTTGCAGAGCCTCTCTAGTACTTAGTCTTGTTCTACTTGCCTGTAATTCTCCTGTTTCTTTAAGGAAGAAACAAAGCTTACTGGGGAAAAAGTAAAAGCCTGGGGGGGGGGGTCCCCAGGATCCGTGGATAACTGAAACCGTGGATAGCGAATCAGTGGATATGGGGGCCCACCTGTACTTCTGAGTAGACACACATGCATAAGATTGTGCTGTTATTAGCAGCAGCTTCTGCATCATTTTGATACTCTTTGTATCTCTTGATGTTCTTTCCCAGGGCTGTTGGTTACAGGCATCCATATCAGAGCGCCTTTTGTATCATTCCTTTTTCATGCAGTGAACAGAAAGATTGTAAAGCACTTGGCACATTGGAAGTTCTATACAAACAAACCGGTCAATAATAATAAACGATTCTGCGCAGTCTGATTTGTTAATGAGTTTTAAACATTCTCCCCTCATAAATCATGGTGGCATTTAAGACTTAAGACTTGATACTATGAAACAATTAAAAAGGGACCAATCCAAGCCGATGAAGCTACTGAGAGCAGGCAGGCTACCCAATGTGTAGATCCTGGCTTAGCGTGAGGCATAACGTAGGCATAGGTTAGCATTTTGTTTTATTTCAGATTGTCTTTTAAGCTCCATGCCCCCTTTTTGCCCAGGGAAGCTGCCTCATCTTCGCAAGTGTCATATTTCTTCCCCTTTCTTCTCCTTTCATTTTCAGGTGAATTTTCAGCTCCCTTTTAACAAAATCCCTTTTATCTTTTCACCTGCCCGGTCTCAGTTCATTTAGAAAGGAGACAGTTGCCCCACCTTCCCAAACCAGCTGCCTTCAGCTACTGCCTGGTGAAGGGGAGCCTTGGATTTTGCCGGTGCTCAGCTCTCTGCTAACCTCGGAGGGAGGTTTTCCCAAGGTGACCTCCTTCTGTCTGGGACTTCGCCGCTGTCATTGGGTGGTGGCAACAATTACCATCCCAGTTTAACCCCAGTCTAACTGGCAAGATGGGGGCAGAGGAGTGGTGCTGGTAGCTAAGTACTAAACTCCCCCCCCCTTTTCCCATACAGGGCGCAATCCTTTCCAACTTACACCACCAATGTAACCAGCAGCGCAGCGAGAACGGGAGGCCCCAGAACAGAAAGGGGATTAAAATCCCCTTTGAATTCCCCTTTTGGAGGGGATTTGAATCCTGTTTCTGTTCTGGGGTCTCCCGTTTTCGCTGCGCAGCTGGTTACATCGGTGGTGTAAGTTGGATAGGATTGCATGTTCTCACAGGAAGTTTGGCAAAGGTTCTGAGCTGCAGAATCAGCAGAAATCCTGTCCTGTTTTGCCTTCTGCTTCTGATTGGCAAAAGTTCAGAGATGTGCTGCTTTCAACCAGTTCAAAAGCACTGTTATATTCTTCCTGAGATGTTCCTTCTCAAAACCATTAACACGACAACTACAAAATGAGTAATGTTTGCCTTCATTAAAGACAACAGATACATTACTTGTGGCCTCCTTTTTCTTTGTTTGTGGTATGGGAATGGAACTGGTACAACCAGATACAGTAAATCTAAGACTTGTATTCATTTGAACTCACTGAGTGAGAAACACAGAATAGGCTAAAAACAATGGGCATGGTTGACAGGAACGCCTCCTGGACATGTGCACTGACAGGACTAAGCGAGATCGAAGAGTGGGAAGTGTTTCGCACACATCTCAGTTAACCTGAGAGTGTTTAGAGAGTATGGAAATCAATTGATTTCAGCAGGACTGAACCTGTTTTGGAAGGTGACCTGTGTCTTTGGGGCTGATTCCATGCTGCCATCTGGCACCAGTCGGTACTTCACTCCTGGGACAAATACGGTAACAGCTTGGGGGGGGGGGGATCTGGATCAGGACAGTGGCAGAGGCAAAGGGCTAAAGATCTCCCTCTCCCCCATGTTGCTTACCCCAATCCAGATCAGTCCCTATAGCAGCTAGCTAAGGGGAAAAAAACAAGCATGTGAGAGCCAATCATGTCCATAAAGTCACATGTAGTTTGCCCCAAGAAAGTCCTTTCATTGGAACATAGGAAGCTGCCTTCTGGAGGCTGGTGGATGGTCTGGGACAGCGGTTCCAGTTGGTAG
This sequence comes from Plestiodon gilberti rubricaudatus, assembly GCA_026170595.1. Taxonomy (NCBI): domain Eukaryota; kingdom Metazoa; phylum Chordata; class Lepidosauria; order Squamata; family Scincidae; genus Plestiodon; species Plestiodon gilberti. The sequence continues at coordinate 20,524,094 of JANXHW010000002.1, read as the reverse complement.
CCAATTGGAGGCAGAGAGTGACATGGCAACAGCAGGCAGGCACTCAGTTTTGAAAGCCAAAAGAAGAAGATGAAGTGAGGGGAGGCAGAGCAGAGGAAATGCTGTGGCAGGAGAGACCAGGTGAATGGGTGGGAGATGAAGGGGGCCCATGGAAGATTGGGTGGACCAAAACAACTCCACCAAAACCAAAGTCTCACTTAACTCATCCAGGACCCCTAGCCCTGGCTACTGTTCAAACTCCAGGCTGAGCGCTTCAAAACAAAACGGTACTATCAATGACCCATCTGTTGAATACTTCTGATTTAGTTAGACCCATTCCCACCCTAGAGTTAATCTCCAAACAGCTCCTAATACACTATCAAGACAATGAGGTGGATGTGAACTCCAGGATGGGGTTTGTGAAGCTCCAAAGGTCTTAACCATACCAAGCAATAGATAGCAATCTCAAAGTCACCAGCCAGTTTGATCTGGAAGAAGAATCCTATGTGAATCACAGAGATGAGGAAGAGACCAGTGGCGTCGCCAGGCGCCCCCCCATCTGGGGCGGAAAACGCAACGCCCCCCAATAAAACTGTCAAAAACCGAAACCTATTTTTGATAGTTTTATTGCCGTTTTTCTTTTTTTAGTTTCGCCGATTTTAAGTAAAAAAAAAAGCGGGTATTTTAAAAAGTATGTATGCTTTGCCGGCACTAACTTGAATAGGACGTTCCCTCGACGATGTTCTTCCTGTTCCTGGTCGGAGCTCCTCCATACGCCCAGCCGCGGGACTCTGTACCGCGCGTGCGCAGACCCACGGCGTCTCCAGGGACGCTCCAGGGAGTTTGCGAATGCCCAGCACATCCCTGGAGACTCCGTGGGTCTGCGCATGCACAAACTACAGAAAGTGCTGCTGGGGGCGGTACAGAGTCCCGCTCACGGGCGCAGGGAGAAGCACCCGGGAGCAGGAAGATCGTCGAGCGAACGTCCTATTCAAGTTAGTGCCGGCAAAGCATACATACTTTTTAAAATACCCGCTTTTTTTTTACTTAAAATCGGCAAAAAATCACCAAAAAAAGGAAAAAAAACATGGAACTTGGGGAGGCTCCCGCCCCCCCGAGCCTCTCCGCCCCTACGCCCTGGGGCCCACCGCACCACCGCCCCATATCAGACGACGCCTCTGGAAGAGACCAATCTGCAAGGCAATTTTGCTGCGAGAAGTAAAGCAGCTGCCTTAGCAGTTCATTCAAGGTGACCCAAAAAAATGTTTGCCAGAATCACCCATTGAGCAAATCCTTGTTAATGATTTATCTTCAAAGCATGGTATGCTGTCTTGATCCACAACCCAAGAATGTTAACAGAAGCACAGAGAGAAAAGGTACAGGTAAGAATGCAGACAAGAATGCCGTGTTAACAGAGTTCCCACACTGCCCTTTGCTCGTTCATGCTCAGATTTCGTGCAATTATCAGGAGAGGGAGAATGCACCCTCTCTCTTCTGATAATTGCACGAAATCTGAGTTGAACAAAACACGAGGGAGCAAAGGGTAGTGTAGGAACTCCCAGCTAACCACATGGCGACCCCATTTTTATTTCAGAGCAGGTAACTCACTAACAGCTCAATCCTGTGTAAGATGCATCAGCGGAGCTAGATGGCTGGCCGCTTGCATCCTATGCAGGATGTGGCCCACACCGGCAGAGCCGGGACACAATTCGGGGGAAAGGGACATTTGTCCCTTTCCCCTGGTGGGTCCCAATGGGCCTGCTTGGATGCGCACCAGCTATTTTGCTGGCACACATCCAGGGAGGCTGTGAAAGGCCAGCCAGGCCTGGGAAGGGGGTGAGGATGTGGCGGAGTGTGCCACCGATAATCCCTTCCCCCCTCCCTGGCCTGGCCGGACAATCGCCCACTCCCCTGCCACCCCGGCCCACCATCCCCACGCCTTCCCACTGCCCGGTGCAGCACTTACATCCAGCAGTGGGGGGGGGCGGTGGCAGAGTGAGTGGCACAGGCCTCAGCACCTGCACCACTTACTCCAAGGGTGCTGTGAAAGTGCTTTACGCCACTTTTGCAACACCCTAGGTTGGCAGAATGCACACTCCAGAATGCACACTCAACCGCAAAGCAGTCAGCGCCAGTTGTAAAAGGTGCTCTGGCATTATGCTCTGGGGCTCATTCATGCACTGCCAGGAAGGCTGGAGTCTTCTCACCAGTGCCAGTGGATCCAGAACTGCCCACCACTGAAGGTAAGGTGGCAGGGGAGGGGGGAGGATGAAACATCGACGCCCCCCCCCCCCGCCCGTTTTGAACTCATTTTGGAGCTGAACGGGCTCCAAGGGGGGCGGGCGGGCCGATACAACACGGCGCTTCGCAACGGTAAGTGCTCCGAGCGCGCCCCCCCCCCGCCCGAGCGCCTGGAGCTCCTGCTCCACGCGCTCCACCTCTCCAAACAGCATGAGAGAGGCTTGGTGAAAGAAAAGACTACCACAGGGCTTTGACATTTAGTTCTGTCTCCTAAGAGACCCAGGTGAACATGTGATAGCCAAAGACTTCTTAGAATTTTGGGTCAGCAAAAAGCTGGTGGCTTCAGATAAGGATGTGAAACTATTCCTGTGAACCAGGCCTGTCAACTCTGTGGTCCATTAAGCTAAATGGAACCCACCAGATGTGTCCTACAGTCTGCCAGGTGCTTGACAGTCCCACTATTTCTGCAGTCCATGTCAGGCAGCAAAAAGAGGTTTCAAGCTCTGGACGTCATACATGATTAGTGGGTTACATTCAGCTTGTTGACGCAGCAGTTCTCAGGCTATCTATAAACTCTGTCTTACAGAAACCAGCAACTGTACCGCTCCTCATTGCAGAACCATCATAATGTTAAGAATTGGAGATTGATGCTCTTATGGGGCGTCTGAACATTGCCCTCTTTTCTGATTAGAAAACTGCAGTTTATCATGTTGGGCTATTTAGTGCACATCATCTTATCTGTCTGCTACCAACATAATTCACCTATTTCCTTGAGGGCTTATCTCAGGAGATATGATCTTTGCAGTTTTCATAGGTGCTGGTTACTCAGTCCCCTGAGCTCAGAATGTTTACCTCCGAGTCGATTTTTCTACCAACCCCCCCCCCCTCCAACTCCACATCAGAGTCTCTCTGTGCTGTTTGTGCCATAGTTCAATGTTGCTAACATGGGGAAAAGTGCTTGACTACTTGGCTGTCGGAAAAAGGTAGGAGGGCCTTTTTTATGTCATGCACAAGAAAGAGTCACTCTAGTCTTGACTCTCCCTTGATTTTAGCCAAAGCATGCCCCTCTTTACTGTCTTATGAAAACAGTAGCTAAGGGGGCTGTCACAAAAGGAAAGGGGCTGGGCAAGAGGCGTCACTAGGACGTGCGTCACCCCAAGGCGGGGGGGCACGTCACCCTAGTGATGCCCCCCAATAGAACTATCGGCGCGGCCATAGGGTGCCCCCCGCCCCTTCGCGTTGCCCTCCGGACGCTCCGAGGCCGGCCCAGGAGCCGGCCTCGGAGCGTCCGGCCCGGCCGGCGCTCCAGGGCCTTCTGAAAGAAGGCCCAATGCATCAATACGGGTACTTTTACTGTTTTGGTCTGCGCATGCGCGGGAACAGTAAAAGTACCCATATTGACGCATTGGGCCTTCTTTCAGAAGGCCCTGGAGTGCCGGCCGGGCCGGATGCTCTGAGGCTGGCTCCTGGGCTGGCCTCGGAGCGTCCGGAGGGCGACGTGCGTCACGGAGGTGACGCGCGGGGGTGTGTGCGCACGCCACCCCTTTACGTGCGTCACCCCGTGGCAGCCCGCTCCTGTCGCTTGACGGGAGCGACGCCAGGCCCCATTTGCCCACCTTTCATCTGAGTACTGGAAAGAATATAAAAGAGATTGTATCAAGAACTGTTCATATTCTACTTTAAAAAAAACCAACTCAAATTTATGCTAACGTGTGCAAATTAAGAAACTCTGGATATACACGGTTATTCAAAATGGATGGTATAAAAGTTTCACGTGCACATTACAAATGTTTGATGTGGGCACTTGCATAGCTACAATGGGTCAAGGGGGGGGCCAAATGCCCCAGGTGACAGCCTCAATCTCCTCGTGAGGAGACTGCAGCTGTTTGCCCCCCTCTTGCCCCATTGTAGCTATGCAAGTGCCCACATCAAACATTTGTAAAACATGCATGTGAAACTCGGACAGTTTTTCTGTCTTTTCATGTCATGACAGTTGTGGTTTGTTAGTTCATTTAATAATAAATCAGCTGTACTTTTGCACCATCCTTTTTGAATACCTTGTATTTGATTATTCTGAATATTCTTGATCCTGATTTATGGAAAGAGGACATTGAAGCCCTGTCCACTGGAAAGGCTGTTTCGCTTCTCTCTGATGTTTAACAGTCCCATTGATTTTAATGAGATAGCCCAGCATGGTGAGAGACAGAAGACGTGGTTGAAGATAGACTGGTGGTCTCCAATGAGGTGGCTGAAAAAGGGGGAGAAAGAGTGACTACAACATGCAGCTGTAATAATCACCTTTCACCCTGCTTGCAGCTCCCTACACTGGTGTGAAATCTCTCTACATAAGTAGTGGCAGGCTTACCAGATCGCCGCCGGGACGGGAGCGGTCTACCCTTAAGGGGGCGGGGCGTGGGGGGCCAGAACGCGATGCGTTCTGGCCCCCCACGCCCCGCCCCCTTAAGGGTAGACCGCTCCCGTCCCGGCGGCGATCTGGTAAGCCTGAGTAGTGAGCAACCTGTGGCCTACAGGCTACATGAGACCTATCAGGATTCTATTCGTGGCCCATAAGATCGTTTGTTCACTGTTGCCCATTGCCATGCACAGGGTTGCCAGGTTCTTCCATGGTATTTATGGGGTCAAGGTTAGTGCACATATACCCACATATACCCACTAACATAAAGGAGGACCACTCATGGGGCTTACTCACTAGCCTAGGTTGCCCACCACTACTCTAGGGTCTTAGCACCTTGCAAGACAATGGGTGATGGGGCTAACATATCGCTGCAGTCACAGTTGTGGTTCCTTCTGCAAACTGTGAGTAACCTCTGGTGCTTCCATGGCCCTGAACTGCGGCGCCTGCTGTAAATGTTTGACGGAAACATCTTGCCAATCTAGTTATCCTGCAGTTCAGCAGATTTGCTACAGTTACTTTTGCTGAAGCAGCTACAGGCAAAACAAAACAAAACAAGAAGTAGAAAATAATTAGAAAAGTCCAAGTTATTTCTTTCCTGTAACTGGATTTGGCAGTCTAAGCTTCTGGTCAGACGTGAACAAAGCGAACAAATCAGAAAAGATTTTGCCCAGAAGGCTAACAGTAAAGCTTAACAGCAGGACTTTCCAAGAAGATGGGCTAAGATCCAAAGGACCAAGCAATTAGTGCTGAGTGCCCAGGGTGCTTTGGGACTCTCTTGCTCAAATAGCAGATTCCTCCCTCCTATGCCAAAGGCATGCTGCACTTGAACCCGAGTTGTCTTTCCTGGGAATCTGCTACTCAAAAACAAAATAGAATACTACTACTAATAAATATAATAAAATAAACAACTCCTGGGAACACAGAAAGTCGCTAAAGCATACTTGAACCAACTCTTTGGATCTCAGCCGTAGTCTCAAGGCAGAGGAGAAATTTTGTAGTACAGGCAGAGAAACACAGAGTGGCTAGAGAGCAAGTCCAACAGTCTACAAATTCTGTTAAGCTGTTGTTTCCAAAACAAATGCAAGTATTGGCATTGTTTTTTCAGCATTCTTGCTTTTAATTTTCTCAGGGCCTGTCCAGTCATTATGCTAAGCATACTTAGCCAAATGCCAGTCTCTGGTTTAGCAAATCATTCAGGTTGCCAGAAAAAAAAAGAACAGAATCTGTTTTGCTAAATAAACAATATGGACTGGAGACTATTTGCTCTTTTGTGTTTACCAATGATGTAAGCAAAGATAAGTTGGTGAATAATATGTTGAGCTTTAGGTTTGGTTTCCCCACCTAGCCAATCACGCACCCTGTATCAGAAGGTGGGAAACGTTTACAAGTGAGCTAGTGGTAGGGTGATGGTCATAGGCCAGAAAGAGGTGTTAAGGGCTCAGATTTTTTTTTTTTTTAAAGAAGGGTTGAGTGTCATGAGAATGTTTGTCAAGAAAAATTCACCATGAATTTACTTGGTCTTTGGTTTGGGCACATTGCAGTGGTATTAGACTAGAGGTGTCAAACTTGCTTCATATAGTAGATCGAATAGCATTCATGGTGCCTTCTGAGGGTCGGAAGTTATGTCATTAAGCAAGAAGTTATGTCATTAAACAGATGATGGCCAGAAATGAGCATTTTGTTCTCACATAGAAACTCATTAGCTGCAAGTGAAAGATGAGAAAAAGGGCAAATCTTGATCATATTTTCCAGATATGAGAGAGTCCAATTATCACACTGGGAGAGCCCAATTATCATGTGGGTCGCTCTTTCAGCAGCACCACTATTTTTGCCACAGCGCCACTTTGCAACTCAGCAGCTGAAAGGTGGTCTGCAAAGTGATGCGTTGGGAGACGTGACGCTGCTGAAAGGGCAGCCCACGTGATAATTGTCTCTCCCAGCACCTCGGCAGCCTGTCCTCTTGGTCTGTCCCTTACCACCCCTCTTGGTCTGTCCCTTACCCCGTAGCATTCCTTGCCTTCTGAGGCCTCCTTCCGTCTCTCCCTCAGCAGAAGCAGCGCTGCTGAAAGGGCAGTGCTGGGAGAGCCAAATTATTATGTGGGCTGGATAAAGAGCTTTCAGGGGGCTTATGTTTGACCCTCCTGTATTAGACTATAGCTGACACGTTCTGGAGTTCCTTTGAAAAGTAGGATGCACCAGGATATGGTAATCTCAGCATGGGTTAGAACAGTGGTGGCCAACCTTTCAACATGAATGCTGGCCCTTTAAATGGTTGCATAGGTGAGGGCATTTCAGCAGGTGCAGCTGCTTTAGCAGCACCATCAACACTTGCAGCTGCCAAGATTCTGTCTTCTACACAACTCTTAAGAACACAGAGGCCCTAATGGTGGAAGGTTGGCCACCTCTGGGTTAGAACATAAGAACAGCCCTGCTGGATCAGGCCAAAAGCCCATCTAGTTGAAGGATTCAGAAATTGTCTTCTTCTGCTGAAAGTTGCAGGGAAATTTTGGCCTGTGGAAGGCTTATAGCATCAGAAATGGCCAACAGACATGTCCATTTCTCCCAGGCATTTGCTGGCCCTACCTGAGACTTTCTGCATTCACTCCAGTGGTTTGTCTCAGAAAGCAAGCAACAGGAGTGAGGATGGGGAGATGTTTTCAGTTCATACAGGACACTGAAACCTCTTTTTAGTTTTTCCCATATTTCATTTAAAGATTACTTTCTTCTCATTGGGAAGAAACATTTATTTTTAAACATTTCAAACATGTGGAATGTATAGTTTTTGCCCCACTTTCCTCCTTTTGCCCATGTTCACTAGTGTGGAGAGGAGATAGCTCTGTAAGGAAATGAGACCTCTGTATGGAGTCTCCCCCCCCCCTTATCAGTAACCAGGCTAATGAACCCATTGTTTTATCGAGCCTGCCACTCTCCTCTCCTCCACACTTCCTCCTCTGCCACATCCCTTCTTCCTTTTCCAATCCAGGGATGAGAAGCAATGGAGGCAAGTGGGCAAATGAAGGGGTGTCAGTCTTCTGCCCGAGGTGACTGCCTCAGCCTGCCAGCTTCATGGATGGGCTGGGTCTGATCCTGGTCCCGCCTAGATTGTATCTCAGAAGGGAAAGGAGCGGAGGAAAGATTCTTCGTACAGTAATTGTGATGTAATGAGCAGCATGAACATAGACCCTGCCTGATACTGAGGCAGACCATTGATTCATCTAGCCCAGCTGGTCTACCCAAGCAAGAGATCTTGCTCCGCACACCAATTGAGATCCTTTTTTTAAAACTTGTCACTTCTAGAGACTGAATCTATCTGAGGGCCTTGGGTATATATGAGAGGAGGGGCTCTATCACGGCGCTTGATCCATTTCAGCAGATGGGGATAGCTTGGGTATTAAGGTATTTGGTAAAGGAGGAGGAGAAGCAACAGAATCAAGTAAAGATTACGGAAGGGCAGAACTCTGTGGTAGGGTAGCGACGTGCCCCGATGGGGAGTGCATGCTTTCCATGGGGAGTGCATGCTTTCCATGCAGACCGTCTCAGGTTCAATCCCTGGTAGCAGGAAGGGTGGGAAAGACCCATTTGAACCCCCCTCCAAGACATTTGAAAGATATGCTGGCTCCAGAGGCTGTGGGCGAAACCCCCCTATGCCCTCTTAAACTGTATGTAAAGCAGTAAACATTAAGAAGAGTAAAATAATAATGATACTGTAAACTGTGTTGGGACTAAGAGGATGGCGCCTTCCCTAGAAAGGGCTTGGGCCTTCTCAGACTTTGAACCTTTGGATATATAATGCAACCAATTTCAACTTCAAGGCAGGCTGATATATAGCTGAAAAATTCGCTGTTGGATAACGTTTGTTTTGGCCCCAGCCCCAGGGTGAAGAGCAGTCCAAGGCAAGGAGGAGATAAAGACATAGCAACAAAAGTTGCTGGCACAGCAAATATTTCCTTTCGCTTTTCTGTAAAAAATAGTTTCTACGAACTGACGCCCTTCCCACTCTCGCCCCCTCCACCCGGTTTTGACTGTACCACAAGCTAGGCGTTAGTAGGGGGGAGCTTGGAAACCGCATTCCCCAAAAAGACACGTTGGTTGCAAAATAGTAAATACCGTTTCCCCGGAGGGCAGGAGAAGCTGTTGCTACTTGCAATCAGTTAAGGAAAGCCAAACGTTTGGGTTGGGTTGGCCCCAAAGGCTTGGACTCGCGTGTAGGGCCATTGCAACAGAGTCCCCGAACTTTGAACTGCGTTGAAAAGCGGAGATAAACAGGCGGCGTATAAATACCAGCGAACTGCAGCTGTCGCTGTGATACATTTGTTCTTGTACGGGCTGGAGAGTACAAGCTGAGTGGCGGAGCAGTCCCGCGAACGGTGAGGTCCGGGTAAGACTTGTTTTCGGGGGAAGTTCCGATTTTCTTGTTCTTTTTTTCCCCTTTTTCTTTCTTTCTTTTTTTTTTTGCAAAAGCCTGTGTAGAGGCTGATAAGACGAGAGACCGGAGTCTCACTTGGTGAAATTTCAGAGTTTGCAAGTTCTGAAATATACCGAGGGGCAGAACGTATGTTCAACTCCCCCCGCCCCCCAGTTACATCTACACCCAAACACACCAGTGACTCAGTGTGTTGGTTCGTGGAATCGGGAAATGGTTATATGGTTTAGGCAGGCTTTTACTATTTTATATTTGTGCAAAGGAATCGCAAAGGATGCTCTTCTCCAAGAGAATGAATGCAACGCAGTCTTGTGTGCCTGTTTACTCGGAAGTAAGCGCCACGGGTTTCAGTGGGGCTTAGAACGTGTGCATAGGAATGCAGCTCTTGTCTAAACAGCGTTATGCTGCTTCGGGCTTTTAAGCTAGAGAACTGCTCCTGCTATTGTTTGTTACATTAGTGCAATATATACTGTGCCTATGGCGGGCGGGCAGATCTTTGCGTTTGGAAGAAACTCCCAATAGTTCTCGGGTTAAGGAGGTGCCAGACAGAGAATAGCTTTTGCAGCTTGAGCTTACATTTTAAAAGGAAGAGAGAGAGAGAGAGAGAGAGAGAGAGAGAGAGAGAGAAGCCCTGTCTGCTTCTATTCAAAGCTGCCAGAAAAGGAGGAAAATCAGAGAGAGAGAGAGAGAAGCCCTGTCTGCTTCTATTCAAAGCTGCCAGAAAAGGAGGAAAATCAGAAAAAGTAACTGACGTTAAGAGAACGGAACCATGTTGCAAATCTAAGGAACTGTACGTGTTTTGTATCGTCACTTGTGAGTGTGCTGTTTTCATGCACCAGATTGGAATGGTGCTGTGTATTGGCTCAGCTCAATGGAAACAGAGATTTAAAGTAGGTCAAAGGTAACTGGTCTGGTGTCTTTCTGTTGATCTTAGGGAGCGGAGCAGAGACGCTCAAGCCTATTTCAAAGTGGGGGAAAAACTATTTATGAAAAACAAGAAAAAATCATAAGTGGGAGCTGTTTAAACGCTTGAAATACTTGTTTTCAAAATGAAATTTAAATGCCAAGTAATTCGATTGTTGGAGTGATTTAATGTCCTGAAGCCAAAATATATATATATATATATATTTTGAACCGTTTTGGAGTTTGTTTGCAGAGCTGTTCTAAATCAGTTGTCCATTTGCATAAGAGCCTGTAAAGCTCTTGGCCTGCACAATAACTTGTTTTCTTTGTTTTGCAGCTGACGCCCAACCATGTGGGTTGGGATGGGGCTTGCCCTGGCTCTCTGTCTCCTCCCAGGAGGAGGAACAGAGAGCCAGGGCCCAAGCACCCGTTGTAAAGAGCCTCCAGAATGGTATATTGGAAAGCAAAATCCTATGCTGGACTCCAGAGGGACTGTGACAGTAGTAGCTCTCCTCCAAGCCAGCTGATACTTGTGCCTGATGCAGGCTTCCCGGTAAGGACATGCCTCATTTGCATTTTGATGCTGTAGAGCAGTGGTTCTCAAACTTTTTAGCACCGGGACCCATGCCAGATGCTCAAACATTTATCTCCCTATATTTACACAAGCTTGCAAACTGCAGGGGTTCAGCTGTTTGCAGGGTAATTGGCAGCTATCTTGCAAACTGCAGGTCAGCTCTTTGAAGGGCAATTAGCAGCTGATTTTTTTCATAGCCTCAGGGCTTGTGGCAGTTACTGATCTGATCTTTCCATCGCCTGGAACCCACCAGAAATCAGGTCGCGACCCACCAAGTGGGCCCAGACCCACAGTTTTGAGAAACACTGCTGTAGAGCAGATCAGGTTTTGCTTTAAAAATAAGATATGCTTGGTCTGGGTCATTTGACAAAATATTTCAGATTTCTGGAATGTTTATTTGTCCACACTCCAGAATGGATTCCTTTCTTTGGCTCAGAAACTGACATTGCCAGTTTCACTGCTTGGCTTCTATGTGGCTGCTTGTAGTAACATAACTACTGTTCAGCTTCATTCTTCATTTTTGAGCCTTAGCCAAACCTTCACTTCTGAAGAATGCATTAGGAAGAGTCCATGGTACACAGTGTTGTGTTTCATTTGGATGTTCCTTAGGATTTTTTTCACAAAATGTGGGTATTTGACTGGTTGGTTTTAGACCAGGTCCTTAGGTCTGTCGTGACTTTTTCCACTTTCCTTGTACTCCCAGGGAAATTCTCAGTGTTCCATAGCTCTAATTCTTGCACCTGGCAAAACTAAGTGCAGTTGTCCAGCTGTGTTGTCAGACTGTGAAAGCCCAAGATTTCCCTGTACTTTCCAGATTGGAAAGGATGTTCCCCTCCCACAGCATTATACAAAGGAGAGGTTCCATTTAAGACTGCCTCTCCCTTTCCCTTTGTGTATTAAGTTGTTGTGGGCAGCCATGCACTGGTCCCCTGGCTGTTTGTGGAGGGGTGGGTGGGTGGGTGAGAACAGCAAATGCCTATTGGCTACAGGCCAATTTGCTTGAGTGCTGCACCTGTATTTGGGAGGCAGGGAAGAATTGATTCTGTCAAATGTTCTTCTGCTATTGCTGTTTTCCATCGTCCAAGTGCATACTGCATGTGCACACCTTGGAGGCTTGTCCAGCATCTGAAAAAAGGGGAAGAAATGACAATACATTGGCCGAGTTATGGATGAAAGAACAGGCACAGTTCATCCATTGTGGTATTTTTGTGCAGGTGCAACAGTGCTGGACTGGCAAGAGCCAGCTGTTTTGACCTACAAACGTTCTGACTTCCAGATAGATCTCTGGAGCGGAACCAGTATGTATGTTGGGGCCTTAGTATATAGCCAATACATATGTTTACATAACTGTACAGCTCCTTTATGGGGGGGGGGGTAATATTGCCACAAATTTTCAAGCATTGATATGGTGCTTTGACCAAAAAACAACAACGTAAAGCTCTTTAGAAACGTCTTTAGAATGACAGGTCATTCTACCACAAAAGGCCTTGACCAGAAGGTTATTCTTGGTCACCATCTGGAAGACATTTTCAGGTCTAGCTTACAATCTAGATGGTAACAGCAGGCTGTACATTTTGAGGAGCCACTGTGTGTTACTTCCTATATAGGGAAGATGATTTGCATACAATATTCAGTTTTCCTTTTTGTTGCCTCCTGTTAGATTGGGGGACCTGCAACTGAAGCTGGAAAGTGATGGATTTACCAATGTCTCCTTTGTGGTGGTCAATCACCGAGGCCACCACTCCCAGCTCAAGTATCGCCATCTGAGAGAGAAGGTTTCAGAGGACATTCCTGTATATCAGCAGGACATGAAACATCCTGATGTCTGGACTGCTCTAAAGGGAAAGAAGGATGACTTCTTGATCTATGACAGGTCTGTCTATAAAGGGAAAGTTAGGAAAGCTCAAATGAAAAGAATCACGAATTCCTTGCATGTATCTTACTAAGGAAGCACTTTACCTTTTAAGAGAGTGGGATAACCTGTATTCTTAGTGGCCCTCTACATAAGAGGCTGTTGGATTGTGGAGAGATTGTAACCCTATTCAGTCATTCATCTCCATAGGAAGACTAACATGGATCCGCCGGCAAGGGGGTGGGGCCTCCTTGTTCCAGTTTGTAAACATGGTACTAGGACGGGGCGCAACTTACGGTAGGGCCCCTACCATAGAAACACCTCTGCCATCATTGCCACCCTGGAACATTCCAGGGTGGTGATTATGGAAACTTTCCCCATATTCTGCATTCATTGCTGCAGACAAACACTGACCACAGGAAGAATGGGGCTGAGCACACGTTATCAATGTACTCTGGATAAGCCCTCTTATATTCATCTTCCCATGGAGATAAGTGACTTACAGGACTAATGGCTTACAGTGAGAAATAGGTTCATAACTCTGTTTTCAAGAGGTTTTTGGATAAGAAAGAGTTGTCTACACTCTTAACAGGCATAGGAAGGGACTGAAAGTGAGTTTTGGGATTTCAGCAGCACTATGATCAGAGGGAGGAAGTGGTCAGATTTGCTATTGTAACAGCCAGTGTAAATGAGTCTGTGTGCTTTGTGTGGGACTGGTACAGCAAATGAAGTGCTCCTAGTATCTCTTGGAGATTATAACAGAACATAGAACACTTAGGGTACAAGAAATGTATCTTTAATTTAATGAAGCTGGACATCATGAATATATTCTGCATGATATTGAAACGTGGATAATTGTTTTGTTTAGGTGTGGCCGCCTAGTGTATCACCTTGGTTTGCCTTATACTTTTCTGAGTTTCTCATACGTGGAGGAAGCTATTCAGAGCACATACTGTGAATCTAAGTGTGGAAACTGCTCTTACCTGGTATGTGTGTACTTTATCTCTTATAGCTTTTTATCTTATTTGGGCTTATTTAATCACAAAGAGAAAAGCCTAAGCAAATAAAATCAAAGGAATTAATTCAGCTTATTTTCTGAACATGGTTTTTGTCAGTTCTGGAGAATTGTATTGCTCTGCTTAACTGTCTCTCTCTCTCTCTAGCAAAATCAGTGGACCACCAAAGTGCTGAACCTTAGCTATGTCCTAAATTTGTACTATAGTTTTAAAGAGCCCAAGCTACCAAGCGCTTTGGACTTTTCCCAGTCTTTATTTCTTTAAATGACATTTCTGAAATTTTGGTACCTGGAGTGGTACCTGATAAACGCCATTCATGGGCAGGCTCTGTAGCATTTTTGCAGTTCCTGACATGTAATGCACTGCAGTTTCAGTCACTATCAAATTGAGTTAGACTAGTCATATAGATAAGGGGATTGAGAATAAAACGGCCAATATCATTATGCCTTTGTACAAATCGATGGTAAGGCCACATCTGGAGTATTGTGTCCAGTTCTGGTCACCATACCTCAAAAAGGATATAGTTGAATTGGAAAAGGTGCAGAAAAGAGCGACCAGAATGATTTGTGGGCTGGAGCACCTCCCTTACGAGGAAAGGCTACAGCGTCTGGGGCTTTTCAGCCTAGAAAAAAGGCGCCTGAGGGGGGACATGATTGAGACTTATAAAATTATGCATGGGATGGAGAGAGTGGATAGAGGGAAATTCTTCTCCCTCTCGCACAACACCAGAACTAGGGGGGACACACTAAAATTGAGTGGAGGGAGAGTTAGAACAGACAAAAGAAAATATTTCTTTACCCAGCGAGTGATTCATCTGTGGAACTCCTTGCCACAGGATGTGGTGATGGCACCTGGCCTAGATGCCTTCAAAAGGGGTTTGGACAAATTCATGGAGGAAAAGACCATCACAGGTTACAAGCCATAAGCAACCTCCTGGTTTTTTAGAATTGGGTTTTCTCTGTGCCAGGTGCAAGGGAGTGGCGACTGGACACAGGTATCTTGTTGTCTCGTGTGCTCCCTGAGGCATCTGGTGGGGCCACTGTGTGACACAGGAAGCTGGACTAGATGGGCTTTTGGCCTGATCCAGCAGGGCTCTTCTTATGTTCTTATGTTCTTAAGACTGTGCTCATTTGGTATTCATGTTGCACTTGGTGGCTCACTATCAATTCCCTCACTAGCTGCCTTTTTAAAAGGTACTCATGTCATGAATGTCAACCATACTTGATGTTGCATCCGGCACGGTGCATCTTGGAGCTCCTCTGTGGATGATATGGGGTTAACTATGGAGAACTTTCCCATAATTCAGAGAGTCTAGCTTCTCACAGGCTTGTAGTAGACTCAGAGGTCTAGCTTCTCCAGATGGTCAGCTATTCCACAGTCATGTCATGATGGTTTCTCATAGAATTCAGTTTAGTTCCCACATATGGTTTCTCATAAGGCACTTTGTGGTTACATCTTTGAAGCTAAACAGGTCTGTATCAGGCCTGCACTATGGATGGAAGACTTCCAAGAAACTTTATAAACCAAATCAAGCTTTTGGAAAAACGACAAGATGCATTGATCAGTACATAAGATGATTGGGTTTGCAGGTATTATGCAAATAAAAACATATCAGTTTTTAATGCCTCTTGAAAAGGAGCTGTAACATTTTGGATCTTTTTTCAAGAGTTTCATGTTGATCCATCATAGTGTGATTTGAAAAATTACTATAGGGAGAAAAATGGTTATATGCTTTGGCATCTCTCAAAAGATTACATAGATTTAAAATAACATAGAACATGTACACGAATTGATTAAACATTCTGTAATGCTTATAAATGTAGCACTTACTGAAACTAAGTGCAGTTACATTGTATGAACTTTTTTCCTTCCAGACACCAGAGGTTGAAGAAATATGCAGAAATGTTTCAAAGACACCAGATGAAAATCCAGCCGATACAGTCCCTCCTTCTGATCATCACCACCTGTTGCCTCCACAGGGGCATCATGGCCACAGGGACCATAGACATCGATCCCCACAGAACAATCGGCAACGTAACAGGATTATGGTGCATAACAGAGAGGGTCAGGAAGGCAGGCAGGATATTGTAGAAGCAGCAGTCCCCCAGCAAGCAGTTGTGGAGGTGCCTCCGCAGGGGAAGCGGCTTTGACGAAAAGGAAATGCTGTCTGCAATCGGCAGCTAAGCTGAAACTGGCAGCAGTTGACAGGTCCTACTTCAGGCAGCTGATGCTGACATTGTCGACACCTGTTGTTTGAAGACCTGCGTAGCGTAGCCTCTTGACACTGTCGCGGAGAGCTCCCATCTTCCTGCAGGTGATACGGACAGCTGTTGGCAGAGAATATCACTGAGTCTTGTCAGTGACGTCTGCCAACAGCTGCTTGACAGTCACAAGCAGCAAGTGAGCTTGACGCATCTGAAGCCTGACAGTGAGCAGGAACGGCAGGAAACTGAGTCTGAAAAACAGTCTAAACATCTTGAATACTAGGGAAGATCCTTCACTTTACAATGTACTGTATTCCATAATAAGGCAGGCATTGGTAACATCTGAATTGCCTAACTGGTTGGAAGTATTTACCCAAGATGGCAAAAGGGACTTAAAATACAGTGAGTGACAATTACAACAATGATCTTCCTTTACATTACCATTATGTGAATGTTCTAAAGAAAGTAACCTGTCCAGCTTTATTCACAACCAATTAATCCAGAGTATTGGGTTTCAGATCTATTACTCCAATTGAAGTTAAGTGGTATAGCTTAACCAATTCAGGATCAGCTGATGTTACTTTTTTTAAAAAGCAGCACCATCACCATTCTCATAATGGTAGAATTTGTTTTTTTCAGTGCCAGTTGAGAGGGTGTGCAGTAGTTGGTTGGTTCATCTTTCAGGTTTCCTCTTCTACCATTCTGATTGCATTCATGAAAACAGAGGCAGAAACTATAACCTAGGGGCTTCTGTTTGATAAATAGCAACCAAGAACAGGAGGGGTCACGAAAAGATGTGTTAACTAGTTTGTTTGTTTTTTTAAGCGTATGGTTTTTGAAGACCAAGAAAATATGAAAATGTGAGCTTTTTTCCACCCCACTAAAACCCAAGAGTCAGTTAATGATCAAACTCTAGAAGTCTGTGCACATCAAAAGATTGTGTGTGTGCAATACTCCAAACAGCTTACCAGAATTCCTAACTCCAAAATAACATATTTTGTACATGTATGTTTAATGATAAGATTCTGTAGCAAGATAACTAGAATAGACCTCAAACGAAAGTCTCTATGCATAAAGTAACATTCTGTCTCTCTGAAACTACTTGCACTCAAGTTAAGGATCACAGCCATTAGGAATGGAGGATGAGGATGGAAATGGGAGAGACCATGAGCAAGTCACATTAAAGGGTCAGGACGTAAAGCATCTCTGTTGATCAGATACTAGATATAGTCCTTGATCTAGCTATCCTCATGTCTCATTGACTGGAGCTTCTTATGCTCAGACTGATGTTGGCCAACTTTTATGACTGATTAATGAAACTTGTATAGTGTATCTTTTTATGTAAGTAAATAGTGTGTGTCATTGTTACACTTTGACTTCATGAAATGAACTGAATTTTGTATTGTTTTGAAGGATTTAGAGATGAAGGAACACGTTTAGCAGAGGAGTGTCTTAAAATGTACTTGCCATAGTTCATGATGGTTTAATAGGGAAAACAAACCCTCCTACCAAACCTGAATTCTTTTATGGTGAACATTTGTAAGCATGAAAGTAGCTTGGAATAGAATGACTTCAAAATAATATGAGCTGTTTTGTTTGGAAGTGTAAAGGGCAAGACCATACTGCTTTGACTGCCAGCCTTTTTCTCATGTATTAAAAATTCCCTTATCAATTGTTTCACAGTATACTTTACATCTTTCAAAACTGCCTCTGCTTGAGATGGGAATCTTGTCTGCTGCTTATGCTCCGTTCTAAGTCTCTGATGGTGTTGCGAAGAACTTCAATTTCCTTGTTCTTTTCATCTTGAAAGTGCTGAAGCTTCTACAGGAATTCAAGCAAATATTATGTTGCCCCTTAAAACAGATTGACAAAAACGTTTGTTTCCATAGAATTGAAAAGATCCTACAAGTTCATCAAGTCCAATCTTTTGCCAATGCAGGTTGTGACTTTCATCCTGTTGCTGAGGAACTTAGTGGTCCCAGTTGAGGAAGAGATTGAGCATGTGCTTAATGGTTTGTGCCCTACTGAAGTAGATTAATTTATGGGGAGGTAATTTTTGAGTGAGGACAAGACCACTGCTAACCTACATTTGGTTCAGAAGTCTGTATAGTCCCTTACCTACTGCTGAAAGGCATGACTTAAGGCAGGGGTTGGCAATCTTCTTTGGCACAGGGGCCAGATGTCCAGCAATGTCATCACATCATCGCTGATTTCCAGTTTGCTGAGCTCCACACTGTGCTGAGTTCCGTACTTTGCGAAGCCTCCTGCCCCATTTGCTGCATACCATTCAGTAAATGACAGAGCCGTCTGCCTAGCCTTGTGGCGTTCTGCTGCTGCTGCCACCGCCACTTCCCAGGGAAACGTGCTACCCATCACTTCATTATGGGCTGGAGACAGCAGATCAAGTGACTTTGGGTGGTGGGTCAGGTGTGGTCCATAGGTTGTTAACTCCTGACTTAAGCTTTTCATGCTGTATTCAAAGGCCATTACAAAAACAATGGCCTTTGTTGGCCTACGTTAAACAGTAAACGTAGCCTTGCAACTAGATATAGAAAGCCCCCCAATTCATCCCACTGCCATCACGTTTTAGTTTTAGGGTTCTTGCTTTTTGCTATTGATGATTTATAAATTATATAAGAGCTGTAGGAAGGAACTGAAAAGCACTTGAGAGAAGAACTACAAGCCACTGGACACTGAATAGTGCTATAGAAATTAACAAAAGATAAGAGCTGCAGCCACTATCAGCCTAATCCAAAGATCCATATGTACATAATGCTCTCCATTCATTGCCCTGGAGGTTGTGCCTACACATAGCTCCCTCTTTTGAAAAGAATGAAAATGTTGTTTGGTAGATGGAGTTCCAAACTTGCATTGGCACTTCCTGAGCGAAGCTGACTTTTTGGATGCTATGGAATTGGTATTTAACATTTTTTTAAAAATATGCATTGTTGGTATGGCATACCACAACATTTATAGTCAAAACATATTAGCACTATTTAAAATACTGTGCAGCATCCTATAATACTTATGCACACACCCTTTTGGCATGTTTAGAAAGTACAGTACAGGAAAATACATACCCGTCTGTAAATATCTGAAGGCAATGCACTGGGGACTGGATATGGTTTGGGTGTCTTGTTCTGAATTCTTGCCAGTTTAGCACTGAACTGAAATAAAAACAGCATGTTGATAATATGCACACTGGCAGGACGGACAGGATGGGACAGGACACAACCCTGTACAAATAATACTACTAAAAAAAAATTGATGTCTACAGGTGTGAAAACAGCTTTACTTTGGCTGGATCATATCCTTTGTTGCAATTTAGAAGTGAAGAAATGATACAATGCAGAAAAAAATTGCAATTATGTGATAAGTCACAGGATCCGACACAAAAGCTCTCCAAGCGGATAAATAAACATGCTTTCAACACTACAAGGCTTTCTCCCCCTGCCTTCACAGGACAAGGACATAAAATATAGAGCGAAAGGATTCTAATACCACAATCCTAGGCACATTTATGTACATCTTCTTAAAAGTAAGAAGTAATGCCAGTGGAACTGAAGCATAATAGCCTCAGAACAGGCTATTGATTTTCCAGTGAAAAACCCCATTAAAAAGCAATAATATATCTTGTTCAGAATATTTTGAAGTTGTCATGGATTTTCAAGTATACAGTACTTATTTAGAGAGCAGTCAAGTATTTTTTTCACAGTGCACCTCTTGTGGCTTCAAATCTCTTGTGGTTTCCTTCCTTAAACAGTCTACCTATACCCAATCCTGAACATTCTCTGTTGCAAGTTCTCTTAATGCTAACACTGCACAAGCTGAGAAGGGCGACTGTACAGCAAATCTTAAGCGTCCAGAAGAACCTTTCAAGGCTACAAGAATGTTCATGCATTTGAAGGAAGCAGCTGATTATTTTAAAGACCTCCCCTATTTGCATTCTCCTTCACAGTCACTTTGCTCATTTGCATTTGCTCAATGCAGGCCCTGCATTGAATGCATTTGCTGTGTGAGATAAGTTTGTAGCTAGTAGTAAGGCCTTTACATGTGCAGGGCTGTGGAAATACCACCCTTCTGAGGGCTGCCGTGCCTGTCCTTGGAGGCATTCTGGGGGTGTAAAACCCGCTCTTCTGGCTGGCAATTGGTGGAAGAGGGTTTCTTTTTGCTGTGGTTATCACATTGTTTTTGCATATTTCATTTGTTTTTACTCTTTTTTATTGACTATTATTTTGTATGGTTGTGATCCAATTTCCCCTTCATCCTCCTGTGTCATGCATTGCTATAAAGTGTCCCTGGAAGTTTTGGATCAGGTGCATAGTCTTCAGATCAAACTTTAACCCTCCCACTATCTGTGGTAGTGCAATCTACCTCTTGCAAAAATCCTGGGTTTATCACTGAATTCCAGCATCAAGCTGATGAAATATGGATGTGTATGGAGGGATTTATGCAATGTGCAAGTCTCCAGTTTTGTTGACGTATTTATTTATTTGTTTATATACCGCTTTTCAACAAAAAAAGTTCACAAAGCAGTTTACAGACAAAACCAAGTGATTAAATGGCACCCTGTCCCAAACGGTCTCTTATCTGTCTCATCATAGTCCATCTTTCTCCAGTGGATCACTTTTAGTCAGGACAGGAAGGCCTGGCGGGATATGGTTAATGGGATCACGAAGGGTCGGACACGACTTAACGACTGAACAACAACAAAAGTCCATCTTTCATTGAGCTATAACTGGATTTCTAGTGCATACCTCTATTTGCAATTTCATTATTTCATTCTGTTTTTCTTTTTCTTGAGCTCTCAGTTGTGTAATCAGTTCCAAAATCTCCAGCTCTTTTTTCTCTATTAGTTGCTTGTGTTCTTCCTCTTTTGTTTCAACTAATAACAAAGAATAAATGTAAAAATTCATTGCATTAATCAAGATTTTCAGTCCAATACTAACTTCCTGCATGGTGATGCAGCGGTGCTGGCGTGGCTACTGCTTTATCCTGCCGGGGAGTCTGGGCCAATTCAGACCTACGTCAGCAAGATTGCTGGCACAAGTCTGATCTGATCTGTGAAAATGGATCAGGCCTGGGAAGGGGGTCAGGATTTGGCGTGTGCCACTGCTGCAGAACCCACCCCCCCTACTGGGCCTGATCTGACCTCCTCCCTGCCCCCATTACCGCCCCATTCCGCCCACCCCCTGCCCCGTTCAACCCCCTCCCTCCAACCCCTTGCACCAGCTTACCTGAATTAGTGGGCGTCCAGTGTCCATCTTTGCATGGACCCGGCTGCTTGCCTTCTCCTGGTGTAAGTGGCGTGAGCTCACAATGGGCCTCCTCGGATGCACGCCAGCTCTGAAGATGGCACACAACCGGGGAGGCCGTGTAAGGCCGGCCAGGGCTGCGACGAGCATAGGATATCGGCGCAAAATCTCAGTATCTCTCCACTGCAGCGTGCATATATTTTGCTTACTTTTTCTGCTCATGTCACAGTATATCTTTCTTTGTTCAAGCTCGTGTTCCTCCTTCTTGCTTTCAGCCTCTCTCAAGAGCCTGTCAATCTGATTCTTATATTCCTGTGAATTGGTTCAAGCAATTTTTAAAACAATAAGTATTGCAATTTACCTATCCAATCAGAGAATGAGCTGCCACAAAATTCCCTCCTCTTTACATCTTAGCTGAATTTTAAGAAAACATATTAGAAAACATATGATATATATAATTTCAAAATTAACTTTGAATGTCATGAAATTCAGTGAGATGCCTTGGGGTAGAAAATCCACTACAGTTCTTCATCTATAAATGAGGAATAAAGCAGCCCCACCTAAAAACCAATGTAGCTGGTAAAGTGTACATGGCCTTAAGTTAATATAAAAGGCCAATTCACATTACTGAACATGCATGTTGAGAATGTGTGCTGAGTGGATCTGTGCAGAGGTTTATTTAGCATGCACACAACTCACAACTCCTGCTCCTTCCTTTACAAAAGCACTGAAAATGTCGCTGTGTTGCCAGCTGGATATGTGGTGAAAGGAACGCCAGGACCACTTCATCACACAGCAAGCTCTGGACAATTCCACTTCAATCACATTTCTCAGTCTATTCCAAATCACATTTCTCAGTCTACATGCCTAACTCCAGTTGTCAACGGTCAAATTACTAAACATGCTTGTGATTGTACAATTTTCAATTGATTCTCTCAAAGTGAAATTAAGAATGCATTTTTAAAAAGAGCTGACAACATATGAAGATGCTTTTTTAACTGAATCAAGCGAATGCTCATCTCCATCCCAGTCTTTGTCACTGGGAATGCTGAGGGCTGAACCTGAGATGCAACCTGAGAGAACCTACTGTACATGTAAAGCATCTGTTCTGCCAATGAGCCATGAGCCTTTCCTTCCAATTGTGAAGCATTTTCTACTCTTCCTACTTATTCTTGCTATACTTATTCTAGCTATATAGGCTCACACACTGTTTGAAAGAGTTACTATTTAGCTGGTGGAAATCTGAGGAGGCCCATCGGGCCGGCCCTGGTTTACACCCAGGGAAGGGGATGAGCGTAGACCTCTGGCCCGCCATTGGACGGGCAGCCCAGGATTGCCAGTATACACAGGACTGCACTGCCCGTATTGTAGCCAGGCCAGGGCTGGGGGTGGTGGTGCAGTGCCCCCAGTTGACAGCAGCGGTCTCCTTGCAAGGAAGAGCCACGGCGGCATCTTTCTCCTCTGTGGCTGCTTTTTTGCAGCCGGAGTAGCTGCGTTCACAGACGCAGAGAGTTTTCGCGCCATTTTCGGCACTCTGAATGGACCCACCTGCCCGCCCAAGGTCCTAGAACGCTTCAAGTGAAGCCTTCCGGGAGTGCAGGGGACCAGGCGATGACACAAAACTCGTCATCCCCCCCCCCGGCAGGCTAGCAACACCATTGACTATACTGTAATTGCCATGCCAGTATAATAGCACAAACAATGATGCAGTACATACGCTGTAAGATCATATCTCTGGCCCATTACATACCCTGTTTCCCCTAAAACAAGACCTCCCCCGAAAGTAAGACCTACCGTCATTTTTGCATGATTTTTGATGGCACTCATAATATAAGACCTCCCTGAAAGTAAGACCTAGCTAGGATCATCAGTCAGACAGACGCGATCCTCCCCCGATTTGACCGATTTAAGCTTCATTCTTTCCCGAGGGTGAAAGGCTCTGGAAGGCCTGCACTTGAGTCCTCCACCATAGAGACGATGTGCTAGAGAGACTCTGCAAGGTTGCAGCCTCTTTGCAAACCTTGCTGGCCTCTCTAGCACATCATCTCTATGGTGGAGGACTCAAGTGCAGGCCTTCCAGGCCTTGAGGAGCCTTGCACCCTCGGGAAAGAATGAAGCTTAAATCGGTCAAAGTATGTGCCCGGGGGGGGGGGCACCACAGGTTGGGAAAATAAGACCTTCCTGAAAATAAGACCTACTGCGTTTTTGGGTGCCAAAATTAATATAAGATACTGTCTTATTTTCGGGAAAACTGGGTAGATACATCAAGCATTTGTGGATCACCACCTGGCACACCAATGACAGACAAGTTAAGATAGCGAACTGTAATTGACTACTCCTGTTTTGAACCAGACCAAATCTTCCTAAACTGTATTCAAGTATCACACAAAGATGCTGGAACCAGTGGTGATGATTACAGGAATAATTATCCAAAACAGAAATTCTCAAGGCTCTTCAAAAAGCACGTTGATTGTCTGTACAATCTCCCATAAACAAATACAGGTTCCATGCTCCCACCTGTTCATGGGCTTTCAATGCTTCTTCCAAAATCTGAGCAGTATTCTTTAGCTTTTCATTTTCATCTGTGTAAGGGGCATATTATTACAAGTCAAACAAAAGTCAAACAATTCCTGTTACAGAAAAAACTGAATGAATAATGTTAGTTGATTTCATGAGGTATGGCAAATCTGCATGAAGCATTAAATTAAATGAATGTAAGCAGTCAGTTGGAGAAGTGTCAGGCGCATTAGAAAGCTTTTGGTATCTCCTAGCAGTCAGCGTGGTGCTAGATCCTCTGACCCCTCCAGTTGGATCTGCCTCCCCCAACTGCAAAAAATACAGATATTGCCACAGGCAAAAGAACCTTTGTTCTGTGCAAGTTCCACACAGATTCAGCTCAAGCAGAGGCTTGCTGCTCAAGTGGCATCTTATGCCAGGCACACAATAGTGAGCTGTGTCTCTCTTGCCTCTGAACATCTCTAGAGTTTCTTTCATGCAGTTTTTGCGAAGCTTCGCAAGTTTGTACAAGTTAGTAAGCTAGGGAAATGAACTTCCCACTCAGGGCCAAACTAGATGCAACATGGAAGATGATGAGAGTGGTTAGTTTTTGTTTTGTTTTTATGAAAGGTATCTGGGGCAGTGGCAGACCTACATTTTTGGGACTCTGAAGCTTTAGGCTTACCATCGTCTCGGAATCGAGGCATGCTGTGGCCTAGAGAGGACCTGAGCCACTCCCAAGAGTGCACCACAGCTGCCTAACGCGGTCGCCTCGTTTACCGGAAGCTGCGGAAGCCGCGGGCCGCATTGGGCAGCCACGGTGCACTCTTGGGAGTGGCTCGGGTCCTCTGCAGGCCGAAGCATGCCTCGATTCTGGGACGATGGTAAGCCTACTAAAACTTGAACTGTTATGGGGGCCCCTTTACAACCAGCAATGAGGTCTGGGTAACCACTGTTATCTTCTTCAATGGGGTTGTTCCACGACTGATCACCACAATTCTTTTAAAAAAATTAACCACTCAATCTCAGATTTTGATTAAAATGCTGTACTGGATTATCTCATATATCAAAATCATTGGTGTAAATAAAAAAATTCCCATGCCTTATAGTTTTCAAGTTATGGGGGATGAAAATTAGGGAAATGTTATATACAGTACATGCATGATGCGTCATAGAATGATGAAATAAAACACAGAAAAGCCCACAGTCAATATAATCTTATTATATTTTTGAAACCCCTTCTCATACAGTAGACCCAAAAAATTTAAACAATGCGGACTAAAGTCGCTTTTGCTTCTGGGGCCCCTCCGGGATTAGGGGCCCTGAAGCTTAAGCTTCATAATTTTTATGTAGATCCACCCCTCATCTGGGGCAGGGAGACAATGCAGATTTGATCAGATCAGCAGCATTAAGGAGGATGGTGCATAAACCTTTCCCCATGGGCTGTTTTTTAAAACCAAAACCATGGTAGGAAAGTAGCTTGGGAAGGGCATTTTGACCGGAAAAATGTTAAAATGTACTTCTTGCTCTCCACCATCCCTGCTTTCTGCTCTGATCAAACAGCCCGATCCGCCCTAAAGAAGGTGCTGGGTGCCATAAACCTGTCGTAAAGCGCATTTTCGGCACCCAGGGAGCAAGAACTGCCGGCATGGAGGACGGCACCCCTTGCTCCACCTCTGTATCAACCCTCTTGGCGGCCATGGATCCTTACACAGGATCGGGCTGAAATTCACAGACCTGTAAGAAAAAGGCTGGGGCACCAATCACATCTTAAAGCTGGGGCAGCTCAGCCCTCTAATCTCTTCCTCACTGCAAAAAGACAATTCTTGGGAGTCCTATTTCAAATCCTTCATACGAGCGAGCGGCCTCCTAGCAAGAATGATCACAGCAATTGTCTCCCAACAACAGTGCAGCTAGCTAAACACATTGACATTTTATTACCTCTTAGATTACACTGACTTTCTATAGTTTGTTGGAGGCCCTTAATCATATTCTGGAGGGTAGCACATTCTTTTAAAAAGAAAGAATAGGAAAAAATGTGTTAATTGGTTAAGGTAGTAATCAATTGAAAATGAACTTTTAAAATCAACCTTACTTGAGTAGACCTGGCCCAGTATACTAATAAAAAGGTTGTGCAAGTTTCTGTATTTCTACATTAATATTTTATACCTCCAAAGTACTGTAAACATTATTTTGAAATTTTAAAGTTTACGCTGTATTTACGAATCAACAAAATGATTGCTTTTAACAAGTCATGGTTCAGACTTTTGCTTGTAATTTCAAGTAGTGAACACAAGATGGACCTGTCATCTCCCCTAATTTTCCAGGCTCCTTTATAAGCTATAGTCTTCTGATCAACCTGCAAAATACTGCTTTCTGAAGATCAGAGAAACAGCACAATCCATCCCTGAAAAGCATTATAGTATAGAGCCTTTCTCTTTCCGCGGTCTTGCTGGCACATGGTAATGTGCCCAGCATCTCCAATTATTTTGTCTGTGCCGCCCAGTGGTCCTGCTCCCAGAGCTTTTAAGCTATTCATGCTCTGACTATGAGCATAAAAAGGTAAAGGTGACCCTTGACAATAAAGTCCAGTCGTGTCCGACTCTAGGGTGTGGTGCTCATCCGCATTTCAAAGCCGAAGAGCCAGCGTTGTCCGAAGACGCCTCCGTGTCATGTGGCCGGCATGACTCTCCTTGGCACAGCGCGTAGCATGCGGCTGGAACACGGAGCGCTGTTTACCTTCCCGCAAGCGGTACCTATTTATCTACTCGCATTAACATGCTTTGGAACTGCTAGGTTGGCAGGAACTGGCCAAGCAACGAGAGCTCACCCCGTTGCGGATTCGAACTGCCGACCTTTCGATCGACAGCTCATGGTTCAGTGGTTTAACCCACTGCACCACCCACTGGCTCAAGAGATTCCCTTGAATACAGGGAATCATATGAATTCATATGAATTTCCTGTAATTTCCATACTGTAATACAGCCCGTTGAAATAATTGCTCATGGAAATTACCAATACATCATGGTATCATCTCAGTTATTTGTAAGGGACGAAATAAGTCATTGTTGTTAACAATCTGCCCAAGAAGATGGAACCCTGACATTCAGAACGAATCCTGCACTATTAAACTGTAATGTGACTCCCCATCAAGAAGAGTGAGTGAACAAAATCTGACAATCTCAGACTAAACACCCCATCTGAAAGTGCCCGCAGTTAGTCAAAATCAGTCTGTGCTTCTATCCCATCCCCTTTCTCTGCAGCTAAATCCTCTGGAGGTGGAATAGATGGTCCAATGCATCATTTTTTGCAACCATCATAGCTGTATATTTATTTAGTTGAGGATTTATTTATTTTATTTTATTACTTAACTTGTATCCCGCTTTTCTCCCTGAAGGGCACCTAAAGCGGCTTTTTAACATTAAAACATTAAAATCTCTGTAAACATTAAAACAACTTTAAAATATCGCAAATAAAACACAAAACCAGCAGCAGTTACCTTTTAATAAAGGGCAAAGCCAGTAACATCTAATCAGCATAAAACCCAGATGTCTAGTATTAAAAAGCCATAAACTCAGGCGGCTAATCTGAATAGAAATGTCTTTAGGCCCCTGCTGGAAGACCTCTAAGGAGAGAGCAGTTCGTAAACTGAGAGGGAGGGAGTTCCATAAGGTTGGTGCTACTACTGAGAAGGCCCTATTTCTTGTCACAGCCCCTCCCACCACCTCCATAGGCGATGGCATCTGTAAAAGGGCCTTCTCCGATGACAGGAGGGGACGAGCTGGATTATACAGAAGAAAGCAGTCTTTATAATAATCTGCTCCTCCTCCAATGAGTTCTCAAAGCAAAGAATATTATTGTAAAAAGGATAATACACACTACATTAAAACATCAAGAAAAAAATTGTCTATGTATATGCGCTACCTCCAGGTTCAGCAACAACATACCTCTGAATATCAGTTGCAGAGGAACAATGGCAGAAGAGAGGGATGACTTCTCTTCGGCTTGAGAGCTTCCCAGAGACAACTGGTGGGCCACTGTGGCAGATGCTAGACTAGATGGGATAGTAGCCCGATCAGGAGGGCTTTTCTTATGTTCTAAGATGAGGGAATATTACTCTGGTCCCTGTCAGTAGGCAAAAGAGGGCCACTGGGAGGTTGCACCCCACCCTCCCAGGAAGCATACCACAGCAAGAGAAAGGCCAGTTGAGTTTAGCCTTGGCCCCAGCCATCACCCAGAGGATGAGCAATTGCAGGGTGCTTGCTTCTTCCTGCCAGGAAATCTGCTGTTGCAAGCTTGTGGATAGGGCCCATGTCTTTTCATTTAGGTACAGCACACAGTCCATGTCAGCAGTTCTATTCATACAAACATAAAATGCTTTGAATATCCTTTGTACTTTTACTCCATGTGCAAAGAGGGCAGGATCGCAACCATGATTCAAAGATTATCAGATTATCAGTTGAGGTATTACTGTATGCAATTTATTAATTATGATAGAAAAGGCTAACATTATTAACGGCGCAATCCTATGTAACTTTAGGTCAGCAGAGCTCTCGCTCCGCCAGCCTAAAGCGTCGCAAGAGTATAAGATATCGGCCCCCCCCCGAGGGAGGGGGGCCATTGGCTGGCCTGGGAGGGGGCGGGGATATCAGTGCCGATATCCTATGCCATGTTGTAGCTCGCGCCGGCCTTACACGGTCTCCCCAGATGTACGCCAGCTCTGGAGCTGGCGTGCATCTGAGGAGGCCCACAGGCCCCAGGCTTGCCTACACCCAGGGAAGGGGATGAATGTCCCCTTCTCCCGAGGTGTACTCCAGCAGTGCCTGCACGGCCTGGAAAGGACTTATGATACAGCAGCCAGACCCTAGGATGGCCGCTTAAAGTTACACAGGATTGCTCAGTAAATGCAGGAATGCTCGGCTCAGGCTGTCCTGTTAAAACACACAAACACACACATATTTCTAAGATATTCACCTTCTTTTGCAGACTCTTCCTTTGACTGGCTTATTGCCAGAAGCCTGTTTGCTTTCTCCAGCTGAAGACTCAGAAGATTGTTTTTTCCATGAAGTTCTGACATTTTCTGTAGAAATTGGTTATATTCTAAATGAAAACCTTTGTTCCAAGTTTTTGACCCAGCCCTTCTGTTATTTTGATAGAGTAGTTAAAAAACAATTAAAATACAACAGTGTTTCATGAAAATCCAATGAGATTCATGCAGGCCAGGCCAGTCTCACCACAGTGCTAGTATATTTTCCCCTCTGTGGCTAATACTAATAGCTTTGGGAGAGCAGTTTGAATTGGGGTTTCCTGTGGTATGGGAGGAAATAGTTGGATTTGATTCTCTTCCCCAAGCACCATGGCTCCAATCAAAATTTCCTCTCCCATGGCTGTCTTTAGCAAATAAAAAAAACCCAAGAAGTCAAAACATGCATTCACAGATCACCCATGATTCATGAATATGATGCACAAAGAAAGCAAAGAGACTGCAATAGTGTTATGTATTGTCTGTCTCTTTAAGAGCAAGCCCAGAGGCCCTCAGGATGAAAAGGCCATCTAATGGATATGGGCTGGTCTCTCATGAGGACTGGAGTGGCTGATTCTAACAGTATGCTGGGGGAGGTGACAAACTGGTGGGGGTGCCTTGCATCACCCCCCATCTCTATATAACTTTAACCGACCTAATATATAATTTTAACTGACCTAAGTTTAATGCACAGGGCTTTTTCTAGTGAGTTGTTAGTAAAATAAGTAGCTGAGTTATTAGCAGAGGTCTGCTGTTCTCACATATCTAATAAATGATATACTGTATTTCTTCAATTCTAAGATGCATGTTTTTTTCCCCAATTAAGCATTTCAAAAAATGGGGTGCGTCTTAGAATCAAAGGTCTCCAAAAAGCACCCCAAAATGCTATCTTCTTACTTACTGGGGCTTGGGGGAGCTTCAGGGAGGCCTGCGCAACCCTCTGCAGGCCTCCCCGATCTTCAGTTCGGCAAAAACCGGTGATTTTCAGCCATTTCCGGTTTTTGCAAAAACCAGAAATGGCCAAAAATCGCTGTTTTTCGCCAAACTGAAGACCAGGGAGGCCTGCAGAGGGTTGCACAGGCCTCCCTGAAGCTCCCCCAAGCCCAGGTAACAAAGGAAATGGCACTTTCTGATGGGGCCAGAAATGCTATGCAAAGGCAGTGCACGCAGTCATCCTCAGCTGCAGGAGACATGCTGGGGAGAGTTGGTGCTGAGCAGGTAGATTTAATGAAGGGAGGCGAGTCTTACAATTGATTGATTTTTTCCCCCCTGCTGGTGGTACTGAAAGTAAAGGTGCGCCTTAGAATCGATGGCGCCTTAGACTCGAAGAAATACGGTAATTAAATGGAAATAAGAAATAAAGCTATGGACATGCCATGTTGGAGTAGGCATAAAGGCCTGAAAAAATATGAAGTAGGCCTTAGTGAATAGGAGGGCCTGTGTCTCTTTACTCCTGTATTTTACTGCTGAGTTTTTGGTGATGTATGTCTGTCTGAATTCACAGGCTGATTTCTGTTCTTTGCTGCTTTAATTTTTTTTTTTTTGAAAGCTGTCTTTCACTTTGTAATTGTTCTTATTGTAACCTACAGCTGGCTGTTTTGTTTTTAATGGAGAAGAGGTATACAAAATGCATAAATAAATAAGTACCTTGGCATAGCTATTAAATGTTGAAATTGAACATTTGATATTTCTTCTACAATCTACACTATGCCTACCTTTTCTATCTGTGAGAAGTCCTCTAAAAGTTTGTCAAGGTTCACTGCACTAATTTTCTTCATGCTCGGTTAGCTGCAAAATCATTCAATTGCATATTAATTAGGAAACATTTATTTAACAACTAGAACCTGTTGGGAACAATTCTCTACTCATCAATATTGTGTGAAGAAATTTCCATGGGTGTTAGTCACAGCACGCATTCGCAAATTATCCTTGATAGTAAGAAGTCACACAGATAAAAAAATAGCATTGTGGGAGATGCGTTCTACTGTCTACACAAATGTTACTTATGTGTTTACTACACATTAAAATTCCTTTAAGCTTCTTTTGCATTATTTGAGAATGATAATGAGGGATATAAAGCAGAAGAAAAGCATTTTAATTAACTGTGTATTCTGGAAAATGTAAATTTGCATTAGAAATCTGAGAAAATTCATTTTGTTTAGAAAAGTGTCTTTGCCATCATGTGCGTGGGGAAAATATTACCTACCTTATAGTTCTGATTTTTAAAAATGTAACATTTTCATAAGCAGGCAAAATGGTCTGGCTTAAGTAGCTATACCTGTGAGACCTTGTGTTTAAAATCCTTCCTGGAAATAAATTCACTGGATGACGCTGCTCAAATCACAACCTTTCTGTAAAATAAGAATGATGGTGATGATCACTGATGCACACTATAGGGTTTTGCAAAGACAAGGTAAAAAATAGTGTGACTACCACATGATGATCTACAGGTGAGTTTTTCACCTTATTTCCTAAATGAATGGTCTTTCCTATGTAGGACACTTGTCCTGCTACATAGGAAAGCCCTTTCATATATGTAAATCAATGCTATAGTATACTGTGGGATAGCTATGGCTTGTAAGCTGTGATGGACTTTTCCTCCATAAATCTGTCCAATCCCCTTTTAAAGGCATCCAGGCCAGGTGCCATCACTATCTCCTGTGGCAAGGAGTTCCACAAACCAATTCAGATAACTTTTTTGGGGGGGGCAAAATCTACCCATTATTTATTTACTGAAATGATTTATATCCTCTGCCTAAATGTTGACAAAGCATTCTGTAATTCTGACCTCATCTCTCTTTAAGGCATTTTACCCAAGGGTGTATATATGCAACAGGAGTTAAATGTGTACACCTGTGGCTGTGGGCTGGGAGGAAAGGTGGCAACAGGCTCTTAGATGACCCAAGGGAAACCAAAAAATACCCCCCTCCCTGGCCTTTAGATATCATCTGTAGATTTTCTGCATCCAATCTTCTTCCACATGAGGAAACATGCGTTTCCTTTCTAGATCAAAATATCTGAAAATGTTCTCTTTTAAAAATTCAAATGAGGGCCTGAAAATGACCAACAAAAGCCTCATCATAGCAGGTAGCGCAAATACCAGAGCTGGGCATGCACTTTTCATGGGAAGGGAAAATGACCAAGGGGAAAGGGAGAAATCAAATGCCTCCTCCCCATGGCCCTGATCTAGGTCTTTCCTGCATACCCTCCTCCACAACTGCTATTCATCAAAATACAAAGGGATGGCAGATCCAACTTCTTTTGGCCCTGAGGTAAACAGCAAGAAGTCATAGATCAGGGCCATTGCCAACTTTGGCTGAAGCGATTTCTTGAGATTTTGTTTCCCTAACATTACATAATATTACAGAGCTGGCTTTAGGAGCTGTGGGGCCCAATTGGAAATATTTTTGTGGGGTCCCAGGTTCATTTGCGGGGGCCCGGGGCTCTCTTGAAGGCACAGGAGCAGGCCAGGCCATTTTTTCCTGGCCAGTTGGCAACCCTAATTGTGAAGAAAAATATTCTTCACACATAATACGTTTTAGAGCCGCTGTTTGTTAGATGTAAGGGGTGGGAAGAAAGGTTAATAGAGGATGGAGGATACAGAGAGGGACACAAGACAGACAGCACTGAGGAAAGCATCTGTTTCATTGTGAGATAACACAATTCAGCAAGAGAACTTTCTTGCTATTTCCTGGAAATAGAGGGATCTTCTTGAAACTGGCTAAATTAGTCTGCTATCAATAGTTTTTATTTCCTGAGAGAGTTCACCCTTTTAAAAAGGAATCTTCTCCTCATGGAACTGCCAGAAATTTTTCCTCAGAGCCTTTTCCTTTCACTCCATTTTCCTGAACTCCCAGGCCTGCCCCTCAAAGCCACTGCCTCAGAAACTGCAGGAGGCGCCTGCTACTCGTGAGATTCACATGGAGCGGGAGGTTCTCCCCCTGCACTAGCCTGATGATAACAGGTTCACTAGCACAGGGCAAGGCTGTTGCTAAGAGAATGAGGACACCAGCTTTTGTGCAGTGCCTTAGATTTAGTGGCAAAGGAAGTCACTTCGCATCCTAGATATGTAGTGCCTCCCGGATGGCAACCTAAATAGCCAGTTGACACTGCTCAGGGGCTCAAGTGTTGGCTCCTAGTGCACACATAGGAGTCTTACTCAAGACCTTGTCTAGTTTTCATCCAAAACCGGAAGTGGGTCGCAATCGCCGTGAAGAGCCGATCTGAAGCACAGGGAAGCCCACAGAGGGGGCTGCGGGCTTCCCCGCACCTTCTGAAGGGCTGGCACGACTCTCAGTAAGTTAAAAATAAAGCCGGCCTCACACCGCAGGTGTCTTGCTTCGTCGCGTCCCGGAGTAGATTCTGATTGGCCCAAGGCATTGCTCCACGTCCCGCCCTCACAACGCCAAACACGGCCTCTCATTGGCCGAAGCTCGATTTATTCAACTTGGAATGCACCAGAACGACCTTTGGCCAATGAGAGGCCACGTTCGGTGTTGTGGGGCGGGAAGCAGAGCAATGCCTCGGGCCAATCAGAATCGACTCCGGGATGCGACAAAGTGAGACGTCTGCAGTCTGATACAGCTTTAACCCTTTTCCCTCAGGGGTGGCGCGATCCCATGAGTGCCGCCCCCACTGCCCCACCCCCACGGGGGTGAACTTCCCACCCCCGCGGGGAGAACTTTGAGAACCGCTGCTATACAGCATTATACCTATTATTCTATGTGCAGCCAATTTGTGAGGGGCAAACGGGAGTGCACCAGCTAGCCACAGAGAGCAGCAGAGGACAGTGCCAAATACGGAAAGGTTCTCACCCCATGATATAGAACCCTGGACCTCACTTTAGGCAGGTGCTGCTGAACATGAGCAGGTCTGGGACAATGGCCAGCAAGTGTCATGGATTGTGGTGCCGGTTGTCCACAGGGGACATATGATCTGTGTAGATTTCACTCACTGTAGGTTCAGGGTACAGTTATGATTTGAACCTACTACCATTCTTTCACTGGTCATTCATTTTTCCATTGTTCATTATAGTTGGCCATGTAGTTAAAGAAATGCCATTGGTCCTCTGTTTATTTTGGTGGTAGTAATCACAGCATAGTGAGAGAGGGAAGAACAGTGCATGGATGCATCCTAAGGCTAGGGAAAAAAATGGCAGGCAAGAGCTGGAGGAGGACATGTAGCTCTTTTGTTTAAGAAAGTACATCAGTCAGTGTTGAAAAATATTAGGGAGCCAGGATCCTGCTGAGCATTGAGGGCATCTGACGTGATGCTGAGAAGTAGACCTTGAAATAGCTTGCTGTGTAGTAAATTTCTCTAGCAATACAGAGCAGGAAACAGCTTTGAAATAAAGGTGAAAGAACTGATTCTACAGTATTTTGCAGAAAGGAGGATGTGATTGAGTCAAAAGTTTGGTTATCAATAGCAAACTCTTTTCTCAAAAGATGAATGAGTCCCATTGAGTCATACATAGTCAGTGGGTGCTTGGCCACAACAAACATGGGCCACCAATCTGGTTGCAGAACCCTCATTCTGGTGACCAATGAAAGCAATCTGGGAGACTTTCAAGCCCCCCAATGCCTGAGGGTCAGTCCTGTCCATCTGTGCTGCAACCATTCTACAACGCAATCCTAACCAACTTTCCAGCGCCAGTGTAGCCGTGCCAACAGGGTGCACACTGCATTTTGCAGTGCAGGGGCAGTCATGGAGGCCTCTTCAAGAAGAGGGAAAACATTGACATAGTAGGTATAACAGAAACCTGGTGGAATGCGGAGAACCAGTGGGATACTGCAATTCCAGGATATAAACTCTATAGGAGGGACAGAGAGGGGCGTGTTGGAGGTGGGGTGGCCATCTATGTCAAAGAGGGGGTAGAATCCACCAGAGTAGAGCTGGAGGGGGGCTCTGACTCCTCCGTAGAATCACTGTGGGTTAGATTACCAGGCTCCAAGAGTGATGTAATAGTAGGGGCATGCTACCGTCCTCCAGATCAAAAACCTGAAGGGGACCTTGAAATAAGGAAGCAAATCAGGGAGGTGTCAACGAGAGACAGGGTTGTAGTCATGGGGGACTTCAATTATCCTCACATCGACTGGGTCAATTCATGCTCAGGTCATGAAAGAGAGACTGGATTTCTGGATATGTTAAATGACTGTGCCTTAGAGCAGCTTGTCACGGAACCGACCAGAGGACAGGTGACTCTGGACTTGATATTGTGTGGCACTCAAGATCTGGTCAGGGAGGTAAATGTTACCGAACCGTTGGGGAACAGTGACCATGCTGCGATCTGTTTCGCCATGCA
Organism: Plestiodon gilberti rubricaudatus; assembly: GCA_026170595.1. Classification (NCBI taxonomy): domain Eukaryota; kingdom Metazoa; phylum Chordata; class Lepidosauria; order Squamata; family Scincidae; genus Plestiodon; species Plestiodon gilberti. Next base: position 20,489,411 of record JANXHW010000002.1, on the reverse strand, counting down.
TGTCGGAGGGGGAGTGCCGAGCAAATCTGACACGAAAACCCTTGACTTCCGAAGGGCAGACTTCCCCAAAATGAGAAGACTAGTTAAGAAAAAGCTGAAAGGGAAGGTAAAAGGAGTCCAATCGCTCCAGAGTGCATGGAGGCTGTTTAAAACAACAGTCATAGAGGCCCAGCGGGAGTGTATCCCACAAAGGAGGAAGGGCTCGACCAAGTCCAGGAGGATGCCGGCATGGCTAACAAGCACAGTTAAGGAGGCTATAAAAGGCAAGGAAGCTTCCTTCCGTAAATGGAAGTCTTGCCCTAATGAGGAAAATAAACAGGAGCACAAACTGTGGCAAAAGAAATGTAAAAAGATGATACGGGAGGCCAAGAAAGACTTTGAGGAACGTATGGCAGGCAACATAAAAGGGAATAATAAAAGCTTCTTCAAATATGTTAGAAGCAGGAAACCTGCCAGGGAAACGGTGGGTCCGCTGGATGGTGAGGGAGAGAAAGGGGTGATAAAAGGGGACTTGGAGACTGCAGAGAAATTAAATGAGTTCTTTGCATCTGTCTTCACGGCAGAAGACCTCGGGCAAATACCGCTGCTGGAACGGTCTCCCCTGACTAAAGAATTAAGTCAAATAGAGGTTAAAAGAGAAGATGTCTCAGACTTAATTGACAAAATAAAGATCAATAAATCACCAGGCCCGGATGGCATCCACCCAAGAGTTCTGAAGGAACTCAAGAATGAAGTTGCTGACCTCTTAACCCAAATATGCAACTTGTCCCTTAAAACGGCCACTGTGCCAGAGGATTGGAGGATAGCTAATGTCACGCCAATCTTTAAAAAAGGAAGGAGGGGGGACCCGGGAAACTACAGGCCGGTCAGCCTAACATCTGTTCCAGGGAAGATGGTGGAAAGTCTCATTAAGGATAAAATCTTAAAATACATAGAAGAACAAGCTCTGCTGAGGGAGAGTCAGCATGGCTTCTGCAAGGGGAAGTCTTGCCTCACAAACCTGTTAGAATTTTTTGAAAAGGTCAACAGGCATGTGGATGCGAGCGAACCCGTGGATATTATATATCTGGATTTTCAGAAGGCGTTTGACACGGTCCCTCATGAAAGGCTCCTGAGAAAACTCCACAGTCAGGGAATAAGAGGGCAGGTCCTCTTGTGGATTAGGAACTGGTTGAAGACCAGGAAACAGCGAGTGGGAGTCAATGGGCAATTTTCACAATGGCGAGAGGTGAAAAGCGGTGTGCCCCAAGGATCGGTCTTGGGACCGGTGCTTTTCAACTTATTCATAAATGACCTGGAGTTGGGGATAGACAGTGAGGTGGCCAAGTTTGCGGATGACACTAAACTTTTCCGGGTGGTAAAGACCAGCAGGGATTGTGAAGAGCTCCAGAAGGATCTCTCCAAACTGGGAGAATGGGCAGCAAAATGGCAGATACGCTTCAATGTAAGTAAGTGCAAAGTGATGCACATTGGGGCAAGAAACCAAAATTTCACATATACGCTAATGGGTTCTGAGTTGTCTGTGACGGATCAAGAGAGAGATCTTGGGGTCCTGGTGGACAGGTCGATGAAAGTGTCGACCCAGTGTGCGGCGGCTGTGAAGAAGGCCAATTCCATGCTCGGGATCATTAAAAAGGGGATTGAGAATAAAACGGCCAATATCATTATGCCTTTGTACAAATCGATGGTAAGGCCACATCTGGAGTATTGTGTCCAGTTCTGGTCACCATACCTCAAAAAGGATATAGTTGAATTGGAAAAGGTGCAGAAAAGAGCGACCAGAATGATTAGTGGGCTGGAGCACCTCCCTTACGAGGAAAGGCTACAGCGTCTGGGGCTTTTCAGCCTAGAAAAAAGGCGCCTGAGGGGGGACATGATTGAGACGTATAAAATTATGCATGGGATGGAGAGAGTGGATAGAGGGAAATTCTTCTCCCTCTCGCACAACACCAGAACCAGGGGACACGCACTAAAATTGAGTGGAGGGAGAGTTAGAACAGACAAAAGAAAATATTTCTTTACCCAGCGTGTGATTCATCTGTGGAACTCCTTGCCACAGGATGTGGTGATGGCACCTGGCCTAGATGCCTTTAAAAGGGGTTTGGACAAATTCATGGAGGAAAAGACCATCACAGGTTACAAGCCATAAGCAACCTCCTGGTTTTAGAAGTGGGTTTTCTCTGTGCCAGGTGCAAGGGAGTGGCGACTGGACACAGGTATCTTGTTGTCTCGTGTGCTCCCTGAGGCATCTGGTGGGGCCACTGTGTGACACAGGAAGCTGGACTAGATGGGCTTTTGGCCTGATCCAGCAGGGCTCTTCTTATGTTCTTATGTTCTTATGTTCTTATTTGTTCCCTTACCTTGGGGGTGCATTGTGGCTGCACTGGTGCTGGAAAGTTAGTTAGGATTGCGCTGCTAGAGATGGAGGGAGTGCTGATACCACCAGTCAGCAACCGCCAGCACACTCACATCTCTTCCCCAGCTAATGGGATGCAGAGCAGGCAGGCAGCACAAGAAGAAGAAGAAGAAGAAGAAGAAGAAGAAGAAGAAGAAGACACAGTAGCAAAAATGGAGGCGACTGGCTGGTGGTGGTGGTGGTGGTGGGGAAGCGTAAGGCAGAGATTAAGGCAGAGTGTACTGGTGTAAGGCTCATAGCCACAGCTCACAGTAGCCCACAACCACTGGCAGAGATGAAAGAGGAATGGCTTCAATTCATGGCAAACTAAGCCAACTGAAAAATGCATGAGTTGCTGTTGACCTGGGCAGCCTCAAATGAACTTAAAGATGCATTGAAGATGCAGCCCCCTCCCCAACTTCTCACCATTATGCCTCTATGGTCTTTCCTCCACTTTTTTTTACTACTATTATGGCACATATTTTTTAGAAGTGTGCCATACTAGCACGGACCATTTGCCCAAGTGATTCAGCTTTAAGGGAAAACATAACATTTAACGAATTAATTTATGTTGAGAAAAAAAAAATCTCAAGGAATGACCTCATTTGGACCTGGCAAACCTGTTACTTATTCCATGTTGCCCATGTTACAATACCTGCCTGGGGATGTAAACAAAAAGGGCATATTTTCATGCTTGGAAATGCTAAGTGGCATAAAAATAAAATCTGCCAAATTCAGGGTTGCACAATGACTTGTGATGAGAATGACTTGTGATGAGGCAGCTTAATCATTGCCAGCCAGAGATTTTAGTGACAAATAACATACAAATTGCTTATCCCAATTGCTTGTCTATAAAAGATCTAACATTCTTTTTGCCTTTTGATGTTGTCAGAAAACATCTGTCACTCATGATTCCATGTGAAATGGCAGGCCAAGGTGCTTAATCAGGAATAAACTCATTGATGGGAAGGGCTCCAGACTGGTTACTGAAAGTGTAGTCGAAAATGACTGCACAGCACTAATGCACTATGAGAAATAAATCAAATGATTAAAAGCTCTTATCAGCCCTGAACTCCCATCCATAGAAGTAATTGACTGGTGTCTCTCTGGGGATGGAAACTGTCCAGAGTTCTTTCACATCATCTGCTACCTAATCCGTTTAACCAGAGATTGAACCTGGGGCGTTCTGCATGCAAAGCATGTGTTCTACTACTGAGCTATGGTAATCTCTGGTGGGCACAATCTCAATTTTCTTGCACAGGTGATGATGACCTACCACCCTTGACATTGTTAACAGCTGGGATGCAAACTTGAACCATCCGCACATATCAGGTGCTATGGATTCTCACAACATCTCATAAGTAAGTAACAGGCTGATTAATTGTACTATTTGGGAATGAACTGGCTTCAGTCAAGGTGTATCACTTTAATGAGGTTTTGGACCTGGCTGAAGCACAAATGTATCTTGATCTTTTAAAATTCAAATAGAGTTTTGCTTCAAGTATGTCCTAACATTTTAGACATGGTGAACCAGGGGTTCACTAAACATGTCCCCTACTACCCTCCAAATCATAAGCATTAGCATTTTGGAGTAAACTGAAGAAGATGTATGTGGATCTGTCTGCGTAATTGAACTTCAATTGAATTGAAGAAAAAAGGCCACCCAACCTCAGTCCAGTCTTGATTTCCCATTTTGTGTTAATGCAATATGATGTATTATGATCCCTCTGGCAGAGAGTCTCCCCTATTAATCATTTGCCTACAGGAATTACCTAGGTAATTTCCCCCAAGACAGCTCTACCAATAGAAAAGTGAAATATGCAGAGATTAAGTCAGCACTTCTGTTCTTATTGATGTCAAAGTATAAATTTTGAAACTTGTAATAAGCTACCGGTCAGGAAACTGCAGGCAACAAAAGTGCCTCTTTGCCCTCGCTCACATAAATAACAAATTTCATTATATGAATTAGTATGGCTCAACATTCTCATTGCATTTATTTTTTTATTTATTGGTTGTTGTTGTTCAGTCGTTAAGTCGTGTCTGACCCTTCGTGATCCCATGAACCACATCCCGTCAGGCCTTCCTGTCCTCCACTATCTTCCCGAGTTTGCTCATTTTCATGTTCGTTGCATCGGTGATGCTGTCTAACCATCTCATCCTTTGCCTTCCCCTTTTCCTTTTGCCTTCAATCTTTCCCAGCATCAGAGTCTTCTCCAGAGACTCCTCTCTTCGCATTAGGTGGCCAAAATATTTGAGTTTCAGCCTTAGTACCTGTCCTTCCAGGGAACAGTCAGGGTTGATTTCACTTAGGATTGACTGATTTGATCTCCTAGCAGTCCAAGGGACTCTCAGGAGTCTTCTCCAGCACCACAGTTCGAAAGCATCTATTCTTCGGCGCTCAGCCTTCCTTATGGTCCAACTCTCGCAACCATACATTGCTACTGGGAACACCATCGCCCTGACTATAATTGGTTAGGCTCTACCAATCTGGTTGGGCTAATGCGAGGGGCTTATGAAATCCCTGTTTAATTTTTGGCATTTATTTTCTTTGAGCAATTGATCATGCTGTATCACAATCTGGTTTTGAGGCTACTCTCAATTTCAAATAAAGTTTGTGGTGTGGCATGGAATGGGGTCTGGTATTGTGGTGTGTGGTCAAAAGTACCCTTGGACCACAAGGACCACCAAGCACCATCAAATAAGTACTAAACTGTTTTGCAACTAGAGGTTAATACGGGTAATGCGGTCATAGTGAGGAGTGAAAAAAAGTAGCGATTTGAAACAGTACCGATTTATCCGGGTAGAATGAAGCAAAATACACCACGGACAACAGACATGAATCAAACCCAAAAAACTGAACCGCTGAGGACCCGACGTTTCGTGTTTTAATCCAAACACATCTTCTGGGGGCTTCCCAAGGCTTAGTAGATGTTAACTGTCAAACGCCTCGTGCTGTTGGTTGTTATAACTGACGTAAACGCTGCGGAACTTTGAGCTCCCTTCTTGCAGGGTTGCTGATCCTGCAAAGAGCACCTGCAATAAACCTCATTCAGAGTCACTGTCAATCTGTATGTTTCTTGTCTTGTATCCCAACGTGTCTTGATGTTCCGTTTTCTCCCTGCAATTTGTGAATTATGGGAAGCCAAATGCAATTGGCCATACTTAATTCCTGTTGCCTGTTCATCAGGGCATGGGGCATTCAGAAGCGTCGCTCCGGTAGGGGCGGGGCTGTAAGTATCGCTGCGGTCATAGTCTCTTTACCGAGCGAGGAGGAGGCAACCCCGCCCCCTCACTGTCCGAGCCAGTCCCCTACGGAGAAAGCAGCAGGCAGGGTCTCTTGCCTGCTGCTTTCTCCACACGGGAAAGGCTTGGACAGTGAGGGGGCGGGGCTGCCTCCTCCTCGCTCGGTAAAGAGACTATGACCGCAGCGATACTTACAGCCCCGCCCCTACCGGAGCGACGCCTCTGGGGGCATTCTTTGGCTAATAGCAAGAGCTTCCAGATTTTTTAAAATGTCTAATTTGCTTTCTGTTCCTAAGGAACGTGTGTCCTTGTAATGTATTGTGTGTCCTGTGGCCAGTGCGTGTTCCGCTGTCGCAGAAAGTTGTGGCTGTTCTAGTTTTAACGCTCTTTCATGTTCCTTTAATCTTGTTGAAATTGACCGTTGAGTAAGGCCAATGTATTCTTTTTTGCAAGAACCACAAGGAATACAATAAATTCCAGGATTAGAGAGGGGTGGTCTTTTGTCCTTTGGGTTGTTAAGAAGTTGTCCAATTTTCTTCGTAGGTCTAAACACAGTTTTTATATTTCCTTGCTTAAGTACCCTAGCTATTTTATCTGTCACTCCCTTGATGAACGGCAAGAAGGTCCAAATTCTGTCTTTATTTTCATCTGTTGTTGTATTGTTACCTACATTCATACTGGTGGTACAGCTGATCCCTTTTCTTTCCCTTTGGATTTTAATCTGTTGTGCATTCCACCCTTTATATATTTGACTCTCAGGGTACCCATTGGATCTTAAAGTGTCAAATACTATTTGTTTTTCTTTGATTAGTGCATCTTGGTCGCAGATCTTTATAGCCCTATAAGCTAGAGTGTTTATTACCGCACACTTTTGTGCGGGATGATGATTTGACCCATAATTCAAATACCTTCCCGTGTTGGTTGGTTTCCTATACACCGTGTGACTAAGGGCAGTGGCGTCACTGTGACGCACTTGCCCTCAGAAAAGGGTTTGCGCATGCGCGAAAATCGTCAAACTTCGTGTTTTAATGCAAGCGCTCCAGGGCCTCTTCTTTTCAGAAGGCCCTGGAGCGCCGGCCGGGCCGGATGCTCCCCGGCCTCGGAGCGTCCGGCCTCCGGAGGGTGACGCGCGTCACCCCTTGGCGCGCGTCACCCCCCGGCGGCCCGCCCCGCCCGCCACGCTACAGTGACGCCAGTGACTAAGGGAAAGGTCTTCCTTCCTGGTCACCAAAACATCTAGAAAGGGTAGTGCTCCATTAACTTCTTTTTCTATGGTAAACTGTATTTCCTTGCAGAAACTATTCAGGTGTGCTAAGAAAACCTGTAATTCTGTTTCACCATGAGACCAAATACAAAAAATATCGTCCACATAACGCCACCACACATCAGGTTTAAACTTAGCTGTTTGGAGGACTTGTTGTTCCAGATGTTCCATGTATAAATTCGCCACTAGGGGGCTCAGGGGGTTCCCCATCGCCACTCCATCTTTTTGTTCAAAATAAGTCCCTTCCCAAACAAAATAGGTTGACGTTAGGCAATGTTTAAACAATGGTACTAAGTCCCTGGGAATAGTGAGTTCTCTGGAAGAGAGAAGTGGGGCATTCAGAACGATGGGTGTAACCCCTCCCATCCGGAAGGCAGGGTCGGACGAAGCTTGCTTCCTCTCCTTGGGAGGGCGCTCTCCTCACCTCCCCAGTCCGACTCTGCCTTCGCAGTGTTAGGGTGTGTTTCGGAGCTTCAGAGTGCTTTTTAAAAGCGATCTCATTTTCAAGTTTTGTCAACTATCCTCTCCTTCTAGCCTTTTTTCTGTAGTGTGTTTCTGTTCCCTTTTCAGTGCCCAGCCGTGTTTTTTCTCTGTCTACAGTACTTCTCAGCCCTAGCCTGTTCCTGTGTCTGACCGTTTGTGTTTCCTCTCAGCCCCTACTGTCTCTCCGCCGCTTGTGTTCGCTCTGTTTTGGGGACGCATCTACCTCATTCCGGAGCGCCTGCCTCCTACGTGGGCGTCGGCTCTCTTCGGTGCTCCGTGGTGTCGGAGCCTCTGCGATCGCCGGTTGAGGCCGTGGGCCCAGGTGGCTGATCGCGGCGTGCGCGCTAGGCCTCTGAGCCTTCGCGCTGCACAGCGGGAGAGCGTTTCCGCTCCTGGACGCCGCCGCTTGTGCTTGCCGCTTGTTTGCGGACACGGAGGGACCTCCACGTGTCTCGCTCTGCTACGCAAGAACAACGCTTGCCGCGGCTCGGAGCGGAGGACGGGGAGCGAATTGATCTGCCCACCGGGGAGCTTCAAAGCCTGTCAGTTTACTGTGGCATTTACCTCACGAGCTCGGCAGACGTCCTTCCCGCCCTTTTTGGTTACCTCAGAGCGTGAGTACACAGGGAAAATGGCGGAGACGGTCGCTACAGTGGCGGGGGCTGGAGATCAGGAACAGGAGAGAGAGGGGGCTTCTTCCATCATCACCCCCGAGTTAAGGGAGGAATTGGGGAGGATGATCGCTTCAGCGATAAAGGGCCTTCCTCACAGCGCTCCACTGGCACGTTGTCCCTCACGCAGGGAACATGATGGGAGGCGTCGCTCTCGTTCATCTCCCTCCATATCCTCCTCAGAACCTTATGGGGGGTCGTCAGAAAAGTCTCCATCGCCCCCCCCAAAAAAGGCAAAACGTAAAACAAAGCATGTGGAGGTAGTTTCTAAGCCTGCTAAGAGGCACAGAGCTGCCAAGTTATTGAATTACGAATCCCCTTTGTTGTCTTCTGAGGCCTCGGGGTCTGACAGGGAGGAAGGAGAACTGTCTTCCGAGGGGGAGATTCAGGATGAGCAAGGAGAAGGCGTCAATAGACTCTTTCCAGCTGATCTATTCCCGCGACTGTTGACCAAGGTGGTAAATGCGCTTGGTTTGCCTAAGGAACAACACGCAGAACAACTTCAGCCTAAAACTGCAGGGCCAGCGGTTTTCCCTCAGGGTCCCCCTAGGGCCAATTTAATTCCTTTTCCTCCCGCCTTCCAATCAATAATTGACAACGAGTGGAAGGCCCCGGCGGTTAACAGGCAGCCGGGGCGCTGGTTCAACAAACTTTACTCCTTTCCAGAGCAATTCATGGCATCCCTAACGCCTCCGGCAGTCGACGCTCCGGTCGCGGCCCTTTCGTCTTCGGCGGTGATCCCCACCGAGGGCGAAGGGGGGCCGAAGGACCCATGTGACAAGCGCGTGGAGTCTGCCCTTAAGAGAAATTTTATCTCCTCTTCCCAGGCCCTGCGTGCTTCCGTAGCTTCTTCCGTCATGTCGCGGGCTGTTTTTCTGTGGGCTGAGGAACTCGCTGCCACTGAGCCTGGGTTGTCCAAACGCTCCAAGAATTGCCTAAAGAAAATTGCCCTGGCGTCAGCCTTTGCGGCTGATGCGTCTTACGATGCCATCCAACTAAACTCCAGAGCTATGGCGTCGGGGGTAGTGGCGCGTAGAAATATTTGGCTCCGCTCCTGGGAAGTCGACAGTGGTTCTCAGGCTCGGCTGGTGGGCGTGCCTTTCCAAGGTAGCAAGCTTTTTGGCCAGGCACTGGATCCCATTTTAATAGAGAGCAAGGACAAGCGCAAGGTCTTGCCCTCACACAAAAAGGAACAGCCTAAATCTAAGACTACTCAGTCCTTTCGGCCCTTTCGGGGGGACAACAAATTTAGAGACACCACTAGGTTCAGAAAGGGTTGGAACAAATCCAGAACCTTCTCCAAACCCAGGCAGCAGAACCGCAATCCTCCAGGGGGTGCCAAGGGCGGTAGGGATGCAAGGCCACAATGACTCTCAAGACATTTTGCCCGACATCCCAGTTGGCGGAAGGCTGTCCAAATTTTCTTCCCTTTGGTCAAACATCACGTCAGATTCCTGGGTTTTGGAAGTGGTTGCAAAGGGCTATGCCCTGGAATTCGACCGCAGGCCCAGAACCAAACTAATCACTGTTCCAAAATCCAAAAATCCTGTCAAACACCGCCTTCGGCTGCAGGCCATCTCTCACCTACTTCAGATCCAAGCAATAGAACCAGTGCCTCGACTCGAACGCGGCACCGGGGTTTATTCGATTTGGTTTCTGGTCCCGAAGAAAAACGGAGATTGGAGAGCCATATTGGACCTGAAGTGGTTGAACAGGTTTCTGCGCAGGCGGCGTTTTCGGATGGAAACGTGGAGGTCTATAGTAATGGCTTTGAAAGCACAGGACTATCTCACATCTATAGACCTAACAGAAGCCTACCTCCACATTCCCATCCGAGCGTGCCACCGCAGGTTCCTGCGCTTTGCCTATGGGGGGGCGCCACTTTCAGTACAAGGCTCTGCCCTTCGGTCTCACGGCGGCCCCGAGGGTCTTCACCAAGACCCTCGTGGCCCCCGTGGCGTTCCTGAGGCAACAGGGCATCCATATTTTTCCGTATCTGGACGATATCTTAATCAGATCATCGTCCAGACAACGGACTGTCCGGGACTTACAGGTGACGTCGGATCTCCTGGAGTCCTTGGGGTTCATGATCAACAGGGCCAAGAGTTCATTGGTGCCCTCTCAGAGAATGGAACATCTGGGGTTGATCATCGACACCAAGGCGTTCCGGGTCAGCATTTCCAGGGAACGCCAAGTAGCGTTGATAAATTCGCTGTCACACCTTCAGCTGCAGCAGAAGGCGAGTGTCATGTCACTGGCCTCGGCCTTGGGTCAGCTAGTCTCGTGTCAGGATCTGGTCCCCTGGGCCAGGTTCCACATGCGCCCCCTGCAGGGTCTCCTTCGCCCTTTTCAACAGGCCATAGAGTGCAAGTTACCAATTCGGATCTGCATCCCACCACAGATCAAAGTCAGTTTCGATTGGTGGCTGGACCCGGGCAGATTGGGTCTCGGGATCAGTCTGGAGGTGCCGGATCCCGTCGTGGTGACTACGGATGCCAGTCTGATGGGCTGGGGGGCACACATGCAGGGCCAACTCATACAGGGATCTTGGACTCCGGAGGAAGCCAAGTGGTCTATCAATCGTCTGGAGTTAAGGGCGATCAGACTGGCCCTGGAGAGATTGTTACCGTCCTTACAGGGACGGCACGTAAGAGTACGCACAGACAACACGACGGCGAAAGCCTACGTGAACAGACAAGGGGGGACACGTTCGAGCTCGCTACTCAAGGAAGCCTCGCTGCTCATGACCTGGGCGGAGAAGCATTTACTTTCTCTGCAGGCAGAACATCTGGCGGGGCTGCGCAACGTCACTGCGGACTGGCTCAGCAGGAGATCGCTGGTGGAGGCCGAGTGGCAGCTCAACCCAGCGGTTTTCCGGTTGGTGGCAGCCAGGTTCGGGGAACCAGTGATGGACCTCTTTGCGTCCCAGACTACAACACAGTTAAAGAGGTACCTGGCGCTTCCTCCGGACGACGGGGCAGAGGGTCTGGACGCCTTAAGGGTAAGTTGGCCCACGGGCCTCCTTTATGCTTTCCCTCCAGTACCTCTCGTCCCGCGAGTCCTCCAGCGGATCAGGCATCTGCGAGCGGAGGTGGTTCTGATTGCGCCCTTCTGGCCGCGGAGGCCCTGGTTTCCAACGCTGTTGGAGCTGTCCGTTCAACAGCAGTGGCAGCTGCCTCTTCGGGACGATCTCCTGCTTCAGGGGCCCCTGTTGCATCCACAGCCCGGGCTGTTCCGCTTGACGGCCGGGCGTTTGAGCGGGCGGAATTGAGTAAATGTGGTTACTCGGAGGAGGTGGTGCATACCTTGCTGGCGTCCAGACGTTCCTCCACTAAGAGGAGTTACGCTCTTACTTGGCGGCGTTTTGCGCTTTGGTGTCGTAACAAGGGGTTTAGTACATCACGCCCGAAAGTAAAGCATGTTCTTGAGTTTCTACAGGCAGGGCTAGACCTTGGTCTCAGCACCAATACTATTAGGAGGCAGCTCGCGGCCCTTAGCAGCGTGCTCGCCGCAGGATTGGGTCCTCACATCTCTCATCACCCACATGTGAAACGTTTCCTCCGGGGAGTGACTCTCATTAACCCCCCGGTAGTACACAGATGTCCTTCATGGGATTTAAATTTGGTTTTGACGGCCCTTACAGGAGTGCCCTTTGAGCCTTTGGCATCGGTATCCTTGCGTGACCTTACCTTGAAAGTACTTTTTCTAGTTGCAGTGACATCGGCCCGCAGGGTCTCTGAGTTGGGGGCCTTGTCTGTAAATTCCAATTTATGCATTTTTCACGCAGATAAGGTCGTGCTGCGAACCGATCCAGGGTTCTTGCCCAAGGTGAACTCCATTTTTCACAGGTCGCAAGACTTGGTACTACCCAATTTCTGCCCCTCTCCTTCATCCAGGAAGGAAAAGTGTTGGCATACCCTTGATGTGCGTCGGGCCCTCAGCTACTACACTAAACGTACGTCGGAGTTTCGCAAAACCGATGCTATGTTTGTGCTTTATCGAGGGGCGAGAATGGGGGAAAAGGCTTCTTCTGCCTCCCTGGCGAGGTGGTTGAAGGATGCCATCTTGACTGCATACCGGGCGGCGGGAAAGGTCCCGCCATCTGGGGTGACGGCACATTCGATCCGAGGAGCCTCTACTTCGGCAGCGTTCGAGGGTGCAGGCTCCTTGGAAGACATCTGCAGAGCGGCCACGTGGTCCTCTGTCCATACATTCACCAAACACTATAGAATTGACAAGGCGGCATCGGCGGAGGCTTCCTTGGGTAGGAGAGTCTTGGGGAAGGTAGTTCCGCCCTGAGCGTTGAATGCCTATCTCCCTCCCTATGTTGGTTTGACTGCTCCTTTATATCACCCATCGTTCTGAATGCCCCACTTCTCTCTTCCAGAGAAAAACGGAATTCCTACCTGGGAATCTCCTGTTCTGGGAAGGAGAAGTGGGGCATTCAGCCCCGCCACTTTGATTGATGTCAGTCACGCTCAGTTCTGTATGTTTGTGTGTTCCGTTGGGAATTGTCTGGTATGGGAGCCTCTTCACAGTCGGCACCTTTCACCTCTTCCTGGGGGGTGCCGGTTTTGTTATGGCTGTAATGGTCTTTACCGGTCTTGTGTTCGTGTTCCTATGTTCATGTTTCTTGCTGGTTTCTCTAACCATTTCTCCGGTTGTTGGAGTGATCTGCTTGATTAGTTGTTCCACGGTACCTGTTGAGTCCTTCTTCCGTGGAAATATTTTCATCGTTTGGAGGAGTGTTCTTCTGCTCGTCAGTCCAGGACTGGGGAGGTGAGGAGAGCGCCCTCCCAAGGAGAGGAAGCAAGCTTCGTCCGACCCTGCCTTCCGGATGGGAGGGGCTACACCCATCGTTCTGAATGCCCCACTTCTCCTTCCCAGAACAGGAGATTCCCAGGTAGGAATTCCGTTTTTTTTCTATCAATTTTAGCACTCCTTGGAGAGGAACTTTCGTAAACAAGGAAATTACATCAAAGCTGATCAATACAGACCCAGGGGTCAATGTTACCCATTCCAGTTTTTCAATAAAATGGTACGAGTTTTTGATGAAGGACGGCGTATTGCCAATAAGCGGGCTCAAAATACTAGCCAGATGCTTTGAGAGTCCATAAGTGGGTGAACCTATGGAACTTACTATGGGTCTTAGAGGAACTTCTTTCTTGTGGATCTTTGGGAGTCCATAAAGACGGGGTGCCAATGCTTCTGACTTAGTCAGTCTATTAACTACTCCTATTTCAAAACCGGCGTTTTTTATTAAAATGTTTGTTTCTTTTAAAAATTTTCTAGTAGGATCTCTTTTGAGAATGTTGTAAGTCAAAGGGTCCAAAATATCCCTAATCTTTTGTCTGTAATCATCAGTATCCAAAACAACAGTGGCATTCCCTTTGTCAGCGGGTACAATTGTGATGTTGGGATTGTCATTAAGTTGCTTGATGGCCAATCTTTCTAATACACTGATGTTGCTTTTTGGTTGTTTAGCTTTGAGTAACACATTGGCCACTTGAATTCTCAGAGTTTCAGCTGAATCTTTTTCAAAACCTGACAAGGAAGATTCTATATTTGCAATAATCTGCTCGTATGGAATAGTTCTTGGTGTCACTGCAAAATTACCTCCTTTTAATAATACTGACTCTTGCGCTGGAGTTAAAGTGTGTTTTGAGAGGTTGATCACTGTTTTATTTACAGCCAAAGATTTATCAGGAGTTTTTGCTCTGTTAATCAGGGACTCAAACTTCTTAATGTGTTTTTCACTCCTCACTATGATCGCATTACCCGTATTAACCTCTAGTTGCAAAAATAGTTGCCGGTTATAACAGTCTCCGTTCTAAAAGTACTAAACTTATTTGATGGTCCTTGAGATCCTGACTCTTTTTTGGACAAGGGTTAAGGAGGAGCAGAATAATTATTCTGCATATTATATAAATTACAATTTTACAGCACAGCACCTCTTTAGGCACTGGCGCTGCAGCCTAAGCGCTGGTGCCAGGTGTCGCAAACTCACCGTAAAGTGCATTGTGAAACCCAGAGAGGAAGCAGCACTGGCAGGAAGGCCTGTGCCATTGTGCCAGTGCTGAATCCAAGTCCCCACATTATGGACCAGGTAAGGCCTCTCCGAGCTGTGCAGGGGCTCGAGGAGGGTGGGGAGGGGCATAACAAGGTGGGGGAGGGCAGGGGGTGGGTGGATCAGGCCTGGGAGGTGGGTGGGACAGAAGTCCTCACTAGATACCGTATCCTATCCTCCCCTCGCATGCCCTTTCAGCCGACATGGGGCGGCTTGATTCTCCACCAGCTAAAGAGTTGGCGGAAATCGAGTAGCCCCATTGCAGCGGCTGGGGGTTTACCCGGGGTAAGCGGAAAATATCTGCTTCTCCCAAGTAGACCCCCAGCAGGGCCCTTCCTCGGATAGAATTCAGTGTGGGCTGCGCGGCCCACGCTGAAAACCCTCCTCTGGGGGAAGATAGGATTGGGCTGCCCATTATTTATCCTGTTTCTACAGCATGTTTTTTGTAATTGTTGCTGCCTGCTCAGAGCCCTAGGGACTGGACAGGATAAAAACAAGAACAAACCCACTAAATAATAAAGGGAATTTATTGTTCCCTTCTACGGAACCCAGTCTTAACCCTTTTTACTTTTTGCTTGCACAGTGTCAGTGTGCATGGTTGTCAGGTTTCTCTATGATTTATAGTGCAATACTCTGCAACTTTGGAGTGGTGGAATGTGTGCTCCGCTGCTCCAAAGCATCACAAATGTGCTGGAAAGCACGTTTGCGACTACTCTAGAGTAAGGTTGCCAGCGTGGAGGCTGGCAACCCTCACTCCACCATCCTTCAGACCCAGCACCCACTGGTGGAGGTACGGTAAGTCCTGCACCGGTTGGTGCAGGGGTGGGGGGGGAGGGCGGACAGGGCTGTGGAGGGAGGGGGGCCATTGGCCAGGCCAGGCTGGGAGGGGGCAGTGATATTGGCAGCGCGCCCCATCGGGATCCTCAGCTCGTTCCTGGGTCTGGCCGGCCTTACTCCAGTCTTGACACCACTACTAGGAATGTCTGAAGTCTTCCAGCCATGTGATTCCTCCTTGGGTGTGGTTTTATAAAGATGCAGAAAAGTTCTTTCTGGCATCTGAAGCCCCCATCTTAAAGCCTCCGTCTGCATCCTAGCAGAAGAGAGGGACTTACGGTACTTCTAATTCAAGGTCCGAGGAAAACACGGAGCCCTCAAGAATCATGATACTATTTCCCCTGTGAATACGATCCAGAAGGCCAGGTACAAAAGGCTTCTCCTACCCCCCTTTCCCTCGTAGAAAACCAGTATGCCACAGTTTCGCATAAGATTGCAGATACGTCCCTCATTTCAACTCAATTCGTTTGTGATTCTTACCTATATTACAGCTTTGCAAGTCTGAAAAGTAGGCAAAGGTTGGACTGGAACCCCGGTGTCCGAAGATACCAGACTACAGATTTATCTGTTCTCTACTCATTTCCTTCACTCATCTCTTTCCTTCAGCTTTCATTCCTCCCATTCTCCATTTTTAAGAGTGAATGTTAGCAAGGGGCAGTGGTGTCACTGGGGGGGGTGGGGTGCGAACCACACCAGGTGACACCCTCGGGGGTGGGGTGACACCACTAGTGCCCAAAACTGTGGAAACCTTTTGGAAAATTTGTATTTATGAATAATACCATAAAGTTATATATCATTGGAAAGGTCATTTGATGCAAAATGTAATGAAACAAACCGTGTTGAATTATCTGTAGTCTATCAAAAGTATGGTCAAATAACCGGAAAAAGAAAACACAACTGCCTTCTGTAACAAAAAGTGGATTTCCTTAACTCAAAACTGACCAATGAGACCGATTGTTCCGAGAGCCAATGAGGTTTTATTATGACCCAGCATGGAAGCAATAAGGTGTTAGTATGAGTCAGCTCTCATTTCTATGTATCATAGCTAATACTAGAACTCTTCTTCAGTTGTGTGAATATCATCAAGTTGGCCACTGGTTTTTTGTTGGTTACTGATTTGTTGGGTGACCTGTATTGTTATATATTAAAATAAATATATAAAGTTAATGGGGGTGACACCATGAGTTACCGCACCGGGTGATGCAAACCCTAGTAACGCCTCTGGTAACTAGGGGAGTCTTGGGGTCTTCTATCATTCTTTCATTCCCTGAAAGATTTCCATGTGCCATCAAACAAAGGACCCATGTGGTATGCATAATGTTATTAACATAAGAACATAAGAAGAGCCTTGCTGGATCAGGCCAAAGGCCCATCTAGTCCAGCTTCCTGTATCTCACAGTGGCCCCACCAGATGCCTCAGGGAGATTAGAAGCTTTACTTCATCACAGATCAACTTTCTTGACTGCCACCTAGACATGAGATCTTTAATCTGCATTACATTAATAAGAAAGCCCTAGTAGAACAACTGAAATTATTGTTATGATTATTGTTAAGATCAGCTGCTGCTCTACAAGTGCAAGCTTAGGCTTGTCATTCCTCTGGTGTCATTTTGCTAACTGGACCTGTGGTTTCCAGGAGGACTGGGGCATGTTCAAGGGGGCAATTTTCTCATTAGGAACTTTTTTTTCTAAACCATGAGGGCATTTCCATCTTTGGGATCCAGACTGGGGGTGGATTTCTTTTGTTGGGAAAACACCAGGAGGTTGAAGGGTTAACTGCCCCTCCTCCACCCCTGATCCAGATTCCCTCCATCGCAGTTGCGAATGTTTTAAAAGTGATCTCAAAGAGGAACATGCGATAACGGATCACATCTAGTCTGATCCTAAGTTCCACCAAAGTGGGTGAGGCTTACAACATATGAATGACATCTTGAAAATGGCAAGACCTTGTGGGAAATTGTGACAATCAAACCATAAAAGACTGAGTTTTAATGTGCACTCATCCTCTACAATAAAGTATGCACGGATGTCATGATGGATCAAATAAAATAAATTTATTAAACTTTGAGAATAACAACATTGACATAAGGCAAGTTAAATATAAACAAGACACATTTTTTTCATACTGGGGTATAATGGCTTGTGTAACCAGCAAAGTACCAAAATGACATTCTGAGATTGATTGAGGTATTTAACTAGTTTTTGGTGATAGAAACACTCTTGTCAATAGAAATGTAGTATAAGGCTTCTCTACCTCCAGGAGAGACTTGCAAAATTTTAATGGCATTAGTGCCTAAAACTAAAGAAGATAGCCGTTTTTTTTTTAAAGTAACAGCAAATTAGCAGAGTATCTAAACATTGCCTTTAAAATACAAGCCAAACACAGAATTTCCCAGTTCCAGCTGCTGAGAAAACAACATCCTTGCTTATATTTGCTGTTGAAAAAATAGCTTAAAGGTAGCAAAGACATCAGAAAAGTTTATTTCTGAAGTAAATCACAATTTGCTTCTGATCTACATTCTTTCTTGAAAAATGCTTAAGCATGAGAACTGAGCATAGGTTTGCTTCTAAATGCTTGCGTACGTGATCCAGGATGTTAGGATTTTGTCATTCACAACATTGATTCAGGTTTGTTTCCTTGTGAAGCCCAGAGTCCTGAGGGCATGGGTCCTTGCTCATCACTTCAGGACACAGCTAGAACCTGGGGAGGCTTTTGTGGAGCAGCTCAACCTGAGACGGGCAGCCCTATCCTGCGTAAGGATCTACGGCCCTTCTCATAGGGCCGGCCGCAGGATCCTCAGCTTTTCCTGGGCTGCTCCGGTG
This sequence comes from Plestiodon gilberti rubricaudatus, assembly GCA_026170595.1. Classification (NCBI taxonomy): domain Eukaryota; kingdom Metazoa; phylum Chordata; class Lepidosauria; order Squamata; family Scincidae; genus Plestiodon; species Plestiodon gilberti. The sequence continues at coordinate 20,471,632 of JANXHW010000002.1, read as the reverse complement.
CAGCCCAGGGTCTACTCGGGAGAAGGGGACATTCGACCCCTTCCCCTGGTGTAGGGCTGCCTGGCCCCAATGGGCCTCCTCGGATGTACACCGGCTCTCGAGCCAACATACATCCGGGGCGGCGGGTAAGGACCGCCAAGCCTGGGAGAGGGCTGGGGATATCAACGTAGCTCGCCACCAATATCCCTGCCGCCTCCCGGCCCGGCTAGCCCAACGGCTGCCCTCCCTCGTCGCCCGGCCCACCCTCCCCCCGCCCCTGCACCAGCCGGTGCAAATCCTACCTGCTCCAGTGGCTGCAGGGGCATCCGGGATCCGGAGTAAGGACAGCCGGCATGGGCATTGGTGGCCTTAACTCTAAAGGTGCAAAAAACGTGCTTTACAACGCGTTTACAGCACCCTCCGCCAGAAGATACGCAGGATTGGGCCGATAGGCTGCTACTTTTGACAGGGTCACGTAGAGCCTGGGTTACATCAGTCACATGAAACTAGCCAAACACTGGCAGTCCAAAGGGAATGAGGGGCTGCTGCTTTCCCCCTTCCCCTATTTCCTGTTACCTCGTGCAGCTAATCTCACATATTTTTTCCTCTTGCATCTGCTAGGAGAGACTAGCTGGGGGAGATAGCTACAGATAAACAAATCCACAGGGCAGCAGAATCTCCTTCTGTTCTGTATGACTTCAACAGAAACCATTCCAGCGCTCCATGACTGTTCAGAGGGAGCCTTCTAAGCAATCAAGCCTAACTTTTTTCCCCATAATGTGAGAGTACAAAATGTAGCCAAACAGTGCAATCCCAAATATGTTTATTCAGGTGCGAGCCCCATTGAGTTTAGTCGAACTTCTCTTTCATTAAGCTTGCTTAGGATTGTAACCTAAGGCAAATATTGGCAATTGGTGAACTGGTGTCCAGATATTTGGACCTTTATTCCTGCCTATTTTTTTACAAGCCACAAATCCATGTAATTTTAAACACATATGCCTACATTACAGATACCACAACCATTACTGTCACAGTTTTTCAGACGGTCATAAAGACTGATGGTCTCCTGCTATCCTAAGGTAGCAACAGTGAAGGGGAAAAAAACCCTATTAACCCAAGGACAATTCTTATAGATTTAGTTTCTCTCAGTTCACACAATGTGAGCGCTGCTTATTTTTCCACCCTGTTGCGTATTGCCAGTGCATATTAGTGTGAACATGGAAATACAGCCGGCAGCTATTTAAATGAGTGCAGAAGCACTCTTGCCAGCCAGTGATCAAGAAATGGCTGTAGCTGTTTCCGTTTAACACCTGCTTTGTGGAAATGTATATCTGCCCATTGTCGGAGACTCCTAGACTTGAACTGGGAACCTCAGGGCTTGAGGCTGGACTCTGAATAGAAACACTCTGGGTTTGCATTCAGGTTTGGCTGCCCTCAGCCTCAGGGAGGGCCACTCTGGCTATGATTATGTGGAGAAAATAAGCAGGGCATGCATGTTTGAAGAAACTATTGAATTTAACCCTTGAGTATGTAAACAAAATTTGAGATTGAAGTATGTTAAGATAATGTTTACCTTGAGGAAAAGATTCATGTAAATAAGGCTTAAGCCATACTATTTCTTAAAAGCCTTCCTATAGTTTGCATGTGCAGAATTTGCACACATTAATGCATTGTTAACAATACTGTTTTGAGTTCTATAACTTCATTTAATTCAGAGTCTGAGTTCTAAAATACCTTGGAGTTTTGATTCAGCTTTAGTCAGTATTAATACTGAATTAATACTGGTGCCTGAGAGCCCAATCCTAACCTTTACACCCTCAGCCAATGCAAAGGCGCCAAAATGGCAGCTGTTGCATCCTGGGGGGGGGGGGCAGGACCAGGAGGCTTCCACAGGGAAAGGGGATGTTTAATCCCCTTACTCCTGCATAAGCCTCATGGCCCGCAATAGGTCTCCTTGTATCTACGCTAGCAATTTTGCTAGTGTAAATCCAAGGAGAGAAATGGGGCGGGGAGGCTGCAGGGAAGGGGGTTAGGATCCGGCGCGGGCCTTCTGGGAAGGACCCTCCCCCTCCCACAGCTTCTCCAACCCCCGTTCCGCTCTCCCCCACGTTCCCACCAGCTTTCCTTTCTCAGCACGCATCCGGATGTCCTCCGGCGCAGCTGGGAAGGGCCTTCCCACGGGCGTCCCTGGCAGCGCGTTAATCAGCATGCTGTCAGGGAGGCTTTTGCGACTGGCACCGACTGCTTTACGGCAGTCAGCGCTAGTGTGGGAGGCACGGCGCCATTGGGTGGCGCACTCAGGATTGGGCTGTGAGTAAAGGATTTCAGAATTTGATGTTAATAAAAGTGTTAGCATGTCACCAGTGACACCATTCTTGTGCACTTCAAAATGTCTCATAAAAGCGAAATTGTGTTTCTGAAAGGCTCTAAACCCATCTTAGGTCTTACTGCTGTACAAACTGTGTGGTGTTGGTGCCAGAAAAACAATCTGGTGACATAAAATATCCGTTTTGTGCATGTTGCAGTTTGCTACAAGTATGAATAGTATTTTAACAAACAAATAGGCCCTGATAAAGTAGTGTAGGTAGTAACTTTACATAGAGAGTCCTCTATAACTTTTGTGGAGGTATAAAAACATTGTGTAAAAAATAATTTTTTACTTATATATATATATATATATTTGAAATTGCTACAATGATTACAGCAGATACATTCCATAGATGGATCATTATAATTAAACTACAGTGTGCAGTGTAAATATAAAATATCCATGCCTGCTTGTCTAAAGTAGTAAAATAGGTTTATTTATATAAATCAAAATAAATGTATTATTTATCCAAACTACTTTTGCTTTCTTGTCCAATTCCCAGTATAAACATCTCGGCGTGGTATGATGTGACATCAAAATGTTCAAACTGCAAAAAGACATCTGATGCTAGCTTTTTGAATAAAGGTGATTGACGGCACATTACATAATCATCCACTGTGTTAAGAATGACCCCAAAAATCAACACCTACAATAACAAAAGACAGTCACTGCTACTGAAGCAGCCTCAGCAACATTTCATCGACAAAATTTACAAGACACAATAGCAAAACTGTGATTGATTCAACAACTCGGGAAAACGGGATAGGGATTGCACCCTCCCTTTGAAAATATTGAACACGTTTGTTTTGGTTAAAGCATATACGCCCAAGTCTCTCATATCTATATCTAAATATAGATGGCCCATTTCAAAGGCTCCAATGCGCATGCAGAGGCTGTGATATACATATGGAACTCTGTGCGAGCATGGGATTCACCATTCATTTAAAAGTTGGGGTATGCTCTGCAAACACAACAAGCATTCTGTGCCACAAGCGAATCAAGAAGCCCCTGTTCTTGGAGGCCTCTGTATGTGCTTCAGAATTCAATGAAGGCATGGATGTGGGGGGGGGGGAATCACACTATTTTGCAAATAGTCAAAGGACAGCTATGGCAGGATTTTGTTCAGTTGGTCTGTGCTCACGTAACCGCAAGATACGATGAATTCTTTGTCTGGCACAGGGAGAGCTGTAGCGTTGAGCACAAGGCCTTGTGGAGACTGTACTATGTGAATGGAGGTATAGTCTGCCACAGGCAACTCAGAACTTTCTGGTTCTTCTGCTGCTGCTGCTGCTGTTGCTGCTGCTGCTGTTGTAGCGGGGTTCACAGGAGTAGTGGTGAGGCTCTCAGTGGCAAAATAAGCACCCTCAGAAAAACTCTGTTCTTGAACGTCTGGCTCAACCTCTTCATGAGGCGTCACAGTGACACATTTTTTCATATCCAACTCACAGAAATAACCATTGTCCATGGCAAAGTTTGTTGGGCACTGTGCAGTGGGTTGTTTCTGAGCCTCGCCCTGGGCTCTTCCCATCTTAATCTTTTGCCCTGGAGAAAGGACAACGCTTCCTCCTGGCGTAATGTCACTGACCTGCGTGTAAAAGTCAATATTTGCCACTGAGCTCTGGTTGCTGAGCTGGGTTTGGACAGTTGGGCTGGTGTTCTCAGTACTGTTGGAAACATGAGCTTTGGGCTGCTTGTCTTCTGGATTATCAGATGACAGCTGAGTAGTTGTGTCCTCAAGACCTGACCGTGGCTTCTCGTCGTTTTTTTGTTCAAGACACAAGAGATCCTCTTGTCTATCATTCACCTTTTTGGACTGATCAATATCCGAGGTTCCATCACACGTGTCACTTGCGCTGAAATCAGTCTCTGGGATATCTGGTTCGCAGCAGCTGGCCCGTCCTGAATCATCATCTCTTACTCCGAGGCAACTGTGAGACTTCAAGTGGTCATCGCCGAGTAGCCGATCAGTGTCTGACCCTTCAGGCCTCTCTTCTGCCTCATCTATATCCAGCTCAATGAATTCAACCCAAGAGTCATCTCCATACAACTGTGGCATGTAGCTACCGTGACTGGCTAAGATGGAATTTACTTCATCAAGTTTTCCTTTCTACAGAACAAGGTCAAAAATATTAATAATTAAAATATTTATAAGTTGTCTTTCTACCCCACTTAAAGAATCATCACAGTCATTTACAGTCCACATTAAACAATAAAATCCAATGTAAAGATCATCCATAAACAACCAATAAGTAAACGCAGTGATGCAGCCAACAAATAATAAAAAAGTAATAAAAGGCAGAAGCGTTGTCTGGGAGGGGTGATGGGGCGGTAGTCCCCCGGGCAGCAGGTGGGCGGTGGTGTGACCCGTGCCATTTGTTGGGGCGAGCGAGGAGCAGCGGTGGCAGGTGGCCCTGCGCCTCAGTAGTGTCCTACAGCAGTTATGTCATTTCCGGGGGGGGGGGGTGTCCCACGCTCCGCCACTGACGAAAGGCCAAACCAAACAAAAAAGGTTTCACTGCCCATTTTAAAAATGGGCAAGACAGGTCTCATGAGGGCGTTCCACAAACAGGGACCCACTCCCCAAAAGGACTTGTCCCAAAAAGCACATCTCCACCTACAATGGCCCAGCCCTTCCCAGTAATACCCCCAGCATCCATGAAAATACCAACATAGCCAGTTATCCACAGAATGTCATCCTGACATCAGCGCATCATTGCTGTGACATCATTGCATCATCGTCACGGCATCAGCATGTCATCCGTGTGACATCTGTGTGTCATTGCCATCATGCTGGTGCAACATCAGTGTGATGTCTGTATGTCATCGGTATGATGTCCAAAGAGCCAATACCTGTATCCAATCAGCCGCTACACTGGCGGCCAGAGATACACCAACAGGGTGAACTGAGCAGAGGCAGGGACAGTTGCAGGTCAATGAGTGCTAGTGAGGTCTGGCTGCACCAGTTGGTTCTCTTCTCTGCTATAGAGTTTCCAAAGTTACAGGGGCCTGACTAGAATGCTTAAGCTTTTCCTACTGTAACAGGGATATCTCTGCAAACTGATTTTATGTACAGCAGCTCAAAATTACCTTGAAGAGGTCTGGATCAATCCCTTTAATTTTGGGAACTGGAACAGGAGGAAGAATCAGTATCTTTAGCCTTGAAAAGAAATATTAAGTGTTAATAGATGGGGAATTGTACTTCTGAATACATAAAAAAATACACATTCATTTTTCTTTTTAATCCATCCATGTGGAAAAGTAACACATTAGCGAGAAAAGGTCAGGCCACTCCCTGATATGCTAGTTTACTATAGTCAGGGAGCTGTTTATATGAGCAAGCATTTAAAATGATGGTTCCTTACTTCCAAGCTGAAGTAGTACAACACAACCTAGAATTCTGTGTAACTTGGTCTACACATGCAGAAGAATGTATTTGTCTACACATACAGAAGAATGGGAACTACCTAAGTTGTAGGAGGGATAGCATCACTTCAGATTGCAGGTGGTGGGTTCCAGTTTTAAAAATGCAAGTACCGTATACACTAATGCAAGTATACAAATTCCTCCACACAGAAAACTGATCTAGGAGGTTTGAAGGTCTTATTCTAGCTCTTTGCCTGCAGTGCTTGGTTTCTGAAATAGGGAAACATTCAAAATTGTGATCATCTACCTAACATCTGAGGTGGTAGAGTCCCACTGCATTCTGCCAAGGCCAGGCCAAGGAGATGGACTCCAAGATTCCTGATTTGAAATGGAAACTTCCAAATATGAGTGCTTTTCGAAAAAGCACAAGATGTTTCATTCTTCACTAAGTTCTAGGAAAACCATGTGCACTCCGATATGTGGTCAGGATGGGATTACTCAACATGCACAGTGATTTTCTTCAAGCATCTTGCGAAAGTCTAGTGAAAAGGCATAAGGGGGAGAAACCCCAAAAGGCCTATAAAGAGACTGCTGGCAACAACCAAGGATATAATTCTTCTAATTAGTGACATTTAGCCTGCACTGTAAGCCTGAAAAGTGGAATGCACAAAGGAATTAAATCTCCTTAGATTCTGTCCTTCAGCAAAAGATGATCTGCATTGTAGAAAAGCGCGAACTCCCATTTTTAGTTGAACCAAATAGTTGATGTGAAACGTAAGGATTTGTACATTCCTTCTTCCAACGTTTTCCTGTTTTGGGCATCTATTAACTATAGGTAAATAAAAAATATCTTCTACTTACCTCTGCATAGGCCTCCTAGTGGCCTATGGGTCTCCTTGGACCTACGCCAGCTATGTAGCTGACGTAAGTCCGAGAAGAGAAAGGAATAGTATCATGGCGCATGCCGGTGCTACCGGGATCTACCCCTGCCGTTCCCAACCTGAAACTCCCCTGCCCTCCCCACCCATGCGCCACTAACGTTCCTGCACCAATGGGCCTCCGGGAGCCGCTGGTGTGCAAACCGAACCTCTGCCCATTTGTGGCAGCAGCCCGGAAGGGCACAGCAGCGGCCCAGCTTTTGTGTCACCACAAGGGGACTTGCGCTGCCAGAACATGAGTTCCAGCAGCGCAAGGCTGAGATAGGATTGGGCCATAAATGTAGTAGCCCTTGAAAGGTTCTGCTAACCTTACGATATATATACATTCAGTCACCTGATAACTTGCGTGTATGAATTGACTATCACAGATCTTAGACCTGTGATAGTCAATGTCATAACCTTTTATGTCAGAACCTTTTATATCATCTGACATAACTCCAAACAAAATACTTTAACAAAATACTTTGTCAACAGGATATGTTTCCTTTGTACAAATTGAACTGAGAATGAGTTCCCAATATGACTCAGTGAATTCATGGTTAAGCATGGATTTAAACCCCAAGGCCATGAGCTGAGTGATATAAAAGTTTCCTACACCATCATAATCCTACAATTGTAACCCTGCAGTAACAATTCTCACAATAAATAGGCACAGAAATGCAAGTATACACAAACACAAGTATACAAATTCCTCCACACAGAAAACTGATCTAGGAGGTTTAAAGGTCTTATTCTATTTCTTTGCCTGCAGTGTTTGGTTTCTGAAATAGGGAAACATTCAAAACTGTGATCATCTACCTAACATCTGAGGTGGTAGAGTCCCACTGCATTCTGCCAAGGCCAGGCCAAGGCCAAGGAGACTTGCCAAGATATGGTGATGGCCACTAGTGTCAACGGTTTTAAAAGAGGATTAGATTATTTTCCATGAATTGTTCTATGGTTGGCTATTAATCGTGATGGCCATCAGAAGCCTCCACAGTCAGAGGCAACATGCCACTGATTACCAGTGGCAACTTCAGAGCTACAGCAGGGAAGAAGGGTTCCTGCCCCATTTGTGGGCTTCTTCCCTGGTAGAGAAAGGGGCATTCCTGGACCATATGCATGGGAAGGATGGTTCAGGGAAAATGGACCGGAAAGGATGCGATCAGGTCCATAAATTGTCTAGAGCTCAAAGCGATTCACTTGGTCCTGTTGGCGTTCGAGACATTGGTTCAGGGCAAGCGTGTTCTTGTCAGGACGGACAACATCGCTGCCAAGGCATATGTCAATCGCCAAGGAGGCTCAAAGTCTCGCGGGCTCAACAGCGAAGCAGATCTTCTGAATTTGTGAATTGTGGGCATCTGGTTGACTACTGTGGGAAGCAGACGCCTGACTAGATGGACCTTTGGGCTGATCCAGCAAGGCTTTTCTTATGTTCTTAGTAGCATCTCGAAGGGGCACTGGTAGAAATATTGCTAATGTATGTAAAATCAAGCAAGCAAGCAAGCAGTTAACAATTAATCCGCTAAAATTGATTGCCTGAATTAACTGCCTGACAGGCTATGCAAAACAAATATCCATTCAGTGGGCTGGCTCAGACTTTTATACAATGTTTGCACAGCAAGACTCACTGTGTCCTACACTGGCATTGCTATATCCTGATAATTTGGCCATGCGCCTGCTTTTTCTTCTACTATGCAGTATATTGTTGGCATTTTGCATCCTTGCTCTGCTTGCCATTTTGGAAGCAAGCCAAATTTGAGATTAACAGCTTCCATTATTTACAGACAAATGTGAAAAAGGTCATCTTCAACACTGTTCAAGCCATGTATTATTAGTACAGAGATAGTTCTCGCTCTCCTATGCCTTGTTTCCTTCAATCATTTCTTTCTAAATTGTTCCCTCAAGGAGATTCTGTGTGTGCCTGCATGTATCACAGGATGTTACAGAAACTGAGAACAGGTTTTCTCATTTGGTCTTATATGTTCAGCAGCAGGCCTGGCAGTTGCTATTTGAGCGCAGTCCAAGAGTCAGATCCACAATGTTGGTTAATTTGCATTATAAAACTGCTCATCTGAGTAGTCTAATGTTAGAGCCATAATCTCACTTATGTGAGATTGCATGCTGCATTCGTATATGATGTTAGACTGCTCTCAGGAGCCATCAGTCTGGAGTGTCTCTGAGGAGAATAAGAGTTCCCAGGTTTGGGGCTGGCTCTGCCCATCTTGGCTGGCCACAGGGCCCCCCTAATCAGGAAGGCCTATAAGTAGAGGTGGGAGAAAATGGTTTTATTTTTTCGCAGATAGCGGTGTTTACCCAAAATGGAAATAGCAGAGAACGATGTTATGTGTTTTTATTTCAAATTTTCCCCATCATCATCATCATCATCATCATCATCACCACCACCACCACCACCACCACCACAGATTTTTTTAGTAGAAAACGGTGTTATCTTATGTGTTTTTATTTTGTCATCACCATTTTCTCCTGCCTCACCTAAGGATTGCATATTGGACTAGAACCATGCCTGGCAACAGATGGTTGCCAGGCATGGTTGGCAAGCATTGCTTTCTTCCCTGCTTGTCTGTTGCCATTCCCAGAAGGCCATTTGCCAGAAAAGAGGCCAAGAAATCCTCTTTGCCCAGATAAGTGACTGTGTTGCCTGGAAAACCTTCCCCCTCTATCTTTTCTGCTTATGTGTAACAGAGTTCATCAGTGAAAGAAGATATCTGAATTAATACATTAATATATCACTCTTTGAACAACTATTGCATACTGTTGTGTACTGCTTCTTTACGCCTACAAGGCTTCAGGATGAAAAGGCCCTGTGGAAGAACTGGAGAAATAGCTTTAGGCTGCAGTCCTTCCTATACATGGTTACCTGGAGTAAACCCCATTGAACATAAAGGGACTTATTTCTGAATAAACATGTATAGGATTGCAGTGTTAGCTTCACAGTAGGAGCCTGTGTGTTTGGGCCTGTGATCGCATGAGACCTAAAACAGTCCTAGGCTCAGAAAAGTTAGTTCGTATGTTTTTTATGCACTAGGACCCTGATGGCGAACCTATGACACGCGTGTCACAGGTGACATGCGAGGTCATTTTGGGTGACACGCCAGTGTTTTCCCCAAGGCCCCGACACACCTTACATTTTCGCAAAAGTTTTACAGGCTTGTCTTGAACATTTAGGGCAGAGATTTTTGCCAGCAACAAACTCAGCAACTCAGCAACAAAAAAAGTATCTGATTGATGTTAAATAAAATGCAATGTGTTCTATAGTTGTTCTCAGTTCAGTTCAATTCAAAATTACTATTAAAAGTAGCAATAGTCAAAGTACTATTAAAAGTGGGGGGGGACACACACCAGCAGAGTCAAGTTAGGCATTTTCAAAAATGTTGACACACCAGGCCCAAATGGTTCGCCATCACTGCACTAGGATGTGTTTTCCAGTGAGTAGCAGACAGTTGGGTTATTATTAAAAGAGATCTAGTGTGTACAGCTGTCCTCACACATCCGATACGTACAATCTGGCAAATGTAGCAAAACTTACTTCTGCTGTTTAGAAAAGAAGATTAAAGATAACATCACCATCAGGCCAAGTATTCCAAAAGCCATCACCAAAGGCCAAGGGACCTGGAACTCTGAAATGACCAAACAGCAAAAACAGACATAATGGTATTATTTTCTAGTTTTCATATTCCTTGATTAAACTTCTTACTAGCCGACAGTCAGATGCCTTCAGTCAGCCGAGAAGTTTCTAATTCAATTAGCACAGCCTAAAACTTTATACTCTGTATTAAAGAACATTAATCATTACAGGTTTATATCAGCTGGGACTAGGAACATTTCAAAACATTTGCTCAGAATACCAATGTCTTAAAAAAATCAATTCCAACATGTTAAATGCTATGGACACTGCCTTGCTTATGGCCAGTTTCAAATCTAACGTGACCTTCCAGGGCTACAATTCCAAACTGTATTCCCTACTTTGGTGGAACGTTCAGCGGCTCGCTTCGAGCAAGCAAATTTTCATTAATGTTAATTCATTAATGTTGACTCCTGGACTGCAGCAGTGAATCTCCCATACCAGACAAATCCAGTGGAGGCATTCCATTCTGCACACACAGGCCAGTTTAGAGACAAACGTCCCTTTCCCCCGAGGTGAACCCGGGCTGCGCTGGTGCGGCCCGCACAGAGGCGTCGCTCCGGTGGGGGCCGTACCGTAAGTGGCACCCCATCCTAGTCCCGTTTACAAGCCAGCAGGAGGTGGCCCCACTGTCCTACACAACTCTTAAGAACACAGAGGCCCTAATGGCGGAAGGTTGGCCACAGTGTGACACCACACAATACAAAGCTCATGCACTAAATGGTGACATGGAGGACTAGTACAGATTGTGCACATGCATCTTGCAGGCATCAGAGGCACTGAATGAACCATTAGCCATATGGGCATGAAGAGCAGGTAGGGAAGGAAGCCATGAATCCAAGATAATATTCTAGGGGACTTCACTGGGGATTCTGTTTTCCGACTTACCTTCCTCACACGGCATCAGGCCTGCTGCTCCAAAAGACACATAAAGTACTTCACTGAACTCCCCATAAATTTCAGATGTGCTTTGTGCTGCTCGGACCCGGATCTCATAATCATGGCACGTCTTCAAAGAATACAATGGCAGTTTTGTTGCTGAGAGCTTTGGTTCCAGCTGTAATGATAAATGGCAAGTTCTTCCGTTGATGTTATCTGCAAACTGTTTACCTTGATTCCAGATGGTTTTATAAATGCAGGAAATAGGCCAGTCCTAGCAAGATCTTTCACTGCTTACTTTCCTCCAGTATGAAAACAGTCCATTTATTTTACTTTCTGCACATGGTTTAAATGTGTTGTGTCACCGTGCCCTAAACCTCCATTAAAGTTTATCTTTCTACGCCCCCAATACGGTTCTCAAATTATTTCTGTTCTTTGCCATAAAAAAGCCTAACATAAATTCTACGAGGCCTTGCTCAATTTTAGTCTGTAAAATGCAAGGTACCCTTAGAAGGAGATAAATTATATAAAGTAATAATTGTTCTTTCTATATTAATGACTGGGTTAGAATTGGTATGAAAGGTGCACAGTTTCATTCTGATTCAGGGCCTCTGAGAGGAATTTTATCAGGGGGTATATAAAGTTTCTTTTGGGCCCCCCAAAGGGGAAGGGGAGGGGGCAAAATGGGATGGAGAGAGGGCGGCAATGGGGGCAGGGAGGGGGCGGCAACTGGGGTGGGTGGATCTGGCCCAGGAAGGGTGGGATTAGGAACCTTTAAATGAATAAAATAAAAGAAGAACAGAGATAAGAAAGCACATTTGATTTGGCAGCCTAGCCTTTGTTAGCCCAGCCTTACGTTGCAACTTGCCACACAAATTGCTTTTTCAAACGTTTAGAATGCCAAAACCCCAGCAGGCCAGGGACAGAGTTCATGCCCCTCCCTCACAGCTTGGCAGCAGGCCCTGCCTCGTCATGTACCAGACCACTAATGCTGCCAGAAACCCAGCAGCTACAGGGAACATTTAACCTGGGTTTTTGCTGGCCCATGTCCGATCGCCTTAACCATGTCATCATACTTCTGTGGAGGCGGGTGCTTCCCTGAGCTCTGCACATCTCCCACCCCTGCTCTGATGGATGGATTCCTACACTACACTGCTCCTGCTCTTGTTGCTCAAAGTGGCTGAGCCTGATCAGCAGGGGCACTTTAGCAAACCAGGAAATGGCCCCAATGAAGTGAGGACTCTTCCCTGGCATGGGATCAGCCAGATGCTTCTGGTGTATAAGCAACCACCAGCCCAACAGTTGAGCAGAAACGCCAGCGCAGGACGTTAGGCTTCTTTGATCTTTCTCCAAGACTGCAACCACCAGGGTGTACCAAGGAGGGAATCACCAGCATCCTGTTCACCAGATGGGAGCAGCTCAAAAGGAAGGATCTGAGGGTAGCTAAAGCAAAAACTGCAACGCCCTCCCTCCCAGCTGCTGTTTGAGCTTGGGAGGGTAATGCCTTCGGCCTAACAGCAACTTGGGCAGGGATTTTCATGTTTGTGGCGAGGGGTGAAAGAGTTACCCTTCCACTGTGGTCTCGATCTGGATCAGTGCCCCTACAGCTGTGATTTAAAAAAAACAACCCAAAGGTTGTTCACATGTTTACTGTCTCGTCTAGTTTGACTCCCAAATCGTTTTCCACAGTAGGGCCCCTTCGTGCTACTGAAGCAGCTATATTCTGCTATCAGCTGGAAGCTGGATTAAAAGTGGTTCCATGTGGCACTTAATGTAGCACTTCTATATTCCTCATAACAATCGGACAGTGCCCATTCCTAAGTACAAGATTGTAAGTAGATTGTAAGATGGTTTACTAAGAAGAGTTTTGGAGCTCTTCAGTCTAGAAAAAAAGATGCCGGGGGGGGGGGCATGATTGAGACGTATAAAATTATGCATGGGATGGAGAGAGTGGATAGAGGGAAGTTCTTTTCCCTCTCACACAACACCAGAACCAGGGGACATGCACTAAAATTGAGTGGAGGGAGAATTAAAACAGACAAAAGAAAATATTTATTCACCCAGCATGTAATTAATCTGTGGAACTCCTTGCCACAGGTTGTGGTGATGGCACCTGGCCTAGATGCCTTTAAAAGGCGATTGGATAGATTCATGGAGGGAAAGTTCATCACAAGTTACAAGCCATAAGCAAACTCCTTGTTTTAGAAGTAGGTTTTCTCTGTCAGGTACAAGGGAGTGGCTCCCTGAGGCATCTGGTGGGGCCACTGTGAGATACAGGAAGCTGGTCTAGATGGGCCTTTGGCCTGATCCAACAAGGCTCTTCTTACGTTCTTAAGAAAGTGCGCTCCAGGCTTCAGCTTTCAGTCAGCATAGTTCTTTCTATTTGGTGTGGTTTTAATTTGGTTTATATCAGTTCCTGCTCCTCGTGGCCTCCAACATTACTGAAATTAGGTCCTTAACGTTGGAAAGACGATGCCATGTGAGCTGAACCACCCGGTGTATATAGGCAGCAAGTGTGGAAATGTTGTCCTCCATCAGTAAGGGGAGTTTGTTGTTTAAAAATGATCGGAAGCTTTTATAACCAGCTACAATATAGAACGTTTGCAACATTTCTCGGGATTTCTGGTTATAGGATCAATTTATAAAATGTCTGACTGTAAAATACAGCAGCAATCAATAGTAAAATCACATGTGAAAAAATACTTAAAATCCATGTAAAAATACTTAAAATCACACAATACAAAACAATAAAACATTTCCAAACTGCAGCATGACGTTTCGTTTATCTCCTGTAAACTTTATCAAATGCTAAAAGCCTAAATAGGCAGGAAGATGTTAAAATTACCATCGCAGTCCTGCCTGTATTTAAACAAGAATTGGCAAGTGTTTTCACTGAGACAATTAAACCCGGAAGTCATGCCTGGTGTCCTCCTTTAACCCCATACACTGCCCCTAGTGGTGGCTAACATTATAGCTAGTATTATACTTATTTCTGTATCCTATTGTTTTTACTTATCGCAGGTGTCCATACCTTGTTAATAAAAGACAATTCCTGCTTACGGTTGAGCACCTGAGATCCATGCTTATAAATTTCTATTGCCTCTAAGCTTAATCTTGCTTTATAATTGTTCTCATGTCCTAGCCTCACAGTTTTGTCAAAATTGATCTCATGGCCTGTGTCCACCTTGTGTTGTGCCAGGGCTGATTTTTCTGTTTGTTTTAACCGGCACGCACGGTCATGCTCCTTAAGCCTGGTATTAATAAAACGTTTAGTCGTGCCTATATAAACTTTCCCACAACTACATGGCACTTTGTAAATTCCAGGTGTGTTGAGTGGGGGTCTGGGGTCTTTGGGATTCCTTAGCAGTTGGCCTATTTTATTAGTAGGTTTAAAAATTGGTTTAAAATTATATTTCTCCATCACCCTGCCAATTTTGTCAGTTGTTCCCTTAATAAAAGGTAAATATACAGGTGGTCTAATTTCTTCATCAGTGTTTTGTTTGACTTCCCTTCCACTCCGTTTAATCTTATCCAGCTTTTCCCATGCCCTATTAATTTGGGTTATAGTATAACCATTGTTAGCCAGCATCGGGTTTGTTGTTTGTTTAAAGGCTTGTAGGTTGCTCTCTCCTACTGTTACTAGACCCCTGTTTTGACTTCTTTTTCCTGTCTTCTTGTTTCTGCCTTTTAAACAATGGCTGCAGTTTTCGCTTGGTATTCGAGTGAAACTCTTAACTAAAGTCAGTTTGCTGTGTGTGGGATTGCTTTAATCCCTCTGCTCTGCTAACACTTAAGCCTGTGACACACCGGCTGTGTCTCAGTGCGGTGCACCCAGCTGCGGCGTGAGAGTAGCTGATGTGTCTTACTGCCCCCAAACACAGCCTGTTTACACTGAAGGTCGCAGAGAGGAGAGCCCTGCTCCCCACTCTCCGTTACAGAGCTCTCTGTTACCCAATCAGACTCGATTCTGATTGGCTAACGTGTTGCTCCGCATCCCGCCCCCACAGAACTGCAGGACACAAGAATGGCAATCGAACCAGGAAATGCAGGCAACCACTGCAGAAAGGTGGGCTCTATCACCAACAACCTCATGGCCAGTCCACATCCACACTGCACAGGTTGGACCTTCCTATGCAGGTTGGAACTGCATCCATAGTCAGAAAAATCACCACAAGCCAGGTCCTTAAAAAGGCAGCAGGATAACATGGAAGACAATGAAAGGCAATGGCTTGACATGGATGTTATCTAGATTCTTTGTAATACTGAGTGAATGGAGAACTGATGTAGTGTAATGACAGTCTACATTCAGCGGGGCCTCAAGACATTTTTATTCAGGTTGGCATTCGATGACTGACATGGTGGGCTGGCTTTTTAACAAATGTAATTATAGGTGACCCACTGGGGTTGTTTGTTTTATAACTGTTTTAATTACTTGTTACTATTGTGTAATATGTATTTTAACATGTTTTTAACTGTAAGCCGCCTTGATTGCCCTTATTGGGAGAAAGGCGGGGTAGAAATTCTTTAAATAAATAAATAAATAATGACTGAAAAACAGGACTTCCCCAGTTTGAATCTTGCCTTTGCCATGAACGCACTAGGTGGTCTTCTCAGGCAAGCCACTCAGCCTCAGCTCCCCAGTTGCAATATGGGGATAATAATACTTATCTTGCAGGGTTGTTCAAAGACATCAAGATGATATATATGAAGTACTTTGCATACTCAGACAGCACTATATAAATTTCAAGTATTACTATTATTATTTATTATTATTATTAATAACAATAATATAACAACAACAACAACAACAACAATAATAATAATAATAAACACATTATACCAATTCCAGAGAACAAGGCTCATATGAAAGCAGCCCAAGGTTCCAGTTGGTGCCATCCTGGCATTACATCAAGACTTGGGACTTCCTCTGCTTAAGGACAGAGATCTTAAGGACTCTGAGGTTCTCTCACTCCATTACATACCTCACTCCATTCTGTCTCGTTGACTTCTTTATACTGTAGCTGGTATCTGAGAGTGATCCACCCATTTTTAACATCTGCTGTGGGTGGTGCCTTCCAGGTGACTTGGATATCTTTATAGATGCCTGTTGGGCTGGTGTTCAGTACAGTCCAGTTGAGTCCAATGGGCGGGTCAGGTATCACTGTGAATTAAAAGACACGGTTTTTGCAGCATGTAAAGAAAATACCCTTTTAAGTGTGAATTTTAAAGTTCTACATATGCCCAACAACATATTCAATACGATTTGAAAGATTCATGGCCATCAGTAATAGACACAGATTGTAGTTGCATTACGGGTTTAACAGCCATGTTAAATATTTATGCAAACACAGGTTAAAAACACAAATTAAAACCCAGTTAAAAATATACACGTTAAAATTACGTTTTGTTAGTGTACTGTACACGAACATCTTCAGGTAAATATGAGCATCTCTGGCTGCATAAGATGGTGAGTGCAAGCAAACAGCAGCCCAGAATATAAAGAGAATCTCTCTCTTTAAATCTCTCTTTAAATCTTCTCTTGTGTTAATCCCAACCAGTTGTGTTAATCCCGACCAGTTATGTGTTAATACCAACCAGTTGGGGGAGCAGCTATTATCTATTCAGTTCCTCGTTTAAAGGCTCTCTCCTACTTTGATCTCTCCTTCTTTGATTAGACTTCTCATTAGCTTCTTTTCCTGCCTTGTTGTTGTATGTCTTCCTGTCTAAGCAGCCATGACCAGTTGCTTCTCTTGCTCTTATTTTGCAGTATGTATATACAGCACTTTGTGTAACTCAGCTCTGCTGTGAAAGAGTTTGTTTCCCCCCCCACAGCTCTCTTAACTGGCTATAATACTATTAAAGAAGCAGACACTTACCAATGTCCTCAACATGGACAACTTTTTTATCGTACATCCGATTTCCACTGACTAGTTTGATACAATAAGGAACCCAAACAGAGGTGTAAGATACGTTGAAGTAACAGCTGTTTTCACCAGCAGTAACATAATCAGGGCATTCTTTCCATTCACTCTTCCTGGAATGATAGCAAAATAATTATGAAATAAATATATACTGTGAACATCCTAAGAGAGAAGTCATGTCAGCTTTAGAGGTCAACAGAAATCTTCCCAACAGTTGAAAGGTTTCAAAAACATAAATAGTTAAAAATGTTAATTACCGGTAAATAGAAATGTTTTATCAAATACTACGGCGAATGTAGTAGCGATAAAGATAATTATTCTCTAGTCGCTAGGTTGCAATCAAAAACTTGCTATTTTTATAATTTGAATTTATTTCTTGATTCGAAAGCAACTGTTGACATAACTGACCTGTATAAGAGTTTTAAGGGCATGATAATGCAGTTGCCAACTTTTTACCTGCCCTGCTCCTGTGTCTTCAACAGCACCTCGCCATACAAAAATGTAGTAGGTGTTTTTAAAGTGTTTAAAGCACAATTTCCTGGTGTGGCCATCACAGTAAATTTTGATTCAACAAACTAGAAAGGTTTGCATTTTGCCAGATGCACAATGGTAGAAGGAAGGGGAAAGGAAGTATCACCTTGTCCATCCTTCCTGCTGCTCAAACAAGATCATGGGCATCCTTAAGCCTACCTAAAGCAGTTTGGTGGATCCTTGCCTTTTAACTCAAGTTTGTCAAGGTTTGACATTTGTTAATTTCAGGATGTCTAAAACGAGTACACAATGCTTAATTAATTTATGGCACAGGTTCCCAACCTATGGTATGTGTACCACTGGCGGTACGTGGACCACAGGCTGGTGGTATGTGGACTGCCAGTGGCCAAGATGGCGACCACCATCTCGACTGTGTGGCACTGTGACTGAGCCCAGAAAGCAGCGCTTCAAGATCTGCCGAGCCGGCAGAGCTCGCATGAGGGGACTGTAGGCGCTGGGGGTGGCCCTCCCGCTCTCCCCTGCATCTTTGCTTTCTGCCCTTCTTGGAGCTCCGGCCAGCCGTGAACCCGGAAGAAAGTGCCGATGACGTCATTGGCACTTACTTCCGGTGGTACACAGCTGGCTGGAGGCCCTCATAGGTGGTATGCGGGCCTCCGAACATTGGGAAACACTGATTTATGGTATTTACTTTCACAAGAAGTGATGGCCACTGCCGCTTAGTTGATCTTAAAAGAGGATGAGACAAATTCATGGAGGATCAGTCTATCAATGGCTATTAATCATTATGAGTGTGCCATCTGGTCCTGTTGTCATGGGTGCCTTTCAGCATCTTCAGCTTGAGGATGTGGACAAGCTACTTGAAAGTATGCAGCCTACTTGCTTTGTTCTAGATCCTTAAACATCTGAATCGCAGAGGTGGTTAATACCTCTTTGAGTAAAGGAGCGGTCCCCTCTTCCTTAACGGAGAGAGTGGTGTGACCACTGTTGAAGAAGGCAACATTGGATCTCGTTGATTTTAACAACTATTGGTTGGTGTCAAGCCTCCCCTTTTTGAGCTAGGTAATAAGGTGGGTGGTGGCCTCACAACTCCAGAAGGTCCTGGATGAGATGTATTACTTGGATTCTGGCTTCAGGCCTGGCTATGTGATTGAAACTGCTTTGTTCACCCTGGTGGATGACCTTCACCAGGAGACAGATGGGGGAGTGCGATTCTCTTGGTACTCTCTGATCTCTCAGCAGCTTTTGATACCATGGACCATGGGATCGTTTTAGGTTGGCCAGCTGGTGTGGAACTTCGGGGTACAGTGTTACAGTAGCTCCAGTCTTTCCTGGTAGGTCATACCGAGAAAGTGGCACTGGGCAATTATAGCCTGGCTACTTGCCTTTGGTCTTAGGGGTGCCACAGAGCTCTGTTTATCCCCCATGCTGTTTAACACCTACATGAAACTGCTTCTATATGTCATCCGGAGGTTTGAATTGTGGTGTCATCAATATGTGGATGATACGCAGCTCAGTCTCTCATTTCTATCTGCTAATCCAATGGACGTGGTGTAAATTCTGAACTCATGGGTAGTTCTGATTTGGATGAGTGCTAACAAACCGAAACTGAATCCAGACAAGATGGAATTGCTGTTGACTGAAAATCCCATCAGTCCAAATAGAGATTTACAGCCTGTGCTTGATGGGGTTGCACTTCTCCCGAAGTCACAGGTTCACTGTCTGGGGGTATTCCTAGATCTAGTGCTCACCCTAGATAACTAGGTGTTGGCAGTGACTGAGAGTGCTTGGTATCAGGTTTGACTGATTTTCCAGCTGCAGGAGCCTATCTGGAGAAATCGGCTCTAGCCTCAGTTACTCATGCACTGATGATATCCAGGCATGATCACTGTAATGTGCTGTATGTGGAGCTGCCCTTGAAGATTGGCAGCTTGGTATCTCAGTCACTCAGTCTGGATTGGAAATGTCAACTGGTACAAAATTGCAGCTCTTAGGTGTCTGACTGATGTTAGAAAGCACATCACGCTGGAGTTATATCACCTATGTTGGTTACCATTTTGTTTCCAGGCCTAATTCAAGGTGCTGATTATCACCTTTAAAGCTGGTCTGGAGCTAAGCTCCCTGAGGGACCACCTGCATGTGTATGTTCCTGTCCAGACCCTAAGATCATCATTTTGGGCCCTGCTTTCTCACCTGCCACTGACACAAGTGCAGTTGGTGGGGACCTGAGACAGGGCCTTTTTTGTAGTGGTGCCGTGACTGTGGAATGCAATTCCAGAGGAGAACTACCAGGCCCCCATGTTGGCTGCCTTCAGGTGCTCCCCAAAGTCTTTTCTTTTCCACTTTGTTTTTAATGGACTGGCTTAAGGTTTTACTCCTACTGTTTTATACATTTATTGGTGGCTGTTGGAATTTTTATCAGCTGTTGTATTAGCTTGTTGATCTTTCTCTTTTAAAATTATTGTACGTATTTCTTGTTTTATGTTTTTGATTATGTTCACTGCTTTGTGAAAATTTATTTAAAGAATGGCTCTCAAATCTATTAACCGCCCAATCGGGCTGTAGTGCTGGCAGAATGCACGTTCCGCCAGTGCTAACTGCCTTAAGGCAGTCATGAAAAACACTCTGACAGTGCACGGAGTCTCACGCTGCCGGAACGCCATTGGGAAGGCCAGAGCCTTCCCGTGCATGTCGGAGGATACTCCTGGACACGTTGAAACAAATAGGATGGTGGGAGATGCAGGACGGGGTGCGGGAGGGTAAAATGGCTAAGGATCAATACATTTGGAAAGATTTTGAACATCCTATGGTCATATACAATTTGAACTTCTGAAAGGGTTCAAGAAGCATCTAGGTCTTCCAGCCACCAAGCAAATGGCAACCAAGATTTCTTAAGGGTGGCCTTCCTCCGGTGGCTAGGAAACTCAATGTTTCTCATGAATCCAGGTTCCATGTGGCTCTCATCATAATGTGATTGCAAATAATAATAATAATAATAATAATAATAATAATAATAATAATAATAATAATAATAATAATAATAATAATAATAATCTTATTGTGGGAGAGGCAGGATTGTTCTGGAACTGACTTACCATTCACCTCTTGGCCAATCATCACACTGTTCCCTGTTCACCAATTTAACATGTCAACTAGAATTTGACCTTACGAACATCTGTGTTACGTAGATCTATTGCTGGCATAATGGCTCTTATATGTGAAAAACTTCCTGCTTTCATGACCCTCACCTACGTAGCTATTTCTGCTATTGTGACACACAACGGATTTCCCTTAAGTTTAGATAGTAATTTCAAATACAGGATTTATTTTTCTGTACCATCTGAAATACAGCAGTTGTAGTGTTCCTGGAGCACTTAAATGAGGAAAATCACCATTACTCCAGTAACATGAAAATGTTTCCATTTCAGGTGATCTGCATTTAATAATCTGGGGTCCTCCTTCTGGAACAGAAAAAGAAAAAAAGAAGAAGCATATTTTCAAAAAGAGAAACTATAGCAATTGATTGATTAAAGAAAAAAAAAAGACAAAGCTAAAATAAGTTGCATTCATATCACATTGTCCAAACCTTTGGTGCTACACATAGTCATTGTTGTAAATATATCTGTTCTGTGGATTAGATCTGTTACCATATTGACCGTGAAATCTGCATAAAGTCAAAAAACTGCACCTATCTTGCTATGCTGTCCTTTACTCCTGTGTGTACCATGAACGTTTCCCATTTTCCCAATTGGATTTTCCAATCCAGGGACTGGAATGGGATATGGAGGCGTAGCTAGCCCCAGAACAGGGTGGGGCCCACCCCTCGACGCCCCAAAGTAATTAGCATAATTACTAATTTGCATAATTACTTCCGTTTTCTTTTTTTGCTTTTTTTTCCGTTTTTTCTGGGTTTTTAAAAGGTTTTTTTAGGAGAAACGGGGCTTCTAAGTGTACGTGTATGCTTTGCTGCACTTATCTTGAGTATTGGAGCCTTCGGCGACGATCTCCTCCAGCGATGATCTCTTCCAGGGGCGCAGATTGCTCCTCTGCCGCCCCTGGCGCGAACTCTGTAAGCTCCGAAGCATTAGAGTTCACGCATGCGCATAGCAAACAGCCATCACGCATGCGTGAACTCTGTAAGAGTTAGAGTTCACGCATGCGTGATGGCTGTTTGCTATGCGCATGCGTGAACTCTGTAAGAGTTAGAGTTCACGCATGCGTGATGGCTGTTTGCTATGCGCATGCGTGAACTCTAACGCTGCGGAGCTTACGGAGTTCGCGCTAGGGGCGGCAGAGGAGCGATCTGCGCCCCTGGAAGAGATAATCGCTGGAGGAGATCGTCAAGATAAGCGCAGCAAAGCATACACATACACTTAGAAGCCCCGTTTCTCCTAAAAAAACCTTTTAAAAACCCAGAAAAAACGGAAAAAAAACAAAAAAAAACCCCGAAACCTAGGATGTCTCCCGCCCCTCCAGAGGCTCTCTCCCGCCCCTCCAGAGGCCCTCCGCCCCTGCGCCCTGGGGCCCACCGCCCCAGGGCCCCATATCAGAAGACGCCCCCACCCCAATCTGCTGTCTGAGGCGACCATTTCGGTTGGCCTCATGAACGAGTCAGCCCTGAGAGGAGCAATCTCTCCATGCAGCTGGAATGCAGAGATGCATGCTCAGAGAGATGCTCTGACTGAGAGAAATGTCCTCCGGTAGTGATGAGAGGTGGCCTATGAGATCGCTTTAGGGAGAGAGTGGCCTAAGGTCTCCCCAGACCCTGTTGCCAGATGCTCCCAAGTGTTGGAAGCAAAAGAGCTGTGCTACCTCTTTCTGATAATACTCCATTGGACTGAGCGAAGGTTTAAGCAGAGTCCCTTTATAAATTCTCCCCCCACTCTGCAGTCCATGGCACTGCAAGCAGGGCTCGGGCAAGGCTCTTACCATGGGTTACATGGGCTAAGGGGAGGGATTATAGATACTCTATAAAAGGATTTTGCCTAAGCTTGATCTCAGTCCGATCAGGGAGCTTCCTTCATCATCATCATCAACAAGAACAACAAGAACATACTGTTTTTTCCACCAAAAAGTTCACGAAGTGATTTACATAGTTTACAACTGTTCAATCAAGCTCAGGGATTGCATATAGGGTTTTCTGGTTGAGAGATTCTCTGAGCTGTACACTCTTTGGACTAGCTCACAAAATGCATAGTTCTTTGGGGTTTTTTTCCCACTTTTTCCTCCATGATTTAGGATCCAGGACTTAGGGCCCAGTCCTATCTCCCACTAGCCCAGACCATGCAGTGCTGCCAATGGAGTGTGCACTGCTGCAGGCTATGGGTGGGGGTGGGGGAACCAGACAGCCCAGGAGACGTAAGCAAATATCTTTTTCACTTACCTCTCTATAGGTTGCCTGGCCTCCAGTGGATCTCCCCGGACCTACACCAGCTCTTTTGCTGACGTAAGTCCAAGGAGACTCCTGGAGGCAGGTCTAGGCCGGGAAGGGGGGACAGGATCTTAGCATGCACAGCTGCTGTCAAGATCCTTCCCACACCTGGCCTGGCCCACTTCCCGCCCCAAACTGCCCCGATCCACCCCAAATCCACTCCTGCTGCCGACTTACCGGCAACGACGAGGAACGGAGAAGGTTCAGCAGGCTGCTGTCACCCATGCATGGCCTCTGCCCATTTGCCCTGGCAGCCGTGGCCTGATAGATGGTAGAGAAGCTTTCCCACTGTTGGTCTGGGACTTATGTTGACAGATCACGAGATCCGTCAACGTAAGCCCAGGATAGGATTGGGCTGTTAGATGGAGAAAACAATTAAAATTCCAAGGGGACGTTGAAAGCACATAATGAAACAAAAACACTTTTGAGCTCTGTTTTGCAAAGCAGAGTACTACAGCTGGTTGTTGCATCTGCAATGCCACCAAAATATGAGTATGCATCCGTATCTTGAACTGAAATTCAAAGCTCTTCACATGAGATCTTCCTCAGTTCAATGCTGGTGGCCAAACATTTGCACAGACCACATGGGAAGGAACAGCACTTGAGCACTCTTTGTCCCTGTAGGTGGCACCACCCATATACAGAGCCCATGCACTACGGTAAATAGTGAGGTGGGGGATTGGCACAGGCTGTGTGCATGTATCTTGCAGGCATCAGAAGGACTGAATGAGCCATGAATGAATGAGCTCATTCAGAGGTACTGAATGAGTCATTCATATGGATATGAAGTCTGGGTATGGAAGGGAGACATGAATCCAAGACGGTATTTCTAGGGGACTTCATTGGAGATTTCTCTTTCTCACTTACCTTCCTCATATGGCATCAGGCCTGCTGCTCCAAAAGACACATAAAGTACTTCACTGAACTCCCCATAAATTTCAGACGTGGTTTGTGCTGCACGGACCCGTATCTCATAATCATGGCATGGCTTCAAAGAATACAAAGGCAGTTTTGTTGCTGAGAGCGTTGGCTCCAGCTGTAATGATAAATGGCAACTACGTCAGTTTAGCGTTCTCTCCTCCGAAGCAAAAACCTCCAGCAACACTTTTCTAGACCAGAGGTTCTCAACCTGTGGTACGGGTACCCCTAGGGGTACGCGGACCTCTTGCTGGGGGTATGCCAAGCCCTGCCCCTTATCTGCCCCATCAAAAGCTAATTAAGTGTTAATTAACATGGATTTTAAATTGTTATTATTTTTGAAGCCCTTCTGTCTCTCTGATTTTGGTTTTGGGCTTATTTTTGTACTTTGGAAAATGTACTTTGGTGGGGTGGGGGAGGGAGGAGCTGATTTTGGGAAGTGTGACTTGGAGAAAAAAAGAGATCCTTGCATCTCTCTCTCTCTCTCTCTCTCTCTCTCTCTCTCTCTCTCTCTTTCTCTCTCTCTCTCTCTCACACACACACACACACACACACACACACTACTTAAATAATACATTTTTCACATTTAAATTGTTTTAGTACTTTTTATTTAACATTAATTACCTAATTAATTAATTGATTAATCCAATTAATTAGCAGTTAATTAGCAGGGGGTACTTCAGAAAATTGGACCGTGATAGCGGGTACCTGGGCCTCCAAAGGTTGAGAACCCCTGTTCTAGACATAAAGCTTTCTGCAAGCAGTGAGAATAAATGGCTATGACTCTGATGTTTACAGATGCCATAACACTACAGAACCAGCACGGGTGACAAATTTCTGGTTGTCACGTTCATATCAACAAGGGGACAAGCTTTTACGCATGTGTACATTTACCATGTATGCACGTTTTACCTAGATTTCCCCCTAGATTGATGCTATGGTATCAGAATGTAAACACTGCCTCTTGTCGGATCAGATCTAGGTTCATTGGGTTTACCAGTCTGTTTCCTTTTCAATACACTCCAGTCAGATGGTTCTGAAACCTCACAAGCAGAGTATAATGACAACAACCCTCTCTCTCTCTTTTTTTTGTTTCTAGTATGTGGCATTAAGAGGTTTACTGCCTTTGTGTGGGGTATTTCACTTGGCTATCAGAGTTAATAGATCTTCCATAAATGTGTGTAATCCTTTTACAAGAACGAAAACATTGAACTGTGACTATTTTAATGCAGTGTGACTTGTTCTGAGACCCTGGGACAGGGCAAATTAGAAAACCCACATATGGGCTGAAGGCTTATGATTCTTCAGCATGTAGCCACACTGCATATCATGGGGCAGTAGATTATCATTTAGCAGTAGAGAGTCGGACACGACTGGACTTAATTGTCAGGGGTCACCTTTACCTTTTTTTTACTTGCTAAATCACCAGCAGCGTGTACCTAATTCTCTTGCAATGGGTGAAGAGGCCCTAACTGTGCCAGTACCTTGTCTGCATCACGTGGCTAAGCATCACATCACAGAGGAGATAATCCCCAACTGATGCACTGTATAATGTATATTGCAAAGGAAGTTGTGCATAGTACTGGAACTCATGCAAAAATAATCCACAGATAATTATTCACATATACCCAAATTGTTGCATTGGAAGAGCCCCCAAATATGTGTTTTGGTAAGCAAATCCCTGTTAAAACGTTTAGAGCAGGGGTTCTCAACCCCTTTCTGACCGAGTACCACCTCCGGCGCCACTCTCCTGCTGCATACCACCGGAAGTGACTGGCAATGACATCATCACCAGTTACTCCTGGGCTTTTGGAGGCCAGAAAATGCAGGTAGGAGGCTCTGGGTGGGTGGGAGGGCTCTTCTCAGCGTTCCCAAGAGGCTCGGTCACAGGCAGCGAAAACATGGCGCCAAAAGCGCCGTGTCGGAGCGGGGTTCTGGCAGTCCAGCAGTCCAAGTACCACCAGCAGTCGGCCAAAGTACCACTGGTTGAGAACCCCTGTTTTAGAGTTCTCCTTGGGATTTCACCATTGTGAGGAACATGGTGTCTTGGTTATCTTGCTGTTCACTACAAATCCAGGTAATTTATAAATGCAGGAAATAGCACCAGCCAGATCTTTAGGACTCTGTTTTAGGACTCCATTGCTTTCTTTTCTCCACCGTGCACACTGTCCATGTCTTCCCCCCTTCGCGCATTAGTGAAACATGTAGTGTCTCCATGTCCTAAACCGCTATTTAAATGGATCTTTCTGTGACTGCTCTGATTACTTCTTAAGATAAGAACCCTAAAATAAATTCTACAAAGACTTGCTATTTAACTAGTAAAATGCAAGGCACCCTTGACATGGGGGAAATTATATACAGTATATGCCAGTAATGACTATAATTATGAACAGGAATTGAACAGGTATGAAACAGTGCAGTCCCAACATGATTTCATGAACACAAAAATGAGACATAACCTTCTGTATGGTGCAATTAAAGAAAAATACCATTCTGAAATAAACTGCTTCTCATATGAATCACTGATAATTTTGGTAACTTGAATAACGTATTTGAAATGCTTTAAGGTTCAACTGTGATGAAAGCAGTCATAATTAAGGCCACTTCTGAAAGTTTAAATGCAGGCACAGAAGGAGGGTAAGATGATAATTATAGTAATTAAAGGAATTGGAAAAAATGTTAATGGCAATACTGAAAATCAATAAAAATGTAATATAATGTAAATTTAAAGTTAACATTGCTTTTTCTGGGACAAAACAATGAATTGCTACTTAACTGTTCTCATTGAAAGTTCAATGGATGAGAAACCCAAATATTTAGTCAGTGACGGCTGAGGGGAGGGGGCGAGGGGCCCCAGGGCATGTAGGGGGTGTCGGGCTCCGGGTGACAGGGGGCGAGGTGTGTTTGTCAAAGCGGCATTGAGCCGTTTCGTCGGCTCGAGCGGGCAGCGGCAACGGGTTTGGCCCCCTCACCCGCCCTGCACCTCTGTTTGATGTAAAACCGCCACCGGCGGTGACGTCCCTTCTGGCGCTGGGGTGGTGGTCATAGCTCCGCCTCTGTATTTAGTGATGATATACTCTTCCCTTCACACTTCACAGTTGTGTTGTATTAATTTCTGCCATTTTTATCTTCCCCCTTTTTATCTGCCCCTTCCACCAGGAGCTCAGGGTGGTGCAGAGGGTTCTTTCTTCCACCCCAATTACCTTCATGTGTCCTTTTCTAGCTTGTCTTATCAGCCTTTCCTTTCATGGAGGGGGTATGTGTCAGCTACCTGGGGTTTTAATGCTCCCTCAGCCTCTGATGCTAAATGAGATTCGGGTATGAATTATACTCTGGGCACAGAAATGTGGCACAGTCAATTCTTATAAAAATGAAAAGAAAGCCCTTGGAAATAATTACTGAAAAACTGAATGTGAACAGACACTGCCTTATTAATTTAAATAATCATGCTATGTGAGTATAACACCTCCTAGACTATCCTAGACTTTAGTCCAGTCAATCCTAGACTAAATTATGTAACAGTCTTCATGTTCCACCAGCATGAGTGCAAGCATGTCTACTCAGAAGTAAGTGCAACTACTTTCTCTAAACTGTGCTTAGCTGTCCCACATTCGCTCCATGTGGTGTAACGGAGCTCTTGCTTTTCCAGGCCACTGGAAGTAACCCTCTAATAATTCGAGTCTAATTAGCCATTTTCGCTATGTAGCTATTGGTGTGTTCATTTATTTTACTTTTCATTAGTGTCTTTGTGCTTTTTAGAGTATAAACAAAGTGAGATTAGAAAAAAAGAAAGGCAACATTCTTTCTAAGGGGGAAGGAACTGCAAAGCAGGACATACTAATGGCAGTGGAAGGAGATTTTAGCCTCTCTTGCTATCCTGCTTGGGGTTTTGTGCTACTGATTGCTGCATTTGTGATTTTTATGTATTTAATACAGTATTTATGTATTTGGAGTCTGATGAGACAGGTGGGGCATGATTTTTAAAAATAAACACAAGAAAATGGAAGGCAAGCAATGCAAAACGGTGGGACATCACCAACTACATCCGAAACTGCCTCACAGACAGCTTGTCCTGTCAGCTGTGCCAATAGTGCTTTACCAGTTCACAACTGCACAGGCTGATGCTTCAACTGTGTTGATAGAAAAACAGCCACAATCCAGGTTTTTAGAAAAGATGAGAAGACAGAATGGAAGACACTGGACGGCTTGGCAGTGGATTCTCAGTAATAACTGAGCAAATGGGTGATGCCAATTCCCAAGAAAACAGCTGGTGTAGAAGGTTCTCGCTAGTGCTGCCCTGACCTCAAATAAAGACTTAGGACAACCCCTGTTTGGTGGTGGAGCCTTAAGGATCTGTAGGTCCCCTCCTCCCATACATACCTCACTCCATTTTGTCTCACTGATTTCTTTGTACTGTAGCTGGTATCTGAGAGGGATCCATCCAGTCTTCACATATGCTGAGGATGGTGGCTCCCAGGTGACTTCAATGTTCATAGAGGTGCCTGTTGAGCTGGTGTTCAGAACAGTCCAGCTGAGTCCAATGGGAGGGTCAGGTATTACTGTGAATTAAAATACAATTTTTTTTTCCCCAGGAAAAAAGAAACTCTGGTTTTCAGCGTGAAATCCAAGTGTCCCACAAATGTCCAACATGTTTAATATTTTTCAAAGGATCTGAAACATGAAAAATCTGATTCATTTCTTTCAAAACCCAGATTCCTAGCTGGTTCTGGTGCTAGGAGGAGGAATTCTTTTAATGCGCCATAGTGAAACAGGAATGTATGAAGCTGCTTTATAGTGAGTGAGACTATTGGTTGCTCCAGCCCAGTATTATCTTTTCTGACTGACAATGGTTCACCAGGGTCTTAAGCAGAGGTCTTTCCCAGCATCCCTTTTAGCTGGGGATGTCAGGGACAGATCCTGGGACCTTCTGCATGAGAAGCAAATGCTTTTACACTGAGTGATGGTCCCTCCCCTGAAAGGTTCCCCTCCAAATCATCAGAAAAGAAAGGGAATGCACCAATGTTCCAAAACATATGATCACTTCCATGTTTCAAATGAATATATAACATCAAAACCTCAAATACATATGGCTCCAGTGCACTTTTCATTATCGATCTGTTTCTGCCACAAGCCTTGCAGACGAGCAGCCCAATCTTGTCTAACAGGACATGGCGGTGCACATAAGGTGCCTGCTGCATCCTATGCAGGATTGGGCCTGCCCCGGCGCAGCCAGCCAGCAGCCTCCTTGGGGTAAAGGGAGTAACACGGCAGCCGCTCCAGTGGGCCTCCTCGAATACACGCCAGCAATTTACATTTGAGAGGCCCATGTAAGGCTCAACAAGCTAGGGAAGGGGGATAGGATATGGCGGAGGAGGCATCCGCTGATCCCTCCCCCTTCCTGGGCCTGATCCTCCAATTCCATCCCCCCAGAATGCCCTGTTCTGCCTTTGCCCCACCCCTCCACCGCCTGGCGGGGCCATACCTCTCTGCCGCGGTGCTGCTCTGTTCTGTAGTGCCGGAGGAGCAACACAAGCCTCTCCATCGGCGCCATTTACTCTCCGGGTACAGCAAACGTGACTTACGGCATGTTTGCAACACCCTAGACTGGAAGAGCAGTTGCTCCGCCAGTCTATTTGTAGACAGGATTGCGCCATAATAAACTATATTTTTCAAGGGTGCTACCGAGGCTGCAGTCCAAGCCATTGAGCAGCACTCAGCCAGCAGACCTCAAGGACCAAGCCAGTTTCACCAAGCCTTTGAGCTGAGGGGTTCTGTCATGGCCCCAGCACTCACCCACAAAGTTTTACCTTGGTCCCATCCACTGGCCTGCCCTTGAAAAGTCTTGCCTAGAAAGTCAGTGCTTTTGAAATCAAAATTCCTATGAATCATGATATCCTGTGTATACAAACCCTGCAGAAGTAAAAGAGCAACCACATTGCTCAGGAAAAAGTACTGGCCTGACCTCTGGTTGGTATATGATTGCTGACTCATGCCAGTGCTCTCCCATTCCCCCATTTGTCTGTTTTTACAATCCATGTTGGAGCCTTTAGACACAAATGATCTGCTAGTTGATCATTTCCACCCTTTGCCAAGCTTTGTGACAACCCAACAAATTTGCAAATTGCTCCTCTCAGCAGTTGAGCCAATCTCTTGGGAAGTTTTCTACCTTCCACTAAAAAAAAAAAAAAATCAATTCTCAGCACTTCTATGGGCTCCATATGAGCTCTGTGCTTATCATAGAATATACTAAATGAACACAAAAGCTGGATAGAGCTCAATTTCAGCAGAGATGTCGGCAACATTAGGAGACTAAAACTAAAGGGCAGAGTTATTAACCTTTGAAACTCGCAAAAGAAAATCAGAACTACCGTCCATCTGAGTGCTTTGACCTACAGCGGAAGGCTACAATCCATAATGCTCTTGCAATTTACACTCGCAAGAGCTGAAGCTTGCTTGGTGGAACTTTCAAGCAGAGCATGTAATTTCACAAACAGCTTTTGAAAATGAGGTATGGAGGAGTTGTTGCATGATGAAAGGCATAAAGAAGCCAAAAGTAGACCTACAAAGTTGAATCGATTAAAACATTTTGATTGATGAAAAGCTGCCTCTCTAATTGTCAGCAGTTGTCATTTTTTAAAAAAATTGCCTCCCCCTCAGAACTCACCAAAGTAGGAAGCTAAATGTTCGGAGACGATTTAAACAACTCAAAAGCCATGAGAACAGGGAATGACTTGCAGCGCAATCCTATCCAAGTTACACCACCAGTGTAACCAGCAGTGCAGCGAAAACGGGAGGCCCCAGAATGGAAAGGAGATTCAAATCCCCTTTAAATTCCCCCTTGGAGGGGATTTGAATCCCCTTTCCATTCTGGGGCCACCTGTTCTTGCTGCACTGCTGGTTACACCTGTGGTGTAAGTTGGATAGGATTGCACTGTTGGAGGGGTGAAGCAGTAGGTGAGGGAAGGTCTCACCTGCCCAATGCTTCTCCCTTGCACTCCCCCAGCTGGTTTTGTCCCAGCTGCAGAAAATTCACACCTGGAAACCTCAGTAGGCATAAAGGAGTTCCAGGAGGGAGGTGCAAAGAAAAAGGAAGAAAAAGATAAACACTTTCCTCTGCCCAGTTTCTCCCTTCCAAATTGCACCCTCTCCTGCTGCTTTTTAGATGTTCTGCACAGACCCAGGTCTTCTGCCTTTGGTCTGCCTTTTAATCAACTGGGTTGAGCTTGTATGGGGCAATTTTTTCCCTATTAATACACTATTTTGCTGTGCAAGCTGACAGCACAACAATTGATGGAGATATAATGTGATACTCAGTCAACTCGAAAGCATAAAGTCATATGGTAAATATGACCCCCCCCCCTTTCAGATTTAGGCTACATGAAAATGTCCTCAGGGACCAACATCATATGCAGCCACTGCGATTCAAAGTACAGCATCCAAACAAAAACTTCCAGCGCCTCCCTTTTGTTTTATTATGACAGCCTGGACAAGCTGTAAGGCAGCCGGCGCCAACTCAGTAGCGCCAAATAACTGTGCAGTTAGCCAACATAACGGTAATTCAGAACACAAGCATGTCACCTTCCCCTCACGGTTATCTTGGGATCATCATGCTGTTCTTTCCCACTTATTTGCAGTTATGGCACCACACAGCCACACTAAGATCATAGCATAACACCCTAACACTACAACCTTATGAAGCAGTCCATAAACCAGCCCTGCACAGTTCATGAACCCAGACCATGAAAGGCAGCTCACCAGGGGCTTCTGCAACAATGGGGACTGGCAGCATGAAGATCCCTTGCACTGCGTCAGACCATCAGTTCGTTTTATTATTATTAGGAATATTTATACACTACTTTTCAACAAAAAAGTTCACAAAGCCGTTTACACAGCAAAATAAACAAATGATTCCCTGTCCCTAAAGGGCTCACAGTCTAAAAAAGGGCAGAAGAAACACCAGCAAACAGTCACTATTTATTTACGGGTTTAAAAACCATGGTCAATAAGTAAAATAAGTTTTAAAAAAACTTAACACAAATAAAATAAGTTTATAAAGTTTAAAAAAACTTAACACTTTTTAACTTTTTAAACTTATTTCACTTATTTTACTTATTGACCATGGCTTTTAAACCCGTAAATAAAATTTGCTCAAAGCTAATCCTTGCCGACCTTGAGAACCTGAAATCCAGTCACTTAGATTGGGCTGTGTGTTTGGTTTGCAGATCCCCACACCCACCAACAGATATATAAATAGGGATATATTTTGTAATGCCCTTATTCTCACACCAAAGATTGCTGGCCAAGCCCTGACCCCTACTATGCATTGCTAAAGACTGTACTCCATTGTAAGCTGCATATTGCATATTCAGCAGTAGCCTCTACAGATTTAAGAGCCAAGCTGGTCACAAATTCATTAGAAAAACATGATTTTCTGATAATATGCTATCGCAGTTCAAAATATACCTTGGTATCTGTAGTATGTGAAATGGTCGTGCACTGACTGGTTGTGCACTGACTGGTGCCTTTAGTGTTCATGCACATTCATACACACATTGCAATGCATTCTGGGGCAAACCTGGGAAGGGGAGGGGGAGTTGCGTGACCCAGGAGAAGCAACTTGCCCTCAAAACGGTCTGCGCATGCGCGAAACCAGGAAAAGGTTGTGTATTGACGCAGCGGGCCTTCTTTCAGAAGGCCCTGGAGTGCCGGCCGGGCCGGACGCTCCGAGGCCGGCTCCCAGGCCGGCCTCAGAGCGTCCGGAGGGCGTCGCGCGTCACGGAGGTGACGTGCGCGGGGGTGGCGCGTCACCCCATAGCGGCCCGCTCCCGTCACTTGACGGGAGCGACGCCACTGCTGATGCGCTGAGAGACTAATAATATAATGCTTAGGAAAAGTCAGCTTGATAGTTCTCCCATTGGTTTGGTTTGATATGTGTACAGTACTCAACAACTGCCGGCTCAGCTGGCATCAGGGTTGATCATGGCAGATGCTGGCTGAGGCCCCGTGTCCATCAGAGGGCTCACCTGGCCAGGTCAAGTGCTGATTTGTAGTCATAGTACCGATGCTTTCTCAGAGGGTGGGTGGTA
The DNA here is from genome assembly GCA_026170595.1 of Plestiodon gilberti rubricaudatus. Classification (NCBI taxonomy): domain Eukaryota; kingdom Metazoa; phylum Chordata; class Lepidosauria; order Squamata; family Scincidae; genus Plestiodon; species Plestiodon gilberti. The sequence goes on along the minus strand of JANXHW010000002.1, from coordinate 20,438,635 downwards.
CTGCAGGGCTTTGCCTCATGCAAAGCCTTGCTCCAGGGCCTCCAGCACACTAGCACTGGCCCTGATTGTCGAAATTCAGTGTAACAGGTTTAGTCTCTTCAATATTTTAACTCAGTAGGTAAACTAAAGCCCACACTGTAAACATAATACTGAAGCCAGAAAATTTACATTAACCTATCATTCCTTCATCCCACCTTAGCCTGACTCTAAAAAATGTTTGACAAAAGTCCACAATATTCTTCCTTTAAGTTTAAATCTACAACATTTGCCCAGGACAGGTCCATGGGTGTGTACTCATGAGACCCTGCCTGTCATGTTTGCACACGCATGCACACACAGAGCTGAAGGACTGAGACGGTTCCCTCAGCAGTGGCATCACTAGGGGAGTGGGGGGGGACCCACCCCAGATGACACCCTCAGGGGTGTGTGTGTGACACCACTAGTAGCCAAAATTGTGAAAACTTTGTATTTATGAATAATACCATCATGTTATACAGTATATCATTCGATGTGTACTTTCACGACGAATTTTTTGTATTCTATCAAATGTTATGGCCAAATAACTGGAAACATAAAACACTGCTGGATCAGGCCAAAGGCCCATCTAGTCCAGCTTCCTGTATCACACAGTGGCCCCACCAGATGCTTCAGGGACAACTACTGCCTTATTTAACAAAATGTGGATTTAACTCAAAACAGACCAATAAGACTGATTGTTCTGAGAGCTGAGTTGGTTACTGATTTGTTGGGTGACATGTACTGTTATATATTAAAATAAATAAAGTTAATGGGGGTGACACCATGAGTTACCGGACCGGGTGATACCAACCCTAGTGACACCACTGACCAGGAGTCATCTGTAAAAATACATAGCCCTGCCTGATGGGCATCTTTTGTAGAACCCAGCTCAGCCCAACCTTGTTTCTCCCTATTCACCTCTGGGGTCCATCATGGGGGTGACACGTTGAGCTCTTGCACTGGGTGACGCAAACCCTAGCGACGCCTCTGCCCCTCAGGCAGCAGATTGGTGGGGGGCACTCACCTCTCTCTGCCCACTCATCTCGACTGCTTCTCCTGCTTCCTGGATTGGTAAAGGAAGAGGATGGCAGAGCAGAAGAGGAGGTGAAGAGAGGAGAGTCTCTCTTCTCTTCCACACTGCCCCTTTTCTGTTTTCAGTCCAGGAAGTGCAAGGAGCAGAGGAAGCCACACTACCAGGTAAGGGGGGGGCAGCATTTGGCATGTCGCTTCAGGTGCCCGGAGGTCTTGGGCTGTCCCTGAATGCACACATGTTGTATTTTACACCTATTATGGACTTTTACTGTACAGTACTTGCTTGTAGAATGGGTTGTAGCTCAATGATCCGATACATGGACTCCTTCAAACGATCATGTCTTTTAGATACTGCAAACCGAAACCCCTTTTTTCTAAAGATCGCCAGCAAATGCAATACATTTATTGGTAAGCACATTAGGTACTGAAGTTGAGCAACATTAGGCTGAGCTTTGACTGTGGCAGCGACAAATAAGAGAGTGTTGCTTTTCACCTCTTATTGAAAGGAAGGCCAGCAGTGGATTTGGAGCAAAAGGCAAATGAATGCTATTAAGGACTAGGCAGGACCTTTGGCGAGGATGCCAAGTGTGGGAACAGATCTTTTGAAACGAACTGTGCCCCAAAGCCTTTCTTGTGTGAAAGGGAACACCACAAGTGGCATTGCCGTCACAGCTGGCAACCCCTCTAGCACAATAACCGCTGAGAGAAATGGGGCATTACTGTACCGCCTACAGCTCTGCGATGCTGAATTTCAGACATCATTTGCCCTATCTTCACAAGGATTTATTTATTTAAAATGTTTACATCCCACCCTTAGTCAAGGCAACTAACGACCATCAAGAAAATAATCTCATCAAAACCAAAACAATAAAAACAGTAAAAGAGCCACCACAGATCATTTACTAAAAACCAATCCAATCCAATCACCTTTATTAGGCATGTACAAATATAGCAACCAACATGGCCACATTAAACAACTGCACCAGGTCAAACAAATAAAACCAATAAACTTACTAACAGCAGCAATTAAAGGCTTTGGGACTTAGCAGCATTTTCACTACCTGCTGTAAGGCAGTGGGGAAATCTTGATTTTATCTGCTTCACTTCTTCTTGTGTCCCATATTACACTGGTACACTCTACCATGCTTTGGGGTGTACTGGGCCAACTGGTCTGCCTCCCAGATACATGGGTGCCTGGATTGCTTTTCATCTTCCGCAGGGGTGTTCACTGGCGTCGACAGGGGGAAGCGGGGGGGCCGCCGGGGGGTGTCGCGCGTCTAGGGGTGACGCGCGATCACCCCCCCACTTACAGTTTGGAGCGGAGAGTGGGCCCGCCCGCCCTCCCCTGTGTCCGTTTGGCTCCAAAATGAGCCGAAAACGGAGCGGGGAGGGCGCTCTGCTCCTGCGCGTGACGTCACGCGCGGGGGCGGAGCCTCCCCTTAAGGGCGACGCGCGCCCCCGCTCTGGGGTGACGCGCGTCGTCGTGACGCGACTGGGGGTGTTGCTGGAGGGGAGACAGTACTGTAAGTTCCGCTCCGTCCTAGTTCCCGTTGCCTTCGCCACACTGAATGGCTCTGATGGCGAGGGGGCAGGGTCACCTCATACCGGGGAGTAAACGGGAACTAGGATGGAGCGGAACTTACGGTACCGCCCCCTCCTCCAGCGACACCTCTGCATCTTCCTCCTTGCAACTTCCTTTTTAATGTTCTGCTAAAACAGAGTACCGTATCTTTCGCTCCATAAGACGCACTCCCCTCCAAAAATAGGGGAAATAAGCGTGTGTCTTATGGAGCGAATGTGTAATTAGCAATCTTACCTGGGCTTGTGGGGGCATCAGGGAGGCCTGCGCGACCCTCTGCAGGCCTCCCCGATCTTCAGTTCGGCGATAAATGGCTCTTTTCGACCATTTCCTGTTTTCACGAAAACCGGAAATGGCCGAAAAGAGCCATTTATTGCCGAACTGAAGATTGTGGAGGCCTGCGCGACCCTCTGCAGGCCTCCCCGAAGCCCCCACAAGCCCAGGTAAGTAAAAAAAAAGTCCCTATTTTTAGCTCCATAGGATGCATGCGTCCTATGGTCCGATGCGTCCTATGGAGCGAAAAATACGGTATTTCTGCATGGGAAGAGGATTTAAACAGTCTTCTTTACTATGGTGTCCTAACTAATGCTATGGAGGCATCAGAGGACAGATCGAGGCAACACATTAAATCTTAAGTCTATAGAATTAACTGTACCTGCCCATTCAAAAACGTTTATTATAATTTTAATTCTGCTTCTTTAATAGAAACTTAAACAATAAAATAATAATAATAGAATAATAGAATAATAGAAACTTAAACAATAAAAGAGTGGGAAAGGCAGTACTGGGGTGCAACCTCAAAAACGACAGAATGATTTCAGTTCGAATCCAAGGCAAACCATTCAACATTACAGTAATCCAAGTGTATGCCCCAACCACTGATGCCGAAGAAGATGAAGTTGACCGGTTCTATGAAGACCTACAACACCTTCTAGAACTAGCACCCAAAAAAGATGTCCTTTACATCATAGGAGACTGGAATGCTAAAGTAGGAAATCAAGAAATAAACGGAACAACAGGCAAGTTTGGCCTTGGAGCGCAAAATGAAGCAGGGCAAAGGCTAACGGAGTTCTGTCAAGAGAACATGCTGGTCATAGCAAACACTCTTTTCCAACAACACAAGCGGCGACTCTACACATGGACATCACCAGATGGTCAATACCGAAACCAGATAGATTATGTGCTTTGCAGCCAAAGATGGAGAAGCTCTATACAATCAGTAAAAACAAGACCTGGAGCTGACTGTGGCTCAGATCATGAGCTTCTTATTGCAAAATTCAGGCTTAAACTGAAGAATGTAGGGAACACCACTAGACCAGTCAGATATGACCTAAACCATATCCCTTATGAGTATACAGTGGAGGTGAGAATAGATTTAGGGCATTAGACCTGGTAGACAGAGTGCCTGAAGAACTATGGACGGAAGTTCGCAACATTGTACAGGAGGCAGCAACGAAAACCATCCCAAAGAAAAAGAAATGCAAGAAAGCAAGGTGGCTGTCAGATGAGGCTTTACAAATAGCTGTGGAAAGAAGGAATGCAAAAAGCAAGGGTGAAAGGGAAAGATATAAACAACTGAATGCAGAGTTCCAGAGAATAGCAAGGAGAGATAAGAAGGCCTTCTTAAATGAACAATGCAAGGAAATCGAGGAAAACAACAGAATGGGGAGGACTAGAGATCTCTTCAAGAAAATTGGAGATATCAAGGGAACGTTTTGTGCAAAGATGGGCATGATAAAGGACAAAAAAGGCAAGGACCTAACAGAAGCAGAAGAGATTAAGAAGAGATGGCAAGAATACACAGAAGAACTATACAAGAAAGATCTGAATGTTCCTGATGACCACGCTGGTGTGGTCACTGACCCAGAGCCGGACATCCTAGAGAGTGAAGTCAAGTGGGCCTTAGGTAGCATTACTAACAACAAAGCTAGTGGAGATGATAATATCCCAGCTGAGCTACTTACAATCCTAAATGATGATGCTGTGAAAGTGCTGCACTCAATATGCCAACAAATTTGGAAAACTCAGCAGTGGCCAAAGGATTGGAAAAGGTCAGTTTACGTTCCAATTCCAAAGAAGGGCAGTGCCAAAGAGTGTTCAAACTATCGCACAATTGCACTCATTTCACATGCTAGCAAGGTTATGCTCAAAATTCTACAAGCTAGGCTTCAGCAGTACGTGGACCGAGAACTACCGGATGTACAAGCTGGGTTTCGAAGAGGCAGAGGAACTAGAGATCAAATTGCCAACATGCGTTGGATCATGGAGAAAGCACGAGAGTTCCAAAAAAACACCTACTTCTGCTTCATTGACTACGCAAAAGCCTTTGGTTGTGTGGATCACAACAAACTGTGGCAAATTCTTAAAGAGATGGGGGTACCAGACCACCTTACCTGTCTCCTGAGAAACCTGTATGCGGGTCAAGAAGCAACAGTTCGAACCGGCCATGGAACAACTGATTGGTTCAAAATTGGGAAGGGAGTACGGCAAGGCTGTATATTGTCACCCTGCTTATTTAACTTATATGCAGAGTACATTATGAGAAATGCAGGGCTGAATGAATCACAAGCCGGAATCAAGATTGCCGGGAGAAATATCAACAACCTCAGATATGCAGATGATACCACCCTAATGGCAGAAAGTGAAGAAGAACTAAAGAGCCTCTTGATGAGAGTGAAAGAGGAGAGTTCAAAAGTTGGCTTGAAACTCAACATTAATAAAACTAAGATCATGGCATCGGGTCCCATCAATTCCTGGCAAATAGAAGGGGCAGAAATGGAAGCAGTAACAGATTTTACTTTTCTGGGTTCCAAGATCACTGCAGATGGAGACAGCAGCCATGAAATTAAAAGACGCTTACTCCTTGGAAGGAAAGCTATGGCAAACTTAGACAGCATAATAAAAAGCAGAGATATCACCATGCCAACAAAAATTCGTATAGTCAGGGCGATGGTGTTCCCAGTAGCAATGTATGGTTGTGAGAGTTGGACCATAAGGAAGGCTGAGCGCCGAAGAATAGATGCTTTCGAACTGTGGTGCTGGAGAAGACTCCTGAGAGTCCCTTGGACTGCTAGGAGATCAAATCAGTCAATCCTAAATGAAATCAAGCTTGACTGTTCCCTGGAAGGACAGGTACTAAGGCTGAAGCTCAAATATTTTGGCCACCTAATGCGAAGAGAGGACCCTCTGGAGAAGACTCTGATGCTGGGAAAGATTGAAGGCAAAAGGAGAAGGGGAAGGCCAAGGATGAGATGGTTAGACAGCATCACCGATGCAACAAATGTGAAAATGAGCGAACTCAGGAAGATAGTGGAGGACAGGAAGGCCTGGCGGGATATGGTTCATGGGATCACGAAGGGTCGGACACGACTTAACGACTGAACAACAACAAATAGAAACTTACTATATTCACTCTGTGACTCTTACTTCTTGTCTTTGCTTGCATAGGGGTGGATGGGACTAAATATTTATTTACCATTAAGATGATTTCCTGGACTCAGCAGCTTGGTTCTGATTGTTATTTTGGGTTGAAGGTTAACTGTGATGTGCTGCATGCCAGCTGCCCATTAAGTTTCCATGCTATATCACCCGTGATTGTAAAGAGGCAGGAGATGGAGAATAGGAAAGGCTTTCATTATCATTCATTGGGAAAAGCCATATACATTGTAATTAAATTGATACCTAAAGTTTAGCAACACAGTTAAAATTGTGATGTGGAGAAGCCTCCAAGGGTCCCTCCATCAGAGAACTCCAGTGGGCAGGGAGCGGGCAAGGAAAATTTGTTGTATAGGTGCTCATCACATGAGCACTACCCTATGATAATAAGTTATTTATTTTAGGATACAGTCCTAAGTGCACTTAGTAGAGAGCAAGATGTACTGAATACAGGTCCCCAAGTAAATGTGCACAGGATTGTAAGTGTCTAAAAATGTGACCTGCTGTGAAACAAAATAGGACGGTTTGACTAGGCCAGTGGTTCCCAAACTTTTTTGACTCGCGGCTCCCTTGACCTCCCTCGCCGTTAGCCGTGACTCCCCATTACAGTACATAGAAGAAACAGGCACTCTTTACATGCTCAGAGGCACCCTTTCTTATATGTATGTGTATATGTATGTGTATATTCCCAAAACGAGCCCTAAAGTGGATTTTCCATGCTTATGCTGAGCAGCAGCTAAGCCAGGAGTGCGCAGGGTGGGGTTGGGATGCTGCCATCCCTCCATTGGCAGGCCTGGGTAGAGGGCACTGATGTCGTCTGTGTTAGTCCTATTCATGGCAAGAGAAACATCAAAGCATGGGAGGGAAGCCTCAGTTGCACGAGAGAGAAAGCGAGAGAAAGCGAGCTCCTTTTGGTAGCATCTTTGCAAGATGAAAAACAGATTCTTATACTGCCTGGCAGTTTCCGGGGGGGGGGGGGGGTTGTCCCAGCAAATAGAGTGGGGAACTAACTTAGAGGTGGGTCAGAAAGGAAGAAGGAGAGAAATCCTAATAATTAATCAACCAAACTAAACATAGAAATGAAAGACCGTATGTAAAGTAGAACCTGCTCTGCACCATTTTCAATTGCAGTTCTTGCATTTGTTTTGTGTTTGCTTTATTAAAAACATTCAACAGAAAGAAAATACTTTACTTGCAAACCTGCAATGTCTCAGGATTTGGAGAGAAACGAGATGCTGTCTTTGCAGCTCCTCAGCTTATCAATGTTGTTAATTGTTCTTTAACATAAGATAAGCAAGCACTTCGCTCCCGCTGTGGTTAAAAACAAGACGTGGAAACTGCCTACAAACCTGAAGTGTTTTGAAATTAACTTTGAGTGACCCGATGTGAAGAGGCAGCAGCTTTTCCCGATCTTTCTTTTTGCTCTCTCTCTCTCTCTCTTGCAAGCAAGAATATGTGTTAATTACAAGATTAACGCGACGCCCCTGGCTGCTTTTGATGACGCACTTGGGAGTCGCGCCTCACACTTAGAGAACCTCTGGACTAGGCCTACTTGACATGTTGGAAGGGGTGCTGAACTGGCCTGGAACTGGATGGAGTTGGGTTAGGAACAAGCCAAAAGGCTAACTAGGGAACTGCCGGTAGGGTCAGATTGCTAGAGGTGCCTGACTGCTATGTGAAGTATTGGGGAGAAAGCCACTGCCTGCTCTTTTGCAGGAGGCATGATGCAGGGGCCGCTTGGGCGCTCATTGAAGAAGTGCTATTCCAGGAGACATGATCAAGAGCCGGAACTCTGAACTCCATCTGAATGTCCCATCCACCATGGGACAGAGATACAGCTGTAAAGGACAGGAACAAAAGAACGGACAGGCATTTGTTGACAAGTGTAGATGGATCAACCTGGCATGAAACAAACAAAAACCCAAACTCAATCTTGGGCCGGTCCTGGTTGGGAAATACCAGCAGGGGTGGAAAGCGGGTTAGAAATTGAGGATTAAAACAATCTGGGAGTAGTTGGCAGAGGCTGAGACATTACAATGTATACCCAACTACACTAGGTGGCAGCAAATACCATAATGAGTTGCATTAATGGGGCAAGAAAAAAATGACAGCAGATATCATGTGGAGGGGAAGAAAAGAGTAGAAGAAGAGTATTTGGGGGGAGTGCTTCTCAAACGTTTTAGCACCGCGTCCCACTTCCAGTCCAAAAGGTCTTCACTGGACCCACTTCCTGTCCCAAAAGGACTCCACCCCCTCTTCTCCCTTCTCCTCGCTAGTCCCCCTCTTTTACAGCCATCCCACGCCTATCATCAGCCGTCCCTCTTCCCCCTCTGCTTCTTCTCAGCTGTGCCAAGGCCAAATCGAGCCACGTCTTTTGCAAAATGGCCTGGCAAGCTGGATCATTCTTAGGACTCAATACGGCTGTTCTTAAGAGTTTTCTTTGACTTTATGGAGTGGTTTGGGAGTGGCACAAAGAGCTTGCAGGGTTACCTTGCAAAAGGCGTGACTCAATTTGGCCTCGGTGCTGAATTGAATCACATGGCAGCATGGACTGCTCACCCTCGCCGGTCACACGCCGGCCACTCTTGCAGAAGTCTCCCCAAGTCCCCGCCATGGTAGTGGTTGCTGCAGCTCTTCTTGAGCAGCAATAGTCGTTTCCTCTGCGCACTGGTGCAGAGTTTGCAGTGTCTGCCCTCCTTTCTCCTGGCGGTCTCCGGGCAGTAAGGAGGAGCAGCTCATTGCCTGCTGACTGAACTCTCGCACCAGGTGATGGGACATGTTTTGCATGCAGAAGGTTCCAGGTTCAATTCCCTGCTTCTCCACGTAGAGCCGAAAACAATCTTGTCTGAAAACCTGGAGTGCTTCTACCAGTCAGTGTTGACAGTACTGAGCTAGATGAACCAATGGTTTGATTCAGTACAAAGCAGCTTCCAGTGTTCTGATCTAATGCAAGAATTCTGCGACCTAAGCACACCATATGTTCAGTTGTGTTTTCCATTTCCTCACTCATGTCACTAGATAGTTAAGATCCATAGCCACTGTGGATATTTACTGCACAAGGCATTCTGAAACTAATGGGAGTTTTGTCCAAGCGTTTGTCAAAAATGTCATTCCTTTAATTAAGCCTTACATCAAAGCTCCTGAGAGACATACACAATCTTTCTAGTACACCGGCAACAGTAATGAAATTCTTTTCTTCAAGGACTGTCCTGCTCATTCATTCATACATACATACATACAAACATTTACAGGCTGATTTTCAACTTATAAAAACCTTTCTCTGCAGCTTATAATTAAAAAGACACAAAAAAAGAAGAAGAAAAGTACAGCAAGCTAAAAGAACAAGACCATAGTGCAGGACCAGCCAGAGTTGCTGTATGACAGACGGAATAATAACCAGCCACAAAAATAATTCAGCACAGACCAAATGACTGATGGAATAAGGAGGTCTTAGCAGTTAAGGAGGTCTTTCCGAGTGGTGAAGATCAGCAGGGATTGTGAAGAGCTCCAGAAGGATCTCTCCAAACTGGGAGAATGGGCAGCAAAATGGCAGATGCGCTTCAATGTAAGTAAGTGCAAAGTGATGCACATTGGGGCAAGAAATCAAAACTTCACATACACGCTCATGGGTTCTGAGTTGTCTGTGACAGATGAAGAGAGAAATCTTGGGGTGCTGGTGGACAGGTCGATGAAAGTGTCGAGCCAGTGTGCGGCGGCTGTGAAGAAGGCCAATTCCATGCCCGGGATCATTAAAAAAGGGATTGAGAATAAAACGGCCAATATCATTATGCCCTTGTACAAATTGATGGTAAGGCCACATCTGGAGTATTGTGTCCAGTTCTGGTCACCACACCTCAAAAAGGATATAGTTGAATTGGAAAAGGTGCAGAAAAGAGCAACCAAAATGATTTGTGGGCTGGAGCACCTCCCTTATGAGGAAACGCTACAGCGTTTGAGGCTTTCAGTCTAGAAAAGAGGCGCCTGGGGGGGACATGATTGAGACGTATAAAATTATGCATGGGATGGAGAGAGTGGATAGAGGGAAATTCTTCTCCCTCTCGCACAACATCAGAACCAGGAGACATGCCCTGAAAATTGAGTGGAGGGAGAGTTAGAACAGACAAAAGAAAATATTTCTTCACCCAGCGTGTAATTCATCTGTGGAACTCCTTGCCACAGGATGTGGTGATGGCACCTGGCCTAGATGCCTTTAAAAGGGGTTTGGATAGTTTCATGGAGGAAAAGACCATCACAGGTTACAAGCCATAAGCAACCTCCTGGCTTTAGAAGTAGGTTCTCTCTGTGCCAAGTGCAAGGGAGTGACAGCAGGAAATAGGTTATCTTGTTGGCTGTGTGCTCTCGGAGGCATCTGGTGGGGCCACTGTGAGATACAGGAAGCTGGACTAGATGGGCCTTTGGCCTGATCCAGCAAGGCTCTTCTTACGTTTTTATGTTCAGTTTGTTGGAAAACAGACCTCATGGGGTTCAAGAAGCCCCCCCTAGCAGAGGCGTTTCTGCAGCGGTCAAGAGACTCCTTGCCCGTTGCTTTCTCCGCACGGGAATGGCTCCGACGGCGAGGGGGCAGGGCCTCCTTGTTCCGGTTTGTAAACATGGTACTAGGACGGGGCGCAACTTACGGTACCGCCCCTACCGCAGAAACGCCTCTGCCCCCTAGAGAAAGGTATTCAAGAGTTCTTCTATGGCTGGAAGTCTCCACCTGGGCTGGTGTTAGGGGTCCGCATTCTCAGGCAACTACTAAGGCCACATCTCCCTGGAAGACCCCTAACCTGCCGCTTGCTCACTTGTCACTGGGCCCAATCCTCACTGCTACGCAGAGGAAGAGGGTGAGCAGTGGTGGCTGCTGCTCTTTCTTGCTGCCATTCACTCGGTCTCCCCGTGGGCTGGTATGCAAGTGGTGACACTGTGGCAAAGAGCTGCAGCCACTGTTGCCTGCCGTGTAACTCTGGGCGGAGGAGGAGTCGCTGTTTCCACAGGTGGTGGCATGTAGGAAGGGAAGTGGGGGGGTGGTCACAGAAGGGCAACAGACCTGCTGAAGAGCATCTTGCTGTAAGTCTCCTCCAAACTCTGGAACCGGCTCCAAAACCCACCATGAATAAAATAAAATTAACAGAAGATTCAGGTTCTGGAATTTAGAGCATGACAAAGTCTCATTTAACTAGAGGCGACAGTGGGACAGAGCAAGTAAATGTGTGCAGCATGTGTACTAACAGCTCTGTCTTACTGTCATCAGGAATCTGAAAAAAAAAATCCTTGTCTATATACCAAACTGTCTGTGCATGTTCCAGTGTGCATGCTCCTTTTCTTATGTTTTCTTTGCTACAAATAATTCTTTCTAATTATGGTTGCCCTTTTTGCTATCTGCACCCCTCTGTGCTTGACTTCCCTGCCAGTCAAAGCTCAAAGACTGCACTAGGCAAGGCATTGCAAGAAGTCCTAAATTTGTTCTAAACCAACATTTAAATACCAGGTATTTATTATCTTCTCCAAACGTATTTGGGAAAAATGGCTATATTCACATTCATATTCACATTCAATGGGCATACTATAAAGAAGTTAGACTACATTAAAAAAACTATTTTACAAACTACTAACATACCAAGTTTCTTACGGCAATTCTGGTACAAAGACAACGGTTTTAACTTTAACACACAGATACCGTATTGTCCCGAGTATAAGATGCACCTGATTATAAGACGCACCCTTAAAGTTTGGTGCTATTAAAATGTTTAAATTAAATCACTGGCATTAAATTGCAACAGCCTGATTATAAGACGCACCCCTAGTTTAAAAACTTAAATTAAGAGAAAAAAGTGAGTCTTATACTCAGACCAATACGGTATCATCCTTCTTCATGAACTTCAGCTTCTTGTCGATTGGGTTAGCCTTGCTCCTCACCCACTTATGTGCAAGCCCAGGGGCATGCAGTTCCACTTTGTTCTGATTACTTTGTCTCTGTTTCATCAACAAAAACTAATCCAGTAAAACATATCTACATGCTGTCTCTGTTTTTGGAGTCAAAAGGGCAACAGCCCTCACAAATACAAGGGCGCATGTGAACAAGAAACTTTAGGCAAAACAAAAACAAAAAAAGAAGCAGCAAATGTTTGTTCTTGCAACAGACTTTGCCATTATCTAAAAATATTACAGTATATGCAAGAGAAAGCCAAGCGACCAGTAAGGACAAAAGTATTGCTTTGCATGGGATTTTGAAATGCAAGAATTCAACAGTGAACAAAAATAAATGTTGATATTTATAAAACGCCCATTATCAAAATTGCAACAAGTTCACAGCAACAGGAATTCTGACAGTCCAATCCTAACCAATTTTCCAGCTGTGAACAGATTGGGCTGTGAATATTATACAGTAGTTACAAATAGGCTTTGACATTCCTTTGAATTGTGCCTCAATCTCAGTACATATTAGCAAGGATCTTCTAATCTAATGCAACCAAGTAAGGGTTATGAAGACGCATGCCCTGCACTTCCTGTTTTATTTAAAGGGACCACACAAAGAAAGAGAAAGGTAAGTGGGTAGCAGGCCGTCTTGTTGTTTTCCAGTTCGTGTCCTGCTCACTTTTAGTGAGTGGGAAGTGGATTGGCGCGGATCCATCCGCAGCAGGCTTCAGGGAGGTGGCAGTAGACTTGGGATGATTTTCATCCTGAATCTTTTTGCCTCTGTCTGCAGCTTGCTGCTCAATGTGAGCTGCAACAGTCACCTCAGCCTTGGGCTGCTCCTGTCTGCATGGAGTTCCACATTCAGGGGGCCACAAAAGAGGAGTCCCTGTCCTGCATTTTACAACCTGATTTCCTTTAGTAAGAGCATGCAGAGCAAGGCTTCCCAGGAAGATCTTAGTGGGCGGGGAGTCTCAAGCAGCAGAAGACAGTCCTTCATGAAATAACTACACAATGGAATGAGAAGAAAAGTCCAGCAGATGTGGTGGTTAGAGATTTTCACCCATTTTAAAAACAAGGGCATTGCATTCAAAAACATTGGACTTATTGGTCAGTCTGCAATATGTCTGCCTGGACCTAATGCACCCATGAAATGGATCTTTTCTATTATGAACAACACCAGTACAGATGAGAGAAATAAAATGGTACTGGGAACTCTAAAGCATTGCTTGCAATGAGTGTCAGCTTTGACCAAACGTGCTCCAAATTCCATCATCAACTGCTAAAAAACAGACACATGCTGCAGACAATTCTTTCCTATACAAAGTACTCGTCATCAAGAATATGATAAGAGAACACCAGTTACTTAAGCAAGTCTCCTACTCAGCCAAGCAAAATTCAGTACCTCCACTTGTCACTGGTTGAAAGTGCCACCTCACTGCTCTGTGTTCCAGTTTTTAGTTGTGAACATCTGGTCCCCCTAGGACTAGCTCAGGGGTAAAGCATGTGCTCTGCCACCCCAGCTCCACCCACTGAAACCCTTCTGATCAGCTTGGAGAGTCAAATGAAATTAAAATAATTGCAGGTAATTTGATTGGCAAGGGCCATTACTTGAGACTTTAGAGAGCCGTTGCCAGATAGTGTTGGGCTAGAAATAGAACAATGGGTTGACACGGTATAATGGCAGCTTCACATGTTCATATTAAGGGAATGGTGGGTAGAGTATAATGGGGGGGGGCAACAACAACCCTAGATATAAAATCCAAGACCACCAGGTGTCTCTGAACCAGATTGGTCAGCAGATTTCTAGTCATTATTATTGGCATAGAAAATTGGCATGTGTTCCCAAAGTTTTTTTTTTTGGGGGGGGAGTCATTGGCACAAACCAGTTATTATGGGAAAGGGAAAACTGAAAGCTAAAGATAAGTATTCATTTGTAATACAGGAAGAGACTGGGATTAGAGACTATGCCGTTAGAGAGGAACTATTTATGTTTTAAAACCTATTTGTGTAATTAACCGGGTCACACTGACCTCTTAGAGCACAATCCTGTTCGTAGGACAGAGGGACATGCAACATTTCCAGATAAATTTCAGGGCCTTTGGATAAGAATAACAGAGACAAGACTGGAAAGGCTGCAGCCCAAAAACTGGCTGGATACTTCAAGCCAATCTGTGAAATTCAGCCTCACCTCCCAACACAGCAGGGCTTTAACTTCTGCTGCCTTCTTATGGTTGCCAGGTCAGAGTGTTACTGTGCCTATTGAAGCCACAACTGGCATGTTTTCCTGTTAGGGTTTAGACTGCAACCTTGTGCTCCAACAGCTTCCTACTCACACAGCCCAATCCTGTCTAGCTAGGCTGCAGCGTGGACATAGAGCCCACACTGTATCCTATTCAGATAGGACCCAGCGTTGGCAAGGCTGGAGCTCTCCTCGGGGGAAGGGGACGTTCATCCCCTTACCCCAAGTAGAGCCCCAGCTGCCCTGATGGGTCTACTCAAATGTGCGCCACCTATTTTGCTGGCACACATTTGAGCAGGCTGTGTAATGGCGGCCAGGCCCGGGAAGGGGGCCACCATCTTCAGCAGGCTGAGATCTCATGCTGTTCTCATGAGATCCTGCATGATTTCGGCCCGGCCAAGATGGTGGCGCCTGGGAAAGCCGGGAAGAATGTTTTTAGGAAGACTCCCGTGGCACCCCTGTGAGTTTGCCGTGACACACAGTTTGGGAACCACTGGTTTATACCGTTAAGTTCTTTCTAACATTGAATTGAAACCTCCCATATTGTAATTGAAACCCATTTGTCCTGGTTCTCCCCTCTTGAGGAACTGAGAACAAATCCACTCCACCTTCCACATGACAGCCTCTCAGATATTTGTCAGTATTTATCATGTTGCCACTTAACCATCTCTTCTCCAATCTAAACATGCCCAACTCCTTCATCCTGTCCTCATAGCCTCCTCACCATCCTAGTCCACCTTCCTCTGGACCCACTTCAGCTTGTCAATATCCCTCTTAAACTGTGGTGCCCAGAATATTCCAGGTTGAGCCTGACCAAAGCAGAATACAATGGCATTATTATTTCTTGTGATCTGGATACTATACTTCTGTTGATGCAGCCTAGAATCACATTCACCTTCTTTGCTACCACGTCACGTTGCTGAGTCATGTTTAGCTCGTTATCTACTAAAACACCTAGATCCTTTTCTTACTTATTATTGCCCAGGCAAGTATCTGTAATCTTATATTTGTACTTACCGTATTTCTTCGATTCTAAGACGCATGTTTTTTCCCAATTAAGCATTTCCAAAAATGGGGTGCGTCTTAGAATCGAAGGTCTCCAAAAAGCACCCCAAAATGCAATTTTCTTACTTACCGGGGCTTGGGGGAGCTTCAGGGAGGCCTGCGCGACCCTCTGCAGGACTCCCCGATCTTCAGTTCGGTGAAAAACAGCGATTTTTGGCCAGCGATTTGGATGAAAATCGACGTTTTTCGCTGAACTGAAGATTGGGGAGGCCTGCAGACGGTTGCGCAGGCCTCCCTGAAGCTCCCCCAAGCCCATTGTAAGTAAGGAAATTGCATTTTCTGGCGGATCGCAAAGGCACTGCTCAAAGACAGTGAGGAGATCGTCAGCTGCAGCATGCTGGGGCGAGCTCTCAGGTTCAGGAAGAGAGAGCTCGCCGCTGAGCAGAGGGGGCAATATGGCGCGGTAAAAATCAGATCGCCGTGGCAGGCAAGCTGGGGAGAGTTAGCGCTGAGCAGGAAGGAGGTGCGTCTTGCAATCGATGGTTTTTGTTTGTTTTTTTCTGCTGGTGTTCCTGAAATTAAGATGCGCCTTAGAATCGATGGCGCCTTAGACTCGAAGAAATACGGTATATACAAATCTTATATTTGCCAAAGGTGTGCCACTGCCTCTGCAATAAGTGTTGTGATGTCTTTCTCGCAGCACTAAGATGTTGACCTCCCACAGAGGGACCTAGGGGTGAGGACTACACAGGTGTTTTCATTGGGGTTTTTTCTGTTTCTGGATAATATTGACATTATCTACTATGGATAGAAGACTTTTTAAGTCCTTATAATTTTTTTAAATCCTTTTGTTTACAAGCTTTGATGGCTTCTATTTTCAATTTATATGTTTTCCCTGTTTGGATAACTGGCAAAACATACGAAATTTAGGTACCTTTGACTGCAGAGACTTGCTGTTCCTTCTCTAATACTAGCTATACTTGAGAAATTATTTGAATAAAGCCATTTTGAATTCAATTAAAGCATTATTACTTTTACATTTCATAAATATAACAAACAGTACAACGTTATGTGCCAGCAATGCATTTTTGTTCTTAAAGGGGCAGCCCAATACTGTGTAAGATAAGAACATAAGAAGAGCCTTGCTGGATCAGACCAAAGGGCCATCTAGTCCAGCTTCCTGTATCTCACAGTGGCCCCACCAGATGCCTCTAGGCATCCAGGCCAGGTGCCATCACCATATCCTGTGGCAAGGAGTTCCACAGATGAATTACATGCTGGGTGAAGAAATATTCCACTCAATTTTAGTGCATGTCCCCTGGTTCTGGTGTTGTGCGAGAGGGAGAAGAATTTCCCTCTATCCACTCTCTCCATCCCATGCATAATTTATACGTCTCAATCATGTCCCCCCTCAGGCGCCTCTTTTTTAGACTGAAAGCCCCAAACGCTGTAGCCTTTCCTCATAAGGGAGATGCCCCAGCCCACGAATCATTTTGGTCGCTCTTTTCTGCACCTTTTCCAATTCAACTATATCCTTTTTGAGGTGTGGTGACCAGAACTGGACACAATACTCCAGATGTGGCCTTACCATTGATTTGTACAAGGGCATAATGATATTGGCCGTTTTATTCTCAATCCCTTTTTTAATGATCCCGGGCATGGAATTGGCCTTCTTCACAGACACTTTCATTGACTTGTCCACCAGCACCCCAAGATCTCTGTCCTGATCCCATTAGCTCCGTACCCATTAGCGTATATGTGAAGATATGGTGGCCAGCCTAAAGAGCCAGCCACCATATCCTATCCAGGTCCTGGACTGCCCCGGGGCAGCCCGGGTGCACCTCGAGGGAAGGGGACAATTGTCCCCTTCCCAGGGTGTAAGCGGCCTGAGGCCCAATGGGCCTACTCAAATGTACACCAGCTCTGGAGCTGGTATACATTTGAGCCCTCCGTACAAGGCCACCCCGGGCCGGGAGAGGGCTGTGGATATTGGTGAATCTCGCCACTGATATCCCCGCCCCCCACCCGGTGTGGCCAATGGCTGCCCTCCTTCACCACCCAGTTCGCCCTCCCCCTGCCCCTGCACCAGCCGGTGCAGGACGGTCAACCGGGGGAGAGAGGACGGCCCTACTCTCCTTTACTGGTGGCCCTTACTCTCCGGGTGCCGCGAAAGTGCTTTACAGCACTTTTGTGACACCCAGTGCCGGGGAAACACACGCAGAATCTACACAGGATTGCGCCGTAAGTAAAGCAAGTAAAGCTAAGAAAATAAATATTGCATATATTTCCAATTTTCTCCAAGTTGAAGTATTCCCATTAAAAATGAAGAAAAAACAAGTTTTTTCAACTAATTTTTCAGAACCTTTAACATTCCCAGAATGTACTATTGACACACAAGAGAGATTTGGAAAGTTGGGGACTGTCAGCACAATCCTGTGTATGTCAAGACTGGCGGAGCAACCATTCCGCCAGTCTAGGGTGTCGCAAACCTGCCATAAAGCTGGCGCTGCTCTCTCCCTGATAAAAATAAGAGGACATTATTCATTTATCCAGGTATTTATATTACAATGTACAGTATTGTACAATTTCAACGTTTTTGGGGCACATCTTTTTTTCCTTTTGCCTTTCTTTTCCTTTGCATTTAAGTCTTAAGAACATTTAATATTTTCATGCTACAGGCTTCAGTAAATCCTGAAGGCACACGGTGCCATGATTTCTGTTGTTAGCACTGTATAGCTTTTAAAGACTACCCTGTGAATGAATCATACACTGGTGTATGATATCTCCTTCAATATTGAAGGCAGCATTAGCCAGGAAGCTGTATTCTTATTAACAGGAAAGATTTAGGAACTTGGGGTTTTCAAATTAAACAGAACATCAAATTAAACAGTGATTTAATTAACCGGAAGGAACGGCATGTAAAATGTGGAATAATGAATGCTGCAAGCTTAAGTCTTCATCCTAATTTGTAAACCAATGAGTAAACAATGTAGTTTCCTACTGCCTTCTTCCTCCCTGTCTCACTGAACAGTCGTAGGGTCTGTGTGTGTGTGTGTGTGTGTGTGTGTGTGTGTGTGTTGAATCACATGTGATCAGTGTGTAGGGAGGGGTTTCCCCCCTCCACCATTCTTGTAGCAAAAATCCCCCATCCTAAAATAGCAATTTGCAGAATTTTCACAGTGAAAATGGTGGAGGGGAGAATGTTACTCCCTTCTGGGGTGCTGTGCTCTCCCCCCCCCCCCGTCAGTGGCTGTTTAGTGTCTTGAAAGGGCCATTTCTAGTTTTAAACCTATCTATTAAAGATGAATTTAACACAACATCCAATTTGGCCCCAAGTTGAGGTGGAGTCTGTATCTCTATTTCATGATGCTTAAAATCTTAAGAGGCTGGTCAGAGATGTCTCCCCACCTAGATATAAAGAAACCACTTCCAACACGTTCGAAATGTCATAATCCAATTTTACTCCATTCCATTTATTTACTTGGTAGGAAAAAAAATCACCCTTGTGACACTATTTCTATTATTACGATAGCTTATATAATGATGCTCTAGGTCATTGTAGGTCCTAGCATATTGGCAAGATCCACACTTGGTTATATGAGCTAGGAAACCAAACCTGCGAGCAACCCTGGATGAAGTCCCACAGCACAGAAGGGCACACGATGTAACATTCTTAGAACAGCAGTGAAATGCTGACAGATTAATCTTCACCTGGCTGCAGAAAATGACCACAAGGTGTGTGTGTGTCCGTGTGCGTGCCTACTTAGTCGGTCTTCTTTTAGATACTGCTGAGCAAATGGTTTAGACGCTGACAGTGCAAAAGCTGTTCCTTCTCACAAGTATTGAGCTTAACAATCCCTCTCTCAGAAATAGAAGGAGCTGCTGATACAGGGTCCAAACTAGAAGTGATGGTAGTTACTCCACGTGTACAAACATAGGTAAAGGTATCCCTTGACAATTAAGTCCAGTCATGTCTGACTCTAGGGAGTGGTGCTCATCTCCGTTTCAAAGCCGAAGAGCCAGCACTGTCCGAAGACACATGGTCATGTGGCCGGCATGACTCAACATCGAGGTGCATGGAACGCTGTTACCGTCCCGCTGACGCGGTACCTATTAATCTACTTGCAATTTCTTGCTTTCAAACTGCTAGGTTGGCAGGAGCCGTCACGCGGAATTAAACTGCCGACTTTTCGATCGACAGCTCATGGTTCAGTGGTTTAACCCACTGCGCCACCCGCTGGCTGTGTATAAACATAGAACTGCCCTAATCACATATCAAGAAGGAAGTGGGGGGGGGACAATTTTAAAAGCAAAAGGGGTGCACAGGTGAGGACGGTGTTGGCAAGCAATGAAGACAGAATAAAATAGGTGTCTCTCATGCTCCTAAGCATGTGACCCAACAAGAACTCTTTCCTATTCCTACTACATTCTATACTAGTTGAAGCTTCCAAGCATTTTTTATGGGGAGCCCCATATAGAAAGTGTTGCAATAATTCAACATAGATGAATTTGGAGCCCCCCCCCCCACAGCAAATATGATCTTTCAAGGGCAGTGATAGCCCATCCAGAACAGGCAAACACCCAAGTCGGGATTGGCTTTGTCTAGATCCAGGTTCATTTTATTAGCACACATCCAATCCATCAGTGAACTCAAGCACTGATTCAGGACCCGCACTGCCTCCCTTGGATGTGATGAAAAAGAGAGGTAGAGTCGGTAAGGAGGTACTGATGACATTGCAAGCATTGGTCCCTCTGTGGTGCATGGTCGAGCACCTCCCTACCAACTCCCCGCAGTGTGGAACTTGGCGACCCAGACAATCCAGCAATGATGTGATCATGTTATCTCCAAACATCTGGAGGCAGTGTTGCAACAAGTTGCGATGCCACACAGCTGCAGGAGGGGTCCGCGCACCAGTGCAGACCCCTTTCAATAAACGCTGATTGCAGGCCAATTCCTCAGGTGACCTCTCCCAGCGGTTTCATGCAGATGTAAAAAAACACAGGAGACCAGGTGGAGCCCTGAGGGAACCCACTGACCAAAGGGTTGCACAGTAGTCTCCCAGCACCACTTTCTGGGGCCTGCCCAGATAAGAATGAAGTTTCTGATCAGGTGTGGAAGTATAGTAAAACTACCCATATCCCTTGGCAGAGCAGCACAAACGCCTGGTTCCCCTGGGCATGGTTACATGCATAGCACTTGGTAAATGGCTGCCTACATCATCCTACCGTTTTGCTTGGAAAAAGATGAGGGGCCTTCAACAGAGGCAGCCTCATCAAAAGAAGCTGCTTATTCTATATAAATAAAGGGGAATTTTACTTAGCAAAACTGGCTTAAATGCAAGAAGAGAACAATGTAGCAGGAGACATCATGTAAATTTAGGACAGATCTACACTAGAAATATGTTCATGTTATGCCTCTCATAACTACAGGGCCCAATCCTAACTCCCCATATGGTGATGCAGCAGCGGTAGCAGCACGGCCTCCACTGTATGTCTGTATCCCATGAGGGGGTTGGCTGTTGGAGGTCTCCTTGGGGTAAGGGGAAATTTGTAAGCCCCAGCAGTTGCTTATGGGTCAACTCAGACCTACGCCAACGATATCGCTGGCACAAATCCGCGTTGATCTGTCAAGGCGGATCAAGCCCAGAAAAGGGGTTAGGATTCGGCGGGCGCTGCTGTCACTGAACCCACCCCCTTTCCGAGTTCAATCCACCCGTCCCCTGCCCTCATCGTCTCCCTGTTCTGCCCTCCCGTTTTGTCCTACCCCACCCCTTCCTGCCTCCAACACCATCTTACCTGCTTCGGCGGGTCCTCCAGGATCCACCAGCACATGCGTGAAGGCTGTGGCCTTGCCACCGGCACTCTGGCAGCCAGCGCTGCTAGAGCACACTTTATGGCTGCTTTGAAGCAGTCAGCGCCAGCAGAATGAATGCATGTTCTGCTGGCGGGACAGCCCAATAGGATAGTCAAAGTCAAATAGTTGAGCTGTTAGTCAAAGAATTGCAGAAATTGTATATGATGTGTATATTGAGAATTCTTTAAGATTCCCCCTACTGAAATACAGTTTCCAGAGTTGCCAAATTAAATTTGAGGTGTGGATACATTTTTAGTCACCATCTAGACTCCATCACTTACTTCTAGTCTCTTAATATATAAGCTACTTTCAGAAGAGGCTCCCTGCTTAATGATGTGCCAAGGAGACTAATGTAAGAAAGTAACAGGGGTCACAGGCTAATGTCAGTGCCAGGAATCTCAGTTACACCGTCTTTCTTTCACAACTACCACCTCCTTTCCAATTTTGGCCCACAGCTTCTCAGTAACTTCAGCCTGCAGAATATCTCTTGGGAAAATACTGTATGCCACAAAAGCTGGCATTTTAAAACAAGGCACTAGAGCAAATATCAAACAGATAATGATTTTGCTTTTATAAAAAAGTGTGGACTTTATACATGGACTTATTAAACTGGATATATTAAAGCAGACTTAAAAAAAATGAAACAAAACCCAGCTATTTTTCTTTATCGGCTTATAGAACACCAGGCACTGCTCAGAGGATTTGAAGTTGATTCTCAGGCAGTTTTTCCCCAAGCAGTACTGCTAAGTAACACAGCTTAAAGGCATCAGAATTATGAGGTATGTATACTCCAGAAATAACAAGATATGCATGTTGGACGCAAAATTGAAAGGATTTATGAAAGACATTATTTCCAGCTGGCCTGTTTACCCCCATTTCCTCTACAGCTTCTTGCCAATTTCCAAGCATCTAGCCTTCAGCTAATAAAATGATAATTGGCAAAATCCCACTCAAGGGAGGGAAGAGAACAAACAGCTTCTCACATTTGCTTTATAGCGAGTTTCACTTCTGAGCGAGGCTGTTATATCACCACAGAAGCCGATTCCCAACACTGGAAAAGGCATTTATTTCTTTATTAAAATTGTGATGTACCTTCTAATTTAGGCTCAGGGAGATAACAGGCCTTTTAGATATACAATGCCCTTCTAAGCAAAAGCGCAGCTAAACTGTCGGCAGTCTGTGTTGTCCTCAGTCAACAAAAGTTTGCTTAAATTAAAAAAGGCGTACATAACTTCTGGAAAATGCCAGTGTGATGTGAAAATTGTTTTCAGCCAAGCCTATGTGAATATAGTCAGAAGACTACACCCCAAAAGGATTTTGAACTGTTTTCTGCTCACCAAATCTTATGCTTTTCTCTCCCTTAGAGAAACTGAGCGCACTTAAGAAAAACCAGCAAAGCCTTTTAAAGCTATACCTGCAGGACTGAAGCCAATTTATTACATTTACACCACCACAGGTTCCCTAAATCTTGTAACATAACCTCTGTAAAATGCAAAACAAAACTAAGGCCTTTAGATGAGAAGACAACAGAAACTGTGAAATGCTACAATTATTACACTATTAAAATGTATAACATCCAGATTAGCAATTCCGCTGTCAGGAGCTCCCTCTGCGAAGGCAGAACACTAGTTACCCTCTTTTCTCTCTCTCTCTTTTTTTAAAAAGGTCTGACCACATTAGAAACCCTTACTGATCAACTGTAAAATATCTAGCAATCTGCCAGTATATCCTGATCTACCTTTTGCCCTAACCCATATCCCTGAAGTGACTGAAGAATAAAACATATGGGCCAGATGTAGGTACACTAGCTAACCAGACTGCACTATGTAACAGCTAGAAAAATGAAAGTAAACAAACAGTGCTAATAAAAAAGACCAGGAAAACAGGACAGAATTCATCTGGCACCGAAAATGAAGAATGGAACCAGTGGAACATACCTAAGCCGCCTTGGGTGTCCTTATTGGGAGAAAGGTGGGGTATAAATTAAGTAAGTAAGTAAGTAAGTAAGAGCACAATCCTGCCCGAGTTTAAGTGCCATAAGGCACGTTTGCGATGGCTCTAGAGTAAGGGACGCTGGTGCTAGGCTGGCAGCCCTTACTCTGCCGCTGGATCTCCATGCGGCCACCAGAGAAAGGTAAGGGATCTCCCGGCGGCCGCATGGGCAGTCTGGGCGGTGAGGAAGGGGGGCCATTGGCTGTGCCGGCCCGGAAGGGGGCGGGGATGGTGTCCGCCATATCCCTATCCCCAGCCGGCCAGCGCGGCTGTTATACTGCTTCCTCCAACTTCCGCCAGCTATTTAGCTGGCGGAAATCCGAGGAGGCCCATTGGGATTTCCCCGGTTTACACCCAGGGAAGAGGACGAATGTCCCCTTTCCCCGAGTAGATCTCCGGGCCGCTGCAGAGCGGCCCGGAAAGGGGATAGGATCCGGCGGGCGGCCCTGGGCCATCCACCCGCCAGATAGTTACATAGGATTGTGCTGTAAGTAAGTAAGTAAGTAAGTAAGTAAGTAAGTAAGTAAGTAAGTAAGTAGGGAGGCAGTTTCGTAACCAGAGCACAACACAGAAAAGGCCCTATGTCTAATAGCCACCCACCAAAGCTCTGAAGATGGAAGTACCCAATGAAGAGCCTCTAATGATGATCTGAGGACTGGGTACGTCCATGTGAGAGAAGATGATCCTTTACATTCTTTGATCTCTCACAGGATATCTATTTATGATCAAAGCCAACTTTGGATAATCTTTTAGGTTACAAACTGCCCAATCCTATCATTGCTCTCTTTATAGCATGAAGTTGTGACAACAGAGAGCGCACTGCATGCTGGTGAGGGGGGCAGTTGACAGCCCGATTGTTGATGGGTCTCTTTGGACCTATGCCAGCCATTTTGTCTGAGGAGAGCCAGGGGGCAGGGTGGGCAGAAAAATGCACGATGTGTGCGACTGCCATTGGATCCACTCCCTCCCTCCTGTGACCCAGTCAGTAACATAACTATTTCCTAGACTAATGACGCCTCAGATCCACAGGTCAAGAAGAAGGCCACACTTTTAATACCCCCCTCCCTTTGTTCAGGCTCTGATGGAAGTTTTCCTGCTCTGATATTGTAATAGAGCTTTGCTCACTTCAAAATTCTGATGAAGCAACTGCACCCTGCTGGAGCTGCAAATTTTACCTTGTGGCCACAGCCACCTCCTAAGGACTCCTGACTTTGGGAAAAAGGTTTTAACAAAGCAAAAGAAGGATCCCTAGCCCTAGCCGTAGCTGTCCAACCGTACTTTAGACACGTGCAGGATGCTCAGGAGGGTCTACCTGACAGTTTTCAGGGCACAGGTACACTTATACAGAGGAAGACATCAGGTATCCTGGCCTGAAACCATTTAGGGCTTTAAAGGTCAAGACGAAGCACCTTGAATTGCACCTGGAAGCAGACTGGCAACCAATGCAGGCAGACCAGGATTGTGCAGCATGGTCTCAATATCTCACTCTTGTCAACAATCTTGCAGTCACATTTTGCAACTTCTGGATGGTCGACGAGAGGTCCAATCCTATCGTGGGCCGGCTGGCACACTAATGCGGCACGCTGATGTGTCTGCTGCATATTGTGGGCCGGTTGGGTAAGAAAAAAAATACCTCTCCAGCTGCTGCCTGGCTCCCTATGGGGATCCTCAGATCTACGACAGCTCTTTTGCTGGTGTAGATCTGATGAACATTGTTCAGCTGGGGGGCGGGTACAGGAATCGGCGTCCACTGCTGCTATCAAGATTTGCTCCATCCCGCCCCACATCCACCCTCATTCCGGCCCAATCCTTGCCCCAATCTGCCCCCAGTGCCAGCAGACACCTGCCGGCAGCTGGTCGGCGGGGCACCACTGCTGGCACATGGCCTTCTGTGCCTTGCACTGGCAGCAGCGCTCTGCAAACCAGCGGAGAGGCTGCTGTGATGGCATACAACCCAGATAGGATTGGGCCGTTTAGTGTGATATGTTAATGATGAATGTAAATAGTGTGTCTATGTGAATACTGCTTGTGTGTAAATCTGGAGATTACGTCTCTGCCTTTAGAAACTCAAAGGCGCTACGGCAATATGCTCCACACTGGTACCTTTACTCTGTGTCAAGAAGGATTCTACTTTTGCCCCAAAGCAGGTAAAATTACAAGAGTCCTTTGTGACTGAAGTGCCTTGGCTTCTGCGGCAGTGAGACAGGGGATATAGCCAATTTTTCTATAGCTCAATTCAAAATATGGCCCTGGTTCAAAAGGACTTGGAAAGCCATATAGGGCTTCCTTTACAGTTGCTTAAATCCAGTAGCACCCTTTCAGACTAATTCTTTAACAGAGCATGAGCTCGCATAGGTCACAGCCAAACATACTTCTTCAGAATGCATAATGAAGCAGCTATAGCAGCCAGCTGTACAAGGTGGTCAGGGCTGAGCTGACCATGAGGCCAACTGAAGAGGTCGCCTCAGGCAGCAGCTTGGGGAGGGGGCGTCTATCTCTATCCACCTACTTGCCTCCACTGCTTCTCCTTCCGCTCCCAGGATTGAAAAGGAAGAGAGAGAGACAGAAAGAGGAAATGTGGTGGGGAGGAGAGGGCTGAGTTAGAACACTGGAGAAGGGAGGAGCAGAGAATGGCACATCATTGGGTAAGGGAGGGAAGCATTTGGCATACCACATGAGGTATTAGAAAGTTTTGGGCCAGCCCTGAAGGCGGGCCAAAGTTTTGGGCCAGCATCTGAAGTGTCTCAATGGGCAACAGGCCGGGGGTGGGGGGAATTGGCAGGTGCGTTGGGGCAGGGCATTCCTCATCAGTTCACTGTTCCCTCCTAACTTGCCTCTCAAAGTGGCCACTTCAGTCATCCTTATGACTTCAGCCAGCCAGCCGTGCAGCTAGTGTGTTCTATTAACGACATAATGTATGGCTTTAACACCAAGTACTGTATTTCTGACATTTTAACTCCACTTCCACATAATGGAGAGCTCTCCTTGCGAAATGAAATATTCCAGTCATCGGGAATAAGTTCCTAAAGGCTTCAGGGTGATTGGTAATATCAACATGAAAAACACTGCAGAAAATTCATTGCAGAAACTTAGCAAGGAGGCTGAATGCACACATTCCAAAGTTGTTCATGGCTAAGGAAAACTGTAACACAATCTTTGCTTGAGTCTAGAATTTCTGGGAGAAACACTACTCATGTCAGAGGAACTTTGATTCATGTCCTCATGGAAGTGCTTTCCCTCTGCCCTCTTCGGACAGTCCACATCTTGCTCACAATAAGACGCTCTGTGAACCACCTAGCATCGGGCAGTGTCAGATGACTGCAGACCCATCCATTATTTCTGGCTATTAGGAATGTTTCCAGCAGTCCTGGCTAATTCATTGTCTTGCGATACTGTTCCCTACATTGATATGAAAGCACTAATGTTGTTGTTTTAGTTGTACATATGTTTACACATTTTATAATCTTGTCACACACACACACACACACACACACACACACACACACACACACACACACACACACACTGTTATCTACAGATAATAATCTATAGATAATTGGCTCAGAGCCTCCAGTTAGAAAGGTTTCGTAGAGCTTTCTAACTGGAGGCTCTGAACTTTTACCCCTGAAGAAGCCAGTCAAATGAGCTGGTGAAACGGTGGGAGAGTGTAAGAACTTGGTTGTTTTAAAACTTTGGAAGAACTTTTTATCTTGTTTTTTTTTAACCTTTACCTGTTTTTATATGGGAAGATTTTTTAAGAACTTTGTTTTAAAACTTTGGAAGAACGTTTATAACTTTTATCCTTTGTTACATGGCTTTTAAACCCAAAAA
The DNA here is from genome assembly GCA_026170595.1 of Plestiodon gilberti rubricaudatus. Classification (NCBI taxonomy): domain Eukaryota; kingdom Metazoa; phylum Chordata; class Lepidosauria; order Squamata; family Scincidae; genus Plestiodon; species Plestiodon gilberti. The sequence goes on along the minus strand of JANXHW010000002.1, from coordinate 20,411,734 downwards.
CCTTTATTGTCAAGATTCCAGTTGCCACGAAAGTCTCAACAATTTATATGGACTATTATTTTTTATATCTGGAAAACCTGTCTCTCCCCCCCCTATAAATATTACTGTTTATAATATCACCTGAATAACAGACTTCACCCAACAGACATTTCACTTCTCAGCATCTACACAAAGCAGACACTGAACAGATTGCAATTAAACTAAACATGATGAAGCAGGTGGGCAAGGTCAATAACAACAATGGTTTATTATGCAGTAACCAGAGCAACTATTTCCTTCACAGCTCAAAGTACATTAGTTGTTATGAATGAAAAATATAATTCAAGCAGGTACCTAGACCCCCTTTAGGAATAATCATGGTCTGCTAACTGGGCTAAGAAAGAGCACTTTAAGTGGCAGTTCTCTTATATTTTGCAGGACTGCTTATATACTCTTGTTTCACATATCTCCTTTTAATACTTTCATTCCACCCCTGCCTTTGCCTATTTAGCTTCATGCTTTCCCCTTCCTGTCTGGCAAAGATCTTTCTGGTATGCTTTCTTAAATGTCTTGATACATGCTTCAGCACGTAGGACCAGCAGCATCTACAATTGATTAAACAAACATGGCTACTGTTGCTTGGTAGTTCTTTTTTCCCCTCCAAATGCTTGTTTCACCTGATGAAAGTTAAACTGTGATTTGAAGACGCATTTCTGATTGTTTTGTTTTTAATATTCCTAAATATAGGCTTACCATAGTCCCGGAATCGAGCGTGGCTTCGGCCTAGAAAAGACACGAGCCGCTCCCAAGAGTGCACCGCGGCTGGCCAACGCGTTCGTCTCGTGGTGTAGTGGTTTGGGAGTCGGACTTAGACCTGGAAGATCCAGGTTCAAATCCCCGCTCAGCCACGAAGCTTTCTGGGTGACCTTGGGCCAGTCACTATCTCTCAGCCCCACCTACCTCACAGGGTTGTTGTGAGGACAAAAAGGAGGGGAGGAAATATGTACACCACTCTGAGCTCCTTGGAGGAAGGGCGATATAAAAATGTGAAAAATAAAATAAATAAATTTACCGGAAGCTGAGGAAACCGCGGCTTGCATTGGCCTGCCACGGTGCACTCTTGGGAGCGGCTCGTGTCTTTTCTAGGCCGAGGCCACGCTCGATTCTGGGACTATGGTAAGCCTACCTAAATAAGAGGTAAACTGATGGACCTATGTCATTCCTGGCTAGGACACTAACAGCCCAATCCTATGCAGGTCCATTCAGAAGTAAACCTCATTGAGTTCAGTGGGACTTACTCTCAGGTAAGTGTGCACAGGATTGCAGTTTAACACACCCATGCAGTCCTTCTATTTCCCTTGCTGCTTGGGAGAACAACACAAATTCAGTTGGCTTTTCTTTGAATGGATGCTCAACCAAGAAAATGCCTTTAGTGGGTTTGGGTTTTATTTCTGCACCTGCCCACCTTTCTTATCCACAATGTTTATTCTTTCAGGTCTTTGTTTACTGTTGCGGTTCAAAGATCAGACACGTGCAGTAGAATGTGGAATTATATAACAAATGTCCCCTGCTTCTAAGATAGTACTGTATGTTTTATGCTTTATGGTCTCTTACGTACCAATGTTTTCCTTTTGGGATGCCTTGGGGTTGAAATAAATAAACTGAACTCAATGAAAAAGAAATAAATCTGTCAAGCAAAGATTAATGTTAACTTGAGAAGCAGCATCAGCAAAAGAAAACCAAAAACCTGACAGTAAATCAAGTTTTTTTGTGGGGAAAACGTTCACTCCGCATTACAAAAATATTTGTTCAGCTACCAGAAATATCTAGAGGAAAAGAGGCATGGCTTTAGAGATGGTAAACCATCAAAATAGGCTTCAGTTACCAGAAACAGAATGTCCTAGAGAAGCAGCATGACAAAGAGGCAGGGTAAATATTGGAAATCACTCCAAGATCTACGGTAGATCACGAACCTACCTTCTTCCCAACTTCGGACTAAATAACCAATAGTATACCTTCCAACATTCTGAATCTGTTGCTTCTCACAACAAATACAATATTTTCTCATGTGAACTTGCCTCTTTCTTGAGGCTGTTCTCCGAGTTCCCCCACCTTCAAGGTTAGGCAGGTGGTGACCAGGGAGAGACTTTAGAAATGTCCTTCTTCACTTTTTAATCTCTGCTTAAAGATTAATGGTTTTACTGCTCTGCTGTTTTATTTAAAAGAGTTACATTGTTTTAGTTGCGTTTTTAATCTGGTATTAATTTTTTATGTCAGCCACTCTGGGAAAGGAAACAGTAAAGGGTGGGGTATAAATGACTTAAATACATGAATACAAATAATTCCAAAAATATGCCTAGCTGAATATGCAGCCAGCATATTCTGGATATTTCCAGCAAACTGGGAACCAAAATCATGCACTTAAAATAAGTGGGCATCTTATTTTATTACTATGCAATCCGAATCGCTGAAAGGTGGAAATAATTTCAGAATTTCAGAATAGCTGAAAGGTGGAAATAACACCTGCTGGTTCTTAAATGAACAAAAAGCTGCTAAGGATTTGAAGAATGTTCTGTGGATAATAGTTAAGGAAGAGGAAATCAGAATAATGTGATGTGTGATCAGTACTTACAGCTGAACTAGACATCTGCCAGAACTTGCAGTTAGATGGCATGCTTCCCAGTAGAAGTGTTCCTTTTTACACACACACACACACACACACACACACACACACACACACACACACACAGAGCCATGGAGGGGAGGGATTCTTATCAGGGCTGTGATGCATGGGGAGGGGGAAATTAGCTCCTTCCATACTCCTACCAAAATTCATTCCCCACCCATTCTGTTTGTTCCCAAAGCAGCTTTTTGCTAAATTAAAAAAAACACCACCACCACCAAAACAGCACTTCTCCAGCAGAAAATGTATTTATATGCCTTTTTAGGAACATTTTTTTAAAAAGCAGAAGTCAAAGGAATAAAAAGCTATTTTGTAGAAATGATCACTTGGAAGTATTTTCCTGGTATGGACATGGTGGATGCAGTGTGGCACAACATTTCTTTTTTATAATTACTGTTCATTGGATGCCATAACAACTCCATATTCTTTAAATACTGGCAGAGGACTTGTGTTGAGACTGGATGTTTCCTCTCTGTCCATCCTCCCTGCGGCTGACACGTCTGCAGAGCCTAAAATGAATCTAGCATCATTTGTAGTTGCCTTCTGGAGGCTTCTGGGTAAATTTGCTGACAACTTGATATCAGCGTTTTGTATGGGGACAAGCTAGCATCTTTGTCTATATTAGCCACTGAGAGACTATTACTTCAGTTATGTCCCTGGCCCCACTTTTTTTGGCAAAAGGCAGAGTTTTGAAAGAACATATGTGTAAAGGATTTTCTGCCAGGAACATGTTTTGGCAGCTGTTCATAGCAAAGAAAGGGGCCAAGACTTCTTCCTTCGGTTGAAGGATTTCAGTAAAGAACAGGTGATGATCAATTTCTCTGCCCCCCACACTTTGTCCAAAATGCCCTGGTTTAAACAAAGGGCCAGTGTCCCTTTCCCAAATATTTACTAACCACTGAAATAGCATAATTAATCCTGAAGCTACTTACATGTTTGTTCAGTCCCATTGACTTCAACACGATTTATGAGCTTTCAAGCAGGCCGGGTTACTGCCCATGGAGGGCTATTGCTACATGCTTTGAAAAAATTCTATTTCCTCTATTCCAGTGGTTCCCAACCTTTTTAGCACCAGGACCCCCTTTTGTAGAATGATAATCTGTCGGGACCCCCCTAAGGCCTAGGACCAGAAGTGATGTCAGTAAGCAAGAAGTGATGTCATTGTTTTTAACAAGTTACACTGTTTAATAAATCACACTTTTAAAAAATAAATCACATTTTTAAAGTTGTACTCATAAGCAGTCCCATGGGGGGGGGGGAGAGTGAGCTAATATTAACAGAGATGCTAAAAGGGAAGCAGAAAGTAACACACAAAGTGAGCAACCAAGCCCCAAGAGAGCATCAGACACTTCTTTCTCTGCAGTGGAAGGGGGGAGGACTGAGTCACCATCTTGGGTGTGGCCATCCAGCCAACATCCCACAACCCCCCAGAAACCGCTTCGCGACCCCCTTGGGGGTCCCAATCCCCAGGTTGGGAACCACTGCTCTATTCCATGGAGTTGCATGAGCTCCCCACTCACCCACCCAGTATGCCAAACCTGTTCAGCCTGACGCCTCCCTTGACTTCAGTAGGAGCAGAATTTGCTCCACATGACATGTGACATGTATACATCTTCTGAAAGGTATTTTTCTGCTGCTCTCATTTTTGGGGAGGAAAATGTTCAATTTTTGAAAGAGAAATAACAGTACATTTCGCATGAATGTTTCCATCCTAAACACAGTTGATGCTCTTTACATGATATAACCTTATATTTAAGAGAAGAATGCGTGGAGGGTGGGACTAAGCAGCATGTCATCAGTAGGGTGGAGCTACTACACACATTTTCAAGAAGACCCTCATGAGTTCCGCCTCCATAAGAGAGGGAACGCCTAAACTGAGCTTCTATCTCTGTACTATCTCAAGCTGGGGAGGCTGCATGAGCCTTGTGTGATGATAGTGATGTTGGTGAGGGTAAATAAAGTTTTGTTCAGTTGTTACTTTTGCATGGAGCAAAGAATACAGGGTACTGGAACAGTGAGAGCACGCCAGCGAGCCCTGCTCCCATGCTGATGTGCTCCAAAGCCCTGGCTCTGCCAACTATCCTAAACAGCTCTTGTCTGCAGCTTTAGATGGCATACAAATAAATCCAATAAATAAATTTAGGAACAGTACCTACCAAATCTGAACACCTAGAAGGTATGCTATGGACTCTTTGTAGGGTTTGTATTTTATATTAAAGATTATTTTGAGCACGCACCTCATTTTCTCCACCCCTTCTGCAGGCAATAAAATTGGGGGGGGGCACGTTGTTGGTGGTGGGGAGCTGAGAAATTCTTCAAAGGTTTTAGGAAGGGCTTCCCACTGATGAAAGTGTGCAATTTCTATGCTGAAATTATCCTGCTTTGTGCCATGAGGTTGTTTGGTACATGAACATAATTTGAAAAAATTATTTTCGTCTAGCTTGACATTTTCTCCAGTAAAACCTTGTTAGATGAAGTAACGTGGCAAATATCAAGCACTGAAAAGCTCTATTTAAGCTCATAGATGGAACTTAAAGGACAGATCACCCTAGCCCATAAGTGCCATTGCAAATAATTATACTACAGCAAGGTTCAATTTAAAATAAATTGCTTTCTGACCCAGATCCAGCATGAACAAAGCAATGATGTTCACAGCTAGCAGCAGGAAATGGAGAGGGAGCCCTTGACGTAACAACAGGGCCAAGCTGAGGATTGAGATGCATGTATTGTATTTTATACATTAAGCAGGACTGAATGCAAGGGGAGATTGCAGTAGTGATTCATGTATTCTTGTGTGAAGTTGCTCATCCAGTAATATCTAATCCCAGCCATAGGGAATATTGGATTCCACAGTACACATTCTCATTATATTAGCCTTTTCACATTAGATTAGCCGTAGGTTGGTTCTACAAAAAACATTCAGAATGTTACTGGAGCAAATGTTCTTAGCTCTAGTAGTTCATTTTGAGAATGTTTGGACAGTATGGCAGGAACTGTTGTGCCATAACATAACACACCTTAGAACTAGCAACTGTGGCTGGCTTTGCTTATCATGTATAACTTAAGTCCTGAAAACTAAGATGAAAAACATCAGCCTCCAGAATATAAAACAAACTCTGAACTTTGAGATCCGCAATGTAGAGATAAACACACAGACACATATTTTGATAAACAGGATTTCACTGGTGCCAAAGCAAAGGTTGCTCGAAGAGGCCATTGTGCAGACATGACTTCACTGGTACTCTCTAGAGAAATTTCAGTTCGAAAATAGGGGAGCACAAAATTGGGGTGTGTGTGATTTGGGAAGGTCTGAAACACCTTTCAAACGTTTTGCAGGCAGTTTACCATTGGTTGGCAGAAACAATCTTTTCCTTTCTGCTTTTAAACATTTTCCATCACTTCTTTGGCAGCAGCAAAAGCAGTGGGTTAGGGTTGCCATCCCTCCAGGATTGGCTAGGACCCTTAAGGAATCAGCATCAACCTCCAGAAAGCTGAAAGCAATCTTGGACAGCAATCTCCAGAAATTTCCCATCAATGCTGGGAAAAAAGTCTCCAGCAACAACTTCAATCAACATTGGCAACCCTAGCAATGGTAGAGTTCTTTTTAGTTGGCTAGCTTTCACTATCCATATGATTTTTCCCCAGAATGCCCCAGGTCATAATACTAAGTGGACTTCTGGGGGGGAGTGGCACCACACTACCAGTGTCCAGTTCTTCCCCAGAAGCCCCCTCAAAATGTCCCACCATGATGTAGCATCATTTCTGGGGCATTCCATGTTAAACAGCACTAGCCAGCCACCAAGAAAAACTCCACCAAGGCTGCTAACCACTGCCAAAAAAGTGATGGCAAAAATAATTTAAAAGGAAAAAGAAAGGACAGCACCAAGTTGACCCTGAGCCTTTTGAAGAATTTCTCAGCTCGCCCCTCTGCCAAAGTGCCACGCATTTTTGTCACCTACAAATGGGGTGGAGAAAATGGGGAGCATGGTCAGATAATCTGGTAATGCAAAACACAAACCCTCCAGAGGCTGTACCATACCTTCTAGTTATCCTGGTTAAGAGGTACTATTTCTAAATGCATGTTCGTATTTGATTTATTTGTATGCTGTCTTTCAAGCTCAGTTCTTTCAATGCAGTTTACATAAAAGCCAATGCAAGTTTTATACATGGGGTTCCATGTACTCTCTAAATTTTTGCTGCTCTAAATAAATGTGCACCCTCAGTTTCAATCTAGGGGCAATTCAGTCCAGACATTAGTTTACTACCCCAGTTAGGGCGCAAGTGCACAAGACAGAGATCCATCACTGACAGTCCAATCCTAACCAACTTTCCAGCGCCGATGCAGCATGCCAACAGCACATGCTCTGCATTCTGTGGGGGAGGGCAGTCACAGAGTCAAGGGAACATTGGGGCTGCATTGCAGTTGCAATGGAGTTGGAAAGTTGATTAGGATTGAGCTGTGAATCTCCTGATTGTTGTTCTTGGTTGTTGCTTTTTTAATAGGACAAATGTCTCCACAGAGATCCCTACTTGAATCAGGGAAGTAGTACTGGAAGAGTAAGAGTTAACCTTTCCCCAATGCCATTTTCTGGATCCAATCCTGCTGCTACTTGCAGCTTCCTCTTGTAGCTCTTTGAACATAAGAACATAAGAAGAGCCTTGCTGGATCAGGCCAAAGGCCCATCTAGTCCAGCTTCCTGTATCTCACAGTGGCCCCACCAGATGCTTCCAAGAGCACACAGTCAACAAGATAACCTGTTTCCTGCTGCCACTCCCTTGCACCTGGCACAGAGAGAACCTACTTCTGAACATAGGCTTACAAGATTTCCAACTGGGACAGAGTGCTAGACCTTTAGGAGAAGGAATGTGGGCAGGTGTAGTTTGTTAAACCTTAGAGCACAATCCTAGGCATGTCTACTCAGAAGCAAGCTCCATTGTGTTCAGCGGGGCTTGCTTCTGAGTAGACATGCCTAGGATTGTGCTCTCGGGTTTAACAAGCTACACCTGCCCATATTCCTTCTCCTAAAGGTCTAGCACTCTGTCCCGGTTGGAGATCTGGTAAGCCTATCTAAACATGTTTGCTGATGTGTCAGGAAGCCTCTGTAACTCATATGCTTTTAAAACGTTTTTGCTTCAGAGGAAAAGGTGGAATATAAAAATATAATATAAATAAAAATATATTTAAAAAGTGGAATATAAATGGCTTAAATAAATAAATAAATAAATAAAAATAAAACGTCAAGCTGGCTAACGATACAAACGTTTTAAAACAATCAAAGAGTATCAATAAAACAACAACAATAACCCATTAAAGCAAAGAGCAAACCACAAACCGCACAACCACAAATCCAAAATAGGACAATAGATGGAATGTAATCACTAGTCACCAACTCCCCGAAGCTCTGGAAACCACCAAGCAGTGAAATGTTGAGATAGAGCCAGGCAGGCGTCTCTGGGGAAGGTGTTCTAAAGCCACAACTCTGGGAATGAGTAGGCCTGTCTCTCGTGATCTCTGCCAGAACCAGGGGACACACAGAGCAGTTCATTTAGGGATTTCAAGGTAAGAACTAGCACATTGAATTGGGCTTGAAAATAAATAAATAGGTAACAGATGAATACGGTGCAATACTGAAGTAATATGTTCCAACCTGACAAACTCAGTCAATACCCGGTCAGCAGCACAGTCATTCTGTCAGAAAAAAAAAAGTCTGGCAGCTGCCTCCTAGGCCAACTGCGTTTTCAGACACTTTTCAAGAGCAGCCTTATGTAGAGTACATTCTAGTTATATTCAGGCTACAATCCTATGCACATTACGTGGGAGTAATAAACCAGCGGTGGCTTAGTGGTTAAGACGCTGAACTGCAAACCGGAAGGTCGGTAGGACAGCAGTTCGAGACCCGAGTGCTGCGTGACGGAGTGAGCTCCCATCTCCAGTCCCAGCTCCTGCCAACCTAGCAGTTTGAAAGCAAGAAATTGCAAGTAGATAAATAGGTACCGCTGCGGGGGGGAGGTAACAGCACTCGGGTAGTCATGCTGGCTACATGACAACAGAAGCGTCTTTAGACAGCGCTGGCTCTATGGCCTTAGACATGGAGATGAGCACCGCACCTCAGAGTCGGACATGACTGGCTTTCGAGCCTTTACCTAAATCCCACTGAATCCAATGGGATATGCTTCCAAGTAAACACACCTTTACTGTGCTGCATGCATGTCTGGAAATGATCAAAGTATGAATGACTGTGGCCACCTCTGTCTTCTTCAGGAAAAGATGCTGCAGGTGCTCCAAAATAAAACGTCCCATATCCTAGTTGCTGCTATCACCTGAGCATCCCAAAACACCAGGCCAAAACACACACACACACACACACACACACACACACACACACACACACACACACACACACACACACAAGCTGTGAACCTATGTCTTAAGAAGGAATGCAATTCCATCTAAGGCAAATTCTATACCTATCACCAACAAGGTGAGTTTCACATTCACTTTCTTTCCCTACTTTATCAATGTTATATTGAACATTGTCCCTTTCAGGGTGGGAGGAGAATCTTGGTTGGACTTATATACTCCTTTCCTATTCAGATTGGTGCAGACTAGACTGGAAATCACTAAACATAATAAATATAACTATAAATAGAAAACAGTGCCAAACTCTATTGTAGAAAGCTATGCCAAGAGTTGTTGATGCTTTGGCTCCTTTTTACTGCCACCTGGATTGCAGGGAACGGGCAGAGACGTTATCGAGATAACTACTGCATTATCTGCACAGGGGGACATGTGCAAGGGTTTTGCCCCATAATCTTCCACAATACAACTACCATGGTTGTAAATGTCTCCATCATGCACCATGATGTCTGAAGCTGCTAATGAACTAAACATTCCAGAAAACAAAGTGCTCTCCAATCTCAAGACCCACCCAAGAAGTAATGTGGCCAAAAGACAGAAGAACTGTCATTGTGATTCTCAAAGGCAGCAATTTATCTAGCTTAAGTTGAACACTGTGACCAGACATTGCCTGCGGCACTCTTGGAATCCATGCATGATGCTTGTACTATTCTGGCTTCAAGAAAAATGTCACTATGTTCTCTCCTACCATGGCAACATCATGCATTGCCTGCTTTCTTGATTCCTGTTAAACAGATTCTTGGGAAGCTGCTTTATGGTCTACAATAGGCCTAGTCTAGAGTGTCATACGCATCCCTTCTCCAACTTCTTTGTCTTTACCAACCAACCTCCCACAAAAAGTTGATGGTGTTTTGAAAAGAAGAACTGTTCCAAATGGAGGTAAGTATATGACCCCACACAGAGAGAGACAAAGAGTTGTCCAATATGTATGCAGAGAAAAATGATCTTTCAGGGTGCCCTAAGATTGCAGGGTGATAAAAATCAGTGTGCACGATCTGGAAAAAGCAATTACCGGTAGTCTGAATTAAACTTGTCTGAAGTGGTTTGATTCCTTGTTAGGCAAGATGATTATCAGTCACCATACCCACACATACTCATCATGGCACGCACACACACGCACACGCACACACAGCATTTATAACTTCCAAGGAAGACCCACAGCTGTATTAGTCTGCTGCAGTAAAAACAACGAAGAGTTGTTTTAAATATTAACATATAAACTGTAGTACAGTATAAGCTTTTGTAAATCACCGCCCACTTCATCAGATACATCTCAAAATGCTGTAAATCCAGTTGAGTGCCTGTGAATCCCAGGGATTTACATCCTTGCCTTCTCTAACACCACTGCCCTCAGCTGTTCCTTGCTGCTTCGTGCCTGGAACTACTCCCCAGAACACCTGTAAGATACCATCTGCCTCCCTTCCTTCAAATCCCTCCTGAGAACCCTCTCGTTCAATGAAACCTCTGGCACAATCCCCATATCTATTTACACTATTTCTAAGGTAAAGTACAGGTACCTGAAATAAATGCACATTTCCCTCCTGTTTACTTCTGCCTCTATTTCCTTCCCCTTCCTCTGTTGTCTTCTCTATGCCAAATTTTAGATTGTAAGCTCCCCAGGGCAGGGACCTGTCCTCTTGTAGTTTCTCAAGCACTTTACACATTGATGAAACAACAACAACAACATGAGAATGCTTCACTGTGCACCCAAGACCCCAATTTACCACCATTATAATTGGTGGTTCCCATCCATGCTGATAGCCTACTTTGCTGGGCTTATAAGGAAGGATGCTCCAGATATAAGGAAGGAAACACGTGGGAGTTGTTTAGCAACTGCTTCCCATCTTCTCAGGGGCCTTTCTATGCGGGAGTATGCAACAATGACCAGAAGCTTGCACCAAATTTCCAAATGCTAAACACCAGTTTATTGTAACATTCTCACCATTCATTTTATACACTTCAATGCAGCCATTGTTTGTGCTGTGACTCAAGAGGGAAAACAAATTATATCTACTGTATTCCAAATGGACGAATTGAAGAATGCTTATAATATACATTAATAAAGATTTCTAGACATGCCCGATTGTTTCTGTCCCTGACAGACACATAGCAGGACTATGGATGTGAGTGCATATTGATAGCAAGGAACCTAAGCAAAAAGTCCTCATCTCATATATAATTGCGGGCGGAGAGCATCTGCGCCAAGGAATGGATCAATCCAGGCAGCAGGTTGAGGCACAAAGTATCCTCTTTTTACTCAGCATACCTGCAATGGTCGTACTGCCGGCAAGCGAGAGTACTGTATTGTGCAAGCATGCCCTTTGCAAATAAAGTAAACTAACACTGGAACAAATAAGAGTTTTCCAAAAAGTAATTAGGCCCAAAATATCCCAACATAAAAAGATGACTCTAAATCAGGGGTTCTCAACCTTTGGAGGCCCGGGTACCCCCTACCACGGTCCAATTTTCTGAAGTACCCACTGCTAATTAACTGCTAATTAACTGGATTAATCAATTAATTAGGTAATTAATCATTAAATAAAAAGTACTAAAACAATTTTAAATGTGAAAAAATGTCTTATTTAAGAGTGTGTGTGTGTGTGTGTGTGTGTGAGAGAGAGAGAGAGAGACAGACAGACAGACATGCAAGAATCTATTTTTTTCTCCAAGTCACACTTCCCAAAAATAGCTCCTCCCTCCCCCACCCCACCAAAGTATATTTTCCAAAGTACAAAAATAAGCCCAAAACCAAAATCAGAGAGACAGAAGCAGTGGCGTCACTGTGACGCGCGTCACCCCAGAACGGGGGACGCGCGTCACCCCCCCGACTCACCCCCCTGACACCCCCCCCTACAGAAACTTACCTTTTCCGGCGCTCGTCACCGGCCGGGAAGTGCTCCAGGGCCTTCTGAAAAGAAGAGGCCCTGGAGCGCTTGCGTTAAAACGCGAACTTTGAAGATTTTTGCGCATGCGCAAACCCTTTTCTGAGGGCAAGGGCCTGCCCTCTTGCCCTCAGGAGGGTCTGCGCATGCGCGAAAACCTTCAAAGTTCGCGTTTTAACGCAAGCGCTCCAGGGCCTCGTCTTTTCAGAAGGCCCTGGAGCGCCGGCCGGGCCGGACGCTCCCCGGCCTCGGAGCATCCGGCCTCCGGAGGGTGACGCGCGTCACCCCTTGGCGCGCGTCACCCCCCGGCGGCCCGCCCCGCCCGCCCGCCACGCTACAGTGACGCCAGTGGACAGAAGGGCTCTGAAAATAATTACAATTTAAAATCCATGTTAATTAACACTTAATTAGCTGCTGATGGGGCAGATAAAGGGCAGGGCTTGGCGTACCCCCAGCAAGAGGTCCGCGTACCCCTAGGGGTACCCGTATCACAGGTTGAGAACACCTGGTCTAAATATTTCACATCATATTAATTTATGTTTTTCATAAAAACAGTATTTTTTCATGCAGGAAGGCCGTTGGCCACTTCTAGGGGTGGGGTGGGTGAGAAGGGAGGAGGAAGAGAAAGCCCCCAGTTTCCCTTCCTAATTGCAGTGAGTCTTGGGTAGCCATCTTGTGAATTATTTTCTCCAGGATTGTCAGCGCAATCCTCTTCAAAGTGCCGGTGATGGAACGAGCGTTCCATCGCCGGGAGATGTCGCGAACATGCCGTAAAGCACGTTCACGTCGATTCGAGAGCAAGGAAGCCCGGCGCAGAGGCCGGCCTCCCATGCTCCGGCGTCGGAGCATCCTGGACCCTGCAGCCGCCGGACCAGGTAAGCAGGGATCCAGTGGGTGCGGGGGCATTTCGCCAGGCGGGGGAGGGGGGCCATTGGCCCAGCCAGCCCGGGAGGGGAAGGGGGATGGCCTTGGCTATATCCCGGCCCTTGCCATGTGTCTGGGCCATTACACGGCCTCCTCTGACTTCTGCCAGGAATTTTTCTGGCGGAAATCCAAGGAGGCCTGCCCCGGTTTACACTTGGGGAAGGGGACGAGCGTCCCCTTCCCGGGTAGACCACTGGCCCGGTGGCGGCCTGGCCGCCGGTGCACAGGATCCGGCTGGCAGGATTGCGCTTAGGCAGGATTGTGCTGTGTACAATTGTACAATCTTACGTTCTTATGTTCTTAATTACATCCCGTAAGTATTTCCTGCTTCTTAGCTGGGGATCCCACTGATGTGATACTAATGGATAAAAGAAAATAACACAAAAGCAAAGGATGCTGTGAATGTTTATCCAGACAGACAGCATGACCAGACGAAAACAGTCGATGGGAGGGGAGGGAGAGCCAGCATCTGCTGCTAGTGTTTGAAAGGCATCCGTTAAAATGAAACTAAATTGTGGCTAAAATTGTGGCTACCTATTGAACATATGATGCCACTTTATACCAAGTCAGATCATCGGTCTATTTAGCTCAGAAACATCTACACAGATTGGCAGGAGCCCTCACGATTTCAGACATGGATCTTTTCCCAGCCTTTATGGAGGATGTGAAAGACTGAACTCTGGAATCTTCTGCATGCAAAAAATGTGCTCTACAACAGCACTACAACCCCTCCCTACAGCTGAGCCATGCCCCTGTTGCTTATCTCTTCTGACCCCCTCCTCCATCTGAAGAAGCCATTTAGCAATGACCTGTGAAAATTGTTCTGCTGCTAGGAAATAACCAGTGTTACATTAGTGCATGATCACTTCATGCCAAAGGTTGCTTAAAAGGTCATGATTACTTGCAACACATGGACATGATTTTCCTGCTTTATCCTTGCCAGTTTGAAACCTGACATATTTAGCGTATTGGAGCATGCCGTTGCTTAGTGATAGTGGAACATCTTTTTGGTGGACGGTTCTTTCATCAGAGTAGTCCTGAGAACTTCAAGTCACGTTTTTAGCATCAGGCATCAAAAGTGATTTCCGCATTTGTGTTTTGAACCATTAACTTCTTCCAAGGCGTTCCTGGAACCTAGGAATGAAGATGGCTCTATCTATCTACTTGATTTTGCCTTTTGATTTTTCTACTTCTATTTATTTCCTTTGATTTTACTTTTTATTTGGCCTAAGAAACTCTGGAGTCCTGTACACCATCCATCAAGTGTCCTACCTTGGCTAGCTAAAGCCTTTGGGGAAAAGCAAAATATTCGAGTACTGGGTAGAGTCAGATAGAAGCAAAGTGGAGGCAGTTAGGGGGTTGTGGCTAAAAGCCAGAGATTCAACGGCAAAGGCAAGATGAAAAGTAGGACATTGGTTGGATTCAGGATCTGCAAGTGCGTAGACAGCTCCTGGCCAAACACTTTGTTCTAACAACCATTCCAGCAGAACTGAGTCCTATACAGTAGTGTCCTGGTCTACACATGTAGAATGAGATAACAGAATCCTGAGTTGGTATAGTGGACAGTGCTATGAGAGCCAGGATGGTGTAGTGGTTTGGGAGTCGGACTTAGACCTGGAAGATCCAGGTTCAAATCCCCGCTCAGCCATGAACCTTGGGCCAGTCACTATCTCTCAGCCCCACCTACCTCACAGGGTTGTGGTGAGGACAAAAGGAGGGGAGGAAATATGTACACCACTCTGAGCTCCTTGGAGGAAGGGCGGTATAAAAATGTGAAAAATAAATAAAATAAATAAAATGAAGGTGGGAGGTGCCATCTTTGAATCTTTCTCCTGTAAATAAATAATATACATATAATATAAATAAATAAATAAAATAACTAAGGAAAAAAACTTGCCCATCTGGGAGAAACTTTCTATTCTAGCTCATGTCTTGCTTTGCTAGTTTTCTACTTGCATTAAAAGTATGATTGAACTGACAGACTGAGGTGCTTGCGTGTAAAAGTGTAAGAAGAGTGTTGATGGATCAGCCCAAGGATTCATCCAGTCTAGCGCCCTTTCCAGCAGTAGTGCCCATCCAGCAGTAGTGTAACAAGGGTGGTGCGAAGGCAAGTAGTTGTGCGAGACTCCGTTACACTGGAGTCAGCGGCCCTTCCCCCTTGCTGTTGGAGCCATTCTGGCAGCAAAGGCAACACGCAGGACACTCCCCTGTTGCTGCTGGAATGGCTCCAACAGCAAGGGGGAGGGGCCGCTGACTCCAGTGTAACGGAGTCTTGCAGAACTACTTGCCTTCGCACCACCCTTGTTACACCACTGCCATCCAGATGCTCCCAGCCTGGAAGTCCACAAGCAGAGCAGAAAGGCAGCAGCCATCTGCTACTGCCTTCCAATCATTGGTCGACAGTGATATC
The DNA here is from genome assembly GCA_026170595.1 of Plestiodon gilberti rubricaudatus. Classification (NCBI taxonomy): domain Eukaryota; kingdom Metazoa; phylum Chordata; class Lepidosauria; order Squamata; family Scincidae; genus Plestiodon; species Plestiodon gilberti. Next base: position 20,396,438 of record JANXHW010000002.1, on the reverse strand, counting down.
TTGCATCTGAATCTGGACATGCTACGTAGCTATCATTGCTAATACTCACTAATATCCTTCACTAATTTTTGAAATCCCCGTTCTAAGCTATTAGTGTTTACCACGTCCCGTGGCAGCAAATTCCACACCCGGTGTAAAGAAGAAGGTGCATTATTTGGTCTGTCCTGAATCTGAATAGACTGCCTGTCCAAGTACTAACATGAGAAAGGACAAACATTTTCTTCATATGATTTTGAGTCATAAGTAGTTCTGCTTTGCAGGGAGATCTAGGGGTGGCTTGAAACCCAGGCACAGATTTCCTCATGAGTAAGCACCTCAGTCTGCTGCTTCACGTGGCAAACTTGCAAACATGATGTTCCTAATAGTGATGTCTGCCCAAAGATAATGAGAACGCTGCAGGAAGTAACGGGCAAAACAGCCTGCCTAGGCAAATCAATCAACTGCAAAATGGTCTTTATCGGATAAGCCCAAAAAACCTTTAAATGCTCAGCTAATGATTGGTCTTGCTGATTACATTTGGCATACAGGAAGGGGGATCAAGGCTTGTGTCTCTAAAATGTTTTTTAAAAATATATGTGAAAAATGAGTATCGAAGAAGGAGAATGACCTTCCCTGACAATTTTGAAGTTATCAGTTATGAGCCCAACAACAACAAAAAATGTATAGACAACACATTATTGGCTCAAAGCCACAAAGAACATGTACACAAATGGGACTCTTCTTTGCAACGAGCAGAAAGAGCTTTTTTGCTTTGCATTTCAACATCTCCTTTTGAAAGACGATGTTGCATACTGTTGTTGTTTTTCTAAATGGGTTTTTAAAAACAAGTGAGCTGTGGAATAATAGATAGAACCAGAAGAGACCAGACGTTCATCAAGATCATTACCCCAGCAAACTGGGCTAAGAGGCACCTTTTAAAGTATTGTCCTCTTATATTTAGCTGGAGGAGAGCAACTGTTCCTCATCACCCCAGCATGTCATCTTTTCCAGTAGCTGATGCTTGTGTCTTTTTTGTGGCTTCTTTTTTTAAAAAAAAAGAATGTGAGCTTTCTGGGGACAAGGAACCATTTATGTAGCTATGTAAACCACTTTTTGTTAAAAAATGGTATTTAAATATTCTTTAATAATAATAATAATAATAATAATAATGCTCCAATGAAGGGTGGATTTTCACTTCAATATACTCTTTTTCACTTTCAACCTACGCTCCTGGTCAGCAAAGCAGCGTCACTGCAGGGCAGTTCCACTGGGCTCTGAGCCTCCGTTACACGACGGGAGAAAGCGGCCCCGCCCCCATGCCTTTGGAGCCAGGGTCAGCAACTTGTTTTATCACAGGGTCATTTTGATGGGCTGAGCCCTCTTTGTGGCTTGCAGCCAAGTATCACTGCCACAGATGCATTCGTCTACAACCCCCTTTTGCCTCTGTGTGAGCAACTCATGGGGCTAGATTTTGCCTAGGGGCTGCCTGTTGCTGACCACTTCTGTACATTAATTCTAAAGACAGGTATGAGATGTAACTGAAAAAAGATGAGCCCCTGCAGCTTGCAAACAATCTGACACACATTTCAGACCAATCCATTTTCAGGAGGTTTGCAAAACACGTGTTTGAGATGCGTGGCCATCTGTTCACAAAGACCATTCTCCAGATACATTTTGTGTTCTGGAAAACAGGTGTATGGAAGACGAGTAGTGCAAAAAGGCATCTCAAGGGAAATAAGAACTTGTGGTCCAACAAACCTGTGACTCTCTAGGAAGCCCATGCAGGACAGTTGTTCTCCAGCAACTGGCACCACAGTGGCCTTGTGGAGGTTTTCAATAGCCCTTGTGAGCAAAAGCCATTGATAGAGACCTCTTTCCTGAATGTGTCCGATCCCCATGGCTAGTGGCCATCACTATATCCTGGGCAGTGCATTCCAAACAGTATTTTTTCCTGTTATAGGAAAGGATAATTTGTTTTTATTTTCTTTTGAAATACTGTACAGTCTTTTTCAAGATTTCAATGTTGCTTTTAATGTTGATTGTGATTGCTAACGTGATTAAACACACACACACACACACACACACACACACACACACACACACACCCCACACACATCCTAAAATGTTTTAGCAGTCACTGCACCAAGGTCTTTTCCAACGTGTTGTTTATCCAACTCAATAAATAAAACTCAACCTCTATCACAGAATTGCACAATGTTTTGCACAGCTTCACAGTGTTACACAAGTTTAAAATGTAGTGGGGGTAAACAAAATGTAGAGAGAGAAGTCATGCGCAGCACTGCTTTGTAATTTGATCTCCAATTGCCAGAACTGTTTCAGTGTGAGCTTCTCATAGAGTCCCAGTTGCTTTGTTTAGTTAAAAGAAAGAAATTGTCATATGGGACTCACAAACTACTTAAGCCAGAGTCTTTTAAGAAAACAAGTATCTTCTTCTTCCACTCTATTTCTCAGCAACGTTATAAAGATATATGCACAATGATCCACAAGCCACAAAGCAGAGGCCTTGCTCTGTACTTTTTTAGTTGCCAGTTGTACTCTTTATATTATGTACTGTATTGTGTTCTCTTACAGACTGTTCTGTGTGCAATCACTATAAAAAAATTAAGTTGTGTAGCATGCCTCCTACTGCTTTCATATTTTATATTCATATTCATAAATGTGGAAGGGGGACACACAAAGGGAGAAATACTACCCGCCTATTATAACTTGCTTGGAAGTTCTGGCACGACTGAGTTTTTTTTACACCCACTGACTTTACTCCCAGATGTTAGGGAGTTTAATCTTCAGAGCACAACTTGTAGCAGAAATAAATGCTTGGACTACTTCAGGGGCAGAGAGCCAACTCCAAGAGTTGGATTATTCCAGTTAAACGCCCGTGTCTTTAAAAAATATGAAGGATGTGATCCACAAATCGTGTACTCCAGGGGAGGTTGCTGTGTCTTTCCTGAGATTACTCTAGAGTTCACTCTAGTTTTTAACTTGGATCAGCAGTCGGTCTTGGAATAGACAAACCAGGCTGGCTGGTCAATGAACGGCCAAGCGCTAACCGTAGAAGAGCAATTTCAAAATGAAATGTGGAGCCATTGCCGAGCTAAGCCCTTCCAAGGACATGTTTAGGAAGACACCAGCAAGAATTGTTTGTTCCCTTGCAAGCAGAATGGCTGGAAGAAAGGAAAACTCTCTAAACCACAGTTTGCTTGGTGAAGATAGTTAAAGCAAACCATGGTTTGCAATCCTGTTTCAAATCATACACAGCGAATTCGGACCAGGGGCATTTCACAATACAAACTCTTCCAGTTCAAAAAGTCTCACTCCAATATGTGTCAAGCCCAAGTCCTTCCAAATTCAGTGCCAGCTCATAATGCAGTTTGCTCCTGCTGCTGCCAGACTTGTTTCCCTCTTCTGCTGCCCGTTCCCTTTTCCCCAAACTTACTGGTGGTGTGGCTGTGGCTGTGGCTGTGGCAGAAAGATTCTCTGGAGGTTAATGTACAAGGTCTCCCTAGTGACAATAGCAGTGTCTCAGGCATAAGGGTTCATAGAAACAGAATCAGAGTTGGAAGGAATGTACAAGAACGTTGGGTCCAACCCTCAGTGGTTCTCAAACGTTTTAGCACTGGGACCCACTTTTTTAAAGAGGACACTCTATTGAGACCCACCTAGCTTTATGAGACGCTCAAACATTTATCTCCCTATATTTACACAAGCTTGCAAACTGCAGGAGCTCAGTTGTTTGCAGGGTAATTAGCAGCTATCTTGCAAACTGCAGGAGCTCACCTCTTAGAAGGGCAATTAGCAGCTATCTGATTTTTGAATAGCCTCAGGGCTTGTGGCAATTACCGGTACTTATCTGATCTTTCCATCACCTGGGACCCACCAGAAATCAGGTCGCGACCTACCAAGTGGGTCCCGACCCATAGTTTGAGAAACACTGCTCTAAGTCAATTTGAGCCAATTCCTGGGAAACGTAATTCTTCAGAATACCGAGTCCATATTAGGAACTCAAGTGCCCTAGAGAATCACATTTCCCAGGCTCCCTAGTACCTGGGACACTGCCATTGCAATGCTGTAGGTGTCGAAGGTGGAAGGTAGCTTGAGTGCCACTGTCTTCCTACCAGAAGATAAGTGTGAAGAAAGGGAGGAGGGCGGTAGGACACATTTAGGTTCATGAGAAAAGCGGCGGAGGGGAGGTGTTTGGACTAACTTGTGTTCCCAATGACAGCATTAGAAATGCAATAAGGTTTCCAAATTCTGAATTGGACTCAGAACAATTTTCCAGCTTTTTGGAAAACGGATCAATTTTCCTCTGAACTGAGCCAAGGGTGGTGCTGACATTTGCCCATCAATACTTTATTATTATAAGTTCACCATTGGAAAGGAATACAAACTATGCTTATGCACAGACCAAACATAAAACCAACGTACTGGCACTTAGTGCAGCCGCTTCACAATTCGGGATCAGTGGAACAGAACAGTCTCGTTCTGTTAATTGTTTGGAGTTTCCGACATCTGGTTAGTTCCCCTCCAATTGAGTTCCAGTTAGAAATTCAGACGCTGGAATATCTGAATAGAATTAAGATAGTCTACCCATGAAAGCACCTCGTGGGGGCAATCAGCAACCCACTGGTGAAGACCAGTGTGGGTCCTCAGTAGTGGGTTGCTGTCTGCCCCACCAGGTTTTATCAGGACGACGGCCTCTTCAAATCTCCCTGTTGAGTTCAATGAGGACAGGGATTTCCCCATTAGAAGTCAAAGGGACTGCAGACAATCTGGATTCCAGGCAAAAATGAAATTCCAACCAGCTGAGTTCTGATTCAGAAGACATTTCCTGAAATGTAGTACCAGGAAATCCAGGGTAGAGTTTGGTAAAGCCAGAATCTCATAAAACTGTAAGTATCCCTACCCCCAATCGGCTTCCAAGGTCATCCAATTGTCTGCTACGAATGAGCACGGACTGCAGCAAACCCACTTACTCCCTATTATTATGGACGTACAACAGCATAATTGACTATGGGTTGCCCTGGGTGGCCAAATAGTTGGTTCTGAACAGGCACGGCATTGTGAAAAGCAACTCGGCTGAGCACAGTGCAGGCGCATTAATAGAATGATTCGCATATAATGGCTCCATCTTTGCAAAGTGGATGCTAGAGTAAATGCATTTCAGGTGCCTTTTAACTTCATTGCTTCAGCTATTTGCATTAAAGTACTGGGCAATCTGATCAACAAATTACTAGCAAAAGTTCATTTAAAAAACATTTTTTTATAGCCTTGATAACAGCAACAATTTGGGATAGTGACAGAAGCTGTTTTAGGAACTGGAATAAAGTTGGATTGTTAACACACTTAAATAAATTTTAGTAAATTCAAATGTCTGCTCTTTTCTTTTGGTATATTTTGCATTCTTGCATATTACCAGTATAGTAAGATCGTCTGTTAATGGTAGAGCACCAGCTTTGCATGATGAAAAAAGTCCCATCTGCAAAAAAATCCCCCGTGGAAGCCCCTGCCCCAGCAGATTTGTTTGGCCTCCTCTTTACCCACCTTCCACTGCAGACTAAAGACTCTGCTCTTTCAGCAGGCACATGGTTTGTCACAGCCCAATCCTATCCTTGGATTACAAGAGCAGGACGCTCATCCTGCTGTCCTAAAATGCCCTGCGACACCACACGGGACGCACCGACGCCAGGTCAGTCCGAGCCACTGTTGCAAAGCGGCAGCAGCATTGGACCTGCACTGGCATGGACTACACCAGAGCAGGTAAGTTGGCAGGGGGGGGGGGGGTTCAAGAGTGCGGAGGGGGAGGGCAAGGGGCAGGAAGCGGGCTGGAGAGGTTGGCAGGGGGATTCATGAGTGGGGAGGGGGAGGGCAAGGGGCAGGAAGCGGGCTGGAGAGGTTGGATCTTGGCAGCAAATGTGCACGCCGGATCCTATCCCCCATTTTTCAGCCCACTCTGCCCTCTTTCTTTCCTTGGACGTACGCCAGCAATAAAGCTGGCCTAGGTCCAAGGAGACCCATAGGTCTCCTACCAAGGAGACCCATAGGGGGCCTACCAAGAGGTAAGGGGAAAATATTTTCCTTATTTCAAGCAGGCCTCCTGATTGCCCCCCTCCTCACCACTGGATGCAGTGTGTGCTCCTGATTGCCCCCCTCCCCACCACTGGATGCAGAGTGTGCTCTGATAGGGTGGCTGTATTGGCGCCAATGGGATAGGATTGGGCTGTCAGTTGCTTAAAGAAAATATTTTTGGATATTTATTAGTTTCTGGTTGGTAGGAAGTTGGACTTGATCATGTAGGTACTCTATGATTCTATGAAATAAAAAGGTCTTCACATCCTCCTCTAAAGTGCCAGTGACGAGCCAGAATTGCCTCTACTGGTAAGGCAATCCGGAAACCAGGTGCCACAACCGAGAAGGCCCTGTTACAAGTAACTGCCAATTGCATCTCCAGAGGCCAGTTTTAATATTTTCTTCTTTTTCTTCTTCATTTTGTTACAGTAATATGCAAACCAATAAGCAAAGTAGTCTCAACAAATAAGCAACTGTGCTCTCAGCTGGCAGCCCAGTTCACCAATTACAAGTAGCCCTCGTAGATTAAAATTGGCTGTCACTGGCTAATCAGTGAAATCCTTTGCTGACTGATTTCTACAAAAGATAGCACAGTAGTCTTTCATTATACTTTATTTGGCTACTTTTGCTGACTTTTCGTAAAACGACTGCATGCCAGGGGTGGAACTTGTTTTTACGAGTTTTTTTTAACGTGTAGATGTTTCGCTTTATTGTTTTAACCAATACAGTTTTTTACGTTGACTTGCCAAGTATCTTGTTTTATCATTGGCTACCATACTGTGTTATTTTTGCCATGGCTTTTTACCTGTTAAATCCAAGACAATCAAGAAGGAATTTCTTCTATCCATTGAAATGTCTAACCTACTCCATCAGAAACTGGAGCAGCCTATTTTACAGGTCTAGCTCTCTTTTTGAGAATTGCTCATTGATGTAGATCAAATATAAGGGGCCATGCCTCAGGCACACACATTGTAGCTTCAGTTTTCCAACTATAAAATGCAAATCACGTATCAAGAGCTGTCATGGAATTGTCCAAAAACAAAAAAAATGAATGCTCCAACTATGGTAAATTATTTGTCTGCCAAAAATGCTAGATCAATGGGAGTTAATAACAGCAACTCAGCCTCTTCCCTAATTCAACAAGAATGGCACAATGAACTAAGATAATTCCTTTATACTTTCCTAATGAATCAAGGACAAGGCTTTCAATGGCTCACTGGAGAACAAGAGAGCAGTACTTTCAAAATTGCAGACAATCATTATGACAGGTTTTGAACAGGCAATAATCACACAAGGAGAAACTGAGAGTCAATGCCGCTTTGCCTTTTGCTAGCTGAAAAGAGAGCTGTTCTGCTGGACATTGCGCCAGAAACAGATAGGAAAGCTTGTGCTCTGAAGGACTTGGGATTTTTTTCACAGATTATCTTGTTTCATGACACTCCCCAAAAGCCTGGAAGAGATCATCAGAATATCCCTCATCCCATAAGAAAGATTCAGCAGTCGCCTCATCATTTTGAAAAACAGAAGAACAAATGAACATGGTAGGGAAATTGGTGGAGCAGAGTAAAAAAGAAAATAAAGTCAGAACCAGCCCTTCCATGGTCACAAGGGGTTCTGACAGTCACTAGCGTGCCTGGCTGGTGACTGGAAAACGGTTGTGTGAAGAGGCACCTTTGGAGGGACGGCAAATGGACAAGCCCCCAGCCTAGGGTGCCCAGATTCAATAAGGGTCAGGGTGCCTATGCCTTTAACTATTGTAAGAAGAGGGAGTTTGGGCAGGTGTAGCTTGTTCCACCCTTCCATGATGAGCTGCACCTGCCCAAATTCCAATGGTTAAAGGTATAGGCACCCTGTCCCTTATTGACTCTGGCACATTACCCCAGCCCATGTGTCTGTCCCCCTCTATAAGCTGCCACTCTGGGGACTCCAATCCTCTTCCGACTTGCTGAGAGCTGGTTGGAGGAGGATCGCAGCAGTGGCAGCCTCCTTCTCCCTCCAGTGCTACTGGGGGAAAAAAGCTTCCATGGCTCCAAATCGCTTCTCCCGGCCTACTGTGTGCTGACGGGCTCCTAGCAGCGCCTGTTCCTCTTTCTTTCAAAGAGAAGCTGTGCAGAGCAGGGAGGCTGCTGTCACACTCATCGTAAGTAATGGGAAGGGGGGATGTGGTGCACCCACCCTCCTCCCCCTCATCCATGGGGGGTATACGTTGCCTGTGAGCAGAGCAGAGGGAATTCAGGTGGTGCAGAGGCACATGCTGCCCCTGGGCACCAGCAAAGATGATTAAAAATGGTATCAAAGAATGGCCTAATAATGGCTGTTACCCATAACAGGTTCAGTGTTTCTCAAACTTTTTTGACTTGCGGCTCCCTTGACCATTGGCGACCATTGGCCGCGGCTCCCCATTACATTATGTTGCTGCCTGCCAATTGGCATTGCACTGTTTTCTGGGAGGATTCCGTGGCACTCTGGGGCTCCCCTGACTGGTTTCTACGGCTTCCCTGGGAGCCACGCCTCCCAGTTTGGGAACCACTGATTAGTAACCCATAACAGGTGCAGAGAGTACTTAATGAGGGTACATCACATAGCACTTAATGAGAAATAGAAGAGAAACTGCTCATTGCTGTTTTCCCTAGGGATGCTTTTCTGCTCTACCTATGATCAGCCAGATGCTGAACCCCCTTAGCTGGGAGCTGATCAGAGGCGGGAAGGGGGCAAATCTCAGTGGCAGCGTCCACCAGAACTGATGCTCCCATTCCAGGCTCGACATGCTCTCTTCACTCTAACCAGAAGTCTCCAGGTCCCCCGTGGGTGGGGGCCGCCGCCCACACGCCCCCCATGGCCGCCACACGCCCCCCACGGCCGCCACAAGCCCTGCCCCCGGGGCGTGTGTTGGTAGCGTAGCGCGCCTCCGTGCTCGCGGACACGCCCCTGGCACTTTTGGGCGCCAAACAAGCGCGAGGGTGGGAGGGCCGAACAGCAGCTGTTCTTGGCTGCGAAGAGAACGAGGAAGCAACGGGGCGGCAGGTAAGACTGGCTCGCGCCCTGGGGCCCACCGCCCCAATCGCCCCCGGTGGTGCAATGCCTCTGACCCTAACAGATCTATGCCAGCAAAAGAGCAGGCGTAGGTTTGAGTAGGCCCATAGGAGACCAGGGAGTGGCAGAGGAGGTAAGTAATGGTTTTTGTTACTTACCTCTCCTAGCTGACCCATGGAATGCAGCGGACACTGCAACAGGGTCCCTGCACTGTGCAGGCTGGCCCTCGATAGGATTAGGCCACAAACTGAGTAGCAAACAGAAGAGATAATATCAAGTACCTCTCTACATTAAAACATTCCATAGGTTTCTCCTCCTGAATATGTGCAAGGACAAGTTAAGATGGATAGGCAATTTCAGGGATCTGAGCTACAATAAGGAAGATTCCATTCCAAGCATCCACTCACCTGACCCCACAAATGGAAGGAATCCTCTCATTAGGCCAATTTTCTTCAACCCGTGGGTTGTGACCCCCTGGGGGTTGCAATGCATCATATGGGGAGTTGCAGATAGAGTTATAGTTGGTTTCTACCTACCTAACTCGTGAACCTATCTACCTAACTTGTGCTCTGGCATAGCATGTGCTATGCTGGTGCACTAGGCCTCTGTGCATTGAAAATGTGTCATAAAGCGTTTTGTGACGGTGCAGAGGCTAGGCATGCTTGCCCAGCAGAGGAGGCCCACAGGAGTAGGTGAGACCTCTGCCAGGCTGCACAGGGACAGGCGGAGGACGGAATGGGGCAAGGGGAGGGCAGCGACGAGATTGGGTGGATTGGGCCCAGGAGGGGGGCAGAGGGCTGTGGCACAAAAAAGGTTAAAGACTTCAATAGACTGTAAAAACACGTAAACTTTACCATAGAAGAAAAAAAGGAAAGAAAGTCACAACTTGTCTTTGGACACTCAGCATTCAATGTTCTGGCACCATTTTCTAATAAATTTAAAGTCCAGCTACTATTGCAGGAAGAACAGGTTCGCAGCTGGAGAAAACAGCGACTCTAGATAAAGAATTCAAGCACCAAAAACTATCTTTTTGTAGATAAATCATACAATTGCGGGTCTGTTTTTCTCAACCATGTGTCCTTAAAAGACACATTTCTTTTCCAGAGTAATGAATTATTACTATCACATGGGCAGCACAACAGAATTTTTTTTAATTGGCTCAAAGTTTATTCCATAATCAAAACAATACAGAATGTCTCCAGCTTCGCTGACTGGGAAGAGATCATTACCCAGCATGTAATTCATCTGTGGAACTCCTTGCCACAGGATGTGGTGATGGCATCTGGCCTAGATGCCTTTAAAAGGGGGTTGGACAGATTCATGGAGGAAAAGACCATCACAGGTTACAAGCCATAAGCAACCTCCTGGTTTTAGAAGTGGGTTTTCTCTGTGCCAGGTGCAAGGGAGTGGCGACTGGACACAGGTATCTTGTTGTCTTGTGTGCTCCCTGAGGCATCTGGTGGGGCCACTGTGTGACACAGGAAGCTGGACTAGATGGGCTTTTGGCCTGATCCAGCAGGGCTCTTCTTATGTTCTTATGCTCTTATCATGTTTTGAAAATACCTAAACTTATTCAAATGTTGTTCCATAAACTGGAGCTCTTTCCCAAGCTTCTGTTCCCCAGCCCTTTGCCTAACCCATGCTGGTTCTACAAATTGGATAAACTGATTCAATCCAGAGAAAGAAAGAGATGAAGGGTTTAAATCTTGCACTTTGAGCTGGAGACAGCTAGTGTAGGATATTATGCATTTTACTCTGTATACAGTATTTTTATTGATTGTATGCCACTCGATCTTCTTCCTGACACACACGTCCTCAAAGTGAAAGCAAAATGGGTATGTTCAACGATGAGCATCCATGGACCAGCATATGCATTACGAGACAGCTGAGTTCTGTAAAAGGACTGTCAGTTCAGGTACGTTTTCTTTGGTGAAAAGTCAACACACTGTGACTATAGGCCTGGCTGGTGCTTGGATGGGCAGATGGGCTCCCCCCCCCCCCCGGTGAATAGGGAAAGGGCCAAGGGGAGGGAGCTATGCCTGTTCTTCAGCTGTTCTGGTGCAGCCCCCTCCTTGCTATGCACCAGTCCTTTTCGTTTGAAACAGGCCCAGTGTGCAGCAAGGAGGTTGTGCTGAGAGCAGCCATAGAGAAGGGAAGAAAAGAGAAGGGGTGGCAGGGAGAGAAGGAAGGGGCACCACCTCTCCATCTCCTGGCCCACATAGCTGTATTCTAAGCAGCTGGATGGGTGGGGAGCTGGAGAGACAGATATTACAGCATGGTTGGTTCCTTCCCCCTCCCTCCAGTGCCTCTGGAGAAAGAAGGACGCTGCTCTTCTCCCTATCTTGTTCCCGCTCACTTTCAGTAAATTGGAATGCTGATTGGAGCAGCTCTGTCAGCAGCAGGCCAGAGAGGGGGGTAGCCAGACACAGTGCAGGACACCCCTCATCAGTTCACCACCCCTCCATCTCGCCACTCAACACAACCGTTTTGTTAGGTGTCATGGATGGGCTGGCAGAGGCGGAGCTACAATCGTGTGTGCCCCTGGCACCAGAAGTGACATCACTATCGCTGGCGGTTTTCCATAGAACAGAGGCGCAAGGCAGGCAGGCGGGGCCAAACCCATTGCCCGCTCGCGCCAACCAAACGGCTCGATTCTCACGCCGCCGCTGGCCGCTTTGACCACCACCCCCGCCCATGTGCCGCCGGGGGCCCCTCCCCACCTCCGTCACTGTGGGCCGGCCCTAGGTATCCTCATGCTATCACATGAAAGTGCATTTGTGTGAAATAATGCCCATCTGAAAATCCCAAATGTTTCCATATTGTCTCAAGCATATTAATTTTTCAGTTCTTCACATAGTTTTATTTCATGTACAATGATTCCTCATGTGAATCAAAGCAGATTCCTCAAAGCAGAGATGGTAGAATGAGGCAGTAAAAAGGCTCATTTATTTTCATGTAGAAGCTAACAAATAGGCAGGCTAGGAACCCAGCTCTGAAATATCAATACAGTGGCAATCTGGTTGTCTTCTATATTGTATGTACCGTAGATTGAAGCTCTTCCCCCAGGCAAGCATGCACCTCCTAAATATAAATATATATAATTCTAATCTGCTATGGTTAATGTAACTCTTCTAACCTTTTCCTTGTTCCTCAACCCACAGACCTCACTTTATGGGTGGCTCTGCATATATACTCTCTAACACAGCGATTTTCAACGTTTTCCCTCACACTGACTATGTTTTTCGCTTCTTGCGACGTCAGTTCTGTCTTCTGGGACTCTTCTGGGTTCTGCGGCAACTGTCTGTAGTAACAAATTTGTCTGTCCCTCTTCCTTCACTGGCTCCTTGGGGACAGACAATTTGTTACTACAGACAGTTTCCCTAGAAACAGAAGAACCTGGAAGAGTTTTTCAGCAAAAGAAAATATTTCTTCACCCAGCGTGTAATTCATCTGTGGAACTCCTTGCCACAGGATGTGGTGATGGCACCTGGCCTAGATGCCTTTAAAAGGGGTTTGGATAGATTCATGGAGGAAAAGACCATCAGAGGTTATCAGCCATAAGCAACCTCCTGGCTTTAGAAGTAAGTTGTCTCTGTGCCAGGTGCAAGGGAGTAACAACAGGAAACAGGTTATCTTGTTGGCTGTGTGCTCTCGGAGGCATCTGGTGGGGCCACTGTGTGATACAGGAAGCTGGACTAGATGGGCCTTTGGCCTGATCCAGCAGGGCTCTTCTTGTGTTCTTATGATTTTCAACTGCAGTGCTCCATTCGTGGCACACCAGTGTGCCGTGGCACAGCAGTGGAAAATCGCTGCTCTAACAAGTATGTCACCCTTGTGCTGTGGTGTGTGTGGCAATGTGGAAAAGAGCCCAATTTTCCCAAACCACTACATCATCCTACATTGAATGCGGACGACACTAAACTTTTCCGGGTGGTGAAGACCAGCAGGGATTGTGAAGAGCTCCAGAAGGATCTCTCCAAGCTGGGAGAATGGGCAGCAAAATGGCAGATGCGCTTCAATGTAAGTAAGCGTAAAGTGATGCACACTGGGGCAAGAAATCAAAACTTCACATACACGCTCATGGGTTCTGAGCTGTCTGTGATGGATCAGGAGAGAGGTCTTGGGGTACTGGTGGACAGGTCGATGAAAGTGTTGACCCAGTGTGCGGCGGCTGTGAAGAAGGCCAATTCCATGCTTGGGATCATTAAAAAAGGGATTAAGAATAAAACGGCCAATATTATTATGCTGTTGTACAAATCGATGGTAAGGCCGCATCTGGAGTATTGCGTCCAGTTCTGGTCTCCGCATCTCAAAAAGGATATAGTGGAACTGGAAAAGGTGCAGAAAAGAGCGACCAAAATGATTCGTGGGCTGGAGCACCTCCCTTATGAGGAAAGGCTACAGCGTTTGAGGCTTTCAGTCTAGAAAAAAGGCGCCTGAGGGGGGGACATGATTGAGACTGTTGCTGGAAATTGTGAGTGGTGTCAGCCACGTGGAAGCGGCTTCCCTGGAGTCCCCGGTGCCGGTAAGTCAGCGGTGGGGATGGGCTGTAAGCAGGGAGGGGCAGGGAGTGGGGGGAATGGGGCGTTTCTGGGTGGAGAGGAATTGAGGGCAGGGAGGAGGTGGGAGGGGGTGGATCTAGCGGCAATGATGCACGCTGGATCTTATCCTCTCTGTTTTAAACCTCTCCGTCCTTTTTCTCTCCTCAGACATACGCCATCAAAATAGGTGGCGTACATCCGAGGAGATCCATTGGAGAGCAGGCAGCCTACCAGAAGATACGTCCAAAATAATTTTACTTACCTCCTGCAAGCGGTTTGATCACTTCCCCACCATAGGATGCAGTGTGCACCTTTTTGGCACGGCTGCATCCGCCCTGGTGTTGGGGGATAGGATTGGGGCTTGAGTAAGGCTTTGCATCTCAGCTCTCCATAGCGCGTTCTCCCTTGGAAAGAAAGTATGCAGAGTGCCAGTGATCATAACAGGATTTCCTGAAGTCATGATTGACTGTGAGTAGAGTGCAATAAAAACCCAGCTAGAATGACAGAGGCAAAAGTCAGTAATTCTAGTAATGTTGGACAGCGTACGAGGCTGACTGGATAAAGGAAAATGGAGAGAATTTTTCTTCTCATATAGGGGATTGCAATTCTGAAACCTCTTAATGCCGAGAGGGTTTGAGTTGAGAGGCAATTTAATTTGCTAACTGAACAGAATGGGATTTAGCAGATTCCACGCCTCAAGGAGTGCTTGTACTGATCTGATTTATAAGGCAGCAAACTGAGGGGCTATTCTTGAGACTTTTTTGGTCGTGGTCGTGGTGTTGTTTGCCAGGCAGCTCTTGGCTGCCAAGACTATGGAGAAAGGCCTCCTAGATGTACAATCCAGAAAAGAAGTGCAACCAATCTGTTCCAGTACATTGCACCTAAAGGGACATATTCTGCAGCCTATTTAGTTTGGGGCATTTTTACAATTCTCTTTTCTTATATTGTTTGTGTGGTTTAGGAAGGGATTAGTAGCTCTCCTCACATTACTTAATGCTCCTTGCCAAAAAAAGGGGGGAGAGACAGATAGATAGCTAGACAGATAGATAGCTGATCCAGCAGGGCTGTTTCTTATGTTCTTATAGCGAGAGAGAGAGAGAGAGAGAGAGAGAGAGAGGGAGAAGACCATTTTCTCAGGCTTCACAGAAATATTCTTGAACCAAAGAGCTGTTGGGAATCATTTGCTCCCATCCTATACACACTTTCCTGGGAGCAAGCTTCACTGAATGCAATGGGCACCAGATGTATCCACAGTCAAATATTATGCTATTAGTAGTGTTGCTGCCTGAAGCCTGGCAGGCTTCAGATGCCCCAAATAAAATAAAATAACATCATAAAGCCAGAACAGAGTGGCCAAATTAGCAACCCAAACCGGAACAAAGCAAGCAATGATTGAATTCCAAATAAAATTACAGTACATCAAATCCAAACAACGGGCTCATTACCAGGGAAAATGAAACTCTCCTGGCTAGTGAGAGTCAGAAATATATTCTCACAAATATTAATCAATGTCTTCTTGTCTGGCAAGATTTGATTCATGTGTATCAGCTAGAGTAACAAAGTGAAAATCTTCAAAAGACTTTAACCATTTAGAAAAGCTGAAAGGGACCAAACTTTGCCTATAGAGAGCTAGATGTTAGAGAGGCAGGTTGGTTGGAACCCATCTCCCTGGTATCTAGTTTCTGTCTGCTGGGAACATTTACCCATCACCTGCAGCCTAAAGCGATACAAACCTTTTCACCCAGGGCTATTAGCTCAGTGAGGCCGAAAATGGCAGCTCGGAAAAGGGGGTGGGGGTCCATACATGAGATTGGCAGTGGTTCAACAAGGGCAGCGAAAAGAATGGGAAAGAGAATCATGATTGCTTTCCTCTCAGCTTTCTGGTTTTATTCATTTATTTAAAGAGTTTCTATCTCACCTTTCAAAAAGCTTGAGGCAGCTCACAACAAATTAAAACCAAAATGAAAAACAATTACTGTATAGCAAACATATCTCAAAGGCCAGCGGGTGGTGCAGTGGGTTAAACTGTCGATCGAATGGTCGGCAGTTCGAATCCGCGACGGGGTGAGCTCTCGTTGCTTGGCCAGCTCCTGCCAACCTAGCAGTTCCAAAGCATGTTAATGTGAGTAGATAAATAGGTACCGCTTGTGGGAAGGTAAACAGCGTTCCGTGTTCCAGCCGCATGCTACGCTCTGCAGCAAGGAGAGTCATTATGGCCACATGACCACGGAGGCGTCTTCGGACAACGCTGACTCTTCGGCTTTGAAATGGGGATGAGCACCACACCCTAGAGTCAGACACGACTGGACTTAATTGTCAGGGGTCACCTTTACCTAAACATATCTCAAGAGTAATACGAAAAACTATTTCCAGTGATTCCACCACCGGCTCTCAAGGCAGACAAATAAATGGGAAAACACACAACAATAAACAGTAGTGGCCAAAAGCTTTCCTCAAGAAGTGGCCCTTAACACAATCAATTAACAACCAGGAAGGAAGCACGCAATCTCGTCTCTTCAAGGAGATTATTCCACAATCACAGAAATACTACTGTACTGAAAAGGCGCTGCACATGGCTTCAACAACTCCTCTGTTAAGGGCCGTGTTAAGAGACCGTGTCTCTTGATAACTATCTCAACAGGCAAACAGGTTCATATAGGGAGAGACGGTCTCTGCAAAATATGGTTTTTTAGCATTTAAAGTGCTAAACCAGGCTTGCCAGAAATCACCATGTTAACGTATCCTCTGGGCTGTTTTTTGGGCTGTCTCTGGGTGGCCAGAGTTAAAGCTGGTATCAGGAGAAGTTACAGCATGCAGGCTGCCATAGCCAAATAACTTGTGATAAGTACATGAAGCAGAGCTTAGCATCCATGCTTGAAAGGCATTTCCGCATCATAACACTCACCCTCGCTTGTGGAAAGAGAATCGCTCGCAGACACAAGTGCCAAAATAAACAGCAGCAGCCGGAGATCCATACCTCTGGATTCTGCAACTGTAAAACGAAAGAGACAATTATAAAAAGCTCTTTATAGCCGACTCTTGTAAGATGTAAACGCTGTTTTACCTGTCGGCTGGTTTATTGGATTTCTGGATGGAGTTAAGTCAAATATTTACATTATAATAAATGTTATGGCCTTGTAAAGTTTCACAGCTATATTACAATGTAAGAGACAATAAATCCTATTCTTGCGCAGCAAATTATTGAAGAATTTTCAGGACATATATCTGTTTTATACTAGCATTAATTAGATTATAGTTTGGTAAGGATGCCAAGAACTGTCCATTTCCCCTTCAACTACATTGGGGTGGGGTGGGAATAACTATTAAATCAATTTAAGTATGTAGTGTAGATACCACTCACCTATGTCAGGGCCAAACCACATGTTCAGGGGAGTGTGCTAAAGTAGGCAGTGCTGCTTCCAACCAAAAGCACTTTTTTTTCAAAAACCAACAGCCCTGGGGCAGGGGAGCAATCATGGCACAACATGAGGAGGGGGAAGTTAATTTACTACTAATCTCTCTCTCTCTCTCTCTCTCTCTCTCTCTCTCTCTCTCTCTCTCTCTCACACACACACACACACACACACACACACACACACACACACACACACACACACCACATGACTATTTCCTCAGATTGCCACGTTGGGAGCAATTCCAGTAGGAAAATGGCAAAAAGGGAGTTAATCTTCCCACCTCTGTGTACTGTGATCCCAAGCAGGTGTGCCCCTGTGTTCCACAGACATGTTTTCTGAGAAAAAGAGGGTCTTCTGGTAGGAAGCATGCCTCTTTCAGCGCAATCCCAACCAATTTTCCAGTGCCAATGCAGCCGTTTGCCAATAGGGCGCACACTGCATTTTGCAGTGCGGTGGCAGTCATGGAGACCTCTTCAAGGTGAGGGAACACTTGTTCCCTTATCTTGGGGCTGCATTGCGGCTGCACCGGCGCTGGAAAGCTGGTTAGGATTGCTCTATTTGACACATGATCCCATAAAAGCTTGACCCTCGGAGAATCAGAATATAATGGGATCAATGGTTCTTAAAAGTATTTATCTTTGACTGTATTGTGTCCATGTGTTTTCCGGACCTAATCCTTCGGGAGTGAAAGAAATTAGTTTAAAATAAATTGGGGATGACTGTGGTTCCTCAGTAGCAAGGAAAGACACTCTCTCCATGCTCCAGTGTATTTTTTCAACTGCTTACAGTGTACTGCAGTGGCAGGGTACTGGACTTAGACTTGGGTTCAAGTCCCCACTAAGCCATGGAGTTCACTAGCTTGTCCTCCACTATCTCTCCGGCTAACATTCCTTGAAATACCGTCATAGGGATGAAAGGGGTATAACACTGCCCTGAGGTCTTTGGAAGAAGGGTAAGATATGAAAGTGATATCAAGGTAGAGACATAACTGTCTTGGAGCCGCTTGTAGGGTGGAAAGACAGTACAGTATATGCATGTATAATAAATAATACTGTATTCCTTTACAAGTTCCAGGGCTTAGTCCACCCACTCAAACTCAAATACTGACTTCAGCATCTTGAAGTGAGACTTCCCGAGCTATTGAATGTTTATGGATATCCGATTTCCTCATATGTTTAAAAACTGGCAGTACAGAAGGTCTAGAGAGAAATAGGACAGCTGGCAGAGAAGGGAAGAGGCAGTACAACCACCATAGTTAGTTGACAGAGTAATTGTGTGTGCAGGGATGGCATGTGAATAGTCTGTACTACTGAGTTAGTGCAAGTAGATGTGTGTAACTTTTTGTGGGTTTCTTCGTGTTGTGTAATTACATATAACATAACTAGGGGATTAAAACTAACAGAACACAGATTTAAAAACTATTTCATTTGCACCGTTTTCCTAGGGAGAAAAGCCTTTATGCTGTCCTTGCAATATATTTATGCATTCCTTTCAAAAGACCTCATGGCAAGATTTGCAATGCAATGAAAAAAAAAAAGTGTCTCACTTCTGCCCTTGCATAATGAAATGCACATAGATTTCCACACAACAGGGCCGGCTTTGAAGGCCTTCCCTCACCCAATGGAAACGAGACAGCGCTGCTGGCCAAATGGAATGAATTAAATCCCTCCACAAACCTCCACAGTTGCAAAAAGGACTCCAGCCTCACAGCGATTCCTCTCCCACAGCTGACAGCAGAGGCCAGCTCGACTAACCAATGGTAAATGGGCAAATGCCAGCAATGAAAGAATTTTCCTCATTTGCCCATACTCCGCAAGGCTTAAAACAGATCCGCAAAACCACTTGCATGCAGAATCAAAGCCCTCAAAACTTCATTGCACATAAGAACATAAGAAGAGCCCTGCTGGATCAGGCCAAAAGCCCATCTAGTCCAGCTTCCTGTATCACACAGTGGCCCCACCAGATGCCTCAGGGAGCACAAGACAACAAGATAACCTGTTTCCCGTTGACACTCCCTTGCACCTGGCACAGAGAAAACCCACTTCTAAAACCAGGAGGTTGCTTATGGCTTGTAACCTGTGATGGTCTTTTCCTCCATGAATCTGTCCAAACCCCTTTTAAAGGCATCTAGGCCAGGTGCCATCACCACATCCTGTGGCAAGGAGTTCCACAGATGAATTACACATATGTAACTCCTGACCATCCTCCAGTCACATTCGGTTGCCTTACATTATTATCAGACTACTGGTCCATCTTGGCACAGCATTGTCTCTTCTAACTGGAAGCAGCTCTCCAAACACTCAAGGATGAATCTTTCTAGCCCCACTACCCGAGATCCATAGGGGTAGAAATATGAGGAAATGAATATAGGACCTTCAACATGGAAACCATGTACTCTAGCACCAAACAATGGCTACTCCCAGTAGGTTATTACAATTATGCTATGCATTTTTTAAAATAAGATATACCAGAGCAAGGAGGTATACACTGACCCAGTTCAGATGTCACAGATAATGAGATAAACCACAGTTTGGCCATCAGGAACATGTTGTAGGTTTACGCACTACGTCCTCCCTCCACTTTTGATGCGCAACCTCAACCATAGTTTCCCATTATATATATCTACAGTATATGAACTTGGTAAATTAATTACTAACTGAATTACTAACCATAATTTGCCTCCAAACTAATGGCAACCACAGTTTTCCTAAGTCAGATGTCATGGAAATATATGGTATCCACAAACCATGAAGGGCAGGAAAAAGTCAGCACACACAAGGAGAGAAGAAGGGGGGAGTGCCTGAACCCACAGTATGTTCCTGATGGACAGGCCATGGTTTGGCACATGGAACAAGTGATTTATGAATATATTGGGCCCAATCCAGTGCACTGTTAGACACGTGCACTGTTAGACACATGCACCTCTGCACTCATGGAAAGCTACCGACAAGGAGAGGGGCTGATGACATGGAATTTCCAGATGTGGAGTCATGCGTGCAGGGTGAGTTGAGGAGGATTCAATGAGTGACTAGATCGGACCTGTTGTACTATACAATGCTATTGAAATGCTAGCCATTCTTTTGTTTTACCATGTCTGGAAGCTGATACCAGATTCCAAGGCATGCGAAAATAAAAGTACTGGTACAATTGGAAGCATATGTTTTTTGTATGAATGGTAAATAAAACACAAAAGAATGTGTGATGGCGCAAAGCATTTCTTGGTGCAATGCTGGATTGAGTACAGGTTGAGTATCCCTTATCCGGACTGCTTAGGACAGGAAGTTGTCTGGATTTTTGCATTTGTCTGGATTTTGGAATATTTGCATAAATATAATGAGATATCTTGGGGGTGGGACCCAAGTCTACACCTTCTACACATAAGACTGAAGGTAATTTTATATAATATTTTTAATAATTTTATGCACCAGCATGCCTTGCACTATGCCAGCCAGGTGCTGGAAAAGTGTTGTTGTTTTTAAAGTCATGGCCTCCAAAATGTCTGGATTTTGGAATAGTCTGGATTTTGGATGCCCGGATAAGGGGTAATCAACCTGTACTAACAGGTTTGAATGCATGGCTGTTCTGCCATTCCATAGAAACTACCAGAGGCGTAACAAGGGTGGAGCGAAGGCAAGTAGTTCTGCAAGACTCCGTTATACCAGAGTCAACGGCCCCTCCCCCTTGCTGTTGGAGCCATTCTGGCAGCAAAGGCAACACACAGGACACTCTCCTGTTGCTGTTGGAATGGCTCCAACAGCAAGGGGGAGGGGCTGCTGACTCCAGTGTAACGGAGTCTTGCAGAACTACTTGCCTTCGCTCCACCCTTGTTTCACCTCTGGAAACTACTCACATTGAAGTCTGAATTATCAGATAAATTCTGCTGAATTAAGCTCTAGGAAAGAGGAAAACACAACAAGACATCTCCAATAAGAAGCTATGACTGCAGACAACCTGTGGACCAAGGGCAGATACAAAAATGGGGCACATTAAAGGTTACGAGAATGGCAAAGATTAGTGCATTAGCAAACCTGCCATGCCGTTATTTTTAGGCACTAAATGATAATCTACGTGGGATGCCTCTTGCGATACGATTACACAGAACAGCGGCACCAACCTCTCTGCATTATAAATAGGATGACCCCTTTTTTGAACAGACTGAAAGACAGCCAGCCAGATGCTCAGCTCACCTAACGCCAGGATTCCCATCTGTCGAAAGTTCACATGGCGCTTTGGCTGTCTCCCTTTTTACTATCACAGGTATTCTACCCAGGACACACACATTTAGGGCTTAACTTGTATCTTACTTTTAGTTGTGTGGTGTGTTTTTTCTCCTCAATAAGTTTGCTATTTTACTGAAAAGCAACCTTGGAGGCTGCAATTGAGAAGTTGAAAAATGGTTGTCCGCATGGGAGAGAGGCTTCTTTCCCTTCCCGTCATTTGTCTACTCAAGTTGGTTTTCCCCTGAAGGAGGCAAAGATATAAAGGTCAGACAGTTTTTCTGCTAGAGGTGGGAAAGCAGCTGGAAGGGGTGGGGAATTGGACAAATGGCAGAATTGAGAAGAAATAAGCAGCCTCTCTCCACCCCCACCCAACTCATCTACTTTCAGTGGAAGAGTCACGTTACTGCTTTTCCATAAAAACAGATTAAAATGATTATTTGGGGGGACGACGACAAACAACTACATATAATGCATAATTTGGCCCTTATTTTGCATAGCATAGCGGGAAACTCCAGCCGCATGCTATGCGCTGCGGCAAGGAGAGTCATGCCGGCCATATGACCATGGAGGCGTCTTCGGACAATGCTGGCTCTTTGGCTTTGAAATGGGGATGAGCACCACACCCTAGAGTCGGACACGACTGGACTTAATTGTCAGGGGTCACCTTTACCTTTTTATTACTATACTTACATTTGTCTTATATTTACTCAGAAATAAATTTCCCACAGTTCAATGAGACTTGCTCTCAAGTAATGCACACCGAATTACAGCCTAAATCTGCATTTTAGCACTGCCTTTACAACAAAATGGGCTGATCAGGTTTGATTGACTGGGCTCTGCATCAAGGCACTTACAAGTCAAATCAGGATGCTATTTAAATATGAGATTGTAATTTTACGTTCTATGGGTGGCAACTGAGGACCAAAGTACACATGTTGAGTCTGTTATTAAGAGATGGCCATAAAGTGGAAGTGTCTCTCCTTCTTTCCCCTTTTTTTAAAAGGCTGTGGTGGGAGCCTCTGATGCAGATCAGAACCATGATGCTTGTAGTAGGGGAGTATAGACATTTCAGGGGGCAAACATCAACTTAGGCAAGCAATTTTCAGTGGCAAAATAGCACAAAAGAAACATCAACACCCCCTTCCCACATGCCATGGTTCCAATCCACATCTTTATGGCTGCTTTTTTATGACAAAGGAGACACTTCCAGTTTTAAGTTTGTTTTTCAACAACAAGCCTGCAGTTTGGCAACTGAGCAACATTTTTTAAAGCTGAAGAAGGGATAGAAGCAGCCCCACTTCTCCCCTGCAATTACCCTCACTCCACCAGCACATCTGTGCTATCTTAGCAAAGATGTGGGTGCTACAGTCCTTGAGAGTAGTAGGACCACCAGCTACTGGGACCCAGCAGAACCACCACGGATGCCTGCTCTGCTTCTTGGTAATCTCACTGTTGGATGGCTAGTAGCTGCCATTTTAATTTCCCAGAATGTCTGCGATGTCGCCTTGGGGCACAATATCCACCGATGCCACCATTTCCCCTTCAAAATATCCTAGAGCAGTGTTTCGCAAAGTTCTCCCCACAAGTCTTGCTCCCAGGATTGCACTGTTTTGTTTCAAAAACCAGAAGTAGGTTTCGATCGCTGCAGGGAGCCAATCTGAAGTGCGGGGAGGCCTGCAGAGGGGGCTGCAACCCCTCCACACCCTCCAGAGGGCCGGCGCAACCCCTGCTAAGTAAAAAAAAATACACCCACATTTTTTCCCTGGTAGCAGCGGGACATCGCTGATGTCACTGCACGTTACCACTCCCCTTAAGGGGGTAGCAGCCGCTTCTGGTTTTCCAGGTAGGTCGCGACCCACCAGTTTGAGAACTACTGTCCTAGAGCAGTGGTTCTTGATCTTTTTGGTTTACGGAGCCCTTTACACTCCTGAAAGGAGCCCTTGGGAGCCCTGCCAGCTCAATCACAGAGGCTTGGAGAGCCCAAGCATGAGGGCAACCAGTGAAGAGCCAGAACAGGAGGGGAATGAGGAAGGAGAGCCATGAACAGGGGAGGTGGGAGGGATAGAAGAGGAAACTGGGCAGGCGGCAGATCGTGGCCACTTAGTTATGGTGTGCTCATGGAGCCCCAGGGCTCCTAGAAGCACACTTGGGAAATGCTGTCCTAGAGCATTGTGGGAATTGGTGACTGCCAGGTTTACATTGTGCGGAAAATGCTGTTGCTGCCCGCTGCCACTGCTGCCAGGGAAGTCTGCCAGGACCTGCCTGCTTAGAAGGAGACTCACAAAAGGGCACTTTGTATAGGGCCCCCTCAAACCTGGAGCTAGCCATGTTTGGGAGTTAAATAATTTCTTATACCAGCTGGAGAAGAATTCCTCAAACAGTTACACAATTAGTTTTCGTGACTTTAAAATCAGACCCATGCTGTTTTGTCTTCTTGCTGGTTTCTGGTTTTCAATTCAGCTTTGGTTCTAGGAAACGTTAACTTTAAATTTTGCATGTACATTAAAGGATTTACATAAAGAAATGAGCAACAGAGTCCAGATTATTTGTCTCTGGAAGAGGCCTCCGCTGGGACTGTCAGGGAAAGGGTTTATTAACACCCTAGGCGTGTCTGGGTATTGACTGGGCCAGAGCAGCTGTGTCTGCTACTTGGCAATACGCCTGGGCCAGGCTTCAGCCAGGCACAGTTAAAACCTGAAGGTGAAGCAGAGCATAAAGTCTGGATTGAGATGCAAAGCCAACAACACAGGGTTGCAAACTCCTTAAATAAAACATTCTACTGTTTGGGCAGGGCCTGGAATGGAGCTCACAGAAAAGACTTTGTTCATGTGCCACCAGACAATACTAAGTCCCCTGCTGCCACCAAGGAAAACAATCCACACGTTATAACAGACAACCACCAATTTCAACACAGTCCAGACCAGAGCAGTGCCACAAACAAAAACAGGAAAGAATCTTCACGCAGAGCAGACAACTCACGGAAGTGAGCCAAGCCACAGGTCAAGTCACACATGTGCATTATATATGGTCAACGAATTAAGCATAAAGCAAACATTTTCAGGCTCTCGTTAATTTATGTGCCCTTAATACTCAGACCACTACCATCCCTCGCTCTCGCACAAAAACACTGGCTGGTAATGGCAAGTGGCTGCTCTTCTGTTACTGGCTAGCTGAGCAGCAGCCCAGCCACTAAGTGTCCTGGTAGGCAAGCAAACAGGAAGGATGAGGGCAGAAGACAGAGAGGGTTGGTTTGGCAGCAGTGGACTCATGTCACCATGGCATTGTGGGAAGTACTGGCAGAGTCTTCCTCATGCTAAGGCTCCTACCGGTTCCTTGCCAACTGATCTCCTGTCTTTGTCCCCCCCCCCAAAAAAACAACAACAACTGTGGGATCACTATCACATGCAACTGTTACAGCAGAGAGTGAGAGAGCGCCCCTGTTCAAAGTGAGCCAGCCAAGGGCCTCTTGCCAGGCCAGCTACAAGGCCAGCATGAGGCCTGGGAGACGAGGAGGGCCAAGCAGCCATTTCTGTGTTGGGCAAGCCGGCCCTGTGCAGATGCAGCACTCACGTGCTTCCTCTTCCTTCACTCGACTCCCCTGAGCAGAGAGGATTAACAAGGGAGGCCTGCAGCATGCCTGCCCCATCACACCTCCCACTTCCAAGTCAGTTCTGTAAGGTAAGGACCTTACTCTCCTTCTGGCTCTTTGTGAAGACTGGACTTTTTGTAAGGCATTTGTCTGGAGTGAGAGTTGCTGGTGTTCCTCTATATCAGGGGTGGCCAAACTTGCTTAATGTAAGAGCCACATACAATGAACTTACAGATGTTTGAGAGCCATAAGAGAGATGTTTGAGAGCTGCAATATTTAAGAAGCATTTAAATTCTTAAATATATTTACTCACCATGAATATCAAACTTATGTTTTAATCCAGTGGACTCAGTTTATAAAGGTAAAGGTGACCCCTGACAATTAAGTCCAGTCGTGTCCGACTCCAGGGTGGTAAATAATTATAAAGCTTGAAAAATTCTTGTTTACCTTTTATATTAATTGTGATGCAAGAAGGAGCTCAGCCAACATCTTTCCAAGAGCCACACATTCTACGTCAAAGAGCTGCATGTGGCTCAGGAGCCACAGTTTGGCCACCCCCTGCTCTATATTGTATTTGCTCTGTAAACTGTGGTTTAAATTGCCATTTTTGTCTGTTGATTGTTGTTTGTTTCACTCTGTATTATAGTTGGGGTTTTTAAGATTGCACACTGCTTTGGGCTACAGTTTGCGGGAAAAGCAGAGTAGTAAAAAAACCCAATTAATTAAAAATATGTCCTAGAGAAAATGCTCCCCAAGGTCTACAGGGCCCATGCCACTTATGGCTTTAGGTAATAATAATAACCAAACACCCTGAATAGAGATTGGAGGAGGCTTGTTGGGTGCCAGTGCCAGCAGAGCTAGTATGGACAGAGGCGTCTTAGGAAGGGGGGGTGGGGGACCCCAGGGCGCAGGGCGCTGAAGGTGGGATGGGGGCTGGGGCGCAGGTGCTTAACTGGCCGGCAGCATTTTTTGATCTGGGCGGCATCCATTTTGAATGGGCGGGACTCTCTTTCCTGGTCTCGCTGGTTGCACGCCCTCTCTAGGGCGCATGTCTCGGTCTCGCTGGTCGGTCCTCCAGAGCCCTAGAGAGGCCTGGAGGACCAATGGACCAGCGAGACTCAGAGAGAGAGTCCTAGAGAGTCCTGCCCATTCAAAATGGATGCCGCCCGGATCGAAAAATGCTGCCTGCGCCCCGAAGGAAGACTGAAAAGCCGGCCAGTTAAGTACCTGCGCCCTGCTGAGAATGCCCCAAATCAGCTGCCGCCTTAGCGTAAAATTGGAAAACAAACTGGAAAAAGGTAAAAAAAGCGGAACTTTTTGCACACACACCCAAAAAATTTCGCAGTGTGTTTTGGGGACAATAGGGGGGGGGGGGGTTGCAGAAAAATGGGAGCGGGAAGGGGGGGCCCACTGAAAAATGTCATTCCCCTCTGATATGCTCTTTGAGGTCTGTCCTATGCTCCATCCCATGGTACAGCATGCTTGCAATTGGGGTTACAAGCATCTTCTTGCAATGCCATCATTTGTGTCCTAGTGTGGTTGGCCACTATTTATAACGTGCCATATTTTGCACTGAAGATAGGTTGAAAGGCCAGCAACACGGGCGCCTTTTCCTGACTCACTGAAGCTGAGGAAAGCACTCTTTAATCCCCCTCCTCCCACCATGCGAACAGCAACATGAGAGACGCTGCCAGCCTTCATCCCTCACGCACCTCAGCTGCTTGCTCCTTTCTCCAGTGTCTTGGCTTACTCACAGGAGCCAGCAGCTGTAGTGCATGAGGAGGGAGAACTCTGGCAGAGCCTCAGTTGCTATGCGCACTGGGCAAGAGGGTTGTTGAAGTGTTCATGTCTCCGCTTAGGAGAAAGCAGCGAAGGCACATACAGTAAGTTTGTGGGAGTGTGTGTGTCCTTAGCATCAGAGGTTATGCTGAGGACCAGACAGGAAGTTCTAAGGTCAGGGCTGCCAGTTGCCCATCTCTAGTGTAGGTTGACACATGGAAAGTTGGTGTGTGCTTGGTTCTATCTTTAGGCAGGGGCTGGATGAGGCAGGGTTTTTTTTTGGTCCCGTACAACTCTGTGAACCAGTTCATACTTGTCGTATTCCTTCCTGCAGTCCTGTAACTGGGTACGCAGCTGTATAGAAAATAACCCCTAGAGTGATCCTGAGTGACCAACATTTCCATAACTGGGGCTGCAGGGAAGTATCCCACCAGGATCCCAGAGTTGGCAATGGCCTTCTTACACACTGCCTGATGCACACCTGGTGCAGACAGTTGGCTACACATGTACAAAACTGTGGGGAGGAATTCAGCAGTGTGAACCAGAATTATGGTTCTCAACGTTTTAGCAGCGCCGTAGCTTGCCTCTGAGCTGCCCCCCCCCCGTGATGTCAGTAGCCCCACCCCCGAGTAACATCAGCCAGAGCCAAACATCCCTCAGGGGCTGGGTGGGAGGGCGGGGAACACAACAAACACGGCTCAGACGCAGCAGGAGGCTTCTGCAGGCTCCTCCGAGCCTCCTCCTTTCCCGCCTGGATCGCCGCCGCCAGTATAACACCACCACCCCCGCCTGCTGCCCAGGGGCCCACCGCCCCAGCCATTCCTACAACTCTGCTTTTTAGGCATGTCTGTGTGTGTGTGTGTGTCTTAGTGCAGGCAATAAACCTAGAGCCAACATGGGAGGAAACGTGACCTCTTGGCCACCTCTTGGTGCCCAAGACAGCATGCCACATGCTGTCCCTCTTACCTGCTGACATGCCAGCCTCTGCACCTCGCACTCCCTGGATTGGGAAGCGAATAGGGGGACAATAAGGGGCACCACTCTCCTCTCCTCCACAGTTCCCCCTCCACTCCGCCCCCTCTTCCTTTCCCAACCCATGAAGTGGAAAGAGCTGGAGCAAGTGGGCAGACAATGGTGGTGCCCCCCTCCAATCTGCTACCTGAAGTGACAGCATCAGTCGACCTCTTAGATGGGCCAGCCCCGACAGACCCATTACGCAGAGTTGCAGTGCTTCTAATAGTGTCTCTCCTAGTAATTAGCAGTTCATCAATTTTCTTACGAAGTTTTTAAGTTGTACGTACGGTACAAATAAAAAACAAGGAGAATGGGAAAAGGGGAGACTTCCATCAGTTCTAGAAGAGACCTAAGTGTGGTGTTGTCTTATCACTCTATTTATAGATTCTATTCATAGATTTTGGGAACGGGCCAAACCCCATCGGCCAAGTGTTGATGCTGAAATATCTGACAACTGTGCTTCCATCAATGTACTTAATTGTTACATTCCTCACTACTTAGCCTCAATATTAAGCTGCAGTCCTGTTACTTTTACAGGCGTGATCTTGCATTTTAGGTGTAGCCAATGACTGAGTGAGTCAGTTGGTTTTTAACTAATCATTTCAAAGCAGAATCATTTCTGACTGGACAGAGGCTTAACTTCACACAAAAACTTAGCTGGGAGTCGGAAAAGGAATGGGATATCACATGGGTCCTAGCATGTCTTCTGCCACGAAACATCCCATGGACCACAGAGCTGTGAGGAATGGGTTAATTGTGAAAGGCTCCCCATAAACATTTCAGAAAGATTGTCTCAGTCCAAAAACTAAATTTCTGGCTCTGAGAAGTCTAATCTTACAAAAAAGAAATGCAGTCTGCTTAAGGGAAATATCAACATGAATACAGAAAATAGTGCCACCAGCGAAGAAACAATTAAGCTCGTTACATGGTATAGTGGTGGGAGGGCTAGCCTTGCTGTTCTCTTTAAATAAAGAACCTAAGAACGGCAGGGAAGCCCTGCTGGATCATGCCAAAGGCCCAATGCAACACACACACACACACACACACACACACACACACACACACACACAAGCGTGAAGCTTCCATGAGCAATAGCAAAATTGCCTCTAATTTTATTGGCAGCCTGGCAGGGCATTGCCTTGGGTAATTGAAAAATTAATCATTTACCTGCATGCTAGATATACCTTTTTTGTTATCAACAAAACCCGACCACAAAGACTTCAAGAAACATCAGTTGTTCCTGTGAGTATAAAGGACATTCTGCCTTACTCATCAGCAACTGATCTTCTGGCCAGCCATGTGCTTAATGGGTATATAAACATTGATCCAAGGCATTTTGCTCACATTATTAAGACCCCTCAAAGAGCTAATGAGATTGATCACTAAACTAGGACAAAATGTCACTTAGCCCTTGGAAGCTCTATGTTGCAGAACTGTTTGCTATCTGAGTTAAGTGCAGGGCGGGTAGGAGGGCCAAACACGCCAACAGCGCTCCTCGCTCGCCCCGGTGAATGGGACGATCCGCCCAACCACTGGCTGCTGTTGCACCCGCCTGCCTGGGGCCCGATCCCGCCACCCGGGGGCCCACCGCCCCAAGGCCCCCACCGCTGACAATGCCACTGGTATGAGCCAGTTCTGGATCCAAGTGATCAAGGGGCTGGAGCACTTTGCCAATGAGGAAAGGGATTAACAGCCCAATTCTATGCACAAGTACTCAGAAGTAAGCTCCATTGCGTCAATGGAACCTACTCCCATATAATTGTTGTTATAGGATTGCAGCCTATATATACTATATATGGAATTAGGAACAGTGCAGATAAAGGGATTTTTCTCCCCTTCTCTCTCATAGTACTAGAATTTGGAATTCTCTAATGAAGCTCGAAAAGCAGTAGGTTCAAGACTGACAAAAGAAAGGATTTCCATGCAGCACATAAAGAACATATGCAATGCACAATGAAATGTGATGATAGCTTTAAAAAAAGTATTAGACAGATTCAGAAGATAGACAGCTATGAAAATAGAAAATTTTGCTCCATCCACACATCACCCAGGAGCAAATTTGCTTCCCAACTGCTGTTGGATAAGGAAAATTGGTCAGATTGTCAAAATATCAACTTTTTGTTAGCTGTTGAAAAGTATTACCGTATTTCTTCGAGTCTAAGGCACCATCGATTCTAAGGCGCACCTTTACTTTCAGTACCACCAGCAGGGGGAAAAAAAATCCATCGATTGTAAGACTCACCTCCCTTCATTGAATCTACCCGCTCAGCACCAACTCCCCCCAGCATGTCTCCTGCAGCTGACTGAGTGCCTTTGCATAGCATTTCTGGCCCCACCAGAAAGGGCCATTTCCTTCGTTACCTGGGCTTGGGGGAGCTTCAGGGAGGCCTGCGCAACCCTCTGCAGGCCTCCCTGATCTTCAGTTCGGCGAAAAACAGCGATTTTGGGGCATTTCTTTTTGCGAAAACCGGAAATGGCTGAAAAGCACCATTTTTTGCTGAACTGAAGATCGGGGAGGCCTGCAGAGGGTCACGCAGGTCTCCCTGAAGCTCCCCCAAGCCCCAGTAAGTAAGAAGATAGCATTTTGGGGTGCTTTTTGGAGACCTTTGATTCTAAGACGCACCCCATGTTTTGAAATGCTTAATTGGGAAAAAACATGCGTCTTAGAATTGAAGAAATACAGTAATCAAGTCAGCAGCTTCCACTTTGTATTATCAAAATTTCATGCTGCCTTTACTGAGT
Source organism: Plestiodon gilberti rubricaudatus (assembly GCA_026170595.1). NCBI lineage: Eukaryota > Metazoa > Chordata > Lepidosauria > Squamata > Scincidae > Plestiodon > Plestiodon gilberti. The sequence goes on along the minus strand of JANXHW010000002.1, from coordinate 20,366,041 downwards.
CTCATGTTGCGAACTGTTACTATGACGCTGGGCCAAAAAGCAACTTCTGGACTCTGATATACACTGACATGATTGAAATATATGCCTCCTGTTGTTTTCAGTGTTGCATTTTGGATTTGTACTATGGCTTACTGGTGATATGGAAATAAATCTGAATGCAAAACTATGTTTCTATTTCACCCTTCCTCCAAGCTGCTTCCAAGATTCTTCCCCCCCCCATTTTATCCACACAACAACCCTGTGAGGTAGGTTAGCCTGAGAGATAGTGTGACTGGCTGAAGGGCATCCAGTGGGCTTAATGGCTGAGCAGGGATTTGAATGTGGGTCTCCTAGTTCAACCTTCTAAAACCACGCCAGCAAGGCAATCCTCATGTTTTTATGTTCTTCTTTAGTACTCTCTGTTGCTGTTAGGAACAGCAGGCTCCCAAAGTGAACAATGGCTGAAAAGATCACTCAAGAGCTAAGCAAGAGCATTGACATCTGTAAGAGCAACACTTTCCACAAAGTAAGAAATTCCTATCATACACTTGAATGACCTTTCAAGCAAGCAGCATATTAAACACAACCTGAAATCAGAGCTACTCTTTCCAGGAAAACCAAGCACTGAAGATGTCACAGCTTCAATAACATGTCCCTTCTGAACCTCACATGATCTGATAACATTCTGTCACTGCTAGGAGCTGTTGCATGGACCTAGATCATATTTGCAAGCCTGACAAGGAAACACACCAGGAACGAATGGTCAAGTCTTTCTTTAAGGAGCACACAATTATATGGTCAACCAGAAGATATTTCCCTTTTCAGCTGAATAGAAGAAAATGGCCTTGTGAGATCCAGCATAATCTTCAACATCAACCACAAATGTTAAATATTCCAATTACCGGTAACCTCTCCAGTATCCTGTTCTGTAGTCAGTGAATCCAGAGCAACTGCACATTCTGTGAATCTTATCAGCAACCACTCTAACGAATCGCTGTTTGAGTGGATGAAAGAGAGGTGCTGAGGAAGTTGTGAAGTAGCCTGAAAAGTGTGAAAAGGGCATAGAAGCCTTTTTAATTGATATGGCTTAGAACAGGGGTGCACAACTTGGAAGTAGGTGGGGGCCGAAATGAATAGGCCAAACTTCTTCGGGGCCGCACGGGGGGCGTGTCAAGAAACCGTGATGTCATTTCCTCAGGAAGTGACATCACAGGGGGCATGTCCATGGGCGTGTCCATGGGTGTGACATCACAGGGGGCGTGTCTAATACAGTTATAAAATGATGATGTGAAAAATAGAGATAAATACCACAGATAAATACCACAGATAAGAGATAAATAGATACTACAAATACCAGTGTAACAAGTGTTTAGAAAACACTACTCTGGTCACCAAGAGCCAGAACAGGCTGAAACATCTTGTTGAGTATACATTTGGTGACAAAAATCAAGGTTTGTCAACATAGCCCTCCACCCAAACTGGTCACACAGCTACAAAAATAACACCCTTGTTTCAAACAGCGTAGGGATAATATACACAAAATAAATAGCGTCTTTCATCCCGAATCACAGAACCAGCTACAAAGAGTACTAAAGGAGCTCAAATGAAACCAACCCCCCCCCCTTTATGGAATTTGCTCTGTGTTTACTAGCTAGCAATCTTCGAGAGGCGAATCTAAAGCCTTTGAAAGAAAAACAGCTTGAGAACACACGTACCCCTGAAGGGGTGAAACTGCTCTTACTGCGACCAAAGTGGGAATGGGAGAAAACAGCCCCAAATATGACTGCCGCAAGAACCGGATTGGCAGTACAAACGGGCTCTAACCCGGGCAACAAGCACAGAACCGCATCGCGGATCAAAAGCACACTGTGTTTGTCCCAGCGCCTCCCGGGAACCAGCTCCCCACCCTGGAGCTGCAGCTGGAGTCCAGCTGCCTGTAGGTTTGGCTCAGCAAAGGCCAGCTCGTCCTTATCTCCAGCCGCCGCAAGCTATAAAGCTCTTGCTCTTGCGATCAGCTTTCTCGTTTCGCTTTGCTCCTACCATTGCTCTGCGATCTCGCCTTCCTTTACCAAAGCATCCCGGAGAAGTTCAAGAAATGCAAGCGCGCCTCCATTTCAAAAAGTCCCGAAGGCCGGCAAGCAGGGAAGCCCAAACGGCGCTCAGTTCCGGGAATACGAAACTGCTTCCGGAGGGAGGGAGGAAGCTCAGGGAGCCTGCCACTTTAAGATCCTCGGCTTGCCGCCGAATTTCGGCGGCAAACCGCTGCGGACCTTTTTTCCTTTTTTTTCTTCGTCTTTTTCTTCTCTTCGTCTTCCCGCCGAAATTCGGGGGCCGACTGCTCCCCTCCAACCTGGCCATGACGCAAGCTAGCAGTGCCTACTTTAAGGCGGCGGGGAGGCGGGCGGCGAGAAACTGAAGGCGACCTCTGCCTGGGCTGCGCAGACGCAGCTCATTTAGCTCCTGACGCGGCTCATTCGGCTCTTGGCTGAACGCCAGGAGACACAGCTGATTGGCGGCGATCAAAGCGCCGCCTGGAGCCTCCTGGCGTTAGGCCAGGAGCCGAATAAGCCGCGTCAGGAGCAGAATGAGCGGCAAATCACATAGAAGAGCGGGCACGGAGGATTTCCCGTGGCCCGCGAAGAACTTGGGGAACTCCAGAGAGCGCCCGCTCTGTGGGATCCCCGATTTCTTCGCAGGCCATGGGAAATCGTCAGGCGGGCCACATGCGGCCTGCGGGCCGTATGTTGTGCACTCCTGGCTTAGAAGCTCTCTTTGAGTCAACTGAACCATGAGCTGTCGATCGAAAGGTCGGCAGTTCGAATCCGTGCGACGGCTCCTGCCAACCTAGCAGTTCGAAAGCAAGGAATTGCAAATAGATTAATAGGTACCACGTCAGCGGGACAGTACCAGTGTTCCATGCGCCTCGGTGTTAAGTCATGCCGGCCACATGACCATGGAAACGTCTTCGGACAGCGCTGGCTCTTCGGCTTTGAAATGGAGATGAGCACCGCTCCCTAGAGTCGGACACAACTGGATTTAATTGTCAAGAGATACCTTTACCTTTACCTACACGAACTGTGGAACCACCTGACACAGCACTTGGTGGATTGTTTCAATGTTTCACCCAACAAATCAGTAACCAACAACAACAACAACAAAAACAGTGGCCAACTTGAGGACACTCACACAACTGAATAAGAGTTCAAGTATTAGCTCTGATACATAGAAATGAGAGGTGACTCATACTAACACCTTATTGGTTCCATTCTGTGTCGTAATAATACCTCAGTTGCTCATGAAACAATCTCATTGGTCAGTTTTGAGTTAAGGATTCATTTTCTGGTTATTTGACAATACCTTTTAATAGGATACAGATAGTTCAACGTAGTTTAATTAATTACATTCTGCATTAAATTGCCTTTCCAATGACATATAACTTTATGGTATTATTCATACGTACAAATTTTCTAAAAGGTTTCCACAATTTTGGCCACTAGTGGTGTCACCTCCCCCAGCTGGGCCACACACCCCACACCCCCTAGTGATGTCACTGCATTGAGGTACCCACAATGACCCCAGATCTCTTTCCTGGCTTCAAGAGTTCCCCAGCTCTTGTCTTCTGCCTGGTTATATATTCAGCTCCCTTGATATTTTAACCTTTTGCTTCATATTGTAGAACCCTACATTAAATTTAATGGCTTGCTGGATTTCTGCGTAAACGGAAAAAGCCACTGTGCTCAGTGCAGAATAAACAGGATGCATCTTTGTTGTGCAATTAATTGCAGCCTAATGAATGTGTTTATTAACAGGCCCCTGAATGTCTAAACTGGAAAGCCAACATAATCGGGTGAACAGTCTTGGACAAAACCAGGTGGGCAACGCAATCCTGCACAACTATCTGGGCCGCCTGCTGAATCCTATCCCCACTCCGGGCCGCTCCGGAGTGGCCTGGAGGTCTACCTGGGGAAAGGGGACATTCGTCCCCTTCCCCCAGTGTAAACCAGGAAAGGCCCAATGGGCATCCTCAGATTTTCGCCAGCTAAATAGCTGGTAGAAGTAAGAGGAGGCCATGTAACGGCCATGCCGGCCCGAACGGGGACGGGGATATGGCGGACGTCATCCTCGCCCCCTCCCAGGCCGGCTCGAACAATGGCCCCCCTTCCTCGCCACCCGGACTGTTCCCATTCCCACCGGGGATCTCTTACCTGCCTCTGTAAGGCCGTGGGGACGTCCCTATGGCGGAGTGAGGGCAGCCAACCTTGTGCCAGCCGCACTTACTCCCGAGTCGTCGTAAACGTGTTTTACGACATGTTCACGATGTCTTCCAGTGGAGGAACGCTTGTTCCACCACCATTTCTTTGCGCAGGATTGCCCTCCTAGTGGCTGTTGCTGGTGTTTCTTCTGCATCATTTTAGATTGTGAGCCCTTTGGGCACAGGGAGCTATTTATTTGTTTGGTTTTCTTTGGGAACATTTTTTGTTGAAAAGCTTTATATAAATGTTCTTATTAATAATAATATTAACAACATTAATCGTGTATAAAAAAAACTGCCTTTCCTTGAAGTAAGTAAGGGCTCTAGCAATGGAGGGAGGGCAAGCTTCTTGTCTTGGGAAGCATGTTCCTTCTGGCACCATCTATGTGGGAAGAAGGGTGGGTGTAAATGCATAAGCTAGTGAAACTTAAAAATAATGCTTCAAGAGACTGGGGAGGGATCTCTATGTAAAACTCTGGCAGTCTCAAACTGGCTTATGTGCAAGGCAGATCTTGAGGGATGCTGGGTGGGGATTCAACTTGCGTACCACCACTAGCTCTAGCTCAAGACGGGGCAGTGGCATAGCTAGACTGGAGCGGAGGCAAGTAGTTCTGCAAGACTCTGTTACACCGGAGTCAACGGCCCCTCCCCCTTGCTGTTGGAGCCATTCTGGTGGCAATGGCAACACGCAGGACACTCCCCTGTCGCTGCCGGAATGGGTCCAACAGCAAAGGGGAGGGGCCGCTGACTTCGGTGTAACAGAGACTTGCAGAACTACTTGCCTCCGCTCCAGTCTAGTTTCACCTCTGAGACGGGGACACCTGATGCTGCTTTATGCTAAGCCAGACCATTCATTTCTGCAACCCAGGACTGCCCGCATTGACTGACAGAGGCTCTCTAGAACATTGGGTAAAGTAAAGCAAAGTACTTTCCCAGCACCTGTTTCTAAGGAGCCTTTGACCCGGAGATGCTGCAGATTAAACCAGGAACCATCTACATTCGAAGCATGTGCTCTCCTGTTATGGAGACTGAAGGAAATAGGACAGACCAGCAACAATAACGCGGGTCATTTGAGACTTCCTGACCCCCGTGCAACCTTCCAGGTCAAGATTACTGGTCTCGTAATCTTGTCGAGTTGGCACCAAGTCAGTCCTGTTTGGCTGGGCAAAATACTTTGGAAAGTGAGACGCTGGGCCTCGTTTCCTGGATAGCAAGAAAAAGCCCCACAGTGGGTCATAGCCTCTGAAGTGTGTCTTGTCAAAAAACAACAGTGGGAGAACTTCCCGCGTAGAGCCAACAATATATCTAAGAAGCGAGAATGCAACAATGTGCTTCTCAAATTACCTTTGCAGGAAAGGAAACGCAGTTGATTCCTTGCCAGTCAGGTAAATTCACATCATGTCTCAGGGGTTATAATTGCATTATATTGTCCCAGGAAAATCTTATTTATATAAAGAACCCTTTGAATGGTCACAGCTTGTTTACACTTATGGCTTAGGGGCCATTTATACCACTGAGAAACAAAATTATGCTTGGCAGGGGCTACAGCGTTTGTTTGGGCTGATCTTGTAGATATTCAATTTGCTTCCTGCAGCGGAAGCTTGATGAAACTGACTCTGCTCTGAGTAACTCTTTGAATACACACGTGTTACATATAATGTGTTATAAGATACATATAATCAATTTGGATAATCTTTTATGTATCAATCCTTTTTCCTCCTCTTTTTTTTTTTTTTTTACCTTTTAACAGTAGTATGATAAGCAGAATTCAACAGATAAACTCTTCATCACTGCTGGGAATAGCTTTGCTGAATAGCTTTGTTGAAATTCTGCTTGTCTCATAGCTGTTAAACAGGAAACCTGCAAGGAATAAAAAAAAATGGCAGCCCTAATTGGGAAAAAAAGTAATTACAGGAGTATGTACTTTCATTATTTTGTGTGCCAAACAAACCAATTATATACTACCTTGAGTTCTAGGATTAAAAAAAGGCAGTAGGTAAATGCATTAGTATCCTTTATTTATGCAACTAGTTCATACGCTCACCCAGCTAAGTATCACTTATTCTGTGATGTCAGGAAAGGGAGACATGTCAGAGATTGTAAAAGGTGGCCTCCACATGTACAGGCCTATGTGCGTTGTGCTCAGCATACACATTGCTTTAAATTATGGCAGAAAAGGTCGGGGGCCTTTCATGAAATCCACAAGTCCTACCTCCTGACTCTCCTAGCTTTAGCCACAACATTCCCCCACCTTGATAGCCTTCTAAAAGCAGTAGCAAAAGGGATCGGCCTCCTCCGCATCCCCATTCTGTCATTTGAGCGCTATCAGTTCACTCCATTATGGGGCAACGATCCTCAGCCAGGTGAATCCGTTATCTGTGAACGACACCTTTCTCTTTGAATCTTGGTTCCTCAGCTCTCCAATGGAAATAAAAGTGAGCCTTCCTCACACCGTGGTTGGGAGGACAAACACAAAAATGATAAAATGTCAAGCCATCTGCACTGTTATATTGAAGTCAACTTTGGCCCACAGAAATCCCAGTGTTGCCTCATTAACCTCTTCGAGGCTGCTTCTGAATATAAGCATATGATAGGAAGCTACCGGTAATTTATACTGACTCAGACCACTGACGCTGTTGACACTGACTAGAGTAGCCCTCCAGGGGTTCAGACCAGAGTCTTGCCGACACAATACCTGGAGATGTGAGGGATTGAACCTGGGGCCCATCTGCATACAAAGCAGATCCTCTCTCACAGAGCCCCAGCACCTCCCCAAGAATGTGGGCTGAACACTAAGCGCACAAGTATTTTTCTGACTATTTATTCCAGAGTCTGCTTCGACTGCCATAAACATCCCTATCTGTTTTAGGCCAATGTTATGGCCATGGAAAATAGAACCTTTCTTTGCATTGGCATGCAAGACAGATAGCGCTTTTGAGAGAGAGGTGGGTTTTTTTTTCCCATCTTCCTAGTGCTGACTTTAAATACTGAGCTTCAGTGTTTCTTAAACATCCACTTTCTCTGCATCCTAAAAAGTAAGCCGAGAAGAGGCATTAATTTAAAGGCTGTGCAATTCACAACCACAGCCAGTTACATCTCTGCCAATGTAGACTTATTTGCTCTCCTCATTTGTTTAAATTAGGAAATTAAAGTAACAGTGTTATGAATGAACTCGAAGCAGCAGCAGGGTGGATAGAAATTGTTCCTTTTTTTCATTAAAGGATCTGGATTGAAACAAATCATGGATATTAATGGCTCAGAATGAAATCTGAATTTAATAAAAACAAATATGCTCCAAGTCTATATTTACAATCCTTTAAAATGGTAAAGGATTGATGTGTTCATCAGTTAAGCAGGTTGAGTTAAAAGCTGCTTTTCTATGTAAGAAAAAACTTTGAACATTATAAAAATGGTGTATTGGGTATTACTGGTTTCTTACTATAGTCAGGAACTAGCAAGTTATCACTGGTGATAGAATCCATAGAATGACATCCTGTACATTGCAAGGACCATCCACAGAGCCCACATGGGTGATCTGCTGTATATCTTCCAACCACCCACGCTCTCTGGTGTGTGCAGTTCTCAGATTATGAATATTCATTACTTTACCAAACACCATGGGTTTATACTTTCCATCTCACTGAGGAACACTATTTTATCCAGGAACTATCAGGCCTTGTTTATGAGAACTCTTGAACACGCAGCCAGGTCAGAGATCTTGCTTGGCATCCTTACATCTGTATAAAGAGAGCCAAACAGCAACCTGTCTCTAACAGCCCAATGCTATCCCCCACTGGCGCACAGGATGTAGGGCTGCCAGTGCAGCGGCCACTGTATCCTGCATGCTGGTGGGGGACCAAGCTGTCTAGGAGAGGTAAGAAAATAAAAACTTTATTTACCTCCCTGGCTGCTGCCTGGTTCCCTATGGGACTCCTCAGAACTGCACCAACTCTTTTGCTGACATAGATTTGAGGAGCCTGCCAGGGGCATGTCGGGTCCAAGACGGGAGATTCGATATGGCGGACGTTGGTGCCGCTAAGATCCACCCTGTCCCATCTCCAATTCACCTCCACCGCAAGCACAACCCTGCTGGCGGACAGTCTGCATGGTGGCAGCAGCACTGTGCAGACCAGCGGAGTGGCTGGTGCGATGGCGCACCGCCAGGATAGGATTGGGCCCTTAGCAGATCTAATTCTGCAGTGCATGTGGGCTGCATGATCAAAGGTGTTGAATTATGTTCCTAAATTGTACAAAAGGTCTATTTAGTTGCAAATAATTAGTAACCAGTGATATGCATGCAGCATGCTTGATCAGGAAACACATGAATTTTAGAATGGAAAACTTGATTTAAATCAATCCAACCTGTTCACAGCATCACCGATGCAACAAACATGAAAATGAGCGAACTCAGGAAGATAGTGGAGGACAGGAAGGCCTGGCGGGATATGGTTCATGGGATCACGAAGGGTCGGACACGACTTAACGACTGAACAACAACAAACCTGTTCACAGGGCTGGTGCAGGAAGACACAGAGTGGAGCATTCAGCCTGAATCTTCATATTGCAGCCAGAGTTAAGTAAATATTAATAAGATTTAAACACAAAAACAAACCACCCTTTACTTTTGTTGAACTAGTTCAGACATAACAAAAACCCATGATTAACCACTATGTGAATGAGACTCTGAAAGCTCTTCTGCTCCCCTCCTCAGGGGAGCAGAGAGGAGGGGAGCATACATGCGAGAGGAGGTGGAAAGTTTTTACCTCCATTTTGAAGTAAGCCACATTACGTACAAACTTGGGGAACTGTGGTTAGGTTCAAACCACAGTTAGAAAAAATCAATTAGGAAAAACCTGATCAATCACTACAGTTTCCCAAGTATTTGTAAGCAATGAGGAACTGTGGATAGCTTCAAAGAGAAAACTTAAGCTTTTCCTTTTTATCTCTTGTGTGCAAAATGGAGGGGGAGGGTTGATTATCAGCAGGAAGGCAGTGAGAAGGGGAAACAACTACGGTAATGTTCCCATCCTTGTGTGCTGCGATCAAGGCTATAACCCAAGTAGGGCCAGTAGATACATTTCCCCACTTAGAGCAGTGCTTTTTGCTTTGCTACTCTTTCCTGTTTTGGTTAAAGAGCCCACACATGGGAAAAGGGGCCAATAAGGAGGTCAGCTCTGTCAACAGTGGAATGGGAGGGAGGTGGCGTACGTCTCTCTGCCACTCTCTCTTTGCCACATCCCAATCCGCCACCCGATGCAAATGGATAGTCTGGCTTTGCTACCACCTATTCTTGTGCCACTGGTTGACTTGTGCCACTGCTGCCACTGAGACATTTAACGGTCAGCACAGCTAAGTGGGCCTTCTAATTGGCATGGGGCCCTTAGCCAGTGTCCAACCAGGCTGACTTCTGCCACTGTCCCTGCTACTAGATGATAACAAGTAGAAGGTAAGAGGTAACTTAGTGATCTTGAAAAAGACCTCCTCTCCAGCCCACCATTATACTCCTCTAGCTCCACGGTTCCTTCTGCTCTCCACCCTCTGCCTTTTCAAAGTCCAGGGTGTGGGAGGAGAGGCAGCAGTTGATGGGGCAATGGCACCATTGTTGGGAAAGGGAGAAGCAGAGTGCCAAGGATGGGGCGCCACTAATCCATTGTGTGAAGCAGTTATCTAACCATACCTCAGTCGTGGGTCGGCCATGGCCTCACCTAGAAATGTGGGGGCCCAACCTAGCAAAGAAGATTGGCTGCAGTTCTGTCTGAAGTCCTGATCAGAATCTGGACTCAGAGCTGTTTTTTGTGAAATGAGACGTGCTTCTGATTAAGCGTGCGCCTCTTAAAATGCAAGTGTCTATTTGGATTTCCAAATGTTCAGAGTTAGCTTTGGTGAACGGACCTTCAAATTAAGAAAAGGGAGGCAGGAGAATCACCCTGAAGTGCACGTGCTCAGTGGTGTTTTGCCATCGTATGGCTTTCTGGCAGCCACAGGAGAGTGTTGTAAGCCTTCTTAGATGCAGTTTCAATTCATGCAGGCCTGTGAGGTCCAATAACTCTGGCTAGAGTCCATGTGAACTGATTGTGTGCCCTGCCTAGAACATGCCACCCAGTACCTTTCCTAACACACAAGGGTTCCACAGCAGGCAAACAGGGATTCTGCACTATTCAGGTCAGTGTGGGTGGAAAGCATCACTGAAGACAGATGGCTTGAAAACTGCTGCTGTAGAAGATCCTGCTCCAATGTGGATGGGTGAACCTTAGAGGAACTTTCGAACTCCAGGACTCTACATACCAAGCAACAGGGATGGCAGCCCAAATATAGGTGTCTGTAGGGATTGCCACAGATGGATGTTATTATCGGAAGCTGAAATGTTCATATCATAGAATGAATTTGACACTATGCCATTCAAGAAAACTGCAACTTAGTGAGATGAGCTGGCCTCCTTCGGTGACTAAAAAGCTTAGATGTTGCATTGACCTTTAAAAACTTGGTCCTAAATGACTGAAAGCATCATTTCTCTCGTAGCTAAAAAAGATGAAAAAAAAAAACCCACACACATCTCATTTCCTACTGTATTGTTGACAATTCAATTAACTCCCACAGTCTGTGGCTTGAAAACACATTATAATGCTGCTAGACAGAGCAAAATACCATTGATTCAGGGGAAAATGTAGTTGGTAGAAAATATCATTAATACTCCAAATCAATGTCTTCATGATCAGACACTTAAGAGAGGAGGCAGCGTACACATTTAGGAAGACAGATGTAGCACAGGGGTATGTATTGTTCTGCCAGATGAATGAGCTTAGAGATTCACTTTGTATTGATCGTTACCACAATGTGAGAAAGGCAATTGAGTACCCACAAAGAGATTTCAATAAAGCCCCCTTTGGAGCATAGCCTGATACCTGGGGCTTATTTTCACTCTAAGCCAGCAATTTCTACCCTTACTCATCTCATGGCACACTGACAAGGCGCTAAAAGTGTCAAGACACACCATCAGTTTATTGATAACTGGCAAGGCACACCACACTACTGGTGTGTGTGTGTGGGGGGGGGTCACATCCCGCAATGGCCCTACTAATAAATGACCCTCCTCCAAACTCCCGTGGCACACCTGCAGACCATACACGGCACATCAATGTGCCGCAACACAGTGGTTGAAAAATCGCTGCTCTAAGCATTGCATATGATGAATTCAGATGGAAGTGTGAAAATAGACGCTCATGGGATCCTTTAGTGTTTAATTCTCAGCAATCCACACCTCATTAATTAGACATAAATTATCCCTCCTTCATTGAAACCTGGATAGCTGCTCTCTGTTTCTAGTCCTGAGTCACAGAGGCAGTGCTAGAAGCACTGGGCAATTGTCTGCCAAGATATTCTCTATGAAGAAACAGAATTAACCTAAATACAACAGTCCGAAGAAGGGTGGGTTTGTTTATCAACAAAGGCATGGAATAAGAACAAGATATCTCATTTTAATCTTCAAACTGTCTTGCATGAAATTACTTTAGGAATGCAAGTCAAATGAGCCTGAGACTTGTTAATACAGTATTTTGGATTCATACTATTTACTGTCTTTATCTTGGGCTTGGGCTTGGGGCCTGGTGGTGACTTCTGGCTTAGAAGGAGAGGCATCACATAAATATACCTTTTGGATTTTCTTAAGAACATAACTCTTGCCTTGCTGTGTCACACCAGTGGTGAGATGAGTCCCAATGGGGAGGGGCTGTAGCTCAGTGATGGAGCATTTGCTTTGCATGGCGAAGGTTCCTACCCCTGGTATTGCTAGATAGGCAGACAGACTCCTGTCTGACACCCTGGAGAGCTACTGACAATAATGGAGTAATGATTTGACTGGATAAGGCATCTTTCTAGCTTCATTTTCTCTTATTTGGTTTCCCAGAAGCGAACGAACACCATGCAGGAGGGGGTACTGCAGCGAAAAATGTAAAAAAACAAAAACAAAACACGTGACACCACCGCCGGAAGTGTCGTCACCGCTGCCACCTCCGCAAAGGGCTTCCTGGGCGCAGTGCAGGCCAAACCTTCGCACTGCCAATGCCAATTCTGCCCCACCACCACTTTGTCCGCCGCCACCTCTGTGTGCCGCCCGGAGGGGGGCCCTGACCCCACCCCCCTTCCGATGCTTCTGCTGTTTCCCACAGTGGTCAGCCAGGTACCTCTAAGAAGCTCACAAGCAGGACACAGCCTGGGTTTTGTTTCCATATTATACAGGCAGACCTCAGAGGGGTGCAGTACTGACCTTTGAGGGGCACAGTTTTATACAGATTAGAGTTTTTTTAACCCATGTAAAAATGCAACTGACAATTTGTATTTTTTATTTTCAGATAAATACCACAACAGTGCTATGGAATGTATAATTAATTATAAAGACACGAAAAAGTTTGGTGTGTGTGTGTGTGCAGCTTTGCCTTGGGCACAAAATAGCCTGGTACTGGCCCTGTATATAGGGGTATACACTTCTAAGTACCATACAAGAGCATTCAGGTGATGGCAGGTAAGTTTTGCATTAGGGATATTAGAAAATCTTCTAAAAAGAGCATTAGAATGCATGCACAATCAATGAATGCAGGATTAGAACTAAAGGTGACACACTCTGAAACCTAGACATGAATTTATGGGAGTACACAGAGGAATTCCTTCACCCCCACTGGGGGGGGCACCGATGCGACACCCCCCACGTGACGCCAGACACCCCGCCCTGGTGTGTGTGTGTGATGTCATTTTCGCGTGCCACCGCCAAATTTCGGTGGCGGTGCAGCGTGAAACACATACTTTTCGGCCCTTTTTGGAGCCAAACGGCTCCTGGGCAGGTGGGAGGGCTGAACTCGTGGCTGAAGCTACAGCAAACATGACGGAAAGAGCGGCGGAGGGGGGTGACCTGGCGGCGAGGCCGGAGGCAAGTACACCACCGCCCCACCACATGGCACCCACCACCCTGGGACCCCCGCCCCCTAACGATGCCTCTTGGAGTAGAAAATTCATTTCTTACATACACAACATCATATAGTCCAGAGAGATATTACTAGGGTTTCTTATGTTCCCAGCAATGATATACACTACAGTATTGCAAAATTGAAAAATTGGAAAAATTGAAGGCAAAAGGAGAAGGGGAAGGCAAAGGATGAGATGGTTAGACAGCATCACCGATGCAACGAACATGAAAATGAGCGAACTCAGGAAGATAGTGGAGGACAGGAAGGCCTAGCGGGATTTGGTTTATGGGATCATGAAGGGTCGGACACGACTTAACGACTGAACAACAACAAAACAGTATTGCAAGGTCTGAATATAAAGAAAATTGGATATCCCAAATCAAAGTGCTTCTTGCAGAACCCATGAGCCCACTCATGGTTTGTTGCAATATGAATGGGTTGTTGGAAAGTCCTGGACCTTGTTTAACCATCCTAAACCTTCAGGAATGCAGCTGGTTAAAATATTTCAAAGTAAATAAAGGATAGAATTGCCACTGGTGGGGAATGTGATCAAGTCACCTCACATAAGATGCCCTGGTAGCCACAGTGGTGCAATCTGCTACCCATAGTATCACAGCCACACATAGCGATAGACCTGTGATGCCAAAATGTACTTAGTTTTGTGGGGAACAGATCCCCTTTGACTACTGACGCAGACCCTTTCGAAAGCCTTTGGCCATGCATATCCATGCAGGCTCCCGAACATCCCCAAGGCTAGCTAAGAACATAAGAACATAAGAACATAAGAACATAAGAAGAGCCCTGCTGGATCAGGCCAAAAGCCCATCTAGTCCAGCTTCCTGTGTCACACAGTGGCCCCACCAGATGCCTCAGGGAGCACACGAGACAACAAGATACCTGTGTCCAGTCGCCACTCCCTTGCACCTGGCACAGAGAAAACCCACTTCTAAAACCAGGAGGTTGCTTATGGCTTGTAACCTGTGATGGTCTTTTCCTCCATGAATTTGTCCAAACCCCTTTTAAAGGCATCTAGGCCAGGTGCCATCACCACATCCTGTGGCAAGGAGTTCCACAGATGAATCACACGCTGGGTAAAGAAATATTTTCTTTTGTCTGTTCTAACTCTCCCTCCACTCAATTTTAGTGCGTGTCCCCTGGTTCTGGTGTTGTGCGAGAGGGAGAAGAATTTCCCTCTATCCACTCTCTCCATCCCATGCATAATTTTATAAGTCTCAATCATGTCCCCCCTCAGGCGCCTTTTTTCTAGGCTGAAAAGCCCCAGACGCTGTAGCCTTTCCTCGTAAGGGAGGTGCTCCAGCCCACTAATCATTCTGGTCGCTCTTTTCTGCACCTTTTCCAATTCAGCTATATCCTTTTTGAGGTATGGTGACCAGAACTGGACGCAATACTCCAGATGTGGCCTTACCATCGATTTGTACAAATTACCATCGATTTGTACAAAATTTGTAAAAAATTTGTACAAAAAAAAGCTAACATTAGATTCAATAGCTTCGCCCTCCTGGGACATTCCTTATGACCTGTTTCACAGATCCAGAGTTATAGGATGCTTGAGGTGTTTTGCCAATTATAGCCCAGGAGGGCCGTTAATCTGATCCTGAACGGAAATTGGCAAGAAGAGGCTTTCCTCTGAACGCAGAACAATAATGCTTCATAATTAAACTGCTCTGTGATGGCTTAAGCCCCTCTTCCTTCCCAAGAACTTCAGAACGCTACGTACTGCTCTTTTATTAAGAGATTTCTATCGCGAAGGTCAGCGTTAGCCAGCCATAGGCTTTGTCCTTACTGGTAACACCAAGCAATTAAAAATGGTCACTTGTAAATACAACCAATATTTCCTATCCTCTTATCTAATTTCCTTTCTTGTACTGTTCTACTGAACATATCAACCTGCCTTACACTGAGTCAGCTCTTAGCTCTGTCTGACAGCAGTTCTTCAGAGCCGCAGGCAAGAGTCTCTCTCAACCCTACTTGCAGATGTCAGGATGAGAGTGACCCTGGGGCCGTTTGCATCTCTCGAGCCAAGGCCCCTTCTCTAACTAGGCGCCACAGCAACACAAGCAGAAGGTTCATTACTGTTGGTAGATGCCTTCAAGCTGCACTTGTAGGAGCTCAGGTGTGCTGGGCCCAGGTGTGTAAAAAAAAAAACCAAACTCCAAACTTTACATGTGCAATGTTCCATTTGCTCACTGCTACATTTACACTAGTCTAAACCAAGCAGCTGGTTGCCTATGTATGCCACAAAAGAGATCTGTGGCTGGCCCAAGAATACAGCACTCTCTGATGCGCTAATGCTGCAACATGGACACCAGCTATTTTTGACTGTAGATGGGGGTGGTGGTGCCAATTTTGAATGCTGCGCAACTCACAAACATACATTCTTGTAAGTAAAATACAGTACTAATACATAATGGGGGGATGGTTCTAGACCAGCCCTCTCCCTGCTGTGATACTTTTGTACTAGGGAGTCTTTAATTATATCAGAAGAATTTTCTTTTAAAATAGCAGAGCTTTCAGGAATGTGATTCCCCCATCTTTAGGCTGAAGTGGTACAGCCCATTCTACCACCTTATTCTCACTTAATTCTGCTGAATGTGTAGACCAGGCTCAATAACAAGATCATCTTCTGGAAACCTTTCCTCTTTTGTGGGATTGTTTTTTAATATTTTAAAACATTAAAGTATGCAATTTATATTTGTCCGGGTCTGCAGTGGGTGGTACCCTGCGGGCCTGATGTGGCGCACCTTCATCCCCACAGGGATAATACCAGGCAGCCAAAGAAACACCACAGAAGCCATGGGCCATGACAGAACCCAATGAGCAATCTGGGCCTGCAAGGTTTCCTGTTTCGGGCCCTCCCTGGCAGTGGTCACTGAGACAACGAGGAAACAGGAAGGGTGGGGAAACTGAGCACAGCTGGGAGTGGAGAGCTATAAGGGATAAAAGTCAGCAGTGAGGAAGGATTGGCTAGCGGAGAGGAAATGAAGGCTTTGCGAAATGGCCTTGCAGAGGATGAAGATGGTTCAACTTCCTTCCCTCTCATGGAATCTGAGGCATTAAGGGGAGACCTCTCCAGGGATCGTGATCAATGGGATTAGTAGTCTCACATTTTGGCCTTTGGATCCCCCCCCCCTATTTTGCAGGACAGGCCAAATAAGGGAACTGAGGCATATATGAGGCAAGGCCACAATATTTTAATGGATATCTTGTTGGTTTCAAAGCATTGTTGCCTGTCAAGCTACCAATCCCAGGTATGTTTGGTCAGGTTGTGGAGGTTATTCACGCAGAAGACATTCTTAAGTACCATACTATCTTTATTATTTTACATGTGCTAGAGTGGAGCATGTGCCACAGAAAACAACTCCTGAGGTTAACCGTAGCCTAAAATTAAATATCTTGTATAGAGGATAAGACAAACTCTTAGAAGGAGTGCTTTGCAAGCTAAATTGCCATATTCACAACCTTGCAAAACCTTTAGGGTCAGTAAGTTCCTTTGAAATCCATGAGTTTAAATTATCTCATATATAGGCTTACCATATTAAATAAATAAATAAATAAATTACATTTTTTGTGGGTGCAAAGTGCCCACTTGCCACCCAAAGGTCACCCGAAATTATTTATTTATTTTTTACTTGCCTATCCCGCCGCCATTGCCGTCCCCTCTGGAGCTTGGCCAGCTGCATCTGGGCTGGCCAGGTCTCTCTCTCTCTCTCTCTTCCCCAAAAATAAGACCTACCCTGAAAATAAGACCTACCAGTAGTTTGGAGCTCGCCTGCCAATACTCGCCTGCTCTATTGCTGGACATGAGAGATTGGGCCAATGGTTCTACAGGCAATGCAAGAAATTCAAGCCAGAATGAGGGGTTTGGAGAGTTATGACGATGTTTCAGAAGAAGATGACATGATTGCATTTGGATAAATGTAAATTGTTGTACCGATACATTAAAAAATAAGACATCCCCCGAAAATAAGACCTACTGCATTTTTTTTGAGCCAAAATTAATATAAGACCCGGTCTTATTTTCGGGGAAACAGGGTATAAGCACTTCAATATAAGAGAGTGACAAGTGGGACCAAAAAAAAAAAAAAAAACACCAAAGGAAGATGAGACATAGTATGTTTCAATAACTGCACAGATTGAAAATACTTGCTTCTCAACATAAGTACCAGCTTCCTCTTTTCAACTGGGGTGTGAATTCATATCACCTGCTCTTCTGAGTAGGTGTCAGACTTTCCAGACAGAGCCATGGCACCTGCTTCAATGAGCCCTGGCTGACTGCAGCTCCCTGCTTCATCACATATCCCTGAGTATTTGGATACATATCCAAATCAAAAACCCTGTTAACTGGGCATAGAAGCACTTTTTAAAGTGGTAGCTCTCTTGTATTTACTGACTGTCCTTATTTATCCCAGCATAGCATTCCTCCTAGGGGCCATTGCTGGTGCCTCTGTGTGTCGTTTTTTTAGCCTGTGAGCCTTTGGACAGGGCACCATTTTCCCCCCTCATTCATAAAATCTCAAGAGAATTCTTGCTGGATCAGCCAGCAACCCATCTAGTCTAGCATCCACCTGCAAGCAGGACAGAAAGGCACAGTACTTCTCCCCCACCATTGCTCCCCTGCCACTGGCATTCAGAGGCATATTGCCATAGAATCTGGAGGTAGCACAGAGCCATCATGATTGGGAACCACCGATAGACCTTTCCTCCATGAATTTGTCCAATCCCCTTTTAAATCTATCCAAGCTAGTGACCATCACTGCACCTTGTGGCAATGAATTCCACAGATGAATTATGAACTGTGAGAAGTACCTCCTTTTTATCTGTCCTAAATCTCTCACCAGCCAGTTTGACAGGATGACCCCCTCGTTCCAGAATTGTGAGCGAGGGAGAAAAACTCTTCTCTAACCACTCTCCATACCATGCACAATTTTATAAGTCGGGCAGCCCAATCCTGTCTAGGACCACCACAACGTACAAAAGCACACTGCGCCGGTTCCTGTCCAGGATCAGGCCAGCACCGGTGCAGCTGGAGGCCTCCTTGGGGGAAAGGAATGTTTGTCCCTTTCCCCCAGGTAATGCTCCAGCTGCCCCTATGGATCCCCTCGGATAGCGCCTGCAAAATGGCCAGCGCAAATCCAAAGAGCCTGTGTAGGGCTCGCCAGGCCTGGTAAGGGGGATAGGATTCAGCAGAGAGCTGAGCCAAGGATCCCGCCTCCCTCCTGGGCCTGGTGGACCAAACACCCCTCCCGTTCCACCCCCCATGCCCCCTGCAGCCCAGAGCAGGACTTACCTGCATCCGCCAGCGGTGTCCTCTCTCTGGTGGAGAGTGAGTAGCGCCGGCCTCACTGCGAACACCGCTTACTCTCCAGTTGTTGGAAACATGCCTTACACCACATTTAGGACACCCAGGAGTGGCCGCAGACAGGATTGTGCCGTCAATCATCTTCCCCCTGAATTGCCTTTTTTTCCCCAAGATAGAAAGCCTAGCTTTTTCTTGTAAGGAAGGTACTCCAGCCCTCGGATCATTTTAATTACCGTCTTTTGCACCCTTTCCAGCTCTATGATATCTTTCTTGAGATGTAGCAACCAGAATATTGATCACACAGTATTCCATATGTGGCTGCACCATCCATTTGTATAGGGCAGTATTTCTCAAACTGTGGGTTGGGACCCACTTGGTGGATCGCGACCTGATTTCTGGTGGGTCCCAAGTGATGGAAAGATCAGATAATTGCCACAAGCCCTGAGGCTATTCAAAGATTAGATAGCTACTAATCGCCATTCAAAGAGCTGAGCTCCTGCAGTTTGCAAGATAGCTGCTAATTATCCTGAGTGCTTTACTTGCAAATAAATATATTTATTTCTAGATCATCTTTTTTTTAAGTCTCGTAAAGCTAGGTGGGTCCCGATAGAGTGCAATTTAAAAAGTGGGTCATGGTGTTAAAAAGTTTGAGAACCACTGGTATAGGGCATTATAAAATGAGCCATCCTTTTCTCCATCCTTTTCCTAATGACTCTTAGCATGAAATTTGCCTTCTTCATTTCAGCTGATTTCTGCTAATCTAGCTACAGTTAAAGGCACAAAGCAGGCCAGCTAGTTTTTTTCCTGGTCATTTGGCAACCCCAGTGCCAGATCTAAAGGGAAATTTTGATTATCAAGACAGAATAGCCATTTCTCCAACATTTATTTCAGGAAAGATTTTTTTGTCTCCTTTGACAAACCTCATTACTGGAGCATAGAAATCTCCTATTTTCATTTGGTAACTCTTCTCTCTCCACCTCCACGCACCAATGACTACTTTATACTAGGTTAATTTTTCTATTTACTCATTCATGTCATTGTGACCCTGGCAAGCATTTCCCCTTTTGGATAACAGCTGTAACACAACACATACTAATCAGAGAGTGTTTGAGGAATAATTAACACATGGGTCACAGCTGTATGCATTTGGACAGCAAGCAAAAGAAAAAGAGCCACACAAAAACCACCCAGCAACAGAAAAGAAGCACAGGCATAATCAGCAGATAACAAAAGGAGCACATGGCAGATTGAGAAAAGCAACTAGAAAACAAGACCAGGAAAGGAAGGTGACAAAGGGAGAAGACCGAAGCAGGTGGGGATGAAAAGGTGAAAGCACAGAGCATATTGGTTCCAAATACATCCAAGACACAGTGTCAGGAGAGGTACCAGCAGCATGTCTATGCAAAGGATTTATTGGCATGGTTACATGTGGATAGTGTTATGAATTCTTTACTCGTCCAGGCTGTTTTGAGAAACGTAATGAGTACAGTGGATTCAACCACAGCAGATACAAATGATGAGAGAGCAAATGATGGTTTTTTGCATCAGCAAAAGACAAGCTACTGAATCAGGCTGTTTGATTCATCCTCCAAAGGGAGAAAGGCATGGCTGCATGCGTAGGGCGTGCGTGCATATACTGCATGCAAACAATCCAGTGAAAGGATCTCATGTAACAGAGCTAGAAAAAGAGCTCAATCTGAGATCTTAGAGAGGCCTGTGCCAGGGTTTCATGTTTCACCTGATATGATGACTACCTTGATGTCCTCAAAATCCCTCCACTTCCCCCTTGATCCCATTCACCTATACATCATCATCATCATCATTTCCCTGTCCTCGGGCTCCTTCCCTGCTGCACTCAAGTGCAGCACTGCCCCCCTTCTCAAAATGCAATCCCTTGACCCATCTACGGGTCGTACTTGAGTACGGAGCCAGCTGCGGCCGTACTTGAGTCGATCGGACCTGACCACGGTGGTCCACGCCTTAGTGACTTCAAGACTGGATTACTGTAACACGCTCTACATGGGGCTGCCCTTGAAGACGGTTCAGAAGCTGCAATTAGTGCAGAATGCAGCGACCCGGGTGGTCACTGGAGCTAGGTGGTTTGACTCTGTTGAACTGCTGCTTCAGCGGCTGCACTGGCTGCCCATTCGTTTCCGAGCCCAATTCAAGGTGCTGGTAATGACCTTTCTTTAAAGCCCTTCACGGTTTGGGTCCAGGATATCTGAGGGACTGCCTTCTCCCATACATTCCGGCCCGCTCTCTTAGGTCATCTGAGGGGGCTCTCCTGCGGGTACCACCTCTATCGCAAGTTAGTGGGCAAGCGTTCTCTGCTGTGGCGCCACAACTGTGGAACTCCCTGCCAGGGGATCTGAGAACCACCCCCTCCCTCATGACTTTTCGGCGAGGGCTCAAAACGTTTTTGTTTTGTCTAGCGTTTGGGTGATGGGTTGTGGTCTGCCTCCTGTGTCTCATGATGCTCTGCCATGCTGCTTCTCTGCTCCATACTGTTGCCCCCCCCACTGTTGTGGATTTTATTGTTTTTAAATTTAGTTATGTACTGTTTAACCTTATTTTATGTATTTTAAATTATGTCTTTTAATTTTTGTTGTAAGCCGCCTTGGGCATTTGCCTTCGGCATAGGATAAGGCGGGGTATAATTTTTTTTAAATCTTCCCTCCCCACTCCCCCCTCAGTCTCCTTTCCACCCTTTCCCTCCAAGCTTCTGGAATGAGCTTTTTACTTCAGCTGTCTTGACTTTCTCTCCACCAGTTTCGCTCTTGGCAGTGTTGTTCTGAAAGACCTCATCAATCTCATGGCTTCTAGTACCACCTGACAATATGCAGATGATACCCAGGTAATCCTCTCTACTACCCCTGAACATCTTCCCTCCCTCTAATCCTGGATCTCAAACTGCTTGCTGACATTGCTTGCTCAGATGTTGCATTGCTGTCTCAAGCTCAATATGTCTAAGACTGAACTTATTTTTTCCTTCTCCCTTTGGACCCTCTCCTTATCATTGACAATGTCACCATCCACTCTGCAGAACAAGCATGTAGTCTTGACTTTGTCTTTTAGTCCCTGTCTCCTTTGCTCCTCATATCCAGTCTGTCACTGAATTGTGTTGTTTCTCCCTTCACAATATTGCATGAATCTACCCCTTCCTCCCTGTACCCTTGGCAAAAACCCAAGTAGACTGGTAGTCTCTCACCTTGAAGGGTTTGAAGGGATCGCAACCTCCTATTGCTAGGCTTCCATTGGCTCATCATCTGTCCCTTCACTCCCATTCAACTCGCTGTGGCCTAGATCATTCGCCTTATTTGTTACACAGATAATGTCATGCCCCTCCTTAAATCTCTTCACTGGCATCCTGTCTGCTTCGGATCCGGCACAAGTTCCTTGTCCTGACATTCAAAGCTCCCCAAGGCCTCTCTCCTCCATTCTCTCAGCTCTCCTATCCCATGACGTTCCTTGTGCCCATGACCATCACTCTTCCAGCTTCGCCACTTTAATTGTCCAAAGGTCTCATGCTCCGTTTAATTAGGCTTACCAGATCTCCAACCCAGAGTGCTAGACCTTTAGGAGAAGGAATGTGGGCAGTTGTAGCTTGTTAAGCCTTGGAGCACAATCCACTGAACACAACGGGGCTTGCTTCTGAGTAGACATGCCTAGGATTGTACTCTGAGGTTTAACAAGCTACACCTGCCCACATTCCTTCTCCTAAAGGTCTAGCACTCTGTCCCAGTTGGAGATCTGGTAAGCCTACCTTTAATGACTCCTCCTTCCTCCCTGGCTACCCCTTGTGCTTGAACTGCCTCCCTGAAGGTTGTCCCCTCACTCACAACCTTCAAATCTCATTTGAAAAGCCATATTTTCCAGGAAGCTTTGAGGACCACAACTTACAATGCAAGCCTATGCATGTCTACTCAGAATTAAGCCCCACTGATTTCAATGGGACTTACTGCCAGGTAAGTATATGTAGGAATTGTAGCCCCACAGACAGTGCAGTCCTATGCATGGCTTCTTAAAACTAAGCCCCATTGAGTTTAATGGAATATACTCCCAAGTAAGTGTATATAGGATTGCAACCTTAGTTTTCATTCATTACTATAACTAAGCTTAAGTGCGCAAATCTGAAAGAATTGCATATGCTTCTCGTTTACCCCTGCTTCCATCCCTTTCCCTCCTTCTGTGGTCTCCCTTGTGTTCATTTCTAGATTGTACGCTGTTTGGGGGCAGGGACCTGTCCCTTTTACTCTATGTAAAATGCATTGTACATTGATGGTGCTACATACACAAGTGCATAATATAACTATGACAGTGTTCACATTTTCATATCTATATGGGAAGAAATATGAGCAGTGCTGTGAGTATCCACAAGCACATCTCCAACAAGGAGTACACATTTTTTTAAAAGGGAGGGGCAAGCAAATTTGCAGTCCAGTCATCCACCCTCCAGCATACAAGTGGTCCAGTATGGCTCTTGGTGTAAAAGGTTCACAATTCTCTGCTCATCCCAAACCTTTATCTCTCATGGCCAGAGCCTTATGTTTCAGAATATCATTTAGTAATATATTGTGACTAGTTATGGGGACAACGTGTAACTAGATTCTCTGGCATTCTTATATTTATAGTGTAGACAGGTCACTACTTGCAAAGCATCAACAACCTTGCTATTTCTGAATGGAATGTTCCTTTCTCCCGCCCCCCACCCCACCCCACCCCACCCCTTGGGCCACCACCCTCAGCTCTGAAGAATTCCCTCTAAAACTATAGAAGGTCATAAGCAAGATAGGTTCAAACCACCATACAAACATATAACACTTTACTAAAAGGGCAAAGCAGCAGGGGAAACAACTGTCCCTATTTTCCCCCAGCATAGCATCTTTTCCAGTGGACTGTTCATATCTGTCATATCAACTTGACTGTTCCCATGTACATAACTTCCTGTACACAGAACACTTGATGGCAGAGAGAAATGTTCTAGCCCAGTGGTTCCCAAACCTTTTAGCACTGGGACCCACTTTTTAAAAATGACACTCTATTGGGACCCACCTAGCTTTACGAGACTTAAAAAAAAGTGATCTAGAAAGAAATAACATATGTATTTATTTACAAGTAATATTTTATTTATTTATTTGCAAAAAACCTCAATCCATTTCTTGTAATGAAGCAGCCCTAATGAATAGCCTCAAGGTTTGAGGGGCTTAGCTATGTGATCCAGCCTTCACCTGCCCCCACTACCTGTCGTTGACAGACTTGGAAAAACAACACCAGAAAAAAATATGCTCAAACATTTATCTCCCTATATAGCTTGCAAACTGCAGGAGCTCAGCTCTTTGAAGGGTAATTAGCAGCTATCTGATTTTGAATAGCTTCAGGGCTTGAGGCAATTATTTATCTGATCATTCCATCACCTGTGTTTTCATTGAAGGCTCTGTGGGACCCACCAGAAATCAGGTTGCGACCCACCAAGTGGGTCCCAACCCACAGATTGAGAAACACTGTTCTAGCCTAACCTTCCTAGTAGGCAAAAGCTGCAATCCTTAAACACACTTGCATGGGAGTAGGTCCCATTAAACTGAATGGGGCTTATTTCTGAATGGACATGCATAAGATTGCACCATCATTATCTATTTGTATGGGGGGGAGTTCCCATGCGAAATTGCGTTCAATATGCAACCCCCACCCCCATCTGCTTCTAAACTGGTACAGTTCAGGATGAACTGTTTGCCTATCACAGGCTTGAGTTGAGTACAAATTGTACAATGTGCCCTGCTCAGTGTTTGAATAGGTTGCAAGGATGCATTTATAACAAACACCTGTTCTCGTGCCAGGGTGATATTTTGCAATCACTTTTTAGGAGAAAGAGAGAGAGAATAAATTTAGAGTTATGAAAGAAACCAAAATGTTTCCGTCCCTTGTGTCATTACCATGTTACCCAAAACTAAGAAAAGTTCAGAAGCCTGGGAGAGAGAGGAAGGCATGTTGGAAGCTCTTTACAGGGCAAGGTTCCATCATAATGGCTTGAAGGCATTTTTACCCAAGGGTGTATATATGCAACAGGAGTTAAATGTGTGCATCTGTGGGCTGGGAGGACCATGGCTCAGTAACAGGCCACATGATTGGCATGCAGAAGTGCCCAGGTTCAATCTTTGGCATCTCCAGCTAAAATGAACACATCGAGGATTGGTTAGGACCCTTAATTGAGATTCAGAGGCATCATTGCCAATCAGTCCTGTGCTAGACAGGATCAAAGCATGATGGCACAACAAGGCAGCTTCATAGGTTCAAATGACCCGATAGCAAGGTTTAAATGCTACTTTTAATTTGCAGCCATATTCAGAATGCTGCCTTTTAAGATCCATGTCTAGATTACCATACATTGGAATGAAAAAAATATGCCAGTTCCATGTCAATTTCATTCTGAAAGCGGGGGGGGGGGGGGGGGAAGAGCGCGAACACCTGTAAGCCAGCTTGCCAGTGTCTCCAGAGTGACGATTGACACCTAATCATTAAGAAGTGAAGTTGACACAGATCTTAAGAACCAGGAGGTTAAAAAACCACCTCTGAAGTGGCTCTACGAAGGCACTGTCACACTAATACCTAATTGTCTGTTCAGAAGCCAAGCCTGTTTCACTGTCTTGTACCCAACACTCTCTTCTAATAGCCTGTCAGTCCAGGCTCCTACGACAATTAGGGAATCAGAGACTTCTCAGCCAATCAATTTTTAGTCATTTGAAACTGTATCCTCCTGCACTCCAGTGTGCCAATTCAACAACCCAAAGACAAGAGAAGATGATGAAAGCCTAATGCTGGTCTGCTATGTAAGACTACAGTATTTGCTTACACATCCCCTTCGAGTCAAAGTTTAGTGAAAATAACTCTTGGCTCTGGATATTCATAGGTTGGACACAGTGACTTGCCAAGGTGCTGCTCTGCATTATGTTGCCCTGCACGTTGTGACTGGACAGTGACAGAAAGGAACGGCTATCGATAGCTCTTAGCAAAGATGGTCAGGCCATCATTTGTCAATGTGAACCATTCATCTGCTGGAAACTGGAAATGATCAGCTGGAGTTAGAGTGACACTCGGGCTCATGTGGCCTCAAAAATTAGAGCTGTGTAGCACTTTGGAGGGAAACTTCAGCCTCTTCCCCAACTTCCCTCCATGTGTTCCATGAGAAAATTGGGAGAAGGAAAGCCTACATACAGCTATAAGCACACAGGCAGCCCATTTCAGACACTGCACAAAATGCATGGCTATAAGGGGATGTGATTGGCAGACATGGCCCCTTTTCCTCCTCTAGGCATCAGGTGTGCACAAAGGCGTGGATATGCCTGGAAATGCCTTTGAAATACTCTAAAACTAAATGATCTATTCATCTAAAAATTGCCATTGGGTTTATTCTCAGGGTCTTTGAATTCTCTCAACATACCAACCAGAGAAGAGCATGCTGCAGAGTAATAACAATCTACTCAAAGGCCTCCTGCAGACGTAACCGTTCTGATTTTCTAGCCAGGGGTAGTTCGGTTATCTGTATGATCCTGCCAAGGGTTAAGGAAAATGTTGCCACCCATCACCTGCTCAGGAGGGGTTGAATGTGTGGGAAAATAGTCAGCCATCTCAGTGCAATACTATTCCTGACACAAACCCTATCCAGGCATTCTAAAACTGTGTGCCTTGTAGGTGGTTAGAACGCCTACAAAAGCATGCAGGTAAGCCCCGCCCTAGCAATAGTGTGCTCTGTAGCCCTACCCCCTGCCTTCCATAGTTACCTTGTTTATCTGCAGAGAGAAACCTAGAAAAGATCCTCCCTGAGATTGGGGAGACTAGGCACCCAACGTTCCAAATCACAGAGGCAATCTCTCCCCAGGTATAGCATTGGTCTATGTGCTCCGTGTTCCAGCCGCATGCTACGCGCTGCGGCAAGGAGAGTCATGCCGGCCACATGACCACGTCAGGGGTCACCTTTACCCTTTTTTATGTGCCTAGGGCCCAAACTGGGCTCAGTTGACCTCCACCACTGTAGTCCCTGAAAAGCCATGACCTGGGTGCAGGACTGACCTTCTGGAAAAGGAAGCAGCAGCAGCAGCAGCAGCAAGGGCATGCCATGGACACCTTGGTGTTGTGACTGCTGGCCACGAAGTCCCAACATGGCAGAGACGCAGGCTGCATTGCACAGGCACCGGATGCCCACCTGGAAACCTTACAGGAGGAACCTTACTCACAAGATGAAGAGACACGCGACACCTTATTTAGAGGGTAGGGGCCAATCGTGAGGGCTGGACTGGCTGGAGCCCTGGCATCTAAGTGGCACCAGTCAGGGGAACCAGAAGGATTTGGGTGGAAAAGAAAATCCCTTCCCCTTGACCAGCTGTGGCCCAAGGTAGGAAAAACCAGAGGGAGGCTTGTTGTCCCCCTCTCAGTGGACACTCTGACCTGGCACATTGTGCAAACACTATGATTGTGGAGAGCTGGAAGGTGGGGCTATGGAGCATGTCGATGCCACGACGGGGCTTGTTGGCACACTCCTGTAGGTGTTTCTACTGTGTATAGGGAACATGGTTTTACAATGCCTGAATAAAACTATAGATTCACACATATTAAAGTGGATATAGTAGCACTACTGGTGATGGTTATGACCATATTCCCTCAACTGCCCAACCAAGCCCGTGCTTGCAAAGGAAATGTGTGACTTAGAGCACAATCCTATACATGTATACTCAGAAGTAAGTCCTGCTATGTTCAATGAGGGTTACGTCCAGGCAGAGGCAAAACTAGGGCGGAGCAAGCGGAGCACCGGCTCCGGGCGCCATCTCCCGAAGGGCACCCCGCTCCGCCCCGCCCGCGAGTGGGACTCGGACGCGAGTCTCCGAGTCGGACTCAGAGACTCGAGTCCGAGTCCCACTTGGAGACTCGAGTCTCGGAGACTCGAGTCTCCGAGTCCAACTCGAGTCTCCGGCCCCCTCAATCGGGAGAGCTGGCTCGGGGACGTCTTCCCTGGCCAGCTGCCCGGGGCCTTCTGAAGGCCCACGCGAGAACGGTATTTATACCGTTCTTTTTGCGCATGCTCAGACTGTTACTGAGGGGAAAAGGGCAGCCTTTTTCTTGCGCGGGCCTTCAGAAGGCCCCGGGCAGCCGGCCGGAGAAGACGTCCCCAGCCGGCCCTCCCGATTGAGGGGGGGTCGCCCCCTCCCGGGGCACGCTGCCCACCCCCTCCCGGAGCGCGCCACCCACCCCGTCCGGAGCATGCCGCGGCCGACAGGCCGCGGCGATATTGAATTATAGGGGTGCCAACCCCCCGTTGCTCTGGGTGCCAACGGGGTAGCGACGCCTCTGTGTCCAGGTAAGTATGTATAGGATCGCAGCCCTAGACACTCAAGAACATAACTTCTGTGACACGTTCTGTGGGTATTTTTTCCTACTGCCAGGATGAGGGAAATTTCACGCCTCAGTGATGGCCCAGAGCATACATTACATTTGTTCTCAAGTATATAGTAGCCAGAGAAGGTCAGGACTGCTAGCATAGACAATAACTGAGGTGAGTAAACATCTGCTGGCTGGCATTTCTCTGCAATGAACAGGACCAGAAAAGGCTTTCCCTCCCCCCCCCCCTTTACGAACCTGACACTAGTCACTGGATCTTTCTTATCATCTATTCCAGGGGTTCTCAACCTTTGGAGGCCCGGGTACCCCCTATCATGGTCCAATTTTCTGAAGTACCCTCTGATAATTAACTGCTAATTAATTGAATTAATCAATTAATTAATTAGGTAATTAATCGTAAGTACTAACACAATTTTAAATGTGAAAAAATGTCTTATTTAACTGTGTGAGAGTGTGAGAGAGACAGGGACACACACACACACACACACACACACACACACACACACACACACACACACACATGCCAGGATCCCTTTTTTATTCCAAGTCACAGTTCCCAAAATCAGCTCCTCCCTCCCCCTCTCCACCAAAGTACATTTTCCAAAGTACAAAATAAGCCCAAAACCAAAATCAGAGAGACAGAAGGGCTCCCAAAATAATTACAATTTAAAACCCATGTTAATTAACACTTAATGAGCTGCTGATGGGGCAGATAAGGGGCAGGGCTTGGCGTACCCCCAGCAAGAGGTCCGCGTACCCCTAGGGGTACCCGTACCACAGGTTGAGAACCTCTGATCTATTCTCAATGGTGGGATTCTGCGCCAACAGGCACAAGAGGCATCACTCAGCAGTCAAAGCTTTTCTGTACTCTGAGGCTTTTAGTTCCTTTTCATGGTTTTTCTGGTCTTATTGAATCATGTTGCTGGTATGCTGAGTTCATTTCAGTTGTATTACCCTTCAGTTCTAAGTTTAATTGATTTGTTCTCTCTGCTGGCTTCTGTTTGATCTTTATTTCTCCTTTATTTCTCCATAAGCCACTTTGAATATTGGTTTTTGTTTTTGTTTAAAAGGCCAATGCTTTTGCAACCCACAACCCACCTCATCAGATCAATGAGATCAACAGTGAAGGTACTGGATATTATATGCAGACACCCACATATGATTTATCGGAATCCACTTTGCAAATTGAGATTAATTAGAATATATCCTTGTTCACGAGACAATTTATTCACAGAACATGATACCCTGATAATAGCATCAACAATATGCTTTGTGTGTTCCAGTCCCAGCAAACACCTCGGCATTCAAAGCAGAAGAGCCTTCCTGAATTAGACACAGCCTCTTATCGTGTATTCATTGCTGTAAGCATGAGGTACTAGAAGAACTGCATCACTATGCTTGTTTTCAACAGCAGGGTTCATTACATACTTCACTTACAATATTTCATTTCAGTCTTCTTCAGAAAAATCATTAAAATGAATGAATGATGTTTGTCTGCTGGTATATTTTGTTAGGAGTTGCCTCATTTGTGATAGTTAAATCTACGGTAAAAAGCATTCCTGTTGCTTTAATGATAGGTGGGTTGTTGTTTTTTTACCAGATACCTTTCAGGGAGGCCTGGTGCAAATGGGCTATTGATAGGCTTACTAAATTTCCTCCAATGCGGGGTGGGGGGTGGGGGGGTGGGGTGGCAGCGATGTCACCAGGGGCAGGATTGTGAAGTCACCTGGGTGAACTTCGACGTTTTCAAAGTGCTTCCAACCTCACGTAGATGCGCGAGGCTGGAAGAAGATGCAGCGCATTAGCTCTGCATCGGGGGCAAGTCCCAGCCAGCCGGGACAATGAGGAGACCGGCCGGGAACCTGGGATTTGGGCTCCCAAACTGGAATTGTTCCGGCCAGAACCGGGACTATGGTAAGCCTAGCTATTGAGCTTTCTTCCTTTTAAATATGCAGTGCTGTTCCTCCAAGAGGAACCTTTTTGTTCTGACGGACCTTTTATCATGAATGGACAAGGCTTAGAAACAATAGAACAATTGTCTGCTCGCCTCCAAATGTGCCCAAGTAATTGGTTCATGCAAAAGCCCAGATGCATATAGCTCCACATTCTAGAAAACGGTTATAAGAAGTTGCTAGGAGGACTTCTGATTGGCTACTGTGGGAAGCAGGATGCTGGTCTAAACGAATCCTTGGGCACAGAAGTGGAATGGTGCTAAAAGGAACCAGGAACTGTGCACTGTGAAATAGTCTTGGTTTTCTTGAGATAAAGAGTACTCCTTACATCTAGTTTCCACGTTAAGGCTTGTTTTGCCGTATGTTTCTCATGGGTACATATGCACACAAACAATTCTCATCTTAAATCAATCCTAACACATTTCCTTCGGAATTTTAAAAAATCATGGATTTTACCAAGGTTTGGAGATTTCACACATTTTGAGGTGTGTCAACAGACAGGTGCATTCAGGAGTGACATCGGGGTCAGGCAGGTGAGGCACCCACTCATCAGATGGCTCACCTGGCCATCTCCTGAAGCCCCAGTACCCAGTGACAGTGGCAAGCATGCAATGGGTGGATCCAGGACTGGACTTCACTCCAGGACTCACGGAATCCTGGCGCTGACACCGGGGGCCCTTCCTCGCCATGTATGAAGGGGGTACTTATATATTTCCCAGCAAAGAAAGGCACAAGTGCCAAGTGTGTGCACAACTTGCGCATCTCTGCATGGGGAAAATTAGTGTTTCCCCTTGGCATGTCACCTTGAAGCATGAGTCACTCCCCTCTAGATAAGCAAGCTTAGATTCAGCCTACACTTCGGGAATGGTGTCAAGAGAGAACATTCTTGCTATACCTTAATATCATGATGGGGAAAGGCCACCTGGCCCAGCCCATCTTCTGCGGCAAAGTTTCCAACTGGCCTTATGGCTGGGCTGGCCCTGCTATTCAAGATAGTAGATTATAAAGTCAGTGTCTCTAGCTGGTTAGAAAAGAAGGCCACTTCCTTACTAGCCCTCTTTGAACAATTCCTTCCATGCGTGCAGCAAACATCCCTCCCTCAACATCGGCATACACTCTGGTCACTGCCCAAACTTTCACATGTTCAGCTGAACATGTGAAAAGTGTGTGTACGTGCACGTAGTTGTATATGCACAGAAGCTTCCATGTGATCTAGAACCCTGGTTCTGGGTCACATGGAATCCCATACATGCATAGGGCTGGACACAAGTAGAACCATTTTCATGTGTTCAGCTGGATGTGGGGGTGCCCAGTGGATGTTTGCAGGCGTTGTCCTGCTCCTCCATCTGGGCATTCACTGAATGTGTGAAAAGGATTGTGCAAAGAAGACTATTTCAAAGTCCAAATACGCAGAAAAATTATTCTGAAGGAGGGTGAAGACCACTTTGGATCCATTATTTTGTAGTCAGAATCAGGATGATTAAAGTTTGTTAAAGGAAAACTGTTTCATCTTAAATGAAGTGTAACGTGCATTCCTAGGCTTCTTGTCTTGCTCCCCCACCCAGTGTAACAAGCAAATACAGGTTGAGTATCCTTTATCCAGACTGCTTGAGACGGGAAATTGTCTGGAT
This sequence comes from Plestiodon gilberti rubricaudatus, assembly GCA_026170595.1. Taxonomy (NCBI): domain Eukaryota; kingdom Metazoa; phylum Chordata; class Lepidosauria; order Squamata; family Scincidae; genus Plestiodon; species Plestiodon gilberti. The sequence continues at coordinate 20,334,563 of JANXHW010000002.1, read as the reverse complement.
TTTGGATTTCTCTGAATTTTGGAATATTTGCATAAATATAATGAGATATCTTGGGGGATGGGACCCAAGTCTAAACGTGAAATTCATTTATGTCTCATATACACCTTATACACATAGCCCGAAGGTAATTTTATACAATATGTTTAATAATTTTGTGCCCCAGCATGCCTTGCGCTGTGCCAGCCAGGTACTGAAAAACATTTTTTTAAAAAAAGTCATAGCCCCCCAAATGTTTGGATTTGGGAATAGTCTGGATTTCGGATGTCCGGATAGGGAGTAACCTGTACTGGTAACCTGTTATGCGAAAAAAGGCTTCCATTCTTAACTTTGCTACAAAACATTTTTGAAGTTGAACAAGGTGCTATAATGGACTTACTACTCCAGAATATGTCATCCTCTACAAAAGTCATTCTGGCCCAGTGTTGGAAATCTGTAACTATTCTAACAATTGAGGAATGACTAATTGAGGGCAAAATCCTCACTAACTTTCCGGCACCAGAGCAGGATCTTACCAGGCCGGCCTCCCTCACTCCACCGCCAGGACGAGCATGAGGACGCTGGAGGCAGGTAAGGCTCCCACCTGCGGCCGCATGGACACTCCGGGCGGCGAGGGAAGGGGGCCATTTTGGCGAGCCAGCCTGGGAGGGGGTGAGGATGGCGTCCACCATATCCCTGTCCCCACCGGGCCTGCTCGGCCGTTACACGGCCTCCTTCTACTTCCACCAGCTATTTAGCTGGCAGAAATCCGAGTAGGCCTATAGGGCCATCCCCGATTTACGCCCGGGGAAGGGGATGAACGTCCCCCGGTGGCCCAGGGCTGTCAGCCGGACCTTTAGTTAGGATTTCACTGTAAGTCATTGGAAATTTCAGAAATGTATATACATTAACAACGTGCATTGAGGAAGTGGTCCATGTGTTTCAATTGCTCTACACAAAATTATGTATTGGAATTCTCATTATAAATACCTAAAGTTGGAAAGGCATATCTTCATGCGAGCTCTTAATTGAAAAATAAATACATTTATTTATTAAGAAGAGAATGCTACAAGTTCTGGAGTGCTCCTAGCCTACCTGACTAGGCTGTTGTGACACTGAGGTGGGATACTCTGCTGAGCACCCCCCCCCCTCTAATGGATACCGGGCCCTTTTCCAGTGATTTACACTAAGTATGTGTGATTTATTTATTTGAATGCTAAATGTTCTGCTCATCGGTCCAAATGACTCAGAGTAATTTACAGAGACTTTAGAACAATAAAAACCAATAAAATAAAATACATTAGATAGTAAAGCCTTGACGTAGTTTCAAAGAACTGATGTGTCTGACTGACAGCGACCTTCCAGGATTTCAGTCAGAGGGATTTTCCCATCCCTACCTGGAAATGCCAAGGAACTTTCCACATGCAAAGCATGTGCTCTACCACTAAGCTATAGCCCCTCTCTCCTACGTTCCCATAGGAGATGTAATCTTTTTTCTTTAGGATCAAAGTCGTCAGCGAGACACCCAAGACTTCCCTCCTGCTGGAACTTATTGCAATATTTTTTCTCAGAACTACCCTAACAAGATTGCTACAATAACTGTAGGAAAATGGAACAAACCAAGGGCAGGAAGGGCTGGCTCCATCTATCAAGCAATCTGTCAGTAAACTCACTGTTTTGAAGGTTCATTGACAACAAGAAGGATGGGGAGATAATCTGCATTTTCTACTCCCAGAACAGCAGAGGTGACTAGGTAATCATTCACTAGTGATTAATTCTTCAATGTTTGCAAAAGGCTCCGCAGATTAAAAAAAAAGTGCTGACTATTGCAATTGCGGTTAGAAAATGCTTTCTTCATTCAAGCACCAGGGACCGATCACGGCAGCGAACAGGGAAGCCAGACATGAAGATCAATCCTACTCCCTTGAGGTATCTGATGAAACATGAGCTACGTGACCCAGATTATCTTTAGAGGACCAACTGCCTCACTGTCATATTTGTTCCTGTATAAGATTGCCCAAGTTCGTCTTAACATATGATATGGTTTGAGTGCTGAAAAAATATGTTGTCATTGTAAGAGAAGTACAAACCAGAGGAGAAATAACTGTGCATTTATTGTGCAATACACTGCCTGAACATGCACAACATGCTCCATCTCAGAGCCAAGCTACACGAACAGCAGAATCAAATGGTATGGGGAATGGGGACCCTTCATATAATAAAGTCTCTATGGATGTGTAACCTGGTGTTGGCTTGGGATCAGTCAGCATAGTCAGTGTTTTCCTAATGGTGTCCATTTTGCACGTCCACCACAATGGCTTCATCACAGATGCATACTGGGGACGCCAGAGTGTCTGACTTCAGCCTAGGTCAGGGGTGGCCAACCTTTCAACATGAATGTTCCTGGCCTTTTAATGGTTGTATAGGTGAGGGCATTTCAGCAGGTGCAGCTGCTTTAGCAGCAGCAGCAGCAGCAGCAGCAATTGCAGCAGCCAAGATTCTGTCTTCTACATAACTCTTAAGAACACAGAGGCCCTTATGGTGGAAGGTTGACCACCCCGATCTACATTATCCTCATCTGCATCACCATGCATGGTATCATGCTTATTAGAATGTTATATTAGACATCTGGGAAGATGAATATTAGAATGAATATTAGACATCTGGGAAGAAAATCCCTGATGTCTTCTATTTTTTGGTCATTTTTTCATGTTTTGGACATGTCTATCACCTTACAGCTTCTGTGGTACATCGGCATCCTAAATGGGCTGCTGAGTCACTCAAATCCTATTGTGTTGTTGTTTACTGCTTGTGCATCTTCTTCTTCTCCAACAGAACATAAACAAAGGACCAGGTGTCTTGGGGTGAGCTCACTGGATGCTGTAGCCTACATGATTTTTAGTAGGGGGAAATTGAGGGGCTCAGATGATCTGCCCAGTACCCAATCCCACAGACAAAGCCTAGTTAATGCCCACAGGTTATAAAAAAGCAGGGCCACATGCACCCCTTTGCACATTTGTCCAGGTCTGATGTTGGGACTATCTAATGCTTCGTAGTCTCATCCTGCTACAGTGTAGGTACAAGGACCAGGAACCTGGAACATTGAGAGTAAGTAGAGTAGTGAAAATACCCAAAGAAGTTGAGTCAGGTTTTGTTGTATTTGCAGCTTGCATTTTAGTATTCTTGCCAATGCTTTCCACCTCTCTCTCTTTTTAGTGGATTATCAGTGCCTTGTTTTTAATCCTTGCATCTTTCTCTCCATGGCTGTGATATTTTGCAGCGTTTTAATACTTCTTCCTCCAGCAGCACTGCCACTGCTACGATCCTTTTCCAACTTGCTCCCTCCAAGGGTGCTGCTCCATGCTAACATTTCTGGTGGTCTCATGGTTGGGCCATCCCTAGCAGTAGTCAATAATAATGTTTCAAAGAACTTTCAAAAGAGGTTCACCCAAAGGGTATTGCACAGATTTCCTTTATTAAACAAGATGCACTGAAATCTGCATGGTAGAATAAACTAGGCTTACCAGATCTCCAAACTGGACAGAGTGCGAGACCTTTAGGAGAAGCGAATGTGGGCAGGTGCAGCTTGTTAAGCCTTGGAGCACAATCCACTGAACACAATGGGGCTTGCTTCTGAGTAGACATGCCTAGGATTGTACTCCAAGGCTTAACAAGCTACACCTGCCCACATTCCTTCTCCTAAAGGTCTAGCACTCTGTCCCGGTTGGAGATCTGGTAAGCCTAGAATAAACCATTTCAGAGGGTTAGCTGTTTTACAACACAATCCTGTGCATGTCTACTCAGAAGTAAGTCCCATGGTGCTCACCTTAAGGACTAACAGATGTATTGTTGAGGAGCTGTACAATACAAACAATGTATTATTTCCAGATTTGATGTTAGAAATAGAAAAAAAATATACTATTGTATTTTTTAAAAAACAAGTACAAATCAGTAAGTGCCACAGGGGAAAAAAAACATTAAATAAATGCTGACCTTTTGCAAACTGAATCAGTTTGAATTATTGCTAGGGTTTTGTTTTTTTTAAGGGTAAGTCACATTACTGGAGAATTAGAAAATAAACAAGATTTTACTTTTAAAATGTCACAACAAGATGCATGAAAATGCATCAGTAAAGTTCAAATAAACTGCCCTTGTCACATGATTAAGCTAAAAGGTCCTGACTGGTTGAGAAGGAGGGGAGCCCTAAATCAGCTGTCTTTGGGGGGGAAACTGTGTGCCAAGAAGCAGCCCAGACTGCTCACCCCAGACTTTGGATGAGCTCAGGTGACACTTGTTTGACCAGCCCCCACTCTACATGGTTGGGAAGTAAATAACCGTGTAACCGTGTGTGTGTGTGTGTGCGCGCGCGCGCGCGTGTCCGTCCGTCCGTCCGATCGATCATACCAGGGAGCAGTTGCCTAGCTGAGGAGTTGATTTTTTAAAATCTGAATTGCCCCTCTACATGCCCCTTTCACACGTGGAGGGATGGTTTGGCCACCCACACAGTTGAGCGGAACCCATCCTTGCGGAATGTACACAATTGCAGCGTGCTCACTTCCTTACTGTGTGTAGGGGGAGCTGATTGGACAAATACCATCTGAACTGGTCCTCGCTCAGCTTCTGAACTGGCTAACAGGAGTGTTTTGCTCTGTCTCCTGCTGCCACTTCTGAGGCATCATGGGAGGGTGATGTCATGGGTACTGGCCCTTCAGCTTAGACTCCAGGCATAACATGAGGGAGTTTATTGATTTGTTTAGGGTGGAAAATTCACTCTGCTGTAACTGAAGACAACATATTCAAATACATCTGTAAGCCAACCAGAGTTCTAGATGGTGGAAAGGTCAGGTATAAATCCATCAGACAACAAATCAGCAGAACAGTCTGGACTATACACCTACATAGACAGAATATCTACAAGATGGAACAGAGTAACTGCTAGATTTTCTAATAAAAGGGAAACAGTCATTATTGTGTCTTTTTCATCCCAGGATCAACCTAATGTTAGCACATATCACCTTAAAATAGATATTTTTTTAATGAAAAATGGATAAACACCTGATTGGAGATTTGGGCAAATGGTCAATATCTATAGATTTTGCCTTTTTCTATACACTAGGAGAGAAACAATGTTGGGTCCTTGTGGGTTTCAGGTAGGACTTTACCCAAGGCTCTTCAGCATATTGGCACCCCTGTGATTTAAAATACAACTCGTTATATTTTATTTTTGACATTTGTATTCCACCCATCCTCCACTTAACCCAGACTGACTTTATTCTCATCCAAGCGGAGTCTGAGCAGGTTGCCAGCAGCCTGTCCTCAGGACCTTCACGAACCTTCCTGCTTTTGACATTTTCGCCCCAGCACTTCCTGTTTGCTTTTGACTTCTTGTCGAGCCTTATCAAAATTGCCAATTTTGTTTCCCAGTTCCTTTAACATGTGATTCAATTTGGTCCCAAACAAAAACAAAACAGTAGCCTTAGTTTTTTGCTTGATTCCTGTAAAGTTAAAAAATATCCTTTACGTCAGGGGTGAGCAGAAGGGAGATTGGGATCTACCAGCAGATCTCCGGCCAATTTGCAGTAGGGGAGCAGAGCTGTCCACTGGGGATCGATGCATTAGAGCTGTGAGCGAGGAGTTCCCCATGGAACATTGATCCGCCAGGAACATCCGTTCCTTGGCTCCACCCCTTCCTACAATGTCTCAGGCAGGCCTTGTGACACAGCTGATTATGTGTGCCAAGGAGCCCTGGATGGGAATATGCTTATGCCCAGTTACATCTGACACCCCAAACACAGCCCTACTGGCTCCTCATCGTTGCTCAATGAGTGTCCCCACATTGCTGACCAGGCAACGAGGTACGGAGCAGCAGGAGTTGCAGTCCATCATCCTTCCTCCTGGGTGTCATTTCAAAATTCCTGGCTGGTCTGCCCCTGATGCTGCATTGAGGGCAGGCCATCTGGGAATGTTAAAATGCTTCCTGAGAAGATGGACTGCTGTGGCTTCTGCTTCCTTTCTTGGTTGCCCAGTAAGCTAGGGGAGTCGGGACGCAAAGCTTGTGCCCAAGGGCCCCCCAAGAGATGGCACTGACCCTGTTTTCAGGACCCTGATGATCTGGAGCATTTGCAGAGCTTGCCTCCTCCTGTTGAGCAGGCCAGATGGAGGCAGACTTTGGCCTGCCAAATGAAGATTGCATTGCTGGATCTAAGCTTCAACACAGGCCCATTGTTGACACTGCTGCTGAAGCCCAAGGGTTGATGGAGGAGTGTCTAGATTGAGCCTGGGTGGATGGGCCCAATGGGAAGCATTGTGTTCCATGCTATTGGACCCCCCTCAAGCAGGGTATCATCTGGAGGGGGTTGCCTCTGGCTGTCCTTCAGGTGGTGTTGAGTTCCCAGGGTCTCAATTTGTGCTAGGAGCTGCCACATGATTCTGCTTCTTCTCTTTGGAGGAGGCCTCATCAGGTTCAAGGTCCACACACCAGTGGATTTCAGGACTTGTTGATCTTCATGGCCGAGAGGATTTGAACCTAGATATTCCACATCCATGGCCGATGCATTATTATCCATTGCACAATACTAGCCTTTTAGACTAGTGAAAAGCAAACTTATTTTTCTAATCAGCTAATTGTCTAAGTCAGTGATTCCTCAAACTGTGGGTCAGGACCCACATGGTAGGTCCCAACCTGATTTCTGGTGGGTCCCAGGTGATGGAAAGATCAGATAAGTAATTGTCACAAGCCCTGAGACTATTCAAAAATCAAATAGCTTCTACTTGCCCTTCAAAGAGCTGAGCTCCTGCAGTTTGCAAGATATTTGCTAATACCCTGCAAACAGCTGAGTTCCTACAGTTTACAAGCTTGTGTAAATATAGGGAGATAAATGTTTGAGCGTCTCTGTGTGTGTGTGTGTGTGTGTGTGTGTTCCCCAAGTCTGTCAATGACAGGTAGTGGGGGCAGGTGAAGGCTGGGTCACATAATTAGGCCCCTCAAGCCTTGAGGCTATTCAAATCATTAGGGCTGCCTCATTACAAGAAATACATTGAGGGTTGTTTTGCAAATAAATAAATAAAATATTACTTATAAATAAATATATTATTTATTTTTTGAAGTCTCGTAAAGCTTGGTGGGTCCTGATAGAGTGTCATTTTAAAAAGTGGGTTCCAGTGCTAAAATGTTTGAGAGCTACTGATCTAAGTGTTTTGGGTGCCTCTCGATCTGGGATAGCACAACACAGCAGAAATGTTATTGCATGGAGCTGATGTAGTCAAGAGATTGAGCTGCAAATCAAGACTTCCTCAGTTCAGATCTCACCTCTGCCACACATTCTCACTTGGTGGCCTTAGGTAAGCCACTCAGGTAAGCCACTCAGCCTCAGCTATCCAGCTGCAATATGGGGCTAATGATACTACCTTACATGGTTGTTGTAAGGTCAATATCAGGATCAGACGCATGAAGCACTTTCCACACTCAGAACACACAATGTAAATGGTAAGCAGTGCTATTATTATTACTGTAATATCTATATGCGCCCCATTAAAGTTACTTTTTTTAAGCTTGTATTTACTGTTTTATACTTCAAGACAGTGATGCCAGCACTAACGTCATCTCCTGGCTGCAGGCACTTGCATTGGCCAATACATTGCTGAAACTCATACATAAACCAGCTGACACCATCTTTCAAGTAGGCACTAGGGCTGTCTTTGATAAGTTGGAATGTAGAGTAGTAACACGGCCTTTTTATAACTGCAACACGCACGCAAGAGGCAGCTTGCAGCTGGAATGCATCATTAAATATCGACATAGTAATAGCTCTTCTCCTACTATTTGCTCACCATGCAAGAAAGAAAGGTGGAAAAGGTGCAGAAAAGAGCGACCAGAATGATTTGTGGGCTGGAGCACCTCCCTTACGAGGAAAGGCTACAGCGTCTGGGGCTTTTCAGCCTAGAAAAAAGGCGCCTGAGGGGGGACATGATTGAGACTTATAAAATTATGCATGGGATGGAGAGAGTGGATAGAGGGAAATTCTTCTCCCTCTCGCACAACACCAGAACCAGGGGACACACACTAAAATTGAGTGGAGGGAGAGTTAGAACAGACAAAAGAAAATATTTCTTTACCCAGCGTGTGATTCATCTGTGGAACTCCTTGCCACAGGATGTGGTGATGGCACCTGGCCTAGATGCCTTTAAAAGGGGTTTGGACAAATTCATGGAGGAAAAGACCATCACAGGTTACAAGCCATAAGCAACCTCCTGGTTTTTTAGAAGTGGGTTTTCTCTGTGCCAGGTGCAAGGGAGTGGCGACTGGACACAGGTATCTTGTTGTCTCGTGTGCTCCCTGAGGCATCTGGTGGGGCCACTGTGTGACACAGGAAGCTGGACTAGATGGGCTTTTGGCCTGATCCAGCAGGGCTCTTCTTATGTTCTTATGTTATGTTAAAGGGGACTTCCAGTACAATACTATGCATGTCTACTCAGATGTAAGCCCCCCTGAATTCAGTGGGACTTGCTTCTATGTAAGCATATATAGGATTGCAGCCTACATGAAGCAAATATTATTTGTACCCACATAGGTGGCATGCACTGCAAAAAGACAATCATGGTTACTCTGCTACTGGCAGAGAAAAAAATTAACCTCAATAACACTGGCTTACCAAAAGTCATAGAATATCTATTGGACCAAGGGCAACTTACAGCCCAATCCTGTCTAACTTTGCGCCCTGCGATGTAGCGAGGCTGGTGCAGCCTCCACCACCGCATCCAGGATACAAAACAGGTAGCCGGGGGGTCACCTTGGAAGAAGGGAATGCTCCTGAATGGGTCTCCTTGGATCCACACCAGCTATTTACCTGGTGTAAGTCTGGGAGGCCCATGTCAGGAGAAACGGGTCTGGGAGAGAGGCAGGATACAGCGGAGGCCTGCTCAGCCAGCCCCAACCCCCTCCCAGGCCCGATCTGCCCACCCACCCCACCCCAGAATGCCCGCCCCTGCCCAGCCCCCTGCCCCCCACCCGGCAGGGAACTTACCTTCCCTAGCGGGCACTCCACATCAACTGGGGTGAGTAGAGCAGTGCGGTCTTACAGCACATTTGCAACACCCTAGACCGGCAGAGCAGTGCTCCGCCGGTCTTAACATTAGACAGGATTGTGCTGTTAGTTTATTTTTTACATTTTTATACCACCTTTCCTCCAAGGAGCTCAGGGTGGTGGACATGGTTCCTTCACTCCTTTTGTCCTCGCAACAACCATGGGGCAGAAAATGGGCCAGAGGAAAATAGGATGTACAGAGGACGTCCTGTATCCTTGCAAGGGACTCAAGGATACACATGCACTGAGTCTTGCCTCTGACCCAATCAGCCACCCTGACAATTTAAATCCAATATGGCAATGCTACTTCCTGATCTCCTGAACACCTCTGGGCCTGATCCATGCCTTCCCCATCATCAGGGGACTCTGATGTAGAGGGGAGGGGCTACAACAACCTAGGCTTCACCTTCCCTCTCTTCCATGCTCTCCAGTTTTTAAATATCTTCCAGCAGGCTTGGCAACAGCCGGCAATACAGGTGGGCCCCCATATCCACTGGGAATATGTTCCAGGCCCCTCCGTGGATACTTGAAACCGTGGATAAGAGCGAACACCCCCTTCATGGTTTCCTGAGGGCCCCCCACCCTGCCTCCCCTGCAGGCAGGCATGCTTGCCCCCCCAGCTCTTATTTTTCTTTCAGCAAGCTTTGTTTCTTCCTTAAAACAAACAGAGAAGCAGCCTCCACTAAAGGTTTCTGTTAACCTTGCAGAGCCTCTCTAGTACTTAGTCTCGTTCTACTTGCCTATAATCTTCTCCTATTTCTTTAAGGAAGAAATGAAGCTTACTGGGAAAAAAGTAAAAGCCTGGGGGGGGGTCCCCACGATCCGTGGATAACTGAAACCGTGGATAGTGAATCAGTGGATATGGGGGCCCACCTGTACTTTGGCTCCAGCCACTGATACTCCTCATGCAGCCCATTGGGCCTACCGCTTTGCTTCACACCTGTGGTGATCTCAAGAGTGGCGCTGAAAACGAGCTGGATGATGGATGCACAGCTATAAACATGACCTTCCTCTGCACCTTGGGTCACTTTTAAAATGCACAGCACCCTGATGAGCTGTGCTGTCACCAGGAACGCGAGGTTACGGCTACCCGTATTCTCCCAGCCTCGGAGGTGCCTATCAGCCAGCAGCCCCCTGCAGGGGAGAGGAAGTGCCTGAGGCCTGATATCCCCCCCTTCCAACCAGATTCCCTCTCCCTCTCATGACATGAGGCAGTGTGGGCTTGAGAACTCCTAAGAAGGCAGGAGGTTATTGCTATCTCTCCGATTAGCGGAATCAAGCAGGGTGTTTATTCAAAACAAGAGAAATGTTTATTAAAACAGAAAGGAAAGGGGGGGGAACACGGAGGCAAACGCTTGACTTGTACAGTATCCCTGAGATCAGGAGCTGAGTACAAAAGAGAATAAAATCAGTTCTACGACACGTTCCCTTCTATCATACAAGTTCACTTTTCTAGCAGGTAAACCCTCTTCTTCCTGGACAGCCTCAGTGTGCCCCCTGGCTTGTTGGAATGCCAACTCACATGCTCCAACTGGTTGCCTCCTTTTCTCCCTTTTTGGGGGAGGATGGCACCTCAAGCTTCGATGTGCTAGTTTAAACAGAACCCCCCCCCCCGTTGTTTCTGGGGCTAAGTCAGGTGGGTTGACAGTGACCAATGATGAAGTGAGAGCTAAGCTCAGCAGGAGGTGGGGGTGACTGGCAGGTGATTCTTGCTTTTCCTGGTGATACCAGACAGACTGGCGCTCTCACTACACATCCTAGGTAAAGCCTACCTCTTGTGCGTGCAGCAGACCACTGGCAGAATGGTGACGGTGCCAGGCCGACTCAGGTAAACTATCATAGAATGGGTTGTCATCCGATAGATTTGATGGAAGAAATACTTCCATCAAAGGAAGATGGCCACCCTTTGCACCAGTTAGACTGGAGCCCGGTCACCACCAAATTCCCAGGAAAGCAGATCACTCCTCTAGCAGAAAGGGGAACAACTGAACTGGTGAAGAAGTGCAGGGACAGCTGGGTGCTTTGCAGCATGATTAACGAGAACAATGGCCCCATGCACTCGAACGTCAATATCATTTTCCAAGTAGTTTGGAAACTTGAACTCATTATTACTCAGATTGGCAGCGTTGGACAAATCTGACAATGCCAGAGACCGAGGGGGAACATTCTTGTTTTGCAACTGACCTCCGGGAGCATCCCTGCAGTTGGCCAATCAAAGCCCTGAACCGGATGGTATTTATCTTTGCTACGTATTACAAACAAAAGTCAGGACTAAAGGGAGAAAATCTACAGTGAGTGTGGCTTTGCTCAAACTCCACAGTCGTTATTCTAATCCTTGGAAATGTATTAGGGGATCTTTACTGACAAGGAGAAACTTGATGTTCAATTCTTGGTCTGGATCTGCAGAGAAACTTGATGTTCAATTCTTGGTCTGAATCTGCAGAAGTGCCACAAGCAACCCTTCAGTGTCATTCTCGTCTTGCTGCTGGAACTTGCCCAGAAATCCACTGAAATATTCAAGACTGCCTCCACTTGCCTGGAGACAAAAGCAGGTTTTTGATGCTTTTGCTTTAGCGGATTTTCTAAAGTATGTTAGTTTTGGAGGCGGTTAAAAGCATGCCAATGAAAGTGAAACATCTCTCAAAAGGGCAGGTCCAATTTATTTTGCCAGGCTGTAGATTCCCACAAACTGTTTTCATACAATTACTGTATCAAAATTTAACACATACCCAGTGCTCAGGCATCATTTTCCTGGGCCAGCTATAAACTTCTAACACTGTTCGTTTGCAGCAAACAGCAGCTTTGGGGGCAAAGAGTAGCACCAGTATGCATTTTTTTGGTGGAAAAACCATGGGGGAAATTACATAAACAGGACAGGTGCACTTGCACCTGATCAGGATCAGGTCTCTGAAGCTGTTGTTTTTGTTGTTGTTAAAAGATATGCACTATGCATTCCCATGAATGTCTAACTTGGTCTTTATTTAAAAGGAAATCACATCAAAATCAATGAGACTTACAGTCCAATCCCATCGATGTCAGTGAGGTGGGTGGAATGGGGCGGGGGTGGGTGGGAGGATTGGGGTGGAATGGGGTGAGAACGGGGGGGGGTGTCGGAGGTGGGAGGGGGCTGCACCTGGTGTGGGTGACTTGCACCGGATGCTATCCCCTCTGGAGCGAGCCAATACACCCCCTTTGTCTCCTCGGACATGCACCAGCTGAAGAGCTGGCGCAGGTCCAAGGAGACCCATTTGCGGTCGAGGGGCTCTTATGGAAGGTTAGGGGAAAATATTTTCCCTTTCCTCTCCCAAGCCTTCCAATTTGGATTGCCGCCTCAGGCATCAAGAGGTCTTGGGCCAGCCCTGCACCAGCCCCACTCCACTTAACACCTCCCATCCACACTGCTTCTTCCAAAGTGCAGCAGCCAATCTCCAGGCCTTATCGAGGAAGGGATCTGCAACTGTGCCGACTGCACGGAGCTAATGAAGACATGACTTGGCTATCTGCAAGTATCTGTGGGTGTGAGCTGCAATCTGTGCATCAGTCTGCAGCTGTAGCAAAACCCAGGCCGTTTGAGCATGAGAGAAACCCTTAGGACGTGGGACATTTCCACAAAAGATGGGACTGATGTCTGGTCACCCGAAACAGAGCTGAACTTTAGGATCCCCTTGAAGCTCCAGAGCTGAAAGCTTTAAGGAAAAATATAGTTTAAACCTGCCAAAAAGAGGCAGATAAAACTTGCCTAAAGGCCAAGGGAAATTAAAAAGGAACCTATGTGTCATGTGAGAGGAGTGTAACGGGTTGACCAATCCCACCCCCCTGGAACGCCCCAGTCCGCCCTCCCCATGCCCCTCCGCAGCCCAGCAGAGAACGTACCTGCTCTGGCGGAAGCAGCTCCGGATCTGGGGTAAAGTAGAGCAGTGCCGGCGCTTGCCTACTCGCTGGGTGCCACAAAGTGCTTTACAGCATGTTTGCAACACCCCAGACCGGCGGAGCTGCGTTCTGCCAGTTTAAATGGTAGACTGGATTGGGCTGTAACACATTTATTTCAGCATGAGCTTCTATGGACTACAGTTCACTTTGTCAGATGCATGATGATGCAGCCTTTAAAGTGCCACAGGGCTCTTTGCTGTTTTTCCTGCTACAGTCTAACATTGCTCCTCCTCTGAAACATGTTCCTATCGGAAGGGACCATGTTTAGCTTTGTGAAGTGGGATTCATTTCATTCAATGCACCTGATGAAGTGGATTGTGGATAGCTTTTGGAAAGCTTTTGCTGAAATAAATGTGTTAGTCTTTAAAGTGCCACAGGGCTGTTTGTTGTTTGTGCTGCTACAGACTGACATGGTTATTCCTCAGGAATAGTGGGAGAAGTTGCACCTGTTGCATTTCTACCTGTAACACAGTTGTTAAATACCAAAGCCTCACCTGTAAAAAATAATGGCAACTGTAATTGATAGGTTAAATCAGGATCTGGTTGCAAATACCACTTACCATGTCATTATTCAATTTGTACTGATCTCCACTGCCTCCCAAAATCCTCAAAGGTGGAAAATAAAGCCATCTATGTAAATTAGGTTAAGGAATACATCTGAAGTTTTACAGCCCATTTCAAGTTTTAATGCCCCTGATTCATACACTGGAGCAGCAAGGGAGGTGCTTCAGAATGGATTAGGGTTGCCAACTCACTAGGGAAAAAAAGCCACCCAGTATGCTCTTCTGCCTTTAAGAGCAGTATGAAGTGCAGAGGTCAGCAGGCAAATATTTTCACAAAATTGTTACAAGTCTGCACATCAAGGTGATCTTAAAGGCACAGCTACAGAAGCTGGGTCAAAAGTTGGCCATCCTAGTGTGGTCAACCACTGGTCAAGCTCACCACTGTGTACTACAACAATCTGTACACAGGGATCATCTGAGTTGGGCAACTGCAAAGAGACCTCTTTGAACCACCAGGTCAAGCTGTACAATATGGCTTCATCATAAAACAGGGACATTGCCTCTCTCTGTGGGAGTAGGGAATATGAGGACAGGACACCACCAATGACCTGACTCTTGTGGTTCCTTTTATAGATGTTACTGGAGCAACATGGGGACCACCAGACTACATGCAATCAAGCCCCAGGCGCCTCTAATAATACTGTATATGAACCAGGCCTAAAAGAAAGTGCACAAAATATTTTCCTAGATTTGGTAACAGATACCAGATGTCACTTGGCACCTGCAGTTTCAAAAGATACAGCATTTGTTTTCAGCCAAGGAAGTCTTATTGAGAGTGGTGCCAAATATGATGTACAACACTGTGGCAAAGTCAGCTACGTTGATACTGTATTGTAGCATATTCTTGTAAAGCTCAATGTGCCTGCTGCAGACTGCCAGTCCTCAGGAGCAGGAGTTTTGCTATTCTTTGATGCTGCCTGCCAGCGGCAAGATATTGACAGCACAGTGAGTGGTAAATGGAAGACGGCACCTGGAACATGATACTTTGCTCCCTGTGTGTGTCATTAGGATTTCCCCCTGGTAATCAGTGATGTAGACTTGAGTCTACTGACTCAGACTCAAGTTGGACTCAACTCGTGTCAATGACTTGACTCGGACATGACTTGGCGATTGTAAAAGACTCGAAAGACTCGACTTGAGACTTGGAGCCTTTTACGACAAGTCCAATTTTATTCAGGTTTAAACCCACTTTCCTCATTAAATAGATAGAGACTCACAACTCGCAACCAAAGACTCGGGACTTGGGGGCAAAGAAGACTTGGGACTTGACTCGAGACTTGGAACGTCACTCGAGACTTGGAATCAGAGACTTGATCCACATCCCTGCCGGTAATTCAGGCAGAGGGAAGATATTTTCCATTTAATATTTTATTCCAACAGCGTTCTAGCTTCTTCACCATGACCAATTGTTGAATATAGCTAAAAACAACAAAGAGGCAATCCAGCCAATGATAAGCACTTTGAAGTTCTAATGATTTAATAGGAGTGCTAAGCCAATGCTTACATTTCTCCCATTGAAACCAATGGGACTAAAAAGTGGTTAACCGTGGCTGAATTATGTCCCAAGTGTTCTGGGTCTCCAGATTTATATTTCTGATCATTCTGGTGACATTTTACTATCATTTTTCTGCTTTGTTGAATATGAAACTCATAATCTCATATTACTGCCTCCAAGAGTGTTGTATGACCAGTATTAAGAACATAGACAAAGGCTGCAATCCTATGCACACTTACCTGGGAGTAGGTCCCTTTGTACTCAATGGGACTTACTTCTGAGCAAACATGCAAAAGATTGGGCTGAAAATCTGGCTGGAGAAAAAACACATGATGACTATCACTCTTAACTTGGATGAAATCTCATTGAAATGAAATGTACAGTACTTCTGGAGTAAAACATGAGAATGGGGTTGCAGAGCCACTGAGGGAAAAAAGGTCGCCAGGTCTGCTTCCTGGTTTATGGTAAACCATTGTTTGCATTTACATCTGAACCAGCTAACAATGGTTAGTGCTCTCTCTCCAAATCAGGATTGCAAACCAGAGTTTAAAGTCTGTTTGCAGAAGTGGGATTGGGGTTAGCCAAGTCAGGCACTAGTCAAGAGCCCATCAGAGGGCCCACCTGGCCAGTACAGAACCCTCAGTTCTGGTGGCAATGACACTGCCCAACGCACAACCAGGAGGTGGGGGGATGCTGTGGGGGTCACAATGAAGTGCCGGGGGGGGGCAACAACCTGGCGATGGCACTGCTGGATTGCATCACAATCCTGGCTTGGGGAACAAGTTCAAACCATAACCTGCTTGTTCAGATACAACTGCAAATGATGGTTTGCCACAAACCTGGAAGTAACTAAATAAGCAGAGTGCATGAAGTGAGAAGGGAGAACATGACCAACTCCTGAATGCTGTACCGCCAACCCATGGTTTGTTGCTACCTGTGAACTGATATGGGGTGGCCCAGCTGGACCCACCACCTGACACCACTCCTGACTTCACATGTCCCCCCGCCAAAACCCTAGAAAGAAAGAAAAATGCAGCTAGTTACCCTGCTCCTTCCCATGTGATCCTTTTTGACAAAAGGGGAAGTGCAGGTCATGTTGGGAACTCTCAGCATGCCCTGCACTTTCTGCTGTTTTTTTAAGGGGCCGCAAGGAAGGAGGAAGGTGAGTGGATAAGGAAGCGTATTGCCTCTGCCTGTGCAGTTTTTTGGGCAGGGGCAACACCGATCCACTTCCCTACCTACTCACCTTGCTCCTTCCTCACACAAGGATTAGGGTTAGGGAAGCGGGTGGCGCAGTGGGTTAAACCACTGAACCATGAGCTGTCGATCGACAGGTCGGCAGTTCGAATCCGTGCGACGGCTCCTTCCAACCTAGCAGTTCGAAAGCAAGAAATTGCAAGTAGATTAATAGGTACCACGTCAGCGGGACGGTAACAGCGTTCCATGTGCCTCGGTGTTGAGTCATGCTGGCCACATGACCATGGAAACGTCTTTGGACAGCCCTGGCTCTTCGGCTTTGAAACGGAGATGAGCACCGCTCCCTAGAGTCGGACACGACTGGACTTAATTGTCAAGGGATACCTTTACCTTTACTAGCTTTTAGTGAGCGAAAAACAGATCAGTGCGTTTCAGTCTGTGGTGGGCTGGAGGGAGATGGCAGCAGACTTCAGGTGTAAGGCACTCCCTCCCCTCCCCTCCCCTCTCCTCCCCTCCCCCTGCCCCAAAACTCCCCTGCCCTCCCCCTCCCCGCCCACAACATGCCCAGCTTCCAACTTATGAGTGGCAGTGCCTCTGGGAGCTGCTGCTGTGCACCTCTCACAGTTTGAGGCAGTGTCCTGGAAATGCACAACAGCGCCACCATCAAGGTCTTGCACTGCCAGAACACAAAGCCCAGGTAGGATTGGGCTCTTAAATTTCTCCGCCAGGCACTAAATAATTTAGTGAAGGCACTAAATATTTTTTTAAACAGTCTCCTTTTTTTGTTCGTTGGCAGTGCTAGTGCTAGGGTATTGGGGGCTCTGAGGCAGAGGCCTGCATTAGACCACACATGGAACCTCCACTCAGAGGCGTTCCTACGGTGGGGGCAGTACTGTAAGTTGCACCCCGTCCTAGTCCCCGTTTACAAGCTGGCACGAGGCGGCCCAGCCCCCTCGCCATCGGAGCCATTCCGTGCGGAGAAAGCAGCGGTCAAGAGACTCCCTGCCCGTTGCCTTCTCCACGAGGGCTGCCTCGTGCTGGCTTATAAACAGGGACTAGGATGGGGCACAACTTACAGTACTGCCCCCACCGTAGGAACGCCTCTGAGTGGGGGTTCCATGTGTGGTCTAATGCAGGCCTCTGCCTCAGAGCCCCCAATACCCTAGCACTAGCACTGCCAACGAACAAAAAAAGGAGACTGTTTAAAAAATATATTTAGTGCCTTCACTTAATATTTGGATGCATCATGCTCAGCTATTTCTCTGAGGGGCAGAATTTCTTGAGGCATTTAGCCAACCCTGCAAAGATTTTGTGAACATCTTTTCATTGCCAGATTGTGTAGGATCTCCATATTTTCTTGAAAGTATTTCACAACCCCTCGTGCCCAAGTATGGGGAAGCTGGGACAGAGATTGGCTCAGTTCAGAAGTAACAACATTTGTTGTTAAAATATAAGCCAGCACAAGCCTCATGCACTCCACTCCCCTTTGTTTGCTAGGAGAGGAGATCTGAATCTTTGTTTTGCTGTTTGGAACAAGCCGTAGTTACTTGTTTCATCCAAATAGGGGAAACAGTGACTTGTTCAGAACACGGTTAATGGTTTGATATCCTGGCTTGTTAAGTAACTGTGGTTTCAACAAGCCACAGTTTCCTGTATTCAGACAAAATGGGAAATTGGAGCTTGTTACAAACCATGAAAGGAAACTCTAAATATTGTCCTCTTGCACATAAAAGGAAGGAGGGAGCACATGTGCTGGGTCATACTTCTAACAACAAACAGTGGCTTGTTAGATCTGAACTGGGCCATTGTCTATTCTGACAACAGGGAATGGATTTCAACTCTTAGGATGGAACTGAATTACTTCTTGGGTTTCATTATATCATATTACAACTGTCTTCATAAAAACATTAGGCAGCCCAATCCTGTGTAAGATATGGCGGACGGCAGCCTGGGTGCACCTCGTGGGAAGGGGATGATCGTCCCCTTCCCTGGGTGCAAGGTGGTCCAGGTCCAATGGGTCTACTCAGATGTATGCCAGCTCTGGAGCTGGCGTACATCCGAGGCCTCCATGTAAGGCTGCGCCGAGCCTGGAGAGGGCTTTGGATATCGGAGGATCTTGCCGCCGATATCCCCACCCTCTCCTGGTCCGGGGTGGCCAATATCCACCCTCCCTCACCACCTGGTCTGCCCTCCCCCTGCCGGTGTAGAACTTACCTTGCCCAGTGGGTGCGAGAATGGTTCACTGGGGGAGAGAGGGCCTCCGGTCTCTGTACCTGTGGCCCTTACTCTCCAGGTACCGTAAATGCGCTTTACGGTGCATTTACAACACCCAGCGACGGGGGGTGGCATGCTCCCCTGGTGCTTTGTTACACTGGTTTGCACCGTCAAAGTCTCTTCTTCCTGCCACAGTCCTATCCGATTGATTGATTTACTTACTTCATTTTTAGATCAGTTTTCCTGGACAGCAAAGTGGTTTACAAAAAGATGATGAGAATGAAAAGTCAAACACGTATTTAATGCAAAATTTATGAATATTAAAATATTAATACCATAATTACAAAGTCAGGAAGGTCTTGCCAAATGAAACCGTTTACAGCTTCTTCCTAAAAACCACAAATGTGGGAGCTATACAGGTCTCTCTAGAAAGGGAGTTTCACAACAGTGGGGCTACCACTAAAAAGGCCATGTCTCTGTGACCGCCAACTGGGTGTCTGTCAGTGGTGGACCACCATGTGTCCTTAGAATGTGGGTGGCTATGTCAAATAAAATAAATAATATGAATACATAAAACGGAAATAAAGAAATGCAAATGATTGCTCCAGCATTCTCCTCTTCTACTTCTTCTGAGGAACGGAGTACCCACGTTGTGTCTCTCTCAGCAACACACAACGTTTGCTATTTCATTCCTCACATGCATAGGGTTGCTAGATCAGAGTTGAAAACTACGAAACACTGTTGGTTCACAAAACCACACTTTCAAATTCCAGATTTAAGAAATCTGGACTAGCGACCCTCCTCTAGTTTTGTACTCACAATAACAAAAAAGCACATTAAAATCACCATCTTCCATATAAGCCTCCACTAAAAACGAGTTAAAATATCCTAGTTCTGTCACTTAAAAAAACCTATATAGGCATCATTCTGTCAAAAGGAAGCATTTCTAAGTCTCATTTATGTCAACTGAAGAGTTAAACATGTGCTTAGCTCTCTCCCATTGAAACCTAATTTCTAGTTGCCCAATCTTATCCTTGTTTACTCAGGAGCCCCACCGAGTTCAATGAGACTTGGGCCAAACTACACCTTATGTAAAATGCGTCATTGGAAATGGCATTCTAAAAATCAGCCACAGGGTGGGATCCAGACCAGCACAATTGTGCAGGGAAGAGGAGTCTGAGCCCTTTGCTCCCCCCACAGTGGTCTCAGTCCAGATCCCCCATGGCTACTGTATGCTCAAGAAATGTACATCATTCCCAAAGCTGTGTTTTAACTTACTGTAAAGTTTGACTATAAGCATGAGAACTGCAGCTTTAGAGGTGCTTAACTTCCTACATTCTGCCCTGTCTATTTTATTTGCCTTGACACAGAGAAGAGGCAGTTTATACATAATGGGCAATTTGAAATCAATAAAAGAAACAAAACAAAAAAAGTCAATGAAACCAATTAATATGTCAATAAAAGCCAACAAGCTTAACTGCAGCATAACTGGGTAATCGTTCATTTCATCACTGTACAAATGGAGACAGTTAATGACACAGTACAATTGATGCTGCATTAGCGGACTTCAATGTAATGAGCCGCAATACATCTCTAGTCCAATAGAAATATATTCCACACCTTATTTAGGCCATTTTAACCATCCTGGTGGTGTAAATAAAAGGAATAATTATGTATGGGCTCTGTGTAAATTGGGTTCAAATGAATATAGAGGGTGGGTGAGAAACACAGGAAAGAAGACTAGTATAACTGGGTAAGAGATCACAATTGTCATTGTGTATGTTGTTAAAATAATAATAATAATAATTCACATCCAGACTGCAGTCCTACAGGGCTTACTCCCTAGTAAATTATCTTGAATCCGCCTGGGAAGCTACAGAGCTACGCACCCGTTGTGCGTTTTGTGTTCCATGGAGTAGGGGAAGGAATGGATTCGGTGTAGAATTTGAGGGGAACTCAGTGGAGTGACTGAGATAATATAGAATTACAGATGGGGTGCCCCTTAATAGTGGGGTACACTACAATAACATCCACCACTCCAGAGCAAAGGTGGAGAGAGAGAAGAGAGAGAGTTTGTGAAAGTTGGTGCCAAAAAGTTGAAACATCCCTCAAACCACATTTCAGCCTGAGGCTACATTGAAACAAGGGGTTAGTAGGGAGCTGCCTGCCTCTGCTACAGTAACTCTTCTTTTGGCCTACTACAGCAACCAAAGACCAGCTCCAACCCCTACCTAAACCAAGCAAAGGGGGGGGGGGGGGGGAAGCAATGAAGACAGAAAATACCCCTTTCACTGAACAAGCAGGAGCCACCTTTCTCTCCAATGTGTCAAAGCCCGAAGCAAAACGCGCCTCTCTATTTAAGCGGAGAGAGCAGCTCCAATAAAACAAGCAACCGTCACTGCCGAGAGAGACCACCAGAAAAGCGCCTCTCTCAGCCGCCGCAGCCGACCTTTCATCCCAACTTCCCATTGCCCGAGGAAGTGGATCCTTTACTCACGAGCGGACGGTCCAAAAACTTCCTAGAAGTTTGCAAGCAACAGGCTGCTGCTGCCGCCGCCTGAGACAAACTCAAGCCGTCGCTGTATAAACAAGCACGCGCAACAACACACACCTTGGGCAACTTTTTCTCAGTCTCCCAGGAAGGGTTTGTTGTTCCTCCCAACGCGGAAAAACGAACAGGGGGGGGGGAGCTCGCCAGGGCTGGGAACAGGGTTGCCAACTCCGACTGAAGCTATTCCTGGCGTCTTCCACCGCAACTTGACTTCAGGTCCTTTAGCCAGGGAGGCCCTGTCAAAATCTCCAGCAAGAGGATTGCTTTCCGTTGTCTCCCTCCCAGAGATTGATGCTGACTCCTGGGGGCTCCAGGCCAGTCCTAGAGGCTTGGCAGTCCCAGCTGGGAAGAGAAGCGAAGCGGTGTGTGCGTGAATCTCCCCTCCCCAAGTGCGCCCCAAACTTCAGCCAGGTTTCCACGACGTGGATCAGAGATGACTACACTTCTCGGAGAACAAACAGGCTCCCCCCCCCCATCAATAAATCTGTCCTGCGTGGGAGAGAGTCGAGACAGCCCACCACACCTTTGCACACACCCCCAATCGTGGAAAGTCGCCCAGATGTGCGCCCTACCTGCTTTTCCAGCCACGCGCGGAGGGACGGCTCGGGGTTGTGCCCTGCTGCCTTGGCGCTGCGCTCTCGCCGCCGTGCATGGAGAGCTCTGGGACACAACAGCTACGCCCCTGGCTGAGCCCCCGGGGCTACTTGGCTGTCCGGGCGTTGGGATCTCACTTGTCACAGCCGCAGCAGCAGCAGCACCCGCCGCCGCCGCCGCCGCCACCTCCTCTCCTTCTTGCCATGGCTGCAGCTAGTGTTGCCTCTGCTGCCGCAGCTGCGCCCCACTCGAGAGTTGGGAAGCGTCAGTCTCCTGGAGAGAGTTGGGGTGGGTGGGAGCGAGCGAGCGAGCGAGAGGCAGGCTCTGCGCTGGGCGGGGGAAGGCTTCTTTTAAGAGGAGGTCACGTCTGAACTCCCTGCTCCGGTAGGAGGAGGCAGGGAGGCAGGGAGGGCGAGGGACTGGCTGGCTGTGGAGCTGGGGGGTCGAGCCATTCGCGGGAGCTCTGATTGCTGCCCAGCCTCGGAGGAGGAGGGGCGGGTTCGTCCGTGTCACTTTTCGCCTGTGGTTACGTTTTTTCGGTTCTCTGTCTTTTAGAGAAAGGACCACTTTGCGACTGCAGAGCTGCCTTCCCAATCCCAGCCCGTTCCATTTTGGGGGGGGGGGGAAGAACCCCCCCCCAGCCACTGTCTGGTGACACCCACAAGGATGGTGCCACCTAAACTAAAATGCCACCCTCCTGGGGTGACCTGCGGGACTTTTCTCTAACGACCTGACCCTCCGATTTCAGTTTCTGTGTAGGCTTGCTACGTTTCGAAAGCGGGGGGAGGGGGGAGACCGGATCCCGCTCTGATAGCACACACTATCTTTTAGGCCCGCTACGGTTTTAAAGATCGAGCTCTGAGCCAGCAAACGGTTGAAACGGCGAAACAATAGACAGGGCGGGCACCCGTCCGGCCCGGGTTGGACTCGGGTATGGAGAGAAAAGTTGGAGCAGAAGGAATAAAGAACTCCATGAATTGTTCGGAAAGAGAGGGCGTTGTGGAAGAGCGCCTCCTCGTGTTCAGAGGCATGGAAGGCGGTGGATGCGCCTGCAACATCTGGCCCGTTGTGCATGTGTGTGTGTGTGTGTGTGTGTGTGTGAGGGGGGACACAGCCTCTCCCAGATCCACTGCCTCTGTCTTCCACCTTGCTCCATCTTCCATCGAGTGAAAGGAGAAACATCCTGGGCAGAAATCTTTGCATGCTATGGACCCACTTCAAGCTTTTTTGCTGCTTCTTCCCTCATTAGTTTGTAGTAATTTCTGGAAAGCTGTTTGTTGCCTTGTCATTTCTGCAAGAACCACTCATTCCCTAGAAGACCTTCAGCCAGCTCCTGGTTCTGTACCCTAAGCACCTACTGTTTTCTAGAACCGAGGCCCTCTCTGTTTAAGAGAAGAGTTAAGGCATCCATAAATTCAGGAGTGCATCAAACTCATGCAAATAGTAGGTTAAGGTGCCAGCCGCCACAACTTCCATGCTATGTGCACAGTGAGCATATTCTCTACACTGCAGTCTCACCAGATGTGCTTGCTTACAACTTAACCTCCATATACTTGAACTTTCCGCCCCAGGTTGAAGACCTTCCTTTGCAGGTCCAGGGAACACTGCATTACGGCAAACTAAGAACATAAGAAGAGCCCGGCTGCTGGATCAGGCCAAAGGCCCATCTAGTCCAGCTTCCTGTATCTCACAGTGGCCCCACAAGATGTCTCAGGGAGCACACAGACAACAAGATAACCTGTTTCCTGTTGTCACTCCCCTGCACCTGGCACAGAGAAAACCTACTTCTAAACCCAGGAGGTTGCTTATGGCTTGTAACCTGTGATGGTCTTTCCCTCCATTAAACTATCCAAACCCCTTTTAAAGGCATCTAGGCCAGGTGTCATCACCACATCCTGTGGCAAGGAGTTCCACAGATGAATTACACGCTGGGTGACGAAATATTTTCTTTTGTCCATTCTAACTCTCCCTTCACTCAATTTTAGTGCATGTCCCCTGGTTCCAGAGGCGTTGCTCCGGTAGGGGCGGGGCCGTAAGTTTCGCTCCGTCCTAGTCCCGTTTACCAAACGAGCAGGAGGCGGCCCCGCCCCTTCGCCGTCGGAGCCATTCCGTGCAGAGAAAGCAGCAGGCAAGAGAGCCTGCTGCTTTCTCCGCACGGGAATGGCTCCGACACTGAGGGGGCGGGGCCGCCTCCTGCTCGCTTGGTAAACGGGACTAGGACGGAGCGAAACTTACGGCCCCGCCCCTACCGGAGCAACGCCTCTGCCTGGTTCTGGTGTTGTGTGAGAGGGACAAGAATTTCCCTCTATTCACTCTCTCCATCCCATACATAATTTTATACGTCTCAATCATGTCCCCCGCCCTCAGGCGCCTTTTTTCTAGACTGAAAAGCCCCAAACACTGTAGCCTTTCCTCATAAGGGAGGTGCTCCAGCCCACGAATCATTTTGGTTGCTCTTTTCTGCACCTTTTCCAATTCAACTACAGTATATCCTTTTTGAGGTGTGGTGACAATAGGCAAAAGACAACTGAGCCAGGATAGTAACATAGGGGACAGGAAAATGTAAATGTATGCCTTTACATTGCACTCTTAATTCTAGCAAACACCTCTTGCATAGCATTTCTAACCTGTGTAAGAGTGCAATCTTATGCATGTTGAACCAATAGAAAAGCAGCAAAGTGCCAATTCAAGCTTATTTAAACATCAGATTTGCACATGTGCTGTGCTTTGCTTGAAAAATTCTGTCAGAGGAATCATCATGTTACTCTGTTGCAGCAAAAAAGCAGAGTCTTCTGGCATCTTAATGGCTAACAGATTGACTGTTGCATAGCCTTGGTGGACTGAAGTCCCCACAAAAAGCATACACCACAATAAAGTATTCTGTTAGTATTTAAGGTCCCCCGAGACTTCTTGTTGGTTATGTAAATTCTACAGATTCCATTAATTCATTTCAAATGCAGCCTACCTGTTGGAACATATCCATTCTATACATGTTTAATCACAAATGTAAGATTCCCCTCCTCCTTTTTCTTGCCAACTTGTGTGTCACTCATGATGAAACAGACATTTGCCTCACTCCTCCCCTGCCTCCGATCTCTGTGTCCTGGAATCATGGGATATTAGAGTTGGAAGGAACCTTGGAGGTCACCTAGTCCAACTCCCTGCTAGCGCAGGCATCCTCCATCTATCAGCCTTGGCTCCCCCCTCCCCCCTCCATAAACAGCCCATCTCTACGAATGTGTGCCATTTTCCTTAACAAAAATGCAAGTACTGTATCTAAGCAGAGGATTACCATAGTGTCTTGTTGGTTTTCTAATAATTTGCAGGACTGGCTGAGATGTACATATTTGTACATATGCCTTGCTTCTAAATATGCCTCGTGCATGGACAATCCACCTGTTCTTTCAATGTTAATGTTTTTCTTCTAATTTTATTATAACACATTTCCTTTATTTCTGTTTATTGTGTATTATTTCCTTCATTTCTGTTATTGTGTATTATTATTATTATTATTATTATTATTATTATTATTATTATTATTACCGTATTGGTCTGAGTATAAGACTCACCTTTTTATCCTAATTTAAGTTTTTAAACTAGGGGTGCGTCTTATAATCAGGCATAAATTTAATGCCAGTGATTTAATTATTTTTTTAATAGCACCAAACTTTAAGGGTGCGCCTTATAATCGAGTGCGTCTTATACTCGGGACAATACAGTATTATTATTATTTTATTATTATACTGTAGATCAGGCAGAATTATCATCGGTTACTGATATCCAAAAATACTAGAGCTGTTCCTTCGTCCTTACCAACAGCCCTGTGAGAGGGGTCACCACTATCCCAACCCTATGTGATATGATGATTGCCTTGTACAAGCAAAGTTTCACACAGGTGTCTCAAGTTCAGCTCAGTTGTAACTGGACCACTCTGCTGAATGAATAGAAAATCTTTCTATTAGAAAAAAAAGGGGGGGAGAAGAATTATGCTACTTAGCATAGCACTGCATGATATTTGTGTACCAAAATGTTTTGCAGCGCCTCTGTGTCAAAGACTAGGCCGCCAACCTCCCGATAAGGTTGGTGGCGAAATGTGACATGGATTATAATGCTGTTATACTGCTGCACCCACTAAATCTGGAAATGGATTGCAGGAGCTTTGAACATACAAAGAGGTAGAGAAAAATTCTTTCAGAGCGATCGTCATGTTCCTCTGTTGCAGCAAAAGCACAGAGTCTTGTGAAGCCATACAAAAGAATGGAGTTTGGCACAGCCCCAACTCAATGCCCTTGACAACAACTGTGCCTGTATTTAATGAAAGCACCTTTGTAGCAAGCAGGTTGTGTTTGCGTTGCTGCTGAAACCACTCCAAGAATGAAAAGATAATGAGGTAAACCACATGTGCTTATTTTTCAGTGGCCTCGTCTTAGCTTGAAAAGTTGCTTTGGGAGAGGGGGCTAGAGGGTGGAGAAGCAGCAGGGGGAGGCAATGCTAGTGTCAGATTGCTGGAGGCCCTGCCTTGCTTCCCCCCCCACCAGTTGCACCGTCCTTACCACCACCACCCCGTGTGGTGCATTGGGCACTACCACTGCCATTGATACTGGCAGGTCAGCCCAGCCAAGTGGCCGCTCTGATGGGTGAGGGCCCTCAGCCAGGGCCTGACCTGGCCAACCCTGACACCCCCTTAGGGGGGGAGGGGATGCTGATCCCGTTTCCTGCCCACTGTTCCAAATCACCTCCCAAGTGGCTTGCACCTGAGGACCCCCCCACCCCAGAGTAGCAAGTTGCTTTCTGGAGGGGATTTGGAGTGGGGAAACAGCAGGCAGGGAAAGGCAATTGGGATACCTCCTTTGTTTCAGTGGAGAGCAATTGAGAGTGGAAAAGCAGGGGAGGGAGGGGGAAGCCAATCCTTCCCCCCACCTGCTGTCTTTCGGCTCCACTTGCCCCCTTAAGTTGTTTTTCCCCCATGGAGTATCATGTGCATGCATTTAAAGCACTGTGGGTGTGCCTCAGTGTGATGCGGTGGGGTTGCGGGGGTGAATTTTGACAGTAGTGATCTGGATGTGATGACACCCCCCACTCAGCTGCAGAGTTTACTCTGGCTCTCTGACTGCTTTCCCTGTGTTCTTGTGAAGATTAAACTGTTCATTCTGTCAGGCTAACGTTCAAATTGCCCTTTAAATGGTTTGAATGGCTGTGTAACCATTGTTTTAATTGTCTACTCTGTTGTGACTTTATTGCTTATGATGCCTTTGGGAAAACCACGCTGGAAACATTGTTGAAGGGTGGCATAGACTAGTAATCCATTAAATAAAATGGGGGGGGCATTGTTGGAGGAAGAATGGAATTAAAATGTAATTCAGTCTTGGTTTAAGGTCTCTCTTATTAGACCGCTGCACAACATAATTGGGGATTCTGGGAAGGTCCACTAAAACGCCATGTAACTCCGACATGGTTGCTACTGGGATTAAAAAAAAAAGTCCCAATCTCTCTGTAACAATAAAATGTGTGTGTGTGTATGTGTGGCTGCTTGCAGCATGGAAAAGGTTAAATGCTGCCCTGTGCTCAGTTGCTCTTTCCAAAATAGCTTTTCCAAGCTTAAACATGTCTCCCTGAGTTTCAGAAGCACACATTGGTTTGTGCCCTGTTGTTTGACCTGGAAGATACTGTAAAGTTTAACCCTGCATGACTTTCGGTATCTAGAAACAAGCTGGAAGAAGTGTTACTGGTAGGAAATAGTGGCACCTGACAGTCTGATGACTAAACATTTATCACTTTGAGGTTGTTCTTCAGAGTGATTCGCATACACTGTCTCAGCAATCCTTACAACTGCCCTGAAATTCCTATGTACTTGTCCCTGAGTGCTGTGGAGTTCCAAGGGCAGAAGTATCCGAGTTTGGCCTCCTTTGGATGAGAGAGCACACTGGAGGTTTATGAAGTTTGTAATTTCTTTTTTGGGGGGGGGGGTAATGTTTAGTTTATTTACAGGTACATATGTGTGGAGCATAAATGGAGAGGTAAATGGCAGCCAATAGATCCGCATCAGATCTCCAGAGAAATGCCCTCACTCACATCAGATCTCCAGAGAGATGCCCTCACTCCCAATTATCTTCCCCTCCCAATCTCTCATTCAGTCTGTCCCACTCTAAAGGCTGCTGTTTCTGTTCACAGCCCTGAGCTTGTGTGGGAAGGAGTGTGGTCCTCTTCTCCCCGTTTTGATGGCTTTTCCCATTTTCAGAATGTTCCCTGGACCCAAAGACTTTCTCCTGAGACACCTCCTGTTTAACAGCCCAATCCTGTGTAACTCTTGCACCAGTGTAATAGTAGATCCACTGGTGTAAGTGCACTTATGCCAGTGTAACTTGCTGTACGCTGACAGATGCAGGACGGACACTGGCGTAACCCCCCTCGGACGCCATGCTTGCACAGTTCGGACGTGGGATGGAGACCACTGCAACTCCGCTGGCGCAGGGGGCATTCCAGGGGTGTTCAGTTGCCAGGGGTGTTCAGACACCCCTGGAATGCCCCCTGCGCCGGCGGAGTTGCGCTGGCATCCATCCTGCATTCAAACTGCGCATGCGCAGTGTCCAAGGGGGGTTATGCTGGTGTCCGTCCTGCGTTTGTCGGCATATGGCAAGTTACACTGGCATAAGTGCACTTACACTGGTGGATCTACTGTTACACCGGTGCAAGAGTTACACAGGATCAGGCTGTCAGAGACATTGACTGATTGTTAAGGGACATTTTCTTTTCTCAAAGCCAAGACTCCCGTGGTAGATCTATTTGGTAGGCCTGTTCACTGTAATCAGATAGCAAATCCATTACAATATCATTATTCCCATGTTGCTGGTGATGTGTGTGTCTGGCCTATGGCCACATAGTAAGTCCATGGCAGAGGGGAGATTTAACCCAGGCCTTCATGGTTCATAACTCAGTCTTTTAGCCATATGAGAATGCTGGTAGTCAGTCCACAGTCTGGTCCATGTACTGGAAGGACTGTATATGTTATCATTGCTCACTGTTTTGATATCCAACAGCAGGCATTGGTGTCGAATCCATGGAGGGTGCAATACCCCTTCATTTTCATAACCCAGCCAGGTGACCCCAGAGAGTGAGCATGAGGGGGCAAGCCCTCCCAGATAAGTAACTTGTTCCCAACACCTGCCCCCCCATTGTCCCTCAATAACCCCCCCCAGTGATTACTTGAAGGAAAGGCATTTTTTCACACCTTCAAAGTGCTTTTCTTTATTATCATCAACCAGACGATAAAGAACATTTCTTCATGGACTCACTTCTGTTCGTATTTAGGATTGGATTGCTAATGTGAAATATACTGTTAGTTTTCTTTCAGAAATCTAGCATGTCACGTGGGACAAAGTGCACTTTTCCTCTTCTGTGACCCTGAAAGGGAAGGAGAGATAAGCAACACACACGCTTAAAAAGCTACTGAGCTCCCTGTTTGAACAGTAGTATATGCAGCTTTCACTCTGTGCTGTGGTAAGCATTGCTGTTACCATGTGTGCAGGCACTTGTGCAAATTAGTGATTTATTTCTTTTCACATTTGTCTTACCAATTTATATTCTGTACATCAATAACAAGTATTTTCAGGGCAGCTAAAAATAAGAAATAATGATCCTTGACAAAACAATAAAATCTTAAACAATAACGCACCACAAGAATACAACAAATCCCAGAAGGGTAGCTGTGTTAACAATAAAGAGTCCTGTGGCTCTACTGGACTACCCTCTACTGGACTGCACATTAAGCAAAGCTGACAGGATGGTGTAGTGGTTTGCAGAGGCGTATCTGCCTCCGTTGGCGCCCGGAGCAAGGGGGTTGCCCCCCCAATAAAACATCGCTGCGGCCAATAGGCCACGGCACGCACCGGAGGGGGGGCGGCGCGCTCCGGAGGGGGGGCGGCGCGCTCCGGAGGGGGGCGGCCCGGCGGGACCCTCCGGCCAGCGGGAACCCCCCCCAATCGGGAGAGCCGGCTCGGGGACGTCTTCCCCGGCCGGCTGCCCGGGGCCTTCTAAGGAAGGCCCGCTGCGAGGGCTGCCCTTTTCCCTCAGTAACAGTCTGAGCATTCGCAAAAAGAACGGTATAAATACCGTTCTCGCAGTGGGCCTTCCTTAGAAGGCCCCGGGCAGCCGGCCGGGGAAGACGTCCCCGAGCCGGCTCTTCTGATTGAGGGGGCCGGTCGGACTCGAGTCTCTGAGTCCAAGTCCAACTCGCGGGCGGGCGGGGCGCCCTTCGGGAGATGGCGCCCAGAGCCGGTGCTCCGCCCGCTCTGCCCTAGTTTCGCCTCTGGTGGTTTGGGAGTCGGACTTAGACCTGGAAGATCCAGGTTCAAATCCCCACTTAGCCATGAAGCTTCCTGGGTGACCTTGGGCCAGTCACTGTCTCTCAGCCCCACCTACCTCACAGGGTTGTTGTGAGGATAAAAGGAGGGGAGGAAATATGTACACCACTCTGAACTCCTTGTAGGAAGGGTGGTATAAAAATGTGAAAAATAAATAAATAAATAAAGTCTAACATGTTTATTTCAACAGAAGCTTTCGAGAACTACAGCCCACTTCATCACAGATGGTTGGGGAAATCCTCAGCAGGCAGGTAGGTGTGTGTGTGTGTGTGTGTGTGTGTGTGTGTATAGAGAAGAAAAAGAGTTTTGAAAACAGCAGAGTGAATAAGCAAGAGGAAATGAAAAAAGACTGATCTGTAACAAGCTTACACAATTATGTGAGATAAGCACAGTGACAATTCACAATCAGTGGTAATGACATAGCCGGCTGAAGTCGGTTAACTGTAATGTGATAAGAACCTCAAGGCATGATTCAGACTCCTTCATATATACAACAATTAATTATTACTACTACTACTACTACTACTACTACAGTTTTATTATTCTTCACATTTATATCACACCCTTCTTCTAAGAGGCTCAGGGCAGCCCACATGGGCTAGCACCTTGTCCTTAGGCTTACCAGATCTCCAACTGGGACAGAGTGCTAGACCTTTAGGAGAAGGAATGTGGGCAGGTGTAGCTTGTTAAACCCTCAGAGCACAATCCTAGGCATGTCTACTCAGAAGCAAGCCCCATTGTGTTCAGTGGGGCTTGCTGCTGAGTAGACATGCCTAGGATTGTGCTCTAAGGTTTAACAAGCTACACCTGTCCACATTCCTTCTCCTAAAGGTCTAGCACTCTGTCCCAGTTGGAGATCTGGTAAGCCTAGCTAGACTGAGAGAAGTGACTGATTCAAGGTCACTTGCAGCGCAATTCTATGCATGTCTACTCAGAAGTAAGTCCCTGTGGTCACTGGGGCTTACTCCCAAGAAAGCATGTATCGGATTGTAGCCTCACTGCATTTCACGACTAAGAAGGGATTTGAACTCGGGTCTCCCCATTTCTGGGCATCTTGTGCTTGTTTTAACATGGAAAGGGACAGTAATGATTCACCATCATAATAAAAAATGCTCCATTAAATATGGATTTAAATGTGATTTTGCTGATTTACAGACTGCTGGACAGGCGCTGATGGAAAAAAAACCCTCTACTGGACTGCACGTTAAGCAAAGCTGACAATGATTGTTGCCTAACAATCATGCAGACATTTCATGTTTCACTCCTCTTTTTTAAATTCCCATTTTTAGACTTCTTGCTAATCTATTTCCTCTTGTGCCAGGGTCATGTTTATTCTGGCTAGATGGAGACCAGAATGCAGAGCAAAGGTCGAGCATCACCAGCACAGGAAAATTCTACTCTAGCCCCACGTTCCAGAATCAACAGCAATTCTAGTAATCCAAGAGAACCTGCCTGTATGTCTTCAGCCAAACCCACTGACGCATTTTCCAGGCGATGGTCCCTTCCATGACCAGGAAGTTGATGCACTTGGCTCTTGAGAAACAGCATGCTGAAACTGTGAAAGACCATTATCCCATGTTCTGTGACAGAGGGGCAAGGGCAGGGCCTTCTCAGTGGTGGTAGCCACACTGTGGAACATATTCCTCTCAGGACACAATGGGGGGGATCAGTTTTGGAATCCACCTGGTTGTTAGTTCGAGTTGTTGGAGGTAAAATAGTGCAGTCCAGAGCAATCATAGGTTAAGTTCCAGAGGAAACCATCAAAGGAGCCACAGAGGCAACAGGGACGGTAGTCTAAGGTAGTGATTAGCTTCCAAAAGGTAGCAGTGCAAGGGAACAGAGCAGGAGACAGACCTTAGCCAGGTGAGGTCTTTTCTGGTGAGTCGAGCTGCTCAGAATGCCAGGTTTGGGGCTGACACAAAGAATTGGTGGAGCAGAATCAGGCACTGGAAGCTCATGTTCAAGGGAGCCCTGGCTCAAGGCACATACACACAGACAGTCCTTTTGGCTGCCCTAGAGCAGCTTCTCCCGCAGAAGCATCATGTGTGCAGCATGCCTTTGGAGGATGGTCACCTTTTCAGACAATGAGGTCCTGGAATCATTTGCCTTTTTGCTTTGCTATGCAAACTGCTTTGAGAACTCTTTTTTGTTTGTTTGTTGAAAACTGATATATAAATAAATATTTTTCCCCCCTCCAAGCAGGCATTAGTGGATGGAGCGGCTACATTTTGAGTTTGACATGCATGCACCTATAATCTGAAAAGCATATTACTTGCTACCTTGAAGCTCTATGATTTGAACTCCCAGTGCAATTTCTTTCTTGCCTAAAACACTGCAGGCATCCTTGATTTGAGCCGAGGCAACATACATGGAGGAGGGTGATCCAACGCATTCCCCTCTTTGCCTGATTGCACCTCTCTGAAATCGCTTTTAGCTAGATCCCCTTCCCTCCCCCTGCACCAAAACGTTGAGCATTCCCCATGGTGGGTTCTAAAGAGGAAAATGACACGGGGAGTTCCACGGATCATGGAGCTTCAGTGTTGTGCAGGAACAGTGCCAATGCTGAAGATGGTTTCTAATGCCAATGCAAGGGAATGGGTTGTCGTGGTTCTTTTTTTTGTTTCCATCTGGATCCTGTGATGTGCAGCCTCAGTTCATGGGAGCTTAGAAGCTTTGGCACTCTCTCCCCCTAACCCCTTGACCCTCTGCAACTAAGCTTAAGTACCCGTACATGAAATAATAATATCCTTCTCCATTTACACTGGCACCACTTTCCTCTTGTTCCTCAGACATCTCCCTAGGTCTGATTTTAGACTGTGACCTCCCTTCAGCCCCTGAGGTAGGGTGGGTCTTCTACTGTCAATGGCCATGCACATTGATGGTGCTATTCATACATGAATAGTAGAATCTGACTGATAGCAAATTTCATAATTTCATTAACTCTCAGTTTGGAGCTCAGTCAAAGCCAAACCAATTGCAGCCTGAGGAAGTGCTTTGGGTATGGTTTAGAGCAGACTGAAAAACTGAGAACAATGTTTTTATGTCTCTTATTCATTGCACGAGCAAAGAAGGAGCCCTGCTGGATCAGACCAAGGGTCCATCCAGCCCAGCGAAGCTGATCAGATGCTTCTGATTAAGCCTTGTAGGCAACAGCCCACCCTGTCATTCACTGGCATTGCTAGAGGTGGGGCGGAAGACTCCCTGCGCGTTGCCTTCGCCGATCAAATTAGTTCCAACGGCGAGTAGGCGAGTGGGCGGGGCCACCATGGAACAGAGCGGTTACCGCTGTGCAAGACTTACCGTTCCACCCCACCTCTAGCAATGCCAGTGCTTCATCCCCTTCTGCCCCATCATCCATTTATCTTACAAAGTCCAGTTGAACAGCATGGCTATGGAAAGCATGCTGTAACCTCACACAAATGAACAGCCTTTTGTGAGGAAAGAGAAGCAATTCTGGGCTACCGAAGGGTTAACTCTCACCCACCCCCTCCTTACTTAAGTTTTGCTTTCTTAACCATTACAGTGGTGAGGATAGAAAACAAGAATATTCCTTTAAACTCAGTTCTGTGACACATTGATTAGGAAATAAGATGCCCCTGGAATTATCTTGTTCTGGCACACTCTAGATTCATATACAAAACACATATTTTGACCACATTTTGACTAGCAGTACGTGCTGAGAATGAGGAGGGGATGTACAAGGAGTATGTAAAAAAAAGGAAGGAAGAAAAACATGATGCTTGCTTTGGGAATGTACAGAAACTGTTATGGTTAGGAGATGTCTGAGCTGCTTCCTTCAATATTGTAGATAAAACAAAAGACACAACAACAACCACTACCACCAAAGGCGATAGCGTTTTCCTGAAAGAAACATATTCCTGGGGACCCAAAGACAATGCTTTTGCAAGAGTTAGGGGCTGAGAAAACAAGCACCCTATGCACACTTACCTGGGAGCAAGTCCCATTAAACTCAGTGGGGCTTCCTTTTGAGTATAGCTATGCATAGGCTTGCATTGTAAGAATCAGTTTGTCATGTTGTGTTGTGTTGTGTTCAGTGGGACTTGCTTCTGAGCAGACATGCCTAGGATTGTGCTCTAAGGGTTTAACAAGCTACACCTGCCCACATTCCTTCTCCTACAGGTCTAGCACTCTGTCCCGGTTGGAGATCTGGTAAGCCTATCATGTTATAGGTTAGTGATGGTGACATGGCACACAAGGAAACACATTAATAAAAAGTCTGAGATGGGAATTGAAAAAGAGGCACGTAGTCTGCATGATTGCTGGGCATCAATTGTTGGAAGTTTTGCCATGTGTAAATTCAAGCAGTTTTTCCCCCATTGGTGACTGCCTAGTAGTCTGTAGACAGGAAAATCATGTTTAACTGCAAACAGAGCATTTTTAGATTGTTACGCTGTAGTCATTACGTTAATAATTTGTACCCTGCCTTTCCACATTAGACTCAACAGGCCAATCCTCTGCAGTTTCACTCAGAAATAAATTGCACTGAATTCAATGGGATTGACTCCCAAGTAAGTGTGCATAGGATTGAAGTCCTAGGTTCACGTCTGGCCATGGGTTACATCTAGATCAGGGGTGGCCAGCCTTTCACCATTAGGGCCTCTATGTTCTTAAGAGTTGTGTAGAAGACAGAATCTTGGCAGCTGGAATTGCTGATGGTGCTGCACCTGCTGAAATGTCCTCACCTATGTAACTATTAAAGGTCCAGGAGCATTCATGTTGAAAGGTTGGCCACCCCTGGTCTAGATAGTTCTAATTTCTAGCAGTACCAGTGACCATTTCACCAGGCAATTGGCAGGAGGAGGTGAAGAAGAGGTAGCCCCTGGCTGGATCTGGGACCTACTGCCATTTGACTCATCATTTGCTAGAACAGATTCCATCAGTGGCCATGCCCCCTGCTCATTTATCTATATTGTATAGGCTTACCAGATCTCCAACCGGGACAGAGTGCTAGACCTTTAGGAGAAGGAATGTGGGCAGGTGTAGCGTAAGTCCTAGAGCAGAATCCTAGGCATGTCTACTCAGAAGCAAGCCCCACTGAACACAATGGGGCTTGCTTCTGAGTAGACATGCCTAGGATTCTGCTCTAGGACTTAACAAGCTACACCTGCCCACATTCCTTCTCCTAAAGGTCTAGCACTCTGTCCCGGTTGGAGATCTGGTAAGCCTAATATTGTATTGTGCTTGTGGCAGTGAAGCCTTCTCATACTGGCACCAGTTGGCTGACTCGCTTAGGTGGCATTCCAAGTGCGGAGGGAGCAAAGCCGCTAGACTTGCAGTCCAGTTTCTGTGCAGAGTCTTTTATAGAACCAAGATTGCCTTGACATACACACATTAAGTATAGGTCTCATGCAGAGCTACACTGAACTAACGTCTTGCTGCTGTCTCTCCATAGTTTGGGGCTCTGCCCTGCCACTTCCTTATATGGGTTTTCCAAATCTGCAGATATACTAGCAATGCTTCTTCAAGCGATACCACCACATGGCTGAAAGGACCAAAGCAACACCACTGAAGACTTCACAGTCTGGCCTGCCTTCCTGCTGTGAGTGTCAGAGGGGCACCCACCTTTTCCCCAAAGCCCTTTCTGTGTTCCTGGTTCAGGCTGCTCTCTTTGTTCTGATTTTCATAACTGCATGACAGACAAACATTTAAAAGTTGCTTTCCCCTTCACTGCCCCTCCGTTCTAGGAAGAATTTTGGGTGTGGGAAAACTACTGAGTGTGTGTGTGTGTGAACTCGTTCAGAGAAACAGTTACATGTGGTCAATACACATGAAGTTCTACATGCAACACTTCTTAGGCAAACCAGTTTCCTTGTAAGAAATATGTAAAGTTTGAAGCATTACTAATTAGCATTAGTAGGGGGTTGGATATTATATGTAGAAAATAGTGAATACAGTATGCTAGTAGGATGTATTGCTTTGTGCTTGCTATAACTTTATGAAATATGTATTGTTTTTATGTTTTAATATATCAATAAAATATAAATATATGAAAAAACTAATTAGCATTAGTTGTTGGCAGCGGCAACATCAGAATAAAAAATAGGGGCAGGGCACAAAAGGGGTAAAGATTTCTGCAAGAGAGATAATTGTATACAATATTTCGTATTAGCGCTCCCATCCATCATGGAATTCCTATTGGTTTTATTTATCTAGCGAACAGGCTTAGGATTGTAGGCTTACTTTAATTTCCAGTTTGTGATTTAGCAGCAGGGAAGGGGGCAGATATTTGTTGGGGTTTTTTGTCCCCCTTGCCTCCCTTTAGCACAGTCTATGCTGGTTTGGTACATTGACACTGTATGTTCCTTAGGGTTCTCCGCTTGCTGTTTCAAAATGATTTATGAGACAGTTTCTGAAGAAGCTATTTCTGGGTTCATACCATGGCTCAGGTTTCATGGCTGGCTTGGCAAAATGTACTATCCTCTTTCTTGCAAGCTCTGAAATCAAAGGAATGCTAACAGGTCAAGAGAGCGAGTCAGCGAGCTAGCTAGAAAGACATATGCCTCACTGTTGTGCTTCTGTGACTTTCATTAAATCACAAAAGTTCTGAACTTATTGTATTACTTTTCTGAAGCTACTTTCTCACCTTTGCAGAGTTTATGCTTGGTATGGCAGAGCAAAGTCCTTGAATATATGAAATAAAGTGAAGTGCAGTTGCAGTTCAGAGTAGGGCTGTAGCAAAAATCCTTGATTTTCTTCATTTTTTTGCTTATTTTTTTTTTAGTTTTTGGACAGAAACCTCCCCCCCCCCGATATCTGAGACATCTCAACATCCTAAACTCTGTAGCCCTTGTGCAGTAGCCCGTGTCTTTTTATTTTAATTCATTGCGATTACAGAAAGGCCACATGGCATCCCAGACAATGTGGATTGCATGTCTTCATGGCTGGATTTTCTGGTCAACCCTCCTGCTGAGATTGGCCACCGATAGGTCAGTCAAGCCCACCTGTTTAGGTAAAGATGTAGGATTGGATGCCCAGCTGGTCCTAACTCATTCAATCAAATGACCCTATGATATCAGCAACCCTAGGTTTGTTCACACACAGGGATGCTCTGGGCACTTGTCTCTCGTTCATTGTTGATGCACCCTGACATTAACAAAGGACTCACTTATTCCATGTAGGAGCGCAGGAACTAGACCTTCCTTCCTCCCATTCTCCTGAACAGTATGAATAGCTGCTAAGGCTAGGACCGTATCCAACAATTTGTGTTCAGGGACTTGATTTTGTTTTCCAGTTGTCTTTTGAGCTTTGTGGACACTTTATGCCAACCACCCATCTTGATCTATTCTGTATTTTTGATAAGTTTTGTTTTGCAATCCTCTGTATCCCCATTTTTTATTTTGCCTTGTTTAAATCAGTCCCAGTACAACCAATGGAAACAGTGGGGAGGTTGAAGTAGAAAGACCATCGCTAGCTGCAAGGTGCTGTGCTCCTCTTCCACCACAGGGACAGGCTCCTAAGCGCTCAGAGGGTTCGGTTGGTCTGCCTCCTGGCATTTAGGAAGCAATCACTTCCTAAAGTTGCTGGTAGGGCCCATGCAGTTCGATATTGTTATGAGTTCTAACCTCCTGGAGAAAACTTGGGTTGAGGCTGAAGATTTGCCAGCAAATGTACCTGTAAGGAGAAGGTGAATTCTGTACAGGATTCTGTACATCAGAACAGCAGTTCGGGGAGTTTGAGTGAAAGACTTAGTTTTAAGGTTGCTGTATTCTAGCTCCTCAAATCTGGTCAGTCTGATTTGCATATTATGCAATTAATTTGCTCATTATGTGATTTGAGTGGCGAGTTGAGGAAATGTTAACACACCACTGATGCTGCTGTTCCAGTTGAAATCACACGTTTCCAATGCTGCTTTGCAGCAAGGAAATGGATTGTTGGACTTTTTTTACACTGTTGCATGTAACATGCATACATGCATATATATTAACAGTTCTATCCATATTTTTTTTGCTGTAAAATGGCTTGAAGGCAACCAACAATAAAAATATGTAGTTGACTCCCAAAGGTTAAATAAAAAAGAAGTCTGGGCCTAATAACTTCCAGACGGGTTGCTGTGTCGATCTGTTGCAGCCAAAACAACAAAGACTCTTGCAGCACCTTCAAGACTAGCCATTTTATGTCAGTAGATGCTTCCATGGTATCCGGAGGATTTCACTCCATGCATTAGATGCAGTGAATTTTTAGTCCATGAAATCTTATGCTTTCTGAAGTCTTATCAATAAATTGGTCAGTCTTCAGGGTGCTACGAGAGTCTTTGTTGAGTTTAATGGGTCAACCTTGATGTGACCGTATGGGCTGCAGTATCCTTTGTAATCTGTTCTTCCTCTTCTTAAAACCCATTTTGACCCGAGGCCATATTTCCCCAGAACTTCCAAATGCCAGTTTTTGTCACATGTTTAAGGTACCCCCAAATAGAGACAACCACCTGCAAAAAAATTCCCAGGTGTGCCATATACCTGTAGCACAGGTGTTGCAAACGCCACTCATTGGGGTTTAAGGCATAACAAATTTGTCCATTTTCATTCCTATGTAAAGCATAGACCAGACAACATAAGATCTCAAACAAACACATAGTTGTGTTGTGCACACAGCTTCTGTGCTTTAGGATTGTGTAGGGGGATGTCCCAGCACAGTGTACCCCAAGTTACAAGTCACTACCTGCCAGGGTTTTTTTATGGCCATTTGAACCGTTTAATTGCTGCAGCTTTAGTTGTGAGTTCAGCACAAAAACACTCAAAAAACATAGTTGTGTTGTGCACACAACGTCTGTGCTTTAGAGGTCTGCAGGGGTATGTCTCAGCACAGTGTACCCCAAGTTACAAGTCACTACCTGCCAGGTTTTTTTATGACCCTTCAAATCCTTGAAATGCTGCAGCTTTAGTTGTGAGTTCAGCACAAAAACACTCAAAAAACCATAGTTGTGTTGTGCACACAACTTCTGTGCTTTAGGGGTCTGCAGGGGTATGTCTCAGCACAGTGTACCCCACGTTACAAGTCACTACCTGCCAGGGTTTTTTTTATAGCTCTTAGAGTTAGTTTTTGCAGGATCGTCTTGGTTCTAGCCCATTTAAATGCCTCGTCTATCAAACGTAATGGCAGCAATCAGTTATACAGAGAGGCAAGCTGTTCCCCATTTAGCTGCAGGCTAGTTCCTGACCTTTGAATGCACTTTTTAGTAGAAGAATGTCAGTTGAAAAATACTGTTTTACATTACAATTAAATATATCTTAGCAATGAGCTCACAGTAGCTGTGTTGCTCAAAAGCAGCAGGCACCTTGCAGTAGCTGCATGAGGCTGAAGACAGAATTCTGATTACTCCAACCTTCACCCCCTGTCCTCAGCACGCCGTGGGCTCAGCCGGGGGGGGGAGACCCCCCCAGAAATAAACAGCTAAACTGAGCTCCCTGCAACAATCCAGCTAAAAATCAGTATATAACGACAGCTACCTGCAAGGTTCTTGCAAACACTCAGTTGAGGCTGGAGACATAATTCTGAGTAGCCCAGCCTTCATCCCTGTTGTGATAGGCTCAGCCTGATGAGGGGGGAAAGAAAAAAAAACCCCTAGAAATAAACATCTACATTGAGCTACCTGCAAAAATCCTGCTGAAAATCAGTATAACACAGCCACCTGACAGATCCCTGCAAACAGTCAGTTTGAGGCTGGAGAGAGAATTCTTAGTACCCCAACATTCACATCCTGAGGGGGGAATAGAAAGAAAAACCCAGAAACAAAGAGCCAATTTACAGGAACAACATTAGATTACCCTCTAAGGACCAATGAGTGTTTTGAGCAACACAAGGTGTTGCTCTTACTTACAGCTCTGTAAAACTGATCACCTGCACCTGAGGTGTTGGAAACAAAGTGGATTCAAAAGCCAGGGCCCTGGCCATGAAAAAAAAATGAAAAAAAAATTCATTTCTAATTTCAATGAGGAGGGGGTACCCTGCAACCAATTCCTGCACCTCATTTTCCCTAAAAACCTAAAAACAGTTATCTTTGCTCTTCTGGGGGGGGGGTCAGTGGGGTGACCCTAAAACTCTGAAATTGTTTTAAAAAATAGTTTCACCTGTCTAATTTCCACAAAAAAAAAATTCAGAAAAATTGGGGGAAGCCCTTTTTTTAAAACTATTTTCTTTCAGGCGTTGCTCGAAGCACTCATTGGGGTCTAGCATGATGGTTCCATGTTATATTCCTTGATGCATGCAGTTTTGTGCTCATGTATTTAGCTGTAGGGTTACCATATTTTTAGTGATCCAATCCGGGACGCCCCATTTGGGGGGGGGGGCGCCAATTTTTTTTGGTTTTTGTTTGTTTTTTGGTCTGGCTTTGAAGCTTTGTTTTGCTTTTTTGGTGTTTTTTCCCTGCTGTAGTTCCAAAGCATGTTAATGTGAGTTAATGTGAGTAGATAAATAGGTACCGCTTGCGGGAAGGTAAACAGCGCTCTGTGTTCCAGCCGCATGCTACGCGCTGAAGCAAGGAGAGTCATGCCGGCCACATGACCACGGAGGCGTCTTCGGACAATGCTGGCTCTTCAGCTTTGAAATGGGGATGAGCACCACACCCTAGAGTCGGACACGACTGGACTTAATTGTCAGGGGTCACCTTTACCTTTTAAGGTTGGCCAAAATTATTTATTTATTTCTCCCACTGTTTTTTCACCCCCTTGCTGTGGCTGTGGCCGCCGCTTTTCGTCCAGCTGCCGCTGCTCCTCACAAAATCCTGGGGTGCCGGTGCCGGTGCCGCCGCCGCCATTTTTCCTCACGAGACACGAGCCTCGCACACAAAACGGCCTGGAAGCCCTTAGTTCAGAGGTTCCCTAACTCCTCCTGGGAAGGCCCTATGCTGCTCTAAGTGGCAGCGAGGCCTTCCCAGGGATCGCAACGGTGCGTCCGGGATTGCGCCGCCGCCGCCACCGCCACTGCCACCGCCGCAGATGATAAGGTCCAATTTACCTGCATTGGTGGGCAGTGGGTGTACGGCGGGGTGTGTGGGGAGCCTGCGGACCCCTCTGCAGGCCTCCCCAAGCGTCGGAGCAGCGCTCCGATGTGATCGGAACTCACTTCCGGTTTCGCGTTTGGGTAGCACTACCTTAGTTCATAAGTAGAAAGTTCAATCCAGGTTCAATCATAGTTCAATCCTAGATGGCCACCATACCTCCCGGGATGCCGGGATGGGACCCCGAAATCTGGGAGGTCCCAGCCATTCCGAGACATATGGTAAGCCTATTTAGCTGTCACTTTTATCTTGGACTCTCATATCCCATCACCATTTCACAGATGAAAATATAGACATGCCTGTGACACCTGATTCTCACACCATGGGTCACTTTGTAAGCTCCACTCCCCCCCCCTCATTTTATATGCTGAAGGTCTGCCTGATGCATAATGTCTGTGGTTTGGCAGATAAGATTGACCTTTGCTGTATCCTGGGGGGTGGGGGATTTGTGCCTAGGAATTCAAAACAGTCTCAGTCCTACCTCTGCTGTCAAACCCAGAAGTGTGGAACTTCCCATTTTATTTACAAGGACAGCTTGAACACTCACACTGTCCCTACAGATAAAACCAGAAATCCCGCGTTTCTGGGTTTGGCAACAGCACATGAGGAACATGGTAAAGAGAGAAATGAGCTGCTTCTTGCTTAAGTGAGCGGGAAGCAGATCATTGCAGCTTGCATTGGTGGCAGGTTGGGTGGAGATGGTGGTAGACGGGGTGAAAGGCATCCTGAGTCTTCCACCTCTTGGGATCCCTTGCAATCTGCCATGTGTTGTCACTGGAAGTAGGCGGTTTGACTCCGTCGGGCCGCTCCTCCGATGGCTGCACTGGCTGCCGATTCGTTTCCGGGCCCAATTCAAAGTGCTGGTTTTGACCTTTAAAGCCCTATTCGGCTTGGGGCCAGGATATTTGAGAGACACTGCCTATTTCTATATAGTCTGGCTAGTCTCCTTAGATCATCAGAGAAGGCCCTTTTGCGGGTGCCGTCGCCCAAGGAGGTGCAAGGGGCAGCGGCCAGTAACAGGGCCTTCTCAGTAGTGGCACCAACCTTATGGAATTCCCTCCCCTTTGACTTACGAACTGCTCCCTCCTTGGACACTTTCCGGCGAGGCCTAAAAACCTTCTTGTTCCAAGAAGCCTTCTGAGCCCCTGCCTTTTTTTAACATCTTGCTGGTACAGGTGGGGG
The DNA here is from genome assembly GCA_026170595.1 of Plestiodon gilberti rubricaudatus. Taxonomy (NCBI): domain Eukaryota; kingdom Metazoa; phylum Chordata; class Lepidosauria; order Squamata; family Scincidae; genus Plestiodon; species Plestiodon gilberti. The sequence goes on along the minus strand of JANXHW010000002.1, from coordinate 20,292,404 downwards.
TGCTGCTGTTTTTATGCTCCTGCTTTGATTGTAGCCATGATCTTTTTAATTGTTTTTAAGACACTGTTTTTATTAATTTTCATTAATTGTTTTTACTGTTTTAAAATGTGATATTTTTATATTGTATTTTTTGTATGTTTTTTCTGTTGTAAGCCACCTTGGGTCCCTTCGGGGAGAAAGGCGGGATAAAAATACTGTAAATAAATAAATAAATAATTGATGCAACCCACATCAGGTGGCCTCATGGATGGGTTGGCAGTGCCTGTGAACGTCCAGCAGTGTTTTCAAGTGACATTCAGGTTTTTAGACACTGTGATGGGCAGCCCAATCCTGTCTAGCTAGGCTGCAGCACGGGTGTAGAGCCTGCCTGTGCTGCATTCTGTCCAATAGGACCCAGTACCAGCATGGCTGGAGCACTCCTTGGGGGAAGGGGATGTTTCTCCCCTTACCACAAGTCGAGCCCCAGCCGCCCTGATGGGTTTACTCAAATGTGTGCCAGCTATTTTGCTGGTGCATATTCAAGTGGGCCGTGTAATGGCAGCCAGGCTCGGGAAGGGGGATAGGATTTCGGTGGAGCTGCTGCTGCCAATCCCTCCCCCTTCCCAGGCCCAGCCAACCAATCCTCCCTCCCAGAATGCCCCATTCCACCCTCCCCACCACCACCTGACAGAGAACCTACCTTCACCAGCAGGTGGTCCACTTGTTCTGGGGTGGGTAGAGTGGTGCCAGCCTTGGAACCTACTTGCCAGGTGCCACAAACATGCTTTGTGGCATGTTTGTGATGCCCTAGAACAGGGTTGGCCAACCTTCCACCATTAGGGCCTCTGCGTTCTTAAGAGTTGTGTAGAACAGAGGCGTCGTCTGGCCTGTGGCGGTGAGGCGGTGGGCCCCAGGGCGGGGGGCGGGAGGCTGGACGGGGGGGCGCGGAGGCTGAGCAACGAGTAGAATTTGAATTTCTTGCCGCCGAAAAAAAAGGAAAAAAAAAACCAGACCGTTGTGGTTTGAGGCTCTCAAAGGCTCTTAAAGGGAAAAGACGTTCTGCGCCTGTGCGAAGTGTAAAGCAATGGTTGTTGGGCGCTTTAAGAGGAACGAGGCTGAGGAACACGAATTCGCTGGTTGTCCTGGAGAGATCGTAGCTCGCTGGGTCGCAGCAGGTCGCAGCTGGAGTAGGTCGTCGCTGGAGGCTCTTATAATACAGATAAGTGAGGCAAAGCATACACTAAGAGGTTCTCTAAGTGTGAGGCACGAACACATATTCTTGCTTGCAAGAGAGAGAGAGAGAGCAAAAAGAAAGATCTGGAAAAGTTGCCTCTTCACATCGGGTCACTCAAAGTTAATTTCAAAACACTTCAGGTTTGTTTCCACGTCTTGTTTTTAACCACAGTGTCAGTGAAGCCCGCTTATCTTATGTTAATTGTTCTTTAACAACTCAATTGATAGCTAACTACTCAAGCTGAGCTCAGGAGCTCCTGGAGACAAGACAGCATCTCTCATTGTAGGTTTGCAGATAAGGTATTTTCATTCAGACATTGCAGAATGGAAATAAAGTATTTTCTTTCTGTCGAATGTTTTTAATAAAGCAAACACAAGACAAATGCAAGAACTGCAATTGAAAATGGTGCAGAGCAGGTTCTGCTTTACATACAGTCTTTGATTTCTATGTTTAGTTTGGTTGATTAATTATTAGGATTTCTCTCCTTCCTTTCTGACCCACCTCTAAGTTAGTTCCCCGCTCTATTTGCTGGAACAACCCCCCCCCCTAAACTGGCAGGCAGTATAATAATCTGTTTTTCATCTTGCAAAGATGCTACCAAAAGGAGCTAGCTTTCTCTCTCTTTCTCTCTTGTGCAACTGGGGCTTCCCTCCCATGCTTTGATGTTTCTCTTGCCATGTATAGGACTAACACAGACGACATCAGTGCCCTCTACCCAGGCCTGCCAATGGAGGGAGGGCAGCATCCCAACCCCACCCTGCGCACTCCTGGCTTAGCTGCTGCTCAGCATAAAGCATGGAAAATCCACTTTAGGGCTTGTTTTGGGAATATACATATACACATACATATAAGAAAGGGTGCCTCTGAGCATGTAAAGAGTGCCTGTTTCTTCCATGCACTGTAATGGGGAGTCACGGCTAACGGCGAGGGGCGTCAAGGGTTACAGCCGCGCGTTTTTATGGGGGGGGGCGTCAAGGGTTTGGGCCACAGTTGAAAAATGGTCTGGCTACTCCTCTGGTGTAGAAGACAGAATCTTGGCAGCTGCAATTGCTGGTGGTGCTGTTAAAGCAGTTGCACCTATTGAAATGCCCTCACCTATGCAACCATTAAAGGTCTAGGAGCATTCATGTTGAAAGGTTGGCCACCCCTGCCCTAGAACCATCATCACCAGTAGCGTCGCTAGACGCGCAACCCCCCAGGGCTCGGGGGTGCGCGTCACCCCCCCCCCCCGCCCTAGGGTGTCACCCTCCCCGAACTGGAGGCCGGGGAGCAGGCCTCGGAACGTCCTGCTTCGCCGGCGCTCCAGGGCCTTCTGAAAGCCTGCTGGCTCAAAACATAAAGTTTTACGTTTTTCGCGCATGCGCATTGCTTTTCTGAGGGCAAAGGGCTGCCCATTTGCCCTCAGAAAAGCAATGTGCATGCGCGAAAACGTAAAACTTTACGTTTTGAGCCAGCGGGCCTTCAGAAGGCCTTGGAGTGCCGGCGGGGTCGAACGCTCCAAGGCTTGCTCCCTGGCCTCGGAGCTTCCGGACTCCGGAGGCTCCGAGGCTGGGGAAGCAGGCCTCGGAGCGTCCGACGGTGATGCGCACGTGCGTCACCCCCTGGCGGTCCGCCCCCCCCCGCCAGGCTCTGTCGACGCCTCTGATCACCACTCCTTGTATTTTTAATAAATAAACTCTTTTTAAAAATACTCTTGATCTGACTACGGTTGATGGAACTCAGCCAGAGCCTTGCCTCAGGCCTCCTTCACCCTGGCCTATAGGTAAAGGTGTTTGAAAATGGTTGTATTTTTTCATAGATTTCGGTGTTTAACCAAAATGGAATAGCAGGAAGCGGTGTTAGGTGTTTTTATTCCAAATTTTCCCACTTTTATGCTTTAAAAGTGTACTAGGTATATGGTATAGGTTGTACAGTGTCAGCAGATGTAGAATGAAACAAAAATACATGGTTTTGTTTTATTTAGTATTTTTTTTTGCAGATGTTTTTTAGCAGAAAGCGGTGTTATGCGTTTTTATTTCGTTATCACCATTTTCAAACACCTCTACCTATAGGCTATAGGTTTTTTGGGGGAGGGGGGATTTTCCATATAACTGGGAGGAAGGCTTTTGAGGATGGTCTCTCTCTGCCTGGCTCTGTCCTCATGGTGACAGTGTTCTCATTCTGGCCATAGCATAGGGGCAGATCGGGGGCAAGGAGGGAGGCACTGGTTTGAGGGACTTCTCTGTCCCTTCGGATCACCACAGGCTTGGAATGTGAACTATTTTTCTCCTGCTGGGAATGATTTCAGTCCTTCTGTAGCGGGGTGGTGGTGGTGGTGGTGTTGGAACGCATAAGTATTGTATAGAATAGTCATAAAAGGGCTATTGATTGGTTCTCAGACTAACCAAGATATCAGGAACTGCTGGAATAAAGGGTGCTACCATTAAATCTTTTGAGGGGTAATTGCTGTCATTTGAAACAAAATGGGATAAGAGTGAATAAAAGGCTGGAGTACCTACTGGTGATATAATTGGCCTGCTGGTAGTGGTGCATCCTAGCAACTGCTGTCATTCAGGGGAGCCAACAGTGAGATAGCGACTAAAAAAATACTTTGAGGCTGACATTCAGTGTTCAATAGCAAATTGCTTCTTCCTTATAAATATTCTGAGATAATTGAAAAGAACAGAAAATTATCCAGAGCCTACTCTTGTCTGATGGAGAATGCAGAATCATGAATGGCTATTGTTCTAGTCCAGTAGTTCTCAAAGTTCTCCCTAGGAGGCGAGAACTAGTTCTCCCCCGCGATCTGGCCGGGCTGGCAAGAGCAGTCGAGCCGGTGAGAGCCTCTCGCAGGCTCGGTTGTTCTCGCCGGCCCAGCCTGATTGCCCGCTCTCGTCGGCTCAGAGTGGCCGAGCAGGCTGGGCGGCTGGGTTGTGAGCCGGCCGGCCGAGCGGCTGGGTTGTGAGCCGGCCGGCTGGCTCGACGACGACATGGAGGCGCCGTAGGAGCAGCAGCACGGCGGCGAAGGGCAACGCGGGCGGCGACGAGGAGGTAAGTCAATTTAATTAATTATTTCACTCTAAAAATAAATAAATAATTAAAATTTACGGGCGTGCTTTGTGCGGCAAAGGGGCGCTTTGCGTCCCCTTGATACTTTAAAAATTATTTTATTTAATTAAGTAATTATTTATTTAATTCTCGGCTTAAATAAATAAATAATTAAAATTTTCAGCTGCGCTTTGTGCGGCTAAAGGATCGCTTCGCGCCCCAAAAAGCGGGAAATATTTTGTTTGTTTTGTTTTGTTTGTTTAATTAGTTAGTTGTGGGGGGGGGGGTTGTCCCGGTTTAAGATAGGGAAAATCTGGTAAGCCTAAGCAGGGCTCTTCTTATGTTCTTATGAAAGATCCAAATCAGGTACCTCTGAAGATGAGTCAATAGAATTGAAATGTGTTGGGCCAGCAAACCATCAGGCGGCCAGTTCAGATGTACTGGGAAGTCATGGTCAGGGCTGGTGCATCCGTGAGACTGACTGAGGCAGTCGCTTCAGGCAGCAGATGGCCGGGGGGGGGGGGCACTCATCTCTGTCTCCCTTTTTGCCTCCACTGTGCCTCCTTCTCTTTTCACTCCCCTGATGGTGGGAGAAGAAATGTGGAGGAAAGGAGAGTGCTGAGCTAGAACATTGGAGAGTGGGCAGAGCAGAGGTTGGCACATCATCATCAGGTAAGGTCGGAGGGCAGCATTTGGCAAGCCATGTCAGGACATCCTAGGCTTTTCCTGTTCCCTCCTCTTCTTACCTTCTCTGCTTCATTACAGATTCATTACCAGGGCTGGCTTTATAAGCCAATTGGACCAATTACTCCCAATTGGTCCCCACACCTAAGGGGCACCGTGCTAGGGTAATCTACTTGTCCAATACACACAACAACATACACGTAACACTACATTGCAGGTTTATATATTGTAGGCCTATATTCAGACTCAAGTATTTAAGTTTTACATATATAAATCTAGATAATTAGGACCTACGAATACAGACATATTAGATGTATACCCTGCACTCACTAAAATGATATAACAAGTCAAGTTTGTTACTTTTGAAAGTAGTAATGTGATGTCTGCTGAATTTTTTAATGACAGATATGAGGTAGACATTACCGTAAGTACCTGGGGCCCTGCAAGTGAACCTGGGGCCCTGCAAAAATGTTTCCAAATGGGCCCCGCAACTCCTAAGGCCAGCTCTGTTCATGACATTTCAGTCCTGATTTCTCCCAACCATGGTTCCATATCTCATGTAAAGTCAGAAATTGTGGCTTAACTCTGACTTCCAAACCAGGATGTGAAGCCAATTTCAAACCCTGGTTTCATGCCCTAGTTTGGAAGCCAGAGTTAAACCACCGTTCTTGGGTTTCACATAATCACATAGACATACAGTACTTTAGAGAAATCAGGATTCCTGGCCACAGAAGCAGAGGAGTTAAGAGTAAGGGATGAAACACATGTGTATGCAGCTCTCCAGAGTTCATCCATGTAGCGGAAAACCTGCTTCCGGTTACATCCGAAATTGATAGCTGAGTACCTTGAGGCTGCAGCAATTTACATACAGGCTGCCAGAGTGGGAGAGAGAGAGAGAGAGAGAAAGAGAGAGAGAGAGAGAGAGAGAGAGAGAGAGAGAGAGAGAGAGAGAGAGAGAGAGAGAGTGTAAGGTCAACCTTGCACACTGTTGCCAGAGACTGCCTGGTTCATGGTCCCAGGACTTTATGCTGTGAATAGTGCTAAAGGAGATGGACTTGGAGCAGCAGAATCAAGGGAGTGCATTCAGTTGATAGCAACAATAGCTGTGGAACATAGGAACATATTTTATTTCTCTTCTTTTTGTCCAGGGTATGCTTTAACTTTTTATACACATGTGTGTTCGCACCCACACACACACACTTTGCAGATGTTGTCAGTACTTGTCATTCAGTAAAGCTTACCGGTAATTCGTTTTTAAAAAGTAAACCTGTTATCTTTTATCATTATGTAAATATTGCCATCTTAATTAGATTCTTTTGACTGCAGACTCTTCTTCTGTTACTCAAATATATACCTGAGTGCATGCAATACTATCCTTGTCCCTCTATAGCTTCTGAAAACACGGAGTCATTTATTTTAATTTGTTGTGCGACCAGAATTTCTCGGAAAGATGAGATCTGGCAGACAATAATTTCTGTCCGTTAGAAGCTGGTGCATATATGACCTTTCTGTCTCAGGGTTAATAATACTGTAATTCAGTTCCCAACACATAACAGGGAGGCTTTAGAAGAAAAACACTTTCAGGACTGGAAAAAAAATGGAGGGCTTTTCATATGGCTAGTATTAAAAGCTACAAATACTGCAGTTCTACTCCGATCAGAATCACAAATTAAGTGATATTAGTGCCTTTAGTTACAGAACAAGAAGCCAAGGCAGCACTGAACTGTGATAGTCATACAAAAAGCAACTACTTGCATAAGGACATACCGGTAATAACATAAAAGAGACCTTTCATTGGGTTGGACCAAAGGTCTATTTAATGCAGTCTTTTTGCATCTTTTTGCATCGCACAGCAGCCATCCAAAAAGCCCACAAGCAGGCACTGAAGGCAACAGGCTTTCCCTGTGTTGCCCCCAACAAGTGATATTCTGTTCAATTGTGCATGGCTAACAGACATCAGAGTTTTCCTCTGTGAATTTGTCCAATCTCCTTTTAAAGGAAACTTAGCTAGTGGCCACAGGGCCAGCGCTCCAGTTGGCCCTGGAAGCAAGTGGCACTTGGCAGAGCGGAAGGCAGAATGTGTCCTAGCCAGCAGCCCCTCACTCCTCCAATCTTTATAGGGTGGCACTTCCTCCACCGCCTCCCCATGCTCACCTCTGCACCACCTTCTGTCCCAGCTGACTACGCTATGCCTGCCTGCTCCTGCTGTTTAAAAGAGCAGCGCAATGAGGCAGGGGAGGAGCTGAGTGGTGAGGGCCATTAGCTCAGCATGGTCTAGCCCGAACGAATGGCACTGGCTCGCCATGGCCTCACATCAAGGTATTTCTTAGCCCTGCTAATGAAGATCCATCTCGACTTAAAATGTCAGGGATTGAACCTGAGCCATTCCCAACAAAATGTGCTCAGTCTATTGATTTGTTTCAGTCATTGGTCATCTCAAAAGTGCCATTGCAAACAGGGGGGGGGGGGGAGGGAGATAAAATGCACAAACAAATGCATATGGTTGTGAGAGTTGGACCATAAGGAAGGCTGAGCGCCGAAGAATAGATGCTTTCGAACTGTGGTGCTGGAGAAGACTCCTGAGAGTCCCTTGGACTGCTAGGAGATCAAATCAGTCAATCCTAAGTGAAATCAACCCTGACTGTTCCCTGGAAGGACAGGTACTGAGGCTGAAGCTCAAATATTTTGGCCACCTAATGCAAAGAGAGGACTCTCTGGAGAAGACTCTGATGCTGGGAAAGATTGAAGGCAAAAGGAGAAGGGGAAGGCAAAGGATGAGATGGTTAGACAGCATCACCGATGCAACGAACATGAAAATGAGCGAACTCAGGAAGATAGTGGAGGACAGGAAGGCCTGGCGGGATATGGTTCAGGGGATCACGAAGGGTCGGACACGACTTAACGACTGAACCACCACAGGGGTGACATGAGCAAAATAGACATTAAAGAAGGTTCTCTAAGATGTCTTCATCATCACACGTTCAAAATCAGTTGGCTTTCACTACAACCTTGTTGTTGTTCAGTCGTTAAGTCGTGTCCGACCCTTCGTGATCCCATGAACCATATCCCGCCAGGCCTTCCTGTCCTCCACTATCTTCCTGAGTTCGCTCATTTTCATGTTTGTTGCATCGGTGATGCTGTCTAACCATCTCATCCTTGGCCTTCCCCTTCTCCTTTTGCCTTCAATTTTTCCCAGCATCAGAGTCTTCTCCAGAGAGTCCTCTCTTCGCATTAGGTGGCCAAAATATTTGAGTTTCAGCCTTAGTACCTGTCCTTCCAGGGAACAGTCAGGCTTGATTTCATTTAGAATTGACTGATTTGATCTCCTAGCAGTCCAAGGGACTCTCAGGAGTCTTCTCCAGCACCACAGTTCAAAAGCATCTATTCTTCGGCGTTCAGCCTTCCTTATGGTCCAACTCTCGCAACCATACATTGCTACTGGGAACACCATCGCCCTGACTATACGAACTTTTGTTGGCATGGTGATATCTCTGCTTTTTATTATGCTGTCTAAGTTTGCCATAGCTTTCCTTCCAAGGAGTAAGCGTCTTTTAATTTCATGGCTGCTGTCTCCGTCTGCAGTGATCTTGGAACCCAGAAAAGTAAAATCTGTTACTGCTTCCATTTCTGCCCCTTCTATTTGCCAGGAATTGATGGGACCCGATGCCATGATCTTAGTTTTATTAATGTTGAGTTTCAAGCCAACTTTTGCACTCTCCTCTTTCACTCTCATCAAGAGGCTCTTTAGTTCTTCTTCACTTTCTGCCATTAGGGTGGTATCGTCTGCATATCTGAGGTTGTTGATATTTCTCCCGGCAATCTTGATTCCGGCTTGTGATTCATTCAGCCCTGCATTTCTCATAATGTACTCTGCATATAAGTTAAATAAGCAGGGTGACAATATACAGCCTTGCCGTACTCCCTTCCCAATTTTGAACCAATCAGTTGTTCCATGACCGGTTCGAACTGTTGCTTCTTGACCCGCATACAGGTTTCTCAGGAGACAGGTAAGGTGGTCTGGTACCCCCATCTCTTTAAGAATTTGCCACAGTTTGTTGTGATCCACACAATCAAAGGCTTTTGCGTAGTCAATGAAGCAGAAGTAGGTGTTTTTTTTGAACTCTCGTGCTTTCTCCATGATCCACCGCATGTTGGCAATTTGATCTCTAGTTCCTCTGCCTCTTCGAAACCCAGCTTGTACATCCGGTAGTTCTCGGTCCACATACTGCTGAAGCCTAGCTTGTAGGATTTTGAGCATAACCTTGCTAGCATGTGAAATGAGTGCAATTGTACGGTAGTTTGAACACTCTTTGGCACTGCCCTTCTTTGGAATTGGAACGTAAACTGACCTTTTCCAATCCTTTGGCCACTGCTGAGTTTTCCAAATTTGTTGGCATATTGAATGCAGCACTTTCACAGCATCATCATTTAGGATTTTAAGTAGCTCAGCTGGGATATTATCATCTCCACTAGCTTTGTTGTTAGTAATGCTACCTAAGGCCCACTTGACTTCACTCTCTAGGATGTCCGGCTCTGGGTCAGTGACCACACCAGCGTGGTCATCAGGAACATTCAGATCTTTCTTGTATAGTTCTTCTGTGTATTCTTGCCATCTCTTCTTAATCTCTTCTGCTTCTGTTAGGTCCTTGCCTTTTTTATCCTTTATCATGCCCATCTTTGCACAAAACGTTCCCTTGATATCTCCAATTTTCTTGAAGAGATCTCTAGTCCTCCCCATTCTGTTGTTTTCCTCGATTTCCTTGCATTGTTCATTTAAGAAGGCCTTCTTATCTCTCCTTGCTATTCTCTGGAACTCTGCATTCAGTTGTTTATATCTTTCCCTTTCACCCTTGCTTTTTGCATCCCTTCTTTCCACAGCTATTTGTAAAGCCTCATCTGACAGCCACTTTGCTTTCTTGCATTTCTTTTTCTTTGGGATGGTTTTAGTTGCTGCCTCCTGTACAATGTTACGAACTTCCGTCCATAGTTCTTCAGGCACTCTGTCTACCAGGTCTAATGCCCTAAATCTATTCTTCACCTCCACTGTATACTCATAAGGGATATGGTTTAGGTCATATCTGACTGGTCTAGTGGTGTTCCCTATATTCTTCAGTTTAAGTCTGAATTTTGCAATAAGAAGCTCATGATCTGAGCCACAGTCAGCTCCAGGTCTTGTTTTTACTGATTGTATAGAGCTTCTCCATCTTTGGTTGCAAAGCACATAATCTATCTGGTTTCGGTATTGACCATCTGGTGATGTCCATGTGTAGAGTCGCCTCTTGTGTTGTTGGAAAAGAGTGTTTGCTATGACCAGCGTGTTCTCTTGACAGAACTCCGTTAACCTTTGCCCTGCTTCATTTTGCGCTCCAAGGCCAAACTTGCCTGTTGTTCCGTTTATTTCTTGATTTCCTACTTTAGCATTCCAGTCTCCTATAATGTAAAGGACATCTTTTTTGGGTGCTAGTTCTAGAAGGTGTTGTAGGTCTTCATAGAACCGGTCAACTTCATCTTCTTTGGCATCAGTGGTTGGGGCATACACTTGGATTACTGTAATGTTGAATGGTTTGCCTTGGATTCGAACTGAAATCATTCTGTCATTTTTGAGGTTGCACCCCAGTACTGCCTTTCCCACTCTTTTGTTGACTATGAGGGCTACTCCATTTCTTCTAAGGGATTCATGCCCACAGTAGTAGATATGATGGTCACCTGACTTAAATTCGCCCATGCCCGTCCATTTTAGTTCGCTGATTCCCAAGATGTCAATGTTCAATCTTATCATCTCATTTTTGACCACATCCAGCTTGCCTTGATTCATAGACCTCACATTCCATGTTCCTAAGCAGTATTGCTCCTTGCAGCATTGGATTTTCCTTTCAACCTCAGACACATCCACAGCTGGACGTCCTATTGGCTTTGGCCCAGCCGCTTCACTCTTTCTGGGTCTACTTGGAATAGTCCTCCGCTCTTCCTCAGTAGCATATTGGACACCTTCCGACCTGAGGGGCTCATCTTCCGGCGTCATATCTTTTAGCCTTTTGGTACTGTTCATGGGATTTTCTTGGCAAGGTTACTGGAGTGGGTTGCCATTTCCTTCTCCAGTGGATCACTTTTAGTCAGAACTCTCTGCTACGACCTGTCCGTCTTGGGTGTCCCTGCACGGCATAGCTCATGGCTTCATTGAGTTACGCAAGCCCCTTCGCCACGACAAGGCAATGATCCATGAAGGAGATACTACAACCTTATGTACTCTAATTCTTTTCTTAATTGGGACACATAGCAGCTGGGGGTTGACTTTCAGTCAGAAAAGGGTTTTTAACCCTCTCTCCCACCATATTGCAGTGCTGATCCAGATCTGCAGCCGCTTTTGCACAGCAAGTGTCCCAAGCATGTTGTTCAAAAGCACAGTTCAAGTCATGTCTAGTTTGATCCTGGTACAAGTCTAGTCTCTCTGTTGAGAGCAGTTTCAACGGAGCTGAAAGACTGCAATAAACTTCAGGTTGCTGTGAAAGCCCGGATTTTTTTTTAAGGTAGTTTATTTGATTGGCCAATGTCAGAAAACGTTCTCTTTCAATCTCAGTTTGTGCTCTAGTGGAACTTAAACCCTTGTTTCAAGGTTTTGTGGAATCAGCATTTTCATTTGTCATTGAAATGACTGGTTTTCTATGGTATCGCCAAGGTTATCATTCACCCTCTTGGTCATTTGGAACAATGATGGATGGTAAACAGTAGAGGTTGGTCAACAAGACAGTGCTTGGAATGACTCCTAATTCCAATTCAGTTCCAACCCAAACAGAGGAAGTACAGTTCACATTATATGGAACAGATATCTTTTCTTTACAGTTTACATTATATGGAACATTATATATATCTTTACAGTTCACATTATATGGAACAGATATCTTTTATTAAGTTTGTATTAGGCCAGTTCATAGATGGCTGAGGTTTATAAGGGTGGAGCAGAGTAAAAAGTTGCTTTCCTCTGCAGAACGTAGCTCATCTCTTTTGTGTCACTCAAAGCTACACTTCTGCATGCATTTCCCGTCCCTTTTTCCATGCTGTGGTCTGGATCATTTGGAACAACGTCAGCAGGCCCTATTCAGAATTACTTATATGATGGTGGCATTTAAGAACAGAATTCAAGGAGGTAGCTTGTGGAAAGGGGGAGGCAAAGAGACGCCAAGCTCCACAAGACATGGTAGGGGACATCCACTCAAATTGAGTGGAGGTAGGATTAAAACAGACAAAAGAAAATATTTCTTTACCCAGCGTGTAATTGGTTTGTGGAACTCCTTGCCACAGGAGGTGGTGATGGCACCTGGCCTGGATGCCTTTAAAAGGGGATTGGACAGATTTATGGAGGAAATGTCTGTCACAGCTTACAAGCCATGATGGGGATAAGCAACCTCCTGGTTGTAGGAGTAGGTTTTCTTTGTGCCAGGTGCATGGGAGTGGCGACAGGATACAAGTATCTTGTTGTGCTCCCTGAGGCATCTGGTGAGGCCACTGTGTGATACAGGAAGCTGGACTAGATGGGCCTTTGGCCTGATCCCGCAGGGCTCTTCTTATGTTCTTATGGCTTCTCCATGCTTCTGCTTCCCGACCCAAACCATCCCAGTTAAGGTTGCCTAGGTAGCTGGTTTTTGCCCAAATTCTAGGGCAATTTACCACCTCCTGCCAATCTGCTGCCCGGTGGTGTTGCTGGAAGGGGTGCAGCACCATAAATGGTGTAAGGCGCTGCACTGCACCTTGCAAAACTGTGTAACGCAGCCCCTCCCACTCACCCTGGAGCCATTCTGGTGACAAAGGCCACATGAGCACTGTTATCTAAAGTGGAGGAACGATGTAGTAGATATAAAAGCAAGTAAATTGGCTCTACAAAAAATAGTCTAAACGGAGAAATGTGAACATTACTTCTAGAAAAATTGCTCAAACAAGACTGGGATGCCCTTCAGAAGGATGCTAGATGAAAATGTTTCCCACTTCACCTGGGAATTAAATATTCCACCAAATTTGACCTGCCTCTTTATTGTAATAATATACTGACAGTTCCAAAGCTGAGGTGGTCGTATAGGATTGCATGCTGTAATGCACTTCCAACAGCGCCCAGATGAGGGGCTGTTTTCTTAAGATACTACCAGAGAAACATTGTGACTGTCCCCTGCAAGAACTCAATACACTATCTCATGCTTTCTTCTACTGTCCGAAATATGCAATAGCAAGAGAGAAATTTCTAAATAAATGGTTGCTGAAATACTCAACCTTTCCTGATACATCAAGATTAAAGGTGCTTTTGAGAAGTCTCTGTAAACATTGTGTTGTGGATGTAGCAAACTTCTGTATCCCCAGTCACCACTTACCAAAGGTAGGGCAGCCCAGAAGTGTTGGAAAGGGGTGGGGGGCGGCGCAGTGCGGTGGTGGGGGGCGGCGCAGTGCGGTGGCAGCGGTGGTGTGAAAAGCGGGCAGGAGGCAGTGCGAAAGTTCCGCCTGCGGCAGTGACATCACTTTTGGCAGCAACGACACGGGGTGACATTTTTTGCTGTGTCCCCCCACCCGCAGGGTGTTGGTTCGCTTCTGGGGCAGCCAGAAAAAGGCCTTAAATGAATATGCAGGTTCATATGGGAGAAAATGGTATGGTTGAGAACCTTCCCCCACCCTCCTCCCAATCCTGCAGAGACTTCCAATTCATGATCTTTGTGGCAGCACATTGCCCACCACCTCCCACAGAACAATGGCACAATGCTATACAAGCGGTAACTATTATCATTTATAAATTTCCCTATATACATCAGAGATAATAACACAGTTGCAATCGCAAATCAACTCAGATTAGAGGCAAAATTGGATCAAGGATCAAGGTACAAACTTCACCAGCAGTTTGCCATATGTTTTGGAACAAATGAAAAAAATGCAAGAGCAGACATCCTAAAAGCTGTCCTTCCTTTTATTTCTGTACATTTCTATATTTAATACTGCTTGTTTTTCTTTGGTCTCCAGTGACTAATAAACAAGGAACAGGTTTTGAATTTTCAAGGTTTATTTGGATTTTGAACTCAAGTCCCCTCCTTTTGCATTCTTCTCGCTCAGTTTTTTTTATCCATCATGAAATGGTCTCTAGGCTGTGATGTTCCAACAGAATAAATGTCATCCTGGCATTATCTCTTCTCCAAGAATAAATCAATACTTTATCTCCAAACAAAAGACTCTTGGAGAAGTCTTTAGAAAGTGCCCCTAGGGATGCCAATATGCCAAAGTGTGTTAAGAATTTCAACAATGTTCACAATAAATAGATTTTTCTGCGCCTCAACAAAATAGATTTGTTGGCTCCCTCTTTGTTTTTCTTGCTGCAGTCTTTTTTGCTGCACCACCACAACAGAAACCTAAAATTTCCACGGTTCACAGGCCAGAATCCAAAGAAACACAGAACAACCTCTGTGTTCCCAAGGCCGCCCGGCCCATCCATGTGGCAGTCACCACAGGCAGCAGATTGGCATGGAGCACCCACCTCCTTCCACCCACTCACCCCAACTACCCCTTCTCCTCCCACTTCCGGTATTGGAAAAGGAAGAGGAGGGCAGAGCAGAAGAGGAAGTGTGGAGGAGAAGGAGACTAGTTGACTGGAGCATCGGAGACACTCCTCTCCTCCACATTTCCTCTTCCCCCCCATCTCCCTATTCTTTTTCCAGTCCAGATAGTGGGAGGACTAGAGGTAAGGAGGGGCAGCATTTGGCACACCACTCCAGGCACTAAGGGGTCTTGGAGGCCAACCTTGTTTGCACCCAAGGGATAGGGAGTGGTTTGTTATGCAACATGGAAAAATACTTTTGAAACAAAGTCTCTCTCTCTCTCTCTCTCTCTCTCTCTCTCTCTCAAAAATGTCAAATTCCCACCAGGCTAATATAAAATCCCGAACAGCTCTTTGTGTCCCATCTACTGTGTCAGATTTTTCTCTTGCTTAACTGGAGAGTTCGTATAGTACTCAAAATAATTGTTGCTCTGTACAATTGCTCTGTAAAGCTGTTTCACAAAGATCTCCATTGTTTATTTTACAAGAAGGCATGAATGGTGAGTTCTAGGTAGTTATTTTGCCAGAACATGCTTTATCTATTTATTGTTCATTTTTATTTATTTACAATATAACATGAGGCGCCTAAGGCAGTGGTTTTTGCCAATATTGTCATGTATTATACCACCTCTAAAAGGCAACCAAAAAAGTACTATACAAATTGATTTCAACTTCACAGGATTAACAGCCATGTAGAAATATTTATGTTTACAAATGTCTACAACGTTAACAGGTAAGAAACAGTTTAAAAACACTAATCTATAGGATACAATGTTTCATCCACACGTTGCGGACCTCCTCAGGTATCAGGCAACAGAGTTGCAGAGATGTTAGCCTCTTGATGTACTAGGCTGGCTTATGTAGCAGAGCGAAGCGTCGGTTGGAGAAAGATGGTTGACCCCAGTCTGTCCGACTCAGGGGGGTAGCTGGCCTTTGTTCGTCCGAGCAGTTTTCATTTTATTCAGGATGGGAAGCCAGATGTTGTCTACGAAAACAATTTAAAGTGAAAAACAGGTGTGCGGGTTCAGGGTGCTGAACTCTCCCCTGCCTTCCACTTCTATTCTTGCAGTTCATCCTTTGATGTCATTTTTCCACCACCCAGATAACGATACCTGTAGTGAGTCCAAGTGGGGAAAAAACCAACTGGGGAGAGGGAATGCAGGAAAATGCACTAAACAAGATATGAGGTTCGAACAGACCCTGGGTGTCTGCTGCTGAGTTCTTGCAAATGCAGAAATGGACACTGGCAGCCATAGAAGTCTGGGCATTAATGCGGGTGTGCCAGGAATCAATTGCATTCTTTAATACAGGAGTGCCAGTAATCAATTGCATTCTTTGCAAAGTTGCAAAGCAGGAAGAAAATCACTTTTGTTGACTGAAATGAGCTGAAATGAGTACCTGAGAAATACAGTATGTGTTTCACAGAAAGACTGCTTTGTGAAAAGTTCTGTGGTGAGTGCTCCCATATTGATTTGATCAAAGCAAATAGCAGCTTGCTCCTTAGTTGCTTCACTGTGCTTTTCGACAATGTGCTCTGTCATCTCACCTGGCTTTGCTTGTGTTTGCGAGGTGCTGCTATTCCAAGAGCCTGACATTTGCTGAAGCATCTCCAAGAGGGAAATGCACAGGATTGAATTTTTGACATGCCAGCGCACATCTGTTTTGTGCACACAATCACACAAACAACCTATTGGATAGCCAGCACTATCCAATAGCACACAACAGATTACTTCTAATAAGTGTGTGTGTGTGTGTGTGTGTGTGTGTGTGTGTGTGTGTGTGTGTGTGTGTGTGTGTGTGTGTGTGTGTGTGTGTTTATTGTATACTTTTAATGTTTTATGCCTGCTTCTTATAAAATTTTGTAAGCCGCCTTGGACATTTGCTTCAGCAGGGGAAAGGCAAGATATACAGTACATCACCCTGGGTCAAGGGGACAAATGTCCTCATACCCTGAGGAGACCTCCAGCAGCCGAAAATCCCACGCGGATGCAGCAGAAGCCGTGCCAGTGTTGCTGCATCGCCACATGGGGATTTAGTTAGGACTGGGCTGTCCATCACCTCTTGCCTGAAGAAGTATTCCCTGTGTCGGTGGGCAGGTGCCAAAAGCCAAGGGGTTCCTGGCATATCAGAGTCGGACCCAGTGGCGTAGCGTAGCTTACCTTATTTGCACCTGGTGCAGTGCGCCAGGCGAAAGCCAGAAGTAACCAATGTGACATGATGACGTCATCACGCTACGTCAGTTACTTCCGGGTTGCAGAGCTGCAAAAAAGCCTATGGCAGCAAAGGGGGTGACAGCCCCTTCGCTACCTTTGGCTTTCTTTGCGGCTCCCACCTGCAAACTGAAAGCGAAAGTTGGAAGCAACTTGTGCCTTCGGCTCGCTGGCGGGAACCGCAAAAAAGCTGAAGGCAGCAAAGGGATGACAGTCCCTTCGCTGCCTTCTGCTTTCTTTGCAGCTTCCTCCTGTGAACTGAAGGCACATGAGTCGCTTCCGACTTGTGCAGCTTTGTCTTGCAGGGCATAGATGAGCCGCTGAATGAGCCGGTGTGTGTGTGTGTGTGTTACTCCCTCCTGGGGAAGGGTAACACCCCCTTGGCTTCTTCAGTTTTTTTCACAGCTCCCCTTGCAAGCCAAAGCCACAACTTGAAATACCATCACAGCTGAGCCTGCCCGGCCGTGATGTCACCCCCATGTGATCCCCAAATTGGTATAACTCAGTGCAGGGTGCACCACATGCACCCCTCTAGCAACGCCAGTGGTCTAACCCACCAGGGGAGTCTGGTTCAAGTTGGTTCAAGTTGCCTATTGTGCACAGTCTCGTGGCTCACATGGAGTCAGAAACATGGGTTTGATTGTCAATATGACAGAGTACCTGTAAGTGAGAGGATGCTGTTCCTTAAGTGGTTTTTGGATTGCATTTCATGACAGTTTAAATGCTCATAGTCCAGCTTAAATGAATGTTAGGAAAGATGTTGACAAGAGCTTGGGAGAAATTCAGAGAAGAGTCACAAGGATGATTTTAAAAAGCCTGGAAGACAAAATATGAAGGATGAGTAAAAGCTGAGATAACTTGGTACTTTCAGCCTGGAATAAAGAAAATAATGGGGAGAGAGGAGTTAATATTTAGCAGCTTTTAAACAATTAGAAAGAAGAGGAAAAGCAAATATTCACTGCAGAAAGCTCAGCAATGCAAGAAACTACCAGAGGAGGATGTCAATCTACAGAGGATTTTGTGCCTCGTATTTCCACATTTCTCTGAACAGATACTTCCCGCCTCCAAATGCAACAAGCCTCCTTTGCCAGGAACAGTATTGCTTTGTTCATCATGTGGAGCAACTGATCAGTGCACAGAGCTCCTTACAGGATCCCGCTACCCTTGGGAGGAAAAAGAGCTGCTATTAGAGAATTACTTCCTTGGTAGGTGGCAAATGATGTTGAATCCCGGATCAGGAATGAATGGTGGTTGGACAATGCTGTTCAGATCATTGCTGTTCAGGCACATACAGAAATGACCACAGAGGTGATGCAAGTGATCTGCATCAAGATAAAGGCAATCTGGGAGCACAGACTGACTAATAGTGGTCCTTATCCAAGGACTGTATGTACAAGTCCAAGGACTTGTATCCTATTTCTAGAGCAGAGCTTATCAATCTGTGGGTCCTTGACAGCTGCCTCAGGATGTTTTGTGGTGATGCCACACTGCCCCTGTTCTCTCATGTAAATGATCACTTTGTGAGTCCCATACAGTATTACATGTTGTTGAAGGCTCTTCACTGTATTCTTTACTCCAGCTATGGACGTTTTAAAAGCAAGGAGAGTGATGATGAGTTGTTGTTTTTTTTTGGCAAAGATGTAGTGGAAAAATTTAATAGTTCTACAATATGTAACCATCTCTTCCAAACATACATTAGCAGCTGCAATGTGTGCATTAGAAGGCTGAGAGCTGAGAGCACTTTAGTTTTGATGCGCTTGCATTGACATGAACGTGCATTAGAGACAACAAGATGCATTCATTCCATGCTCAGAGTTTTCACTTTCAGCCAACCTGGGGATGGAGCTGAACTCTGGAATAATGGCATCACACTGACAAAATATTCAGAAGGCATCCTTAGAAGGCCAAAATGGGGACAGTGATTTAGAAGGGGTGAGTACCAAAAAACAACAACACCTTGACATGCCCCAGGTAACGAGGGACAGTTGAAGGATATGCACTCTGCAGCAATAGATTCATAACATAGAATCATAGAGTTGGAAGGGACCCACAAGGTCAGCTAGTCCAACCCCCTGCCTGTAGCAGAAAATCCTCCTAGAGCAGGGGTTCTCAACCCTTTTCCGGCCAAGTACCACCTCCGGCACCACTCTCCTGCTGCGTACCACCAGAAGTGTCTGGCGATGACATCATCGCAGTTTTTGGGTTTTCAGAGACTAGAAAATGCAGGTAGGAGGCTCTGGGCGGGTGCAAGTGCCCTTCTCAGCATTGCTGAGAGGTTCAGCAAGAGGTAGGAAGCCAGATTTATGAAGAGTTCATCCATCACAGGTTACAAGCCAGGATGACTATATGTAGCCTCCAGGTTTTAGAGGTAGGCTATCTCTGAATGCCAGATGCAAGGAAGTGGCAACAGGATGCAGGCATCTTGTTGTCTTGATTACTCCCAGACGCATCTGGTGGGGCCACTGTTAGATACAGGAGGCTCGACTAGATGGGCCCTTGGCCTGATCCAGCAGGGCTCTTCCTATGTTCAATGACAACAGCAGCAGCATCTGATCTGGCTCAGGGCACTAGGAAAGGCTTCAGCAGCAGTGACTGGGCTTCAGCAACTACCCTAGAGAGTGCGAACAACCTTGGTTGGAAGAACCATGTTGGCAATCTTAACTTTAGGTATGTGTGTATCCTTTGCTACAGCCTGTTGTGCCCTGGCTTCTGAAGCAAGCTGTCCAGGGAAACTGGCCATAATGGTTTCCTTGTTACAGTTGTTTTACTAACACAGCAGAAGGAAAGCTAAAATTTGTTTAAAAACATCTCCCAAATACAAACGGTGATTTACCAGAGGCAGGGATTAGAAAACTGAGGCATTTTGGAAGGCATACAAATTTGTGCATTTGCTGAGGTAATAGTAGAGGGGATTCTTGTAAAGGGAAAGCTGAGGAGAGGGGGCTTAACCTCTTAAACTAGTTATCTCCATAAGCCATTTTTATCCAATCAGGCTAACTTCCAATTTCAGAGCCAGCTGGTGAGAAAAGAAAAAGAAAAGGCTAAAAGCAACTCAGGATAGGTCGCTCAGGAGCTGTCTTATTGAATTTCAGGCATCAAGTTAAGAGATCCCCCCCCCCCCAGCTTTTAATGAACGGTAATAGTGTGTTGTTGTTGTTTTACAGCTGTTTCCTGTTTCAGATCTGTTGGACTTTTTATTGTGCTGCTGTGCTGTTTCCTGATGTGTTTATTGATTGTCCTTTGCGAATTTTGCTTAATTTGTAAAACATTATTATAAATTATAATGTATTATATAACTTTATTATACAATTCTATATAATTATTATAGTAACAATATAGTAACAATTATAGTAACATATATATAGTAACAATATAGTAACAATTATATAGTAACAATAATTATATAATAATTATAAATTATTATTTACTTGCTTTATTGTAAGCTGTCTTGCCATTTCTTTTTTAATTTAAAGGCAGGGTATAATTTTATTTATTTAAAAGATGTATATATTGCTTTTCTAAAAATTCAAAGTGGTGTACAACATACAAAATAAAACACTAATACAATTAAAACCCTTTTTTTTAAAAAAAATCCATAATTAAAATTAAATATTAAAATACAACATAATACAGAGCAGCATTAACAGTAATGCTTAAACGTACTTAACCACTAAGTAATAATAAAAGCTTAAATAAATAATTTTGCAGGGGCAAATCAATGGGCGGCAGGCAGGAGGATCAAGCAGTTCCCTCTTTCTTGCTAGGTCCCCCCTGCAAATTCCCCCCAAACAAGTTCGTATCAGTGGAGCTTCCAATAATCCCATGTTTACCTTGTGATGTGTAATTCCACCCTAAGGGATGGGCCTGCTGCTCAGAGGCCTCCTGGCAAGTGCCTCAACCCGCACTAGTCTCCTCTCTATTATAAGGCTGGCAAGACTGAGTGCTGGACCAATGAAGGTTTGGGGAAGGAGAGAAGGTGCTGGGACGCAGAGCACCTGCTTTGTGCGCACAAGGTCCCAAGTTCTGAGATTTCAAAGTAGGGTCTGGGAAGACCTCTGCCAGAGATCTGCTGCCAGTCAGTGTAGACAGCACTGAGGGCCCAATCCTAATGGCCTGCTGCGCCGCTGGAACTCCTGTTCACTGGCGTCGACAGGGGGGGCGGGCCGCCGGGGGGCGTCGCGCGTACAGGGGTGACGCGCGATTCCCCCCACTTACATTTTTGAAGCGAAGGTGGGCCCGCCCGCCCTCCCCTGTGTCCGTTTGGCTCCAAAATGAGCCGAAAACGGAGTGGGGAGGGCGCTCTGCTCCTGCGCGTGACGTCACGCGCGGGGGCGGAGCCTCCCCCTTAAGGGCGACGCGCGCCCCCGCTCTGGGGTGACGCGCGTCATCGCGACGCTGCTGCTCCTGTTCTGGCGGCGCAGTGAGCTTTATAGCTGCTGAAAAACACGACACGCCATATAGCACAGCCTGGCCACCTCCGCAAGTGGCAAGCTTGTGGTAAGTCTGTGGGAGGGGGGCAAGTGGGTGGTGAGCGGAATGGGGCGGGGAGGAATGGGGAGGAGACTGGAGTGGGGAGGGGGAGGATCAAGGCTGGGAAGGGGGTGGTATCACAGGCAGCACCACCACCAATATCCTATCCCCTTTCCTAGCCTCGATCCACCGACCTGGGTTCACTCAGACTTGCACCAGCAAAGTAGCTGGCACAGATCTGAGTAGACCCATTGGGACTTGGGGAAGGGAACAATTGTTCCCTTGCCTTGAGGAGGCCTCTGGGACCCAAAACTGCAGGATGCAGCACACACCCCATTGGCGTGGCTGCATTGCAGAGGAAGTTAGGTAGGATCAGGCTGTGAGTTATAGGGACCAATAGCCTGACTCAGTTTAAGGCAGCTTCCTATGCTGTGCCATCTGCAAAGTCACTTTCCTACTTTCAGACCAGGGGAATCTTAGGGAAAACGTTTTTTCCTTTCTCTGCAAAAATGCTTCATTCTTCACTAAGCAAAGGCTAAAGAAAGTAGCTTGCGGATATCCCATAGCTATCAAGAAAAGATAATGTTTAGTGGCAGTTTATTCTCCGTTAAGTGCTAAATGACTATAATATAAGGCAGGGAGCATTTTGCACTAAAAAGAAAACCCCACGTTAAGAAAAAAACACTATAATTTTTATTAATGTTTTGTAAATTGTACAGGTATTGATAGGATTAAAAAAAAGAGAGAAAAATACAATATAAATGAAAAGAAGAGGGAAAGGCACCAGTTAAAATAAAATGCAGTACATTTGGCTACAAAAACATCCTAACAGTTATGAAACTTGCATAACTTGCAACTGGATTTATGTCACCCAATTGTGATTTTAGTGCTGCTTGCGATGTGTTCTTGACCTTGCTGCTAGTTATTGTCGTACTGTGAATCATTGTCATTTTTTTTTACATTTTAGCCACCTTGAGCATTCTTTTTAGAAAGGAACTAACCCACTCTGCTGTTGTAGGTTTAATGTGTCTTGTCGAACGTTTCATGGAGCTGAAGTTCTGGAAACGTTGATATTTGCAAAAAGATTGTAGTTTACCATATGGACTGAGTCCAGCTTTGCCTGGTCCTCTGCCACTGTGAATTGATGTGTGTCTTTTTCCATGATAAGATGGTCATTTTTTTCCAAAACCAGGATCTCAGACTGGGTTCTGAGGACCCTTTTCAGCTCATGGAAACAATTTTGTGTGCTGTTAGCCTGTTACTAGTAGATACGATATGGGTAGCACAATCCTCCGTAACTTTAGAACGGCAGAGCGCATGCTCCGCCGTTCTAAAGTGTCACAAACGTGCCGTAAAGCACGTTTGTGACTACTTTTGAGTAAGGGCTGCAGGCACGAGGCCAGCAGCCCTCACGCCGGCACCGGATCATCCCTGCGGCCGCTGAGAAAGGTAAGGGATGCACCAGCGGGCATGAGAAAGGTAAGGGATGCACCGGCGGGCATGGGGGCGGTCGGAGCTGCGAGGGAGGACGGCCGTTGGCTGAGACAGGGTGGGGATGGCGGCCATTACACGGCCTCCTTGGACTTACGCCCATTGGGGCCGCCCAGCGCTACACCGGGAGAAGGGGACGAACGTTCCCCCCCCCCGAGGAGACCTCCGGACTGATCACAGTAGACCCGGAACGGAGATAGGATCCAGCGGGAGGCCCTAGGGCCACCTGCAGATCTTTACTCAGGATTGTGGTCTAATTCTTGTTATCACATAGCATGGTCCTAAATCCCATAAGAGTGAGGATAATGCATCCCATTCTCACTCTGCCTGCTGAAAAAAAACATGAGTGGCTATCAGCCCCTGAGATGCTGCCATGCTAGGATTGCAAAACATGCAGCAGCAAAAAAAGGGAGACTGGGGAGGTTTGGGAAAGCTTCCCTAAACTGCCCCCCCATCCTTTTTGACACAAACGTTCTGTTGAAATAATGGTTGGCTCAGCCCTTGTTTAAGCTTGGACCACTGTCCTACTCAGCACTACACTGAGATTTTTAAAGCTTTGCCCGTATGCCTCCATGCCAGGGTGAGTAATTAAAACTACCTAATCTAGCTATCAGCTGAGAGTAATAAAGCTTTTTGTTTCAGAAATCTTTCTCAAATACCATATTATAATCATTTGCATCCCCCCCCCCCCGCTTGAACACAAGTGCAGGAGCACTTGTTCAAAATTGAAGTAGAGAAGTAAATTGTAAATGTACATACCAAATTTAATTCTGGTTTTTTAGGTCTCATTTTACATCTCCTCAGATCGCCTGGAATGGCATACAAAGGGGGGGGGGGGCAGGGGCAAGCTAGTTTTGAACCTGAAATGCAGAATGGTATTCTGAATGTTTTCACCAATTTCCCAATCTCTCCGTCTCCAAGACAAACGTTGTATTTTATATGGGTCTTTTCAGCTGTGACACTTCAATTTCCCCTGTACCCCTAAAGACTAAAAGCATGCTTTAAAAAGATGCTGAATTCATATACTCAGGACCAAATTCTTGCATGGAATCACAGAATACACAGCCCTAGTGAAATGCTACTCATTTGAATTCATATTTTACATTCTTGCCTTGCCTTCTTTCTCTCGGGACTATAGTTACAGCATGTTCTAACTTTTTCTGTACAAGGTGGAGGGAAATGGAGGAATTGTCCCCAAGTGACTTTGTGATATAAAGTTAAGTCCTTACATGTTGCTTTATGATACGATATAAATGTTTTGTCTGCATTTGTGATGCTGATACTCAGAACAAGTTGTTCGTATGGTTTGTTTTTGGGTCAAAGGTGTATGGCTCTGATACCTTGGCAAATATAAAGAATGGATGAATAATCATATGGTCCCTAAGAGATTGGCTAGCAAGGCTAGACTCTGGCCTTTCTAAGAAAATTCAAATATTGCTTCATTGAGACAGCACTGAGGGCCCACAGGTTATGCAAACAAAATGACAGTTTCTTGTGCGAAACCTGGAAGCGCTTAGTGGAATGATTCCTGCTGCTGTAAACTTTAGTATGTATCGAGCCTTAAATCATTGCATAGTTAAGCTCCTTTACTCAACGGTTGGATTCGCAAGACCATTATTTCCCACCAACGTGACTTAACTTTTTACTCACATCATGGGAATGATCCAAGCAAACGTTGGGGATAAAGAATTTAAAATTTGGATTAATTTGCTAAGACTAGTTCTGAGCCATTGGTCTGCTGTTTTGTGGCGGCGCGCTGCAACCTGTTGTGTAAGATAATCTTTTGATCCATCCCAGTTCTATGACTCAGGCTGCAATCCTATGCCCATTTATCTGGGAGTAAACTCCCTTGAATTCCACTGGATTTACTTCTGAGTAGACATGCATAGAATTGTGATGTAAGTGAATAAGCAGTTTGAAAATCCCAGTCTTCTAGTCTTTTTATGACATTTTATCCTACGTGCTTTTTCCTGGAGTTCATTTGAAGTGGATTGCAGGTAAGATCCTGTTTGTGTTCAGGACAAGAACTATTGTAAGTTAGTATTAAAGGTTTGGGGAGACCCTACAATTCCTTCCATTACCTTACAATAAACACAGCAGGAACTTGGCAAAAAAAAAAGTAAAGCAAGCAGCATTTAACAGGGCAGTGACTTCCGCATCATCAAAAGACTTCTGTAGGAATAGTATCAACATTAAGAATATAAGATGAATCAGCCAGATACCTCTGGAAATCTTATAGGCAGTGCCTGAAGGTTTAACAGTCCTCTCTTGTTTGTCACCAGCAGTGGTACTTGAGGCAGGCTGTTTGGAATATGGAAGCGTCATTTCGCTGGCATGGCTTATAGCTGTTGATAAACCTATCTTTTTCGATCTAAGGCTGTTATGACCGGCAGTTAAACTTATTGAAAAGGGTAAAACGGGTAACAAGGTCATATTCACGGTTAAAACCGTGATCCAGCTGACTAAAACAATGATGATTTGATCTAGGTTTGACAGCAGCCAGTCCCAAACAAAACAGAGATTGTTAAAAGTCATGTTAAAAGTAAATGTTAGAATTCTAACATCTGCCAATTCGCTTTGGACTGCCCCAGAGGATGTGTCTGGTTTAAGACACGAAACGTCGGGCTTTTCTCTATCAATACTGACTTTTAACAATCTCTGTTTTGTTTGGGACTGGCTACTGTCAAACCTAGATCAAATCGTCATTGTTTTAGTCAGCTGGATCGCGGTTTTAACCATGAATATGACCTTGTTACCCGTTTTACCCTTTTCAATAACCTATCTTTTTGCTCCCGCTGTCTGCACCATTTGTAATTCACATTCCTCTCTGCTTGTCTTTTTGTCTAAACTAGAAAAAACCCACACATTATAAATATCAGCACTATATTTTTGCTTAAAATGTTGTCAGCAGTTCAACATTTTCTTGGGGATTGAGAGTCATTAAAGGCAATAACAAAGACATACAGATAATGGATGATGTGAGATGGATGCGTAATTATGGAGTATAGTCAGATCACAATGAACAACACTCCCCATGTTGTTGTGCTCATGCACGCTTTGGAAGCTCTGCACTGATGCAGTGAGCCAAAATCCTGACCAGTGGGAATATAAGCACATTTAATCTGGTCCTTTGGGCTTGCACAGAGTGCCTTATTTCCTTGGGGCTCTTTGCTACTGTCTTTTCCAATATGATGAGTTTCCAAGACTCCCTTTGGGTTTTATTTTCCAATTAATTAACTATTAATAATGGAATCGCCTATTGCAAAAACGAAGGGGAGGGAGAGCTGTTACATGATGCATTGCCGACATGAGACTTGTAGCAAAGAAGGCTCATTATGTGTCTCAATTCTAGAATCGACATTAGAAGCATACACTTGCTAGACACTTTCACCGGTTAACTGTCATGGTTTTATCTGAAGCAGTGCCATTGATTGCAAGCTCACTGCATGCTATGGGGTGAGTGTGTGTGTGTGTGTGTGTGTGTGTGTGTGTGTGTGTGTGTGTGTGTGTGTGTGTGTGTGTGTGAGAGAGAGAGAGAGAGAGAGAGAGAGAGAGAGAGAGAGAGAGAGAGAGAGAGAGAGAGAGAGAGAGAGAATAGATGGCCTAGGAGAGGTAAGTAAAATCTATTTTAAAATCTATTTTACTTACCTCCCCGTAGGCTGCCTGGCTTCCAATGGGTCTCCTCAGACCTATGCCAGCTGGTGTAGGTCCAAGGAGACTCAGGGGGATTCAGGGTGGGGAAAGACAGATCGCATCCTGATGTGCACGGCTGCGCTGAGATCTCTTCTCACCCCTCCCACCCCTTGCCTGACCCGTTCCCCACCGTGAACCACCCACAATCGTTCCCCAAACTGCCCCACCACCTACCTATCTGCTCCAGTGGGGCATCTGTCATGCACACAGGGCATCTGGTCGTTTGCACTGGCAGCCCTAGCATGCACAACAGCAGTGTGGCTTTCACACCATCAGCCCAGGACTTACTGTGGCAGATCCAAGACAGGATTGGGCTGTGAGTAGATGGACAGATGGATCTTGAACCTAGTGCACATGTAGGTAAATCCATAGGCACCTGCCTTTCACACACTGCAATAGCTGAGGTGTAGATTTGCATGCGGATATCTTTTACCAATAGAACAAACAACATCATGGCTTTTAAACTGATGGAAGATAGTCAATTGCAGAGTATAGGAATGTAACATACAGGAGGCAGAGACTTCAGGAGGCTTCAGCAATATGCAGGCAGTGATCCTTGGTATGATCACTCCTAAACTGAAGGCGGCGTTGTCTTTGTCTCCTCTCTCCTTGGTGGGAAATCCCAATCATCCCTTTGCATGGTTTGGGGAAAGCGGGACGATCCAGCCTGGCCAAGTTGGCCAATTCACCTGAGCCTGTTGGTGATCCCCTTCCCACCCTCCAGTTGGAATAGTCTGAGGGTAGCTGGTTGCCTCTGTGGAGCTCGGTAAGAATTTTTTGTTCCTCACCTGATTGACCTGTGCTGAGGAGCATTTTTACCTACCCCAGACTGTTCTAAGCAGTGGCATCGCTATTGTGAGGTGAGGAGAGCGGGTCGCCTCGCGGTGACGTGCGCAGAAGGGTGACGTTTTTCGCGCACGTGCAGACCGTTCCTGAGAGAAAAGGGCTGCCCTTTCCCCTCAGAAACGGTCTGCGCATGTGCGAAAAACATTATAAATTACGTTGTGACGCAGTTGGCCTCGTCAGAAGGCCCAGGGCAGCCGGCCGGGGATGACGTCCCCGGAGCCGGCTCCCGGCTGCAACAAGTGGCCAGGAGGGGGCAGCGTCGGGAGGCACCCAGGGCAGCGTCCCGTTGGGTTGCCCCCTCAAAAAAATTGCGGCGCGGCATAACGGCCACACCAGATTAATACTTAGGGGATGGGTGTGTGTGTGGGGGATTAGGGTGACGCACGTCCTCCTAATCCCAAAGGATTCTCCTAATCTCCTAAGCCTTGGGGCGGCGTGCATCCTAGTGACGCCGGTGGTTCTAAGGGTGGGCTACCCCAGACTGTTCTACCCCAGACTGTCCCATACCCCAGACTGTCCCAGACATTTGAACCAGGTTGGTCCAAACTGGCAGGTATTGTGCAGGACAGGGAGTAGGACTAAGGATTTGGTGTGTACACTGAGGCAAGCAAGAGTCATGCACCAGCACCAATCTCAAGCGGCTGGCCGGCTTAGGGATGCTGGCTGGTGACCCCCTGGGCTTGTATTGCAAAGTCAACATTAAAGGCTGTCCGACTTGGGAGAGGCAGCACAATTCCACTGCCTCAGTCCCCCCTTTGGGGTTGGCATAGAGAAGTGTGGGTCAGCAACAGCCGGTCTCCAGCTTTGAGTCAGTGGGGGAACACTCAAAGCGGGAATAGATAACAACGTGCTTTCTCCTCCAGGATAGGGGTCTGCACTAAAGGGAAGATAAGTGTCTGAAGGTAGGACCTTTGGCAGGGTTTACACAGCCTCTTGATTGGCATTGATTTCAATAAATGTGGCCCAGTTCGATCCGAACCTTGTCTTATGTCTTATTAGGAGTACATGGACAACTGGAGCAGTACATGCACATCCTTGTTTTCATCTAAGAAGTGGAGGGTCTGTCAGAGATCCTTAGCTCTTCTCACAGAGGTATAATGTTGGGAAGAGATTGCTGTAACCTTGAATATTCACATTTTGTGTCAGGCTGTATTGCTCAACAAAGACACAGAAGGACATCGTTGGAATAAACAAACTTTTGTAATGGAGTTAAGGAACTCAGTGGACTCAAGTGTTCGTATTGTTAACATTTTATAGGAACTAGCAATTGATGGGCAAGGAATGTATTGTCAGAGTGCTATCAATGCACTAAAATGATGCAAAGAAACCACAATCCATTCCAGTGGTTCTAAACAAAGAGATCCTGGAAATGTTAGGAAACAACCCAGCCAAACATTACCATTTTTCAGTCCCATTGATTTCAGTGCAAGAATTCAGCATGTCACAGCCCAATTCTGTGCTTACTATACGTACTGTACTAGGAAGCAAGGAACTGAATTCAGTGGGACCTACTCTCAAGTATATGCGCATAGGATGGCAGGGTGAATTGTTCCCACTGAAAACCATGGGGCATTAAAGCTGTAGTCCTATGCATATTGACTTGGAAGTAGGTGGTCATTGAATTCTCAAGGGATTCCTTGTAAACATGCATAGGATTCAGATGTACCGTTTTCGTTTTAGCTGGATTGGGCACTTAATGTCCTTGCTTTCATTTCCAAATTGGTTCTATTTGATCAGTAAGCCTGAGGTTGAATTTGTCTATTAATCATTACCATTGTTCTGAGATGCTGTAATTCCTAGGTTACATTTTTCCACATTAAAAAAAAGAATAATACAGTATTGGAATATTGTTCCAAACTCTTGCACAACAAACATGTTCCACGAATCTGTACTTGGAGCACAGCACAAAATCACATGGACGTCGTATGTCTGTTTTCTCATATTAAGTAGCTCCATAAAGGAAAATTCCCAGCAATACAGTGGTAGCTGCTAAGGAGACTGGTTGGAAACTGGTTCTTAATCTAGAAGGTGAAATCTTATATGAAAAAAGAGCTTCCCTATATTTTGCATGTACTGTACAATGAACAATATTACCATTGTTGTACATTTACTTTTATTTAAAAGATGTATATATTGCTTTTCCTATGCTCAAGGTGTTGCACAATATAAGAATAAAAATACAACAGAGAAAAACATATGAATAAAAACCATTAAAAACATATGAATAAAAACCATTAAAAACAGCTTTAAAAAGATACAGGAGCCGGTTATAATACATGCCTGGCCACTATGGTCTGGTAATATCTAGATTAGACTGCTACAATACATTGTCTGTGGTGCTGCCTTTGAGAACTACCTGGTTGCTTCATCTGGTCCAAATTGCTAGACGTTAGATAGCCAAGGACCAGCCACATGGAACATATTTTACATTTTCAAACAATGTCACTGTCTTCCAATCCATTTCTGAGCACAATACAAAGTGATAGTTTTAACCTTTAAAGCCTGTGATTTAACAGTCGTTCTCAATCTACTGTCCTTTCTGCCCACTCCCTGAGCTAAAGGACAAGCTGCTCCCGCAGGAACCTGACAGTTGGTAAAGCTCATTGTCTGGGGCCTTCTCTGGAAATCTCTCCCTGATTCTTCTGAGGTTAGGGGTGTGCAGACAGGGGAGGCACAGCCTCACTGGACCCAGCAAGTAATAAAAAAAGTCCCTTGCCTTTCTGCGCTGCTCCATTCTGCTCCAGCACAGTCAGTAAGTTAAGCAGCACACACACGTATTACAATACACAGGGTCCAGGGATACCCCTAACAGAGCTGCCTCAGTCGGTTGGCTGCAATCATGGCTGGCATCCAATTAAAAAAAAGGCAGGCTGCCTGCATCAGCAAGCGCTGGGGAGGCAGCAGGCAGATTTGCCTCAGTAAAAGCCATGAAAATCAGCATGAAGCTGGTTTTGAATTTATTTCCGGTTCTGGAGAGCGAGTGAGAGCAGGAGCATGAGAATGCACATATAAACAAGTGAAGGAAATTTTGCAAGGTAGGTTTCTCTACACTCTGTCTCTCCCTGGTTTTTTGTGTGTGCACGTGTGTGTGTGTGTGTGTGTGTGTGTGTGTGTGCGCGCGCCGTGCCGTGCCGTGCCGTGCCGTGCCGTGCCTCCGCAGCCTTGGATATCACCACACGTCACTGTCTGAGGTTAGGCAGTTGACAGGAAGAAAGACCATTTTAAAAACAATCTAAAACTGTCATGGTCAGCAATAACATACAATGTCTTAGGTTCATGTCCAGGAATAAAAGCCATGTGTAGACAAGTTCCAAAATAATTCTACGTCAACATAGATTAAAACCTATGATTAAAACCCAGGTTAAAGTTAAAAACACATTATTTTAAAAACAAAGTTAATAACATCCAAAATGGTTAAAAAGTTAAAAAAACATACAACATTAGGACCACAACGTTTCGTCCAATTCTATAGACTTCATCAGGTGGACGACAGGAGAGCCAGCAGGGCTGTCAAGGCGTTACTGAGAGGAGTAACCGTCGCGGTTATAAACCATCCATGTAGCCGTGAGTTAATCAATTAGCACAGGAAGCCCAGTATCAGCTTTCAGATGCTGCTTGCAAAAGACCATTTTGATTGTGGCACCCTGTGTCTGGAATGCTTTCTGCAGGGAAGTTGTTTCAGCTCTACCAAAAAGCCTTTTCCATTTCTGATGACAGCCCTGGAATTATTGCTTTTAAGACCTGGCAAATTATATTGCTAATTTACTTAATCCAGTGGGACCACATTTGGGATCATGTCTATTTTATCCTTATAGTAAGTCTGTGAGGTTGTTAGGCTGAGAGAGAGAGAGAGTAACCAGGTCTATCAGCAAAGTGTCCTCTGTGGGCCCCCACCCCAAGTAGATAGTCCCCACAAGTTTGCAGCTTAGTTTGATGGGGAAATTGATTTTTCCTCCTTGCTTTTTAGGTGGCAGTAAAGCCACCTCTGACTCTATGGAACACATGTGTGGGACGCTCTTTCCAATTAGGAATTGAAAAATCTTGTTTCCATCCATAGCTCAATATTTTTAGAAAATCCACAGTTTTTACAATACTGGCATATACTGGATTACAGCCACGGCTATTTTTTTTTCCGCTTGGATACTCATGCTTTCCATAAATCATGTAAAAATGCAATTGAGCAACAAACAAAATCTTTTAAAGAGAGGGTGATATTTTTGTGTAAATTACAGCCAAACATGTTTTTTTTCAGTTATTTTTGAAAGATGTGAAAATGAGTAAATGTTGGAGATGAAAAGACAAAAACCTCCTATAACAATATATGCTTGTTAGGGAGCATTTCCTCACTCAAAGCATTGTACAAAGTGATCATCACAGCTTATCACAGTATATTATCTACATTTTTGAGGTGCACAGCTGAGACAAGAAGGTAATGGGAGCTTTCACATAATATCCCCCCAGGAAATAATACCAATATCCAATAATACCAACATCCAAGTGTTCCCAAGTGTTTTCTCTATGAAATTGCTAAACATAACAACATGTTTGAGGTCTAAATTATACACTACAGGGAACGGGGGGGGGGGATTGCTCACATGTTGTCCCCCCATTTCACATGTCCCCCAGTTCTCCCTTGTAACTTTAACCTAAAGGAGACTCTTGATGTGACATTTTGGGCTCAGTCCAGCCCAACTCAGCCCAACTCAGGCACAGTTGAGGCCCAATTATGGCACAATTGGGGCCCAAAATAGGACCGAGTTAGACTGCAACTGTGCCTGAGTTAGGCAGAAGGCAAGAGCAGTGGGCCAGGATCGAGGCAAAACTTACCACAGAGGCAGGCAGGCAGGCACCTGTGGGGAGCTGTCAGTCTTGTGGAAGCGAAGAGCCCCCTCCTCAGCTCGTCTGTGTGCACCTACCACAGCTGCTGCAGCGTTCGCAGCAGATGGGCAGCCACAGGTGGGACTGCAGGCACTGGGCGTGCGACAGTCAGCGGAAGGGCAGAGGTTGTGCCAGTGCCAGCTGCCCCAGGGCACCCTGGGCATTAGCCACCTGCCGCAGGGGGGAGTGCCACTGCCCTCCCTCCTGCAGAAAGCGATGCCACCCCCAAGCCACGTTGAGGCTGCACGTGGGAGTCATGGGGGGGAGGGGGTGGGAACGTCACACACAAGGGGGGGGTCTCATGAAGTCTGGAACCGCCTCTGCCAGGACATGCCCGTGCACTGCCTGAAGCCCTGGGCCTCCAGGGCCGTGGCTATGCCCACAAAGAAGGCATCCCGGCATGCCTTCTGCTCCGTGCCCCGGCCAAGACCGAGAGACGCCTTGGGCTTGTCTGCTGCGAGCGTTAAGGGCTCAAGCAGCTCATCACACCCCCAGATGGGGCAACGTCGGCGCCTCGCGGCAGGCGCTCCAGCGGGGTGGGGGGTGCCAGCGTCCATCATCAGGGAGTGGGAGGGGAGGCAGGCACACAGGCAGGCGGACAGGGGGTGCTGGGGAGGGACACGGTTGGGTCAGAAACAGACAGACAACAAGGCTGGTGGGAGAGGGATACAGGGAGAGGGGTCTGCAGAGACCAATAGGGACACAGGGGTCACTTCGCAGATGGAGGCAATGCAGGAACGGGCGCCTCTCATGCAGACGGACCAAGGGCGGTAACGGATGCCGTTGACGGGCGGAAACGGACGCCGTTGACGGGCGGACTGAGGGCGGAAACGGACGCCATTGACGGGCGGACCGTGTAGTGGAAATTGCGGAAGATTGGCGAGGAGTTAGTGGTGTTAGCAGTGGTCCCCTGTTTTGACAGGTCCGGGAAGGAAGGGGTTAAAGGATTGCCTGTTTGACAGGACTGGGACACAAAGGGTTACCACCCAGGACTGCGTGGGTGGAAGCACACCTGCAAGTAATTGGGTGTGGCCCACAGGTGTTGCTGTTAATTGGGATAAAGCTGGGACTTTGAATGCAGTGGGTGTGGCTCGCAGCTGCACTCAATCAGCATTGATTGGAACTCTCACAGCTGTGGGCAATAATGAGGGCAGTGATTGGAAGCCCACAGCTGTAGCCAGTCAAGAGTTGATAGGGACTAACAGTATAAAAGCAGCAGCAGTAGGAGCAGGAAGGAGCCTCGCCAGCTCGCCACGGGGACATGCTGCCAGACTGCCGAGCGACGATGATGACGACTCTGCTCCAGACGGGGATACTCTGCCGGACTGACTGCTCACCTGGATGGACTACCCACCTGGATTGACTGGTATTGGGAGTCACTCTGCCTGACTGGAAAGTTGGAGAGACCAGGATTGATTGGACTTTGTGCTACAAGACTCTTTGCTGGATGGGATAAAGGCAACAAGGAGATTCTACTGCCGTGAAGCAACGAGCTGGACTTCTCTATGGAAACGGACCCTCGTTAGCTAAGTAGAATCTTATCTGCCCGGGAAGAGCTAATGGATATTTATTGCTGGAAAAGTAATAAATCTTGTAAATAGTTGCCTTGGAGTTCAGTGTTTTCTTTGACACACAATTGCAATTAGGGAAAAGGAGCTAACTTTGCCTAAGGTGGACATGGGAGTTAATTAAAGGGAATAGTAGTTTGCTCCCCCAGGAGTAAAGTTTGGGGTGCAACATTTGGGACACGACAGACCGAGGGTGGGTGAGAGCCCCGGTTGCTGAAAGGGCTCTTCACGGACGTGGCGGACGTGCGCCATGTCGCCTGTCAGTGGTTGCCTGCCTGAGAGGCCCCCCAACTCCCCCCTCCCCTCTGAGCCCGGAGGGTCTGGCAGCGCCCCTGCTGTGTTCTCACTGGGCTGGTTGTGGCAGGCCCTGGCTGGGATTCATGCAGGGCCTTGTGTGCTGGGCGCTGTCTCTGTGTGTGTGGGGCAGTGCTTGTGTAACATTAGGGTCATGTTGTTCAAGGGGCCTTTGCCCAAGGGCCATCTTTATTGTTCTGGAACATTGGCAGAGATGGCCAGGTGAGGCTGCCAGGGGTAGGCACAGCAGCCACTCAGAACGTAGCAGCAGCAGCAGCAGGCGTGCCCCATGGACCTGGAGACGCAGGCTCTTCCCCTGTGGAACCACAGCCTGCTCCATAGAAAGGGGAGGGACAGCAAGTAGGCAGCCAGGGAGGTGGAGCAGCAGCAGCAGCAGCTGAGGAGGGTTGCAGGGCAGGCTCCCAGACCTCTGGCAGCATCGAGGCAGACGACCATGGGGCAACCAGACTGCAGGCCCAGGGGTGCTCCCCAGAAGGTAGGTGGTGGTGGACATTCCTGGGGAGACATAAATCACGGGGGTGTTCCATGGCAGCTGGTGTGTGGTAGCAATCGCCATTGAAGGAATGCCAGTGTGCCGGTTGCAAAGGCCTGCAGGGAGAGAAATCAAACACAGCTGAGTGGTGTGCGACACATAGCATGGTCTGTGCTCCTTCCCTGGGTGTAAGGTGAGCATGATCCTGTAAGGGAAAGGGGTCAAAGAGAGAGACAACAACACAACTTGGGGGTCACAACCATGGCAATCCTAGCAATACTGACCTGTCAGTAGACCCTGTGGAGAAAAGAGGGGGGGAACAGCTGGTGTCTACATATGGGTTACAGTTCCACACTCATGGCATTGTGTGCTCACATTAATACAGGCAGCTATGAGACAAGACATTGGTACAGAGGCATATCATGGCAGACATTGCAGGCAGACATGAGACAAGACATTGGTAAAGAGGCATATCATGGCAGGCATTGCAGGCAGCTATGGGACAAGACATTGGTATAGAGGCATGTATCCTACCTATATTTCTCTATGCAAAGAGGCAGAAGTCAGACCACATGTCAGCACGAACCCTGCTCTTACCTGCACTTACCTGCTGGTGTTGTTGCCTGTGGGGGGGGGGAGAGGGGCTGGGAGAAAGACATGGGTTAGCAAACACTTGCATGGAGACAGCTGCCCAGGCACAGCAGTAAACAGTTTGGTCACAGGCAGAACAGCCCTCTCTGCCCTAGAGGGGGGCAGAGAGGAGAAGAGAAGAGAGAAGTGGGGTGTTAGAAAAGTTTTTAAAGTCCCACTTTGTGGCTGCTGGGGGACAGAACCCCACGCCACGTGCTCAGAGAGAGAGAGAGAGAGTGAGTGGAGTGCTGGGGCTGGGCTTTTGTGGGAAAGAGGCTGGGTGGGGCTGGGTGCTGATAGGGTAACTATTTGGTCCAGTTCCAGAGTTAGGCCACAACTGTTCCGTCCTAACTCAGGCACAACTCGGGCCCAGGGTGTTAGTACTTTTCAGGAGAGGGCTGGTGTGGGTAAGGTAAAATGGCTCCTATGGGTCTCCTCACATTTGGGTCCACCCTTTTTGTTGACCCAAATTTTGTGCCTGAGTTGGGCTCGAGGGGGCGTGTCAGGGGCTCTCCAGCGTCTGGAACCGGAACAAATTTGTAACCGCCCCCGTCACTCCCCCGACACGCCCCCAACATGCCCACTTTTAGGCTGCAATTGTGCCTGAATTGTGCAGTTGTGCCTGAATTGTGCCGGAACCCAATTCAGTCACAATTGCAGCACAAATTCGGCCTCTGCGGCACAATTCAGGCACAACTCGGGCCTAAAGCACTTAGGCTGCAATTGTGCCTGAATTGTGCCGCTGAGGCCTTGGGCTGGACTGGGCTGTTAGACCCTCAAGTTACACACAATAGCCGCCACTGCTGTGGAGCAGGACGGGGAGGGGGGCAGCCTGGCACTGAGCACAATGACGTCACATCATGCATCTTGTTTAATTTGATGTGTGACAACATAGGGCGAATATAAGTGAGAAAGGGATGGCCCCATATTAGGAAGGGCTTAGATAGAATTGGGCTGCTAGTGTAATACGTGTGTATCCCTGAGTAGGAGGAGTCTGCGGGTTCCATTCTGTCTGGGTCCCCCAAGGTCCTCCTCTTGGGCGCCAGTGATTGGAAGCGGGCAGCGTTAATGCAGCAGCTGAGCCTGGGTTTGAGAAATGGCCTCAGAGTGGTCCATGGTCTGGTGAAGGAGAGGGGATTGACACTCTCTGGGTCCTCTTGCTCCTGGAAGCAGTCTCCCAGGGTTGGCAGGCTGCTTTCCTTCTCAGCAGAAGGCAGCCAAAAGTTCTCAGCCTCAGTCCTCAAACCTGGAACATGAAATAGATGTCCACCATGTGCACGTTACATATGTCTTAAAAGTGTGCCGGTAACAGTAGCCTCAGAAGCATGGCAAGCACTTTGTATGCTGTGCGCCTGAAGATATCCTTAACCGTGATGGAGCTGAAGAAAAAAAGAGCCATAACACATTAAAAAGACGGGCAACTTCTATGACTGTGATGTATCTGTAAGAAAGGCTGACCCAATGAATATGCAAAAACATTTACAAAAGGGTATCCATTGCATTACCTATCATCTGATGACCATAATCTGTGACATAACTTTGAAGATATTTATTTATTTATTTATTTATTTACTTATTTAAATAGGCATAGTCTGTCTTCCATCCTGATGGATGGCTCACAACATTAGCTCATAAAACAACAAAAGAAGCAAGAAAAACCATCGAACCAGAGTGTCCACTGGTCTGACTCTGCTGGAGCCAGACAGTTGCTTCAGGTCAAATCAGACATGATGTGGGTCACATATCTCAACGCACAGGGTCTAGCTTGAATGAATAAGTATCTGGCTTTTTTTATTAAGTGCGTGTCTCCTCTCCTGTTCTGTATTCTCATGAATGATCTGTCTGTTTCTGTGTGCCCTGTGTATGTGACTAAACAGTCAGTGCTTTGCCTCTGCCAGGATAATTGCACTCCTTAGCATTTCTACATTCATTTCAACAGTCTCTGTGGTTAAATGTTAATTTAACTGATATCTGGTAGCTGATATGTGACTGGAGAGCGAGCAGGGAATCAGGTACAGTATACAATGTGATTGAAACATCTTGCATCTCATAAGTGAAAAAAGGGCTTGCAGGATTAAAGGAACAAAGAAAACATTTAACACCTCATCTGTTTTGTCCCTTAGAAACACCTGTAATAACAAATCAGCTGAGGTTTTTTATTTTTTAAAAATGCATGTCCAGGTTGAGAAGAACAAGCAAACGGTACTTTAGAGCTAAATCAGAAAATGCAACTAATGGTGCAATCCTATGCAATCCTACCGGATCCTATGGATCCTAGCCAATCTATTGAAAAATAGTCAATTCTATTGTTTTCCCCTTTGTAATCCAAATACAATACCTCAAAAGAGTTGTAAGCTGAAATCTTACACATTTCTTACACTTTTGTGGGAGTAAGCTTCATTGAACACAATGGCAGAGGCGAAAGAAGGGTGGAGCGAAGGCAAGTAGTTCTGCAAGACTCCGTTACACTGGAGTCAGCGGCCCCTCCCCCTTGCTGTTGGAGCCATTCCAGCAGCAACAGGGGAGTGTCCTGTGTGTTGCCTTTGCTCCCAGAATGGCTCCAACAGCAAGGGGGAGGGGCCGCTGACTCCAGTGTAAAGGAGTCTTGCAGAACTACTTGCCTTCGCTCCACCCTTGTTATGCCTCCGCACAATGGGACTTACTCCCAGGAAAGTGTGTGTAGGATTTCAGCCTCAAACTCTTTCTTGAGATATTGTACTTGGATTACAAAGGAAAAGAATAATAGACTATAGAATTGGAGAGAGACTTCTGTTGCCATAAGAACATAAGAAGTGCCCTGCTGGATCAGGCCAAAGGCCCATCTAGTCCAGCTTCCTGTATCACACAGTGGCCCCACCAGATGCCTCAGGGAGCACAAGACAACAAGATACTTGTTGCCGATATACTTAATGCCGAGTGCCATTAATATGTACGCTGAAATTCTTGGGACAGCAGAGGCTTCATTGCTGAAAGGTTTGTCAGATATTGCAATTAAGTCAAAGAACTGATAACTTTTCTGATGATTTAAGCTACAGGTACCTCACCAGATAAACAAAGCCTGCACTTAGCAATACAATTAGATGAGTCAACAGAAGTATAAAACAATGCAATACAATTAGATGAGTCAACAGAAGTATAAAATAATGCTGATCTTATACCCAGCCTCTGTGTAAACCTTCATACTGTTCTATAGCATTTCACAGGCCACATGTGGTATTCATTTATAGAAAACTGCCTGAATGTTTCAGATGACTCAGCAGGAACCCATTAAAATATGTGTAAGAGTAGAACATACACAACATTTGCTTAATCTGTACTTCTGGTAAGAAAACAAAGAAAAATGCTGTAAATTAAAATATTTCACATGTTTGCCTCCAACTACGATTCTCTTAGCCACCCACTAACACAGCACTTGCTGTCTAAAGAGCTCTCCTTACGGCTTAGCAAGACCGTTTGATTATCTTTTTCACCTGTTCTTGGGACTGCTTAGATTTAGAGTTTCAGTTTGATTGAAGCAGTGACGTATGTGTGTGTGTGTGTGGTAATTCACATGTGACACCATTACTGGACAGCAAGGCAGAACCAAGAAAAAGATGGGACTGATTACAGGTTTCAGGGTGCCCTTGGCAAGTGGCCATTTTGGGTGGGGCCCAGAGGTGTTGCTTCATCCACACCACATGAAGGCTATGGGCATGTAAGTGTGGTCTCACTAAAAGGCCTTTCTGAGGGGCTTGAGCACTCAGCAGCTGCCCAACGATGCCAACTCCTGCTGCGAGTCCTGGAAGCAATGCTAAACCATGGTCTCTCTCTCTCTCTCTCTCTCTCTCTCTCTCTCTCCAATCTCTTCCTCCTTCACAGGTATACAGAAGAAGTATAAAGCTTCCACTTTCATTTTTGAATAAACCAGTTTCCTATTACATCCAGACTCATGGTGTATGCTAACTGTGGTTAATAAACCAGGATCAAGTAATGACTCGTGTTGGTTGGAGAATCCCTTCCCTGAACAGACCACAAAATGGCAACACAACCTGACACACAGCGCAATCATGTGTAACTCTTGCACTGGTGTAACAGTAGATCCACCGGTGTAAGTGCACTTATGCCAGTGTAACTTGTCGTACGCCGATGGACGCAAAACGGAAACCAGCGTAACCCTTCTTGGACGCCGTGCACGCGCAGTTCAGATGCAGGACGGACACCAGCACAACTCCACCGGCACAGGGGACATACCGGGGGTGTCCAAATGCTCCCAGAATGCCCCCTGCATTGGCGGAGTTGCGCTGGCGTCTGAACTGCGTCTGAACTGCACAGGAGCGTCACTAGACGCGCGTCACCGTAGGGCAGGGGGTGCGCGTCACCCCCCCACCCTAGGGTGACCCCCCCCAACACCCCCTCACCGGAACTCGGCCTCGGAGGTAGCCGGCCTCGGAGCGTCCAGCTCCGCCGGCGCTCCAGGGCCTTCTGAAGGCCTGATGGCTCAAAACGTAAAGTTTTACGTTTTTTGCGCATGCGCAGTACATTTTCTGAGGGCAAAGGGCTGTCCATTTGCCCTCAGAAAAGTACTGCGCATGCGTGAAAAACGTAAAACTTTACGTTTTGAGCCATCGGGCCTTCAGAAGGCCCTGGAGCGCCAGCAGGGCTGGACGCTCCGAGGCCGGCTCCCCGGCCTCGGAGTGTTCAGAGGGTGACGCACGGGTGACGCACGTCACGGAGGTGACGCACGGGGGTGCGCGTGTCACCCCTTTGTGCGCGTCACGCGTGCGTCACCCCCGGGCGGTCCGCCCCCCCGCCACGCTCCAACGACGCCACTGAAACTGCGTCTGGGAGGGGTTACACTGGTGTCCGTCCTGAGTTCATTGACATATGGCAAGTTACACTGGCATGATGCACTTACACTGGTGGATCTACTGTTACACCGGTGCAAGAGTTACACAGGATTGCACTGACACTGAGGCAACGAAGGCAGAGCCACATTGGGTTGCCAACCTTCCAGGATTGGCCTGGCGTCTCAAGGAAAGCAGTCATGTAGATAGGTGCCCTCCCCACATTCCATCATGTTGGGGGGGGGGACTCCAGGACTAGCGTCAGTCAGAGCTGGCAACCTTAGAACCATGTTATGCTCTGAAAGGCAGCCACAGCTCAATTATCACATGGCATCAGAGCCTGAATGCCTCATGGGGAAAGGAAGGCCACAGAAACGTGCACAGCCTGCTAGGCTCTATTTATTTATTTGTTCCAAAAACGTATGTCCCACTTTCAAACTTGAAAACAGATCTCCAACTTATACCAATAAAGCTGGCAAATAAACACATGTAAACAAAAGATAAGATTAATCAGCATAGCAACAGGCAAAAACAGTAACACCACCAGCTACAGGATTAATAAAAGTATCAGAGAAAACAATTAAAGACCGTCTGTGCACAATCATTATTGGCAGCATAAAAGCACTTTCACTGTTCACTGCTTAAGCCCAAGCTATTCCTGGAATCTAGGGAAGGTTGACCCTGAGAGTCAGCAGAACTATAAAAAGCCAACAGCTGGAAGGAGAAGGAACCAGCTGGTTCCAGAAACTTCTCCTCCATATGTGAGACTCCAGCAGGAGGAAGAGCTGGGGAAGATTAGGTCCTGGGCATGACCCATGCAAGCTGGGGGAAGTAGGAAGCTGGGCTTAGGGGGAAGTAGGAAGCATCCCCAAAGGGAAGTTTCCCCACCCCTATAATTTGCATGTGTCAGTGGGCCATCACAGATATACCGTAATCATCGCTAACATAACTTTTCTATAACCTTACCTCACTCAGACACAGTGCTTTTTAATGGAATGAGTTCACACGTTGAGGAGTCAATCATCAGGTTTAGGGCAATGACTAATCTGGAAAGAGATCTTGGGGTCTATGATGATTGAGCTCCCTGTACTCCCTTTCCCCACCTCATCTAAGGCTTCTTTGAGACACTTGAAATCCTTACCGTTTCAGGTGGACCACATGGCTATGCAGACAGATCATTTTGTCGCCTTGGTTAACTCACCAAAGAGCAAAAGCCTACCTGCTGAGATTGGCATGTGCCAGTCCATTGGGCACTCTGGCCCACCTGACCGGGTTGGATGGTGGAGTGAGTCGACAGACGATTGCAAAACATCCAGGTAGACGAGGCAGTGACCTCACTGAGCCTCGGTTACTAAAGGTCAAGGCCAAGGATGCTCATGTGTGTTCCGACTTGGTTCCTTAGAGTTTGTGTGTGGTTGTCCACCTGCCCCTTGGTTGTCCACCCCACCTGGGTCATAACGATAATGGAATCATTATATTATGATGTGTGAAGAAGTACAGTTAGAGAACCATGAGCTAGAGGTGTAAGGAACTTATTTTGATTTAAAGGCTTTCCTAGAATTGCCTGCTTGTATCTTTTGCTAAGAATCGCACCTGGGCTCTTCACTCAAGCCATTTTTATATACCTGCTTGATATTTTCCTTTTCCTCTTGTATTATTCTCCACCCCCTTTTTCATAAACTCTTTTTGCTTAACTCTTCATCTGCTTGTTATTGGTTGAACTCAGCCAGAGGTTTGCCTCAGTCTTCATGGACTACGGGCCACATGCTCCAGCATGATTTTTTAGGGATCTTCTACACAACAGAGACAGAGGTTTGTGAGGATAGTCTCTCACTGTCTGGCCTTCTCATGGTGGCAGCACAGTCTACCATTTTGGCTCTGGGCAAGGAGCAGATCTGGGAGAAGGAGGAAGGAAATTGCACAAGGGTTTCTCACACACACACACACACACACACACACACACACACACACACACACACACACACACACACACACACACACACACACACACACACACACACACACACACACCCCTTTTGATCACCAGAGGATCATTCATGATGGATAGCTCAATGAAAACGTCAACTCAGTGTGCAGCATCTGTGAAGAACACGAATTCTATGTTAGGGACAATGAAAACGTCAACTCAGTGTGCAGCATCTGTGAAGAACACGAATTCTATGTTAGGGATCATTAGGAAAGGGAGTAAAAATGAAACTGTCAGTACTGTAATGGCCTCATATGCATCTATGGTGCAGACTCATTTGAAATACTATGTACAGTTCTGGTTGTTGTTGTACCCCCTTAAAACACTGGAAAAGGTGCAGCAAAAAAGGCCATCGAAATGATCCGTGAGTCGGAGCCTCTTCCCTATCAGGAAAGGCTATGATGTGTGGGACTTTAAAGAAAAATGTGGGAACATTATTCAGGTTTATAAAATTAAAATTATGCATGCCGTAGAGAGTAAGATGTTTTTGTCCTATCATCATACTAGAGCTCAGGTAATCTTATGAAATGGATTAGATTGGGGACAACAACAGAAAGTATGTCTTCTCAAGGTCCGTAATTCATTTATAGGCTGCATGGCAGCAAGACGTGGTGGTGATGGCCATTAGCTTAGGTTTATAGACAATTTCATGGAGGAGATGTCTATTGATGGTTATTAGACTCAGCCCAATCTTACTGGGCGGCCCTGCTGGCGGAACAAGCATTCCGCCAACGTAACATTCCACCAATGTACACTGCCTTACAGCAGTCACAAAAAGCATTCTAGCAGTGCATGGAGTCACACAGTGCCAAGGCGACGGAGGCAGGGGTGGGTAGATTGAGTCCAGGAAGGGGCGGGTTTGGTGGCAGCGGTGGCCGCTTTATACAAAACCCCTTCCCGGGCTCGATCCGCCTTCATGGGTCAGCATGGACAAATGTTTTCCTGAGGAGGCCTCTCGAAGCCAAAACTCGTCCGTGGGATTCAGCGGGCACCGCGTTGGTGCTGCTGCATCACAGCGCGGAAGGTTAGGAAGGATTGGCCCAATAATTGCTAAATGAGATATCCATATATATTCAAAGGTAGCATCCCACTGAATACCAGTTAATGAGGAACATCAGAAGGGGAACTTATTACTGTCACTGTTTGCTTGTGGGCTTCCTTGAGGTATCTAGTTGGTCACTGTGAGAAGCAGGATGCCAGACTAACAGCACAATCCTATGCATGTCTATTCAGAAGTAAGTTCCCAGGAAAGTGCATATAGGAGAGCAGTCTAAATTAACCTTTGTTTGATCCAGCTGGGCTCTTAAGAATAAGCAAGTGATATACTTGTGTGTGAACCAGCCCTAACCATCAATGACGTCAATGGAGGTGGGGCGGAAAGCTAAGTTCTGCAGCTTTCCGCCCCACCGTTATTCTCCGGTACGAGGCGCCCCGCCCCCTCGTCATAGGAGCCCGTCAGCGGAGAGAAAGCAACGCGCAGGAGAGTCCCTGCATGTTGCTTTCTCTCCGCTGATGGGCTCCGACGACGAGGGGGCGGGGCACCTCGTACCGGAGAGTAATGGTGGGGTGTAAAGCTGCAGAACTTAGCTTTCTGCCCCACCTAGAGCGACGCCAGTGCTAACCATTGATGATTTACAATCCTATAGGCAGCTTTGGTCCTATAATGGAAATATGCGCTAATAAACAGTCACTGTGCTAATACCAAAGCAAAAGGTCAGCCAATCAGAAAACAGCCAGCTATTCAATAATGTTAGTGCAGTCCTGTCATAACATGGCACTATCATCCATCAGGAAAATTATTGCGATTCTCAGGGCATAAATCTTTTCCTCTACTAGAAAAGTGTTACCATGCATATCTTCTGTTGCAGCATAGATTTTCTCCAGATTGGGAAGGGAATAGTTTGACAACAGCATAGCATTATTATATTGCATTAGGTGTTATCTAGTGCCTATTCTCTATTGATGTATTTATTTTGCCTTGGAAAATGTAATCCACACCACATCCCAGCA
The DNA here is from genome assembly GCA_026170595.1 of Plestiodon gilberti rubricaudatus. Classification (NCBI taxonomy): domain Eukaryota; kingdom Metazoa; phylum Chordata; class Lepidosauria; order Squamata; family Scincidae; genus Plestiodon; species Plestiodon gilberti. The sequence goes on along the minus strand of JANXHW010000002.1, from coordinate 20,248,525 downwards.
AATGGGATATGGTAGATTAACCTCAGTAAGAAGGCAAGAAGATATTGTTCAGTATAACAAAAGGTCTCCAGCAAGGAGGTTAGCTGTTGTCACAGTTGTTAATGAAAACCGGCATGGTAGGCAGAAATAGAATGAAAAAGACCGTGAGCATTCTGGTGGATCCAAGGGTTTGTTCTGCTGGGGAATTTTAATAGCGTTGTAATGGCAAATTATTGAATGAAATGGAGGATTTCATATCATTTCATTTAGTTATCTAAAATCAGGGAAAATTTGGGCTACTAAGGGTGTTTGGTTTGGGTTGATTTTGAAGTTTTTAGCCCAGGTTTCAAATCCTGGTTTGTAAAGCCACAGTTAAATTACAGTTCTGGGACATCACACGGAGCTATAATTTAATAAACCATGGTTCTTGTGCTACGGCTCTGAACCTAAGGTAAGAAAGAAAGGAGAGAAGGGAGCACACAAGCTTGGTGTTCATTCAAGTTGTGTTCACAGTCCAAAAACTTTGTCTTATAAGTTGTCTACTTGTACATATACTGTATCTTACAGCGCAATCCTTTTCTACGTGCCAGCGACGGAACGAGCGTTCCGTCGCCAGCAGTAGTCGCAAACATGCCGTAAAGCACGTTTGCGACTACTCTCGAGCAAGGAGAGTACCGGTACTTCACAACCCACTGAAGGTGGAGACCTGACTGATTTGGTGTATTTTGACAGTTTAATAAAAACTTGGGGGGGGGGGGGAGAATTCATGAAGATGCAGGCAAAAGATAAACAGTTAAAAAATGATGGGACTAGGTGAACATCTGTTTCCTGATCCATCGTTTCAAAACAGACCTCAGTCTTTTCTCGTTGTCATTGTTTTCTAACTAGGATGAAGAGTCAACCTTTCCAGAAAGTGTAATCCTCTAAATGCCATATGTTTATGCCAGAGTGATTCTACTTCATGTGTATAAATATTGCAGTAAAATATTTCTGTGCATGGTTTTCTCGCCATCTCAGTTGCTTAAATTTTTCCCCCTCCCAAATCTCTCCCACGCATCATTTCATTTTAGTCATACCAATTTTATAACAGGTTGGATAAAATGCTCCTTTTGTAAATGTTGCAAAACGGTCAGAAAGTGATTTTGGTGTCAGACTATTAATGGAGCTAACATAATGCAGTCTGATGAAAATGCTAAATTCTGCCCAGGGATTTTCAGCAGCCATTAAAGCGCTTGTGCTTGTGGTAAAAATGAAGCTATTAAAGCAATCTCGTTGTTGTTCCTTTCATTATATATTTTCCAGTTAGAAAGAAAATTTGATCAGTAGTGAATGCAAACCCTGTTCAATTTAGCACTGTTTCCAGTAGCTAAATGTTGAAATGTTAACTTTTTTTCCTGCATTGTATTGTTGCTTTTTTCTACTTATGTTTTACTGAAATTAGGGGTCTGACACGACTTAACGACTGAACAACAACAAAGGAAAATGTTTCATCATCATTCCTGAGAGGTGGAAAGAATGGTCTTATATCTAAGAGAAACCCTTCCTAAGCACACATGAAGCTGATTCATATGACAATATATCGCTGACCCTTGCTGTATCTAGTCCAATAGATAGATAGATTCCAATAGAATGGAATAGGGCCTTCTCGGCAGTGGCGCCCCAGTTATGGAATTCCTTCCCCCTGGAATTAAGAACGGCTCCCTCTTTAGAGATCTTTGGCGGGGCCTTAAGACATTTTAATTTAGGTTAGCATTCGATGCCTGACATGGTGGTGGGCTGGCTTTTTAACAAATGGCTTTTAACAAATGTAAATATAGGTGACCCACTGGGAGTTGTTTGTTTTAATTGTTTTAATTATTTGTTTTTAATTATTTTAATGTATATACGTATTTTAATGTTTTATTGTAAGCCGCCTTGAGTGCCCTTGCTGGGAGAAAGGCGGGGTATAAATTCTTTAAATAAATTTAAATAAATAAAATATTGTCTACTTGGATGGCAGTGTTCCATGTTCAATCTCAGCAAGGGATCATTCCCAAGTCTTCTGCCTGAGATTGCTTCAATGGATTGAATGTTGACATTTCTGAATGCAAAGCATAAGCTGTAGTCCTGAACTATGGCTACTCCTATGGTGGGGTATATGAAGGGGGGAAGGGCACCGTCTCTCACCATCAAGTGTGTAGCTACGGGCCTTCCTTCGTTTACTAAGCGTTCCCTATGCAGTGTTTCCCAATCTGTGGGTCATGAGCTGATTTTTGGTGAGTCGCGAAAAGTTTTCAGCATTTCTGTCCAGAGGAGCTACAGGTGACATGGGGAGTGCTGGCGAGCAAGGCAGCCAGGTAAGCCATGCACAACCAATTTCACCCCAAGGCAGGTTATGGGAGAGGGTGGGGTATGGGAGCGGGGCGGGAGGAGGTGGAGGCGGGGCCACATTTGGGCCAGATTGGCAGCCAGAAGTAAAGCTATATGGGTTGCGATATATTGTCTAGTATAGTCCCTTCGGGGAGAAAGGCGGGATATAAATACTGTAAATAAAATAAATAAATAGTAAAGCTACAGTATGTGGGTCATGATGGATTGTCATTTTAAAATTTGGGTTGTGGTAAAATGGTTGGGAAGCACTGCCCTAGAGGAAGAAAGAAAAGAAAGAGAAGTAAAAAGGTGGGGAGGAAAGGGAATCGCCTGTGTGGGAGGGGTGGGTGAATACAAGAATACAAAAAAATTCTTTTCTGAATTGCCAAAAAAATGTCATAAGAGCATAAGAACATAAGAAGAACCCTGCTGGATCAGGCCAAAGGCCCATCTAGTCCAGCTTCCTGTATCACACAGTGGCCCCACCAGATGCCTCAGAGAGCACACAGCCAACAAGATAGCCTGTTTCCTGCTGCCACTCCCCTGCACCTGGCACAGAGAAAACCTACGTCTAAAACCAGGAGGTTGCTTATGGCTTGTAACCTGTGATGGTCTTTTCCTCCATGAATCTGTCCAAACCCCTTTTAAAGGCATCTAGGCCAGGTGCCATCACCACATCCTGTGGCAAGGAGTTCCACAGATGAATTACACGCTGGGTAAAGAAATATTTTCTTTTATCCGTTCTAACTCTCCCTCCACTCAATTTTAGTGCATGTCCCCTGGTTCTGGTGTTGTGCGAGAGGGAGAAGGATTTCCCTCTATCCACTCTCTCCATCCCATGCATAATTTTATACGTCTCAATCATGTCCCCCCTCAGGCGCCTTTTTTCTAGACTGAAAAGCCCCAAACGCTGTAGCCTTTCCTCATGTGCTCCAGCCCACGAATCATTCTGGTCGCTCTTTTCTGCACCTTTTCCAATTCAACTATATCCTTTTTGAGGTGTGGTGACCAGAACTGGACACAATACTCCAGATGTGGCTTTACCATCGATTTGTACAAAGGCATAATGATATTGGCCATTTTATTCTCAATCCCTTTTTTAATGAACCCGAGCATGGAATTGGCCTTCTTCACAGCCGCCGCACACTGGGTCGACACTTTCATCGACCTGTCCACCCAAGATCTCTCTCTTGATCCGTCACGGACAACTCAGAACCCATTAGCGTATATGTCAAATTTTGGTTTCTTGCCCCAATGTGCATCACTTTGCACTTACTTACATTGAAGCGCATCTGCCATTTTGCTGCCCATTCTCCCAGTTTGGAGAGATCCTTCTGGAGCTCTTCACAATCCCTGCTGGTCTTCACCACCCGGAAAAGTTTAGTGTCATCTGCAAACTTGGCCACCTCGCTGCTTATCCCCAATTCCAGGTCATTTATGAATAAGTTGAAAAGTACCGGTCCCAAGACCGATCCTTGGGGCACACCGCTTTTCACCTCTCGCCATTGTAAAAATTTCCCATTGACTCCCACTCGCTGTTTCCTGGTCTTCAACCAGTTCCTAATCCACAAGAGGACCTGCCCTCTTATTCCCTGACTGAGGAGTTTTCTCAGGAGCCTTTCATGAGCGACTGTGTCAAACGCCTTCTGAAAATCCAGATATATAATATCCATGGGTTCGCTCGCATCCACATGCCTGTTGACCTTTTCAAAAAATTCTAACAAGTTTGTGAGGCAAGACTTCCCCTTGCAGAAGCCATGCTGACTCTCCCTCAGCAGAGCTTGTTCTTCTGTGTGTTTTAAGATTTTATCTTTAATGAGACTTTCCACCATCTTCCCTGGAACAGATGTTAGGCTGACCGGCCTGTAGTTTCCCGGGTCCCCCCTCCTTCCTTTTCTAAAGATTGGCGTGACATTAGCTATCCTCCAATCCTCTGACACAGTGGCCGTTTTAAGGGACAAGTTGCATATTTGGGTCAAGAGGTCAGCAACTTCATTCTTGAGTTCCTTCAGAACTCTTGGGTGGATGCCATCCGGGCCCGGTGATTTATTGATCTTTATTTTGTCAATTAAGTCTGAGACGTCTTCTCTTTTAACCTCTATTTGACTTAATTCTTTAGTCAGGGGAGGCCGTTCAGGCAGCGGAATTTGCCCGAGGTCTTCTGCCGTGAAGACAGATGCAAAGAACTCATTTAATTTCTCTGCAGTCTCCAAGTCCCCTTTTATCACCCCTTTCTCTCCCTCACCATCCAGCAGACCAACCGTTTCCCTGGCAGGTTTCCTGCTTCTAACATATTTGAAGAAGCTTTTGTTATTCCCTTTTATGTTGCCTGCCATACGTTCCTCAACGTCTTGCTTGGCCTCCCGTATCATCTTTTTACATTTCCTTTGCCACAGTTTGTGCTCCTGTTTGTTATCCTCATTAGGGCAAGACTTTCACTTACGGAAGGAAGCTTCCTTGCCTTTTATAGCCTCTTTAACTGTGCTTGTTAGCCATGCCGGCACCCTCCTGGACTTAGTCGAGCCCTTCCTCCTTTGTGGGATACACTCCCGCTGGGCCTCTATGACTGTTGTTTTAAACAGCCTCCATGCACAGAGCGATTGGACTCTTTTTACCTTCCCTTTCAGCTTTTTTTTAACTAGTCTCCTCATTTTGGGGAAGTCTGCCCTTCGGAAGTCAAGGATTTTTGTGTCAGATTTGCTAGGCACTCTCCCCCCCGACATGCATGGTGAAACAGATCGCAGCATGGTCACTGTTCCCCAATGGTTTGGTAACATTTACATCCCTGACCAGATCTTGAGTGCCACACAATATCAAGTCCAGAGTCACCTGTCTTCTGGTCGGCTCCGTGACAAGCTGCTCTAAGGCACAGTCATTTAGCATATCCAGAAATCCAGTCTCTCTTTCATGACCAGAGCATGAGTTGACCCAGTCGATGTGAGGATAATTGAAGTCACCCATGACTACAACCCTGTCTCTCGTTGACACCTCCCTGATTTGCTTCCTCATTTCAAGATGCCCTTCAGGTTTTTGATCTGGAGGACGGTAGCATGCCCCTACTATTACATCACTCTTTGAGCCTAGTAATCTAACCCACAGTGATTCTACGGAGGAGTCAGAGCTCCCCTCCAGCTCTACTCTGGTGGATTCTACCCCTTCTTTGACATAGATGGCCACCCCACCTCCAACACGCCCCTCTCTGTCCCTCCTGTAGAGTTTATATCCTGGCATTGCAGTATCCCACTGGTTCTCCGCATTCCACCAGGTTTCCGTTATACCTACTATATCAATGTTTTCCCTAGCCACCAAACATTCCAGTTCTCCCATCCTTGCCCATAGACTTCGGGCATTTGCATAAAAGCACTTATATACCAGGTCCCCCAAGGAGAGCTGCGTGTTTGCACCTTTATCCCTGCAGCCTTCTGTTCTGCTAAATTGGCTGTTGTGCCCATCACGCTACCACTCCTAATTCTTACTCTGTTATTACTTGACTGTTCCCCATCCTCTGCACCCTCATTCCCTAGGGATGAGGAGTCCCGAACTGGATGCCCCTCGGCTCCTGTCGGCTTTCCCCCAGGGGTCAGTTTAAAAGCTGCTCTACCACCTTCTTAATGTTACGCGCCAGCAGTCTGGTTCCGTTTTGGTTCAAGTGAAGCCCGTCCCTCTTGTACAAGCCCGGCTTGTCCCAAAACGTTCCCCAGTGCCTAACAAACCTAAACCCCTCCTCCTGACACTGGTGTCTCATCCACGCATTGAGACCCCTGAGCTCCGCCTGCCTAGCTGGCCCTGCGCGTGGAACAGGTAGCACTTCTGAGAACGCTACCTTTGGGGTCCTGGATTTGAGCTTCCTACCTAGCAACCTAGATTTGGCCTCCAGGACCGCCCGGCTACATTTCCCCACGTTGTTGGTGCCAACATGCACCACAACCACCTCCTCCTCCCCAGCACTCTCTACCAGCCTATCTAGATGAGAGGTGATGTCCGCAACCTTCGCACCAGGCAGGCAAGTCACCATGCGGTCACCCACAACAAGAAGCCCCCTTCCCAGAGGAGTATCCATAGTGCAACTGGATACGGGCCCATCACCTGAAGAAGGGGTCCCCACTGGGGAATTGTTTCCCTCTTTTCCAGAGCAACATCCTCCAGCCCTGAGACTCCCTTCCCTGGCAGCTGAGGAGCTGGCCAACTGAGGGTGGGACGACGCCTCCACATCCCTAGAAGTCTCACCTTGGTCCCTCTCTTCCTGTCTCTGCTTCTCCAGGTCAGCAACCATGGCTTCAAGGGAGTGAACCCGTTCCCTGAGATCCTGGAGCTCTTTGCACCAAGCACACACCCACGACTTATGCCCAAGAGGCAGATAATCATATATGTGACACTCGGTGCAAAACACTGGATAGCCCCCACTCCTCTGCTGGCTGGCTGACTGACTGCATAGCTTCTGTGTGTAAGTTATGTATTTATCTAAGTTTGGGTACCTTAATGTTGTTGGAGTTCTCCTCTCTTCAAGGGAAGTGCCGGGCCGTGTGTGGGGCCTGGCTTACTCGCCCCGCTGCTGAACTCGCACAGCTGCTTAACTTGCTGTGTCTTCTTTTACCTTGGCACTTTGTCCCAGTGAGGCACTGCGTCCCAGTGAGGCCACTCGCTGCTCCTGAAAAGGGCTCACTCGCAAACCAGCCCCAGATTTAAACTGTTATGTAACTCCTCCCCGTGCCTACCTGAAAGTTTGAAAAGACTGGCCTCTAAGGGTGGGGCCTGATGTGGTTTACTGGCAGGAATTTGTTGCTATGGTTCCTGCCTACCTCTTCCTGTTCCCTGGCAGGAATTTGTTGCTATGGTTCCTGCCTGCTCAATTTACATTTGGCCTCCTCAATTTACACTTGGCCTGCTCAAGTTACATCTGGCGTACTATACACTTAAGTCAAGTTCAAGTCAAGTCTACCTTAGATCATTTTTGCACAAGCTGGAAATTCAGCATCCTTTCAGAATCCAGATTCAGCTTTTTCCATTTTTCACATGATCACATTGAAATCTGAATTGAAAGAATACTTGAAACAAAAAACGAGCCTGCATCTTTCCTCTTGAGCACAAATTTTAAACAATAAAATTAAGCATCAACACAGAATATTGGCAAACTATAGATTAGCTCAAGGCCAAACAAGTGTCATCAGCTCCTACTTTCAAGAGCTACAAGCCAAATGTGGAGAACAAATAACCCCTTAATTTATTTATTTATTTATATATATATATATATATATATATATATATATATATATATATATATATATATATATATATATATTTTACAGGGTGTTTTTTTCCCCTACTTTTTACATAGCTAATTCTGATATGCACTGATCGGCAGGGAATTATGAGACAGAGTTTCAATACTGGGTTCATTAAGAATAGTTCTGCATGAGAGATTCTTTGAATGAGCTTTGTATTCATAACAGGCACTGGCCCGTTTTCTTCTGAATATGTCTAAAATGAAAATATGTACATATCAGGGACTATAAAACTGCTGGGAAAAGCTCTTTAATTCTGAGCTCATGTTGAGTCAATTGACTTTAATTATGTAGTCATATGAAAATGAAAATTTTAAAATGAAAATATGTGTTAAGAATCCAATGATGGACAGCTTGTGCTCTCTTCCCCCCACACCCCAGTCTCATTTTTATGCAGTTTGTTCAGCAATTTGCTCAGAACACAATTACAGTTTACAGTAGCCAGGGTATTATCACCAGCCTCTCACACAAGAGTGTGGTTCAGATGTCATCATGGCAAACATGAGCAAATCCCAGAGAGCGTGGACTTTTTTTTGCCTCTTTTGCTCACACAGCTGTGAATTCTGGTTTCTTGAAATTATGGCACTGTGGCTTGTGAAACACTAGGAACTGTGGTTGAACTCTGGCTTTCAAATCAGAGTTTGAAGTTGGCTTCATCATGGGTGGTATCAGGGGTTAGCTATGTTTGGTAGCCAGCGGGCCAGCGGGTGGCGCAGTGGGTTAAACCGCTGAACCATGAGCTGTCGATCGAAAGGTCGGCAGTTCGAATCCGCGACGGGGTGAGCTCTCATTGCTTGGCCAGCTCCTGCCAACCTAGCAGTTCCAAAGCATGTTAATGTGAGTAGATAAATAGGTACCGCTTGCGGGAAGGTAAACAGCGCTCCGTGTTCCAGCCGCATGCTACGCGCTGCGGCAAGGAGAGTCATTCCAGCCACATGACCACGGAGGCGTCTTCGGACAACGCTGGCTCTTCGGCTTTGAAATGGGGATGAGCATCACACCCTAGAGTTGGACACGACTGGACTTATCAGGGTCACCTTTACCTTTACCTTTTATGCCACCATTAAAGGGCCAGGAGCAGTCACGTTGAAAGGTTGGCCACCCCTGCTTTAAACCATGGTTCCATGATGGAGCCAAGTTGGTAACAGGGGAGGAGGGAGCATAGGAGCCTGAGGCTTTCCAAGGTTTATTCATGTTGTGGGAAACCATGGTTTTCCATTATGTTTGAACTGGCCTCATATCATCATCACCCTCATTGAAATTTTCCAACTAGGCAAGTTTTTGGAAACCATTTTCAGGGTTCGTTTTTTTAAACTTGCAAATGATGATAATGTCTCCAATCCAGCTGTAGCCCTATGCAGATGGTTTTGTACAAAAAGTGGGATGCGCATGGGAGGAGGGAGAGAGACACATTTTATCACCGACAGCACAAGGCACATCCAGCCAGTTCAGTGTGGTCCAGAGGAATCCTGTGATATGGATGCCAAAGTCAGTCAAGCCAGGATGGTGTAGTGGTTTGGGAGTCGGACTTAGACCTGGAAGATCCAGGTTCAAAGCCCCGCTCAGCCACGAAGCTTCCTGGGTGACCTTGGGCCAGTCACTATCTCTCTGCCCCACCTACCTCACAGGGTTGTTGTGAGGACAAAAAGGAGGGGAGGAAATATGTACACCACTCTGAGCTCCTTGGAGGAAGGGCGGTATAAAAATGTGAAAAATAAAAATAAAATAAAGTAATATTGGTTGTGCATCACCACAATCCTGCTTAGAAAACCTTGTTCTTCACAAAACTGCAAAATAAACCCCACAAAGAGTCCAGAGGTAAACTATTATGTTTTTCCCAAGTTATTTTCATCTTTTCTTATCAGCTAAAGATTGGGTACAAAACATTGGGCACACAGAGGATCAAATAACAAAAGGGTGAACGTGGAATGAAGAGTTCATTTCTTTGACAACAAAATGACTTTGAGCAGATTCAGTCAAGAGCTCTTTGAATGTGACAGCTTTCTAGAGTAACTCTTTTCATACTTTCCTTCAGATTAATCAGTTACTGAAAAAGTGAAATTTAAGGAGGAGAGGACTAAGGATAGAATTGCATTCTAGGTGGAGTTCAGCAATTCTTTTTTGAGATTTTCCTTTGTAGCATCTGAAGCTGCAATTTGAAGTGGAACAGTGTTGCCACCTCGTAAGCTTGAAAATCTGTGAACAGCAGTTCGAGACATGCCGTTGACAAAAAAAAGCTGTGAAACCCTTCTTAGGAGTGAGAAAAACTGCCAGCTGCACCTGCGTGGGAGGCAGCAGTGCTGTCAGCCGAGTGTGGGAGGCTAAGGCCAGTGAGAGGCCAGACTGTGAAGCAAACCGTCTAGAATGAAGTTGTTTTGGGATTGGACAGATTTATGGAGGAAAGGTCCATCACAGTTTATAAGCCATGATGGGGATAAGCAACCTCCTGGTTGTAGGAGTAGGTTTTCTTTGTGCCAGGTGCAAGGGAGTGGCGACAGGATACAAGTATCTTGTTGGCTGTGTGCTCCCTGAGGCATCTGGTGGGGCCACTGTGTGATACAGGAAGCTGGACTAGATGGGCCTTTGGCCTGATTCAGGGGGGATCTTCTCATGTTCTTATGGATAGAAGAGGGGCTTCATACCCCTTTCCCTTCATGTCAAAATCAAAATCAAAGAAGGGATAGCACAAGACATATGTGTTAACAAACATGCTCTGGAGACACATGCATTGTGCATTTACGTGCAACCCAAAACATGCATGTCCAGGGTTCTTGTAGTCTTTACTCATGAAGATGCATGAACTCATAAACTCAATCCTAACCATGCCGCCTGATGGTGGTGTGTGCCTCCTGCACTGGTGCTGACTACCGTAAAGCAGTCAGTGCCATAAGAACATAAGAACATAAGAAGATCCCCCCTGGATCAGGCCAAAAGCCCATCTATGCCCGGGCGGCTGCTGGAGGAGGTAGGTCAGGATCAGATGGGGGCGGTTTAGCGGGCAAGGGAGGGTAGCCATTGGTCTAGCCGGCCCAGGAGGGGGCAGGGGATGGCTCCCGCCATATCCCCGTTCCTGCCGGGCTGGGCCGGCTACGCCGTTACACGGCCTCCTCTACTTCCGCCAGCTATTTAGCTGGCGGAAATCCGAGGAGGCCGATAGGGCCAGCCCTGGTTGTGTCCCCTTCCCCGACTAGACCTCCGGCCCACCGGTTGATGGGCAGCCCGTGCACAAGATCCAGCGGGTGGCCCTGGGCCGCTGGCTGGATCCTTACACTGGATTGTGCTGACAGCCTATTTTCCATACACAGGTCTTCTCAGGGTCATCCCCTTAGCAAAAATCCCTAATCTTGACTCTGGGGTGATTTTACTATGGCATTTTATATCCAAAAATCCTTAGGTAGTAAAAACAGTAAGGCTGTGTTTTCATAGGATAGGTTGATGGTTAAGTAGAAAGACAGGAACAAAAGGAAAGAATTTGCACTGAACAAAGTGTTAGGAATTTTAAATTAATTAAAACACGATTAACAGTCTTAATCCCAATTTAATTGTTTTGGGATTGTCTGAAAATTATTTGCTCTTTGAAGATACAAATTAATACATTTTAATTGGTCTATTATTTCACTCATGGTTGTTAAAATGGTCTCTTTATTGATCACACATTTTCTTGTGGATGGAAATGAAAGGAAGCCAAGCAGAGTCATCTGTTCTCAAAATATGTTTGAGAGGATTTAGTGATTTTCCTCTCCTAGGAGAAGCAAGACAGGGAAGACTGAAGTAGGAAAACAACATTTCTAAGCTATTTTAGAATCCCTTTTTAAATAGCCCATAGATTTTTGTCTCTTTTGCCCCCCAAACAGGCCAAGCCAAAAATGAGGGAGGATTGGATGGAAGAATTAATATCCTCAGGGGCTCATCCACTCACCCAGAGGCATCCCAACCAAGAGGCCACCTGAAGGGTTTGCAGGAAGCAGCACTCTTGGAGGGACAGCAAATGGTGAGTCCAACCTGCACTCCATGGGCATTTCGGTCTTCTTCCGACTTGTTGGGCGCAAGTCAGAAGAGGACTGTAGCAGTGGCAGCTTCCTTCTCCCTCCAAGAAGAAGTGGGGGGGGATCTGCCACAGCTCCCCCCCCCACTTACGAAACACCAAGTAGGCAGGGAAAGGTGATTTGGAGCCCACCCACCCCATCCCTGCACTTACGAATGCAGGCAGATCCCTCCCCCTCCACCCCTCTTCTGTTTGCAATGAGCACGAGCCGGGGATACTGGGTCCCCAGCATACCCAGCACCCGTTCATTTCAAACAGAAGTGGGAACCAAGAAGGCTGCATGGATCACACTTTGTAAATAAAGGGAAGGGCGGATGGCAGCGTGCCCACTCTGTCACCCACCTGCCCTCCTTGGGGTGCATGCAAGCAGAGGTGGCAGTGGGTAACAGATTCAGGTAGCATGGAGGCACACACCATCCCTGTCCTTTGGATCTGAGAGGAACCTGTAATTTTTTTTCTTGTAAAAGATGGTGGGAGAGGGGCCCAACCCTTCCCCCATGCCCAAATTACTCCCACCCTATGGAGGGGGAAACTTGCAGGCAAAAATGCCTCTTTCGCTGGGGATCTTTAAGCAGACGCTTGACAGTCATCTTTTGGCAATGCTCTAAGGAAGATTTTCCACCTTCAAGCAAGGGTTGGTTTAGAAGGTCTTGAAAGTCTCATCCAACTCTGTGATTCTATGAAAAAAAATGCGTCTGCAGCTAAATGCAGTTTTGAGAGGGGGGAGATGACTTATTCCCGTAGGCCAGTGGTTCCCAAACTTTTTTGACTCGTGGCTCCCTTGACCTCCCTCGCCGTTAGCTGTGACTCCCCATTACAGTGCATGGAAGAAAAGGCACTCTTTACATGCTCAGAGGCACCCTTTCTTATACGTATGTGTATATGTATGTGTATATTCCCAAAACGAGCCCTAAAGTGGATTTTCCATGCTTATGCTGAGCAGCAGCTAATCCAGGAGTGCGCAGGGTGGGGTTGGGATGCTGCCCTCCCTCCATTGGCAGGCCTGGGTAGAGGGCACTGATGTTGTCTGTGTTAGTCCTATTCATGGCAAGAGAAACATCAAAGCATGGGAGGGAAGCATTGGTCATGCCCCACCCCAGTTGCACGAGAGAGAAAGAGAGAGAAAGCTAGCTCCTTTTGGTAGCATCTTTGCAAGATGAAAAACAGATTCTTATACTGCCTGGCAGTTTCCGGGGGGGGGGGGGTTGTCCCAGCAAATAGAGTGGGGAACTAACTTAGAGGTGGGTCAGAAAGGAAGAAGGAGAGAAATCCTAATAATTAATCAACCAAACTAAACATAGAAATCAAAGACTGTATGTAAAGCAGAACCTGCTCTGCACCATTTTCAATTGCAGTTCTTGCATTTGTTTTGTGTTTGCTTTATTAATAACATTCAACAGAAAGAAAATACTTTATTTGCAAACCTGCAATGTCTGAATGAAACCTGAATGAAAATACCTTATCTGCAAACCTACAATGAGAGAAACGGGATGCTGTCTTGTCTCCAGGAGCTTGCTGTCTCCAGCTCAGCCTGAGTACTTAGCGGCTTATCAATTGTTCTTTAACATAAGATAAGCAAGGGCTTCCCTCACGCTGTGGTTAAAAACAAGACGTGGAAACTGCCTACAAACCTGAAGTGTTTTGAAATTAACTTTGAGTGACCCGATGTGAAGAGGCAGCTTTTCCCGGGTCTTTGTTTTTGCTCTCTCTCTCTTGCAAGCAAGAATATGTGTTAATTAAAAGACTAAGCGGCACCCCTGGCTGCTTTCGATGATGCAGATGATGCACTTGGGAGTCGTGCCTCACACTCATCTGCCGTAGGCAGAGTCTATTTCCCAGAGTCTGTTTCCCAGTCTATTTGCCTGTTCTGCCCTCTCCAGCAACCCTACCTCTGGTCCCTCCAGTGGCATCACTAGGGCGCGCGCTGCCCCAGGGCGGGGGGTGCGCGTCACCCAAGTGACGCCTCCCCCAGATACACCCCCTTTTATAAATTTGCCGCGGCTTGATTTTTTGGGGGGGCGCCCGACGGGCCGCTGCTCCAGGTGCCCCCTTAATCGTTGCAGCCGGCTCGGGGGCGTCTTCCCCGGCCGGCTGTCCTGGGCCTTCTGAGGAAGGCCCGGTGCGCCGAACGTTATTTATAACGTTTTTTGTGCATGCGCAGACCATGCCTCAGGGAAATAAATAACGTTCGGCGCAGCGGGCCTTCCTCAGAAGGCCCTGGCGCGTCGGCCGGGGAAGACGTCTCCGGAGCCAGCTCCCAGCCTCAGAAGGCCCCTCCGAGGCCGGGAGCCAGCTCCGGGGACATCTTCGGAGGCGACGCGCGCAGGGGAGGTGACGCGCGTCACCTCTATACGCGTGTCACCCCATAGCGGCCCGCTATGGTCGCTTCACCATAGGGACGCCACTAGGTCCCTCTACCTTTAGCTTCCCTATCCCTAGAACCTCTCCCACTGAGCTTTCTAGTCCTCAGTGTCCATAAAATAACTGTATATAATTATACAGTTATATAATTGACTGTATAAACCTCCTGTATATAATTATACAGTTCGAATCCGCAACGGGGTGAGCTCTCGTTGCTTGGCCAGCTCCTGCCAACCTAGCAGTTCCAAAGCATGTTAATGCGAGTAGATAAATAGGTACCGCTTGCGGGAAGGTAAAGAGCGCTCCGTGTTCCAGCTGCATGCTACACGCTGCAGCAAGGAGAGTCATGCCAGCCACATGACCACGGAGGCGTCTTCGGACAACGCTGGCTCTTTGGCTTTGAAATGGGGATGAGCACCACACCCTAGAGTCGGACACGACTAGACTTAATTGTCAGGGGTCACCTTTACCTTTACCTATAATTAACTATATAAACCTCCTGCTATAATTGTTTCTGCTGATAAGCCTGTGTGAGTATCTTTCTTTTCCAACCATTGCCCTTGCACTTCAGCTCACAAAGCGGGAGTGTCACAAGCCTTCTAAGGCTGTCAAGTTCCCACAGAAGATGTTCATGAAGATTCTTCAAAATCATTTCAGCCATCTGATGGCAAGTGAAGCTTCACCACCACCCTCTAATTTTAGTTTTAGCATGTTACAGAATAGATCCTGGGCATATGAAGGGGATTGTGACTTTATTATGAATGACAAGTACTCTAGATCTGATCAAATTTGCACTCAGAAGTAAACCAGTCTAGTTTTGATACTTTAATACTTAGCACAATGAGGCTCTTATCTCTCACCGGTGCATCTGACTTCTGCTTATTAGCAGCAATAATTATAGCAACAACAGTAGATGCTGCTCTTGCCTGCTCTCAAATGCTGGAAAGGGTTGCCTGCTATTTATTATATGAATAATGGTAATTTTTATTTATGACAGAAAGCACAAAACAATAACTGTTGCAGTGCAGTCTGAGAACAGATGACTTTGGGCCCCTTCTTGTCTCCTCTGGTAGCTTGTTTCACAGGCCAGCACTCTTGATTGAAAATATTGGGTCAATTAGCGGAAGAATAAATCTTAGATCCTGAAAGCTCTAGTTATAAAACATAAAATAATAATAATCATACAACTAAAATGGCTTTTAAAAAATGGTAGAGACCTGGCATTAAAACAAGCACTGTCCCTTCCCATTATTACCCCACAGGGATCATTTTAGACATTGGATAATTTATTTACTGGAGTGAAGGGAGTGTGTTTAGCGTTGCAATTCTGAGAAACATTATGGAAAATAACAGAAAGTCACATTTGTATGCAAAGGGTAGCATCTCAGTTAGCACTTCTGCTCTTTGTTTCCAACGAGCATTCCCAAAGAGAGCTTCCTCCCAACAGTGGAAGCACTTCTTGGGATGCTACCCAAAGTGGGGAAATGTGGTTAGGACCTCAGTAGGACCTAAACATGTTGAAATGTATCTTAAAGGCTGCAATCCTATGCACATCCCTTCAGATACCTTCCACAAGCAGAGCATCACTTTCATCCCTGGAGGGAGCTCCCAACAGTGGAAATGCTAGCAGGATGCTACCCAAAGTTGATAAATGTGGTTAGGACTCCAGTGGGACCTAAACATGTTCAAATATATGTTTAAGACTGAAATCCTACACACACAGCCCAATCCTATTCACACACAAACACACGGTGTGTTACACACCGCCCATCATCGCAACGGTGCCAAAATGACAGCCACTGCATCCTGGGGACGACGACGACTGGGAGGTTTCTGCAGGGAAAGGGGGTGTTTAATCCCGTGTTTAATTATCTGCAATGAGTCTCCTTGGACCTACGTGTAAGTCCAAGGAGAGAAAAGGGGCGGGGAGGCTGCAGGGAAGGGGGATAAGATCCAGCATGGGCCTACCGTGATGAATCATCCCGCAACCACCCTGCCCCCATTACGGTCCCCCTCCCCACCCAGTTTTGCCACTGCCCCATCCCCGTTCCGCCCTCCCCCTGCCTTCCCACCGGCTTATCTTTCCTGGCGCACATCCGAAGTTCCTCCAGCGTGCCTGGGAAGGCGCAGACCTTCCTGCCAGTGTCCCTGGCAGCGTGCTGACCAGCGTGGTCGGGGAGGCTTTTGCAACTGGCACTGACTGCTTTATGGCAGTCAGTGCCAGTGAGGTGCACTGCCATTGGGTGGCACGCTTAGGATTGAGCTCACAGTTATATAGGAGCAAGCCCCCACTAAACACGAGTCATCTTCTTTCTCCTCTTGATTTATTCCAGCCTTTGTACAAATGTCTGGAAGGCAGTTTATAAAAATAAAATTAATAAATATTTTTTTAAAAGCGAATTTTAAAACTGGGAACAATAGAAAAACAGCAGATTCAAAGAAACCAAATCAGAAGTAGTATTTTTTTAAAAAAGAAATATTTAGAAAACCGCTGAACCATAAGCTGTCGATCGAAAGGTCGGCAGTTCGATTCCCGCGATGGGGTGAGTGCTCGTTGCTTGGCCAGCTCCTGCCAACCTAGCAGTTCCAAAGCGGGAAGGTAAACAGCGCTCCGTGTTCCAGCTGCATGCTACGCGCTGCGGCAAGGAGAGTCATGCCGGCCACATGACCACGGAGGCGTCTTCAGACAACGCTGGCTCTTCGGCTTTGAAATGGAGATGAGCACCACACCCTAGAATCGGACACGACTGGACTTAATTGTCAGGGAATACCTTTACCTTTTTATTTAGAAAACTACAATAAATATACATAACAACTATCAATCCTTATTCAAATTTTGAGGCATTATGTCATGCTTAATAAAGTTCTAACTGTTGAGACCAAAGCGTGTATGCTCCCCTGCTAACTGGGCAAGAGACACTGTTTCAATTGGTGCTCCTCTTATATTTAGCAGGGGGAGAGTAACTGCCCCCCTTTCTCCCCATCACAGTGTCTTTTCTGGTGGCTGTTGCTGGTGGTGTTCTGCATCTTTTTTAGATTGTGAGCCCTTTTGGGACAGGGAGCCATTTAATCATTTGATTTTGTCTGTAAACTGCTTTGTGAACTTTTTGTTGAAAGCGGTATATAAATACTGTTAATAATGTTAATAATAATATTATTTTAGGACCTTCTCTCTCAGAAATTAGTTTACACTGCTTCTCAACTTTAAACAAAAGATAATTTGAGTTTCAGTAGGTCCAGAACTTGACTCCTACGACTGTATTTATTGTTCTAGTATATTATAAACTGGACCACACACTAATAATTTTTAATGGCATTGTTGCACACACAACCCTTACTCCATACCCGACTTCTAACGTATTCATAATCTTGATATTTCATACACTCTGGCCCCCTGCTGTACATTTAGGTATATGAGCTGATTTCCAGTATTTTGCTACCAGTTTTCTAGCTGCCAAAATCAGACTGACAGCTCATACAGATTCCCATTCAAACTCTTGGGTGGGATAAAAAGAATCTTTGCTCAAGAGTCTCTTAACAACAAACTCTACTGGTTTTCAGAACTTTTCTTTTGTGGGACATACCCCACAGATATGAAAATTAATAAAAGGAAGCATTTTCCAGGTTGATCTGGTCGTTTTATTTAGTTAACAAGAGATTGTCCTAACGTTTCGCTCCTAAACTATGAGGAGCATTATCAAAGGAACAGCAACTTGCTGTCTGCTCTAGTTCTTCTTAGTGCAAGATGTTAACAGTTGGGAGGTTAACTGCTGCCTTTGCCAAGTTCCTTAAAGGCATATCACCATTTGTTTGACAATATCCTTCCCGTCTGAACAGGGAAGCAATCGAAATAATAAAACATCCCACTGCAGTAAATAGGAAGGGGAAATCTGTAGAGATTAGCGATAGTTGGCTTCCAGTCATCAAAAGGTCTCGCACTCTGACAGATCACAGAGCATCAAGAAACCAAGAGAGAGACTGCTTTGATATCGCAGATGATTTGGCACCAAAGTAGTTTTCACATTGTGTGGCTGTTTGAGCTCTCAGCGATCGGCTCCATGGGGGAGGGCTGTTGCATTTTGCTGCCCCATTTTATATTGGAAAAATCTTGGCAGCTATGGAACTTCGTTATAAAATGGTGATATGCCTTTAAGGAACTTGGCAAAGGCAGCAGTTAACCTCCCAACTGTTAACATCTTGTACTAAGAAGAACTAGAGCAGACGGCAAGTTGCTGTTCCTTTGATAATGCTCCTCATAGTTTAGGAGCGAAACATTAGGACATTCCCTTGTTAACTAAATAAAACAACCAGATCAACCTGGAAAATGCTTCCTTTTATTAATTCAATGATATGTACCGGTTGTGAAAACCTCAGAAGATATGAAAATGTCAGTCTACTGGAATGCAGGAAAACAGAAGCAGTAGCTTGTTTACATCCTGGGTAATGACAAAGTTCTGAGAAGGTCCCTGGAAATAAGATTGTTTGCACTGCCCATCAAAAAGGAGTAGTGAAGGTGCACTTCTCCTGGGAGGCTGTCTTGGGTGTCACCACCAAAAAGACTCTCACCTGGACACCCACCCACAGAACATGTGAAGGAAGAGGGACCTGACCGAGATTCTTCCATGTAGAATGGAGTTCTTGTTTTTCCATAAGATGTGAACCAACTAACTCATTCCTGTTAAAGAAGAATAACAATGTGGAGATGAATTTTTCTTATGACATCTTGTCCTGATTTTTTTTCTTCTTTTACCTCCACATGAGCTGGAAATGTGACAAAAACATTTTGTTAGAGGGCCTCCTGCCATCCATAATCACTTGGAATTTTCCACAGCTGAGACAGTGTTTCCTGCAGAGTCAAACAAAGATGCAGAGCTTGTTATGGCTAAGAACTGGAGGGTTTCTGAGGAACAAGGAGCAAAACTAGAACCAATTACATTTGATTGTGTCTCCATTCAAAAAATTCTGCTGATTTCAAGAGCTCAGAAGTGGTTCTTTGCTCATTGAGTGTGATCCAAACTGCACAGACAACCTTCCATAGGTCAAGCACACAATTGTGTAGGAAGCATCGTATCAAGAACATGAGTCTCCCCTCTTTGTTATGTCTACTTTCTGCACAACCTGTTGGGAATATTTAATGATGCATAAAAAAACTACACAGTAGAACTGTACATAGAACAACATGTGAACAACCTAGAACCAGTGGCGTCACTGCAGGGGGGCGGAGCTCTAAGTTCCGCTGCGATTGGAGCCTCCGTTACACAGAGGAACGAAGCGGCCCCACCCCCTCGCCTTCGGAGCCTTTCAGGGAAGTGAAAGCAACGCGCAGGGAGTCTCCTGCGCGTTGCTTTCGCTTCCCTGAAAGGCTCTGAAGGCAAGGGGGCGGGCCGCTTCATTCCTCCGTGTAACGGAGGCTCCGATCGCAGTGGAACTTAGAGCTCCGGCCCCCCTGCAGTGACGCCACTGCCTAGAACTGGACAGTATTGTAGAAGAGAAGAGGACAAATTCTATGGAAGGTTGGCCCAAGTCATTCTGGGCAACATTTCTCCATATAACACAGTGGCGTCGCTATAGTGGGGCCGGGGGGAGCCAATGCCCCAGGGTGACAACCGCGGTCTCCTTGCAAGGAGGAGCTGCGGAGGGTTTTTGGGCTCCATGGCTGCTTTTTTGCAGCCACAGGACTGCATTTGCAGCTGCAAAGCTGAAACGTGCCAAAATTGGCATGTTTCTTTGCCCCCCCCCCCGCCCTGGCTCTTGGAAAGCTTCAAATGAAGCCTTCTGGGAGCACAGGGGTTGGGGTGATGAGGCAAAACGCATCATCCACACACACCCACGTGACCCTGCTAGCAATGCAACTGATCTAACAACAAAACACTTAGAAAGAAAGCAGGTAAGATATTTACATGGCACATTGAATACCTGAAGCAAGCATGATTTTGCGTTGAAACAAAAGGGAGAGCTTTCACTTGACAATTATGCAAAATGGCCCACTTTTCAAACTCTTACCAAAGTCCTCCATGTTGAGATTGACACTGACAAACTTGTAACATTACTTCTGTGTTTTATAGCAATCACAAGAAGAGATGGTCTCAAAGAAGCCGGACATAGATCAGAGACAAGGGGCAGATTTTCAGACAAATGTCAGAGTGGTGGTAGTGGAATGTTGGAATTGGTCTCTTTCGCACTTTCCACTCCTGTATCCAACGTCGACTGCAAGAGAGTTTTGAGTTTACGGCACAACTGTGGAGCAAGGGCAGAAACAGAGTGAGTGACAGCACTGAGAAAGCAGAGCTAGAGGGGCAGTTGCACCATGTCCTGTGCAGATTTTTATGGGTTCTTAAAAAGAGAACCCGGAGTTTCTTGTGCTCTCCGATAATCTCCCCCTCTAAACACACAAGAAGAGCTCTGCTGAATCTAAAGGCCCATCTACCCAGCATCCTGTTTCCAACCATGGACCTCCAGGTGCCCCAGGAACTCCATGACCACGGCATGAAGACCTTCCCCTTTTGTTGCCCCCCAGCAACTGCATACTGCCTCTGAATTTGTAGAAGCCATTTAGTGATCATGGCTAATAGCCATTGATAGATCTGTCCTCTGTTAACTTGTTTAACCCCATTTAAGGTCCACCCACAGGTCTAGACCCACTTAGCTTTAGTACTAAATTCATGTGGAATTGAGCCCTTTGTCTCTATCCGCCTACACTTTGATCTCTTCCGAGCTCTGGTTGTTGCACAGGCTAAGAGGGATGGTATATGCTAGCTTGGTCTGACATGACGTGAGAGACTGGGCTAGATGACTTCCCCATCCCTGCCAGTTCTGCAATGATATCCTTCTAGAAAACAAAGTTTCTTATTTTTCAAAGTTATATATGCCTGGTGGGACTATTTCCTTGCTTGAATCTACAGAATGAAAGCACAATGGCTAACAGCAAAGCATTCAGGACCACAGTCCCTGGCCTGTACCCACTTTTCTATTTCTTTCCTCTTTGTGAGAATGGGGAAACAAGTGACAAAAGCAATTTGCCAAAAGTGTGCCGTCGTCAAACAAAGGAGGTTACTGCAATGCACGCCTACATCACAACATTTACAAATCAAAGTGTAATGTTTCTCTGCAGCACAATGAGAATTAAAAATGCATGCCTTGATATGACAGGGATGTCGGGGTGATTACTAGTGAGTTGGACAGGCAGGGCAAAGGTTCTGTTTGATTTTTTTTCCAGACAGTGATATATTAACCTCACTCACTGGATCAGACAACAACAAAGCAAACTAGCTGGGTATAAGGTGATGACACGTCCAAAGGTGCATGTGCCCAGACATGAACTGGCTCTTTTTTGTTTCATGAGTCATCATAAATAAAGCAGACAATTAAGGATAACAAGGGCCAGTTTGAAGAGAGACATAAAGGACTGAGTTCAGGCTCCTTCTGCTTTCTGAAAACAAAGAAGGTTGGTGGGGGTGACACCCAAACAGTAGCAGAAGGGGAAAAAAGAAGCAAGCTTATGAGGAAAGGCTACAACATTTGGGGCTCTTCAGTCTAGAAAGAAGGCACCTGAGGGGGAACATGAGAGAGACATATACAATTATGCACGGGATGGATAAATCCAAAAACCAGCAGCCGAAAACCAGCTGCTCGCAGTCGGAGTGGGCAAAAGTGGCCAAGCAGTATTGGGCAGCTCTGACTTGGCAACTCAGCTCTGAGCCGAGCAAACCGAGCTGAGTCGGAGCAGCTGAAAGCAGCCGAGCAAGGGTGACACTCTTGCTAAGGGAGTCACTTGCATTGACTAGGCTCAGAGCTGAGCAAGTCGAGACGGGTTGGAATGGTGGAAGACGCTGAGCCTGGCGGTGCAGTGGGCTGCGGCTGGCTTCTCCACCATGGTGTCACCACTAAAATGGGTGTTACCCAGTGTGGCCCATACTCTCCACACCCCCTAGCGATGCTTGTTTTCTGTGGAATTCCTTGCCTCAGGATGGTGTGATAGCACCTGGCCTAGGTGCCTTTAAAAGGGAATTGGACAGATTTATGGAGGAAACATCCATCACGGGTTACAAGCCATTATGACTGTAAACAACCTCTGGGTTTTAGAGGGAGCCTATCTCTGAATGCCAGATGCAAGGGAGTAGCAGCAAGATACAGGTATCTTGTTGTCTTGTGTGCTCCCTGAGGCATCTGGTGGGTTGCTGTAATATACAGGAATATGGACTAGGTGGGGCCTTGGCCTGATCCAGCAGGGCTCTTCTTATGTTCTTATGTAAACTCCAGTAAGGTGCAGAATAAATGGGGCTTATTAGGAAAGTATAATCTTTATAAGCCCAGAGCTGGGCATAATTTTTTTCCCCTAACACTGGTCATTGGGCACCTTGCTGGGAGTGTGCCTCTACTTTTTCTTTCCTTTCTGCTGTGTGACACTGTTGGTGGATTGGTCAAGCCTGCTGCTGTCACAAGGTGGCACCCTGGGGCAGCTGCTGAGAGCCCAGTACCCCTTGAAACCTGGCCTGACCACTCCGGGAGAATTGAGTCTAGTGAGCAACCAGCAGCCAGCAGATGAGTGGATCCCCCTCCCTTTACCTTGGTGGTATGGTGGATTTTTCAAGGGCAGATACTCCCTACATATAACGCTTACCAGGTTCACCAAGATGGAAGTGAAGTGCCTCCATTTTTTTTATTTGTTGCTGCAGAAAACTGCTGTTTTATTACTGCAGCAGCAACAATAGAAACGGTGTTGTGGTGATAGCCTTTCACCCCCATTTCAACTGATTTAAGACCACTTGGTATGCCACCTTGGTGCTCTTGCGCAGAAACGCAGCCTAAATATCTCTTCCCCCCCCCCGACATTGCATGGTGGTGCATCGTGGCAGGAGAAGATGGCATCATAATGTGCCCATTGGCTAGAACAAAGTCGTGCCTACTTTTCTGAGCCAGTGGCAACAGAAATACCACCTCACTGAGCCAGCAAGATAGGGGGCCCCACTGAGGTAGCCCATCTGAACTAGAAACCCTTTCCCAAAGTCTCCCAAACCTGGAGCTGGCCAGGGCTCCACGTAGGAGGAAGAACACGATGAAATGAGGCTTAAACTTGGTGTTAACAGCAAATGTGTCTTTGCGGCCAAAAATAACAGCCAGATATTTATTCCCCCTTCCTGTCAGTGCGAGTCTAGTTAGGGAAATGCATGATGAGAACAATCATATGGTGAGGGAATAGAGACCTATATGGTCATGCTGCCGTGTCATACATTTCTCTAACTAGGCTTTACATTGGGAGGCGAGGGAAACAGGCGCATGACCTAGTAGTCTCTCCAGTAGGCCGCAGAATCTGATTACAGCATCAGAGAAAACAGGAGCAGGCAAAATTCCTTGCCATCTAGTCCCTGCTCCAATATTGCTGCCAGGGTTAGGCAGGCAGGAGAGACCAACCAGAAATCAGGGGGACGACAGAACATTCTGTGGGTTTTTTTTGTTGATGTTCCCGTTTATTTGGATTTTTATTCTGATTGACTGCCTTGGGAATATTCTGGGAGGAAAGCTGGGATACAAATCACATATGAAATAAGCACCAAAACAACAACAACAACAACAACAAACACACCCAGGGTTATTTTATTAACTCTGTCTTTCATGGAACACAAGATGACATACATAAGAAGGTCTCAGGTAGTCTCTCATCTCAATACTGATCAGATGCAGACTTGGTTGACTTCAGCATAGTTGAGGTATTGTGCACCTTCAGACCATGCCCCGGGGCCTAGAATCTGTGCTATCGCCAGGTACTTGGGATACAGATGCACAAAGGAGTGATCCAGCCATGTCTAAAGACTTTTAAGGGCCATTTCACACATTCTGTTAAGAAAAACCTGTCCACTGAGAGTATAACCAACAAGGAGCTGCACCTAACCATGGCCCCGCAGATAAGTGAACTTGCACACGCTTGTTTGTTGCATCCACACACATTTAACTTGTTTCAGGAGTCAGGGGCGTTCCTAGGGTTTGCGTAACCCGGTGCGGGAGCCCTCTTGCAGATGTGAAGGATCATGGCACTCCCAAGATCCTCTGTGCGCAGTCCGTTTTGAATGAGCACCAGATGGTGGAGGAGATAAGGACGTAGCAATCCTGTACACAAAAGGAATCAGGAACAGAATTGCAGCAGCCTCTACCTCCTCCTCCAGCTCCACTGTTATGATTTTTGGCAGTGGTGCTGGAAGAGGAATTAAGTTGGCCCCCATCCTTCTATTGTTCTCCAGCGGTTGGGTGGAGTGACCGGGCAGTGGTGGGCAGGTGCCAAGATATAAGGTAATCCCTGCCTCCTGGAGCCCACTACATAAAACAACCACTTCACCCTGCCTCATGGATGGGCCGACCCTGCCTTACATAGCCAGGCAGCCCAATCCTACCTAATTTAGGGGGCCAGCGCAGGCTGCGCTGCATCCTGTGTGGGAATTTTGCAGACTGGAGGTCTCTGTCCTCGACATAAGGGGACATTTGTTCCCCTGCCCCAGGGAAAGCCCCAGCTGCGGCAACAGATTAACTCAGACCTGTGTGAGTTAAATTGCTGGTGCGTGTCTGAGGTGTTCCATGTTGGTGGGTCAGGTCTGGGAAGGGGGATAGGATGAGGCACTTGCCAGCGGCACCGATCCAACCCCCCTCCTGGGCCTGACCTGTCCATTTCCTGCCCCATTGCCACCTTCCCTCACCTGCTTCGCCCTCCCCACCCCGGTTCTGGCCTCCCCTCGCCTTGTTCCGCCTTTGCGTTGCTCAGCATTAAACGTACCTTTTCTGGTGCATGCTGCTGCTTCCACCGGCACAGGCCTCTGCACTGGCCCAAGCAACTCCTAGGCCATCGCAAAGTGCTTTACAGCATTTTTGCGATGGCAAGCAATGGCGCTTTGCGCACTGTGCTTTGTGCAGGGATAAAGCAGCAGGATTATGCCATTTGTCTAGCAAATACTAAAAAGTTTATCCAGCTCGTTTTCAGTGTAGCATCCAATATACTACCTGCTTGTACAGTATCTAACTTCGGACTGAATGCTAATCATGACAAGAGGAGGATTCTAAAAAAGACAGAAAGTGAAGGAAGCTTATTCTGCAATGATTCTGAGAAACCTGACCTATTGTAGACTTTGATTGGTCAATATTCTGTCTCTCTATCTGACCAAAGATAAACAAACCACTTCAAATTATTTTGCTTTTACTGGTTAAGTGAAAATGTGTTTACTTCCACAGAGCTGAATCGAAATAATTGTACCTCCGGAACATTTCATCGTTACCAAGCCAGTATTGAACTCCCCTTGCAGCAGCACTTAAAACAAGTGTTTTTTTTTAAACTAGTATATAGAGAACACCAACTTATATATAGAATAGCCCATGCCTAACAATTTCCTCCTTTTAGTTTTTTCTACAGTAAGAGGTAAGAAAGTGCATTTTCTTCTGTGTAAAATATGAGTTAAGTTCCCGTCAAGTTCAAGCTGATTTCACTGTGAACTGACAGTCGTCATAAACCACAAAAGCATTCAATACAACTGAATTAACAACAACATTAATTTAACAGAAGGTTAAATTCTTGAGGCTGCAATTCTGTACATACTTACCTGGAAATAAGTCCCATTGAATTCAGTGAGACTTACAGCGCAATCCGACTTAACTTTTGTGCTGGTGTAACCAGCGGCCCAGCGAGAACAGGAGGCCCCAGAACGGAAAAGGGATTCAAATCCCCTCCAAAAGGGGAATTCAAAGGGGATTTGAATCCCTTTTCCGTTCTGGGGCCTCCCGTTCTCGCTGGGCCACTGGTTACACCAGCACAAAAGTTAAGTCGGATTGCGCTGTTAGTTTAAAGAAGGCAAGCATGGGTTTGCACTGTAAAATTACATAATCTCCCCTCCCACCCCAAATTAACAGAGGAGGAAAAACACAATAGCAAAAAAGAAAATCTAAACTGACATCCTGCAGATTCTTTTTGGCCTAGTTCAGACATCATGTGGGGCCAGGATTGAATCCTGGTTTCACATGTTCTCCTAGCCTTTGATCCTGATTTATTTGCCTATCAAACATCCGTTAGCACAAAGCTTCTGTCAGGAAAAAATAGTAAACCCAATCCCACCCAAGGAGGTGTATGTCTAAGAACAAAAGTATTCAAGGCGCTGCTTTCACCGCCTTGAATGGTTCCGAAGGCAAGGGGGCGGGGCTGCTTCGTGCTCCGGTGTAACGGAGGGTTGGAGCCTCGGCGGAACTTAGAGCCCCGCCCCCCCCTGCAGCGACGCCAGTGCACATCATAATTGAATTGCATTTGCCAAACAGAAAGGACAACAGAGCTTTGACTTTTTAAACAGTTCTACAGAATTGGGAATTTCAGCTTTTCACACCCCTGTCTGCCAAACATTCCCTCACCTACAGGAGGTAGAGGAGCCCTGTTCTCATTTCCCTCTGGATATTTCAAGATCTATCTGGTGGCGGTGTCCCCCCCCCTCAACATTTGGTTATCTCCATGCTTGTATATGAAATGGGAGTGTTGACTCAGCCACCCACTGAGTTATCAGTACCTATAGATCATGCATTGTATAGATCTGCACATCGTGGAACTGTGTGCATCACAAGACTAGAGTCTTCACGCAAGGTCAATGTATTTTTATTTTTACAGTTCTTCCAATGATTGTTTTCGTAAGCCATTCTTCTACTTGAGATATTGATTGTGATTCAATACACTCATCTGTCATTATTTTGGCTACTGTTTTTGTCCTCTGCTCATTGGTTACGCAAATTCTGCGCTTCTCCCTGCGCTTTTCAGATTAAAGTGCACAAGAGCAAGGCCAGTAAAAACAAATGAAAGCAAAACATAACTGTGTCCTTAAAAAAAGAAGCTAAAAACAACAGATAATCAGAATAAGCTACAGGGGTTCTCAACCGGCCAAGTACCACCTCTGGCGCCACTCTCCTGCTGCGATGACATCATCTCCAGTTACTTCTGAGTTTTCAGATTTTTGGAGGCCAGAAAACGCACGTAGGAGGCTCTAGGCACGTGGGAGGGCCCTTCTCAGCGTTTCCAAGAGGCTTGGCCAAAGGCAGGAGCCTCTCGGGAGCTAAAATGTGACACCAAAAGCGCCGCATCGGAGCGGGGTTCTGGTGGTCCGGTGGTTCAAGTACCACTAGCAGTCGGCTGAAGTACCACCAGCAGTCGGCTGAAGTACCACTGGTTGAAAACCCCAAATGTGGATGCTCACAACAATTCTAAGGCCACATTTCCATCAGTGACACTGAGGTAAATGATGTGCAGATTTAGATACTTCTTCAGACTCAGATCGACAGGAGCCGAGATGCTAAAAGATTTATGTGTAATGCATCAAATGGGAACAAATTCCTTGACATCTTTTATCTTGCTGCAAACACCTCCTTAATTCCTCTCAAGAAGACTTCAAAAAGAAGATTGTTTTTAAGGTTAGCACAAAACTTGAGGGGCATCTTCTTTTCAGTCTTGTTAGGATCCTAAGAAAAAGAGGATGAGTAACAGCCAAGATTGTTAATCTTTGATTTATTCCAGTTTTTGAACTGTCTAGTTAGGGTTTATTATACTTTTTCCTCCCATTTTTCTTCCAGGGAAGTGAAATCTCATTCATGGTCAGTGTCTTTTTTAAATCACAAGAGCTAAACAAGAACCTTGATAGTTTGCAACAATATACTTCTTTTGCTTACCTGTTACTGAGGTCTAACAACAGGGGCCCTGTCTACACCCACTTCATGCCTTGCGTATGAATAACCCAAGGTTTCTCACTGGTTGCTGTGGAAACCATATAACAGGACTAACTGGGCTTTGGTCTAATTTAATCCTACAATTCTTAGGGGCAAAATGGGCAACCAGCAGAAACAACCTAATTGGGGTTTTACAACTGTGTTGCCATTCATATTTGCATTTTGATATATACTTTCATTTTTAAGGAGATATTGAACTGCAGCAAAGAAGGTCAGGGCTTCCTTAGTTAAGGGTGGGTAGAGAAGGGTGTTTTGGCAGGTGTGACTTTTTAGGTTTGGATGAGAAAAGCTTCACCTGGTGAAATTCTCCTTCTGCCCAACTCTTAAGGCGGATCCACACTGCACACGTCTCAGCGCATATGCGTCGGTGTCCCGCCCCCAGGTTCAAACAACAGACTCTGATTGGCTGAACGCGAACATGAATGCAGGCAAAGACAAAGTGGAGTCCAACTCCACTTTGCTGGTGTTCGCATTCGCGTTCAGCCAATCAGAGCCCGTTGTTTGAAGCTGGGGGCGGGACACCGGACACGTACGTGTCGAGACGTGTGTGGTTCATATCCGCCTTTAAAGGTCTAGGAGCCTGGTCTCTGGCTGCTACAGTGGACTTGGCCTTTGTCAGTTTCATGGGTGAAAGTAGCACTAGTGGGACTTGTACCACAGTTGAAAAGCACTGGTTTAAAGGCAGTGCAAGCAAGCCACTGCTTCTGAGAGGTCTATACATAAATTATCTCTCTCTCTTAATCATAGTATCTTATATTATATTATTATTATTATTATTATTATTATTATTATTCACATTTATATTCCACCCTTCCTCCAAGGAGCTCAGGGCAGCACACATGTTACCCTCTTTTATCCTCTCAACAATCCCATGAGCAGGGCTGGCCCAAGACCTACTGAGGCGGTATGCCAAATGCTGCCCCCTCACCTGATGATGTGCTAACCTCTGCGCCTCCTACTCCAAAGTTCTAACTCAGCCCTTCCCTCCACATCTCCTCACTGCCCCTCCCCCTTTTCCAGTCCAGGGAATAGAGTGTGGAGGGGCAATGAAGGCAAGTAGGTGGCTAGAAATGGGCACCCCTCATGAATCTGCTGCCTGAGGCGACCGCTTCAGTTGGTCTCATGGATGGGCCGGCCCTGCCTGTGAGCTAAGTTAGGACAGCCCAGTGATTGTGAGTTTGGCCCAGCATGCCCAGTCAGTCCTAGGCCAACACTCAGACAACTAAAGCTAGTCACGATACAATAATTTACAAGAAGCAGTACTTTTAATTAACACAAACACTCTCCACTTATTCTAATAGCCAAGTTTTTCCTCAACGAAAGAGTAAGGAAACAAACAGCTTGCTTAAAGACCATACAGCTCATTGTCATAACTTCTTCTTACTGCCTATATAAATAACTAACATCCAGAATCAAATGTAGACTTATCAAGTGGCCCAAAAAACTTGACCTGGCCTTTAACGTGACCTGGCTTGGTCTGAAGTAATCAGCAGATGGAAATGTTCCACAGCATGGACACCTGAAATCTGCAGCTCAAATTGTTGTTCAAGACACAACAGAAGAGACTGTTAAAGTTGGCAACTCTGGGCACCAACAGTTATTCATGAATTATCATGATCATGTCCTATGCGTTTGCCAGGGCAGGTCAAGCTGACATGAAATTACGTCCTCAACGTGACAGCTGAGGATGTCTAGAGCTCTTTCCATCCTGCAAACACCAATTTTAAAGAAGCATGTCTTCTATCTGTAAGTAGAAAAATTACCGGTAGAATGTTTTCTATTCTTGTTTTCTTTGTCTTTGTCCAAAACGTTTGTTGTACAATGCAGGTTGGCTGGGCCAGAAGTGCATTGATGAACTTGGCAAATGTCAGTCAGACATGCTTGATTGTCTTGCTCATCATCATCAGGGTGGGATTGTGTATGTATGAGGTGTAGAGTTTTGCCAGATTGGCAGCAATAGCAAGTTTTATTGGAAAGTGATGATTTTCTTTTGTAGGGGGATTATTTTTGTTGCTTATTTCACAAGCTGCACTTTGACATGACTGCAAGTTACGTTATGATTTGCTTGAGGCGCAACCTTTCTGAGAACCCATCTTGACACAGAAGTCCCATCGTAATTTCAAAATACTGAGAATCAGTTGGAGAGGAGCAATGGTGGGAGAGAAGTAGACCTTTTGCTCCTGCTTGTGGACTTCTCAGAGGCAGCTGGTGTACCGCTGTGGAAACAGGATGCTGAACTAGATGGGCCCCTGGCTTGATCCAGCAGGGTTTTTCCTTATGTGTTTACAAAACGTCTGGAAGTGTTTGGAGGGTATCTGATCTGTGCATAGGGTTGCCAGTTGTCAAACTGGAGATCACACCAGCCTCTTTAAAAACCTCTGAAGCAGGGAAAGAAGGTGCAGTTGTTGTGCCCCCTACTCTGTGCCCCATTGCCCCTTTCACCCAACTCCTTCTGTGCCTGTTGCAAGACAAAAAATGGAGTGGGTTTTTCAGGTTTAAAAGCCATGTATATATCGTTTTAAGATTCTTTATGAGCAAAAAATGGATATTTTTTTTAAAGCTTAAAAGCTCCAAAACAATCCACAAAAAAGCACATAAATATCAGAAAGGACCACTGGCGTCGACGGGGGGAAGCGGGGGGGGGGCGGGCCGCCGGGGGGTGTCGCGCGTACAGGGGTGACGCGCGATTCCCCCTACTTACATTTTCGAAGGGAAGGTGGGCCCGCCCGCCCTCCCCTGTGTCCGTTTGGCTCCAAAATGAGCCGAAAACGGAGCGGGGAGGGCGCTCTGCTCCTGCGTGTGACGTCACGCGCGGGGGCGGAGCCTCCCTCTTAAGGGCGACGCGCGCCCCTGCTCTGGGGTGACGCGCGTCGTCGCGACGCTGCTGAAAAGGACACACAAAAACACAATGTTTTGTCACACGATAGCTGTGGACATTGTCAAGTGTAGAAGCAGTGATCTGCTAGGATGTTAACAAGTCAGCAGTCACCCTTCAAACTTTAAAGAAGATTTGGCGCCAAAACAGAGACCAACTAGCCCATGGTAGAAGTCTCTTTGAGGTTTCAAAGAGTTCTCTTCAAACTTTAAAGTCTGAAGAGACTTCTACCACGGGCTAGTTGGTCTCTGTTTTGGTGCCAAATCTTCTTTAAGTTTGAAGAGACTTCTACCACGGGCTAGTTGGTCTCTGTTTTGGTGCCGAATCTTCTTTAAGTTTGAAGAGACTTCTACCACGGCCTAGTTGGTCTCTGTTTTGGTGCCAAATCTTCTTTAAGTTTGAAGAGACTTCTACTACGGGCTAGTTGGTTCTCAGTATAAAGCAGCTTGCCATGAACTCGCCAATGCAGCTTCCCTCCCAGGGTAGTCAGTAGTTATGGGAGGCTCAGCTTGGATTGGAACAGGGTGGGAAGCAAGGATGAATCTCCTCTCCTTCACCCCATTTGTAACTCTAGGGCTCAGAATGAATGTTAATAAGATAGACACTCAAGCATGCAAATTGTGCATAGCTGAAAAACGCGTCAAGGTCTTCCCTGGTATGATGGACAGCGGGAAGAGTGTACATGAAGCATTTTATTCACAGATTGTTCAGAAAAGATTGCATCCGCCCCCACACTGTCTTTTGGGGGGAAGATAATAGTTTCAAGGTTTTTGATTTAATGATATCAAGTAGATAGCGTTTTTTCAGTGAATGCTCTTAACTATTTCATATTCCTTCAGAATCCTCCTGGCTTCTATTTGCTCACTGGATTGTTTGTCATTTGAAGGCCTCACTGATCTCCTGTCACGGACTTTTCTTTCAAAAGTACAAATATTGGCCTTACTCTAGATATATTTATGTAGTGTCAACTATAATCTGCTGTTCCTGAGTTGCAGCCCTCTTCCCATCCCACAAGGGGGTTCAAATAAAATGCACAGTTTAGCTGCAGGCTCACAATGAAGATAAAGGCTTGAGACAAAAGATGAAGGAGCTTGGAGGAGGGGGAAAAATTTGAATTAAAAGGTAAGACTAAAAAGAAGCAAAATGAGTTAAAATATCTATGCAATGATTAGCCTAGCCACAGAAAACGAATCTAAGAAATCTAATCAAACATTAAGAAGGAAATGGAAAAGAGGTGAGTTTTAAAAAAAAAAATTAAGCAAGATGAAGAGACCAGATAAATGTGTAGGGTCAAACTAGACATGACATACAGGGTGCAATCCTATCCAACTTATGCCACTGGTGTAACCAGCGATACAGCGAGAACGGGAGGCCCCAGAACGGAAAGGGGATTCAAATCCCCGTTGAATTCCCCGTTTGGATGGGATTTGAATCCCCTTTCCATTCTGGGGCCTCCCGTTCTCGCTGCACCGCTGGTTACACCAGTGGCATAAGTTGGATAGGATTGTGCTGTAAATGTGTCTTTGCTTTAAAAAAAAAGAAAAGAAAGAGAAAAAAAAAGAATAGCAGACTTCGGTGTCCTGCTCTGGATCAGCACCAGGGCACGGGGTTGGGGGCTTAACCCTTTCCTCTGTGCCATGGTCCTGATAAAAATCCTTCCCCAAGAGCAACATATAGAGCAACATATAACATGGTTAAAATGTGAAGAAAGAAAATGTGAAGAAAGAAGTGTTGAGATTGGGGAAAGGGGAAGACTAGAGAGCAAAATGTCATGAAATCCAACCCTGGATAGAATGAGACTGAGAGCACAATCATCCTAACCTGGTGCTGGGCCGGCATAGCGCATCTTGCACCAGCCCAGAGCCATCAGAAAAGTTACTGTAAGGAAGTTGAACTGGCTCTAGGCCGGCAGAGAGGCCTACACTGGTCCCAGTGCACCAGATCTGTGCAGCGTGCGGTGAGGAGCTGGTAAGTCTTTGCCGCTCGGCGCAGAGGCATTCTTCCGGGGCTGGAGGAAGGGTGGGGGGAGGCAGGGAGGGGGCGTTCCAGGGCAGGGGGAGGGCAGTGACGGGGTGGACTGGACCGGGCAGGGGAGTGGGATTGGTGGCAGTGGTGCATGCCGAATCCTATCCCCCTTCCCTGGCTGGTTTGCCCTACATGGGGCTCCCGGATTTGCGCCAGTGAAATAGCTGGTCTAGGAGATAGCAGATCTAAGGGATCTAAAGAGACCTTAGCAGATCTAAGGAGATCTAATAGCAGATCTAAGGAGACCTGTTCAGGTGGCTGGGGCCTTACCCCGACCTGACCTCCAACACTGCCTGGATGCAGTGTTGGCTGCACCGGCCTCACTACATTACATGGCATAATGTTAGGCAGGATTGGGCTGTGTATCAAGGTTCTAGCAGAATCAGTAGATAAGAAAGGATCTTTTAGAAATATTACCTTAGCTATAGAAAGAACTGATACACCCAATTTTTGGGAGGGAGTGTTGTTGGTGTTGGGAAGGGGGTACACTAAGAGCTCATCTTTCCACATGGTGCCCAATGGCTGACATGTTTTTTTTGGGGGGGGGCATGGGAAGGAACTCTGCTGCAGTGGCTCCTGTAACACAAAAGTAATGTGAGAAAACATTCAAAGGCTTATTGTATGTGCCTGCTAAATGTCAACATTATCTAGAAATTGACATGCGACTGTACTAGCATTAGGCCAAATAATTAATCATAGGGCTGTGCCTTGGCAATTCAGATTTCATTTGGGATGAGAAGGTCCCCGAGTTGTGATTAAACAACACATTGCCTGCAGTAATTATCAGCACTCTAAACAAGGCAGAAAGACTGTTATTTTTTACGCTCTTCCTGGGAAAGCTGTTGGGCAATTACACTCATGGAGACTGTTACCTAGGTGCATAATGCATTTTGATCATAGAAGTGCCAACATAATGTACATAACATGCACCAACCTACCCATGGGGTAGCGCCAAGTACACATGACATTGAGAGCAAATTAGTCAGTTCCGTTAATTACTTTTGATAGATAGTTTGACTCTCTTCTCATTTTCAGAAGTGTTGATGTACAGGGAATATGTAAGCCACTCACCAGAAAGTGGCCTTTTCCAGTCTGTTGGCGGGATTTCTCGTAGCGCAGGCTCTAACAGTAACACATCTTTCATGCATCTGATGGTGGGCTCTAGTCTGTGAAGGCCTATGCTACAATGAATGTGTTTGTCGTTAAGAGGCCACAAGACTCTTTGTTGTTTTCACTAGATAGCGGGGACTGAGGTAAACAGGCTAATCATTTTTTCCAGTGTCGCAGCTATACATAGCTGTTACCATGAACACAGCAGTCATACTCATATAGGCCCCATTCACAGCCAGTGGCACAACTGAGCCTACTATTCCCCATAGAATCATACATCTCTAGGGAGTGTTGTGAATTAAGAAATCAAGTGGGTGGGGCCAGTCATCTTCCAGCTACTGGCATCCTGCTGGGATAGAGAGTTTCAGTTGGCTGGAAAAAATCCATGCAGGTAGCCCTCTCCACATGGTTTTGATATTCACATACTCTTCTGAGTAGCATGGGATTGTACCATGAAGTGAAGGAGCAGCTTCCATGCCAGCAGATGTATGCGTAGGGAGGCATACCTGTGATAGTAAACTAATGACCCAATCCTATCCGGGCCAGCTGTCAGCAGAACGCATGTTCCTCCACCAGCAACGACTACCTTACGGCAGTTGTAAAAACCACTCCGGCAGTGCACAAACTTGCACACTGTAGGAGCTCCAGTGGAGAGGTCAGAGCAGCCTCTCATGTGCCAGTGGATTGCTGGTGCAGGTCTGAGTAGACCCGTCTGTGCTGTGGAGACACCCCCACTCCCCGCATAAGGAACATTTGTTCCCTTACCCAGAGACGCCCGGGTCTGCCCCTCCCCAGGATGCAGTGGTAGCCTTTTTGGCGCTTCTGCATCAGCGGGGGGAGGGGGAGGATAGGGTCAGAGTGTTAGGCAAGAAGGA
The DNA here is from genome assembly GCA_026170595.1 of Plestiodon gilberti rubricaudatus. Taxonomy (NCBI): domain Eukaryota; kingdom Metazoa; phylum Chordata; class Lepidosauria; order Squamata; family Scincidae; genus Plestiodon; species Plestiodon gilberti. Next base: position 20,213,893 of record JANXHW010000002.1, on the reverse strand, counting down.
CAAGGCAATGGCCGCTACCTGGGGCCGGCCCACCCAAGAGGCCAACTAAAGCTATCTCCTCAGGCAGCAGATTGGTGAGGGGAGGTACCCATCTCTGTCTGCCTACTTGTTTCCACTGCTCTGCTTATTCCTTCCACTCCTTGGGTTTGAAAAGGAAGAGGGGGGCATAAAGGAAGAGTAAATGTGGAGGGGAAAAGTGCGCTGAGCTGGAACATTGGAGTGGGAGGAGCAGAGATTGGCACATTGTAGGGGGATAGCATTTAGCAGCAGGCCACCTCAGGTGGTCTTGGGCCGGGCCAGCCACTACCACAGGTGTAACTTTGTGCTCATCATTTGTGAAGAAGCTGTTCCCCATCCTCTTGGTCATCCTGTACCCCACAAAAATTTGGTTACTCAAAAGAAGTACTAGATCTCTTTGGCCTGCTCCAATCAGGAAAGCATCTTGTGATAGAAGCCCCCATGTACAGTATAACCTTGCTCTCCAGCTTCAAAGTCTTTCCTAACGGTCATGTCTTCTCCCCAGACAACATCCTTCAATCATGAAAACACTCCTTCCACAACCCACTCTGTCTCCCAAATGTCATGTCCCTTTGGGTCAAATTAGACAAGATGTTTATTTGATGCTTAGCTGCTCATTCTCTTTTCTACATAATTGCCTGGGGGGGGGAGGAGCAATTCTGCTCAAGGTGGGAGGAGAGAGGCATTAACTCTTTCCCTGACATGGCTCTGATCATGGATCCCTATGGCCTTTGAAGAGAACTTCCATTTGTGTCAATTAGCAGCTGAGGGGGGCACAACCGATGCAGAAAGAGTTAAATCCCAGCCCCCTTGCCATGTTCCCAATTCGGATCACCCTCCCTTGGATCTGTTATTCAGAAAGGAAAAGGCAAAATGTACAACTGCTAAGCATGCCATAAATGTCTCATCTAATTTGATATTTTGCCCATCTGCATAGTTTAGAGCTTCTCTTTCACATTCCCAACTCCAATGCAGCCAAACATCACAGTATCAGCTTCCCACCCCCACCCCATGTTTACTGAGTTAGTGGCAAATCAGGCAGTTAAAGATGCAGGAAGCCGCTTACAGAAATTTGAGAATTCTCCCAGCAGACTTTTAATCTGTTGTGTTTCTTGACTGTTACTTTTCCATTGGGATAGTCATCCTCTGGTTTGTTTTGCTATAAAGCTTCCATTTCATCTACAGTTCCCGCTTGTTTAAGTAATGTGCAAACCCTGGTTTGCACAATTTCCAAAGCTAAAAACCCTCATTTTGGTTCAATTACCTCCTTTCCTATTTCAACTAACAGCAGAAGACCCACAGGAATAAACACTGGTAGCATTTGGCTGTTTTTGCACTAATAGTGTGCATTATTCAAATTACTGTTACATTTATCCGATATGCATCCTTTGGGAAACTAATCATAAACAAAGGAATTATATGGTAGCAAGAGAGCATGTTTGAACTATAAACTAGAGCCTGCTCTGTTAGGTTTGTTTCCTCTATGAATAGGGAACAGGTAAGGCAGCCCCAGAAAAGGGTTACCAATTCTTGAAATAAAACATTCTTTACCATGATAGAGCTTCTAGGTTGGGGTCAAAACTTAGAATGGATATGAGAGTGAAGCTAGGGTCAGATCTTGGCACTTTTTTTTAGAGGGAGAGGCTGTTGCAAAAGGTATTTGCTACCAATTAGGAGTCAGCCAGGAGTTATCAAAAACAAATTCTGTATTTTCAACAAATCTGCTGAACCTCCTGGCGCTCGCGCTCTCAAGAAATGGGGCCAATGGTCTTTCTCGGATCCTTCTTAAAATGTTTGCAAGTCATCCGTTTTGCAACTGTAGTAATCGCCCACGCGGATACTTCTGATTCAGAAGTATAAGGCAGCCTCATACATTCAAAAGGTAAGATTGTTTAAAGTCCCTTACTCTTCATTTCACATCTATGAAGCAAAAGTGACATCTGGTGGCTGTTGCAGGGCCTCTGCACTGGGCGACAATTCCAATCCATTAACGTTTTCTGTACTGCAAAGGTGAATGGATAGAAGCATGGTATTATTCTTCACTGTTAAGTAGCTCACTTTAAAATAAATGCACATTAGCCCTACCTCTAATTTTTTTAAAAGAATATTGATCAAAGAGCCCCTAATGAAATTTTGTTATAGCACCCTTCAAAGAAAAAGTTCAAAATGGCGTACAAGGTACAATGGTGTAGTGGTTTGGGAGTCGGACTTAGACCTGGAAGATCCAGGTTCAAATCCCCGCTCAGCCACGAAACTTCCTGGGTGACCTTGGGCCAGTCACTATCTCTCAGCCCCACCTACCTCACAGGGTTGTTGTGAGGACAAAAAGGAGGGGAGGAAATACGTACACCACTCTGAGCTCCTTGGAGGAAGGGCGGTATAAACATGTGAAAAATAAATAAATAAAACAAGAATCACATCAAATCAACAAAGGTATACACGGTTTTATCACCTTTGCTCAAAGAAATCTCTCCAGCTGTACTGCAAATGCCTGTTGCAGAAACTTCTAGGGATAGTTCCTCCCATTGAGCAGACAGATGGAATCTGAAGGAGGTCCTGATTAGATGGACAGAATTGGCAGGTGGCTGATAAAGCAAGAGGCGATCTCTAAAGTAGGAAAGGTTAAGCAACAGATTCACTACTTTGCAAGCGGCTTGCAGCCAGACAGGATCACTCACAGTCACGGTCGGTCGTTGGCAGTGAATTTTCCTGTACAGGAGCCGCTCACTCACAAGTGTCAGTGGGTTAATGCCTAGCGGAGAAGAAGGAGGGCGCAGGAGCGGCAGCAGCAATCAGAGTCACACCAGCTGAGCTGCAACTTTGCCACTGCTGCCTCCTTCTGCAAGAGGAGAAGTAGAATCCAATCCAAGGAAAAGGAGAGGGGCATTGCTGTTTGTTCTTGCAACTTGGAGACTTGTTTAACCATGAATATAAGTGCTATAACTCCACTGGCGGGTGGGTTGGTGTGTGTATCAATTAAGCAAAGAGGAATACTCCTGTGTGTCTAATTCCTGCTCCCACCTGACCTTACTGCCCTACTTGGGACTGTGTTCAAATATAAGCTATGCATACATTATTTGAGCAATATGAAGGTGACATTATTATTAATAAGAATATTTATATACCGCTTTTCAACAAAGTAGTTCCCAAAGTGGTTTCCATAGCCAAACAAATCAATAAACGACCTTAGGTCCACATAACAACATGTGCCCGACTTCAAATCAAGGTGGTTTTCACCGATGCAAATGCAGAAACTCACAGCTTCGGTTAGTAGTTGTCACATTTATTTCAACTGATTCTCTTACTTGTGAAACAAAGTAGTATAACTTCAGAAATTGACTTGTGGGGCTCTAGGATATTCAAGTCTTACTCTAAGTGTGTCCAATATCAATCTTTGATTTTCTGAGTTGTGCCATCTGAGCAACCTAACCCTTTTCGACAGCGGAGGACAGGAACGGAACAAGAGAGGGTGGTTGGCCAGAATGACCACTCCAATTCTTCGTTCCGTTTTCTGGTCCCACTCTCTGACTTTTCAGCAGAGCAGGAAGCTCGCTGGGACGGGAGGAAGAGCTGCCCTGGTGGTAGCATCGACAAAAGCGTAGGGCAGCTGATGGCCACCTCTACCAATTCACTGGTTAAATCATGGGGATCATTTAGTGGACGGGCCATGCGCCCCTGCTCTCAAACACATGCCTTTTAAAGGATTTTCATGGTCCAACCTAGAGATACCTAGAACCTTCTGCATAAAAAAACAGGGGCTCTACCCCTGCTCTGTGGTCTCTCCCCTAAATAATAATAATTTACCAAGTGGTGTCACAGTGGATGTAGAATCAACCACACAAGAGAGCTTGTTAACTGTAACACGCCTGCATTATGGTATGGAGAGTTTCACCACTTGTCTGCTTCCGCGAATATTGGAAGCAGTTAAATGTTGGGCAGGTAAATGTCTCCTCATTACATGGGCAGATGCTATTGACAACTATGGTAGTTCCCCATGCTGTTGCATGCCCAATGTACCATGCAACCCTATGGTAAACAGTAATCTGTATGTGTCCCACCTCCCAAAACTGTTAGCAGTTCCCCTAACTTCAACTGAGTATGTGCAGTAGGGAATCCTCCAATGGGACCATTTCACAGCAGCTTGAAATTCCAAAGCATGCTGAACTGTGAATGCTAACAGCAGCCTAATGTGGCCACAATCCCACCCCTCTTATCTGCATCTCAAACCGCATTGAAGACAGTACTGGCCCTCGTTAGTAAGAATAATCTCTTGCCAAACATGGCAAGTTAAGAGGAAGAGGTGTTCACATCAAGTATTGCTGATAAATGGCATTTTTTTAAAAAAAGAATTCATCACTCTAAATAGTCCTGATCATTTGGCATTTTTATGCTCAATTTCTCCCAGTATCCACTCGATTCCATTCAACAGGCCATCTAACGTTGCAGCTTCAGCATCCTGTATCTGTAAAAGCAGGAGAGAGAGAGATTGGTGTCTTGTACGGAACTTACACGCAGAGTACCGTGGTGATGGCCAGGAAGGAGGACATTCCAGGATAGCAGTACATATTACAAGGGACATAATGTGAGGATTAGTTCTTCTTTAACGTTCTTCATAAGACTTTATAAGAGTCTGGTGCAGTTGGGAGAGCTGCTGCCTTCAAAGCCCGAAGACCGGTGAACTTGATAAGTTCGAGACACGCCGCCAGCAAAAAGCTGTGAAAGCTGTCGTTCGACTGTGGGAGGCGCCAGCCAGCAGAATTGTCAGACTGTAAAAAGGATACCACCTGGAAAGTAGCCGTTCATGAAAGATTGGACATTTATATATATTGTAAAAAAAACCAAGGGGGGTTAGGACAGCCTGCCCATGTACAGCGCCTTGGATTAAAGTCAGAGGAGAAATCCAATGATCAAGAAAGGCAGTATATAAATACTGTATATTTATTATTAATTATTATGTGAAATAACCCAGAAATGGAGCCCTAAAGCAAGACAGGACTTGGGATGAGGTGTGCACTGGCACTATTTTATAGGTGTTTTTTTTTAAAGCACACAGAAAAAAAGCCATTATTGTGTAGACATGCTCAGTACTCACAAAGTAAAGATATTCAAAGGAAATGTGTGAATTGCCTTGTTAGGTCAGATCAAGGTTCGTTAAGTTGAGCCTTTTGTTTTCAAAAGCTGCCAACAAAATGCCTCTGGGAAGCTGGCAAGGAAGGTATGAATTGCCACCCCTTGATGTCTGCCCCCAACATCTGGCATTCAGAAGTGTACCATCTCTGTACATGATGAAGCTTAAGGGAGAGGCCATAGCTCAATGATAAAACACGTTTTGTACGTAACCGGCCCCAGTTTGCTTTCCTGGCATCTCCATGTAGGGCTGGGAAACATCCTGGCCTAAGAGCTGGAGAGCAGTGGCGTTGCCTCATATGGGGCGGTGGTGCGGCGGGCCCCAGGCTGGCCGGGGGGGCGTAGAGCGACTCGGCTTGCCGCCGAATTTCGGCGGGAAGAGGAAGCAACAGACGAAGAAAAAATAAAAAACAGACCGCAGCGGTTTGCCGCCGAATTTCGGCGGCAAGCCGAGGATCTTAAAGGGGCAGAAAGGCAAATGGAAGACGATACTTTCGGGCCCCCAGGCGCTGCTGCTGCTGCCCCAGGGCGCTGTTGCTGCCCTCCAGTTTGGCGGCGAATGTCTTGGGGGCGTATTGGGGGGCGTTTTGGGGGGGGCACAACAGAGCAACAGACGAAGAAACAAACAGACAAAGAAAAAAAAAGAAAATGGACCGCAGCGGAAAAAAAAAGAAAAACGGAAAGCGTTGTTGCTTGCTGCCCTCCAGTTTGGATCCATGAATGTCTTGGGGGAGTATTGGGGGGCGTTTTGGGGAGCGTATTGCACCGTTTTGGGGGGCATATTGCACTTTTTACAGCGTCTTGCCTGAATGTGTGGCTTCCTGCTTGCATCACATGACCCTTCCACTGCCTGCCTCAGAACAGAGCTGAAGTTCACAAGTTCAACATCAATTAAGTTCTTGTGGATGTGAGTACAGAGCTTTAGCCTTTTTTTTTTAGCTTTTCTATTTTTTGACAGTGTACCTGTTAATTGCTGCATGTTGCTGTAGTGTATATAGCATGTAGTTTTCTTCGAAAGTATTGTTTGAAAGAATTTATTTTTAATTATTTTTAAAGTAATTTTAAAGTAATTGTGTACTTGTCTTGATCTGCTTTTTTAAACCGTTCATGAATTGCTACATTTTGAGTTGTGATTTTAAATTGTGAGAGATGCATTGGGCGTTTTTGCGGCGTTTGGGCATGAGCGGCGCTACGCCTAAACCCATACAAATGGCCTTGTTGCACATCAGACACACACAATATTCACTTACTTTCTACTCCAGCAAAGACCACTGGGGAAGGACATTGTTGCAGGGTGGGTGAGGACCTTGGTGGGCTTCCAAATTTTTGTGGCGCTACGCCGTGGGGCGTCAAGGGTTACGGCCCCGCGTTTTTATGGGGGGGCGTCAAGGGTTTGGGCCACGGTTGAAAAATGGTCTGGCTACCCCTCTGCTGGAGAGTCACTGCAGATAACAGGGAGCCAGGAGGACCAAGAGTCAGATTCATATAAAGCAGCCTCATGTATACAGTACATGGGTTACATTGCAATCCTGACTAATAGCATTTGATGGATCTATCCTATGTGCATTTGTCCCATCCTTTTCTTTAAAGCCGGGGCATTCACCGCATCCTGTGGTGGTGAATTTTATAAATTAACTATGTACAGTGTGAAGAAGTATTTCCATTTGTCAGTCCCAAATCAGATACTAATTATCTTCACAATACAAAGGTGGAAGAAAGGAAAGGTACTTGGAAAAACACATAAAAAAGCTACCATCCATGGTTGGTTGAGCTGGTTTAGTTGCAGCTGATGTGCCATGTAAACACAAGGAATCCGTTCAATCCCAGCACGGGAAACACAGGACAAAATCAGCACAGGTCTATCTTTAGGTCCCAGGGCAGGATCAAGCATTGCCGCCATTCGAGCACATTCCACTGGACGGCTGTGTTCTGCAAAAGAGACATGTTTCATCATCCTGTGCACCTCAAAACATTCTTTCCAATGTGTCAGCCTGATTCAACACTCCTTACTTTTATGAGCTTCGGCATCTGCAACATAGATGAAGCCATCAATTAGCCCGCACATGTGTTTAACATGCTCAATCAGATTGTACCGCGTTGTTCCATCAACACAGGTCTCTTCGCAGAACATTTTGTTGATGGGGCTGGGGTTTTCCTCCCTGGCTCTGCGTCTCTCCTTGCTGGAACAAAGAGACAACTTGTTATTCCTTTTTGCACAGTACCTGAACAAAGATGTCGAGACAACTCAGAATTAAAGAACTTGAGAACCGGTGCCTTAGAAAAGAGTAATACGGGCCAGGTTGCATTCTGTGCAAGCAAACAAACCATTTGGTTATCTATTTTGGCCCTTGGAGAACTGGTTCAAGTGTAGCTGCTTGGGAAATTGGGTATCTGAAGGACCCTCTCCTCCCACATTGATCGACCTGCATTTTGCAATCATAATCAGAGATTATTCTGTGGTGTTCCAATGCTGACAGAGGCATGGCTGCGGGGAGGGATGCCTGCTACAGCCTTTTCAGGGGCAGCTCCCAAGTTCTGGAATCCCTGCTATGAGAAGCTCAGTTGGACCCTACACTGTCCCATCTTCAGCTGGGCAGTCGAGACCTTGCTATTTCTCTTGGCTCTCTTTGAGTCTTCTGGGCTACAGTGCCTTTATTGGCTCGATTGCTGTCTGCCTTGTCTTTGATCGTCTGACCATTGGTTGTTTTTAATTGCCACTTTAAACTGTTTTCATATCATGGCAGCCTTGATGGTCCCTTCATTGGGCAGCCTCGAAGTATTAAAACATGTGTTTTAAGGGTGTATAACACAGATGTCGTTTTCACAAATAGTAGATCAGGAAATAAACTTGTTTTGGGTCTATAAAGGGTGCAGGTGGGGGCTCACAAGACTGAATGCTCTTCGATACTAAAATCTCAAATCGCAAAGAAAACTAACATGCCAAGAGGACAGCTGAAACAGAACCCTTCTCCCTGATATGCTACTTTTCTATGTGCAGGAAAGCTTTTGTATAGAAGAATATTAATGGCCCTATCCTACCTGGGCTGGGCGGTGGCGGTGCACCTCTCCTGCTGGTGCTGACTGCCGTAAAGCAGTCAGTGCCAGTTGTAAAAGGCAATCCGGCAGCACACTCAGTGGCACGCTGCTAAGACAGTGGCAGGAAGGCCAGAGCCTTCCCGCTAGTGCCAGCAGATTCGGAGCTGCCCACCGCCAAAGGTAAGGTGGTGGGGGAGGGTGGAACAGGGGCAGGGGAAAGAGCGGTGTCACGGTCCTGTATCCCAAATAAGGATTCACTGACCATAGGCTTTCTCCCCTTTCTGGTATCTCAACTCAGGCCAAACAAAAGATAGCTAAACTGGGGCAAGGAGTAACCAGTTCCTTCACAAGAAAACCCCTTACACAGGGCTAGTAACATAAGTCAATGTATTAAGACAAGTTTTAAAATCAAAATTTATCTATCAAGGGTATATTAAAACCCATCAGCCGACAGAACATACAAATCATCTACAATTTTTGAACAAGAAGAGTAGAGAACAAAAGGGGACTAACTTCGCATGATTACTCACAGCGCAATCCGACTTAACTTTTGTGCTAGTTTAACCAGTGGTGCAGCGAGAACGGGAGGCCCCAGAACGAAAAAGGGATTCAAATCCCCTTTGAATTCCTCTTTTGGAGGGGATTTGAATCCCTTTTCCATTCTGGGGCCTCCCGTTCTCGCTGCGCCGCTGGTTAAACCGGCACAAAAGTTAAGTCGGATTGCGCTGTCACTCATTCAGATGGTCAGAGAAAAAGGCATGTCTCTCACCCAGTTCTAAAAGTCCTTTATATCCTCAACCCCCAAACAAATCAACTAACCAGCCTTTCCTTCTCACTAATCAAACTGATTCCCCCTAGTTGGTACAAATAATTACATATTACAAAGACAGAATTAAACTAAAGCCTTAAAGGAACCAGTACATTTATTTATTTTTCACATTTTTATATCACCCTTCCTCCACGAAGCTCAGAGTGGTGTACATATTTCCTCCCCTCCTTTTTGTCCTCACAACATCCCTGTGAGGTAGGTGGGGCTGAGAGATAGTGACTGGCCCAAGGTCACCCAGGAAGCTTCGTGGCTGAGCAGGGATTTGAACCTGGATCTTCCAGGTCTACGTCCGACTCCCAAACCACTACACCATCCTGGCTCCATACATTACAAGTGGGTTCGGCGGCAGTGGTGGTGGCCAAATCCTAACCCCCTTCTCAGACCCGATCTCGCGTTGTGTGTTCACGTGGATCTGAGCCAGCTAAGCTGAGGCTTGCTTTCAGGTAAGGGAATGAGGGGGTGGGGGCAAGAATAGAATTGGGCTGTAAGTCAGGTGTGCCCCCTGCCTGCAGTTGGACAGTCCAGGAGCAGGTTTATCTCCTCATCTGCTGCTTGCATGAACTAGGCCTCAAGTCAGAGCTGCGCTATAGGCATCTGGGCTAAGTGAAACGTTTTGAGAAACAGAAACCCAAGTTCCTTTTGGGAGCATGGTAGGAAATCTAACGCATCTTCAAACAGGCTATGCCTCTCCTTCCCATTAAACAAACCTTACCTGGTCTTTGAATACAGTGTCAGTATATTGATTTTCTGATAGCCATTAAAATGAAATGTGACTCCTGATCCAATCCCTGAGACAAAAAACAAATAAAAAACAAGTGTTGGAGATATGTTTAAACCTGCCAAACCTTTCCTGTGTGTCTGGAAACCAAGGTCTTCCTCACTGCAGGCTCAAATGCAGTTTGTATAACTCAGATCGAGTTCTCACAAGCAACAGACGAGGAGGTAAACCTGCTTCCAGGCTGTACAAACTGCAGGTGAGGGCTCCCATACAAACTGACGTCTGCTTCTCCATTCAAAGATAAAAACAGTTGAAAGAAAAGAGGAAACTTTGAACTTGTAGGACATAAGGAATTCCATTAATGATACAGCAGCATGTTCTTGATATTGAACGACAGAAAGATCTTAGTAATGTAACGGAATTTTGTATTAGTGAGGAACTTAAATATATTGTGGCTCCAATAACTTATCTTACTCAATTGGAGATCCCAAAACATAGACGGGCGTTTACACTGGCTCGCTGTAGTGGATTGCCCTCAGCAGTGCTAGAGGGTCGCTACAGAAAGATCCCTTTTGCAGAGCAGCTATGTCCTTGTGGGGTGGAACAGGTGGAAACTACTGAGCATGTTCTGCCGAACTGTATGTTATATAGAGATATACGTACCACCTTTATCTCTCCATTGCTGGTTAAGCTACCAGGCCGTATGAGCCAGAAATATAGTTTTTGCTTCTATCAGACTCCAACTCTGCCGTTACATACAGTGTTGCTAAATTCTTTGCAGCTGCAATGAGTATCCGAAGAAAGATGGTAAATTGTGGACTTTCTAACTTGGTATATGGGACCTCTGATGGGATGTGTATTTAATTTATAGCTTGATATGATAGTTGATTCTTATTTTGTTCATTTTATTGTTAGTATAGATTATAGATTTATAGATATATTTAACATTCTAATTCAGAGCAAACTTTTATTGTAGATTTTATAGCATTAAGTATGGGTTGATTGGGGGTTGGGGGGTCTATTTTATTTTAATTTCTTGTCTTAATTGATGTTCATGATGTTTCCTTTGGCTCTGTATTGGTAACTTTTGCGCTGGTCTGTGACTGCAATAAAGATTGATTGATTGAATTCCATTATCAGACCATTAGTTCATCTAGCTAAATATCCAATCTCTCCCAAGTTTGGGACAGAAGTCTTTATCAACCCAGGGATACTTGTACATGGAATAACTTCTTTCTGAGAAGATCCACCTGAACAGGATGCAAGCAAAGTTAAGACTGCTACATTTAAATCAATTTAAAATGTTCTTTTTAAAAATATACACAAAAAAGCAAACTTGTATTACCATGAATTTGTCTAGACGGGAGACCAGCAAGTGGCAAAATCTCTGGACTAGTCATCATCTTATACACCAAAGATTCGTCTAAGTCTTCCAAGCCTGGTCCAAACATAGCAAAGCGAGGCAATGACCACAGTTTCAACCACTGTAAAAAGTACGCCTTGGCATCCTCATTGGACCAACTGGACTTGGGGCATGTTTTACGTCCAGAAAAGGAACAGCACTTCTTATACCTGAAAAAAATTAAGTGTCTTTTCAGTACGTTCTCTAAACCTGTTAAGCTGAAGAGTCCTGCAAATGGTATAGAACAGGGGTTCCCAACCTCTTCCCGGCCAAGTACCACCTCCGGCACCACTCTCCTTCTATCATCAGAAGTGACAGGTGATTACATCATCGCCAGTTACTTCCGGGTTTTCAGAGGCCAGAAAACACAGGGAGGCGGCTCTGGGCAGGTGGGAGGGCCCTTCTCAGCGTTCCCGAGAGGCTCGGTCAAAGGCAGGAGCCTCTTGGGAGCAAAAATCCACCACCAGAAGCTCTGCATCGGAGCGGGATTCCAGTGGTCCAAGTACCACCAGCAGTTGGCCGAAGTACCACTGGTGGTACTACCGGTAGTACTACAGGTTGGGAACCCCTGGTATAGAAGAATACCTGATGCTTTAACACTGTTGAAGGTAAGCGGAAGTGGACCTGAACTGTGCCTGGATGGGAAAACCCTGGGAGTCCAATATAAGCTGCTCTGAGCTTTCCAAAGAAGAGCAGGATATAAACATATTAAACAGAAAGCGCCCAGATGTAAAATTGGCTTACAATCTCTCTGTGCTCCATTGTATCACCCCTACTATTGCAGTCTTTGTCTGCCAAACCTAGTATATTTGCCAGAAAGAAACTGGGAGCATCTATATACAGGTACACACTACAAGAGATTGGTGAATGAATGACTACAAGCCACCTGAATCTGTGAGCTTCTTCAAGGCAATTGATTTTTGGTTCAACTTTAGATTAGTTATCTAAATCTTAGATATTTACTGTAATCTTAAATACTTACCTGGCTCTTCGGCCTTAGAAACGGAGACGAGCACCGCCCCTAGAGTCGGACACGACTGGCTTTCGAGCAGGGTATACCTTTACTTTAGAATACTTACCAGACCACTTACTTATGAGTAGATATACCTATGATTGCATTATACTACCATCAGCATAAACAACATTCAGTGAAGGTACAGCTCCAGTGAAAGAGGACACAAACTTTTAACAGTGAAAGTAAAACATTTCTCAGCCATAGATCTTACAGCACCCATCAATACAAATGGCATCAGAAGCACAACACAGGAAAATTCCAGCCATACCTTTCTCTCCCACGACATGTGTGACATTAGCATAGCAAAGCTAGGAAGGTTGTGCTGATCACCAATTACTGGTGCTGTGCATATCTTGAATAGACTTGAGTGCTGTGTAGAAATGTTATTTCATGGCTTTGGGGCCTCACAGTTTGTGTGCCTGTGTACACGAGAATAACATTTCATACATCTGATAAAGTTAGCTCTAGTCTACAAAAACTTATGCTATGATCTTTAAAGGTGTGTTTAAAGTCTTAAAGAGCATAAAGACTCTTTCTGTGTTTGCTAAAACCAGCAATAACTTAGTTCATCTACACAAAGCCTTCAATGAGCATCTCAGGATCACCAATAAGTCTTGTACAAGAACTATACAGAGGTTCTACTTCCTTTGTTAATAGTTGCTTCTCCTATCAACACATAAGTAAATGTGTACTAGATAAAATGAAATAGAACAACTGCCACCTGTGGTTCAGTTGGATTTCTGACCTATGAGACACGGTGGCGTCGCTGGAGCGGAACACTAAGTTCCGCACCGCTCTGACCCTCCGTTACTCACTGGCACGAGGCGGCCCTGCCCCCTTGCCTTCGGAGCCATTCAGTGGGGCGAAGGCAACATGCAGGAGACGCTACTGATGAGACTCCCAGTGCAAGCCCATACATGTCTACTCAGAAGTAAGTCCCAATGAATTTAGTGAGACTTACTTCCAGGTAAGTGTTAATAGGATCACAGCCTTACTGTCATGCACACTGTTGGTACTAAATGTTAAGTGAATCTTCACAGTAGTGGTAGCAATGTTGCTTCAAATAAGAATTTAGATAACATTTCTAACCTTTTATATTTAAGGCCATAGACAGAGAGTCTCAAGACGATACTTACACTTCCATGTAATCACACGGAGCGCTATCATCCAGCTCAGCGAAGGATCTGTTAAATATGTTTGCATCTGGGAGCGACTTCCAGTCAACAGAGTGCCAAGAAGGGAGATCCCGAATGAGAAGATACCTCCACAGTAAGGGATCCTGCACGGTTAGCCTCCAGTAGCGGTTTGTGCTTCCCAAATAACTCAGATCTTTGGACGTGAGAAAGGACATTATGTACAACTTCACATCAATCTGAAATAAAGTGGAAAATGTATTTAGCACTTTAAGAACATAAGAGCCTTGCTCAAGGAGATGTAGGTAGGTAATATCTAGTTCAATATTCTGACAGTGGCCAACCAGATGCCTCTGGTTGCATGAAGGTGATAGTTCTGACTGTTGTTCTCCAGCAATTGGCATCCAGAGGCATGCTGTTTCTGAACCCAGAGAAAGTACAGTCATCACAACTAACAGCTGTTGATGGACTTACCCCCTTTTTGAACTTGTCTAACCTCTTTTATATTAAAGCCATCTAGGTTAGCAGCCATCACCAATACAGGCCCAAGAAAAGGCAAATGAGACACAGACAAAGTGAGCAGTACATCTTCATTTTGTTGTTGTTCAGTCGTTACAGTATATTATTGCTATATCTTATTTTGGCAGATGCACTGATATACTGGTATGTGCACACATGCGAGAAGTATTATATAGTGTGTTTAAGATGGGAGTAGTACAGTTACAGTATAGTGTGTTTATTTTACCTAAAAGCTGTACTTGAAGAGTAAACGTATACAAAGTACAGTAACCATCCACAACAACAGTCATTGGAGAATATAATCTTGCCAGCTTAGCTATGCAGCTAACTGAACACCTGTAATGGCAAAGAAATCTTTGGGCTCAGAACTTTGCAGCAAGCAGAACAGGAACTAGTTACTAGAGCAAACTTTAAATGGGTACAACGAAGCTACTACCACTTGCTGTTGCCTGATAAATAATAACCCCCCTTCTGAATGAATGAATCCTTTTTCTCCCTCCCTCCTTGCATGTTCTTTCAGTCTACTACGAACATGGTTTCAGCCAGTGGCAACCGCCTTTAATTTTCATTCCAAAGACCTGCAATTCCCCATCGCGCGTTTGCTCCAGAAAAACTAAATGAATGGGGGGAGGGGGAGGAGGAGGGAAGAAACCGTCCCCAATCAGAGCAGCGGGGGAGGCGCCAAAGCGAGGCCGCGTATAATGATGTTGATGCTTCCAACGCAGCAGGAAGTAGAAGTAGAGCGAAGGAGTTGCCCGGTTAGAATTGGTCAAGTTGGCCGGGGGAGGGGGAGAGGCGCTTACCGGCAGAGCTTCCAGGGCGCTGGACTGCTGCTGCTCCTCCTCGTGCGCTCCCTCGGCCGGCCTGCCGTTGTCGCTTGCCGCGGGGCTCCCCCAGGGCCCCCATTTGTCCCGCAGGAGGCGGAGGCTGCTGCGCAGCGCCGACTCTAAGCGACGCCAGTCCCCGCCGTTGCTCGCTGCCATTGCCAACTGAGATCGCCGCCTTCGCGGCTCTTGAGCAAGTACGAAGCAGGCGCGGGAGCGACAGTGGAAGAAGCCCTGTGCGCTTTTGCGGCCAAAGTACAGCAGCCGCGTGGCGAGCCCAGGAGACCCGGCAGGCGGCGCAGCGACAACAGGGAAGTCCCGCTAGGCTGGCCCGAGCTTCTTTCGTCAACTTTGGGGTGGAGTCACTCCGCCTCCCGCCCAGGCCACACCCAAAAGGCTTCCCCCGTTGTGCTGTTAACCGCAGGTGGCTTCACGCATCAGTTTCAATTGAATAAGCGGTTCCGTCCAGAGTTGTACTGATGCAGGCATCGTGCCGAGGTGTTTGCTTGCAACGGAGCATCACAAAACCTCATGCAGCCCCCTCTTTCTAAAACGCCAGGCTTTACAGGGAAGAAACCCTTCCAACCAACTCCTTGAAGACAGTGTCTTCATTTGTAAAATGGCTATAACAAGGCATGCAAACTAGCAGCCTCATTTTACAGGAAAGCACAGGAAACAAACATCCGCGATAGGCAAGAGGCTTGCCTTGGACTGACTCATGCTTTCCAGATCAAAATCTAGCTCTTGTCGGACATCTAGCCTTTCTGCTCCATTTTTGGAAACAGGCACTCCAAATGCCACTGCAGTAGCCCCCCATGCTATGCTATGGTATCAAGCGTGCCTCCTCTAGTCTGCCTACCTGATTGACAAAATTTTTGTGATCATTTACAATGGAACGCTATTTCACTCCTAGCCACAAGGGCAAACTATGATTAAAACAATAGCTAAAAAGTAAAGATGTTTCTACCCATCTTATGGTAAGCAGAAATTCAGCGGTGTAGGAGCAGATACAGAAAGTCATATCACTTTAGCCTATAGAAATTGGATCCCATTTCTCTTTTAAAAACAACTATTTTAAAATCACTTTACTCAATCAATGCAAGGTAGTTTACAATATAATCACACACACACAAGCCACAGCACAAAACCAGTAAAGACTTGTGTGATCTTGTGTAGTTGAGGCTAACAAAGATGCTCTGACTATGCACATAAAACCACCTGTATCTAAGGTTATTCTAGAATGTATAGAATGCATGGTTCCATATAACCACAGTAATGGAGCCAGAATGATGTAGTGGTTTGGGAGTCGGACTTAGACCTGGAAGATCCAGGTTCAAATCGCCGTTCAGCCACGAAGCTTCCTGGGTGACCTTGGGCCAGTCACTATCTCTCAGCCCCACCTACCTCACAGGGTTGTTGCGACGACAAAAAGGAAGGGAGGAAATATGTACACCACTCTGAGCTCCTTGGAGGAAGGATGGTATAAAAATGTGAAAAATAAATAAGTTGTAGAGCTGAATCTCAAAGTATTATCTATGTGACAGGTAATAGTTTTTCAGGGTTTCAGACCTTTCTGAGACCTTGTGGGAGAGTCCCTCATACACCATATAATTTCACCATGCAGAGCAAGTGATAGTTGGGCTTATGATTAATGTCTCTGCTAGCCTTGCTAGTTGGTAAATGATAGTTGCATGACTCAGCATCTGATAGTTGCATGACTCAGCTAACATGATAGTTGAATGACTCAGCATTAAGATGCAAATAGCTTGCACTCAGCTCTATTCCCTCCTTACCTCACCACACCAAAACAAAAAACAAGCTTCCTCCAAATTTTTTTGCCCACCTGAACACCAAATACCAAAGGCTACTAAAGTGAGAACTACTTCAGCGCAAACCCCCCCCCCCCCAAGTGATTAGAGTAGCTTTGTTAATCTCAGGATGATCACCAAGTTGTACAGCAGTTCCAATTATGTGTGTACTTAAATTACAAGATGCACCAAAATTTTGGAATTTTTGTTTAACGTTATACAGACAGAAATACAGAAGCATAAAGGCTTTTTCAGTTCAATGTTTCATCCCAGGAACATACAACTAACACCTGCTTAAAATGAGATTAAGAACTATTTAAAATAGTTCAATATAAGCTTTGCATTTTGGGTATCCCAATCATGTCCTCTTAAAGGTCCTTCACACACAGCTACATATTTCCGTAACATTCTTTCTCCTATCTCTCGGAAGTCCAGAACTTTGCTGTGTGAGCTGCAATACAATTCGCTCGTTGACTGCAAATCTGTGCTTTGCCTTTGTTGCTTTTCTTCTGCAAAGTCAGTCAGTCCCCAATAACACATTTCTCCACTGTACATCATGGCCAAGAGATGGGTATCACTAAATACACCTGCCAAAAAGAAAGGTATCAAGTTGATGGATATACAGAAGTGCTTCCTTACAAAAACATAGCAGAGAAGACTACACAGGAAACCAAAATTAAGCACTTGGAAAGTTAGCCATATCCACATACATGAACACGATGCATCTGCATGGCAAAAGATGTCAATGTAGGGAATTGTGCATCAGCAAACAGCATCAGTTTGCTGAATTCACAGTTTTATTTATTACAGTATTTATATATTGCTTCTCTCATAGACTCTCAGCGCAATCCTATCCAGTTTAATCCACTAGCTGAGCTCTGCTCAATCCTATCCAATTTATGCCACCAGTGTAACCAGCGGTGCAGTGAGAACGGGAGGCCCCAGAACAGAAAGGGGATTCAAATCCACTCCAAAAGGGGAATTCAAAGGGGATTTGAATCCCCTTTCCATTCTGGGGCCTCCCGTTCTCGCTGCACCGCTGGTTACACCGGTGGGATAAGTTGGATTGAGCAGAGCTCAGCCGGTGGCATAAGTTGGATAGGATTGCGCTGTCAAGGCAGGCCGACCATAAACCCCATTTTTTCAAATTGGGTTTTTACAATGTTATTCTATGAGAGAAACTCATAGAACCCTCCATTTCTCAAGATGTTTCCCTTCATAGTGCAGTTGTCATTCTGACTGCACGGCTCTCGTCTTTCCAAGCTTCCACAGGCAACCGCATATCAAGCCTCAGATGGGTTATAAATATAAATACATAGGCTGCACTGGAGAGGAGGGAAAAGAAGCACGCACTGCCCCACCATTGCTGGACCCCTATGGTAACAAAGTACTATTTACATGCAGTGTGCTCCCTGAGGCATCTGGTGGGGCCACTGTGTGATACAGGAAGCTGGACAGGAAGCTGGACTAGATGGGCTTTTGGCCTGATCCAGCAGGGCTCTTCTTATGTTCTTATGCTCAAGGGCACTTTTCTTTATCAAATCACTATCTACATAAATAAACCTATTAATATAAAACACAAATCCCCATGGGCTCACATCCGTCTGTTTAGGATGAGAGTGTTAATATGAACTTTAATGTTAACTTAAACTTCAGATTAATGTTTCAGAAATCTAACGTTCACATCCCAAGAAATGCATTTTGCCTTTTCTGTGTTTCCTACCTTCTTGTATTTTTTTTCCTGATGCTGCTATTGTATAAATATGTGCTCAGACACTTCACAATACACTCTTCTCAGTAGCCTAACCATCATCTTTTAAAGATATGCATGCATTATCCCCATTTTACAGATGGGGACGATAGAGGCTGAGATAGTGTTCAGTTTAGGGCCACACAGTAATCACATATCCTGTGGTAAGAGTAGATTTAATCCCAACTCACAACTCATTTGCTTAACCACTATGCTACACTAACATTTACTACGGAGGTTTAACTGAGATTCTTCTGAAGAAAGCACTTTAAGCCAACCACTCTAGGGTAGTCTTCAGTGAAGCCACTTTAAGAGGATTTTATAATTGCAGTCACTGATGAAGACAACTTGTGATGCAGTCATTTATGCAGTCATAAAAGCCTTTTAAGTTTATTGCCATCACATATTTTCACTTGTTTTTGCATTTAGAGTGTTTAAAGCAAAAAGATGAGACAACTAGCATCACCTCCCCTTTATTCTTTTCTCTCCAATTTCCTAATGCCGTTGAGTAGGCTCTCTTTTCCCTCCCACCCCCAGCCTGTAAATCTGCAAACAAAAAGGTAGGAGGAAAAATACCCCCTAAAGTATTTACCTTCATGGAGCAGCCTAGCTGCATCTGAATCCTGAAACCACAACTCCTCATTTGCGTTAAATGAACCTCTAAAACCAAGCATCTTCTCCAAGTACTGGACTCCTTCATTTAGAAACTGAAGGAGGAGAAAGAATTTAGGATTAGATTTGCTGTGGGGGCTCTGGAGAGCATTCACAATGAGTGGGAGAAGTTACTACCAGTGTTGGACAATTCTCTCCCAATTAGGCTCAGAACTGTATCCAAAAATGAACTATCCCTCAGAAGACAGCATGGGCAGTTTTCCCCCAAACCCAAACCAATTCCAAGCTGGTGTTGGCTCTATTGCACCCCAATGATGTCAGGAAGAGTGTGAAGGGCTCAACCCTTCTTGCAAACATCTGTTTGCAGGAAGGGTTTTATTTTTATTTTTCACATGTTTATACTGCCCTTCCTCCAAGGAGCTCAGAGTGGTGTACATATTTCCTCCCCTCCTTTTTGTCCTCACAACAACCCTGTGAGGTAGGTGGGGCTGAGAGATAGTGACTGGCCCAAGGTCACCCAGGAAGCTTCGTGGCTGAGCGGGGCTTTGAACCTGGATCTTCCAGGTCTAAGTCCGACTCCCAAACCACTACACCATCCTGGCTCTCATTGGTTGGAAGAGCCCAACATCTCTTCCCAGAGGCGTCGCTACGGTGGGGGTGGTACCGTAAGTTGTACCCAGTCCTAGTCCCCGTTTACAAGTCGGCACGAGGCGGCCCCGTCCCCTCACCGTCGGAGCCATTCTGTGCAGAGAAGGCAGCGGGCAGGGAGTCTCCTACCTGCTGCCTTCTCCGCACAGAATGGCTCCGACGGTGAGGGGACGGGGCTGCCTCGTGCCGACTTGTAAACGGGGACTAGGACTGGGTGCAACTTACGGTACCGCCCCCACCGTAGCGACGCCTCTGTCTCTTCCAGCACTTTCTTGCCACTTTGGAGGCAGCAGGGTAATAGAGGAACATCTCCCCTGGCTTTCTGATGCCTGGCCTACTAGTATGACTGCACAGACATAAGTATTGCTGGAAATGTAGTTTTCCCAGCAATACTAACTTACAAGGAGCCAGGGCTTAATGTTTATCTCAAGCTCAATTAGAATCCAAACCTAAAGAGTTGTTTTGGGTCTTAATACTTGTCTTGTGTCAAGATGAGCATCGTGAACCAGTTGGCCTTCATTTCGTAGCTGCATTTGAATACCATTTGGAAGGATCACTAGTTACTACACCACAAAGCTCAAGTAACCCCATTCACTTTGTATCCCATTGTGCCAACATAATACCTCCACAGAGGCTTAGGATCATGAAATACAGTAAATGTGGCTCTAAATTTTCTGGTTTACTTGGTTTGCAGAAGGAGCGCCAATTCAACAGACGCATGTTTTCTGAAGAATTTTGACTTCATCCTTCAAACCACTTAAAGTATGTTGGAAACCAGATTACAACTACTTCAGGGGATTAGATACTCAAAAGCAGCCAACTTTTTCACAACTGCTGTCAAAGAAAAAGGGTTTTTACCTTTTTAAACAAACCAGACTTTTCCATTAACCACTCTTGCCTTCCTTTCACTGTGTGACAAAACATATAGAGTAAGGCTCCTCTCCTCCAGTAGAGACATTCCAGTAATTCTATACCAAGCACAGCAAGTGGCTGAAATAAGACCCATATCAGTGAAAATCCTTCAAATTAAAAGAAAAGGAAAAGGCAAACATAGCACGGCTTCATAATGTAAAACACTTTCTACTGCTAGAGCAAGTTTCAGTTGGAACTCAGTAGGTTTCATTCCTTTTAATATAAACATCAGCAACAACATAAAGTAAGTCGGTTACTTTATCTATGCAGTATACAAATGGAAACTCAGTTCCACAAAAGACCCAGAAACAGAGTCCGGCCAGCTTGTGTCAGCAGCAGATGGCGGGGGGGGGGGAGTGAGGGGGGAAAGCAGGTTTGGGGTGCCCTTCACCCTGTCTGCCACTGCCTTCCTCCAGCGCATGGTGGACATAAAGCACATCAATCAGTTTCCCACTCAAACTCATCCATTTCCTTACTGTGCTCTTGTCACACAGTTTCCCCAAACCAGGAAGTGCTGGACTTCAGGTTTTATTTAAAGGGACCACACAAACTGACTTCATGCAGTCCCTTTAAATAAAACTGGAAGTCCCATGCTTTCTGCTATGCAAAAATCATGGAATGGAGTGCGGTAAGGGGTTGTTGTTGTTTTTAGCATGCTGAGGCAAAGGCTGCAGTAACAGACCCAGGGTGGCATCCCCAACTGTGCTGTCCCTGCCCAGAAAGCATGGAGATGTCTAACAATTTTCCTTTTAGAACCACATGCACTGAAAACAAATCCCTACTACAGCATTGGTGCTGACCAGCTAGGCAACTTACAGCACAATCCTATGCAGGTCTACTCAGAAGCAAGTTCCACTGTGTTCAGTGAGACGTACTTCCAGAAAAGTGTGTACTGTATAAGATTGCAGCCCAAGGCCCATCTGCATGATTCCACAAACGCATGCCCCAGCTGTATTTTTCCTCTGCTCTATCCACTCAATTAACGGCTTTAAAAGGGGATTAGACATCTTGGAGACGAGATCTATCAATGGCTGTTTACAAGGACAGCTCATGTTTAGAGGCAGCATACCTTCAGATTTTGACGCTCAGGGGAAGGAGGAAAACAGTGAGAGAGGGCTAAGGTCTTCGTGTCCCATTTCTCGGCTTCCTGGAATCATCTGCCTGGACACTCACTGTATGAATCAGGATGTTAGGCCAGACCAAAGGTCCATCTGGACCATCAGGGCTCTTATGTTCTTACGTTTCTTGCACTTCTCCCAGAGCATGTTATCTAGGCCCTATAAGTCCCTTTCCTACCCTAAAAGAAACTTATACATCTCATTGGTGCTATCTAAGAGTTTTTTTTTCCAGCTCATGAATACAAAATAGAAAAAGTGTGAACAATTTTGGTTAAGGCTTAGTGTACTCACTTCTTGGGACGTGCTGCTTTCTTTAACCAAGAGTTCTGGTTCCGAAAGTGCATCGATGAGTTCCTCAACTTTCTGCAGAGAGGACTCTTCTGGAAAATCTTTATCTACAAGCTGGTTTTCCTCAAAATATGTGATATCCAAGACTGCCTGTAGAAAGGTAGAAGAATACAGGTTTCATGTACTCAGTCCTTCCGACTTGTCAAGGCAAGTGCTGGGTGGGACTTAATAAAAAGGAAACTTATTTTATACCTTGCCTTAAAAAAATATTAGTTTTCCAAAGCGGCTTTAGAGATAAACATATATTGTCACTACAAAAAGAGCAATAAAGATTTAACAATTAAAATATAGCTTAATCTAATGTCTAATTTAAGAAACCAACAATAAAAAACTGTTATGCCATATGGAACAGAAATATTTCCCATTTTTAGATGAGTTCTGAAAGAGAAAGGTCTTTGTGGTTTTCACAAGGAAGGGAACTTCATAACTGCAGAGTCACCACCAAAAAGACTCCATCTCTAGTACTGACCAAATCAGATGAGAGTTAATAGTGAGCTAAAGAGCAGAGCTTGTGAAGCTTTTGGATTTTGAGGTTAGGCAAGTCCAGATGAGCAAAAGCAATCCCTGAGAGTCAAGTCAAGTCCCAAGTCAAGTCTCAAGTCTTTGCCCCCAAGTCCCGAGTCTTTGGTTGTGAGTTCCTATCTAATGGGGAAAACGGGTTTAAACTTGAATAAAAATTCAACTTGTTGTAAAAGGCTCCAAGTCTCGTGTCGAGTCTTTTACAATCGCTGAGTCAAGTCTGAGTCAAGTCACTGACGCGACTTGAGTCCGAGTCAATAGGCTCAAGACTACATCACTGCTCTGTTACCTCTCCCCTTCACAAGCGAGAAGAGGAGATAGAAAACTTCCACATTTGTTTTTGAACTAACCATAATGTCCCATCATGTCAGGAAACTTTAGTTTGTTCTAACTACGGTTATTTAAAAGAAACCAGGATTAATTTGTGATTTGATATTCTGGTTTGGTTTAGCTAACCACCGTTAGAACAAACCACAGTTCCGCACATTGAAACATAATGGAAAACTGCAATTAGTTCAAAAACAAAAAGTGGAAGCTTTCAGTTGTCTCCTCTCATGTGCAGAAAAGAAGAAAGCATATTAGTCTGAGGCTTGTCATGACTTTTTCCTCATAGTGTTAAATTATTGGTTAGCATATGTGAACGGGACGGTTTTCTTCCAAGCATGATTGGAATTATAATGCACTACCTGAGTATAAAGCTGCAAGAAGTTAGAAAGTGTGACATTTTCTCTGTCTTCTTTATAAAGATCTTTTAGGTTTTCCAGTGTAGAAGAAGCCTGTATTAGGAAGGCATCTGTTGATGGAGAAAGAGATTTCATTAAAACAGGACAAAAGTAGAAACAATCTCAGGTTTTCAAGACTCGTCCATAGAATTAAACACATTCATGGTTTCCGGGAATTCCGTCATTTAATAAATAGCTGAAAAACTAAAGCATAAAAGATGTACCCGTATTTTCCAGCGTACAAGATGACTAGGCGTATAAGACGACCCCCAACTTTTCCAGTTAAAATATAGAGTTTGGGATATACTCGCCGTATATCCCAAACCCTATCTTGGCGGATGTCTCGCTACTCAAATAGGTAGCATCCTCAGAGCAAAACTCACAGAACAAGCTTGCCTCCACCACCCTGTCCACTGCTTAATACACTGGGCCTTTGTGGTTGCACAAAGGGTGGTGGAGGTAAGCTTGTTCTGTGAGTTTTGCTCAGAGGATGCTACCGATCTGAGTAGCGAGACAGCAGACATATTACATCTTTTATGCTTTAGTTTTTCAGCTATTTAATAAATGACAGAATTCCCGAAAATCATGAATGTTTTTAATTCTGTTATAAGGACAAAAGTAATTTTGCAACCAAAGTTCAGCTGCATTCTCTCTACACTGGGCAGTGTAATATTACAATATCCACAGCCTCAAATACAGGTTCAGTTTTTAAAGGAAAGAACGTTTTACTACTATGGGTCATTTAATATTAACATAATAATACAAAGCCATCTCTTATGAATTGTACCACTTCTATGACCAGATCAGAACAAAGAATTAATGATGGTTCAGTGGGTTTCCATGCTTCTTCATGCAGCAGCTGACAAGGTGAATGAAAAAAGGTAAGACAGCAGAAAAAAAGCAAGACAGCAGATGTTGAAAAAGGATGAGTCAGAGACACAGGGAAGGTACGAGACCAGGGATTTTACGGGATATGTATTTATAGGGCAATTTGTATCCTGCCCGTCTACAGAAACAAGCCCTCAAGGCAGCTACTGACGCAATTTAAAAAAGTCACAAAATCATTAAGAAACCAGAGTATAACAGCAGCAGAGAAAACAACCCAACATAAACAAATCAACTAGCCAAAAGTAATGCCTGCCTAAACAGCAAAAAGGTCAACAAGAAGGGTGCCAGACATTTGTCCCATGAACTGAAGAATAGTCCTAATCAGAAAAGGGGGTACAGCAAGCAGGAGTAGGAAGAAGCAGTTATAGGGGATGGTACAGTTAAAGCAGGAAAATACAACATGTTTTTAGGAGGTCAACGGGGGTGCTCCTTATGGCACTCAGAGCTAACAGGGAAAGGGCCATATAATTAGGGTTACCAGATCGTCAACCGGGACGGAGCGATAGTCCCTTAAGGGGGAGGAGAGTGGGCGGGGCCAGTAACTCAGTCCCAGTTGACGATCTGGTAACCCTACATATAATGGACAATATGATATATAGGTAGGTACTGATAAAGAACAGTTATTTGTGGTTTTGCTGCTGTATTATTGATATCAATACCAATATAGATGTGTATCAATGTAGTACATTACCTTAATAATAATAATTTATATAAGGTAAAGGTATCCCTTGACAATTAAGTGCAGTCGTGTCCGACTCTAGGAGCGGTGCTCATCTCCGTTTCAAAGCCAAAGAGCCAGCGCTGTCCGAAGATGTTTCCATGGTCATGTGGCCGGCATGACTCAACACTGAGGCGCATGGAACGCTGTTACCATCCCGCTGGCGCAGTACCTATTAATCTACTTGCAATTTCTTGCTTTCGAACTGCTAGGTTGGCAGGAGCCGTGGTTCATTGGTTTAACCCACTGCGCCACCCGCTGGCCTAATAATTTATATACTGCTTATCAATAAATAGTATGGTAGTACACAAAGCAGTTTACATAGCAAAATATATCAATCAAGTACAGAAAAAACCCCAAACATTAATATAGGAATGATACATAAATACATGAATCCATCACTGCTGACTTTATCCACTTATAAAATGGGGCCCAACGAACTAACTCAGAGATTGTAGCAAGAAGACTGAACTGCATAATACGGATTTATTTATTTAAGATTGCACTTTGAATTGGATTGCACTTCATATGCTACAACAGGAATCCTACATGCGCTTACTTTGAGTACATCCCATTGGATTTAGTAGAACTTGTTTCTGAATGTACATCTATAGGATTATGCTAAAGAAATTAAGTAAAAAAACAAGAAGAAAAGGAACAGACAACGAGAGATCACCAAGCAGCCAGAGAAGAAATAAAACGGCTGACACTAGAGCTCCAGTAAGTATTGAAATGAGGGCAATGAGTAGGATTAGTAGCCAATTTCGAGAATAAGAGCTTCAGGGGCTTATATACCAGTCTGGGATCTCTCTGTTCAGAGAGGGGAAGAGTATGGCGATTACTCCACAGTAAGCCTTCTGCATATTCGCAGAAATTCCAAGTTTCAGGTTTTCCCAAGCCTGATCTTTGGAATTGTAATAGATTCCGGGACTGAAGTCCGACTCAAAATTCTTAGATGAGGAAGGAGACAGTCATGAGTTAGAGAAGGAGCAATGAGACAGCAGAGAGGAAGGCCACAACAGGGAACGCAATGGCGTTGTTGCTAGCCCACGGAGCACCCCTCTTACCAGCAGGCGCCCCGTCTCTGCTCAAGCGGTACAATCTGCCCTCCAGCCCTGCGAGCCGCTGCCGCAGGTAAACTGCCAAGTCAGCCCCTGCCATATGGAGCATACAGGAAGCGACAACCACTACCTTCACGTGACCTCCCCGGCATGCCTTCTCACGTGACTACGTTTCGCTCATGACACCGGAGAGCCCACCCTTTGGTGAGCGCTAGGGGGACGTCCTAAGTGGCTGCGTTTGGATTTCTGCGAGCCGCATTGGATGGCTGGGGAAAGAGGGCGGCACAAAGCCATCCGTGCGGGGAGAAGTGCCCGTGCGAACTGGGGTTGCCAACTGATCCGGGAAAGCCTGCTTGGCCTGCTCCTCCGCCTGTAAGGGAGGGTTTCTGTTTCTCTGCAGAAGCCATCAAAACATTTCAGTGTCACGGTGGCGGAGCTCAACCTGACCTCCTGCTAGTAGTAATGAGTAGATCAAAGTGCTGGCACGTGGTTGCAAACAAACTGTTCATCCAGACCGTCAATAAAAGCGGTTAATTAAAAAAAGAGATGCAGATTTGGTGGGTGGAGGAAATGTGAGAATGGTGTGGTCGGTGGTGTAAGGTTTGCCAACTGTCCAGATAAAAAGTTCTGCTCCTGTGCCTTAGTTTAAGAGAAAGTGCTTGTGTAACTTCGAACGGCACGAAGCCAAACTGCGTGTAAAGGGGTTGGCAACCTCAGGGTGCGTGTAAAGTTGTTTCGTCTTTCCTCTTTCTTTTGAGGAAGCAAGCAAGAAACTGTGGCAAGCAGAAACATGGCAAGGGAATAGAATTATTATAGCCATAATAAATTGGTGAGGGGTGGGTTAGTAGTACAGTAATACTGTAATTGCATTTGTCTCTTCTCATTGCTTCCAAAACTGCGATCGGAAGACCAATACTATGCAGCCTGACCCTGTGCACATTTACTCCGAAGCAATTCCTGCTGTGTGTCAGTGGGTCTTATTCCCAAGTGTATATTAAGTACATGATTTCAAGTATTCATACTTGGGAGTAAATCCCATTAACTCAATGGCACTTATTTTTGAGTAAAGTTGCATAGGACTGAAAAATGAAGGATTTTAGATAAATTACAGCCTAAACCTCTGCAGATTTACTCACAGGTAAGGCCCACTAAATCAAACTTACACTCAAATGTATAGTATTTTGCTTGTGCAATGTGTGAGCACCCCCCTATCCAGGGAAGGGGGAGCAAAGGCTGACACATCACCATGTAAAAGGGGGGAGCATTTGGTATATATGCTGCCTCAGGTGCTAGGAGGGGTTGGGCCAACTCTGCTTCTGGTCATTCAGCCTCTGTCCTGTCAATTAGGTTGCATCATGTTACATGATATGGAAATTTGTCATTCCAATAACATACAAATGGACTCTACAAAACGATGAATTTAGCATCCCTGTTCATCCATTATGAACTTCCTTCCCTGAGTCTTACTAGGTTGTTAAATTGCGCCAGTGTTTCTGTATCCCATAGCTTCTTCAGCCCTCTGAAGAATACCTCTGATCTTGATAGCTGGAATACAGAAATGAAATTTTTATGGTACGCTGAACTGCAGACTGCAGGTTAGTAGGACAGCAGTTCGAGACCGAGTGCCGCATGATGGAGTGAGCTCCCGTCTCCTGTCCTAGCTCCTGCCAACCTACTGTAGCAGTTCGAAAGCAAGAAATTGCAAGTAGATAAATAGGTACTGCTGCGGCAGGAAGGTAACAGCGTTTCGTTAGTCATGCTGGCCACGTGACCACAGAAGCGTCTTCAGATGATCCCTGCTAACTGGGCAAGAGGCACTTTTTCAATTGGTGCTCCTCTTATATTTAGCAGGGGGAGAGTAACTGCCCCCCTTTCACCCCAGCACAG
This sequence comes from Plestiodon gilberti rubricaudatus, assembly GCA_026170595.1. Taxonomy (NCBI): domain Eukaryota; kingdom Metazoa; phylum Chordata; class Lepidosauria; order Squamata; family Scincidae; genus Plestiodon; species Plestiodon gilberti. Next base: position 20,186,281 of record JANXHW010000002.1, on the reverse strand, counting down.
TGTCTTTCTGGTGGCTATTTGCTGGTGGTGTTCTGCATCTTTTTTTTTTAGATTGTGAGCCCTTTTGGGACAGGGAGCCATTTAATCATTTGATTTTGTCTGTAAACCGCTATGTGAACTTTATGTTCATGGCATTTCCCCCTAACCTGGAACTATCCCAGGAAAACCATGATGTCTGGTCACCCATGTATTGGGTCCAGCCTGCAACTGGCAGTTGGGTGGGCCCTCTTCCCCGTTACCTTTGTGGTGGGCATAGGTGGTGATTGTTTTTCTTGCTGCCAGCAGCAGCATTCTGGCTCCCACTCACCAAGTCTTTTTTTCCCAGACATGCACCGCATAGCATCAAATAATGGTGATTTACCACATAGGGAAAGCAGGAAAGGCAACCTTCACTGGCTGTTGGCTAGAGATGGCAACCACAAAAATACCCTTGCTGCCAAAGTAAGGGAAGGAGCCTGCCCAGGTAGGAGGAGCCCACTGAGGGCACCTTGAAAAAAGGCCCAACACTCAAGTATGGGTCTGCACTGCCTGACCTGGTCACGGAGTATTATGTGACCTGCTTCAGTCTGCTGTCCTTGTGAGGCTTCCCAGCTGATCTTCCAGTAGCATCTTCCTTTGACCAGAACTTATTGGTGGCACCTAGGCAGAATTCTTGCCATATATGTCTTCAAGTCCCAAGTTCTCAACTTCTTGTGCATTGTCTTGATAATAACTAACAGCAAATCCTAACCAACTTTCCAGCGCCAGTGTAGCCATGCCAACAAGGACGCACACTGCAAATTGCAGTGCAGGGGCAGTCATGGAGGCCTCTTCAAGGTAGGCTTACCATATCCAAAGGGGGACAGGGTGCCTACACCCTGTCAAAGTTATCTCAGTGTGGAGAGCTGGGCAGATAGCAATAAAACCTGAAGGAGTCCCTCTGAAAGAAGAACCAAATGCAAGAGAGCGAAACTAACTACTAGGCAATTTGGAGGATTTGGGGGTTATATAGAAAGCAACAAATGTGACATTGTGACCTGCCTGATGTTCAGCAGTGCTTGTTGCTGCTAATCTGTGAAAAGTAGCATTAGAAACAGCTGTAATGAATCTCTGCAATCATGGTGTATAATATGTAGGCTTACCATATCCAAAGGGGGACAGGGTGCCTACACCTTTAACCATTGTAAAAAGAGGGAATTTGGGCAGCTTGTTGCACCCTTCCATTATGAGCTGCACCTGCCCAAATTCCCTCTTTTTACAATGGTTAAAGGTGTAGGCACCCTGTCCCCCTTTGGATATGGTAAGCCTACTTCAAGGTGAGGGAACATTTGTTCCCTTACCTCAGGACTGCATTGTGGCTGCATCAGTGATGGAAAGTTGGTTAGGGTTGCACTGTGTAGGTGGATCCCCACAATCATTTTTCACATTGCCACTCTTTGATTTGTGGGGGAAATTTGGCATGGTATATAATATAAAGGAAAGAGATTTCTTTAAAATGTATTATCTTTTTATGAAAAAGAACATTTAATTATGTTGTATGTGCAGAGTTTGTTTTTGATTTCCTTGTGCCTACATTGACAATGAGAAGTGTGTTTGGCTTGGAAATTACAGGCTTTAAATCACTGTTCAGCCCTGAGTAGCCTTGGGAAAGTCACTTTCTCTCTGCATGAATACATTAAAATTCACTCTGATGCAGCAGGAAAAGAAACACAGGTATAAAAAACTGTGAATTCAATTCCAGGAAATGAATGCAGGTACACTTCTAGAGACGGTTCTCATGAATACACATACCTCTGCCACACTGTTCTCCTTGGGCAATTTCCAAAATTACACTAACGAAGTTAGCTTTGTCATGAACTTTTAAGTGTTTTAGTTAAGATTTAAGTGTATTATATGACTGGTGTATGTAATGATTAACTTATAGCAGACTCAACGTGGTTCTTTTCCCCACATTAACTGGCAAATTATCCCTGTTCTTCAGTAGACGTTCAAAATTCAGCTACTGTTCCTTGCACAATATTGACCAAAGTGGGTACAGTAATGCGTTTTGATGACTGGTGCAATGATGGTACTTGCAATGCTAGGAAAAATACACAGTTCAAAATACTGTACATCCTGGGGAGGAAGGGAGAACATATGGTGTGTGTGTGTGTGTGTGTGAGAGAGAGAGAGAGAGAGAGAGAGAGAGAGAGAGCATGTACAGTACTTCCTTTCCATAGTTTCTTTACATCTAAAATATAATCCAGAATTTGAACATGAAAAGTCCTGATTTGCAGTTTAGACTTTTGGCTACTTAGCCACACCATATGTGACAATAGCCAAGATCTTTTTGAACTTGTTACCTTCTAGTTTAGCTTATTAAGAGCAATTTGTTAATTCCACAGCATAATCCTAACCAACTTTCCAGCGCTGGTGCAGCCGCAATGCAGTCTTGAGGTAAGGGAACAAATGTTCCCTCACCTTGAAGAGGCCTTCATGATTGCCCCTGCAGTGCAAAATGCAGTGTGCGCCCTGTTGGCACAGCTACATAGGCACTGGAAAGTTGGTTAGGATTGCACTGCCAGAGAGGGACAGAGGTGTTGCTGGAGGGGGTGCAGTATTGTAAGTTCCGTACCGTTCCAATCCCCGTTTATTCCCCAGTATGAGGTGGCCCCGCCTGCTTGCCGTCTCCTGCCCTTTGCCGCAGCGGCCACACGGAATGGCTCCGATGGTGAGGGGGCAGGGCCACCTTGTAAGTAAATGGGGAGTGTAAGTAAACGGGGAGTGGAACGGTGTGGAACTTACAGTAACCCCCCCCCCCCAGCAACGCCTCTGGAGTGGGAGTTAAGGAGATTAAATGTCAAGTACTAGTTTAAAATATAGTTTATTATGCAGGCAGGAAGATTCAGGCTTGGTATTATGTGAGAGTTAACTTGGTCCTGAAAGCACTCTGCCACTGTTAGTCCAGTTTTAACAGGACAGGTGTTGTGGAAATCAGGACAAACTGTGTGTGTGTGGGGGGGGGGGAATAGAAGACAGATAGACAGGGTCTATTGACAGATCATAAAACCTAGGAGGAATGGCAAACACTAAGTCTTAGAGGATACAGGATAGGATAAAAGTCAAAGTTATCTCAGTGTGGAGAGCTGGGCAGATAGCAATAAAACCTGAAGGAGTCCCTCTGAAAGAAGAACCAAATGCAAGAGAGCGAAACTAACTACTAGGCAATTTGGAGGATTTGGGGGTTATATAGAAAGCAACAAATGTGACATTGTGACCTGCCTGATGTTCAGCAGCAATGCTTGTTGCTGCTAATCTGTGAAAAGTAGCATTAGAAACAGCTGTAATGAATCTCTGCAATCATGGTGTATAATATGTAGGCTTACCATATCCAAAGGGGGACAGGGTGCCTACACCTTTAACCATTGTAAAAAGAGGGAATTTGGGCAGGTGCAGCTTGTTGCACCCTTCCATTATGAGCTGCACCTGCCCAAATTCCCTCTTTGTAAAAAGAGGGAATTTGGGCAGGTGCAGCTTGTTGCACCCTTCCATTATGAGCTGCACCTGCCCAAATTCCCTCTTTTTACAATGGTTAAAGGTGTAGGCACCCTGTCCCCCTTTGGATATGGTAAGCCTATTGCTTAGAGACCAGCAGCATCCAGCCCTTTTTAACCAGTGAATATGTGTGCATGTGTAAGCTGACACCCACCCACTCCTCAAAAGGGAGATAAGATTATTATCCCTTCCCAGCTGAAAATGTTCACTGAAAATACACACATGATGATATATACTCGTCCAGTAGTGTTTAGGCCTGCTCTTCTTCCTCCACACAGCTCGCTCTAGAGCAGCTCTCCAGTCTTACAAGGGTTAAATGAGACGTCAGCGGGGACGGTAGTCGAGCCCCTGACCCTCCCCCGTTCACTGGGTCTGCGACGCCTCCTCTTTGCCAGCCGGGCTCGCTTTCTTCCAGCAGCATCACGCCGAGAGGGTTGGGCGTCTGCAGTCACCAGCGCCGCCGACCAGCCGCGCTCCTTCCTCCTCTTGCACGCTGCTCGACGCTCGAAGATGGCTGCTCAGAGTCTCCTCGCCCGGCTTGGCCGCTGCCTCCCGGCCGCTGCTTCCAAGAGGGGCCGCAATGCAACCGTGCAGCAGAGCCTGCTAAGAGCTCAGACCAAGGTAGGGCGTGGGGATGGAGAACTGAGGATTTCTTCGGTGGAGCTCGAGCCGATGCACGCTTACTCGGGAGCAAGCCCCACTAATTTCACTGGTGCTTGAATCCAGGTTGCGTGTACGCAGGATCGCGGCCTTAAGTTAAATGGGGTTGCCAACGTTAACAGTAGCTAGATCTGTAGCAATAAGCAGGTGGTATGTCTTGCTCCATGCCATCAAAAGCTTCAGGTGTTGCTTTCGTCGGATCCAAACTCTTAATAGCACAAGGACTGGCCTGGCCTGTTTGGTTAATTCCCCCCCCCCCCCCCCCCCCGGTTGGCAACCTTAGCCTTAAATAGAAACGCGGCGTCCCACTGACATTTCCTTGCCCTTTGCTGTGTAGCTGTAGCTGCTATCATCAGATCGCTGGCCTGGGCCAGCCTCCTTTGTTTCTGGCAGGAGTAGATCCACCTGCGGGCCTCCCCCCCCCCATGCTCGCTTGACCTGCTGCACGCCGAGACGAAAAAGATCCCTCGATCTGCTACAGATTGAATGACGCGCCTCTATCTGTGCGCGTGCCCCCCCCCCATCCCATGACTAGGCCAGCGGGTCACCTACGGAGTCCTTCAGAGCTTGCAAACAAAAACAAAGGTACTTGTGCGTTGAGCTGACCTTGGGGAGGAAGGGTGGGGAGTTGTATTCCTATGGCCAGGCTAAAGCCTGGTTTTTTTTTCTGTCTCTTCGTTCTCATGAGACTATGGGATGGGGAAGTGGGCAAGGTAGGCCCAGTTAGAGAATTTCTTGCACCGCTAAGTGGGTGCTAAAAGTTGCATCTCTTTGAAGTCATAGGTCTATGCCCTTTTTACTTTGTTTACACTTATTTTCTGTTCTGACCTTCCTCCAAGGAGCTCAAGGCACTATATGTCGATCTTCTCCTTGCTTCCATTTTATAATCACAACAACCTTGTGAAGTAAGTTAGGCTGAGAGAGGACTGAGGTCACCCAGGTCCAGGAAGTCTCATGGCTGAGACAACATTTGAACCTGGGTGTCTATAGTCCAACTAGTGCTCTAACTCAGTGGTTCTCAAACATTTTAGCACCGGGACCCACTTTTTAAAATAACTCTATCGGGACCCACCTAGCTTTATGAGACATTCAAACATTTTCTCTCCCTATATTTACACAAGCTTGCAAACTGCAGGAGCTCAGCTCTTTGAAGGGCAATTAGCAGCTATCTGGTTTTTGAATAGCCTTGGGGCTTGAGGCAATTACTTTTCTGATTTTTCCATCATCTGGGACCCACCAGAAATTGGGTCGTGACCCACCAAGTGGGTCCCGACCCAGTTTGAGAAACACTGCTCTAACTACACCATACTCAGTTTCTTATAACTTGATCCTACACATTGATTGGGAGTAAGCCACACTGACCGTAAATGGGTCATATTCCAAAGTGTGTGCAATTGTGGTCTTAAGTACAGAGGTTCCTTTCCCAGAAGGTTCTGCCTGTGCAGAATTTTTTGTACGAAATTTGCCTGCCACAATTTCTATAACGTGGAATAGCATGGATTTTTATTTGGATTTGAGTGCTCTGATCTTTCACTGCGTAGTGAATCCCCCTGACTTCACTGGAACATATTTGCAATTCAGTGTGCGTTAGAGAGTTGGAACCCCCACCAAATCCTGGTTCTTTCTAATACCATAGTGTTTGAACTGAAACCAACTTGAAAGGCCTTGGTAATGACTTTTGAAAGACAGGCTGCTAGTCCTAGAGACATATATGGGTGGACTGTGTTAGCGTTGAATGCCTTCCATCCATCTGCATTGTGTTGAGAGCAGCTGTCTTCAGAGTTGCTCTTCAGAGCTGTCTTCATGGAGAGTCCCTGGAAAACATCAATTGTCCCAGGTACCTGCTGAGCTTAGTACTCAAAACAGGTGCACCTGGCCTTGCATGTCTTCTGGGTCTTCCCCTTATGGCAGTCAGTTTAAGGCTGCAGTCCTGTGTACTGGAACTAAGTCCCATTGAACACAGTGGGCCTTACTTCTGTTAACTGATGCCTCACTAACAATAATAGTCAGGAATGACAGGAGCAGATCTCATTCATTTCTTTATTTCTTGCAAGAAAATCTCACACCTTAGCTTTCTTCAGCTTCAAAAATGAGGTGGAGCCCCGAAGCTCCTTTGTACACAGGTTTTATAGCTTTCAGTTACGTTTGGGCGTAACATCATGTTTCTCAGTGTTAAATTACACACACATGCGCAAATGACTCTTCTCCAAACCAGCACATCTTTAAACTTTCCTTTGGTTACCAGACACTGAAGGAATTCTGTTATCTTGCTGGTACTTCTCTGTGCTTGACACTTCCGATTATTTATGGCTAGACTTACCCTGCTAGCTTCCAGTGGTAAATTTATGGCCTAGCCTTAGTGCATCGCCCCCTCCCCACCCCTCTGGGGCCCTTTTGCTATTCTAAAAGTTCACACAGATTTAATACTGATACAAATAAAATATACTTTTTGGTTACATGAAAAGCCACATGAGGGGATATTCATATATGTAGGATACATGCTTATACAATTGCATAAGGATTTTACATAAATTGATTACTTTCTGCTATTTGCTAAGCAAGCAAGTTACTATTTCAAAAGCTTATGCATTTTAATAGGATATTAATTGTTTAATATCTTTTGCCATCATATTACACTTCTAAGTAGACACTCCTAGGATTGCTTTGTAAATTGGTTAAAGCAAAGTTGATAAGTTGGTGCCTAGACTATAGTTAGTGTCATAGTCCATCATTTTGGAGCCGATTTTATAGCGATGCAGGGATGATAAAAGTTCTAGACCAGGGGTTCTTAACCTTTGAAGGCCAAGGAACCCCCTATCACAGTCCAATTTTCTGAAGTACACCCTGATAATTAACTGCTAATTAATTGGATTAATCAATTAATTAGGTAATTAATCATTAAATAAAAAGTACTAAAACAATTTTAAATTTGAAAAAATGTAATGTCGTCTTTAACTGTAAGTGAGTGAGAGAGATGCAAGGATCCCTTTTTTCCTCTAAGTCACACTTCCAAAAGTCAGCTCCTCCCTCCCCACCCCAAAGTACATTTTCCAAAGTACAAAAATAAGACCAAAACCAGAGAGACAGAAGGGCTCCGGAAATAATTAAAATTTAAAATCCATGTTAATTAACAATTAGCTGCTGATGGGGCAGATAAGGGGCAGGGCTTGGCATACCCCCAGCAAGAGGTCTGCGTACCCCTAGGGGTACCCGTACCACAGGTTGAGAACCCCTGTTCTAGACAGATGCTCACCCATAACTTATTCTTGGCCAACTATTAAGTGCATAATTTTAGAAGAAATTTAATGGCTGTGTGTTCAGATAAGGGCCTTTCCAAAAGTGATCTTTATGCTTGCACTCTGTCAGGTTCTCGCTGCTAAACCCCCCCCCCCCACCCACCCCAGTTAGCCTGGCTTCAAGACCTGCAGGGCAGCATTGCTCCTGGTCTCTTACCTTACCTCTAGAAAAGCTAAGTCTGACTTTGGAAGAAGTTGATGCTTTAGCACAGAGATGAGACAGTTCTGTTCCCAGAAGGCTCACAATCTCTCTGCAATCATAGTTGCTGTAGCTAGCCTACCACTCTCTAGGAGTGCCACAAACCCTTGCTGCCAGATAGCCTGGCCATGCCCTACAAGCAACTAAGTAAGAATGTACTAATGCCTACCAACCTTCATTTATCAGAAAGCTGCTTTAGGTCTTCTCAGCCTGTGGTCCCCAAATTCTTCCATTGCCTTGTGGCATCAGTCCTCCAGTTCTAGGTTGGACGCTAAGCAAATCCTGTATGGACATGAGCATGCTAGGCACCCTTCTCTTAACTGGAGTAAGACTGGTTTCTGAAGTTTTCACTTGCAGAAATGTAGACTCCTGTGTTGCAGAGTTAATTGGAAGCTGCCTGTAGTTCTGTGATAAATCAATAAGGATACTGTCCCTGTCAGTACTGTTTGAGTGGCTGAGATGTGTATCCTGCTGCAGAAAGGAGTTGAACTGGTTGCCTCTTTCCAATTCATCGTGAGGCTTTCCATGCAGAGTTGAACAGAACTGTTGCCTTGTTCTTTCTGTTAAGTGATGAGTACAGTACTAGATACCTTATTCTGGTTCAATAAGGAAAGCAAGTTGCCTTTCACATTTTCCATTCATTTATCTATTTCATTACCTGTTTACAAATACAGTGTACTTCTAATTTATCTGTTCAAGCCAGGAGACTTCAAATATGTGTTAGCTGGGTAAAAAAAGAGATTGTCCTTCGATTACATGGAGGATACAGAGTTTCTTGGTTGGGTTACTAAGGCTACATTCCTGAGTACACTACTAGTGAGTGTACTCAACAATTTATGGTGGGGCTGACTTCTGAGTGTGCATGCTAAAGATTAAAACATCTTTATCCCACCTTTACCTTTTAAAAATCTACAATGTGTCTGATAGTCATTACAATCCAGTGCGAAGTGTAAAACCCACAACATCTTCATAAGTGGGCTAACTGGGCAATGAGGCACTTTTTTGTAGGTGGTGTTCCTCTTATATTTAGCAGAAAGAACTGTCCTTATTAACCCCAGAATAATGACTTTTCTAGTGGCTATTTTTAGATTGTGGGCGGTGGCGGTGCTGGCTGTCTGGGCACCCAGTGCAGGTGACTGTCATCACCCCACCGAGTGTGCAGATGCAGAAGTAATTGGCTATCACAATGTGACCACCAATTTTGGCTCATCCACATTCGAAAACCAGCTGTTCACAATGCTCTGGCTTTGCTCAGCTCTGAGCCGAGTTGGAGCAGGTGAAAGCAGCCGAGCTGTTTTCGGCAGTGACGACCCGACTCGGAGCTGAGCAAGCCAAGTCAGAGCGGCTGGAGATACGGAGCCTGGGCAGTGTGGCTGGCTGTGGTGGGCTTTTCCGCCATGGTGTCACCCCCTCAAATGGGTGTCGCCTGGTGTGGCCCGCACCCCCCTAGCGACACCTGTGATTTTGAGCCCTTTTGGGTCAGGAAACTTTTTTTAATTCTTCTGTATAAACCACTTTGAACTTTTTTGTGTTTGAAAAGCACTATGTTCTATACAATATTAATAACAGTAATTAAACTTTTATCTTGGCTGATGGTTTCTGAACCATCAATGCAAGTTGGCAGGGCTGGCTTTAAGCCTGTTGGACCAATTGCTCCCAATTGGGCCTCCACACTAGGGTAATCAACTCTAGTCTTGTCAAATACACACAAGTTTTTTACTAAATTATTCTGCAGTCTCTAAAACAAGTGGTTTTGTAACTATTTTCATTTCAAATGTAATTACGCATTTTGCCTGTTTGTAGGCTTGCTTGTATGCAATTTTATATTGAAATGTGCTTAGATCCATTTGGGTCCATTAACTCGCATGCACTTTTTAAGCACACAGTTTGATTTGCCATTCTACCATAGAGATATAATAAGATCTCTAAGATTCTACAGACCTTGGCTGTGAACCTGGGGCCCCACAAAAATGTTTCCAATTGGACCCCACAGCTCCTAATGCCGGCTCTGGGAAGCGGTGTAGACAGAAATGCCAACGTGAGGACAGGAGGGGAGGTCCCAATGCAGATACAGAAGAAGAAACCTCAATGATGTACTGAAATATAGTTTATTGTGAACCTGTATTGTGTTTGAACCAACTGGATAGGCCTTCAAAGGTGCTGATGAAGCAAACGGCCTTCTTTATTATCTCAAATAGTTTGAGTGTATTTCAATGCTTTTAGGGTTGTCAACTGTCCAGAAAAAAAATGGCCTACTTTGCTCTTATCCCTTTAACAGCAGTTACTGGTAGGTATGCAGGTATCCCTGGAGGACACTTACACAGCATGATGATGAATGTTATCTCCTGTTAATGACTACATATCAAGATGCTTTTGAAGACACAGGACTGATGCTAGTGAAGTGTAGTGTTGATTAGAAGAACCCTGTTAAGGCAGTGTCCATATTTTAGCTTTATTGCTGCGTTGAAAAGTCTGTCTACTGCTAACAGTCTGTCTGTTGCTCTGTCTGTTGCTCTTATTAATTAGTGCCTTCTGTTTAATGCACTGATTTATGAGAATTGCAAGTGAGAATGTGTTGCAGTGAGATTCACAAATCATTTAAGCATGCTAAATAGTATTGAAATAATTGGGACTCATAACATGATCCTGTGTGAATCAAGATAGCTTGTTCTGATACAAGCTAATTGGCATCCTGTGGTCTGTTTGGGCTGTGATCCTTGATATGGTTGGACGTCTCTATCCGCGGGGATCCATTCCGGACCCCCTCGCATATAGTGAGGATCCGTGGATACTGGAGTCCAGGTTAAATTGCTAAAAAAAAGCAGCAAACCACACCGTTCTAAAGCCTCCGGGATTTTTTTGCCTTTTTAAAAAGTGATTTAAACATGGACTTCGTGAATCCGGGACCCACGGTGAGTCAAATCTAGGGGTCCCGAATCTGGGGGGGGGGGGAAAGGGTCCACTGTACTTTGCACTTGTATTTTATAGTTAAGGCTAATATTTTGCTGTTGCACCGGTGTATGCAGGGACTTGGTCATGTTGAACACGATACAGCTGTGCTTAGTACGGATGGAGAAGTTGCAATCCTATCGCCCATTTTCTCCCCAGTCCTTGCACGTTGACGGTGCAGATGTGTAAACCACAAACGACGTTGCTGTGCCTATATAAACCAGCCTCGGCACCGTTGCAAGGGCTCTTGCCCTTGACCCTATCCAGTATTTGCTTTGAGGACTAGATAAAGGAGGGGGTTATAAGGCAGTTTTGTTGATTATTCAAAGTTTTTGCTGCCTCTAGAAACCAGTTAAGCAAGATTACTAGGATTTAACAATACCGAACCCTGAAGCTTGCTGCTTCCAGTTCTGTCTTAAATTTCATATCCTGCCTTTTTAGTGGCATGTTCAAGGTGTTATGCATATCAATAACACCTGAATAGTCCAAAATATTTCCTTATAATTAAACATTCTTATGACCACAGTTGTCTTTTTCGTTAAGGGATAGAAACCTGAAGCCTTGTTACCCTTATTTCCTGGCAGTGGACTTTATGTAGAGACCGCAGCTGGGATAGAATCATAGGCAGTGTCTTTGGAGGTCCTGGTCTTCCCTTTGCTCAATGCAGGCAACCACTACAGCAGTGGTTCTCAGACGTTTTAGCACCGGGACCCACTTTTTAAAATGAAACCCTGTCGGGACCCACCTAGCTTTACGAGACTGCTCAAACATTTATCTCCCTATATTTGTACAAGCTTGCAAACTTCAGGAGCTCAGCTTTCTGCAAATTGCAGGGGCCCAGCTGTTTGCAGGGCAATGAGCAGCTATCTGATTTTTGAATAGCCTCGGGGCTCATGGCAATTGCTGATCTGATCTTTCCATCACCTGGGACCCACCAGAATCAGGTTGCGACCCACCAAGTGGGTCCTGACCCACAGTTTGAGAAACACTGCACTACAGAATCCGTGACAAGTGGCCATCCGGCCTCTGCTTGAAAACCTCCAACACGATATTGTTCCAGTGCCAGACAGCTCTTACAGTTAGGAAATTCCTCTTCATATACATTTTAAGTCTACTTCGCTATATTTTCAATCCATTTGTTCTAGTGCTTCCCTCAGGAGCCACAGAGTCAGCCCTCCCTTTCTTCTTTATAACTTTCCTTCAGATGTTTGAAGATGGATATCTTATCTAGCTTTATTCAGGCTCAAGCTCTTTCAACCGTTCCTTGTAGGACTTGGTTTTCAGAACCTCTTCTGGCTTATTAATGTCCTTCTTAAAATGTGGTGCCCAAAACCGGATGCCATATTCCAAGTGGCGTCCAAGTAGTGAAAAAGAATGGAACTACTGCTACTAGTGATCTATTACTGCTTGTGATTCTGTTGAGATTTGGGGTGCTTGCTTCCGTAGCCAATTCTGTAGTTACTCTAATTTAGCTGGTTTGTGAGTTGCAGTGGGCATTATCAAACTTGTTGAAGTATGTTCACCCTTGTTCTTGTTACACGTCTGCTGAAAAGAAATTCCTTGGGAGTTGCTTAAGATAGGCTCTTCCCCCCCCCCCCAACTTGGAAACATGACTTCTGTCTGAACGTCTGGTCATGATTGTGGCTTATAAATCTGTAAGGAACTTTGCAAAACTTTTATTGCTTAAGCTTACTGGCATTTGCAACAGTTCCCTGTTTCTAGTTTCTCAGTATCCTTATTCTTAAGCACCAAAGAAGAAGAGGAGCAGTCGTGCAATTTTATCTTCTCTTCTCCTTCTCTTAAGCAGTTGTCATAATGACTAAAAGCGTACCATTACAGTTCATCAGTGTTTTCTTTTTCATATCGTATTGAATGAAACAATATCTAGTCGGACCAAGAAACCCTCGCGGGTAATTCCTGGGAAGCTTTTTTTTCAGTAGACATCCTTAAGTGTGGCCTAGCTTAACCAGTCAACGGATTAGCCAATTAAATTTTAAAGGCACTTCTATGTTACAGATTTGGTAATATGGGAGTCCTTTTGAGAGACTGGAGGAAGTGTGACAGCTTGTATTTGAATAAATAAAAGTGTAATGCTTCCTTTGCTTTTTGGGTATTGCTACTGATTGGGGTATAAAAACATATTTAAAAAGCATGCCCTTAACTTTCAGTTAAAGCTTTAACCGATGAACCAACAAGTTAAGGATTTCAACCTCGGTCACTGCATTATCATCATTCTATAATAATTTATCCTGTGGGGAAGGGATGTAGCTCGGAGTATATACTTTGTATGCAGAAGGTCACAGGTTCAATCCTTTATCTTCAAATAAGGCGGGGAAAGAACCCCTAGAGAGCTGCAGTCGGTCACTGCAGACATTCCTGAACTAGACAGACCAATGATGGTGACCATCTAGAGCCGCTCCTATGTTCTCCAGAAACATCTCCTGTGCAGTAGTGGAGTAGATGCTTTGCATACCAGGTTCCAAGTTGAATAATTGGGAAAGGGTTGAAAATTGCAGATATTATAATGTCCTTCTATAAATCTATGGTGTGAACTCATCTGGTTTACTCTACGCAATTCTGGTTTACGTAATTCTGGTTTACCACATCTCAAAGAAGAGTTTTGTAGAACTTGAAAGGGTTCAGAAAGGTCAACCCAAGGAAGCAAGAAACTGGAGTACATTCGTTCTAAGGAAAGGCTACAACGTTTGGGGCTTTTTGGTTTACGAAAAAAGCAACTTAAGGGCAGGGGCATGACTGAAGCTTGTAAAATTATATGTGGTGTGGGGAAAGTGGATAGAAGTTTCTCTTCCTTCACAACACTAGAACCCAGGGGTCATCCAAGAAAAACTGACTGGTGGAAGATGGACAAAAGGAAATATTTTTTTGCACCATGCATTGTTAAACTATGTAACTTGCTTTCCCAAGATATGGTGACAGCCACTAGTTTGGATGGCTTTAGAAGGAGTTGGACAAACTTGTGGAGGCAGAGTCCATCAATGGTTGGACCCGGTGCAAGCTTCAGCTCACCTGAGGTGACACGAAGAGGTGTCGCTCTTGTTTCCCCCCCCCCCCAAGCACACACAAGCCAGACTTGGTCAGTTTCCCCCTTCCTGCTTCCCTTCCCTACTTTTTTCATCTTTCCCCTTCTCTTTCCCCTCTTCAGCACAACCCATCTTTTCCTCCCAGGCATCCTGTTCTGTATTTTGAAGTTGCAGAGCAGGACTGGAACAAAGAAAATGGGACTAATACCTCCCCCACTTGCAGAAAGCAAAGGGTTTTATTTTCTCTTTTCTGGAAGTATGGAGGGAGGCTCAGTATCGTCTGAACTGACCCAGAGGCAGGGCGGCTATGGGAGGTGAGAGGGAAGACTGCCACAGAGATGACTGATCGGTGCAGTGCCACCTTTGCCAATTTCTGACTTGAACAGCTCTTCATGGAAAGGCTAGCACTGTCAATGGCCACTAATTGTCATGACCATACATTAACTTCTGGCTCTGAATACCAGTCACAGGGCCTCTGGGTTAGTTCAGCTGATACTGAGCCTCCCTCCCCACTTGCAGATAATGAAAGGTTTCTTTTCCTGTCTGTTCAGTAGCCACTCTGTTGCAGCAGGATGGGAACTTGGTGGATCACATGTGAAATTCTGTCTGAACACTGGCTTTTCAAAGTGTGTGGGTAGCCCTCTCAGATAGTCTAGGAAGGGCATGGAAGAACCCTCCTAAATTTGGGGAAGATGATGTGGTTTGGCTCTCCCAACTATGTCCGTGCTCTAACTGCCTCATTCTGTAGCAAGCCAGTTCTAGCTTAATTCCATTCCTTTGCTATTCTGTAGTGTAGATGAACATTTCAGCCCTGTTTCTATTGAGAACTTCTGAGTTCATGTTTGTTATGAGCATTGTGAACGATGAACTTCCATCACAGTGCCCCATTTGGCAATTTGTCAAGCGACAAGAAAACTGAAGGGCTGTGCACTTCTGCTCTGAAAATTCATTTCATTCTCATCACTGCTGTTTCTGTATTTCCATGCTTTCCACTTTTTTTTTTACCATTTCTCTATAAAGCCCTGTCTCTCTTCACCAGCGTTTTGTCTAATATCATATCTCCTGGGCTTGTCTACAGTTCCTGCAAGTAAGCTGTTTGACAGTGATGCGGGTTTTCTGGAAAAAAAAATTAATGAGAAATTTTTCTGATCCCTTCAGTTGAGATTTGTGTGAGCATGTTTATTTAACTTGTATTTAGTAGAGAACTTAAAAGAAAACCAAAAAGCAATTCTGTGCCATGTTGATCTCGGATGCTACATACGGTAACTATCATGCACCTTGTGCACATTAGCAAAAAGAACTTTATAGGTGTGTGGTTTTTCTAAACGGTCATCTTTGTTGTGGTCAAGTGCATAATATTGTATTCAAACATAATTTTACCCTGTTGTTTTTTTTAGTACTGTGGCTGCTATTTTTCGACCAGCAATTGTCACAACACCAAATTTTATACCGACCCATTGGAAGCAGTGAAAGACATACCCAACGGGGCAACTCTCCTTGTTGGTGGTAAGTCCTGGAATCTGCTGTTCTACAACAAAACTACTGTAGGTCCAAATTAGATGTAACCTGGTGGTTAAAGGTAAAGGTATCCCCTGACAATGAAGTCCAGTCATGTCCGACTCTAGGGTGTGGTGCTCATCCCCATTTCAAAGCCGAAGAGCCAGCATTGTCCGAAGACGCCTCCGTGGTCATGTGGCCAGCATGACTCTCCTTGCCGCAGCACGTAGCATGCGGCTGGAACACGGAGCGCTGTTTACCTTCCCGCAAGCGGTACCTATTTATCTACTCGCATTAACATGCTTTGGAACTGCTAGGTTGGCAGGAGCTGGCCAAGCAACGAGAGCTCACCCCGTCGCGGGAATCGAACTGCCGACCTTTCCATCGACAGCTCATGGTTCAGCGGTTTAAACGCTGCGCCACCCGCTGGCCTAACCTGGTGGTTACGTGTGTGTTAATGTTTGCTCTGTTTAACTTGGGTGGTGATGGTTCTGCTTTTCAAATGAAAGTCTTGGGCGGGAGGGAACACCTTCCCTTTTCCCTCCCTCTGAATTGTGTGTTCTCTGTTGCTTCAGGTCATTCTCTCTTTGCCTGACTTGCATTTGATCCCAGGGCTGGGAGAAAATTGCTAACAGTACCAGGGTGGGTGTGGGTTTCTCTTCTGTCCCTTGTGTGCCCTTTTTGGGTGAAGACTAGAAAGCTGAAAGCATTTTTTTTCCCTTGCAAATAAAAGTGACATTGTTTAAAGTGTGAGGTAGTAATTGATAGGAAAAAAGGGATTTACATCTACCTCCTCTTCATCCATTCTTCTGTCTGGAGTAAGATGTTTGAGCACCAACCTGGTTTTGGTCCCCACAATAAGCTACTCTGACCCTGTTCTTATGATGGTTCCAGGGTGAGTGAACTTATGCAACTCTACACTGTACTCTGCACGGGACTTAACAATTGTACACTTGTAAGACTATCTCTCTGGGCTGGTTCAGATGATACTGAAGGTCCTACATGAGTAGGCTTACCATTGTCCCGGAATCGACGCTGGCTTCGGCCTAGAGCGCAACTGAGCCACTTCCAAGGGTGCACTGCGGCTGCCCAACGGGGTTCCTGCTTCAGTTGCGTCGTTGACAGGAAGTTTCGGAAGCCCCTTGGGTAGCCACAGTGCACCCTTGGGAGTGGCTCGGGTCCACTCTAGGCCGAAGCCAGCGTCTATTCCAGGACGATGGTAAGCCTATACATGAGGAGTAAAGTGAGGGCACACCTTTCCTTTCTGCTTACCTGATGCACTGTTCCCAGCCATTCCCATGGGGATGACCTGTCCAAATAGTCCTTTGCACATAGGCTAAAACTTTGTGGTCAGTTGCCTGATAAAATCCAGCAGTTTTGGTTGACAGTGCACAGAGTCGTACTGGGATGGTGCATCTCACCCCTTCCCAAATGGAGGAGTGGCAGATGGACCCTCTCCCTGTTGGGTTCATTGGACTGGATTCATTCAAAACAGCACCTTGCAATTAGGAACTCTCGAAAAATCAGTGTTTCTAATTGTGTGTGGAATACCTTGTACATTATTATTAACAATATTTGTATAGCGCTTAACAAAAAGTTCACAAAGCAGTTTACAGACAAAAATCAAATGATTAAATGGCTCCCTGTCCCAAAAGGGCTCACAATCTAAAAAAGATGCAGAAGAACACCAGCAAACAGCCACCAGAAAAGACACTGTGCTGGGGTGAAAGGGGGGCAGTTACTCTCCCCCTGCTAAATATAAGAGGAGCACAAAAGTGCCTCTTGCCCAGTTAGCAGCGCTTGTACATGTACAGCACCATGTACAGTTGCATGTGCTGATGTACCCTGCAGACATTCAGCTAAACATACGTAGATTGTGGGTGGAGACTGGTACCATGATCCTGCGTCCGCCACATCTGTCCTTTCACTCACCTGGATATATATGTTGTGAGAACAGGACATTTGTCTGATCTCCTGTCACATTCATGGACCTGGGATGGTTAATGCTTGAAGCACACGGAGTTTGCTAAAACATCTGCGAGAGCACGGGCCCATTGTGTTCAGTGTGTGTGTGTGGGGGGGGCTGGCGGGCTGGGCTGGTGATGCTGACACTAATTCTTACCTTTGAAGGTTTACAAGAGAAAGTTATTGATGCAATTCAGGCCAAAACTAAACACAGGATAACTTTTTTTACAAGTCTTTGCTGTAATGTTTCTAGGACAATGTGGGTGGAGTTCTTGTTTGAGTGTTAGGGCATAATTATATTCAACAGCTGAGACCTGAGAGCGGTTAAGATTTTAGTTTGGGATCACTGCCAGAGAATTGCCCTGGAAGATCCAATGACTGAAGAGGACAGAAAGATAAGGAGAGGGAAGCATTCTGCAAATGGTTTCATTGCTCAAGAGGAGGTGTTGGAGGTCAATATTTCCTGATGGGGGGAGAAATGAGTGCAGAGTTCGTTAAGCTGTGACCAATGTAATGGGGAAGGGGCTGGGTTTGATTTATGCAATGGAAAAGAGAAATTGCAAGGGATTTTATTCATGATAATAATAGGCTGGAGAAGGTTAAACATCTTGACATCTTTCTGAAAACGCAGATTTCTCTCCACAATCCACATAATTTGATCTTCATGTTGATATTTTAATTGGGCTCCATACACTTTAGATTGACTTAGTAGCTAGTCATAATTTGAGGTTACCACAGATCTCTTGTCAAAGAACTGGGAGGAAAGGGTGTGTCATATTGTTGGGCTTTGGAGCAAAAATCTCCAAAGCTATACATGGTGCGAGAGATCCCTTTTCCTGAATCGGAGGTGGGGCTGAGCCAGGGCTATCGTCTCTGGTGAGTTGGTTTTTGGGGGCTTGCATTTTGCAATGCAGTCACTTACTATTGACTTGTTTGTGTTTGTTGCATAGGTTTTGGACTCTGTGGAATTCCCGAGAACCTTATAGGAGCTCTATTGAAGTCTGGCGTGAAAGGGATAACAGCTGTCAGTAATAATGCAGGGTAAGTGTGCATTCATTCTATGTGAAATCTAATTGGGATCCACTGTGCACAATCATGATAATGGATCTCAAGGCATTCTTGCTGGGAGGGGGGGAGGGGAGAAGGTGTCCCCTTCCCCTGAAATAACTCATCTTTCAAATCTACATGAGGCCAAAACTACTCTAGACATATTATGTACAGATTTAATAATGTCTGAATTGCCAAGGACTGTGCCTGGGTATGTTCTCCCGTCTTCCTCAAGATATACTCTTATTAAAGAGTACTGCCTTGTCATAAGGTGCTGTTGTAGCAAAGGGCAGTTGTTCGTTCTGCCGAATGTATGCTTTATTTATTATTATATGCCAGAACAAGAGGCACTCTAACAGCCAAATTCCATTTCTTCTATTTAAACAAACATCTTTAATATCGCATATCGCAAAGTCCAAACAAATATAAAAAAAGTAACTGGTGTGTTTGTCTCTTCTTAAATGAATCCCAGCCTTTTATTGATGCCTGTGCATTTTTCCTGCTCATGAAGACTGGATAACTTGTGAGAGGGGAGCTAAGCAGAAAAAATTGAGTCTAAATCCTTCTTTTTTTTTAATCATGGTTTAAAATAAATGCTCATCTCTGGCTGTGAAATGTTTATGGTACCTAACCTAGTGGAAAGAAATTGCCCGGGCTTTGGCAGTTCTAGAGTTTAGAAGAAGGGAATCCCAGAGAAAGGGGGAAACGAGTATCGGGAATGCTTTTCTACATTGTCCTTGTCATTTGAACACAGTTTGGTTTTGTAAAAGGAGGAAGTTGTGGCCAGTGTTCAGACACTAACAGCACAATCCTATGCCTGTCTACTCAGAAGTAAGTTTCATTGAGTTCAATGGAATTTACACCTAGGATTGCGGCCTACGTTATAATCGGCTCAAAGGTTCAGGTCAGAGCTTGCTTTTCTTGATCTTCAAACCATTCGTTCCTTCTCCCCTTTTTGTATGCTTGCTTTAACCATAGTTTACTGTGCCATCCAACCTGGGGCTAACTGTGGTTAGAGCTAACCCAGGATTACTTGGAAACCATGACATGAAGTAGGGATATTTAAACCCTTTAGTGTGAGAGGAAAAATTACAATCTACAAAAGGAAAAGAAAACATATTTACGTAACATTAATACTACATGCAAATAAAGATAATTTGTAGCAGTTTACAGTATAAACCTTCACCCATAAACGATTCACTATGCATATATACTGTCTAGAAATGGCTTCCAAATATGTCCCTTCATAATTGTCGTCTATAAGCCATTCATTCAAATGTTGGTACCATGAAAAGATCTTCAGTCCTGAATTATTGAATTAATGACTTGAAATAGGTTTGCAAACCATGGTTACTTTCAGGTAACCATGGTTAGTTTCTCTTTTTGAAGTGCTTCTGTTCTTTGCTACTATCTCTCTATGGAGCATCAGTGGAAGTGTACTACCATGTGTGTTGGATCAAAATATTAAACCTTGAAGTATCTTGAATGTTTTTGTGCTGCATTCTCTTTCTAGGAGGGTGCAAGTTAATCTTAACAGCATTATTATACCAGCAGTTACTTTTGTTTGTTATAGCAGAATGTCACACTAAGTGTGGCTTGTTTGTTACCATGGTTTATTGACATCTCTTGGGTTTAGAACGTGTTACAAAAAGAAATTGTCCAAATAATACAGTAAATGGTTTGCATTGAATGGTAAAAACGTGCATTTTCATTTAAGTATCCTGTGTTACCGTATTTTTCGCTCCATAAGACGCACTTTTCCCCCCCAAACAATAGGGGGAAAAAAGCCTGCGTCTTATGGAGCGAATAATAAAAAAGTAAAGAAAAAAATACTTACCGGGGCTTCAGGGAGGCCTGCAGAGGCTCGTGCAGGCCTCCCTGATCTTCATTTCGTCAAAAAACGGCCATTTTCGGCCACTTCCTGTTTTGACGAAAACCGGCAGGAGCCTCTGCAGGCCTCCCTGAAGCCCCGGTAAGTGTATTTTGTTTACATTTTTTTATTATTTTTTATTCTTTTTATTTAAAAAAACCTTTTTTCCCCTATTTTTTGCTCCATAGGATGCATGCATCCTATGGTCCGATGCGTCCTATGGAGCGAAAAACACAGTAGTTTGATTCTCAGTGTAATAAATGTTTCAAGCAAAGTACCAGAGGGATTTGAATGCTTCTTTGTAGTATGAAAGGGCCAGATTCAAGCTTCCTGGCCTAATGCACTCTTCTTGATGGTTGTGCTTTCCAAGTTAAATATTAATAAAATCTTTCCTAGGTTATCGGTACAGCTGTTGACAGTGGAACTGAAGGATAAGATAATACTGATTCTTCTGTCATTAAAACACTTTCAGTCTCTCTTGCTATTTCTCAATTTGAATGTCGTTGTCGGAAACCTGTGCAAGTATGCTGACGATATGAAAAAAAGGGGATCTTCGCTGCAGAGAAGCTTACAAAATATTGGACTTTCTCTAGTTTCACTTTTTGTTTTCTTGAGTTTCTTGAGAATTGTTTGGGAACCACCACAGAATGGAGCAACTTAGAACATAAGAAAAGCCCTGCTGGATCAGGCCAAAAGCCCATCTAGTCCAGCTTCCTGTATCACACGGTGGCCCCACCAGATGCCTCAGGGAGCACAAGATAACCTGTTTCCCGTTGACACTCCCTTGCACCTGGCATAGAGAGAACCCACTTCTAAAACCTGGAGGTTGCTTATGGCTTGTAACCTGTGATGGTCTTTTCTTCCATGAATCTGTCCAAACCCCTTTTAAAGGCATCCAGGCCAGGTGCCATCACCACATCCTGTGGCAAGGAGTTCCACAGATGAATTACACGCTGGGTAAAGAAATATTTTCTTTTGTCCGTTCTCCCTCCACTCAATTTTAGTGCATGTCCCCTGGGTCTGGTGTTGTGCGAGAGGGAGAAGAATTTCCCTCTATCCACTCTCTCCATCCCATGCATAATTTTATAAGTCTCAATCATGTCCCCCCTCAGGTGCCTTTTTTCTAGACTGAAAAGCCCCAGATGCTGTAGCCTTTCCTCATAAGGGAGGTGCTCCAGCCCACGAATCATTCTGGTCGTTCTTTTCTGCACCTTTTCCAATTCAACTATATCCTTTTTGAGGTGTGGTGACCAGAACTGGACACAATACTCCAGATGTGGCCTTACCATCGATTTGTACAAAGGCATAATGATATTGGCCGTTTTATTCTCAATCCCTTTTTTTAATGATCCCGAGCATGGAATTGGCCTTCTTCACAGCCGCCGCACACTGGGTCGACACTTTCATCTACCTGTCCACCAGCACCCCAAGATCTCTCTCTTGATCCGTCACAGACAACTCAGAACCCATTAGCGTATATGTGAAATTTTGGTTTCTTGCCCCAATGTGCATCACTTTGCACTTACTTACATTGAAGCGCACTTGGGAGAGTACTCTGTGTGTACGTTCACTGACTGACTGACTGACTGTGTGTGTCCGTCCCTCCCTCCCTCCCTTTACCCTTTCTTCTGATGCATGCTCATGCTTCCCAAAACATTTTAACTATAGAAGTCTGCCAGGAGAATTGTATTTGGGACTGTCAAAACTCCGTCTTCTGATTCTATAGTTGGCAGACATTGGGGGGAGGGATGTAAATGTAGGGTCAAAAAATAATGAAATGCAAAGTGCTGAGGTGGATCTGTGATGCTGCTTAGCTTTTATGTACAGTATTTGGGTTCGACCTGGAAAAGAGGGACCCATTCATAACAGCCCTTAACTGTGGCATGATCTTACTAGCTATGCTAACTTCTCAACTATAGTGGGAAAAAGATGTCCAGCCCAATCCTATGCATGTCTCCTCAGAAGTGAGCCCCATTGAGTTCAGTGGAACCTGCTCTCATGGAGGTGCATATAGGATTGTAGATCTAGAATTCGAGTTACGTCCAAATTGAATTTACTGATAAATTCCAGTTCCACAGTATCGTGCTGCAGCTCCCCTTGGCAGTACTCTGACTTTTGGTTGGCAGCAGTGTCCGAAGTTTCCCCCACTGATCTTGGGATGTTGCCACTCTTTACATTTGATTTGTCTGCATTTTATTATCTTGTTTAGAAGTGATTTGCCCTGTATAGATAGCTGAAGGCCATTGTTGGCTTATCGCATCATGAGAATGAGGCTGACGGTGTTGGGTCCTATAATGGTATTGCCTGCATAGATTTGGGATCAGGGTTATCTGGGTTTGTTGCAGGGTCAAATCCTGGTGTGTGTTAGTTGTGGCTGAAGACCTGCCATTTTAGCTAAGAGGCTTTCTGCAAGCAAGGATAGCCCTACCACCCTGAGCTGTTGAAGTTTATTTTCCAAGTTGGGCTACTAGAGGAGAAGCCTAGAACAGAGAATGACATGACGTTGCTTGTCTACATCTCCAATGTATCACTGGTGGTATACAGTCCATCCTGGCAGATGTTTCTCTCACCCATAAATCTGACATTCAAAAATGTCAACATTAAAAAAACAACTATGGGCTGAAATTTCATTTCCTAGGCTGCTCAGATGTGCTCCCCAATATGTGACTAACAGCACAATCCAACTTTATTTTTTTTCACATTTTTATACCACCCTTCCTCCAAGGAGCTCAGAGTGGTGTACATATTTCTTCCCCTCCTTTTTTTTTGTCCTCACAACAACCCTGTGAGGTAGGTGGGGCTGAGAGATAGTGACTGGCCTAAGGTCACCCAGGAAGCTTTGTGGCTGAGCGGGGATTTGAACCTGGATCTTCCAGGTCTAAGTCCGACTCCCAAACCACTACACCATCCTGGCGTACACCAGCAGTGCAGCGAGAATGGGAGGCCCCAGAATGGAAAGGGGATTCAGATCCCCTTCAAAGGGGACTTAAATCTCCCCTCCCCTCCAAGGCCTCCCGCCCTGCCTCCTCCCACTGGTTACACTGGTGGTGTAAGTTGGATAGGATTGCGCTGAAACACATGGAGGCGGAAGTGGAGCTCTGTTTGCTGACTTCGCCCCAATCATTTATTTATTTTATTTATTTATTTACAATATTTCTATCCCGTCTTTCTCCCCAAAGGGACCCAAGGCGGCTTACACAAAAATAAAATACAAAAATACAAAAAATACAAAATTACTTTTTAAACAGCAAAAAAAAGTTAATAAAAACATCTAAAAATTGATTAAAAAATTACATTTAAAACAAGATCATAAAAACAGCAGCACCCCACCCGTACCAGCAAGATGTTAAAAAGGCAAAGGCTCAGAAGGCTTCTTTGAACAAGAAGGTTTTTAGGCCTCGCCGGAAAGTGTCCAAGGAGGGAGCAGTTCGTAAGTCAAAGGACACATCATGTGCATGTTCCCAACCCTGACCTCCAACCACTGCACACCACTGGAAGGAGTTGCCCTGCAGGAAAAGTTGCCTGCTGACCAGGAGAGGCTATACCTATATAACTGTATGCCTCTAAGGTACAGTGCCCTTTTCAGATGTGTTGCTGAATGTGCCAGCGTGGGGTGAGGGCGGGGTCTGCAGGCACAGCCCTGCCTTCCGTTCCATGCGTTTGTTATATGTGTGGCATCTGAACAGCCTGGCTGTGTTGGTAACATGGGTCACCATACTTCAGCGTAAGACTTCCAAGGAGGCTCCAGTGTGAAATTGCTGAACTGGAATTTATTGGCAAATTGAAAAGCTTCAGTTTTGCACTGCAATTCTGTTCAGTTGAGACTTGGGGATGCTTTTCTGGAATAGGTGGGCAGTTGTAGCATAGCTAGTAAGATGCTGTTATTGCAGTAACTGCTTTGTGAATGAGTCACTCTGCTCTTCTCTTGAATAAGTCGGGAGTCTGCGTAGACACATCATCGACCTGCTGCAGCCTCTTGCATTTCATGAACTCTTGGCACCGTTACATTACCTTCTTTCCTCTGTGTGTGTGTGTGTGTGTGTGGGGGGGGGGGGGTTTACTATAACTGATATCATACTTCATGGCTGTCTTTACCATGGAAAGGCAGGATAAAAATTAAAATCAATAAATATTATACATGTAATCTGCCAACTGAGGTCACATTTCATGCGTGTGGCAATGGGCTCTAGTCCATGAAACTCTATCCCACAATAAATCTGTTGGTTGTTTAGGGTGCCACAAGAATGTTGTTCTTGCTGTAAGAGACTGACACAGATACCCCCTCTGGAATTCCCAGTCCTGAAATCTTACAGCTTCATCATGTAGGGTTGGTTCACACAGTGAATAGTGCCGAGTTCAGATGAGACAGATTAATTTCTGTCCCTTGCTGCCTATCGCATGTTACCCTTTATGGTCTCTTTAGGCTGCTTTTCACATACCCCACATGTAGTTTTTAAAAATTGAAATGCTATTGAAGGTCTGTGGGATAATGTTTTTGGGAGGGGGGAGAAAAATCTGGGCTTGTTTTGTATCCTTTATTATTTTTTCATTTTCATTTAGCATCTTGTGTTGCTTTATGTTCTCAAGCTTCTCTCTGTAACCATGAGGACTAGAGAGCTAATGATAAACACTGGGCATGTCAGGATTTTAACCATCTTCAGCAGCACATTCATAATTGGTTGTGTCATGGGGTTGCCTTCAGTCCATGCGTTGTCCATCTGTGCCTTGAAGTACTCTGTTCTTGAATCTGCAGCTTCTCTCCACCTTGTTATACTGTGTGGTTGGTTTTATTGCTGAACTGTTTGTTAACTAGGGGACATCCACTAAAATTGAGTGGAGGGAGTATTAAAACAGACAAAAGGAAATATTTCTTTACCCAGCGTGTAATTCATCTGTGGAACTCCTTGCCGCAGGAGGTGGTGATGGCACCTGGCCTGGATGCCTTTAAAAGGGGATTAGACAGATTTATGGAGGAAAAGTTCTTCACAGCTTATAAGCCATGATGGGGGAAAAGCAACCTCCTGGTTGTAGGAGTAGGTTTTCTCTGTGCCAGGTGCAAGGGAGTGGCGACTGGACACAGGTATCTTGTCTTGTGTGCTCCCTGAGGCATCTGGTAGGGCCACTGTGTGATACAGGAAGCTGGACTAGATGGGCCTTTGGCCTGATCCAGCAGGGCTCTTCTTATGTTCTTAATCTACCCTTCTGTAACTTAACCCCATTCATTCTGGACGTAACTATACCAAGGCAATAGTGAGGTGGTACCAGGAGCATGATATCGTTGGACTTGTTCTCTCCTATGTAGATATTTGTGCACCTGTTTATAGTGAAACTTTATTGAAGAGTGTACAGTAATTCCTTCTCCTTCCATTTTGAGATCTTCTAAATTAGGTTGATGGCAGGGCCTGGCTGGT
This sequence comes from Plestiodon gilberti rubricaudatus, assembly GCA_026170595.1. NCBI lineage: Eukaryota > Metazoa > Chordata > Lepidosauria > Squamata > Scincidae > Plestiodon > Plestiodon gilberti. Next base: position 20,160,833 of record JANXHW010000002.1, on the reverse strand, counting down.
CTGTTCACCTTGTCTGCCCTCACTCATAGCAAGGGATTCCCACTTGACCATCTTTTGTAACATCAAAGCTGGGATCGCAGCTCTTGAATGGAAAGAGATGTTGCAGTTAGAGCTGGGTCGACGAGAGTGCAGTGTAGGGGTTGAAGTGTCTCTCTGGGACCAGGAAGCCGAAGTTTCCTAAGTCAGACATGTAGCTCACTGGGCAGTCCCAACCATATCCTTCAGCCTCTCTCGGATGTTTGGAGGATAAAATGTGGGACGCACGCGCACAAAACTGAGCCAATACCACATAAGGAGGGTTCACTGTGTGTGTGTGTGTGTGTGTGTGTGTGTGTGTGTGTGTGTGTTCTCTCCATCCTGAGTTCACTTGCAAAGGGCATGCGTTCTGCCCCTGTTTGCAAGGGAGCACCCCTATTTTCTGATAACTCTCAACATCCGTGTAGTTGGCACGCTCTCATTTGTAAACCGCTTTGAACTTTTTGTTGAAAAGCGGTATATAAATACTGTTAATAATTAGCCCCACCCCATGCACGTTTGCTGTCCATGGATAACAGGTAACTTGAGTAAGGCTAATAATATTAATGTTCCAAACTATGGAACATCACTTCCTAGCTTTGTTTAAAACCTAGAACTTTCCTGGGGTGATTTTGTCCTATGCCACAATGATTGAGCAAAAAGGCAAAGGCTATATGGGGTCATGCTGACTGTATTGGCCAGACTTCTTTGTGAACTATATTTAATTCTCTATCAGTTGGTGTACTTGGCACTAGCTTTGGCATTCCTGAGAACTTGGCTCAACCTGTTCTGCTCCCTATACTGCTGTGTGTAAAACACAGACTGAGAAGATCTGGGGCCTTAATCTAGGCTTCAGAAAGGACTGGGGGATAGAAGATGCCTATATTGTTGTGAATGATGTAGCAAGAGAGAACTAGAGATACATTTTCCATCTTAAATTAGTAGAATTCCAGGACATACAATGTGATTGAAAGTGGGTGAAGGGGGCATACTGATGAGCTTGTATACGAGAAGTTTTGATGTACTGCTTTATGCAATACACAGTTTGAATATTTATGGGATTTCCAGCCATTTTGATTTTTTTGAGAGAAGAAATAAAGTTGTATCTTACAATTGACTGAAGACACTTCCTTTCCTGTTTCAATTGCGTTGACGAGATTGGATGCACAGGAGCGGACTATCCAGGGCAGTCAGAGATGAAAGCTTTAAATCTTCAATTTGCTTTTACGTTTCTTCCCACTCCAGGGATTTCTTCAGAAAGCAGATAGAGATTTCAGCAAAGGCATGCTGAACAGATGTCCATAGCCTTGGCAGGGAGCACACAGAGAAGTTATAGGGTAGTGGAGCACTCCAGGTGAAGCACAGAAGCCTTTGATTGTTGATTGGATGCGGATGTTATTGTTGTCAAAATTTTCCTAGTGTTCTTTTTTCTACGGTGTTTGAGAAATTTAGGTATGACTTCTAAGTCCCTGCAGTTCAGCAGGAAGGTTAGAGTGTTCCGCAGTTTCATCTTGTGCAAGTGGTGTTTCCGCATCCAATCAACAATCAAAGGCTTCTGTGCTTCACCTGGAGTGCTCCACTACCCTATAACTTCTCTGTGTGCTCCCTGCCAAGGCTATGGACATCTGTTCAGCATGCCTTTGCTGAAATCTCTATCTGCTTTCTGAAGAAATCCCTGGAGTGGGAAGAAACGTAAAAGCAAATTGAAGATTTAAAGCTTTCATCTCTGACTGCCCTGGATAGTCCGCTCCTGTGCATCCAATCTCGTCAACGCAATTGAAACAGGAAAGGAAGTGTCTTCAGTCAATTGTAAGATACAACTTTATTTCTTCTCTCAAAAAAATAAAAAAAATGGCTGGAAATCCCATAAATATTCAAACTGTGTATTTAATTACAAGCCATGAAAATCTGCATGCTTTATGTAATATCAAATTTTATTTAATCACGTTTTTATTCTGTCTCTCTTCATGTAACTCAAGATGGTGTATGCAGGGATTATACTTTATTTTTAAAATCTTATCTGTCTCAATCTAGAGCTGCCCAGAGCAGCTAATAAGTTAAAAGCAAGTTGTTAGTGGGTGTTTTTTTTTAAAGTAAGAATAGCGGCGATATAACATCAGGTCATAAGATCATCAAGTCATCAGGGAGCAAAAACCAGCTAAAATAATAAATGAGTTTTCAGCCACTGTGGACAAATAAGCCAAGAGGGAGCCCAGCCTGATCTCCAATGGCAAGGAATTGCATTTGTTGGGTGCCACCACAAAGAAGGCATCCTGAGTTTCTGCCAGTTTAGTTTTCACTGGTGGCAGAACCCACAGGAGGAATCCCTCCAGAGGAGCCCCTCCAGCTGAATATAATGGGGTGTCCAAACTGTGAGTCCTGAGCCACATGCGGCTCTTCGATGTATAATGTGCGAGTCTCGGAAATATGTAAGTTTAATGTTCATGGTGAGTAAATATATTTAAGAAACATTTAAATTCTTAAATATTGCGGCTCCCAAACATCTGAAGTTTATTGTATGTAGTTTGGCCACCCCTGGAATATAAGCTGAAATGAATGTGAGCATAACCACACATTAATTGTACATTTTAAACTAGAAAATTAAAACATACACACCAGCCAAACTATTTTTTTTAAAAGTTTACTGGATATTGTGTGTTTGTTTAACCTAAATTCTATACTTTAAAATCAGAAAGGAGCTGTTCTAAGTGTGAAGGTTATTTCAGCGTTCTGGCAGGTCAGATTGGCCTGGTATTCCTAAACTCTGGAAGCTTGAAGGAGTCTCACTTTGTTGACAAGGCTGTATGCTATTCAAGCGCTACATATGAGGAATGGAAACACAGGAGATTTTCCAAGCTGAAGTGGATGCCTGTGTTGGAATGGTGTGTCATGTATGAGTAACAACAAAGATTAACCTTGGACTGGTTTGCTGTCCCTATTAGATTTCACTCACTGGGCCTTGTGACTGACAGCATTGTGTGCAACCAACAAAGACTGATATGTGGAAAAAATGATTTGCTTCTATTCCTGCCATGCTCCTGTGTTTGTCATGCTTGATGTGGCCCAAAAATAGATGCTGTTCTAGCCATAGTGCACAGAAACCTACTACTTCAGGGTATCCTGAGTGGGTCAAGTGAAGGACAACAGGCTCCTCCCCCTATCCTTGCCCTATACTTTTGTATCACATCACTGAGTCCTGCCTTCCCCCCCAATACTTGGTGGGGAGCAGAAGGGGAGGGGACGTTGTGCCATACCCAACTGCTTTTGATCTGCTGCTCTTTCCCCACCCCCGACAATGCCGAGAAGAGATGGACGTACAGGCCTAGAGAGGCCTAGGGTGGTGCCATTGGGAAGGGAGGGACTGAGGGCAAAGACATCGCAGAAAGGATGGGAGAAGGGAGACGGAGAAAGCCAGTGTGGTGTATAGATGAAGCTTTAGGAGTAGGGAGGTCCAGGTTCAAATCACTACCCAGCCGTAACAGTCACTGGATGACTTTGGGCCAGCCATGATCTTTCAGCCTAAGCTGGGAAGCCATAGCGGGATTGAGGGTGGAATGGGGGAGGAGGCTTTGAGTCTACCCCTTTCCTGCTAAACAGTTAGGTGTTGGGCACAGTGTTGGAATAAATTCTTATTATTGTCCAACTACGCCAACCTTGGTGCTAGGCATACAGGGCCCTTGGGCACAGTTTCCCTAGTTTACATGCATGTGTTCAGTAGCGCTCTCTCTTTCAGTCTACCTAGAAATTAGGTAGCAAGCGGAATAGAGTCCTGCTTTGCTGTAACAGCAGTGCGACGGATAACTAGTCGTCTTAATCTCCTGCTCAGTTTCTGGGCTGCAGGCGGCGAATGTCGGTCATTCACGTTGTCTGCTGCTTTTCCCTCCCTTCACCTGCTGAGTGTCCCTATAAGCTATCTGGTGATTGCCAAGGTGCAGGGGGTTGGAGAACAGGAGCTGAACTCTGTCGGATTCTGCCCATAATAAAGCTATGGATGTGGGACAAGGAGGAAGGACCCATGCATCTGCTTTTCCCCATTGTCGAGTATGCAACAGGAAAACTTGGGGGGGGGGGGAGTAACCACAGTGAACACCAGCGATAGCTTGAAGAGCACTTGCTGTGGGCAGGAGACTGGAAACGGTTCTTTGTGCCGCTGGTGCCCTCAGTAGTTATGGGGACTTCACAGGCTGGCCAGGTTGCAACATCCGCCAAAGCTCCTGAACTTCATGTTACATAGAATGTGTAACGTGTGTGTAGGAGGATTTTTGTTTTAAAATAGCGACTGGGCAGGAGCAAAATGTGTGTGAGTTGGGGGGGGGGGGACTTTAAGGCTCTGCTCTCATGGCAGTTGATTCCAATTACATGTGTTTCCCCACCCCCAGCACATCATTTGAACCGGAGAGAGGGTTGGTTCTGTGAAAGCCACCAGGCCATGTTGTGCATTCCAGTTTGATCCTTACTGCAGCAGTGCAGGGAGTTCAGTACTTCTATAGACATCAAAGTTATGGGGAAAAACGATAACGATGCCAGGTAGAAAGAGAATGTACAGTATAGTGTATCGCAGATTAAAGGACTCGGGTAGGCTTTCTGCTATTTTTCACCAGTGTACTTGAATTAGTCTTGTTAAAATACCTGATTTTTAAGCATCTGAATGCAGTGTGAGTTCACTTTTGTCCTCTTTTGTGTGTAGGGTTAAACTGGGATGGGGAAGGGGCATGAACTTGCTTGGGCCACTGATCTGGACTTGATAATTCTTTCTAGCCATGTGGCTCTCTGATTCCTTCTGATTTTCACAACTGCTCCTTTACAGTAATAGGACTCGGATCCATCTATCCCAGTGCCCTGTCTAATGATCTCTAGTTTAAAATAATGGTGCAGGGAAATAATGGAAGATATCAGTGTTCTCTGTTCATGTTCAGCTGTTGCAAGTCTAAAGACACCTTTTAGTTCTGCCTGCCTATGTTTTAGAGTTCTGCCACCCTCCATCAAATAGATTTTATGTTGGATTGAGAGGACCTTTCCCCAGCTAGCCATAAAGCAGATGGCATACAGTGATTATGCACAATTACACAGCCACAACTGTGGAACTCCCTGACAGGGGATCTGAGAACCACCACCTCCCTCATGACTTTTCGGTGGGGGCTCAAAACGTTTGTTTCGTCTTGCGTTTGGGTGGTTGTCTGCCTCCAGTGCCTCAGTATGTTCTGCCTTGTTGTTTTTTCTGCTTCACATTGTTACCCCCCCCAAGTGGATTTGATTGTTTTTTAATTTTATGTACTGTTTTTAAATTATGTATTTTAGCTATTGTAAGCTGCCTTGGACATTTGCCTCGGCATAGGAAAAGGCGGGGCATAAATTTTTAAATAAATTATGGCTTGGAAGGACCAGGGGGTTGTATCTGGGAACAATGCCAGCGTCCAGCATTCCAGACTAGTTTGTTGTGTGGACCAGTCCTGTAACTGTGTGCTGGGGAAGGAGAGAATGAACTTCCGCTAGGTGAAAGTGTTCAGAGCAAGGAGAGAGCTAGGTTCAGTAAACAGTGTATTACTGCATTCCTAGGCGCAGCGGGTTAAACCGCTGAACCATGAGCTGTCGATCGAAAGGTCAGCAGTTCGATTCCCGCGATGGGGTGAGCGCTTGTTGCTTGGCCAGCTCCTGCCAACCTAGCAGTTCAAAAGCATGTCAATGCGAGTAGATAAATAGGTACCGCTTGCGGGAAGGTAAATAGCGCTCCGTGTTCCAGCCGCATGCTACGTGCTGCGGCAAGGAGAGTCATGCCGACCACATGACCACAGAGGCGTCTTTGGACAACGCTGGCTCTTTGGCTTTGAAATGGGGATGAGCACCACACCCTAGAGTCGGACACGACTGGACTTAATTGTCAGGGGTCACCTTTACCTTTATATGGCAGTTGGTTCTGCTTTACTCCCATTTAATATCCTTGTGTTTCAAAGATGCATAAAATGACCTGAGAGCTCAAATTCATTCCTCCTTTCTTAAAAAAAAAATTATTTCAAATTTTGATTCCTTTTGTAATCCTATCTTTTAAAAAACGCCCATCTTGGAAATAGTCTAGCAGTTCAGTGGTGTAGTTGATGCAGGGACATCTCTCTTGAATATCTAGCCACGCTGGTGCCTTAATGGCTGGAGAGCATCTGATTCTGTGGGTTTTTTAAAACTTTTTGTGACTTCTATTTTGTAACAACTGTTAACTTTTTTTCTGTGTAGGGTAGACAATTTCGGACTTGGACTCTTACTGCAAACCAAGCAGATTAAACGCATGGTATCCTCCTATGTAGGAGAGAATGCAGAATTTGAGCGGCAGTATTTATGTGGAGAACTGGAAGTTGAGCTTACGCCACAGGTAAAATGCTTTCCTGAAGGGGGGTTAATTGGTTCTCTCCTTTCGTCTATTATAACTAGTAGTATTAGTACCACCCACTGTCTGAACTGCTCAGCAGAACGTTGGAAAAGAGGGTTTGCACCCATTGGCTCTTGGGAATGCTGCATGATTGGACTTCCTGAATGCGTGGAGGGCCTATGCACGTACAGCTGTATGCACACAGGCCCTCCTTCCTGACGTTCTGCTGAATAATTCCTGCACACCAGAAGTAGGGTCAGCAGACTTTAAGGTGGATCTACACCTCATGCGTTCGCGTTTCGTATGCGTCTGGTGTCCCGTCCCCAGGTCAAACAATGGGCTGTGATTGACTGAATGAAATGCAAATGCGGCCAAAGTCGAGCCTGTTCGACTTTGGCCAAATTTGCGTTTCATTCATGCGAACATGAACGCATGCGGTGTAGATCCACCTTTATTGTCCTCTACGTGTTGAATGTACAGTATGTATGGAGGTGGTGGTCTGAATAGAGTGCAGTTAATCAGCATTTGTATAGTGCTTTGTGAATGAAAAATGCTTGTGGGTTTTATCTTGATGTAGTTCTTCAAAGAATGTGGTGATATCCCCTTTTTTGCAGCTGCAGTTGAGAGCGGCTTGCCTAAGGCCGCCAGGTGAGTTTGTGGCAGAGGTGAAATTCAAGTCAGAAGTCCTGTTTCACTTCCTCTTAGCTGCTATGCTACACCAGAAACTCCACTGTTGCATTAGCAGCTAACTGCCTAGTGTAGGCTATTGAATGCTCTGCTGGCACATCTTTGCTGGTCAGGATGTTAGGACGATATTGCAGACACAGGCTCCAAATGCATGCGTGTTTCATCAGGTCGCTAAAGTATTATTCCATTTGATTTTTTTTAAATGTACTTGATGTCATGCATGGAAGTTGTTGGCCCTCTGCTATTTTTCAAAAATTATTCATCCTGCTGTGACGTGCTTGTGAACTCAAAGCCAGTTTGAGCTTTAATTTGATTGAGCCAAATTGCTTTACAGTTATTGGATTGTTTCTGCAAGTTTTATAGTGGACCCTGGCTACCTGTAGAAATATAGCATGTGTGTATGTATTGTATGTATACATTAAAACAGATTGTTCAGTCTTGGCAAGGGTGGGCTTTGGCACGTAGAGCTTCTACCCTAAGGAAGAGAAAGGAACTCTGTTGCCCTACTCCTGATGTTTGCTTGGATTCTGGGTGCCTGGGCAGTGGCACAAAGAACATTCACCGCTCCAGAAGTCTTGTCCTCCAGATACCATGTCCAGATCAGAAAGATGGGACTGACTATGCTCATTGGCGTCTTGGCCAATCTAGTCCAGCTTCCTGTATCCCACAGTGCCCACCAGATGCCTCTGGGTGCACATGGCCAACAAGATACTTGTTTCATTGCCACTTTTTTACACCTGGCGTTCAGAGATATGGACTTTTCTTCTATAAATATGTCCAATCTCCTTTTAAAAGAATCTAGGCCAGGGGCTAGTGGTTAAGTGACTTAGTGGTTAAGACGCTGAACTGCAGACCGGAAGGTCGGTAGGACAGCAGTTCTCCCTGAGCCTCCCGAGAGCCTCTCCAGAATGCTGAGAAGGACCTTCCCACCTACCCAGAGCCTCCTACCTGCGTTTTCTGGACTCCAAAAACCTGAAAACCCAGAAGTGACTGGCGATAATGTAATCACCAGTCACTTCTGGTAGTACGCAGCAGGAGAGTGTGCCAGATGTGGTACTCGGCAGAGAAGGGGTTGTTATTATTATTATTATTATTATTAACAGTATTTATATACCGCTTTTCAACACAAAGTTCACAAAGCGGTTTACAGACAAAATCAAATGATTAAATGGCTCCCTGTCCCCAAAGGGCTCACAATCTAAAAAAGAGGCAGAAGAACACCAGCAAACAGCCACCAGAAAAAGACACTGTGCTGGGGTGAAAGGGGGTTGAGAACCCCTGCTCTAGATCAGGGATGGGGAACCGGCGGCCCGCGGGCCGGATCCGGCCCCTGGAGAGATCCGGCCCGGCCCGTGCGAGCCTGGACCCGATTCTATTGGGTCCGGCCCGCGCGCGCTCGGAGCAGAGCCTTGGGAGGCCCCGCGTGCGCTCACATCGCCGGACTTACTCTCAACCCGGCTGTTATAGACATGCGCAGAAACAGCCGGGTTGAGAAGAGGGTCACGCGAGCTGGCGGCGGCGGCTGAAGAGAAGGTAAGGAGGAGAGCTTGGGGGGGTGGGGGGGTGCACGCGCGCACGCTTGGGGGGGTGCCTGTTTGCGGTGGAGGGGACGCGGCCCGCGACCCATTTCCCCCATGGGGAAATGGCCCTCCACCGTAAATAGGTTCCCCACCCCTGCTCTAGATGATCCTTGAGCTCAGGGGTTCCTATTAGGGAACATTGGAATAAATACAACTGCTGCCATCTTGTGGATAAAACTGATATGCAAAATAAACAGTGTATTCTCTTTGAATACCATGCTCAGACCTTGTACTTTCTAAAGGTAGCCTGGGTTGCTGGTAAGTTGAGGGCCCTAGCAACAAAGGACTGGATTCTATTTCCATAAAACAGGCTCATCCTACTCTTGCAAAGGGCAAGGGAGTGTGAAACAGTAGGTTTCTAACCAGGCTAGCAGTACCTAATCACTGAAATGTTATGTTTTCATATTGTACAAAATCCTCTTTGTTCTTACTGTTGCTCTCCTGAGACCTTTAGCCGACTTGCTTTCATGTCACAGTGATCTGAATAGATGAGGATTGCTGCATGGACAGACAGTATACGACAGTGCCAAGAGAAACTGTGACATCACAGCATGTCCGCCAGTGGCATTAAGCGATTTGAGTTCTAAGGTCCATGAGCAACGTTTGTGAAATCAGTCTCTGTGAATATTGCTTTCATCCCACCTGAATTCAAATGGCATTTGAGCACTGTTGAAGTTTATCTATTTCTGTCCTTTTAGGGTACTCTTGCTGAACGGATTCGGGCAGGCGGGGCAGGCATTCCAGCTTTTTTTACCAGCACAGGATACGGAACTTTAGTGCAAGAAGGAGGTGCTCCAATCAAATATAATAAGGATGGCACTGTTGCCATTGCCAGTGAGCCAAAAGAGGTAAATGCCTCTTATTTGTGGATTTGAATTATGTTGGAAATAGGGACTCGGATTGGCAGGGGTGAATTGTGCTGTCCAGTACAGTACTGTGCGTAAGCCTTTTCCGCATTGTAGGGGAGAGGCTATTTCGGACATAGAGCACAAGTGCTTTGCATGCAGAAGGTTTCAGGTTCAATCCCTGGTGTCTCTGGATACTGTATATTTAACTCATTTATACCCCATCTTCCTTGCTGTCACAACTCTGGGCAGCTTACAATGGATTGAAAACCTAATAAAAGCAAAACACGACAAGCACAGGACTGATAGACCTCCTTCCTCAAATTGTGGGAAGCTGCTGCCAGGCAATGTGGGTTGCGCTGAGCTTGGTGGGCCAAGGGCTTGACTTGCTAGAAAGGCAGCTTTGTAAGTTCAGTTTTATATTTTGAGTAAGAGATCTCAAAGCCACACTTGTGAGAAGGCAGGTACACTCAGATTTAGGACATTCAGAGACGAATTGGGCAGTTCTTACGAATTGGGCAGTTCTGTTCTCTACAGCAAGGGCATGACCACTGTCCCCCCCCCCCCCCCAAGGTGCACAGCTGAACTCCACGCAGTTCTGAGTTTGGCTACCTGGAAGTTCAGCAATGATGTGTGACGTCATTGCTGGAGGCCCTGCCGGGCAGGCATGGAAAGACTCCGCGCAACACCAAGGATGCTTACATCATTGGCCTCCAGTCTCCTGGCAATACAGACAGCATGTTCTACAGCGGGTTCTGTTTTCCTGCCTTCTTTATTTGTAGTCTTCACAAACAAAACCAAACTCCAATTCAGAGTAGAGAGAGTATCACTTTGACTTTTTGTTTTGGCATAACTATGACAGGGTATTCTGAAATCCCATGGAGTTTCCCAGAGTAATATAGTTTTGACCCATCATGTCTGCTTTATGATTTATTACTTTAACTTAATCAAGCTACCTCCCAGGTATTTTTAAAAGCAGCCAAAACAACAAAGAACATTTGCTGTTCTGACTGCATTTGGGAGGTAGCAGCAATACTGTACATCCTTTAAAAGAAAAGCCAACTGAAGTAGAATGGTCTTATCACATTTAGACAGGCAGTGGAGTGAAGCAGGAAGCTGTACCTCTCTCAGGTGGCCATTCCAAATCCTGGGCGCCGCAACCAAAAAGGCCCATCCTAGGTTTTGAAGGTCAAAGCCAGCTCTGTGTGTGTGTGTGTGTGTGTGTGTGTGTGTGAGAGAGAGAGAGAGAGAGAGGGGGGGGGAGGGGAGGGGGGATGGATGCAAGGATCTCCTTTTTTCTCCAAGTCACACTTGCTCCTCCCCCACCCCACCAAAGTACATTTTCCAAAGTACAAAAATAAACCCAAAACCAAAATCAGAGACCGAATGGCTCCGAAAATAATTAAAATTTAGAACCAATGTTAATTAACACTTAGTTGCTGATGGGGCGGATAAGGGTCAGGGCTTGGCGTACCTCCAGCAAGAGGTCCACGTACCCCTATGGGTGCTCGTACCACAGATTGAAAACCCCTGCACTACACCATTACACTATCAGTGACTGTGGTAAAAATAAAAATGTCCAGAAATGGGAATTGAACTTACTGATTGCTAAACTAACTTAGTGAAGCTCGTGAAGGCAATCTTAGGGTTATTTGTCAAGCTAAATTGGGGCTCTTGTTCTTTTAGTCCTCTAAATGCACACTGAACCTTGAGATCTGAACCTTGAGATCTGGTTTGCCACAGCTGCTGTTTCCTTATTATTGGGGACAATTGAAAGTATACATTCAATTAAATTCTGCGATTGCTGTCCGGGGAACTGTGTGAGTTTTTTCCCTCCCACTCCCCTTCCAATTAATGTCTTCATAGTTGCTTGAGTGGCCATACTGGAGGAAGATTGTGTTGGAGAAATCATTTTTACAAGTACGTTTTCTCTCTCTCCTGTTTCCTGTAGGTGAGGGAGTTTAATGGTCGTCACTATATTATGGAAAAGTCGATAACGGGAGACTTTGCACTAGTGAAGGCATGGAAATCCGATCGTGCTGGAAATATTATCTTCAGGTATGGTATGTTCTCAGAGCAGGCACCGTTCCTCTAAGAAATGCTTTCAAACTGTTCTGGGGGCTTTGTGGAGTTTCTTGGGACATCTGATATCAGAAATGGTGAGCAAAGAGACCTTGCCAACCCATTATTGCTATTTTACGGTGGTGCACAGCTGGGCAGCACTTTTTGGCTTGTTCTAGGAAGCATCTTCAGTTTGTACAGGGTGATAAGGCCCAGCTGACCTGTTGAACGGTTTGAACTGTATACTGTAGAACATGTCCCAGAATCCTTTGCAACAACATAGGAATGCCTGTGCCAACAACTCCTTGGCAAACAAGTCACTTGAGGAAAGGGTTCTGCAGTGTCTCCCTTGTGTGTCGGTGTCGGCCAGAGAAATGGGCTGGAAAGGGGAGAGGAATTGTTCTCTGTTCCAGAGTTCCTACAGTTGTCGGTGCTTGGGTTCAGTAGGAAAAAGGCACTGCTCTGCTTGCATCAGAAAGGGTGGGAGGTCACATGCTTAATGTTTATGCTGGGCCTTAGCAATTTAGAGCTTCTTGTTGCCTCTCAATTGTAGGTGCTTATATTGCATACCTTATTCCTGTTTGCTCCAAAGAAGGTCCCAAGTCTACACATACTCCCAAGTTAGCTAGGTTGCAGTCTCAGACCCAAAGGATCTTGGTCCAAGCTCTTGTGTCTCTGAGTTTAGAACTGAAATATTTTCATTTAGAAGACTCCTGGGAGTCCCTTGGACTGCTAGGAGATAATCAATCAATCCTAAATGAAATCAACCCTGACTGTTCCCTGGAAGGACAGGTACTGAGGCTGAAGCTCAAATATTTTGGCCACCTAATGCAAAGAGAGGACTCTCTGGAGAAGACTCTGATGCTGGGAAAGATTGAAGGCAAAAGGAGAAGGGGAAGGCAAAGGATGAGATGGTTAGACAGCATTACCGATGCAACGAACATGAAAATGAGCGAACTCAGGGAGATAGTGGAGGACAGCAAGGCCTGGTGGGATATGGTTCAAGGGTCGGACACGACTTAACGACTGAACAACAACAACAATCGGCACCCACAGCAGGGGGGTGGGGTGCGTGTGTTTGCATGTGTGCTGAACAGCGGACTGCGGCTTTTAACTTGAGAGGTGCTTAAGAAGCACCCTGCAGGGTGGAACAGGCTGCTGTTTGGAAAGCAAGGAAGGCAAGCTATTTGAAGCACTTCAGTCTTCTGGTGTGATATGAAACTTTGTATAGCCTTTAAGAGAGGTTCAAAATGTAATTGTCCTCACTGTGGGACTTGGTAGGAAATCCTTGAAAGGAATGTATGCCCCGACCATAGAGGCGTTTTTAGAAAAAAGATATTTAGTTCGAAATTGAAAGAATTATTTAAGGATCCAGTTCTATTGGTATCTGATGCCCACTCACTGAACTTCAGTCACGTTTATGTTGGAAGTGCCACATGCCAAACGCAGACATTTTGCATATTTTGGGGTTGTACGCATGTTAATTTTGGAATCAAATTCTTAATATAGGTAACTGAAAAATGTCATAGAGAAAAAAAACTTGAATGAATTGCAGGCATTTTGACAGTAGCTAAAATTAACATTGCTGGTAAGTGGAAATTGCCACAGATACAAACCATGATGGATTGATGCGAACTTATACAATCTATAAGGTTAACAATGCTGACCAAGGATAGAAGATTCAAAGGACTACAATAAAACAATTTTATTAGAAATTGTGTTTAATTGGCATTGGAATGAAAAATGTCATGGCGATGTAGAACCTTGCATGTTTTTACCTGTTTTGTAAGTATTGTTGATCCTTCTGCTATTTCATTGCAAACAAAGCATACTCTAAAGCAGGAATTCTTAACTGGGGGTATCCATACCCCTTGGGTATATAAGGAACCGGATGATAGGGGTATGGGACTCTGAACAATTAATCTAATATTTTTTAACTTAACTATCACCATTATCCATATGGATTGAGGCGTTCTATTCCTAGCTATCTACATGCAAAGTAAACCAAGCTATTTGACATATTTTGAAGTCATACTAGTACCTAATAGGGGTGGTGGTGGTGGTGAAGTCTGGCAAAGGGGGTATGGGGACATACTGGGCAATCCATTGGGTCTCTGTAATCATAAAGGTTAAGAACCCTTGCTCTAAAGTCTCTTATGATACCATGGAAGCTTAGTTATATCTGGCAGCCATTAATTTAAAAGGGATTGAGGATGTCACTATTTCATTGGGATTTGGAATATTAAATGGAATCATCCTTTTCTTGCTCTGTACAAACAAAACATTGAATTTGCAGACCACATGGATTAATTTAGAATTTGGCAAAACAAATATAACCAGAAGGGGGCAGTGGAAGCCCAAAGTTTTTTCTGCATTGTATGAGAAGCTGAAAATAAGAAATATCTAGAAAATGGCAATCGTTGATTCCATTAATATTCAGCTCTCTCCACTGGGACGTAACATTTTAAGTAATGTTGTGAGATAAATCCACATCTCTATGAATGCACTACTTAAATTGATAAAAATCATGACAATATTGCACACGTGTCTGAACTAGGAGGTTAAGACTTCGGAGGAAGAACTTGCATATTAAGGAGCAGTGCCAATATTCCTTTTAATGAACAGTTGTTGTTGTTTTGTCCCCGATTGATATTTCTGCACGCGAGAATTGTAAAACTAGTTTTGTGATCCTGGAGGTTGGCAGGTGGAAGGGGAGAAGAGTTTTTTTAGTTTTTTTTAGAATACGCCAACCAAAACATTCAGGTCTGATGCATTTTGAATGACCAGTTCTTCCTTGGTGGTAACTAGGAAACGCATTAAAATCCATGCAGCTATAATTTTTAATTTTAAAAAGATATTCTTAAATTATAGTTATAAAACGTGGGTGTTTACAGTCACAAGTTCTAGATTCTGAGGGTATAATCCGAAGGTACATAAGTAACTAACCTTGCTGAAAGTAAGTAGCTGTGGTTGGTGCCTGGGGGATCCCATGTATGCTGCCTCAAATTTCCATCATGGGAGAAAGGTCAGATATAAATAAATGGAGGAACCTGCTGTCAAAGATTGATTATTTTTTCCCTTTAAGTCGTAGTTCGGCTTATGATTGTCCTTTATTGAAATAAAACGGATATTGTGTTTGTACCCTAGCTTCCAAGATAATGGGTTGTATCCCAAGGCATTCCATGAACAGAGGGCACTTCTGTTCATACAAGGAGGGGACAGTTTCTGCCAGCCCCCCGTCTTTCAGCCCCTTGTGTTCCCTGAAAATTTGTCCCTGAGCATTGGCATGCATCCCTGTCACACCGGGAGCTGCAAAGGGAAGGGGGATAGGCAGAAGTCCCTCCTTTCTGTGTGTGATTGACAGTATCTCTGTTTGTGGAAGAAGCAGTTGGGATACAAGCCATTACCATAGTCCACATGTAGCTTGGATTGCTCACTTGAATGGAGTAGAAGACAATGGAGTGTTGCTTCAATTTATCTGTTACGCTCTTCTCCATCGCTGGTTAAAGGGCTCACTAATGATCTGTAGCCTGAAGCATCTCATAATCTTGAAGTCTCGCCTGACTAATTCTGTAAAGTCATTGGGGGGAATCTAGAATTGGTTGGTTCAAGTAGCACACTCCCCCGCCCCCCACACACACAACACATGGTATGGCAATACAATTCAAGCTTCTTAAACCTATTCAGGCTGCTAAAAGGTCTCTGGGCCAGTGTGGATGATATTGATTCATCTGACCAGCCCCATGTGGTAAGACACACACTCTTGCATATTCTGGCCCTTCCCCATGTGTCCAGAGGGAGTAGCGCACATTTTTTTAAAATTGCATGGGTTTTTGTTTGATCAGCATCTTTACATGGGCAGATAGTAGAGGTTAGGATGAAGAACCCCCTCCCACATAATTAAAGAAATATGTTGTGGACTCTGCCAGACAGGAGGGGAAGGACCAGAACATGCACTCTCTGTGAACACACGTCTTTTATTTCACAGGGTGGGTCGTACAGTTAAGTAAAATCTGAACTGGCTCTTTGAAGATATATTAAAAATACTGTAATGCTGTAACTTAGTTAGATTTAGACTGACACAATGCTTTTCCTGATATTATGGGAACATATTGCAGAAGACTGATTTTGAACAGAATGTACCCTTATTTATTTTGAGTCATCTTACCTTCTCTCCCCTTCTGTTCCTCCAAAATAGGAAAACAGCAAGAAATTTTAACCAGCCGATGTGTAAAGCTGCCAGAACAACTGTGGTAGAGGTAAGCTAAAATCTTTTTCCAGAACTGTTAACACAAATTGGCCTCCAACTCAACTGATTGATCCTTCTTGTTGTGCAATGCATTTATACAACAAGGGATCCTAGGATGTGCAGAAATCCCCTGAGAAATTTCATGTGTCTTACAGAAGCTCACTTAGCTTGCCTTAAATTCTCAGACATTTCTCCGGGGGGGGGGGGGGGAATGACGACCCTGAAAGTCACTTCAAATTTCACTTTAAAAAAAAAAACACGTTGATGCCTATATGTGAGATCTAAGTTGTTATACTTGTTGAGTTGTTGTACATTTGTGCCTCTCCCTTGCCTGATTACTGCAATGGTCACCTCCTTTTCTTTCACTTATAAAACCAATCCTGCTCTTCAGAAATACCATCAAGATTAATAAATCTCATGGAAACCAGAAAGAGATGTTCGTTCAAATGTGATAGAAGCCGCGGTTCTCTGCCTTCCTATGGCAGTCTTGTGAAGACTCCCGCAGGTCCTTGTGATGAGCTCAAAGGAAGCTGATATGTAATGCACATTCATAATTGAAACCAAACCACATGTGATGTTCTTTAGGTAGGCTTACCATCATCCTGGAATCGAGGCTGGTTTCGACCTAGAGTGGACCCGAACTGCTCCCAAGAGTGCACTGCGGCTGCCCAATGCGGGCTGCAGCTTCCGCAGCTTCCGGTAAACAAGACTACCGTGGAGGGCAGCCGTGGTGCACTCTTGGGAGCGACTCGTGTCTGCTCTAGGCCAAAGGCAGCCTTGATTCCGGGACGATGGTAAGCCTATAGGGAGTGTTGATATCGCTTTCACCTGCAGCCAGGATGGAATATGGCAGCATCTTAGAAAAGCTCAAACAATTATGCTACTGTTTTAATTGATTTTAAACAAAGTCCAAGAATAATTGAGGATCTCGGGCGCATGAAGGTGTGGTAAACCTGCTTCTGGCTATGCCACTTCAGATCGCTAGTGGAAGATCATGTGATGTCATACGGAAGAAAATTCATTGTCAAGAAGGGGCCTAGCTTAGCCTAGCCTTCTCCCTAGCATGTTAGCTTTCTGTGTGCAAAGAATGGTGTGTTTCTTTCTGGAGAGAGAAGCATTTATCATGGCAGCCCCCCATTTGCAGTCTGAAATGGTACAGCCCAGACCCAGGTTTATTACCTAACCAGACCCAGGCCCCAAACCAACTCTATTTGAAGGAAGACGGATCAGACATAAAGGTCTAAGCCAAGCTAGTGCTGATATTCTGCTATTCTTTGCTTGTTTGGTGCAGGACCCTGCTTGCCCCATCTTCGAAACTGGCCAGGTGGGGAGGATCTTGGAAGATCTGCTCTGAAGATCCTCCCTGCTCGGCCACTGAATGTGCAATGAGGAGGTGGAGATCCAGCAGTTGGGAAGTGCAGTGGCACCCCCTACTTCCTCTTCCGGCTCTGTTGTAGCAGTGCTGGAGGAGGTAAATCCCTCTCCCCGTTTGCTCTGCGAGGAGAACAAGCAAGGCAGCAGGCGAATGTGAGGTGCCCCTTCCACTTGGACATCTTTTCCAGCTTGCTGTCTGAAGTAGGTAGTTCAGTGGGTAGCCATTACCCAGCGTGTAATTCATCTGTGGAACTCCTTGCCACAGGATGTGGTGATGGCATCTGGCCTAGATGCCTTTAAAAGGGAATTAGATTCATGGAGGAAAAGACCATCACAGGTTACAAGCCATAAGCAACCTCCTGGCTTTAGAAGTAGGTTTTCTCTGTGCCAGGTGCAGGGGAGTGGCAGCAGGACACAGGTTATCTTGTTGGCTGTGTGCTCCCTGAGGCATCTGGTGGGGCCACTGATACAGTAAGCTGGACTAGATGGGCCTTTGGCCTGATCCAGCAGGGCTCTTCTTATGTTCTTGCGTTACGTTAGTTTGTCTCATGCGTGGGCCATTCTGCATACAGAAACCTCTGCATTAGTTTCCCACCCATTCAAGGTGGCAAGAGGGAACCATTTGAGAAGTAAGAACAGTGCATATATGCTGCCGAGCTGTCTGGGCCTTGGCCTCCACCCCAGTGGCATTGCCAGTTACATGGATTTGGGGAAGCAGAACTGGTGAAGGGCTGTGCCTGAGATCCTGAAGAGCTGCAGCCACTTAAAGTAGACTGCTTTTAACTAGATGGAGTAATGGACTGAATAGGTGTGAGGCAGCTTTGTGTGTTCAGTACTCCGAGCTTAATACCATTTCTGATGTATCAGTCTTGCCTCGCTCCCCTCTTTTCACACTCCATTATTTTTCCTCTTCCCTTTGCAGAGTACTTTGTAAATGGAACATTTTCTTGTTATAGAAAGAAGAAGCTGGGATAACAAAAATCTAGTTTTTCCTATTATGGAATAGGCAGAGGCCTGGAAGGTGACTTCTGACTTAGCAAGAAAGAGGAACAAGTGTGGCTTGGGGGGGGGGGGGCTTAGAATTCTGTGCAGAAATGCTTTCACTCATAACTAATTAAGCAAACATAATTAAAAACCCCACACTATATCCCTGGTTGCTTAGTAACAACACTCCTGCGCCATTATCATTCCACTATCACAGGGACAATGGCCCTCATTACAACGTGGGACAGATATGAATTGGTTCTATTAGTCACCTAAAACTGTGGTATTGTTTTTATTGTTAACATGGAGACACTGTGAGAAATGGCGGTGCTTAGAAATACACATTTATAGCAAACAAAATCTTAGCTCTTGTGTCCCAGCAACTCTTCTAAGCATGAGACCTTGCAAGGTTGAATTCTCAAAAGTACTCCTGTCCCATTTTCTATAGGGATTCAAGGTCGGCATTTTCAAAAGCATAATTATACTTTAAGAGTTTCTTGGCTGTTGCAGATGTGGTCTCAGTCTTTTTCCCCTGCATGCCAGACGTCCTTCCAGGCGACTGCAAATTAGAACTGGCTGAACGGTTTTTGACGGAGTGTGCCGCTTCCACAGGAGTGCCCTTAAGTGCTAGGCTTCAGTTACAGTGACTTGGCTCTAAAGAACAGTGCGCAGGAGGAGAATATAACCTAATGTTGCTCTAAGATGTCTTGCTCAAGTGCAGAGCCATAATATATGCGGGGATGCTGCAGTAACGGGTCCACAATGTTAGCTCGGGATTATTAAAGGTTAAGGTATCCCTTGACAATTAAGTCATGTCCGACTCTAGGGAGTGGTGCTCATCTCCGTTTCAAAGCCAAAGAACCAGCGCTGTCCAAAGACGTTTCCATGGTCATGTGGCTGGCATGACTCAACACCGAGGCGCATGGAACGCTGTTACCGTCCCGCTGACGCGTTACCTATTAATCTACTTGCAATTTCTTGCTTTTGAACTGCTAGGTTGGCAGGAGCCGTCGCACGGATTCGAACTGCCGACCTTTCGATCGACAGCTCATGATTCAGTGGCTCAGTTAGTCAACGGTTTATATGTAGTCCCCATCACCCCATCCCAGAGTTCTTTGTCAATGTACAGCAGGTTTGAGAGAGAGGCGGTTTCCTCTCATTGGCACTGGGGTATGGAGAAGATAAGGAACACCTGGAGTTTCTTACCTTCTCCAAACTGCAGAGCAAGCAAAGGGATCAGTGTGCTGTTGGGTATTCTCCTTGCCAGTGGCACCTGCTCTTGAAAAACTGGCAAGCGAATGAATGGGTGCCTGGTTGCATTTACAGTATGAGGAACAGTACATAAGGACGATAGAGGCTGTAGCGTATAAACTCTCATGGGCTATAGAAAGGGTTCTGAAAATAGTGTGTGCAAATGGAGGAATTCCTTTTGGATTTGGATCATCTTTGCCATGGAACTCTCTAAGCTGGAAAGTGCCATTCCATGAGTAGAAAAGACTTTCAGCTGGTGGCAGGGCACTCTTGGATCCAAGCCAGTTCTCGGCATTTTGAGACGTGTTGCTTGAAATGCTCTCTAAAGCAGCCTTGAAAATGAGCCCAGAAATGCTGCTTAAGTGTGACTAGCCTGCCTTGCTGCACATAGATATGTCAGCAGAGATGGTGCGTCATGCAGAATCAATTGAGTTTAAATTTGTTTCTGCTCTCAAATAGCTAAAATAGATGACCAGTTACTCATTGTTCTACTTGTCTTATATTGTTCGCTGCTGTAAAACCCCAAATTTGTGAACCAATTGCAGCGACAAAAAAGGTACCTGGCACAAAAATGTAAAATGCCAACAAATCCTAGTACAGTACAAGCCCTCAGCTTGATAATCAACCACGTGAACCTGCATTAAAGTCCTCCTAAGTTTACAGACCTGAACAGTGAATCTGGAAGATGAAAGTTCTGCTTGTCTGATAGGTCACAGGAGTTGATGTTACTAATAACTCTCCAAACAATTTCTTCTATGGCAAACTATAAATGGGGCAATGTTGCAGATAATGATGAGCAACTTGGGCCAGTGCAGACAGTACAAACCAGCCATGTGAGAAATGTGTGCACATGTTTCCTTATCCACCTAGCACAGTGGTTCCCAACTTTTTTTAGCACCGGGACCCCCTTTTGTAGAATGTCAATCTGTTGGGACCCCCCTAGGGCTGGAAGTGATGTCATTAAGCAGGAAGTGATATTGTGTTAATAAAAACTACACTGTTTTAATAAATCACATTTTTAAAGTTTTACTCTTAAGGACCCCCATTTGGGTGGGTGGGAGTAATCTAATAACAGAGATGCTAAAAGTTTGGAAGCTGCAATTAGTGCAGAATGTGGCGGCCCAGGTAGTCACTGGAGCTAGGTGGTTTGACTTTGAACAGCT
The DNA here is from genome assembly GCA_026170595.1 of Plestiodon gilberti rubricaudatus. Taxonomy (NCBI): domain Eukaryota; kingdom Metazoa; phylum Chordata; class Lepidosauria; order Squamata; family Scincidae; genus Plestiodon; species Plestiodon gilberti. The sequence continues at coordinate 20,140,266 of JANXHW010000002.1, read as the reverse complement.
GCTTCAGCGGCTGCACTGGCTGCCCATTCGTTTCCGAGCCCAATTCAAGGTGCTGGTAATGACCTTAAAAGCCCTTCATGGTTTGGGTCCAAGATATCTGAGGGACCGCCTTCTCCCATACATTCCGGCCCGCTCTCTTAGGTCATCTGAGGGGGCTCTTCTGCGTGTGCCACCTCTCAAGTTAGGGGAATGGCAGCATATGGGTGAGGCTTCTCTGTTGTGGCGCCACAATTGTGGAACTTCTTGCCAGGGGACTTGATAACTACCCCTCCCTCGTGACTTTTCGGCGGGGGCTCAAAACGTTTGGGTGATGGGTTGTTGTCTGACTCCTGTGTCTCAAGATGTTCTGCTTTGCTGCTTCTCTGCTCTATATTGTCCCCCAGTGGATTTTATTTTTAATTTTATGTATTATGCATGTTAATCCTTGTTGTAAGCAGCCTTGAGCATTTGCCTTGGCATAGGATAAGGCGGGTTATAAATCTTTTTCTTTTTAAGGCAAGCGGAAAGTAATACACGGTGAGCAAACAAGCCCCAAGAGAGCATCAGACAGTGAGGGGGGAGGAGTGAGCTGCTATCTTGGGTATGACCATCCAGCCGACATCCCGCGACCCCCAGAAACTGCTTCGACACCCTTGGGGGTCCCGACCCCCAGGTTGGGAACCACTGATCTACCATGTCTTTCCATCCCTAATGTGGTCATGGTGGCAGAACATCTGAACTTCCCCCAGATGTACAATTGTAAATACTTTAAATTATGCAAGGATGGACCTGCATGTGGAGGGGTAGGTGGTGGCAGGAGAAGACACACGCGTGCGCGCACTTTCCCCATTCTGTTTTAAACTTTGCTGAAAATATGATTCATTTATGCATGCTTTGTCTTTAAAAAGAGGGAAAAAATTTCTAGATCAAGGTCCTCCAACTACTTGTGTCTCTGACTATTTGGGTCTGGAGCTTTTTCAGGTGCACTTTTAAACAGCATCTGGACCTCTAAAGAAGGTTGCTTAAAAATGTTCCCATGCTCACATAAGTTTCTCTGGAAGAAAATGTACAAAGTATATACCGGTACTTAGAAAAAGAAGTCTACAGAAGTTACCAAATATAGGCTGCATGTTTGGTTGAAAGCTTAACTTCACTCATAACCAATTTTCACGAATTGTTCTCACTGCAGCTTATTCATTAACGGCTGGCTCTAGTCCATAGTGAGCATTATCATTGAAGTGCAGCAGAAAGCAATGAATTGAGTTATGGGTTTGGAGGCGTTGGACTGGAGTCAAAGTCCATGTTAAACAGTGACAATTAGGCCAAATTAACACTTTGTAGGGCAAATGAGTTCACATATGTCAGTGTTTTATTGCTGCAAATGCTTCAAAGTGTGATCTGTGTTTGTAAACAGGCAGGACATGTGCCAGAAAGTCAAATCTCTCATGTATGTGTCCACTGTGAGTTTACAAGTGCATATCTTGGCTTCGGATTATATAGTGGTTAACAGAAAATGCCACCGGTGTTTATACATTCGCCTCTGGTTCCGCACATACAGTGAAGGCATACATACAAGCAGCGGGTTCTCTCTCCCCCCCCCCCCCCCAGTATACTTATTTAGTGATCATCTACAATGTGCACCTCTGTAAACAAAGCTTAGGCAGGGAACCATATGATCAAAAACCTTGAAAAACGTTTCCTGATTTCATGGTATCCTGGCTATGTGTTGCATATGTATATTGCGTGCATATATAGCAGGTGCTGGGATGAGCGAATTCAGGAAGATAGTGAAGGACAGGAAGGCCTGGCGGGATATGGTTCATGGGATCACGAAGAGTCGGACACGATTTAACGACTGAACAACAACGGCAACATGCTGGCATTCAGTGTGTGAATAAATGATGTAAGAATTGGCCTTTTGCATATTGGAAATTCCGTGTGTGTGTGTGAGAGAGAGAGAGAGAATATAATACATAAACAATACACATTTCAAAAGGTTATAGCAAGCGTGAAGCAATATATCCTACTAGCATACTATTTACTACTTTCTACATACATCCAACTAAGCCAAAATATCACCAACGTTCAATTCATTAAATCCGCATATCATCGCATTTTTCTTTCTCTCTCTTAAAAAATCAATAAATGGTATTAGAAATTCCTATAGGAACGTTCACTAATTTTTTAAAAAATGGAATCTTTGTACATTATTCTGCCTAAAACTGAGATTTGAATCCAGGAACTTCTAAATTGAATGTGGTGCGATTCTTTTACCAAACTGCCATGTTGCTCTTCCGGATTCCAACTACGGAATGCTTATGTTTCTAGCGTGCTAGTTTTATTCCATTACTTCTCTTTTCAGAGTTTAAAGATGTTTTGGGGTGTGGGGAAGACTGACGGCTTTGTAAAGCTTGGAAAACGAGAACAGAAGGGCATGTTGACTCTGATTTTTGCTGTTGGTCTTCTAATGTGTGCCTACTGCTGGTCTACAGATGAGGGAAGCACAGTTGTTTGCTTCTATCAAATAGGAAATTTGAGCATTTCATTGTGCTCCTCAAACCCATTTTGAGTTCTGTGTGAAAACTGGCACACTCAAGCTGTTGCGTTGCCAAATGCATTTTGAGTCATGATGAGTTTCTCTAAATCACATTTTAAGAGGAGGTTCTGCTATAAACCCATGTGGACAGCTGCTTACTTTAAAGTTGTGTTTTGTGGTATTCTTTGTACAAATGATGGTGTTTTGTGGTATTCTTTGTACAAATGATGATGTTATGGGCACTCTGTGCCCTATCTAGAATAGAATTTCTGCAACTAGTTATCGTTATCCTAAATTCTGCACTCAGAATACATTTTCACATGCACGTTGGAACATTTTAATTTTAGGTATTTATATATCACATTAAAAACTTCAGAAAGGGATTACTGTATTCAGAGTATAGCCCGCTCCGCTCCTGATTATAAGCCACATCCTTAAAGTTTGGTGCTATTTTGAAAATAATAATTTTTTTTAACTTTTTTAACTTTAAAGAAAATATACACATTAGTAGAACAGTAAAACAGTATTTTATTTAATGAATAGGAAAACATGTGCCAGTATTTTTAACACTTTTAACCAGCCATATTGGTCTATTAAGCTAGCCCCTGTACAAAACAACCACCTCATCCTCAACTCTCAGTCCCCTCACAGCCCCTTCTCCTTTACACGGCCCTCTTAGCCACCTCATTCTCTCAGCCTACCTCTCCCTCACACAGTGCCCACTACTCACCCTATTAACAACCTCCCCTCAGCCCCCTTCGTCGCCCCCTCCCCCTGTGACCCCCCCAGGCACTTTTAGTCCTGGAAGCTTCCTTTTTCTTCCAAAGTTATGCGATGACCAGGCCTCATATTAGTCTTTAACATGTTCACTGTGGCCAGAAACGTTACAGCTAGAAATGGAAGCATATCAGGTTTCAACAATGAATCTTTTGAAATGTAAAAACTAGAATACAATCTTGATGGATAGATCAACATGTGAAAAGTGTGCCTGGGAAGGGAAAATACCATCTTCTGACAAAAGAAAATTGAGTGAATATTGTCATGGCTTGATACGATTTTTAGTGAAATAGGATATGAGGATTCAGAAGCCAAGTAAAAGTTTAAATCTTTAAAATTGTACAGACGTTAGAAAGACAATTAAAAGCACATACACACTGATAATTGTCTAACGTCTGTACAATTTTAAAGATTTAAACTTTTACATGGCTCCTGAATCCTCATATCCTATTTCACTAAAGAAAATTGATCAAAAATGTCATTTTTGCAGTACAGTAGAAAAAACTGGACTAGCTTTCTAATGAAAATAGTATAAATTGTTATCCTTTTGATTGAAGTTCTTATAATACAAGACGTTTGACTTGGTTCCCTTTTTGCATCTTGTATTTTTATAAGTTTGCACATTATTCTTGTGTCATTTGGGGTTGGTTATGACTCCACAAGTGTGGGAGGGTGGAAAGAAAGAAGCGAGGCAGATGTGTCAGGAATTATGATCTGTTTCAAGAGCAATCCAAGAGTGTCAATATTTGAAATATGCATTTGGAAGGCTTTTTGTATTTGCATTCATTTCTCTCTGACTTTCCACCTCCATACCATTACGCCATGAGGAGCGCTTACGGTTATTTTTCCGTACTTTGTGGAGAGACACAAAATGTTTGAAAGAACTGGAGATACCGAGTGCCTTGATTTTTCAAGGGGCTGCTATATTAATGTATCAGTGTCTCTCTCAAAGCCATGACATATTTGCATATAAACAATTAAGATATGTTTATTTCCGATCTCTCTCTCTCTCTCGATCTCCCTCTCTCATAGATAATGGAGCAGGTGGTGGGCTTTTTGAATACTATTATGGTGTGTGTTCTCTGAAGCCCCGAAACAGTGCGTTTTCGTGCTTGTAAACATGACTCCTGAACTCAATGGATATAGCCTTGGGAGCAAGAGGGTAATTGGGCTTAGCATGTCCTTTCCCTGTGTTTGCATTTGGAGGAATTGGCATGATGGTTTTCATAGATAACCCTCCATAAATCAGCAAGGGGGGCACCTACATGTTCAATAAGAATACATTAAATAAAAACCAGGAATAAGCAATATGTATGGGTTAGGTAGCGTGTTTGAGACCATATGAAGCTGCCTGATATGGTCAAACCGTTGTTCAGTTTAATTCCCCAGCCCTAAGGCTGTTTTTTCTTCTCAGAAATAAGGTCTATTGATTTCAGTGTGATTTACTTCCAAGGAAGTTTAAGGTTTACATCTGAAGGGTGGTAATATCTGGGATTTGGGATTTGCGATGAGAATTGGAGGCTGAGGGTGGAGAGAGTACAGCTCAAGAGTCTTCAGCTGCTTTCATAAATACTGGAGAAGTACTAATCCTAGGAGTCGTAGCAGCCCCTTGCCACTCCCAGGCTCTTGAAAGTACTTACCTCAAAAGCAGCTAAAGATCCAGTGTGCATGTATTGTATTCATCCCGTTGGGCACACACATTGACTCTGTTTTTGTATTTTCCCCAGGTAGAAGAAATTGTTGATGTAGGATCATTTCCTGCAGAGGATATCCATGTTCCAAAGATCTATGTCCATCGCCTCATCAAAGGAAACAAGTATGAAAAAAGGATTGAGGTAAGCCTTGATACTTTGGACCATCCTGTGAGTTTCCCTGTACGTTGTGGGCATGTTTCCATGATTTATCTTATTTTGCATAATTTACAACATAGTTCTATAAATGCTTACTTGGAAGCAAGTCCCAATGTCTTCAATGGGACTTACTCTCAGGGAAATGTATACAGTAATACTTCCCAAAATGCTGGTTCCTTTGTTATAGTGCTCTTTTGTTGTGGATATGATTGACAGCCACTGCAGCCAGTTGAGTATCCTTTATCCAGACTGCTTGGGATGGGAAGCTGTCTGAATTTTGGAATATTTGCATAAATATAATGAGATACCTTGGGCGATGTGACCCAAGTCTAAACATGAAATTCATTTATGCTTCATATACACATTTTATACAGCATTTTTAATTTTGAGCCCTAGCACGCCTTGCGCTATGCCAGCCAGGTACTGGAAAAATTTTGTTGTCATAGCCCCAAAAATGTCTGGATTTCAGAATAGTCTGGATTTTGGATGTCCCATTAAGGGGTAACCAACCTGTATATGCACTATTTTCTGGTACCTCCCCTCACATCTAGGGGAATTCAGGTCAGTTCACTTAATGTAGTGCGCAGTTGATGGAACTGGCCTGACTTTTCCTGGCATCAGGAAGGATGGGCCAGGATATGAGAACACGCATCATTTATTGCATAGGACCAGTCTGGGCAAGAGTATTGCCTGAACTGGACTCAACAAGCTTTGTCTTTGGACTTTAACGTGCTGTGATGGTTCAAATGCTAATGGTAGTGAACTTGTAGGAGCACACTTAGTTTTTGTGCACTGGGCCTGGAGGGGTGAGATGGAGGAGTTTGACTTTCCCTCTCCAAGCCCTATTGAAAATGTTTCATCAAATAAAATCATTTTGTCTGGGTTCGAACAGAGTAGTTCTGTATTCAAACAATATTGAACAACATTTCAAAGGATTTTAAAATCCATCTGTCCTATGTGGAACTCTTTGATTGAAATGGATGCTCCATGGACGGCAACAGACCTGGTCTAGCTGTAATTCAAGTCTTTCGTTTTGCCTATCTAACCAATTCATGGTCCAATTATCTTTTGAAGCCAAGTCCAGTTTTGGCTTGGGCTGACCTTCCTGTGGATCTATGCAGATGTGTTCTGGCAATCAATAGAAGAAAAATATATCGGCAGCATAGCTAAATCAAAAATACTTAATATCCAGCACAGTGGACCTGAAGGAACTCTGACCTTTCTGCTGCTATTGCCATCCATTGTTTTTAGAATTGACCAAATGCAGGTTTCCTGGGAAACTGCTTGACAGGGTGGTTGTTGTGTGACCCACCGTTGAGTATCTGTCTTGAGACCAGTGGTGGACCACAACACCAGTAGGTGGTAGCTTTGAGTAGTACTTTGTATGGATTGCTTTTTGTTGTACCAGAAGTTGAGATTTTCTGTCCACCGTGTTGCATCTGCTAATGTACTGTTTTTGCTCAGGAATGTTAGAGGGAAAAGAGGATTGGCCTGAGGGTGGATGTTAAAACAGGATAGCAAAATTGGCAGAAGGATGTGCTTTTTAGCATGAGGTGATTGGATGGTAAGGCTGTAGAATGGGGAACCGCAGGGTCATGTGGGATAGATGAGAACGCAACCACCAGATATTCTAGGACTCCATAGAGGCAGGTAGTATAGGAAGGAGGCTGTCCTCAGATTATGCGTGAATATATTTTAGGGATCTCCTAGTGATTGGAACAGTGCAGTTTACTCCAGCAAATGCTGCCAATGTTAACAAATGTGTGTGTACTCCCTTTTCTGCACATCTCAGTTCTGTCCTGTTTAGCATCATCTGCCCTTAACGTATTCTGCAGAAATAAAGAGTATTTTGTTGCTATTGGACATCCTATCAATCATTAGGTTGCCTTCCCCGAAAGGGGGGGGGGGAGACTGGCAACCATTTCTTTGTTATGATGATGTCTGCAGGAAGAGAACCAAACCAGTGATAACACAGAGGACACAGGCTTTAGTAAAGTCTGTAAGTGCTTCAAGGTGCTCAGTGTGTTTTGGTTATAATATATTTAGCAGCTCTTACATAAATAAATACTACAAGTGTATGTAAAGTTGCATGAAAAATTGTAATTGGCATCAACTTCTTGGTTCTTTTTTTACTTTCCTAGCGATTGTCGGTTCGAAAAGAAGACGAATCCCAAAGCAAACAAAAGAAAGGTGGGGATAACGTAAGAGAGAGGATCATCAGGCGAGCGGCTCTTGAATTTGAAGATGGCATGTATGGTATCCTTTTGGCTATGTGGAAGGTTTGCTTTTTTTTAAAGTAAGGTACAGATGGATGAATGAAGTTCTAAAAAGGATGCACACTTCTGCTGGACCTTGACTAATTCACTTAAGCTAACCTGGGCATTGGCATTCCACTACTTGCCAGCAACTTCATCAGTCCAGATATAACTGTTCACCTACAGAGTGAAAACGGAGTCCTTGGCTTGGTAAGAATGGAATGTGGATACTGTTTCAGAAACCAGTAACAAGAAAAAAAATGAGGGGGGGGGGGCAGGGAACAGAAGGAACATTACGGAAGGTATCATTGAAACATTTGCTTGGAAAGTTGATTCTTGAGTTTTTTAAAAAAGTATTTTGTTTTTTAAACTTAGGGACCTTATCCGCTTGAAAATGAAGTTGATCCTGACCTTATCAATGCAGGTAAACTTGTCTGTCATTGACATTTACAACTTGCCTTCCCCCAAGGAGCTTAAGGTAGTGTATGGAACTTTCCCTTTTTGAATCCTCACTGCAACCCTGTGAGGTAGGCTGAACGAATATAATTGTCCCAAAGTTTTTTTTCAGCAAACTTTGTGTCTGAGTAGAGACTGGACTCCAGATTGCCATGGTTCAAAACCAGCATTTTGTCTACAAAAGCTTGCTGGCACATGAACTTATGGAGCTGCCTTATACTGAGTCAGTCTATCTAGGTCAGTATTGTCTGTGCTAACTCCAGTGTTTCAGATTTGATGCCCTACCTGGAGTGCCTGGGATTGAACCCAAGACCTGTGTGCAAAACACATGTATCATTGAGCAATGTTCCCATCTTCTTAATGCACACACTTGTTAGAGAGAGATTCATTTTCTGTCTTGCAGGAGGGAATGCCTCTTGTGGGATCTCTTGCATCTTCAGATTTATAAGAAGTTATATTTAAAAAGGATTAAAAATATTTTAAAGTCTGTTAACCAAACCGTGAAAGTACATCTGTTAATTAATCAGTTGACTAAGTGATGCAGCCCTAATCTCTTTCCCTAAGTAAAAGCTTTGTGGACCCATGTATGTTGGGTTCATGAAATGGACAACATGGCTCTCTAGTGTCACCAGGGGTTCTGCTACTTAGCTGTAGTAACTATGACACCCCGTTTCTTCTGCAGGTAAAGAGACGGTCACTGTGCTTCCAGGAGCTTCCTACTTCTCTAGCGATGAGTCTTTTGCAATGATTAGAGGGTATGTAAATGAAAGACCTAATTTGCTAATGTTAAGAGCGCCAGCCCAGCTGGTAGTTGAACTGGTTGGTAATCCATCCAACTGCCAATTATCCTTCAGTCATAATGTTAGTAGCTCCCAGAATGCCTCCCATAATGCTGCTTTAGTGCTGATTCGTTACCGCATTCTTCGTCCTGGTCTCATTGACAGCTCTTCTAGCCAATGGGAGCAGTGCCAATTCTGGGCCTATCAGCTCCCATTTCCTTCCTATTAATTATGTATTCTGTAGCACTGTTTCATCCAGCTGTTGACTTTCCAGAAAAAAATCCCCTCCGTTATGAGAGGTATTGCTATATTGGAATTTGATAGATTTAGCTGCTGGATAATCGAGCTCAAAATAGTCAACTCAGCTGGATCTGACCATTGTCAGAATAGCTCTTATTGTCACTAATTCTTCATTGTATACAAACAGGATAATCTACCAAGGATGCGCTTGCATCTAATCTAGTGGGCCAAATTACTACTACATTGGTGGTGGTAGTTAACTGTAATATTACTCCATACTAATGCCTGCTCCACCAATGGTGGTAGAGTGGACAGTACTGCCTTGGACTGCAGGTGGGGAGCTTTTGTGTTAAAAAGGGGAGAAACCCAAGAAAAGGTCCCTGCAAGTAGAAAACTAGCGAAGCAAAGAAAGGGCTGGACTAGAACCTGTCTTCCTGGTGTGATAGTGTTTTGGTTGCAGAGGAGCATGGAAAAATGCTCCCCCCCCCCCCACACACACATACAGTTTGAAGTAATACAGTCCAATCTATCACCTCACAGGATTTCACCATCCTATTTTGCTGCATATGTAGACCATTTCTTACTTGGCTCTTTTCAGGTCTTCCTAGTACTACACATACGTATTGTCCCGAGTATAAGACGCACCTGATTATAAGACGCACCCTTAAAGTTTGGTGCTATTAAAAAAATTTAATTAAAGCACTGGCATTAAATTGCAACAGCCTGATTATAAGACGCACCCCTAGTGTAAAAACTTAAATTAGGAGAAAAAAGTGAGTCTTATACTCAGACCAATACGGTATTTCATTTATTCTTACAACAGTCTGTACTATATGTGCCATAATACTGCGTGTCCAGTATCCCTATATTGTGGGTGCATGGTTGAAACCTGAAAAAGAGTGGCTTTCTGAAGGCCATATAATGAGCTTGCAGCTAAGGCAAGATTTAAACTGGGTCTTCCTGTCTGGCGTTCTATGCTGCACCAATTCTTGTTTCTGCATTGGATAATAACTTGCTCTTGCAAGAAATAGAACTGTGTCCTTTTCTTCCTCTAACCAATTTGTGCCCCACCTCTCTTCCCCATAAGAGGCACTCAAGGTGGCTTACAGAGATACAAATACAATAAAATACAGATAACAATAAAACCATCCGACAATACATACTCAAAGACAATGCATTTAAGAGGTACAAAACATTTAAGAGTGAGCAGCTCTAAAACACAAATCAGCATCAGACTATAAATATACCCCATCTAAAAAAAAACCAGCTATAACAATATAAAATTATCAGAATATCCAACCCTGTAGAACCCCACACCTTAATGGCCAGGGAGCCAAACAGGCATCCTCCAGCATCAATGTCTGGAATATATTGGCCAAGGAGGAGTGGAACCACCACAACAGTGCCTCCAAACCCCATCTCAGCCAACTGGCCCAGAAGGACACCATATAGTTGATAGTGTTGAAAGCTGTTGAGAGGTCCAGCATGACCAACAAGGACTCGCTTCCCTGTCTAGTCCCCAGCACAGGTCATCTGTCCCGAAGTCAGATTGAAATGGAGCTAGATCATCTGTTTCATCCAGGACCCTCTGGAGCTGAGACACTACCACCACTCAATCACCTTGCCCAGAAACAGGAGGTTCGAGACTGGCCAGAAGTTATTCAATACAGTGAAATCCAGGAAGGTATTTTAGGAGAGAGCAAACCACTGCCTGTTTTAATACTGCTGGTAGCACCACCTTAATTAAAGATGAATTTACCACCCTTCCTGTCCTCTCGGCCAGCCCCCACCCAGACAGATCATATGAGCCGTGCTGGGCAAGGGTTTAGCAGGCAAGCAGATGACCTCACACTCCAAAGGATCCTGTCCACATCCTTGGGCTATATAAGCTGAAAAGAATCTGAAATAACAGGACCAACAGACACACTCATTGTGTAGTCCACGTTGTAACGGATGCAAGTGACTTTATCTTTGGAGTGCTGAGCAAACTTGTCCCAGCAAGCGACTATGTTCTTTGCACCCTTGAGTGGCCAGATGGAGTAGGCCCCAAACAACATGAAATAGCACAGGTGTCCACATGAAACACAGTGATACAGCATCAAGCAGATGACAGCCATTTATGGTGTCCACATGGAGCCCCTGAAGGGGTCTTGGGGAGCCCCAAGGCTCCTGGGAGCACACTTTGAAAAACGCTGGTCTGGAGCTTCCTTATGCATTTCAGTGGCTGAGACAGCTTTAAGTGCATCTTGCTGCAGAATGTTAGCTGAACGCACTGCTTCTGGTAGGCGTGGAAGTGTCCACATTGTGGCACGGTCGGCAGGTGTCCCACTCTCCCCCACCCAGTTTGTGTTTATCGATATTTCATGAAAGGAGGACTTACAAGGAAGAGAAATAAGCTTCATGTATTTTGTAACATCTAGTTTCACCTGTAGAAAATGAGCCTCAGGCCACAATTTCTTGCGATTTATTCCCAAATTAAGTGTTCATGGGATTGCAGTCTTGAGTCTCCCATTTATCAAACTACTTCTTAAAAAATTAATGAAGTTCATTGCCCCCTACTGCTAGTACAGACCTATTATTCAAGAACTTTGCCTCCCTTAGCTATTTAGAGGGCTGGTAAACAGGATTACAAATTATGCTCGATATTGTATGTTGATTTCATGGTTTGTTGTCTAACAGGGGACATGTTGATTTGACTATGCTTGGAGCAATGCAGGTGTCTAAATATGGTGATCTGGCCAACTGGATGATTCCAGTAAGTAGATAAAATTTGTTTCCTTTTTTAGTCACTGCATTTATAACAAATAGTTTTGCAAAAGTGTTCAATGAAATCTGTTTCTAGCAATAATTAAAAACTTGGAAGGGAGATTTGGAGGAGGAAAACTAATAATAATCAGCTTAATTAGTTTAGTTTAATAAAAATTATCTTAGACCTGGGTACATAATTGTTTAGTCTACCTCTGTGTTTTGTTGCAAAAAACAAAAGATAAGGACTTAAAACAGTACAGATGACTTCAGTAGGGCTACACTAGAGTAGGTGATTTGAGGATTTAAACTGATTTAGAACATTTTTTTTCCGACTAGTTACAAGTTAAATTCCTATCCATGGACCTCAAGTAACCCAGCAGAGGTCAAAAGTTTTCTACCTGAAACAATTGCCCCGCAAGCCGCGAAACAGGCACACAGGAAATTAAAGGTGTAATATACATATGTGTGTATTTGAAAATTTGAAATTGTATCTGATTTAGAACTATAGGGGTTAAAAAATCTTAATAGTTGACAAAAATGTATACCTCGTAGCTGGGGCTTAGGCCTCTGGGCTTCAGAGGCGTCACTGGGGGGGGGGCATGTCTCCTGGGTGTCAAGCGGGGGTGTCAAAGCCGCCGCATTGGCGGCAATTTGGCAGCGGCAAGGTTTTCGTACCACTTTGGGGGGTGCTGAAGAATCTTTGCAAATGGGCGGCAGTGCGAAATGTCACCCCCGCCCTCCCCAGGTACCATTTTGTGCTACTGCCGCTGTTTTTGTTTTGTGACATCACAGGGGTGTCGTTTTACGCTGCGCACTGCTGGGCTGTAAAACGTGACATGGGCTGGTCTTAAGTGAAGATGGATGTAACATTTTTAGGGTAGTGGTGCTGCTCGAGAAGCAATCTTATTCAAGTATAGCTTTTCAATTAAAAAGGAGAAAAATCATCAAGGCAGCTTACAATAAATTGTTTCTAAGCCTATCGAGTGAAATTTAGACAGCAGTAAATTTGGTAGAGAGGGAGAGAGTTGTCTCGGTGGTGTTCCCTTGGCTCAGGAGTTCTGCTGGAGGGGCAGCTGGCTCCGTCCCTGTTTAGCCTCAAAAGGTTGGTTATGAGCATTTTATTCTGTAAGCCTTTCAACATGATTGACTTGCCTTTGGATTTTTTTATTCGTGGCTCTGTAGTTTTTTTGCTTGTCATATCAGCGTTAGTCTTTTGACTAAAACTATCGTTTCATCTTGTGTGTTTCTTTTCTACCGTATTTCTTCGAGTCTAAGGCACCATCGATTCTAAGACGCACCTTTACTTTCAGTACCACCAGCAGGGGAAAAAAAAATCCATCGATTGTAAGACTCACCTCCCTTCATTGAATCTACCCGCTCAGCACCAACTCTCCCCAGCATGTCTCCTGCAGCTGAGGATGACTGAGTGCACTGCCTTTGCATAGCATTTCTGGCCCCGCCAGAAAGTGCCATTTCCTTCGTTACCTGGGCTTGGGGGAGCTTCAGGGAGGCCTGCGCAACCCTCTGCAGGCCTCCCTGATCTTCAGTTTGGCGAAAAACAGCGTTTTTTGGCCATTTCTGGTTTTCGCAAAAACTGGAAATGGCTGAAAATCACCGTTTTTTGCCAAACTGAAGATTGGGGAGGCCTGCAGAGGGTCGTGCAGGTCTCCCTGAAGCTCCCCCAAGCCCCAGTAAGTAAGAAGATAGCATTTTGGGGTGCTTTTTGGAGACCTTCGATTCTAAGACGCACCCCATTTTTTGAAATGCTTAATTGGGAAAAAACATGCGTCTTAGATTTGAAGAAATACAGTAATTTGTGCGTCAAGGGCTTTGCACAAATATACTAGTAATAATGAACTCTTGCTAAGAGAATCTCAAAATTGATGTTTTTGTAACTTGAGGATTTTATTTTTTAAAAAATCATCAACTTTAATTTGGAAGAGCTTAGTTTTTCACATTTTTATTCTGCCCTTCCTCCAAGGAGCACAGGGTAGTGTACATACAGTAGTTCCTTCCCTCTTCTTTGTCCTCACAACAACCCTGTGAGGTAGATTGGGCTGAGAGATGGTGACTGGACCAAGGTCACCCAGGAAGCTGCATGGCTGAGCGGGGATTTGAACCTGGATCGTCCAGGTCTAAGTCTAACTCCCGAGTCTCTAGGTGTGAGTGATTTTCACAAAAGTTCATCCTATAATCACAGTAACTATTCCAAAAGGCAGACAGAAAATGGAATTTGTTAACCTTTTAATCTGTTTGCTCCAAAATCTGCAATGAGAACAGTTGCTATCAGCTGAACATTTCTAGCTGGTACCCTCCATATCCTTGAAGGCTCCCCAGTTATGAGATAGGATTTTCAACATTTATATGCTGCCATTCTACAAAAGATTTTTATTTAAGGTGTAAAACAAAAATACAAGATGTAAAACAATAGATGAAACATAATAAAACCCAACAGAGTATGTAAGTCACAGACCAAGCAAAGAGTTGAAGCAAAGAACAGGACAAAGTTTCACCTATCTCTTAATTACCGTATTTATTGGCGTATAAGACACACTTTTTTGTCTAAATTTGTGACCCAAAATAGTAGGGTGCGTCTTATACGCCAATACTAAAAAATCCCTCCCTCCCCCGCCCGTTTTAAAGCATTTTTGGACTTACCGGGGTTTTCCGGAGCAGGAGAGCTCCCTTGTGCTTTCTTCCCTGGCTAATCTATCCGATCTACAGCTGTTTGTCTGGTTTAATTTATGCACGAGCTTGAGTTGAGCTTCTCAGCAGCCAGCAGAGGGCGCTGTGCTCAGTTCAGTTCAGCTGAGCTGCAGAAGGCCTTTCCTCCGATGCTGAATCAGCTTTGGTAAGCTTCTGAACTGGGCCTAGTTGGGGAGGCTTTGGAAACTTTGCATAGGTGGGGTGGGGTAAGGGTTGAGTCTGGTTTTTTTGGTACTTTTATGTTTTTTACTTTGGAAACTGTGCAGGGGTGGGGTGAAAGAGTTTAGTCTGGGGGGGTTGTACTTGGAGTAAATGTGTTTTACTTTGGAAACTGCATGGGTGGGTTGGGGGGAAAAAGAGTTGAGTCTGGGTTTTTTTTGTACTTGTACATTTATGTTCTGGTGCATTTTGTTCATGTGTCTTATTGCTGTGTGTTTTAAAAGAGATCCTGGTATTTTTGTGCAATTTATGTAAATTAGCTAATTAAGCAGCCAAGCAGTAAGTGGCCAAGTGGCCCAAAAATGCTTTAAATCTTTTTTTCTTGAAACCCAGGGCCAAAAGGAAGGTGCGTCTTATACGCAGGTGCGTCTTATACGCTGATAAATACGGTATCTGTTGATATTTTATGGGAAGTAATTATTATTTTACAAACAAGGTAATATGCAACTGCCCTCTGTCCTCTCCCCGTGGCAAACCATCACTGTATTTGACAATCTACTGTACTTTTTTCATTTTTTAATACAACTCCTTGGTCAAAAACCTTCAGCTATCAATTGGAGGCATCTTGGATTCCCTGCTTTGTGTTCATATTAGTTTTCAGCAAGGAATCCAGCTGTTCATAGCTAAACTGGTGAAATCCTAAATGTAAGCAACAGAAGGAATGTTAGCAATTTCTAAAGGTAAACACATTTGTAGTACAAAAGACTTTTGAAGCCCGGGTAACCATTTTTTTCCTCTTGCTTGCGTTGCCTTTTATTATTGTGTAACCACTGGAGCACTGAACCAATTCACTTCCCACTGTGAAGCTGCAACTTGTGATATTTCATCCTTGCGTCTTTTCATGCACCTTGTCACCAGACACCAATTTAGGGATCCTGGAAAATAGTCTGGCTCACCCTCGAGGTGTATGGCAAAGGTAAAAATAATTGAGTGTTTAGGTCCTCTGTTTCCAGGTATCAGATAGTAACAGATCCTCTGAGAGAATCTACCTTTCAAATAGGATATATTTGCGTCCTCCAATAAGAAAGGGAAGAAGTATAAATACAATACTGTGCTTGTCCATAGTGTTATCTATCGCTTATAACTTAAGTCACTCTCAAGATGCCAATTTAGGATTTATTTCTATGCATTTTTAACTTGAGTCAAGAGCTTGAAAGCCTGCCCCTGTCTCTTTCTGTTGTGTGGAGTTGACAACATGTTAGCTTATATCACATATTGGCCCAAGTCCTGCTAAAGTGAGTTGTCACTAAATGCTATTGAAAGCAATGGCAAAGTTAGTAATAGCACATTTAAGTTCTGTTGCTTTCAGTGGGACTATACTGAGCCACAGGATAGTGCTGAGGACAAAATTCATCTCTGTGAATCTGTGCTTCTCCCTACTTTCGGATCACGTCAAACACGCATACGACATGCCATTGTCATAGGTGTATGGTAGATTCTGGCTGCCACAAGCCCTTCTCTATAAATCCAGAGTCTGTCTGTCAACGGACAGAACTCATGCTGAGTTAACAGAAGTGGGAGAAGGGGGGGGGGGGAGAATTCAGGAAGATTTCAGTCAAGGCTGTTTCCCTGATACCAGACTAGCATTGCCTCTTGAACATAAGAAGAGCCCTGCTGGATCAGGCCAAAGACCCATTTGGTCCAGCTTCCTGTATCTCACAGTGGCCCCACCAGATGCCTCAGGGAGCACACAAGACAACAAGGTACTTAGAGAAGCAGGTAGTACGGGTAACGCAGCCATATCTATGTAAAAAACACAGCAATCCGACTGAGGTTTAAAAACAATGACTATTTTATCTGGGTTTAATGATGTATTCCCGGACAAACAGAAATTATTAAGAAACCACGGCTGGACAAGTGAGCCCAACGTTTCATGTCCTAATCTGGACACATCTTCTGGGGCAATCCAAAAAGGAATGAAAGATGTTATAGTTCTCGGCGTCTTGCTTCGTTGTTTTGAACTTCAGAAGTTAGGGAAACATGCTGTCAGTTGAACGGAAACCATTCCGGAACTCCTCTGTCAATCAAAGAGATCGATCCTGCAAAAACTCCTGCAAGTGATAGCTTGCAATTTTGTCCTTTAGACCTGGGGCTGTTGTTCACTTTGAGACCCGGTGTCTATCAGTCACATAGTATCAACTTGCATTTTCTGTTATATTATTGCGAGCCTGTCCCTTCATAGGATGTTTACGTATGACAGGGAGCCAAATGCGATTGGCAAGATTCAATTCTTGCTGCCTATTCATCAGTAAGTGAGGTGGTTTTTTGCTAATCTCAAGAGCTTCCAAGTTCTTCAAAATCATTCCCTTGTTTTCTGTTCTTAAACAGCAGGTTTCTTTGAACAGTATAGAGTGTCCTGTGGTAAGAACATGTTCAGCCACCGCAGATTGTTCTGGGTGTTCCAGTCTTACCGAACCTTCATGTTCTTTTAATCTAGTGCTGATGGACCTCTGAGTCAATCCAATTGACTTTCCAACCCATGCGTTTACAGCATTCCCTGTGGTACATGTGGAAAGGAGTACATTGGATACAAGATAACCTGTTTCCCGTTGACACTCCCTTGCACCTGGCACAGAGAGAACCCACTTCTAAAACCAGGAGGTTGCTTATGGCTTGTAACCTGTGATGGTCTTTTCCTCCATGAATCTGTCCAAACCCCTTTTAAAGGCATCTAGGCCAGATGTCATCACCACCTCCTGTGGCAAGGAGTTCCACAGATGAATTACACGCTGGGTAAAGAAATATTTTCTTTTGTCCGTTCTAACTCTCCCTCCACTCAATTTTAGTACATGTCCCCTGGTTCTGGTGTTGTGCGAGAGGGAGAAGAATTTCCCTCTCTCCATCCCATGCATAATTTTATAAGTCTCAATCATGTCCCCCCTCATGCGCCTTTTTTCTAGACTGAAAAGCCCCAGACGCTGTAGCCTTTCCTCATAAGGGAGGTGCTCCAGCCCACGAATCATTCTGGTTGCTCTTTTCTGCACCTTTTCCAATTCAAGTATATCCTTTTTGAGGTGTGGTGACCAGAACTGGACACAATACTCCAGATGTGGCCTTACCATCGATTTGTACAAAGGCATAATGATATTGGCCGTTTTATTCTCAATCCCTTTTTTAATGATCCCGAGCATGGAATTGGCCTTCTTCACAGCCGCCGCACACTGGGTCGACACTTTCATCGACCTGTCCACCAGCACCCCAAGATCTCTCTCTTGATCCGTCACAGACAACTCAGAACCCATTAACGTATATGTGAAATTTTGGTTTCTTGCCCCAATGTGCATCACTTTGCACTTACTTACATTGAAGCGCATCTGCCATTTTGCTGCCCATTCTCCCAGTTTGGAGAGATCCTTCTGGAGCTCTTCACAATCCCTGCTGGTCTTGACCACCTGGAAAAGTTTAGTGTCATCTGCAAACTTGGCCACCTCACTGCCTATCCCCGACTCCAGGTCATTTATGAATAAGTTGAAAAGCACCGGTCCCAAGACCGATCCTTGGGGCACACCGCTTTTCACCTCTCGCCATTGTGAAAATTGCCCATTGACTCCCACTCGCTGTTTCCTGGTCTTCAACCAGTTCCTAATCCACAAGACGACCTGCCCTCTTATTCCCTGACTGTGGAGTTTTCTCAGGAGCCTTTCATGAGGGACCGTGTCAAACGCCTTCTGAAAATCCAGATATATAATATCCACGGGTTTGCTCGCATCCACATGCCTGTTGACCTTTTCAAAAAATTCTAACAGGTTTGTGAGGCAAGACTTACTCTTGCAGAAGCCATGCTGACTCTCCCTCAGCAGAGCTTGTTCTTCTATGTATTTTAAGATTTTATCCTTAATGAGACTTTCCACCATCTTCCCTGGAACAGATGTTAGGCTGACCGGCCTGTAGTTTCCCGGGTCCCCCCTCCTTCCTTTTTTAAAGATTGGCGTGACATTAGCTATCCTCCAATCCTCTGGCACAGTAGCCATTTTAAGGGACAAGTTGCATATTTTGGTCAAGAGGTCAGCAACTTCATTCTTGAGTTCCTTCAGAACTCTTGGGTGGATGCCATCCGGGCCTGGTGATTTATTGATCTTTATTTTGTCAATTAAGTCTGAGACGTCTTCTCTTTTAACCTCTATTTGACTTAATTCTTTAGTCAGGGGAGAACGTTCCGGCAGCGGTATTTGCCCGAGGTCTTCTGCCGTGAAGACAGATGCAAAGAACTCATTTAATTACTCTGCAGTCTCCAAGTCCCCTTTTATCACCCCTTTCTCTCCCTCACCATCCAGCGGACCAACCGTTTCCCTGGCAGGTTTCCTGCTTCTAACATATTTGAAAGAAGCTTTTATTATTCCCTTTTATGTTGCCTGCCATACGTTCCTCAAAGTCTTGCTTGGCCTCCTGTAAGTCTTGCTTGGCCTCCCGTACTAGATTACAAGAACATCAAAGGGCTGTCAAAACTGGACAAGAAGAAAAATCTGCTGTAGCCCTACATGTTAAAGAGACAGGACATTTTATTGATTTCCAAAAAACAAGATCTCTATTTCATGAACAAAGAAACAAACAGCGTCTCCATCTTGAAGCTATTTCAATTTCTCAGAGAAAACCAAAATTGCTCATGAATCGTCAACAGGAAATGTCCTACATCAACAGGATTTGGGTCCCATTCATAAATAAAGCCTTCCAGCAACGTAATGAGCAAGGAAACGGTCCGGAAGAACGAAATACATCAGAGAGGTCATAAGCGGTCATCTGGAAACCCATTGGTTTCCTCGCAACAAAAATCTATCAACAAATGTCTGCTTTCACCAATAAACATAGTTTTCCTCCCCCTCTCCGTTTTACAAGCCTTAAACAAAAAACCGGCACGGAGCGCAGCACAGGGGTTACATGCGGTCATCAAGGAACTCACCGCATCTGCTTTCAATTAGGCAATTGACAGCTTCCAGCACTTTCAACTTTCGCTGTATTTAAAGCCCTGTGTGTTCAGAACAAGGTCAGGAACAACTTCTGAGCATTAGCTGAGTTCTCTCTGCTTTTGAGAAAATCCAAAGGGTCTGGATGAAACGTCAAGCAAGCCAAGAAGAAAAAAGGACTTTGTTTTCATCACTTTGTCTGCTTTGGAGAGTCCGCTTGGATCGCCCGCTTTCCATACCGGTAGGATCAAAGCTACAGGAATCTCAACGGACTAGTGTAAGAACTCGCTTTATTTCTTCTAGTTTAAGAGCTGATTTCACATGGCAAAAAACCCCATAAATATTACTTCTCTATGCATAGCAACGTGCCATGAAAATCTACACATGTATCTAAGATACTTGTTTCCTGTTGTCACTCCCTTGTACCTGGCAGAGAAAACCTACTTCTAAAACCAGGAGGTTGATTATGGCTTGTAATTTGTTATGGACTTTAAATATTTTCTTTTGTCCGTTCTAACTCTCCCTCCACTCAATTTTAGTGCATGTCCCCTGGTTCTGGTGTTGTGCGAGAGGGAGAAGAATTTCCCTCTATCCACTCTCTCTATCCCATGCATAATTTTATACGTCTCAATCATGTCCCTCCTCAGACGCCATTTTTCTAGAAAAAGAAACCAACAGAGACCAACATCTCTGCTTAGCATCTTTTCCTCTCTCCCACATCCCCATACCATCATGCACACTCAAGTCTTTTTCTGGGTGGCATTTAGCTGAGTGAGGCTGAAGAGAAGTGGAATCTAGTTGCTCTTTAGGTAAAGAGCTGGTTTGTTTTAATAACAAAAGAAAGAAAAATGGGACAAGAGACGCAGTCAAATTCCTTCAATTCCAAATTGATTAAGAGGCAAATTTCAAAATAAAACTTAAAAAAACTAACTAAAACTGTCCATGACTAGAAGAAATCCACTTGCACTTGGCATCCTGCAACATCCTGGTCTCCTTGACCAGAGTAGAAAATGCCAGCTTAGGAGTTGCCCTGACCTGTCTAGATAACAAGCATTTGTTATCCCTGGACTGGCATCTTGCAACTTAACCCAGCTGGTCAGCTGTCTTTTATGCCATTTTGGGGAAGCTAACCCCCAAGCTCTGATAGTCTGACTTGAAATTAGTGGGCCCTCAAATTTCCTGCTGACTGGACCAGTCACTACAGGTGTGAGCTAAACCCAGCAGGAATTCAGGAAAGTTTCAGTCAAGGCTGTTTCCCTGATGATACCAGGCTGGCATTGCACAACTTAGAGGGGACTGTTATGTGTGATATGTGACCCAGAGTTCTGGACAGAATGGATGATGTGACAGGCGGATTTCTAGGTCAGCCTGGTGTACACAGATAGCTGTCATTCAGGGGAGAAGGAGGGGGGATTTTTTGAGAGAGCAGTGATTCTTCATGACAAGGACTTGGTCACAACTAAACTTAGCAGGATTTGGAGCCTGTCTGTGCATACATTATATAAAATATGGCAACCGAGACATTGGATACAGGGCAGGAATCGCTCGGTAGCTACTGAGGGCCTAGGGCCCACTGCTGATCCCTGGGCCCACCTCCCTGCCCATAGCCTGCATGTTGTGGTGGTGGTAGACGGGTGGCTCTTTTGGGACCCACGGGGAGGAGGGGAGTCCATGGACAGTTCACCCAGGGCCCCCGAAACCTGGAGCTGGCCCTGGATAGAGACTTAATATGTAGCCACCTTCATTTTATTTTTTTCCTTCCTTGCCAGATTGAGTTCTGTGTAACTGGAAAGCGGCTTCTGGGGGGACTCCTTGGGCAGAGTTTTCCTCTGCTCCCCCGGCACTCTTTCCTCTCCCGTCACTCCAAGACTGGGACAGTTCTTCCTCAGCTGTCCTGGCAGTGCTGAGAGGAGCTTATTCAGCCTGCCCGCTTTCTTGGGATCCACTTCTCAGTGATGTAAACTTGAGTCTAATGACTTGAACTCGAGTTGGACTCAAGTCGCGTCGATGACTTGACTCGGTGATTGTAAGACTTGGAGTCTTTTATGACAAGTCAAAATTCAGGTTTAACCCCGTTTTACCCATTAAATAGGGACTTAAGACTTGGGACGTGACTCGAGACTTGGAGTCAAAGACTTGATCCACATCCCTGCCGCTTCCCTTAGAGCTGCCAGGACATAGAGGGAGGAGGGTGTCTAGACTGCTCCCTTTTAAATTTTCCAGCTCCTCCAGGAAGGTAATGGGGGGGGGGGTCTGGATACTCCTTGTCCCAGTGTGCAAAAAGGGGAACGTGTCCAGATCTTTCCCTTTTCACTTGCTTGCTTGTTAGTTGCATGTAGTATATCCTCTCTTGAATGAGAGAAACGTCTTAACTATAAGCTTCCCTGCTATCCTGAAAATCATTCTTGCTTGCCATGGCAACCAGTGCCTGAAATGTATCAGTTTGTTATAGCACCACTGATTTGCTTGATAAGCAAATAAGGATTTATTGGGGAAGTACATTTATTTTTATTTTCTTTAGTTACTTTGAGATTTCTATTATACTGTGCCGCCTTTCCCTAGGTAACAAAGCCTGGTGCTCAAGGCAGTTTACAACATAAACAGATAAAAGCATACATAATAACAATGCTTAACCACAGTGGCCTAAAAATTTGCCGAGCTCCAGCAACCACAAGAGTTGCCACATTCTGTACAGTTGCAGTTTCCGGTCCATCTTTAAGGGTGGCCCCGTGTAGAGCACATTGCAGTAGTCTAATTACGGTGTCACCAGGGCATGGGCCACCATGGCCAGATTAGGACACAGTCACAGTTGGCACACCAGCCAAAGCTAGGCAAAGACCCTCCCCTGCAACAGCTGCTACTTGTCTACGCAAGAGGACCCCCAGGCTGCAGACCTGCTCCTGCAGAGGGAGTGCAACCCCATTTAGAGGAGGTTGATGATCCAGCACTTGCATCAATGCTTCTCGTACCAAGAAGACCTCTGTCTTGTCCAGATTTAGTTTCAACTTGTTTGTCCATATCCAGTTCCCAACTGCCTCCAGGACCTGGACCGCCACCCTCAAAGATGGACAGAAGAGAGAGAGAGTGCGGAGTGTCATCCACATATGGTGACAGCCAACTCCAAATCTCTGGATGTCCTCTTCCAGCAGTTTCATATAAATATTGAGCAGCATGGGGGATAAAACAGAACCCTGTGGCACTCTACAGGTCAGAAACCAGAGTGCTTGAACAGGCATCCCCCAGCACCACCACCTGGGACCTGTTGGCCAAGAAGGAGCAGAACCACTGCAAACCACTGCCTCCAATCCCCAACTTGGCCAGTTCTTCTAGAAGAACACCATGGTTAATGGTATCAAATGCTGCTGAGAGGTCCACCAGGGTCAACCTGTCCAGTCCGCTGCTCAAGTCAAGGTGACCAAGACTCTCTCGAGGTCAGACCTGAAGCCAGATTGATAGGGATCCAGATAATCCGTTTCTTTCAGAAAGCTTTGGAGTTGGGTTGCCATCACCTACTCATCCACCTTCCCCAGAAAGGGAAGGTTTGACACAGGCCAGAAATTATCTAAAACCATAGGGTCAAGGAAGGGCTTTTTAGGAGGGGGCACACCACTGTTTTCAGCCATTCAGACAAAACCCTGTCCCTCAATGATGTTTACCATCTCTTCCACCAATTTGGCCAATCCCCCCCAACCCAGCTGGTCTCGTATGCCATGCTGGTCAAATATCTAGTGGGCACATTAACATTTCCTACCCACAAAATAGTGATACTTCAACAACAACAAAAGTCCCAGCTGTCTCCACTCAGCAATTTCCCTCTCTCTGGCCAGGACAGTGCTCTAAGCTCTCTGGCCAAGCTAGAGCTCGTTACTCAGACAAAGCTTGTACCTCATTGTTACACTCAACAATTTACTGTGTTGGGTTTGGAAATGTTAGCCAATAAGATGCACCTGTATTTTAAATAGGAGAAAAACAGTCTGATACAAATTATTCATACATACCGGTAATTGGTTTAGTGATTTATAGTGAGCACCGTTTGCCCTGAGAAGTCCATTTTGAAAGTAGCTGACATTTACAGGCAATTTTGATCAGGTGGTTTTTTAGGCATTTATGACTATTGATGATGGCTTTAGTGGGAGCTTCTGATTAGGGAAACCAATTTGTCCCAAATGGCCTTGTTTTTCCAGCTTTTTTTCCTCGGATGGGGGAGGGCTGACATTAATCTCACGGCATTTGGGGGCTGTTACTAGGCTCTGCCCTTTATTGCTATCCACCCTTTGCCTTGGAACAGATTTCATTCCTCCATTTTTCAAGGTTTTCAGTCTTGTGACCTCACCAGGCTTTGCCTCAAAAATCTGACCTGACAATCCTAATAGTTGTACAGTTTTTGTTGTCTTTAGAAAAGCAGTCCCACAATTCTTTATTCTTTGGTGATGGGTTTAGTTTTCCACATCATGAAATATATTTTGCAATGAGCCTTTCTGGAAAAAAGGGGGGGGCACTGCATGTGATTCATAGTTTCTTTTGACTAATGATGCTTTCATATTGGTAAAATAGCCCCAAGCCATTGAAGATCACATTTTAAGAGCAGAGGAGGAGGAAGTAGAGGAGAGATTAAAAGTGATGGATGAGATCTCCTAGGGATTTATGAATATTAATACCGTAAATGCTGGTGTTGCTGATGTGATATAATAGCAAATAAACCACTGAACCAGTGACAGAGATGCCTGGAGACTAACGATTGATGGATCCCAAAGAATACACGGGCAACTTCTGCAGTTAGCATACAAATATAGAGAAACTTGCTACCAGCGTTTATCTCCTGTTCTTATCAAAAACAGTTCTTGTGAAAGGCTTGCTTCTGGTAGCTGCTTATCCTGGATAAAGTCTTCTTATTGAATACAAACGTTGACTCGTATGGCATCAAACCAGTGGTCCACCCAGCCCAGTATGGTCTACCCTGGGCGAGTTTGGACAGTATGTCTGCCAGCCCATCTGAATCGCTGTTCCTGCTTAGCTGTGCAGCCGCGCAGCACTAAACCAAGTCAGGTTTAGTCTCTTTCGACTTGACCTTAAGATACTGACAAGTACTGGTGTCTTTGGACTTGACCTTAAGTAATCTAGGCCAAGTCATTTCATTGTGAAACATTCATCAAATGGAGCAATCACCTAGGTATTTTGCCCCAACCAGGTGAACCTGGATGCCCACTCAGTGGGCACACACTAGTCTAGCTTTCTTCTTGAGCCCAGGTGATGACCCAACGTCTTCTGCATGTAAAACATGTCCTCTGCTCCTAAGTTCTTGGCCCCTCACCAATCACCATTTTAAATTGCCATTTTCTGGTATACAATATGTCAGCTATGCAAAACAACCCCACAAGTTTCAACTAGTCTTTTGACACAAACTTACCTTTGTTGCAATGCGATCCTAGACATGCGTGCTCAGAAGTAAATCCCATTGAGTTCTGTGGACTTAGTCTCAGTGAGTGCAGCATTAGTCATTGTTTCCGTCAATGTGTGTGTGTGTCAATTATGACGGATGCTTATTGAGCAAGTTTTATTTAATGTTGAATAGCAGCTTGCCACTTTGCCAATGAGAAGTTACGGTGGTAGAAATCTCAAATGTAAAACCTGCTATTGTGCCCATACACTTGTTTCCTATAATGTACTCATTTTTTTTTCCCTTTAGGATAATGATGAATCCCATTTCTGTGGGATTGTGGCACATGCCATTTTGGGAGGGCAGGCTTGTCTCTGCAAACACCTGCACACTTGAACATATGAAGTCAGACCCCCCATTGGTCCATCTAGTTCAGTATTGTTGCCACTGATTGGCAATGACATTTCGGGGTTTCAAGGAGGGATAATGAGAGATTCTAGGGATTGAACTAGGGACCTTTTATATGCAGAGCATGTGCTCTGCCAATGAGCGGTGGCCCTTTCACATCTCTACTTAAAAACAGGGTTGTTCAGAAGATTTGTCAACATGTAGATATGGGAGCAGGTTTCCATCTTAGTAAAGATTTTTAACTGTGTGCATGCATAGATCTATCACATTTCCTTCCAGGATCTTTAACTAGCTATGGCTTTTATCATTTCTCTTCGTCTTTCTCCTGGAGGAAAAAAAATGCTATTACAACCACCACCTAGCATTCCTTAGTTTGTAGTTTTTGCCCTTTTCTCTTGCTCTCAGCGGAATCTAATCTAGCTGTCAGAGATGGCAACGTGATGACAATAATTCTCTAATAATTCTCTAATTTGTATCATTTTGAAGCTGGCAGTCAATGGGAAAAAATGACGGAGCAAATGTATTTCGGCGCAATTCATCTTCAGTTCTGTTCAGACATGTACTACTTATTGAGGAAATGGAAAACAAAATATTGGAACAGGCGGGTGGTTATCTTTTTGTTAAACTCAAACTATAGTAGTATATTAATAATGTTCCTTGTTACATTGTACAGAGAAATTCAGATTTAAAACGTGTTCTGAAAGGAAGCAAGATGAATCATCTGGAGCTTTTTTCCAGTTAGTTCCTGATATCTGAAGGAATTTCTAAACTTGCAAAAATAACATTGGTGAAAGCCAGTTGTCAGGCAGTTGCATTTAAGCCTTTTTAGTTTCTTCCTTGGTAGGAGAGTATAGATTCTTAACCTTTTTTTAAATTCTGGTACACACTGCAAAGCGAAATCTGTTTAGTTACCACTTCATTTCAAGCAGCACATTCCTGTGCAACTTTCCGCCGGTGGAGCGATGGCTCTGCCAGCATCAGGTGTTTAAACATGCCTTAAGTTTTTTTTTTTTTTTTTTTTTACACACCGGCGAATAAGCAGTGCCGGTGGAGAGGCCAGCACTGCTCACTCTGCCCCAGATTGGGAGCTGTGCCCTCCAGGGAAGGTAGGTATTCCACTGGTCGGGGCAGGGGCGTGGGGAGGGTGGACCGGGGTGGAAATGGAGGGGGCAATTGGCCGGCCAGGCCAGGGATAGGAGAGGGATCATCGGCGGCATGCTCTGCCGAATCCTATCCCCCATCCCGGGCCTGGCCAGCCTTACACAGGCTCTTCGGATTTGCACTGGCCATTTTGCCAGCGCACATCCAAGGAGGCACATTTGGCCTGCTGAGGCTCTACCTGGGGGAAATGGACGAAGGTCCCTTTCTCCCGAGGAGTGCTCCAGCTCCGTCAGTGCAGGCCTAATCCTGGCTAAGATGCAGCAGCCGCCTTAGGTGCGCCGTCGTTGCATCCTAGACAGAATTGCGTTGTAAATTAGATTTACTTCTCATGGGGCTACCTTTATTTGGTATGAGTGTAGTGTGATCCACTGCAACTGGAGACTTTAGCACCAACTTCAGCTTTTGGGGTGCCCTTGATGACTTGGCCTAGCAGAGTGCCATAAGAGGAGCTGCTCAGGGATAGGTGAGGGTGTGTAAACAGGGAGAGCATTCCAGAGCCCCCTGTGCCATCAAACAGTCATACAGTGCAATCCTATCCAATTTATGCCACCGGTGTAACCAGCGGTGCAGCGAGAACGGGAGGCCCCAGAACAGAAAGGGGATTCAAATCTCCTTTGAATTCCCCTTTGGAGAGGATTTGAATCCCCTTTCCGTTCTGGGGCCTCCCGTTCTCGCTGCCCCGCTGGTTACACCGGTGGCATAAATTGGATAGAATTGAGTTGAGCTCAGCCGGTGGCATAAGGATAGGATTGCGCCCATAGTCAGTTAAGGGCAGGTGCGTTTTTGCTTTAAATGTAGTATGTGTGCACATTTGCTGCATGTATGTTTTCAGCTCCTGAGAGCTATTCCTTGCGTAAATTCAGCTTGTTTTTCCATTCTGTTTTTGTCTTTTTAGGGGAAGATGGTGAAAGGAATGGGTGGAGCCATGGACTTGGTATCCAGCTCAAGAACCAAAGTGGTAGTCACGATGGAGCACTCGGCCAAGGTAAAGTTATAAATCGGAGAAGGAGATCATATTTTTTAGACTTGGAAGAAATCTACCTTGTGTTATGCACAGGCATGTCTGTTGTCTGCTTCTGTTTGACTTTTGTTTCCAGTTCTAAGATTTCTGCCATGCTATTCCGTATCCTGGAACAGGCGACCTTGTCCTCTGTTGATCAAAGCAAATTTTCTTTCCTTCTCCGAACCTCTTCATCAAAGTTCATCCTGAGTGTCTGATATTTCCTCCTCCTTTTTGCTTTCAGTGCAGAAACAGCAACCCAAGATCTACCAATGCCTCACAACAAACCTCTGGAAATAATCAGTTGACAGCAGTGGCGGCAAATGGGCCAATAAAAGGGGTGGTCTTGTGAGAGCCCTGCAGGATAGGACTGCACAATATACATTTTAGAAAATAATGAACACTTCAGCTCTTGGGCCACAAAAATTGGGCTGGGTCTGGGAATGTCTGAGAGACACGGGTGCTCTTCCATTATTAGGTAGGCTTACCATCGTCTCGGAATCGAGGCAGGCTTCGGCCTAGTCCAGGCCTGAGCAGCTCCCAAGGATGCACTGTGACGGCTTCCAGAACTTCCAGTTGACGACGCGACCGAAGCTGGAACCCCGTTGGCCAGCCGCAGTGCATCCTTGGGAGCTGCTCGGGCCCGGACTAGGCCAAAGCCTGCCTCGATTCTGGGACGATGGTAAGCCTATTAGGTGATGCTCCCTCCATACAGTCTGCAAAACCCTCATGTTGGCTGATCCATCCATTCTTGCACTCTCATTGTGGTGATTTTTCTCTAGATATGGCTGCCAATCGGTTTTAAGCACTGCTGTAATAATGGATGACAGTCAGAAACCCTTTAATTGAAACATTCTGCAATGCCAGGATCACGGCAGATGTCTTAGAAGCCATCTCTTTCCACTAGCCTGTGCAGTTCAATCTCCCCAGGATGCTTCAAGGAGATATTGCATGACCTTAAAGGTGTACCTGATGAGTTGATGAACACTTTTAAAAATAGCACAGATAGCTTGTTACTGTGCCAGGAATGGACTCCTGGAAGGTCCTTGAATGGCAGACGTATACTCCATGGCAGACGTATAGTTGATCTTCCAGTTTTTTCCTTAAAAGTAGTTGATTTCAAGGAAGGAGCTAGCTACCTCAGTAGTGGATATAGTTGTTAACTGGCATGCGTTAGAATGAACTGTTTCATTTTAAGTTATGCCAGTTAACATAAATTAACAGAATAAATTTTCTCCCTACAGAAAAGGAGAAAAACACTCTACTCTTTGGAAATGCACACTGCTTAAAGAATAAAACGTTTAAAAAGAGAATGCACACTGTACCAAAGTCGACACCAATGTAAAATCCAGAAAATTTGACGCTGATTAATTTGAGAATGCCATACTAGTCTAAACTGCCTTTTGAAATGTATAAATGCTAATGAATAATTGGAGATGAAAGCAAAAGGGGAAAAATTACAAAAGCTGTTCACTTACTGTTAACATATGTAAAAAATCTGGCTCCTGGTAACTTCAAAGGTTTCTCTTTGTTTTGTTAATTAATTAAAATGTTTTGCCCCCTTGTTGGCAAATGGCCCCCAAGTTGCATGCAGTTGAATTCAACTACATAATATTGAAGGACTGAAGTAAAACGAGAGGCAACAACATAAGCAAGCAGAGCCAAGTAAATTTGGGAAAACTGAACTAAAGCCTGCCTGAACAAGGCAGTCTTCACTAACTTATAAAAGACTGACAGAAACCCTGGGAGATGAGGTTTGAAAGCTACCTACCAGGTGCACCTCAGAGGTGGGACACAAGCTTTCCAGATGTCAAAGGACATGCAGGAACAGATAGACCTCGAGATACCTTGGACCCAGGGCTTGGCAACCTTTCCGACAAAGGGGAAAGGTTGCTGAGCTCCTGGAAGTGGCTGTGCAGAGCTCGGCTTGGGCAGCAAAGCCTCTGGCCCAATTTGCCACACGACAGACAGGGCATGGCAGAGCTGCTACTAAGGCTCGCAAAATCCCTGTGCCTCGCAGGGACTCCATGAGCCTGGGCAGGCGACTCTACTGTGACCTGTCCAGTGCATAGCAAATTTGGCCAGAGGCTTTGCCTCCCCAACTGAGTTCTACGTGGTCCAGATGACCTTGGGTGGGTTGAGACGTGGGCCCTCCCATGCACCCTTGCTCCAGTTTGGCTCCAAATCAGAGCCATTCTGGAAGCTGAATTACTCACCAGGAAGGTGGGGAGGCCTCTTTCAGGTCATGCCAGGCTGACTACCCACCCTACTGCCCTCTGTGGGCTGCAGAATGGTTTGCAGAAGCCTCGGTAAGCCACTTCCGTTTTGCATCTGAAAACCAGAAGTGGTTGTCTGAGGCTTCCACAGGCCATTTCGAGGCCCACAGAGGTCCGCAGAGTGGGTTGCCAGCCTGGTGAGATCCGTAAGAGGCTTCCCCACCCTTCGGGTGAGTCATTCTGGTGCATTTGGAGATCTTGTAGAAATCTGCCTCCCCCTCCCCCCCATTGAACCATTGGCGCATCTAGCTTTGTAGTCTTCAACTTGTCAAGAGCAGGAGCTCGCTCAAACCCCAACCTTGAAACTGGCCTTCAAGAGGCCCGGTGGGTGAATGAGTGGCCACAGCTCCTCTTTTCCTGCCCGGTGGCAGCTAACTGGTGTACAGTATTGTACTACTGTGGTGGTCTGCCTCCTCTTTCCTTCCAGTCCAATTGGAACAAGAGGAGGGGCAAAAAGTATGATGGTGGCAGCCAGCGTTCCGTTTTGAACGGCAGGGAAAGAGGAACTGAGATGGGGCAGAGGGAGTGCCAGAGGGAGAGCAGATGGATGGATGGGAGACGGAGGGGACCTACTGGAGATTGGGGGACTTGGCCAAAGCAAGCCCTCTGGAGCTAAAGTCTCTGGCAGGATTTATCTCCTCTAGGACAGTGATTCTGGCCACTTTTCAAATTCTGCAGGCCAGAGCCTCAATGCAAAGCGGCGGCGTCGACACCGCCACGACCCACCTGAGGCTGGGTTTTGTGGTGATCCAGTGTTGGCTTGAATAGACTGCTGCCACCAGAAGGGATACCGTGCCCCCTCCAAAGCTGGGGCTCCCTCCCTCCCATCTGTGGGAAGCTCAGAAGACTATGGTTCCCTAGACATGGGAACCGGGTGCTGTATGAGCGATCTGGAAAGCCAGCTGTCCAATAACCCCGACTCCTCTGGACCCACGTTTGCCCTGGTAGCCGTCAGGGACTTGGTACTCTTATTGGACAAACGAGGCAGGCAGCGTGTAAAAATAACATGAGTTAAAATGATTAAGAATAAAAAGAGAAAAGGGTATTGGTGCAAACAGGGGAACAAATAAACAAACCTTGTGTTCGTAGACAGGTCTTGTAGTTAGAGGCAAAGTGAAATAAAGCAATATACCTGTAAGCCCAACACCAATAACTAACTTGATCCCTGATCTTATTTACTCCAGGGGATGATCCCTGTCCGTCATAGCACTTTTCTCCCCAACAGATAGGCTGGACCCACCCAGGTAATTCACTGGTCACTAGGTCAGGACCAAAATCAAGAAGCCCAGAACATCGTTTGGCTTGACTTCTTATATGCCCTTTGTTCAATATTAGTACCATTCCTCCTTTATCACCTGGTTTTTGGTCACTTGAACATCCTTGCCTTTCTCAGGTGGGAAAGTATGCCCAGTTGCGCTCATGCCAGCTCCAGTAGGAGGAGCAAGCTAGACAGATGACTCCTGGGAAGAAGGAGCTTAATCCCCTCAACAGTAGACTGTGTGCTTGGCTTATAATGACAGCAATCGTAAGGTATTCAGGGAATCTCTCTTAGGACAAAACGTAGAAATCCAAGGGTTTTCTAGGTCTCAAGCTACCTGTTGAAGACTTCTAATCTAACTCAATATTGTCGACTCTACACTAATTAGTAGTGGCTCTCCCAACAAAAACTTTCCCATGTGTTTGGATTTGTAAGCCTCTTGCGGCGGTAATCTTTTCACACTGTGTAAAACGCCATGTATGTTGATAATGCTATATTGATAAAAATAACATAGGCTGAAGCTACGTTTGCACTGCTGTTAAAAATGCTGAAATATCCACAAGCTCTAAGAAGCTGCTTCTATGGACAAGTCCACAATGAACCAGTAACATTTGCAAGGGGAGCAATATGAGTTAGATGACTGACGTGGGTCCTTCAGATGTAGTTCTTTCACTGGCATGGGAAAGAAGTACGTAACTTGCCAGCCCCCTATACAAATATTAATGGTTGCACTAGATCAGGGGTGGCCGAACTGCGGCTCCTGAGCCACATGCGGCTCTTTGACATATAATCTGCGGCTCTTGGAAATATGTTGGCTGAGCTGCTTTTTGCATCACAATTAATATAAAAGGTAAATAAGAAATTTTCAAGCTTTATAGTTTACCAGGTATAAACTGAGAGTCCACTGGATTAAAACGTAAGTTTAATGTTCATGGTGAGTAAATATATTTAAGAATTTAAATGCTTCTCAAATGCTGTGGTTCTCAGACATCTGAAGATTATCGCATGTGGCTCTTACATGAAACAAGTTTGGCCACCCCTGCACTAGATGTTTATAAGAGCAGGGGTGGGAGCTGCAGTAATTGGAAAGATCAGGACAACAAGTCCTGGGAATGTAGTGCACCATTTTGCAGAAGTGGTAACTATTGATTAAGCTGTTCTTGGAAACGCAGTGCTTTTATCATAAGTAGCCCAGAATATCTAAGCAATGGATACATAAAAGTCTACATAAAACGTTTGGCCACAGTGGAAGCATCGCAGTTGGAAATTTGTAGTGGTTAAAATTCAGAAGGTGGTATGGTGACTCAGTTCTATCTTTGAAAGTGAGCATTCATCTGTTTTGCTTTGTAGGGTAATGCCCACAAAATTTTGGAAAGCTGCACTTTGCCAATTACTGGGAAAAATTGTGTGAATCGCATCATAACAGAAAAGGTAGGTTTTACTTCTTTGTTATGCTTTTATCCCATCTAAAGAGCTCATTCACAACAACCCTGTAAAGCAGTCAGGGCTGAAGAAAAATGTTTTGTCCAAGGCAAACTCTTGGGTATTAGTAGCCAAACTTCCATTCTGAAAATTGACCATTCTTACATGGTAGTTCTCGAAAGAATCCCATGCCTTCAAGCCATTTGGTCACAAAGTAGGGGACGCAAATCACTGTAGGCCGCTTCAGTACCAAGAGAAATAGTTCCTTTTTAGCCTGGCCCAGGGAGGGAATGTAATTTTTTTTTTTCTTCCCAAGTATAGGAACATCCCAGATCACTGCTGGCACTTCTATAGAGTGGCACTTAGCAACCATCAAGCCAAATATCAGCGCCATTTGTCATATCTACTATCTAATGCAAGTTGTCTACATAGAGAGCCAGCATCCACCGCCCCCTCCAAAAGGTGGCTGTGTCTCCCAGATACCTCTATATGTAGCACTTGTCTGCAGAGCATGCTCAGAACACATTTGGTGCACTAGCCAGCCAATGTTCTAAACTGCAAGCAGAAACCCATCACTTCCCTCTGCAGAGAAGTGCTGAATGTGGAGGTTCCTGGTGGGGGGATGATACGGAAGGGGGGGGGAGAGGCATAGCTTGCCGGGTTGCTCCTGTATTTTTCTCTTTTGCCTCTCCCTCCTCCCCAATTTGCTTGTTTGCTCTCTACGCAGTCAATAATGACTTGGGTCAATAACTACTTTATTGCTTCACCATAAAGTGGAATAACGTCTTTTATTCTGAGCATTTCAGCCAAAATGCATCTCTAGAACAACAGATCGCTTGTTTTTTATTTTAATAAGCGCCTGTCAGCCTGAGCTACAAATCCCTGGTATCAAGAGTTATTCAGCCAGTGCTGACATTTCATGCGATTGTCTTGGGATTAGCAAAGGTGTCGTGGAACTTGCTGCCTCGGGAGCAGCTCGCCAGCCGCTTTCAGACACGCATTGAGGCTTGTGCCTCTTTTCCAGGGTGCTGTTCATTCTCTCTGGCTGCTCCCCTGGCTTTTGTGTTGCACTGTTGTTGTGGATGTTTGTTTGTTCCAGCTGTTGCGTGTTCTGATCACCCTCTTTGGGTAGAAGGCTTGAGATGGAAATGCCTTCCTTGCAATCAGCAGCTTTCGCACTGTTGCTAAAGGGCTTGTAGCGCTTGTGGCAATCAATGGCTGTGATCATGGGGTAGGAACACAGAGCAGGGGAAGGACTTTGAAGAAAAGCTCTTGCATGACTTCTCTCCCTCCCTCCCTCCAACTTCTCCTCATTGGTAACCAACTGCAGTCTGTTGGGGCAGTGCTTGACTGCTCTCTGCTAAAATAACCCTTTCATGGTGCAGAAAGGTTTCAAGGAAATGTATGCAGTGCTTTTCTTAGTAGACCGAGATGAAACGCCGTCAGCCGTCTCCTCGGATGTGTCTTTTGCTAGGCAATATCACTTCAGACCTCAGGTGGGGGATCAAACATCCCGCATGAACTCCCTACATTTTAAAAGCCAGCTTGTCAGGGAGACTACTAAGTGTCTTCTTAACATGCTAGTTTTGTATGTGGAGGGAGGTGTGTGTATCTGTGTATAGAGACATATTCTGTCCCCCTTCTGCAACATGTATTATACAGGTGGACCCCCGTATCCGCTGGGGATATGTTCCAGGCCCCTCCGTGGATACTTGAAACCGTGGATAAGAGCGAACACCCCCTCCATGGTTTCCGGAGGGCCCCCACCCTACCTTCCCTGCATGCTCCCCCCCAAGCTCTTATTTTTCTTTCAGCAAGCTTCGTTTCTTCCTTAAAACAAACAGAGAAGCAGCCTCCATTGCAAGCAAGTAGAACGAGACTAAGTCCTAGAGAGGCTCTGCAAGGTTTCTGTTAACCTTGCAGAGCCTCTCTAGGACTTAGTCTCGTTCTACTTGCCTGCAATAAGCAGCCAGAGGCTGCTTCTCCTGTTTGTTTAAGGAAGAAACGAAGCTTACTGGGGAAAAAGTAAAAGTCGGGGGGGGGTCCCCACAATCCATGGATAACTGAAACCGTGGGTAGCGAATCCGTGGATATGGGGGCCCACCTGTACTTCAGCAACTCATGCATCATGTAGTACACCATCAAGGCAGGGTTTTCCTGAACAGGTGTGCGCATATACTGTGTGCACTTCCATGTTGATTTATGTTGATTTAAATAATTTTAACACATAATTGCATTTAGTATGGTGGTTTTGCTGCTGGCTGGTCTTTGTTAAGGCGAAGTATTTGAATCAAAGTATTTGAGGTATTAAAGTGAATTTGGCAGCACACGAATCGGCACAAGTTCTCCATGGAATTGAATTGTGGTTTGTGGATGGAGTAGCCCAATATCCTACTGACATGTGGAAAAGTGAAAATCGGTGTGAGGATGTGTGCGAATGACACAAACACTTTAAAACTTTGCAGTTAGATGGTTTCAGATGGGGGTTTTGTTTGGTTTTTTCTGTATGTAAAATTAGGACTCTTACTGAGGAAAGAGGAACTTGAAATGTGTTTCTAAAGTTTTTAAAGCAATCTCTATGTCACCATTCACTCATGTTATGTTTTAGTGTTTGGCAGAATCCTTTTGGAATCCAGAGCAGGAGCACCATGATCAGATTTGGGGGGGGAGGGGGAGGATGCCATACCTGCTAAGGTAAAGGTATCCCCTGACAATTAAGTCCAGTCGTGTCCGACTCTAGGGTGTGGTGCTCATCCCCATTTCAAAGCCGAAGAGCCAGCGTTGTCCGAAGACGCCTCCGTGGTCATGTGGCCGGCATGACTCTCCTTGCCGCAGCGCGTAGCATGCAGCTGGAACACGGAGCGCTGTTCCTGCTACCCCCCCCACCAAAACAATAAACGCCTTGTATGCATATTAGTGTGCCCGTGTACCTCGCTGCTGCCGCCTCAGCCTCCCAGCTGCTTTCTTAAGAGGAGGGAGGCAAGGTAGAGCCAGCCCCCCCCTTCCAGCAGCACCTCTTCGCTCTTATTCCATGTGATCCTGTTTGTTTAAAGGGAGAGGGAGGAGGTGGTGCCAAAGTGGAAGGTAATGGACTGGGCTCCAGATCACCACACTAGGCCTCTCCTTGCTTTCCAAAGCATCCAGGTACTGGAGGAAGAGGTGGGCTGTGGCTGGCCCAATCAGGAAGAGCACCATGGAGCCAATTAAAGCAGGTTGCCAGCTGACAAGCTGGAGGGAGACAGCACACAGACATCATGCCGTGCAGGGCATCCCTTGTCTGTCTCTCTCCCCCCCCCCCCCCATTTACTCCTTGAAACAAACAATGAAGCCAGTCCCAAAACAGAGCTTGCTTACATGCAGTACTGTTTGGTTAATCTTGAGATTGGTGCATACGTGCTATTTGAATTCTGTGTTTGACATATAACCCTGTATTCTATTGTGTCTTTGGACAAGAAGTCTCCCTGCAAAAATCATTTGTTTCAGTGATGAAAGGTGATGGATGGGAGAGAACAAACCCAGTTCATATGTCCTATATCTTTTGCCTTCCCCTCTAGGAACATGTGACGCAGACACATCTCGACTGCAACTGTTTGTTCATATGTGCTGGCCACTCATGCAATTCCTTTCCTGGGGGAGGGGGGGAGTTTGAGAGATTCTGCAAAGAACATATCCATGTGATTTGGTGTCATTGTGGAATAGCACCTGTCTTGCATGTTCTGTGCATGTGGTGGAGAGGAAGCTTCTGTACATTAGCTTACTAAGAAAGAGAGAGTCTAGGTGGTGGAGGAAAGAGAAGATTGCATCAGGGATGGGATACTGGGGTATACTAGCCAAACCATTTTACTCTAGGCCCCTAGTTTAATTTGTAATGCTTTGTTTTTCTTTTTCCTTTTGGACTAAAGTATTTACAATTCATTTCAATCTTATAGGCTGTCTTTGACGTTGATCAGAAAAAAGGATTGACACTGATTGAAATCTGGGAAGGACTGTCGGTGGACGATATCAAGAAAAGCACCGGCGCTGAATTTGTTGTAAGTTTTTGTCTGATTAATCATGGTCCCATTTAGATCTAGAAGTAGTTTGGTAAACAAACCAATAGTCTCCCCAGTCTAGGTTTCTGCACATGGACTGTTCATATTGCACATGCAAGTAACAGGGCTTATGCTGGAGGTTAGAACAAATAAAAGGAAATATTTCTTTACTCAATGCATATTTAATCTTTGGAACTTCTTGGCACAGTATGTTGTGATGGCACCTGGCCTACATGCCTTTAAAAGGGGAGCAGACAGATTTATGGAGGAAAAGTCCATAGCGGGTTACAAGTGGTGGGGTTACAAGTGGTGGTGACTATGTGTAACCTCTGGGTTTTAGAGCTAGCCTATCCCTGAATGCCAAATGAAAGGGCGTGGTAACAGGAGACGGGTGTCCTGTGTGCTCCCAGACGCATCTCGTGGGCCACTGTGAGATACTGGAAACTGGACTAGATGGGCCCTTGGCCTGATCCAGTAGGGCTCTTATGTTCTTAGACGTTGCTGGTGGATTGGAAATGAAGTATGAAAAAGTGTGTGTTTACACCAGTGCTTCTCAAATAGTGGGGCGCGCCCCCCAGGGGGGGCGCGAGGCTCCGTAAAGGGGGGCTCGTTGCGGGCTCGTTGCAATAGTTAGTGTATGCTTTGTGCCACTTAACTAGATTGTAGGAGCCTCCAGCGACGATCTACTTCACCGACGATCTCTTCCGGGGAGCAGATCATTCCTCTGCTCCCCGGCGCGAACTCTGTAACGCGCCTAGGAGCGCTTTGCAGAGTTCACGCATGCGCAAGACGACGATGTTGCCAATCGTCTTCTTGCGCATGCGTGATTCACAGCGTGAACTCTGCAGAGCGCTCCTAGGCGCGTTACAGAGTTCGCGCCAGAGAGCAGAGGAATGATCTGCTCCCCGGAAGAGATCGTCGGTGAAGTAGATCGTCGCTGGAGGCTCCTACAATCTAGTTAAGTGGCGCAAAGCATACACTAACTATTGCATTAGTTATATTAGGGGGGCGCGAAATTTTTTCTTCTTCCTGGGGGGGGCATGACAGAAAAAAATTGAGAAGCACTGGTTTACACAAATGGACTCCATTTGACTGGAATGGTTTTATTCTTTAGGTCTGTAGCTTGCACAGAAAGAAAAGTTTAAAAATAACATCAGTTGTGTGGCTATAGAATTATTTCAATGCCTAACAGTTATTCTATTTAAGCCGTTAACTTTTATTTTATAGATTTTATTTTACAAACAACCATCCTTTGTCAGCAGTAGTCTCCACAATTGAACAATTTTTCTTGCTTCAAGTAGAAAAGTTCTAAAATGGTGCAACTTCTCCATACTGTGATAATGCCAGGATAAAGTCTAATCATTGGTCAAGGTTTATTGTAAAGCCAAAACAGCTATAATATTAATGCATCAGGCGATAGCATATGTCAGCAAAACAGGGGTGCTGTTCTGGCTCATTCCAAATGAAATCAATTAATTGCCCTCCCTAACAAGTTGAAATCTACACATTCTTTGCTAATCTTATACAGCAAATTGTATCGGTCAAATTTTTTTTTAAAGATGTTTGAGATGGGCACTCCTGCATTTAGGGGGGGGGGCCTAAAAGCTTTTTTCTAAGGTTTGTATACAGGCAACAACGCAATAGTGACAAGTCCTCCAACCCACCATGTTTAAAGTAGAAGAAAAGAGCCAGATTGATGTCAGTGTAATTAAAATCCTAAAAAGAAAAATGAAGCACAGTTTCGACACAAGCTTAAATTTTTGCCATGTCTTAAGAAAACGGCGAACAGCAATGAAAGCTTTAGCTCTGACCTCCTTATCCGTTGTCAGTTTGCTTCCTTGACTAAATAAGCACAGTACGCTAAA
This sequence comes from Plestiodon gilberti rubricaudatus, assembly GCA_026170595.1. NCBI lineage: Eukaryota > Metazoa > Chordata > Lepidosauria > Squamata > Scincidae > Plestiodon > Plestiodon gilberti. Next base: position 20,102,022 of record JANXHW010000002.1, on the reverse strand, counting down.
ATGAAATATCATGGTGCCAATCCTCTTATTAGGCTTTTAACTGTCTACAGTCCTGGTTAGCAACTAATTTTTGCAGGGAGGCCACTATGAGGAGGGAATGCAGGGTACTGGGGTTAGGCTTACGATGCTCCTCTTCTCCAAAGTGAGCTGTCAGCAATTTCACCAGGCAGACGTCAATCCTCCAATTTATGAACGGGCAGCTGTGGGACCCTTCAGAGTGGTGCATTTGGCACTGGGTCTCCAGTTGCTGATCCCTAAAAATTGCAGAAATTACCACCACCACAACAACAAAATGAAAAGTTGATTTTGGCACGTAGTTCTGCATCAAATTTGTATTTATTTAAGGAATTTGTAGCCTGCCTTTCTCCCGAAGGCACTCAAGGTGGCTTACAACATATTAAAATACATATAAACAACTTTAAAACAATTAGTTAAACACATTAAAATAATTAAAAACACTTGAGATTAAAAACAACCCCAATGGGTCACCAGCATTTACATATATAACCATTTGTTAAAAAGTCAGCCCACCATGTCAGACATTAAAAGCAGTCCTGAATAAAAACGTCTTAAGTCCCCGCCGAAAAGCCTCTAAAGGCTTCTCCTCCTTTGGGTGTATCCTCCTTTGGGTGCAAGCAACTGTATTCGAAGAATGTGTGCCGCTCAAAAGTTTTAAAGTATGTGGAGCCACGCAGTTGTTGCATTATGCCCAAGGTTTGGGGCAGTTGCAATTTGTTGGAGATTGGAATGATTCAGAATCTCCAAGATCACCTTTGTGCCACATATCCAGAAAATAATGGGCCAAATAACTTTTTTCCCTCTGAGCCTGCTTATTTTGCTTTGAGCTCCAAAAGCAAATTTTTCTTCCTATAGTGCTAGAAAGAATGAGTGTTTTTTGTATTTATGGTGTTCGCAAAGGGAATTGGCCACTTGCTAAACAATTGTACATAGCTAAGTCTTTAATTTCGCTGATCTCTTTTTAAAATACAGCAGCAAAGAAATACTATATAGTAGTGTTATGGATTCTGTGGGAGACAGAGATGGCTATACATACAGTACATTTTTCTATATCTTTATTTTTAAAAATATCTTATAGACAATATCCACAGCTGCTTCATAGCAGAGAGAAGTTATTTAGAACCGCCTATTTTTATTTTGGAACTGGCATTATGTCAAGAATAAGCAATCCCTTCTGGGTTATTTTATGCATCAAAGGCAAATCTTGGCTTACCTTCTACCCTTGATCAGATCTGCAACAGTATGGCATGTAGATTATCCTGGTGGTGTAATCGGTCTTGGTTTGTTTAGGCTAAATTTATAATCAGTATTATTATGGCACTATTAAAGGGAAGCAATACCTGCGTAAACATGCATTATAATAAATAAAAAAAACCAGGCAAGTTCATACACTTAAAGATTAAGCTACCGTGCCTTCCTATGAAAGCTTGATTTTCTGTTGGGACACAAAGAGCGTATTGTCCTGAGTATAAGACGCACCTGATTATAAGACGCACCCTTAAAGTTTGGTGCTATTAAAAAAATTTAATTAAATCACTGGCATTAAATTGCAACAGCCTGATTATAAGACGCACCCCTAGTTAAAAAAACTTAAATTAGGAGAAAAAAGTGAGTCTTAGACCAATACGGTACATCAAGGCTCACATTCCAGAGTGACTTTCAAACCAACTAGCCTCTAGACCAGGGGTCAGCAGCCTTCTTCCACATAAGGGCCAGAGGATTGAGGGATCCAAAGATCCCCGAAATGGCCCTTGCCGCCAACCACTCGGTGAGCCACAAAGCATGCAAACACAGCACATTCCCCTTTTTTCCATGACCATAGAGAAAGATAAGGTCTAGACTCTAGAGAAACTGTTTTGATTTTTGGAATCTCCTTTTTGTCACTTCAGACTCTGGTTTTAGGAACTTTCAAGGGAGCAATTGATCAATGGCAATGTAGCTGGATTAGGTTGCAATTGCGGGCCAGGTAATTTTGGTTGGCAGACCGGATCTGAACCGCAGGCTGTAGGTTGCTGACCCCTGCTTAGACCAAAGTTGATAGATCATAAGCAATATAGTAATCCAGCGACTTGATGAAATAAATATTTCCTTGGTCTTGGAATCTACTTCCTAGTTGCTATACTATATTGTAGCTATACTATATTGTAGCTAAGCTGGTGCATATTGAATTGCACATTCTTCCCCAATTTATTCCTGTGCTCCTCTTCTGTCTTGTATCTGTTCAGATTGTGAGCCCCTTAGGACAAGGAGCTGTCATTTTATTCATTGTAACCATGGACACTGGAAGATGTTGGCCTGCTTAAATCTGTCGAATGGGTTCAACTAGATATGAGCTTTGAACTGGGGGTTAACTGGCTCATAACTCAGTCTCTCTTACCTACTATGCTTACCATAACATGCCATGCCCAAGTGTAACTAAACTTGCTTGTTTCCCTGTCTGACTCTCCATTTGAACTCTCCCTCAATGGTTATTTAGAACTGCTGTTTATTTAATTTAGACTGGAAACTCTTCTGTGTTAGGTGCCTGTGTTTTTTCTCCCGTTCCACTGTACCATGTACCCCGATGGCATGCTAGAAACGTATAGCACTACTACTGCTTCGCACAGTGAGTCAAGGTTGTTGGAAATGATTTAGTGCAGGGGCACGCAGACCACAGGTTGGGGGTACGCAAGATGCTCCCGTTATCAGCTGCTGCAATATCAGCAGCTGATAACGGGGAGCGGAAAAATGGGGAAAAGTGTTGTTTTCCGGCCTGTGGCGCGGCCGAGTGGGTTCTCCAGCTCGAGCTGCAAGCCCGAGGGGAAGGCTACGGCCCTGCCGATTCCGCAGGGCTCTAGCCTTTCCCTCTGGCTTGTGGCGCGAGCCAGAGAACCCGCTTGGCTGCGCCACAGGCCAGAGAAGACACTTTGGGGGGGGGTACATGGGGTTACATGGGAAATGGGGAGGATCCGGGGGTATGCCAATCTTTGGGGGCCTGCATAAGGGTACACAGACCCCCAAAGGTTGAGAAACCCTGATTTAGTGTACAAAGTTGCCAATTCTCCTTGTCTTTTTCTTTCCCACTAGGTTTCACCCAACCTTGAACCGATGAAGCAAATTTCAACCTGAAAAGTATAGTCTGCTGAACTTCCATGCTTCCAGTGAAGGGGAATCAAAAGTCTGTTTTGCAATGATGCATTTTAAAGAGGTCTTTGTAAGTAGTTTCCAAGTAGTTAGTATCAGGCTAACTATGTAACAATAACTATAACAATGTAAATGTGTTTATTCACACATGACGTTACAGTACAGTTCCCAAAATAAACTCCATTTGGTAACTAGATATTTATAGTTATCCTACTTCAGGTTTGACTGCTAATAAATACTGGCACAAGGTGATGCCTTGTAAATATGGTCTTAATGCTGTAACTTTGTACAGAAGCAGGGGCCAGCTTCCACCATCAATCATGCTAACTGGCAAGTGCCTGAATGTCTGCTGCAATTGCGCACACACAAAGGCAGTGAGCATGCTGTTGATACAAAACATGTGAGGAATTGGAGGGCTGGATAGTAAGAAGCTCCAGAATGTAACATGTTTGTATTATGTGTATGATTATCAGGTGCAAAAGCAGAATTTCGTTTAAAAGGGGGAGAGGTTCTAATCCTTAAGGCTCAAAGAGGGTTTGAAGTTTGTGGTGAAAAACGAGAAAGTCAGGGAAAGAGATTTGATTTACAGCGGTGAGGGTACAAACATCTGTGCTCTGAATTGCCCCTCCCCCTGACTAGCAATATAAAGTATGCAAAATTAACAAATTTGCATAAATTGTGCAAACTACAGAATTCAATTCTTTGTGCAGAATTTGGGTTACTTTGGCATAGGATTTTGATTCTTTCAAGTACAGAACATACTGTTCCCTGGCTGTATAGGGAACATACAGCAAATGAGCTAATTGCTTCTAGGACACTGGAAGCTCTCTTGAAGTAGAAGCTGTTTTTATTTGCTCCCCTTTTAACAAATTATGTGCACAATTGCACCTGTGCATCTAATGTTTGGATTCTGCCTCCTCCGTGATGATCAGTGAATCATACGCACACATTTCTACTTATGTCAGTAGGAGCAAAGGGGGGTCTCTACTGTAGTTATGCTGACTAAGTGCTGTATATAGTTATACCATCTGGAAATGGGCCTCTTCCTCTGTACTCTAAAACAGTGGCGGTCAGTATGTCTCTTTCTCTATTTTGTTGGTCTCAATTTTGAACTTCCAAATATGAATTTAGATCCTTTTTTTAACATAGTCTCCCCAGGTTGGCTACCAAAATAAAAATCTACAGTGATGAGACGTTGCACTAAAAATAGCAGAGCACAGCATTGCCACATAGGCATTAAGCCAGAAGAGATTATTTACCTTTGTCAAAAGGCCCCAAGAAATAGCCGTCTGAAGATGGACTGAAAGGGGGGTTGACTGATATCCTCGGGAACAGACGTCGACAAATGTGGTGCAACCATTGAGGCGGCTCTTTCCTTGGTTCCTGCCAAATGCACCTGAGCAGTAAGGGGGGGGGGGAAGGCAGGGCTTGTGAGGATCCTGCCTGGGTACATACTGGGGAAGGTGATCCTTAAGAGAACCTGATCATGGATCCTGGCTATTTAGAACGTTAAAGGTTAACATCTGTTACTACTAAGAAACAAATTGGTAGTCAAAGCCGCTGATGCTGTTTTAGTGTAGTCCAGTGTTTCTCAAACTGTGGGTCGCGACCTGATTTCTGGTGGGTCCCTGGTGATGGAAAGATCAGATCAGTAATTGCCACAAGCCCTGAGGCTATTCAAAAATCAGATACCTGCTAATTGCCCTTCAAAGAGCTGAGCTCCTACAGTTTGCAATATAGCTTCTAATTACCCTGCAAGCAGCTGAGCTCCTTATATTTATTTATAGATCATCTTTTTTTTTAAGAATCGTAAAGCTAGGTGGGTCCCGATAGAGTGTCATTTTAAAAAGTGGGTCCCGGTGCTAAAAAAAATTGAGAACCACTGGTGTAGTGTATACAACTTGCTGTACCCTGCCAGGATTCTAGCAGCTGCATTTTGAACCCATTGCTATTTCCAAACTGTCTTCAAAGGGAGCCTTATGCAGAGTGCACTGCAGTGACCCAACCTGTGATCCGCACACAGTAACTGTGGCCCAGCCAAAAGGTTGCAATTCCACCTTTTCTCCACACCACAGCTTTTTTAGTTGAAGGATTAATGATGTGGAAATGTACGACTTGAGCACTGATGACCTAACACTTGAGCAATCAAGATTTATTTTTTAAAGTTAGTTGAAGAGTGCCATGTGTTTATATAACTGGGGTGGCTGATCTAATTGAGGGACCAACATGATGTGATTAGCCGAGTCACTGAATTGGGTGTAGGAAACCTCATTTGAAATTCCTTCTCACTCATTGGTCAGTCTTGGTCAACTATCTTAATCTCACAACCACCCTGTGAGGTAGGTTAGGCTAAGATGCTACTCGAAGCACTTGGAGGAATATTGAAAGGCTCCACATGCCTCTGGTTCTGTCCTTAAGACTAGTTCCTTGCTTGCATTACATGCATTTTCCCAGGTTTCTGCTTCAAGGCTCAACTCCACCCCATCAAGTTCTGCCCAAACTTGATTCCTTGATGGTGAAGAAGCAGGAAAGAGCAAGGTTGAAATGCTTTAGTCACAACCCCCTGCTTTGCACTTCTAGGGACCCCTTTAAAACGTAACTTTGAACATGGGGCTGTAGTAATTCTTCCCTTTTGGTTCTATATCTTACGGTCAGACTAACACTCCCCCCCCCCAATAGTTTCCCCACTACTACCAATGTGCTATTTTACACCAAAAAAAAATGAGGGTCGCATTCCACATTCAGTGTAACATCTAGTTTGACCCTTAGAGTCCATTTCCCTTCTCCATCTTCAGTTATCTGAAGAATGTGCCGGAATAGACATTGCAGGTTAGACTTCCTGTATTGCTTCAGGGCAAATAGCTAATGACTATACTGTCCCTCAAGAACTTGATAACTGAGGATGGGGTTGGCATTCTTTTCACCAATGCTGAATTACCCAACAGTGTATTGATACGCAAGACAAGACCCTACTATCTATTTCATTTGCCTGTCAACAGTGCAGATGGATCTCAGCAGCTTCTTCTCACTTTTGTGGGTGATTGGAGGCATGTAGGGAGAGGTCCTCCTTTTTTCCAAAAGGCACCCACAAATCCAGTTCTTGAAAATTAGGCGATAGTGGTCATGTCGGTTTTGGTGAAATTCTGGTGGTTTTCTCCCTCACAGTATATGGTGATCTGAAAACCTACTGGTGGGGCTGCTGATATCATTGTTGGCTTGGATGGAAAACCATTTCATTGAGGGAGAGGACAGTGTTTGGAACTATTGGATGGGGGGGGATCAAAGATTTCAAAGGACCATCACTCAGACCAACACGCATGGTGTGGAGAAAGTAGATAGAGAGCAAGTTTCTCTCTCATAATATTGGAACCTGGGGTCATTCAGCAAAATTGATTGGCAGTAGATTTCAGGCAAAAAAAAGTACTACTTCATACATGATTTGCCATATGGAATTCACTGCTCCAAGATGTGGTGATGGCTACTAGTTAAATGGCTTGAAGAAGAGATTGGGTGCAGCCATGAGGGGTGGGCCTGTCCCTGCCTAGTAGTTATGGCTAAATGGATCCTCCAAGTTCAAGTGCAGTCTACCTCTGAACTTCTGTTGCTATGGGAGCAACGGCAGGAGTGGGAGCTATTGCCTTCATGCCCTTTTTGAGACTTTGCTGGAGCATTTGGTTGGCCACTGTGGGAAACAGAATGACCTAGCAAGGCTTCTCATCTGTCCTTACAGAAAACACTTGAGTACATTTCAGGTACTATACAGAATAGCAACACAACATGCTTTTGGGTTTCAATGTTTTGCTGCTTCACTTTAGATTGGTTTCCCTCCATGGTTTCTCTAGCGGTATTTTTGGTTCTGACCGTTAACAAAAAAAGAGAACAGCTGGCATAATTAAGGAATGTACTGTAAACTGTGCGTGTCTAGATCTTTTTGTATGTACTTGCAAACAGTCAATAAAATCGCACAATTGTATTGCTGTCAGTTTTGTCATGAAATAACTTGTTTATGTGTGTCCTTGTTGGAGATAGCAGGTGTTGAGTGATTTATTCACAGATGCAGAAGTTGTGATAAGTATTTAAACGTGAACACCTCTTAAAAGCTGGGTGGTGAATAAAGAGACAGGCATACATCCAAACATGCTACAATTTTCCCTATTGTATAGAAAATAAGGGGTGATCTTGCACAAGTTACCTACTCCTCACACCAGCAGATCATTCACACAAGCAATGTGGGGAAATGAGCTGTGATGCGTCGCTGGAACTGACTGTCAAACCCAGAATTGTTAAGAATATTTTTATACACCACTTTTCAAGAAAAAGTTCACATAGCAAAAATAGATGGTTCCTTGTCCCCAAAGGGCTCACAATCTAAAAGACACCAGCAACAGCCACTGGAAAAGATGCTGTGCTGCTGCAAACACTTTCTCAGAAAGTTGTTCTACGTGTGTGGCATTTTTGCCACTAAATGTACTCCAAGAAGATGTTACCTTAATTGCTTGTAATAGAAAACAGCCTGGATCCAATGAATAGCAGAAAGAGTTCCACTTGTGCTCTAGAGCTTATCTGCCTAGTTCCCACTTCCTTTGCGCCTTGAGAAGCTGGTTCTATGGCTAGGAGGCCCCACTAGAATGGTGTATGATGCATGGCACCACAATCGGGGAGGGAAATCAGTGGAAACTGGCACTCCCCTCTCTCTTAGGAGAGCAGGCATGCCTTCCACTCTCAGAAAGGTCTCTTTGGATCTCTAACCCCTTGGGGAAGAGATGAAAACCAGTAACACTATAAAAATCTTTAGGAATTGAGCTTCCTGAGGTATAAAAGTTGGTGATTTAGATTCAATAGCTCTCTGGTACAGAATGTTTGTTTTTCATTCCGGGTTACTACAAAGCCATTCCTGCTATAAACCAATATTGAATAGAAAATCCTTGAGAGAGGTCTGATGGTTCTCTAAATGCACATAGGAGGGATATCAAGTAGGCATTTGTTGCTTGCCACAGGGAAAGGTCATGGAATTGACTCTTAGCAACCATCAAGGCGAGACATGTTTGCTTGTTGCGATAAGTGCAAGTGGATTTGTACCAGGATTCTGGGGGAATGGAGAAAGAGAGCAATTCCCCAACCTCTCTTGGTTCTTTTTAACAGCACAGATGGCAGCAGAGTTGTTTGAGGATCAATAATATAGTATCCCTTTCAACCAGTGATGTAGACTTGAGTCTATTGACTTGGACTGAAGTCGCATCAGTGACTTGACTCGGTGATTATGAAAGACTCTACTCGAGGCTTGGAGCTTTTTATGACAAGTCGACCTTTATTCAGGTTTAAACCATTTTCCCCATTAAACAGATGGGGATTTGCAACCAAAGACTCAGGACTTGTCTTGAGACTTGGACCCAGAGACTTGGGACTTGACTCAAGACTTGGAGTCACATACCTGATCCACACCCCTGCCTGCAACTAACTTTGTCAGATGAATGAGTAAAGAATGGCTAAGGGATGATTCAAATGGTTATTGGCTGAGATAGACAGACCACAGGATTGTACCATCCTATATCGTTTTTGCTGCTAAGCCTCAAAATCTACCTAGCACATGTTTCTATCCCAACTTCCCCCTACAGCTTAATCCAAGCCTGCTAAATGTAGCGTACCGTATTTAGCAACTCACCGTGGACTTGATATGCCTTCTGTTTCTGTTACTGGCCTGGGATTACAAAAATGGGATTGTCGGCTAGCCGGCTGCACCCTCCTTAGCGACTTGCACTTGGTGTAGGCCTGGCCTGATGTTTGACACTGATCTAACCAGGAAGAAGGCAGGCAGGCTACAATGTATTCTTGGGACCCTGCCTTGTATACTGATTTGCTTCTGATACTTCCAGCTTCTAGCAAATCATCACCAGCAGGAGGAGGTCGTGCACGTCATTTTTCTTTTGATGCCCGTCTCATTTCACATTCAGTACTATTTGTAACTTGCTCTGGGTGCTGCTGATTTGAACAGCACTCAAGCAGTTCAACTGCAGTCGTCTTTCCACATCTGCATAATTACCAAGAGCCTGATAATAGAAAGCAAGTTTAGATTTCCAAGTGCTGGAGAAGCTTAAAAAAAACCCAGACATGAATATCAGTTGATTTTCATGGGGAAGACTAAGCCAACAAGATGAGGAATGGTAAAGGGTGGGGTTTGTGGATTACCTTGACTAATATAGTTTATGATTTCAGTTGCAGCAGCATCTGAGGCTTCAGCCACGATAATAGCTCCAGTGGAGTAAACACGATGCCTGTACTATACCATTTGCAGCCACTACTGAAACAGAACTTTTTAAAAGGAGAGAATGGCTGAAATCCCTGAGCCAAGTTTCCTGAGGGTACCCTGGGCTTACTTAAAAATAAAGGGCTTACTTAATGCATTCAACTTGAAATGGCCACATAGGGTCTGGATTGAGGCTGCCATATTTTAACTTGGCAAGGTATGACCAGCAGTTTTAAGCACCAACAGGACATCAAGTGCCCACCTAGCCATGTAATCTGAAACCATGTCTGAGCTCTGTTCCCATGCTGAGCAGCCCTGTATGTTGCTACCTACCAGCTTTCACATTTAGAGTATGTGCCAAACTTCATGGCTTTGTGCAAGTCTCTGCTAGTGTAATCAGGTCAGCAGAGCAGGCTCACAAGTGCGTAGAGAAATGGGAAGGGTCAGATTGACTGGCACCCATAACAATATAACATATGATCTGGCCTGCAGACTTGCCCGTAAGTGATGCTTCAAAATTTCAACTTAAATCTGGCCTGAATTTGGTTTGGATTAATGAAAATGTTATGAGACCAATGTCCTTATGTCCCAGGTGTGCATTCCCCAAATAAGTGACCTTTTTCCTGACTAAGACTTGCAGTGGTTACCACATGGTGGTTGCAATAAGGATCTTTTATGTGATAGCAGGAGTCTATCATAGGTAGCATAGGAGCGTATTATAATACAGATGACAAGATTAGGGAATCTATCTTACCCAAAATAATATTTAATATCAAAATAGGCAACTATAAAAATCCATATGAACTACACGATGTATGCCACATTCAGATCATGTGACTCAAGAATTAGACTAGAGTGACTACAATGCTCTGAAAACGGACTTATCTTTAAAATGTCCATACTCTATAGCAGTAGCTAGAAACATTTGTGACCTCTGTCTTCCTCCAGTGGCTTAGCTCCAACAGAATATATGTCAAATCCACATGTTATAATATTTTCCAAAGCAGGGCAGGGTGACAGTACATCACTCTCCATATGCTACATCATATTGTTGTTGTTGTTGTTCAGTCGTTAAGTCGTGTCCGACCCTTCATGATCCCATGAACCATATTACATGAACCATATTACATATTCCATGAACCATATTCATATCCCGTGATCCCATGAACATCATATTACATATTACAAATACATTTGTATTATCTAATGTAATTACACTCATTACATCACTAAAATCAAGTTGGTGTTCTTGGAATAGAGCACGGATGCAGCTCTTTGAAGACCACCCCCAGGCTTTTCAGCAGATTATGTTTGAAGTGAATCTTGGTTGCATGATAGGAACAGTATGTGCATATTATTTCCTATCTTACTATTTTGAAAAAATAGAAGAGGTAAATAGTATAAACAGTACAATCCACCCCCACCACCACCCCCTGTACAAAATAGCAGGAAAAACCACCCCGGTGCTGCATTCATGGCGAGTAGCTTACACAGTAGCCAAAGCAGTGCCAGGGGTGACACCCCATTGGCTTGTTCGGTGGCTCCATCTATGAGCTGAAGAAGCGACTCGCAGCTTCAGCTCACAGGCGGGGCTACCAAACAGCCTGCCGAAGTCAATGGTGTGTGTCACCTCTTGGCTTTGGCAGGTTATGTTCGGCGGCTCCGCCTGTGAGCCAAAGCCATGAGCCGCCGAACAAACCAATGGGGTGTCACCCCAGCACTTGCACTCTGCCAAACAAGCCAATGGGGTGTCATCCATGGTGCCGCTTTGGCTACCGTATAAGGCTACAGCGGCCAAAGCAGCACTGGCTGCAAAAGCCCTAGCAGCCAGGTTTTTGGGTCCGGATTTGTTTTGGCAGCTGAGGGGGTGACACATGCGTGTGTGTCGCACTCCCCACACTAATGGCACGACGCCTATTAGGATAGGATTGGGCTGCCTGTGGCCTAGGCCAGATTTAGATGGGTGTTCCTTTGTACTCGCACAGACACAAGCCTGTAATAATAAATGGTTTACTTATTTAAAGGATAGAAATATGGCTACATGTTACTCAAAAGGCATTTAAGTATTTGAGAGAATAAATACAATACAGAGACAATGCTAAAACAATAAAGCGAAGCTCCTAAGCTTACTTGTTCCTAATGCTTACCTTGATCCTTCCGCTCCTGGGCAGGTAGCACTTCTATCTGTCATATCATGGCTGATACAAATAGCAACCCATGATGGAAGGGCAAGGAGCAGCTCACACACACACCCTCCTAGCAACAGGCTTTTTAATACCTTGAAGTTGGTTCTTGTCCAACCAGAGATCTGGGCCCACCTCACCTGCTGGTGTTACTGCCAGTAACTCACTCTGGCCCCTCCCAGTTGGAAACCTATCGCTGCAAATTATTACTCCAATTAGCATGATGTTGGCACCTGCCAATTATCATGTTCCTAGTCCAGCCATGGCAAAGGATCCTGATAAGGGGCTCTTCTCAGTCTGCTAACACACAGCTGCTTCAAAATGGCGTCTGGCCTACAAGATGGAGTGAGATCTAAACCATTGGTCTTAACTTGTTCTTCACAGAATGAAGGCAGAGTTTTGCCTGTCATGGTAATATACACCAGCTACTCAGATGACAGAATCCCCTCATGGTGTTATTTAAAGAGCTGTGTGAGGGGGTTAGCAGACAGGAGAGGTGGCAGGTTCTGACTGATCTGGCTTTTTAATCCACCCCTGTATGTTGCATGTGGTGGTAAAAGCAGTGGGATTCAAAGTCAGTTCATCACAAACACAGGACCAAGGAGAGCACTGGACTTTAACTGGTGTACTGGCCTTTTTTTTTTAAGAGGGGTGCTCATATTGCTGGATGCGAAAAGACGGCAGACATGTCTATGAATAAGGATGCACTGGTGCCGAGAAAGACCACAACCGGACAGGATTACCATCCCTCCAATACGGACCCACCTAATTTCCCCACTTCTGTTCCTTTCCAACAGCAGCTGCTCAGTTAAGTTTCAGAGCATTCCAAGCGTCTTCAGGCTAAAGAAGATGTAACATTTAAACAGGGACTCTGAAATCCAAAATAGTCATAGTAACCTTGATGTATCTGTTGCTTTCACCAGCACTCTATCCATTTGGTGACATTTGTATCAACGCTTGATTGGCTGCAAAATGAAGCCATTTGTCTCAGTGTAATGCTCCTCATAACTGTCTTGCCATTTAGACACCACCCAGGCAGACATTAACTTGTGTAAGAATGTCATCCTCTTGGCATTCTCCGACCTAATTAAACCTCTCCTTACCTTCTCCAGTGACGGGCAGAGGTAACAGTCATGTCATCTAAATCTTTGCTTCTGCTAAACTGCAGTTCTTCAGGTGGTGGGAATTGTTACATCAAAATATGCAGGAACTCTCTGTATTCCATCGTAACCAATGTCTAGTGGCAAGGGGTTCTAGAAAGGACGTTTAATGGTATTACTCTAGAGTCTAGGGGTACTCAACCGAGTCTAGATTCTAGACTGCAATAGGGGAAGATGTTATCATTTACTGACTTGCTACTTTTCAATCTGACATATTATGGACAGTGCAACCATTCAAAACCTTGTGGAGCAAAGCAAATAAGGCACCATGGGGGGGGGGGGGCTTGTTAGAAGAGCTGTATAATCTAGGCTTAATTCTCAGTGACAGTGGATGAGGTGGTATTCGTGAGTTTCAGTTGCACCACTTTAAGTGCAAGTGAATACTTGGGTAATTGAATTCTCTTCCAAACAAAAAATCCCTGCATGCAGAATGTTAATTGTCAGGATGCTAGGATGTTCTATGTGTACATGTTCTATGTGCAAGGAGTTTGTGGGGTGAGGAGCATCCCTTCATGAAAGCCCTCACCTTCAGGCTGAAGCACAGGCCCCGGTGCCTGCGCTGGTGGCACCTTCAGTCTCTGCCATCTGCTCTTGGGCATCCCTGACCGTGGGGAGGTTGGACCTGGCTACTGGCACTGAAAATGGCAGCTGCCAGTGAGGGCTTCTTTTTTTTCCCCCTTGCCCCCAGAATGATGTTATTTGGAGGGCTTTGTGGAGGGGGGAATAGCAATCTACAGCCACTGACTGTTACCACCAACATAGGGTTCTCCCATGAACCTTGGGGTCCCCACCAAGGTAGGAGAGGAGCACCAAAGGGCACTTTTTCAAAAGCCCCCTTTGCCCTCCCAGTCCACAGGTGTACGCATTTAACTCCTGTTGCGTATATACACCCTTGGGTGTATATGCCTTAAACTTGCCTTAAAATGCCTTAAAACTTAAAATGCCTTAAACTTGGAGCAGGCTATGCTGAAGCAGCATAACCCAGATACAAGTTTACCACCTCATCTGTTGCTTGGGAGAACTAGGCCTGTAGTCACAAGGCTGGCCTCTCTATTAGGTTAACCAACAAAAGTTCGTATAGTCAGGGCGATGGTGTTCCCAGTAGCAATGTATGGTTGCGAGAGTTGGACCATAAGGAAGGCTGAGCGCCGAAGAATAGATGCTTTCGAACTGTGGTGCTGGAGAAGACTCCTGAGAGTCCCTTGGACTGCTAGGAGATCAAATCAGTCAATCCTAAATGAAATCAACCCTGACTGTTCCCTGGAAGGACAGGTACCGAGGCTGAAACTCAAATATTTTGGCCACCTAATGCGAAGAGAGGACTCTCTGGAGAAGACTCTGATGCTGGGAAAGATTGAAGGCAAAAGGAGAAGGGGAAGGCAAAGGATGAACAGCATCACCGATGCGACGAACATGAAAATGAGCGACCTCAGGAAGATAGTGGAGGACAGGAAGGCCTGGCAGGATGTGGTTCATGGGATCACGAAGGATCGGACATGACTTAACGACTGAACAACAACAACAAAAGGGAGTGGACGCTCTAGCCCACCACTCTCCTCTCCTCTGCACTTCCTCTTCCACTCTGTTCCGCTCATCCTTTTTTAATCCAAGGAGCAGGAAGAGAGGAGCAGTAGCAACCAGGTAAGAGAAGGTAACATTTGGCGCACTGCTTCAGGTCAGGAGCCAGTACATCTAGGGCTCGCCCTGTGCAGTCACAACATTTTCATAATTAAATATAGATTGGCAAAACAGAACCTTAATGCCTAAAATGTGTGTGTGTGGGGGGGGGGAACCTTCAGATTTCAAACAGGACATGGTCTGCAATATTTGGCTACAGTCCTAAAATGTATTTCCTTGAAAGTAAACCCTGCTTATTCCATTGAACTTAATCCCAAGTAAACATGGTTAGATTGGCAGGACTGGCAGCTTACTCCTACGCATGTTGGTCAGTAGTAAGTCCCACTTCAGTAGGGCTACTACTACCACTAGTAAGTCTCACTACAATGAGGCTACTAGAACACAGTAATAAGTCCCACTGTGTTCAGTGGGGCATGTACCCAGCTAACTGTGTGTAGGACTGCAGGACTCCATTGGTGTTTGTCAAAACAGTTTCCTAAGCAGCAGGCTAAAACCAGCAACAGATTTTGTAGAGATTTCCACACCAAAAAACTTCTGATGAATTGCAGCAATAATACACAGATACTGGAAAAACCTGAAATTTGAAAACTTGAGTGGGGGGAAAAAAGATGATTGAACATATAGCCAAGCGGGTCTGACATTGTGTCAGTACAAAATAAATTTAGTAATAACCTGTCTTCCCACTGCACAGCAAGCGATCTGACTTGATCGTAATAATAGGTAATGTACACAACACCTGTGCTTTTGATTGGCAGTGGGTTTAAGCAACCTTTCAGAAGAGATAGTGGCAAGAGGAGGAAATCTGTAAAGATACTGTTTAAGTTTAGGAATTACCAAAGTAGCTCTCCTTTGATTTTTAAAAGAAGGCAAAGAGTTTTAATGATTTTCCTTCCTATTTCGGTCATTAGATTATGGTGTGTCTAAAGGAATATGGCCATTACATCATTCATGCTTGGAAGCAAACAGTTTATGGAACTCAATGATAGGTGCAGACTATTTTCATTTAAACCATCTTACTTCCAGTAACTTCTGGGGGACTAAGATGCTGTGTCTGTGGACTGCTGAGCTTAAGGCTGCAATTGGTATAAAACGTCTCTGTGGCATAAGAATACCAGTAACGGGACCCAACCCAAAGTCAGAATTGGTGCAGCAGCTGTATTTGATTCTACTTATTCAACTTGGGTTTCATGCACAACTGTCCTATAGAATCAGGAATAGTTTGAAACCAAGCTTGAGCCTGGAGTGGCATGCAGAATCTACCACCCTATCGTCACCTCCTAGCAATCCTCTTCCCATACCTCCAAGTCCAGTGCTGCTTCTATGCCTTCCATTTTCAAATAAACAGGAAGCATGCTGATCCGCTTCCTGCTTGCTTTGGAGAACCAATTCAGGCAGCTTCGCAGTGGCAGACGGAAGGAAGGGCAGTGGAAAGACATGGGGTGCAGACACCCATCGTCTGTTCTCCTTCCCTGCAACTTACTGCTCAAAGCAACATTTTCAGGTTGTGTAATGTATGGGCCAGACCTGTATGAAGATGCAGTAGAGCTCAGAAAATGACAGCAGTGACAAAGCCCATTGTCTTTTGATCCCTACCGTACAGCAGAATGGCAATGAAGTTTTAGCACCTACACACTGCTGAGGTGGAGATTAGTTACGGGAATGGACAGAGCTGGGAATCAGAAACATGTCAGGGGCAACATACGTCAGATACAATAGTGATATGAAGTAAAGCTTATCTTGTCCATACATAGTAGACTTGGCGTCTCTTAAACCAGCAGAGCCACATACACTCCAGTGTACCTGCCTGTCATTAAAATTATCCATGTAGACATAACTGAAAATCAGATAATAGCCACTACACGTAGTGGCAATGTTGGGGCCTGTTTTTTTTTTTTTTTTTTTTTGAGCTGTGGTTTACAGAAAGGAGTTTGATGCCTGGGGAAGGAAACAGCTAGGATCATGAGATGCATTAGCAATAATTGACTGGAAGTTTCTCTGGACTGATTATGCCCAGATCATTTTAAGGAAGTTAGATATGGCCTGTGGCTATTCAGAAGGAACATGAAGCCAAGTAAAAGCCAGCGTTCCTAAGTCCGAAATAGGGCAGAAAATTGCACCTACTGCTAATAAGCAGTCTGGAAGAAACGCTTCCAAGGTCCCTGCTAAGCCAAGATTATTGCAACAGGTCCTGTTGTCAATGTCAATGTTCATGTGGGAAAACTGTTGCTGTTACAGGAGCCCTGAGCTGTTGCGGTACCCTTCCTAGTTTGCAAGAAATAGTTGTTAGGTGATCTCAAAGACTTATGTGCCCAATAACACTCGCACCCCTTTTACATTTCAAGTTTGAAATAGGATGTGGAAAATCATATAATCGGAAAAGATCATCAGCTTGGCGCACGCCTGTTGTCTTTCTTCTCCTGTTGTGTTTTTTTTCTGGGTGCATAACAATGGATGCAGTTCTCCTCTCCATTGCAGTCACATTCTTAGCAAACTCAACTTTGCTCTGCGTAGGACTGATTGATGTGCTCAGCTCTGCTAACAGTGTACGTCCGCACAGGAAAGTGTGACAGGCTGGCATACTCCCGTTCCCACTCCCTACCGTCACTGTATGTCCATTTGGCTCTTTCATCTTCTCAATAGCACTTATGCATTGATACTCAGTGCCTGATCTTTTCAAATAAAAAGCAGAGAGACCCAAACGTGGTAAGACAGCAATAGGAAAGAGGGTGTGGGGGGAAGCGCTGCCAGGAGCAAGAGTGGTCTCGTCTGTATTCAGCTCCATTACTATGGCTCTTTCTTGGCAGCTGGGACACTTAGATCTTAGAGCATCTATTTGAAACAATGCATCAGAAGCATTAAGCACAACTGAACTCACTTGCCATGGAGAGCATGAAACCATGCTTGGAAGCAAACAGACCTGTATGAAGGCCGCTCAGCTGGTTGAGGAATCTTTTGGAAAGGCCAGCTTGGGCAGAGTCAGAAGAAAGGGTGACTGTGTGACAAGAATGGAGCGAACCATTTCTCGTGAATAATTGGAAACCATTTATTGACTTTTTAAGAGAGAGAGAGAGGAATGATGTGATGATATGCGGATTTAATGAATAGAATGTGGGTGTTGTTTTGGCTTAGTTGGAAATTATATGTAGAAAATAGTGAACAGTATGCTAGTAGGATGTATTGCTTCGCGCTTGCTATAACTTTATGAAATATGTATTGTTTTTATGTTTTAATATATCAATAAAATATAAATATATATATATATAAAAAAGAATGGAGCGAACCTAAGAGCTGCAGTATTTGGGCAGCTCCACTGTTCTTGTCCATTAGGCGAGGTGATGCGGGTTGCATCAGATGGGGGTTGAGTGAGTAATGAACTTGGGGTGCCCTTCATTGCCTCGCTCCAGCCTGTTGCAGATGCATCCGGTGCTGATCCACCTTCTGCCTGCTAAAAGGGAGCACAAAATGGATCACCCACCTCCAGTGGCGTTCCTAAACCCTCCCCCCCGTGGGGGGCCGCCAACACAATACCCCCCAACGTGGTGCCACAAGCCCCATCCCCTGGGGGCATGGTCATTTTCCATGCGCCGCCGCTGCCAAATTTTGGCTGTGGCACGGTGCGAAAACACCCCCACGTGCTTTTCGACGCATTTTGGAGCCAAACGGCTCCAGGGCGGGCGGGCCGATCTCGCCGGCGGAGCAACAAAAAAGAAAAAAGTGGCATAGGGGGCGACCTGGTGACGACGACTCCAGAGGCAAGTACAACCCCCCCTGCTGCATGGAGCCCCACTACCCTGGGCCCCCGCCCCCCCCTAACGACACCACCTCTTTACTTTGCTCCTGGCACAGTTTCTGCAAACATGGAAGTGCAGGACTTCCGGTTTGATTAGAGGGACCATATGAATGAAGGAGCATCTTGAGACACAGCAGTCAAAACATCCTGAGACATAAAACTTTACATAAAACTAGAAGGCCACTTCTACAATGGAAGAAAATGAAGAAACCAAGCAAGGAGTGTGGTATGTGGCTGCTGCTTTCTTTCTTTCTTTCTTTCTTTCTTTCTTTCTTTCTTTCTTTCGTTCGTTCGTTCGTTCGTTCGTTCGTTCTTTCACAGACTTCTTTGAGCTTCCAAAGTTCTTCCCTGAGCCTGAGCTTGGATAAGTTCTCCGGCTTCTCAAAATTAAACTGGGGGCCTTCTGTATGCAAAACACGTATCTTATTACTGAACAATGGTGAGCAGGTTTGTCTTTTCAAAAAAGCATTTCTCAAAACACTGTTATGGTATAAAAACAATGAAATACTGTGCTGCTGTAAATGACTCGTGCAGCTGTAGCCGAAAACTTCACCTTTGAACGTACTTGTACCAAATCAACAGTCCCAGTCAAAATGTTTTTAGTAAGGGTTTCAGTCTTGAAGTCACCATCAGAGATGCATGCATACAGGCCTAAAAATAAGCTTGGCATGACCCCAGTCCTCATGGTTCTAATGGATTGAAATCTAGCTTCCTCAGGGACTACACTACCTCCACAGAGCGTTCTAAAATAATAATGCACTTTAGGATACGCTAGCTATAATATAGATTTTTAGCTGTTGGGATTGTAGTGTTTCTTACTGTGAATATCTTTGCTAGAAATGATCCCAGTATTAATGGTTTGCCTTCACAGAAAAGTACCTAGAAGCAGACGTGTTACATCTGCATGCAAAATGTTCAAGGATATTGGATTTCTGCTTGCTCCTGCTCACAAGTCTGCACTCTGCACTGCAAAATCCATGTGCATTTCTCATTCTGATAGATTTGTTATGGATATTCTTCCCTGTATATTGCACTATTTGTGGAGGAATTGCATTGTGTTGGAATCGGGCACACAGATGAAAGATGAAGGCACCGTGGAACAAAAAATGTTATTGTAGAGAATCAAGCAACCATTTTTCATGGGTTTGCCTGCTAAGGGACACAGAGGGTCAGTTGAAGTTTCTAAAACTAGTTAAAGATTCTTGCTCTGTAGCTCTTGATGGCAAGTTGTTTCTTTTACTTACCCGTTTCCCCAAAAATAAGACCTACCCTGAAAGTAAGACCCACCGTCATTTTTGTGTGATTTTTGCTGGCACTCATAAATATAAGACCTCCCCTGAAAATAAGACCTACCGTGTTTTTTGGGAGCCAAAATTAATATAAGACCCGGTCTTATTTTCGGGGGAACAGGGTATTTATTTCATTTATATTCTGCCTTTCTTCCATCACGGAACTCAAGGCAGTGGCCCTGCAGTTCCCATCCAGGCACTAACCACACCTAGACTTCCTTAGATTTAACAAGGTGGCTATATATGTAATTTGAGACCATAAGCACTGAAGGCTGGTAGCTACCTACTATGACATTCTTGCATATTCAGAGCTGGTATCCACATACAGTATACATAACTGCAAAGAGACCAATCAGAGTTTGTGTCACCCGGTGCGAGAGCTCAGCGTGTCATCCCCATGATGGACCCGAGGTGAATAGGGAGAAACAAGGTTGGGCTGAGCTGAGTTCTACAAAAGATGCCCTTCAGGCAGGGCTATGTATTTCTACAGATTACTCCTGGTCAGTGGTGTCACTAGGGTTGGTGTCACCCGGTCTGATAACTCATGGTGTCACTCCCATTAACTTAATTTTAATATATAACAATACGGGTCACCCAACAAATCAGTAACCAACTCGGCTCTCAGAACAATCAGTCTCATTGGTCTGTTTTGAGTTAAGGAAATCAACATTTTGTTACATAAGGCAGTGTTTTATTGTTCTGGTTATCAATGCATAACTTATGATAGAATACAGATAATTCAAACTGGTTTGTTTCAATGCATTCAGCATGAAATAACACATCGAATGATATGTAACATTGATGGTATTATTCATACATACAGAGTTTTCACAATTTTGGCCACTAGTGGTGCTTCCCCCCCTGTGGATGTCACCCGGAGCGGTCCCCCCTCCCCCCTGCACCCTCCTAGTGATGCCACTGAGACCAATACCTGAAAAAATCCATGAAATGAAAGGCCATATGCTCAAAAATGCAAACATAGGCATACAAATTACCGCAACACAACTCAGCTCTCAAGGCAAAGGGTATATCAAACTCTTTGAAGAATCTCACACAAACTATATTCTCGAAGGGGATGCTTGCAGGAGCTGTTCTTAAGGATCACGTCCTGAGGTAGCTGGTGTGGTCCACGATGACACACTCATTTTCAGATTACACTGATATGCCACCCATCACTCCTGTTGTACTGATGCACAGTAGACAACTGCGGGACCTGCCTGTACCTTGGCAGAAGCCATTTCACATAGTTTTGCAGCGTTACTTTGTTACTACGTTTGTTGTACGTTTCTACAACAACTAAATGTATAATTTTTTAATGTTCCTGGTTCTGGTGAAGAAAGGAAAGAGCAGGCAAACACCATAAAACGTGTCTATTCTTGATGCATATTTAGCTGCCTCCTACTGAGTCAGAAGAACTCAGGAAGAAGGCTGGAATAAAAATGTGTTTTTCAAGTCCAGCTACTCCTCTTCCACTGCATTCCTTTTTACTGTCCTTCTCCTGTTCATATCAGTCCTAATCTGTCAACATTTGAAGAGCAAATGTGGGCAATGAAACACGTTCTGTAGCTCTCCCAAAGCCTTTGCTGAAGCAAGCATTCAGCTGGCTGGCAGTCCTTTTAATGGCCCCAAATGAGTGTTGATTTTGGGTCACAACCCTCTTAACAACTACTTTATTGGATCAGACCAAGTCTATCATGCCTAGAATGTTGTTTCCAACAGCAACCACCCAGTTGCCTTCTGAAGCTCACAAGCAGAACATCACCTTCCCCTGCAGCTTAGAAAGAAAAGGTGGCTGGAAACAGATATTTGTTGTTGTTTGTAAGAGTGAGTTCACAACTGCCTGAGAGAACCTTTGCTTCCTATAATATGTGTCATTTTTAAGAGCCCCACAGTCACCGCCAGTCAAACACATTATGTAGGTTTTAGAAACAATACAAAAACTCTGGTAAACATTTACCAGAGGCAAACAAGTGATGAGTGTGATGTGGACATAGGATCTTCTGTCCTGAAAAGTACCCTGCTTTTTTGGTTTAGGTACATGCCCTCAGACACTCATGGCGCAATCCTGACAGACGGTCGGGCGGCGGAACGCTCCCGAAGTAGTCGCCATAAAGCATGTTTGCGACTACTCGAGGTCAGGGAAGGCCAGCCTCCCCTGCTCCGCTGCTGGAGGCCTTGCCCGGCTGCCGCCAGACCCAGGTATGAATCCAGTGGGCGGGGGGAGGGAATCAGCAGGGGAGGGAGGGCGCCCATAGGCCCAGTTGGCCCGGGAGGGGGCAGGGGACGGCCTTCGCCGTATCCCGGTCCTTGCCGAGCGGCCGGGCCATTACACGACCTTCTCCGACTTCCGCCAGAGATTTCACTAGCGTATATCCGAGGAGGTTAATCAGCCCAGGTGCCATTTACACCCAGGGAAGGGGACGAGCGTCCCCTTCCCCGAGTAGACCTCCTCTCCAGCAGCAGCCTAGCCACCAGAGAACAGGATCCAGCGGACAGCCATGGGCCGCCCGCTAGATCCTTACGTAACTGCCAGTCAATTCAGTTAGCAGGTCCCTAATCCTAATGCATGGCCCTTTACGTTTAGAGATGAGAGGGGGAAGGAGCAGAGTTGCATGAGCTCATTGTGGCTTTCCTTATTTGGTGGCCTTTTGCAGACCAATCCACCATAACTCCCTGCGTGGCGATTTAGCGGCACCAACGCAGAATCCACTGAATCCTGGGGGGGGAGTTTTGGCTTTGGGAGCCCTCCTCGGGATAAGGGAACATTTGTTCCCTTGCCCCAGGGTAAGCCCCTGTGGGTCCAGTGGGTCAACCCGGACCTGCACCAGTGATATCACTGGCATAAGTCCGCATTGACCCGTGAAGGTGGATCAGACCCAGGAAAGGGATCAGGATTTGGTGGGCACTGCTGCCGCCCAACCTACCCCCTTCCCAGGACCGATCTGCCCTCCTTCCTGCCCCCGTTGCTAATGGAGTTGCAGATCTGCCTGAGAGACAACCTAGAAAGAGAAAGATTGGGCTATGATGAGAGATCGAAGTTGATGGTAATAAAAATTGATAATTATTAGATCAGAATGTAGGGGCTGCACCTAAAAGAAGGAAGGTTTGCAATTTCAATAAGATTAGATCAGCTGGCCAGGTTGTGGCGGTTGTTACTTACAGGTACCAAAACAGAAAGATGAGCAGGGGAATTGTTCCTCAAAATAGTTATTATGTACTTAATGTTTTCATTTATTGCACCATCAGTCCTCCCACATCTCCCAATTGTCATTGCTGGAAAGAGAGAGGGCCCAGGACTCACAGGGACACGGCTGAGCTAGATAAGTTCCACCCTGTGGAATAATTACATCTGCTGCTAGGTGAAACAACACAGTGTGCTCCCAGGGAAGGGCTATTTATCGCAGGCCTGTCGTGGGTGGCAAGGAGACTGCAAAGCGGAGCAAAGAGTGGCGGCGAGAACTGGAGGCTGGGGAAGGAATTTTATTGTGCTGTCATTTCCCAAGTAAATGCATGTAGGATAAGATTGCAGCCTCTGTCGTGGTGAACGTTTCTGGATTTGGGCCAGGCTTGCTTGCTGCATCTAATCGCCCCATAAATACACACAGAGCTTTGAAAGAGGCCTTTCAGAATGCATATTTGGCCCAAATAGCTAATTGGGTTGCAAAGCTCAACATTTCTATAGAGATACCAACAACCATGTGTAAATCAATTGCATTGCAATCCTGAACTGGTGTTTTGTGCCTCTTTTGTTAGATGTGACAATGCCCTGCATCTCTAACTGAAATCTGGGTTGGGACTCAATGTTAATTTTACAAAGAAACAGAGCCAGGCCAGAAAAAGAGAGCCAACAAACAGTGGTAGACTTAAGAATTAGAACATTTATGCTATAAAAGAAACCCAGTGGTTAGGAAGTGTCTGGTCTGAGTGGACTAGTGGACTTTGGAAAGAATTGTTTAAGAATTGTTCACCGTCCACAGGGCATTTTCTTGTTTTAAAAGGCAGTTCCAATGAGAGGCAAAGCTCTTTTCCTGCTGGGACAGAAGAAACATATTAGTCACTGTGTTTATCTGATGTGTCATACCATCTCCCAGATTAGAGAAAGGTTGATTATATTACTGCATCGCTTAGGTTTCTATTTTCTCTGTTCACAGCAATAACGAGATTCATATTTATAAACTGAATCATATTTTCTCCTCATCATTCTTCAGGGTGAAAGGGGAGTGTGATGAGCAAACAACTCTGGGTCCAATTTTGGAGCAGACAAACCCAAGGAAGCTGAAGTGGGGAGTCAAGGGTCAACAGCTTTCCATCCCCACATCTCAATTACTGGGAAAACCTAAGGTGCAAATAAGTAATGCAGGAAATTTGCTTCTCTTGGGACACATAGCGCAGGATTCGGGAACCATACTTTGGAGTATGCATAGTTCACTGGGGAATAGGTTTAATACTTTGGGGTGACTTTCCATCAGGTTGATTTATGGCCAATTTATACATGCTGCAGGCCAGCGGGTGGCGCAGCGGGTTAAACCGTTGAACCATAAGCTGTCGATCGAAAAGTCGGCAGTTCGATTCCCGCGACGGGGTGAGCGCTCGTTGCTTGGCCAGCTCCTGCCAACCTAGCAGTTCAAAAGCATGTCAGTGCGAGTAGATAAATAGGTACCGCTTGCGGGAAGGTAAACAGCGCTCCGTGTTCCAGCTGCATGCTACGCGCTGTGGCAAGGAGAGTCATGCCGGCCACATGACCACGGAGGCGTCTTCGGACAACGCTGGCTCTTCGGCTTTGAAATGGAGATGAGCACCACACCCTAGAGTTGGACACGACTGCACTTAATTGTCAGGGGTCACTTTTACCTTATACATGCTGCAGAATCTAGCTTTTCTTGGACTGTACCATTTCAGAGTGGGGTGGGGGGTGGCAGGATTGAATGCACCCCTAGGGCAGAAAAAAACAACCCTCTGCACATGCAAAACTAGCATGGCGCATGGAACTGCCTCCCAGCACAATGGCAAGACGCTTCCTCCCTCCCTCCCTTCAAATGACATCTTATCTTGCGATGAAGCTTTTGCACCACACTTTGCTCCCTGTTCCCAGGGATTCTGTATATTATGTATAGTAGGGACCAAGGCGCCTGCACTCCCCCTCCGTGTGGCATGGGCAGTAAAAGAATAATGATAATAACAATGCATTTTTCTGGGCTTGAGAATATTTGATGCACTTCACATACACTCCCAAAATATTTTCTCATCTTGGCTTTACAGCCATTTGAAATATACCAGTAAATACAGATTGAAATGTAATAGAAAAGGATGAAGCCACTTTCTTGTATTTTTTGGGAAACATCTTTTGAATAGCATTATACCATTCCGGCTGCAATTCTATACATGCTTACCTGGGAATAGGTCCCATTGAATAGACATGCATAGGATTGGGCTATTAGGCTGCAATCCTAACGTACTCAGTTACCTGGGAATAAGTCCCATAGAGTTCAGTGGGGCTTACTTCTGAGTAGACATGCCTAGCTGGTTTAACTTTAATCAGTTAAGTAATTATTAGTACAAGTACTTCCAGAAACATAGGGCGGTGGACACTGTCCTAGAAGAGGTATTCCCCTTTCTCTTTTACAGAGGTGGGAAGTCCTCTTCTAAGACAGTGTCTGGTGATACACATCTATGCATAATCTAAAAAACAAAGAAAAGCATGCCTTTTTCTTTCAGAAGTATTCTTTTTATTCATATGCAAATATACACAATCCATCAGTGAAAATGCACATAAGTCATTGACAGACTTAATTGACTGGGTAGCAGGACAGAATGTTTGAATACTTGTGAATATTTTGACGTTTTTGAAATGTGGACAATGTAAAAATAAAAAGCACCACCTACCAACTCTTGGTTTCAGTCCAGGACTTGTTTCTGAATTGCATAGGGACTTATTTTGGGAAAGGTCTTGCTATGAACCTTTTATATGAGCACCTTAAAAAAAAAAAAACAAGAGCCTACATCTCAGGATAGCTCACTAAAAGGATCGTTTTAAGCTATTTTAAAACCCAGTTGAAGTTTCTCCGTTTCGAGGTTGCAGAAATAAAAAGGTCACCTGCCTCAAACTGTATTTCTTTCTGCAGCTTGTGGAGCATAAGGTGTCTCTTCCAGGATTTGGCACATATGTTTGCAAAGCCCCAGTTGCTTCTATTTTCACATAAGCAAACAAACAAGGATGCAGGCAAGGTTAAAATGCAAAAAAAAATGTGCCGAGTCTATAATTTGCTGTGTGAATAGCTGGCCAATTAACAGACCGCTGGCTACTGGAGGGAATGTGAGAGAGTCGGTATTGCATTTTCTGCAAACATTTATTGTACAAAGGTGCTATAAATAGAGCATGGGCAAAATGTATGAATGATTTAATGAGGAGAAATTGGGATTGCCTATTAACAGACTGATCCAAAAAGAAGGTAAGTCAAATACTGGGACTTAAAGATGGGTTTTGTCCTCTGGAGGAAACAGGGAATAGAATTTACTCAGCCCTGTCAACAAGTACAAAAAGCATATTAGCTCACAAAAATATACTGCAGTCACAGTTAGTTTATTAGAACCAATGGAAAAGGTCACATCAAGTGAAACTGAATCCAGACAAGACAGAAGTGATCCTAGCAGGAGATGGCCAGGGTCTGGAGGAGATAAGGTTACTTGGGTGATGGGATCCATGGGAAACCAAAGCTTCCCACAATATGAAGGAGTCCTGGAGATTTGCAGGTTGCACACTTCCCCTTCCCCTCTCCTTCTCCTCTGCTCTGCAAACCAAAGGAAGAGATTAAAAGCTTCCGCTTTCAATTTTAAATTAACCACAGCTCATTGTCCTGTGTACGTAATGGCATCGTCTCTTATATTATATATAAAAAGGTAAAGGTATCCCCTGACAATTAAGTGCAGTCGTGTCCGACTCTAGGGTGTGGTGCTCATCTCCATTTCAAAGCCAAAGAGCCAGCGTTGTCCGAAGACGCCTCCATGGTCATGTGGCCGGCATGACTCTCCTTGCCGCAGCGCATAGCATGCAGCTGGAACACGGAGCGCTGTTTACCTTCCCGCAAGCGGTACCTATTTATCTACTCGCACTGACATGCTTTTGAACTGCTAGGTTGGCAGGAGCTGGCCAAGCAACGAGCGCTCACCCCGTCGCGGGAATCGAACTGCTGACCTTTCGATTGACAGCTTATGGTTCAGCGGTTTAACCCGCTGCGCCACCCGCTGGCCTTATTAAATAAATATTAAATGAATCATAGCTCTGCATCTCATCCAAACTCAGGAAACTGTGGTTAGTTTTAACAATGGTGAACAAAGCAACATCAAACTCTGGTTACAGGTGCTGGTTTATGAACAAACCTCAGTAAAACTAAGCACAATTCCCCAAGTTTGTATGACACGTGACATGAAGCTGTGGTTTGCTTAAAATTGAAAGTGGAAGATTTTGATCTTCCCTTTCTGCTCATGAAGCAGGGTGGAGGGGAGCCTGTGAGAAGGCAGCCAGCTCTCCAGGGTTTTCCCTCTTAGTTGGGAACCATGGTTTCCCATTACAACTGAACCAGGCCAGGGTCTCAAACATGAATGGGGGACGGTGCTACACAGGTCAGGCTATGCCTTGGGTAAAAATATCTCTCAGGCTGCACCAAAAGCTACAGGAACAAAGAAACAACGGCTGCTCTCCCTTTGGAAAAAACATCAGCAGTTATGTGGGTCTGTCTCTAGTACCAATTGGGACACATGAAGCAGAGAATAGAAGGAAAACAATGTAGTCTTCATTAGCAAAGGTGGAGATTAATTTACAATGGTGCACTGCGTATTTATTTATTTTAATGTATATCCTACCTTTCTTGCAATTAGGGTGCTTACGACATAACATAAAACATTACAACATACTATAAAAATAATGTATACACAATATATATACACACAATAGAAAACAAGCCACCAATTTTATATATTAATGTTCAGGTATAACATTATACCACTGAATCATGAACTGTCGATCAAAAGGTCGGCAGTTCGAATCCGTGCGATGGCTCCTGCCAACCTAGCAGTTCGAAAGCAAGAAATTGCAAGTAGATTAATAGGTACCTCGTTAGCGGGACGGTAACAGTGTTCCATGCGCCTCGGTGTTGAGTCATGCCGGCCACATGACCATGGAAACGTCTTCGGACAGCGCTGGCTCTTCGGCTTTGAAACGGAGATGAGCGCCGCTCCCTAGAGTCGGACACGACTGGACTTAATTGTCAAGGGATACCTTTACCTTTACATTAAGTCAATAAAAGCCAAACCAGGAGGTGTGATTGAAATGGCATGTGGATCCCTTCATAGGCAAAATCCCATCATTAGGTGACAGAAATCTCCAGCATGAGGTTGACCAAATGTTATCTTGTATTGGAAAACAAAACACTTTAGGCTTTTATAAAATTGCAATGGGTATTGACATGACCGACAGCCCAATCCTGTGCATGTTTACACAGAATAAGTCCCATTGTAGTCAGGGTTGCAGCCTGAGTCAAGTATGTGTCAAACAGGAATATACAGTATCTCATTCTTTGGAAACTGGCAAGAGGAAAAACACATGCTAGGTGAATGCAACAAAACTGCCCAAAAGAGGCTGGGACTCTTTATGTAAATGAAAAAGGATGGCTCAAGAAAGGTTGCTATGCAACTAGGTGGAAACGAGAATGTGTGATCTTGATGGCCTGATTTTTATATTTTATATTTGGCCTAAAAAGGAACAAATTTGGACTTGGTATTATTGAGGGATTCCTTGAATCATTATAATATTTCTGGCAGAGCATTAGGAAGTTTTCTTCATTATTGACCAAAATAACAGTAGGGCTTGTTTTTAATCACGTGAGCGATGATAGTCAGGAGTAAAACTAAGCTGGGGGGGGGGAGGAGAAGAATGGATGAATCGCATACTGTACGTTGCAAATACTAGGGCAGCAGAGAGTTTGGGAAGCATCCATGGCCCTCATTGGTCAGAGATGTCTCCTGTGCAGGCTCTGCAAATGACTGGCAGTGTGTTTGCCACAAAACCCTTCCTGTGGAAATTGGCTAGAGTAGCAGGAGGGTTTTCCTACGCAATGGCACTCTGGGTTAATGCTGCAGTCCAAGCATGTTCAGAACTGCCAGAAAGGTGTGATTGTTTTCACAGATGATCCAAGAAGAACGGCGACTGTTTTGCATTCATGATGCAAAACCCTTAAACGTTTTTCATTCAAGAGCTGAAAGGGCTAATTTAGTATTCTGTTGCTTTGAATATTTAAATAGCACAAGAACAGCAAACGCAGAATTAAAATAGAGGCTGGATGGATTAATCTAGCCGAATGTTTGGAAGTTCAGTTATTTTAGTCACAGTGAGATAAAAGGAAATAAAACATCAATTTGTTCAAATTCCCAGAGCCAAGGAAGAGAGAGAAAGACCTTTATACCAACCATTTCTGGTCACTGACAGGCGTTTGCAGTTGCAGAATAACTACAGCTCCTTCCAGCCCTATAGTAACCCCATTGGAATTGTGAGGTCTGGTCTACACATGCAGCAGAATGCTGTGGCAAGAGAACCTTGAGGTCCTAGAATGGACTGCACCATTTCAGAATATAGGTAGGGGCACCTCTTTCATGTTAAAATAAGTCCCAGCAAGTAACTTCTGCTGCTCATGAAGGAGAGACGTTCTAGAGCAGCTCATTCTACTTTGTGGGAGCTATTGTTCTATTTGCAATGATTTTTCAAAATGTAGAATAGCATTCATACATATATGTGATTTCCCACGCACCCAGCTTTTGAAATGGCACAATCCATTGTTTTGCCTCAGAACTCTCTTACTTCATTCCTGCTTTGTTCTGACGATTTTACTAGGAATGGTGTGGAAAAAAAACTGCTCCTAGCATCCATCTGTAAAGAGGGAGTGCATCGACTGGATCATGTTATTCCTTCTGCTGCCGTCATTGTCCTTCTCTGGTGGTGGCTGGACCACTGTAGGCTGTTTTCATCAGAACAGAACAAAGAGCTTTTGCCTTATGTTTTTTTTTTCTTTTTACAGAACTCATAACTAATACTACAAGATTGTGTCTACTGGTGCAGAGTTGGGGTTGGCCAGGTCAGTTTGCCCAACTGGCTTCTGTCCTGAAGGAAACCTGGTCATGGGCTTACCCCAGATGGGAGGAAGGGTGTGTGAGGCTTTGGGGCTTTTTTCCCTTTCTGTGGGCAGCAACCATTCTTTCTGAGACTGTCTGTGTCAGGGTGCCACCCATGTTTGTCACAGTCACCCCAGAAGGTACCCAAAGGTGTTTGTTTATTTTTATTTTATTATTTTTCACATTTTTATACCACCCTTCCTCCAAGGAGCTCAGAGTGGTGTACATATTTCCTCCCCTCCTTTTTGTCCTCACAACAACCCTGTGAGGTAGGTGGGGCTGAGAGATAGTGACTGGCCCAAGGTCACCCAGGAAGCTTCATGGCTGAGCGGGGATTTGAACCTGGATCTTCCAGGTCTAAGTCCGACTCCCAAACCACTACACCATCCTGGCTCTCAGGATGGTGGTCAGGAAGGATGGTGGTTTAGGAAGGTCAGGTGCACCTGCTCTATGTCCTTGCTTCACCCCCATCGCTGCAATGCATGGTGGGCCACGGAAGCCTCGCTGGATCAGCACAGGCTCCTATGGCTAATAGCCACTGACAGACCTATTAATTTGTCTGACCTTTAAAATAAAAAAATCCCTCCAAGACAGCGGCCATCACCACATCTCCTGGTAGATAATTCATACGGAAGAAGAAAGAAGGTGGCACAGGCTGTAGTTTTCGCTGTATGAATGTTTTTCTTCTTGGTAGAAATGTAAAAGATCATATCTTTCTAGACCTCACAATAGCACTCCACGACAAGAGCACTGGGTTGTCTTTCTTTGTTCGAGCTAAATGCTCTCCTGCTCAGCTGTAACACATTCTTTCAGAACAGAGAGCCCTCTTGTTATTTATCACTGTCAACAGGACGTGGAGAATTGAGGGGAAATGCTGAAAAACGCACCTCAGAAGGATAGCAAAGGTCCTGATTTTGTCTGAGCCTGGGAGGCTCTTTCAGAGAGCAGCCTCCAAGGGCAAGCATTCTAGTTTGAAAATTCAGCTTGGGAAAATGGCAAAGGGCACTGAAATTACCCTTCTGTAACTTCAAATATGACTATCTTTAGAGAGGAGAAATGCGCATAGCACACATCTTGTCCCACATTTAATGCTTGCAATTTTAGTCTCAGTGAGATAAAAGGAAATAAAACATCAATTTGTGCAAATTCCCAGAGCCAAGGAAAAGAGAGAAAGGCCTTTATACCAACCATTTCTGATCACTGACAGGCATTTGCACTTGTTAACTACAGCTCCTTCCAACCCTATAGTAACCCCATTGGAACTATGAGGTCTGGTCTACACATGCAGCAGAATGCGGTGGCAAGAGGATTTTCTATTCAAAGGATTTCAGGAAGTGGAGCTGCAGATGCATCCAGGGCTGGCCCAAGACTTCCTGACACCTGAAGTGGCATGCCAAGCGATACCCCTCTTACCCGATGATGTGCCAGCCCCTGTTCTTCTCGCCCTCTAATATTCTCACTCAGCACATTCCTCCCCTCCATGTTTCTTCTTCCTCTTTGTCCCTTTTTTCCTTTTTTAATCCAGGAAATGGACAGAGAAGTAAGGGCAGTCGAGGCAAGTAGGCAGACAAAGATGGGTGCCCCTCCCCCCCACCAAGCTGCTGCCTGAGGCGACCTCTTCAGTTGGCCTCATGGATGGGCCGGCCCTGGACACATCCTATCCAAGACCCTGGAGAGCGACTCCTCACCAAAGCAGTTAGCACCAAGGTAGACAAATATCATATGCTTGCTATTAATTTACTTGAAAATGTGCATTTCCCTATATCTTATTAAAAGAAATAACTCAAAACAGCCAGCAATAATAAAAAACAAACAAAAAACAAGCAATGTTGCACAAAAAAGGATTCAAGGGTAAAAAAGCCATGTAGAAAAATATTTTTCTACATGGCTTTTTTACCCTTGAATCCTTTTTTGTGCAACATTGTTTCTAGCCATGACAGCTTCTACACAATGCCCCCAAACAAGCAACCCTAAAACAAAAGCAATGAAACCAAAAGGCCATTTTCATGGGCTATTCACCCCCTGGTCCTGTTGCAGTTTAAGAACCAGCAGCAACAGCCATCAAAACACCTGGGTTGAGAACTGTTGCCATCTTGTGTCCCCCCTCCCCCTTTCTTTCTATCTATCACTAATACTAATAACTAATACTACAAGATTGTGTCTACTGTTTCTATCACTTGGACTTGCTGTGGAGGAGAAGAGATAGAAGCCAGAGTGACACAATGAAGGAGAAGCCCGCATATACAAGTTTCCTCTTATAAAGAGACAAGCCCTTTTAAAATTAACTGTGGCTTGTCTCTTCAACCATGTGCGGTCCTGGTGCCAAGTTACTGGGTGCCCCCTGCCCACCTCTGATGGTGCATCAAGTGCTACCTTTGCTCCCAGTACTACTGAGAGTTCAGGGGTCGACCCACCAAGGTGGGCTCATTGACAGATGTGACTAGGCCAGTGCCCAACCTTGCCAATTTCTGAAGCCACCCCTGCCCATGTGAATCAAAGCTCTGCTTAGGAATCTCTTGCTTGCTTGTACTGTGGCCATTGTGTTCGAGCCCTTGGCAGTTGTAACCAAGAGATTACTGCTGTAGTTACCTCTAAATACCATATCCACGATCTAAGTAACACTGTTGCTTAGAGGAAGGATGGCGGTCAGTGGTTATGCTGGAAGGCCCCAGGTTCGATCCCTAGCATCTCCCAATAGACTTCTGAAACCCTGGACAGTGGCTACCAGTCTTTGCTGAAAATATTGACCTAGAATGGACCAGTGGTCTGATTCAGTATAAGGCAGTTTCCTATGAATGTTTGTTTAATCCATGCTCATACCTGTTCTGTAAAGGTAAAGGTGTCCCCTGACAATTAAGTCCAGTCGTGTCCGACTCTAGGGTGTGGTGCTCATCCCCATTTCAAAGCTGAAGAGCCAGCGTCGTCAGAAGACGCCTCCGTGGTCATGTGGCCGGCATGACTCTCCTTGCCGCAGCGCGTAGCATGCAGCTGGAACACAGAGCACTGTTTACCTTCCCGCAAGCGGTACCTACCATATTGTCCCGAGTATAAGACGCACCTGATTATAAGACGCACCCTTAAAGTTTGGTGCTATTAAAAAAAATTAATTAAATCACTGGCATTAAATTGCAACAGCCTGATTATAAGACTCACCCCTAGTTTAAAAACTTAAATTAGGAGAAAAAGTGAGTCTTATACTCAGACCAATACGGCATTTATCTACTCGCATTAACATGCTTTGGAACTTCTAGGTTGGCAGGAGCTGGCCAAGCAACGAGAGCTCACCCCGTCGCGGATTCGAACTGCCAACCTTTCGATCAACAGCTCATGGTTCAGCGGTTTAACCCACTGTGCTGGCCTTACCTGTTCTGTAGGCCTATTATAATACCTCATTTTAAAGATAGGGAACTGAGGTTGGGAGATCACAATTTACTTATTGCTACCCAGTAAAACCTGGCTGAGAATGATGTGAACCTCTAGTCTCCAAGACCAATGCTTTAGCCAGTGATCCATAATGGCTCTCAATATCCAACCAAAGAGCTTAAAAAAAGAAACCTGTGAACATAGATCATAAAACAGTATCTGTGAATAAATAGACCCCTTCCTGGCTTTCCTTCTGAGATCAATTTCACTCTTAATAAATCAAGATGTTTTATTATGATGTAGGGTGTCATTAGAATGTCTCATGGGGGAGACATCCAAATACAGCAATGACATTAATCAGTTAGGGACATCTATTGATTCGATTTGCTAAATGAGAATGCGTGTAACTGGGAAGGTACAATATTAAGGTGGTAAAATGTGGCAATTTTATTGACTATGTGGGCTAAGAATAATAAAAGGCAGCTACTCACAGCTTCTCCTGCACCTTTTGATGATAGAATCAAACAGGAAATTATGGAGTAGTAAAAGGACTGATAAATCAGCCTGTTTGTGCATTTATGATGCCTGTTAATCAGTTACATATATTACAGAGCCAAGAAGGAATCATAATGCTTTAGTACTACCCAGGGAAATTTTTACATGGCACCCCTGTGGTCTTTATCTTGGCTAGGTTAGGCGACAATAAATAGGCAAATCTGCTCACTGATATTTTGGAAGAGCTATGGTTGACTGATGATGTTACACATTGGCTATGATGTAAAATCTGCCTTTATTGTTAGCTATTTGTTCAAATGTCAGAATTTAAAGTAATTCACTATTAGCAGCTTAAAAAGTTGCAATCCATCCCATATAAGAAGAGCCTGGCTGGGTCAGATCAGATTAATAAACCCACCTTGGATTCTGTCAGTAGTGTTGCTGCCATAGGAGGGGGCACCACCTCAGGCGGCACACATGGTCTCCTCGCGAGGAGCGGCCGCGGTGGTATCTCCTGGCATGAGCCGGGCCCTCCTACCTGACCGCACTTCCGCTAGGCTCCAAATGGAGCCTGTCCAGAAGCGAGGACCGGGTGGCACTTTACCCGCCCCAGGTGGCGGGTGGGGGCTAGTGACGCCATTGGATTCTGTTTCTGATGTACCTAACAGGGCAATTAGCAGTTTCAAGGAGGGGGTGATTTTTACCTGGAAAATGGCATCAAAGGAATGTTCTTAGTGACATGTTCCTGATCTGAATTGAAAAGTTATTTGCGACCCTATCCTATTCTGGCTGGTTGTAGCAGATCTCGCAATCCGCTGCTGTAGGCCCTGTTGCGGTAGTGCGAAAGCCGTGCCGCCATCATGCTCAATGGAGCCACTGGCAGAAATGGTCAGTGGCATTGTGGGCACACCAGACTCACCCAGATGCATAATACATAATACTTCTGAGCATTACAAACTGGACAAATTCATATTCCAAATAGGTAATTATGAACTTTGGCAATATTATTTGTTGTGTTTTCTGGATACACATCTTAGGGCTCATGAGTTCTCAGACCAGGATGTTGAACTTCCAGTTCTGAACAAACCAAAATGTTCCCGTCTTTCATCATGTTCTTGATTGGCTTCAAAGGAGCTCTGTTTGGAATTCCTGAAACTTATCTGTCAGCCCCTGTAAAAATATCTCTTGCTTTGTTCATCATTTTATGTGTTGGAGAGAGGTATAGATGGTGGAATAGATAGGATGGATACAGAGAACTTTTCTCTTTCATAATAGGAGATCTCAGGGTCAAACTAGATGAGACAATGGAGACAGCAGACGAATAGCTGCTGCAGGGGGTCCCAATTCAGATCAATGAGGGATTCATCTTTTCACCCAATGCTGCCCTGAAGTGTTCTCAGAGGGGGTCAGTGACCTATGGCGGGCCCTCTCCATTCATAAAATCATTTTATTAATTCACTTGTATCCCATCTGCCTTTAATGGACTCAGGGAGGAGTGCAGAGGGTTCCCAAGTGGTCTCCTATCTAGGCACTGAGTATATGCTCAGTAGGCCTGCTTAGCTTCATGAGTGTTACTTTCTCTTGTGCCTTCAGATCATACCCTGGGATCTGACCTTCAAAATCTTAAAATGGTTGAACCAGGGCCACTCAGAGGAATTTTATCAGGGGGTACAAAGTTTATTTGGGGGCCCTTCCCTTCATGTGAATTTGGTTCCTGGACCCCCCTTTTTTGCTCTGGGCCCCCTTTTTTGAATCATTTTTGACCCTGGGCCCGGGTATGATTGTACCCCCTTAACCCCCCTCTCAGAGGCCCTGGGTTGAACAATGAGATTGCATATCATCTGGTTCTATAATTTGAAATATCCCAGAGACTGAAAGAATGCTTATGTGCTTAATGCAGATTAGTTCGTGTGTGTGTGTGTGTGTGTGTGTGTGTGTGTGTGTGTGTGTGTGTGTTGTGCTCTTTAAGATTCCTCATTCCCCATTAAACTACTGATTGGCACATGCCCTTGTTGGTGGTTTCCAAATTTCACATGTCATTGCACCCACATTTTAATTTGAAGTTTCTTTACCCCTCAAAGCAGCAGCTTCTCAGGAGGAAGGCCAGGGCTCCGGAAGTCAGCTCTTTGATGTTTAAACTTACTGCTTTTGAAGCAGAGCAAAATTAAGAAGATATATTCCACAAATTAAAAAAATAGCACAGCAGCATAGAAGAGATATTGGGTTAATTTTACTTCCGCTGTCACTGATGAGGCACAATGCTTTCTTAATCATTAAGAAAAGAGGACCATATTTAAGAATAATTAGACCTGAGGCCAGAAATGTTGGGGTGAGGGGGGGCATAAGGATACCACAATACAATATTTTAATGATTTTTATTTTTTATGTTTTATTTAAATTTAATTTTTATTTAGAGCCAGGATGGTGTAGTGGTTTGGGAGTCGGACTTAGACCTAGAAGATCCAGGTTCAAATCCCCGCTCAGCCACGAAGCTTCCTGGGTGACCTTGGGCCAGTCACTATCTCTCAGCCCCACCTACCTCACAGGGTTGTTGTGAGGACAAAAAGGAGGGGAGGAAATATGTACACCACTCTGAGCTCCTTGGAGGAAGGGCGGTATAAAAACGTGAAAAAAATAATGTTTAAAAATATTCAATTGTATTGTTTCTTAGTGAGGAATTGGGTAGAATTTTGCCTGCATGATTTCCCTTAAATCTCCATAAGTAAAATCGGAGCCCTCCTCCCTGTCAAGACTGGTGTTATGTCTACAACTAGAATCAGACAAGACATAAACTTCTTCCAAGCGCTCTCCCAAAAGACAAAGGAACTACTGTACTCATGATGGGGAGAAGTAGTAACCACTGCCTCTGGTGAAGAGTTGTCATTCTCAAAAGCGTTAGGCTTGGCAATGGTTGGAGTGCTTTTGGAAATAAATGACCAGTACACTATTTTCTTCAGCATCTTGTGACGTTCATGTCTTTAGTCCTTTTGCTTAGAAGTGGTGCTGTTCTCCTTTTTTTCCTAGGAATCTGAAGCACCCTGGCTTGGCTAAGATCCTAGATCCTGACTCCCTAGACATCTGGACTGAGCCATACTTTTGTGGATGTGCACGTAGCTGGGGGATTAGTGGGTGTGAAAGGGTGAGAAGGATCAGGAGACTGATGGAGATCTGGGACCAACCACTTCTGCAGATGCAGCTAACTGAAAACAAGCCTAGTTCTTTGGGCACTGTCTGTAGACACAGCTGCAAGCGGATGCAGCAGACAGGCCAGAGCTTCAAGCTGCTGGCAAAGGAAAGCCATGCTCAGCAGAGTGGTGCCAAAGCAGTTTGGTTACCTGATATTGACCCAATGGACCCAACGGAGGAATGTGGAGGCAGGCATGAAAGGAAGGCACTGCCCTGTTGCCTCAATAATAGCAGAGACAGTTCCTCAAGGAGTGGGATGAAGGCCAGTTGTTGCGTCTCTCCTTCTAAGGGAGCGGAGGCTGAGTAAGCATACAAAGTCAAGAAGACTCCTGGGTCATATCACCCTTCCATTCCAAGAGAATGGGAGAGAGGAGGGGCGAAGGCAGTGACAAGAGTACTAGGAGCAGAGCATCGACCGACTAATGCACCCACTAGTAGCTTTTGCACTACCAAAATGTGCAGAACTCATGAGTTGGCCAGAGTTGTAGATGCTTCTGAGGAATAATCTCATGTGGTAGGGCAGAGACAACTGCTTACCCTCTCTCACTTGTTGTGCCCCTAGTAAGAACAGATGAACCAAACAGGAGAACAGGAGAAAGAGGAGAAAAAGCCTTTGAGACTGCAAATGAGTAGTCTAAAGGGTCTCCAGTGTTTGCTTAGGAACCTCAGCATGGGGGAAATGAAGACAAACGTGGCACTTCTCCATCTTGCCCCATTTGGAAGACATGTCAATTCACAGACTGCTCCGCGGAATAAGTTAGGCAGGAGCAGCAGCGAGCCCTCCACGATCAAGCAGGGTTTCTATTTGGCAAGTGCTGGGGGTCCAAAGAAATGAGCAATTTCTTTTATGTGCAGGCTCCTTCTTCTCCAAGACTCTGTATGTTGTGAAAACTATTTGGTCTACAAGGCAGGTGTTTATTGGTAGCACATTGTGAAAATTGCAGTCTGCTGGTGTTCCTACATTTCCACTTTGCCTCAGCAATACTGGGAAAATCAAGGGCTAAATGTTATAAGAAAACACTCAAGTTGGGCTTCCAACATGACTTCTTGGTCAGGAAAGTAAGGGGTTTCCGAAATCAGGTTTGTGCTCAGGAAGTTTTCAGACTTGGAACGGAAATGAAGGCCAGGGTTCTCCAGAACAACTATACGTGACATCATGGGGGATTTCAGCTACTGGATCTCCTAATTTTTACTTTATTTTCATAAAAGTGTCAGAGACCAGCTGCCATTCCCAGAAAGCAGCCCTGGGGTGATTATTATTATTATTATTATTATTATTATTATTATTATTATTATTATTATTATTATTATTATTAATATGGCTTCACTCAAGGTCGTTACTGAAAAGGACTTTGGCTAAATTTTGCAGAGGTAGCAATTAGGCAGGAATGCACATGGGGGAATAGATAGAACAGGGCGGGACCATAAGAACATAAGAAGAAGGTCCCTTTGGGGAGAAAGGCGGGGTAAAAATACTGTAAATAAACAAATAAATAAATAAATAAATAAATAAATAAGAGCCCTGCTGGATCAGGCCAAAGGCCCATCTAGTCCAGCTTCCTGTATCACACAGTGGCCCCACCAGATGCCTCAGGGAGCACACAGACAAGATACTTGTATCCTGTTGCCACTCCCTTGCACCTGGCACAGAGCAAACCTAGTCCTACAACCAGGAGGTTGCTTATCCCCATCATGGCTTGTAAGCTGTGGTGGACGTTTCCTCCATAAATCTGTCCAATCCCCTTTTAAAGGCATCCAGGCCAGGTGCCATCACCACATCCTGTGGCAAGGAGTTCCACAAACCAATTACATGCTGGGTAAAGGAGGGATAACAGGAGGGAGCTAAAACACAAAGAAAGGAAGAAAGTCACCTTTATTGCTTCCAAAAACAAGGGTAGAAGGAGACAGGGCCCCATGGATGCAACAGACATCCAAGAAGAATTCTCACAACACTGCTGTCTGCAAACAAGGACATCATTACAGAGAAGCTTGGAATACCCTTCCCAGTTGGCATTTGGTAAGAAGGCGCTGTTGTTGCATGCCATCTAAGAAGAG
This sequence comes from Plestiodon gilberti rubricaudatus, assembly GCA_026170595.1. Lineage (NCBI taxonomy): Eukaryota > Metazoa > Chordata > Lepidosauria > Squamata > Scincidae > Plestiodon > Plestiodon gilberti. Next base: position 20,063,317 of record JANXHW010000002.1, on the reverse strand, counting down.
AATAACCACACCACCCAAAAACTGGATGTTGGGGGTCGGGGGAAGTGGATAATTTCAGTTCAAGATGACCCCAGACCAAGTGATGGAGGTGAGAGTATAGCAGGAACCCTGAGGACAGAACATGGCCCTTGGAAAGATGTTGGCTAAGGGGGATAAAGTTGGCTAAGGGGGATAAAGGAAGGAATCCATACACCAAATGTCCTATGGATAGGATAAACTTTCCTCAATATTATGATGAATAGAATGTTCCGAGATTACAGAGGTAAAATGCTATTTTTTCCACTTTACCTTAAATGTTCAGGCAATCCTCCATCTAGCTGTATAATACCCATGCAGCAAGTTGCGTTTTCTAGAAGTCTTTCACAGATCAGGCAAAGGGACCCTTCGGAGGTATTTGTGATAGCATATTTGAAGTATCATGTGCCTACAAAGTTCTACTATGGTAGCCTAGCCCCCCGTATAACCTGTCATATGGGTGTTTCTCCCATCGTAATTAATCAGTCATATTCCTAAGAAAATGTTCATAACCTGTTTTCAGTTTTGGTGGGTTTGCAAGTGCAACTAATATTAGGCTTACCAGATCTCCAACCAGGACAGAGTGCTAGACCTTTAGGAGAAGGAATGTGGGCAGGTGTAGCTTGTTAAGTCCTAGAGCACAATCCTAGGCATGTCTACTCAGAAGCAAGCCCCACTGAACACAATGGGGCTTGCTTCTGAGTAGACATGCCTAGGATTGTGCTGTAAGGTTTAACAAACTACACCTGCCCACATTCCTTCTCCGAAAGGTCTAGCACTCTGTCCCGGTTGGAGATCTGGTAAGCCTAACTAATATGGTATCGGAACCCATTTCCTTATGCTATATCAGTATATCTCTTTTATCTTACTGTTCCTTCACAGTAAGATCAAAGCACGTTCTGTCCTGCACTTGACTGCTACATGCTATTCCATCACCAAAGAGATGGGGTCTTTTCATAAAATGGTTCCTTTCATAAAATGCCTGACATCTGGGTGCTGACAATGGATAGCAATATCTTAAAAAATGAGCACCTTGGATTGGGCTGGGAATCATTTGGTACCCGCTGCACTGCAGATGTTTCAAAACACCTGAGAAGCAGTGGAAGCAAGATCAGCTATCCTCAAAGGAGACATGGACACATAAACTTGAAATACCATTTTAATGTACAAGATATATCTTTGGAAAAGCTATAGCAAACTTAGATAGCATAATAAAAAGCAGAGATATCACCATGCCAACAAAAGTTCGTATAGTCAGGGCGATGGTGTTCCCAATAGCAATGTATGGTTGCGAGAGTTGGACCATAAGGAAGGCTGAGCGCCGAAAAATAGATGCTTTCGAACTGTGGTGCTGGAGAAGACTCCTGAGAGTCCCTTGGACTGCTAGGAGATCAAATCAGTCAATCCTAAATGAAATCAACCCTGACTGTTCCCTGGAAGGACAGGTACTGAGGCTGAAGCTCAAATATTTTGGCCACCTAATGCGAAGAGAGGACTCTCTGGAGAAGACTCTGATGCTGGGAAAAATTGAAGGCAAAAAGAGAAGGGGAAGGCAAAGGATGAGATGGTTAGACAGCATCACCGATGCAACGAACATGAAAATGAGCGAACTCAAGAAGATAGTGGAGGACAGGAAGGCCTGGCGGGATATGGTTCATGGGATCATGAAGGGTCGGACACAACTTAACGACTGAACAACAACAAAGAGCAGATTGATGCCATCTGAGAACAGCAGGCAAAAAATATTGGCTTTAGTTTTGTATAGACACTAAGTGGCCAACCCACGGCACGGGTGCCACTTAGTGGCACGCTGAGCCTTTTGAAGTGGCACTGTCACGGTGCTTTAAATATTTTCATTAGCTTAGAAATATTTGTTTATTTATTTAAGTGGCATGCTTAAGAATATCTACATAAAATGTGGCATATGGCGTGCCACGGGTTGGCCACCACTGATGTAGAGCATAGTGGAGGGTTTTTTTTTTTAACCCTTTACCCCTGCACTGATTTCCTGACTTAAGTCACCCTTCTGGAAGCTACTATTAGCCACGGATGGGAATACAGTACAGGAATATTTTTCATGCCATATGTTTCCCCTTCTGCATTAATAGCAGCTGGGGGTGGGGGGGAGGAAGCAATTTGGATCAGAGCCATGGCATGAAAGAAAAGGATTAGATCCCCCCTCCAGAGAAGATATTTCCCCAACTAACCACCCCCTGAGTTTCCCCCCTGCCCCCATTCGTCAACTCTGTCTTACCTGAACTGAGCTCTAAATCATGCACAGCAGCTGTGCAATAACGCCGTGCATTCTGCAAGCTTTAATTTATAGCTGTACCATGTGGCCCTCATGTAGTTCAGGCACAAATCTGTTTTCATAAATATTTCACTGTCATTTCAGCAAAATCCCCCAAACGGTTTCTTTCTCCACTTCTTTCCAAACTCAGCACATCTTAAGATGGCAAGCTTTCAAAGCACACTCTGAAAGCTGCTTCTGCTTCAGTTTCTAAAACAGCTGAGAGAGAGAGAGAGAGAGAGAGAGAGAGAGAGAGAGAGAGAGAGAGAGAGAGAGAGAGAGAGAGAGAGATTTTAAAAATGAGAAAAACTCATTTTTCCACTTCTGCCAACTGGATTAATACAGGAGTGTTTCCATATATATATATATATATATATATATATATATATATATATATATATATATATATATATATATATATATATATAGAGAGAGAGAGAGAGAGAGAGAGAGAGAGAGAGAGAACGAGAACATGTGCTCCAAGGATGTCACCACTTAAACCAATATGTTTTGCTGGAGCACTGTTATAAGCCAACAGTAAATGCAAAAAGGTAATTTTCCTCCTACAATCAAGGTGACACCAAATATTATATAGTGACAGTGGATCAGAAAATAACAGCAGTTTGGAAAACACTCTTAGTTAGGATTCTGCTCTTCAAGGGCTGTTTACCCTGCACCTTGGGAGCACTGGAGAAAGATATTCAGTTTCTTAACATGCCTGACCAGGTAATGAAGGAGCTTTAAGATTGCCCCAGGAGAACCATTTTCGTTTTACTTGCTAACCAAATCTCCTATGATCTTTGGAAAGTGTTTCACCTTGGGTTGTCTGTATAAAACCTCTGTTATGATCGGAGTCAGTGAAGTCACGCAAAGGCAGTGTGATTCACGTCACATTCTAAAATCTATCTTTATCTTTTATCGTTTTTGTTATGAAAGGCTATGAGACGCCAGCACAGATTTTAGGGCAATGGTACAATGTGCTGCTGCTGCCAGCGTTCAACCCCAACCAGCCTCTGCCTTTTGGGTGGCATCAGTAGGATGTAAGTGTGTGGCTGATGCCTCCAGAACCAGGAGCCAACTAAGGAGTTCTGATGAGATGCACAATAATTTGAGTGGACAATAATTTCTACTCCTAGCATAAGGTAAAGGTAAAGGTATCAATTGACGATTAAGTCCAGTCGTCTCCGACTCTAGGGAGCGGTGCTCATCTCCGTTTCAAAGCTGAAGAGCCAGCGCTGTCCGAAGATGTTTCCATGGTCATGTGGCCGGCATGACTCAACACCGAGGCGCATGGAACGCTGTTACCGTCCCGCTGACGCGGTACCTATTAATCTACTTGCAATTTCTTGCTTTCGAACTGCTAGGTTGGCAGGAGCCGTCGCACGGATTCGAACTGCTGACCTTTCGATCGACAGCTCATGGTTCAGTGGTTTAACCCACTGCGCCACCCACTGGCTCCTAGCATACCTAGTAGTAAAATGAAGTATCTCACTGCGCAACCCTAACGGACGTTCAGGCGGCGGAACAAGTGTTCCGCCGCCCGAAGCCATCGCGAACGTGCTGTAAAGCACATTCATGACGACTCTCGAGCAAGGGAGGCCGGTGCACAGGCCAGCCTCCCTTGCTCCGACGACGGAGCACCCTGCTGGCCGCCGGACAAGGTAGGTCAGGATCTGGCGGGTGGGGGGAGGATCGGCGGTAGAGGTTGCGTACGATTGTGCTGCCTGAGGCCTTATTCATTCCTTGTCCTCTTGAAAACAGGCACAGTGATGACACTTCATTTGGAATTTATTTCCTTGTTACAGGTACAGTATTTGAAGGTGACTTTTTCCTTCCAGTGAGAACCGTCAAAGTGACTTACAATTAAAAACAGCAAAACGATCCTAAAAGAACAATAATAAGAGCATTACAATAAGACGAACAGCAGGATGCAACAAAAAAGGTGCAGTAAGAACGCAACCTAATATACACCGCCAGACCATACAAAAACGGCTGATTCAGATCAAATGCCTGGTGGAATGAAAAAAGTTTTTAACAACCTGCCAAAACATCAGCAGTGGCCTCTATGTGCTCACTAACTTTCTATTCAATGGCCCAGTCTTCAATGGAGATATTGCACCTTGTTTAATTTCTTTCCTCCCGCTCCACTTTCTCCAGAAAAACAGGTGCAGAAGTCAAATTGAGGTTTACCATTGGAATGTGGAATGTTGTCTTGAACATACACAATTAATATCTGTTTTGATATCTCAGTCTAGACATCAATAAGAAAAGGCATTGGGTCATATTTTCCATTTTTCTTTCTCTTCTCAAAAGGGTTCTGATGGGGTCAAGCTGGTATTTGAACTAGCAACATAGAATTTTGCCTTCAAAATGAATACAACATTTTTTTATATCTTACAGCCCAATCCCTAACTGGGCTTTATGACAGCGCAACAGCGATTCTGCTGTTGTAAAAAATGGCCATATGGCGGTGCACGTAGCATGCCGCTGGCAGCCATTCAGGAACCACCGCTGCAAAAAGCTGCAGTGTCAGAGGTGTGCTGCCACTGTTAGCTACATGCAAGAACTCAGGTAAGCCAGCATGGTGGGCAGGAAGTAGGAGGAATGGGGTTTCCTGACCTTGAGAAGGCCTCTGGGACTGCTCCCCCACCCCCCACCCCCCCGCAGGATGCAGCACATGCTCTGTTGACATGGCTGCATCCGTGTGGGTGTTAGGATTAGGCTGTTAAAGTTCAACAGAGTTTCATTACACTGTGCAACTAATGGATGAACAAACAAATAGAAAACTGAACAGTCTTTAAACCTTTAAAAGTTAAACAAAAGGCCTCAATTCATGCTGTCAATTATCCATGCAATATACACCTTTCCTCTTTGTTACTAAACTAACTTTACAATGGCAAATGATCTTTCTTTGGATGATTGGTTTCTAAGAATTTCAGGTTGTCTATTGTGCATGCTTCCATTATGTACTTGAACTCAGTGATCCTTAGAGATGGGGAACATACATACCAGCATATTTTGGAGCATTAATATCCTATAGAAATGAATGCCAATTGATGTGGCTAATTAATAAATGTGTCATGCAATGTCATTGTCAAGACTGGCTCTTCATTTTCTGACAATCAGTAGAAAATAGAAATGTTCTGACAACTGGAGATTTCAAAACAGCGAGTTGGAAAAGCACTTAGAGTCTGCAGACTATCAAGGACAATGCTGTTGTGATTCAGAACAAGAGAAACTACTTAAAACTATGTGAAACAACTGGATTTTTCATTTAAATCTTTCAAATTTATTATGGGTCATAAGAATGTAACCTCATAAAGCTTTTCACTGAAAATCACACCCTTTTATGCAGAATCAAATAGACATTACATCACAATGCAGGGGAAAATGAATATTGTCATATTCATACTTAAATGAATTATCTTCTTCCATGACTCCCTTGAGTCCACCATTCACTCACTCACTCACTCACTCACTCACTCACTCACTCTCTCTCTCTCTCTCTCTCTCTCTCTCTCTCTCTCTCTCTGTGTGTGTGTGTGTGTGTGTGTGTGTGTGTGTGTGTGTGTGTGTGTGTGTGAATTATCTAATGAATGTTTGAACTTTGATAGCTAACATTTGTATTTGATACTCTATCTGACATCCAATATTAGATATCCAATAATCAGTGCTTGATATGCAATGCATAGAAAAGGATTCTTGCTCTACAAAACAATGGAACTCCCTTCGGTGGCTTTGCCAAGCCCATGCCCAAGTATCCTCTCGAAACTATGTAAGATGTTGTTGTGTTTGTTTGCAGTGTGGGGGAGTTTTACCAATTTTGGGAATACAGTAAATATGCAGCTGGAAGGCCTAGCAGACTTCTTTGTGAGACAAAACCATTTTTGTATGCATATAATTATATATGCATATAATATAGGCTATAATTATTTTGTACATTTTAAACTTGTGCAAGTCTTCTGAACTTGTGCAGTTCTTATTTAAATAAATGGTTTTGTCTGAGCTGGCATTTGGTGGCTTGAGTTAAGAAGGTGTGAGTGGTAGGACTGGTTCATCTGTCATATTACATACAATCAAAGAGCATCTCAGTAATGGACTCTGCTTCTCATTGAGCATCCTTCCTCCTTGTCCTCCGTTCTCCTCCAAACTTCTCCTTGGCCTCTGATCTCTTGATGCAATTGACCAGTCTGTTCTGATGTATATGATGCATATGAAACAGTCTGATATTGTGTCAAATCCACTTAGCCCAGTGTTAGGGTTCCTTCCGTTATTTTAAATTCCATGAGTATCGCTGTCAGCAACCCGCACACTGATACTGGGCAGTAGAACCTAGTAGTTAACATGCTCTATTCCCTTCCTGCTCCCTTCTCTCCCCTGTTTGGACACACAACTGAATGGGGAAACGTCTTGGTAGACTGAATCTGCTGCCACCAGCCCAGGCTAGCCAGAGGGGCTCCCTGGGCAGAACCCCCCTCCTAGAACAATACTGAACCTGAGGGGTTCCTATCAAAATCACTCTCACAGTAGTGCCTGCAGAGCAAGGAGATGTGACAATCTCATGTGATTGTCTGTAGGAGATGTGACTGTAGGAGTTATTAAAAGTCTAATAAAAGAAAAAGGGGACAACAAAACTAGATGAACAAGAAAAAAGAGTAAGACGAATTGAATTTGGTAGAAAAAGGGGTAACAATCACTCAGTCATTCAACTTCCAGGAGATGGCGCTGGGGCACTGCGGACTCTCATGCATGCGTTTTAAACTCAGAGCTTTACCATGAACTTCAGTTGAACTTTTGAAACTGTAACTACAGCCCTGCTGGTGCCCTTGAAGCCCAGAGGTCTGGCGGGCTTGCAGAGGGAAGAAAGTGCTAGTGGTTCTGTGTAGTGGATGGTGTAGTGGTTCAGGAGTTGGACTTATTCCCGAACAACTGGAAGATCCAGGTTCAAATCCCCACTCAGCTACAAAGCTTCCAAGGTGACCGGAGGCCAGTCACTATCTCTCAGCCTAACCTACCTCACAGGGTTGTTGTGATGATAAAAAGGAGGGAAGGAACCATGTACACCACCTTTTGTTCCTTGGAGGAAGGGCGGTATAAAAATGTGAAATAAATAAACATTACTAAGGCTGAAACTCAAATATTTTGGCCACCTAATGCGAAGAGAGGACTCTCTGGAGAAGACTCTGATGCTGGGAAAGATTGAAGGCAAAAGGAGAAGGGGAAGGCCAAGGATGAGATGGTTAGACAGCATCACCGATGCAACAAACATGAAAATGAGCGAACTCAGGAAGATAGTGGAGGACAGGAAGGCCTGGCGGGATATGGTTCATGGGATCACGAAGGGTCGGACACGACTTAACGACTGAACAACAACAACAACAATTAATAAAATAGTGTTCAGGAAGTAAGCATTTGACTGTTGGGAGCTTCTGTTCAGAGCTCCAGCACTTTCAAGTTAAGTAAGCTGCATGCCATGTGAGACTTTAGGTTGTGAATATGGGTTCTCAGGTGAGCACTACAGGCTTCTTAATTCTGTAGCTTTCATTTTATTTTGTTCCTTCCATTATTTTAAATTCCAAATAAGATACCTGTGCTTGCAGGGAAAATTGAAGATTTCTCCTAAGGCTAACTTCTTATTTAATCTATCTTTCCTAATGGTGGTAAGGTTTACAGGCAAGGCCTGTAGCTAAAATACGTAGCTCAAATTGAAAAAATAATGAGCTCCAGTACCATGGGGATTGCACTTTTTATTAACAATGCCACTTATTTTCTCCAGTGCTGTTACATTTGCAACACCTAATTGTCTTTATAATCCGAACTATTTTATAATCCAAACTTTAATAAAAAAGACTTCAACACATTGACATACGCTGTTTTGCATATAACAACTTTTGAGAAGTGCAAAAGGAAAAGTGAAGGCTGAAATGTACAGGGAAGCTATTTTCAGGAAAGGCAAGTGAATTGGCAAATGGAATTGCAGAAAACAGAGTGCCAGTTTTAAAGAAGCGGAATTTGAAATAAAATACTGACATGCCTAAAACCTCATAAGCCACAGTTAGGGGAGAACTGAGTGTTTGTCACTGTCAAGCAGCAGATGGGATGAGGGGGAGGTCAGATTTGTGCAGTAGGATGCTTTGCTACACAAAGACCTGTAGTGGGCTTCTACACAGGTCTCTGTGCAGACACAGCCTCACACCACTTGCACTCACTAAATTGTCTTCCCTTTTGCTCAGTGGCCACCCAGTGGTGGCACATGGCAACTGCAGCATGGGCACTCCTGAACATGTGGTCCTTCCTTGCCATGAATAATGGCTAGGTTCGCAGCCCTAGTCAGCTAAAAGGGCATTCTAGTGCTCGGAAATGGCACTGGAAAACATAAGAACATAAGAAGAGCCTTGCTGGATCAGGAGAAGAGCCTGCTTCTCCTTCCACTGAATTGGAAAAGGAAGAGGGGGACAGAGAGGAAGTAATGTGGAGGGGAGGGGAGTACTGTACTGAGCTGGAATATTAGAGAGTGGGAGGAGCAGAGGCTGGCACATCATCGGATAAGGGGAGCAGCACTTGCCATGCCACCTCAGGAGGTTTGTGCTGGCCCAGATATGAAGATGAGAAGCATTATGGGCAGGGGCGTCGCTGGGGTGGGGCGCCTCCGGGTGACGCGCGCACCCCACGTGCGCCACCTCTGTGACGCGCGACACCCTTCGGACGCTCCGAGGCCGGCCCAGGAGCCGGCCTCGGAGCGTCCGACCCCGTCGGCGCTCCAGGGCCTTCTGAAAGAAGGCCCAGGCAGCGCGTCCATCTGGGTATTTCCCGGATTTTCGCGCATGCGCAGACCCGTTTTGAGGGCAAAAAGCCCTCAAAACGGGTCTGCGCATGCGCAAAAATCCGGGAAATACCCGGATGGACGCGCTGCCTGGGCCTTCTTTCAGAAGGCCCTGGAGCGCCGACGGGGTCGGACGCTCCGAGGCCGGCTCCCGGGCCGGCCTTGGAGCGTCCGGAGGGCAACGCGCGGGGGGGTAGCCGGGTGCCCCCCCGCGCCGATATCGTAGCGTCACTAGGGTGACGCGCGCCCCCTGCCCCAGGGTGACGCGCGTCCTAGTGACGCTACTGATTATGGGAATTATGCCACCTCTAGCAATCTGTAAACATATGTTCATGCTGTTGCCACCTACTGGCCAAAACAGGAAAGTCATGTGGCTAGAGAACTTAAGACTGAGCATACTCCAGAGTGGTATAAATAGAGGTGGGCACCCATATCCACTGATTCGCTATCCACGGTTTCAGTTATCCACGGATTGTGGGGACCCCCCCAGGCTTTTACTTTTTTCCCAGTAAGCTTCGTTTCTTCCTTAAACAGGAGAAACAGCCTCTGGCTGCTTATTACAGGCAAGTAGAACGAGACTAAGTACTAGAGAGGCTCTGAAGGTTAACAGAAATCTTGCAGAGCCTCTCTAGGATTTAGTCTCGTTCTACTTGCCTGCAATGGAGGCTGCTTCTCTGTTTGTTTTAAGGAAGAAACAAAGCTTGCTGAAAGAAAAATAAGAGCTGGGGGGGGCAAGCATGCCTGCCTGCAGGGGAGGCAGGGTGGGGGGGCCCTCAGGAAACCATGGAGGGGGTGTTCGCTCTTATCCACGGTTTCAAGTATCCACGGAGGGGCCTGGAACATATCCCCAGCGGATATGGGGGTCCACCTGTATATAAACCCATCTTCCAAGATGGATGCCAGACTGAAGCCTTCATGAGCAGAGGACAAAATAAAACACAGTTGTTTACTTCATATAGTTGCCATCACTTCCGTATGTTGTACAGAGTTACAGACTATGGCTGCAATCCTGGCTGTACCCATTTACTTGTTGGGACTTATTTTCAAGTAAACATGCATTGGATCAAATTGTGCTGGTGGTAGATATATGATGATTTGTAACAGCAGTAAGGTAGGGTTTCCAACCTTCCAGGATTAACTTGGAGTCTCCAGGAATCAGCATCAATCACCAACTACTCAAAGCAATCCTGGTGATTTTAACAGAGCTTCCAGGAATTCCAACATTACATTGTGCTGGAAGGGAAAAATTCTCCAGGAATAGCTTCAGTCAGAGTCAGTATCCCTGCAGGAAAGCTGTTTATGGCACAGCCTCATCTCTGTAAAGATAGAGGGGGAAAATGAATTCAAGGAATCTGGGTAGATGCTGCAACCTTGCGGAAACTTGATTGGGCTTCTGTGATATTTCATTACAATGACAGCACAATCCTAACCAACTTTCCAGCGTCTGTGTAGCCATGCCAACAGGGCACACACTGCATTTTGTAGTGCAGGGGCAGTTGTGGAGGCTTCTTCAAGGTGAGAGAACATTTGTTCCCTTACCTCAGGGCTGCATTGCGGCTGCACCGGCACTGGAAAGTTGGTTAGGATTGCGCTGTGAGAGTGTGTACTGATGAAGGCATCATAAGCCCCAAGCCACTCACTGGATCCTGAATCGAAACCAGCATATTGATTTAAGTAGTTTTCATAAAATCTCATTAGGCTCGTTGACGGCTTTCAGCATCTTTGGGGAGTGCTTCATTACCATGCAAATAGAGTTAGGTCCTTTGGGCAACCAAAACTAGGAAACAGTAGAAGCTCATCAGCCATGAAGCCAAGCTGTAGAATGCTATGAATAAACCTGAACAAGATTGATTGAAGTCTTCTTTATTTCCAGTGTTACTGTTTAGCATTTGCATTGCACTTGGAATTTCCAAATGTGCATGACAAATGTTATGTTGTTTATCCTCAGAATAAACCTGTGAGGCTTTAAAACCTTTTAAAGATTAAGGTTCAAATGAAATCAGAAACCTTTTTGTTGGGTATGAGGGATGATCTTGTAGGCGAAAAATTTCAAACTGTGTTTCTATATATGATAAGTGCGGCAAGAATTTTATGCGCACAATATTGGAAGAATTCAGAGATACCTTCGCTGGAAGATTGGTGGTTGAAAATTTTGGATTATGCTGAAATGGATAAACTTACAATTTTAATTAAGGAAAAATCAGTTAAACTTGCGAATAATTGGAAACCATTTATTGATTTCTTTGAGAGAGAGAACAACGATGGGATGATATGCAGATTTAATGAATAGAATGTGGGTGATATTTTGGCTTAGTTGGATATTACTGGTATATGTAGAAAATAGTGAATAGTATGCTAGTAGGATGTATTGCTTCGCGCTTGCTATAATTTATTTATTTATTTATTTACAATATTTTTATCCTGCCTTTCTCCCCGAAGGGACCCAAGGTGGCTTACAACAGAAAAAAAATACAATACCAAAAAAGTGCATACTTAAATAGTTTCAAAACAATAAAAAACAGTTAACAAAAACTAATAAAAACATCTAAAATTGATTTAAAAATTATTACAATTAAAAACAAATCATAAAAAACAGCAGCGCCCCACCTGTACCAGCAGAATGTTAAAAAAATAACCTTACGAAATATGTATTGTTTTTATGTTTTAATATATTAATAAAATATAAATATATGAAAAAAAAGAATACAAAACCCCCTGACCCTAGCTACAGAAAGTTCCGGAATAGCTTCATAACTTAGGGTCATGGGTTTTTGTTTTTAATGAGAGAACACTACAGACTTGTGGTGTTTTGTAATATCTGGTTATTTACAAATATACAGGTTGAGCAGGTTGTTGTTGCAGAAAGGGTTGGTCCCCTGTAAAGAAGAGCTGGATGGTGTTATCATGGGGGGGGGGGAGCCTTGTCTGTGAGTTAGTTGTAATAAAGAAGTTGGAACAGCCAGATCTGCCCCAGCTCTGGGTCAAAAATGGCTGAATCCTCCCACACAACAAAAAGAACATTAAAAGAATGTTTAATGTCTTCCTGCACATTAAAATAAACCCCAATAGCTCTAAAAGCCTCAGGTGTTCAGAAAGTATCAAGAACATAGCAACCATGTGTACAGACTGACAAGGGGTTAAACAAAGTTCTAAGCAAACTTTCAAATCTAGATTTCTAGATTCAAATCTAGATGTCCCTTTCCAGAGACACAAAATGACATGGCTTGCCACAGCCGATCAGATTCAATGGTAATGTGGGCAAAGGAGAAAGAAAATAGCACTGAAAAGAAACACCAGCTAGGATGGGAATACAAAAGGGTGCTTAACAGCACTGCAACAAGGCAAATATTTATCAAGATTTCTAATTTTTATATTAATTTGTTCAAATGTGTCAAAAGTGCTAATTCCAGGTAAATATCAGAAAATATTTGACACAGCCCTAAAATAAATGCATACATTCAGCAGTCACAATTTTTTCTTAGTCGTGTAATCGTTATGTGCACAAATTCCACTTAAACGGTCTTCTGTAACGAAAAGCTACCAGTTTTTGTTGAATCTGTGCAATTGTCTGTACAAGTGTAGTGGACTGTATCTATTTTTAGACAATGGTTGGTCTTTGCTACTTTACAAAGTGCAGTGAAGTTCAAGACAATCCTTTTCATTAATGGACCTTGAGTTGTGCCTTGTAAGACAAAGAAAAAGCAACAATCCATTTTGTTATTCATTAATTAAGCAGCCTTTTGCGGTGCAATCCTGTGTAAGGATACAACACGGCCACCCTAAAGGGCTGGCCGCTGTATCTTATGCCGTTCCTGGGCTCCCCCGGGGCAGCCCGGGACGGGAGCACCTTGTGAGAAGGGGATGTTCTTCCCCTTCCCTGGGTGCAAGCCAGCCAGGGCCCTATGGGCCTCCTTGGATGTACGCCAGCTCTGGAGCTGATGTACATCCTGGGTGGGGGAGTAAGGCCGGCCAGGCCCGGGAACAGTCCGAAGTCCGAACATATCGGCAGAGTGCGCCGCCGATATCGCGACCCCCTCCCAGCCCGACCTGGCCAATGGCACCCCTCCCTCTACACCCCTGCCCTCCCTCCCCCACCCCTGCACCGACCAGCACAGGACTTACCTCTGCTGGTGAGTGCTGGGTACGGAGGGTGGCGGAGTGAGGGTTGCTGGCCTCAGCGCCAGCGGGACCTACTCTAGAGTCATCGCAAACGTACTTTCTGGCATGTTTGTGATGCTTTGGAGCAGCAAAGCGCATGCTCCACTGCTCCAAAGTTATGGAGAATTGCGCTGCCCGTTTTCCATTTAATTCAATGACTTCTGGTGTGTATGTGTGTCTTGCATGTCAGGAGTTTTTTTTTATTAACAGGGCTAAACTGCATCCGGCTAAGCCTCCCTTGTGATTTCAGGGAGCTAAGATAATAGTACCAAGAATCTCTCTAGAGTATTTTGACTGTCTTTTCAATAAAGCAATCAGAAAGGCATAAATAATCACAATGTTGCCCAAATGGCATTCAGTCATAATCAAGATTAATTGCGAGGTATGGCAGCAAACATCTTGTGGTAAATTCAATGAACGCTCTTATCTATTAAGAGTGCCACTTTCAGAAGCACTAAGAATGTATCGCTTGCTTTAATTTCATTAGTTTAATCAGAAAAATCTTTTAATAACTACGTTTTATTAATAAAAGAACTTTGTTTCTTGCTGTATATGTTAATGCTACAGATTTTGGTCTTGGAATGAGTCTCAGTAGATCAGATAATCCCTTGCTCATGACGATACCCTATCTACAACATCTCTATAAGCTGCCTGTCCAGCTTCCTTTTGAAACTCTTCAAGGAAGTACACCCCTTATTTCACTGACAGCCAAATCCTGTGTAAGGACCGCCCGCTGGATCCTTACACAGGATTTGGCTGTCCGGACCACCATGCAGCAGTCCGGAGGTCGGGACCCTGTCGGCCTCCTCCGATTTCAGCCAGCTAAATAGCTGGTGGAAGTCGGAGGAGGCCATGTAATGGCCGAGCCGGCCCAGCAGGGACGGGGATATGGCTGACACCATCCCCACCCTCTCCTGGGCTGGCTCACCTAATAGCCCCCCTCCCTTCCTCGCCAGCCGGACCGCCCATGTGGCTGCCGGCGAGAGACTTACCTGCCTCCGGTGGCCGAAAGCTCGGTCTGGCGACAGAGTGAGGGAGGCCAGCCTTGCACCGGCCTCCCTTACTCTAAAGGAGGCGCAAAACGTGCCAAGTGAATGCTTCGGCGCCGAAACACTCGCTCCGGCACCGGAAGTTTGGGCTGGATCTCACTGTGAATATGATGGTTTCAGTCACCCAACTCTAGTCTTGATCCATTTAAGAAAGTGGCTGACCAAGGGGGAGGTTAGTATTGTGCACAGCCAAAGTGTACAGCCTTTCACTCTGAAAGAGATCAAAGAGCAGGATGTTACCTGGATCCATAGCTGTTTGGCCAGAAAAGTTGTAGCTGGCCCAAACATACGACTAAGACAGATTAAAACAAAGAAAACCAAGGACCTGGCAGTACATCTGGATTGAAACGAGAAAGCTCCTACCATAAGATGATGCCCAGACCATGCAGTAGCCAGGTCTCAAGTGGCTTCTACTGTGTCTGCAGGGGGGCTGGCTCAGCTGGGTTATCAGATTAGGCACTGACAAGGCTAAAGTTGTGACTGTACCAGATTAGAGTCTTTCAACTGGAGCCCAAGTTATATTCCCTGCCTGGACTTCACCCATTTTCACAACCAGCTAGTCAGAAAGGGGGTGAAACATACACTCCCAGACACTACATCAAATACACCAATAGGCATTGGGGTGGGGGTTACAAATTTGGAAACAGACCAATATGTCTTGGGTATGCTGATTTTGAAACTTTTGTTTGTGCAAAATGCCCCTTTACCATGGTTCCCGTCACCAAAGTTTCCCTTTGAGAGACCAGAGAGGTATTGCCCCATGCCGCGCATCTTATCATCTGAGCTGTGGTCTCCCTGGTAGGAGCTTATATACTGGGGTTAGTGTGATGTGATTGGCTGCCAAATGTAGTTTGTAATGTATGTTCCATCATAGGAAAGTGGGCGGGGCATGGGGAATTGCAGGAGTTGTCGTGTGCTGCTGTTTTTCCCGTCCCCATAAGTTACCTACCTACACCAGCTCTGTTGTTAGTGTGGCATTTTTCTCTCATTAAAGGTGTGTTTGTAATCTGAATGGGGGTTAGGATCTGGCATACATCGACTCCTACTCCTCCTATGTTCCTCCTACATCCCTTCCATGTCACGCCTCCATCTCCCCCCCCCCCCCCGTTTTGGCCTCTCCACTGGCGGAGTTACGCCAGCATCTGAGTGATGTCCGAGTTACTCTGGCATGGTGTTGTGCTAGCATATGCAGAGATCTGCTGGTGTAGCTCGGGGATAGGATTGGGCCTTAAATCACTAGCGGAGAAAATGGTGGAGGCAAATTATAATCAATGAGGGCACTTGTTTAATTTTAGGGACTTATTTGAGTGAATTCTGTTGAATTACTGTGATAGGGAATGAAAAAGAAAACATTAAAGATGGCCTTTCCTTTTCAGCTTTTGGAAGCTTTTGTTTCTCAAACTGTAAGCTTCATTCAGTATCTCAAAAATACACCTATATTGAGCTGTTACTAATAGGCCGCATACTGACTAAAATGTAATAGATTAGTTAATTGAGTAATTGCTTAAAAAGCAGAGGATGAATATAATCTAATACACTGTTCATGCCCCACTTCTCCAGGCAGTGACAAGGTCCAGGGTTCCGGGTTCCTGCAGGACAGAGGCTTACATTGTCTTTGTAATGTTGGCTGTATTTACAAATATACTGGTTTGAGCATTTGGACGAAATTAGGTAGCATGCTTTTGCAAGCAAAACCAATAACACCTGTGTTCTAAGCATGTCTGCAGCTGTTAGCTGCCAGCTTTTGTTGGCTTTTACTGCAGCCTCCCCCAGATTAAATCGCAACTCTCTATACCCCTTTCCCAGAATCGGCCAGTTTATGCTGTTCTTTGTCTTACACAGTGACCACACAAAAAGAGAGAGTCACTTGACCTTCATATCTCATCCCCTCCCCTCCCCCGCACTTGCTTGGTTTTTACCAGCTCACTGATGGGGACCTCCTTCATTTGTTTAACAAAAGCCAGGATCCCATCCTCCCCCTGAATTTCAGTCTCTTACGGCCCAATCTTATAGGGGGCTTATGGCAGCAGATCTCTCCTGATCCACTACCATAAGTCCTCTACTGGCGGCACAACTGTCGCCATCATGGTGGAAACAGCCAGACGCTCTGTGCACTCACCACCCATGGACCTCACCTGCTTCGGAGCAGGGAAGGTGCCAGGGAGGGAGGGTCACGGGAGGTTCAGGGGAGGTTTGCGGCTGGGAGTGGGGAGGGCAGGGGCAGTTTGAGGGCTGGAGGGGGTGGGTCTGTAATCTGTCCTAAATTTAGAAGATATGTGTAACGAAGACCTTTTTATTTTTGGGGTGGTGGTGGTGGAAGAGATTTTCACCAGTCCACAGAATGATATCCTCTCAATAATGTTCCAGGCATCTTGCCATATTTGCAGTCAATAATTCAGCTATATTGTTTACAGTCACAGGTACCTGAATTACTTATTTGTGTTCCTGGGGATGGGGGTGAATGAATATGATCTTTCTGCAGTGGTGTAACACTCAAAGTGGTGTAATGCTCACAAACCGGGGACAATAAGTGATACATTAACAGCATTTCATTTTATAGTAATTCGATGCGTGCCCTTTTCTTGATCTTCCAAGTCTATTCCAATTACTTAATAATGCAAGATAGCAGAAGAATTCAGCCCAGGATCAATCGTTCATAATAACATTGATCGTATGGTGAAACTGATTCCCATCCTAGTGTTTATGGATAGTTTTAAAGCTGTTTCAATTAAAAATGTACAATAAAACTAATCTCGCGTAGCATAAATGAAAATGTTGTGCACAAGCCATCATTTCTGTGGAGCATGTGAATGGTTTACCCTTTTTACCCCATATAGTGCATATTGCAGCACTACTAGGCTTAATACAACATTGGAAACTTAGTAACAATACAAACTTAATGGAAGAATGGGGAGTAGAGAGCCCTGCCCTAGGGCTTAATGCAGCCACTTCTTCCTGGATTTATGATGCAAAGTAACATAGTGGTGAAATTGACTAAGCTGGGTTTCATGCCAATGAAATGATCTAGTCCAGTGTTTCTCAAACTGTGGGTCGGGAACCCCTTGGTGGGTCGCGACCTGATTTCTGGTGGGTCCTAGGTGATGGAAAGATCAGATAAGTAATTGCCACAAGCCCTGAGGCTATTCAAAAATCAGATACCTGCTAATTGCCCTTCAAAAAGCTGAGCTCCTGCAGTTTGCAAGATAGCTGCTAATTACCCTGCAAAGAGCTGAGCTCCTGCAGTTTGCAAGCTTGTTTAAATATAGGGAGATTAATGTTTGAGCGTCTCATAAAGCTAGGTGGGTCCCAATAGAGTGTCATTGGGTCCTGGTGCTAAAAAGTTTGAGAACCACTGGTCTAGTTAATTTCATGGTCTAGTCAATTTTACTCCTACCAAAACTGGAAGTGCAATGCTAAAAGGGAGAGGTAACTTTAAAAAAAAAAAAGAGCTCTGTAAATGCTCGTCTAGTAAAGTCTGAAAAGCGCACAGGGGCACAAGGAGATGGAGATGTCATGGAGATGATACAATAGGATGGTGCCCTTTCCAACAATAATAATGCTGCTAGTACTAGTGTCAGCAAGGGTGAGGGTGGGGTTAGGTTTAGTCAGCAGCTATGAAACGTGCCAGGACGATCCATCAGGACTTAACCTAATACAAAGATGACTGTATCCCAGCTTCTAAACAGTTTTAAAAGATCATGATGTCTTTGTAAAGCTTTGGACTTTGTAACAGGAATGGCAATAGAGCAAAATAATTATATTTTACTCAAGAATGGTACTAGAACAAAAGGATGATATTTTGTCCTAGCCGGGGGGGGGGAGGGAGAGAGGGGAGGAATTTTGCAGATTGAATTTCTGGTTTGGGCACGTTGGGCATGTTCAAGAACTTAAGACGTAAGTAATATAAGATGTATGGAAATACACTTCTAGATAGAAAGAAGGCAAAGGGTACGTGGTAGCTATACATACAGCCTACAAGTAAGTATCATGGCAGATACACATAAGAAGAGCCCTGCTGGATCAAGCCCAGGGCCCATCTAGTCCAGCTTCCAGCACACTTACGTAGGGTTAAGCACATTTGAATCAACTGGACTTAATTCCAAGTAAACACGTTTAGAATTGGGACATTTAATTAATCGTTCCGGTTGCTGCCTATCCCTTTCTTTGTGACTTGCTTTCTTTTGCTCTTTCATTTCATGAACATGTTCTATTTTTAAAAATTTGGAGTGAGCTGAGTATTGCATTCCTATTTGAATTATTGGTAGCAAATTAAAGTTAAATGTGAAACAGACAGAGGGGAAAAAAAACCTCTGGGATTCATCCCACACATCCGCCTGGTGACTGTGTAAATATGACACCTTTATGCTCCAAGAGTACACTTCCAAGGTTCGCTCAGTTACTTCAGAGATAAAAATACGTTTTGGTTCCTTTTAGCTGTGCTGAGCAACACAGCTAAAAAAGGGAAGAATTCAACCCACGCTTTAGTAACACCAAAACAAGAATTGGTTTTGCCCCAATCCATTCTGAAAAGTGGCAAGACCTGACGCTCTCCTAGACCCATTCCTAGCAAGATGCCATGGTGGGTAAACATTAGCACTATCCATGTACTGTAGGTTATTAGGAAGAGGTAAGGGCAACCACAACCAGTTAGTTTTCAAACTGTTCCTGAACACATGAAGCTGCTTTCTACTGACTCAGAGCACTGGTCCATCTAAACTCAGTTTCATCTATGTCTATACAGACCGGCAGTGGCTTTTGAAGGTTTCAAACAAAAGTTTTCTTCTGAGCAGTGCCTTAAAATGGCAGGGATTTTACTCTTTACCCAAACTCTTTTGACCTGCGGCTCCCTTGACCATTGGCAGCCCTTGGCCATGGCTCCCCCTTACGTTATGTTGATGCCTGCCAATTGGCATTGCACTGTTTTCCGAGAGGATTTCGTGGCACTCCGCGGCTCCCCTGGCTGGTTTCCGCGGCTCCCCTGGGAGCCATACCTCCCAGTTTGGGAACCACTGCCCTAGGGCCTTCTGCATGCAAAGCTTGTGCTCTGTAACTCAGCTAAAGTCCAATTCCTCATCTGAAAAGCTCCGGAGGTCTTCAGAAGTTGACTAGTAGTTCCCCTGTCAGAATATCAGTAATGGCAAACAAGCTATTCTGAAAGATTGTTATTACTCATCTTCCCCTGGATGGTGCAGTTTCAGTGATGCACTGGGTGTGTTCCAGGATACGGTCCCAGTTCCGCTGGCGTCACTGCAGGGGGGCGGAGCTCCAAGTTCCGCCAGGCTCTTGGAGCTCCGCCCCCCTGCAGTGACGCCAGTGCCCAGTTCACCCAGCAGTGGTGAGGCCCAAAGATTTGACCACCATTAAATGACTGAGAAACCATATATGTGGCATGGAAGCTCACTCTGTACTGCTTTTGTGACTTTTGTAAGCAGCAACCATATGGGTCTGTCAGATTGAAGGTAGTGTTCCCACACCAGTGGGGCCCAGGGAGGTGTGGATCAGGTCTGTGGATTTAGCACTTGATCCAGCTACCTGCCAAGGTTTCATCCTTCAATGTATAGCTTATCAGAAAGGAAAGAGGCAAGGCTGGCCTCCATTCCTCAGTCTTTTCCCCCCAGCTGTACATCTTAGATTAATAGATTGCTTTTATGCTGGGCTCACCAAATCCCACCACAGTCTAATGAGCTGCATCCCAGACCTGCCAAAAATGGGAAGGCACTGCTCTCTAGCTCTACCACCAAACCTGCTTTGGGTTCCAGCCCTCAGGCCTCACCCAGATACTGTACCAGGATAGTTTTAATTTCAAAAGTTGGCAACCCTAGGGTGAGGTTCACGTCTCAATGCTTCAGGTATTTGAGTAGGTAAAAGCTTCTAGCTGTCTGCTTCTGCCCTATTAGCTTCACCTCTTGTAGCTGGTCCCAGCTCTCACCTGCCACTTAATTCTCTCAGGTTTGCAAGCCTGGTGATCCAATAGAAGCCAGAAGACGGTTAGAATGGAAGATCTGTTTACATTTCCATTTTTTAAACTTGACTCAAACAGACAATGATACCCTAAGCACAAAGGACCCATAAAGAGGGTGACCTTCTGGTTGGAGTCCTTCTCTCTGGGGATCTGATGTGAAGTAGCAGGTCTGCTGCTGGATAGGAGTGCACAGGCTGGGTAGGAGTGCACAACCCTCCATGATACTCTACTTGGGGGCATTTTACAAACATACTGTACGTCTCCAGTGTTCTCTCCTACAAAGGAAACCAACCCCAGATAGTGTTTCCCCTGGAACTGCTCACTGCTCAGGGAACTGGGGAGCACTGATGATGATGATGATGATGATGATGATGATGATGATGATATGTAGGTGATATATTCCCAATTGCCTTTAGATCTGATTGCCTTCAGGGCTAGAGTGTACCCATTTGAAATGGTGGCTGATTCCTCTGGTACTAGCCTTTAGTAGTGGGATAAACCTTTTTTCTTGTTCTGAGTGGTCTTTGTTTAAGAAGGGGTGACATAGGAGGTGGGTGGTCAAGCCACTGCTTTTCCTTGGCATCCCTCACAGGTTGATAATGTGGAACCCTCAGATCCACCGTCCAGTTCCATTTATGGTGACACCCAGTGGTAACCTAAAGCAACTGAGACTGCAGACTTACAGCGCAATCCTGTGCAAGATGCGGCGGCCAGCCTGAAGGGCCAGCCGTCGCATCCTACGCAGTTCCCAGGCTGCCCCGGGGCAGCCCAGGAGCACCTCAGGAGAAGGGGACATTTGTCCCCTTCCCCGGGTGCAAGAAGGCCAGGGCCCTATGGGCCTCCTCGGATGTACACCAGCTCTGAGGTGGGGGAGTAAGGCTGGCCAGGCCCGAGAACGGGCTTAGGATATCGGTGGAGCTCGCTACCGATATCCCTGCCCTCTACCATCCCAGGCCGGCCAATGGCCACCCTCCTGGCTGCCCGGTTCCACCCTCCCCCTGCCCCTGCACTGACCGGTGCAGAACCTACCTCTGCCGGTGGGTGCCAGGTCCGGAGGGCAGTGGAGTGAGGGCTGCCAGCCTCCACGCCAGTGGCCCTTACTCTAGAGTCGTCGCAAACATGTTTTCTGCCACTCTACAGTTAGAGAGGATCGGGCTGCCCATCAAACTGCTTTTGGTATCTCAAATGCTCTACTTCTCTAAAAAAAATACCTGTAGCGCCATCATGATTCCCACACCTTCCAAACTCCACTTGCCAAGTGCTTACAGGAACATTTTGCAGGGTGAAAATATGAGATACTGAAGAGTTGCTTTAATATCTGCGGATAAGTTGTCATGCTTATGCATGAAGAAGCATGAGTAAGAAGATCAAGAGCTATTCCCAGGCTTAAGGCTTACCTTGAATTGCCTGGGAATTGTTCAGTGCTGAATACAGACATTTTGGCACTTGAAACAAAGCCGTCACCCTCTCTTAGAGGCAGGATGGAACGAGGGTGTTTTGTTGCTGTTTGAACCGTCGACAGAAACAATGCAGAGAGATGGACTTGGAGACAGAAGAGACAGCCAAGCAAGGGTGGGTTGGCTGGCTCACTTACATGCTGGCAGCTGCAGATTGGAGGAAGGCTAGGTCAGAGGCAAATGGTTCTTGCAGACTGAAACAAATGAATGATATTGTCACCTGTTCACCCAGTGCTGCTTTCTGAGGCCACTCTAGGCACCCTCTGAATGTTTCCTGCCTGCCCTTCTCTGCTGCCACCCAGTGGCGATCACTGCCATAGCTAGACATTGCTCTATCCAGGGCAGATTTCCAGCTCCCTACACTGCTGCGGGCGGCTCCCGTTAGGAGAGGCTGTGTATTTTATTCTGCACTGCAAAACAACAACAACAACAACAACAACAAAACTAATGTCCAGTCAGCAGCAGCTGGTTAGAGCCACTTGTCTTTGATTTTTTGCTTCCCCATTTGTAACAGGGAACCACTGGGATGCAAGTGAGGTGCATGCAGAGTGTTGGGCCAGGAAGACCCAGGTTCAGATCTACATTCAGCCATGAAGCTTACTTGGTGATCTTAGTCCAGTCATTATTACTCAGCCTCACAGGTAAGGTTAACATGGTGTGTAAGGTTAACATGGTGGAGGACACAGGGAAGCACATATATTGCTCAGAACTCCTCTCTCTGGTTGGAGCAATCGTTTGAAGCAGGGGCACTCAGAGAGGGGCAGAATCCAAGCAAGCATAATCCACTTTGAGCAGCCCCCTCACCCCTGCTCTCAGTTTCTCTCCCAACGACAACAACCCTAACTAGCAGTCAAGTCCCAGGCCTGTCATGGGAAAAGTCACTCCATGCGTCTACGGGGGCATCTGCCACCTGATGTATTTTTGAGGCAGGGGCCATGTCGGAGCAATGTCCAAATCAGGGCCAAGGTAGGCACTAGCCCGTTTGACCATCTTGAGGTTCCTTGGAAGAAAGGTGTGATGAATATACATAATAATTCAGAGAGGCTGAAGGTGTTTTGCTGTGCCCCCTCCTTAAATATCCAGAGATTAACCTTTGTCACTCATTCAGCAAAAAGCTGGATCAATAGGATAATTTTGGGCAAATTTGGGAACGGTATCCCCAAATGTCAGAAATATGGACAAATTGATTTACAGAGCCAGAGAGAGAGAGAGAGAGAGAGAGAGAGAGAGAGAGAGAGAGAGAGTCCCTGGCAAGGGTCACAGAGCGAGCGCCAGTCTGCCTGCTTCATTATTATCCTGCTCCTTCGAGGAGCCAGTTTTCCAGGGATGAGACCTGGCACCGACAACAGGGTTCTGGGCTTCAGCCCTCGTGGTTGGCGGTGCCCTGGCTGGCTGGCAGGAAGCATCAGGTCCCCGCTGCTGCCGGTTCACTCCTGGCTCCGAGGCCCGAGCAGCAGCCAGGCCGGGCAGGGCAGCGCGGCGAGAACAAAAGCGCTCGCAGCAGCCCTGCGCCGGCGCTCCCCCGCGGGGCGCCTTTGGCGTGACCGTCCCCGCCGCATGTGCCGGCTGCTGCGCCATCCGGCAGTGGGAGTGGCTCCGAGCGGCGCGTAAACTCGCCAGCGAGCGAGGGCTGGAGGAGCAAAGAGGCTGGCTGGGATTTAAGGCGCCGGCGAGGAGGAGGAGGAGGGTGTTGCTGCCGCCGCCACCACCACCGGCTGAGGCGAGAAGGCGAGCAGCAGTTTCCCAAACACACACACACGCCCGCCCGCCCGCGCCAAAGAAGACGCGCCACGCCAGCATGGCTTCGTCGCAAGGCAAGATCGAGCTGAAATTCGCGGACTGGATGGCAAGTTTACCCGAGAGCATCCAGAACGTGCCCCTGTCGAACCTGGCCATCCCAGGTAGGAGAGGGACCACAGCTCCGAAGGGGGCGGGCGGGCGGGCGGCGGGAAGCAGGAAAGTCTCGTTGGGTTGATCGATGTTTGTCTTCTTGTCTGTATTGTGATCGTTCCTGAGCACGCCTGGCTTCAATTTGTACCAGCGTCTGAATTTCCCCTTCCTAGGCTTCCATCTGTGGGAAAAGGTGACATTGCTGGAAATCTCTGGCGTCGCCTCCTGAGTCCTGCAAGGTGATGCTCGCCTTGCGGGGATAAGGATTGGCGTGTGTGTGTGTGTGTGTGTGTGTGTGTGTGTGTGTGTGTGTGTGTGTGTGTGTGTGTGTGTGTGTGTGTGTGATGGAGGACTACTGGGGAACCTGACATTTCTCCTCCCCACTCCCTTTTGGGTACTTTGGTGGGGAGGGGGAGAGAGTCTTAAAAACCTCCGCTTTCTACTTCTGCCTTTATGGACAGTTGATCTGCGCTTGGCTCGCATTGATGGGCTGGCTGTGGACAATTCCCTCTCTTCCCCTCCTCCTCCATCATCCAGGGTTGTTAATATTCTCTTCGAGTCCTTGCTCAGAGAGGACAGGAGGGAGGAAAGTTCAGCATCATAAAATCACGTTTTGGACCTGTTGGAACTACACGAGAGGCTCCCAGTGAGACCTTGACTTGCATCCCAGACAATGCTGTGTGTGCCGTGAATCTTAGGCTGTGCTGTGTACACAGCTTGAGTTATTTATGGTTTATTGTTTTATTTGTTTATTGCATTTTTATCCCATATTAGCTCCATGAAGCTCAGGGTGACATCCATGGCCCCCTCCCATTATTGTCACAATAACCCTATGAGGTAGACTAGCGTGTGTGACTGGCCCAAGGTCACCCAGTAAGTGGGGATTTCGCTCGGATCCAATCCTTTAACCATAAAGCCATACTGTACGTTTGATGACTGGCAGTGAGGGCTGAATTAGACATTTGGCATCCTTTACCCATATGCCCTTTTGCTGTTAAAATCAGATCCCCACAGCCCACTATTTCTGTGCGATGGGGCAATTCCATGTTCAATAATATTTAGTGTTTGGACAGTGTTCTTAAGCAGGGTGGCCCATCCATGCGGATGGTGATGCGGGTTGCATCAGTGGCAGATTATGGGGGGGGGGTTGAGACAGTGGCAGATTTGGGGTACCATTCACCCCAAGTCTGCCACAGCCACCCTCTAGCCTGCCACAGATAGCAGATCCGCTTTCTGCGTGCTCATAGCGAGCGGAAAGTAGACCACCCACCTCCTTACCTTGCTCCAGGTGCAGGTTCTTCGAACATGGAAGCACAGGACTTCCGGTTTGATTTAAGGGACTGCAGAAGCAAAGGAGCTCCTTCGTTTGCACGGTCCCTTTAAATTGAACATGGAAGTCCTGCACTTCTGCAGCTGAAGAAAATGCGCAAGGAGCATGGTAAGTGGCTGCTTTTTGTGTGTGTAATTATGCAGAGGGGATGGACCTAAGGCAGCATCAGGTGGCATTCCAGGTTGTCCTGTTCTTAAGTATATAAAGCACATTGAATGTAATACCTTGACGTTGTCCTTGCAGTACTCCTGTAAGGCAGTGTTTCTCAAACTGTGGGTCGCAACCTGATTTCTGGTGGGTCCTGTTAATTGCCCTTCAAAGAGTTGAGCTCCTGCAGTTTGCAAGATAGCTGCTAATTGCCCTGCAAACCGTTGAGCTCTTGCAGTTTGCAGGATTTTGTGTAAATATAGGGAGATAAATGATTGAGTGTCTTTTTATAGTATTTTTTCCCCCAAGTCCGTCAATGACAGGTAGTGGGGGCAGGTGAAGGCTGGGTCACATAACCAAGCCCCTCAAGTCTTGAGGCTATTCATTAGGGCTGCCCGAAAGGTCGGCAGTTCGAATCCGCGACGGGGTGAGTGAGCTCTCGTTGCTTGGCCAGCTCCTGCCAACCTAGCAGTTCCAAAGCATGTTAATGCGAGTAGATAAATAGGTATCGCTTGCGGGAAGGTAAACAGCGCTCCGTGTTCCAGCTGCATGCTACGCGCTGCGGCAAGGAGAGTCATGCCGGCCACATGACCACGGAGGCATCTTCGGACAACAGCGCTGGCTCTTCGGCTTTGAAATGGGGATGAGCACCACACCCTAGAGTCAGACACGACTGGACTTAATTGTCAGGGGTCACCTTTACCTTTTTAAATAAAATATTACTTGTAAATAAATAAATATATTCTTTCTTTCTAGGTCACCTTTTAAAAAAAAAATCTCGTAAAGCTAGGTGGGTCCCAATACAGTGTCATTTTAAAAAGTGGGTCCTGGTGCTAAAAGTTTGGGAACCACTGCTGTAAGGTGTTATTTTACATCTGGGGAACTGAGGCTGAGAGGGGGTGGCTTGCCTAAGGCCACCTAATGAGTTAACGGCAGAGGTGAGATGTAAATGAGAAAAGTCCTCATTTGTCGTTCAGTTCACTATACCACATGCTTTGCACACGGAACTGCTGCAGTCATGCCTCCATTGGCCCTGAGCACATGTGCTGACTCTGGTGAACAGCATTTGCCTTTCTGGTGATGTGAGGAGGAATGGGAAGTCTGCCTGTCTTGTTGTCTGTGGTGGGCCAGTCACGCATTCGCTTGATGTAGCGACCAGGTGATGGAGGTGCATGGGTGACTCAGGCCGTGGGCATGCAGGTAAGCAAGAGAGAAGGTGTGCAAAAAAGAACCGTTCCGACTGAAGAGCTCCATTCTGTGGGCCATGAAGCAGGCAGGGAAGGCTGGGGCAGTTCCTGGCAGACAGAAGGACCACACTGCTTGGTTTATTATAGCCTTACTCTCCAAAGCCGAAAACTTCCTGATCATCCAAAATCTATCCAGAATCTATGCCACAATACAACTTTTCAAAATAGCCTCCTCGATCCTTATGCTAGTCCATTCCAGAGCCAGTGGATGAAATGTTGAATTTGGAATGAGAAGACCTTGCCCTTCAAATCCACCCTGAAGCTCATTGGGTTGCCTTGAGCAAATGGCTTGCTCTCTTGTCGTGACTCTCCTCACCGTGTTGAGGGTAATATTGTGTAACCCCTTGAAGTACTTGGAGGATTCGTGGGATACAAATGTTGGGATTGCACAAGCAATGTTTTCCCCCATCAGCTTTACAAAAATTGTTTTTCCCTTGAAAAATAGAATCGAAACATTGAATTGAGATGAGTGATTCTATCTACGTATTAATCCTTTTTTGGCCTTTCCATTATCAAGATGTGCAGCACAATCTTACACAGTTTACTGGTGAGTAAGTCCAACTGAGTTCAATGGAGCTTATTCTCCAGTAAGTGGGTTTAGGATTGCAGCGTTTTCATGTGCGATGTTTACATCGTATGTCAGCCTCTGTCTGTTCCATCATTCTCTCAACTGTGGGCATTGTCATATGTGAGGATTTAGATTTATTTATTTATTTCAGTATTTATATACCACCTTTCTCATAGACTCAAGGTGGTTGACATCGGCAGGCTGACCATAAACCTTCCCCCCCCCCAACAAAAAAATAGATCACTTTTTAAGCTCTCGTGTGCCTGGATGTTTTTAGTGTGGGAGAGAGAACAGATGAGCATTGGGTTCAACATTGATTTCACATTTCGTGTTGCAAATCAGCTGAAGCAAGAACTGCTTTAAGAGTCATACGTGAAGGGGCGACATGCATCTTGCGAGATGAAAATGCCAAACCTAAGATCATCGTGCCTGTAGTGTGGGAAAGGGGGAGACGCTTGTGTGCTAACGAGCGGTGTGTGTGAACGTGAGTGAGAAATGAAGGACACTGTTGTGCACCGAATAGGTGCAGTGAGCCTGAACAAGGGACACGACCTTAAAATATGGAGTTCTTTCTGGAGTAAAAGGTATCTGCTAATTGGGGGATATCAGTCAAACGTAGCTATGCAAAAACATCCCTATGGATGGGCCAGGTTGTTCAGAATTCACAAGAGCTAGAGAGAGGTGGTATGTAGGTGTCGTAGAAGCCAACTATAATTTTAGTCTTCTGTATTAGTCGGCCTCTGAGCTACTAGTGTTTAGTGCAGAGTGTCAGGAGGAAACAGAACAAAGGTAAAATCAGGTGGCTCTCTGGGGAAGAATATATTCTAAGACAATAATTATGTGATTTGAACAGAACTTGCCTGCAATAACATTGGAGGGGAGGGGGAGGAAGAAGGGGAAAATCCTTTGTATTCTGCAGCACAAAGGGATGGATTCTCTGCTAACTGCTAATTGAAACCTAATATATGCTAATTGAAATTTAATGCATGCAAATAGGTTAATTGCTCTGACATCGAAAGTGGATCACTTGCTGCTCTGAGATGTGTTTATTTGGCTAGTTAAATCTGAAAAATAAAAACACTCCATTATTGCTCTCTCCAGCACCCCCACCCCCACCTTTGCCATATCAAGCTATCTCGCAACAGCAGATAATGGCTGTCTCCAGCTGGATGCACTTAATCCTGTTTGTGTACGGACCAAGGCACTTCCAAAGAAAGTGTTTGGGCTTGATATTAGCTCAGAAACAAGTGCATTGCAGCTCAGTGGGTACCCGGTTCCTGTATTGATTTGGGTGTGTCTGAGAAGCAATCAGAATTAAATAAATACAACTGATGGTTCACTCTGGTCCTGTATTGTAACAAGAGAGGTGTGCCTTGCTTTTTGACAGACTTTTTTTGCAGCCTTTCCCATCCTGGCTTTGCTACTGGCTCCAGGATTTGGGGGGAGGGCTGGGGGAAAGGCATCTTCATTGGGCCCCTTCAACTTGGAAGAGGTGTGGTGTGTCAGCACAGAATTCTCGTCCTACTTCTGCCTTAAAGGTATCCCTTGACACTTAAGTCCAGTCATGTCCGACTCTAGGGTGCACTGCTCATCCCTATTACAAAGCCGTAGAGCCAGCACTGTCCAAAGATGCTTCCGTGGTCATGTGGCCGGCATGACCCTCCTTGCCGCAGTGCGTAGCGTGCGGCTGGACACGGAATGCTGTTACCTTCCCGCAAGCGGTACCTATTTATCTACTCGCATTAACATGCTTTCAAACTGCTAGGTTGGCAGGAGCTGGGCTAAGCGGCGAGAGCTCACCTCGTCGCACGGATTCGAACCGCCGGCCTTTCAATCGACAGCTCATGGTTCAGTGGTTTAACCCACTGCGCCACCCTGCGGCCCCTCTACTTCTTCTGCCTTAAGGCCTATGAAAATGGCAGTGTTGTTGGGGGCCCCATACGACATTACACAGTTGAACATGGGGGCAGGCTTGGAACGCTCCAAGTTTCATACCCAGCATAGGTTCACAGCGCTCCCCTCTTCCATTTTTACATGTTGGTGAAGACTTTTCGCTGCCTTTCTATATGCAGCAGTATTCACTGACTCTGCAATACCCTGTCCTCTCCACTGCTTGAATAACCATAAAAGGATTATGGATCTTTTGGTTGAAGAAACACTAAGCAAACCGAATAGCCCTACAATATGTTGGTCACACTTCAAAATATTCTTCAGCATCTGCAGCGTCTGAAACGATGGGTGGTGTGCTGCATGGCGCCTTAGTGGTCATGCGCGTGCATAGATGTGGATGGGTGCTAGCGACAAGATGCATCTGTTTGCCACGTAGACATTTAACCTTGAGAAACTCTGAGGAGGGAACTGAACCCAGAAGGTGACAACACCGGCCATTAAACAACCCAGAAGAATGACAACACCTGCCACTAACAAGGCATTCCCCCCCCCCCCCGGCAAAACAGAGACAGTATATTACTAAAAATAGGAGCCCCAAAATAGAGACTAATCCTGGTAAATACGGTAGTTGGATCTTATGGGACTGGGCTAATGTCCAGTTTTGCCATCCTGTAGAGCTCTATATGCATCTTCTTTTCTTTTTCAAAGGACTCCTTTAGGGCTCCATTCACAAATATTCATCAGAAATGACCTTGGCAATATTGATTACACAGTCCAATTTTCTGTTTTAGAAGGTGGCAAGAGATAGTATTCTTTTTTCGGTTAGTGTTGCAAGGGTATTAGTATCCCCAAGTGCTCCAACTCCTAAAACCACTCTCATTAAAACAAGAGGGAGCGAAGGAAACAAGGAATTAAAAATGCATCAGGGCACATTAGACGAAGTAGATCTAAATGCCTTCTTCTGTTTAAGCCTGGCCAAACATAATAAATATGTCACTCTGATATCACAGTTTGGCTTGAATTAAATCCCTTGAATTTAAACACAGTTAGAGAGGGCGGAAAATACTGTGTCTGCATTTGTTTCACCAAGGATGAAATTATGAATGCTTGAGGTCTTATTCATAACCATAAACATAGCCGTCGATTGTTGGGAAAATCTCCGTTTGTTGTTAAACAGTTCGCCAACTATCATCCGTATTTCTTTTAATGGGTTAATAATTAATATGAGAGTCTATTAAAAGAAAGACAGGACTACCACTGCGACATAGCTGGATAAAAACCAGCCCCACTGCATAAGCAACCTGTGCACTAGCTTGTGATAACATTTAGAGCAGTGGTCTTCAACCTTTTTCGTGCATGACCCCAATAAACAAACAAAGTATGAGGTTGGGGACCCACCATTGATCCTGCCCCCCTCCTGAGACCTGATCTGCTCACCTTCCTTCCACCCCTGTTGCCACACACAGACCACACCACAGTACCGGCAGCCTCGTCCTGCCGAGCTTGCCTGGCCCGCACCACCTGCATCAGGGGGTAATTCCAGAACAGGAGAGCCAAGCTGCTGTCCCCCCCCCCCAGCAAATTGAAAGAGGGGGAGGAGGGGGATGAAATCCCCATGGAACCCCCCCAGCAGGTTCCCTACTGCCCCCCAGCATTAGCCCCCAGCAGCCATTTTGGTTCCTGAAAGTTGCTGCTACCCCACAAATGAGGCTTTGTGACCCCATTGGGGGTCCCGACCCCAAGGTTGAAGAACAGTGATTTACTTCAGCCATTCAGAGTAGATGATACTGGGCTAGCTGAATCAGGGGCCTGTCTTGGCATCATGTGTTCATTTTGTGGGCCACCAATGCAACAGTGTACGATCTGGGATGTGCATGACCCCAGTATCCCTTTTGTTGCCAGAGGATGCTGGAACATGCCTCAGGGTGCAATATGAGAGGTGCACCCGAGGATATCTGGAGGGGAAGGGCCACAATGCAGTGGCTTTGCTCCTGTCATGTATGCGAGAGGTCTTGGATTCAGTCTCTGACATCTCCAGGTAGAGTGGGAAAAGAAATGGACCCCCAGCTGAAATTCGGGACAGTCACCATCAGTCAGTGTAGACATCACTGAATAAGTTCGACCAATGGGTCTGATTCAGCATAAGGCGGTTTCATATGTTCCTAGCACACCACCGGGTGTGGTGTGAGCATTGCAACCAGCACAGGACTGGCACCAGAGTGTGCTGGGCTAGGGCCTGACCTGATTCTTGGTCTCTTGTGTGTGAATGTGCCCTTCTCTCCTGGCTTACTCTGCCTCCCTCCCCCCAGGCTCACTCACCCCACCCAGTTTGTCCTGCTTCCAGCCCCATCTTCCCTAGTGCTGGGGTTTGGCAGTGGCAGGCGAGGCAGAGGCAGTTCCATATCCTCCCATCCTTCCTGCCCTGACTTGCTGTTCAGTGGCAGTCCCTCCCACCATCAGGGAGCATGCCAGGCCGGCTCTGCATTGTTTGCTGGGGAAGGGAGGTAGAAGGAAACTGCCAGCATGGGTACTTGCACCTCCCTCCTCCCCAACAGCCAGGTGTTGCCAGGTGATTCATAGCAGATGAGCACTTGAGCAAGAAAATTAAAGTTGTGGTGTGTCTCTATTTTTTTTTTTAAACTCTGTGTGTGAGTTGCACATAGACGTAAGAACATTTTCAAGTCACTGCGCAACTCTAGATTTTCCTGCTCAGCTGCATGGTCCATTGCAGCCAGTGAAAAAGCAGATGGGTCCTTGGAGACTGTGGCTCCTAGCACATGCCTACAGGGCCAGCCCAAGATGTCCTGACATATTGAAGCGGCATGCCAAGTGCTGCTCCCTTACCCAATGATGTGCCAGCCTTTTCTCCTCCCACTCCCCAGCGTTATAACTCAGCAGTCTCCTCCCCTCCCCATTTCCTCTTCCTCTCTATCCCCTTTTTCCTTTTCCAATTCAGGGAGCAGAAGAAGGAGGAGCAGTGGAGGAACGTAGGCAGACAGAGATGAGCACCTTCTACCAAACTGCTGCCTGAGGCAGCTGGTTCAGTTAGCCTCATGGATGAGCCGACCCTGCCTGCCCCATAAACCAGCCTCATCTGTTGTATCACAAGGGAACCTGGGGTGCACCACTTTACTCATTCATTGCAGCCAGCTGGGCTGCCAGAATGTCTTTTGGCCAGCTCTGGAAGAAAGAAATGAGGCATTCGGCAGGAATTGTGATTACTGATTAAAGGGACAGACTGTTCTTGTAGCTAATGTTACGGCTATATTTCCTTTCTCTTAAAAGGTTAACTTCATGGAGACCAATGGCCAAGCAAGAGGAAGAGCGCTTAAAGCTGATTACAGTCCAATTAAGACTGCAGTCCTATTCAGAGGCAGGCATGCTTAGGAGAGCCTACCTCTACATAGGATCCCGCAGTGGTTAACGTGCTTAAGTTGGATTTCTATTAGTGAAGCACTTGACTAGGCTGCCTAAGCTGTTTGTATTTAGGCTCCCTCTGAGGTGCGTGGCCATGG
Organism: Plestiodon gilberti rubricaudatus; assembly: GCA_026170595.1. Taxonomy (NCBI): domain Eukaryota; kingdom Metazoa; phylum Chordata; class Lepidosauria; order Squamata; family Scincidae; genus Plestiodon; species Plestiodon gilberti. Next base: position 20,030,976 of record JANXHW010000002.1, on the reverse strand, counting down.
CCATGTGGCAGTCCTTCCTCACAATAACAGCGCAAAATGTGCTAAAGTGTCACAAACGGGAGAATAAGAGGCGCTGGACCTGCGCCGGCCAACATAGGTAAGGGCTATGCCAGTCGGTGGGGGGGGGCAGGCCGGGGTGGCAGGGGAGGGGGGCCATTGGCCATTTCGGGCTGGGAGGGGACGTGGATATTGGCGCTGATACCTTAAGCCCCGTCGTAGCCCGTGCCGGCGATACACGGCCGCCCCAGATGTATGCCAGCTCTGGAGCTGGCATGCATCTGTGGAGGCCCATAGGCCCTGAGCTCGCTTACACCCGGGGAAAGGTATGAATGTCCCCTTCTCCCGAGGTGCGCTCCAGCAGCACCAGCGCGGCCCAGAATGGGCTTAGGATGCAGTGGCCGTCCCTTTAGGCTGGCCGCTCATCTTTACACAGGATTACGCCATACGTTTGCCTGTATATTTCCTATCTGCTCAGACCCAGTGGCATCACTGATGCATGGCGGGGGGAGGCAGGCCGCCAGGGGGTGACGTGCCGGGAGGGGGTGACGCACCGAGGGTGACATGCCCAACGTTGCGTGGTGTATCACCCCCTGGCTCTCGCTATCGCCCCCCGCTGCTGCTGTGTTGCCCCCCCTCGCTGCCGTCGCATTGCCCCCTGCCACCGAGGGTGACAATGTGCCTTCTTCGGCCTGCAGCTCGGCCGCTTCTGACTAGGCCAAAAGCGGCGTTTTTGCACATGGGCACAATGCCACTGACGGCAAGAGGCTTCAAGCGATGTTGTGTGCATGTGCGAATAAATCAATAAGAAAGCACCTGCTTTGCATCTCAAAGGTCCTAGGTTCAGTCTCCACCATCTCCAGGTAGGGCAGAAACAGGTTTCTTGTGAGAATTGCTGCCAGTCTGTGTTGACAGTACTGAACTAGATGGACTGATCACCTGACTCAGTATGAGGCAGCTTCCTAGAGTCCAATTGTGATGCTTTTATTTTATTTTACTTAAAGAATTTTTGTGCTAAGCCGCTGAGCATTAGCTGACAAGTCTCCCAGAATGTCTTGCATAAAATCAAACAATAAGAAATGGTTGCAACAGAAAAAAGTATTTTTGAGGAGGGTAAATTGGTTTATAACTTGGACACATTGTCTTCACTGAAGCATTATCCAGCCTGTCCCACCAACAGAATTTAAATTTGTTTCTTCCTGCACGAAGGGCTCAAATTTGACACAGCAAGAACAGAAGAGAATTGAGTTCCGAACTTCAACATTATCTGCATCTCATGTTACAGGGGAAAATATTCATGGGATAAATTATCTTCAGCTTCCTAATGGATTTGCAATGACTGATTCAATATTGAAGCGGTTCTGGGGTAATAGAATACTGTTGGTTTCCTGTTAATTCACTGCGGTTTGTATATTGCTTGTTAGGGCCAAATGATGCATGACTTCCAATGTGTCATCATGTAGTTGGGGTTTTATGTTGACTTACAAGTGGCTGCCATGAGGGGCCTCATCTAAGAGCAGGGCAATAGCGCAGTGGGTTAAACCGCTGAACCATGAGCTGTCGATTGAAAGGTCAGCAGTCCGAATCCGCGACGGGGTGAGCTCTCGTTGCTTGGCCAGCTCCTGCCAACCTAGCAGTTCCAAAGCATGTTAATGCGAGTAGATAAATAGGTACCGCTTGCGGGAAGGTAAACAGCGCTCCGTGTTCCAGCTGCATGCTACGCGCTGCGGCAAGGAGAGTCATGCCGGCCACATGACCACGGAGGCGTCTTCGGACAACGCTGGCTCTTTGGCTTTGAAATGGGGATGAGCACCACACCCTAGAGTCGGACACGACTGGACTTAATTGTCAGGGGTCACCTTTACTTAGGGAGTATTTAACCCTTTGCTTCTGTGCTGTTTTCCCACAGGACACCCTCCTGCCCAAATACCTATTTAACCCCTGAAGTGCCATTGAGGCAACTGCTCAAGGCCCTGGAAAGCTCAAGCCAGTCAATGCTACAATGCTGGAACAATAGTCTGGCTCCTGGGGTGGATGAAATACTAACAGGATCAGGGACTGTGGCATTGCCAGAGAATTCAAAGTGCAATTTCCTAACCAACCCTAAGGCATTGTAGCAGATTGTGAAACAAACCTTTTTTAAAAAAAAATGCAAAGGTTGTTGTACTTTACAGAAAGACATTTCATTCCACTTTGATACGTTACAATGACTATTCCAATAAGAAATAAACGGAGTCTATTTTTCTCTGGTCGCCTGATACCCCAAGTCCATTTCTTCTGCACGCAATATCCGTTAACCTCTCCATTTCGCTGATGCCCAGTGCCTTAATCATCCACTCAATTGATGCAGATTTCAAGTGCCGAGCAAGAATGGTTTTTGTAGGTAATAAGAATGCTTGCAATAATAATAATAATAATAATAATAATAATAATAATAATAATAATAATGATTAGCTCGTGATAATCCTCTTTCAGAGAGTTCATACTAAAGTTAATAAATCAAATGTCAGGCTGGCACCCGTCATTTCAAAAATAGCCTCTGTCACTGGGATCCAATAAGACTGAATACGATGGCACATCTTCACCAAAGAACAAGGATCATCCGCTTGCCAAGGTCAGAGTCAGGCTGTCCACCATAGGAGTTGAAAGAGGAGATGGCGGGTGAGAGGGACGGCAGGCAAGATGGCAGACATCGGAACAGAGAGACCGAATTCACTATAGCAGAGAGGAGAGAGAAAGCCAGTGTTGGTGGTGTAACAAGACCATTGCTAACTGCTGCACAAACAAAGACTCCAGCCTGGCCTGAAAATATTCATATTCAATAGTACAGTGACGGTGAGGTGACAGGGGCACCGGCCTTGGGTGCAAATGTAGACAGGAATGTAAAACAAGTGTGTCTTGTTTCACCAAAGAGACTCACCGAAAGACCAGAGAAATGGGTAGCATGGACTCCTGGGAGAGGGAGAGAGAGCTGGGGGCAGCCACTGAGAAGGCCCTGCCTCATGTCCAGAACCCTTTGCTGCTGTTGGTACACAGAGCAAAACCTCCCCTGGGGACCGTAATGGGCAGATAGATTTGTAGTCAGTATTTTTGGCTCAAATGCTTGCCCCTCTGCTTTGCAGATGAGGAAGAACATTTGAAGCTTCCATTTGTGGTTGAAAACAAACTGGGCTTTGTTGTGTTTGAACCCAGCAGTCCCTGATTTGTAATGACCAAAGTTTGTGAACAGGCTGGTAGATCAAACTGGAGCTAGGTTTGTTCACAAAATGTGGTTAGAAGAAATCATAATTTGCTGAGTTCAGATGCAATGATGTCAAACCCCAGTTTGTTTTCAACCAGGAATGGAAAATGAACATTCCCCTCCTTGTTTGTGAGGGGAGGGGTATACAAGCCTGAGGCTTATGCTAGTAATAGTAAACCACAGTTTTATCTTGATTGTGTGCTATATCTGATCTAGACTGTTGACAGTTTCTTTTTGTTATGGAGGAATTGTGCCTGTTTTCAAGATGGTGTATGGAAAGCCAGATATTTGTTTCCTCCGAGGCTTAGTAAGGGCAGTACCATTGCAGCTTCTCATTCGTCCTATGTCTGCATCCTGACACAGTGAGACTTGCAATCCTATACATGCTTTCCTGGGAGTAAGCAGCATTGAAGACAATGGGTAGACATGCATTGGATTTCCCTGTAGTAAAGCACATTAAACATTGTTATATTAAATATTTCATGCAGGTGAGCTAAAAATGGAGACATGATATACATTCAGATAATCTCTTTCCATGTGACCTGTACCACAAGAAAACCCAGGGTATTGATCATGTATGTGTGTACATGCTTCGGCTCTGTGCACAGGTTCAGATGCGTGTGCAGTGAATGGGGTGGAACCAGCAGACACGTTCCCTCCCCATCTGTTCATTCACCCTGAGCTGATATTGGAAAAAGATGATGATAACCTAATACAGCAGGTTTAATATGGAGGATAGAAAGCAAGAACTGAAGATGTTTGCCCCACACGCACCTTGAGTCTATAACAGTTTCTTTCAGGTGAGTCGCATGCCAAGCTTGCCACTTAAAGGCACTCTTTGATACACAGGTACATGCTGTCAGCTAATGTGGTCTGCAATACACATTGTGTTGCTTGAAAAGAACATGACAAAAATGTATCTGTAAGGCTGAACAATAGCAGTCATTGTGTGAAAAAGCTCAATGTGTGACCTTAGCTTTTCCCCGTTTTATTGCTCAACTGTTAACCTCATAAAGATACGACATCAATCCTCCAAGTACTCAATTCCTTTTATTGTACACATTTCTGCAGCAGATATTGGATCTCGGGTCTTGCGTTTTGTTCTAACTGGTGATAGATGGTCTAAGTACTTTGCTGGATGTTATGACAGACTATTAAATTTGCTCTGACGATCTTTGCCAGGTCTCAACACTCTCTCTGCTTCTCATTCAGTTCTATAGACCTTTACTTGAATCTTCAGGATGTTCCATCATGGGATCATATCCCATGATGCAACACTATTTGTTGTATTGCAAAAGAAGACCATTCAGGACCCGTTCTGATTTGGTGGGTGCTACAAAAAAAGAAAAACACCCTTTACTGTGCTTCTTGCACGCTGCCTTAAACCCAGAAGTGCAGATGAAAGGTACCCCAATTCTGCCACGCCCTCAGACCCCTCACAATATGCTGCTGATGCAAACTGCACTGTGCATAACATCGGTACATGAACTACCACAAGGGTTCTCAACCTTTGACCTGGGTAACCCCTATCACGGTCCAATTTTTTGAAGTATCCCCTGCTAATTAACTGCTAATTAATTGGATTAATCAATTAATTAATTAGGTAATTAATAGTTAAATGTCATATTTAACTGTGTGTGTGACACACACACACACACACACACACACACACACACACATAAGGATCTCTTTTTTTCTCCAAGTCACAATTCCCAAAATCAGCTCCTCCCTCCCCCACCCCACCAAAGTACATTTTCCAAAGTACAAAAATAAGTCCAAAATCAACATCAGAGAGACAGAAGGACTCAGAAAACAATTACAATTTAAAATCCATCTTAATTAACATTTAATTAGCTGCTGATGGGGCAGATAAGGGGCAGGGCTTGGTGTATCCCCAGCAAGAGGTCTGCGTAGCCCTAGGGGTACCCGTACCGTACCACAGGTTGAGAACCCCTGAACTACTGTATATTTGATAGACTCATGGCAGGGTGATTTTCTTTGCCAGCACTGCCTGCCCCTCCCGCCATCCTGGGAGGGTATATGGTGCTGTGGAGAGCATCAATATCATTAGTCTGTCCCATGTGATTTCCTGTACAGATGTTGACATAATGGCATATCATAGAGTCATTGGGAAGCAGTGAACCCACTGCTCCGATAACATAAGAACAAGCCTGAAAGACATTGTCTCTTGAGAAAAACAATGCTGGGAATACAGTCTGATCTCCTTGAATTATCTGATTATCATCTTCCTCCTTACATAATCATGCAATCACTTGTTCAAATTAATGGAATCCTCCGAGGCTGCTTGCACCGTAAAACACGGACTAAGAACTATACTTTCAGTATCCTTTTCCTTGTGGTAAAGAGATAAAAGGGAAGTTAATACTGTTATGGAACAACTACAGATTGTGAAACAGTCTCTTCCATTTTAAATCCTAAATGCTTTAACTTGGAGGAACATCCTGTTGATCTATGGACTTGATTTCTAAAGAGCAAACTGCGCGTTACTTAAAGCAGGTACTTTGCAAGAATGTGTGTGTTTTAAAAAGTTAAATAGCAGTCATATCAGGACTGTGATGGGAGGGACGTTTTAATCCCATCCCCTACCATGGTCCTGACCTGGCTCAGATCCCCTGTGGCTGCTATTTGCCCTGGAAACAAAATCCCATGGGTGCCAACCAATAGAAGCATCTCCCTCACTCTTAATTGTCTTTGACATAGCCAATTCCAATTGGATGTGCCGTGTTCAGTGTCATTTTGTCACTGCTTGATTCCCAATTTGCTAGGCTAACTATTCCTCAGAAGAAGACCCCATTTTAAAAAATGGTATTGAAGCAACAGCAGACCAGAGGTCAAATGGCAACAAACAGATAGAGAATAAGATGACCAAGGTAGGGGGAGTTTGTTTGGAAATATTTTGCCCCATTCCAAGCATTGCTTTCACCCCTTGAAATGAAATGGGCAAACATTTGATGCATCCCTAATAATAAAGAACTTTAAAGATTTAAGGTTTGGATAGTAGTACAGTACTTAACTGGTGATGCTGTTCCTTGTATGAAGCACTTGTATGCTGGTGCAACAAGTCTTACGGCGCAATCCTGTGTACATAAGGCACTTAAGTGACACCCAGAGAGCAAGCAGGGCCAGTGCTGCAGCGGACACTGCTTGCCCCGCTGTCTCCCCAGCCCTGTGCCAGCCACCGCAGGTAAACCCTATGCCGGTTGGGGCAGGGTCGGGGGGAGGGCGGACCGGGCGTCGAGGAGGGCGGTCATTGGCCGCCTGGGGCCTGGAGGGGGTGGGGATACCGGGCACTGACATCCCCAGTATCCAACGCTCCCTCCAGGCTGCAGATACGCCATGTTGGCGTTACTGTGCGTGAGCTCTAGAGCTTGCACACATGCGAGGTGGCCCATAGGGCCTCCTGCGGCTTACATGGGAGGGAGGGGACGATCGTCCCCTTCTCCCAAGTTGTTCCCAGGCTGTCCCGGGGCAGCCCAGGAACTCGATAGGATACGGCGACCGGCCCTTTAGGCCGGCTGCCGTAGCCTACACAGGATTGGGCTGCCCCGATTTGATTTGTAATCAGGCTTAATCATTATTATCATCAACTGCTTTTAAACCATTAAATGCTGCAGGTTCTGCATTCCTAGTTCTGTTATTTATTTGTTGGCTCATTTGCCTGCCTATTAATATAGCAGTAGAAATGTGCATATAAATCCCAGCATCACGGTGGGATAGTTCTTTCTTATTATTATTTTAATGACATTTTAATTCTAGCCCTTCTTTTGCCATCCTCAGATTGCTGGTGTATATTACCTCTTTAGGCTGACATTTCATTTGCATATATTTGGCTAAGACCAAACATTTCTTGGAAAGTTTTAAAAACATCTGTTTAGCCATGTGGGGGTTATTGAAGCATGTAGAAATTATACTGTTCAGCTGTTTAAATATTGCTGAAAGTCTGCTTCCTATTTTAGTTTGGAAAATAGTTCAGATGCGGTAAACTGAGAATTTCAAAATATGCTTGTGCATGGTTTCTTCTTTGGCTCTTTTGTTGGGTTGTTCTGTCCTCAGATGATGTGCTAACCAGGATGTTCAGAAGCCACAATCTGGTCATACTTTATTAGGACCAAGCAAAATGATACCAAGTTTTGAGCAGCAAGTGTTTTAAGCTCTCCAGAACTATACAAATCAAAGTGCAAAAAAAGGGGGGGGGGAGGAGGAGGGATGAAGGAAGAAAAACTAGGCATAGTTTAATAGCCACAAAGTCTGCAGTTTGAAAGACTTGAGATAGGGTGCAGAGGTTTCAGACCGAGACTGCAATCCTGTACAGTGTACACGCTTACCTGCAAACAAGTCCCATTGAACTCAATGGGATTTCTGAGTATACATGCATATGATCGAGTTATGAATTTGATTAGCCTTATATCATGGGATCACGAAGGGTCAGACACGACTTAGCGACTGAACAACAACAACAAATTTAGTGCAGGGCTGATTTCAAGATGCACCAAGGGCTATTCAGACAAAGAAGCAACAATGGCTGTTCTTCAATTTTTAGAAAATATAAAATCTAGCATGTGGTACGTCCAGGCTGATGAAGAGTTCTGGAGAACTCGAAAGCTTGCTGCTCATGAGTTAGTGTCATTTTGTGGCATGAATTTTGTGGCCTCTGAATTTTTTTCTTTTCGGGTGGACCACCATGGCTTCCTATTATTTTTATATACTGATCAGCATGCTCAGTTGCCATTGCTGAGACCCAATGTGGTGTAGCAGGCAAAGTGATGGTTCAGATTGAGGAAAGCTGGGTTCACATTTTGGTTCAGTTGTGAAGCTCACTAGGTGACTTTGGCCAATCTCAGACTTTTGTCTCTCTCAGACTAACCTACATCACAGGAATGTTGTGAAGATAAAATTTTTGTTGTTGTTCAGTCGTTAAGTAGTGTCCGACCCTTCGTGATCCCATGAACCATATCCTGCCAGGCCTTCCTGTCCTCCACTATCTTCCTGAGTTCGCTCATTTTCATGTTCGTTGCATCGGTGATGCTGTCTAACCATCTCATCCTTTGCCTTCCCCTTCTCCTTTTGCCTTCAATCTTTCCCAGCATCAGAGTCTTCTCCAGAGAGTCCTCTTCGCATTAGGTGGCCAAAGTATTTGAGCTTCAGCCTTAGTACCTGTCCTTCCAGGGAACAGTCAGGGTTGATTTCATTTAGGATTGACTGATTTGATCAAATAGAACACCCCTATATACACTGCTTGTGGAACATAATCTTATGCATGATGTTCACTCAGAAATAAATTCTGTTGTCTTCCATGTGGCTTACTCCCAAGTAAGCATGTTTAGCATTGAAGCCTGACAGCCCCATCATAACTAAATCCCTGCGCTGCGATGCAGCAGTACTGACATGGGCTATGATGCAGCCCATGGAGGATATTTGGCTGCAGGGTGTCCCCTTGCCCCAGGGTAAGCTCCAGCAGCTGCTATTGGTCAACTTGGACCAGCACCAGCGATATTGCTGGCGCAAGTCTGAGTTGATCCATGCAGGCGGATCGGGCCCGGGAAGCGGGTTAGGATTAGGTGTTGTTGCTGCCAATCCTGCCCCCTCCCAGGCCCAATCCGCTCACCCCATCCCATCTCCTCCTTGTTCCACCCTCCTGCACCCGATTCAACTCGCTTCCCCCCTCCCCCCCCACTCCGTTCTGCCCCCCCCCACTGGGCTTACCTGGTCTGGCGAGCCTCTGTCGAGCCACTGGCTTGTGTGGGAAGGCTCTGGCCTTCCCGCTGGCTCCCTGCACAGCCGCAAAGCGCTTTACAGCTTTAAAGCATGTGTTCTGCTGGCGCTTCCTTTCATAGGATTGGGCTGTGAGTGTCTGAGACAAAAGTGATCAGTACGAACGGCTTACGGTTCACTTCCTGCATTACGTTTCCAGACATACAAAACACTTCAGAAACACGAGGGGCAGTGTGGAAACGTATTCTTGCAGGTCAGCCAACATGTTTCTCTTTCTTCTCAGATATCTTGCAGCTTATCTATCTGCTGGGAGTTTGCTGAGAGAGCGTCTAGGGCCGGTGGCAGCTGAGTATCAGCTGCTTCACAAGTAGCTGTTTCCTGACAAGCGCATTAAGATATGGGTTGAAGATATGGGTTAAGAAAAGAAGACAATGGCAAATCCAATGTTTGACATGGATAACGGAGGCCCACCAAGCTACACATTATGACAGCTGCATAGCATGGACCTGCATTTGTGTTTTTCCTAAATATCATGTAGCAGTATCATACACAAAGAGGCAAAATTGTAGTGGGAGAATAGGGGGCCCTCATGCCATTTGGATCCGAATCATGGTTCTCTCACGTGCTGTTTTTATGGGAGAAAAGTCTCCATTGAAAACCAATGGAAGGTGTTTTTTTTCCCTATTAACAACAATGTGTGGTGGTACTGGATTAGGAGTGGAAAACTCAGCTTCACCCCTGCTGCAGTTTTGCCCTGTTTCATGGACCCCATTTAGGAGGAAAAAAAGCAAAACGCTCAAAGCTTTGTTATGTATTTGCTATAACGTACACTAAGTCCTCTACTGCATATGTACTGGTTTGGTTCCTGAGGTCTGCATGGGAGTCGAAACATACGTATCTTGAAAATCCTGATGTTGCTGGCCCAGTGCTATCATGCCTGTGTGAAAGTACCACTGAAGGACATACTGTGCCTGCACAAAAGCACTGATGCAGCCGTCTGTACCTCAGACATCTGTAACTCAGTGCCAGTGCGGTTTGGCCTTGATCTTGCATCTATTATCTATGCTCCAGGGACATCCAGGTTAGGTTACTGCTGTGCATGGGGCTGCCTTTGAAAGCTGTGCAGAAATTTGAACTGTTGCAGAATATAGATACCAAACCTCTGCAGTGTAATCCTTCACAGAGGAAGAGGAGGCAGCAGTAGTTGTAGGGCCCAGCCAGCAATAGTGGTTGTCTACACTCAACACACACACACAACATTTTTTTAAAGGGGGGGGAAATAAGGGGAGTGTATGAGCTCTCCTGCCAACCTAGCAGTTCCAAAGCATGTTAATGCAAGTAGATAAATAGGTACCGCTTGCGAGAAGGTAAACAGCGCTTCTTGTTCCAGCTGCATGCTATGCGCTGCAGCAAGGAGAGTCATGCCGGCCACATGATCATGGAGGCGTCTTTGGACAACGCTGGCTCTTTGGCTTTGAAATGGGGATGAGCACCACACCCTAGAGTCGGACACGACTGGACTTAATTGTCAGGGGTCACTTTTACCTTTTTACGAGCACGCTGGCAGGGGCAGCAGATCCTCACAAATTCAGACAGCAAATCTGCGGAGACTGTCCCTGATTCTGTGCAGTGTTACACAGAAGCACGTTCCCATGCGTTAAGCCGTAAATGGTGTGGCTATCTCAATGACTTCCTTCTCCCAGATGAAGATGCCTCATACTGATTCAGACTGTTGCTTCTTCTAGCTCGGTACTGTTGACTGGTGGATGCTCTCTAGGGTTTTGCAAGACCTACCTAGAAATGCCAGGGATTGAACTGAGGATTGTTCCCTCTAAGCACACAGCTCGAATCGGAGCCCCGCACAGCTTCTGTCATGTGACAATGACTCCATCACCGAGTGCGGGCTCTGTGCACTCCCTATAAAAATTACAGGGAACATTGCTGAGGACCTTCTATAACAGCAGGTTCTATATTACTAAGTTACGGCCCCTTCCCATGAACCTGCCTGTCAAGGGCAGCAGAGGGAGATCTGCCACCCAATGCCACTTCCACCACATGCCCACCTCCTGCCACCATACAGGCAGCGAGCTTGCCTCCTATTACCTTTCTCCTTTGCACATTAACAAAGTAGTTTTATTAAACAAAACAGGAAATGTGGGGCATGCTGGGAGTGTTCACAGTGCATGCTGCAGTTGCTCTTTTGCTTAAAGGGCCCGCAAAGAAGGTGAAAGGTAAGGGGCAGCAGGAGGTAGGCTTGCTGCCTTCCAATTTGCTTCCCCAGCCCCCTCACGTCCATCACGTAAGGCAACACACTGGGTGCATGGGACGCGATGGATGCGGGACGTGTGTGGTCTGCCTTAAAAGGATAAGAAGCTTTTCCCAGAGACCTGGCTTCAAAGGGACCTTATGCAACTACCCAAATTGCAGACTCATTAGCCTTTTGCACCAGCCTTACTGTTAGCAATGTTACAGAAACCCCCCTGGGCCTGAAAAAGGTGTGTTCTCCTCTACTGGATAAAATCTCACTGCTGTTGACAAGTTCTGTGGAAGAGAAAGCAGTTTTGCCATCTGGAACGATTCCTATATACTGTATCCCTCTCCACCTCATTTACTTCTCATTTGATTTTAAATCTTGGCTAGAAAACATCTCTACATCCTTTGCTCCCAAATACTTTTAAAAATGCATAAACTGTAGTAGTAATTCACCTCTGTAAATTTCCCTAAATTTTGAATGTGGAGCATAGATAAAGTCACAAGGGTACTCATGGTCGATATTAAAGACCATGGCATAAATAAAGATTTATAAGGAAATACATACCGTAATCTGTAAGGAAATAACTTTCATCCTTTTCAGAACATGGACTCACATTTAACCACAGCCTAAAATATGAATCCCACTTCTTTTGTTTTAGCAGGTATGCATCGCTCTTTCTTACTATTATACTCACCCCCCCTAATTTAAAGAGCAACACAAAGAAATGATGGTACCACAAACGTGATCCTTTTAGCCGCTCAAAGTAAAATGACTACTGGCCCAATCCTATCCTCAGCCTGCTTGTAGTGTGCCATCTGGTACGAACTCCACTACATACTATGGGCCAGCCGGGGACCATGGAGAGATAAGTAAAATAATTTTTTACTTACCTACTCTGCCTTGCCATGGTCCCCAATGGGCCTACTTGGATCTGCGCCAGCCCTTTGACTGGTGCAGGGCCGAGTGGGTCCAGGGGGGCATGTTCAGGTCAAGAAGGAGCATAGGATACCACCGGCACTGCTGCAGCTGATATCCACCCTGTCCCTTGGCTGACCTGATCCCCGCCCTGAACATCCCCCTCCCCGCCCATGGCCCACCCCTGCCGCCAATTTATCGGCACTGGCAGTGGCTGGGCTCTCCAGTGGTGTGTGCATGCAGTTACCAGCCATTTGCGCTGGTGCGCTGTCACTGTGGCTGCCTTCCATCGATGGAATGCAAGTTCCATCAGTTGAGGGCCCAGATAGGATTGGGCCATAAGTTGCACTCTTCCCCATTTATCTTTTTCTTCTTCTTGTTGCACCTGGTTGTCTCTTCCAGCAGCAGGAAGGAGTTCCCCAGGAAAGAACATGGCATGCTGGCTTAGGATAGTTTTTCCAAAGACTGGGATATAGTATCTTTGGATATGCTCTAGGCTAGGATATGGCATCTTTGACAAGATGGCAGCATCGTCCAAGCACTCGTAAGAGAACTGTGCACAGCCCCTGACACATGTCACGGGCCATTTTTGAGGAAGCTGAAACCACTAAAGCACATTGTGGACAAAATATGTCCAAAATTGCATCCACATGCACATTCCTCAGCCTTGTTAAAGACTACAGGTGGGCCCCCATATCCCCTGGGGATATGTTCCAGGCCCCTCCGTGCATACGTGAAACCGTGGATAAGAGCGAACACCCCCTCCATGGTTTCCTGAGGGCAGAGAAGCAGCCTCCATTGCAGGCAAGTAGAACGAGACTAAGTCCTAGAGAGGCTCTGCAAGGTTTCTGTTAACCTTGCAGAGCCTCTCTAGGACTTAGTCTCATTCTACTTGCCTGTAATAAGCAGCCAGAGGCTGCTTCTCCTGTTTCTTTAAGGAAAAAACGAAGCTTACTGGAAAAAAAGTAAAAGCCTGGGGGGGTCCCCACGATCTGTGGATAACTGAAACCGTGGATAGCGAATCAGTGGATATGGGGGCCCACCTGTACTTCCTAAAGCCCAAATTGAAGCCAATAAATACTCATTACTTGGACTGTAATCCAGATTATTATTTATTTTTTATTTATTTTAGGAATTTGTAGCCCGCCTTTCTCCCGAGGGCACTCAAGGCGGCTTACAACATAGTAAAATACATATAAATACATTAAAACAATTAACACATTAAAATTAATTAAAACACTTAAGATTAAACCCAATGACCAGTACAATCAAATTGCTTGATTGTTATTTAGAACTTATTGATTACATTTATATCCTGCTTTCAATAAGACAGGATATAAATATAATAGTTTTAGGAGAACTTGAGGAGATATAACCTGATTCAGATGACCTGTTTAGCTTTAGGAAGGATATCATGTGCCTTCAGATGACAGCCCCGAATATTGTGCCTGTTTATCTTTTCTCCACCTGACCTTTGATTATGCCTATCTTATGCACCCTGGAAAGAATAAAATACTTTCCACTCTGTCAATTCCAGACTGAGCTGCACTTGATATGTGGGACTTTTAAACAGGGCACTGCAGATTAGCTGAGATGTATGACACAGGGCTGCTGTTGCTAGGGAGGCAAAAACCTATTTAGGAGGTTTATCGGATTACAAAATTTGCTCTTAAAAATGAGACGGGGAGGAAGTGGAGCTATTCCAACCTTTCAGATAATTTCTGTAATATGATTTTTTAAAAAGAAAAAAAAAGAAGATTTGCTGCAACAAGGTGTAGCTGGAATAAGAAACAGACTTTGTGGTTCCAAACTGCCAGGGTGCTATTATCAGAATCTTGATGGAAGCCCAGACATTGCTTTCTGCTTGTAACGGTATAGAAATATCGTTCTAATTTTGCTATGTGCCCTTTTATATGTACTGGAGATTTGAGCAGTTTGATAGTGGCATACCACAGAAAGGACAATAAGCCAGGCAAAATGTAGCTAAAGTATTACAGAGGGAAAGGCAAATTAAGAAGGGAGATGGCTTAACCTACTAGAGATGGATAGTTTGAGGCAAACATACAATGGCTGGGATCTGAAGAGCTACTTTAATGCTTTATTCATATTTCCTAAAGTTATACAATATAACTCCCAATCCTATCCATTCCCCTGCTGACGCTGGAGCTTGACTGACAATGTTGTCAACTCAAATGACTTGTGGATTTGTAAAACTAAAACGTAATGAGAAATTGTGTAATTATGTAATTTGGAAGAAGTGCTAGATCATGCCCCAGGTTATTTTCTTGCTCGCCCTTTGTGGAAAGATAACAGGAAATGCCATCCAGCCCCCTCACGTCCATCATGTAAGAAGGATCTCTCCAAACTGGGAGAATGGGCAGCAAAATGGCAGATGCGCTTCAATGTAAGTAAGTGCAAAGTGATGCACATTGGGGCAAGAAATCAAAACTTCACATACACGCTAATGGGTTCTGAGCTGTCTGTGATGGATCAGGAGAGAGATCTTGGGGTGCTGGTGGACAGGTCGATGAAAGTGTTGACTCAGTGTGCGGCGGCTGTGAAGAAGGCCAATTCCATGCTCGGGATCATTAAAAAAGGGATTGAGAATAAAACAGCCAATATCATTATGCCCTTGTACAAACCTATGGTAAGGCCACATCTGGAGTATTGCGTCCAGTTCTGTTCACCACACCTCAAAAAGGATATAGTTGAATTGGAATAGGTGCAGAAAAGAGCGACCAGAATGATTCGTGGCCTGGAACACCTCCCTTATGAGGAAAGGCTACAGCATTTGGGGCTTTTCAGTCTAGAAAAAAGGCGCCTGAGGGGGGACCTGATTGAGATGTATAAAATGATGCATGGAATAGAGTGGATAGAGGGAAATTCTTCTCCCTCTCGCATAACACCAGAACCAGGGGACATGCACTAAAATTGAGTGGAGGGAGAGTTAGAACGGACAAAAGAAAATATTTCTTCACCCAGCGTGTAATTCATCTGTGGAACTCCTTGCCACAGGATGTGGTGATGGCACCTGGCCTAGATGTCTTTAAAAGGGGTTTGGATAGATTCATGGAGGAAAAGACCATCACAGCTTACAAGCCATAAGCAACCTCCTGGTTTTAGAAGTAGGTTTTTCTCTGTGACAGGTGCAAGGGAGTAACAACAGGAAACAGGTTATCTTGTTGGCTGTGTGCTCTCGGAGGCATCTGGTGGGGCCACTGTGAGATACAGGAAGCTGGACTAGATGGGCCTTTGGCCTGATCCAGCAGGGCTCTTCTTATGTTCTTATGTTATGAAGCAAATGTTAATATGAACTATCCAATGTGAGGCAACACCTTGCAAAAATCAAGCTTTTCATTAGAAGCACCATTGCTCTCCGCATCCAGCCACCAGGATAGCTTTGTGCCAAGTGGGTTTTGGTTCAGTGATCGGTTGTGTATGACCTTCATGATAGTTGTCTACACAGTAGAAAGCATACCTCAGCAAAAGCCTTAGTTGAACTAAAATGTGCATCTTGTCTACACTAGAACTTACAGCACATGTAAGGGTCATTCCATGTAAAATCAACCAATGAAAAATCCTTGACGTCATGGATTTTGTTCATTTTCGGTACATTTGTACCTTAGCATGAGATGTTTAAAAATTATTTTTTTCAGATTTTTTTGTCCATCTGTTTTTGAGATATTGAATGTTCAAAATTGCCAAAAAAAGGCCAAAATTAACTTGTCACCATACCTTCAAATGCTGGTTACAGGATAACAATGAACGGTACAGACATGGGACAGATGTCATTTTAAAGATTATGAATAGGGCTTTCACTTGATGTACAAGATGACAAAATTGTAAATTTTCAAGAAATTCAAAAATATTCAAATAATATTAATTTTGAAATTTTGGAAAATTGAACTTTTTTAAAATTTTCAAAAAAAATCACACTTAAAGGTATATGTCTTGTAGTCAATCATTCAAAATTTCAAGATGGTATCTCAATGGTATCATACAAAAATTAAATTTTCTTGTTGGCAGTGACCAGGAATTAAACCCCACAAGTCCATTTTTCTACAGTTTACATTGATAAAATTATGTGGTAAACTGAAATGAATCCAAAAATTTATAACAGGACTTATAGAGATAGATTTATAGAGAATGAATTCACTTTCTATTCTTTTACAGGATCAGCTTTTTGGTAAAACTATCAAAATCATGAGCTTTTTACTTCTGTTCGTAGTTTTAAAATTTTCCTTTAGTTTCTGAATAATTTCTGAATCAGCACAGTGACATTTTTCCTCATCTAAATCATCTTCAGAACTAAAAAAATAATTCTTTGTAGGTCCTTTTAATCTTCCCCATCTTTTCTTTGCACTTTAGATACTTTCTTCTTGACTCACCAAGGGAAGTCAAAGAGGCATTTAAGTGGGTTTGGACAGTGTGTTTTTAGTGAAGCTTTCTAGGACATTTTTGTTGTGAAGCTGCTTTATTAGTCTTTATTAAGTTTAATTCATTAACTGTTTGATAATTACATGATTTGAAATATGGAGGAGAATAAGTGGTCAAAAAACTGTTGCAGCCCTTTTAAAAAAAGGGGGCACTGGGTTAGTAAAGACTTGAGGAATGTAACTGATTGGATGGTTTCACTAAATAGTGAAATCAAACCACACATGAAGAGAAGCCTTGTCAGATGGAAAACAATATACTTGAAAAGGAAATTCCTCCTGAGAATTATGAGATTCCTGGTCTTAGTCATATAAAGGAGTCTGAGTATTTGGACCCTGATACAGCTTTAAGCCACTTATACGGAGCAACGAAGCAGCCCCGCCCCCTCACCTTCGGAGCCTTTCAGGGCTTCCCTGAAAGGCTCCGAAGGTGAGGGGGCGGGGCTGCTTCATTGCTCCGTGTAGGAGGCTCCAATTTCAGCAGAACTTACAGCTCCGCCCCCCCCCCCCGTAGTGACGCCAGTGTTTCCAAGGTCTCCAAGAGAAGCAGGTTGGGTTTAAAGGTGCTGGTCCCTGTTCCTAAGGCAGCTGCTCTGGCAATACTATGAAGCGCCCTGCTGCCCCGGAACGTGGCTTAGTAGGAGAGGGTACCCTCCTGAGTGCCAGGTGTTGTAGTAGTGAGCGCCCAGTGTGACCCATCTTCTGATACATTGGGGGCAGAGAGTCCTGGGATATGTTGATTATTATTTTTTCACTTTCCCCCTGGAGCCCCCATTGCCTTACCTGTTGGGTGTGTCTGTGACCAAGATTGCAAACTCCAGGAGGCTATACAGGTGTGCCTGGGACCCCACTGGTGGATAGATTTGAAGCTATTTAGAGTCTTGCAGGTCAATAAGATTGTACAGTTTGAAGTATGCTTTGCCTTTCCCTGCATGAATAGGAAAGGGAGAGCTCCTGCCTGAGTCTTGCCAATCCATGTCCTTCCACTCTTCTCTCGAATGTGGCAAGTCTCCACTAGCAATGGAGAGAGAGAGAGAGAGAGAGAGAGAGAGAGAGAGAGAGAGAGAGAGAGAGAGAGAGAGAGAGCGAGCAGCAAAGGTTTAGAGCAGGGCTTCTCAACCTTTGGAGACCCAGGTACCCCCTATCACGGTCCAATTTTCTGAAGTACCCCCTGCTAATTAACTGCTAATTAATTGGATTAATCAATTAATTAATTAGGCAATTAATCGTTAAATTAAAAGTACTAAAACAATTTTAAATGTGAAAAATGTCTTAACTGTGTGTGTGTGGGGGGGAGAGACACACATGCAATTGGATTAATCAGTCAATTAATTAATTAAGTAATTAATTAATTAAGTAATTAATCGTTAAATGTCATATTTAACTGTGTGTGTGTGTGTGTGACACACACACACACACACACACACACACACACACACACACACACACATGCAAGGATCTCTTTTTCATTCACACTTCAGTCACACTTCCCAAAATCAGCTCCTCCCTCCCCCACCCCACCAAAGTACATTTTCCAAAGTACAAAAATAAGCCCAAAATCAACATCAGAGAGACAGAAGGACTCAGAAAATAATTACAATTTAAAATCCATGTTAATTAACACTTAATTAGCTGCTTATGGGGCAGATAAGGAGCAGGGCTTGGCGTACTGCCAGCAACAGGTCCGCATACCCCTAGAGGTATCCGTACCACAGGTTGAGAACCCCCTGGTTTAGAGGAAGAACTTCAAGCCCACTATCCAGGAATCTGGCCTGAGTTCCCATGATCCTCTGCAAGCGAATGGCAGGAATAAGCCACTCCATCCAAGGTTTCAGATTTGTCCACCCACAGGACTTGCTCCACATGGCATCCCATGAATGCAAAATGTTACACCGGAACTGCCAAAACGTTCCAAGAACAGGGAAACTATGGCAGAGAAAGACTTGGTGGATTCAGTTAGGAAGAGAACGAGGAGAAGGCGAAAAGTGGGTGTTGAGAGCCAAAATTTGCGAACTTTATAAAAAGTCATAGGAGCCTTTTCAGAACGTACGTTCTTATTTCTTGGAAGACGCGTTCTTAGAACTAATCGCAATATTGTATTCATTTGAATAAAAATGCCTCCAGCTTTCTTTTTCCTTGAATCCTTTTAATTATACATGTTAGCAACAAAGAAGGCATTTTACAATCCTAATAGAAGCCAATATCTCTTGAAGGATAAAGCTGTGAGAGGCAATTAATTTCACCAAGGTTCCAAATGTCACGACAGCAATACTGTTCGGGCCAAACTAGATGTGGCAGAGGAAGCCAAGCTAGTTGATTCATGTGTCTCCTCCATTCATTCATGCATAAAGCAGGGTGGGTGGGTGGGTGGGAGTGGGGTTTAATTTTCACAGTGAGAGGTATTTGTGGGTGAGGGGAACTGAGCCCTCCTCTCCTCAGTCCCTTGCTGTGCTCTGATGCTTCAAGCACTTTTCTTCCTAGCCTGACGCACTTCATATGAGAGTTGGGTTGGGAGAGAAAGGCTTGTATAAGCTGTCGATCGAAAGGTCGGCAGTTCGATTCCCGCGACAGGATGAGTGCTTGTTGCTTGGCCAGCTCCTGCCAACCTAGCAGTTCCAAAGCATGTCAATGCGAGTAGATAAATAGGTACCGCTTGCGGGAAGGTAAACAGCGCTCCGT
This sequence comes from Plestiodon gilberti rubricaudatus, assembly GCA_026170595.1. NCBI lineage: Eukaryota > Metazoa > Chordata > Lepidosauria > Squamata > Scincidae > Plestiodon > Plestiodon gilberti. The sequence goes on along the minus strand of JANXHW010000002.1, from coordinate 20,011,724 downwards.
GTTCCAGCCGCATGCTACGCACTGTGGCAAGGAGAGTCATGCCGGCCACATGACCACGGAAGTGTCTTCGGACAACGCTGGCTCTTCGGCTTTGAAATGGAGATGAGCACCACACCCTAGAGTTGGATACGACTGGACTTAATTGTCAGGGGATACCTTTACCTATCTATGGAGCATGGGGACATAAAATGGGGGAGGGGGAAGTTCTTCTGTTGTAAAAACCAGACCCTTCTCCGGGCTGCAGGTGCGAATGAGGCGGACAGGTGAGCAACCAATGTCCCTTCATGATTAGAATTTCATTGCTTTGCTTTGCACATGGACATATTTCTTCAATCATCCAAGGGTTGGTAAGCCAATGACTGGTAGTCTGGAGTAGAGGCTTTTGCACATACTTTGCAGATGTAAAGCCCTGGATTATCTTTTGCGCGCACAACTAAAGACCCTTACAAGATTGGGGGAGACTTTTGCCAGAGGCCTTGCTGAGCAGTCGTGACAGCTCATGGAGTGGTTCTCCAGGGTTTCCAGCAGAGGCCGTTCCCTACTCTTGTTTGTACCCAAGATCTTTTTAACTGGAGATGTCAGGGGTCTTCTTGTGAAGTGTGTTCTTCATACTGAGCTGTGATCCCTCCAGTAGACTGACACAATGCAAGGCAGCTCCATATGACTCCTGGCCCCAGTCTTTAGTTGCCTTCTTTGGTTTAAGGATTGTTGTTGTTTTGAGTGACAATAGGGTACAACTCCTGTAAGATGTGAGAAATGGGCAGCTTTGAAAAAATTGTGGGCTGCTCTTTTCAAGATAATCTCAAAGCAGGAATTCCCCATGCACAATTTCCTTCTTCGTTAGAGGCTATTGTTTAGCCCTTAGTGACAATCATGATTTTTTGTGCCATAATATAGAAAACAGCGGTTCAGTGGGGCACTGCTGTAATTTCAACACAAATTAGTGCAATAATTTCTTGGCTGCGGAAAGATTCCTTTCCATTTTTAATTGACACAGATTCTTGAAAGTGTGCATAATATGTTGCTCCTTAGCAGGGAGTGATTACTGCCAGATCACGTTGCCCATTTTTTACCCTTCTTCCAGGGTTTTGTATGATCATTTCTTCAGCTTTTGTGGGAAATGTAACAGGGAAAGAGCCCCACCCACCCAAGCCATTACCACTGCACTTGCTTTTCTCTTCTCCTTATTCATGCTGCCTACACAGACATGCTGTCCCTAATAGACTCCCCAAGCCTTGCAAATCTTAAAACACATTATGCATTTCAATGGAGATTTGACATTTATATATACAGGGATGGCATTCTATATGGGAACTCTAGGGTCTCTGGTTTTGGGGCCTCCATAAGTGCACTAATCTAGCCTCATCATAAGAACACATTATAGTATCATGTGGCAATGTATGAACTGGTTTTTAATGTAAAACAAAACCTGGGCCAGGGGATGGACTGTAGGGGTCCATTATTCCCTCCAGCTGAAGGAATTGGAAGGATCTAGCAGCCACCTCCAACATACCTCTCTTTGCGGTAAAAATTAAGCCACCCATGTTTTATATGTAATTATGAGCTGTCGATCGAAAGGTCGGCAGTTCGAATCCGTACGACGGCTCCTGCCAACCTAGCAGTTCGAAAGCAAGAAATTGCAAGTAGATTAATAGGTACCGCGTTAGTGGTACGGTAACAGCGTTCCATGCGCCTCGGTGTCGAGTCATGCCGGCCTCATGACCATGGAAACGTCTTCGGACAGCGCTGGCTCTTCGGCTTTGAAACGGAGATGAGCACCGCTCCCTAGAGTCGGACACGACTGGACTTAATTGTCAAGGGATACCTTTACCTTTACCTAGGGAGGAGCAGAGTCTTACTTTTTGTGTTGGCTCTCTTAGTATGGCTTTAGAAGGTTACACTAGCTATGAGCTAAGATTGGAGCAGTCAGGTGGTGGGGGTTGTACTGGTATCATTAAGGGCTCCCTACTTTTTCTCCCATATTTGGAGTACTGATTAGGGCGTGCCTAGATTTAAACCAACAGGACTGCAACCGTCACATCTCGTTTGGCATAATAAGTCTCTGCAATTGTTTTTGAGCAATTGCAATCTACTCCAGCTGAACGGAATAGCTGCCCCCCCCGGCCCCTTTAGATCCATTCTAGGTAGAATCATATGTAACAGTGAGCTGAGGCAGCAGGTAAGAATGTGCATTGTCACTGTGCGTTGCAAGAAGGTGCATTCCACCTGAAGTGTGCGTTGCAAGGTGAAGTGCATTCCAACCCACAGGGTGCAGTGTGGACAGGGCTCACATGAAACATGCACATCTCATCCAAGTACGCAGCGCATAGTGCAGGGGTGGCCAAACGTGCTTCATGTAAGAGCCACATGCGATAAACTTCAGATGTTTGAGAGCCGCAAAAGAGATGTTTGAGAGCCGCAATATTTAAGAAGCATTTAAATTCTTAAATAAATTTACTCACTATTAACATTAAACTTATGTTTTAATCCAGTGAACTCTCAGTTTATACCTGGTAAATAATTATAAAGCTTGAAAATGTCTTATTTATCTTTTATATTAATTGTGATGCAAAAAGGAGCTCAGCCAATGTATTTCCTAGAGCTGCACGTTATACGTCAAAGAGCTGCGTGTGGCTCAGGAGCCACAGTTTGGCCACCCCTGGTATAGTACAAATTCCCCCAAATGGAACTTGTTTGCATCTCTCGTGTGAAACATAGGATTTGAGTCTGTCTCCAAATGATGACCAGCACGTTAGTAGAGAACAAGCCAAGCCACACATACAACAAAGTGGGATGCATGGGAGTTTCTGCTTCACACGGTTGAGCCGCCCCCAGATAGATGGGGGAGGAGGAATTTGCAGTGACAGTCAGGAATGTAAGTTGCCCTTGTTCATCTAGCGCAGTGTTTCCTAAACTTTTTCAACCTGTGGCTCCCTTGACCATTGGCGACCATTAGCAGTGGCTCCCCATTACATTATGTTGATGCCTGCCAATTGGTATTGCACTGTTTTCCGAGAGGATTCCGTGGCACTCCGTGGCTCCCTTGGCTGGTTTCCACGGCTCCCCTGGGAGCCACGCCTCCCAGTTTGGGAACCACTGATCTAGCGGAATGGAAGGTTGTGGGAGTCTTGCCTTTGCATGTTTTTAGTCTTCAGATAGGGCACATCATGTGTGCATTTCTGGAGGCAGCCAGGAATGTATCTGTACTTGAAGAAGCCAAGCTGCATTTACGTGTATGTGTACATTTAATAAAATGTGCTAATGAAGAAAATGAACAATTCATCTACTTTGTGTTAATCAAACTGAAACGAATGTGTGTGTAAACACTTTAATATCCTATTTGCTATTCATACTACAGTAATGCTGGCAAGACACTCGCAGAAAGAAAATGAGCATTTCTGAGACCATTTGCACAGGTTCTTCAAACTTGTCAGGTACTGGCTTCCAGGTGGAGAGCCTTGTCAGGCTGTAGCTGGTTTATTCTCTCTGCCGGAGGTTCTCAGGCTGTCCAATTTACAGCCTCCTACAATTTACTCTTTTATGGAAAAGAAACAGGCTCAGATAGGCATACAGATTGAGACTTCAGCTGATAGAAAGAAACTTGGCCAGTTTATTCAGATGACTCATTGTGAAGAACGAGGGGTAGGCTAGATTTTAGTCATGCAACCCATGGTATCGTAGAATTGCACAAATTGGCTTTTCTAGTTGATGTTTGCTGGTCATTTTATAATTGTTTCTTTAGTGGCCTGAAAGAAGCCTACTGTATTTGCTGAAACTCATTGGACTTTCAAAAATATCTCACAATACCTTGTAATACATTGTATTTTCTTCATCTGTTTGGGGGTCCTTCCACTTTTACATTGCTGACAGTTGCCTTTTTACTTTTTTTTTTTTTTGCCATGACTTCAGTTATACAACATTTTGGCACAAAAGCAACCAAATCTGTAGGATGTGTCACCTGAAACTAACTTGCAACCATTTCTCTCATAGTATTTCATATAGCCATCTTGCTGTGTTTTATTTTCTTCTTCGTGTTTAGGAGCATCAGGCTGGATATTGACGTGACTGTACCTGAAAAATATTCTATATGAGATCACCACCAAACCAATTACTGTATATTGGTCCAATTCAGACAGCTAGATGCCTGTGGTATTGCTATTGATTCTTCTTGGGGAGTTGCAGGGCCCTTATCCAACAGTTTTTGGCAAATGCTTCTCTGGTTTAAGGCTCATAAGAGTTGAATGAAGAACCCTAATGTATTAATGAGAAAAGGTGCTCAGACTTCAAATAAGTCGCAATCTTCTCATTCATTTATGTTCAGGTCATGGACTTTATACAAGTCTAACAGCCCAATCCTGTGTAACTCTTGTACCAGTGTAACAGTAGATCCACCAGTGTAAGTGCACTTATGCCAGTGTAACTTGCCGTACGCCGGCGGACACTGGCATAACCCCCCTCGGATGCTGTGCAGGCGCAGTTCAGATGTGGAACGGACGCCGCTGCAACTCCACCGGTGCAGGGGGCATTTCGGGGGCATTTGGACACCCCTGGAATGCCCCCTGCACCGGCGGAGTTGTGCTGGCATCCATCCCGGGTCCAAACTGTGCATGTGTGGCGTTTGAGGGGGCTTTATGCCAGTGTCCGCTCTGCATCTGTCAGCATACGGCAAGTTACACTGGCATAAGTGCACTTACACCGGTGGATCTACTGTTACACTGGTGCAAGAGTTACACAGGATTGGGCTGTAAGAGCCCAATCCTATGCATGTCTACTCAGAATTAAGTCCTATTGTGTTCAGTGGAGCTTACTTCCAGGAAAGTGTGCATAGGATTGCATAGTTACCTTGGTGCCATGTGTTACCTTGGATGTACAGTCAATGACATCTCTGTATTTTCACGTCCTCAGCCACTCACTGATGTGATGATTCCTCATTTCTATGCAGACTGTTATTTTTTTCAGTGAAAGTGTGGTGGTATGTAGCACAGCACTTGTAGCAACATATTATTATTTTTATATTTGCATTGTTCCCTTTCTCCAAGGCTCAGGAGCTCCTGCATGCATTCTTCCCCACGTTATTCTCACAACAATCTTGTGAGGAAGTAATGCTGCGGAGAGAGAGAGAGAGAGAGAGAGAGAGAGAGAGAGAGAGAGAGAGAGGGAGGGAGGGAGAGCTGGGGCAGCTACTGAGAAGGCCCTGTCCCGTGTCCTGAGTTGAGCGAAACTGCAGATTATCTTCCTTAAATGCATGACACCACCTCATGCCTTCTTCCTCATCTTCCAATAACAGTTAATGCAGATGCATGATGAGATCTCATCTCAGCATTGTCCCCTCTAAAGCAGCAGCCAATGAAATGTAGTTGGGGTGGCAGACTGCTGAGCATATGTGGCTGCTTAAACTCAACATTACCAGCAAATATCGGAAGAAGATATGGTGCAAAGATCAGCTATATGGTCTAAGGCAGTGGTTCCCAAATTTTTGTGTGCTGCGACCCACCTTGCCGTCCACGGTGGGTCATGACCTGATGCTCAATGCTTCCCTGCAAAGCACTTTTAGGAGCTTCTGGAGGCCGCTTCTGGGTTATGCCAGGCCCACAATGCACTCCATTGGCCTCTGTGGGCCTCAGAACGCCTCCTGGAAGTGACCGGAAGTCGCAGACACAAACCGGAAGTAAACCGGAAGTCACATCCAGTCACTTACGGGAGGCGTTCCGAGGTTCGCAGAGGCCAATGGAATGAGTTGCGGGCCCGGCGCAACCCAGAAGCAGCCTCCAGAAGCTCCCAAAAGTGCTTTGCAGGGAAGCATTGAGCGTCAGGTTGCGACCCACCACGCATTGGGCTGTAACCCACTGGTGGGTTGTGACCCACAGTTTTAGAAACACTGGTCTAAGGTAATGTGCAGTCCAGAGACAAGATACCCATACCCACAATGGGAATGACGACACGCATTCCTTAGCAGATTTTTTTATACTGCTGTAACTGAGGAGATGAAGCATCAGCTATATTGTAGATTGTGATGGCAACACTTGTTTGTCATTTCTGCAAGTATTGATCCTGTAACAGCTTCTCTGTTCTATTTAGCTTCTTCTGCTGTGAGTGTTGGAAAATCCACCCATTTTGAAAGCCACACATTCCTGTCTATCTGAATATCCGTTTTTGCGCTCCTGAGGTCATGTTGCCCATCAGGACTTGTTTCTTTCGGTCCAGTTTCAAGCAGAGGCAGAGACATCCCTTTATCAAACCATATTTTAGTTCTTTGATTCAGCAGATATTGCTAAGTAAAATGTATCTTCCAGCCAACATATCAATCAAAACAGCTTGTTCTACAGAGTACAGTACAGTACTGTGCAACTCTAAGAGCATTTGTGTCACTATTATAGTAATTATTCTAAGCATCATTTTTATGACTCACAGAAAGGTAGTTTTTACATAGTGTACTGAGACACCCCCTGTTCCTATGCAATTTTATGATCTGCATAACTACTGAGCTAGGAGGTAAGGCTGGCAACATTCTGTGCTACGAACATGGAAGACGGTTTGCGCTATACAAGTTTAGATATGAGTAATGCAAATTATGCAAACCTTATGCCATTTTTCCAAACTGTATAACCAACAGTTTCTGTATTGTACCTTGGGGATCCTTGTATTTGTACCTTGTATTTGTACCTTGGGGATCATTTTGATCGAAAGATGGGATATAAAATCTAAAAATAAATAACTAATAAACATTAAGACAACCTTGTATTAGAATAGAACACTGCAGTTAGATAATTATAGTGATTATATACCATATGGATTGGAGCTACGGTGCAAACATGTTCTGTTTATTTATGTTTTGGAATGAAAGAAGAACAATCTCAGGAAAATAATCATAGCAGTGCTTTCACTAAGGAATACTAGTCAAAGTTCTGAATACAAAATCAGTACATGGGAATTTCCTTTGCAAGGCATAATTGCTATTGTCATGCGTTATTTTGCAAATGCTATCATTCTTTTGGTAGAGATACATGCTGGTAACATGTATCTGGAGAGACAACTACAGGTCACTCCATGAGAACTCTCAGGTGCTGTCAAGGTGCTTGTTCCTAGTGATGGCTACACAGCGGTGTCATGGCACCCTGTGTGTGTGTGTGTGGGTGACATTGACAGCCCAATCCTCCCTAAGTATCTGGCAGGCAGATCCTATCCCTGTTCCAGGAGCAGCCGGGAGGTCTAGGGGATGTTCGTCCTTTTCCCCCAAGTGGCCTCCTTGGATTTCCACCAGCTATTTAACTGGCGCAAGTCCGAGGAGGCCCTGTAATGGTCGCACCGGCCCAGGAAGGGGACTGGGATATGGTGGCCAATGGCCCCCTCCCTCGCTGCCCGCCCCCCGCATCTGCCAGTGCTGGACTTACTGTCTCCAGCGGCCGCAGGGACGATCCGGCAGCAGAGTGAGGGCGGCTGACCTCCGCGCTGGCCGCCCTTACTCTAAAGTTGTTGTGAACATGCTTTACGGCACGTTCACGATGCCTTGGAATGCCGGAGCGCTTGCTCCGCCGTTTTAACTTTGGGTAGGATTGCAGCCACAAAAGGACACACACCCTGTGACGTCACCACCGGAAGTGACGTCGCTGCCGCCACCACCACAAAGGGCTTCCCAGGTGCGGGGCGGGCGTGAGGGCCAAACATTCGCACCGCCACCCACCCAACTTTTGCACCACTGCCAATTCCACCACCCATACGGCAGGGTTGTCGTCCCACCGCTTTGTTGCCCCTTGCGTGCCGCCTGGGGGCCCTGGCCCCCCACCCCCATGGCAACGCTTCTGTGGCTACACAGAACCTACATGTGTTCTCCATCCTTAGGTTTCGTTTTCTGTTGAAATACAGAGCTTGATGACATTAGGTATCTCTCTAACAACCTTTTTTTAAATGTATGCCTGCCTGCCTCTTAAAGTGCTTCGAAAGGGTAGGGCCAGGCACATAGGAAGTCGTATCTGACTCTGGTTCCCATGAGCTTGAGTCACTCCCCTTTGCCCGCTTACCTCTGGTCTTCCTGAAACATGACTTATTGGGTATCTCTGCCCAGGAGGAACAAGCTGGGCCTGTCTACATCATGATCTTCCACTTGCGTCTCCCATGAAGATCTTTCCCTCTGGTGGCAGGAGGGTGCTGAACTGTAAGTGGACTCTTTAAGTTGGGGGGAAGTTTGAGATAGAACCTGTTTTTACTTAATTTTAATCTCAACTGTAGAAGTTGACTGTTTTTCCCTTGTTCCATTCTAATCTCCAATAAATCATTTATTTTGATTGATAAAAGCCAATTTCCCTGGTGCCTTAACCCAAAGAGCAACTGGCCACCCATCTCTGATGCCTTTCTCAGCCTTGCCCATTACCCAGAGAAGGCTTGTGTGTGTGTGTGTGTGTGTGATTGTGATTGTGATTGTGATTGTATGGGGATGTGCGGATGAGAGAAGGAGAGGTGAAGCAAGGAGGTCAGTCAAGGTGCTCCCCATCCTCCTTCCTCCTCAGGTAACTCAGCTGGGGCACTGTTGGTTGACAGAGAGATCACCAGCTGGGTGAAGTTTTGATGTGACCCTGACCACACCTTACTAGTGGGACCAGGTACCAACTCACATGTACAGCTATGGCATGACTGTATGTGTGGTTTTGATGTGATCTCAGGGTGAAGCACCAGCTTTTCCAAAGGAGAACATGGTCTTATTTGGTTCTACCTGGGGAATCGCCACACCAAGATACAATCACTTTGTTTGCATACGTTCTCTTTCACAGAGCTCAATCCTCACTGAAAAGCCGGTGACGGAACGAGCATTCCATCGCCGGGAGACGTCGCGAACGTGCCGTAAAGCACGTTCGTGATGACTTGGGAGCAAGGAAGGCCAGCGCAGAGGCTGGCCTCCCTTGCTCTGTTGCTGGAGTGCCCGTGCGGTCGCCAGGCGAGGTAAGCTGGGATCCAGCGGGCGTGGGAGCGTTTTGGCGGGTGAGGGAGAGGGGCCATTAGTGTAGCCAGCCCACGAGGGGGCAGGGGATGGCCTCGGCCATATCCTGGTTCCCGCCGTGCCGACTAGGCTGTTACACGGCCTCCTCTACTTCTGCCAGCTATTAAGCTGGCGGAAATCCGAGGAGGCCCATCGGGCTGGGCTGGCGTTTCACCCGGGGAAGGGGAGAAGCGTCCCCTTCCCCGAGTAGACCTCCAGCCCGGCGGCAGCATGACCGCCGGGGCTCAGGATCCGGTGTGTTGCCCTGGGCCGCCGGCCAGATCCTTACACAGGATTGCGCTGCCCATGTACCTTTGGTCTCACAAAGCCCTGTTCCATTTGCTCCCACCTGTAGTTTGAAGTGGTACTGTCCTGGAAACACTGTAATGCTCATTTCTCCTGAATCATGTATGAACTGGCCCTTAGTTACACTAGGGAAAGCTTGAACAGCTGTTTTGTTGCCTTTAGAAGACTCACTGTGATAATTTGAGAATCCCTCCTGTAAACATAGTTGCTGTGAAATCAGTTTATTTTAACAGATACGGTTTTTACAGATCATGTTCTGTTCAGCTCTAGGCAGTACCCACTGAACGTTGTGTACAGTGGGGTCTTTGAAAAGAAAATCTCAAAACAATCTTGCTGTGTGCTGCTTTCCTTCTGTAAGGCAGCAAACCTGCAATCTTTTGTTAATAAAGATTATAGAGGGATATAAACAAGGAACAAAGTGACTTTTTTGCTCTGTGTGTGTGTGTGTGTGTGTGTGTGTGTGTGTGTGTGTGTGTGTGTGTGTGTGTTTAACTGTAAAATGAATTTTAAAAAAACAAATCCTAGCACAGTGCAAAAGCATTAAAATGTGCAGAAAGCCACTCTCATTTTCCTTCTCTCTTGGCAATGAGCCATTTTGCACATTGTGTTACTGGCATGCTTTAATTAGCCCTAATTCATACTTTATAATAACTGTCTGGAAAGTTTTTGATGTGCTTGTTATGAGGAAGAGTTGCATTTTTTTTTATCGGCATATGTTTCTTGTTAGCTTGCAGAAGAAGTTGCTAATGCTGCTGCACCAAGAGTTGTGCAGATCCCTTCAGGATGGGCAGGGATAAACAACTTCAGGTTGTGCACGAATAAACAATTAACAGCTTCAGGGCCTCAGAATTCTGGATCTCAGGGACATTCCCCTCCCAAAAAAATCATGATGATGATGATATAATATCTGGCCTGTAGTGCACATGCATGAAAAGGCATGCCCATGAACACTAAGGCACCATGCAGAGCATAGCCTGACTTCTGACAGGCTTTACTCCCTCCCCCATGTTTCATATTGGGGTAATTATAAATAGATACTGTATAATGGTCATTATCTTGGATCACTCAGAAGCTGAGGTTCGGAAGTTTAGAGAAGGCACATTCATTCACACAATACGTTTCTCTCTACATTCCTGTGATGTCTATCCAGTCCATATATAGTCTTCCCTCTTCTTCCAACTCTGCAACCAGAATTCCCAAATTCTGCAACACACACACACACACACACACACACACACACACACACACACACACACACACACACACACACCTACCATCTTAACTGTAATCAAAACAAATTATGAAAAGTCAGTTCATGCAAATGCATCTGGTTTGCATAATCTATGCAAGACAAAGAATCTGGTTGTTTTTTTAATCACAGGATGTCAGAATTTGTAACCATAGTATATGGACTGTAAATAATTCCAGTCTTGACAGAAGCTATTACACGAAAGTAATATAAAAAATCTGTAGGGAGTCTAAAAATATACGTCGAAGTCAGCCTTGCATTGGGGAAGGACTGTATAGATTGTACCGAAGGAAAATTACTGTGGAAAAATAAGCCACAGATCCAGAAGGTCTCTTTCAATGATGAGCTCCAGTAATTGGCACCAAGGGCAATTTTTTGTTCGACAATTGTGTAATCACAAGCTCTATACTGTACTTCACAGAAAAATGTTCTCACCGCAGAATCTATTAAGTATTGTTATTGTTTGAGATAACACAAATCAAATAAGAGGCAGTTGAGAGATAAGAGAAAAATTCACTGATTTAAACTTTTTTACTAGGAAGTGTCATACTCATTCACTCACGGCCCAATCCTATTCAAAGCCCCGTGCTCGGATGCAGTGGCGCTGGGGCGGGCTCCACTGTATCCAGTGTGGGGCTAGAGGTCTCCTCGAGGGAAGGGGATGATTGTCCCCTTCCCCCGTGTCAAGCCCCAGCATCCTCTATGGGGTTACTCGGAAGCGTGCCAGTGCTGTGTTTAGGGAGACTTTGCCAGTACCATATAGAATGTTCATCTCTTTTGTTTCAAAACAAAACAAACCCAAAAAGCCACACACAAGAGATTCTGTTTTCAAGTGACTTTGTCAATAGAAGCATCAGGATTATAATGAAGAAGAATGATAGGGAAGATGTGGCCTATGCCCAGCAGAGCAGATCTACCTGAAGTTACCTGAACAGGGCCTTAAAAAAAAATGCAGATGTCCCATGGGCTACATCAGTGGTTCCCAAACTGGGAGGCACAGCTCTCAGGGGAGCAGCAGATACCAGCCAGGAGGGGAGCCGCGGAGTGCCACGGAATCCTCTCAGAATACGGTGCAATGCCAATTGGCAGGCATCAACATAATGTAATGGGGAGCCGCAACCAATGGTCACCAATGATCAAGGGAGCCACGGGTCAAATACGTTTGGGAAACACTGGGCTACATATTGAACATATGAAGCTGCCTCTTGCTGAGTCAGACCTTTGGATCATCATCTCACTATTGTCAACACAGAATGGCAGCAGCTCTCCAGGGTTTCCTACTTGGAGATATCAGGAATTGAACCTGGGACCTTCTGCAAGTAAAGCAGGTGCTCTGCCGCGGAGTTACAGCCCTTCCTCATATGTGCATTTGAGGTCCCTCCTTCCTTCTCTATTCAATGTTGTACAATGTTGTACAATGTGTACAATGTTGATTGTTCCTCCAACTCCCCCCATCGCTCCTTCCCTTCAAGAAAGGCCTGTGGCAGCAAATTTGTTTTCTGTTAGATTCCTCAATTCCACCACTTGGAACCAGGTGCAAAAGAGTGGTGGTGTTGGGGGGAGGGGGAGACACAACACAGAAGGAATAGGGAACCTCTGAGGAGGAATTTGTTTTTGGTACTTCTTGTAGGCAGAGAACTTCAGTTCTTGCTGTGGGAGTCCGGAACCTTTGCACATCTATTGCTAAATGCCCAGAGATCTATTAGTAGTTCCCAAATGACTTTCAGCGCATGCCTGAGCTAAATTGTTTGCAAGAGTGAGATGATGTTTGAGGTATTTTCTGAACCAGCATAAAACATGCCCCTAAAACAGACCCTCTGGAAGGAGGAGATGACTAGAGATGAATGCAGTGTCAACTCCAGTGTATTGGATAGGAGCAATCTATCTGTGGGGCAGACACGTCCTCTTCAGCCCTGTGGGGCAGACACGTCCTCCGTAAAGCAGTGTTTCCCAAACTTTTTTGATCTGCAGCTCCCTTGACCATTGGCGACCATTGGCCGCGGCTCCCCTTTACATTATGTTGATGCCTGCCAATTGGCATTGCACTGTTTTCTGAGAGGATTCCGTGGCACTCCGCGGCTCCCCTGGGAGCCACACCTTCCAGTTTGGGAAACACTGACATAAAGGATAGAAGAAATCTAGGCAAATCCCATTCAGACATGTTGTTGCACTGTTGAGAAGGGAAACTGCTAACTGAGGACACTATCCACCTGGGAACGTTATTTAAACTAGGGAACAAGTCATCTAGAAACGTCATTGAAATGAATGGGAGCTGTGCAGACTTATTACTGCACATAGCTCCTATTCATTTCAACGAGGCTCAGCACCAGTGCAGTGTAGTGTTTAGAGTTGAACTAGAGTTGGGGAGAGTTAGATTGAAATCCCTACTCACCCATAAAGCTCACTGGGTGACCTTGAAACAATTGTGTTGCCTTCTCTCAGCCTAGCTACCTCACAGTGCTGTTGTAATGTAGAAAATGCAGGGGGGTGGGAAGAACCCATGTATGCTGCTCTGAACTCCTTGGAGGAATGAAAGGATAAAAAATATTTTAAAATAATTAAGAAAAGTGTGCCCTGAACCCAGTAGCGTCACTAGGACGCGCGTCACCCTGGGGCATGGGGCGCGCGTCACCCTAGTGATGCTCTGACATCGTGGCGCGGGGGGCGACCCGGCTGCACCTTGGCCCGGGTGCCTCCCCCCGCGTCGCCCTCCGGACGCTCCGAGGCCGGCCCGGGAGCCGGCCTCGGAGCATCCGACCCCGTCGGCGCTCCAGGGCTTTCTGAAAGAAGGCCCATGCAGCGCGTTCATCCGGGTATTTTTTTAATTTTCGTGCATGCGCAGAGACCGTTTTGAGGGCCTTTTGCCCTCAAAACGGTCTGCGCATGTGCGAAAATTCGAAAAATACCCAGATGAATGCGCTGCATGGAAGAAGGCCCTGGAGCGCCGACGGGGTCGGACGCTCCGAGGCCGGCTCCCGGGCCGGCTCCCGGGCCGGCCTCAGAGTGTCCGAAGGGTGGCGCGCGTCACCCCCTGGCGCCCCACCCCCCCGCCACGCTCCAGCGACGCCTCTGCCTGAACCATCATTAGCACCCATGTGTAGCTTTGTTCCTGTCTCCTTATGTCTGACGTACATGATCATAGTGAGATACTGTATTGCAAGACTTTGAAAGTCTGCTTTTGTGCTAAAGGTTGGTTCACAGACTTGCACTGTTATCTCAGAGCCTCACCTGATTACTCCCAGATTAATTTACCCTGCAAGGATTTCTCCTTTCAGAGAGAGAGGGGTGGGGGGTAGGTCCTTTCTTTACTTGTAGAATGAGTTTTCAAAAGCCACACAGGTCAACTTTGGCAACTCTGAACAGATTAACTGCCAGCTTTGCAGATCTTTCTGCCTCCTTATTTGTGACTTGGGAGAAAGAATTAGCTTTTAACCATTGATTTATTTTTGTTTTGATGATACCATCATCTGGAGCCAACATCGTATGCTGGGTAAATAGATTTTAGTTAAACAAATGCTTTCACTGAATGATGGCTTATTCGATACAAATACCATTTGCGTCACAAAAAGGACTCTGCTGGGATATATCCTTACAAATCACTTGCAAGAGGTGGAAGGCAAAGGACGATAAAAAGGGGGTGAGTGTGAAGCGTGTCTATCTCCAAAAGCAATTGCACTGAGTTTTTTTTTTAATGAGATTGCTGTGAAGTTACTTTTGTCCCACTTGTCAGGCACTGTAGGGCTTGCATAAGGAGCCCTGTGGATCAGATATAGATTCCCTATATGCCAGTAGCTGGACAAGGGAACTGCAGGCAGTTCATGTCAGCGTAGTTCATGCAAGGCAGATCGTGTCAGCATTATCAGCATAGATCACAATGTAAGTCACCACCCCACGTGAGATTCCCGTGAAATAGGAATCTCTGGAATCAGCTATGCCTTCACATGAACAGCCTGAGGAGGGGTCCCTGCCTTCCTCCTCCGATTTCAAGGATGACTCCTCAGAAACCTGGGCATCTCCAAAGGTAGCAGGAGACTCCAGAACCAACACTGGAGAAATAGGGTTCAAACTTTTAAAGCACCGACAACTCTTTCAAGAGGACAGAGCTTGAACACAAAACTGATGACAGGACTGTTTTTAAACCTTCACTTGGCTCCAGATCACCCCTGGAGCAACATCCTAGTTTGCTGCTCTTGGATGCTTTATCCACCCTGCTCACCCACAGTGAGCTGTCCATGGTCCTGTTCCTTTGCTGAGAAGGGCCCAGCCTGGAACAAAGTACTGTACTGCCATACAGTAACGGAGCAATCCTAGCCTGCACCAGTGCTGGACCTCTGCACTGGCGTTGTTGTTGTTCAGTCGTTCAGTCGTGTCTGACCCTTCGTGATCCCATGAACCATATCCCGCCAGGCCTTCCCGCCAGGCCTTCCTATCTTCCACTATCGCTCATTTTCATGTTTGTTGCATCGGTGATGCTGTCTAACCATCTCATCCTTTGCCTTCCCCTTCTCCTTTTGCCTTCAATCTTTCCCAGCATCAGAGTCTTCTCCAGAGAGTCCTCTCTTCGCATTAGGTGGCCAAAATATTTGAGTTTCAGCCTCAGTACCTGTCCTTCCAAGGACGTAGAGTGTCGCAAATACACTGTAAGGTACATTTGCACCAACTCTGGAGTAGGCAGCACTGGCGCCAAGCCGTGCACCACCCACCTGCCGAGCAGCAGAAGACTCTACCATCAAGCGTGTGCCTCTCAAAGTGGCGCAGGGCCTGTGGGAGGGTGGGGGAGGGGTGTAACAGGGCAGGAGAAGAGCGGGGATGGGTGGATCGGGCCTGAGAATGGGGATGGACTGGAGTCTGTGTCGGATGCTGTATCTTATCCCCCCTGCCAGGCTACAAGCCTGACTCACATGGGGCTGCTTGGTTCTCCGCCAGCTAAGGAGCCAGCAGAGAACTAAGTAGCTTCATTGCAGCGTCTGAGGGTTTGCCTGGGGTAAGCGAGCAAATGCCTGCTTACCCTGAGTAGACCTCCAGCCTCTCCCTTCCCTGGATAGGATTCAGCATGCGCTGCGCGGCCTACACTGAATTGCCTACACCAGGGGAGTATAGGATTGGGCTGCCCGTCATTCCAGTTTTGTCTATTCAGGCAAACAACATATATCTAAATACCGGTAATACCTGCAAATAGAATCAGAGAAGTTGCAAGAAGTTTGAGAGCATTGCAAGAGAACAGCTCTATTCACATGATCAGTTGGGTATGAAAATGACTGTATGGAGGGGCTGTACTTGCTAACCCTGTTCTCACTCGCCCATGTGTTCAAGTGTACCGGTGGGTTCTGGTAGATTCTTGTATGCATGATCCATTACTGTCGCAAACAGAGGGCACTGGATTGCATGTGCAAGGTTCTGCTCTACACATATTTGAGTGTACGTGCAAAGGGTCCATGCAAATGATGCACTTGAATTCATGGAAGATATGGGTAGGACCAGTGGGGGTGACTCCAGACAGCCCCCTCCTTTTGTACCCAAAGGAGTGAGTGAATTGTATTCATAGTGTGCTTCATTAACATTTACAGACCTCCAGCATTTGTAGAAGTGAGCATTTTGGTCACCACAGCAAACCTGGAAGAAGTACATAGAGGAAGTTTATTTTAACAGGGATCCACTTTTCATTGAAAAAGGCAAAAAAAAGGGGGGGGGGGTTGACAGAAGGCAATATTTCCACACAAATGAACAGACCAGAATTTGATAAACATAATGGCTGTGGGAGTCAGAAAATCTGAGATGATCAGATAATTAAGTGAGAGAATAGTGAAGTCTGACAGATGATTTGCTTTCCAGGCATTAATATGTTTAAATTCATACATTTCTATCGTTACTTTTTGTAGCAAGATCACAGAAAGATGGAAACTATTTCAGTGATTGCTTAGCAATTGGTGAAAATTGTTGTTGAGAAGACTGAAGGCTGGTCCTTCGATTACTCCCATCTTTGTTGACTCACATACAGGTGATGTGAGATGGTATGAAATTTCTACTTCTGGTGGTAAACCTGTGACAGTCGATTCACATGTGTGTGTTGCCAGTCGGTGCTACAGTCCTTGAGCAATAAATGTGCATGTGTGAACCAGCTCTCGGAAATCATCTCCAGCCAGAACAGAGTGGAGTTTTACCTCTGTTGGTATTCACCTATCTAGGATTGGGCTGCCAGGTGGAGCGAGTTGCGACAGCAGAAGTCACTTCGGCTGTTGTAAAATAGATGCTGATAGCACATGCAGCGTTCTGTCCGCAATTGCAAGTAGATAAATAGGTACCGCTGTGGCGGAAAGGTAACCGCGTTCCGTTAGTCATGCCGGCCACATGACCACGGAAGCGTCTTCAGACAGTTTAGAAACGGAGATGAGCACTGCACCCTAGAGTTGGACACGACTGGTTTTCGAACAGGGGATACTTTTACCTAATACCATTACACTAAGTGAATAATGACTTTACTTGATCCCCCCTGTACCCATCACTGTAACCTTCTAAACAGAAGGTGTACAACAACCAGCAGACCCAGCACAATGGAAGTTGGCATTTGCCCCCCCCCCCAGCTACCTTTGCATATTTATTATTATTTATTTTATTGGATTGTTATCCCACTTTTCTCCCCCATGGGGGGGGCCCACATGCACCCTGCCCTTCCTCTGTTTCAGGAGGAGAGGCAGCAACGATGGCGATGACTGTGATAGCTACTGCCTTAGCCCACCCACCCATTTTCTCCTTTTCCAAGAAGGAGGAGAGAGGGGAGAGAAGATGGCAGTGGCTCACCATCTCCTTCTCTTCCATGGCGGCAGCCCTCTTCCTGATTGGGATGGCCATTGTTGTCACCACTGCCATTACCTCGCTACGTTCCTCTCCCCCACGTTCCCACCTGACCTGCTTCCTCCTCCTGTCTTTGCTGCACTGTTTGGAAATAGCACGGCTATTTCCAAACAGGAAATAGGTTTGGAACTGTTTGGCCTGTTAGATTTGTTTGGACTGTTTAGGTTTGGACTGTTAGATTTCTTCCTGGCAGGATTGTGTGAGTGCTGGAACAGGTGTCACTGCATTTGCAGTAGGACTTGGTATAATGTGTCTTTCTGTATGACCTTTTTCATGCAATAAATGTGAATATGTTACTTATTTATTGCCTGGATCATAGGTATCTTTTTCTTAAAGTAGAGCTTTTGTTGCTGGAACATCACATTTTTCATCACTCAAGCAGCAGTATTTTGTCACTGATAGGATTTTCTCCATTCCCATACCAGATAGTCTTTTGTCTGTTGCATTTGTGAGTTTTGCTGGAATATGGCAGCACAACTGCCACAAGTCCCTATTGGATAATTAATATTTACAGGCTTCCTGTAACGTGGAAAAGTGGAAGCCCTCTTTCTAACTGGATGACCCTTTCCAATACTGGAAGCTAACTACTCACCCTATGCTCCTCTTAGGAAATGCAAGATACAAATGTGTTAGTCAATAGATCATCCAGTTTTTTTCTCATCTGCAAAGACACAGACATAGACACATGCACAATAACACCCTTAGTAATTCCATAATTTTTATCCTGAAAAACCAGCATGGCATCTATTCACGTATATTTTCATCTGCATATTGTTCCAGCATCTTCACAATGCCAGCACAATGGTCCATTTTGTGATGTTGCAGTGGCATAACAATACACTCTGAATGGAGGGGATATTTCTTTGCCACAGATGTTAGGACTGAGGCGTTAATCAGTTTGCCATATAAATTTGAACAGGTGTTGGACTGGAGTGCTTTTGGTGGTATCAGTTGAAGATATCCTCCAACTGAGGGAAATCGGTCCCATGCATTTCCTGCAAGACCAGTGACACAAATAAAAATACTCATACACCGTAAGAACCAGGAGAATGAAAATCAAGTGGTATATGGCCAGGAGTAGGACCCAGCAGGGGGAGGAACCATTGGGAAGTGCCTATTGTAGCGGAAGAGTCAGTTCAATCTTACTTCTTCTGTCCTACCCACTGCTGAAAATATGCTGTGATCTCTAAACGCTCAGCATGGTGCAAACAAAGTTATCTGCCTCATTGACCCAGAAGGATGCAAACAAATACTTTCCCTCCGTACCTTTACACGATGCAAGTCAAATGCCAACACACATGAATACAATCACGGGAAAAAGTATAATGCGCAAGAAGCAAATAAAAATAAATTCTAAAAATAATATATTCTTCTAAAAATAAATTTGATTCTCTAGCCACAGATAGCCCATTTGAACTTACTAACTGCTGTTTATCAACTAGCAGTTTATTTTGAGGCCGATGTAGCTGACACTAAAATAGTAAGACTGGAGGTAAGTGAATTGGATTGTACTCTGAATAGCATGTTTTCATGAGAAATGTAGACACATCTGACAAGAACTGTTTCGTGTGTTTTTCTTTTTGGATTTTGCATTGGGTTTTTTTTTAACTCTCCTTTTGTATTATCTTTAGGGTCTCATGACTCATTTAGCTTCTATATTGATGAAGCCTCTCCAGTTGGACCTGAGCAACCAGAAACTGTCCAGAATTTTGTGTCCCTGTTTGGAACGGTGGCTAAAAAGCTGATGAGAAAATGGCTGGCAACACAGACGATGAATTTCACAAGCCAGCTGGGAGCAGGGATTCGCTACTTTGATCTCAGAATCTCCACAAAGCCCAGAGACCCTGACAATGAACTCTACTTTGCCCATGGTTTATTCAGTGCCAAAGTCAACGAGGGCCTTGAGGAAATCAGTGCCTTTCTTGCTGACCATCATAAGGAGGTGGTCTTCTTGGACTTCAATCATTTCTACGGGATGCAGAAATGCCACCATGAAAAACTGGTCCAAATGCTCAAAGACACTTTTGGAAGTAAAATGTGCCCTCCTATATTTGCTCATGAAGTCTGTCTCCAGTATCTCTGGGAAAAGGATTATCAAGTTTTGGTATTTTACCATAGTCCAGTGGCTTTGGAGGTCCCATTTCTGTGGCCCGGACAGATGATGCCTGCGCCTTGGGCCAACACGACAGACCCCGAAAAACTGATCCAGTTTCTCCAGACATCAGTCATTGAGAAAAGGAAGAAGGGCTCCTTTTTTATATCTCAGGTCGTGCTGACCCCAAAGGCTAGCACTGTGGTCAAGGGGGTCACTAGTGGTCTCAGAGAAACAATCACAGAAAGGTGAGTGGTGACAATTCAAGGTGTGTTCAGATAGATGGCTGTACCTCTATCTTTAGCTCTGCTTGTAAACTCCTGTTAGAGGAGGTGAAGAAAGTGCTTCCTTATTGGGGTTTTCACCCTTTTTCATCTATTAGAGATCAACCAAAAACACAGTAGTAATGTTGAAACACTTTGAAGGAAGCAAAAAGCTAGACTTGTACATTTACAGTGAGGGAGAAAAATTGGCCAGAAACCAGTATAATTATTATTTATAAATACAATTTCCCCTCTTTTTGCTCCATTTACAGTGAGGAAAAAAATTGGCCAGAAACCAGTATAATTATTATTTATAAATACAATTGTCCCTCTTTTTTTTTTTTTGCTCCTTATTAGTCAGCATTTATATTTATTAACCATTATTAACCACAGGAAATATGGTCTTGTTCAGAGTTTGATGATTGCAGTAAAGTTTGTTTATTACATTTATATCCTGCCTTTCCTGCAAGGAGCTCTAAGGCATTGATGGCAAACCATTTGAGCTTGGTGTGTCAGAATTTTTGAAAATGCCTAACTTGACTCTGCTGGTGTGTCGCGCCCCCCCCCCCAACTTGTAATAGTACTTTGACTATTGCTACTTTTAATAGTAATTTTGAATTGAACTGAATATAGAACACATTGCATTTTATTCAACATCGATTAGTGACTTTTTGTTGCTGAGTTTTACTAGATAATAAGTTGAAAGAGGTCTGCCAAAATCCCTGTCCTAAATGTTGACAAGCCTGTAAAACCTGCGAAAATGTAAGGTGTAACGGGGCCCTGGGAGAAACTCTGGCGTGTCACCCAAAATGACCTCGCGTGTCACCAGTGACGCGTGTCATATGAGTCTTTCCACCACCACATTTTATCCTCACAACAACCCAAGGGGTAGTTTAGACTGAGAGAGGGTGACTGGCCAAAGGTTACCCACTTCATGGCTGAGTGGAAAGCTGAACCTAGGTTCCCAGTTGTACTTCAACCACTGCAACACGCTGGCTTTCAAGGAGTTGAGTTCTGGGTCTGAAGATGATGCCTACTTGCCGCTGTGCATTGGAATTGTGTGATTCCTCCAAAAATGGAGAGAGAGAATGGAAATTGAGTATCAGTGGGGAACACCTAAGCCCACCCTGGTCACAATCTGTGTGTGACATGACAGTGGGGACATGTTTGGCCCTGAGACCCACCCTCGCATCCCACCTTGTGTAGAATATTAATTGTGATCATTAGCTCTGAGTCAGCCCTGTTTCCTGTGATTAGAAAAGATCAATGCTCTGCAAGTTAATTAGCCCTCAGATTTCAAGGGGTGGTCAAAACTATGAGTATTCAAGTGGCATGTGTTGGAAAAATTTAAATAGAAGAAAACTAATGTGAATTAACGCAAATCAAGGCCTATGTCTAAGAATGCTCTATTACCACGCACCTGAGGAAAAACCCGGCTAGAAATGTGTATATAGCATCATAGGTAGAATTTCATGTAATTTCGAAAACAATATTTTCAGATGGAGGCTGTTTACATTTAATCATCGTGAGAGATCAAGGACAGATCTATACTGCAAAATTATTTTGTTTTGATGCTGTTGTGGCTTCCACCAAAAGAATCTTGGGAATTGTAGTTTTGGGACTGTTGTGTTATAGAACTCTCTGTCACAAAACTAGAGGGAATTACTGTTAAACTAGTTAAGTTCCAAGTGTATCTATGTCCTAAGTCAGTGTTTCCCAAACTTTTTTGACCTGCGACTCCCTTGACCATTTGGCGACCATTGACCGCCGCTCCCCATTACATGATGTTGATGCCTGCCAATTGGCACTTCACTGTTTTCTGAGAGGATTCCGTGGCACTCCGCGGCTCCCCTGACTGGTTTCCGCAGCTCCCGTGGGAGCCACGCCTCCCAGTTTGGAAACCACTGTAAGTGATAAATATATCATCTTGTCTTATGTCTTTCTTCTTTCAAAGAGTTTAAAAAAAAAAACAAAAAAACAACGGTTTGGTTTTACTATGGGGGTAATTAATATTTCCTCAGAATGAACTCCTGCTGAGACTGTTTTGAACCTAATTATTCAGTAGAGAACAATCCATCTGGGCATCTTCTGCTGAAAGAATTATTTCAACTCCAATAGCACAAACGTTGCTGCAGGAAGTCTTCTTTTTCCCTTGGGAGCTCATTTGGGCTTTTTGTGTTTTTTTTCCCCTCTCCGTCTTCCTCTTATAGCATTATTGAAAGAAAATAGGGCAAGATCAAAGTTCAGAAGTCTAGCTGGGTTGGAATAAATCTAAGTGCAAAGGCCTTTGTTGTGGCAACTTTGTTAAATCTTTTCTGCCTGAAATTTGACTTTATTACAGTACTAATGAATATATTTCAAATGCTAATGAATAATTGTGCATGAATATCTGAAGACGTTGATTTGCTCAGCAGTAATTGATACATCAGATTCCCCCCACAAGGTGAAAATGTGAATTCAAATGTATTATTATTATTTATAATGACAATTATAATATTTATACATTGCTTTTCAGCAAAAAAAAAGTTCACAAAGCAGTTTATATAGACAAATAAATAAATGGTTCTCTGTCCCCAAAGGGCTCACAATCTATAAAAGATGCAGAGGAAACACCAACAAATGGGCACTTGATGCCGTGCTGGGGTGAGGAGGACCAGTGACCTGCTACGTACCCTGTTTTCCCGAAAATAAGACCTACACTGACCTACTGTTATTTTTGCATGATTTTTGCTGGCACTCGTCAATATAAGTCCTCCCCGAAAGTAAGTCCTAGCTAGGATCATCAGCCAGACACGACCCCCCGCGACCCCTCCGGCCGATTTGACCGATTTAAGCTTCGTTCTTTCCCAAGGGTACACGGCCTGCACTTGAGTCCTCCATCATAGAGATGACGTGCTAGAGAAGCCTGCAAGGAGGCTGCAACCTTGCAGAGTCTCTCTAGCATGTTGTCTCCATGGTGGAGGACTCGAGTACAGGCTGTGCAGGCCTTGCAGAGCTTTGCACCCTCGGGAAAGAATGAAGCTTTAATCGGTCAAAGTAAGTGCACGCCACAGGTTGGGAAAATAAGATCTCCCTGAAAATAAGACCTATTGCATTTTTTTGGAGACAAAATTAATATAAGTCACTGTCTTATTTTCGGGGAAACACGGTATAAGAGGAGTCCCACTTGGAAGAGCGCCTCTTTGTCCAGTTGACAGGGGGGTTCAAGATGTAGTTGGAAATATTGCTTAACCTCTTCTGTCCTAGAATTTTAAACATTTTGTAAAAAGAAAATATGCAAGTTTTTTAAAAAAAAAATTGGGGTAGAATTAAGTTATACTGGTTGCCAGACCCGGTAGGGTATGGGTATAGCTTATTCTATGGACTCAAGTTCTGTAATTAGATTCTGTAAAGGTGCAGAAAGAAGGATAAAAGGTAAAATAAGCTGGATCTACACTTGCAGCAGAATGAGGTAGCAGAATACTAACAGCCCAATCCTACCTAAACGTCCCTGCGCTGATGCAGCGGTGTCGGCATGGGCTATGCTGCATCCCATGGAGGAGTTTAGCAGGCGGAAAATCTCCTCGGGGTAAGGGAACATTATCTCCCCCGCCTCATTCCACCCCCTGCGGCAGCTTACCTGGACTAGCGGGCCTCCGTCGCTCTGCTGGCGAGCGTGGGAAGACTCCAACCTTTCCGCCAGCATGCCAGGCCCCTGTGCTGTCACAAATCTGTTGCTTGAAGTGACTGCCTCAGTTGACCTCATGGATGGGTCGGCTCTGACCTGCAGCTCTGATCTGCAGGTACTAGGCAGCGGCATACCCAGCTTCCTTGCCACCTGGGACAGGTCTTATTCTACCCAATTATTTGGCAAGGGTGGGTGTCAACCTCCCCCCCCCAGCCTGGTGACACCCCGAAGTGATGTCACGTTGGCCTGGAACTGACGTCACTTTGGAGCAGCCACGAGGCATAAGGTAGGGACTGGGGTGGCTGCGTCTTCGGCTTCTCTTCTCCGATCGTGGGGAAGAGAAGCCGATGATGTGGGTGCCCCAAGCTTCTGGCGGCCACATCTTCAGCTTTTCTTCCCCACGATCGTGGAAAAGAAGCCGAAGACGCGGGCGCCGGGGGGGGGGGGGGAAACAAAGGTCACACCTGTTTAAGTGGCTGGGGCCAGCCACTTCTTTGGCTTCTCTTCTCCGATCGTGGGGAAGAGAAACCAAAGACACAGCCGCCCCTGACCGCTTAAACAGCCGCGCCCTTTGTCACTCTCCCCTCCGGCTGGGTGGCGTGTCACCCTGGGGCAGCCCGTACCACCAACCCCCTTAGTACGCCACTGGTACTAGGACTACAGTGTTAAGTCAATTAAAACCTCCTGCTAGGTTTAAAAATTACCCCCAATTAAGTGATGAGGTGACTTCAATCATTTGTAAAATGTTAATTATTTTTGACATACGGTAAGTAATCAAAACAGAAGATTGCCACCACCCTTTTAGAAGCAGTATTCCCACTTCTCACACACACAGGGGAGAGACTGCCTCATCTAAGATGGTGCCTGCAACAATGGCAACACACATGTATTGTCTGAAAACAAAAGAAGTCTGCTCTTTTCTCTCTAGATGTATTTGTGTATGCGTATGCACATTTATGCACATTTATTTAATGATTAGTAAGTTAATTGAAGCTCATCTTATTAATCAAATGTATCTAATTGAGAATTAGATAGCTGTAGGTATAGGTGACCATAATTCTCTAAATGTTACATTCAGCAGGGTGTATTCCACCGCAGAACAGAAATGTATGCAGCCTGTCGTAAGGCCTTTGCAGCTAATCTTATGCGTCGATGTGGTAGGACAATGCATCCCCGCAACAAAACAGCGCGTGCCATGCCTTGACGTACCAACCCAGTCGCACCTGTCACAAAGCTGTTTCTCTAATGCAGATGGAAATCACAAGGGCACAGTTCATCTGTCCTCCTTGGAATGAGAAATGGCTTTGCTCTTTTCCCCTCAAGCCCTACAGCAAATATACAGTATGGGGAGCATTATTGCAATCAAGATAAAAAGGAAAAGGAGTCTCCAGGCCTTCCCGAATACACAGCTCAATAGCGAATACACCATGTCTGTTTTAGGCTGATAATGTTCACTTAAAAGCTCTGCTGTTGATACCAGAGGCAGCTGGTCCCTGTGGCCTCATAATCTGAAGAGAGGACGTGCAATATTGCCTGTTCCTGTGCATAGGCCAGGGGAGAAGGTTCCTAAAAGCTCTCTTCTAAATTCACAATTCACATGACTGGCTTAACATTTTATCGAGGAGCAGTTGACGAGTGTGAATTGTCTGCAGTGTTGTTTTGTCTTTTAGATATCCTTAAGAAATGCGGAAGGCTCACCGCATGTTAACATATTCTGCTGTGCTCGGTTTACATGCCGAGCTCACATCAGCCGGTGCCAGATTAATCCTGATTCTGTTGGGTGGTTTCTCCCCTTTCTTGCTTTTACAATGTAGTTGACAGGAGAGCAGGTGCCTTGACTAGAATTGTGCCTTTGGGCACCAGACGCTGGGGATAAGCAACAGTGGGTGGCTGTCATCTTAGTGCCCTCCTTGTAAGCTTCCAGGGGGATCTGACTGGCCACTCTTGGAACGCAAATGCTGGCAATGCTTATGCTCTTATTTCACTGCACAAATTTGGAAAAAATCCCACACAAAATGCTTTAGGATGCAAGACGATGACTTAGACCCAACAGTGCCTAGCAAGGCTAAAAGGCACTACAAAGGGGATGCTCCCTAATTTTCAACTCCCTCCTCCAGGTATAGCCCCCCTGACCCTCACAGGAAGATGGAAGGGGGGGACACAGGAGGTTGCTGCAAGGAGGAGAAATCAGGAAAGCTGCATTTCAGAAGCTGAACTTCACAGATGTTTGGGGATCCAAGCCATTGTCTACAACAGAAATCTGTTTGTTGAACCAATGAGGTTGCCATATCAAACTGCCATTGGCCAAATCAGGCCATTGGTGGTCCATTTAGGTCAGTAATTGCCCGGAACTCTCCAGCATTTTAGATGGCTGATCCTTTCT
Organism: Plestiodon gilberti rubricaudatus; assembly: GCA_026170595.1. NCBI lineage: Eukaryota > Metazoa > Chordata > Lepidosauria > Squamata > Scincidae > Plestiodon > Plestiodon gilberti. The sequence goes on along the minus strand of JANXHW010000002.1, from coordinate 19,985,941 downwards.
AGTCCTACCTTGCAGTGCCAGGGATTGAACCTGATACCTTCAGCAGAGGAAGCAGGTGTTCTATTACAGAGTCAAGCCCACCCCCCCCCACCCCCCCGGTTCTGTTTCTGGTGATATTCCAAACTTACTGAGCTATAGAGATGGGTGAGCAAGCTGCTGACGGCCCCAGAGTGCTCAGGACGTTTTGAGCATTTCAATCAAGTACCTGAAAAGCTCAGGTGGATGCTGCTACCTCTCTTCCTCCTCCAATGCAAATGAACTTCCCTTTAGAAGGGGGAGGGAGTGGCAGGTGGTAGCAGGCCTCCTGCCCAAAATCAGCATCTTATTTTCTAAAGAACTACCTTGGCAATATGTGTGGAGCTTATTGAGCGTTCGTACTTGTTCTATATGACTCTTCCCAGTTGCTTCCATAACAGAGATGACTTGTTGATTTGTCACATTTCCTTCCCACTTTTTCTCCAGGACGGCTTCCATGAGGTTTCCTCATTTTAACCTCGCAACGCTCTTGGGAGGGTAGTTCATTCAGGCCACTGAACTTAATGGGCAAGCAGGAATTTGAACATATACTGTATTTCCAACCCTTTTGACCGCTGGCTCTGTTTGAGCTGATATTATTTAATTTTTATCTCCCGCTCCAAAAATATAACTGTACCCTGTAGCAACTAAAGCAAAACGATGTAAGAGTCTTTGAAGATGAAGCCAAAGTATATAAAAGTTTGAAAATCTGGGCCAGAACAGATGCCTGTAGAGAGATCTTCTCTGCCGGCTCTCATAAGCTATGAAGACTCAAAACATATTTGGCATGCATCTGGACCAGCGTCCTTGTCCTGAACTCAGGAGCTGGACAAATTTGAAACAATTGCTTTATACTTTTAGGTCATTGGCCATCTTTCATGACAGTGTGAGAAAGTGGATGTTTTTGATATTTTTTTTCTTGCCCAATGACCAGGGTCAAAAGTGTGGAAGGGTGCGTATTTGCCAAGTCCCAGAGTCTGTTGATGGGCCCACCAATCATTCCCATTACCATGTTTCCTGCTAGTATGTACATCTAGGCTGTGATTTTCTTTGCATCTTAGAAATGTCACTCTCTGCTATGTTCTACAGGCAGAAATTTCATAACTAAATGAAAGTTGCGGCTTGGGAGTAATTATATTTGTCCTGAAAGCTCTTTCCCCTAGCTATTGCAGTTTTTTTTTGGGGGGGGGGAGCGGCTCAGTTGACTTCCACAGCCCCCCTTCCCCATGACTAGCAAATACATAATGTAAAATAGTGAACTCTGCAGAAAAAAAATGCAGATGTACTCAGTCTGCATAATGCAAACAAAGTTGTAGTTCTTGAGTTGCTTGAGTGGAGTGCAGAATTTTAATTTGGGAGGGGCATGCAATGTGCACAGCCTGGCTGTAGTCCTTGCAGTGCACTCATAAACATTTACTTAATACCCCCCTTAGCTCACATCATCTGCAGGGTATATACAGGCTTGAGCTCCCTCTGAGTCAGTCAGACATTTGCAGTTCAGGTATTGGTGAAGAAAAAAACCCTACCACCAACAAAAAAACAAACATGGCTTCCTTCCTTGTCAACTGACCATATCCCTAGGCTTACCATAGTCCCGGAATCGAGTTGCGCTGCGGCCTAGAAAAGACACGAGCTGCTCCCAGGAGTGCACCACGGTAGGCCAATGCAAGCCGCGGCTTCCGTAGCTTCCGGTAAACGAGGCGACCACGTCGGCCCACCGCGGTGCACTCCTTGGAGCGGCTCGTGTCTTTTCTAGGCCGCAGCGCGACTCGATTCTGGGACTATGGTAAGCCTACATATCCCCACCGCCATATCTTCCATGGCCCGATACTCTATTGATAGTGGCATCCTTCCCCTCCCCTTACCTCCTCAATGAAGATAAACACATCTCTTCCCAGCAAGGCTCACCCTCTAAAAGCCAGTCTATAATGCACCTGTCCAGATTTTATCCTGTCACATGCGCTAAGCCTGGCATCAGGACTTCCATCCCCACAGATTACACAATGAAGGAATCGGGGGGGGGGGGAGAGAGAGAGAGACAGAGAAAGGCACTGGTCTGCAAAATGCAACCCATCAACATGATGGGTCTACTCTAGTACCTCCACCACATCTAACCCAGTCCTCCCATGGCACACTCATCACACCCACCGTAATCTCGCACACCTCCCTCCTCTCACAGGAGAGCAGGCTCACCTCACTCTCCTCCCCCTTCCATTCCTGCACCAAGACTCAAGGCGGAGGTTAAATGGGAAGTGCTGTCACCCTCGTAACTCCCTGTAGGAGTGACTCAAAGGGACGACCCCCTTTCGTGTTGTCCCTTTGGTGGTGACCCACTGGCTGTGACCTGCTGGCCAGCCTGGGGGGAAAGCCCCAGCCCCGGAAGCTGGAAAACAGTGCGGGCCCCCTCACCAGGCTGGGATAGTCAAACGTTCCAGCTGCACCCGCCACAGGTGCTAGTAATCCAGGTCCCGCGACCGGCCTGCACCTTCTCTCGCTCTCTCTGACACCTTCTTCCCAGCGGATGGCAACTTAGGGGGAGATACTGCTGCTGCTGCTGCTGTTCTGGCCACTGTGGGTCAGCCTAGGTCATGTAAATAGCTGTACATGTGAAGGGCCCTTGCACACGATCCAGAGCTCGGATAAGCCAGAGTTCCAGACAATGGGGAGGAGCTAAACTTTCCCAGGGCCCATTTCAGACTAATGTTCAGGGGCGTGGCCAGCAGGCATTTTGGAGGTGTGGCAAGCAGGGCTGGTTCTGCTTCTCCTTCATGTAGTCACTGATTCCATGGCGGGGGGGGGGGGCTTGTAAAAGGGCTAATGACAGACATATGGCTAGTGAAGCAGTAAAGAGCAGGCACGCATTTAACACAGGAAGCCTCAGTTTTTGCCTCCGTCTGTTTGCATCTCACATACAAAGTTGCCGATAGCATAGCTTGGCGCCAAGCCATTCCCATTTAATTTTTTTTCCCTGTGAAACACGAATGATAACACTTACCTCAGTGGGTTTTGTGAGGCTAAACTCATTAATGTTTGCAAGGCACTTTCATGCTTTTTTCAAGGCAGGCACAGATGCAGCCGCCTTCTTTTAAATAGCAGCATAAAGCGCAATGAGTTCTTTATTATCGTGGTTTTTGTTCTTTGAAGAGTTGTTAATCTGATTTTATTGCACTTTCCTGTGGGGCGGGGGAGCAAATTCAGTCTCAGGCTTTGCAAATTCCCATTTTTACATAAAATTAAATTTGAGAGGCAGAGATATAAAAAGGTGCACAACAGGAGTTTGTAATGAAGATGCTTTTGTCAAAATGAGAGCGTGTGCATGGGAGGGCACATTGCGCTCAGATCATAAAATGCGCTAGGTGTTATTATAATGAAGCTTTCTCCCATCTTTATGATTTGAGTCGGTAGAAGGATGAACCAGAAAGATATGAATGTATGGGTGGGTTTTAACTGGAAACCGAAGGATCATTTAATGGGCTTTGACCTTTTGGCAAGATTTTTAAATTGCAGAGCTGTCGAAATGAGAATTCTGGTAGCTAAGCAACTGTCATCTACAATATATTACAGCTTGATAAAGTGGCTTTAAGGAGTGAAGCAAAACTGATTGGTGATGAATAGTTTGGAGCCTTGGAGATCTGCCAGGACCACCCTTTGTTTACCCAGCCCCATCAGAGAGGAGTGTTTTGCCTCCAAAGCCGTAAGCAATTACAGTAATGCATGGTGTGAAGTATTAAACATCAGAAACCAGGGCTGTTTGGAAACCACCATCTTGCCTTGAAGTAGGTTGTCTTGACTGGTTCTGTATTTTCACAGGCCTTCTTTTTCTTTAAAGGGCTGCTCCTGATGTCAGAAAAATCACAGCCAGAGTTTAGTTTGGGGGGGGGGGGGGAGTATAGGTCTCTGACCTACAAAAATCAAGTGATTTAGAAAAATTTGAAAAAAAAAAACCCAAAACACCAAGTAAAAAGGCATAAAAGTAGAATGAAACTTTTTATTGGGGCCAGCTAAAAAAAATCACAAAGGAGTAAGTAGCAAGCTTTCACGTTCTCCAGAACTCCTCATCAGGCTAGATGTTAAGCAAAAGGGGGGTGGGGGAGCAAAGGCATGCTGGAATTGTCCCAAGTTATGCAGCCTGTAGAATCTCAAGATGGCATGTCGAAAACGGGTTCATGCAAACTTGGATCAGCCTCGGATAGGCTTGAGTGAGTCCAGAATTCCGGTTGGATGTTAACTTTGTCTTTCACCACCCCACTCATTTGGCTAAACATCCACCCTAATGAAGAGTTCTGCGGAACCTGAAGGCTTGCTGCTCACTGCTTCGAGAGACTCTCATTGATTCTAATAAGGGTATTTTTCTTTGACTTCTGATGTAGATGTAGAAGCTTTGGCTTCTGATGTAGAATCCCTCCTTCTGAACTCAGGCATTTTATGGCATAGTGGCTGACTGAGCATGGAGGAAGGACATATGCTCAGAACCAGTGGTGTAACTAGAGTGGAGCGGAGGCAAGTAGTTCTGCAAGACTCCGTTACACCGGAGTCAGCTGCCCCTCCCCTTTGCTGTTGGAGCCATTCCGGCAGCGACAGGGAAGTGTCCTGCATGTTGCTGTTGCTGCCAGAATGGCTCCAACAGCAAGGGGGAGGGGGCGCTGACTCCAGTGTAACGGAGTCTTGCAGAACTACTTGCCTCCGCTCCACTCTAGTTACACCACTGCTCAGAACCAGCTTCTGTTATCACTTCCATGACGGAATCTGTGTTTTGGCAGTGGGTTCTAGGGCTACATAATGGCTGAATTGTGCTACGTATCCAGAGATGTTGTGTAGCAGTGATAAACATACATTGAAGGGAGGGATGAATCAGTGCTGAACTACCAGTAGCTGAATATGTTTCTGAAGTTATTTAATTGTATTAAATACCAGTAAGGTACAAGTTAATAGCATACACTAAAATAAATAAATGCCTGGTACTTACCAGGTATCCTAAAATGCCACATTGGCCAAAACACTTGAAGATGGGAGCAAATTTAATTCTTAGAGAACAATTGGGTAGAATAAGACCTGTATATTTTTCCTTTATGTTTCCACAAGTAAATGACTACAAACATGATTTTTTTTTATAACAACAAAAACTGAAAATTCAAGGAGGGGGCCTAGAATTACTCTGAGAGGGGTTAGTCCCCATAGGCCTCCATCCATGTAGTTCCTACAGCCTTGGTTGACATTAATGTTTGTTGATGGCTCAGTAAAATATAATATCTCTCTCTCTCTCTCTCTCTCTCTCTCTCTCTCTCTCTCACACACACACACACACACACACACACACACACACACACACACACACACACACACACCAGAGCTCATTACAGCTCGTTGGAATGCCATTGGGAAGAAATCAAAACTTACACTTCCAGTTGGGGTACCTGTCATCAATGTACATGGATAGTGCCATATAAATAATGCCACCTGAGCTCCTTGGAAGAAGAATGAGATATAAGTATAATCCATAAATAGGAGTGGACACCGCATGTCTCTGAATAGTAAAGAGAGAGGGTGTGTAAGCATCAGGGAGGAATGATGAAGAACAGGCACTCACTGCCATCTATGGGACTCTCCCTCTCTCTTGGACCCAATGCTTATCACAGTGCTACTTTGCTAGCTTATAAGAGAGAATCATGGGCATGTGCAGAGTGCATTTCCCTCAACAGGGATTGAATTGCAACCAGCTCTATCAAATCTGAACCTAAAAGAGGTTGCTTGGATGTTACATGAAAAATATATGTCTGAGCTGTTATGTTTGCTAAGGCTACAAGTTTTCCTAGCCAGTGGGAACCTAAAAAAAAAAAAAACCACACACCAGAACACAGTTGTTAACCGCAGGCATCAATCACTGTAATTTTATGTTACTCAGGCTTTTGGCAGGGTTCCTCTGTTGTTTGGCGGTATGGTAGGGAATTCAGCAGCAACCCCAGACACAGCAAAGTGCAACTGTAATGGTGGTGGGTGGCAGAAATAGCTTGGGACCCGACACAGACGTCACTGGAGCGTGGCAGGGGGGGCGGACCGCCAGGGGGTGACGCGCGCATGACACGTGCAAAGGGGTGCCCTCAGAAAATGTACTGCGCATGCGCGAAAAATGTAAAACTTTATGTTTTGAGCCATCAGGCCTTCAGAAGGCCCTGGAGCGCCGGCGGGGCCGGACGCTCCGAGGCCGGCTCTCCAGCCTCGGAGCCTCCGGAGGGTGGCGGGGGTGGTGGTGACACGCGTCCAGTGACGCCAATGACCACCATTCCACTCCTTGCAATTTTGCATGAATAAGTGAGAAAAAAGGCTGTCAATTAACTGGGGTAATTAAAATCATTTGGATGGTCTCATCAGACAGGAAACCCACCATCTCTGTCAATGCCACTGTTATGTTGCTGGGGATCATGGGACAAAGCTCTGTACTGGGCCTCTATGGCGCGTTGCTTTCGCTTCCCTGAAAGGCTCCGAAGGCGAGGGGGCGGGGCCGCTTCGTTCCTCCATGTAACGGAGGCTCCGATCGCAGCGGAACTTAGAGCTCCGCCCCCCCTGCAGTGACGCCACTGCTGGGCTTTGATAAAAGAGAAATCCAATGTTAGCAGATGTGAACTGTCTGGATTTGAGGAAGTGATATGGAACTGGCTGCCCGTATACAGAAATGGCCAGGGATGGAGCAGCTTTTATATCTGAGCTTGTTGGGCTCTGGCTTCTGAAATGATTTCAGGGGGCCCAACTGCTTGGGCCCACAGCAGCTTTGCTAGAAAATTATTTCTGTTGTAATCCTCAAGTTCTGAATGAAAAAAAGTATTTTGAAATTCAAAACTGTTGAATTTTGAGTACAAAGTAGATTTTAGGGAGTAGAATGTATGTGTTAAATATTAGCAAGGAGTTTTGTTTGCTATGAAAAAGTGGTCAAATGTCCAAAACTCAAAATACAGTTTTGGTTTCAAAATCTTTAATTTGAATATCTATGAATATTATTCATATTATTCATAATATTATTTGAATATTGTAGTGGTTCTGGAGTTGGACTTAGACCTGGAAGATCCAGGTTCAAATCCCTGCTCAGCCATGAAGCTCCTTGGGTGATCTTGGACCAGTCATTATCTCTCGGCCTAACCTCCCTCACAGGGTTGTTGTGAGGGCAGAAGGAGGGAAGAAACTATATACACCACCCTGAGCTCCTTAGAGGAATGGCTTTATTAAAAAAAAATGTGAAAAAATTGAATATTCATAATGGCATAGATATGCACATAACTTTCAGTTCTGTCTCTCAATGTGGAAATCAACACATTTTCCATAGAGACAGTGTAAGAATTCATTACAGATTCTCAGGAAAGAAAGAAATTTGGGAAAGCTGCCTTGATCTTCCCACTCACTGAAGGAGCAAATAAAACCATTTATAACCATCTTGCCTTTCTTGTACTAGAGATGAAGTGTGGGAATTATTTTAGTAATTACTGTTGAACCAGTGAATAAAGAATAGCTGCTTCTCATCAACCTTCCTTTGTCTACCTCTCTGTTAGCATCTGGTATCAGGGTATGGGGTAAGCAGCCCAGCTGGTCTTGGAGCCAGTGGCGGAACTTGGGCGGAGCGCATCGAGCAGCAGCTCCAGGTGCTCGGGCGGGCGGGGGCGCACTCGGCACGGGGGGAGTACTTACCGCCGCGTCATTTTGGTCCTACCTCCCTCCCTGGAGCCCATTCAGCTCCGAAATGCCTTCAAAACCGGTGGGGGGGGGCGCGTCGACGTGACGCGACACAGGCCCCGCCGCCGGGCACCGGGAGGACGTCCGTCATTTCTGCTCGGAGCAGAGTGCAGAACCATTGTGAGTCAGGCTGCCTATCTTTCATCACAGAACCTTTTCACTAAAATGGATAGGAATATCATTCATGGTGACCCAAGCAGGTAAACTACCTAGTTATACCCAGTATCAGTGCAACCCCTTAGCAAAACAATATTTTTCAGCACCAGGTATGAATCTGCCCCTCCTCAGATCTCCAAGTTTAATTTTTTTTTTTAAAGTAGTTCATTCCCATGTCAAGCTGTGCTGAGAAGTAAAATCTCACACAATATACGGTATATACTCATATGACATTCTGAACATCATTTTTTAGCTGCAGTGGAGTGTAAACATGCCTCAGACCCAGCCATCATATGTTCTTTGCTGAAAAGAAAAAAAAAAAAAAGAAAAGAAAAAGAAAAGAAAAAGAAAAGATCTATCTGCTCTTATTCAATTTTCCAGGTGAAAATCTGGACTAGGTTTGACGGTGAAATCCTACATACAGGAAGCAGATTGTGACAGTGGGCATTTGCTTATTTACCATGTTAGATCAGCTTTGAGTTGCCAAATGTGGGGAAGATTCAGATACTCTGTTAAATACCTGCTCTAAGTCTGTGAGGAAGTTTAAATGAAATAACCATGCACCGATGCCAGAGGTGGCAAGCAGCAGGATCCGCACAGCGCTAGATTGTGGACGCCCACCGCCTCAAGTAAGGCCACGTACAGGGTCAGAGGGAGGGCAGAACAGGGCGAGAGTGGGCAGAACAGGGTGGCGACGGGGGCAGCGAGGAAGGCGGATCGGGCCCAGGAAGGGGGCAGGTTTGGTGGCTGCAGCGCCCACCGAATCTTGACCCCCTCTTCCCAGCCTGATCTGCCTTCATGGGTCAATACGGACAGGTCTGAGTTCTCCCATCAGGCCCACAGGGGCTTGGGAACCCTAGGGCAAGGGAACAAATGTTCCTTTACCCCTAGGATGCCTCCGGATGCCGCAGCCACGCACCACCCCCGTGGGCTTCAGCGGACGCCCCTGCATTGCTGCACAGGGAGTTGCGGTCGATTGGGCTGCTCCAGTCCAATCTTATGCATGTTCGCTCAGAAGTAAATCTCACTGAGCTCTGTGGGTTTTACTCCCACATAAGTGTGCATAGGATCTCAATTTAAAAAAAAAATGGCCTCGTTTGATCACACTGAACAAAAATTGTAAAGACCATTATTGTATGTGACATCATATGTGAAATTACCCATATTTTTTATTCTTGGCATCTCAGTCCATAATAAACAGAAAACCGATTATGGATTGTGGTTGTCCATAGTGTTGTTTGCATGAGAATACAGCAATATAAGGTTAGGGCTGTCAACTCTGACTGAAGATATTCCTGGAGATTTCCCCCCCCCCCCCAAAAAAATGACATAAGCCAAGGTGGCCCTGTTAACATCTCCAGAATTCCTTTCAGTAGTCACATGGAGATGAATGCTGGAGACTCCAGGCCAATACTGGAGGACTGGCACCCCTGTATATAGCCACTAATAGAATTACTAGAAACCTAAGAACTTTCCTATACACACTTTCCTAGGAGTAAGCCCCATTGAATTCAGTAGGACTTACTTCTGAGTAGATATTCCTAAGCCTGCACTGTAAGAAACCTAACAGCATGAAGGTGTAGATTGTGGAGGTAGTACAGTGTTTGAATAAACTGTAATGAATCCTTTCTTGATTTCCAAAAATACAGTATATGCTTGAGAAGACAGTGTTTCTCTAGGCAGGAAAAAAGCAATAGCAGAAACCGCAAGTATGCTATGCTCTTAAAAAGCTAACAAGAATAAATTGCTTTGTAAAAGTAGGATCAATATGAACCTTCCTGGTCATTGAGATCATCATTAGACAGGGTCAGTCGTCCAAGGTCTCATCTGTATCATTGAGCAGCTGCTGAGGACCCTCAGAAACCACCTCTGTGCCTTTGTACACACAACATGGAGCAATTCTGGTGGAGCAATTCTCTCAGAGTCCCCCCAGGTGGGAGGGAACCCATGAAAAGCAGTCTGCTGGAGGGCCCCTGAAGCCTGGAGCTGGTCCTGTCATTAGAAGCCTGACTCCAGGTGTTCCTATCTGCTGAGGTGAGGTCACTGACGTTGCTAGAGGTGGGGCGGAACAGTAAGTCTTGCACAGCGGTAACCGCTCCGTTCCATAGTGGCCATGCCCACTCGCCGTCAGAACTAGTCGAGTGGCGAAGGCAACACACAGGAGACTCCCTGCGCGTTGCCTTCGCTGCTTGGACTGGTTCCGATGGTAAGTGGGTGGGGCCACCATGGAACGGAGCGGTTACCGCTGTGCAAGACTTACCATTCCACCCCACCTCTAGCAACGCCAGTGGGTGAGGTGGGCAGCTACCAGAGACTCTGGAGTGGCAACAATTTGCAGGTGTCTAACAGCTCATTTCTGGGCATGTTTACTCAGATGTAACTCACACTGAATTTAATGGAACCTACTCCCAAGTAAACATATATAGGATTGTAGCCTAACAGCCCAATCCTAACCAACTTTCCAACACCAATGCAACTGTGCCAATGGGGAGCACTCTGCATTCGGGGGGACGGGACAGTCACGGAGGCCTCCTCAAAGTAAGGAAGTGTTTGTCCCCTTACTTCACGGCTGCATCGGTGCTGGAAAGTTGGCTAGGATCGGGCTGTGAGAGTAAAAACATAGCTAATCACAGTCAGCAAGAGTAAATCTGATCTGATGACTCCAGAACTGCATTGAAGAACCAGTTTTGCAAGCAATGAAAAAATGCCTCGTGAAATCGGGCCTCATAAGGTTTTTGCTGGGCCACTCTCAATGGATAAACTCTCGCCTATCTTTGCTCTCCACCTCGCTGTTCGTGTCACTTGGCTTGTCGTTTGTCCCGTTTGTCCCCCACTGTGTCTTTATGTCTTCCCCATTGTTCAGTGACACATATGCATTGATCCCTGAGCTAGCTAGTTTCAGTTTCCTGAATTCTCACATCAGTGCTCCATTTCACAGATGCATGGTTAACCATGTCACTTTGACTCCCAGTCTCAGTTATTCACTGAATATTCCATCAAGGGAAATGCATCCAACAGCCCAGGAACGTATCAATTTGTTACCAGCTACCAGTGCAAAGAAAATGCTACACGGTCAATGTGGAATTATTTAAGAAGGTAGCATATGCTGCTGTGTACAGGGAGGCAGGTCAGGTCTATTGTAATTGCCTGAAGTTAAATTACCTCCAGCCATGTTCTTGTCAGATATTATAAGTGAAGACAGGTTGAGTCTGGTCTGGACTTTGTTGGGCAATCTCTGCTGGATAGGCAGCTGAAATAGGAATCAACAATTAACTCCGTGTCAACAACTATACTTGTAAAAGAACAGGAACTATAGGCAGTCTCACATTATTTATCTTGGGCATATATGCCTGCACGTGACTGGTAAACAGAATTATCCATCACCTTTCCATATAGGTGTCAAGAACCTGGACGCATCATGAGTTTGTGTAATTAATCAATCAAGTCATTGACGTTGCAATCTCGTAGGCTTACCAGATCTCCAAGCCGGACAGAGTGCTAGACCTTTAGGAGAAGGAATGTGGGCAGGTGTAGCTTGTTAAACCTTAGAGCACAATCCACTGAACACAATGGGGCTTGCTTCTGAGTAGACATGCCTAGGATTGTGCTCTAAGGTTTAACAAGCTACACCTGCCCACATTCCTTTGCCTAAAGGTCTAGCACTCTGTCCCGGTTGGAGATCTGGTAAGCCTAGCAATCTGGAACTTTGTCATACCTTCACAGGGAGGCTTCAAACTAAAGGCTAGTACTGTATACCCCCGCATATGTTCATGATGACTGCAGCCAGAGCCCATGAGAGGGGGGTAAAGGGTAAATTGTATCCAGGCCCAGGGTCAAAAAGGGGGCCCAGGAGCCAAAGGAGGGGCCCAGAAATTTCCTGGGATCTCAGCTTGCCTCATGGAGAGTGAAAGACAGAGGCCAGGCCAACCGGGAGGGCAGGTCTACCCAGTGGTGTCGCCTGATATGGGGCGGGGGGGCCCAGGGCGTAGGGCGCAGGGCGCAGGGCTCTGGGGGTGGGGCGGGGTTCCTTAGGTTTTGGGGTTTTTTCGTATTTTTCTCGGGGTTTTTTTACTGTTTTCGGGGATTTTTAAGTGTTAACGGGGCATGTGTTTGTGTATGTGTGCTTTTCCCCCACTTATCTTGAATATGGGACGCTTCCAGCAACGATCTTCTTCCTGCGCCGGGCACATCTTCTTCCTGCACCCGGGCACGAACTCCGTAAAGCCCCCAGCAGTGCTTTCCAGAGTTTGCACAGGCGCAGAACGTCGACTGGAAACTTCGTCGTTCTGCGCTTGCACGAACTGTGGAAGACTTGCGCATGCGCAGAAATACGAAGTTTCCAGTCGACGTTCTGCGCCTGCGCAAACTGTGGAAAGCGCTGCTGGATTTGTACCCCCTGATAAAATTCTTCTCAGAGGCCCTGACTGCAGCATTGTGTAGTGGTAACCTGCACGTGTGAATGATGAACCATGTCAAACGTCCCAGATAGAAAATGCAAACCCAACATAATTCACTTGCAGTGGAATCAGTTCACACATTTCAACTGTGAATGAACAAGTGATGCAAAATCCAAGGATGAGAAAATACACGTGTGCAATGCATCTTCAACTCCTACACATTCTCTAGACAGGGTACCATCAGGGACACTCATCCAGCTTTTATATGGAGGTTCCACGAACCTTGCATACAGAATCTTGCACTACCCTGTTTCCCTATCAGTACAGATCTACCAGAGACTGGAGAAAGAGAGAAAGTGACTGGGGAGACAGAGTTTTATGGAACCCTGCTGAAGTTTGCACTTTCATCATCAGTGCCTTGCATTACTCACCAATGGATTTTAGGATATGGGGACTGCTGCGATTTCTTAGTTGTACTGATAATACCTTCTTAATCTAGCTGGACAAGAAGTTTGTATAACAAGGGCATGCAGAAAGGTATTTATTTAAATTTATTTAAATTATTTATTCCCCACCTCTCCCCCCCCCCGAACACAACTGAGGAGCAACCTTTCCCTGAAGGCTTTCTAAAGCTCAAGCCTGAGCAGTTTCCAGAAACTCTGGGTGCCATTTTTGTTTAGGATAGTATTTTTAAAATAACGTTGTATGCATTGAGACATTAGGATGGGGCAGGTTGGGAAACCAGGCAGGTAAGGTACTCCTGGTGGAAGGAGCTCTAGTAGTTTCTTCTCCTACACCTTTATGGCACCTACAACTGACACTGTGATGGATAGGTTATTGCTTATAAGTGGGACTAACTTAAGCCTTTTCATGGCCTAAGGCAAAAAACCCTATTTAGTTGGCATCTCTTGGCAACCCTTTGGTTGGTTTTATCCTCTCCCTCCATCACCATTGCAAGAGCTGGCTGGTCATCTCCACTGGCGTCACTACAGGGGGGGTGGAGCTCTAAGTGCTGCTGAAATCAGAGCCTCCTTTACACAGACGAACAAAGCGGCCCCGCCCCCTCACCCTCGGAGCCTTTCAGGGAAGCGAAAGCAAACGCAGGGAGTCTCCTGCGCGTTGCTTTCGCTTCCCTGAAAGACTCCGAGGGTGAGGGGATGGGGCCGCTTCGTTCCTCTGTGTAAGGGAGGCTCCGATTTCAGCAGAACTTACAGCTCCGCCCCCCCCCTGTAGTGACGCCAGTGTGTGTAAGCAGCTGGTGGGGAAACTGTCTCTAACAGCCCAATCCTTAGGGCTGTTTACGCTGGCAGAACGTACATTCTGCTGGCATAAACAGTTTTACAGCTATCGCGAATGTGACACTGCCAGTGTGTGCCGCCTGACCACTGCTGCAAGTGGCGAGAGGCTGGGTCCGTGCGAAGATAGATGCTGGATGCCCGCCAGTGCAGTTAAGGCCACGCAGGAGGTGGAAGGGAGGCGGGGAGGGGGTTGAACGAGGAGGGGTGGGTAAAATGGGGAGGAGACGGGGCGGAGGACAGATCAGGCCCCGGAGGGGGTGGGTTTGGCGGCAGCGGCACCCACCGAATCCTAACCCCCTTACTGGGCCCGATCTGCCTTCCTGGATCAATGCAGACTTGTGCCAGCTGGTGCAGGTCCAAGTTGCCCTGAGTTGCCCCGGGTTAAGCTGCTGGGGATTACCCTGTGGCAAGGGATCAAACGCCTGAGGAGGCCTCAACATGCTGAAACTCCTCTGCAGGATACAGTGGAAGCTGCATTGGCGCCACTGCAACGCCGTGCGGCGTGTTTGGGTTGGGCTGTCCAATAGTAGATTGTATGTGCATTACTCAGAGGCTTCTAGAGGAGCTGCTTTAGGGTGGTGCCATCCTAGACAAGATGCTCTCGTTCTTTGGGGTGGTCTTATGCTGGAGAACATCCAGGTAGATTATGTCCTAAATGATTGATCTGGAGTTTAGGTTTTTTTTAAAAAAGTGACTTTTATCCAAATATCTTTTGAAAACTACATGAATTTCATATAACAGTTGTTATAATCTGCTACAACTGATTAATTATCTAACTAACAAGGGAATTAACTTTTTAATAAGTCTGGCTGGCAGTGTTGGAAGCAACCTCTGTGTTGTCGTCTCGCTCTCTCATAGCCAAATACTAAACCTCATCAGTCCAATAAATTGTCAGAAATTACCCTAATTGCTCCATGTAGAATCCAAGCACCAGCTGGCCCTGGATAGAATTGTCCAACAAGGAGACCTTTGCTGTGGCGTTACTGCTTGAGTAGAAACTAATTCAAACAATCCAATTAAAAGAGTGACTGTGAAAGCCCACAGTGAGGTGGGGAAAGGTGAATTCCTTAGCTGCCTGGTAAATTTAATTGCCAGAGGACTCCTGACAGCAAGGGATATCTCTCTCTCTCTCTCTCTCTCTCTCTCTCTCTCTCTCTCTCTCTCTCTCTCTCTCTCTCTCTCTCTCTCTGTGTGTGTGTGTGTGTGTGTGTGTGTGTGTGTGTGTGTGTGTGCGCGTGTGTGTGTAAAATATGGCTAGGGCACACATTTTTCTCAGTGGTGTGCAAATTTAGAATGCTCCAAATGGCCTCCAGAGTCTCTATTTCAAGCCTGTGGGAGTTTGAACAGAGGGTTTATCTTGTCACCAAAGATGGTTCTCCTGCTCGTCGATGGGTAACAGACACCACAGAGTTGCTAGTCAGAGTTGCCAGTCAGACCCTTCAGGGTCTCCTGTGAGACCGGCTGACAGTAACATAAGGTACTTTTGTGCAGCCAGCTGTCTAAGAAATACACAGGGCCTTAATGATTAGGCAGCTAGCCATATGTCATTAAACCTTTAGTATTTTTTAAAGCTTCATGTGGAAACCAGTCATTTTCTCCTGCTAATGCATAACTGGATGCATAACCACGAAGAGGAGGATTTGGGGGCCTGAAGCCTTGAGGAATGTTCCAGGTCTTTCCTCTAAATCAGTGGTTCCCAACCCCTTCCTGGCCGAGTACCACCTCTGGTGCCACTCTTCTTCTGAGTACCACCGGAAGTGATTGGCGATGACATCATCACATTACGTCTGGGTTTTCAGAGGCCAGAAAACACAGGGAGGAGGCTCTGGGCAGGTGGGAGGGCCCTTCTCAGCGTTCCTGAGAGGGTCGGCCAAAGGCAGGAGCTTCTTGGGTGCGAAAACACGCCACCAAAAGCGCCGTGTTGGAGTGGGGTTCCAGTGGTCCAGCAGTCCGAGCACCACCAGCAGTTGGCCGACGTACCACTGGTGGTACTAGTACCATAGGGAACCCCTGCTCTATATGTTCAAATGTCATTTTTAAAAACAGGAAAATATTGGTACTAAGCATTTATTTTGCACTTTCAAGTTCTCAAAGCACTGCTTCTACAAACAAATTCACAACCCTTTCAACCCCCCTCTTACATTTCACTGAAAAAAAAAACTGCAAGGAGATCTTGGCTGCAATCCTATACACACTTTCCTAGGAGTAAGCCCCATTGCAGACAAGGGACTTTCTTCTGAGTAGACATCATAGGATTGTGCTGTTTGTTTTAAATCATGTTTGTTTTAAATCATGTTTGTTTTAAATCATGTTTATACTTCTATTCCGTAAAAAAAATTCTTATTGTAGAGGTTTACAACATGAAAGCCTACAATAAAATTGTTCAACAAAATAAAACAAATCAATACTAATAGTGGCAAAACCAACAAGAATAATAATAGTCAGAGCGTAACATAATACTGCACCGTATTTTTCGCTACATAAGACGTACTAGACCATAGGACGCATGTGTATTATGGAGCTAAAAATAGGGGAAAAAAATATCTTGTTTTTAACATTTTTCCGGCTGCTTGGCCACTTACCTGGTTGTTGTTTTGCAGCTCCAATCTTCCTGTGCCTCAGCTCCCAGTCGCGTTTGGCGCCTCCGCCAAGTTCCCAGGCGCTGGACGCAACCAGGGAGCCCTGAGGAAACATTGCAGCAAATGCGATGTTTCCGGAGGGGTTGCAGACGCTGTCAGCGTGTGCGTGAAGTTCCCTGACTTCGTGCACGCGCTGACCACGTCTACAACCCCTTTGGAATCATCCAATGTTTCCGAAGGGGTTGTAGACGCGGTCAGCGCGTGCGCGAAGTTCCCTGACTTCAACGCGTGCTCGAAGTTCCCTGACTACAACCCCTTCGGAATCGCATTTGCTGCGATGTTTCCTCAGGGCTCTCTGGTCGCGTCCAGCGCCTAGGAACTTGGCGGAGGCGCCAAACGCGACTAGGAGCTAAGGCACAGGAAGAGGACCTGCAAAACAACAACCAGGTAAGCGGCCATGCAGCTGGAAAAATGTTAAAAGCAAGTCATTTTTTTACACTTCGCTCCATAAGACGCACATATGTAGCTACATTTAGCTACATATGTGGTCTGGTCCTCTGCTCTGCATGTCTTCTCAGAAGTAAGTCCAACTCAGGTCAATGGAGCTTATTCCAAAGTAAGCATACATAGGGTTGCAGCCTTAAAATAATACTGTATTGACCTGAGTATAAGACTCACTTTTTTCCCCTAAGGCAAGTCTTTAAAGTAGGGGTGCGACCTACAATCAAAGCCTAGCGTTTTCTGCAAAGTGTTCTGTTTTCAAGCCTCTCCAAGTATCTTTCAAAGTTAAAACGGGGCTTTTTTTCTTTTTCTTTTAAACTGCAAAGCCCTGTGTTTTCAAGCTTTTACAAGGCTGTTCCTTTCAGCTCTTAATCACTTGCTAAATGGCCGAACAATGATCTCTCTAGCAGCCTCTAGCCTCAGGATGGAAGCATTTGAAAAAATTAACTCTTAAGCTCCAGCCCCAGGACTCTGTGGAAACCAAGGTATTTATTGATCCTGCAGTTTGAAAGTTGAGAGCAAGAGCTCCTGCATAGGCTTACCATATCCAAAGGGGGACCTTTAGGTGCCAACCTTTAGGCTGCAATCCTATGCACACTTTCCTGGGAGTAAGCCCCATTGAATGCAATGGAACTTACTTCTGAGTAGATATGCATAGGATTGTGCTGTTAACCATTGAAATTTGAGCAGGTGCAGCTCATCATCATGGAAGGGTGCAACAAGCTGCACCTGCCCAAATTCCAAAGGTTAAAGGTAGGCACTCTGTCCCCCTTTGGATCTGGGAAGGCTACTTATACTAGGGTGCCCAGATTCAATACAGGGTGCCTATGGCTTTAACTGTACTAAAGCTGTACTGTTTTACTGTTCTACTAATGTGTATATTTTCTTTAAGGTAAAAAAAGTTAAAAATGTATTTTTAAAAAAATAGCACCAAACTTTAAGGGTGCAGCTTATATTCAGGAGCGTCCTATACTCGGGACAATACGGGTAATTCCTGTGACTTGTTTTGCCTTTTTTACCATCAGTTCTCAGCATGTCTACAATTTTGTGGCTAGTTATTGTCAGTACTGTGCAGGGCCTGTGCTTGAAAAAACAAAACGTCCATGATTCCATGAAGGCTCTGACTGTATTGTCAGAATTTGCCATCAAAATCCTCTTTCTGTGTCTGGAAAAGAAACAATACATGACCAGTGGTACTCAGTGTGGGCTTGGGCTAACCACTTAATAGCCTCACATGAAGTATGAGCATCTGAACTCCTCAGTAAGCCTTGATGAATCCCACTGAAATCTGGAATCCCGTGTACAGTACTACGTTTGGCCCTCCTGTATCACAGAGATGGAACTTGATGGAACAATCAGAAGTACAACCAGAGGCAAGTACTATAACCTTTTTTACTTACCTCTGGGTAATCCTTCTGGCCGCCTATGGGTCTCCTTGGACCCATGCCAGCTATTTTGCTGGCATAGGTCTGAGGAAAGTAAGGGGGCAGGCTAGAAATTGGGAATAAAATCTGGTGTGCGCCATTGCCACCTAGATCCACCCCCTCCGCCCACTCCCTGCCCCTTCCCTCCTCACCCCAGAACACGCCCAAACCTCCCCCTCCCTGCCCCTGCCACCAACTTACCAACACTGGCGCAGCCGCTGGGAGTTGCTGGCATGTGTGCCACACCTCTGGCCATTTGTGCCAGCAGATCAGAAGGTACTTCAGCTTTCGCACTGCTGCAAAGGGCCTTGTGTTGCTGAAGCATGAGTGCTGGCAGTACAAGGCCCAGATAGGATTGGGCCGCTAGATACTCTAGGGAATGACCCTAACAAAATGAACCCTAAGGTCAGTTGCAATTAACTTTGCATGTAGAGACACAAATATTGCTTCCTTCCAAGGATGTAGTCTTTTTGCAAAGGAGTTTCTAGAGGTTGTTCCAGAGAGGCAATCAAGTTGTGATCAATCATATTGAAATGTTCATCCAGCCTCGACAACGTTAAACTGTGTCATCTGAATGATAGACTTCCACATTTTTCCAGCATTTGGAGAGTGCTGAATTATAGATAAGCATTTCAGCAGAATGAATTCCATGGCTGCTGAATGGTAATTTAGGAGGCTTGAAATTGGCAACACATACATTTGTGAAAGTTATTTCTGTTCATTTCCTGTGAATCTGACCTCCATGAGGAAGAGGAATTTATTGCAGCTAGTAGTAGCCTTAAAAATGCAGATGATCTGTGTGACCAGGAAGCTAATTGTCACGTACCTGCGATTATCTTTGCAATCATTTGGCAATAACTGGGTGCCAAAGGGCAGGAACAAGACTGTAGAAAGAAGATGGCCAAAACATATCGCTTTGGAGGTATACAGTCTTCCCCACATTTGTCATGGTAATAAACTAAGCCTTCACTGTGACATTTCCCATTGGAAGCTTCTAAAATTATGCACACAAGAAACTGTTATAACGTCAAATTCTTACGGCCTAATCCTATCCTGGGCCAGCCATTACAGTTGATAAAAATGGGAAAAATTGGAATAAAAACTCATAACACCGCTTTCTGCTATTTCATTCTGGTTAAACACAGAAATCTGCCCCTCCCAAAAACAAACAAAAAAAACCCATTTTCAAATACCTCTATCCATGGCTCTCCCAAATCTAGAGCAGTGCTTTCACTGTGATCTATAAACCGCAATTAAACCAGCATTTGAAACCAAAGTTCAATCTCAGTTTCATATGCTGGTTCAGTCATGGTTTGTAAAGCACACCTCTGGATGCAGACAACCCATGGAGATATGGCTTCAACAAACTACAGCATCAACAGATGCGCAAGAAGAAGGGAAGGGGAAGAAGAGAGTGGATAGTCGCAGATTACATTCATGACCAAATAAACCATGGTTCATTCCATCATCTGAACCCACCCACTATGTTTTACTGACTCTGCCCATGCCAGGAAAACCTCTCCCTGCTTAATTTCAGCCTGCCAGGTTCTGTTCAAAGCACAGGAACAAGTTAAAAAAATTAATAGAGTTGCCAAATAATCATCAGGCAAGTCTTCACTGTCCAGATCAGTTTTTCAAAACAGAAATCTTGGCTCGCAAAGGCTCTCTTACGACTTTTCACACCTTCGAAATGGAACATCACTGTTAGCCTTTTCATATTTTCATGGCTGGCAGAGCTAGTGGCTCTTTTTGCATGTGTGGTGCTGCTCTTCCGCCTCTTCCTTCTCGCCATACTTGAAAGCTTGGTTGCGAATAACTGATGTTCCTCCACAGGAGGCCCCAGCATTAGAACGTGCCATCATTAACATTCTAGCGCATTGTCAGAACACTATGACTCAGACGCAAAACTTTCCTTGGCATTTCTACCAGTCCAGGAGTGAATATTCTATCTTACTAAATGTTAATGTGATTAGCTTTGCCATTACTTTACTCTTCAGAATTGCTAATGCTGGTTTCTCCCCAGACTCTTTAAGCTGAACATTGCTACAGTTTATTGTTTTGAAAATGAAAAGCAAACCCTACATTTTTATTTTTTTTGCAAGATGTTGTGCCATGATTGTTGTCTGCATTGCATTCTGGTGCCTTGAAAGCTTAAAGCATGATACAGCATGACTTTTAAAGAAGGCTTAATCTTGGCCCTTGCCGTGTTAGTGTTTAATACGCAGGAGAACTTCAATTCGCGGTTCCAAAATTAATTCCAAATGATGGGTACACAAATATGCCACAGGAGAACTGTTAGAATACTGTAATAAATAAAACCAGGAAATAATTCAAGGCTCCTGTGAGCCGAATTACCCATCCACAGAGGAGGCTGCCAATTGGATCTCTGTATGGTCCACTACTCCAGCCTTCTTCCTCTCAGTCACCCTCTCTGGAGGTCAGTAATTCTGAGCCCTCTCAGCACTAGTGCATTCAGTCGCTCCCAGTACAGAGAATGGGTCAGAGTCTGCAACTCCACAGTAGAACTCCTTTCAGGTGTTATCTTGCAGCTATCGCAGCACACCCTCTGTGCCAGGGCACTCACTGCTGCTGTGCATTTGGCGCTTCACTGCAGAGGGCAGCACCAAACACAAAGAGGGCTCTTCATCTGATGTGGGACCTTGGAGGTTGCACATCACATGGAGTGACCCTCCCTGCACTTGGTGCTGCCCTCTGCAGGCAAATGCTGAATGCACAGCAGCCTGATGGTATGTGACCAGTGAGCATTTCAGCACAGGGGACTGTCATGCTCCCATTTGCCCCACTCCTCCACATGTTATGCCACATGTCCACACCTGAACAAGGTTTAGGATTACAGGAAGTTGCTCCAAATGTGTCTCTGTCCTTGTGGATCTGTCCTGTGAAAGTCATAGCAGTGACCTGCATGGAAACACAGGGGAGGGACTTCTAGCAATGAGTCGTCCCTACGCGCACACACTATAAGACATGTCTCCTCTTATGCTCTGCTCATCATCTGAGGCCTTACATCGAGGGGCTTTGCTTTCTGAGGCATGCCAGGCATCCACTATGAGCATGGCCTTCTTGGTAGTGGTGCCAGCCTGTGGAGGCTCAGTTGGCATCTACCTGATGCTGGCACCAGTGGACCCAGGGCAGAACCCTCCACTAGAGTCCCCAATGTCAGCAGTAGTGTCCAGTGGGGCATCATAAGGGTGTAGGAGATGCATTGAGGACTCCATTGCAGGGCTCTGCCCTAGGCTAACCTGGGTGTTCAGGAGTTAGCCTGACCAGGTGAACCCTTTGATGACCCTCAGGCAGTGACCAACTGATCTCTGAGGGCACCTTATCTTCTTCCAGAACATGTGTAAAGTCTTGGCTTTTCTGTCGTGCTTGGTGGGGGGGGGGAGGTCAGCGGCTGGTGTTTGTGGGTGGCCCATCCATGAAGCCAACTAAGCAGTTGCCTCAGGCAGTAGATTGGTGTGTGTGACGGGGTGCCCATCTCTGTTTGCCTACTTGCCTCCCCTGTTCCTCCTCCTCCTTCTACTCCCTGGACTGGAAAAGGAAGGGGGACAGAGAGATGTGGAGGGGAGGAGAGTGCTGAGCTAGAGCATTGGAGAGTGGGAGGAGCAAAGGCTGGCACAGCATCGGGTAAGCCGGGTAGCATTTGCCATGCTGCCTCAGGCATCAGAAGGTATTGGACCATCCCTGGGTCAGACAGCTGTGGGTTTTGTCTGGTCTGGGGCATTTTACCTGCCCTAGTGTCCACCTCTTGTCTCCCTTTTATAGCCTCCTATCTTGGTCTTTTTCTTTACACTTCTCTGGTTGAATATAGAAGGCTCGATAGGATAGTCACTAATTGCACAGAGGCCCGAGGTTGTAATGACCAGCATATAATTTAATTATCAGAAGCCTCTTTTTTCCTTCAATGATTTTGTGCCACCCCAAAGGATGAGATCGCTACTCTTCAAAACTTATGTTTTTCTTTGAATGTTAATGATACTTTAGTATTTATTGAACTTGTTATAGGCAATAAAACATCTTATATCTACTGCTACTGAAGACAGTCGTTCTGGCCATACTACCTTGTAGCAGCTGCCCACTTCTCTCAGTTGTGGTGTATTTGCAATAAAGAATACAGTCTTAGCTTCTGAACTTCTTCATTTAATAGACAATGCAGTAAACAGTGAGGGAGACCTTCTGTTTTGCTGTTGCCAGAAAAGCCTGCAAAGTTTCAGGGCTGAAATGTATCTACCTAGCAACCTCCATGACCTTTCCTGGTCACAGGTTGCAATCCCAGGAGGGAAAACAAACACCCTTCCCAAGAATGGATATGACACAGCAGATAAATGATTTCTTTAATATGTATGGTTTAAAAATATTTTGGCCCTGGGGAAAAGTGAGACATTTTTATTGCTTCCAAATCAAACTGAATGTCATTATCCTACCATCCAGAATGAAATAAGGACCTAGCAAGCTACAGCTGAATTTAAATGCAATAAATCAGGTTAAAAAGCTCGTTCGCGGTGATATCTTCTCTCAGCTCTGAAAACTAAAGTTTTTAAAAGCCTTTCCTTTCAGACCCTGTTCCACTGGGCACCTACAAGGTAGCCCAGAATGTTTCAATCATTTACAGCAGTTTCATTCTAAAGCTTTCATGGCCAGCTATCAATTGACAATGTTTAAGGAATACGGGAATTAAAGCCATGTAGTAAAAGAATCTTGAACTTTAATTGGAATAAAAATCACATTTAAATCCAAGGAACTGAGCCCAACGTTTCGTTCCAGCCCCGTGGAACCTCTTCATAGGAATCTTGAAAGATCATAGATGGTGCTGTCCTCAATTCATCATAGTAAATTTAAACCAAAAAACGCAGGGAAACCCCAGCGGTCTTCACTCTCCCTTTCTTTCCATGCTGGATAGTTCTGCTGTTACAGTGTCAGTGTACTGACACTGACACTGTAACAGCAGAACTATCCAGCATGGAAAGAAAGGGAGAGTGAAGACCGCTGGGGTTTCCCTGCGTTTTTTGGTTTAAATTTACTATGATGAATTGAGGACAGCACCATCTATGATCTTTCAAGATTCCTATGAAGAGGTTCCACGGGGCTGGAACGAAACGTTGGGCTCAGTTCCTTGGATTTTAATGTGATTTTTATTCCAATTAAAGTTCAAGATTCTTTTACTACATGGCTTTAATTCCCGTATTCCTTAAACATTGTCATTTACAGCAGTGTTTCCCAAATGTTTTCGACCTGCGGCTCCCTTGACCATTGGTGACCAACCATTGGTCGTGGCTCCCCATCACATTATGTCGATGCCTGCCAATTGGCATTGCACTGTTTTCCAAGAAGATTCCATGGCACTCTGCGGCTCCCCTGGCTGGTTCCTGTGGCTCCCCTGAGAGCCACACCTCTCAGTTTGGGAACCACTGATTTACAGTATTTGTTATGTGACATGCATTGACTTTTCCTCCGCTGAGTTCATAGTACAATTTCTGGGTATCTGCATCAAGGTACTGACATTGGGCATCTTCAGCCAGTCTCCATGGGGAGTTTTCTATGCTGGAGGTCTCTTCGGGGTAAGGGGACGTTTGTCCCTTTGCCCCGGGGTAAGCCCCAGCAGCAGCAACAGGTCAACTTGGATCTGCACCAGCGAAATCGCTGGCACAAGTCCACATTGATCCATTTTGGCGGATCAGGCCCAGGAATGGGATAGGATACGACGCGCACTGATGCCTCTGAGCCCATCTCCCGGACTCAATCTGCCTGCCCACATGGACATACCTGGTCCGGCAGGCGTCCCTGCACCCTCTGCTGCTGGCGGGAAGGCTCCTGGTACTAATGCTTATACCTGGTGAACACATGGGAAATGGGAGTGCGCCAGTCACAAATGTGGGTAGAATTTCTTTCTGAGATTAGGAACCCTGCTCAATCAGCATTCTCAGATGCAAATGCAAGAAGGAACTCTCCCCATGTTCCGTGCTGGCCCCTACCCACAAGTGCTGAATGGGGGGGGGGTTAGGGGGTTGTAGGGAATGTGGGGATTGCCAGCTCTGACTGAAGCTATTTCTGGAGATTTATTTTCCAAACTGATGAAAATTCCTGGAGGTCCTGTTAAAAGCTTTCAGTAGTCACCTAGAGATCGATGCCAATTCCTGGGGACTCCAGG
The DNA here is from genome assembly GCA_026170595.1 of Plestiodon gilberti rubricaudatus. NCBI lineage: Eukaryota > Metazoa > Chordata > Lepidosauria > Squamata > Scincidae > Plestiodon > Plestiodon gilberti. The sequence continues at coordinate 19,961,686 of JANXHW010000002.1, read as the reverse complement.
ATGATCCTGGAAGGTTGACAAATCCTTGTGGGGCGGGGGGGGGGAAGGATGGCCAGGGAGCATGTCAGTTTCGGGGGCGTGGCTAGCTGGCCAACTTCTGCTTCCCTCTCCCTGCATTGTGCTGCATCATGTGTGAATGAGCTGAATGTGTGAAGGCAGCTATAGATACTTGAATATAAACCGTGAATCTATGCCTCTGTGCTACGTCTCATCAGGATTTGCAGGCAAAGTGCTTTTGGGCTAGTTTATTGAGAGGAAAACCTGATGAATCTCTACAAATATGCCATGGATAAAAGAATCTTCTCCCGATTCTCCAAAGACAGCAAATCGTCCTTTAGCTGCCTGCAGGTTTTTATACAGAAGGTGAGAAGTACACTTGGCCAGGAATGAAATCCACTCCCCGCTCCCCCCCTTTTTTTTTTACAGCCAGCCAGAAGGTGTTTGCTAATGTTAGGGTGTATAATGTCACTGTTCTGGGTTTCTGAGAGCATTCAACCATGTGGGTGGCTGCCACACAGCATGGTCTGCATTTTCCCTGACTCAATGAGGCCAATCACAAGGATTGAGGCATGCAGAGACGGGATATTATAAGGCCGGGTAAACAAGTTTTGTACTGCCACCAAAAAGACTCCCTGGGGGAACCCCAAATCCAGCTTACTCCCACTATCTCCAGCAGTGCATGAGATAATCTTTGCACTAAAACTGAAAAGAATGGTTCAGAGATTTGTTATGGCCTGGTTGTTGTGTCACTGTCTGTGGAAGGGAAAAAAAAGACGCCATCCTTTCTGTGAACTTGTCCTCCTATGCAGAGTTAAATGAAGGTGACTGTCAGGAATCAGATGGTCTGCTGCAAGGCCTCCAATGAGATTCACTGCCTCCATTGTTTTGCACATTGTGCATCAAGAGAGTAGTAATAATGGTCTTTGCACCTGGTCTGGTATGCTCTTTGACCTTGATTAGCAGAAACCACCAATGAAACTATGCACAGCCTGAAAATGAGCATTATCACCTGCCTTTGTCCTGAGATCAAGCTGCTGTTTTGGCACAGGAGCAAGAGCCAGTAAAAAGTTGGCAACCCTAAGTAATATCTGTTTCAACACATTGTCCCAAGGTCTCCAGCAACTTGGCACTAGCACTGCTACTAAATACTGAACAGGGTATTTGAGGGTATGAAGAGGGTGAGAGAAGGCTTCATGCCTTAGGTGTGGCCTTTCCAGAGGCACCAGCTTGGCCTCTCTAGGAAACAGGATGTTGGACTTGATGGGCTTCTGGTCTGGTCAGCAGAGCTCTTCTGTGTTCTAATGGTTAACCCTTCTCCTTTTTCTTCCCCAGAGCTCTCCCTGCCATGATGCAGTGGATCCGAACTCAGACCCCAGGCGAAAACGGTATCAACATTGTCACCGCGGACTTTGTAGAACTTGGCGACTTTATCAGCACAGTCATAAAACTGAACTACACCTTGGACGAAGGCGAAGCTGATACAACTTGATAGTACCGTAACATGTCTGATATGCTTTTCAGTGGAACTTTTTTCAATTGTGTTAGGTTGTAATCTTGTGATGCAAATTTCACGAGCACGTACCTGATTATTTTTTTTTCCAGAAGTGTTGAGGACTTGAACAGGGTGGGCAAAAGAGGATTTTTTTTCAGCTTGTTCTGATAATTTCTTGACATTAATTAGCTTGTGTCTTATGAAATCCAACCAGGTTTCATTCACACAGTTATTTTACTAGAAAAAGCCATTAATGAATATTCCTCCAACAACCAAATGAGCTTTTGATCATATTGATGATCATTCACTATGCTTAGCATAATTGGCGGCCATATATTTCCTTCTGTGCAATAGATTCCCATTGTCATTAATAATTTTGCTACTGAACAAGAACAGTATATTATCCTGCCAAGGTGCTCCATCAGCCAGCATGCTCCATATTAATGTTGCACTATTTATAGAATTAATTGGTGGCATTCGGTCTTTTGGACATGAAGCGGGAGGAGCTGAGGCATATCTAAAACCATGCCACCAACATGAAAAGAGAAGCCAAAAATTTACAGTCACCATTCTAGTTTCCGGTGTGCAGATCTTCTGGACCAAAGTTTGATCACATTAAAAATGTTTCTTTTCTTTTTTTTCAAGCCCCCCATCGTTAGTTTAGCTTTGCCACCATATAAATAGCAGGTCTGCCGTTGACTTTCATAGGGACATGCTGGTTTTAAAAGGGGATGTCATTCTAACATTTGGAATCATAGTTTCTTGAGAAGTCAGTATAAACGTTTCCTATCTTCGCGTTATCAGGGCTGGTCCATGACCGCCTGAGTCCTCTGCTCCTCCCCCTCACTTTCCGCCTTTCCACATTTCCTGTTCCTCTCTGTCCCCCTCTTCCTTTTTCGTTTCAGGGAAAGGAAGGAGAAGGAGGAGCAGTGGAGGCAAGTAGGCAGATAGGGATGGGCGCCCCCTACTAATCTGCTTCAGTTGGCTTCGTGGATGGCCCTGCATATCTATCTATCTATCTATCTATCTATCTATCTATCTATCTATCTATCTATCTATCTATCTATCTATCTATCATATTTCTACCTAAGGCACCCAGGGTGATATGCAATTAATCACAAACTAAAATGCAAAAGAAAAAAATGGAAACAACAACAATCACTTCTAAAATTACAGGTGGCAACAGAAAACGCCATTATAGTACTTGTTAATAAGAAGAAATCTTTACATCCCAAATACAGTAGGCCCACGCTCAGGCCCCCTCCCCCAAACAAGACTAAGAAAAACAACAATGTAAATAGTACAGGTGGGCCCCCATATCCGCTGATTCGCTATCCATGGTTTCAGTTATCCACGGATTGTGGGGACCCCCCCCCCCAGGCTCTTACTTTTTTCCCAGTAAGCTTCATTTCTTCCTTAAACAAACAGGAGAAGCAGCCTCTGGCTGCTTATTACAGGCAAGTAGAATGAGACTAAGTACTAGAGAGGCTCTGCAAGGTTAACAGAAACCTTGCAGAGCCTCTCTAGGACTTACTCTTGTTCTACTTGCCTGCAATGGAGGCTACTTCTCTGTTTGTTTTAAGGAAGAAACAAAGCTTGCTGAAAGAAAAATAAGAGCTGGGGGGGGGGGGCAAGCATGCCTACCTGCAGGGGAGGCAGGTGGGGGGGCCCTCAGGAAACCATGGAGGGGGTGTTCGCTCCTATCCACGGTTTCAAGTATCCACGGAGGGGCCTGGAACATATCCCCAGTGGATATGGGGGCCCACCTGTATCGGCGATTCCACCCATCCATTCCCCTTGCTCTGTTTATGCCCCAGACCAAGCCTGAAATGGGAGAACTGAGCTGCTGTTCCCTCAATCCTCTCACTTCTCATGTGTCTCTTGTACTGTGCTTTTAGTTCTTAAAGAGACAGTAAGTATTTGTTGACTTTAAGGAAGTTTTGACTATACGCAATTTTGGCTTTACACGCCGACCTTGGAAGTAACTCTCGCGTAAGATGCGGGCCGACTTTAATGACTTTTGATATGATAAAGGTATTATATATTTCTATTTAAGGTAGCAGTAAGCACAGACCACCTTGGACATTGGCTGAAATCAGCAAAAGGTGCCTATTCAATATGTATGCTTAAAAAGTGGGACCAGTCAGTGTGTGATTTATATAAGGTATAATAGTGTTTCATTTTCAGAGTGAAATAATCCATGATGGAAAGCTACTCGGAACACCTTCCGCAGCACAATACAATGGAAGACTATTCCACTTACTTTGTTCTTAATGGAACATCCAAAAGGCCAACAAGTGAGAAAGCCGATCATGTCAGGAAATCATGGTTTCCCCCTCTCCAACCCTATCATTTATATGTACAGTCAGGGGATGTGGGACCCTAAGATATTTAGCTGAAATGTCCTTAAGATCTTGTAACTGGATGTTAAGAAGTCACTTTATTGGTCACACCCTTCCCAGCTTTTCACATGTTTTCTTCCTCTTCCTATTGCATCATGGGACAAAAATGTAGTATACCCCTCCTGCTCACATTCTTCTGAATTTTGGGACCAGGACTTTCCCCCTCCCTGTATCTCTCTGTCCTGCTCCTTGCTATAGTTTAGGAATCCTTCATAGTCCTATCCAGGATTGGGCTTTCAGGGAGGGCGGAATTTACGACAATGGAAGAGTCTTCTGCTGTTGTAAAATGGCTGCCGATGGAGCACACACAGCGCTATGCCATCAGCCATTTTGGGAGTGCTGCCTCAAGACGCTCCTACAGCATAAACTTTATTTGCAAGTAATGGCATAATGCTATGTCAAACTTCCATGTTCAGAGAATTTATATTTTGGAATACCAGGTGTCATGAGTAATCTCAAGAACTTTATCATATTCTCTCAGAGAAGTTAACAACTCCGTCCTATTAAGTATACAAGATGCGATTTGAATGACTGCCTTCTGTCTTGGTCCCCAGAACTAGACTCAGAGGTCAGTTTTTATGCCAACATTACTGAATAAAAAGAGAAATGAGAAGTATTATTATTATTATTATTATTATTATTATTATTATTATTATTATTATTATTATTATTACTATTATTATTAAAACATCAACTTTAGTCCAGCTTCCTGTATCTCATAGTGGCCCCACCAGATGCCTCCGAGAGCACATAGCCAACAAGATAACCTGTTTCCTGTTGTCACTCCCTTGCACCTGGCACAGAGAAAACCTACTTCTAAAAACCAGGAGGTTGCTTATGGCTTGTAACCTGTGATGGTCTTTTCCTCCATGAATCTATCCAAACCCCTTTTAAAGGCATCTAGGCCAGGTGCCATCACCACATCCTGTGGCAAGGAGTTCCACAGATGAATTACACACTGGGTAAAGAAATATTTCCTTTAGTCTGTTTTAATAGGTTTTAAGGCTACAACCCTGTACACACAGTTATGGGCACTTGAGCTGTGTTGGATGTTCTGCGGTGTGCACAGGGGCAGCTCGATGCTGTCTCAGGACCACTGCTTCTGCACTAAAAAACAAAAGCCAAATCCTTTACCATGCTCCTTGCACGCTGCTTTGAAAACCGGAAGTCCCACACTTCTGAGTTTTAAGGCAGCATGCAAGGAGCATGAAGAAGAGGAGAATGATCTGCTTTTTGCTTGAGCGAGTGGAAGGCAGATTATTGCGGCTTGCGTTGGTGGCAGGTTGGAGGGAGGCGGTAGTGGCAGCAGATCTTGATTCTGCCACCCCCTCAGACCCGCTCACAGTCTGCCCCTGATGCAACCCACTTCAGCTGACCTCATGAATGGGCCGTCACTGTGTGTGCATAGCTGTATTTCAGACTGTCGTGTAAAACCCATGATACCATTTTCCTACTGAGAACCCTGAATGAAGCACATGGACAATTCCACCACAAGGGTTTTGCTCATAAATATACACAAATAAGAGATGTTTTCCATGTATTGAAGTATATTCTATATAAATATATGTAACTATATTGTGTCTTGAGCTTACTGGAGTTGTTAAAATGTCTGCTTAGCCTTCAGTTTGTATTTGTTAATTGGCTGTTAGGAAACGTTTTAAAAATGCAAAAAAAAAATTAAGACATCTGAAGAGATAACAGACAACATGTTGTTTCTTTAGAAAGGTTATTTTATTCCTGTTACTGAATTGCACAAAAAGAGAAAGAGAGAGAGAGAGTGCAAACTCTTCACTAGTCATCTCCTTTCCATTGAAGAAGCACAGAATGTTATGGAAATGACTGGAGGTGGAAAAATTTGTCTTAATTAAAAGAGGAGAAATAAAATGACACATTTGGTTCATTGGCTGGCGTAGTCGATGAAGGACACAAAGTGTTAGCATGTCTGGTGGTGGCATCTTCAGAAGCACACAAGACCAGGGCTATACCACTTCAAGGCTATACCACTTCAACACGAGAGTTTTTGTACTGTAGTGAACATTGTCCCCCTTAATTCAGATCTGTGCAGGAGGTGAACTGTCCATCCACAGTGTGAGTGGTCCCATCTCTGTATTTACAGAGATCTCTGCTCCCACATACAGAATTCCTTTCAGCTGAATCTGTTGTCCCATCAGTCTTCCTTCCATCCAGATGCATGTCCCCATGATTTGCATTGTGATACTCATCTGAGCCCTGTTGAATTGTATATGGATGCAGCTTTTGATGTCAGTGGTGATAAACAACTGCACCCAGTCACCCATTATTGCATGTACCTAATTGCCCATGTACTTGGCATGAGTCTCTTTCTCACTCTGTCTGTGGTTAGCCTATTCCTGTGTGTCTATTACTTTTTTGCCCATTTAAATCAAGCCATGATGGGGCTAAGCAACCTCCTGGTCTTAGTAATAGGCTATCTCTTAATGCCAGATGCAAGGGAGTGGCAACAGGAAACAGGTTATCTTGTTGTCTTGTGTGCTCCCTGAGGCATCTGGTGGGACCACTGTGAGATACAGGAAGCTGGACTAGATGGGCCTTTGGCCTGATCCAGCAGGGCTCTTCTTACTTTTGATGTCTCTATTTTGATTCATTTTCAGTTTTCATTCATTATTGTTTTGAAAGAAAAGGAAATGTACACCGTCTCAGATTCTCACGACTGGTCCAGATTTCTGAATTAAAAACATGCATGTTTTTAATTCAGAGAAATGTACACAGTTTCTTATTTTTTTATATGAACTCCTGGCAGGAGCCCCCCTACCCAGCTGTTGCCTCCTTGCAGCACTCATTCTAATCGCCCCTATGCCCAGGGATGCAGTGTTTTTTGTATCCACACTGTCCTGTGACAGTGTTGCATCTTGGCTATGCAGTGGAGAGCTCCTATTAGGAATTCTAAGTAAAAAGACGATACAGACTTTCTTTTATCTTGAAACATGAAAAACAAATGGCAATGAGTGGGGGTTTCAAAAACAGACCTCTCCCCCATTCGTTCCCTATTTTTCAGGGCACATTGATGTCAGGATAAATGGAACAGGATATAAGCAGGGGGGCTCATTCATATCCAATTTTGTTTGTTCCCAAAACAAATGCCCAGGCTGGTCTGATCTTACTGATGCAAAGGGGGTGCGCCTAGAGGCTCCTCACTTACAGGAGAGCAAAAAGCAATGACTTGTTGTGAATGTTTCTGAAGATGAATTATCAATCTGCTTCACAGTGTGTTTCATTTCAAATATGATACCTGGAGAGATGAGCGCAGCTGCCTAAAGGAGGTCCTTTTCATGGACCGCAGGAGCTCAGCTGATACTCTTTGAGAAGTCTAATTGCTTTTACAGTGAAGCAAAAGCTGAGAGTGTATTATACAATATGTGTGGCATAACTTTGTGGTAGCTTCTGTGTTTACACTGTTCTGAACTGTACATGTTTACTCAATGACAAAAGATACAATATTCTGTATACTATGTAAAACGTATTGATTACAAATCTGTTAAGAGTTCAGTGATTTTTCCCCCCTCATGTTTTGGAATTGTGCCCGTGTTTTGTAAGTTTCATGCGTGTGCTTGTGTGTATGTGAGCAGGGGTATGGGTTGTGTATGTTGCACAGTGTATGAGAATTAGCAACTTAATCCTAAATGAAAGGGGTAGTTGTGTTATCTTCCTTAATGCTGCATCTGATTGAGTCTAGGAAATCATGAAGTTCAGTGTGTGGATGAGGGTTAATATATTTTGATTGTGATCCAGAGAACTCCTTCAAAGAAAGACTCCAAAGATACGTGGAGCTCTCCTCTGGATTGGGGCCCTTGGCCTTGCTTCTTTGCCTTCTTAGTGCGCAAGTTTTTATTATAAAGATGAAAATGAATGTTGCAAAAAATTCAAGTCTTCAAACACAAATCTCACAATAGATTCATTTGCAAGAGTCGATCTGTAGGTTTCATGGCAATTAAACTAGATTTTCATAACAGTGTTTAAAATTGTCAACCTGTGTTTCACTGTCAGATTTCAATGCAACCCAAGTCTAACACCCAAAACTCTAGTTTTATTACTAAGAGCCAGTTTTGCTAGATTTGTGATTACTCTTGGGTGTTCAGAATAGAATTCAATTATTATGAATGTTGAGAATTCATCAAATGTCAAGTTTTAACAAAAAAAAAACAAAAAATCAGCAATAGCCGATTCACACAGCCTAAGGCTGCAATCCTATATACACGCTTATCTGGGAATAAGTACCATTGAATTTAAAGAGTTTACTTCTGGATAGACATGTCATATTGCGCAGTGAACCATTCAGATTACCCATTTGTCAAGAACAAGGCGAAAGTGACTAACCCAAAATAGAATCATTCTTTCTTCTGTCCCACATACCCTTTTCATACTCGGATGCCTGAACATGCACAGTTGTGGGAATGGGATCATGTGCTTCATGTGTCTGCATAGCTCTGCTAAGATCCAATGCATGCTCTTTTCAGTAAATGCTGACTCCCCTTCCAATACCCCACCATTATTTCTGGTGGCCCTCTCCCTGCTGCTACTGAGTTTAGGATGGATAGGGTTGGGTGATCAATTGAGTAGCAGTAATTTTAAGGGTTTGAGAAGAAGTATAATTGAGGCTGACCTTTCAGTCATAGAAGGAAAGCTGGATTACTCCCCTTTAGATCCCCTTCTGCTGTTAGACCTACAAGTGTGAATATAGTCCTGTTACCACCGTTGCACCGAGGTTAAAGGCTGATTCACACAATACAACCTCCTGTTAAGGTAGGCTTACCAGGCAGGTGTAGCTTGTTAAGTCCTAAAGCACAATCCTAGGCATGTCTACTCAGAAGCAAGCCCCACTGAACACAATGGGGCTTGCTTCTGAGTAGACATGCCTAGGATTGTGCTCTAGGACTTAAGAAGCTACACCTGCCCACATTCCTTCTCCTAAAGGTCTAGCACTCTGTCCCAGTTGGAGATCTGGTAAGCCTATGTTAAGGCCACTTTAAATGGTTTTATGTGGCCACTGTTATCACATGGCAAATCATTGGTCAGCTGCTCATTTCTAAGCAAGCCCAGTTCTGTGCTGGAAGGTAGCCTGCCCCTTAATGAATCTGCAACTTCTGCAGAAGTTTCTACCTTGTTTCCATGGGGTAGCCACAATGCTGGCTGCTTAAATGGGACTGTGTAGACACCTATAGATGTGACAAGGTGTTGCAACTTATCATCAAATTGAGGAGGTTATTCTGTCGTGCAATGCACTGACATGCTGCAGATCTCCCCAGCTAAGTCTCACGGTATGGATGGAGTGCCCATTGAAACAAATATAATTCAGTTCGAGTCATATTTGATTAGAAATGGGGGAGGTCAGGAGGTGGGACTTGTGGATTTCATTACGGTTTCCCCTACCCTTCCCCCCTCCATAATTCAAACACTGATCTATGTGAATGTCTTCTTAGGTGCTTTTATGCCAAGATGCTATTGTGCTCATTTTGACCTGTTATTACAATGAGAGTCACAAATGAGCCAAAAGCATCACTGCCTGCCCTTACGAATACTGGTCTTGGCTGAGCTAAAGTTAGTTGTTACTAACAGTCCACTCCTATGCATGTCTACTCAAAAGTAAGTCCTGTTATAGTCAATGGGGCTTACTCCCACATAAGTGTAAATAGGATTGTATGGTCAGGCTGCAATCCTATCCACACTTACCTGAGAAGAAGCCCCGTTGACTATAATGGTAGACATGCCTAGGATTGGGCTATAATTCTGTAATTCTATGCATAGTTACATTGGAAAGAAGTCACAGTCCTACTCGCTTTCTGAGTAAATATGTATAGGATTGGGCTGCGTAGCCCACTGAAGTAATGGAGCCAATGATTTGCAACTAACATTTCCTTCTAGGGGCTGTACAGTCAGTCATCTGGGTTTACATAGAAGTAAATGCCACTGAGTTCACTAGGACTCACTCCAAGTAGGGGTGCATAGGATTGTAGCCTAAGGTCCCAATCCTATCCAACTTTCCAATGCCAATGCAGCTGTAATGCAGGAACTACTGTTCTCTTACTTTGAGGAGGCCTCTGTGACTGCCGCCCCACCACAGGAAGCAGCGCGCTCCCCGTTGGCACAGCTGCATTGGCGCTGGAAAGTTGGATAGGATTGGGCCCTCATGTCTAAGATGGAGTTGGGCCATAGGGATTATGAAAATTAAGCAACAAAGAAAATCCACAGGGATTTTTTTTTTACAGGTCATCATTCATTCCTATACTACTTAAGTTATCCCCGTACTAGATAAGCTAAGAGTAAATACTATTTTGATTACTGTCCATTGAAATACCCTGTAAGTTTGCCTGAAGAACTCCATACTTTTGCTAATACGTCAGAGTGACTTGAGTTTTGGGGATGAGAATTGTGAATGGGGAAAGATGGCGCAAGTCGCAATGCGCACCAAAGGCTCACAGGGCTGCACCTTCTCCTTTTAGGATCTTGGTACTTTAATAAATGTGGTATTAAAAAAAATAAATGCCTACAGTTCTGTATAGCAAATGTGAAATTTTATTACAAGAATGTGTATTTAATGTAAAAAAATACAGTTTCTTTGTATTCAGTGAAATGTCTAATAAAGCCCTGATACCCATACTCTTGTTTCAGCAATTCATCCAGTTTTCCAGCAGATACGGCAAGTCTCCAAAACAAAATGGTTCTCTATACCTTCCTGCGTCGACATCCTTACTGTGTATAGACGGATAACTGCATTAAAACAAATAATATCCCGCCTATAAAAAGGCGTTCAAAGTGGCAAACAATAAATGCAACCAACAACTATGAATAAAATGGAAAAAACAAAAAAAGCAGGGCTGCAATGCTATATGCACTTTCATGGAAGTAAGCCCCATTGAACATAGTGGACTTACTTCTGAGCAGACATACCTAAGATTATACTCTGAGAAAAAAGTTTTTTAAAAAGCAAATAGTAAACCACATCAGCAAAAATGGAGACACAACTTCAGAAAAACTACAGCAGGCCATCAAATTGTTGAGATGATAAAGTATAGGTGCTCTGCACTAAAGCACCTAGCATTCTTCATCACTGTAATGTTGGGGAGGGAGGAAATGATGCTAGAAAATGCACTGTCTTGAGGATTGATGAATACCTTTTAGAGATATATGTGCTCCAGTGTCAGACATGATGGCTTCAGTAGACAAACACAAACAAATGAAGCGGCCTTAAATCAAGTCTGACCATTGATCCATCCAGCCCATTTCTGTCTACTTTGGAAGAAGTCTCCCTCAGTCAGTACTGCTCCCAGACAGACTTTTAACTAGAGACAACCCAACCAGGGATTCATCCTGGGACCTTTCGCAATGAACGTATGTGTTGTACCACTGAGCTATGGACACTCTCTGCCCTAAGTTCCCAGCCTGTTAGTTTACTGGAAATCATAGACTCCAATTCCAATAAGAGTATCCCTGTGTTCTATGTGCTTCTTTGGGGGGGGGGTTTGAGGGGGGCAGCACTGTCCTGGAGGAGGAGTAGATGAATGAGTGGGACTACAGCTGTAGAAGAATGAAGACAAGATGTTATATTTGAAGGCCCCCCTACCTCATTCAGCATGGACAGACTCTTTTCTGGGGCAAGCTCTGAAAAAACAGTTGTACGTACAATTTTTCAGTGTGATTCACTTTGAATCAGGAAACAGCTGGTGGTGGATATGGGCTGCCACTGTCTAAGAAAGTGGTGTCAAACATAAGGCAAACAGGCTGAATATGGCCCATGGAAGCTCTTTATTGGGTCCCCATGATAATTGGGCTCTCCCAGCACCATCATCAGCTGGTGAGCTTCATAGTGACCCATTGGAAGAAGCGGCACTGCTGAAAGGGCAGCCCGCGTGATAATTGGGCTCTCGCAGCACCGCTTCTGCTGAGGCACTGGGAGGGAGAGATGGAAGGAGGCCACAGAAGGCGAGGAACGGTGTGAGAGAAGAGGCAGTCCAAGAGGGGTGAGAGGGAGAAGCTGCTGAGGCATTGGGAGAGCCCAATTATCACAAGGGTCGCACTTTCAGCAGCACTGCTACTGTCAAGGCATCACTTGCACAGCACCTTCGCTGCTGAGCCGCGAAGTGACGCCTCATCAGAAGTGGTGCTGCTGAAAGGTCGGCCCTCATGATAATTGGACTCTCCCATATCATGAAAATATGATCAAGATTTGCATATTTTCTCTTCTGTCATTTGCAGCTAATGAGTTCCTAAGTGAGAAAAAAGGTCAACATCTGGTGGGGCCACTGTGAAATAAAGGAAGCTGGACTAGATGGGCCTTTGGCCTGATGCAGCAAGGCTCTTCTTATGTTCTTACCTGCTTAATGATGACATCAGTTCCTGCTTAATGACATCACTTATGGCCCTCAGCAGGCACCATGAATGCTATTCAGCCCGCTATATGAAACGAGCTTGACCCCCTGGTCCAAGACACCAGTAACACCCAGTCCTTAGAGCAATTTTCCAACTGCCGTTACAATGTTTAAGACCATGAAAGGAATGCTGAAAGGTTTGCAGCTAGGAGATGGAGGATAGCTATAAGAAATACAAGAACAACATTTCTGCTAAATACCAGAAGCATTCTTTTTCAAGCCAAGAAACTATTGCTACCAGCAATCTGCATTTTTATGGGTACATGAGGAACTGACTTTTTATAAATCCTGAATTTTCCACTGCAGTAGTTAAAAGAGGCAGGAAAATATAATGCTCCACTGATGTTCAAGTGATGATAAATTGCTTTCCACCTTTAGCACTATTCATTCTCCAGTGTCAGAGGCGGAGGCTTTTTAAAAACGAATACATGACCTACACTGAATTAATTTGTGGTAATCATGTGCTCCAGTGCAGCTGTTTCTGTGCAGTGTACTGGGCTGGTGGGGGAGGACACATACTTAGGCTTACCAGATCTCCAACTGGGACAGAGTGCTAGACCTTTAGGAGAAGGGATGTGGGCAGGTGTAGCTTGTTAAACCTTAGAGCACAATGCTAGGCATGTCTACTCAGAAGCAAGCCCCACTGAACACAGCACAATCCTAGGCATATCTACTCAGAAGCAAGCTCCACTGAACACAATGGGGCTTGCTTCCGAGTAGACATGCCTAGGATTGTGCTCTAAGGTTTAACAAGCTACACCTGCCCACATTCCTTCTCCTAAAGGTCTAGCACTCTGTCCCGGTTGGAGATCTGGTAAGCCTACACATACTGATATGCTCAAGTGGATACTGAACAAGGTTGCAGTAGTGGGGAAAAGCCTAACTTTCTGGGAAACACATGTACCAGATACAAAAGTCAGGGACCTATGACTAGCAGAAGCTGCTTCTTTGCCACATAGAAAATGACCCTTGGTTTTGACTTGACGGCTTTTGTGGAACTGAAGTAACAAAGCCATCTTAAATATCACAAGTAAATTAACACACCACTGTGAATTGCTGATATTCTGTGGAGTGTCAGTGTGCAAACTGTTTAGAGCAGTGGTTCTCAAACTGGTGGGTCGCGACCCACCAGGAGAACCGGATGCTTCCCCTGCCCCCTTAAGGGGCAGGGAAAGCATGGTGGCTGTGGGGGAAAAATGTCCAAAAAGGGATTTTCGTACTTACAGGGGCATCCGGGGGGGGGGGGGGTGAGGGGAGGCCTGCGGACCCCTCCGCAGGCTTTCCCGAGCTTCAGATCATCGCTCTGCGGCGGTTTATGACCATTTCCGATTTTTGCGAAAACCGGAAGTGGTCATAAATAGCCTCGGAGCGATTTCGCCTTTGTGGCTTTTAATCAACCTTACAGGATCCAATATGTTCCAGCTTTCCATCTTTCTTCAAGGGCACAAGGCAATTTCGGGGGAGGGGGGGCATTGTAGTAGGGAAGTAAAGGGATAAGCACCCTCTACCTGCACCCCGATCCCAATCTGGAATAGGGCCCGCACACAGCTGCTAAGAGTTATTTTAAAAGAAAAATATAACCTAAACTGGACAATAGTGCAGTTAACATCTCATAGTTAACGTAGATAGATAACACTAGAGTAGATTGCACAGAGCCTTGCCCATCCTATTTTCCATGGCTTGTTATCTAGATGGTAATATTTTAAATGCAAATTAAAAAACTAGCAAGCATTAACAAAACAGTACAAAGCCGCACGCTGGCAATAGCAAGAGGAAAAAACACTCCAGCAACACTCAGAGCAGCAAAATGTACATGTTCATCTCCCACCCTCTTCCTCACTGCTCTAGGCTTGATAGGTCATTGCACAAGATGTAATTGAATTGTTTCCATCCCTCGCTTTTGTTGAAGTGATGGGCTCCACTCCCTATTTGTGCTCTTGGGTTCATGGTTTCAGACGGTGCTTTAAAAATGGCTCTGCTATGAATTGCGCAATGTGACAATATGCTGGCGGCACTGATCCAAGCAATCTCAATGCAAATTAGCCCCCGTGGCCAAAGGTGAAGGCGGACTAATAGAACGGCATGGTTACCCCTTCCTTATCGCAGAAAGGCTGATGGCGCTGCATACAAATGAGGCCCCTCGAATGTTGATAACAATGTTCTGCAGCAACTAAATTAATTAAAACCTGGTTTTATAGCTCTCGCTGGGGATTAGGGGGGAAATTGATCGTTGTTCAAATTCATAAATTCCCAAGCAGTCAGCTCAATGAGGGCTGAAATAATATTTAAGCATTTAATCTTTCGTGCTTGTGGCTGGTGCAAGCTGAAAAACAGCAAAATCAGTCACTGAAGCAGGAGGACACAGTGGTGAAGAGAGATGTGAGCTGGTTCCGTCTAAGCCACAAATTCATTAGGGCTGCGATCCTATACACACTTACCTGGGAGTAAGTCCCACTAAACTCAGAGGAGCTTAGTTCTGAGTAGACATGCTGTGATGAACAAGGTACAAAGCATTGTCAGGCAGGATTCCATTTTGTCAGACCGGAAGCCATCTTAGCTTGCCCTGGGAAAGCTGTGCTGTTTGGAGACAGTGTGAGGAACCTTATTGGTCTTCTGGCAGCAGAACTTTGAAGTCAGATAAGACGGCCAATTAGGAATAACAAAGTGCAGCTGTGATTCTCCAGTTGGGAGGGGAGCATGATTGCATGGTGTTACACCAGCCAATGAGGTCACTTTCTAGAAGGTTCCGCTGGTCCAAGCCTCTGGTTGGCAAGACGTTACATTAAGATATATCAAATATCAGCCAGTTACTGGGACAGGGGTTTGTTCCTGATCATTGTATCATGGAACCCTGGCTGTATTGCAGCTGGTATGACAGGTGGAAGAGCTACCTTTTCCCTATACCCAGGAGTTAGAAGGTTTAGGTGAGTGTTGAGGATAAGTAAGTCTAGGAGCTTAGCTTTATTGTTTTAGCATTGTATGTGTATAGGTCTTCAGCTTCCCCTTGGCTGAAGAACTGGCTGTTAAAAGGGGTGTTGGCACCTGCTGTAGGGTGAGTTGCTCTGAGGCCACACACCTACCTTTATTGGACTGGCTTGGTTGTTGAGGTGTGTGCGTGTGACACATGCCTAGGATTGCACTATAGGTAGGCTTACCATATCGCCGACTGGGACGCTCCGTTTTGCCCTTAAGAGGCGGGGCGGGGGGAAGGGAGACAGAGCGTGCTCTGGGTCCCTTCCCCCCGCCCCGCCCCTTAAGGGCAAAACGGAGCGTCCCGGTCGGCGATATGGTAAGCCTAACTATAGGCAGCAGGTCAATATCAGCCTCTGCTTCTCCCCAACCCCATCTACAAGATAAGCATAATTATACTGGTGCAATATACAAGGCTGCCTGAGCTGGCGCTTATCAAGCTGTTATCAGACTACCTACCTCCAGGGAGCCATATGAAGCGGCCTTCTACCAAGTCAGATGATTAGCCCACCTTGCTCAGGATTGCCTCTTTGGCTGACATCCCCTCACCACTCTGTCAGGGGTCTTTCTCAGCATTTGCTACCTGAGATTCTTTTCATTGGTGATACCAGAGGTGTCAAGCTGATTTTAATCAAGAGGATAAGTAACTACTAGATGATCATGAGTGATGATGACTGGGTGATGGGAGACCAGAACAGCAGATGAGCAAGACTTTCTGTACCAGGTGCATCCTTTGGTTTAACGGGCACCCTGTTGCAGAGTTGGCACTCTGCTGGATACTAATCTTCTTCTGAAAATAGTGCTAGAAAAACCATTTCCAGTGCCTCGAATTTTTACCAGCAACTGTGTGTCAGGTTCAACTGAGCAAGCCTTGTTGATTTGATCCATTTGATACATGACCACTGCTCGGACATTCAGCCTGAACACATGGAGGGAGGACAGAAGCATGTGGGCCAGCCATGCTGGCTTCCTGCAGAAGCAACCGCTAGTCTTGGAGAATTTCTCCCATGATCTTGAATGCTCCCAGCATTCAAAAGCACATGGATAAGCTCTCCCTGGGTTCAATACTTGCCTTTGCTGCGCTGGGGCAGGTGGCTGCAGGACACCCACTGCTGACTCTGCTCATGCGCACCTGCATGTGGCCCTCCTATGGAACGCGGCGGGTGGGAGAACGAGCTTGGCACACTTCCATCCCTGTTCCTTTACTTCAGCCTCCTTAGTCTGTGCCTCTTCTGTTTGAAAGGAAGGGATGCTGGGAACTCAGCATCTTGGCTCATGCTTATTGCAAACGGAAGAAGGGTGGGGAGGCTGCATGCAGCGGTGGTCATAATATAAACTCCAAGTCTCCTTTCCTTGCCTAAATAGTGCTTCACATAAGTACCGACTAGGTGAGGAGATGTGATTTGAAGCCATAGCAGATTTTTCCCCCTACTTCCCCCAGCAGCTTCCTTCCTTGCCACTGCTGCAATCCTTTTCTTCCAACTTGCTCAGAGCAAATTGAACGAGGATCAGAGCACCCAGTGGGCTGGAGAAGGTGATGGACAGATGAGCTGGGGATACATCCGTTCACTGACCCCCTAACGGTGCCCAAGGGTGCCTCTCCACGTGAATGCTTCAGGTGGCCTCATGGTTGGGCTACCCCTGAGCTGGAGAGATGGCCACAGCACATGTCAGTGTGGGCCATGGCTAGCTGGCTTGCTACTATTCCTCCCACTTCTTCTGTTCAGCCTGAGAGCAGGGATAATGCCTAAATAGGGCTCAGGTGCATTAGGATTTTTGCATTTAGGATTGTGCATTCAACACTGTATCCAAACATGCTAGACCTACAGTATGGAATTCCTTGTGTTGAGAATCATCATCTTCTAAAATGAACAGTAAACCCCAAGCCTCCATAATGTCATTGGAAGCAACATATGCCATTTTTATTCAGGTGAGTATTTTGAAGCAAGGAATGAGTGGGGAGTCTTTAGCAGCTGGTGTTTTGTGTAAATAGGTGTACTGATTATATGTATAACCCAACCTGAGGCTTCATGGTTAGCAGGAACTAAAAACATTCGAACTGATAAATATTCATAACTCTGAAGCATTCAGGATGGGAAGTTCGTACATCTTGCAGTCTAGGAGTACTGCTGAATTTCATCAATCCTGAGAGTAAGGCTCATTAAACACAGTGGGAGTTACTTCTGAGTAGGTGCGTATGAGAGTGTACTGTAAAGTGGAATTCAAGACAAAATTTGGGGTTCCACTATTAAGGAGAGTAGAAGATGAAAGAGTTAACTGAAATCCCCATTGCTTTTATAGACATTTCTTTCCATGCATCCTATACAATGAGACACACAGCACCCCGTGTGAACCATATACAGTCTACTGAGGAAATGGCAATATCTGGAGATCCTATAATGCAAATGAAAAACTGCCTGTCATGTCCCAAATGGTGCACCCCAAACTTTACTCCTGGGGGAGCAAACTACTATTCCCTTTAATTAACTCCCATGTCCACCTTAGGCAAAGTTAGCTCCTTTTCCCTAATTGCAATTGTGTGTCAAAGAAAACACTGAACTCCAAGGCAACTATTTACAAGATTTATTACTTTTCCAGCAATAAATATCCATTAGCTCTTCCCGGGCAGATAAGATTCTACTTAGCTAACAAGGGTCCGTTTCCATAGAGAAGTCCAGCTCGTTGCTTCACGGCAGTAGAGTCTCCTTGTTGCCTTTATCCCATCCAGCAAAGAGTCTTGTAGCACAAAGTCCAATCAATCCTGGTCTCTCCAACTTTCCAGTCAGGCAGAGTGACTCCCAATACCAGTCAATCGAGGTGGGTAGTCCATCCAGGTGAGCAGTCAGTCCGGCAGAGTATCCCCGTCTGGAGCAGAGTCGTCATCATCGTCGCTCGGCAGTCTGGCAGCATGTCCCCATGGCGAGCTGGAGAGGCTCCTTCCTGCTCCTACTGCTGCTGCTTTTATACTGTTAGTCCCTATCAACTCTTGACTGGCTACAGCTGTGGGCTTCCAATCACTGCCCTCATTATTGCCCACAGCTGTGAGAGTTCCAATCAGTGCTAATAGAGTGCAGCTGCGAGCCACACCCACTGCATTCAAAGTCCCAGCTTTATCCCAATTAACAGCAACACCTGTGGGCCACACCCAATTACTTGCAGGTGTGCTTCCACCCATGCAGTCCTGGGTGGTAACCCTTTGTGTCCCAGTCCTGTCAAACAGGCAATCCTTTAACCCCTTCCTTCCCGGACCTGTCAAAACAGGGGACCACTGCTAACACCACTAACTCCTCGCCAATCTTCCGCGATTTCCACTACACTGCCCAAACGTAAAGTGTTCAGCAGCACAAATATTTGCATTGGGCTGGGAAAATGGATTTCAGGATGGGTCATGTTCCTGGAAAGGCCAGCGGGTGGCGCAGTGGGTTAAACCGCTGAACCATGAGCTGTCGATCGAAAGGTCGGCAGTCCGAATCCACGACAGGGTGAGCTCTCGTTGCTTGGCCAGCTCCTGCCAACCTAGCAGTTCCAAAGCATGTCAATGTGAGTAGATAAATAGGTACCGCTTGCGGGAAGGTAAACAGCGCTCCGTGTTCCAGCCGCATGCTACGCGCTGCGGCAAGGAGAGTCATGCCGGCCACATGACCACGGAGGCGTCTTCGGACAACGCTGGCTCTTCGGCTTTGAAATGGAGATGAGCACCACACCCTAGAGTCGGACACGACTGGACTTAATTGTCAGGGGTCACCTTTACCTTTTACCATGTTCCTGGAAGTGGAACCCCTCCATTCTGGGGGTGAGTGGACCACTCTGAGGAGAGAGATTGGGAGAGGGGAATTCGCTTAGCACAGATCCTGTATGTCCTGTTCCTGCCGATCCCCTTGTACAAAGAGAACTCCAAGTGCCAGGCCCAACAACACTCCCTCCACTGCCACAGTCCCATTCCCATTCTGTCCCATTCCTCTGACTCAGAGGACACCCTTCAAAACCTGCAATGGAGCCAAAGTGCCCCCAGCACCATTGGAGTGAATGCCTTGAAGGCACCGGTGATTTGCCCCAGGGAAAGTGAAAAGCCAACCACCCTACGCAGCGAGCTGTTGCAGGGATGTACATTCTCAGTAAGCACTAGATCTGCGACAAAACTCGAAACATAATCTGAGCCTGTCCTGAGATCAGTAGCTAGCCAGATTTTTCCAGTTCCCCTTGGAAGCTATCTGAGGTTTTGACCTCCCGGTTGGTTTTGAACACACCACATCTCCCCTACCTCCTCTTACAGCTGCCTGAAGTCTGGATCCCCTGCCGCGCCAGAGCATGCTAACGATAAGAAGTTCTCATGTCCACCAGCTCAGTCTCTGTGAGCCAAATAACATGCTGAGTCAAACAGGATGTTAAAAATGGAGTCTGAAATAAAACTGGATTCCTCTTCACACCTGGGTTTATACCTCTGTTTTGGACCTCCGATCCAGATCAACAATAGTTCAGTCAATGATTTTGGGCGGAATGTATTCAATAGGGCATACTTCCAGGAAAATGTGTACAGTATAGGATTTCAGCCTTTACACCTTCATTCAGGCTCAATTCATGTTACTATAGGCCAGGGCCATGTTTCTAAATCATCTGTATATGTGAGTTTGGAGAATGGCCTGGCTCCTTCTGATGATGCGCTAGGAGGCACAATGATGTTACAATGTGTGACCTGATTGGCTGGGTTTGCAGTCAATCAGGAACAAGCCAATCAGGAACAAGGAGATGCAGGCTTTGCTTTTGTTTTAAACATGATACCAGAATAGCCAAGAGGGACCACCATGGAGAGCAGTAGCCGGACATGCAGAAGTAAAAGGGGGAGAGGGGAGTTCAGGGAACATTTTGTGTACCACACGAGCCCCCTTTCCATCTTTTGCATGCAAACATTCAGGACAGCTCTACATTCAATTCAGCCAACAAATTACTGAAGAAAAAATATCCAACATTTGTGTTGTTAAGGTTTTGCTGCTGTTCTGCACCCCTTTTTGTTCCTCAGCTTGTTGCTGCTTCTTGCTACCATTTTCCAAATTTCTTCCTAGCTCCTGCAGTCCTTGGCCTCATTTGCCCACATTGCCATTTAGTTCTATTGGCTGTGGCACTCCAAGTGTTCGTGGAGTGATGAGATGAGATGTTGTTGCATTGTGATAGCATCAGCAAAATCATCATGTGGGTCATCATGACCCAAGAGGATTAAGCGGCACTGTGAGCAAATGAAGCCTCGGACACTGAGAAGCGAAGCACGGAAACAGTGCAAACACATTTGCAACGAGCACACAAATGTGAGCTGCTTGTCAACACTTGCCCAAAAAAGACCAAGAAGCCTGGGCTGAGCTCTAAATGAAATCACCTTTTACGAGCACTTTGCAGAACTCCTCTCCCTTCTGTGTTATTTCCATCTGTGCCTGTCAGAAATGCTTTGCATGCCAAAAGCAATGTGTAGAGAACCCACTGCGATTTGTTTATATCTGTGAGCAAAATGGCAAAGTTATTCTAATTATGCAGCATGGAAGCACTTGCAGCCAAACGCACACCTGCAACCGCTTTTGTCATCTACAAGTTGGAAACCACAGTCGGAACTTGCTTTCAGCCGCTCTACATCGTGCTGGCAGCTTGCAAATGTACCCATTACCTTGCCGGAAGGTTAGGACTGTCCAATTAGGCAGGCCCACCTCTTCTGTGCTAAGGGTGTTGTGTACAAGAAAATGTCATGCAGGAAAGGGGGCGTCTTTGGAGAGAATTGTGTGCCAACGCTGAAATTACCCATGCCCTGGTTCTCACCATAAATAGATAATGCTTCTTTATCAGGCAAGATCCTAAGCCAAGACAGAAGGTTTTTTGTTTTTTTTTTACATTCCAAATGGGGAGAAATGTCACAGGAGTTGACAAGGCACAGCCAACTCCTTTTCACTGCAGGACAGAAGGATTGAGACTCAAATAGTCAAGACAGCTTAGAAAGAGCTGTCAGCTGCAATTGCCTAAGAGCCTTCCAGAAAGGGAACCTAATAAGGAGCAGGCATTTCCAGTAGTGAAGAGAGGAGCAAGTAAGAAAAAGTAAGTAAGTAATTGTGTGTGTGTGTGTGTGTGTGTGTGTGTGTGTGTGTGTGTGTGTGTGTGTGGGAGGGAGGGAGGGAGGGAGGGAGGGAGGGAGAGATGTGACCCAGGACCTGAACACTCTATTCTAACATTTCAACTCCCTTGTGGTGATCGGAGGTGGGGGGAAGTCCTGGTGCCTGTGCCCCCCTCTTTCACCAGATCTGCCCCTCTGCTAGGACATAAGAAGAGCCTTGCTGGATCAGGCCAAAGGCCCATCTAGTCCAGCTTCCTGTATCACACGGTGGCCCCACCAGATGCCTCAGGGAGCACACAGCCAACAAGATAACCTGTTTTCTGCTGCCACTCCCCTGCACCTGGCACAGAGAAAACCTACTCCTCCAACCAGAAGATTGCTTATGGCTTGTAACCTGTGATGGTCTTTTCCTCCATGAATCCGTCCAAACCCCTTTTAAAGGCATCTAGGCCACACACACTTGCACATACCTGAATTGGATTCCCCAGCTGCAGATGGTCTTGGAATTTGGCACAATGTTACACACACCTATTCTCTTCAGCATCCCAAAGACTCTGAAGCCTCTGTGCACACAGCAGTTCACTAGGCAAGGCCCCAGACACACACCCTGCAGTTTTTCCCAGCCCCTGACAACAACTGAGTCTTCTTAACATGAGAAGAGTGCAAGAGTAAACTGTCCTTCTAGCAAAGACTGTAGCAGTGTGGATCAAGAGTTTGGGAAATAACTGACTTAGAGGAGGGGTGACGCTAAGGCTGCACTCCTATAATACTGTACGTTCCTGGAAGTAAGCCCCACTGAACATGATACTTCTTACATCTGAGTGAACATGTATAGGACTGCGCTGTAAGAGTCTTACCTGGGGGCATCTGTATACCCAGGGAGACAGAGCAGAGTAATGGAAATTGACTGAGTTTACAGAACAATTTCCTCTCTCCAACCCATCTGAATGTTTTCACTGGATCAAAAACTTCTCAGGGATTTTAAAAGAACGACAAGATGTGAACTTTTTTCACTGCTCTTTAAGCTTTGGTGTAACAAGCCCCTTCACAAGTTGAATTACCACCTGGATCTATAGTTAACAATGTTAACATAATACTTCAGCCTTTGAGATCGTTCTGATGCCAGTTCAATTTTCAGAGAAAGGGGATGGGTGAGGCAGCCATGGAGAGGGGAGGAAGAAGGGAAAAAATGAAATTACCGGTAGTCAGCTGCCCCCAACCTATGGCATAAGGCAGGGCATAAAATTCAACAGGTAAGTAGTCATTATATTTGTATCCATCACTTCCTTGGACAGGCTGGGGTGGCTTCAATGGGGCTCCCATTGATCTCCCGTCTGAGCACTGATGAAGTCCCCATCCAATTGACTACAGCATCCAGTGCTCCCAGATCACTCACTGGGCCCAGTAAGTAAATAGAAGTTGCATGCTGTAATCTGGCGTACATGCTTGTCGAAGTTGCTTTCTAAATTAACTCACTACTATTCAGAAGTGCGTGTCCCAGAAGCAGCATGTGTGGGGTCATTGGGTGTAATTAGATGCAATTAACATAATTGCATGGGGCTGAGTTGCTTGTGATGCTCCAGATGCTCTCCTGGCTTGATGCTTCCCGATACTATTAACAGAACGCTGCTTTCTTTGAGCTTCTCTCGAGATGAACAGAGATGCGGAGCCCCCTCCTGACTTCAGCCTTAGCTCGATACTTCTGCAAGTGTCTTCAAAGAGAGAATAGTGCTTTGTCCCTTCCCCAGGCAATGGACGCAGGAAGCTAGCTTTGGAGATGGAAGGCTTTTTGAATCGTTTCTCACCCAGGCAATGAAATAAGGGGAGACAGTGGGGCTTTTGTAGGAATAGAAGGCACTTCAGTTCATGCAAGGTGGGGATTTTCGTCAACCCCCACTCCCTCAGCAGTCCCATGCTGAATGCCATCCTGATCTGGAGGGTGGCCTGACCCTCAGGTGTGGGTTTCAGAGACCATAGAAGACTGCTGTTGGGTGCTTTTGCCCAGCTTAGATGGGTGCGCCAGCTGCAGCCATTCTTTGGACAGTCAGTCCTGATCATAGTTGTTCATGCATTGGTTACATCTCGTTTGGATTACCGTAATGCGCCCAACGTGGGGCTGCTCTTGAAGACCATCCGGAAACTGCAGCTTGTGCCTTAGGCATGGAGGGCATATCACACCTGTGATTTCACCTGCACTGGTTACCGCCTGTACTGGTTTCCCAGTGCAATTCAAGATGCTGGTTTTGACCTTTTAAGGCCCTAAACCACTTAGGGTCAGGGAGCAGAGTAAAAATCTTTTAGATAATAACAATTAATGTATTCCACACAGATTGTTTGGCAAGACCATCCCTCTCCAGACACCTCCTCTCTTGGACATTTCGCCATAACATTATTGGAATGTTACCTGCTTTAGAACATCTTTAATCATATGGTAATATAGTGATAACTAGCTAACTGGCGTCCCTAGAGGGGCTCAGGGGTGCAGTTCGCACCGGGTGATACACCAGGGAGGGGAGATACGCGATTGGAAGCTGAAACTTTAAGTGGCTTCCAATCGCATCTCAGATCTGTTTTGAAGCATGGGAAGGACTCCAGCCCACTCTACAGGTCTCCCTGCACCTCAGGTCTGAGATGCGATTAAAAGCCACTTCCGGTTTCGCCCGAAACTCAAAGTGGCTTCTAATCTCATCTCAGACCTGTTCTGAGGCACAGGGAGGCCCATAGAGTGGGCCAGAGTCCTCCCTGCACTTCAGTACAGGTCTGAGACATGATTGGAAGCCACTTCCGGCTTTGGCTTCCAATCGTGAGTCACTCCTCCCTGGTGCATCACCCGGTGCAGACCGCACCCCTGCACCCCCCTAGGGACACCAGTGAGCTTATCACTGCTCGTATGATTAAAGATGTTTTAAAGCAGGTAACATGGTAACACCTGGTGCATGGGGGTGATGTGCTAACCTATCTGCATCCCACCTCATTTAAGGGAAGGGACCGTAGTTCAGTGGTAGAGTACGTGCTTTGCATGAGGAAAGTCCCAGATTCAATCCCTCCTTGGCATCTTCAAGTAGGGCTGGGAAAGACCCATGCCTGTAACTCTACAGAGCTGCTGCCAGTCAGTGTTGACAGTACTGAGTTAAATAGACCAATGGTCTGACTCAGTAGTTCTTATGGCTGACTCTCAGTTCTTATGGTTGACAACTGAGTTGCCAACATTTTTGCAGGCTTTTGCTCCTCCACCTTTAACAACAACTTGATCTGTAGACATAAGCAGGTGATCATACTTATCCTTAATTTATTATTTCTGCTGATCAAGCTGCTACTAGTTGAGCTGTTTTTTTCCTGGTGAGTTGACAATTTTATATGAAAACATAAATTAGCACTCATTTCATTCCAAACAGTGTTTTAGCGTCTCAAACATCCCCACTTCCAACATCTAGGGTTGCCCATTTTTTTCAGGCTCTGTTGTTGTGCTTTTCATGACAGCCTGACACACAAAAATGCAGCAGGTGATGTTTTTTTCCACTGCTTATTTCCATGCCAGGAAAAAGCTTCCCTTGCTATATTTCTGTGTGAATGGACGGCAGTTAAGACACAAGATCAGGGCCAGGAAAGAAAAAGCCAGCTGTACTTTATTCTCTTCCCTCCTGCCTGCCCAGCAAAAAACTCACTTATTTTGTATATTGCAATAAAAAAAATATCCAAATGACATTATAAAACACTTACAGCTTTTGCAGTTAAAACCCTTCCAAAGCATTTTCATGTATTTTAAACAGTTGCCTGCACTGCATTCATCTATGTACCATAAATGTGATGACTCCCCCACTAATGAGTTTTTCTAATGGCAAGAGGTAAGCATATACCTTCGCAAATAGCAAAGCCTGAAAGGGCTTGAATTGGCCATGATGTTCTGGTGTTGTTTTCTGCCACTTCCCCAGCTGCTGCCAAATAATTTGCAGTTCAGGAAAGGCTAATGGAGCCATAAACAAAGCACAGATGCCACCGTGACTTTTTTTTTATTGTGTCGCGTTATAGAAACGGCCCTCTGGATATTGCTACTTCTGAAGCAGTGGGTGAGGGGGTGCCTGTCAGAAGACGTAGGAATAAATGAATGCATTCTTGTCTGGAGCTGTTGAGTTTGCCAGGCTCCTGAATACACCAACATTCTTGACAGATGTTAGAATGCTGGCGGCATCCTTCCAGCGCCGGCAACTCTTTCAGGACTTCATCCACAGCCATGGCAGAACTGGTCTGTTTTGTCTATGCCAGAAGCAGGCTCCCAGGCCTGTCTCTCTCCCCCAATAAGAACCTGCATCCGAGTTGGTCTAAGGGACCTTTTGAATGGGAGAAATGGGACAGCAGGAAGGAGGCCAAGATAGATTTCAGTCCAATCTCCTTACGCTGGCTTCCAAAAAAACACATTTTGCTAAAGCTATACAAGTGTTATCATGATTCAGTGCTAGTCAGCTGATATGCAGTCCTCACACAAAGGATCATGCTCTTCAGAAAGGAAATAAATGTACTGGGAAAAAGTCAATCACTTTTGATTCAATATACATAACGTGTTTGTATGTGTGTATGTGTGTATGTATGTGTATGTATATGTATATGTATATGTATGTAACAATTATCCTCCCTGCTCAGACAGAAGACACCAACAAAAGAAGTCCAAGAAAATATTTACAAATAATCACAGACAGTGCATCTCACAGATCAAGTCTCTCAGGTGGCTTGCGATTCCGTTCTGGGTAACGTTGGTCCCTCTCCTGGACAGTTCTCTTTTTTTTTTAGTCATATATTTAATTTTTATTAATAAACTACCAAACAAAACAAAACAATAAAACAAAACAATACAACATACTACGAAAGATTACAGCAAGCGCGAAGCAGTAAATCCTACTTGTATACTATTATATATTTTCTACTTATAATATCTAACTAAGCCTATATCTCTAATATACTATTCATTAAATTCACACTTCATCACTCCTTCTCTCTCTCTCTCTCTCTCTCTTAAAGAATCTATAAGTGGTATCTAAATATTCACAAAAAGATTAACTAACTTTTCCTTTATCATCTAAAAATCTTAATTCACACTTCAAATATTTTAATATATAAAGCCACCCCATTTTTCTCCAAATGTATTAAAATAAAAACCTTCTCCTGGACAGTTCTCCGTGGAACGTCAGAGTCTGTGCATCTATCTGTCAGATATCTCAGATGAAGCTCATTGCACAATGAGTCCACTTCCTGGCAAAGGTATACTGGATTCAGTGTCCATCTGTGGCACTGGAGATGGCATCCTGGAACACTCTGGGGGGTGTTGTTTCTGCAATCCCAGCTGGAGTTACCCCCGAGATCCACAGTGATTTGACGTGATGGTGCCAAATTGTACCAGGTGATATTTGGACACTATACAAGAAGGGACTTGTCTGGTTGCAGACAATGGCAGGACACCATTTGTTTAGTCCTCTGTAATCATGGGCCAACACTGTCTGGCCCACTTGTAGATGCCGAGGCACGCCACATCCCCTTGTAGATGTTTGGCTTAACTGTTGATTTCTGACATGCATGCACAAATCTGTCTTTAACAAGTCTAAACATGAACATAAGCTTTTCCCCATTAACAACATTGCTGGTGATTGACTAGTGGTCCCATGTGCAGCATTATGATATGCCAATAGGAAGTGCACCAGTTTTTATTGTGATGACCCATTTTCACTTGACATTGACTTCAGGGCTCGCTTTAAAGTTTAACGTTACCACCCGTAAGTGGATGGTTAATATGGTGCAGAGGTGATGTACCAACTGCTGTTGCAGTGCATGAAGTCCTTGAATTCTTCAGAGGTAAACTGTGGGCCTTTGTCACTGACGACTTGCTCTGGCAGACCTGACTTTGCAAACAAGCTCCAAAGAACTAAATGTCTGGGAAGTAGTAGTAGTAGTAGTAGATTTCATGCAAAAAGGCCACTTTGAATGGGCAGTCACAACTATCAGGAACACCTTTTCCAAAAATATACCTGCAAAGTCAATATGCAAACATTGCCACAGTATAGATGGCCACTCCCAAGCAGAGTGTGCGGCTTTGGGCTGATGCTGTGCTTATTGGCACCCAAAAGGTTGCATAGTGAACTGTTCTATTTGCTGATCAAGTCCAGACCACCATACAAAACGTCTTGCCAGAGCCTTCATTTTTACCACCCCAAGATGTCCCACATGAAGCTCTTCCTAACTTTTAGAGCAGAGTTTAGATAATGTGACAACTCCAGTGTCCGACATTTCACAGCCCTGATTTATCATAAGCTCACTGGATGAGTGTACAAATGGACCAAGTGAGAGTCATCAGCATATTTCCAGCCCTTGAGAGTGGCATCACACACCTGAGCCGATATAGGATTTCTCATAGATTCTCAATCAATCTTACTAATAGCCCAATCTTATCCAAGGCTGGCCGGCACAGTACAGGGACATTGACGCAGCATCCGCTGCATCCCGCAGTCTGGCTGGGGACCAAGCCGGCTTGGAGAGATAAGTAACAATTTTTTTTTTTACTTACCTCCTCTGCCACTCTCTGGTCCCCTATGGGTCTACTCCGATCTACACCAGCTCTTCTGGTGGTATAATCTGTTAGATAGGGCAAAGGGGGCATGTCAGGCCTGGGACAGGGGCTCTGGATCTGCCCCTGCCCGATCCCCACCCCCATCCTCCCCCCACCATTACTGCACCAACGGCTGGTCTGTGTCGCGCTGCTGCTGATGTATAGTCTTTGCACCAGCAACCGTGCTCCACCAATCATTGGAGAGGCAGCTGCGATGGCAGACCTTACTGATAGGATTTGGCCCTAAGAGTGGTTGGGCACATTCAAGTTTATATCACTCCCAAGGGCACTATCCTTTGTCTTGTATTTGTCTTCAACAATAGGGTTGTGCAATTCATTTTGATATCTGCATTTTTTCCCTCTGCTTGTGGAATAACAAGCATGCAGCCCCCATGTTCAACTACATCTTGAGTACTGTTCCAGCTACCATGACCACCTTGGGTCAACAAAATGCTGATTTGTCATCTTTGCTCATATATTATAAATTCCCAGGCTCGCTAGATCACTCTCACAATCTGAGTTACTACTGTCTTCCTCAGAGACAAAGACATTGGCCTTTGTCCAGTTATTCCAGGATATGCCCGTGCCTATACATACTACTCCATGTAGTGCCACATACTCTTGGACTACGTCCCTTTTTATTGCATTTTCTGCAGTATGCATCTTTACATCTGTAGTTAGCAGGGAACTGGAATCCATTTCCACACCAATAACTTGCCCTTGTGGTTTGAATAGGCTGTCTCTTGCTGTACTCAGGAGCCATTTTGTGTGTCTCTGTTTCTCCTTCTTTGGAGTTCCATTGCCTCTCTAGCCGCTGTTTCCATGACCACTCCAATGTCGTCAGAAACTTTGAAAGTAAAGTTTTCCTTAGTCTCTTTTGAATACACTCACTGTGCAACCCACATACAAACTTGACTATTCATGAAGCATAAGGCCCTCCTTGAAGTCAAGGTGTTCTGAAAGCCCTTTTTAATTCTGCTGCCAGTGAAGAAAAAGATTCGCCTTCATGCTGATAGATGTTGCTGAACAATTTCCACTGCTTCTTCAAAGGACTTGTTTGCAGGCGTCACTGGAGCAATCAAATTGTATACAGTACTATAGGTTTTTCCTCCCATTATACTCAGCAATGCTACCACATTCTTCTCTGGGGGAATCTCACTGACTAAGACAGTGCTCCAGCCTTTCTACAAAAGCAGGCCAGTCTTCCGCCTCTGTTTGTCCAATATAGCCGGTCATCTCACATAGCTTCATGATACTTATAGTTCTGTACCACAGTAGCGGAAGAATGCCTGGGGCAGGGGGGGCAGTGCACCAGGGGGGCAGCGCACCAGGGGGCAGCTTACTGCCAACAGCACAGACGCGAGCGGGCGGCGGCGAAAAAGACACATGCTTTTTGGGCCCGCCTGCCCGGACAGAGCGTTGGTTGAGCGTTTTGGCTCACGTTCTGGGCGGCCGCAACATTCCAGATGGCGTCAGTGTCGGACGGGGGGAGGTGTGCCACGCACTGCGTGGCCCCACCCCTGGGGGCGTGGCTATGCCACTGCTGTACCACTCAAGATTTTCTGTAATCTCGTCACCAGTTGTAAGATACTTGCTGCTGGAAATCACACAAGCAATCCATGGAAGCGTGCATGCACACACAGAGGCTGGGTTCATAACTTCGTATTCTAAAGTAACACACATAGTATGTAAAACTAAAACATACAACAGAGCAGCAGATTGAACATAAGCAGCTATTAAGTGAAACCCAACTGAAAATTCACTTACGTCCGAATCCTTTGGATTGGGACAGCACGCGGAGGGCTTTACGACAATGGAACACTGTTCCGCTGTCGTAAAATGGCCTCCAGCAGTGGCCATTTTAGGTGTGCTGCCACATCAGATGGCAGTGCTGGAAGCCCACCACCAGGCCTACAAAGGTAGGTGCAACAGCAGGGGCTGGCGGAATTAGGGAGGGGTGGAATGGGGTGGGGAGGGAGATGGACCAGGGGAGGTATTGGCGATACTTGCATGCACCTATATCCTAACCCCGTCTGTCTTTCTTACCTCGGATTTATGCCTGCTAAACAGCAGGTGTAGATCCAAGGACATCCATGTTGGCAGTGAAAACTTTCCCTGGGGTAAGTGAGCAAATGATCACTTACCCCAAGGAGACCTTTCCAATCGCTCCCTCTCCCATGGATACACCGTGTGCTCTGTTGGCACGACTGCATTGGTGG
Source organism: Plestiodon gilberti rubricaudatus (assembly GCA_026170595.1). NCBI lineage: Eukaryota > Metazoa > Chordata > Lepidosauria > Squamata > Scincidae > Plestiodon > Plestiodon gilberti. The sequence goes on along the minus strand of JANXHW010000002.1, from coordinate 19,931,521 downwards.
TGGTGGTGATTTGGGTAGGATTGGGCTGTTAGGCACGTTCAAGATACTTAGCACTACCCTTCTACCACCCTATACAGTTGACCAGAAAAATAGGACAGAGTCATGAACCACAAGAAACTGATGGTCAATCACAGTTACATCTGAATTACCAGTAGCACTTTTTAAAGCTGATGGGAAGGATTAAATGAAAATGCCTCCTTTTCTATCCTCTGCAATTTCCAATCCAGCAAGCAGCAGCCAGTGAAGTTAGCTGTAGAGGACAAAACGTTCCAGCCAGGATCCCTCTCCATAGCTGCCAGGATAGGGATAATAATAGCAGTGTGTGTCCCCCCCCCCCCCCCGTCCTTCAGTAACATTCTTTGCTGCTCGTGTGCTCCCTGCAAATGAATTATTCTGGAGTCATCCCTGGAAGAAACATTACCTGAATCATCAAGAATAAATGAGTGAATGGATGGTATCAATACCCCCCCCCCCCCAAAAAAAAGACAAGCCTGGGATTAAGCTGTATTGCATACAGTCACTTCAGGCTGCAATCCCCAGGTTTCAATTCAAGCAGAGCTTTTTCAAATTAGATAAACCGGAATGCTCAGGATTCAGGGGTATGTGCCTATTGATTATAGCCACAGTTTCATTGAATTCAATGGGATAAAAACAGTTGACTTGCTTGTCTGATGCAGCCTTTTGTGGGGGAAACAGAGAGGGGGGGGTTGCTTTTGAAAAAAGGCCTCTTCAATAACTAGTATGCTGGTGCTCCCTAGTGGTGAAGTTTGCTTTAATTTATTATAGGATATTCATTTTGTTCACAGTTATACACACCACTATTTAATAAGAGGCAATTAGTCTTTGCATATCTATTTTGTCTCTAAACACAACGTGACTTCTACATCATTTGCAGAACTGCTGCCTTGCTATTCTGCAGACAGATCAGAAAGCCGTAGACAGCAAACAATGGCATTCTCTCTTCCTCCTGAACAAGCTGACTAACCAAATAGGGTTCCCAGCCTTTAAGAACAGAAGGCGCAAACCAAGCAGTGGAGGCGTCACTTTTCTTGACATAGAGGAAAGTGATGGGGAAAGCTTCACTGCTGGTCCATCAGGCTGCTGTTAGAGGCATCAGGCCCCGAAAACCAAACATCTAACAACCTTAGAAACAATCGAAAACTTTCATGGCCTGCTACAATGTATAAAAAAGTAAGATTAACGGGATTAAAAGCTATGTAGAATCTAAAAAATATTAATATCCTTTATGTTTAAAAATAGTAAATCACGTTTAAAAACACGTTTAAAACCCATAAACAATTCCAAACACGATAAAAACATTAAAAAAAACGATGTTTCGTCCACGAGCTGTGGACTTCTTCAGGTGTCAGCACAACATTTTTTCCTTAAAATAATTAATTAACTGGCCTGTTCCCGCTGCCGCCATTGTCGCCATTCTGCCACCACCACCGCCATTGCTGCCGTCTTGTCGCCGTCCGCCGCAATGCCATCTTCAGAGCCTGGCCAGCTGCATCCAAGCTGGCCAGGACTCCTGCTGCCCCCTCAAAGTCAGTGCCCCCTCAGAATGAGCTGCTGCCATTGCCGGCGTCTTCGTCATCCGCCACCATCTTCGGATCCTGGCTGGCTGCATCCGAACCGGCCAGGACGACTCCTGCTGCCTCCTCAGTGCCCCCAGCCTCCTCCTCCTTCGCCGCCACTTGCAAAGTGCCAAATGGTACTTTTTTCATGTCGGCGGCAATCTTGGATCTCACAAAATCTTGTGAGATCGAAGATGGCCGCCAACAGGAAAAAAGTGCCTTTTGGCACTTTGCAAGCGGTGGCAGAGGCTTCCACCAGGCCTGGAAAGCCCGGGACCGACCCAGGACCGGAGCCCAGAACACAGGATGGTCCCGGGCGTTCCAGGATGGATGTTAAGCCTAGTGATAGATATTCTAAATGCGAACAAAGTAAAAATAAAAATGGAGTAACAGAGAAGTCAAAAAATGGGTTTACGGCAAACCGCTGTACAACTAATCAGCATTTGCAACCAGTCACCAGAACTATGAACAACCATGCATGAAATTTTGTTTGGCTGAACCAACATGGCTGCCAAGATCATAATTTATCTGCAATATCCCCTATTCTGAATTGTTTTTGCAGACTATTCTGTGAATTTGATGTCAAGAAATGGACCCATGTCCTGGAACAAATGCTGGAATGTCCCCCAATTTCTTCAACTGTACATCTTTAATAAAGCTTGGTTTCAGCTGCAACACCTTGGTTTTTGTTTGTTGCACTAGCCAGTTGCCATGGCAACAGCCACTACTAAAATCTTTTAAACTATGTATTAAAAGCAGGCAGGGTAGGAAAGCAGGAATGCTAAAAATATAACAATTTAATTACTCCATTTAAGGGTAATATATACCCATTTTAGATCGCTCCTACGTTGTTATGTCATAGGCCCGAGCCATGCACTGGTGTTACTGCAGGGGGGGCGGAGCTCCAAGTTTCGTCGGGCTCTGACCCTCCGTTACACGACGGGAGAAAGCGGTCCTGCCCCCTCGCCTTTGGAGCCATTCCGGCCGAATGCTTTCATCAGCCGAAATGGCTCCAAAGGCGAGGGGGCGGGGCCGCTTTCTCCCGTCGTGTAACAGAGGGTCAGAGCCCGATGGAACTTGGAGCTCCCCCCCCCTGCAGTGACGCTAGTGGAGCCATGCATTCCTAGAGTGGCGTGGGACCTGCTTTGTCGTAGTTAGCCAGGCCCATAGGCCTCTTCAGAAGCTCCTGTAGAGTGGAGGCCCTGTTGCCGCTGCCGGAATGATGTAGGTCCTTTCCGTGCTGCCAGTATGTATTAGGCCATAAAATCATCCCTGAGTCCACTCTTTATTTCAAAGATTGTACCTTCTGACTGGTATGGATGTTTCAAATCCTGCCAGTAATGGGGAAGGGTCACAGCTCAGTGAGAGCGCTCATGTTTTGCATGCAGAAAGTCCCAAATAGAGTGGTAAACACCCGTGTCTGAAACTCTGGAACGTTGCAGCCAATCACTACCGAGCTACATGGACTATGGATATGAATCAATAAAAGACAGCTTCATATATTCAAGATTTACCATTAAGGCCATACTTCCATCCCCACACCTCAACAGAAAGGGCTGCTGTAGACATTCTGGACCATCCATGACTATGGGTATTAATTAATTCTATTAATTAACTCTAATTAGTACCTCTTACACTGCAGTGTGCATTCATATACCGCATAGCACATCAGATATGCCCTTGCGTATATAAATGGGCACAGTTCCTTTAGAAATATCTACAAACTGGAAAAGCTCAAGCTTCAATTCACATGGATTTGAAAAGTAAACACAAGAAGCAACCTATGGTTTTTGAAGTCACCCTGAGTCATTCCAAGCCCGTTCAGCCTCATCTGGGATCTAATTGAGAAGTCTTCTTGCCTGATAAAAAAATACCCTTTTTATTTCCTGAAGTGAATTGTATCCTTCGGAGCACCAAGTACATTAATATAGCTCATTATTGCATCTATTCCAAACTGTTTGTTACTGCTCAGAAAGTCCACATTAAGATTTGGATGTGCAGCTAACCAGAAGCCCCAGTCTCCAAAAGGATATTATAGAGCTGGAAAAGACACCTCACATTGAGACATGGGAGTATCTTCATGAAAGGCCAGGGATGTTGGGATTTTCTTTTCTTTTAACTTATCATACAGCAGTAAATCAAATGTCCTGTTTTTGCACTACTTCTACTTCAAGGGGTTTTCTACATCTTCCCCTGGGCAAGACAAGCATGCTGCTGTTTTCCAACATTACAAAAGAAGCACACACAAAAAAAAAAACCATAACGGAACTGGTGGTTTTGAATGAAGTCCATTTGGTCCACAGTGGCCAGATAGAGGTCTCCTGGAAGCTCCTAGTACAATATAATGGCCAAGGAAGGCCCACCCAAATCTTCCAGGAGCCTGAGAAAGTGTGCCAAATATTATCCCCACTTACCAGGTGATCTGCTGGTCACTGGTCCTCCCACTCCCTGCATTAGATAAGGAAGAGGAGGATGGAGGTGAAGAGGAAATGGAAAGCAAAGAAGAGTGGTGGCCTAGAACAGCAGTTCTCAAACTGGTGGGTAGTTGTGACCCACCAGCAGTGGCGTCCTATCATGGGGGGAGCTGGTGTGCTCCACCTCAGGCGCCGAGCTTCTGGGGGGCGCAGCAGCCGGGCTCGGGGCTGTGCAGCGCGGCGCGGCACCGGAGCCCGGCTGGCGCGCCCCTCGGAAATAGTGCACCCATTCGGCGCATCACCGGCTTCCGGAGGCTCCGCTCCGAGGCCGGGACAAGCCCTCCTCCGAGCGACCGCCCAGTTCAGTGGTCAGGGCCTTCTGAGAAGGTCCAACGCATCAATGCGCCTTTTATTCCTTTTTCCCACATGCGCAGAACCTTTCTGAGGGCAAACGGGCTGTCCCGGCCTCGGAGCGGAGCCTCTGGAAGCCGGTGACGTGCCGAGTGGGCGCGCTGCTTCCGGGGGCTCCGGTCTGGTGCCGCGCCACTCAGTCCTGAGCCCGGCTGCTTGGGGGGGGTGCGGAGCCGGCCTCAACGATGGGGGCACTCCAACCCCCCCCCCCAGGCGCCAGGAGGGCTGGGAACGCCACTGCCCACCAGGAGAACCGGATGCTGTCCCCTGCCACCTTAAGGGGTAGAAACGTGGCGGCGGCAATCCCAGGGATTGCTGCCTCTGGGAAAAAAGTTTCAAATTGTACTTTTACATTTATCAGAGGTCCTGGAGCCCTCCAGACAGTGCAGGGAAGCTGTGGCCCTCTCTGCGAGCCTCCCTGAGCTTTAGGCCACCGCTCTGCGGTGATTACAACCACTTCCAGTTTTCATCCAAAAACTGGAAGTGGTTGTAATTGCCGCTCTGCAGCAATCTAAAGCTCGGGAGGCCCAAGGAGGGGGCCGCAGGCCTCCCCACACCATCCAGAGGGCTTCAGGACCCTTGGTAAGTGTAAAAAGTACATTTTTTTTCACCGGCGGCGATTCCCAGGATCGCCACTTCCGCTGTTCCCACCCCCGCACATATTTAGAGTTCTCCCTGCCTCACGGAGAGAACTTTGAGAAATAATGGGCTAGAGCAATGTTTCCCAAACTTTTTTGACCTGCAGCTCCCTTGACCATTGGCGACCACTGGCTGTGGCTCCCCATTACAGTATGTTGATGCCTGCCAATTGGCATTGCACTGTTTTCCGAGAGGATTCCATGGCGCTCCACGGTTCCCCTAGCTGGTTTCCACGGCTCCCCTGCGAGCCACACCTCCCAGTTTGGGAACTGCTGGGCTAGAGTGTCCGAGATGTTCCTCCACTCTACCCCCCCTCTCACTTTTCCAGTCCAAGGAAGGGGAGCAGGAGAAACATGGAGGTGAGTAGGCAGACAGAGGTGGGTTCCCTCAAATACTGCCTGAGGCGGCCACCTCACTTGGCCTCATGAATGGACCTGGCCCTGGCAAGGGTGTGATGTCAAGGAAGTTCTCAGACTCTATTATTGATGGGTGTCCAAGTGAAAGGGCTAGAAATCCTCACAACTGTGCAAAAGCAACTAAGAACTTGTCTTTATACATTTGATGCAGGTGTGAAATAGACAGGAAAGTATCATGCTTTTCAACAACCATAACTGTATTCAACATACAACTCTATTCTTTCAATCCACTCTTCAACTGTCCTGGAAAGCAGGTTTATAAGTTACATCTCTAAAAAATCGATTTCCATGTTTTCTTGACATCCCTCCCCTCCTCACCCCCAGTAAGGATATGAGAGATGGTGGAATGTCTTTTAATTCTGATCAAGACAGTCCTTCTAGATCAAGTTTCTTAAAACTTCCAGAATAACTACTAGAGGGGGAAAAAATAACAAGCTCTCAACATGTCTTTTCAGCTCCTGTAAATCTGTGGCTTGCTTATTTATTCAAAGGGTGTGTGCATCTGTGTGTGTAAAGAGCGAACTTAAAATTCCAGTAATGATTGAGAAATTCAGGAAGCTACTGTGCTATGAGAAACATGGTCTGAGAGAAGGCCTCTCTGACCGCACTGCAAGACTCAGATTCCAGGCATTCTCTATTAAACACACACTACCCTAGAGATATGCAAAAATCCCTTCTGAGAAATGTCATTGACACTAACAGTTTATGTGCAGATTGTTTAGAAATTGTTTTCTCTTGAAGTTCTTACAGATGACTGGGCGCCTCGTTCAGGCTGCCTTTCGTTCAGCATGGGAAAGAGCTAAAATATAAATGTAACAATATAAAGTAAACTACATGCTATAAAACATATGGGGCTCCCAACTCCATGTTTGTCTTATCATGCTAATGTAGAAGCAAATCCGCTGCTCCTGATTAACTCCCCCTCCCCTTCTCCCCAGCAAATGCTGCCTTTCCAGTTGGCAAAATTCAGCTCAGTTCGAAGGGAAGTGTGCCTTGCTGAAGTGGAGCGTTTGCAGGGGAAATTGGTGAACACGGCAAGGGTGACCAGGTCAGAGGGCAAGTAGGAATGCCCAGATGATTGTAAAACATTCAGTCAGATGGGACAATGACATGATCAGACCTAGATTTCTTACACAAGCCGTAGTAACATATTCCCCTTACAGAGCAATCCTATCCAACTTATACTACTGGTGTAACCAGTGGTGCAAGTTGGATAGGATTGCACTGTTAGTAACGTATGGCTGCGAGAACTGGACCATAAAGGAAGGCTGAGCGAAGGAAGATCGATGCTTTTGAACTGTGGTGTTGGAGGAAAATTCTGAGAGTGCCTTGGACTGCAAGAAGATCAAAGCAGTCCGTACTCCAGGAAATCAAGCCAGACCGCTCACTTGAGGGAATGATAGTAAAGGCAAAACTGAAGTACTTTGGCCACATAATGAGAAGACAGGATACCCTGGAGAAGATGCTGATGCTAGGGAAAGTGGAAGGCAAAAGGAAGAGGGGCTGACCAAGGTCAGGATGGATGGATGATATTCTGGAGGGGACGGACTCAACCTTGGGGGAGCTGGGGGTGGTGACAGCTGACAAGAAGCTTTGGCGTGGGCTGGTCCATGATGTCACGAAGAGTCGGAAGCGACTGAACGAATAAACAACCACAAGCCCAAGGATGCTTTCTTTGTTCCAGCTTTTGGTTGCAAAAGACACAGCATTCATTACGTTCACTTGCTAATTTGTCCCATTATTTTGCTAATTTGTCCCTATATTATTTTGCTAATTTGTCCCAGCGTCGTCGTAAGGGGGGGCCTTGGTGCCCAGGGCGCCCAGGCGCGGACCCCTGAAGGGGCAGAATCGTGGGCTTAGGAGGGCAAAAACGTACCTTCTTCGCGTTTCAGCCCTCCCATGCGTCTGAACGGCTCCAAAATGAAGTGAAAATAGCGGAGGGGGGTGTTCGGAGGCGGGGCATGACGTCACGCGCCCGCCCACGTGGGGGCGGCAACGCGGGGGCAGGGGCCCCTGTGGGGGCGTAGCGACGCTGCTGATTTGTCCCTATCCAAGCGTACTCACATAGGCATGCAACTCAAGTGGCCAACTCTAGAGTAGCACAGTCTTTGAGGCTGGAGTTCTGACATGCCCACATACATACTGCCTCTGTCTGGGGAGATCAGTCTCGAAAGTGCTGCTTCTTTGGGTCCATTTTGGCAGCCCTCGCTCTTGTCACCCTCTCCTCTTGGCAATCAACAGGTCAGCATTATTGCTTTCTCCTCCCAAACGGCTGAGGCTTAGTCCAGTGGTATGTGGCCTTCATCTCTTATCACCTCAGCATGCCTCCTCCTCCTTCTGGACCTCACAGTTAGTAATGTTACAATTCAAGCATTTCTTGAAGCTTTGCCTTACCTGCAGCCAGGGAATCTGTTGTCTTTAGGAACATCAGAACTCCAGCTGCTTCAGCCATCTTCTCTTGTCACACATGCACACAAACACCCTGATACCCTGCTGCGCTTATTTACCATCTATCCAACAATCTAAATGCCACATTGATTGTGATACCTGTATTACTTTTGCTGTGACTCAGCATTTAAACTGAAATACATAGAAGATATAGTACATTTCAGAAACTTTCCTAGGGTCTGCATTTCTTCTGACATTGGTGAGAATTGCACACAAAATAATTGCGAGCTCAAATCTCTAATACTGTTTTTTATGGCTAGCTCTTGAATTCCAGCATCTAACTTTCTGAAGTTTAGCAGAGACCTTACCCAGGGACGTCTCTGCATTACCTTGGAATTTCATGCAATTTGTTCACATAAATATGTGGAAAATCCTGCAGAAACCTGTAAAAACTATTAAATTTTAGTTGTACCTATTTAGAGAAAATATAGCTGCCTTTGTCCCCTGATACACGCCTTCCATCCCTGGAAATTTCATGCAATTCTGAAAAGTCATTTAAAAGTTTTAGGGAATTGAATTTTGCTCATTGAAATCAATGGGAATCAACTGAAAAAGGAATCAAAACTGAAATGAAGCAAGTATTCAAATAGGGCACAAAGTAAAGCAAATTATTGAAACAAGCCAGCAAAACAAAAAAAAGGCCACCAAATTAAACAATATCTTGAAAGGATTGATTTGTTTTTTATTTTCTCTTATATTCCCAGTGATGCCAAGCATTGCAAGATACTAACAGCACAATTCCAGGCATGTCTACTCAGAAGTAAACCCCACTGAGTTCAATGGGATTTACTCCCAGGTAAGTGTGTACAGTATTTCAACCTTATACCTTATTGCTCCTCTTTGCTCTTTTGTATTCTTGCTGCTACAGACCAGGCAGGTACTATTCTGGAATACGTGATGTGACTCTTATTAGTCTTGCAACCCAATCCTTGCCACGTTTATTCAGAAGTATATAGAATTGCAGCCTTAGTTCCATAGCAAGCACGCTGCGGATTTCATGCATGGTTACATTTTAATTGAAAGTAAACAAAACCTTGTGTTGCACCATCCTTGTACTTGTTCTGAATCTGATGCCAGAGCTACAGTTAAGTCACAAGTTCTTTGAAAGTTATTTGCCTTGTATCTCTTGTGAAGTTTTCCTTCACATTGCACATGAATTGCAAAGGTAAGTTTTTACTATACTGTATATGCAACAATATACATAACTTCTGCATGAAAACATGTAGCATCTCTCTAGTAGCTTTCAGTGTCTATAGCATTACTTTTCTAAAAGATCAAAACAATACCCTCTAACAAATGAACCACCAAATAATGCCATGTTGGGGGTGTGGCAAACCACTTTGGTTTAAAAGCTGAGACAGAATTACAGGATGTTGTCATTCCAGTTCAACTCCTAAGGAGCGCTTCCCTTTTGTGGGTAAGTACCGGTATTCACAATCATGCTTGGTCACATACCAAAGGCTGTTTTTTGTTTCTGTACCTAATAACACTGTATGAATTGATTTAACAACCATATTTTTGGAGATGGGAAAAATGAGATGGTTGAGACAAGAAAAGCGACAATCTCAAATGGCTGTTTTAAAACTAGCAAATGCTGTAATATTCTGTGAAAACTAAAAACGTTAAGGTGGATGAAGGGTTGCTAATGATGATGTTAAAAGAGGAGTGAATGAGTGAAGACTGATTCTAAGAGACTGAAATGCAATTGTTCAGGTGTGATAAGGTCAGGTGGTAGTCTAAATATACTGCAGAAGGAAGTGGTATAATGGATTCTACCCCTTCAGATTGGAAGTGGGGAAATAACATTATTTAAGGCTCTCCTAAGCTTAAAAAAGAGCCCTGCAAGTGGACAAGGAACACAGGTGGAAGTAGGATAGACATCACAAGGGGGTGCGGGGGTGCGGCCCACACCGGGCACAACCCTCAGGGGGGTACCACCATGCACTGCCCAATCTTCAGCCCTCTCTGGGTGCAGCCATCTCCTGCTCTCACCGAACAGCATGTTTTTGCCGTGCTTCAGCGAGAGCAGGAGGCGACTGTGCCTGGAGAGGTCCAGAGGCGGGCTTTCACATAAAAGCAATGCAAAAGCCTGGAAGGTCGGAGGTGATGTGATGATGTCATTACATCACCCCCGGACTTCCGGAATGCCAAGCTCTGCAAGGTGAGCACAGGGCAGCACTCACCCCAGCGACGCCGCTGGACTTGAACCTTCCTCCCTGCTTTGGTAGTCTTTTACATGTGAGAGCTAAAAAAAAAGTCATCACTGCCTGCTTCTGGAGTGATACGATTCACTCATAGCCCTTGAGGATTCTACCAGCTCTCTCTGCCCATGGTTCTGTCCTAGCTTATGGGTTGCAGGCAGCTGTGGGGATTTAGTATCACAGAGAAAATGTCTGTGTTTTAACATAAAGTGCATTTGGCCCCGAATTCTCCTCGCGCTTGTTCAGAGTGGTGCACATTAATTAATGACATTGGGGCCCGGCGGTTACTATTTCATTGTGCTTTTTCAATCATTATCACAGTTAGAAACACCCTTCAGTTGTTCACTGCTGTACTTAGTTCTGGGGGTAGACTAGCTCTTAGCATATCATAGTGTAAAAATGAGTGTTGAGCCATTCTAATTGCAGCCATGTTGCCTGCTTTGTAGATTTCATTGGCTCTGCTAGCATCTTGCTTTAGCTATGGACAAAAAACGGAACTTGCTACTCCTTGCCCTTCTGCACACTATAATTGAGAGCGCTGAGGGATGCTATTGTGACCATTATCCATGGACTCCCTGGTCAAGCTGTTCAAGGACTTGCAATTATGGGACTCAAAGTAGGCATAGGTAAGAGAGAAAAGCCATGTTCATCATTTCATACAGATGTGTGTTTCTCTTTAAAGTTGTCTGCTAGAATATCTCTCTTCTATGGTCTCCCCCCCCCAAAAAAAAACATTTGATCAAAGGCATCCACCGTGTTTTGTGATGCCCACTTTTCATTTCGTGCTTGAAAGCCCGATACAGGGCTTTCTTGGAGTTGCACCAGCCATTTTGCTAGCACGCCTCTGAGTAGCCCCATGGGGGCTGCTGGGGCTCGACACTGGGCAAGGGGACAATCATCCCCTTCCCTCGAGGAGACCTCCAGCCCTGCGCTGGATGCAGTAGAGTCTGCCCCGGCGCCACTGCATCCATGCACGTTGCTTTGAATAGGATTGGGCTTGTTTTCAAAATGGAACTGATGCAACTGGTGAGCTACTATGGAACAGGGCACTATACTAGATGAGTCTTTGGTCTGACCGAGCAGGGCTTCTTTTATGAATGGGAGGAGTATGTCCATTGAAAAGCGTCTGCTCATTTGATGGTCTTGGGTCAGTATGACTTAATCAGTTGCCCATCTCGGAGTTCTTGTTGGAAGAATAAAATAGATAACATTATAACAGCCCAATCCTGTCTAAGATGTGCCCGAGGTCACCTTGGGGAAAACAGTTCAGCAGAGGTGGGAGGAAGGAGGAAGGGAGGCAGCAGCAGCATATCGGGCAGAGGGTCTGTTCTAAAGTGGCATGCAGGTTTTCATGGCTTGTCACGATGTGCACAGAGGTAAGGATTATGGGGTTTTCAGCCATGTGAACTTTTCCAAGTTAAAGAAATAAAGATTTACATACAAAAACGTGTCTGGAGAAATTCCTTTTACTCGTACACCCCAAATAATGGGTAAATGCTTTCAGGATTATCCAAAGTCAATTAAGTACAAAAAGCCTTAGATCTTCCGCTTTACGTTTCTTCCCACCCTCGGGACTTTTTCAAAAGCAAATACAACAGAACTCACGGCAGCAACCCGGTAGATGGTCATGAGCCTTGAAGGGCAAACAGAAGTATAAAAGCAGAGGGAAGCGCTAAAAGCGCGGGAGTCACTAAATTAGTTAATTGAAGAAGGAAGTCATGTTCCTGGTTTGACCGGAGGTAACCTCTTCTTCTCGTAGCGCTGCTATGCAAACACTTAGGGACCGCTGAGCATTTGGTTCCAAGTAAACCAGGAGTCACTGAATTAATAAATTAGAGAAGGAAATCATGTCTTGGCATGTCCAGAGGTAACCTTGAAAAGGTTCCGAGGGCGGGAAGAAACGTAAAGCGGAAGATCTAAGGCTTTTTGTACTTGACTGACTTTGGATAATCCTGAAAGCGTTTACCCATTATTTGGGGTGTACGAGTAAAAGGAATTTCTCCAGACAAGTTTTTGTATGTAAATCTTTATTTCTTTAACCTGGAAAAGTTCACATGGCTGAAAACCCCATAATCCTTACCTCTGTGCACAGAGGGTCTGTTTCCCCCACTGCAGAGGTTATATCGTTGTTGCAGCTGCTATTGTTGTCCTCTCCTCCTCCTCTTTACCTGCTCGCTGCTGCTGCCACCTGTGTGACTGAGGAAGAGGAGGTCATGGGGAATGAGCGGAGGCAGCAGCCATTGCCATTGTCTTCATCTTCCTCACTTGTGGAGGAGGCAGCAGCAGTTCATGGGCTGAAGTGGGAGGGGGAATAAGGGAGGCACGGGGGTGCCTGCCTGCCTGCCTGCCACAAAAACCAAGGCGGAGGTGGAGGCACCCAATCTCTGGGCGTGGGCAGTGGCAGGGGTATAGCTTCTTCACATAACATTTCTCCTTGAGTCAGGCCTGTTCCCAATACTGCATTAATTTCACTAATAAAAAAAGCCTTCTGACTTCATGACATGCATTTAAAGATAGTGTGTCACTTAATTTGCCAACATATACTCCATCCCTTGTGGGTGAGTGAAACTTCTAGTCTCCCAGATGCATTTCAGGGGAAACTTGAGAGAAAGAGATTCTTGCTGCAGCTAATTGCACATTAGTCTGTGCACTTCAGAACAGGTTTCAAGGTTGAAACCCTTTTACTTTGCTTGACAGAAACCTCTTAGCATGGTGGTGCTTTTATCTTTTAGACAAGTACAGGTGGATGACTACTATAGGAAAAACTTCTGCGACCAACTTTGCCAGACTCGGGAATCGCAAGCTTGCAACCAGCAAATGTGTCCTATCAACTGTCAGCTGGGAGACTTTGGTCCTTGGTCGGAGTGTGACCCATGTGTTAGAAAACAGGTAGGCAAAAATAAATTAGGGAGGGGATATGTAGAAGAGTAAGCCAGTGATCCATGCGAATATTTACATTCATAGTCCATGTGCTGCAGAACAAGACAATTTGGAGATATGAAAGTTCAAGATTGTGATGGAATCTTGGAGTCAGTTTGGGGAGAAGGGTGCGGCTGCATTAACATGGATGCAAGTGTGACGATGACTGAGCTCCTTTACTCTCTGCTTTTTGTGGATATATATATAGTAAGGTAAAGGTGACCCCTGACAATTACTGTAAGTCCAGTCGTGTCCAACTCTAGGGTGTGGTGCTCATCCCCATTTCAAAGCCGAAGAGCCAGCGTTGTCCAAAGACATCTCTGTGGTCATGTGGCCGGCATGACTCTCTTTGCCGCAGAGCGTAGCATGCAGCTGGAACATGGAGCGCTGTTTACCTTCCTGCAAGCGGTACCTATTTATCTACTCGCATTAACATGCTTTGGAACTGCTAGGTTGGCAGGAGCTGGCCAAGCAACGAGAGCTCACCCCGTCGCGGATTCGAACTGCCGACCTTTCGATCGACAGCTCATGGTTCATGAGCTCATGGTTCAGCGGTTTAACCCACTGCGCCACCCACTGGCCTATATATTAACATGGATGCAAGTATATATATGATATATATGAACACCATATTAAAAGCCAACCAGCAGCAAACAGCAACAATAAAAACTGTAGGTTGCAAAAACATTACATAATTAATAAAAAATCAGCGAGCATACCCTTAAAAACCTTTTTGGGTTCCAAAGGCTTTTTGAAATAAGAAAGTCTTCAGACCTTGCCAGAAGGCTTCGAACAAAGGAGCTGTTCCCAACTCAAGGGGGAGGGAATTCCATAGAACAGGTGCCACTACTGAAAAGGCCCTATTTTTGGCCACCATCCCCCTAACCTCTCTCAATGGCATCACATCCAAAAGGGCCCTCTCAAATGACCGAAGTGAGCGGGCTGAATTATACGGAAGGAGGCAGTGTCTCAAATACACTGGTCCTGAGTGATAAAGGGCTTTAAAGGTCAACACATTGAATTGGACCAGGAACCAAAAGCCGCCGAAGCAGCAGTCCAACATAGTCAAATCGCTGACCTCCGTATAATCTGTATATGTGTGTGTGTTCGTATTTTTCATCTGTTCCCTTTGATGAAAGCCCTGGTGTAAGATTCCACAAGGAAGGGGCTTTACTGAGACACTCTGTGATAATTGCCACTACAGAGACTGTAGTGAAAGCAGATGGGTCAAGCAGATGGGTCATTCTGCTTGACTGATTTGCCATCTTCTTCATCTGAGTCCAGAAGAACAGTAGACCCTAGCGCTTGTCCTCCCATCGGTTGAGCATTCAGGTTAGGTCAAGGGGAGTGATGCACAGAGCTGTGACCTCACTTCCCAGAGTTTATTTAAGGTCAAGCCTAAAGGCCGCTGCAGACCGCACGAATTTTGGCGCGTCCCGGACACCCGAGGAGCTTTGTTGAACTGTGCTGAGGTGTCTGGTTACCATAGCGGAAGCGAGCGGAGGAGATGTGATCTCCCGATTTCCGGCACGATCGAAAATGTTCCTGGCCCATGTTTGAGGGGGCTGCTTCGTGGAGCTACTGCAGTCACCAATCAGATGAGAGGGGGAGGAGTGTTAGCCAATCACCGTGGAGGTTTCTTCCAAGAAGGTGGGACAAAAGGAGGGACTATTTGCGGGAAGACACTCCTACAGACAAGCTCAGAGCGCGGAGGAGAGCGGCCAGCCTCGCTCGCTTGCCTCAGCGTGCAGTCTGTCACGGCCTTAAGGATGCTCTGTGTGTTTTGATTTGGCTCCCTCAGAGAGATTAGCTGTGTACCCAGATCCACCTGTCTACTGGAGATTTTGAGAGGTGTAATAGAATCCAAAAGCTAACATTTCAAGTGAGTCCCGTTAGGGATCAGTGACACGAAACGTTTAATGGAACAATTTTGTTTTCACTTTTGCCTGTAATTGTGTGCTATACTTTTGCTAATACTGTATTTTACGCTCCATAGGATGCATCGGTCCATAGGACGCATGCATCCTATGGAGCATAAAATACAAAAAAAATTTTTTTTACTTACCTGGGCTTGGGGGCGCTTCAGGGAGGCCTGTGGGGGCTTTGGGGAGGCCTGCGCGAGCCTCTGCAGGCCTCTACTATGTTTAGTTCGGCCGAAAATAGTGATTTTTGGCCATTTCCGGAAATGGCCGAAAATCGCTATTTTCGGCCGAACTAAACATAGGGGAGGCCTGAACTTCGGGGGGCCCTGCAGAGGCTCGCGCAGGCCTCCCCGAAGTACCCCCAACCCTAGCTTCGGACCATAGGACGCACGCTTTCCCCCCCATGTTTTTGGGGGGATACGTGCGTCTTATAGTCCGAAAAATACGGTAATCGCACCTGGGCATTTTTAATGCCCAAGCCACTGTGTAAGCCTGCTTGCTATTTTTTTGCTCTTCCTCCTTGTATTGTTTGTCCCCAATAAACTCATTTGTTTTAAGTTGTCACCAGCCTGCTGCTAGTTGAACTCAATCAGAGCTTTGTCCTACTCCCTCTGGACTGTGGGCTGCACATATAGGCAGCCCATACATACGTATAGGCTTGTGAGAGATCCCTAGGGTTTGGAGGCTCCTGCACAAAACTGGGAGGAAGGGAGGCTTTCAAAGATGGTTTCTCTCTAGCTTTTTCCCCTTATGGTGGCTGCATAAGCTACTGTTCTTAGCCCTGGAAAACTGGGCCAAATGGGCCTTTCAAGCATTCCTATAAAATGCTGAGGGAAAACCCCTTGGAGTTCCTCAAGCGTTTGACTGGAAGACTTGAAAAGCCCAGTTGATGGAGGACAAGATGGTCAGGGTTTGCTCATCCACAAATGAAATGCTCTTGTGCTGTTCTTGGAACTCCTCATTGCTCAGAAATGGGGAGCATGTAGTAACAGTGCAATGGAGTGTTCCCTGAGCAAAGGACAAGAGTGAGTGGATATCTTCTCATGCTATTTAAAACTCATGACATGCCTTGTTGTGTTTGGTTGTTCAAAAAAAAAAAACTGCCCAGAGAAAATCTGCCCTCACCATGAAACCCGCGTTCTGCCTTTCAGTTCCGTGTCCGTTCCCTCCTGCGGCCATCTCAGTTTGGGGGACAACCCTGCAGTGATCAACTGGTAGATTCTCGGAGGTGCTACCCAACCAAGCTTTGCAACATAGAGGAAGTAAGCTGTGAGAATAAGTTCCAGTGTGAAAATGGTAACTCTTGTTTGTCTTGATTTCCTCTCAATTAGATGTGCTGTCAAAAACATAACCATAATCGATTTCAAAAACGGACACAACCCACTTGGGCAAAAAAAAAAAAAGGAATAAGAAGTGCTTAGATATCCGTGTGTCATGCAAAAGGTTCTTCATTGCTTCTTTTAGGTGGCAGTGGCAGTGTAACAGTGGAGTAGGCACCCACACTGGCAAGTTGGTCAATCTGGGGAGACGTTCAGAGGGAAAGATCAATATGACTGATGTCAGCAGACATTGTCTGTATTGCAAATAGAACAAGACATCTTCGGGATTCAGGGTTATAGGAAAAATGAGTTTATAAAATGTAAAAATTGTAAAATACCAGCGATTTTACAAGTCGGATTAAAATCACAAGTGACCAAAAATGCTTAAAAATCCACAATAAAATACAATAAAAACATTCTAAAAACTTCTCAAATATGACGTTTCGTTCATAAGCTATGAACTTTTTCAAATGCAAAGAGAAAAGCCTAAGTAGGCAGAAAGATGGAAGTAGGCATCTTCCTGCCTACTTAGGTTTTTCTCTTTGCATTTGAAAAAGTTCATAGCTTATGAACGAAACGTCATACTTGAGAAGTTTTTAGAATGTTTTTATTGTGGATTTTTAAGCATTTTTGGTCACTTGTGATTTTAATCTGACTTGTAAAATCACTGGTATTTTACAATTTTTACATTTTATAAACTCATTTTTCCTATAACCCTGAATCCCGAAGATGTCTCGTTCTATTTGCATCGTAGCGGGTTATAACAGTCTTCGATCCTTCTTACTGTCTGTATTACTACAGAGGGAGCAGGTCCCAGTATTAAGCCCTGAGGACAGTAGGCCTTCATTGCCTGTGGTTGAGATTTTAATTGTCTTGTGAACGCTCCTTTTTGTTGTAAGCCAAGCAATGGAGAGGTGGGGTACATATATTTTAAATAAGTCAGTGAATATAGATGTGTGTGTATATTCGAGGTCTAAAGCTGTTCTTGACTGAATTCCTTGAGTTGTTTCTGTAAAAACAAAATCTATCGAGCTCTTGAAAAAGACTCGTGAGTTATTGCTTCAGTCCAGAAGTGAGATCACAATAAATATATGACTTTTATCACTCAAAAAATCAGGCCAGCCTGTAACATCTCCTACCACGTAGCTTGTATTTTGACTTCCTGATGTTGTATATTTTGTCCTCTTCCTCCACATTTCATATCAGTGGTTGTCCCATAGTGGGGCAGGAAAACTTGGAATGTTGTCACGTTGGGATGTGGGTTAGCTGTAATGGGATGTAGCTGACTGGCAGCCACATCCATAGTACGGTTCCAGCGCCAGAGCAAGTGCAGCGGCACCGGAAGCTGACGTGACGTAAGGCACGTTTGCGATGACTCGTGAGTAAGGGAGGCTGGTGCAAGGACCTCACTCCAGCACCGGGATGTCCATGCAGCTGGTGGCAGAAGGTAGGTCTCTGGCAGCAGCTTCATGGGCGGTCTGGGTGGCAAGGGAGGGGGGCCATTGGCCGAGCCGGCCCAGGAGGTGGCAGGGATGGCGCCCACCATATCCCCGTCACCGCTGGGCCAGCTCGGCCGTTACACGGCCTCCTCCTACTTCCGCCAGCTATTTAGCTGGCCGGCCCTGGTTTACACCCAGGGAAGGAGTAGACCTCCGGGCCGCAGCAGCTGCATGTAGACCTCCGGGCCGGAGCAGGGATAGGATCTGGCAGGCGGCCCTGGGCCGCTGGCCGGATCTTTAGTCAGGATTTCGCCCTGAAGGAGGGCTGGCGTTCGCACCTATTTACTTAATGGAAAGAAAAGAAAGAGAGGGCACAGGGTGAATGGCAATTCTCTTTCTCCTCCCTTGACTCGCCTCTCTGGAGTTGAACTTCACCCTGAAGGAACCCACCTTGATCTGGCACTCTCCATCTTTTAAATGCAACCTTTATAGTAGTCATGCATGCTGTCTGCCTTTCCCTGATTCCCACTATAGAATGCAAACTTAGAATGCAATGGAGAAAATGACTGTGAAGACAATTCAGATTAAAGGAACTGTGGGAATCGGGAATCAGGAGCTGAGCATGACAGCTGAGCTAACCATAGAACCTGAGCATAGAATTGGCACTTCACCCTTGGCACTCCCTGCCAAGGAACCTCTACCTCTGCTGCCATGATGATGGCATCATTCTTTTCAGCAATGACATCTTTCTGCAACTCCAACCTTCCCTCTTGTTCACCCGCCAACATGACTGTCCTTGCCCATTGACCGCTGCATTGCTAGGGTAGCCCTCACATCGGGGTTGGGGGAGCCACACCTGCGCTCACCATGTTTTAGTGTTTCTTCTAACAGTCTGGCACTAACAATCTGAAGAATTACTTTGCACAAAGGCTATTTGGAAGTTTTTATTTTTTACATGGTTCGTAACCCCCGAAAGCTATAACCTGCAAGAAACCTGCCAAAATGCTACTCGCTCTTTTGTAACAGGTCGTTGTATCAGTCCAAACTTAGAATGCAATGGAGAAAATGACTGCGAAGACAATTCCGATGAAAGGAATTGCCGGCGTACACGCATCGTGTGTAACAGAAGACATGACAGCATTCCTGGTGTGCACTTAATGGGCCATGGGTACGTTTATTTTTGGTGATGTGTCAGATGCTTGTTTCATTTACTGCCGCTTCTCAAAAAAGGTTGCACCAGTTTAGCAAGAAGAGCTGGAGCATGTTGCTCCTTTGCTGCTGCCGCTGTCACCCACCCCGTAATAGGCTTATTCTCCAACCCCAAGGCTTATTCTCCAACCCCAAGCCCCATGTTCAAATAACAAAACTTTCCTCTTTCTATTGTGTACGTATGTTCGCATGTTATGCGAAGTCTAAATGCAGTTGAAGGCACACTTTGATTGTATCTAAAGTTCTGTATCTCTGATCTCACCCACAGACTGCCTACTGGTGGGCGGGCAGGTGGGCGGGCCATACATACATACATACATTGATTGCCAGGCTAGATGGCAGACTCAAACCAGTCCACCTCTGAACAGCTTCAAAGCAGCAAGAAGGAAGGAGTGATCCATAGGTTGCTAGACTGCAATAAACAGTGTTACCAAATATTTCATTATTCTAATTTAAATTGTAATTTGCTTTGAGAGCCTGTACTGGCTAAAAAGTAGGGTACAAAACATTTAGTTCAGTCTCCACACACGCAAACAAGATTTCGGCCTCCTCTTTTGTTTCCCTTAGAAATGTGGAGAAAAATACCTGGAAGATCTTTCTAATCCAAATTCTTAATTCACTTGAAATTCCTACAGATATTTCATCTGATCAGAACTCTTCAATCCAGGGTCAGACATGCGCTTCAAACTGTTGCATATCCCGTTAAATGTGAGCTCAGTTAGCCTTAACCATGGTTAATATCTGGGCCAGTGCAGCATATTACGGAAGGAGCTTTTAGGAGGGTGTGTGCATTTTTGAGGCTAGCTTCTGATTTGGAGCTGGCCTTCTTACCTGCCTGTTCCTCCATACAGGCTCTTTAATCAAAGCAGGAAATGCGGAGTGAGATTGCTGTGTTATGATCCTTGGCGTGCAGCCATCTGGCTCCATCACCTTGCGCCTTCTCCACTGGGCTCTTTAAACAGCACAGCACATTGTTTAAAGAGCCTGGTGGAGAAAAGAACAACATGAGAAGGCAGGGGGCCAGATCGCTGCACTCCAAGAATCAGTGATCCTGCCCATTTAGATGGCTCCTTCTGTGGCTCTTTAATCAAAACAGGAAATGTGGAGCATACTGGGAGAGATCCCAGCATGCTCTGCACTTCCTGTTTTGTTTAAAGAGGCAGAGAGAAAGAAGTTGGGTAAGGGGTGCATGGTTGGGGATGGAGTTATTGGGCTTTCTCAGGTAGCCCCATACAGTAACTTCAGCTGGCCCTGCCAATGACATGAGTAAAGTTATTTGTGGTTTTGCCTTCACTGGCTGGTTTACACTCCAGAATTAGAAGCAAGTCCCATTGACTTGCCATGGGAAACACTCCCAGGTAAGTGTGCTTAGGAATGCAGCCTTATTCTTCAGAAAAGTCGCCTAACAATAGAGGGGGAAGAAAACCTTATTTGACTAAAGAGTTGACCTTTCATGCTTTTTGTGACTGCTGGACTTCCTGGAATGCTTTTTCCTCCCCTAGATTTCATCTTCTGGCAGGAAAAATTCGAGGAGAAGTCCTTGGTAATTCTTTCTATGGAGGCAAATGCACACTAATCAAAAGCAACGATACAAGGAAAACCTATCGTGTTCCTGTAAATGTGGAGAGTGTCAGCTTTCAGGTAAAGATCAAAAGATATTAAACACCAGAACGTGAATGCAAAAGCTCTAATACAAAAGATGAGAAGGCATGTGATAGTTCTGCTTGTTCAGCCCCAACAGTGGACCTGGTAAGACAAATAGGCCAGAATCCTAAAAAATCTCACTTTTTTTTTTAAAGAAAGTTTATAGTCTTTATGATTGCCCGGCATGTACACAAGTCTTCAGAAGACTCCAACAGGTAATAGAGAGACTTATGGCCTGATGACTAGTATATCGTCACTTTCCTTGAATATTACAAGCCTCTTGCCTTTTACGTAGCAGTTCTCCTTGCTGCTAATCTGACAGCAGTTACGTGATTTCAGTTGTGCACTTTTGGAAGTAGATCATTTTAGGACTAAAATTCATAAATATTATTTCTTGGAATTATATCAGGTTTTACAGGATTATTTCAGAGTAATTAGCATATTGATATTGCTCTATAGCGATTACAGGCATCCTCGTCCTTTGAGACAATAGTATTTTAGACCAGTGAGTTTTAATTAACTTAAACCCTCAGTGAAAGAAAAATAAGAAAGGTTTGACTCTTCCTTTCCTCAGTGGTCTCCAATCCAGAATTAGGATTGCTCTGGAGCTAGAATAAGCCATATCTCTGGTGAGACGAGGGTGGTGGAGTTTGCTTCTGGGTCTGGCAGAGTACCGCTCGCATCTGGAGTTAATGCTTCCATGCTGACCATTAAATCTTCTTCTATACTGCAGCTCCTCCAGTGACAATAGCTCCAACACATAAACAGAGAGACTCTCAAAGAATAGGTACTTCTAAGCATGACAGGTTGGCCCTTTGGTAGCTGGTTCAGCCATCCATCATGATACTGGACTAGCAGCAATTGGTAGAAAGATTGGCACAATGTCCATGTATCTTGGCATACCTGACACTTGCAAATCCTACTGCTTGGAGACACCCGTGTTCATGGCAGAATAATGTCAAGGACAGGGGATCAGGGAGGAAAGTGGTGGGTGGGGAGCAAGGTAAAGCAGTCCTGCATCTCTGCTGCATCTCTGCATCTCTGTCATCTTCCCACCATATTGCAATTGTTCTGTAGTGATCCATTTACTGCCAGCAAGCAAGATGCTGAAAAAGGACCAGTGTTACTCATGTTTAATTTACCGTATTGTCCCGAGTATAAGACGCACCTGATTATAAGACGCACCCTTAAAGTTTGGTGCTATCAAAAAAAATTAATTAAATCACTGGCATTATTGCAACAGCCTGATTATAAGACGCACCCCTAGTTTAAAAACTTAAATTAGGAGAAAAAAGTGAGTCTTATACTCAGACCAATACGGTACTTTCTCTGGGGTGTCTAAAGGATCTGAACCGTATGTCGTAGCTCTTCCATGAATGGAACATTTTGTCGTTTAAGAGGGTATCTGTATTTTACTTCTCCATAGGTAGAGAATAAAGAGGATGATGTGGAATCCGATTTCTACAGAGATTTAATTCCCCTGCAGTCCAGTTCCTCTGGAGATCATTCTTCCTCTAGCTCAAGCAGAGGGTCTTCTGGAATCCCATTCCTCTTTTCAAAAAAGAAAAAAGTCAAAGTCACATCCTCCTCTTCCTTCAAGGAAGCTGTGCAAGCCTCATATAAAAAGGTAGCTGTGTGGTTTTTATTCCCTCTTTCAATCTCCATCTGCTAGAGTTGATTTCAGGCTACAGTGACAGATCTGGAAGAGACTACAGTTTATTATCTGGCTATTATCGCGCGCGCATGTACACACACACACACACACACACACACACACACACACACACACACACACACACACACACACACACACACATGTTCTGCCCTGAATTGCTGTATTGTGAGAGGGTTAAAGCAGTACCATAGTAGCATCATCATGACATATCTATCATTTCAGATTATATTAGAATTTGAGAAGAGAGCATTCAGCTCACTGGGAGAAAATGAGATCTTAAGGCTGCAACCTGAAAACACTTTCCTGGAAATAAGCACCATTGAACACACTGAAGCTGCAATCCTGTTCTGTATACACTTTCCTGGGAGTAAGCCCCCTTGAACACTATTATTTAAAGAACAGTCAAGGTGACTTACAGAATAACAGCAATCTAAAACAATCATTTCAACAAGAATAACATGGAAGAAGCATATCACAAGTCAAAACAACAGAGAGCTACTGTAGTAAAAACAAATCCCTCCATTTCCAGCAAGCCATCCCTCCATGGCCTGCTGGAACAGCCAGGTCTTCAAATGATGAAGAAAAGCAAATAAGCCGGGGTGTGTGTGTGTGCTAATTGCCTCTCCTGTGGCAGGGAGTTCCGTGTTCACTACAACAAGTGGTGATGGGTGGCGTGGCGTTGTGAGCCCTCCCAACGCCTGGGGGGCGGGGGTTGGTGCGCTCCCGTCGCAGCGTCTGCCCCGTCTGCCGCGCCCCCCCGGGTGCGTCACCCAGGCTACCGGAGGGCGAGACTCCGAGGCCGGGACAAGGCCTCAGAGCGACCGCCCAGTTCGGCGGTCCGGGGCTTTCTGAGAAGGCCCAATGTGTCGACGTGGCTTTTATTCGTTTTTTCGCTCATGCCCGTTTGCCCTCAGAAAGGTTCTGCGCATGCGCGAAAAAACGAATAAAAGGCGCATCGACGCATTGGGCCTTCTCAGAAAGCCACCGAATTGGGCGGTCGCTCTGAGGCCTTGTCCCGGCCTCGGAGCCTCACCTTCCGGTAGCCTGAGTGACACGCCCTGGCCTCGGAGCCTTCGGAAGTTCCGAAGTCTCCGAGGCCGGGGCGCGTCACCCAGGCTACCGGAGGGAAGCGCCGAGTGGGTGTGCTGCTTCCAGGGGGCATGGCAGCCGGTCTCCGGTGCCGCGCCGTGCAGCCCCGAGCCCGGCTGCCGCGCCCCCCGGAAGCACCGTGCCCACTCGGCGCCTGGGGTGCAGCGCACCAGATCCCCCCCATTATAGGACGCCACATGGCTCTACAAAAACACTGGAGAGATTAATGGTAAGTTTATCGATGGCTATTAGCCATTATTGCTTAATGAAGGCTCCATTTTCAGAGATGATATACAATGCAATCCTATGCATGTCTACTCAGAAGTAAGTCCCATTGAATTCAATGAGGCTTACTCCCAGGAAAGTCTGCATAGGATTGCAGCCATAGTGTGAATACCAGTTGCTGGGATAAACAGCCTTCCTTCGTGCATGTGAGCTTCCCACAAGCATGTAGCCAGCAGCTGTTTGATCAAAATGTTGCATTGGGAGCGCATTTGTCTGAGGATCAAGCTGTACATTACATTAGGCAAGTCATTGGCCCTTGCATGCTGGATTTTTGTTTGCTAAATAGTAGTTGTGGGGGGATTGAGGGAAGGAGGAGGGGATTTCTGCCCCCTACCATGGTCCTGATCCAGCATCATCCCGTCCCCCCGTCCCCTGGCTGCCATTCTCTCCAAGAGGGCAGTGGCCACCAATGTCTTTCCAAAAGACTGCTTTTGCATCATAACATGCATTAATGAAATCTTTAATAATAAAAGGCTTGAAAAAATGAACATCTTTAAAAGACAGAGTCAAACATCTTTACTCTGGACCACAAACCCTGTGTGGGAAGCCGCAAAAGGCCATCTAATTTTGCAACAAATCCAAGGTACTGTCAGAACCTGCGTGTGTGCGTGCATGCATGCACGCATGCACACATGCACGCACAAGAACCAAGAAACCAGCAGTGCATGAGTAGCACTCATCTGTTCCATGTGACCAGATCTAACAAGAAAATCTTGCTTCTGCGAAGATGTTGCTAATGCTAATTCTGTTCTCCTAGTATATCTGGCAGAAATTAACTAGTTAAAATTAATCCCTGAATTCAGAGAGGCAACCTCTATATTTTGGGGGTTTTAATCACAGTACAAGCTTTTTGCTTTCTTCCTAATATGCTTATGTAAATCCTAAACAAATTCACAAAAGCTTAAATCCTAGTAAAAAATATGGGCATTTTAGTATACCATTTTTTTCAAAGATACTTGATGGCATTTATTTAATAAAAGGGTAAGTTCCATTTTTTCCAAGTGAAAATGAAATATTAACATAATTGTGTTTAGTGTGTGCATTGTAGAGATAAGCTTCTTCCTAAACAAGCTAACAAAATGTGTTTTGTATCGCAGCAAGAACAGCACCCAAGAATGGTAAATGAGAAAAGTTATTAGTAAGAAAGAAACTGTTGGGGTTTTGGTTGTGGTGGGGGGCTTGAAAATTCACAAAGAGTAAACAGAGAATTCCAGATGTACTTAAGGTAGTTTGCAATTAAAGGAACCACAAATCAATAATGGACAAAAGTTATGGATAGAATTCATTGTTGCCAAATGTGGTGAGGATCACTAGCCTTGTTAACTCTAAGAGGAAGCCAAATAAATACATAGACAGAGGATAGGTGAATCTATGTGTCTCTCAGCTGCTCCTGGATTCCCAGGTGATGGCTGTGGCCAGGGGGGCCTTTGCCCAGCTTCGGCTGGTGCGCGGGCTGCAACTGTACCTGGATCGCGCAGACCTGGCCACGGTGATCCATGCCACGGTGACCTCAAGGTTAGATTATTGTAGCACACTCTACATGGGGCTGCCCTTGAAGATAGTTCAGAAACTGCAACTGGTGCAGAATGCGGTGGCCCGTGTGAGATCCCCGGAAGTAAGCGGTTCGACTCAATCGAGCCGCTGCCCCAGCGGCTGCACTGGCTGCCAATTTGTTTCCGGGCCCAATGGTTTTGATCTTTAAAGCCCTATATAGTTTGGGGCCAGGGTATTTGAGAGACCGCCTACTTCTGTACATTCTGGCCTGCCCACTCAGGTCATCAGAGAAGGCCCTTCTAAAAATGCCGTCGCCTTCAGAAGTGAGAGGGGTGGTGGAGAGAAATAGGGCCTTCTCAGCAGTGGCATTCTCTCCCTCTAAACTTACGAACTGCTCCCTCTTGGAGGCTTTCCGGCGGGGCCTAAAGACATTTTTTAAAAAAAACAAGCCCTCTGAGTCAACCACCCAGCCTAATTATTTTAGTGGTCAAGTCCCTTTTTTAAAAGAACTTTTTTTTACTCCAGTTTTTATATCTTATTTTATTATTTATTTATTTAAAAAAAATGTATATCCCGCCTTATCCTATGCCGAAGGCAAATGCCCAAGGCGGCTTACAACAAAAATTAAAATACATAATTTAAAATACAGAAAATAAGTTTAAACATAATTTAAAAAAACAATAAAATCCACTGGGGGGGGGGACAGAATGGAGCAGAGAAGCAGCATGGCAGAGCATCTTGAGACACAGGAGGCAGACCACAACCCATCACCCAAACACTAGATGAAACAAAAACGTTTTGAGCCCTCGCCGAAAAGTCATGAGGGAAGGGGTGGTTCTCAGATCCCCTGGCAGGGAGTTCCACACTTGTGGCGCCACAGCAGAGAAGGCTCGCCCACGTGTTGCCACTCCCGTAACTTGCGATAGAGGTGGTACACGCAGGAGAGCCCCCTCAGATGACCTAAGAGAGCGGGCTGGAATGTATGGGAGAAGGCGGTCCCTCAGATATCCTGGACCCAAACCCAGAGGCGTCGCTCTGGTAGGGGCGGGGCTGTAAGTATCGCTGCGGTCATAGTCTCTTTACCGAGCGAGGAGGAGGCAGCCCCGCCCCCTCACTGTCCGAGCCAGTCCCCTACGGAGAAAGCAGCAGGCAGGGTCTCTTCCCTGCCGGTTTCTCCGTAGGGGACTGGCTCGGACAGTGAGGGGGCGGGGCTGCCTCCTCCTCGCTCGGTAAAGAGACTATGACCGCAGCGATACTTACAGCCCCGCCCCTACCGGAGCGACGCTTCTGCCCAAACCATATCTTGTACTGTGTTTTTAGAGTGTATTAATGTTTTAAGAGTTTTATATTCTTTTATATGTATTACATTTGTAATTTTTAAATTTTGTAAGCCGCTTTGAGTCCCCCCTTTGGGGGGAGAAAGCGGGATATAAATCCAATAAATAGCCACAGGTGCTAAATGGGCCCTCCAGGCCTAGGTTCAGTATAACAGATCCGAAGGACAAATGGGAGATGGCTCTTGATGGCCATCATGCTGTGCTTCTGGTCTTCCGAAGTACCACTGCTGAAAAGAGTTTTGGATTAGGTGGAGCCTTGGTGTGCTTTTTTCTGTGCACAGAGACAGAACTTTCAGAGTGCATCAAATACAATACTTTTCAATGGAAGCAGTTCATGCCTTCAGAGATGCAAGTGCATTAGTAATCAGGTGATGTAGCTAGTGTAGGATAGTGGATAGACTGCTGAACCAGGGGGACCAAGGTTCAGTTCTCCACTCAACCAAGAAGCTCACTCAGCATCTCACTCACGGTCACCATCTCTAGCCTTGCCTACCTTGCAGGACTGTCGCATGGACGATTGTGAACTTTGCCCTGAGCTACTTGGCAGAAGGGCGGGATTACAAGTAAATGGACAAGTAGAAGCAGCCCATAGCATTGGACCATCAAACATTCCACATCCTATCAACAGTCCTATAGTCCTTTTTTACTCTTCTTCTCTTCTAGAACTCCAACTTCATTCGGATCCATCAGGTGGTTGCAGTATCAAACTTCACCATGAAACAGTCAGACTTGCAGCTCTCCGGAGTGTTCTTAAAGGCCTTGCACAGCCTGCCTCTGGAGTACAACTATGCCCTCTACAGCCGGATATTTGATGACTTTGGGACTCATTACTACACTTCTGGTTCAATGGGGGGCATGTATGACCTCCTCTATCAATACAGTGCTGAGGAACTGAGAAACTCTGGTATGAGACCTTTAGTAAGGGACAAGAATCCCACATAGCTTTTTACCTGCAGTTATTCTGCTAATGGTCCTGTTGGGGGGTGGAAAGTGCTCTCTGTGATTTCAGTATGTGCAATACTCGTAACTTTATTTTATTTGGCAGAAACCTTTTTAGTGTCGTCATAAAATAGATGGGGATTAAGGGAGTATTTCAGCAAAAGACTGATAAACTGGTTCTACGGGAAGTTTGATTTTCTCCTGAAAGCATGAATTCAACATGCAAGGGTTTGAATGGTTACAGTGTTCCCAGCAGTTATTGAAAAAAGGATTTGGAAAAGCAAAACACTGCCTGGTTTTGCCTTTCCAACCAACCAGCTCCTCCCTCCTTGCATCACCCTTTTAACTGGGTAAAGTGGGAATGAACTGGGAAAAGGTAGTTCATTGCCACCATCCAAAAGTTGGGGATCCAAATGGATGAAGGGTCGCCTTGGGGAAACCTCAATCTCTGTAAGCGGAGACCCCAAAAAGGTCTCCTTAAAAGCAAACATTATCGGAACATGGGCAGTCTGGGGGATGTGTCAAGCTGCTCTCTCCCCCAAGTGAATTGAGATCAGGTCATATAATATGACAACCAGAAGAAGCTTATTAAAGGAGGTTGCAAAGATATCAGAACAACAGAGAGAAAAATACAAGGATAAAAAACAAGGCACTGGTAACTAAGAAAATGAGACATGAATGGTGCGTGTTGGGGGGGGGGGGAGGTTAAAATGCAAGTGGCAAAAACAAGCCCTGTCGTGACTTTTCTGGGTATGTTCTTTAAAAATGCCCTTGAGAGAGCCTGGAACATCTGCCATTGAAACCTGATGCATTACGGTGAGTTCTGGGGCATGTTCCCCATGTTCTGGGGCAGGTTTTGGAGGCCAGGTTTTTTCCTCCTTAGCACAGGTATGCTGATGACATGATCTAGATTCTAGAACATGGCCAACTCTTCTGTGGCTGCACATTGCATTGCAAGAACCACAGTATATATAGTGGGCAGGCTAAGCTCCTCCACCATTGCCGATCTTCTCAGTAAGGAACCCTTGGTGAGCTTCAAGGACCCTGGGGTTCCCTGGAACACAGTATGGAAAGCACTGCTAAGGGAAGAATGTCTTTCCCAGTCAGTGGAAAGTTGTGCATGAACAAACCACAATCCCCTGCCTCGCTGCACGCACAATATCGGGGAAGCTGCAAGTGGATCCTAACCAATGTTCTACAAATTGCTGTGGCCATTTTTGAGCCATCTCAAATGCAGTGAGGTTTTGAAAGCCAGTATGCAATAGGTGAGGACTGATTTTTCAAGTTTAGTGAGGGGCTGTAGCTCAGTGGTAGGACACGTGTTATGCAGGCAGAGGTCCCAGATTCTGTCTTGGCATCTCCAAGTAGGACTGAGAAAGACCCCTGTCTGAAAGTCTGGCCAGTGTGGACAGTACTGAACTAGATGGACCAACAATCTGACTCTGTATAAGACAGCTTCGTAAGTTTAATATGGCTGCTCCTGATGTGTCTGCCACATGAAGACTTCTGTGTATGTCGTCAACATATGCATGATTGTCTATGTATGTAGTGGGAGCTGGTGGCTAGAAGTCAACTAGAGCATAAGCTGCTGGGTCAGGCAACGTGGTAGAATGCTCAAGCTCAGTAGTGTCACTACGCCCCCACGGGGTGGGGGCCGCCCCCCGCCCCCGTGTCGCCGCCCCCACGTGGGCGGGCGGGCGCGTGACATCACGCCCTGCCTCTGAACACCCCCCTCCACCATTTTCGCCCTATTTCAGAGCCGTTCAAGCGCATGGGCGGGTGGGAGTTCCGAAACACGGCCGTCCTGGATCCGCGGAGTCAGCGAGGACGTCGAAATTGCCGGCAGAAGATGCGTTGTCGCCCTCCTGGACCTGCGATTGCACCCCTTCAGGGGTCTTTGGGGGTCGGCACTTGGTGCCATGGGCACCATGGGCACCCCCCCCCTTACGACGACGCTGCTCAAGCTGCCCATCGTAAACCTGGGAAATGTTTTTCCTTCTATATTGTTATTGGACATATCCAAGCAAGCCTCTGTTTGCTAATCTGTAAAATGGGTATCACCAAGTAGTTCATAGTATTGTTTCAACGAAAAAGCTGAAGAATTATTAATTTTGTAAAATTTTAACATATCAAGGAAATTGCTTTTCTTTCTCCTTTTAGGTTTAACGGAGCAAGAAGCAAAAGAATGTATCCGAACAGAAACAACTAGGCGTGTGTTTTTTAGAAAGAAAAAGAAAGTGCATACAAGATGCACGACCAATAAGATGACTGTGAGTCATGAAGGTGATTATTGAGGAAAACATTTTTCAAACTACCAATTGTCAGGAGGTTATCACGGTGAAGATGACTAGCGAGGGCCATAGCTCAGTGGTAAAGTTCCTGCTCTGCACTCAGAAGGGTCCAAGATTCAGACCCTGGCATCTCCAAATTGAACAGGAACAGACCTGGTCTAAAATGCTGCTGCTGCTGCTGCTGCTGCTGCTGCTGCTGCTGCTGCTAATACTTGGCTAGATGGACCAAAGGTCTGCTCTGCTGATATAAGGCAAACTCCATATGTTGTTTAGCAGTGAGAACTTTTTTCAGTTTGGTGCCCTACCTCGGGAACACCATCCCCAGGCACCAACTCCATTATGTCTTTTTAGCTGCAAATGAATTCTTTATTTTCCCAGCCCTTTTTAAACTTCTGCTTAATCATGATTTTATTTTACTGTTGTGTGTTTATATTTGTTGCTTACTGTTTTTGTTGTGTTGATTTTTATGCTTTTTTTACACATATAGCATTAGTCAGCAACCCTGGAAAAATTGTGCTAAGGATGGGATAAAAATTTCATGCATACATGTAAATTATATGGTCTTACGTACGCAGGCAGTGCAATCCTATGCATGTCTACTCAGAAGTAAGTCCCATTGACTTCAATGAAGCTTACTCCCAGGAAAGTCTGCATAGGATTGCAGCCTTCTTGTTTTATCTAAGTCATTCTGCTTTGGCAAATCAAGGGGAGCGGAAAGGATATTTTCAAAGCATAGAAGTTCACCTCCCAGATAGCTGGTGATTCTCCTCTTCGTCTAGCTTCTGAAATTTTACTAAGCACTTTCTAGTTTCACTTCCTTGAGGTTTGGAAACCTCTCTCTCTCTCTCTCTCTCTCTCTCTCTCTCTCTCTCTCTCTCTCTCTCTCTCTGTGTGTGTGTGTCTCTCTGTGTGTCTGTGTCTGTGTCTGTGTCTGTGTCTGTGTCTGTGTCTGTGTGTGTTTAATAAAAATAACATGAAAACTGATAGTGTTCAGGATGCTGAATGACTACCAAATTCTGCACCTGAGTGCGATTTTGCAAAACTATGGAATACACACACACTCTGACAATGTTTGTGTTTTCTCAACATTTAATCCTCAGCATGGATACTCAAAGTAATATTTTAAACAATATGAATATGGCTTATAAATGGTATTGCTAAGAATATCCCCTCATTAAAAAAACCCCTGCAATTATATTTAAGCCTGAACTCTTCAGGCACAATGATGGGCCAATCCACTCAAATGAATTTCGCAGAAAACTGGTTGTGGGAAAGTACTTCTCTTTATTTCCTGCAAGCTCTCCAAAGGCTTCTCTGCAACTTTTTCCTATCGTGGGCTTGACTGGATGCTGTGAATGTGGTGGTCCAACTCTTACAAAATCGTTACTTTTTGACTTGGTTCCAGGTTCATTTCTACAGTCCTCTGAAAAGTCCATTTCATTAGTAAAAGGTGGGAGGACTGAATATGCTTCAGCTCTTGCCTGGGAAAAAACAGGATCTTTTCCAGAACACATCGTGTACACCAATTGGCTGGAATCGACCAAAGGCAATCCAACAGTTGTGGACTTTGAGGTAGGAAATGGGACAAAGCGTCCTTCACACATGATGATGTTGTGTGTCTTTGGAATGTCAGGCCTCAGATTCCCAAGTTGACGACAGGAAAAACATCTGTTGACCTGACTCAACATGATGGTTGAGTTCAATGTTGAATAGAAAAGCTGCCTGAACACTAAAATCTGGAAATTAGACTTTGGTCATTAAACATTGCTGGTGTTGTTGTTCAGTCGTTAAGTCGTGTCCGACCCTTCGTGATCCCATGAACCATATCCCGCCAGGCCTTCCACTATCTTCCTGAGTTCTCTCATTTTCATGTTTGTTGCATCGGTGATGCTATCTAACCATCTCATCCTTTGCCTTCCCCTTCTCCTTTTGCCTTCAATTTTTCCCAGCATCAGAGTCTTCTCCAGAGAGTCCTCTCTTCGCATTAGGTGGCCAAAATATTTGAGTTTCAGCCTCAGTACCTGTCCTTCCAGGGAACAGTCAGGGTTGATTTCATTTAGGATTGACTGATTTGATCTCCTAGCAGTCCAAGGGACTCTCAGGAGTCTTCTCCAGCACCACAGTTCAAAATCATCTATTCATCGGCGCTCAGCCTTCCTTATGGTCCAACTCTCACAACTATACATTGCTACTGTAGACTTGGTTTAATCAGAACGCTCATTTCTCTCCCTTCAAATTTGACATGGCTGTTCTGTTTGGGGCAGATGTCTTGGATCTTGTTGTCTTGAATTTTTTTTGCCACATATGCACCAGAGGTCTGCTGTGAATGGTTGTGCTGGATTATGTAACTTGGGTGAGGTAAAATTCTGTTAATACCCTACAAAGTTACATAAGAAGGGGCAGAAAGTCAATTTTGATACCGTATTGTCCCGAGTATAAGACGCACCTGATTATAAGACGCACCCTTAAAGTTTGGTGCTATTAAAAAAAATTAAATAAATCACTGGCATTAAATTGCAATAGCCTGATTATAAGACGCACCCCTAGTTTAAAAACTTAAATTAGGAGAAAAAAGTGAGTCTTATACTCAGACCAATACGGTAATTAAAATGTTGAGCTGGTGGTTCAAGAAATCTTATAAGGCTGGGCCTAAGGAACATGAGATGTGCAGGGATGGTGTAGGAGCCCTTAGGGCAACAAGTCAGAGAGTGAAGTCAGCCTTCCTGATAACATCATTCAGTAACTGTAGTCTGCACATTTTCCAAACTGCTCTTCACACCCATGAGGACTAGGTATTTAAATATAGGCCAGATTCTCAGAATACCCAAAACTACACCAGATGCCACATGGCTCTTCCATGGCCAAGTGGAATGCACAGGATTCTCCATCATAACCTGCTGTTGGGTGTGCTTGTTTTTTAGTTGGCTTCCATTTTGGACTTGGTGAAGAACTTTCCATGTGCAGTGACTAAGCTTCGTAACCTCAAAAGAGCTCTTGTTGAATACATGGAAAGATTTGACCCATGTCGATGTGCTCCCTGCCCCAATAATGGCATGCCTGTGCTGTCTGGAACGGAATGCCTTTGTGTGTGCCAGGCTGGAACCTATGGCGATAACTGTGAACTACGAGCTCCTGATTACAGATCCGGTAAATGCATTAGTACAGCACTGATACAAGAAGTAGTTTCACTTTAGCGACACTAGGTAGAAACAGTATTTTTGAGCAATGTGATGGGGCATTGCAGTATTTTTGAGCAATGGCATTGCAGTCATAGGGGCCACTCTGATTGACATGACTGTAAGTAAAACATGACCAGACTGGGAGGGGCAGGGATTCTGTGCATGTTCCTGTGCCCAGCCCTAGACATGGGGGTCAGGACTGAAGAAGAGGAGTGGCTTCTGATGGCAGAGGGGAGCAGCAGCAAACATGGTCAAGTCCCAGATATGATGGCAGCCATTCTTCCAGTATGCCGTTCGAAGAATTTTAGCAACATCAAGAGGAAAGTCGCTCTGGGTTGATTGGGACTTCAGATACCTTTTTACAGCTCTATCCCTGCCAAGCATTTAGCGGTTTCATAAGAAGTTGACAGCGTTCTGGGAGTCATTAGGAATTGTCTCCCTTCTGCCTCCACCTCTCTCCTAAAACGGGATGGCAATGTAGTGCAGAATGGTATAACTCTGGAATGATGCACGTGAGACGAGAATGATGCTTATGAGAGCATGAGGTTGCCAGTACAGTAGAAAGCTCTTCTCAGTTGGATAAGCATTTTGGCATTTGGATTAGTTTCCAGGCCGGTGCTGTGTCCCTGAGGCTGGGCAGTGAGGCTAGGAAGACACAGGATTACATATATTTGAATTACATAATGAAAGTGCAGATACCACAACCAGTGGGGAAGGAATGACTGTTAAAGTTTTGTGGTCTAGAGCAGTGGTTCTCAAATTTTGCTGCCCACCTGTAGCGCCAAGCTCAGCAACCCGAACGTTTTGGCAGTGACGTGATGATGTTATCATGTCACCGCCAAAACTTCCAGGTTGCCGACTGTTTGCTGTTTTTTTTTTAAAATGCAAAGAGCGAGCCGCCTGAGCCTCTGCTCACTGAGAACACAGTGCACCACAGCTCGGGCGGCTGGCTATTTGCGACCCACCAAAAATTAGGTTGCGCTCCACAGTTTGAGAAACACTTGTTTAGAGATGAGTGTTGTACCTGATGATATATTGTGATTAGCATCCTGGCTAATCCAGCCCACTTGAGGTTTCTTTTTATTTATTTTTAGTTGCTGTAGATGGTTACTGGAGTTGCTGGTCTGCATGGAGTTCCTGCAGTGCCTCCCATAAGAGACGTAGGAGCCGTGTGTGTAACAATCCCTCACCCCTCGGTGGAGGAAAGCCGTGTGAAGGTGAACAGGAACAAGAGGAAGAGTGTTTCATCTCCATTTTTACTGACAAGTAAGATTGCAATGGCCAGCGGGTGGCGCAGTGGGTTAAACCGCTGAACCATGAGCTATTGATCGAAAGGTCGGCAGTTCGAATCCGCGTCGGGGTGAGCTCTCGTTGCTTGGCCAGCTCCTGCCAACCTAGCAGTTCAAAAGCATGTTAATGTGAGTAGATAAATAGGTACCGCTTGTGGAAAGGTAAACAGCGCTCCGTGTTCCAGCCGCATGCTACGTGCTGCGGCAAGGAGAGTCATGCCGGCCACATGACCACGGAGGCGTCTTCGGACAACGCTGGCTCTTCGGCTTTGAAATGGGGATGAGCACCACACCCTAGAGACGGACACGACTGGACTCACTGGCGTCATTGTAGCGTGGCGGGCGGGGCGGGCCGCCGGGGGGTGACGCGCGCCAAGGGGTGACGCGCGTCACCCTCCGGAGGCCGGACGCTCCGAGGCCAGGGAGCGTCCGGCCCGGCCGGCGCTCCAGGGCCTTCTGAAAAGACGAAGCCCTGGAGCGCTTGCGTTAAAACGCGAAAATTGACGATTTTCGCGCATGCGCAAACCCTTTTCTGAGGGCAAGGGCCTGCCCTCTTGCCCTCAGGAGGGACTGCGCATGCGCGAAAATCTTCAAAGTTCGTGTTTTAACGCAAGCGCATTGGGCCCCCCAATGCGCTTGCGTTAAAATGCGAAAATTGACGATTTTCGCGCATGCGCAAACCCTCCTGAGGGCAAGAGGGCAGGCCCTTGCCCTCAGAAAAGGGTTTGCGCATGCGCGAAAATCGTCAATTTTCGCGTTTTAACGCAAGCGTTACAGGGCCTCTTCTTTTCAGAAGGCCCTGGAGCGCTTCCCAGCCGGCTCCCGGAGCGCCGGAAAAGGTAAGTCTATGTAGGGGGGGGTGAGTCGGGAGGTGAGTGGGGGGGTGACGCGCGTCCCCCGCTCTGGGGTGACGCGCGTCACAGTGACGCCACTGACTGGACTTAATTGTCAGGGGTCACCTTTACCTTTACCTAAGATTGCAATAGCAGGGCTCTTCTAGTTGGGGAGAATTGCAAGCCACTTAACTTTTCATGGTGTGAGCTACCAGGTTTGTAGGCATCTGGTGTGTAGTTCTTCAGACGCACCATCCATGGGTTTGGCTTCCTATGTTACCACAAAATGTTTAGAAATGGGTTGTCAACCACAGCCGAAGCATAGATTCAGTGCTAACTCCAAGGACAGTATAAAGGTAAAGGTATCCTCTGACAATTAAGTCCAGTCGTGTCCGACTCTAGGGTGTGGTGCTCATCCCCATTTCAAAGCCAAAGAGCCAGCGTTGTCCGAAGACGCCTCCGTGGTCATGTGGCCGGCATGACTCTCCTTGCCGCAGCGCGTAGCATGCAGCTGGAACACGGAGCGCTGTTTACCTTCCCGCAAGCAGTACCTATTTATCTACTCGCATTGACATGCTTTGGAACTGCTAGGTTGGCAGGAAAGGACAGTATAATAATGCTCTAAAAGAGTTGTGTGAATTATGCCTCAATTATGGGATGGAAGTGTAGTTTCGTTTGATTTCAGTGTCTATTCTGTCCCTTCCCAGTGGCTTGGGATGGGTAATGACGCTTCAAGGGGGAAAAGAATAACTGCTAAAACAGAATGTTCAATTATATATAAGTAATAAAATGTCTGCATCTCTGCTTAATTGCTAAAGGCAGCCAACACTTGAGCGTGTTGCATCCTTTACACTTCTAAAAATTATTGCGGGCCCCCAAAGAGCTTTTGGTTCTACCTATCATGTCTCCCGCATTAGAATTTAAAACTTGATGAATAAATAATAAAAATAAAACCATCACTTGTTAAACATTCCATTTTTCCCCAAAACAAAACAAAATTTATTTTTAGTGAGAAGAGTGACGTTGTATCTACATGTTTGCAAAGTTCTTTAATGTATTTTTTTTATAGAGAAAGAGAACAAAATGCTTGAAAACATTCTGAAAGAAGTCTGTTTAGGCCACCACTCACTAATTCTTCAGAATTGTTATAAATGGGACAGCTTTGTTTCATATTATAAAACAAAACAAAAAATCAAGGAAATAAGAATATTTTACATATTTTTTGCTACTGCACCAACGATGACAGATATTCTTCATGTTGTTGTTGTTCAGTCGTTAAGTCGTGTCCGACCCTTTGTGATCCCATGAACCATATCCCGCCAGGCCTTCCTGTCCTCCACTATCTTCCTGAGTTCGCTCATTTTCATGTTCGTTGCATCGGTGATGCTATCTAACCATCTCATCCTTTGCCTTCCCCTTCTCCTTTTGCCTTCAATCTTTCCCAGCATCAGAGTCTTTTCCTTCCAAGGTTCCTTCATAGGTTTCGTATTTACAGGTTTAAAAGCCATGTAAAAGATTCATTGAGTTAAAAATATACACGTAAAAACAGTTTAAAATCAACAGTTAAAAACATAAAAATATTAAAAACAAAACACTAGTTACAATGTTTCGTCCACTCCTGTGGACCTCCTCAGGTAAGAATTGCAGCAAGCTGCCAGGATGTTGACTATATGGCATAGCGAACTTGCTCTTGAAGAAGCGTGAAAACCGCCGAAAAACAGAGGCCTCCATATATAGCAGGAGGCCCGCTATATATAACCGGAGGCCCGCTCCTTATATAGCGGGCCGTGAGAGCTTTCGATCGTTATTGATGACAGATATTTTTTATCAGGCTTGTATTGGGTTGTTTTGAGAGCTATGCTGTGTTACTTGCGACTGAGAAAGCCATGAGGAAAACAACGATGCATTTCCCACCCGCAACCCTTTGACTGAGGCAAACGCGCATGTCTGCTCGGTTTTCCTGCCTCTGCCTCCCCAGGAGTCAGCTGTGCAGTGTGCACTTTCTGAGGGATGCCTGCCTGCCCCCCCCCCCGCCAAGCTCACAGCTGGGCATGCAGCTCTGCTTTTGCCACTCAGAGCTCGCCATTGCTCATGCTCCATCCTATCTGTCTGCAGGGCAGGAGTGAGGGAAGATTGGAGCACTCAGGAGGCTCCAACTTGAGCCCCAGCTGCTATGGCTGCTGCGAAGGTGTGGCGAGCTGCACACTCAGCCTTCTTAATGGCAGCAGCTGGACTTGAGCCAGAATCTGTCAAGGGTTCCACTCTTCCCGCCGTCTGCCCTGCCCGAGCTCCTGGCAGGCAAGAGAAGCACGGGGACACCACCAGGGAATGGGGCGGGGCTTATGGCGGTGTGCTTGCAGAGCCCCTGAAGAGGTTTTGCAGAGCCCCTGAAGAGGTCTCGCAAAGCCCCAAGGCTCTGCAGAACACAGTTTGAGAAATGCTGCACTGCACTAGAGAAATCTCCAGATGCACCTAATGAGAATATCTTAATGTCCTAGGAAACTGCCACCAGTCGACTCTTAAAAGGGTCTGCTGCTTATAGAATCATTGCAAATGAACTAGCAACAAATCATTCAGCTTTAGTGGAACTAAGGAACATCGGCCAGCTTGATAAATTGCACCCCTGAAGAGGAGTTTTCCGTTTTTTTCTTCATGCTAAATAGCCCTTCGATCTCCTCCTCTGCACAGGAGTTTCTCCTCCAACCCTCCCTGGAAATTCCAGTGGAATTACTGAGTTGTATATCGGCTAGAGACAGACAATAGCTTAAAAGAGTTGATGATCAGATGACGGAGGCATTGTCTCCTATGTCCACATGTTGTCGTCGTCATTGTTGTCGTCCCACTATCCTCTCTGATCAGTCCTCTTTTCAGATCACTACTAAACTAAAACCTGCAAAATCAGAGGTGCTAGTAGGGGAAACTTTGTACAGCACAGGCAAAAATGCCTCCTATCAACTGTCTGAAGCTATTGTTTGTCTCTTGCCCAAGGCTGGACATGGACAATAATTTTTAGGAGAGCTAACAGATGTTTGAGTGAGATGGAGGATTCACTTCCCATGATGTAGACGTGCCTATTTTGTTCCACTGTCCACCCACCCCCACCCCCGTCCCCCAGGCCAAACAGGGTTTTGAAGCAATGCACAAACTTGTTTGCCAGAGGCAGAAATGAGATGAATGCACATACCACAAGCACAGAAGAGTTTTTCTTCTCTGATAAAAGCTTTCTCTAGCTTTACTTCTGTTTTTTTTTCTTCTGAAACAGTGTAATTCCACTGAAGTTTAGAGGTTTTTTAAAACCTCTGAAGTTTAGAGGTTTTTTTAAAAAAAATCACTTCCAATCCCCTTCTCCTAAAACAGTGAGATTTTCTCTTTCAGTTTCTTATAATCTCTCTCTCTCTCTCTCTCTCTCTCTCTCTCTCTCTCTCTCTCTCTCTCTCTCTGTGAGATTTCTGAATGATTGTATTATCCTTTGACCCATCTGGAGCTCTAGTCTTTGCCTCTGAAAACTGAAGGCACTCGCTCTCTATTTGTGGCACACTGTGACCTTGAACAATTTGGGGAGTTAGATTTGTAGGCAATGGATGGTTTTGTCTCACGATGCCAGTCAGTAGCGTCGTTGGGGTAGGGGGGGGCCCTTGGGCCCCAAACTGACGTGGCGGCAGGGGGGGTGTACTTGCCTCCTGGATGCATCCCCTACGCTGTATTCGTCGTCTTGCACTGGCCATCTTCTCGTTGGGTCCTCCCACCCGCCCTGGAGCCATTTGGCTCCAAAAAGGTAAGCAAAACGGCAGGGGGGGGATTGAAGCTGCGCCGCCGGCGGTGCACGTGGAAATGATGTCACGCCCCCAGGGGGCATGGCGTGTGGCATCACATGGGGGGTGTTGCACCGGTGCCCCCCACGGGGGGTGTACGCTCACCACTGATGCCAGTTAACAAAGATGAATGTCTTGTCCCCTCCAACTCACAGTTCTGTTCTTTAGGGGAGCTCTGTGCATAAATGACAATGAAGGGGAAAAGGAGAAGGATATTTTTGTTGGCCAACCTGAATCTGGATGCCTCCAACCAGACCCCCCAGAACATGGATACATCAGGGTGAGTATTTAAGCTGGCAAACATTAGAACGTATCTATCCACTCTCATCTAGAATTCTGGTCAAAATTGAAAATGGCTCTGCCAAAATTGTTCTAGCCTTTGATGGAGGTTTATTTGCAAGAAGTACATAAGGAGTTGTACGTGGATTAAAATGTGTGCATTGCAATTGTTGGACAAATAAAAGAGAGAGAAGACAAATTTATTAATTAGAGTTCAAAAATCTCTGCATGCAAGCAAACAGCTTTCGATCGAGCTTTCGGTCTTAAAATTATATAAGATTTCTTTGACATAGCCATTTTCACTTTTGATCAATATCCTAATTGGGCATAGATGAGTTAAACAAAAATCTAATGTCAGAAGTGGCGGCTTAGTCCTATTCCTGACTGCAGTAGTTACAGCAATGAGAGTCATGAATTTAAATGTTAAAAAAGCTTAAATAAATGCATAGAAGATGGGTCTGTCAGCAGAGGTGTATCTCTGAATACCAGGTGATGGGGACCAAAAATGGGGGTCCATCACTCCATCATGGGCAGGGTAGGTGCTGTAGCTGAGCTCAGTGGTAGAGACTGTACGTCCATATGAGGCTGGAGGAGGTAAAGAGATTTTTTTTCCATTCTCCTTCCAGTGTGCTGGAAGAAGAAAGGCGGGGGGTGGGGAGAGAGAGAGAGAGAGAGAGAGAGAGAGAGAGAGACTGCCACACTGCAGATCACCTCTCCTCACCTACAGGGTGCTTACAAAGCACCAACTAGTCAGGGACAGGCAATTTGGAGGTGCCCCCCTTCCCTTTAGTTTACTTACAGGGGCATGTAGCCGAAATTTGCAAAAGAAGATCCAGAAGACCGGAGGTAGCTACATACAGGAAGGCAGTATGGGTTTATTTAGAACGACGGAGAGGTGGACAACATTCCAAGGGTTTAGAATGAAGACCTCGTGCTGTTACCAGCACACACTTTTATACACCAGAACAATAGCATGTCACATGGTAGAACGAAAGAGGCATACTTTACAAAGTCATACAGTTTACACAATAGTTTTGATTTGCAATTTACAGGCAACAATAAGAACAATACTGGGCTGAACTAGGCATAGGACTTTTCTTGATGGTTCACGATGGTCCTAGCAGCGATTCCTGGATGACTTGATTGAGTTAGCTTGCCTTGATTAAGTTACCCTCCCTTCCACCCATTAAACAGCTTAATGTGTGTGTGCTTATACGGGAAGGAGAAGACAAAAGGAGGTTGCCAAATGTGAGATTTCCTCCTGGTGACAGGGTGGGGGCAGATATAAAAAAAGTGTAAAAACGAACATAACCAGAATAAAACAAGAATAATATTTTTTTCCGCATCAGGCACTATCTGCAGCCTACCTGGCCCCTGCTGCTTCTGTTTCAAATGGGATCCCAGCCTGCACTATTTCCATTTGAAACAGAAGTGGTGGGGGTCAAGCAGGCTGCAGATCGCGCTCATGGCAAGTAAAGGGAGGGCTGCACTCGCGCAGAGGTGGCATGGAGGGGGATTGAGTGGCACGGGGTCATGCTGCCTCGGGCGCCAGGCGGTCTTGGACTGGGCCTTGAACAACTGGCCAGGTTTTTCCCTTGGCAAAGAAAAGCAGAGGCTTGCACTGTTATAGTTCTCAGCACAATTGATCAGGAAGTTCTGCTTGCCACAAGCTCTATTGAAATGAATGAGTGCTGAGTAAGAGCTCCGTGGGAAATGTTTCAGGCAGAGATGCCCAGACCTGACGGACTTGCAAGAGGGAAACCCCTCTACAGCTCCTGGCCAGAATGGTGTTGCTGTTGTGTTCCAAGCTCTGAAACACAAAGTCCTATGAAACTTGACATTTTGTGTATTCCTCCCTGAATAACAGCTGGTTCTAAACTGTCTTTCCATAATTCTTTAACACGGTTCTGACCGTTGGCGATGAGCTTTTTCCCCAATGCTTGACTTTATTTTAGAATGAAAAAAACCATTATGCAGTTGGTGAAGATGCTGAAATCGTGTGTTTGAGCGGCTATAGTCTCTTGGGGTATCGATTTATTCGCTGTCTCCCAGACCAAACATGGGCCCAACAACCTGTCGAATGCCAGCGTAAGAATTGGAAAAATATTTGCAATTAACACTCATAATTTCAGACAAGTAAATGGCAATACTATCAGCACATATACTATTTGTTGTTAAATGATGTGAATGAAATACATATACCTGACGTAAACTTCCAAGGATGGAAATGTAATAATCTCTCTTGGCAGTTTATTCTGAGTGGAT
Source organism: Plestiodon gilberti rubricaudatus (assembly GCA_026170595.1). Taxonomy (NCBI): domain Eukaryota; kingdom Metazoa; phylum Chordata; class Lepidosauria; order Squamata; family Scincidae; genus Plestiodon; species Plestiodon gilberti. The sequence goes on along the minus strand of JANXHW010000002.1, from coordinate 19,890,196 downwards.
TATGTTGTCAATAGTCAAAATTGATTTTTTAAAAAGATGTAATGGGTTAAGTTTCGGCCACCAATGGATCAGAAATGTTCTGATGCATCCTTCAATCTGTCTTAAATTCACAGGCTTCTTACCATAATATATTAATTTGAACTCCTTTTCTTTTTAACTACAGCATCAGCATGCTCCAGGCCGCCCACTTCTCACGGTGTCTCCATTTCCCCATTTAAAAGTGAATACAGGATTGGTGAAACCATTCAGTTAGGTTGCCCTGCTACCTTCATCCTAACTGGCTTTGCACAGTATACCTGTGGGAAAGGCCCATCCTGGACACCTCCTGTTTTTAGGACGCTGAGCTGCGAGACAGGTAAAAAAAAAGCTGAAGTACACCAAAATCTTTGCTCCTAGAATTGCCATCCCAAATGTGAATACCCTGTACAACTCTTTCAGCGCAATCCTATCCAACTTACACCACCGGTGTAACCAGCGGTGCAGCGAGAACAGGAGGCCCCAGAACGGAAAGGGGATTCAAACAGAGGCGTTGCTCCGGTAGGGGCGGGGCCATAAGTTCCGCTCCGTCTTAGACCCGTTTACCAAGCGAGCAGGAGGCGGCCCCGCCCCCTCACTGTCGGAGCCATTCCTGTGCGGAGAAAGCAGCAGGCAAGAGACCCTGCTCGCTTGGTAAACTGGACTAGGACGGAGCGAAACGTACGGCCCCGCCCCTACCGGAGCGATGCCTCTGGATTCAAATCCCCTCCAAAGGGGGATCCAAAGTGGATTTGAATCCTCTTTCAATTGGGTTCTCGCTGCACCGCTGGTTGCACCGCTGGTGTAAATTGGATAGGATTGGGCTGTTTGTCCGGCTGACATATCTGAGCTTCCACTTCCTCCCCTTCTTCCCAGCTTTTTTTTTCTTTTTGATTTCCTCTGCCTTGTGGTTTATCTTCCTACCTCTCTGACGGAAGGCTAAAATTTTCACTCATCCCACAGTGGCCAAACTGTAAAGCGACATAATTTAATTTTTAGAAGCTTGTTTTTTTTCCTTGAAAGCTTTGAACTACCCAAAGGGAGGAGATGTCTGTTTTTCAAAATGTTAAGTTTTTCTGTGAATGTTAGTTGTACTTTTCTTTCATTTCTGCTATTGTTTATTGGTATAGGTAACTAAACATCGTAATATCCTCCTGATACGAAAAATGCAGACCTCGCTAATGTAGTGCGTTCCCCTTTTTTCTGGCCTTGCCTTACAAGACCAAGGGCACTTTCAGGATGGGGTGTTGTTTAGGAATTGTCACACTTTGTTCACTCACTCTTTACAGGGGAGGTTGCGAGACATCATCATCTATCTGTTCTTTATTTTCCCTGCAGTTACCGTAAATAAGTGTTATTAATACAGAAAACCCGACTCTTTTGAGAACAGCAACACAGTGCAGCAGGGCAATGATAATCGCGACTCTACTCTCTGTTTTTGGAGACGCGTCATGAAAGGCCAGCGGGTGGCGCAGTGGGTTAAACCGCTGAACCATGAGCTGTCGATCGAAAGGTCGGCAGTTCGATTCCCGCGACGGGGTGAGCTCTCGTTGCTTGGCCAGCTCCTGCCAACCTAGCAGTTCCAAAGCATGTCAATGCGAGTAGATAAATAGGTACCGCTTGTGGGAAGGTAAACAGCGCTCCGTGTTCCAGCTGCATGCTATGCGCTGCGGCAAGGAGAGTCATGCCGGCCACACGACCACGGAGGCGTCTTCGGACAACGCTGGCTCTTCGACTTTGAAATGGGGATGAGCACCACACCCTAGATTCGGACACGACTGGACTTAATTGTCAGGGGTCACCTTTACCTTTTACATGAAAGGGGGGGGTCAGTCAACTGTGTCACAGCAGTGTTAGCATAGAGGGACATAGTGCCACCTAAGGCCTAAACACAGTTAGATCTACTGGGGTATGGAAGCAACGCTGTAATTCTGCATATGACTGTGAGTGCAAAATGGCTGGTGCTACAAAGAGCATGCCTAGAAGAGTCCCACGAGTCACGTGTCAGTATGTCACTTGCTTCAAAGAATTCCTCTGTACCTTCCAAGCCCCCTTGTCTTGTTTCATCATATCAAGTTCACGTTTTCTGTGGCCCTCAAAGTCATGGTATTGCTTCTACTTGCAGGCGAACATGCTAGCATCCAAGGCAGTTGTAGCCCAGGCCAAAAGCAGGCTGGATCCCAGTGTGTGTGCATGTCTCCAACAGAGGATTGTGGGTAAGGTAGTACAGTTTCACATTAATCACATTACATGAAATGTTATGTCTCAACAGAAATCCTGATATTTGGTTGCAACTGGTTGAAAATTCAATGACCTTTCCAGGAAGATTGATTTCCCATATGCCTGCAAATAAGAGGCTGGAGACAGACAATAGTTAAGAACATCAGCAGTGGTATAAAAGAGGTGTTGTACACACTACTTTTCATCTTGTTGTCATCTCTTGATTAAACTGGATGTGCAGGTTTCTGCACACTACAAAACCTGTTGTGTTATTGACCACAGACCATAACAGGATTTGTGTGCGTGCCACGGCCTCAGTGCTTCTTGCATACCACTTTCAGCATTCTTAAAAGAACAGCTGTCCTCTGTCTCCATGCCTGCTTAATGTTGACCTTACTAAAGTGGGCACGTAAATTAGCGCCATACGGCTTTCTAGACTGCAGTTTAACTTCCCCTCCTTGCTCAGCCAAACCTCTCTAATAGGGCTGGGCAGGATACAAGTCATTTGCAATCTGTTTATTGGGAGAATGTGTTTTAAGATGCTTAGCGTTGGCATTAGGTGGCCCTGGGAAAAAGCCCCCCAATGGTGCCCCAGCTCCCCCTGAGGGTGGATGGAATGGTATTAGTGACCCTAGTAATGAAGGTTCAGGGATCAGCCTGGCCAGTTGGGCCCTCTGATGTTGGCCCTTGGCCAGTGCCCACCTTTGGCCAAACCTAACACCAGTTCTGAAAGTGCTGAAGCCTAGATTGGCACTGAAGTCTAGAGTCACATTGCAGTTGCTTTCCCAGCAGTTACTCTGAAGCTTCCCTCCCATCCCTATTTCCAGGGGCATCCCCTTAAGCTTTTCTTCTCACTGGATCTTGGCTGGTGCTGCTACTGCTGTGCCTCCCAAAAGACACCCTGTCCCTCACTTCAGAACCCTGCAGTTCACGGTTCAAGTGGCATGCTCTCAGTTCCTTCAACAAGCTTACCAAATCAGGGCTTATTTGCCCTGAAACAGAAACTGTTGAACTTCTTTGGTCTGTGTGGGCATATTTCCATCCAGCACTTATTTTTCTGCAAATACATGATGTAATTTTAAATTAAGCCCTGCCGCAGATCTTTGCAACCTGGCAAATGGGTTAACATTCCTTCCACAGGCAGCGTGCAGGCAGCTCAATCCTGTGTAAGGATACGCGGCCGGCCCATAGAGTGTGGGCCTGAGCCCTTCCTGGGCCACTCTGGTGCAACCTGGTGTCTCCTCGGGAGAAGGGGACGTTTGTCCCCTTCCCCAGGTGTAGGGCTGCCTGGCTCCAATGGGCCTCCTTGGATACACGCTGGCTCTGTAGTCGGCGTACATCAGGAGTGGTGGGGTAAGAGTGGCCAAGGCCAGGAACGGGAACGGGATATCGGCGGAGCTCGCTGACGATATCCCTGCCCCCTCCCAGCCTGGGCCGGCCAGTGACCTGCAGACCTGCAGTGACCCTTGCCATCTGGCCCGCTCCTCCCCCGCCCCTGCAAATCTTACCTGCGCCGGTGGCTGCAGGATCCTGGGGGAGGCGGAGTAAGGGTGCCGGCCTCCGCGCTGGAGGCCCTTACTCTTTACAGCATGTACAGCACACGCTCCACAGGCAGAAGTTTAAGAAGGACCGTGCCATAAGTTCACTATTCCACATGCAACCTGACACTCATTGAATGGTATGGCTGGTTCAGAATAATAGCCCTGCTCTGCAGCTTCTGAAACAGCTCGGACATCCCTGGTCTCCTAAACAAGACTGGAAAATCCTTCCTTGTGCCTTTCTTCCTTTCACTACTTCTATTATGCTGCTAAAGATGTTCCTTTTTCCCTTGGCAGCCACTACTCTGGAGATGTGTGTATAATGGATACAGTCTCTGACCAAGCCCTTACGAAGTCCAGCTGTCAGTATTTGGCAGAGAAATGCTTGGGAGACCATTCATTCCATTTTGTACAGTCTGGGCCCTGCCAGAGTAAAACGGACTTGGGCTGGGCCACAGAAAGGGCCAAAATCTCTCCCCGCAGCATAAAGAGAGAACCCTGTGGCTACGACACCTGCTATGATTGGGAGAACTGCTCAGGTATGTACGGCCTCCAGATCCCACAATGTCTCTTGATTGAGGCACCCACTGATGCTTAAGACAGTGGTCTTATTCATAGCAAGTGGAGCTGCAATATGAGTCAGTTAATTAAATTACAGTCCAGTCTTATAGGCCTTTTGCAACAGCAGAGCATAAAGTGCGTCCCGCTGTCGCAAAAGGCCCAGAGATGGCGCGAGGAGTTTCACCACCGCCAAGCCAGTCTGAGCCACTGTTGCAAAGCGGCCGCAGTATCAAAATCTCACTGCTGTGGACCCCGGGCAACGTCGGCCTCGGTAAGGAGATGGTTGGGGTGTGTCATGCAAGTTTTGGAGAAAATCGGGGGAAGGCAGGTTGTGGGTTGGGGGAAGGGTGGGGTTGATTCCAGTGGCACTGGAATGCACCAGGATCCTATCCCCTTCCTTTCACCCGGTCCCTCCCCTTTTCTCTCCTCAAACCTACGCCAGCTATATAGCTGGTATAGGTCCGAGGAGACCCATAGGTCTCATCAGGAGGTCTATGGAGAGGTAAGGGAAAAATAATTTCCCTTACCACTTGCAGGCTTCCTGATTCCTACTCCCCCCCCACGCAGCATGCAGCACATCAGAAGCGTCACGGGGGTTGGTGTGGTGGTGTGGTGAGCCCCAGGGCGGGGACCGGACGTGGTGGCGAAGGGGCGCGCTTACCTCCGGGATGCGTTCCCTCTGCATTCGTCCTGGAGCTGGGTCCTCCCACCTGTCCTGGAGCTGCTTCGGCTCTAAAATAGGTAGAAAAACGGCAGGGGGGGTGACTGGAGCCGCGCTGGGCACGCACGCATCGTCACGCTGGGCGCACACCGACATATCATGTGGGGGCGTGGCGTCGGCGCCCCCCCCCCCCAGGATAGTCTCTGCAGCACATACCTCCATGGTGTGCCTGCATGCTACAGCCTGGTGGGGGATAGAGTTGGGAAGTTAAGCAGTCAAGGCATTTGTATGGATGTTGTTTTTTTAAGTGCTCACAATTAATCTGGCAAGAAATTGTAGAAGGGGCTGCCTTCTACTAAGTCAGTCCATTGGTACCTCTAGCCCAGTCTACTTTGGCAGCGGTTCCCCAAGACGTTAAGGAAATAACTTTTCCTGCTCTGCTAACTTTTAACTGGAGAGGCCAGAGACTGGACAAAATATGTGTTCTGTCATTGAGCGATCCCACCCACCCACTTCCCCTTTCTCTGTGACACAGGGAGGAATGCCTCTTCTGAGGTGATGCCTTCCACAACACACGTGATGAAGAAGCACTTGTGTGCTTGATGGTCAATGAGGAGGACACCAGCACCCATCTTTGTTCCACTGTGCAGTGCCAGCAGGGTGGGTGGAGGGATCTTATAAGAGGCCTTCCCCCAAGTGAGAAAGAAGGGAGAATCTCTTCCTTTAAGATTGGGCCTGATGGATAGAGAGCCAAATGCTGACCTTTTCCATTTCCTCCCTTTATCATCATTGATGCAATGTGTCTCTTTCACCAGGAGGATTGGTTTTTAGTTTGGAGCTTTACAGGCCAGGAAAAGGAATATTGGGTATTCTTTCCTCCTCACAAGGAGCTCTGACACATGAGGGAGCAGGCAGAACAGCCTGTGGGTTAGACAGAAGAAGGAGTCCTGCTTATTCTAGGAAGCAATCATTGTCAGTACAATGGGGACGGGGTAACCTTTCCAGCTACCTTGGGGTAACCTTTCCACTTCGTACAAGCAGCTGTAATAAAGAGGAAAAGTGTATCCTGTTTAATGAAGAGGTTATAGCTCTGTGTGTGTGTGTGTGTGTGTGTGTGTGTGTGTGTGTGTGTGTGTGTGTGTGTGTCTGTTGGCTGCACAAAATCCCCATAAGATTATTTGGACAATCGCAATTGTGCAATAGGGAAAAACAGACATGGTTTTTCCCGTAAGGTTACAAAATGTTTGTTTGGCTGGCACATTGCACAGAAAAGTCCTGCCAAGAAAGGGATGGGTGTAAATGGAGGCCTGGAGGAGGCTGGGGGAGGAAAGCAAGTTAATAAAAACAAGGAGTGTGTCTCCTCTATACCCCCCCCCCCAGAAGTCTGTGCTCAGTGCATGTTTCTCGGCTGGCAAGTCAAGCACAACATCTTCACATCCATCCCTAAAACAAAAGATGACACTATTTTTGAACCACTGTGGGCTTCCAACTCTGCTTCCTGAGTAACGGGTATTCTACTCCCCGTGCCATTTTGACAGTCACGGGAGGCGAGTCAGATGCTTAAACCCAGCCAGACATTGGAAAGTTGACCCCTGAGAAAGATGTCGGTAGGGAAAAATAAGAAAAACTCCACTTACACACTGCCCTACAATAGCATGCTGTCTTCCCTGAGAAACTTCTTAGAGTCCCTCAGTTGTCCAGTCTGAGAAACTGGAGAGGAGCACATAAGAAGGTGTCCTTAAAACTTTATACATTACCGTATGCCTTTACACCATGTCGGATCCTTGGTTCATCTAATTCTGTTGTCTACACTGACTACCAGTGGATCTCCAGGATTTCAGGCAAGGGTCTTGCCCCTGTTGGAGATTGAACCTGGGACTTTCTGTATCCAAAGCTTGCAAAGCCTTGTGGGAGGTACTTGTTAATGGGTTTATCCCACAGCGCTCCTGTGATGTTTAAAGGTACACAACCTCTGGTCATCGCCCCATTCATGTGAGTGGTCTTTAAACATTACAGTAGGAAAAATGGATGAACTTGGGGGAAAAGCCCTGAGATAGACCCAGTGTAATGTTTAAAGGTGTCTCTGCACAGCAGGAGAATTAAGAGTTATGACATCAACCCAGATTTAGAAGCAATGAATTAGCTGGGACCAGGACTTGAATTGAACCCACACAGCTACCGAAGAGGCCAGTGTTGTGAAATGGATGTTCAGAAGGTCTGGCCTTCTTTTGCAATATCCTTCTACTTTTGCTCTAGTCTGTCTCTCAGTTTTGCAGCATTTCCAGCTTTTAATGTGTTTCCGGGTGTTGTTTGACTCACTTGAACCCTTTTTTTTTTAATCTCGCAGAGAATCAAGAATGCTTCTGCCTGCTGCCTAACCAGTGCCAACAAGGCGAGGGGCAGCACTTCTGCATCCAGATTGGATCGAGAAAGAAAACAGCCAATCTCTGTATGCTGGGAGCACTGAAGTGCGCCAGCATGAATGCTGATGTGCTACACGAGGGAAGCTGTTTGGCTTAAGTGCCATCGAGAGTCCAAATTAAAGCCACAGCTGCCATGACTGCTTTTGCAGAAGTCCTTTCGAGATGGCTCTGATTGGGGGGGGACGGACTGAGCATACAGATTCAGCACTTCTTTGTGGACTCTGGATTCAATCCATCTGTGCTTTGGGTTGGGTCCATGCCAACCTGTCTTTTCTTTAGCTGAGTGAGGCCACCGTGACTCAGTGGTAGAACACATGCTTTGGACCCAGAATGTCCCAGGTTCAATCTCTGGCATCTCCAGGTAGAACAGAGCTATGAAACAACCTTGGAAAGCCCCTACCAGACATTGCAGACAGTACTGAGCAAGATGAACCAGTGGTCTGACTCTGTGTAGGGTAGCTTAATATGCCCATGAGTGCTTCTGAGCATGTGTAGAGCGTCTCACCACAATCTTAGTCGCTCTGCTAGTCTAGAGAACTGATATGGACTGGCATGGGACTAGAGCAGGTTATGGCTTACATTCTGCACAACAGTGTTCTAGGGATGGGCTTTAGTTCATTGGTAGGGCATGTTCTGCATGCTGGTTTTACTCCACTATATCGTCAAAAGGCTCTTGGGAACAAGCCCTGCTACCTGAAATTTTGCACAGCCACTGCCACTTACTAGTGTACAATACTGGGTTACGTGGAACACTGTTCTGTCTCACTACAAAATCTTTGCCTTTGTCAAGCATGCTTCATGTACCCTCAGTTTCACTCTATAGAGACCCCAACCTGGAGTTAGGAAACCTCTTTTGGTGGGCTCAAAGGTATAAGCTTTCCCCACATTTGGAAAACTCACAGGATATTAGTAAGATCCCCAGAAGGCCAGAAGGCAGAGGCGTCGCTGTGGCCTGGCGGGGTGTGCGGGGGGCCCCAGGTGACGCGCGCATGTGCACGCGCAGAAGGGTGACCCGCGCGCGCGTCGCCTCTCCCGCGCGCGCGTCGCCTCTCCCGCGCGCGCGTCGCCTCTCCCGCGCGCGCGTCGCCTGGGGGCCTCCCGCCCGCCTCGCCAGGCCGGCTCCGGGAGCCCTTTTCCCTCAGTAACAGTCTGAGCATGTGCAAAAAGAACGGTATAAATATCGTTCTCGCAGCGGGCCTTCAGAAGGCCCCGGGCAGCCGGCCGGGGAGGACGTCCCCGAGCCGGCTCTCCCGATTGCGGGGGCGCCTGGAGCGGGCGACCCGTCGGGTGCCCGGAGAGGCGACCCATCAGGTGCCTCCCCCCAATACAGGGGGGTGTCGGGGGAGGCGTCACTCGGTGACGCGCGCGCCCCGCTCTGGGGCAGCGCGCGCCCTAGTGACGCCACTGCCAGAAGGGCAGGCCTAGTGCCTAGATTGTAAGGAGAGGAACCCTTTAGAATTCTGCTGTACAACCTAGAGTCTGGCTTAAATTTCAGAAGTTAAGTTTCTGTTTCTATTCTGTTAAAACATAACTAATACAAATAAACCTCTGATCAGAAAGACCAATTCTATTTCTTGCTTTGATGGACTGATTCAAAAAACCCTTCTCAGCACTTGCTAGGAATAGGCAATGTGAATGAAGCTACTCACATGCACAGGGCTATTTCCTTTTCCCTGTTCTCAAGCAGACATGGCATTTTAGGGATTCTAGTGGTTTGTAGTCCACCAGGGTAAGTCTGCTTTTTTTTATAGATGTTAACTCCTATCTGTTCTGATATCTATGCATTAATTCAGGAAAACAAGAACATAGCAATTACCTTGGTAGCAGTGCTGGATTAACCTAGTAGCAAAAATAGCATATGCTACAGACCCTGCATTTTCAAGGGCCCCACACTAAATGCTTGCAAGCTGCCTGGTGAAATCAGCATCTCACAGTCTGGTAACCCTGTTGTTTACATGTCAGGGGAGCTGCATGCTGCATGGTATGTGATCATAACAGACGTCATTAATAACATGATACGAATAAACAATGTCATTCAAATTTAACTTTACCGAGTTAAGTATACAGTGGGCCCTCATTATCTGCAGGGGGTTGGTTCTGGAACCCCCCCCCCGCAGGTAACAAGATGGTGAAGTCGTGCCACAATGCCTTACCTGATCTAGTGAGAGGTGCCTCCAGAGGCTGCTTCCGGCTTGCGCCGGACCCATGACACACTCGATTGGCCTCCGCGGGCCCCAGGACGCCTTGGGGAAGTGACCGGAAGTCACAGAGCAAACCGGAAGTTGCTTCCGCAAAACCAGAAGTCACTTTCAGTCGCTTCCCCAAGGTGTCCTGGGGCTACAGGCCCCACACTAGTTTAATCCAGCCCTGCTTGGTAGATCAGGCTGTTCAACTTGTTTCTAAGAGTGCATATCCATCCAGATGTCTCTGGGAAGCTGTCACCAAGGATATAAATATGATAACCTTCCCACTGTGTTTGTCTTGGAATCTGAATTTTGGAGAGATGCTGCTCCTGAACATTGAGATCCCATTTAGCTATTAATGGTTAATAACTATTTGATAGATCCCATCTCCTCCATTAATCCTTTTGTAAAGCTATGTAAGTGATTGGTCATCGCTACACCTTATGGTACTGAATTCCATACGCTAATTGTGTTGTATGAAGAAGGGCATCCTTTTATCAGTCCTGAGCCTGCTGTCATTCAGCTTCATTGTTCTTCTAGCATTATGAGAGGGGGAACAATTTCCCTCTATTATTCACTGTCTTTCAGACCATTCATAATGTTATGAACTACCATGTTTCCCCTTAGTAGTCATCGTCTTTTTCTAACTTAAAAGTCCCAAACACTTTCTCCTATCCATAGCCCCCTGTAGAAAAGTCAATACTACGTAACCACCTGTACCAGGGATGTGGATCAAGTCTCTGACTCAAAGTCTCGAGTCAAGATCCAAGTCTTTGCCCCCAAGTCCCGAGTCTTTGGTTGCGAGTTGCGAGTCTCTTATCTATTTCGTGGGGAAAACGGGTTTAAATCTGAATAAAATTGAACTTGTCGTAAAAGGCTCCAAGTCTCGAGTCGAGTCTTTCGAGTCTTTTACAATCGCCAAGTCAAGTTCAAGTCAAGTCATTGATGCAACTTGAGTCTGATTCAAGTCCGAGTCAATAGACTCAAGTCTACTTCACTGACCTGTACTTGGAACACATGTGAAAGAGAGTTTTTCAAGAACCCTTGAGTTGACTTCATAATCTGGTTCAGAGAACGTGGAAGGGTGCATAGTCATTGCTGCAAACAGTGATTACAGGCCTGGGGCAAGTGTGTTGTGCAGAAACAAAACACTGGGCTGGAAACAATGGTAGGGTGTCTTGCAGGGGACAATCTCCTGATGCTGTTGGTGTGTGATTGGGGTGGCCCAACACTTATTTTGGGGTGCACACCTCCAGTTCCTTATTCCTTCTTGCATGCAATGACAGTAAGATCAGTAAGAGCAAGACAGTAAGACCTGGGAGCAGCACACTATATAGAGTCTTGCACATAAATGACAGTGTTGGGCTGGATGTGATGCGAGGACACCTCACAGAGCAGTGCTACTCAAAGTGATGGTCGGTGGACCAGAACCAGTCCGCAAGCCATCAGCTGCTGGTCTGCAGTGAATTTCCAGGGGAAAAAAAAGAAATGTACAATAATCACCACTTTGTGAACTACTCTTGTTGAAAAGCGGTGTACAAATATTCTTAATAATAATATGGTACAAATACGATACAACATACGGAGCAGGACAGAATCCTAATGCAACCTGAAGGAGTCTGTCTTCTGGTGATGAAAGTGTATATTAGGGGATAGCCCACACCTTAGAGTGAAAGGGTATTCAGTATACATTCCAGATCCTTAGTCAGGCAGCTTATGCAGACAGATGCACATCTTACACAATTTAGGTAATACGGGTGAAGATGCCATGTCCGTAAACAGCCTGGAAAAAATAGTATCCTGAGCCGATCGCGAGTTTCCGAAAAACAGCTGGCAGTCACGAACGAGAAAATATATTAAAATCCAAGGTTTATTCCAAGTGGGTCCAACGTTTCGTTCCGAAACTCGGAACTTCTTCAAAGGAAATCCCGAAGGATTCAAGGTGAAATTGTCCTGTCTCCGTGCTCCTCAGTTAAAAGAGTAAAAGCGCGGGAAAACCGGGAAACACGCGCTGTCAATTAAGAACGGAACTCAAACCGGAAACAGTAGTAGCGCTGTCTGTCACTCTTTCAATTAGGCTCCTTTCACTTTTCCCTCTTGCAGTCTCTTGCTGAAATGCTTTATGTATGATAGGCAACCAGATTTTGTTCACGAATGTAAAATCCTGTTGCCTGTTAAGAAGTTTCCCTACCGGTCTTTTACTTATCTCCAGCGCTTCCAAGTTGCGGAGGATTTTAACATTGTTTTCACTTTTCAGGCACCTGGTGTTTTCAAACTGGATCGTGTGTCCCATGCTGAGCGAGTGCTCCACTATAGAAGACAATTCTGGGTGCTTAAGCCACACAGATCTTTCATGCTCAGCAATCCTGATCTTTATCGATCTCCCCGTCATCCCATGTACATCTGTTATGAACAGACAAATGTACATAATTTTAGCAGTGATGCCTTTCTGGAAGGGCACTCACTGTGTTTTGGTCTGATCTGAGCTAAGGGGAAGCCAATGCTTCCCATTTTCAGCAGAAGCCATCCATACCCATTGCTGATTGGTTGGGAAGCAATGAGGTCACTAACTCATTTACGTCCCAATCCTATTAGGGCCTTATGCTGTTGGAACAAGCATTCCAGCAGTGTACGGCCCTTTATGGCTGTTGCAAAATGTGACATGCCATTCAGGGTGGCCAGGATGCTGCTGAAAGTAGCAGGATCGAGGCTGGGAAGGGGGCAGTATCGGTGCAGTGGCAGTATCCTATCCTCCTTCCCAGCCTTGTTTCTCTGACCTGGGTCTACACAAACTTGCACCAGCTATTGAGCTGGCGCAGATCCAAGTAGCCCCAGCAGGCCAGCAAGGGCTTACCCCAGGAACAAATGTTCCCTTACCTCGAGGAGGCCTTTATGGCTTGAAACTCCCCCAGGGGATACAGTGAATGCCCCACTGGTGCAGCTCCATCGCTGCAGGGAACGTTAAGTGGGATTGGACTGTCGCCCTCCTCCTGGAAGCAGTTTTCAACATACTGAAAATAGAGTTCTGTGTTTTTAAATGTACATTTAATTGAATGTGTGGCATTTTAAAACTATCGTTTCATAAGGACTTGCCATATATGGAATGCGCTCCAGCTATGAGTGAAATACTTTGAATTATATGAATCCATCTTTTGTAGCCAGACACTTTTGAACCATGAAAAGAACCAGTTTGGTGTTCCTTATCCTACTGAGCACTGTGATTAAGAAAAGCTTTGGATGCTACTGTGACCATTTTCCATGGAGCGCCTGGTCCAGCTGTTCGAGGACGTGCAATCATGGAACTCAAAGCAGATCAAGGTTTGTATGAGCTACAGCGGGAATTTCCTCTTGAGAACAATTAGGGAAAAATCTCACCATGGTTAAAAACAAACTGAAATCTACCTGCTGGTGCATTGTTATGGAAAAAGATGCACATAAAACAAAACAAAAATTTCCCACATTGGTTGCAACCATCAACAATCAACAGATTAAATTGGGAAAGGAACACTGGCTTTTTGGCGGTGTAATAAAAAGGTTAGAGGGTGGAAGTCAGTGCTCCAGTTTCTTTCGAAAGCAATGTGTATGAAGGTGAGGGTTCGAACAGCCATTTTGAAAATCCCTTTATAAGCTTATCATGTGGCAGCAGTATGGAGTCATCTACAGCAGGCGCGTCACCAGGACGCACGTCACCGGGGAGCGGGGCGTGCGCGTCACCCTTAACGACGCGGCCCCGCCCCTGCGCGTGACGTCACGCGCATGCCCGGAACACACACACCCGCGCCGTTTTCGGCTCATTTCAGAGCCAAACGGACGTGAGGGCGGGCCCAGCTCCACCGGCAAACTGTAAGTGGGGGGGTGGCGCATCACCCCTATGCGCGCGAAACCCCCCGGCGGCCCGCCCCCCACGCTTCCCCCTGTCGACACCCATGATCTACAGTCAGGTCATGTGATTAAAAAAATCCCAAATAAATACAGTATTAGAGTGCTAGCCGAGGCATGTTTACTGAGAAGGCAGTCCACTGCATTCATAACATTTACTCCTAGGTCAATTTGCATAGCACTGAAGTCTTAATGTCTTGGGAAAGCCAAGGGCCTAAAATAACGTATGGCCTTAGGCAAAGAACCCAATGCTGCTTCTCCACTAAGGCCCCTTGAAAAAAGTTTCAAAGGTAGCAAACTGAGCACGTGCTGTAAGAGAAGTCCAGGAGCTCTGCTTCCCAGAGGCGTAGCTAGGCCTCCGGGCACCCGGAGGAAGGGGGCAGGGCCTAGGTGACCTATTTCGGAGCCATACGGGCTCCAGGGAGGGCGGGGGGGCCGAACACCGCGCCAGGACGAACGCCGTGCCCCGACGAGACCGGTAGGTCCGCCTGGAGCAGCTGCTCCGCGCCCCGACGAGACCGGTAGGTCCGCCTGCGCCTGGATCAGCTGCTCCACGCGCTCCACTCTCCTCCCACGTCTGCTGCTTCCCCTCAACTATAAACTAGCTTACCTGACTTCTGACCTCTGACAAGTGGGTATGTACAGTATGCCCAATCTGATCTCATGCCAGTTCCAGGAAGAGGGGCGAGCTAGGTTGATGTCTCCTTAGATGAAGACTTTCCTAAACAATAGAGTAGACCATGTGCTTGGCTCATGATGGTAGTGATCCTAAGGTGTTCAGGGTTTCCTTTGGGATAGATGGGGGGGGGAGCAGAGATTTTCACCGCAGCAGGTAATAGAGCCTTTGTTTAATGCTTTGGTCTTTCTACTGTTGTATCATCATCATCTTGCTCTTATAAAAACAGCACAAATTAAAAGTACCTTCATCTTGCAGGGAAAGGGACTACAGTGGATATTATTTTAAGAATTCTTGCGGCAGATTGTGCACATGGAGTGAATCTCGGCCATGTAACCAGCAGGCATGCCCTATCAATTGCCAACTCAGCGACTGGGGTGACTGGTCAGAATGTGACCCATGTGTTAAAAAGCAAGTAAGCACATTTGTCTCATGGTGTGTGTGTGTGTGTGTGTGTGTGTGTGTGTGTGTGTGTGTGTGTGTGTGTGTGCAAACAGGAACTATTTGCCTGTGTTTTTCAGAGATTGCATGTACTGTACTAGCAATCAATTTAGATAACATGACAAGATAAACTGGACAGATTTGAAGGAAGTAGGCAAATCTATCTCTGGACAGTGCTTGAGCTGTTTATAGTAGTATAAGGCTCAGGGTGATGGGTAACTCAATTCACTGATCTACTTTCAAGCACAGGCAGGTTCCTAAGCAGTGCTACTTTGTCAGCGTTGCAGATGTACTATGCTCAGTTCCCTAAGGAAATGGATTAGATTACGTAGAAAATGCATCTGCACTTGATATTTTTTGGGAAGGAGTTACTACAACTCAAAGCTGAAGTAACACAAAAACATGTAATATGTCATAACCCTTCATAAGTGAGAGAAGTTCTGGAATTTGGGCCAGATATCTCTCTCTCTCTCTCTCTCTCTCTCTCTCTCTCTCTGGTGTGTGTGTGTGTGTGTGTGTGTGTGTGTGTGTGTGTGTGTGTGTGTGTGTGTGTGTGTGTGTGTGTGTGTGTGTGTGAATTAGCCTTTCAATTAGATTTTTGCTAGTTTCTACTTCAGTTACATATGAAAATTTACACTTTTTACTATTAGTGTATACACATAACTAACAATGGCCCCAGCTTTCTTTTTGGAAGTGGTGTAGCATGGTGATTAAGTCTGTCCCAATTCAAACCTCAGGTCAACTGTGAACTATTTCCATAGCCTAGTGTAAGCCATGGTCCTAGATTCACAGCTAACCATCTATGATTTGGGAATAATATTACTAGCCCACTATGCATGGCTGTTGTGAGGGTTAGGGTTACTGAGATAATGTATGTGAAAAGCTGCATAATGCTAAGTAGTGTTCTGTTCACTGTTTGGAGGGCACAGGCAATCTGCATACCTTTTCAGGCTTTTCTTCACCTCGTAAGTTGCTTTTTTAAGAAAGACAGAAAGGTAAAAACTCCGCTTCTGAGTGCTGTGTTTGGCATCTGACACCAAATTCCTCATTTGCAGTACTGTATATGATTTGTCCAAGTAGACACGTGGCCTACATACAGCTGAGTTTATACCAGTTCCATAGAAGCTAGAAAGTCGGAGTAAGAACAATTCTAGACTCTTGGATTTTCACCTGTTTCCCCTTTGCAGTTTCGGGTCAAGTCTCTGTTGCGTCCATCTCAGTTTGGGGGTCAAGCTTGTACTGAGCAGATGGTAGATTTCCGGAGATGCTTCCCAACAAAATTATGCAACATAGAGGAAGTCAACTGTGAGAATAAGTTCCTGTGTGAAAATGGTAATTTCTGCTTTGTAGTCGATCTGGACTAGAAATGGTGCAGATACGTGTTTTCGATTGCAAGCAGGTTTATCTGCTTGCTACATTTATATCCTGCCTGTTTTCCATCATGAACGTCAGGGTGGGGCACCTGAGATTCCCATCGGGGTCACTCATTCAGGCACCTCCCAGAGCTCAAATCTGCACAGCGGTTGCATCCTGTACTTTTAGTGGTTCTTAACCTGTTCGGGGTCATGTGGACCCCTTTGAGAATCTGAATTTGCCCCCCTTGCAAATTCACATAAACACATCCAAACAAAATTTTGCATACAATTCATATGATTGAATTGGAAATTGATTTATTTCACATAGAATATAAAAACAATCTTTAGAAAGATTCTGGAGTTGATGATGTCGTCTGACAGAGCCACTGCTTCTATTTTCTTCCTCTGTGCCATGCACCAAACCATTTCCAGGGCACATGATGGTTTCACCAAAGTCTCTCTGATAGTGTGTGGCTTCTCTTTTGCTTGGCAAGACAAGGCTTTTGGGAACGTCCCACCCTTTCCCAAGTGAGCCTTGTCACAAAAAAAAAAAAAGCGCCTCTCTGTCTGGTGTATCTTCAGGATAAGGGCAGACGTAAGGTGATCCTTCAACTTTGTGGGCTTCATGCTTCCATTGGCAAGAACCTTGCCGTACAAGAAGAACCGTACCTTTTGTGTCCCATCATGTTGGTGATGAAAGTACGACCAAAGGATATGTACGTTTCATCTGACTTTCTTTTCTTTGGCATTTTCCAACTTAAGCTAGGGTTGGGGGGGGAGTATTGTGATTATATGGAAAACAGTAACTGATGCACAAACATTCTCATTTTACCCCAAGTGTCCATGGACCTCAGGTTAAGAACTCCTGCTCTTTAGACCATGCCCTGGACTTCTCTTCTTCTCAGAGGCGTAACAAGGGTGGAGCGAAGGCAAGTAGTTCTGCAAGACTCCGTTACACTGGAGTCAGCGGCCCCTTCCCCTTGCTGTTGGAGCCATTCTGGCAGCAAAGGCAACACGCAGGACACTCCCCTGTTGCTGCTGGAATGGCTCCAACAGCAAGGGGGAGGGGCCGCTGACTCCAGTGTAACGGAGTCTTGCAGAACTACTTGCCTCCGCTCCACCCTTGTTTCACCTCTGCTTCTTCTTATCCTTTGTACCCGAACTTGTTCTAGTTACTGGCAAACAAATACATAATTTCTCAAATGTTCACATGGCATTCAATGTACTGCTCTGTGAAAGGATACAACTCTCCAAAAGGCTCCCTGAGAGGTGTGAGTAGGATGGCTTAGACATGTAATTGGATTTCCTGTCTCTTTAAATTTTAGCAAATAGCCATGGGGATGACAAATTAACATTCCCAAAGCCTTACACCCTCTTTTAGTCTTTTACAATATTGTTTTGCCTCACTTCCTACCATTTTAAAGTCCCCTTTTGCTATTTTTTTTAAATACCAGAATGTTTCTCGTAGCAGACATTAGGTGAATACCATATTCCTTCAGTACACTGCTATGTTGCTCAATTAACTCTAATGCATTTAAAAGAGTGCCAGTTCAGAGACTACTGATTCACACTAGAAGATATGTCGGAAACTCGGAAACCTGTCACGCTGCTGTTACTTCTTCAAAACAGGTCGCTGTGTTTCCAGAAGGCTAACGTGTAATGAAGAAAATGACTGTGGGGACAATTCAGATGAACAGAATTGTCGGAAGACAAAGTCTGTGTGTAACAGAAGAGCCAAAAGTCTCCCGAGTGTACAGCTCAATGGGCCTTGGGTAAACGGTCTATGCTCACTTTTGATTGGTCTTCCTGTTGGTCAATTTATTTCACATGAAAAAGTAATATATATATATTTTAAAATGTTCAAGGGAATTTGGTCATATTTCAGAGCATTTTCCATAATCGGGGAGAGGGGCAATTAATTTGAACTGCGCTTGTGCTGATAAACTACTTTTAAAGTAGAGTTTTGAGAAGGGGGGGGCAGTTTGGACGAACTGCCTCCCACTCGTGATTAAAGAGAATGTCTCAGATTTTTCCAGATGTGAAAAAAGGCTCACGATGTGTGTGCTCCATTAGATGGGGTGAGTATTGCCTGAACTGGCCCTAAAGGAAGTAAAATGCTGGCCTAAGTTCAGCCTTCTCTGATTTTGTCCAATCACCTTTGTTCCTCCCTCAGCTCAGGTACATGACTGACAGCCTGACTGAGAAGCCCTGGACACTACAGCACAACAGCTTTAAATATATGAACGTAGACAACTCTTAGATTATGTACACACCGCCAACACAACTTGCCTCTCAATTTTGTGTCCAATCATTCTTTAATTAATTCTAGATACCACCTTCTGGCAGGAGAGAGCCGAGGAGAAGTTCTTGATAATTCTTTCAATGGTGGGAGCTGCGTTTTGGTGAGGAGTGAAGACAAAAGGAGCACATTTCGTGTGCCTGCAAACCTCGAGGCTGTCAGCTTTCAGGTGATTGGTGAGGCCTATAGCAGCAACTAAACCGGCCATTGAGCTAATTCAGAGCTGAGCACAGAGTCAACAGGCAACACATCAATGGTGGGTTCTTGGGTTACCATTCTGCTGGTGCCAGTGCAAGGCCACCTTCTTCCCAAATTTAATTTATTTGGCAGTTGTGAGCTTCCTTGCCAGGAAAAATATAAGCAAACCAGGAGGAGCTGCTATAGGTCTCCTACACTGTCTATCCAAGCTGGTTTGGATGGACTTTTGACTATCATGAAATGAACTCTAAATTCACTAAGATGACACTGATTAGTGGATGGATCCCTTCCAGAACAACTCACAGACATAAGAGGGTGGTGTTATTCAGTAAGGAGTGGGAGGGGTTAAATCTTTTTCTGGGAGAAGGATCCTAGTGGTCTCAGTGTGGCCTCTTTGCATCATTGATTTGCCCTAAGAAATGATTACATAAATTTCTAAGTAGAAATCATTTCATATTTTTCCTGTTAAAAAACTCTTTTTTTTTTGCTTTCTTGTGTAAATAGTGGCTAAAAATAGGATTTTTTTCACAACACATTTTTGATAGTTAAAGCTACTGCTTCTTCTTCTTCTTCTTCTTCTTCTTCTTCTTCTTCTTCTTCTTCTTCTTCTTCTTCTTGCAAAATGACTTATGATGCACTGTCATAGCTGTTGACAAAAGGGGCCTAAATCAAGCAGAGTCGAATAGTGGAAGACCCTTTTTCCAACTGCTCCCCACCAACCCCGGCTAGGTCGCTGCTAACAATAAAACAGGAGCAGAGGCAGTAAAATGATTTCAAAAGAAAGTACGTTACTTACAATTCACAAGCATGTACCTCTCTGTTAGCTGTACAGGTCCTATACTTTGGAACAGGGAATCCAAGGGCTGTTCCCTTTGCCATGGTGTGTGAGACCTCATGGCATGGGGGATTCCATGCAGCTGGTCAGAGCTCATGGAGAGAGGTCTTGCATGCTTGGGACATCAGGAGGAGAGAGGGCGAGGAGGGCGAGGAAGGAAGCCAGGTAGGAATATACCCCCATAGGTCAAAGAAGAGAAAATGGACAATGCAGTACCTGCTAGTGTCCTGCAGGCGGAGTTGTACCTATTTTCCAACAATGGCAATGGTATTTAATTGTTCCTTTTCTTCCATCCCAAGTGTAATTATATGGCTCTCTGTTGCCAGGTGAAAAATCAAGAAGATGATCTGATAACAGATTACTACACAGACCTAACACCCATAACACATTTGCACCAGAAAATGAAGAATTCTGGGTCAAGTAGGACATGTTCTTCTGGAATCCCTTATTTTTGGGGGTCAATTACAAACCAAGTATCAACATCATCTTCTGCCTTCCAGGAAGCAATCAAAGCATCTCATAAAATAGTAAGAATACATAGCCTTCTATATTACCCACCAATTTTGACAGCTTTAAAAGGGGGGTTAGACACATTCATGGAAGATTGGCTACTGGAGCACGATGGAGCTCCTATTGGCTACTGGTCACGATGGCTACATGTGGAACCTCCAGGCATTTCCCCACTAAATACCTGTTTTTGAGGAGCGCAGTAGAAGAAGGCTATTGCTTCAAGCCCATCTTCTGAGTTTCCAAGAGGCATTTGGTTGGCCAATGAGAAGCAGGAGGCTGGACTAGATGGAAATGGGCAGTCCAATCCTGCACAAGTATGCGCGGCCGGCCTAAAGCGCCGACCACTGCATCCTAAGCCCATTGCAGTCTGCATCAGTGCGGTCCGGACTCATCTCGGTGGAAGGGGACATTCTTCCTCTTCCCCCGGTGTAAGCAGCGCATGTCACAATGGGCCTCCTCGGATGCACGCCAGCTCTTTAGCTGGCGCACAACTGGGAAGGCCTTGTAAGGCTGGCCTGGGCTGCGACGGGGCATAGGATATCAGCGCAACTCAGTGCCAATATCTTTGCCCTCTCCCAGCCCGGGCCTGCCAATGGTCCCCTCCCATGCCACCCCTGCCCATCCTCCCCAAGGCCCTGCACCGACCGGCGCAGCACTCACCTGTAGCGGCTGGCCAGGTAAGTGACATAGTAAGTGGTGCTGGCCTCTGCATCAGCGCTGCTTACTCTAGAGGACCCGCAAACATGCTTTACGGCACGTTTGCAACTCGACTCCTTAGGTCGGCGGAGCACACGCTCCACCGGCCTATTGTTAGGCAGGATTGTGCCATTAGTCTGATCCAAAGGGCTCTTCTTATGTTATTGCTTGCCTTCCTTTTCCCACCCCCACCTCTTTCCCACAGTTCTAGAAAAATGCTGGAACTACATGCCGCAATGAAGGAGCCAGCAAACAAAGCAATATATGTTCATTTCTTTAGTGCTCCTTGTGCAACTTGGACAACTGCCTACATCATTCAGTGGATGGGCCAGGAGGGCTATCTAGTGTGTGGCTCCTCAAATGAGTGCATAGTGTGAAAAAGAAGGGAAGAGAGCCAAGCTAGCAGGAATCATGACTCCCTTTTTGCTTTGTTAAAGAATTCCAACTTCATTCGGATCCATAAGGTGATTGCAGTATCAAACTTCACCATGAGACAGTCAGACTTGCAGCTCTCCGGAGTGTTCTTAAAGGCCTTGCACAGCCTGCCTCTGGAGTACAACTATGCCCTCTACAGCCGGATATTTGATGACTTTGGGACTCATTACTACACTTCTGGTTCCCTGGGAGGCAAATATGACCTCCTTTATCAGTATAGTGAGGAGGAGATCAAGAATTCAGGTGTGTCTCTTAAATTTTTACTTAAATGGAGGGCTGGCACTGTGAAATCTGCTTAGAAATCAAGAGAGTAAAGAATTAGACAGCTTCATGGAAAAGAGGTCAGGCAATTGTTACCCAGGATAGCAAAAAGATGAAAAATGGAACCTCGGTGGATACATGTCATTAGCAAATGCTGGGAACAAGCAATAGAGCCTTGTGATCTTCATTTTGCTGTGCTTTGCCTGTGAATGCCCAAAAGGCCCTTACAGTCGGACAGGGTGTACTGACCATAGACAAGGTATGTCCCAGCAAGGCAATTCTTCATGTGTGTGTGTTTTTAAACTTTCTTTGAAAAATATAATACCTGCGTTAGATGGCATGGAAGCAATAATTTCTGTTGCTTTAGGACACAGTAATTTTATTTATTTTATTGTGTTTGAATTATTCCCTTCCTCCATGAGGTTCCCAGCAGTATCTCATACAGATATTAGCCGGCACGCTCGGTGATGGTATCATTGTCATCACCGAGCTTTGGGGCCATGGAGTTGTGACATTGTGCAGCAACCTTGTTCAGCTGTGCAGGGCTTCAATTCCAGCTTTGTGGCCACTCAGCTCACAAGGAATGCTGGCCGTGATGGCTAAGATTGTTCTCTTATATAATAAAGAAACATGAAATGTTCATTATTTTATCTGAAAGTACTGTACAGAAGTACTTTGCTGTCTGAATGTGAACAACAGAGCAACTGTAGGTTGGTCAACATAAAGCTCCGTCCAGTGTGTGCGAAATCTAAGCCTTGTTTGAGATATTTGATTTGTTGTATTTATGGTTGAATAAGTCTAGGTTTAACAGAAGCCCAAATGCAAGACTGTGTGCGAACAGAAACAGTGAAATATACTTTCTTCTTTAAGAAAACAGAACATCATCTTCATTGCTCCCAAAGTAGAATGACGGAACGCTATGAAGGTAACTATCCTATTGCAGGAATCCATATACTCTGCATTAAGGACTCCAGGTGTGGCGTGACCTGGAATGCCACCTGATGCCATCTTGGGTCTGCCACCTCTGTTCTAACCCCCTCCCCCCCCAAAAAAAAACCTTACCGTGCTCCTTGCACAGTGGCATGAAACCCTGAAGTGTGGAGTTTCTGGTTTCGTTTACAGGGACAGCACAAACTCACACTGTCCCTGTAAAGGAAACCACAAGTCCCACACTTCTGGAGTGCATGGTAAGGAGAAGAAAGATCTGCTTCATGCTCCAGAGTGCAAAGCAGATCAGTGCAGATCACTTGGATTGGTGGCAGGTTGTAAGGAGGCGGCAGTAGACTTGGAGTGAAAAGCACCTCAAATCCGCCGCCCCCCTCAGACCCCTTGCAATCTGCCACCCATGCAAACACCTTCAGGTGGCTACATGGATGGGAAGGCACTGAGAGATTCCCAGATCTTGTTGGATTCTTCCCGCAGTGTAGTTCCATGTGGAACTCTAACGTTGGCAGACAGCAGGTAAGAGTCAAACTATGCATGGCGCTAAGCAGGTCGTTGTTGTTGAGGTTTGTAGAGAAGCAAACCTAAATTTACAAACCAAATTTACTGTACCCTGGACAAGTCTGAACATGCCTGAACAAGCCTGGGTAAGGCAAGCAGGCAAAGATGGACAAAATAGCCAGGATCTGCTTTGTCACTCCTGCAACAGCAGAGACTGACAGAAGCATTGTCGGGGTTGGTGTGGGGGGGGATGGCGGGCCCCAGGGCAGGGTCCGGACGGCGGACTCTGTGGTGGCGAAGGGGCGTACTTACCTCCAGGATGCGTTTCCTCCACCGTGCTTGTCCTGGTGTTGGGCCCGCCCGCCCTGGAGCTCAAACGGCTCCAAAATAGAAAGTAAAATGGCGGAGGGGGCGTGACTGGCGTGCTGACGTCACACCCAGCAGGTCACGTGGGGGCGTGGCGTCGGTGCCCCCCCTCAGGATTGCCACTGGAGACTGATGAGAAGCACCTGTTGTGAGGTGACGTAGACAGCATGAGAGGTATGAGCTGAGGTAGGAGATGACATCACCTCCAAGCTGATTGGACAAGAGATAGCCAGCAAAGTATAAGAAAGAATGGGTAGCATTGCCTAAATGCAGCGGAGAAAGTTTGGCTACCTGTATTTTGTGTCCTAATTGCTAAATTGTCCTAAATTGCTAAATTGTCCTAAAGTGAAGTGCTGTCTCATCGTGCTGCTGCTTTGTACTTTGGTGAGCTTATCTTCTGAGATGCTTCGTCTCTGTAAATACTTGTAAATCACTCCCCTAAAATTACTGTTTGACCCAGGACAGCACCTGCTATTGGTGCCAGTAGAAACCTCTCTCCTAGAACAGTCACTTCAGAGGGAGGAGGTTTTCATCAGGAAACGAGTGCAGGAGAAAAGGGTTTAATCCACCAGTCTGTCCCCCTGGACTTGATGCATATCAATCAGACTTCCTTATCAGTCTTGGCAGCTTCCTTGGCAGCTTCTTTATCAAAAACAAAGATGGCAAAATCCCTAACCAGATAGATAAAATAGTACTGCCCGTATAAAAAGGAAAGAAACACATTAGAAAAGGCAGGCATTTTGCAAAGAATCCCAATGGCTCTGGGCGGAATGTACAGGTTGCTGTATTTGCCATCTAACATTTTGAATTTTTAAACCTTTTTAGGTTCCATGCTGAAGTCATCCGAACGCTCTATTTCCCTGGTGAAGGGTGGAAGAGCGGAGTATGCTGCCTCTCTAGCCTGGGAGAGAAAAGGAGTTTTCCCAGGGCAAGCAATCTTTTCTAACTGGTTGGAATCAGTCAAGGAAAATCCAGTTGTGGTTGAATTTGAGGTAAGAGATAGAGAACAAAGCATAGTTAGGAGGAAAACTGCATGTGCTGGGGTAGTAAGACTGTTGTGTCTCCCAGAGGAAACTTACAGCTTCTTAATTCTATGGCACAATCATATTGAACGTTGTGCCCTGTGTTGTAGCGCCAGCGAGGCCGGTGCAGCCTGCCCTGCATCCAGGGCACAAAAAGGCTGCCTGGGAGGTCACCTCGGGGGAAGGGAACATTTGTTCCCATACCCCAGGTAAAGCCCTAGCTGCCCCGATGCGGCTACTCAGATGTGCACCAGCTGTTTAGCTGGCGCAAGTCCGAAAGGCCCGTGTAACGGCGGCCAGGCCCAGGAAAGGGGATGGGATTTTGGCATCGCCGCCGTTGATCCCTCCCCCTTCCCGGGCCCGACCGACCAATCCCACCCTCCCCGGAATGCCCCGTTCTGCCCTCTCCCTGTCCCTCCGCCACCCAGCGGGGAACCTACCTTCTCCGGCGGGCGCTCCTAGAAATCTGGGGCGGGGAGAGTGGTGCTGTCCTCTTTCCTGGCACGGCCTCCTCGCCAGGTGATGCAAACTTTATGGCACATTTGTCACACCCAAGACCGGTGGAGCAGCGCTCCGCCGGTCTAAAACATACACAGGATTGGGCTGTTAGTTTACTAACTAACTTCTAATTTCCTACCTCTGTAAGGTCAATACGCAGTTGCATATATGCTAATTTATTTTAAATTGCCTATTGCTTATGTAAACCTGGCCTTGGTTCTCCCATTTAATTTAATCTGCTAGGTGGGTGATGGAGTCCTGCCTTTGGATAGGCAGTAGGGTTAGATGGCCTGTCTGCCTCTCCCAACTCTATGATTCTATAGGTATGCAACAGCTGAAAACACCACTAATTTTGTTTTTGACCTGGGTGCATGGGGAGGCCCCAAAAAGGTTTCCCTTCACTTACAGTGCAGTTCTGCATATGTATACTCAGAAGTCCGTCCTGTTGTGTTCAACAAGGCTTACTCCCAGGAAAATGTCTATAGGATTACAGCCTTAGGGACGCTCCCCTTGACAATGTGTAAGAACTGCAATATGATTCCTCTTTAGGTGGTCTCCATTTTGGATTTGGTGAAGAACTTCCCATGTGCTGTGACAAAACGCAGTAATCTCAGGAGAGCATTTTCAGAATATATGGAGAAATATGACCCATGTCGATGTGCTCCATGTCCCAACAATGGCCAACCTGTTTTATCTGGAACTGAATGCCTCTGTGTGTGTAAGGCTGGGACTTATGGCCAGAACTGTGAGATACGAGCACCAGACTACAGATCAGGTATTTATGGTAACAGTATTAGCATGCTTCATGTTTTCTTGGTACAGCAATACCGTAGCATGGTCCAGAAGTTGCAGACCTATAGGGATGAGGAGGAGGAGGAGGAGGAGGAGGAGGAGATTACCATATTGTCCCGATTATAAGACGCACCTGATTATAAGACGCACCCTTAAAGTTTGGTGCTATTAAAAATTTTAATTAAATCACTGGCATTATTGCAACAGCCTGATTATAAGACGCACCCCTAGTTTAAAAACTTAAATTAGGAGAAAAAAGTGAGTCTCATACTCAGACCAATACGGTATTACAACAACTTTATATTTCTCTTTTCATTCATAAATAAGCATCTTATACAATTAACAGTAATAATAGAAATACTGTAATTAAATACATCTAACAACTTAGATCAGGGTTGTCAAACATAGGCCTGCAGGCTGGATACGGCCCATGGAAGTTATTTATCCGACCCTGTTATGATCACAGAGGACTTGACCAGGTGGTTTGGGGCGACTGAACTCACAAGTACAATGGATAGGAGTCTTGTGAGCTTTGGCGCGAGACTCAGAGATGCTGACCAAACCCAGAAGTGAAGTCAGAGATAAGAACACTAGTGGAGGAGGTATGGAGGCTGCCGCGGTGGGGGGGGAGGATAAAAGGGGAGCACCAGCAGCAGACAGAAGGTGAAGAGCAGAAAAGGGAGGACATAGAGAGCTAGTGGGAGGGAAATACCTGGATTAAGAAACATCAAGAGAAAATAGGATGAAGTATGGCAGGCTAGTGG
This sequence comes from Plestiodon gilberti rubricaudatus, assembly GCA_026170595.1. NCBI lineage: Eukaryota > Metazoa > Chordata > Lepidosauria > Squamata > Scincidae > Plestiodon > Plestiodon gilberti. Next base: position 19,864,125 of record JANXHW010000002.1, on the reverse strand, counting down.
AATGTGAGTGGTGGGACCCTAGTGGTGGGCCAAGGAGGAGGGGGAAAGGGAAAAGGAGAGCAAAATAAAGAATCCTAGCAGAAGAAAACGAGGGCAGAAGGAGGCTGGGTGCCTGCTTAATGAAGTCACTTCCAGTCCGCAGCAGGCACCATTAATCCTATTTAACCCTCTGTATGAAACAGACTTGACACCCCCAGCTTAGATGATTTAGAGAAGAGATTAGACAAATTTGTGATATATAGTATGCCAAGGGGGAAAAAGAGCATAGGCATGTTCACCTGAAACCCACTGAAGTTGGTAAAAGTCTTTCAGTTGATATCAGTGTTCTTTGGACGATGCCATAAATGTGCTTTGGGGATTGTTGTGTGCTAGATGCAGTAGATGGCTACTGGAGTTGCTGGTCTGCATGGAGTTCATGTGATTCATCTTTTAAGAGACGAAGGACTCGATTGTGTAACAACCCCTCAGCCATGAATGGAGGGGAACCTTGTAAAGGTGAAGGAGAAGAGGAAGAAGACTGTTCTATCTCTCTGTTTGCAGACAAGTAAGAATAATAGTCTTTACGGTGTTTCTAGAGTGCCACTAGTGTGCCTGGCCCATTACAAAGTCACACAAACAAAAATGGAAACCAGCAGGGACAGGTGCCCTGCACAGATTGGATGTGCAACGGCTAGACAGCTCTTTCTCTTCCTATCTGTTGTTTGGATGTGGAGAAGCATTCCAAGTAGTGCTGGACCAAGGATTTTGGGAGCCCTTGAGGAAAGGTACCTTCAGTGAGCCTCTTTAACGTGGAGAAGGTGGGATGTACAAATCAGGAAGTCTCTCATGTTGCCCCCACCCCTGATCTTTGACGATGCCCCATGAAAATAGCCATGTTATTGGGCTGGTGAACCCTTTGGGACCCTGACAGAATCTCACTGCCCTCTAGAGCCAACTCAGATTCCTTGTTATTCAAAAGCTTTGGCTCTCTGTGACTCTTGTTTGTTAAGCATTTTTGAACTGTGTTCCTAATGGAAAGATCATCGTGCGTTTCAGTGGGGCTCCATGTGTAAATGATGATGAAGGAATAAGAGAGGTAGAAATGCTTGAACCTGGATTTGAATCTGGATGCCTGACCCCAACACCACCAGAAAATGGATTCATCAGGGTAAGAGGTATTTTACACACTGCATGAACAATGTTTAAGGCAGGTGTTCCCCCCTGGTGGAAGTCTTTGGCCTATGGCATCAATCCTGAAGTGTCATTTTGTCCTCTTGGGACCACTTTTTTGAAGTGGTCAAGTGAGCAGGGCCAGACCATCCATGAAACCAAGTGGTCACCTCAGGCAGCAGATTGGCAGGGGCATCCACTTGCTTGCTTGCCTCTAGTGGTCCTCCTTCTCCTTCCACTCCCTGGACTGGAAAAGGAAAGGGGGACAGAGCAGAATTGTGGAGGAGACGAGAGTGGTGGGCTTGAGTGTTGGAGGAGCAGAAGCTGGCACATCACCAAGTAAGTGGGCAGCGTTTGGCTTGCTGCCTCAGGCACTAGGAGGTCTTGGGCCGTTATGCCAAATTAGAACCAGTTGTCCATATAGCGATATGGAGAGTAGCAGAGTCATGCTTTATATGCAGAAGGAACCAGTTTAGTTCCCAATATCTCCAATTAAAAATGGATCTGCTAGAAGGTGATGAGAAAGATCCCTGTCTGAGACCCTAGAGAGCCAGTCAGAGTAAACCATAATGGGCTACATGGACCATCCCATAACATTCTTCATGCACCCACATTTTATTACAATTGCTTATTTCCCTTTTCATTCATAAATAAGCATCATTCAATTATCAGTTGTCTCACAATTTGTTCAATATCAAGACTACATCCCACTTTTCCATTTTAATAAAATGCTCAAGGCAGCTTACAGCATAAAAAAAATTACATGAAGGTCAACCAACAATACAATACATAAAAACAGAGCAGATCAGTGACCCTTGATTACAAAAACTGTACCTCCGAGCAGCACAAAATCATAATGGCCATCAAAGAACAGATAAGTTCAAAGCCTGGTGGAACTGCAGGCACTGAAATCCTAACCATTTCAACTTGATGGCTGTAGGGTCTTTGAGCAAATAAAGTAATCCCGTTTTATTTGTTCAGGTCTAGCTATATGTCATCTCACTAACTACTCCGCTTAAGGGATTCTTTGCTTTAATTGCAGAATGAGAAAACGCACTATTCCATTGGAGAGGAAGTGGAAGTCATCTGCCTGAGCGGCTATCAGCTTGTAGGATATCAGTTTCTCAGGTGCCTTCCAGACCAAACGTGGAAGAATCAACAGGCGCTGGAGTGCCAACGTAAGCAGCAGCAGAAGAGCTTTGATGCAAAGTACAGGAATTAAGTCCTTGATTCTCTATACAAGCAAATCCCAGAGGGAAGAAATACAAAACATGAGCTTGGAAAAACATTGTTTTTTCCAATGTATGAAATTCCAGGTTGTCCTTGATAGTATGCAACATGCATTCTGGTACTTTGCCCAATCTAGTATTAGGCATTTTAAGCTTTGGAATTCCCATTGCTTCTGTTGGGATGCTATTCAATAGTCAACATGATATTCTTTTAAAAAGCGAAAAAGCTGGTGTGCGTCTACCCAGCTTTACTCCTGATAATCTCACTATTTCTTGGACTACTTATTACACTTACTACATGGTAGGAGCCCAGTTCTACCTATTTTGAAACTTGAAGGCTGTCAGGCAAGGAAGGCTGGAGGAACTGGAAGGGCTTGCAGTCTATCTTTCCTTCTGTTCCTCCCTCCCACCAAACTGTCTGAACAAATCAGCCGTGTGGACTCAGTGGGGCTCTTCTTTTCTATGAGAGTGTGGGAAAGGGAAGGGGTGAGCAAGCACTTTAAGCCCCTTCCACTTTCTTTGACTGCAGGGAAAGGAATTGGTGGAGTGTAACATGTAGCCTAGCTCATGATATGAGATTATTCCCACCTTTTTTTCATGCAAGTCATTAGTAAGGCAACACTTCACTTGCTTAAGTTCAGGTCTAAATTTATTGTTCTTTAATTTCAGCATCAACTTGCTCCAGACCATCAGTCTCCAATGAAACCAAGATCTCCCCATTTAAATTTCATTACCAAATTGGAGACACCATCCAACTGAGCTGCCCAAATGGTTACAGTGTCATTGGCCAAAATAAATTTACCTGTGGGAATGATCTGTCCTGGACTCCTGTTTTGAAACCACTTTCTTGCAAGAAACGTATGTACCGTAACCTAACCAATGTTAGTTTCTGCACTCATGATGTTGCTTGTGTATTTTCCCATTTCCTTTCTTTTTTTTAAGATTATATCCCATCCTGTGAAGGCTCATGATGGTAAGAACATTTTCTAATTCAAGCACACAACTACTTTTTGAATTACCAACCTGAATGTAGATCACCAACCATTTAGGGTGGTCTAATAGGGGCTTCCAAAGGCTTCAGCCTTTGCTACCTGTTTGGCAGCGCAATCCTGACTATGGATCCAGCCAGCGGCCCAGGGCCACCCGCCGGATCCTGAGCCCAGATTGCCCGTCGAACGGTGGGCCGGAGGTCTACTCGTGGAAGGGGACGCTCATTCCCTTCCCCAAGTGTAAACCGGGGCCAGCCCTATCGGCCTCCTCAGATTTCCGCCAGCTAAAGAGCTGGCAGAAGTAGAGGAGGCCGTATAAAGGCCTAGCCGACCCAGCAGGGACAGGGATATGGCCAACGTCATCCCCCACCCCCTCCCAGGCCAGCTACACCAATGACCCCCCTCCTTTGCCCGCCAAACTGCCCCCGCCGGATCCTTACCTTCCTTCTCCGGCAGCCCCCCGGGCTGGTAATGGAGCGGTAATGGTAATTTTCTGGTAATGGAGCGAGGAAGGCCGGCCTCTGTGCTGGCCTCCCTTGCTCCCGAGTAGTTGCAAACGTGCTTTCCGGCACATTTGCGATTGCTTCTGGCGCCGGAGCACACGCTCCGGCACCGGATATTTACTCAGGATTATGCCTTGGGATTGCTAATAGGGGATTGGCAAGCCTACAACAGGCAGTGATACATAGTTAGTAGGTTGTATTTGTCATTGTAAGTTATAATGTGTGCAGACCTCGAAGGAGAGATAAAAATATGAAATGTTTCTTCACTAGGTGGTTGCTTCCTTCTTGCAAATAGTTTTTTAATTATTTTTAACAGCATAGGTTTATCAACACAATACATTACAAAAAATGTACAAGTTAAAAACAGCAGGAATATCAGCCAAGGTGAAACAGCCTTTGCGATGAGTTGGGGTTCTTTAGCCAGTTGGGTGTAACAGTGCTGAGTCAAGTCCTACTAATTGCCCAATGGCATAGACTGCCTTACAGCAGTTGCAAAAGGGCTTCTGGCACATTGCCATGTGCTACTGGAGCACCAGTGGGAAGGCCACAGTGGCCTCGTGCATGGCAATGGCACTGGACTGGCCCGCCGACCCAGGTAACTCAGCAGGGGAAGTGGGATTGGACGGGGGAGGGCAGAATAGGGCTGGGGGAGGGTGGAATGGGATGGCGACGGGGAGGAGGAGGGCGGATAGGGGTCCATGAAATCCACTAAATCCTAACCCCCTTCCTGGACCTAATCCTGTGTCCTGGGTCCTGGCGCAGGTCCAAGTAGACCCCTCTGCACCTCAGAGCCTTACCCCCAAATATTCCTTTACCCAGAGGAGAACTTCGGGATTGCCTCCCCCCCCCCCCCTCCACAGGATGCAGCGTGAGCCGTTTTGATGCAGTTGCATCCCGGGTGGAATAGGATTGGGCTGTTAGACTGGGTAGATCTGGGTTAAAATCTCTACTCAGCCTCACTGGGAATGAAATCCTATACACACTAATCTAGGAGTAAGCCCCTTTGAATGCCATGGAACTTACTTGCAAGCAAACATGCATAGAATTGTGCTGTGGGTGACCTTTAACCAGTTTCTAGCTCTTAGCCTAACCCACCTTACCAGGGTTCTGAGGATAAGGTAGGGTGTGTGTGTGTGTGTGTGTGTGTGTGTGTGTGTGTGTGTGTGTGTGTGTGTGTGTGTGTGAGAGAGAGAGAGAGAGAGAGAGAGAGAGAGAGAGAGAGAGAGAGGAACCATAGAGGAAGGATAAGATAAAAGTCAGAGAGTTTCCCCACCCTGCTCGTATTATTGATTGTGCTCCCTCCCCCTGGCAGCAATGTGGTGATGTGACACCATGCATCTCCATTGCTGAATATCATAAGGAAAGAAGGAAACTGGCTGGCTGTTAAGCCTCTTTTTTGGGCAACAGTCTCGTGATTCACATTTAGTTCTACCCTCAGTGGAGAGATACTGTATAAAGAACGATGCACTCATCTATCTACTTGTCAGCCCATCTTGGAGCATGTCTGTAAACTGCCATTTGTGTGTTGCTTATGATATGCTGTGTGATATGTTGTTTTACTCCCCCCCCCCACTCAGATGACCAAATTAATTCCAGAAGCAATTGCAGCCTTGGACAAAAAGAGGTTGAGTCTCAATGTGTCTGTCTGTCTCCTGAAGAGGATTGTGGGTAAGTAAAAACTCTGAACTGGATGCAGCCCACTGACCATGTCTTAAGGCCCTGCTATTTGAAAGCCCTCTTGCTTTTTTGTTTTTGTTTTTTACAGGCAGGAAAAACAGGTGTGTTATTGAGTCCACTATATATCTCTGGTGGGTTGCATTTAGCTTGGTGGGACACGTAAGTTGGGACAATTGTGTTGAATGGCGAGGATAGGAATGCTCTTGACCCTATTATTCTTATATATATATATATATATATATATATATATATATATATATATATATATATATATATATATATATATATATATATATATATATATTAAAACACAAAAACAATACATATTTCATAAAGTTATAACAAGCACGAAGCAATACATCCTACTAGCATACTATTCACCATTTTCTACATATAATATCCAACTAAGCCAAAATAACACCCACATTCTATTCATTAAATCCGCATATCATCACATCGTTCTTCTCTCTCTCTCTCTCTCTCTTAAAAAATCGATAAATGGTTTCCTTGACCCTATTATTCTTATAACTCCTTGTCTTCCTTCCATCCTTTGTGGAGCCGTATAGGTTTATTAAAATATTTCTAGCACACCTTTTTTGGGTCAACAGACTTGATAAGGCAACTATCAAGAAGTGACAATTAAAATAAAATATAAAAATAATCAGCAGATTACAGGGGGTGAGAGAGGGGCAGATTCAGGGTGCCCTTTGCCTCGCCGCCGCCAGTCTCCCGCCGCCGCCACCTCCTTCCAGCCTGCCACTGACACAACCTATGCTGATTTGCTTTCCACCGCTAAAAGCGAGTGCAAAATGGATCACCTGCCTCCTTGCTGGGAGAGCCCAATAATCATGTGGGTCAGATAAAGAGCTTCTGTGGGCCATATCTGGCTTGTGGGCTTTATGTTTGACACCCTTGGACTAGAAGATAAACAAGGAATAGATCCGGTGGACCAATGGTGCAAGGACAGCAAGCCGTGGTGGGATATAACATTGTCGCTAAATTCTAACTTTTGGCTCAACAGTTTGAACTCAGAAGACATCTGTGTACTGGATACAGCATCTGAACAAGCCATTACAAAAGCTGACTGTCCGTATCTGGCTGGGCGTTGCAGAGGTGACGAACAGTTCCGTTTCCTCCATTCTGGCCCCTGCCGTGAGGGTAATAACTTGAAGTGGGCTGTTCAGAGGGCAAGACTTTCAGCCAACAGCACAAAGAAAGTGCCCTGTGGCTACGATGTCTGTTACGACTGGGAAACATGTTCAGGTAGGTCTATAAACACTTGGCAGTCTTTGATCTGGAGGGTGATGGTTTTGTTTTGTTTTGGGGCTTTTTAATTTAAGGCATGCAGCAGGAAGGGAAAAACACATCATTTCTGGTTTTGAATGTATTTAGAAAAAACACTCATGATCCCTTTGGGGAGAAAGGAGGGATATAAATATTGTAAATAAAAATAAAATAAATAAATTTAAATTAGCAATACATAAACTATAAAACACTGCTAAAAATAAGTGTTTCATTAGTAGAATATTTATAACCCACTCAAGTAATCAAAGTTGAAAATAGATGTCCAGGGAGTCTCCAAAATCTGAAAAAACCTATTTCTTGAGTCCAAATGGGTAGGATCATGTTGTTGGTCTCTGAGACATTTGAAGTTTGTAATATTAAATGAAAACCTTATGTGTGAGATCTATATTTATTTGAAGTTTTCATGAGAGAAAGGAGAGTGAGAGAACGCTGTTTGGTGTTGAGTCTCTAGAAAAATGAAAATCCATGTCAATGCTTGTTATGCAACTTGCCGTTTACACACACACACACACACACACACACACACACACACACACACACACACACACACACACACAGAGAGAGAGAGAGAGAGAGAGAGAGAGAGAGAGAGAGAGAGAGAGCAATTGTGGGTTTTCTTGTAAATTGCCTTAGCTGAAAACACAGGAACAACAAGTCTCCTGCCAGAAAAAAGATGACTTGGCTGGTTACATTCTTTCTCTCCCTTGCTCTTCATATGATCCTTCCTGTTTTAGCCTACATTGCTTGGCGGGACAGCTGGAGCACCAAGCAGGGTCTTCTCCAGGATGATACTACTCATCCTTTGGAATAGTCTCTCAGGGATGTACATCATGCCCCATCTCAATGGATTTTTTTTTTATATAATTTTATTTATTAACCACAAAAACTACAGGGATAATAGGGTAGGGAAAATCATAGGGCAACAAGGGTAACCAACATGAAACAAATGGAAAAATAACTAACGGACGTCGAACTACATTAAAATGACTATTCACACTCTTCAATTATGCTAAACAAAATTAGCTTCATACATATTCCAACCCCACTATCTTTTACCTCCTTACATCTACTAATAATCTAATATTTTATTTTATCTTTTCAACCAATCATAAAATGGTTGCCACCAATCTAGTTTCTTTTTAACATCTCCTTCTCTTAATCTTTCCGTTAAAATATCTAATTCTATCAAGTCATAAATCTTAATTATTAACTCATCAATATCTGGTATCGTCTCAACTTTCCACTGCTGAGCATATAACAACCTAGCAGCAGTAACTATATGTATAGTAATATATTTATCTTTTTGAAATACTACTGATGTCATTATATTCAAAAGAAATAATTCTGGTACGAACAACAGCGTATGTCGTAATATCCCTTCCAATGCCACATGGACCATCCTCCAAAATTTTCTTGCTTTTTCACATGTCCACCACATATGGAAAAAAGAACCTTCCAAATTGTTGCATTTCCAACAAGTACTCGAAACATCTCAATGGATTTTACTGACAACTGAAGCTCATTCATTCTATTCTCAGGGGCACCTTAGGTTGTGGTCTCTTACAGAGTTGGGCAGCCCAATCCAACCTAACTCCCCGCGCGGTAATTCAGCGGCACCAGTGCAGCCTCTGCTGCATCCTGTGGGATGCAGTGGGACATTTGTCCCCTTTCCCCGGGGTAAGCCCCATCAGCTGCTATGGGACAACTTGGACCTGTGCCAGCATTATCACTGGCGCAAGTCCTCATTGACCCCTGCAGGCAGATCAGGCCCAGAAAGAGATGGAGCACTTCAGACTCTAGCCCACCACCTCTTCTCTCCTCCACATTTCCTCTTCTGCTCCACCTCCTCTTCCTTTTCTAATCCAGGGAGTGGAAGGAGGAGACGTGAAGGTGATTGAGCCCCCCCCCACGTTCTGCCTGAGGCAACCACCTCAGTAGGCCTTATGGACGGACTAGCCTTGCTTGCTGGCGAATACCAAAACAAATCCTTCTGATTCCAAGCTCTTTTCTATTCACAGAATCAGAATTACAGTGTACCTGCTTGCTATCATACCAGTGCCCAAAGGATGAGGGCCAGCTCTACTGCACTCAGTTGGGATCTGGGCGCCGCAATATGACATTGACTCTCTGTCCCTTGGGAGCACTGAAATGTGCCAGGATGGGGGTGAACCTGTTGTATCCTGGGAAATGTTTGCCTTAAGTGGGGGTGCAAACTCATTTAGTCTTGTGGAAAGAAATCCAGCGGAATGAACATGTTTTAGAAATATTCTATTCAGAACAAATGTTAATGAATGTTAATCCTTTGGTATCAATTTAAAACAATTAATGAAATATGTAGCCTTTTGTATTTGTTCTAGTGATATTGTTACCTTGATCACTTGTGGTCCAAATATACTACGTTTAGGCCATGAAACCCCCATCTTCTCTTCTGCATTGGTACAGAGTTTTAAGGTTTAACTTCTGGTTTAAGGGTTTGTATATTTCACTGCTTTAGCTTCAATCAAACTTTTCAGTGATGTGTCTGCTCTCTGTATGTTGCAGGGCAGTAAACTGTTCCAAAATGTTGTTGAGAAAATAAGCTTTTGCTGATCCTGCATGAGCAATGATTTTTACCAATTTTGAGTTAAACCATTTTTACCCAAGGGTGTATATATGCATCTGGAGTTAAACACATACACCTGTGAACCGGGAGAAATTGTTAATTTTCAATCTCGATTTCTCTGCTGTGCAGACAAATAGGTATGGAATGAAGAATTTTCACGTGTACTGTACACTGTTTCCCGGTCTCCTTTGTGCTGTCATTTAAACCGAGTTTAGCTTCATATATGAAACATGTTGTCATGCTAAGAATATTGTTGTCTGTCTTGAACAATACCCTGTCTATTTCCCTCCCAAAGAGTCAAAGCTCTCTTGAAATCAATGGCTGCAGGTTTCTCCAGGTTAAAGAAGCATAGCTGGGTCACTGGATGGATTTGATTCAGCTGTAAGGAACTGTAACAATCACTCCGTGATGCTTTCGTAGTGCTACTTCCTTCTGGGTGCAATGTTCCTTTCTCTGACGACCTGCTTTATTAGACCCAAAGAAGAACTCCTCAGAGAGAACTCTTAGAAGAGAAAAGCTAGAATCGATGTGTGAAACAGTGGTCGCAGATGAAACACTGCAGCCTGACCTGTCATGCCCAAGACTGTAGACACAATGCTTGCCAATGGCAGCTATTCATTCCATTGCAAGTCATCCCGTGATTGCGACACACCCAAGCATGTCCCAGAGAGTTCCTTGTGCAAGAATGAAACGGAAGGAAAAAAAAGCACGTCCATCACCCTGAACTCCTTGCAGGAAGGGTGGAATAAAAGGTGATGAATAAACACATAAAGCTGTGGAGGTGGGATTAAAACAAATGATGAACACACACACACACACACACACACACACACACACACACACATAAACAAAGCAGTGGGACAGGCCTTGCTGGAGTCGGGATTCATGGTCCATGGATGGCAATATGCTCTAGTAGTGCTACTGAGAGAAGGAGAAATTGGCAGGCATTTCACAATGGTACAGGAGGATGGGGGGGGAAAACACTGATATGGCTGGTAGTAATGTGGTACCCCATTGAGCAGGTGCCTATTGTGTTGATTGTCGACTCTCGTCAGGCTTTACACAGACTTTAGTATCTCAGTTGATTTATTTACAAGGTGTTATACAGCTCCCTTGCAGGGCTCCTAACAAAAACCTACAGCAGGGTTTCTCCAAGGGAAGGGGGGGGGCTGGGCTGTACTTTAGTGAATTGTGCGCAGTTAAATCACTGTGTGCGAGTACAACATGCTGCAGCTTTTTTTGCCCACAGACAGCCAAGTGCATTAGTCATGTTTGTCAGGGGCAACGTTTGCTGTTTCTATTGATTGCTAGAAAACAGCGATTTAGCAGGCACACTTTCGGGACTTCTGAAGACGTAGGCGTCTTGTAGACATAACCTGGGCATTGAAAAGACCCTACTAGATCTCCCCATGCAATACAACCACAGCCATGCCTTCTCTGCCCTCAGCCATCCTATTCAGTCAGAATATTTGGTCCAGCCTTGCAGGTTAGAAGCAACTCTCAAAGAGAAAAGTTCTTCCTTGATTAAAAAGCCCTAAAGTCAGACTCATTGTTTGCCCTTGCAGAACAGGCAGGCATCTAGTTATCGTGCAGGAAGACCTGGAGCTTTTATGCCCATCGTGAATGTTCTTTCTAAAGAAATCCCAGGATGATTCTCATAGGATTAGTTCTGCACTGGTGGTGTTTTCTTCCCTCGGCAAAAAAAGCATAAGGTAAAAGTACCTTGGATTTATCATTTTAGCATTTCTCCTGTCCGGAGAATCTCCCTGGTGGCTGGCTTGATAAACAGCCATTCTGAAGTGAAGGAAAATTGGCAAATGCATTAATCAAAGTGAAACCAAGCTTTGAGTTATAGAAAAAGTGGAAAGTCAAATCTCAAGAACTCTGTTTAGCGTCACCTTCTTTTGACAGAAAACCTTGTGGTGCTCGACAGAGTGCATTTTGTCAATACAAAGACCATCACTTCTAGTCTTGGCTCCATTATGTTCCTGTTCCTCAACATGCATGTCTGCATGTCTACCCCTGCTAACTGGGCAAGAGGCACTTTTTCAATTGGTGCTCCTCTTATATTTAGCAGGGGGAGAGTAACTGCCCCCCTTTCACCCCAGCACAGTGTCTTTTCTGGTGACTGTTTGCTGGTGTTGTTCTGCATCTTTTTTAGATTGTGAGTCCTTTTGGGACAGGAGCCATTTAATCATTTGATTTTGTCTGTAAACCGCTTTGTGAACTTTTTTGTTGAAAAGCGGTATATAAATACAGTAAAACCTTGGATTGCGAGCATAATTCGTTCCGGAAACGTGCTTGTAATCCAAAGCACTCATATATCAAAGCGAATTTCCCCATAAGAAATAATGGAAACTCAGATGATTTGTTCCACAACCATTTAATCATATAAAAATGATTACAGTAATACAAAATACAGTATAAAGTCAAAATAAAACAAATTAACCTGCACTTTACCTTTGAAAAGAATCATGGCTGGTGTGAGGGAGACGAGAGAAAGGAGAGGAGGAGGAGTGTAGGACGTCTATCACGAACGTTATTGTGTAGGTGTAGGACGTTATTGTGTAGGAAGTCTATCACTAACAGGATCACTGCTATCTGTTGGCTCACTGGACTGAGACTGGGAGACGATTACCCACAATCCCGCAGCGAGAGAGACTACTCGCAGAGGCGTAATGGGCCTCACCGGCGCCTTTCCTCACAGGGCTGCCTCCACGCGCCTTTCCTTCTATGCGCGATCATGAGGGCGGCGTGAGAAGGCAGCCGTTCAGTGGTGGAGCCTGAGCGTAGCGTCCCACGCTCGGAGCAGCTGCTCCTCGGGCTCCAAAACCTACTTGTAATGCAAGACATCGCTTGTTAATCAAGTTAAAATTTATTAATTTTTTTTGCTTGTTATGCAAAACACTCTCAAACCAAGTTACTCTCAATCCAAGGTTTTACTGTACTGTTGTTGTTGTTGTTTTGTTGTTGTTGATGATGATGATGATAGCATGGAAGTTCTCATGGCTTGGTACAATTTCCAAAGAGATAGGATGTATGGGTTTATAAGCCATGTAAAAACAGATAAAAAGTCTTTATATGCTTTTAAACGTCTTCGGACATTTTATGCATTTTTACACAACCAGGATACACACTGTAAAAACTTCCAAACACTAGACACATCAATAAAAACTTTGCAACTAGAGGTTAATACGGGTAATGCCCGTATTAACCTCTAGTTGCAAAATAGTTGCCAGTTATAACAGTCTCCGTTCTAAAATAAAAACTTTGTAAATACAATCCATCTCTTAGCCCTTTGTGCTGTCTGTCACCTTGACAAAGTCCCGAGTGAGGGACGAAACATTGGATTGGATTTACAAAGTTTTTATTGATGTGTCTGATGTTTGGAAGTTTTTACAGTGTGTATCCTGGTTGTGTATATGCTTTTAAACGTCTTCGGACATTTTATGCATTTTTAAAGACTTTTTATCTGTTTTTACATGGCTTATAAACCCATACAGTACATCCTATCTCTTTGGAAATAATAATAATGTCTGTACATTTGCTTTCAAGCATAAACATGTTTTGCATGTGAGCTCTGCTGTGGGGCTACAGTCTATGCAGTCACTTTTGACCATTTAGGAAGCACATGAGGGACAGTCACAAATGTGTCAACAGTAGATTTCAGAGGCTTCGTGCGTGTTATGGGAGCATCTGTATCTTTGGCCAGGTCACTGCCCACTTCTGAGCTTCAACTACAAGGTGACTCTTCCCCTTACTTTATGCAACATCCCTCTTGCTACTGCCTTGGAAGATGGGGGCCTCTCCCACACTCCATTCAGCACTTCCCCCAGACCTCTTCAACGCCACCAGTCCATGTCTCTAGCTAGTTACACCTTGACTATTGTTATAAACAATTAAATGGCCCTGTATATGCTAGGTATACATACCCAAAAATTTCATTATAACTTCCCCCCCCAGGATGTCTGCTCACATATGTAAATATAAAATTATATAAAAATGGCAGAACAGGGACCAAGTGCCATTTGATCTCTCCGCTCCAAGAACGGTGTCCTCTTTACAGTCATTTCCACCTGGCTACCAGCAGAGGGTGGGGTGAGACACCAAATCTCCTTCCATCAGACTGGCAGAGACTCGTATGATACTATGACAAAGCCCAAGTAAACGTACATGAAATAAACTGTATAGGTCTTGGTAGTTGTTGTAGGTGGCCCCTATGGGAGGGGTGGAAGGGTGAGGTAGAAATGTCTTAAATAAATTAGTTCCTTCTCTTTTTCCTCCACCTCCCCTTCCCCAGGAGTCTCCCATGTGTCTCTTTTTAGACTATGAGCTCCTTTGGGTCAGGGAACTGGTTTCTCATTCACCAAAGCAGATGGTGCTAAAGATATGGTACCTTGCATTTACCAAAAAAGGTAGGTAGCAATCTAAAATAAAATAAAAAAAATAGTAATGAGAACAAATGTGTTTTAAAATACACTGCTTTTTAGCAATTCAACTTGGAATGTATTCACAGGTGCTGCTTTTGGACTGTCTTGCACCTCTTGCCCCTATGAAATATAGGTCAGAATACATAGTACTGGCTCAGAGGAACTATGGCTTTGACTTGCTGTATACAGCAGTCCTATGTCTATAGCCATGTGCACTGCTGAATGTCATAGCAAGAGTTAGGACTGGGCCCTACAGCCACAGTACTATGCTCACTTACATGGAAATCAATGCCACTGAGATCATTAGGACTCTTAAATAACTCCATACAGTTCTGAAGCCTTTCCCACTGAACTATCTTCAAGGTACTGTATCTCCAAAATGATCTTTTCAAAGCAGCTTGCTTTTCTCAGAACGTTGAGGATGTTTGTGCATTATGAAAAGAACATACCTAGTGCACTTCCTATACGTTAACCAGCGGGTGGCGCAGCGGGTTAAACCGCTGAACCATAAGCTGTCGATCGAAAGGTCGGCAGTTCGATTCCCGCGACGGGGTGAGCGCTTGTTGCTTGGCCAGCTCCTGCCAACCTAGCAGTTCCAAAGCATGTCAATGCGAGTAGATAAATAGGTACCGCTTGCGGGAAGGTAAACAGCGCTCCGTGTTCCAGCTGCATGCTACGCGCTGCGGCAAGGAGAGTCATGCTGGCCACATGACCACGGAGGCGTCTTCGGACAACGCTGGCTCTTCGGCTTTGAAATGGAGATGAGCACCACACCCTAGAGTCGGACACGACTGGACTTAATTGTCAGGGGATACATTTACCTTTTTTTAGTGCACTTCCTATACGTTAACCAGTCTTATAGTACAGACCTTAAATCTTGCACTTGAAAATAACATACTAGCATGATTGCAACATGTGAGAATGAGACTCTTAAGCAGGTTGATGTTTAGGAATTACACTGCTGCAACTTTTTTTTTTTTAAAACTTTATTGATATAAGATACACAATTGATTTGAGATTTGACTATTGCAGGGTTGCTGAAAAAGTCTCAGCGTGAGCGTGTACATTCTGTTTGCTTATTGCAATAAGACTTCTGTAAAGGGTGTGGGTTATTGCAGGCTGACGCAGGCAATGAACAACAGTGCCAAATGAAGCCCCCACCAATCATGTATAGAGGCCTATCCAAGTGTTTGACAATTCTACTGTTTTTGAAGTCCAGCAAACCAAGAGCAGCAAAAACAGGAAGTTTATTGATCCCCTGGAGGTGGGCCATACATGGCTGGTGGACTGCGATTGGCTTGGTGGTCACAAGATGTGCCAACCTGGCTTCCTGTGTAGTCCTTTCCCATTCTCTTCTTACCTCCCATTTTAGTCCTATACAGAGGTCACATTTCCAATTCATGTGTATGCCTTTGGTAGTGATCTCCTATTAGGGAGCTAATCCCAGCGTGCTCCAGCCAAAGTGAAGCCTCATTAGTTTTAATGAGAGAAATTAAGCTGGAAATTAAGCTATTTAGCTGGAGGAAGTAAGAGGAGGCCGTGTAACGGCCATGCCGGCCCGGAGGGAGACGGGGATATGGCGGCTGCCATCCCCACCCCACCTCGGGCTGGCTCGGCCAATAGCCCACTTCCCTCGCTGCCTGGACCGCCCCCACTGGGACTGGACTTATCTCCGGTGGCCGCAAGGGTGATCCGGCACCGGAATGAGGGTGGGCGGCCTCCGTGCCAGCTGCCCTTACTCCTGAGTCATCGCGAACGTGCTTTAGGGCACATTCGTGACGGCTTCGGGCAGCGGAGCGCTCGTTCCGCTGCCCAATCGTTCCATAGGATTGAGCTGTAAGTCCCTGATATGACTGTATGCCTATCCCACAACCAGCCTGATTCTGATCCTAGGTATACGCTGGTTACAGTGATCAGATGCAAAGGAAAGAAGGAGGGAATTATATGCACAAGAGTCATGCACTCCTTTAGTCATGTACAAGAGGGAGCTTGTTATAAGGAAACAACCCTTCCCTCCTCTGCACTACCTATGAAAGAAACAGCAGTCCAGTCCTCCCTTGTCTTATTACCCTAATAAATATCTATACGCTCGTTCCTGACATTCCGTCACTACCTCTTGGTATTCACTGCACTCAAGCAGAGTTATCTTTAACATTTTCAAGCTCAGAATCCATCTTTATCCCCAGCCTACAACATGGAACCCAATTAAAGGATCTCCAATAACCTCCACCACAGGTCCTCCATTTTTAACCATACATATCCACCTCTCTCTCTCTCTCCCTCCCTCCCAAAAGACAAAAAACTTTGAAAAACCACCAAGCTAACTAGACAGTGGTGTTACTACTGGGGAAATCCACCTTAGGTTGAAGTGTGACTCAGCTGTGAGTCCCAATTCACCAGTTGAAGACCAATGAACTAGTGTGGTCAAGTAACAGAACTAAGCAGGAGATGATGCAGATAGGAGCAGGCTTGGTTCTTTCAATGTATTGGGTCAGCAGGTGCAGAATGGTGGTTTAATACCAACTTTGGTGGTGTCTCCAAGGGCATTCTTTTGTTTTCCCCCATATAAATGCATGGCTATTCACGTCCATGGGGAAAAGTAAAGCACCATACTTGAAGATACTTTTGCAATATGAACAAAGTCTATCCGACCTTCCATGACATTGGATGGCTTGGCTCTCCTTCACAGGGATCGGGGGGGGGGGGGGAGGTGTTGCACTTTCTCCCAGAGGACCATGAAATGTACAAGTCTTCTGTCCCCATAATCACCATAGTGATGGACACTTTGCTATTTTTTGGCTGCAATCCTATACTGTACACATTTACTGAGGAGTAGGTCCCTCAGGCAATCCTGAACTCAGTGGGATTTACTTCTGAGTAGGCAAGCATAGGATTGGGCTGTATCTAATATATACAGTATATAACATACCGTATATATTATTATATATATCTCATTCTCTTGTCCTCTTCACTGCTCAGCAGATTGCAAGACCTGCCCTGCTATAGACTTATCTTAGTTGTTAGGAGCTTTGTGCATTGCACGGTCTTATGCTAACAACTGTGATGTTCTCTCCCCGGCACTTGAGGATGCCGGCCTCACATTCAGTCATCGTCTGCTGGGCGACATTTCCTTCCACCTTGACACAAATGCTTATTCCTGTGCCGCTGCAGTGTCCAGACTCTCTGCATGCGCAGCTGTTGGTTGGGTCTGAGCAAGACAACACAAAACAAGGAGCCACAGTTGTAATAACAGCAACAGAGAAATACCTCTGGCACACAACTGAAGTGGGCACAATTACAAAAGCTGCAACATTGGAACCAGAAGTACTGTTTTTGTATGAAGGAGGGGGTGGATCGAGAGGCTTCAGAAGGGAAAGGGGATTTAAATCCCCTTACCCCTGCCGCAGTGACTTAGTAGTTAAGACACTGAACTGCAGACCAGAAGGTCGGTACGACAGCAGTTTGAGACCTGAGTGCCATGTGACGGAGTGAGCTCCCATCTCCTGTCCCAGCTCCTGACAACCTAGCAGTTCGAAAGCAAGAAACTGCAAGTAGATAAACAGGTACCGCTGCAGGGAGAAGGTAACAGTGTTCCATTAGTCATGCCGGCCACATGACCACGGAAGTGTCTTTGGACAGCGCTGGCTCTTCGGCCTTAGAAACGGAGATGAGCACCACACCCTAGAGTCGGACACAACTGGCTTTCGATCAGAGGATACCTTTACCTTTACCCCTGCATAAGCCTCCCAATCTGCAATGGGTCTCCTTGGATTGATTTTGCTAGCACAAGTCTGAGGAGAGAAAGAGGGTGGGGAGGCTGCAGAAAAGGGGGATAGGATTCATCATGTGCCATCATCACCAGATCCACTCTCTCCCACAGCCTCCCTGCCCCCTCCCTGCCCAGTTTCACCCTCCCCACCCTGTTCCACCCTCCCCCTACCGCCTTCCCCGCCATCTTACCTGCCTCGCTGGGACTCTACAGTTCCGTCAATGTGCGCGGGAAGGCCCAGACCTTCCTGCCAGCGCCCCACCAGTGCGCTACTCACCGTGCTGCTGGAAGGCGTTTTACAGCCGATTTTTGACAGCAAATTCTGGTGGAACATGCATTCCGCCGGCACTCACAGCCCATAGGATTGGGCTGTAAGTGATGTTCCTAACTCTACAGGACTGTTCACTAATAAATCAAGCTGCTTAGGGGGCATTTCTCAGAAGTTTTCAAATGTCAAGCAACCCAACCAGCTGTGACGTCTGAGAGGTCAGTGACAAACGATAGTGATGCTGGAAAGAGGGAGTGGTTGATGCCATAGAGGACTAGCGATCTGTGCAGGTGCAAAGGGCTGCCCTATTCTTCTCAGGTGCAGTGGTTTTCTATCCACTCAGCTCCAGTGGTGCAACCCTCAGTAATGTTCGTCCAGTGCCAGTGGCGTCACTGCAGGGGGGGGCGTATGTCCCGCTGCGATCGGAGCCTCCGTTACACGGAGGAACGAAGCGGCCCCACCCCCTCGCCTTCGGAGCCTTTCAGGGAAGCGAGAGCAACGCGCAGGGAGTCTCCTGCATGTTGCTTTCGCTTCCCTGAAAGGCTCTGAAGGCGAGGGGGCGGGGCCGCTTCGTTCTTCCGTGTAACGGAGGCTCCCATCGCAGCAGAACTTAGAGCTCCACCCCCCATGCAGTGACGCCACTGTCCAGTGCCACACCTGGGCCAGTCACCAGTCCAAAGAGAGCTGACTCTGTGTCCTTCTGAGCTCCCTTCTTCCTGGATGAGCCTCAGGAGAAATATTTTGCCACCCAATACACAAAGACTATGGGCACAGTGGTGGTTTCGGAGATCAGCAGTGGGCCATTCTTTGGACCCAAAGCAGCTGCCCAGTGATGCTGATTCATGATGCGGGACCAACTCCCACAGCAGAGGCAGGATAACCAGTCTATATAAGCCAGACTGGAGTGCCTAACAAGCCAAGGACACTAGCAGCAGTTCTGTTTGCCTGCAGACCAAATATGACTCTAATAAGGGGGCTGAATTACATAGTCCTGCATTTTATCCAGGACTTCAGTTCCTGCATTCCTAAGGAGCAACAGGATTTAAAACTGTTCTGATCCAACTAGATGACGAGACCTGTGATCAGATCTCCTGTGCTTTATAAATGTGTTAATGGGGGAGAAACAATGATTGGGAAAAATGACTGCTGGAAAAGGAGGGTTTGACCTTCTCCCACCCATGCTGTTTTCCCAATCCAAATTGACCACCCAGAGCTGCTATTTGCCCCATAGGGGAAAAGGCATGGGTGCTATATGGGGGTATGGTTGGCGGAAGGGAAGGCAATTCAAATCAGGGAAATGATGCAGGGGAATGGGTAAACCGCTGCCCAGAGCCCAGAGTTATAGCCCATAAACTTACCGTCACACATCTCCCACAAGTGGCATGAGTCACAGGATCTCTCAGCTGCAACAGGGGTTCTGCAGTTTTCCTTGCTGACCAAAACATACTGCCTGCCCATGCACTCGAGAGCGTGCAGCTTGCAAACAGTAAGTAACGTGTTTCTCCTGGTTCTCTCGTTTGTAACACAGATGTCTAAGGAGGAGCTGAAAAGGAAAGCAAGACATCACGTGTTGAGCATGTGTCTGATCTTGGCACTCTTTGATTGGATGATCTGGCACGTCTCCTTAGTTCCGGCTAACAGATGTCGAGCTGTCATTTGGTATTAGTAGAGTTTGAACTTAGCTAAATTAATGGACAACGAAGTCAGGTGTAATGATGAAACAGAGTAAAGAGGGGCTAAGCTAGATTTTATTGTGAACAAAGCTCAAAGGTTTCTCCAAAGCTCTCTAATCTGTCATGGGCTCATGCCCTTCAAAACGCAATGTTTCGATAAAAAGGAGGTCATGTTGCAGACTTCAGACCCAACTTACTCACCCACATTCATATGGCATCTTGCACACACATTTTGTCTGCTCAGCTTTTTCCCATGGCTGGCAATCAGGCTCTGCAGGTCTTGTATCCGCAATGGGCACTGAGGTGAAAGAAAAACACAATATCTAGAAGAAGATAGAAAAGCAGACAGCAGCCTCTCACCTCCAGTGTTCCAGAATAGTCTCTTTAGCTTCAATGAGACTATTCATAGCACTGTTTTGAGCCAAGATTCCCCAAGGACCAAGCCAGTGTTTTGCTTGTAAATGAGAGGTGGCAAGGCTGATAGAGTCATGTTCTTTGTCCTGGAAGGCCCCCACATGAATCTCAAACATGGTGAGATATGTTGTGGATGCCTACTCAGAGCTGCTTCAGAGGTGGCAGACCATAAGCAAAAGAAAGCTGACCCATAGACCAGAGATTATTGATCGGGGGAATCCATACTGCTTGGGTGTATGAGAACCAAATGATGGGGGTATGGGAATTGATCTCTGAACAATTTTTAAAAATTGCTGTTAGATTAGATTATTAACTATCACCGAAGGTATGGGGACATATCGGGCAATCCATTGGGGGTCTGTAATCGTAAAAAGGTTAAGAACCCCTGTCTTAGACGGATTATTAAAAAGAAAAGAATTAAATAGACCAATCACCTTTTGCCACAAAGCTCCAAAGACTTAAAATTGGTAATACATAGCGTTTGGATTACAAAGTGTATTACAAGTGTATACACTTTCTGAATGTGCAAAGTGCTTCACATATATCACCTTGACATAATCGTTACAACAGCCCCGTATTATATGCATCATTCATATTTTCCAGTTGCCTAAACCCACCTAGTCAGTTCATAGTACTGTACAAGCAAGAGTCAAACTGGAGAAAGTCCTGATTTTGCAGCTCAGTTTTTAACATAACAGAATTATACATGTTTACTCAGCAGTAAGTCCCATTGTGTTGAATGGAGCTTACTCTCAGGTAAGTATGTATAGGATTGCATACATGTAGGATTGCATAGGATGCAGCGCGAACCGTTTTGGCACCCCTGCATCAGTGGGGGGGGGGGAAGCATAGGATTGGGCTGTTAGTCACTACACTATATCAAATCTAAAAACAAAATGAATTGTTTTCTTTTTCTCTGGCCAAATTCAAAAGTGTACAAACTGTTTCCCATTTAGGCAGGCGAGTGTCTTGCATTCAAGAAACTTGGAGCAGGCATCAGCAACCAGTGCCAATTGCCCATCAGAATCCGATCTTTCACCATCAGTCACTAGGTAAAACAAACCAGGTTCAAACCCTGGTTTTAGATCCTGGCTTGCTCTAACTAAATAGAGTTAGAATAAAGCACAGTACCTTGACTGTGTAAATAATTGGAACTGGGATTTACCCAAAAGCGAAAGTGGAAGCTCTCATGCTCTTCCCCTGGTGCACAAAGGAGGAGAGGGAAGGGGAACTGCATGAGCCCAAGAACCATGTAAGGTAATTTTCACAATGTTATTTAGACTCTGTCTCCAATACGGATCCCGCACAAGCCCCGCTCTGCCATCTGCACTTCAGGGGTCATCACTGAGCCTCCCTCCCTCCATGTGACTTGAGAGTGTCCGTTGCATTGAATCAGTGCAGCAATAGCTCCAAAACTCTCTTATGGAAATCACCTTAATTCATTTGTGTTGCAGAACACTTTGAAAGTTGCTTTTTTTCAAAAAACATCACAGCATTTTTCTCTTTTGAAAACATTCAAAATATGTAAGAACAAGAGGGGGGGGGATAATAAACTAAATTGACAGCTTGATGACTGGTCTTGAGGGCCTTTAAGTCAATGAAAAGTGCATCTTCCCCAAAATTAATTTCACATCTCCCTCTTTGGAATCTCCTGGGTGACTGGATCTGTCATTTCTCTCTAGTTTACAGTGAGGCACAGAGGAAGCTATTGATTTCTCGAGCCTCAGAAAGGCCAATTATGTTTACTTTAGAATTTCACACAGAGACAGTTAAGCCAGCTCATCCATTTGTAATATACGCTTTTCAAGACACGCCATTCTTCTGTATATCTTATTTTTATGCATGTTTGGGTCTTTTTATTGTTCTCATCCGTCATCCACTTGCTCTACCAATGCTCTTCTTCTGCCTCCTCCCATGGCCCAGTAGTGAAAGAGTTGGCAACTGGAGGCCTTCAGCCAAATTCCCTCACCATGGAGTAGTAACGGAGCACACTTTAAAATGGCGGAAAGGTGAGGAATTTGGACACCAGATTACATACAGACACCAGATTGCTTTTTGCATCAAATCTAAAACACCTTGGAGTCCCAGCAAAACCTAAATGTACCTGTCCCACTGCATTCCCAGGAGCCATAGCTCAGTAGTAAAATGCATGCTTTGAATGCCCAAGTTCTGATTCAGTCCCCAGCATCTCAGGTAGCACAGCTAGGAAAAAGCAAGCCTAGCAGGGAGGATGGTGGGGTATTTCCACAACAGGAACCGAGGCTCTGGATGCTGTCTCATGGTTGCTGCATCTTTCAGTGATGCTGGGAGCCACAGGAAATGAAGTTCCCATGGGTCCCTGAACTACTGGACACTGCAGCACTTTGAGGCCGAATCCCAACCTTCCTTAAAAAAATGGCCCTTGCAGATATGCCTTTATTATGGCAAAAGAGAGTCAATACTGCAAACTGGCAAATATTGGGTTGTTTTTGCACAAAAAAAAGGGAGGAGGAGGATATGCCTTCCTCCGAAGAGAGAGGTTTATTGAAACTCTAGTTGTGAAGGTGCAGGAATAGGGTCATTCCATGTCGAATCAACCAATGAAAAATCCATTTTGGAACTTGATGTGATGGATTTTGTTCATTTTTGGTACATTTGTACCTTACCATGAGATGTTAAACCGCTGAACCATGAGCTGTCGATCGAAAGGTCGGCAGTTCGATTCCCGCGACGGGGTGAGCTCTCGTTGCTTGGCCAGCTCCTGCCAACCTAGCAGTTCCAAAGCATGTTAATGCGAGTAGATAAATAGGTACCGCTTGCGGGAAGGTAAACAGCGCTCCGTGTTCCAGCCGCATGCTACGCACTGCAGCAAGGACAGTCATGCCGGCCACATGACCACGGAGGCGTCTTCGGACAACGCTGGCTCTTCGGCTTTGAAATGGGGATGAGCACCACACCCTAGAGTCGGACACGACTGGACTTAATTGTCCGGGGTCACCTTTACTTTATGAGATGTTTTTTAAATTTTTTTTCCAAAAAATGTTGTCCATCCGTTTTTGAGATATTGAATTTTCAAAATTGCCTAAAAAGCCAAAATTCACTAGCCACCATACCTTCAAATGCCATTTACAAGCTACAGACATGGGACAGGAGTCATTTTAAAGCTTATGAATAGGGCTTTCATTTGATATACAACATGACACAATTGTAAATTTTTGAGAAATTCAAAAATGTTCAAAAAATATTTATTTTGAATTTTTGGAAAAATTGATTTTTTTAAAATTTTCAAAAAAAATCACACTTAAAGGTATATGTCTTGTAGCCAGTCAGTCAAAATTTCAAGGTGGTACCTCAATGGTATCATACACAAATTAAATTTTCTTGTTGGCAGTGACCAGGAATTAAACTCCTCAAGTCCATTTTTCTACATTTTACATTGATAAATTATGTGGTAAACTGAAATGAATCCAAAAATTTATAACAGAGAGTGAGGTGTGTGTGTGTGTGGGGGGGGGGAGATAGGGTAGGCTATCTTGGCAGAGGAACTAAGTGGCTTAAAGCTGTATCAGGGTCCAAATACTCAGACTCCTTAATATGACTAGGACCAGGAATTTCATAATTCTCAGGAGGAATTTTCAAATAAATTGTTTTCCATCTGACAAGGCTTCTCTTTTCCTAACTGCAATCTGCATGAAGTGCATACTTTCATGTGTGGTTTGATTTCACTATTTAGTGAAACCATCCGATCAGTTACTTTCCTCAAGTCTTTACTAACGCAGTGTCCCCTTTTTTAAAAAGGGTTGCAACAGTTTTTTGACCACTTATTCTCCTCCAATTTTTAAATCATGTAATTATCAGTTAATGAATTAAATTTAAGACTAATAAAGCAGCTTCACAACAAAAATGTCCTACCAGGTGCGGAACATCGGTGGAGCGCGTGGAGCAGGAGCTCCAGGCGCTCGGGTGCGATTGGGGGAATTGACGGAGCGCTGGATTGGCCCACCCGCCCTCCAAAATGGAAGTCAGCCTGTTCGGCTCCAAAATGAGCGGTAAACGGGTGGGGGGGCGCGTCAACGTCACGCAAGGGCGCAGGCCCCACCCCAGCGCGCCCGGCGCCAGACGCGTGTGCCGTCATCTCTGTGTCCTACCTAGAAAGTTTCACTAAAAATACACTGTCCAATTCATCTGTATTCAGATCCAAGGATCATAGTGGGACATACCTCTTCTCCTGCACTGGGCGTCATTGACATCTGGTGACCATTTCAAACTAGGTTCACACAAAAGGAGAGCGGCACCTTCCAGTTCCATGTCACTGGGGCACGACAGTTTTATCTTCTCTCCAATTTCATATGTAGGTTTCACTGGGTCTCCACTCAGCCTTCCTTCCAACTCAGGTAACAAGCAAGCTGTTTCTAAGGAATAAAGATGGGAACCAAAAATAAAACATGGGATTTTCTAAGGCAATCATCCTCAGCCTTCGCAGAGGCAGCAGCATGCACACTGAACACCAGCTGCTGGGGAGCAACAGTGGGGAAAGAACACGGCCTTCATGCCTTTCTTCTGAACATTCAGGAGGCATCCGAGGGAAACATCGCTGGAGAAGATAGACCTCTGATTTGATTCAGCAGGGCTGTTCTTATGACAGGGGACCCACCTTTAAACTTAACCTGCATCGACTCCCGGCAAGTAAGGGCCTCCGGGGCAGAGGCCGGCGGCCCTTACTCCCCCGGCGGACCATCCATGTGCCTGCCGGTGAGGGTAAGCCCTTCACCGGCCAGTGCAGGGGAGGGCGGAAAGGCAGCGAGGGAGGGTGGCCATTGGGCGAACCAGGCGGGGAGAGGGCGGGGATATCGGTGGAGGGCTCCACCGATATCCTAGGTCCATTCCTGGCCCGGTTCGGCATTACTCCCTGGCTCAGATGCATGCCAGCTTCAGAGCTGGTGTGCATCCGAAGAGGCCCATAGGGCCCCGGCCAGCTTGCATCTGAGGAAGGGGACAAACGTCCCCTTCTCCCGAGGTGCTCCCGGGCTGTCCTGGGGCAGCCCGGGAACAGGATAGGATGCGCCGGCAATCCCTTTAAGCTGGCCGGGCATCTTTACACAGGATTGCACCCTAAGGCAAGGGCTTAGTTTATCACTCATCCCACCAAGGACTATGAATAAAACCAAACGTGGGTAGGGCCACATGTTATGCAGTGACCAGAGTGTAGGGTTGAGCTGAGGGGTCCCCGATTCAATCCCCACTCAGTCAGGAAGCTCACAGTGTGACCTAGGGCAAGAAACTGCAACTCAGCCTAGACCACCTCACCAGGTTGTTGTGTAAATGGGGAGGGAGAACTACACATGCCACATTGAACTCCTTGAAGAAAGAACAGGATAGGATTTTTTTTTTCTTAATTTATATCACTAGCTCTTGGGAACTAGAAGGGGAGAATGGCACCTGGGAATGGCATTGCTCCTGCCTTTTTCCTGGCAAACGTACCCATGTCTTTAACAGCTGCATGACTGGCAAAATGTCAACAAGCACATTTTTTCTTGCACAGAAATGTAAATGGTGAATTGTGCTGCACAGGCAGTCCTATGGAAACCTACTCTGGCAGTCTATCTGCCCCATGATCCACTTGAGGCCTTCAGCACATGTAGCTACAGGATCTCCCACTAAAGCATATCCGTTATTGCAGGCGTACAGGATGCTTTTCCCCACAGGGTATGATGAATCAGTATCCTAAAAGGAAACAGGCATCATTGAATCACTAGATGCAAAGATGACAAAGAACAATAATATCTCTGCGTTAGGCCAATAACCCACCTATCCCAGTACTTTATTCTAACTCTGGGCGTGGAAGAAGTGAGAGGACTGGGGGTGTAACTGGGCAGGGAGGAGGAGGGAGAGGGTGGAGCTGGCAGCAATGGCTCACGCCAGATTTTTTTCCCATCCACATAGCAACATTGTATAGTGCGTGACCGGGCCACTGCCAGAAACAGCATGCAGTGCCGGCAGTGCAGCAGTGGCCTGCCTGGAGCCCCCGAACCAGTAAGTCAGCAGTGGGAGGTGGGCTGTTGGCGGGGATGGGGAGTGGGAGGACTGGGGTGCAACTGGGCGGGGGGGGGATCTAGCGGCAATGGTGCACGCCAAATCTTATTCTCTCTGTTTTTAAATCTCCCTGCCACTTTACCAAGGAGTCCCATAGGCAGCCATGTCACTGGAGCGTGGCGGGGAGGGCGGACCGCCTGGGTGTGACGCGCGCAAAGGGTGACGTGCGGTCCCGCGCGCAGCGCGCAGCGCGCATCACCTCCGCTCCAGGAGAAGGCCTCAGAGCGTCCGCCCTCGGCGGAGGTCCGAGGCCTTCTGATGAGGCCCAATACGGCGACGTCATATTTATTAGGTTTTTCGCGCCTGCGCAGAACGTTTGAGGGCAAAAGGGCAGCCCTTTGCCTTCAGAAACGTACTGCGCATGCACGAAAAACCTAATAAATATGACGTCGCCGCATTGGGCCTCGTCAGAAGGCCCAGACAGCCGGCCGGAGAGGATGTCTCCGGAGCCGGCAGCAGCGGAGGCTGCTGACAGCTCCGGAGACATCCTCTCCGGCCGGCTGTCGCGGCGGCCAGGGGGTCATTAGGGCGGTGCGCGCGCCCTAGTGACGCTCCTGCCCATAGGTGGCCCCAGAGATTATGCAGAGGTAAATAAAAATAATTTTACTTACCTCCTGTTTGCTCTCAGGTCGCCCTACTCCACCATTGGATGCAACGTGCGCTTTTTTGGCATGGCTGCATTGGCGCCGGTGGTGGTGGCTAGGATTGGGGCCCAAGTCACACTACTGTAGTTACACACAGGACATGAACATTCTCTTATGCTTCACCTACTTGAACATATCCATTTTCCAAGGGAGGAGGTGATGGACAGGATTCGGTGCCAAATGCAGATACATCAAAGCAGTGTGGTTCTATGGAACTGTAAAGCAAAACATTTCAAAATACTTTTTTTTTTTAATTGTGAAAGTCCATGATTATATATTTTTTTATTTTTTTCAAAGATCAAGGGTTGTGTCACTCTTTATTTCAAAATGCTTCACTTCTCAGAGAGATTTGTTCCATTAAACTTCAATTATATGAACATTACCATCGTGGGGAGGACGGACTCCAAACGGAACAAGAGTTGCATGATGCTCATTAGTTTCATTTTTCTTTTTTTCTCATTCGAGTTTAAATAAAATATTCCAAACCCCTGAACCTCACACGAAAATGTTGATGTGGAGCTTGTGCTTTTTCCAAGACTGAGCTTGCTCCCTTGCTCTCTTCCCATCACTTTTCCCATCTATCACTTTGAAATTGTCACCATTATGGAAGGGTTGCATGGTCAGGCAAATGGGTTGCTTTGTGTATTGCTCGTCTTCTTGGGCTGGCAACAGAAGAACAACAGACCCTAGCCAGCATACTTCATTTTCACCTACCGAAAATATTGTAGCTCCTCATCTTCACATGGATGGGTTTCAACTCTTTCTCCAATGCAGGACCTTCCGCCACCACTAGGGTACGGATTATTACAGCTTCGACTCCTTGATTTCCTTCCTTCTGTACAGGAACTCCATGAGGACCAGCAGCTCCAGCCGCCATCAATGACTCCTATATATAATGACAGGGAGGGTCACCCTTCATTTTACAGTGCATCAGACAAAGCACACTTTAATAGCCAGTCCCTAAATCCAGCTGTAGCATGTTCTGCCTCTTCCCTAGAGGGAAGAACCTGGATTCTGGACTATGTCTGTACATCCAGAAGCGTCGTATGATGGGGGGCCCTGTGGCCCTGGGCCCCAGGCACCATGTGGGGGTGCTGCTTCCAGGGGCGCCGATATGGGGGAAAAAGTTTTAAAGGGCAGCTTCAGCGCTGCGCTCTGCTTTTTTCCCCATAACGTGAGGCGGGGGCAGAGGCAGACGCGGCGTTAGCGTGGATCCTGCTGGCTAGCTCGCTCTGCATTTGCAAAGGGCTGAAAAAGAAAGATGGAGGACTTGTTAAAATCAATACCTGAGCTGAGGAAACAAAAGGGGAGGGAGAGCGGTTGTCTAAACTAAGGAGCGCCAAGGAGAGACAGCCGCGTTAAAAGCAAAAGAGTCTGGAGGCTTGTGTGGCAGTGCGGAGAGCCCAGGAGAGCCCATATCCTCAAAAACAAGTAAATCTTTGCTTCTAGCATTCATTTCTGTCAATATTCATTACTTTACTGGGTCGCTAATTTAATTTTCCTATTTTACTGGGCTGCACTGTCCTGAAAGATCTAAAAGGGAAGCAGTATGTCTACTCAGAAGTAAGTCCCATTATAGTCAATGGGGCTTACTCCCACGTAAGTGTGGATAGGGTTGCTGCCCCCTTAAACACCTTTTTAAATAACTAAAAATACATATAAGTTAAAGAAATAGCTGTCCTTTGAAGAACCTGATGGATCCAGTGATATGAACAACTTCTTAAAACTGGCTAAGTTTCTTCTACATCTAAAAGCACTGTCTCTTTTGTTGAAAGATCTAAAAGGTAAGCAGTATGTCTACTCAGAAGTAAGTCCCATTATAGTCAACAGGGCTTACTCCCATGTAAAAGCACTGGCTCATGATGAAAGGACATTAAATCCATTTAAATAAATAGCTTGCACTTGCTGTAACGGAATATGTGAACAGCAACACCACTGGCGGCAGGGAGTATAGAGGGGGAGCAGAAGGGAGGAGGGGCCCGGGGCGGAAGGTTGAATTTACGCCCCCCGAATCGCCGCCGCCGCCTTTGGCGGCAGCAAGGAATATAGAAGGGGAGCAGAAGGTAAGAGGGGGGCAGAAAGTTGAGAGTGTGCCCCTAGTACATTTTGGGCTAGAGACGCCACTGTGTACATCAGTCATATTTTGTTTCCTTAGCTAATGATAACTAAGCTACTGCTTTCAGTTGTCTAGCTATAGGTCTCAGTTCAGCTGCTTCCACTCTTAGATGGGAAAATAGGTGAGCTGTTAACTGCTGCCCGCCTATATTCCAAACACAGCTGCAACTACTTCAACACATCTGTGTGCAGAATATACAGTACTACAGACAGCAGTTGGGTCTTTTGCCAAATCTAAGTCAAAGGTAGTACAGGTGGGCCCCCATATCCACTGATCTGCTATCCACGGTTTCAGTTATCCACGGATCGCGGGGATCCCCCCAGGCTTCTACTTTTTTTCCCAGTAAGCTTCACTTCTTGCTTAAATAAACAGGAGAAGCAGCCTCTGGCTGCTTATTGCAGGCAAGTAGAATGAGACTAAATCCTAGAAAGGCTCTGCAAGGTTAACAGAAACCTTGCAGAGCCTCTCTTCTCTAGGACTTAGTCTCGTTCCACTTGCCTGCAATGGAGGCTGCTTCTGTTACTTTTTAGGAGGAAACAAAGCTTGCTGAAAGAAAAATAAGAGCTGTGGGGGGCGCACACGCCTGCCCGCAGAGGAGGCAGGGCTGTGGGCCCTCAGGAAACCATGGAGGGGGTGTTCGCTCCTATCCACGGTTTCAAGTATCCACGGAGGGGCCTAGAACATATCCCCAGCGGATATGGGGGGAGTACTGTATTTTTGCAGTGGCTCTAAATATTTTATTAACGTTGAGGAATAAACAATTAAAATAAACATTTTATTGACATTGAGGAAGGAGGGATTACACATTGCTCAATCTGCTTTAAATACCTGTAATCTTCAAATAGAAGAGAAATTACTTACCTGGCTGGTCTTGGACAAGAGTTCCTAGTTCACAAGCTGCTCCAAAAGTATATGGCTTGCAGAAACATAGGCACTGAGTTCCTTCGATGGCTGGTTGGCCACCATTTTGGCATGGTCGACACTTGCAGGGATCATTCTCACTCATGTACTGCTCAATGGCTTGTTTCAGGTGATGCCGTTTGACGGAGGCACACGGTACTTCTTTCACCAGCTCATATAATGGTGTTAGCTATACATAATGGACATATTCAACTTTAGAGAACAATTGGAATAATTCAGTCTGGAACGTTATTGTTACATTTAATCTCCTTTCACTGTATCCCCCCCCCGGTGCCCCCCGCCACCCCATTACCGTTGTTGTGTTTTAATTCAAGCCTGGAGTTTGAATTAAATTCCTGGAGAAAACAGGAGTTGCATCTTACAAATTTAACTAATGTAGATAACATGAATGTTATTTAAGTTGTTTCATCTAAGTCTTGTTTGAAGTTTAGTTTCGTTGGATGGATTTGAAAATAAAAATAATAATCATTGGAAAGATGTGAGTTAAGGTTTTCATGGCCAGCGTCTTTGAAAATCATTGGTCGGCAGTTCGAATCCGCGACGGGGTGAGCTCTCGTTGCTTGGCCAGCTCCTGCCAACCTAGCAGTTCCAAAGCATGTCAATGTGAGTAGATAAATAGGTACCGCTTGCGGGAAGGTAAACAGCGCTCCGTGTTCCAGCTGCATGCTATGCACTGCGGCAAGGAGAGTCATGCCGGCCACATGACCACGGAGGAGTCTTCGGACAATGCTGGCTCTTCGGCTTTGAAATGGGGATGAGCACCACACCCTAGAGTCGGACACGACTAGACTTAATTGTCAGGGGTCACCTTCAAAGTGTCCTTCTCGGAGCCCACTCAAGTAGGAGATCAGTTGTCAAAGGTCACCTGACATTTGGAGCCAGCCCTAGGGAACAGAACCACACCCACTGTACCTCTCCTAACCTCCAAATGCTGATCATTCCTCTGTGAACACATGTTATATGTACATAGGCTCTATCCACCTGACTGGGGACCTTGCATTTTGCAAGGGTACCAGATTGCAGAATCTATGCGCATACAAGTTGCACATAGACAGAAGTTCAGATCAACAACTGCAGGATCCTGGGCTTCACATGATACCTGAGCTGAATATTCCAGGCTAGGCTTACATCTGTATGAACAAGCATCCTTTAATCAAGGGAACAAATCCAAATCTTACCTTTTGCTTAATTGTTCTAGGATAAAAGGACACAGATCTAGCCCATAACGAATATCGTTGAACGTTTGCCACAGGATTCTGTACATCCATGTAGCTTAGTCCAGCGACAGCTGCTGGACTCCCTCCCTCTACAAATGGCTCAGCTTTAATCTGATTGCTATGGGAGCCTGAAAGAACACATGGAGAACAACATATGAAAATTAGGCATTTTATATTGTTGAATAATGATGACACAACATGTACCATTAACAAGCGAAAAGGGCTCATAAATACAGTCGGATGTTGCTATCTGCGGATCTGGGATCCGCGGATTTGTCTCTGCCGATTCGGCAGGGCTGTAGCATTTCCCTTAGGGTTGCGGCGCAGGCAGGAGGACCCACCCACCCACACTGGAACCTGGGAAAAATACATTTTAAGGGGGTATATGGGGGTATGTGGGAGGGTACATGGAGGTACGTGGGGGGCAGCAAATCCAGGGCTACACAGGGCAACCAGAGGCCTGTGTAGGGGGTACGCGGGCCTCCAAAGGTTGGGAACCCCTGTTTTAAAGCATTTCAGCCCTCCTATTCCTTTGAAAAAGCCTGTCAAAGTAATGGGCGAAATGTTTGGAGCTAGATCTTTTAACAACAGATACCCGGTCACGATACCCGGATAATTTTAATGATAGAACTGATACACAAAGTCATTTACCTGATGATTGTTGCAATAGTTCATCCAGTTTGGTGCATTCAGTTTTCTTCTTCTTTATGAAAAGAAAACTCCAGCCTGATGAACTGCATTTGTGCATATCTAGCATGCTCAAACCTAACATAATAGACACCGACACTTGTTAGCCTTGACAATGCAATCAAAAAGTAATGCAATCAACTGGACCCACACTGTCGCTTAAACAGGATGAGTGAGATCCCATCTATGCAAAGTTAAGCAGGAAGCTGAAGTGTTTGAAGACATTCAAACTGTCCCACTTCAGACGGTGGATGGAGAGTCATATTTTTTTAATCTTCCCACACTCAGCAAATTTCTTGCATGTAGTCAACTAGTAAATCAGGCATGGACCGGAATGAAATCGTTCCTTCATTGTGCTCATACAGCGTTTTGTATGGAGAAACATTCTAAAATATGACACCACACTTGCGGTCTGAAATGGAACAGACTAGAATTCGACCTCGTCAGTTTACTATCTCATGCTGCATGAGGTCATCAGCTGAGCATGCCCAGGCAGCTAGCTCTCCAACAGGCGCCCAACTGAAACTGACTACTTCCGTGTTAATGATCTCCAGCTGGCCAGCAACCTTGCATCTTTTAAACCTGAAACTAAAGAGACTGACACGGACCATCTTGCAGCTCGCTGTGCCTGTTTTGCCTGAGGAGGATCATGAAAGGATGATCGAAACGTCGCCTATCTAAGATCTTTTTAATCTATAAAGTTTTTAAATGGAGTTTTTACCTTGTTTTTAACGTTAGATTTTAATTGTGTCATGGCTTTTAATCCCGGTGTTTCGTCTTTGAGAATTACTGCCAGCCTTGAAAACCTCAACTCACATTTAAAAACAATTCAGTTTTAAAAAAACCAGCAGAATCCATTAGTGCAAGACAATGAATCAACCAAGTCCGGTAGTGCCAAGCTATTAATCATGATGCAAGAAGTGGGGCAGGGTTTTCTGCTACCTGGGTGCCACCACAGAAAAGGTCCTTTCCACAAGTGCTCCATCACCTGACTTCCAATTGTAAAAGCACACAAGGCAGGGCCTCCTTGGAAGACCTTATCAGCCTTCAAATCCAGGGTGACTGAATGCTTGGGGGGAAAAGAGGGATCACGCCAAGTAGTTACCCTCCCATCTGACCTTCATGTATTCAGTGGACTGAAAAACAGGCCCTCTTACATATGCAGATGCGTAAACACATATGCTCTTCTGATTCAGGAACTTTGCATGATCAAGGATCCCAGCTGCACATATACAGCCTATGTACATACATTTCTACAAGTGTAAAGCTCTGTCCTCTTCTTCTGCTGAATATGGAGATCAGGGTTGGGGCCACTAGGTGTGATCCTGCCCCCCTTCTCATATTCAGTCACTCCAGATCTGAAGGTAAGAATAGGGTTACAGTGCAGACAGGGTCATCTGGAAGCAGGTGGTCCTAAGATATGGGACATGCTATACCTTTGAGTGTAAGATTTCCAGGTACAGCACAGCCAAGGCCCCAACATTTGCATTTGAAATAATCCGTGTTTCAAATGTTCGTTTTGATATGTTTGTCAAATCAAACTCAGCAAGGTTGGAGTTCAGGTTTTGCACCAAATATTGCTTTGCATGTGGGAGAGCCACTACCGAATTGGGCCCCCCGCTGTGCCATGACTCAGTGTGCAAAAGTGGCAGCACAAGACCAGAACGACCCAATAACAGCTTGGGGCCCAATCCAGCAGGAATGCACAGCTCACACTCATTTCAACGTGGTTGACACAGAGCTTTCCTTTGGGCATTAGAATAAAGACATTTCCTGCATTTCAGGAAAACAGAGAATAATATGCTGGGACTACTTCGTTGTGCAGACTTTAGAACAGAAAGCATTATCTTCACAAATCACCTCCTTTACTATTAGGAATGAGAAACCCAGCACATTACCTTTGTTTCTGAGACTATCTGTAGCCACATGAAACAGAACTTTGTAATGTCCTCCCAAAGATCCAGACTGCAGGAAATGTGTTCCAAAACGCTCAATTAATCTTCGGTATGCATTGTATTCATAGAAGCTGGGAAGGTTAGCAAGCTCCCTCCAGAAAGGCTCAGCAAGAGTTAAAAATTCAGGCCGATTATTGATGAACTGAGCAACTTCCACATGGTTCTCAATAACCATAATGTGGTTACTCTAGAAAGATGGAAATAAATAAGGAAGTTGTTTTCAAAATGGCAGTAACAGGCAGAATGAGCAAGAGATTGCTACAAAGCTGGGTGCAAATCCTATATACAATTGGAGCCCCACGTCTGCGGGGTATAGGTTCCTGCCCCGCCAGTATCCCACGGATAGGGGGAACGCTATCCCCCGTGGGCCTCCGCACCCATTAGTTAGGCTTCCAGGGCTGGCGCCAAGCAAACGCATCTCTTTCTTTACAAAAACACTATAAGCCAGCATGCTGGCTTGTAGCACAGAGCAGTCAAGCAGCCTGCATACTAGCGAGGCTCCCGATCATTAAACAGGAAGCTTCCTGTTTAAAAATAAAAAGATTATTCAAAAGTCACCACAAGTCTCCAGATATCTCTCCTCTAATGGAAAGTGATTCTGCAAAGTGTACCCTGAAGGTCCCGCCAGTGGCGTCACTAGGCTGGGTGACACCCGGGGTGGTAGCTCATGGTGTCATCACCATGAATCTCCCCCTGTACCAGCTGTGGCTGGAAAAGTCTCCAGAATCCAGGTCTACCAGGCTTACCAAGGCGGAGCCCAGGTCTACCTGCCTGGTAGACCTGGCCTTGCAGAGAGCAAAAGGCTTGGCCAACTGAGAGGCCAGGTCTACTGGTCAGGTAGACCTGGGCTCCTGAGCTTTTGGTGTCAACCCCCCCTGGTGGCGCTATACAGCTGCTGGACCAAACCCTGCCTCACCTCACTTCCCTCGCCTGGTGTGTGTGGTGGGCGGAACGCGTTGATCTCCAGTGACGGCTGCAGCAGAGGGCACTGTTGCTGCGCTAGTGGACAGCAGCCAAAGGAGCTCCTCCCTGTTCCTCCTCCAGCACTGGCTGCGACGAGACCATGGAGGAGTAATTTCCGGCTACTTCTTGCGTTGCCGGTTGTGAAAACCTCTTGGCAATCTTTGGAAAGCTCTTTGGAACGACGCAAAAAGCTCTCGGGGCCCCCCCACAGCTTTTCGCGTTGTTCCAAAGAGCTTTCTGAAGAGCGCAGAGAGCTTTTTGCAATTGGAAAAACAACGAATAGCTGGCAACGACTCCTCCGTGCTTTCGTCGCAGCCGGTGCTGAAGGAGGCTCATGGCTGGGCACTTGGGTGACGCCCCCTGAGGGTGACACCTGGTGCGAGCTGTACCCCCCCTGCACCCTCCCTAGTGACGCCCTTGCATCCCACTACTTAAAGAAGAAGATTATAAAGGAGCGTATACCTTTGTATGGCCTTCTTGATACTGATTTGTTTTGAACTGACGGAATGAATTTGCAGTTTCAAGTGACTCTTCATGCTTCATATAAGCCCAGGAACTGTTGTAAAATTCAGTGCTGAAGTCATTCTGGATTTGCACCTGTAAAATAAATAGAACATTTTAGTGAAGTACATTTCCCTTCCCTGATGCAGCCCCCATAACTTGCCATCCCTTCCACAAAAATTTGCTCCCTCCCCAAACAAATCTATGTTAAAAAAATTGGGTTTTCATTTGGAAGTTATCTTGCAAGCCTCGAAGGGGAGCAAACTAGATGCAACAGGAAATATATGTGTATAGACCCCACCTCCACCTACAGGGGAAGGCCAAGCATCCAAACATCCAAACCCACCTCCAAATTCTGTGGCACATCCCTTAACTCTCCTCCAGCGTGTCCCTCCTGCTCTGCCAGGAGAGCAGGCCAGCGAAAAGACTTTAGAGCTGGACTGATGGGAAGAGGCCATGAGGAAGGCCACACATTTAATTTGTCCAAACAATCACCCCATCCCACTCGAGCAGGCTGGCTTGGGTGAAGCCTCATTTGGCTTTTGGTTCTTGGAAAATTCCAGGAGTGGCGACATCTTGCTAACATAGCACATTTGAACAAAAGCCGCATTCTGGGAGGTTCGCAGCTTGGAGTAAACAAAGTTGTTAACAACGTAAGAGGAAAGTTCCCAAACCTAGCTACCCTCACCAACTCCACGGGAAATTCAATCAAGGAGTCCATGCTAACTGAACCACTGGCCTCCAGAGCTGGCTTTCGTAAGGTGCAAAACAACCCATTGAGGGCCAGGAAAGATGAGCAAATCAAGGGCCATCAGATTGCAAAAGAATGCTCCTTGATGAGCTCACCCCACACAAGATCCCATAGGGTTCTATGAAAATGTAAGGTATAAAAAGCTGGGTCATAGGCTCCCTTGTGTCATCATTCAGCTCTTGGTGCTGCCCTGTTGCAGATGATGTTTGTTGACCTCCACATACAAAACAAGCATACAAGGGGAGAGGATTCAAGACTAGCCTTCTCCCCAGGATACAGGGACAACCCAAGACCTCCTGATGCCTGGGGCGGCATGCCAAATGCTGCTCTTCCTTACCTGATGATGTGCCAGCCTCAGCTCCTCCCACTCTCTAATGTTCTAGCTCAGCACTCTTCCCCCCCCCTCCATACCTCCTCCTCTTCTCTGTCACCCTCTTCCTTTTTTTCCAATCTGAGGAGTGGAACGAGGGGGAAAGTAGTGGGGGAAAGTAGGCAGACAGAGATGGGCACCTCCCACCAATCTGCTGATTGAGGTAGCCACTTCAATTGGCCTCATGGATGGGCCAGCCCTGCCAACATGCTATTTTTCTATCAGGGGTGGCCAACCTTCCGTCATTAGGGCCTCTGTGTTCTTAAGAGTTCTGCAGAAAACAGAATCTTGGCAGCTGCAATTGCTGATGGTATTGCTAAAGCAGCTGCACCTGCTGAAATGCTCTCACCTATACAGTCATTAAAGGGCCAGGATCATTCACATTGAAAGGTTGGCCACTCCTGTTCTATGTACATGGGTGGCTTTTAGATGGGCATAGCATTCAAGCACAGCTACCCACCTGCAGAATTAAATATTATCATCCAGAAAAAGCTTCACCACGTATTGTTGCTGCATGTATAAACTTACTGGCCATGAATGGCAACAAACTTTTGTTGGATTGTGTCCATGCATTATTATAACAACCCATCCTGAAGATAAGGCAGGGAAAAAAAATCAGTATTGTTGTTTTAAGAGAATCCTGAAAATAATACTGTGACTAAAAGATAAAACGCACACACCTGGAATGTGTAAGCAAGGATACTGTCGCTCAGCCGATAATATTCTCTCTGGTCACCACTGAACACCTTTCTGCACTGTCCACCAAAACTCTTGGTATGAATGACTTCTCCTTTGCTCTCTCCAGTAAGGACATCAAAGCTAAAACCAAGACAAGGTGAAAGATGACAGCACAGATTGCACAGCACAGGATTTAGAAACATCAGGTGTAGCTCAACACTGGTACATCGGCAGACGATATACAAAATTGAACTATGCAGAGAAAGAATTGGGTACTCCATAATGAAGTTCTGTATTGGCAGGGAGACAATACAGATCCTCCCAACAGTATGCTACAATGGGGAAATGTAGAATAGAATACAATCCCCTTGATTGTATCAACAACAGAGGGTAGTACCTGCTAACTCTAGTGCATTTGGCTCTATGGCAACTGCTCTTGCTCAGTTACTTACATAAAATTAATGCAACATGGAAGGCAACCATGCTGATAAACAAGGTTGTGTGCTAGCATTTCCACTCTGAGACTCCTAGGCCCCCAGAATGAGCTATTGGATTCCCAGTTTTGAACAACCTGTTGCAGGAGTCAAGACCAAGATGCTCCCATATTAGTTGTGTACCGGTGTATTCAACTGGCTAGGCCTTCATATCTGATCCTATGAGCCACTGCCTAAGCACAGTTCAGAGGTGGTAGGGGTGGCATGGCATCTTCTTACAAAGGAACAATGGTTCTGTCTGAATCTTCATACTGTTTCTCTCCAATCCCCTTGCAAGAGATGAGATGTTTACACTGATCGAGCATCTTGTGGCTATCAATGACCATTAAAGAA
The DNA here is from genome assembly GCA_026170595.1 of Plestiodon gilberti rubricaudatus. Lineage (NCBI taxonomy): Eukaryota > Metazoa > Chordata > Lepidosauria > Squamata > Scincidae > Plestiodon > Plestiodon gilberti. Next base: position 19,826,415 of record JANXHW010000002.1, on the reverse strand, counting down.
GCATCTTCACCTATTAGGCTGTAGAAAAGCCCTTATTTCCTCATTTTATGCGGACATTATATGATGTAAATGGAACATGTAGTGCACTTGATTTGTGTCATATAAATGCCAGGTATGTTTTGTACTACAGGTGTCCCCCCCCTTAATGACGGATTGCTTAATGACGAAAGTTCCCAAAGTATAAACAAAGAATTAAAGCTACAGTACTGTATTTTAAATGCAAAAAAAAAAGTTGTCTTTAACTCTGTGTGTGTGTGTGTGTGTGTGTGTGTGTGTTTCTACCTTCATTGACAGGTAGAAATCTTGTTGTGCTTTGTGTTACACTCATAATGTACACTGTGTTTGCCATTCATTCCCTATTACAACTCCACTGTGTTACACTGAGGACTCGCTTAATGACGGTTTCACTGTATGACGGGTTTTCCAGAACATATCCCTGTCGTTAAGCGGGGGACACCTGTATAATCAATAATAAGTGCTGTCATGAGAAACACAAAGAAACGTACCCTGCTCCTGTAAGCTCTACATTTGGAGGTGGCTTGAGAGGTGGCTTAATGTTTTCACACACCATCTTGACCTCTTCACATCTGTCTTCATCAGCACCATCTTCCTCACAGTCGTGATCTCCATTGCACACCAATGATCTGCTAATGCACTGTCCTACAAAGGTAAAGACAGATGATAGCCACAGCCCACAGAGAGGTTGGAGAACAGAACCAACCCCATGAAGATCCATAGGTTTTTAAAACCTGCTTCACAACCTATATTCTCTGTAAGGGGTCTGTGCCGGTCAGCGGACCCCTCCTCTTCCTGGGCACCATTGTGACTGCAGCGCGATGCCATCTCGCATACTTAGTGATGATGTCATGCATCAAAACGTCTGGGTTGCTGAGCTCTGTGGCTGCACAGTTTAGCAGGAACCCTGCTCACAACCCACATCTATGTCAAAAGACCACACGGAAGTCATCTAGTTCAGAGGACATGTTCCAAGCAAGATATGCGCCTTTTGAAATTTCACAAGTCAGGGCTGGAGCCAGAGTAAGCTTCACTGACATTATAATGATATAAGGCATTGGCTAGGCTCTGGAGTTTCTTTATAGCAATGCATCAATTGCCAGTCTTGGAAACCTGAAAATAACTCAGCTTCTTTGACTTGTTTCAACCTCTACCTCTACTTCGTTAAGGTTCCACACTATGGCTCTTATCCTGCAATCCCCAGCTTTGCTACTTCACCCAATTGTGTAGTACTTCATCCAATTAACTTCTACTTCTACTTTGTCACTTCACTCAATTTGCTACTTCACCCAATTAACTTCACACAATTAAACACCTTGATTAACTCCTTCTTCCCTAGATCTTCCTCTGCTTTGGTTCAAGGATGAGCAAATATGATGGGCTTCCATTGTAGAATTGGGAACAGGTCAGTTGCGTCCTTGAATCAATATACCTGAAGAACATCTAAAACGACTGCCACAGCCATCCTCTGTTGGGCACCCTCTTTTCGGAACACATGGACGGGATTCAAATGAGCTCCCATGACATGGGGATCCTCCAAACTGTCCATAAACAGCTATAGTCCGTCTGCGAATCTAAATCCAAAACAGGGATGTGACCAGATAGTGTGTTTTTGCATGTTTGCTCACCAAACCTTAGAAAGATAATTCCCCACCACCACCACCACATTCAATGGATTAAGAAAACCTTTTAACTTTATCAACATTTGAACATATGGCTTATAAAAGGCAACCATGTATGGATATATTTTGGACGTTTGGAAGCATGTTTAAGAGATTTATGCATGGATTGTTTATTAATATTCTTATTGCTTGCTTACTAATGTGTTTTGTAATCTTTATATACAGGTATTTTATTCGAATCCGCGACGGGGTGCGCTCTCGTTGCTTGGCCAGCTCCTGCCAACCTAGCAGTTCCAAAGCATGTTAATGCGAGTAGATAAATAGGTACCGCTTGCGGGAAGGTAAACAGCGCTTTGTGTTCCAGCTGCATGCTACGCGCTGTGGCAAGGAGAGTCATGCCGGCCACATGACCACGGAGGCGTCTTCGGACAACGCTGGCTCTTTGGCTTTGAAATGGGGATGAGCACCACACCCTAGAGTTGGACACAACTGGACTTAATTGTCAGGGGTCACCTTTACCTATTTTATTCATATTATGTATTGTTCCCTTTTTTTTTTGTTCTGTTTGTTTTTGATTCACTAATAAAGGAAAAGGAAATGTATATATGTATGTTTGCTCACCAAACCAGGAGGAAAAATAAAGCAAGTAGGTAATTCTTTTAGTGAGACCAAGATTTCCGCTGTGAACGTGTGTTGGTCTGGCTATCATCACAGCCTGCAGTATGGACAGATGAGCAGAAATGGGGGACCAGAATAGACTGAAGACAAAATGCCATGGAAATGAGAAGGGCTAGGATTTGTGTACTGGATGCTTCTTGATCCCCTTTCAAGACCACAGTGTCTGGATGCATCCCAAAGTACTTCCATGCACTAACCATGGTGCTGATTTCACGCAGTGCGCATTTGCTGCATGTAAGGTTGCCAGGTTGCAACTCAGAGGATGAGTGTTTGCTTTTTACACATAGCAACAAAGTGGGAGATGAAGACATTGCAGTTGCTCCTCTCTGTCCTGTGCTTTGTCCTTTTGCCAGGCCTCTCACCTCCCCGCTGCTGGCAATAGGGGGAAAATAAACATTGAGTGCTGCAGGTAGGGAAGGAGGGATGACAAAGGGGCAAAGGATGAAATGTTAAGGGCCACTATGGTTGGCTACTTCATTCCTTCTGTTGTTGCTATGGTTAAAGACAAGTATTAGTTCTCCAAATTGCAAGCTGAGACGTCTAGTCTAGGAATGCCAACTAAACATTAAAACAGTTGGCCTAGCCTGTTCCTGTGTCTTTAACAGCATCTTGATCTGCAGAGACTAGCAATGTGGCTTTTCCCAGGTTGAGGATTTAATTTATTTAAAATATTTGTATCCCGCCTTTGCTCATCTACCTGCAAACTATGTGCTCATCAAGATAAGCACCATCATTTGCTAAGGTCTGAAAAAGAGGCTGGCTAAGAAGTTGGCAGCTCTATAAACCATGTCTATTTTACAGAGTGATATATGTCTGAAGCGCTGAATTTAGATGCAAGGAAGAGACAGGTTCACATTCCCACTACGCTGGCATGAGCAAGTCAACTCTTTATATGTTGCAAAAACCAACTTTAGTCATACATTGGTGGGCAGAGCAGGTTATTTAAAAAAATAAGAGTGATATTAAAATCTTCAAAGAAAGCTCAGATTGGTTCTTTCTCAATCCAAAATCATTTCACCAGAAGAAGCAACAAATCTTGTAACCAGTGAGGAAGATAAACACAGAAATAATTTGCATTTTAATTGGAGTGCTTAAAGATCAAAAGCTAGCAGTCTCACTTGGCAATTTGAGCAACAAAGGATAAACAACAGGTAGGGTCATAGACTGTTCCTGGATTTCTGTCCCCTGATACAAAACTATACATGAGAACATAAGAACATAAGAAGAGCCCTGCTGGATCAGGCCAAAGGCCCATCTAGTCCAGCTTCCTGTATCACACAGTGGCCTCACCAGATGCCTCAGGGGGCACACAAGACAACAAGATACCTGTGTCCAGTCGCCACTCCCTTGCACCTGGCACAGAGAAAACCTACTCCTACAACCAGGAGGTTGCTTTTCCCCATCATGGCTTGTAAGCTGTGATGGAATTTTCCTCCATAAATCTGTCCAATCCCCTTTTAAAGGCATCCAGGCCAGGTGCCATCACCACCTCCTGTGGCAAGGAGTTCCACAAACCAATTACACGGTGGGTAAAGAAATATTTTATTTTGTCTGTTTTAATACTCCCTCCACTCAATTTGAGTGGATGTCCCCTAGTTCTAGCGTTGTGTGAGAGGGAAAAGAACTTCTCTCTATCCACTCTCTCCATCCAATGCATAATTTTATATGTCTCAATCATGTCCCCCCTCAGCTGCCTTTTTTCTAGATTTAAGTGCCCCAAACGCTATAGCCTTTCCTCATAAGGGAGATACCCCAGCCCACTAATCATTTTGGTCGCTCTCCTCTGCACCTTTTCCAGTTCCACTATATCCTTTTTGAGATGCGGCGACCAGAACTGGACGCAATACTCCAGATGCGGCCTTACCATCGATTTATTGGCCGTTTTATTCTCAATCCCTTTTTTAATGATCCCAAGCATGGAATTGGCCTTCTTCACAGCTGCTGCACACTGGGTCGACACTTTCATCGACCTGTCCACCAGTACCCCAAGATATCTCTCCTGATCCGTCACAGACAGCTCGGAGCCCATGAGCGTGTATGTGAAGTTTTGATTTCTTGCCTCAATATGCATCACTTTACACTTACTTACATTGAAGTGCATCTGCCATTTTGCTGCCCATTCTCCCAGTTTGGAGAGATCCTTCTGGAGCTCTTCACAATCCCTGCTGGTCTTCACCACCCGGAAAAGTTTAGTGTCATCCGCAAACTTGGCCACCTCACTGCTTATCCCCAACTCCAGGTCATTTATGAACAAGTTGAAAAGCACCGGTCCCAAGACCGATCCTTGGGGCACACCGCTTTTCACCTCTCGCCATTGTGAAAATTGCCCATTGACTCCCACTCGCTGTTTCCTGGTCTTCAACCAGTTCCTTATCCATAGGAGGACCTGCCCCCTTATTCCCTGACTATGGAGTTTTTTCAAGATCCTTTCATGAGGGACCATGTCAAACGCTTTCTGAAAATCCAGGTATATAATATCCACAGGTTCTCCCACATCCACATGCCTGTTGACCTTTTCAAAGAATTCTAAAAGGTTTGTGAGGCAAGACTTACCCTTGCAGAAATCAATCACTCTCACAAATCTGAAACAGCTGAACTTATAAAGTAATTGGTTTAGTTAATTTTAAGTGATGGTTACAGTTGGAGATTTCAGACAGGGGTGAGCAGATTCCAGACTTGCAGGATCTACTTGGCTTTGAAGTTCACCAGCTGGAACCAGATGCAAAATTGTGGCTCGGGGTGGAACCAGTTTCCTACTACATCCCATGAGCCGTACACTGAAATAACCAGCATACAAATATTTAATATTATTATTTTAACATTTTTATACAGCCCTTCCTCCAAGGAGCTCAGGGTGGTGTACATGCTCCCCTCCTTTTGTCCTCAAAACAACCTTGTGAGGTAGGTTAGGCTGAGAGATAGTGACTGGCTCAAGGTCACCCAGGAAGCTTCATGGCTAAGCGTGGATTTGAACCTGGATCTTCCATATCCAACACCAGAACCACTACACCATCTGGGCTCTCTACATCTGGGCTCTCTAGAGATCAGGGAGGGATCTAATACAAAATTCTAAAATTGTCCAGCAAAGTTGTGGAGAGACCTAATCAACAGCAACCAATTAATACTAATATTTTATAGGTGAGGAATACTGAGGCTGAGGAAGAAACAATTAACACAAGGCCAACCATGGAAGATGAATCTTCTTTTTAAACTGACAATTGAACATTATAGGAGAATCTAGGTTTTAAAGACGGAGATGATTTGATTATAAAGCACTACATTGTAATTGTAGTGCTTGAAGCCTCCATTGTAATTCCACTTCCAACTAGTTGCAGAAAAGAAGACCTTTAGGATTGCTAGGCTCCAGTGTGGCAACGGCCACCAATATATCAAATGATTGATTTGGAGCCACATCACCAAGGGCTTGCTTAGCATCTTTTGTGAGTCCAAATGCACGTTAACTTGATCTTCAGATAGAAGAACACAGTGATCCCAAGCTAGCTAATACATGGATGGGAAATGTTTATAATATTGTACCTGAGTCTTAGTACAGCCGTCACATTCTGACCAAGGACCAAATGGATTCCAGCTGCAGTGAACTGGAGAAGGGCTGTTTTGTATTCAAAGGAAAGGAAAAAGAACATTGTCAAGGATTGCAACATTTGTAAGTTCGAGGAGAGCAAGTTGGGGCCAGTGCCAGAGAATGTAGCAGAGTTAGGGTTGTTGACTCTCCGGGATTGTCTTCAGGAATCAGCATGACCTGCAGGGGACCACTGAAAGCAATCCTGGAGATTTTAACAGGGCCCACTTGGCTTTATGATAATTATGTCATCATGTTGCATGATGCTTACGTCTAAGTAAACATGATTAAGCTCTGGCTACCAGTGATGTAGACTTAGAACTGAACAGGCTTTTCAAATGTGCAAGTCCAACCTGATAACATAGTCCGGTAAATACTTGTCTTCTGAAGTCTAGACTCTTTCTGTAAGCAAAGGTATAGACCAGTGATGTAGACTTGAGTCTACTGACTCGGACTCGAGTTGGACTCAACTCGTGTCAATGACTTGACTCAGGCATGACTTGGCAATTGTAAAAGACTGGAAAAACTAGACTCGAGACTTGGAGCCTTTTACGACAAGTTGAATTTTATTCAGGTTTAAACCCGTTTTCCCCATTAAATAGATAGGGACTCGCAACTGGCAACCAAAGACTCGGGATTTGGGGGCAAAGACTTGGGACTTGACTTGAGACTTACAGCCCAGTCCAGCCTAAGGCCTCAGCGGCACAATTCAGGCACAACTGCAGCCTAAGCGCCTTAGGCTCGAGTTGTGCCTGAATTGTGCCGCAGAGGCAGAATTTGTGCTGCAATTGTGACTGACATAGGACGGGTTAAGGAAAGTTGACCAATTCAGTCCTAAGTTCGGCATAAGAGCTATTCCGTCCTAAGTTTGGCCTAAAAGTGGGCGTGTTGGGGGCGTGTCGGGGGCGGTTACGAATTTGAGTCGGATTCCAGACACTGGCAAGCTCCGACACGCCCCCTCGAGCACAACTGTGGCACAAAATTTAGGTCGACAAAAAGGTGGACTTAAATTTGAGGAGACCCATAGGAGCCATATTACCTTACCCACTCCAGCCCTCTCCTGAAAAGTTCTAACACCCTACGCCTGAGTTGTGCCTGAGTTAGGACGGAATAGTTGTGGCATAACTCTGGACATGGACCCAAATAGTTACCCTATCACCACCCAGCCCCACCCAGCCTCTTTCCCACAAAAGCCCAGCCCCAGCCCTCCACTCTCTCTCTCTCTCTCTCTCTCTCTCTCTCTCTCTCTGAGCACGTGGCGTGGGGTCCTGTCCCCCAGCAGCCACAAAGTGGGACTTTGTCGGTGGACGGCAAAATTCACAAATACCCCACTTCTCTCTTCTCCTCTCCTCTCTCCTCTCTGCCCCCCTCTAGGGCAGAGAGGGCTGTTCTGGCTGTGGCCAAACTGTTTACTGCTGTGCCTGGGCAGCTGTCTCCATGCAAGTGTTTGCTAACCCATGTCTTTCTCCCAGCCCCTCTCTCTCCCCCCCCCCCACAGGCAACAACACCAGCAGGTAAGTGCAGGTAAGAGCAGGGTTCGTGCTGACATGTGGTCTGACTTCTGCCTCTTTGCATATAGAAATATAGGTAGGATACATGACGCTTTACCAATGTCTTGTCTCATAGCTGCCTGCAATGCCTTCTCTGAAATGCCTCTCTACCAATGTCTTGTCTCATAGCTGCCTGCAATGCCTTCTCTGAAATGCCTCTCTACCAATGTCTTGTCTCATAGCTGCCTGCAATGCCTTCTCTGAAATGCCTCTCTACCAATGTCTTGTCTCATAGCTGCCTGCAATGCCTTCTCTGAAATGCCTCTCTACCAATGTCTTGTCTCATAGCTGCCTGCAATGCCTTCTCTGAAATGCCTCTCTACCAATGTTTTGTCTCATAGCTGCCTGCAATGCCTTCTCTGAAATGCCTCTTTACCAATGTCTTGTCTCATAGCTGCCTGTATTAATGTGAGCACACAATGCCATGATTGTGGAACTGTAACCCTTATGTAGACACCAGCTGTTCCCCCCCCTTTTCCCCACAGGGTCAACGAACAGGTCAGTATTGCTAGGTGTGCCATGGTTGTGACCCACAAGTTGTGTTGTTGTCTCTCTCTTTGACCTTTTCCCCTTACAGGATCATGCTCACCTTACACCCAGGGAAGGAGCGCAGACCATGCTATGTGTGTCACACCTGTCAGCTGTGTTTAATTTCTCTCCCTGCAGGCCTTTGCAACCGGCACACTGGCATTTCTTCAATGGCGATTGCTACCACACACCAGCTGCCATGGACCACCCCCTTGTTTTTTGTCTCCCCAGGAATGTCCACTACCACCTACCTTCCTGCGAGCACCCCTGGGGCTGCAGTCTGGTTGCCCCACTGTCGTCTGCCTTGATGCTGCCAGAGGTCAGGGAGCCAGCCCTGCAACCCTCCTCAGCTGCCGCCGCCGCCGCCGCCGCTGCTGCTCCACCTCCCTGGCTGTCATACTTGCTGTCCCTCCCCTTTCTATGGTGCAGGCTGTGGTTCCACAGGGGAAGAGCCTGCATCTCTAGGTCCATGGGGCACGCCTGCTGCTGCTGCTGCTATGTTCTGAGTGGCTGCTGTGCCAACCCCTGGCAGCCTCGCCTGGCCATCTCTGCCAATGTTCCAGAACAATAAAGATGTCCCTTGAAACACATGTCCCCAGTGTTACACAAGCACTGCCCCACACACACAGAGACAGTCCCCAGCACACAAGCCCCTGCATGAATCCCAGCCAGGGCCTGCCACAGCCAGCCCAGGGAGACCACAGCAGGGGGGCTGCCAGACCCTCAGGGCTCAGAGGGGAGTGGGGAGTTGGGGGGGCCTCTCAGGCAGGCAAACACTGACAGGCGACATGGCGAACGTCCGCCAAGTCCGTGAAGAGCCCTTTCGGCAACCGTGGCTCTCACCCGCCCTCGGTCCGCCCGTCAACGGCGTCCGTTTCCGCCCTCGGTCCGCCCATCAACGGCGTCCGTTCTGCCCAAGGTCCGTCTGCATGAGAGGCGCCCGTTCCTGCATTGCCTCCATCTGCGAAGTGACCCCTGTGTCCCTATTGGTCTCTGCAGGCCCCTCTCCCTGTATCCCTCTCCCACCAGCCTTGTTATCTGTCTGCTTCTGACCCACCCGTGCCCCTCCCCACCACCCACTGTCTGCCTGTCTGTCTGCCTCCCCTCCCACTCCCTGATGATGGAAGCTGGCCACCCCCCACCCCGCCAGAGCGCCTGCCACGACGTGCCGACGTCGCCCCATCTGGGGGTGTGATGAGCTGCGTGCGCCCTTCCCGCTCGCAGCAGACAAGCCCAAGGCATCTCTCGGTCTTGGCTGGGGCACGGAGCAGAAGGGACGCCGGGATACCTTCTTTGTGGGCATTGCCACGGCCCTGGAGGCCCAGGGCTTCAGGCAGCGCACGGGCATGTCCTGGCAGAGGCAGTTCCAGACCTCATGAGACCCCCCCTTGTGTGTGCCGTTCCCACCCCATCCTTCCCTTCTCTCCCCCGCTCACCCCCCCCCATGACTCCCATGTGCAGCCTCACCGTGGCTTGGGGGTGGCATCGCCTTCTGCAGGAGGGAGGGCAGTGGCACTCCCCCCTGCAGCAGGTGGCTAATGCACAGGGTGCCCTGGGGCAGCTGGCACTGGCACAACCTCTGCCCTTCAGCTGACTGTCAAACGCGCAGTGCCTGCAGGCCCACCTGTGGCTGCCCATCTGCTGCGACCGCTGCAGCAGCTGTGGTAGGTGCACACAGACGAGCTCAGGAGGGGGCTCTTCGCTTCCACAAGACTGACACCTCACCATAGGAGCCTGCCTGCCTCTGCGGTAAGTTTTGCCTCGATCCTGGCCCACTGCTCTTGCCTCCTGCCTAACTCAGGCATAGTTACAGCCTAACTCAGCCCTATCTTAGGCCACAGCTACGCCACAATTGGGCCTCAATTGTGCCTGACTTGTGCTGAGTTAGGCTGGACTGAGCCCTTAGAGTCAGAGACTTGATCCACATCCCTGCTGGCTACACATTAGGTGTCTCCTTCCCTGCTGAGAGGATGCAGTAGTCAGCCTGCCCATCCCTTTTTCCTTGTCTCTTACTACATAAAGCCAGTGTTAAGAGTCAGAGCAGATGGAGGAGTAGGGTAGTCACTGCTGCTGTTTCACAGCAAGGAAAAGAGCTCTATAGTAGCAGCTATTCCCAGTGTTGAAAGCCATGCTGCATGATGAGTCAAAGCACGGTTACTCAGAAGTGAATTCTACTGAATTCAGTGGGCCTCAGGACCAAAACAGATGTGATGCATGTGTGATGATCTGATCTCTCAACTTGTTTTGCTGCCGTCACCGGCGTTTTGCCTTAAAGCAGCCCTAGGAAGCTTCAGGTTTTGTCAAGGCAATAGTGGTGAGGGAGGGGTTGTTGAACCCTTTCCCTCTGTGCCTTCTTGATTTAAATTGCCTCTGACAGGGCTATCAGCTCAGCTGGGAGGAAAAAAACAGAACACAGATATCTGCATTGTGCTAGGTCTAATGTGGAGCCATTTAGATTTAACAATTTGCATGGGGAGAAAAATTTGCATTCCCTTCCAGCGCCGCAGCTCCAAACACGGATCTCTCACATCGCATATATTTTGGTCCTTACTCCCTACTGCTGAAGCTTGCAGCCAAAAAGATGTGGGGACGACATGGGAGGTGGCAACTCTTCTTTGCTCCGTTGGTAATGCAATTAGAGCATAGGAAACTGTCTTGTATATGTCTTATTATATACTGAGGCAGACCATTGGTCCATCTAGCTCAGTATTGTCAATGGTGATTGGCAGCAACTCTCCAGGGTTTAAGACAGGACCTTTTGCTGCCCTACCTAGAGGTGCTGGGAATTGAGCAACAAACCTTCTGCATGCCGAGCCTACCACTGAGCTACAGCCCCAGCATTGCTCCACGAATCCCCCACCTAACCTAATCCATGTAACTGAAAAACACGAGCCCTGGAAAAGTGTGAAAATGTATGCTGATGAAACTTTGTACCACTTTTTCTATCCATACAAGTGCCCAAGGACTGCTCACCTTGACGAAGCACAAAAGGAGCCCATAATTTCGAGTACAATGAAAATCTGAAGTGCCTAAAAAGAGGAAAAGGGATGGGGGAAATTCTCAGTTGGTTTTGTTTTACTGTTTCTAATTAAACAATAATTATGTGCTTGGAGAAACAGGCTTGAAAGCAAGATTGGAAAGGTATTCGACAGCACAGGCCTTCAGCACAGATGTATTACAATACAACAGTTGGTCTGATCCTCCAAATGTTCAACAAGAAACGAAACTACTGTCAGCAGATACTGCTATCAATACTGCTGACTTTAAATAGATGCATTCCACTTATTGCCCCTGACATCATCAAACGGCCGTATTTTGCGCCCTTCTGGCAGCTCTGCCACCACATTGTGGTTTTCTGCCCCAAAGCTCCCCTGTAAGCATTAATATTTCATTCACCTTTGTTTCCTTGGTAGGAATTGGCTCAAACGATTGCCTTACCTTCATGTTTGCAGAAATACTCAGTTACGCAGCAACCAGCAGTGAAAAAAACATTCCTCCTTTGGGAGAAAGATACCGTTCTGAAGCAGAAGGAGCAGTCGTCAGTCAGTCTGTCTCAAAACGTCTGGAGTCTGCCTCTTTGGCCGACTCTTTTGCTTTTTCTTTTGCGGAGAGGCTTTAAGCAATGCAGAGGAATTGCCTCTAGAGACACAAACAGCCTGTTCCTGTAACTTCTCAAGTAACATAAAGACTAAAAACTCCACGACAAATCAAAGCTTGGTTTCGTACACTGCAAAAGGCTGGAATGCACTATGAGGAAATGCTTCTTTTTATTTATTTCTTTTAGAAAATTCTACCCTGTATTTTCTTCGGCGTGGAGACTCCAAGCGGCCTACAGGGAAAAAATTAAAATGATCAAAACAAATCATACAATTAAAAAAAACCATGCGAACAGCAGTAGAAAATAGTTTAACCAAAACAAACAGAATCAAAACAAAGGAAGCAGCAACTACTTAAGAGAGCCCTGCAGGAAATGCCTGCTGAAAAACTCTGGTCCTTAGTCTCTGGTGAAAACTGGCAGCGAGGAGGGCAGGTGTACGTTAAGTGGAAGAGAGTCCAGAGGGTGGGGGGCCACTGCTGAGAAGACCCTCTCATACATCACCACCAGCCTAGGCTCAGAAGGCCACGAGACGTGCAAGAGAGTCTCCCTCACAGGACTTAACAGACAGGTCGATTCATATCAAGAAAGCCTGTCATAAGAACTTAAGAGCCCTGCTGGATCAGGCCAAAGGCCCATCTAGTCCAGCTTCCTGTATCTCACAGTGGCCCCACCAGATGCCTCCAAGATTACACAGCCAACAAGACAACTTGTTTCCTGCTGCCACTCCCCTGCACCTGGCACAGAGAACACCTACTTCTAAAACCAGGAGGTTGCTTATGGCTTGTAACCAGTGATGGTCTTTTCCTCCATGAATCTATCCAAACCCCCTTTAAAGGCATCTAGGCCAGGTACCATCACCACATCCTGTGGCAAGGAGTTCCACAGATGAATTACATGCTGGGTGAAGAAATATTTTCTTTTGTCTGTTCTAACTCTCCCTCCACTCAATTTTAGTGCATGTCCCCTGGTTCTGGTGTTGTGCGAGAGGGAGAAGAACATCCCTCTATCCACTCCTGTCCGTCAGGCATCCTGGTTGTAAGCCATACAAGGCTTTAAAGGTAACAACCATCACCTTGAATTGCATTCGGAAACAAAATGGTAACCAGTGCAGCTAGAACAGCTGAGGTGAAACACAGTCATAAGGCCTCACCCCTATCAACATCTGGGCAGTTGCATTGTATAGCAGCTGAAGCTTCCAAAGGGTCTTCAGGGGCAGATCCACATTGAGCGCATTGCAGTAATCCAATGGCGAGGTGACAAAGGTGTGGGTCACTGTCATGTGTGGGTTCAGAGGTCAGCCACTTACCCACAGCAGACTCTGGAATACCCCTTTATGGTGGGCAGTGGCGAAGCAATATGCTCAGTATAGTTCGTTGCTCCAGGGCTGCCAAAGATGATTGACTGGGGGTTGGGGGAAACAGAAAGAGCCAGCATTCCTGTGTTGGCTCTACATATTTACCTAGTCAATAGAATTGTCATCAAGCTACCTGATTGGAGGATTGATTGGAACCCACCTAGCCATTCTGTCCAACCCCTTTCCCTAGACAGGCAGAAATTGGCAGGGAATGCCAATCTCTAGGCAGGTGAGCTACTCCATGCGTGGCAGAATGAGTCAAACCCACAAACGCACATGGCTTGGCTGCTGGTAATGGCATTTTGAACAGGGGGCAAAAAGCTGCTAAGTCAGCACAGACCTTCTGGGAACTTGGAAGTGTCCAAAAATAACATTAGGCACATATCTAGTATGGCCCTGACTAGTGTCTACTCTATACCAACCAGCTCTAAAGTGTTGCTTGGTCATGTGTAATGCACTGGTTTGGGCAATGGTGTGATAGAATCTCATGCTTATCCAATGAGACAACTGAACAAGAGATGAGGAAAGGGAAATTGAGGAAGATGTGTCTCATCCTCTTGTCCCACATTTATTTGTTGAGTGCCGTACATTGGTTCTTCATCAGTATTCTCTAATGCTAATACCTAGCGGCTAATTGGGTATTTACACTTGGGTCTTTTCTAGCTCCTTTCATCTGGCGCCTGGTAGCATGGTAAAACATTAGGCGCCACCTCAGAGACCATTAACTTCACTCCTTAAAGTGGCAGTGCACTCTTGCAAGGAGCCCATTATATCTCCTTATTGGCTTTTGGTTCTTTTTAATACGATAGATATTAGGACTCCTCTTTAAATTTCAAATAGTCTTGGATTGTAACATCACACCCATTAAAGCCACGTATCTTAGAAGCCACGTATCTTAGAAGGCCCTCTGGTCTTGATCTGAAGGTTGATGCATAACCTAAGCCATTCCTTGATGCACCCTTGTTGTTAAGGTACAATTAACATCATTTCTTCATCATTTGTTCTGTTGTTCCCAGATGCTAACTCTTTTTCTGTATTACTCCTGCAGATGGCAAGGATCAAACTGCAGCTGGAGAGAGAAAGAACACCCTGTTGTTACATTCTTCGCTTGCGAAATTGGCTTTCAGTGAGAACTTCTGGACTTATTTCAATTAGCAAATGTCATATGCCCGTTTCTAATTAGCTGTAATTAGTTCCAAAGCTCTTAATCACACTCAGGGACTAATAGGATGTGCCTGGGGATGCGCCTCTTGGAAATATGTCAGATGACGCTGTTTGGCTACTATCTGCAAACCACAAATAGCTCTTATTGTAAGGGCTGGATGGAAGACTTTCATATAATGAACCTTCTGTGGCATCCAGACAAAACAAAGGACAGATTTGCATGACGTATTCATGCAACAGGCAAAACGCCACATTTTTGTATCTGTTTTGAGCATCAGACTTGTCCAAGGGAGAGCTGGGTTCAAACTTCCAATCCCCACATGGTCATGAAGTTGACAAGGTGACCTTGAGTCAATCACTCTCTCTCAGTCTAACCTTCTCCTTGGGCAAAACAAGGTGTGATCCTAAATACATCAAATTACAGGCATAATTTTATCCTTACACTGTAGCCATGTGGGACCATGATTTGGATCAGAAACACAGCATGGAGGTAGGGGGCATTCGTGTATCTCTATGCTGCTTTCAGGCTGAAAATCAACTGAACTGAGTGGGTATTTAACCCTTAAAGTGGGTATTTAACCCATCCAATTTGACAACAATTGACTTTTAGCCTACTGTAACATCTTAAAATTATTTCCTGCTTTGAGAACCTACAACTACTTCACTGCTCTGTTTTTCCCTGATCTCTGCCTTGTAAAGAACCTGTGTGTTTCAAGTTTGTGCTGTAGGCTGAACTTTATAATTCCAGAAACAGGGGTTTCATCCATTCCTTCACTTCCTTCGTCTATATCAGCGGTCTCCAACGTTCGGGCGACCACGAACCACTGTGGTAACTTGCCAAGCCACCGCGGACCCCGGCAACCCAGAAGTAATCCGGCAGCGATGTGATGATGTCACATGTCATTGCGTCACCACCAACCCACTTCCAGATTGCTGGGATTTCCTGGCGATTTGGACCAAGGGCAGACCACTCCAGCGGGGCTCGCTGCGATCTGCCTCTGGTTGGCAGCCACGCAGCAGGGGCCGAAGACTCGGGCAGCACTTCTGTCACCTGCCCGACCAAGACCACACTCAGGGGCAGGGCTGCCCGAGCTTGCGCAAGATCCAGGTGGCCTGGAAGTCATTGCCCTGGAGGCTTCACGGACCACCTGGCAGGGTTTGTGGTCCGTGGACCACGGGTTGGGAACCCCTGGTCTACATGAAGCAAGTACACACCACAGTGTGTGTATTAAAACTCTCACACCTTTCAGAAGCTGATTCAAGTCTGCAAGAAACCCCTAAACTCCATTTCAGATGTTACAAGCTGCAGACTCGTTTTCTCCCGTCTTTTTGCTTGCTATCTGCCTGATGAAGAGTGATGCAGGATTTTCAAGCTTGCTGTTCATACTCTGTACTTTCTGGTTGATCCTAACAAATACATTACTGTATTTTGAATTGCGGATTTTTTTTTCTTTTATGGACCAACATGACCATACTTATGTGGGTATGAAATTATAAATTACAAGCAGAAATTAAATGCATGTATGAAAATTATTTCACAAATATTCTTTATATTTACAGTTTACTTTTTGTGAATCATTAAGAACGCTTATTTCTTACAGAAATTACTTTTGTTAATATTTTTAGCACAGTAATATTTTTGAGCACACCCCACTCCATTATGCACTTTAATTTAACTCCACTTTAATGTGAATTCCCCCTACTGACCTTTTCAAAATTACTATCATTAAAATAACTGAAATGCTATTTATTTCCCCTGGGCAAATGCAACTGGTTAGCTGAAATGACACTGACCTCTAGTGGCAATCTGTATTTGTACACCCTACATTAGGCCTCCACAACCTCAGCTACTGTACAGGTGGGCCCCCATATCCGCTGGGGATATGTTCCAGGCCCCTCCGTGGATACTTGAAACCGTGGATAAGAGCGAACACCCCTCCATGGTTTCCTGAGGGCCCCCCCCACCCTGCCTCCCCTGTAGGCAGGCATGCTTGCCCCCCAGCTCTTATTTTTCTTTCAGCAAGCTTTGTTTCTTCCTTAAAACAAACAGAGAAGCAGCCTCCATTGCAGGCAAGTAGAACGAGACTAAGTCCTAGAGAGGCTCTGCAAGGTTTCTGTTAACCTTGCAGAGCCTCTCTAGCACTTAGTCTCGTTCTACTTGCCTGTAATAAGCAGCCTCTGGCTGCTTCTCCTGTTTCTTTAAGGAAGAAATGAAGCTTACTGGGAAAAAAGTAAAAGCCTGGGGATCCCCACGATCCGTGGATAACTGAAACCGTGGATAGCGAATCAGTGGATATGGGGGCCCACCTGTATATGTTTCTGGCACTACAGGGAGAAGCACAATAGTAGCCAAACATTTGGCTAGTGCTTGACAATCTCCCTATTTTTGCAGTCCCAAGCAGGCAGCAAAACTAGTAGGTATATCAAGCCTTGGTGAGCCAATAAATACAGGTGGTGTGGGCTGTATTTGGTTTGGGAGTTCACAAATTCTGAAGGCCTTCTCTCTCTGTGTTCTTACCAGATGAAGCTGATGGCAAATGTGTTATGAAAACAAAATTCATGGGCCATGTTCAAGTTTTCAAATTCTCCAGAACCTTTGTTCAGCCTGGATGCAGCGAGTGGCCTCACGGGGACCAAGTGGCTCACGGGGACAAAGTGGCAAGATAACAAAAGACACAGCGAGTTAAGCAGCTGGGCGAGGAAGCCAGGCCCCACACACTGCCCGGCACGTCCCTTGAAGAGAGGAGAGCTCCAACAACATTAAGGTACCCAAACTTGATAAATCCATAACTTACACTCAAAAGCTATGCAGTCAGACAGCCAGCAGAAGGGTGGGGGCTATCCAGTGTTTTGCACTGAGTGTCACATGTATGACTATCTGCCTCTTGGGCACAAGTCATGGGTGTGTGCTCGGTGCAAAGAGCTCCAGGCTCTCAGGGAACGGGTTCGCTCCCTTGAAGCCATGGTTGCTGACCTGGAGAAGCAGAGACAGGTAGAGAGGAACCAGGGTGAGACTTCTAGGGACGTGGAGGCATCGTCCTACCCTCAGTTGGCCAGCGCCTCAGCTGCCAGGAAAGGGAGTCTCAGGGCTGGAGGACATCGCTCTGGAAAAGAGGGAAACAATCCCACAGTGGGGACCCCTTCTTCAGGTGATGGGCCCGTATCCAGTCGCACTATGGATACTCCTCTGGGGAGGGGGGGAAGGGGGCTTCTTGTTGTGGGTGACTCTATAGTCAGGAACATAGAAAGGGGGGTCTGTGACGGATGTGAGGACCGCACGGTGACTTGCCTACCTGGTGCGAAGGTTGCGGACATCACCTCTCGTCTAGATAGGCTGGTAGAGAGTGCTGGGGAGGAGGTAGCGGTTGTGGTGCATGTTGGCACCAACGACGTGGGGAAATGTAGCCGGGCGGTCCTGGAGGCCAAATTTAGGTTGCTAGGTAGGAAGCTCAAATCCAGGACCCCAAAGGTAGCGTTCTCAGAAGTGCTACCTGTTCCACGCGCAGGGCCAGCTAGGCAGGCGGAGCTCAGGGGTCTCAATGCGTGGATGAGACACTGGTGTCAGGAGGAGGGGTTTAAGTTTGTTAGGCACTGGGGAACGTTTTGGGACAAGCCAGGCCTGTACAAGAGGGACGGGCTTCACTTGAACCAAAACGGAACCAGACTGCTGGCGCGTAACATTAAGAAGGTGGCAGAGCAGCTTTTAAACTGACTCCTGGGGGAAAGCCGACAGGAGCCGAGGGGCATCCGGTTCGGGACTCCTCATCCCTCGGGAATGAGGGTGCAGAGGATGGGGAACAGTCAAGTAATAACAGAGTAAGAATTGGGAGTGGTAGCGTGATGGGACATGACAGCCAGTCTAGCAAGACAGAAGGCTACAGGAATAAAGGGGCAAACATGCAGCCCTTCTTGGGGGACCAGGTATATAAGTGCTTTTATGCAAATGCCTGAAGTCTTCGGGCAAAGATGGGAGAACTGGAATGTTTGGTGGCTAGGGAAAACATTGACATAGTAGGTATAACAGAAACCTGGTGGAATGCGGAGAACCAGTGGGATACTGCAATTCCAGGATATAAACTCTATAGGAGGGACAGAGAGGGGCGTGTTGGAGGTGGGGTGGCCATCTATGTCAAAGAGGGGGTAGAATCCACCAGAGTAGAGCTGGAGGGGGGCTCTGACTCCTCCGTAGAATCACTGTGGGTTAGATTACCAGGCTCAAAGAGTGATGTAATAGTAGGGGCATGCTACCGTCCTCCAGATCAAAAACCTGAAGGGGATCTTGAAATAAGGAAGCAAATCAGGGAGGTGTCAACGAGAGACAGGGTTGTAGTCATGGGGGACTTCAATTATCCTCACATCGACTGGGTCAATTCATGCTCAGGTCATGAAAGAGAGACTGGATTTCTGGATATGTTAAATGACTGTGCCTTAGAGCAGCTTGTCACGGAACCGACCAGAGGACAGGTGACTCTGGACTTGATATTGTGTGGCACTCAAGATCTGGTCAGGGAGGTAAATGTTACCGAACCGTTGGGGAACAGTGACCATGATGCGATCTGTTTCGCCATGCATGTCAGAGGGAGAGTGCCGAGCAAATCTGACACGAAAACCCTTGACTTCCGAAGGGCAGACTTCCCCAAAATGAGAAGACTAGTTAAGAAAAAGCTGAAAGGGAAGGTAAAAAGAGTCCAATCGCTCCAGAGTGCATGGAGGCTGTTTAAAACAACAGTCATAGAGGCCCAGCGGGAGTGTATCCCACAAAGGAGGAAGGGCTCGACCAAGTCCAGGAGGATGCCGGCATGGCTAACAAGCACAGTTAAGGAGGCTGTAAAAGGCAAGGAAGCTTCCTTCCGTAAAGGGAAGTCTTGCCCTAATGAGGAAAATAAACAGGAGCACAAACTGTAAACTGTGGCAAAAGAAATGTAAAAAGATGATATGGGAGGCCAAGAAAGACTTTGAGGAACGTATGGCAGGCAACATAAAAGGGAATAATAAAAGCTTCTTCAAATATGTTAGAAGCAGGAAACCTGCCAGGGAAACGGTGGGTCCGCTGGATGGTGAGGGAGAGAAAGGGGTGATAAAAGGGGACTTGGAGACTGCAGAGAAATTAAATGAGTTCTTTGCATCTGTCTTCACGGCAGAAGACCTCGGGCAAATACCGCTGCCAGAACGGTCTCCCCTGAATTAAGTCAAATAGAGGTTAAAAGAGAAGATGTCTCAGACTTAATTGACAAAATAAAGATCAATAAATCACCAGGCCCGGATGGCATCCACCCAAGAGTTCTGAAGGAACTCAAGAATGAAGTTGCTGACCTCTTGACCCAAATATGCAACTTGTCCCTTAAAACGGCCACTGTGCCAGAGGATTGGAGGATAGCTAATGTCACGCCAATCTTTAAAAAAGGAAGGAGGGGGGACCCGGGAAACTACAGGCCGGTCAGCCTAACATCTGTTCCAGGGAAGATGGTGGAAAGTCTCATTAAGGATAAAATCTTAAAATACATAGAAGAACAAGCTCTGCTGAGGGAGAGTCAGCATGGCTTCTGCAAGGGGAAGTCTTGCCTCACAAACCTGTTAGAATTTTTTGAAAAGGTCAACAGGCATGTGGATGCGAGCCGTGGATATTATATATCTGGATTTTCAGAAGGCGTTTGACACGGTCCCTCATGAAAGGCTCCTGAGAAAACTCCACAGTCAGGGAATAAGAGGGCAGGTCCTCTTGTGGATTAGGAACTGGTTGAAGACCAGGAAACAGCGAGTGGGAGTCAATGGGCAATTTTCACAATGGCGAGAGGTGAAAAGCGGTGTGCCCCAAGGATCGGTCTTGGGACCGGTGCTTTTCAACTTATTCATAAATGACCTGGAGTCGGGGATAGGCAGTGAGGTGGCCAAGTTTGCGGATGACACTAAACTTTTCCGGGTGGTAAAGACCAGCAGAGATTGTGAAGAGCTCCAGAAGGATCTCTCCAAACTGGGAGAATGGGCAGCAAAATGGCAGATGCGCTTCAATGTAAGTAAGTGCAAAGTGATGCACATTGGGGCAAGAAACCAAAATTTCACATATACGCTAATGGGTTCTGAGTTGTCTGTGACGGATGAAGAGAGAGATCTTGGGGTGCTGGTGGACAGGTCGATGAAAGTGTCGACCCAGTGTGCGGCGGCTGTGAAGAAGGCCAATTCCATGCTCGGGATCATTAAAAGGGGGATTGAGAATAAAACGGCCAATATCATTATGCCTTTGTACAAATCGATGGTAAGGCCACATCTGGAGTATTGTGTCCAGTTCTGGTCACCATACCTCAAAAAAGATATAGTAGAATTGGAAAAGGTGCAGAAAAGAGCGACCAGAATGATTTGTGGGCTGGAGCACCTCCCTTACGAGGAAAGGCTACAGCGTCTGGGGCTTTTCAGCCTAGAAAAAAGGCGCCTGAGGGGGGACATGATTGAGACTTATAAAATTATGCATGGGATGGAGAGAGTGGATAGAGGAAAATTCTTCTCCCTCTCGCACAACACCAGAACCAGGGGACACGCACTAAAATTGAGTGGAGGGAGAGTTAGAACAGACAAAAGAAAATATTTCTTTACCCAGCGTGTGATTCATCTGTGGAACTCCTTGCCACAGGATGTGGTGATGGCACCTGGTCTAGATGCCTTTAAAAGGGGTTTGGACAAATTCATGGAGGAAAAGACCATCACAGGTTACAAGCCATAAGCAACCTCCTGGTTTTTCTAGAAGTGGGTTTTCTCTGTGCCAGGTGCAAGGGAGTGGCGACTGGACACAGGTATCTTGTTGTCTCGTGTGCTCCCTGAGGCATCTGGTGGGGCCACTGTGTGACACAGGAAGCTGGACTAGATGGGCTTTTGGCCTGATCCAGCAGGGCTCTTCTTATGTTCTTATGTTCTTATGATGTTAAACAAAATGCAAAACAAAGAGCATGTGAAAAATGATTTTAGCAGACAATACTATCGAACACATGTGTGAATACAGCCACTGCTACTGTATGTGTAAATTAACATTTAAAAATAAAAAGTATTAAAAGTATAGTGCACATTAACGCATCATAAAATACAATGAAACAATTTAAAAGAAATGCAGCACAATATTGATAATACAGTAAAGATCTACACCCACTCCTGTTGCGTTGTGCTTACTTTGGGTGGCGTACGAACGCTGCCCTGGGCTCCACCAGTTTCTTCTATGCACTTGTCCCTCCTGATCGTCCCGCCTTGTAATAAAGCTCAACGCTGATTGGCTGAAACACGTGCACTCCGATTGGCTGAAAAAACCCCTGTCATGCCATTGGTCAAACAATTTGCTCAGTGTCCTGTCCTCTCTAAATCATGAGCATGGTCCACAGCCGATCACAATGGAAGACGGGAGAGCACGGCGATCGGTTAAAAAAGAAGCCACACCACTCTGCACACTCCTGCCACCACTCTGCACACTCCTGCGGTGTAGATCAGCCTTAAGTCCTCTGTGCAATCACTTAATCACTTCTGCATTGTTTTGGAGCTAAAAACAGTGGAGCCCCAGGCACTCCTCTGAAAACAATTATTGCTCCAGCCTCTTATCTCTAGCAGGCTGCTGAACACAAAAGCCCTACAGCTAAAGCAAGGAAGCTGAAGCCAATTAATCCCTCCAGCTCCAGGAACACTGTGGAAACTATGATATTGATCCTGAAACTTGCAAGTTATGAGATTGCCACTTGAAAGTTGGTGAGCCTGCCTCTTGTCACTGTTGATAAATCTTTGATTTAACCCTGCTGCAATGCGTGGTAAATGTGCACCATACTCCCCTGATGTCTGTGCCCCCCCCCCCAAAAAAAAGAGAGAAAAAGTGTATTATTAGAAGGGTTTTGACACTTTATTTAGAAGTTTGGTGATGTTTTTGTGACCAGAAATATGTCATAGGAACCTAATTCTTGTTTATGCATGTTAGCCTATGGTAAATTGGTTTCATTATAAGTTGTTTCACTTACAGTTGCAGTTTCCAGGAACCTATCTACAACTTTAAGTGAGGACTTCCTTATATGACACTTATCACACTCAGCCAACACAGTGATAAACATACATTAGTAACGGGGAAAAAAAGAGAGGTTAAACAACAAGTGTGACTGCTCAAAGAACAGCTGGAAACAGTATAAAGAATGGCAAATGCTCCTGGCTCTACAGAAGTACAACATCTCTACAGGGGAAAAAAAACTAAACAAAGAACATGGGCATCCAGTAGTCCTATTTCAATACAGTCTCTTTCCTCAGATTTGTAAACTGTAATCTGCAGCGGACTTCAAAAGCAAATTATACACTTATCTCTTCATTCAAGAGAGCATACAGATGCAGCATTTATTGGTCAATGAGGATCTAAACCTTTGTATCCCTTTTTATAAATATTGTATGTGAACTCTCCAAAAATCCTTTTTTTCTGTTCGGTAACTACTGGAGCTTCAACACCCTACTGAAACTGCTGACCATTATCAATTCATGATTTTATATATAAAATAAAATTGTTTTACACACAGCGACGCCTGTGTTCATGTGCGTGTTCAGTACAGTCGGATGTTGAGCAACACAAAGCAGAAGGGAGGCAAATTTGGCAGGATGGAAAAAGTCAATATTTGCAGTTTGTAAAGGTCTTAAGGTGGGATGCAGGATACTTACAGCCTAATCCTAACCAACTTTCCAGGGCCAATGCAGCTGTGCCAATGGGGCGCACACTACATCCTGCGGTGGAAGGGCAGTCACGGAGGCCTCCGCAAGGTAAGGGAACGTTTGTTCCTTTACCTTGGGGCTGCATTGCGGTTGCATCAGCGCTAGAAAGTTGGTTAGGATTGCACTGTTAATATGCTAGAGCAGAGGTGGCCAACGTTTCAACATGAATGCTCCTGGCCCTTTAATGGTTGTATAGGTGAGGGCATTTCAGCAGGTGCAGCTGCTTTAGCAGCACCATCAGTACTTGCAGATGCCAAGATTCTGTCTTCTACACAGCTCTTAAGAACACAGAGGCCCTAATGGTGGAAGGTTGGCCACCCCTGTGCTAGAGCACAACTTTCTGCATGTCTACTCAAAAGTAACCCTGAGTTTGATGGAACGTCCTCTCAGGTGTATAGATTTGCAGCCTTAATTTGATTCGCCCAGGGGTGGCCAACCTTCCACCATTAGAAACTCTGTGGTCTTAAGAACTGTGTAGAAGACAGAATCTTGGCAGCTGCAATTGCTGATGGTGCTGCTAAAGCAGCTGCACATATCCAAGCATTAAAGGTCCAGGAGCATTCACGTTGAAAGGTTGGCCACCCCTGGATTAGTTTCTGCTAGGCAGCTTTCATTTTGCACTACTGGGACAAAGAAACAAAAATGGCTCCTCCTCCTTTGATTAATGTAAAATTTAGCAGCTACTCAGTTCCGTCTGTAACACTAACACTAAATAGACAGAGAGCACCTGTCAAGAAAAAACATGGAAGTACTCTGAAGAATGTAGGCAATGTTCAGGGTTCCAATGGAACCCTGAACATGAGGACTGGGAAGGGTAATAGCAGGAAACGAGTTTCCCCACATTCAGTCATTGTCTGTGCAGACAAAACACTTGAATGAGGACAAGTAGAGACCGGGTTACCCACATATTATACGTGTTCACTGAGAAGTAAGTACGTTTCCTTGTATTTAATAATTGGACTTCCTCTCAGGTGGGTGTGTATAGGATTGGAATCTTACAATGCAAGCCTAGGCATGTCTACTCAGAAGTAATCCTCAGAGTTTAATGGCACTTCCAGGTAGGATTTGCTACATGCACTGGTCACTTCCAAGGTGCACAGTCGATGGATTGGGATTGCTTAGGTTTATAAAAGCTGTCTCGATTTGGCCCACAGCCTGGGAGCAGCTTAGACTCTAGAGAGTCGTGCAGTTGCAGTAGTACAAGCCTGTGTCTATTCAGAAGGAAGTCTCAGTAAGTCAGGGGCTTTACCACCCAATAAGTACCTGGTGTTGGATGGCAGTTTTAAATCCCCCGCCGCAACTTCAGCACGGAAATAAAAAAAAGTGAGACACTAAATCGAAAGCGCTCAGAAGCCACGACTGTATTCCTTCACCTCACGGTTTGCGGGAGAAATGACCACTCGTCTCGAGAAGTTTGGTTCAAACGGCGACGTAATTTGCCGCGCAGCCCCGCCCTTGCGCCACCCTTTTCTCCATCCGGGTTTGCTTCTTTCGGCTCGGAGCGATTCCAGCGTTGCACGCCCTTCGGCGGAAACGTGGTGAGGATTTAGCGGAAGCTGGGGGTGGAGCCAGCTCTCTTTCGTTCTGGAGGCTGAAGGAAGATGGTGAGTATCAGACAGGGGCCGAGGCGAGAATCCTTTGGCATCCGCCGCCACCTGAAGCGCTTGGGTCAAAGATGTGTGCGGAAATAGTTGCTTGGAGCCGACTAGTTCGGGCGAAGTGGATATGCTCCCTGTCGCGCTCACGCTGCCTGACTTTGGCAACGCGGCTAGTCGTCGTCGTACTCCCCCATCCCACGTCCAGGCCCGTGGAGCCTTAGACGGTGCTGCCCCCCCCCGGGCTGCCTGTTAAGAGCTCTACTGGGCCTACAGGCGCTGTGTTAGGTCCACTAGCTGGAAAGAGGCGTTCGGACCGTGGGCAAGAACTACACGACTTGGTACCCGGAGTGGGGGGAGAGGGAGTATTTGGCCTAAAAAGAGGACCTTCGCACCAGTATCTTCATTCCTATTCCCATCTGGGCTGTTCTCTTTCTGTAGTGTTGTCGTCTCCCTCCCTGTTATTTTAGAAGAGCCCTTAATTGTTCAAATGTCACTTGGCGATGTAACAGTGCTGAGGGGAGGAAGACGACCGTGTAAGCCATGCAGAGAGGCTAACCGGAGTCCTCTTCCACCTTTCGAGGCCTGCGTGTTTCACGCCGATTCTAACACGATTTTGGAGGGACCTAAATAGGTAGCTTAGCTGTATAGTTAGTGTTTTCCAGTGAGTGTGAAGTAGCAAGGGATAGCGGCTAAATCCTTTGAGTCCACCCTTGGGATGCTCTGGGTGGTTCTGACCTCCCTCTCTCAAAAACGACAGTGTAGATCTGGAAAAGGTGCAGAAAAGAACCATGAGAATTATCAGAGTTGGAAACATTTTCAATGGAGGCATAGCTAAATGTGGAGCAACAGTTAAATCAGGTATTTTGGGCTTTTAAGGTTGGTGGTAGTTGTGATTAAAGATAAACGTTTCTAAAAATCTTGCAAGGAGCAAAGAGAATGGCTAGGGAGAAATCACATAAAACTAGAATTGGGGTCATCTGATGAAAGTGATTGGCTTGAAGATTCAGGATAGAAGTAAAATGTTTTTCACACAGTACATAATTTATTTTGTGGGATTTGTTGTGGTGCTCACTTTTAAAGGAGGATTAGTCAGATTTATGGGAGGGCTGTAATTAGCTGTTATTCTTGATGGTTGAACCCTAGTGTCCAGAGCCAGTATACCTTTGAATATCAGTTACTGGAAGGATAACATAGGAGGTGGGCTATTATGTCATGCTCTGCTTGTGAGCTTTGCAGAAGCATTCCATTGCAATTTTGAGAGATTGGAAGCTGGACTATTCAGGGCTACTCTATGTTATAATCTGTGGTTGTAGTTTTTTGTTTTCTTGAATACACTTGGATAAGGTTTCTGGATCTAAGTATAGTAATCTAGAAGAATGTGTTATATAAATAAGATTGCTGTAAAGAGCTTTAGATCTACAAGGGATGCTCTACTAGCTATTCTCTGACCTTAGTAATTTGAAGTACTATAAAAAGTGTCTTGGTGAATTCTATAAATGAGAGCCCCACTAATCTCACTGTAATTTATAATTTAATTTCAGTGTGCATTTGATTGTGGCCCTTGTCATTGAAGGGAGCCTGTATACATAAAAAGTTCTGCCTCATTTTTAAAATGGAGACTTTCAGCTCAAAGTGACTAAGCTCAGTTTCTAGTTTGTAGAAGGCATGTTTCCTGTTCTGTAAAATACACCTCTTACTTCAGATTCTTCATTAAAAGTGTAGGATTTACGGACCTTCTCTCACTGTTATCAGAATCCACTTTCATGGAGGGTGCATGAAAGGGAAAAATTGCCTAGAATGAACATGGGCTCGTGAGGTTTGTCTCAGAGGCAACAAACTTAAATACTACTTGGAGTTAGTTCTACTTCCAGGTCCACAGAACCATTAGAGGAGTTTCCTCTTAGAATGGCCAGAAGTGCAGTAAAATATCTGTTAAGCCTCACTGGCTGTGAAGAACAAGACTCTGGTTGTGAGCAAGAGCTAATGATACCCAGGGGTGGGCAGGCGGGCTGGAGGAAGAATACTATACATTTATTTTCCTTGTTGTGGAGGACCCTTTTTATTTTCAAAGTAAGTTTTCTTTAAAAGCAGGAGTATTTCTGACTAAACTTGCTTAGGATTATTTTGTGTCGTTAGTAACGCCTAGTACTACACAGCATGTAAACGTATACTCATTGCGACTTTTGTGCAAACTAACTTTCGTGTATGTTTCAGACGAAAGGAACATCCTCCTTCGGCAAGCGGCGTAATAAGACGCACACTTTGTGCCGTCGATGTGGGTCCAAGGCCTACCATCTCCAGAAGTCCACCTGTGGGAAATGTGGATATCCTGCTAAGCGCAAGAGAAAGTGTAAGTATAGAACTTGTCCAGAATGCAAGCGTAGTTTTGATACTTCTGCCAGGACCAAAATGACACTCTATCAGGACCCACCTAACTTTACGACGCTTTAAAAAAGGTGATCAAGTAAGAACATTATTTATTTGCAAAAAAACTCAATCCATTTCTCCTAATGAGGTAGCCCTAATGAATAGCCTCCAGGCTTGAGGTGCTTAGTTGTGTGACCCAACCTTCACCTGCTCCCACTACCTGTCATTGACTTGGGGGGGAGCACCAGAAAAAGACATTCAAACATTTATCTCCCTATACTTATACAAGCTTGCAAACTGCAGAAGCTCAGCTGTTTGCAAGGCAGCTATCTGGTTTTTGAATAGCCTCAGGGCTTGAGGCAATTAATTATGTCATCTTTCTATCACCTGTGTTATCATTGGAGGCTCTGCAGGACCCACCAGAAATCGGGTCGCGACCCACCAAGTAGATCCCAACCCACATTTTGAGAAATGCTGCTATAGGGTATAACTTGGTAAATACAGTGTAAGTGTGTTGTTAAGATTGCAATTGATATATTGGTCTTTTTTAAATGCAGATTCTTCCCTGCCACCTTCTCTGGTATAATGCATCTCACAATTTACTTTTATCTTCTAGATAACTGGAGTGCTAAGGCCAAAAGGCGCAATACTACTGGAACTGGCCGTATGAGGCACCTGAAAAAGGTCTACCGTAGATTCAGGTACAGTAGTAAAATTTCATTGTTATGGAAAATGGGTGTGTTTGCTGAAGTGCAGTGTAGTTAGAATAATCCATGTGACTTAACCATTTGAATAAATTTAAAATGTTTAATATAGTTATAGCCAAACATATTATGTAGATCGCATAAGGCTTCATCATACCAAACAATGGGTATTTGAAAATGTTGCAACTGTGGCAAATTCATAAAGTTTAAGATAACTAATATACAGTTGCCCCTCATCTTGAGCGAGGGTTACGTTCCATAGTCGACATGTAAAACTAAAATCGTGTACACTCAAAATTATATTGAAAATCCCTGATGCTGAAAAATAGGCAGGCAGGAACTAGGGAAACAGCAGCTTCATTCTCCGATCTCAGGCTCATTTCAGGCATATATTTAGTAAGTGGAATTGCAGTCACTATTTAAACTGCTTTTTTTGCCAAGCGTCAGAATTTGCGCAAGATGAGGGGCAACTGTATATATCCAACGAGATTTACATTGAAGCTGTTGAGAGGCCAATGGTGGTAATACATAGGCAGTTAGCTATACTCTTGGTAACTTATACCTGGTGCTAATTCGTATAGATCAGGGGTGGCCAAACCTGCTTGAGGTAAGAGCCACATACAATAAACGTAAGATGTTTGAGAGCTGCAATATTTATGAAGTATTTAAATTCTTAAATATATTTACTCACCATGAACATTCAACATGTTTTAATCCAGTGGACTTTATACCTGGTAAATTATAAAGCTTAAATTTCTTATTTACCTTTTATATTAATTGTGATGCAAAAAGGAGCTCAGCCAACATATTTCTGAGAGCTGCATATTATACATCAAAGAGCCGCATGCGGCTCAGGAGCTACAGTTTGGCTACCCCTGGAATAGATCATCAAACAGATATAATGCTCTCTTCCTCCACATCACGCTTTAAGCAGATTGCTGTTTTGTGCATTTATTCAGTTTATTTCTTGTCTCGCAGCCCTTGTGCACAAGAAATAATTCTTTCTTCTTGTGCACAAGAAGAAACTAGGTTCAGATGTAATGAGAAACTATTGTTTGTGTACACTTCAGGCTAACAGCAGTGACTGTCCAAACTGGGCATAGTCAACAAAACAGTTTGAGGCTGCCATACCAGGATCTGAAAACACAGCTTATTCTAATTGCAGTAGATACTGTCTAACTGCATTTTGCCATATGCAAGTGTTTTGCTTGCAAATACCACCCAAGTTCTAAACATTGAAAGAATATCAAATTTGGAAATTGCCTTTTCACTACCAACTCACAACTCCCTTTGTTCTGCTTTTGTTTGTGTTTAACTTGTGCCCTGATGGTAGTGAAGGGTTATGTTAACTGTTTAAAAACTGTTTTAAAAAACTTAATCATTTGATTTACTGTATTAAAGGATTTATATTCTGCTTTTTGAGCTCAAAGCAGCTAACAATTCATATCAATAAAACACCAATAATAAAGCACAATAAAATACAACAGTAGCATTCAAAAAGCATCACTGTACACCTCATTAATCATCATAATAGCATAGGGCAGAATGTAAATTAACAGTAAAAGCTGCTAAGAGAGAGCATCCACGGCAAGGCAGCAAAAAGCAGCACAAAACCCATAAAAATAATAAAGCCACCAGCAGCAAGAATCAAAGAGCTCACCTCCCCACCCACCCTAAAATGCTAACTGAAATAAAGATGTTTTCAGCCCCTACCAGAATACTTCTGATGAGGTATTGAGTAGAGGAATACCTTTGAGGTAATTGTGAAGTGAGGCCCTCTTTTGATGTTTATAGAAAAGAGAGGCAAAAGATACCAACTCCGATTTAATTGGTTTTTAATGACACCGTAAAATGTATTTTACTAAAATAAAACTTAAATGGATTTAGCAGCTTGTCTATGATGTTTCTCTTTAAAAAAAATGTCTGAACATCTGAGTTCATAAGTGATTTCATCTCAAAACTGAGATAAGCTGACCAAAAAGACTAAAACCATACTCAAATTTTATTTATATGCAAAGTATTTCATGATCAAACATTCACAGAAAGTCATGACTCTTCTTTGTATTGTATACGCAGGAATGGATTCCGTGAAGGAACAGCACCAAAGCCCAAGAGAGCTGCTGTTGCAGCATCCAGTTCATCTTAAGGACTCAAATGTCTGTTAAAAATAAATGGTCTGATCCATGGAAAAAAGTTGTCATCTTTTATAAATTCTTCAGTGTACATTCTTCTACATAATTGGAATTCAAACTGTTCCTGATGAAGAGCATAAAAAGGAATTATTGGGAAAATATGTAAACATTTCTTACCAAATACACAAAGCCTGTTAAAAAAACTTTGTATCTGATGTGGTGAGCTTTGCTTGGATAATATGGTTCAGTTGAATGTTTCAGATTTAATGAAATCAAAATGTAAAAGGCTAGAGATATGTTGTGATAATTTGTTCAAGTATCTAATAAGACGTAGAAGGATTTAAGTGTTGAAACAGTGTTCATACCTACTTTGTATGTTCACATACCAATATGGTCACTTAGGCTGTAAAACTCTATCCATTTACTCCACAGCAGCCCCAGTGTGGTACCATAATGTGGTACCAGTGTGTTATCCCAGTAGCATTCTGAAGCAATTGTAATATTGACTGGTAAAAGAATTACAGGTGAATGTTATTAATACAGTTGATCAGTGTCCAATAACCACACAACATTCAGACTGCATTGGGAAAAGCTGCATCTTTTTCAATTCCTAAATATTTACTTTGAGAACTTAATGTCCTGGCTTTCTTTGTTGCTACAAAGATGGCGTTGCGTTTTGCTACACTGGGGAAGACTTGTGTTGAGTAATCCCATTTGAAAGTTTTGTGCTATCAAGTACCTGTGTTAGATTTAGGTAGTAGAGTAGACCAACCAGTGTGTTACAGGTGTATCATCAGACTGCTAGGACTTTGGTGGTACACCAGAAGGGGATTTCACAAGCTTGGAAGCTGGATTGTCTAAAGGGAAAATTGCATTGCCAGATCGCTGTAGTGTAAAATTATTTGGGAGCAATTGCTATACAACTTATTAATGATGCCACTGTTTTGGTAAGAGTACAAAGGTGATCATGTGGTTCTTTTAGTGCAGTATAATTATAAAGAAGTGTCCTATTCTTGTTTGAGCAGAAAAAATGGAATTTCCTACCTGTGAATCCCTGTTCTGGGATGAGGGAGGGGGCATTCCTGACCTATGGGATGTCCCTCCCTCCTGAGAAGGCAGGGTCGGCTGTAGCGCGAAGACTCCTCCCAGGTGGGAGGGCGTTCCTTCCCCTAGTCGGGATGACGAGCAGGAATAAACCCTCCTCTATCACAGCTACCAGTCCCAGACGCAGCCGATGCCAGGAACAGGCTGTAGGGAACTGGAAAAAACAGAAAACTAAACTGCGTGTGCAGGCAACAGGGAAGACTGGATAACGGGCAGAACGGTACAGAAAGAAGGATATTGCCCTAACTGATCCATCCCCAAGCCTCCCATAGACAAGTCCGACTAGAGGCTCCTTGCCTGTGTAGAGGTGGGTGGAATGCCCCCTCCATCATCCCAGAACAGGAATTCATAGGTAAGAAATTCTGTTTTCTCTGGAATGAGAGGGTGAATTCCTGACCTATGGGATGACGTACCAGAGCAGTACGCTGATGGGCGGGTGGGCAAAATGCCTCTACTATGAAGGAAGCACCTTAGCCAACACTTTTCTGCCAAAGGACGCATCTACAGAGGCAGCCAGATCGATTTTGTAATGTTTCATGAACTTGTGGACCGAGGACCACGTGGCTGCTTTGCAACTGGTTTCCAGTGATAGACACCCATCTGTCGCCGAGGTCGCTGCCCCCTTACCAAGTGTGCGGTGATCCCCACCGGGGGCCACCCACCGGATCCTATCCCTGTTCCCAGAGCTCTCCTTGTCCCCTTCCCCCAGTGTAACACGGGAAGGCCCCAATGGGCCTCATCGGATTTCCGCCAGCTATTTAGCTGGTGAAAGTCTGAGGAGGCCGTGTAATGGCAGAGGAGGCCTGGGATGGGGATATGGCAGCTGCCATCCCCCCCTCCTCCCCTGAGCTAGCTCAGCCAATGGCCCCCCTCCTGGACCGCCCTCACGCCCACCGGAGGATCACCTACCTTCTCCGGTGGCCGTGGGGACAATCCGACGCTGGAGTGAAGGCGACCAGCCTCCGCGTCAGCCACCCTTACTCTAAAGTTGCAAACGTGCTTTACGCTCACTCTGCCGTTGTAAACTTGAGCGGGATTGTGCTCTCAGAGAGAGAATCTTGTCTGGATTGGTCCAAGGATAATGTTACCACCATTTCTTAAAGGACGTACTGTTCCTCCAGTCTAGAAAATCCTTCAAAAATATTGTGGTTAACATGTGGCCTTTTAAATTGTCCATAGTTTACTATTTTTATAAATAATTACAATATGTTTTCAACATGTAGGTGTTAATTGATTTTTCTTGTTTTTTTCATTCTCTGTCTTGTCTCGTAATAGTCACAGTGTTAAAATAGCACTTTCTGGTCAGGAATAGGAAATCAAGCTAGGTTTAGTGTGGACCTTAAAATTTCATGCAATGGCTTACATGAGATTCCTCAATGGCTGCAGTCATGGCCCATCTATCTCCAAAGCGAATGTTTGAATCGATAATCACAACCCAAGTAGCAGCATAAAATTTATTTTTGGTGACAAGTGGTATATAAGTTTATAAACTTAATACATTTGTTTTTATTTATTTTGCCAACAATTTAATTGATTCTTAATAAATTAGTTTAATTTATTAATTTATAATTTAATTTAGGGTGCAATCCTATTGTACTTATGCCACCGTTGTAACCAGCGGCGCAGTGAAAACGGGAGGGCCCAGAACGGAAAGGGGATTCAAATCCACTTTGAATTCCCCTTTTGGAGGGGATTTGAATCCCCTTTCCATTCTGGGGCCTCCCGTTTTTGCTGCGCCGCTGGTTACAACGGTGGCATAAGTAGGATAGGATTGCACCCTTAGTTTATTAGGTGAATTTATTTTGGCTTAATAAATAAAATGCCCAAAAACCTAGTACAGTCATAAATTAGACAAAGTTTTTGAAACATTATTTAAAATCCTTGAGTCTAACCAAGTTTGAACAAAAGGATTACTATTTCAGATATGGTCATTGTACAGTTTTCATGAATGTCCTAAGGTGGAAAAGGCAAATATACCTGACTGTGCCTTTGGGTCTGTGTCTTCAAAAATTTGAGGAATAGCTTTTATCAAAATAAAACAAAAATGTACATCATTTTGATAAATTGTAATCAATTTGAAAATAGTAACTGAAGAATAACATGTCTGTGCTTGTGGTACTCTGTAACATTCTCTAATACAGAGAGTGGCATATTTTTCCTACAAATAGGGAGGCTTTCAGCCCTGGGCTTAATGATCACTGCAAAGTAGACTGAGCTTTTCTGACTTCAGCAGAACCGAAGTTTATGCATTCAGCCATGCTGAGTTGAAGAGCTTAAAAGGAACACTTATGAAGGTAGCGAGGGTCGTGTATTTTTCAGTAGCCCTGCTTTGTCTTTTAAAATGGGGGGGGGGGAACCTGTTAAATTGAAAACCGAAGTACAAATACGATCAGAGAAAAAGAGGCCCTTATACTGAGGATAGTTGATTGTCATCATGTGTGCTGTTCTTCTTGCCTGGCTGTGACCTCCCAGTCTCAGTTATCCTCTCCTTATCGTCAGCTTGGAATGTATAAAACTGCTTCTTTGCTACTGATCTGACTCCTTATAAACTCTCTGGGTGCCGCATCATCACTGATAGAGACGCAGGTTGAGTAGGAGGAACTTTGGTCTGATTCAACATGGCAGGAAAGTACAGACATTGCATGCCAAAAGTCCCAAGTTCAACTCTCCTGGCATCTCCCATTAGAGTGAATTACAGGTAGTAGTGCTGGGAAATACTTCTGCTCCAGAACTTGGAGAGCTACTTTCAGGCCTTAAGAGAGTGTGCTGGGCCAAACTCACACCAATAGTTTTGATTCCATAGATAGCAGCTTCATGCTTCTTACCCACTGAATCCAAGTTCTCTAATCCAAACGCCTTCACTATCCACCTTAAAGAGGGATTGGTACTGATGTATCTCATTTATGATAGGGATACCCTGAGCTCATGCTTCCTTTTTAAGAGTGACCATGTCAGCGTGTGTTAAATTTCATGGGGTGGTTTTGGTCAAACCAGTAATGTGCAATAACCCAAAGGAAGTTGACGGATAATTAGGCACAACTTTATATTTACCAAGTGCTATTTAACATTAAAAAGGTAAAGGTATCCCCTGACAATTAAGTCCAGTCGTGTCCGACTCTAGGGTGTGGTGCTCATCCCCATTTCAAAGCCAAAGAGCCAGCGTTGTCCGAAGACGCCTCTGTGGTCATGTGGCCGGCATGACTCTCCTTGCTGCAGTGCATGGCATGCAGCTGGAACACGGAGCGCTGTTTACCTTCCTGCAAGCGGTACCTATTTATCTACTCGCATTGACATGCTTTGGAACTGCTAGGTTGGCAGGAGCTGGCCAAGCAACGAGCGCTCACCCTGTCGCGGGAATCGAACTGCCGACCTTTCCGATCGACAGCTTATGGTTCAGCAGTTTAACCCGCTGCGCTACCCGCTGGCTATTTAACATTACTTTCACCACAGAAACAAGATATTAATGGGAAAGTAATTTAACATTACTTTCCCATTAATATCTTGTTTCTGTGGTGTGAACAATATCTAGAGTTCTGTTGCCCTAATTAAACTTGGAAGAAGTCACAATACCAACCTCAGCATAAGACATACCACATGCATCATGTTCTTAAATTGTAGTCCTATGCACCCATTCCTGAGAGTAAGCTCCACTGAATATGAAATTTACCTCTGAGTAAACTTGCATACAATTTTCACTGTTACATACACATTTTTTGTTTAACAGATGTCACTCAGTATGGAACCACACTGAGGCTTCAATTCTATGCACTCTTACTTGCGAGTGCCATATTGAGCATTGTGGACTTGTCTATGAATAAACATGAATGAATAAACATGTTCAAACTGTGTGTGACTAGAACAAGTATCCCACTGAGTAGGACAGATTCTAGGGCATGCTAATATTTTAAAACATGAGACCAAATTGGCATTGAGGGATTGTCTGATGGTTGCAATCCTGCCCATACTTGATTGGGAACATTGCCCAGTGAGTTTTACTTCTGAGTAAAGAGACAGACTCTGACAGCGCAATCCTATCCAACTTACACCACCGGTGTAACCCAGCGGTGCAGCAAGAATGGGAGGTCCCAGAACAAAAAGGGGATTCAAATCCTCTTCAAAGGGGATTTGAATCCCCTTTCCGTTCTGGGGCCTCCCATTCTTGCTGCACCGCTGGGTTACACTGGTGGTGTAAGTTGGATAGGATACAGCTGCGTTACGCCGGTGGTGTAAGTTGGATACGATTGCGCTGTAAGTCTTCCTGCTTTGAAACAGTAGGTGCAGCTTTAAATGGGAAGAGGAGAGATCTTACACAGGATTGGGCTGTAAGTGGTTTACATAGCTAAAAAAAGTGGCAACAGGATTGCCAACCTTTACTGGTTCTGCTCCTGTGCCTTAAACAGTACGTTGCCTCCCCCAACAGAAAAAGTGACAGGCTGCTTTACCTTCCAGAGGAATGCTTTACAGCCCCACGTGATCAGTGGTTCTTGCACTGAGGTAATATAATTGCACGCAGCCTTGAGCTTTTACTTTGTTGTGTTTTGTCTGATTTTTAAAAATACAATCTATATTGAAGCTAGTGGTTTTAGCATCTGATAAATTTGTGCGAGACAAGCTGCTGCTATAAGCGCAGGAAGAAAGCGGTTCAAAAATAGCAACATCACATGAGTAATTCAGAATCATCTTCTGAATAACTGCAATTGATGACACTCTACACATGCTCAAACACCTAGAACGACCGACCCATCTTTATTACTACTTCAGATACATCAAGCACTGGCACAAGAGGTTCCTAGTCAGCTGTATGACCCTGCGGGGCATATGCTCAGTTCTGAACATGCCAATGCAATGCCACCCCCTACTTAATAGCGCGAGAAAGTGCAAACCGCTTCACTTAGCTGGCTACTTTTATGCGAGTTTTGCCCGGTTTGGATGACACTAACTTAAATGCCCTCCTACCGTCTTAAAGAAAACTGGTCCGAACTCACCGGGGAGTGCATAGTAGAGTCTGAACCAGCGCTCCCCCCGTATCGTCCGAACCAATCCAGCGTACCGGCGCGGTGCAGCACTAGAACACTGGGTTAGGAGTGAGGAGATTCAGGTTCAAATCCCT
Organism: Plestiodon gilberti rubricaudatus; assembly: GCA_026170595.1. Taxonomy (NCBI): domain Eukaryota; kingdom Metazoa; phylum Chordata; class Lepidosauria; order Squamata; family Scincidae; genus Plestiodon; species Plestiodon gilberti. The sequence continues at coordinate 19,790,599 of JANXHW010000002.1, read as the reverse complement.
GCTTAGTCATGAATCTTTTTTCACTATGGGCTGGCTGGCTGCAGTGCAATCCTACACACATTTATCTGGAAGTACGTCCTATTGAACTCAGTGGGGCTGACCTGACTAGACATGCCTAGGAATTGCCCTAACACTCTTCTAGCCTACTTCACAGGGTTGTTGTGGGAAAAGGCGGCACAAGAGCACCTTGCACACCGCCTAACAACATAATAATGGCGCACAGTCGCTGCTCAGCCACGAAAGGGGCGAGGTGAGGAGGCTATTTGATTGTGGCTGTGATCTTATGCACAAGTACTTGGCAGTAAAGTCCATTGAATTCAATGGGGCTTACATCAGAGCAGACTTGCTGTTCAGCTGTTAGTGGATTAGGGCCGGGGTTCTTATTATAACACATTTTATTATCGTAACGCAGCAAGTAACGAGTTCTCGTGGATCCCCGCTTCCCCTGGCGCTGCGGGGCAGGGGGGAGCAATTCAACAGAAGCAGAGGTTCGCTTCCGGTGTTTTGGGGCGGGCGGGCGCTTGTGCGGTTTAGCTGCTCCGTTCCCCTCACTTCTCGCGGGTGCCTCCGTAGTCTCTGTGGATCCCCCCCCCCCAGCCGTTTTTTCCCTTTCCTATTGGGGAGAGGGAGCCGCCTTCCTCCTCGCTCGCGTGTGCGCAGGCTCAGCTCTTGGCGCAAGATGGCGGCGGCGGATAAACAGAAACATGAGCACGGGCGGGTGAAGATAGGGCACTACATCTTGGGGGACACGCTGGGCGTGGGCACCTTCGGCAAAGTCAAGGGTGAGCGCTTGCGGGGAGGGCGGCCGAGGCCCGGAGCCGCCGGAGGGGCTGTGTCAATTGTCTCCCTGTAGACTCCGAGGAGGCAAGGCGTGTTCTTCCCCGGGGCGTTGCTTTTCAACCTTGGGGGTGCATTAGGGAGACTTTCCCCAAATGCTGCAGAAGGGGGTCGCCTCCCATTTTTCTGATTTGGGGAGGAAGGGAAGGAGATGACTCTGTTATATCGGGGTCTCTGTACAAGAGAGTGAAATGGGGACTGAGTGCATGAAATGGGGACTGAGTGCGCCTTCACATCATTCAGTCAAATCTATCTAGCAAGCGTGGTTAAAATGTAAAAAAAAGGGGGGAAGTTAACCCGTATTGACTTAAGGCTTTAAATGTTCCTGTGCAGCCTGGCCCTACGCACGTTTACTCGGAAGACAGCCTCGCTAAGTGGAGTGCAATGGGGATTGACTCTGGAATAAATCTGGAGGCTTGTTTCTTGCAACCTGATCCTCAGCGTGGCTACTAAGTAAACCCCACTGAGTTCATTGGGTCTTAATCTTGTAAGGATTGGGGCTGTGAGCAGCATCTCATGGGATGGTAATTGGTTAGTGAATCTGGAGCAAACAAAAGTACTGTATTTAGTCTTAAAAATTCACCTTCAGACTTGCCCTTTTGCTATCACCTTGCAGCCCCTGTTTGTTTTCCAACCAGAGCTAAGTTTCCTGGTCTTGCCCCATCCAGTTTCAGCCAGTTCAAGGCTGCATATTTTTGTCCCCCCCCCCCGCTGCTGAACATAGTTAAGCTTTAACTTAAGTAATGTGTTGAGATGAAAGTTGTAATAAACATGTCTTGGTAGAGATCAGGACCTTTGTTGGGCTGTCTGTCTGGAAAACTTTGCAGCAGTAATCGACAGTTCAAACTGTCTTTTTAAAAGAGAAGGCTAGCTAGGAACAGGAAGCCAAGATCTGTGTGTGTATGTGCACATGTCATCTCAAGTCCATTGTGCTCTAAAAAACCTGTTTTTCTTCTTGAAATCTGGACTGCGTTGAAAGAGAACTTGCTGCTGTATACTTTCTTACAAACATAATCTAAAACGGCATTCATTGGTGGCGTTAATGGGGACTTTTTCTGCATGATCGGTATTGTAGCTCTTAGGATCTTCACTTGGAGGTTTGTCATGCAGTTGGAAAGTTGTTGTGGACCTGAAGTTCACCTGTTTGTGTAGTTTACTTGAAGCGTTTCTCAGCCTTCCTGCAGAAATGGCGCTTGCGTTTTGTACGCTTGCATACAAACTGTAAGGTACCAACAGAACAATAAACATGGCATAATGGAACCATTACTGTAACAAAGACAAGTTATATGTTTGAAGGTTTTCAAGCAGATGTTGGATGGCCCCTTGTCAGGGTTGCCACAGTAGTTGCCTACACTGAGCAGGGGGTTGGACTAGATGACCTCCAAGGTCCCTTCCAACTCTAGCATTCTATGATTCTATATCAGGGCCTGAAATAAATGAGATTTTGCTTCCCTTCTAAATTCTGATAGATTTGTGTTCTAGCAGGCCTTTTTGGGGCACATATTCCACAATTGTGGTGCCACAACAGAGAGAGCACCAGCCAACTGACATGGTTCACATATAATGACCATGCCATGGTTTGGCTACTGAGGCTGTACTCGGGTTCACACACCTGCTTCAGTTCCCTCCCTCACTTCCTGTTTCAGGCAAACCATGATTTGAATACAACAACAAACTATGGCCTACCTGAACCAGCAAACTTTCAAAGCATAGTTTAACACCTCACTGTGATTTGCCTGTTATGTGTGAACTGAGTCACTGGCTTAACAGTGTACAGTACTCCCCCCATATCCGCTGGGGATACGTGCCAGGCCCCTTAGTGGATACTTGAAACCGTGGATAAGAGCGAAACTCCCTCCATGGTTTCCTGAGGCCCCCCGCCCTGCCTCCCCTGTGGGCAGGCGTGCGCACCTCCCCAGCTCTTATTTTTCTTTCAGCAAGCTTTGTTTCTTCCTTAAAACAGAAGCAGCCTCCATTGCAGGCAAGTAGAACGAGACTGAGAACGAGGTTTCTGTTAAACTTGCAGAACCTCTCTAGGACTTAGTCTCGTTCTACTTGGCTGCAATAAGCAGCCAGAGGCTGTTTCTCCTGTTTGTTTAAGGAAGAAACGAAGCTGACTGGGAAAAAAGTAAAAGCCTGGGGGGGTCCCCGCAATCCGTGGATAACTGAAACCGTGGATAGCGAATCCATGGATATGAGGGCCCACCTGTACTGTATCAAGCTATATTGGTGACTTGGAGAAAGTTAACGTTGTTGACCCCTTTTCTCTCAACATATTTTGTGTGTGGTGTGAGGGGCGGGGGAGGAAAATTGCATTCCCTTCTTGGGGATTTTCTGATTATAGTTATTTTCTCAGATTCATCTGTGAATAACCTTTGAGAAAATTGTGTGCTTATGTGTGCGGAGAACATACTTCATACTCAGTTGTCCCAAGGTTTGTTGGAGGCTGATGTACCAACCCCCAACCCCCCCCCCCCAAGATGTCTTCAGGGTAGCTTCATTATGATTGTCTTATTCTGCCTTTTGGATTAGGCTGACTCTTATTTAAATGGCCATGGGCCAACATATCTAAGGGAACACTTTCCCCCACATGGCCCAAAAACATCTAGAGGAATCCTGTTCCTCTAGAACAGATAGTATCTGGAACAGGATTCCTCTAGAAGTTTTTGGGCCATGTGAGGGAAAGTGTTCCCTTGGATATGTTGGCCCATGGCCATTTAAAAGAAATAATTAGAGACTTGAGCTTCCCAGTGAGCAAAATAAGAAGTGTGTGTTCTGTGCCTGAATTCAGTAAGTGGTCAAGGGGTAGAGTTTTTGTAGTAGTTGAAGTCCCTGAATTGTAGACAAGGGCACACCCTTGTAGAGAGCACTGCAGTCATCAATTTTAAGAAGTTGCAAGAGCAGAAGCAACTGTGTCAAATCCTTCCCTCCTGGGAATGATTGAAGATGACTTACTAGATGTAATTGGTTAAAAGAAGCATGTATGCACCACTGGAACTTGTTGGAGGAAGGGTGGGAAATCAATGGAGCTTGATCCTTCATCAGGGTTTTGTTTGTATTAGTAAGCTGTCATACTCTGTACCGAGGCTGCATTTGTTTTTCACCTACCAGCACTAGGTGAGCTGTTTTTTTTTCTCCCTCCAGCACACTTGGGTCGCCTTTTTTTTTTAGCTTCTAGCACGCTCGCCACGCTAGCAGTTTGAACTGCAAGGAGGTTATTTTAGAAAAAAAAACTTTGATCAGAAAAGTTGTATCTGTTTTTTTTATCAGCGGAAGATCTTCTCCACTGTTATCTGAACAACAGTGTTTATTGTTGTTTTCTCCATAGAGAGATGATGTAAATACCTGATCCAGCTACTTATTGGGACCACTTATTGGCTTATTCAACAGATAGTGGAACACTAACTTGCAGGCAGGGATACAGGAACTGCTGTTAAAGTATCCCATTGCTGCTGTTAGAGTGCACCAATAAATGTGTTCATTGAGGACTATGGCTAATGCTGTTTTGGTTTATCGAATTGCGTAACTATGGAAGTAGCTCTTTACGTTGTAAGGACATATTCTTGACAATGAACTTTGACCTGGAACCGGTTTGTAACCAAGTGTTTCAGTTTGCCTGACAAGTTCTTTCTATCTTTAAAACTTGTTCACCAGAACACACTGGCCAAATACAGTAAATAGTGTGGCCTTGCCTAATTTGGGCTTGTGTGCTGACATGGGATCTTCTGTAATCAAACGCCACTAACAGACTAGCACACGTAGGGAATACTGTATATGATGTGTGTAAAATGGAGGGGGGGAGCTAAAAAACTGTGGTATTCCAGAGGACATTAGATCAGTACCAAAGATGAATGTAAAATCGAGACTCTGTCCCAGTTTGCTCTCTTCTTGATCAGCACTCGAACAGTTTGTACTGTATGTTGAGTTGCTGCGTGACTGCAATCTGCTCCTGTTACTCTGACCAACATGGTGAAAGTACTCGCTTTGTGGCTGGATCTTGCACTCATTCACTCAAAAGTCCCAAGGAGTTGGATGAGGCTTACTTTCAAGAAAGTATACATAGGCTTGCAGCTTTAGAATAGCATTTGAAAACCTGCTTCCATCATTTCATAAAGATGTCTGGATGCCCTGTCTTTTAAAAGTGGGTGTCCATTTGTGCTCCTGTTGTGGGGCATGTGAGGCAGTTTGATGCAATTGCTTTGTGATGGCATTAATAAGTGATAAAATCAACAGGCTTGTTCAAAAACAGGGGGAATGAGAATATTCTCTGCAACATGACTGCTTAGTAACCTATTTTCTTAAAGGAGGAATTTTGCTGTTAGCACAAATCTCTGTTAAGACATCTTCTCCACTTCTACAATTGCTCTGTGGGTAGTGTGTGTGTGTGTGTGTGTGTGTGTGTGTATGTATAATATATATATATATATATATATATATATAAATAAAGCATCTGCTGTTGTGTTTGCTTCTGCCTCAGACAGGATCTTGAATTGGATGAATCACGAGCTGTACGAATCCGAGTGTCAAATTCTAGCTCTCTTCCAGCATCTCTGACTAATCCCGGCAAAACTGAATTGGCATAAGGAGGGGAGCGTGTTGGCGTGATCACAACTGAGTCAGGCACAAGTTGTTAGTACCCTTGTACTGTATGTCGGTATTGTGGGGACATCTGTGAAATGTAAGCAAGTGTTGACGTGACTGCATGTATGTAAAACATTTATACCTTCCTTTTCCAACATAAGCGTTTTGATTTTGGGCTTCAGCTGTTGATGGACAGACAGAACTGTAGCGTGGATATTTGGACAGAATGCAGCAGATGGCTTTGTTCCTTCCTGTGTATCTTCACAGGAAATTGCAGCTGAATTGTCACAGGGTGAGCTCTACTTTGTGTTGCAGCAAGAAACCATCCTTTGGCAAGAAAATAATTTTCTTTCATATTTCAGAACCCTTTCAATAATTCAGTTCTTGGTGAAAATCCCATTGTCAGCCCAGCCCCTGCTCAGCAAATATTTACATTTTCAGGGGCCGGCATTGAATCTCTGGGAGCAGTGAGCAATCAGGTGCCTGAGAATGTAGAGTCCTGTTGGGCCATGCATGACAACTCTATTGTACTACATTTGTTTAACAATATTTAAGCAAGTAAAATTAAGCAAGTAAAAACCAGTTGGAGCTTGTGGTTTAGCATTCTTGGAGCATAGTCAGCAATGTGGTCTTTCTGCTTTAAATTGAGGTCATCTTTCTTCAGGGTCCAATGCTGTCACACAGGCTGCCAGTGCGCTTTATCTGAAAGGGTCAGCTGGCATCCTGGACGCCAGATCTGGCCTCCAAAATCTTTTTCTGGCCCTTAGCAAGCCTTCCAGATTTTAATCAAGGTGTGGTTAAATTGTATTGTTGCTTACAGCTTTACTTTTGAGGGGGAAAAAGGAGCAGTGAGTTTCTGTTTGGTATCCCATTTGGATTATTAACAGACAAGAGACCACTTCTAGTCTGCTTCTTGGGGACATTTGAGGGAAGAAGCTGCCCTTACTGCTGGTAATGTATTATTATTAATAATAATAATAATAACAGTATTTATATACCGCTTTTCAACAAAAAGTTCACAAAGCGGTTTACAGACAAAATCAAAGGATTAAATGGCTCCCTGTCCCAAAAGGGCTTACAATCTAAAAAAGATGCAGAACACCACCAGCAAACAGCCACCAGAAAAGACACTGTGCTGGGGTGAAAGGGGGGTAGTTACTCTCCCCCTGCTGAATATAAGAGGAGCACCAATTGAAACAGTGCCTCTTGCCCAGTTAGCAGGGAGAGCAGCAAATCTTGGAGCATTGGCATCTGTGAGTGGGTAGCGTTGGCTGCCCCCTGGACTAGTAATTAGAGAAAAGCATGTCCCCTGAGAATGCCCAGTCTAGCCATTTCTGTTCTGTACTTTGGATAGTGGTGGTTTCCTGGTACATTGGGGTGGGTGATGTCTTCTGCCAAGGATTGCATGCGGCCTGACCGAATGCATGTTGACATGGACGTCAGGCCCACTATGTTAAATGAGTTTATTCCCAGGTTAGGCGTGCATATGATTGGAGCCTTCGGTAGAAACCCAAAGCTCTGTTTTTCTATTACTTCTCCCAGGTTTCAAATTGTGAAATGCGCTTACAAACCAATAGAGCGGAAGATATAAATCTGATTGTTTTATTGGCCTGATGATCTTTCATTATTTTAGCTTCCTTAGTAAACAAGCTGTAATTGCTGAAGAAATACTATTTGTGTAGCCAAAGGTGCTCCTCTGCATTGCATTTGTTAGGGAGGCTCTTGCCGTGAGAGCGCATGGCTGTTCCTGGGTATGGTGCTGTGGCCTTGGGATGCCCTCCCTACAGAGGCCTTTCTTTAAGTTTGGGAAAATGAAACCACTTGCATGTTCTATCAGGTCTTTGGATTTATTGAGTATCTCTTTGCTGCTAGTTTTAAAGTGTGTGTGTGTGTGTGTGTGTGTGAGAGAGAGAGAGACCCGATATAGGTATCCTCAAAATAATGGTGGTTCTAAGTGGTTTTTTATTTTATTTATTCTTCACATTTTTATACCGCCCTTCCTCCAAGGAGCTACATATGGTGTACATATTTCCTCCCCTCCTTTTTTTGTCCTCACAACAACCCTGTGAGGTAGGTGGGGCTGAGAGATAGTGACTGGCCCAAGGTCACCCAGGAAGCTTCGTGGCTGAGCGGGGATTTGAACCTGGATCTTCCAGGTCTAAGTCCGACTCCCAAACCACTACACCATCCTGGTTTTTGTTATGTGTTTTTGTTTTGTTTTTGTGTATTGTGTGTTTATAGTATGTACAGTACCCTGAGCAACTGCATAAGTAGAAGTGTGATTTATATGCTTTAGAAGGGAATAGTCTTGTGGTGTTAAAGAACCCCAGTTGGCAAATCTGTGTTTTTTTTTCTCCCTCAAGAGCTCCTTGCTATCCTCCTTTGCAGCATGCTGGGTCGTACGCTAATGTTTCGCTAATGTTTCATAAAAGGGCAAGATTTGGCCTTGGCAAGGCTACTCCTTTGACCCGTCAAGCTGTACTGCTGTGTTTTGTGTATCTTGAATCAGATTCTGCCTGCACTTTGTTGTTAGAAACAATACTTGTGCTCTGGCCTTACTGTTTTCTCTTCTGGTTGTTCTACGTAGCTTTTCAACTTTTGTTGAAACAGAGCTTCGTTATGCAGGCTGTATGCCAGGCTAAACACATCCCCGAAAGCTTCAGAATCGAGTTTAGTTAATGTGCTTTTTTATGAGGCATGATAGCAGTATGGAAGAAAAGGAGTACAGTACAATACTGCAAACAAAGTGCAAGAGGGTAGCTTTTTCCCACTTAAATGCAGAGACACTGCACTGCTGAAGAGGAGTTCCATAAATTTGGGAACTCATCTGGGCTCAGTGGACCTTAATCTGGGTTTGGCCCATTAAAAAACCCCATATGCATGCTTTTGGGCCACGGTGGCTTAGTGGTTAAGACGCTGAACTGCAAACCGGAAGGTCGGTAGGACAGCAGTTCGAGACCAGAGTGAGCTTCCATCTCCTATCCCAGCTCCTGCCAACCTAGCAGTGTGAAAGCAAGAAATTGCAAGTAGATAAATAGGTACTGCTGCGGCGGGAAGGTAACAGCATTTCATTAGTCATGCCAACCACATGACCACGGAAGCGTCTTCGGACAGCGCTGGCTTTTCGGCCTTAGAAACAGAGATGAGCACCGCACCCTAGAGTTGGGCACGTCTGGCTTTCGAGCAGGGGGATACCTTTACCTTTTAATGCTTGCTTGTCTTTAGACACTTGTGGTAACTAAAATGTCCCTCATTGAGCAGGCCTGAAAGTTTTTGTAAACCAGAAAAGACTTCCTTCTTTTTAGGCTGCCTGTGTACCCCAACCCTCTAGTAAAATTATTTGTGACCAGGCAGGATAGTTTAAGAAAATAAAAATGTGGATTTGTTATTGGCTGAATTTCTCTCTCCTTGGTAATACAGTACTTTGCATGTCAGTATCTTATGCTCTGGTTCTAGAAAACATGCTTCCCCCCCCCCCCCCTTGCTTTGTGCTGGGAATAACTTGATGAGAGAAGGAACAAAAACCTCCTTTGCCCTTTCCCGACTTTCCCACAGAATCCAAGGCAATGGCATGAACTCTTCAAGCTTGCTTTGAACTTCACACTTGGTGGGAGTGAAGCAGCCAACAATCTGTCACTAATGAACTTTGTGTCAGGTGGTTAGAACACTTTCTGCTTAGCAGAGGTTCTTGGACTTTTTGGATTAAAAGGTTGCAGTGTAGCAAATTAGCTTGGTTGACTTGTCTAGAGATCTTCTAGAAAAAGAAAATACTGTAATTCAGTTTGAGTAATCGAAAGGAGTCTTGTTTACAGTGATGAAGGGGTATTTTGTTATAACTAAAATACAGAACTGGGTAACTAAAGTCACTAAGTCCAGAGAGACTTTTTCTTGCTTATTCACTGCAGGAAACAAGACTTGTGGATGCCAACTATCCTTGAAAAAAAGCTTCCTATCGATGTTGAGGGATTTCTTCTTTTACTTGTAATATGTGGCCATGGCCTAGGAGTTGCAGAGTCCACTGACCAGGGAAGTGGCTATAAGAACGCTCACCTATGTAGGCAGCACAACTTTTATGTGTCTTGTTATAATTTTTCTCAGAAGTTTCCGTCTTGGCATAGGAAAACCTATTGTGATGTACTTTTCAAATTGGAGAGTTTGCATAGGAAATGGGTGACTTATCACAGGATCTGGTTATAGGCACTGCTCATTGTGTGATCTCGTCTGTGAGTCTGGTCTGATGGCACCCTTGTTGAAGTTAAAGCAGGTCTGGATTTGACCAGTATCTGGATAGAAGACCAGCTGGGAATTCAGCTATGCTACCTTGAGTTGCAGTATGGAAGAAAGGTAGAATGCAAATGTAATAAAATACCATAAGCCAGAGAGCCAGCAAGAGACTGGTGGGCATGTTTACACATGCATCTGCATTGCTTTTGAAGTGGAACATCAAGTGATAATTTGGTTGAGTATATCAGCCAGCAGTTGCATTAATTGCTGTAGAGGCTTCTGATGTAGCTAAAACAAAATGGAAGCCATTTGTGTATTTGAGAGTCATCAACGGTATGTGTGAAGCTCCTTGAACTAAGTAGAACATCTCTTGCAGCTTTTCCTACTCTCACTTGCATTCACAAATGTCACTCTGTATCCTGCTGGATATGCTACAGGTGAGGGAAGTAGGTTTTCTAGGTGCAAGGGAGTGACAACAGGAAACGGGTATCTTGTTGTCTTGTTTGCTCCCTGAGGCATCTGGTGGGGCCACCGTGTGATACAGGAAGCTGGACTAGATGGAGTTATCTTACGTTGATGTTCAATATATGAAGCTGCTTTGTAATGAGTCAGACCTTTGGTCTGTCTAGCTCAGTACTGACTACTCTGACTGGCAATACCTCACCAGGGTCTTGCACAGAGGTCTTTCCCAGCAGGGCCGGCCCATTCATGAGGATGACTGAAACAGTTGCCTTGGGCAGCAGATGGGGGGGCTGCCACCTTTGTCCGCCCACTTATCTCCACTGCTGGAAGTGTGGTGGAGAGGAGAATGGTGGGCTACGCTGTTTCCACTAAGGTGCGCAGCTGAGCTCTGCACAGCTTGGAGCTCAGCTACCCAGATGTTCATTGCTGATGTGTGACATCATCGCCGAACATCTGGAGGCCTTGCCTTGCTGCGCAGCTATGGAAGGGCTCCATGCAGTGGCAGGGATTCTTACAGGGAACACCGGCAGGCTAGAGCATCTCCTCTTATCCATACTTCCTCTTTTGCTCAGTCCCTCTGTTGCTTTTTAAATCGAGGGAAGGGCGAGGGAGTAAAAGATAGGGGAGTAGAAGATGGAGGCAGCATTTGGCACACACCCCTCAGGTGCTAGGAGGCCTTGGGCCAATCCTGTTTACCATCCCTGCAGTCTGAGAAGCTTTTCATTGGAAATGCCGAGGATTGATCCTGGGATCTTCTGCATGCAAAGCTTGTGTTCTGCCATTGAGCCACAACCTCTTGATACTACTGTGGTGACATGAATACAAGTACAGTACTTCAGTATCTTTTCTTTGTTCAATTGGGTTTTGTTTGGAACATGTGCTAGTTGGATGTTGGTATCTTAGAGACTCTGTGTAGCAAAACAGATTGCACTGAAGGTAACTAAAATTGGTTAAAATGTAACTGGAAAGCCAACTTGCCTGGGGGTGGGGGTGTATTCTAGGATGCGAGAGACTTAACTCCATTATTTGTTTGACCTACCGCCCTAATGCAATGGAAAAAAATTAACAGAACCAGAATCTTGACACAGTAAGTAAAATATCATGCTTTCTTGGACCAACTGTAGTAACAAGTGCTAGAAGCTTTTGAGTTTCATAGAGTTCCTTATAAGCATGATAAGGGCTGAAACTGCACATTGCAGTGAATTTGTACTGTATGTTTGGTTCTTGTTTTTCCTTTCTTTTGTTTTAATACAACAGAAGGGAGGGGGGCATGTGAAATGCCACCAGACTGCCGTGGAGGAATAGGAAACTTTAATAATTTGTCCCTGCTGCATTTAAATCCCCATTGCACTTCTCCCCCCCCCCCCATGTTTACAGGAGGAAAGAGAGCTTCAATTGACTGCCAACTGCAGTTTTATTTTCCTCTCCTGTAAATAGCATGCAGAGTGGGTGTGCGCATGCACACATGTGATCGCATGTACACGTGTGGGGGCAAAGTGCTAGAGCTTCCCTACTCTGCTGCCACAGTTTCACAACATTTTGCATGGACCCACGCTATATTAAACAAAAGAGAGAGTCAAATACACGCATTAAATTAATGTGTAGTTTGGCCCTAGATTTTTAACATAGTGGAAAAATAACCCACCACGACACAGATTTCAATACTTTGGTGTACTATTTTAATTGGGGGTCATTATGACCACAGTACGTTTTCTTTACAATTTAAAAAAATTGAATTGCAATATACTGTTGTTTAGCTTTGGGAGTGGTTTTTGTCAAGATTTGATGGTTCAGTAATCCCCAAGCTTCTTGAATGTATTTGACCTCCTAGCTGTACCTTTTTGCTTCCCTTTAAGCAGTCTACACATCTTTGAATTTCAGTGTAACTGTGTTGGATTTTCTGAACAGTTTTCAACTTTGATTGTTCCTGCATCCCAACAGCTGATTGAGACTGCTCTTAGTTCACTGCTTTTTGTCGATTTCTAAGATGTTGCTCCACTTGTTAGCTTCATAACTATCTGTTTCCATTTACTCTGGTTTTAATTTATTTTGATTGGACATCTTGGAACATTTGGACACTTGTTTTGGGATATCCCATCCCAAAGGCTTGAAGACTCTGTGCCAGGTGCAAGGGAGTGGCGACTGGACACAGGTATCTTGTTGTCTTGTGTGCTCCCTGAGGCATCTGGTGGGGCCACTGTGTGACACAGGAAGCTGGACTAGATGGGCTTTTGGCCTGATCCAGCAGGGCTCTTCTTATGTTCTTATGTTCTTAAGTAGGTAACAGTATGTTTACTTATTCTATCTTATCACTCATTACTAAAAGCCAATGAATAAAAATGTCTTATCCTACTTCTAGAAGGTGCACTGGCTTAGCCTTTGCCGAGTCTCCAGAGAAGTTGAGAGGCGGAAACCAAGTAGGCCTTCTATGTTCCCTTGCCGTTGTGATATATTTAGCTTGGCACTTTTATTTGCCCAGCCATTTTGAAATTGAAATGGTTGCTTTTCTCTTTTGCTGTTCCCCTGATCTCCTTTTGTGTCTTCAGAATCTCTACATATTGTTCGAAAACGAGAGATGATCTTGAGTTCATGACTTCATAAATCCAAATTTCCCAAGAGACGAGAACTGTATTTTTTTTTCTCAGTGGTTATCCGTGGTTGTTTCTGTTCAACAATAATCCCTCTAAACATGTTGTTCCTTGGGGAAATGGGAAATTTCTGCTTGGCCTGCATAATTAATGCTGGCAGGTTTTTAGATGTAATTCTGTTTCCTCCTTGTGCTATAAAACCATTACTGGCAAGCAACCCTTTCTAATTTACATAGATTCAAATTTTCTTGTGTAATCCCAAAGGCACTCAAGTAAAACTTACAGTACCTTGAAAGTGAAGGCTGGTTAATAGCATGGCAATAAAGAGAAGCAAGCAAAATAAATCTTGCAGGGTCTAGAGAAAGTTATGAGACAAGACTGTACATGTATAGAATGTGCATGTGCAATGCAGGATATCCATATTCGAAACGGTTGATGGCCAAAACGAACATTATGCTGGAAATCAGTGATCAGGAATTCCTTCTTAAAACCAAACCAAACCTAATCAGCAGCCCCATTTGGCTATTGTGGAAGGTTAGGGAACCAGCTCCTGTGTAAGAGAGAACCTTTCCCTCCTCTGGAATAATTTCTCTGATCTAATTGCCATCCTCCAAATCTCCGGCTGCGATGGAAAAAGAGCCAGTGTAAATGTGAGCAAATGTTAAGACTGAAAAAGCACAATGCATCTTGGCCACCCTTTTGACGAGGCCATGTCGACAATGGTGATTTCCATGCTTTCCGCTACAAGGCGTAATTGTCTTTGGTTACTCCCTTTCTCAGCAATTTGGGGAGAGGACCAAAGCTGAATAGTAGAGGGACCTGCTTTGCATGCAGAAGGTCTCGGGTTCAGCCCTGGCTTCTCCAGCTAGGTCTGCACAAGACCTCTGCTGAAAACCTTGGAGAGCTGCTGCTAGTCTGACTGGACAAGACAGAGTTGCATGGACCACTGATTCGAATTGGTATGAGGATGGGAAAGCACTGGTTATGTTTTTAAAAGTAAATGGACAAGGTTTCTTCATCTGCTTGTATAATTTACTACCCTTCTTATCTATCCTATTTTCTCTCTCTCTCTCTCTCTCTCTCACACACACACACACACACACACACACACACACACACACACACACACACACACACACACACACGAGTGTCACCTGTATTAATTTTTGGCTGACTTGTGACCCCACCATCCACAATGTGCTTTCACATTTGTGTATGTTTGCCCCTTTAGAAGCCTGTCTTCTAAAGCACCCTTGCATGCTACTCGCCCTAAAAATTATCGCATCTGCCTGCGCATGGCTGCTTGTCATTTGTGGTGTCTTGATGTCCTGAAAGAAGAAAAGAATAGGCTCTTAGTGTACAAAAACTCCCCTGTCTGGAGGCAATTCTTACTCATCACAGGCATCCTACTGCATGGTGTTCCTGTAACTTCATTATAAAATCATCGAAGAGGGAATAATGGCTGTTGAAACTTTAGTTTAAGGGCCTTGGTTACTCAAATGGCTACTTCTGTTTCGGAAATACTTCAAGTGCTCTCACTCTGTGTGGTCCTTACTGAGAGTTTAAAGACAGAAGAAGGCATGGCTATGGAGTCTTCCGGTATAGTCTTGTTCATGTAAGCGTTAACAGAGCAGGGCTTGCTCTGTCTTTTCCCAGGTATGTCCCAGGTATTTTCCCAGGTGTCCCTGTAGAGAATGGCTACCTCCTTTCCAGAAAGTCCAATAGATCACCACTGGTGCACCCACCTTCTCAGTAGAGGTGGGTAACTACCAGAGACAAAGGGCCTTCTCAGTAATGGCACCTTGGGTGTGGAACTCGGTCTCCTTATTTGCTTGCCCGACACCAAATCTGGTTAGTTTTGAGGAGGTAAAATGACTTTTTTGGGGGGAGCGCGTTTAATGGTTTTCAAATGGATCTCAAGGACTCTGCTGCTGTTATGGTGCCACTTTACTGTTAGTGGCTTAAAATGAGTTTCAAGGTTCCGTGGAAATTTAGTACTGAAAGACAACTTTCAATAACTTAAAAAAAAGAGCAAGCTCTTCCCTCCTTTTGATAAAACCAAGTTATGCTTATGTACAAACATGAACCATATAAAAGCAAGGAATGTCCTGCTGAATAATCCCTGCAGATTTCCGTTTGCCTTTGTTTGTGCAAAGTCAGCCAAGACTAGATGGGTGGGAGAAGAATGATATACTGTATATACACCTGCATACTTTTTAATGGTAAAAACACCTGATATAGTTCCAATGGAAGATTTTGTGAATGCTATCTCCCCCCCCCCCAAAAAAAAAAATCTCTGGTGGTTTTTATACAGTATTTGTCTATTTTTTTTTCTCCTTTCGTTGTAGTTGGGAAACATGAGCTGACAGGACACAAAGTTGCAGTGAAGATCTTGAACAGACAGAAGATTCGCAGCCTTGATGTGGTGGGGAAAATCCGCAGAGAGATTCAGAATCTGAAGCTTTTTCGGCATCCGCACATAATTAAACTGTAAGTTCATGGACGTTTCTGTTCAACAATAATCTCTCTAACTCTGGGTATTCCTTGAGAAACTGAGTTTTCCTGTTCACTTGGCAAAATGAATGTTGGCAGCTTTTCTTGTGTGATTCTGTTTCTCCTTTGTGTTATAAATCAAGAATGGCAAGCAACCATTTATTACTTGTGTGGAGCCGGAAGGCGCTCGGCTAAAGCGTAGCTTGAGACTGAAGGCTTTTTAGTAGTGCAGTAACATGGATGGAAAACGACACTTCTGAGGTTTGGGGAATGCATAGGGAAACTAAAACGATTGAGTTTGTGTAGCGTGTTTGGAGTCACGGCCAAGCAATTGACTGGCAAGCTACACTTGTATCTACCTTCTCTCATTGCCACCACTGAATACCTACCTGTGTCGCAGGTGTCGTGACTCATTTGAACCCACCACCATAGGCCAGCTGCTTTGTACTCTTCCTGACTGTGAAAATGCTATGACGGCTGCACTTGTAATGGGCGAGTCATTCTTCATGGTTGTAGCAGGAGATTTTGGGTACCTGTGCAGTCACCACAGGGCTAAAGAAAAAATATAGAAGCTGTGGCAGCTGCCAGGCCCAAGTTCATTCTGGTTTTTTTTGGCCAGATGTCCGATATTATATCATGCCAATGAGTGCTGCGCCATTTCCTCCCAGCTACAGTGCACTATACCAGCTAGAAGTCATCCTTTGAAAGATTGGGACTGGATTTAGAATGGTATTGCAATAGTAGAAAGGAGGGCAATAGCACTGGCAGCAGGAGCAGATAGGTATGGGGGGGATTAGGAGGAGCAAAAGTAGAGCTGGGAATGGATGACCACCCCCTCTAATGATTTGCAGTGTTACTTGTAGGTTTGCTGGTTATCTTACCAGCTTGCTATTTATTTATTTAATTTATTTACAATATTTTTATCCCGCCTTTCTCCCCAAAGGGACCCAAGGCGGCTTACAAAAACAGGGAAAAAAGTTACCATATTTATCGACGTATAGGACGCACTGGCATATAAGACGCACCCTCCTTTTGGCCCTTCTGTTCACAGAATTTTTTTAATGCATTTTCTTCGGAGCTTACCGGTTGTTGTTTAGCACAGGGGTTCTCAACCTTTGGAGGCCCGGGTACCCCCAGAGGCAGTCAAAGTTTTTGGAGTACCCCTGCTAATTAGCATAATTAATTATCTAATTAAATTATGCAAATTAATGTACGTTAATTTTTAAAATGTGTTTCGTGCATATACAAAGTAATACAACAACACACAGATCAACTGGTTCATTTATTCAACTAATTAATCATTTAAAAGTAAAAAAAGTATTAAAACAATTTTAAATGTGAAAAACGTCTTTAAGTCTGTGTGTGTGAGAGAGAGTGAGAGTGAGAGAATGAGAATGAATTTGGGTGCAAATCCAAGCTTGCAGCAGAAACTATCAAAGGCACAGAAAGTGGGTTGGAGAGAAAAGAGAAAGTGGTGATCTTTAATTCTGTATCTGTTTCTGTGCGTGTGTGTGTGTGTGTGTGTGAGAGAATGAATTTGGGTGCAAATTCCAGCTGCATCCAAGCTTGCAGCAGAAACTATCAAAGACAGAAAGTGGGGTGGAGAGAAAAAAGAAAGAGAAAGAGATGATCTTTAATTCTGTGTCTGTGTGTGAGAGAGAATGAATTTGGGTGCAAATTCAAGCTGCATCCAAGCTTGCAGCAGAAACTATCATACACACAGAAAGTGGTGTGGACAGAAAAAAGAAAGTGTCACAATGGTAGGGCAACTCGGAGGTTGCATGTAGTCATCGTGGGTACCTGTGATAGATAGGTGGGTATCTATCTACCTGTGATATCTACCTATGATAGATAGGTGGTATCTACCTGTGATAGATAGGTGGGTACCAACCCTTCCTTGGGCAGATGTAATTCATCTGTGGAACTCATTGCCACAGGATGTGGTGATGGCAGCTGGCCTAGATGCCTTTAAAAGGGGTTTGGACAGATTCATGGAGGAAAAGACCATCACAGGTTACAAGCCATAAGTAACCTCCTGGTTTTAGAAGTAGGTTTTCTCTGTGCCAGGTGCAAGGGAGTGACAGCAGGAAACAGGTTATCTTGTCATCTCTTGAGTGCTCCCTGAGGCATCTGGTGGGGCCACTGTGAGATACAGGAAGCTGGACTGGATGGGCCTTTGGCCTGATCCAGCAGGGCTCTTCTTATGTTCTTACTCACTGGGTAAATAAATATTTTGTCTGTCCTAACTCTCCTGCCACTCAATTTTACTGGGTGTCCCCTGTTTCTGGTGTTGTGTGAGAAGGAAAAGAACTTCCCTCTGTCCACTGATATACTGATTTATGATCACAGTAAGCAGTGTCCTGAGTAGTGAGTCCTCCTTCCTGCCTGGACTTGATTTATGTTGTGCTTTGATAGGTGGAGAAAGGAAACTTCAGATTCTGTCAAAATGTTGTCCCCCGTTTTTTACAATTGGAGGAAAAGTAGCAATATTACCAAGAATAAGTCTCTGTTATGACAGCAGTTCCGTTTTTAGTGAAGGGAATTACTGATACAACCTCATGTGAAGCTTTAAGTGTGGGTTATGATTCACAGTTTGCTTTGAAAACACAGTTGAAAATTTTACATGGCTGCACTGCCACTTTCTGACTGGCTGGTTGGCCATGCAAAATCCCTGGAAAACCCACATATGCACTTCCTCATGTACATGCCCAATTCATAAATCTACTTTTTTGTATGCACGACTTATCTCTTCAGGTGGCAGTGATGGACAGAAGATTCATGTCCAGATCCCCTTGATCTGGTCATTCCCTTCTCTCTGGAAAAGTCACCCCATGTGATATGACAAGTAATTTCTGCCACTGATTTACCGTATTTTTCGCTCCATAGGACGCATCGCACCATAGGACGCATGCATCCTATGGAGCTAAAAATCGGGGGGGGGGAAAGGTTTTGACTTACCGGGGCTTCTGGGAGGCTGCGTGACCCTCTGCAGGCCTCCCCGATCTTCATTAGCGCCGAAATGAAGATCGGGGAGGCCTGCAGAGGGTCGTGCAGGCCTCCCCGAAGCCCCAGTAAGTATTTCTTTACTTTTTTTCATCTTCGCTCCATAAGACGCACGCTTCCCCCCCTATTTTTTTGGGGGGGGAAGCGCGTCTTATAGAGCGAAAAATACGGTAACTAAGACTGAAATCCTGTGCACACTTACTTTACTTGGGAATAAGCACTATTGAATTCAGGACTTGCTTCTAAGTAAACATGTGAGCGATTAAGCTGTGCATCCATGTGCTATCCCAGGGGTGGCCAGCCTTCCACCATTAGGGCTTCTGTGTTCTTAAGAGGTGTGTAGAAGACAGAATCTTGGCAGCTGCAAGTGCTGATGGTGCTGCTAAAGCAGCTGCACCTGCTGAAATGCCCTCACCGATACAACCATTTAAAGCATTCATGTTGAAAGGTTGGCCACCACTGTTCTATCCTTTAATTAAAAGACCTGCTAATTTCATATGATCTGTAAGTGTATACAGCAAGTTGAATAATATATTATCCTTCTCAGGTACCAAGTCATCAGCACGCCATCTGACATTTTCATGGTGATGGAATATGTTTCAGGGGGTGAACTGTTTGATTACATCTGCAAAAATGGAAGGGTAAGACTCCAGTGGGAACTTTGTATTTTTCATCTTCTGATGAGCTTCTTATACGTTGTGTTGATGAGATATTGAAGGCTGACTTGTGCAAAAATATTGCGTATGCAAGCTATCTTTCTTGCAGGAGCAGCACTCCCATGAACTCTCCTCCTTTACTTTTCATGATCTGAAAAATCACAATTGCATGATTCACAGAAGGGAGCAGGTGAACCTGTGTGAGGGTTTTCCTGTTCAGTTTCACTGCTGAAATAGGAAATGTGCTTCTTGTTCTGCTGTTTTAACTGTGTTAGGGTAATTTCTTATCTGTTGTTGTGTCTTATTTTATTATAGATTTTGTTGGTTTGCTTTATCATAAACCACCGTGAAACAGGAAATGCTGAAGGGCAGGATATAAATGACAAAATGTATAAGGACCTGTTAAATTTTTCGCATTGGATTCCATCATTCATAGAAAGGGCTATACAGTTGGACTTCGCTATCTGCGGGGGATCCATTGCAGACCCCCCCCCCGGTGGATAGCGAAGATCCACGGATGCCGGGTCTACAATAAAAATGCTGTTTAAAGGGGAAAAAAGCCCTCAAAGCCCCGTTTTACCTTTTAAAAGCCAAAAGCGTTGGCACGACCCGGAAGTGGGTTGTGCAGATTCAAGAAGCCTTGTGGAGGCTTGAAAATGCAGCGGTTAAGGTAAAACAGGGCTTTGAGGGCTTTTTTCTTTCTTTCTAAAGCCGGGGTTCTCAACCACTTCCTGGCCAAGTACCACCTCCCGCGCCACTCTCCACCTCGCGCGCCACTCTCCTGCTACGTACCACCAGAAGTGACTGGCGATGACATCATTGCCAGTTACTTCTGGGTTTTTAGTGTTTTAGAGGCCAGGAAATGCAGGTAGGAGGTTCTGGGCAGGTGGGAGAGCCCTTCTCAACGTTCCCAAGAAGCTCGGCCAAAAGCAGGAGCCTCTCAGGAGCAAAAATGCACCACCAAAAGCGCCGCGTCAGTGTGTGGTTCCAGTGATCCGGCAGTCCAAGTACCACCAGCAGTCGACTGAAGTACCACTGATGGTACTAGTACCACTGGTTGAGAACCCCTGTTCTAAAGGATTTTTAGCGATTACATTTGCGGGTCCGGGATCCACGGTGTAATAAATCTGCGGGTCCCGGACCCGTGAATAAAAAGGGTCCGCTGCATTTGGCACTTGAATGTGTTGCCTTGCTGTGTGCCACAAGAATATTGGAAGTACCTGGATGTCTTGGGTGTATGCATGTGTTTAAATGTGCTTTTGTTTTTGGTTGTCAGCTTGACGAAAAGGAGAGCAGACGTCTCTTCCAGCAGATCCTTTCTGGTGTGGATTATTGCCACAGGCACATGGTAGTCCACAGAGATTTGAAACCAGAAAATGTACTCCTTGATGCGCACATGAATGCCAAGATTGCTGACTTTGGTAGGTTTCCTTAAAGTGTGACTTTAGTTTTTTACTTATTGGTCTTTCTGGTACTTGTGTTTATTAAACAAAGTTATTTTTCCCTGATACCTTACATTTCTTTGACTACATAAGAATTATGTATCTTGGGTATTGCTGCTGTTCTCAGCTTTGAGTGCCCTTTTTGTTTTTGCTAATTTTTAAAAAGTCTGCCACTGGGACAAATTGCATATGTGTTCAGATATTGCTCACCTTTTTGTATGCAAAACTTAGTGCAAAATATTATAGCAAGAGTTGTTGGACTAAAATATAACCCTTACTCTTCTTCAGTGGACTGAGGGTCTTTTAATTTTATCAACGTTTGAACAAACGGCTTGTAGAAGACAACATATCAATATATTTTTGGACATTTGAGATTGCTAATTTTTTTATAGACTGCTTATTGATAAGTTTTGTGATCTGTACGTATTCGTTTTATGTACAGTATATAGTTTTTCTTTTGTCTTTTGTTCGTTTTTTAAAAACAAATTATTCACAAATAAAGGAAAAACAAAACACTTAAGTGCACTCTGTATTTCCCTGTAGAGCTGTTCAAAATGAAATGCAAAGTGTTCTCGTGTGATTAAGAAAAACAAAATCTCATCATACGTACTTGGAAAATAACCACCAAGACGAATAGTACTGTAAATGTCTTGCTAAACTCCACCTCTTGCTTACTCTGTTTTGTTTGTACTGAATCAAAGGTGATATTGCATCTTGCTTTTAAGCAAGGTGGTTTATGGCTGGATCCTATGCATGTATACTCAGAAGTTCTATTGAGTTCAGTTGTGGGATTTCTTTCAAATAACTGCATAAGGTTGCAGTTTTGGTGTTCGGTATAAAGTAGAGAAATCAAAACCTCTAATAGCTATCTCATGGCTTGCTTATATAAAGAACTTATGGTGGTGTAGTGGTTCGGGTGTTGGACTTAGACCTGGAAGATCCAGGTTCAAATCCCTGCTCAGCCACGAAGCTTCCTGGGTGACCTTGGGCCAGTCACTATCTCTCAGCCTCACCTACCTCACAGGGTTGTTGTGAGGACGAAAGGAGGGAAGGAACCATGTACACCGCCCTGAGCTCCTTGGAGGAAGAGTGGTATAAAAATGTGCTAAATAAATATAGATGTGGAGACACTGCTACATAATCCTGGTATTCCTTTTGTGAATGTGTAGTGGGTTGTGCCTTCCCTTGTAAAGAATTCTGAGATCTTTGATTGAAGGTGCTGTTTACATGCTCAGTATTAAGTTGTTTCAAAGCTATGATGCTACAGCACAACTGGGTTTGGTGTGTGTGAAATTATTTCTGTCCAATGGATTGATGTCTCTTAACGCCAAAATAGTTTTGGACCGAAGGTGGCTAATTTTGAAAAAAATAGAATGTAGTTTTAACTTTCCTATTTTATATATAGCATCGCACAGGATGAAGGCCTTGCGCTGAGATTGATTTTTGGTCCATTTAGACCATTACTGTTAATCCTCAGGGTTGGCAGCTCTTCAAGGTCTTAGGCAGAGGTCCAATCCTTCTACCTGGAGATGGGGGGGGGGGAACACACACACGGAATGGTGGACCTTATGCAAGCAAAGCATGTGGTCTGTCGCTGAGCTATTCCCGCATCTCTCATGCAGATTGATGCTAGGGGCCATGCTATCTTTTGCAAATGGAATAAGTCATTTGCCTATGCTTGGCCTAACGGATGCGCTGTCCCACCAAGGCTACGCTACGCAAAGCTACAGAATGACCAGGAGATGTCATGTCAAGGCTATACCTTGTTCTGCTAGATGTAGCCCTGCCAAAGCTCTGCTGCAATACCAGGCATCTTCAACAGGGCTGTACTTTTTGATCTGGTTAGACTTGTGCAACATCACTTGTCCATCACTACAACTGTACCAATACGCTTCACCTTGGCTGAAGTCCTTTAGTCCTGTACAGAAACTCACCAATTCTACTTTGCTAAATGACCGGGGGGGGGGGGAGGGGGACAGAGGTGAAAATACTGTACCTCTAGTACAGTGAGCAGTGAAGGCGTTGCACTTTAAGTGATGGCATGTCTGTTGAAAGAAACTTGCAATGAATGGTTCTGTCTTCCTCGTTCCCTGTTGTATTGTGAAGGATACATGGATTTCTTCCATGTAAGATTTAAAATTTGGACATGGCACATGTAAAATAGGCCTGTCGTTAGTAACCAACAAAGTTGTGAAGACAGTTGATAAGCAATTTCTTAAATGGGTGTGGAGGAGCAGCACATTCCTGCTTCTGGGTTATGGCTGGTGTGTTTGGTTTTTTTTAGCTGTAGAGACTTGATATTCTGTGTTCAACCTCTTTGAAAGGTCTGTTCCAAAATGCTTTGGGTTTCCCCCATTCTTGTACTAGTGGCCCCTCAAAATAGCCCATTCCATTCAGTAGTGTACGACTCAACAATCGTACTGCTTCTCAAGATGAATGATTGTAATGTATGTTAGTTATGTGGGGCTGGCCCTCTTCATTTGAACTTTTTTGTGCATTTTCAGGCCTCTCAAATATGATGTCAGATGGTGAATTTTTAAGAACAAGCTGTGGTTCTCCTAACTATGCTGCTCCAGAAGTAATTTCAGGAAGGTAGTTTCTCTTCTTGGATAAATGTATATATGTATTCTCAAAAACAAAAGCCCTGCTCTTCAGTATTAAAGCTGCAAGATAGAGTGCTAGACTTCCATGTTTGGACATTTGAAATTCCTGGTTTTGATAGCTTCTTTCATTAGTCTCGGTCTCGGTGCTTTCACATCTACTATAACTTGCCAAAATGGTGGTAAAAAGTTGGTAAACCAGGATCTTAGGATGCGCCCCCCCCCCCCCCCAGTTCAGCCTTCTGGCTTTATAGTTCTGTTATGGTTTTGGTAGATTCTATCTTTCTCTGAGGAAACCAAATCTTTCTTTTCTCGTATCTCAATTTTTGTTAAACGTTGCTTGGTACAAACATGTGGACCCTTCTGTCTCAAAGTGTGTTGTAAGATGTCCCAGATTATTTGGAACCCTTATACCAGGGGTGTCAAACATAAGGCCCACAGAAGCTCCTTATTATCTCTCCCCCCCCCCCCGGATAATTGGTCTTGTGATAATTGCGCTGCAAATGTGATGCAAAGTGACGTCTCGGCAGGTCTGACTGTTGTCATAGGAGCTGGCAGAAGTTGCCGCCAACCTATCTTTCCTTTGTCTAATCCCCCTCTTGCCTGCTGGAGCCAGGCAAGGTATGCAGATTGCTGATAGAAATGATGCTTCTAAGAAAGCCAGTAACTTGGGTCCAGGGTGTGGTGACTGAGGGAGGCAGCATTAGAGGCAGCAAGTGCTGGTCAAGAGAGGATCGGAGGATGTGGGTGGTCATTATAGTTAAGTCAGACTGGCCATTGCCCATTTTAAGATGACAGTGGTTATGTAGTGCTCAGGTCATTAACTGCTCCGCACGGTAGAGGAAAAAAATTAAAATACTGCTCGGCAGAAGCGGTGTTTGATGCTCCTGCCTTATACAGTATAATTCTGTGACAATGGCTAATATTTTTGAACGTATATTGATTGTCGCTTTCTTACATTTGTGCTACACACTTCATGCAAAGGGCTCTTAGTGGAATATATGAGAATATCGGTAGTTTTAGCCTTTTTAGCTAGCTTGTGAGGTAGGTTACCAGAATTTATTATCAGATTTATTTCCCGCCTTTCCCCAGGTAACAAAACCTGGCACCCAAGGCAGTTTACAACACAAAGAAACAATACATAATAAAATAACAGATCACAAAACAACAATAGCCATAACACAGAAAGCATTAAAACAGCAGCCAAAATGTAAAAGCATAAAAACATCGGGTAATAAAAACGCCAGCAGTCCTCTCCCAATATTCCTGCCTATAAAATCTCCCTTCCACCTTATGTACCACCAAAAGCCATTTGAAATAAAAAGTCTTCAAGCCCTAGCGGAAAGTATATAGGGAGGGGGCTGATTATAATTTGCCTGGGAGGGAATTCCACATTTGGGGGGCCACCACTGAGAAGGCCCTGCCTCTCAACGCCACCCTCTTGCTTCAGTCAAAGGTGGTACACAAAGAAGGGCCTTCTCTGAATCTTGGGGATGAGATAGTCTATATGGGAGAATATATGCTGCAATCCTATGAACTGGCATCGCTCGAGGTGGGGCGGAACGCTAAGTTCTGCACTGTGCTAACCTCTGTTTACGCCCTGGCATGAGGTGGCCCCGCCCCCTCACTGTCGGAGCCATTCAGTTTGGTGTTGAATGCCACTGAGAGGTCCAACAGAACACACTCCTGGTGTCTAGTTCCTGCACTGTGCAGAGCCCCATGGTGGCAGAGTGGGCATGGCTGTCGCTATCCGGAGTGCTCAGTGATGCCGTCATCGAGCTCTGGAATGCTGAAAGCAAAGGGAGGAGGAGACAATCTGATGGGGGGGGGCTCAAACACCGCCACTACCACCTACATGGTTTGGCCTGGCCAAGCCCAAGCTCAACAGTTTCTGGCCATGGAACTGTGGATGAGCCAGAGATGCTGCACCGCTGCCATTGCCGCTGTGCCTGTCCCTGTTCAACTGCACAGGGCTTCCATTACAGCTGCACAGCCGCCTTGTTTCACAGCTTACAGGGAAGGCTGGTCCCTGGAGCAGGGCATCAAGTAGAGCGACCAAGGCTGTCTCAGACCCGAAGCCAGATTGATAGGGATACAGATAATTGGCTTCCTCCAGAACCTTCTGGAGTTGGGCCACCACCACCCGCTCGATCACTTTGCCCAGAATGGGGGAGTTTTGATAATCCAGAAACGATCTAGAACTGTAGGGTCAAGGGATGTATTTTAGGAGGGGGCGCACCACCACTGTCAGCAGTACAAGTAATCCCCCCTCATTTTCCACCTCCACCTATTCAGTCAATTCCCCCCCCCCCCCAGCTGATCTAATAAGCCATGCTGTTCAAGGATATGTTATGTCTGTTGGCACAGACATTGTAATTGACTCTGTCGTTAAGGAAGTGGGACTTTTTTTTTTTTTTTACCGGGGGAGCTTTGGGAGGAAAGGCACAACGACCTGCTTTTGATCCCTTAACCAACAAGCAGCACTTCATTTATGCCAAGGCCATCTCATCAACTTCTTGGCTGTTTCCTGGTCTCTGGCTTGGTTCCTGGTCTCTCCCTTGTCTGATTCCAGTGCTCTATCCATTACACTGCATAACAGAACATAAAAGCCTGCAAATTCTATGTTTTTTATAGTCTTCCCCATTAATTGCAGAAAGACTCAGAAACCAGTTGAAGAAGGGATTTGTGTAGAAATGTGTTAACTGAACAAAGCTATTTTGTGAACTCTGTTTTGCAGGTTATATGCAGGCCCAGAAGTGGATATCTGGAGCAGTGGAGTCATTCTCTACGCGTTGTTATGTGGAACCCTTCCTTTTGATGATGATCATGTGCCAACGCTTTTTAAGAAGATATGTGATGGTATCTTTTATACTCCTCAGTACCTGAATTCAGCAGTAATTAGCCTTCTGAAACACATGCTGCAAGTGGATCCTATGAAAAGAGCTACAATCAGAGACATAAGGTATCTCTCACCCTTACTTGATACGGACAATGGCAGAACTCTGATTCTAAATAGATATGCCTGTGTATTGCACTGCATAGTTGCCTATTGCACTGCATAGTTGCCTGATAATAAGCCTCTTCTGCAGAGACTGCAGACACTGTAACTGGTACATCCCATCATAACATGTATGGCCAGTGCAGCAAATTGTTGGCTCATAGCACTCTAATGCACTGCTTACTATGCACTTAAAGGTAAAGGTGACCCCTGACAATTAAGTCCAGTCGTGTCCGACTCTAGGGTGTGGTGCTCTTCTCTGGATTGGGGAAGAGGGCATTCCAGACTTGTGGGTAGTCCCTCCCACTCGCAGAGGCAGGGTCGGCTTCCCGCAAGCGGTACTATTTACTCACATTAACATGCTTTGGAACTGCTAGGTTGGCAGGAGCTGGCCAAGCAACGAGAGCTCACCCCGTTGTGGATTCGAACTGCCGACCTTTCGATCGACAGCTCATGGTTCAGCGGTTTAACCCACTGCGCCACCCGCTGGCTATGCACTTAGTTTACTCTAAAACAGGGATGGCCAACCTTCCACCATTAGGGCCTCTGTGTTCTTACAAGTTGTGTAGAAGACAGAATCTTGGCAGCTGCAAGTGCTGACGGTGCTGCTAAAGCAGCTGCACCTGCTGAAATGCCCTCACCTAGACAGCCATTAAAGGGCCAGGAGCATTCATGGTGAAAGGTAGGCCACCCCTGGTTTAGTTTTCTCAACTAAGAAAATTGAAGTTGGCACAAATGAGGCTGCCTGAGAGGAAAACACCCCTGCTCTAAAATTTAATATTCTAATTTCTTCTATTTTTTATTATAAAAGGCAGTTTTAAGGGGTTTGGATAGTT
This sequence comes from Plestiodon gilberti rubricaudatus, assembly GCA_026170595.1. NCBI lineage: Eukaryota > Metazoa > Chordata > Lepidosauria > Squamata > Scincidae > Plestiodon > Plestiodon gilberti. Next base: position 19,763,879 of record JANXHW010000002.1, on the reverse strand, counting down.
TTCCTCTTAATCATACTGCTTTTGAAATATATATTTGTAGGAACCCTTTGCTTTCCCATCGTTTTCATAACTGTTATATTTTAGCTCCTAAAGTATGTTTACATTTAATAATGTATCTCTATAATTTGATTATTTTGGGTCTTAGTGTAATTTGAATACTGTTTTTGCTGAAAAGCAAAATTCATACAGGAACATTTTAAATCTTGTTGTGAACGCAGAGTGCTAAAACGGCGTGTGTTACCATTAGAACGAAATGTTAATATTAATCAGAAATAAAACTCAGGTGAAATATGAAGCTGTCTCGTACTACAAAAGATCACTGATCCGTCTAGCTCAGTACAGGTGGGCCCCCATATCCGCTGGGGTTATGTTCCAGGCCCCTCCGTGGATACTTGAAACCGTGGATAAGAGCGAACACCCCCTCCATGGGGCCCTCCTGAGGGCCCCCCACCCTGCCTCCCCTGCAGGCAGGCATGCTTGCCCCCCACCCAGCTCTTATTTTTCTTTCAGCAAGCTTTGTTTCTTCCTTAAAACAAACAGAGAAGCAGCCTCCATTAACAGAAACCTTGCAGAGCCTCTCTAGGACTTAGTCTCGTTCTACTTGCCTGTAATAAGCAGCCAGAGGCTGCTTCTCCTGTTTCTTTAAGGAAGAAACGAAGCTTACTGGGAAAAAAAGTAAAAGCCTGGGGGGTCCCCACGATCCGTGGATAACTGAAACCGTGGATAGCGAATCAGTGGATATGGGGGCCCACCTGTATTGTACACACTGTTTGTCAGAGGGGCAAATCGCCAGGGTTTCAGAGAGGGATCTTTCCCAGCCCTTCTTGGAGATGCCAAGGATTGAACTTGCTTGCAAAACAAGTGCACCATCACTAAGCTACCACCTCATTGCTTAACAGTTAAGAGAAGTAAGTGATCGTTTTGGACGATCATTAAAGGTGACGCACACGCACCGCGGTGACGCGCGTCCTTGTGGCGCGACTGGCTTGCTGTTAACAGCCACATACAGCAATAGTTTACTGCACACCAGAATGGATCTTTTTCTGCTACCATGGAAGGGTAGCAAAACTGTAATCTAGTTCACTTGTGTCTGAACACCCTTAAGGTAAAATCTGTGCATGTAATAGTTGTTAGTACTGTATAGCAAAAGGTTTTCTAGGTTGTGGAAGAGCTAACTTCTAAAATGACTTGATTTTTTCCCCCTCTCATCTAGAGAACATGACTGGTTCAAGCAAGACCTTCCCAAGTACCTCTTTCCTGAAGATCCATCTTACAGTTCAACAATGATTGATGATGAAGCCTTAAAGGAGGTCTGTGATAAGTTTGAGTGCACAGAGGAGGAAGTGCTAAGCTGCCTATACAATAGAAATCACCAGGATCCTTTAGCAGTTGCCTATCACTTGATTATAGATAACAGAAGAATAATGAATGAAGCAAAGGACTTCTACCTGGCTACCAGCCCACCAGATTCCTTTCTCGATGATCACTTCTCCCGTCCCCACCCTGAAAGAGTGCCATTTTTAGTCGCTGAAGTACCAAGGCCGCGCCATAAGCTTGATGAGCTAAACCCACAGAAGTCCAAACACCAGGGTGTCAGAAGGGCAAAATGGCATTTAGGAATCCGGAGTCAAAGTCGACCAAATGACATCATGGCAGAAGTTTGTCGAGCAATCAAACAGTTGGATTATGAGTGGAAGGTGAGATTGCATAAGTGGTGTTTTCTACAGATGATGATGTAAAAATGAAAGTCCTGAAAAAGGCTCTCTAACGAAAATATCACGTGTTAATGGATTTGGTGTTAGTAAAAATTCAGTGGAAATTAACTTTCAGCTGTGCTTCTTAGGTTGTAAATCCATACTACTTGCGTGTTCGAAGGAAGAATCCAGTGACTGGAACATATTCCAAAATGAGCCTGCAGTTATACCAAGTGGACAGTAGGACTTACCTTCTAGATTTTCGAAGCATTGATGGTATGTAAATATTAAAAGAAAACGAGCGTAACCCACTTGAACAAGTCATGATTGTATGCAGCCCCCAAGTTTTAGAGAGAGCCTATCTCTGAATGCCAGATGCAAGGGAGTGGCAACAGGCTGCAGGTATCTTTGTTGTCTTGTGTGCTTCCAGAAGCAGCATCTGGTGGGCTGCTGTGAGATACAGGAAGCTGGACTGGATGGGCCCTTGGCCTGATCCAGCAGGGCTCTTCATGTGTTCTTATGAACAATGTCTTGATTGTTAAGCTGATTATTTGCAGATAGTTGCTTTTTTCTGCAGAGCCCTTTAAAATCCTCAGGGCATTTAATTCTTCCCTCAAAACGATGAGGTGGGTTATTGTTCTAGGTCTACAGATGTGGGGTCTGAGGCAGAAAGATGAATTGCTCAAGACATAATGACTTTTTTAGTAGGTTGAAGACAGACAACGATACTTTACAGAATTCTCTACCACTGGGTGTGCTGATGGCTACTAGCTTGCTTGGCTTTTCATGAAGGATAGATCTATCTATGACACCTACTTGGAGCCACCCATGTTTTAGGGTCCCTGTGTACCAAATGGTATACATATGTGTACCACATGGGAAGACCATTACCATTGCAGCTGCCCAGGGGAGAGTGGGAGGACAAAAACAAAGAGAAAAAGACCGAGTGACCATTGCCACTTCCACCTCTTGGTGCCTCTCTAAGCTTAGACTATGCCTCTTCCTCTTTGCAGTTACCATATAGACACCAATTGCCTTGGGAGGAGGAAGGGGGGGGGGGAGCAAGCAATGCATATTTCTTCCCTGCAGCCCCTTTCTCAATTTTTCTGTTGTGGTGATTTCTCATTGTTTGATATTTATGTAGGCCTGCCTGGGAATCTTGTTGGCTGAACAGGGTACAAATGCTTATAACAAATAATATGCTTAAGAACATATTTCATAAATCCCTGCTGGATCAGGCCAAAGGCCCATCTAGCCCAGTATCCTGTTCCCTCAATGTCTCACCAGCTGCCTCTGGGAAGCCCACAAGCAGCAGAGAAAGGCATACTTTTCTCCCATCATTGCTTCCCTGCAACAGATATTCAGAGCAGCGGCGTCACGAGCCGGCATGTCACCCTGGGTGAGGGGTCGGCTGGCTCGGCACGTCACCCCCCACGGCCCACACGCCGGGAGAGGGTGATGCACTGCACCGGCAGGCCGAGCCACGTCTTCTTTGGCGGCTTGGCCGCTTCTAAGTAGACCGGGCAAGGCTTCGAGCGACGCATGTGCACAACGCCGCTTGAAGCCTTGCCCTCAGAAGGGCCGAACGAAGACCCGATTGGCCTATTCAGAAGCGGCTGAGCCGCTGAAGATGCAGCTCGGCCTGCCGCTCTCCCGGGGTTGACGCGTCGTTTTGTTTTTGTTTGTTTTTTATGTGCCAGGAGGGTGATGTGCCGGGAGTCTCGGCGTGTAACCCCTGACGTCCCACCACCACCCCGCCACTCTATAGCGACGCCACATTCAGAGGCATGTTGCTGCTGAATCTGGAAATAGCGCATAGCCCATCATGACTAGCAGCCATTGATAGACCTGTCCTCCATGAATTTGTCCAATCTCCTTAGAGCCATCAAAGCCAGTGACAGGTTCCACAGATTAATTATGCACTGCGTGAAGTACCTCCTTATGTCCATCCTCGGTCTCCTGCCAATCAGTTTTACTTGATGACATGACCCCTGTTCCTAGTATTGAGAGACTATAAAAACGTCTCTCTCCACATCTTCCTAGATGCATCTGGCTGGCCACTGCTGGAAACTGAGTGCTCGACGAGATCAATTGCGTAGTCTAATCCAACAAGGCAATTTTCATGGATAAGACCATCCAGTAACTCAGTGACTAGCATGGAATTGGTGGCATTGCATCCCAGCCGCAGTGTCTGTACTTTATCCACTGAACTAAATTGGTTTATCCAGGGTGACCTGTCACAATAACCCACCAGTTCTTGTTGTTGTAGTAGCTGCTTCTTAAACTGCCTTTTTGTCATTGTACAGTCTTGTAGGCTTGCCTCTTACGTTGTGCTCTTTTTTTTTTTTTTTTTGCACTAGATGAAATTACTGAAGGAAAATCGGGGACCACCACTCCCCAAAGGTCGGGCTCTGTGACTAACTACAGATCTTGTCAGAAGGATTTGGACTCTGAAGCTCAAGGAAAATCCTCTGATATGTCTCTTACCTCATCGGTGACCTCTTCGCTCGAGTCTTCTGCAGCTGAGTTAACCCCGAGATCAGGGAGCCACACAATAGAATTTTTTGAGATGTGTGCAAATCTTATTAAAATACTTGCACAATGATTTGTAAGGTTGGCTTTTTTTACAGCAATAAGCATGCCTAAAGAAAAGAAATCATAGTCAAATGCTTCCAATTATAATCAAGTTACAGTTTGGCGCTGAGAAGACTAGCCACGTTGCAATTTGCACAGGAATTGAACACATTTAAAAGCAGTCTAGACCTCTTAATGTAAAGGAAATTATGATTAGACAGTCCACTGGTATGATACAGGTACAAGAAATGACAGTGTTTTTTTCAGCAGACTTTATTTTTCATTGTGTATACATTGGAGCTTCACAGAGTATTACAATTAACCAGAAGGATCTTCTTGTAGTTTGTCTTTCTATTACCAATGTATATATTCCTGTTACAGTATAAGTGGTTACTTGCTAGATCAGGGGTCTATGAAGGTGACTCTTTGGGTTGTCTTCTTCAGTTGCATCCTGCTCTATCAGTATGTGTGTTCTTGTCCAACAGCACTTCAAACTACTGGCACTTGTCCCACCTATTTGGCAGCCAGTGGTGCAATTAGCTTGGGTGAAAAAGCTAAAGCAACCCCCTACCTTGCTTAATTATACTAATTAATGTGTTGGCAGATCCAGAATTAAAAATCCTCATGTGTCTGAATTCTGCATAAAAGTATAAGAGTTCATGTTGTAAGGCCAAAGACAGTCCACAGAAGCAGAGTTTGGGCTCTGTCCTATGAAAAGGATAAAGAAATGAACCAGGGTCTGTGAGCCCAAGGGAATGTTGGAACACAGTCCTGTACACAGTTACCAGGGAGTAAGCCCTACTGAGCGTTGTGAGACTTACTTCTGGGTAAACATGCATAGGATTGAGTGGTTGGATGTGTCCCTCTCAAATGGGACGCTACATGGCAAACCACTTCTGAGTGCAAGTGGAATTTCAGAAGCACTTTGTCATTTGGCATAGGAGTCAGCTTTTTGGAATGGGGATTGGAAAGGAAAAAAAAACATTCCACTGGCTTAGGCCAAGCTTATTCTGGAAGCCTAAGCAGTTCTCTGGATCCTGTTCGAGGGCTTTAATTGGGAATGATTTAGAGGACTCCTCAGGCTCTAGCACAGCCGCTCTCTAAAGATGAGAATGTTCTAGTATGTTCAATACTGTGTAGATTCACTGACCCATATGTCATACTGATAGCTAGTGAGCAGCTTTTTGCATGCTGCTGCAGGATGTGGATCCCTGTGCCTGAATCGAGTGAGCATATGACTGTTTAGACAGCCCCAAGAGGATTGGTGCATGCAGGTTGGGAATCTTGCACTGAGAACTCAGTGATGCCTGATATGGCTTGGCAGATAATTCTTCTAGCGACTGGCGATTGGATCTTGCCTGTGTTGCATAAGCACCCTTTTTACCACTTTTTGATACTTCATTCAGTAATGGAACTTAAATAGCTTTCATTCAATTTTGAAATGTGCCACAAGCCGTTGTCTAGAAATGTGAGTGAGCAGGCTTAACTGCTAGAAAGTAAGCTAGCTTACAGTAACTTGTTGGAAGTGTTGACATAATGCCCCCTAAAGACCAGCCTTGCCTCCAAAAGGCGTGTATGGCGGGAGGCATGAGTAAGACCTGTTGAGAGGCAGGGAAAGCTTCCTTGAAGCCGGAGCTACACTGTTCGCGTTCGTGTTGCATTCACGTTCCGTGTGCGTCTGGTGTCCCGCCCCCAGGTCAAACGGCTCTGATTGGCCGGACATAGCGCGAACGCAGCAAAAGTCAAGCTGGACTCTACTTTTGCTGTGCCTGCGCTACGTCCGGCCAATCAGAGCCGTTGTTGGACCTGGGGGCAGGACACCAGACGCACACGGAACGCGAACGGAACGTGAACAGTGTAGCTTCGGCTTAACTATGGTTTGTTTGTTGCAAATTTACAGTTAACCATGGCTAATGGAAAGCACTTAATACAACAGGCTTTGCTTTCTAGTTTGTGGCAAAGCAAGCCTTAACCCTTATTTAGATACTTGGATGAACTATTTAATCCCACAGTTAAAAAATACACAACTGTGTCAAGTGCTATGTCTGTATTGGGCCTACAATGTACAGAGAGCCCCATGTTCCTTTCAGTAGGGATCTGTACTAGAAGAGATTTTCAGTAGATTGGCCAGCTTCAAACTATGAAAGAATGTTCTTGTCTATCAAAGTACTGTAACCTGGATCTGCTGAGTGCGCTAACGCCTGCAGCTAAATGTGCATTGAGTTGAAAGAGACATGCAGCAGCTTCAGCCCAGGGTGGTGCATGGATTCTTGGATTGCACTATTGCCTGTTGGTATCTTCTCTAGATAGAAGTTGGACCTTCAACTTTGCGCAGACTTCAAAGACCATAAACGTTTTAAAATTCCTTTTTGAAATCTTGTCATGCACTTGTCTTGCAGAGAGAGAGAGACATATAGTGGTCTGCTCACATTAGTTTCACTTCTCTTCAAACAATGACATTATTGTCCTGAATGTACCAGTGTTGACAACCAGTGTTGTTAGAATGGGACTTGAATAGCAATGCTGGATGTATACTCCAAAAGGAAACTATCGGGGCGAGAGTTTAACAGAACCATTGGATATGTTGTATTGTTGTGACAGCATAACAGACATTGTAATGAGGGACCAAGCTATAGTCCTACCCTTTTAATTTAAGAGAATTACTTGTTTGTCTAGTTCTGCTGCACCTATTCAATACTTGTGATTTTTTTTTAGTTATGCTGTGTAATTTTGAAATTGTTAATATTGCACTTGGCAAATGGTATAAACGCACAGTTTTTGTTTGTTTGTTTCTTAAATTGCTGGGTAGCCTCCACAGTTGTGTTCAGTGATTTTCAAGCTGTCTTTGGCATCTGGTTGGACAATAGTGGGCACAAGTCATAAGAGCTTTCCCTGCACATCTTCTGTTCATTTAGGTGGGACATGCAGATTCACTGACCCGTATGTCATACTGACGGTATGCATGTTTACCGAAAAGTAAGTACCACTGAGTATAGTAGGAGTTATTTCAAAGTATGCATGTGATGAACTGCAGCCTTGATGCAATTCCTACACAGGTCATGCTGAAAGGAGTGGAAATTGTGTGTTGGCAGCATTTGCCAGATTATGTTCAGTGTCTTCTCACTGGGAAGTGTCATGGTGCAACAGGCTTTAATTTTTATATACTTTTCCAGTCATATTTTTCTAAAGCCACCAGAATTTAACTCTGTCTTGGTATACAGAGGCTAAATGACAGGTACAGAATGCCTACCCTTAAACAGTTGGGTTTTAATTTTTTTAATAGTTTTTGGCCATTAAATGTTCCCTTTTTTAATTGAGCTTTTTATATTGTTTTCATAGCAGGGTCTGTCCAATGTGTATTACTCAAGCAAGCAAAAAAATAAATTCACTTTTCATAACTTTTTTACTTACAGCAAAATATTGATGATGAAATTTATTCTTTTTTTTTCTACCAGGCCTTTTGTGGTCTTGCAGTGGAGGGCTTCGAGTTGAATTTTCGTAGTGTTATGTTAGAACATGGCAGTAGATGGTCTTGCAACAAGCGGAATTTCTTTGCAAAAGAGTGCTATGCGAACTGTGAAGTAAAAGGGCTTGCTTAATCGCTTCTCCAAAAACATAGTCTAAGAGCATTGTGTAACGGGCCAAGTACCTTTTTTTAAAAAGTTAGTCTTCAAGTTTGTTCCAGTGGAAAAGCCCTTGCAATGATCTATTTTTATTGTGCTTCATAACCATTCAGGGCGGGATCGGGTGGGGGTTAAATCTGTCCACGTGCAATGTAACTTAACACTGGTAAGAGGATAAAAGTCCATCTTTGTGGTGCAATATTTTCAAAGACCAACTTTCATAAATGTTCTGACATTTTAAGTGTTTCAGTACAAGCTTTGAGATATTTACTTTGTCGACTGACTTTGCTGTTGTGTAGCTTAAGGAACGGATGACCACCTTCTCGTACAAACAAGACGTGCCTACTTCTATTGCAGATTTCTTTTTTGGCAAAATACTGAATGAAACACTGCTTGTGATAGCTGTAAGACTTGTTACTTTTAACAAACATTAAATTGTATGCAAGTAAATCTGCGTAACGTTTCTCTGTGTGCATGGTGTCCTAACTTCTGCCATTTGTATGTTGCTAAATCCTATTTCAGATTTATTATTATTTATTGGGCTTATACCCCGCTTTCCCCCCCCCCCCGGCATAGGAGGGACCCAAAGCGTCTTACAAAAATAAATCATAAGATACATTAATACATATAAAACCATAAAATATATAATAAAAACATTAAGTGGCCCTCCACAACAGTCCCAGTTTCTCATGTGGCCCGTTAGGAAAATTAATTGCCCATCCCTGCATCCCTGTTAATATTAGCTCACTCCCCCCCCCCCGGGCGCTGCTTATGAGTACAACTTTATTTTTTTTAAGTGTGATTTATTAAACAGTGTAATTCATTAAAAACAATGACACCACTTTCTACTTACTGACATCGCTTCCAGCCCTAGGTCTTAGGGGGGGGGTTCCGGCAGGCAGATTGTCATTCTACAAAAGGGGGTCCTGGTGCTATAAAGGTTGGGAACCACTGCTCTAGGAGGACATTTCCTAGATTTTGGAACTGAGGATTGTTAGTGATGCATCATTGCAGTACAGTCTTAGAATCCCTAGCTTAGGGAATAGTATATGAATTGGTAGCAGGCTTGCTGTTTGATTGCAAGAAATGTTTTATTACCAATGTTCTTGGCATTAAGTTTATGCAACTTCGGAAAGTGATATGGAATTAGAAGTGGATGAATCCTTTTACATAACAGCCAAGGCTCATCTTTAACTTTGGAACTAGAAATAATATAAAACTTCTTGTGGCCACCTTTCAGTTATAAATATTAGTGTTCTAATTAATACCTGCAGTAAAACTAAGGCTTTTGTCAGATATCCCGAAAGTTATAAGTAAACTGCATGCATCTTAATTGTTAAACGTAAATCATATAGTGAGGTTGGGGGTGTTATAAACGCTAAAATTCTACTTTTTTAAAAAAAGAACCCCAAGATGGCACTTTTCAAATTTTGTAAGCAAGGAATCAGAGTAAATGAGAGACTATTTTTCTCAATAGTGTAAGCAGAAAAGCCAAAACCTTTGTATAACAATCTCGAATCTGATCCTATGTGCATTTTATCAATGCTAAAGCCCTTTGCTTATTTCCAAGTAAGAGTGCATAGGATTGAGGCAAGTAGGAATCCTGTGCAGAATTAGAGGGGAGTTAAATCTCATTGAACTCAATGGGACTTCTGAATAAGCATACATCGAATTACAACTGACAATTTCGATTCCTGAATTTTAGTCCATAAAACAATTTTTTTATTAAAATAAAAGAAATCTAGACACTTTCGGAACCTAGAAAAAGAAACGTGCTAAAGTGAACACTTAAGGTATAAATCTCCTATTTTGATCGAATTACCTTGGAGGGAGTTCACAATACAGAAAAGCAGCACAGTGGCTAGTGCTCCTCCTAGCCATTAGCAGAGGCCAGAATACCTTTCCCCTTACCACCACCGCACTCCTGGGGCAACAACCAGCTGAAGCAGAGTTCTTTTGGGGAGAGAAACAAGCTCCTCGAAGCTGTGGCTTCATGGGCTGATACCAGCCTCATCTTCCCCTTGCCACAGTATTCTTCTGGGGTTGCAACCTCCCAATGGCTTTTGGTTGAAGAATTAAAGCTCTCTAGTTCTGGGGTTGACTGGCGGTTGGAGCAGAGTGTTATTTCTAGCAAGGGAGGAGGTCTAGCCAGGATGGTGTAGTATTTTGGGAGTCGGACTTAGACCTGGAAGATCCAGTCACTATCTCTCAGCCCCACCTACCTCACAGGGTTGTTGTGAGGACAAAAGGAGGGGAGGAAATATGTACACCACTCTGAGCTCCTTGGAGGAAGGGCGGTATAAAAATTGTGAAAAATAAATAAATAAATGTTACAGCTGTTTCTTGCCTGACCACTGACTGAGACAGGGCTGCTCTTTCCCTTGGCGTGGTGTTCTTTCTGGGCAGGAGGGGAGTGCAACTGACCAGCGACCTTCACCTGGCTTCTGAGTCCCACGGTAACTCGCAGTGAGGGCAGAAGTCTTCTCCCCATGAAGCTCAGTCAGTTATCTTAGCAGAACCTCGGCTGCACCTTGCAACAGGTTTTAAAGGCCACCACCCCTTTTCTTACTAAATGAAATGGGATGGCTTTATAATGTTCCTTCCAATTTCCCCCCTACTGTGCAGAGCAGTTAACAACCTAAGTATATAACCACTGTAATCTTAAAATGGGCAATGCCAGTCTGACTACTGGGAAGTAAGTGAGGTAGTGTGGATGAATCGCAACTCAGGCAGGCAGGCAGATGGCATGACATGCATATGAGGCATGATAAAGAACTATGTAATCAGAATGCAGTTTATTTTGATGAAACATTAATTGGACACCATGAATAGTCCCTGTTCCTGGTCCCTAGATGTCCTAGAGTTTAGGTCAGTGATGGCCAGCGGTGGAAGAACGTTGGAGCGCGTGGAGCAGGAGCGCGCAATCGGGAGCGCCTGGAGCAGGAGCTCCGGGCAGGAGGGCGCAATCGGGGGAACTTACAGAAGCGCTGGATCGGCCCTCCTGCCCTCCCTCGAGCTTGTACAGCTCCGAAATGGCATCGATTCCGGCGGGGGGTACGTCTGTGACGTGATGCAGGCCCCGCGCCAGGCGCTGTGCGGGCTTCCGACATTTCTGGTGATGGCGAACCTTTTGGGCTTAGTGTGTCAAAATTTTTGAAAATGCCTAACTTGACTCTGCTGGTGTGTCGCACCCCTCCCCCCCACTTTTAACAGTACCTTTTACTATTGCTACTTTTAATAGTAATTTTGAATTGAACTGAAAACATATAGAACACATTACATTTTATTTAACGTGGTATTTTAGTTAACACTGCATTTTATTTAACATGGATGGCATTTTTAAAGGGGTGGTGTACTACACAGAGGGGGGGGGAAGCTGGAAGCACAGATTGTCAAATGTACAACGAAAATTAGTGTCTACCCAGGGCTAGCATTGCATCCCTTTCTTTCCAAACAATTTCTCTCCCCCACCCCCACCCCTACTCCGAACTCTTGCAAGTGATTTTGGGCACCACAGTGAGGGAGGAGCAGGAGGCAGGGATGCATTGCAGAAGAAACTCTGGAGGGGTGTGTGTATGCTTTTTGTTAGTTCGTTTCACAGCCTCTTGCTCGACTTTGTCTGTGCTCCCCTTGTGCTTTCCCACCCTCATTTTGAGGCATTTTCCCACACTTAAACGAGGCAAGGGCTGCGTGTGGTGGGGGAAGAGACTGGATTGAATTGGGGGTGGGTGTGAAGACCGCTGAGTGGGGGGAGAGCTGGAAGCACAGGTTGCCGAATGTAACCCCCGCGCCACCCATCCATTCAGTTACTCTGCAGCATCGCATCAGCCCCATAACACCAAACAAATCTTAAAGATTTTTATTTTCTCGCTATGGGCTAGTGCCTGCCCTAATGACCCCCTCCTTCCAACTCACCAACGCTCCCTCTTTCTTCCTCCTTCACTATCGGCTCCTGCTTCCACGTGTATGAGTTCGTTCTCTCTCTCTCTGTTTCCCGCTGCATTCATTTTTGCGCGCACACGCTCTTTCCCTGCTTCCCACTGCATTTAGTATCGCTCTCTCTCTCTCCCCAGAAGTCTTTGTGATAGCAACAGAAGCCCCCTGCAGGATTTTTGAAACTTCTGCAGCAATCCCTGCCCTCAAGATAAGCCTGAAAAATGTAAAACTTCCGCAAAAATGTAAGGCGTGTCAGGCCCTGGTGGAAATGTTGGCGTGCCACCCAAAATGACCTCGTGTCATAGGTTCACCATCACGGGTTTAAGTCATGCCTATGTAACTGACTTCAGTCACAAGTTCAGGGTAACTTTTTACATGAAAAAAATACAAAGAGCAGTACTATTACTAGGTCTAATACATTGCAAAATCACACAAGTATTGCAAGTATTTTCTGACATTGGTCATTTGATGCCCATTGCGAGTAGACTTTGTCGAGTAGACTTTGTCGAGATCAATCTTTAGCCCATAATTTTGGTATGATTTAATCATGAGCACCTCCAAATTTAACACTCTGAATAGACTGCGATTGTTTTTATCATTAAATAGGATTATAGATTCTCGTGGCCAGCTATTATCAAGAAAGAATTAATTACAGGATATGAAGCCATGGTAGGAAAATTAATTACAGGATATGAAGCAGTGGTAGGAAATTTTATTGGCTAGAACGTTATTAAATGTGCATACCAAAGCAAGGAAGATGTTAAAAATAAAGCAGTAGATATGTTTCGTTTGGTTCTTCTCCAAACTTCGTCAGGTAGTAGGAGCAGGTTGTAATGTTCCGTTGATCTTCAAAGAACTAAGACCCATCTGCAAGCTTTTTGGTGTTCTTTTAATCTGGTGTTGATAGACCTTTTGGTAGTACCTATGTAAACTTTACCACACTCACAAGGAATGCTATAGACCCCTGGAGTGGCTGTTTTTATCATGTTCATCAAACTGAAACCATGTTCACAATCTGAACTGGATGCAAGAAATGTGGCACAAATATTAAGAATTGCTACATCATAGAACAGTTTGTCATGCAATGAAAAACAGACATCTTCAAAGGACTTCAAGCCACATTTCTCCGTCTCTACAATAACAAATCTTAAGTCCTGGTATTGATTTGTAACTTTCTGTAGAGTACCTTCATTATCCTCTGAATTTGGCAGCAAATATCTGGAAACAAGAGTTGCGATCTCTTACCATATTCAAAATCCGATGTGCTGGTGAAGACAGCCATCTCAAAAATTCTCCATCCCATCAACTCATTTTCTGGGAATCAACACTCAAAGTGCATGTATAGTATTTATTTATTTTAAAAAATTATATCCCGCCTTTTTCCTATGCCGAAAGGCAAACGCCCAAGGCGGCTTACAACAAAGATTAAAATACATAATTTAAAATACATTAAAAAATTTAAATACATAAATATATATAAACAAATTTAAAAACAATAAAATCCACTGGGGGGGGGGCGACAGTATGGAGCAGAGAAACAGCATGGCAGATATCATTGTTGTTGACTTCCATTGCTTTGCAAACGTCTTCACTCTGATGTATAGTTTCACCTAAGAACTATATAATGGAGTTTATATATCTTGGCCTTGACAAAGTGAAAAGCCTGAAGAAGAGTTGTAAGATTACCTCTTTGCAAAATCTTGCTTAGTTCTACCAACTGACCAGTAACTTCATCAAAAACAAGTAATGTAACATGAAACTGCGGATTCATCAATTTCTTCAAACAGTATTTGCTGACTGATTCATTGTCTCTCTGGTAGAGGAAGGGGCATTCCAAATCTATAATAGCCTGCAGCGCCGGCAGGCAAGGTCGCTGAGAAGTCATGTGGTCTTGCAGTGGGCGCCAGACTGACCCCGTCTCACTGGCTCAACAGTTGCTTGTTGGTGAGCTCCCTTCTGAGGGAAGCCTTGGTCTCTGTTTTTTCTTCAGGTTAGGGTGGTTTTCACCTGTTCTTTACAATATCTGACCAAAACTTCAGTGTTTCTTATCGCTGCCAGCAGAGCAAAGTGTTGAGATAACCACTGAACTTAATGGCTTAAAAGCACTGTTTCACATTCTAGCACTTCAGCCAGTTCTTGGAACTGTTTTCTTGACAGATGACCTGCTAGTATAAACACAAGATTGTATAGATAGTATAAACACAAGATCTAAGATTTTAATCAATGTATAGTATAAACAGTTCTCAGAAATGGTTCAATATCTCCCATTAAGCTGTGGGGGCAGTCCTGGATGGCCGGGACAATCAGGAGACTGGCCGGGAGCCTGGGATTTGGGCTCCCGAACTGGGATTGTCCCGGCCATATCCGAGACTATGGTAAGCCTACATATGCCCATTACCCTTTCTGCTCTACTGATCCAATAAAATGTAATTCCCTGACCATTGTTGCCTCAACATGGCTACTTTTGTTAATGGACAAGTACTATTTCAAAAGCAATTCCCCCTTTCCCCTTATTTTGGCACCTTCACTGCAACAGATATAAAGCTTCCTTAGACTGACCATCTAACACACTGCCAGCTCCTCTGTCTGATACTGTTTTTGTTTATTTTATTTAAAGAATTTTTACCCCGCCTTTCTCCCAATAAGGGCAATCAAGGCAGCTTACAATTAAAACTTGCTAAAATACATAATACAATACAATAGGTATTTTAAACAATTAAAACAAACAAACCCAGTGTTCCAACTTGTCAAGAAAGAATCCCTCTTCGTGCTTTTATATGAGACAGTTTAACTGGAAAAACTGGGAATTAACACATGCTGCTTTCCGGTCATAACACCAGCAAGACAGACTCGTCTCTTGTAAAAGGTTGAACTAAGACTTTGCCCAGAATTTAACAAGGATAGGTGCAGAAATATTGTGCTTACACAATATAAACAAACAGTGCAGTCAGCCATCAATACGCAAACATTTCCTACTGGACCTGTTTCCCTAAGTCAATTGTTATACTTATTCTAAAGATAACTATGAATTTACAATGTACCAGCAAGTGCATTTTTCACACGGCCACAGAACAAATGTAACCTTGCAAATTATTTTCTGCATGTAGCTATAGCGGTTCTAGGTTCTGGAAAAAGAGGTTAGGGGAACCAGTACACCAGCTTACTTTCAGTGCCTTCTGCCTGTTACACTGTTTTCCCAGGACTCTTTCACTCTCTGTAAAGACATAACCACTTCATCAGCAAGTCATCTTAATAGGATTACATTTGTCCCACGTAGTTTCTCCTTCCAAAACCCACGGTTGCCAGTAATTTCATTTTATAGTTGTTGGTTTTCCTCTTTTGCATTAGGTTGAAGTGTCTGTAAACACATTTGGAAGATAAGCCAATGCTTTTACTGTTGCATGGTAATCTGTTAGTCCCATTTTAAAACCAATTTGAGTAAAACCAACATGTGATATATAGGCCTATTTGTCTAATATATTGTCTAAATTGTGATAATGTTCATAAGGAGAAATTCTGTGTTGTCATACTGAGCTTCTGATTGTACGCAAAGGTAAGTATGCCTAAACCTAAATGGGCAAAAGCAGAGTTAGTTCTGCACAGGATTAGGCTGTGAGATTCTTTTAGGAGTAAGAACATAAGAACAGCCGTGCTGAATCAGGCCAAAAGCCCATCTAGTCCACCTTCCTGTATCACACAGTGGCCCCACCAGATGCCTCAGGGAGCACAAGACAACAAGATAACCTGTTTCCCATTGTCACTCCCTTGCACCTGGCACAGAGAAAACCCACTTCTAAAACCAGGAGGTTGCTTATGGCTTGTAAGCTGTGATGGTCTTTTCCTCCATGAATCTGTCCAAACCCCTTTTAAAGGCATCTAGGCTAGGTGCCATCACCACATCCTGTGGCAAGGAGTTCCACAGATGAATTACACGCTGGGTAAAGAAATATTTTCTTTTGTCCGTTCTAACTCTCCCTCCACTCAATTTTAGTGCGTGTCCCCTGGTTCTGGTGTTATGCGAGAGGGAGAAGAAGTTCCCTCTATCCACTCTCTCTATCCCATGCATAATTTTATAAGTCTCAATCATGTCCCTCCTCAGGCACCTTTTTTCTAGACTGAAAAGCCCCAGACGCTGTAGTCTTTCCTCATAAGGGAGGTGCTCCAGCCCACGAATCAATCTGGTCGCTCTTTTCTGAACTTTTTCCAATTCAACTATATCCTTTTTGAGGTGTGGTGACCAGAACTGGACACAATACTCCAGATGTGGCCTTACCATCGATTTGTACAAAGGCATAATGATATTGGCCGTTTTATTCTCAATTCCTTTTTTAATGATCCCGAGCATGGAATTGGCCTTCTTCACAGCCGCAGCACACTGGGTCGACACTTTCATCGACTGGTCCACCAGCACCCCAAGATCTCTCTCTTCATCCGTTACAGACAACTCAGAACCCATTAGTGTATATGTGAAATTTTGGTTTCTTGCCCCAATGTGCATCACTTTGCACTTACTGACATTGAAGCGCATCTGCCATTTTGCTGCCCATTCTCCCAGTTTGGAGAGATCCTGCTGGAGCTCTTCACAATCCCTGCTGGTCTTCACCACCCGGAAAAGTTTAGTGTCATCCGCAAACTTGGCCACCTCACTGCCTATCCCCGACTCCAGGTCATTTATGAATAAGTTGAAAAGCACCGGTCCCAAGACCGATCCTTGGGGCACACCGCTTTTCACCTCTCGCCATTGTGAAAATTGCCCATTGACTCCCACTCGCTGTTTCCTGGTCTTCAACCAGTTCCTAATCCACAAGAGGACCTGCCCTCTTATTCCCTGACTGTGGAGTTTTCTCAGGAGCCTTTCATGAGGGACTTTCTTCTTGCACACCGGAGACTCACCAAGGGAGGTCAAAGAGGCATTTAAGTGGGTTTGGACAGTGTGTTTTTAGTGAAGGTTTCTAGGACATTTTTGTTGTGAAGCTGCTTTATTAGTCTTTATTAAGTTTAATTCATTAACTGTTTGATAATTACATGATTTGAAATATGGAGGAGAATAAGTGGTCAAAAAACTGTTGCAGCCCTTTTAAAAAAAGGGGGGAACTGGGTTAGTAAAGACTTGAGGAATGTAACTGATTGGATGGTTTCACTAAATAGTGAAATCAAACCACACATGAATAGAAGCCTTGTCAGATGGAAAACAATATACTTGAAAAGGAAATTCCTCCTGAGAATTATGAGATTCCTGGTCTTAGTCATATAAAGGAATCTGAGTATTTGGACCCTGATACAGCTTTAAGCCACTTAAATGCCTCTTTGACCTCCCTTGGTGAGTCAAGAAGAAAGTATCTAAAGTGCAAAGAAAAGATGGGGAAGATTAAAAGGACCTACAAATTATTTTTTTACTTCTGAAGATGATTTAGATGAGGAAAAATGTCACTGTGCTGATTCAGAAATTATTCAGCAACTAAAGGAAAATTTTAAAACTACGAACAGAAGTAAAAAGCTCATGATTTTGATAGTTTTACCAAAAGATGATCCTGTAAAAGAATAGAAAGTGAATTCATGCTCTATAAATCTATCTCTATAAGTCCTGTTATAAATTTTTGGATTCATTTCAGTTTACCACCTAATTTTATCAATGTAAACTGTAGAAAAATGGACTTGAGGGGTTTAATTCCTGGTCACTGCCAACAAGAAAATTTAATTTTTGTATGATACCATTGAGATACCATCTTGAAATTTTGACTGATTGACTACAAGACATATACCTTTAAGTGTGATTTTTTTTGAAAATTTTAAAAAAGTTCATTTTTTCAAAATTTCAAATATTATTTGAATATTTTTGAATTTCTTGAAAATTTACAATTTTGTCATGTTGTATATCACATGAAAGCCCTATTCATAAGCTTTAAAACGACACCTGTCCCATGTCTGTAGCGTTCATCGTTATCCTGTAACTGGAGTTTGAATGTATGGTGACAAGTGGATTTTGGCCTTTTTTGGCAATTTTGAACATTCAATATCTCAAAAACGGATGGACAAAAAAAATCTGAAAAAATAATTTTTAAACATCTCATGGTAAGCTACAAATGTACCGAAAATGAACAAAATCCATGACGTCAAGGATTTTTCATTGGTTGATTTGACACGGAATGACCCTTATACCTACTATGTCAATGTTTTCCCTAGCCACCAAACATTCCAGTTCTCCCATCTTTGCCCGTAGACTTCAGGCATTTGCATAAAAGCACTTATAAACCTGGTCCCCCAAGAAGGGCTGCATGTTTGCACCTTTATCCCTGCAGCCTTCTGTCCTGCTAGACTGGCTGTCATGTCTCATCACGCTACCACTCCCAATTCTTACTCTGTTATTACTCGACTGTTCCCCATCCTCTGCACCCTCATTCCCTAGGGATGAGGAGTCCCGAACCGGGTGCCCCTCGGCTCCTGTCGGCTTTCCCCCAGTAGCATTGATAGAGGTGTGTGTGTGTGTGTGTGTGTGTGTGTGTGTGTACACACCCACACCCTTGGGTAAAAATGCCTTAATGGATAGTATGTATTACAGCTTGAAATTAATCCCACCTGAATGGCACTTCAGTAAACTGAAGACTGGACTTGGGATTCAAAGCAGTAGAGTTGAGGCAGATGTTTTGAACTTGGTTCACAAGAACAAATAAAAGGAAAATTTCCCTTCATTCGCTGAATCCATCTAAACTAAACTAACACAAAGGCACTGTAATTGTCATTTTATATAGATATTTTAATAACTATAGATGGCAGACAAATGCAATATCTCATGTTCAGCTGTATATGAAGAATGTGTTCATTACAAACAATTTCCAGTAATGCCTGCAATGTGCAGATGCTAATGAAACACAGGACAGTAGCCCAGCCTCTGGTGAACTCATGTTTGGAGGAACTGAAATGGAAACCTAGTTTCTTCCGACTTCAACATGCCATGTAATAGATTTTTACAAGAAAATCCTTCTCTTGTCATACCCCCTAACCCTGTCACATTAAAAGGATAATAAAATTTAGCAACTCTAGACGAATTTTGTTACCAGCAATTACTGCTATTGTGACTTGGCACTGTGCTTACATTATTATATATACCTTTATGTACAGAATTGTCACTCATCATACACGACATACAATGTTTCATTACCATTTGGCTCTAGTGACTTACATATTTCCACGTAAACCACTTTGTGAACGACTCTGTTGAAAAAAGCGGAATATAAATATACTTCTTAATATAAAAATATTCTCCACCTAGTGAATGCTAGGTAATGATCTGCAATGGTAACCAGCCTTCTGATTGCACAGATTTGGTTCTGGTTCCCGCCCTATGGTGGCTGAGCAGGTGCAGCTGTCGCCATCCGGAGCTCTATGAAGGCATAGACGGCACCGGGCGCCGAGAGGGAGAGCGGGCGGAGGAAAAGGACCCAGAGGCCGCCACCTACAAGCCCAGCCCAGCCTGAGCTCAATAATGGCTGCCGACGAGCCGGAGATACTGGAACGCTGTCATCGCCGCCGCGCCTGCTACCTGGCGGTGATCCGCTGCGGCCTTCTGCGTGATGTGCAGCAGGGGCGCAACTTCCAGGCAGGGAAGGGCGTTTATAACGGTTCAGAGTACTGTACATCAAACACTTAAAGAACTGCTAGCTATATGCACCGCCCACGACTACCCCACCCCCTCCTCGCACGCAGCTTCCACTCTTTTGCGCGTTCATTTCCTAATCGAGCAGCACAGGCGCCTTCACTACGGCATCCGAGGCAGCTCTCGCGACGAGTGGGCTTAGAGACTACAACGCCCAGAATGCTCTTGGGCCACCTCGAGCCAAAACGGCCTATTTGGGTGGCCGCTCACGTTACGGGGGAAGTTGTAGTTTCTCTCTACGTGCCTTGGCATCGTAACTTAGTCTAGACAGAGCCGTACCCAGCCGATTTTGCGGGTGGGGCCCGGTCCTCGGCCCCGCCCCTAAAACTAATTAGCATAAATCTCTAGAGTCTCCTGCGGGTCGGTGCAGTAGAAAGACTGTCGTCGAGCGGTGCTCAGTGAATGAGGCACGCGCTGAGCTTCCGGTAAATATGAAAAGCATACCACGATTGGCGCAGAAGGCGTCGATCTCGGCGGCATTGGCCATGTTTCTATGGTGACGCCTCTCTATACTTTGCAATGGACGTGATCTCTCCCCGGAAAGGCCAATAAGGACTGCGGATGGGCTGGACTGGGCTGGACTGTCAAACGCGTCGGTTTCCCACACATGTTGTTGCTGCTTCCGGGAGGCGGGGCTTAATCCTGAGGTGACCGGGCTGAGGAGACATAACTGGAGAGGGGGAGTTTCAGGTAACACCGGCTCAACCCCGCTTCCGCTGGACCTTCCCGAGGTTTGGAGGAGAACGCGTCTTTCCAAGCACCTGCCCCTTTGAAAGACAGGGGGGGCCCTTTCTTAAGCCAATCTACCCACCCCCAATCCTTTCTACGTCACTCAGTTCTTGCTAGAAAGGTTGGAGGCTCAAGCTCCCCCCCCCCCCAGTAGTGGTTGGTCCTCTGGACAATGAATGGGATCAGGCTGCCCATTCCCCCACCTCACTGATAGCAAATGGAACCTCCATGTTCAGAGGCAGTGTTCTGCTGGGGGCAAACAGCTATTTGCGTAATAAAGATTTTGTCCGCTGCTTGAGGTATCTGGCTGTGCGTTGCTGGAAACAGAATGTGCTGGCCTAGGTAGGCTTTCTGGTCTGATTCAGTTTCTTATCCTCAAACCCTTAGAGGTCAAACTAGACCTGCATGCGAATGAATGCTACCAACCAGAATTGCCTCCCCCCCCCCCTTGCTCTGTCTTAAAAACAGCCTTTGCCTTTGGGAGAACTAATCTCTGTCAAAACCATGGTGAGGGAGGAAGTTTATTTCCTGCATGCTGTTTCCATTGAAGAAAAAAAAAACCCCTGTCAAAGTAGCAGTTTATTTCCAAAGCAGCAATTTGAGGGAATTGGAGCAACGGTGATGGAAAAGAACCACTTGGCTGAAAGCAGAGCAGCCTTCCTATAACTGCTTGATCTTCTGCATGATTTTTTTTTAATGTCAGTAGCTTCATTAGGTGGAAGACTCTGATTATTGTTGCATTATTGTTAACTTCAATAATTGTTTTACAGTTATTGGATATCCTCACTGCTAGATGCAGGAAGGGTACTTCCCCTGTTGGGTGTGCTTTTCTCTCTTTCTTTTAAGCTCTTTCCAGACCTTTGTGTGTGGCATCTCACTTCTGTCTCACTCATTGTTTCTTCCTTGACATGTCCAGTTCTGTCACCTCGCTTGCTTTTCCTCTACTTCTGACACCAAATTTCCTACCATGAACTTTCTTGATAAATGTGGACCACTTTCTTTATAAATACTGGAGTTATAGGGAACTTGGATCTTGCCTAGGCTGACAGATGACTATTTCACAAGCTATTGTCTGTGACTTATGACTGAGAGAATTTTTCTTCACCATATCCCAGTAAAGCCCCAATAATGTCATCCATTATGTTTTAAAGACTCATGCTAAAATTTTGTCCAAGCATACTGCTCTTCTGCATGGTCTAGGTTCCATATTCCGAAATATTATTCTTGCACCATCCATATATCTTGTGCTTTAGCACTTTACTCAGATGTTAGATTAATTCAGACAGGCTGAAGTTGTGTCTGGGGGTGGGGGGTGGGAAGGCAATTCCTTGGTAGCATTCATTTGCACGCAGGTCTAGTTTGACCTTTGAGGATAAGAAACTGGATCAGACCAGCAGTAATCGCCACTTAAAATCTTAGGTATGATTGATATCTGTATGATATGATATCTGAGGGAGATAGTTTTTCAGATTCTGACCATGTAGGTAAAATTCCAATGTTATCTCTTTGCAGAAGGAGAAGATGAGAATAGTGGGCTCAGCTGTTGGTTTCTGGGTATCTGAATCCTCTGGTTATGTCATGTGCATAAATGAGGAGGCGAAAGGTCCACAGGCTTAACCTCAGGCTGAAAGGCAGCTTAAATGTCATTTAAAAATAGATTTTATCTTTTATTATTACTATGGTTTGTCATTTATTCCAGGAAAGTAAATTGAATACTATAGTTCTAGTTTTTGCATGTAGACCCATGGACCATGGTCAGAATTTGTTTTCAGAAATGAGTCCCTTTTGAACAGATTGTCTACTTTCAGCTGTAATCTGTTATATCATACTCAACATCAAAATGGTAAATGTTTGGAAATACATTATTTTCAGTTTTCTGAAATGGCTTCCTTTGGATGGAAGAGGAAGATTGGTGAGAAGGTGTCAAAGGTTACGTCTCAGCAGTTTGAAGCCCAGGCAGCTGATGAGCAAGGCCTTGTTGACAATGATGAGGTTGATTGGCTTCATGAGACTAAAAGGAAAAAAGGGCTTCTCCTGGAAGACTGTTTGGCTAAAAGTAAACGCCTGAAAGATGAAGGTGCAATTTTGGCTGAAAATGAAAGGTATGGATGCTCTTTGATTTGTCATGATGGCTAATTCTTTCTCCCCCCTGTTTTTCTAGTTGGACAATAACTTCTGAAGCATCTTATATGCACACAGGTTTAGCAAATGTCAAGCTATAGCCTATAGCTAGCCACTGCACAGGCTCACCCACAGTTTTCTCTGTTCTCCTTCCCTCTTGTGTGAACAGTCTCCTTCCCTTTTGGTTTCAGAACTAATTTATGTCTGCAGTTAGCATCAAGTGACAGTTTGCTACCATGATTAGAAGCAGGTTTGCAAATTGTTCTGGTGCTAGATATGGTCAGTAAGATTGATGCAGACTATCACTAACTGTTAGTGTAGTCAGCTCTGAAACTGAAAGGGAATGTCTGCGCCAGAGGGGAGGGAAAAGAACTGTCTTGTGTGAGCATGCAAGTTGCTCTCAGTTGTCTAACCATAGTTAGGTCCACTGGCGTCGACGGGGGGAAGCGGGGGGGCGGGCCGCTGGGGGGCGTCGCGTGTATAGGGGTGACACGCGATCACCCCCACTTACAGGTTAGAGCTTGAGGTGTGCCTGCCCGCCCTCCCCTGTGTCCGTTTGGCTCCAAAATGAGCCGAAAACGGAGCGGGGAGGGCGCTCTGCTCCTGCGCGTGACGTCATGCGCGGGGGCGGAGCCTCCCTCTTAAGGGCGATGCGCGCCCCCGCTCTGGGGTGACGTGCGTCGTCGCGACACGACTGGTTAGGTCATTGGGCAGTGTTATATCTTTACTGACCCCACATTCTTTAGTTCTCTTTTCGGCCTATTGAATAGATTTATTTGTTCTTCCTAGGTATGGAGATTACTTGCCAGTGTCTAATGGTGTCTTGTCTTCTGTAGCACTGCTTATCAGTCAACCAGCAGCCAACCCAATGAGTGTTAAACTCAGTATATCCTCATATTTGAGGGATCCTCAAATATATCTGTTAAATTTGTGTGGATTAATACTGCACCCTTTTAATGATGACCATCTCTGGACTGTTCCCATTTTTGCTGTTACATTTTTGTTTGTTTATTTAGACAATTGATACCCTACCTTCCTCCCCAGTAAGGGACACTCAAGGAGCCCTATGAGACAATACATAAATACAGATAACATCATAAAAAAAACAACATAACATAAAACCGAATAAAAATCAGGGTGCATACAGTTCAATTTCAAGATAATTAAAGAGATTCAAAGATTGAAACAAATTGTAAGAAATTTAAGATTTAAAAGAGCAAGCAATAGCATATCAAAAGCAATAACATTTGTGATCCCTGTTGACTTTAAACACACACAAATTAAGTGACTGGCAGCGCAATCCAGTGTAACAGCAGATGCACCAGTGTAAGTGCACTTAGGTAAAGGTAAAGGTATCCCCTGACAATTAAGTCCAGTCGTGTCCGACTCTAGGGTGTGGTGCTCATCCCCATTTCAAAGCCGAAGAGCCAGCGTTGTCCGAAGACGCCTCCGTGGTCATGTGGCCGGCATGACTCTCCTTGCCGCAGTGCATAGCATGCAGCTGGAACACGGAGTGCTGTTTACCTTCCCGCAAGCGGTACCTATTTACTCGCATTGACATGCTTTGGAACTGCTAGGTTGGCAGGAGCTGGCCAAGCAACGAGCGCTCACCCCGTCGCGGGAATCGAATTGCCGACCTTTCGATCGACAGCTTATGGTTCAGTGGTTTAACCCGCTGCGCCATTTGTATGTGCGCTCTTAAAGTGCACTTACACTGGCATAAATGCACTTACACCATTGCATCTACTGTTACACCGTTGCGAAGTTACACAGGATTGCGCTGTGAAAAAGAATCAGACTGTTTCTCCTGTAAAATGTGATAATCAGGGCCATTTCACACATTGCACAAAGGAAATATGAGTTTGTTCCCAAGTGCATGCTCTGCAGGGAAATGCAGCCAATTGCAGATCTCCAGTGACTATCCCAATAAGATGCATGTGCTATTCACACTTAGCATTTGTATGTGCGCTCTTAAAGCATCTTAGATATACACTTAAAATGTAATACTTGTGAAATGTCCTTTGGTCGAAAGAGGGTTCCAGTCAAAAACAGGCAACAAATCTAATAAATTAAATTACACATGGTTCAGTAGTTAGGTTGACTATCCACTAGATGGTGGAATAGACCACGTTTAATGCCACACTATGAGAGACAGTACAGAATTAAAAAGGTAAAGGTATCCCCTGACAATTAAGTCCAGTCGTGTCCATTTAATTTCAATCAAGGTTTTAAGCGTTTGACTTAATAAAGAAGTCTTTAGGCAGAATGGAAAGATAGCTGGTTACCCCAGTAGTAAGAGCATGGGGAAATTGAGAGATTTTTAATCACTTTAGTTACATAAATTGGTGACCCAAATTGTATTGCTATTTGAAGTGACTGTCAGGTGATGCTGAACTGGTTGATCATTGCTCACACCTAATTTGTCCACTGTTGTATTCACTCATATTTCCCAAAAATTAATATCTGGCTTCCTCTGTGAAATAATTTGAACTTACCACTGTAGTCCTGCATTTGAAAATTGGCTGTCACTGGGAGGTTAGTGCCACATATATAAGTACGGTAATCGTGTTGTTAATTATTTGGTCTGTATATCTTTTAAAAGAAATAAGTTCTCATTAATCAATAAAAAATGGTGGTAAGAGGCAGCATAATAGTATTGCATTCTTTATTACCAAAGGTCCATATGGGCCTTGGTTTATTTCTTGATGTACTAATCTGCATGCCCTTTCTTACATTTTGAAATACTATTGACTGGTTCACCTTTTTAAGGCCTTGGAGTAATCAATGAGACCTGTTTTCTGACTGCTGGAAGTATGTTCTTGAGCAGAAAAGGTAATGGGTGTTATAAATGCCTGAGAGCACAACCAGTAACATGTGCACACAGGGGAGACTGACTGTGTGTTGAAGAATCAAGTGCAATGGTTTATGGTAGAACGTGGTGAACTGGCATGAAATAACGAGAAGGCAAAGATAGGTGCAGCAGTAGTCGCTTTTATTGTGAATATAATACAGGTTGATTACCCCTTATCCAGACATCCGAAATCCAGACTATTCTGAAATCCAGACTTTTTGGGGCTATGACTTAAAAAAAACCCACCCCTTTTTCCAGCACTTGGCTGGCATAGCGCAAGGCATGCTGGAGCACAATATTATAAAAAGAATGTATAAAATTGCCTTCAGGCTGTGTGTATAAAGTGTATATTAGACATAAATGAATTTCGTGTTGGGTCCCATCCTCAAGATATCTCATTATATTTTTGCAAATATTCCAAAAACCAGACAAATCCGAAATCCAGACAACTTACCATCCCAAACAGTCCAGATAAGGGATACTCAACCTGTAGTACAATAATTGGGAAGGGGACTAAAAAAAAGATATTCACAAACACTCTCTCACACAGGTAGACCCTGGGTATCAGTCACTCAAGGCAGGAGGAAAAGAGAGAGCAAATCCTTGCAAGGAAAGGGGGCATGTTATAATTTTTTTAAATCAGTTTTTAGATGTTTATATTAGTTTTTTTTTAACTATTTACGTATGTATTTTTGGGTATTGTATTTTTTCTCTGTTGTAAGCTGCCTTGGGTCCCTTCGGGGAGAAAGGCGGGATAGAAATACTGTAAATAAATAAATAAATAAATGTTATGGTGCAAAGTGTTTAGGGAAATCACAGATTCCCTGGGGTGGAACAGGGACTAATGAACTGGGAGTTATGCGGTACTGGTAGAGGTGGGGCAAAGGTAGAAGACCACAGAGAGAAAAAGCGGAAAAGCACCAAAGGTTTCAATTGCGATATGAGACCATGGCTTGGACCTGCGTTCTCTGTACCCTGATTCAGGCAAATAATGAGCCCCTTGCTAGACTATAAAACACTTCACTCTCTTGCCAGTAGGGAAGCTTGCCTTTCCCACCGCCCAATTACTCTTTATCAATGTCCCAAGCCTTCGAGAGGAAAACTTCTGGAAGTGGGGATCTTTCTTGTTCTCTGAGTCATTGATAGATTGGTTAAGGGGAGCTGTGCATTAGAGGACAAGGGCCAGTGGTGTCACTAGGGTTGGTGTCGCCCATTACGGTAACTCATTGTGTCACCCCCATTAACTTCATTTATTTTAATATACCAGTACAGGTCACCCAATAAATCAGTAACCAACAAAAAACCAGTGGCCAACTTGATGACACTCACGCAACTGAATAAGAGTTCTAGTATTAGCTCTGATACATAGAAATGAGAGCGGACTCATACTAACTTATTGGTTTCCATGCTGTGTCATAATAAGACCTCATTGGCTCTTGGAACAATCCATCTCATTGGTCAGTTTTCAGTTAAGGAAATCCACTTTTTGTTACATAAGGCAGTTGTGTTTCCTCCCCGGTAATTTGGCCATACCTTTTTATAGAATACAGATAATTCAACACGGTTTGTTTTATTATGTTCTGCATTACATTACCTTTCCATTGATATAACTTTATGGTATTCATAAATACAAATTTTCCAAAAGGTTTCCATAATTTTGGCCACTAGTGGTGTCACCCTCCTGTAGGTGTCACCAGGTGCGGTCCACACACCCCTGGTGGTGGCTAATCTCTAAGCCTCTGCCTTAAACAGGAAAAGATAGACTAGTCCTGAACTCCAAAACACACTCTACACACTTGCACCAAACAAAGACAAACGGGATAGGAACATTAAATGTGTCATTAGTTTGTCTGCCTATGAATGACAGAAGATAAGGGATTTTGAGGGGCCAGTGGTTGGGGTGCCAAGGTTACCTTGTCTGTATCTGCTGAGGTGAGTCTTGTGTTGTTGCTGGGGTCATGGGGCTAGATTGCCACGACATGGCAATCTCTTGGTTCAAAGGCAGGGGGAAAGACAGAAAAGAGTTTGAAAGGCAAGCCTAGGGATGGCTCGGCAGTATCCTTAGCTAGTTCTAGGGAGGGAAAGAAGCTGAGATTGCTTTCCCAGGGAAAAACTTCCTGGAGAGTGGCTCAGCAGGCACTTGAGCTAGCGCTCGGAGGTAAGGTGTGGAAAAGAAGGGGGGGGGGGAAGCTGGAAAAAGAAGGAAGTTGTCTGATACCACTCCTGGCATGGCTGCTTCAGCAGTTGTTGGGTTGCAGAGGAAACAGGGAGGGGGGTGCTTTACACAGCACTGGTGGATATCTGAGCAATTCACGAGAAGCGGTAGGAACAGCAACAGTAATAGCTCAGTACATAGGATGACAGAAGCAGAGAGTATGGGAAACGAGCGACATGAGGGGTCTGTGGCCCAGCTTTATATGGTCAAAATTCCCCTAGGACAATGTAGAGGCTATTGTTGTGTGAGTTCGTCAAGGACTTGTGTCTTGATGGCCCATCCCTGATTGGCAAAAGGGTACCTTATCTTGTCTTGTACCAGGAGGGTACGACAGCTCAGGAGGCATATGCCCAATTAACTTATTAAAAGATTTATACCCCACCTTTCCGGTGCTCAAGGCAGCTAGCAGTTCATTTTTAAATAAAAATAACTCGCATACACAGTCTAAAACAGTTCAGTCACATTTAATCACAGCAGCAGCGTTATAAATAACAATATGAATTAAAATAACAGCTAAAAATGAAGTGGTACTTCAGTATACAGAACACACTGAAGTGCTCTGTATACTGAACTAGAGAGCAGCAATGAAACAGCAGTGAAGTCATAAAACAGTTCATGCCCTACCACTCTAAAAACCTAACTGAATAAAAGTATTTAGTCCCTGCCAGAATCTGTCCAATGAAAGGACTGCTTTTAACTCATGAGGGAGGGAGTTCCATAATCCTGGTGCCACCACAGTAAAGACCCCACTCCTTGTTGCCACCCCTTAACTTCTGTTAGAGGTGGCACATGGAGCAAGGCCCCCTCAGATGATCTCAGAGGATAGACTAGAATATATGGGAGGTCCCTAAGGTATTTTGGTCCCAGTCCATGGAGGGCTTTAAAGGTTTTCAACCCACACCTTGAATTGTGCCCAGAAATGAACAAACAGGTCTAAATTTACTGACCAAGTAAGATGTGGCTGGTCATGGAATTTTCCAAAGGTGCAGCTTCTCCTAAGCCAGCCAGCTGCAGGGAGCGGGTTGCTCTAATGAACCAAAGTTTCACCTTTTCCCTAAAGGCCTGTGGGACCTGATGCTTCCTTGCTGTCAGTCCATACAAAAGACTACAAGACTGGTCATAGTCATAGCCATGCTCACCTGGTTTGGACCCAGCACCATGAACACATGTGCACAACCATGTCGGCCCACATGAGGAACTGGTTTCTAAAATATCCATCCTCTAGGACAGTACTGAATGTTATGAGTAGGGGCAGTCTTTTTTGGTAATAACGACACACACACACACTTTTTCTAACACCTCTACTTATTGGTAATGACTGTGGCTGCATCTGCTGACACTATGCCACCTATATCACCTACCTAGTACGCTTTTAAAGTGATTATAATTTATAAAAATGGCATAAAAATACACAACACCACTTTCAGCAATTTTATTTTGAAAACACCAAAATCCGCTTTTTGAAAACACCATTTTGGACTCCCATCTAGTTATGAGATCATGGGTTGACAATAATGATTGGCATCATGGGATAAATGCATCAATTGTAGAAGACTGAGCTATCATGAAAGCAGTAGAGTGCAACAACATGGTCAGACTTCAGAGAAGCTACTCTAGTGTTTGGTACAATATGGCCTAGCTGCTTCTGTGCCATAAAACTCCCATAGAAATAGTTTTTCTGATAGTCACTAAGGGCAGTTTCAGATGTGTGTTTGTTCCCTCTCACCAGTGATATTTTTGCTTTGCATATGAGAGTACCGTGATTTTTGCACTAGCGATTTCTAGACATATATTTCTGAATGTGTAATTTTCTGACAACATGAATTTGATTTAAGGGAGCTTACTGGAACAAGATTTGAGAACCCCAGTTGTATGTTCTCCTACTCTATTGTTAAGTGCTTTGGACAAGAAGTATAGAAGAGTATTTACATTAAAGAAAGCCACAGTTCTTAAAATCGCTTCTTACAGAGGCACAATCCATTGGGAGCTTTAGCTGTGCTCTTGTGCAACTTAATTAGTTTCATTATGACTTCTGTACGAGAGGTTCCTGGCAGAGTGTAACAAGGGAAGCCTTTGTCGCACTGGGAAAGGGCTACTAAACCATAAATCAGACTGCTGCTCCTCTTGAGGTGCAATGCCATTCTTCCATCCTTGAACTTTTATATATGTGCCTTCTAATTAAATTTCTATCCTGTCTTTCACCATGAAATAACCTCAAGGCAGTTTATGATAATAAAATACAATTAAAACAATGGCGACCCATACAATAAAACAACAAGACCAGCAACAAAAAAGGCTGTTAAAAAGTCTTGTCCATTTAAAACTTGGGAAAGCAGAATGGTCTTCACCTGTTCACTGTGCTGATATCTTTCAGTTTGAGGGAGAAAAAAAATCCTGTTAATGACCTGATTTTATGCACCTTTGTTGGACTCAACACCTATTCCCAATTTTGTAGTGTTTTGGGTGAAATCTACCACATATTTGTTGATTTCCATGATATCGAATTTTGATGAATAAGGGGGAATTATGTGATGCAGTGTTGTGGAGGAAGAATGACCTGTGCTGCTGCAGACTGAAGGTGGAGGGAGGGGAGGATATCATTTTTAATGCTATATATATATAGTGTGATGTGTGATGTGGAGGTGATGTGGATGTGGAGGCACTCCATTCTACTTCCTCAGTATTCTGCCACTTCATTTTGTTGCCTATGTATATAGACTAGACCAGGGGTTCTCAACCTTTGGAGGCCTGAGTACCCCCTATCATGGCCCAATTTTCTGAAGTACCCCCTGTTAAATAACTGCTAATTAATTGGATTAATTAATTAGGTAATTAATCGTTAAATAAAAAAGTACTAAAACAATTTTAATGTGAAAAAATGTCTTATTTAACTCTGTGTGTGTGTGTGTGTGTGTGTGTGACAGACAGACAGACAGACAGACAGACATGCAAGGATCTCTTTTTTCTCCAAGTCACACTTCCCAAAATCAGCCCCTCCCCACCCCACCAAAGTACATTTTCCAAAGTACAAAAATAAGCCCCAAACCAAAATCAGAGAGACAGAAGGGCTCCAAAAATAATTACAATAAAATGCATGTTAATTAACACTTAATTAGCTGCTGATGGGGCAGATAAGGGGCAGGGCTTGGCATACCCCCAACAAGAGGTCTGTGTACCCCTAGGGGTACCCGTACCACAAGTTGAGAACCTCTAGACCGAATGCTTTTGCTGAAATGAGTACTAGACTGGCCTCCCATCACCATACCAAGAATTCCTTTATGAGCATACAGCAAGGATACACTCCTGAGCATGCTTGCTATCAAGTAAGCTGCACTGAACACAGTGGGGCTTACTTCTGAATAAACATAAATAGGATTGCACCATGCACTCAGTGGTGTCCTGTGTGGGTAAGCATGTGCAGATGCCCAGGGGTGACCGGTCAGCATGGGGGTCACAGCTAGCAAAAATCCCATGTTGTATTTGTGCGTTGGCTGCCCTCGGGATAATATCTGAAGCATGTCTGTGGCAAGTGGCATTGTGATTTCCTGATTTGTATGTATTCTAATACCCTCACTTCAGAGACAGAGAGAGATCTCATTTTCTCCTGTTTTAACTTTCTTGTTCCTTGTAGTTTTAAGTGAAAAGATAGAGAACGTAAAGTATTGCATCACTGATAAATACGCAAGCCATTAACAGCTTTGCTCTCTGACTACCGGTACTGATTGCTTCTCAGATTTATTAGTTACAGTAATTATGACAGAAGAGAAAGCTCTTAAGATTATTTTATCAGTTTGCATTTTGCAGAGTGGGAGCATTAAGAAGGCTTCTTGAGACCCAGCACTGTCCTAGTTTCTACATAAACTCTATGTGCACTCTTTCTCCTTCTCTAAAGTTGTATAATATGAACAAAGTACAGTATAGTAGTAATAGCTCAGAGATTAGATTACTAGAAGGTATACAAGCAACTGCATAGCATTCTTTCTAGTCTGCCAGTTACTTCTACATGTGGGAAATGTTGACAGAGGACAAGGCTGTTGCAATTGCTTCATCAGTTGAGGAAGTTGGAACTTGTTGCTTAAACATAATATCAAAATGTGATATTTTTAATGAGTCAAGTAATCTCAGGGGAAGTGTAGCAGCTGTTTAATAGCCTACAATAATGTTATACAATGGGATAGGAAATGAAGAATATGTCATACGGTTGTAACAACAAATAAATGTGACTTGGATAGTTGCTGAGCCTGAGATTTTGCAACTATGCAGACTTGGACACCTTCATGCAGCCCGAACGTGAAATTAAATGTTACAAGAAACACAGAGCTGCCTCTAAAAATGGCCACCTCTATAACACGTAGGGGATGAAAGTTCCTGGTATTGAGTTTTCCCCGATGAATCCATATGGCTGCTGCTTGAGGGCACGAGGGAAATGCACAGCGTAATGATACCAGAACACAGCTTTACTAAATGTTATGGAAGGGGTAAGAAGAACAGGGATGTTGGTTTTATCACCAGCCCTACAGTTTTTTGTAATGACAGAGGGTTCCACCCCCTTTCTGATCACCTAGGCCAGAGGTCGTGACGCCCCAGCCGGGAACAATGGGTCACTACTCCCTTAAGGGGAGTGGTGACCTGCGGTGACGGTGATGGTGCTTCTGGGATCGTGCCGCTGGCACCGGGGGGAAAAAAGTGTTGTTCGTTTTTTCATTTCCCTGAGGAGTGTGCAGAGGTAAACCAGTTAAATATAATGGCTTTTCTGCAAGAAATCAGGGAATTAGAGTTCTAGAGCAGAGTAACCGATGATGTACCGTAGTTAACATCTCACAAGGTATCTTCGTTTTGGATGTGACTGACAGCTACTGCAACCAATCAAAGCAGTGAATTACAGCTAGCATGAACCAGTCAGCACCAGTTTCCTGCCTTATCCTTAACAATGTCTCCTATAGTGCTGTTTCACACAGCGCCCAGCTTTGCAGGAACGTATCCCCTGGTTACAGGAGGGAATGTGTTGTTGTTCAGACTTTGATTTTGAATTGTAGTCTTTTCTGTCAGATGAATGTTATGTCGTCATTTTGATAGAGTACTGTATAAGGCAAGCCAGGTTTCTTTTCCTATGGGATCTGGTCCATATCCTTGCCCTTAACAGTTCTTCCTCACTTATTTGTGTTGTGCCCATGACGCAGAAAGGCAAACCTGACTAGTACAGTGGTTTCTAACTCCTTATTGAGGGAACCCCACTTTTCACTTTTCAGCTGTGTATATGAGTAATACCGTAAAGGGAGGGTTGTGCCCTAGTGCCGATGTCTCCCTCCTAACCCTAGCCCTGATCTGCACTTATGCCAGGACCAACATTTGTAGACTTCTACCACTAAGACAAAGCCAGGCAGAGTGAGATCATCCTTGAAATCCTCCCTCCTAGTTATCTGGAGAACTATTCCCCAAATTAGACTGTAGCAGGTAGCCAATAATACAAAAAAGAAGAAGAAAACAGAACAAGCTGTCCTGGTAAATGACTTGGACACTGGAAGTGACCAGGTGCAGTTCTTGGCAAAAATTCAATCAGGTGATTACAGGAAAACTTAAGGGCAAAATAATTCCCTAAGCCAAGGCACCATTTCTCATTGGTCCCAATCTGTGCTTACTCAGCCTTCTGGGTGGCATTACACCTGTCCGATCATCAGTGAGGCAGGTGAAACTAGCTATGCACAGATTCACTCTGAAAGAGCCAGAATATACATGATGACTGATGAGCATCTTTGGGCTTACCCTGAACAAGAAAGCTAGGTTCAGTGGTTTCACAGGGCCACTTGACTCAATGGTTTATGCCCATCTTGGCATTCCTCCTTGCCCTCTGACCCAATCATAGTCTTGGA
Source organism: Plestiodon gilberti rubricaudatus (assembly GCA_026170595.1). Lineage (NCBI taxonomy): Eukaryota > Metazoa > Chordata > Lepidosauria > Squamata > Scincidae > Plestiodon > Plestiodon gilberti. Next base: position 19,730,612 of record JANXHW010000002.1, on the reverse strand, counting down.
TGCCCAATCAGCTGGCTTGTGTCGGTCCCAGCTGGGAGACCTGCTAGGGTTATTTTTCTTGGTGGACTCAATGAAGGGCCCAATCCTATCCAACTTTCCAGCGCTGATGCATCTGTGCCAACAGGGCATGGGGGGCAGTCGTAGAAGACTCCTCAAAGTAAGGGAATATTTGCTCCCTTACCTTGAGGCTGCATTGCGGCTGCATTGACACTGGAAAGTTGGATAGGATTGGGCTCGAAGATAAGCAGTTCACAAGCTACCTGTCTTTTTGCATTGGCGCCTATTTCAAAGCATATCAGGGAAGCCTCTTTCCTATTGAACCTCATCCTGCCACTTTTCTTAAGGGAAATGGATGGGGTAGAAGAAGGGGGCCGCAGTCATCACAGTGTGTTTTTTCTTAAATCACTGCACTGTTCATATACAGCAAAAAATGAGAGGAAGTGAGAAGAGGAATAGGATAGCAAAGCTTCGCACACACAGTTTTATTTGGGATTAGTTAAGGTTATGTAACTGCCCTTCCTTGGTCAATCCACACCGTGCAGATTAGAGTCCTCCTTTCCATCTTAAGTGTGCACTGAAAGATTAGAATTATCCATCTTTTTTAAAACTATCCTGGGGTCAGAAGGGTGACTAAAGCGTTGACTGATCTTGAGTGCGGATGTGAACAAAATAACAGTTAGTTGACCTCTTTCTCAGTCAAGAGGTACCTCCACCAGTGGGCGAGTTTCTCAGAATCAGTTTGTCTCCACTGTAATAAGCAATTGTGATTCAAAGGGAAGAGTCCTGCCAGCTAAATCTACAGTGCTGCCACTTGTCATATCCTGAACTGTTCCCGACAGTGCCAAGTGTTGCTTAGCTTTTGCTCTATAGCTGCAGGCCACTCATTCACCAATGTGTACGATTGATGTCCAATTAAAAAGATAGGAATCTTTCATCTAGAAGAAAAGCTCATCTCCTGCTCCTGTGGTGTGTCTGCTGCGTTTTTATAGAAGGAAATCTGGTTAGATAATTCTCTATAGTCGTGTGTGTGTGTGTGTGTGTGTGTGTGTGTGTGTGTGTGTGTGTGTGTGTGTGTGTGTGTGTGTGTGTGTGTGTGTGTGTGTGTGTGTGTGTGTGTGTGTGTGTTTAAAAAGAAAAAACCCAAAGGGTTCAGCACAAAAGTGAATCAGATTTTTTCCCCTGCCCACTGGTTGTAAAGGAAATGGGTTTTGTTTTATGGGGGAAACCATGCCTTACTTCTAAGATTTTGGTTCTTAAAATCTAAGAGTAAAACAGAACAGTTTCCTTGGATGTTTTGTGCACCTATCAAGGAAACTACTCAGAACACATCCGGAGATAATGTCAGGACAGACACCTGCAGCTTGATATGTCCCACGTTCAGGTGACTTAAGGCTTCATAAATAATTAGTGAGTAGATCTGACTTGTAGAGATTAAAATTACTTTTCTTATCAAGCCAGGACGGGTGCAACAGGATATTTTTTTATCAAGCAACTGATATTATGACGCACTTAGGAGTAACAAACTTTGCACACTGTTCCTTGTACTGGCTGTCTTATTTGTTTGCTGTACACATGAGATTATAATGACTTGGATCCAAAGAAGTGGGAGAAAATAAATTACTGTACTACTGTACATGAACTCTTGCTTGAGCACTAGTGGAAGTTTTGTCTCAGCGCAGATCCATAAATAGAGAAAATGGTGGGAGGAAATGGTGACACCTATACACGCTATTTGGTTTTGACGTGTGTTAAACATTTCCCAGTCTGTACGTTCCTGCACTGTAATGAGAATGTAACAAATTATCCTTGCTTTTCTTTTTTATCCTATCTCATCTTAATAAGAACATAAGAAGAGCCCTGCTGGATCAGGCCAAAGGCCCATCTAGTCCAGCTTCCTGTATCACACAGTGGCCCCACCAGATGCCTCAGGGAACATAAGACAACAAGATAACCTGTTTTCCTGCTGCCACTCCCCTGCACCTGGCACAGAGAAAACCTACTTCTAAAACCTGGAGGTTGCTTATGGCTTGTAACCTGTGATGGTCTTTTCCTCCATCTAAGAGTAAAAAATCTTCTCATAGCAGGAGGGTCAGAGAGAGGAAAAAGGACAGTCGTCTTAAAAATAGGAAAACAAAAGTATTCTGTGTTCCACATCCTGTAGCTTAGCTTAACAAAAGGAAAAAAGCTACTGAAGGTGGTATGCAGCATTACATTCTGCTGGTAATGGCCCACTAGGAATGTGGCTCTTTGCTTGCAACAAGATTTTTTTTACCTCTGTGTACATGTGCATCAAACAGTATATTGGGAGCAACTGGTATCGTGGACTATTTGACGTGGAGCCTCCTGTTCAAACTGTGGTTATTTCTCCAAAAAGCAGCTTGGTTATACTGGAGCCACAAGGAGGCACCAAAGCATGTTGGTTTCTTGGGAGTTGCTGCTTTTTTAGCGAAAGGTAGTAGAAGAGAGCAGCGTTATGATGAATACTTTTTGTGAAGTTTCAACCTAGTTTTATTCCAAGTTAAACCTTCTCAGTCTCACTGTTTCCTCTAAAAATAAAGGGACCTCTTGACAATTTATCTGTGTGTCATGTGTGACCAATCTGGCATGATCTGAAGTGCACATTGTGCACAGTGCACATAGTGACTTTCTTGCTTGCAGCTGTGCACCTCCCTCCTAGTGGATACTCACCAACATGTAAACCTGAGCATATTTCAGAACTGTTGCCATGTGTTTCTGTTTAGACTGGCTTTTGCAAACCAGGGTTAGCTGGCAGGTAGAGGGGTGGGGTGGGGGCGTTGTTGTTGTCTTCCTTTGCAGCAAGTAACTGTGGGTAGCCCCAGTCTGAATTAGAACTGTGGGTCAGGGGATGTTTAACCTTTTCCCCTCATGCTGTTTTCCTGTCAAAAATCTCCACAGATCTCATTTGCACCAAATAGCACCTGGGGTGGGGGAGGCAAATAACTTGTGCAAGATTTTCACCAGGACAATAGTATGGTTGTCATGTCATGGTCTCAAGTGGAATCCTCCCCCCCCCCCCAAAAAAAAAACAAACTAGTTTCTGTAATGGCCAGAATATAATTTTTGGAGTGAGGGAAATTTCTGGCAGTAAAATGGAATAGGAAAAAGGCTAAGCCCTTCCCCATCTCCCTTGGTCATAGTATGCGTCTCTCTCCGCCCCCCTCCCCAAATTTCTTTTTGGTTTAAAAAAATGTTGCCAGACTTAAGCATGTTTAATGATACAGTCTATGTAACTTGTCATTAGGCCCTCAAGCATTCTATCTACCCACAGGTTTTAATGGCCAGTGACTAACTTTTAAAAGTTTATACATGAAATTGGCCTTTAGAAACCTTTTCATACATCTCATTTTCTAGCCCAATGTGCTTGTGGAGGTGGTAATTGGTTCTTATTCACGAGGAAATGTTATTTTTCACATTACCTTTTATGTAGGAACGAAACCAATTAATCTTCTTTCCATAATTCGCTTGTACTATTTTCTTACAAAAGAGTTGCGAGTCTTTGGGCCCCCATTTCATGTTACCTTCATGGCATGAGAGCTGCTGCAGTGCGGCTTCTTCCAATGCTACAACAAAGGTAACATAAGAACTCCCCTGTAGCCTGGGGTTGAGCTCATGGTGTGGCTCCTCAGGAGGAGTGTCGCTGCCATGGAGATGAGCTTAAGGTTGGCTTCTCCCATACGGTCCATCTTGGCTTCAGACATGACCTTTGTGGCATGGGAAGGAATCCTACTGGAATGGTGATGAGAAAGGGACCAAAATAGCCATGTTGGTTCTATAAAGCAAGTAACTGACAGCCCAATCCTATGCAGGATTGGACTATACTATGGAGGTTTTGCGGCAGTGGAAGACACTTCACAAAACGGCTGCCAATGGAGATTGGAGCACTCTGGCGGTGGCCATTTTGGGAGCACTGCCATCCTCCCCCCCCCCCCCCACGCTGGATACAGCACACTCCTTTTTGGTGTGACTGCACCAGTGGGGGTGGGGAAAGATAGGAATGGGCTCTTAGAGAAAGAGAGAAAATCCCTTTCTAATTTAGTAAAGGTAATGTTTAAAATACTGGATGTAAGCTTTGGAGTAGGTGTTCACATTCTTAAAAGTAAGAAACTGGTTATGTTTTTGGCTAGATTACATAGGCCCTGCAGATCTTTCCCAAGATGGAAGCAACTAGCAAACAGTCCAACTTCCTATATTTATACTTCTGTATTCTTTGCTGATTCTTGGAACCCAGTGCACAGTTTGAATGATCTTTTTCCTCAGCCTTACTACCTGTGGAAGCCAGGCATTGAACCTGTGACCTTCAGCATATGCTTTCCCACTGAGATATGGGAGTAACACCTTTTAGTCCAATACTTGCTTGATCCATATTTCCATACAGATGTTGTTGTTGTTTTAAAGGAAAACACTGTTCTTTGTTGTAATGCAGGTTTGTTGAAGGGCAATGCAGAAACCCTGAGGAAATTCCAAGTGGTTAGTGTGATATATTTGCATTGATTTTTGCAAGCTGTTTTTAAAACTTGGCCAAGGATCTGTAACTCCCAAAGGGCCAGTAGTATAACTAAAGTATTTCTGCTAATTCAGAAGTACATTGGGGTCATGTTCAAGTTAATGAAAACTGGCAATATGTCCCAGAGGCCCTGCTGTGTGAAGCCAAAACAGAAGTATACCATTTGAAGCCATGTACCTTATTTACAGCCCAATCCTGCCTAAGGATCCGCCGAGTGGCCGAGGCTGCCCGCCGGATCCCATGCTCTGCCGCGGGCAGCCTCCCGCCCAGCGGAAAGTGTACTCCAGGAAGGGAATGCTCGTCCCTTTCCCTGAGTGTAACTGGCGCTGGGGCCAATCGGCCTCCTCGGATTCTGCCAGCGAAATCGCTGGCGGAAGTTGGAGGAGGCCGTGTAACAGCCCAGCTGCGTGGTGGGGGACAGGATTTGGCCGAAGCTGGCCCCCACCCCCTCCCAGAGTGGCTGGGCCTATGGCTGCCCTCCGTTTGCCCCCGATCCCCCCTCCCGCTGGATCCTTACCTGGGTCTGGTGGCGGTCCTTCGGGCGCTCGGCCGGCGGAGCAGGGGAGGCCGGCTTTGTGCCAGCCTTCCCTGCTCTCCCTTATGGCACTTTTACGACGTCTTCGGGCGGCAGAGCGCTCATTCCGCCGCCCGACACAGCGCTAGAATTGCACTGTTAATGTTGTTGTAACAAGGAAGAGAGTAGATCAAATAGCTCCAGTGAATATCATCATAAAAAATATGAGATGTAAATTTTGTGAAAGGAAAACCAAATGAACCATCTTTTCGTGCTGTCAGTTTTAGTAACGGCACCACATGCCTAATTATTATTATTTGAATAGTCATTTAATTGCACTGTAATAAAACAGCTAGGCGAATATTGAACAGATGGTAGTGAAAAGGCAGCTTCATATTTTTTGCCTTTATTTGAGGATATCATTTTGCATATTTTACAGACATTTATGACATGGTTGCTTTTCCCTGGGACCATTGTGTGTTGACTTCTTCTCAGTGCACAAGCATTCTTGGGCTGTGTGTATCGGGGAGGGAATTCTCCATAGCAAACGTTGAAGCCATTGTGGAGGTGACTAGCAGAGTCACTCCTAACTGCTGCCATCTTCCATAGAGGCCATAACACTGTTGGCATGAAGCCTATGCAAGCCAGTTCTGCTTGTGAGGATATGAGGTACCTCAGCCTGTGTTCTTGAACCTGAGGCAGCAGCAAAAAGTGGAGCTATGCCCAAATGCATTTCTTTGCCACCTCCAAGGCAAAGAAATGGCCTTTTCTTGGCTCCTTTGCATCTGGTCAGGCTCTTGCAGTCTGCTTGGGTTTCTGCCATCCTGCATAATTCTACCTTGCTGCTGCTCACCCTCGCTCCAGATCATGAACAAGTTAAAAAGCACAAATCCTAATAAAGATCTTTGGTGGGATCCCCCTTCTTTCTTCCTTTTTATTGTGAGAACTGTTTGTTTTAATTCCTGTACTCTGCTTTCTGTTTCTTAAGGAAGAGCATGAATTACTTTGCCAGGGTATGATAATCTGAAGACAGGTTCTGTCAGGTTTTACATGTTCACATCCTGCGTGTAGACAGCCAGCTCGGTGGCACCAATACACACTATTTGGTTCTCCCTCTTTGGTTTTGACCTGTGTTAAACATTTCTCAGTCTGTAAGTTCCTGCACCATAATGGGATCTAACAAATTATCCTTGCTTTTCTTTTTTGACCCTAGCTCATCTTCTCATAAGCAGGAGGGTCAGAGAGAGGAAAAGGTCCTCTTAAAAAATAGGAAAATGAAGTATTCTGTGTTCCACATCCTGTAACTTAGCTTAAAAGAGAGAAAGCTATCAGTAGTGTCTGAATAATGTTATGGTCATAAATGAATTTTGAATTTTAAGAACAAGCAAACAAGCCCCCTGTTCTAAAAGTAAAATGAGTGGTATTTAAGTTAATGTCACGGCACATGAGAATACAGCCTAAGCTGGAACCTTTAATTTGCATACATGTGTTTAATGACCCTTGTTTAGCCATGGTCTGTGGCTCTGAAGTGGGTTACTGCCACCAAGAGGCTCTGTTTCTGATGCAAATAGTTGGTTTGGGGCTTTATCCTGACACGAAACATTTGTTACATTTATCCTGATGTGTAATATTTGTAAATGTATAGAAATAACCACATTTCATGCTTTGCAATTGGGCACATCACCTGCTCCAAGGCTTCAAAAGTGTTAGCTTTTATTTCAAGATAAAAGCTAATTTCTGAACATAGGTTTGACTGCCACTGATTTGACAGCATACCAAGGAACATAAAGACAAATTTAACATTTCTTAGGTAACATTTCTTAGGTAACAAGCACCCAGTACTTGAAAATCACATATTTTATCTGCACTCTGCACAGTTTTGTAAACTTTAGTCCTGTTTCCCTTTTTACGAGTGCTTTAGACCAGCGGTCGCTAAGCTTTCGGACCTCAACGGACCACTAAACACACAATTTTGAATCCCGCAGTCTATGACGTAATTGGCTGGAAGCCCTGCCGCCTAAAGTGACATCAGTGACCCGCCTGTGGGTCAAAAAGAGGTCCATAGGATGGGCAGGGGGCGGGGACCCACATTTCCACCCTCTGGAAGTCTCCACAGTGGCATTTCGAAGTTCGCTGTTGCAGCTGCCTCGCAAGTCGCAAAGCGCCTCCAAAGCAGCGCAAAAAGCCTTGCTGCCGCCGAATTGCCGCCAGTTTTGGCAGCTGGACACCCCTCTGACACCCCCTCCCCAGGTGATGTCCATATTTCTCCACGGACCACCAAGATTTTCTCGCAGACCATCAGTGGTCCGCGGGCCACTGGTTGGCCACCACTGCTTTAGAGCTTTGAAAACAGTGTGGTTTGCCCGCTTGAAGGTAGAGATGACAATCTGGTTTCTACAGTAAACTTCACTTCAGTATATGCGGATTTGTGGTATCCACAGGGGAAGGGCCCCCAAAATGGAACCCCCGCGGATACTGAGGTCTGACTGTATCTTTTGTCTTCCCACTATTTCCAGTAGCAAATACTGGAAATACGCTGTTCCAGCATACAATAATGCTACACATCTTTGCTTTTTAGAAGGCAAAATTTAGTGTGTTTTTTTTCTTGATTTTTTTTTACTTTGATATGTATTGCAAAACACCGTGTTTCATCTTTTGCTAATGAAACAGCTGTGGGTAAAAAAATATATAAAAGCTGTGCAATTTGGTGAAAAGAGAGCTTTTTTTCAAATTAGAAAACCCATTTTAAAATGAATTGTACATTATTATAATGCATTATTCATTTTGGGGTTTTATTTAAAGTAAACAATGTTTGTGGAATGTTAAGAAGGGGCTATAACTTTAACACTCTATTTACAGAAGAGCTACAGCTGAAAGTTGTGTAAAATGCCTTCATGAATTTTAAAGATGGTTCATTAGCATGTTTCTGTTGCCAAGTTTTGAAGATTGTTGCTACACTACTGTTGTTCATTGAGCCTTGAAACTAGCAGATCTTCAAAAATTCTTAATTATTATTTACGCTTATTGTTTGCTTCTACAGAAAATTGCCCAGTTCTAGCTATTCCCTTTGGGTATGGGAGCTCCAGGATAGATAAGAGAGTTCTCTTGCTTATGGAATGATATTTCCTTCAACTTTAATGGAATAAACATACAAGATGCTCTTATATGCACATGGAACCCCACTGCAACTAAGACTTCATTTATTTCACCAGAAGGAGCAACACTTAGGACTGTGGATCAGGGATATGATGTGTTCTACGTGCAAGGGACTATTGCATTGACCCCAGAAATAGCTGAAATATGAAGAATGAAGCCTTAATGCTTCCCAGTGTGTTGTGGCGAGTAGGTCACATGCTATCTGTACCATCTGTAGTCAATATAATTGCAAGTGTATGCATGCCTCATCCATTGTGCTCAATAGCATTGTTGTGAACCAAGGAGGAACCTATTTATTTATTTATTTATTTATTTCGTTGTCTAAGGCCCCATCTGTAAGAACCTAAAGGGTGTGTGTGCCGTGAGCCCAGCTGGCTCTGAAACAGATTTGCGTACCCACCAATTGATGTCCTTGGTTGCCCTGGTGGGAGAAAGGCGGGGTAAAAATTCTATAAATAATAATTCTATAAATAAAATTGAGCACTAGAGGGAGCACTTCTCAGAGAGTCATGTGAATTCATGGAGGCTCTTCTCTGGTCCTGTTAGCCTTTTCCGTTGTGGCACCCACCACACTATGGAACTTCCTGCCTCAGAAGACCCAGTTGGCCCTCTCTAATGGGAGTCTGATATTGAGTAAAAACTGCATTATCTTTGTGGGCTGATAGCCTGCCCGGTAGGTCTATGAATCAAGGCAAGCTGGATGTGATCATGGCATCTGGTCCCATCAATTTCTGGCAAATAGAAGGGGCAGAAATGGAAGCAGTAACAGATTTTACTTTTCTGGGTTCCAAGATCACTGCAGACGGAGACAGCAGCCATGAAATTAAAAGACGCTTACTCCTTGGAAGGAAAGCTATGGCAAACTTAGACAGCATAATAAAAAGCAGAGATATCACCATGCCAACAAAAGTTCGTATAGTCAGGGCGATGGTGTTCCCAGTAGCAATGTATGGTTGCGAGAGTTGGACCATAAGGAAGGCTGAGCGCCGAAGAATAGATGCTTTTGAACTGTGGTGCTGGAGAAGACTCCTGAGAGTCCCTTGGACTGCTAGGAGATCAAATCAGTCAATTCTAAATGAAATCAAGCCTGACTGTTCCCTGGAAGGACAGGTACTAAGGCTGAAACTCAAATATTTTGGCCACCTAATGCGAAGAGAGGACTCTCTGGAGAAGACTCTGATGCTGGGAAAGATTGAAGGCAAAAGGAGAAGGGGAAGGCCAAGGATGAGATGGTTAGACAGCATCACCGATGCAACAAACATGAAAATGAGCGAACTCAGGAAGATAGTGGAGGACAGGAAGGCCTGGCGGGATATGGTTCATGGGATCACGAAGGGTCGGACACGACTTAACGACTGAACAACAACAACAAGCCTGCCCGGTCTTTGATCTTTTCTTTATCCTGAGCTTTATCTTCAAATATTATCTGTCATCCCAGCTTGCTGTTATATTGTAAGAATTTTTCATTGAGTGGTTATGGCCACCTAGGATGTTTTGTGAAACAAAATGGAGAGGCAGGATATAATATTTTTATTGACATAAGTAGATTAATGTATATGAAATGCTTGCATATTTTTTTTTGTGAAAGCCATCTTGACTCCTTAATGAAATGGGTAATAAAACGTTTAACATCAACAAACCTAGTGAGAATGTGCTATTGTTTTAACAAACTGCAGGTATCAGGAGGCTGTTCACAAATGGGACGAAGCGCTTCAGTTAACTCCAGAAGATGCTACTCTCTATGAGATGAAATCGCAGGTAATGTAGGACAGACTGCCTTGGCGGTTTAAAAACATGAAAATAGTTATATGTACAGTATTGGCCATAAGCCATGTTGCAAACAAAAGAAGTATGGGTGGATTTTACTTCAGCAGAAAATTATGACAAAGTGCAGGGAGTACATAGTTATCACCAATACAGCACAGCTACTAAAAACATTAAAACGGAAATATCCATAAAACACCTTGGTAGTTAAGCTGGCGCTGCACAAAGTCTAATTTTGTCAGCAACTGAATAAATGTATGGTACACATTTTGTAATAAGAATACTTTTCTCTCGATACAACCATTTTGCTACTTAATAGACTGTAATCAGATTTTTGTGGCATCACATAGAAGAATAGCAAACTTACAAAGGTTCAGTGCCAGCATCATGCCCAAACTTGATTAGGGAAGCTTAACTATGGTTTGGTGTTCTGTCTCAGTTGACAAACCATAATTATGGCTGTTTCTCCACCCCCAGAGTTCACTGCTGGCATGTTGAAAATGAAGGCAGACCAGGAGTTTTGGGTTGTCTAGGTATTTGGAAGCGCAACCATGGCTTGGGTTCTAAACTGTTGATAATGCAAACCACATGGTGTTTGAATAGAGCCACTGCAGATAACGAAATATTTGGATAAATTCATATGCAATTTATTATTATTATTATTATTATTATTAACAGTATTTATATACCGCTTTTCAACAAAAAGTTCACAAAGTGGTTTACAGACAAATTCAAATGATTAAATGGCTCCCTGTCCCAAAAGGGCTCACAATCTAAAAAAGATGCAGAAGACCACCAGCAAACAGCCACCAGAAAAGACACTGTGCTGAGGTGAAAGGGGGCAGTTACTCTCCCCCTGCTAAATATAAGAGGAGCACCAATTGAAACAGTGTCTCTTGCCCAGTTAAGCAGGGGAAGTCATGAGATTATACTGAGTGAAGCCAGCTAATAAAAAATGCAGATAAATGAAATTCAGAGAAAGTAGGTTCCCATGATAGCTAATAAGTGTGTTTTATGTTACTTTGAAATTACAGTATGTTACTTTCAAATTAACATTACTCTCTGCTTTGCTCTTAAGATGGCTGGTGAAAGATTAAATAAATGTTCAGTGTGTCAAAGGCACCTGTGTCACTCAAGATATAACTTGAAGGCAAAGGTGAAGGACAGTGGAGGTTTTATTGTTGCAGGCAGTGCTGGTGGTTTCCAGTTTGGGTTCTAAAGTGAGACTCTGGTCAGGAGGGAGGTTCTGAAGTTATTGTTCTGATCTAGATGATGTACAAACAAGACCCGAAGAGCTTCCCACATTACATTTTTACAACCCAGCAATTTCCTCTAATTGTTCCCATTTGCTCCCATTTCCCAATGTCATATGGGAAGAATTAATGCTCATTAGTGGTTCAGAAAAAGACTCTGGTCTTGCCAAGCAGCTGCCATATGTTCTGTATGCATGTAACTTTCTCTGAGATAGGGGCAAATGACTGTGAGTAGTTTTTCTCCGCAAGTCCTCTTTTGATGAGATGAGCAAATAAAGCATCCCTGCTGTGGTAGTGACTGCACATTACACTGGGTGCTCTTTTTCCATCCTCTCTGAAGCGACCTTAAGTGACCCGAGCCTTCCAGAATTAGGATCTAGTGGCTACTGGGTAGGTCAAGGTTATGTTTTGCTTTGCATGATATGGAAATTAAATGTACATGATAGTTAGGGTTGTATCCTAAGATTTCATCCCTTCAAAGGAGGAAGATTCCTTCTACAGGAAGAAGGAAACTTTAGAATACAACCCTTAGCAATGAGAGTCCTAAATATTCACAATTTGACAACTGTGCACTCTGTAATACTCAGGAAGATAGGTATTAAATTCAGGAGTATTTATTTTTATTTTATTTACAATATTTTTATCCCGCCTTTCTCCCTGATGGGACTCAAGGCAGCTTACAAGAACAAGAAAAAACCAAATACAGAAATCCATCACATTTAAAAAGCAATAAAGCAGTTAATTAAAAAGTCATAAACACAGTCTAAAAATGATAAGAGACCACTATTACAATTTAAAAAACAAGAATACAAGAACAGCAGCACCACACCTGTAACCGTTAAATGTTAAAAAAGACCAAGACTCAGAAGGCTTCTTTGAACAGGTGGTATGAGACCACCTAGGCAAGCTTGGTGTACAGTCCTGGTAAGAAAAGACAATGGCGCCTCCTAGACCCAGGGATTGGATTGCAACGTCTGCAATCTGCCAGTTCCTGGACCAAAGACTTAAGTCCATAATAATAAATAGAATAGATGACTGATGACTATATAATTCTAGACTTCAAGAGATTGAAACTGTCACCCATGGTTCATTTTTTTTACATAGCAGAGAAGCTTTAAAATCAGTGAGTTTGATTGAAGTGTATGGATTCAGTTTTGGAAACACATGTAAACTTAGGAGCAACTGGTCAGATCCAGTCCTTAGAGGAATATTATTTGGTCTTTCTCAGTTGCTAAGTAATAGGCGAAAGAAGGGTGTAAAGGAAGTGGTGGTTGGGACAACAGGGCTTGCTGGCAATCCATTTCAGGGGATGGAGTTGAGACGTTGGTGAGACTGGTCCATCATCCTTTGTGTCCTTGGATGTTGCTAATCAGGTTGTGGGCTTTCATATGACTGGAATTATATTCAGATACATATATAAATAAAGATGTTATATATAAATGTAGCTTATTTTTAAAAGAAGCATGCTGTCACTGATATACAACATTGTAAAATTTGATGCACCCAGACCTGCATTCCACTACATTGGTCATCTCACCTGTATGCTGTCAGCTACTACTGCCAGGAAATCAGAACAACCATATCTTCCAATATATTGATAACTCGTGAGCCTTCCTCTGAAGCTTCTGCCTCTTCTCCTTAGGAAGGCCCTTCACACTGAGAAGCCCAAATGTAGACCAAATACCAGACTGTCTCTTGGTGTTGGCCCATGGACTCGTGATTGGAATGGTGTATGGTTCGGTTTATATCGCTTATCCTTCACTTGCTAGTGAAGCAGAATTTCAACTGGCATTTGGGTTGCTCCTTTAGAAAACATTTAGTTCAAGTGGATATTGAATGTCTGACCACATGAGCATGCTTTTATAAATATATGCAGCTATGAATTTTCTTGGAGCTCTCTAGTGGTTTGGGAGTCGAACTTAGACCTGGAAGATCCAGGTTCAAATCCCCGCTCAGCCACGAAGCTTCCTGGGTGACCTTGGGCCAGTCACTATCTCTCAGCCCCACCTACCTCACAGGGTTGTTGTGAGGACAAAAAGGAGGGGAGGAAATATGTACACCACTCTGAGCTCCTTGGAGGAAGGGCGGTATAAAAATGTGAAAAATAAATAAATAATAACTACCTACATATATTATCTGTGTTGCAAACTTTTTGTTTTCTCCTTTGAGCTTGGAGATTTTGCAATATAGTTGGTTGACCGCTTGCTCTTTTCCCCCTCATTTAGGTCTTGATGTCTCTGCATGAAATGTTCCCTGCAGTACATGCCGCAGAAATGGCTGTCCAGAGAGATTCCCATTCTTGGGAGGCATGGCAGACTTTGGGACGTGCCCAGCTAGGATTAGGAGAAATCACACTGGTAGGTGTTTAAAAAAACCCTATAAGAATGCTAACCTCCCACTCATAAGAAAAACCGATCTAGTCTGCAGGCCTATCTAGTCCAGCATCCTGATTCCTACAGTGGCCAACCAAATGCGTCTGGGAAGCAGAAAAATAGGAGATGAAGGCAATACATCCCCTACATCCTGCCTCTGAGCCTGTAGGTAGTATACAGGTAGTCCCTGGCTTAAAGACATTTGACTTACAGATGTTGCAACTTGAGTACCGCTGCATTGCACTTCCATGCAGGCACAGTCTATCTGTTCCGACATTTTCACGCAGGCGATAGGTTTTGGAGATGGAGAATGATGCCATTTTTTGGAATGGAGAGAGATGCTTTGTTTTGGAGATGTAGAAGTGGCGGATAAAGGAGAACCAGTACAGTACTTAATAGAACTGTACTCTTTCCCTGCAACTAATACAAATGCAAATTGTAACTTATTGTAAAATGTAAAATGCAACAATCAGTAATACAGATGCAGCCCCCCCTCCCCATCTACACTGCTCTAACCTCTAAGGCTCATTTTGTATATTACACAACAGAAAAAACTACCAGAGAGTGTACGTTCTCTAGGGAGCGAATTATCTATTTTATTCATAGAAATAAATACTTCTATACGGTTTTTCAACCATTGCAGAAAGTTCACAATTCTGTTTACGTTGCATAATTAGTGTTTAAATCTAAGTACATTTCAACTCAAGTACAGACCTCTGCAACTTAACCTGTTCTTAAGTAGGGGACTATCTGTATTGCCTTCCTAACTAATTGCCATTGATTCAAAATTGCCCACAGCCAATGTTGCACTATGTTAGCAAAATGTCAAAACAATTCACCTGAGGAAAATGGTAATTCAAAGGTAAAGATTCTGATCTGAATTCCTTCCCAGATCTTTTCTATCTTGCATTGTTTAACAGTACTATCACGTCTGAGTTTGCTCTGAGTAATATCTCTCTGCAGTTGGTAGGGCCAGTGTGCATCTCCTGCTATAGGCTTCCCAGCGCACAAAATCGCCTTTGACTTCCTTAGATCAGTCTTTCAGATACCTACATGGAACTGTATGCTCCCAAGAGAATCATCTGGTTTAAAAACAAGCAACATTCAAACTCAGAGCCTTGAGAATTGTAGATTAATGTCTCCACTCATCAGCCTTAGGTGACAATGGAAAGAACTTGTGATGTTTTGTACGAAACACTGCATCTTTTAAAAACCACCTGAAGCTTTTTTGGGCCACGTCTGGCTTAATGAGACAGCCACAAAAACAAGGGAAAGTCCTGAGTTGCTCTGCTGATTTTCAGTTAGAAAAAACAAACATAATAAACGATTCTATGTGTTTCAAGGAAGTGCTTTTCCTTCAGGGTAACTTGTATACTACATGAAATGAGAAATGAATGAATGCTTTTTGTATCTGTTTCAAATATCAGGCAGACAGAACAAGAAAAAGTCATTATTTTCAGAAGCATGGAAACTATCCAGAATCAAAGCACTTGCCTGAGATTCGTCAGCGTTCCTCTGGTTTTTCTTGGAACAGATTGAGATAAGCCAAACACCTTGGGATTTTCATGTCATATTCCCAGCAATAGTTGGTGCAGCCTTTGGGATGTGTTTTGTTTATGGGAAAGCTATCTAAGGCAGAAACAGATGTGCAATCAATCATTTGTTTGTGCTGACTCTGCTGTAGACTGAAAATAAAAACTGAAGGAAGAGGTGGGCTGAGGTTTTAATTGGTATTCCGAAATGGCAAGCCAGCATCACCTGGAAAGGTGAGTACCATTGCCTGGCCACTGAAAGTGCAATTCTACAGTAGTAATGGCGAATAGGCAACGTGTGGCATAGTGGAGCTTTGCTTTACAGGCCTGTCCTTCTCCAGAGATTCTGGAGTGGGTCAGTCTTTGACATTTGGAAGTTTCCCCAATCGCTCAGGGCTAACACAGGAAATGATGCCTTGAGGAAAGGGACTTCCCCTCAGCTCCCAGACCAGTCCTGACTAGCCAACAGTTAGCAGTGTTGACACCAAGCTTGTCATCGAGTTTCTTCGGTGCTAAAATCCCCCCCCTTGTTTCTGTCCCCTCATTTCTCGCCCATTGGAGCATCATTTGAGCAATTTACTCCCTCTCTGACCTGGCTCTATGTACATGACCCCCACCCCCACCCCTGCTATCACTTTTTTTTTTCTAGGAGAAACAGTTGCCATAAGTAAGCATTCTTGTACAGAGACTTTCTTCCATACCTTTTGGTCCCTTCCTTCAACAGTGGTTCACAGCTCAATCCTAACCAGGCACAATGCAGCAGGGCCATGCGGCCCTCACTGCATCCTATCCTGGGAAACAGCGGGCTGGAGGTCTTGTTGAGGTAAGAGGACATTCGCCCCTTTACCCCGGGAAAAACCCCAGCTTGCACAACGGGGCTACTCGGATCTGCACGAGCTAAGTACCTGGCGCAGAACTGAGATGCCCCGTGTCAGGCCTTCAAGCCCAGGAGGGGGAATATGATTCAGCATGCGCCAGCACAGTCAATCCCACCCCCTCCCCGCCCCTTTTATGCCTTCTCCTTGTCCTTCTGCTGCCCGGTGGTAGCTTACCAGCACCATTGGGCACTCCTTCTGATGTGGCTACGGTGGGACAGCGCAGACCTTCCTGCTGGGGCGCCTTCCAGGTCATGGCAAAGCACTTTATTGCGCTTTTGCTACAGTTGGCGCCAGCGTCTGTCAGGTTGCAGAGCCGGTACTGTCAAAGAGTAGGATTGCACTGTCAGTGAGCACAAAAGTTTCATCAGTTCCCGTCCCTGAGGTATTTGATAAGGTTATCAAAACAGAATGGGCAGCCCCAGCTTGCAGTAGGGTGCCAAACACCTTTTCCTCAAAATCCTTGGACCCTGAAATCATGGAAAGGTTTAAGGTGTTCCCCTGCTGGATGTGCTGGTAGTCATGCTTAGCACTTTGGCTGTTCTTCCCGCTGATAGCATTGGCTTGCCCAGGTATCAGTGCGAAAAATGCCTTGAAGTGACCTGCATTAAAACAGACGATGGCAGATTTCCCAGCTAATTCTATTTTTTGTAAGTAACATTTTCCTTTGAGCATCCAACCTAAGATTCTACCCTGTGGTAATATAATTTCCTCTATTAGCTAACTCAGGGCTTGAGTGTGAAAGTCAGGTTCTTTTTATGCAACGTTGGGTAACCCGAACCAGTAGACAACACCACAGACCACAAATTGTAACTGAAACACGTCAAACAGGCATGTGTAATTGTGGAGCATATAAAGATGCCAAACAAAAGTGAAAATGATAAAGCAATCAACATAAAATCATCAAAATAATAAATACAAATCAAGCTACATGATACAGAATAATCAAATGATACTATTTTGCAAAAGCTCACCTAAACTCCTCCTGCCCTGTACTTAAAGCCAAAATTCTGTTAGATTAGGTTCAGGCTGCAATCCTAAGCACATCCCCCAGAAAATAAACCGACTGAATACAATGACATTTGGCTCTCAGCAATCCTGCCCAGTACTGCATTAGAAGTTCCAATCCCAAATTTAACCCAATAAGCCATCCCCACTAAGTTAAAAAAAAATTGAGTTCATAACTACGAATCTCTCAAGACTGATTGCTAAAGATGGAGAAGGATACTTCCGAAAAAGACTATTAATCTACAAAAATAACCCCAAAATGAAAGTTAGTCCACAAACTTGATGAGAAAAATAGTTCTTGTAGGAAAAGGAAAAACAGGGCAAAAGCGGGAAAAGGAAAAATCTTTAAATAAAATAAAGCCATAACCATAAGAGATTTATTGAAAGGTAAAATAAAGGTGGGGGCATGGTCTCAGAGGGACCAGGGAAGTGCCAAGGTTAAAAACTTGTGCTTAAAATTCTTTTTATTTCTTAAAAAGAACTACCACAGAATGGGAGAAAAGAGACAAAAGCTGCCCCTTTCTTTCCTTCTGAGTGAATACCATTGTTATATCCTTTTCTTCAGCTTAACACCTCATTGTGTTTTGTGTATGTTTGTTTCTCCCCATATTCAGAATCTGTTAATTCCATATTGTGTGTTTTTGTGGACTGCTTAGAGCACATGGCCCATTTTGGACACAATTTGCCCTTAATAAAATCTGCTTAATTATTATTAAAATTTGCCCTTAATTAAAATCTGCTTTATGTTCAGTATAATTTTAAAAGTATCAACTATGTCCAGTTTTCTGCGGGTGCCTGATCCTTGAAGCTGGACCACTGCATTCTTTGCCTAGTGATGCCTCATGATATCAGAGGCTACTTTCTTAGTGTTCTTATTTTTCAAGAAGGAACTATTATCTGTGTTTTCCTCTCAGGCAGCCTCATTTGTGCCAACTTCAATTTTCTTAGTTGAGAAAACTAAACCAGGGGTGGCCAACCTTTCAACCTGAATGCTCCTGGCCCTTTAATGGTTGTCTAGGTGAGGACATTTCAGCAGGTGCAGCTGCTTTAGCAGCACCATCAGCAATTGCAGCTGCCCAGATTGTATCCTGGAAAGGGGGGGGGGGGATCTGAAAATAGAGATTTACTGACAGTGACCTGACTTGTCTTGTCTGAGAAAAGGGTTAAAGTGGCTGTGGGGCCACCATTTGATTCCGTGCTAATGCTAATTTCAGTATCTTTGAATGTCTCCTGTCTAACCATGGCATTGTTTCTTTATCCAGCAGCAAGCATTAGTCTAGACTAGATACTGTGATAACCAAGGTACTTAGTAGTAAAATTTTACAGGCTCATAAAAGCAAACGGTATTTTATTGACAAAATTGTATAGTGACACATCCTGTGCTCTGAGGAGCTTTACAAAACAAAACAAAACATGAAAGTAGCGTTCTGTGGTGTTTTGTAAGGCTTTGGATGTTTTTCATGTTTACTCACCCTCTAAACAGCCTCTTTATGCTGACAGCTGTTAACAGATGCCTTGCTGAAGCTTCGCCGTTTCCAGCGCCTGCCATGTCCAGCATGTTCTGAAACGACTTCAGTAGTGGGCGTTCAAAAAAATAGATGTGCTTTTTTCCTTGGAAACCAATGGCAGTTGATCAAGGCATAAAACAAACAAACGCTAACCATTCTCTGCAATTTCAGCATTTCTTCACAGAAACCACAGCATTCATGACCCTTTTTTTGCTGGGACCGACATATCTCCATATGGAATGCATATTATCACATGACAACAGCGGTAGGGATGTGCTGGCCATTCTCCTGCTGTCCAAGGGGAAGAGAAGATTTATTTGTTATGGTTCTTATGCACAGCCCACCAGATGTTGGTGGCTGGATTTGACCTGTTGAATATCAGGTCATTCCCAAGGACCTGGGATATTCACAGATATTTCCGTACAATGTTTGCTGTTCCAAGACAGACTGCTTTCTGTAGTTGGTGTGTAGTGATTTCATTTACACCCAGGATGAGTAGCGAGTTCCTTTCATGTTTTTTATTATTATTATCAGTGGTATCACAGCCCACCAGATGTTTGCACTGGGATTTTTGGGTACTAACTAGTTCAAACTCTACCCAAGAGTTTTTAAGAACTGGTGAGATATTGCTGTATAATGTTCGATGTTCCTAGTAGTGCGGTTCGATGCAGTTGTTCAACTGTTATCTTGTCAATGCCCATATTGGCCAGATCTTAAGGGCCTCTTAAGGGCCTTGCAATGATGACAGTAGGAGTGGTTGATGTTTTCTTTCCCCCAAGGGGTTGTTTCAATTATTTCAATTTCCAGGTCTTTGTATTTTGTGATCTTTTCCAAAGTGTGGCAGAACCACACTTTTGTGTGGCTTGACAGCTCTGACTTTATGTTGCTTTGCATAAGTAGACCACTCATGTGAGCAGTTGATTGATTGTGGTAGATATTGTGATATTATAGCTATTTATTTGTTTGTGATAGATATTATAGCCGTATACTTTAAGATATAATTACTTGGATGTGATGCGCTTTGAATATTTGAAATGCTAAGTATTATTACCACACTTACCTATGGCAGGAATTTGGACCCTGATCTCAGTACGCAAAAGTACTGAGCTGGCAAGAGCCAGCCGTGTCGGCTCTTTCATGCAGGCGTGGTCAAACCGTTATTTCAGGCCTGCACAATAGCGCTGTTCCAACTTACGTCAGTTCCGACTTCTGGACAAACATCTGGAACGCAACCTGAGCGCAAGTCGGGGACTACCTGTATTACTGTTCATATGATGCCATCGGTGCTTTACATAGTAATGCAATGTTCCTTATTCTTTTGAGACATGTAACTGTATTTTACATTGAGAAATTGTGCTCATCTTTCTAGGCAATCCGAAGTTTCCAGATTGCTTTGCACATCTTCCCAGCAAGCCCAGAACTCTGGAATGAAGACCTGCATTGGGCAAGAAAGTTGCATGAACAGCAGAAGAAAGCAAGCAAGACTGAGACAGCCACACAAGAGAGAACAGCTCAGGGAGAGACTTCAGAAGAACCGATCCCAGATTATGATTTTGAAAGCGATGAGATTTTAGCTGTGTGTGCAGCCATTGCTGAGAAGGAAAAAACGACACTGTCCTCCAAAACTGTAGTGATCATCTCTGCTTCAGGGACAGTCGAGACTGTAACTGAGAAGGAGGAGTGTGCAGCAATGCCTGACGGGTCCGTTTTTATCAAAGCACGATAAAGTAGTGCCAACTCTTCTGGTCACAACCATGCCTTTGAGTGCATCTTTGCCCTCAAACATCCCTTGCACTGCAGCCTTCTCTTGGATCATCAAGCAATGGGGTTCCCCTGTACCCGCCAAGTTAAGCCTCAGCGGGTGTGGTGGCATGACATTTCTTGAGCGCCCTGCTACCAACGTCTCCAAGAAGGGAGGAAGATCTTAAGGGGGAATCGCATGTTAACAGGGCTCCAGCACAATCGGTTGATCACAACTTGAATGCCACCAAGTATTAGCTAACCAGTGCCAGGGTATCGCGGCAATAGGGGCATAGACCACCTTTCCCTAGCCATGTTGGGCCCCTGGTCTGTGAATGGCACCATTCAGTTGGAAACTGGAAGTTTGGGACTGTGCCATCACTCTAACCTTCTCTATAGGAAGAGTCTAGGCAATGGTCTCATCAGCAGCCTTTATTGCATCTTCTTAGCCAGTCTTCCTTTGTCTGTTCTCATCCCTGCTCTTCATGGATACCACATGCAAGCGTAGAGATGTTTTAGTCTGTTGTGCATTCTAAAGGTACTGCTCCCTCCTGTCTCTCCACTCTCAATGGCTGATCACAGCTGCAAGCAGGAAAAAAAATGGGAGGGGGCAGCACCAAAGAGGCTATAGATATAGATGAGGGAAGACCTCAGAATGATAATCAGTTTCTTGTGGTATGTAATACGCCAAATGCATTTCAATTCATGGCCAAACTGTATGTTTCATGGTCTTGGGTAGGAATGTCACAACTTTTTTCTTTGAAAAAGCAGCCATGGGAGGCTGAATCCAGAGAGGGAATTAATTTGTAGCCTATGTGTAGATTCCTGACTTGAATTGCACACTCCCCGACCAGTGATCATGTCTGCTTGCCTGTTTGTCCCATTAGGAAAAACTTGCAAGGGTGGGGTGGGGTGGGGTGATTGACATTGTGGAATTGACACAAGGGCAAAGAGTTCATAGTTGGCTTTAGTGGCAACAACAGTAGTTTATTTCCCTGGCTTATTTCAACAGTTCACTTAGAGCATTTGTATTAGAAACAACATCTGCCAGCATGATCCGTTTGCAGTAAGCCAGCAGGATAAGATAGCGTCAAATTGTTTCATTTCCAAAGAAGACTATAAGATGAAATGCTTTTTGGCATACTGCAAACCACCTAAACATTCTCCTGAGCTTCATTTTGAAGTGTTGCCTCCCCCTTTTTTGATTGATTGTGGGCGTTATTCTGTCCCCCCAATTTTTGGTCTTAAATGTTATATGCTTTGCAGTTTTGGCAGTACTTTAATAACTGACACTCTTAATTGTTTTAAAATCCAGTTATAAAAGAATTTCCTTTCTGCATGAGGAGCAGAGGGTGTAAATTGCTCTCTTTTTCTCCTAGAATACTTTGGAGGTTTATATCTACATTTGTATGTAAACCTAAATAAGTTCACCTTTTAAAAAGCAGCGAGAAAACGAATTTGCGTAACGTAAAAACCAAAGAACCAGACTTTATATCACAAAAGAAGTTTCGTGTCATCACCAGTGGCAATTTGGAGTGAAAATGTTGTTCAGATGATTTGTGCCCACGTAAGTACGTCAGCTTCTGATCCTCCAACTCACTATCTGTTTCCAGGAAAACCTGGAATATCGAACAAGTAGCCCACTGGTGTCCTCACATTTGGGAAATCAGTATTTGTATAGCACTACAATTTTTAAATTAAACACTGAATTTGGGGGGCTTGAAAACACAAGAGAGAATGCAGTGCCCTCAGCATGAGTTGTCCTCCTGATAATTCCCCATGTCCAAGTCATTTGTCAGAGTTGAAGAAATTCTAATATAATAAATGTACACAAAGTGGTGTGTTTGTGTGTGTAATTATGCAGTTTTCTGATAAATTTCTTGTAATCATAATCTGTTTTCTTTGTGAACAGGTCTGCTAATTATAGTATCTCGTATGCCGAGCTTCCGTCTGTCAAAGGTTGATTGCCACATTCTAAATTCCTTAAAAGCAAAGGCATTAAGATGCCTCTCCATGTTTAGAACAAACTATCAGTTATAAACAGTTGGGTATAATCCTTTGAACCAGTGCCTAAGTGGTTTAAGAGCATTTAGATTATTTCCCTTTTTAAAAAAAAAATGCTTTTGTAAATCAATCTCTTGTTTTAATAAGAGAACTTGATATGAAATATGGGTACTGGACAAATTACCCTCACGAGCAAGCCGTTGGCTCAGATCAAGATTTTCTAAATGTCTATCTAGCCAAGACGTTTACCCACCCAGTCCTATGCCTTTTTACTCACGGTACAGATCAAATCATTCAAAATAACTTATTCCCAAGAATATAGGTATAGAATTGCAGCCTGTGAGGATTATAGGGACTGTGGTAATTTTTCTGAGCATGCTCTTAGAAATCCAAGCTGGCAGTATACATGTTGCTGTCACCCTGAATGTGGATAATAGCATCCTGAGTACCTTTTAAGCATAGTATAACTGTCCTATCTTGGTCTCTATCTTTCACGTCTCCAGTGAATGGTGTACAGGAGGAAAGGTTTTAAGGGACTGTTAACACTATCTGTAACTCCATTAGTTTCATAAGAAGTAATACTCGGTCGCTACTATGCTTTTGCTATTAATATTCTATCCAAATAACTGGTGATATTGACCTTACTCTTATTTTTTACCTTGGGTTATGTTTTGCATCCTTAAGTTCTTTTTCTTCAAATTTTCCATGTTGTAAATAAAGTTTGCTTTCTGTGTGAACACAGTACGGGTATTTGTTTAAAATTAGTGAAGTCTAGAAATATGGACTTATGGTGCTTGACTTACTGAGTACTGGGACCCAAGTCTGTTTGAACTCGGTGCAAAAAACAAGAGTTTCAAAATTATGCACCATGAAAAACTGAATTCTACAACCAGCTTAAATTATGCAAAATGGCATAATTTCTATTTTGCAATATTTGCAATATTTACTATTTTGCATAATTTTATTCTGTTTTGTTAGATTTGGGGTGGAATAAGAAGTATGTAGGGCACTGAAAACTCTGTTTTTGGCTATTGGACATCTCCTTCAGCCACCACTGTGACTTCTGAGGTTTCAGCAGACATTACCGAATCATTCATATCTTTGCAGCCCCGCAGCCCCAAGGAGTAGAAGCTTGCTTTTCTAAGTAAAATTAATGCTCAGGGAACTGAGTCCTCCATCCAATACCCAAGATTCTACATTTTTTCCATGCTGTCACAACATTCGCACATCCTTGCATACGCCCCTGGTCAGCAACTAGTTTTCTGCAAGGACATATTGACTGTGCAGTCTGCTAGCATGTTTAAGCCCCAACTCTTCCCCCACAAGGCCTGCCTGCATGCCTTCTTTTGATATCTCTCTTGCCCTTGGATCAGCAGCTGAAGGGACGGGTGCTACATCTTAGGAGCGCAATTTGGCACATAGGGCTGCATTTGCTGAGCCAGTATAAAAGCCCGATTACGTTTTAATGTAGAGGTCAGGTCAGTTATTTCTATAGCACCATCAATCTACACAGGGCACTTCACACAGTAGCTACAAGACAGACCCCTGCCCCAAGGAGCTTGCCTTTGCACACGAGCAGAACCATCATCTGCTACTCGGTGCCTGCATTTACATGGGAAAAATCGACTAGTGTTTGCTGTACTGACTCTTGAGTCTATCTGGATACAGCCAGTAGTGATGTCTGTGATCACAGTAGCATTTTTGCAGTCACTGAAATTATGGTGCCACTTTGCAGATTACTTTGTGTGTGCATGAACCCATGTTTGCACCCATGTTGGGGACCGTCGCTGTGAATTGGCCATTCATATTACATAATTAGGTTTTCAGAATGGCCTATTAAATTATATATGCACACACTAGTATTCTGTTTTTGTATTTTGCAAGCACGGATATATGTTCCGGATTGCTGTTTGGAAATCGTCGCAAGGGGTGAAGAAGCACCCAGCGCTTTCATAGACCAGCATGCCATCCTGTGTTTATGGTTTTGCTTGCTCTGTGCTTGAGGGTTGCCCTTTATCATCAAGTCAACAACATGTCCTTAGTTTTGGCTTGGACTATAAAAATAGCTCATTTTCCAACTTTTCTAGTAATTAGGGTGGCTTGGACTTTGCATGTACCGAATGCTAGCTTTCTCCCTCGTGTGGGAGTAGCTTAAACATTTTGGCATGCATGTCGCATCTACTGTTTTGAGAGAACCATGTAGACATGTCTTGCTGTTCTACTAATCGGCGTGTCTGATTACACGGTGTACCAGATTTCAGCTTTCTCAGAAGTACCCTAACAATTTTGTTTAGAGCGGTGATATAGCCGATTGCTTCATTTACAGACCATCGTAATAGTTCATTAACAGCTTCCACTGTACCCATTCCCTGCTGTTCGAAGACAGACCCTTGCAAAAATGTTTGTCCTTGGATTGGATCTCTAGGCCTGAGGCAACCTTGCAGTGCGTGGGCAATGGTGTAGTCTGCAAAGCGCATGGCTCATTCTAGTATGCCACATGCAGGGGGACTTGTGTCAGCTGAAGCGCTTTGACCATATGGCCTTCTAGGACCCCGCTGTACAATTCCACAAACTTAATATTGTACAGATCTTTTTCCATTAAAATGCAGCGAGGTGGACGTAGCTCAGCTATCGTGTGCATGAGTTGGCTGCACAAATATGCAAAACCCTTCCCACAAAACTGTTTTCAAAGCATAACTTTTACAAGTATGCTATTATGGGGCTCTTCTGTCGGCAAGGGGCAGGTGTTAGAACATAGAATGAATCAGCCCATCGATCCAAGCCAATGTTGTCAATGTTGACCAGCAGAGGCGCTCGAGTGGTTTGGACAGGAGTCCAGTCCAACCTGGATGCTGGTGATATCAAGGATTGAACCTGGAAGCATCTGTTAGTAAAGCATATGCTCTTCCATTGTTGCTAGGATGAGGTACAGTATTCGAAGGGTTGAGAATGAATTCACAGAAACACACACACACACACACAATGACATCTGAACTCCAGTGGCATGTCTGCATTTAATTGTGATTTTCAAAAGTGATTTGTGCTGGTACAAACAGTTTCTTAAAACATATCACTGACATTCAGGCTCAGAATTGAATCCTGACACAAAGTAATTCACACAAAAACACGTTAAGCAACGTAACATGCTCAATATTTTCCTTGACAACAACCAGACCTCCAAATATCTGGACAGCATAACAGCAACACAAACATCTAACCCTTCAGACATGGCACAGAAATGTAAAAATTCCTTCTGGCTTCTGGTTAGCTGTTACTTGGAGTGAAATGAAGTCTTAAGGCGAACTGTCCCTGGTATCCTCAGTTATTACTTGTACTGAAGCGACCTGTTTTCTTTTGTTGAGGTCCAAAAGCAACCACTGTATTAGTCTTTCTTTTATCCCACATGCATTAGTGCAAATGTTACCTAGTATATCAAATGAACAGCACAAACTGACCCGGGCATTTAATTAGCAGAAGGGCTGACAATGTTGCAACTAGGGCTGCACCTTGATCAAAGAAATTCAATTGATTAATGAAATAATTAGATCTGCAAACATTTGCATAGCATAGCAGAAAAAAAGACAATAGGTTGTGTAATGACCTGAATTTGCATACTTCTCTATGCTTGCAAGGGGCAGTTTTTGCAATTCTCCCTCTTTGGTAGCTCCTCCCTACACTGCATCCCATATTGATCCAGAGGATCCTGTGATCCCCCCAGGAGTGGATTTTTGGGGATCATTAGGTTTAGCTGTAAGGAGGAGGGAAGAAGTTCTCTCATGGGAACTTCCTTTTGCATATGTTTCAATGAATTAAATGTAGCAGCCCCATCTCAACAGTGTTGGTTGTACGTTTGGACAAGATCTCACCCCCTTGTACTGATTTCCATTATTCAGACTACTGAATCCCAAATAATGACTGTACCTAAGTTCAATCCCAAATGCTCTGCTCGTAAGCATGCACTGAAACAGTTCTGCTCTAGCTCCTAGGCTGATGCTTCCCTGGTGCTTGATAATCTCTTGCACAGTGTTCCCATCCTGGAAATATATATTAGCCGTAACTATTTTCCATCGATGAGAAATGGAAAGGTGTTGCTCAGTGTAAGTGGTTGGCAGCTGTAAGCTTGTATAAGCAGAGTGCATTTGCACAATGATGAACATGGAAAAAGTCAAAACATTTCATTGGGATTTCTTAAAACTGGTGTGTATAGCCAGCAACTCTGACACGACCATCTCTGTACAGCAAGGGAGAGCGATGGCAGGCTCGTGGCCCGGCTCTATGAAATAACACCTCCAGGGCTGGAGCACAGAGATGCTTCCAACGTTTCGACATAAGAACATAAGAACATAAGAAGAGCCCTGCTGGATCAGGCCAAAAGCCCATCTAGTCCAGCTTCCTGTGTCACACAGTGGCCCCACCAGATGCCTCAGGGAGCACACAAGACAACAAGATACCTGTGTCCAGTCGCCACTCCCTTGCAC
Source organism: Plestiodon gilberti rubricaudatus (assembly GCA_026170595.1). NCBI lineage: Eukaryota > Metazoa > Chordata > Lepidosauria > Squamata > Scincidae > Plestiodon > Plestiodon gilberti. The sequence goes on along the minus strand of JANXHW010000002.1, from coordinate 19,703,883 downwards.
CTGGCACAGAGAAAACCCACTTCTAAAACCAGGAGGTTGCTTATGGCTTGTAACCTGTGATGGTCTTTTCCTCCATGAATCTGTCCAAACCCCTTTTAAAGGCATCTAGGCCAGATGCCATCGCCACATCCTGTGGCAAGGATTGCATTGCAGTGGCCCTTCTCGACCATTGCAGTGGCCCTTCTCTGAGCTGCGGCAAATGCACAGATTGCAGCAAACGGAAGTGGCTGCATGTAGACCTCGCACATGGGGAGATGCCAGCTCATGCAGCTAGTGCCTCTGTGCAATCCTGGGTTATGAGTCCACTGATGGCTGTGCAGGGAACAGGTCCTAGAATGACAATCCTATGCATATTCATAGACATTAAATCTCACTGCACTTGCAGAGGCTTACTTCCAAGCAACCAGAGTTCAGCCTGGGCTGCAAAATGGGCATTAGCTAATGCGCAGATGTGCAGGCAGGAATTCACATTGCATCATTAAGGCTGCAAACCTATACACGCTCATCTGGGAGTAAGCCGCATTGACCACAGCGGACTTACCGCCAAGTAGTAAATATGCATAGGAACAAGTTGTATGAATATATCCCATGTTCACTTGACTGTTAGCTTAAGAAGGGACCATTGCATTCTGAAGAGATTCGCAGCACACAGACTCTGCTTTCCTTTTGCGCACTCAATACAAGGTACATTCTGAAAGCTTAAAACCTTTCCCTTTGTTTCCTACCAGTGGTATCCTAAAATGTTCCCACTGAATTTCAAAGGCCTCCATTGCTGCCTCAAGAAATAGCTCTGCTTTGGCCCTCTGAGCTGTGCGTCTGAAAGAGGAGTCAAATTGAAAAGTATCTATCAGCAGGCATTCAAAGGTGGTGAAGAGGGCTGGCAATATTATTTTTCTATATACATTGTATTAAGAATTAACCTTCTCATAGAGAAGAATATAGAATTTTTAAATACATTCAGTCACAATATATACAGCCAGAGAGAAATTCACATTTTTTCACACCAAGGAGAGATTTTTAATTGCATTTTGAATTGGTGCACTTGTAGAGGTTATTCTACACAGTCACCAGGACCCTTCTTAGGGTTTAGTGGTCTCTAAATCTCATTAAGTAATAAGGGAGGGGAGAGGAAGAGGGGGTAAATATGCTTCAATCATATCTGGAGGGGAGAAAAAAATGGAAACTCTTTCCAACCCTGGCTTTCAGGGAAGCAGTCCTATATTACAGGGCAAGGCAAGGCAAACAGCAGCAGCAGCAATTCTCACCCCATTACATTCATCTATTATACTGGCAGGTCTGATGGCAGTAGATGGGTCTGTTGGACAATCCTTAGTCACTTGCAAGAGATGTGACAAACGCATTGCTTTGGGGCCCAGTTACATCTTTTCTCTCTCTACAGGGTATATGGTACAGTGTAAAGATCTAGGAGCCAAGAAGCTAGGATGCTTAACTCCACCCTTCATGGCCGCCATTTTGCATCTCTCGGTAGGTATTCATTTTCAATCCACCTTTCTCTGAATGGCTACTTGATCCCATTAGACTGGGAGAAAGGCATGGGAGCCATGCCTCAGCCATGACAAGAGGATTTGCCATCGTCTCATACGTCTACTGTACCAATTCCTCCCAGATTTTTTGAAGGATCACCTGTATCTCAGTTCCTTCCATGGCTTATATACACTTCTCTGACAAGTTCAGTGTTTCGCTGGGGAAGGTGACCTGAAGACAGCTGCCCTTGGGAGCTGTGCTGACCCCACTAGCAGGTTTGAGTTCATTCACCGAAAATGCATTCTCGGAGTCCTGCCCCTGCGACGACTCTGAGGTGTTGGAGCTCCTCAGTGTCCTTATGGATGTAGTGTCTGAGCGGGCCAGATGGCTGTTGGCTCCTGGCAACAGCCTACTGCCCCCAGCACTGCCTTCGCTTGGCTCCAGGGGGTATAAGAGAGTCTGCGAAGTGCTGCTGATCTCCCTCAACTCTCGGGAGATGAAGGAGGGAGAATGGCTGGCTGTGGCCGAAGAGACTCTGCGGACGTCTGTGCAGTTGTTGCCCGAATGCTGCCAGTGAGCCCCTCCAATGCGGCAGAAGAGACACTTGACCTTCTCGATGGCTTTGCTGAGCACCGTCTTGCGAAGCAGAATGTACACCCACGGGTCGAGGATGGGGTTCACCGAGGCGATGCGGATGGCCTGAAGATCAGGGTTTTGCCGAATGTCCTTCACTAGAGGCGGCTGGTACAGTTGGTTCACAAAGACGCGCACCTGCAGAGAGGAGGGGAAAAATAAGGACCCATGTAACTCGGTGACAGAAGGCCAGGATGACATTTCAAACGAAATGGCTGGCTTAGCAACTGCATCATGTGACAACAGGAAGGACAGCGGGCCCAGCCTGGCTTGGTGTGATGTCAGAAGGGAGCTCTTTTCAGAGTGGGAAACATTTTCAGCAAGTTGGTCTTGCATAGAAATCAAAGACCTTTTCCCCTTATCTCAACCAGAGGTGTATTTGTGGCTCAATAACCTTTTCATGGATCATTTCTGATGTGCCTGAGCTCTCCAGTCCCAGGCGTTTGGACTTTGTTCCCTCATTTAGAGCATTCAACTGAGCATCAAAGAGTGAGTGAGTGAGTGTGTGTGTGTGTGTGTGTGTGTGTGTGTGTGTGTGTGTGTGTGTGTGTGTGTGTGTGTGTGTGTGTGTGTGTTTTAAATAGGCAACTCTTCTGTTCCTTGTACAACCAAATCTGCTATTAACTGTTCTGGGTGTGTTTGAGGTACAGAATGTGGCCTTGAGTCATTTTGGGAGATCTAGCCAATCACTGTATACTTTCATGCAGCCAGCCTCTCATAAACATACATTTCAAAACAAAATTGGACCCGACTTTAACCCTCCCAGGCAAACTCTCTTACAGGAACAAGCCTGGAACTGCACGCTCTTTGAGGTTAGAAGTAACTTTTGCTGGTATCTTCCAAGACTTGAGTACTCAAGGAAATGCTTTAATACCCGCCACGTTTTGCCTGTAGTAGCTTGCTAAAACTTATTTTGCTTAAAGACACTTTGTCTGGCATGATTTTTCTTTTTTAATAAATAGATAAATAACTTGGGATGATGAATGGCACTGAATCATGCTGTTGACATCTTCCATGTGAATCTGGCCTGTCCTATTTATACTGCATTACACAAATGCTGGCTGGGAGCCCACGAACAATGAAGTTGTGTGCGCGCAACGAATGTACAGGAACTTAGAGGTGCTCACAGGACTTTGTGGTTCAAACCCAGCTCATAACTAGCCACAGTAATCTGTCCCCCCCTCAAAGAAAAAGAATGATAAGGAGTTCTGTAGTCTACTAAAGACTAAGACTACAATAGTCAAAGTTAATTATAAGTCCCACTGGTTTGAATGGGAGAGTCTAGCATGGGAACATGGGAGAGTCTAATTCTTCAGTTAAAATCAAAGAGACTTGTAACATTCTGAGTCGGGCTGGATTGCACACTAAGCAATTGCACTTCTTGCTTTGGTAGCAAGCTGCTACATTGGAATTGTAGAAGTCCCCAGTTAGAATCCTGCCTCTGCCATGAACTCACTTTGGAGAGGAGCTCTCAGTGGCAGAGCACATACTTTGCCTGCAGAAGGTCCTAGATTCAATTGGTGGTATCTCCAAATCTCTGAAGAGCCACTGCCAGGTACTATGGATAGATAATACTGAACTAGACCAATGGTTTGCCTCAGTTATAAGGGAGCTTCTGGCACGTACCTGTTCATGAGAAGCAAGCTACTTAGTCCCTGCAATACAGGGATGGCCCACTTTACAGGATTGCTGTTGGGGTTTATGGGATGATGTATGGGGAAAGCTTTGAACATGCAGAAAGGGCTATGCAATTGCTAAATAGTATTATATGAAGTCTTTATTATTAAGTAGGACTGCAAGCTTTAGTCTGGACATCCATAAGGTCTTACAGCCCAATCCTGTGTAACGCTGCTGCAACTCTGCTGGCGCAGGGGGCATTCCGGGGGTGCAGGAATGTGCTGGGGGCATTTGCAGGGGGCATCCGATGTCCGTCCTGTGTCTGTCAGTGTATGGCAAGTTACACTGGCATAAGTAGATCTACTGTTACACTGGTGCAAGAGTTACACAGGATTGGGCTGTTAGTTGATTAATCAATGGGTATCAATCTATGGGGTTACAAATTAAGGCCACACTTTGATGGGGACTGGATTGTTAGAGACTATTTTGGATGTGGTATATGACTGTTATAAATGAATGAAAAAGAACAGACGGCCCATCTAACAATGACAGGTAGCTTTTGTTTATGACATTGTAAATGATCTTGCACTTCCTTGAATATGTCAAAAAGACACCTATCTGAAGCTTCTGGCAATGTGCAAAGCACAGCACCACCTTAAACAGCAAAAACAATCTCCCCCCTCCAGCAGCTTCTTGACCTGGCACCCTGCATTTTATCCAGCAGCAGGTCCTAAAAACACACACACACACACACACACACACACACATCAATTTTCCTTTCTCGTTTTTTTGTTCTGTGGATCAACTACTAGAGGACAGGAGAACAGAGAGTACGGTAGTCTTTTTTGGACCTGATGGGATATTGGTTGAATGCCAATGGTTTCCTGACCACTAGATGGCACTGTGAATACACTTCTGACAATTCCTATCTCTTGTTTATGTCAATTTCAGAAACCAAACTGGGAGAGAGGTTAGTTGCTATTGGATTGAGCTCTGAATAGCTTTGGCCAAAACTGAAATTGGCCTAAAATAGGATTAGCAACAGCAAGAAAAGAAAAACAAAATGGTGAAGACTTCGAACTGCGAACTTCAGGTTATAGTTCCAAAATCAAACAGGATCCATTAATAGCACCAAAACAGAGTTAATGATTTAGGAGTTTTAAACCTTTGTTTATCCCACCCTTCCTCATGTGGTTTTTCCTCTCCCAACAACCCTGTGAGGTAGGTGAGGCTGGGAGACAGAAACTAGTCCAGGGTTACCCATGAACCTTCTTCTTAGTGGGGATTTGAACTTGGAATTCCCTGTCCATAACACAACACTCTTAACCACTACACTATACTGGCACTCAACTCTATTTACTGAGAGCCCACCATATTGTAACTATACCCAAGGTGTGTTTTACGGAGGTCCAGGAGTTCTTTATCAGGAGTTCAGATCAACAATGGCTACCAGGTTTTCCTGGAGGCCAGCTTGCCCAACACTACTGATCTTCCAGGGCAATTTTCAGTGACAGGAGGGTCAGGTGTGTTCTAGGGAAGCACTTGGAAGGAATCCATATGGCTCACCAGGCCAGGGCCCCCCGTCTCCCAGAATCCCTTTCAACATGCAAATAGTGAGGGGATTCCAGGACAGGATACTCAGGAATTTCTTGGCAGGCAAGTTGATGTGGTAAGGTAGAAAGTTCTGTGGAGGTAGCCAGGGTTAAGCAGTCAGAAGGCTGACTTCTGGTAGCCAGGGATAGACTTGTATTGGGGGCAGGGTGAAGTAAAAAGTTCTGAACACGTGGAGGGCTGGGGGGAGAGGTTATGGAATGTGCTGGTGCAAGGAATTTGGCTAGCTGGTATGTCCCTGTTTCCATGCCCCCTCTCTTCCACTCCATCTTAAAATAACCAGCCTTCCCCCCCCCCGCCCCGCTGACAGTATTGTTATTTTGAAATGGTGTGTGTAGAAGACAGTTCTGATCACTCCCTGAAAGAACTGCAAAAGATAAGGAAGAGTTACACTACTCAAAACATGTTGGGCAACTAATTATCTTCTCTGCCCCTTGAGGCTGTTCCTGTCATGGCAATTCTAGCCCCCAAGCACATATACCTATTTGGAAACATTAATTTCGCCCACACATGTTATATTTGGCTATGTATAACATGTACACAGTGAAAATCTATCATGCCAGCTGAACAGTCCCGAGATGCCATGGCCGGTCTCCCTAGCACAGCTCTTGAACGCCAAACACAGTCAAAAAAGCTGGCTGGAATTCCTGACAGTGCGGATGTGGGAGATCCCCACCCCCCCTACTGGCAACTGCATCAATGAGGTTGGTCCTTTAATCCTCTTAATAGGGCCACTCCAGAGAAGTGCAGTCATGGTCGATGTTCCACACACAAGCGAACAGCTTGTCCACTAGGCCTAAAAAAGATCTGATGCAGGAACCACTTTGGGGAAAATATGAATGTGAATTCAGCAGTTGTTAAAACTCCGACGAAACTGACATGAAACGGCAGAAACAAACTAACAAAAGCAGCAACCACAAAAGTGGCTAAGATGTCTAGCTTGTTACCTTTAAAAAATAATCACAAAGCCAGATTAACATTCATTTACTGCATCTTTTCCAGCATTTGTGTTTGTGATGCCTGCCAGCAATGCCAATCTTTTCCAAATAGTGAAAGTTTGTAGTTTCTGCGTAGTTCGGAGTCTGTCGTTTGGACTGCCTGCCAAATAAAGGCCCACCCAATTCCTTGCTTTCCTATCAGGGCTGGTGCTGTAAATGCAACTTTAAGCAAGGAGTGACCTTTTCCAATCATCAACTAACAATGCCCGTAACAGCAGGTTAGTGGATAGATCTGGGTTTCCAAGAGACAATGGGAAGTGCCATTTAAGATGCTACTCTGAAGTTTGTATCAGACTTCCTCTTATAGCACAATCCTATATATGTCTACCCAGAAGTAAGTCCCAGTAAATTCAATGGGACTTACTCCCAGGTAAGCGCGCACTGGCTTGCAGCCTTAAGGCGGAACTACACCAAATCCGTTCGCGTTTGGGGGGTCGCGAGCGTAGGGGACAGGACTCCCTCCCTGAGACGCTGCCCTGGCTCCACCAGATATTTTCCCCTCGTAGTGTCCCTGCATGTACATCCTGATTGGTCACACATGTGTACTCTGATTGGCTGTAAGCCCCCCTCTCCTCCCATAGGTGAATGTGTCGCGCTCTGTCCCGCCCACACGGTCAGACATCAGCGTGTCTGATGTCTGAACATGCTGGAACTCGGGAGAGCAGCGCTCATAGCGGTGATCAGATAAAATGGAAGGCACACGCGCCCAGGACATGCCGGAATTCATGCGGTGTAGATCAGCCTTTAGGTTGAAGTTTTGCCTCCCTGAAATAGGCAAAGACTAGCCGCTGAAAAGAAGCCTCATTTTAAAGAATATTGTTGTAAACCTTTATGAAAGCTACCTCCAATAAATATGGCATTATGGATTCCTTTGGCTTCATAACTTGGATGCAACATCTTGTGAGAATAATACCTTACATGCTGGGACACTTTATACACAAATCTTGCTTCCATTTTGCAAATGAATGGAATTCCCGGACCAAGTTTTCCCTCCCATTCCTTGCACAGAAAACAACTAATAGTAAATGCTGTTGTTAATGTAACGTTTCCACCTTCCGTTCTTTTTCCTTTCCTGTCCCACAGTGTGCATTTGCACTGATATGATTCGACCCAATGAATGTTCATATTGATTCTTTTTTGCTAGCAATGAGGTCCACATATCCAAAAAGTTGTACGTTTTTCCTGTCTATGTCCTGGAAGAGCGTCCAGGTCTACATCCACAACCACGACACCATCCTGGTATGGACCATCAAAATCAATGTAAAGGTTTGCTGGGCCTTAGGACATGATCTGGTCTTGCCTCTCGCCATGCTCGCTTGCACACTGTTCCCCCCCCCTTTACCTCACCTCATCTCCCCCAGCATTTCCTGCTCCCCCCCCCCCAGCTTGCTCCACAATTCACTTGGAACTTGTCCCCGGCCAGCAGGGCAGGCAGGTGGGGAAGATTCCTCTCCCTCCCACCCTGGAATGCTCCCAGATGGCCATGCTGCTTGGGAGTGTATCAGCTGTACTGGCCTCTGGGGAAGAGGATGGAGCACTTCCTCCTCCCTCCCCATCCCAGTGGCCAATAGTGGTTGCTGCCAGAGGCCTGGAGGAAGCCTAAGAGAAAATTTTATTTTTTATTTATTTTTCACATTTTTATACCGCCCTTCCTCCAAGGAGCTCAGAGTGGTGTACATATTTCCTCCCCTCCTTTTTGTCCTCACAACAACCCTGTGAGGTAGGTGGGGCTGAGAGATAGTGACTGGCCCAAGGTCACCCAGGAAGCTTTGTGGCTGAGCGGAGATTTGAACCTGGATCTTCCAGGTCTAAGTCCAACTCCCAAACCACTACACCATCCTCAAGTCATGCGGCGGTTCTAGATTTTCTTAACTCTACGTATGGCTCATACACAGAGTTAAGAAGATCTCAGATCACTATGGACTTTTAGGCTACTATGAGTCCTTTGGCAGCCATGGGGTGAATGGGTAGGGTAGGCACCCCATGTAAGTTCACCCTCTGACACTGGTTCACATACATGATGAGTTACAAAGAACAAGGGAGAATCGCCTCCCAGCTGCTTTTCTTTTCTTGGGGGAAAAGAGGGGGAGGCCCCTCAAACAGGCCCATTCAGTCATGTGATGGAGACTCCTCAAACCCCTCAATCATGTAGCGCAAGAGAACATGCTTGAGTACATGTCAAAATCTCCCTGCCTGTGGAAAGCCTGCACATCTGGAGAAGGCTTCTAGCTTCCGCTGAGGTGTTATAATGCTATAAGGTAGGCAGGCAGGCATCAGGTACCAACCCTGACCTGAAGGGTTATTTTTTAACTTCTGACTAACTGTAAACATAAAATGTGCCTTCTCATAAAGTCTCCTTTTATAACCGTGATATCCCCAAACAAACAAAGGAGTAGCCTTCCACCAAGTCTTTGCCTGTCCTCATAAAATTCCTTTTATCACATACCAATACACTGCTATATTTAGCCAGCCAGTTAATATTAAGCAGGAACCTGAATCCCCCAAGTAACCTTTGACCAGGATAAAAATTGGTCTACATCTCACCAGCGGCACCCCGGTACCTGGTGCACAGGCGTGGAGCCTGGCAACCCGGAAGTAGTATGGCCATGGCGCGTTGGTGTCATCACGTCACAGCCAATTGCTTCAAATTGCCGGGATTTGAGGCCAATCGGAGCCAAGGGCATTCAGGAGGGCCCTTCAGCGAAAAAAAAAAATGCTGAAACAGAGGCCGTTCTTTGGCGGCTCCAGGTCTCATCACGGAAGCACGGTGTGGGCTGCAGACCTGGGCAGCAATACTGTCACTGCCCTGTGGCAATGCAGTCACTCCCTCCACCTGGGGCACCCCGCCCCACTCCGCCCTTGCTACGCTACTGTATCTCACTGTAGCCCATTTAGCATGTTAGAGGGTCTGACAATGAGCATGTGTGTGGGAGGAATCGCAGCATGGAGGCAGGCTCCTCCCCTTATCTACACATCTTCATTGCATCTCCACAGTGGCGTATAGAATATACAGAGCCCAATATATTGAATCAGAGCGGGATTTCTATGCACATCGCAATGGGTGTTCATGGGTCAGGGGAGGTGCCTGCTGCTGTGATGTCCCGTCCCCCCCATATATCCATATGAATATGTTGGTTTCTTCTGAGTCAGCCCATTGATTCCTGAAGGTCAAGAACACCCCTATTGGCTGACAGCAGTTGTCTGGGGTTTCAGAGGGAGATCTTTCCCAGCCCTACCTGGAGACGTGAGGGACTGAGCCTCTTGCATGGGAGGGATGCAAAGCAGGTGTTCTGGCCGCACTTATGTCTCTGCAGGGCTCTGAAATCTGACCTGCCATCTTCTCAATGCCAGCTGGGCTCAAATTAATGGGCATAGGGGCTTTGTGGATTACCCTGACAGCCAAGGTTTATCCCATCCACTAGCCTTTGCACAGAAACACACACAGCTAGACCATCCCAGTCACGGTACTGCACTTCCTGTCCTTGCACTGGGTAGATACAGGTTGCCGTTCTGCCACACATCTGCCCCGGAGGTGTGGTCCAATATTTCCTCACCAATTTGCAGGGTCCTGGGGGCAGTTTGGCTGTCTGAATGGGCTCACTGCAAAAAAAAAGCTTCTGGTATGTTTTATTTTGGAGGAGCCAGAACTGTGCTTGCCTGTCATGTGACAGGGGGACAGTCAGTCACCTTATTTTGAGGGCTGGAACTTACAGTACTAAGCCTGTCTACTCTGAAGTAAGCACCACTGAGCTCAATGGGTCTTACTCCCAAGTAAGCGTGTATAGGATTTCAGCCTTAAAGTAACCCAAGTGTGAAGACTAGAGCAATAAATCCTCCACATGAAATGGGGGTGGGTGGGAGTCTTCTCTGGAAACACTGATCTTCAACTGACCCATAACTAGGCGATGCCTCTATCTATGGTGGGCTGTGCAATTGCTTTCTTTTTGTTGCTGTTTAAGTTGGGTTTGCATTCTTTAAAAAAAAGAAAAGGAAAAAATGAGAGAAGGAAAAAGACAGACACACAGTAAAACACTAAAACTGGGTCTCATGGCAGGGTGTCAACAGGCCAGGTGAAAGATTACAGCGTTCATAAAGCACAGATAAAGCAATCATAGCCGACTGTCTGATCGAATCCTTCTGTCAGTCAGGCATTATTGTGAGCCGGGGCCCAGCCTGAAAACACGTGCAGGAGGGTGAGTGCATTTCAACACCTGTATGACAGACAAAAGCTCAGTGAGTGACGCTTAACTGCATTTTCCATACTGCATACTGCACTTCCCCCATTTCTGCCATGCAACTGTTAACGGCTCCAGGATTATGCTGAGTCTCAGTGCGGTACCAGCCCTGGGAATAACAGGTGTTGCTTTTGAGCCTTTCGCCCTCACCAGTGCAGAACCCCCATCAGCCCTCAGGCATAGTTGAGATTAAGGGTAATGGCTTCTAGGTTTGAGGTCATGATTGCTGGCAAGCTCTACCCTCAACATCTCTCAGACATTAAGCATCAATACCGATGAACAGTCAATAGCCCTTCAATGGAAAAATAAGCAGTGTAAATCGCTTAGCCATGGCGGGGATGACGACTAAGAATAGCTTGGCAGAGGATCAAATCTGTATCTTCAGATGCGAGATCCCATTGTACTTGATATTCTAGGCCTGCACAATGACACTTCTCCAGTGAGGCACAATTGTGTGCGTGCGTGCGCGTGCCTTTGTGTAGGAGTGAGGGAGCCCATGTCTGTAGTCTTGGCTTCTTAGACCAATGGCATGACACAAATATGATAATGTAAATCACAGGTCGCACAGCAAAGAAGCACTCCCCAAAAGGTGACTATACAGTATTTGTTCTTGGCTTGTTAAATCTGCCTCTTTAGTTTTACTATTTGACACTTCACTCTGAGGGTGAATGAAGTTTCAGAGTCTTCATTCAATATTTGTCATCCATGAACATTCAAAGCACACATGCACAAGTGAGATGCTTTTGTTTGTCCACATGTGCATTTTAATGCTGTCACAGCACAACCTTATGCAGTTTACTCCTTATGCAGTTTTAATATCTGATAAGTTTTAGTTCTCTATTTCCCATTAAAAAAATGTTTGAAATTAATTGCAGTTCACTAGACCTTGTTTCTTTTCCTGCCCTTGTGAAAGTGAAACAGAACTTTTTTGTGGGTTTCTTCTTTACCGAATAAGACATTTTACAAAATTTCATAGCTCCATCGTTCCCACAATGCCTGCTTCACTCACCAGCATAGCCACAGTCACTTGATCTTAACGTCTGGAGAACACAAAGTAGAGTCGATGCACTGAAAGGTGTTGCACTTGGACCAGGAATACTTGTGTTCATATGAATCGTCCTGAGAGGTCTTGAGCGAATCACTTTGTTTTCATTTAGCCTACCTCACAGGGTTGTTGTGAAGACAAAACAGATAGACCTACGTATTGAATGCCATTGTGATACATAAATAATACAATGAATTAAACTCAGCTCTAAGCTAATTTCCTTTCCAATGGATGCATAATTTAATGGTTCAAGTCCTCGGCATTCTTACAAGGAGGTAAATCCTGCATTTAATTGCCTTGGGCTCTACTGTTAACTTTTTTACTTCTCTGTAACCATGTGTGTGTGTCCATTTGTAACACACATACACACAGTCCTACTACTACCATCACCACCACGGATAACTCCTTATGCTTCTGCTGAAGTGGACTGTAGTCCACAAAATCTTGTGTTAGCCTTTAATATGCCAAAAGACACTTACAGCCCAATCCTACCTAAATCCCTGCATGGCAATGCAGTGGCGCTGGCAGGGGCTATGCCACATTCCACAGGGGATTTGTGGTTGCTGTCCCCTTGCCCAGGTACGCTCCAGCCTGCACAATGGGTCTACTCAGACCTGCACCTGCCATATGGCTGGCGCAAGACGGCATGCACCTGTGTCAGTGGATCAGGCCCAGGAAGGGGGTTTGGCTAGGGCACACGCTGGCGCTGCCGATCCCGCCCCCTCCCGGGCCTGATCTGCTCATCCCGCACCGTCACTGCCCTCCCCCCGCCCTATTCAGCCTCTTCCCCACCCTCCCCCATCCTCCCCCAGCTCCTGCGCTGGACATACCTGCCCCAGCGGGCCTCCCAACGACTGCCGGCACGTGCGGGAAGGCTTCGGCCTTCCCACTGGTGCACTGGCTCCCTGCACTTTAGCAAAGTGCTTTATGGCGCTTTTGCGACAGCACGTGCTGGCGGAACACGCATTCCGCTGGTGCATAACTTGGTAAGGATTTGCTGCAACAGACTAACAGTTATTCCTCCAGAAGTTTCAAGGCCCCTTGTGTGATTTTACATGATTTTCTCACTCGGAGGCGAACTGCTGTTTCCAACCGACAATCTGGATGATGATAATTTCCCATTTCAAAATCTCAAATGGACTTAATAAGAACACTGGACCACACCAACGTTCCACCTAGCCCAGATCCTGCTTCCCATGGGGGCCAACCACAATTAAAGTTATGCGCCCTGAGCTCATCCATTAGTTCCTACTTTAAACACAGTGTCTCCAACTCTGCCTATCTCTGTTCATTTAAGTTAGTAGCACAGGTCTCATTACAGAACGATGCAATTCTTTTTGGGAAAAAGATCTACAGTTCTTGTCTCTTATACAACTGAACATCCGAGTTCTACCCTGTCGGTCATGAAACTCTTTGAAAGCAGCTTGTCGGAAGGCTTGGACTACAAGCGGTTCTAAAGTTTATGCAGCATGAGGTAGTACTGCTATACCACTTCAGACAGAAGGTGGGCTAATCACAATTTTGCCTCCACTTACACACAAATGTTCCTCCAGAAAATAAACCAGCACATCAGGGGAGGAATATTTAGCATCAAATTTTAGGACACAAAGAAAGCTTTCAAACAGTGGGGGAGGTTTCTAAAATATAACCCTCCACTGGCAGTCTGAAGTTGGACAGTTCAAGGTTCTGCCACTTCGCTCTGCAGGTGTGTGCAATGGCTCTAATATGGCCCTTTCGGAATGGAATAATTTACCTGCTGGGATTATTGACTTGCGTTTAGATTATGTTCAGATAGGGAAGCAGGAGAATTCCAAAACACCTATACTTGTGCAGCAATACCTAAACATTTAGGTTATTATTTCAGTGCCGGGGGGGGGGGCTGATTCAATATCAGACTAATAATAACAACACAATAATAATAAAATAATAAAATACAAAGTCTGCTGTTCTTTCATCCAAGAGTATGTAACTTTTTATGCACAGATTCCCTCTCTCTGCTACATATACACACAATAATATCTCATTAGAGAAGGTGTCTTCGGTCCCCATGAACTCCACATTTCAGGGCTGCCTGCATGGAAGCCACATGGAGCTAAAAATACATGCGAATGCAGAAGTGTCTATTTTGCGGCGGCAAGAATTTAAATAGGGAAGTTACTGCACATCTTTCACATGTGATGATGTATACGCTTATTACCTAAATGGTGAGGATTTCCATGTAAGAAAAATATCATGTGCAAAGCTGTCTCCACAACAATCCCTGTAAGTAAGCAGTGCCACACAAGAAGGTGTACAGTTACACCCCACAAAGCACAAGCCGGACAGCTTCAAGGTGCATTTTTATCCCAGTTCAGGCACACACCGCTGGATTATGCTAGTTATGTAGCAAAACTGGCCTGACTTGTAGAATTATACCATTTACCTGAATAGCTCAGCCCAGTCCTCTCTCCTTCTTCATTAAGAGGTTCTCTAGTTTTGGTACACCCTTGATAGGAAGCTATTTCAGAACGACTCTCGCCTACACTCGCTTCCATTGTGCAAAGCTGGATTCTTAACCCGTCTCTCGAACAACAACGCGGGGCGACGGCAGGCACGTGCTGCACATTGCTTGTTTGATATCTTTGCACCAAGAAAAAAAGTCATTTGCCATGTTTTATTGGTATGTTTACAACAGGGAGCAAGTCCCAGCGAAGCCCACAACTGTTTTTTTTTTCCCCTTCCTCCTGCCTTGGAGTCAAATGAGAAAAGGAAGAGGTGCTAAATGCAGGACACTAATTAAAGGTTGCTTTTTTGGTGGGTGGAGATGGGCCCTGTACCTCCCTCCCAGCAATCAATCACAAGACAGTTCTGCAAACAAGAACAGGAGCCACCAATGTATTTAAGCAACCAGCGAGACAACAATGATCTCTCTAGATTTCACAGATCTCATTCTCCTTTGAATGCAGACAGGCTCTCCAAAAAAATCAGGAGCAGCTCTTGTTGTGTCCGAGGAGCGCAGCATGACAATTCAGCTGTAAATGCTTCAGTCTAAAGTCTCAGTCCAGAAGTATTTAAGCAACATTATGGAGCACTGAGTGATTTTTAAGTACTTTAACAGTCTTTTATTCTCTGGTGCTTGAGCGTCTTTGCAAACTTCACACTACTAGTCCTATAAACACCTAGAAATGCCTTCAGCACCCAGGCCTGGCAAAAAACCTCACATAGTTCCAGTAGGTTTTAGGTGAGCACTATCTTGACTGACCTGTGTGAATGTCTATGAAATCTGACGAAAGCAAATGAGGTGACATTTTCAGGATTGCTTAGCAGGCCCACAACCCAATTAAAACTGCAGTCTTATATGCACTGGCCTGGAGACTAAGCTCCACTGAACAAAGTAGAGTTTACTTCCAAGTAATGCATAGGATCATGCTGTAAACTACGGTATTCGGATTCAAGGCTGCAATCTTATGCTTACTTACCTGGGACTAAACATGCAAAAGACTGCAACTTTATCCTCTTAAAGAAGGTCAAAGTACACAATCTTAAACATGCCTTAAATATTCCATGGGCGGGGTTGCTCATATATCTGGAGAGCTACTGGCATTTAATGGGAAAGGAGATTTTCGCATATTAGTCTCTTGGCTTTTCATGAATTTCACCTGTAAGGTGAAGGTAACACCTAAATTGGCAAGAATATAGGTTAGATTTCTCTTCTGCATCACATGCTGAGTTTAACAACATTAAACTGTGGCACAACTAGCAAGAGAGTAGTTCAAAGTTCTTAGTTTCTTGTGTGCAAACAATCATAGCCTTATCTATCTAGTAATAAAACAATCTCAAAAAACCCCAAAGGCTGAGACAGACTTGGTTCTCTCTTTTTCTGAAAAAGAATCACATGCATGGAAATAATGTCAACAGGACAACACTTTCCAACCATAGAAGTGAGAGTGGTGTTTTCATGAGTCCTGCAGAGGAAATTCAGTAGTGGCAATGAGGAGGAAAGGGTGGGAGGAAACCCTTTCTCCCACCCTTTCCTCCTCATGGAGGAGGGAGGAAAGGGGTCAGCCAGCATTACTCACCACAAGAGGAATGGAGCAGATCAGCACAACCAAGGAGGTGGCGATGAGCAAGATGACCATCTGGATCTCGGCTCCGGCCATGCGTCGGAAGCTCCTGCGCCGGCGAAAGTCTGACAAGCGGCTGGTGGCGGTGTCTGTCCCCAAGGAGGTGCGTCGCATGAACTGGCGATGCATGCGGATCAGGGCCATGCACACCAAGATGTTGGAGACCACGGTCACCATGATTAAGAAGGAGCTGAAGCCGGCATACATGTACGAGTAGGCGGCATGGGTGGAGTCATTAGTCCGCCAGTCTATGAAGCACCATGTCTGGGGGTACTGCAGGGTTGTACTACCCAGGCCCATACTGGGCAGGGCACAGAAGAGGACATTGGAAACATAGATGGCAAAGAGGGTGAGCCCTGCCAGCTTCTTATCCACATAATGGTTATAGAAGTAGGCATGGTTGATGGCCAGGTACCTCTCTATAGACATCGCACAGATGATGCTGAGTCCAGAGAGGCCAAAGAAGAGGAGGATGAAGGAGCTGTACTCACACAGCTTGTCCCCACCTGGCCACTCGTTCTTCAGGTACGTGGCAATAGTCACCGGACTCACCAGACAGGTGCCCAGCAGGTCTGTAACGGCCAGTCCACAAACCAGTGTGTAGAAGGTGGTCTCTTTCTGCTCCTTCCTGGACTTGCAAAGCACCACAATGGCAATGAGGTTGCCCACCACCCCAAAGATGAACATGACCGCGGGGATAGTCAGGGGTTTGCTGCCTTCGGCAGGTCCTGCAGTCCCATTGGAGGAGCTGTTGACAGAAGGGATCATGGTGTGGTTGAACGACATGACGGCAGGCAATGGCAAGGAGAAATGAGGGGGGATTTGTCGGGGGTTTATAGTCAACGATGCCAACATTCAACTCAACGATAAGCAGAAGAAAGAAATCCAAATGGGGGAAAATAAAAATGTCTGCATTTCAAAGCCACAACAGGGACAGATGAGAGAGGCAGGAAAGCAGATTTTTGGGGGGTAAAAGAAGAAGAAATAAAGCAAGTGTCTGGGGGGGGGTCAATCAAAACAAACCCCCTAAAATACAACACAACCACTAGAATATAATTCTGCTAGTCAGCAAAAGGCGCGTCTTCTTTCTTCGCGTTCAGGGTGGGTTTCCCGGCTTCTTTTTACTTTTTGTATTTGTTTACTTGCTTTTATCAACGAGTCTGGTACTTTTCAAAGTTTAGCTTGGGAACGGATCCTGCTGTCCCTTAGTTGCCACAGTGGCACTTTCCATCCCTTCGCGAGCAAAACCTGCTCGACGTCTTTTCCTCGTTCTTCCGATCAACGCAGTTAAAAACTATCCAGCGACCCCCGGTTTCCAACGGCTTAACTGCAACCTTCTTTCTTTCACTTGTTGCTGAGGCAGGAGCCGATCCACGGCGGCCGTAGCTGGAGGTCTGTCTGCGGCTTGTCGACGGTCTGCTCAGAGCATTGTGCCGGGAGACGCAGCTGTCCGCCCTGGCGCCTCTCGCTCAGCAGTCACACTTCGGAGAGCCGCTTCGACGACCTGCGTATCCCAGGCAGCCAGGCTGGGACTGGGAGGATGATCGCTGCCCGAGCGCGGCGCATCCCCTGCCCCCGACCATGTGCTCCTTCCTGCCTGCTCGCCCGGGGATTGATTACTCACTCACTCGCCAGAGGCTTGGCAAGTTCGCTCCTTCAAGTTTCTTCAGCTTGGGAGGCAGCTGGCCTTGACTCCGCCCCTCCCGCCGTCTCATTGGTCCGGGAGCGGAGGACGAGCCGCTTTGCGCCAAAGGCGCTTTTTGTAGAGCAGCGGCGAAGCCGAAAGAGCGGAGTTGCGCGCACAAACAAGGCTGCACAGCCAGCGCAAAGCCGAGGCGCGACGAGCGAGAGCGAGCCGAACGCTGAAGCGGCGTCGCGATTGGCGGCCGAGGCCCAGGGGGGCGTGTCCGGCTCCCGCTGTTGCAGCCAGGTGGCACCTGATAAAGACCGGCAAGCGTGAACTTGCGCCTCTGCGCCGGCAAGAGGGGCTTGGAAGCGGGCCGAATGCCCGGTGGTGGGGCTGCTGACCTGCTAAATGTCCAACACAGTCCAGCCACTCGAAACATCTGTGCAACTCAACTACAACCAACCAGTCGGACAGCCCGATGCACTGCGTCTTGATTCAGTGGTAGTGGCCCAGTTGAACCAAGTGCTCTTGCTTTCCCTGCAGGTGGCGCTTGGCATGTTTGAATGCCTCCCCTCCCTGCCCCCTGCGCGTAGAAAACTAACATGCCAGGGAGCAGGGCTCCGTTTAACCTTCATGTTGTTTCTCTTAAATGCGTGCAGCAGCTTAGAGCAGCAACGGTCGGACAGATGCGAGAATCCCATCCAATCCTGAACACCAGGAAAAACTATTAAAGCGTTGCAGAGATTAATTGAGCTTTACTTGAAGCAGAGAATTGGGCTGTGCCCCGGTTGCTGTCCGGCTGGTTTCGCGCCATGGACGCAATGATCGGCTAATGGCGTGACAATGGTGTGACATTTGCCAGCAGGACAAGAGGAATGAAACCGGATCCTCTGCGTGCTTAAGTAAAAGTAAAGCCCAGTTTACACATCTGGCAGAACGACTACTTTTCCTGCGCTGTGCTGTTTCAGCCTGCAGTTAGGAGCTTGCATCGAAAAATAGCATGCAAGGAACGGAAGACGGCGAAGTGGAACCCTTGGTGCAAGGAGAGTGGTGGGTTTTGTTGCGTTATTTGTTTGCTTTTTTGCAGCGAAGCAAAAGGGTTTTGCAGTTTTAAAACATGCCCGCATCACCTCTACCTGTTAGGCTGAAACTGTGCCGCCCAGAAAAAAGCATTACTTGATTTTCTTGCAGGCAGTTGGGTTGTGTGCAGTGCAATCCTACTCGAGTTCATTTAGAAGTACTGTACCGGTAAATCCCACGGAGCCGCTGATTGTGAGTTACTGTATTTCAGGAAGTGCATAGGACTGGAAACACAGCTTTCGTTAGCTCCAGCTGGTTTAGATATTCAAGGAATCATCATGCTGCTGCCAGCAGCAGCAGTGGAGAAGGATGTAGTAAGGATGGATGGATGGATCTGCAAATTGATGAATGAAGGAACATTAAACATTAAAAACAGCAGATAAAAACATTAAAACAGCAACAACATAAAAGCAGCAACTGAAGATAAAAAAAAGGATCCCTAGGAGGTTCCTCCTCCCTTCTCAAAAGCCGAGCAAAACAAATAGGTTTTTAAACCTCTCCAGAAACCATATAAGGAGGGCGTTGTTCTCAAATATTCCAGTAGCTAGCTGGTTGTGGTGGTGCCACAACAGAAAAGGCCCTGCACCTTGCTGCCATCCCCTTGATTTCAGCTGGTGGTGGTATCCTAAGCAGAGCTCTATTTGATGATCATAGGAGCCGTGCAGGATTATATGGGAGAATGTGGTCCTTCAGGTATCCTGGTCCTATGCTGTAAAGAGCTTTAAAGGTCATCACCAACTCCTTGAATTGGGCTCGGAATGGAAACGAATAGCAAGTGTAGCCACCGGAGCAACAGCATGGCGAGTTTTTTGTCTTTTAGTACTTCATGAATTTTTGTTATTGAAAATCACATTAAAATTTTTTTTTGTATAGAACAATCATATGTAATTAGTGCAGTTGTGTGGTGCAAACACTCAACCTTTATTGCTGTTCCTTGCTGTCTTTGATTTAACAGCAGCCCAGCATGTAGAAATATAGCACGTGAAGCTTTCCTGCCTCTGTGACAGGAAATACAGGTTGAGCTGAGCATCCCTAATCGGAAATCCAAAATGCGCCAAAATCCAAAAACATTGTGAGTGCTGACATGATGCTCAAAAGTGCCCTGGTTGAAAACCACAGGAGCAAAGATACCCTTGTTGGATTTTGCAGCCCTAAAGCATCTCCCCGTATTATGTGTGGAACTGATCTCTTTCCTGCTGGTTGCAACAAGATTTCAATTAGCCATTCAGTTAGGGCAATCTCTTGGCCTCAGTGGCGTTCTGCGCATGTACAGAAATGCCGCTTTCAGAAGGAGGAGGCACTGAGGTGACATGTGGAGCCGGCGGCGGCTCGAGGTGAGCGCGGAGCCTCCAGTCCGGTCTCGCGCGGGCCGGACCTGATGGAATCCGGACCGGTCTCGCATGGGTCGGACCGGATCGCCTCGGGGGCCGTAAACAGCCCGCGGTCCAGAGGTTCCCCACCGCTGCTCTAAAGTGACCATAAGGGAAGTAGCTCCTCCCCGCACCCTAGCATCCCTAGCTCCCTCCCTTAGTATCGCAGCTCAGGTAGCATCGGAGAGTTCCGTCCTTGGAAGCCAGGGGGCGTCTTCATAGGTAGTTGGCCAGTCTGCAGCTCCTGGCTGCTCCCAGTGGTAGAGGCGGCTTATGCATGTTCTGAGGGGACAATTAAGGAAAATGTCCTCCACTCCCCAGGTCTCAGGGATGACATTTGCTACATTGCCACATAGCATTGTTCCCAGGGAACTTCTGCGGAAAAAACGACAGCCACCAACTGGCCAGAGGAACACCACTGCTGCCATTAATGCTGCCATATTTTGATTCCCTGGCCTGAAAATCACCCCAAAATGCCTACCCACCCTTGAATGGAATGACAAAATGGGGTGGGGGCATTTTGTTTCAGCCTGCAGTACTTTGCAGTACATTATCTCAGGGTTTCTCAACCTTTGGAGGCCCGGGTACCCCATATCATGGTTCAGTTTTCTGAAGTACACCCTGATAATTAACTGCTAATTAATTGGATTAATCAATTAATTAATTAGGTAATTAATCATCAAATAAAAAGTACTAAAACAACTTTAAATGTTAAAAAATGTCGTATTTAACTCACTCTCTCTCTCTGTCTCTGTCTCTGTCTCTGTCTCTGTCTCTGTCTCTCTCTCTCTCTCTCTCTGTGTGTGCACACACACACATGCAAGGATCTCTTTTTTCTCCAAGTCACACTTCCCAAAATCAGCTCCTCCCTCCCCTACCCCACCAAAGTACATTTTCCAAAGTACAAAAATAAGCCCCAAACCAAAATTAGAGAGACAGAAGGGCTCTGAAAATAATTAAAACTTAAAATCCATGTTAATTAACACTTAATTAGCTGCTGATGGGGCAGATAAGGGGCAGGGCTTGGCGTACCCCCAGCAAGAGGTTCGCATACCCCTAGGGGTACCCGTACCACAGGTTGAGAACCACTGCATTTTCTTATTGTAATCCTTGCAGTAATTTTGAAAGGTGGATCAATATTATTATCTGTATATTATCACCATAGGAGCTGGGGTCATATAGTGGGTAAGAGGCTGACCTCCCTGGTTTGAATCTCACCTCTGCCATAAACTCACTAGGTGGCCTTAGGCAAGCCACTCAGCCTCAGCTTTCCAGCTGCAGTATGGGTATAATAGTACTTACCTTACAGGGTTGTTGCTTAAGGCCACCCAGTGAGGGTTGTAGAGACAAGATTCACATAAGGGATTTCCTGTTTATTAACTCAGTCTCCTAGGATGCAACCCTGTGCACACTTACTTTAGAAGCCCAGATGAATTTAGTGGGACTGACAACCAAGTAAGCAAGCATAGGATGGTGGTTAGGCTACACCAGCCCCCTTCAGCTGTGGCAGTGTGCTGCTAGCGTTGAAATGGATGTCAAAGATGGAACTTTTGGAAGAAGTCCCATCTTCCTCCTCAAGGGCAATCTGTGAAGCTGAAGGTGTGTACAGGGAGTGCTAATGACATTCCTTGCAATTATAGATGAGGGGGTGGAGGGTGCCAGTGCCACATTTGTCTGCCATCAAAGGAAAAGATGGGCATGCAAGAACCAGTGCTGCTGCTACTGGCTAACTAAGAGCCAAAAAAGTGATCTCAGTCTTCTAAGAAATGGAGACGATCATGAGTACTAAGAAAGTTGCAGAATCCATTTCACAAACAGCCAAAGCCTCAAGCAATCAGCTTTGACACCTGAGCAATCAGGTGTCTATTGCTGTAGTGAGTGCCACACACCCACTGAAGTATGTTGTGCCCCTTTACCTTTACCTTCTTATGGAGAAGGGCGAGTCTTTCTGGGGGACCAAAAAACAGGATACTATTTTTGGAAAGAGGAACATGAATTCCTACAGCCAGGACAAATGCATGACTTCATGCCTATGACGTAAAAAGGCCCTGCTTAGTGTTCATGGCTCACTGGTGGTGGTTTGAACTTAGATTTCTAAGCAACCCTATCATATTCTTGTTTACATGGAAATAAAAGCCATGTGCCTGGGTTTGAAGTTCTCAACATTTTTTTTTCTTTCACAAAAAATGGCGCAAGAAGGGGGGCATGATTTTGGGTTGGGGCTTTGGCATGAGGTGGAAGGGGGGTTCTAACATTTTTTGGTCCAATCCAATGCAGGGCCTACAGTAGCGGATCTCACAATCAGGTTGGGCAGGGGGAAGATCTCAGCTGCCGCAGACCCTGTTGAAATCCTATGTCTCCTTCCCAGCCCTGAACCACCACCCCCCCCCCGACTCTCCTTGGACTTATGCCAGCAAAAGAGCTGGTGTAGGTCCAAGGAGACCCATTGGTGGCCAGGCGGAATATGGAGAGGTAAGTAAAAAATATTTTTACTTACCTCTCCTGGGTCGTCTGGTCACCCCCCCCCCCACACCATTATATGCAGCATGCAATCCCACACCATAGCTGTATAGCATAAACTTGGTGGGGGATAGGATTGGGCTGTTACCCCCCTACACTGTGGCCTTGATTCAAATTGCTTCCACTAATGCTGCTGCTAGTCACAAAGAAGAACATTTATGGGAACTAAAATTAATAATATTAGTCATATATTTTTGTATGTCTTAAAACCATACCAGGTTTTTATGCGACTGCAAGTGTTTACATTGATCATAAATATCAAATCCATTTTTAAAATCCCCTTGTGCTCTTGGCTTCTTTTAATATGATGTGGCGAGGAGTTACACGGATGAATATCTCGTTATTATATAGCAAAGTGTGTAAATTTTATGCCATAAGAGTGCAGGGAAGGCAGAAAGGGAGGACCGTTGCCCTAGCGGCCAGCTAGTGGAGTCCCTGGAATATGATTGGCCATCGTGGGAAACAGGATGCTAAATTGGGTGGAGCTTTGGTCTGATCCAGCTGCATTCTCCTGATGTTCTTAAGGGTGGTGAAGGACCTATTCCACTACTGAAGACACTGAGGACAAAATGACAGGTGACACAATTAGGTCCTTCTATGTCTTCTTCAGGTTGTTGTTGTTCAGTCGTTAAGTCGTGTCCGACCCTTCGTGATCCCATGGACCGTATCCCTCCAGGCCTTCCTGTCCTCCACTATCTTCCTGAGTTCGCTCATTTTCATGTTTGTTGCATCGGTGATGCTGTCTAACTATCTCATTCTTTGCCTTCCCCTTCTCCTTTTGCCTTCAATCTTTCCCAGCATCAGAGTCTTCTCCAGAGAGTCCTCTACTGTAATGTAAAAGCAGTGTGTGTGTGCGTGTGTGTGTGTGTGTGTTTTGTGTGCAGCAGTGCTAGAAGGGGGTATTTAACCCTTTCCCCAGGTCATTCTCCCAATCAAAATCCCTTCCCACTCCCCCCCCCCAATCTGGTATAACCTTGCTGGGGGGGGGGGGAGACAGGCACAATTCAGGTACCTGAATTGTTTTTCTCTAGCAGGGCTATTAGCAACATTGTGAAGGGGTTAATCTGGGAAGGGGCATGGGGGGGGGAAAGGGAAAGGCCTTCTCTCCCTTAGCCCCTTCCCTGAGCTTGTTCAGCCCCCCCCCCCCACACACACACACATATGTTGTTGCTGAACTTCAAAAAAGAGATTCAGCCTAGTCCTGTGCTGGCATTACTGGGAATCTCTGATGAAGAGCAAGTGACATCCTCATTTGCTTCTTGGCAGCCTGCTAAAATGAAACTCTGTCGTTAATAATTGGAGGCAATTGCTGTGGCCAACTATCAACCAATGGTATCGGTGATTATGAAACTTAACATTAATGGACAGCCCTAACCCAGCAAATGCAAGTCTCATGGGAACTATTTCTCTCAGGCTACAATCCTATACACACTTTCCTGGGAGTAAGCCCCATTGGACACAATGGGAATTACTTCTGAGTAGACATGCATAGGATTGCGCTGTCAGACACTTTTAACAGTAGTTTCTGTTCATCTGCTATGCCAAGAATCTTCCAGCTATCCCGCACATTAGACATGTCTCCTTCTGGAAAGATGTACATAGCTCTAAGGTCTACATGTTTTCACAATGTTGCTTTGAAGAGAAATGTTATTTAAAATGTAGGTGTAAAAGAAGAGATGAGGAGAGCTGATGGCGAATCTTCTGTGACTTAGGTATTTTGACCCTGACTTACAGCATCTGTTAAAAATAACCAAGTGAAGAACAGTACAAAATAGCTAACGTTGACCAGTTTGTACTATCCAGTCAGGGGATTCCTCTCTGCTTGAACTAAAGGAAAGCTTAGCTGCATAGGACAGAATATGACTCTTATGGAACTTGCAGCGAGATCGGAGGTATGGGTAAAGAAGCCATGTCAAAATTTTGTTGAAGAGACCAATAAAATTTTTTCATTCTTACCAAAGGTCTGTTGAAATTCTTTAAGCGCAAGAATCCAGCAACTGGAGAAAGAGGGGCGCATAAGATTATCAAACAGGCAGGAAATAATCTTATTGATAATCTTATGCGCCCCTCTTTCTCCAGTTGCTGGAGTCTTGCGCTTAAAGAATTTCAACAGACCTTTGGTAAGAATAAATTTTTTTATTGGTCTCTTCAACAAAACTTTGACATGGCTTCTTTACCCATACCTCCGATCTCGCTGCAAATTGTAACAAGCCATGGAAACCTGCATACAATCTTATGGAACTTGGCTGTAAACATGTTCCATTTTCTCAGCACACAGATGGAGCAGGAAAAAGGGTGGTTTAGCGACTGAGTCTGGTGTTGCTACACTTCTGCTTCTCCTGTTTCTTTGAAAACCACTGTTCCCCCAACCTCTAAAGCTTGTTTGCATCCTGTGTGGCTGATGATGAGTATTTTCTGTTTGCGAGATTTAAATCGCCTTTAAGGTACGTTTGTTAATGCTGTGAAGAGCAAAAGGAAGAGAGGAGTTTGTTGATGTTTCTGAAGATTCCTTGAGTACCGTGTAGGACAGAAAGGTGACACACAAAGGCTAGCTTTATAGCCCCAAATAGTCTGGGACGAGGCAACTCAAGAACTGCCTCCTCAAGTACAGACCTGCCCATGACTTTAGCTCCTCTGCGAAGGCCCTCCAGTCCTTCATATTGCAGGTGCCCACAAGGGACAGGTCTTCTTAGTGGTGGCACCCAAATGATGGAATGGAATGGCTACTCTAGAGAGGTCTGCCAGGCACTCTCACTGCCTGCCTCCAGAAGCACAGTGAACACTGCTTGGTTTTAGGTGAACTTTTTAGATCCTTCAAAACCACCTCACTGGACTGTATCTTTGTCCTATTGTGTTTTTGTTACAATGTTAGTCTTTATCAACCTATTGTCATTTTATCTGGATGAAACCCACCCTGACTGCATATTTCTGTTCATAAAGGTCAGGTATAAATTAATAAACAATGTCACCTACTTTAGAGTAAGGCCAGCCTCCCTCATTCCAAGGCTCCTGCCGGCGGCCACATGGGCAGTCTGGGCGGTGAGGGAGGGGGGCCATTGGGCGAGCTGGCCCAGGAGGGGGCGGGGATGGCGTCGGCTATTTAGCTGGTGGAAATCTGAGGAGGCCGATAGGGCCGGCCCCGGTTTACACCCAGGGAAGGGGACAAAATCCTCTAGGGCATCTCAGGAATGTCCCCTTTCCCAAACTGTCCTCTAGGGCATCTCAGAGGTCTGGTCAAATGATTACAATGTGGTCAGAACCCATGCAGGACTGCCGGTGTAAATTAGCTGAGCATGAATTTCTCTGTATGACTGAAATGGTAATAAGCCAGCCTTCCCTAGAAAGGCTATTTACTTTTATTTATTTGTTTATTTATTTAGAGCTTTATATCTTGCCTTTTGGCCCCCAAAGGAGGCTTTACTATGTAGTAATTGATGCTTGTCAAGTTATGAATGTCTAACAGCACAATCCTACACATGTCTACCCAGAAGCAAGTCCCATTGCATTCAGTGGGGCTTACTCCCAAGAAACTGTGTATAGCAGGGGTTCTCAACCAGTGGTACTAGTACCACCAGTGGTACTTCGGCCGACTGCTGGTGGTACTCAGACCGCTGGACAACCAGAATCCCACTCCGATGTGACGCTTTCGGCAGCATGTTTTCACTTCCAAGAGGCTCCTGCCTTTGGCCGAGCCTCTCAGGAATGCTAAGAAGGGCCCTCCCTCCCGCCCAGAGCCTCCTACGTGCGTTTTCTGGCCTTCGACAAGCTGAAAACCCAGAAGTAACTGGCAACGATGTCATCAGCAGTAACTTCTGGTGGTACGCAGCAGGAGAGTGACGCTGGAGGTGGTACTCGGCTGGGAAGGGGTTGAGAATTCCTGGTGTATAGGATTGCAGCCTTACTGATTTAATTCCTTCCCATAGACATTGAAGACCTCCACAAATGTCTTCAAATCCACTTTATTTATTCAAGGCTACAGCCTTTAATCAATGAACTTGATTAGATTAATAAATTACTGCTGCAGTTCTACATGGATTGCTCATGCAAGTAAATACCATTGAACACAATGGAACTCACTTCTCAGCAGGCATGCATAAACGTTCTGTAAAAAACTTTTCCATTAAAAACCCATCTTTTTTTATCAACTAAATTGTCCCAATTAATTCAGCAGCAACTTTTTTAAGTTATTGTTTTCAATATGAGGATGTATAGAAACTGCAGAGGGCATGCACCCACTGAAGAGGCAGCCTCCCTTTTCTCTTACACAGAAGGAAATGCGACAACAATGCTTGCTGCACCACATCTGTGACCACACCATCATCTAAAAGCAATGAACATGTGCCTTTTGCATCAGAACTCGTTTATCCTGCATGTGAACCAAAAAGTGATTAATAACACAGGCCTATGCACATTTTGCTTTCTTAAAAGTGAGACCTATTCTTGGATATATTTGAGGTACTGATTCAAAAAATGGCATTGGTTTTTTCCCTATCACGTCTAGTTTGGGGGTATTTTATTTATTTATTTATTTTTCACATTTTTATACAGCCCTTCCTCCAAGGAGCTCAGAGTGGTGTGCATATTTTCTCCCCTCCTTTTTGTCCTCACAACAACCCAGTGAGGTAGGTGGGGCTGAGAGATAGTGACTGGCCCAAGGTCACCCAGGAAGCTTTGTGGCTCAGCGGGGATTTGAACCTGGATCTTCCAGGTCTTAGTCCGACTCCCAAACCACTACACCATCCTGGCTGCCATCCTGGTATGGCATCCTGGTATGGCATCACCACCTCATAATGTGAGTCAAGCAGCTTCCTCGTGAGAAACCCGATGCCATGGCTTCTTCATGAGGAAGCTGCTTGGCTCATGTTATGAGGTGGCGATGCTGCACCCCCAAAACTAGATGTGATAGGGCAAATCTTTCACTCTAACAACTATTACACCAGCTGGCTCTCTGTGAAATGGCAGGTGACTCCCTAGAAACAGCAACAACAGCAGTATCGCTGGTGACAATGGAATAAGAGTACCTTTCGAAGAGATGTGAAAGAAGAAAAAATGTATTCCAGTTTAATCCATTCTTTCTTCAGCCAGTTGATTAAAAAGACATATCCTTAATTGACCAAGATTTGTTTTATGGAGTGTCAGCCTTGTATGCGTTTATAAGCTGCATCCGTCACTAAGTAGCACTCAAGACAACGTACAACAAGAGCAAAAGGAAAATTATGAAAATGTATAACAAGCATCATCCGATACAGCACGTATCTGTTAGGATAACACAGTCTCAATAACTCCCTCTGCCAGAAGAAACTAATTACTCATACTTTAACGATGCATTTTTAGAGTTCAGAAATGACACTATGGAAACACACACACTTTCCTAAGGGGAAAGCTACTGTGAATTGTCTTTCTGTAGATTTAGAGTTTGATAAATCTGCCCACTCCCCTTCACCATTTATACCCAAAGCATCAACAGCATTTCTAGTCATCGCTCAGTGGTAGAACACATGCCTTGGAAAATCAAGCCAACACGTTGATGCCTTTGCCACTCTGTCTCTCAGAATGGGGAGAGCTTGTGTAGTGTTGATCCTGTCACTTCTCAATTAATTTAGGAGCAGTGACAACAACCTCCGATGGGGGACAGTCAGAGAAACTCATCAGGGCAGGAGTCAAAACTAGAGAACACGCTGAGAGCCTGAATGACTGCAGTTGCCCAAGCAAAATCCCAGCCTGAACAGGAAGTTTTTCTGTATAGTTCTTTCTGTTGAAGAGAGGCAATGCCCAGCCTGAGTGGGTGGGCACACACTCTAGTATCTGGAGCTCTTTCCGCCTAGGGGGATGCTGTAAACTGTATCCTTCGTGGGCTCTTTGCAGGGAGCTGTAGTTCCTGGTTCTAGACTCAACAGTTCCAGACTGGGAGCCACTGGGATTCCCTGACATGATGATCTCAGTGAAGGCGAATGAAGCAAGTTAGAATGAGGGCAGTGCTTTGTGCCTCATATTACTTACAGTGTGCGTGGTGTTGGAATTAGAATGCAACACCGCTGCAGGACTCTGGAGGGCAGTGTCCTGTCCAGACACCTGAGACCCGTTACTTGCTCTCTATGACCCTTGCAGGAGTTGCGGTCCTTGATGTTATTTTCTCCTTGCCTTTTCTCCACACTCTTTGTCTCCCAGACCATCATAGGGGAAGGATGGAAACTGCCTGAGCTGCTCCTGTGTATGTTTATTGACAGCAGTGAACATGGGTGATGGAGTTTACCATAGGAAAAGGGTCTTTCTGCTGATTGCTCTGCTTGCTAGAACCCCTAGAGCAGGGGTTCTCAACCTGTGGTACGAGTACCCCTAGGGGTACGCGGACCATCAGGCGGGGGTACCCGAGAGCAGAGGCGTCAACAGAGCCTGGTGGGGGGGCGGACCGCCAGGGGGTGACGCCGCAAGGGGGTGACATCACCCGCGCGTCACCGTCGGACGCTCCGAGGCCGGCTCCCCCGGCCTCGGAGCCTCTGGAGTCCGGAAGCTCCGAGGCCAGGGAGCAAGCCTTGGAGCGTTCGACCCCGCCGGCGCTCCAAGGCCTTCTGAAGGCCCGCTGGCTCAAAATGTAAAGTTTTACGTTTTCGTGCATGCGCATTGCTTTTCTGAGGGCACATGGGCAGCCCTTTGCCCTCAGAAAAGCAATGCGCATGCGCGAAAAACGTAAAACTTTACGTTTTGAGCCAGTGGGCTTTCAGAAGGCCCTGGAGCGCCAGCGAAGCCAGTCGTTCTGAGGCCGGCTCCCCAGCCTCCAGTTCGGGGTGTGTGTGTGAAACCCTAGGGCGGGGTGTGTGTGTGTGACGCGCACCCCCCAGCCCTAGGGTGTTACGCGTCTAGCGACGCTACTGCCCGAGAGGCTTCCCCTTATCAGCTAAGATCAGCTGGTTGTCGGCGACTAGAAGATTATTTATTTTTTTAAAAAAATATTTCCCCGCCCGCAAACTCCCCCCTTCTGTCTCTGATTTTGTTGGGCCTTCCACTCACTCACTCACTCACTCACTCACTCACTCACTCACTCACTCACTCACACACACACACACACACACACACACACACACACACACAGAGTTAAATAAGATATTTTTTCACATTTAAAATTGTTTTAATACTTTTTGTTTTTAAATGATTAATTAGCTAATTAATTAATTGATTAATCCAATTAATTAGCAATTAATTAGCAGGGGGTACTTCAGAAAATTGGACCATGATAGGGGGTACCAGGGCCTCCAAAGGTTGAGAACCCCTGCCCTAGAGTCCCTAGAACCCCCTTTTCCAACAAATGGGTGCCCATGCCGCAATATTAAAAAATGTCTGACCCGTGCAGGTTATAAATTCACATCACCACGCAAAGCAAGAGTTGCTTTAAGATTCATGTGTGAACGCATTCTCTTGTCTCATGCTCTCATGTTCATTTATCACCCTGAACTGAATGCAGGATGTCGTTGTAGAGAACTTCCTGTTCATACTGTATCTTGGGGTTGGGGATTTCTCATTTCAACGGAGAGCGAAAGTCTAATCAGATTAATTTTAATTCTCGGATGAACTCTGGCACCCTTGAACCGCAGAATTGCCGTGGTTTTCCAGCAGAAGAAAGATGAGTCACACACATTGGCCCAGGAAGAAATGGGAGGCTGATGCCATGCTGAAGGGGTTACTGAGATTTCAACATTTGTCTTCCTTGCCCTTTGTAACACAAGGTTTTCATTCCGACTAAAGGCACAGAAGAGCAACTTTGGTGGATTAAGCCAATGCCAGCATTCTGTTTTCAGCTGTGGCCAACTAAGTGCCTCTGGGAAGCTTTCAACCAGAGCATGAAGACCGCAGCCTTAAGTGCACATACGAAGCAGCCGTTTACCACTGGTCTATATACCTCAGCATTGTCTCCACTGATTGGCAGGGGCTCCCAAGGGCTGCAGACAGAAGTCTTTACCAGCTCGTGGGAAAGGGGGGGGGGAACTATTTATTATCTCTCATATGGCACATTCACATCACATTCCAATAAAACAACAACAACATTAAAAACAATAAATATATGATATCAAATACTCAGTATAGGTAGGAAGTTACAAGCATATATCTAAGTTGCAAATGTAATTTTTTGCTTCAGTTGTCACATCCAGGAAATCAGCAAAATCTCCATTATAGGCTCGATTTTGGCATTCCATCACTATATGCCGGAAACTGAATGCTCAGGACCGTCTGCAAGTAAGGTTGCTGAGCCCTACTGGCCTGGAGTCAGTGGTATCCCTAGGGGGATGCGGACCACACCGGGTGACACCTGGGGGGGGGGGTTTGACACCACTAGTGGACAAAATTGTGAAAACCTTTGGAACATTTGTATGCATTTGTTCCAACATTATCTAGGGATAATACCATGATATTATACATATATAATTGGAAAGGTAATTTAATGCTGAATGCAATGAAACAACCCATCTTGAATTAACTGTAGTCTGTTAAAAGTTATGGCTAGATAACCAGAAACAGAAAACACCTGCCTTATATAACAAAAAGTGGATTTCCTTAAACTCAAAACTGGCCGATGAGGTGTTATGATGACACACCATGGAACCAATAAGGTGTTAGTACGAGTCAGCTCTCATTTCTATGTATCAGAGCTAATACTAGAACTCTTATTCAGTTGCGTGAGTGTCCTCAAGTTGGCCACTGGTTTTTTGTTGGTTACTGATTTGTTGGGTGACCTGTACTGTTATATATTGCTGCTTGCTGCTTTTCTGCTCCATACAGTGGATTTTATTGTTTTTAATTTATTTTATGTATTGTTTTTTGAATTATGTATTTTAATCCTTGTTGTAAGCTGCCTTGGGCATTTGCCTTGGCATAGGATAAGGTGGGGTATAATTTTTCTAAATAAATAAATAAATAAATAAATAAATAAATAAAATAAATATTAAAATAAATGAAGTTAATGGGGGTGACACCATGAGTTACCACACCAGGTGACATCCACCCTAGTGACACCACTGACGTGATGCTCTCATACCAGGTGATGCAAACCCTAGTGACGCCTCTGCCTGGAGTATCTAGGAATCAGCATCACTCTACAGGTGACTAACAAAAGCAGTCCTAGAGATTTCAACAGGGCTTCCTTGACTTAACAACATTATGTCATGTGTGTGTGTGTGTGTGTGTGGGGGGGGAATCTCCAAGAATAGCTTCTGTTAGTGCTGGCAGCTCTGTTCACATGCAGAGCTTGTGCCACTGGGCTACCGCCCCAAACCCCTCTCTGCTTGCCCCAGTATCTGATATCCTATCCACAAGTTCAGCGCTTTTGAGCATAGAGGGATTCCATTTTGCCGTCATGGGTAGCAGCTGTTGACAGACATTCTTGCAGCATTACTGTGTCTAATTCTCTTTAAAGCCATCTAAGCTAGTGGCCTTAACCTGGCTTTGTGATAGCAAATGCCGTAAGATAATTGTGCATTGTAATACCGTCCAATATTTTAGAACTCGTTAAAAGAAGGGTTTGCTCTCCTTCAGACACCATCTGATAAAATGCTGTTTCAGGGTGGGAAGGACAGGAAAGAAAGAGGGTTAACAAGACATGTGAAAGCACTGAGTGATTTTTTTTGATGGTGATTCTATTACTGGTGAACTTTTGGGGTGAAAAGCTTTGTATAAATATTCGTATTGACAACATTGCAATGAAACGTTTGTTTTAAAAAGTGAAGCGTTCTCCCCCTAACTCTTGATTGTCCTCATTGAATAGTCCTTGCTCTTTTTTGTTCTGCCTCATCCCTCTGTCACGAAGCTGTGCTTATGAAGCCAACATTTTTAATAGCAGCAGGCCATACTAAATCAGCAGGCCAGCACGGTCCTTATAACAAGGTGTTTGTTTGCACTTACGGAAGAAAGTTGGTTTCATTTCTTTGGATTGCGACTCAGGCAGTTAGGTGAGTCATTCACCTTTCACCAAGATGATGGAGCCAACCCTAGAATTATTTATCCTGCAGTAGAAGCTCGAGGGAGAAAATAGGCTCAGGAATGAATGGTTTCGATTAAAGCAAGTTACCCTTTTGGTGTTTTCTGTATTATACATGCCCAAAGGTACAAGCAATGTTTAAAAACATGCTGAATAGTACTGGATACAGATATGACCAGCAGGGAGATCACAACTGATTGCAAAGTCCCTTATCATGGCTTCCTAGGGCCATTAGGTGATGTTTTCTGTACTTGTTCTAGGGCAGTGTTTTCAAACTTTCTCCTTTATGGGAACCCTTCCCACAATTCGTCTCCCAAGGAACTCCACCTATCTTGAACCCTCAAACATATCCCAAGCCGAAAATAGGGACACTTGTATGCTTTAATAACGACAGAGGCTTGTGGCACCTCAAAGACAAATACATTTATTCTGTAATAGTGTAAGCTTTTGGCTGCCATAGGCCATCAGGTGCATGAACATATACATGGCTGTTGTCAAGAAGTAGGGGGGGGAATGCAAATTTTCTGGAAAAAAAGGGGTCTCGTTCCATAGCAAGGCTGCTTCTCCTTGAGTGCCACTGACACTGGATAGTGTTGCTGTATTAGATAATTTTTGGGTATACCTGGAACATAAGCCCTGCTGGATCAGGCCAAGGGTCTATCTGGTCCGGCTTCCTGCATCTCACAGTGGCCCCACCAGATGCCTCAAGCCAACACTTGTCTTGCACAGAGCACTCAAGACAACAAGACACCTGTATCTTGTTACCACCCCCTTGTATCTGGCATTCAGAGATGGAAAGGTCCTTAGCCTGTTGGGGTGTTTTGAGCACCTAGTCTCTCCTAAGCACATTCGCTTGGAAGCACATTCCACTGAAAATCAATGCATTTAAATCGGGCATACACAAATTCGATTGCCAGCTCTCCGAGAGCCTTTGGCCTTCTGGTAAGCAGGATGCTCAACAGCATACAGACACCCCTCCCTGGGTCCCTTGTTCACTCTGCAATTTGGAGAAGACACTTGTAGTAGTTCTAATCTACTCCATCCCCCAGTGCCATCTCCTTCAGTTTCCTGACAGCCCAATCCTGTGTAACTCTTGCACCGGTGTAACAGTAGATCCACCAATGTAAGAGCACTTATGCCAGTGTAACTTGCCGTATGCTGACAGATGCAGAACGGACACCGGCATAAAGCCCCCTCAAACGCCACACATGCACAGTTTGGATGAGGGACGGATGCCAGCACAACTTCGCTGGTGCAGGGCGCATTCCAGGGCCATCCGAATGCCCCTGGAATGTCCCCTGCGCCAGCAGAGTTGCGCCGGCATCTATCCTGCATCCAAACTGCACATGCATGTCTTCCCAGGGGGGTTACGCCAGTGTCCGTTCTGTGTCCGTCGGCATACAGCAAGTTACACAGGCATAAGTGCTCTTACACCGGTGGATCTACTGTTACACAGGATTGGGCTGTGAGTCTCCTTAAACCTGACAGAGTAGTTGAGTGGGGCGATGGCGACCACAGCAATGCAGGGGAACATATTTAAGAAGAAACCCCTTCCAGAGATTTCCGTGTTCCAAGCCACTAAACCTAACATGTTATTAATTTTGGTAAAGATTGGTTTTAAGATAAGCCCTTAATTGAAATGAACATGCAAACGAAATTATTTCTAATGCTCTCTTCTTTTCCACTTGTCAAACCTTAGGTAGGTAAAATCTTTGGCAGGGAAAAAAGGTTTGTTTGACATATGGGAGGGAATGTTTGTGTAATTATAATCAGAATGGCAGACTTATAGTTTAAACACCCTGATCACTTGCGAAAGCATGAACCTTCACATTTTGAAAAGAATTCATCTTTTTCTAAGAAGCACCTACAGTGTTTGTGTTGGCAGGTTCCCTTCCTTTTTATTTACTATCAATAGTTTTATGAAATAATAAATTGTGCCCAGATTTTTCAGGTTTCTGTCATCACCTATCCCCGGCAAAGCGCTTCCAGGAATAGAGCTACTGCATGTAGCTGTTAACAGTGTGGGAACCGTGTTGAAGTCTTAAATTACTTTCAGTAAAAACAGAGGTTTAGGCTTGCATTGCACAATCATTCCAACAGACTGTTTTATTATCCGAGGTGGCCTGTCAAATCAGGAAGCAGCTCAGGTGCTTGGATCTAAGTTCTCAATCATCTTAAATCCTTGGGATTCCAGTAGGACGACCGAGGTGCAAATTTCTTCCCAGAAAATGTAATTACCTTAAATTTGGTATGGATTGAATGAAGCATCTGTGCCATGTACAGGTTTTGAGAACTGAAGGCCTTGAGCAAATGTAGGCAGGTATGATTACACTGATAAGGCACAGATTGCAAGGCCTTTTGTTTCCATGTTTGCCCACAGACAAGAAAGGTAAGGTGATTTTTTGTATTGTATTATTATGGTGCTTCCCTCTTCCTCAAGCAGTGATACGTTCCAGGGGCCATAGTACTGGGTTTTGTTCCCTTGAAACAAGAGAGCACTGGAGCCTTACAGTATATTTCTAATATTTTCTTTTTTATACAAATGTAAAAGCAAAGCATGAGAGAAGTCAAAGATGCACCTCTTCGACAAGGCAGAAGAGGTGAAACTCTCTCTCTCTCTCTCTCTCTCTCTCTCTCTCTCTCTCTCTCTCTCTCTCTCTCTCTCACACACACACACACACACAAACACACACACACACACACACACACTGGCGTCGACAGGGGGAAGCGGGGGGGCGGGCCGCCGGGGGGCGTCGCGCGTACAGGGGTGACGCGCGATTCCCCCCACTTACTTTTTTTTTTTTTTGGGGGGAAGAGAAGGTGGGCCCGCCCGCCCTCCCCTGTGTCCGTTTGGCTCCAAAATGAGCCGAAAACGGAGCGGGGAGGGCGCTCTGCTCCTGCGCGTGACGTCACGCGCGGGGGCGGAGCCTCCCCCTTAAGGGCGACGCGCGTCCCCGCTCTGGGGTGACGCGCGTCGTCGCGACGCTGCTGCACACACACACACACACACACACACACACTCCATCCCTTAGAAATCTGAGGTGGGTATCTCATTCAAAAACCTACAGCGCAATCCTGTGTATGTCTGCTCAGAAATAAATCTCATTGAATTCAATGGGACCTACTTTCAGGTGTGTTTAGGGTTATCAACTATTAAGGGACCATCTCCAGATGGGCAGCCCAATCCAACATAACCCCCCCAGCATCGGAACAAGTGTTCCGGCGCCGGAAGGAGTCGCAAACATGCCGTAAGGCACGTTTGCGCCTCCTCGAGACCATTGGCCTCGACTCCCCATTACATGATGCTGATGCCTGCCAATTGGCATTGCACTGTTTTCTGAGAGGACTCTGAGGCTCCCCTGGCTGGTTTCCGCGGCTCCCCTGCGAACCACGCCTCCCAGTTTGGGAACCACTGGCCTAGTTCTTACGTTTAAATCAATTCTTCCTACGGGTGTATATACGCAACAGGAATTAAATGTGTACACCTGTGGATCCAGAAGAAACCTTTAGCAAAAACTGTGAGGCAGCCCACATACATGGTAGAAAAATGCACCTCCATAAAAATCCCTGAACACAGAAAACTAGCATGTCAGGGAGGAAACTGACCAAGTCCTTTCTCCCTGACACGCAAGTTTTCAATGTGTAGGAATCTATTTCCTCTCGGGTAAGCATTCTTTCATATATGTGTGGCTATCCACTTGCAATCTGTGCAGGCTTAGTGAGAGCTAGGCCCTAGTTTCTGTGGCTTGTTGGGTTTAATTTGATTCATGAACGTCTACATACAAGCTCGCTCTAAATACTGATCCCCCCCCCTGTTTATAACCTGCTCAGAGGGTCATATTTTATCTGTCATCAGTGTTAAAACAACTGATAGATTCACTGTTAATTCCTCTTTGGAGAAATAGAAATAGCTTTTCGTGGCTGGTGATTCGTAGATTTTAAACTTTCAGATCTGTTTCCTGTTGAGCAACAATTGGGCTCACAGCCAAAGCTGTTTGCTCCCAAATAGCTTTCTCCACAGCAAATTAGAAGAGAGCAAACCTGAAAAC
The DNA here is from genome assembly GCA_026170595.1 of Plestiodon gilberti rubricaudatus. Taxonomy (NCBI): domain Eukaryota; kingdom Metazoa; phylum Chordata; class Lepidosauria; order Squamata; family Scincidae; genus Plestiodon; species Plestiodon gilberti. Next base: position 19,667,543 of record JANXHW010000002.1, on the reverse strand, counting down.
CCATCATCTGTCGTGATCCCTCTATCTTCCCCCATTCAACTCTCTTCAAAACTATTATCCATCACCAGCCTAAATGTTTTATGAACTAGCATGTTTATTTGTGGCACCATTCTTATGCAACAATAGTCATCATGGCCTCTAGTCATCTCAGGTTCCAGATGCAAACATTTCTAAAACTTAGGAAATATGTAGTCAAAGTTTATGTAATTGTAGCCAGAGTGTTGCTATTGTTTATTATTATGACCCAAACACCAAGGTCACATCACACCCTTCGTGTATAGGAACATTTTCTTATGTAAAGGACAAATTCCTGCTTGCTTTATGTGCAGGCTGACAAACATGTTGTTTATTGCTAGAATAAGGTTGGGCAGAAACAGAATAGAACCAGTAAGAAAAGTCTGCAGGGTGGTGATGGTGGTGGAAGTTGTACTAATAAGGGGTTTGAAATTTAACTCCATAATGGTCAGATTATTACAACGCTGACAAGTAATTTTATCTGGTGCCAAAACATTTGCACCTTCCGAAGCGATTATGATGACAGCAGAATTGCTGAAACCAGATCCTTTCATTAGTCCTAGATGTCCTGTGTGTACCAATGTGACCTTTTTTTAAAAAAAAAAAAAATCCTATAGGTGTTAATGTTAACATCTGTTTGCAAGGAGCATTTCACTAAAGTATTGTGAAGGTTAATGGGGACTAAACTGTTTGGATGTTGACTTCTGACATTTCACTCTTTTGCTGGTACTGTGTTTTATGTCCCTCCAAATGGGTGCTAGGTTTGTTAAAAAATATATCCCGGTAGGAAAAAAAAATGCAGGACTCCTTTATATGAGCTTCTCTAATAAAATATTTTTCTTATCATCACAGGGTGAAATGTTGAGCTCAGTTTGTCACCAGGACAGATTTCAAGCCAGGAAACCAAAGGAACTTGAGGCTTGGTCTACACACGAAGAGCTCAAGCATGGGGATAGGAAGGGAAGATGTTAGCCATGCCTGGCAGGACCAAAAGGACTTGACTTGGGCTGCAAGTCCATCACCATACGGAAAACACGGAGGCTACACTGTAGATCACGCCTGGAGATTAGGATTGCCCAATGACTTGGCCAGAGATCAACCATTGCCTTTAACATTCTTGTTAAGATGAGAGAAAAGATCACGATGGCCTCTCCAGTTGGGCCTGGTGCCAGCCCCTTCCCGGTTGTGCTATTAATAAACCCTACAGTGCCGCCTTCACTGCCAATCAGGAGGGCGGAGAATTCTCGCCCAAACAGCAGCTGTAGTGGGGAGCAGAGAGTCAACCATCCGTCGAGCGCACAGTCGTTAAGTGGTCCCAGCTGGGGGCGGGCCCACCACCCACCCTGGGGCCACTCAGCAGCAGTATGCTTGCATGATGCTCTTCTTCACTCCTCCCCACTCCCCGTTGCTTGTCACCCTCTGCAATTGTCCCAATTGGGGCTGATGGTGAATACACCACTGTGGGGTTCCTTCCTTCACAGCATGACACTTGTCTCTTCTCCTGTCTTCACGAGAGCTTGAAAAGCAGTGGCTGAACTCCGGCCACGCAATCTGGCAACCCTATGGTGGATGTTGACGCTGACTTATTTCCCTGTATCCAAGTCCTGTGAGAGTTGATGGAGCCAGCCAGAAGCAACACGGACGGAGAACGAGGCAGAGAGAGAAACGGGCCACCGTTTTGTTACATGCTCTCTGAAGAGCGACGTAGCCAAGCATTTATTGATTGATTGAAACCTGCAGAAAGCTCTGAGTTGCAGGCCCCAGCACATTTATTATTTTTAAAAGATTTATATACCACGTTTCCTATGCTTTATGGGAGTCACAGTCAGTGGTGTCATTAGGGTTGGTGTCACCAGGTGCAGTAACTCATGGTGCCCCCCCCACTTTATTTATTTTGATATATAACAGTACAGGTCACCCAACAAATCAGTAGCCAACAAAAAACCAGTGGCCAACTTGATGACACTCACGCAACTGAATAAGAGTTCTAGTATGTGTGAGTAGATAAATAGGTACTGCTTGCGGGAAGGTAAACAGCACTCTGTGTTCCAGCCGCATGCTATGCGCTGCGGCAGGGAGAGTCATGCCAGCCACATGACCACGGAGGCGTCTTTGGACAACGCTGGCTTTTCGGCTTTGAAATGGGGATGAGCACCATACCCTAGAATCGGACACGACTGGACTTAATTGTCAGGGGTCACCTTTATCTTATTAGCTCTGATACATAGAAATGAGAGCTGACTCATACTAACACCTTATTGCTTCCATGCTGGGTCATAATAACACCTCATTGGCTCTCAGAACAACCGGTCTCATTGGTCAGTTTTGACTTAAGGAAATCCACTTTTTGTTACTTAAGACAGTTGTGTTTTCTTTTTCCAGTTATTTGGCCATAACGTTTGATATAAAACAGATAATTCAACATGGTTTATTTCATTACATTCTGCATTAAATTACCTTTCCAATAATACAGTATGTAACTTTATGGTGTTATTCATAAATACAAGGTTTTCACAGTAGTTATCGCTCCCCTCCCACTCAGCGGTCTGCACCTCCTAGTCATAGTCCAATCCTATCCCCCACTATTGATGATGATGCAGCCGTGCTGATGGAGCACGCACTGCATCCAATGGGGGGGGTCAAAAGCAGTGGCGATTCCCCAACCGACCCCCATGCCAGAAGTGACGTAACGGCTGCAGCCGTTATGCACCATACCGAGGCGTAGGGTGGGTTGGAGGGCCAAAAATGCTGCCGACACTCCTCACTCGCCCCAATGAATGGGACGATTTGTGCCTCCGCCGTCCGCCGTGACACCCCCCTGCCCGCCTGCTGCTTAAGGCCCAATCCTGCCGCTGGGGGCCCAACGCCCCCTCCCTGACAACGCCTCTGGTCAGAAGACCATCCAGAGGTAAGTAAAAACTGTTTTACAACTTACCTCTGAATACGCCTTCTGGACACCGATGGGTCTCTTCGGACTCACACCAACTATATAGCTGACATAAATCCAAGGAAAGAAAGGGAGTTGGGCAGGCTGAAAAATGGGGGATTCGATCCAGTGTGCATGTTTGCTGCCATGATCTACTTTCTCTAGCCTGCTCTCTAGCCCTGCCGTCCTCCCTCCCCACCCCTGAACTCTCCCAAACGTCCCCAATCCCTGCCCCTTCCCCCACCTCAGAACTCCCCCAAACTTCCCTCCGCCCTTGCCGCCAAATTACCAAGACCAGTGGAGCCTCTGGCCATTTGTGACAGTAGCCCAGCTTTTGTGCCACCGCAAAGGTTCTTGCACTGCCAGAGCATGAGATCTGGCGACACAAGGTGCAGGGTGCCTCTTCCTTTAACCATTGGAATTTGGGCAGGTGCAGCTCATCATGGAAGGGTGCAACAAGCTACACAGGCCCAAATTCCCTCTTCTTACAATGGGTAAAGGTATAGGCATCCTGTCCCTTTTTGGGTATGATCAGCCTGCCTAGCCATAAGTGAGTCTAGATCCGCAGGTGAGAGAACAGTGTCTAAGGGTACGTGGCAAATTCTCATTTTCTGTTAGAGATTAAGGTTGCAATCCACAATCCACTCACCACCCAGTAGTCCAATTAAAGTCCCTGGCCCATCTTTAGATGTTGGATTATGGCTTGTTGCTTAAGTCATGCCTCTCACCTAGTGTGCCAGTCAGATCTCTAGATCCTACAATCCTTTCTTATACATAAGTTAATGGATAACACCAGGGCTGGTTCATCCCTGAGGCCAACTGAAGTGGTTGCCTCAGGCCGCAGATTGGTGAGGGGCTCCCATCTCAGTCCACCTACTTGCCTCCACTGCTCCTCCTCCTCCTTCCACTACCAGGATTGAAAAGGAAGAGGGGGACAGGGAGGAAGAGGAAATGTGGAGGGGAAGAGAGAATGCTGAGCTTGAACACTGGAGATTGGAAGGAGAAGAGGCCGGCACATGATTGGGTAAGGGAGGTCACATTTGGCATGCTGCCTCAGGTCAGGTGTCAGGAGGTCTTGTGCCATATGGGGTGTCCCTTTCTGGCATTCTCCTGTTTGCCCTGCGCCTGCATTCAGGCCCAATGCTCCAACAGAGAATATTAACCATTACCCGCTTTTCCTCTCTGGCCCTGAAGTGGTTTGTGCTGTGCCGACTGGATCGTGCAAGCAGAAGTGAGATTTGCTGGTCAGCAGCAGTTTACAATGAAGCTGCGACTTGCATTCTTTCAGTTCCTCTGCTGGGCGTTTGTCTTCTTAGCATCTGACTAAACCAGGGGCGATGGAACAGGCTGCCATTTGCTCAGCGATTGTGAGCCAAACAAACAAACTGAAACTTGCTACTACCACACTGTCTTCAGCGGCCTCCCTTCTAGATCTTCCCACATGACACAAGACTTTGTTGTCCTCCTTCTTAATTCAGGTGTTTGTGTGTGTCATCCTTGGGGGTGGGGGTGGGGTGGGGAAACCCCCCATCGCTGTGCTAAATGCTTAAATGTCTCTTCTCAGTTTACTAATGCAAAGAAAATAGATTGCAAATGCTGATCCAAGAGACAGAATCAAAAGATCATAAGCCAGAAGTCATACATAGAAAGCCAAATTGTTTAATTTGTCATCAAAAATATCCCATCAAATATTTGTCATCAAAGTGGTTTGTGGCTCCCCTGGCTGATCAAAACTCCTTGCCACAGGAGGTGGTGATGGCACCTGGCCTGGATGCCTTTAAAAGGGGATTAGACAGATTTATGGAGGAAAAGTTCTTCACAGCTTACAAGCCATGATGGGGATAAGCAACCTCCTGGTTGGAGAAGTAGGTTTTCTCTGTGCCAGGTGCAGGGGAGTGGCAGCAGGAAACAGGTTATCTTGTTGGCTGTGTGCTCCCTGAGGCATCTGGTGGGGCCACTGTGTGAGACAGGAAGCGGACTAGATGGGTCTTTGGCCTGATCCAGCAGGGCTCTTCTTATGTTCTTATCCCCACCCTCCCAGTGGTGTAAGCAAGACATTACCATCAAGGAGAAGCTGCGCTGGGCCATTAATGGAACTTCCCTGTCTTGTAGGCATGTCTAATGTTATGTTTTTCTTGTTGCTGTATGCTGACTGTGTAGTTGACACACAAGATAGCCAAGCGAGGTATACTGATATGTCTTTTCTTTCTTTTTTTCAAATTCCAGTCTAGAACACTTTAAATAGTTTTTCTGTTTGGATTGCAACACATGCAGTACATCAATCGTTGCGACACACAGTGAAAAAAAATCATTTCAGATTTCACTTTGTTGCTTTGTTTGGTAGCCTAAGTAGTTTTGTGAGCTCATGCCAGCAATTTACTTTGTTTCATGTAATTTGGATAGTTGCTTTGATTCCATTTTGATTACTTTTTAAATTGTTTCCCATTGATTCAATGGGCAAAATTCAATTCACTGTAACTTTTTTACTTTCCAGGACTGTATGAAATATACTGGGATGGAAGCCCTCCATAAGGCGACAATTTCACCCAAAGAGATGCTGAGATTTTCATTTGAGGGGCAATTGAAGATTGACAATTGAAAAAGAATTCTGCTGGTCCCGCTACATGTTTTCAGAGCCAATTTGCATGAATGTGATATATGTACGGTCAATCCTCGATATCTGCTCACTCTGTTCCCACGGATTTGCTTATCCGTGGGGAACAAGAGTGCAACTTACCTCCTGCCATTCGCAGTCTCTTCTCAGCTATCTGTGGTCATTCTGAAGCTATCCGCGGTATCCACAGCCATTCTGAAGCTATCTGTGGCAGCCATTTTGAATCCACAGTGGCCATTTTGAAGCTATCCGCAGCCAATCTGAAGCTCTCCACGGCCATTCTGGGTCATCATGACAAAAAGGGATGCCAATTTGATTCTCCCCCCCAGACCAATTTTCCCATAGGATCAATGTGATTCGGTATCCACTGATTCGGTATCCGCTGGGTTTTCCAGGAACCTAACTCCAGCAGATAACAAGAATTGACCAGTGAGCCCTCCTTATATGTTGCCTTGGCAGCCGCGGATTTCACCATCTGAGGATCATCTGAGAGGGGCCTGTGGGGACTGCTTCCAGGTTATGTTGGGCCCACTCCATTGGCCTCCATGGACCTCAGAATGCCTCTCGGAAGTGACTTCCAGTTTAGCGTCCACCACTTCCGGTCACTTCCAAGAGGCTTCTGAGGCCCGCAGAGGTCATTGGAGTGGGTTGTGGGCCTGGCACAACCCTGGAGGCCTCTGGAGGCACATCCCGCTGGATTCCGGTATGTAATTGTGGCACCGCAGTGCGACTTGAGCATCCACAGATTTTGGTATCTGCAGGGGTTCCCCGAACCTATACCCCGCAGATAACCAAGGTCCCACTGTACTTTGTTTTCTGGTCAATTTGCACCAAACCCGCAGAAAATGCAGAGCTGACTCTTGAAAAGTTCCCTGAAAAAAATTCCCTAAGCTGTAGTAGTGTTTATTGGCTTGTATCCTGATTGAAGCCAACATGGCATCCGGAACCAGCATTTCTGGAGGACTACAAGCATGGATATTTGACTGCAAGATGGGAGTCTTTTGTTGTTGGGAAAGCCCCACTGACTTCAAAGCAACGTTTGCATGAGACGTTCTCAATAAATTGTTTCCTGAGAAGGCTCAATTCAGCATTCTGGGACAGAAGTGAAATTAAACAACTCCAATGAGCTCTGCATTCATTCTATCAAGCTACTGTGTCGACATCCTCCTGATGTGATTAACTGTCCTTCATTTCTGAAACATAAACACGGACTTTACGATACAGCTGTGCTCACAGCCAGCAGGTGAATTGGTCATAAATCAGTTATATAATGCACATTCCCCCCCAAAGTGGTGCTTCACATGCACCATAAATTATTTTCCACACAGTTTCACACATTTCAGAATGGAAAGTTTGGCTAATAAACATTTTTTTAAGAGTGCTGTTGTTGGAGGCACTGGAAAATGATCACATCTCTTTTTTCCAAGCAATCTTGCCAAAAAAAGAAACAGGGGAAGTGAGGATTTGCACATTAGCTTTATGAAAGTAGTCCCATCGAAAGTGAAATTGGTCTACAAATTTGGCTCTCCTAGGCCATAATATGCCAAGTACAAGCTCCACATTCATCCAGTCTAAAGCCAAGAAAATGACTTTGGAATGGTCTAAATCCTGGACTGCTCCCTGTTTCCTGTATGGCCCTTCCGTGTTCCTTGGTGGTGTACATTTCTGAGGACCCATACTCCAGCCTTGCAAATCAACCAGTGCCTATTGTCAGGGGCAGCTGGGGAGTACGGATAGCTGCATCTAAGGGTCAAACTACAGGTTAACATTAAGCATGTGATTGGAGCCTGCATCTATGCCTGGTTTTCATAATGAACACAACAAAATGTTGAGGGTTGTCAGTTGGCATAAAATATGTTGTGATGATATCCAATTAAACCAGTGTAGCCCTAGTGAAAACAAGATCAAGTTAACACAGGTCAGGGCCAAAATGATGGTAGCAAGTTCAGTGTCATTCACTGAAACTCCCACTTGCACAACCCTCAGTGTGATGGGCTAGTATGATAGAAATCTATATTTGTTTAGTATCAAAAAGTAAAGCTTTTTTTAAGGCTTCATTCAATGGCATTGCACAATCATCTTATATACAAACAGGTAAGACTATAGCCATGCTTACATGCCCTTTAAAACAAAGCAGGTTTCTGCTTGATAGTCTTGCTTGGTTTAGGTGAATTCCATCCTTGTGAAATGTGCCAGGACGATTTGTTATCCGACTATTGGAACATTTCCTCCTAGAATTTGCTGTGCATTGACAGTAGTTAGCTCTACAAATCAACACCCCCACCATTGCTGGTAGGGCATAGGCAGTCCATGTTCCAACACCAATTACTTTTTCAATACCATCAGTGGTTGGGAGAAGACTCCCATTGGACCGTTTCCTAGAAAGACCTAGAGCAATAATGAAATGTTCTAGGAAATGTCTCGAGTCTAGGACATTTGTCAAACATCATGTTCAGTTTGCGGGCAAACTGCATAGGCAGTTGAGTGGCACGACTACGGCCTTTAGGTCAATGGCGTTGGCTTTCAGTTACCGAGAAGAATGTGTGAGATTTGACTTCTGAAAATCCCACAAAGTGGGCACAAGCCATTTTTATGGTGAAGGGAATTGTCAGAGGGGTACCCAGGCTCCCCAGCAACTGGGGCGGAAAAGCCCGCCGCCCCATTATGCAAATTAAGTAAGTAATTTGCATAATGAGCTTTCGGGTTTTTTTAAAAGTTTTTTCGCGGTTTTTCCGCAAATTTAAAGTGTAAAAACAGGGATTTTCAAAGTGTGTGTGTGCTTTGCGGCCACTCAAAGTGTGTGTGTGCTTTGCGGCCACTTATCTGATCTCCAGGACATTCCTCCAGCAGGCTGGCAGCAGCAGCGACGATCGCAAACCTGCCGGACTCGGAGTTTGCTTGCGCATGCCCAGTCCGTCCTTGCTAACTTCCTGGGTTTGCGCATGCGTAAACTCCGGAAACTCCTGCGCCAGGGCACACAGCCTCTCCCTGCTCCGGGCGCAGGAGTTTCCGGAGTTTACGCATGCGCAAACTCAGGGAGTTAGCAAGGATGGACTAGGCATGCGCAAGCAAACTCGGCAGGTTTGCGATCGTCGCTGCTGCTGCCAGCCTGGAGATCAGATAAGTGGCCGCAAAGCACACACACACTTTGAGTGGCCGCAAAGCACACACACGCTTTGAAAAACAGGGATTTTCACTTTAAATTTGCGGAAAAACCGCAAATAAATATTCAAATTAAAGGATTCCCGCGCCCCACTCCCGAGCCTCTCCGCCCCTCCCAGAGCCTCTCCGCCCTGACGCCCTGGGGCCCACCGCCCCACCGCACCATGTCAGCGGACGCCTCTGGGAATTGTGCCTCCTTGTCCACATTTGGTGTTTGCAGGATTAGAAACCAAGAATGTGTTGCATATAACATCTGGCTGCCTGAATTAGCTAAGATTTTACCTTAGTATTTGGTGGGGTGGAGGGGGAGACAGATATATCACAATTAGAGAGAAAGAGAATCAGAATACAGGGTAAGGTGCATTTCAACCTGTTGATTTCAATGGATTTAGGAATGTCTATCTCTGTAATATTAACAGCCCAATTCTATCAAATACCCCCCCCCCAGCATGTGTGCAGCATCCTGCGGGGGTCAGTCCCGGAGGTCCCCTCTCGGTAAGGGAACATTTGTTCCCTTGCCTGGGGCTATGCCTCCACTGCCTGTATGGTTCTACTCACAAGTCCGAGTGGACCTGGGAAAGTGGATTGAGGCCAGGTAGGGGGATAGGATATTGGCGGTGGCATTTCTGCCAATACCACCACCTTCCTGGCCTCGATCTGTTCCTCCCCGCCCCGATCTCCTTAGTGTTCCTTTCCCTCTCCACCCCATTCCGCCAACCCCACCTCCCTCCTGCCCCCTGTGCTGACTCACTGGTACTGGGGGATGTGGATGGACTGCTGACAGACTGCCTTATGGCACGTTTGCAATGGCTGCTGGAGCACTTGCTCCAGCGCCAGAAACTTCTGTTCAGCTGCATCATTAGTTTGAACCAAATATGATCTTGAGGATCCTACTTGCTCAGTCTCTTTGTCATAACACTACTTCTGTTTCTCTTGTCTCAGTTTATAATTTGATTTGCATGTCTCCTTTTATCAGTCTAAAACAGGGGTAGCCAACCTTCCACCATTAGGGCTCCTGTGTTCTTAAGAGTTGTGTAGAAGACAGAATCTTGGCAGCTGCAAGTGCTGATGGTGCTGCTAAAGCAATTGCACCTGCTGAAATGCTTTCACCTATGCAACCATTTAAAGGGCCAGCATTCATGTTGAAAGGTTGGCCACCACTGGTCTAAAACGTAGCAATGGTGCAGAAATAGGCGGTATCATTTTCAAATGCCTTTCTGTAAAAAAAGAAGAAGAAGAAGAAGAAGAAGTGCAAGTAACTCTACTACTTCCTATAGGTGTAATTCTGTAATCCATGCAGGACTATGTTTTCTTGGTCAGATTTCTCATTATTGCTGTATTTGCATTACTGTCTTGATCATGCCATTCTACTGTATTATGGTACCGGACTGAGGAAGGGACCTTTTATAACATGAACAATGTTTGCAAAGTCTTTTGCAAATATTTGTAAGTCTCTTAAGCAAAATCAAAGGGCGTTGTCATTCACAATCTTTTCTGGTATACCATGCTTTGCAAATATAGATTTGCAGTGTTGGATTCCTGGTTTAGTGGTGATGTCATCACACAAACACACTTCTATATATTGTGGGTAGTAATTAACCAAAAGAAGGTAGCATTCCCGTTTAAGCAAATTGTCTAACAGCTTCTGTCAAGAGTTTTCTGGAATGACATAAAGCAACACTGCTCAATCTCATTTTAGATAGACCAAATGATTCCTGCACCCGGTATTGTGTTTCTTTCCTTAGGTCATCTATGAATCTGTCATTTTAAACCATGAATCTGTTGGGTACACATAATTCCTCTCTAATCCCTTAATTCCAACAAGCACGGGTATCTTCTGGAACTTCCACTCTTCAATTTGGTCATCCCGGCAAAGTTGAACTTTTTAAAGATGAGTCAAGCTGTTATCCTTGGCAGCAACAGTCTTCATAAGCAAAACCCTTTAGTTTCAGTTCTGAGATTGACAAATAAAACATCATGAGGTATATGGCAATATCAGCTTCCTCAGAAATTACTTGTTCCTTATTTTCTGAGGAGAACTTTTTGCCTGGTTGATGTGCCATTTCTGTGTAGCAAGTTCCTATCTCTTGATGGCACTTTTGCGACACCCTAGGTGCTCGCTTCGCCGGCCTTAAATTGTGCAGGATTGTGTTGTAAGGCCTCAATAGGATTGAGGCCTCACACCTCAATGCTGTCTAACTTTGCACCCTGCGATGCAGTGAGGCCAGTGCATCCTCCGCCACATTCAGGGCGCAACGTAGGCAGGCGGGAGGTCACCTCGGGGGAAGGGAACAATGGGGCTTTACCCTGGGTAATTACTTCAGCTTCCCAAATGGGTCTCCTCAGATCGATGCCAGCTATTTAGCTGGTGTAAATCCAGGAGGCCCATGTTGGGAGAAACGGGCCTGGGAGGGAGGATAGGATACGGCGGAGGCCTTCTCTGCTGATACTCCTCCCAGGCCTGATCTGCCCACCCACCCCAAAACACCCCCGGAATGCCCCTAGAACGCCCACCCCTGCCCCTCCACCACCCGGTGGGGAACCTGCCTTCCCCCAGCAGGCTCTTCACTTCATCTGCGGCGCATAGAGCAGTGGCGTCGCTCCGGTAGGGGCGGGGCTGTAAGTATCGTTCCGTCCGAGTCCCTTTACCGAGCGAGCAGGAGGCAGCCCCGCCTCCTCACTGTCGGAGCCTTTCCCGTGCAGAGAAAGCAGCAGGCAAGAGACCCTGCCTGCTGCTTTCTCCGCAGGGGAAAGGCTCCGACAGTGAGGGGGCGGGGCCGCCTCCTGCTCGCTTGGTAAAGGGTCTACGATGGAGCGATACTTACGGCTCCACCCCTACCGGAGCGACGCCACTGGCATAGAGTGGCAGTGACCTCTGCGCCAGCGCTGCCTACTCACCGGAAGCCACAAATGTGCCTTATGGCCTAGATAAGCAAACGTGCCATATGGCCCTAGACCAACGATTGCACTGTTAGAACTTGAAGAATTGTTGCCCTATGCGGTTGATGAGGCTACTGCTATAGACCACAGGAGAACGACGGAGTTCTTAGGGGAAAGCATACCTCCTAAATCATATTAGGTTTGCAGTATAAGAGGCAACCTCTTTTTCTCAGGTTGCCTAACTCACACAGCTTGCGAGATATGCAAGGATCTGTACTTATTGAATATCAGACCCCTGGTCAGGTATATAGCTTATCTTCGGAGCATAGGCATATGTTTACAAAGGCCTGTTTGACTAGGAATCTCAGATGTCTCAGCTGCATTGGCCTTATCTATTTTTGCTTCTCCATGAAAACAAACAAAAAAAAAGAATGCCTTATTCATTGCAGACAGAGAAAGCAAAAACTTGTCCTGATCTGTTGGCTCCCACCCCGAGCCTTTTTCGGCTTCCCTATACCTTCAGAGTTTTGGGGGGTGATGGTGGAATGTTTGAACAAGCATGCAGGGAGAGACAGGAAATTTCACAATAGCCTTGGCTGGAAGCAGTAAGACATGAAAACCCGAATTTCTTCGGTGCCTGCAAGCTTTTCTGTCAATGTCACCACTCATCTTTCCATGCCATCATGCTTACTTGGCAGGCCTTCTCTATCCCCTACTTACCTCCAGAGAAATTTGCTGTTGAAGAATAAAAATATGCCTGCTGGCTGAGGTAGGAAGGGAGAGGCTTAGCAAGCCTGAATTTGTTTACCTGTATTTGGCATCTTTATCTAACTTTTTTTTTTTAATAAACCACCCAACCACAATTTTCATCATAAACTTGTTCCTGCAATGCTTCTGTAAAAGTCTCTCCGCATTGCCTGTTACAATTAGAGCATTTTTGAATGTGAGGCTAAAATTGACATTGAGCCTCTCCCTGGATAATTACATTCAGGAGAAGAGAAAGAGCAGGGGAAGGGGAAGATTTTTGTAATGCCAGATGTAATGGTGTGATGTTGCAGTGCGCCTTTTTTTTGACATGCGCAGTACCAACAGATTGGAGTCAAACTAGCAGCCCAGTTCTAATGAAGAGTTATGATAGTAGGTTCTGCTGTCATAAATCACTATATGGCGGCATGCAAAGCATACCACCGGTGGCTCTTTTGGAATCGCTGCCACAAATGGCGGCGGTGTCAGCAGCCTGCTGCCACTATCAGCTACCTGCACTCCTGCAGGTAAGCCAGCGAGGGGTAATCTGGCAGGTGTTGGGAGTGCAGAGTGCACTGCAGAGTGCAGGTAATCCAGCAGGTGGTGGGAGGAACAGGGAGGGGGCAGAATGGGGGCGTGTCTGGGTGGGGAGGGGGTGGGCAGGAGGCAGAATGGAGGAGGGAGTGGGTGGATCTCGGCGGCTCCAGCATGTGCCAGGTTCCTATCCCCATTCCCTCTCGTCTTCCCTCTCCCTTACTCTCCTTGGTTCTGTGCCAGGAAAATGGCTGGTGCAGATTTGAGGAGACCCATTTGAGCAGTGGAGGCTTGCCCCAGGGTACGGGAACAAAGGTTTTCTTACCATGAGGAGACCTCCATGACTGACCCCTCACCATAGGATGCAGCACACAGTGCCATAGGAAGCAATGGGGCGGTCCGCCCCAGGGCAGCAAGTGGGGGGGGGGAGTTTTGACAAAGCGGTCGGTGGAGGTATTAATTGCACCAAATAGGCGGGCGGAAAATGGCTGGGCCGCGCCGCAGATTGGCCCGCCTGTCCAGGCTCCTTTGCTGTCTAAAACAGTGAAAAAATGCCAGGGGGCATGTTTTGCCGCAATGCGGCGGGGCAAGGATGGAAGCAGTGGGGGTGGAGCTTCTGCCGTTCCACATGCGGGGTGTGTGTGACGAAGAGGCTAACTACACTTCTGGCAGCACACGCTCCATTGGCACAGCTGCATCGATGGGTTTTTTTTTAAAGTTAGGATTGGGCCCTAGATGTGACAGCTGCAAATCTGTCTGCATTAATGGGGGTCTGTCCCAAGTGTTTGAAAAAGCAAGGGGTAGAGGGTCCAAAATGTAACAGTAAAAGGGACGTACAGATCAGGATGTGTGGATCCCTTTCTCTGCCTATGGTTTACCTCTCTGGAGTCTATCCCCTAGCTATCTTCTGAACAGTAAGGGAGCTCAGCTGGGAGAATACTTAGGATGAGAGTTGTGGGGAAGTAAGCAATGCTTGCAGAGAGGGTTCAGCACCTCCCTTGTGAGCATCCCTTTCAATGAAAATTAGAATCTCCTTAGTTTATGTATGAGTGTGACAGACATGTATTTAAAGATATGAGTCATAGAATCAGAAGGGACATGCAAGATCATCAAGTCCAGCCCCCTGCTGATGCAGGCAATCCACAACGACAACATCCTTGAGTGCCAATGTAAATGTGCACCATCCTGCCTGCTGGTCTGCCACCATCATATCTAGTTAAGTCCTGAATATATTCTATTGTCCATGTGATCATCACTTAACCTTTTCTTACTTTTTCAGTTTAGATCCTAACTTCTTCCCCTATTCTTGTCCATCTCACACAAAACCTGATTCTATAAACCCTACCCCCTCTCTTAAGTGCTGACAACCAACCTTGTTCCTTGTGTTAGGAGACCAACAGCCAGTGGTCCTGAGAGCCTAGGGAAAGCCCTGATATAGCAAAAGAATCTCACACAATGGTTTTTCCCCTCATATCTCCAAGATGCTAGGCTTAGCAGGGGCAGGGGCAGCTTGTTGCACCCTTCCATTATGAGCTGCACCTGCCCAAATTCCCTCTTTTTGCAATGGTTAAAGGTGTAGTCCCCCTGTCCCCCTTTGGATATGGTAAGTCTACAAGATGCTAAAGGCCATGGAAATGATCTTGTACAACTGGTAATGATGTAAATGTGTACTACTCAAAACATTATTCTGGGACCCAAAACAAATGTATAGAAACCCATGTGGAAATCAATATTTCCACAGATATACTGCATGTTTGGATGCAAATCCCATGTGGCTGTCATTATACAAGCTTGGAAAGAATGGAGAACAAACCTGAGTCCAGAACTCTCTTCTCATTATTGACAGGTTGGAATCCTATTTGATGGCCGCAAAAATGTTTTTTGTTTAAATATCTACCCTGCTTTTTGAGCCAAGAGGTGTTTGCATAATGTAGCAAAAGTAGGTACATACCACTGAAACTTAAAACAATGATCAACATCCAATTGACACTATCAATGAAACCTCAATAAACAGGGAAGAAAGAGCAGTGAAAGAACCTGACAAATGTTTGGCTATCCATATCAGCAAGTAGAAGCTACAGGACCTATGAATGCTTTAGCCCAGTGGTGGCCATTCATTTCAACATGAATGCTGGCCCTTTAAATGGTTGCATAGGTGAAGGCATTTCAGCAGGTGCAATTGCTTTAGCAGCACCAAGATTCTGCAGCTGCCAAGATTCTGTCTTCTACACAACTCTTAAGAACACAGGAGCCCTAATGGTGGAAGGTTGGCCACCCCTGCTTTAACCAGTTTCTTGGAAACCTAGAGGTAAAGCTTGGCGGACTTCTTTGGTAGTGATATGGATGGTGTCACTGAGATGGTCTTGGACGGGGGGTGACCCAGGATCTTCTGGAGGACGTATCACACTCTTTCATTCAAACAACCCATATCTACCTTGGGTCTACCTATACATTCTCACAGGCGCATGCATGTGCACTACAACCAACAAAGGAACAGTCTTGAATCAAGCTTGTGTTTAGTGTGGCTTGGAGGGATCGAATTCATGGCATGAACATTCCTGACAATCCCTGCCAAGTGCCCTTTCCACTCAGCAAGCCACCTTTCTCTTGTTTCCTTTCTTGTGGCATGGTCGACTTCCTTTAGCGCAAATTGCTCTGCCTCTTATTTCTCTCAGCATCTACTCAGATAAGATCGGCAGCTAGGCACACAGCCAGCTAAGGTTGATGTAGAAGAATATAGCAGAATACAGCAAGCATGATTATCAGCATGATCTGAGGGTGGAATTGCATGTTATCTCTGTAAACACCTGGTCCCAACTGAGAGATCATGGCATATGGCCCCACCTACCTCACAGGGTTGTTGTGAGGACAAAGAAAAAGGAGGGGAGGAAATATGTACACCACTCTAAGCTCCTTGGAGGAAGGGCGGTATAAAAATGTGAAAAATAAAAAATAAAAAAATATTATAAGGGTAGAAGCACTTGCAAGGTAGTGGATAGCAGGCAGAGGAAGGATTAAATAGCCCTCTCCCACTTCTTCCTTCCATGCGCTTCATGCGCTTCCAACCATCACATTAGTTTTATAAGGGAAACATGGAGTTGGAAATCCATGTTGCAAAATTGAATTGAGCTGAAGGTCCGTCATTCATTCATAGTCCAGTCCCTTCACCAAATGTTACACCAGGACACAGAGCATAGAGGGGTTAGCCCTTCAACCACAGGATGGAAGATTTTTCGCATGAGGCTTAAATTTCTTTAGGCAGGGGAGAGAGTTGTGCCTAAATTGCTTTGTAGTAGGAATGGAAATCTACAACAGTAAGAATGATACTAAGCTTACTAATGCCTCTCTTTTGCTTTGTGTTATTCAATGGTAATACATGTAGAATAATAGTACAGGAGATGCTCAGAAGAATCAACTCAAACTTCATGTTGAAAGTGCCCTTTGAGCTGACAGCTGGTTAAAGAAGGCATTGTTCTAGGCTTACCAGATCTCCAACCGGGACAGAGTGCTAGACCTTTAGGAGAAGGAATGAGGGCAGGTGTAGCTTGTTCAACCTTAGAGCACAACCCTAGGCATGTCTACTCAGAAGCAAGCCCCATTGTGTTCAGTGGGGCTTGCTTCTGAGTAGACATGCCTAGGATTGTGCTCCAAGGGTTTAACAAGCTACACCTGCCCACATTCCTTCTCCTAAAGTTCTAGCACTCTGGGCCGGTTGGAGATCTGGTAAGCCTACCCATACACATGCCACTGGCTCACTCAGCCCACACCACAGCAGGTGAGAGGGCAGTTCGTGGGCAGTGCAGGGGAAGATCGGGGGCAGGGAGTGGGCAGGGTGGGAGGGTGTGAGAGGTGGAGGATCTCGGGGGCAGTGGCACATGCCATGCTCCTATCCTCTTTTCCCAGCCTGACACATCCCTGACTCTCCTCAAACGTACACTAGCCAATTAGCTGCCATAGGTATGAGGAATCCCCTTGGCAGCCAGACGGCCTACAGGGAGGTAAGTAAAACAGATTTGTACTTTCCTCTTGTGGGCTGTCTGGTGGTTACTCCCTCCCCATAGCATTCAGTGCATGCTCTATTGAGTTAATAGAAGGGAAACATAGTACTGTATTTTCCCTTCTATTTCTCAATGGAGCATGCACTGAATGCTGTGGGGAGGGAGTAACCACCAGACAGCCCACAAGAGGAAAGTACAAATCTGTTTTGTTTATTGGGGGGGGGGGGAAGGTTGCTTTGTTTTTCTTTAGAGCAGTGGTTCCCAAACTGGGAGGTGTGGCTCCCAGGGGAGCTGCAGATACCAGCCAGGGGAGCCGCAGAGTGCCACAGAATCCTCTCAGAAAACAGTGCAATGCCAATTGGAAGACATCAACATCATGTAATGAGGAGCCACGGCCAATGGTCAAGGGAGCCATGGGTTGAAAAAGTTTGGGAAACACTGCTTGAGAGCATTGTGGGCCACTTTGATTGTATCTTAGAAGGGTGGGATAAAAATCATAGCGAACAAATGATGAACAAACCAACAATTAAAATAGATATAATGGTAATCAAAGAAGACAGAATCCATCACTTGTGTTTCCTTTACTCTTGTTTAAGTAATGAGACTGTTTTGTAAACTGGGACATATTTATAAACTGGGAATTACTGCAAGTTTACATAAACATCTCTAAAAAGCTGAGCCTGAAGGAAACATTCGCTTTTGTTTTTGTTTGTTTGCCTCTTTAAAAAGTTTGTTGCTATTGAGAAAAATCCAAAACTGAACTGAAACCAGGTTTGAATGCTTTATCAGCAGCTGCGAAACTCCATCCATTTTCTTCAGAACAAACCCTGAGCTATGGAACTGGAATCAGAAGAAAGGACTGAAAATTAATATTTCTTCCTGAATTGTTGTGGACATGTCTGGGAAAAAAAAACAGCTGCTTAGGGCAGGGGAAATAAGGATGGAGTGATGTTTCTATGGAGATGACAGAAAATATTGAAAAGGCATGAATATTTTTCCAGTACCCTTCCTGAATTTTGTTTTGGAACATTCGAGACTATTAGACTTTGGAGTCAGTATGGACATTTATGTGGTGACCCACAAGGAACATTGAACACCCCCAGAAAATCCACTTGTATTATTAATATTTTATAGCTTTTTTCATTTTGAAAGAAGCAACAAAACCAACAGCAAACATGAACACTCAGCAAGGACAGAGGCAACTAATGCTTTCATGTATACTACTTCCACATGAACATGCTCGGGCTCCTGGGTTGACTTTATGCCAAAAAACTGTGGCAATGATGGACAGGCAAAGGAAAGTACAAGCGTGCCTTTAAAAATCCAAGCAAAACTGGCAATTAAGCCTGTGGCCAACTAGCAGGTGATGCTAATTAGATACTCACCTGAGCTACCTTCAAAATAACGCTGCCTAGAACACTGAGCAGAGGACGCAAACGTCTTGCAACCCCTGAAGATGCTTTCCACAGCTGAAAGCGAAACATTGGGATCAAATCCTATGTTGTATATGAGTGTGTGGCTCGAAAACTCGAGCAATGTTTTTAATTATGTTTTAGATTTGCCCAGCCATGAAAGCCCTAGTGTGTTTGTAAAGGTAAAGATAAAGGTAAAGGTTTGGCTATCCATATCAGAGTGAGGCAATCTTGCCAATTAAGTCCAGTCGTGTCCGACTCTAGGGAGCGGTGCTCATCTCCGTTTCAAAGCCAAAGAGTCAGCGCTGTCTGAAGACGTTTCCATGGTCATGTGGCTGGCATGACTCAACACCGAGGCGCATGGAACGCTGTTACCGTCCCGCTGACGCGGTACCTATTAATCTACTTGCAATTTCTTGCTTTCGAACTGCTAGGTTGGCAGGAGCTGTCGCACGGATTCAAACTGCTGACCTTTCGATCGACAGCTCATGGTTCAGTGGTTTAACCCACTGCGCCACCCGCTGACTCAGTGTATTTGTACCTCCTGGTTATTCTACCATCTCAAAAAGCAGCATAAAGAATTGGGCCTATGCGCACATTGATGACTGCTAAAACATTGGCATCTGCCAATAGTGACCTCCTCCGTATATATTGGTGTGTGGGAGAGTAATTTATAAAGAGATTCTTTAGAACTCTTCCATTTGTTCAACTTAAGGACGGCTCTGAATCTGTCCTGTTTCTGGTCTTTCCAGCAAGGAAGGGAAGAGTTCCTGTTGAACTGGTAAGGTACAGCATGGATGAGTGGGGTCTGGGGAGCTATCCAGCAGCATCAGCCAGGTGAATGCAGGATCAAGGGCAAGTGCTGGGCATCAGGGAGCTGTCCAGAGCCAGCAAGAGGCAGGAGCTGGATCAGGGAGCTGTTGTGGTAGCAGTTTTTAGGAAGCAGCGGAGGCTTTTCATGTTAGACCATCTGACTGTCTTTCTCCCTTCTTGGTATATTGGAGGAGCCTTGGTCCTGAACACACATGATGATGCCCTGGTTTCTTCTACTGAGTAGCGCTCTGAAATAGAAAGCCTTGTGTGGCCAGGTGAGTGCTGTGTCTGAGCTTTGGTCGGGGCTCGCTGCTGTTTCTGTTCTTGAGCTCCTGGTGGTGAACACTGGGACCCCTAATGATGCAGGTTCTGTGAGTGAGGTACCATCTTGGGGTAGAATCTCAGGGGTTCTTTGAGAGTGCACGATTGTTTTCACCTGGTCCTAGTTCATACTTGGGACCATGATGAGTGGACTTCATCTGATTCTGGTTGTGGGAACTGATAGGCCCTGAGAATTGTTGTTCAGTCGTTAAGTCGTGTCCGACCCTTCGTGACCCCATGAACCATATCCCGCCAGGCCTTCCTGTCCTCCACTATCTTCCTGAGTTCGCTCATTTTCATGTTCGTTGCATCGGTGATGCTGTCTAACCATCTCATCCTTTGCCTTCCCCTTCTCCTTTTGCCTTCAATCTTTCCCAGCATCAGAGTCTTTTCCAATGACTCCTCTCTTCACATTAGGTGGCCAAAGTATTTGAGCTTCAGCCTCAGTACCTGTCCTTCCAGGGAACAGTCAGGGTTGATTTCATATTTGGCCCTTATTGCTAAAAATGATGACTCTCTAAAGAAGAACGTTGCGGATCAATCTGGGTGCTAACATTTGCACACCAGATTCACACAGAGTTGCTTATCTTCGGTTCAACTCCATACTGAATGAATTATTTCATAATGAAGGCTTGAAAGACGCAATTGTTCATAAGAGTTGAATGTGG
This sequence comes from Plestiodon gilberti rubricaudatus, assembly GCA_026170595.1. Classification (NCBI taxonomy): domain Eukaryota; kingdom Metazoa; phylum Chordata; class Lepidosauria; order Squamata; family Scincidae; genus Plestiodon; species Plestiodon gilberti. Next base: position 19,647,456 of record JANXHW010000002.1, on the reverse strand, counting down.
TGTGATAGCAGCTTTGTTTCCTGTGGTATACTCCTTCCTTTCTTTTGTTCCTGTATCTTCTCTGATCAAACAGGTGTTGTAGATTTTGAAGCACTATACTAAGCTTGCAAAATCCTTGAACAAAAATATTAGCAGGATCAGTGTGCACACCATGGGCAACAATGTCCTTGTTATGGCCCTTTCAGCTCTCTGAAAACTTTATCATACATTATCAGTCTGATTGTACAGGTTGGTCTACTGGGTTCTACATTGTTCTTTGCCACTTGGAGACTTCCGAAAGCCACCCTGTGGTGTGAACAAGATTAGAAAAACATCATACACAACCCATCCTTTGTGGTTTACTGGGACAAAGACATACAATTTTTTATTGGAACCCTTTTATTACTTCTTCAGCAGGCTGGGACCGGTTGATTGGTGTGATCAAAACGTTCCACTCGACTGCGCACCTCTTCCTTAAAATATAACCAGTGGCAATTGTATTTCCAGTTGCTGATGGGAATCATGCCCTTCCCCAAGAAGGCTTCACAGTAAGGGCAGGAAGCATCACCCTCACTCTGATTTGGCTTCATCATGACATCATTATGATGACATCATGAAGCAATCCAAGTGAGGGAGGGCACTGCTTCCTGATCCACTCTCTGGAGCCTTCTCAGGTGGAAGTGAAGCAGACCGGATGGTGACATTTCGAATGGAGGATATTTCAACTCGGCCTTAGCTTGGAGCAGTGTTGCTGTTTCTTGTCTATGCTGTGTGAAGAACTCCCAGCATGTCATAAGCACTAAGACTGTTCTTGCTGTGTCACTCTAGGCAACTCCTCCATCATCAATCCTTCTTCTGACTTCTGTGGATGTTCTTATCATGGTGCCTGGGGATTTATGCACATATCTTTTATCAGCTCTAATGGGAGTTGTGTGCGTAAGTCCCTTTAATCAAAGTATGGCTACCAAGATAGCCTATAATTTGCAGCTGGTGGATGTTTGTGCATATCCCAGTGTCATCTGAGATATTGATCTTCTGTGATTTACTCTTTAAAGAGTAAGATGAAACGTTAGAATATGGAGAAGTTATAAAAAGCTGCCCATGAGTGAGTAATGCTACGCAGGTTCCTCTTTATAGCAATACCAACAGGCAAGCAGATCGTTGTTTTGAGGTTTCAAAGTAAGGTCAATCTGGCCTTTCGGAAGAACACCTTATTACTGTTGACAGCATCCTGGAAAATGTGCCAGGTAATTAATTCTGTTGGCTATGGCATTAATAAATGGGTTGCTTACTATATTCATGCATCAGAAACTAGGGTTGTGACCTCATGACAAACTGCAGGCTGGAAAATCCAAGATAGCTCGACATTAACAACATGGAAAGCTCACAGATTTGAGAGTGATGTGATTTTTAATTATCTGTACAATTAATGACCACTGAACAAGTGCAAAGACAAATAGCCAACAAGTAAAATAGCACTGGAGTGTAGCTGCATAGAATCCCTACTTCACATAAACTTAAAAAATAACACACTTACATCACTAACCCATGCCTGTTTACTCTGAAGTAAGTCCTATTGGGTTCAATGGAACTTACCTCCTCTTAAGTATGCAGAGGATACCTTAGAATTTATATAGTGCTTCTTTGAGTGTTCAAAGAATGTCAAACATATTAGTTCAGAAACCCTTTCAGCCAACCTATAAGGTAGGTTAATATTATCTTATAACTTCCAGCAACAAAGAAGTTATGACTACTGGATTATTGCGAACTGTCATATTTGCATATACAAATTGAAAATATTGCATATTTTCTTCCCTGATGTGCATGAAGTAAGTATGCATTATTCCCCTCAACCAGTGGCGTTTCTACATCCCCCGTGGGGGGCACCAACATGACACCCCCCATGTGACGCCACACGGCCCGCCCCGGGGTGTGTGACGTCACTTTCACCACGCTGCCGCCGAATTTCAGCGGTGCCATGGCGCAAAACCACCCCCTAGCATTTTCGTGGCATTTTCGTGGCCTTTTCTGGGACATACAGAGCTTATCCTCCCGCCCTCCCAGGCTCTGTGTGGCCTAAAAAAGGTTGTGAAAATGCCGGGCGGTGCGTTCGCGCTGTAGTGCCGCCAAAATTCAGCACCGCTGTTCGACATCCGCCGTTCGTTCGGGGGAAAACTCCCCCGCCGTTCGACATCCCCGCCACCCAGGGGGCCGCCACCACCCCTGCCTCCCCTAACGACACCTCTGGGTCCCCTCAACAGGCCCCAACATTTAATTTCCCACTATTGCAATACGGGTAATCTTTATTATTATTAATAAAAATAGTATTTTATTAATAGAATACAGTATATATAATATATAACAGTAATATTTGTTTTTTAAATATTGGCAATAGTTGTAACCAAATGAGTGTCAATAGCTGACGAGCTTTGAATAATAAGGATTTTTTAGGATGATGATTGATGGATACAGTATTCACAGTCCAATCCTGTGTAAGATGTAGTGGCCGGCCTGAAGGGCTGGCCGCTGCAATCTATCCCGTACCTAGGCTGCCCCGGGGCAGTCTGGGAGCATCTCGAGGGAAGGGGATGATTGTGCTTCTTCTCCTGGCGCTTTTTTTTACACAGGATTGCGCTGTCAGTTTCAGAATGTATGAGCGGATTTATATGGTCCAAGGATGTATTATAAATGTGTTGATATATTTTTATTCTGAGCATAATAAATGCTTTAAAAACAATTGCATGTGAACCTGTTTACTGTGCCACTGTGCCAGCTGGGTCAATATTATCTTCAGCAACTGGTGGTGGTTCTCCAAGGGTTCAGGGGGTCTTTGCCAACACTAAGGTGGAGATGCCAGGGATTGAATCTGGAACCTGCAACATCCAAAGCAGGTGCTCAACCACTGAACTGTGTGCACTGACACGGAGAGAAAATAGCTGACCTAACAAGCTCAGGGCAGATATGAGTTTGAAACCAAGGCCTTAAAACATTACAGCACAGTCTGTTAGACACTATGCTACAGGTACATAGAAGGTATCCCTGAAAAAGGAGCTACACTGCATTTTTTCTTTCATAGAACAACTTCGGTCTGCTTTGGAATGCATATGACATATGCACTTTTCACCAATTATCATTCAAATTGGTGATAAGTGCATGTGTCATAATTGATAAGTATGTCTGTTGTGCTCCTTTCTCCATGCTTCTGGTGGAGTCCCTAGTTATTTATTTATATTTTATTTGTTATCTAAGAAGTATTAGTTATTCAATGAAGATTCATTCAATGCCTTACTTTATAGGGGGGGGGGGAGACACACACACACACCACAATCGCTTTTTGCAGTTTGAAAAACTGCACCCAGAAGGGGGAGTGACCGTGCAGGTGTTAGCCAATCAGGGCTATGCAGGGCCAGTTTCTGCTGCAAACTTTTTTCTGAAAGGAACATTCTAAGCAATATTTTATTTATTTTTATTTGTTTATTTGATCGTTTCACCTTGTTACTTCCCCTCAGTCCCCAACAGTTTAAAGCCAACTGCAGAACTGCTCCAGGAACTGGGGTGGGTGGCGTGGGAGATCGGTTGGTGACGTTATATGGGCACTAACCAAGAGGCATCTTCCACAGCTGACTTTTCTCTGGTTCACACAGAACTATACAGCACAACATTCAGAACTGTCCCCCCCCCCATTCTCCCTCAGAAAAGGATATGTTTTATGTGTTTGAGGGTTCTTTCAACAGCCCCTTGTGAGCTTAATTTTTTTTTTTTATGAGAGTCTTCATGCTAAGAATAATTGGGACAAGTTGGCAAAGTAGTTGAGTCACTGACACAAATGTAATATGTCACAGTACTTTGTTCCACCTAGGAATTCCAACACATTAATGATAATCTGGCAAACACTGTGGCAATATCCATGATACCTACGTTTCAGTGGCCAGCTGTTGCCTGTTAATGACTTGAACCAAAGAACATTTAATAGGAGAGGGAACAGCATTTCATTTATCCACTTGCGGCATAATCTTGTGTTACGAGATGGAGAAACTCAAAGTGGTCAAAGCAATAAAAAATCTAGTTGTTAAAGCCAACAGTAGCAACAATATATCTTACCATTAATAACTTGTTGTTTTCTTACTTTCAACAGTGCTGACATATTTTAATCACTAGCCCAGTTTCCCCAGACTCTTACATCAAGTCAGAAGTGGATGAGAGGAGAAGCACAGAGCTCCCTCCCTTCTGATTCTCCTTCTGTAATGTCAAGTTTCATGTAATGAATGACGTGGCATCACTACAGTGTGCATTGCCCTGCCCCAGCCATCGCCTTGCATTCTTGGCTGTTAACAGCAGAAACTGAGCACAATGTTGTCATGTCATGCTGCTGCGTGTCAAATTTGCAGCACAATCCTAATCAGGAGAAAGGGACGTTTGTCCCTTTTCCTTGGTGAGAGCCCCAGGAGGCCCAATGGGCCTCCTCAGATGTGCGCCAGCAAAAATGGCCGGCACAAATCCGAGGAGCCAGTGTAAGGCCCGGATCTGGTAGGATTCGGCAGAGCATGCCAGATAGGATTCAGATAGGATTCGGCGCAGCAGCGTCACCCCCGCGTCGCTGCCCCCCCATGGGTGGGTGCGTGATGTCACGCCCCACCTCCGGACACCCCCTCCTTGATTTTCACTTCCTTTTGGGGCCGTTCGGACGCGTGGATGCCCTCCAGCCCGTGATTCTGCCCCTTGAGGGGTCCACGCCCGGGGGCCCTGGGCACCACTTGGGGCCCTGGGCACCAAGACACCCCCCTGTATGACGCCTCTGATTCAGCAGAGCATGAACCCAATGATCCCTGGACTGGCTGGCCAATCCCACCACCCTGGTACGCCCTGGTCCACCCTCCTCCCACCCCTCCGACAACTGGCAGGGACTTACCTGCTGGCACGGTGGACTGGCACGTTTACGACCCCCTGATCCGGAGGAGCTGTTGCTCCATCGGCGCTTCTTTAGGCAGGATTTCGCCATAAACATTAAACTCCAGGCCAGAGGGCAGAGTAGACAGTCTGTAGCATACTCAATAAAATGTTTGAGCAACTGTAAGAAGGCCATTGTGTCCTCTTGAATAATCAAGGCACTGTTAAAACACCTTTATCCAGTATAAGTGGACCACAGCTGCAACTTTGCACATTAACTTGTTTAAATCCCTCTCACTTCATGAGGACTTAAGCAACCTACCTGTATAGATGATTGTTGGCCACATAATCAGTAACTTGTTGCCCAGTCCCCTGGAATGGGTGACTGTAGTAACCTTACACAGAGGCTGAGGGGGAAGTTATAACTGAGTCTTCTGCTTGCATTTGTTAAAAGATCAGCACAAGCGGCTGGGATTGCACTGATGAAAAATCTGTGTTGATTTTTTTTCAGTGTTTTAATGAATAAAGATGAGTGGAGAATCCATCACACTGTCAACTCTTCCTGCACAGCTACTTCATCCCCCACCTTCTCCTAACCTATTCACCTCCAGGGTTCATACAGAAATTTACACTGGTGTAGGAGGCAGGGCTTCAAACCTATCAGGCCCTATTTGTGCAACACTTGGAAAGATCCAGTGAGATATGCATCATCAGCCGTGCAATTTGTTACACCAGGTGACAAAACCTTGGTGAAACTAGATTGTAAATGTGTATGTATTTGACCTGAGAACAGTTTGACACCACTTCGATGTAGTTCCATCTCTGAAGCTCAGTTAGTCATCGCAAACTACAGACCACGTTCTAAAACTAGTCTTGGACTGTTTCATATCAGACTGCTGTCTGAATGAATGCTTGACTCCAGAGAAACTAGCAAGTTTTGTGGAGCTTGGTTTAAAATTTGTATCCAGCCTTTCTTCCATTTTGGATGAAGCAGCAAAGCTGTGTTTAGCATTGATGGGGCCGCCAGTAGCTTATTTTTCTCTGTGAAAGCTTGACAGCCTTTTCACCCGATGTACTGCCAAATGTTAGAGGTTTCTGGCTATAAGGTGAGAGTATGAATTTCATTGGGGGTCTGATTCCCAGCACAGCTTAAGCCAGTGGGAGAAATGGTTATAATGACGTCAATGGGTGAGTCAGAGAAATATCATTTCACACATTCTTAAGTGTTTGAAGGCTGAAATCTTCATTCTCTAGGCCACATTTTTCAGGAGTTTGGTTCTTTCCCAGATCTCCAAAATTATGCTTTTTCTCCATGGGTTCTCTGCAGTCCCAAATATGAGAATAATTCTGCCTAAACCTGGCAGTTCTGAGAATAAGGCATGCACATCCTGTCTCCTGATGCAGGGTGACTGGTGCCCTCGTACAGGTACTATAATTAGAAATCAAGGCTTTTATACTTTGAGCAAAAATAACAACTCTGCTTTATTTTCCCCTTGTTAAAATATAAAGCCGGCAATTGATCATAGTCACAGATGAAGAAGTTGCAAGAACAGTTTAGACTGCCGAAGAGCTCCTGGCAGTTCTACAATAATAAGAGAGCAGTGTTTAGCTTTCCAATCTGCATAAAAGCCATTCCTCTGTCATTTATTTAACACCGGATTGGAAGTTGTGTTTATTATGGGATGTTATGTTTGCATTCACTTTCCATTGCCTTGACATTTCATCTAGTGACAGTTCGCTAAGTAGTGCTCTTAGTCGGACAAGGATATGGTTGTCAAAAAGCTTGGGGAAAAGGAGTTGATGGACTGCCAGGAAGTTATGTCTATGGAGTAAGGATGGAGAGACAATATCTACATCTTTAGGCATGCACAATTTGTGATTTTTTTTTCACCAAAAGCTGATTTATACACTTGGAGGACAGTAAGTCAACAACAGAAAATCATGTCTGGCCCAGCATTTACCGTTGCTTGATTGGTGCAGGACTTACAGCTCAATCCTACCGAACTCCCCGTGCAGCGATGCAGTGACACTAAAGTGGCACCCGCTGGCACAGGTCTGCATTGACCAGTCAAGGCAGATTGGACCTGGGAAGGGGGTTAGGATTCAGCAGCGCTGCTACCACTGAACCTGCCCCCTTCCTGGGCCCAATCCGCCCTCCTTCTCATCCCCCTTGCCTCCCTGTTCCGTCCACCTCTCGCTCTGTTCCACCGTCTCCCCACCTCCCTCCCAACCCCCGTGCAGTCTTACCATTACCTTGCCAATCCTGTGTATGATATGCGGCCCATAGGGCTGGCCATAGTATCCTGTGCCCTTCCCGGGCCACGTCGACACGGCCCGGGAACAACTCGGGAGAAGGGGACATTCGAGGGGCCTCCTCGAATGTACATCGGCTCTTGGTAAGGGCCGCTGAGGCCTGGAATGGGCACGGGATATTGGCAGAACTCGCCGCCGTCCCACCCAGCCTGGTTCGCCCAATGGCCACCCTCCCTCACTGCCTCCCCCTCCCCCTGCCCCTGCACCAACGGTGCATCTCTTACCTGCACCAGCGGCTGCAGGGTCAAGTGGGAGGTGGAGTAAGGGTTGCCAGCCTCCGTGCTGGCGGCTCTTACTCCTAGGTGTCGAAACGCGCTTTACAGCACGTTTATGACACCCAGCACCGATGGAGCGCGTGCTCCGCAGGTGGATTTCTACACAAGATCACGCCGTTAGTTATCTTCCAATCAATCATCTATAGACAGTAGTTATTCCTGTATATATAAAGTACCTTCACCTTGTTACCATCAAAATTCAAACTGGTGGGAGAGCTGAATTTTCAGAAGCAAGATGCAGCCAAGCCACAAATTACTGTGCAACATTGAGATTCCTTTGAATCCAGAAATTAATAAAGAAAGAATATCCCTAGTGAGAAGTGAGAGACAGGAAAAAGCGGATGAGATCAGATGGGTGAACCGCAAGTCAGACCAAAAAATTCCAGACGACAAGGTGCAAGTGATGTATTCTGAGAAAAGTGCCATGGGCACATGTACATACAGTATCTGTTCTCTTGTGGTACAACTCATGCTATCCTGAACCAAAAGCAGCTCTTATTCATGGTTTTCATGAAGTCATCTCTCCCTATATGAATTATTTTCCAATAGATGACTTCATGAAAACCATGAATAAGAGCTGCTTTTGGTTCAGGATAGAGTGACAATCAAAATGAAAACAGATTAGAGAAAGAAATGGCGTCTGAATCAGGAAGTATGGTCTGGTCCAATACTGGAGAGCAGAACCATTGTCACATCAGAACCCCCCAAAATGTCCATTGGTGACAATACTGACCTGGATGCTTTGGGAATAAAACATGGTCAGGACTGTGAAAAAAGCACTTACCATTTGAAACTGAGTGAAGAATTCAACATAAAAGCAGCAAAAGATCACAGTGATTAGACTGTTACTTTTCTTTTATTGGTGCGTATTATCAATGTTGCCACAAAAGGAACAATACGGTCCTTTCATTCCAAGAATTGTTTTTCATGGAACAGGAAATGATCATTAAGAACCTGATCTAAATACCATGCAAGCCAATGGAAAAACTTCCATTGTCTCCAAAACATTTTGGATCTGTCCCTTTAATAACAGTAGAGACTTTATTTTGGTTGACTTTCGTGGAAACACTTTCATTAGATGATATCCTGCCGACCACAGAGATAATTTGGCATGAATCATGAGCACCTTGGTGCGTTACATACTGCAAATAGGGAAGAGGATGTTGACATGTGCTTCATCCATAGAATCAACTGAACGGATGTTGCAACCAATCTTCCTGGCTATGTTAGAAATCTGATGACCTGATAGTGCCACATTTATGATAATCATGTACAATACAATCTTGATTTAAAAGAATGTTTAAATGGCAAGAGTTTAAACTTGTTGGTTTTGCCAATAGGATAGAAAAAGTGAAATTTGCAGTAAGGTTTTTGGGTTTCTCCCAAGGAGAAATGTCTGAGAATTTTCAAAGGAAGCCAAACATGTTTCTATAAGACGCATTGCTCAGGGTGGGGAAATTTGCATGCCCCCTACGTGTCAAAAAGCATTGACAACATGGTTGTTGTTGGGGATGCGCTGGGGATGCGTGCGCTCCCCCGGCACAGGGTGTTGCGAAAGTGCCATAAAGCACTTGCGTGAAACCCGGCGAGTAAGGGCTGCTGGTCCAGAGGCCGATGGCCCTTCCCACTGCGCCCACCGGATCAGGTAAGCCCTCTACTGGCCGGGGCAGCGGCGGGGGGTGGGCGGACTGGGTGGTGAGGGAGGGCGACCATAGGCCTGGAGAGGACGGGGATATCAGCGGCAAGATACACTGATATCCAAAGCCCTCTCCAGGCTCAGCGCAGCCTTACACGCCAGGCTCAAATGTACGCCAGGTCCAGAGCTGGCGTACATTCAAGTAGACCATAGGGCCTCCAGCCGTTTACACCCAGGAAAGGGGATGATTGTCCCCTTCCCTTGAGGTGCACTCTGGCTGCCCCGGGGCAGCCCGGATCCTGCATACGATACGGTGGCCGCCATATCTTACACAGAAATGGGCTGCCCAGCAGTAACAATTTTATGTTGGGAAATTGTTTTAGGACATACCTTTGCTATACACCAGGGGTTCTCAACCTTTGAAGGCCCGGGTACCCCCTATCTTGGTCCAATTTTCTGAAGTATGCCCTGCTAATTAACTGCTAATAATTGGATCAATCAATCAATTGATTAATTAGGTAATTAATCATTAAATAAAAAAGTACTAAAACAATTTTAAATGTGAAAAAATGTCTTATTTAACTCTGTGTGTGTGTGTGTGTGTGTGTGTGTGTGTGTGTGTGTGTGTGTGTGTGTGAGGGAGAGAGACACACACATGCAAGGATCTCTTTTTTTTCTCCAACACTTCCCAAAATCAGCTCCTCCCTCCCACACCCCACCAATGTACATTTTCCAAAGTACAAAAATAAGCCCCAAGCCAAAATCAGAGAGACAGAGGGGGTCCGAAAATAATTACAATTTAAAACCCATGTTAATTAACACTTAATGAGCTGCTGATGGGGCAGATAAGGGGCAGGGCTTGGCGTACCCCCAGCAAGAGGTCCGCGTACCCCTAGGGGTACCCGTACCACAGGTTGAGAACCCCTGCTGTAGACCTATATTGGTTTAGCAGATGTTCCCTGTCCTCAAAGGTCTCTGGGAACCGTGGCTGTGTGAGAGCCACGTATTCAACAGAATTGGCAGCATCCTTACCAAAGAGCATACCCAGAATTCTCTGGAGGAAACCATGACACTGATATTTGTTTCCAGAGCAGGTGTCCCCTTGTGTTCTTAGACAGAGCAGTGTACTTTATATGATGCTTCCAGGTCATCTCCCATCTAGCATGCTAGCAGCTTTCACACTGTAATTCTATTACGAAAAGAAGGATTCAAGGGTAAAAAAGCCATGTAATTTTTTTTATATATTATCCAAGCCACGTACACGTAATAAAAACCGTTTAAAAGTTCAAAATACTCCACGATGTTAAAATTCTGGCAAGCATGCGGTAAAATCATTACATACGAAGGCTGCACAGACCAACGTTTCGTCTTAAATCATAAGACATTTACTAGGTCCAAAGGTAAAGTTTCTATTTCTATTGCTTGCTTCGGACCAATTTCTGTGTTCCCATCCTCCTTGCATAGTGCAAATGTGGGTGTACATTCCCAACGAGCTCTTGATGTGGATGTGATTTTCATACATCTTCATAATGAGCATGGCCTTTCCCCACATCTTCAAGGCCAGTCCAAGACCCCCCTGGCACCCGAGGCAGCATGCTAATGCCTCCCTCCTTACCTGGTGGTGTGCCAGCCTCTGCACCTCTCACACCTTGGATTGGAAAAGGAAGAGGCTCTGGCTCCTCACTCTCTTTTCCTCCATGCTTCCTCTTTCGCTTCATCCTCCTCTTCCAGTTCCAATCCAGAGAGTGTGAGGAGAAGCAGCAGCAGCAGCAGGAAAGGCGAGTGGGCAGAAATGGGGCCCCCTGTCAACCTGCTGCCTGCAGCAAGTGCCTCCATCACATGGATGGGTTGGCCGTGACTATATATTAGGCATGAACATTTGTTTCTGAAATTGGAGATGAATGGGATTGGAGATGAATGGGCCATTCAAACCCAGTTCCATCCATTCCCAAATTCCAAGAAGATTTACACCTTGATCAGTCAGGTCACGTTCCTAGCAAGAAACAATGTTGCTTTTCACTCAAAATGGCAAATACTTCAACAGACCGAACATTACTGTTGCAATATACAACAGTCTCCTAATGCCCTCCATTCTCCGCTCCATCATCCTGCCATGGAAGACATTTATCAGTCCGATCTCTTAGGTACTCAGCAAATGCCTGGGCCAAATTTGTATTCCTGTAAATGTTTCAGTTGGACGTATTGCCACTTGGCTTGAGTGTTGGAGAAAATATTAGTTGCAATGCATGATCAAACAAACCCCGCATTTCTTCAGAATTCATGACATCCTTGAGGCACTGAATTCCTTCACAGGCCATGACCTCCAGAGGAAGGACTGGATCCTGATTCTTATGAATATCCCTTGTGGCCTGTGACTATCTCTAGATCAGGGCCTCCATGTCTCTGCCAGATGTTTGCAGCTGATGGCTTAGGGTTCTTGGACTTCTGTTGTCCTTTATGGCTTAGTAACATTTTCTCCCCCCCCCCCAAGCCTTTTTTTAGTGCCATCATTTCCAACACATCATTATCAGTCCATTAGTCGAGAACACAGGATGTTTGATCCTGAGTTGTGACATGTAGCAGCATTAGGCGGACTTCAGTCCTCAAACGGATGGTGGTCTTTTGGCTTACTCACAACAACATCTGCACGGCATCTATTAGTCACTTTGGGTAAACAGTGGCCTAATCAGAATACGGCTAATACAACACATAGGTACATCCATAAGTTAAATGACAAAATGTATAAGTTAAAGAACGCATGTTTAATATGTGTGCACACCCCTGCCATTAAACTCGTTTAGGGCCTAATCTAGCTCATAAAGTTGTTTCAAGGATAAAATAGGGGTGGGGAGGAGATATAAGATATAAGGGGAAGGACCACAGCTTGGTGGTGGAGCACATGTTTTTCTTTCTCCCTCAATTAATATATTAGCTGTACTGTTATTTACAAAAGGAAAAAAAAGGATATGACACTCTTATTAGCTTGAATTGAAAGAGAGAGAGACCTAGTAAGTAAATTTATTTCTGGAGGCTATCAGAATGAGCAACACAACCAGCTTAAAAAACACCCCAAAACTAAAAACACAGTTCCCTGCTTGTGATAGTAGAACTACATTTAAGAAATGCTTAGAGCAGAAATGTTAAAAAAAAAAAAAAGTGCAGTGCAATCCTGTCTCCACTCCGCTGGTCTAGGGTGTCACAAACGTGCTGTAAAGCATGTTTGCGGCACCCTGGGAGTAAGTGGCACCAGCGCCAAGGCTGGTGCCCACTCTCTACTCACACCGGAGTCACCACTGTGCCCACTGGAGAAGGTAGTTCCCCGCCTGGTGGTAGGGGGGGGGGCGGGGTGAGGGTGGGGTGAGGGCGGAAAGTGGCGTTCTGAGAGGGGGTGGTTGGGCAGCCAGGCCCAGGAAGGGGGAGGGATCGTTGGTGGCCTCCTCTACCATATCCTATCCCCCTTCCTGGCTGGCTGCCATTACACAGGGCTCTCGGACTTGCTCCAGCAAAATAGCTGGTGCACATCTGAGTCTTCAGGGCAGCTGGCGCTTTACTTGGGGTAAAGGGATAAACGGCCCTTTACCCTGAGGAGGCCGCTGGCTGTGCCAGGACAGGTCCAATCCTGGATAGGATGCAGTGGGTGCTTTATGAGCGCCACCACGTCCTGCTAGACAGGATTGGGCTCATATAGGTGTACTAGTGACTACTGAGGTGGTTGTAGCTCTGTAGCGGAGGAGCCCCTGCTTTGCATGTAGTGCTGGCATCCCAGATATGGCTGGGAAAGACTTATGTGAAAAACCTGTGACAGGAGTCCTGGAGAGCCAGTGCTGCTGCCAGCCAGTGTAGACAACACTGAGCTAGATGGCCAATGATCTGACTCAGTATAAGGCAGCTTTACGTGTTCTGTGATCGTTTGCACATGTCTGGATCTGGAACAGTCCCAGCCATTGCTCAGTCTTCCTCTGAAGGGTGGACTTGCCAAAGCAGCAATGAAAGGTTCACTTGACATGTTCTGTTTGTACTGGACTGGTTTCAATAAAACTGATTTTTCTTACTAGCTCTCTGTATATTCCTGGCTCTATGAAGTAAAGAACAGCATGTATCTTGATATGCAAAGTGCTCTGGCCCTGCTTCTGGGCTCTGTGTCTGTGCTCCCAACGTGCACATAGAGCTTCTGAAGTAAGGAACCTCTCCACTGGTCTCAACAGAAGGGAAACCTCTGTATGTGTGTTCCCCTTTGTGCACAGCCCCCCACTACTGAAATGAATGCAGCCCTTCCAGGTGGGAAGGTGTGTGGGTGTGGATGCACATGTGTGCACCAGAGCCGGAGACCACAATAAATTGCTGGATCATCATGCAATTTGTGTTTAGATAAACATATGACTAAAGTGTTTGCATGAGGAATGTTTGCTCTTTCCTTAGTTGAGAATTAAATACAGCTGCTGGCTGGCCCATCCTCTGACAGGCAGATTGCTGGGTCATAGTTCTGCAGCATGGGTGGTTGATGTTTCATCTAGGAGAGCTAATGGTGAGGAGATGGTCCCCTGGTGATGATGGGGGAAGAATGTCTCTCTATTTCTGAATGAGATTTCCATCAGAGTTTGATGATACTCCTTCTGCTGAGGGGAGAGGGTAAATATAAGATCTGAGAGGGAGGAGTTGGCAGTTTAGAAGGAAGAGAAGAAGAGGGAGGGAGGGAGGGAGGAAGAAAGAGTGAGAGATTGTGTGTGATGACAAGCTCCTCCAGAGTTAGCTGACATTGGGGGTGGAGTGGGGGGGGGGTTGGTCAAGTTTCTCCCTTGTAGGAATGTCTCTTTGCCTCTGCTTGCTTAGCTGTAGCAGTGGTAAATTTTGAAGTGCAGGAGCTTGTCATCACACACACACACACACACACACACACACACACACACACACACACACACACACACACACACACACACACACACACACACACACACACACACACACACACACTGTTATCCACTAAGATAAATAATGTATTTTAAAAAATCAACTTTAAATTTCTTGATTAAGAGTGTTCTATTCTGCTTCCCCCCCCCCCCCCAACTCTTGGAGTGGGCTACAATCGTTTAAAACAAATGTATAAAAATGGAAAAATATCTCAAATAAATATAAAAGATAAATTGGGCTGCAAACGTCGACACACTTACCTGGGAGTAAGTCCTATTCAACTCAGTAGAGCTTTCTTCAGCAAAACTGGCTGGGCAGAGACATATTTCATGCCGTGTCTAGTTTGACTATCTCTAGTATTCTAGGTCAAGAGTTCTAGCTGTCAAGGAGTTTATTGAAACAAGCTGGGGGAAAGGGTAGCTTGTTTTGGACACTACGCATGTTGTTTCAGCTTGCACAGGAACTATTCAATAAAAGGGATCACATTGCCAACATTGTCTCTTTCATTCCCTAGCTTCAACCAAGCACCAACACATTACACCAGAGTAAATGTATCAACAGCATAGCAAGACATGGGTGCTTTGCAGAGTGGTCCATCCATCATGCAGAAAGAAGTGTTGGCAACTAAATGTGAGGACGAGAGAAGGGGGCTGGTTCTTCCAAATATCCGATTGTATCTGGATATATATCATCATCCTGATCACAAGACTGACTGCATCATACCTTACTCAGCAGGACTAGTCTGGGGCTTTAATCTTACGGAACAAATAGAATCTCGCAACTAAATTGAGTCAGATCCGAGTCAGTTGGATCTGGCTACAGTGGACATCTCGTTTGGGAGCATTGTATCGTATTGTATCATTTAGGAGCATTGTTTAGGAGCCATTTAATCATTTGATTTTGTCTGTAAACCGCTTTGTGAACTTTTTGTTGAGAAGCAGTATATAAATACTGTTAATAATAATAATAATATTGTGTGGGGCTGCCCTTGAAGACAGTCTGGATGCATAATTCTGGATGCAGTTAGTGCTCAGTGTGGCTCAGTTAGTGCCAGTTGGTCACTGGGGCTCAGTGGATTGCGTCTGCCATGCTGTTGCTCCAGGGGCTACACTGGCTGTTCATTCAATTCCAATTCTAATTCAAGGTGTTGGTGATGGCCTTTAAGAACATAAGTACATAAGAATCCTGGATCAGATCAGGCCAAAGGCCCATCTAGTCCAGCTTCCTGTATCTCACCAGGTGCCTCAGAGAGCACTCAAGATCAAGACAACAACCCATATCCTGCTGCCACTCCCTTGCACCTGGCATTCAGAGATAGGCTACCTCTAAAATGCGGAGGTTGCATATAGTCATCATGGCTTGTAACCTGTGATGGAGTTTTCCTGACATACATCTGTCCAATCCTCTTTGAAAGACATCTAGGCCAGAGGCCATCACAACATCCTGTGGCACGGAGTGCCACAGATTAATTACATGCTGGGTAAAGACATATTTCCCAGGTTGTAATTAATCTGTGGAACTCCTTGCCACAGGATGTTGTGATGGCATCTGGCCTAAATGTCTTTCAAAGGGGATTGGGCAAATTTATGGAGGAAATGTTTAAAGCCCTATATGGCATGAGACTAGGATAGTTTAAGGACAGCCTTCTTTCACATAATTCTGGATGTCCCTTACAATAATCAGATTGGGTCCATCTTAGGAAACTGCTGCCATCCCAAGGGGATGGCGGCAAAGTACAGGGCCTTTTTCGTTTTTGCTCCACATCTGCAGAATCAACTGCCAGATGATCTGAGGACAGCCTGCTCTTTATATGGTTTCCAATGGGGTATAAAAACATATCTATTTCAGTTGGCTTTTGAAGAGGGAGGTTGCTCCTAGGGACCCCTTTTTAAACCTGTGTGCATAGGATTTACTCTGTACTGTTTTTATGGTTTTACTGCTGTTTTTATAACCCGTTCCTGTATTGGGTTTAACTGTTCATTTTGTTGTACTTTTATGTTTTTAATTTTATTATGTTGTATACTACTTTGAGCTCTGGGAAAAGTGTTATACAAATTAGATAGATAGATGGTAGCTTCTCACAAATACTGCACACAGCCCTAAACTGGATTTCATGGCCCACTGCAGGAAGCCCTAGGATTTGTGTGCGAATTCTTGGGGAGAAACCATAGTTCTGTGATTGTTAAAGTTTGGGGTAGAAATGAGAGGAAGGTAGCCATGGTGGTCTAATTGTTTTATATATGAGGTATGGGCAGTCACACAACTTGGAAGGATAAGCAGGATAGAATATTTTGGTGCATGCTGTGACCTCTTGATGGCTTCTTTTGTTAGGATTTCTGTTTCTGCAAATACATCACCTGCTACACATTGCCCACATCCTGAAAAATGTTGACATTGGCCAGGATATGTTGGCTGTTTGGCATTCTCAGCATGCTGATTCTTGTGACAAAAACTGGTACACTGTCATGCTCAATCAGGGCTGTCAATTTTTGTCTTCAGAACTTCAGTACCGTAGGCTGAGTGCCTCTGAATACCGTACATGTAGAATGACTTTCCTCCCAAGGGGAAACAACATTGTTTTTAAAAAGGAACTACTAGACTGAACAGGTACAGAGTTCATTTTCTAGACAAAAGTTCTCCGCTTCTAAAAGGGACCTTAGATATGGTGCCTCTGTTCATTTGCTCTCCCGTAGGAACTAGCTTTATATGGATCTGTGTTAGAGCCAGCAACGACTTAACCAATCGCCGGCTACAACAACACAAAACACATGTCTTGTCATAGCTTTCTGATGCAGTCCTGTCAAAAAGCCAGAAACTCCAACTTAGAAGCTGTAACATTCTGACAACTTAGAAGCTGTAACATTCTAACAACAAGCAGTGCTTGTCTGGCTAATTTTGGGCATTTCCTACTTGATTTTGTAAATACTGGCATGTATCCGTAGATGCAGGGGCCCAGTAAGCCTGACCTAAGACAGGGGCTTGTACTAGATGGCCCTGGCCGTGGCGTTGCTTCCAACTGTACTCTGGGCTATCTGACTCTGAGCCTATTTGTCTGCCCTAAGTGGCTGCCCTGCACAGTGCAAAGAACAATCTTGCATCCCATCCCAGAATACTCTCCGGTACTTTCCAGCAGTGATGTAGATTTGAGTCTATTGACTCGGACTCGAGTTGGACTCAAGTTGCGTCAATGTCTTGACTCGGACTTGACTCGGCGATTGTAAAAGACTCGAAAGACTCGACTCGAGACTTGGAGCCTTTTACGACAAGTCGAATTTTATTCAGTCTTAAACCCGTTTTCCCCATTAAATAGATAGGGACTCACAACTTGCAACCAAAGACTCGGGACTTGGGGGCAAAGACTTAAACTTGATTTGAGACTTGGACCCAGAGACTTGATCTACATCCCTGCTTTCCAGATGCAAACAGGTGAATGCTTGTGAACTTGAAACACCCCTATTCCTGTGCCAAAGATCACTGCAATCATTACATACTGCTGAAGGCTCTTCTCCATTTCCTGAATGCTGTATTAATTTACTCTGAAAAAGCCTGTCCTTCCCTGATTTAAGAGCATATTAATGGCTGTACTTTTGGTAAAAGTTATATTAGACAAACATAATTGTTCTGCAGTAGGTTAAGGAGTGTAGCTTTCTTGTGGTTTTTAAGAATTAGTCCTTGATAGCCCCTTCAATTGCAGGCATGAAATGTACGTACAGTCTTTAGTTTCTTCATAGTTTGTGATGTTTCTCAGAATTCATATAATTCTTAAGACTGAGCCCAGGGTAATCAAAATGTTCACTCTCAGCTGACCTTCCTGAAGATGCTTTAGGCAATTAAAAAAAAGTACACTGAGAGGTAAAACATGCACAAATAGATTGAAGACATTAACAGCCCGATCCTGCGTAAGGATATGTGGCCAGCCTCTAGGGCCTGCCGCAGCATCCTGCGCCCTTCCCAGGCCGCATCTGCACAGCCCGGGAACACCTTGGGAGAAGGGGACATTCGTCCCCTTCCCGGGATGTAGGGCTGCCCAGCCCCAATGAGCCTCCTCGAATGTACGTTGGCTCTAGAGCCTATATACATTTGGGGCAGCGGGGTAAGGGTTGCCCAAGCCAGGAACGGGCACGGGATATCAGTGAAGCTCACCGCCAATATCCCCGCCCCCCCTCCCGGCCTGGCCTCCCTCACCGCTTGGCCCTCCCTCCCCCCACCCCTGCATCGACCGGTGCAGAACTTACATGCTCCGGTGGGTGCCGGGTCGGTTGGGAGGCGGAGTAAGGACTGCACTGGCAGCCCTTACTCCCTGGTTGTCGAAAATGTGCTTTATGGCACTTGGCACCTACGGAGTGCGCGCTCTGCAGGCACTTCTTTACGCAGGATCGGGCTGTAAAAGATAGAAGGAAACTCCACTCATTTATATGGGGAATTGGGGGGGGGGTTTAAGAGTGCATAACATACTGTATGTGCCGAATATATGTGCATACAAATTGGTCCTATAAGTATCTAGGGTTTCTATCACTCCACAGTTGGCCTGGAATGTCCAGAGATCAGCATCAGTCTCCAGAAGTCTCATGAAAGTAATCCTGGAAACCTTAACAGGACCTCCAAGAAATTCCCAGCATTATGTCGCATTGGGGGAAAAAGTCTCCAGGACTTGGTTCAATTGGACATGGTACCCCTAACTGGCAATGCTGGAAAAAAAAAAAAACTAGGCACTGAGCAGAATTATGCTGAGTGTGTTCACTGAACAGGAAGCAATACAATGGGCTGAATTTGCAAACAGGAACCTTTTAATTAATCTTGCAGGGAACTTTTGCTGAATAGGGTTTACTTGTGACTAAATATTTTAGAAGGAGCTTGGCTATGGAGAAGGGCATTGCTGGATAACCTAGCACTAGAATGAGATCCATGCAAAGTCACAGTTCTAATTCCACTCTTACAGCACAATCCTATGCATATCTACTTAGTTTCTTGAGACTTACCAGTACTCCCTGGTAAGTGTGTATAGGATTGAAGCCTTAGCCAACTATAGAAAAGCAATACATCAGCAGTACTAAAGGGTTCCAGTGCAGAAGCAGGCCTACTGGCAGCAGTCCTCAAACCACCTTCTCCAGGCTGGACTCATTAGTTTCTGCAGAACATCCCACAAATATGCAAATTTTGAGATGTCCTGTCAAAAGATAGGAAAGTACCAGCATGTTTCACATGCTCATAGTTGCTGAAAACTACAAATTACAACATGTGTCTCCTGATAGAGGAAAACACACTTAACGTCTCCAGACATAAAGTTAAAGATAATCTGCTTATCATTTCCAAAAACCGTATCAAAGCCTATACATATAACACTAAGAAACGCTTGTGAAATGTAAATGAGCATGGAGAAAGTTTATAGGATGACCTCTGAGCTGCTAACATTGATTCATATAGACAAGGTAGACAGGGAAAGTCCCCAAATAAAGGCAAGGAAGATTGTAACAGGAAGCCAGCTGTTTCTCCTGTTGAGGCCTTCATAGGAGCTCTTTGCAATCTCAGGTCATTTTAGTGCTTAAAAAAAAAAAGCAAGGAGAGGAAAGCAAAAGAGGAAATGGGTGGAGAAAGCGGTAGAGCATCTTCTGGGAGACTCTCAGCCACCCCTGAACTCTTTCCTCATACATTTCTTCTTTTGCTTTCCTCTTCCTGCTTTTTAAAAATAGTACCAGTCTAGTGAGATGAACCGATAGCAGTGAAGGTAAGCAAGGTGCATGCATGAAAGGTGGTGATGGATCATTCTCACCTCAGGCATAGGGGTAGGGCTTAGACTGACCCTGGGGACTTTCAAGCTCAGGGGCAGCAGGGCCTCTACCTGCCCACTTGCCTCTTCCCTTTCCCTGGGTCAAAAAAGAAGGCGGGGACGAGCAGAAGAGGAAGTGTGGAAGAGAGGTGAGTGGTGGGCTAGACTAGAATGTTCAATGCTCACTCTCTTCTGTATGACTCTCCCTATTCTGTTCCATCCCCGTCTTCCAGTCCAGGAAGCAGGAGGAGCATAGGTGGGTGCATCACCAGGTAAGGGGGGAGGCAACATTTGGCATGCTGCACAGGCACAAGGAGATATTGGGTCAGCCCTGAAGGGTGGTATGACACTGAAAGCCAGTTGCTGGGGAGGAACGGCAGGAGAAGACTGTGGCCTTCAGGCCTGACTTGATGGCTTCCTAGAACAGGGCTTCTCAACCTGTGGTACGGGTACCCCTAGGGGTACGCAGACCTTTTGCTGGGGGTACACCAAGCCCTGCCCCTTATCTGCCCATCAGCAGCTAATTAAGTGTTAATTAACATGGATTTTAAATTGTAATTATTTTTTGAGCCCTTCTGTCTCTCTGATTTTGGTTTTGGGCTTATTTTTGTACTTTGGTGGGGTGGGGGAGGGAGGAGTTGATTTTGAGAAGTGTGACTTGGAGAAAAAAAGAGATCCTTGCATCTCTCTCTCTCTCTCTCTCTCTCTCTCTCTCAAAGAGAGAGAGAGAGAGAGAGAGAGAGAGAGAGAGAGATTTGTTCACATTTAAAATTGTTTTAGTACTTTTTTTATTCAATGATTAATTACCTAATTAATTAATTGATTAATCCAATTAATTAGCAGTTAATTAGCAGGGGGTACTTCAGAAAATTAGACCATGATAGGGGGTGCCCAGGCCTCCAAAGGTTGATAACCCCTGTCCTAGAGGCATCTGTTTGGCCACTATGGGAAGCAGGATTCTCAACTAGATGGACCAGCAGAGCTCTTCATTAAATAGCAGCTGTGACAGGAGCATCACAAGACTAGGATGCTGCAGTGTGTTTCCTACTCAGTGGAGCCCCTCCACACCATAGATGCTACCCAAGCAGCATGGCAGGAAAACAAACACACAAGAATGTTTATTTGTACTATTTGGAAACCAAAAGACTTCCGTGGATATTAGTCTGCCTTCCTCCTCTGTTAAATATTTCATTGGACATCACTGTTCAGTAATCCGTTCTTGCAAACGATGACTTTGTAATAGAATCCACCCTCTGCCTCATTTGCTGGAAGACTTGCAAGGGATGTAAATCGATGCACCGTACAGAAGGCGAATGCCCCATCTGTTTTGCATTGATCAGCTTACTTTGCATGTTTCCAGCACAAGTTCAAAGATGCCCAGCCAGTAAAAATCCTTAAATAAAACAAGAATGTGCAATTCCCGGAGTTGGAGCTCCTAAGGGCTTAAAGCCAAAATAGTTTGCGATGTGGGAGTTCCAGATCGGGGGATTTTTCTTTCTGAAAAAGCAGCCATAGGAGCACTGAGTTTGGATCATCCCCCTCCTCCCAAGGAAGGGAAAAATATATCTAGAGCTGGGCCTTGGAAACTGTTGGTTATTTCTTGCACTGCACATGGGGAATGTTCTCCACATTGCCAGGCCGCCACCGTCCCTAACCTGTGCACACTGCTATTGCAAGGATCAAATGAGGCAATTTCATGCATTGACACTGTGAGCTTCTTGGAGAAAGGGCAGGATAGAGTGGTGATAAATGTTGCGTGCAACAACCCTGATTCATTGCTCTGTGTGTGTGTGTGTGTGTGTGTGTGTGTGTGTAAATATAAGCACAAAGTGAAGCTCACCAGGAGAGGCTCTGATAAGCTTGTTATATCAGTTAACTAATTACCTGATGTCTACGCATTCCCCCCTCTTCTATCTAAAAGACTATCAGAGTAGCTATTAAAGTTTGGAATAACAATACTGTACATACTAACATAAAGGAGTAAAAAGCCCAGCAGTTAGGACACTTGAGTACAAGGCTTCAGCAGTCCTATACATACTTTCCTGAGAGTAAGCCTCAGTGAACACAATTGGACTTACTTCTGAGTAGACACGACTAAGATTGTGGCTTAAGAACCCCCAAGCCTGTTGAAAGAAAACCATCTTCTTCACTACTTGTCTAAAGACAAGTAAAGGCAGGCACATGCAGGGATGGCCCTGCCATGAAGCAGAGTGACCTGACCTGCTTCAGGCAGCAGATTTGGCAGCATCTGTCAGACTTGTTTGCTTGCTTATGAGTGAACTTGCTTTGTTAGAGAGAACCAAATGGAAATTCTTATTTTGACCTGGTCCACAAGTGTGCTGTGTTTTCTCCACCAGTCAGAGATAAAGAAAGAGGGGGAATGATTTAACAGATGGTGGGAAAAGTTTGGAAAGAAGAAAGGGATCTGGTTTTAATAGAAAGCAAAAGATGGCAGAGAGAAGTGGTGCTCTACTGCTCTGCATTAGACAATAAAATGTCTTCACCCAGCATTGGCAGACGTCCCTCAAGAAGGCATTCCAAAGTCTTGGTGTCACGACAGAGAAGGCCCTCGTGTCCATCCACTACTCAGCCGTAAAGGAACATGGGACAGGGCCTCTCTCTGATGTCGATGTCTCTGTGTTTGGGCCGGTTCATATAGGATGAGATGATTTTTAAGGTAACCTTAAGAATATGGGAAGGTGAGATTAACTCTCCTGTCGTGGAGGAGGATTATGTAACTCAGTTGGATCAAGTTTGTGAGAGTCGGTCCTTTTCACATGATATCAGTCTTTGAACTGAAAGAAGCTGTTTGATCTTGGCTTCATGGTATGAGTGATGATGGTAAGGTAGCTCTCTCTCTCTCTCTCTCTCTCTCTCTCTCTGTAAGGCCTCTTCTCCTTGGAATTTTAAAGCACGCAATTGTCCCAAGTGACTCTGCTCCCTCCCTCCTCCTTGTGAACTGCTTGCTCTCAGGCTGTTAGGATAAGGAATCAAAATGTAAAATAAGGCTAGGAACTAAGCATTCACTTAACATTGCAGTCTTGAAAGGGACATCGTAGAAGTAGGAAGAATCTCAGATAATAACCCTGTTTAAGTGCTGCTTTATGTGCTAATGCTTCCCATATGAACTTGCTCTAGGCTCCCTCTCCTGACCCAAAAGACTCTTCCCCGGGACCTGCCTAAGTACCAGAAATGTTGATGTCAAGAGTTGGCAATACTATGCATGATTGGAAGGGCTGCTGGTAGCGGTGATTAAAATTAATTACACGTTCAGAACATTCAGTGGTGTGGTGGTTGTAGGTGGAATCTAGAATTTGCCCTTCATAATATTTAGGGTGCTCCAACAATTGCTTATTTGACTCATATAGTTGGCAAACTGGAAATGGTATTCTGGAAAATTGATCTGGATTGTGGATTGGGTCTAGAGTCGATTAGGTCCCTACACTTCACCATGATATTCCCTTCATACAATTTACTAGAGACAAGAGGGAAAGAGTGGAGCATCCCCATTCTTTATGGGAACACCATAGAAACTGCCCATTCCTGGATCAGGCAGACCTGCTTATGGTTACACTTAGGGCTGCCCCTGTAGATAGTCAAGAAACGTCACATGATGCAGAATATGGTGGTCAGGTTTTTGACTTGTGATAAATGTACCGTATTGTCCCGAGTATAAGACGCACCTGATTATAAGACGCACCCTCAAAGTTTGGTGCTATTAAAAAAATTTAATTAAATCACTGGCATTAAATTGCAACAGCCTGATTATAAGACACACCCCTAGTTTAAAAACTTAAATTAGGAGAAAAAAGTGAGTCTTATACTCAGACCAATACGGTATTACTGTGTCACACCACTGTTGTATCATTTACATTGACTGCTTGTTTCCATGCCCAATTGAAATTGCTCGTTGTTTCCTCTAAAGCCCAATATGACTCGGGATCTAGATATCTAACAGACCATCTGTCCCCATATGAATCTGCCCACTCTTGTGTGCTCTGTTGTCATCAAGGTTTGCCTGGTGGTAACACAGAAGTGGGCCTTTCTGGTCATGGCACTGTGGAAATTCCAACTGTTTAGATTGGATTTAAGGTGCCTTGAGCATCTCTGAATAGTGAGGAAAGGGGTGGGGTTATAAATAAAATAAGTAAAACAGGGGGAACTGATGCCTGGGCCTGTAAACGTCCAAAACAGATCCATTTTGGATTGAGTCAGACTTGGATAGTCTATGGTCTGGTCTTAATTGGATCTGGGAGAGAGGGACACAAAAGCCAGTCCTCTTACTTCACAGTTCAAGGCAACTCTTAACAGGGAGTCGCAGATCTGTCGACAGAATTCCACCATCTGACACAGCTACTATAAGCAAGCCCTATGCCCGATGCTCCCAATACCCCTCATTCCTCCCCTCCTTCTTGAGGTGAAAGGCTTGCAGAAATTGAACGTATGGACTGCTTGCATCCTGCGTTACACTGTCATGCTGCGAAAGACACCCACGTACTCCATTCCGAGTTTATCTACCACGCAAACTGGCCATAAAGAGGCTCGCTATGGCTTGTTTGCTCTCGAAGAGGACACACATGACTGGTAATAATAACAGGATAATGTGGAAAACTGTTTTATAAGGATAAAAACGTCATAAATTGGGCAATAAAATGAATGTGTTTCGCATCGCCTCTTCAGATTAAGGAGTCTCACGGGGCTTAGTAAAAGGAGAACTTGTGCTGCCAGACCAAAATATTGAAAATAATGGCTGGGTTGGAATGGGGGACTGTGTCATTCGCCATGTGGTTGGCAAGTCTTCCACATGGAGCACTAAAAGGTTGGCATCTTTAGCCTATTTGAAAGCTGTTATACAAGTTAAAGGTAAAGGTATCCCCTGACAATTAAGTCCAGTCGTGTCCGACTCTAGGGATACAAGTTAAACCTGTAGGTAAAATAGGAGCAAATGCAACAGTAGATAGGAAACTTTCCTTCTGCTAGGGAAAATTGTCAGATTCTGTCTGAGGGATTGTCTAGACTGGATAGGCCTAAATACATTGAAGAACATAAGAAATGCAGGGTTGTAGTTGAGAGAGAACGCAGGGGTAGGGATCAGAACTCCGAAACTTCTTCTACAACAGGAGTGGTGATATCTTCAGCAGAAATGCTCAAGCGCTGCTCTGAAACTTTTAAAAAGAGCCTTTTGGCCCAATCCTAATAGCAACTAGTGCTGCCGTGTGATGAGTATTCTGGTGGCGCTAGGCACTTTCCGGCAGTTGCAAAATGTGACACGCTGGAGCGCACGGGCTGGTTGCTGTTGGAAGCGGTGAGCAGCTGGCTCTGCATGGCAGCAGACTCCGAACGCCTGCCGCCCAAGGTAAGACCATGCAGGGGTGAAAAGAGAGACCATATTATCTTCAAAATTGTGTTTTAGCTGATGCCTATATACTCTGAGATGCTCTGTATATATTGTGAATTACAAGCCTCCCACACCTGCTTCACCACTTCTGTTCAGTATTTAGGTTTTTTGTTTCTACACTGCCATGGAAAAACCCCTCATTCATTTGTCAGCCATCTACATTTGCTCTTGTAAAGGTCGCTTGGCCCATTCACTGACCTTGGGAACAAATGACCTCACCAGGCTTCTATCTATGGGAAGCAGTCAATTTTTGGGGAAAAAAAATGAACAGGGACACATGATATATGCATGGAGTTGCTGTCCCCTATCTTGAGCAACAACTCCCAAGAGGTTGTGAGAAAATATCCATGCATGTGCAATACTATCCAGCAGAGAGAGAGAGAGAGAGAGAGAGAGAGAGAGAGAGAGAGAGAGAGAGAGAGACTTTTTGGGTGGTTGCATGGTTGCCTGCAAACGGCAATCAAATTACAGTGTAAGGCTAGCCATGCTAGAATCATGCATCCCTGTTTACAATGCATCCTGCTTTGCTTTTCCCCACATCTTTTACAAGTTGCCTAGTAAAGGAGCCAAATTTGAAGTTAGATGCTTTTTATACACTTGTAACTGCCTCTTCATGAGCCACTGGATGCAAATGATCTGTATTTTAGAATTGCTGAGCTCAGCGGATTGCACTTTGTATCAGGCCAAACTCAGGGCAGTTGTATGAATGTACTGGACACCTTCTTCCTGTGCTCATAACAGCTGGGTCTGTGTGTTTAACTTATTATTTTTTAGGGTTTTAAAACAGATCCTGAAATGGCAATAATTTTGTTTTAAAATATTTGGCTTGTGGATAGCATTACAAATGGGTCACCAGGCATGGCATAAATGGAAAACAACTGCTTGGTTGGTGCTGCCCTTTGTATTTCTTCCGTCTTCAATTCAGAGTTCAGCAATAGAGGGGAATACTGTACTGTCGTGAGGGCCAAATGAGAAGAGGACCTTTCTCACAAGCTGTTTGTTTAGCTCGTATCTAACCATGCTTCCACAGTATACAGCTGATGGCTGGATGTTTGCTCATTTTACCATCACACAACCAAGAACAGGGTCTGCAAAGCCAGGTAAATGATGACTTTGCTTGACCTCACCCACAAACCACCAGGGATGTGAATCAAGTCTCTGGGTCTAAGTCTCAAGTCAAGTCCCAAGTCTTTGCCCCCAAGTCCCAAGTCTTTGGTTGCGAGTCGTGGGTCCCTATTTATTTAATGGGGAAAACTGGTTTAAACCTGAATAAAATTCAACTTGTTGTAAAAGGCTCCAAGTCTCGAGTCGAGTCTTTTACAATCACCGAGTCAAGTCCGAGTCGAGTCATTGATGCGACTTGAGTCTGACTTAAGTCCAAGTCAATAGACTCAAGTCTACATCACTGCAAACCACTGGCCTTTTTCTGGCCCTGACCCCAGACCACCAGATACCATCCTGGCTCTACCCCTTAAACTGCCTTGGCATTGCCTATCTGTCCGGCTATCTCACCAGTGTGTCAATTATCAATTATCTGAAGACAACCTTCCCCAAGGGATAAGAAATTAAGTGGTGGCTTTCCAACTTGGAAATGTATTATTTTATTTTCTGTGGTTTTTATCCTGCTTTTTACAATGCATTCTTCTTGAGGTGGCTAACAAAACCAAAAGCACAAATACAAGGAACTTTAGATCTTTTTATTTTCAGGAAACATTGCCCATATCAACTTTTCTGTCCACCCCTGACCTTCTTCTGACATCCCAAATGGCTGGGTATATATTTTATTTATTTACTTGGATCATGTGGCTAAGCCTGTTGGCTATTGCCGTTCTGTGAACTGACTGTATCCTAGAACAGAGGTTCTCAACCTGTGGTATGCGTACCCCTAGGGCAAGGGTGGGGAACCGGCGGCCCACGGGCCGGATCCGGCCCCCGGGGCGATCTGGTCCGGCCCGTGCGAACCTGGACCCGATTCCATTCGGTCTGGCCCGCGCGGGCTCGGACTGGAGGCTGCATTCACCTCACCCGGCTCTTTTCAAACCTTCCCAGCTGTTAGAGACATGCGCAGAACAGCCGGGTTGAGAAGGGGTCGCGCGACTCCTTCTCAACCCGGCTGTTCTGTGCATGTCTCTAACAGCCGGGAAGGTTTGAAAAGAGCCGGGTGAGGTGAGCGTGGCCTCCGGAGCCTCCGGTCCGAGCCCGCGCGGGCCGGACTGAATGGAATCGGGTCCAGGCTTGCGCGGGCCGAACCAGATCCAAGCTCGCGCGGGCTGAAGAGAAGGTAAGGAGGACAGCGAGCGATGGGGGTGGGTGCTTACCAAGTGGGTGGGTGGGTGGGTGGGAGCAAGCGGTGAGTGGGTGGGAGGTAAATTCGCGCGCAGGGGGGGACATTTGCGGGGGGGGGAAATCGGCCAGCCTATGGGAAAATAGGCCTATGGGAAAATGGCCCCCCACCGCAAATAGGTTCCCCACCCCTGCCCTAAGGGTACATGGGCCACAAGTTGGTGGTACGCAAGATGCTCCCCCGCATACCTCCTACCCAAATTCCCCCTCCAAAAGCAAAAAAAGCACTTTTTGGGCCTGCGGTGCGGCCAATTAAGCAGGGCAGTAGCTTTTCCCTCCGGCTTGCAGAGCGAGCCGGAAGACCAACTCAGCTGCGCCGCAGGCCGAAAAAGCGCTTTTTTGGTTTTCGGGTGTGTGTGCACTTTTGGGGAGGGGTATGCGGACCCCGGGGAGTCAGGGGGTACGCCGACCTTTGAGGGCCCGCCCAGGGGGTACACGGACCCCCAAAGGTTCAGGAATCCTGTCCTAGAACATCCCTGAAAAGGACTCCCCTTTACCTACAGATTGCAAGGGTAGGTTGGTAGTGTAGGACAAGCTGTCTTTCAGGGAAAATTGCCATGACTGAGGTGTCCTGATAACGTTCCAAAGAATTCCATGAAAAACCACTGCAATAAAGGACTGTACTCTGATATTGAAACAAAGGAAGATGCTTAGTAACAGGCATGATTCTGAAAAACATTCTTTCAAAGCATCTTGAATCTATATGGAACAACGTGAATCTAAACTATTTACAAGGCTGGCTAGATTCCTATGACAATCCCCACAGGGAACTGATCTACCGCGATATTTATATGGAGGGATGATGGTGTCCATATATCAACTTTTTTAGTTTTATCCCACCCAAGAAGCTCAGGATGGTGTACGTGGTTCTTCTACCCCTTTTGTCCTTGCGACAATCCTCAGGCTGGTGACTGGTTGAAGGTCACTCAGTAAGCTTTGTAACTCGATTTGAACCCAAGGCCCCCTGGTCTAAATCCAATGTTCTCACTACTACACCAGACTGATCTTGCCAGTATCCTGTAAAAGTTCAAACGGTGAAGCCTGCTAGGCACATGGTAGTGAAGAATAAATAATACTGTCCAACAGCTCTTTCCAGCAAATGATCACAACAAAGACATGTTGTCCAAACTCTGCAAATGTTCTGTGGTGAAAAGAAACTTTCTCCATTGGAATGAGGAGACTTTCATCCTCGTTTACAATTTCTTTTGTCCAGTTTTTCAGTTCCTTCAAGCCACATTTGTAATTTATTAGTTCATGGGTTTTATGAATGTCCTCATGATCTTCTTTCTCACTGAAGGAATGCTAGTAATCAGAAACATAAAGTCTGAACAATCGTTACCAGTAAAAGTGTGAACACTCTTAACCCATACTGTGGAAATCACATGTGGTGCTTTTCAAATCAAAGGGGAAGAGCTGGGTTGGACCAGGGAGAGATGGAGTGAGCACAAGCAAAGTATTGTCCTACTCTTTATCTGGAAAACAATGAAACATTTGAAAATCCTCTGTGTCCTGGGTGGCTATACACAGATTGTGTTACATGGTTTTCATTATTATTGATCCTCTTCAAATACATGTAGACAAGACAAGAACTATGTTTTTAAGCATTTAAGTAGAAAAAAGCAGGAAATATTAAAGTGAATATGTAACAAGAATCAGGAACTTAAATTAAGAGAGCATAAGAACATAAGAACATAAGAAGAGCCCTGCTGGATCAGGCCAAAAGCCCATCTAGTCCAGCTTCCTGTGTCACACAGTGGCCCCACCAGATGCCTCAGGGAGCACAAGACAACAAGATAACCTGTTTCCCGTTGACACTCCCTTGCACCTGGCACAGAGAAAATCCACTTCTAAAAACCAGGAGGTTGCTTATGGCTTGTAACCTGTGAAGCATCACAAGGGACTTCCCTGTCTCTGTTATAGGTCTCCAACAATCCAGAAACAACTATGCAATTCTATTGAAAAGCTATTCATTTCTGTATTATGTAGTATTCAAATATATGTACATAGTCCTAATTTTTCAACCATGGCCATGGACAACTATTGCTCATTTTTGACATGAGTCGGCCTTTTCAGAACTTGTGCTGGACACAGGAAACAGTGAGCATCAATCCCTGTAGGCATTACTGTCCAGCCAGTCTCATGCCATACCAATGTGTATAACAAGAGCTTAATGCTGGCTCAGGTTTCCATGGTCCGTGGAAGCTCCAACTGTTCTAGAGTTTTAATGCTGTTTAGAGCTTACTGCTGTTTAGAAAAGAAAAATGAAGCTTGGGGAGAATGGGATTTGGAGTGGAGAATCAGCTGGAGTGCATCATGGGTATATTTGTGTATATGTGTGTGCACATATTTATTTTCTCCATTTCTCTGGCCCAAATTGCGCCTCTCAAGTGATTTCCTGCCCCCACTGGGCTCCAGATGTTAGCCCCATACTGCACTGAAGAGAAGGCCTCTTGGAAGGGGAGAGAGAAAGAGCAAAGGAGTAGTTGAAGACAGAACGGAGAGGATTTTAAAGCACCCACTGCTTGCTTTACCATTCTTTCTCTCTGGAAGCGACTTGTCTTTTTAAAGCATAGCTTTGGAGCTCTGTTACAGGACCACCAGAATCCAGGATGTCACAATCTCACTTCATTGTTTTCAAAACTGGACTGCAGAAATGAAGGAAAGGATAGTCTGGCTTCAGCCATTGGCCAGAAGAACAAGGGCCACTGGGAGATTGACCCCTTCCATGGAGAAGATCCACCTGGCGGTAGGATAGTCCCATGTATGATGCCACCCTGAGATCTTCTTCAGGGGCTGCTAATGAGAATCTCCATTACTATGAAATAGCGTGGATTACATTTTTTTGGGGGGGGAGGGGTTTCTTTGAGTTGATTAAATCGGTTCTGAAGAAGAACCACAAATAAGACTGAGGTGAACATTGGGGGAGGGGGGCAAATTTAGAGGTGGGGCAAAATTCACTATGGTCACAGCAGCAGCCAGGACCCCCAACACAGCAAACTACATCATCATTCTGGGAGCTTTGGGGTACAAAAATGGCAGTTGCCAGCCCATGGTCATCAAGAGGAGTACAGCAGCAGCCCCCTATGAGCAGCCCCCAATTTTGCCCTACCTCTAAAAGCCTCCAAGCCTCCAGTTTTACTGCCTGCAAACAAGGCAGTAAAGTAGGGAGCCATGTTGTTATCGGGCTAATAAACCATTTTCTGCACACCTCTGAGGTCTCTGCTGTTTTTGGTTTTGCCCTGGTGCCCCCTCACCTTTCCTGCTAAGAGACACTGATTGAGTCCTAGTCAGTTGAACAATCTGCTTTCAGCAAGCGCAGGGAGGAGAGAGCAGGTCTGTGCTGCCAAGAGCCCCTTTCCCCAAGTTCAGTGAATGTGTCTTGTGTGTGATGGTCGTAGGGCAGTGTTTCCCAAACGTTTTTGACCTGTGGCTCCCTTGACCATTGGCAGCCATTGGCCGTGGCTCCCCATTACATTATGTTGATGCCTGCCAATTAGCATTGCACTGTTTTCCGAGAGGATTCTGTGGCACTCCGTGGCTCCCCTGGCTGGTTTCCACGGCTCCCCAGGGAGCCACGCCTCCCAGTTTGGGAACCACTGTCGTAGGGAATTGCGATCACACCAATGTCCCCTCTTGCAGCCTCTAGCCAGTGGCGTTTCCACAGTAGGGGCGGCACCGTAAGTAATGCCGCGTCGAGTACCGTGTGTAGGAACCGAAAGGAGGAGGCGACGCCCCCCCTCACTGTCGCTACCATTCAGCGCGAAGAACGCGACTGGCAGGGAGACTCCTGCCGGTCGCGTTCTTCGCGCTGAATGGTAGCAACAGTGAGGGGGCGGCGCCTCCTCCTTTCGGTTCCTACACACGGTACTCGACGCGGCATTACTTACGGTGCCGCCCCTACCGTGGAAACGCCACTGCCTCTAGCTGTTCATCTGAAGGTCGGAACAGAGCCTACAACTGTGTGTGTATATGCCCTGTATGCACAATTGGAGACATTCTGCCGTTTGCAGCTTTTGTGCAGAGAGAGCCTGCATGTGAGCATAGGCTCTATCCAGTTTCAGGTGCATCCTTGGAGGTTCTCCTATGCAGAGATAGTGGGCACAGTCATGTTCTCCCTCCCACCTACGTATTCCCTGAACATGTGAAAACTCTTACAAGGCTACTCAGAGAACTTCATGACTGAGTGGGAATTTAAATCTAGATTTCATCCTCTACATGGATTGAATCTTCACTGATGGAAAATCCTAGCCATTGGGCTTGTAACCACCAGCCAGCCCAAAGCTGCCTTATACGGAGTCAGACCATAACTGGTTCATCTTCTAGGTCAGTGTTGTCTACTCTCTGCTGACAGGCAGTGGCTTTCCAGGGTTTCAGACAAGGGTCTGGCCCTAAAAGATGAAAAATGGGCACAGCTGTATTCCTGTAACAAGCCATCAGCCCTGAACAATGAATATCCCAGCTAAAGCAAATTACATGATTTGCAGGTGTTATATGTGAGGCAGATACGGGGATATTTAGAGCTGGTAAAATAATGATATGACCTGGGGGACAATTCAATTAAACATGATCACATGCCCTCTTACCAATGTTATTAAAGGAGGAAAGATCTGATATAAATGAGCTTTTTATTAAATCCTGTGCCCTTTCCATGTGTAGCAGCTACAGCCTGTTCTGTTGATTTGCCGTTTGTTTTCCATTAGTGCATTAATTTCCCCCACTGATAGGAGATGTCAGAGAGCTAATCAACAAAGCAAAGTGTTCCATAATTAAAATATCCAGCACTGTGCGACGTGTGTGTGTGTGTGTGTGTGTGTGTGTGTGTGTGTGTGTGTGTGTGTGTGTGTGTGTGTGTGTGTGTGTGTGTGTGTGTGTGTGTGTGTGTGTGTGTACGCGCGTGCACAAGAGAAAGAAAGGGAGAGGAAGAGGGAGGGAGAAAGAAGAGTTGGAGAGGTGTGAGGAAACTCTTGTGAAATAAAACTGTTTTCAATGGACCTCCATGGGAGGCCATTCCTTCATTTTGGTGCCACCACTGAAAGGGCCTTTTCTCTTGCACCATGTCGGTAGGAGGGACAATGAGAAGGGCCTCAGAAGCTGAGCACTCAAGTAGTGGGAGGAGGCAGTTCGTCCACCGGAAAGCTTCATGATTACCTTACAATTGCTTCAGGAAATCTATAGGGACTATGGATTGGCAGGATTTAGGATGTCTCCCCCCATATCTGTCATGATATTTGGGGGCCCTTGGCTGTAAACCAGAACATTATTACTTACATAGAGATGGTCACCTTCTGTATCCTTTTGGATCTCTTTATTCTAATCCAGACATTGGTCTAGGAGATGGAATAGCCCAGCCTCCACATTGATGGGCAAGTTCAGTTTTGAAGAGTTGGCATTGCATAGCAGTAAGAAACATACCTTCACAGAGGACTTTGCTTGGATGGTATGAGAACATAAGAACATAAGAAGAGCCCTGCTGGATCAGGCCAAGGTCCCATCTAGTCCAACTTCCTGTATCTCACAGTGGTCCACCAGATGCCACAGGGAGCACTCAAGACAACATGATACCTGTATCTTGTTGCCACTCCCTTGCATCTGGCATTCAGAGACAGACTACCTTTAAAACCCGGACATTGCATATACAGTGAGTCATTATGGTTCGTACCCTGTGATGAACGTTTCCTCCATAAATCTGTCCAATCCCCTTTTAAAGGCATCTAGGCCAGGTGCCATTACCACATCCTGTGGCAAGGAGTTCCACAGATTAATTACATGCTGGGTAAAGGAATATTTCCCTTTGTCTGCTCTATGATTTCAATGAGTTAACAGCCCATGCCCAATCTTAATGAAATTTCCCTGCACTGATGCGGCGGCATCGGCGCAGGCTACGTTGCATTCTACAGGGGAATTTTTGCATGCTAGAGGTCTCCTCGGGGTAATAAGACATTTGTCCCCTTGCTCCAGGGTAAGCCCCAGTAGTGGAAATGAATCAACGCAAACATGCAACAGCAATATTGTTGGCACAAGTCCACGTTGATCTGTGTCAGTGGGTCAGGCCCGGGAAAGGGGATAGGATATGGTGTGTGCCAATGCTGCTGATCTTCCCCCCTTCTGGCCCAATCCGCCTACCCTGCCCCCATTGCCGCCCTCCCCTACCCCGTTCTGTCCCCTCCCCGCCCTCCCTCACCCTACCCCACCCCTGCGCTGTCCAGCAGGGTACTTACCTGTTCCAGAGGGCGCCGTTCCAGCCACCAGCACCAGCGGGAAGGCTCTGGCATTCCCACCGGCACCGCGGGCCTCTGCGCTGTCGCAAATAACTTTACAGCTTGGGCCTCAGTTCCGGTACTCATCCAGCCTATCTCATCCCGTAGCAACTCTTCCCTGGAACAGCTGTTTAGCAAGTGGTGGAAAACAGGCTTTGCCCTTCTGTTGGAACGGCTTATATTCAGCATGCTAGGAGTGTTTGGGTCTGCTTGGTTTTTTTTTTTTTTATATATAAATTGTAGGCCTATAAAATGTCATTTTAATTTCATTTGTCTTTTTTTGGGGGGGGTCTCCTCCCAAATAATTTAATTGCCCCTTGGGGATAGAAATATTTACATTTGGAAAAACTGCCATAATTGGCTGTGATCTCTTGGGATAAGACAGGATATGAAATAGTACATAAATATTATTTTCATCACTAGATACGAAATATTATTATTATATTACATCATAATACATTATTAAATTATTATTATTGCTTCTAATAATGAAATCAGGTGGTTGAATAGATGTGAAAGAGGGCCACCCCAAAATAAGGTGATGCATTTGACAAGCTCCCTTTGACCAGACTGTTGTGGGGGGAAAGCCCCCCCCCCCCGTTGCAGTCCCAATCTGGATCAGCACCCTCTGCATCTGCTAATTTGGAATTAAAAATTAAGCCTGTCAACGTTAGTGATGGACTTGCCATAACATCTAGTTTAACCCTTACAGTTGCTAAAATGTAACTGAATTTCACTCAGAAGCCATTGAAGTTATCCTTTTAAATTAAAAACAAACAAGCAAGCAAGGAGCAATCTAAGGAGATGGACACCTGCCTTTCCGTTTTTTTTCCTCTTAGAAAATTTGGAAATGCAAACTTCAGGTGTTTTTCATGTAACTTTTTTTTTTTTTAAAGTACGGTAGTAGAGACTAAAGATGGAACATTTCAGCCCCAAGGTGAATTTTTCAAATGCAGGTATGAGGATGTTTCAAACAAAGAGTTACAGTGGAAATTGTTTCACAACCTTCAGACTGGTAGACACGAGGAGCACCCACAAAGGAATGAGGCTCTAAAGGGAATATGGGATTACAGTACTTAATTTGAAGCACTGTCTTTTACGGTGCTGTTGTTGCAACTACGTACGGTAGATTCCTCTGGTACTCTTTGAGACAGACTTCATGCTACCTCAACTTTAGATGTAAACTCTGGTACAAGAATTCTGTACAATCTTACTGTATTAAAACACTTATTCAAACAAGAGGCCCTTTCCTGATTCACAGGTCAAATGACAATTTGGATTCCAAGATGACTTTTTGAAATGTCAGTGTGCTCCAATCTTAATTTCACCTGTGTTGTCAACTGGCCTGTTTTGATCTCTGTCAAGGGCTCCCACTATCCACAATAGGGTTGGATTGTTTATTTCCATTTGAGATTAAGATCATTTGTAGAGTCCAACTCTGAACATACTGTACATGCTCAGATCCCCCCAAATGCAGCGGCATCGCTATGCGGCCCTCTGTGATGTCACTGCCCAGAAGTGATGTTACTGCTGCCGCTGCCAAGCTGTTCCCAGTCGCAAGGCGGGTGGGAGGGCCCAACTTCACTCCTCCACCCGCTTGCTTTTCGCGCCATTGCCGCCAATCCCCCGCCGCATTGACACCCGCCTGCGTGTCACCCGGGGCGGTGCCCCCCCCAGCGACGCCTCTGCCCAAATGAGCTTATCATACATTGTAATCTGATATAGGCTTACTCAGAAGTAAGTCCCTTTGTGATTCAGAGCCCAATCCTATCCTTTACACCCCTCACTGATGCAGTGGCACCAAAATGGCAGCTGCTGCATCCTCTCTCTGTGTGTGTGTGTGTGTGTGTGTGTGTGTGTGTGTGTGTGTGTGTGTGTGTGTGTTGGAACTGGGATAATTCCTCAAAGGGAATGTTTAATCCCTGCGTAAGCCTCATGGCCCGCAATGGGTCTTCTCGGACCACAACCAGCAATTTTGCTAGTGTAAATCTGAGGAGAGAAAAGGAGTGGGGAGGCTGCAGGGAAGAGGGATAGGATCCGGCGCAGGCCTTCAGTGATGGATCTTCCCCTCCCATTGCCTCCCTGCCCCTGTTACGCCCCCTCCCCACCACTGTTTGACACCCCCCCCCCCGCCTTCCCACCGGCTTACCTTTCCCTACCTTTCCGGACATCCTCCAGCACAGCTGGGAAGGGGGAGGCTTTTGCGACTGGCGCTGACTGCTTTATGGCGGAGGGAGGCATGCCGCCATTGGGTGGCGTGCATAGGATCAGGCTGTCAATGGGACATACTTAGGTAGCTGCTCGGATTAGATTGGCCCATGTGACTTACAGTTAGCATTTATGTGTTCATAGGTTTATTTGTATTGGGAGTTTTATTCAGTAGCCAGGTATGCGGCGGAGGAAAATGGCTGCCAAGTTGTGGCTATTGCTCATAGAACAATAGACATGGAAGATCCTAGAGAACTCCCTACACAATAAACTGCATCATGGGACACCTTAAAGAGAAAGAGGAGGGGAAGCCTTAAAACCTCTTCGGCAACCAAACATCAGTTGTTCTGTCATTAAGAGTGAAGAAGGCACTTGGCACCAATCCACCGCAATTACCACATCTACTTGTATAGCCGTGGTAAGTGTAATATCTGCATTAGCTCTCAGTGAGCCAAGTTAGGCTTAGAGGTGGAGGATTATTCAAAGGTCTTCAAGTGAGCTTCGTAGTTTATCAGAACCATGAATGTTTCCAGTATGATGAGTTTCACCCCCTCATTGGTTCCCATTCGTATCTAGTAATCTTATCTGGTTTTCTTCTTCCTCCCACTAAACTTCCCCTTCAGATGGCAAAAGTCAATACCAAAGGTCACCACTCCCTTATCATCCATCATTCTGCTGTGATTTTAACTTTACTTCTTCTTCCTCATCAGGATTTCACCAAATTTGAGAACCGATGACAAATCGGTCAGTCAAGATGTGTGATTGTTAAACTCTAGATGCTCATGTACTTGGACCGCTCAGGGTGAATGATTGGTGATACAGTAATAGCACCACATACAGCAAACTGACATTATATGTGGGAGGCTTCAGTAGGTATACTTAATAAGCAAACAGCTTCTTCCAGCCAGGAACAGAGCACAGGTACAAATGAGTCACCGAACCAGAACGTTTGATCCGATAATATAGCATCTATCGTCCAAGTTGCTCTAAACTGGGCGTTGGATCTCAGAAATGAGCAGTGGGACAAGGTGAGATGGGGAGAAGTTTCTCAGTTCCTACTGGATGCCCAGTGTGTGGCATCCAGGTACAGCGAATTACAGTAACTGTAATCTTAAGTACAGGACAGAGTCCCCTTTTCTTCTCTTCCCTTAGACCTGGAGTTCTCAAAGTGGTGGGCTACAACCTATCACTTTTTCCAGAACTGTCCGATTTACCTTTAAGGGGAATAGCCACCCAGAACGTCGGTGGCGATGCTCCAGGATCACGCCCGCCGCCGACCCAAAAATGTTTTTTTTCAATGTACCTGCTTGTCCTGCCAACTTCCCAAAGGGTCTGGGGGCGGGCCTGCTGCCGCCTCTGCAGGCCTCCCCAAGACCCCCCCGGCTACCCCCCTTAAAGGTAAATCGGACAGTTCATTTTGGGGAGCTGGCGGGACAACCAGGTACATTGAAAAAAGCATTTTTCGGGCGGTGGGGGGCCCACAATCCTGGAGTTCGCAAACAAAGGCTTGTTGTTGTTGTTGTTCAGTCGTTAAGTCGTGTCCGACCCTTCGTGATCCCATGAACCATATCCCGCCAGGCCTTCCTGCCCTCCACTATCTTCCTGAGTTCGCTCATTTTCATGTTCATTGCATCGGTGATGCTGTCTAACCATCTCATCCTTTGCCTTCCCCTTCTCCTTTTGCCTTCAATTTTTCCCAGCATCAGAGTCTCCAGAGAGTCCTCTCTTCGCATTAGGTGGCCAAAATATTTGAGTTTCAGCCTTAGTATCTGTCCTTCCAGGGAACAGTCAGGGTTGATTTCATTTAGGATTGAATGATTTGATCTCCTAGCAGTCCAAGGGACTCTCAGGAGTCTTCTCCAGCACCACAGTTCGAAAGCATCTATTCTTCGGCGCTCAGCCTTCCTTGTGGTCCAACTCTCGCAACCATACATTGCTACTGGGAACACCATCACCCTGACTATGCGAACTTTTGTTGGCATGGTGATATCTCTGCTTTTTATTATGCTGTCTAAGTTTGCCATAGCTTTCCTTCCAAGGAGTAAGCGTCATTTAATTTCATGGCTGCTGTCTCAGTCTGCAGTGATCTTGGAGCCCAGAAAAGTAAAATCTGTTACTGCTTCCATTTCTGCCCCTTCTATTTGCCAGGAATTGATGGGCCCAGATGCCATGATCTTAGTTTTATTAATGTTGAGTTTCAAGCCAACTTTTGCACTCTCCTCTTTCACCCTCATCAAGAGGCTCTTTAGTTCTTCTTCACTTTCTGTCATTAGGGTGGTATCGTCTGCATATCTGAGGTTGTTGATATTTCTCCCGGCAATCTTGATTCCGGCTTGCGATTCATTCAGCCCTGCATTTCTCATAATGTACTCTGCATATAAGTTAAATAGGCAGGGTGACAATATACAGCCTTGCCGTACTCCCTTCCCAATTTTGAACCAGTCGGTTGTTCCATGGCCGGTCCGAACTGTTGCTTCTTGACCCG
Organism: Plestiodon gilberti rubricaudatus; assembly: GCA_026170595.1. Taxonomy (NCBI): domain Eukaryota; kingdom Metazoa; phylum Chordata; class Lepidosauria; order Squamata; family Scincidae; genus Plestiodon; species Plestiodon gilberti. Next base: position 19,609,000 of record JANXHW010000002.1, on the reverse strand, counting down.
CATACAGGTTTCTCAGGAGACAGGTAAGGTGGTCTGGTACCCCCATCTCTTTAAGAATTTGCCACAGTTTGTTGTGATCCACACAATCAAAGGCTTTTGCGTAGTCAATGAAGCAGAAGTAGGTGGTTTTTTGGAACTCTCGGGCTTTCTCCATGATCCAGCGCATGTTGGCAATTTGATCTCTAGTTCCTCTGCCTCTTCGAAACCCAGCTTGTACGTCCGGTAGTTCTCGGTCCACGTACTGCTGAAGCCTAGCTTGTAGGATTTTGAGCATAACCTTGCTAGCATGTGATATGAGTGCAATTGTGCGATAGTTTGAACACTCTTTGGCACTGCCCTTCTTTGGAATTGGAACGTAAACTGACCTTTTCCAATCCTTTGGCCACTGCTGAGTTTTCCAAATTTGTTGGCATATTGAGTGTAGCACTTCACATTAGGTGGCCAAAATATTTGAGTTTCAGCCTTAGTACCTGTCCTTCCAGGGAACAGTCAGAGTTGATTTCATTTTGGATTGACTGATTTGATCTCCTAGCAGTCCAAGGGACTCTCAGGAGTCTTCTCCAGCACCACAGTTCAAAAGCATCTATTCTTTGGCGCTCAGCCTTCCTTATGGTCCAACTCTCGCAACCATACATTGCTACTGGGAACACCATTGCCCTGACTATACGAACTTTTGTTGGCATGGTGATATCTCTGCTTTTTATTATGCTATCTAAATTTGCCATAGCTTTCCTTCCAAGGAGTAAGCATCTTTTAATTACATGGCTGCTTTCTCCGTCTGCAGTGATCTTGGAACCCAAAAAAGTAAAATCTGTTACTGCTTCCATTTCTGCCCCTTCACTTACAGGGGAGTAAACTCCCCTGTAGGAGGAACGCTACCTTAGACTAAAAGAAAGTCTGCTGTGGTCTGTATTTAAGAGCTCTACCTGGAAGCTGTATATAACTGTTGCAGCACTGGAATCCTTGTTCAGACATTACGGCTCCCGTATTGACCCCTGCCCAGCTGAAGAGAGATGGATCACCTTTAACCAAAAGACTGGATGGGCAAAATATGGCGTCCCCTTGGCTGCAGTCTCTGGAGAAATCTCTTCCCCCTTGGAGCCTCAGATTCGGCAAGAGCAAAGAGGGTTGAATCACCCTTGTCACTGTCATCCTCCTCTCTTCACCAGCCCTCTGTTTCCCAGGCACACCATGAAGCTCTCGGCTCGCCTGCTCTTGCTCTCCTCAGTACAGCATTGGCTTGTCTTTTTGACCTCCCTGCTCCCAGCTGTGCCCAGTTCCCCACCTTCCTTGCCAATGAGTCTCTTTTCTGCTTCCCAGTTGACTTGGCAACCTCAAGTTGCCTAGCTCCCTTGACATGAACAAGAACTCTCCCTCTCCATGAGTAGACCAGGAGTGCTCCTTGGCTCCTGCTGTAGCTCTTTTAAGGTTTCTTTGGTCTCCTGAGGGGTGGTCCTCACATTGTCATTGACCCCATTGGATGGATGGAAGGCACGCCAAGTCCAGTTGGCAAGGTACCAGCTGCTGCAAACCCAGGCAATTGTGTTGAATAAAACCATTACATTACATTAACAATACCTCTGTGGAGCCTCAATGAGTACTCAAGGCTCAACACACCCAGGAAGGCCAGGTGTTACATAAGACTCGTTCTACATTCATTACCCCTTGCATTGCTAGTGTAATGCAACCATCCCTGTGGTGCTGTTGGCCTAGTGAGCCTATCAAGTGTCCAACCTCTTGATTGTTGAATAGCTATGAACATAACCTAAAAAAAGTAAAGGTAAAGGTAAAGGTGACCCCTGACAATTAAGTCCAGTCGTGTCCGACTCTAGGGTGTGGTGCTCATCCCCATTTCAAAGCCGAAGAGCCAGCGTTGTCCGAAGACGCTCCGTGGTCATGTGGCCAGCATGACTCTCCTTGCCGCAGCGCGTAGCATGCGGCTGGAACACGGAGCACTGTTTACCTTCCCGCAAGCGGTACCTATTTACTCGCATTAACATGCTTTGGAACTGCTAGGTTGGCAGGAGCTGGCCAAGCAACGAGAGCTCACCCCGTCGCGGATTCGAACTGCCGACCTTTCGATCGACAGCTCATGGTTCAGCGGTTTAACCCACTGCGCCACCCGCATAACCTACTTAATATAACATAACATAACCTACTGCATGGCAAACAGGAAGTAAAGTCAGCGTGGGTTGCCCTATCTGCACGATCTACAGCATAAAGCAAAAGTGGGATTCTTCCATTTCCTTTTTAGGCTAACTTTTTCCTTGCTTCTGACTTGGCACTAAAACCCCAAATTAGGAGTGACAAAATTGTTTGTGCTAATGCATCCCTGATTTCCTTTGGAGTTCTTCGTGAGGACCTTTAACAAAAACATGAAAAGCCAACTGCACTGTCGATCACATTGGCCTAATGCTTGTTGACACTCTCAAAATTTTCCAGTGCATTGAGAGAACAAGCCACTCACATTTGCAGAGTTATTGGTTAAGGTTCGGTCAAAAACGAGCACTTCAACTCTCATTGGTTTCAATGGGAGAGCTGAGCATGAACTCAAATTAGAATGCAATTCTAAATGTATTTACGAGGGAGTAAACCCCACTGAATACAGTAGGACTTGCTTCCAAGTAAACCTGCATAGGATTGCACTGTTAGATTTGAAAGTGCTTATTTTTGGCTGATGCAGTTCCTTATTAGTACACAAAAGGGTTCCCTGGTGATGTGAGTTCTCACTCTCTGTGTGTTCACAATAGTAAAATCAGTGACGATACTGTAGGAATGCTTTCAGTTGAAGCGGAGATATTTCGACCAGTAAAGCAATGTGAATTCAGTAGCACTAACACCCTAGCATGCACATGAGTTCTGTTACAAGAAACCAAGCCGTTAGCCCGCTCACATCTAAGCCAAACCACAATTCTGTGATGAAACCTTACTGAAGACGTTACACAATCCCAGAAACCCAAGAAAATGAAATTGAAAACCTGCCTGTTCTCCACTTCAGTTTTGACTTCAAGGGCTATGCTGCAAAAGAATGACACTTCACAGTGCGTCTAGATCACAGGTTGTTACATGGCACATGTGCCAGACATGGTATGGGCATGGAGAAAGGCGATAGACTGAGCAGCCAGTGGGGGAGCCCCGAGAATGAGTTGCTCCACAGAAACCATAATCGGTTCACAGCCTGACAGCCTTTAACTGGAAGTGTCAGGGACCAAACTGCGGTTAGTAACATTCTTGTTTCTGAAGGACTGGAAACCAAACATTTTTACTTTGACAGTCAGCCAGTAAAATAAATGCAAAAAACAAACAAACAAACAAAAAACAAACCCTATTCTGTCCTTCTCAGATAAAATCTACTTTCAGAGAAGCTCCCCAACTTTGAAATTGAGAAACTTGTTTTTTTTTTTTAGGTAAAGTAAGAAGCTGCATCAAAATGTCCTTGATTTCAGCTGGTGCTAATGTCTAAACCAGGGGTTCTCAACCTTTGGAGGCCCGGGTACCCCCTATCATGGTCCAATTTTCTGAAGTACACCCTGATAATTAACTGCTAATTAAATGGATTAATTAATTAATTAGGTAATTAATCAAATAAAAAAGTACTAAAACAATTTTAAATGTGAAAAATGGCTTATTCAACTCTGTGTGTGTGTGTGTGAGTGAGTGAGTGAGACAAACAGACATGCAAGGATCTCTTTTTTTCTCCAAGTCACACTTCCCAAAATCAGCTCCTCCCTCCCCCACCCCACCAAAGTACATTTTCCAAAGTACAAAAATAAGCCCAAAACCAAAATCAGAGAGCCAGAAGGGCTCCGGAAATAATTTAAATTCAAAATCCATGTTAATTAACACTTAATTAGCTGCTGATGGGGCAGATAAGGGGCAGGGCTTGGCGTACAGCAAGAGGTCCGCGTACCCCTAGGGGTACCCGTACCACAGGTTGAGAACCCCTGGTCTAAACTACATGCAGAGTGTGCTCAGTTACAAAATAGTTAACATCCTTAAGGAAAAACACACACACCAGAAAGAGACCTATAGAATCAGAATGCAGCTGTAACAGGTATGCAGTCCCCCTCCCCCCCCCGGATGTGGATGGGAGTGTGTTTTGCCTGGTTCCAGCCTGCACGAGGTATGGGATTAGGCTGAGCATCTGATTGGTGCCTGAGCAAGCTGGAGGGCGGGGCCATTTATGTGCCTCTGTCCCTCTGCATTCTGAGACTGGAGGAGCTTGTGACCCAGCCCGCCCACCCGTCACAATAGTCTGGGATTAGCTGGTCGCCATTAGGAACCAGGTTCGACATTTTTATGGCACTCCTGACTGGCCTTTGGGGTGAAGTTGTTTTCACCTACCCCAGACTGTCCTTAAGGTGTGGTGTTTAGCCAGGGTGGTCATGACTGGCAGGTGAAGTACAAGGGAGTAGAGATTTGGTGTCTATCCTCAGGTAAGCAACAGTCAGAGGGAGAATCTGAACTGATCTCAAGAGTCTGTCTGGTTCAAGGATGCAGAGAAACTGGTGATCCCTCAGGCCTCTCTCTCTCTCCCTCTCTCTCTCTCTCTCTCTCTCTCTCTCTCTCTCTCTCTCTCTCTCTCTCTCACAAAGGCTGTCTGCTTGGGGTAGGCAGAGCAATTCGACTTCCATGTAAAGAGCTCCTGGTAATAGCTCTTCGATGCTTTTCCTTTCAAAAAGCATCCTCATTATTGGAGCTCTGTTCTGATAGAATTTGTCATTGAAACTAGTAGTTTGATAACACGAGTAGTAAGTAAACAAGAATAAATGTGAAAAAGTAGAAGACATCCAATGAAATTAAGAACCAGAATCAATTTCCATCTTAGATTTCAGTTATTCTGGTGTTCTTGGTCATTGTATAATGTTATGGCCCACTAATCTAATGATGATACATTCCACAGAAGGGGAACCATGAAGCAATTTATTACTTCCAGCATGAGCTAAGCAATGTTCAGTTTTGTTACGTCTGTTTTTGCTTAAGGGAATCCATAAGAACATTCAAGTCTACTTTCAGCAGATATTATTCCCAGAACACATAACAATTCATTTTCTCTCGTTCCAAAGTTCCAAGTCGGGGTGGGGTCTCAAGATGGTACTAAGCAACAGGAAGTAGAATCAGGTACCCTCACTGATGGTGTGTGCACGCGCGTTGAGGGTTAGCTTATGTATTTTACTGTTGCAAATCCATTTATTGCTTAAATAAAGTTGTAGCCTTTTATTTAAATCTACGTTTGATGTGTCTCAAGTCTTCATTCCGAGTTAATGGGAACACCAATTTTTATACGCTGTTGGCTCAGAGCACCCTTCCTAACATCTGTATAGCTCTGACTTTTAGCATATTGGATGTGAAAAGTCTGCCTCGTAAAACTCTCGTATACGCATATTTGTTGCATATTTCACTTAAATTTTTTTTTTTAAAAATCCCCAAGTATAAGACTGTCCTGCCCTTCTGTGCTCTCAAGACCCACCAAACACCATGTATTTATAGCCATGTAAAATCAGCATCTGCCTAATGCTATCTACAAATACTTCTATGGCAGGTTGTAAAAGAAGTTATGCATAGCTTTAAAAAGGTCATTGCACAAACGCACTGCACAAATGCACAAATGAAATCCAAAGTTGAGATGAGCAATTAAAAAAAGAGAAGCAAGAAGTTCACAGGTTCTTATTCGCATTTCAAATAAGAAGGATCCAGTCACAAGCATCTGCCCTCCATATGTTTATCATAAGGTTACGGTGTCTGTCATCTCTCTTTGAGTTTACAGGTATGCGCCTCACTTCACTAGTGTCAGGATTTATTTTAGGAAAACTGCATTTAGGAGAAGGCTGGTTCATCTGTCATTTGCTGTTGACCATACAGTCTGGAGGAGAAATAGCAATAGACTCCTAAAACACAATTGTTATGTGTATAACATAAGTGAACAAAACATAAGAAGAGCCTTGCTGGATCAGGCCAAAGGCCCATCTAGTCCAGCTTCCTGTATCTCACAGTGGTCCCACCAGATGCCTCCGAGAGCACACAGCCAACAAGATAACCTGTTTCCTGTTGTCACTCCCTTGCACCTGGCACAGAGAAAACCTACTTCTAAAACCAGGAGGTTGCTTATGGCTTGTAACCTGTGATGGTCTTTTCCTCCATTAATCTATCCAAACCCCTTTAAAGGCATCTAGGCCAGGTGCCATCACCACATCATGTGGCAAGGAGTTCCACAGATGAATTACATGCTGGGTAAAGAAATATTTTCTTTTGTCTGTTCTAACTCTCCCTCCACTTGATGCATGTCCCCTGGTTCTGGTGTTGTGCGAGAGGGAGAAGAATTTCCCTATCCTGACCAAATGTGGTCTAACATTTGGGGTGCAAATGTGCCACCCATCACACCCAACAAATAAGTGCAATTCTAGCACATACTGTAGTCCACATGTAGTACTCAGGACATATGCAGGCCCTATTATGAAGCCGGGTGAAGTGGGCTGCTTCATATGGCAGATTCTTCGGAGAAGCACAGCAGCATGCCTCATGTTTGAGGCTGCAGAGGAAAGAAGACAAAATGGCACCACACTTCCTAATAGGAAATGAAGGAAAGGGGAGAGATGAAGAAACTGAGGGTGTGATTTTACTGGAAAATGAGAATAACATGGACAACGTAAAAAGTAACATCATATCCTCACAGGACTGCTTTGGATTGCCCAGAGAGAGAGAGAGAGAGAGAGAGAGAGAGAGAGAGAGAGAGAGAGAGAGAGAGGAGCCAAGTGTAGCAGCTGGGCACCAGGTGAGTTGCTGAATCTTGGCAGGATGTTCTGTGCACCTTCCAGCCAAGGGCCGTGAGCCAGAACAGGTAGCTTGCTTCTGAAGCAATATAAAGGTGACCCCTGACAACATCCCTTATTGCTTACGTGACTAGTAACAGTGATTCTCATTCGCCCCTGTCACACTTATGCAAAAGATATGCTAGCTTGGTTAAACCTTATGCATGCTGCTTAAATATATTTCTTGGACTACAACTGTATGCTAATCCTTTCCCAGTACTTGGTGGAATAATGTTGGCAATGTCTCCTTGCTATGCTTTTCTTGGTTTTTGTTATGCTTCTTCTGTTTTGTTTTTGTACTATAATTACATAATACCATGTCTGTTAAACACCTGTACTTCCCCATTGGGCTCACTCTGGGCTCTAGGGTACAATCCAAAAGGATCTGCTTCCAAGGCCCTGCCCAGGTGCAAGAATTTTAAATTTTCCAGAGTTAGCAGCCCCATATGGACAACCTGTGGCACCCTTGGTGCAGGTTAGTGACCCATGGGGGTAAGGTATGTCTTGCTCTGCATATCTCATATATCAGACCTAGCCATAGACCATAAGGAATGGTTACAAAACCAGGTTGGTTTTCCAAACTGGAATCTAAATATTGGAGGATATCTGGAGCCATTGAATGCAAGCTCTGGCTTCCTCCTGCTTTTTGTAATGATTCAAAAGACCTATCATCTGTGATTATATCAGACATGGCTGGATCAGACCAGTTCCAGGTTGTTATTAAATTAGCGGTTAACACCATTTCCTCCCGTTTACCCTTTTTTTTCCTTTTCAGCTTGTACTTAAGCATTTTTCCGCCTAGTGTGGGCCTTTTTGAGCATCCAGTTTGACTAAGAGCAGAGACTGAGAGTGTCTAGCTAATGACATGGAAGAAGGGGAAAAAAGAGGCAGCATAATCTGAGGAGATTGATCGATTCTTTAGAAGTACCATACAGTCAGGGCAAAAGCCTCTCATCAGGAGAGTGAGTGTCTGGTTCCAATCCTCAACGAAGTGCATTGCTACCAAGCAATGTGTGCAGGAGAGCTCAAAAACAGCACGCGGTAACTAAATTACTGAGTTAAGAAGCTTGTTAATTTGATCCTTTAATTGACCTCCTGTGGCTTCAGTATTACATGAGCTGATATGGCAGCAGTTTCATGCCAGTTCGGGAAAGGGTAACATTCACTAAAAGGTAAAGGTGACCCCTGACAATTAAGTCCAGTCGTGTCTGACTCTAGGGTGTGGTGCTCATCCCCATTTCAAAGCCAAAGAGCCAGCGTTGTCCGAAGACGCCTCCGTGGTCATGTGGCCGGCATGACTCTCCTTGACGCAGCGCATAGCATGCGGCTGGAACACGGAGCGCTGTTTACCTTCCCGCAAGCAGTACCTATTTATCTACTCGCATTAACATGCTTTGGAACTGCTAGGTTGGCAGGAGACTGCTAGGTTGGAAGCATTCACTGCCGGGTTCATTTGGAGCTGCCCCTCACAACGATAAGCTGTCGTCAGCAAAGGGTTTGTGGGAGGCTGCCTTCTACTGAAGCAAGCAACTGGTCCATCTTGCTCAGTAATGTCCTCAGTGACTGGCAGCTGTTCTTCAGGGTTTTCATTATGTGGAGGTAGGGACAGCCCATCCATGATGCGAGGTGATTCAGGTTTCATTCATGGCAGATTGTGGATTGAGAGGGCGGTGGATTTGGGTTGCCCTTCACCCCAAGTCTGCTGCTGCTGCTGCTGCCTCCCTCCAGCCCGCCGCTGATGTGAGCCACATTGATCCAGTCTTCACCCACTAAAAGGGAGTGGGAAGTGGATCATCTACCTCCTTACCGTGCGCCTCACTCCATTTCCTAAAAAATGACTCACTCACACACACGGTCACTTACACACACGGGCAGAGCAATCCTGCCTAAGGATCCATCAGACGGCCCAGGCTGCCCGCCAGATCCTGTGCTCGGTCGCAGGCAGGCTCCCGCTCGGCCGGAGGTATACTTGGGGAAGGGGACACTCGTCCCCTTCCCCCAGTGTAAACACAGGCCGCTCAGATCGGCCTCTTCGGATTTCCGCCAGCAATTTTGCTGGCGGAAGTAAGGGGAGGCCGTGTAAAGGCCCAGCCGAGTGGCGGGGGTCAGGATATGGCCGAGGCCATCCTCCGCCCCCTCCTGGGTCGGCTGGGCCTATGGGCTCCCTCCCCCACCAATCCCCCCCGCCCGCTGGATCCTTACCTGGGTCCAGTGGCGGTCCTTTGGGCGGTCCGTCGGAGGAGCAGGGGAGGCCAGCCTTGCGCCGGCCTTCCCTGCTCTCGAGGCATCTACTTGGGAGGAGGTGTGACGCATCATGTGGACATGCTGTTTGGTCTCCACTGTGAAACGGAGCTCCAGTGCTCATACTTTGCTCATCAGAGCAGCAGACCCTGACGATATGGTGAGTAGAACATTGGACTAGGGTTGGGGAGACCCAGGTTTAAATTCCCTTTAGCCATGAAGCTCACTGGGTGACCTTAGACCAGTCACTATCTGGCTTATTGACAATTGCTGCACAGCTTGGTGGGAGTGCTTTTCCTTGGGCTTCCTGCCATGCCACCAGTCTGAGTTCCCCAAGTTTATTTCTGGGTTGGGGGATGTAGTGCTCATGCATTGCCCTTCTACACTTCTATCCAGGGCCGGTCCAAGACCTTCTGATGCCTGAAGCAGCATGCCAAATGCTACCCCACTTACCCGATGATGTGCCAGCCTTTGCTCCTCCCACTGTGCAATGCTCTAGCTCAGCATTCTCCTCCCCTCCACATTCCTTTTTCCTCCCTCTCTCCCTCTTCTGTTTCCAATCCAGGGAGTGGAAGGCGAAGGAGGAGCAGTGGAGGCAAGTAGGTAGGCAGAGATGGGCAACCACTTGCCTGAGGCAACTGCTTCAGTTGGCCTAATGCATGGACCAGCCTTGTCTCTACCCTCTTCTTATTGACAAGGCTCTTAAAATGGGCTTCTGGTGATTGCTGCATGTGATCTGTTGCTGCTCCATTTGCCTTGTGTTGATGTGAATTTTTTCTCCTGTAATATTTTAATATTTCTTTAATGTTTCTTTCTGTATGGCATTGGGGATATTTCTTTTAGAAATGTGGTCTATATGTTGACTGACTGTGTAATAAATAAATAAATGGCAAAGAAAAGTAACGCAGTGAAGACCTTTCAGTTTAGACCTGCTTTCCCACAATCAGAGTGGTCACAGATTACATTTAGCTTGGAATACTCCAGTTCCTTTCCTGCCTGAGTGTCTCCTGCAAGTACCCACAACAAGAATCTCAGCAGCAAATAACACTAGAGGCCACCATCATTTAGGCCCATTAAGCCCACAGCCCATTAAGGGTTAGGGTTAGCCCATTAAGCCCATTAAGCCTACTGCGAAAGGCCTCCAAGCAGACTGTGACCGAGTCATTCCAGGTCAAAACGGGACGGCTTCCAACACGCTACAGTGACATAACGTTCCCATGGCACTGTGTAAGATGCTATAAAGTGCGTTGCGTCTAATAATATATAATCATCGCTATGTGAGGCAATCCTTAAATACCAATACTATTGCACCTCTAGAGTTTGTATGTGTTCCAAGCCACAGGTTTATCTGCATCTAATAATATATACCATATGTTGGGCCATAGAGTTGAATGGTTGCTGAGAGAGAGAGAGAGAATCATATCAGGCATATCAGGGGTGGTGGTGGATGACAACAGGACCAAGGGAGAAACAGATGGGAGAAGTTGTGTGGGCCTTGTCTTTGCACTGCACTGCAGGATAGAAATGTATAGGCAGACCACTGGGAGGCATTCTGGGAATTCTATATTGTTCTCATAAAAACTACTAACTACGGCAGCGACGGCTAACTATCCCTGTGGGTTTTCGGCAGCAGACAGACTCAAGAACTGACAGTGTACAGAATTTATTTTTCATTGCAATTGTTTAGCATCCTGTTCTTCAATCCAAGGACTCCCAGAGCAGCTTGCAATAGTTAAAAACAAGAGAACAACTGAATCAATGAAACAATAACATTGAACCCAGCAGAGCAGCCAATAGAGCAGCCAATAGAAAAAGGCGAAAAGGTCATAGGACTGAGATGAAAGCCTGCCCTCCCCTCCCCCAATACCCATTTCTTCACTCCATTTGCAAGGTGCAAACTTTGGGATGTGCATTTTGGGGATTTTTGTGGAGCTGTAAAAGAGGTCTCCTGCTGGCTGCTATCCCCCCCTCTGTTATTCCAGGGACAGGAAGCATTGCCTGCACTCTGATTGGCTACAGAAGGATGATACATGCATGATGTCATCACACAACATTGTTCTGAAGCCAATCAGAAGGCAGTCATTTCTGCATGATGACCAATGAATCTCTTAACATTCTGTCTTCTGTGCAAGGATGAAAGGTTAGGTCCACCATTGCATTCTGTCTACTCCAGAAGGGCTGCTGCTCCCCTGCTAGGAAACCAAAGAAAAGGCTGAATATCAGTGGAGATTATCTTTCTTATGAGAAAATATGAGGAAAAAGTGAAGCGTGTTCTCTAGCAGACAAAGCATTTGGGAATAATACAGAAGGAGGGAATGTCCTTCCAAATTTTAAATGTAATTAATTCTGTTTCATTTTTGGTGATGTGAACTCAGCTCACTCAAGTCTAACACAGGCTCATGTTTTTCATGATGACTGTTGTAGGAGAGGCATCTAAGAGATAGTGGGGTGTAGTGGTGAGAGGCCTGGGTCAAAATCCTAACTCATCTGGTTTATTATTATTTATTATTATCAAAATCCTAACTCAATAATACTGGTTTATTACTATCTACAAAGCCTAAGGGGTGACCACCACAGTCATAATAAGTCAAGCATAAAACCATGTATGCTGCCTTGAACGCTCTGTAGGAAAAGCATGAAATGTAACAGAAAAAAAACCAACAAAACACTGAAGTTGTCAACTTTTTATCTTGCATGGAGATCAAGGGTGAGAAAAACATCACCTGCTTAAAGTCAGGTTGCTATTATAAGCACAAGATCAGGACTAATACAAATTGTTGATAGGGTTGCCAATTGGCTGGAAAACGTGGCCTGAAATTAGCAAGTGAAACTTTTCATGGCTTAGTTAACCATTATCACCTGTTAATATGGATCAAGGCACATGAGTAAGAGCTGGTAAAAAAGCTAGTAACAGAAAGAAGGCTGGGACTCATAGTGGCCCCTGACCACAGGGCAGAACGAAAGGCAGCTTGTTCCTGCAGGAGGCCAAATGTTGTGGAGTTTTGCAGAAATGAATAGGCTGTCTTGGGGTGTTCTTTCAAATAGTTTCTCCTTGTGGAGTAATTACACAGAAGGACTTGTGGGAATTTTCTTTCACTGCCATTACATGCACATTGCACACTTCTAGACCCAAACACAGTATACTGTGGTGTAAGGACATTCAGTCCTTGCAATGTTCCTCTGCAGCCACACCTCACAGCGAGCATTTATGTAATGCAACTTCAAAAAGAAACGTTACCAGTTTATGGCAATGGGTTGACTCATCTCATTTGCAGATTTTTGTGCAAAAGCCAAAGCAACTGCGATGTGACATAATCCCTAATTTGCCCTGTTGGTTGTAAACGTTTGAAACTGTTTGTGTTGCAACATTAATAACTAAAACTTATGCTTATGAGGTGAATGAAATTTTGCATAAAGTGTGTTATTATCAAGGGATAACCTTGATAACCAAAGAAAAATAATGTATAATTAGCATGAATGGGATTATATTCTGTGAATCTTCTGTAAAGTGCTTTGAGAGCCTCTTGGAACTATAAAGTAGGATATATGTTCTTTATAAACAACCAAGAATATAAAATAAAGGATTTTATTAAAATGCATTATTTATTTTTCTGGAGATATTTTTAGGTCACACTCCACAAAATGGGACAGCTACCAAATATGACTTTAAAACAGAACAGTAAAACAGCAACAAAAACAATTTAAACCAATAGTACCAAAGTCACATTACATTGCTGTTTAAAAAACAGAACATAAACTGCAATGTCCCGACATACAGTAAATTAGGCTTACCATATCGCCGACTGGGACGCTCCGTTTTGCCCTTAAGGGGCGGGGCGGGGGAAGGGGAACATGAGCGCGGCCGGGCGCGCTCATGTTCCCCTTCTCCCGCCCCGCCCCTTAAGGGCAAAACGGAGCGTCCTGGTCGGCGATATGGTAAGCCTACAGTAAACTCAAGGAGGGAGGAGGGAGTCTGTGCCTGCTGGCCTTGCCCCTAACACCAGCGACCCACTGGCCATGTCCCTGGCAACTGCATGTTTGATATTTGCAGCCAAGGAGCAATGCTGACCGCGCAGAGAGTTTATCTCTATATTTTCAATCATGATTATCCTGAGTTCTCAAATGCCTGGACAGATTCTCTGCCTTTTCAGTGTACTGCCTCTTGCTGACAAATGTTCTGGGCGAATGTCTCCTCTTCAGGAGGGATGAAAGCCATGCACCATAGGAGGATGTGACAGGACAGGACTGCCACCAGGGTCACCTGCCCCCTGGGGCACCAGCAAGGTTAGGGGCTCTGGCTAAGGTAGATCTTAGCAGGTAAGTTGCTGCCTGTCTCTGTTTCCTGATGCACTGAGCTTGTCCTGCCATTGACAGCGCAATCCTGCGCAACGGAGCGCCAGGGGAGTGTGCGCTCCCCTGGCGCAGGGTGTCGTAAACACGCCGTAAAGTGCGTTTATGGCACCCAGTGAGTAAGGACCGCCGGCGCAGAGGCCGGTGGCCCTTACCCTGCATCCCTGCTGTCCCCACGCCCACCGGAGCAGGTAAGCCCTACACCGTCCAGGGCAGGGGTGGGGGGAGAGCGGACTGGGTGGTGAGGGAGGCGGCCGCAATCGTCCCCTTCCCTCGAGGTGCACCCGGGCTGTCCTGGGGCAGCCCAGGACCTGGATAGGATATGGCGGCCGGCCCTTTAGGCTGGCCGCCGTATCGTATACAGGATTGGGCTGCCCGACATTATGCGAGACTTACCAGGTCTGACTTGTGATAAGACTTTTGGATTTTATATATGTACCTAGTATATTTATAGTATTGAAACCTGACTTCAGTTTTACAGAGTTTCATTTTGCACGTTCTGTAATTGCTGCATCTCACAGCAGACAGATCTTGCCATATCCCCATTATCATGATTATAAGTATATGTATGTAACACTTTTCAACAAAAAAGTTCACAAACTGGCTTACAGAGAAAAATAAATTAATGGTTCCCTGCCCCCAGAGGGCTCTCAGTCTAAAAAGAGACAGGAGAAACACCACTAGAAAAGGTGATATGCTGGGGTGAACAGGGACAGTTGTTCTCCCCCTGCTAAATATAAGGGAAGCATCACTCACACTTAATAATATATCAGGAAATGTCGCAGGTCATTTTTCTGTACAGCAAACCTTATTAAGAATGAGTGATTCATCCATTTGTTCCCATATACCTTGAGACATTCAGTACAGGAGTACAGTATTGGAGAGTTGCTATTTCTATATTCATGGAATCAAATTGCAGGACAGGAAATGCTGCTTTAGATACAATATGCTGGAAGACTCTGTTCTCTCTGTGACAAAGCTTTTCTTAAGAAAAATGAGTCAGTCCCCCACTAAGGTCTGGTGGCAGAACACCCAATTAGCAGGCCGGAATATTCTCTTCTTCATCTGTGGTCTGTTTGGAATTTCAAGTGTTCTTTTCAACTCATCAGTACTAGAAACACTAATCCCTAAAATGTCTTATTTCTTACAACCTCTTACAAAACTCCATAAAAGCAGAAACTATCCTACATTTATTATAATATAAAGTATTATACGTTTATGTAGGTCTCGAGACTGAAGCTGGAGGTAAACAGATCCAAATTTAAAGTTAAGGAGAAAACACCAAAATGTTTTCAGCGCAACTCTATGCCTAACTATTTGTAAATTTTTTGATATTGGGGTAAAAACTAGCAATTTGGGCTGAGTAGAAATCTCTCCCCAAGCACGTAGCCCAGGATCCAAAGGGCCACTTTAGATTGGCCAAGGGCCAGGCCAAAGGGCCAAAGATATGCCCTGGGCATGTGGAAGCAATTACATGGTTCTTTGGAAGCAGTCTTTAGATCCTGCAAATATTAAACAGGCCCAGGAGTGCCTGTATTACAACACAATCCTATCCAACTTACACCACCAGTGTAACCAGCGGGGGAGGGCAGGGCAGGAGGCTTTGGTGGGGAGGGGAGATTTAAATCCCCTTTGAATCTCCCTTTGGAGGGGATTTGAATCCCCTGTCCATTCTGGGGTCTCCCATTCTCGCTGCACCGCTGGTTACACCAGTGGTGTAAGTAAGTTGGATAGGATTTCGCTGTTAGCCAGGGGAGGCAGAAAAGAGCATTCAACCATTATAGATCCTGAACATCCATCACATCAGTCAATCATAAAATTAAAACCTTCCATCTAAAACTCCTGCAGAGATTTTACATCCGTGTTTATTTATTTGATATAAACTGCTCAGTTGGATATTATAATAGAGAATAGTAGACTAGTAGGATTTACTGCTTCGCACTTGCTGTAACCTTTCGGATATATGATGTTTTGTTTTGTTTTAATATTATATCAATAAAAGATAAAAAAAATATGTGGGGGGGGAAATTGATATACTGGTAAACTGCTTTGTGAACTTTTTGTTTTGTTTTGTTTAAAAGCAGTATATAAATACTCACGTTCAATATTTACATTCAAGGTCTCATGTCATCTTGGGAAAGCTAGCACACTGATGACTGAATGGGTTGAGGCAGCTCATAGACCAGATTTCATTAGGGCCGCTTAAGATTCTGAAACTGAAACTGGAGGAAAGACGTAGCTGTAGGCCTTCTCATTCAAGGATCAAAATCATCATCACCGTTGCTTATTACTCAGTTGTGTTCATCAAAGCTGCTGCTGCTGTTGCTGCTATATTAGGAACGAGGATGGTGCTTAGAGATATGGAGAAAATGCAGTCAGGCAAACCAAGAAACCGGGACAAGCATTTCAGGTTCAGGGTGTTGCATATGAACTTGCAGTGCTGGTTCATCTTGTTAAGTTATGAGAGACTAACAGCAGAAAAATGATTCAAAACTAGTAACGTGAATGTCTTGTCCATGTATTAATAGACTTTCAGCTTTTCTAGGAGATGAGCCACCCTCTACTGGTAAGAGTCTATGGGTGAAAGAATGTAGCTAGTAAGATTTTTGTCACCAGTTACTGCTGTTATGAATGTTCACTGTGCTTATGTACTTGACATTGAATTGTCAAAGATTATACTTCTAGCATTTAATGGCAATGAGGTCCCACTTTTTTTCTCCCCTCCCTTCTCTATTACAATGTTCACACAACCTATTGATATCACCATGCATCTGATCTGATGCAATGGACTGCAGTTCACAAAAGATATGCTACATTTCTCAAGTCTTTAAGCTGCCACAAGACTCTTGGCTATGGATGAACAGATGGTTGATCTATATAAGATCCTTGAGCCAATCTCTTAACAGCTCAAGTCACTACACACTTTGGCCCTGATCCAGCATTAGTCATACTTCCTTGCATATGATCAGTGATCCTGGATTCGGATGTGCAGGCCTAGCCACCCACACCAGATGATGAGGCCATCAAGTTCAAAACCATTTTGCTAGTAAGATCTTTGTCACCAGTTACTGCTGTTGTGGGCCAGCGGGTGGCGCAGTGGGTTAAACCGCTGAACCATGAGCTGTCGATCGAAAGGTCGGCAGTTCGAATCCGCGACGGGGTGAGCTCTCGTTGCTTGGCCAGCTCCTGCCAACCTAGCAGTTCCAAAGCATGTTAATGCGAGTAGATAAATAGGTACCGCTTGCGGGAAGGTAAACAGCGCTCTGTGTTCCAGCCACATGCTACGCGCTGCGGCAAGGAGAGTCTCGTGCTCATCTTTCTTGCCTGCTAGTTCCAAAGCATGTTAATGCGAGTAGATAAATAGGTACCGCTTGTGGGAAAGTAAACAGCACTCCGTGTTCCAGCTGCATGCTACGCGCTGCAGCAAGGAGAGTCATGCCGGCCACATGACCACGGAGGCGTCTTCAGACAACGCTGGCTCTTCAGCTTTGAAATGGAGATGAGCACCACACCCTAGAGTCGGACACGACTGGACTTAATTGTCAGGGGTCACCTTTACCTTCACTTTTAACCTTACTGCTGTTGTGAACAGCCACTGTGCTTGGGAACCACCACCACTTGGGAAGCAGCAGCACAAGAATTTATTTTATAGCAAATTTGCAAGTTGACTAGCTGATGTGCAAATGGGCTCCCCCCCCTATCACGCATTTTCAGGCCCAGTATCTGGTTTGGTTGCAGCAGGAACCAAGGACTTTGTTGCTTATTTCACGCAACTGTCTTTAGAAACTGACTCTTTCTATTTTTTTAAATAGGGGCCGTGACTTTGCTTCACCTCCATTTTAATATCATTTTTGTCTAATTTTGTCAATGTGAGTTGGCCTTGGTGTTGCTGGGTAAGAATTCCTCTGTTCTAATTTATTTCAGCATTTTTAACATTTTAAACCATGAACTCATATATATGTGTGTGTGTGTGTGTGTGTGTGTGTGTGTGTGCGCGCGCGCGCACGCATGGGCATGTGTGACTTTAATTCTCCTTAAAGTTTTTTTGTTCAAATAAATTAATGCTTTGAAAACACCTGCCTATTGAGCATTATTTGACAATATTTGACCTGTATTTAACCAGTCAAGTGCTTGACCCTGTTCAACTGCCTTGATAACATTAGCATCAAATGAAGAGTCTCATGTATGAGCATATATGAGCCAGTCCTTAGAGGTAGCCTTTGGCATTCCAATTTCTTCTTTAGCCTGGTCACAACATACAGTCACATGAGAGTAGGCAGGGCAGAGGCCTAGGCGAGCCTTTCAAGCCGAAAGAATGCAGATCAGTGTCCTTGCTTCCCTTCCCTTAGCTGTGCTATCTCATTTGCAAACAGAACCAAAGCCTGGAAGAAGAGCTGGAAGCTATTTCTGGCCTCTTTCACAGCTGATATTGACAAAAGTGCCTTTGCAGCTACAGAGACCTCATTGTTATGAGGTTTTATTGCTGACTGGCTTGAAACTAATGCCATGTGCCAATGGGTTCCTTGGTTTCTTGACCTGTTTGTAGCAGGCAGGAGCAAAAGCCAACATTGTTGTTGTTGTTGTTGTTGCTGTTGCTGCTGTTGCTGCTGCTGCTGCTTAGGCAGCGCCTAGCAAAATGTTGCCTGTTCAGGTGTTTAAAAAGAGAGGTGTGCGGAAGAAGACCCAAGATCGACACAATAGCATTGTGAATACATCTGGTCCACCCAACAATCAATGTTATTTAGTTCCTATTAATTCAGTATCAATAAATTGCATATTACCAAACCTCCACATTGTGCCATTATTATTATTATTATTATTATTATTATTATTATTATTATTATTATTATTATTATACAAGTTCACAAAGCGGTTTACAGAGAAAAACCAACTAACTCAATGGTTCCCTGTCCTCAAAGGGCTCACAATCTAACAGCGCAATCCTATCCAACTTACACCACCGGTGTAACTAGCGGGGCAGGGAGGCTTTGGAAGGGAGGGGAGATTTAAATCCCCTTTGAATCCCCCTTTGGAGGGGATTTGAATCCCCTTTCCATTCTGGGGCCTCCTGTTCTCGCTGCACTGCTGGTTACACTGGTGGTGTAAGTTGGATAGGATTGCGCTGTAAAAAGATACAGAAGAAACACCAGCAAACAGCCCCTAGAAAAGACACTGTGCTGAGGTGAAGAGGGACAGTTACTCTGAATATCAGGTGAGCACCAATTGAAAAAGTACCTCTTTGACAGCCAGCAGGGGTAACTGTGCTGCCCCCCCAGTACACCATTGACCGAAACCATCCCCCCCATGGAAAAAAAATTCTACAATGACACTGGTTCCTGGTACAAAAAAGGTTGGGGACTGTGGCACTAGGGGGTTTGGAAGATGTTCCTGTTAATTTACAACTTAATAAGCAAAAGCAATTGCATGGTTTTTGAAAGAAAGGCCAGCGTGAATGTTTTCTTCCCCATTCCCTATTACAGTAGAGTAAAACTTGCTTCAAAAATGAATCAATGAACACTTCCAATTTAGATGCACTGATTAAACTGGGTTCCCATTGATGGATTCTTCCCCTACGGAAATATGTTTCCTCCTTTCCCCTGTCTGATGTGTACCTTGTAAGAGAGTGAAGAAGAGGATTGCAGAATGGTCTTAGCAAAAGGTAGGGTTTAATGATGATGTCATGTTAATGTAATATATTTATAACATTAAACAGTGTTTAGTGTTAATGTAATGCAGTATATAGCCACACACAGACTGCTGTCCATTCCTTTACTATCCAGGGTATTTGCAATACTGGCCTGGATTAAGGAATGACTTACTGCCCAATTCTGTGTAACTGGCTGCCTGTGGAGCGTGTGCTCCACAGGCACTGGGTGGGTGTCATAAATGTGCCGTAAAGCACGTTTTTGACACCTGGGGAGTAAGGGCTGCCGGAGGCACGTAGGCTGGCAGCCCTTACTCTGCCTCTCCCGGACCCTGCAGCCACTGGTACAGGTAAGAGATGCACTAGTTGGTGCATGGGCGGGGTGGGTGGGTGGGCCGGGTGGCAAGGGAGGGCGGCTGTTGGGCAAGCTGGGCTGGAAGGGGACGAGGATATCAGCTGTGAGCTCTGCAGATATCCTGTGCCCGTTCCTGGCCTGGGAGGCCCTTACCCTGCTGCCCTGGATGTACGTCGGCTCAAGAGCTGATATACATTCGAGGAGTCCCATTGGGGCCGGGCAGCCCTACATCCGGGGAAGGGGACGAACATCTGCTTCTCCCGAGGTGTTCCCGGGCCGCATCGATGCAGCCTGAGAAGGGCACAGGATACTGCAGCTGGCCCTAGGGGCCGGCTGTGAATCCTTACGCAGTATCGGGCTGCCCATTACCAGTAGCGTCGTATGATGGGGGGCCATATGGCCCTGGGCCCCAGGCGCCAAGTGGGTGTGCTGCTTCTGGGGGCGCCGATATGGGGAAAATGTTTTAAAGGGCAGCTTCAGCGCCAGCTGGCACTCTGGCAGAGGATCCTGCTGGCTCGCTCGCTCTGCATTTGCAAAGGGCTGAAAAAGAAAGATGGAGGACTTGTTAAAATCAATACCTGAGCTGAGGAACCAAAGGGGAGGGAGAGTGGTCGTCTAAACTAAGGAGCGCCAAGGAGACACAGCCGCGTTAAAAGCAAGAGAGTCTGCAGGCTTGTGTGGCAGTGCGGAGAGCCCAGGAGAGCCCATATCCTCAAAAACAAGTAAATCTTTGCTTCTAGCATTCATTTCTGTCAATATTCATTACTTTTACTGGGTCGCTAATTTAATTTTCCTATTTTACTGGGTCCTGCACTGTCCTGAAAGATCTAAAAGGGAAGCAGTATGTCTACTCAGAAGTAAGTCCCATTATAGTCAATGGGGCTTACTCCCACGAAAGTGAGGATAGGGTTGCTGCCCCCTTAAACACCTTTTTAAATAACTAAAAATACATATAAGTTAAAGAAATAGCTGTCCTTTGAAGAACTTGATGGATCCAGTGAGATGAACAACTTCTTAAAACTGGCTAAGTTTCTTCTACATCTAAAAGCACTGGCTCTTTTGCTGAAAGATCTAAAAGGGAAGTGATTTGCAGGCAGCCCACTCTATGCATGTCTTCTCAGAAGTAAGTCCCATTATAGTCAATGGGGCTTACTCCCATGTAAAAGCACTGGCTCTTGATGAAAGGACATTAAATCCATTTAAATAAATAGCTTGCACTTGCTGTAACGGAATATGTGAACAGTAACACCACTGGCGGCAGGGAGTATAGAGGGGGAGCAGAAGGGCCCGGGGTGGAAGGTTGCATTTGCGCCCCCCCCAATCACCGTCGCCGCCTTTGGCGGCGGCAAGGAATATAGAGGGGGAGCGGAAGGGAGAAGGGGGGCGGAAAGTTCAGGGTGTGCCCCTAGTATATTTTGGGCTAGAGACGCCACTGCCCATTACATGCCTTTTCCCCCTGCCTCTAAGTAAGCCCAGAAGACCTCAGGATGAGAAGGCCATCTGAGAGAACTGGGCAACAGTTCCAAGTTTTGCAGCACAAGTCTGAATTAATTATTACGATCACCTTAGGGCCTTAACAGACCTAGGTCTATAGATAGTCTACAAACAATTGTGCTTGTTCTCTTTTTACTAGTAACTTTGTTTTTTATGCACTGGGCTTTTCCAGTGAGTTGTTAGCGATAAATATAGGTATACCCTGGATAACGCAGCTTTCTTTAATGCTGAATAATTACCGTGCTCTTTGTTCCAGTGTGACTGACAGCCATTCTATCCAACAGGAGCAATACATTCTTAGCCAATCAGCATCTGTTTCCTGCCTATTCAATTAACACATATCCCATAGTGCTGTTATGCACAGCGGTTGTCTTTCGGGGAACATATTCTTGCACTATTGGAGATATTGCTGTAGTTATCAGAAAAAAAAAAACTGCTGTGAGCTGCAGGCATATTAATTGTTTTAATTCTTGATTTTAAATGTATATATGTATTTTAACGTTTTTATTGGAAGCCGCCTTGAATCTTGCCCTTGTTGGGAGAAAGGCGGGGTATAAATTATTTAAATAAATAAATAAATAAATAATTCGTGCTCACATAACTACCGTGGGACAGCTGATTTGGAGCTGGGAGTACAACCTGTTCTGGATAGAGTCACACTGTCCTTAAGGACAAGTTTGCAGCTTGGGAGTGCTCCTGGACAAACCTTGACCCTGAAAAACCAGGTGTGGGCTGTTGCCAGGTGCGCCTTCCTCCAGCTTTGGCTGGTACCCTAACTGAGCCTGTTTCTGGAGAAAATAGATCTGTCCACAAGTGTTTCATGGTCTAGTCACCACTCACTTAGACTATTACAATGTGTTCTTCATGGGACTGCCCTTGGAAATGACTCAGAAGCTTCAACTGACCCAGAAATCAACAGCTTGGGCCCTTCTGAGCAAGAATGGCTCAGAAGTTGAACTCTTTAAAATTGCAGATAAAAACCTCTCTTTTCCAGCTGGCTTTTGGACAACCATGTTTTTAATGTTTCATGGAGATTTTCATGACCGGATATAATTACCACAGTTTTGGGAAGTATGGATTCTGCAGCCATGTAGACACAAATGAAGAAATAAAAATCTTTAAACTGTAGTTGTGTGATGGATTTCTTTAATGCCAGTTGCCACTGACACACAGATGTAAACTGTCACAACCACAGACAAGATCTTCGTTTCTCAGCCGACGTTTCGCTCCCCTATTTAAAATGGGTAGCCAAATTCTGTTTGCAAAGGCAAGTTCTTGTTGACGGTTTATAAGAACCAAAGGTTTCTTCTGCGAAATCATTAGGGCTTCCAAATTCCTTTACGTGTCCCGTCTCCTTTACGTGTGCAGCCATTTCGGAAACACGAAACGTCCAATAGAAGTAAGACTGCGGGAACATCGGAGGGCTACGGAGGCTCACCAAGAAGAGAAATCGGCGGTGGCTGCACATGTAAAGGAGACGGGACACAAAGTAATGTTTGACCAAACACGTTCCCTCTTTCATGAACCTAAACACAAACAGAGGCTGAATTTGGAAGCCCTAATGATTTCGCAGAAGAAACCTTCGGTTCTTATGAACCGTCAACAAGAACTTGCCTTTGCAAACAGAATTTGGCTACCCATTTTAAATAGGTCAAGAACAAGGGCTGACAGGCTCCAAAGGTTGCAAGAGGACAAGACTTCAGGTTCCAATTAAGCCCCGCCCACGCTTTAGAGGTTTGAACTGTATTTAACTGTCAACGTTCTTCTGAGGTCTTTTTCATCCAGCAGTGGTTACACTGCGTCTGCCTTGAAGAAGCTCCGTGTGAGGAGCGAAACGTCGGCTGAGAAACAAAGATCTTGTCTGTGGTTGTGACAGTTTACATCTGTGTGTCAGTGGCAACTGGCATTAAAGAAATCCATCACACAACTACAGTTTAAAGATTTTTATTTCTTCATCTGTGTCTACATGGCTGCAGAACCCATACTTCCCAAAACTGTGGTAACCATGTTTTTGTAGCTGACTACAGAGGCACTTTTTCAATTGGTGCTCCTCTTATATTTAGCAGGGGGAGAGTAACTGCTCCCCTTTCACCCAGCACAGTCTTTTCTGGTGGCTGTTTGCTGGTGGTCTTCTGCATCTTTTTTAGATTGTGAGTCCTTTGGGGACAGGGAGCCATTTGGTCATTTGATTTTGTCTGTAAACTGCTTTGTGAACTTTTTGTTGAAAAGCGGCATATAAATACTGTTAATAATAATAATAATAATAATAATAATAATAATAATAATAATAATAATAATAATACAGTGTTCTGATATTGATTTTATTCTGTTCTGGTATTTATTTTATTGATTTGTTTATATTTTTGATTTGATGCTTTTAATGACTTGTTTGTCTATTTTGTCCGTTGTTTTATCGGTTGTGAGCTGCCTGGGTCATCCCTGTGGGGGCAGAAGGACAGGATAAAAAATGTCTTCAACAAATAAATAAAAGATTCAATAGTGGCAGCTGAAGGAAGCTGGCAGTCATAAGGGGATGTTGTTGGGTCCTCTCCCCCACCAAACTCCAGTCCATCATCCTGACAAGTAATTATCTCGTTGTAAATAAATAATTACACTCAGGAAATGATGATCAACAATTTAATATGTAAGCACATCTTCATTCTGTTTCTCAGTTACAGAGAAATAACATTCCAAGGGTTAATTGGTGTTCGGAAACAGATGCTGAGGTGTCACAAAAATGTCATTTGAAATAAATTTGATTGGAGGGTTGTTTCTTTGTTGTCTATGTTATGAGAGTACGAGCGCAATCCTGTGTAAGGATCCAGCCGGAGGCCCAGGGCCACCCGCCGGATCCTGAGCCCGAGGGTGTCAAGCAGCGGGCTGGAGGTCTACTCGGAGAAGTGGATACTCGTCCCCTTCCCTGGGTGTAAACCAAGGCCGGCCCAATGGGCCTCCTCGGATTTTCGCCAGCTAAATACCTGGCGGAAGTAGTAGGAGGCCCTGTAACAGCCTAGCTGGCCCAGCGGGGACGGGGATATGGCGGGAGCCATCCCCCACCCCCTCCTGGGCCGGCTAGTCCAATGGCCCCTCCCTTGCCCGCCGGACTGCCCACACGGCCAGCAACGGAGCTCTTACCTTCCTCCGTCAGCCGTGTCCTCAGTCCGGCGATGGAGTGAGGGAGGCCGGCCTCCCTTACTCCTGAGGCGTCACAGACTTGCTTGATGGCACGTTCGCAACATCTTGGAATGGCGGAGTGCTTGCTATGCCGTTCCATAGATCCCCAGGATTGCACTGTATGAAAGAGAGAGAAACTTCTTGCAGATGTCACCCGCAAACTAATCTGCAGAGCTGCACCGCTGGCTTTGTTACTCTACCACATCCTGCTTTTTATGAGCAGTCTGTATTCAAAATAATATATATTTCAGGAAGATACTGTATGCTGCAACCTCATTTCCCTCTTGTTCATGTACCGAAAGACAAAAGTTGTTTTTGAGATTTGCATCATGTGCGCGCGTGCACACACACACAATGTAATGATCTTCTGTGCATAGGCAGATTGGCCATTAACTGGGCCTAGCGAAAGCCTGGCAAGGGTTTCATTTCCACTGGATGTGGTGGCGCTCCTTGGCTGAAAAGCTAGCTCTGTTCTTTGAAGGAAGAGTCCTCTGAATGATGAATATATATTCTGTTGACTCCTAAATCAGGAGGCAAAAGACATTCTTCTTAAATGCATTCTTAACTGGTGAGCTGAAGGCATTCCCGAGATGACACACATCTATAGCTCTTTGGAGATGTTTGTCTAATCAGGGAGACGGTGTGTGTGTGGGGGTGGGTGGGGGGCGGGACGAGAGCACACCAGCAAGCCCTGCCGTGTGCTGATGCGCTCCTGCAGCTCTGACCCCACTCCCCATGCACACAGCGTTTGTTTGCACAGACAAATGCTATACTTGGCAAGAGATTCTTCCCAAGCAATGAAACCATTATTTTGGGGACAAAGTGCTAAAGGGAATTATTTGATTTGTATATGTGATGTAAAATCGCCTTGGATGTCACCCTGTCACTCATAGGTACCTTTGAGTTAATACTTTTTCCAAACATTCAAGTCGGGAAAGCAGCAAGGCTGCCTGTGTAAGCATTGACACAGCTTCCCAGCTGCTACTCAGATCTCCCGGCTTGCAGATTGTCCAACACTGCTGGACCATCCAGGAGGCCACCTGAGGTGGGTTGCATCAGTGGCAGATTGCAATGGGTCCAAGGGGGAGGTGGATTTGGGGAGCCTTTCACCCTGAGTCTGCCGCCTGTCCCTCCAACCTGCCGCTAATGCAAACTGCAGTGATCTTCTTCCCGTTTGCTTGATCACTCCACTCCTGACCATGCTCTTCGCATGCTTCATGTACCATTCATTCATCTTGCAATGCTTCAGTGCATTCATGCTATTCCTGTAAATGAAACCAGACGTCCCGCACTTCTGGGTTTCATGGTAGCAGACGAGGAGTATGGTAAGGGTTTTTTGGGGGGGGGGGGGTTGGTAGTGCAGAGGCAGTGGATCCAAGATGGCATCAGGCAGCATTCTGGATCGCACCACCAATCTGTGCTCAGTCTTCCTGGTCATAATTTCACTGCATTAAAGTTATACTGTATATGTTTATTTTCCTCTTTCCTCTCTCATCCCTTCTGCCAAATGTGTCAGATCATAAGACATTCTGCCAGGGTCCTATCTGTATAGTGCTTACTTAACAGAACTTTAAGTGCATAATAAATATGTATGATTATTAAAACAGGGAGAGGAAACTGCTCGGTAATGGTCAACTAGAATGTATAGAGAACAGGCCCCCAAATCAATCCCATTATATCCTGTTTAATAATACAGGATTTTGGACTGATTTAGGGCTAAATCCTGTGTAACTCTTGCACTGGTGTAACAGTAGATCCCTGCCAGTGTAACTTGCAGTATGCCGAAGGATGCAGGACGGACGGCTTAACCCCCCTCGGACACCTCACATGCGCAGTTCGGATGCGGAACAGACACCGGCACAACTCCACTGGCGCAGGGGTCATTCTGGGGGCATTCAGATGCCCCCATAACGTTACAGAGTTACATAATACCCATAATGCAAGAGTTACACAGGATTGGGCTGCCAGCAAGCAAAAGCCAGGTTACAGCACAATCCTATGCTTGTCTACTCAGAAGTAAGTCTCGTTATGTTCAGTATATTTACTTCCAGGAAAGTCTATTTGGGATTGCAGTCCTAAAAGAGAGATTCTCCAACTACAGCAAGAGGAGAGTTTCAACAGAGGTTGCTGCAGCGCACTATACCTGTAGATCAGTGGTGTCGCTCTAGTTGGGGTAGAAGGGGGCGGGGGCCCCTTGTGCAGGAGCGTAACAGAGGCTCTAGGCGGTGCGGAACTTAGCGTTCCGCCCCACCTGTAGATGAGCTGCTTTGCATGCAGTTGACAAAATGCAAATACTGGTGTGTTTCCACTTGTTGAGCTCTCTGGGCAGGAAGTTCCACAATGTCTGGATGACAAATCAGCACGAAACGTTGAATGAAAAGTTACTGTATTACACAAGATGCAGGAGCGTTCTTAACACAGAAGGCAACAAAACTAATCCAATACAGACTCCCCTTCTCCTTGTTTTGTTTTCGTTCTTACTTGGTTCAGATCTTCAGTGCTGTTTAAGCAAGGATGACCTGCCATACTAGTCTGGTATAATGACTGACTGACTGACTGACTGACTGACTTAGGCTTACCAGATCTCCAACCGGGACAGAGTGCTAGACCTTTAGGAAAAGGAATGTGGGCAGGTGTAGCTTGTTAAACCTTAGAGCACAATCCTAGGCATGTCTACTCAGAGGCAAGCCCCACTGAACACAATGGGGCTTGCTTCTGAGTAGATATGCCTAGGATTGTGCTCTAAGGTTTAACAAGCTACACCTGCCCACATTCCTTCTCCTAAAGGTCTAGCACTCTGTCCCGGTTGGAGATCTGGTAAGCCTAGACTGACTGACTCTCTCTCTCTCTCTCTCTCAAACACACACACACACACACACACACACACACACACACACACACACACACACACACACACACACACACACAAAGCTGGCACCAACGATTTCAGAAGGTGTGCACAAGGAAGGTGAATGTTATAGAAGCGTCCATCATCTTAGTGGTGAAAATTCCCAATTCCCCCCTCTTTTTTTGCCTATTTTTTTTTTTACCTGTTTTGGACTTTTTTGGCACCTCTGATGCATCAGCATCCTGAAGGTGCTGTTGCAGAATTCAAAGGCAGTAGCCATGTTTGCCGTCATGTGTTGTTTGAGCATCTTCTTCCCCAACTGACTAATAAACCAAGAAACTCACCTTGAGTCAGCTCATTTCTCAAGAATGGGAAATTCACGTCGGTCAGCTGACCCCAAGTATCCAATCCTGTTAATGCCCACATGTCATAAAGAATGTAGGCATTGCACTACCACCCCCAGTGCATTTGCCCAGGTCCTGTGTCAGGGACACCTGTTGCTTCACAGGGGCTTGGCAGTCTTGCTACAAGTGGGTGCAAGTATCAAAAATGTGGAATCCAGTCAGTAAGCAGGGGAGGGAAAGTGCTTAGGAAAGTCACGTCCAGTTTTGTTATTTGCCATTTATCCTCTTGCCTACCTTTGCCCACCCCCTTCCAATTTTATTGAATTATCAATGCTTTGTTTTTATATTTACTTCTTTATCTCTGTTCCTTTGATATATTGCAGCCTTCTAATAAACTTCTTGTATTTTTACTGTTTTACCTGTCTGGTCTCAGCTCACTTACAAAGGGAGTAGGTTGCCCTGTTTCAAAGAGGACTTTCCAGATTTGGTGGGTGATGGATATTTAATCCGCTTCCCCTCTTTACACCCACGGCAGACTGGTTGCTAGCTTACTTGGCTAGATAAAAACACGAAGCACAGGCTGATTGAAGTTGCAAAAAGAAAGAGAAAAGTTTACTTACAGTTTCAGATCATATTTACACAGCATCTGATTAGGATCAGAGGTTATTCTAACTTAAAGGATGAAGCCCCCCCTAGAGCTGGGGGCTTCCTGCATGAGGTCTGCTTGGATCATGACCGCCATTCATCAGAGCTCAGGCATGCCACGTCCTGTCTCATCAGCATCAGGAGAAGAAGAAGGATTAGTGAGAAGGTGAAGAAGAAGGAAAGTGGGTCTGGGGCCACGCCCCTTCCTTAGGACAAAGAGGGGTCAAAAGCAGGAAGGGTCTACTTAGGTACTTAGGTGATCAAGCCACACACACACACCCTCCAGTGTCCAGCATACAGAAGTTGCCCACTTTTCCAACAGTGGGTTCCTGTTAACTTGGGAGGGAGATTTTCCTAAGGTGGCCTTGTTCTGTCAAGGGCTTCCAGCTTTGCATGGTGATAGTAAGAACTCTCTTTTCCCAGTCAACCTTGTTAGAAGGGTGAAGTGGGTGCCAGTCACTAACCACTAGGTATTTTCTGGTCTCCTCAAAACTATGATACGCACAAATCCATACATATGACAAGGCACATCATTAAACAAATATGATGACTGTCTACTCATTCACAGTTCAATAATTTCCCTTTATAGCTGCTTGCTCTCCACTACACTCTGGACAAAACAATATCCCAGGTTGTGATGTTGTAAGGGCCTCGGAATTGACAGTTGTGAACCTATCCTCCCAAACTTGTCTAATCCCTTTGCCGAATACCAGTTATACAATGTCAACAGTCCACAGAAGTATTTGCCCGTTTAACACGGAAAGTCTAAGCAGACAAATTCCTGCGTTAAACTTATTTCTTCTTATTGATTAGGAAACGCGAAACATTCCTCATGTACTATATCCACATTTTTCTATTTAATTAGTAGTCACACTTGTACTCCAGACTTCCTCCATAGGAGTTGCCCCATTGACATTTCCAGTTTTGGGATTTATAGTGATTTGCCCACGGCCACTCTGAGATGAATTGGCAGAGGTGAGTCTTTTGACCAGTTGCCCAAATCGTTGCTCGAGAAGCCACTCTGAAGGGATCGAAGCATTTTCAGTGGCTCTTTTGCACCCTCAAGGCTTTTTTCTGCTGAGTTTTTTCCTTGAGTGAAAAACAAGTTTCAACTGTGGGGTGGGGGAGTGGGGTGTACATTATGGTTGAACTTACAGTGCCCTCCCATGAATTTCTGTCCTTGTTTTCCCACTGTGCTGACAATGCAGCCCTTGCAACTGGGCGAGGTATACTGCTGAGGTAGAGCAAAAGCCTTTATTATTTCTGTCCTCCCTCTGCGGAAATTTATTGCTTTATTAAAACAACAAATAAACGGGACAGCTTCTCTCCCTCATTTCATGTTTGATATTGTCTTGTATTCAGCTTAAAAAGCCATGCTGAGAGAAATCACATGGTTAAATGTTGTCTACTTGGGTTGTCTACTAATTAAAGTTGTGTTAATTGATTGAGCTGGATCTGAATTGCTTAATTAACATAGTACATGGGAAGCTACGTTTCCACATTCCACAGACCTCAACTGGTTTGCTTTTTGAATGTCTTGAAGGATGTGAATTTAGGAAGTTCACACACAATTTAATAAATAATGTCAGCTGTTCGATTTTAGAAGGAAAGACCAATTTTTCTTGTAGACTCAAGGTGGTTTGCATAGGCAGACTGACCATAAACCCCATAGTCTGGGGTGAGAAGGGTGGGGGAAAGTTTGTATCGGCAGGGTTACCTGAAAGACTGGACTAATTTGGAGACTCATAACAAAGCACGTGGTATTTCTCTTTCAAACTACTTTTGTTTTTTAGAAACTAATTAAAGCCTAGGAAGCATCAAGGCAAAGTACAGACGTTAGCACAAAATATGATCGTATTATTGCTTTCCTGCAGCTAAAGTCTTCAGGAGCGTCAAAGCAGAACTCGGGTGTGTGTGCGTGTGTGTGTGTGTGGGGGTGAGGCGGTAGGATCTTATTGGTCAATCTGCAGACATACCAAAGGTTGTAACAGAGGCGTAGCTACATCCCACGGGGAGGGGGGCGGCTCGCCGTGCACCCCCGTGCACCCCCTTGTGACGTCACAAGCCCCGCCCCTTGAAGACGTGATGTCACTTTTGCGCCGCTGTCGAAATTCGGCGGCAACCATTGTAATGACAACTAGACTCAAAGACACTTCCCAGAAGTGGAAGCAGCCTCCACCCACCCGCCTTCTCCTAATACAGAAACAATTCCTGCTCTTGAGGTTTTTTTCCCCTTTCCTGTGGCAGAAGTGAGAGCTGCCCATAGAAGCAGTTGAGAAATTCAGGATTTTAGCCCAGCTGTGTCTGAGCTGCAATATCTTCCCCCTCTCACGGTAGCAGCAAAGACAAAGGCTCATGGTCTCTCCAATTCAGGTCTTATTTCATACTTTAAAACTTTTTGAAAAACGTTTTAACCATTCTAAAATTGCCATGTCAATGCCAGTGCCATTATAATCCATTTTGCTGCTATTACTGGTCGGGAAGCCTGTGGTTAAGAGATAGCAACTGATGACCATTCTGCCGTATGGTACTGTAGGGCGTACCCCTGCCTAGGTTCTGCTGAGCCATTCGAGCCAGGCTGTGGGGCTTGATTCGCTCCAGTGGCAAGTGATAATGTCATTGCTGTCGGCCAGGGGAATGACGCCGGGCTCTGCTGCTACAGCAAGCTGTGAGTTGGGCTGAGCAACTGGCAGCATGTTCTCATTGCTTCCCTTCCATGTCAATCCCACTTCTGCCTTCCTCACTGGCTAAGAACGCTGCCAGCAGTTTGGGGTTATATCTCAGCTTCCAGAAATGTGCTTTAAAAAAAATAAAAGCTGGCAAGCTGGGCCAGCTAATGGGCAAAGCTGGCACTGGTGGTTTGACTCAAATCTGTGGGAAAATCCACTGTTCTGGGTCATATGGCAATCGTCTTCCTCCACCCCCGCTTGAAGGGAATTGCTTTAATTCATATCTAATTGTCAAGCTGCAGCATTTTATTGACCCAGAAAGTGAAGAGATCAAGCTTGGGGTGGGGGAGCATTAGAGGAAGCAGAAGCTCTCAATATCAGCTCAGCTGTTTGCTAGGAGACAAGACAAATAATCCCAAACAAGCAACTTTTTTTTTTTTTTTGCTGAACAGCATGTATACATAAGTTCTCAGCTCTCTCTCTCTCTCTCTCTCTCTCTCTCTCTCTCTCATTTTTCAGCAGTGTTGGTGGGCTCTAACAGCTGTCATTGTCTTATAGTGTAATCCAATGCATATTTATTCAGAAGTACGTCTCACTGTATTCAATGAGTTTTACTCTCAAGTAAGGGTGCACAGGATTGTAGCCTTATTTTCATGCTAAATAATCACTGTCTTTTCTCTTAGAATTTATCCTTTCATCCCTCTGAATTTTTACTGCAGCAGCAGCTACTACTACAATAAATCTCTCTGTTTTTAAGCAGCAGACATGGCAACGGTTTATTGGTATCCTCATCTTTGAGCTAGAGGTGCCTTCATATAGGTTCAGTCCACATAAAGGATAATGGGAACTTTTGTCTGAAGTAGGCTTACCATATGAAAATGAGCAAACTCAGGAAGATAGTCGAAGACAGGAAGGCCTGGCGGGATATGGTTCATGGGATCACGAAGGGTCGGACACGACTTAACGACTGAACAACAACAGGCTTACCATATCAAAGGGGGACAGAGTGCCTATCCCTTTAAAGGCTTTAACCATTGTAGAGAAGAGGGAATTTGTTGACCCTTCCATGATGAGCTGCACTTGCCCAAATTCCCTCTTCTCTACAATGGTTAAAACCTTTAAAGGGATAGGCACTCAGTCCCCCTTTCTTTGGATATGGTAGGGCTGTCTGATATTGGAAGAACCATGGAGGTGTCTTTTGGGCAGTCCGACCCTTGCTTCGTTCCCTTGAATACCATTTTGCTTGTCTGGGGTACAGGGATGTGTTGGGTAGCAGAACAGGCAAGCCTGAAACTCAACAGTATGTTCTTGTCATGGGGTTGTAGCACAGAGGACATGCTTTACATACAGAAGGTTCCAGGTTCAGTCCTTAGAGTATGTCCAAGTAAGAGATAGTTGCTAGTCAGTGTAGAGCAGTGGTGGCCAACCTTTCAAAATGAATGCTGGCCCTTTAAATGGTTGCATAGGTGAGGGCATTTCATCAGGTGCAGCTGCTTTAGCAACACCATCAGCAATTGCAGATGCCAAGATTCTGTCTTCTACACAACTCTTAAGAACGCAGTAGCCCTCATGGTGGAAGGTTGGCCACCCCTGGTGTAGAGAATGCTAAGCTATATGGAACTATGGTATGATGCCGGAGCAGCTTCATATATTATCTCTGGAATGAAACTCCACCCACCAGCCACTGCAACACAACTACAGTACTAGAGAAACCTTCAGCTGCAATGCCATGCATGCATATTGGTAGGCTTACCAGATCTCCAACCGGGACAGAGTGCTAGACCTTTAGGAGAAGGAATGTGGGCAGGTGTAGCTTGTTAAGTCCTAGAGCACAATCCTAGGCATGTCTACTCAGAAGCAAGCCCCACTGTGTTCAATGGGGCTTGCTTCTGAGTAGAAATGCCTAGGATTGTGCTGTAAGGTTTAACAAGCTACACCTGTCCACATTCCTTCTCCTAAAGGTCTAGCACTCTGTCCCGGTTGGAGATCTGGTAAGCCTACATATTGGGAGTAAACCCCACTGGAGTCAACTCAAATTAGTCCTGGGGAAACATGCAGAGAACTGCGTTGGGTGCTGTAAAAAAGCACTTAGAAACAAGGCATATACATAACATGAAACACAAACGCTATGAAGTTGCTAGGCTACTGTAGGAATGATGACTTGCACCTGAACCTGTAGGCATGGGAGAGGAATCCGTAAATCAAAGAGACAGACAACCTAATGTTACGTTTAAAACCCCCAGATCTTACTGAATGCATTCTTATAAAGCAAGGGTGGCCAGCCTTCCACCATTAGGGCTACTGTGTTCTTAAGAGTTGTGTAGAAGACAGAATCTTGGCAGCTGCAAGTGCTGATGGTGCTGCTAAAGCAGCTGCACCTGCTGAAATGCCCTCACCTATACAGCTATTTAAAGGGCCAGCATTCATGTTGAAAGGTTGGCCACCACTGTTTTAAAGAATGCATTCAGTAAGGTCTGGGTTTGTACTGTTATCAGTAACATAGATAAGGCCAGGTCATGAATATGCTACAGCTTGCATACATACACAGACAGCTCCTTCTGCTGGGCCACAGTTGGTAACATTTTTCATAGATGCCAATGGATGTACTTGCTGCTTATGTTGCCAGCTACTTATAATGAATAAAATGAGCTTTCCCTGTCACATTTTGTATTTTTTAAACAAACAAACCAGTATTTATATAGCACCTTTTCTTTGGTCATTGGATTTCTTCTCTGACTTTAATTCAAAAGCGGTTTACATGGGAAGACTTTTCTAAACCCCAAGGGTTTTTTTTTACAATACAATAATATGTTCTAATCTTTCGTAGAACCCTTCATTCTAGATGGTTTCTTTTACAGTCCAGCTCTCTCTCTGACGTTTGTCTCCTCTCACCACACTTCAGCTGACAGGCAACCTTGACTCTCACTCAAGTGCAGCTGCAGTTTTTCTCCCCCACAGAGGCTCTGCAACTTATCAGTTCGGCGTGCCAGCAGCTGGCAGGTCTCCAACAGACACTTCCAGCCATCTTGATCCTTCAGATCTTCAGGCATATATGAGACGGTCGCTTTACCAACTGAGCCAGACCTCCTGCTGGCTAATTTGATCACATGCACGTATTAGACAATAGAAATGTGTCTTCTATTACTTTAAAGGAAGGAATTACAATTCATACCTCTATGAATAACTAACTGCAGAAGTCTCACAACTTGATGGTAGGCTTACCAGATCTCCAACCAGGACAGAGTGCTAGACCTTTAGGAGAAGGAATGTGGACAGGTGTAGCTTGTTAAACCCTCAGAGCACAATCCTAGGCATGTCTACTCAGAAGCAAGCCCCATTGTGTTCAGTGGGGCTTGATTCTGAGTAGACATGCCTAGGATTGTGCTCTAAGGTTTAACAAGCTACACCTGCCCACATTCCTTCTCCTAAAGGTCTAGCACTCTGTCCTGATTGGAGATCTGGTAAGCCTAACTTGATGGTAGGTTCTAGGACTCTCTTTTGGAAACTGCTTTGCTGTTTATATCTTCAACAAGTAGGGAAACAAACTAAAAACTACTGATGCTTGATGTTAGCTCAGAAATTAATCTTGAGCGGTGCAGTCATATGGTTGATATTGCTGCCCTTGTCCAGCAAACATCCTGAACCTAATGAACCAAACTTAATTTCCAAACGCTTAATGTTCTGAATCTAGTTTTTGTTCCTTCAAACCCACCTGCTTTGCTTCACCACACGTTTTAAGTCATCAGTTTACAGTTGCACATTTTTCTGTGATCTCCCCATCCCACCTCAAAGGGGAATGCAAAGTATTACAAACTGTAACCTGTTACGGTCTTTGCTATATTCTCAAACATGCACACCACTAGGCTTACCAGATCTCCAACCGGGACAGAGTGCTAGACCTTTAGGAGAAGGAATGTGGACAGGTGTCACTTGTTAAGTCCTAGAGCACAATCCTAGGTATGTCTACTCAGAAGCAAGCCCCACTGAACACAATGGGACTTGCTTCTGAGTAGACATGCCTAGGATTGTGCTCTAGGACTTAACAAGCTACACCTGCCCACATTCCTTCTCCTAAAGGTCTAGCACTCTGTCCCGGTTGGAGATCTGGTAAGCCTAACACCAGCAGCTTTTCACATGATGTGCTGCTGTTTGTTTGAGTGAAGGTTGTGTGCCACACCACGTTCTATCAACTATTACTATTTGCATTCTGCTTCCTGATTTAGTTGCACAAAAACGTGCTCCTCCTTAAAGAGGAACAAGCATTTTCCATGATCGGCACAGGCATAATTTCGCATCCTGGCTCTTCTTGGCCCCTGGGAAACAAGAAGATCTCAGAGGTGCACAGAGCACTATTTATTAGCCCAGCATCTTTCAAGTCTTGTGACTCTTCCTTGGTGGCAGCTGATTTTGTTCTTTCAGTCCACCATCTCAAAGTAACACCGTAGCGACGCCTCTGATGCCCAGGTTGCACATAGATTCCTACATGCAATGCTGGGCACACATGATCTGAGATCCAGTCCCATACATGT
Source organism: Plestiodon gilberti rubricaudatus (assembly GCA_026170595.1). Classification (NCBI taxonomy): domain Eukaryota; kingdom Metazoa; phylum Chordata; class Lepidosauria; order Squamata; family Scincidae; genus Plestiodon; species Plestiodon gilberti. The sequence goes on along the minus strand of JANXHW010000002.1, from coordinate 19,573,898 downwards.
ATACTATTGCTGGGAGGCAAAATGTCTGAACCAGCAGAAGGTGTCCCACCAGGGTCAGTCCAAGACCTCCTGGACCCTCCTGGCATGCCAAATGCTGCTCTCCTTACCTGATGATGAGCCAGCCTCTGTTCCTCCCAGTGCCTAGATAGGAAAAGGAAGTGTGGAGGAGAGGAAAGTGGTGGGCTAAAGTATCTCCCCCACACTTCCTATATTGCACTTCCCCCCTTCCTTTCATAATCCAGGGAGTCGTAAGAGGAGCATCGGAGGTGAGTGGGTAATTGGGTGGCCACTGGCCATCCCTTGTCAATTGCTGCCTGCGGTGACCACTATATATGTGCATTGAAAAAAATACCTTTTGTGCCGTATTGTATTTTTTGGCACGGTCACTTCCTGTTGGAAAATAAAGGGTTAACTGGTAATGGTGAAAGCACTGCAGGTGTATCTATAGGGTGCCTGTATGTTTTGCCTATCAGGTACATAGAAGCTTCGAGGTGGGGTTTTTAACCAAGAATATGGGGAGGAGTTAACCCTCAAACTGTCAAAATTCCAATCAGAATCACCCTGCAGTTTAATTAGCCATTAAAAAAAAATGGGAGATCAGATCAGGGCTCTCCTGCTAGACAAGCCCAGAGCTCACCCGAAAAGGGTTTTCATCTGGGCCTTCTGACAGTCGTCGTACTTTGCTCATATTATGGTGCTTGTGTTCCCAGCTGCCTCCGCTGCTCCAGGGCTGCTCTGTCACTTCTTTTTCATTATAAACTGCGTTACTTTCATCACCAACTGTTTGCTCTTATCGTTGGATCATTGCGTCTGATCTGTGCCAACATATTCTTAGCTTTTCTGCCCTAGCCTGTCCTGATCCTCCGCTTTGCCCTTCAAATGCTAGGACTCTCCTTCAATCCATGCAGTTGATCCCCTTAATTGGGAAAAAAAAAGAAAGAAATTTGGGAATGTTCAAGGAAGACCAAATGGGTTTCTACAAGACAAATGAAATTTCGTAGGGGGTTTCTGCACATCTTGTGTGTTGATATCAGCAACAAGAGCCAGGTCTTTACTGATGTTGGCATGAGCCCCCTTCCTAGGTATCTGGGAATCTAGGGCTGCAATCGTTTACACACACAAATATAGGATTGGGGCCTTGCGCTGCCAGAACTAGTGTTCTGGCAATGCAAGGTCCTTTATGGCAGCGTGGAAGCCATGCCACTGGCACAAAGGTCGAGAGATACGGCACATGCAACAGTGGCTCCAGGAGGCTCCACAGATACCAGTAGGTTGGTGGCGGGGGTGAGTGGGCTGTGGGTGGGGAGGTGGAGTAACGGGGCTTGTTGGGGAGGAACCAGGGCATGTGTCGGGGAGGAAGAGGGTGGATCCAGCAACAGTCGTGCATGTGGGATCTTATCCTCCATTTTTCTGCCTGCCTGGCCTGGCTCTCCTCGGACTTGTGCCAGCTATATAGCTGGTGCATAGGTGATCGGGCAGCCTATTGGGGGGGGGGGTTAAAAATATTTTTACTTACCTCTGCAGGCTGTCCAATAGCTCCCCCCCCCCCACAATAGCATGCAACGCACACTCCGTTGGCGTGGCTGCATGCTACAATGTATCGGGAGAGGATTAGGCAGTTACATGGAAGTAAGGTCCACTGTTGAGCCAGCGGGTGGTGCATTGGGTTAAACCACTGAACCATGAGCTGTCGATCGAAGGGTCAGCAGTTCGAATATGTGCAACGGCTCCTGCCAACCTAGCAGTTCGAAAGCAAGAAACTGCAAGTCGATTAATAGGTACCGCGTCAGCGGGACAGTAACAGCGTTCCATGTACCTCGGTGTTGAGTCATGCCGGCCACATGACCATGGAAACGTCTTCGGACAGCGCTGGCTCTTCGGCTTTGAAACGGAGATGAGCACCGCTCTCTAGAGTCGGACATGACTGGACTTAATTGTCAAGGGATACCTCTACCTTTACCTTACCTAAGGTCCACTGTATCAATAGCGCTTATTTCTGAGTAGACATTGTCTTGCCATTTCAATTATTCCACCTGCCTTCTCCATGGATCCTTCACTTCCTCTTTCATTCCTTCGTCCTCTTCTTGACTTCTGGTTTTTCCCATAATGCTGTGCTTACTCAGCACCACATGTCACGCTTTCACCCTGCTTCCTCTTAACACATATGTACAATTTGTTCTCTCAATTTCCACATTTACATCCTTACTCAAAATGTTGTTCTTCAATAAAGTGGCCCTTTTACCCAATGCCTCTGTCTGGTGTGCTTATTGGGGGGTACGCCGGTAAAGCAAGCCAGGAACTCTTAGTCCTCTGACTGATGTCCCACTTAGTACTCCAGTTCCTGGGCAACTGGCAATTGGAGCAAAGCAGTTGCTCCAGGCAAAGGAGGGCAGGCAAGTTACTGTGGTTTCTCCATTATCTGGCTGATGCACCTTCCTTTGCTATGATGTTCATCCTAGGTTGGTGCTTAATCCCAAGGACTCTAACAGCCCGGTCCAGCCCAAGGCAACTGCGGTACAATTCAGGCACAATTGCAGCCCAAGTGCTTTAGGCCCGAGTTGTGCCTGAATTGTGCCTGAGTTGGGCTGCAATTGTGACTGAATTGGGTTCAGGCACAATTCAGGCACAACTGCACAATTCAGGCACAATTGCAGCCTAAAAGTGGGCGTGTCGGGGGCGTGTCGGGGGTGTGACGGGGGCGGTTACAAAATTTGGTCCGGTTCCAGACACTGGAGAGCCCCTGACACGCCCCCTCGAGCCCAACTCAGGCCCAAAATTTGGGCCAGCAAAAAGGGTGGACCCAAATGTGAGGAGACCCATAGGAGCCATTTTACCTTACCCACACCAGCCCTCTCCTGAAAAGTTCTAACACCCTGGGCCCGAGTTGGGCCTGAGTTAGGACCGAACAGTTGTGGCCTAACTCTGGACACGGACCCAAATAGTTACCCTATCAGCACCCAGCCCCACCCAGCCTCTTTCCCACAAAAGCCCAGCCCCAGCCCTCCACTCACTCTCTCTCTTTCTCTCTCTGAGCACGTGGCGTGGGGTTCTGTCCCCCAGCAGCCACAAAGTGGGACTTTGAAAACTTTTCTAACACCCCTCTTCTCTCTTCTCTTCACCTCTCTCCTCTCTGCCCCCTCTAGGGCAGAGAGGGCTGTTCTGCCTGTGGCCAAACTGTTTACTCCTGTGCCTGGGCAGCTCTCTCCATGCAAGTGTTTGCTAACCCATGTCTTTCTCCCAGCCCCTCTCCCCCCCCCACAGGCAACAACACCAGCAGGTAAGTGCAGGTAAGAGCAGGGTTTGTGCTGACATGTGGTCTGACTTCTGCCTCTTAGCATAGAGAAATATAGGTAGGATACATGCCTCTATACCAATGTCATGTCTCATAGCTGCCTGCATAGCCTGCCATGATATGCCTCTTTACCAATGTCTTGTCTCATGTCTGCCTGCAATGCCTGCCATGATATGCCTCTTTACCAATGTCTGCCTGCAATGCCTGCCATGATATGCCTCTTTACCAATGTCATGTCTCATAGCTGCCTGCAATGCCTGTCATGAAATGTCTCTGTACCAATGTCTTGTCTCATAGCTGCCTGTATTAATGTGAGCACACAATGCCGTGGGAGTGGAACTGTAACCCATATGTAGACACCAGCTGTTCCCCCCCCCCTCTTTTCTCCACAGGGTCTACTGACAGGTCAGTATTGCTAGGATTGCCATGGTTGTGACCCCCAAGTTGTGTTGTTGTCTCTCTCTTTGACCCCTTTCCCTTACAGGATCATGCTCACCTTACACCCAGGGAAGCAGTGCAGACCAGGCTCTGTGTCTCACACCACTCGGCTGTGTGTGATTACTCTCCCTGCAGGCCTTTGCAACCGGCACACTGGCATTCCTTCAATGGTGATTGCCACCACACAGCAGCTGCCATGGAACACCCCCAAGTTGTTCGTCCCCCCCAGGAATGCCCACTACCACCAACCGTCCGGGGAGCACCCCTGGGCCCGCAGTCTGGTTGCCCCATGGTTGTCTGCCTCGATGCTGCCAGAGGTCTGGGAGCCTGCCCTGCAACCCTCCTCAGCTGCTGCTGCTGCTGCTACATTCTGAGTGGCTGCTGTGCCTACCCCTGGCAGCCTCGCCTGGCCATCCCTGCCAATGTTCCAGAACAATAAAGATGCCCCTTGGGCAAAGGCCCCTTGAACACCATAACCCCAATGTTACACAAGCACTGCCCCACACACACAGAGACAGCGCCCAGCACACAAGGCCCTGCATGAATCCCAGCCAGGGCCTGTCACAGCCAGCCCAGGGAGAACACAGCAGGGGGGCTGCCAGACCCTCAGGGCTCAGAGGGGAGGAGGGAGTTGGGGGGCCTCTCAGGCAGGCAAACAGTGACAGGCGACATGGCGCACGTCCGCCACGTCCGTGAAGAGCCCTTTCAGCAACCGGGGCTCTCACCCACCCTCGGTCCGCCCGTCAACGGCGTCCGTGTCCGCCCGTCAACGGCGTCCGTGTCCGCCCGTCAATGGTGTCCGTTTCCGCCCTCAGTCCGCCCGTCAACGGCGTCCGTTTCTGCCCTCAGTCCGCCTGTCAACAGTGTCCGTTTCCGCCCTCGGTCCGTCTGCATGAGAAGCGCCCGTTCCTGCATTGCCTCCATCTGCGAAGTGACCCCTGTGTCCCTATTGGTCTCTGCAGACCCCTCTCCCTGTATCCCTCTCCCACCAGCCTTGTTGTCTGTCTGTTTCTGACCCACCCGTGTCCCTCCCCAGCACCCCCTGTCCGCCTGCCTGTGTGCCTGCCTCCCCTCCCACTCCCTGATGATGGACGCTGGCACCCCCCACCCTGCCAGAGCGTCTGCCGCAAGGCGCCTACGTTGCCCCATCTGGGGAGTGATGAGCTGCGTGAGCCCTTCCCGCTCACAGCAGACAAGCCCAAGGCATCTCTCGGTCTTGGCCGGGGCACGGATCAGAAGGCATACCGCGATGCCTTCTTTGTGGGCATAGCCACGGCCCTGGTGGCCCAGGGCTTCAGGCAGCGCACGGGCATGTCATGGCGGAGGCGGTTCCAGACCTCATGAGACCCCCCTTGTGCGTGCCGTTCCCACCCCCTCCTTCCCTTCTCTCCCCCGCTCACCCCCCCATGACTCCTACGTGCAGCCTCACCGAGGCTTGGGGGTGGCATCGCAGTCTGCAGGAGGGAGGGCAGTGGCACTCCCCCCTGCGGCAGGTGGCTAATGCCCAGGGTGCCCTGGGGCAGCTGGCACTGGCACAACCTCTGCCCTTCAGCTGCCTGTCGCACACCCAGTGCCTGCAGGCAACCTGTGGCTGCCCATCTGCTGCGACCGCTGCAGCAGCTGTGGTAGGTGCACGCAGACGGGCTGAGGAGGGGGCTCTTCGCTTCCACAAGACTGACAGCTCCCCACAGGGGCCTGCCTGCCTCTGCGGTAAGTTTTGCCTCGATCCTGGCTCACTGCTCTTGCCTCCTGCCTAACTCAGGCACAGTTGCAGCCTAACTCGGTCCTATTTTGGGCCCCAATTGTGCCACAATTGGGCCTCAACTGTGCCTGAGTTGGGCTGGACTGAGCCCTAAGTTCTCTGCCTGATGGCACCACTCGCTTCTTCTGTCCCTGGGTATCCTTATCACAAGGAAAATGGTGGAAAGCATCTGACTGCTGATCTCTGCTGAGCTACTCCTCATGTGGGCCTTGCCAGTTAGGTGGAAGCTTCCATGCCAGCCTGCCCCTTCCTTGTGGGAACATTGCTATGGAAACTCACCACATGCACAATTCAAGGAACTAGAATTGTTCCTTGGTGTACTTGGTTTGTGGAACTCCTTACCACAGGATGTGGTGATGGCACCTGGCCTGGATGCCTTTAAAAGGGGATTGGACAGATTTATGGAGGAAAAGTCCATCACAGCTTACAAGCCATGATGGGGATAAGCAACCTCCTGGTTGGAGGAGTAGGTTTTCTCTGTGCCAGGTGCAAGGGAGTGGCGACAGGATACAGGTATCTTGTTGTCTTGTGTGCTCCCTGAGGCATCTGGTGGGGCCACTGTGTGATACAGGAAGCTGGACCAGATGGGCCTTTGGCCTGATCCAGCAGGGCTCTTCTTATGTTCTGATTCGGGTAATAAATGGATCTAGATGTTGTGAGAAAGTGGCGGGGTCAGCCGCCGCCAGAGGAGTGGTTTCTAGGATTAGGAGGAGACTATATTAAACTGCAGCATTGTAGACTGGGTCTGGGATTACAGGGACACAATGCAGAGAGAAAAGGGAAGATCCCTGTTAATCCCGGCACTGTCTGTGTAGCTGGAAAACCTCATGAATCACTTATGGGAACTCAAAGAAAGGTCTTCTTGTTCTCCTCTTGACAAGGGAAATAATGCTAGCTCTCAAATATTGTATAATAGTGGAGAGATCCAGGTTAGCAGATGAAACAATGTGGATTTATTTTATTTGCTCAATATGCCTCCAAAGGTCACATACTATGGCCAGTCTCCTTATCCCGGATGTAGTGAATTATATTCACAACAAGGAAAGATTTGTACAATAAACATACAAAGACAATTCTTGGCTTCAGTTTGAAAGTTCAGGTGCTGTAGTCCTGCTGTTTATTGTGGCATCACTTACAGGAAAGAAAATAACTTGTGTATCACTTATGTCTGACCTCAACATTTCCTCCACAAACGCAAGTCAATGCCGCACATTCTATTTCATCTTGAGCAAATTATTTCCACTGCTGACCGAAACATTTTGTTACTGAATTGGAAAAGGAAAGGGTAGATGAAGGGATGTACGCAAACCACCTGAGGAGTTTCGTTTGTCTTATAGAAACTTATTTGGCTTCCCTTGAAATTTCACAAATGCTTTTAATAGAGTTACTCTAGAGTTACCTCAACTGATGTAGCACATATAGCTGAACATTGTGTGAGTTGCAAAAAGGCACATCAGAAGTTTTATGTGTACCTCCCCCCTTGGGTTTATGTGTTGGAGAAAAGCAGGTACAAAATATAATTTATTATAACAAGCATCAGTGATGTCACTATGGTTGGTGTCACCCGGTGCAGTAACTCATGGTGTCACCCCCATTAACTTAATTTTAATATATAACAGTACAGGTCACCCAACAAATTAGTAACCAACAAAAAAACAGTGGGCAATTTGAGACGCTCACACAACTGAATAAGAGTTCTAGTATTAGCTCTGATACATAGAAATGAGAGCTGACTCATACTAACACCTTATTGGTTGCATGCTGGATCATAATAACACCTCATTGGCTCTCAGAATAATCAGTCTGATTGGTCAATTTTGAGTTAAGGAAATCTGCTTTTTGTTACTTAAGACAGTTGTGTTTTCTGTTTCTGGTTATTTGGCCATAACTTTTGATAGAAAACTTTTGATAGAAAACACGGTTTGTTTCATTACATTCTGCATTAAATTACCTTTCCAATAATATATACCGGTAACTTTATATTGTCTACAATTTTGGCCACTAGTGGTGTCAACCCCCCCCCCGAGAGTGTCACCTGGTGCAGTCCACACCCCCCCCCCCCAGTGATGCCACTAAACATATTTCAACTGCATTCATACTCCTGTGAGGCTGAAAGACCATTACTCTGGAGATGTCATTTACCCTGCCCAGGAATAAGGCTTCTAGACCTGATATTTCCTGCTCTAATTATCCATTGACTGGGAGGCCAGGGCCAAGCTAGACATGACAGCAGGAGTTTTGTGGTTAGGAATCCCACTGTTCTTAAAACGTTTACTAGCAGCCTCAAGAGGACTGTGGTGCTGGAGGATATATTAACCCTTTCTCCCTGTGCTGTTTTACTAATGAAAATCACCCCGCCCCTGGCCCAAACATACAAATGTTGAACAATTGGGAAACATTTCCATCATGCAGGAAAACATTCTTCATCTGATGTTTATACACTGCAGTGTGATGGGACACAGAGCATTGAGATTTGGCCAGGGACAATGCATTATTATTGCTTGCATAGTGTGAAGCAAACCAACAAAAGACTTTTCTAATACTATCTTGCCTGACAATGAAAGCCATCCAATTATAGTACAATTGGCTAATCTTTTATTAGGTTTGCTCATAGCCCAAATATTTTTTGTGTGGCTGATTTGTATCCTGCAGGAGCCAGCTTGTTCATTAACGCAGGATGTTGCAATGGTATATTTAGCAGGCATGCACACCTAGCAGTCAATCCTCTGCATCATACTGTCTCCCAGCTGCCAAATGTCCAGGAGTTATCCATGCATCTTGCAAGATTTGCTCTTCTCATAGAACTAAGAGTGCAGGAACTGAAAAAAAAAAAAGTTTGTCCAGATCCAGCTTGTGTGAAGGGTTGCAGTGGGTGATAGAGCAGCTCATGTGCTGAGCACAGACTTGAGAAAGCAGGCAAATTGCATGTAGATCATCATTGCATGTGACAATTGTACACATGGTAAAGGTGAGAACCAACATGTTCAGTCTGGACATGAACGCAAAACCCATGAAGATTAAATAATAAGCAGATGTATTTAGACCGTGAGGGGTATTTACATGTATGGCGTGGGGGGTATTTACGTGTATGGTGTATTACCCTTACACCCCCAAAAAAGGCACACCAGACAAAGGTACTGTTTGGATAAATTGTCACTTTATTTGTTACAAACAAACCTGCAGAAGGAACTAACTAGGATGTACTAGAAAACCACCTAAGACATGCAGGCACTAACTGGGGAAAGGGCACTAAACGTCTACCTCCCCCGAACAATTTTGGCGTAAACATCCCGACTCCAGGCCCCTTTCGGTCATGACCAAGGGAGCCTATCACCGCCAACCCCTAAGGGTTGAGCAAGCGGAACCGGCCACTTAGATTCCCACAGACCAAGCCATGTGGTGGTCTTTGCATATTCCAGCCAGGGGGCTTGCCAGCCAGCCTCACCAACCTGGTCAAGCGTCGTCTGAGCGGTACTGGCTCTCCTCCTGACCTTGCTGAACTCAGAATGCACGCCGAGCCCCTTCAACCTACCTACCCAAAACCTGCACACCCCCTACCAGGTGATCCACTGGCTAAACCACCCTAACCTGCCACAGTCTGAGGTAGGTGAAAAAACCACCAACACAAGCCAATCAGTTGGCAGCCAAAAATTCCTACCTGGCCCCCTATGGCGACCGGCTAATCCCAGACTATAAGCGGGGCGGGCGGGTGGGCAGGGATCGAGCTCTGGGCGGCAAGTGAGGGGCTGTTGGGAAGTCGCGCAAGATTTACCCTCAGCCCCGCCTGCTGAGGCCACTGCCAGTAGCAGCACCCTTGCCTGGCGTGCATCAGGGGAGCAGGGTAAGGCCCCCGAGACGTGATGCATCTCAAGGGGATTATGTGTATGATAAGAACTGGAAATGGGATTCTGAGGCCAAGTGTCACTCAGGTTGAGCAGGCTATTGTTGCTCTTCTGATGGAGCCTGCTTCATGAAATGGAAACAAGCATGAGCACAGTGCTCTGCTACGCTTTGTGTTATATATATATAGCAGCAGGCAACCAACCCCTTTAGGTCCCATGCCTTTGGGACATCACTTCGGGTGAAAACAGAAGAGCAAACTGAGTAGGTCCCCTCATAGTGGCCACAGAGCTACCCTGTGAGGAGGAGAAACAGTCAGCACCAACATTGGTATATATTTCAAGCTGAGTGGGCCACTTTCTGCTCACATTGGCCAGAGAACCACCAACTGCCCAGTGATGGCCAAGGGGAGGAGACGTCAGTGAGGCATACCCCCCCCCAACACCTTTTCTATTATAATGAATGGTTTTCCCCTTTGATTCATTTTATGTATGCCTCCCTGGGAGCCTTGTTGGCTGAAGAGTGGGGTTGCTGTTGTTGTGGAGTCGTTAAGTCGTGTCCAACCCTTCGTGATCCCATGAACCATATCCCGCCAGGCCTTCCTGTCCTCCACTATCTTCCTGAGTTCGCTCATTTTCATGTTCGTTGCTTCGGTGATGCTGTCTAACCATCTCATCCTTTGCCTTCCCCTTCTCCTTTTGCCTTCAATCTTTCCCAGCATCAGAGTCTTCTCCAGAGAGTCCTCTCTTCGCATTAGGTGGCCAAAATATTTGAGCTTCAGCCTCAGTACCTGTCCTTCCAGGGAACAGTCAGGGTTGATTTCCTTTAAGATTGACTGATTTGATCTCCTAGCAATCCAAGGGACTCTCAGGAGTCTTCTCCAGCACCACAGTTCGAAAGCATCTATTCTTCGGTGCTCAGTCTTCCTTATGGTCCAACTCTCACAACCATACATTGCTACTGGAAGAGTGGGGTACAAATCCTTTAAATAAATAAATAAACACACAGAAGAAGAGCCCTGCTGGATCAGACCAGACACCCATCTGTTTCAGCATCCTGCTTCCAAGAGTGTACCCTAACCCTAACCCAGAGTGGCCAGCCAGATGCCCCAGAGAAGTCCACAAGCAGGACACGGAGACTATAGCCTTCTTCCTCTGTTGTTCTTCAGCAACAGGTATTCAGTGGCATACTAACTCTTATCATGGATATCCATATGGCCATTATGACAAGTGGCCATTGATAGACCTGTCCTCCATGAGGGAAGGACGGAAGTGACCCCCACGGTGTTTCCAGGCACATGTGATTCTTCTTTGAGAACACATAAATCAGAGGTATGAAAAGTACCACAACAAATGCTCTTAGGAGGATGCACTGCGTTTTTTGCAATATAACCTTGAATATGACCTAAGAGTAGGCTTTTAAGCATGATATGAACTTTGTCCACCTTTCTCTCCCCAATCTCTTTTTCTACTGAATTTTGAAATGGCAGCCCTAAGAAGCCCCCCCCCCCCACGCACACACACCGGACCACACTGTCGCTTGTGCTCATGAGGCATATCAGCCTGCAGCTGCTGCAAACTTCCCACCAGCTGTCATCTTTGGTTTATTCGTGAGGCCTGGCTGCAGTGCACATGAACCAGCAAAACACCAAACTTCCTCTTAGGCCTTTAGCTCAGTGCTTTGTAGCTGCCACAGGAAGTATACTTGACCATTTATACGCACAGTAGAGCATCATATTTGAAGTACAGATCTTCAGTAAGCATCTTGTCAGAACAACATGTTTACCTAACGATAACCACAAATGTTTGTATACCGATAACTTTTCAAAAGTACTCTGATTAAAAAGACTGTCCACAAGTGCTGTATTACAGCTTTTAAGGGAACAACATTTCTAAATTGATGAAGACTAACGATTTGTCCTCCTTTTTATATATATATTTTATGAGTGAGAATTGCTAGAGTTGCCACTCTTCAGATTTCAGTCCCTCCCTTTGTTCTCTTGAAATTTTATTTCTGATATTTGGTAGATATTTCTTACTTCTAGTGCACATACATGTAAATGCATGCACATTAACACTATCTCTAAGGGTCAAGTGATATTCACATCCCAACACATTCATATAAGCGTCAAGGGTCAATTCACATCCCAATCTTAATGGACGGATCTGCTGGCAGAACGCATGTTCCAACAGTGGAAGTGCTGGGCTGCCAGCAGAAGTGCCACGGTGACCACGTGCCACAGTGACAGTGCACAAGACGAGGCCACCAGCACACATGGCTGGTGGCTGTGCATGCACCAATGGAGAAGCTACCACTGCCATTAAGTTGGAGGCAGGGACGGCAGTGGGAGGAACAGGGAGAAGGGGGAGGAATGGAGGAGTGTCTGGGGTGGGGATGGGGAGAGCATGAGGCACAACACGGAAGGGGGGTGGATCTGGCAGCACTGGTGTGTGCACCAGGATCCTACCCCCATCCCTGCTCCCCTTCCCTCTACCTTCCTCTCCTCAACCTGTGCCAGCATAATGGCTGGTGCAGATCCGAGGAGACCCATTTGGGCAGCAGTGTCTTGCCCCAGGGTAAAGGAATGAAAGTGAGGAGACCTCCACAACTGCTCTGTAGTTATGCTTTTCTGCTTGGTATTATGTTTTTAATTGTAATTTCATTTTAATACTTAATTTTAATTGTGTATTTTTTAAACTGGGTTTGAATGGTTGTGTTATGTTTTGTATGTTGTACACTGCTTTGAATTTTAGAAAAGTGGTATATACATCTTTAAATAAATACATACATAAATAAATAAAATAAACTCCTCCCCCCATCATAGGATGCAGTGCGTGCTCCGTTGGCGCAGCTGCATCAGTGGGGCGCATTACTTAGCATTGAGGCTACTAATGTTAAATGTGCTTTTCCTTTTCCATCCTTAAAAAAATAGCAGCTACAAGGGCCTCTGCTTTGCATCAGAACTGTGGCATGAGAGAGAGAGTGTGTGTGTGTGGGAATAACGTCCCCCCCATTCTGTGGTCCTGATGAAAATCATCTCCTGAAGCTGCTCCTTTCCCAGGAGGGAAGCTGCTATGGGCACAAATTGGAAACATCAGACCTTCCACAGCAGAGCTCCAGGCTGGTTTCATTTGTCTTGTTCGGTACTGTATATATTACTTTGCATGCCACAGTGAAAACAACACGGCCTCAGGTTATTAGTCAAAGGTGGGATTGTGTTTTGCTTTGCTCTTGTCAAGATACGGGTACTGGAGTTCACTAGCCTCCAATGATGTCACTGTTGCAAAATGCCAACAAGTATCATTTCAAGATATACACAGCACTAACCTCAGGCAGGAAGTTTCCCACACAGCAGTAGCGAGCCGTTACTGACTGGGACTGGGACTCTCAGTGTTCAGAGGATACAGTTTTCTGTTCTGCAAAATGCAGAGAAGCTGCCTTGGCTCTAGAGCAGTGGTCTCCAAGCAGTTCCTCAGAGGTTCCTCCGAAACCTTTCAGGAGTTTTTGGTGAGATGACTGATCATTGGTGGACGAGCTTCCTTGAAAAACAGCTTGCCAGCCATTTCCAGTCTTGCTGTATGCAGCTGCAAGGCAGGGAGCTGTCATGACATTAGAGCATATTGTTGGCTTGCATAGGTCAACAACAAGGCTCATCTGGCCTGGCCAGCACCCAAAAGGCACTGAAAATATCCTCTAGAACAGGGGTTCTCAACCCCTTCCCGGCCGAGTACCACCTCCAGCACCACTCTCCTGCTGTGTACCACCAGAAGTGACTGACGATGACATCATTGCCAGTTACTTCCGGGTTTTCAGAGGCCAGAAAACGCAGGTAGGAGGACCCTTCTCAGTGTTCTCGAGAGGCTCGGCCAAAGGCAGGAGCCTCTCGGGAACGAAAACGCACTGCCGAAAGTGCCGTGTCGAAGCTGGGTTCCAGCGGTCCGAGTACCACCTGCAGTCGGCTGAAGTACCACTGGTGGTACTAGTACCACTGGTTGAGAAACCCTGCTCTAGAATACACCCCAGAATTATCTGAAATGTCCAGGCATTGCATGGCAGAAGTGCATATCCTCCAACCGCTGGCATCGCTCTAGGTGGGGCGGAGCTCTAAGTCCCGCTGCAGTCACAAGGCGGCCCCACCCCCTCTCCTTCGGAGCCTTTCAGGGCAGCGAAGGTAACGTGCAGGGAGTCTCCTGCGCATTGCCTTCACTGCCCTGAAAGGCTCTGAAGGCGAGGTGGCAGGGCTGCCATGTCACGGTGGGTCGGAGCACAGCGGGACTTAGAGCTCCACCCCACCTAGAGCGACGTCACTGCCTCCAACTTTTCAGTGTGTCAGTAAAGACCTCCTTGTCCCTTACCTGAGCCTCATATGCACTATGGAGGAGGTGCATACAGAGAAGTTCCCTCCATTGAAGTTAATGGGGAAGCTTATGTGCAAGTGTGAGATCCATACATTTATGCATTGGAGCCCCACACCTGCAAGGGATCACTGGACCAAGGCATATCAGTCTCTGATGGTTTCTTCTTCAAGGGTAACTGACCAAACTGCCCGCAATGTGCCACCAGGGGAGAGGTTGAGCAAGCCAATATTTATTCAGCTTACTTTGGTGACCTTCTCTGTAACTGTTTCACATCCATCTGTTCCAAAAAGAAACATTTTGTATTGAATGAATGAATGAAACTGCACTGACTAAGCTCACCTTGACACTCAGGTGGGGTGGTGGGAGCCGTTTATAGGAGAAACGTTAGCAAAGCTGCCTTGTTTCCTTCTTTCCACCCACGCTCACCCTGCTGGCTTCGCATCGATTCCTTATACAACAAAATCTTGTGGCAGATTCATGGTGGCATCCACTATTTTTGAACCCGAGCCCACTGCATCAGATGCATTGACGTGTTGTTCCCTTCAGGTGGCAGATATACAGAGAGAGAAAATGGGGCACAATACACTCAGCTGGACTTGCTTTTGAGTCAACGTATTAAGGATTTCATTGGCAGGGCCACAAGACCCTTGATTGAGTGTTCTGTAGCAGACTGACAGCTCAGTCCTGTGTTTGTTTTCTCAGAAGTAAGCCTCACTGTATTTAATGTTACAATCCTATGCAGCGCAATGGGCTTACTTCCAAGTAAACATGTACAGAATTGTGCTGTAAGGGGATTGACCTTCTGGAATTTTATTTCTTAGAAGTATTTCTCTTTGGTGCAATTTCAGGTTCTTAAATATTGTGTGTTTGTTTGTGTGCGTCTGTGTGTGTGCACGCCTAGAGCATCTGCTTCTAGAAATCACAACATTTGTTTCTTTTCCAGGGCAAAACATCACATTTTTTTTCCAAGCAAGCAATTATTGATATTAAATATTTGGCTTTTGATAGAATTGCAAAAGCAATTAATAGTTATTAATAGTTATTTTTGTTCAAAGGGAAAAGCCACAGCAAAAGGAAATTGTTTGATCCCTGCTCTTTCTCAGCTATAGAGTCCAAAAGAATCGACTTAGTTTTTTATATATTTTATATAAAATATTGATACAAATCAATATTATATATTTATGTATATAAAATATTGATAAAAGCTTATCAGATTACCTTTATATTCATTGTGGGTCACACTGAATGCTCCATCTATTTAAAAACAAGGCTAGGTACTTTGAATTTCTGAGATGAAATTCATTATAAATCAGAAAAAATAAAAGCCACAGAGCTGACCATTTTCATCACGGTCCCAGTTGGTGACTTTGAAGCTTTCAGTAATGTTGAAATGTTTTGTCAATGTGGTGGGTGGTTTTGTAACTAGACGTTTCCAGTTTAATCCCTGAATAAAACTTAATTTTATACAGGAGACGTTTTGCAATACACTAACCAACCTCTATAAATTAGAGTCAGATTACACTAACAGCACAATCCTATGCATGTCTACTCAAAAGTAAGCAGTGGCGTCACTGGTGCATGGTGGGGGGCGGAGCTCATGGCTGATGCGCCGGGAGGCACCTGGAGGGGGTGATGCACCAGGGGGGTGACGCGCTGGGAGTCCCGATGCGTCACCCCCTGCTTCACTCACCCCCATCCCGGCGTGTCACTCTCGGAGCTGGCAAGACGAGTCACGTCTTCCTCGGCGGCTTGGCGGCTTCTGAATAGGCCAGGCAAGGCTTCGAGCGGCATATGCACAACGCCACTTGAAGCCATGCCCTCAGAAGGGCCAAATGAAGACCCAATCGGGCACTGGCATGGGCCGCATCCTGCCTAGGATGCAGTCACCTGTCATTTCAGCCAGCCACCACATCTTAGGCAGGATCAGGCTGTCAGACTAGGTTGCCCTCTTTAGCCTTCATGACTCACATGGAAGTCCTCACATAACAACCAATGATTGTAGTGGACAGGTATTTTGGAGGCTGGTGGTACACTGAGTTTTCTCATGTAGTTTTACATGACTTTTGTCCCCAACATTTCTCAGGAGTCTGGCACAGGCTGGCCTAGTAATTATTCTGCTCTCTCACAATGTCATGCAAGAATATTTTTTCTCCTAATGAATGGCCATCATTCTCAGTCTGGAAGTAGGTACAAATATACCACAGATTCATGTGATACAAGTTTTCCTGGACTGTACCATTTATGACAGCAGGTAGGAGGGCTGCATGTTTGAGTGCTTCCCCATGAAAAGAAAAACTCCTTGCACTTAGAAAACTACAGTGTTGGAGAGAAGGCTAGTCTAGACGCCTTCTAACGGATATGCTAGTTTTCCATGTGCATGAAGGCTTTTTCCCCCCATGGTGTAGATATTGAGACAGGGTGATGTGATACAGTGATGTGATACAGTCACATCAGGGTGATGTGCATACAGTCCAGGAAGCCCTGCACCATATGATACTCCTGCACATGTAGTTTGGATCTTAGTCTCTTTGGATGTGCACTTACCAGCAGAGTTGCGGCTGCTCTTGTGGTTGCTCCTGCTGCAATAAGGGAATGGCTAAAGTCTTCTGCTCATATTGATTGCTGTCATGTAATGTTTAGCAACAATTAAAGCAATGCCTACCCCTGGGAAGTGTAGTGCATTGTTGCATTGACAGGAGATTGCCTAGGTCTTGAGACAATCACATCCTCTTGTTCATTGCACTCTGGGTTGCCAAACCAATTACGGAAATTGTAGCAGAAGGAGCTGGCAGTGGATGAAGAACCTCTACAGCGGTGGTCTCCAAACTTTCAGCGGCCTGGGCCACACCACTCGCTCTTCTGGTGGACTGCAGCAGGTCAATGAGAGAAAATCATTTGTATATATTTTATGCATAACCCTAAGAATTTTCACAACACGAGAAAAATATTTGTAATAGTTGCAACTGCAGGGATGGTTGCTGTGTTACTGGGCATGCTCTAAGGCACATGTAATGTGCACCCATGAAGGAAATATATATTGTATTTGTAAGGTCCAAGCGCAGTGGTTCATGGCACAACTCAATGGAATAGCAGGGAACGAGGAGGGGGACAAGACTGTAGGTGCCACAACAGATAGCTTTTATTGTGGGGATAAGGATATAATAGCTGGGAAGGTGAATCATAAAGAAAACACAATGCAGTGTACGCAACAATCACTCACACAACCAGACCCTAATCGTCAGTGGTTTCTAGCTAGGAAGAAAGAGGAAATCCTTATAAGGAGAAAGGTTTGTGTCACTGGCGTCGCTGGAGGTGGGGCGGAAAGCTAAGTTCTGCAGCTTTCCACCCCACCGTTACTCTCTGGTACGAGGCGCCCTGCCCCCTCGTCATAGGAGCCCGTCAACGGAGAGAAAGCAACGCGTAGGAGAGTCCTGAAATTTGATTTTTATTTATTTGTGGCCATTTTGGCCACAAATAAATAAATAAATGGCCATTTTGCCACCCGCCACTGCCACTTACATGTCCCGCCACCATTGCCATTGCCGCCACCTTCGTCCTCCTCCTCCTCATCCACCTCCGTTCTCCTCGCTGGAGCCTGGCCGGCTACATCTGGGCTGGCCAGGACTCCTGCCCCCACTGGAGCCCCCACCGCCGCCGGCTTTTAAAAGGTTTAAAACTTACCTTTTTTCCTGTTGACCATCTTGGATCTCGCGATCCCTGGGAGCACCACTGCCACTATCACGCTGTCCCCGACCCTTAACGGGGCAAGGGCCAGCATCCGGTTTGACCCACCAGTTTCAGAAATGCTGCTTTAGGGTATAGAAATGAATGGTAAGTTTCCAATCAACAGAGATCTATTTTATTTGTCTTTCCTCCTTGTTTGCACATGTTTCTTTCCAGTTTTTGATGTCCAGTTTGCAATACTTGCATCTATTGAGCTAATTTCTGTAAATATTCTCACTATGTATGTATTTTAGATCACATTATTTTTATCCCAAACATTGATTTCTATTTGCAGAGCACAAAATAAACTATTAGTCACATGATAGCCTTAATATTTGCTTTAATGCCATGCTTACGTGGAAATGCATCATACCTGCCAAATAGTCCATTAGAAGTCAATGTCATTGGACTGGGAGATTCCAATGATAAAATAACTGCCTTTCCAAGCAGATGGTGCTAAATTGATGGAAGAGGGAAACCCATGAACAAAATCTATAGCTTGGGGACTTGGTTTCCAAGCAACAGGAAAAGTCACGTGGAGATGGTCCAGTCAAAGTTAAGAGCTCTAAGTCCAATTGATTTCAAGTCACCAGCTAAGATCAGTGAAGCTTATAAGTGCTTAACTTGGTCTTACTTGTCATATTTCAAGGGTGTAGTTTGTCAGCCCATATTTCTTGTGACCATATTTCACAGGTGTGGCCTACAAGAATTTTAGTTGGTGATTTAGGCCTCTCTCTCTCTCTCTCTCTCTCTCTCTCTCTCTCTCTCTCTCTCTCTCTCTAACACACACACACACACACATACACACACACACGCTTCAAGCAATAAACTAATATGCTGTGCAGGGCTTGTTTTAGGACTGACAGAACCAGTGTAACTTATGTCACCCTTAACATTTGCTTTAACTGGATCGGGCTGTTAGTATTCCCATTGATGTCAGCGTGAGGGTTTCCCAGTCACAGTCCATCACGCTGCCTGACCCAGAAATTCTCATTTTTACCAGAAACCAACATTGTCACTTACAACCAGCATCAGGCTCCATTTCCACATTTATTTTATGCATTTATTGCAATAGTTCCACTTTAATCCATACTAGTCACATCTCATCTGGAGCACTTACGACCCAATCCTATCCCCTCCCCCGCCACCGGAACTAGTGTGCTGACAGAGGGAAGCACTTTACGGCATTTTATGGCCATCACAAATAGCCGGCTGGCATCGTGTGGAACTGTGCGCTGCCAGCCTGCTGATGGTGAGGCCGGAGCAGCCCCATGCATGGCAATGGACCACAAAAGTGCCACCAACAGAGGTGGGGTGGGGGAGGGCAGAATGAGGGCAGAATGGGGCGGAGGTGGGCATAATGGGGCAGCAATGGGGCTGGAATGGGTGGATCAAGTCTGGGAAGGGGTGGGATTAGTGGCAGTGACAGCTGCCAAATTCCAATTCCTTTCCCGGACTGGATCCTGCAGCCCTGGTCCACGCAGATTTGCACCAGTGATATCGCTGGTGCAGGTTCAAGTAGATCCCTTCATGCCAAGAGGCTTACCCCCTGGCAAGGGAACGAATATTCCCTTACCCAGAGGAGACCTCCAGGACTGCCCCCCTCCCCCCGCAGGATGCAGCGTGAGCCATTTTGGCAAGCCTGAATCGTGGGGTGGGGGGGAAGGATAGAATTGAGCTGTAGGTCCAGTTATGGGCACCACACTTTAAGAAGAATATAGACGAATTAGAACAAGTTCAGAAGAGGACAGTGAAGTGGGTTAGGGGTCTGGAAGAGAAATCCTTTGGGGAAAGGTTAAAAGAGCCAATATGTTAGACTGAAGAAGTGAAGGGACAGGGACAGCACCTTTAAAATACCTGAGGGCTGTCACAAAGAAGAGGGCAAAGACTTGTTTGTGGCCACCCAGAGTAAGGATGTTGCCTGCTTGTGCTAGGTTCAGCACAATGCCTGGATCTGGGCCCCTTCATTTTTTTTTTTTTTTGCAGCAGCAGTTGGTAAATTAACACAGCTGTTGTCATTGTATTAATGATGCATGTGTTACACTATGTATCTAGAACTCCCCAAGTTAGTACTTGCTAATACATCTACATAGTACTCCCCTCAAAATAAATAATTTTAAAAGGACAAATGATGGGCCTTTGGCACAATGAGAATCGCGTTTTCCCCTTTCGAGCTGGACTGTCTTGCCAAGAATGGAATGCTGAGGGTGGTACTTATGCTGCTGTCAGTAGAGAAGATCAGCTAATGTTGGAGCCTCTTTGGGATGCAGGGAGAAGGATTTGCACCAAATTACCCATACTGATATTGGCTTTCCCAGGGCCTAGGCAAGTCACATGGCCGTTTTTCTGAGGTGCTTAAGGCAACTTGGCCTTTTCCTCAAGTCCAATTTGCATTCAATTTCAGGGATTGGATGTGTCCAAGCTGTGAGTCACCAGTTCCTGAAAAATCTTCAAAAATGGGATCGAACCCACATGTGTTGTGTGATGATTTGAACATGTGTCGCAACTTTCACAAGATGACATCCAAAGCATCTGCAAATTCAGTCGAAAGATGAAAATTCGTTTTGACTTCAAGTGAAATCCACCCTTAGTTGTTTAGGCTCATTTCCCATAAGCAGCTGGCATGGATCTGAATATGGTTGGATGACTCCAAAGCAGTTGTAGGGTGCGACAATAGAATCCCAGCCCTCGACTCACATTTACTGTTCTACCACAAAACTGCTGAAAGTAGCTTGAGTGGTGGTGTGCTTTCTGTCGGTTGTGCTGTGAGTTGGTTGGATGAAGCAATGGCCCACCTAACCTCTGCCATTCATACTGAATGTAGCACAGATCCACTCAACCCACTTTCACAACACATCCATTTGATTGTACAGTATATATGAAGCCTGTGATTTTTTTTTCCACCTCAGATTTTGTTGTTGATTGACATTTGTTGCCTTAGTGATGAAACAGAAGTATCCACAACAGTATAGGAAATATCAGATAGAAGACTAGATTGATGCAAAAAGTCATGGAAGTTGTCTCATGGCTAGGAAAGTAGGGGCTGCCAGGGTAGGGAGGAGACAAATGCAGTGGAAACATTTTGAAAGTTTGCATAGACGTTACTCTTCTGCTCTTGGGTGGCTTTCTCCCTTCGGGGAGAAAGGCAGGGTAAAAATATTGTAAATAAATGTAAATAAATAGCCAGTTGGAGTCCATTCATTCAGTGGGCTGATGTACTGGAGAGCATTGTGTTTATTATATGCCCTTCCTATTACTGTTTTTTTATTTTTTGCTGTGATCCAAGATATAATATACAGTATTTGATCACCATTCCTAGAGTGTGCATCCATACAACAAGCCCTGTTTAATGGTATAGGTTGGTGAATTGTTCACTGCTACAATGCAAATACTTCCCAAGTCTAGTTCTTGGCAGAATTAGACTAGACTAGGTAGGACTAATAGCGCTGGAGGTGATGGTGGTTGTGTGACGTCATCTCAAGGGTATTGCATGATGCCTCCTGCAATCAATAACATCTTCAAAGATATCAGACTATCCTTGTAAGTAGACACTTAACGGGGAAGATATGTATTTATAAACAACAACTTTGCTGTGCCAAAAAAACCATCAAGTTTCTGCAGAGAATAATTTAATGTTCTGCCATCTGCCTGAAAGGTTAATAATAAAATATGTCAATATGAAATGAAAGCCAAGCCTCATTCATCATTGCAATAATAGAACATTCCGTTTCCTCCTTAAAATAAGAATTTGCCAGATTGACTCCCCCCCCCCCTGAAATCTAGTTATTGTCAGTTACATTTAATGGGTTGGGAAATCAAGTTTGGTGGGGTTTTCTATTCTCCCTGTTTGACATATAATGCAATAATGAGACATAATAGTACACCAGGTAGCTTGACAAGCATCTGTAAGTTGATATATTGTGTAATGTTATCTCTTGGCATGGTGTAAAATTCAGGAAACTCAAAAGCTGTCCTGAAGTTGTTGTGCTGAACACCCTTGAAGCTGCGATCGTTTAATTCAACCGTGAAATGAGCGTGCGGTTTTGTGAGTAGGCAGTTTTTATTCAAAGTTACACATTTGAATATTTGGCCTTAAGGTAATCTAATCTATGTTTGAATCTGAACATTCCAAATTTACTTGCTGCCTTGTGAATCTCAGCCAACGAAGCTTTCATTTTGAAATCCTCTTAAAAGTCTGGGGGTTTTTTTCGGGTTAGATTATCACTTAAAATTGTCATCTAATCTTTTACTTTTCAAAAGGCGGAAAAACACAGTACTGTAGTGGGAAGTTCCCATTCATTTATTACAACTGAATTCTGTCATTCTTCCAACTAGAACTCAAGATGGCACATGTGGGTGGGGTTCTCAGGTCTCTCCTATCCAGATTCAGAACTGGATCTACTCCGCTTCAGCATGGTGGCCGTATCATGTATGTTCAGACGTGTCCGACTCTAGGGTGCGGTGCTCATCTCTGTTTCTAAGGCCAAAGAGCCAGCGCTGTCCGAAGACGCTTCCGTGGTCATGTGGCTGGCATGACTAACGGAACGCTGTTACCTTCCCGCCGCAGCGGTACCTATCTACTGGCAATTTCTTGTTTTCGAACTGCTAGGTTGGCAGGAGTTGGGAAAGGAGCTGGGAGCTCACTCTGTCATGCGGCACTCGGGCCTTGAACTGCTGCCCTACTGACCTTCCAGTCTACAGTTTAGCATCTTAACCACTAAGCCACCTCAGCTGTCTGATACTTAGCATAGCACATTTAATTTATGCTATGAATGTTCCCACTGATCGAGAATGCCAGTCAAAAGTTCACAAGCATCAGAAGCATCGCGGGGGTTGGTGTGGTGGTGCGGTGGACCCCAGGGCGGGGACCTGCTAATTATATCCAGGACGCGTTCTCTCCACCGCATTCATCTTGGAGTTGGGCCCTCCCGCCCGCCCTGGAGCTGCTACGGCTCCAAAATAGGTTGAAAAACAGCAGGGGGGTGTTACGAGCCACACTGGGCGCGCACGCATTGTCACGCTGGGCGCACGCCGACGTATCATGTGGGGGCATGGCGTTGGCACCCCCCCGGGATAGTCTCTGACAAGCATGGCATGACACCGGGGGTGTGTGTGTGTCCCTTGTTTCTCTTTGTCCCCAGGTTCTGGCAACCAGAGGAATTCTGCTTTGAACCACTGACATTCTGTTGACCTATGATGCTTCATTTCTACCACCAGACCTATTCTTTATGAATGCAGCATTTTCTTTTATTCAAACATACCATTTAATATATATATATATATATATATATATATATATATATATATATATATATATATATATATATATATATATATATATATATATATTGCGTTTTCCTAGGTTTGGTGCTGCTTTCCTGCACTGGATACTCTTTCAAGAACGAAACGATCTTTGGCAACTTAAGTTATACATGTAAAATCCAGAACCTTCTTTTAAACGAAGTATCAGCCTGAATTCAAAGCTTGTATCAAATAAAGATCTTGCTCATGCCTCAACTTCAGACAACAAACAGAACTCAGCGAGGAAGTCATTGGCCTCTGACATATATTCACAAGGGAGTCATAAGGAAATTCTTAATACAGAACAAGAATTTGGCTAGCCTGAATTTACAATGCCAACTATTAGGTCATAGATTCCAAATAGTAACAGTTGACAAAATAGCCTTCTTTTCTCTTTGGATGGATTCTTAACAGACTCATATTCCGTTCCATTGGAGTCCTGCTGTATTGTGATTATGTGAGCCACGTGCTATTTTAGGCAGTTGTTCACCCTTTCTTTGCTTTGATCATCTAGCTCTGAAAACACTTGTCTTACAGAGGCTCAAGCATGCATGGAACCTGCCTGCACTTACAAGGAAGTCTTACCCAAGATGTGATCCAGGGATCCATGCCCTGGAAACACCTGGCCTGAAATTTAAGTTGCTGTCTTGACTCCCTGTTATATCATGATTCAACTTTAATATTTGTAGTCCTCACTGTTAAAGCCAAGGAGTTAAACCTGGTGAAATGCCAGCCTCTGCTTCTCAACACTCTAGCCCAGGGGTTCTCCACCTGTGGTACGAGTAACACTAGGGGTACGTACGTGGACCAATGGCAGGGGGTATGCCAGAGTCTGCCCCTTATCAGCATCAAACAGTAGTTAATTACTTGTTAATTAGAGCTTAAATACAATCCCCCCTGTCTGTGTCTGTCTGTCTGTCTGACTGACTGACTGACTCTCTCTCTCTCTCTCTCTCTCTCTCTCTCACTCACACTCACACTCACACTCACACTCACACTCACACACACACACACACACACACACACACACAGTTAAGTAAGACATTTTTCACATTTAAAATTGTTTTAGTACTTTTTATTTAACAATTAATTAGCTAATTAATTAATTGATTAATCCAATTAATTAGCAATTAATTAGCAGGGGTACTTCAGAAAATTGGACCGTGATAGGGGGTACCCAGGCCACCAAAGGTTGAGAACCCCTGCTCTAGCCCACTGCTCTCCTCTCCTCCACACTTCTGTTTTGACTCCTTCTTTTCCAATTCAGGAAGTGGGAGGAGGAGGAGGATCAGTGGGGGTAAGCAGTTGGACAGAAGTGGGCACCCCCTGTAAGTCTGCTGCCTGAGGCGACTGCTTCAGTTGGCCTCATGGATGGGCCGGCCCTGGAGGTTATATGCTCTCAGTAAATAAGATCTGCATGTATCTGATTGGTTTTCATTACAACAATGCTTACATTCTTATACTGGCAAATCGAATCATTCCAAAGGTATCTGGCACACCCAGATTGATGTCATGCTTCAGAGACATATTAATTAATACAGTACCTCTAGCATAGTAGTCAGATCACAGTGTTCCACAGATCAAATATTTTCTGCCGCTGATGAAAGAAGTCATAAATACCATTTATTCTCTGCCTTTGACATTTGATGTTATCAAAGCACCTGAGATGTTCAGTGGAAAAGATGGGTAAGTTGGTTATTAATGCTTTTGGAGATGATTACAAGGGATATTTATAGCTATTCTGGGACCAGAGCTGTAGGAACTCTGGACCCTGTAGTAACTAGTCTGCCTGGCTACATGTCTACTCTTCAGGAGGAAGAGAGCCAGAGAGCAGTTGTAGTACCAGTTAGAATAAGGCTGCAATCCTATTGCTGAAATAGGGCACAGGCTGTAGTTCAGAGGTAGAGCACAGGTTTTATATACATGAAGTCCCAGTCACAATCACTGTCATTTCCAGGTGGGGCTACGAAAACCCTCAGTCTGAGATCCAGGAGATCTGCTGCCAGTTAGTATGCATGATGACTGAGCAGATGGATCAATGGGCTGACACAGCATACAACAGCTTCACACATTCTTTGCCTTCTGAGAGGATTTGGTGACTAATAACTGGGGGGGAAATTGTTTCAAAGAAACCTGGACATTCCTTCCTATGCTCAGGTGACCTACTTTCAGGAGCAGAAATGTCAAACAAATAATTTTACATTCGATAAGGCCCCATGGATGTAAAAATGTGCCACTGTCGTAATTCTGTGCATTGGGGCACACAGAGATACTATTACATTTAGGCTTACCATCCATCCTGGAAAAACTGGGACTGCCCTGGTTTCCGGAGCCTGATCCTGGCCAGCTGGGTCTGTCCCATTTTTCTGGGATAAACATTCAGATAAACATCTAGGACACAATATGCCAGATATAACAGTAGTTCACAAAAAGAAAAATCAAGTTTGGATCATTGATATTGCAATCCCAGGTAACAGTAGAATTGAATATAAAGAACATGAGAAGATCATAACATAGCAAGACCTGTGAGTAGAACTTGGGCGTCTTTGGGAGAAGGTCATATTGTACCAGTTGTCATTGGAGCCCTTGGAGCAGTGCCTAGAAGACTAACTGCCCACTTGCACCAGTGTAACAGTAGATCCCCCAGTGTAAGAGCTCTTATGCCAATGTAACTTGCCGTACACTGATGGATGCAGGACAGACATCAGTGTAACCCCCCTCGGACACTCAACATGCACAGTTTGGATGCGAAAGGACACCGGTGCAACTCTGCCGGTGCAGGGGGCTTTCTGGGGGCATTCAGATGCGCCGGCGTACGTTTCGCATCCAAACTGTGCATGTGAAGTGTCCGAGGGGGGCTACACTGGTGTCCGTCCCGCGTCTGTCGGCGTACGGCAAGTTACACTGGCATAAGTGCTCTTACACTGGGGGATCTACTGTTACACTGGTGCAAGAGTTACACAGGATTGTGCCCTAAAGAACCACCTCGACATTCTTGGCCTTGAGCAAATTACACCAGCTCAGCTCAGTAAACAACATTGCATAGAACAGCAAGAATCCTACAAAGATATATCTGCAATTCCCAGAATCTAATGGCTAGATCCTTAATTGCAGAATATAACCAGCCCAGTATAGGCTGTGATTACATATAATAATAATAATAATAATAATAATAATAATAATAATAATAATAATAATAATAATAATAATAATAATAATACAATATACACAGACAGAACTGCCCTCTAAAATGAGGTAAACCATGGGTTCGGGCACTTTGTACACACATCAAAACACATTCAGGAGTTGAACTTTGTATTGGAGGCAAAGTGTCTACGGTAGAGGTAGCACTCCAACCAGATCTTCCAGTCTATTGGATCTCACTGGCTCTCAAAAACAGTAAAAGTAATTGAAGTACACCATTAACGAATTGTTATCCTGGCTAAAGCCTTTTTTTCTTTTTGAAAAGCAGGCCTTTCCAATATGGGTTGCAGTTCCTTTCCCACTGAAATCAATGGCAAACTTTGCAATGATTTTAACAGAGCTGTATTATATTCTCTGGGGATTCTGCTGAGTGATGAGTTTCAAGCGCCAGCCCCTGAGTCAACGCTAAGAGTTCCTTGCTAAAGGAAGCCAAAGCGACACTCAGCTATCCAACATGATTCCGTAACAGTAAATTCTCAAGGTGATAAAAGCATGAATCAAAGAGTCTGCATTTTGAGTGCTTAGTCATGTTCTGCAAGTGGTTAAATCAAGGAACCTGGCAATGTTTCAGAAATGTGCTTTCAAAGAAATATGTGATTCAGGGATGTTGCAAATATTTCTGAAATCACAACCAAGTGCGCCATTTACTTTCAGTGATAATCAAGACTGGAGCTTTAATATTTCTCCAAACGTTGAAGGGACTGGAGAAAAATTCAAACTTTTCTAGGAAAAGATATACAGTATACTATTTATTTGGCTCTCACTGGTATATACCTGGCTTTATTTTATTCACTGAAAGTTCTGGATTTGTTTTGTGTTGGTGTGTAACCTGTTAGTAATATTCAGTCCCACATGTCAATCTGTCCTGTATGTGTAGAGTAGCAGGTCAGTTATGATATTAAGTGGTATTCAATGGATGCATGGGGGCATTTGTGTGAAAGGGGACCCCACAGTCATATGGAGAGAGCCCTACAAGCATATACCGTATTGTCCCGAGTATAAGACGCACCTGATTATAAGACGTACCCTTAAAGTTTGGTGCTATTAAAAAAAAAAATTAAATCACTGGCATGAAATTGCAACAGCCTGATTATAAGATGCACCCCTAGTTAAAAAACTTAAATTAGGAGAAAAAAGTGAGTCTTATACTCAGACCAATACGGTAGTTGAATCTGCATTGGCTCCATGCAGACACTCAAGCAAATAAGTGTAAATTGGGAGCTGCACTTACCATCAATGGTCCTACTCTCCCCTCGGTGTATATTTACTCCCCCCTGAGTATGTCATTGGAACAGATTAGTGACTATATACTTAAATACACCCTCTGACTATAAGAGAACAGGTATCGCAAGGCCCCAGGTCTTGGTCATTCATCTCATCTCATTGTAAAATACATGCTTGGATTACGCCCGTTTCCCACACTGAGGGCCAATAAAGCCAGTTGTAATCCATGGCTGCAATTTCATTGGCTTTTTGTGAATTCATCCAATGTTTGCGCTAAGTCATGCACATTCAATATTTATTTTGCTCAAACTGCATTATTTAGTTCCTTACACTAAATGTCACATCAAATCAAAGCCCAGGAAAAAGAACATCATTTTCGTGTGTGTGTGTGTGTGTGTGTGTGTGTGTGTGTGTGTGTGTGCCATCTCGAAATGGCAGTCCAAAATAGAAAACACGAGTTGGCCTGGAGAATCAGGCCTGGGCCTGCGAGTGTACTATCAAGGCTGGTTCTAATACTCTGGATTAGCTATTTGTGTGTGTTCCATTCTAAGTGCACAGAACTAATTTAGGGTGTGCTGTTTCTGATGTGGTACAGTCTTCTGATGGGTCTAGACCAGGGGTTCTCGTGCCGCTGGTTGAGAACCCCTGGTCTAGACCAACTCAAAGGGCGCTTAGGAGGAATCACTTGTTGGAAAGAGGTTTTGACAAGAGTGATGCAAAACCATGAGTAGTTGTGCTTCAGCATGATGTAGCTTCTTGCATTATACATTATTTCACAGGGAGTTATTGTGCATATGTATTTAATTTTTGTATGAGGCCATGTACATTGATGCAGTCAATACTAGAATACTACAATGAATATTACCAATAACTTGAAGCAATGTGGCTATTCAAGAACAGAGAGGAGAGGTTTGTTATGGAGCCGTATTGAGTTCTTAGCTGAAAACAGAGACAGAACACAGAGTATAGAGACCAACTCAATTCCCCTCTAATTCATGCTTCTCAGTGAAGACTAATAAAGTCAGTGCAGAAACCAAAGGAATAAAATGAGATTTAAACTACATTTAAGCATTTTAATTTCAGTGTAATTATGCACTCAAATGTATTAAGCATGAAATGATTCTCTTCTTCAAGCATAATATCACTTTTCTCAGAATACAGAAAATGATGCCTCCAGGTTTCCCGCAACATCTGTGTGTGTGTGTGTGTGTGTGTGTGTGTGTGTGTGTGTGTGTGTGTGTGTGTGTGTGTGTGTGTGTGTGTGTGTGTGTGAAAAAAACAAAAAATGAATAGAGGACATTGTGGAATATTGAATTGATGGAAAAGCTCTCACCCTCTAAGCTTCTTGATTTATATGACTTCAGTGTGTTAATGAGGCCTTTTCGATTATGCTTGTCCGATTATCCATGTGCCACTTAGTGTAAGTGGTTGCAAAATGAGGTTGTGTAGCTCTGAATCTGTAAGCAGTCATTACGAGACGTAATTACTCCTCTTGTTGGAAGATGTGTTTGCCCATGTGACAATATGCATTCACCCTGGAAGGCATTGCTGGACCCCAGCAGGTCCACAGGGGACCTTTGGATTTGTTCCCTTATCTCAGGACTGCATTGTGGCTGCACTGGTGAAGTTGGTTAGGATTGCACGACAGTAGATCTGGATTCTGCACCAAACTGAAGATTTACCAGAATCTGGCCTGGGAGGATAGCGCCCCAGCATAGGCAGTCTTCACAAGGCCAGTCCAGAGATCTCAAGCTGCTAGTAGTGTCACTAGGATGTAACTTGGCATTGTTCATTAAAGTTTCTTCCTCCACCTCTTGCTTTTACTGCTTAAATATTCATAGTATTTTGCATAGCACCCAGGGTAAACGGGAAGGCCAAATGTAAATTGCTGTCATTAAATTAATGATTGCTTTTGTTTTTGTGCCATAACACAGGAAGCCTGGGGGTGGATTAATGAATGTATAAAATAGGCTGGTGCTGCTATGAAAAGAAGACGCAAGGATTCCAAGAGGCTGGCAGGTTTGCATCATGAGAACCTTTGGTCGTCCTGTATAATTTTTTCAGGCTTCATTGAGGGATAATGATTCACCATACAGTGTGCTAAGCTGTTGCATTAAACAGCTACAGGAGCAGATTCAGTCTGGAACTGCATCAGGCGCTCAGCCCGTACATGGAAGGGAGAACAGCTGGGTGCCTCATGCCTGATTGTCTCAACTCCTGGGCGAAAAAGTAGGGTGCAAATGTGAGCTACTGAAGACATGAATAACCTATGAGCTGCAGACTCTGCTGTTGCAGCTATTAGCTGCCATAGCTGATGACGACAGGGATGATGGGCTTGTGTCCCAATAGTGTGAGATGAAGGAGCTGAGCACGGAAGGTCTCCAGGCATTGTCTGAAGGCACATGATGTAGCAACCTTGCTGATGCTAATCAAGTCTGCGTCTGGAAAGCGGGTCTGCCTGGGACCCCTTCATAAATCACGGATGGCCCATCTATGAGGCTAGGTGATACGGATTGAATCAGTGGAGGATTGTGAGGGTAAGAGGACAGCCATTTTGGGGTGTCCTTCACTGCTGCTAAAAAGGAGCTGTGGTGGCTTAGTGGTTAAGATGCTGAACTGCAGAGTGGAAGGTAGGCAGGACAGCAGTTCAAAACCTGAGTGCCGCGTGACAGAGTGAGCTACCGTCTTTGGCCCCAGCTCCTGCCAACCTAGCAGTTCGAAAGCAAGAAATTGCAAGTAGATTAATAGGTACCGCCTCGGTGGGATGGTAACAGCATTCTGTGCACCTCGGTGTTGAGTCACACCAGCCACATGACCATGGAAGTGTCTTCAGACTGCGCTGGCTCTTCTGCTTTGAAACAGAGAGTTGGGCACGACTGGCTTTCAAGCAGGATCACTTTACCTTCACTGCTACCACCACCTCCCTTCAGCCTGCCTTAGGTATGATGTGCACTGATCCGCTTTCAGTCCAATAAAGGAAGTGGAAAGCAGGTAATCTGCTTCCTTACCTACCTAGCTCCAGGCACGGTCTCTTCAAACATGGAAGTTACAGGGACTGTGCTAATGAAGGACCTCTTTCAAAAAGACTTCTGTCTTCAGTCAGGTGTTTTTAGTGTTATATCTGATGGTTTCACTGGGGCCTTTTATTCATTATTGATGGATTGTTTTATTGATGTACATTTTAAGGCTACCACAATCGTTAAGGATAACTGAATTCAAAATTCTCATCTCCAAGTTCACAGATCGTTTATTAATGAAACAATTCAACAGTTAAAAAACCATTAAAAAGTTGAAAAAACCTTGACGTTTCATCAGCAGGTACAAGCCAAACGCCTGCACAGGTCATCTGGAAACAAATGCAAAATAACTGATCTAACCAACTGTCACTGTTCTAAACAGCTCTTGTCTCTTTAACAGCGCAATCCTATGTAATCTTGCACCGGTGTAACAGTGGATGCACCGGTGTAAGTGCACTTATGCCAGTGTAATTGCACTGACACCAGTACATCTGCTGTTACACCAGTGCAAGGTTACACAGGATTGCGCTGTAAGTTTGTTTAGAACAGTGACAGTTGGTTAGATCAGTTATTTTGCATTTTTCTCCAGACGACCTGTGCAGGCATTTGGCTTGTACCTTCTGATGAAGTCAGCAGCACAGCTGACAAAACGTCAAGTTTTTTTCAACTTTTTAATATATTTGTTTTAACTGTTGAATTGTTTCATTAATAAACGATCTGTGAACCCAGAGATGAGAATTTTGAATTCGGTTGTTTTATTGCTGCTGTCCTGGTGATTGATTGCTGGTTTTTTTTTCCACATTGTATAACACTGTTTTATATTATATAAAATAGAATTTTATATTTATTTTGGTTATTTATTATGTATTTTATAGTTTTATTTACAGCATATTTATTTTTTAACACTATTGTAATTAGTGTTTAGTTAAAACACTATTTTAACACTTGGATGCCCTTTTGGGAGAAAGACAGGATAGAAATCATCAATCAATCAATCAATCAATCAATCAATCAATCAATCAATCAATCAATCAAACAAACAAACAAACAAACAAACAAACAAACAAAAGCATGTCTTTACAAAAATCATTCTAGCAGCCAGCCCTGCAGCCTGGCTTTTATCCACATTCATTTCTGGCAAGTGGTTCACAGCTCAATCCTGTGTAACCTTGCACCGGTGTAACAGCAGATGCACCAGTGTAAGTGTAATTACACTGACATAAGTGCACTTAGGGTAAAGGTATCCCTTGACAATTAAGTCCAGTCGTGTCCGACTCTAGGGAGCGGTGCTCATCTCCGTTTCAAAGCCGAAGAGCCAGCGCTGTCCGAAGACGTTTCCATGGTCATGTGGCCGGCATGACTCAACACCGAGGCGCATGGAACGCTGTGACCGTCCCGCTGACGCGGGTACCTATTAATCTACTTGCAATTTCTTGCTTTTGAACTGCTAGGTTGGCAGGAGCTGTCGTGCGGAATCGAACTGCCGACCTTTCGATCGTCAGCTCATGGTTCAGTGGTTTAACCTGTGCTCATAAGTGCACTTACACCGGTGCATCTACTGTTACACCGGTGCAAGGTTACACAGGATTGCAAAGGCAAATCAGAGATTGCAAAGATTGTCAGAGGCAAAACAATAACAACAAAAATAAAGAAACAATTCTAGCTTAGTCATCCCTCCCCCCCACTGACCAACTGACCTCAGTATGAGTCTGTAAAACTTCTTGAACCTTGAGCACGAATGAAGAGATGTGAACTGAGTCATGAAATGATGATGGAAATCTGATGGAGCAGATTTCTCATGGGACTGAGAGTATAGAAGAGACAGAGAAATATGTTCAGGGAGAAGAGAACTGGCCTTATTTTGCACTGAGTTGAGGGTTTAGGGAAGCTCTGATCATGGGCAGCATCACAGTCCAGCCAGATTGGGGCCTGAATGAGGGCTCAAGCGTCGCTGAGGACCCATGAGGTGACCCCTGATGCCCTTGGCATTTGGCGGGCACCAGCTGCTTTCTCCCTCCCTCCCTCCCTCCCTCTCCATCTTCATTTGAGCCTCCTCGGAGGCCCCTGCATTGGTCCTACTGAGAAATCCTGTTTGGTGGAGGGCAGAAGAGGCGACTGCTGCCCCTGGTTGCTCTTCTCTCCGCAGGCCCCTGGGGCACTGAAGGAATAGCATGCAACAAGACTGCTCCGCTTTTGCTTCCTGGCCATCCAGCAAGGTAAAGAAGAAAGAGGAGTATTCAAACCCCCTCCTTTTGACCTTGCAAGAGGGGTTACTCCTTTCTTAGCACCACCCAGTATCAAAGAATTATTCTTTATATGTACGCAGGTGTCTATGTCCACAGCCAATGATAATGACACAGTGGCTGTTTAGCTGTCCCCCATTCAAAGCTTCCCATTCACTAGCAGTATGCAGGCATTTATCTCTCGATGCAGATGGGCATGTGGTGGTGGGGGCACTGAGAGTGTCTGGCAAAGCCCACCCCCGTGCCAACGCAGTCCAGAAGCCTTGTTCCCCATGCATACACAGCATTTGTCTGCATCCACAAATGCCGTCCCAGCGAAGGATCCTGCCTGTGACCTGAATTGCTGAATGTCCAAATGCCTGAATAGAGTTTCTCGTCTTTGTACTTCAGCAGTAAGTAACCGAGAAGCCTGGCCAGCAAACCAAGCAGAGTGTGCCTGACCTGTAACCACTGGCCTTTTCAGAAAGGAGAGGCAAAGGCAGGGCCGGCCCATTCATGAGGCCAACTAAAGCAGTCGCTTCAGGCAGCAGCCTTGGTTGGTGGGGGCCTCCACTGCTCCTCCTCTTCCCACCCCCTGGATTGGAAAAGGAAGAGGGAGCAGTAGCGTAGCTGGCATTGCGCCAGCTGCTCCCCTCATGTCGCTGACATCACTCACCCCACCCGAGTGATGTCAGCCAGAGCCAAACGTCCCTCGGGGGTTGGGCGTAAGGGAGGGGGCCAAAACAAATGCGGCGTGGCGGTGGCAGGAGCCTTCTGCAAGCTCCTCCGAGGCTTCTCGCCACCCGGATCGCCGCCTGCGCCGGTATGATGCCCCCACCTCCGGTTTGATGCCCCCCACCTGCTGCCTGGGGCAGTCGGCCCCCCTGCCCTATCCCATCCTACCCCTCTGAGTGGGAGCCAGAGAGGAAGAGGAAATATGGAGGGGGGGAGGATGCTGAATTAGAGCATGATGAGAGAGTGGGAGGAGCAGAGGCTGGCACATCATCAGGTAAGGGGGGAGGATTTGGCATATTGCATCAGGTGTTTGGCAATCTTTACCTCTAGGCAAAGGTAAAATAAAGCAGGAGGTTGGATGTGCATTTGATGTACCTTTTCCAACCCAAGAAACAGTTTTATACAGGGCACAATCCAGACCAATTCAAGCGCACTGAAACTGTGTTCAAACCAATAGGACATAAGCGCACACTTACCTACTAACATTTCAGGTGAACATAGGTATCCGTAACATTTCATGGATTGTCTTGATGAGCAATTGCATTTGGCCTGAGACCAAAGGTGACCAGCGGCTGGCCAATGACTTGATTTTGCCTAGCCCTTCAGTTTGCCCCAAGCAACCAATTACTGGTGTCCTTGCCATGCTTAAATTAGAGGGGAAGACGATGTGAAAGAGGGAGAATTACAGCTGCCCCTTCAAGCCTCAGGCTGTCCGCTGCTCTGAACAGAAGAGCTGTTCTATGCATGCATCAGAATAAGGTGACAGAATAGAGATAGCAACAGCGCAACATTAGGCTGTGGGTAGGACATTCCATTTGTCTATCATCTAGCAAAAATTCCTTGTAGTTACGAAAAAACAGCACATTAGGGAGAAACGTTCTAGCCTCTCTCTCTCTCTCTCTCTCTCTCTCTCTCTCTCTCTCTCTCTCTCTCTCTCTGTGTGTGTGTGTGTGTGTGTGTGTGTGTGTGTGTGTGTTGTGTGTGTGTGTGTGTGTGTGTGTGTGTGTGTGTGTGCTCTTCTCTGGTTTTCTGCTTATGGGGAGATTATTAATGTAGGGGAACAGTCAAGATCAGTGCCCTCCAGCAGCAGCCCAGAGTGGTACAGCCCATTTTACCATCCAGCGGCAGCATTAGAAAAAACAACATTTCTAAGAGGATGAACATTATCTCCCATTAGATTTTTGAAAGAGAAATAATGGTGCATTTCACATTAATGCTCCCCTCCTAAAGAGAAAGGGAAGTGAGCCCATGGGGAACACCTGCATATGTGTGTGTGTGTGTGTGTGTGTGTGTGTGTGTGTGTGTGTGTGTGTGCATATACAGAGAGGGGGTAGCGGGGAGAGGGAGAGACTGTTAATAAAGAAAAGCACTCTGAAAAGTAACTTTTTTTCAAGTTACTATAGGGATCCAGCGATGGGGGTGGCAAATGTAAAGGCAAGCTCTTCCCCGTCTTGGCTGCCCAGCTCTGGCAGAAGATGGAAGGGAAGAAGAACTCTTCTCTACTGCAGTGGTGGTAGCTACTTCCTTCATTCCATTGCGGGTAGGTGCCCTGTACCTTACAGGATGATGGAGAGGGGATCAGGAACCACAGAGATCCATCTTGTCTCCCAATTTAACTTCCCATTTTAACACGGTGCCGGGACAGGGCATCCGGGAATTTTAAATAGACAATGCCAGGAAGGAAGATGGACCACTACAGCTGGTGCTCCTCTCCCCATTGCCTAGTAAGCCATATGACACTTACTTGACGATGGGGGACAGCATCCTTCGCAGTGGGCAGGTGGGGTATGGATGGATGCAGGTGTGGGCCCCATCAGTGACATAGGCCCTGGATATATGCCCAACCAGCTTGATGTGCGCCACTATCCCTGGCCACCAGCCTACAGCTTAAGAGCCACCAACTCAAATGATAGGGGAGGCCAATGGGACAGATGCCTGCACTCAAGGTGGCTAGACTCTTTTGTCTCCGCAGTACTGCAAGCTTAAGGCTGTGACACACCAAGCACGTCCACGTGCGTTGCGCCAAGCTGCGTCTGTCTGGTATTTCTGACCTCCAGCTGGAATGCACAGGAGACACGTTCCGGTGTGCGCTAAGATGACCCATGCTCATCTTTTGCTGACTTGTGCAGCGTTCAGCCAATTAGAGCCCGTATTTGGAACTGTGGGGGTAGGATGCGGAGCAAATGCAGTAGCCAATCAGAATCACGTCTGAAGTGTCTTGATTCTGATTGGCTAAAAGAGAGAGAGGGAGAGAGAGGCGGCGGGGCAGAACATCTTCCCTTCTCCGTGCGGCTTTTTTTGGTGTGCTTGGGGTTTGTATTGTAGCATCGCTCAGGCAATGCACTGGATGAGATGCACGCGGACGTGCTTGGTGTGATACAGCCTTTAGAGTGGGAGATGCTGCAGCCCACAGGCAGAGAAGGTATCGCCCTGGAGGCGCAGGAAATTAGCTGTCATTGTTTTACACTACAGTATAGGGCTGTCCTATTGCTGATGAAAACACAGAAACAAAACCAACAACCCCTGTGACATGTCGTGAAGGATGCGTCGATGTGTCCAGCATCAGGACACATGAGGTCGACTGCTTTTTATAAACCAGAATGGCATCAAATGTAGGAAATTGCCTGGTTATTTCCTTGACTAAGTACTAAGTATTATATTTGTTAGGCTCTTAATCATGACTTCAGGAATGAAGTTGTCATAATGGGGGAGGACAATATTTGATAATAGTTAGGGAAATGGTCCCTGATGATTATTCGGATGGACGCAGGGCCTTTTGATTTCCTGGATGACAAAAAAAATGTAAAAATGTAAAATTAAATGATTTCATGATTGTACCAGGTGTTTCAGGGTATTATCCTTCTAGAAATTGAGAAGCTTTTTAATGTCCCTGGAGACTATACTTCAAAATAAAGAGTTGATTGACATTTAAGACTGCACTTAAGCTTAGATCACTGATGTAAAGAGGTGTGAAAGTTCTGCAAAGGGGAAAATATCCTGACATAATTCTTTACCAATAAAAGCAGGATTCTGTGACTCCAAGAAATTGGCTACTGCTGTTTAGTCTGTTCAGTTCTCAGTGCCTACTTGCTACAGATGTCAGGCCTGTTCAACATGTGACCAACCAGCTTACTGGCCGTATACTGTGGCCCGCCAGGTGCTCAATAACAATAAGGTCATTTTTGCATTCCCAGGCAGGTAGCAAAAACGAAAGCTTTGTAGTGTTATTTATTTATTTATTTAAAAAATTATATCCTGCCTTATCCTATGCCGAAGGCAAATGCCCAAGGCGGCTTACAACAAAAATTAAAATACATAATTTAAAATACAGAAAATAAGTTTAAACAATACATAATTTAAAAAAAACAATAAAATCCACTGGGGGGGGACAGAATGGAGCAGAGAAGCAGCATGGCAGAGCATCTTGAGGCACAGGAGGCAGACCACAACCCATCACCCAAACGCTAGACGAAACAAAAACGTTTTGAGCCCTCGCCGAAAAGTCATGAGGGAGGGGGTGGTTCTCAGATCCCCTGGCAGGGAGTTCCACAGTTGTGGCGCCATGGCAGAAAAGGCTTGCCCACATGTTGCCACTCCCCTAACTTGCGATAGAGGACGGTGGTACCCGCAGGAAAGCCCCCTCAGATGACCTAAGAGAGCGGGTCGGAATGTATGGGAGAAGGCGGTCCTCAGATATCCTGGATTAGTGTTACTGAGCATGCTCACACATATAACATGTGCATATGATGTGGGGGGAAATTGATTCTGTGTACAGGGCTGGAGTGCAGTGGCTTATGGCAAAACTCAATGGACTAGCATTAACATTAAAATGAGGAGAAGGGTAAGGATATATAGGACAACAAATGTATAACTTCTATTGTGGGGATAGAAGTAGGCTTACCAGATCTCCAACCGGGACAGAGTGCTAGACCTTTAGGAGAAGGAATGTGGGCAGGTGTAGCTTGTTAAACCTTAGAGCACAATCCTATGCCTAGGATTGTACTCTAAGGTTTAACAAGCTACACCTGCCCACATTCCTTCTCCTAAAGGTCTAGCACTCTGTCCCGGTTGGAGATCTGGTAAGCCTAGATAGAAGTACAGTAACTGGGAAGAGGAATCAAAAAAGATATTGCATTATTTGCACACACTCACTCAACTAGGCCCTGTCAACAAGTTATAGGCCGGCAGAAAGAGGAAATTCTTGCAAGGATAAGGGAGTGTGTTACTTATAAATGGGGGACGAAAGAACAGGATGTTAGTGAACGGGATGTTAGTGCCTCTAACATCCCTAATATGGGATGTTACGGAAATGAGAAAGATTAGCTAGGGTACCAGGGAGGGAATAACTAGGGAGTTGTGCTGTATAGGGAGGAGGGAGAAAGGGGGAAGATGAAGGAAGAGAAGGAAAAGAATTGGGAAAGCACCAAAGACCATGCTTGTGGAGCCTGAACCAAGGCCACAGGCAAGGTATGATGACTTGGTGGGCTGTAAAACTCTTCACTCTCCTGCAGGGAGAAACGTCTCTTGGCCAGCACCTGATTATTATTTACTGACATTCCAAACCACTAGGGGGGTGCTACGGTCATATAATGCATGACTGAATTTGCAATGAAGTTGATGAGGGAAGACAAGGTTGAAGGCGCTTCTTTTGAGATCACTAACGGCCTTATTTCTTTACCTCAAAACCAGGAGGCTCCCAGGATATGGCCTTGTTTACAAGTTTGAGTACTCTGACCAAGCAAGGTGTGACTGGCCAAGACATTTTCCAAAGGTAAGGCTTCAGAGCTGGCCTTAGGAGGTGCAGGGTTCAATTGGAAATATTTTTGCGGGGCCCCAGGATCATTTGCGGGGGCCCAGGTACTTAATGTCTACCTCATATCTGTCATAAATTCAGCAGACATCACATTATTATTACTGTCAAAAGTAACAAGCTTGACTTGTATCATATCGTTTTTTGTGAGTGCAGGGTAGACATCTAATATGTCTGTATATGTAGATCCTAATTATCTAGAGTTATCTTGAGTCTGAATATCTTGAGCCTAATTATCTTGAGTCTGAATATAGGCCTACAATATATAAGCTTGCAATGTGGTGTTACCTGTATGTTGCAATGTGTTGTCGTGTGTATTTGACAAGACTAGAATAGATTACCCTAACGCGGGGGCCCTTAGGTGCGGGGCCCAATTGGGAGCCATTGGTCCAATTGGCTTAAAGCTGGCCCTGCAAGGCTTCTCTCAAGGCAGCCAGAGACAGAGGGTTTGTCTCTAATCAACCAAAGTGTGGCCTTTTCCCTAGAGGCCTTTAGGATCAGATGCTTTCTTGCCATCAGTCCCAACAAAACAACACAGGACTGGCCCCTGGGTCATGCTCACCTGGCATGCACCCACCACAGTGAATGCATGTGCATAAATGTGCCAGGCAACAACAGAGCCCTGGTAGGCTGCATAGGTAGCTAGCGGGTTCCATTTGGCTTTGTGGGTCAGAAATTGTGCAGGTCTGTGATATGTGGTTTGCCTGGTGTCAGCTGAGGAAAATCACTAGCACTTTGACCCACATGGCAATGACATTGTGTCTAGGAAGAGACACAACAAAGCCCAGGAATTTCTTCAGGGCCAAATCACACACTGCTGGAACATATAACATGGCCTTTTATTTTTTCCTGAATAGTGCATGGGAGGCGAACTGAAATCACACAAATCACAAAGGGGGGTAGGGGGTATCAGCTCTTCCCCCCCCCCGGTAGTCCTCACCCTGATCACGCCTTCTCCATGTGCTCTTTTGTATTGAAAAAAACCACCTGCCATTGGCTTTCGACTGAAGTGTTTTTATCTCAATAAAAACTGCATGTGTGAGGGGGCATGATTGAGGTGGGAAGCGCAGTGGGGGCAAAGAGTTAACCCCCCCACCCTGCCATGATTTCACACCATTTCAGATATCTTCCCATGCACCACTGGCATCGCTGCAGGGGGGGGCGGAGCTCTAAGTTCCACCGTGGTCCGACCCTCTGTTACACTGGTGCATGAAGCTGCCCCGCCCCCTCTCCTTCGGAACCATTCAAGGCGGTGAAAGCAACTTTTAATGGTTCCGAGGGCGACGGGGCGGGGCCGCTTCGTGCACTGGTGTAACAGAGGGTTGGACCGCGGCGGAACTTAGAGCTCCGCCCCCCCCTGCAGCGACGCCAGTGCCATGCACTATTTAGAAAAAAGAAATGAAAAACAAAGAACCATGTAACACGTTTCCAGGAAGGCGTGATTTAGTTCTTAGTGTCACTCACTGCATGGTGTTGGAGAATTCAGAAGTGACAACCCTTTAGTTGTTACAATCATGTGAAGTGGCCCTGCTCCACATCCTGAGATCTGCCGGGGGTTGAGTTGGTTGAGCGCATAGATGCACCCAGACTCTGAAATGTCCTCTCCCATGACGCACATTTTTATGACCCCTTCTGCATTTCTGGTATCTAGCAGTATCTTGTTTCACCAGGCAGTTGAGGCTGCTGAGGTTTTTTTTAATTGCTTTTTTTTCCTGGCTGTGATTTTATTCTGTGATTATTTTATTGAGTGTTTTAAAATCGTTTTATTGTATTGGCTTTGTGCTGCGCACTGCTCTGGGGCTTCTCAACAAAAAGCAGCTTTTAAATGTAAGAGGAAAACCCCCCCCCAACAAAACAAATAAAATGCCTGCAGGGCTCTTCCTGCTGAATCATCACTGGCATGCTTTCCAGTGTTTCATACATGCAAATAGGGACATGCTTATCATGCCTCCATTCTGAGTGCACCGACCAAGTGCAAATGTCACCTCCCACATTGTATGCTCTGCTCATTTATCCTGCAACAGCCTGTCCTGCTCTGATGAAAAAGCCAAGAGGCTAGTGGTTCTTTTCACACACACACACACACACACACACACACACACACACACACACACACACACACACACCATTTACTTATTAATTTAAATAATTAACTGACTAATTAATTAATTAAAAAAATCGGGGGGGGGGGTTGTCCCGGTTTCAAACCGGGAAAATATGGTAAGCCTAGTTAAAGACATATTCAAAAAATCATAGCTGTCTTATCATATATTATTAGCAGTTCAAGAAGTACCTCTGCAGCATGTGATATTGCAGGCTGGGCCCTGCATGGTGCCTTAGTGTTCATTTACCCACAAGTGCGCTGGATACCATGTACAGCCCCCATCCCCAACTCAGACACTAGCAGCGCAATCCTATCCAAGTTACACCACCAGTGTGATCAGCGGTGCAGCGAGAATGGGAGGCCCCAGAACGGAAAGGGGATTCAAATCCCCTCCAAAGGGGGATTCAAAGGGGATTTAAATCTCCCCTCCCCCTCCAAAGCCTCCCACTGGTTACGCTGGTAGTGTAAGTTGGATAGGACTGTCCTGTGAATGTCTAGCAGTTCTGGGGTGAGAGGCGACCCCTGAAGAAAGGCAATGCTAGCAACTCACATTATCATTTTTTAACAAGGTATGCACAAAAGGACAGTGGTTTGCCAGGGACAGCTACTAGCAAATAGGGACGGTTGGATTATGTGGACTGGACAAGTGGTCGGAGAGGAAGCAACCCTGAATTCCTCACAGAAAATGCCAGGGAGAGAAATCCTACAGCTGGACTGGACCTCCTCTCCACTAAATCCCTGTTGTTGTGGCAGGGCTGCGTTCCCTTGCAGGCCTTTCTCACCGGAGGCAAGAATCTCAGGCCGACCCCTCCAGGAGGCCCACTAAAAAACTGCTTCAATCAGCAGATTGCTAGGGAGCCCCCACCTCGCTCTGTCCACTCATCTCCACTGCTGCTTCTCTTTATCCTTCTACTCCCTGAACTGGAAAAGGAAGAAGGGGAGGGGGTGAAGAGGAAGTGTGCAGGAGAGAAGAGTGGTGGGTTACACTCTTGCACACTGCTCTCCTTTCCTCCACACTTCTGTGCCACCCCTCTTCTGTGGCACCCCCTTCTTCCTTTTCCAATCAAGGGAGTGGAAGGAACAGAGCATCAGCAAGTTAGGGTGTGTGTGCGGCATTCGGCATACCGCCTCAGGTCAGCCCTGGTTAGGGTTAGGGTCAGGTCAGCCCTGCAAGAATCCACAACAATACCCAATTGAGCACCATTAAGGTGCCCAAGTCTGTGGGGTCCCAAGCAGCCAGCAAACAGCTCCAAATGCAATTATTAATGAAACCCACTTTAGCTGCTGCAAATCAGATACTTTTTCTTAACTATCTGGTCCGAAGTATTTGTTTAGAGAACCATAAATGACAGATCTGAGATAGCAGTAACCTTGGTGATGATACTGGCTACAGAGATCATGGCGTTTACATGCACCAGCTGACCTGGGGATGGATGTATATGATTCTCAGTGAGATCCAGTACCTAGAATGGTACTGAAAAACTAATGAGTGATGAGCTATTATCTCTGGGTTAATAGCCCCCACAAGCCTCTGTGTGACGAACTTGTATCTCTTGCTGGCTTCTAAGTCATCAAGTTGTCCCGTTACCGCAATCTCAGTGAAACCTGAAATAGGATCACATCCTAATAAGGCTGCAAAATCAAGTTTGCATGAAAATGGGCTGGCTCCCAGATCAGCCTTTCCATGAAAGAAGGGTTGCAAGGCCTTTAAGAGCTGCATGGTTGGCAGGAATCCAAGAGTCAGTCAGGGCTTTCCCCACCATTGCAGCTCCTTGGCAGAAAGCAACCCACTGACTGTATTTCTGCATTCCAGGCAGCTGCTAAAGGCAGTTAGGAAAAAAAGTGGTCTTCCTAGATAACAATTTTGCCACCGCAGTGTGTGTGTGTGTGTGTGTGTGTGTGTGTGTGTGTGTGTGTGTGTATAATACTTTGCATCTGTACAGCACTTTCTGAGTATGCCAAGCACTTCACATGTAGTATCTATACTACAGCCCTATACGGCCTGGGGCCAGGGTAACTGAGAGACCACCTGCTTCTATATAGTCCGGCTCATCCCCTTACGTCATCAGAGAAGGCCCTCTTGCGGGTACCGTCGCCCAGGGAGGTGCAAGGGGCGACGGCTAGAAACAGGGCCTTCTCAGTAGTGTCATCAACCTTATGGAATTCCCTCCCTTTTGACGTACGAACTGCTCCCTCCTTGGAGACTTTCCAGTGAGGTCTGAAAACATTCTTGTTCAAGGAAGCCTTCTGAGTCCTTGCCTTTTTTAACATCTTGCTGGTACAGGTGGGGTGCTGCTGTTCTTATGCTCTTGTTTTAATTGTAATGTGATCTCTTTTATCGATTTTTAGATGCTGTTTTTATTAGTTCTAGTTAACTGTTTTTATTGTTTTTAAAAAGTGATTATTTTTTGTATTGTATTTTTTTCTTGTTGTAAGCCGCCTTGGGTCCCTTCAGGGAGAAAGGCGGGATAAAAATGTTGTAAATAAAATAAATATCTGGATGTATTCCTTACAACAACCATGCAAGGTAAGCATTGTTATCCGCATATTGTTGCTGAGGATCAGAGGGAGCAGCCTGCCTAAACCAGGGAACATTCTGATCCTTAGCTCGGTTTCTTGGTTGTACCTACGCTTATACACACATGCTCACTCACTCAATACACTTTAGCCTCATTTATTCAAGAGCCATTTCTGACTGTAAAGTTAGTGAAAGAAGTGTGTGATACAAACACTGCCTCTGAAAAGAACACTCGGTTCAATAAATTGTATTTTTAACTTTCCATGAAATTTTGACAGGAGCTTTGCCTGAGATGTTTTTCCAAGATTGTTGTGGATTTGGCCCCCAAAGCTGTTATTTGCCCCTAGAGGGAAGCAGCTATGAGTGCACATAGTATCTCCACTCCCAAAGTAAACAACAACTTGAGTGCAGAGGCTGATTCAAATGAGGGCTGCAGTGTGGAAGGAAAGGGTTAACACCCACACCACCTAATGTCATGGTTCTAATCCTGATCATGCACAGCCACCATGGCTGCTATATATTTAAGTGTTAAAATCTGGAACGGTGTCCCCACATAAAATTGGACTACCTGGTAGTACGTGATGGAAAAGATCATGAACGAAACCTCATTTCTGCAGATTGTTTTGCTATATCTCTCATTATTATGTTTCAAGTAATAGACAGGATTCTGTGCTGAAAATACTTTCTGGACCATCATTTGATGTCATTGAGTTAAAGTTCTGAATATCAACATTCAGC
Organism: Plestiodon gilberti rubricaudatus; assembly: GCA_026170595.1. NCBI lineage: Eukaryota > Metazoa > Chordata > Lepidosauria > Squamata > Scincidae > Plestiodon > Plestiodon gilberti. Next base: position 19,530,612 of record JANXHW010000002.1, on the reverse strand, counting down.
AACGCATTTAAAGTCTGGTGGAATCTAAAAATCATGCTTAGGTATGTATTTTCCTTTACATCCTTACCAATCACTAAACTGGCTTTTCAGAAATAACAGATTGAAAGACTTCGGCAATTTGCTTCTGCTCCAATTTGGGCCATGACTTCCTTAATTTTGCAAGAGCTGCTCATCATGATGGATGAACTATAATAATCAGATTTGGCTCTGTAGCAACACTTCCTTGTACAAGAATAATTCAATATGCATTCACATAGCATTTGCGTTGGCTATTGGAGAGTCTCTCAGGCCACTTACTGGAAAACAACGGAGTGACTTTGGTTTGAGACTCGTAGCCGTACTGAAAACCATCTGAGCAACTGACTGCTTTAAAGGCATTAATATTTCAGCAAATAAATGCTTTTCATTCTCCCATGTAATACGAGCAGCTGGGTGGCTCAGCCGGCAGATTCCCTACATTGAGCCAGAAGTGGCTCCTTCTTGCTCATTGTTTGTATCCTATGGATTGCACATACTTGTGACAGGAACAATACACACCTTGGGATTTGCTAATAATACTGTAATTGGAGAGCATTTGTAGGTAATCCTCGTAAAACCCATACAGTCATGGGGAATTAGATGGATTAGTATAAATTTAAGGAGAAAAAAAAAATTAAACTTGGACTATTAAACTGAGCTTTATGGTATTTAATCTATTTCCATTCTTCACACACTAGCAAGCATATCTCCATATCTATGAGGGCTAGAAGCTTGCTTCTTTTTTAAATGGAAAGCTGAGATTCTCAGGAACCTGAATTGTATGCCCACTAATGCACTCTGTACATAAGGAAAGCTCTTCTGGATCTGTCTAGTCCAGGGGTTCTCAACCTATGGTACTAGTACCACCAGTGGTACTTCAGTCAACTGCTGGTGGTACTCAGACCGCCGGACCACCAGAACCCTGCTCCGATGTGCGCTTTTGGTGGTGTGCTTTCGCTCCTAAGAGGCTCCGGCTTTCGCTCCTGCCTTTGGCCGAGCCTCTCGGGAACACTGAGAAGGGCTCTCCCACCTGCCCAGAGCCTTCTACCCACCCAGAACCTACTACCTGCATTTTCTGACCTCTGAAAACCCGGAAGTAACTGGCAATGATGTCATCGCCAGTCACTTTTGGTGGTACTCAGCAGGAGAGTGGCGCCAGAGGTGGTGCTAGGCTGGGAAGGGGGTGAGAACCCCGGGTCTAGTCCTTTCCAAACAGCCATCTGGTCTTGCTTCACATTGTGGCCAATTAATCACAACATACAGATTATCAGTATGATTGAATACATTTTTTTTAATCCCATCCTTTCTCCAGGAAGCTCAAGAAGGTATTTAAGAGTCTCTACTCCTACTTTAGCCTCACAACAACCCTATGGAGTTGCCGTTGGACTAAGAAATGGTGAACTGGCCCAAGGCTCTCCAGCAAACGTCATGGCTGAATCACAACTGGAATCCAGGACTATGTAGTCCTGGTCTACACCAGGCCATAATGTACACAGTACAGTATACTATGTATCTAGAAATTCCTCTATCAAACTGACAGCCTAAGATTGCAATCCTATACACACCTGGGAATAAGCCCCATAGAGCAGAATAGGACTTACTCCTGAGTAAACCTGTAGAGAGGATTTGGTGTAAGTCATTCTAGTGGATGATCTACGCAGGGAGCAGGACAGGGGAGGGGGTACTTTCTTGTTAGTTCTGCTTCTGTTGAAACTCTCAATAGCTTTTGTTACCATGGACCACAGTATCCTTCAGGGGATGCAAGGATAATGTATGGCGCTTTCTCTGTGTCTCAAACCAGGTCTCTGCAGCAGCCAGTCTACTGCCTTACCTCCTGTACCACTCACACTCTGACCCTTCAGCAAGCCAGGCCGAGTCAACACTGTGGAGCAAGGGTGCCCTCTAGGGTGCAGTGCTGGACTGGAGACAGTCAGCTGATCCCAGCCTGAATGTGGTCAGCTGGCCGCCCCCAGGTTCTACAAACCCTTGTCTTCGAGCCAGCCCAGCAGTCTGAGCAATTCATCAGAGTGGCAATACAGACCCTCTCACCTCAAGCCCTCTGTCTGACTGTGTCCATTGGTACTCAATCTCAAACAAGTTCTGACGATGGCTTTTCCTTCTGGCTGCCTGGCTCACCTTGCACTTGAATCTGGTCTATCTTTGATGGTTCGTCTCACCTCTGGACTCTCACTGTAGCCTGTCCTGTTCTTCGCCAAGCTGTGACAGATAGGGCTTGGGGCCTGGTTTTACCATGGCTCCGGTCCTTCCTGAAGGGCAGGATCCAGAAGGTGATGCTAGGGGCTCCTGCTCAGCACCATGACCTTTGGTTTATGGTGTTCCTCAGGGTTCAGTCTTGTCCCTTGTGGCTTGAGCCATTCAACATCTACAGGAAACAGAGAACTCATTCCGGGAATGGTCTGTCATCAATATGCAGATGAGACACAGCTCTATTACCTCTTGAGGTCCCAAACTGTTCTCAGTAGTCTGAGATGGGCTGGAAGATGTTTTTGGTCAGGACAGGAGATCTGCTGCTCTGGTGATGGAGTGTCACCCAGTTCCAAATGGGATTGCTCTCCTCTTGAAGGATCAGAGCCACAGTTTGGGAGTGCTCCTGGGTCCAGCTTTACTCCTGCAAGTCCTGGTGTCAGCTGTGACCAAGTGTGCATTTGCCCAGCTTTTACTGGTGTGCCAACTGCTGCTGTTGCTAAAAGAGTTGGACCTACCAACCGTCACCTGTGCGCTTATTACAGGTGGGCCCCCGTATCCACGAATTCGCTATCCACGGTTTCAGTTATCCACGGATCGTGGGGATCCCTCAAGGCTGTTACTTTTTTCCCCAGTTAGCTCCATTTCTTCCTTAAACAAACAGGAGAAGCGGCCTCTGGCTGCTTATTGCAGGCAAGTAGAACAAGTCCTAGGGAGGCTCTGCAAGGTTAACAGAAACCTTGCAGAGCCTGTCTAGGACTTAGTCTCGTTCTACTTGCCTACAATGGAGGCTGCTTCTCTGTTTGTTTTAAGGAAGAAACAAAGCTTGCTGAAAGAAAAATAAGAGCTGGGGGGGGGGGCAAGCATGCCTGCCTGCATGGGAGGCAGGTGGGGGGGGGCTCCTCAGGAAACCATGGAGGGGGTGTTCGCTCCTATCCACGGTTTCAAGTATCCACGGAGGGGCCTGGAACATATCCCCAGCGGATATGGGGGGGAGTATTGAGTCAAGATTGCTATAATGAGCTTTATGTGTGTCTGCCCTTGAAAATAACTCAGACTGGCTTAGAGCCAAGGTAGCACAAGGAGCACCTTCCTCCTGTGGTCACCATGGGGAGGACCTTTTGTGTTGTTTGCCATTCACTAAGGTGAGCTTGGCAGTGGTTGCAGTGCAGTGCAGTGCAGTGCAGTGCACATGCAAAATGCCCTGCCATGGAAGGTTCTGGGGGCGCCCTCATGGGCAGTGTGCCATCGCGGGTTGAAAATATGTTTATTCAGGCCATTTTTTCCCACTGCAACTCTCTTCAATTAGCTGTTTTGTATTTTAAAACCATATTATTCTTGTGCTAGGTTAGCCACCTTGAAGATATGAGATATGATTTAAATCAATCAGTCACACACACACACACACACACACACACACACACACACACACACACACACACACACAGAGAGAGAGAGAGAGAGAGAGAGAGAGAGAGAGAGAGAGAGAGAGAGAGAGAGAGAGAGAGAATTGCCCTATCATTAGCAAATTGGATAGACAAGGCAGCTGGATGAAGTCTGATCCCAAACGAGTCTCAGCTTTTCACTCAAATGCAGACCCATTTAACAAAAATGGTCTGGTTTGAGATTCTGCAGGAAAAAAGATGGCATTAATCCAAATCGATAGTTTTGGAAGTTGCCCCAGGTTAATTTTTTATTAATCTGTTTTACAAAATTATCTAAACAAACAGTCTCAAATGCAGCAGGGAAGCCATTAAAAATTATGACTAAAGCCACTGGCACTATTACCCATCAGATGTTTGAGGATACTGATTTTCATATTGTTCATTGGGGAGCAAGGATGTTGGAAAGCAAAAGCCTTTGCAAAGACGGGAAACACCATCAAAAGATCCTTTGAAATGCTTGAGTTTTTTAGTGAGAAAGAATGTCAGTGCAGCTGAACACAACTCCCAAGAGAAAAACGTGAGAGTAACTCTTTCTAATGACTCAGACCGCGTGTGTGTGATGCACATTCCTCGGGTGATGTGAGAACACTGACGTGTCTGCTCTTTGATCACGCTGTTCGATGGACTCTCTACTGCCACTCCCAGCGTTTCGAATATAAATTAACAAGCTGATTGTATACCTGCAATTTTAACTCAGGAAGGGAATTAACAAGTGCTGCCCTTGTCTCTTGCACAAGAAGACAGTTTGTGACATTGCACCAATAAAGACCTGCATTTTTACTAAACCAGCTGGGAAATTATAGCGTTTAGCAGCCCAATCCTATTGAGGGCCTATTCTTGTGATCCGCTGCCATAAGTCCCATTCCAGCAGTGTGAAAGCTGCACATTCTTTGTGCATTTTGGAGCTGCTGGCGCAAATAGCCGGAGCCTCCACTCATGTGTCAGTGGCTCCCAGAGGATGTAAATCCTGTGGAGACCATACCCTCTAAGCCCAATCCCCCCCTTCAAAGCATTCTTTTAGTAGAAAAGCATTCTTTGACATCCTATCCAACTTACACCACTGGTGTAACCAGCGGTGCAGCGAGAATGGGAGGCAGAGGCCCCAGAACGGAAAGGGGATTCAAATCCCCTTCAAAGGGGGTTTAAATCTCCCCTCCCCTCCAAAGCCTCCCACCCTGCCCTCCCCTGCTGGTTACACTGGTGGTATAAGTTAGGATTGCGCTGTCAGTCTCTTCCATGAAAGGATCTGTGCAGAACTGACACTGAAGGATGCATACCCTGTGACACACTTCCAACAGTGTCCAATTTCTTCTCCCTTTCAGTGGTGAGGGGAACTCTTCCTTTGTCACTGAAAGGCAGGGGGAAATGGGACCCTTGCTCTTGAATTAGGCTGTGCACGCATCCCGTGGTGCACATCCTCCAAGCCCAATTCACCTTCCCCAAATGATTATTTCAGCAGTAAGGATGATTCTCCTTTCTCCACCGAAAAGATCCTGGAAGAGGGGGTGGATTGGTCTCCTCTGAGACCACTTCCATACCCCTATCCTTTTGGTGGTGAGAATGAGGGTATGTTCGTTCCTATCAACTCTTGTGAATTATTCACAGGCAATGACTTGTAGCAGTTTTACAGCGCAATCTTGTCTAGGCTTAGACCCGCAAAGCAACTGCTCCACCAGTCTAGGGTGTTGCAAACGTGCCGTAAGGCAAGTCTGCGGCACCTGGTGAGTAGTCAGTGCCGGTGCTGAGACCGGCACCGCTCTACTCATGATAGACAGAGTGGAGCGCCTGCCAGGGAAGGTATGTTTCCCGCTGGGCTGTGAAAGGGCATGGGGAGGGTGGAATGGGGCATTCCAGGAGGGGAGGATTGGTCAGCCGGGCCCAGGAAGACAGACGGATCGTTGGTGAAGGCTACGCCCAAATCCTATCCCTCTTCCTGAGCCTGGCCGCCACTACATGGGGCTCTCGGACTTGTGCCAGCAAAATAGCTGGCACACATCCAAGTAGCCCCATTGGGGCAGCTGCTGTTTTACCCAGGGGAAGGGAACAAATGTTCTCTTCCCCCGAGGTGACCACCCACCTGCCTATTTCGTGCCCTGGGTGCGGCAGAGGCTACACTGACCTCGCTGCATTGCAGGGCGCAAAGTTAGACAGGATTGGACTGCCCATGTACTGAGGCAGAAATCCTATGCACACTCAGTTGGGACTAAGTCCAATTGAACTCAGTGTTAAACTCATGTTTAACTCTATTAAACATGCAAGCGTTTGCATTGCAAGTGCTATCATCATGTTTGTCATGCTTGGTCTCACAACAGCCCTGTGAGGTCACTTCGTTTTTTTTAAAAAACAGTCAGAGATCTAAGACTGAGAAAAGTGACTTAACCCAAAACAACCCTGAGTGAGGTAGGATCTGAAGTCGAACCAGCCTGTTTCACTGACTCATCTTCACATACAATATTCTGATTACCATCTCAAATCGACACCATACCTCAAAGGATGCTCCCGATGAAAATGAAGTAGATCAGGGGTTCTCAACCTTTGGAGGCCCAGGACCCCCTATCATGGTCCAATTTTCTGAAGTATCCCATGCTAATTAACTGCTAATTAATTGGATTAACCAATTAATTAATTAGGTAATTAATCGTTAAATAAAAAAGTACTAAAACAATTTTAAATGTGAAAAATGTCTTATTTAACTCTGTGTGTGTGTGTGTGAAACAGTTTTCATTTTAAAAGTTATTTCGTAACAGTGTGTGTGTGTGTGTGTGTGTGTGTGCGCGTGAGAGAGAGTGAGTGAGTGAGACAGACAGACAGACAGACAGACAGACATGCAAGGATCTCTTTTTTTTTCTCCAAGTCACACTTCCCAAAATCAGCTCCTCCTCCCCCACCCCACCAACGTACATTTTCCAAAGTACAAAAATAAGCCCAAAACCAAAATCAAAGAGACAGAAGGGCTCCAAAAATAATTTAAAATTTAAAATCCATGTTAATTAACACTTAATTAGCTGCTGATGGGGCAGATAAGGGACAGGGCTTGGCGTACCCCCAGCAAGTGGTCTGCGTACCCCTAGGGCAGTGGTTCCCAAACCGGGAGGCGCGGCTCCCAGGGGAGCCGCGGAAACCAGCCAGGGGAGCTGCGGAGTGCCACGGAATCCTCTCAGAAAACAGTGCCATACCAATTGGCAGGCATCAACATAATGTAAAGGGGAGCCATGACAAATAGTTGCCAATGGTCAAGGGAGCCGAGGGTCAAAAAAGTTTGAGAAACACTGCCCTAGGGGTACCCGTACCACAGGTTGAGAATCCCTGAATTAGGTGATACTCATCTGTGTTTTGTAGATAAGCCTGAGCTCTAAGCAACATTTGCAAAGCATGCCAGGGCTGCTTTCCACACAGATATAACCCCACATGAGAAATGACACGTGTCTCATCATGTGCAGTGGAAATGAGGTGTGTACATTTGTGGCATGTGCATGCAGCAGGAAATTCTGGCTTTCCCAAGGTTCCCAAGGCACAGACAGAATGAAACAGAATGTGTCCATTTTTAACACACATGACTGTGTATACAAAGGGTACACAGCATTTCCTAGGTGGATGTTATATCCATGTACCAAATGCATATGAATGAAGCAGGCCTAAATCTGTGACCTATTTTAAAAAATGCACTATAATTGGGTAATGTTATGAGGAACCACGGACCTTTTCATGTCTTCCAGATGGAAGCGTGTGAAATCGGAGGAGTTCATGCAGGTTTGATCCAAGGGAAAGAAATGTTTGCAGTTTCTCTGGCTCTATATTCAGTTTTGTTTCTCTGCTTTTCCAGACCACTAAGATTCACATCAGCGTAGCTGCCAAACAATAAATTATTGGACTGGATTGTACAAAAAGTTCTTTCTTCACTTACACAACAAGCTGTCAGCCTTTCATCAAGCTAAGCGGGAGAAGTGTCTCTCTTAGCCCATGACTTGCTAAGGTTCAGGACTTTGAGTATATTTTGTTGGCCTTGCAGTCCGATATCCTGACCACCACTTCACCCTTGACATGCCCCCTTGGGTGTGTTCAGTGGCGTCTTCAGCCCTCCTGCCGCCTGGGGCTAGGAGGGCGGGGGCTGGCCGAGCGCCTCCCGACGTCACGTGACGTATGACGCTGTCGCTCGAAAGCTGGAGCGCGGCGCCCGCCCGCAGCCATAACGGGCGGGCAGCGCTCCAGCTTTGAGTCCGAGGAGAGCGTCCGTCCGAGGAGAGCGTCCGAGCAACAGCGTCGTACTCGTCGTCTAGGCAACGCGCACAGCGCGCACCCGCAGCCACAGGGTCTGGGCGCACGCTGCGTGTTGCCTAGACGACGAGGACGACGCTGTTGCTCACCTTGGACTCGAAAGCTGGAGCTCCGCCCGCTATGGCTGTGGGCGGGCGCCGCGCTCCAGCTTCGAGTCCGAGGTGAGCGCCCCTCGGAAGCTCAGCGCCTGGGGCCCTGTACATCAGGGCCCCATGCGTTACTATGCTTCTGGGTGTGTTTGGACTTGGGCCAGCAAAATAGTTGATATGAGTAGACTCATTGGAGGGGCCATGCAGGCTGGAGTAAGGTAAAGGTGACCCCTGACAATTAAGTCCAGTCGTGTCCGTCTCTAGGGTGTGGTGCTCATCCCCATTTCAAAGCCGAAGAGCCAGCGTTGTCCGAAGACGCCTCCGTGGTCATGTGGCCGGCGTGACTCTCCTTGCCGCAGCGCGTAGCATGCATCTGGAACACGGAGCGCTGTTTACCTTCCTGCAAGCGGTACCTATTTATCTACTCGCATTAACATGCTTTGGAACTGCTAGGTTGGCAGGAGCTGGCCAAGCAACGAGAGCTCACCCCGTCGCGGATTCAAACTGCCGACCTTTCGATCGACAGCTCATGGTTCAGCGGTTTAACACACTGCGCCACCCGCTGGCCAGGCTGGAGTAGGGTAAGTAAAAAAATCGTCTACTTACGACTCTGCCCCTGTATGGTCTCCAACTGCCCGCAGGACGTAGCAGAACCTGTGCACCCTGCGGGCAGCATTTAGTTAGGATTAGGCCCTTAACCTATAAGCTCAGAATTGTCTACGGGGGGGGGGGGGGGTTGAACATATAATTGGAAACTCAGGTCCAATGTTTGGAAACTCATGTCCAAGTCATGTCGGATTGACAGCGCTGGAGGAGGGACTAGTACAGCTTTTTCTATGGATAAACCCCCAGATTGGAGTGAATTGTGTGGCTGCAAATCCCATGTGGGTTGGCAGTTATGGATGTGACTCAAGGATGTGATTTCCCACGAATGTACTACACATGTGGTCTGGGCCTAAGTTCTTATTCTAGGAACCATTGCAACTAGTTCCTGTGTCAAGACCATTTTGTCAGATTTGCTTGGGAGTCCAATTATGGGTAGTGTGGCTAAGCTTGTGTGGCAAGATAGAAGGAAAATCAAACAAAATCATAGGAATTACCTCAAACGTTAGGATGCAAATGAAAACAACACAGTGCTGATTACAGCTGTGAGGTCTAAATAATGTGGGTGGGAAAAACCAGAATTCTCCAAAGTCCAGGAAAGTGACTCTGTCCTGCTCCTCCCTATGAAGAAAGTATGCAGTTGAAAAAAATTGATCTGGTGCTTGTGAAACAATGTGTAAAAAGTCAGCAATGAACCGTTTTAGATGCTGGCTATAATAAAAGAAGTAAATTGATAAAATACACACATAGTTCAGCTGGCAGTGAATCAGAGCAGAAATACAAAAGTGGAGTCCCATGCGGTGTATCAGTTGAGAAGATACTGCCAGAGCAGAAACCACATGAAACCGTTTTACTTCAACTAATGGCTCAGTCTTTAGAAACCGACATTGCTCAGAAGGGACAGCAAGAGGCCCACAAGCCAGACGTGATGTCTGTCCCTTACATGAATAGTTTAACAGCCCAATCCTATTCATGCTTTGTTCTGGTAGACCACGAGGTCCGCCAGTGCACGGCATGGGCCTCTGGCACAGCACCCTTTCCGCCTTTCTGTGGAGTGCTTCTGCTGGAACAAGGCCCAGAAGACCGCACGCTACCTCAGTGGCCTGCAGATCAGCCATCTATAGACCCTGGCCAGCAGAGACGTACGTTTGGGAGCGGTTCAGGGGTGGATCAGGCCAGGACAGGGGTGGATATTGGTGGCACTGGAGAACATAAGAAGAGCCCTGCTGGATCAGGCCAAGGCCCCATCTAGTCCAGCTTCCTGTATCACACAGTGGCCCCACCAGATGCCTCAGGGAGCACACAAGACAACAAGATACCTGTATCCTGTCGCCACTCCCTTGCACCTGGCACAAAGAAAACCTACTCCTACAACCAGGAGGTTGCTTATCCCCATCATGGCTTGTAAGCTGTGATGGATGTTTCCTCCATAAATCTGTCCAATCCCCTTTTAAAGGCATCCAGGCCAGGTGCCATCACCACATCCTGTGGCAAGGAGTTCCACAAACCAATTACACGCTGGGTAAAGAAATATTTTCTTTTGTCTGTTTTGATACTCCCTCCACTCAATTTGAGTGGATGTCCCCTAGTTCTAGTGTTGTGTGAGAGAGAAAAGAACTTCTCTCTATCCACTGTCTCCATCCCATGCATAATTTTATACGTCTCAATCATGTCCCCCCTCAGGTGCCTTATTTCTAGACTGAATAGCCCCAAATGCTGTAGCCTTTCCTCATAAGGGAGATGCCCCAGCCCACTAATCATTTTGATCGCTCTCTTCTGCACCTTTTCCAGTTCCACTATATCCTTTTTGAGATGCGGCAACCAGAACTGGACGCAATACTCCAGATGTGGCCTTACCATCGATTTGTACAAGGGCATAATGATATTGGCCATTTTATTCTCAATCCCTTTTTTAATGACCCCAAGCATGGAATTGGCCTTCTTCACAGCTGCCGCACACTGGGTTGACACTTTCATCGACCTATCCACCAGTACCCCAAGATCTCTCTCCTGATCCGTCACAGACAGCTCAGAACCACACCAAGTGGAGCACACCAAGTAGTCCTATACGCCCCCCCTCCAGTTTGGACATGCTCCCAGATGGCTCTTCAGAACTATACCAGCAAAAGAGCTGGCTTAGCTTTGGGGAGTCTGTAGGGGACCACCAGGAAGCAGTGGGGGAGGTAAGTAAAAATTACTTACCACTCCCAGCTGGCCTGGTTCCCAGCCAGCCTGTAGGACACAGCGGAGGCTGCCTCAGCAGCGCTGCCTAGTGTGGACTGGTCAAGGATAGGATTGGTCAGTCAGTGCTATTTGAGATAATATGAATGCCATAAAAGTAAACAAAAGTGGCCAGGTCTTGCACAAGCTCTCCTTGTTGCTCTAGGCAAAAATGAGCATTGCTTACCTGTCTCCTAGCTCCATATCTTGTGCACTAGGTGAAATGAGTGGGGGATTGTTTCTCCTTCAATGGGACAAAAAAGTCTGGGATGGGAAAAAGAATTGTGCTACATAAGAATTGTGCAATGGAAGTCTGCACCCTCCTTTCCCCAAACCCTTAGGACAACTGGGTTTGAGGTGTGGAAACCACTGCATTGTCCTCCACCCCAATTTTTCCAGCAATTTGTTTGTTTGTTTGTTTATACTATTCTACATCTCTTTATTAACTTTAACAGAGGAACGCAACGAAAAAATGCTACTTGAAAAGTATGTGCAATTGGGAACATAGTAATGAAAAATAATTCCAAATATTAACAGTTTGAAATCATTTGATTTTCAAGCTGTATTTGCAAAAATAGGCATTCTGGTGAAAGATATGCAAAAGGTTTTTGGTTCAAAAAGGCTGGCTAAAGCAGAAAAATACATTTTGAGGTAAGGATCACAGTGTGATGTACTCAAACAACAAACTTATGTTGGGGCGACCTAAGAGTGTTGAGATTTATTCCTCAAGAGTGAAGAATTCTCTAGCCAGAGTTGTCATGTAGGCAGTGATCATAATGGCAGTGACCAAAGGAGAATCTAGAACACGAATCTAGATATGTCATATGGACAGTGATCAAAGGAGAATCTAGAACATGTATCATTTCATGAATATTTCAGGTTTCATTAAAAAAAACCTAGTGAGTTTCTAGCCATTGTTGCTGGAACAGCAAAATCTGAAAATATTTGGGGAATATCTGCCAGAAGGCTGGAAAACAATGGGGGAATTTGCTACGATGTTTCTGTCCTGCATGAGCTCTTCAGTTCGGTGTGCAGGACTATGAACTTCAGCCCGGATCTCTCCAATCCCTGGCTAGATTTGTCAGTGATATACTATTCTGAATTTTGCAAGAGTTCTCCTCCAATCAGAATGCATCATACAAATCATGCAGATCGAGGCACTTTTGCCAAGCAAAGAATTTGGGCCTGGATTTGGGTCTTGGAATGTGGATTTATTATTCATGGCATGGGTATGTGTGGAGTTTATGCTTTGCTAGCCACATTCATTGAAATGTCTGGGGCTTAAAAGTGCAATAGACCTGAGATCAATTGCAATATAAATGTCTCACAAGATACATGCATACAGTCTGTCACGAATACAAATATCCACTTAGACTGCAAGCGTATACTGTACACACTTTCCTGGGAGTGGGCCCCATTGAAGACAACCCGACTTCTGAGTAGATATGCATAGGATTGCGCTATTAATCTAGTAGCCCAGCTACCTCCAGCCAGTGTTGATATATATAAAAGCAGTGCTTCCTGGTTTGTGATATTTCCTTATGTCTGTTTTTCCAAGAGAAATCTATGTACTTAGAGACTGAGATTTGTCCCCAAGGCCGTACTCTGCTTTGCTCGTGATGAAAATATAACGTTTAGGGCTGCATTTTGTATGCCAATAAACATTCCCACCCACTCTTTACTTCCTCATCACTGAGACGACAACTTTCTGACCCAGTTACTGCTGTGTTTTTTTGTAACCCAGTTAAAGTCGGCACATCGACTGCCAGAACTCGACTGTTTATACAACTCTGGCCAGACGTCATTGATGCTTTTATGATTTTGTTTCGTTCTGTTCACTTGGCGTTACTATTTGTTTTTCAACTTGCTGAAACTCATGTGAAGCTTGTTAGTGCTCTAAAAAAATCACTGGTTCTCATTGCCTGCATATTTCCAAAGGCAATGGTTAGGGAGATACGCAAGACGTTTGAGCTCACGGAGTAATATTTTGCTGCTAAATGGATGTGACGCAAAGCTATGGATAATGATCACAATTGCCCCGTATAATCCCTCACCTCTTGTTGTCAGTATCCTCTCCTGGTCTTAAATAAAGCATGGCAACTTTTTGCTACTTGGGAAACTAGAAAACCTAACAAATTAACAAACCTAACAAACAAAGCCCAACCTAACTCTTGGGCTTGATCTAGGAGCCTCATATCCTCGGACTCAGGCTAGAGAGCTAAGTGCTCAGGCCTCACAGTCTTTGACAAGAACAGAGGGAATGGAGTGTATGACAACATTGATTCCTGTGATTCCTGCCAGGCAGCATGAAATCTTTGGATTGCCCAGACGGACCTGATAGAAATACTGAAAGTCTGGCCTTCTGCCCTTGGCTGCTGTTTAGGCTGGTTATTTTTTGCTGCTACAACTTCCAGCCCATAACTTTCAACTGCTGTGTCTTGTTAGAATCAGCCTACACATAACAAAGAGTGAGGGGACAGAATTCTGGACTGTTCCACTTCAGGCAACACGTGTGGGGTCTAATTTTAGAGTGCTTCCCCATGCCAAAAATCCCTCATTGTACGCAATGAATGAGCATGTTGGATGAAACATTTCGTGCAGACCATGTTCTGATTTGCCGGTTAACTAGATGCAGGATGCTATTTTTCATGGAAGAAGACTCAGAAATATGACTCCCCACCTGTAGTGTTCCTTCGAACATGGTAGGTATGGCAGGTGCTGCTTTTCCAGGTCAGCTGCTTTCCCAGTGATGCGTCTCAAAACCCTACTCTCCAGTCAGCATATAAACATAAGGAGGAAGAGCCCTGATGGATCAGTCAAGGGCCCATCTAGTCCAGCTTCTTGTATCTCACAGTGGCCCACCAGATACCACTGGGAGTAATCAAGACAACAAGATGCCTGTGTCCTGTTGTCACTCCCTTGCATCTGGCATTCAGAGATAGGTTACCTCTAAAACCCAGAGGTTGTAGACTATAAACCCAGCCTATAGACTATAGTCATCATAACTTTTCCTTAAAAGTATACACACATACACATTATATGACCTACTGTTTTGAAGCCAGTTTGGCCTCTTTAGCTTATCACCTCTCTCTCTCTCTCTCTCTCTCTCTCTCTCTCTCTCTCTCTCTCTTTCTGTGTGTGTGTGTGTGTGTGTGTGTGTGTGTGTGTGTGTGTGTGTGTGTGTGTGTGTGTGTGTGTACTGTGAAGATTGGACCTATTATTTCAATCTGGGGCAAAATGACCCCCTGCAATTCACCACCCCATAGTAGATGTGAATTTGGGAGGGGGCAGTGTGCCCATTTGGAAAATTCTGAGAGTGCCTTGGACTGCAAGAAGATCAAACCAGTCCGTACTCCAGGAAATCAAGCCAGACTGCTCACTTGAGGGAATGATAGCAAAGGCAAAACTGAAGTACTTTGACCACATAATGAGAAGACAGGATACCCTGGAGAAGATGCTGATGGTAGGGAAAGTGGAAGGCAAAAGGAAGAGGGACTGACCAAGGGCAAGATGGATGGATGATATTCTGGAGGAGCTGGGGGTGGTGACAGCTGACAAGAAGCTTTGACGTGGGCTGGTTCATGAAATCATGAAGAGTCGGAAGCAACTGAACAAATAAACAACAAAATCCCCATGAATAGGATTGGGCAGCTAGCTGTATTGCGTTTCTCGGTAGTGCTTTACAGCAAAAGTCTTCATATCCCAGCACCATTGAGTCCAAGTGGTTTTCCAGGAATTGGATTCAGTGCTGGACTTTGGACCACACTTCACTTGGACTGGGACCACTTGGACTGCTTGCAGGCAGAACTCCATCTCTGGCAATCTCTTTGAACATTTCAGGGACCAGGATCCAGAAACACAGTCCCCATCAGGGACATGTGGTGCAAGGGCGGTAGGTGAGGCAGAACCACCCCACCATGGTCCTCAGAAAATAGCCGCAGCTGATCCCTGTGATGGCGCACATGCCCCAGAGTAAGCAGGTAGCGCGCATGTGCAATCAAAGGGTTTAGCTGCGGCTATTTTCTGAGGACCATGGTGGATCATGGTGGGGCAGTTCTGCCTCACCTTCCACCCCCACACTGCATGTCCCTGGTCCACATATATAATTGGAAAAGAAAGCAGAAGATAAAGGAAAGTAGAAAAGCCTCAAGTAATTTAAAAATACATTTGATAATGTGTGCAAAGTCACACAGGCAACGTTATATTAAGCCACCCTTTTAAATTTCCTAATATTCATCTTAACTCAGTCAGATTGTTCAGAGTTTAAAATACCAGTCCAAAATAATATTCATCTTCCCTTGTTCTTTCAGTTACAAGCCCTGCAACGCAACTGGCCATATGTGCTAAAATTAAAAACCAGGAAGCCATAAAATAAAGAAATTCCACAGTAAGCATGAGCAACTCCAGGGGGGCTCCCCCTTCTTTTAAGTTAAAGGGGGTTAGACACCCTTTACACATCAATAGGCAGCATACGTTTGGATGAAATGTGTTTGATACACTGATAGGCTGTTCTCTATCTCTGAACTCACAGCAAACCTACAGACAAATTAGTTCAAAAAAGAGAATGCGATCACGCTTGAATGGAAATGGAAGACTCGAGAAGAAGGGAACATGACCGATTCATAACTTTTTCAATCTATGACAGTTTGTTTAGTCAATGTTTTGCTTGGCGCTCTCCTCTGTTTGTAGTTTCCTCATCGCAGACTATGATCTGTTATGATATTGCAGCCAAAAAAACCGCAATGGAAGGTTCATACACTTTCTTTCAATGGCTTGGATTACAGGGAAGTTCTTGCTTTTCACACACTGACCTTGTTGTCCGGCAGGGAGAACGTTGCTTTTCTGACACTGTACAGTGTCAGAACAGTGCTCCTGCTCCCGAGAGGAGGACAGATTCTCTCACAGAGAACACTTGTGCCTTTAAGAGATGAGAGTACAGTATGTGGAAAGGGATCAGAGCTTGAGTTTCCCTTGGAAAATGTTCGTGTCCACCACTCATGGTGGATGCACAGAATTCCTTTTAGACCAGAGCTACGTTCTTTCTCAGGTGTAAATGTTTGACAATGCACTGTTCCACAACAGCTGCTCACTTTTGTTCACTGGCATCCCCTTTAAAGAAGGATTGACTGCTATGGCACCATCCTAAAGGGCAACTCAGATGAAAGTGCAACTGTCTCTGTATTGAGCCAACGCTGCAAAGAGCTCACTGGAACCTCTTGCAATGTCACAGCAAATGCTGGGGTGTTATTCTCCAGTGACACCCAGCTGCGTATGACCCAAGAGCTGTGTCTTAGGGTCCTGTTGCAATGATCGTGTGCATGATCCTGAAGCATACTTCTTGGATCACACACTGCTTCATTGGTGTCTCTAAAGATATTGTTACATATGAAGTGTCCTTATACCAAGCCAAACCATTGGTCCATCTAGTTCAGTACTGCTCATACTGACTTGTAGAAAGGCTTTCGGGTTTCTGGGGAGTGGGGGGGGGGGTTCTTTCATTCTGAAAATGCCAGGGATTGAACCCGGGACCTTCTCCTTGCAAAGCATGGGCCCCACCATTGTGCAACAGCACATGGAGTTAGGCCAGCTTGGCACTATCCTCCATTCTGTGTGCCTGAACTAGTTTATAGATTAAGTGCATTTTGCTTACTATTGCACTCTCTTCCTCCTCCTTCCATGACCTAAAGCAAACCATTCAATTGACCACAGTTGAGATCCCCAGATTTAGCCCTGCTTATTATCTAGCCTGGGTACAATAGAAGCATTGATTGCTCTTTTGTACTTCTTAAAATGTTCGTTTAGATATGATTCCAACAACCACATGCTTCCTTATGTGTCTTTCACGGGTGGGAGGGTCCCCCAAAACCACCATTTTCGGCTCATTTATGCTCTGTGGCTGCAAATAAAGCCCTCTGGTTGCAAAAAAAGCAGCTGTGGAGTACAAAAATCCTGCCGGGGCTCCTCCTCACAAGGAGAATGCAGCTGTCACCCAGGGGCAAAGCCCCCCAGCCCCTCTTAGCTATGCCACTGCCCCAGCAGCTGCTATTTACCTTAGAAAAAAGCTAGAATGCAGAACACAGAGCATGACCTCAAAAGACTGTTCTCTGTTGGTAGACAAGTTCTGCATTTTGTTCTTTGTAGACAGCTCTTTATCACCATTCTCCCCCCCCCCCAATCCTAGCATGTGTTCACATATTCAGAATTGGCTTGTTGTCAGTAAGCTTTCTGCTCTTTAGGGTTCAGATTCATTCTAACTCTATCTCTTGCTCTTCTCATTTATTTCCAGACTATGAAAACACACAGGACACATTTTGCTTCAAAGTTTGTATACATTTACAACCATTGATTGATCCAATAAAAAGGTATAATCTCAACCACTTTATCTTAATTGTTGGCTCAGATTATGGTCTAGACCAGGGGTGTCAAACTTGTTTCATATAATGGGCCGAATAGCATTCATGGCGCCTGCTGAGGGTCAGAAGTGACGTCATCAAGCAAGAAGTGATGTCATTAAGCAGATGATGGCCAGAAATAAGCACTTTGTTCTCACATAGAAACTAATTAGCTGCAAATGACAGAAGAGAAAATGTGCAAATCTTGATCATATTTCCAAGATACAAGAGAGCCCAATTATCACACTGGGAGAGCCCAGTTATCATGTAGACTGCCCTTTCAGCAGTGCCACTTCTGCCAAGGCATCACTTTGCAAAGCACCTCTCAGCTACTGAGCTGCAAAGTGGCACCTCGGCAGAAGCAGCGCTGCTGAAAGGGTGGCCCGCCTGATAATTGGGCTCTTCCTGTGTTGCCCTTTGAGCAGCGCCATTTCTGCTGAGAACTCTGGGAGGGAGAGATGGCTCAGAAGGCAAGGAACGCTATGGGGGAAGGAGCAGACCAAAAGGGGTGGGAGAGGGAGCACTGGGAGAGCCCAGTTATCATGTAGACTGCCCTTTCAGCAGTGCCACTTCTGCCAAGGCATCACTTTGCAAAGCACCTCTCAGCTACTGAGCTGCAAAGTGACGCATTGGCAGAAGCAGCGCTGCTGAAAGGGTGGCCCGCCTGATAATTGGGCTCTTCCAGCACTTCAACAGTGTCTCCCTCTCTCACCCCTCTTGGCCTTCCCCTTACCCCATAGCGTTCCTTGCCTTCTCAGGCCTCCTTCTATCTCTCTGCCCAAGAGGTGAAGGGGCTGCTCTGAGTGAGCCCAATTATAATGGGGCCTGGATAAAGAGCTTCTGGGAGCCACATACGGCCTGTGGGCCTTATGTTTGACACCCCTGGTCTAGACGTTACAACTTTGTTTCCAACTGGAAAAAAAATTATAAGAGTTGGACGAAAGCAAGTGGTCAACTAGCCTAACCCCAGACCCTAAGGTAGAACCACCCAGTCGTAACACATACACCCCTCCAATCAATCTACACACAATGCAGTCCATACTGTGCCACAGGTAGACAGCAGTGCTGGAGCCCTAGAGACTTATGGCAGCTCTATAAGATGCTGTTTATTTAAAAATGTGCAGGTTAAGTGGATGGAAAAGGAGGTCTGACTCAGTTGGTAGAGCGACCATCTCATATGCCTGAAGATCTGAAGGACGGCAGTTCAGGACGGAGTTGTTTCAACAATAGGAGTTGTTTCTGAGTAGACAGGCCTACTCAGCTGATCATGCGCAGTAAGCTGGCTGGGTATTTCTCTGGGGTTTTTTTCCCGCTGTCATTTTCATTTCATAAGAGGAAATAAAGAAGTCACCCACTTAATAGCTTGCATGTGCTTCCTGAGTGATATTAAAAATAGAGGGTGTTGTTGCAATAAAAAAAGCTGGCAGATGCATACGTCTGGTGGCCTGAAACATACTATTTTGAAAAAAATCACCCAGATCTCACTCTCATCAAACATACTACAAATCTAAAATATGGTACTAGAAGCTTCAGTTTTATTGATCAGCAGCAGAATCTTCTCTGATTTCAGCTGGAATCATTTGATCAATGTTCTTGAGAAGCAATGTTCTTGAGAATGCCTTAGTTGAACCACTAGGTGGAAGTTTCCAAGCAAAGGGTAGCATCAAGCCAAGCATCAAGCTTCCTGATGTGGCGCCCAGGTCTACCTGTTAGGTAGACCTGGCCTCCCGGATGGCTCGGCCTCCATCTTTCACTCTCCATGAGGCAAGCTGAGATCCCAGGAAATCTACCCTACCCTTGGAAACTTCCACCTAGTGGTTCAACTAAGAAGCATTCTATTCTACTCTACCAGTTAGGATTGCCACGGATCCTCAGGTCATGAGATGGAGGGAATGGAGTCTGGGATCCATTCCCAGATAGGGTACCTGATGGTACGATTTCCAGGCCATTTCAGAGCCGTTCGGCACCAGGGCGGGCAGGAGGGCCCAACCTCCATGCGGCGAAACCTGCGGAGGCAACGACAGAAGAACGGAAGGCAAGTCCTGTGCCCTGGGGCCCACCGCACCAACCCCACGCGACGATTCTGTTGGCATCTCCCCCCCATTGAACCTTGACTCTGATTGAACCAGGGCCACCACATCCTTCCTTTTACACAGGCCAAGTTATGTGAATGAGGCCTTCTCTAGTTAGCATGTCAATGCATAGGATTCACTTTACATTCAAGGTTCTACAAGCAATGGGAGGGAGCAAGAGGACATGTGCTCCATATGCAGTATAGGTTAACTGCTTGAGGCCCAATCCTATCCGGGACAGGGCCAGTGTTGTGCATAGGGGTTTATGAAAAGGGAACAGAGTTCTGCTGTTGTAAAATGGAAGAACTATTTTGCGTGCACTGCCACAAACGGTGGCAGCACCAGAGGCCCACGCTGGACCAGCAAAGGTAGCTGTGACAGGGGCAGAACGGGGCAGGGAGGGAGGGGAGGAACAAAGGTCATTCTGGATGGGGTGGAGGGTGGGGGGAGACAGATCTGGGGTGGTATCAGCGACAGGGGCAGAACGGGGCAGGGAGGGGGGAGGAACAAAGGTCGTTCTGGATGGGGTGGAGGGTGGGAGGAGACGGATCTGGGGTGGTATCAGCAGTACTCATATGCGCCAATATCGTATTCCCATCCATCTCCCTTACTACCACCATTACACACCTCGGATTTACGCCTGCTTAACAGCAGGAGTCTTATGGCGGCAGTGGAGGCTTTCCCTGGGATATGTGAACAAAAGTTCACTTTTCCTGAGGAGACCTTTCGAACCCCACCCCCCCATGGATGCAGAACGTGCTCTGTTGGCATAGTTGCATTGGCAGTGGGATGGATTTTAGTAGGATTGGGCTGTTTGCCATATCTGAATAGTTCCTACATCTTATCATGAATTATGGAGAAAAACGGCTTTGACTATGAAGAAATTAGTTTGATTCAGGTATGGCTTTTGATTCAACTCCTGCTTGTTGGCTTTGATTCACCTTTTCACCTGAAGGGTTTCTTCCTGCAAGCCAAACACGTCTAAGGATCACTGGTCAGCAAAACAGCCTTATTGGTTTCCTGTCTCTTACTAGGATTAAACAGGATTAAATTATGTTTGGGAGTCAGGAAGAAGAGTAGTTAGCTGTTGAAAATATTCTAGAGAAGAATAGCTTTGTTGGAAGATAATGGATGGAACCTATGAGGATCGAAGACATTCGTGATAAACCTGCTTTTAGATCAAAGGAAAGGATGCAAACATCACCTTTGGGCTTTGAAACTTAGGAAAGAGTTTTGGAAACTTAGGAAAGAGTTTACTCTTGTCAGTGGCGTTTCTGAGGTTGGGGCCCGACCGTAAGTCGTGCCCCGTCCTAGTACCCGCGTTTAGGCACCGGAGCGAGGAGGCCCCGCCCCCTCACCAACGGAGCCATTCGCACAGCAAAGCCGATCAGGCAGGAGACTTCCTGCCCAATCGTCTTTGCTGCGCGAATGGCTCCGTCGGCGAGGGGGCGGGGCCTCCTCGCTCCGGTGCCTAAACGCGGGTACTAGGACGGGGCACGACTTACGGTCGGGCCCCAACCTCAGAAACGCCACTGACTCTTGTGCATTATTGGTATAAATAAGATTGTGCACCCTCTGTGAGAGCCACTGGCGTCACTGCAGGGGGGGCGGAGCTCTAAGTTCCTCCGTGATCGGAGCCTCCGTTACACGGAGGAATGAAGCGCCCCGCCCCCGCGCCTTCCGAACCAGTCAAAGCAGTGAAAACAACGCGCAGGGAGTCTCCTGCGCGTTGTTTTCACTGCTTTGACTGGTTCGGAAGGCGCGGGGGCGGGGCGCTTCGTTCCTCCATGTAACTGAGGCTCCGATCACGGAGGAACTTAGAGCTCCACCCCCCCCTGCAGTGACGCCAGTGGTGAGAGCCCTCATGCCTCCTCACCTGGTTCTGAGGGGGAACTCAGCTTATGAATGAAAATCTTGTCTATAGGAAGCACTTACTGTAATACTATGAACTTTGATTCCATTTGTTGCAAAGAACCATCTATGGCAATTCTTCCCCCCTTCCTCTTATTGGTCCTGTAAATACAAAAATACTATTGGATACTAAACATCAAATATCATTCAATATGAAATACCATTTGAATGTCAGATATAAAATACTCTCAAATCTCAAAATCAAGTACTGTTGTAGAATTGGTTCGGATGATGTTTCTCACTCAGGCCAGAAGTGGTCCCATATGGTAAAGGACATAGATATTCACAAACCATGCTTATCCTGGCCCCTTCCCTCCTTTTATTAGGAGCACATTATCCTTTCAAGTGGATCACTGGTATCTGCCTGTCCTCTGGTTGGCTCCGTGACTAGCTGCTCTAATGCACAGTCATTTAGCATATCCAGAAATCCAGTCTCTTTTTCACGACCAGAGCTTGAATTGACCCAGTCAATATGAGGATAATTGAAATCCCCCATGATCACTACCTTGTCTCTCACTGACATCTCTCTGATTTGTTTCCTCATCTCAAGGTCCCCTTCAGGTTTTTGATCTGGAGTACGATAACATACACCCACTATTACATCGCTCCTTGAGCCTGGTAACTCTATGGTGGAGAGAGGCTCATCCAAACCACCTATGTATCCTTTACCATATGGGGACAGTTCAGGAGGAGAAATGTAATCTGAAACAATCTACTTTTTTATTTTAATTGGAAATATTCAATATTCAGTATATATTGGATTATCTTCTTTTTTTCCCTTTAATATAACAGAATTCCAAGCACAAAAAACATTTTCAGAGAAAACTTGGGGCAACAAAATTGTTCCAGTGTGTGATAGTTATTTTTTTTTTTTGGGGGGGGAATCTGTATTGTGTATCTTTTCAGAGAAACCAATCCATTGGATTAAAACCTAACTAAGGAGAACAATTTTTAGTTTTTCTCTAAATAGAAAAAAAAAACCAATAATTTCTAGTTCTCTCTACTGAGGGGAAGAAAACCATTGTGTAAGACTTTGAATTTCCAGCCTTTCACATTGGCTGTGACATTATTTAGCCTGGACTGTGATTCATCTTTCTTAAGGAAAGCAAAACAAAACCGGATGAGCTAAATCAGCAAACATTCATTAGGGCGATTGGAACTTCCCGGATCTAATGATGTGTCTATTTTCTCTCATCGCTTTTAAAGAAGACCTTTTGCATGCATACACGTATATGTTCGGGTTTTGCTGTGCCTTGTGGCTTCCCAGACAACTATTTACACTTTATCTCACTTTGGCTGCCTTCAGTTAATTAGTTTCTTCAGATTATTTACTGTTTATTGCTACCAGCCCTGTCTATTGCAGGAGAATTTGCAGACCTTTAGTCCGGAGAGCAATGCAAGATAAAGGGCTGGTTTCAATGATACTCTTTTTCAGTCATGTGAATCACTCTGAATGTCCCATTTCATGGCTGAATGTAATGTGTGAACTGAGATGGAACCAAGGGGCCAGAGGACTGTGATTCTTACCTCACAGACCATTAGTCCATCTACATCAGTATTCCATGCACAGACTGGCTAACAACTTTTCTAAGTTTCAGACAGGAATACTTTCTCTGTCCCTGAAGATAGCAGGGATTGAACCAGGATCCTTCTGCATGCAAAGCAAATGTTCTACCACTGAGCCACAGCCCTTCCTGTGTATGTGTACTGTATATAAATCCTTCTTTAACTGCATGAGTGAGGGGGGGGGGGAGGAGGAAGCAAGGCACCTAGCATCAAGTAGTAAAAAAAGGTAAAGGTGACCCCTGACAATTAAGTCCAGTCGTGTCCAACTCTAGGGTGTGGTGCTCATCCCCATTTCAAAGCCGAAGAGCCAGCGTTGTCCGAAGACGCCTCTGTGGCATGACTCTCCTTACCGTAGTGCGCAGCATGCAGCTGGAACACAGAGCGCTGTTTACCTTCCCGCAAGCGGTACCTATTTATCTACTCGCATTAACATGCTTTGGAACTGCTAGGTTGACAGGAGCTGGCCAAGCAACGAGAGCTCACCCCGTTGCGGATTCGAACTGCTGACCTCTCGATCGACAGCTCATGGTTCAGCGGTTTAACCCACTGCGCCACCCGCTGGCCTAGCATCAAGTAGTACATATGTTTAAATGCATGTCTTCTGCATGCCTTGAATGAAGCAGAAATAAAATATAAAATATTGACCATGTAAAGAAGTTTCCTGGTCCCAATACATTTAGGACTTCATCTTATCATTGATTTTATTTCCAAATCTATAGCCTACTTTTCATCTGAGCCTTCCAAATGGTGGAATGGTGGTAACCATTTCGAAGGTGAGAATCAATACTTTAAATTGACCCCCAAAATATATTGGTAACCAGTGAAGTTGATATACAGGAGGAATCGAGTACAGTACTAAGTAAATCCCAGCTCCTCCTTTGGTTAGGTCTTACCCCTTAGAAAGCATGCATAACCTCTATACATTTAATGAAATACACAGCATGTTCAATTGGAAGCATGTGGCATTCATTTTCCCCACCCCGTGCATTCAATGTAGTATGCAAAAAAGGATGTAAGTATGTTTTCTTTTGTGTCTGGGGCTGGAGAGAAGAGTTGATGACTCATGGCTTTTATTAGGAGCACATTATCCTTTCAAGTGGATCACTGAAGGAAGCTGGTATCCAAAGTCATTTTGATGACTCTGGCAGAGGTTTACAGGACGAGGGCTAAGGGAAATGCTTCTGGGAAGTGACCGTAATGCTGTATGTTGTGAGCACCCCTCTCAGCAAGTGCAGCAAAGAAAAACCTACTCACTCCCAAATTCCTGGCTCTCGCTTCCTGCAAACCTTTACAACGAGCGCTTCATTTTCCCGTAATCTAAATAAATGCTCATCCAGACAAATCAATAGTGGCGCATAATACAAACAGTATTCTCTGTTTTAGTTATAGGATCATTCCCTGGAAGAATGTCAAGATTTATTCCTGTGGATTCTTATTTAGATGAATTCCAGACTATCAGGGTTAATAGACAATGAAAGAACGTACACTATGGAAAGGGCAAAGCGGATGGATTGGTCTGAACTCTGAATATGTTTCTAAACACATTTGGATAAATGCATTGTCACCGTTTGTTATGGGTAGGTTGGGGTTATGAAAACATTTATGGGGGGGGGATTCAATCCCTCTTGCACTTCCAATGTAATCATCAGAAGCATTACAGCATATGAGAGGCTCATGTCTTCTCCACTTCCTCCTCCCACTTCTTTCATGGGCACCGGGTGCACCGGACCTAGCTCCTCCTCTGCCTGCATTATCAGCCTTCCTCACAGGTACCTAGCAGCAGCAGTGGTGGCGGGGGGGGGCATATAATTGGAGTCTTCCATGTGAGCCCTTCCCTAGAGTACCTAGAATGCTACCACAGCAGCATCAGAGAGAACTGGAAGATTGGAAAATGTCATTCTTCAAGGTCTCTTCTCTTTGGGACACTGCTGAGCATGTCCAGCAGAGTTCCAGGTGTAAAGAACCTGGGCAGCCCAATCCTAACTGGGCTGCACACCAGCAGAATGCGAGTTTTGCTGGCTTAAGTACTGGCCTGCCAGTAGAAGTGACTTTCTGCCAACAGGCTGGCACTTCCACTGGTGAGTGCAGAGGGGCCACAAGCACAATTGCTGTTGGCTGCGCGCACTCACTGGTGGTGAGGACCCCATCCGCCAGAACCAGTAAGGCAGGGGTTGGGTGGATCAGGGCAGAAATCAGGGCCTCAGGGGCATGGCAGGGGTGGGCAGACATGCCTGATATATCTATTGTATGGATTCAGGTGCCACAAAGAACTATATTTCCCAAGCTTTGTAGTGCTTGAGACGCTGTTATTGCAACATTCAAGGTGCCAGGCAGGGAGGGAGACACAGTGATTTCTTGGGACTGCAATCCAAACTTAAGAACTTTGGGGCAAATGGAGCTTGCTTTGAGATGCATTACTAGGCAGATGAACGTGTATTCTGAAATCAGTAGTGATTATTGATTCATATGTGCCCCCGTCTTCTCTAAACTGTAGTAAGTTCAGCATCTCGGCAGCTTCCTTTTTCTTCGCTGGTGGTGTGAGACAAATCCCTGTGCTGTCAAAGAGTGACCAGTGGCGTCGCTGGAGGTGGGGTGGAACACTGCGTTCCGCACCGTGCTGACCTCTGTTACTCACCAACGCATTGCCTTCACCCCACTGAATGGCTCCGAAGGTGAGGGGCCGAGGCAGCCTCGTGCTGGTAAGTAACGGAGGTCAGCGCGGTGCGTAACTTAGCATTCCGCCCCACCTCCAGCGACGCCACTGAGAGTGACTAAGTGAATGGCAGAGCAGAGAGGGGTCTGGCTGATGGTAACACCTGTCAGGGTCAGTAGCGACTACAGCCAGAGACTCTGAGCATGTGAAGGCTTGCATTAGGCCTCCTTGTGAACCGTTTGGATATAATTACACAACTTTTTAAAAAAGGCATTTCCTGTTACAATTGCACATGTATTAGAAAACCAGGATCATTACATTCTTAGCTAATCTGTTAATGCTGAAGAGCAACTGGGAACAGTATTTTCCCATGTATCTTTGTATTGACATTCATGGCAGGCAGGCAGGAAGGCGGGCTAGCTATCTTGGATTGTAACCTTTGTTGATGAGGCTGAACACAATCTCTTCTCCCTAAAGAGCATTTAACACTGATCATCTGTGTGAGGGTTGTGCGGCTGCATGGGGAAGCCCAGGAGATATTGTTCTCCACATGATGCAGTTGTCTAACACAGAAGAACAAGATGGAGACAAACACAAATATATACTAAGCAAGTGAATCAACAGAGCACTACAAAGAAGCAAGTTAATCATTAAAAACAAATGTGGATTAAGAGCTGGGAAATACCTACATTACATGGACCAAAACCAAAGACCAGGACATGCACTAATTTTGTATATCTGGTATTATAAAAATAATCCCCGAGGCACCCTTGAGAGCTTGGCTTGGACCTCAGAGAGACGCACATGGTGATTTGATCTCCAGAAGT
Organism: Plestiodon gilberti rubricaudatus; assembly: GCA_026170595.1. Taxonomy (NCBI): domain Eukaryota; kingdom Metazoa; phylum Chordata; class Lepidosauria; order Squamata; family Scincidae; genus Plestiodon; species Plestiodon gilberti. Next base: position 19,504,336 of record JANXHW010000002.1, on the reverse strand, counting down.
GAGTAAATTGGCATCGGCTATGATGAAGAGCTTCAGCAGTACGTGGACCGAGAACTACCGGACGTACAAGCTGGGTTTCGAAGAGGCAGAGGAACTAGAGATCAAATTGCCAACATGCGCTGGATCATGGAGAAAGCACGAGAGTTCCAAAAAAACACCTACTTCTGCTTCATTGACTACGCAAAAGCCTTTGATTGTGTGGATCACAACAAACTGTGGCAAATTCTTAAAGAGATGGGGGTACCAGACCACCTTACCTGTCTCCTGAGAAACCTGTATGCGGGTCAAGAAGCAACAGTTCGAACCGGCCATGGAACAACCGACTGGTTCAAAATTGGGAAGGGAGTACGGCAAGGCTGTATATTGTCACCCTGCCTATTTAACTTATATGCAGAGTACATTATGAGAAATGCAGGGCTGAATGACTCGCAAGCCGGAATCAAGATTGCCGGGAGAAATATCAACAACCTCAGATATGCAGACGATACCACCCTAATGGCAGAAAGTGAAGAAGAACTAAAGAGCCTCTTGATGAGGGTGAAAGAGGAGAGTGCAAAAGTTGGCTTGAAACTCAACATTAATAAAACTAAGATCATGGCATCTGGTCCCATCAATTCCTGGCAAATAGAAGGGGCAGAAATGGAAGCAGTAACAGATTTTACTTTTCTGGGTTCCAAGATCACTGCAGACGGAGACAGCAGCCATGAAATTAAAAGACGCTTACTCCTTGGAAGGAAAGCTATGGCAAATTTAGATAGCATAATAAAAATCAGAGATATCACCATGCCAATAAAAGTTCGTATAGTCAGGGCGATGGTGTTCCCAGTAGCAATGTATGGTTGCGAGAGTTGGACCATAAGGAAGGCTGAGCGCCGAAGAATAGATGCTTTTGAACTGTGGTGCTGGAGAAGACTCCTGAGAGTCCCTTGGACTGCTAGGAGATCAAATCAGTCAATTCTAAATGAAATCAAGCCTGACTGTTCCCTGGAAGGACAGGTACTAAGGCTGAAACTCAAATATTTTGGCCACCTAATGCGAAGAGAGGACTCTCTGGAGAAGACTCTGATGCTGGGAAAGATTGAAGGCAAAAGGAGAAGGGGAAGGCCAAGGATGAGATGGTTAGACAGCATCACCGATGCAACAAACATGAAAATGAGCGAACTCAGGAAGATAGTGGAGGACAGGAAGGCCTGGCGGGATATGGTTCATGGGATCACGAAGGGTCGGACACAACTTAACGACTGAACAACAACATGATGAAAAGCTTAGTATGATCCAACTCCACCTCAGATCAGCATTTGGGAAGGGAAGTGGTACTAGGCATCATTAGCCAGACACTGATTCATACCCTCCCCAGCTCAAGTCACGAGGGTCAGGCAAGTATGAAAGTAGCATGGGGTCAATTTGACCCCCATTTTTAAGGAAAAGGCAGGTGCTCTCCATTATTAGCAAAGATTCTCTCTTGCCCTGTCAGACATCACAATTTCTATCCTCAGCCATCTATATACAGATGGATTGAGTTTGAAAATAGGTTATTATAGATGATAAAGAAAAGAATCGCAAAATCGCATGTTGAGCTGCCTAAATTCTCTTAAAGTAAATGGAACTGAAGCAGCTCAGTTGTGTGCACGATTGCAACCCCAAATATGTCACATAAACTGGTTTATTGTGGCGTGAACTTTCCAAACACACAATGGCGAGTGTTTTTAGATGTGTGAAAAGTACCACAGCTTTAAAACTAAGCAGCATGAAGAATGTAACAGTGGTGAATTTTAGTCATGTACTTATAAAATAGTCTTTCATTCCAGACTGAAATGAGGAGCAACAGAGAATTACAGGAGGAACGAAATGGAAAAGTTTCCTTTTCTTTGAGACCAACATGTAGCTTTTTTATGAGATACAAGGTGGAAACACTGTTAAAAATACATTTGGGAGATTTCCAGCCTTGATATGTTCGTTTTCAAGCAACCAGAGGGACACGGGCTGTACTTTCTCCATGCCATAAAGGTTGTACTCTTTGTTCCAGCTCCTGGCCTTTCAAAAGGAATCTCACAGAGGTAGAGATTATAGAAGTTTTTAGCCAAGCATTTTTTGTCAAGAATAGCATTGCTTTAGAATTGCCTGCTGAATCAGACTGAGGGTCCCTTTTGGCAAAAGCGGGAGACATCATTATAGACAAGATGCAAAATGAAACAAATGCCTGCCTATCAGCAGAGGCGTTCTTACGGTGGGGGCGGTACTGTAAGTTGCACCCCATCCTAGTCCCCGTTTATAACCTGGAATGAGGAGGTCCCGCCCCCTCGCCGGCGGAGCCATTCCGGGCAACGAAGGCAACGTGCAGGGATTCTCCTCACTCCGGGTTGTAAATGGGGACTAGGATGGGGCGCAACTTACAGTACCGCCCCCACCGTAGGAACGCCTCTGCCTATCAGAATGCATGGAGATGCTTTTCTTATGAAAAAAAAAATGCTTAGAATTAGGTAGCAGTTTAAGCAAACTGCTTTCAGGTGATGCTTTCAAGCACAGATAACTACTAATTGCTTCAAGCCCTGAGGCTATTCAAAAAATCAGGTAGCTGCTAATTGCCCTACAAAGAGCTGAGCTCCTACAGTTTGCAAAATAGCCGCTGATTGACCTGCAAAGACCTGAGTTCCTTGCACTTGCAAGGAACTGAGCTCCTGCAGTTTGCAAGCTTGTGTAAATATAGGGAGAAATGTTTGAGCATCCTTTTTCTGGTGTGTCCCCCCCCAAGCTGTCAATGACAGGTAGTGGGGGCAGGTTAAGGCTTGGTCACATGACTAAGCCCCTCAAGCCTTGAAACTATTCATTTTATAGCTGCCTCTTTATGAGAAATGGATTGAAGTTTTTTTTCTTTTTTACAAAAATTATTTGTAAATAAATAAATCATTTCTTTCTAGATAACATTTTTTTAAGTCTTGTAAAGCTAGGTGTGTCCTGATAGAGTGTCATTTTAAAAAGTGGGTCCCAGTGGTAAAACGTTTGAGAATCACTGGTGTAGACTGTCAGTGCAGCAATGCAGGGAGCAGTTATAGCACCAGGGATAGCTCCAAGGGTCAGAGGTACAGGGAGGCCTTAAATATCTCCTGGACTCAGACTAAGTAGGCTTACCAGATCTCCAAGCGGGACAGAGTGTAGCCCTTTAGGAGAAGGAATGTGGGCAGGTGTAGCTTGTTAAACCTTAGAGCACAATCCTAGGCATCCATGGGGCTTGCTTCTGAATAGACATGCCTAGGATTGTGCTCCAAGGTTTAACAAGCTACACCTGCCCACATTCCTTCTCCTAAAGGTCTAGCACTCTGTCCTGGTTGGAGATCTGGTAAGCCTAGTCAGATTAACCTCCCTGGGCTTTGCGTCTCTGCAAGACTTTCAGGACTGGAGTCCTGTACTCCTCTTCCTCTCTATCAAGTTTTGTCTGTCTTGTGGCCAGTGCTGGTTGTAAGGGTGCTGGGGCGTGTGGAGTTCCTGGTGTGGGAAGGATCGTTCTGGTGGGCAGAACATGCAGGCTCTGAAATTACCCTTCCTGGGGGCTCCTGTTCTTGGGTTTTTTTTTTTCCAGGCTCCAGTCCAGTGTTGTGAGTTTTGGGTGCAGGACTGGCCCTCCCTCCTTAGATCAGACTCAGGGCCCAATCCTATCCTCTGCTCCCTACCAATGAGGTGACCCAGAAGCAAATGGGAGGTAGTAAGTACTGTATAAAACATTTAGACTTATCTCCCGGTAAGCCCTGGGGCCGCCTATGGGACTCTTCAGAAATATACCACCACTTTTGTTGGTGCATGTCCGAGGAGAGGAAAGGGATGGGAGCTTTGAAAAGGAAGGCATAGGATTTGGTATGTGCCATTGCCACCAGATCAACCCCTCCCACCTCCTCACTGCCCCTGGTTCCTCCCCCCTTCCCACCCAGTTTCACCCCAGTCCTCTCCCCACCTCACCACTGAGTTACCGGATCTGGTAGACTTGGCGGGGTCCAGCAGTGGAGCTGCAGTGCTGCTGCCTCTTGCAGCAGCACACACAGAATGCATGCCATCGGCAGCCATTTTATGACAGTGGAAGTCGCTTCCGCTGTCGTAACGCACTCCACCTGGCAGCCCAATCCTCCATAGGATTACACTGTTAGAGTCACTACTCACAGGTTGTGTTGGAGGAAGTCAAGTCACTCCATGTGTTAGAGTTCTCCTGTGTTGGCCAATTTCAATTGCTCCACCTTGTTAGTAGGGCTGAGGGAATCAAGCACCTCATACGCACTATGTGCCTCACTGCACAGGTTGGGTGGTTTGCCTCCGCAACTGAGCAAAATGTCTGGAAAGGAAAGTTTGCATTAGTATGGGGCAGTGTTTCCCAAACTTTTTCAACCTGATTTTTCAACCCTTGACCATTGGCGACCATTGGCCACGGCTCACCATTACATTATGTTGATGCCTGCCAATTGGCATTGCATTGTTTTCCAAGAGCATTCTGTGGCACTCTGCGGCTCCCGTGGGAGCCGCGCCTCCCAGTTTGGGAACCACTGGTGGGGGAAATGGACCGATCGGTATCACTGCAGCACGCTAACTGCTTATTATATGAAAAACAGTCTCAGATCAATTTAAAGTGTAGCACTAGCTATGTCTTGGTCATCCCTTAATAGCAATAAACAGACAATGAGATTATGATATTGATGTTTTCTTTCCCTCCCCCTTTCCTCTCCTTCCTTTGTTGTCTTCCCCACACTCACAATTTCAATGGAGATACAGCGGCTGCTTGAGGACAATAAATTTTAATGTACATGTATGCTATAAAGCTAACTGGTAACCATGCATGTTGCTAGGGGAGAGATGGAAATGCCTATGATGTCAGATGGCATTGTCCTAGCATGAAGCAACTGGGTCTGTCTGGGCTGGGAGCAGTGGACGGGAGAGAACCACACGTTTGCACTTCCTTACAGGAGCTATCACATCTGAAAAGATATGCTGCTTCTTTTCTGGCATTTAGACACCAGCTGAAAATATTGCTGTTCTCCCAAGCTTTTAGTGGGCTTTAGTTTTCATCTTACCGTCATTTTTAATGGAACATTCTGTCGCTGTTTCATCCTGATTTTCAGTTCTGATTTAAATTGTTATGATTGCTCTGGTTTTGCTGTGATGATTATACGGTTGTTCTAATTAATGCTGTAAATGCTTGAGAAATTATGGTTGAGAGGGCGAGTATAACTATTTTAAATAAATACATACTGTAAGTACATGTAGGTTCTCGCCTTTTTTTAAAAAAAAACTTATGTTGCTTCGTAAAACACCATGTTTTACATTGATGGCACTTGGTAGATTAATCAATAAGAAATGAGTTCAGGACTCTAGTGCAGGTTAGAATAAGGGGGCAATCCTATGCGCTCCTTCAGTCCTATTGCTGCAAATAGCTGCAATGGGGGTATTAAGGGTGCTGACTGTACTTCGCTGTATACAGAAGGTCCCAGATTCAATTGCTGGCATTTCCAGATAGGGCTAGGAGGAAAGATCACTTTCTGAGACCTTGGCAATCTGCTGCCAATTAGTATAGACAGAGGCATTCCTACGGTGGGGGCGGTACTGTAAGTTGCCGTGGGAGCCATTCCGTGTGGCGAAGACAACGGGCAGGAGACTCCCTGCCTGTTGTCTTCACCGCACGGAATGGCTCCGACAGTGAGAGGGCGGGGCCTCCTCGTTCCGGGTTGTAAATGGGGACTAGGATGGGGCGCAACTTACAGTACTGCCCCCACCGTAGGCATGCCTCTGAGTATAGATCAGGGGTGGTGCAACCCAGAATGCCAACTGATGGTGTCTCGGTTCCACCACCTCTGTGCTACAAAACCAAAAAACCAAAAAACACCAAACCTTACCATGCTCTTTACATACTGCTATGAAACCCAAAAGTATGGGACTTCTGGCTTCATTTACAGGGACAATAGCATAGGGTTCCTGAAACGGGAAGTCCCACACTTCTGGGTTTGACAGCAGCACATGAGGAGCATGGTAAGGTAAGGAACTATCATGGTAGGGAGAAGAATTCTGCTTCTGTGGAAGCAGATACATAATTGCGACTTAAAATGGCAGCAGGTTGGAATAGCCTTACCATCGTCCCGGAATCGAGGCGTGCTTCGGCCTAGAGCGGACCCGAGCCACTCCCAAGGGTGCACTGCGGCTGCCCAATGGGCTTCCGGCTTCTGTCGCGTCGTTGACCGGAAGTTCTGGAAGCCAGAAGCCCATTGGGCAGCCGCAGTGCACCCTTGGGAGCGGCTCGGGTCTGCTCTAGGCCGAAGCACGCCTCGATTCCAGGATGATGGTAAGGCTAGGTTGGAGGGATGCAGTGGCGGCAGCAGACCTGGAGTGAAAGACACCCTGAATGCCCCCTAGGACCCCTCACAATCTGCCACTGATTCAACCCGCATCAGATGGCCGCATCGATGGGCCGGCTGTGGTGTAGTAGATGATACTGCATCAATGGTTTGACTCAGCATAAGGCAGCTTTTCATGTTCCAGGGCCCTTTGCTTTCTGGAAGGATTTGGTTACTGGTAACAGAAAAAAATATAGTTCCAAAACAGAACATTGTATTATACCCAAAGAATCCCACAACCACCACAAATTATGTAATGGGATTATGGTAGCACTAGCCACTAATAGATGTAGGTATTAGTAAGCCTGAAGAACAGCATTATTATAATAAATAGCAAACTGTGTCATCTTTATTAGAACAGTTAAATCATTGGACTTTTTTTGTTGTAGGAGTTAATATCATGCAAATATCCTTGAGGCAAAAACTTGAATTCTTCATGAAATGCACAAAAATTGAAGGAAGAATTTCTAAGGCAAACTGTATATGTACGGTATGTATCAACATCTCTGTGAAGTGCATTGAAAGTGGCAGTTTCTAGACCTCTGGAACTGTTCATGAAAACAGGAAACCATTTATTATGTGCACTTTCCCTAGATTCCCTGTAGAATCAATAAGCTCCTCCCTGTTTCAGACTCTACTATGGATTTCATATACAGTATATGCTTTGCATCTATGGAAAAATTCACATCACTGTAGCTTTGAGTAATAAAGGATGGATCTGAACTTCTAGGAAATTCTTTCGCAGAAGATGGACAAATCCAAAGAAGGACCCCTGGGCAGATTAAATTTGATCACACACTTTGAACCTGAGAAGTGTCCTTAGATGAGTAAGTAGGTTCAAATCATTCCAAGGTCAATTAACTATGATTTTTTTTTTCTGGGACGAACTGGATAAAAGTAGTATGGGTCTCCCCATCCCCAGTAAATACCTTGGGAGATTTGGTTCACATGAAGAAGCTGACTGATCACCATAACTGGGATCAATCAAGAATTTCTACGAAATTTCTACGAATTTCTTTTAATTAAGGAAAAGTCAGTTAACCTTTTCGAGTATAACTGGAAACCATTTATCGATTTTTTAAGAGAGAGAGAGAAGAACGATGTGATGATATGCGGATTTAATGAATAGAATGTGGGTGTTTTGGCTTAGTTGGATATTATATGTAGAAAATGGTGAATAGTATGCTAGTAGGATGTATTGCTTCGAGCTTGCTATAACGTTATGAAATATGTATTGTTTTTATGTTTTAATATATTAATAAAATATAAATATGTATAAGAATTTCTACGAACCAAAAGACCACTGTTTCTGGGTTGGTTGTGTTTTAATATTTTTGACTTTAATGTGCAGCTTGGCTCACCTGCTAGAGCCATCCAAAGCAAATTGTTCTAAAGATATATTTTGTTAATAGTTACATGGTACAAGGAATGGCTATCTTCATCATGTCTTCCTTGTGAGTCTCTTGGAGACATCTGCATAACAACTGATGGGAACAGAATGCTAGACTAGATGGTCCTTTGGTCTGATCCAGCAAGGTAGGTCTTATGTTCTTATGCAAGATGACTTCTGTGGTTATGCTCACAGTTTGTGGCTCTGGCTTACATTCCACCATTTCTCTCTCTCTCTCTCTCTCTCTCTCTCTCTCTCTCTCTCTCTCTCTCTCTCTCTCTCTCTGTGTGTGTGTGTGTGTGTGTGTGTGTGTGTGTGTGCATACATGTGCATGCACATGCACTGGAGGATGATATTGCCATGTGGTGGACGTAAGTGTATTTTGATGACCTCTTCCTCCCTTTTTTCCATTTCACTCATGCATGCTCATCATTTGAGGACTGCAGCATTAAGTGATAACTTGTATATGTGAAGGGGCCATCATAGCTTTATCACCCCAGACAGAACCTGTACATCTTCCAGTGTCATCTCAAACACAATAGTTTTGGGTGCAGCCAGTTCAAATGTTCAGATTTGACATGAGTTAACAGGTGTTGAATAATTTATTAAGGCTGCTATCTCAGTGGCACCCTTTTTTTTCCTACCCCAAACTGCCCCTTGAGTCTCTTGCACTTACACCAGCAAAATAGTTGGCATAGATCCTAGGACACCCATTGGAGGCCAGGCAGCCTACAGGGAAATAAATGAGAAAACCTCTCCTGGGACATCTGGTTGCAACCCCCCTCCCCCAGCATATAGTGTGCGCTCCATCAGTGGCGCTCCATCAGTGGCACTGCATGCAATGGGCTGGGGGGGGGGGATAGGAAGTGATTGAAATCTAATTGAAATGAATGGGGTTTGCTTTTGAGTAGATATACATAGGATTGCAATGTGAATTATGCTGCCACTAATTTATATAGTTACCTATGAACCTTTGCTCCTTTCAAAGTAACAGTGGGACAATACAACGTTTAAATACTGAAATTGTAGAAATCTAGATGGAAACCTACTGGTATGCTATGTGTTGTCCAGAAACAGTTTGCCTGGCTTAAATATAGCATCATAGAATATGAACAAATGTATCTTCAGGGACTCATAAATTGCACAGATGTTTCATACTTTTCATTGTCTTATTAAAAATAAAAAATTGGATGTATTTTTGATAGCTAGCCGTTCATAACTTCAAAGTGCAAAGTGCCTAATATACACGGAGATAGAAACTGAGGGTCAAAGCAAATGTGACTCAAGAGATCTATGATAGGATCCTTTTATTTTAAGGTAGCTGTAGGAGGTAGGAATGAGGTTTGATGTTGATCAGAGCAGCTGTGCTGGGAGAAAGGCCTATTTAACCCTTTCCCCATGCCAATTTTCCAACTTAAATCCCCCACCCCCAAGCTTGCAGTCCCCAAAAGCACACAGTACTGTCTTTCTCCACAACATTTTGTTGGGTAAGGGTGTGTGATTTAGACCGGACATTGGAAAGGGGTAAACATTCCCTCCTCCTGTACCTCTGTTGTGATTAAAACAGGTCACCTCACCCCCACCACTCCAAGGCTGCTTATAATTAGGCTTACCAGATTTCTTCCCGGGACAGAGTGTAGCCCTTTAGGAGAAGGAATGTGGGCAGGTGTAGCTTGTTAAACCTTAGAGCACAATTCTAGGCATGTCTACTCAGAAGCAAGCCCCATTGTGGTCAGTGGGGCTTGCTTCTGAGTAGACATGCCTAGGATTGTGCTCTAGGACTTAACAAGCTACTCCTGCCCACATTCCTTCTCCTAAAGGGCTACACTCTGTCCCGGTTGGAGATCTGGTAAGCCTAATTATAATTAAAAAAAAAAAACCACTATCAAGAGAGCCGATCATGGCTATCCCGTCACATCTGCTTTGGTTCCTGAATGGGGCTGTTTGATAGAAAACCTGTTAAATCAAAAACTGAAAAAAATCAGACAGCATATATTTTCATTCTCACCCCCTCCCCATCTTCACAAGCAGTAGGAAGTTTCACGTGTAGCCTGAAACCAAAGTCGATTTCCCTGATAAGGGAGAGTACTGGAGACTCATGCTGTTTTTGCGAACAGGGAGATGACGCATGCTCCCAGTCAGTGCTAGACTATGCTAGATTTTAAAGCATCACCTGTTAGTCCACAAGCAAAGTGCAATACACTGGTGCAGCCTAAGGTTGCTTCTTATCAACCGGCACTAAAGATTCAGACTTTGCCCCATTCACTGCTACATTGCCCTCAAACTGCCCCAAACTGTTTTCAGCTGTAGCCAAAGAGGTGGGAGGTGTTTGGAATCGAGTAGTCGTCACAAACTAGTATAATAATCTATTAGTGCATAATTAAGTTGCCATAGTTATTTAAGTAGCCATCGGTATCATCTGAAATAATCTCACTCTTAACTAAACAAAAGCCTAAAGAAAAAGGTCATTGCCTTCCTAATACCCATGGCTACCCTGCCTCCGTAGTAGCAAAAATGGTCAAAATGTCAAAAATGGTCAAAATGCCATCACCATTATGGCATGGGGGCATTCTTGCCCTGCCCTGCCATCATGGGAGGCAAGGGTGGGAGAATCCTGGCACCACACTGGGCGTTGCGGAGGAGCTGTTAGCTCAGTTCACCTCCTTTCCTTGTTCAGTGTGCCTGGATCTTGCAATCCTCACCCACCTGTCCTTTGTGCCTTTTGAGATGTGCTGGTTGCCTTTGGAGCTGGGTAGGAATGTTTGCTGTCCACCTGATTGGTCCCCAGAGAAGTTCTTTGGATTTGGGATTTTTCTCCCCTTAGAGGCTTTCCAGCTTGGGGGAGTCAGTGCAATTCAGCTTCCTTGACCCCTCAGGGTTCGCACAGAGAAGCTTTGGCCACCAATAGATGGTACACAGATTTGCATCAGGGTGGGAACACCCAAAAGGGGATTGGATGGTGGTTTGCCGTCTCCTCTAGGTTAGATGCCCACATGAAAGGGGGGGGGGAAGGAATGCTTTGATGAAGGGCCTGCTGCAGCATTAAAGACATGTAATTGGCTTTATTCAATAAATGTGGTCCAATTTATATTCCAAATGACTTGTCTTATGTGTTTATTGTGGGGGTGGGGTGGAAGAGCAAATACTATTGTTGGGAATAGTTTCCCAACCCTCATTTCCCTTAATTATGTTGGGAAATTATTACAAGTGATGGTTATATGTTTTCCTGACCAATATGGCTGTCAGAAGTACTGAAAGCCATATAAGATAATTAGATCCATGTTGCAGAAATGTGGGAATTAATATCTATTATATTTCAAAATGCTGCATTTAAGTCAGTGTTAGTGTTCCTTAAATGTTCCCATCCAAACAGCAAGTCCGAGTCAATAGACTGGTGGTTTTTCACTGGCTGTATCAGCCATAATAAGGGCATGTGAGGTAGAATCCTAGAAGGGCCTAACGGAGTTCCTTGGCTAGTGTTAGGCCTCCGCACCCCCCAGCTTGTATGCTCCAAAGTGGGTATGTGTAAAGAAACCATTTACGCCTCTTGCATGCTTGGAATAGATTAAGAATCCGGGTTGGCTTCTTCAATACATTCCATTTGGAATGGATCCACTCCAGTTTTCTTCAAAAGAAAACCAAGAAAATCCAGTTGGTTGCAATCATCTTGTCTCACCAGAGGACCGTCTTCTCTCAGCATTGTACTGTGGAAGGGAAAAATAAGCAGCCTCATATTAGTTTGTCAAGATCAATACTCCAGAGAAAGTGAACTTGTTCTTCTACATCATCTCAGCATTGTTTCATTCAAACAAAGAACTATATGCTTGTATGATTTTTTAAAAAAATGCCTCTTGAAAGTAATAAAAATGATAATTCATCTGGCAACTGACATAATTGCAAATGTTTCTGCAAGCACAAGGTGTTTGACTAGCACTTCCGCTGAATAACAGAAGCTGTGAAATAGAATGATTTATTTCTACATATTTAATAGGCTTATGAAAAGTTCAGCACGACCCAGTCTTTGATTAAATTGAAAAACAAAGCTTAATCCCTTTAAGCAATTAGCAAAAATGCAGATTGTCTGGAGACAACCTCGATACGAGAATGAATGGTGCAATGTATTTGAATGACGCAGACAGGAAAAGTGAGACAGCAACAGAGAATTGTAGAAATTGCCTGAGCAAAACTCTTATTAAAAACTGAGCATGATTTCAATGAACTTTCATGACGACAAGTAATATTCAAAAGGTACTGATAAATATATCCTCCCTTGATTCAACATGGAAGAACCACGCACAGAAGTGAGCTCTTGTGCTTTTACAGTGGATGATGCATCTGCATGTATGCTTGCCCCTTTTTCCTCCAAAGACCTCAAGGTCACATGCATGGGATCAGGCTTAGCCCAGTTGTCCTTACAGCAGCGCTTTGAAGGTTAAGCCAAGAGACAATAATTTATCCAAGATCACCCAGTGAGCTTCTTGATAGAGTGAGGATTTGAATATATGTCTCCCTGGCTGCAGCCCAACACTCTTTCAGTACACCACATCACCATTAACGTCCTTCCTACAATGTTCATCTGAGCCCCACAGTGGACAGGTGTATCCACCTTCACACCATGCATTTGAAGAAGCTGGTGCTTGCCGACCAAAGCCTCCTTGAGCATTGTACATTTATGGGAGGTAGTTGCATAGCTATAGTGGGGCTGGGGTGTGCCCCAGGTGCCGACCATGGTCTACTCGTGAGTAGCAGCCATGACGGCAGCTTCCACAACCCCAGCAGCTGCATTCGCAGCCACAATGACTGCAGAGGCTGGTTGGGTGGTTTTCGGGGTGGGAGAATGCGCTCCCGCCCCCCCTCGCTCCTGGAAAGCTCCAAATGGAACCTTTCCGGGAGCGATGTCGTGACGCAGGGGTGGGGCGATGACGCTCCCGCCCCCCTTCAGTAATGTCACTGATGGGAGGAAAGGCAGGATAAAAATAGCTTAAACAAACAAACAAACAAATACATAAATAAATAAAGCTCAAGCCACAATAAATGCTTCCATTTTTAAGTTGGCACAAGGTTCTCTTTTGTTTTAGTGGCATGTAGACTAACGTCCCCATAAAGAACCACTAGCTATTACATGCCACAAAAGACTGATTCTTTACATACATACATACATTTACATCACTTGCAGCGCAATCCTATCCAACTTACACCACCGGTGTAACCAGTGGGGGAGGGCAGGCTGGGAGGCTTTGGAGGGGAGATTCAAATCCCCTTTGAATACCCCTTTGGAGGGAATTTGAATCCCCTTTCTGCTCTGGGACCTCCCGTTCTCGCTGCACCACTGGTTACACCAGTGGTGTAAATCGGATAGGATTGTGCTGTTAATCTCTCAACGCTCGATATTACTCTTCATAACTGGCAGTGCATGTGCGAAGGGACTCCGTTGAAACACATTGCATTTGAGAGGATATGACATGTCTCTCTGTGGTGCTGTCTCTGTGATGGCGGCCGATTCATCACTCAGTGCCTCAGTCAACATGCATGTGCGGCTCAGCTTTAATGGTGCATAACCAGACCTGGATCAGAACTGTTCCATCTATCTTGACAACAACTGGAACAACAAATACAGTATTAACCCTCAAGTCCTTAGTTCTGAGTAACCCAAACACTGCGGTTAACCTATGGCTTGGTATGTTGTTTAGAACAGGATGTAAAAACGGTATAGTATCTGGGTTTTATTAAAGCTCCAGCATGTTTACATTTGCCTCTAGTCAGAGCAACTAATTTTTTTTAGCAGGGGGCATATTTTCAACGGAGCAAGGAAAGGCCAGTCACATTGGCTGCAGCCCTAGACTGATTCCTGGGGGAGGGGGAGAGCGCCGTGGTGGAGCACATGCTTTGTACCCAGAAGGCCCCAGCGTCAATCCCTGGCATCTCTAGCTAGGGCTGGGAAAGTCTCTCATCTGAAACTTGGAGAGCCACAGTCATGGAGACTCAGATGGACCAATAATGATTCAGTATAAGGAGCCAGATGTTCCAACCCATCTCAAAAAGCTCTGAAGCCCTTTGTTCCGCAGTGAGAAGGGCAACTGAGGCTTTAACACAGGGGTGGCCAACCTTCCACCACTAGGGCCTCTGTGTTCTTAAGAGGTGTGTAGAAGACAGAATCTTGGCAGCTGCAAGTGCTGATGGTGCTGCTAAAGCAGCTGCACCTGCTGAAATGCCCTCACCTATGCAACCATTTAATGGGCCAGCATTTATGTTGAAAGGTTGACCACCACTGCTTTGACAGATCCTCTTCCAAATTACTTAGGCTTACCAGACCTCCAACCGGGACAGAGTGCTAGATCTTTAGGAGAAGGAATGTGGGTAAATCACCAGGCCCGGATGGCATCCACCCAAGAGTTCTGAAGGAACTCAAGAATGAAGTTGCTGACCTCTTGACCAAAATATGCAACTTGTCCCTTAAAACGGCCACTGTGCCAGAGGATTGGAGGATAGCTAATGTCACGCCAATCTTTAAAAAAGGAAGGAGGGGGGACCCGGGGAACTACAGGCCGGTCAGCCTAACATCTGTTCCAGGGAAGATGGTGGAAAGTCTCATTAAGGATAAAATCTTAAAATACATAGAAGAACAAGCTCTGCTGAGGGAGAGTCAGCATGGCTTCTGCAAGGGGAAGTCTTGCCTCACAAACCTGTTAGAATTTTTTGAAAAGGTCAACAGGCATGTGGATGCGAGCGAACCCGTGGATATTATATATCTGGATTTTCAGAAGGCGTTTGACACGGTCCCTCATGAAAGGCTCCTGAGAAAACTCCACAGTCAGGGAATAAGAGGGCAGGTCCTCTTGTGGATTAGGAACTGGTTGAAGACCAGGAAACAGCGAGTGGGAGTCAATGGGCAATTTTCACAATGGCGAGAGGTGAAAAGCGGTGTGCCCCAAGGATCGGTCTTGGGACCGGTGCTTTTCAACTTATTCATAAATGACCTGGACTTGGGGATAGGCAGTGAGGTGGCCAAGTTTGCGGATGACACTAAACTTTTCCGGGTGGTAAAGACCAGCAGGGATTGTGAAGAGCTCCAGAAGGATCTCTCCAAACTGGGAGAATGGGCAGCAAAATGGCAGATGCGCTTCAATGTAAGTAAGTGCAAAGTGATGCACATTGGGGCAAGAAACCAAAATTTCACATATACGCTAATGGGTTCTGAGTTGTCTGTGACGGATCAAGAGAGAGATCTTGGGGTCCTGGTGGACAGGTCGATGAAAGTGTCGACCCAGTGTGCGGTGGCTGTGAAGAAGGCCAATTCCATGCTCGGGATCATTAAAAAGGGGATTGAGAATAAAACGGCCAATATCATTATGCCTTTGTACAAATCGATGGTAAGGCCACATCTGGAGTATTGTGTCCAGTTCTGGTCACCATACCTCAAAAAGGATATAGCTGAATTGGAAAAGGTGCAGAAAAGAGCGACCAGAATGATTAGTGGGCTGGAGCACCTCCCTTACGAGGAAAGGCTACAGCGTCTGGGGCTTTTCAGCCTAGAAAAAAGGCGCCTGAGGGGGGACATGATTGAGACTTATAAAATTATGCATGGGATGGAGAGAGTGGATAGAGGGAAATTCTTCTCCCTCTCGCACAACACCAGAACCAGGGGACACGCACTAAAATTGAGTGGAGGGAGAGTTAGAACAGACAAAAGAAAATATTTCTTTACCCAGCGTGTGATTCATCTGTGGAACTCCTTGCCACAGGATGTGGTGATGGCACCTGGCCTAGATGCCTTTAAAAGGGGTTTGGACAAATTCATGGAGGAAAAGACCATCACAGGTTACAAGCCATAAGCAACCTCCTGGTTTTAGAAGTGGGTTTTCTCTGTGCCAGGTGCAAGGGAGTGGCGACTGGACACAGGTATCTTGTTGTCTCGTGTGCTCCCTGAGGCATCTGGTGGGGCCACTGTGTGACACAGGAAGCTGGACTAGATGGGCTTTTGGCCTGATCCAGCAGGGCTCTTCTTATGTTCTTATGTTCTTATGTTCTTATGGGTAGGGGTAGCTTGTTAAACCCTTAGAGCACAATCCTAGGCATGTCTACTCAGAAGCAAGCCCCACTGACCACAATGGGGCTTGCTTCTGAGTAGACATGCCTAGGATTGTGCTCTAAGGTTTAACAAGCTACCCCTGCCCATATTCCTTCTCCTAAAGGTCTAGCAGTCTGTCCTGGTTGGAGATCTGGTAAGCCTAAAATTACTCTGCACTTCAGTCATTCACTCCGAGATAGGAAAAGGACCCATTTCCTCCCCATCTTGTCCCCTACCCTCATACATGAGGCCACCCGATGCAGGTTGCATCAGCGGTGGATTGCAAGGGGTCCGAGGGGGTGGTGCATTCAAGGTGCCTTTCAGCCCAAATCTGCCGCCACTGCCTCCCTCCAACCTGCTGCCAATGCAAACCGCAGAGATCTGCCTTCTGCTCACTTGAGCAAGAAGCAGATAATTCCCCCTGCTTACCGTGCTCCTCATGCGCTGCTGTGAAACCCGGATGTGTGGGACTTCTACTTCCATTTACAGGGACAGTGCATTTGCAGTGCATGAGGAGCATGACAGCTAGGAGTTTTACATGCAAGAGGCACAGACCCAAGGCGGCATTAGGCGGCATTCTGGGTCGTGCCACCCCTGCCCTCACAGAATAAAGGACGATGGGGCTCTGTGTCGAGATTTCTTCCCTTAAACGTCTCACTGTTTGCCAGCACAATGTTTGACTCGCCAAACTTTACATGGTCAACCAGCTGTATTTTGTGGCAAACTGAAAGTCATGCCGACCACATGACCACGGAGGCGTCTTCGGACAACGCTGGCTCTTCGGCTTTGAAATGGGGATGAGCACCACACCCTAGAGTCGGACACGACTGGACTTAATTGTCAGGGGATACCTTTACCTTTTTTAAATGCTTGACAGTCCCTGTCTCTTTACTGCTCTCTTTAGTAAAGAGACCTGGGAAAGCTGCATATCCCATGGCTCCCAGCAACTGGAGTATAGCAGTGTTCCAGGAACCAGGAAGAGTAGGAGGAAGGAAGGAGCAGTACTAGGAATAGGGATGGGGGAAGAGGAGAGAGAGAGAGAGAGAGAGAGAGAGAGAGAGAGAGAGAGAGAGAGAGAGGTGCCAGGGAGAGAAAGGAGCACTTTTTTTTTATTCCAATTGAAATCCAAGCTGGAGAAGGACTCACTGAGCTGTAATGCTCATGTTGAAGGTGACCATTACAAATTAACAAGGTTACCAGTTCTGAACTAAAGAATTACAATTTTCAGCAACATCATTATTTGCTACCTCTTAGCTTAGCCTACCTCGCAGAGTTGTTGTGAGGATAAACTGTGATGGCACTGTTGCACTTCTTTGAACTCCTGGAAGGAAGCACCAGGTTAAAATATATCACATGAATACATATGAAATAGAAAATAGAATGAAAATATCAACAAGGGCTGTTTATTGATCCTGTAATTCAAGCTCAGTTAACATGTCGAGCTAATGATTAATTATTGATCTAGACAGCTATTTACTTTCAACTGCCATCTCCGATCAGATCTATATCAGATATTGTTTATTTTGTTCCCATACTCCGCTCTGTTACAAAAGTTGCGTTACTGCTTTATATAATGGTGGCGTTCGATCAAGTAAATCCATAGCTCTTTTATATAACTCACTCAGCATTTCACTACTCCTTGGTGATCTCACTGGCACCAGAACAATTTTCTCTTCCTAAAAGCATCTGAAGCCAGAGAACTGTAAATCAATTTGGCCGCCTTGGAGGCCAAACCAGACATGACAGTAGTGGGTCTCTGTGCCAAATCCCTAAAAGCAGTGGAATGAGGGATGCTCCAAATTGCAGTGGAGGCAAGTAGGGCAGACAGCTGTGCTTCCCCAATCACCTTTTAAAGCCCCCTTTCTGCCAGTGGTCATCCAGGACTAGGCTTCAATAATGTTTCAGTCAACAATCATTCAATAATGTTTCAGAACTTTTCTTTTATTAAGGACAGAATCTTCCTCTTCTATGTCTCTGGAGTATAATTCCTAGATCTCCTTTGGGTAGGCTTACCAGATCGTCGACCGGGACGGAGCGATCTCCCCTTAAGGTTCTGTTCTGGCCCCCCCGCGCTCCGCCCCCTTAAGGGGAGATCGCTCCGTCCCGGTCGACGATCTGGTAAGCCTACCTTTGGGCTTAGAAGTTGAAGTTGAAAGAGAATTAGAGGCCTAGTGACAAATATGTAACATGACCTGGAATGTGTGTGCGGGGGGGGGGGGGAGGCTCCTGTATCCTCCTGTCATCCTGGCCAGACAGAGCTTTCAAGGGTGCTTCCCTTCCATTGTGTTCAGTGGGGCTTGCTTCTGAGTAGACATGCCTAGGATTGTGCTCTAAGGTTTAACAAGCTACACCTGCCCACATTCCTTCTCCTAAAGGTCTA
The DNA here is from genome assembly GCA_026170595.1 of Plestiodon gilberti rubricaudatus. NCBI lineage: Eukaryota > Metazoa > Chordata > Lepidosauria > Squamata > Scincidae > Plestiodon > Plestiodon gilberti. The sequence continues at coordinate 19,486,133 of JANXHW010000002.1, read as the reverse complement.
GCACTCTGTCCCAGTTGGAGATCTGGTAAGCCTATCCAGGACTGTAAGTGAGCCTTCCAGGTGGAAAGCAACTGTTGTGGGAGTGGGAGACCACAGGTGAAGGGAAGGCCCAGTTTCCCCTCCCCTACTCAACCATTCTGCACTTTTACACAAGAAAGTGGAACTGGGTCCTGGCAAAGGGAAGGTTTGGCTTTTCTCTCAAGCCCCTACCAGTGGGGGGCGGAGGCGGGTTCTTGGCCCAACTTTTCACTTTGTCTGCCTGGGTTCCAGTTCCCCCTTTTTCTCCTGTGGCTTTGGCTGCTCCCCCCTCCTTTCCTTGTCTCTCTTCTCCCCCTTTCTATTCCTTTGTTTGGGGGCTTTTCTTCCCCCTTCCTCCCCAGCACCCCCTCCCCTGCCATTTCCCTCTTCGAACCTTTCTCTTGTCCTCCTCTCTCCTTCTTCTTCCTCCTCCTCCCCCTTTTCCCTCCCATGTTCTCCTCCCTGATTTAAGTCCCCCCACTTTCTTCTACCCTGATCATTGTCAGCTATCCTGCTATTTATCTCTCCTGGAGCCAGTGCAGGGCAAGGACATCATCGCTCTGCCAATGGAAGGGAAGCACCCCTGAGAGCTCTGTCTGGCCAGGATGACAGGAGGATACAGGAGCCTCCCCTCTCCCCCCCCCCCAAACACACTCCAGGTCATGTTACATATTTGTCACTAGGCCTCTAATTTTCTTTCAACTTCAACTTCTAAGCCCAAAGGAGATCTAGGAATTATACTGCAGAGACAAAGAAGAGGAATATTCTGTCCTTAAGAAAAGTTCTGAAACATTATTGAATGATTGTGAGGCCAATACCTTGTTGAGAGAACATGACATGTCAGAAACATATTGTCCCCTTCCTCTTCCCATTCCTAATCTCGGGTTGGTCTTAGATTTGTCTTTGAGAAGGAGGAGTTGGGGATCGTAAGGGTATGAATGGGAGTGGAAGTAGGAGCAGGTGCAGGAGCAGGGCCGGCCCAAGACTTCTCTGCATCTGACGTGATGTGCCAAATGTAAGCTTACCTTCAGTCCCGGAAAAACCAGGACTGCCCCGGTTTCCAGGGCCTGGTCCCAGCTACCATGGCAATCCCGGTTTTCCATGTCTGCTGCCGCTGCTGCTCCCAGAATTTTAAAAATGTTAAAACTTTTCCTGTGCAACGCCACCTTGGATCTCACAAAATCTCATGAGATCCAAGATGGCGGCACCTGAATCTCATGAAGGCACATGAGGCAGTAGTACTACCTCTTAGTATAAAATTCGGCCACCCTAACATGTGGAAAGCGGGTGCTTTGCGCCTGTAAAAAATAAAAAGAAGAAGCAACAAGGCCTGGAAATAAAAATATTTTAAAAATATTCTGGCGGGGGGAAAAAAGTAGGGAGGGTTGCCCCAGTTTGGGCACCTCAAAATATTGTAAGCCTAGCCAAATGCTGTCGTCCCTTTCCTGGTGATGTGCCAACCTCTCCCTGGATTGGAAAAGGAAGAGGGGGTGGAACAGTAGGGGACATGTGAAGGAGAGAGGTGAGTAGTAGGCTAGAAATATTCCAACACTCTTGCCCAGTGGTTCCCAAACTGGGAGATGTGTCTCCCCAGCCAGGGGAGCCGCGGAGTGCCACGGAATTCTCTTGGAAAACAGTGCAATGCCAATTGGCAGGCATCAACATCATGTAATGGGGAACTGCAGTCAATGGTCGCCAATGGTCAAGGGAGCCACAGGTCGAAAAAGTTTGGGAAACGTTGCTCTAGCCCACCAGCCTTCTCTCCTCCACACTTTCCTCTCTGCTCCGTTCCCCTCTTCCTTTTTCAATCCAGGAAGTGGGGGAGGGAAGAGGAGCAGTGGAGGCAAGGGGGGACACGGAGGTGGGTGCCCCCTGTCAGTCTGCTGCCTGATGTGGCCGACTAAGTCAGTCTTATGGATGGGCCAGCCCTGGGCGGAAGACATGTAATGGGAAAATGAAAAAGCAGCCCCACTCGCATCTCGTCCATAAAACCCCACGGGTCTTTCACCAGTTGATAACAAAGAGTATGCATTCCCCCCAGATTTTATGGATGTGTACATTCAGCTAAGAGAAACTATCTTTGTTGAGCATATTTGCTGTATGGGAAATTGAACTGGGAAACACAGGATTCAAGTGCCCCCAGTTAAGCTCTTCAACTGTTCTCTGTTGGCAATCTCAGTTATTGCAAGCAACCATCCTCATGCCTAGTTAAATGCTGAGCAGTGATAGCTGAATATGAGCTTATCTCAACAATTCACATGGTGGAAAAATATTCCGTAAATCTCCCAGAGACTCAGATTCCAAAGAATAAATCACTGCTTGGAATGGGAATGGAGACCATGTGAACCTCCCTCCTCCATATCACGAAAATAGCACCATACGATTTCCAAAGCTCTCCATTTCAGTTGTTCATAATATTCCAACCAAAACAAGCACCGAGAAGTAGCTGACAAGATGGTTTTGAAATCTTTCTACTCAGTGAAGAATCAGACAGGTTTGACTGGGTACCGTAGCTTTTAGAGAATTAACAGGAAATCAACGGGTGAAGAAGGTCAATTCAGGGCCAAACTATACATTATGGCGAGACGTATAAATGCCATTAACCTGCCTACTATTGCATACCTCCACAGTAGCATGTTGCTAAACAAAGTATGATGTGACATCTCATTAGCGTTTCTCCATCAGTGATGGCTAACGATGCCCAGCGATGTACAGGGGGAAAGGCTAATGTGATGATGTCACGCACCTACCCTGTTTCCCCGAAAATAAGACAGCGTCTTATATTAATTTTGGCTCCAAAAATGCAGTAGGTCTTAGTTTCAGGGAGGTCTTATTTTCCCAACCTGTGGTGCGACCCCCTCAGCACCCCCCGTGACCCCCTGGCACTTTACTTTGACCAATTAAAGCTTCATTCTTTCCCGAGGGTGCAAGGCTCTGCAAGGCCTGCAGTTGAGTCCTCCACCATAGAGACGACGTGCTAGAGAGGCCAGCAAGGCCTGTAAGGAGGCTGCAACCTTGCAGAGTCTCTCTAGCACATGTCTCCATGGTGGAGGACTCGAGTGCAGGCCTTGCAGAGCCTTGCACCCTTGGGAAAGAATGAAGCTTAAATCGGTCAAAGATAAGTGCCAGGGGGGGTCGCGGGGGGGGGTCGTGTCCGTCTGGCTGATGATCCTAGCTAGGTCTTATTTTCAGGGGAGGTCTTATATTTATGAGTGCCAGCAAAAATCATGCAAAAATGACGGGGTAGGTCTTACTTTCGGGGAGGTCTTATTTTCAGGGAAACAGGGTAGGTAGCCTCAGCCTGTGCCCCACCTGCCCCACCCCTAATATCTCTCCTGGATGGCTGCTACCTTCTCAAATGAAATACCTTCTATATTGTCTAGACATTATTTAAAATCCTAAATGCTACTACCCCTGTACACCTTGTTATGAGCATTTCGAGTTGCCAAGTCCAGCATCTATTTGCTCAAGCAAATTATTATTAAAAGCAAACCATTTAATGAAAGCTGTTTTTTTTTTCCTTTTCTTGTTCTGCTATGCTGCTCCACTGGGTTTAACCAAGGAAAATTTTCTACATCACTTCCTGCTATTATATAAACTAGGTGGTTGGAAAAATACCCTGAACACCCACTGAAGATTTAGTATGTGGAATATTCCACTGGGTCAATTTATTCTCCAGACTGTTTTCAAGTTATAATAGGCATGATCAAGCCAAAGCAAAGCACTTATGAGTTCCACTTAGTTCAACAGGAGAGAACTGGGGCTGAATTAGATGGAAATGTGTGAAGTCTTCCATTTTTTTTCTACTGAAAAAGCAGCCATGCCAGTTTGAGTGGAGCAACCCTTGGGGAGGGGCTAGTGAAGCCTTTCCTTTGTGCCAGTTTTTGTTCAGAACCACCAACTGTCCACACCTGCTTTAGGCATGGGTGTTCATTTCAGAACGAATGGAAAATGAACCGAACGGAGCACATTTGGTTCATTTTTAATTTGACAAAACAAAAACAAAACAAAACAAAACAAGTTCAGAGAGTGCCTGCCTGAATGGTATCTTTTCCTGAATGAAAAAATAGCACATGCCATTTGTTTTATGTTGGTCTTCATTTCATAACGTGTGTGTGTGTGTGTGTGTGTGTGTGTGTGTGTGTGTGTGTGTGTGTGTGTGTGTGTGTGTGTGCCATTGCTTACCTTTTTCTATACTTTTCTTTTCAACATTTAACATTGTAAAGGCACCTCCTTTTGATAACCTCCTCCTAATGTTCCCCCAATTCCCTATACATTGGACAGTTTCAAGGCATTCGGGGGGGGGGGGGGAGAATGGTGGCCTGTTCTGGAATGCAGCTGTGTGGGGCAGCAGTAGGGTGAGGTTTCTGGCTTCAAGGCTTAGCAATGACACCACTACCAAGCCTGAAAATCTCGCAAGATGCTGTCAGTGCGCTAACAGCAATCCTGATCTCATCAATTGGGGCAAGCACGGGGAGCAGGGAGGTTTAGAAGAAGCACATGGGAGGGGAAGGCAGGGGGGAGAAGGAGAGAAAAGGTGAGAGACTTGGAGGAGGAAGTAAAATGGAGGAAAAGATGCAGAGGTGGAGGAAAGGTGCAGGAGGACAGGAGATTGGGAAGAGAGTCTAGACAGAAAAGAAAGGGGAGGAACAAGAAGACACCCCAGAGAAAAGGAAGGAGAAAGGTGTACTGGAGAGGGCAAACAGGGGGGAGTGAGTAAAAAGCCCGGGGAGGAAAGAACAGGCATCCAGCCCCCAGCCCCAGGGAAAGCCATAGGGGAAACTTAACCCAGTGTTTGTATTGAGAACCACCACTAGTGGAGAACTGTGGAGTGGAAGGTTCAGCTCCATGGTGAAGGGCAACTTGGAGCAGAAGAGCATCGCTTTAAGGAGCAAAGCCTCCCCCTCCTACCTGTGTGAAGCCAACATCAGATCAGAGGAGGGAAATACTTCTGAACTTAAGGGGTGGACCTTCCCATATTAACCATACCCCTCTGCTCCCATTTTTTTTCCCTGTAACCCTTCTCCGGAATAAATCCATTTCTGAGCAGCAACCACAAGGACTGTAAGACTATTTGTGCCTAACATACCATAAGTGATGTCTCTCCCCATTCCCCTTGAAGTGGACTATCCCTGTGGGATGGGAAAGAAGGGGGCCAGATACCCACACCAAGGAAGGAGATTTTGAACAATGACAGGAAGGGTAAGCAGCCTCTCCTCCCACTCTTTGGTTTGTAACTGTAGGGTGCTTTTCCGTTTGCAAAAAAAAAAAAAAATCAAGGGATTATATTTATTCTGTCTTTCCTGTAATCAGTTCAGGAGTAGGGTGTCAATGGTGTCACCCTGTTTTTAATTCTCACAACAACCCTGTGAGGCTGGCTAGCCAGAACGATTGTGACTAACCCAATGACACCCAATATGCTTTGTTGTGAGCAATTCTATGACCAGCACCTCACTGGACTAAGACCAACTCTTACCACCATTAACATGTCTCCCATGTAACATCTAGTTTGACGTAACTCTCTTTTGCTGAAGTCAATAGGGAACAAATAGGGAACTCAACTTTGATTGCATTGTGCATCAGCATAAGAAGTTCTGAGTAATATGAATGTCAACAAGCATCTGCTTTTGTGCATTTATATTTACAGATTTGCTCTCCAGAACTGGTGCTTATTTTCATCAGCGGATCTGTAGCTGGTTGATCAAGAATTTCACTTACAGCACAATCACAGATGTTGCTGGAGCATGGCGGCTGGAGCAGACCGCCAGTGGGTGACGCGCACAGAAGGGTGACGCGCGCACCCACGCGCATCACCTCCGCTGCGCACGTCGCCCTCCAGAGGCTCCGAGGCCGGGAAAAGGCCTCGGAGCGACCTCCCCGGCCGACGCTCCAGCGCCTTCTGACGAGGCCCAATGCAGCGATACGTAATTTATAACATTTTTCGCGCATGTGCAGAACGTTTCTGAGGGGAAAAGGGCAGCCCTTTGCTCTCAGGAATGGTCTGCGCATGCGCAAAAAAGTTATAAATTACGTATTGCCGCATTGGGCCTCTTCAGAAGGCCCAGGACAGCCGGCAGGGGAAGATGTCCCCGGAGCCGACTGCAATGAAGTCCAACTTTCACACCGCCTTTGGCGGCGTGGAAATTTTTTTGGGGGGGGTTGGGCGGCGCCATTAGGGTGACGTGCGCGCCCCCGCTCTTGGGTGGCACGCGCCCTAGTGACGCGCCTGAGCACAATCCTATGTCTACGCAAAAGTAAGTCTCAATGCATTCAATGGGACGTACAGTGCAATCCTATGTATGTCTACTCAGAAGGAAGTCCCTTTGTGTTCAATGGAGGTTACTCCCAGGAAAGTGTGCAGCCTTGGTTTCCTTTAAGAAGTGGAAGGGTTAAGGAAACCTTATCAGAGAATGTGTAAAAATCAATGGGAACAGGAAAACAGTCATTTAAAATGAATTACAAGCTGTCGATGTATTTCAGTTCAGTTCAGATTAGAACTGAACGGGCTTTTCAAATGTGCAAGTCCAACCTGATAACATAGTCCTGTTAATAAATACTTGTCTTCTGAAGTCTAGACTCTTTCTGTAAGCAAAGGTATAGACCAGTGATGTAGACTTGAGTCTATTGACTCGGACTTGAGTTGGACTCAAGTCGCATCAATGACTTGACTCAGACTTGACTCAGCAATTGTAAAAGACTTGAAAGACTCGACTCGAGACCTGGGGCCTTTTACAACAAGTTGAATTTTATTCAGGTTTAAACCTGTTTTCCCCATTAAATAGATAGGGACTTGCCACTCGCAACCAAAGACTCGGGACTTGGGGGCAAAGACTTGGGACTTGACTTGAGACTTGAACCCAGAGACTTGGGACTTGAGACTTGGAGCCAGAGACTTGATCCACATCCCTAGTATAGACCCTAGAGGGGAGAGGCTATAGCTTGGTGATAGATAACATGCAGAAGATCCCAGGTTCAATCCTGGTATCTCCAGCTGAAAGGATCTCAGGGAGCAGAGCAGGGAAAGACAATGCTTGAGAACTGAGATATCCATTGCCAGTCAGAGGAACCAGTGCTAGGCTAGGTGAATCTGTGATCTGCCTTGGTATAAATCCGTCTCATATGCCAATACTCAAACCATACTTCTCAATTGCCCCTGTATCAACGTACTTCTGCCAAGCCTCCTGGGTATCCCTACATGCTTAATGTGGGATGAGGTCTGTTACCAGGCATGCTCTAAAATATGTGAGGGGAATCTATGGTGTCCAGGGACCAAGTGCAGTGGCTCATGATGCAACTCAACGGAATGGCATGGAATGACAAGGGCTGCCAGGCTAAAAGGGCAACAATTGGTAGCCTTTATAGTGGGGATAAGAAAACTGGGAAGAGGAATCAAGAAGACCATGCAATGCAATGTCTGCAATGGTCGATCACACAACTAGGCCCTAAATGTCAGCAGTTTCCAGGTACAAGGAATGATGAGAAAGAGGAAATCCTTACAAGGAGAAGGGGACACGTAATGGCGCAAACAGTGAAGAAGAGCAAGAAGAGGGAGCAGAACTCAGGAGAATCGGGGGGGGGGGGTTCCCAAGGAGGGGAATAGAACTAGGGTTATAAGGTAGCAGGAAGGGAGAGGGAAAGGACCCAAGACTGGGGTAAAGAAAAAGAAGCAGGAAAACATCAAGGGTCCAGCCATGGAGGTTTTTTGTTTGTTTGTTATCAGTAGCCTGAGAATGGCTGGAAAGAGAAGAGGAAGATCTGCTACCTGTCCTGGCTGTCAGCTGCAGAGCAGTTTTTCATGTAGTGGAGAAACTAAAGGTAAAGGTGACCCCTGACAGTTAAGTCCAGTCGTGTCCGACTCTAGGGTGTGGTGCTCATCCCCATTTCAAAGCCGAAGAGCCAGCGTTGTCCGAAGACGCCTCCGTGGTCATGTGGCCGGCATGACTCTCCTTGCCGCAGCGAGTAGCATGCGGCTGGAACACGGAGTGCTGTTTACCTTCCCGCAAGCGGTACCTATTTATCTACTCACATTAACATGCTTTGGAACTGCTAGGTTGACAGGAGCTGGCCAAGCAACGAGAGCTCACCCCGTCGCGGATTCGAACTGCTGACCTTTCGATCGACAGCTCATGGTTCAGCGGTTTAACCCACTGCGCCACCCGCTGGCCTGAGGAGAGAGTGCTTCATGCAGCACCAGTGGGTAATTGAGTGTAACCACAAGTGACAATCGCAACAGAAAAACACATTGCAGTCCCATATGTGACTGCAACAACAAGGGGTTTGTGATCCAGCTTTTTAGAGACAAAATCTCTGTAGGACAACGTAGAGACTGTTGTGGGGTGAACTCATCGAGGACCTTCATTTCGTGTCTTGATGGCCCTTGTTTCCATCCCTGGCTTGAGATGGGTGCCTCCAGTGGCGTCTCTGGAGGTGGGGCGGAACGCTAAGTTCAGTATGCACTGGCAGGAGGCAGCCCCGCCCCCTTTCCATCAGAGCCATTCCATGCGGCGAAGGCAACAGGCAGGGAGTCTCCTGCCCATTGCCTTCGCCGCACGGAATGGCTCTGACAGCAAGGGGGCGGGGCCACCTCTTGCCGTTGCCGGTGCGTAATGGAGGGTTAGAGCGGTGCGGAATTTAGCGTTCCACCCCACCTCCAGCGATGCCACTGGGTGCCTCTATTGTTCTGCACCCTGCACCCTTGATGGCCCACAGGACCTGTGCCTCAATTATCAGACAACTGTGGACTCACAGCCCTGTGCAAATTCCTGCGCAGCGATGCAGCACCAGTGGCACGAACTACGCTGAATCCTGCATGGGAATTTTGGCTGCTGGACGTCTCCTTGAGGTAAGGGGACATTTGTTCTGAATTTGTCCTGAATAACCCAAGTCTTCCTAAGGCCTGTAGGACCTGGTGCTTTCTTGTCATCATGGCATTTTGCTTGGGATGTTTGAGTCATGCTTGCCTAGCATGCAGCCAGCATCATGTACATGTGTTTAGAAAAAATATATCAGGCGACAGTTCCTCCCTGGGACTAGGAACCCTGGCTGCTGGGCAGTGCTTGCCTCTACAGACCAGCGCTCAATGAGGGGCTGCCAGGGAGCATGCCTGGGGAGCGCATCAACATAGGGGACAATTCCCCGTGTTCAGTGAATGTGAGAAAAGAATGCCTGACAGGGGCTTGACTGACCTTGAACCAGTTAAGTGAGTCTAGTTCTAAAGCTAACCTGTCTCATCGGGTAGTTGTGAGGATCAAAAAGTGGGAGCCGAGAGCCCATCCTGGGCTCCTCGGAGAAAGGGTGGGATATAAATGTTGCAAGTATCTAATAAACAATGTGCTGCCTCTTTGCTTCCCCTTCAAATATTGGGCAGAACTGGCCTTATGGGACAAAGCAGCCAAGACTTGGCCAGGCACAATGCTTCATGCAGTCAGGGGCGTCGCTGGAGCGTGGCGGGGGGGCGCCCCCGGGTGACGCGCGCCACCTCCGTGACGCGCGACACCCTTCGGACGCTCCGAGGCCGGCCTGGGAGCCGGCCTCAGAGCGTCCGACCCTGTCAGCGCTCCAGGGCCTTCTGAAAGAAGGCCCAGGCAGCGCGTCCATCCGGGTATTTCCCGGATTTTCGCGCATGCGCAGACCCGTTTTGAGGGCAAAAAGCCCTCAAAACGGGTCTGCGCATGCGCGAAAATCCGGGAAATACCCAGATGGACGTGCTGCTTGGGCCTTCTAAGGCAAAAAGCCCTCAAAACGGGTCTGCGCATGCGCGAAAATCCGGGAAATACCCGGATAGACGCGCTGCCTGGGCCTTCTTTGAGAAGGCCCTGGAGCGCCAACGGGGTCGGACTCTCCGAGGCCGGCTCCCGGGCCGGCCTCAGAGCGTCCGGAGGGTGACGCGGGGGGGGAGCTGGGTCCCCCCCCCGCGCCAATATCGTAGCGTCACTAGGGTGACGCGCGCCCCCTACCCAGGGTGACGCGCGTCCTACTGACGCTACTACATGCAGTCCCTGTGGATTGAATGGCTCAGATTCCAGGTCTTCCTACCCCAGCAACAGCCCTGGTTTGGACTGTGTGTGTGCAATTGTGTGAACTCCCAGCACAGCTCTTGGTGTTGCTAAGAAATATGTTCTCGACTGTGACCCCCGCCTCTTGGAGCTAGGTTATTAATCAATGTCCATTAAAGGAAAGCAAACAAATGCACGGCCTCTAACATTGCATAAGTGCAACAAACATGTTCATTTGTGTTTTCCAGCTGTCAGGTCATAACCGGAATCTCATTCGTATTAACTGTAAGAATACTACAGACTTCCTTAATGACTGTTGACTATCTCCCATCTGCCTCCTTCCACTCCCCAGAACAATACTGGCATCTCTTTGAGTACAGTTGGTATGTCCTAGGATGAACTGGGCCTAGGTGGCAAAGCTCCTGAATTTCTGGATGAGAACAAGAAGCTCTTGACTGATTTATTTTTATTGCTGGATATTTGGCTCAGCAGATTTGCTCAGCAATGAGACAGAAGAAGCCAAGAGAATAAGCTTCACAGTGCAATCCTGCCTAAGATGCAGCAGCCCAAATGGCGGTTGGATCCACTGATGGGATCCAGCAGCTGGATCCACTGACAAGGAAGGAATGGTGGGAAGGCTGCCCCATGGGGTGACAGCCGCCACGGGTTCCCCTGATGTCCTGCTGAGCCCCGGCAAGCCAGGGGGCAGCATGCCAGGGAGCACATGCTGGCTGTGGTGCCTGGAGCAGAGCAGGGAGGGACTCGGTGCTCCTGTCATCCTGAGTCATCTTGCTGAAGCCCAGGCAACAGCAGACACTCCAGGAGGAGCGAGAGAGGATCTGGAAGCCGACCAAGGCTGTCTATGCCACCCCATGACGACCGAGGATCCTGCTCCGCCCACCAGGGTAATGGAGTGACCAGGCAGATTTGCCAGGGGCAGACCTTGGGGGAAGAGAGAGGGAGGGAATGCTGACACAGGGAGGGCGGTAACGAGCAGACCACGCCCCGGCGGGGGTCAATGATGGGGGAGGGGCCACTGGACGGGAAGGAGCTCAAGGGTGCTGGGGACGGTTCATAAGGTATCTGCTGGCCGATGATGAGGGTCGATGGTGGTGCTTCTGAGGGCACTGACCAGTGGAGGAGACCCCCACGTCCAGGGATGGACCCAGGTGCTCTAACCTCCCCTTCCTTAAAGCTCTGACAAGGAACTGACCCGGACCCCTGGGGTTAGCCGCCGGTCCTACCCAGACCAGGGCCGAGGGGATACCTCATTTCTTTGTAGGATCTTCCACATGGAATTTAGATTGATGGTCTTGAGTTGTAGAGGTTTAGCTCAGTATGACCTAACCAGGGGCCTGTAAAGGTTTTTGTTTTGTATGTGTACAGAATCTTACCTCATTATTCTATTATGCAAAATAAAAAAAAATAAACAGGGGCAAGGAGGTAGGATGGGCATCTGTGAGAAGAGCTGAATGAGATAGAAAGCATTGCTGAATCATTGGTTGGGTGGGGAGCAGATGGACTGGGTGGGAGAAGAACAAGAAATGAGTTTACGTCATGGCATAAGTCCCATAGCAGCTAATACAGGCCTGTCTAGACTCTGACAGCATTTGAAAAACATGCGTATCAGTAAGAACAAAGATTATGTGTATGAAATGAATCCCTCTCCTTTGCGGATTTAAAAAAAAAACATGCTGAATCAGCAGAAATACTCTTGACAAATCCCATTTGGTAATCTGAGGACTAGAGACCAAGCTGCACATTCGACAAAGGAACATGAAGGAAAGTCACAGAGCAACGGTCAACTGAAAACCAGTCTTCAAAAATAGGCACGTTGTTGGCATTGGTGTTAGCAAGAGAAGTGCATCACTCTCCCTGTCGGATCTTCAAGTATGACGAAATCCATGTGACCCGTATGGGGATACATACATCATGTTTTCCATGGAGCAATGAATATACATATTTATACAGCCTTCTAAGTATCCTGAGGTTTTCACTCCTCCCAAGTCATGCAGATTCATTTTCTTGGCTTTTCAAGGAGCCTGTGAGTTTTGATGAATGCTGGGAAGAGGTTTGGATAACTGCTGGTTTCTATACTTTCAAAGTGGGAGCCAAATCTCTACCATCCCACGTTGTTTCTGTATAAATTGAGACGTTTTGCACAAGCCTCATGACTCTGTGACTCTGCTGAGAACTTTCTCTATCCATACTTGTAAGACTTAAACGGCAGACAGGACACAACCATTTAGCCCTTTCAACATTTGAATTCTTTGGTTCAGAGATTCACAGTCCGTAGTTGCAAAGGGTTCCATTTATTTTGGGTTTAAGACTGTACTGAAATTTAAAACAAAGTTAAAATCTCAACGTTTCACCCTCACTATGTAAGGTATCTTCAGGAGAACAGGAAACCACCTATTCTCTTGAAGATACCCTACTCACAGCGCAATCCTATCGAACTAACACTACCAGTGCAGAAGCGTCGTCGGGGATGGGGCGGGGGGGGGGGCGTGGGCTCAGCCTCAAATTCCTATCTGGGGAATATTCTGCTGTTGGGTTATGAATCTTCCTCATGCTATAAATTAGTTAAGAGGCCAGTGTTTGTGGTTAAACATATTTGACGAGGTTTTCATTTTATTTCTTGATGAGGTTGACAAATTCCATGAGGACAAATACTGGGGAAACTGCAGGGCAGAAGTCTGTCTGTTCTCAACTCATGTAGAATGCTTATGATTTTTATTCTGGACATTTCACCTTGGCTGTGTGGTGGTTCTTGATATTGTCTGTCATATTGCCATTATTTTCAATGAACGAGCTGCTGTTATTGCACCTTAACAACAACGTGAGCCATTAGACAACATCATTTTCTGCTGGCTTTCAGTTCTCTCGTTTTGTGATTCAAACTAGAACTGAAATGGCAAGGCACTTAAAAAGCAATCACATCTGTGATGGGGGATGGTGCAAGGCATCTGAATGTTTGTTGTGTGCAAATCCTTCAATATCCTCTCTGTAAAGAAAGAGAGATGGAGCTCCGGATGTTTTTGCATGAGTTATGATCATCTTCCCTGGCATTCTGGTGGAGAGGTTTGGTTGGCATTGTGTAGTAGAGACGAAGGTAAGTCTTGGTTCAAATATCAATTTACTGCCCAATCCTATTCCCCACCACATTATCGCATTGCATGCAGCTGTGCCAACAGAGCTCACACTGCATGCCATGGTGTGTGTGTGTGTGTGTGTGTGTGTGTGTGTGTGTGTGTGTGAGAGAGAGAGAGAGAGAGAGCGAGAGAGAGAGAGAGAGAGAGAGCTGAAAGTAGACCTGAAGGCAAACCGGCGATCAAGAGGCCTGGGACAGGTAAGGAAAGATATTTTGCCCTTACTTCTGCGTAGGTCTCCTGGTGGCGTATGGGTCTCCTCGGACCTACACCAGCTATAAAGCTGGCATAAATCCAAGGAGAGAAAAGGGGTGGGTTGGGTTTCAAAAAGAGGGGATAGGATCCTGGCACATGCTGGTGCCACCAGGACCCACCCCATCCATCTCCCTCCCTGCCTACAGGATCTACCCCCTCCATCCCCCTCCCTTGCCGCCAATTTACTGGCGCTAGTGAAGCCTCCAGGAACTGCTGCCACATGTGCTGCACCTCTTGCCATTTGCAGCATTGGCCCAGAAGCACATAACAGCAGCCCACCTTTTCTGCCACTGAAAAGGGTCTTGTGCTGCTGGAACTCAGCCCAGATAGGATTGGCCCAGATAGGATTAGACCCTTAGTCATTACCATGATGCCACCTAACCTGTCATTCTGTGGTTTGGCCTGAAGAATCATCAGTATGCTGATAAAACACAATTCCCAATAACAGATTCTAGGGATGCAATAAGTAATCACTCTCTGGCATTAGTTCAAGTTGCTGGATAGGGTGTTCAAGGTACTGGATAGGGTGCAAAGAAGCTGAAACGTAAGCCAGATGAGAAGGATGTGTTGTTGGTCAGGGATTTGGGAGATCTGAGAGAGTTGTACAGGCTGCTGTAGATGTTGTTAAAATCCCTGGAAGGAGCAGGAACACAGCTTGGAGAGGGAAGGAATATGGGGTCCTTGATCCGGCACTTGGATATCCAGATGACAATAATGGCAAGGACCGCCTTTTACAAGCTTTGGCTGATTTGCCAGTGGCGGCCTTTCTCAGAGAAAGCAGATCTGGCTATCGTTATCCATGCTTTAGTTAATTCCAGGCTTGCTTCCTGCAATACTTTTTACAGACTGCCTTTAAAGATAGTCCAGAAACTTCAAGTGGTCCAACATGTGGCTGCCAGACTTTTGCCGGGAACCATAGGAAATATAGTTCCCATGATCCTCTAGCTCAGGGGTGGCCAACCTTTCAACATGAATGCTCCTGGTCCTTTAATGGTTGAATAGGTGAGGGCATTTCAGCAGGTGCAGTAACTTTAGCAGCACCATCAGCACTTGCAGCTGCCAGGATTCTGTCTTCTACACAACTCTTAAGAATGCAGAGGCCCTAATAGTGGAAGGTTGGTCACCCCTGGTCTAGCTGCTACTGTGTCCTTTCTGCTGGTGCAGGGAATCTCCAAGTATCTATGAATGGAATTGGACTTTCCTTGCTTTTCTTGTTGCTGGTAATGTGTTTTTGTATTCAGCTTTATGAGCACGTTGCAATGTTTTCCCATATGATTTCAGGTACTCCTCCCCACCCCCATCTCAAAGCAGCCAGGAGTGGGTTGAGGTGATCATACCAGGAGATGTCACCATGGTCCAATGAGGCACATCACTGGGGAACTTTGGAAACCTGGAAGTCTTTGGACTGTTACAGGGTTAGCAATGGACTGAATTCTTCTAGAAGTCCAGTTCTCTCTCTCTCTCTCTCTCTTCCCCCCCCCCATCACGGGAATGTTCTTTATGCCTTACAATCTGCCTTTGGGTAGGGAATGAAAGTTGGAAACAAGTATTTTTTTTCAGAGAGTGGAGGGTGGTTTTCAAGGATGTGTGACGTCTTGTGGTGTGGTCAAGAGGTTTAGCAGGGTTTTTGACTTGGTCAAAAACAATTTTTGATGAGAGGTGACAGGTGGCCAAAAGACATATTTGTGGACACTATGTGAAGCTAAAGCTCAACTCAGACACTATTAGCCCTCTTAAAAGAAAAAAAAAAAAACTACCTCCAACCAAAGATTATGAAGGGTGCATATAAATTAGTAAAACTGCAAGGTTCCAGAACTCACATGCCCAGCTCTCTTGGCTAATGTTGTTTACTGTAAGAAATTCAATGCTGAGGAAATATTGGTCAAGTTAAAGGAAAGAAAACCAATGAATGAACTACTAGCTTTTAATAAAAAGCTGCACTATGAGATAATTTATAACTAGCGACATATCAAAAACTGTGACTAATGCTTTGGCTCAAGTCTGGTTTTTAGAAGCAGAGTTTTCAGTTGACAACCACAAGCAAAGGCTGGCGTTCGGTTCTCCTGCAGATTAGCAATATCTGGAAATGGCATTTCTCAAAGATGACTAGGCACAAATATTGAGAGAGAAGAAAAACAGAACTGAGTCCAGTTTTGCTTCCTTTTAAGTAACTAGGAGTCTTCTTTTGGCTCTAGGGACATCAAGCACGTCTACAAATGACTTTAAGCTCAGAGACATGAAGGTTGTGAAGATGGGCATGTTCAGGGTTTGGCTGAGCTGCAAGCATACTGATGACAAATGAGGTGTTAACAGCCCAATCCTAACTAAAAACCCCACTGATGATGCAGCTGTGCCAATGGAGTGTGTGCTGAACCCTGCGGTAGGGGGGCAGTCACAGAGGTCTCCTTGAGGTAAAAGGGCAAGCTTCCACTGATCCAATGGGTCTCCTCGTATCTGCGCCAGCCATTTTGCTGGTGCAGAACCGAGGAGAATAACGGAGAGGGAAGAGGAGAGGAAATGGGGATATGATCCTTGCACACAGTGGTGCCACAGTGATCCACCCCGTCCCTTCCCGTTCCACCTCCTGCCTCCCCCTTCCCAGCCCAGACACTATCCCATTCCTCTCTCCCTCCCCACCTGTTCCTCCCACTGCCCTCCCCCACCACCAACTTACTGGTGCTGGTGAAGGGTGTCTCCTCCATTGGTGAGTGCATGCAGTTGCCAGCCATGTGCTCCGTTGGCTTCATTATGTGTGCCGGTGGCATGTCACTTACACAGACAGGCCAGCACTTGTGCCAGGTGGAACACTTACGATACAATCTTGTGTAAGTATGCGTGGCCGCCGCATTCTAAGCCCATTCCGGGCTGCTCCAGGGCTGCTAGGCTTCACCTTGGGAGAAGAGGACGTTCGTACCCTTCCCCGGGTGTAAGCGAGCACGGGGCCTATTGGCCTCCTCGAATGCCTGCCAGGTCCAGCCAGACCTGGCGTACATTTGGGGAGGTGGTGTAATGCCAGAGAGGGCCAGAAAAGGGATTAGAATATCCTCGCCAATATGCCCAGCCCCCTCCCAGACTGGGCTGGCCAGTGTCCCCCCTCCCTCACTGCCCCATCCTGCCCCTGCACCGAGCGGTGCAGGACTTACCTGTGGTGGCCAAAGTCAGGTGAGTTCCGCGGCATGGTAAGTGGTGCCAGCCTCTGCACCGGCGCTGCTTACACCCAAGTCATCGAAAAAGTGCCTTGTGGCACTTTTTCGATGCTTTAGGCTGGCGGAGCAGGAGCTCTGTCAGTCTAAAGTTACGCAGAATTGCGTTGCAAGTCAGGACTGGGTCCTAACTGAAAATGGGAAGGTGTAAGAGCAAATAGTATTTCACAATGAAGGATGTTTCCAAAGTATGTCTAAGATGTTCATGGAATAACAACAAACAATCCAGGGAAAAGATGGCTTTTTCCTCATGAGTTAAGTCAACTTGATTATTTCAGCTTGAGTATTGGCACCAAAGTAGCAGACACAGGACTGAGAACATGGATTGGTGCTTAACAGCTGCAAAGCAGGCAGAGAGGTGGAGTTTCCCACAGAGCAGCAATAGCAAGACTGGGGTGTTTGGAAGCCCTGATGCAATATGCTTGCGACAACCCACAAGATGTTATGTTAGCTGCTTTGAAACATTGTTACCAGTGGGATACAAATCTTTTTTGAGAAATAGAAGTTAAACCAATACCCATTAAGAGGCAAAAAGCTTGACTCTGCACACATCTTGTTAGCAAGGTGAATTAACAATATAACCCTTTGTTTAGCTTTCAGTATTTACTCATATCCCAGAAGTAAAGAACTTGATAAATGTTTATTGTGTTTGCATTTCACAATCCTTACAAAGACAAATTGGGCACCTGGTTGATAGGCCTGTAGATCTCAGCAACAGAATTGTCATGTACAATTTAGTAACCTAATGACAACTCCAGGAAAAACAACAACCTTCAGAACGCTAGAATAATGCCGTGCCAGGAACTAGTGATGAACACACTTCTCTCGGGTTCGGATCCTGTAGGGTTCGCTCAGTATTGATGAACTTTCTCAGAGAACTTTCCGGGGGGAAATTTGCCTTTTCGCAAGACTCCCCTTCTGGATAAGATTTCAAGTTTTCATGGCCAGCAATTATTCATTTTGAACAAATAAAATTTACGGGTTTAAATTTACGGGTTCCCTTCTGGCTTGTAATTTTGGCGCCTGTGCAGTCACAGATGTGTATTTTACTCTACGTGGGGCTGCCTTTGAAGACTGTTTGGAAACTTCAACTAGTGCAGAATGCGGCTGCCCGGGTGCTTGTTGGGGTTTGTCGGTTCAACTCCGTCAGGCAGTTGCTTCGGCGGCTACACTGGCTGCCAGTTTGTTTCCGGGCACAATTCAAAGTGCTAGTTTTGACTTTTAAAGCCCTTTATGGCTCGGGACCAGGGTATTTGAGGGACCGCCTCCTTCCTTATAATCCGACCCATACTCTGAGGTCATCAGGGGGGCCCCCTGTTAACAGTACTGCCATTGACGGAGGTGAGTGGAACGGCGGCGTGGAATAGGGCCTTCTCAGCGGTGGTGCCTCAACTATGGAATTCCCTCCCCCTGGAATTAAGAATGGCTCCCTCCTTAGAGACCTTTCAGCGGGGCCTCAAGACGTTTTTATTCAGGTTGGTGTTCGATGGCTGACATGGTGGGCTGACTTTTTAATAAATGCAATCCTAAGGTGACCCACTGGGTTTGTTTGTTTTAAATACCTGTTTTAATTGTTTCTATTGTATTGTATTGTATTATGTATTTTAACATGTTTTAATTGTAAGCCGCCTTGATTGCCCTTATCGGGAGAAAGGCGGGGTAATTTTTTTTTAAATAAAATAAAAATAAAAATATTGCCCCAGGGAAACTGTGACATCCACTGACTCCCTCCCCAAAACAACACACTTGAGAACATGACTGAGGTTTTGTTCTGATTGGGAAGAGCAAGAAGCCCTCAATAGAACTGACCCAAATATTCTGGGGTGGCAATCACACAGAGGATCTCTCTTTCCAAGTGCAACATTTGTCTCTGCAGACATCAACAGTAGGGAGCTGGGCTTCAGGGCCAAGTCAGCAGAGGGACAGGGCTAAGTGGCTTGCCCTCGCACACAGCACAGGCTTGTGGGTAGGGACTCAGGCACGACCTCCCTCCGCATGATGAGAGCTAGCAATGATGAGACAGAACAAAGAATACCACTGATTCCAGTGTAGAGTCAGCAAGGAGTTTGTCTGGATAATACCATGGGGAGCGTCAAGCAGGAGGAACGTATATGATCCCCTCCCCAGGCAAAAGTCACACTGAACATGAAATGGTAGGTTGGAAACTGTTCTTTCTGCAGATTCAATTGCAACAGTCATAATGTTGGGACCACTGTAGTCTCAAAGCTTGTGTCACATCTCTTTATTTCTCAGGTGTACCTGCAAGCAGGATTTGAGTTATAAAAGAGAAAAGTGTAGTAAAATGTGTGAGAATTTGATGTGGAGTCTTGCATGCTGTGAGCCTCCTTACACTGTTTCCCACACCTACAGACCTTCATTGTATTCTTCAGTTGCACAGTGATTGATTTTCTGTTCAAAGGCATTAACTACGGGTTTCATTTGTCAAGATAAGAACAAGGACAACACTAGGGAAGTTCCACTCATATTACGTCTGCCGTCAAGTATTCATTTAGGCAATGAAGGTCTACATAAAGAACCTATTTTTAACCTTCTCAACTTATGTTTTATGTACAGTAAGTTCCTCATTTATTATCCCATGTGACTTTAGCTCAGGCTGAGTTAAATGCTTCCCAAGGCTCCAGCAGTAATCCATCAGGCATTGCTCCTCAAACATCCCTGGTTCCTGAGACAAAAGTCTGGTGCTGCCCCCCAATGGCATATGAAGCATTCCATTAAAACATTTTTCCTCCCACCTTCTTGTGCCCAGGTTTCCCCCTCCAGGCCCAGGATCACTCCTGCATCCACTAGTTGCTACATTGCCCCCTCCTGCCCCAGATCAGCCCACCAGTCAGAGGCATCAGTAGGGTTTGCATCACCCAGTGCAAAAGCTCATCGCATCACTAGTTCCACTTACCTCCTGCTCCTCTTCCTGCAGCCTCTGCCACTGGTCTTCTACTTTCTGCCATCTGCCGTTTGAAAAACATTGTTTGGGGTAGAGAAGGGACAGCCCACCAGAGGCTTGTGCCCCAGTTTGGTCCCCTAAAGCAATTTTAGCCTGGGCTGCTACCAAATTTTGATCAAGGTATGATAAAATATGACCCACAGTTCCACCTGTAAAGACAAGAAACATATTTTAAAATTATAAGAAGTGAGAGGCATTCCACACTTTATTAAATCTCTCTTGGATGTTGCATGTAACATGCAGGCCGTGTGCAGGTGTGTGTCTTATAGCACTGAATGAATTCCCCTCTGTTCCATCCCTTCATTGTTCCATGGCCCTGTTTTCCTCTGCATTCTACATT
Organism: Plestiodon gilberti rubricaudatus; assembly: GCA_026170595.1. Classification (NCBI taxonomy): domain Eukaryota; kingdom Metazoa; phylum Chordata; class Lepidosauria; order Squamata; family Scincidae; genus Plestiodon; species Plestiodon gilberti. Next base: position 19,466,211 of record JANXHW010000002.1, on the reverse strand, counting down.
TGTCAGAGGGAAAACTCGCCCAAGTCCTAAGGATGATTTGGAACTCATCTGAAAGGTTTGCACACGAGCCATTAGACAACATCATTTGGCCTTTGAAACTTCCTCTGGTTCAGGAGTTGTACTGACTGAGAGAGGTGATCTGACCTGATTAGGAAGTTCTGTTTTGTTGCCCTAACTCCTGAACGATCTTACTATAACTGGAATGATGCATGTACGCATTCAGGGGAACCAAAATACATATGTTGCCAGAAGTAGTGCCACTTTCCTGAGTAATCACAGAATTAAAGTCCATAAATACTCTCAGATGCCCCTAGGAAACGCACCTGTGTGCAGTAACGCGCGTCATTCCTTATGCAACTGGGCTTGGAAAGTACACTTACGGAGGACCACCAATGGAAATCTTCAAGGGAAGGAAGGAGTTCAGGTGAGGTTAGCACTTTTTTCTGGTAGGGCTGGTTCCCAAAATAAAGGGATGGGAACCCTATTTCTCGTTATTTTAACAATATCTGGGAGTGATATTTGAATGTAAACTTTTGTTCTGATAATAAGGAAGCTCTCAAGCAGGGCTGTGCTGAATTGGTGTGACTTTTGCGGCGGCAATCCCCCAGATTGCCGCTGCCATGCTGTCCCCGCCCCTTAAAGGGGCAGAGGACAGCTTAGGTTCTCAATGGTGGGTCATGACCCACCACTTTGAGAACTGCTGGTTTAGATCAAGGGTGGCCAACCTTTCAACATGAATGCTCCTGACCCTTTAATGGTGGTTGTATAGGTGAGGGCATTTCAGCAGGTTCAACTGTTTTAGCAGCACCATCAGCAACTGCAGCTGCCAAGTTTCTGTCTTGTACACAACTCTTAAGAATGCAGAAGCCCTAATAGTGGAAGGTTGGCCACCGCTGGTTTAGATGCTCATGAGGGTTTATATTATGAGGCAGAGGCGGGGAGTTCAAAAGTGATTAGAGAAGGGATGTGGATCAAGTCTCTGACTCCAAGTCTCAAGTCAAACCCAAGTCTCTGGGTCCAAGTCTCAAGTCAAGTCCCAAGTCTTTGCCCCCAAGTCCCGAGTCTTTGGTTGTGAGTTGCGAGTCCCTATCTATTTAATGGGGAAAGTGGGTTTAAAACTGAATAAAATTCGACTTGTCGTAAAAGGCTCCAAGTCTCAAGTTGAGTCTTTTGGCAGTGCAATCCTGTGCAACCTTGCACCGGTGTAACAGTAGATGCACCGTTGTAACAGCAGATGCACCTGTAAGTGCACTTACATCGGTGCATCTACTGTTACACTGGTGCAAGGTTACACAGGATTGCACTGTGGGTCTTTTACAATGGTCGAGTCAAGTCCGTGTGAAGTCCTTGATGCGACTTGAGTCCGAGTCAATAGACTCAAGTCTACATCAGATCATTAGAGTCAAGCTGAGACAGGTGTTTTCTGTGAATAACAGTTGACTGAATAATTGTGAATAATAGTTATTCAAATACTTTTTGTCTAATAGTAATTCTATTATGTATTATTACTAATAATAGAAAGAAGAGTGAATAATTGTTTGATAATTAGAAACATTCAGTTCGAGAAGGAGCCTTGTAAAAAGCTCTTATTGGAAGTTAACACCTCGATTTATTTGACTGGATGAGAAAAACAGAGTTTCTCATTTCTGTTTCTTGACGTGGATTTCGTACAATTGCTTCTGCACGTAACCATTTATTTTATTGAAACAAGTTTTCCAACTGAGTCACACCGAAAAAGAGGATCTTTTCTAATAAAGAGAATATGCCAAACACATTCTTGTAACAATATTATGCAAAGATTTTAAACATTGTTTTGTAAAATCTTTTCCTTTTTCTAATTTCCTTGCACTTTTATCCCCTTCCCCCGGTGGAAAGCCCCAGAGGCCCCAATGGGCCTCCTCGGATGCGCGCCAGCTCTTTAGCTGGTGCATGTCTGGGGAGGCCGTGTAAGGCCGACCCAGCCCAGGAACGGGCTCAGGATATCAGCTCAACCCAGAGCCGATATCCCTGCCCCCTCCCAGGCCGGACTGGCGAATGGTCCCCTCCCCTACTACCGCAGCTCACCATTCCCATGCCCCTGCGCCAACCCCTTACCTAGGTCGGCTGGTGCGGGTTGTCTTGGACAGTGGAGTGAGCGGCGCTGACCTCCACTCCGGCACGGCTTACTCCAGAGGAGCGGCAAAAGCGCCATACGGCACTTTTGCAACTCCTTAGGAGTAAGCGGCCTGTTATGTAGGATTGAGCTGTAAATTTGGGTATTTTTGACCACTTGTTTGATTAGTAAAGTTTTGTTTGTTTGTTTGTTTTGCAACTGTAGGTGGCGTGAAGGTAAGTCTTTCTTGTTTTTTAGCTTCAAAAGCCTGGCCCCAAATCAACAAAGTTAAAAGGAGCAAAATTTGTGCATTATTTTTTTGTGTTAGTTCAGTCACAGCAATCAGAATAGAAACATCAGTTTCCCCAAAGCTTTCTGGACGCGTAGCCAGACTTCCAGTAACATGGCTGAGCGACTGTATGTCATAGTATGTCACATAACCGCCATGCGTTCAGCTCCATTTACCGTCGCCTGAGTTTCCCAATATACTTGCCATGTTCTTGGCTTGGTGCTAAAAAGCCAATTCTGTGTTCCAGTGTCCTTCCCTGCTGCTGATTTATATATAGCAATTCTAAATGATGCCACCCTACAGGCACATTTGAAAAATCAGAACGCTGCAGGCTTTTTAGTAGCTGACTGGAGTACAATCTTGCTTCAACACTTGTCGTGATGAACTTCCCAACACTCAGTCTTCTTTCTCGGAAATACATTTCATTGAAATTGGACAATGGGGATTTTACCAAGTAATTATGTCTGGGATCAGGCTATCTGAGTGCCTAAAGTTAACCACACAAGAGCAAAATAAATATATGGTTCTTGAAATGTAGACTTCCATTACTATATTTATTATTATTATCATTATTATTATTTATTAATAACAGTATTTGCGTTTCAACAAAAAGTTCACAAAGCGGTTTACAGACAAAATCAAATGAATTAAATGTCCCAAAAGGGCTGTCCCAAAAGGGCTCACAATCTAAAAAGAAATATTTTAAATATTGGCAGTGTAGCCTAGTGGCTAAGAGACTATGCTACAAATCAGGACTTCCCTGCTTTGAACCTTGTCTCTGCCATGAGTTTACCAGGTGATCATGGGCAAGTCCTTTAGCCTCAGTTCCCCAGCTGTAATATGAGGATACTATTATATACTCATGTATATGCTGTCCTCAACCTCTCCTCAAAGAGTTATTCCGAACCCACGCGTCTAGCGCAAGGTTTGAGCTTTGGCTGGTCTTTCTCAGTAGCGTGAGGGGAGAGGGATACCCTTCAGCCCCCCCCTTCCAGCTGGGGGGGGGCTTGCCCTGGCCTGGACCACGTGGCCTGCTTTAGCGCCCTCCAGCGCAGGGTGGTACTGAGTGGTCCTGCTGCTTCAGCCCCACAAGGGGTTGGCGGTGAAACGTCTGCCTTCCTCGTGAAGGGGAGGTGGCTTGGAGTCAGGGTTGGAGCACAAGCCTGGGGTGGGCTTCGGCCTGACCAGCCCCCTTTACTTCAGTATCAGACCTGTGCACACTATTGTCCTTGCCTTACTTACAAGTCTGCTGGTCTCCTTCCTCTTCCTGTACTTTAATAAAAGTGGCCCTTTACACCAATACTGCTGACTCGCATGTTTATTGGGGAGTGCACACAGGCAAAAGCTTGGTTTCCTCCTTATTACAGGTCGTTTTAGACAACATTGCAAGGTAGCTGAGAGATTGATTCTGTGCCCACAGGGAGAATGGTAGAACGGTCTATCAAACTAACCTATATCAATTGTGTACTTGTTTGAACAGATTATGAAATTACCTTGCCAAATATTCCTCCAAGGCCCAAATAAAGTATTCGTCCTGGGGAAAGAGGGAAAGAAAGGAAAGAATTTTTTTTTAAAAAAAAAAAACCTTTGCTGAAAGATTCAGATTTTTTTAAATGTTATTTAATGCTAAGGGAGGGGCTGCAGTTCGTTCATCGTAGATCACTTAGATAGATCATTTCCTTTGCATGCAGAAGATTCGGGGTTCAGTCCTTGGCATTTCCACAAGAATGGGAAAGACTGAAATCCAAGAGGGCTGCTGCCAGTCATGTAGGTAGCCCTATGGACCAATGCTCTGATTTCAAAATAAGACAGCCTCATAAGCAGAGTGTGATTACAGACCTCCACAAAAATTCCTTGGATTAAGCTCAACCTTAAGCTTAAGGTTTCTAATGTGGTTGACAGGCAACTCCACTTTGAAAAGCCACTTACAGTGCACTGTGGGGACTGTGATTGCATTACCAAAGCAGATCCAGATGTCTACTCCCTGCCGCTGCGTCCCTTAATCATAATATGCAAACACCAGGTGCATAGTTAACCCAGCAGATTCTATCATGTCTAGGATGCTGCACTCTATGGTTGCAGGAGCCCTCATCATCTCTCATCTGAATGCCAGGTGCAACGGAGTGGGGACAGAATACAGGTATCTTGTTGTCTTGTGTTCTCCCTGAGGCATCTGGTGGGACCACTGTGAGATACAGGAAGCTGGACTAGATGGACCCTTGGCCTGGTCCAGCAAGGCTCTTATGTTCTTACATTCCCTTCCCTTCTTCTATAGTCAAACTCCACTTGTAGTGCAGCAGTTAACAGACTGTGCTTCTGCTTCATTCATGGGCTCACTAGGTGGCCTTCAGGAAGTCACTAACTCTCAGCCTCGGCCTCTACCATCACCTTCAGTACAGAAATACTTCCAGGCTTTATAGGTAAGCTACAATCAAACTTCCCTTAAAACCCAGTCAAGTATCTGCCTTGACTAATGTCAATTTTCTAAGGCCTCGAGCAAAAGTCTTCCATACTTCGTTTACAGTGCAATCCTGCCCAAAGATACACAGCTGGCCTAAAGGGCCAGCCACTGCATCGTAGGCCATTCACGGGCTGCCTGGGGGCAGGTTGGGAGCACCTCAAGAGAAGGGGACATTCGTCACCTTCCCTGGGAGCAAGTCAGCCAGGGCACTATGGGCCTCCTCGGATGTATGCCAGGTCTGAAGCTGACGTACATCTGGGGTGGGGGAGTAAGAACATAAGAACATGAGAAGAGCCTTGCTGGATCAGGCCAAAGGTCCATCTAGTCCAGCTTCCTGTATCTGACAGTGGCCTCACCAGATGCCTCAGGGAGCACACAGACAACAAGATAACCTGTTTGCTGTTGTCACTCCCTTGCACCTGGCACAGAGAGAACCTACTTCTAAAACCAGGAGGTTGCTTATGGCTTGTAACCTGTGATGGACATTTCCTCCATGAAACTATCCAAACCCCTTTTAAAGGCATCTAGGCCAGGTGCCATCACCACATCCTGTGGCAAGGAGTTCCACAGATGAATTATACGCTGGGTGAATAAATATTTTCTTTTGTCCATTCTAACTCTCCCTCCACTCAATTTTAGTGCATGTCCTCTGGTTCTGGTGTTGTGCGAGAGGGAGAAGAATGTCCTTCTATCCACTCTCTCCATCCCATACATAAATTTATACGTCTCAATTATGTCCCCCCTCAGGCACCTTTTTTTCTAGACTGAAAAGCCCCAAACGCTGTAGCCTTTCCTCATAAGGGAGGTGCTCCAGCCCACGAATCATTTTGGTTGCTCTTTTCTGCACCTTTTCCAGTTCAACTATATCCACTAAGGCCAGCCAGGCCAGGGAACGGGCCTAGGATATTGGCAGAGCATGCCGCCAATATCCCCGCCGTATCCCAGCCTGGCCTGGCCCGGCTAATGGCCCCCTCCCTCCACACCCCTGCTCGCCCTCCCCCGCTTATGCAATGACTGGTGCAGGACTTACCTCCACCGGTGGGTGCCAGGTTAGGAGGGCGGCGGAGTGAGGGCTACCAGCCTCTGCACGCCAGAGTCATCACAAAGTCACACGTGCTTTACGACACGTTTGTGATGACTTAGAGCGGTGGAGCGCATGCTGCGCCACTCTATAGTTAGAGAGGATCGCACTGTTCATGAGAGATTCTAGTGGTCCAGTAGCCAACTTCCCCCTGGACTACCAGAACACTGGCAAAGTCCCTCTTCCTCCCAGTCACCAAGCTAACCAGACAGCAAACCTTGTGATGATTCATACAAGAGAGGGAAAGTGCTACTGTATCTTCCCACTTGTCAGAATGGAGGAGCTACAGCTATGACTGTCTAAAGTTTTTTACCGTGTGAGGAAACGCTGAAATTCTACTCTACACATGTTGATTGGTGCAATCTCTGAAAAACACAGTTTAATGACAATTTAATGTGACAAAAACATTTGCATGTCCTCAATGAGAGCCCTTTAGATTAGATTAGCTTTTGTGCTGCTGGCATGCCTTTGGGCCAAAATAAACACCGCAAATCATTTGCTGCAAAGCAAACGGTTTAGGATGTTGCCGATTTGGAAGATGACAAGACTCAGCTTTCATACAAGTCATACCCCACCACCGTAGGGCTGGTTGACTAATAGCAGGTATTATGATGGAGCTGCGAGGAGGGAACACCACTAATCAACTTGTTGCCAGTATTCACTGAGTGAATGGCCCTGGCTGACATGACTTATTTCCAGATCAGTTGGAAGAAGCAATATTCTTCTGTTTTTGTTGACCTCTGTTAACTCTGAGATAATTGGATTCAGAGGGAGCCTTACACTTGAAAGGAGAAGATTGCTCAACTGGGACACCTTGTGTTTATATGGCTCTTCTTCCTGCCTCTGTGGGCTCAGTTCAATTTATGAGCGTCCTTTCCCCACTATGGGGAATCAGCAATGAGGACCCATGGCACTATAGTTGAGCAAATGCCTGAATAATTACACGCATATCCTCAAGAGTTGATCATATTAACTAATCTCATGAAGCTTTGCAGGGAACTTCCAGTCCAACGACAAGAACATGTCTTTGCTATCTGTCTTTTTTACTTCTCTCTCATGGTACTGACAACAAAACCGCCACAGGAGCCATTTTGTCTGTTATAATGATGAAACGTTGGCAAATGAGGAGATCCTGGGCTGAAGCAACCGTCTTTCTCAGTCAAGCATGGTGTAAAAAGCAACTTGATGAGTGATCTTGAAAACGCTGAAGCGATTGCTGACTGGTTTGAGTAATTTTGGATAATCACCTTCGGGTCTAAAATTTGATGCAAATGCTTTGGGAATGTATCCAAACCTATTTATTTTAGAAGACACAACAGGCTTTGACAAACTAAGATTAACTAAGATGATTGCAAGTGGTTCTCTACAGATGAAACACTACTGTTCTTTATACTGTTATGCCTGGAAAAATATCCCTCCACAATCTGCAGGTTCTATATTTTCCTATTAACTGTGCAGCCTGCTAGCCAGGCCTTCTCCTCCTGTCTCCATCCTCACACACTATCCAGGGCCATGTTTTTGGGAGGTCTTTCAGCAGTGGCATTCCCAGCCCTCCCGGCGCCTGGGGGGGCGGGGTTGGAGCGCCCCCACAAGCAGCCGGGCTCGGGGCTGAGCGCCCCTGCGCCGCGTCCCCGGCCTTCGGAGGCTCCGCTCCGGAGACCGAGGACAAGCCCTCCAAAGAGACCGCCCAGTTTGGCGGTCGAGGGCTTTCTGAGAGGGATGAACGCGACGCCGGCTTTTATAGGGTCTGCGCATGTGCAGAACCTTTCTGAGGGCAAACGGGCAGCCCGTTCATCCCTCTCAGAAAGCTCTCGACCGCTGAACTGGGCGGTATCTTTGGAGGGCTTATCCCCGGCCTCCGGAGCGGAGCCTCCGAAGGCCGGGGACGCGGCGCGGGGGCACGCCAGCTGGGCTCCGCTGCCGCGCCGCTCTGCGCAGCCCCGAGCCCAGCTGCCGCGCCCCCGCGGCCACTCGGCTCTTAGGGGGGAACACACCAGCTCCCCCCATGTTAGAACGCCTCTGTCTTTCAGGACTTCCCAATGGGCCTTTAAACCACCTGTGGAGGAGTGATTGGGAAGATCAGGGCTTGTGAGCTTAGCAAACGCTTGAAGATGCCCTTCCCTGTATAGCCTTAACCTGATTCTTCCTGACCTCACCTCTTTTCCAAGTGCCCAGCACAGAGTTCAAAGGGTAGCTCTGTTGGTCCACTGGACTCTCCTCCATGGGCCCACTGTTTGCTGCCCCAGCTGACTTTTAGTTCCAGACATAACACTGCTACATGTAGAGTTGCGGTCAGTGTTTACATGCAGAACTTGATGCAGTTGTAAGAAATTTCAGACAAAGCCGAGAACCAGATGGGAAATTTTCAGATTCATGTCATGCTTGGAGTCAATAAAAAGAAGAGTGAGACAGCTCACAAAATGGAGCTGGCCCTACCTCTTGACCAACATGCATGAACAGTGATGAAGAGATCTTGGATTTGGAGAGCAGGATTATGAAGTGAAGAAGAAGCTGGCATGCCAAGGGAAGGAAAGTTGTGTAGTGGCTACGGGGCTGAGCTGTGAACCAATACCTCTCTGGTTCAAATCTGACCTCTACCATGAATTCAATGGGTGATCTCATTCTCTCTCAGCCCGCTAACGCCAACTGCAACTTGGGGTTAATCATACTGATTTGCTTTAGGAGGTTGTCATAAGGACAATTGTTGAGCTGAATGCTCATGAAGCACTTTGAATCTACTATCTAAACGCAGGCAGCCCAATCCATTGAAAATCCCAGCGCAATATCACTGGGGCAAGTCCGCATTGATCCGTGCAAGCAGAACAAGTCTGGAAAGGGGGTTTGAATACAGCATGCGCCAGTGATCCCGCCCCCTCCTGGGCCTGATCTGCCTACCCCTGCCCTGTTGCCCCCTCCTGCACCCCTGTTCAGCCCCCTCCCCGCCCTCCCTCACCCTGTTCCACCCCTGCGTGGGGTTTACCTGGTCCAGCGGGTATCCCAGGGGGACGTTTTCCCGCTGGCACGCCTGGAACTCATACTGTCACAAAGCGCTTTATGACACTTTTGTGACAGTGGAATATGTGTTCCACCAGTGCGTTCCTTAGTACGAATTGGGCCATAAGTGTACATTACCTCCTCCACCCTGTCTTGTCATTTTTTTTTATTTTAAAAATAATTAATTCTGTAAAAGTGTGTGCAAAAACTCCGCTGACATACAGGAACTTGCCAGTGCTTAATAACTGCCTAAATTCAAAAATAATTTAATGCGGTGAAGTAAATTTCCTCTTTTGGCTTGCAATGTCATGTGCTAGAATATTGTATTCAGGCTGCAAGATGAGACAGATACTGCACAAAGGAATGAATCAAATAATGATTATAATAAGCAACCACCTTCAGCGCTCCTGTATCCCAACATTATGTTCTCGTATTCCATTCCCCTTTGGCTCAGAACAAGAACCTTGCTTGCCAGATGTGCTGGAATCTGTGGAAAATGTGAAAGAGGCTTTAATAACAGGAAGAAACAAGCAATTTTCTTTTGTAAATATCGATGTCTGCAGCGCTGCCTTCACGTTTTAGGCTGAACAAGGTATTACCACGTGTAACACTACCACTGCTCCGCTTTATAAGCTGTCACTTGTAGGGATGGGGAGAATCCACAGTGCAACTTCATCACATCATCACACATGTTGCATGACTAAACATTAGCAAAGACAGGAACGATGGTTCGGCTGCCACACTTCACACATTCATGAGTCCATTCATGTCAATTCATGAGTTCTTGTCAGGGCTGGTCCATTCATGAGGCCAGCTGAAGCACTCGCCTCAGGTAGCAGGTTGGTGGGGGGAGCCCATTTTTGTCTACCCACTTGCCTCTGCTGCTTCTCCTCCTTCTACCCCCAGATTGGAAAAGAGGGGGACAGAGAGGAAGAGGAAATGTAGAGAGGAGGAGAGTGTGAAGCTAGAACATTGGAAAGAGGGAGGAGCAGAGACTGGCACATCATCAGGTAAAATGGGAGGTCTTGGGCCAGCCCTGGTTCTTGTGCTTATCTGTGGGTGACTGGCAACTGTGTGACAATGGGACTGTGACTGTGACTGTGACTGTGGGAACTGTGGGATCTGTGGGTGACTGGCAACAATTCCTTCCTGGTTGTAGGAGTAGGTTTTCTTTGTGCCAGGTGGAAGGGAGTGGCGACAGGATACAAGTATCTTGTTGTCTTGTACTCCCTGAGGCATCTGGTGGGGCCACTGTGTGATACAGGAAGCTGGACTAGATGGGCCTTTGGCCTGATCCAGCAGGGCTCTTCTTATGTTCTTATGTGAAGTCCTTATCCTTAAACAACCCATGCAGAAATAGACCAGATGTTCATGTGACAAAGGTTCAATAGACCATGTGAACATAGTCATGACTTTCCTGCATGTTCATTCATGCCTCTTGTTTTCCTCCACTTCTTCCAACCAATCTCCATGTGAACTCAGCTCTTCCATTTGGCAGAAAAAGGACTTCCTATTTTCCAATCAGCGGAATATCAGAGGGGGACCACTAGGCTCAAATTATTTTTATTCTTAATTTACACTCAATGGTCTTAGAGGTCACTGATTTCAAGCCAAATCCAGAAACGACTGGTTCACGATGATTTATTGCTTTCTTGACATAAAACTGAGGAGTTAGCCTTAAAAGTCAAAGGCTACATTGAATGTTTATATTCTCAGCATGTGGATTTTGGCATAATGTTTTCTACAAAATAAGACAACACAAGAAGAAATCATTCTGTATGACAGACAGTTTAGTATATTTAGGATTGTATTACTTGACTGCAGTTGGTGCTGGGTCCACCCCATTCTGCAATCAGAAAACCCAGAAAAATCAGAAATCAGAAATGTGACTGTTGCTATCAGTGGAAGAAGATGGTGGTAATTTACAGTGCAATCCTATCCAACTTACACCACCGGTGTAACCAGCGGTGCAGCGAGAATGGGAGGCTCCAGAATGGAAGGGGATTCAAATCCCCTCCAAAGGGGGATTCAAAGGGGATTTGAATCCCCTTTCCATTCTGGGGCCTCCCATTCTCGCTGCACCGCTGGTTACACCAATGGCGTAAGTTGGATAGGATTGCACTGTTATTCATATAAAAATAGCTATAGGCCGTTATTTTTTATTGAAATAGATTGCACAGGTAACAGCATCAAGATTGCTGGCAACGTTTTCCAGAAATCTTCTCCACTGGTCAATGAAGGGGATCTTTTTGCTATTGTAACTCCCGAAGCAAGTTCCAGGCATCAAATGGACAAATAAAAAGTTCTATTTTTTGCATCCAAAACCGAACCTCACAAAAATTCGGTTCAGCATTCGTAAAAGTTACACTAGCTAATTTCAGACCTAATCACGGTTGTCCTTCCCCAAATTCTTCCTACTCATTTATGCAGTACAGCTTGCATCCCATTTATTCGATTAGACCTTTGGGATTCATCTTGATGCTGTTAGATTTTCCATGCATTCTTCTTTCTGGCATCTCGCAAGTTTGTGAAGCAGAAATGCTTGAGAAAAAAAGGACCCTCTCTCCCTTGATTCTCAAAAGCAAATACTTTGCCAAAGAGACCTTCCTCCCAAATTCCCACAGCTCAAATCTTAAGTCATCCTTTTGATAAATCCTAGCAGAAAGAAAATTGTTGGACTGTTTGCTTGTTGTAGTAATTCAGTATGTCAAAAGTAAAGCCATGCTCTTAGGCATATGTGATCTATGATGTATCTACATAGACTCACTTTAGTTAATATGTACTCCTGAAAAACAATCTGTTAGAGACAGAGAATGCTTAATCCCTATCCTTGCAATTGGTCTTGAAGCTCCCAAAGATAATAATAGAATACATTCTTCAATTCTTTGTTTTCTGCATTCAATAGCATTCTATAGGAAATGTACACTCACAGGGACTCACAACAGTATACAGTTGGCCCTTCCTCGTGTTTGGAACCCGCAGATTTGACTCACTGTGGGTTCTGAATCTGCAGTAAGATGGCTTCAGAAAGCCTCCTGGAGGCTTCTTAAAAGCACTTCCAGTTTTTCTGAAAAACCGCAAGTGCCTTTCAGAAGCTTCCGAGAGGCCTTTTGAGAGGCGGGGAGGTTGCACTTGCACACAGTCTCCGCGTGCCTCAGAAAGCCCCCTGGAGGCTTCTAAAGGGCATTTCCGGCTTTTCCAAAGTCCCCCCCCCATGGGTTTCATTACCCGCAGATCTCATTATCCACAGGGGATCCTGAAATGGACCATCGCGGATAACGAGGGTCAACTGTAGAAAACAAACATGCCATCTTAACTGGAGTTAACAACCTCTGTGGTTGTTTGCTATCTGCTTGAGTCTGTAAAGATCTACCTGGCTCTTGTTTTAATGCCATCATTTCATTTCATTTTATCACTCTGTAGGCACATTTTGTTTGCATTATTGAAATCACTTCATTGTACCGTCACTTTGGGAATCTACCAGGATTCAAAAGAGGGCTAAAAATAATCTGAATGAATAAACATTTTTTTAAAAAAAAATTGTAGTACCATTACAGAAGCAATAAAGATTCAAATTACTTACAACTAGGAATGCTTGCAAGAAAAAAAAATGGGTGTTTACTTGCTAGCACAAGAAAACCTAAATTCCTTATGGTGGATCCCCTTGCACGGGTCATTCTATCAGTTAAATGGTATCATGGAGAATATTTGAATATAGAAACAGAAAAAATAAGAATTCCAGTGATAGGTAGAGAAAGAGATGGACTCATATGGCCTATGGAAATGGCAACAACTTAATGGAGGCTTTGGACAGGAATGGAACATTATTTTCCTTTTGCCAATGGGTTTTCTCAGACCTACATGAGCTCTTTAACTAGCACAAGTCCAAGGAAAGAAAAGGGTCGTGCCGGCTCCTGCCGGAGGGGATAGCATCCGGTGCAAGTCACCTACGTTGGGTGACACCTCCTCCTGCCTCCATCACACCCCATGTTCTGCCCTCCCTCGACCCCGTTCCGCCGACTTACCAAAGTCGGTGGGCCTGCTTTGTCCTGCCGCCACGTGCAAGGCTGCTCTGGCCTCTCTGGTGGCTTTCCAGAAGTGTGTGGTTTCACATGCTGCCAGACCACTGTTTCCATTGGCCAGAGGCCTGGTGGAGCCTGAGGAGCACCTGCCCTGGGCGTTCTGCCAAGGGGGACACAATCGGGCATGTCCCTCAGGCACTACTTCCCAAAAAGCACTACTTCCCAAAAGCACTACTTTTACACTGCATAAGTGCACATGTGACTATTTGGCACACCTCCAATAAAGACTGCTCTATCATTGAAAGAGACAGCTCCTTGATGCTTTGGAGGTGAGTTGAGAAACCGACTCGGGGATTTTTTTTTTGGGGGGGGGTAGGAGTGGTGTTGAACCTTTCTATAAGCAGATGGGGTTTAAGAGTGTCATGCTTGGGGGAGAAGTAAAGATTGTTCTGACTTTGATAGGGACTCAAAGAACACTGAAAGGAACACGATACAGGCATAAGAACCTACGAACTGCTTTCCTGGATCTGATCAAAGAACCCTCTACCCACTTACTCAGTGGAATTTACTGCTGAATAGACATGAAGGTTTGTGCCGTACGTTTCACTGAACTCTACAGGGTTTATTTCAGAGCAAACATGCCCTGATCAAGTGATTAGGTTGTGGGTCATGGCTGGAGCATTGTTTGTCCCCCTGTTCCCCTGACTCCTCTTTTTCCAGCTTATTGTCCATATCTTCCTGGAAGTAAATCTCACTGGAAGTTTCTACAGAGTAATCATGTCCCGATCAGGGCCTCTGAGAGGAATTTTAACAGGGGGTACAAAGTTTATTTTGGGCCCCTTCTCAAAGGGGAAGGGGGCAAAACAGGGTGGGGAGAGGACAGCAATAGCCTGAAAAGTCTGGAGACCAGATCTACCAGGCTTCCCGATGCGGCGCCCCGGTCTACCAACCTGGTAGACCTGTTCCGGCCATAGTCTTTCACTCTCCATGAGGCCAGCTGAGATCCCAGGAAATGTCTGGGCCCCCTCCTTTGGCTCCTGGGCCCCCCTTTTGACCCTGGGCCCAGGTACAATTTACCCCCTTTACCCCCCTCTCATGGGCCCTGGTCCCACTCCTACTTTAAGCCTGCCCCTAGTCTCGCTAGCTGTGCTTCCAGTCTTCTTGGCTCTGCTCTGCTTGCTTGAAAGCCCCTCAGAGTCCAGTGGGACTTGCGGCCGGCAGAGAAACAGCCGCTGCTACTCTTCCAAGGAGGGCAGTCAGGGGGCATCGCTGGTTGTTCCTCCCTAGGTGCTGAGGCCTCAGCAGCTACTTGAGGATGCCCAGCACGGATTCCAGCCCTGGCTTCTGGAAAAGAGCATGATTTCAATACAGACTCTTTAGCGCAGTGTTTCTTAAACTGTGGGTCCCACTTGGTGGGTCGCGGCCCGATTTCTGGTGGGTCCCTAATTGCTTCAAGCCCTGAGGCTATTCAAAAGTAAGATAGCTGCTAATTGCCCTGCAAACAGCTGAGCTCTTGCAGTTTGCAAGCTTGTGTAAATTTAGGGAGATAAATGTTTTGAGTCTTTTTTGGTGTCCCCCCCCCAGTCTGTCAACGATAGGTAGCAGGTGAAGGCTGGGTCACATAACTAAGCCCCTTAAGCCTTGAGGCTATTTAGGGTTGCCTCATTACGAGAAATGGATTGAGTTTTTTTGCAAACAAACACATAAATATATTACTTGTAAATAAATAAATAAATAAATAAATAAATAAATAAATATATAATTGCTTTCTAGATCACCTTTTTTGTTAACATCTCATAAAGGTGGATCCCAATGGAGTGTCATTTTAAAAAGTGGGTCCCGGTGCTAAAAGAACCACTGTGTTAGCGTTTCTTCACAAGCAATTTTGTCGAAACTCGGATTATGATAGTCTTATACTTCCTAGCCTATTAACATGGAGACATAAATGCACAGAAGCCACTCCTGCTACTGTGTGCATTTAACCCAAGGCATTACAGTAAGACATTCTTCCTTTTGGGATAATATAAGAATAGACATAATTAACAAGTCAGCTTAGAAATGATAAATTGGAAAGATACGTTTAGGGCATGCCTTTTGCCTGGGAGAAGAAAGCATATTTTACTCACTTTCTCCCACCTCTAACAAGAAATGTCTTGCATCAGACATGAAATTGGTATGATTTGGCACTGTGAAATGTTTTCTTGTTTAACCCTCTGAGCTTTTCCAAGTTGGCGTTCCTCTTGTGTACAGAAAGCTTCGGCTGAGTACGGGTTCTGCAGTTGGACTTGAATATTGCTTTCCGTCTATGTCCAGGTTCCCACTGAGCTGGATCAATACCTATCTCCTGATCCAGCCAATCATGTGGAGGACAGCGCAAGAGAGCCTCCCCTCTCTGCCCACCACGTACGCCGTTCCTGCCCTCACCATCTCCACAGGGGTAGAATGTACCGATAACACATAGGATTATATTGCATGGTTAGCTTCCTTTGCTGAATCCAGAAACTAGCCACACTGTTTTATCCTACACATATTGGATTGTATGCACATTCACACAATCACATGTCCCCACATGGATGTGCAGGGACTGTGGAGGGGGGCCAGCATGCCAGGTGGGTGGGGAGGATAGGCACACTCATACATCTTTCCACAAATGGGCCAGATTGGGAGGTAAGCATCCTCG
This sequence comes from Plestiodon gilberti rubricaudatus, assembly GCA_026170595.1. Classification (NCBI taxonomy): domain Eukaryota; kingdom Metazoa; phylum Chordata; class Lepidosauria; order Squamata; family Scincidae; genus Plestiodon; species Plestiodon gilberti. Next base: position 19,450,592 of record JANXHW010000002.1, on the reverse strand, counting down.
GACATGGCTATTAAACCCTTATATCCTATTTCGTTGCGCATCGTATCGAGCCACGAAAGTTCCCAGTTTACATCCTTGGATCTCTTTGCTGAAAAACATACACACAGGAAATGGACTTTGAAAAGAGGACACAACGGTAGGGCAGACCCCACTCCCTGAAGAAGAATGTTTATCCTGATGGATGGAAAAGAAAGCACTCCAACTGGGTTGATTAGAGCGGACGAATAAACAAAATGAAGAAAGGCCTCTTGGGGCTCTTAAGACTAAAATCCTGGCCTTCTATTCCAGAGAGTGAGTTTGCTTCAAAGACTCTTGAACTGGAGACACAAGGCTCTTGGGAAATTGACTACCTGGCATCCCATTGGTAAACACATGGGCTTGGAAAGAAATTCCATCTCTTTCAGTAGCATTTAGGTCAAGGCACATCTGCACAAGACTGCAGGATTTATGAATGGTTCCTGATATGACTTCGGTTGGATTTCCAGGGACTGAATCAAGGTGATGGATTTGGGGAGTCGCTTCTGGTGGCTGAACTAGATGATACATGTGAGTTCTGGGACTGGAACTCCCCCATTTTTTCCTATATAAAAAAGCAGTTGAGGGAGGTCTTTAGATCGTGGCTGCAGTGCAATGGGGTGTGGGTATCTAACGCTTTGCAAGTTACTTAAATTTTCCCGCCAAATGCTGCTATTAGCCATGGAGAGGAAAAGTTACAAATGTGTTCCTGTAACTTTACCCCTCCACAGCTTATAGCATGGGGGTGGGGTGGGAGGGTGACTGATTTGAAGCAAGGCCATGGCATTGGGTCAATGGGTTAGTTAAACCATTCCTCCCCATACCACAGCCTTGATCCAAATGGCTGTCTCCTGGTGGTTGCTTTCTAAGAGAGAAAAAAAAAACACATGTGAATTCTCATACAATGTGTTGTTTGGCTCTTTGCCCCCAAGTTCCGAGTCTTTGGCTGTGGGTTGCGAGTCCCTATCTATTTAATGAGGAAAACGGATTTAAATCTGAATAAAATTCGACTTGTAAAAGGCTCCAAGTCTCGAGTCTTTCGAGTCTTTTACAATCGCCGAGTCGAGTCATTGACGTGACTTGAGTCCGACTTGAGTCTGAGTCAATAGACTCAAGTCTACATCACTGCCAAGTTCTCACTGAACTGTGGAACCACTGAGGTTCCCACATTATGTCTCATTTAGCCCTTTTTTGTTGACATCCATTATTTGACACCTTGTGGTTAAATAATAAACTGACAGCCCAATCCTATCATAGCGGTCTTCTCCCAGAACTCGTTCCCAAAGTGGAACTTATGCATTGGGCTCAACATGCAAACATTCTGTGATCGTTCATTCTTACAACAAGCAAGTCTTCTTGATGTATGATTGCACCAAGATTTGGTCTCTATTGTTCCCTTGAGGGGCCCACATTTTATACAAAGTACTGTGAGTACATATTTTGTTGCACCTTTCAGTTTCTTAAATTCATTTTTGACGTGACTCTATAATTGGTTGTATCAAGATTATTTTTACAGGGCATTTTAGCACCGCACAGCAGCACATGTGTGCATTCATAAAATACCACTCAAAAAGAATCTTCATGCAAGCACACATCAAGAATTCTTGCTTGAAGATGCTTGCTTGTGATGCTTGAAGATCTCATCCTCTGTTCCTGGAAATACCATAAAGTGTCTTGGTTTGAATTGAGTTTTGGAATTAATATTAATAATTTTCTAGTTAAAGAGGCATTCAGCAAGTTTGGAACTCAGGCCAGAGCAGTAGCGTCATTAGGGGAATGCAACCAGTGCGGGCCGCACCGGGCACAAAGGTCAGGTAGGGTGATGGAATTGCTGCCCGAATCTTCAGGCTGCTGTCACTAGGACTGGAGTGGTGGAAGGCTGGTGAGCGGAGCTTCGTGCTGGTGTTTGAAGGGCCCTCTCACCCATCCTCGCGTTTGTTTGGCTCCAAATTGGAGCATCCTAGTAGCAGGTGGCAATGACGCGATGCCGTGATAACATATCACTTTGTTGCCAAGCTACTTCTGGGTTTACGAGCCCCATGCCTGCACACCAGGCTCCACCAACCCCAGCGCTACCGCTTGGGCAGAATGAATCCACAGAAAAATCAAGAAACGGAATGGAGAAAATCTGGACCCCATTCATGGGTGGTTAAATTTGGTTATTTGGGGGCCGGGCAAATTCGGGCCTTCCGTGACAGCAGTGGTTTTTCCAATGACCTCTAGCTGGTGGCCGCTATGTTGTTACTAACATCATTCCAGGACATTTGGGGGGGGGCTATAGGAGGACCACCACTGCCATGGCCAAATAATAAAACTGAAAAGAGGCAGCAAAATAGTGAAAGACGTTTTGTATCCCCTTTGAGCCATTAAGCCCCCTTTATAAAGCCACACACACACACACACACACACACACACACACACACACACACACACACACACACACACAAATTCAGCTAAAGTTCTCCTGGAACTTTTTCACTTGGCCTTTGGAAAATCTGCTCATGCCTAGTTACTATGGACATACTTTCAATGTATTTTAAAAAGCTGAGGTCAAATACTCTTCGGCTGAGAAGAAAAGAAACATGTCATTTGAAAAAAACATGTTTAGAGTTCCATCAGTGTTTATAGCCCTGGATCTTTTTGGCCTCAGTCTAATTTCACAGGCTATTTCTGGAAAATGGGGAATAAAAAGAAGTGGAGGAGGAATTCCCCTTTTTTATATATATCGGGAGTCATTACATTCCAAACACAGAAACGTCCAATGAAGACAGGACCCTGTCTTTATGGAGGAAGATTTATTACCTGAATCACTGAAGGCGTCAATATCAAATCCTCAAGAGACTAAAGTTCATTCATTTTTAACTCACAAGTGGTATGTTTTGTCTCGAAAACCACTTCCTGTTGCCATGCAAGCTGGCAAGATGATGGAGCAGATAAGGGAAGAAAAACTGCATTCTCGGCAGATGCCTAAGAGCCCAATCCTATCCTTTCCCCTGCCATAGCATGCAGCCATGCCAAAATGGGCTGTGATGTATGCTATGGTGGTGGTGGTGGGGGGAGATCCCTAGACAACATTAGGGATGGTTGTTAGTGTGAACATACTTGGAGGTCTCTTAGGTGGTATGGGTGTTGGATATGAGCAAGTTACTTTCATTATTAAAAACATTTATATATTGTTTTTTTCAATAAAAAGTTCACAATGTGGTTTACATAGCAAAATAAATGGAGAAGCGCATTCCCGCCCCAAGGGACTCCTAAGCTTGAAGAACAAGACAGAACAGGGACAGCAGTAAACAGTAAAAGATGTTGTCACCACTTATGCCCAGCGACCAGATTTGGATAGACACGATTTAACACAAAAAAGGTATCAACATCAATCTAAACTCTCCTACCTCTTCTACCTATGCAAGAATGCTTCCAGGCATTCAATTATGCTCTCAGCGTCCTGAGCAAATATTGCAAAGCAAGTGAAAATAAAAAGATTAATAAAAAGAAAGAAAAGAAAAATGAAAAAGAAATGGTTGGGGGAGAACTGGATGAAACCCAATGAGTTATGAAGCCAATTATTTATATCTAGGTCGTGACATGTTACTGTAATGAGAGAACTTTCTGGCCAAGATGTGGTTGATTATTATTCTTGAACGATATTAAAGAAAGAAAGAAATCACTGCCCTTGAATTTCTCATCAGCCCCTGTTCCCTTGGCTCCAAGGTCATGCGCCCTCCTGCTCCCATGGCTTGGTGGGATTTTCCCGAGCCCATTTCTCATCCTAATGCATTCTGTCTCCTTTTTGTTAGGTCCAGTAGTGGAAGCCCTGGCTGGCTGGGAGTGCAGGCATCCATCACGCTAACCAAGAAGGCAATGTATCCGCATCACCTGGCAGCTGCTGCCCTAGGCTGAGAGCTGGGATGCCGAGAAGGCTCATTCTCCAGCAGGTTGCCATATGGCTCTCAATCAAGAACAGGTGTGTTTCATTAGACCACTGCATAGCCTGGCAGTGCATGCCTGCCTCTCTTCTTTCTGTACAGCGCAGTAGCAGCAGAAGGGTGATGAAAGCAGCAAGGCTTCATTGTGAAAAGGCACCAGGCTGTCCCCTTATCTTTAGAGGTTGGGTTAGTGAGGATGTGAGAAAGGACCTTTTCTGTGTTGCCACCCAGATCAACTTAGATAACATAATAAAAAGCAGAGATATCACCATGCCAACAAAAGTTCGTATAGTCAGGGCGATGGTGTTCCCAGTAGCAATGTATGGTTGCGAGAGTTGGACCATAAGGAAGGCTGAGCGCCGAAGAATAGATGCTTTCGAACTGTGGTGCTGGAGAAGACTCCTGAGAGTCCCTTGGACTGCTAGGAGATCAAATCAGTCAATCCTAAATGAAATCAAGCCTGACTGTTCCCTGGAAGGACAGGTACTGAGGCTGAAACTCAAATATTTTGGCCACCTAATGCGAAGAGAGGACTCTCTGGAGAAGACTCTGATGCTGGGAAAGATTGAAGGCAAAAGGAGAAGGGGAAGGCAAAGGATGAGATGGTTAGACAGCATCACCGATGCAACGAACATGAAAATGAGCGAACTCAGGAAGATAGTGGAGGACAGGAAGGCCTGGCGGGATGTGGTTCATGGGATCACGAAGGGTCGGACACGACTTAACGACTGAACAACAACAAATTGTTGCTCTGTTCTTCTTAGTGTTGGTATTAACTTTTAAGTGCTTCTTTTATATTCATCTGGATGTATTTTCGATATGATGATTACTATTGTTTTATTGTTCTCTTGTTTTTATGCTTAAGTAAGCTGCCTAGACTGACTCCAGGTTTTTTTAGAAGTGGAAAAGTGGGGTAGAAAAGCCTTTAATTATTAAATAAATCTTTTCCTGTTTTCGTTTGTTACTCAAAATTGTAGCACAGTACATTTCATTTGAACATTAAATAATTCCCTCCCTCCACACCCCAGCATGGTGTCTTTTCCAGTGGCTGTTGCTGGTGACTATATACATAAGGTGACTTATATGGTTGAATTGAAATGATACCCTATTGGAATCTCTGAAACAGTTCGTCAATATATTGATGATGATGATTATATAACTGTTTCAATATATTGATGAACTGTTTCAGAGATTCCATAGGGTATAATTTCAATTTAACCATATAAGTCACCTTTTCTTACTCCTCTCCTAATCTTGGAAGAGTGTAAATATTACATTAGACCAGTGGTTCTCAAAACCCCTCACTGCAACCCACCTGCTCCCCAGCGGTGGGCCCACAACCCATCTTGTCCTCCTGTGGTAGGCCTTCTTTGGCCTCCACAGGCCTCAGAAAGCAACCAGAAGTGACTTCCACAAACCTGGAAGTAAATCGGAAGTCACTTTCCGGTTGCTTCTGGATAGGCTTACCAGATCTCCAACCGGGACAGAGTGTTAGACCTTTAGGAGAAGGAATGTGGGCAGGTGCAGCTTGTTAAACCTCAGAGTACAATCCTAGGCATGTCTACTCAGAAGCAAGCCCCATTGTGTTCAGTGGGGCTTGCTTCTAAGTAGACATGCCTAGGATTGTGCTCTAAGGTTTAACAAGCTACACCTGCCCACATTCCTTCTCCTAAAGGTCTAGTACTCTGTCCCTGTTGGAGATCTGGTAAGCCTACTTCTGGAGGCCTTCTAAGGGCTGGAAAGGCCTCCGGAGGCCATCCCAGGCCGAGCACGATGCAGGAGCAGCAGGACACGTTGAGTCATGGCTTCTGGTTGCTTCTGTTTGGCTCCAATTTGGAGCCAGAGACAAGGGCGGCCAGATGGGCCCAACTAGCCACCAAGTGGGTTGTGACCCACAGTTTGAGAAGTGCTACATTAGACTAATGTTCCCAGAGAAAGGATCTCTCTGTGCATAATGTGAGAGTTCGCCACCTTTAAAATGGCAGCTGCAGCCACTGACCCTCTGTCCACCCCCAACCATATCTTTTGCCTCTCTCTATTTTTGACTCTCTTTACTTCATCCCATATTTGACCACGTCTTCTGCTGTTGGTCCTTTTGATTCTGAACTGTCTCCACTAGATGTGCACATTTCCAGCTTTAGCCTGTCTCGGAGCTTGGCCAAGTCTTGACACAAGTGGGTGTCACACATGCACATGGGGGGATGATATCACAGTGGCAGGCTCCCCCCCCCAAAAAAAACTTTGTGCATTCCATTAGATATCAGAACGGAGTCTACACACATGCAAGTATGTATCCATGCATCCAACTATAAATGCATAGGGCATAGGCTATCTTCAAATATTTACATTAATGTGTGTAGGTCAAGGCTGGAACCTGCCACATTACTGCCACTCCGTGCCTTATGCACAGTTCTTATATTCAGTTTGAATGTCTGTAAAGGGTCAGGTGAGTGACTATTTATGAGGCTGCACTCAATGGACTCCTGGCTTGATAAACAAAATACTTGTGTTCTCAAGTGAGGATTGTCATGGAGGTCTTAGAAAAGCCACAACTCCTGAATTTTCCCTGTTCTGCAGAGCTTTAAAAGGAATAGAGCAGTAGCCATTTACATCGGATCACAGTAATTAAATCTTTGCTGAAGTAAAGAGGAAATGCCCGTTTGAAAAAGGTTTACAGTAAGTAAACTGCTTCTTTTAACTGGACGGATCATTTGTTTATGTGTCCGGAAGGTTAATGTGCTAGACATGGCATAATTGAGAATCAGAACAAGACGTTCTTCAAACAATATGCAAAGCATCTCAGCTGTTAACACAGAGGGAGCACACATGCAGGCTCTGCACCAAGAGGATAAATAGACTCAGCAGGAAGCAGCGAAGCCCACCGTCTGCCAAAAGTGAACCAAGGCAAAAGCAAATAAACTAAATGTCTCACGGGAGGGAAAGAAGTGGATAAATCAAACCCCAAAGTGATATGTCCATTCCAATATCTAAACAAAGAGCAGCGCACCTAGTTCAAATTACAAACGGAATTTAGACCCGCTTATATTTCACAGAGGAATACGAGGACGATCTTGTGCCCCCGTTTCTCATAACAGGGTCATCACTGCCTGAATATATCCCTCCCCCCATTACACTTCACTGACGGTGATTATCTGACCACTGTTTTACCTTTCAGAAGTCTGTTCCACACAGACTTCTGGAGCAAATGTGTAAAGTAAACTGACCTCGACGGTTGCTTTTTATTTATTTGTTCATTTGTTCCCTGCCTTTTTGTCTCTCTAAGAGTGTATTTTTAAAAAGCTCAGAACGCTACATAAAATGTTTAATTTTACAGTGGGTCCAGCTGGCAGAATAGCTTCAAACACAATCAGCAAAATGTACCATTTTTGAGGCTGCAATCCTATGCACGCTTACTTGGGTGCAAGTCCACTGAACTCAATGGGACTTCTTCCTAACTTCTCAGGAAACATGCGCAGCATTGCTCTGGAATCACACCCAACATCTCCTCCAAAACCAAAACTAGGCACAAAATAAGAACAGTGATTTACCAAGAGCAAACGCCAAAAGAATAGGAACTGTCCCTACTAAATATGTACTTCTTCATATAGTGGCAGTAGGTTGCATATGCATTCACTATAAGGTCTGGAAAGGATCTCATCATATACACGTTGACGGCTCTTCTCACTTCCAGGGATCCTGCTTTTCAGGATTCCCAAATGCGTGGCAAAAGTCTTCTACACATAAAGTTGTACATATGTGGGTCTTTTGAACCCCACAATACATGTGCATAGATTGGGCAGTGTGGAGAGAGGCAGAGTGCTGGAGCTTGCTGTAGGATTGGGCTGTCAGTATGTATTCTTGCAAAAGGTGACAAAGCATTCACCTGTGACAAGAGCATAGCTTGGCCCAAATATCGGGGAGTCACATTATTTAAAAAAGGATTCTATACTGGTTCAGGCTCATTACTTGCTGCTGCTGTTTTTTGTCCAAAACAATATCCTTTTTGTCCAAAACTATATCCAACTACAACAACTTTTGAACAGTACCAAAAGGCTAAAAGATATGACGCCGGAAGATGAGCCCCTCAGGTCGGAAGGTGTCCAATATGCTGCTGAGGAAGAGCGGAGGACTATTCCAAGTAGACCCAGAAAGAGTGAAGCGGTTGGGCCAAAGCCAATAGGACGTCCAGCTGTGGATGTGTCTGAGGTTGAAAGGAAAATCCAATGCTGCAAGGAGCAATACTGCTTAGGAACATGGAATGTGAGGTCTATGAATCAAGGCAAGCTGGATGTGGTCAAAAATGAGATGATAAGATTGAACATTGACATCTTGGGAATCAGCGAACTAAAATGGACGGGCATGGGCGAATTTAAGTCAGGTGACCATCATATCTACTACTGTGGGCATGAATCCCTTAGAAGAAATGGAGTAGCCCTCATAGTTAATAAAAGAGTGGGAAAGGCAGTACTGGGGTGCAACCTCAAAAACGACAGAATGATTTCAGTTCGAATCCAAGGCAAACCATTCAACATTACAGTAATCCAAGTGTATGCCCCAACCACTGATGCCGAAGAAGATGAAGTTGACCGGTTCTATGAAGACCTGCAACACCTTCTAGAACTAGCACCCAAAAAAGATGTCCTTTACATCATAGGAGACTGGAATACTAAAGTAGGAAATCAAGAAATAAACGGAACAACAGGCAAGTTTGGCCTTGGAGCGCAAAATGAAGCAGGGCAAAGGCTAACGGAGTTCTGTCAAGAGAACACGCTGGTCATAGCAAACACTCTTTTCCAACAACACAAGAGGCGACTCTACACATGGACATCACCAGATGGTCAATACCGAAACCAGATAGATTATGTGCTTTGCAGCCAAAGATGGAGAAGCTCTATACAGTCAGTAAAAACAAGACCTGGAGCTGACTGTGGATCAGATCATGAGCTTCTTATTGCAAAATTCAGGCTTAAACTGAAGAATGTAGGGAACACCACTAGACCAGTCAGATATGACCTAAACCATATCCCTTATGGGTATACAGTGGAGGTGAAGAATAGATTTAGGGCATTAGACCTGGTAGACAGAGTGCCTGAAGAACTATGGACGGAAGTTCGTAACATTGTACAGGAGGCAGCAACTAAAACCATCCCAAAGAAAAAGAAATGCAAGAAAGCAAAGTGGCTGTCAGATGAGGCTTTACAAATAGCTGTGGAAAGAAGGAATGCAAAAAGCAAGGGTGAAAGGGAAAGATATAAACAACTGAATGCAGAGTTCCAGAGAATAGCAAGGAGAGATAAGAAGGCCTTCTTAAATGAACAGTGCAAGGAAATCGAGGAAAACAACAGAATGGGGAGGACTAGAGATCTCTTCAAGAAAATTGGCGATATCAAGGGAACGTTTTGTGCAAAGATGGGCATGATAAAGGACAAAAAAGGCAAGGACCTAACAGAAGCAGAAGAGATTAAGAAGAGATGGCAAGAATACACAGAAGAACTATACAAGAAAGATCTTAATGTTCCTGATGACCACGCTGGTGTGGTCACTGACCCAGAACCGGACATCCTAGAGAGTGAAGTCAAGTGGGCCTTAGGTAGCATTACTAACAACAAAGCTAGTGGAGATGATAATATCCCAGCTGAGCTACTTAAAATCCTAAATGATGATGGTGTGAAAGTGCTGCACTCAATATGCCAACAAATTTGGAAAACTCAGCAGTGGCCAAAGGATTGGAAAAGGTCAGTTTACGTTCCAATTCCAAAGAAGGGCAGTGCCAAAGAGTGTTCAAACTACCGTACAATTGCACTCATTTCACATGCTAGCAAGGTTATGCTCAAAATCCTACAAGCTAGGCTTCAGCAGTACGTGGACCGAGAACTACCGGATGTACAAGCTGGGTTTCGAAGAGGCAGAGGAACTAGAGATCAAATTGCCAACATGCGCTGGATCATGGAGAAAGCACGAGAGTTCCAAAAAAACACCTACTTTTGCTTCATTGACTACGCAAAAGCCTTTGATTGTGTGGATCACAACAAACTGTGGCAAATTCTTAAAGAGATGGGGGTACCAGACCACCTTACCTGTCTCCTGAGAAACCTGTATGCAGGTCAAGAAGCAACAGTTCGAACCAGCCATGGAACAACTGATTGGTTCAAAATTGGGAAGGGAGTACGGCAAGGCTGTATATTGTCACCCTGCTTATTTAACTTATATGCAGAGTACATTATGAGAAATGCAGGGCTGAATGAATCACAAGCCGGAATCAAGATTGCCGGGAGAAATATCAACAACCTCAGATATGCAGACGATACCACCCTAATGGCAGAAAGTGAAGAAGAACTAAAGAGCCTCTTGATGAGGGTGAAAGAGGAGAGTGCAAAAGTTGGCTTGAAACTCAACATTAATAAAACTAAGATCATGGCTTCGGGTCCCATCAATTCCTGGCAAATAGAAGGGGCAGAAATGGAAGCAGTAACACATTTTACTTTTCTGGGTTCCAAGATCACTTCAGACGGAGACAGCAGCCATGAAATTAAAAGACGCTTACTCCTTGGAAGGAAAGCTATGGCAAACTTAGACAGCATAATAAAAAGCAGATATATCACCATGCCAACAAAAGTTCATATAGTCAGGGCGATGGTGTTCCCAGTAGCAATGTATGGTTGCGAGAGTTGGACCATAAGGAAGGCTGAGCGCCGAAGAATAGATGCTTTTGAACTGTGGTGCTGGAGAAGACTCCTGAGAGTCCCTTGGACTGCTAGGAGATCAAATCAGTCAATTCTAAATGAAATCAAGCCTGACTGTTCCCTGGAAGGACAGGTACTAAGGCTGAAACTCAAATATTTTGGCCACCTAATGCGAAGAGAGGACTCTCTGGAGAAGACTCTGATGCTGGGAAAGATTGAAGGCAAAAGGAGAAGGGGAAGGCCAAGGATGAGATGGTTAGACAGCATCACCGATGCAACAAACATGAAAATGAGCGAACTCAGGAAGATAGTGGAGATCAGGAAGGCCTGGCGGGATATGGTTCATGGGATCACGAAGGGTCGGACACGACTTAACGACTGAACAACAACAAATATCCAACTATATGTCCAAAAAGGCTCAAGGGCTTGCACAAGTACTGATCATTTGCAAATTGCCCAAAATTCTCCCTGCATCCACCTTGTCTTGTTCTAAGGCATCCATGTTTTCTGGGGATGGGGAGGGAGGGGAGACAATGGAGGTTTGAGCTCTGCGGACACCCCTAGGAGTCTTCCTCTGACTAAGAAATACATGCAGAGTGAGTTTTGGGGGGGGGGCATTGCAGATGTATCAAGACAGAATTATTTGCAAAATGAATTGGGCAAGATTTGAACAGTTCTCTAAGTAACATCACTAATTGACTTGTGAAATGAGCTCCAACAGTCACTGCATCCACAGCAACAGACACAATATATCTAATTAGCCCCACAACAAAGACTGTTGACTTTGTGGCCATGCTGGCCAGCCCAATAGTGTTGTGCACGTCCAGCTTTGCCAACTTTTGCAGAAACTCCCTGTTATATGCGGAAATGACAACTCGCTGCCTTCTGACAAAGGATATGTTTGTACACATGGAGAGAAGACCATAGTGTTCGTTTCAAAACAGGCATTGAATAAGGGCAGTAGTTCCTTGCCCATCCCTTAGCATACTTGAACAGTAATTTGATTCCAGTTCCACATGCATTTTCATTACCGCTTCCTGGTTAAACATTGCTATGGAGATTGGACGCGCGCGCGCGCGCGCGCACACACACACACACACACACACACAGAGGCCCTTTTATGGCTGCATAAACAAAATTACATAGAGCAAATTCTCACATATCTCCACTACTCCAAACTCAGCGCCAGCCAGCACTAGGTTGTTGAGGGCTCTTGGGAAAATCCCTGCTGTGGGCCTCCTGTGGTGCCCTCTGGTGGCGCATTTGGCATTACCATTGCCAGAAGTACTGAGGGTTCAGAGATCAGCCCAGCTGGGTGGAGCCTCAGTCAGTGCCCCACCTGACGGACTCTTGATGTCATCGCAGGCCAAAATATGTGTGTGAGACGAACGACCACCCAACAGAGTCATGCTGGCACGAGGGGATTCATGTTGAGAGCCATGCAGGCAAGATGGTGGGGAGCATCAGACCCAGTGACAGGGCCCAGTGACATGGCTGTGAAGATGGTGTCATTCTAGTTGTTTAAATCAGGTCTGTGGTTTCTCACTGAGCATACAGCACTGCAATCCAAAAAGTAAATCTAGGTAATGCCCGAAGGTTCTCAAAAGCAGGCCAGAACCCTCCCGCCCCCTTAGGCACGGAACCCTTCTGCCACAAAAATGCTCCTCCACACCACTTCACTTCCCTTGTATCGAACGTGGGAGAGAACACTTGCAAGTGCAACCAGGCCTGGCAAACGCCTAGGGTTGCTCCCCTGCTCTCCAACAAGTTTGCTTGTTGTTTTAAAACACCCCCTCATGCAGGCACCCCGTCATCCACCCATTGGTTGCATAAAGAGAGGAAAGCGATGTGAATCCCCACCCTCTTTTCTCATCTTGCACAAGCTCTTGGTGCAGCATCCTTCCTCCGCACTGGTCCTATCTCAAATCAACAGGGAGAGCAGAGCATGCTGGGAGCGCTCCCTGCCAGGTAGGCAGGGAGCGCAAGGAGGTGGTGGTGGTGGCAGCAGCAGCAACTGCATCTTTCCCCCTCTCCTTCTTCTTCCAGTGGCGCTGGAGGAAGACGGGGTTTCGATCCTCTTCCTGCTCACTCTCAGAGATGGGGAAGAGGATCAGGGCCTTGACCCGAGTGGCTTTGACAGGCCAGAGGAGGGCAGTGGATAGACATGGGCTTTGGAAAGATAGGGCAATCAGCAGAGGCATCATTAGGGGGGTGGGGGGCCCAAGGCGATGGGGTGCCAAGCATACTTGCCTCCAGATCTATCGCCCCCTCCGCCACTTTTTGTCTTCTTTTTGTCATCTTTGGCCGCAAGATTGGCCCACCCGCCCAAGCTCCATTCAGCTCCAAAATGCAGTCGAAAAGCGTTGGGGGGGGGGGGTTCGCGCCGCGCCACCACTGAAATTTGGCGGGGTGCGTGAAAATGATGTCATCCCCCGGGGGGGGCTTGTGGCGTCACGCGGGGGTGTCGCGTTGGCGGTCCCCCCATGGGGGGGTGCAGGAACACCCCTGGCAATCAGCTTCCTCTGAAGTTAACGAAGACTAGGCAATTAGTCAGTCCCCCCCCCCAATTGCCATAAGTCTTTTGGACAGCTTCATGAGAAGGCCAGCCCTATTTGCAACTCGTTCTGAAGACTGATCCAGACATGGATCCTGATTGGCCCAAAATGAGTTGCAATTTTTTGAACAGGGTCTTCACGCATTTTGTTTAGTCCCCCTTAAAAAAAAACCTGCACCATCCCTAGTTGAATTCATAACACTTGGGGGGAAAACCTACACTGAAGGTCTGGAACAATGGGACTGGAGGAAAAGAATAATAAACTGGGCAAATAGCCCACATATTGTCCATGGTGAAAATAAAAGCCACATTTCATTGCAGGATGAATGTAACTCCACTATGACTTCATTCCCTGGAAAAGAAACCATAGATGGCAAGCAACACTGCAAACATTTTCAGCTGCGATGAAACAAACAGTCCTTTCCAGCAAGAAATGACAATCCTCGTCAGATAAAATTACACACAGGCAATTATTTCTCAGGAACAAAGAGAGAAGCCCACGTTTTGCTGGAGTGCCAGTATTGGCTAAATTAGATGGATTAAATGCAAGGAAAAGCTGTTCTGGTTCCAGACATATTGTACCAAAGATACAGGAAATGCTTCTGCAAATGAAAATATGGCAGCACAAAGATGCAGTTGTCAGGATAGAGAAATGTTCAGGACAAGACGATTACTACCAGTTGACACCGTGCATTGTTCAAAGGAATCACTTTGGGGTCATAGTAGCCCTTCTTTTCTGTTTGTGCACTGCTTTTCTGGCAATGGGAATGTATTGTTCCTAGGCATCCAGTTAAAAAGGTTCATAGAATTTCAGCAGAGGTAAGGGGAACTCAGGAGAAAGTTGCAACAACTTAATTAAAGCTGTAATTATCTGCAAGCAGTCTTCAGCACATAAAGTGAGCCTTAGCTTTAAAATCACCCAGTTCAGACCTATTCTTAGGGATGGGAACTAAGAGCTGAAATTTCCCTGATGGAATTTGCATTGGAGGGCCACCACAAAGAAGGCGCTGAACCTGGTAGCTGCTGATCTAATTTCTGGCAGAGAAGGCACCCAGAGCAGGGTCCCACTGGGATATTTCAACATACAGTACTGTACAGCAGGGATTCTCAACCTTCTTGGCCAATTCTATCCCCTGTCATGGTTTATGTGACCAACTGTACCCCCTGCAAATTAACATAATTAATTATCTAATTAAATTATGCAAATTAATGTACAGTGTACAGTATTATGGCTGCTAGCTGACCTTTTCTTTGCTAGACAGTCTGCTGGTTATGAGTCCAGGGTGGCTGGTTGATATTTCATCAATAGCAGCTAATGTGTAAGAGGTTATTTTTCTGAGTACATCAAGAAACTCCCTGTGTTTTTGAATGAAATAACAGATAGAAATAGGATGGTTGGGAGACAGGAAGGGGCCATAGATCAGTGACGTCACAAGCTTTGTACAGTTGTCCCTCGCTATCCGTGGGGATCCGTTCTGGACCCCCTGCAGATAGCTAGGGTCCGCGGATACCAGGGTCTGAAAAAAAAGTGTTAAAAAAGAAAAAAAGGAAATTCGTGGTGTTTTACCTTTTGACTGGCCTAGAATGCACCTGGCCCAGAGCATGCTGGGTGGGCCACCAGGGGGCAAAAGATACAGTGCCGGAACTTACTGTCATTGAGAGTTGCCACGGGATCTTGCCCATTGCATGGGAGTTTTGATAGGGCTGTCTCCATTGCCCCAGCAACTGGGAAACCTGAATCTAGGGAGGTAGCTCAGGGAGGAGCCAGGGATTGCAGGAACGGCTCTGAAGGTGTTAAAACACATTGAAAGCCAGTGATGAGGCAAGCAGGGGGTTGAGGACTGTGGGTCTTCAAGAGGTTGAGCCTAACCGATAGTCTGGGGAAGCTGCTGGAGGGAGAGCTAGGACCAGGTGAGGCCTTAACCCCCTCTGCTTTTTCTCAAAGGATACCACATAGGCTCCCTTGGTAAAAGGACCGTCTCTCCTCCACTCAACCACCCTCAGGGTGGGTGTCTTTCACAACCAAGAGCATACAGTATAACTAGACTTCAGTGATTTTATTGACTTCATCCAACATGACACCCCTGTATGATAGCTGGAGGAATGTGGAATAGGCAATGCTATGGTATTTGGGGGGGTGCACGGGGGGGCACTAGGGTGACGCGCACCCCCGACCTAGGGTGATGTGCACCCTAGTGACGCCACGTACTGAAAGGTAAGCACTACTGCTGTGCAGAATATTCTCAGGTTCAGATTGGGAGGTCCAAACAGAGAGCTTTGGGGGTGGGTGGGTGTCAAAACATGTTTTGGGGTAAAAAAAATCCTGATCATGCCATTGTTGGGCACCTGCTCTGTGGAACAAACAGGCTCAGAATGTTGGTTTACATTCCAAACCGGAGAAAACATTTGAAGAAATGCTGCCCAATTCAGTAGACAGCCAAGCATGATAAGCTGGACAAAAATGTATTCTGAACAGAAATTTGTATTGCCATTCCTTGTAATATCATTAATGATGACGTAAGGAATCAGCAGCCTTCACAGCAGTCCAGCTCTAAAGCTCAGTCCTACAGAACCAATGAATATCAAGAGCAACTATAGTTGTAAAGCTCATGCATGTGAACAATTCATAGCAATATTGCCAATCAGGGATGGTCCAACCAATCAGGGCTGTTGCCCAACACCACCCTGACCCTGCTTCAGTGCATGTACAAACATGCATGTACCTGCCAAAAAAAAGCTCCTTACCTCCTCACTGTGCTCCTTTTTATATAGTTCTTTTCTGAAAACAAGAAATGTGGGACTTCCTGTTTTATTTAAAGGGGCCATGTGAGGATGGAGTGAAGTGCGGGGGAAGGGAAACACAGAGCTCGGCTTCAAGACGCAGGGCTGCGCAGCTTACTGGGAACACTGACATCTGAATTCAGTGAACACTATCAATGCAACTCTGTCTGGCCACAGCAGCCTGGAGTAGTTGCAGACTTGAGGTGAAGGGCACACTGAATCTGCCACTTCCCTTGCCGCTCGACGCAAGCCACATCATTCGTTTCATGGATGGGCCAGCCCTGTTTCCAATGGAGTTCTTCCAAGGAACATAGGAAGCTGTTTCATACTGAGTCCAACCCTTGGTCTATCTAGCTCAGCACTGTCTCTTCTGACTAGGAGTGGTTCTTACAGTGCAATCCTGTGCAACCCAGCGCTGGCGGACTGAGCGCTCTGCCGGCACTGAGTGTTGCAAATGTGCCATAAGGCAAGTTCGAGGCACCCGCAGACTAAGCGGTGCTGGTGCCAAGGCCGCCAGCCACGGACTGTGCTGCTGAAAGCAGGCAAGTCCTGAGCTGGGTGGCTGAAGGGCGTGGGGAGGACATGCTGGGGTGTTGGCGAAGAGAGTGATTGGGCCGCCGATTCCGGGAGAGGGGCGGGGATATCGGTGGCGCACTCTGCCTATATCCAAAGCCCCTTCCAGGGCCAGAGTGGCCTTACATGGACTCCCCGGAGTTGCGCAGGCCATTTTGCAAGTGCAGATCCAAGCAGGCCCATTGGGGTCGCTGAGGCTGACACCAGCAGGGGAAAAGGGACGAACATCCCTTTCCCCTGAGGTGTGCCCCAGCTCCACCTGCATGACCCTGATCCTGCTTAGGATCCACTGCAGCATACTTTGCACACTACGGCGGATGATGGGCAGAATTGGGCTGCTCAAGTTGTCCAGTGGAGATCTTCCCCACTCTTAGTTGGAAATGCCAGGGATTGGCATCTCCTTGTACAGTTGTTACAACCCATCATGTTCCGTAGACATTGTAGGTTTAATGATGTTGGCTTTAGGTATATTAACAGGTAGCGATCATTGCCTTGTGTTCTTTTTCCAGCTATCGATGTGTTCCTTCCCTATCAGCCTTTTTCATGTTCTTTCTCTCACTTCCATCTCCCCAAATTTGCTGCACAGTGGCTATAAGAAATAACACAAGTATCTATTGCTTCTGTTGATAGTGGCTGCAGTAGCTGGTTGTATCCAACCACCTTGGCCATTATAAGTGATGAATCAGAGGCATGAGTCAGCAAATTCTCCCACGGTACCACAGCTCAATACTGGACTGAAGTCTAGCAATAGTTACACTCATTTCCTGCCTGATGATAAAGGAAGCAGCAGTTGAACCTTGTATGAACTTGAGGGTTGACATCAGAGTCACTTGCAAGTCTTCGTTGTTGTAGACCAATGTTCAGGTTGGTTTAAGTGGCAGTTGCTCTGGAGTCATTCTGCCCATACAGTGTGGAAGATGGAAGAAACATTGCGCTGCTATGACTAAGTAGGGAACATCAGATACAAGCTCATTCAAGAGATGTACAGATTCAGGGTTGGGGAAAACCACAGATTTTGAAAAAAAATACTGCTTATACTATAGACTTTGGTTTTCGGTGAATCCTTTTAGCAAAAAAAAAAAAAAGTCAGAATGGGGACAGTTGGACTCTATAGGTAAACCTAGACATTATGTAAGAACAAGGAGCACTCCAGTCACAGAATCTTTGTATAATTGGAACTGCAGCGGGGGGTATGTAGGGGGCCTTTATCTAGATCAGTCCTCCCACTTGTGCTATTTTCTCTGGAAACAATATTTCCATTGGGTCTATTCCAGAGCAAATAGCATATACAGGTAACAATCTAGATTGGGACTGTGAAGAGGGCATGATAGACTTCCCTCTCCCACTGTGGTTCCAATCCTGATTGGATCTAGCATGTGTGCTATTTACTGCACAATCCGGCACAAGTATCTGACTGTGGAGCATGCTCCACAGGCGCTGGGTGTCGTAAACATGCCGTAAAGTGCATTTTTGACACCCAGAGAGTAAGGGCTGCTGCTGTGGAGGCCAGCAGTCCTTACTCCGCCTCTCCCCCCAGACCCAGCACCCACCGGTGCAGGTAAGTCTTGTCAAGTTTGCCCTTCATCAAGTCCTGCACAACCCCAATGTGGTGTCGTGGTTAGAGTGTCGGACTTTGGTCAGAATGACTCAGCCATGACGCTTCCTGGGTGATCTTGTGCCAGCCACAATCTCTTAGTCTAACCATAACTCACAGAGCTGTTACTTATGGGGATACTAGGAGGGGGAGGAACCATGCACGCCATAAGTTCCTTGGAGGACGAATGGTACACAAATGTGAAAAATAAACAAACTTGGGCCACCCACTCAGCCATTTGTTGCAACAAGTCCATCTTTCCACCCTGGGTTTTTGCAGTTCTAAGCAGGCAGAAAACAAAGAGGCTTGTTGAATAAGGTAGGTTACATTTCTCACAATTTGTGCAGACATGCTATGGATGAACCTTTTGCATGTCCCCTTCCTTGCACAGGCCATTCAGCAAACACCCCAATTTTGCGTGGCTCCAGCAGCAGCATCCAGAACTTTGGCTTATAGGTCCAGCTTGGCAAGCGGAGGAAGTTCCTCCTATTCTGAGCAGTGTTTCAGTCGCCATCTAACCAAAGAGACATAGTAATAGATCTTAGACACACAGGAGCCCTGTTCAAGCCTTCCGTTGAATGCATGAAATGGGTGAAACCATAGCATGCCCTCTAGCTACTTCCCTTCCTGTCCGCACATTCTGCCCTTGCCTGCAAATGCACAGAGAGTTTCTCTGTGCAATTTGGAACCATGACAAGCACTGAATGCATGGGTGCCTGGGAGCATGGCTAGCCAGCGCTGGCATGGTGGGCAGAGCTTTCTGGTGCACTCGCTCTGGAGTATGCTCCCATTCCCCCCCCCCTCAAGCATTTGCTGAACATATAGGGAAGGGGTGATTGGAGCTGGCTAAGGTTTTACACACTAACTATACAGCTCATACCATATGAGTGCACAACCGAATCAGCTGTAAGAGATCTCATTTTCTGACAGCAGGAAGTGTTCTTAAGCAAGACCCCCCTACCTGTTTTCAGCATGTACCACAGCAGTATTGCAGAAAGGAAAAGCACCACCCCAAACCACATTTAAGAACACATCTTGTTTGGCCCTTAATAATGACATTACTGAGAGCGCAATCCTATCCAACTTACAACACTGGTGTAACCAGCAGGGGAGGGCAGGGCGGGAGGCTTTGGAGGAGAGGGGGGATTTAAATCCCCTTTAAATCCCACTTTGAAGGGGATTTGAATCCCCTTTCCATTCTGGGGCCTCCCGTTCTCGCTGCACCGCTGGTTACACTGGTGGTGTAAGTTGGATAGGATTGCTCTGTAACTTATTCACAGTGCCCGAAAGACACAGATCATTGTCTTTACTTTTCGACTATTGGATATTTGATCTCTAATGGCATACCTCAGAGATGCTCTCAAGATTTTATCTGCAGGTCCTAACAGGATGACTACAATAGTTTCACGGTATATTGCAAAAGGTTTTATTTTCTTCCCCCCGGCAAAGCAACATGCCAGAAAAAGGGGCAATTTGGCACTGGGATTTTGCAACAATCTCAAGCAAAGAACTCAAGAGACTAATTTATCATGTAGATATTAGTTGCTCAGCCCTTAAATTCTCATTTGTGCCAACTGAAGCTCCACCTCATGGAAATTAAATGCTTTTATGCCACTGATGCGTCTTTTACATTATCTTACCATACCACGCCTTACCAATAAAATCAAGGCAACTTGCAACAAGTCAAAAATACAACATACCCCACCCCAATCCAGCAAAGGAATCTGTGTGTGGAATTACTCCCTTTGCAGATGTCCTTTCTGGATTGGGAACCATGCCTGCAGAGCGGAAAGCAGGCATGCAACAGATGAGCATTGCACGGTGATGCACATTCACATGCAACACTTCTGGTGTCACTGTGGCTCCCATTTGCGCAACAAGGTGTGGATGATGATCTGCATTTACAAACATGTTGCTGTGAAGAATAAACAGCAGAGCCTTATACTGTAGCACCTTAAATGCAAATCGATTTATTTTAGCACCAGCTTTCATGGACTTTGTTCCCTACTGTAAACCACACCAGCTCTCTCTGATGCTGTGCGTTTTAGTGGTCTTATGTATTAGTGGTTGTCAAATGATCTTTTGTGGAATTTTGAGGCATCTTGAAAGCTTAGCAAGAGATTCGAATAAAGATTTTCATGGTCCAAGTTCAACCATCTAGGGGTTCTCAACCCCTTCCCGGCCAAGTACCACCGCTGGCACCACTCTCCTGCTGTATACTACTGGAAGTGACTGGCTATGATATAATCACCAGTTACTTCCGGTTTTTCAGGTTTTCGGAGGCCAGAAAACACAGGTAGGAGGCTCTGGGTGGGTGAGAAGGCCCTTCTCAGCATTTCCGAGACGCTAGGCCAAAGGCAGGAGCCTCTCAAAAGTGAAAATGCTCCACTGAAAGCGCTGCATCAGAGCCAGGTTCTGGTGGTCCATCTGTCCGAGTACCACCAGCAGTCAGCCAAAGTACCACTGGTGGTACTAGTACCACTGGTTGAGAACCCCTAGCCATTGCATTACCTGTTCTGGGACTCCTGCTAGCCTTGTGATGGATCCCAAACATAACTTGCAGAATTGTTGGCCTAACAAGCCACATAAAGATAGGCTTATCAGATCTCCAACCGGGACAGAGTGCTAGACCTTTAGGAGAAGGAATGTGGGCAGGTGTAGCTTGTTAAACCTTAGAGCACAATCCTAGGCATGTCTACACAGAAGCAAGCCCCATTGTGGTCAGTGGGGCTTGCTTCTGAGTAGACATGCCTAGAATTGTGCTCTAAGGGTTTAACAAGCTACACCTGCCCCCATGAAGGTCTAGCTAGCACTCTGTCCCGGTTAGAGATCTGGTAAGCCTACATAAAGACAATATTGTTTATTCTACATGTCCGCTATTATTAAGGAGCATTAGGAAATGCCCCTTTGTATACACAAATGAAATGTGTCTTCCAGTAAGTTATAAGCAGCTATTCTCTGACTGACTGGCATTCTCCACTGCCAGATGTTACTGGTTACCAACAACAAACTATTTCCAGTACCCAAAGAAAGCCCAAGTGAAAGAAACTG
The DNA here is from genome assembly GCA_026170595.1 of Plestiodon gilberti rubricaudatus. Taxonomy (NCBI): domain Eukaryota; kingdom Metazoa; phylum Chordata; class Lepidosauria; order Squamata; family Scincidae; genus Plestiodon; species Plestiodon gilberti. The sequence continues at coordinate 19,429,415 of JANXHW010000002.1, read as the reverse complement.
AACTTATATGTGTAAAGAGCCCTGAAGGTTCAGCCTGTTCTCTATGTCAGCTGTTTTACATTAAGGTCAAGAGCTGCAGTTGACACTCTCTAGAGAATTTCAATTGACTTGAGTGGGAAAACTGCACAGAAAACAGCTGGGGGGGTGGCAAATATAAGTGGATCTGGGTTTCTTAAAGCCCTACATCTCTTTATTACGTATTCATTTTATAAGCTTCTTGCCCATCTCACCAAAATCATGCAAATTGACTTACCTTGTTACTTTGAAGTAATGAACATAAAAAAATGAATGTCACACATGGATAGCCAATAAAAACCATGTGTGCTAAAAGACAAGAAAAACCCAAGCAGCAGCTGGTTACAAAAAGCAAACCAAAAGTTCAAAAGCAGGAGCAATTAAAATACAACGTACTGAGTTAAAAATGCCTTGATGAATCAAATAATAGTTTTCGCAGCTTGCGTAAAAGCAGGAAGAGGGAGAAAAGCTGTCACATCTCCTGAGGCAATACGCGAGGTGGCACTGCTCCTTCTGGAGGGCAACATGATGTGCCAGCCTGACCCACCCAAGTGCCATTGTGTTTTTTCCTCTTCCCACACCCAACTGGAGCCCTGGGCTTCCCAGCCCACCTCTCTTTTCCTCTGCTCCTCCACGCTCCCATCCCACTCTGCAGAGATTGGGAACAGGAATAAGGAAGTGGGGGGGAGGAGTAGAGTGGTGGGCTAGAGCAGACCTTTTCCCCGCCACTGCTGCTGCTCCCAGGTAAGTGACTGCACCAGTGTAGGCAGTGTCAGATAGCCAGTGGAAACATCTGCATCACTCCGCCTCATTGACAGGCTGCCATTATCCCCTAGGGCAGGGGTTCTCAACCTGTGGTACAAGTACCCCTAGGGGTACATGGACCAATGGCAGGTGGTACGCCAGATCCTGTCCCTTATCAGCATCAATCAGTAGTTACTTGTTAATTAGAATTGAAATGCAATCCCCCTGTCTGTCTGTCTGTCTGTCTGTCTGTCTGTCACACACACACACACACACACACACACACACACACACACACACACACACACACACACACAGAGTTAAATAAGATATTCTTTCACATTTAAAATTGTTTTAGTACTTTTTTATTTAACAATTAATTACCTAATTAATTCGTCTTCGGACAACGCTGGCTGTTCGGCTTTGAAATGGGGATGAGCACCACACCCTAGAGTCGGACACGACTGGACTTAATTGTCAGGGGTCACCTTTACACCTTTACTTCAGAAAATTGGACCGTGATAGGGGAGTACCTGGGCCTCCAAAGGTTGAGAACCCCTGCCCTAGGGAAGCAATTTCAAAATTGTGGCACCACAACTGAGAAGGTGGCTCCATCCCCGGTCCCCACCAACCATATCTCCAAAGAAGATGGGGCAAAGAGCAGGACCTCTGAAGCTCTTAAAGCTTGGTCAGGTTGACATAGGTTGTTTAAATGGTTATATAGTCATCAGATTCTTTTTGTGTGTGTGCAGGAGCTCATGCATGCAAAAGTAAAACAACGCCCCATCTCCCAAATCTTGCTGCAATCCTATATATGACAACATCAAGGTTGCTTTCTTTGCAGTGTTTTACCAGTGCACATACATGCACGACCAATATAGATAGTTTAAAAATATGCAAATGAACTGAAGGAATTGAAAGTTGCAGCAGACTGCTCCTGCTCTGATTTAACTTAGAAATGAATTAATTACACTGGAATTCAGGAGGAATGGAATGCACAGCAGAAGGACTCCAGAGAATTATAAAGGAATGAAACAGAGAAAAGGGACTCAGCCTTAGGAATAACAAAAGATAGGAGGTGTGTTTTTGTCCCTGTTAGATAGCCAGAAAATCCAGTTTATCACAAGCCTGGATTGTGTGAACCTTACAAATATTTCTGCATGAACTTGACAAGTATCTGGGAAAGTTGCTTCTGTTTGATGTCCTCTGGCTTTGTGCTTCCTTTCTAGGTAAAGGTAAAGGTGACCCCTGACAATTAAGTCCAGTTGTGTCCGACTCTAGGGTGTGGTGCTCATCCCCATTTCAAAGCCGAAGAGCCAGCGCTGTCCGAAGACGTCTCCATGGTCATGTGGCTGGCATGACTCTCCTTGCCGCAGCGCGTAGCATGCGGCTGGAACACGGAGCGCTGTTTACCTTTCCACAAGTGGTACCTATTTATCTACTCACATTAACATGCTTTGGAACTGCTAGGTTGGCAGGAGCTGGCCAAGCAATGAGAGCTCACCCCGTTGCGGATTCAAACTGCCGACCTTACAATCGACAGCTCATGGTTCAGCGGTTTAACCCACTGCGCCACCCGCTGGCCTAGGCTTCCTTTCTAGAGCCTGTTAAATTTTACATGCCATATTCAAAGTGTATCAAGATCGAAATCCAGTCAACAACTCTTCTGTCACAAGAGGGTAATTCCTGTGGGATGCGTTAATGCACATTCCCCACTCGTGTGTTCATTTTTTTTCCACACACAGAAAACTGAAATAAATGGAATGGTGAATTTGATAGATCTTGTCCAGGATATAAACTATTTAATATTGCATTTGGCATGACTTCTGTAACAGGGGAGGGGAATTATATTGAGTTGGATCTCAAGCAGAATTATTTTCCTCCAAGTGATAATTTTAAATGATGATGACCAGGAATTGTCATATCAAGACCCTATTTGGTCATGCACTTTTCATTCCCCTTGTACTTTGTTTTACAACAGTGATACCCAAAGAAGTCTTTAATTCAAGAAACACATCTCCTGCCACCATTGGAGTGAAAATGGTGACCTAACATGTAAGAGCACTGTGTGCATAAAACAGCACATTTGGGGCTCAGGATCAAATTAACTGTTCTTTTGCAGCCAAACTAGATGGTACACAGATTGCATGATTTGGGAATGTGTTTGGAAACAGCAGATTCTTAGGGCCCAATCTGGATTAGGACTGAGGTTGATGCCCATAGGAGTTTCCCTTTTTGTCAAATGGCAGGCCCAACCCTGATTGGCATTCTGATGGAGGCAAAGCAGGGCCGGCCCATCCATGAGGTCAACAGAAACACTCCCCTCAGGCAGCAGATTGGTAGGGGCAAGTCCACCTACTTGCTTTTACTGCTTCTCTTTGTCTTTGCACTGCCTGGCTTGGAAACGTAAGAGGGGGGCAGAGAGAAAATGTGGAAGGGGGGGAAATGCTGAGCTAGAGCATTGGAGTTGTGGGAGGAGCAGAGGCTGGCACATCATTGGGTAAGGGGGGCAGCATTTGGCATGCCACCTCAGGTGTCAGGTGATCTTGGGCCAGCCCTGGCGCAAAGAGTGAAAGCCCCTATGGTCACAATCCGAATTGGGACCCCATCTAACTGCTCTTGAGATTTAAACAAAACGAATGCACAGTTTGAGCTAAAATTTATTTATTTATTTTTCACATTTTTATACCACCCTTCCTCCAAGGAGCATATTTCCAAGGTACATATGTACTCCAAGGTACATATTTCCTCCCCTCCTTTTTGTCCTCACAACAACCCTGTGAGGTAGGTGGGGCTGAGAGATAGTGACTGGCCCAAGGTCACCCAGGAAGCTTTGTGGCTAAGTGGGGATTTGAACCTGGATCTTCCAGGTCTAAGTCTGACTCCCAAACCACTACACCATCCTGGCTTTCCTGTAAGTCTTTCCAAATAAAGATGCTGTCAGATAATTTTACTACAGTTAGATATCCAGGCTTGCCCTGACCTTATACCATGTCATGTTTAAGGCCAGACTGGGGCTGCAGTTTGTGTTTCAACTTGGAAATAGCAGAAAGTGACGTTCCTAGCATGCTTGATATCGCTGCTACCGGGGGCTTCCAAAATGAACGGAAATTACCAATCAGAATGGCTGCTGGTGCTCCTCGTCCTGCCCACTACATCTCCCACCTTTCTATTGGTGCATGAGGCCTGTCATCATTATTTCCTCGTCCCTCGTCTACATCTCCCAAGCTCCTTTGCAGCCAAGCAGCCTTCCTATTGGTGCAGGAGGCCACCATTTTTTTCTAGCTTGGAGCTCGGAGTAAAAACTTCTAGCATGGTGAACAGGCTGGAAGGAGAAAAAAGCGCGACCACTTGGCGCTACAAGGCGAAAAAAAACAGCTCTCAAGCGCTCCTAGCGCTAGAAGCCGAAAAACAAACGCAGCCTGGAAGTTTGGTGGAATATTTTGCTCTGACAATCTGCAAGCAATGGAGGGGGATTTGGAAGGGAGAAGTGACAGGCAAGGGAACTCCCCACACTCCCCCAACTCATTTCTGTAGCTGTGGTTCCAGAGTTTGCAGAAGCTGGAAGAAAAACGGTTGCACGAGGGGAGCGCAGAGCAGAAGCAGAAGGGTTTAGCACCATTTCCCACATCTTCTGTCGAAATGCTCCCTCCCTCTGCTGATTTTTAGTCATTTGGTGGAGACCCAGGTCAGGTCTCTGCTGAATGTCTCACTCAGCATTCAGCAGAATGATTAACTTAAGCCCTGGACATATCACTAATGGCTTAGTCCTGAAACCACCACCCCCTGATGACCAAAAGATGACCTTGAAAGAGACTTTTGCTGGAATGTTTTCCCCTTGCATCAGTGCAAACATGGTATGCTAGTTTATTTTTCACGGCACACCAGACTTCCAGCAAGTTTAGACAGGCTTAGATCTTTTATTGCCATGGTCTTCATTTCCCGCCATCTTATACAAAGGACAGAGAAAGCAACGGGAACCATATTGCTCTTGGTTCAGCAGACACCATTTTTCCGCCTCATGAAGCAAAGCAAAATAAACCACCCCATGTCCCAAACGGTTGTATGTTCAAACTGAAGTGCAGGCTTTGGTTTGAAATTCAACTATGCATGTATAAATATATTTTAAGTTTTATAAATAATTATATTTATTTATATTTTGCATCTCTGGACCTACAGGCTCATTAAGTTGAAAACATTGTTCTTTGGTAAACAATCATCATGTGCTTTATTTCTCTGGTAATACTTGTGTGTGTGTGTGTGTGTGTGTGTGTGTGTGTGTGTGTGAGAGAGAGAGAGAGAGAGAGAGAGAGAGAGAGAGAGAGAGAGAGAGAGAGAGAGAGAGTGAAGAAATTGCCCTAAGGTCAAGAAACTGCCTAAGGATTTGAAATGTTGCTCTGCTAATACCTTGAGCCTCTTCACCAGATGGACTGAAAACCAGTTCTTTGCAAAGGTATTTAAAAGTGATGAGTTTGACGGGATATAACAAACCTGACCTTTGCTCTGAATTTGAACTGAGAAGAAAAATGAACCTGCTTCAGCAATGCTGAAAACACACATTAGGGAATCATAAAGGTGGAAGCAAAACCCTGTTTTTCTTTGTCTTGATGTAAATGCAATATATGTCAAATGAAATCAGGACCATCCTGGGTTCCGGGCACCGGTACCGGATCGGTCCCAGGCGTTCCGGGCCCGGTGGAAGCCGCTGCCACTTCAAAAAAGGTAAAACGTACCTTTTTTCCGGGAGCCGCCATCTTAGATCTCGTGAAATCTTGCGAGATCCAAGATGGCGGCGCCCAAATCTCGTTTCCTAGGCTTACCAAATACTGGTAAACCTAGGAAAATCTGGTAAGACTAGGTAGAAGGGAAGGAATATGCAGTCCATGTAATAAGTCGGCTAAGGCTGAACAAACTTTGGCATGTAGTGGGAAGACTCTTCCTCCTCCTTGACCAATCGGGTTAACATATCACCTACAATCTAGAATGCTCCATCATGTGCAATCTATTCACATCAATAATGAAGGAAACAGACATTCCTTACACAAGACATTCCTGTCACAAGAAAAAGATTATTAAGGGGCAAGACAGAACGTTGGTAGTGCTGCTGGATCAGGGGCATGGGGGTAGGTTCAGACAGGATCTAGAGCAGGGGTTTTCAACCAGTGGTACTAGTACCACCAGTGGTACTTTGGTCAACTGCTGGTGGTACTTGGACCGCCGGACCACCGGAACCTCGCTCCGACATGGTGCTTTCAGCAGCACATTTTCACTCCTGAGAGGCTCCTGCCTTTGGCCGAGCCTCTCGGGAACAGTGAGAAGGGTCCTCCCAACCACCCAGAGCCTCCTACCTGCAGTTTTTTTGGTCTCTGAAAACCTGAAAGTAACTGGCCATGTCATGGCCAGTTACTTCCAGTGGTACACAGCAGGAGGGTGGCACCAGAGGTGGTACTTGGCCGGGAAGGGGTTGAGAACCCCTGATCTAGAGGGCAAACTGGCAGGAGATGCCCAAACAGGCTGACCAAGATTCATAGCAGGTACAGATTTAGGGCAGGCCAAAGCAAAGCAAACAGAAGGACATATGCATACATTCAAGGTGAAGCACAATCAAAGAGCAATCAACAACCCATCCACCTGCAGTGGTGTGTGTCACAAGTCAGTATTTGACCAGTCTCCATATGCAATAGTATCGCCACAAACTACAAGCTAAAACAGAACAGATTAATAAGGATCTTTAATTTTATCTTTTCCCCAAAAACATTTGGTACTCTTCACTTACATGTTTGGGGACCATTCACTCATGTAGAGCAGTGTCTTTTCTGCCTGGTCAAATATTGATGAATGAATGTCTATCTTGTGACCGGTCCATATGGACAGCAACCAGGGTCTGTTTAGCAAACTTATAGAGCCACATTTCAAAAAATAATGGACTTGTTGATTTAACCGTACTTCAATACAGTGGTGTACAGTTCTCTCACTGTTCTCAAGGGAATGTGAAAGACGTCTTCCATTGCATGCTCAGTGTTCAGAAACCCAGATTTTGATATTCTGTGGAAGTTTCAACATAGACGTCAGTGGTAAAAGGAATGAACCCTGTGTGAGGTTTTAGCTCTTCAAAACAGCAAACAAACTAAAAAAAATCTCTCAGAGACTTCATGGGATCTGAGCAGTTTTGCCAACTGAGAGCTGGCACAGTGACATGTTTTAGAACAGGGAATGGGAATCTAATCCGAGGCTGAATATATACTATAAAGGTAATATTTTAAGAGCATTTTTGCTGTCCTCAGATACCCCTTCTTCTTTTTTCAGTCCTGGGGAAATGTTCCCAGACACGTTTCTTATTTGTATTTTTGATGACATGGTTGTTTGCGTGTGTATGTGGTGTGGTGGCGGTGGTGGGGTCAGAGGTGGCAGCAACTTACAGGCCCAACTCTTGGCCTCTTTCCTATTCAGGTCTCTTCCCAGCAGGCCTCTGGTCAGACAAGCTGCAGAGAGACCTGGGAGGGGTGCGGTCTGGGTGGGTTGTGGGGTATTGGTAAGGGGGGTCACTAGCAGTGTTGGGGGAGCTTACTGGCCCAGCTTTCAGCACCTCTCTCTCTCTCTCTCTCTCTCTCTCTCTCTCTCTCTCTCTCTCTCTCTTCTTTGCAGGGAATAGGAGTGGCTGCCTTGGTGGTTGAGTAACTCTCAGGTAGGCAGGTGGTCTGCTGACGAGAAACCTGGGGCAGAGGAGGGCCAAGAGCCAGACTATTGGGTCTTCCATCATCATCGCCCCCCATTCACATCTCCTAGTCTTGAGTCCTGGCTTTTGGCCTTTGACATCTCCCCTGAGCTTCTCGTTGGCGAAGGGCCAAGAGCCAGGCACAACCAAACTTCTGCCATTCTCAAAACTCATTCTTACTGCAATGCATTCTTTCAGATTACCAATATTGCTTGCAACAGCCATGTTTGATGGAAGGAAATACCGCTGTGATGCAACATACCAAAGAAAGACAGAAGCAAGGGAGGCTGCTCTGGCTAAACAGAAAGGAGCTATTGTGAAGTTTGTCGCACCAGAGCCAGCAGAGCCAGCAGCACCTGTTAAAGCAATAGCTTTGATATAGAAAAGCTGGTTGGGTTTGGTAAGTGCTGGGCTATCTGGGCCATGAACACCTTTTAAACCAGTTTTGGAAAAGGTTTGCAGTAGATTATCACCCATCCTCTTTAGTCAGCTTGTTATGTAGTCCTTCTTCTTGTACTGGGACCATCTGCATGCAAAACATGCAGAAGGTTTACAGATAGTTAGCAGTTTACAAAGAGTTAAAGGTGACCCAAGACCACCTGAGGCAGCATGCCAAATGCTGGACCCCATGCCTCATGATGTGCCAGTCTTTGCTCCTCCCCACTGGTGTCACTGCAGGGGGGCGGAGCTCTAAGTTCCGCCGCGATCCAACCCTCCGTTACATGGGTGAACGAAGCGGCCCCACCCCCTCACCTTCAGAGCCTTTCAGGGCAGCAAAAGCAACACGCAGGGAGTCTCCTGTGCATTGTTTTCACCACCTTGAATGGTTCTGAAGGTGAAGGGGCGGGGCCGCTTTGTTCACCCGTGTAACGGAGGGTCGGATCGTGGTGGAACTTAGAGCTCCGCCCCCCTGCAATGATGCCAGTGCTCCTCCCACTGTGCAATGCTCTGGCTCAGCACTCCCCTCCATATTTCCTATTCCTCTCTGTCCTCCTCTTCCAATCTAGGGAGTGGAAAGAGGAGGAGGAGCAGTGGAGGCAAGTAGGTGGACAGAGATGGGCCCCCTCACCAATCTGCTCTCTGATTGCTTCTATTGGCCTCATGAATGGGCCGGTGAGGATTAAAGCCCCATCCCCCCCCCATATCCTGATCCTGATCTGGGATTCCCCCATCCAGACCAATCTTCTCCAACTGCAACTTAGTTTGACCCTAAGTTTTAAATACTTGAGCATTGTCAGAATCCCCTTTCGTCTTTTGTCTTCTTTCACTAAGGGATCCTTTCCTGATAGGATTTCCCTTTTAGATCCCTCGTTATTTATGCAACATTATTTTTGAATCCCATTCCAAATGGGCAGCTGGGGCAAAAGAAATTCATTGTCTCTTTCAAACCCTTCTCATTTCTCCGCCAGCATTCTAGCCTAACTGCTGAAATGTGAAGCGATTTAGAAAATGGCAAGAACATTATGTGCCAGATTTCATCTTTGGATGACTTCAGCTCTACATCTAGGGAAACAGTTTGACCCACTGATTAGAAGGCATACCTGTGAAATCTACCATTAAACTGAATTTGGCTGAATTTAATAGAGAGCACTATGGGGAAAGGTGAAATGAAGGCCTTCTGCTGTTAAAGAAAAACATTAGATATGCATTTTGTAATTTGTTTGAGTGGCAGTTACCTTCCATACAATGCTCCATGTGTTTTTAACCAACATTTAAGATATATTATGTCAATTACCGTGCGGTTAAGTATAATTTCACTAATGACATCGACAGCTCCAGGATTGTGTAAACACACATAATTACATAATTCGAAGTAATTTTCCCCTCAAGAGAGATCCTTCCTGCCTTTAAAAGATTTGCTTAAGTTGCATAATTTGTACCCCATGCAGTCTGTGGGGGGAGGGCTTCTACACAGACTTTGGGATTTGGAGATGGCACACACTCTCTATGCTAAGCATACTTCCTTTGGTATACGTAGGCTTACCAGATCTCCAACCGGGACAGAGTGCTAGACCTTTAGGAGAAGGAATGTGGGCAGGTGTAGCTTGTTAAGTCCTAGAGCACAATCCTAGGCATGTCTACTCAGAAGCAAGCCCCATTATGTTCAGTGGGGCTTGCTTCTGAGTAGACATGCCTAGGATTCTGCTCTAAGGTTTAACAAGCTGCACCTGCTCACATTCCTTCTCCTAAAGGTCTAGCCATATTGGCCATATTGTTTTGCAGATCATTCCTCGGGGTAGGTTCCAAAACATGATGCTGAGGAACTTGTGTTTGGTACCTCGGCCATAGGGCCTATGGCATCTCTCAGGGATAATCTAAGAATAAATACATAATAATAAATATAATATTTATAAATAGAAATAATAAAGAAATAACTGGGCTTCTCAATTGCAGATGTTGGACCATGAAAACAATGCCTCAAGATGAGATCAGCCAGGGCAGGAAGAAGACTCAACCAACTATGCTGTCACTTCCAGGTGCCCAGTCCTTGCCTGGGAACACTAACAGTGCAATTGAAAATGTCACATTTGCAATGACTTTAGAGTAAGGGCGGCCAGCGCGGAGGTTGGCAGCCCTTACTCTGCAGCCGGATCGTCCCTGTGGCCGCCGGATACAGGTAAGGGAAGCACCGACGGGGGATGTCCGGGCAACGAGGGAGGCCAGGGGTTGGCTGAGACAACCTGGGGGGGCGGGGATGGAGGCTGCCATATCCCTGTCCCCTTCCCGGGCTGGTGCCGCCATTACATGGCCTCCTCAAACTTGTGCCAGCTGAATAGCTGGCGGAAATCTGAGGAGGCCCATTGGGTACTCCCAGCGCTACACCGGGAGAAGGGGATGAACGCCCCCTTTCCCCGAGTAGACCTCCGGGTCGATCATGATCGACCCCACTGGCGTCACTGGAGCGTGGCGGGGGGGCGGGCCGCCAGGGGGTGACGCGCGCCATGGGGTGACGCGCGCACCCCCTCGCGCATCACCTCCGTGACGCGCGTCGCCCTCCGGACGCTCCGAGGCCGGCCCGGGAGCCGGCCTCGGAGCGTCCGACCCCGTCGACGCTCCAGGGCCTTCTGAAGGCCCAGGCAGCGCGTCAATCCGGGTATTTCCCGGATTTTCGCGCATGCCCAGACCCGTTTTGAGGGCAAAAAGCCCTCAAAACGGGTCTGCGCATGCGCGAAAATCCAGAAAATACCCGGATTGACGCGCTGCCTGGGCCTTCTTTCAGAAGGCCCTGGAGCGCCGACGGGTTCGGACGCTCCAGGGCCAGCTCCCGGGCCGGCCTCAGAGCGTCCGGAGGGGGCGACGCGATGCGGGGGGGGGAGCCGGGTGGCCCCCTCCCCCCGCGCCTATAACGTCGCGCCCCTAGGGGGGGTGACGCGCGTCCCCGCACTAGGGTGACGCGCGTCTAGTGACGCCCCTGATCGACCCTGAATGGGGATAGGATCTGGCAGGTGGTCCTGGGCCGCCCGCCGGAAACTTACACAGGATTGTGCTCTAAAAAGGCTTAGAAGATGCACCCTATTGATATCGGATAATAGGACAATAAACAGTGCTCTTCAGAAGCTTCTGCCAAGCAACAGAAATATACCAGAGCAGGCTACTACAGCAGGCTTTTGGCCCTTAAAGGGCCTTGAGAATCAAAAGGGACATGTGGACACCATTAACTCATTGAGATACAATAGTCTTCTGCGATACGTCATTACACATAGTCAGACAAGAAAGTGCCACCTAAAAGTGTTTGCCCCAAACTGCATACAGCCAGGAGTACTGAGAGAAATTGGCATGATATAAGACGAGAAAGAATAAATGACCACGATACTGCTGCCTATGCTGTACTGAAATTACCGCACAAGTCTATGCGTGCCTACTCAGACGTAACTCGCATTCAATTCAATGGCAGTGCAATCCTAAGCATAACTACTCAAAGTAGGCCACACTGAGTTCAGTGGTGGTTACTTCCAGGTTAGAGCGTATAGAATTGCAGCCGAAAACTGTAATTGTATGCACACTTTCTTGGAAGCGAGCCTCATTGGACACAGTGGGACTTGCGTATGAGTAAACATGCATAGGCTTGCCCTGTAAGACTGCAACTGTATACATAGGTATTTACCTGGAAGCAGAGGTTCCCAAACTGGGGCATCACGATGCCCCAGCCAGGAACAAAGGGTCGCTACACCCTTAAGGGGTGTGGCAACCCGCGGTGACGTTGACGGTGCATCCAGGATCACGCAACTGCCGCTGCGGACAAAAAGTGTCTGTTTTACCTTTGTTGCTGTCTTTTGAGGTCCAGCGGGGGGTGGGGAGCCTGCTACGGACCCCTCTGCAGGCCTCCCCAAGCATCAGAGCGGCCCTCCGACGCGATCGCGACCCACTTCCGGTTTTGCCATAAAACCGGAAGTGGGTTGCGATCGCGTCGGAGGGCCGCTCCGACGCTTGGGGAGGCCTGCAGAGGGGTCCGCAGACTCCCCACACCCCCCACACCAGACCTCAAAAGCCAGCAGCAAAGGTAAAACGGACACTTTTCGTCCGTGGCGGTGGTGGTGGCAGCGCAATCCTGGAGCACCGTAGCTACTCCTGGGAAGGCCCCGCTGCCACTTAGAGCAGCAAAGCGTCTTCCCAAGAGTTTGGGAAACTCTGCTTTATTGGACTCAGTGGGGTTTACTTCTGAGTAGACTTGTCTAGGCTTGTGTTTTATTTTTAAAGTTTTTATTTAGCCTTCGAGGATTCTTCTACATATTATTCTTGTAAACTGCCTTGAGGTCATTTTATGGCAGACAGTGGGGAAAGAAATGTTATAATAAATAAACACATACAAGTTGTCGTTACATACAAAAGCCTACTTGGCCCCTTCTGTATAATTTTTTCCTGTCAGTTTTTTTTTTCCTGACAGGCTTAGCTTTTTAGTCAGAAACATTTTGTATAATTTTTTTTAAAGTGTTAGTAATTCTTGCTCTGATTGTTTTGTGCTTGTACAGTATTTGCTGTTCTTTTGTTATTGTGATTGTATAAGCATATTTGCTTTTACATCTTTTGTAAGCTGCTCTGAGTCCCCACAGAGAAGAGTGGGATATCAAGGTTTCAAATAAATGAATAAATACCATTTGGAATGGAAACTCAGCAGTGATGTATCATGTTCTACTCCCCCAAACCATCAGTCAAGCTCCCCAGTTAGCAAATGATCTGCATAATATGCAAATCAGATTGCTCGGCTTCGGTGAACTGGAATACGAACTCTTAAACTCAGTGACCGTCCAGATTTGGCAATAAAGAACCACGGTTTGATAGAGCAGAAATGTTGCCAATGTAACTGCATTTGAAGTTATGTCAAGGGTGATGCAACAGGCCATGGACAACTTAGGTGGTTTGCCAGCAGTCATGTGGCTTTACATCATCATTTAATTCCAATTGCATTTATGAAAAATGGGTTTTCAAGGTTACAGGCCTCAGACCACTTCCTCTGGAGCAATTCTACTCAGAGTAAGAATGCTTTAGAATAAGCAAGTTGTGTATGACAATTTTATGTGTTAACTTAAACCTCTGGATTCTACATAGGTCAAAAGAAATAACCACAAAGGCGAATCATGTGTTTTCTTTTATGAGGGAGAAATCACAGTGGTAGTTTGTAATAAAATGTCATTTGAAGAATGTTATGGTTCCCTATGGTGTAGGCTTCTTAAGCAATCACATCTCACTTTTCTTACACTTGGCAAATCTTTAATGTTTATAAGACAAGACCTTTCAATTACTGCGTGATCTTGTACAGCTTTGCTATACAGTATTTCTCAAGATCACCAACAACACAGATAATAAATTGTTATAAGGGCTGTAATATTTTTATTGTCAGTTCTAAAATGATGAGAAAACGTATTTAATTTGCAGGGGAGGGGAAGGTGGGAGGGAATACGAGAGCCAGTGTGATGTAGTGTTGGACCAGTGCTAGGGAGATCTGAGTTCAAGTTCCCACCAAGCAACAAAGCTCAGTGGTCGACCTTAGGTCACTCAGGCTGCAATGCTATACATGATTTACCTGAGAGTAAATCTCATTAAACGCAATGGGGCTTACTTTACTTCTGTGTAGACGGTCAACTTTGTCAGTCAACTTTGGTCTAATCTACTGTACTTCACAGGGTTGTTGAAGGGCTAATGGGGGTACCCCATGTGTGCCACCCCACGCTCCCCAGAGGAAGGGTGAGATACAAATGTGAGTAGTAATAATTCAAGCACAATGTAAGACTGACCTTTTCTATCCTCTATTAAAAATTAAAGAACAATCCAGTCTCTGGCTCCTTCCTTCCTTCCTTCCTTCCTTCCTTCCTTCCTTCCTTCCTTCCTTCCTTCCTTCCTTCCTTCTCCTGGCTGCTCTGCACAGAGAATTTCCCTACTGCTGATGATTTCTCACTCCACTTGGTCAGTTCCCAAATGTAAAGAACTGTGCTTATGTGAGAACGCCCTTGCACAAGACATGACTCTAATCAGAGATGTCACTAGGGCGCGCGCTGCCCCAGGGCTGGGGGCGCGCGTCACCCTAGTGACCCCTCCCCCCGACACACCCCCTTTAGTAATCTTCGGCGCAGCCATAGGCCGCGCCGCGATCTGGGGGGGAGCCGCTCCGGGTGCCACCTCAACCGTTGCAGCCGGCTCAGGGACGTCTTCCCCGGCCGGCTGTCCTGGGCCTTCTGAGGAAGGCCCGCTGCGCGAACGTTATTTATAACGTTCTTTTGCGCATGCACAGACTGTTCCTGAGGGAAAAGGGCAGCCCTTTTCCCTCAGGAAGGTCTGCGCATGCGCAAAAGAACGTTATAAATAACGTTCGCGCAGCGGGCCTTCCTCAGAAGGCCCAGGACAGCCGGCCGGGGAAGACGTCCCCGAGCCGGCTCTCCCGGCCTGGTAAAGTGGGCGGGAGGCCCCCAGGCGACGCGCGCGTGTGCACGCGTCACCTTTCTGCGCACCTGTGCACGCGTCACCTGGGGGGGGGCCTGCCCGCCTCGCCACACAACAGCGACACCTCTGACTCTAATTCGAAAACAAAACACAAATTTCATGCGAATTTATTTTTTTATATATATATTTATATTTTATTGATATATTAAAACATAAAAACAATACATATTTCATAAAGTTATAGCAAGCGCGAAGCAATACATCCTACTAGCATACTATTCACTATTTTCTACATACAATTTCCAACTAAGCCAAAACAACACCCAGATTTCTATTCATTAAATCCGCATATCATCACATCATTCCTCTCTCTCTCTCTTAAAAAGTCAATAAATGGTTTCCAATTATTCACGAAAAAGTTAACTGACTTTTCCTTAATTAAAATTGTAAGTTTATCCATTTCAGCATAGTCCAAAACTTTCAGCCACCAATCTTCCAGCGAAGGTATCTCCGAATTCTTCCAATATTGTGCATATAAAATTCTTGCCGCAGCTATCATATATAAAAACAAAGTTTGAAATTTTTCGCCTACATGATCCTCCCACATACCCAACAAAAATGTTTCCAGTTTCATTTGGATCTTAATCTTTAAAATCAACTCAATCTGTTTGTGAATCTGAGTCCAATACTTCTTTGCTTGAGGGCATGTCCACCACATATGGTAAAAAGTTCCTTCTTGCATTTTACATTTCCAACATCTATTCGTCACCTTCTCATACATTTTTGCTAATTTGCTTGGGGTTATATACCATCTATATATCATTTTATACATATTTTCTTTAATATTAACATTTAACGTAAATTTCAACTGTTTTAACCATAGTTGTTCCCATTGGTCCATTAAAATAACATGACCTACATTTTTCGCCCAATGAATCGTACATTCTTTAACCTGTTCTTCTTCTGTTTCAAACTTCAAAAGCAATTTATACATTTTTGAAATTATCTGGTCTTCAGATTTTAATTGTGCCTCCAATATTGATTCTTCTTCTACAAATCCATATGCCTTCTTGTCCAGCGAATTTATTTTTATTTTACACACTTGCATCCCACCTTTTCATTTTGGAGAAATCCTCAAGATAGATTATAGGGGTTGGGGGAAAACCCAAAATATACAGCAATCAAAATAGTCATAGAACAGAGATGGGTGAACTATCTCTCCTTCCCCCCCCCTTCCAATTCTATCCTTATCAAATACCGTATTGGTCTGAGTATAAGACTCACTTTTTTCTCATAATTTAAGTTTTTAAACTAGGGGTGCATCTTATAATCAGGCTGTTGCAATTTAATGCCAGTGATTTAATTAAAAAAATTTAATAGCACCAAACTTTAAGGGTGCGTCTTATAATCAGGTGCGTCTTATACTCGGGACAATATGTTAATAACAGGGTAATCTCAGAGACGGAGTCAATCTGCCAGATGCAAGGGAGTGGCAACAACAGGATACAAGTATCTTGTTGTCTGTGTGCTCCCTTGAGGCATCTGGTGGGGCCACAGTGAGATACAGGAAGCTGGACTAGATGGACCTTGGCTTGATCCAGCAGGGCTCTTCTTATGTTCTTACGTTATGAATGCATCTCCTTCTTTGTGTGCAGTCACTCTGGCACCAATAGAAGCTTTCACTCCTTGGCAAATAGCCATGAGGGAAGTCTGGATTAGGGCCATAGTGGGAGTTAGGGTTTAAAGCCCCCTTGTCCCTGCTTCAGTCCCAATTTGCAAGGGCCCTGATCTGGCTGTTATTTTATTTAAACCAGGGGTGGCCAACCTTTCACCATTAGGGCCTCTGCGTTCTTAGGAGTTGTGTAGAAGACAGAATCTTGGCAGCTGCAGGTGCTGATGGTGCTGCTAAAATGCCCTCACCTATATAACCATTAAAGGGCCAGGAGCATCCATGTTGAAAGGTTGGCCACCCCTGATTGAACAAACAAAAATACAAGCATTCCCTTGCAACATGTGTGCTTTAAGTACCAGATAGTTTGACCCTAAAAGCTGCAGTGCTGCATCCTAGCATTTCAGAAGCTGGATACATGTATCGATCTGCGTCTACACGACTCCTGCATTCCACTCAAAACCATGTAGAAGACACTAATTGCCCCTCCTTTCTTTGCAAGTAAATAGATATTTGTGTGCGCAGTCTCCACCTGAAGGGCTAGCTTATGGAATTCTTTTCCCTGCCAAACCACTGGATTTTCTCTTCGGTTCGGTAGGCTTGGCAGGCCTGAAATAAGGTTCGCTAAACTTGTTTTCATGCAGCGATGTGTGAACCATGCAGGAGGCATTCCATTCCCAATTGTGTTCTCTCAGCCTCAAGCCCTGGATTTCATGGAAGATCTGTCTGCCTCTTCAAGCTTCAACTGGTTCTCTTTTCACTACACAAGAAGCCCATGCATGAATTGTTTTGTGTCACACTGCATTTTGGGTTTTATAGTATTAAAGTTGTATAAACTTTATAAAGTTGTATAAAGTTGCCATTCTTATGCATTTGTATTTTGTGTAGGTTGCGGCTGACATGAGGCAATTTGATGACCTTAAAGGAGATAACATGAAATGAATACAAGTTGATCACCCCTTATCCGGACATCCAAAATATTAAGAAATGCCGAGCCTAATGTGCTTGCTTCTAGCAGAGTGCAACAGCACGCTTGCTCCAAGGTCGCTCCAAGGTCAGACAAGGCAGATGTCCACCACCAAGACTGTATTTACATATTTACAGATAAGCAACTTCTTATATACAAAACTCCACAGCATAGACTCCAGCTCTCTCCAACTCCACACAACAACCCACACAGGTAGGCTCTGCCAGCCTCCTTATATAGTTCTTTCCACCAATCATAGTGCAGCTTGATGCATCTTATTATGTATTGCATCAGCCTTTGTTCACAGGTGCTTAGTCACAGTGATTCAGCATTTTTTTTCATGTTACATTGAGATATTTACATATACAGAGTCCATGGTAGCCATGCTTGCCCAAACATCAGGGCCCTGCACTATTCAGACAGGAAATTTCTTGGGTTTGGTGAGCTAACCCTAACACCCCTTCAAATTTCAGTCTGAATAGTGTTTACATTCCATCATGCCAAGTTTTTCTACCATTTTACCATGCTTACTTGCACCTAGTGGCTTGGTCATAATATCAGCTATATTTTCTTCTGTAGGACAATATTGTAATTCAATTAATTTTTCTTTTATGGCCTCTCTCACATTGCAGTAGCGAATATCCACATGCTTGCTGCGACTTTTAACCCTTTCTGATGTGGCCATGGCTATACACGTTTCATTATCTTCATGCACCAAAACTGGATTCTTTATTTGTACATTCAAATCTTTTATCAGTTGAACATATCAAACCATTTCTGTGCATAGATGTGAAAGTGCTCCAAATTCTGCTTCAGCAGTGGACATGGCTATACAGGTTTGTTTGACAGATTTCCATCCTATCAGGGTATTTGCAAATTTCACTACCAGCCCTGATGTAGACTTTCTGAATCCAGACTATTCTGAAATCCAGACGTTGGGGGTGGTGGTGGTGGTAAGACTTTTAAGAAGATAATACAAACATAAAACAAAGACTAGACCAGAACATAAGAATATTACATAGTTGACTCACTGGATCAGTCTCCTTCCAATCATGTTCAACCAGATATCCTGGAAATCTCACAAGAAATTCATGAGGGTGATGCTTACTTGGTATTCAGAAATACACAGAGACGGAGCTATGCCCCCACGTGGGGGGGGCGCCAACACGATGCCCCCACATGACACCACAAGCCATGCCTCCTGGAGCCAAAATAACAGGCATTTTAGAGCCAAACGGCTCCAGGGCGGGCGGGAGGACCCAACACCAAAACGTACCAGCCGGCTCCAAGACGATGGGATGCATCCCAGAGGCAAGTACGCTCCCCCGCCACCTTGGGGCCCACAGCCCCCTCGCCCCTACCCTGATGACACTTCTGGAAACACACTGTTTCTATACATAAAATTTCTGTCTAACTATTGTAGCTAATAACCAGTGCTAGACCCATGCACTGTGAAGGCATCTAAATAAATCTAGTGGCCATTGCCATGTCCTGTGGTAGTGAATTCCACAAGAAGGCTGATAAAAAACAAACTACCAAGTTGTGGCAAGGAAGAAAGTTTGCAACGTGGCCTAAAGAGAACACCATCATATTAAAGTTGTTTCTAAAGAAGGAGCTCTGTGCAATTTGTAGCCTTGTGTGATGATATCCTGCCAAGTCTACTTTTAATCATCTTCTCGTTATTTCACAGTTGAATAACTTCTGACTTTGGTTCTTAAGAGTTTTCCCTTAAGGTTCTTGCTCTCACTGGGACAAGTGCTGGACCAACTTTTTACAGAGCAATAGTGACATCCTATGGTAAAAATGAACCATGATCGTAAGATTTCAGGGTTGCCTCTTGAGGAAGCCTTTTTAGATGGGATGTGGATGTTTTTGGGCAACTGGATGGTCTGCAAAGACGTCTGCAGGTGGGGACTCTTCTGGCCTCACTGTTGTGAGAGCTTCTATGGCGTTCGTGCCTCTGAGAGTGAGCTGTGAACTAGGAAGTGCCTGGTGCAACTCCCCAGACTGAGCTTCACTGGCAGTGTCATCCCATACTCAGAAGTACATTCCATTGTGTTCCATGAGGCTTACTAGAGCATGCATTTAGGATTGCAGCTGAAGAGAATGAGGCACTCATTGAGTGGTCTTAGACATGTCTACTCACCTATTGCAGGGGTTACCAAGAGAACGTAGGTGATGTCTCTTGAACATTCAAGATGAACTTGCTAAAGGCTGGAGTTGTGGAGAGGTTTTCCAGAATTATTGGATAGTGTCCCTTAGGTCTCTAGTTGGAGTCTCCTGTGTGTTGTTTTCACTGCCTTGAATGGTTCCGAAGGTGAGGGGGTGGGGCCGCTTTGCTCACCCGGGTAACGGAGGCTCGGATCGCAGCGGAACATGGAGCTCCGCCCCCCTACAGCGACGCAAGTGGGTCTTTCCCTCCTTCCTTAGAGTCCATCCCAACTAGGGATGATGACACTTGAATCTGGGACCTACTATGAACACAGCATATGCTTTATCAGCCTGTTCCTGTTCCTTCTGTTTATGTTTACTGCTGTAAGTACAGTATAACTGTAACAGTGCAAGCCTAAGCATGTCTACTCAGAAGTAAGTCCCATTGTGTTCAGTGGGGCTGACTCCTAGGACAGCGTGCATTGGATTTCAGCCTATATGAATACTGCTTAGTCTCAAAGTGGATATATTGTACTTTATTTTTCTCTGTTTGATCAGAAATTCTAGGAAAAAACTTAAAATTCTCTTTACATTAAAGACTGGCCCAATCAACGATATCTCATCAGTCTTGCTCCTCAGAGCTTCTCCGCACTCTGCCTGTGTCCTGGCCTAAAGGACATTCCTTATACTGATTTTTCCTGCAATATACCAAATTAGCGTACCAAACCTCAAGCCTTTCAAATTACAGGAATGCTTGAAGCATGCTCTACTTTGGTCAACTGACCCTGGACGGTTGGGATGTACAAATCAGTCCAATTTCTCAGACCTCTGCCAGCTGGCTGATTCAGGCTGACTCACAACGACCAGCTTTCCTCTGTGTTTATCATACGTTTGCTGCTAAAGCTAGTTGTCCTTCTTTTGGCTATGAAGAAATCAAACCCCACAGCATGTCCAGTTCAAGAAGCCCAAGTACAGCTTCAATTTTGAAAGCAGCAGAAGGTTGAGAAAGCTGTGGGAACCGGGTTGCCCGATGCCCCTATTTTTCCAGGTATACCAGGCATGTGATGGTTTTGTTAGAGCTGTGAGTGGTCATCTGTCAGTCTGGAGAGAAGATATCGTTCCTGCAGTTGTTTTTATCTGGCCCTATCAAATTTTAATTGACTTATGGTAACAAGTTTGCCCACAGTTTCAGTCATAAGGAAAAGATATATTCCACACTCTTTTAAATTTTGCATGCATCATGTGCGTAATATGTGAGTGTACATATTTGCATATCATGCTATGCCTGAGTGCATATGCGCCCTGCCTGAGAAGTCTGTGCTGCATCACCCCTATGCTGTGTCGCTTTATTCAGCAAATTACGCTTCTTCATGATTTGATTCACGTTCAAATCACATGTTAGATCTGGAAGAGCCTTTTCTTTATTTAAAGAAAAAAAGTACTGTAGTTACAGGGGGAAGGGGGGGGCTGATCCTCAGCAGGTCTGTGGAAAGGGACAGTTAGATCTTTCTCTTCCTTCAGGGTGTATATGCATGTGTGTGTACGCGTGTGTGTAAGCGTTCACATGTGTGTGTCATTTTCATTGGCACTGTGACTTGGGTGGAAAGGAATATCCCTACTCCCCATGTCCTGTGAACCTGTTGAGGGTTCACATCTGCTATTTAAAAAAGGAAAGATTATGATGCGTGTAGAGATGGGGGGGGGAGTCCTAGTGCCTGTGTCTTCCTGTGTCCTCCCCTAAATCAGGCCAAAATTGGATGGAAAGAAGAACAAAGTCTGAGCCAATTTCTACCTAACCATTCCAGCAGACGAAAGAAGGTGCGGGAAAATGCTGAGAGCCTTCTTATATATTTCCCCCTACCCCTTCTTCAGTCCTCTCTCCCTCCCACCCTTGTGTTCATGGCCAAAATACTGAGGTCTTGTCGTGTCTTCCCTCACACCCCCTCCCATCCCCCTGAAAATCCCTCCCACCCACCACCTCCACTGTGTTCGTGCCTGCCTCCTCCGTCTTTCCAGCGTCGCAATGTGTTCTTTCAGGTTACGGCAGCCAGTAAGCATGTAAATACAGACTCAAAATGCGACTCGACCAAAAAGGGGCCAAGTCACGAGTGGAGTCAGGCTGAGCCGCTCCATACACCCGTGTCAAGTCTGAGTGGCTACTGTGATTTAAATTGGTCTTGCGGGTGAGTCGTGCGACTTAAGTCACCAACCATGGGAAAATATGTTCCAAAGGCATAAAGCATGGCGTGTCATATAAAAGTGTTTGTACTCATGAAGAAAACTGCAGGCTACGACACCTTGAAAACCAACTATCCCCTGAAAACAAGCCTTCTTTCAAGCTGTGGCAACTTTCAATTTCCCTGAATACAGTTGCTTTCACAAGACCATTGTATCAAGTGATTATTGAGGGAACAATACTGACCCTGTGGTCTTGGTGCTCTCTGCTGATCACTCTTTTCCCTCAGACCCGTTTACAGCTTGATAACAAAATTATTTTTTCTTCCTTAATTTTTTTTCAATTTCTGATTTTCTGTCCTATAATGTCAGCAATATACGGTGCAATTCCTTTTGCACAAAAAGAGCCAGATTACCCACAATCTGATCAGGGAAATAGCACAATGAAATTGCTTTTCCTGAAACTACTTGTTGCAGCTTCCAAAGGGTATTGGGAAGGCAAAAGATCAATGCACCGAATGCATTTCTATTGGAAGAACCATCTCTGCTTCTGACGGCATTGAGGCGAAGCAGAACTAGACACTCAGTGACTGGACAAGAAATAATAACTGTGAAGTTGTGTTTGTGTACTGGAAGAAAAACTCTGGGGATGGCAGCCTTTCTGGAACAAAGGTAAAGGCTTCATGATGCAAGATCAGTCACACACAGAACTACCAATTGTTATCCAGATCAGTTTTGAGATAAAACGCATGAGAAACGGAGACCGTCATAAGAGTTGAGCGTCTTCAACCACATAATGAATGCTTCCTTTCAAGGAGGAGTTGGAAAGGATTCAGAGGAGATCTCAGAAGAGTTCGCAGACGACTGTGTGAGAAAAAGCTGAAAGCACTTGGTATATTTAGCCAAACAAAATGGTCAAGAAAACAAAATATGGAAATTGAAATGTTATTATGTGCCAAGTGGAAGGAGAACTAGTATCGTTCGCTTTTTGTTTATCAATGGAGTCTAACAGCCCAATCCTGTGTAACTCTTGCACCGATGTAACAATAGGTGTAAGTGCACTTATGCCAGTGTAACTTGTGGCATGCCGACGGACGCAGGACGAACACCAGCATAACACCCCCTTCTAACCATTACAGCCCAATCCTGTGTAACACTTGCACCGGTGTAACAGTAGATCCTGTGTAGGTGCAATTATGCCAGTGTAATTTGCCATACGCCGACGGACGCAGGACAGACACCGCGCATGTGCAGTTCAGACGCGGGACGGACGCCGCTGCCACTCTGCCGGTGCAGGAGGCATTCTGGCCTGAACCCCCCGGGGGTATGGAAATGTTCCATTCCCTGACGCAAGTAGAGAAAGGTCTGCATGTGCTGGAACTTCCATGTGGACATTGGAGAGCACAAGTGGCCCAGGATCAGGGTGACGGATTGCAATAAGGAGTTTTGAGAGACAGCACAATCCTAGCCAATTTACACCACCAGTGTAACCAGCGGGAGAGGGCAGGGCAGGAGGCTTTGGAGGGGAGGGGAGGTTTAAATCCCCTTTGAATCCCTCTTTGGAGGGAATTTGGATCCCCTTCCCGTTCTGGGGCCTCCCGCTCTCGCTGCACCGGTGGTGTAAATTGGATAGGATTGTTTGCGCTGAGATTGTGAGGTTCATGATTTGGTCTATAGACTGAAAAACAAAGCCTGCACTCACTCAAGTTACTGCGTCCTCTTTGAATGCCTTTTTAAGGACATTTGGACTATAATATTTTCAAGGAGACAATAATCCCATCCATAGACACCAATAAAAAAGGATTTATATTTTTAATCTGATGGCAGATCATCTTATCAGATGCAACAGAGGAGAAGACGGACTCGTAAACCAAAAGGCCAAACTGATGGCACTTAATGAACGAGGAATACGTTTGATTTCTGTCCAGCAAAGAGTTCACACAAGGCACTAATTCCGCCTTCAGAACTATAGCACTGTGATTAGCCAAATAAGCCTTAGGCAAAGATGAAAAGCGATTCATCCTGGGTTTATCAGGATGATGTCTATGTCAACCAAGAGTGGTATTTGCATCTTTGCTATATAGCCACATAAGCTCAGGGCCGGGAAATGGGCCATGAAGTAAATTAGCTAGCAAAGCCAGAAAGGGAAAATAATATTTTACAAGAGACAATAACGAATTAAACTAAATACCATATAATCTTGTGTATATTTCACCTGAAGCAGTTAGTAGACAAATTAAGGATATTCTGAATACCATGCTTCTGGATATATGTTCCTAGGATGAGGCAGTCCATCCTTTTTTTAATGTGGAACGTACTCCCACATTAAAGGAATGTGGAAACATTCCTTCCGAGTGTGTGTCTCCGTGTGTGGACAATTCTCAGGAGCAGAGAAATCTTAGTTTGCCGCAGACGAAGGTGCGTTTAGGAGAAGTGTCACCTCATAGAAAGGACAGGAGAAAAATCATGCCATGATGATTTTACCTTGTCAAAAATAAATATAAACCCAGCATCAGAAATAACATCCGAGAGGGATTTGTTAATTTACGTAGTTTTAATATGAACTATTTAACAAGTTGTTGTTGTTGTTCAGGCGTTAAGTCGTGTCCGACCCTTCGTGATCCCATGAACCATATCCCGCCAGGCCTTCCTGTCCTCCACTATCTTCCTGAGTTCGCTCATTTTCATGTTCGTTGCATCGGTGATGCTGTCTAACCATCTCATCCTTGGCCTTCCCCTTCTCCTTTTGCCTTCAATCTTTCCCAGCATCAGAGCATCAGCATTTAACAAGTAGTTAATATGAATTATTTAACAAGTAGGCCAGCGGGTGGCGCAGTGGGTTAAACCACTGAACCATGAGCTGGTCGGCAGTTCGAATCCGCAACGGGGTGAGCTCTCGTTGCTTGGCCAGCTCCAGCCAACCTAGCAGTTCCAAAGCACGTCAATGTGAGTAGATAAATAGGTACCGCTTGCGGGAAGGTAAACAGCGCTTCGTGTTCCAGCTGCATGCTACGCGCTGCGGCAAGGAGAGTCATGCCGGCCACATGACCATGGAAACGACTTCGGACAGCGCTGGCTCTTCGGCTTTGAAATGGAGATGAGCACCACACCCTAGAGTCAGGTACGACTGGACTTAATTGTCAGGGGTCACCTTTACCTTCACCTTTATTTAACAAGTTACGCACATGTATCTCCTTCTGATTTCAATCATGAGATCCAGGCACATGCGTAATTCTTATTGAAATCTCTGGGCGTTCAATGCCTAACAGTGTGCCACCTTAACGAAATCAAAGCAGGTGACCAGCAAATACATTTGGGAAGGATAATCCCCAGATGAGGCACTGCAACAGAGAAGACCCTGATAGCCGTCTAATGAACACCCAAAGGATCCCAGTAATTGTTCGTAATGTACCGACAGATCCATAGGGAGAAGGCTACTCTTGTCCCAGGCTGATAAGGATTTTATAGGTCAAGATAAGCAATGTTTGAATTGTGCCCAGAAACAAACCAGAAGCCCCTGAAGATCTTTCTGCACCAGCAAAATATGATCACACGGCAAGTACCAGATAATAATCTGGCTGCCATGTTGCATTATAATGCTCTCTGCGGTATTGGCTTAGCATATCATTCTTTCCTCCTCCAACTTGGATATAGAACTAGATAGATAGATAGAAGTGCTTCAAAAGTTCTATATATCCTAGAAACGTGAAATTTGGGGAGTACGTTCCTTAGATGTGTTACATTTAATTGGTTCATTGCAATCAATAAGAAGTTAATTGGAGACAAAATGGATTTAAAGTACTTGCATTCCATAGCGAAGCACGGGCATCACGCTAGTAATGTATAAAATGTGTTTGACCAGCTATCACAGTGAAAAAATAATTGTGCCCACCAAAGGAATCATAGCACCATCAACTCTCTCAGCGCAATACTGTGTAACCTTGCACCGGTGTAACAGCAGATGCACTGGTGTAAGTGCAATTACACTGGCATGAGTGCAATTCATTGACGCGCGGACCTGGCGGAGCCTCCAGGGGCCGGTTGGGCGACCTCCCGGCAATCTCTCCGGGGGCCTGACCGGATGGCCTCGGGGGTCTGATCCGGCCCTGGGGCCGGAGGTTCCCCACCGCTGCACTAAAGGATGCTAAAGCACTTAGGGATCCCGGTCACTAAGCCGAGGAAAGCCCTAAACTAAGGGGTACAGTGAATCTGCTTCTTCCCCTTGAGGCCTCCCTAGAACCCTCCCTTTCTTCTCCACATCCATCTGCCCATGGAAGGGGACAAAAATATCCACAATGAAGCTAACCCCATCCAAGGTTACATTCTCCATCTGTATGGCAGAGAAGAGCCAAACAGTATAATTTTAGCAAGCATGTCATAACCAACCACTAGCTTCCATAGACTAATTTAGTGCATATGTTTCTTTTTTTCCAGACAGGTCATTTTTTTCTTCCGAACAAGATTTATACTACACCTTTGAAATGCTGGGCAAGGCAGACTCACAGAAAATTGTGGCAAATCCCAAGCAGAAAAACAGTTGGAGCCTAAGATTTATATGGGCCATGTGAGGCTTATGAAAAAGCATTGGCTCCTGAACCAGGGTAATTAATCACAACAGGGAAGTGTCATATTACAACTTTTAGTTCAGAGGGGCACTAGACTTGCATGCTTCTCAGAGACTATGAGACTCTTGAAAGAATAGAAACTAAAAGAATACTATTTTGTGCACCTGATCCTGTAAGCAGAGTTGAAACTAAGACCAGATCGCTGTCTGGATGCTAGGAAACCCATGTAAGTTGCTCGCTAAAGGCAGAATTAGATGTGATGACAATCATTGGGTTGATGCCAAAAATGGCAGCTCTGTCTTGAGTGGTATATCCATCTCCTATAATGTGAGAACTGCTCTTAGGAGATGTCCCTTTCCTGTGCAGCGGAAACAGGAGAAGGAATGTGGGCAGGTGTAGCTTGTTAAACTTTAGAGGAGAATCCTAGGCATGTCTACTCAGAAGTAAGTCCTATTGAGCTCAATGGTACATACTCCTGGGTAAGTGTGCATAGGATTGTGCTCTAAGAGTTTAACAAGCTACACCTGCCCACATTCCTTCTCCTAAAGGTCTAGCACTCTGTCCCGGTTGGAGATCTGGTAAGCCTATCTAAAGTATTCCAACTCTTCATGACTTAATGGACCAGCCCATGCCAGAGCTTCCTGTCAGCCGTCGCCACCCCCAGCTCCCCCAAAGTTGAGTCTGTCACCTCCAGAATATCATTCATCCATTTTGCCCTTGGTCGGCCCCTCTTCCTTTTGCCTTCCACTTTCCATAGCATCCGCATCTATAAGGTATAGCTTGCCAAAAAACTGAACAGGCTAAGAAATAAGTTGATTCCCACTAAGAAATGAGCTGATTCACCAGGCTAAGAAATGATCTGATCCCCACTCTGAATTTCTCTCACTCACTCTTTCCTTGGTAGCGCCAGATCTGCCCATCCCTATCTCTGCCACCTGCTTCTTTTGATACAGTTGTATTGTGGCCCAACCCTTCAGGAAATGTGATCTCTCTTTCATTCTGCATGGTTAACAAAACTGAAATAACAGTCTGTTTGGACCCAAACAAAATGTTGCTACGAGACTGTTGACGATGGCACAGAGGATTAATATCATAAGAACATGGAAGCGAACTGATTTTATTCCAGCCCCGTTATGTGCCCACAGAATTGACTACGGTCCATTACCAGCAGATGCTTCAAATTCAATGAAGTTATTTACACTAAAATAATTGCTCGCAGCCAAGCAATGCAAGATTGACACAAATTCTGAAAGGCATGTAATGCTTCTGAAAAGTTCCTGGCTGGTGAACTTTGAAATATGAATCTGTGCATCTGCAGAGATGCTTGTAAGTTGGTTCTGCAACATGGCATAAGTAAGGGATATGACGTATTGGCAAAATGGCGGATCCTTTCCTCTGCTTGCTTCAGGCTCTTTCCTCATCCTTGGCGTCTTTGATATTATACACAATGGCTCCCGAGCTGTGGTTTGTGGACAAGAACCAGTAAGAGGTTGGCCAAAACCCGCTGGAGGACCCCGGTAAGGATCCAGCCGACGGGGGGGGGGGCGGTTAGGCAGGGGAGGGAGTGCAGCCATAGACCCAGCCAGAATGGGAGGGGGACGGCCTCAGCCGAATCCTGACCCCCGCCACGCGACTGGGCCACTACACGGCCTCCTCTGACTTCCTTCAGCGATTTTGCTGGTGGAAATCCAAGGAGGCCGATCGGCCCCTTCACCATTTACATTCGGGGAAGGGGACGAGCATCCCCTTCCCCAAGTAGAGTTTCCACTGGGCGGGAGCCTGCCCACGGAGGAGCACGGGATCCGGCAGGTGGCCTGGGTCGCCCGGCGGATCCTTAGGATTGGGCTGTTAGAGAGCTTCTGCTACAGAGGGGCAAACCTTTCAAGGTCATTATTGCAATACTAGCAAAATGGCCACTAAATAAGGGAAATATATATGCAGCAGCTCAACTGGTTTGGCCATATTCATTCCTAATTCTTTGCTTCTTTTAAGAGAAGGCTTTTTAAGGATGCCAGTCTTTGCCTCTTCCATAGCATATATAATTTATTTTGTTGCTTTTAATTTTGCATAAAAATGATGATATTTGTACCTTTCACCTTGTTTCGCTCATAGTATGATGTATGTATTGGTGTATGGCTGCTGTTTTCACATAGGCAGAGAGATCTCCCTAAAAAAAAGGAAACATTGTGCTTGGGTGCAAGAGAATCTACCCCATGTGAAAGTGTCCAGGGTCCTAAGAAGTCTATTGCCTCTCTCTCTTGTTCAGCTTTCCCATGGTACTTCTCTTGCCCACAGCAGCAAAGTGGTTCAAAAGAAAAAAGCTGACAGACTCAGACGTGTAAGACATTTTTCTAGAAGCTGAGTCCTTAAAAGCACTCACAAATACTTTGTTCTGTGATGACTTTACATTTCAGCATTTTGGAAAATCCAAAGGGAAGAAGATTTAGGGCATTCAGGTGCTGCTCAATCCCTATGGAAGTGGTGCTGATACCAGGTGATGGCAGCTGGTGTTGGCACAGAGATGTCCATGTGGTCAGGCTGACTCATATGTGAAGCCCAACATTTGGCCTGTTGTGGCGGGCAGCGCAATCCTACCCAGGCACACAACGTGTCCAGTGCTGGAGAAAAGCGGGCTGGGGATCTCTTTGGAGTAAGGGGACGTTCCTTCCTTTACCCCAAGTTATGCCCAGCTTCCACTACTCAGGTCAGCACCACCTAATCGGTGGTTCTGACCTGAAAAGCTTTCTGTCAGAGCTGGAGGCCTGGGAGCAGCGGCGGAACTTGGGTGGAGCGCCTGGAGCAGGAGCTCCAGGCGCTCAGGTGGGCGGGGGGCGCACTCGAGGAACTTACCGATGCAAAACACCACGTTAGATCGGCCCGCCCGCCCTCCCTGGAGCCCATTTGGCTCCAAAATGAGCGCAAAACGGGCAGGGGGCGCGTTGACGTGACGCGATGCAGGCCCCGCCCCCACGTGCCCGGGCGCCGGGAGGGTGCCCGTCGTCTCTGCCTGGGAGGGAGGATAAAATATGATGTTCAACAAGGACACCAATCCCACCCCCTCTCAGGCCCGATCTGTCCCCCTCTCCACCCTCTCCCTGCCCCATTACGCCCCCTCCCCCTCCCTCCCCCTCCCTCAGCCCCTGTGCTGCCCAGTGCAGAATGTACATGCTCCATAGCGCAGGGTGCTGGACTCGCCAGTAGAGTGGTGGCGTTGGCCCTGGCGCCAGTGCGGCGAACTCTCCGGGTGTCATGAACATGCTTTATGATACATTTGCAACACCCAGCGTCGACGCTGAGGCCGCTAAGGACTCCTCTATTCGTGTCTGAGAGGCTGGTCTATGAACCAGGAACTCCTCAGATCACATCTCGCTGCTGCCATAGATTCATTAGGTAGCCTTAGGAAAGCAAATATATAGCTCGGTGTTCCACCTGCATGGTTTTTGTTTCAGGGAAGCCCTTCGCTCCATGGTAGAGGAGCCCCTACATCACGGGACTCCGATCCCAGATTCAGTTCCCGGCCTCATTTCCTTGAGACTTGGGAGCAGCGCCATAACTACGGCGGAGCGCGTGGAGCAGGAGCTCCAGGCGCTCAATCGCAGGAGGGCGGCGAACTCACCGTGGTAAGAATAGCAGCAGCAGAGTCGTTGGTTGGGCCCGTCTGCCCTCCCTGGAGCCATTTGGCTCCGAAATGGGAGCAAAATGGGTGGGGGGGCGCGTCTACGGCGCATCGACGTGACGCGACGCTGGCCCCGCCCCCTTGCGCCCGGACACCCTCCTGGCGCCTGGCGCCTCTGCTTGAGAGTTCCGCCTCTCCAAGAAGGCCACACAGGGTTAGACAGACTGATACAGCGTTATACACCTTCATATATTCCAAGGTACAGGGCTGCTTGGTGGAGCATGGCCAAGCAGAAGGTATGTGACCATTGCTGATGTCCAGGAGAGGAAGCAGGACCTAGAGGGCTGTAGTATCATTAATACCTGATAATTTAAAACTTCAAATCAAATGATCACCCTGATGAACCATTTGCCAACACATGTGCCTTGTTCACTGCAAACATGTATTGAATGTGTCAGGGGGCTTTTCTAGCCCTGCTGGAGATGCCAAGGATTGAGCATCGAACCTTCCTGCATGCAAAGTGTGTACTTGACCGCTGAACGATCCAGGGTGAAATGCACAACTGTGGCTCTCCGAACTTAAGCAAGTTGCCCTTCAGCCTTAGAATGGGCTCTTCCATCATTTCTACTCGTATGGACAGTAGGAAATTTGGCCATTTGGAATTGGAAAATGCCATCTGTGTGTGTGAGAGTACTATTGGCTAAATGTCAATGAGCCTGTTAACATTTTCAGTGGTAACAGCCATTCTGGCTTTGTTTGTAAGCCATTATATCACCTGGCAGGCCAGCGGGTGGCGCAGCGGGTTAAACCGCTGAACCATATGCTGTCCATCGAAAGGTCGGCAGTTCGATTCCCACGACGGGGTGAACTCTCGTTGCTTGGCCAGCTCCTGCCAACCTAGCAGTTCCAAAGCATGTTAATGTGAGTAGATAAATAGGTACCGCTATGCGGGAAGGTAAATAGCGCTCCGTGTTCCAGCCGCATGCTACGCGCTGCGGCAAGGAGAGTCATGCCGGCCACATGACCACGGAGGCGTCTTCGGACAACGCTGGCTCTTCGGCTTTGAAATGGAGATGAGCACCACACCCTAGAGTCAGACACGACTGGACTTAATTGTCAGGGGATACCTTTACCTTTATATCACCTGCCTCTTTTTAGCCCAGATTTGACTGGCTGCAAAATGAGGTCTCCTTATCAAAATACTAACATCAGCATGTCAACGGACAGGAATTCTGGTGTGTGTGTGTGTGTGTGTGTTTGTGTGTGTGTGTGTGTGTGTGTGTGTTTGTGTGTGTGTGTGTGTGTGTGTGAGAGAGAGAGAGAGAGATTAGCATGGTGATCCAGAGACTGCATAAAAGGTTGTCAAAATCTCAAGCTTGATAATAACGCTATTTTTGTATGTTTCCTTGTTTTGCTTCATTGATTCTGCTTCTGCTGGCCACAGGGAAGGACGAAGACTCCTATGCAGAATCCTGAAGATGTTTCTTCTGACCACTCAGCAACTCCCTGCCCTGCGCTTCAAATGTCTGCAAGGCCCTCTGAATGTGTCCCCAACCTATTTTCCCCACTGGCTATTGAACTCCCTTCCGCAGACGATGACACCTGGAGAAGAGCAGGGTCTCCAAGGAAGAACCCAGCTGCCAGGAAAGGTCCATAGAACCTCTTTATCCATGAGGTCTAGGAACATCTTTCCACATGGTAGTCTACAATATTCAGTAGCTCAAAAAGAAAACAGTTTGCTGCTAATTCCTAAGCTTTTTTTTTTCCTGAGGAGGCATAAGAGAAAGAGAAAATGGGCCCCAAATGAAAGATAAATGTTTCTCACTTGACAAGGTGCAATCAGGTTACTGCAGTCCCCGCCAATGGATTCTCTCTAGGTTTACATGCACTGCCATAACCAAGACTATACTTGAGCCTCGAGTCTTTGTTATTGCACTAATTCTAACTTTTATAGCTTTGAAGGATCAGCCAAGGAAATCAGACATAGTTCTCCAGTGACATCAATGCCCAAGCTTGCATGAATACACAAAGTGCACACTGTGGGCTGCTTCTCAGGGACAGGAGCACCATTGACACAGGGAGGTAGATGGCTGCAGTGCAAAAACTGGCAACACAGCTGCCATCTCAGACACTTAGCCAGCAGTGCTTAGATTACAGCACCTCTCTTCAGTTAAAATCGCTAACGCAGGTCCAAGGAGACCCATTGCAGGTCAGCAGGATCATGCGAGGGTAAGGGGATTTAAATTCCCTTTCCCTGCTGCAGCCTCCCAATTCCCCCACACACACTGGATACAGCATGCCCGTTTTTGGCACGGCTGCACTAGTGTGGGGGGGGGAAGGATAGGATTGGGCTCTGATAAAATTATACATGGTGAGAAAAGAGTGGATAGAGAGAAGCTTTTCTCCCTCTCTCACAGTACTAGAGCCAGGGGTCACCCAATGAAACTGATTGGCAGGAGATTTAGACGAGACAAAAGGAGGCTCTTTTTCATGCAGTGCCTAATTAGTCTGTGGAATTTGTTGCCATGAGATGTGATGACGGCCACTAGCTTGGATGGGTTCAAAAGGGGATTGGAGAAAGCCATGGAGGACAGGGTACTAGTCATGATAGGTAGGCACTACCCCCAGGTTCAGCAGCCGTATACCCCTGAACAATGCCAGTTGCAGGGGAGCAATAAGGGGACAAGTATGCCCCTTTCTCGCCTGCTTGTGGGCTTCTCCAAGGCACTTGGGGTAATCAGGAAGCTGGACTAGATGGGCTTTTGGTCTGCGCCAGGAGGGCTTTTTCTATGTTCCTATGGTAGGGAAGTGAGAGACCAAACTATAAGTTATATTCAACACATATTTTAGTCTTGTGTACTTAGGCTGGGGGAGAGTTAAAAATCAGAAATCTAGTGCAGGGTTTCTCAACCAGTGGTACATTGGTTGACTCTTGGTGGTACTTGGACCACCGGACTGCTAGAACTCTGCCCCGACGTGGCGCTGTGTGCGCCGGACGTTTTGGTCCTGAGAGCTCCTGCCTTTGGCCGAGCCTCTCAGGAATGCTGAGAGGGGCCGTCCCACCTGCCCAGAGCCTCCTACCTGCATTTTGGCCTCCCAAACCAAAAACCTGGACGTAACTGGTGATGATGTCATTGCTAGTCGCTTCCGGTAGTACTCAGGAGGAGAGTGGTGCTGGAGGTGGTACTTGGCTGGAAAGAGGTTGAGAACCCCTAGTGCCATCTAAAAATCAGAGGGCAATCTAGATCAGGACAGTGGCAGTAGTGGAGATCTGTGCAATTCCTTGCATTGTAGAGCTGGGTCAGTACAAGGGAGATATTATTCTCTCTGGTTGTGTATTCTGCTGATGAGTCTCAGCTATTTCTAAGTTTCATTGCCTGCAAGCTTCAACACATCCTACATCTTGAATCCAAGAATGTTAATTGAGCTCCCTAATAGCATGAGTTCTATGCATTTCACAAATGGTGTTTGGCTAGTTTTACATTTTAAGAAACATCACAGTTATGGGACTGGCAGAGCAATCCTATACATATTTTCTTGGAAGTAAGTCTCACTATGTTCAATGGGAATTACTCCCAGGTAAGTGTGCATAGGATTGCAGCCTATGTCAGATGTCAGAATTTGACTGTCTAATTTCCCATGCTTCTTAGCACCTCATTTTAATGGCAGTTGGACTTGGGACGAGTAATTCTTTGGGCCTAAAATACGTCTACTTGGAAGCCCTGTTGGATGGATGCAGTAGAACCTGCTTCTACACAGTACGCCCAAGGCAGAGAAAAATAGGCATGCATGATTGTCCCATTGGAACCAATAGGATATGCAGCCCAGTCCTAGGCCTGTCCATTCAGGTCCCATTCAATTCAATGGGACTTTCTCCCAAGCAGTATTGACTCCAAGTTCCAAGCTCCACATTGGCTCCAAGAGAGCCCCCAGCAAAATGCCCTCCATGGCACCCCTCATACCTGAGCAGGCCGCAAAAGTGTTGCTCTGCCAGCATCACAGAATGGCTGCGGGCCCAGAGTAGACAGGAGTGGACCCCTGAAGCCAGACCTGCTCCCAGGTGAGTTTGATTTGAATTATAGCCTTAAGCAATTTAGCACCTAGCACTAGGCTTGCCATATTTTCAAAAAAAAAAAAAAACACCCCACAAAAAAACCATTTTAAAATGAATGAATGAATGAATCAATGAATTTAAAAGAATTGTTTGGTGGGCGCGAAGTGCCCACTCGCCGCCCAAAGGGTGATCAAAAATTTTTATGTACTTATTTATTTCTGGCCATGAAAATGGCCTTTTTGCCACCACTGCCAATTACCTGTCCCACCGCCATTGCTGCCTCTGCCATCGTCCTTGCTGCCATCCTCGCCGCCACCGTCCTTCTCGTCGCCGCCACTACCATCCTCCTTGCCACCACCACAGTCCTCCTCACCACCACCATCCTCGTCCTCCTTGTTGTCATCACCGCTGTCTTCGCCGCCGCTCTCACACTGCCGCCACCGTCCTCGTGCTGCCGTCTGGAGCCTGGCCGACTACATCTGAGCTGACCAGGACTCCTGATGCCCCCTGAAGCTGCCCGAGATCCAATATGGCCGACAGGAAAAAAAGTACAGTTTTAAAATTCTTAAAAGCGGCGGCGGAGGCTTCTCCAGGCCTGGAAAGCCCAGGACCAGTCCCGGGTTTTCCGGGATGGATGGTAAGCCTACCTCGCACTGTCTCCCAGTTTCACTTTGGAACAATGTTATATTAGACCACTTCTTAGAAGGAAGACAGGCACATTTCCATATGGAGCAAATAAAGAACTGAAAGTAGCTGGCAGAAGAATACACCTTTTTGAGCAGCTAAGGAGATCAGCACAACGACTCTCTTTATTACTTAATAATTCTCCTTCACCTGTCTAAAAGCCACACCCAATGCAATGCCGTCATCCCCAGTTCTGACCATTATTACTGCGCATTGTGTGGGAACAGTTTTCCTAATTTAGAATCCTTGTGTGCTTGAAACAAAGGGCTTTCCTTTCAAGCACAACAACAGAGAAGGAAAAATAAACTCCCCTTTAAAACATGAAACACTGGACATCTTTACTGCATTTCTAGCCTCTGCAAGCACATAAATTTATTAAACGGCACTTTCAAAACTCAAAGTCTTTCTTATGGCTGAGTCTTTGAAAAAAAATTCTGCTTCCCATCTGCAAATTAGATTTGCTTTCTCTAATACTCAAGGGTTTTGAGCATCAAAAACCAAAGTATCTCCTCGGCCCCTTGAAATTCCTGGTAAGCCAAGCAAAAAACTGGCAATGTTAGAATAAAACATTTGCTCCAATTTTTCTAACATATCACTATCCAAAGCTTATTATTTTCCATGCCATGCCTATTCCTTTGCTTGGAGCTACTAATTAAATTATTTGCTGAAGTGCTGTTGTAGGGCTGAGTACACTTTGATCCGAAAAAAACCCTGTGCAATTAGCAGTCCCAAACACTGGGAAAGAAACATAGGCTTCCGTCCTATATACGCTTTCCTGGGAGTAAGCCCTTTTGCACAACATGTGACTCACTTCTGAGTAGACACATATAGGCCTACTCATGGGCGTTCCTAGGGTTTGCGTCACCTGGTGCGGGAGGTCAGTGCATCACCCCTATGGTAGACCTCCTCCCATGCAGTGGGCGGGGCAACACATCATTGCCCCACCTCCCGCATAATCAAAATTACACCTTTAAATTACAATATTGTATGCACAGCCTAAATGTATGTTTGCAGCTTAAACAAAGGCGTCACTAGGGATTTCTTCACCCGATGTGAGAGCTCAGCGCATCACCCCCATGATGGATCCCAGAAGTGAATAGAGAGAAACAAGGTTGGGCTGAGCCGGCTTCTACAATAGATGCCCATCAGGCAGGACTATGCATTTCTACAGATTACTCCTGGTCACTAGGGTTGGTGTCACCCGGTCTGTTAACTCATGGTGTCACCCCCATTTACTTTCTTTATTTTAATATATATCAGTACAAGTCACCCAACAAATCAGTAACCAACTCGGCTCTCATAACAATCTGTCTCATTGGTCTGTTTTGAGTTAAGAAAATCCACGTTTTGTTATGTATGGCAGTTGTATTTTTCTGTTTCCGGTTATTTGGCCATATCCTTTGATAGAATACATTCTGCATGAAACTACACATTGAATGATATATAACATGATGATTTTAGTCAAGACAAGGGTTTCACAATTTTGGCCACTAGTGGTGTCACTCCTCCCCAAGGGTGTCACCCGGTGCGGTCCGCACCCCCCTAGCGATGCCACTGGGCCTACTCACTGTTAGTAAGATGTATGCAAAAGCACAGGACACACCACATTTTGTTCCCAGTTTTCCTAAAAGCACAGTGCAATTAAGCACATCCAAGCACCACCATTCAAGCAGAATGTGGGATGGCTTGCCAAATTTGGTTTCCTGAGAACGTGAGCTTTCGTTGGGATCAACTGCCTTTTGACTCTGCTTTTCCAAAGAATCTCGCTATTGTCAGCCATTCCACCTAGTTGCAGCAACAGGAGTAGTAAGACAAAAAGTCCCCACTTCAACCATTGGCTCAGCTAGGACTAGCTGGCATTTGACTCCTCTCCAAACTGTCTCCCCAGAGGTCATTCCATATGGTTATTCCATAAATTGAAAGTTTGGGTACCTACATTAACTTGGTTTCCTCTTCCCACTCCATTACTTTTTGTATCACATCTATTGGATTCTATCCTGTCTATTAGGCTCTAAGTCCGCAGTCAGGGTCTGTGTTTAAAAAACACAAAATGTGGACCACCTAGAAAATATTGGGAGGGTATGTGCAATGATTATGATACTTACTCCTTCCATATGCACCTGACTGGATATTAGTTAGAGGCTGGCTCTGGGTGCCACCTCTTCTGAGTTGCCATGGGTGGCAGTGAAGGATAGAACCTTGTTTGTGCTGGTGCCTTGGCTACAAACCTTCTCCCTTATCAGTTCACAGGCTGCAAAATGTAATTACCAGGTTAACCCGGTCTTGTTTTCTTGGGTTCTTGGATTATGGTGGGTTCTGAAGGAGATAATTGCTGCTGGTAGAAAATGCTGGGTTTTTGTTAAGTGTCCCAAATGCTCCCCCCCCCTTGCCTGGTGATGTGCCAGCCTCTGCCAATTCCTTCATTGGAAAAGGAATAAGGGGAGGTTATCAGAAGAGGATGTGTGAAGGAGATGAGAGTGGTGGGCTAGACTCTCTCCCAATCCAGGTGTGAGAGGAGAAGCAGTGTAGGTGAGTGAGTAAGCTCCCTGCCAATCTGATGCCTGACGTGACCACCTCAATCACGCTTATGGATCAGCCAGGCTTGGTTTGTGTTATTGTTGCTTTAAATACATGTGGTAAATCTGCCTTAACATTGTTTCGTTGAAAGACAGGATAATAAGCATGCATGCAAGCAAGCTAGGGCTAAATTTATGGTCTCTTGTGCAAACCATATTGACACTAATTGAAGCTACACAAAACAGTGTCCCAAATTTTTGTTGTTGTATATACCATATTTTTTCGCTCTATAAGACGCACTTCCCCCCCAAAAAAATAGGGGGAAATGTCTGTGCATCTTATGGGCCGAATGGACCCCCAAAACGCCACCTCCTTACTTACCGGGGCTTGTGGGGGCTTCGGGGAGGCCTGCGCGACCCTCTGCAGGCCTCCCCGATCTTCAGTTTGGCGAAAAACGGCAGTTTTCGGCCATTTCTGGTTTTCGCGAAAACCGGAAATGGCCGAAAATCACTGGTTTTTTGCCGAACTGATCAGGGAGGCCTGCAGAGGGTCGTGCAGGCCTCCCCGAAGCCCCCAGTCCTGGTAAGTAAGGAGGTGGAGTTTTGGGGGTGCAATGATTCCGGAGGGGTTCACTTCGCGCACACGCTCAACGCGACTGCAATCCCTCCGGAAACAACCAGGTAAGTGGCCAAGCGGCTGGAAAAATGTTTAAAAAAATGTTAAAAGCAAGATATACAGTATTTTCCCCCTATTTTTAGCTCCATAATACACATGCGTCCTATGGTCCAGTGCGTCTTATGGAGCGAAAAATGCGGTATTTGTATTTTATTAATATAATATTAAAACATAAAAACAATACATATTTCGTAAGGTTATAGCAAGCGCGAAGCAATACATCCTACTAGCATACTATTCACTATTTTCTACATATAATATCCAACTAAGCCAAAATATCACCACCATTTTATTCATTAAATCTGTATATCATCACATCATACTTCTCCCTCTCTTAAAAAAATCAATAAATGGTTTCCAATTATTCACAAAAAGGTTAACTGACTTTTCCTTAATTAAAATTGTAAATTTATCCATTTCAGCATAATCCAAAACGTTCAACCACCAATCTTCCAGCAAAGGTATCTCTGAATTCTTCCAATATTGTGCATATAAAATTCTTGCTGCATTTATATATAAAAACAAAGTTTGAATTTTTCGCCAACATGATCATCCCTCATACCCAACAAAAAGGTTTCCGGTTTCATTTGAACCTTAATCATTAAAATCTGTTTATGAATCTGAATCCAATACTTCTTTGCTTGAGAGTGTCCCAAATTTCTATGTGTTACATTTATATCCCAACTTCCTTCCATCCTGGAACTCAAGGTGGCATATACGGGGTGGCATATCCATCCAATCACTGACAGATCAAGACCTGCTAAACTTCGGTAAGGGTTGTTGAGTCATGCACCCTTGGACTATTGCTTATGTTTGAAAGTAAAAACTCAATGGCCAATCTAAAGCTCAATGTAGCTGTTTCACCTTGCCTCATGAATGGGCCAGCCCTGCCTACACCATGTTGGCTTTCATAGCTCTGACTACATCAGATTTGGACTACAGAATCCTATGGGTCACAGAATTCAACTTTTCTTAATGCAGAATGTGTGTTACCTTGACACAGAACATTGATTCCCCCTCCAAAAAATAAAATAAAAATTAATCTACACAGTCTTGTATGCACATCATCAATGTATCTAAGGCTACAGTCCTGTGTACACCTATCTGTGAATAAGGCTACAATCCTATCCACACTTACCTGGGAGTAAGCCCCATTGGCTATAATTAGACTTACTTCCAAGTAGACATGCATAGGATGGGCTATAATAAGGCATATTGAATACAAAGGGTTTTACCTCCAACTAAACATGCATAGAATTGCACTTTATTGCAAAGAGGCAATGAATTTCCACAATAGTTTCAAGCAGATACAAGATTACTCAGACTACCATCCAGTAAATGCAAATCCCTCAGTTCTGGAATGATACTTTCATATATTAGAAAGTCCCACTCCAGGGTTATCCATATAGAGGCCTTGCCACCAGAGCAAAATGATTCTCTCAGAATCCCTCCTTTGGTTCATGAATGTTTTTCATTCATTTATTTACTCATGCCTCTAAATTCGCTTGGCCAAACCAAACATAATTTTATTGCATCCTGAATAACGTTTCCAAGAAATAAAGTTTGACTAAGAATGTTTCACTAAGCGAAAAGGGAATTCTGATCAAGTTTCTTGTATAAATTCGTGTAGGACTTATTCTCATCCACCCACATTTTTGCTAAGGGATGACAATAATATCCTGCCTTGGCCTTTGTTATTATTATGACCAAGATGACAGTCATTGTGGTAGTGAAACAGTGGTAAGTAATCCTAGGAATATGAACAATTCATATTTTCGCAGCAAAAACATGCTGCGTCGGATCCTATCCAGGATTGGGCCAGGCTGGTGCAGCTGGAGGCCACCCTGGGGAAAAGGAAAGTTCATCCCTTTCCCCCGGGTAATGCCCCAGCTGCCCCTATGGGCCTCCTTGGATATGCACCGGCAAAATGGCCAGCGTAAATCCGAGGTGCCTGTGTAGGGCTCGCCAGGCCCAGGACGGGGGATAGGATTTGGGGGAACGCGCCACCAAGGATCATTCCCCAATCCCGGGCCTGGCGGGGCAATCCCCCCTCCTGTTCCTGACTCGAAGGCACCTATCAGGGGGGCAGGATCAGGCAAAGACACACCCCTGTCCAATCATTGTGGAGGGATGGCATTCTCTATGCAATCTACCTATCCTCACTCCTTCCTACATGTGCCGAACCTTCAGCCATATGCACCGGCAGCTCCAAAGCGCACGACAGTAGTGCAGCTTTTACAGCAGATTGCAAGATCTGCCTGCTGAGGGCCTGTATAGAATTGGACCAAAAACAAATGCTTCCTGTCCAGATCCACGTTCTCTGATGACAACTTGGAGAAATCAGGCCTGAACTGCAGTTCATCAGACCTGCAACTCTTCCAGAAGTAACAGGAGTCAAACAGGAGGGAAGAGCCAGGGTAGTGTCATGGTTACAAAGTTGGTCCTGGACTAGGATGATCTAGGTTCAAAGTGCCTTACTGGATGCTTACTGGATGATGCTGGCCACTCATATCTCTTAACCTAACCTACCTCACAAGCAGAGATGTCACTAGGGCGCGCGCTGCCCCGGGGCCGGGCGCGCGCGTCACCTAGGGCAGCCCTTTTCCCTCAGGAACGGTCTGCACATGCGCTAAACACGTTATAAATAACGTTTGCATAGCGGGCCTTCCTCAGAAGGCCCAGGAGCGCAGGCCCGGGAGGACGGTCCGAGGCCTTCTCCCGGCCTTGGAGCCTCCCGGGTGACGCGCGGAGCCTCCCGGTGACGTGCGCAGGGGAGGTGACACGCGCACGCGTCACCCTTCTGCGCGCATCACCCGGGGGCCTCGGCCCCACGGGCCACGCTACAGTGACGCCTCTGCTCACAGGGTTGTTGTGAGGATGAAAGGAGGGACAGGAGCCATGCACATAGCATGGAAGAGGGACCATGTTTTTGCGAAAAAGTGTCAAATTGTTTATTGAGCCACTTGAACTTATCTGCCAAATTTTGACAATCCAGAAGAGGGAGATTGAGGGTCCTCCCCATCCCTATTACTTGAACCAAGATATGAAAAGAACCCCAGGAGCACCAGTATATGTATTAATCTGGATCATTTTTCCTACATGCATGCTAAAAGCAAAAATATTATGGTGCATCCGATTGCTCTTTAAGTCTGCGTGTTCTTCCAGCACCATTTTTGGAAACTTTTGGGAGGAGGCTTCATGGGTCTGTTAACAATGAGGCAAAACCTAATATTTTTTTGGGGGGGGGGCTTACTGCTTTTTATTTTTATTACTATGTTTATTCTGTGCCTTTGCAGGCAGTAGCAGCAAATTGCACTGGGAGTCTTCCTGGAGACCAGCTCCTGCCAGCCCCCTTTTGAAAAACTCAGGGGGGGGGGAAATAAAATAAAACAGGGAAGCTCCTCTGTGTGTGTGTGTGTGTGTGTGTGTGTGAGAGAGAGAGAGAGAGAGAGAGAGAGAGAGAGAGAGAGAGATTTACTCAATTTACTTCTGGAAAGGACTTCTGGAAAGGAATGTATCTGTTTAGTACTTCAGAAGTTATCATTATTATTAGGAATAAGAATAATAAGAATACTTATATACTGCTTTTCAACAAAAACAGTTCTACCGTTTCATTCTCAGCCTGCCCAATTTAAATGGCTTGGATATGTGTGCTTTCCTGTGTGATTCTCAGCGCAATCCTATCCACCTTAAACCACTGGTGTAACCAGCGTGAGAGGGCAGGGCGGGAGGCTTTGGAGGGGAGGGGAGATCCCCTTTGCATCCTCCTTTGTAGGGGATTTGAATCCCTTTCCCATTCTGGGGCCTCCCGTTCTCACTGGTTACACCGGTGCTGTAAGTTGGATAGGATTGCGTTGTCTGTCTCTTAAGCAAATATTGCACCGGCAACCTTTCTGCATTGGCTGTTTTCACTTCCAGCTCATGACACAGATAGATAACAAACAACACTTGAAGAGAAAACGGCAGGATTGTGCTGTCAGAAATGATTTCGAGGCCCATCTATAAGACACCACCACCCTCCGCCGCCGGTGACTCAGATTTATGGTGCACAGACCTGGTTTCATTTATGTGTGTGTTCTGTTATTACCTAAAGCACAACTTGAATAAACAAACTCAGATTATTTTCCCCACTTGAACCTTGCCTAGACCAATCGTGTTTTACATTCTGAAGCATTTATCAGCATGTTCTACCTTCTGTTCAGTGTCATTCAGACTAAAAAGTATTACGACAAGACCAGACAGCCGCTTCTGAGGGGGAAAATGCCCTAGAGTATGTCTGTTTCTTTCAAATGAAATAAAGCCAGCAAAGGATAAAACGAAGAAATGAACACAAAGGAGAACTCTCAGCCTTCCCAATAGGAAATGTCTGCCAGGGCTTGTCAATGACGCCTAATTAATTTTCTTGATTTCCAAATCTGAGTGATACATTTCTTTAAAGAAAAAAAATGCCACAAGTTTTGGGGGCAGAGGGAGGTTTCCATATTGAAGTCTAAGTGTTCTTCCTATATACAGTATTTTGCAGAACAACAGCCCCTCCTTGTGTTGCATGGAAGATGTGGGAGGT
This sequence comes from Plestiodon gilberti rubricaudatus, assembly GCA_026170595.1. Taxonomy (NCBI): domain Eukaryota; kingdom Metazoa; phylum Chordata; class Lepidosauria; order Squamata; family Scincidae; genus Plestiodon; species Plestiodon gilberti. The sequence continues at coordinate 19,387,428 of JANXHW010000002.1, read as the reverse complement.
TACAGAACAGCTGGTTCTGGCACTGCAAAGGTAATGATGACAGTAGCCCTGGACCATGTGGGAAGATGTCTTTTCTCTCTGCCTCTGTATTGCATCTCTTGTGGTGCAAGACCGAGGTTATCCTGGCCCACACACCGGAATAATTAATGTTCCTGAAGTGCTTTTTCTGTGGGCGCAAAGTGCCCATTTGCCGCCCAAAGAGCGGGCGAAATTTATATTTATTAATTTATTTATGGCCGTGAAAATGGCAATTTTGCTGCTGCTACCACTTGCCTTGCTGTCGCTGTCCTGCTGCCGCCGTCACCGCAACTCTGGAACCTGGCCAGCTGCATTCGGGCCGACCAGGACTCCAACTGCCCCCTCAAGCCGCCGCCGCCACTTCTACAATTTAATTTTTTCTGCGCCGCCATCTTGGATCTCACGAGATTCAAGATGGCAGCGCTGGAAAAAAATAAATTGTGGAAGTGGCGGCAGTGCGGTGGCTGGCCGGGACCAGGCTCCAGAAACCGGAGCAGTCCCGGTTTTTCCGGGATGAATGGTAAGCCTAAGGATAGCAATTGCGTCAGCATTTGTGTGTCAACCAGTTCTAGATGGGGTTGTATGTCCCCTGGAGGATTAGGTGCACAGGATTGGAGTACTTCTGAACCTGCCCTTGGTCCTGGATGTAGAGGAGTTGGCTGTAACCCAGGGCCCATCAGCTGCGCCCATTCCTGTCTCAGACAGCACTAACCAAGCTCACCCATGCCTTAGTTACTTCATGTAGAGAGTACTGTAACATGTTCAACATGGAGAACTTCAGCTGGTGGAGAATGATGTTATCCAGGTACTGACAAGTATCCGGTTGCCTGGTCATGTAACACCTCTGTTGATGCAGTTAAATAAAGAGCGAACCCTTCCCCTTGTGCCAGTGCTAGGACCTGAGCATTTCTCCTGCTTGTCACAGTTGTGCCTTGGAAGGTTCATCGACCTATTTGCCAATCTGGCGACTCAGTTTGGTTCATCACCTACCCCAGTTCATTGTGTGGTGGTAGTTCACAGCTTTCTGTTCTGCCAAGAAGCTGAGTTGAGAGAAGGGTGGGCCAGAATAAATGCAAGGCATGGGTCTCGGTGTCCATGTTGGAAAGTTATGGAAGATAAGTATTTCCTGTTTGAAGAAAAGAGCTTCTTGCAATTATATTAGTGCATGCCCTAAGGCCACAAAAGAAAAGCTAAACAGGATTTTTTGATTCCAAATGCATAAGGAGTTGCTCATCAGTTTATCAGGCGTACAAAGGCAAAGGGAGGCAGAGATTTGATTGCCTTCTATTAGGCTTCTTTGCACAATGGCAAGCAGGAAATCTCTAATGACAAACTTCAAGGCACATTGTTATTACTATAGGCCATAGAGACCGACAGTAATCTGTCTGCATCCCCATGAAGTCGCATTTCTAGGTAATATCCAAATAATGTTAGTAAAGATTGGACTGGAAAGGATCAGGCAGGAGACAGTGGCCTTTCCTCCCACTGCAGTGGTAAATTTGCAAGTATAGTGTGGATATAGTGTGGATTAGTGTGCCAATCCTCATATTATTACGTTATATGCCATTAAAGGTTTCGTAATCGTAAAATTGTAATCCTCATATTATACCTCCTCAAACAAAAGTTCCCAATTAAAATAAACTATTCATGCATTTTGTATCCAATAGCAGCTCCCTTTCATACATTGGCATCTAGGTGCAAACTATACTTTCTGCCTCTCAATTTGCTCTTGTTGTCATATAACTTCAGTGCAATGAACTGCCTTTGTGTCTATACCAGTGGTGTTGCTGAAGGGGGTGCAGCATTGTAAGTGGTGCAAGGCCTTCACCGCCAGAACGGCTCTGGAGGCGAGTAGGAGAGGTCGCGTTACACTGGTTTGCAAGGCGCAGTGCATGCACCCCCTCCAGCAACACCACTGGTCTATACATTTCATTTGTAGCTTCTCTGCAATCACCGTGAAGCTTAGAACCCTGCTCCACCCTGGCTGCAATTGGAAGAAACCATTGGGAAGATAGATTTTAGTCATTATTTGCATTCCTTATTTACGTGTAACATTTTTACTCTGTCCTTGTTCCTTAGAGCTCAGGGTGGTGTATATGGTTCTCCCCCCCCCCCCATTGCATTTATCCACATAAAAACTCTGTGAGACTGAGGAGTTAGTGACTGACCGAAGGTCACCCAATGTGCTTCAAGGCTAAAAGGGGGGTTTGAACTTGAGACTTCCCAAGCCATTGTCTGACACTCTTCTAGCCCCTACATGACAGCAGATCTATTTATAATTTGCACATCCTATCAAAACTAAAGTAAATCATTCACTAAATCATTTTAAAATATACATGTTGTTACACTGTATCCAGTTTACTTCTTTCATGGCAGGTAAGATAACCATAAATTAGAGAGTGACCAATCCTATTCTTTGTTGTGAAGAGAACATCAATGTAAACAGTCTTAATACATTTCATTCCCCCCCCCCCTGCTATTTTTGTTTAGCAAGGACAACTGGCAACTTCTAATATGTTTGCAAAGGTCATCTGGGTATTAATTACAATTCTGTCCCACTCAACTGTGATTGCTTCAAGTGGCTAATCCAAACAAAACCATTCATTAACTCATGTTTAAATAATACTTTTTATCGTGCCATATTAAGTCACTGCAATTTATTTATCTAGTGACAGATATCCATAAATCAGAGAGCAAGAAATCTATCCCACTCTTTGTTATATGACGTCAATTTAACTGTTGCTTATAGAGGCCGCACTAGAGGTCAGCCATTCGTGCTCAGCTAGGACTGCAGACGCTTTTCAATATTTTGCAAATGTCAATTTAGGTATTACTGTATTATTCCTCACATTTCTGACCCATCTCATCATGATAACGTGAGCATAATGCCAAATATATAAGCATCTAAGAAGAGCCAACACATTGGTATTCATTCAAATAGCCACCCTGAGCTTCCTTTTCTGGCAGGGAAGATGCAGGGTATTAAATCTTTAAAATAAATACAAATAAATAAATACAGATGAGAAAAGCAGCTTGGGAAGGGTGATTTTGAGCTGAAAAACAAGAAGAGGGGAAAGAATTACTGGTAAGCAGCCTCTCCCCATTTCATGTTACCTGTACTCTGAAACAGTGTTCCCAGTTTACCTTTGGCTTTCAAAAATGCAGAAAAAACAAGGCAGGATTCCATTAATGTGTCTCAACTGTCATCTGGATTTTCCCAACTATCTGTATTTCCCAAGGTTTCAGCATCAAGGAGTTTAACAACTTTTTTGTTTAAAAAAATACTTAAAATGCAATAGGAATCATGCTTTTCTTACGAATGGGAAGGAATGTAGCTAAACAGTACCATGAATGATTCAAAGGGGTGGAGTTATAAAAGACTCCATGCAACACCAGGAGCAAAGCTTCTTTCCACTTCAATGGGCTTCCAGAGAGTGGCAATAACCTTGCCTACATTATCTGAGCAGGCCTGGCCAAATCCGGCCATTAGCCTGAGGCAGCCCAATTTTGCCACCTCCCTCAGAAACAACAACAGCAAGAACAATCGTGTGTACAGTATATCCTTGCTGGATGGACAAGGAAAACAATGGTGGAGAGAAGGATGCCTTTCTGCCTTGCTGGTGTGCTCCCCAAGGCAACTGATGGGCCACTGTAGGAAACAGAATGCTGGATTGGACAGGCTTTTGGCCTGATCCAGCAAGACTTTTTTATGTTCTTATGAGAGGTGGAGGCCAGCGGGTGGCGCAGTGGGTTAAACCGCTGAGCCATGAGCTGTCGATCGAAAGGTCGAATCCGCGACAGGGTGAGGTCTCGTTGCTTGGCCAGCTCCTGCCAACCTAGCAGTTCCAAAGCATGTTAATGCGAGTAGATAAATAGGTACCGCTTGCGGGAAGGTAAACAGCGCTCCGTGTTCCAGCCGCATGCTACGCGCTGCGGCAAGGAGAGTCATGCTGGCCACATGACCATGGAGGCGTCTTCGGACAATGCTGGCTCTTCGGCTTTGAAATGGGGATGAGCACCACACCCTAGAGCAGTGCTTCTCAATTATTTTCTTTCATGCCCCCCCCAGGAAGAAGAAAAAATTTCGCGCCCCCCCGCAATAGTTAATGTATGCTTTGCGCCACTTAAAGGGGCTCTGTAAAGGGGGGCGTGGGGCTTGCAATAGTTAGTGTATGCGTGTATGCTTTGCACCACTTAACTAGAGTGTAGGAGCCTCCAGCGACGATCTACTTCACCGGGATCTGCTTCCGGGGAGCAGATCGTTCCTCTGCTCCCTGGCGCGAACTCTGTAACGCGCCTAGGAGCGCTCTGCAGAGTTCACGCTGTGAATCACGCATGCGCAAGACGACGATTGGCAACATCGTCGTCTTGCGCATGCGTGAACTCTGCAAAGCACTCCTAGGCGCGTTACAGAGTTCGCGCCGGGGAGCAGAGGAACGATCTGCTCCCCGGAAGAGATCGTCGGTGAAGTAGATCGTCGCTGGAGGCTCCTACACTCTAGTTAAGTGGCGCAAAGCATACACGCATACACTAACTATTGCAAGCCCCGCGCCCCCCTTTACGGAGCCTCGCACCCCCCCTGGGGGGCGCGCCCCACTATTTGAGAACCGCTGCCCTAGAGTGAGACACGACTGGACTTAATTGTCAGGGGTCACCTTTACCTTTACCTATGAGAGGTGGAGTGCGACAATTGGGATTTGGAGGCTGCCCCCCTAAGTTCTCTCTGCACTCTGCATTCTGTTTAAAATGAACAAAAAGAGTGGAGCATGCTGGGAGTGCTCCCAGCATGCCCTAGTCTTCTTGTTTAAAATAAACGGGATCATGTGGAGAAAGGAGGCGATGATTTGGAGGAGACTTTGAAGGAGAAGGGGGTGGGCTCCCAGCTCCAGGCTGCCGCACCCTGTCTCTCCTTGGCTGCTTTCCTAAGCAACCAGGTGGTCAGGGAGAATGAGGAGGAGGCAGTGGTGGAAACCGGTTTTGTTGTTTTTGCTTTTCCCTTCTTCCTTCTGCCCTCATACTCTTCCTGCTCACTTTTCGTGATTGGGAAAACGATTGGAGGAGCACCCAGTGAAGCAGCTCTGTTGGCAGCGGGCCAGAGAGGGGAAACAGGAGATGCAGGGTGTGGCGGGACACTCCTCATTAGTTCACCACTGTCCCCTCACTTGATTCTTGACGTGAATCTTTCAGTTGGTGTCATGGGCAGGGCAAGCCAGTTCTGAGTCTGAGATGTTCTAATCAGATGGAGGAACATGCAACATGTATGCCTGACAGGTCAATCCTGTGTAACTCTACCGGTATAACAGTAGATCCCCCAGTGTAAAAACACTTATGTCAGTGTAACTTGCCGTATGCAGACGGACACAGGACGGAAACCGGCTTAACCCCCCTCGGACACCTCACATGCGCAGTTTGGATGCGGAACGGATGCCGACGCAACTCCGCCGGTGCAGGGGGCATTCCGGAGGTGTCTGAATGCCCCCAGAATGCCCCGCGCTGGCGGAGTTGCGCCGGTGTCCGTTCTGCATCCAAACTGCGCATGTGAGTTGTCTGAGGGGGGTTACGCCAGTGTCCGTTCTGCGTGCATTGGCGTACAGCAAGTTATACTGGCATAAGTGCTCTTACATCAGGGGATCTACTGTTGTACCAGTGCAAGAGTTACACAGGATTGCACCCTGAATGTTTGGAAAGGATCGGCTCTAAAATGTGGTACTTAACGTGACTTTGAGGCACAGAGACTTAAGACAAATGCATGCAGAAGAGCCCTGGTTCAGTTCATTCCCTGGCATATCCAGGCTGGGCTAGAAACTACCCCTGTCTGAAACCCTAGAGAATCACTGCCAGTCAATGGAGACAGTACTACGCTAGGTGGGCCAATGGTCTGACTCAATATAAGGCAGTTTCATATGTTAAAAATAAAAAATGGAATAGTCTGGTTCCAGTGGAACTCAGAACTCCTGAAGACTCACAGACCTTAAAATGTAATACATCCTGTCAAAATAGTTTATAACCGTCAAGTGTGTTTGTCAGCCAGAATTCATATTCTCTGGGGTATCTTGCTGTGTATATATTCTTGGACTTGAGCCACCGCTGAGCACTCCATCCAAGCTTTTATCCAGCTGGCTAAGGGAGAGGTGTGATAGACCAGCAGTTTGGAGGACTGTCCAAAGCTTAGGGCACAATAAATATCTCCGTTTTTAAGAAACTGCAGAACTTTGTTGGTTTTGCTACAATAAACATGGCTTCCCCTCTAGAATTACAGTAATTTCAAGATTACTAGCCAGTCAGGGGTTCAGAACCCCTGCACTAAACTACTACAGCAACAGTACTCTTATGTTTTTTAAAGATCATTTTCATATTGTTACTAAGCCAACCAATAGCAAATAATTTAAAACTGACAGCCCAATCCTATCAGAACTCCACTACCGATACAGCCGCGCCACCAGAGTGCGTGCTGCATCCCATAGGGGGGCAGTACCAGAGGTCTCCTCTGGGTTCCCTTGCACAAGTGTTAAGGCTGATTCACACTAGCCCTTCCGTGCACGTTTGCTCTACTCTAGCGTCTGTACGTGCGTCTAGCAGTTCTCTGAACATTTGCCCGCCTTCTTGAAGAAAGCGCAGCTGTGATTGAGTGAAGAGAAATGCGCTACTCTGATTGGTGAGCTGCCTAGCACCGGGAGCATAAACGCTAGCTTAAACGCGAGCGCAGCAAAAAGATAAAACGAAACCATCTCTCCTGGCTGCGTCGTAAGCTCATGCTGCGTCTGACGCAAGCATGAAAAACGCACGAAAAGACCAAACGTTAAGCCAAAACGCGCACGGAAAGGGCTAGTGTGAATCAGCCTTTAGCCTCCACTGCCTGAATGGGTCTACTCAAACCTGCACCAGAGATTTTGCTGGCACAAGTCTGAGTGGACCCAGGAAGGCAGATTGAGGCCAGGAATGGGGATAGGATATGAGTGGCACCAATGATACCGCCCCCTTTCTGGCCTTGATTCAGCCCCCTCCTTGTCCCAGGCAGCATGTCCATAAGATTGGGCCGTCAGTCTCACAGTCTTAGTTTCTGGAGAAACTATTAGTTTCTCAAACTCTCTGGCCTTTTTTAACATCCCATGCTTAATTTGGCACTTATATCATTTGTATGAATAAATGCCATTCCTTGTCTCTATAGCAGGGGTTCCCAATCTTCAGAGGTCCGCATACCCCCCCCCCCGGATACCATTTCCCTCCAGGTTGTGGCACAAGAGGAAGGACCCGCCTGCACTGCAAACCGGAAAAAAGGCCCCGAGATGTCCCCGGTAGCTCCTCCTACCTGTTCTCCTGGTCACCGCCATCTTGGATCCCACAAAATCTCATGAGTTCCAAAATGGAGGCGCCCAATTCTCCTGAGAATTGGGCACCGCTATCTTGGATCTTGTGAGATCCCAGGAGAGCCCAGGAGAACAGGTAGGAGGAACTACCGGGGACATCTTGGGGCCTTTTTTCCGGCTTGCAGCGTGGGCAGCAGCTGTCTCTTATCAGCTGCTGATTGTAGCCGCTGATAAGGGGCAGCGTCTCACATACCCCCAGCCTGCGGTCCGCGTACCCCAAGGGGTACACGTACCACCAGTTGGGAATGCCTGCTCTATAGGAAGATACATACCTCAAGGGAAGACTGGAGGCCAAACACAATGTGATGTGGGCAGTGGCGTCGCTGCGCACGCGCCGCCCAATGGCAGGGGCGTGCGTGCTGCCCCCGTGCCCCCCCAAATTCCCCCCTCCAGAGAAGCCAGAGAAGGAGGACTTACCCCCACTCAAAGCGTCCTCCTTCTCCGGCGGTCCAGGACCTTCTGACGAGGCCCAATGCGTTAAAATGTGAACTTTTAGCTATTTCACGCATGTGCAGACCATTTCTGAGGGCAAGGGCTGCCCTTTTGCCCTTAGAAACGGTCTGCACATGCGCAAAAAAGCTAAAAGGTAATGTATTAATGCATTGGGCCTCGTCAGAAGGCCCTGGACCGGCAGCTGGGGCGGACGCTCCGAGGCCTTCTCCTGGCCTCGGAGCGTCCGGAGGATGACGCGCGGGGGTGTGCGCGGGCCTCCGAGCATCCGGAGGATGACGCGCAGGGGTGCGTCACCCTTTGTGCGCGTCACCCTGCGGCAGCACGCCCCCCCCCCGCCACAGCCCAGCGACCCCCGTGGATGTGGGAGCTATTTTTTTGTCCCAAACCAACTGAGGAATGCCTAATATGAATTGGGGCCACAGCACAGAAGGATGAATCCTTTGCTCCCAGTTCATAGTCAAGGACGCACACATGGACGCACACATGCGCGCACACAGCTGCTATTGGCAACAGAGAGAAAAATGTATGGGCACAATTTGGACTCGTACGTTTTCTCCTATCTGATTAATAGCTTCAGAGGTGATTTGGATTGGGGTTGCAATGAGAGGGGGAAGGGTTAGACCACTAGCATCACTACAGGGGGGGCGGAGCTGTAAGTGCTGCTGAAATCCGAGCCTCCCTTACACAGACGAACAAAGCAGCCCCGCCCCCTCACCCTCGGAGCCGGTCAGGGAAGCGAAAACAACAGGCAGGAAGTCTCCTGCCTGTTGCTTTCGCTTCTCTGAAAGGCTGCGAGGGTGAGGGGGCGGGGCTGCTTCGTTCGTCTGTGTAAGGAAGGCTCGGATTTCAGCAGCACTTACAGCTCCGCCCCCCCCTGTAGTGACGCCAGTGGGTTAGACTGCTGCCCATCACTGTGATCCAAGTTGGGGGTGGGGGTATTCCCATGGCTGCTTTGAGGCAAAAATAATCCCAAAAATTGACATTGTGAGACCAAACATGAAGTCCCATGTCAAATTCAGCCCTGAGTAGGAGGATAAGAATTTCCTGGAGCCAGAGGGGAAAAACACACACAACACTCTGATGATCCTGATATAACTGTGTCTCACAGGGAAAATGATTGCAGCTCATGATCGCAAATTGATAAAACTAATGGTATACTGAAATGTTACCCCGTAATGCGCTAACCCTGTTGACCTCATCTTCCTTTTTTTTTTAAAGAGAAGACCTGATTTGAAGGGGAACCATTTATTTTGGGTTATTACGGTAATAAAGTATTGAGCAAATGTCTTTAGCCTGATTAAATCTCTCTTGTGAGATGCATAAATTGGAGTCCCAGGACAGACTAGTATCACCTGAGAACACCCAACCTTGACCGAAACCTAGTTAACACCTGGTTATTATATAGAATTGAGTTGTCCTTTTTTTTTCCTTGCTCCATTTTAATCCCCAATAAATCTTTTCCTTTGATTTAATTAAAACCAATCTGCCGAGTGCTTTAACCCAAAGTGTGATTGACCTCCTTGCAGAGCCTTGCATGCTATCAAGAGGATGTTTGAGAGAGAGAGAGAGAGAGAGAGAGAGAGAGAGAGAGAGAGAGAGAGAGAGAGAGAGAGAGAGAGATATTGTATGGGGATTGTATGGGTCCTTTCTGGGTAGGGTGCAGTGTGGGATCTACACCCGTGCTGCAGTCTAGCTAGACAGGATAGGGCTGTAAGTTTCCTTCAGATGTGAAAATCACTTGTGATCTACAGTAATCTATCTAGGGATCAACAGTTATTTCTCTGAATTGCCAGCCTAACTGGATTAAAGGTTATCACTCCATCTCCCTCCCCAGTAGTGTGGCCTTCTCTCTGTTCCCTAAAGGCAAGCTTTGTTCCCTGTTCAGACCATCTGTAACCATGGACACCACCCACAGTTATAGCATCAACGAGAGTGTGCTAGCAAGTCATGCTCCAGCTGTGGATACACTCAGCGTCCCACTCTTGCTCTCCCCCCCCCCCCCGGATACTGAAGATGCAAATGCTCTCCATGAATCAACAATATCTATTTGATCCAGAATCCCTCGCTGCTCCTTTTTTCTAACCTTCTCAGCTCTGCCCTCCTGAAGCTGACTTTTTTCTATTTCAAAAAGGCCATCGGGGTCTCACATTTATTTATCTTTTTCTTTATTGATACATTTTTTCGTCTCCTGCCAGCTAAATAAGCTCTCAAAATGACTTCGAAAGAATCACACAAAATCATAATACAAATGCACATAATACAAAATACAAAACATGATGACACTTTAGCAGCACCAAGTAGACTGACTAGCTGCTGTTGTGGGGTCAGGGTCAGCTGGCAGCTGTTGGGGGGTCCTGGTTCCCCTAGAAGACAACAGTAGAGCTCAGGGAGCCACTTGTAGTCTCTCCAGTAGCCGCCTTAGGTGAGATGAAGGCCAATGTGGTGTGGCGGTTAGACTAGAACAGTGATGGCGAACCTTTTGGGCTTGGTGTGTCAAAGATCTTGAAAATGCCTAACCTGACTCTGCTGGTGTGTGTATCCCCCCCCCCTGAACTTTTAATAGTACTTTGACTATTGCTACATGGTTGCGAGAGTTGGACCATAAGGAAGGCTGAGCGCCGAAGAATAGATGCTTTTGAACTGTGGTGCTGGAGAAGACTCCTGAGAGTCCCTTGGACTGCTAGGAGATCAAATCAGTCAATTCTAAATGAAATCAAGCCTGACTGTTCCCTGGAAGGACAGGTACTAAGGCTGAAACTCAAATATTTTGGCCACCTAATGCGAAGAGAGGACTCTCTGGAGAAGACTCTGATGCTGGGAAAGATTGAAGGCAAAAGGAGAAGGGGAAGGCAAAGGATGAGATGGTTAGACAGCATCACCAATGCAACGAACATGAAAATGAGCGAACTCAGGAAGATAGTGGAGGACAGGAAGGCCTGGCGGGATATGGTTCATGGGATCACGAAGGGTCAGACACGACTTAACGACTGAACAACAACAACAACAACAAACTTTTAATAGTAATTTTGAATTGAACTGAACTGAAAACAACTATAGAACACATCTTGCATTTTATTTAACATCAATTAGTGACTTTTTTCTTGCTGAGTTTTACTAGAATAATTTGAAAGAGGTCTGCCAAAATCCCTGCCCTAAATGTTTAAGACAAGCCTGTAACACTTTTGCGAAAATATAAGGTGTGTTGGGGCCCTGGGGGAAACAAACGCTGGTGTGACATCTAAAATGACCTCGCGTGTCACCTGTGACACGTGTGTCATAGGTTCACCATCACGGGACTAGAACCTGGGAGACCTAGTTTGGATCCCCACTCAGACGAAGCTCACTTACAAGGCTAGTCACTCGCACTCCCTCTAACCTCCTTCACAGGGCTGTTGTGAGGAGAAAAGGAGGGAGAACTAAGGGGCCTCTGAGAGGGGGGTTATAAGGCTTGATAGGATTGGGCCCTTAATGATAGTAGGCACATCCAAATTCATCCTACATTTTCTTTGAATTTGAATAATATTTTACCACCCTGGGAAATTAGGAACACACTTCCCAACTACCCACTAATTAAAAAAAAATGTTTTGAGAGTCTTGTTATTAATTTCCCATTTATTTTAATAGGGCTTCCTTGTAAGTAAAGAGGTTTAGGATTGCATCCTTAACCATTATTTCAATACAAATAATAATATTAAGAACCTAAGAAGAGCCCTGCTGGATCAGGCCAAAAGCCCATCTAGTCCAGCTTCCTGTATCACACAGTGGCCCCACCAGATGCCTCAGGGAGCACACAAGACAACAAGATACCTGTGTCCAGTCACCACTCCCTTGCACCTGGCACAGAGAAAACCCACTTCTAAAACCAGGAGGTTGCTTATGGCTTGTAACCTGTGATGGTCTTTTCCTCCATGAATCTGTCCAAACCCCTTTTAAAGGCATCTAGGCCAGATGCCATCACCACATCCTGTGGCAAGGAGTTCCACAGATGAATTACACGCTGGGTAAAGAAATATTTTCTTTTGTCTATTCTAACTCTCCCTCCACTCAATTTTAGTGCATGTCCCCTGGTTCTGGTGTTGTGCGAGAGGGAGAAGAATTTCCCTCTATCCACTCTCTCCATCCCATGCATAATTTTATAAGTCTCAATCATGTCCCCCCTCAGGCGCCTTTTTTCTAGGCTGAAAAGCCCCAAACGCTGTAGCCTTTCCTCATAAGGGAGGTGCTCCAGCCCACGAATCATTCTGGTCGCTCTTTTCTGCACCTTTTCCAATTCAACTATATCCTTTTTGAGGTGTGGTGACCAGAACTGGTCACCACACCTCAAAAATACTCCAGATGTGGCCTTACCATCGATTTGTACAAAGGCAGAATGATATTGGCCGTTTTATTCTCAATCCCTTTTTTAATGATCCCGAGCATGGAATTGGCCTTCTTCACAGCCGCCGCACACTGGGTCGACACTTTCATCGACCTGTCCACCAGCACCCCAAGATCTCTCTCTTGATCCGTCACAGACAACTCAGAACCCATTAGCGTATATGTGAAATTTTGGTTTCTTGCCCCAATGTGCATCACTTTGCACTTACTTACATTGAAGCGCATCTGCCATTTTGCTGCCCATTCTCCCAGTTTGGAGAGATCCTTCTGGAGCTCTTCACAATCCCTGCTGGTCTTTACCACCCGGAAAAGTTTAGTGTCATCCGCAAACTTGGCCACCTCACTGGCTATCCCCGACTCCAGGTCATTTATGAATAAGTTGAAAAGCACCGGTCCCAAGACTGATCCTTGGGGCACACCGCTTTTCACCTCTCGCCATTGTGAAAATTGCCCATTGACTCCCACTCGCTGTTTCCTGGTCTTCAACCAGTTCCTAATCCACAAGAGGACCTGCCCTCTTATTCCCTGACTGTGAAGTTTTCTCAGGAGCTTTTCATGAGGGACCGTGTCAATATTATTCCTGCTGACTTCACTCTGCTTTCAGCTCAATAATAGCATGCATGACCTTGGGTTAAAGTTTACGGACATATATTTACTGAGCTTCTCAGCTGTATTGACCCCTTTGCTGTATATTTTCTGGTTGGTATCCTCAAAGATGATCCCGGTGATAAACTTCAATCAAACCACAACACTAATGGTGTTTATTAAATGTCTGTCTCCTTGACCTAGAAATTGGTATAAGAATGATTTACTTCAACAAGAAAGGGACTGTTTCTCGTACATTCACTGAAAAGCAATATCCGTTGACTATTTCAATCAAAATATTTGCTAGATCTTTATCTAAAGTGTTCAAGATCTCATTGAAAGTTAATATTCTTTACCCTAAATAAAATATCCATCAGTACAGGGAGAAATGTTGCCATGGAGCCATCCAGTGTGTGGTCTCACTATTCATGATACTTTTCCTTTCTTTTTGGTCTGTCAATTGTTCATAGCTCCGTAGATTCATGATGGATACATTTTGGTCTTTCATTATTATTTTATTATTTTGAAAAAATATATATTGGACTATACTCACACTAATGCCAAACAGTTTCACTTGCAAAATATCCTGTTCCTACATAATGGATGCTAGTGTAGGCTGAGGGTCCCTGATGAGGGATTGTAAATAAAAATATTTTTAGTAAGCAGGACTGGATAACTGGCATGTAGGGTTGCAAATTCTTGAAGTAAAAAATGCTGGTATCTGGAGGGCCTCCCTCTCAGTAAATAGAGCCCAGAGTGAATCTGGGTATGTATCCTGCAGATATAGCCCTCTTGTTGTTATTTGCAGGTCTGGAGGATGGAGCCTAGTGCACAGTAGCAGAGTCAGCAATGGGGCGGGGGGGGGGGGCCCGGGTAGCAGGTGGGGGGGGGGAAGTGCACTGCGGCTGCATTAGAAAAATGACCGTGTGGCTTCCGTGATTGGCCCACCTGCTCGCCCAGGCTCCTAGGAGCTCTATTCTGGAGAAAAAAAAATGCCGGGGGCGGGCCACTGGCAGGGGCGGGGCTTGTGCCGGTAAGTGCGGGGGGGGGCATCGGAGAGGCTAGTTATGCCTCTGCTAGTGCAAAAGCTATCTGATTACCTAAGATGCTGTGTGCTTTAGGTTAAGAGTGAGGAGGAATGAAACAGTCTTGCTCCATTGATTTCTGGCAACTGGTTTATAGCTTTTCTTGGCCAATTGGTAACTCTGTGCTGAATGCACCACTAGAGTGGGTGGTGGCCAGTGAGGCTGTTTGTTACGTGAAACCACCAGTGGCAGCTGAGAGAGGGATGGGACGTTCTGACCTAACGTTGAGGTACCAGGAGGTGGCGACAAAGGCAAGGACGCTACTGCCAGCACTGTTCTGACTGGATCTTGCCCATTTTGACATCAATAGTCTGCACCTCTGCTGGAGCTACTGTCCATTCAGTAATTGTGTGCTTGCACAGTGTTGGCTGCAGCATCTTCTGCCAAGTCCCCACAGTACCAAAAGTAAAGGCACGGTTTCCTCTGCCCCCTCGATTGTCATGCAGTGGCTGCTAGCGGTTTAGCCTAGCAAACCATCTCACCTGCTAGAACAAGATGAATGCTCGTGTCTAACTTGATGGTGACAAGGGACAGGAGCACATCCTCACTATTAAGAACTAATAACAAAATAATGTGGCCATAAAGGAGAGAAAGATCTGAAATGTTTGTTGAGCTGCTTGTCTCAGGTAGTTCCACAAGCACCATCCGATAGTTGCCAGTCACTGAATTGGTTCACACTGACAAATTCTTCCATTCATTCATGCATGTCAATACACGATCACATGGAATAATCTCCATGCGAACCAGGCCTTATAGACATATCAGTTGCTATTTCCAATACTGTTTTTCCAACTGTCAGTGTAACATCCCCCCCCCCACCTGCACAGACACCAAAACGGCAGTTGTCTCTCCATATGCACAACCCTGGCGCACACTGTCCCTTTTCCATGCAAGTCTGTAAAACTTCTACAACTTCAAACAACAATGGAATTCATGCTGGAGACAGAAATGAATATAGATGTACAGTACTGGGTTTAATCCGTTCCCTTTTGGAAATCTGTTTTCACTTGGAATACACAAGTTCATCATTCCCAACTTCTTTCTTGAAGAATAGAAACCAGCAAAGAACGGAGATGCTCAAATAAAAACAATATTATCTTTGGAAAAGAAAGCACTGGCAAATTAGCAAAAACATCACTCAAGTTCATTAATTTATGGTCAAAGGACATTCGTTACATTCTTCTCTTATTTGTCTTGTTCCTGGTAGTGCCACACATAATGCTTTTTTCCTTTTATAGGTTCTTATACACTGGAAAGTACAATTTCTCATCTATTAGTAATGATGTTTTTCTCTCTTTTTTAGGATCTGCTTCTTATTTGCAAGTTCTGCTGTAAGGATATTTACAGTCATTGTTTCAAATGAGGCCTTTGACATTTTTAGTTAGTTTTTAACAGAACTTAAATACTGGAAACATTGTGTACTGTTAAGCAAGCAAACAAAAAAACCACCCTAAAATGTTTTGGTAAAAGAAAAAACCAGCAAAACCTTTCATGTTTTTGGAGAAGGGCATTAGACTGGATGAATAAGCACCAACGCCCAATAGTAATTTGTCTGCAACATGTTTACCCTCATTCGCTATTAATAGACTTCACTTCAACATCACTAATGTATTTATCAAACAATCGAACAATTAAATGTAATTGGTGTGCAAAATTTGAAGGGCAGCCCAATCCTATCCTCCCCCAGCGTAGGCTATTCAGCATGGGACACATGGCCCATGCTGAATCATATCCAGGGAAGGCCATGGCTGGAGGTCTACTCGGGATAAGCGTGCACCCACGTGTGTCGCCCCAGTCCACGCGGAGGCTATGAGGCCAGAAGAAGGCCTCGGAGTGTCCACCCCATCCGGCGGTACAGGGCCTTCTGAGAAGGCTCGATGTGTCTTCTGAGGGCTTTCTGAGAATTCTCGATGTGTCTAATGGGTTCTGAGTTGTCTGTGACGGATCAAGAGAGAGATCTTGGGGTGCTGGTGGACAGGTCGATGAAAGTGTTGACCCAGTGTGCGGCGGCTGTGAAGAAGGCCAATTCCATGCTCCGGATCATTAAAAAAAGGTATTGAGAATAAAACGGCCAATATCATTATGCCTTTGTACAAATCGATGGTAAGGCCACATCTGGAGTATTGTGTCCAGTTCTGGTCACCACACCTCAAAAAGGATAGAGTTGAATTGGAAAAGGTGCAGAAAACAGCGACCAGATTGATTTGTGGGCTGGAGCACCTCCCTTATGAGGAAAGGCTACAGCGTCTGGGACTTTTCAGTCTAGAAAAAAGGCGCCTGAGGGGGGACATGATTGAGACTTATAAAATTGTGCATGGGATGGAGAGAGTGGATAGAGGGAAATTCTTCTCCCTCTCGCACAACACCAGAACCAGGGGACACGCACTAAAATTGAGTGGAGGGTGAGTTAGAATAGACAAAAGAAAATATTTCTTTACCCAGCGTGTAATTTATCTGTGGAACTCCTTGCCACAGGATGTAGTGATGGCATCTGGCCTAGATGCTTATAAAAGGGGTTTGGACAGATTCATGGAGAAAAAGACCATCACAGGTTACAAGGCATAAACAACCTCCTGGTTTTAGAAGTGGGTTTTCTCTGTGCCAGGTGCAAGGGAGTGACAATGGGAAACAGGTTATCTTGTTGTCTTGTGCTCCCTGAGGCATCTGGTGGGGCCACTGTGTGATACAGGAAGCTGGACTAGATGGGCTTTGGGCCTGATCCAGCAGGGTTCTTCTTATGTTCTTATGTGTCGACGTGTCATTTATTAGCTTTTCGCGCATGCGCAGACCGTTTCTGACGGCAAAAGGGCATCCCTTGCCCTCAGAAATGGTCTGCGCATGCGCGATAAAGCTAATAAATGACGCGTCGACGCATCAGGTCTTCTCAGAAGGCCCCGGACCACCGGACAGGGCGGACGCTCTTAGAGCCGGGGGTAAGCGTCACCCTAGGGCAGGGGTGACGCGCGCGCCCCCGCTCCAGGGTGACGCGCCCCCTTGTGTAGCCCCATGTCGGGACTGGAGGCCTGGGAGAGGGATAGTATACGGTGTGCGCCACAGACGTTAGTCCCACCCCCTCCAAGGTCCAATCTGCCCACCACCGCCCTCCCCCTGCCCTCCCCACCCTCCCCATGCCCTCCCCCAGCCCTCGTGCCACTTGGAGCAGCCTTACCTGCTCTGGCATGTTCAGGGCCTGGATTTGACACCTGCAGGATGGCGCAGGCCTTCCTGCAGGTGCCGCCTCCTCTCCAGGTGTTGAAACGTGCCTTACAGTGCATTTGTGACATCTGGCGCCGGTGCTGAGAAGAAGCCTATCCAATTAACCCATAAAAAGATCCTGGACTAACATTGCATTTGAGCACAATTCTCCCCCCCCTTTTTTTTAATTATTAGATATTTATACTGAAACTGTCCCTAGAAAGAATGGCTATATTTCATATTTTATGTTAGACATGCACAAGCCTTTCACTGGCTTCTCTTATTAGAATACTTGACTAATCTATCCATGTTTGGCAGTTGCCTGGATAATCTTTCTGGATAATCTGAGGATAATCTTTCTCTGTGATTTTAAACAATTGTTACAGTGCAATAACTATTATGCCAATCCACAAGGATGTTCATTTGACTGGCAGGATGAGGAAATTAGGGTGATCCTTTGACACAGCTGAGGGCAGCAGTGCCGCAGACTGGAGAGGGTAGGTCAGGGGTGTCAACCATAAGGCTTGTGGGCCAGATACTGCCCGCAGAAGCACAGAAGCACGTGATAATTCGGCTCTCCTAGCACGGCCCTTTCATCAGTGCTGCTTCTGCTGAAGCTCTGGGAGGGAGAGTAGAAGGAGGCCTCAGAAGGAGAGTAACGCTCCAGGGGAAGGGGCAGACCAAGAGGAGTGAGAAAGTGCGAAGACAGAAGCTGCTAAGATGCTGGGAGAGCCCAATTATCACACAGGCCACCCTTTCAGCAGCACAGTTTCTGCCGAGGCGTCACTTTGCAGAGCATCTCTCAGCTGCTGAGCTGCAAAGTGACGCCTTGGCAGAAGTGGCGCTGCTGAAAGGGTGGCCTGTGTGATAATTGGGCTCTCCCAGATCTTAAAAATATGGTCCCTGTCCGTCACCTTCGCCGCATGGAATGGCTCTGATGGCGAGGGGGCGAGGCCTCCTCATTCCGGGTTGTAAACGGGGACTAGGATGGGGCACAACTTCCAGTACCTACTATAGAAATGCCTCTGCATTTTCTCTTCTGTCATTTCTGGCCATCATCTGCTTAATGACATCACTTCCTGCTTAATGACACCACTTCCGGCCCTCAGCAGGCGCCATGAATGCTGTTCAGCCTAGGTGGTCTCTAGGCTTCAAATTTTTAGGCTGCTATGCAGACGTACCTGGGAAGAAATCCTACCAATTTCAGTGGGGTGTACTCCTGAGTAATCATGGAATCAGGCTGCCCAGATTTCTACTTCCACCTCTTAGGGTCTTCTCCAAAATTTGAAATTCACTCATGCAAGATATGGTGACGACCAGTAACTCAGATTATTGCATTTTAAAATAGGCTAGAGTCTAGTTCTTGTAACTGTTAATTAAGAACTAATTAGCTGCTGATGGGGCAGATAAGGGGCAGGGCTTGACATACCCTCTGCACGTGGTCCGCGTACCCCTAGGATACACGTACCACAGGTTGAGAACCCTTGAGCTAGACAAATTCAGGGAAGACATGGCTGCTAGCCAAGACAGCTTAGTGACATCGCCTCCATGTCCAGAGGTGGTATACCCCAGACTACTGGATCCTGGAGGAGTCATCACCATCTTGTCCTGCTTGCGAGCACCTACAGGGATCTGGTTGGTTCTCTTGTTTACTTCTTTCATTCCACACTAGTCATGCCCCCATGACACTTCTCACCCACCACCTTATGTTGAGTTGCATGCTACCACTGTCACCAGTACTGAGGGTTCAAGGGGTCAACACAGCCAGGTGGGCCCTCAGACAGGGCCTTCTTAACTGATCTCCCCCTGATCCACCCCTGACCACAATTCTTCTTCCACAACCACACAAAGGCTATGGGCATGAAGATGGTCTCAGGGATCGGCAACAGGCCCTTCTGAAGGCCCTCAGCAGCTATCCAAAGCTTGATCAATGGGGCTTGCTTCTGAGTAGACATGCCTAGGATTGTGCTCTAAGGTTTAACAAGCTACACCTCCCCACATTCCTCCTAAAGGGCTACCAGAGACGACGGGTGCCCTCCCGGCGCCCGGGCGCGTGGGGGCGGGACCTGCACGCGTCACGTCGAAGCGCCCCTCATGTGACGTCAACACGCCCCCCCGCCCGTTTTGTTCTCATTTCGGAGCTGAACGGGCTCCAGGGAGGGCGGGAGGGCCGATCCGGCGCCTTGCCTCACTTCGATGAATTCCCCCGAGCGCGCCCACCTGAGTGCCCGAGCGCTTGGAGCTCCTGCTCCATGCGCTCCACCGATGTTCTGCCGCTGAGGGCTACACTCTGTCCCGGGAAGAAATCTGGTAAGCCTAAGGAGCATCAGTACAATGGAGGGCCCAAATGTGTAAAGGTTAACAAGGTTCTCTTTTCTTCTCCTACTATGTCCTTCGTTTAATGGGAGCATTTTTTATGGAGTGGACAGTAACTGGAAGCAGAACAGAAGGTTCAATAATGAAACCATTGGCCTTTCTTCTTGTTGTGTAAGTAGAGCAAGCCAAAGAAAATCCAGTATTATTCTGTTAAAACCACATGATGTTTCTGGCTTGAGGTAGTGAATGTTATGAAAGGTTATGACTTTGGCTCATTCATCACATCACCTTGAGCTGACCAGGTTTTATCCTTTTACTGCGTACTGTGTTCCTGTATTATTGTACATTGATTTTAACCTTGATAGTTGCCTTGTGACCATTTTTAAAAGGCAGAATAGAAACGAAAACATGCATAAAATAGATCCATGTTTGTAGGATGGTCCCTACACTAAACTCCAGAGTCTTGTTTTTACTGAACATGTCGATTCATCTTACGTTTGTAACATTCATTAAGTTTGATTCATCTTAAATTTGAACATCTTAAGTTTGTAACATTTTGGGTTTCTGAAAATGCAGAAATGCCCTTTCTTTCTTTCTTTCTTTCTTTCTTTCTTTCTTTCTTTCTTTCTTTCTTTCTTTCTTTCTTAATAAAACAAGGATTGCAATGTTTGTCTGAGTAATAATTGTACACTGTACATCGCTTTTGAATGACTAAAATCTGCCGCCAATTAATTCAGCACCCTATTTTCATTTGTTTTAATGTTTTGTTTTGAATGCAAGCACTACAAACCACAGAAAAGTACCATACTCAAATAAGTCCCCCCTTTCTCTCACATAGGAGGGCATGTCCCTTCTACGATGGCACCTGCTGTTATGCGTGTCTGCACAGCCTAAGAGCAAAGTATGCATTTTCTTCAAAATTTTCTTATATTTTTGATTCGCTTTGATTCGCTTTTTACTCCTATATCTGCTTTTATCTGCTTTTACTCCTATACATAGGAGGAACATGGGGAAACAGCTCATATTCTTCCCCTGACGGACAGCTTTCAACACCTGTGGGTAAGACTGATTGAGACAATGGTTGAACCCAGGGAGCAGTGAGAAGTACATAGTTCTCATAGTAAATGTCATAAATTTTGGTGACCTGTGTAGCTTACAGATCATGTAAATACTGGGGGTGTGAATATCTTATCTATAGGGAACACAAACTGCCAGCATTTGTTTTGGTTTGTTCTTTTCTTCTGATACGTGCAGCCAATATGACTTGCGATCGTCGAAGGAAATTAAAGGCGACTCATTTTATTAGGCAATTAAATAGCAACTCATTTTACAATCCACCTTGTAAAACATGACAGAATCACTTTGGCTGGGGAAAAATGAAGGCGACTTGATTCAGAAACAGCAACATATAAAAATATCAGTGTTAATTGTCTGGCAGCATTCAAAGCCGCTGAAATACCAGCCTCAATATTTGTCCATAGTTGAGCTTAGCAAACACTTCCATGATCATACGAACAAGAGGGATACGTAATGGGATGTGACAGTTTGGAGTATGATGAACCACTAAGGGAGTTTAGCTAGTGGCTTTTTCTACGGAATGTAGACTAACAGCGCAATCCTGTGTAACAGTAGATGCACCGGTGTAAGTGCATCTATGCCCATTTAAGTGCACTTACACCGGTGCATCTGCTGTTACACTGGTGCAAGGTTTCACAGGATTGTGCTGTGATTTATCTAAAATTGGTTCCAACTGAGGAAAGTGCCACTATTTCACCCCTTGATGTAACATTACAAAAAGCTTCACAATGCAGGTTACACAACATTGACAGTCTGATCTTCACTTTGGAGCTATGCCTGTGCAATGGGATGTTACAAGTATTGTTCAGATAAGCACCTTTTCTGCTGGTTTTGCAGGTAAATTCAGAAATGAGGGTACAGTGTACAATTGTGCAGCTCTCTATTTTGCCATGTGCTGGCCCCTACTGTAGCCAAAGACTGCGCCAGTCAATTCTCCCTGGAAACAGAATGCTGGATTAGATAGACCTTGTCTAATCCAGCAGGCATTTATGTTAGTGTGTAATGGATACCCTTCAAAACATGCTCTTTGCTATGTGCATTGGTGTGCTGCCTATGATAATCTCACTGAAGTCAACAGGACTTCTCTAAAGTAAGTAGTTTCAAGGTCACATTAAATCAGTTACTGTTAAAAGGCCCCACACGTCATTCTTACAGCTCATTCAAAGGTTAGGATGCAGAAGTGCAAAAAGGGACCATTAAATCATTAGATTGGATTAGTCGACTGGACGTTTGCTTCAGTTTTATCTTTCCGGAACAAGCAGAGAATACAGTTTATGGCTGCAAGGACTTCATAAATGTAAGCAAAGTCCAGAAAGAATTAGTTTGGCATGCCAGCACATTGAATTATGAAGCCATCATTTAAATGATAGTGATACGCCAATTAAGGGCATGATGACGCACTTCAGTATTTGCCAGAGTAGCAATTTATCTCACCAACCGTAATCGAAGCCTAAATCTGCTACATCTCATTTCAATCTAAACTGAGCCCAGGGATGAGGTTGCAAACGAGTGTCTGGACTGTCCCACTACAGCTGCTGATTGGGGTTCATACGACTTAATGCTCCATTTAAAATAAGCCCACATATAGACAACATGTTAGGTGAGCTCCTTGGCATCAGATTTTTGATGTGCGGGAAAAATGTTTGTATGGAGCAGCATTCAGTATAATCTGAAGTGGTACAGTCCAGACACAGGAATGTCAGCACATCTGTTGTTTGTGAGAACAAGACTGAAAATCAGCAAAGAAAACACTGATGCAGGGCCAACCTCTGGGGGAATCGGACAAGAGGAAGCAACGAGCATCTCCCTACACCTACAAGTACAAGATAGCTGGGGGACAGTGCTGGCTCTACGGCCTTAGACATGATGAGCACCACACCCTAGAGTCGGACACAACTGGCTTTCGAGCAGGGGATACCTTTACCCTTTATAGAAAAAGAGGCAGACACCTGGAGGCTAGGATGTACTTCACGGGTCAGTGCATAGTTAATACACTGAGACTGAATGCAACACACTATGTACCTGTCATTTTTTCAACACATTTGTGCAAACATTTGGCACCTGACACTCGATCCCTCATCCTGGCATGCTCAGGAGCCAGCCCCACATTATCAAGTCAGGTAAGGTCAACACTCTTGGTAATGTTCCAGTCAAGCTAATCCATGCTGGCTGGCCGTGCACAGTCAAGAAGCTGTGTGATTCATGGTATTCAACTTTGTACCCAGATAATTTGTCTGAGAGTTCCCACATATGACCACACCGCTGCCAATATCTTTGCGACGATACTGTAAAATGTTTTGTATTGTAAATCGGAAGATAAAAGGTAAAGGTGACCCCTGACAATTAAGTCCAGTCATGTCCGACTCTAGGGTGTGGTGCTCATCTCCATTTCAAAGCCGAAGAGCCAGCGTTGTCCGAAGACGCCTCCGTGGTCATGTGGCCGGCATGACTCTCCTTGCCGCAGCGCGTAGCATGCGGCTGGAACACAGAGCGCTGTTTACCTTCCCGCAAGCGGTACCTATTTATCTACTCGCATTAACATGCTTTGGAACTGCTAGGTTAATCGGAAGGAGGGCATACCCAACAATAGGAAAGAAAAAAAGAGATGAAAGTTCTGCAATGATTATACTGTCATCTAATGGATAAGCAGGGTACTGCACCTTTAATACAGATGACTTTTATTTTATGTCAAAGGTTGCTGCTTTTCCAGGTAGGAAGGGTAAAATCTCATCATTGCTAGCTTATGTACATTTGTATACTTATTAGCATATATATTTTTTAAAATTTGTGAAACGATCACCTTACCAATTGGCCCTAATACTGTGACCCAGCTAAGCAGTATATTTGCAATAGCTAGCATTGTGACCTGTTGGCTAATAGTGAAAGTCTCCCAGCCAGAGAATTTCCTACACACATTCCCTAAATTCCCTAAAGCACCCCCCTCCCTGCACTGAACTAGTCACATGCAATGTCTTCATTTTCAAGCTGAAAAAAAAATCCATGTAGTAATTGATTGGCAATTTGAAATGAAATTGGAACACTTACAGCCCAATCCAATTGGGCTTTAGCGTTGGCGGAACGAGCATTCCGCCAGCGCTAACTGCCTTATGGCAGTCCTAAAACACACTCCGACAGTGGGAAGGCCATAGCAGAATGAGGCGGCGGTGGGGGCAGGGGAGGAGGCCCATTCCCACTGGTGCAGGTCCACATGAATGCGCTAGTGCAGGTCTGAGTAAATCCCTCCGTGCTGCAGAGGCTTACTCCCGGGCAAGACCTCCGCAACTGCCCACCCCTGCAGAATGTAGCGGTAGCTGCATCCATTCGGTGCTGCATCGTGGGGGGAATAGTAGGATTGGGCTGTAATTGTTTTATTTAGATATTTGCTGGCTGATGTTATCTAGCTACCTATTTACTATGCTTGTTTTTATGTCTTTTGATCTTTTATGTAAGCTTTTTATGTTATATTACATTTTCCAATGCTGCGGAAGCCAACGAATCTCAGAGGGGAGTTCCCACATACTAGTAAATAAATGTCAGAGGTATTAATGGTTTTGGAATGTCATTTTTTTATTCATTATTAATTTAGTTTTGTTTTTCTCCAGCAGCAGAATAGATCAGACGAGAATTACTGGGAGAGACAGCAGGACTAAACTCAGAGGTCGAGTGGCCCACAGGGAGAAAAGCATGGATAACATGTGTTCTAGGTTCACACAAGGAAACAATGGACCTGGACAGTGCTCAGTAGGAACAGGGATGGCCACACCATGACTGAATTGGCCACTTTGACCAGCGGACTGGGGGAGACAGCAAACTGGCAGGGGGTGCCCCACACCATGTGTGGAGATGGGGGAGTGCACATGTGCTGGCTGTGGGCAGAGAAATGTTGTGCTACTTCAGGGCCAGATCAATTTAGGCCTTGCTTGTGTATGAACTGACTGTGCACCCCAGATCAAGCCCCCCAGAATCTTCAGCAACGCACAGAAGTTCCATTGCAGACAAAGTGGTACAGAAAGGAATGCTGATATTTGAAATCTGGAGCCTGGAGAGTGCCTGGGACAAACCCCTGTGGCCTTAAACTGCTGCTATTAAATGCCAGGTTGGTTAATAACAAGATCTCCCTAATCCGGGATTTAATCCTGGAGGAGGGTGCCGACCTGGCTTGCATTACGGAGACCTGGTTGGATGCGGCTGGTGGTATGAACCTTTCCCAGCTGTGTCCACCGGGATACCGGGTAATGCAGCAGCCGCGGCTACAGGGGTGAGGGGGTGGTGTTGCTGTGGTCTATCGGGATTACATCTCCCTCACCGGATACCCTGTCCCACAGTGTGCCGAGTTTGAGTGTCTCCGCATCGCGCTACAGGGGCGAGACAGGATGGGGTTGCTGCAGGTGTACCGTCCACCTGGTTGCCCGTCGGCTTCCCTACCTGAGCTGACCACGGTGATCTCAGTGGTGGCATTGGAGTCCCCATGCCTTTTAGTGCTGGGGGACTTCAATGTTCATGCCAAGGCCCCTGAGACAGCGGCGGCTCAGGACTTCATGGCCGCCATGGCGACCATGGGCCTGTCTCAGTGGATTACGGCCCCAACGCATGGTGCGGGGCACACCTTGGACTTGGTGTTCACTGCTGGGTATGGGGATGGTGATCTGCCCATGGAGGAGATTAAAATCACTCCTTTGTCTTGGACGGATCACTATCTGGTGAGTTTTAGACTGGCAACATTTAATCACCCCTGCAGAGCTGGGAGACCCTGCAGAGCTCTGCCCCCAGAGACTGATGGATCCGGATGGTTTCCTGAGGGCTCTGGGGGATTTCCCAGCTTCCCGGGTTAGTGATTCATTTGATGCTGTGACTGCCCTGTGGTATGGGGAGGCAGCTAGAGCCTTGGATCAGATCGCTCCTGAACGGCCACGGCCTTGCCGTCGAGCCAAGACGGCTCCTTGGTTTACTGAGGAGCTGCGGGCAATGAAACAACTGGGCCGACGCCTAGAGCGACAGTGGAGGAAAACTTGTCATGAATCTGACCGAACACGGGCTAGAGCGCATTTCAGGGCCTACTCCGTGGTGGTGATGGCAGCGAAGAAGGCGTTTTTCTCTGCCACCATTGCGTCTGCAAGTAGCCGGCCGGTGGAGCTCTTTCGAGTTGTCCGGGATCTGCTCCACTCGGCTCCTGTAGTGAGTGAGTTGGAGTGTTCGACGGACCACTGTAATGAGATCTCATGGTACTTTATAGATAAAATCGCTCAGATTCGCCACGACTTGGACTCTGCTTTGTCCCTACGGCATCTGTCGATTCCATCATTATGGATTCTTTTCATCTTATACAGCCTGAGGATGTGGATAGGGTCCTCTGTAGTTTGAGACCGTCTTCCTGCCCGCTTGACCCTTGCCCAGCTTGGCTAATACGATCTGCGCGGGTTGGGCTGGCCGATTGGGTGGAACCCATTGTGAATTCATCTTTGCGGGAGGGAGTGATGCCTAGCATCTTGAAGACTGCAATTGTGTGCCCCCTCCTGAAAGAACCATCTCTGGATTCCTCCAATTTAAATAACTATCGGCCAGTTTCCAATCTGCCTTTTTTGGGTAAGGTGATTGAGCGGATGGTGGCGTCTCAGCTCCAGGGGATACTAGATGAAACGGAGTATCTGGACCCTTTTCAGTCTGGCTTCAGGTGGGGCTTTGGGATGGAGACAGCCTTGGTCGCCCTGTTGGATAATCTTCAACGAGGACTGGACAGAGGGAGTGCATCCCTGCTGGTCCTTTTGGATCTCTCGGCGGCTTTCGATACCATCAACCATGGTATCCTTCTGGGTCGGCTGGCTGAGTTGGGACTAGGGGGCGCTGCCTTGCAGTGGTTCTGTTCCTACTTGGCTGACAGGTCCCACACGGTGATGCTGGGAGACGTCTGTTCAGCGCCCTGCCCCTTACAGTGTGGGGTGCCACAGGGTTCTATGCAAGTACTGAATCATCTGCCTGTTCTGAATGGGGTTGCCCTCCCCCTGCAGGAACGGGTGCGCAGCTTGGGAGTACTTCTGGATTCACAGCTCTCCTTAGAAAGCCAGGTGGTAGCTGTTGGCAGGGGTGCGTTTGCCCAGCTTCGGCTGGTGCGCCAGCTGCGGCCATACTTCAGTCGATCGGACCTGACCACGGTGGTCCATGCCTTAGTGACTTCAAGTCTGGGTTACTGTAATGTGCTCTACGTGGGGCTGCCTTTGAAGATGGTTCGGAAACTGCAATTAGTGCAGAATGCGGCGGCCCGTGTGGTCACTGGAGCTAGGCGGTTTGACTCTGTTGAGCCGCTGCTTCGGCGGCTGCACTGGCTGCCCATTCGTTTCCGGGCCCAATTCAAGGTGCTGGTAATGACCTTTAAAGCCCTTCACGGTTCGGGTCCAGAATATCTGAGGGACCGCCTTCTCCCATACATTCCGGCCCGCGCTCTTAGGTCATCTGAGGGGGCTCTCCTGCGAGTGCCACCTCTATCGCAAGTTAGGGGAGTGGCAACATGTGGGCTAGCCCTCTCTGCTGTGGCGCCACAACTGTGGAACTCCCTGCCAGGGGATTTGAGAACCACCCCCTCCCTCATGACTTTTGAGTGAGGGCTCAAAACATTTTTGTTTCGTCTAGCGTTTGGGTGATGGGTCGTGGTCTGCCTCCTGTGTCTCAAGATGCTCTGCCAAGCTGCTTCTCTGCTCCATACTGTCGCCCCCTCCCCTAGTCGACTTTATTGCTTTTAAAATTGTGTATGGTTATGTATTGTTTAAATTTATGTTATGTATTATTTTAAATTATGTATTTTAACCTTTGTTGTAAGCTGCCTTGGGCATTTGCCTTTCGGCATAGGAAAAGGCGGGATATAATTTTTTAAAATAAATAAATAAATCTACTGATTGATAGGAAACATGTTAGGGCAGTTCCAAACAACAGCTCTAGGTGGCAGACTTGAATAAATATTATACAAGATGTAACAGTTATTTGTGCTTTAATGTCTTGGCTCTACAGGTAGGCTTTTTAGCAGAGGCCATCTAGAGAGTCTAATATTGTATTCTTACTTATAGTTCAGAATTCTTAAAGATTTTCTCCATTCTTTTCTGAACACAACATCCTAAGGCTCAATTTTTATGACATTTTCCTTTAGTTGTGTGTCTTGCACCATGGTAGAGTATGCATTCGTAGGAAATACACACACACCGTGTTATGGTAAATGTCAGAAACTCACAGCACAATCCTATGTACGGTTGCACTGGGGAGCACGCGCTCCCCTGGTGCAGGGTGTCGTAAACGCGCCATAAAGTGAATTTCGGCACCTGGCGGGTAAGGACCGCCGGTGCAGAGGCCGGCAGCCCTTACCCTGCATTCCCGCCGTCGCCGCGCCCACCGGAGCAGGTAAGGCCTACACCGGCTGAGGCAGGGGCAGGGGGAGGGTGGACCGGGCAGTGAGGGGGGGCAGCCATTGGCCGCCCTGGGCCTGGAGTGGGCGGGAGATACACTGATATCCAAAGCCCTCTCCAGGCCCGGTGCCGTCTTACACGGAGGGTGCGAATGTACATGAGCTCTGGAGCTCGCGTACATTCGAGGAGGTCCATTGGGCCTCCAGTCGCTTACACCGGGGGAAGGGGACGATCGCTCCCTTCCCTCGAGGTGTACCTGGGCTGCCCTGGGGCAGCCCGGGACCTGGATAGGATACAGTGGCCGTACACAGGATTGGGCTGTCCGTGATTGAAGTGAATTGAATGTGAATTCAGTGCATTTAGATACAAGCAAAGTTTATACTCATATAAAATATATAGGATTTGTTTGGATGATAGTCCAAAGTATGAACCAGCCCCTCACAATTAAGGGTATGCATGCATCACATATACATTCTAACCCCTCCCCTCACACCTAGTTGAGTTTGCTTAACTGTGTCAGGGTTATTTCAATATTGTTTATTGAAGGTGGCTTTTAAAAAAATGCTAATGTGCAGCTAAGTGCATGCTCAGGTACAGCCTCTAGCTTTCTTGCCAATGGCTCTTTAGATGTATTTTTGGATGTTAATGTTAGTTTAAGCTGCACTGGTAGATACCTCAAGCACCTCACTAATTGGACGGGAAAGAACAAAATATACATCTTTCAATAAGTAGTGGAGAGTAGATGTAGCCTGACTGTAGTGCATATTCATGCAAAGGCACACATGTGCATGGATGAAAAATGCTCGTGCAACACTTCCCTTCCTCCTCATCCTGCCCTTTGCAACTGCCTATCCTCATAGTCAGTGTAATGTACAGCAGGTGGAAAAGAGCCTTCGGCAATGCGTAAGGGGGAAACTCAGGCAATGATCCTTGATGTGAGTATACAGACATTAGCAGAACACAAGGGTGTATTTCTCATCTGTGAGAAGTTGCAGGGTACAGTATGCACATCCTGAACACTAAAGTCAGCTGTGTGTGCAGTAGAGACAGGGGGACACCCCACAAACAGCCATTTTGTCCACTCTCCTCCTCACTCCCTTGCAGCAAAGCACATCAAGTGAACAGATGGCTAGTATTGCCTCTCTCACCTTTGGCAGTGGTATCGCTGGAAAGGGTGCGGAGCTGTAAGTAGCACACTTCACTGCAATGCGCCCTGTAAGCGGCCCCTCCCACCTGCTGCCAGAGCCATTCGGGGGCAGCGACGGCAACACACAGGAGACTCCATTGAGCTCCTGCACGTTGCCGTCTTTTCCCCAAATGGCTCCGACGGCAGGGAGGTGCTGACATGCGCCACTTACATCTCCGCACCCCCTCCAGCGATGCCACTGCCTTTTGGTCATCTCTGAGGCAGGGCAAAAGAGAAAAGAGCTTTGTGGGTGCAACAGCCTTCTCTTACCTGAAATGATCAGGCTCAAAGGTTCATAGCTTCCCACTGGTGTCACTACAGGGGGGGGCGGAGCTGTAAGTGCTGCTGAAATAGGAGCCTCCCTTACACAGAGGAACAAAGCGGCCCCACCTCCTCACCTTCGGAGCCTTTCAGGGAAGTGAAAGCAACGCGCAGGGAGTCTCCTGTGCGTTGCTTTTGCTTCCCTGAAAGGCTCCGAAGGTGAGGGGGCGGGGCCACTTTGTTCCCCTGTGTAAGGGAGGCTCCGATTTCAGCAGCACTTACAGCTCCGCCCACCCTGTAGTGACGCCAGTGCAGCTTCCCTCAAATTATCAGGCTCATGGACTTGCACAGTCTAGAACAATTGGACTCGAAACGTTTTTAGAGGTAGTCTATCTTTGAATGGCAGATGCAAGGAAGTGGCCACAGGATACAGGTATCTTGGTATCTTGTGTGCTCCCTGAGGCATCTGGTGGGGCCACTGTGAGATACAGGAAGCTGGACTAGATGGGCCCTTGGCCTGATCTAGCAGAGCTCTTCTTATGTTCTTAACAGGCAGACCCAGATTCAAATCTCTGCTCTGCCATGGCGCTCACTCATTGACTTTGGTCAAATCACTATCTCTCCTCAGGTTGTTGTGAGGATCAAATGGTTAGAGGGGAGGGCTGTGTACACTGCCCTGCGCAACTCAGAGGAAGGGTGGGATTAATAAGTAATCCCAGCAAGTAACTTGCCCATAGTAAACCCATAGTTCTTCATACCTGTAGAAGAACAGTTTCACCTGGTTTTTCTACCTCCAAATCCAACACACTTCTCCTACTGCACTACTTCAACGGAATGATTTGCAAACAAAGAAACAAAAATCACATAGAAGCAACACATTCTTACCACAAAATTAAAGTGTATTACTTGAACCAGACAGTAGCCTCAGTCACACAGACAGTCTTGGCACTGAAGTATAAAGGACAAAGTTCAGCTAACAAATTAACAAAGAAACTCAATCTGGCCTTAATCCTTTTAAAACCCAGAATCCTTTAAGACCCAGGGCATATTAACGGCACATATTTGAAGTTCTTTCATAGCTGTTTAAGGGGTTTTTACACATATAGAATTTGAAGTATGGGTCAACTGAACTTTGTTCTTATTTTAAAAAAAGTTCAACTTGATAGAAGTTCTTTTATGGGTAACAAGATAACTCAGGAAACTAATAAAATGAAAACCTGTCCATGCAGCAATTCTCCACACTGTGGATTGGCCTGGACTCCAGCTGCCCTTATTTTCTGGTCCCCATACGAGGTCACCATCTCTCAGCTGAAGCCTACTTCACAGGATTGTTGTGAAGATAAAATGGACAGGCGGCCATGCAAGGGCAGCCCAAGCCAATTCGCTACCCAATCTCTACCCCCGCCAGCATGTGCAACTTGCAAGCAACGGGCTTGGCCCAAGTGGCACCAACATTCTGAAGTGGCGCCAACATTTTCTGTCCCCCCCCTTTCACACACACACACACACACACACCACAACCTTCTCACCATCATAGCCATCATCACCTATGCCGCCTCCCCCTCCTCCTCCTGCACCCTTCTGCCAGAGGCAGTAGGAGTCATTCTGTGCGGCGAAGGCAACGGGTAGGGAGTCTCCCACAGTGGCTGCATGAAATGGCTCCGACGGCGAGGGGTAAACGGGGAGTGGAATGGTGCGGAACTTACAGTACCCCCCTCCCCCCGTTTTTCTCTTCTCTTCCATTCCCAGGATCCTCCTGCCCTCCTGTTTTGAAGACGGGAACCAGGAAGAAGAAAAGCTCGGCTCCCTAGAAGGATTGGGATTGGGAATGCAGGGCCCCCCAACTTCCAGGTCCACCACCTGTGATCTTTCTTTTGCCTGCTCTCTTCAGTGACAGGACTGAGAGAGAAGTTAGGCCACCATTGTCCTCTTTTCACTTGCTTTCCTTTCCTTGTGGAACGGAGAGTGAATGAGAAGGGGCATCAGGGCGGTAATAGGTGGGCAGCCTGATCCCACCTAAGATGCAGCAGCTGGCCTAAAGGGCCAGCTGCAGCATCCTAGGCAGAGGGGACATTCATCCCCTTCCCCTGGTCTACCCTTTCCCTGGTAAGCGTTGTGGGCCCCGATGGGCCTCCTCAGAGCTGGCACACATCCAGGGAGGCCGAGTAAGGCAACCCAGCGCCAATATCCAGGCCCGGCCAATGGCCCCCACCCTCGCCACCCCTGCCCGCCCTCCCCATGCCCCTGTACCAACTAGCACAAGTCCAGGTTGGTAGCGGTATGAGCAGTACTGGCTGACTCCGAAGGAGCTGCAAACATGATTTACGGTACGTTTGCGACTCCTTAGGCCGGCGGAGCGTGCGATCCACTGGCCTATCTTTAAGCAGGATTGCACCGTCAAGCAGCCAGCCAGTTGGCAGGCTGGTGAAATCCATGGCAGGTAGTCATAGGGTGTGGGAAGCCCCCTGCCAGATCACTGCCCCCTCCCAGCCCACTGTTCAAAGCACCTGCTTCACCCAGCCTCATGAGCAGGCCAGTTCTCTTAAGCAGAGCAACCATGAGGCCCAGCACACTTGCTAGTGCCCCATAGCAGGACCTGCTCCCCAAACGGTATATTAAAAGGAAGATGGATGGGTGCAGTCAACTCACCTTTTCTCTGCATCTTCCTAGTAATGTATATTTTTTGGGGGGGGAGTACAATATGGCATTGTCATGTTCGCATCAGTGATGTAGACTTGAGTCTATTGACTCAGACTTGACTCGGCGATTTTAAAGGACTCAAAAGACTAGACTCGAGACTTGGAGCTTTTTATGACAAGTCGAATTTTATTCAGGTTTAAAAACCCATTTTCCCCATTAAATAGATAGGGACTCGTAACTCACAACCAAAGACTCGGGACCTGGGGGCAAAAACTTGGGACTTGATTTGAGACTTGAACCCAGAGACTTGAGACTTGACTCGAGACTTTGAGTCAGAGACGTGATCCACATCCCTGGTTAGCATTGTCCTGCACTTTCAGGAAATGGTGAAATATTCCTGCAACAAGGTCAGATCATTTGGAGGGAAAATTGGGATACAAATCATGTAAATAAATAAATATACACACAAATGCATTTTTCACAGCTACACGTTACCATGGAGACAAAGATGCAAATCAGCGTCATCGCCCCATACTGCGTAGTTCAGTCTGAGTGTACACATGAGAATAGGTCAACTGCAGTCAACTGCAAGTGTGCACAAAGGATCCCTTTAACAGACAAGACTATATAATAAGTGTTCCATAAAGGAAATAAGTTTGAAAACAATGGACTTAAACAGTGCCCTAATAAATGTGATTGTTAACAGCTTGAGCAAGCTAAACATCAGTTAAGCTAAAACGATCCTGCAGTAGTTCACTAGTCAACTGGAGAAACGATGATGCTCGTGTTGTACAATATATATCATATCTATTTTCTCTAGCTGTTATCTATTCTTCCCATGAGGTTTAATAAAGCAAAAGTACAAGATATTTTATGAATGTTTTTTTTTCCCCAGCGATATTCAGGGGGATGAAGAACTAGCATAAGATTAGCTCTCAGTTGTACAAACTCTCTTTTTATCTTTTCCTACTTTAATTTTCATTTAAAGTAACCACTATTCAGCTAAATTAAAGGGTGTATCTAATGTTTTTTCCCCTTCAGAATTACTTGTTCTAGCTCTATAAAAGGGCCTTGTTTTAGAGTTTTAAGAACTCATCTGTTCTGGTTAAATGTACGGAGCTGAAGAATTATTACCTGGGAAGAAAACAAAGCAGAACACAGAAGAACTTTCAAAAAGGATTGCCAACGTTTCAAGTTTTCAACTGGCCACTCATCTTGTACCGTTAACAGCAACTCAGTGGCGTCACTAGGGCGCGCGCCGCCCCATAGCGGGGGGCGCGCGTCACCCAAGTGACGTCTCCCCCCTATACCCCCCTCTTACAAATCTTTAAGAGGTTTTGGGGGGGTCGATTTTGGGGGGTGTCTGGCGAGGCACCGCTCCGGGTGCCCGACGGCCGCCGCTCCAGGCGCCCGACGGGTCACTGGCCCGGGCGCCCCCTTCATTGTTGCAGCCGGCTCGGGGACATCTTCTTTGGAAAAGGGGCAGCCCTTTTCCGTCAGGGACGGTCTGCGCATGTGCTAAAAAATGTTATAAATAACGTTCGCACAGCGGGCCTTCCTCAGAAGGCCCTGGCGCATCGGCCTGGGAAGACGTCTCCGGAGCCATCTCCGGGGACGTCTTCGGGGGCGACGCGCGCAGGAGAGGTGACGCGTCATGCACATGCGCGCTTGCACGCGTCACCCCTTGCGCGCGTCACCCCATAGCGGCCCACTACCGTAGCTTCACAGTAGCAACACCATTGCAGCAACTTGATCTGGAGACATTGCTTATCTCCATGTTTTGTAAAGCTGAACTTGCTATTTCTGAAGATCAAGCAGAAAGTTAAAGATGGACAAGAAGGTAGACCTGTTTTATTCTAAGGTAAAGGTATCCCTTGACAATTAAGTCCAGTCGTGTCCGACTCTAGGGAGCAGTGCTCATCTCCGTTTCAAAGCCGAAGAGCCAGCGCTGTCAGAAGACGTTTCCATGGTCATGTGGCCGGCGTGACTCAACACCGAGGCCATGGAACGCTGTTACCATCCCGCTGGCGCGGCGCCTATTAATCTACTTGCAATTTCTTGCTTTCGAACTGCTAGGTTGGCAGGAGCTGTCACATGGATTCGAACTGCCGACCTTTTGATCAACAGCTCATGGTTCAGTGGTTTAACCCACTGCGCCTTATTCTTGGATGTTGGCAACTATACCCCTCCCAGCCCACTGTTCAAAGCACCTGCTTCACCTAGCCTCATGAGCAGGCCAATTCTCTTAAGCAGAGCAACCATGTGGCCCAGCACACTTGCTAGTGGCCCATAGGAGGACCAGCTCCTCACTGAGCAGGGTAAGATGGCACAATCTTACTCCCCCACCCCAGGTAGGCCAAAATAGGCCAGTAAACATGAGAAATGAAGGGATACAATCAATGGGAGGTTTGAGGACTCAAGGACACATCATGTCACTAGGAAGTACTTTAACTGGAGATGTTAAAGTCGATGATGGATGACGTCAACACCAGGCAAGACTCACTTCTTCAACTGAGCCATATGAAGCTATCTTGAAATGTTTAACATGCACTGAGGAAAACAATGTGAATGAATCCAAATACTAAAATATGTTTTCTGGTTTTCTTGTATTTACTTTCATTTAAAATGAAGGAATGGAGACAAAAGGATCTTTCCAGAGCTTTCCAGAGCTAGCAAAGGGCTCCAAAGTGGAGCGGTAGCTCAATGATCGGGCACCTGCTTGTCTGCCAAAAGTCCCAGGTTCAATCCTTGATATCTCCAGATAGAAGTGAGGGAGACCCTTGCCTGAAACTCTGGAGGGTTGCCACCAATTCGTGTCCTGAGTGAGATGGACCACATGTTTGACTCCGCTGAAGGCATCTTTCATATGGATGTCTATGTGCAGATGTATCATTTAAACACAGCTTATATGTGTCAAATCCAGCATATGTCCAATGCCCTGAAGTCAGGTGCTGAAGCCAAAGCCAGATTCCCAGTATTTGGGTCAGTCCAGTGGTTCCCTATGGCCCATCAATCCCCAAACCAAATGCCTATTTTTAGGATTACATTCCTATTTTTTTTCTGTGCCGGAAACTAATGGTAGACGACCTACAGCTCACCAAGCTACGTCCAGGATCAAGGCTATGAATGACCTGACTAAAGCTTTGGACTCCCTACAGGTGTAAGGTACAAGATCACAGGTTTGGAGAACAAACCTCCTCCCTTCTATTTAAAAATAGTGTCATATAAAAGATCAAATCATCTGTTAACCGGAGAGGATAGAGATGACCCCCTTTGTCACTGCAGAACTGATTCTCAAGCACAGCCAGAGCCTCAAAATAGATGTAGCAATGCAAGTATGACAGCAAGCATCATTCTTCATGTACAGGAAGTGATAAACAAAGCAGTGGTTTGTCAAGGGCCTCCTGGGAAATTGTGCAATGAATATCCTCTTCCAGTTCCCCTTGAACAACTCAGATCATCTCCTCCCCTGGCATGCAATGCTGCAAGCCCTCTGATTTAGTTTTTTTTTAAATTTAATTAAATGGCCAGGAACGTAGGAATACAGCTGATCAGAGTGGCCAGCCAGCTGGCGATTGCAAGCTGCATTTTTCTCTGATGACCGGATACAGAATGAAGGTAGTTAATCCTCAATGCATCAATCTGCCATGCCTTCCACAGCTTTGTTTTTCTCCCACTCACAAACCCTTTGCTTTAAGAGACACGACTCACTTATTTGCAGCTCTGAAATGTATTGCAGCTCCTAAATGTATCCTAGTTGGCTGACTTGCTTTCCCCAAGACAGAATCCCTTGTAGCTAGTGCCACTTCCATGCCTGAAGAAAGAGGAAAGACCAAACCTTTGAGGAACAAATGCCCTTCTCTTAGCTTCTGCCTCTACCTTACAAATGGCTCTAAAAGGTAAAGGTATCCCCTGACAATTAAGTCCAGTCGTGTCCGACTCTAGGGTGTGGTGCTCATCTCCATTTCAAAGCCGAAGAGCCAGCGTTGTCCAAAGACGCCTCCGTGGTCATGTGGCCGGCATGACTCTCCTTGCCGCAGCGCGCAGCTGGAACACGGAGCACTGTTTACCTTCCCGCAAGCGGTACCTATTTATCTACTTGCATTGACATGCTTTGGAACTGCTAGGTTGGCAGGAGCTGGCCAAGCAACGAGCGCTCACCCCGTTGCGGGAATCGAACTGCCGACCTTTCAATCGACAGCTTATGGTTCAGCAGTTTAACCCGCTGCGCCACCCGCTGGCCACCAAATGGCTCTAGTTACCTGCAAACTGTGGAAAATGCTGTTTTGGTTGCAGTGGACAGGTGCCGTTCAGAATCATTCTCAGTCCATTCTCAGGTGAGCCGTCCATTCCCACATTCCCTGCTTAGTGACACTAGTATGAGAGGAAACTCAGCAGTACATCTCTAACCCTAGTTTGCAACATGTGTTGCTCTGATATGTTTGGCATGTTCATGTGTCTCCAAGAGCTGTGACGGAGAACCTATGACACGCGTGTCACAGGTGACACACGAGGTCCCTTTTGGGTGACACACCAGCGTTTCCCCCAGGGCTCTGACACACCTTACATTTTTGCAAAAGTTTTACAGGCTTGTCTTGAACATTTAGGGCAGGGATTTTGGCACACCTCTTTCAAATTATTCTCTAGTAAAACTTAGCAACAAAAAAGTCACTAATTGATGTTAAATAAAATGCAATGTGTTCTATAGTTGTTTTCAGTTCAGTTCAATTTAAAATTACTATTAAAAGTAGCAAGTCAAAGTACTATTAAAAGTGGGGGGGGGGCAACACACCAGCAGAGTCAAGTTAGGCATTTTCAAAATCTTTGACCCACCAAGCCCAAATGGTTCGCCATCACTGTCCAAGAGTAATCTGAACACAGCAACACAGAACACTATGAAGAAGACATCCACATTCACTAGCAAAGCTATGCTTACGTTCTTGTTAAGCCATGCAAGGCTGCTTTCTCCTATGTCAGACCACTGCAGTGGCATAGCTAGACTGGAGCGGAGGCAAGTAGTTCTGCAAGACTCTGTTACACCGGAGTCAACGGCCCCAATATTAATAGTCTGAATATTGATTATACATTTTTAGTGCATTATTAAGTTCGGTCTTAAATCACATTCAACTCTCTGGAACGGGTGTGTGCCAGATAAATGACAAACTGATATCATGCACTTGGGTGGGAGAATTAAATCTAGATCCAATGACAATCCATCAAGAAGGCAGAGAAATATAATGAAACATTGGAGCTGGAGCCAAGGAAAGGAAAGTGCAGCAGGAGGTGGAATGGCAAAAGCCAAGGGAGGCTTGGCAGGAGAAGACATTGCAAGGCGCTTGGAGGCTGGTGGAAGAATCGAGGAATGGAATCAGCAAAGTCGGAAAAAAATCTGGTGTGCATATACCAGACAAATGTTGATCCAAATACCAGACAAGAAATCAGCACCAATAAATACATAATAGTTGTTCTGTGGAAAAAAGATTTGAGAATCACTTGGAAGTTTACACATTGACTGACCACTGATCGTTTCATGGAAAGCCCCCACTCCCACCCTACAGCACGTGGCATCGTTAGGGGCAGTCTTTTTCGGTAATAGCGAAATAAAAAACACATAACAACGCTTTCTGCACAACCGCCCCCCCCCCGAAAGCTGCAAAAAATAACCATTTTCGAACACCCCTACGTATTGCTAATGACTGTGGCTGCATCTGCTGACACTATGCCACCTACAGTATATCACCTACCTTGTACACTTTTAAAGTGATTATTAAAGCGATTATAATTTATAAAAATGGAATAAAAACACGCAACACTGCTCTCAGCAATTTTATTTTGGAAAAAAACGAAATCCGCTTTTGGACTGCCTCTAACCATAGTTGAGTCACAGTCACAGTGCAAGCCTATGCAGGTTTATTCAGAAGTAAGTCTCACAGGGTTCAACAGGTCACCTGTGTTCAGTGAGTCATCTGTGTTCAATGGGTCTTATCCCCAGGTACGTTTGCAAAAGTTTGCACTGTCAGCCTCCCCTATGGACTTTCCAGTGTGTACCCAAATGAGCTGTAAAGTGGACAACTCTGACAGAAACTATTTTCCTAACCAGCTGATGAGACCTGGCTCTGAGGATCCCTCTGAAAGTAGACTGGTAATTACAACAAGCATAGGCTTACTATCTGTTCCGTGAAAACTGGGACTGCTCCGGTTTCCAGGGCCTGGTCCCGACCTGGTCCCAGGAACCAGGGCAGTCCCCATCTTCCATTTTAAAAAGCTAAAGAGTTTTCCTATTCGCCATCTTAGATCTCATGAAATCTCACAAGATCCAAGATGGTGGCGCCCAAATCTCGTGAGGACACATGAAGCAGTGTGCTACTGCCTCATGTGCCCGCACGAGATTTGGGCGCCACCATCTTTGATCGTGTGAGATTTCATGAGATTCAAGATGGCCGAAAGGAAAACTTTTTACCTTTTAAAAATCATCGATGAAGCGGCAGCGGCGGGAGGAAGGGATGGTCAACCACCTTGCAGTCCTGGCTGGCCCAAGTAGCTGGCCAGCCAGGAATCGGACGGCAGCGACAGCAGCAGGACAGACGGCGGCAACAGCAGCAGCAAAAAAGGTAAGTGGGGCAAAGGGGGCAAAAATAGGGGGTTAAATTATTGATTAAATTGAAAAAATTCAACCTCCTTAATGGGCGGCAAGCAAACACTTTGCGCCCGTAAAAAAAAGAACCAAAAAAACCTGGGAAAAATATTTTTAAAAAAATCTGGAGGTGGGAAAAATTGGGGTGGTGGTGTCCCTTTTTGGGCACCTCAAAATATGGTAAGCCTAACCAAGCAGGCCTTTGTCCGCAATGGTGTCCCCTCTCAGTAGAACTTTCCAGGTCTGCTCTGTTTTGGCTTTTTAGGAAAATGGCAGACCCCTTTTTAATCAAAAAGGGCTTCTGGATTTGTGTCTCTCTTTTAAATTCTGTTCCTGGTTCCCACAGCTGCTTTATTATATTTTGCCATGGTATATTAGAGATTGTTTTTGTTTATAATTCTGTAATACATTTTATTGTAAGTTGCTATGGGGCCATCAGGTGGGGCATAAATTAGAAAAGCAAAGAACGTAACGTAATTTGCTGGCTGTGCAAATGTTCAGTACCAGAAGTTCCATTGCTTAAGGCGGGATGTAGCAGTTACTGAACTACTGCCAGTCTAATTTGTTTTCTCTTTTCGGTCCCAGAACGTTCTGCAAAACATTTGTGTGTGTGTGTGTGTGTGTGTGTGTGTGGAGAGAGAGAGAGAGAGAGAGAGAGAGAGAGAGAGAGAGAGAGAGAGAGAGAGAGAGAGAGAGAGAGATTAGCATTTTCCCTTCTTTTGCTATGATAGACAGAATGGAGGAAGAGATTTTTATTTTTTTTAAATGATCAGTGAAGCTTTCAGCTCTCCTTCATGGATCATTGCCTTGTCGTGGCGAAGGGGCTTGCGTAACTCAATGAAGCCATGAGCTATGCCGTGCAGGGACACCCAAGACGGACAGGTCGTAGCGGAGAGTTCTGACTAAAAGTGATCCACTGGAGAAGGAAATGGCAACCCACTCCAGTAACCTTGCCAAGAAAATCCCATGAACAGTACCAAAAGGCTAAAAGATATGACGCCGGAAGATGAGCCCCTCAGGTCGGAAGGTGTCCAATATGCTACTGAGGAAGAGCGGAGGACTATTCCAAGTAGACCCAGAAAGAGTGAAGCCGTTGGGCCAAAGCCAATAGGACGTCCAACTGTGGATGTGTCTGAGGTTGAAAGGAAAATCCAATGCTGCAAGGAGCAATACTGCTTAGGAACATGGAATGTGAGGTCTATGAATCAAGGCAAGCTGGATGTGGTCAAAAATGAGATAAGATTGAACATTGACATCTTGGGAATCAGCGAACTAAAATGGACGGGCATGGGCGAATTTAAGTCAGGTGACCATCATATCTACTACTGTGGGCATGAATCCCTTAGAAGAAATGGAGTAGCCCTCATAGTCAATAAAAGAGTGGGAAAGGCAGTACTGGGGTGCAACCTCAAAAACGACAGAATGATTTCAGTTCGAATCCAAGGCAAACCATTCAACATTACAGTAATCCAAGTGTATGCCCCAACCACTGATGCCGAAGAAGATGAAGTTGACCGGTTCTATGAAGACCTACAACACCTTCTAGAACTAGCACCCAAAAAAGATGTCCTTTACATCATAGGAGACTGGAATGCTAAAGTAGGGAATCAAGAAATAAACGGAACAACAGGCAAGTTTGGCCTTGGAGCGCAAAATGAAGCAGGGCAAAGGCTAACGGAGTTCTGTCAAGAGAACACGCTGGTCATAGCAAACACTCTTTTCCAACAACACAAGAGGCGACTCTACACATGGACATCACCAGATGGTCAATACCGAAACCAGATAGATTATGTGCTTTGCAGCCAAAGATGGAGAAGCTCTATACAGTCAGTAAAAACAAGACCTGGAGCTGACTGTGGCTCAGATCATGAGCTTCTTATTGCAAAATTCAGGCTTAAATTGAAGAATGTAGGGAACACCACTAGACCAGTCAGATATGACCTAAACCATATCCCTTATGAGTATACAGTGGAGGTGAAGAATAGATTTAGGGCATTAGACCTGGTAGACAGAGTGCCTGAAGAACTATGGACGGAAGTTCGTAACATTGTACAGGAGGCAGCAACTAAAACCATCCCAAAGAAAAAGAAATGCAAGAAAGCAAAGTGGCTGTCAGATGAGGCTTTACAAATAGCTGTGGAAAGAAGGAATGCAAAAAGCAAAGGTGAAAGGGAAAGATATAACCAACTGAATGCAGATTTTCAGAGAATAGCAAGGAGAGATAAGAAGGCCTTCTTAAATGAACAATGCAAGGAAATCGAGGAAAACAACAGAATGGGGAGGACTAGAGATCTCTTCAAGAAAATTGGAGATATCAAGGGAACGTTTTGTGCAAAGATGGGCATGATAAAGGACAAAAAAGGCAGAGACCTAACAGAAGCAGACGAGATTAAGAAGAGATGGCAAGAATACACAGAAGAACTATACAAGAAAGGTCTTAATGTTCCTGATGACCACTGATGACATCCTAGAGAGTGAAGTCAAGTGGGCCTTAGGTAGCATCACTAACAACAAAGCTAGTGGAGATGATAATATCCCATCTGAGCTACTTAAAATCCTAAATGATGATGCTGTGAAAGTGCTGCACTCAATATGCCAACAAATTTGGAAAACTCAGCAGTGGCCAAGGGATTGGAAAAGGTCAATTTACGTTCCAATTCCAAAGAAGGGCAGTGCCAAAGAGTGCTCAAACTATCGCACAATTGCACTCATATCACATGCTAGCAAGGTTATGCTCAAAATCCTACAAGCTAGGCTTCAGCAGTACGTGGACCGAGAACTACCGGATGTACAAGCTGGGTTTCGAAGAGGCAGAGGAACTAGAGATCAAATTGCCAACAATTGCTATGGCAAACTTAGACAGCATAATAAAAAGCAGAGATATCACCATGCCAACCAAAGTTCGTATAGTCAGGGCGATGGTGTTCCCAGTAGCAATGTATGGTTGCGAGAGTTGGACCATAAGGAAGGCTGAGCACCGAAGAATAGATGCTTTCGAACTGTGGTGCTGGAGAAGACTCCTGAGAGTCCCTTGGACTGCTAGGAGATCAAATCAGTCAATCCTAAATGAAATCAACCCTGACTGTTCCCTGGAAGGACAGATACTAAGGCTGAAACTCAAATATTTTGGCCACCTAATGCGAAGAGAGGACTCTCTGGAGAAGACTCTGATGCTGGGAAAAATTGAAAGCAAAAGGAGAAGGGGAAGGCAAAGGATGAGATGGTTAGACAGCATCACCGATGCAACGAACATGAAAATGAGCGAACTCAGGAAGATAGTGGAGGACAGGAAGGCCTGGCGGGATATGGTTCATGGGATCACGAAGGGTCGGACACGACTTAACGACTGAACAACAACGAAGCTTTCAGCTAAAAAAGATAACAGGATGGTTGTCCTACTATGTAGGAAATGGCCAAGCAGAATCCAGGAAAAAATTATCTGCTGAGAATGTAGTCACATGTTGCCTGAGGGGAAGGAAAAGGGAAAGGGGTATAGAACTCTTCATTGCCCTTGTATGAAACAATCCAAATGTAGTAGACGCTTCTGAACTTGGGTGCTGCTTACTAGGCTGTAGCCAGTAAGGGTAGGTTATGTAGCCAGTAGGTCAAGGGAAAGAGCAGCTGATCTGTGTCCTGGGGAAGTATTTCTCTCCTCATTCTTTGCAGCATCCAAGAGGAATAAGGCTGGCATTGAATGTGCGTGTAGCTGTGAGGTAAGCATGTGGAAGAGGACACATCTCCACAGGGCTGTATCACAAGGATACAAAAAACAAGGCTTCAAATGTCAAGTTAGTTTGATCCTGGCAGTAATGCCACCAGCCCTCCCGGCGCCCGGCGCAGCTGCTCCACGCGCTCCGTCCTTCTTCCGCCTCTGGATCCTGGAACCAGAGAACCAGGAATAGTGAAACGTTAATGTTAAGGGTTGTACCTACGATTAAAAAGATGCCCCAGGTTTGACATCATTCCATTTGGGACGCAACCAGTGAATGCTAGCAAAGAGCATTCTCTTTAAAACCCTGCGTTTTTGTCTAGCAAATAAGCTCAATGGAATACACAACGGAAACAGTTCCCACCTCACCTCAGTGATAATCGCACTAGAAAACAAGAAAGATTGTTCCCTTCAAATAGCTGCAGCTGCTTATGGGATGGCCTTGGAAAGGCTTTGATTTATATTCTGCAGCATGCCTGGCTTATGGGTTTTAGATTTATCTATGCCGCGCATGGAATCGGGGTGAAACTATTCGAAAGGTTTAAGAGCGATGTCACGAAAACTGCAAGGTGTAATTTTAGTCTGGTTTTATATATGCCTTTTGTTCGCCTGGTTCTTCTGTGAATTGTGAGGGAAAGCAGCCTTCCTCTCAGAGCACAAAGCTGCTTAAGGAAGGGGTTTTAGTCACGATGTAGAGAAGGCACTCGATGGGCTCCAGACCAGACAGGAGGTTTTGTCAAGGCTAGTAAGCGAGATCTGCTTTGGGATGTGGGATGCTGCCGCTCCAGGGTCCAAACAGGCAAGACAGTGTCAAGCTCCAAGAGGCAAGAGGCAGGGAGTAGTCAGGCCAGGGTTCAAGTTCTAGAAAGACAGGCAAGACACGTTTCCTGCAGATACTAACTGGGCAAGAGGCACTCTTTCAATGGGTGCTCCTCTTATATTTAGCAGGGGGAGAGTAACTGCCCCCCTTTCACCCCAGCACAGTCTCTTTTCTGGTGACTGTTTGCTGGTGGTGTTCTGCATCTTTTTTAGATTGTGAGTCCTTTGGGGATAGGGAGCCATTCAATCATTTGATTTTGTCTGTAAACCGCTTTGTGAACTTTTTGTTGAAAAGCGGCATATAAATACTGTTAATAATAATAATTAATAATTAATAATAATAATACCTGTAGCGACAAGTTGCTCAGACTGCTGGACAACTCTAAAGCCAAGTTTTATAGGCCAGGATGAGCAGGGATTGGCCTGTGGGGCAGCTGGCACTGCAACACTTAGTCAGGTTTACAGGGGAAACAGAATGTTGGTGGCACAGGAGGTAAGGTGCCGAGTCCTGACTGCCCTGGTTCAAGAAAGGCAAGTGCTACCTTTGAAACATTTTTTTCAAAAGTACCTTAGCTATGACGATGCTCAGCAGGAGGTAAACTGAGACATTTGCCTAGGGGCACATGTTAATGTCTTGGCCTTTCTCATGTAGCTCATGTACCATTAACAGGGTAACCCTATATATGTCTACTCAGAATTAAGGTCCGTTAATTACAATGGGACTTACTCCCAGGGAAGTGTGTACAAGACTACAGCCAGAGACAACAATCCTATGCAAATTTACCTGGGAGTAAATCCTATAAAGGAAAACTTGTGCCGAGTCCGACCGGACACGGAGTAGGGCCCATTATACAGCCTACTCCGTGGCGGTGGTAGCAGCG
The DNA here is from genome assembly GCA_026170595.1 of Plestiodon gilberti rubricaudatus. Lineage (NCBI taxonomy): Eukaryota > Metazoa > Chordata > Lepidosauria > Squamata > Scincidae > Plestiodon > Plestiodon gilberti. Next base: position 19,343,437 of record JANXHW010000002.1, on the reverse strand, counting down.
AAGAGAAATTTCTTCTCTGCTACCATTGCGTCTGCAGGCAATCGTCCAGCGGAGCTGTACCGTGTGGTGCGAGGCCTACTCCATCAGGCCCCTCCAACAGATCAGGAGGAACACACGGTGGCCCGCTGTGACATGTTTGCTAAACATTTCGCAGATAAAATTGATCGGATTCGCCATGACTTGGATGCCTCAGTATCTGAGGATGTCCCCTTGTCATCTGCTGGTCCAGTGTTGTGGGATTCTTTTCAGCTTGTACAGCCTGAGGATGTGGACAGGCTCCTTTGGAGTGTGAGGCCAGCTGCCTGCCTGCCCGACCCTTGCCCTGCCTGGCTAATTAGATCGACCCGGGAGGGGCTGGCCGAGTGGACGGGGAGGGTGGTTAACTCTTCTTTGATGGAGGGGGTGCTGCCGCTCGCTTTGAGGCGGGCGGTGGTTCGACCCCTTCTGAAGAAGCCCTCCCTTGACTCCACAATAATGGACAACTACCAGCCAGTTTCAAACCTCCCGTTTTTGGGCAAGGTAATTGAGCGGGTGGTGGCGTCTCAACTCCAGAGGGTCCTGGATGAAGCGGATTATCTAGATCCCTTTCAATCCGGTTTCAGGCTGGGCTTTGGGACTGAAACGGCCTTGGTGGATGATCTACGCCGAGGACTGGACAGGGGGAGTGTGTCCCTGTTGGTTCTGCTGGACCTCTCAGCGTTTTTCGACACCATCGACCATGGTGTCCTTCTGGGCCGACTGGCCGAGCTGGGGGTTGGGGGCACCATTCTGCGGTGGTTCCGCTCCTACTTGGCAGATAGGTCCCAGATGGTGGTGCTGGGGGATGCCTGTTCGGCACCCTGGCCCTTGAGGTGTGGGGTGCCACAGGGTTCCATCCTGTCCCCCATGCTATTTAACATCTACATGAAACCGCTGGGAGAGGTCATCCGGGGATTTGGAGTGGGGTGCTATCAATATGCTGATGACACCCAGCTCTATCTCTCCTTTCCACCTGATTCCAGGGTGGCTGCTGAGGTTCTGGAGCGCTGCCTGGAGGCGGTTGGGACCTGGATGAGGGCTAACAAGCTGAAACTAAACCTGGACAAGACAGAGGTTCTCCTGGTCCGGAAATCCACAATGCAGGTACTAGAGTATCGTCCTGCTCTGAATGGGGTTGCACTCCCTCTGAAAGAGCAGGTCCGCAGCTTGGGGGTCCGCCTGGATCCGCTGCTGCTCCTGGATTCCCAGGTGGCGGCTGTGGCCAGGGGGGCCTTTGCCCAGCTTCGGCTGGTGCGCCAGCTGCGACCGTACCTGGATCGTGCAGACCTGACCACGGTGATCCATGCCACGGTGACGTCGCGACTAGATTGTAACGCGCTAGATTGTAACGCGCTCTACGTGGGGCTGCCCTTGAAGACGGTTCGGAAACTGCAATTAGTGCAGAATGCGGCGGCCCGTGTGGTCACTGGAGGTAGGCGGTTCAACTCCTCCGACAGCTGCACTGGCTGCCGATTCGTTTCCGGGCCCAATTTCCGTCAGCTATTTTTCTGGCGGAAGTAGAGAGGCCGTGTAAAGGCTCCAGTGTCCGGCGGGGGTCAGGATACGGCTGAAGGCCATCCCCTGCCCCCTCCCGGGCTGCCTGGGCCAATGGACACCCTCCCTGCCCCAGCGATCTGACCCCCGCCCGCTGGATCCGAACCTACCGGGTCTGTCGGCGGCGGGGTTGGGTCCGTCGCCGGAGCTGGGGAGGCCGGAGTTGCCCTGGCCTTCCCTGCTCCTGAGGAGAACTACTACTTCCGGTGACAGAACGCATGTTCCGTCACCGGCAAGTTAGTTGGGATTGCACTGTTAAAGACTTTTGGATGAAATGAGCTTGAAAGTAGAAAGAAGCTGATAAGCTGTCATGATCCTCCGTGGCAGAGAGGAGTCGCTGTTGCGTGGTGCGGTGAGATAACAGACTGGAATGCTGAGAATGTCAGTGACAGAGCGATGACAACTGGAAAAAATGTTTCCCTGTTCAGCATGATCTGTGGCGTCCTGCGGAGAGCTCGAGGCTTGTGTTCAGCAGCTAAGTGAAGATGACTATGCCGTGGAAGAAACCATCTGGAATTATAGGGTTCTATACAGAACAATATTGTAAAGATCCTTATCGGATCTAGATAAGCCTGCCTATGTAAACCGCCTTGAATAACATCTGAAGAGCAATCTGAGGATAAGAAAGGCGGTATATAAATACAGAAATAAAATAAATAAATAAGTGGTAGAAGAATAACACACTTTATGAAGAAATTTAAAGTTGCTGGTGTTTTGGTTTTAGTCTTAATGAGGGCTCTTGATAAGCTACTGCACCTCAACATTTTCCACAGCACCAGTGGCGAAGATTCAAAATGCGGCTGTTAGTTCAGGGGTGGCCAACCTTTCATCACGAATGCTCCTGGCCCTTTGGTTGTATAGGTGAGGAGGGCATTTCAGCAGGTGTAGCTGCTTTAGCAGCACCATCAGCACTTGCAGCTGCCAAGATTCTGTCTTCTCCACAACTCTTAAGAACAAAGAGGCCCTCATGGTGGAAGGTTGGCCACCCCTGTGTTAGTTTATCATTGGCAGCAGATGTCTGGAGCTGCTGCAACGAGAACCAAGATTTCACAGATCTGTGTGCAATTTCCACATGCATGAAGCTACCAGGGACACAGGGGGAAGCAGGTCCTGGGCCACAAAGGCTCCTAGACTCTCGATCTGGCTTGGCCCATGGGTCCATCTCTCCAGGAGGGACCATACAGCTTTCCTCTTCAGGCTGGAAATGTGCCTGGGCAACAACAAGATGCATTATGCACCGTGTGAAGAAATACTTCCTTTTGTCTACCCTGATTTTCTTGCTGCTTGGTTTCATTAGATGGCCCCAGATCTCCACACCATGCGTAATTTTAGTACCAAAATGTGCATGATCATCATTGTGCTTGCTGGCCCTTTACATTTTTTGCTTTGGTTGCTTTTTTTTTTTTTAGATATACATGCAGGTTTTCATAGCCAGTTGTTATGCTCAAAGATACAATAGGTATGGGTTTTTCAGCCATGTGATTTCAGATCTTAAAATTGAAGAAATAAAGATCGATCTTACAGTTGTCAGTAGAAATTCCACTTCCTGGTTTTACCACGATGTAGATCGGGTAAATGAGACGGATTATGCAAAGCTGACAACGATGAAATTCAAACCAAGTTTCTCTTCCCCGTGGTCCCAGATACAAAATACGTCATCGACGTAGCGGAGCCATGTGGATGGTTTGAATTCAGCAGTGGCTAGAGCTTTCTTTTCAAAAAATTCCATAAATAAGTTGGCGACAATCAGAAAGAACACAAATGGCTATCACTGCCATATATACGTGGGGTAACCGACAGGATATCTTATGTGTTTAGACAGTATAAGGTGAAAACGATATTTCTACCTACCACCAAAATTGAGCAGCTGTTAGGAAACCCTAAAGACCAAAGACCAGAGTTAACCAACCCAGGGGTGTATGAAATTTATTGTGGAAATTGTCCTAGTAGTTCTTACATAGGAAACACAAAGAGACCCATTAAAACCAGAATGCAGGAGCATGTGAGAGCAGTCATAAATGGACAGGAAGAAAAATCAGCATTAGCCACACATGTTAAATAAACAGGACACCAAATTGATTTTCAAAAAACCAGGGCTTTATTCAATGAACAGAGAAATAGACAATGTGCAAACCTTGAAGCAATTTCTATCTCTCAACGACAGTCAAAGTTTCTTATTAACCGTCAACAGGAATTATCCTACGTTAATAAAGTATGGTTGCCTCTGTTGCATAAGTCCTCTCAGCAACGCAGCAAAGCGGGAGAGCGGAGCGCGGAGGAGAGTTCATCTCAGGTCATGGAGGAAACGATAGCTTCCGTATCTGGTGCCCATGCCTGACAAAGTATGATTGCCTTACTGCACAAGTCCTTTCAGAATCGATACGAAGTAGGAAGAGCGGAACACGGACGAGAGTTTACTTAAGATCACAAGGGTCTGACAGCTTATACATCTAATTAACAATCAGCCACCTGCATGCTGGTTCCCATGCTTCCAATAACTGACTCTATATCTACAGAGACCTCCAGGACAAAGCTGTGGACATCTTCCAGCTTGGTTTTCTTTGCTTCTGAAGAAGCCCCTAATGCTTGGGGAGAAATGTTAAGCGCTAAGACTCTAAAGAATTTCATCATTGTCAGCTTTGGATAATCTGTCTCGCTTACCCGATCTACATCGTGGTAAAACCTGGAAGTGGAATTTCTACTGACAACTGTAAGATCGATCTTTATTTCTTCAATTTTAAGATCTGAAATCACATGGCTGAAAAACTCATACCTATTGTATCTTTGAGCTTTTTTTTTTTTGTTAAAAATAGCAGTTGTGGGGTGCATGGCCCAGTGGGAAACTAGGGGGTTTAGGATTTTGCCCCTCCTGTGATTCCAATTCAAGTTCCTATACAGCACCCTGGCACACTATTTCCAGTAGTGAAAAGGCTTTCACTGGCTTTCAACTGAAGCTTTTTTACTTCTGTAAATAGCACACAGGGGTGTGTGCAATCTGAATCAGACCCATTGTGGGAGGCTCAGTCCTAAAACTGCCCCAAACCCCATCACAGTTTCTCTCCTCCCTGGCATGCTATTTACCAAACAACTAGGGTCATGTTATGCGTTTCATGTTACAGTTCAATCCTATCCAATTTACGCCACCGGTGTAACCCAGCAGTGCAGTGAGAACGAGAGGCCCCAGAACAGAAAGGGGATTCAAATCCTCTCCAAAGGGGGATTCAAAGGGGATTTGAATCTCCTTTCTGTTCTGGGGCCTCCCGTTCTCGCTGCACTGCTGGGTTACAGCAGTGGCATAAATTGGATAGGATTGAGCTGAGTTACACAGGTGGTGTAAATTGGATAGGATTGCGCAGTTACTTGCCTTTTATTCTAAGCTCAAAAGCCCCAGCCTTTCCTTCTAGGGAAGGTGCTTCAGCCCCCCGATTGATTACTTTCTTTTGCATCTATTCCATCTCTACAATATCTTTTTGGAGCTGCGTTTGGGTGACAAGAACCGTTCACAGGTCTGGTCATGGATTTGTATAAGGACATGACCAACCTGGCAGTTTTCTTTTCAGTTCCTTTTCTAATAGCCCCTGTTGACGTACTTATCGTATGTGACAAGCACACATCATTTCACTTTTTCATGTGGCCTCGCACAGCAGGAAGTCATAATTGGCATCTAGCTGCCACCACATGTAAACACATCAGAATCAATATAATGCACATTACAGGAAATATATCCTGTGTGAAGTGGCCCATTTTGTTGCTGTCTTAGGATGGAAAGGAAATAAATTATTCGGCTTTGGACGGTGTGGAAGAAAGGAAAAGAGATGAGTGAAGCATAATCATTGTTGTTTTTACGCTGCAGCAGTGCCCACAGTCTTGAGCCCATCTGTATATCAAGGGAGTAAGAAATGTCTACTGCAGAAGCGTCACTAGGGTTTGTTTCACCCGGTGCGAGAGCTCATTGCATCACCCCCATGGACACACTCATGTTATTTGTGTAACACCATCTGTTCCATAGCATTAATTTCTGATGTACTCATAATGATCAACATCATCTTTCATTTTTAACCGGCTTTTCTATACGGAGGTACACTCCAAGCAGGGAGAGCTCTCCCTGCGGACATTTGTGTGCATCGCTGTAATGTATTTCAAAAAATGTATGGTTGGCACAGCTGGAATATTATGCACATTTCCAATTGCTTCATCTCACAAAAATAGCATGAACACTGGTAAAGGTACAAGAAAGAGAAACTCAAATGATGAAGGCAGCTTCTCTATGAACCAAAGCAGGTGACATAATAAATGGGGGGACATGACCATGGAATACTTCAAGATCTCCTCTCTGGGATGGGTTTGGGATCTGGGATGAGTTTGAGGGGCATCATTCTATGGTGACTCCAGTCTTTCTTGGAAAGGTCAGCACTGGAAGCTAATGCCGGGGGACTCTTACTCATCACCCTGACTTTGGGCTTATGGTGGCCTACAAGGTTCCATCTTGTTCCTCATACTGTCTGAGATGAACATGAGGCCGTTGGGAAAGGTTTATGGGGGTTGGTGCCAGGTGCCACCAATATGTAGAGAACACCAAGTTTTACATCTAGTTCTCTTCCCCAGCTAGGGGAGCTGTGAATGTTCTGAATCTGTGTCTGGGGACAGTGAAAGACTGGATGAGGACAAACAAGCTGAAATTAAATCTGTACAAGACAGAGGATCTCCTAGTTAGGAGACTTGCTGATACAGCAATAATTTGTTCTCCTGTTCTTCATAAGGTGCACTTCCCTTGAGGGAATCAGGCCCATACCCACCTTGGAGGGAGGGAGATTCCAGAGCTGCAAGAGCTGATCTCCTGCCCAAAGACCCCAACTTGCCCTGGAGTTGTGGGATTGGCATAACAGGGTGGTGGCAGCACTAGTGGGTTGATGCCCTAAGAAATGAAGGCCTAATTATTAGCCAGTCTTCTAAGAGCTAATCAGCTGGACCTGAGCTAGTAACTTGTACTTATTGATCTGGTCTGTTGGGAAAGAGATCATGCCTCACCATTCCTAGACAGTTGATCCTGGGATTATGGGCAGTAAAACATCTAAAGCAGGGGTTCTCAACCTGTGATACGCATACCCCTAGGGAACGTGATAGGGGGTACCTGGGCTTCCAAAGGTTGAGAACCCCTGATCTAAAGGAACAGTGGTCCTACTCCTGACTTAAGTCTGGGGGAAGGTAACCACGTTAAGAGCTGCATGCCAGCCCTATTGAAAGTGTTGGTCATTCAGTGAGCCCGATATGCATCAGAACATAAATGGGGACGGCTGGGTGCTTTGGGGTTTGGATAGAGTGTGGCCGCCGGCCCCCCCTTCTCACAGTTATTCATTTTTTATATGTTTTCACTGGATATAACCTGCTGTGAGTCATTATGAGAAGGGTGGGATATGCATTATTTAAATCAGTGTATAAAGTTTTATAGAATTATACATAGTGTGGAGAAAGAAATCGTTCTCCCTCTGTCATTATACTAGAACTCAGGATCACACAATGAAATTGATTGGCCGTAGGTTCAGAATGCATAGAAGGAAGTACTGTATTATTATTATTATTAAGACTATTTCTGCATTGCTTTTCAACAAAAGAAAGTTCATAAGCCATTTCATCACCTGCCACTGAAAATGGATTTTGTTACACAGAGATATACTTTTTCATCCCATCACATGAATGAGGAAATCATTCCCCACAGTCATAGCCTGACACATGGCAAGACTGAAAAGTACACTGATGCAGCCATCCCTGTATTAGCAGCCCAATTCCACCCTTTTCCCTGCTATAGCACGCAGCGGCACCAAAACTGCATGCTATGGTGGGTGGGCCAATCAAGAGACTTGGGAGGAGAATGGAAAAATATTTTCCCTTATCCCTCTGTAATCCTCTCGACCACCAATAGATCACCTTGGACCTGTGCCAGCTCTTTAGATGGCACAAGTCTGAGGAGACAAAGAGGGCATGTCAGCTTGCTCCAGAGGGGGCAGCATCTCACGCAAGTCACTCGCGCTGGGTGCCACCCTCTCCCACCTCCAACATGCCCCTGGCCCTCCCTCATTCTGACCCGATCCTCCCACCCCCGCTCCGTTCCACCCCATTCCACCACCATTCCACCCCGTTCCACCACTGACCTATTGGCATCAATGGGGCTCCTCTTCACCACCACTGCACATGGGATAACTGCACCCTGCCATCTCCGGATAACTGTTCACAACGGTGTGAAGCACGCACGTACTGCCGCTGGAAGTTCCAACAGCAATGGTGGCCGATAGGATTGGGCCATAAAATGTGCATGCATCCTCATGTACAAAGGCAGCCCTGTGTGAACAAATGTCGTGAGTGAACAAGCTTTGAAGGGTCCCATTCATATATAACTGCTTCTGAAAATGTAGCAACAATGAAAACCACATTGCTGTTTTGCTGTACAAACCGCATACGAATAGAACTGTTCACACCAGAGCTTGCATCCATCTCCCAGTACAGTTTTCTTTTCTTTTTTCATGTTTCTAGGAACCTGTTATCACTGATATCCTTCTAGTTTTGGAACAAAAAAAGATGATGACATAAACATATCCTTTTCTCAAGCACATGGGTTGTGTGTGATTTAACCTTTAACTTATACTTGTTGATGGAGGTGAGATGTCAAATATTTCTAGAGCGCTTTTGGCAAGGGCTCTCACATGTCTTTTCATCAGCCTTCCAACAGAGCCGATCATGTAAAAAAAATGTCTGTGCTCTGCCTTTGCTTTGCTTTTCTCTCCCCCCACCCTCCCTGGCCACTTCCTTCAGACAGAAACAGGAAAGCCAGGACAATGAAGTGATCAGCCACGTCCCCTCCGTAAATCTGTAACTACTTGAAATGTCACTTCCTGTTTTTGCCTCCTCTGAATATTCTCCTGTATGGCTTAGGGGCCCAGCATAGAAAGCATGGAACAGTTTTCACGAATGCAGTATCTGTGTTCCTCCCAGTCCAGACAATCTGGGTTTTCCAAGAGTGCACATTAAGTGACAGTGTGCATTGAAAATGTATTGTTTAAAAAGACTAACCTGGAAATTTCAGAACCACCCCCCAAGCAGTGCTTATATTTCTGACCCAGAGAGCATCTTGCCTTATGCATTTTTGCTGCTGCAGCAGTGGGGCTATATCCCTGCTATCATTAATTTGCTGCTGCTTTTATTTTATGACATGGGGGGCTGTATTTTTTATTTTGATAAACCCTGCTAACTGGGCAAGAGGCACTTTTTCAATTGGTGCTCCTCTTATATTTAGCATGGGGAGAGTAACTGCCCCCCTTTCACTCCAGCACAGTGTCTTTTCTGGTGGCTGTTTGATGTTGGTGTTCTGCATCTTTTTTGATTGTGAGTCTTTTTGGAACAGGGATCCATTTAAACATTCGATTTTGTCTGTAAACCGCTTTGTGAACTTTGTGTTGAAAAGCGGTATATAAATACTGTTAGTAATAGTAATAGTAATAGTAATAATCTCCCATTGCTTTTGTTTGCTGCAGTTTTGCGTCCTTATTCATCCATTCAATTTTTATCCCATGTTTCTCCCTGATGGGCCCCAACACAGCTTACAAAAGCATCTAACAGCCCATTCCAATCCAACTCCTCTGCAAGTCTGGCATAAGAGTGGCCTAAGTTCAGCATAAGTTCGACATAAGTTATGTCTGAGTTATGTCAGAGTTATGCCTGAGTTAGGCAGGCTGCAGTTTCTGTGGCCCAGCACCACCCCAGGATCCAGGCAACACCTACCTCCCAGGCAGGCAGGCTCTCAAGGCTCCGTGTCTGGCTCGGGCATGTGCAGGCCTCTGTCTGCATGTGTCAGCGTCCATCCATGGCAGCTGCCGCAGGGTCTGTCGCAGCCCGGTCACAAAGGGGCTGACCGCAGGCATGGGGGTTGCGCCAGTCATGTGGTGGGCGCAGGGCAGGTGACAGGTGAGCGAGGTGCCTGAGCCAGCCGCCACAGGGCACCCTGTGCATCAGCCATCTGCTGCAGGGGAGAGTGGCTGTCCCCCCTCCTACAGAAGGCGATGCCACCCCCAAGCCACGTTGAGGCTGCACGTGGGGGTCATGGGGGTGTGAGCGGGGGAGGGAAGGGAAGGAGGGGGTGGGAACGTCACACACAAGGGGGGTCTCATGAGGTCTGGAACCGCCTCTGACAGGACTTGCCCGTGCGCTGCCTGAAGCCCAGGGCCTCCAGGGCCGGGGCAATGCCCACAAAGAAGGCAGCCCGGCGTGCGTTCTGCTCTGTGCCCCAGCCAAGACCGAGAGATGCCTCGGGCTTGTCTGCTGCGAGCGGGAAGGGCTCACGCAGCTCATCACACCCCAGATGGGGCGACGACGGCGCCTTGCAGCAGGCGCTCTGGCAGGGTGGGGGGTGGCCAGCAGCCATCATCAGGGAGTGGGAGGGGAGGCAGACACACAGGCAGGCAGACAGTGGGTGCTGGGGAGGGGCACGGGTGCGTCAGAGACAGACAGACAGACAACAAGGCTGGTGGGAGACAGATTCCGAGAGAGGGGTCTGCAGAGACCGATAGGGACACAGGGGGCGCTCCGCAGATGAAGGTGATGCATAAACAGGTGCCTCTTATGCAGACGGACTTTGGGCGGAAGCGCCTGCATTACGGGCGGACCTTCGACGGAAGCGCCTGCATTACGAGCGGACCTTCGACGGAAGCGCCTGCATTACGGGCGGACCTTCGACGGAAGCGCCTGCATTACAGGCGGACCTTCGACGGAAGTGCCTGCATTACGGGCGGACGCCCTGGCTGTCACTGTTTGCCTGCCTGAGAGGCCCCCCCAACTCCCCCCTCCCCTCTGTGCCATGGGGGTCTGGCAGCCCCCCTGCTTTGTTCTTCCAGGGAAGGCTGTGGCAGTCCCTGGATGGGACTCATGTAGGGGCTTCAGTGCTGGGGGCTGTCTTTGTGTGTGGGGCAATGCTTGTGTAAACACTGGGCGCATATGTTTCACTGGGGCTCTGCCTGAGGGGCGTCTTTATTGTTCTGGAACGTTAGCAGAGATGGCCAGGCGAGGCTGCCAGGGGTAGTCACAGTAGCCAATCTGAAAGCAGCAGCAGCAGCACACGTGCCCATGGACCTGGAGATGCAGGCTCTTCCCCTATGGAACCACAGCCTGCTCCATAGAAAGGGGAGGGGCAGCAAGTATGACAGCCAGGGAGGTGGAGCAGCAGCTGAGGAGGGTTGCAGGGCTGGCTCCCTGACCTCTGGCAGCATCGAGGCAGACGACAGTGGGGCTACCAGACTGCAGGCCCAGGGGTGCTCCCAGGAAGGTAGGTGGTAATGGACGTTCCTGGGGAGACAAAAAACAAGGGGGGGTTACATGTCAGCTGGTGTGTGGAAGCAGTCGCCATTGACGACAAGCCAGTGTGTCGGTTGCAAAAGCCTGCAGGGAGAGAAATAAAACACAGCTGAAAGGTGTGACACACATTGCATGGTCTGAGCTGCTTACCTGGGTGTAAGGAGAGCATGATCCTGTAAGGGGAAAGGGTCAAAGAGAGAGACAACAACACAACTTGGGGGTCACAACCATGGCAAACCTAGCACTACTGACCTGTCAGACCCTGTGGAGACAGGGGGGGGACAGCTGGTGTCTACGTAAGGCTAACAGTTCCACACTTGTGGCAGTGTCTGCTCACATGACTACAGGCAGCAATCAGACACAACAGTGGTACAGAGGCATGTATCCTATATATCATAGCAGGCTAAGCAGGCAGTTATCAGACAACACATTGGTAAAGAGGCATTTAAGAGAAGGCATTGCAGGCAGACATGAGAGGGCACATTGGTAAAGAGGCATGTCTCATATATTTCTATATACAAAGAGGCAGAAGTCAGACCACATGTCAGCACAAACCCTGCTCTTACCTGCACTTACCTGCTGGTGTTGTTGCCTGTGGGGGGGGAGAGGCTGGGAGAAAGACATGGGTTAGCAAATGGTAGCATGGAGGCAGCTGCCCAGGCACAGCTGTAAACAGTTTGGCCACAGCCAGAACAGCTCTCTCTGCCCTTGAGGGGAGGAGAGAGGAGAAGAGAAGAGAGAAGTGGGGTGTTTGTGAATTTTGCCCTCCACCGACAAAGTCCCACTTTGTGGCTGTGGGGGACAGAACCCCACGCCATGTGCTCAGAGAGAGAGAGAGAGAGAGAGAGAGAGAGAGAGAGACTGGAGGTCTGGGGCTGGGCTTTTGTGGGAAAGAGGCTGGGTAGGGCTGGGTGCTGATAGGCTCCCTATCTTTGGCATAACTCTGTCGGTTTCCAGACCTTGCTGACATAACTCTGACATAACTCAGAAGTAGGGTGTTAGAAATTTTCAGGAGAGGGCTGGGGTGGGTAAGGTAAAATGGTTCCTATGGGTCTCCTCGAATTTATGTCCACCCTTTTGGTCGACATAAAATTTGTGTCAGCATTTGTGTTGGAGGGGGCGTGTCTGTGCTCGCCAGGGTCTGGAATCCGACGTTAATTGGTTTCTGCCCCCGTTACGCCCACGGTCCGCCCACTTTTATGTCGACTTTAGGTCCGACTTATGTCGGCGTTGGTGGTGCGCATGCGTGTCCGTTCTTCGTCCATTGGTCGTAAATTCGACATAACTTCGACATAACTTCGCCGTAAATGGTCGCATTCCAGACATAACTTCGACTTATGCTGAGTTTATGTCTGACTTATGCTGTTTAGCCCTTGCGTTGGAACGGGCTGTAATATACATAAAGCAGTTCATAACAATTAAAACTAAGAACTAAGAACATAAAACTGTTCATAAAACATAGCTACAAACAACTAAAAAACAACTGAAAAAACCCAACATGATATGAGAATAAAATATACAGAAACAGCAATAAAAAAATATCCATAAAAGCCACAGAACATTCTGGCACTAAAATGACCATAATAAAATCAGAAGGTTAATCTAAAAAGAAATGTTTTTAGGCCCCTCTGGAAGGCTTGTAAAGAAGGAGCAGTTCATAAATCTAAAAGGAGGGAATTCCATAAAGTTGGTGCTGCTACCAAGAAGGCCCTATTTGTGCTGCCGCCCCTCTCACCTCCATGGGCGGTAACACATCTAAAAGGGCCCTCTCAGTTGACCAGAGAGGGCAAGCTGGATTATTAAACAGAAGAAGGCAGTCCCTCAAATAAGCCTGGCCCTAAGCCATTATTTAGGGCTTTAAAGGTGAAGACCAGCATCTTGAATTGCTCCCACAAATGAACCAGCAGCCAATGCAGCCACTGGAGCAGCGGTCCAACAGAATTGAACCGCCAACCTCCAGTGAACACACGAGCCGCCGCATTCTGCACGATTCTGCCCTAACTAATAAGTTTTTTTTAAAAAAAAATGTTAAAATTTTAATAATATTAGCCACTTTGATTTTCTTGGAAGAAAAAGTAGGAAACACATTTTTAAAACAACCAAATAAATAATGGCCATGTTTTCGAGCCAGGCAAGGATTTTCTTTTGAGATTAGCGTACTCAAGTTGCTGTAGCGGCTGAGGATTTACTAAAGCAATTCCAGCTTGAACTTGAATAGCTTTATTCTGAAGCCCATGGATTCAAGGCAGACAGAGCTATTTATGTTGCATGCAAACAACTGTTCAGGTGAGTGGTTTACTCAAGTGTGCAGTCAGCAGTGGAACTTTGGAGAAGCCTATACACAGAAATGTAGCCATCCACTAAGTCATGCTAAAGATGTGGAAATCCCTGACAGTGCAATCCTATGCATGTTTACTCAGAAGTAAGCCCCATTGAGTTCAATGAGATTTACTCCCAGGTAAGTATGTATAGGATTACAGACTAAGTGTGGAAACTGCTGCTGCATCTCCTGTAAGTATGTTGTTCTCTAGTAGTAAAGGTAAAGGTAAAGGTATCCCTTGACAATTAAGTCCAGTTGTGTCCGACTCTAGGGAGCGGTGCTCATCTCCGTTTCAAAGCCGAAGAGCCAGCGCTGTCCAAAGACGTTTCCATGGTCATGTGGCCGGCATGACTCAACACCGAGGCGCATGGAACGCTGTTACCGTCCCGCTGACGCAGCACCTATTAATCTACTTGCAATTTCTTGCTTTCCCTTGTCTAAAGCAAAGACACAAAATGGTGTAGTGGTCATTCTTGACACCATTCTCAAACTGCAATTCCTGTGATTCTTTGAGAGAAGCTGCAACCAGAAGCATGTGACTCTCTTTGTTTCCTTTGGCTCCTGCTGCTCTGAATACTTACCTGCTACCTCCACCCCCCATGCCTCATCATTTGCTGCCCCACCAACTTTAAAGGGAAAATGAGTCTCTGCTGATCTGACAACCCTCATTAAGGATCCCCATTAAGGATCCAAGGCTAATGGGAACCAAAAAATGAACTTGGTTAGCAATCTGTCGTTAGTGGGGATTTTTTCCCCCCATAAGAAATAATGAGATAGGCTCCGACTGGAATCAGAAGATTTGAAACAACACAGCCAAAAGCTTATTTTAAAATATCAAAGCTAGTGGCATAGCTGCCATTTTTCCAAGGGGGCTGTGGGCGGGACGACATGTTTTCGCCCTGCACCCCCGCCATCGGAATGGAGCGGGACCGAAGCCAAAAGGTTCCGTTCCATTCCGGGGGGGGGGGAGCGAGGCGAAGATGCGTCGTCCCGCGCATGACCCCCTTGCGAAAATGCCAGCTATGCCACTGATCAAAGCATTTATACTTTAGAAAGTGTTATAATGATTCAATGAATAATTTATGATCAACAATTATAAAAATAGACCAGTGTCCCTTCTCCGCTATCTCAGAGATCAAAATTCTGTTGTCACTGTTACACATACCCAAGCTCCCATTCTCTGTAACAAGGGAGGACTGAACTTTTCACACATACACGAGGTAGGAACAATAACTAAATTATGGTAAACAATCTGTTATTTAAGTACACAAGATACACAATAGGAAATAGTGCGTGGTTCAAAACACTGGCGTAGCAATGCAGGTCAGCAAATCACTGGCATAGCAACACACAACAAATCTGCACAGAGAGGGACATGTCTGTGTAGTAATACGAAGAAAGTAGTAGTGCAGGGGTGGCCAAACTTTTAACGTGAATGATCCTGGCCCTTTAATGGGTGTATAGGTGAGGGCATTCCAGCAGGTGCAGCTGCTTTAGCAGCACCACAAGCAATTGCAGCTGCCAAGATTCTGTTTTCTGCACAACTCTTAAGAACACAGAGGCCCTAATGGTGGAAGGTTGGCCACCCCTGCGGTAGTGGGTAGTGAGACTGGACAGTGCAGTTATTTTGAAAAGCTTGCACTGTAAGTTGCTTCAGGTTGCTTTGAATTGTAGCCTGATTCTGTGCATACGTACTTGGAAGTAAATTCCACTGAGTTGAATCAGATTTACTCCCAATCAAATGTGCAGAATTGTAGACTTTTATTTCTTAAAAGGTAAGCATTCTCAAGTCCTTGGGCCCACCACCCCAACCGCCCCCAGAAGTGCAACGTCTCTGAGTATTCTCACCCTTCCTTGAATTTCTTGAAAAGGCACACTGCTGTTTTCGTACCATGCAAATATATTCAAATGTAATGGACTAATCAAGGCAGGTGATTAAGAAAACATTATTTTAATCAAAGGGAAGCCCTCCATTAAATACCATTTGTATGATCACTGTGCAAAATACAGACAGCAGCTGGCTCTCTGTCAATTCAGTATTTTGAAGATGAAATCAGCTATGCTGCTTTGTTTTCCTAGGTGCGTTTCTTTGTTGATCCTTTGACAAGGAAAAAAAAGCACATTCAACAAGAACCAGGGAAATAGGTTAAATGGGGCTGACTTTGAAGTTGGAAGTCTCCCACACACAGACTGTGGGTTGAGGTCCTTGCCAGCATGGAACAGAAATATAATATAAGCAGGTGGCGTGTGTGTGTGTGTGTGTGTGTGTGTGTGTGTGTGTGTGTGTGTGTGTGTGTGTGTGTGTGTGTGTGTGTGTGTGTGTGTGTGTGTGTGTGTTCCTGTGCTTATCATGAGTAAGAAGAGACTGATGAGACTGAAACCGTGATGCAGAACAAATAATTAAATAATTTGTAGAGAAGTAAATGTCACGGGTGTAGAAGCCATGTAAAAAGAACTTTAAAATCCAGCCGAGTAGAAATAACAATCGATCCTGTCAGCAGTCTCTGGGTTTCTCCAGCAATGCGGACAGGCAAAAATCGTTAAAATCCGAAGCTAAGACAAAGTATAACCTGACGTTTCGTTTCTTACATCTAGAAACATTTTCGAAGGACAGTCAAAAGACTGGTAGATGGTTGCTGGCCATGAGAGCTTCTGTTCGAAAATAATTAAATAATTGTGTGTATTTTATACCGAGGTCTAGTTATTTTCTTTATCTTGAAAAGACTGTATACTCTCATGGGGCTCAGACTGGTTTACGAAAAAGAATTACCAATCATAATACAAATAACATCAACTATAAAGCAGTGAAACACAACCAAACCCAGCAGCAAGAAAAACATTTTTAAAAAAAAGATTTTAAAGCTTCTCTTCTATATTGTTCACTTGGGAACCCAGACCATCCTTCAAAATTAGGTTTTTGCATATTTGGTTTCATCTGGAACTTGAAGCAAGGACATAACTATTTTCTTGTGGGTTCAGTGCTTATTTCCTTCCACTTCCTGCTTAGGCTTTGCAGATCCAAACCTCATGAGCTAAGGAGCATCCTCTTATAAATCTGGTCTAAAGCTAATTGGGCCTCAGCTGCGAGTATGCGGAGTGATTTCTGTTGATCTAGAGCAGTGTGATGAATGAGCTCTTCTTATTCTCTTCTTTGTCCCCTTCTATCTCCCTTAAACAGGGAAAGCCTCAGTGTAAGGTTCTATAGGAAATAGGCTTACCTGAGACACTTTGAAATTGAGACACCATCGCACAAAGACTGCATTGTTAGCAGACGTCCGGTCATTGTATGAATTGCCAACTCCTGTATTCTAGGGTACACCCAGGTCCAGCTGAGACAAGCCAATCCTAGCCAATCCACCTGCTGAGATTGGCCAATTGGACATCTAATCCTACCTGATCAGGGCAGGTAGGAATGTCCAAGTAGTTATAAACTATCCAATCATCATCAGTGACATCATCACCCGTAGGTTTCTTAAGGTCAAGCACAAGGATGTGTGTGGGCATGTTCATTCATGTTCGTGTTCCAGCTTGTCTCCCTCAGAGATCACACCTACATGTGACCAAGCTCTCACCTGCCCTCTGGGGATCAGAGTGATGTGATGGACCCTTTAAGTTGACCATAGAGTAGGTACCAGATAGGG
Source organism: Plestiodon gilberti rubricaudatus (assembly GCA_026170595.1). Taxonomy (NCBI): domain Eukaryota; kingdom Metazoa; phylum Chordata; class Lepidosauria; order Squamata; family Scincidae; genus Plestiodon; species Plestiodon gilberti. The sequence goes on along the minus strand of JANXHW010000002.1, from coordinate 19,326,565 downwards.
AACAACGCCGCGCGGATGCGCACAAGTAGCCTGGAAGCCCTTTGTTCTGAAGGGCTCACGGGCCGCTTGTGTGTGGCAATCCGGGAGCTAAATGGCGGCGGCCATGTTTTTTTACATGGCGGTGGCCATTTTTAAAAAGCTTTTAAAAAAATTTCTGTCACGGCTGCGGGGGTGGGGGCTCCCGGGACCCTGCCCATGATGAACCCCCCAATACCGGGACTGTTCCGGCCGAACCAGGACGTCTAGTAAGTCTACTTAGAGTTTGTGGATTTTGCCACGCAGCTGGGTGGAAGGCAGGGATGTGGATCAAGTCACTGACTCCAAGTCTCGAGTCAAGTCCCAAGTCTTTGCCCCCAGGTCCTGAGTCTTTGTTTGCAAGTCCCTATCTATTTAATGGAGAAAACGGATTTAAACCTGAATAAAATTGGACTTGTCGTAAAAGGCTCCAAGTCTTGAGTCGAGTCTTTCGAGTATTTTACAATCGCCAAGTCAAGTCTGAGTCAAGTCACTGACACGACTTCTCTTCCTAACTTTGGCCTCATGGTGGTGGTGAAGACAACTTACTTTGATCCTGGCATAGGGCAGATCTGGGAAAGGAAGGAAGGCACCGACAGTAGGGCTTCCCCTCCTCTTCTTGATCACTACAAACTTTCTGCCTGGAGAGAACCATTTACATGCTAGCTTGTCTGCTGAGAAACCCTTGCATGTCTGTTATGGAACCCACGTGCTTTGCAGATACAGTACTTCCATGGGCGTCGATGGAGGGAAGCGCGGGGGGGTGGGCCGCCCGGGGGCGACGCGCGCACAAGGGTGTCGCGCCCCCCCATACTTACATTTTTGAAGTTTCAGTTGGGCCCGCCTGCCCGCCCTCGCGTCCGTTTGGCTCCAAAATGAGCCGAAAACGGAGTGGGGAGGGTGCTCTGCTCCTGCGCGTGACGTCACGCGCAGGGGCGGAGCCTCTCCCTTAAAGGTGACGCGCGCCCCCGCTCTGGGGTCACGCGCGTCCTAGCGACACGACTGAGTACTTCTGGGGTATATTTTAGGATACACTCAGTTCCAACAGCTGGACTAGATGGGCCTCACTGTTGACTTGTGAGCATACCTCAAGACACACCCACACTCCTCTGTGAATGCACATTGTAGGAGATGTGGAAATATATACTGTAGGTGATCTGGAGAAGTGACCATAGCTCAATAGATAGAGACCTGACGCAAAGGACCCTAAGTTCAATCACTGGCATCTCAAGGTAGGAAAGACCCATGTCTGAAAGCTGCTGCCAGTCATTTGGAGAATGCCAAGATTCTCATTGAATAATAGTTTTCTCAGTGGAGAATCCCTGACAAGCTTCTCAGGATCCCCAGGATTCTCTGGAACACAGTTTGAAACCCGCTGGCCTAGAGATCTTTCCCAGAAAGCTTTGAAAACACCAGAAGCAATCTCCTTTGGCAGTAGAGAAATAATCCAAAGGCCTTGGTCTCATACCAAAGCAAAAGTCAACCCATCTGGCGTTCATTTGAAATTCCGTACCACCTTCTTTCAGCTTGCCAAGAACTTGCCTCTGAGCACTTAGATGACTGGTCAGTTGGCATCTCTGAGTTTTGCATTCCCTGAGGGTCCCCTCCCCATTCCATAGTAATCCTGCTAACTTGGCAAGCTAACCCATGAACTAAAAGTGCAACAGGTTTCTGAATGAATACCAGGTGGGCTTCCTTCCCCCTTTGGTATGAACCACAGCTTTTGAACTAGTCTATTTATATAATGCAAAACATTGCTTCTGGCATTTCAAAGCGTTCTCAAAAGGTTCATTACAGAGAACTATGGTAGAGTTAGATGGTTTTTAGGATAGGATTGCTCAGAAGAGAACTCTTTCACCACTTTCTCCTCAAATGGGTGCTGGATTTGCTATGTGAATAGAGCTGGCACAAAACCAATCCAACTCAAACCTGCCCCTGCTGGTCAAAACTGGTTAGTGACCGCCTGGTCTCTTCTGTGCCCTGGAACATTACATTAGCCCTGTTCTCATTCTGCATCAAGAGTGAGCGAACACACATAGCAGCAAGAACAGGGTCACAGCAGCAGGCCCTGCCCCCGATCCATATCTGCATGGAGTCAATACACGTGCAACTGTACAGAATTGAGAATCCTGGAAAAGCAGGGTTCACCGTATCAGGGACCAGAGGCATTGCTACACAGCCCCTCCCCCCCCCGGTTATGTCACCGCCGGAAGTGACGTCACTGCTGCTGCTGCTAAACATCCCTCAGAGACACAGTATGGGAGGGCCATAACCATTGCTGTCTCCGCCGCTACTGCCTGCTCTTCGCGCCACTGAAACAGCACAATTGATGCCCTGCCTGCCACTTTGTCCCCTCCCCGCGTGTCGCCCAGGGACCAACCACCCCCTCACCCCCCCTCCAGCCACCACTTCTGTCAGGGACTGTGTCCTACATTCATACATGTGTACAGTGGCGTTCCTGGAGTGGGTGAGGCATCATAAGTGGTGCAAGGCGGGGCGCTGCACCGCGCCTTGCAAACCGGTGTAACACGGCCCCTCCCACTCGCCCCCAGAGCCATTCTGACGGTGAAGGCAAGGAGTAATGGCCGGTGGGCCCCTCCCACACCGGGGTGAGTAGGAGGGGCCGCATTACACCGGTTTGCAAGGCACAGTGAAAGCCTTGCACCACTTATGGTGCCACACCCCCTCCAGGAACGCCCCTGCATGTGTACATACATTGGCTCCATACATACATTCAAGTGACCATGTCTAGTCCTTCCTCTCTATGCACATTCACACATCTTGGAAATGTAATGTGAATAGGGCTATTGCTTCACATTTTTAGCAGACTGTGTGTCCAGTCCAGCCCAAGGCCTCAGCAGCACAATTCAGGCACAATTGCAGCCTAAGTGCTTTAGGCCCGAGTTGTGCCTGAATTGTGCCACAGAGGCCGAATTTGTGCTGCAATTGTGACTGAATTGGGTTCCGGCACAATTCAGGCACAACTGCACAATTCAGGCACAATTGCGGCCTAAAAGTGGGCGTGTTGGGGGTGTGTCAGGGGAGTGACGGGGGCGGTTACAAATTTGTTCCGGTTCCAGACGCTGGAGAGCCCCTGACACGCCCCCTTGAGCCTAACTCAGGCACAAAATTTGGGTCAACAAAAAGGGTGGACCCAAATGTGAGGAGACCCATAGGAGCCATTTTACCTTACCCACACCAGCCCTCTCCTGAAAAGTACTAACACCCTGGGCCCAAGTTGTGCCTGAGTTAGGATGGAACAGTTGTGGCCTAACTCTGGAACCGGACCAAATAGTTACCCTATCAGCACCCAGCCCCACCCAGCCTCTTTCCCACAAAAGCCCAGCCCCAGCCCTCCACTCTCTCTCTCTCTCTCTCTGAGCACGTGGCGTGGGGTTCTGTCCCCCAGCAGCCACAAAGTGGGACTTTGAAAACTTTTCTAACACCCCACTTCTCTCTTCTCTTCTCCTCTCTGCCCCCCTCTAGGGCAGAGAGGGCTGTGCTGCCTGTGGCCAAACTGTTTACTGCTGTGCCTGGGCAGCTGTCTCCATGCAAGTGTTTGCTAACCCATGTCGTTCTCCCAGCCCCTCTCCCCCCCCCCACAGGCAACAACACCAGCAGGTAAGTGCAGGTAAGAGCAGGGTTCGTGCTGACATGTGGTCTGACTTCTGCCTCTTTGCATAGAGAAATATAGGTAGGATACATGCCTCTATACCAATGTCTTGTCTCGTAGCTGCCTGCATAGCCTGCCATGATATGCCTCTTTACCAATGTCTTGTCTCATAGCTGCCTGCATAGCCTGCAATGATATGCCTCTTTACCAATGTCTTGTCTCATGTCTGCCTGCAATGCCTGCCATGATATGCCTCTATACCAATGTCTTGTCTCATGTCTGCCTGCATAGCCTGCCATGATATGCCTCTATACCAATGTCTTGTCTCACGTCTGCCTGCATAGCCTGCCATGATATGCCTCTGTACCAATGTCTTGTCTCATAGCTGCCTGCAATGCCTGCCATGATATGCCTCTTTACCAATGTCTTGTCTCATAGCTGCCTGCATAGCCTGCCATGATATGCCTCTGTACCAATGTCTTGTCTCATGTCTGCCTGCAATGCCTGCCATGATATGCCTCTTTACCAATGTCTTCTCTCATAGCTGCCTGTATTAATGTGAGCACACAATGCCATGAGTGTGGAACTGTAACCCATATGTAGACACCAGCTGTCCCCCCCCCCTCTTTTCTCCACAGGGTCTACTGACAGGTCAGTATTGCTTGGATTGCCATGGTTGTGACCCCCAAGTTGTGTTGTTGTCTCTCTCTTTGACCCCTTTCCCTTACAGGATCATGCTCACCTTACACCCAGGGAAGGAGTGCAGACCAGGCTATGTGTCTCACACCACTCAACTGTGTTTGATTTCTCTCCCTGCAGGCCTTTGCAACCGGCACACTGGCATTCCTTCAATGGCAATTGCTACCACACACCAGCTGCCATGGAACACCCTGTGTTGTTCGTCCCCCCAGGAATGTCCACCACCACCTACCTTCTGGGGAGCACCCCTGGGCCCACAGTCTGGTTGCCCCATGGTCGTCTGCCTTGCTGCTGCCAGAGGTCTGGGAGCCTGCCCTGCAACCCTCCTCAGCTGCTGCTCCACCTCCCTGGCTGCCTACTTGCTGTCCCTCCCCTTTCTAGGGAGCAGGCTGTGGTTCCACAGGGGAAGAGCCTGTGTCTCCAGGTCCATGGGGCACGCTTGCTGCTGCTGCTGCTGCTACGTTCTGAGTGGCTGCTGTGCCAACCCCTGGCAGCCTTGCCTGGCCATCTCTGCCAATGTTCCAGAACAATAAAGATGCCCCTTGGGCAAAGGCCCCTTGAACAACATGACCCCAATGTTACACAAGCACTGCCCCACACACACAGAGACAGCGCCCAGCACACAAGGCCCTGCATGAATCCCAGCCAGGGCCTGCCACAGCCAGCCCAGGGAGAACACAGCAGGGGGGCTGCCAGACCCTCCGGGCTCAGAGGGGAGGGGGGAGTTGGGGGGCCTCTCAGGCAGGCAACCACTGACAGGCGACATGGTGCACGTCCGCGAAGAGCCCTTTCAGCAACCGGGGCTCTCACCCACCCTCGGTCCGCCCGTCAACCGCGTCCGTTTCCGCCCATCAAGGGCGTCCGTTTCCGCCCTCGGTCTGCCCGTCAACGGCGTCCGTTTCCGCCCGTCAACGGCGTCCATTACCACCCTCGGTCCGTCTGCATGAGAGGCGGCCGTTCCTGCATTGCCTCCATCTGCGAAGTGACCCCTGTGTCCCTATTGGTCTCTGCAGACCCCTCTCCCTGTATCCCTCTCCCACCAGCCTTGTTGTCTGTCTGTTTCTGACCCACCCGTGCCCCTCCCCAGCACCCCCTGTCAGTGTGCCTGCCTCCCCTCCCACTCCCTGATGATGTACGCTGGCATTCCCCACACCGCTGGAGCGCCTGCCGCGAGGCGCCGACGTTGCCCCATCTGGGGGTGTGATGAGCTGCGTGAGCCCTTTACGCTCGCAGCAGACAAGCCCAAGGCATCTCTTGGTCTTGGCCGGGGCACGGAGCAGAAGGCATGCCGGGATGCCTTCTTTGTGGGCATAGCCACGGCCCTGGAGGCCCAGGGCTTCAGGCAGCGCACGGGCATGTCCTGGCAGGGGTGGTTCCAGACTTCATGAGACCCCCCTTGTGTGTGACGTTCCCCCCCCCTCCCCCCATGACTCCCACGTGCAGCCTCACCGTGGCTTGGGGGTGGCATCGCCTTCTGCAGGAGGGAGGGCAGTGGCACTCCCCCCCTGCGGCAGGTGGCTGATGCCCAGGGTGCCCTGGGGCAGCTGGCACTGGCACAACCTCTGCCCTTCAGCTGACTGTCGCACGCCCAGTGCCTGCAGGCCCACCTGTGGCTGCCCATCTGCTGCGAACGCTGCAGCAGCTGTGGTAGGTACACACAGACGAGCTCAGGAGGGGGCTCTTCGCTTCCACAAGACGGACACCTCCCCACAGGAGCCTGCCTGCCTCTGTGGTAAGTGTTGCCTCGATCCTGGCCCACTGCTCTTGCCTCCTGCCTAACTCAGGCACAGTTGCAGCCTAACTCGGTCCTATTTTGGGCCCCAATTGTGCCACAATTGGGCCTCAACTGTGCCTGAGTTGGGCTGAGTTGGGCTGGACTGAGCCCACAGTCTCACAGAAGCCTCAGATATAACTGTTTCTCATGGTTACTCAGCTGCATTCTGTTGTGCATGTTTGCAGCTCATACTACAACCTAAGAAGAGTTCTAGCTTGATCCAAATGTTTATGCTAGAGAATGAGCAGCCTTGACTTCTCTGGCCTATGATATCAGACACCTATATAAGTAGTAGTGACAAATGTGGATTATATGTTCTTCCAGAACTCCTGTGGTTGGTATGCTGCATTTAGTGATTAATACGTGTGAAATATTCCAAAGCTCAATAATGCTTTCAGACATGAACCTAACTCTTGTTTTAATCAGCTTTGTGATATGATCTCAAAACTTACTTCAGATTTGCTTTGCATGATTTATTATTTATTTTATTTTAAAAGATTTTCACAGGGAGGAGGAAGTTTGGCTTTCTTAAGTGATTCAAGGAGGCTTGCAGTATAAAACATGTTAACAATAACAATAACATTAAAATAATTACAATCTGGAAAGGCACAGTTAAAAGGATACGTCTCAAGGGCTCTCTGAAATTGTAGGAAAAGGGGGCCAAGCACACTCCCATGGAATGGAGCTCCATGTTACAAATGTGTCTGTGCTTTTCCTTCCCCATCAGCAACAATTAACTGATGCTGAAGTCCACTTGAAATGGGGTACATATTTTTGAGTGGGGAATTTGTTGACTCAAGCTTTATCAGCATCACTACAGCTAATGGAGTTATTGTAAGCAAATAAAGCCTAGAACATTATTGGGCAAAATGAAGGAAAAATGGTGCCAAGAAAACTAGCATTAAAACAACGCAACTGCTTTTGCAATGAATGAAAAGAGCTGAAAACAGAAAGGGCTTTTTTGGTCCTCGTGAAAGCAAATATGAAACAAGGCTAGTCGTTTCGGCTCAATTCAGATCTGGTCTGATCGCATCCTTTCAATTTTTCCACTGAGACAGTTTGCTTGCTTTGAGAAGTCAGGTTTACTACACACGAGTAAAACTGAGATTTGAAGGCATTATCCCACTGTAAGAAACAACAGAAACAGGTCAACATTGGTAAGAGAACCTCCTGGAGAAAGGAATAAAAAAAGTGTTCTATTATCCATCATATTTCCTTCGTTTTGAGATTGCTAATAATTCTTCAGGAAACTCTGATGTCATTTCCTCTCAGCTGCCTAGTTACATAAATGCTGGAGAACAGCCATTTCAAACAACCCTCAAACAGATGGCCATGTATATAAAATGCCAGAAAGTGAGAGCAGCCACTTACTGTAAAAATGTTCCCCCGCATATGGTATAATGTTTATTTTATAACCTCTCTCTCGTGGTCTTATGTGGCCCATTCTTCTAATTTTTCCGGGCACAAATCCCTAGGAAGTGACTGTACACTAGCAAAGCAAAATAAATTGAAATGATTAAAATATAAAACGATCTGAGCAGGGCATGGTTTTGCAGCTTAGTGTTTATGAACCAGAATGGAGAATCACAAAGAAAAAAATGCAAGAGTAAAATGCTTCATTTATTTTGGTACTTTAACATTCAGCTTTTAAAGGTCTAAACAATGAAACAGCAGGAAGCCCAGTGCTCAGTAGTGGTAATAATAAAAAAATTACTGTGTAAATTTAATAGTTAGGTACGCTTGAGTAAGTTAACTTCCAGAAACCCACCTTTGGTGCAGTAAAAATATCTTTATGAAATCATCACAAGCTCTGGTGAATCCCTGGTGTGGCCCCATGGTATGGCGCACTCCAAGGGAAAACAGATGGGCTTCCAGGGTGACCCAGGACTGAGCGATGCAGCAACACACTGCTAAGAACAGACATTTCCCACATAATGTGTCCTCAAAGCTTATTTTTTAAAAGAAGGAACACAGAACGGAACACTGACAGCAGGACATGTTTGGTGTGGGTGCAGCCATGCACATTTTATTTACATAGTGACTGTTGACATTTTTATTCTGCCCTACTCCCAAAGGCCTCGGGAAGTATGTGAGCTCTCCCTCTCTGGGGCCGGCCCAGCCATGAGGCCAACTGAAGTGGTTGCCTCAGGCAGCAAATTGGTAGGGGGGTGCTAATTTCTGTCTGCCTACTTGCCTCCACTGCTCTTTCACTCCCTAGATTGAAAAGAAAGAAGGGGATAGAAAGGAAGGAGAAATGTGGAGGGATTTTTTTTTTCAGGGGTTGCAGTCACATAAAGTTTGAGAAAACCATTGTCTTAGGGTAATTTCAGCTATGAACGCAACTCTTGTTTTACTCAACTTTGTGATATGATCTTAAAACCTATTTCAGATTTGCATGATTTACAGCACAATCCGACTTAACCTTTGTGCCGGTTAAATCCCCTTTGAATTCCTCTTTTGGAGTGGATTTGAATCCCTTTTCCGTTCTGGGGCCTCCCGTTCTCGCTGCGCCGCTGGTTAAACCGGCACAAAAGTTAATTCGGATTGTGCTGTGTGTGCTTGTTTTATTTTAAAAGATTTTTTCACAGGGAAGAAGTTTGACTTTCTTAAGAGATTCAAGGCGGCTTGCAGTATAAAACATGTTAAAACTTGTTAAGAATAACATTAACATTACAATATTTACAATCTGGAAAGGCACCGTTCAAAGGATCAAGGGCCCTCTGAAATTGCAAAAAAAAGGGGGGCCAAGCACACTCCCATGGAAGGGAACTCCATGTTACAAATGTTTCTGTGCTTTTCCTTCCCCATCAGTAACAATTTAGATGCTAACTTGCACAGTGGGTGGGGGGGTTTCAAAGGCAGTTTGAGCCCCACATAATCTGTTAATTGGTAAAAGCAAAAACCCTTGTCAAGTGCAAAGTGTTCTTGACATTCACAGAGTTCAGAGTGCTGCCAGATTTTAGGCTATGTCAAAAATTCACCCAGTCCAGAGAAGCAGCCCGGTGTCCAGTCCTGTCCAGAGAAGAAGAAGACCATCCTTGGTTGGCATGAACATGGTCGTGTACATGGAAGAGCAGATCCTGGTTCCCAAAGGGGTTTTCTGAATGCGGGTTCCTCCCTCAGAGCCAGCCCAAGACCTCCTAGCACCTGAGGCACCATGCCAAATGCTGCCCCCTTATGTGGTGATGTGCCAGCCTTTCCTCCTTCTACTCCTTGGATTGGAAAACGAAAAGAAGAACAGAACAGAAGAGAAAGTCCAAGATACTCTAGCCTACCACTCTCCTCACCTCTACACTTCCTGTTCTGCTCCATTCCCCTCTTCCTTTTCCAATCCAGGAAATGAGAATGAACAGCAACGGAGGTGAGTGGATGGACAGCACTGAGCACCCACCTACCAATCTGCTCCCTGAGGCAAGCACCTCAGTTGGCCTCGTGGATGGGCCGACCCTAGATTCCATTGCCTAAATACAGCTGGTTTTTATTCACCGAGTACTGCTGCCCCGTGTGTAGAAATCTTCCCAGGATACAGTACTTCTCTCTGGATCCGGGTGTGTGACGGTGGGAGCCATAGATGCTAAAAAGGCTTTGCTGCTGTCCTACAGAAACCACATTTCACAGCTGAAGCACAGCCAGGAAGCGTCTCACACTCATCTGGCCTATTAGATTTTGTTTGGCCTTCCTTAAAAATGGTCAATCGATACTCATTCAAACCCACCACATTATTCTTTCCATAAATCACCACCATGTTCAATCAATCCAGTCAATCCCATTTCGGCTCAAACGCTGTCATGTCTTCCGTGCTGCCTTGTGAACTCCTTGCATGTTGAGTTATTTCATCATGTAAATAAAAGACACCTTTGTTGTGCAGAAACTCTCTGGCCATATGGGAAAGGAGTTAATAGGAAGAAGATGCTGGCAGGTGCTGCTTAGCTGCAGTTCATTTCTCTCTCTTTTCTGTGGCAACCTCCTTTTGCATCTCCAAGGAGACAGGCTGACCCTTCCCGCCAATGTCCCCAGGAACAGAGGAATCCAAAGCAGTGAAATCATGGAATCGGAGAGCTCCTCGCTCCATTACGTCACACAAAGAGCCAAGGATCAACACCATTAACCGAGAGAACAATGCTGAAAAAACAGCAACTATTCTCAGCCAGTGAAATGGACCAAATCTGTACTCCTAGCTCTGTTTGGGAAAGAGACACACGTACCCCTGTGCCCGAACGTTCTTTTGTCGTTTTTTCATGTGCCAGAATATGAAAGAAGTGTTGGGAGATCCTCGCTCCAAAAAGGTAGGAAGGACTGTGCCCTCCAACTTTTTAAAGCTTCTCTTGGGAGGGGCTGCCTGATCTTCACCAAATATACTAATAAGTTCCATATGCCCTGTTTTTTTCCTTTTTTTTTTTTTTTTTTTTTTGAGGAACACATTTTCAAAGCAGCAAATGTTTTGACGGATCGGCTCGCGGAGGGCCTGAATGCTGTTATACACATCGTTTAGCATTTCACAAGGCCCCCACTGTTAAATTCTGGGAACGGGGCCAGAGTGACCTACCTAATGTTGAATTAACTATCTCCGAAAAGAGAGCAAGAGGTTTGGTGTGGGCAGGGGTGATGGAAGAGGGAGAATTCTTAACTATTGTGGTGCCCTAAAGCCGAGCTGGAATCTGAACATTGCTCTGCAGGGCTGATTATTCCTCTGTGAGGTGCATGTGGGATTTGGAGGTGGCGCCGCACACGGCAGCTAGGGAAAAGGAAGACAGTATGCAAAAACAAGACAGAGGCATCTTTGAACAACAGCACAAACACGGCACAGAAAACAAAACTGGAGGTCCCACCCAGACAGGCAAAATGGTTACAGCCTGGCTTTATGCACATTTTACTCTGAAAAAGGAAGACCCGTTGATTTTAGGGGATTTACCCACTTGCAAGGAAGGGTGCATAGGGATGCTTCTCTCTCTTCTCCCAGCACTCTGTGTACAAAGCCCTGACAAATGGCAGGATTGCCTCTTAGCAGTAGGCAGGATGGGACACCACCATTTCCACTCTGGAAGCAATTCCCCAAGCCCTTCTCAGAGAAAAAGGTACTTTCTGTCTGGTTCTCAGCACCCTGAAGTTAGTCTGGTGCTGGATTGCCTCTTACCTGGTCAATAAAGAAGGATCATGAATAAAAGGAGCATTGCTTTTCAGTGAGTGAGTGAGTACGCTGGACTCTTCGGACTTGGGAAGATCAGAAGAGCGAAGCCAATAGTTGTCCGTGAAGATTCTGTATGCCCTTCATTCATTCACTTCTCCTCCTGTAGATTTTTTGGAAATGATTACTCCATCCATCCTTCTGCCTTCTCTGTTGGCCTCGTGGGCTTTTCCTTGGTGTCAGGGCTGGGGAGGCAGGAAGATTTGTTAAAGAGGTGACTTTATCAGCCCAGGAGCACTTCAGCTGGCCTCTAACAATGTTTTGCCTATAGGAACCAAGTCACAATCGGCAGCTCTATTGGGCCTGACACGACCCTATTGGTTCTCTGTATCATCTAGTCTCTGCTGGGCTTAAACACTGCAGTACCACACTCTGACCATCTGCAGTGGTGCTGCTGCCGTGCAGCAGAAATTCAATCAGCAAACTCCCGTAGCGGCATAGGGAGGACGTTTAAGACCTACAGTTCCCTCTGCTTGTACAGCTTGCCCAAGTACAAGATAAGAGCTTCTCTGATGAACCTGTTACCCCACTAATCTGCAATGATGCCGTGAGGCAAGCTATACAGGCCTGTTGTGGCAACCTGATATAGAGTATTCCTGCTCCATAAGTACCATCAAAGTAAAGGGTCAGTTTGTACATTACCAAGAAGCACAGAAGCAAGGAATATTGAGTGACTGGCTCACTCTTCCTTTCCCATTTCCAGTAACTTATTAACTGGCCTTCAAGAGACGCATTTTCTAATGAGGCAGCATTTCTGTGGCACTTGCAGAAACGTTTTCTTCTTGGTGTCATACTGGGACACATGCTTCTGCTCTTCAAGAGCGATCATGGGCAAAGGAATGAGCCACAGAAGTTCTTTTAATTAAATAATAATAATAATAATAATAATAATAATAATAATAATAATAATAATAATAATAATAATAATACCGGTGTTTATATACCGCCTTTTTCAGTCATTGGATTTCTCCTCTGACTTTAATCCAAGGCAGTTTACACAGGCAGGCTTTCTAAAACCCAAGGGTTTTTTTTAACAATACAATAAATGTCCTAATCTTTCATAGGATGCTTTGTTCCAGGTGTTTCCTTTCACAGTCTGGCATCTCTCTGGCATTCCCCTCACATGCGTTGACTGACAGGCAACTCCCCCTCACAGAGTGCCAGCTGCAGCTTCCTCTCTCTCACACAGAGGGCTTCTGCAGCTTTGTCAGCGGCGACAACTCTTCGACTGCACACAGATTCTTCCAGGAGTCCCAAACTGCCAACCTTGATCTTCAGTCATACGAGGCTGCAGCTCTACCGACTGAGCTAGACCTCCTGCCCTAAATAGCACATGGGGCATGCACAAACAAGATAGAAACCACTTGGTTAAAGCCCCCTACTCCCACCAGTGGCTCTCCAGGGATTCAGACAGGGATCTTTCTTTGCCCTACCTGCAGATGTCTGAGATTGAACCTGGGACCTTCTGCATGCAAAGCAGGTGGTCTACCATTGAGGAAAAGGACAGTATATGGAGAATTCTTATGATCTGATTTAGTAGACCTAAAGCCAAATGTGAACTGGAAGTGGGTGAAGAGGCTCGAAACATGCCGTGCCGGTACAGATGTTAATGAGACTGGCACTGGGACTTGAAGGAAGATCAACTTTTATAATTATTAATACATTTCATAAGAAAAGTGCTTTGCAATGTTGACAGTCCTAACAACCAACTTCTGTGATAAAACATTTACACTGGGGAATTATCAACTAACTAAAACCTCTGCTGTTCCTTAACCAAGATCCTCCTTTTCAATTATTCTTTTTGTCCTTCCTAAAATTTGAAGGAAAAAAATGAGCCTACATTTTTTAGTCCAGACTAATATAATAATAATAATAATAATAATGAGTATTTATATACCACCTTGGTCATTGGATTTCTCCTCCGACTTTTATCCAAGGCGGTGTACATGGGCAGGCTGTCCTAACCCCCCCCCCCCTTAGGTTTTTTTTTACAATATATAAAAATGTCCAATCTTTCATGAACAGCTACTTTCCAGGTTGTATCCTTTTTACAGTCTGACAATTCTGCTGGCTGACGCCTCCCACACTCGACCAACGCAGCTGGAAGCTCTTATCTCTCCTCCTGGAGGCTTTCACAGCTTTTTGCCGGCGACGTGTCTTGAACTTATCAAGTTCACCGGTCTTTGGGCTTTGAAGGCAGCAGCTCTCCCAACTGAGTCAGACTCTTCTGACTCTAGGCAGACTCTAGGCAGAGACAGCTAGAGAACACAGCTTGCTTGTGAGCTATTGGCACTTTACATCATTCAAGTTTGTTCAGATCACTCATCAAATATAAGGCTTTTTCTGGGAAAGCATATCATTCTTTCTTACTGCGAGTGCCCTCATCATAGGCACCTGCAGATTTTAAGAGCCAAGTTTATCCATGCAGTGCACACAATTGTTCAGACTCATGTCACAAACTTGTACAGATCCAATCCTGTGTAAGATATGGCGGCTGGCCCATACAATCCTGTGTAAGATATGGCGGCTGGCCTAAAGGGTCGGCCGCCATATCCTATCCAGGTCCTGGGCTTCTCCAGGGCAGCCCGGGTGTACCTCGAGGGAAGGGGTCAATCGTCCTCTTCCCTGGGTGTAAGTGGTCTGAGGCCCAATGGGCCTACTCGAATGTACGCCAGCTCTGGAGCTGGCGTACATTCAAGCCCTCCATGTAAGACCTCACTGGGCCGGGAGAGGGCTTTGGATAGTCGCGGAGCTCGTCGCCGATATCCCCGCCCTCCCCTCGCCTGGTGCGGCCAATGGCTGCCTTCCCTCACCGCCCTGTCTGCCCTCCCCCCACCCCTGCACTGGGGAGAGAGGACTGCCAGCCTCTGCACCAGTGGCCAGTGGCCCTTGCTCTCCAGGTGCCGTGAAAGTGCTCTACAGCACTTTTGCAACACCCAATGCCAGGGAAGCGCATGCTTCCCTGGCGCTAATCTACACTGGATTGCGCCGTATGTCTATTGATTTCAGCAGGTATATATGTGGCTAGCTAGCATGATGCTGGATTCACCATTTTATCTTTGAGTGGCTGCATTTTTGTGCAGAAAGATCAGGGATGTGGAGTTCTATCGGCCCTCTTATTTACAACAATGTATAGCGCATGAGAGGAAAAACCAGACAGGATCTGGCTTATCAGGGTGTTGACTTGGACCAAAATGTAATGTAAATAATTGTGGTTTCCTTTACTGGTAACACACGAGTTCTTTTTTTCTGCTAGTCAGCAGTAATGTGTGGAAAAGAGAGAAAGCAGGGAGGAGGCTGAGAGCCATAGAGTGGCTGTTCATAAGTTACTACACAGCAGGGTCAGGTGAGTCTGATGACTAGCAAGCTGCTATGATGTGCGGCTGCATGGCAAACAAGGGCTTTTGAGAGGCCGCAACGACTGATGATGAGCCAGTACAGCATCCCTGTGATCAGTCAGATTCCCAAAGGCTAATGGGGCAAAGCAAGCAGCATCTTTTGGAATGCCCTGCCCTGCCACTGGCTAGAGCACTTTGACTGCTACTGCTCGCTTGCTAAGAATGAAAGGAAGCTGCATCTGCCAACACAGTAAAGGGAGGCGGCCCACCTGGCCAGTATCACCTATTGACCTGGGCACAGTCCTCCCCAGGGGGGCAGCAGTGCAACCCTTCAGGACCCTTGGTAGCTGCCCAAGGGTGCTTTGTGCCAACACTTGCCCCAAATCAAATATGTTGTTGTATGTAAAGACTTCTTGCTACAGGCAAGAATTCAAGTTTATAGAGAGAACGCTGAGTTACAGAAAGTAAATCCTACCATTAGACCAATGTGTAGTCTGCCGCTGCCACAGGAGTACAGAAGAACTCACAGCGCAATCCGACTTAACTTTTTTGCTGGTGTAACCATCGGCCCAACGATAACGGGAGGCCCCAGAACGGAAAAGGGATTCAAATCCCCTTTGAATCCCTCTTTTGGAGGGGATTTGAATCTCCTTTCCGTTCTCAGGGAAACGGGCCTCCTGTTCTCGCTGGGCCGCTGGTTACACCGGCAAAAAAGTTAAGTCAGTCTCTGCAGTATTGGGAGCAGAATTCACCTTCCCAAGTATCTCCACTTTGATGAGATAATTATGAAGGAGGAGGAAGAAAAGGTTGTGATGGTGGGTTTGAACCTTTATGGTTGTGGAGACATCCTTGAAAATGTGTGGACTATGCTTGCTGAAATCTGAAGTGAGAGGGGAAGTTGATGTGGGGCTTGATTATGCTGCCTCAATCTGTACCCTTTTCCACTTCTATCGAACCAGAGTAACAGCGCAATCCTAACCAACTTTCCAGCGCTGGGGTAGCCGTGCCAACAGGGTGCACACTGCATTTTGCAGTGCAGGGGCAGTCATGGAGGCCTCTTCAAGGTGAAGGAACATTTGTTCCCTTACCTTGGGGTTGCATTGCGGCTGCACCAGTGCTGGAAAGTTAGTTAGGATTGTACAGTGTGTTAATATGCAAAATATGACAAATGGCAGAAAAATATGCAGCATAAAGAAATGAAGCAAATCTCAGCTTACATGATTTACACAGTTCATAGAAACCTGCTTTTCTGGGTATGGAATTTGGATTGCCCAGTGTAAAATTATAATAGCTTTTGTGCACAATCTTGCAAGCCCCCCCCCCCCCACTCTAGTTATATCCTGGGTATGATAGCCACTAATCCAGTGCTGGAAATTATGCTCCTTGTTAATAACGCTAAAATTACTTTTCTGCTCATATACAGTTTTCTGTCTGTTATAGTCCCTAGATCTTTCTCCAAAATGTGGCTGTCAAACTAGTTTCTGGACATCTTGCTCATGTTTTATTCCTGGTCCTCTTTATTGGTTAGATCTTGAGCATGTACCGTATTTTTCGCACTATAAGACGCACTTTTCCCCAAAAAAACATAGTGGGGAAAAGCGTGCGTCCTATGGTGCGAAGCCTGGGCCTGGGGGCGCTTCGGGGAGGCCTGTGGGGGCTTCAGGGAGGCCTGCGTGAGCCTCTTGCAGGCCTCCCCGATCTTCAGTTCGGGAGAAAACAGTGATTTTCGTCCATTTCCGGAAATGGCCGAAAATCGCTGTTTGGTGCCGAAGTAAACTTCAGGGAGGTCTGCAGAGGCTCACGCAGGCCTCCCCGAAGCCCCCACAGGCCTCCCCAAAGCACCCCCAAGCCCAGGTAAGTAAAAAACTTTTTTCTGTATTTTATGCTCCATAGGATGCATGCGTCCTATGGACCGATGCGTCCAATGGAGCATAAAAAATAGCTAAGCAGCAGCAAAGATCGTAATAAAAATCTTGAAACTACTGCAAAATTTCTATTTCCATCTGCCGGTTTATGAAAATTTGGATATGTTGAGAATCAAACATGTATCTGCCATGACTTGCTGACATGAGAATGCTAAGGCACAATATATGTATCAAGACTCAACCATCAAAACCCTAATTCCATTGAGATACAAGCCAAGAAAAGTCCGCATTCTAGGAAAACATTCCCAAGGCATGGGTGGCCTAAAAGGAGCCTGACCACATGAGCGTACCTTCAGCCAAGAAAAACTATACTTGTAGGACTTCAAACTTAGGAAGAAGCCCTAAGTTTGCTGTCCTGGTATATACGAGCTCCATGAGGATGCAGTGGCCACAAAATGACAATTATTGTGTGATGCAGCTTGGCTCCAACTTCCTGCATTCTGTGACTTCAATACATTGCAAACTCCAAGTATTCCCTTCCTGTGTTTGGGTGCTGCTGTTATCTTTCAGCTTTACAACCTATCTTAAGCAAAACAACAAGGATTTCTTGGCACTCATCAACTGATGGTCCTACAATGTAGGATTTGATCCCTTTGGAAGTGAAGATTGCGTTAAAAACTGTAGCAATAATGGAAAGGCAAAGGAAAGTGCGAGTATACAGTACTGCCCCCATATCCGCTGGGGATATGTTCCAGGCCCCTCCGTGGATACTTGAAACCGTGGATAGGGGTGAACCTTCCATGGTTTCCTGAGGGGCCCCCTCCCTGCCTCCCCTGCGGGCAGACGTGTGCAGCCCCCCCCCCCCAGCTCTTATTTTTCTTTCAGCAAGCTTTGTTTCTTCCTTAAAACAAACAGAGAAGCAGCCTCCATTGCAGGCAAGTAGAACGAGACTAAGTCTTAGAGAGGCACGGCAAGGTTTCTGTTAACCTTGCAGAGCCTCTCTAGGACTTAGTCTCGTTCTACTTGCCTGCAATAAGCAGCCAGAGGCTGCTTCTCCTGTTTGTTTAAGGAAGATATGAAGCTTGCTGGGAAATAAAAGGTAAAAGCCTGGGGGGGGGGGGTTGTCTCCGCGATCTGTGGATAACTGAAACTGTGGATAGCGAATCAGTGGATATGGGGGGCCCACCTGTGCCTTTAAAAATTCAAGCAAAACTAACAATTAAGCCTGTGGCTAACTAGTAGCAGGTGATGCTAAGATACTCACCTGAGCTACCTTCAAAAGAACACTGCCTAGAACACTGAGCAGAGGGTGCAAACTTCTTGCAACCCCCTGAAAACACTTTCCACAGCTGAAAGCAAAATGTTGGGATCAAATCCTACATCGTACAGGAGTTCGTGGCTCAAAAATTCGAGCAATGTTTTTAATTTTGCTGTATAACTTTATTCATTGCCTTAGTGTTGAAGCTGTGCTGTTACACTTGCTTCTCCTCTCCAACACTCTCTGGCACCACCCTGACTCCTTCTGCTTGTTTTGGAGATACTAACCTCTCCCAATTCCCTACAGAAATTAGCCGTGAAATGCCACTCTATTCTAGGCAGCTAGGAAAGAACTCCTCATGGTTTCAGAGTAATGCTGCCCTGTTTAGCCCCACCGGCACTAATTACATGGCAATAAAGAAAACCCACCTCTTTTAATAGTTTTGCTAACAGACAGCCAAAAGCTGCCTTTTGACTGCTCCTTGCGACAGCTGTCCAGCCTCCATCCAACTAGTCAGTGACTCAGAGTCCCACACCCTTTCCCCACTACTGGGAGAAAACATGGAGCCTGTTTATATAATCAGCCAACCAATAATGCCACATTGCTTGTAGTTATAATACGATAGAATATCTTGAGTTTCCCCAATTCACAGAAAGCAGTGATCTGATGTTGTTCAGGAACAACACTTTTGAAGTAAGTTACAAAAACATGGATGCACAAGGTTTAACAGAGGCGTCGCTGGAGGGGGGGGCAGTACCGTACGTTCCGCCCCGTTCCACTCCCCGTTTACTCCCCAGTACGAGGTGGCCCCGCCCACTCACCATCGGAGCCATTCTGTGCGGCCGCTGCAGCGAACAGGCAGGTTACTCCCTGCCCATTGCCTTCGCTGCACTGAATGGCTCCGACGGCAAGGGGGCGGGGCCACCTCGTACCGGAGAGTAAACGGGGAGTGAAATGGTGCAGATATGGCTGGCCTCCCCCCCTCCAGCGACGCCTCTGAGGTTTAACTCATCTGTTTCCGTATCTGGTGCTTCTGCTTCTTCCTCATATACGGTATATCCAGGCAGGTGGGACACACTCACTTGCTTTTTTAGATATATCTGCTGTAATTGGAGGTAGAGGAGGAAGAAAAGGGATAGTGGTGCCGACCCTGTGGAGTGCCCTCCTGACGGAGGCTCACTTGGTCCCTGCCTTCTCCTCCTTCAGAGGCTGTGTTCAGACCTGGCTTTTTCATTCTGCAAGTGGAGGAAAGTGATGGTTGGCTGTGGGTGGTGGTGACTGAGTGATAGTGCTGTGGTTGTGTTGGGGATAGGGTTGTTGAGCTGCCTTTTTAAATTAATTGCAAGCTCCCATGAGTTGCAAGAACTGCAAGAAAGGCAGGGTATAAATGTTTGAAATAATAATAATGCTTTTGAAAAATAATGCTTAGACGACACCGTCACAAGTGCTATTGGTATCAATGCAATCAGTCAGAAAAAACAACACCCAGTGCAGTCCTTTAAACGCTGCTCTCAGTGTCTGGGAACCATTTGTTCACAAACTGCTCCTGTGCAGCTGGGATCAAGCTCCTCCTCTGGGCAACAAGTCAATTCTTTCTTTGAGATGCAATATTGGTCCACTCACCCATGTAATTGGTAGCCCAATCCAACGTAAGTCCCCCCTGCCGATGCAGCCATGCCAACAGAGCGCTCACTGCATCCCATGCAGTCGTGCAGTCTCAGAGGCATTCTCGAGGTAAGGGGCCCAATAGGTCTCCTCGGATCTACACCAGCTATTTTGCTGGTACAAACCAAGTGGACACGGGGAGATGGATTGTGGTCAGGAAGGGGGATAGGATATCAGTGGACCCACTGCCACCAATAACCGCTCCTTCCTGCCTTCAACATACCCCCATCCATGCCCCCTCCCTGCCCAGAAACTCCCCTGTTCCTCCCCCTCCCCATTCCGCCCACCTCCTGCCCTCACTTCCAACCATTCTGCTGGTGGCCTCGTTGCACTTGCCAGTGGAACGTCACTTCTGTCGGCAAAAAAAGTGGTCCTGATCCACCTTAGACTGCAGAGGAGAGATGATCTTGCCTATTGGCTTCAAACCCTGATTGAGGGCTTCCTGAAGGGACCAGATTGCCCACTCTGGGAAGCAGGGTGTTGGAATAGACAGACCCTTAGAATGCTTTCCCCATGTCCAAAGATCTCTCTTCATGTGCAGAATTAGCACATCAGAGAATCATGTGCTTTCCCCGAGCCTTTGAATACGCTCTTAGGCTTACTGTTTTCTCTTTGTTGTTAAAACACTCCATTGTTTTTCAGCATTGACTTGACGCATCCAAGTTTCAGTCAACCCCATGCATTTAAGGATACAAAACCAAATCTGATATACATGTGTTGGAAACAATGCAATGTTTCTTTCCATAATAAGCTACAAAACGAATTAATTTTAATCAAGAACTCCTGGAAGGCGAATATACCATATATTCAAATAAATTTGTGGCGAATGGCTTCAATGAATGTGATCTTCGAGCTTGCTTTGCCGAAGATATTCTAAACCTGGGACCATGCAAAGAAGATCTGCGTGGCCCCTGCCAGAGAAAGATGCATCGAATTCGTGGTATCTTCCATATTTTTACCTTGACAAAAACCAGCTTTCTGTCTAGTACTCTCCGGTCTGGAGCAAAGACTCTTCATCCGTCCCCTTCACATATCAAAAAGAAACAGCTAGTCTTTTCATGTTCGGCTCAGACTTTAGCCACAGACCACACAAGAATAAAAGGGACTTGTTTGCAATTTGCCAATGTTCAGACTGCATTTTGACATTGCCACTGGCAAATGGAAATGGAAAACTACCCTCATTTCCTTTCTGAAACGTTAAGCAGAGAGAACAACTTGGTAAAACCAGATGGCCAAATACATAGCAGGGTAATCCCTTTAATAGAAACAACTAAAATATCACAGAGTAGTGTGCAAGTAGTGTGCAAGCTTTCGAGGTCCTCAGAACTCTTCTTCAGGACGGGTGGAATGTAAAACTACCGGTAGGTGGGAGGGAGAGAAAAGGCTGGGCATGGTGTTGAAGCACCCAAGGCCCAGGTCGTAACAAGAGGGAGTACAGGAAGTCTTAGGAAGACTTAGGCAGACTTACAACCCTGTTCATGTCTAGTCAGGAGTCCCTTTGAGGTCAATGGGACGGCCCAATGTTATGGGCCTTTTGCAACAGCAGAACAAGTGTCCAGCTGTCCTAAATGCCCAGCGATGATGATGCAGACCTGATCCTGGGCACCGGGGGGGGGGGGGGATAACTGAGATGTGCATGCATACATTTTCCAAAGCATAGGGCAAGCACCATTGCAGACCCCATCATTGCTTTTGCCCCAGCCCCCCCCCCCCAAAAAAGAGAAACCCCCTGGAACTGCCACTGGGTGGTGCACTAGGTTCAGAGTGGATAGAAGCCAAATCAGTAGTGGTCAGAGACATATACAACAACCCCAAAAGTTATGATGACCCAACAGCAGTAACACCTGTCAGTACCTTGCTGGAAAGTACACAAACATCCCCATATTACTAAGCCATTGTCACATTAGCAAACATCTAGTGATAGGGACATGTTTCATCGGCGGCAAGGTTTGAAAACATACATTCTCAACTCTGCCCAGTGCCCCATCCCTAGACTCTTGCAGACTGCAGCTGAAAGTCTGAAGTTGGTTAACAGGCTCCTTCTTCGCAAGCTGTCCCCCTATCCTCACAATTACCGGGGGGTGGGGGGGCTCCGAGCATTCCTAGGTGTCAGGACTAGGCCTAAATGGTGCCACAAACATGATTTCACCTCACTCCGGAGTGCATCCAAAGGCACTTTGTGACTTAGACAGAGAATAGACGTACTGTAATTCAGCAAATGTCAGCAGCGACTAAGTTCCATTGCAATACGTAGGACTTGAGTTTATTTAGTTTAAGTAGGACTTGAGTTTAATTTATTGTTTTAATTGCTTTGTTTTAATTATTTTATTGTAGCATGTTTTTAATTCTGTCAGCCACCATGATTGCCCTGTCGGGAGAAAAGCGGGATATAAATTCATTAAATAAATAACAGTTCATTCCATTGCTCTCAGTAGGAATTAGGGAGGAGCAGTGCTTTCACCTCATCTCTCGAACCCCTGACTGCTGCTTTCCCTCTGTAGTTTGGGAAGGCTGATCTACAGGCGCCTACATTTCCCAGCATTCCTTCTGTCTGGCACACAGCCATAGCAGTGTGCCAGGCATCAGAGAAAGGAGGGGGGAGAGAGACCTCTTCCCTTGCCCTGTGCTACCATCACAGCAGCAACAAAGATTAGCGCAGGAAGGAAGGGACTTGGAGAGAGGCAGGTGGGTAGATATGTGAGAGGTGCTCAGGGAGGCAGGGGGCGGGAGAGGGATCAATCACAGTCACACCATTGGGAGCATGACAGGCTCCGAAATGGGCTCCAATTTGTTCCAAATTCCAGATCCAAATTCCCTCTCACTGTCCCTATCCTAGTACTTCCTACTAATAGTCCAATCCTATCCAACCTCCCAGCACCAATGCAGGTGCAATGCAGCCCCGAGGTAGGGGAACAAGCATCCCCTTACCTTGAGAGGCCTCCCTGACTTCCCCCTCCCCACTGCAAAATGCAGTGTGTGCCCTGTTGGCATGGCTGCATTGGCACTGTAAAGTTGGTTAGGATTTGGCTGTTACTACCATAGTAATGTCTTCTTGACATGAATGTTCTGCTGACCTTAACTCACCAGGTCAATAAAGGGTCTTGAAAGGTTGGAATGCAGCAGTGCTGAGAGGTAAATATGGTTCACTAACAGGGTAGTTACTTATTTCCAGCTGAATACAAAGGAATGGGACGTGTCTTCTCCATTTCCTCTCAGACTGGGATCTTTCCCAGCCCAGCCTGGAGATGCCAAGGGATTGAATCTGCAATCTTTGTAATGCAAAGCAAATGGTCTATCGGAGATGCAGCTCCACCTCAGCAGCGTTGCTAGCCCCTCCGGCACCCTGGGCAGGGGCAGGGGTTGGCCGAGTGCCCCCCCAGAAGGACACTCCCACCTGGCTCACGCGTGCCCACCCCCATCGCTCTCCTTACCTTCTTCAGCCTCCGGGCCGCTGCCCTCTCTTGGCCTCTTAGGCGTTCTGCGCATGTACAGAACAGCCAATTTGAAAAGGAGTCGCGCACGGGCTGGCGGCGGCGGCCCAGAGGCTGAAGAGGCGCCCCCCGGAAGCTGGCGCCTGGGGGCTGCCTGGGGCCCAAAAGCCACAGGGTCCCCTATCAAAGAACGCCACTGCTCCACCTCCAAGCTGCTTGATAGCATTTGGCCCCTCAGAATCTAATCCCCCCCCCATTGTTTTTCTGGTGCCACCACTGTAGGGGGGGGAAAAAAACCCTTCGCTGTATGTTCTAAAGATAGGAAAATTCTGCTTCTCATCTTGAGAAAGACGTTTCCTCCACTCGAGGAACAGCCACCTCTGGTTTTCTGGAGGAAGTAGACATAAACGCCTCATGTCTAGCACTGTTGCAAAACCAGAAAACAGAAGAAGGGAAACTGTGACTCCATTCTCACCAACTTGTTTGCCCTCCTTCTCAATAATACAACACATTATGCTAGGGTGCCAACAACATCTATTAGCTTGCAATTGCAAGCACAACTCAAGAGTCTGATTTTTGCCTGCGAGATGAACTAAATTTTCCTATGGAAGTGTGCAACCAAGATAGACCACCATTTTGGCCATCCAGGCTAGAACAGCCTGGGCAAGAAGAGACATTTCTCCATGGCTGCCTCACAAGCCAGGATGGTGTAGTGGTTTGGGAGTCGGACTTAGACCTGGAAGATCCAGGTTCAAATCCCCGCTCAGCCACGAAGCTTCCTGGGTGACCTTGGGCCAGTCACTATCTCTCAGCCCCACCTACCTCACAGGGTTGTTGTGAGGACAAAAGGAGGGGAGGAAATATGTACACCACTCTGAGCTCCTTGGAGGAAGGGCGGTATAAAAATGTGAAAAATAAATAAATAAATAAAAGAGGAAGAGGAAGGAAAAACAGCGTCATCACCTCTATCTGCTGGTACCTCTTTCGACTGTGCCCCTCTTCTTCCAGGGTGGATACATAAGTACCAACAGCCCTTGGAGGGAGAGGAGGAGGAAGAGAGAGAGAAGGAGAAATAGAAGCAAGCAAGGCATATCCCTCACTTCTGTCACCCCAATCCCTTTCTGTTGTAATGGTTTCCCAATGTTTCATTTTATGTAAGTCGCTAGTTGGCTGAAGGGTGGGATACAAAGGCTTTATAAATAAGTTAATAAATAAGCTTTGAGGAACAAACAAGCTGTGACATGTGAGAGCTCCATATTTGGAATTCCTTGTGGGGTTTTTTTCTTGTCTCAGAAAGCAATTGTGAGGTATCCTGATTTTAATCCAGGTCACAGCATGGGGTGGGGGGCTCTAACCCTTTCCCCCATGACCCTGGTCCAAATTCCAGTCAAAATTGCAATTGGCAACAGGGGGAAACATAAAGATTGTGCCTAAATGTTTTTTGCCTCCACAGTTAATAGCAGTTTCAGGAGGGGTGGTTTAAATAGAGGGATTTGTGGAGGGGCAAGAGTTAACCCTGCCTTCCTCCATATTGTGGCCCAAACTCAAATGGCTGAAACTTCCCTATGACCACTTTTTGAGACAGAAAAAACCTCAAGGAATTTCAATCACAGTATTCCCTCCTAAGATATAGTTTGGCACTCTGTGTTATCTAGGAGGCCCAAAATACCTCATTGTTTGAGCAAGTTTTATGGCCAGAGATAAGCAAATATGGGATAAGTTTTAGTTGTTAAATCATAGGGTAGCATCCACAGAGTTTCCTTTTCTCCAGAACAAGGAAACTGTGGGTGCTACCCATACATTTTAATTGGCATTTCATTTCTATTTAGTCAGGTGTCTAAGTATTGTTGCTGCCCAGAGAACTTGGAAATAGGACCAAAAATTAAGATAAATAATATCAACCAATATTTAAAGCATAACTGGTCCCTCCCACAACACAAGAGATGTTTCTCATTTAACTTTTGTTCTGAAGACGTTCCAGTTTCTGTGTTGTGCAACAGGAATGGTCTTCTACTACTCATACCCTTCCCAATGCCAGTTGCACCCCCCCCCAAAAAAAAATGTGTTTGTTCTTCTGAGAGACTTTCCTGGAATGAAAGTCACAGATAATTGAAGCAGGTTCAAGAGCAAAGAGCAGCCACGGAGCTTGTTTGCAACATCAGAATCCATCCTTGCCATTTGAAAATATATTGCATCATCTGTCCCAAACACAAGTGATATGTCGGGGGGGGGGGGGAGGAAGGGGAAACCGTTTACTACTTGTTATTAATAATCACCGTGTCATAAAATGTATTCTGCAATATGTCAGAACATATTGTCTGTGCCATTTCTAGGGACGACCCCTTATTCCTGGAAAGTTGAAAAAAAAATAGATAAGCAAGTAGATTTACTTGGCATGTTTTTGTCTTTTACAAACTCATCCCCTTCCCCCCCCCCTTGATCTTTGCTGCAGATTGTAGCCTTCTATCCCTACATTTTGTAGAGTAACAAGCATGGGGGGGGGGGGTTACTTATGACTAAGCATCACATGTACTTTGGTTGTTTAATTTAAATCCTATCCACATTTCACTGAGAACGAGCCTTGCTGACCGCAGTGGAACTTACTTCCACATAAATATTCACAGAATGTGGTTACATGTGTTGCAAATCCATTGTGTCCCTATGTACTCTGGGTACAGGACACGGGAGGGGGGGATATAGATTGGCTTTCCAAAGTCATCAAATCAACATTGGTACAGGATGCTGAGACAACGCTGAGAGTACATCTCAACACACAAACGTAAAAATGAGAAAAATATAACTCTGGAAGTATAGTACAGTCTGTTGATGTTGGCAGTGGGTGCTGCGGAACAGCCGAGAAATACGGTCGCTCCTGCTGCTTCCTTTTCTTTGCAGAATACATTTTCTCTAGATCTCTTGAATGCGTTCCCTTAAGGCCTTCTCTGCAAACATAAACAGTCCGATGTAAATGAGGGTTCTTTTTCCGGACGGTTTCAGCCTTTCGTTTTGCTGAATCAGGAGCAAATACGTTTGACAAGCACATGTGTTTAAAATGGTAAGCGATACCAAGAGACAGTGGAGTTTTTTCAAAGACTCTGGAGCTGGGAAGTGTATCTTCATATAAAGGATAATCGGCTTTGGCAAACACTGCCACGAAACCTTAAATGACTGCATAGCCTTGGGAGAAGAACAATGGTAGTCGGACAGGCCAAGTGGAAGATACAGAGCAGCCAAGTCGCTGGAACGTCAGTTTCATTTGGGGTGATTGAATTTGTCCCAAAATAAATCAATCATGTTCTCGTTAAGAACAGTTTTGCTGGAAAGAATGAGCTGTATATCACATGATGCACGTCCTGACTCAGACCTTTCAAAACAGCCACCCAAAAAAGGCCTCCACACTTTCTCAATGAAATACGTAGAGAAGCAGATAAGGCAAAAGCATGAAACGTTGCTCAGATGATGAAAGGAAATGCTGCTGTTATGCTTCTGACATTTTCCCCACCCCCCCAAAATTCTTCCCAGATTTGGGTCTTTCAAATTAGGCAGCCTTGTTTCTTCTGACGTGGAACCAATGCATTAGGAATCCTCCATTGTTGGTTTCCAAATTTAGTGCAATCTTAGTTTGCAGCAACTTTTAATTCCTTCAGTTTGTGTGTGTCTTTTTCAGCCTCTGCATTACTGATGATGCACACATGGTCATGGATAAAACACTAAAAAAAGAAGCAACCTTGATATGATTGTAGAATTTGTTGTCTCAGGATTATTTTTGTGTGGTGTTTTGATCAGTAAAGCGCTACTGTGCCCACCTCTGCCTCCCTGGGGCTTCTCCCAAGGGGGCAGGTCAGTGTTGTAGGGGTTGGGGCATGACATCGTCAACGTCCCCTGGTGGCCTCCTCAAACCAGCACCACAGAGACTTCTGCTGGTGTTCTCGTTTCTTTTAGTGCTTACCCCCTTGACAGTCTTCACCTCTTTTAGTCCCCACGGTTCATGACATCTGGCCTGCCCTTGAAGCCGCATCTTTCCACAGTTCTCCTGGTTCTGTCTTTGGCCCCAGGTCTCTTTGGACTCTCTCCTACCTTCATCTCTGTCCACCTCCACCACTCACTCCTCACCATGTTCTCCTCCTTCCTCCGTCCCACCTCTGCTTGGCCCCTTGGCTCCCTCAAGCTTATTCCCGCTCCTGCCTCAGCGCCGGTCGGTCTCTTTCTGGTCGTGCTCCACTGTCACTCTGCATCCAGGTCCCTCCTCCTGCATGTGCCAGTCAATTGCCTCTCCTCTATTTATGCTTCCATGCCCCTGTCTTTCTGCCTCGGCTTTCCCTCTTCTCTGGGGCATTCACCCTCCTCTTGTTCCCTGTGGTCCCCCTCTTCCTCTCTTTGGTCTCTGCCTCTTCCTTCTTGCTCTCTCTCCTGCTAGCCAGTCCTCTCTCAGCCTGCGTCCAGGCTCAGGCCTTTGTCTTTCCTTGCTGCTGTTGTGTGCCTTCCCCAAGCCCCACCAGCCTCTCTTTCTCTGTCACCATTGGCTTCCTCTTGCTTTCCGACCTTCGCCCATCTTGACTTGCCCCCCTCTCTCCTCCTCCGTTTCTCGCCGCTTCCAGCTTCTTCAAATTCTCTCTTCCCCTTGCACCCCTTCCCTGCTGTGGTCTCTCCTTCCCTCTTTCCCATTTTGCACCACCCGCTGTCTCCAGCCTGTTCCTTTGAATCCTCCCGCCAGCCTGCCAACATCCCGCCCCCACTGTCCTCAGCAGCTGCCTGGGGTCCAGTGTCTCTCCCAGCGTCGGTCGGTCCCTGGCACTGGTGATACAGCCTCACTCTCAGCCTCGCAAGAGCCAGTTGCCTCCACAGTTCCTGCCATCCCTGCACCACAGGCGAGACGGCAGATAAAACCACACACAAAACCGTAATGCAAACATATGTACAATTGTATCAAGAGAGCTTTTTTTGCAGCGTTTTATCAATACACACTTCACAGATTCATAGATTATTGGAGTCGGAAGGGACACTGGTGGTCATTTAATCCAACCCACTGTTAAGTGTTCAGCGTCCCTGACAGGTGGTCATCCAGCCTCTACTGGATAACTTCCTATGACAGAGAATGCAGAACTACACAAGGCAGACTGTTCCAATGCCTTATAGCTACAAAATTCTTCCTAATGCCTAGCCTAAATCTACCTCCTCCCAGTAATTTCAACCCATTGTTCTAGTCCTACCCTCAGGAGTCGCTGAGAGTAAGTCCACTTCTTGTTCTGTGATGTGACAGTTCCTGAAACACAGGAAGAGGGCTATCATACCTCTCCTTAGTCTTCTCTCCTCTAGGCTAAACATGCAGGCAGCCCAATCTTACCTAAATCCACCCCACCGGTGAAGCTGTGCCACCTGATTGCGTGCTGCATCCTGCGAGGGGGGGGGGGAGGTGGTCCCGGAGGTCTCCTCCGGGTAAGGGAACATTTGCTCCCTTGGCAGGGGGACAGCTGATGACACTCACTGCCCAATCCTATCCCCCACCATTGGCGCTGATGCAGTACTGCTGATGAAGTGCACGCTGTGCATGCTATGAGCTGGCAGGAGACTAGACAGCCCAGGAGAGGTAAGTAAAGAACATTTTTACTTACCTCTCCGTAGGCCCTTGGTCTCCAATGGGTCTCCTCAGACCTATGGCCTTGGTGTACATCTGAGGGAGTCTGGGGGCAGATCTGGGCTGGGAAAGGGGTATAGGATCCTGTGTGCACTAGTGCCACTGAGATCCAACCCCTCTTGCCCCAAATCACCCCCACCGGCCTGCTCCCCACCCCGATCCTCCCATGATCCTCCACTGAACAGCCCCTGCCACCGATGTACTGGTGACAGTGGAGGATGGCGGAGGTTCTGCAGGCTACTGGCGCCTGCGTGTGGCCTCTGGTCATTTGTGCTTGCTTCCCCAGCCCACAGAATGGTGCAGAAGTTTTCACGCCATCAGCCCGAGACTGACAGTAGCGGATCATCAGATCCACCACCGTAAACCCTGGATAGGATTTGGCCATAAGACTCCTTGCTCCTTTTCACATGTACTGCTGCCATATGGTAGTTGATATCATATAGAGTCGAAAAAATATGTCCATTTGCTGAACTGAAAGCTGCAGCAAATTGCCCATGCTCCACTTGCAGAATTAATTGTAGATATTTTCTCACTTAAACTGGAATGCCACAGAACTACAATGCGAAACAGCTGCAGGAGAGTGAAAAGAATGGGAAAAATCCACTCGTCTTTAGGAAATATTTCTATCTATGGTGGGGTGGAACCCCTTCATTCACATCTTGTGTTGTTATACCGAAGACATTCCAATATGACATACCGGTATTTTAAACCACCTTAAAACTATGTGTCAGGAGTTCCCCCCTAAAATAAAACTTGAGAACTGTAGTGTTGTGTGTTGTGTGTGTGTGTGTGTGTGTGTGTGTGTTTTATTAGTCTTTTTATTTTCTTTTATTAGCTCCTTTCTAGCATTATAATTCCTGTGGGTTTTAGGGTAGCCTTAAAGCAGACTTGAAAACAATTTAAGTGTGCAGTGTTGACACAAATTCTCCCCCCCCCCTCAGGCATAATTTGTGACATGATAGGTGCCACAGCTTGAGTCTCAAGTGCTGAAATGTTCTCGAAAGGGCCCCCTGCTGCAAATCCTTTGTTGAAATTAAGAGCCCTTTGTTCTGTAAATAGATTTCTGAGACTGTCCTGACCACATATACATTTTGTCCTGACCACATACATTTAATGGGCATTGTCTGCAAGCAGAGGCATCCCTAGGGTTTGCGTCACCAGGTGCGAGAGCTCATTGTGCCACTGCAGGCAGGTGATACAGAAAACTTGCTGAAGCTGAGCAGCAGTGGTGCCGCTGGAGGTGGGGCGGAACGCTAAGTTCTGCACCGCGTTGACCTCCATTACTCACCGGTACGAGACGACCCTGCCCCCTCGCCTTCAGAGCCATTCAGTGCGGCAAAGGCAATGCGTAGGGAGTCTCCTGCGCATTGCCTTCGCCCCACTGAATGGCTCCGAAGGCGAGGGGGCAGGGCTGCCTTGTGCCGGTGAATAACGGAGGTCAGCGCAGTGCGGAACTTAGCATTCCGCCCCACCTCCATCGACGCCACTGCTAAGCAGGAGTGGATAATAAGGCAGTGCCTGGATACTCACTGCCTTGAGTTCCATGATGGAAACAGGGAGGATACATAGATCATAAAAGTGATGTCAGGGACAGAGTGCAGGGAGCTACGGCACTGGTCAGGGAGAGTCTTAAGCCTGCGACACACTGGCTGTGTTGTGTTGAGTTCCGTCATGGTGCTGCGTGAGAGTAGCCGATGTGCTGCAATGCAACGCACCCTGTCTACACCGAAGGAAGCCACACGGAGAAGGGTAAGACGTCCTGCCACGGCCCTGCTCTCTTTTAGCCAATCAGACTCAAGTCTGATTAGCCAACGTATCGCTCAACGTCCCACCCTCACAGCACAACAGCAGCCTCTCATTGGCCGAACGCTGCCGAAGTTCAATTCGTTCAACTTTGCTCGCACCACAACGTGGCTCTCCTGTCCTGCGTTGTGGTGCGAGCTTGTAAAAGACAAGACACACCAAGATTTCCCAGCTGTGTGCGGATGCTGGCTCTATGCAACACACCGCAGCACGGCCAGTGTGTCACAGGCTTAAGGCCTGTAAGTCCTCTCCATTCACTTTGTTCTTTCAATCAAACCATGCATGATTAAGTCATACGTGAACAGGGCAGACCCCATTTCATTTGACCTGCCGACAGTTCTCCACGCTCCGGTCGCCTCCAGGTTGGACAACTGTCATGCACTCTACGTGGGCTAACCATGAAAAGTGTTTGGAAATGTTGGTTGCTGCAAAGTGCAGCAGCCAGGCTTTTAACCGGGGCTGCCTGCTATGATCACGTGAGTCACTTTTGCCAGAAGTGCATTGGTGTCTCATCTCACCAGATCCAGGAACACATGTCTCCAAATGACAAAAAAGGGGAAGAATGACCTGTGGCTTCAGCTGAGGTTTCAGGGCTGGGTGGCCAAGAAGCATAGGGGCGACTGCAGAGAACTTGTTTGAAACATTTCATTCCCACCTGTGACGTTTTTAGAAGTGAGGATTGGCCATGC
Source organism: Plestiodon gilberti rubricaudatus (assembly GCA_026170595.1). Classification (NCBI taxonomy): domain Eukaryota; kingdom Metazoa; phylum Chordata; class Lepidosauria; order Squamata; family Scincidae; genus Plestiodon; species Plestiodon gilberti. Next base: position 19,295,595 of record JANXHW010000002.1, on the reverse strand, counting down.
AGCCGTGCAACAATTGCTGGTTATGACTGTTAAAACCCTAAATGATTTGGGCCTTGAGAACCTGAAGGACCATCAGACTCCAGGTGAGTCTGCCTGTTCAATGAGGTAATCTAGAAGGGCCCTGCTCTGGATCCCACCCCACCCACCCCCAATTAAGGCTGATAGGTACTTGAGACAGAGCCTTCTCAGTAGCCACACCCAGGTAATGAAACTCCCTTCCCCAAGAGGTCCAGCTGATCTTATCTCTCCCTTCATTTAGAAAGAGAATGAAGACCTCACTTTTTAAGCAACCATATGGCTTGGCCAGCGGGTGGCGCAGAGGGTTAAACCGCTGAACCATGAGCTGTCGATCGAAAGGTCGGCAGTTCGAATCCACGACGGGGTGAGCTCTCGTTGTTTGGCCAGCTCCTGTAAACCCAGCAGTTCCAAAGCATGTTAATGTGAGTAGATAAATAGGTACCGCTTGCGGGAAAGTAAACAGCGCTCTGTGTTCCAGCTGCATGCTATGCGCTGCGGCAAGGAGAGTCATGCCGGCCACATGACCACAGAGGTGTCTTCAGACAACGCTGGCTCTTCGGCTTTGAAATGGGGATGAGCACCACACCCTTGAGTCGGACACGACTGGACTTAACTGTCAGGGGTCACCTTTACCTTTACCTATGGCTTGGCCAGAGGATGTTTGTGGAACTTTCCAGTTAGTGTTGCTATGGACTTGTTTTCTTTCCTTTCTTTGACTGTTCACTGATCTGACTTTTTTTATTTTAATTGCAATTCTCATTGGACTTACAGCACAATCCTATGCATGTCTACTCAGAAGTAAGTCCCACTGGATCCATTGGGGCTTACTCCCAGGAAGTGTCCATAGGATTACAGCCTTAATTTTGCTGGTTGTATCTTTTATATTTTAAATTTTGTTGTGCGTACCTTTGTTAACACCTGTTAACACCTGTTGTGCGTACCTTTGTTAACACCTTTGTTAACACCTGTTAGCACTTAGATAGTATCTTACAGCTTTAAATAGAAGTTCAAATGACTAGGAGAGTTCCATAGTATCCAATAGCTGTGTCTATCCTTTGAAGATGCCAAAAATGTTGTCTGCTGAAACGTTGGGACTGTTTTTAATACATCCTTTTAATAAACGACCAATGTGAATGTTTTTAATTCTGAAACAGATGATAACATTTATATCAGCAGAGTGCATGATGTAAGCAGAGGCGAACGTAGAACTTTGTGTGGTGGGGGCTGCTGCCACACGCCCCTCCCTGATGTAGCGCGCCTCCGCGGCGCGGAAACGCCCCCGGCGCTTTTTGGCTCCTTTTTGGAGGCAAACGACGCCAGGGCGGGTGGGTGGGCGGGCGGGCGGCCTAAAAACGTAGCTGTTTAGGGCTGTGAAGAGGAAGCGACAGGGCAGGGCAGGTAAGCGACCCACGCCCTGGGCAGGGCGACGGGGCAGGTAAGCGACTGCCCCAACCACCCCCAGTGCCATGAAGTCTCTGGATGTAAGCCTGCAAGTCAATCATATCCAACAGTAAATAATATCACAGCATGACATCATTGTGAGTGAAAAGACGTCGAACTAGGAAACAATAAGATAACATACAAGAAGTAGGCTGCTCAAAAAGCCCTTTAGAATTTTTATTTGCTTGTCTTATAGAAATATGTTTGCCTTCTTCCCTTGAGAATTCTCAGATGTTTGTCTTGGGAGAAACCCTGAAATTTGCTTCAAGTTTCCTTTTTATGACATTTTAGTGCCAGTAAGAACATTGGATAATAATTATGGATGGCTTGCTGGCATCAGATGCTTGGGTACAGATTTTCACCATTCCAATGGTTAAAGGTATAGGCACCCTGTCCCTTTTTGGATATGGGCACCCTACAGAAGGACAAACATCTTACAAAGGAGACAAGGTATTTTGTGAATACCGGAAATAAAGTTTGACACAATCAAGTTATTTCAACTCATCCCTACCCATACTTGTTCATTTTGAGGAGACTGAAGTTCTGATTCTGAAAATCTGTTGGCATAAGAAGATCAATGAACTTGGCATTGCTCCTTTGTCGTTGTGCAGATGATGAAGTCATTAATGCAGAATGTTGCCTTGGGACAGCTGCCTCCTGCTTTGAGCAAATAAACTTGTCAGCAATGCCTCAAGAGTCATATTCAACAAATGCCTTCACTTTGGCCGATTGAAATTCATGTAGCAGCGGGAACCAAGCTTTGAAACCACAATACTGTAATGTCAGTCCACCATACTTTCAGTTAACAGTAGTCCAAGATTATAAATCAAAAGGAAATTCTAACAAGTTATATGACAATGTTCCTAAAGAACAGAAAAATATTATTTCCAACTTTGTCCCTCTTCGGTTATGAATGGCCAGATTGGGTGCAAAGTTATGTTCAAATCACATCAGGAAGTTGAAAAGCGGTATATAAATACTAATACTACTACTACTACTACTACTAATACTAATAATAATACTAATAATAATAATAATAATAATAATAATAATAATAATAATAATAATAATAGTCAAGGCAAAACTTTCCCATTTGATTCTTCAAAGGACCTGACCCCTGTGCAAGAGTATACCTGAATGCAGCTAGCTAGATATTGCAATCAAGCCAATGCATTTTGCAACCTATTGCTCCTCATTGCTCATATCAGCAACTGGCACCATGTGACTTATGCAGACAACTCAGAGAAGTTATTATTTTACTGTGGTGGTGAATGAAAAGCAAATAGTTAACAAGTGACTGGAAGTCCCTATAACCGGTGACCTTCAGTAGTCCATATAATGTGATTTCAGGCCACCGAGTAATAAATAGACTGGGGTAATATTTACAGACATGTCTGGAATGCTGTAAGTTACTCGCTCTCTTACGGTAAGTCGTTAATGATCTTGTGTGGAGATTGACCATTTCATGTTTGCCTAGAAGTGCTTCTGTGTCCTTTGTCAATAGTTTATGCTGAGTGTTTCTGTTTGGCTTTGAATGCCTTTTCTTCTCCAGGATGTTTCCTAAAAAGTGTGTTCTTCCAGATAGTGTGTTCAAGGGGGTTGCAAACAGTCTTTTAAAGAAGCAAATCCAACAACTGGATTGAAAAGGAGCGAGCTCTGACTGCATTTTCTTTCCTTTCCAAAGTACAAACAAAACTATTTTTCCTGCTTCTGGCCAGAAGATTCAATTGCTTTGCAAAGTGATGTTTTTTTTTTTTTTTAATGGAAACATGGGAAATACGTTCCATAGGGAAGTCAACACATAAGGAAAGGCTTTCTCATTTCTTATTTATCTTATTATAAGACTAAAAAAAAAATCAAAATGGCAAACCTACTTCTGAAACTCTTGGCCTCCAGCGAATTTAGAAGTTGAACTCTGCCAAGGACACAGGATTTACTTGGTTAAGAAAGGATGAGATTCTGTTTCACAAAACATCAAGATCATTCCAGATTAAATCATAATATTTTGGAGTTCCATGAAGATGCTTGGTAACTCTTTGCAGCTGCCTTGAGGCAGTTTCCTCCACATTCCATAACAGCACTGAAGGCGGAAAGAACGAGGCCATGTGCCAGTTTTCATTGATCACGGTGTTGGCTGTAAACCGCTCCGCTGTGGTCTCCAAAAGCCATTCTGATTATTAGTACCTTGTTTCTGAATTGATGCCAACTGCGGGAAAATGCAAAAGTCTGCTTCCTATTTAGAATCGGAATGCAATAACAAAACAGTCCCATAACATCATTATACAATATCTGGCTAAAAATATTTCCAAAAGGAAGGGGAAGCAGCCACCCTGGTGATGGACCAATAACCCACTTTTCAGTGGGTTTTTCAGTGTGAGCCTCCTTAACTCAGGGACACCACTGTGAAGACAACAGGAGGAACTTCCCAAGAGCAACAAAAGAGAACTGAAACGAGAGAAGACTGCCATCAGGCTTGCAAATAGCAATTTGCCTGGTTGCCTGGGGCAAGAAAGAATTGTTACATGTGTTATTGCATTCTTTTTTAAAGACCACAAATGACTAACATAGATATTTGTGGAAGTAAGGCGGGCTTCAATGTCTATATGGACTAGTACTCGTGAACTCTTTAGCAATTTTTTTATTTTTTTATTTTCCTAGCAGCACCTAGCAGCCTTCCTTTTTTAATTTTTCTAGCAGCACCTAGAAGAAGCACATCAAAGGAAAGAGCTCCACTGCAATTTCTGTTTGGGATCTCCTCTTGGAGCTGCCTCACACTCAGTACAGTCTTCTACTCTGCTTCCAATGGCATGGGCAAAGATCATTCTCAGCCCTATTATCTGGAGGTTCCAGGGCCAGGAAGAAAGAAAAAGGAAGCAGGGAGTCCTCTTTTTCCCTGGCTGAGGGCAACGGCAGCCCACAAAGGAAGTCTGCCACTACCGCAATGTGCTGCCTTCCCAATGTGTCACCATGGACAACCAGTCTCACGGAGACACATTATCTATATGAAGTTGCACCCACCCTCTGTTTTCTTGGTAGGTGGGCATTGCTCATACTTGGGGCCTGGCTGATCGCCATATTCAGGGTTAGAAAAAAAAAATCAGGGGAGTGCTTGTTTGCTTTGCCTTCCCTATAGCATATGACAGGGGTGGCCAACCTTACTCAATACAAGAACCACATACGAGAAACTTCAGATGTTTGAGAGCTACAATATTTAAGAAGCATTTAAATTCTAATATATTTACTCACCATGAACATTAAACTTACATTTTAATCCAGTGAACTCTTGGTTTATATCCGGTAAAAAATTATAAAGCTTGAAAAAAATTAGTCACCTTCTATATTAATTGTGATGCAAAAAGGAGCTCAGCCAACCTATTTCTGCGAGCCACACATTACTATATATGTCAAAGAGCTGCATGTGACTCAAGAGCTGCAGTTTGGCCACCCCTGGCGTATGACTGGCTTGCTGGAGTTATCTAGCAATCTTTAACTGCATTCATTTTTCTGGAGTGCACCTGCTCTCTGAAGTTTGGATTTCATAAAAGGATCAAAGGGGGGGGGGGTTAGGTAGAGGATCTACCATTGGGAGCACTGTGTCCCATTGAATCTTGATCATGGAATGCTGACTTACACAGCATTGATGACTTAACTGGTTTAACAGGGTTACGTACAGCTTCTTGGCAGGGTTCCTTACATAGGCTTGCACAGGGTTGTTTCTTGTCTAGGAGGAGATGGACAGCCTAATCCAACTTGGGCTGTCCATCATCAGCACTCCACTTCCGCTGGTGCTGACTGCCATAAAGCAGTCAGCACCAGTCATAAAAGGCACTCCGGCAGCATGTGAAGATGCCAACGACGACAGAGGGAAGATGGGAGGGGAGGTGGGAAGGGTGGGGGAGGGTGGAATGGGCAGGGCGGAACAGGGCAGGGGAGGGGTGGATCAGGTCCGGGAATGGGGTGGGTTCAGCAGCAGCGGAGGTCACCAAATCCTAACCCCCTTCCCAGACCCGATCCCGCAGAGCAGTGACACACACACACACACACACACACACACACACACACACACACACACACACACCACCACCACCACCACCACCACCACCACCACAGAGGCTTACCCGGGGTAAGAGAATGATTGTTCCCTTATCCAGAGGAGATCTCCACAACAGCCTCCCCCACCCGCAGGATAAAGCAATAGCCATTTTGCATCGACTGAAGGAGAAAAGAGTAGGATTGGGCTCAAAGAGAAGAGAATCTGGAGTCTGGACTCTTGTTAAGACAATAGTGCACAGTTCATTCAGTGGGTCTGAATACACCACAGGGGCAGGGGTTGAACTAGATAGCCTTTTGGTGTATTTTTTATTTTTTACATTTTTTATTTTATTATTATGCTTGAAGGTCTTTGAAAGGAGAGATTTTTGGGAAAACCTGAAAGCTGCAAACAACAAATACATCCAGTTGACTCTTGACAGCCCAAGAGATAAAGCGCTGCCCTTAGGCACTTAAGTGTGCCTTGGGACAGACAGGTGGCAGAGATATAGAGAGCAGGCAGATGAAAGGCCAGTAATCTGGCAGTGCAAATGAAGGTCCGTCCTATGCAACAAGTTGCCCAGACTGAGGAAGTGCAGCAATTCTTGAATCATTATATTTAGCATTGGCATGGGATTGGCCCTGTAACCAGACATCCTAGCCTGCCTTATTTGCATTTTTAAAGGTAAAACTGGAGTCTCCAGGTTACAACCTTACCTGGCAACCCAATAACCCACTTCCCCCCCCTTCTAGCTTCTCTAACTGCAATGTCAGAACACAAAGGGAAAGCAATCAAAACAAAAGCAAATGTGAAGATATTGCTCCCTTTCGTTGGACCCTTTATAAAGTGTGATTGGTCATGGAATGTTCCAGTGAGATTATAGCATACTGTAAAAGGGGTGGGGCATGAATCTAAAGAGGTGTGGCTTGGTTCCTGATTTAGCTCCTGGTGACTCAGACTGCAATCCTATACAAACTTTCCTGGGAGCAAGCCCTATTAAACCCAATGGCAATGGGTTCTGCTTCTGAGTAGACATGCATAGTATCGTGCTTTCAGTCAGGTTCGTTCTGGTACTTCTTTGGAGTCACAGTTGTAAGAAATAGCTTAACTTCAAAACCCAAGACACTGACTATAATACAATTTATCTCAAATTAAAAATGGGTTTTCATTTTAATTTTAAAGCTTATGTGGAAGTTCTTAGCTCATCCTTTTAGGAACGCGCTCTTTACTTTTATGTGAAGGACTTTCTGCTGTTGTTACCCCACACAACAGTAAAATAGTAATCTCTGATTCAAGGAAAGCCTGGAGCTTCTTGTGCAAGACGCTGAGACATCGGATCCAAACAAACAGCCAATCTGTCTGCTGCTTAAACACTGGAATGATGATTGACTAGAATTCTTCTTTTTTCTTCCTTGCACAGAGTAATTGCTCCGTTGTCTAGGGTGTCGCAAATGTGCCATAAAGCACATTCACGGCACCTGGAGAGTAAGTGGCGCCGGTGCTATAAGAACATAAGAAGAGCCCTGCTGGATCAGGCCAAAGGCCCATCTAGTCCTCTCTCCCCATGCTGGAGACAACACTGTGCCCACCACGTAAGGTAAGTTCTCCACTGGGAGGTGGAGGGAGGGTGAAGGGGCGTTCCAGGGGGGTGGGATTGGTCAGCCGGGCCCAGGACGATGGGGGATCTTTGGTGGCCCCCTCTGCCATATCTTATCTCCTTATCCTGGGGGGCTCTTGGACTTGCGCCAGAAAAATAGCTGGCGCACATCCAAGTAGCCCCATCAGGGCGGCTGGCATGTTACTTGCATGTTACATGTTGCTGGCATGTTACTTAGCAGGATGCAGCGGCACAAATAAGGCACCCACCGCATCCTAAGCAGGATTAGACCTGCCCTGGCACAGCCAAAGGCCTCCTCAGGTTAGGGACAAGCATCCCTTTAAACTGAGGAGGCCTTCGGCTGTGCCAGGGCAGGTCTAATCCTGCTTAGGATGCGGTGGGTGCCTTATTTGTGCCGCTGCGTCCTGCTAGACAGGCCTGGGCTGCCCCCCAGCAACTTGCTGATACACACATGTATAAAAAAATAAATGGTGAAGAGAACTGCAAGTACAGAGGCTGTTCTTCTGACATCTTTTAGAACAAGACATCTGCCTCCCAGCCCCAGTTTTCAATTGTCTGCATTGCCTTTCACTTTATTCAGTTCACAAGGTGGGTGGTATAGGAGCAATAACCTTAATAGATGTCATCTCTCTCTCTCTCTCTCTCTCTCTCTCTCTCTCTCTCTCTCTCTCTAATTGGAACCCTATTAATATATAATTACCCCATCATTTATGTTTTCCTAAAGCAGGATTGTATCTTGTTAGTTTTAAAATCCTTTGGAGAATTTCAATTACTTCTTCTTTTGTGCAGCTAAGTAAGCTCTGATTAAACACTCATTAGCATACAAATGAAAGGTTCATGCCAGGAGACCAGCACGCTAGCCTAGACTGTTTGTAGCTAACAGCTTAATCTGAAAACTCACATTAAAACCATAAAAACCATAAATATAGCAGCTGATACGATTTCAAGGAAAACAGGGTTGGTTCTGACTTGTCTCTGTCTCTAATCTGGGTGATTCATTTACTTTACCTTCCTAAATGTTTTCTTTTCAATTTCTGGCTCCAATTCTGAAGCACAATTTTGCCAATATGTAAATGGAATGTTTCTATTTTTATGCCTTCCATTCATATTTAACTCTCTGTGCTCCAGGACAAGACTCCCACTCTACCCCCTCCATTTTTTTCTTAATGATCCATCCCAGCTGTTGTACAGTCCCTTGCGTCATTCTGTGCCTGGCTATGTACATGTCTCCTTTTTGTTTCTTTATTAGGACGTATCCTTGCCTCTCCAAATTTAAGGATTCAACAATGCTCATGGAAATAGTGTTATGATGAAAATGATCTCCCTCCTTCCAATCAGTTGTATCTGTTCTGGAAGTAATTCAAGGGCTCATTCATTCAAGACAGCCATTTGGCTGGGATCCCAGGATTATCAAGATACTGCTGATGGCGAATTGTTAATACATTGTAGACCTTTTAAGTATTTCACTACTAGGATGTAGCCTGGTCTTCCAGCATCATGGGCTTAAATGATGGCATGTTAACACTTCCATTTATTGTTGTTGTTGTTGTTGTTGTTGTTGTTGTTGTTATTATTTTTAATAATAATTGTTATTATTATTACTAGTAATAATAATAATAATAATAATAATAATAATAATAATAATAATAATAATATAGCACCATCAATGTACATGGCACTTTACATAGAATAAAAAGAGTGAGACAGGGTACCTGCCCTGACAGTCTTACAGCTAATGTATTGACAGGAGAGAGTTCACAGAGGGAGGGAAAGGGGCTGAGGTAGGAGCAAACAGGAGACACATATGCAATTATGTACAGTATTTTAAATAAACGTATTTATCTAAAATACTATTGCTATGCCTTTCAGTCCTATTTAAGGGATCCCTCCCCTGGGAGGCAGATTACAACACATTTTAAAATGTAGACACAACAAATAAATAAAATTCATAAGAACAGAAATAGCAAATCCAATCATAAAACAAACAGCGCAATATCCGATCCCCCCACCATTGCCAACGATGCAGCTGTGCTGATGGAGTGAGCGCTGCATCCAATGGTGGAGGGGAGCGCGATCAGGAGGCCTGCCAGAGGAGGTACATGAAAATATTTTCTGCTTACCTCTGTGTAGGCCTGCTGGTAGTCTATGGGTCTCCTCAGACCCATTGCAGCTATAGTGCTGGCACACGTCCGAGGAGAGAAAAGGGGTGGAGTGGTTCAAAAAGAGGGGATAGGACCCTGGCACATGCTGGTGCCACCAGGATTCACCACCTCTCTCCATCCTCCTTGCACCAAATCATCTCCCCTTCCCCGCCCATGACATGCCCCCATCACCAACTTACTAAGAGCAGTGAAGTCTCTGGAAGCCACTGGCATGCACACTGCGCCTCTGCCCATTTGGCGCAGTGGGCTGAAAGCACGCAACAGTGGCTTGGCTTTCGCGCTACTGCAAAGGGCCTTGCGCTGCTGGAACATGAGTTTTGTCAGCGCAGGACCCAGTTAGGATTGGACATCAAAGCCCACTGACCCAGACCAAAAGCACAACAGAACAGATCAGTTTTAACTGCCCTCCTGAGCACTAGGGCAGGGGGGGGGGCAACTGGGTCTCCCAGCAGAAGAATTTCCTTAGTCTGGGCCCCCTTACTGAAAAGGCCTATCCCATGTCCAGGAAAGGAAAACCAAACATTTGATGGCAACAGGATGTGGAGCAAAGCTTCAGATGATGAATGTAAAGGATGGGTAGGTTCTTGCAGGAGAAGGCAGGAGGTGTGGTCTGATGGTTGAGCTGCCGTACTGCCTGAAGAGCTAAGCAGGAATCTGTGCCCTGGATGGGAGACAAGAATGCTGTACTGACAAGCTGCAGTTATCCGCTGTGGCAGAACGGAGTTGCTGCTGAGTTGACGCACCCCGCAGCAGTGTGTGAGAAGGTCGGCTGGCAAGAACGGTGAACAGTTTGAGAATCTGGCCTGGATTGATTTACGGTTGCTGCGGAAGCTCAAAAGGCGTGCAGCCAGAAGAGATAACCATGCCGTGAAGGAAAACATCTGGTCTGTTGAGGGTTCCACTGTACAATAGTGTAAATCGCCTTGAATGCTGTGTAAAAACAGAGAAAGGCAGTAAATACACAATAAAATAAATAAATAAACTTCAAATATTATGTGGAATGAAGAGAAACGAGCAGCTACAGCAATCCTGAAATGCCCAGAGAAGTTTTGCAAGACAGCATAGCCCAGTTTTGAGGCTCAGCGCAGTGCTAAGTGGCATCCTGGTTCTTATAATGGCCTTTGGTGCCATTATAATTTGCAGGCAGAGCTAATTGTCAAGACCATAAGAAACAACTCAAACTTGGGTCTCATGCTTGATTTTTTGATATGATACAGCCATAGTTTTTCTTTTTTTTCTGAATATATTTTATTTTATTAATATAATAATAAAAAACAATACATAGCATTTTAAAAGGTTACAGCAAGCTCGAAACAAGATATCCTACTAGCATACTAATCTCTGCTTTCTACTTGTAATATCCAACTAACAGCCCAATCCTACTTAAAGATTGGGCGGCCATCCGAGGCCGTTTGCCCGATCCAGTGCTCCGCCGCAGGCTGCCTGCAGCAGGCAGCCCTCGGCGGAAAGTCTACTCAAGGAAGGGGACAATTGTCCCCTTCCCCGAGTGTAACGGCGGCTGGGGCCGATAGGCCTCCTCGGATTTCCGCCAGCTATTTTGCTGGTGGAAGTCGGAGGCGGCCATGTAATGGCCCAGCCGCCCTCTGGAGCCCGGAGGCGATGGAGATATGGCGGACGCCATGTCCCTGCCCCCACCCGGGACGGCTGGGACTATGGCCGCCCTCCCGGCTCTGCCATCCCTCCCCCCGTCCACTGGATCATACCTTTGCTGGGTCCGGTGGCCGCCCGAGTGCTCGGCCAGCGGAGCTGGGAAGGCCAGCCTTGCACCAGCCTTCCCGGCTCTAAAGTCGTCGTCAAACATGCCATACGGCATGTTTGCAACTATTCCAGGCAGCGGACGCTACATCCACCACCCGTAATTTACATAGGATTGCGCTCCAACACTCTGTTTTTTCGGAATATTTTTTATTTTATTAATATAATGATACAGTCATAGTTTTTATGTGGTTTTTGGATGGTGCACATCTTCTGAATGTACCTCACCATAGTAAAAATGTAGGATTTCCTATATTGTGCAGAATTTTAGCTTTTAATGGCTCTCAAGGCTGCATTAAACAAGACAGATTCCCCACACAGGCAGCATTTCGGCATTGACCATTTTCCCTGTCTATTTCATGCACCTGATAAATCGATGCTTTTCTACCCTAGTGCCACAATATAGAGATTTTTGGACTTCAAGTTTTCTCTGGTTTTCCTAGCTTCTATAGATTACTCTCCTAGAATTCATACCATGAACATTTTGAGGAACATCGAGGATGAGTCATCTTGAAATGACAAACGCAAAGACATTGCCTTCTGTTTCCGAAGAAAGACGTATTTCCTTACAGAGAACGCTGAGATTACATGAGTCTTCTGAAAGAACTAGAAGTTCAAAGGAATTAAAGCAGTGTTGACCTGTTTTTCTGGGGAAAGGCAAGACACGTGATATCCTGATTACGAGTTGGTATTGCTCGGGTCCAGCCCATCCGTGAGACCAACTGAGGCTGTCGCCGCAGATAGCAGATTGGCAGGGGGCACCCACGTCCATCCACCTACTCACCTTCACCGCTCCTCCTCTCACTCCCCGATTTTGAAAAAGAATAGGGGGACAAAGTGGAAGATGAAGTGTGGAGAAGAGGAGAGTAGAAGGGGCTAGAGAGTTGGACACTCTAGCCCACCACTCTTGTCTCCTCCACATTTCCTGTTCTGCTCCATCCCCCTCTTCCTTTTCCAAACCAGGTGTGGGAGTAACAGGTGCTGGCACATCTCTGTGAGGCGGGATAGCATTTGGCATGCCTCTTCAGCTGCCGGAAGGGGATGGTCCTGTACCACTCTAGTATGTTCTACGGTGTGGATATGCAGCCCTTTGTGCCTTTGAGTGACTGAGATATGGAGCAAGCAGCAGCCTGGTGCTGGATAGGTAGGCAGGAATGGAGACCTAACCGTACTGTGGCCAGGTGGTCTGTGGGTCCTTTCTGCTCTTCCCCATGCTTCAAACATTCTTGTGGTGTAGCTGTGGTTGCCCACCCCTGTGTTAGACCACAGTCTCCACTAAGGAAAGAGAGAGTGAAGAGTCTACAAGTGTGTCACTGTTCATTTGAGAGGTGTTCCAATGTCCTCCTCTAGCAGCCATTAGTTGTGCTTTTCCCTCAGAATTGACACATCCAATGATTCACTGTATGGACTGAATGATGCATTGCCAACCCCTGGCAAGAGGAAGTGGGGAGGGGATGTGGTCATTCACAGGGAAGATAGTAGCAAAGTCCATTTCTTTCACCTATCAGTCAGCAAGCTTGACCTGAAAGCTTTTATAGGGGTCAGGGAGTCCACACGGCCTCTCCTCCAGCCTGTCCTCATTATTTATTATTTATTTATTTTTCACATTTTTATACCGCCCTTCCTCCAAGGAGCTCAGAGTGGTGTACATACCGTATTTCTTCGAGTCTAAGGCGCCATCGATTCTAAGGCGCATCTTAATTTCAGGAACACCAGTAGAAAAAAAACAAAAACCATCGATTGCAAGACGCACCTCCTTCCTTCAATTTGTCTGCTCTTTCCTCAGCTTGCCTGCCGCTCCATTTCGCCGATCTGATTTTTACCATGCCATTTTGCCCCCTCTGGGGCGAAAGTGGCACGGTAAATTTGGATCCTCATTGGAAAGATCCTCATCAGCTGCAACACCGCTGAGCAGAGGGGCGAAAGTGGCACGGTAAACTTGGATTCTCATTGGCACATCCACTTGGCAAGCACCTTCATTCGTCAGCTGGGGTGCGGGGCAGGCAGACAACTCTCCTCAGTACGCCCCGCACACCTATGCTGACAAGTACTAAGGACTGGAGGCTGCAAAGGCTGGCGAGAGCTGGCAGCAGCTGGTGGAAGGCGAAGGGGGGACTGGGGGCATGCACACTTGCAGGGTGGAGAGCCAGGGCGCTTTCCAGGCTGGGTGCAAGTAGGTTGGAGCGGTGGCGGCAGCAGAAGTAGCATCCCTCCCCCTTTAGGAAGAGGTTCCTAGTCCTAGGGGAGAGTTCATCGCTGAAGCACCTGCCTCGCATTCCAGCTGACAATTGGAAAGGACAGCATTGCAGGCTTTGATCATCTTTGCAGGAAAGGCATGCAGGCTTTAATCGTCAATAGGAGCGCGGAGCAGACACTTCAAGCAGAGGAACTCTCCCCAGCACGCCCTGCCTGCCCTCACTGACGAGTGTGATCTTCTCTGATTCGTCAGCTGCAGCAGGGGGCATGCTGGGGCTGGGGCGAGCTCTCAAGTTCAGGAAGAGAGCGGATTGGGCTAGCAGCCATGGGAGAGCGCCGCTGAACAGAGGGGTCAAAATGGCGAGGTAAAATGCAGAGAAAAATCCCACAAAAAAGGAGGCCATCGATTCTAAGACGCACCCCATTTTTAGAGATGCTTATCTGGGAAAAAAAGGTGCGTCTTAGAATAGAAGAAATACGGTATTTCCTCCCCTCCTTTTGTCCTCACAACAGCCCTGTGAGGTAGGTGGGGCTGAGAGATAGTGACTGGCCCAAGGTCACCCAGGAAGCTCCGTGGCTGAGCGGGGATTTGAACCTGGATCTTCCAGGTCTAAGTCCGACTCCCAAACCACTACACCAAGAGAGGATTCCTTGCTGGTTGGTTTCCCTGCTCCTTCCTTTGACCAGACCTGGGCAGTGGCACACAGACATAATCCATCCCTGACCTCAGGCAAGCCATTAGGAAGGAGAGCAGTGACACCCCCACCCATTTCTCAGGAACACCTCTGGGCCATTATGTTGTTCACAAAATAAGTGCAACAAATGCTCTTATTATAATATATTTCTTTTCTTTTCTTTAGTTTAATCATCATGAGTATACTGTCACACACTCCCCCCCTGAGTGGTAAAAAGGGCAAAACCAGTTTTGGTGTCGTTTGAATGAGAGAGTCCAGAAGATGTAAGGCGTCTTTGTAATACTTGATGTGGAAGCAAAGAGGCGTTTCATCAGGACAGAAGGTTCCCGGGACAGCAACTTGGGCAGCCCCCACTAGTTGCACTCCGGGTTTCAGCTAACTCTAGGTAGAAATTCTCTGTTTCTAAAGCCCTATTGAGGCAAAACGTCCAAACTTGTAGGGGGGGGGGGGCAAACAAAAGCATACCAGCCAGCTAGCCCTATGCTGCAGAGGGTAGCACCAAACAGACATGAGGAGTGTTCCTCGCTCAGTATGATGTGAATCCTTGAACCTCCAGGGTTCCACGTTGCATGAAGGAACTCTCTCCACATACAGGCTTGCCCTTGACAGACAAACACTGACGGACACCTGGGAGAGTGACTAGCGGGGGCGGGGAGGCGGGGGGGGGGGCATGCAGCATGCCTAGCTAGCATGCTCTCATTTTAGGAAGAGTGCTTCCTGAAACAGCTTTGTGTCATCTCTGTATCTTGTGTCATCTCTGCAACTGATATTTTTGTGTTTCTCTCTCACACACATGCACGCTTCTTTCCTCTCATTTGAAGAGATATCAACTTCTCTCTGAGTACCTTATTCAAAATCACAGAGGAATTCCTAACATTTCTAACCATCTAAGCATTAACTCAGAAACGATCTCAGAACACCAGCTGACCAGCATTCTGACTCACAAGGAAGGGTTGGTCAGCAGCAGCCATAACAATACTACCTAAGATTAGAACAGGTATTTGAATCGTGCTGTGATTCTCTCTCTCTCTCTCTCTCTCTCTCACACACACACACACACACACACACACACACAGAGAGAGAGAGAGAGAGAGAGAGAGAGAGAGAGAGAGAGAGAGAGAGAGAGAGATTTGCTTCCATTCACACTTTGCAAGGATTGCAACTTGAAATGACTCCCACCCCACCCACCCCTGCTTGACATCATTCAGGTTCTGTCCCCATCCACGCCACTGGCTTAGCCCAAGTCCTAAATTCATGTTTGTAAAAGAAAGGAAAGACGAAGGGAAGGGGGGGGGAAGGATTTGGATTTGGCAAGCGCATGGGCCTTTAAATGCAGCCTTGCAGATTCCCAAAATACATGCTGAATTCTCAAAAGATGCTGAAACAGGAACTTTGGTTTCTTATAAAATTAGAATGTATTATTTTCCCCTCACTGAAACTGAACTATCTATCTAGGATGTCAAGGAATTTTTTTTTAGAAAAAAAAAACTCTGAGTCCTGGTGTTCTCAGTGGGAGTTGCATATTATGGCAGTGTTGTTGGAAGGCTTGCTCCGAAGGAGAGAACTGTTATTGCAGGGTCAGCTTCCAAGTGATCATTAATGTTTACAGTTTCAATAGCAGCTTGCATTGCTATAGTAACCCTTAAAGGCACATTCCTCCAAAGGACCAGATTGGAAGGAAAACAAATCCTTGTCATTCCCCCCCCCCCCGAAAATTCCTAACATGGTAATTGTCTCTCTGTCATGCATGTGTATCACTATACAGTATATATATTTTACACAGAGGTACAGAAGAAAATGGGTCTCTTGTTCAAATGTCACGTGGTTGAAGTCAACAGAATTTGGCTAGTCTTCTCATTTTTAGATGCATAACTTTTGTCCCCTACAGTGAAAGGAGTTTTAATAAGGTTTTGCCAGCAAAGCTTTTTCGTAAGGAATTTGATGACTATTAGCACAGCCTCTAGGAACCCTAACACCACATGAGAAAGGAAGCCATGCCACTTCATCCTTAGAATATATTTACTGTTGTGTTTGTTAATTTCTTGAAAGTTTTATGAGTACCCCCAGTTAGTATTTTATCCCAGTCCCAGATGAGTACAAGAGTTTACAACAGATTTCCATTTAAACAGCAACCCATTTAAAAATAGTTACCCTTTCACCGTTCATTCACATTTCTAAAAACAACAAATTTGAGCTTGTTTTATGTTTACATAAATTCATGCTTGCATTCTAAAGGTGACTGAAGGTTTGCACAATGAAAGAGACCAGTGTATGCAGAATTCAAGGTAATATATTGAAATAATTGTTTTACTTTCTGGAACCCTTATGATCAGAATGCATTTTTCATACTTGGGCAGTCCAATCCTGTGTATGGATACCCGGCCGGCCTAAAGGTATCGTCCCCTTCCCTCATTCCCTTCCCTCAGTGCAACAATCGTCCCCTTCCCTCAGTGCAACCCAGCCTAGGCCCAATGGGCCTACTTGAATGTATGCCAGTTCTGGAGCTGACGTACAGTCAAGGGCCGGGTATCAGGACAAACCGGGCCGGGGAAGGGCTAGGGATATCGGCAGGGCTCGCCGCCGATATCCCCGCCCTCCCCCCGCCCGGTTTGGCCAATGACTGCCCTCCCCCCGCCCCTGCACCGGTCGGTGCAGGGCTTATCTGGTGTAGCGGCCGTAGGGACGGTCCCCCGGCAGGCCACGAGCTGCTGGCCATTGCCTCGGTGGCCCTTACTCTCCGGGTGGTGCAAAAGTGCTTTACGGCACTTTCACGACACTCAGTGCCTGGGGAGCACGTGCTCTCACAGCACATCGTTGCACAGGATTGTGCTGTAAAAGTTTCAAGCTGATTCTTAAATGTGTACAGGGGAATGGGTTTGGGACTAAGGTCTATTTCTGTATCCTCCCTGTAGCCCACCACCTTGCACCTTCTCTTCTCAAGGCTGAAATAATAAATCTCAGCCACATTGTGTTTCATACGGCAGAGGAGGGGATAAGCTGGCAGCAACACAAAGTTTCGGTTTCGGGGGCCCCTCCCGCCCTTGCGCTGTTTGGCTCCAAAAAGGAGCCAAAAAGCACCTGGGAGGGCGTTTCCGCGCAGCAGAGGCGCACTACGTCAGGGCGGGGCGTGGGGGCGGTGGCGGCCCCCACCCCACAAAGATCTCAGTTTGTCTCTGATTTCAAGTACCCCCCCCCCCCAAAAAAAAAATCATTCGCAAATCATGGTACTGTACCTGGTTATCACTCTGGGCCATCCTTGTGTCCCAGAAATTGATAAGCTGGAGTGAGTTTAGGGGCAGACAGCAAGATGGTGAGGGGTCTAGAAACCACATCCTGTGAAGAACTATTACAGGAGCTTTGTAAATTTAGCCTGGAAAAGAGAAGACCAGGGGGAGATACGACAGCCATCTTCTAGTATCTCAAGCGCTGTTACACAGATGAAAGGGAGGGCTTCCTGTCAGTGGTTCCTGAGAGGGCAGAACTAGAACTAATGGGTTGAAACTATAGGGAGGTAGATTTCGGCTAGTCACGAGGAAGAATATCCTAATTCTATGAGCTGTCTGGCACTAGAGCAGTCTGCTTCATGCAGCTATAGGCTCTCCCTCACTGGAGAAGTTCCAAGCAGTTGCCTGCCTTGAACAGGGGGTTGGACTAGATGACCTCCAAGGTCCCTTTCAACTCTAACATTCCCCTTCTTGGTCTCCATTTGCACCATGTTTCCTTTCATTTCCTGCTCCTGTGCACATCATACAGGCACATGGTCCTAGTACAATGCCAGCTCCAGATTACTGAGGGCCCTAGAGCAATGTCCTTTAATGGACCTCCCATGGCATCTTCTCCCCATGGCACCCCTGATGGTGCATTGGTGCTACCATTGCCCCTGGCACAGAGGGTTCAGAGGTCAGCCCAGCCAGGTGGGCTATCTGATGAGGGTGGGCCCTCAGCCAGTGCCCAACCTGGCCAGTCCCAGATGGCACACTGCCCTTACGTCTTGGATAACCATCATTATAGGCAGTCACTGGTTGGCCGGCAAAAGCACTGTTTTCTCCCCTCTCAGAGTCCTATTCCATCCTGTTTGTAATGAAACCTAACAATGGCAACTCTGTTCTGTCCACCCACATTCGTAGCTTTCCGAGCAATTTGTGGAGACATAGCGGTTGATCCTCTAGCTGTTGTTCCTTTCCAGTTGGGTGGTGTCCAAGCTTTGCCTACTTTGTCCTCCTTACCAGCAACAAGATACAAATCAGTTTGGAAACAAGTTTCCATTGCCTAATTTGTACTGGTTACTGGTAGAAGATAAATTTCACTACAAAGAGAGCTGCCTTAGATCATGATCAAGGTGATGCCGAAAGCCCTGCCCCATCCTGAAATGGGGAAGTCCCTACTTTATAAGGATCTCCAACAGAAGAACATTGAGTCAAAAGAAGATACACACATTTCATTGTTCCTATTTTCTCATGTAAAATAGGGGAGTGGGCTAGGGGATCTCCCTTATGAGAAAAGGTGTTTGGGTCTCTACAGCGTTTGGGGCTTTTCAGTCAAGAAATAAGGCGCCTGAGGGGGAGCATGATTGAGACATATAAAATTATGCATGGAATGGAGAGAGTGGATAGAGGGATGGTGTAGTGGTTTGGGAGTCGGACTTAGACCTGGAAGATCCAGGTTCAAATCCCCGCTCAGCCACGAAGCTTCCTGGGTGACCTTGGGCTAGTCACTATCTCTCAGCCCCACCTACCTCACAGGGTTGTTGTGAGGACAAAAAGGAGGGGAGGAAATATGTACACCACTCTGAGCTCCTTGGAAGAAGGGCGGTATAAAAATGTGAAAAATAAAATAATAAATAAAAAATTCTTTTCCCTCTCAAACAACACCAGAACCAGGGGATGTCCACTAAAATTGATTGGTGGGAGAATTAGAATAGACAAAAGAAAATATTTCTTTATCCAATGTGTAATTAATCTGTGGAACTCATTGCCACAATATGTGGTGATGGCACTTGGCCTGGATGTCATTAAAAAGGGATTGGACAGCTTTATGGAAGAAAGGTTCACCACAGTTTACAAGTCATGATGCAGTCATCATCCGGCTTTCAGAGGTTGCCTGTCTCTGAATGCCAGATGCAAGGGAGTGGCGACAGGATACAGGTATCTTGTTGTCTTGTGTTTTGTTCCCTGAGGCATCTGGTGAGGCCACTGTGAGATACAGGAAGCTGGACTAGATGGTCCTTTGGCCTGATCCAGCAGGGCTCTTCTTGTGTTCTTAATCCTTCTTTTAAGACAATGCATTTCCTCTTCCTCCGGTTCTTTAATTTCATCCCTAATAGTACAAGCGAATGTTTTCCGTAAAGCTATCATAACTCCCTTCATTTCAGAAGGAGCCACAGACCCTAAGTTCCATCTTTCACTCTTGCATTGACGAGCGGAAACTTGATTCAATCACTGCAGCTTCAAATTTTTCATTGTTTGAGTTAGTCATTTTTATGTAGTCATTATCGGTCCAATCCTAACACACACACACACACACACACACACACACACACACACACACACACACACACACACACTGGTGTAACTAGCGTTGCATTGGCAGAGGATGCTTTATGGATGTTGCAAAGCAGCCTTTGCCGAAATGCACTGCAGGCCCACCGGCAGGGAGGCCACAGTGGCCTCCCTCCCATGCACCGGTGGGCCCATGGACACCCGGCAGAGCAGGTAAGCCCACTCAGGGGGTTGGAGGGAGGAGGGGTTGAATGGAGTGGGGAGAGGACATTACCTCAGGGTAATGTCCCCTTACCCCGAGGAAACCTTCAGCAGCTGAAAATCCCCTCGCGGGATGCAGTGAAAGCCACATGCAGGGATTTAGGTAGGATTGGGCAGTATACGTGTATAGCATGGGCAGGGGGGTTGGCTCAGTTGGTAGAGTGGCCGCCTCATATGCCTGAAGATCTGAGGGTGGCAGTTCGAGACCCGTCGAGAGTTGTCGACATGCCACTGACAAGCTGCAGAAGCCTTGGTGGGAGAGAGAATTCTGCAGCTGGCACACTGAGTGGGAGGCAGTGTTGCCGTCAAGTTGATGTGTGAGAGGCGAATGCCAGAGAGAGGTCAGACCCTGAAGGAAACCACCTGAAATGAGCGTTCTATGCAAGATTAGACATTGGTAATATGCAAGAACCGCTTTGGTTTAGATAGCCTGCCTATGTAAACTGCCTTGAATTAAAGTCTGGGGAGAAATCTGATGACCTGAGAAAGGTGGTATATAAATACTGGTATTATTATTAATAATATTTATTATTATTATCAGCATTATTAGCATTATAAGCTCTTTAAATCTAACACTATTGTCAGTCAGAACATATATTCTCTTTGTCCAACTTTTACATAACTAGTGACCCATTCTGGGCTTTGAAAGTCCAGCTATACCCCCTGGGTTATGGCTGCCAGTCCAGAGTGCTCTCGTAGCATCACACGGTCAAGAATAATAGTTGTCTCCCTCGCCACCAAGCCTTTGGTACATCTAAAAAAAATCAGACTTAGCAGACATCTGAGTATATGGGTCCAACTGCATATTGGGTCCCTCATGATCCGAACCAACACTTATCTCATCACAGAGAGATGAAAAAAATATATATTACTACTCGTTGAGAGAACAATTATGTTCTCTTAATTAGGTAAATCTTCTCTCAGCAATACCTTTAAGCTTGAGAACCTTCAAGAGTAAATATGGATGTGAGTGAGGAAGCTAGAAACACACCAGAACAACAAAACTGAAAACATTTTAGAAGCTTGGGTTGTTACCCTGCTCTCCATCTCATAGGCAACTCTCCTCTCATGAAAATCACACGTTCACAGCCCAATCCCATCCTTTCCCTTGCCATAGCATGCAGCCATGCCAAAACAAGGTGTGCTGTATGCTATGGTGGTGGTGGTGGTGGTGGTGGTGGTGGGGAGATCAGGAGGCTTGGGAGGAGAAAGGGAAAATAGTTTCCTTACCCCTCCATAAGCTTCCCGCTCGCCCATACTTCTCCTCGGACCTGCACCAGCTCTTTAGCTAATGCAAATCCGAGGAGACCAAGAGGGTGTGCCCGCTGCTATTGGAGCGGATAGCACCCAGCACAAGTTGCCCACATTGGGTGCTACCCCCTCCCGCCTCCATCACCTCTCAGCCTTCTGCCAAGGACCCAGAGTTCTGGTGGCACAGGGGTGGTGGTGCTGGCGACTGGCTGCAGTGCTGGAGGTCCTACTTGAGTTATGCACACACAGGCACCAACACCTTACAAAGAATTAGCCTCACGCCTGCAAAGTTATTTTTCAGCCTGTCGGTCTTACTTGCAGCTTAAGGAATAGCACCGTTGGTACTTTTTTCTGTTGCTCTCTGAATGTTAATACTGTCTAACCCAGTGATTATTCTCTTCGCTGGGATTCCATTTTGAATGAAGATTAAACATGGGTGGGCAGGCCAGGAGAGGATAGGATTAAATCTAAGCATTTGTTGGCAGCAAGAGTCCTTCATTCCTTCATAAGGAAATACTTGTAACATGTAAAGGGATAATAAAGAGAAGAATCATGTCAGATATTCTAGTGAATGTGTGAGAGGTGGGAACAGAACTGCAGCTGCAGGCCCCGCCCCTGTCCTAACACGTCGCAGGGCTTTCCACGGATGCTGTAATGAAAGCGCATCGGTCATCGGACACCTCAGACGTGTCCATTAGGCTGTGAGCCAGTGAGATGTAGTGATTAGCATGTCAGAACCTTAGAGACCTGAGTTCAAATTGCCCCTGAGCCATGAAACTCGCTGGGTGCTCTTTGACCAGTCTCTATCTCACAGGGTAGTTGTGAGGCTAAAAGGAGCAAAGCCATATACACTTTGGGAGGGGAGGGTATACAATGAATAACGCATCTGAAAGGGACCGTGATTTACTGACAGCCCATGCAAACTGCCTTTCCACCACTAACCACAACCATCTTTTTTCTGTCCATATAATCCTTCGGGACCATCGAGTCCAACCCCTGCCAATGCAGGCTGTCCACATCCCTGATAGATGGCGATCCAGCCTCTGCTTCATGAGGCTTTCGTTAGTCATTTTGTGGAGATGGTTTTTGTATTGTTTGAATTGTAATAAGAAAATTAAGAGTGTTGGGTTAGATCTGGAAAGCCTGGGAAATTGTACCTTGGAGCAGGCATTTCATCAGATTAAAACTAGACTGCAAGACATAGATCAGCAAGAGTTGTGGGGAGATGCTGATAAAACCTGTTCCCCTCTCTCGTTACATCTTGCATTCAGCTATGGACAAATGGCAGAATATCTGTTAATTCTGAAATGCCCCAGTGAGCGTAGGGCATTTTCCCTGGCCAGAAACAATGTTTTTCCTTCAGCTGTGACTTCTGGTAGATTTAGGGGTATTCCTCTTGAAAGTAGGACTTGTACCTGCTCTATTGGGGGAGTGGAGTCAGTGCAGCACATTGTTTTGTACTGCCCTTTCTATTCAGACTTGCGCAGGGTTTACCTTGAGGGCCTTTTGATTAAGAAATCAGGTTGTGCTGACCCTGATAAGGTTCGGTTTATCCTTGGGGGGACTGAAGTGGAGCTAACAGAAAAGGTGGCCTATTATCTGAGTGCTATACTTAAGAGGAGAGAAAAGCGTTTTTCTACAGTATAGATTTTTATTAATTTATGAGGTGTTATAATATTTTAATGTATAACATATTGACCAAGATTATTAAGGTTCATGTATGTATGTTTGTTTCTGTTTACGTCTATGTTAATGTATGTGTATACATGTAAGATGCCAATAAAGGTTTTGGAATTGTAATATCGTTTGAAATGTTTCTTCTGTAAATCACCTTGAGGACAAAATCAGTCAAAAGGCATCGCTTCAGACCAGCACTTGTTGCTTTAAACATGTCAATGTACTGCATCTGAACTAGATGTGAGGTTTGTTGGCAGCTCACACCCATTTTCTACTTGATTGACAGTGGCGCAATCCTATCCAACTTACACCACCGGTGTAACCAGCAGTGCAGCGAGAACAGGAGGCCCCAGAAAGGGTGTTCAAATCCCAAAGGGGGATTTAAAAGGGATTTAAATCTCCCCTCCCCTCCAAAGCCTCCCACCATGCCCTCCCCCACTGGTTACACCGATGGTGTAAGTTAGATAGGATTGCACTGTTAGTCAGTGTGATAAACAGTCCAATCCTATTGATGATTGGGCTGCTGGGAGGAGCGTGTTGCAACAGCGGAAGCCACATTCGCTGGATGGGGGTAGCAAGAGGATGATGCCAACCAAGCCACTGTTTCAGGTGCAACTTGGCCTCTGACCGGGCCTGCATTGACTGCAGGGGTTCTCAGTGCGTGTTGCAACCCTTGGAGGGTCACAGGCAGCGTAGAAGGGGGTTGCAGAATTCTGAAGAGCTCGGTTCAGTTTCTAGAATCTCAAGACAGGACTGGGGAAGTCTGAAACCCCAGAAAGCCACTGCCAATATGTAAAGGCCATACTGATGGAGCCATTGTCTTACTCAGGAGGTGTGGTCTAGTGGTTGAGCTGCCGCCTTGCCTGAGGAACAACTAGGACAGGACCGGTTCAAGACAACTGGAAGCTGCTGGCAAGCTGCCAACAAGCTGCGATATCTCTGCTGACAGGCTGATATAGCCTGTACTGACCCTCTGTGGAAGAAAGGAGTCGCTGTTGGACAAGCTCGGTTCAAAGCCGTGTGCAGCCAGAAGAGATACCACACCGTTGAAAGGAAACAGCGGGAGAAGTTGGGTTCTATGCAAAGAGAACATTTATTTAAAAATCCCTACGGTGGTTTAGAAAACCCTGCCTGTGTAAACGACCTTGAATAAAGTCCAAGGAGAAACCTGATGACACATAAAGGCGGTGTTTAATACAGATACTATAACTACTCCTATTACTCAAGTGGTTCTCAAAGTATGGGTCAAGACTGCTTATAATATTAGGGGAGATCAAGTAAATCTCTATATCAGGGGTTCTCAACCCCTGACCGGCTGTGTACCACCTCCGGCGCTGCTCATTCTTTGCGTACAACTGGAAGTGACTGGTGATTATGTCAGTGCCAGTTTATTCCGGGTTTTCACATTTTCGGAGCCAGAAAACGCAGGTAGAAAGGTCAGGGAGGGTGAGAGGGTCCTTCCCAACACTCCTGAGAGGCTCAGCCAAAGGCTGGAGCCTCTCAGGAGTGAAAACGCTGCACGAAAATGCTACCGAAAACGCTGCTTCAGAGCGGGGTTCCAGTGGACCGGTGGTCCATGTACCACCTCCAGTCAGCCAGAGTTCCACTACTGTTATGCGTACCACCGGTTGAGAACCCCTGCTCTATATTATTATTAGGGGTCACAGTAACATAAAGTTTGAGAACCCCTAATTTATTGGATACTTAACTACACCATAGCTGTGCTTTCCCATCATTTTTTGCCCTCTTCTCCCATCTTCTCCCATGGATTTCAAGTACACTAGATCCTATTTTTTCCTTGCTTATTAAAGATGCCCCCTTCCCTAAATTTCCCTGTATATTAATTTTCTGTAATTCACTCATCTGTTTTAAGTGCTTTTTAATTGTTTGAAATATAGCTTAAACAACCTGTAACCACCTATAACAGGAGCCACTGAAGAATGTTAGACCAGTATCAGATATCCTCCAGTTAATGACGGACCGTGGGCACAAGCCAGCATACAATCATATGTGCTTAATTCCCACCAAGCTCAATGGATGCATAACTCTGCAATGGATCACATCGGTTGGGATTGGTTCTTATTTGCTTTAACTGATCTGTTTCAAATCTACACATCATTTGCAGAAGAGTTATCTCATGGATCTCATTGAAGTCATTGTTTGAAGTCATTGGCTTAAGGCCTCAAGCCAGACATTGTGCAATCGAACAAGGATCATATTCTGAGAGATCTTCAGTCTTGAAAGAGTGCCAGTTTGCTTCCACTTATCCTCTGCTTGTATCATTGGGAATATTGAAAAGATGCCATAAGTCTCCCTCCAGGGCTCTTTCCTGCACAGGAAACCAAACCTGATAGCGCTGACCCGGGACAACTCATCGCTTGAAGAAGTGGGAAGCATGTAAGACAGGCTTGGCATCAGCAGATGGTACCTGCAACTGCCGGGAGGCCAGTGCCCCAACAGGGCCCACCACTGATGCATGTACTGGACCCCCCCTCTTTCCAGTGCCCCTTTTGGTGCAGGGTAGCTGATGACAACCCTTGTTATTTTCACAATGCCCTGTAATGACACTACCAGCGCAGTCCTATCCAACTTACACCACCAGTGTAACCACCAGTACAGCGAGAATGGGAGGCCCCAGAACGGAAAGGGGATTCAAATCCCCTCCAAAGGGGGATTCTTTATTTGAATCCCCTTTCTGTTCTGGGTTCTCCCATTCTCATTGCACTGCTGGTTACACCAGTGGTGTAAGTTGGTTAGGATTGCGCTGGTACACATCAGGGACACTGTGGGGAAACCCAGATGGCAACTGGCAGCCACTAAAAGCCCTGATTCTGTTTCCACCTACAACGTGAAACACCACCACCTACCAGCATGAAAAAGTTTAAAGACTTTCCCTTGCCAAGACTTTTCCTTGCCACCACTCTCTTCTTTCATGAACCCGAGGATTGGAGGGGGCCTAGTGGAGGGCACTTTTCCCAGGGCCCCCTCAAACCCAGAGCTGACATAACACTATTATCAGTTTCCTCAGCCTGGAGAAGACATGGAGTGATGATGAAGAAAGTCTCTCTGAGCATACCTAGAGTGTATATTTTAATTTTACTCTAATTTTAATTGTTTGCCACTTTGTTTGTAGAATGTTCTCAAAGGCCGGATATAATGTAAATATATAAAACCAATGCCTAAACTGGGTCAAGCTTGCAATCTTATGTGTACTGATTTGGGAGGCAGATGGAGACAGGCTCCTTGTGTGTGTGTGTGTGTGTGTGTGTGTGTGTGTGTGTGTGTGTGTGTGCGCGTGCGCTTGCTTGCCCTTCCAGTCTCCTCTGGTGTCTTATGGATGGGCTTGTAAGGGTACCTTTGAGCATGTCCATGCTCGTTATGCATGTGTGACTGTGGGGGATCTCTTCAATCAAATGGGGATTCAAGCAAATGTAGGGCTTATAATTCAACGCACACATTTGTGAGATGCAAAAACAAATGGATCGTTATTTTATTCCTCTTTTCTATTAAAAAAAGTGTCTTACAAAAGAACAAGTATAATCAAAGTTCAAATTAAAAACAAAAATAAAATCCTAAAACATCCGTTCAAAACGACAACCGAACGACATTAAAACAATAAACAAAACATTCCTGCAAGTAGCCAATCAATAGTTGCTCCAAAGTCTGTTGCTTTTTATTTTATTTATGTACAGTATTTATTTTAAGTCCTCAGAAGCCATCGAAAAACGCAATGAGAGAGAGTCCAGCAGCATACCGCCGCGGGGAGGGCGTTTGACAGATGCAAACATGCTTTGCAAACAGAAACTCTTCCATTATTTTGTCATTGATAGCTTGACCGTGTTGTGAGATGGGGATTCGAGGTCGTGAATGAGGCTGCAATACTATGCACTCTTTACTTGGGAGTAAGCCCCATTGAACACAATGAGACTACTTCCAAGTAGACATCCATAGGATTGTGCTGTGTGTGAGCCTCTGTCTTTAGCAGCATCACGATTTCACCTTCTGCCCACAATCCTCGACCCTCTTACCCTGCCACGATCTCTGCTAAATTCAGAGGGTTGAAAAGTGGGATGGACGATTAGGGGCCCAATCCTGGAGGGAGACACTAAGGCTACACGCTTACCTGCGAGTCAGCCCCACTGAGCTCAATGGGGCTTGCTTTTGAGTAGACATGCCTAGGATTGCGCAGCGCAATTTGCGCTGTAAAGCTCATAGAAATGGCGTGCCTTGTTGTGTCCCTCCCTCCCCATAGGTTTTAAGGAATGGTCCTGCTAGGGTTGTCCCATTCAGAACTTGAACAAGGTCCCTTTCGTTCACTCCGAAACTGTCTTATAGTCGTGTGTCCCCCCCGCCCCCCTTGAAGAACCCACTCTTCCTTCCTCTTTAAGAACGGAGCAGAGCAGCGAGAGCGTCCAGGGTGGAAGGAGTTAAGGCTGGAAGCACAAGACACGTTGAGGGGGAGTAGCCAACGCCGAGGCAGCACAAACATCACAGCGCATTCCTGGGTAGTCCTCAGCTGCCAGCATCTGATTAAAACCATATCTCTCGCTGTGAGTGGCTAACTAAACAGGAGGCTTGAGTACAACTGAATATTTAACCGGACCTGCAGTGGTAGTAGGGATCATCATGCACCGAGCTGCGCGGATCTAGTCTGGTAAGTCGAGGCGCGGCTGCGAGGGAGGGAGGGCGGACTGACTCTCGGGAGGCAAGTTTCTGAAATCTAGAGGTGTCTGCTATTCATACGTTCAAGTGGTATCGAAGGTTGTTTTTTTAAGTGTCTATAGGAGGCGGTCGGCTGAGTCCTAGAACGAAATGGACTAGCGGCATTGTCAGTTTAATTTTAGGTTGGAAGTTTCTTAAGTACTCTGGCGTTGCCGGTTTTGTTTGAGCAGTGGTTTTGTAATACTCTTGTAGTTGAAGTCTGTCTTAAAAAAAATAAGCATATGGGCTTGCCCCCTACTGATGGAAAAAAATGTAGCTTTCTCAATTTTTCTCCTTCTCTCTTCTTCTCTTCCCCCCCCCCAAAAAAAAAAACCCTGGTCTCTGATCATCTCGCCAAACATTGCTGTGTCCAAGTTTAGCTTCCCAGCTGAGCCTACTTAATGGGCAAGATCATTTTAATGTGTTTTTTTTCTGATTAACAAATGTTAGCTAAGGCTGAACGTCGTTAATGCTGAATAACGTTCCTGAATGAATAGTGGGAGCTGTAAGACTTGCTGCATACAGCCTTATATTGAGAAATCTAGCCTTTAAAAAAATCTATCCTCAGTGCCAAAAGAGTGCTGACTGAGAGCTTTTAAAGGAATTTAACAGTCTTGCCAACCTTGGGTGGTGGGGGAGGAGTAAAAGAATGAATGGGGGCAAAAAAAATAAATTCAGAGCCATCTGTAAATACTGTGTATGTGCCTGGGTAGGAAACTTGGCTTGAAGATTGTCCTAGCAGAAACTAGGTGGAAACTACCACTGTAAAACCAGACCCTGGTGGGGTGGGGGGCTGGCCTGGGATGTCAAAGGAAAATAAACAAATCCTCTGTATGGAGAGGAAGGGGCTGAATGAAGGCAGGCAAATGTATACAAACAAACCTTGTCATTGTTGAAATGGCTGTGCTAAAGCACTACGTCTGGACCTGTTAAATAAAATAAGGTAGCAATTAAGTTGCAAGAGGGCAGACAATTGAGACTCCCTTAATGTTAGGATTGTAGACTTGATATGATATTCAGTGAGTAGCATCTACTGTGTGTGCTTGTAGAGCTGTTAACTTTACACCAGGTCCTGTTCAAGGCTATGGTCTTGGAGAATAGCTTGCCCTGGAGCAGAAGCTCTCTCCCAGGTGTACATCTTCTCCATTACCACCACCTTGCACAAGTGGCAATAACAGTGAGTGCAACAAGTGATGAGGTGGTGGTAAACTGTCGCTCTAACACTGGCTGAATTGGGATTTGGTGTGTGGCTTAACAAAAAAGCTGGAACCATCCCTGGAGCTTGTTGCTGGGGGGAGGGGGTGGCTAGCTTGGAAGTTGCTTTTTGAACATCTCTTGGGATTCGGTTCCCTTTCTCTGCCATGCTAGCTGAGGAGTGAGGGAGATTATCTTGTGTAGGGTAAAGTGTCAGAATTAATGTTTGGCACTATGGAGTCATAACTTGGAACATGTATGCTAATTAGCAAGTTGCAATGACTTCAAGAACAATTTCAGGCATCGGCTTTGGAAAGGGTGCTCAATTCTTGTGACTTCAGGTTGAAGGAAGGAGTCTTGCAAGGCATTTGGGGAGTGTAGTGTTAGCACTATCAATAAGTATCTCCTAAGAGTATAGGGTTGCCACCTTTTTGACTGACCTTGCTCATGTGTAGCTGGACACATACAGATGTAGTAGGTGGAGCATTGTCTGCCAATTAAGCACCATGCCAGAAAAAGCTTCACCTGTCTTGTTTGGCTGCTGTTAAAGGCAAAGACTACTGAACATTAATCTCTATTAATGGGAATTATAGGAAAACGCCTCTATACATTCTTGGAATACTTCTACTTGGGAATCAGAGTTTAAAACTATTGATCTCTTCCTAATATGTATTGGTTGAAGCAAGTAGAGGTGGAAGGAGCCAAATATTGTTGCCCTAAAATAGAAGCAAGTCTTGCAGAAAGATGGGATGGAAGGAGGTGGGGCAGGTGTCTTCATGTAGCTAAAAGATCAGTTGGCAAGCTGTGTCATAGAATAGAACTAGATCTCGGGTATGCAGGATAGATACGTTGCATATTCTACTCTATAGTAATATTTCAACTATTTCAACTAACTAGGTACAATACTAGCGCTGCTTCAGTCTACTATTGTTGCTACAGCAAACTTTCAATGCATATGCTAACTGGGCAAGAGGCACTCTTTCAATTGATGCTGCTCTTGCATTTAGCAGGGGGAGAGTGACTGCCCCCATTTCACCCTAGCACAATGCCTTTTCTGGTGGCTGTTTGCTGGTGGTGTTCTGCATCTTTTTAGACTGTGAGCCCTTTTGGGGTAGGGAGCCATTTAGTCATTTGATTTTGTCTGTAAACTGCCTTGTGAACGTCTTGTTGAAAAGCGGTGTATAAATACTGTTGATGATGATGACATGCTGCTAATACAGAACTTAAAAAACAGGGATAGGAGCAGTAGTTCCTATTCAGCAGGTGGAACTTCAACACATGTATTTGGAGGCTTATGTGGAACTATTTGAATTCATCAGGGGTGCTTTGCCATAAAAAGGGCAGTGATGGTTTCTGCAATGGCACATATTCCTTGGGCAGGTACTTCCTGGGGCTGAGCCCTGTAAGATGCTTTACCATTGTCCTGGCTTACTTGAGGTTACTGAGCCAGTTAATGACAGAGGTGATACTGTATTTGAAGCATGGCTTCTTTGAGTGCTGTCCTGCACCAACTCTGCAATGTGTGAATTGAACTATCCTGCAGTATTGAGTTGCAGAGTGTCCAGTTCTGTTCCTAGAAATTAAAGTTCTGACTAAGAGGCTGCAAGAACTAGTTTGCTTTATTTAAGGGCAAAAGCCCAGTACTTGTACTGAGCTAGAACTACTGTACTTCTTGAAAAATGAGTGCACAGTTGCCTGTTGATGTACAGTGGACCCTTTCTAACTGTAGACTTGGGACCCATGGATTCATCTCTCCATGGATCCCAGACCCGCAAGGGGCCATTATGAAAAGTTTAAAATGGCATTTCTTACCTTTTGGCTTGCAAACTACCTCATTTTCAGGGCTGTAGAATGCAGAATCATGCTCCTACAGCCTCTTCCGGGTCACTGGACTTCTCCCTCCCTTCCCCAAGGTCGCCCCAGAATGTACTGGGGCAAGCCTGGAACAGATCCCCTGCAGATAGCAAGAGCCCATTGTACAACATGTGAGACATGATGTTATGTGAGACATGATGTTATGTAACTCAGAAGTAGCTCTGAAATGATGTGTGATAGGAAGGAGAGCAGGGATATCTTATGACTTGAAATAGATTTCTTCAGTCTTGGTAGTAATAAAACGTAACCTGAAACGGGAGTTGAACTGTTAAAGTGGGGCAGCTGAGGACCATGTAATGGCACAGAACTTTTGCTTCCTGGTGGCTTGACAGCTCCGACTGTCAAATAACATGCAAGGGATGATCAATATAGGCCTTATCCTAGAAAGGTGTTGTGTGCCCTTGGTAACTTAAGATGCTATTACTTGGCCAATCCTTCTGTAGGGCAGTGTGCGGAAGGGAGCACGTGTGGGAAAGCCAGCTTGCCCTGCCTGGACAGAGGCGAATTCTGCTCAAGAGCAGTTCATCTGTGCTAAACAAGACCAGTCTTGAAACGCGAGGATAACCAGCCCTGTTGCCTCCAAATGCTACTCGCACTTGAGCAGCGTTGTGATAATGACGTGACTGGCATGAGCAGGATGGCACAACTTCTCAATTGCTGTCTGAGTTCAAGTTGTATGTCTTAAATCTGCCCACAGCCTGGCACTAGGGTGAAGACTCGCCTTACTTGGCTCTCCGCCTTGGCCTAGGGCTTTCTGGCATTGCATTGGGTCTCAGGATAGATGCATAGTCATGCATTTGCCCCAAGTGTAAGGAATTGCAGTTGAGGATTAAGCTGGATTAAGTGTTGGTTTGCCTCTTGTGCATTGATCTGTGCTTGGCTTCTCTCTTTTCCAGCCTAGACACTCTGTACTCCCAGGGCCCTATTGCACAAACCTTGTGCAACTTCTCCCACAACTGCAGAAAACCAGCTTGTTCACTTTTATAAAGTGGAGACCCCCCCTTCACCTATCACAAGGCGATAAGGTGGCAGAATTTTCTAGAACTTGAAATCGGTGCAAACTTCTAGAAGCTTAAGTCTAGGGAAGATACAGGTGATGATCATCCTGCTAAGCAACTACTAAATGCCATAGTATCCATAACTTGTGTTGAAAAACCAAATCGTGTATCCTAATCTCTGCAAGCAAGTCCTAAATTGAACATGCTCAAATACTGTTTTTCAGTCACTTTACTTCAAGACTGGAGTAGGACCCCTGCTGACAGCCTTGGACTTGTTGACTGGGACCCTGGTTGGCTGGCTTCTCCCTTATGTTTGAAGTATGGCAGGAGGGGGAGAAGCAGTTATACTTCTTGGTGACAGGAAACATAGCTAGATCTGGGGATTCTCCAACACTCTTAAACTCAACTTGCCAGGCAGTCTATAACGGTGAATACTGTACGAGGTGCAACCGCTAGCTTGATAGGAAGCTGTGGCCTCATGACAACTCCTAGGAAATAAGAGCAGAAAAGAAGAGATGGCACTAATATAGGCTGTCGGTGTAGCTGGCAGGTTCTTATTGCCTTTATAATGCAGGGAAGGTCTCTTGATGTTGGGTTGGTTCCATTGCCAAAACTGACATGTTTAGCTGTTCTGAAATGAATCTATTTTCTACTATGGTGCTCAATCCTGAGTAAGACCTTGCCAGCCAGCCAGCTGGCTATTCTTTCAGGAATGTCCGAGTCTGTGTCCCTTGACTTCAGTGGACTGGGAAGAACATCATTGTGTTGAATTTACTCCCTGCATGTCACTCCTAAAGGCCACCAGGGTGGCTTCCAACATTGTTTCAACAAATGGACAGCAAATTACTATCCACACAATTGGAAACAAACCATTGGATAAAGAGATGAGGCATAGTTGGCTGGAATAGATGTCTCTTACCATGAGTGGGGAAGGGAATCCATCGGTGGGACCTCCTGAGGAAGGGAGCTCCACAGCCTGAGTGCTGTCGCCCAGCAGGGCCTGCTTTGCATGCATGCCATTTTATCTTGCCACATGGCAGGGTCCTTGAAGCAGGAAAAGATTCATGTGGCTGCAAGACGCCAAACAGACAGTCTGAGGCTGCTATGCCTTAACCATGGCATTAAGTTGGCCTGGGCTGACCTCATCAACCTGGCTTCAGCTGAGCCCCTTGTGACTAGCATAAATGGGCTCTATCCTGCCAGCCTCTCCAAAAAGTAGCGGATACGAAATCCAATGCATGCCAAGCTTGTATACCAGTTGTGTGAGCCTGCTGTCTAGTTGGCTCAAGCAGACCTCTCTGGTTGGCTCAAGCAGACTAGACTGGCTGCTGTAATGTAAAGGCAACTTGTGAGATGTGGCCATGGGTTGGGAGGAGGTTGTGGCTCCCTTTTTGTGAGTTGGAGGCTTAATTCCCCTATACCGTTCACATGTTTGCCATGCTTCTGATCTCAACAGCTTACAGGAAAATGAGTGTCTAGTGCACATTCCAGTGCTTATCCTTCCAGTGCTTGTCCTATCTCTTATGGAAAGACGTGATGCATCTCCAGCTCTGTGTACTGAAGTTCCCTGGGATTCAACCCTGGGATTTCTTGGATAGGCTTGGAAAAACCCCTGTCTGAAACCTGGAGATCTACTGCTTATTGGTGTAAACAAATACTGTACTGATTAGATGACCCAATGATATGTGTACGAGGTAGCTTTATATGTACCCCAAGATCTATCTTGAGTTCTATATGTCATAGCATGCTGCTGCTGAAGATTCATTGTCTGTTGTCTTCTGTATATGTTGCCCTGCTTCAGAAGCTGGTGCAAATCTGTCTAGTACAAGGTAACATTGAAGAAAATGTACCATAATGAACTTGATGATTACTAGAATATTTTACAGTAGAATGGGTTGTGCCTTAAGATTACTGAATGCATTTATCTGTAAGTATATTGGATGGAAAGGGCTGATATAGAGGTGTGCAGTAGTCGAGAGGCAACCCCAGGGGTGGGGGCTGAACTAGAATAGCTTAATGTAGCACCTTGCAAAGATGCTGGGAGGACAGTAGGAAGGCAAAAAACAATACTACTAACAGGAAGCTGGCAGAAAAATGAGGATGTTGGCACAGAAGCATACAAGAAAGACCTAAGCATGCTTAATTGGTATTCCTTATACTGTACACATGGATATAAGGCACTGTAGTTCCATGGTTTGGGGAGAAGGGCTAAAGACCCCCCTGCATAACTTGATCAAAGTACTGAGGATTCTATGGGGAAGTTGACAACCCAGTATAAAATCACTCTGACACCTGGAGTTAGTCCAGGGGGAAGAGTTGGTTGCCAGCAGTTCTATTATGTCACTAAAGACATAGTTCTTGAAGATGGAAGATGAACCATCTTAGAAGGTCTTGTGTTAGCTCTTGAAAGAAAGATGCTCATCAATGACTGAAGCACCCATAAGGGTAAATGCAACAAGAGGCTTTAGCCTCTTTTAAGTAGCTGACTCTCAACTCTTTGCCTTTTATATTGTAGTCCTGACATATTTCCCCCAAAGCTGCTGTTAGTCCTAGAAGGAAAACTTCTATAGATGCCTATAGACCCTGTCCCCCTTTGGATATGGTAAGCCTACATAAAATGAAATTAAAAATCTAGGAGTACCACTTTAAGAAATGGAGATCTAAGGTTCGAGAGTTATAGAATAGGACTTTGTAATCTTGCACAACAGAAATTGTGTTTTAGGAAAGCAGGGACTTGTATCCTAGATGAGTCTATTTCTATATAGTGTAGGCTAGGGGTGACCAACCTGTCAACATGAATGGTCCTGGCCCTTTAAGGGTTGTATAGGTGAGGACATTTCAGCAGGTGCAGCTGCTTCAGCAGCACAATCAGCACTTGCAGCTGCCAAGATTCTGTCTTCTACTCAACTCTTAAGAACACAGATTTCCTAATGGTGGAAGGTTGACTACACCTCTAGTGTAGGCCCTCTGTAACTGCATACACTACTTGCTCATGGATAGAAATGGTGAGATTTCCTAATGGTGGAAGGTTGACTACACCTCTAGTGTAGGCCCTCTGTAACTGCATACACTACTTGCTCATGGATAGAAATGGTGAGTTAACAGTTGAGAACTGCTGAGGAATAATGCCTAAATGGGGGGGAGCACTTCTTTCCACCCCCTACCTACTTGGTGATGCCTAGCTCCTAACTTGCTAGCTATAAGCTATAAGCTAAATGTACCTAAAGCCTTAGAACTGGAGGTGTTGTGGAAAGATTGCCACAGTCAGTTCCCGTGCCTGGACTATACCACTGTAGGCTGGGGAATTGTGTGATTCTTGGGGCATGTTGTAGGATACAGTTCAGTCCTTGGACAACAATATCACATTTAAGTTTGACAGAAGAATTGGGAAGCTCTATTGTGCCTTAATATATAGCTGCCACCCCCCACGATGACACATGCACAAGACTAAATGCTTTCTGACTATGCAAACCACTTAATGTGTGATCTTGATGTTGCCCTAAAAAAACCTACAGGATGAAAAACAAATCTTGTATTTCATTTAGGGAGCCAAGGCCAAGGAGTAGTTTGCCTTGGGTCACCTAGTAAGTCATGATAAAAGGCAAGATTCAACTGGAGAAACCCTGAGTGGCAGCTTGGGTCTCATGGCCACTATACCATACCAGTCCTCTTGATATCTTTTGTGTAACCTGGCTTGTATAAAAACACCTGCAAAGGGTAGAATGTCAAGTACATTCATTGGCACCAAAGTGATGTACTAAACAAGCAATAGAAGCTAATGTCCCAGCACTCTAGTTGAGACTCTCTGGTGTCTGCCCTCTCCCTCCCCCATGAAGTAGGTCAAACTTTATGAATGACCTTAACTACATTCTTCTGACTTGCCCCACATCCGTGTAGTATATAACCTTTGGTAGCATGAACACAATGGATATGCAAATCTTGGCAAATACTTGGCATAATTTCTAGTGCTATATTACCACTGCTATGCTAGTGGAATGTGACCAAGTAGAATACTTTGTTCATGTGTATGATTGAGCCAAGAGTTTTCATAGCTGCCACTAGAGATGAATATGTTCATTCTGTGTTCTACTGTACAGCAGTCTGGATAAATAGAGTTTCTTTTCTGCAGTATAGAATGGATAAGTTAACTATATGGAGAGAGACTGGGTGAGAAGAAGCCTTGCATAAGAGCATGATTGGGGCGCTGTGCACTCACTTGCTCTCCTCTCAATGTATAGAAGGTGTAAATTCCCATCTGGGACTACAGGGTGGGAATCTTGTTCCTTGGTCCTGCAATTCAGTTTAGTTACTTAAAACATGTTTAGTTACTTAAAACATGCTTCGAACAGCTACCCTAAAAGGCCAGGCAATATTTTCTACTGTTGTCTGAACAACATTTGAATATCCTTGAAGTATTCTAATGCTGTAAACTTAATGGCATGTATTCTATAATTTGCAAAACCAAGGGGTTTTTTTAAGTGCATGGGGCATCCCTGTAGCTCGTAAATTCCAGAAGTCTAAGAATACATGTAACAGAAATACTCATGAATTATAGTGAGGCCCAGGAAAGGGGCAACTATCCAAAAAGTATATAAATATCTAGAAGTATGCTAAAGGCCATAAGTCTGCACTGCCTGGTGAATTGTGCATAGGTCACAAGGGAGAAAGTAAAACTCTTGTTCTGCAGGCTGTCAACCTGCTTGGCTACATATTAATAGTACTTGTGGTAGTAAAATGGCAAGTGCCAAGACTTGTGTGCAGTGGTTGCTAATGGCTGGGGCGAACTAAGTTGACTTGTGTAGCTTCTTCTGTGTAATGCTGTCAAGTCAAACGATTCAAATCCTGATGATTCAAATCGATTCTGGTTGATCATCAGACATGATTGCATAATGGTGCATCCTATGCATGTCTACTCACAAGTGCAACTGAGTTCAGTAGGACTTACTCAGAGGTGAATATGTATAGGATTGCAGCCAAAGACTAGTATATATTAAGTGCATAGTTTGTGTTGGATTTCTTGAGAGGTTTTTTTATAAGAGTAAAGGCTGACCTCCAGCGCACAAATTCCAGCGAGTCCTGGGTGCGTGCAGAGAGCGTGGAGCTGTGTGGCTTCCATTTTATCTGATCACATCAAACGCGGGAGAGCCGCACTCTCCCAAGTTCCATTGCGATTGGCCGTGGACTATGCTCATGATTTGAGAGGGCGGAATGCAGAGCTAATTGTTAGACCAATGGGATGAGGGTTTTTCAGCCAATTGGAGCGCACTTGTGTTTCAGCCAATCGACGTTGAGCTCTATTAGAAGGCGGGACAATCGGGACTATTTGCATTGAAGAAACTGGTGGAGCCCAGGGCAGTGTTTCAAGTGGGGCGTCGAGTCCCCTACGCTCGCGTGCCTCACCACACAAGCGCAACACAACAGGGGTAAGTGTAGATCAGCCTTTAAAGGAGATTGCCTCATCAGCGTGTCTTATTGTCTTGGGCTGTGTGTTTATATGCTACCTCTTGCATCATAGAACTCGTAACTACTAGAAGAATTTCTAAGCAGTTGCCTATCCAGTTCCTGATCATACCTAGAGCTGCTTGGCATTAGCAAGGTAGCTTTATCGTGTGCGCCGCCGCCAACCATGCCTTGCCATGGACTAGGTTTCAACTGGAAGTATCCAAGATGAGTCTCATAAGAAGCTGCCTTGACTGAGTCAGGCTCTTGGTCCATCTAGGTCAGTATTCTCAACACAGACTGGCAGCAGGTCTCCAGGGTTTCAGATAGGGATGTTTCTCTGCCTTGCTTGCCAGGGATTAAATGGCTACATGCCAAGCTAATGCTCCACCACTGAGTTGCAGCCCCTTTCGTGAGCTTTGGCTCCTCAGATTTGCCCTGCTGTTCTCCCAACTTAGTTGTTTTAACTGAGGTTGAGGGTGTTGGTGGCTGAAATAAAGTGTACTGCAGTCCTAGATCCAACTCTCCCAGCCGAGTTTTAGAAGCTAGTCCTGCATTGATTTTTGTATACATATATACAAATCTCATTGGGGCTAGATGAGTTATTAAAATGGAAGCTTCATCCTGATACACAAATTCAGAACATGGTAATTGTAGCATATGCACACAGCCTTGAATACAGTATTTGACTTGCCAGTCACACACATGACCTGCTTACAAGTTGCATGTGGCTGAATAGCATTCTTTTGATGCTTGCACAATGGTCTGAAGTTGAGACATTCAACATAAAGACTGTTCCAGTGTTCAGCAGAACTCAGATTTATGTGCATAGCAGGTCAAGGATCACAGATGTGCAGTACAATAACATATTCATATACACTACAGGATTCAGCATGCACAAATGGGTGGCTGTTGCTTACAACAAGGTAGCATTCAACTGATGTGGTGGTCTAGCATTAAACCGACTTGTAAGATAATGTTGGCAAAAGTGAAATGTTCTTAAAACCTAATGGAGCTAGAGCCATAGGTAACAAACCATCCTATTGCTTTGGACATATGCATTAAGCAGCTGCAAAGGATGTGCATGGAGTGAAGTGTCCTGCATCTAAAAGTGGTGTCATCTGGATATGTCAAGTGATGTGTCCAACTAAATGACCAGTTTTCAAAACTATAATAATGCTAAAAAGCACAAATTGCAGTGTTGACCAGAGAAGCCTAGGTGCCACAACTGAAAAGGTCCTGCCCCACTTACCCAGAAACCATACTTCAGACAGGTGGAATGCAGGGCAGGACTACCTAGGTCCTAGGACAAGCAGGATCATGCAAGAGCATCTTGCTAGTGTCTCGGCTAGCAGCAAAATCTACAACTTGGCTAGATGAGTATCGGACTTGCAGCCTAGGGCAAAGGCAGGAGTTGAAGATGCTTCTCTCCCAAACCCCATTCTTCAGTGTGCCTGGATAGCGAGTAAAGGTCTTATTGTAGCATGAGGACTGCAATACCAGGGATGCCAAAAGACAAATCCTCAAGCTAGTAGGAAAATAAAATGTATAAAAGAAGCTAGGGATAAATACTTGGCCTGGGTGGGAGAAGAGAGCCTGGAGCCTGGCTGGGAGACGTGACTATTCTGGCCAAGTCCAGCATTGCATTTAGCCAGCTGTACAGTTGAGTTGAAAGCCCAGCAGTGGGTAGGGTGTTGACGGTTACAAATCTTGGATCTTTGAAGCAGCTTTGGATCCAAAAAAGCTATTGCATTCTTCATGATTCTTTTCAGGAAGAAGGCCTCGAGAATTATGTCATGGGTGGAGGTGGGAGTAGAAAAGATTAGGTCTTCCCAGGCAGGAGTCTTGCTGGGAGTTTTTTTTGCTATAAAGCAGGCCCAGAAATGTCAGGGACAGTTGCTGGATAACCAGGATAAAATTGAACTAGTATGTATGGTCTTGAGCAACTTGCTGTAAAACTGCTGCTGTTGGAAGAATGACTTTCCTTCTCCAAATAGAGGAGGAAGCGGGGGTGGCTTGGAAGGGTGTTCCTCTTTGTAGACTTCCTGTAGCTGTGTATAAAGTTAGCAGCTTCTCCAGGATGGCTAGCACGAGCGTCACTCGGGCTTGTAAAGGAGCAGAACATTGGCAGCTGTAATTCCTTTAGTGCTGCTGGTAGTGAGAGAGAAGGCCTCTTAACCTCCTCTGGGTTAGGGGTTGCTGCCACCTTGATCCAGGTTTTTGCCAATGTTGCTTTAATTTAGAAACTGTCTTGTTGCCCTAATGTTGCTTTCACAGACAGTAGCTCTTCTAAAGCTGCATTTCCATACAAGAAGCATTCCTGGATTGCACACAGGCTACAAACATGGGTGAGACTGTTGGGATTTGTGCTTTAAAGGCAGAAGGCAAGGCAGTACTAAATGAGTTGGGATTCATTGCCTCTAACATCTCAAGCTAATATTTTTGTTGAATACAGTACTGTATACCCTGTTTCCCTGAAAATAAGACCTCCCCTGAAAATAAGACCTCACTAGGATCATCAGCCAGATGGATGCAACCCCCCCCCCAGCACTTACTTTGACCGATTTAAGCTTCATTCGTTCCTGAGGGTGCAAGGCCCTGGAAGGCCTGCACTTGAGTCCTCCACCATAGAGACAACGTGCTAGAGAGGCCAGCAAGAAGGCTGCAACCTTGCAGAGTCTCTAGCTCGTTGTATCCATGGTGGACTCAAGTGCAGGCCTTCCAGAGCCTTGTACCCTTGGGAAAGAATGAAGCTTTAATCATTCTATCATTTAGTCGTGGGGTGCCGGGGGGGGGTTGCACCACAGGTTGGAAAAATAAGACCTCCCTGAAAATAAGGCCTACTGCATTTTTTGGAGCCAAAATTAATATAAGACACTGTCTTATTTTTGGGGAAACACAGTAGCAAGTCTTAACTTGCAAAACAAGACAGCTGTGAAAGGCAGAACAAGCCCACTGAAAGCCCAAGTCCAATCAGTGAACATTGGATGTGAAACATTTGGTTGTCATTTGTATGGTGAAGTTGGCTTAGCTCCGCTGCATGCAAAAGTTGCTCTAGAACAAGAGGAGGAACTGATGTGTGCTGCCCAGACAATGGGACACAGTTCTAGGCTGTGATCCTGATAAAGACCCTGGTTGAAACCAAAGGAAGAGGTTGAGCATGTTTACATTGTGAATAACAGGACTTGGTGATGGTTGGCTTTGGGTGTATAGTATTTATTATTTTATTTAAAGGATTTCTACCCTGCCTTTCTACCAATAAGGGCAATCAAGGTGGCTTTTTCCCCTGTCCACTTGCCTGTGTAGTAGATATACAATGTGTATATGGCTCCTCCAAGGCCAGTATCTGGCTATGCTGATAACAATGGGGGTCGAGTCTACAAAATGTAGAACTGGAATATCAGACTTGGTATTTGCTGCACATGGCATTTTAAAAAGCCAAACCCTCCAGACAGTAAAGAGGTGGTATACTTCATGTCCTAGGAGGCAATAGAATATCTGATCTACTGAGAATCTTCAAGAATAGGATGTTCAAAGAAACCGTCAAAATGCTCCTTGGCTGTTGGGGGGAGCGGTGGGGAAGATGAGCACAAAGATCAGAGGAATCCAATCACTGAAATATTAACTTGGTAGGACTGTTAACCTTTGTACCCCAAACACCTTGGTCAGCATTTTTGGTAGTTTTAGTTGAGTAATAAAATGTCAAGCAAGAAGTAAACATGACTAACTCTCTGAAAACATGTTGGTTGACTGGCTAGCAAAGCTGCCATATTAGAGGGAGCAAAGCCCATGTGTGGGGATGGTAGGTCTAGCCCTTGTGGCAGCCCAACTGGGTCTTGCAATTGTATCGTGTGAAGAAGAAGCTGGGAATGAATCATTGATCAGGTTTGTCCACAGTAGAGGTAGCTCTCCTGTGAGTCTTCCCCCCCACACACACACACACCAGGAAATGTTGGGGACTGAACTTGGGGCCTTTTGCATGCAAAACTTCCACTGAGTGATGGACTAGAAAGTCCTTTCCTTGCTCATGTGGTGGCAATAGCATGACCTAGAGCGCTGTAAACTGGGATTGGGCTCCCCCTACCCTCAAGCTCCTAGGGCACTACTTCTGGACACTATATAGCCCTTTGGCCCTGGAAGCAGACATTCAAGATGATGAAGTACTATCTCTGCCTGTCTCTAGATGGCTTAAGGCTGCTAATAACACTCTAGACTTGCTTAACGTAGGAGCAAAAAGAAGCATTCCTTCCATAGGTACATACAAGCATGTTCAGTTTTCATTTGTTTGTGTTGGTCTCTCTTCAGTGGAGAGAGCTATCCCATCTTCTGATGCTTAGAATTTTTTCCAGCCAAGTTGCATGAAACTTTTAGGGAC
Source organism: Plestiodon gilberti rubricaudatus (assembly GCA_026170595.1). NCBI lineage: Eukaryota > Metazoa > Chordata > Lepidosauria > Squamata > Scincidae > Plestiodon > Plestiodon gilberti. The sequence goes on along the minus strand of JANXHW010000002.1, from coordinate 19,254,391 downwards.
TGTATACAGTAATATTAAGGCATCATGTCTAGGGAAGGGGAAAAATGGATGCATGTGCATCCTTTTGGATTGCCTAACTTGACATGGGTTCAGGAATCTTCCACTTTAAACCCAGTTTTGAAAAGCTGAGTGGCTAGAAAGTCTGTTTTTAGAACACTTGTTCTGTAGCCAGTTGCTGACCATGATGAAAGGTAAGCTTGGCTTTCAGTTTAGACTTGGGTTAAGCTTATAGTGCATGCAGTTTAAAATTGTAGGTTATATCTTGGATTTAAAGTGGTTCAGGCCAACTAAAAGCCAGGCCCTAGCTTCTGTGGGTGCTGAGACTGCCTAATTGCCCCCTTACTCAGTACCCATTGTTGGTTTAAGAACGAACAATTGGCTACTCCCCACTATTCCTGGGGACTGAAACTCTGCTAACCTAGTAAATTACCACTTTGTGCCATGACTCCCTTTCGTTACAAGGATTTTCAAGATCACTGTTTTAGTAGTTTGCATACCCCTAAATCTTTGAGAGTGAACTTCATTTCAAATTGCTTATAAAGAGTGTTTTGTCCAGAAGTGCACAGGTGATGTCTTGGTAGTAAAAAAAAAACACAAACCCTGAATTTATGGAGTTGGAAGCATCATGGTGTGTGGGGAGGAGGGTGTCTATGGATTCCCTTTGTTTGAGAACAAGTGTGCAGGTAAAGTACAGATTTACCACTTGAAGAAACAAGGGCATACCTGTTGGTGTAAGCTATGAGAGCAGAAGACTTGCATAACTACTACATTTTAATAAAGAAGTAGCTCTGCTTTGATACATGGCTTGACTTTCCCAAAGTAGGGCTACAAAAGCTTGGTGGTTATGGGGTGTTTTTGGATGCAGACTGAGGAAAGGTAGTTCAGGGTTGTTGCCTTTAGGTGTGTAAGTGTCTATTTTCTGGAAAGTAAGTGTGTGAGTTGCCAGTGTTGAGTGTTGAAATGTCATTCTTGTATAGTTTGCTGAAAGGGGAGTTAGACTGTAATATCAAGACTGTTGTACAAGCTTCTGAGTTACCAAATACTAAACCTTGGAGCATGAACATGTGTGAAATATTCAAAATTCAGTCTTAACTAGAGATTCCAGAATGAGCTGTTGGGAAGGGGGGGGGGGAAGCATTCAACGTTTCACAGATGTCTTTAGCAGGAGTAAAGACAGTTCTAACAGGAACATTTTGCCCAGTTCTATTAGTAGTGACCTGATCGAGGAGCGTATGATCAGTTCATGCAAAGAAATGGGTATAGCAATAACTTGCCTTCCATCCACTTGACCTTGTTTCTGTTTTTTATTCTGTTAGGTTTTCCATGCATTCACATGCATTATATAGCTTACATTTTTTTTGCTGACAACTTGAAAGCTAAATAAGGCTATGCTTTGACATTCACCCATGCTCTGGTCCCTAACCAGACAAAAGTGCAAGGTAGTATACTATGCACTATTCTTCATGGGACTGGACCATGGAATCTCTTGACACACATCTGCCTTGTTCAGGCACACTCACATCTTGGCAAAAGATGCTAATCTCTAGTGCAGCAGTTCCCAAACTGTAGGTTGTGACCCACTTTGTGGTTCATTCTAATGTGTGGTGGGCAGTGGCGTTCCCAGCCCTCCCGGCGCCTTGGGGGGCAGGGGTTGGAGCGCCCCCGTCAAGGCTGGCTCCGCGCCCCCCAAGCAGCTGGGCTTGGGGCTGAGCGGTGCGGCACCGGACCGGAGCCCCTGGAAGCAGCGCGCCCACTCGGCGCATCACCGGCTTCCGGAAGCTCTGCTCCGAGGCCGGGACAAGCCCTCCTCCGAGCGACCACCCAGTTCGGCGGTCAGGGCCTTCTGAGAAGGTCCAACGCATCACTGTGCCTTCTATTCCTTTTTCGCTCATGCGCAGAACCTTTCTGAGGGCAAATGGGCCCTGACCTCAGAAGGCCCTGACCGCCGAACTGGGCGGTCGCTCGGAGGAGAGCTTGTCCCGGCTTCGGAGTAGAGCCTCCGGAAGCTGGTGATGCTTCCGAGGGGTGCGCCAGCCGGGCTCCGGTGCCGCGCTGCGCAGCCCTGGGCCCGGCTGCCGCGCCCCCCGGAATCTCGGTGCCTGGGGTGGAGCACACCAGCTCCCCCATGATAGGACACCACTGGTGGTGGGTCATGCTGATGGGCTCTCCCTTGTGTCTGGTTGGCTTCAAATTGGAGCCCTCCAAATGCAGGTGGAGGCCACTTCCAGGTCACAACTCACCTGTACAAGCTGCTCCTGGGTTGGCCTCAGAACGCCTCCAGAGGTCACTTCCAGTTTCCTGAACATGACTTCCAGTTGCATCCGGGAGGCATTCTGAGGCCTGTAGAAGCTGTCCCTGGTGTGACACAGCAGCTTGTACTATACAGGTGAATTGTGACACAGAAGCAGGGGGTTGAGGTGGGTCGCAGCAGTAGGTTTGGGGACTGCTACTCTAGTGCACTATGCCTCGGTCAGCTTCTGCAAGGGAGAATATTCAAACATGGAATCCACATCTGCAGCGATATAACCTTCCTAGGATTCTAAATGTTCTCCTGTACACTATTTACATGAGGTTACTTCTGGAGAGCTGTAACAGGAGGCTTGCCATTTGAACCATTGTTGAACAGATTGCCTAAAGTCTCCTGAATTAAGCTTTCTTGTAGAATAAATGCTTCCTATAATAAGGTCCCCATATAGAAGCAGTGTATAGCCTCTTCAACTAGCTGCATCAAAGGTGTTGCACAACAGCAAACTAATCTCCTCTGCAACGTGGCTTTGAATCCTACACCTGCTTATGTTATGAACTATTTCCAATAGGACTAGTATCTGCAGACTAGCAAGATAATGCATTCTCATCCTGCCCCAAACCCCTGGTTGGCAACATATAACCAAGGGGCAAGGTTGTGAGTGAATGGCAAGCTGAGATGCAGCAACAGTGGCTCCATCTACCGACTTGCTCTAGTTCAGTGGCTATCAAAGGGTTTCTCTACCAAGGGGAAGGAGTGTGCGTTTGCACATGCATCCTGCCTAAATTCTTAAGCAGCTGAATTTCATAGATGATCAAAGACAGATGCATGGAATGAACAGTAGGGGAATTGCTTGGCAAAAGCCCAAGTTAAGACTGGGGAAGCTAGGATTGGAGACCTTTTGCCTAGGTCCTGGGGTGATCTGTTTAAGGGAACATAAAGAACCTTCAGACTAGGCAATGGAGGCTATGCAGAAGGCCAGGTGCAGCTGGTCAGCTGACTAAATACTAGGTATGGTGGTAATCTCTGGGTAAGATCATTTTAAAGTTGCAAGAGGTGGCTCCAGGAATAGTTAGGCACTAACTATCCCAATCTTGTCTTCTGAAGGTCAGAATAGTATGCCTGTCCACTGAGGAGCACTAACTGGATTCCAGTAGCATATCGAGTGCAGAATTTCATGCTCCTGGAGTTGTGAGGCTGGCCTCTCTCACCATGTCGAGCGAAGCGGAAGCAACCAGTGTAAACAATCAGCCTGCCCAGCAACAGGCACCGCTAAAAACACAACCTTCCAAAAAGGAGAAAAAGAAAGGTAAGGGCGGGATGAGGAGTAAGAAGCAGAAGATTAATTGATCTACAGTTCTTTGGGGTTTGCCACACAGTCCAATGAGGTTGGTCCATAAACGTGAACAGAGTTGAGAGCGCATATAGCTGTAGGGTACAATAAACAATTTTGAACTTCTGTTAGAGTGCTTACAATCGGTGTAGAACTTCGCTGCATTGTCTAAATCAGGAGTGTCAAACTTGTTTCATACAGCAGGCCAAATAGCATTCATGGTACCTGCTGAGGGCTGGGAATTGTATCATTAAGCAGGAAGTGACATCAATAAGCAGATGGCCAGAAGTAAGCACTTTGTTCTTGTAAAAAAGAGGTAGATTTTTATGGGTTAAAAAGTCATGTAAAAATTTTTATAATATCAAATAAGTATGAGGAATTCCAGTTTAAAATATATAAAAACACAAAGAACCCACATACAATGTCAATATCGGTCCCAACGTTTCATCCAGTCTCTAGATGTGTAGTACTTCTGAGCGTACTGCCTTCACTTTAATTGAATGCTTCCGTGTTGGAGCGGCTGTCAGCTCCATTGACAATTATAGTTTCCCATGCTTTTTCAAGCCTATTCCTTTTTAAACTTGTGCTTTTGCTCCAGCAGCCAATTTCATTCTGCACAGCATACCTGTGTTTCCCTTGAAAATGTCCAGAGACTAGATGAAATGTTGGGACTGATATTGACATTTTATGTGGATTTGTGTTATATATTTTAAACGAATTCCTCGTACTTGTTTGATACTATAAAAATTTTTACATGATCTTTCAACTCATAAAAATCTCTACCTCTTTTTTACAATATGTCTGATCATGAAAATATCCATGCTACACTTTGTTCTTGTTTAGGAACTCATTAGTTACAAATGACAGAAGAGAAAATACAATATGCAAATCTTGATCATATTTTCAAGGTATGGGACTGTCCCAATTATCACATGGGCAGTCCTTTCAGCCACGCCACTTCTGCTGAGGCACCACTTTGCAGCTCAGGTGCTCTGTGAAGTGACACCTCAGCAGAAGCAGCATGACTGAAAGGATGCCCCGCATGATTGGCCTCTCAATGGCAGCGCCCTCTTGCCCACCTCTTGGTCTGCCCCTTCCCCTGTAGCATTCCTCGCCTTCTGAGGCCTCTTTCAGTGTCTCCCTCCCAGAGCCTTGGCAAGTGGCCCTACTGAAAGGGCTGTACTAGGACAGCCAGTTGATCATATGGACTGGCTAAAGAACTTCTGCAGGCCAGATACAACCTGTGGGCTATATGTTTAACACCCCTGGTCTAAGCCAAGAGATGTAAGCAAAAGCTGGCGAAGTTGCAATTGAAACTGGCAGTATATGACATGTTGACATTTCTTTACCAGTAAGACAAATCCATTATTGTGAAAAGTTGCAATTCTAACTTGTGTCTATGGTCCAACTTTTCTTATAACACTGGCATGTGTTAAAGAAAATGCTCCTGGATTCCCAGGTGGCGGCTGTGGCCAGGGGGGCCTTTGCCCAGCTTCAGCTGGTGTGCCAGCTGCGACCGTACTTGAATCGTGCAGACCTGACCATGGTGATCCATGCCACGGTGACATCGTGACTAGATTATTGTAACGCGCTCTACGTGGGGCTGCCCTTGAAGATGGTTTGGAAACTACAATTGGTGCAGAATGCGGCGGCCCGTGTAGTCACTGGAGGTAGGCGGTTCGACTCTGTCAGGCCACTCCTCCGACGGCTTCACTGGCTGCCGATTCGTTTCCGGGCCCAATTCAAAGTGCTGGTTTTGACCTTTAAAGCCCTATACGGTTTGGGGTCAGGATATTTGAGAGACCGCCTACTTCCATATAGTCCGGCCCATCTCCTTAGATCATCAGAGAAGGCCCTTTTGCAGGTACCGTCGCCCAGGGAGGTGTGAGGGGTGGCGGCCAGAAACAGCCCCTTCTCAGTAGTGGCACCAACCTTATGGAATTCCCTCCCCTTTGACTTACGAACTGCTCCCTCCTTGGACACGTTCCGGCGAGGCCTAAAAACCTTCTTGTTCAAAGAAGCCTTCTGAGTCCTTGCCTTTTTTAACGTTCTGCTGGTACAGGTGGGGTGCTGCAGTTTTTATGATCTGTTTTAATTGTAATTTTTTAAATCCATTTTTAGATGTTTTTATTAACTGTTTTTTATTGTGTTGAAACTATTTATGTATGTATTTTTGGGGTATTGTATTTTTCTCTGTTGTAAGCCGTCTTGGGTCTCTTCGGGGAGAAAGGCGGGATATAAATATTGTAAATTAAAATAAAATGAGCAGTGACTTTAAGTTGTTGTGGCAGGTGATATATCACAAGCTGCATGTAAATTCTTAGATGCTGAAACCTGTTGTCAGAAGCTAGTCCACTCAATCTGCTCTGATTACAAAGAACTTTTTAAAAGACTGTTCTATATGTTCAGCTGGATTTCTGGGACCTTAAAGGTATAGTAAGTGCTTCTTTTCAAGCGCCTAACTACTCCTTGAAATCTAGCACTAGGCTGCCACCTTGGGGCCTGACCTTGCACTGCATAGCCACAAACCCAGATTGCTGCAGAGTACACTAAGGCTACAACTGAATACTTACCTGGGAGTAAGTCTTGCTGAACTCAGTAGGACCAATTTCTGAGTAGACATAAATAAAATTGCACTGTAAGATAGTGAATGGCATCCCAACTCTGGCTCTGCAGGATTTTTTTGTTGGATAGAGGTATATGCCTAAAATTGCAATGACATTCCTCCAACCACTAAACTACTTCTCGAAGCATCTTCCACTGCCAGTATATAGATAAAGCAGAAGGTATGATCAGTTGGGGGGAGGAGAGAAAAAATTAAATGTGTACAACACTTTAGGCAAGTAGCTATTACAAAATGCTTCATTAAGAATGATCCAAAATATCAGAAATGCACATGACTAGAAACTGTTTTTTAGGACCCGAAAAGACGGAAGAATTCCTCTTGGCCAGATTCCAAGGTGATGGTGTAAGATACAAGGCCAAACTGATTGGTATTGATGATGTTCCAGGAGCAAGGGGTGATAAGATGAGTCAAGATTCAATGATGAAGCTGAAGGTGGGTTTGTCTCCTGTTTGCTTGAAGGCACCAGGAAAGTGTTGGGAGTGTAAATTAATGGCTTTCTCCTTTCTCTTCTTCCCCCCTCTCCCCCAAAAAATCTGACTGTTCTAGGGACTGCTAATGCATAGCTGACAACTCTTTCACAGCTGCTTCTTGCAATTGAAGGAACTATAATGAGGAGTTATTACTATTGGTGGAGACTTGTATCCTATTTAACCAGTTTTCATAGCTGAGCATTGTGCAGTAGAACTATCCAGATAAAATGGAAGTAATGCTAAAATAGCTCAATCTTTGAGTCTTGGGCATTTGGTGCATTTGGTCCATAAGAGGTTATCTAGCTGCTCAGCTGGAAAAGGTTCAAACCTGTATATTGTGCATCGGGGAATGTCTAGTTGCATTGAAAGAATGAACATGATTAGGATTGATGTAGTAACATAAAGGATTGATGTAGTAACTCAGGAAGATTGTGGAGGATAGGAAGGCCTGGCGGGATATGGTTCATGGGATCATGAAGGGTCGGACATGACTTAACGACTGAACAAGTAACATAAAACGGCAGTGAGGATCTGCCATAATTAAGTGGCATCGCATCACCTCTCTTCCAATGTTGGATCTAAAGATCAATGGTGATGCTTGGTTAGACTAACGGTCTCTCTGGCCTCCCTTTGTGGGAACTAAGACTGGGTACTTGACTGACTAGGCTGCTTCTTGCATTCTAGCCTAATTGTACTCTGGCCTGATGTAAGGTGGATAACTGGTACTTGGAAGGCAGCTCTTCCATGGTATTCAAAACTTCTCCATGAACAAACCAAACTATCTTGAGTACTGAAAACTCCTTGAACTTCCTTCTTGAACTTCCTTCTGTAGGGTATGGCAGTAGCAGCCCGTTCTCAAGGACAACACAAGCAGAAAGTATGGGTGAACATCTCTCTTGCTGGGATCAAGATCATAGATGAGAAAACGGGGGTAAGTTGTGCAATCTAGAGCAGGGCAAGCTGACTAGTAGGGAGCTGACTAGTAGGGAGCTAATGTTTCCCCAAATATGAGGGTCAAGACTAACTCCAACTGGTTAAAAACCAAGTTAGGGGTGGTGAATAACTGAACAGCAACTTTCTTGCTGAAGCAGAATTAACATACTAGACCAGATTGGTAAACTATAGTGCCAATAAGATTAGGCTAGCTTGTGAGTCGAGATGGGGCGCGGATGGGACTATAAATTTTTGTAGAGAATCTGATTCTTCCAAGTGCAGGCATTTGATCTATGGTGCTTTAAACTTGTTGGGGGTCAAAGATTAAACAAGTGATTCTTGGTATTCAGTTGGTGGTATCTGGTAATGTGATCAGAACATACATGCTGGCAGTAGGGAGATCTCTGATCAGAATAGGAACTGCCTGGCACCCCCAAATAGACGACATTGTGTTCATGGTATATAAATGTAGAATCTTAAGAGGCTTTCCCCTCTTAAGCAGGGAAGAGAACTTGTATGAAATCCAGTATCTTACAACTTCACTTTGTCCAGTCTTGTTCTCTGGAAGGTTCAAAGCTGCTTGTGCACATACATGATCTAAACAAGATGGCAGTGCTTTATGCAAATATTTGTAAACTAAAGTGGCAAGGCAGGAAAAGCACTAACTTCTACATTGTTTGACCCAACACTGTTTGCCAGTCATCTATAGTATTGCCATTATGGTAATTAACTAGTAGCTCAGTAGCAATCCTGATTTGGAGGGAGAAAAGCAAACTTGAGTACTGACTGCCAATGGATGCAAAAAAAAGTTTGCTTGCCCTCAAACCTTGTTAGATCAATGCAGTACAATGTACTGGGAATTTCTTGTGTCATCCACTTTCAGGTTATCGAGCATGAGCACCCAGTCAACAAAATCTCCTTTATTGCTCGGGATGTAACTGACAATCGGGCCTTTGGCTATGTCTGTGGAGGAGAAGGACAGCACCAGTTCTTTGCCATAAAAACTGCACAGCAGGTACTACATCTGTCGGGGTACCAGAGGATGCCGACTGCAATTTGTGTTTAGGATGGTCTGCTCCAAAGGCTAACAAATCCTGGTAACTCTATGGGATTTTCCTGCCACAATATGCCTGGCAGCACTGTTGGTTGACCTTTGGAATAGGGAATTGACTGGGGCAGTTGCTCCCGAGTGTTCTCTCAAATTAGAGCCATGGTGGCCCCTTGAGTCTTCTGAGGCACTGCTAGCAATGAAGTGCTTGGGGAGATGTTGGGGTGAGTTTGCCAAAATGGCATAAGATGTGCTGAGTTCAGTGGAACACAAGTTACAGCCCATCATTTGGACTAGGGTGGCAATGATGGTAGCAAAAAGCTTGCTTTTCTCTGCCGTAAATGGTGGTAGAGCTGTTCCAAGTGGTGTGGGACTTGCTATCTCCACCTGCAAGGTAGAGTAAAGGTTATCTTGGTCTGCTGGGACCAGTTTGCAAGTCACTTTGTAGATAAAATCACTTGCATCTGGCATGACTTGTACTCTACACTGGCAGTTTGTGTTGATGCATTTGGTCTCAGATTCGTTAACTTGAGGGTGTGGACAGAGTTCTTGAAATTGTGAAGTTGCCAGACTGTACCCTTGGTCTAGTGTGACTAATAAAATAAGAGTTTATGGCATATTTCTGTCCATAAAAGCATCACCAAACGTCTAAATAAAGACCAAAAACAGCTTCTAATATTAAACATTGAAATGTGAGCTTTCCAGGCCAGAGAAACCCCATGCAGACATGGGGAGAACATTCAAAGCTCCACACAGTGCCCCCAGCCAGGAATCTATATTCTCAAACGAAATGACTTTGAGTTGCTGTACTGCAGTTTGATGTGGGTTAGTCCAGGGCCATATTCAATTGGAAGCTTCCTTGGCATGTTCTCGACTGCCATCTATGAATATGGACATCATTGCACTGCAGTCACTCATGTACTAAATCAGAATGTGTGAGATGGCACATGGGAAAAGCAAGAGCTATACATCTCGGTCTACAACATATGGATCTGCAGCTTTTTTAAAGCATCATTGTAAACTTGCTCATAAGCATCCATACAAGCACTCCACCCTTGTGTTCAAGGATCCAGCTATCTTGTATGCTATGGCTCAGCTAGTGTCAATGTCCTAATACTAGGAAACTTTGAGCACGTCCTTGGATGATTTCTCTAGGTTGTACATTTATTAGCTGGAATATAACCTGTCTCCTTGAAAAAGGCACAGTTAACAAGGAAGTTCCACTTTTATTGGAAATGGGTGTTGGTCCCATTTAGCTTGAAGGTAGTGGTTTCCATTCAGGCAGTTGATCTACGCCAAAATAACTTCCTGCTTCTGTCCCTCAGGCTGAACCTCTTGTTGTGGACCTGAAGGATCTTTTCCAAGTGATCTATAACCTCAAGAAGAAAGAGGAGGATGACAAGAAAAAGGCAAGGGTGTTTAAACAGTGCTTCTTGGCTTGAATTCTGATCCTGTGTACCTGGAACCTTTTTATTCTTGATACAAACTTGAACAGCTGTGAATAGTCTGCAACAGAACAACATTTTTTTTTACCAAGCTTAGACATAGTAGCTTGTTCTAAAAGTGGTGAACATCCTGTAAAACTAAAATATTGGTGTAATTTCTCTTTTAGAATGAAGAGACCAAGACTGTGGAGGTAAGAAAAAATCAAGTTATCCTTCAGGCAGGAGAATGCATTTGCCTAGTTGCAAACAGTACAAAGAGTCTTCTGCAGAATACAGTAACTGACTCCAAATTTCTCTTTCAGAATGGTAGCAGTGAAGCAACTGTTGATCAAGCTGGCAAAATAAAGCTGGTATGTAGAGACATCTAACCTTCAGGTTCAGGTCCAGCCAAAGAATAGTTAAACTAGTTAAACTGGAACAATTGCACTGATTGAGCAAATGCTGGTTAAACTGATGCAGTAGGGTACCCTTTCTAGCTTAAGGTTGCAAAGGCTCTGGCTTTTGTGCATGTGTAGAACTGCTTTGGCTTGAGTGTCGTCATAGGCTGATGCCATTTCTAATCCTTGCAAACTTTACTCTCTAAGGGTGTTGACCAGATGGATCTGTTTGGTGACATGTCTACTCCTCCTGACCTGAACAGTCCCGCAGTGAGTAGACTTGCTTTGCAAAGTTGTCAACATGGTTAAGATCTTATCAAAAACAGGCATCCTCAATTGCCAACTAGCCTACATGTGGTGCTTGGGCAGATTCAGACAACCAGCTGACCATTAGTAATTTCACCACAAAGTTCACAATGGTGGATTCTTGGGCAGACTTGAAATGGGATACAACAAGGTGATACTGAGGGCAAGGCCATAATTCAATGGGAGAGCACATGCTTTATGCATGTAGGGGTTGACCCTGGGATCTCAACAGGAGCTCAAAGATCCTACGAAGGAAACTAGTATAGATGAGCCAGAGATCTGAGTTGATGGAAAGCATTTGTGGTGGGGCCAACAAATGGACGTAGGGCTGCAGGGAGATGCAGTGTGCCTCAGGAGATTTTCTAAACAAGATTGAAAGGGAGGAGTATATGAACAAACGGTATTCATGGCTTAACTTACAACTTTCCTAGAGGAACTTAACTGGCAGCTCCTGGGCAAGCACTCTTGGTAGCTGAATGGATCTCCATGGCAGTAGTCCAGGCCGGCATTATTCAAAGCTACTTCAATCAATGTTGCCTATCCAGCCTTTCCTCTTGTCACCATTTTGGGATTGCCAAGCTGATTATGTGCACCTGATCTATCAGTTAAAATTGAGCAGCCAGTAAAATGAGATCCTAGAACAATTTTTAGAAAGCTGGCAAAGTGCATCCTGGGATGCCCTGTTAAATTAGAATTTTTGCAAACATGCTGCTTGCTTAGGACTCTTGTAATTAATCAATGAGCACATGATACTAGCACGTGTTGAAGTGATTCTTCTTCTGCTCATCTCTTTTGAATGCAATAGGAAGAGGATAAGGAGATCCTGTTAGTGGATTTAAACTCTGAAATCGAGGCCCCTCAGACTTCTCTCAAAGAGGAGGATCTTTTCTTGAATGACATCGCACCATCTCTGCCAAAGCCTCCTCCATCTTTCTTGCCTGAGAATGCTTTCTCTGCAAACCTCAACTTCTTTCCTACCCCCAATCCTGACCCTTTCCGTGATGATCCTTTCACGCAACCTGACCAATTGGCACACCTTCCCCTTGATTCTTCTCTCAAACATCCCAGTCAGAAGATGGAAAGTGTAACTAGACCAGTGGGGAGCAGCGGTGGTGTGAATGGTGATGGAGACTACTTTGGGAAACAGTTCGACCAGATTTCTAACAGAACTGGCAAGCAGGAAATGTTGGCTAGCCAGTGGCTTGCTCCCAAGCAGCCAATGCAACTAGCAACTAGGACTCCAAATGGGTTTCCTGAGAGCGAACAGAATGGCTACATTGCAACCCCCTCAACAAATGTGTTCCTGGAGAGCTCTTCCAAAGGATTACCTGTGCAAAATGGATTACGGCCGGACTCGGATAGCAACATCCAGTTGATGTCTCATGACTCTATAACAATTAGCCCACCTCCACAAAGTACCAAGCCAGGAAGAGGAAGGAGGACTGTTAAGGTGAACATTGGTGCACCACATGCATGTTTTCTACTTGGGACTAGGTGAAGGCATCTACCTTCCCCTCAACAGCTGCTCTGCTATAAGTCACCATAAACCTTGCTTGTGGCTTAACATTCTGTGTAGCTATTCTTTCTAAATCTAACTTCTCTCTCTCCCTAATGCTCCCATGTTTCTAACTCTGGTAAGTAAAAACCACACCCAACTCTTAATGCATGTATTGAAAAATTTGAGAGGAAGCCACCATTGGTGTAACCAAAAGGTAGAATTAGCTGAAGTCCTTGAGCACTTCATTGGGTGGTGAGGGAAAAGGCAACCTGGTATGTAGTGCACAGTAATATGGTGGACTGCAGAGGCCTGGAATGTGATTAAGTTGAGCTTGCAGGATGTCTCTGAAGCTTTATAAAGTAGGGCGAGTGAGCCTTGATGCTCTCTGTATGAAGTAGATGTAGCTGCATAAGCCAGTATTTGATCTTGGTTACTGCCATGCAGAACTACCAAGAACGCTGTCTATGGGAGGCTGATATAGTTCTATTGAACACCGAATTAACCAACACATACTCAAAATGTGTCTCTCTGGAATAAAATAGTCTACTCTCTTCACACAAACTAAAGAGCCTAGGCTCCCTTGGTGTTGAGCCAAAACCTGTGTTCAAAATACTGCAGAGCAGGTTGGCTTGGACCAAGCTTGAAAATAATGAGCTTCTATGCAAGAGTAACAATTTGTACTAATGTTGCTGTGTTTGTGGTTTTTAGAGTGCAGCCAATGACTTGTTTGGCTCGGACCTCTTTGCTCCTGGGCTTTCTGCAACAAGCACCGTGACTGCAGCAGCACAGACTTCATCTGTGCAAACCAATCCTCTAGAGCTTTTCAAAACTAGTGTTCCTGCTGCACCTCCTATGGCTACACTAGGTTAGTAAAAGTTGTTGAAGGCCATTGATGTAAAAACATGGCCTTGGGGGAGCTTATCCAAGGGCCTCTAAGGTACAGGACTTTGATTTAATCAAGTGCAATAATGCAATCCTAGTCTGTCCTACCTGATTGAAAGTTATTCAGACTAGCATATGCATGCCATTTCCGAACCTGGTGTTGCCCACCACATTAGCATTGCAAGGCTGTACCTGCAGTTCAGAGAATTCTTGCATATTCACTAATCCCTTCCCCCCCTACAAATGCATCCAAGCTGCCTGTCTTCACTTGACTCGGGCTAGAAATAAATCTAGCTTAATAGGAGGGAGGAGTGTTGCCTGGAGAAGGGTGTGTGAAGTACTCCCCCCCCCCCCAGTATTGCAAAATGCTGGGTTGTAACCCCTAAGCTGTTGATCGAAAGATCGGCAGTTTGAATCTGCGACAGGGTGAGCTCTCGTTGCTTGGCCAGCTCCTGCCAACCTAGCAGTTCCAAAGCATGTCAATGCAAGTAGATAGGTACTGCTTGCGGGAAGGTAAACAGCGCTCCGTGTTCCAGCTGCATGCTACGCGCTGCGGCAAGGAGAGTCATGCCAGCCACATGACCACGGAGGCGTCTTCAGACAACGCTGGCTTTTCGGCTTTGAAATGGGGATGAGCACCACACCCTAGAGTTGGACACGACTGGACTGTCAGGGGATACCTTTACCTTTTTAACCCTATGTCTCGTGTCTAGTTCCAGGCAGGGTTATTCTATTGCTCTTGTTGGCTTGTTCTTAACAAAAGTGGGGAGAGCCTTGAGCAAGAAGGCCTTGAATTTCTGCAGTAGCTGGTGATGGTCCTCAATAGTATTCCAGAACTGGTGGAATAGGTATGGGAGCAAAACCCATAGCAAAATGAGAGCTGGGTGAAAACTCAAATTCTCTTCTCCCCACCATGGGTATCTGAATTCAATGGGATTTGTCCTGTTTACATGGTAGCCTTCCTAGTATTGATAGCAACCATGGTGAAGTATGTGACTAAGGGCGCAATCCTATCCTACTTACGCCACCATTGTTACTAGTGGCGCAGTGAGAATGGGAGGCCCCAGAACAGAAAGGGGATTCAAATCCCCTCCAAAAGGGGAATTCAAAGGGATTTGAATCCCCTTTCCGTTCTAGGGCCTCCCATTTTCTCTGTGCTGCTGATTACAACGATGGCGTAAGATAGGATTGTGCCCTATGTGTGCGCACCATTTTTAACAAAGTTAACAAAGCAGTTGGGGTAAAGAGGGACAGTTGCTCTCCCCTGCTAAATATATGAGGAGCACCACTTGAAAAAGTGCCTTTTTGCCCAGTTAGCAGGGGTACAGTTACAGTATTCCTTGCAAATAATGCTGTCTTGGAAATGTGCGTACTTGGAATTGCTAATATAACTGTTGGATTAGAGCAAGTGTACATACAAAAACATCCAGATGTGGCCCCTGTGGATCCTAGCTAGAGACAGAAGACTAAAATTGATTCATCCTGCTCTGGACAAATGCTAGTCCTGAATGGTGTACAAACCTCTAGCAATGTTGCAGGGGAGGAAAAAATAGCTAGATCTGATCAGCTACTATGTAGTCTCCAAGGGACCAACATAGCCAATAAAGCAGAGGTCTTAACTGAACTACTAACCTCTCTACTATTCCTGCAAAGGTCTTGTGACTTAAACTGGCCCTTGCAAGATTGCCTTCATAGAATGATCTTCAGCCATTTATGGAAGGCTGTGCAGTGCATGATTTAAAATGCTGCATCCTATAGAACTGTGTGGAGAAAGACAGTTCTTGACTCTGTTTCACATTCAAGAGGTCAAATAGTAAAGTTGGCATGTTGCCTTAAGACAAAGACATACCCCCTTTAAACACTGTGCTTTTGCTTTAAAAGCATTCTGAGTCTTGGACTCATTTGCACCTAGAACTGGACTCTACCTCTTTGTTCTTAAAGTGCCTTTGAGCTCTTGTTTCAGTCACCAGACAATTTTCTTTGAGTCCCTTGAGGGATAGGACTATAAGCTGACCTGAGCCCATGGGTGCAATACAGGGATATAAATGGAATATTATGGTAGGACCATGATTTTTTTAAAGAGCCTGTTTTAAAAAAAAAAAATACCAGCAAACTAGTATACCAGGGTGTCTTCTACAAGGTACTAGATCTCCACCATGGCAAAAATTGTCTAGTGACGGCATTAAGAGTGATTATTTCCCCTTCCCAGGTGGCTTGCCGACATCAACATCCCCAAAACCAGCATGGGGCCCTCAATCTGCAGCCTTCAACCAGCCCCCTTCAGTATTTCCTGCATCTGTCCTGGGTGTTCAGTCTACAAGTTTTACTCCAGCTCTTGGCTTTAGTGCTACTCCACAAGTTCCTTGCTGGAATCAGTCGACATCCTTGGGAGCACCAACACCCTCTTCAACTCCTGATCTGTGGGGTCAGCCTGCACGGGTTTCTCCTCCTAATGTTTGGGCACAGCCATCCACCACTGGAAACCCTTTCCAAGCCAACCTATTTCCATCTCCACTAGCGACACAGCCAGCTCCTATGTTGTCTACTAGTCCTCCCCAGCTGCCTCCTAGGATTGCTCCTCAGAAGGAGCTGGCCAAGAAGGAAAGTGATGCCTTCACAGCTCTGGACCCACTTGGTGACAAAGAGATAAGGGACGTCAAAGAGATGTTCAAAGACTTCCAGCTGACAAAGCCACCTGCAGTGCCTGCGAGAAGAGCTGAGCAGCAGCAAGGTCTGTGGTGGTGGGGCTTCTGGGCTCTTTGGTAGTACAATAACATTGTGTGGGAGGGGTTCGTTGGAACTTGGTTGACCATGATGACTTTGAAACAAATGGTCAAGCAAGTGTTCTCCTGAAGCCACTTCAATGCAACTGTCTACAGGGAAGACCTGAACAGGGACCACTTCCCTGCTAAAATACTTGCACTGGTTTGCAAGGTGCAGTGCCTGGCACCACTTACGTGCCACATCTCCTCCAGCAATGCCTCTGACTATAGATCACATGTTCTGTGCTTCCTGCAATCAGTGTCAACCCAGTACACAACCACAGATTAACTTCATCACGGAAATAAAGGAACCTGCAGTGTACCTGAAGCTGCAGTTGGAGCCAAAATGTTAGGACTCTTGCAATCAGCCTCAACCATGTGGTTGTGGCTTTATCTGCCTTGTGGGATGGAATCATGGGGAGGTGGCTCCTGTGTGTCTTGGCGTGTGTGTGGTCACAGAAAAAAAAAATCCCCCATCGTTTCCTGCAGTTCCATTCACTGAAAGTGTGTAGAGCAGGAGTTTTCAACCAGTGGTACCAGTACCACTAGATTGTGTTATGCTGGACTAGTTAGTTCCAATAGCAGTAACCTTGGTAACCAATCCACAGCAGTAACCTTGGCCATAATCCACATATAGTTGTCTTATAGTTGGACAATGCAGGTGACATTTGGCTTCCTGCTAGAGGTCACTGCACCCGAGGAAACTGGCACTACTGGCTTCCTGGTGTAAGATCTCGGTGCAGAATGCTACTAATCCAATTTCCATAAATTTTAAAGGGAAAATGAACTAAAGTCAAACCTTTAATGGCATAAAAGAACTGTACAGAAAAGAGATGGAAGCCCCATCAACCCCAAGTACACAGGTGCTTTAGAAAACAATACCAATAAGATGCACGCATAAAAAATACTAATAAAATGTCTCTAACCCTTGTCACTTGCTTGGGAACTGTTGGAAATGAGTTTCTGGATTTGGTATCCACCCAGCCTTACTAAGTTCTTGGTCTGATGTTGCCACCTAGTGTCAATAGCTAAAAAGTAACTGATCATTTTCTGAATAGGTCTGGGGGAGGTCAGATCTAAACTAGGCAAGTGTGGTGCTATTGCTGTGAACTTGGCAGTTCTGAATAGAAGCACTGTTGCAAGGAGCCTGTCTCAAACCTGCTGTTTGCTGCAGAGATCTGCTTGTTTAGGATCTCCTGCACTCCCTGTAATGGGAGATGTATCAAAAGCTCTAATCTCGCTGCAGACTGACCAAGTGCTACATCTGGCTGCTTAGGGAGCCTTAGGGGTATGTAGAAATGGACAAATGTCTTGGAAGATGCTGATGTCTTTTCAACAGCAGCATGACGGTGTCACTTTTTCTCTTAGTGCCACCGAAGCCTGCTTCCAGACAACTTGCCATGTCACCTGCTGAAGATCTGTTTGAAAAGCCTTTTATGGCAGATGCCTTTGGTGCTCCATTGCAAAGTTCAGTAAGTATGCACTTCTACTATATACTCCTTGCCACAGGATGTGGTGATGGCACCTGGCCTAGATGCTTTTAAAAGGGGTTTGGATAGATTCGTGGAGGAAAAGACCATCACAGGTTACAAGACATAAGCAACCTCTTGGCTTCAGAAGTAGGTTTACTCTGTGCCAGGTGCAAGGGAGTAGCAACAGGATACAGGTATCTTTGTTTTCTTGTGTGCTCCCTGAAGCATCTGGTGGGGCCACTGAGATACAGGAAGTTGGACTGGATGGGTCTTTAACCTGATCCAGCAAGGCTCTTATGTTCTTAATGGCATAGTAAATTGCATACCAGTGGTCTACAATGTAAGGAGACTCTGGGTCCACGTAACCCTGTAATTTTACATGCCTGGAGGAAAACCCAAACTGCCAAGCTATCCTGATCTTGTACTGGCATGCAAGAAGGTTAACTGGAAATGGCGATCTAGCTTGGTTCTTTTCCCCGCAATGGGCACCCAAGGTGGCTTGTTTGAGCTATTCCGTGTAATCAAAGTTGATGCTTGGCTCTGCCAGCTGCCCCTCCTAGACAAAAGACAGTTAAAACTTGTCCAAACAAAACAATTCACTAATTCTAGTTGGTAGTATAGTTCATTGTAATGCTGCTGCTCTGGACAGATTAAAACAAGGGCTAAACGCAGCATATAGGCCCTCTGATAATGTGATTCTGTGAAGGCTCCATTCCAACTTCTAAAGCAGGGGTTCTCAACCTGTGGTACACGTACCCGTGGGGTATTTGGACCACTTGCTGGGGGTTCGCCAAGCCCATACCAACTGGTATGCTTGATGGGATTGTGAAAACAGCACACTGGTGCTCAACCAAATGACAGAGAGGTTTGCAGGAGTTGCTCAGATCATGGAGTCTAAACTGTGCTTGCTAGGGGCACCAAGCCACCTTAGTGCTTCTATTGCTTCTCGGCCCCCTTCCACCACCCTGGGTTTTCACCTAATTTTAGATGAGAATTGGGTAGGGTAGCTATTTCTTGCACACTCGCCTTGCTTGCACAACACACTGTGCCTGTTGTGATTAGTTATTATAGTTCTCAAAGTGTTGTCTACCAAAGTGTTGTGCAATAACTCTTTTCAGTTCATAGTCTGGAAACCAAAATGTCAGTGTTGGCAACTCTAGAGGGGCATATTAGTTTGTATACATCTGCAGCCTGTGAAGCATTCTCTGCGCAAAAACACCTTCTCCTTAATGGAAACTTTCTTTTTCTAGAATGCAGCTCAGCAACAGCTGCCTCCTGCTCCATTTGCAGATCCTTTTGGCAATCCATTTGCATAGACGGTAGGTAAGAGACTTGTAATGTAGTGGTGGTTAAAGAGAAATGGGGTTCCTTGGCTGCTTTAAACCACTTGGGGCCAGGGAGATGGGGAGAAGCTTTCCTTGATGAAAACTGAGCCTAAATGTTGAACATGAGTGGCAATAGTGATTAGAACTGGCCTCTTGTAAGGCAGGCCACTGGTTCCTCTACACTGACTGACAGTGGCTCTCCAGAGTTTCAGGCAAGGAGCTTCTCCTGCCCTATTGGGAGATCCCAGAGCCTTCTGCATGCAAAGCATATGCTCCTCCACTAAGCTACAACCCTATTTAGGACCTTGCCAAACTGCAAGGGGTTAGCAAAGAAACACAGTAGCCTCCTTTACACCTAATAAGTCTTGTCTGCAAAACAAATGGCATGACACCTACTGCCTTGTGTATCAAGTGACGAGTGTGTGACGGAGTCATTGCAAATGGAACCCATCTGGGACTCCCATGTTCCACTAGGCCACACAGTGAGCATCGAGAAAAGTGACCTAGCCTTTATGAATAGAAGAACATTTATTGGCATAAATCGGTACACATCTACATAAACTCCTAGCCTTTATACTAATCTTTTTTTATTTAGAAGCGAATTGGTGATGGAATAACTGGACTGCTATGACAAAAGATGAAATGGATAACTGGACATCCCTGTTCTCACTCTGCATTCATTATCTGCCTCATTCTTTATCCACTTTTGGATTGAGATTCTTTCCTTGGCTACAGGCGGCTATGATCCGAGGACTTTGGAATGAATTTGCTAGAGACCAAACTGGAACTGGTGGGGGTGAACATTGGCCTATGTGACTCTATGAAATGAACACTTGTGTTGTATGGTGTCTAGTCCTCCAACCACCCAAGCTTTAAAGGCCTGGAAGCACTTAACTGTAAACAGCACAAATCTTTCATCTCCACCGAAAGGAAGGGAACTGTGATCTGAACTTGTAGCACTGAGTCACCTAGGATATAAACCATCACAAGTACTGTTGTAGACTCCTCCTGGTCTTCTTGCAAGCTTTAAACTTTGAACACTCCACTCTTTCTCCTTCACCCCAATGAATGTTAAGAAAAAATATGAAAGAAGAATCTGGCAAATTGTGAAATAAGCAAGTAGCTCTAAAAGTGTAATTGGCTCAGTTTTGTTTTTCTGTGCAGTCCACTGAAAGCTGAGGTCTTGTTTAGAATGACTCATAGGATCTTCTTCATAACACCTTTTTTTTAGTGTTATGAAGCATGGGCCTTGAGCAAAACTTGACAAGGAAGAGCTGCTTGTTCCCTAAGAGCCTGTGTCAAAAGGATAAAGCAACAGATAAGCATTTTTTTTAAAAAAAACTTCCTGTTGTAAAATGTACTTGTTGAGCAAAATACTCTGATAGCAATGTTATAATAATGTAGCTGGAATTGTCTGCAGAGTGACATGTACCATTAAAGTCCTGAACAATTTGGGCAGAACAGACACATGAGCCATGGTAGCTGGTGTCATGACAATGGCATTGATGAACACTTGAAAATGGTATGTTTAAGTGGCTAGGTAAATGCAGAATCGGAGATCAGCTTACTAGAAAGCACTGGCTATAGTGATTGGTCAGTCAAAGTCTGCCTTGTATATACTCTACTGCACTTCTTTGTAATGCAGAAAGCTATCTGTTTATGTCAGGCTGGAAATGTAGGAATTCATGGATTGTGTTACACTGTTAAAAAAAAGTAGCTGTCAAATGTTCTGACACATTAAAGGCAACTTAATTTCAAAAGTGGGCGCACATGTTTGAATGGTCTGGATATGGCTTGGAGGTGAAACATGAGGCTATTGCTGTCATTTCCACAGTGGAGCACAACAGTTGCAAACTGCATTCAGGGTACTGAACAGACACGTGCAGCTTGAATGCTTTCTTAATTGATCAGGGGGTGTGCTGATGTCGTGCTGACCCTTCTTGTTCTACTCCCCAAATCCCATGTTGACTTGATAACATAGGCTTGTATATTGAGCTAATGCACTAGGTCAGTGGTGGTCAGAACTTTTGAGGTTCCTTAGCAAGAGGCTAGACATCCTCCCTAACTGTCTTTAACTGTGTCCCTCCTTCCTGCAGGGAAGTACAGTAGGTTCTATCTAGTACATTCAAATACACTTTCAGGGGGCACTCAATTTATAGGTAGCTCTTCCTCCTGAGACCATGGGCCTCAAGTCTTAAGATGCCCTATTCTAGGGCAGGGGCTGTCCCTTCCTCCTGGCCAGCAAGCAGATTCTTCTCTTGCCAATTCCCTTTCCTACCAGCTCTTCACTCTCCTGTTTCCTAGTCAACATCTGAGGGACCACTTAGGGCAAGAAGGGAATATTTAGGAAGGCATTGCTCAACCCCCTCATGTCAGTGTTCTAGGATCTCTTCTCTCCCCCATAATGGGGAAGAATAGGCTGATTCCCAGCATGACGAGCTGAAGAGTTTCCACAGCCCACCAAGCTCATTGGGAAGAGAACTGTCACCCAGAGCTCTCCAGAAGCATCTTTCTCCTCGGCCCAGGAGCCAGAAATCCAAGTGGCAACATCTGTCTAGGCTTCAGTTTCTATGTTTGCCCCATGGTTGCTGCTAGAAGTGGGGAAGAACCTCAATAACACTGAGCAGGTATATCCCCTCTTAGAGCCGGACTCGGTGTACAGGCCGCAGAGCCAGCAAGGCCCCAACCACAGGAAGGGGAGAAATCTTGTTAATAAATGCAAGTTCAGCCTGCATCCATGGCCAAAGACAGGGCTACCCTTTGGGTAAGGATGGTTTGGCCTAGGGTCAGGCCAAGGGGTTCAAGGCTTCTGCCACTGCATTCTGGGTCTGGACAGCTATATTTTTGCTAGGGCATCATACCTCTGGGCAGGGGAGTTGGCAGCATCAGAAGCAGCAAAGACATATAACAATACCCTTCTTAACAGCATTCATAGCAGGTGTCACCTCTGATGTGATGCAGTTAGATTCCAGACCCTTGGCAGCCACCACAGTGGCCAGGAGGATCATATGGCTCCATCTGTGGTCAGTGGACCAAGACTCTCAAGCTAGGCTAGTCTGCGGTTGGTTTTCAGCATCTAAGCTGATTGGGGATGCCCTAGAAGCTATTTTGGTTGAAATTCACAATGAAAAGAAGGCTCTACTAACACCATGCAAGGAAGAGAATGGGCACCATTACTCTTTTAACCTCTGCAGGGATATCCTCGTATCACACATCTCCACTGGAGCCAGATTCAAACGGTAGGGGTTCGAGAACAGCAGCACCCACCCCAGTTCCTTTTGTCTTCCTTCATGCACAAAGAAACCCAGACAGTATGCCAGGACCAATGACAAAATTCCTGTGGGTGGACACCACCTTGGAAGTGCCCAGGTGTGGGTTAGAACTATTGTTGGATACTGGAGATGGTATTAAAAGGCTA
Organism: Plestiodon gilberti rubricaudatus; assembly: GCA_026170595.1. Taxonomy (NCBI): domain Eukaryota; kingdom Metazoa; phylum Chordata; class Lepidosauria; order Squamata; family Scincidae; genus Plestiodon; species Plestiodon gilberti. The sequence goes on along the minus strand of JANXHW010000002.1, from coordinate 19,232,251 downwards.
CTCCATAGAGTTTTTATCAATGCCCAGAGGTTCATACTCCTCCCCTGCATGCAAGACCCAGTCAAGCAAAAGGCAATGCTGAAAGCCATCAACACTTATTGGAGAGCTAGATTAGGGGTTCTCAACCAACTTTGGTCAACTGCTGGTGGTACTCAGATTGCCGGACCACCACCCACTCCGATGCGGTGCTTTTGGTGGCATGTTTTTGCTCCCAAGAGGTTTCTGCCTTTGGCCAAGCCTCTTGGGAATGCTGAGAAGGGTCCTCCCACTTGCCCAGAGGCTCCTCCCTGCATTTTCTGGCCTCTGAAAACCCAGAAGTAACTGGCAATGTCATCACAGTCACGTCCAGTGGTATGCAGCAGGAGAGTGGTGCCAGAGGTGGTACTCAGCCGGGAAGGGGTTGAGAACCCCTGATCTAGATCAAACCAATACCCAGAGGAAAAGGAGAGTTTATTCCATACTTCTCTTGGCACTCAAAAAGAATGGAGACAAGCAGTACTGGATTTCATGGCTAAATTCCTTTCAGAAAAAAAAAGTCTGGTTACAGGGATGAAATGGAAAGGGGCCATGAATGAGCTCCTTGATGAAAGTGATAGAACTTGGTTATGTATCTTGGCTTGTAAAATGTGTCAAATACCAGTACAGTGTTGACATGCTCCCAATGCATGCTGTAAGTCCTTGCAGAAACTCCATTAAATAACGACTGGGACTCCCAAAGTCTAGTTGCGACTTCTACCTGGTCCACACTGGTGTCTGAAGTGGTGTGTTCTTAGCCTGTACAACTTCTGCTCATATCAAACAGAAGTGGTGTGGAAGAGGCAGTCTGTAGATTGTACTTCTGGTAAAAATACTAAAGGGAAGGGGGACAGGCTCCAAATTGCCTGTCCCTGCCTACCTGGTGCTTTATGTACATACTGTATGTAAAGGTCGCTAGCACAAGAAAGCAATGACTCATATTTTGGTTCTGGACCACTTTAAACACGACATGGACTTGGACTGGATGCCTGTGATCTACCCACTGAGACCTGTCGACTGCTGATGAGAGCTGACTTGGCAATGACTGGTGCTCCACTCTTTTTAAAAGAAAAGGTTGTTTACTAAAACAAAGTCGTGTGATAGGGGGAGTTCTCTAAAACAGAATTTGCGCCTGTCTGCAACAAATGGACTCGCAGTTGCTTAATACCAAACATGGTAGCAGCAAGCAAACGCCACATATTAAGACTGTTAGTAAATGTTTAACTTTGTTTTCTTTATCAGACAGATTGCTAAATATCCACCTGCATGGGGGACATCTCTCAAAGCAAATAACTGGGTTTCAAGCAAGGACTTGGTTACACAGTACTCCTCTGCTCCAAATCCTATGCCCTGGACAACCAAATGACACCCCACCAGAGTGTTTGCTGTGCTGAATATTTCTGGGGGTCAAATCAGCACTGGCTGATGCAGTGCAAACACCCTGGACACAGTTGTTGCTGCATCTAAGTGCAGAACTTGCTTTTCGCCTGGAGAGGCCCTTCTGCAGGTACCTGCACTTAGCTGGGTGGTGACCAAAGATCAGGCTTTGTTGGCGACACCCCGGCTCATATCAAGTGCCTACCCCCCCCCCCGTGTGCATCTGACACCTACTAAGATGTAGGTGCCAGGTGAACAGTTTTATGTTCCCATGTCTTTTAAATGGGATGTTGTGGTGAGTTTTATATAATAATATACAGTATTTATATATACTGCCTTTCTTGGTCATTGGATTTCTCCACTGAATTTAATCCAAGGTGGTTTACATGGGCAGGCTTTCCCGACCCCCCCCCATGGTTTTTTTACAATCCATATATACCGTATTGTCCCGAGTATAAGATGCACCTGATTATAAGACGCACCCTTAAAGTTTGGTGCTATTAAAAAAATTTAATTAAATCACTGGCATTCAATTGCAACAGCCTGATTATAAGACGCACCCCTAGTTTAAAAACTTAAATTAGGAGAAAAAAAGTGAGTCTTATACTCAGACCAATACGGTATGTTCAATCTTTCATGAACAACTGCATTCCAGATGGTATCCTTTGCAGTCTGGCCTCTCCCTGGCCGTCCCCTCCCACGCTCAGCCGATGCAGCTGGCAGCTCTTATCTCTCCTCACAGAGGCTTTTTTCACAACTTTTTGTCAACTGCGTGTCTCGAACTGGCCGTTCACGTCAGGCTTACGAGGCGGCAACTCTACCAACTGAGCCAGACCTCCTGCCCATGTTTTTATAAGCTGCCTGTGTTCAAAAGCTACAAAAGTGCCATCGTTCAAAGCTGCAAACGTTGAATGCTTTCAGGTTGCAACCCTATACCCACTTTTCCGGGGAGTAAGCCCCACTGGACACAATAGGACTTCCTTCTGAGTAGATGTGCATAGGATTGTGATGTTGGCCCCTGGCATTTTCAGGTGGGGTTGCGAGGAACTCTTGTTGGAAGCCCTGGATAGTCCCTGTCAGTCAGTACTGATCCAGATGGATCAATGGACAGACTGGGTATAAGGCAGACTCATCGGTTAATCTATTTTGTAGCATTCTGTTACATAATGGTTTTAATCAGTAAGGCACCTTGAAAATCAGAGAGAGATTTGACACCAGTTCCAATTTCAGAGGTCTGAACGGTCTTCTCTCCCCCCCCCCCCCCGCACACACCTTTATTTGAATGCTGTTGGAGTATCGGTGAAAGTCTTTTTAAATTATGTGAAATATTATCTGGTTGTGGTCAAACTTGCTTTGGGGTGTGCCTAATGCACTGCTTTGTTCACTTTCTTTCTGGTCAAGTTTCTTGCCCTGCTTTTCTTTCACAGAGAAACAGCGAAGTGCTGTTCCTGTTTCCTCATAATTTGGAGTGAGGAAGTTCAAACACTCCGGGCTTTCCCTTCTGTCCTCACCTCTGTTTGGGGAATGCCCTGGCAAACAGACTTTCGGAATCCAGCATCGTTGTTGAATTTGACAGCACTTCCCAAAAGTCAGCCCCAGACGTAGCCTGCTTCTGGCAAAACTTTTTGTTTGTTGTACTGCTAATATATAACCAAAAGGAGTAGGATAAAAAGTCTTTGGTTTCAGTCCTACTATTCTGGCATTAATATCCCAAAGGCCGCCATGCACGCTTTTTGGCTGCTGCTAGGGGCCCTGTGCATTTCAGAAGCAAATAGTTTTGTCTCAGCACAGAAGAGAAGGTAAGTTAACTTTTTACAGAATTCACCCACCCTCAATACGAAAGCTGCTTTGGGTCGCACAGAGCAGCAGAAATGGAATTTGCTCTGTGTTCTGTTCTTAGAAGTTAGAATCGGTGAGGAATGTAATCATAATTATCCCAGCTACTTTCCATTCCACATTTAGTATCTAGGGGGGGGGGATGTTGTGTGCTCCCCAGTTCTCTGAGCTTTTCCCTTTTAGTGGTGGTGAGGATTGGGCCCAGCAGGGCAGATGGATGAGTGAGCTGTAACAGCAAGGAGCAGCTTCAAGACGACCTGCTTGATCATCTTCCCTCACTTGCTGGGCCCAATTCCAACTATAGCCCGGAGGGAGAGCAGGAGCAGCAGAAACTGCTCTTGGGAGCGAGTACTCGGAGGGGTCAGTAGGGTTTGCGTCGCCCGGTGTAAGAGCTCAGCGCGTCACCGCCATGATGGATCCCAGAGGTGAATAGGGAGAAACAAGCTTGGGCTGAGCTGGGTTCTACAAAAGATGCCTATCAGGCAGAACTATATATTTCTACAGATTACTCCTGGTCAGTGGTGTCACTAGGGTTGGTATCACCCGGTCCGGTAACTCATGGTGTCACCCCCATTAATTTTATTTGTTTTAATATATAACAGTACAGGTCACCCAACAAATCAGTAACCAACTCAGCTCTCAGAACAATCAGTCTCATTGGTCTGTTTTGATTTAAGGAAATCCACTTTTTGTTGCATAAGGCAGTTGTGTTTTATTTTTCCTGTTATTTGGCCATAACCTTTGATAAAAAAAACAGATAATCCAAAATGGTTGGTTTCATTGCATTTTGCATGAACACATTGAATGATATATAACATGATGGTATGATTCATAAATACAAAGTTTTCACAATTTTGGGCACTAGTGGTGTCACCCCCCCCAGGGTGTCACCCGGGGTGGTCTGCACCCCTGCACCTCCCTAGTGATGCCACTGCAAGTACTGCCACCGCTGCTAACCCATCCAGCCGCCCAAGTAAGCAGGATATCAGTGAAAGAATTGCCAGGACCCTTCAGAAGGGGGAGGGGCCACCACAGCCACAGGCAGCGCAGAGGGTGGCGGTTTACCTACCAAATTTCCACTGCTGTAGAGAGGACAGGTGGGGTGACTGCTTCTGCTCCTCAGTGACAGCAAGTGAGGGGTGGGCATTGCTTGTTAAGACCTTGGCAGATCCCCTGCATGTGGGAACTGCTTCAGCCTGATGTGATCCTATGCGTCAAGGGACTTCATTGCCATCCAATCTGCAACCTTCCTCTCAACAGATTGCTAATTATCAGTTTATTTAGCAAACGTTTATCCCGCCTTTCCTTCGCATCATGAATTATGTGAAGAAGACCCATGTGATCAGCCCTGCCTACATGCTCATGTTGTTCACACATGCAACCCTGTAGTATGGGTCACACCGCACCATGCAAGACTACAATAGATTGCTCTTGGTTTCAGTTTACTAAACAATGCGACCAAAGAATCTTTTGTTCCATACAAGGGCGACAAGAGAAGCTGACGCACCAGCCCCCATTGACTGCTTGCTGAGCCGCTGGAGCGAATGGGGACCATGTCATCCATGTGCCAAAGAAAGAGTAAGACATAGGCATGTGTCGTGTCTTGTTTGCTTATGTGACTTTAGAAAAAGGATCAGACATGTGTGTGCAGATCCACCAACACGTATGAGCCACAGTAGTGAAAAATGGAACCTTCCTGTTCAGAGTCATTGATAGAACTCCAGCCCTAACCCTAACCCAGAGTCTACTGTCTTCCTCGCCACCAGTTTCCCAGATCCATAACAGGATAGCAAATGGAGGGAGAGGGGATTCTTTTTTGGGGGGGGGAGAGTTGGTGTAGAAACAAAGTAAAAGAAAATCACCTTGAGCTAGCCTGAGATCATCAGCCCTTCCAAGTCTACCTTGCAAGGGACAATTCTCAACTGAAGTGGGGGGAAAGAGATGACTGAAAAGTTAGTGCAACTGGAAGGACAGGTTGGGTTGAGACTTTCAAACCTTTGAAATAAGCAAACAGTAGCTTGAATTGACCAAAAGCGATCACCTTATAGGGGACAGAGAAGGGCTTGTTCTCCCAAGAAACTCGGGTTTATCCAATGAAATGTATGGGTGCCGGTTTCTCCGTAGGGGACTGGCTCGGACAGTGAGGGGGTGGGGCTGCCTCCTCCTCGCTAGGTAAAGAGACTATGACCGCAGCGATACTTACACCCCCGCCCCTACCGGAGAGACGCCTCTGGAGGGGGACAGAGGAAGAGGAAACGTGGAGAGGAGGAAGGTGCTGAGCTAGAATGCTGGAGAGAGAGGCTGACGCATCATTGAGTGGGTGGGGGAGCATTTGGCGCACCAGCTCAGCTGTCGGGAGGTCTTTAGCCAACCCTATCTTGAAGCTTTGGGTTTCCTGGACAAATCTGTTGGTCACTATGGGAGGCAGGATGTTGGACCTTTTGGTCTGTTCCAGTAGGGCAGATTGTCCTACAAGCCTGGGTGATTTATATCCCCATCCACCCTGTGTTCAGGTGGATTTAGCCCTTGGTAGTTCTTCCTATGGGCCTGCATAACCTCTGACCCATCATGCTGAAAGGAGCCACCAGGTTTATATGAATTTCAATGAACTTCGAAGACATTACTAAGAACTATATCACTAAAAATATCTTGGATTATGAGGATTTCTAACTGTGTTGCTCCTTCCTTGCTTTTGCTTTATATTCTGGGAGTTTCTGGCACATCCTAGTTAGTGATGGTCAAATTTTGCTCTTAGAATTGCCTCAGTAATTAAGAGCTTTCTCAGCAAGCTTTCAGGAAAAAAGGGGGGGTCTGTTTTCTGAGAGTTTATAGCCCACCAGGAAATTATGAACTTCAGTGATAAACATCAAAATAACACCAAGGAATTATTCATTAGAGCTGTTGGATGTTGAGAATTTTACCCCAGTGCCTAGTTTTCCCCATATCTCTTCCACCCTTAACATTTGTATCCCAATGGTTCAAAGAATTATTTTGGCTGCACATACAAAGGTGTACATTTGGTAGATGTGAGTACAAAGAGTGCCACCTACTGGTGCACAGAAGGATAGTTGGGGATAGTTTCTGTCCACAGAATCTACCAACAACTTAAATGATGGATGATGAAAATATTTTGCTTTTAAAAGTGAAATTATATTGTTTAAAATATTTACATCATATGTTTCCCCTCAAATGGAAAGCGAAACCAGAGGAGTAAAAACAGTAATAAATTTCTTTAATGGTCTCTTAGGCAGTGATGTAGACTTGAGTCTATTGACTCGGACTCAAGTCGCGTCAAAAACTTGGCTTGAACTTGACTCGGCAAAGACTCAACTTGAGTTTTGAAGCCTTTTACGACAAGTTGAATTTTATTCAGGTTTAAACCCGTTTTCCCCGTTAAATAGGCAGGGGCTCGCAACCAAAGACTCGGAACTTGGGGGCAAAGACTTAGGACTTGACTTGAGACTTGGACCCAGAGACTTGAGACTTGGAGTCAGAGACTTGATCCACATCCCTGCTCTTAGGAATTGAAAGGACCAAGTTCATAAGGCCCCCTTTTTCATACAAGGATGTCGTTAGGGAAGGTGTGTCCAGTGTCATTAAGCATTGCATCTGGGGCTCAGGCCTGAGATTCCTCCCTCTTCTGGGCATCCAGTTGTCTGCCCAGCTCAAAAGGGGAGCTTTGAGATCACCAGGTAATCATCTCCCTCAGCTTGCAAAGCAAAGGGAAGGGGTCAGAAGTACAGTGTTATCTGTGTACTAGGTAATGTATACCTTCTGCCTAGGTCTTCCAACCTTTTCACCAAGCCTCTAGAGACAACTGCCCTCCAGAGGCGTCGCTGGAGCGTGGCAGGGGGGCGGGCAGCCACGGGGTGATGTGCGCACCCCCGCGCGCGCCACCTCCGTGACGCGCGCCACCCTTCGGATGCTCTGAGGCCGGTCCGGGAGCCGGCCTCGGAGCGTCCGACCCCGTCGGCGCGTCCGACCCCGTCGACCCCATGCAGCACGTTCATCTGGGTATTTTTCTAATTTTCGCGCATGCGCAGAGACCGTTTTGAGGGCCTTTTGCCCTCAAAACGGTCTGCGCATGCGCGAAAATTCGAAAAATACCCGGATGAACGCGCTGCATGGGCCTTCTTTCAGAAGGCCCTGGAGCGCCGACGGGGTCGGAAGCTCCGAGGCCGGCTCCCGGACCGGCCTCAGAGCGTCCGGAGGGCGACGTGGGGGGGAGCCGGGTCGTCGTCCCCCCGCGCCGCAATGTCAGAGCGTCACTAGGGTGACACGCGCCCCCTGCCCCAGGGTGACGTGCGTCCTAGTGACGCTACTGCTGCCCTCTTTGCCCCATTGGTAGACCCCATGAGTTTGGGAACAGTTAGTAACGTAGCAGAAAACATAAAATATAATTGTGTTTGACAAGTAGAAGTGGCCTGTTTTTTTCTGACCAAAGAGCCTTTTGTTGTTATCGGAACCAAACTGAATATTTTAAAGTGAAACCACTTCAGAAAAGAAAATTCGCACATGAACCCACCCACTTCCCCAACTGATACTTTCGCCTTAGTTAAAAGAAGGAGAAAGTTTTGAAAAATTACAGGAGTTAGTTAAAAGGAGAAATACTTGGCTTTGAGTTAAAAAAAAAATAATCCATGAAAAATGAACTTGGAAGCACATTCAGAGAAGACAGCTTCCAGAATAATAGACTCTTTAACTAACCGTGGCGTGCAGTTTAACTAAAACTGCATCTCTTTTATTTTTTGCTGTCAGCTGTCAGGATTGGAGGGGACACTACTTAGTGTCACAACACACATTTTGCATGTGGCGGGTTCCAGGTCCAACCCTTGGCACCTCCAGATAGGGCTGGGAAAGACCCCCATCTCAAATCCTGAAAAGATATTGCCAGTCAGTGTTGACAATATTGAGTTAGACGAACCAGTATGAAGCCGATTCATATGTTTAAATTGTGTACCTGAAGGTACATCATTTCATGACTATTGATCATTTGTAATTGTTATATCTTGTGAAAAGTTTCGCTCAAGGAGTGTCCTGAAGTATGGGCAGTTTGGAGGGCGGCCATGCTTAGAGGCGCTGGGAGACCGCCAGCGCTGTGTCCCAGACAGTCCCTGCCCTGAAGAAGACATGGATTGTGGTAGTGACTTCAAATGTGAAAATGGTAGGCGCTACTTTTGCATTATGCTTTGAAAATAGTGCTTCATGTTTATTTTGCTGCTACTAGTTTGCTTTTTAAAATACTATTGTCTTAACATTCAGTATGGTCCTCCTAGTTGTGCCTTATGCCACTGGAACAAGCATTCCAGTAGCATGTCGCTTTCCTGATGTTACAAAATGCAACATGCCAGTGCATGTGACTGCCAGTACGAGTGGTGAGCGGCCAGCTCCACATGCCAGCAGACCACGGACACCCGCCGGCACTGGTAAATTGGTGCAGGGGGTGGAGGGAGGCGGGGCTGAGTAGAATGGGGTGGTGATAGGGACAGGGAGGAGGGCAGATCAGATCCAAGAAGGAAGTGGTATCGCCATCAGCCGAAATCCTAACCCCCCTCCTGGTCTCGATCCCCCAACCCGGGTCCATGTGGACCAGCTGGCGCAGATCTGAGTAGACCCATCAGGCCAGCACAAGCTTACCCAGAGCAAGGCAACAAATGTTTCCTTACCCCAAAGAGGCCTCCAGATTCCAAAACTACCCCGCAGGATATAGCGGGCACCATATTGGTGCAGCTGCATCGCTGCACAGGGAGTTACATTGGATTGGGCTGCCTGTTTGTTTGATATGGTTTTATTGTATGTAACAAACCACTCTTGACTACAAGCAGGGCTGGCCCAAGACCTCCTGGCGCCTGAGGCAGTGTGCCAAATGCTGCCTGCCCTTACCTGGTGGTGTTTAGTAGAAACTCTAGCCCACCGTCTCCTCTCTTCCATGCTTCCACTCAGTCCTCCTCTGCATTTTCCAGCCCAGGTCTGAGAGGAAGAGGAGGAGCAGTGGAGGCAAATGGGTCCAAATTCAACAGAAGTAGACACACACACCCATCTGCTCCCGGAGTTGACCACCTTGGTTGGCCTCATGGATGAACTGGCCCTGAGTGCCAGTGTATGATAGAAGAATAAATTTGACTGCCACTCAATCCTGGGAATTAATTTGGTATACCTGTCGAATTCCATGGCCAACTTTCACCCCTTCTGTGAAGAGTTTTTCTTTATCCTTTGGGGAGGAATTAAAATTGGGAGCAGTTTTGGCAAAGAGGAAGATTACTTATTCTTCAAGAATCATAGGTACAGTAGTTAACCCTTCCCACTACCTTTCCCCAAGCAAACTAACTCTATAAACCAAGCAGTAGTTTTTTTTATGAACTTGGTAGTTAATTTTGCGGCTTCTAAAGTGTTAATGAAAAATGTAACAAAATTGGCAAGATGGCTTACAAGCAAGAAATACTGCATTGGGTTATCTGTTCTATCCTTAGGACAATTCTGTATAAAGAGGCGACTGCTGTGTAATACAGAAGATGACTGTGGAGACTTCTCTGATGAAGAAAACTGTGATGACATTGATCCCCGCCCACCCTGTCGCGATCGTATAATTGATGTTTCGGAGATTGGAAGGACAGCTGGTCGCGGGTAAGTTCTGGAATGTCTTGGAGATGGCCATGAAATGCACTGGGGCAAATCAGACAAGGAGGACGTGGGCAACCCAATCTTGTGTAACGGTACCCGGCCAGCCTAAAGGTCCAGCTGGTTGCGGTATCCTAGGTAGCACAGGTGCACAGTGAAGGGGATGATCGCCCCCTTCCCTTGGTGCAACCCGGCCTAGGCCCAATGGACCTACTTGAATGTATGCCAGTTCTGGAGCTGGCGTACAGTCAAGGGCTGGGTGTCAGGGCAAACCGGGCCAGGGGAGGGCTGGAGATATCAGCAGAACTTGCCACCGATATCCCTGCCCTCCCCCCACCCGGTTCGGCCAATGTCCGTCCTCCCTCCCCACCCGGTCCACCCTCCCTCTGCCCCTGCACCAGCCAGTAATAGCCCCCTGTACTGGCTTACAGTAATATTCAGTTTGATGTCCTTTTTACCAGTTATGTCCTTTCTGAAAATGTATAATACAGCAAGTCCTCACTTAAAGTTGTTGATAGGTTCTCGGAAACTGCAATACAAGTTGTAAAACCAATCTTACCCTAGGCTAATTGACATACATAAACAAGAGTTTACTTTATGGCATATTTCTGGTCACAAAAACATCACCAAACTTCTAAAGACCCCAAACACTTCTAATATTATAAATTGAACTAAATATGAGCTCTCCAGGCCAGAGAAAACCCACACAGATATGGAGAGAACATTCAAACTCCACACACAACAGTGTCAAAACAGTGAAAAAATCAGGAAACGATTTTTTTTCTCAACAACTTTAAAATGAAATGACTTATAATGAAATGACTTTAAGTGAGAAGTTGCTGTACTTGAATGGTATCATGATACAAGTCACGGTTCTCTTATATTTAGCAGGAGGACAAATTGCCTCCACTCTATTCTCATGGCATCTTTTCCAGGGGTTCCTTCCTCATGTCTCTGTTCTATCTTTTTTCCAACCATTCACTCTTTTTTTGTGTGTTAAGTAAACCTCTTTCAGAACCTTTTTTTGTTGAAAATATACTTAGCAGTATCTAATAAGAACCTTTTTTAAAATAAACGAGATCCAGAATGATACTCTTTTTTGGAATTCTTGCAGTCTCAACGTTCTAGGAATGCAACCGAAGGAGAGCCCATTTTACAACGAGTTTTACAATGGACTCTGTGACAGAGTCCGTGATGGAAATACTGGCACATACTATCGCAAGCCGTGGAATGTTGCTGTGCTCAATTATGACGTAAGCCTCTTTGTGTGAACTGGGGTACCTTCCATCATTTTGTACAGTGCTCAGCTGTTGTAAGTGCTTTAGGGCAGAATGACTCGTTCAAAGAATGTAAAGGTAAAGGTGACCCCTGACAATTAAGTCCAGTCGTGTCCGACTCTAGGGTGTGGTGCTCAACCCCATTTCAAAGCCGAAGAGCCAGCATTGTCCGAAGACGCCTCCGTGGTCATGTGGCCGGCATGACTCTCCTTGCCGCAGCGCGTAGCATGCAGCTGGAACATGGAGCACTGATTACCTTCCCGCAAGTGGTACCTATTTATCTACTCGCATTAACATGCTTTGGAACTGCTAGGTTGGCAGGAGCTGGCCAAGCAACGAGCGCTCACCCCGTCGCGGGAATCGAACTGCCGACCTTTTGATCGACAGCTCATGGTTCAGCAGAAGTTCCCTAATAAGTTCCTTCCTTTCTCTGCATAACGTCTAGTTCAATTTTCTCTGTGCCCTGACATCATTAAAATATGCATTTCCGTACAATTGCTGTAAATTACTGGCCAGTGAAAGTGGGGGAACTGCATGTCATAACAGCATCAGGAGAAAGGATAAGTTGAACTAGCTGTTCATGTAGGAGAATAGAGAACACCTTAAGCATTCTCAAATTTTCAGAAGGCTAATGGAGAATTCCTACAAATGTCTCATGCCAGAAAAAAAATTCATTTTTCAAAGTGTCGGGATACACAGCTGTCAATTAAGCCTTTTCAAAATGACTTGGCTTGCAGCCCAATCTTATTGGGCCACTCTGGCGATATGGCATGATTTATGGCCGTCGCAAATGGTAACGCATCATAGAGCACAGCCTGTCTGTCACTGCAAGCGCAAGCAGCCAGACCCATGCAATGCACCAGAGGAGCCCTGGCAGCAGTAAGTCAGCACAGGGGGTGGGCGATGGGCAGGAGGTAGTTGGAAGGGGGAGAGGTGGAACGAGGAGGAGACTGGGGTGAGGAGGGGGCGTTGAGGCCAGGAAGGGGGGGTATCAATGGAAGCAGCACCACTACTATCCTATCTCCTTTTCCGGCCTTGATCCTCCTGCCCGGGTCCACTCAGACTTGCACCAACAAAGTACCTGGCACAGTTCCTAGTACCATCAGGGCAGGAAAGGCTCGCCCCAGGGGAACAAATGTTCCCTTGCCTCGAGGCAGCCTCCAGGACCCAAAACATCCCCATGGGATTCAATGTGCACCCCATTGGTTTGGCTGTATTGGTGAGGGGAGAGTTACATTGGTTTGGACCGTACATTTTCTCCTTTGGTTTCACATACTCCAAGACCATGAGACACTGTCCAGTTAAATCAGAGGATCTTAACCTTTTGTGCCTCGTGCACCTCCCAGGAGGACTTTGAACTGCTCATGCAACCCTCCAAAAACACATGTATTTTTGTTTATTTGTTTTATTTCAATTATTATTATTGACTATTTTCCTGAAATTGCAGTGAACATATATGGCAAAAGTGGAACTTCAAAAAAATAACATTACATTTCAATCATAGGGATTAAAAAAAACTGTTCATAGGTTGAAGACATCATAAAATGTAATGAGAAAAATCAATGACAGAGCCAAAAGAACAATAAATATTGTGGCCAAGAAGAAAATATGATTGGATTTTGTTGGCCCATCAGTAGTCGGGATCAAATTCAAAAACGTTGAAAAATTATCTTCATCTGGTCAAAAAAATGTGTATCAAGGCAAATGTTTTCTTAACTCTGGGAGCAACTGCCACAACCCCTGGACTCCCTTCACACACACCTTAGGGGTGCAGGCCCCACAGGTAAAGAACCACTTAGGTAAATGAACCACAAGCAGAAATTCAGCAGGTGCAGCTTTTTTCCTGGCATGCATATGCCATGGCAGAAAATGTACACCTGCTGAATTTCTGCCCACCGTTCAGCTGTCAAGGATACAAAAGTCTATGGCAGAGGTTCTCTAAGTGTGAGGCTCGACTCCCAAGTGTGTCATCAAAAGCAGCCAGGGGCGTCACGTTAATCTTTTAATTAACACATATTCTTGCTTGCAAGAGAGAGAGAAAGCAAAAAGAAAGATCGGGAAAAGCTGCCTCTTCACATCAGGTCACTCAAAGTTAATTTCAAAACACTTCAGGTTTGTAGGCAGTTTCCACGTTTTGTTTTTAACCACAGCGGGAGCAAAGCCCTTGCTTATCTTATGTTAAAGAACCATTAACAACTCTATTGATAAGCTGAGTACCGGTACTTTGGAGCTGGAGCTGCAAAGACAGCATCTTTGTCTCCCAGTTGCACAAGAGAGAAAGAGAGAGAAAGCTAGCTCCTTTTGGTAGCATCTTTGCTACCAAAAGAGAGCATTTCTCTCCAAATCCTGAGACATTGCAGGTTTGCAAGTAAAGTATTTTCTTTCTGTTGAATGTTTTTAATAAAGCAAACACAAAACAAATGCAAGAACTGCAATTGAAAATGGTGCAGAGCAGGTTCTGCTTTACATACAGTCTTTGATTTCTATGTTTAGTTTGCTTGATTAATTATTAGGATTTCTCTCCTTCTTCCTTTCTGACCCACCTCTAAGTTAGTTCCCCACTCTATTTGCTGGGACAACCCCCCCCCCCCCCGGAAACTGCCAGGCAGTATAAGAATCTGTTTTTCATCTTGCAAAGATGCTACCAAAAGGAGCTAGCTTTCTCTCTCTTTCTCTCTTGTGCAACTGGGGCTTCCCTCCCATGCATTGATGTTTCTCTTGCCATGAATAGGACTAACACAGACGACATCAGTGCCCTCTACCCAGGCCTGCCAATGGAGGGAGGGCAGCATCCCAACCCTACCCTGCGCACTCCTGGCTTAGCTGCTGCTCAGCATAAGCATGGAAAATCCACTTTAGGGCTCGTTTTGGGAATATACACATACATATACACATACATATAAGAAAAGGTGCCTCTGAGCATGTAAAGAGTGCCTGTTTCTTCCATGCACTGTAATGGGGAGTCACGGCTAACGGCGAGGGAGGTCAAGGGAGCCGCGAGTCAAAAAAGTTTGAGAACCACTGGTCTATGGGGAGGAGTGGTAAATGTACCTGCTATCCTCTTCTTGACACGCCACTGACGATCTGCAGAACTCCTTGGTGCGAGAGAGGAAAAAATGCAGAGCACTCTGAGTGGGAGGCAGAGTGCAGTCAGTCAAGCGTGGGAGGCGAATGCCAGAGAGAAGCCAGACTGTGAAGGAAACCATCTGGAATGTAGTGTTCTATGCAAGATTAGAACTTTGTATTGTATTTGTAAAAACCCATTCGGGGGGGGGGGTGTTAGATAGTCTGCCTATGTGAACCGCCTTTGAATTAAAGTCAGAGGAGAAATCTGATGACCAACAAAAGGCGGTATATAAATGCTGGTGGTATTATTATTACTATTATTATTATTGAGTAAAGATCTAAAACTGTCATGGCCCACAACTGTATACAACGAACAAACTAACTGTATTCACAGGTTTTGAAGCGATGTAAAATCAATTTCACATGGCTTCAAAACCCATAAATACAGTTTGTTCATTGTATATTATTTATTATTTTATTTTATTATTCATTAATAATAATAATAATTAATAAAGGCAAAGGTTTTCGTTGTCTACTATAAGAGGTGAGAGTTCCTAGCAACATTTTAATGAACTTTCGCTGGTGTTTTTTTTTGTGTGTGTGTGTGTCTTACCCTATTGCTTTTAACACCATTTGCCAATTCATCATCATGCTGGGTAAGCATAACCCTGCTGGATCTTTCCAAGGATCCGTCTAGATTAGCATCCTGTTTCCAACAGTGTTTACTCAGATGCCTTAGAAAGCTCACAAGCAACAGCTTTTCCTACTGTTTGTAGGGAATTGTGAAACTTTGCTGCCAGGCAAGGTCATTGAGGGTCCCTGAATTCTAATGTTAGGGGTGGAAAATGTATCCCGGTCCACTCCACTGCAAACATTTCAAGCTATATTCTGCTACAGTCCAATTCAATGATTATTATTATTATTTTATTTTATTTTATAGTACAGTGATTATTATATTTTCTTTCCCAAAGACGAAAGGAGACAAAAGATTGACAACTGAGTTCTATGATAACCAGGTGACTGCAGTAAAAGAAATATACAGAGAGAAACAGCAGAATTTTGAGGCGAGCTTCTCCATGAAATTTAAGCCTACTGAGTTAATAGAAAATACGACCGCATCTTCAACTTTTGATGCAGGCTACACCTTTTCCAAAAATGGAAGTCTAAGTCAGTTCTTGAAGGAATCCAAAGGACAGGTATGGTGTTGAAAAAAGGAATGCTATGCATTATTCCAGAGGATATGCTATTAGTATGTCCAGTCATGTAGAGGTAAATTTTAAAATGCAGAGGGTGTCACCGCACATAGCCACTCCTCAATACGATTATAACAAAAAAAAAAATCAACCTTAAATTTCTTCATTTAAATGTCTTCATTTCTTCTCCTCCTGCCACTTGCTTCTACTTAGAATCATAGAGTTAGAAGGTTCCTTCAAGGCCATCTAGTCCAACCCCTGCTTGAAGCAGGAAAATTCTCTCTAGAGCAGGAGTTCTCAACTGGTGATACGTGTACCACCAGTGGTACTTTGGTCGAACGCTGATAGTATGCGGACCACCAGACCGCCGGAACCCCACTCCGACGTGGTGTTTTTGGCACCTCATTTTCGCTCCTGAGAGGCTCCTGCCTCTGACCAAGTCTCTTGGGAGTGCTACCCACCCAGAGCACCCTACCTTCCTTTTCTGGCCTCTGCAGCGTCCAAAAACCCAGAAGTAACAGTTAGTTCCGATGGTACACAGCGGGAGAGCGGCGCTGGAGGTGGTATGTGGCTGGGGAGGGGTTGAGAACTCAACTGGTGGTACGTATACCAGCAGTGGTACTCCGGCTGATCAGAGATGGTACGCGGACTGCCAGTCTGCTGGAATCCCACTCCAACATGGCTTTTTCAAAGCTGCATTTTCACTCCTAAGAGGCTCCTGCTTTTTCCGAGCCTCTCCGGAGCGTTGAATATGGTTGTCCTGCCTGCCCAGAACCTCCTAGCTCTTTTCTAGCCAAAAAACACAGCCGAAAACCCAGAAGTAAGTGGTGATGATGTAATCACCACCACTTCCGATGGTATGTGGCCTAGGGAGGTTACCAGTGGTGGTATGCAGCCAGCCAGGGATTGAGAACCCCTACTCTAGAGCATCTTCCAAATAAGAAAGTTACAAGGATCAGAAGATGGCATGGATCTCCACTGAAATCAAAGTACAATGAAAATGAATGGATTCCCATTCATTTTCATTCATTGCCAATTTCACTTGCTTTTTCGAACAGGGCACATTCATTTTCATTCCCATTCATTTTGAAAGCAGTGCACATGCCTACTTTAGTTTAGTGTCTATTCTGGTTGTTAGCAGCTGTTCTTAGGCAAGAACCAGAAGAAGCCTTGCTTTGATCCCACTAAGTGACTCCTGTGCTTTTTCACTGGAAATTGCTATCCCTGTTTTCCTGCTGGCAGAATGACAGAACATGAACCTCTTCCTTCTGTGTTATAGCAACAAATATTTTTTCACGTGAAAGGAAACATAGAACTGGGAACTTTCCAAATGCGAAGACGTGGCGTCCGGTTGACCGACACTTTCCTTGAGGATTTGGTATTTTTGCCCAGTACATATGACAAAGGAGAGTATTTTAAATTTCTGGAAATGCATGGAACACACTATGCACAGAAGGGAACTGTGGGAGGAAAATATGAACTCCTGTATGTGTTGGACACCCAAAATATGAGATCAGAAGGTATGGACTCGGCATGAAGGACCTTCTCTTACACACTGATTGGATCTGGAGTACCAGGATGACAAACAGCACAATGACAGTCTGTATCTTTGCGGCTGCACCCTAGTGGTAGAGCACAGGATTTGCATGGGGGGGGGGGAAGGTCCCTGGTTCAATCCAGGGCACCTGCAGGTATTGCTGGGAAAGTCTAGCCAATACTGAGTTAGGGGGACTCAATCAAAAGCAGCTTCCTATTTTTACTTCTGTTTTATTTGTAAAGGTTTGGCTTTTGTCAAGTTGTCACTTCATCTTATATCCTTGTGGGAAGGGCTGCTTTAAATGTTATTGAGGATGTGTTTTTTATTGTTTTAGTGTGCCCTTCCTTTCAGGGGAAGGGTGGTTCACCCACGTTACCCAGTGGCCAGTCTAGATGCTATATCTGCCAGCCTCTTCAGATCATGTTGGAGAGAAGTGTGACCGTGCACCTCTCTCCCCAGTCTGGTGTGCTGTCATTGCCTAATGGTGCTTAAGTAGTATTTAATCCATGTACTGAGAGGTGGTTTGGATGAATTCCCCTATGCAATTGGGCAACAGCAAGATGGAGTGCTGGATTGGGGACAAGAGATGTGCTTATCCATGCTCTCCTTGGCCGTCTGAGAGGGCTAGTTGGGAGTATGATCCAGGCAGCATAAATTAACATGTTATGAGAGAGGCCTCCTCCTGTGTGTGAGTGTGTGTGTGTGTGTGTGTGTGTGAGAGAGAGAGAGAGAGAGAGAGGGAGGGAGGGAGGCCTGTGCAGTTAACCTGCACAACTGATAGTGCGCTCTCTCTCTCTCTCTCTCTCTCTCTCTCTCTCTCTCTCTCTCTCTCTCTCTCTCTCTGTGCACGCACGACCAAATGGATTTCCCATCTAAGATAGCATCATGGAGAAATGGTTGCCACTCAGATCAGCGACCTACTATATTGAAGAGGGGCACAGAGGCATCTCTCCGGTAGGGGCGGGGCTGTAAGTATCGCTGCGGTCATAGTCTCTTTACCTAGCGAGGAGGAGGCAGCCCCGCCCCCTCACTGTCCGAGCCAGTCCCCTACGGAGAAACCGGCAGGGAAGAGACCCTGCCTGCTGCTTTCTCCGTAGGGGACTGGCTCGGACAGTGAGGGGGCGGGGCTGCCTCCTCCTCGCTCGGTAAAGAGACTATGACCGCAGCGATACTTACAGCCCCGCCCCTACCGGAGAGACGCTAGTGGAGGGGCAACATTGTCTTGACACAGTGCAATTCATGGCTGAGTGGGGATTTGAACCCAGGTTTCCCCAGTCTAAATCCACTGCACCATACTACCTCTGCATAAGTGCTTAACTTTGGCTGGATCCTGTCCAAAATATATTATAGCTACCAGCTGATTAAAGATGTGTTCGTTTGTTTGCTTTAACAGCTGGTACAGCTTTTGATAAAGCAGCATTGTAAAGCAGGAATTTTCATGACACTCATTGAAATGAAATTTGTTGCATTAGATTTTTCCACAGTTGGAAAGTTATAAATAATCAGAGGAATAAACGCAAGGTTAGGACTAGGACAAGATAGATTAAAATATAGATAGACAGATTAGATAGACAGTTATGCATTTTCTATATACTGTATATTTTTCATATACCGGTACATATCTCTTCTTATCCGTATCTAATTAGTTCTTGAAAATGGCCCTTATAGCAAAAATCTGGATGAATACAATTATTACATTTAATTGAAATGGGAAAATAATTTAACTCATTCCAAAGCTATTCAAAGTTCACCCAAAATTCACTCTAAGTGCCTAATAGAAGAAAAGGGGCGATGGTGTTAGGTGACAGAGGAGGAAAATTGAGAAGCGGGAGACTGTGGAGGTGGAGGAGAGGAGACTGTTGAAGGCTACTGACCAATGAGGGTGAATCAGGAAACTGAGTGTGGGTATGTGCTACCCATCAGGCAATGTGTGCCACAATTTTTTTTATTACGTCTCAGCTCACACAGAGTGGATGACTCTTCCTGGACTATATAATTGAAAATGTTGGTACAGATAAAGAATTATGGCAGTGGTTCCCAAACGTTTTAGCATCGGGGCCCACTTTTTAAAATAACACTCTATTGGGACCCACCTAGCTTTACGAAATTTTAAAGAAGGAGATCAAGAAAGAAACTATTTTTAGTTATTTATTTATTTACTTACAAAAAAATCAATCCATTCCTCATAATGAGGCAGCCCTAATGAGTAGCCTCAAGGCTTGAGGGGCTTAGTTATGTGACCCAGCCTTCACTTGCCCCCACTACCTGTTATTAAAGGACTTGGGGAAAAAAACCCAGAAAAAATATGCTCAAACATTTATCTCCCTATATTTACACAAACTTGCAAACTGCAGGAGCTTAGCTCTTTGCAGGGCAATTAGCAGCTATCTGATTTTTTAATAGCCTCAGGGCTAGAGGCAATTAGTTATCTGATCTTTCCATCATCTGTATTTCATTGGAGACTCTGCTTGTGACCCACCAGAAATTGGGTCGTGAGCCACCAGTGGGTCGCAACCCACAGCCTGGACAATGCTGAATTATAGTATTAATATTTGTGGTACATATAAGTGAAAATCCATATAGTGAACATATGCATAGCAAGGGATAAGTGTATATAGTCACATGACTACAACTAGATTACCTTTGTATGTAGATCCTTTTGCAGTTCATGTTTGTTTGAGGAAGCTTGTTGTTCTGCTTCCCACTCCTTTCCCATTCTAATAATTTCTATATTAACCTCATTTTCAGGACTCACCGTGGAGGATGTGAAGCAGTGCCTAGGTTATAATATAGATAATTCTTTAACAGCTGAAGCTTTTGAACAGAAAATTAAAATTAAAGGTGGTGAATGCAAAAGTGACAAAATTAAGAATGGTAAATATTTTTAATTGCTTTCCATTCAAAGATGCAAAAACATGACTTTTTTTTTAATTTTATTTCATGTGCCGCCTTCCTTTCCAGAGGCATGTGAAAGGAAGCCAAATCACAGGTGCCCAAAGCAACTGCAAGAATAGAAAAATTTTATACTGCCTCTCACCCCAAAAGTGATTTAAGGGAGGTTTGCTAAACAATAAATCCAAACAGTCATACAAGTATTCTAAGCAATTCAAGTAAAATCAAGAACAACGAGAAGAAAGTAGAAAAATCAGCAAACATCTACCCCTCCACAAAATACAGCAGCAACAATGGAATAGCAACTGTGAAAGCATGCTGGAAAAAAAGTGTGTTTAACCTGCATGGATAATGCTAAAAGGGAATTCACATGTACAGCCCTTGAAAAGGCATTTTCACAGTTCCGGGGTTGCAACCAAGAAGGCCCTGCCTCTTTTGAGGCCAATTTGACCTCCAAATATGGTGACGTGAAGCAGGGCCTTTTCAGCTGATCTCAAACTACAGGGGGTTCCAATGCGCAAAAAAATAACATACATAAATGATGGTTCACAAGAATCATAGAAGCCACACTAATCCAGTGGAGGTTTTGGGTGGGATGAGATGAGGTGTTCTTTCTACTGATGAGATGACAGAGGGTTTGTTGCCTGCTGTCGTCTTCTGATTACTGTCTGCATTATTGTTTTACTTTACTACTATGATAATGGAGTGTTGAAGAAGCTTTGATTATGTAAGATTTTTCGTGCTGTTAGCGACTTTTGAGTTTTCTAGTGAAAGAAAAGCCAGATGTAAATGTTTAAAATGATGATGATGATGTGTGTATATCTGGTTGAGACATTAGTAAAGCTCACAAAATAACATTTCTACGAAGTGAAAGCAAAATAGGAAAATCACATGGCCCTTCACTTGACCTGCCAGCCATTTTTCTTCCTATTATCCTATTGGCAAAGGAAACTAGACTGGTGGGACGGCTCATTTTAAGAATCCCTGATCTCTAATCCAGCCACTTCTTGATTCTGTCTTCTGTAGCCCATAACATAAGCAGTACTGGAATTATCCGTGATGTGATCTCTCTGGTCCATGGAGGGAAGAGTAGTGTTTTAGTAAGACTGAAGGAAATGCTGTCGCGAGATGCCAAGGTTGTTGACGTTGAAGACTACGTTCAGTGGGCCGCTACACTACCTGATGCTCCAGCAGTGATACAATATGAAGTACGACTCGGGATTTTGTTCCCAACTCTATATTGCAACTCTATATATTATCTTGGAGAGGGATGGGAGGTGATCAAACAATTTCATGGTTAATTATTATGAGCCAGATAAAAACACACAAATCAGCATACATCACGCACCGTTCTCTAACCATTGACAGACCTAATACAGATCAAAGCAAACACTTTAAGACAATATCATTCTAGAAACATTCCAGTGTGGTTGATCACTATTCTGTGGGAAGGCTTCGGATGAACCAGAGAGGCTGCTTCCTCCTTCCTCTCAATTTGCAAGAAAATGCAAACACTAAAAAATAGGAACAACAGAGAAAAGGGGGGGAAGGAACAGCCTCTAAACATTGACCTTTCAAAGAAGGAATGTCAGTTGCTTGAGAGCAGAACATCACTATTTTGTGTAAAGTCAGTCTTTCCAGATACCATTGAATTTATCAGCCTTCTCCCAAGGCTGCCTGCTCACAAACTGTAGTGAGGGTGGGGCCAGGGGTACACTCCCTGCTTTGCCCCATCTGGGATTTTTTTTTTTATTAAGGAAAATGCACTTTTTAATAAATGGGCTTTTAAATTCCATTTAAAGAATGTGTTTTCAGAACAGGAACAATTGTAGTTAAGAACAAAATCGAGGTCAGACGGTCCCATAAAAGTGCATTGTGCTTGCTGGGATGCATGTTCCAGCAGTGCAGCAGGCCCATAGGATTGGGCTGTTAGCATGACTCAACAATTTTACCCAAAGATTAACCCAATTGTGAAAAAACCAACTGACCATTGGGAAGAACTTTTGCAAGCCACTAACTCCTTTAGGCTTACCAAATCCCCCCCCCGGTCACAGGGGGGAGTGGAAGCGATGTCGGTCGGGCCAGGGGCGTGGCCGAGGGTATGGCCAGGGGCAGGAACTTCTTCCCAGCCTTGCGCACCTGCGCGAGGCTGGAAGCACTTGGAAAGCGTCCGAATTCACTCGGACATTTTCTGAGTGCTTCTACCCTCATCGCGCAGGCACGTGAGGGTGGAAGCACTCAGAAAACATTCGAGTGAACTCGGGTTCATCCGAGTCCCCGCCCCCAGTAACATCTTGGAAAGTGCTTCTAGCCTCGCGCCAGTGCACGCGAGGCTGGAAGGTCTCTGAAAGCATCCGGGTTTACTTGGACACTTTCCTAGTGCTTCCAGCCTCGTACGAGGCTAGAACAAAGAAGATGAAGATGGAGTGGTGCCGTGGGGACAGTCCTGGATGTCCAGGACAATCAGGAGGCCGGCCGGGAACCCGGGATTTGGGCTCCCGAACCGGGATTGTCCCAGCCATATCTGGGACTAAGGTAAGGCTACCTTAAAATAAAAAGGTCTTCTGCAATCTGCCAATACATGTAGCTAGGCCTTACGTTTTTGAACTGAGCACAATATTTACCTGGGACAAAGATGATAAAAGAAAGGAATGAAAGACATCCCCATGTTAGGATGTCACGGATGTTTGTGCAATGCTTAGGTGTAGAACCACATAATGATTTTGCACAAATTACTGTACTTAAGATAAAGAGATGTGTCTGTTTTCTGCAGCCTTATCCAATCTCTTCGCTTGTGCCTTTGACGATACATGATGCTGACATAAAGAAACAACATCTGGATAGAGCTGTGGAGGACTATGTGGCTGAATACAGCGTATGCAAATGCCAGCCCTGCCAAAATGGTGGCACTGTGATACTGGTGAATGGAAGGTGTGAGTGTGGATGCTCCCCCTCTTTTAAGGGAGAAGCCTGCCAGATACCCATGATACGTTCTGCACCAGGTTAGTAGCAGTAGTTCCAGAAATTGCTTAAGGTTTCAATTCAGCTGCTGGGCTAAGCGTCCCCCAATGCCTAAAGCCCCATGGCAAATGGCTGCCCCTTTGCTTGTCCCTCCCATGTGCAGTGATGGGGACTCGAGTCAAATGACTCGACTCGCAAGTGTGACTTAGCCACTTTTTCCGACTCGTACTCGTACTTGTACTCGTGACCCACTGACTCGCACTCGTACTCGCACTCGTGACCCACGGGACTCGTACTTGACTTGCACTCGTGGGGGTAACGACTTGCCATTTCTGAGTCATTTTCCTTTAATGGCCGGCATCAACACAGGCAGGCAGGCAGGCAGGCAGGCGCAGTGGAGACCTCGGAGGAGGAGGGCAGCAGGGAGGAAGGGTTTTCAAGGGGGTGGGAAAGCAAGCCTGGCTCTGAGTCCCCCCCCCTTTGTTGCTGTATGTTTGGCATTGGCCACAACTCCGAGCGCGAGGGGTGGGGAGGAGTGAGGGAAGGCGAAGCTGCCGCAGCAGTTCCTCCTCATTGACCAAAACTCCGAGCCCAAGGGATTCTCGGCTCAGCAAGGGGAAGGTGCAGGGAGGCAATAATAAATGGTTTGAATGTAGACACGCTTGTTTTTCCCAAACCAGATGGGTGGTGACAAGACTGAGAGGTGAGGGAAAGGGCATAGGGGGAGCCAAGTGGGTGCTTTAAAAGTCTCAGAGGTACCCACACACACCCCACACACAGACACCCACCCACCCCATTTTCAGGGGAAAAGCCATTTTCCCCAAAGTGACTCTACTCGTGACTTCTGACTCGTGGTTTCTGGCCTTACTCGTACTCGACTCGCACTCGTGCAAAAATGACTCGCACTTGCCCAAAAATTTTGACACTGACTTGCACTCGGACTCGCACTCTTGCAAAAATGACTCGTACTCGCACTCGTGACCTAGTTACTTAGATACATCCCTGCCCATGTGTAAGCACCCTGTCTTCAATTCCCTTCTCTAGTAGTGTGTTAGACCGACGTGCCACTACCTCCCGCTATTTTAAAAAGGCCAAGGGAGTGGAAGACGAAGTGTGTTGAGGAGAAGAACATGTTGGACTGGAATGTATTTATTTATTTACAATATTTCTATCCTGCCTTTCTCCCCGAAGGGACCCAAGGCGGCTTACAACAGAAAAAAAATACACTACCCAAAAAATACATACATAAATAGTTACAGTAGTTTCAAAACAATAAAAAACAGTTAACATAAACTAATAAAAACAACATCTAAAAATTGATTTTAAAAAAATTATTACAATTAAAACAGATCATAAAAACAGCAGCGCCCCACCTGTACCAGCAGAATGTTAAAAAAGGCAAGGACTCAGAAGACTTCTTTGAACAAGGTTTTTAGGCCTCGCCGGAAAGTGTCCCAGGAGGGAGCAGTTCGTAAGTCAAAGGGGAGGGAATTCCATAAGGTTGGTGCCACTACTGAGAAGGCCCTGTTTCTGGCCGCCGCCCCTCGCAGGGTGACGGTACCTGCAAAAGGGCCAAAAAAATGTATGTGAGAAGAATGCAAGAGAGAGACCAGACCGTGAAAGGAAACACCTGGAAAGTAGCGTACTACGAAAGATTAGGACATTTATTGTATTGTAAAAACCGTTTGGTTTAGAATTGCCTGCCAATTGTAAACCGCCTTGAATTAAAGTCAAAGGAGAAATCCAATGACAAAAAAGGCGGAATTATTATGGATTATGGAACATCTCCCACAAGACACTCCAGGTGCAGTCACTCTCCTCAGTGCACTTCTTGTCCACTCCTTTGGCCTAAAATAGGAGGAGGAACGATGGCAACTGTAGGACTGGGTAAGGGGGTGGGCAAAGAGGGATAGAGGGAAGGGGGCCAACAGAGGTGGCCAGCAAAGGCAGTGGAAGTGCATCTGCCGAGAACACCAATCAACTGCCTCCCGCCAATCGGACATGTCACCAGGCCTCATCAGTTGGTTGTCCCTGGAAGTGGTCATAATTAAAGACCATAAGAAGTTGCTTTAGAACAAGTCAGATCTCTCCGAGGTGTCACTGAAGTTCTCTACATTCAGGTTCTGAATGTAGAATTTTGTAGAATTTTTACATGAATTTTGGGAGTTCTAAATTCCACCCCCTCCCGAAGGATGAACTCCCAAAATTTGGTTTCCAGACCACAGCTGAAAGAATCGGAGTCCTGCCTCACCAGTCCTTACTTCCCAACCAACCTTCCACCTACCCCCCCCAACAACCCTTAACTTACCACAGGGGGGGGGGTCCTTCCTTGCTCCTTCCCCATTGCTCTAAACGCAGCATGGTAATGTTGAAGTTTGTTGCACATGGATTTTTTTTCCTCCTCTCCAAACAGGAAGGAAAGGCAAAGGGATTTATTTATTTATTTTTCACATTTTTATACCGCCCTTCCTCCAAGGCGCTCAGGGTGGTGTACATATTTCCTCCCCTCCTTTTTGTCCTCACAACAACCCTGTGAGGTAGGTGGGGCTGAGAGATAGTGACTGGCCCAAGGTCACCCAGGAAGCTTCGTGGCTGAGCGGGGATTTGAACCTGGATCTTCCAGGTCTAAGTCCGACTCCCAAACCCCTACACCATCCTGGCTCTGATGGTGTTGTTGTAGGGAGTTGTAGTTTTGCAAAGGCACCTGCAAAGGAAGGAGCCATCACAAAACTACAACTTTCACCACCTTTTTTCTGTCTGGAGAGAAGGAAAGAATAACCTTGTGCAGCACACATTAATCTTGCCCTGCTGTACCCAGAGCAACAAGGGAGGAGGAGCTCTCTCACTGCTGCTGAGATCAGTAAAGGGTTAGTTTCATAACAGTTTCCGATCTATTTTAGTAAAGGGTGTGTTGGGGTGGGTGGGTTTGAAGGTCTGGAGCGGGGGCATTTAAGGAATCGGAGATCTGCCAAAGGCATATACTGATCCTTGAATTGGCTTGATAACCATCTATTTTTCTGTCCAATTGGGGGGTAGAAAAACCAAATCATTTTCAAATCATTTAGAGGTGGACCTCAACCAGCTTGACCTCTTTTCTCTGGGCTGATCATATGAACAGCTGATAAAGCCGTAGAACCATTCTGGACCATATCACTTCAGACTGGGGCACTGCAGGATTTATTTTATTTTATTTATTTCTGCATTTATATACTGCCTTTCTTATCCTCAGATTGCTCTTCAGATATTATTCAAGGCGGTTTACATAGGCAGGCTTATCTAGATCCGATAAGGATCTTTACAATATTGTTCTGTATAGAACCCTACAATTCCAGCTGGTTTCCTCCACAGTGTAATCATCTTCACTAGCTGCTGAACACAAGCTTCGAGCTGTCCGCAGGACGCCATAGATCATGCTGAACAGGGAAACTTTTTTCCAGTTGTTATCGCTCCGACACTGACGTTCTCAGCATTCCATTCCACAGCGCACAACAGCGACTCCTCTCTGCCAACGAGGGTCATGATAGCTTATCAGTAACTTCGTGGTCTCCCTTCCAGCATGAAAACCGGCTGTTCCTGCTTAGCTTCTGGCAGTCTTCAGGCAGTTCAATCTCGGGACTAACCTTCCCAAATCGCATTGTGATAGGTCATCTGGACTTAAAGATATTGTTTTCTTGTTTTAGTAATTGCAATACAAGTACGCTGAGTGTTCTGATGTTCGACTAATAGAGATTTGCTCCAACCTTAATACAGTCTTGGCAGTCATCGATGGGAGTTGGAACTGCTGGTCTAGCTGGTCCAGTTGTCAGCAAGGAGAACGCACTCGTACAAGACAGTGTAACAACCCTGCGCCTGCTGATGGGGGAAAGCAATGTGTAGGCACAGCCTCTGAATCGGGCTACTGCGCTGATACCAAATAGTCATAGACCACCAGACACAGGTTTGTAGCTATTCCGAACGTGGGTAGTAAATACAGTACTACGGGATACCTTTGTAAGAAGCATGCTGTCTAGATATGGAAGGGTGAACTAGCCACTTGTACAACCTACCAGTCAAGTCAATTGCAAAGAGTAGGAGGTGCCACAGGTTCACACATACACACTTCTACCTCCTCCGTACTTTATGTATGTATTTATTTAAAATGTTTCTATCATTGACAAGGTTTTTAACTGTATGGGTTCTGCAGCCATTTCAATCTTTAAAGGATTTTATTTCTTTATTTGTACATTGACATGGCTGCAGAACCCATACAGTTAAAAACCTTGTCAGTTATCCACAGCCATGAAAATCTGCATGCAACGTTTCTATCATTTTTTGTGCAAGACCAAAAAGCAACTTCCAGGTGAGTCAAAAATGCAAACAGTCAAAAATATATAGTTCAAATAGCAACAATGAAAACAGCAGAAATTAAAATACAATAAAACCACAGCCAAATGTCTCCCAAATGAAAACATCTTAACCTTCTGTCTAAAGATGGTCAGAGAAGGTGCTAGGTGGGTTTCCCTGGGGAGATAATTCCATAGACAGGGCACCACCACTGTCTCTGACATCCATCAATCGAATTTTGGTCAGTGGTGGGCTTCTCTTACGTTGTGGATTCTCTATCAGTCATTCATGTAACTGCCTGTATCTTTTGGTAGGTGTACAAAGGGAAAGCAACACAGCCTGAATGCCACCTAGATGTACACATCAATGTTTCTGCCATCAAGGACATTTAAAAGATAAAGCAGAGGCTTTAAGAATTGTTGAGTTCCAGTTATTGTTCATAAAATCAGAGTTGAAAATAAATTTCAGTTGATGTCTTGCTAATTGTGATAATTTGTATTGTTTGTTGTTGTTGTTGTTGTTATATTTATTATTATATTAAGCTGCCTTAAACTGAGTGAGAACATTGATCTATCTATCTAGCCTGTTGCTGACCTCTGACTGGCAGTGGTTTTCCCGAGGTTTTCCCAGCCCTGTCACCTTAGATCAGAGGTGGCCAAACTGTGGCTCAGAAATATGTTAGCTGAGCTCCTTTTTGCATCACCATTTACTATAAAAGGGAAATAAGACATTTTCAAGCTTTATAATTTACCAGGTATAAACTGAGAGTCCACTCAGTCCACTGGATTAAAACTGGATTAAAACCTACGTTTAATGTTCATGATGAGTAAATATATTTAAGAATTTAAATACTGCTTAAATATTATGGCTCTCAAACATCTGACGTTTATCGTATGTGACTGTTACATTAAGCAAGTTTGGCCATGCCTGCCTTAGATCAACCTTAGGTTGGAGATTGAAGCTGGAACCTTCTGCATATGTTCTGCCAGTTGTCTATTATCTCCTCCTACATAGGCCACTGTTAAATCCCCTTTCCCTGCCTCCTGATCCTCCATCACCACCCCTGCTGGATACAGTGCACCCGTTCTTGGCACGGGTGCACCAGCAGTGGCGGGGGGGGGGAGGAGGATAGAATTGGGCTGTTAGAAGATTGGGTGGTGTTGTGTTTTGCCCTAGTTACCAGCATTGCTCAGCTAGATTGCAATTCACAAAGTACTTGCTGCAGAATACATCTGAGATTTCAACGAGGCTTCATTGGAATAAAAAGCACATGTGGCATCAGGCAGGGGTCAAAGATACCTTCCAGACTGGCAGAATGGGGGAGGACTTTGTGATAGGGGGAAAACAATTTAAAGAAGCCATTCAGAGTTCCTCTTTGTTGCCCTTACAACTTCTCTCCAAAATGTGCTTCTTTGCACATTCTGAGACAGACTAAGAGCTTCTGCACCAGTCTGCAGCTTCTCCTTCCGACACCCTCAATAATTGACAAGTTTGCCGACTCACTCTTGGTGGGGAAATTTCTATTTTTCCTTCAAACCTTTTGAGACCAGAAGGGAGCTTATGGGTTAAAAAAATAGTATCTTATTTACAACTCTGGCACTCTGTTTTTCTAACTTAGTGGGAGGTCTCTTGGGTCTAGTCACTTAGATGGAGCCAGAAGTTCAATAACACTCAATGCACAGCAAACCAGAAAAACATGAACATGTTTATTTGTGTGTTGCATGTCCAACAGCCTACACACTCTGGTTGTGGTCTCTTGCCAAGCTGCTAAACTATGAAATGTACCCGCTATCCAACCCAACCTGCTGATGTTGACATGATTCATCCCTTTCCACATTTGAACCAATGACTCGGACCTGTGTGGGCTCCCCTATGCAAGCTAGGATCCCAGTAGCTTATAAGAAGATACAACTCCTGGACTATTAGGAAAATGGAAAAACTAAATGGATATTAAAGACATTTCATCCATCCACCAAGTCCGTACCTATGTTTGGCAAAGAAAAGGCAGAGAGACAGTGTGGGGAGACAGAACTGGCATTGAATTTGATGGCTGCTTTATTCAAAGACTGGAATGGGAATGCCAATATAAGACCACCCTGGTGGATGAGACCAAAGGTATTTTCACTACTGTATATGTAAAATACCAGGGATGTGGATGGCTCCATATAAATAAATAAACTCCAATCATTTAGTCCAACTTCTTGCTTCCAATTTTGGCCAGCCTGATGCTTCTAGTAAGACTACAAGCCAGGCATAAAACTCATGACAAGGTTAGACTAGAATCACGCAAGCATTTTCAGTGGTTTTAATTCTCACTCGGGAATCTTCTTCCACTTCAGTTCAACTGTAGCACCCCAGGGCCTCTGAGAGGGGGGTGCAATCGTACCCGGGCCCAGAACCATAAATGGGTCAGAAAGGGGGAACCAGGACTCCAGGAGGCAGGAGCTAAATTCACATGAAGGGAAGGGACCCAAAAGAAACTTTGTACCCCCTGATAAAATTACTCTGAGTGGCCCTGCAGCACCACTACTCACAGGTGATTCTTTTTGACCTCTCATGTCAGCACATACCACTCCAACTTCTAGACATTGGCGTAGTTGCCAATTCCAGACACTGCCCCATGGTGCCAATGCAGTAGTCTTGGGGTTGAAAAGTAGATTGGAATGCCTCAAATAAACAAACCACCATTTTCCTCCTAGCAAGGGTTGTAATTTTGAATTCTCTTCCTCTCCTTGGATCCTCCACCCCTGAAAATAGTGAGAAATAGGTGGGGATTGGAGTAGGAGCTGAATTGCACCTGCAGGGCAGGCAGCAGGTGCACTGTAAGTGGTAGTAAAGGTGTGGTTTTATTTTCCAATTTGGGCTTTTCAAGTGGTCCAAGGGCCTGTTTCGTTGCAGAGGTACAGCTGTTTGGGGGTGGGGAAGCAAGGAGATCAACTGTGCTCCAAGCAGGACCTAGTCTCATTCAGCCTGCCTAATACCTCCTACACATCTCTTAAGACGATTAGAAATGCAGAATTTGCAGCTTTTCCAGCATGCCCAGCTCCCCCCCCTTGTTGTTTTTATTTTTATTTATTTATTTATTTTAGGAATTTGTAGCCCGCCTTTCTCCCGAGGGCACTCAAGGCGGCTTACAACATATTATACATATAAATACATTAAAACAATTAATTAAACACATTAAAATTAATTAAAACACTTAAGATTAAAAATAAACAACCCCAGTGGGTCACCAGCATTTATATATATTAAAACCATTTGTTAAAAGGTCAGCCCACCATGTCAGACATTAAAAGCAGTCCTGAATAAAAACGTCTTAAGGCCCCACCGAAAGGCCTCTAAAGAGGGAGTCGTTCTTAATTCCAAGGGGAGGGAATTCCACAATTGGGGCGCCACCGCCGAGAAGGCCCTACTCCGCGCCACCATCCCCCTCACTTCCGCCAATGGCGGCACGGTCAACAGGGCCCCCCCTGATGACCTCAGAGTACGGGTCGGATTATAAGGAAGGAGGCGGTGCCTCAAATACCCTGGACCCGAGCCGTTAAGGGCTTTAAAAGTCAAAACTAGCACTTTGAATTGTGCCCGGAAACGGACCGGTAGCCAGTGTAGCCGCTGAAGCAATGGTCCGACTGAGTCGAACCGACAAGCCCCGGCAACCACCCAGGCCGCCGCATTCTGCACTAGTTGCAGTTTCCGAACAGTCTTCAAAGGCAGCCCCACGTAGAGCGCATTGCAGTAATCTAGTCTAGATGTCACTAGGGCATGGGTCACTGTGGCCAGGTCTGCACGATCCAAGTACGGTCGCAGCTGGCGCACCAGCCGAAGCTGGGCAAAAGCCCCCCTGGCCACAGCCGCTACCTGGGAATCCAGGAGCAGCTGCGCATCCAGGAGAACCCCCAAGCTGCAGACCTGCTCCTTCAGAGGGAGTACAACCCCATTCAGAGCAGGACGATGATCCAGTACCTGAGTCGTAGACTTCTGGACCAGAAGAACCTCTGTCTTATCAGGATTTAATTTCAGTTTTGCTTAACATCCTGCCTGAAAAGAAGCTTGCTAACCACTTAGGCATACATCAGGTAAAGGTAAAAGTTCCCCTTGCTCGAAGGTCAGTTGTGCCCGACTCTAGGGGCGGTGCTCATCTCCATTTCAAAGCCAAGGAGCCAGCACTGTCCGAAGACGCTTCCATGGTCACGTGGCCAGCATGACTCAATGCTGAGGCGCACAGAACACTGTTACCTTACCTATTTATCTGCTTGCAATTTCTTGCTTTCGAACTGCTAGGTTGGCAGGAGCTGGGGCAGAGGATGGTAGCTCACACTGTCACACGGCACTCAGGTCTTGAACTGCTGTCCTGCCTACCTTCCGGTTTGCAGTTCAGCATCTTAACCACTAAGCCACTGCGGCACCCTAGGGATATGTTAGGCCAGGGGTGGCCAACCTTTCACCATTAGGACCTCTGCGTTCTTAAGAGTTGTGTAGAAGACAGAATCTTGGCAGCTGCAATTGCTAAAGCAGCTGCACCTGCTGAAATGCCTTCACCCTATACAACCATTAAAGGGCCAGGAGCATTCATGTTGAAAGGTTGGCCACCCGTGTCAGTCAATCCCAATAAAGTTCTGGATTTGTTTGCTAATGGACCAGCATGGCTACTGCATTCCCCCCCCCCCTCCCTCCAGGATTAATAAATGTGCTGCCAGCTGAATGCCTGACGGATGCCACCACCCACACAGCCCCTCTCCCAACTGAGTTGTTTCTTAAAGTGCACACATTGAATCAATGATGCACGCACCCTGAATAAAGTGTTTAAAAAACAGAACCAACCCTGCACCAGAACTGCTGCTTCTTGACAGTAGCTCCCTTTCTCCTCCCACTTCCTCCCCAGACCGCAGCGACATTGCAAACGCCTCCCTGGTCCCTGTCTGTGTGTGCTTTCTTTTTCAAGCTTCTGCTTTCCCAGTTCAGCACACGTCGCACCCCCAGCTTCAGTCTTCTTCCCAACAGCAGCATTCCTCTTGAGCCCTGCCCTTACTCCTTGCCTTGTTCACTTGGGGCTGAACAATGAGCAAAGTGGGGACAAGTGGACCTCAGAAGAGCTTTTTGCAGGAAAAGTGGGACAAAATGGAATCAAGAAACTGGAAAGAAAAGGTTTAATGAAAGTACAGGGGTGCTAGAGACTGACTCATGTGCTTCACAGTATGAACTCAGAACTGGGTTGATCAGAATGACGGGCTGCCAGCAGTATGGCAAACAGACTGCAGGAACAAAGCATGGCATCTGAGACCATGTTAACGGCAGTGAATACTTCGTCTGCGGTGACTCATCCACACATGCAAGTCACCACTGGAGGCAGGCATCATCAAGTGACTGACGGTCATGTGTGAACCAGCCATGAGCAGATTCAACTGGTATGACATCTGGAGAACTGTCCTCGCCTGCTGACCTCTAACGTAACTAAGCTGACCTCCCCTGATGGACAACCTACTATATCTTTGGGCACATTTATGCAAGAGTCAATAAGAGTCCATTTTATTGACTTGGTAACTGAACTTCCTCTCTGTTCCTCTGTAAAGGTTTATTTTGTTCAAACTCTGTCTTGCAGAATTTAGGGCAGTTCACTTTTTTTTTTTTTTGGCCTTTATCTGCTCATTTAAAAAACAACAACCAAAAAAACAACTCTGAATTTCTGTATCACTCACCAACCAGCCCTTCCTGGAATAATTTGTAGACTGAGAACAAACTCTGTCTGTATGTGCATTTAACTTTTCCTTTCTTGATAAACTTAGAAGCACAGAGAGTTGCTTCTTCCCTCTCCCAGAATACAGACTCTTTGATGGACTAGCAATAATTTACCCACGTTTGTAAAACTCCAACTGTTTCTTTGTCAGCTCAGTCCTGATCAGCTTCATTAAAAGTTCTCACCATAAATAAAAGAGATCCTGTCCTTCCACCTGTAAGACCAGAGATCTTGTATATATGGACCAAGTTCCAAACACTTGTGCAGCTGTTGAGAGTGTGGTCAAAGGGGCTTTGGGATTGTGATTCTCAAGCAGTATTATCACCCAATGCTACATGGCAACTCCTTTTGAACCTGGGAAGACTTTCAAAAGTAGTATGTGATAGGACATGAAGATCTGTTTTTCGAAGAAGAAAAATGTCTCACTGGACATGCCCAGCTTTTGGTTATGGCGGTTCATCTCTGGATCCCACTTGTGAAAAAGACATTGAAAACGGCTTGAAGAATACAAAATAAAAATTAATTTTAAAATGTGTGTATTTTTGTGCATTAACGTAGACTGCAATCCTATACATGCTTACCTGGGACTAAGCCCCACTGAACACAGTGGGGCTTACTTCCATGTCAACATGCATTGGTTTGCACTGTTAGTGCTCTTCATTTCTGGAGATTTTCTAGTGATTAATGCACACATATATAGTAAATATTTCCACAGTTGTTTCCTAGCTTCACAATACTACAGTGTCTTTCCAAGATACTACTGCAAAGCTTGTGAGAAGCCAGATGACAATATGCAAACTCTGGATTGCACTGTTGGGTGTGTGTGTGTGTGTGTGTGTGTGTATGTGTGTGTGTGTGTGTGTTTTCTTTTTCCTACGAAGGCTGGATAAGCCACTTAACTCTTTCAAAATAGGAAGTTCCAGCAGAAGGACAAAGAAAATGTTCCCCTTGTAACACTACCCTCTTTAGCAGGCTTGAGAGCACATACAGAGTTTTATCAGCCATGGTAAGTGCAGAATTTTCTCATAGTTTTCAATGTTTTTTAAGTAGATATAAGAGCTAACATGATTACAGTCCAGACTGTTTTGCAATGAGTAAATGCATGGGTAACTGATGCTTGAATTTCAGTTCCATATATTTGAAGACTCAGTTGTGCTGGAGCCGATCTACGATGAAACCCTAGTAATCTTTCCATGCAGCCTGTAGTGTCACCCACCAAGCCTTGTACTGCAGCATGCTAGATGTTTGACAGCACTGTTTTTGCATTCTAGGCAGATCACAAAAACAAATTTGTTGAGACCCTTGGCGGGTAACTACAGAGGAACAGTGGCATATCTTTGGCTTCATGCATTTAGATAAAACTACTCAAGTTACTCGTTGTACACAGAAATGTGCTTAAAATTGAAAAGGTTCTCAGAGAAGATAAATTTATCCTAGGAATTGCTTACGCTTGAGAGTCTCTGAAAGCACATGGAAATAGCCACATGTGGCAAGTGTGTGTGGGGGGAGGGGGTAACCTGGAGCAACTTCCCTGCTTAGTATTTGTGAAATATCTCTCAGTATGCAACCACTCTCTCAGTTCTCAGGCAAGGCTACCTCAAGATCTCCTGATGCCTCTTTTCACAAACATAAATCCTGATGGTGATAAAGAAGTTTGCCAGGCCAAATGATGCCTGCCTACCCAATGATGTGCCAGCTTCTGCTCCTCCCACTTTCCAGTGCTTGAGCTCGGTGCTCCCCTCCCCCTCCCCTCCCCTCCAAATTTCCTCTTCCTCTCTGTCCCCCTCTTCCTTTTCCAATTCAGGGTGTGGAAGGTGGATCAGTGGAGGCAACTAGGTGGGCAGAAATGAGCACACACACCCCACACACACCCCAATATGCTGCCTGAGGTGACCACTTAGGTTGGCATCATGGGTGGCCCGGCCCTTATCCCAGGCCTAGTTCAAAAATAGTTTGCAAAACTTAGCACAGCCTGGACAGGCCTGCAGGTTTTTAAGCATCTTCTACTCTAGTTATGGTATGTGTGAATGCAAGCTAAACAACAGAAGTGACATTGAATTCTAGGCAGCATAGATGTCATACTTGTATTGCAAATGGGTTTAGAGACAAGCCTCACATGTGACAATGCCCTAAGAATAATGCCAGTGTCAAAAAAAGAAGCAACTGGTCATAGCTCATGGTGGTCCAACGCGTGGCCCGCGGGCCGCATGCGGCCCTCGAAGGCCTCTGCTGCGGCCCCCGGCTGCTCTTGGAGCTCCCCTCCCCCGCAGTCACCCACGCTCCCCTGATGATCAGAAAGGCGGTCGGGAGCCGACCGCCTTTTCGATCTTCAGGGGAGCGTGGGCGGGGTATGCTAGACAGCGGGGCGGGGCATACATCGGTCATTATTATTAATTAATTAATAATTTAATTTATTGTGCGGCCCCCGGGTTTCATGTCGAAGTTCACATGCGGCCCTCGAGGTCCGAAACGTTGGACCATCCAGTCATAGCTTCTCTGCCCTTATCATCAGTGTCCACCATAGCCTGTGGTTCGCACAGTATAATAGAATGTGGCAAAATGTCAAATCCTGAATCAGCACGCTGTCAACATAATTGCAGCAAGGGCAGGCATCTTGTTCAGGACCAAACTAGGCATTACATAGGAAACATGCGAACAGTCGTTCAACACTTTATTTTTAATCAGAAAGCAGCAGCCTTGGAGGTTGTGATCTTGACCAGAAGACTGATAGGTGGAGAGACTGAGTAACCCTTTCACTTCTTGCCATTTCCCACTCAAAATTGCAGAACTCATCCACCCTGTGATACTTTCCCATCTGCCAGGGAAAAGAAATTTCTCCTTTGCTGGGAGAAAAGCAGCCTAGGGAGGGAGGTGTGAGGAGAAAGAGTTAGCCTCTCTACCACCACTGTCCTGTTCCCACCGGGTAGTCTACAGAGGTCCCGGTGGGATTTGGTAGAGCAGATCCAAGCAGAGCAAATATCTGGTGAGACACAGGTAGTCCCCTACTTAAGGTCATCCAACTTATAGACTTCCCAACTTAAGGACAGCCGCATCATGATTTTACACAGGTGCAGTCTGTCTGCTCTGATGTGATTGTGCAGGTGCGGTAGCACTGGTTTTGGAGACAGAGAGAGATGCTGATTTGTGAGAGGGACACTGTGTTTCGGAGACGCAGAAGTGGTGGGGAAAAGGAGAGCCAATACAGTACTTAATCGAACTGTACTTGTGTTCCTCTCCAACTACTACAAAAGCAAGTTGTAAAATGCAACGAATGCAGCCCCCCCCTACACTGCTCTAGAGCCCATTTTGTACATTACACAACAAAAAGCATTTTTAATTCAGTAATATGCACCGGCCGTGAGAACCTCAAAACCGACAGTTGGAACCCTATTCATAAGAACATAAGAACATAAGAAGAGCCCTGCTGGATCAGGCCAAAAGCCCATCTAGTCCAGCTTCCTGTGTCACACAGTGGCCCCACCAGATGCCTCAGGGAGCACACGAGACAACAAGATACCTGTGTCCAGTCGCCACTCCCTTGCACCTGGCACAGAGAAAACCCACTTCTAAAACCAGGAGGTTGCTTATGGCTTGTAACCTGTGATGGTCTTTTCCTCCATGAATTTGTCCAAACCCCTTTTAAAGGCATCTAGGCCAGGTGCCATCACCACATCCTGTGGCAAGGAGTTCCACAGATGAATCACACGCTGGGTAAAGAAATATTTTCTTTTGTCTGTTCTAACTCTCCCTCCACTCAATTTTAGTGCGTGTCCCCTGGTTCTGGTGTTGTGCGAGAGGGAGAAGAATTTCCCTCTATCCACTCTCTCCATCCCATGCATAATTTTATAAGTCTCAATCATGTCCCCCCTCAGGCGCCTTTTTTCTAGGCTGAAAAGCCCCAGACGCTGTAGCCTTTCCTCGTAAGGGAGGTGCTCCAGCCCACTAATCATTCTGGTCGCTCTTTTCTGCACCTTTTCCAATTCAGCTATATCCTTTTTGAGGTATGGTGACCAGAACTGGACACAATACTCCAGATGTGGCCTTACCATCGATTTGTACAAAGGCATAATGATATTGGCCGTTTTATTCTCAATCCCCTTTTTAATGATCCCGAGCATGGAATTGGCCTTCTTCACAGCCGCCGCACACTGGGTCGACACTTTCATCGACCTGTCCACCAGGACCCCAAGATCTCTCTCTTGATCCGTCACAGACAACTCAGAACCCATTAGCGTATATGTGAAATTTTGGTTTCTTGCCCCAATGTGCATCACTTTGCACTTACTTACATTGAAGCGCATCTGCCATTTTGCTGCCCATTCTCCCAGTTTGGAGAGATCCTTCTGGAGCTCTTCACAATCCCTGCTGGTCTTTACCACCCGGAAAAGTTTAGTGTCATCCGCAAACTTGGCCACCTCACTGCCTATCCCCAAGTCCAGGTCATTTATGAATAAGTTGAAAAGCACCGGTCCCAAGACCGATCCTTGGGGCACACCGCTTTTCACCTCTCGCCATTGTGAAAATTGCCCATTGACTCCCACTCGCTGTTTCCTGGTCTTCAACCAGTTCCTAATCCACAAGAGGACCTGCCCTCTTATTCCCTGACTGTGGAGTTTTCTCAGGAGCCTTTCATGAGGGACCGTGTCAAACGCCTTCTGAAAATCCAGATATATAATATCCACGGGTTCGCTCGCATCCACATGCCTGTTGACCTTTTCAAAAAATTCTAACAGGTTTGTGAGGCAAGACTTCCCCTTGCAGAAGCCATGCTGACTCTCCCTCAGCAGAGCTTGTTCTTCTATGTATTTTAAGATTTTATCCTTAATGAGACTTTCCACCATCTTCCCTGGAACAGATGTTAGGCTGACCGGCCTGTAGTTCCCCGGGTCCCCCCTCCTTCCTTTTTTAAAGATTGGCGTGACATTAGCTATCCTCCAATCCTCTGGCACAGTGGCCGTTTTAAGGGACAAGTTGCATATTTTGGTCAAGAGGTCAGCAACTTCATTCTTGAGTTCCTTCAGAACTCTTGGGTGGATGCCATCCGGGCCTGGTGATTTATTGATCTTTATTTTGTCAATTAAGTCTGAGATGTCTTCTCTTTTAACCTCTATTTGACTTAATTCTTTAGTCAGGGGAGACCGTTCCGGCAGCGGTATTTGCCCGAGGTCTTCTGCCGTGAAGACAGATGCAAAGAACTCATTTAATTTCTCTGCAGTCTCCAAGTCCCCTTTTATCACCCCTTTCTCTCCCTCACCATCCAGCGGACCCACCGTTTCCCTGGCAGGTTTCCTGCTTCTAACATATTTGAAGAAGCTTTTATTATTCCCTTTTATGTTGCCTGCCATACGTTCCTCAAAGTCTTTCTTGGCCTCCCGTATCATCTTTTTACATTTCTTTTGCCACAGTTTGTGCTCCTGTTTATTTTCCTCATTAGGGCAAGACTTCCATTTACGGAAGGAAGCTTCCTTGCCTTTTATAGCCTCCTTAACTGTGCTTGTTAGCCATGCCGGCATCCTCCTGGACTTGGTCGAGCCCTTCCTCCTTTGTGGGATACACTCCCGCTGGGCCTCTACGACTGTTGTTTTAAACAGCCTCCATGCACTCTGGAGCGATTGGACTCCTTTTACCTTCCCTTTCAGCTTTTTCTTAACTAGTCTTCTCATTTTGGGGAAGTCTGCCCTTCGGAAGTCAAGGGTTTTCGTGTCAGATTTGCTCGGCACTCTCCCTCCGACATGCATGGCGAAACAGATCGCAGCATGGTCACTGTTCCCCAACGGTTCGGTAACATTTACCTCCCTGACCAGATCTTGAGTGCCACACAATATCAAGTCCAGAGTCACCTGTCCTCTGGTCGGTTCCGTGACAAGCTGCTCTAAGGCACAGTCATTTAACATATCCAGAAATCCAGTCTCTCTTTCATGACCTGAGCATGAATTGACCCAGTCGATGTGAGGATAATTGAAGTCCCCCATGACTACAACCCTGTCTCTCGTTGACACCTCCCTGATTTGCTTCCTTATTTCAAGGTCCCCTTCAGGTTTTTGATCTGGAGGACGGTAGCATGCCCCTACTATTACATCACTCTTGGAGCCTGGTAATCTAACCCACAGTGATTCTACGGAGGAGTCAGAGCCCCCCTCCAGCTCTACTCTGGTGGATTCTACACTTAAGTGTATGAATCTGGTGGATTCATACACTTCTGGGGTTACATCTAGTTTGGCCCTGATTCTCTAACATTATATAATGAGCCAGAAAGCAATTCGCAAACCTTAACCTTTGTATAGAATAGTGTGAAAGTGATTGAGAAGAGAATGTGGATGGATGTGTTCCATTACACTATAAAATGTGGGGCTAGAGTGACCATTTTAAGGCTGTCACGTTTAAGAAGCATCCTTATCCTCTCTTCTGCTCCAACTTCAGGTATTCCATGGCATCAGCACTACTTGGAGACCATCTGAAGAGGACTCTCATAGGAGGGTGGTCAGTAACTGGAGGTCCTGGGACCAATCCAGTCCCTTAAGATATTCCAATGGGCCCACCAGTTTGCCAACCTACAGGCAAAAAAAGATATGGACAAAAGTGGTGGGTCAGTGAATACAGAACTTGAGGGCGGGATACTTTACGTTATGGAGGATGAGGGACGTGCCCACCATCCCTTAATCACTTCCTAAAGTAGAAAGTTAGCTGTTGACCAGGATCTTGGGGAACCACCTGAAATTCTAGACCTACATAACATAAAACAAAAGATATGTATGAAGTGATTGATTGGCTCCATTTGAGAAGGACAGTCGCTCAGTGGAAGAGTGTCTGCTTTATATGCAGAAGGCTCCAGGTTCAATCACTAGGTAGGTCCGAGAAAGATTTCTGCCTAAAACCTTAGAGAGTCGCTGTCAGTGTTGACAATACTGAGCTAGATGGACAGCCATTGGTGATGTGACTCAGCGTCCTATGCTGTACCTGTTTGCGCCGCTGGTGCCGTTTCCGGGGGCAGGCCGGTGACATCACTTTCGGTTTGTGATGTTATGGGGTGTCGTTTTGCGCTGTGCCCCCCCCTTCCCGCAGGGTGTTCGTACACCACTGCTATGTTAGACCACCAATTCAACTGGCTCATTATTGTATCCACTGACCAGCAGCAGTTCTCTAGGGTTTCAGCCAGGGGTCTTTCTTTCCCATCCATACCTGGAGATGCTAGGGATTGAATTTGGGGCCTTCTGCATGCAAAGCATATCTTCACCTGAGCTACAGTCCCACCATGGCTGGCCAAGGATTAGAACTGTCATCTCCCTGATCTGACTACTATACCATGCTGTCTCTAATTTAGAACGGAAGCTTTCATGGCCAGCCATTAACTTACAGGATTTTGGGTATACGAGTAACATGGCATCTTTACTTGTATACCCAAAATCCTGTAAGCATGCTGTCTCTCATGCTGATACATGGGAGGTGACACCTGCAGTGTCAAAATGCCTAAGGCTGGCCTTGCAGCAGTAAGCCGGAGAACCTGAATACAGTTATCTTCTCATTAACTGGATTATGGATAGTAATGTAGAGTAGAAGTGCCCCACTTCCCAACCACGACCTTGGAGATCTTCATATTCATGGAAATCATGTATTTAAATCTACTTTGCATTTGATCAGGGCAGGAAGCAGATTAGTCATGAGCATTTGTGATAATGGACAAATGTGCCCCACATGCAAGTGTACGAGTGTTTTTCATATGGAAATTCAGTAAGAGAAAGGTAAAACCTTGTTCGTATTCTGAGGCCAATGGACTGCTCTCCACAAACAGCATCACCTGGTTCTAACAGCTGGAGTGAATAATAATACCGATGTATCTATGTAACGTTTTTCTGAGTATTCCGCACACTTCACATATGTTAGCTCAGTAATCATCACACTTCACATATGTTAGCTCAGTACTCATCGTAAGTTCTCCATCAGTATAACCTGGCATGTTTTTCTCAGCAGTAGGGCACTGAGGCTAGGAGGATCATAGTCTGCCTACGGTCACCTGGTGAGTTGATGGCTGAAAAAAGATTTGAACTGGAAAGTTGACAACATACTCTCTTAGCAACTACACCAGTTTACCCCCAATCAGGCTTCCAGCTTAATATTCTCAGTGGAATGAAAGTGCATCATTTAATGCCTCACCGACTTGTATGGGGCGAAGTCATCATCATGACTAACTTGTGCAGGATCGTGGCTGACTCACAATTTGCTTGACTCACTGTTAGCTGTGGGATTTGTTGTTGTTGTTTTTCAAACTCTAATGCTTATTTATTTATCTTCTAAAATATTTACTTGCCCCCTTTCAGTCCCAGTAAAGGATGCACCAAGGTGGCTGACAGCATAAAAATATAAAACACTTAAAAAACAAA
Source organism: Plestiodon gilberti rubricaudatus (assembly GCA_026170595.1). NCBI lineage: Eukaryota > Metazoa > Chordata > Lepidosauria > Squamata > Scincidae > Plestiodon > Plestiodon gilberti. Next base: position 19,191,044 of record JANXHW010000002.1, on the reverse strand, counting down.
AAACCCAATAAATACCAACCATGCCAAATAAAAAGAAAGCTGTGGTCCTTACTTACTCAGAACGATCCATTTCTATTTCTTTTATTAATTTTTGTTTTATTTATTTTAAGCATTCCGTTTGAATGTTCTTGCTCTTCAGCCGACAAGGCTACCAAAGTAGCTTACATAAAATCAATAGCAAATCATGGAAACAATAGAAGTTCTTTGCTTTGCCCTTGACGACTGCTTCCTAGTCTCCTCCTCCTCCCGCCCTTCCTCACAGTGGTGCTTCTACTGGCCCCTGCAAGGAGAGCCCCCTCCTCCCGGCCCAGCTGGCGCATGTGTGCAGCAGCAAATGGAAATGGCAGTGTGGCACTTCGCATTAATGGCTTCTCTTCCTCTTACTCGTAGGACAGTGGCGCAAAATGACTGATTGCTGAAAATTGTAACATCTCCTAAACAGGCAACATTTCCCCCTTTATTTTGCATTTTAGAAAAGTAGATAAAAACAATATCTTTATTGGCCCATTTTGGTTAGGTGTAGAGCCTGGATCAGCAATGGGCAGCCCAGTCCAGGACAACTTTCTGCGCAGAGATGCAGCGAGCTATGCTGCATCCTCCGTGGAAATGATGGCTGTTGGACGTCTCCTTGGGGTGACATTTGTCCTCCTGCCTCAGGGTAAGCCCCAATAGCCACTAGGTCCAAGTTGCCCCATAGGCTATGGGGCAACTTGGACCTGCATGAGTTCGATAGCTGGCTCAAGTCTGTGCTGTCTTGTGTTGGTGGATCAGGCCTGGAAGGGGTCTTAGGATGCACTGCACACCACCGCCGATACCGCTCTCTTCTGGGTCTGATCCGCCCAGCCCCTGCCCCATCACTGCCTACCCCCCACCCCATTACAACCCCTCCCCACCTTCCCCCACCCTGTTCTGCCCTCGTGCTGCTTGGTGCGAAACGTACTGTCCTCGGCATGCTCTGTTCCTTCGGGCAGTGCGCGCAGGCCAGCCTAAGCCTCCGCGCCAGCCTGGACGAGTGCTGTGCCATCACAAAGTGCTTTACGGCACTTTTGCGAAAGCTTGCACTGGCACAGCACGTGTTGTGCCTGTGCTTCTTTTAGGGTGGATTATACCACAAATACAGCAAATCCTCACTTAAGTTGTCGATAGGTTCTTCTTGGAAACAGCGACTTTAAGCAAAACAACTAATAATGAAACCAATTTTACCATAGGCAAAATTGATAAACGTAAACGTTCCTATGGCTTTTTCCTATCAACTTTAAAACGAAAACAACTTTAAACAAAACAACTTTAAATGAGGACTTGCTGTATTTAAAACAGGTAGGGTTGGTTCTAGGTTTTGGTAGACCCCCCAGGTAAAATCCTCTACAAGTCCCACAATGGTGTTTGGGCTGCTTTTCAGGGGCTTGACTTGCCCTCCCCCCCCCCCCCGCATCCAAGTCTCCTGGCCTGGCTGACAGGGCAGCAACTGCAGCTTTTTACTGTCCAGCAGTGCTGCTACTGCTGCTGTTGCCCAGCAAACTCCTCCACTGCCCCCCTTCCACCATTGGGCTAAGTGGCAACGTAACTAAAAATGGTGCCAAAAAGCAGGTTTAGGAAGGCACCATTTGACAACTAGAGCCTTGAGCCCCCAGCTTGCAGAGTCAGTCCAACGTTTGAGCCGCAGACCGTTAGCGAATGGAAATCCGTGTCGACCCAGTGTTTCCACCATTTGCTTGCTCCTCCACTGACAAACAATGTATCTTTTTGCTGGTTCTTTGTCTGCATTGAGAGAGAAGTTCCGCAGTGTTGGCTAATTCTCTGTCTTCCTCTTTCCCTGCCCTTCCTTCCCCTCTTCTACATGTCAGCTGACAAGGGGATGTGAGGGGAGAGCGTGAAAAACCCTCATTTGGTTATAAACGACTAAAAGTGCATTTCAGTGTGGCTGGCAATTTTGCAATCACTTCTCATTCTCAGACAAATGACATGATACGGCGATTCTCATATTTGTGTTCATAGGAGACCCAATTCCAGAATTTTCAGCTAGTCCTCCCGTCAAGGCCACCACAAGTTACTAGTCCTCTTTCTTCCATAACCACAAGGAAATGGATGCTGTAAAGTCTGCACACAACTTCCCATTGCTCAAGGAAGTGTGTGTGTGTGTGTGTGTGTGTGTGTGTGTGTGTGTGTGTGTGTGTGTGTGTGTGTGTGTGTGTGTGTGTGTGTGTGTGTGTGTGTGTGTGTGTGTGTGAAATACTGTTGCTTTATTTTTCAAAAGTTCAAACCAGTGGTTCGTTGCAAACCTCAAATAGTTCCCATTTCATGTGCCATTGCATAGCCTCCAAGTTTCACAAACAAAAAAAGGGACACTTTGCAACACCCCAATTCGCATGTTAAGAATTTCTGTCCAAGTTCTTGCCTCTCATTACACATTGAGTCTTTTGAATCGGACTTGAGTCGGACTCAAGTCGTGTCAATGTCTCGACTTGGACTTGACTCGGTGATTGTAAAAGACTCGAAAGACTCGACTCGAGACTTGGAGCTTTTTACGACAAGTCCAATTTTATTCAGGTTTAAACCCGTTTTCCCCATTAAATAGACAGGGACTCGCAACTCACAACCAAAGACTTTGGACTTGGGGAAAAGACTTGGGACTTGACCCCTGACTCGAGACTTGGAGTCAGAGACTTGATCCACATCCCTGGCTGTAGGCTCTAGTCCAACTTAAACATATCCAACAACCTTGTGTTGACTCAGACCCTTGTCCATTTAGATCAGTATTGTCTACACGAGAGGTTCTCAACCTGTGGTACGTGTACCCCTGGGGGTACGCGAACTGACTGGTGGGGTATGCGGCTTGCTGTGTCTCAGCTGCATATGTTATCAGCTGCAAGTCGGCATTGGCTTTTAGTTTTTTAAATTTAAACTCCTGACTCACAGCTGACTTATAGCTGATAAGGCACAGACTCTCAAGGCTCCCATATTAAAAAAAAAAAAAAAAAAAACCTCTGCCAAATCTCTATATAAACCCTTTTTTAGCATTTACATACAAGTTAGGATTGACATTAATACATGACATTAATAGCATTCCATTGTGGGTGGCAGCTCAGGTCTATCAAAACCATTTCCAAATATGCAGACCCATATCCAGCAGACCAATACATGTACACAGAAGCGTCGCTCCGGTAGGGGCGGGGCTGTAAGTATCGCTGCGGTCATAGTCTCTTTACCGAGCGAGGAGGAGGCAGCCCCGCCCCCTCACTGTCCGAGCCAGTCCCCTACGGAGAAACCGGCAGGGAAGAGACCCTGCCTGCTGCTTTCTCCGTAGGGGACTGGCTCGGACAGTGAGGGGGCGGGGCTGCCTCCTCCTCGCTCAGTAAAGAGACTATGACCGCAGCGATACTTACAGCCCCGCCCCTACCGGAGCGACGCCTCTGCATGTACAATGCAGCATGCGAGACATATCAGCTGAGAGCATTAAAATCAAAATATGTAATTTGGGGGAGTAAACATAGAGAAACCAAGAAATACAAATAATTCTGATGTCTGACTTCTGGAGTCCTGGATGACTCTGTATGGATGTGTGGGCTGAGCCAGTACTATGATTTAGCAAGGAGGCTCACAGCCAGCATCAATTTATGCCCACCTGGATCAGAACCATGATGAACAGTAACTGGCCCCAGATGGGCAATTTTCAACCCTCCCTTCCAAAGAAAACAATGTCTTTTTTTCATTTTGGGGGGCAGAATTTTGATTTAGGACTCTTGGCCAATGAGTCCTGGTGTCCTAAACAACAGCAACAAAAATGGTTTAGCGTCATTTGCAGATTTGGGGCCAGACAAGGAGAACATTGGTTTTGAAACTGGCCCTTCCTGATGAAAACAGAGATGTTCTTGAACAATTGCCACCTACTGTCACTGGCTGTTTAACAGCGGATTTCCGTGTCAAGCTGGTAAAATGTGTGAGACAGTCCCAGGTGCCCTTTCCTGGAACATGACTCACTTGTCTCCTCTTGTCAAAGTTGCAGAGTCAGATTTTATATTTAGATAACTGGTTATATTTAGATAAATGTCGCCAAAAAGGAGTTTCTCCCTTGGGCAGCCCAATCATGTGTAAGTATCTGGCGGGCGACCCAGGTCACTCGCTGGATCCTATCCGTGTTTGCCAAGGTCTACTTGGGGGAAGGGGATGTTCGTCCCCTTCCCCCGGTGTAACGGGGGGAGGCCCCAATGGGCCTTTTCGGATTTCCGCCAGCTATTTAGCTGGTGCAAGAGGAGGCCTCCAGCCCGGGAATGGGACGGGGATATGGTGGCTGCCATCCCACCTGGGCCGGCTCGGCCAATGACCACCCTCCCCTGCTGCCCGGACCACCCCCGCTGGTTCACTTACCTTCTCCAGCGGCGGCAGGGATGATCTGGCAGCGGAGTGAGGCCAGAGGCGCAGAGGCCAGCCGCCCTTACTCAAAAGTCATCGTGAACGTGCTTTATGGCACGTTTGTGATGGCTTGGAACTGCAGAGCGCTTGCTCCACCGTTCCATTGTTCTGGTGGATTGCGCTCACAGTCTCATTCACACTTAACATGTTTGAGTATTCACCTTTTTAAAAAGTCTTTGCCAAGAGGACCCGTGGCTCAGTGGTAAAGTCCACGCTTGACATGCTGGAAGTCCGATGTTCAATGCTCGGCATCACTTAGCAGGGCTGGGAAAACTCCTTTCTGAAATCCTGGAGAGCCACTGCCAGCCAGTGTAGGCATTCCTGAGCTAGATGGACCAAGGGTCTCACTCAGTAACAAGACGGGGCTCTGAGCTAGTAGAGAACAGAAATGACCTGGGTTGCATCATCACCCCCTTCCTTGTAAGGACTTCTTGGAGTCCTGGGTAGCCTGGCACTGGCAGCAACTCTCTCCCAGGTCCCAGGGGCGATTGCAGCACTTAGGTGGGGGCATACTGATCTCAGAGGCCCCTCAGCACAAGGAAACTTCAGAGCTTGACTGGCCTGGCGGATCGGGTGGGCCACTGGATTCTCTGCAGCAGGGGAGCCTAGTTGTTGAGGGAGTGCCCTTATGCAAGAGGGACCCCTTGTCCTCCTCCCTGGGGTGGGGTATTGCCTTGCCCCTTTCTCTAACTGTCCAGCCCCTCACGGGGCTCCTGGGGGAGCAGCCAAGCCTTCTCTCCCTCCCCAGTCTACCCACCAAGAATCTTGTCTCTCTCTCAGCGCCCCTGCCTTCCTTCCAGCTCTCTTTCTTCCTCTTTGGCACTTGCTTCCCATGCTAGATCCTGCATTTCCCTCTCCTCTGCTGCTCCAGCTACTAGGCCATTGCAGCCTTCCTCTTTTCCTCTATCTTTGGCTCTCCTCAGCCTTAGTCCCCATTCCCTACTGTAGCTAAGGTTAGGTACTGTACGTGAAACAGAAAAGATTGCACATGCTTCCTGTGTTTACCCCTGTCTCCATCCCCTTCTCTCCCTTCCTTGTGTTAATATCTGGATTGTAAGCTCTTCGGGGCAGGGTTTTTTATTTTCACTCTATGTAAAGCACAATGTACACTAATGAAGCTATATGTATTATTATTATTATTATTATTATTATTATTATTATTAATAATAATAATAATAATAATAATAATAATAATAATAATAATAATAATAATAATAATAATCAGGCAGCACTGCATTTAGTTTGGAGCTCTTCAGCATATATGCTATATGCTCTTCAGCTATATGCTAACTACAAACAACCTTCTCCCTTTGCTGGCTATAATCTGCCAAATAATGGCACCGTATGCAAAACTCAGCAGTGCGGTTTATTCGGATCAAGAGAACAGTGTGTTGTTCGAGCTGTAAAGCAGAATGAAGTATGCAAAGCACTGAGGTCATAACATCCAAGAAGGATTCAGCGCTTAGTTGCAGAAATGCCAAATTTCATGGCATAATGAAAGAATAGAAACAACATGTGACAAAATATTGGTGTATTGCTTGATAGCTGCAATGTCAAGTAGGTTTGCATGTGTGAATGAATAATCTTCATAGGTAGACTTTCATATCACCCAAGGATGTCATCTCAAATGTAGTGCTGATCAGTGGAATCCGTTCACGTATCCATCTGTTTGTCTGAATGGGGTCACACACTCCTTGAAAGATTCACAGCCCAATCCTATTCAAAGACCCACACTTGGATGCAGCAGCACTAGGGCAGGCTCCACTGCATCCAGCATGGGGCCAGAGATCTCATTGAGAGAAGGAGATGGTCGTCCCCTTCTCCAGAGCCCCAGCAGCCACTGTGGGGCTACTCGGAGGTGCGCCAGCAAAATGGCTGGCGCAGCTCCTAGAAGCCATGCGCTGGGCTTTCAATCACAGGACGGGGATAGGATTTGGCGGAGGCCTCCTCTGCTGAACCCACACCCGGGCCTGATCCGCCCTCCTCCCCACCCTCTCCCTGCCCCAGAATGCCTCCTCCCTGCTGGCTGGTGGAGAGTTTACCTGCCTCTGGCAGGCATAGCTCCTTCACCAGCAGAGGCTTGCCGGTGCTGGCCTCCACACCAGCCAGTGGGACAGGCCTCCACACTGTTGCAACGTGCTTTACGGCACATTTGCGACAGTGCGGAGTTCAGTCCTGCCAGCGAAGGCTGGCATAGGATTGGGCTATGAGTTTGGCCTACTTCTGGATCAACAGCTATCCATGTATGCACGGATAGTGATGGTTGTTTCCCAGGGTATGTTTGGCCAGTTTCGGCTGGTACATAAGCTGCAGCCCTATCTGAACTTGGCAGTCCTGGCCTCTGTGACCTACAGTGCGACCCCGGTATCCAAGGGGGATAGATTCCTGGCACCCCTGCGGATACTAGAAACCGTGGATAAGGGAGAACGCTATCTCCATGGCCCTCCACGTGCGCCCCCATCCACACACCTGTTACCTTCCATGATCTTCTTAAAATAAAGTGTTTTTCTTTAACAGAACGTGTCTTTAACAGAACGCTATAAGCATGCAATAGCGACAAACAGGCAGGCTGGCAGCCTGCATGATAGAGAGACATAGAAGAAAACATTTACAGGAAGAGTGTGGCTTTTATAACGTTTTGATTTGCATTGCATGTTTCATATTATGTTTTATTGTTCTATTTGCATTGTGAGCACCCTTGTGCCTGTTTTTAAAACCACTGAAATAATTATAATGTGTGAACCAGCCCAAACTAATTTTAATTTGCACTGAGCTTCCGGTTGCTCAAGGAAGTGGGAGCAGGAACAAATGTAGCCTAACTTTTAGAATGTTCAGAGTGGTGGCGTGTTGCAAATCTCAAACATTCACCGTTTCATGCAACCATGAAATTCTCCATCGTCCAACATTTCTCCAACAGTCATGTTTCAGTTTCATATCTAGCGCTCTTGGAATTTCTTCCCTTGCGAAAGTCTCCAGCTTTGTTTCTCAAGATCCCTTCCCACCAAGTGTCCTTCCTGAAATAGCCATTTCGGGGTCAAATAGCTGCAGGAGGGGATTTCTGACATAAAAATGACATGAGGGGAAAGAGTTAACCTCATGTTTCCATGTGCTGTATGTCCAGCCCCCCAGCCCCCCCTTCACACAAACGTTCTGGGGTTTATTTTAGAAAAAGAGTTACGTCCAGTTGCAAGGATAACTCTTTAGCACATGCTCACACACACATGTGGTTTGACCTACACCGTATGGACAGGGCCTCCGAGACGAATTTTATCTGGAGGTACAAAGTTTCTTTTGGGCCCCTTCTCAAAGGAGGAGGGGTGAAATGGGGTGGGGGTGGCAATGGGGGCAGGCAGAACAGAGACAGGGAGGGAGCAGCAACAGCCAGAAAAATTCTGGAGCCCAGGTCTACCAAGCTTCTCAATGCAGAGTCCAAATCTACCCACCTGGTAGACCGGGCCTCCTGGCGTGGTGTCGGCAGCGGTAGAGGCTGTGCAACAAGGGCTGCATGGATCCCGCGCGGGCAGTGAGTCTGTGTGAGATTGGAAAATGTATTCTAGGCCCCCTATTGTATTCTTCAGTAACACAGAGATGTGTATCACGCTTCATGAGTCACTCCATCTTGAAATTTACCCAGTGCATGTGTACGACACACTACAGACTGCAAAGATGAGAAAGTCAAATACTGAGTTTTCAATCAACCTGTGTGCATGGTAGATTTCATGTTGGAAGTAACCATGGAATATGAGATAGAGATGTCTTGCTTAGTCCCAAATAAGCCCACCTCATGAAACTGTAGCTACTAGGAGATTGTGGATATCCTCTCCAGAATATTCCAAGTCCCCTTCTCCCTGAATTTTCAGTCCAATTTTTAAAAAGTTTCTAGTACTTTTATTTGTGGAGATGCAGTATTTATTTGTGCAGGCAGTATTCTACCAGATTGCTAACAAAGAAGGTAATACAGTTAAATAACTTTAAACGTACCGACTGACCTGTATTTGTTCTGGTTGTTCTGCTGTCTTTTACTACCCCCTTAGACTGCTTCACCACTAAGGTTCAGGCTACAGACTAGCTTGCATCAAATTCCATGACTCCGTGTACAACACATGATTTACTAACAGTGTCTACCGAGGCACCGCTTCTGTAGGTGGCTTGCAACAGAAGAGGTTTCAGTGCTGCAGAGTTTTCTTATCTGAAAGGATATGATGGATATGACTCACTTCAATGGGGTTAACAGACATTCCCTCTCACCAGGGGCCTTGAAAACTGTCGTTTTGTGAGAGGGGCGTGTGATTTCAAACAGAATTCTCAGTGACCACCAGGGATGTGGATCAAGTCTCTGACTCCAAGTCTCAAGTCAAGTCCAATGTCTCTGGGTCCAAGTCTCAAGTCAAGTTCAAGTCTTTGCCCCCAAGTCCTGAGTCGTTGGTTGCGAGTTGCAAGTCCCTATCTATTTAATGGGGAAAACAGGTTTAAACCTGACTAAAATTCGACTTGTCGTAAAAGGCTCCAAGTCTCGAGTCGAGTCTTTTGAGTCTTTTACAATTGCCGAGTCAAGTCCGAGTCAATAGTCTCAAGTCTACATCTCTGGTAACCACATTGCCTGGGTCAACTCCAGAGAGTGGCGAGGATGGGCATTTGCCAGGAGTCAAGTCTGGCAGGTGCCCCACAGTCCCAATAGTGTTTTTGCATGAACCACAAGGAGGGCAGAGCTAACGCCAACACAGTTCTTTGTCTGCATGTGTTACGCTCCAGTCCAGAATGGTGAAACTCCAGAGAAACAATCTATTAATCAAGAGTACCCACAATAGCTCAGCTGAAGTCTAACCAGCTGGTCACCCTCTTACGCTTAACACAACACTTAACACTACCGTCCTGGAAACTGTTTTTCTGCTCCTTTTCCCAAAAGCACTACCGGTACTTGCTTTCTTTTAAAAGGGCTTTCTTTTAAAATCTATGTGAACAATCAGCAAAAATCAAGGGCTTAAGGCAGTCTTGAAATCAACAGACATTAACGACCCAATCATATCCAGCACTGGTGCACGGGGAAGAGGAGCGGGAGCATTCGTCCCCTTTACGCCGAGTAAAGTCCCAGCCTCTGCAATGGCCCAGGAGGGAGAAGCCCTATGTAAGAGACAAGCCCAGGAGGGAGCATAAGATTCAGTGTTTGCCGCAATTCCAATCCCGTCCTCCCCCCCACCCGGTTACACACCTCCCCCAGCCCCCACACCACTCGGAGCGAACTTACCTGCTCTGGCGGGCGCACAGGGCTTCTGAATGCCGCACCGGTGGGATGGCGCAGGCCTTCCCAGCAGCATCACCTACTTACAGGGTGCCGCAAACATGCTTTGTGACATTTTTGTGATACCCTAGGCCAGTGCTGAGGCTGCAGCACCGGCAAAGATCAGGATTGTGTCGTAAGGTGGTTTCTAATTAAATTCCACAGATTTCCCGCTTTCAGTTAAAGGGGCCAATGGCACCCAAATTCCTAGAGCTGGATTACATATATAGTTATTTAATTTTTAAAATGAATTTAGACCCCACCTTTCTCCCAGTAAGGGCACTCACGGAGACTTACAAGATTTAAAATATAGTATTTATTTATTTATTTATTTATTTATTTACTTACAATATTTTTATCCCGCCTTTCTCCCCAAAGAGACCCAAGGCAGCTTACAAAAACATCACACCTGTAACCGCTGGTATCCACAATTGTTTGGTCAGGCAAAAGTCTCTAATTTATTTGTGCGTGTGCGTGTGTGTGTGAGAGAGAGACTTTTCTTTAGAAAACATCAATTGGTGCAAAATTGCCAATTATATTCTCTTTAGAGGAAGCTTTCATGGCCAGCGATTACCAAACACGATTTGTAGAGTATGGGTGAAGATGCCATGTAATTTTAATTCCTTCCAAAGCACACAAAATTAAAAACAGTATCCAATCAACTGTCAAAAGAGTCACTGTCACCATCAATCCTATGATTGTACCTATGAAAAAGTTCCAGGAATTTGAACGAAACGTTGGTCTACACAACTTCCTTACCTCGGATTTTAAATGTATTTTTCCTGTTAACAGATACTTCTGACTGTGGGACTCTTTTGACAGTGATTGGATACTGTTTTTAATTTTGTGTGCTTTGGAAGGAATTAAAACTACATGGCATCTTCACCTGTACTCTACAAATCGTGTTTGGTAATTATATTCTCATTTTCATTAATTCATTATATACCCATACAATATATGTAATCCAGAGGTATAGAGTTGCTAGGTTTAGCATTAAGTAATTAAGAGTTTGTATATCACTTCCATGTTTTGCAAGTGTAAATGGGAAGGAGAAATTACAGCAGACAAAGTAGGAACAGATCCAGTCAGCAAAACTGTGCTTGTTTGTCTTAAACAACGTCTTGAAATGTGCCTCAACCACAAGGAGTGTGTAGCAAAATGTTGAACATCTTTAGCCATACAGGAAGTTCAGTGCTGAGGTATCTCTAACCAATCAGAAGTGTTGCAAGCCTCAGACCAGGAAAGCCTTCAAAGTACAGTATATGCGAACGTTGCAGGAAAAGGTTTTGCACTTCATTTTAGTTTTGATCTTCTTTGTGTTGCAGGATGGCAAGGCAAATGTGAAGTCCATCATGGCAAAGTTTAGCAATAACCCGACTGAGGAGGTTCACAGTCGACAAGTCAAAGTTGTGGGACAACCTTCCCTGGTAACCAAGCCTCCATTTGAGCCATTTCCACCTCTGAAAAATGCCAGCGCATCTGCCAGACCCGGCAGCAACCTTCAGAAGTCTGCCTCTTTTAAACCTCCTTTGGGCAACAAACCTGCTTTTCAAGAGACATCAGACAAGGACCCAAAGCCGCCCCCTTTGAAGATCAACCCAGTGACCAACAAGTTTGCAGCATTGGCCTCGGCAGCTAGCAAAGAAGTGAATGAAAAACCTGGATTAGGATTCCCAAAGCCTCTGGGTCCCAAACCTATTGAACCACTAAAAGATGTCTCCAAGCCAGGGTTTCCAAAGGCTCCTGAGAACAAGCTGCCCGGCTATCTACCTTCAAAACATGACCTCAAGCCCCCAGGACTTAAACCCACTTTTAAACCTGAACCCCAAGAAGCTGAGGCCAAGTTGGTGCCCTCCAAGGTAGCTGGAGTTAAAGGAATATTTAATGTTCCCTCACAAGAGAATGACCCCAGGCCACCTTTTCTGAAGCCAATTCCCAGGGAAAAACTCAGCCCACATCCCAACTCCAACGAAGGAATTGTCAACAAGAGCAAAAATGCCTTTTTGAATCAGACGCCTCCAGGCTCCTTAGGCCCCAAACCAAAACTCAACTCAGTTCGGTCTCCTCGGGATGCTGAGAAGAAGAGCAACGATGGGACGGACGCCACAGCTGGCCATTTTCCAGGTGTCGTTTTGAAACCTGTCATGAACCAGAGCAGCATGCCTCAAATCCTCCCCCAAAGTGATGGGCAGCGGAATGAAGAGACGAGGCGAAGCGTCACCAAGAATATTATATTTCAGATGAATCAACAGGATTCCGGGTCAGCATCAGGTGCAGCTGCTGCTAAATTTGGCAGCTCATCCAGAGTGGCTTCGACAGGACATTGGGCCGATCACTCTGAAAAAGAGGAGAAAGACAAGGATTTGCCTAAACGAAAGGCTCTGCCTCCACCATTCAAACTAGGCCCACCCCCACAGAAACCCAACAGACCACCAACGGTTGATCTGAAAAGATTCCAGAAAGATCATGGAGACAGTGAGTCGTTCTTCTCTTATTTACTGTATCGTTCATGTAAAATCTCCCCCCTTGCTAGTGGGGATATCACAAGATGCTGTCACATATAGGACGCTTTTGCCAAGACATCTTGCGTTGAATTGTCTTTGCTGGAGGGCTTAGCAGAAGGACAGTAGGGTCTGCTTTGGGCAGTCTGGAGCTCTACACAGGACCTAACCCTAACCCTAACCATTGATTTAGGGCTAGAATGACATTGCATACAGATGCATGTCACTTTACAGCTGCAGTCCTTTTAAAAGAGCTTTTAAGAGGTTGGGGCCATAGAAGCAGCAGAGGGGTGGTCAACCCATTCTCCACTTGCCATTTCTTTGCTTCAGATTGTTCCCCGTACAGCTGCCTCCCCATGGAGTTTCAAATGTGCCTTTGCTGCAAGGGGGGGGGGAGCAAGGCTGTTCAGGGGAGGCGCTTTGGAGTGAGATAACCACAGGAGATTAGAAGCCCCTCCCCCTGCTAGACGATCTCTCTGGAAACAGGATTTTTGGTTTTTTTTTTAAGGACCATCACGATAATCAGCTATTCTTCGGGATAAGGTTACATTTATCTGCATATAATGTCTAGTTTTGACTGTTGGCAGGAGTGCCAGGTATAGAGACGTGAATATTTATCTGTGGGAAAGATGCCATATATTGGGCTCACATGTTTTTCTTTCGATGCTGATGAAAAATGCAACGAAACAACTGATAATATGGACTGTAAGAGGAAATGGATGAAATGTCCAGTTTTCTACATGTTGAAAAGAAAAGAAAAAAAGATGGTACAGCCCTCTGGGAAGAAGAGTATCATTTCAGAATGCATAACAGGGAATCACAAGGCACAACGCTGTCCTGTGTAAAAGGTTCCCTTCTTTGCTTTAACCCAGAGTTTGGGATGTGAGAAACGTTCAACCGTGCAGTTCTCCATTTACATTCTGAAATGGTACAGTCCTAGAAAAATCAACTACCGGTACATGCTTTTTCTAAATGTGTATGTGAGGTCTAACTTGCTGTTTCAGCTTTACCAAGTGCTAGGTACAAGACTAGTTGCCACCTGTTTTGTTAGCAGAGCTCCTCTGCCTGTAACAGCTGCATGACAGGCAAACACTACGCAACCCATGCAGCATCTCACCACCATTGTACCAGAGAAAGTCGAACATCTGCTTTGATTATTCAAAAAGTGCAACATAGGCACTAAATTCTGTATCATTAATGTTAGGCCTTGTTTACACTATACTTTTTAAACATGTCAATACATTATCTCAAACTCAATATACAGAAGATAGAACTTACATTTCCCCTAAAACTTTCATGTTCCCTTTCCCTTTCACTCTCAGTTGGCAAAATATCTATTTTGGCTCATTATTGCTGTAGCAGAGGATCTCACTCAATAATATTTATAAAACTCATTGTTTCTTAGTTAGCAGTTCCACTCAAATCTTATCCAGGTGTTCTGTCCCATCTGTTAGTTACCATAAAGTTTTGCTTTCTGTGTCTCCACTTAAACTTACTCTCTCTACCTTCAACTTTTCTGCTTGCTTATTTTTTTCTTAATTCTCATCTTTAACCTTATTTTTTCTTATCTTAGTTTAACAGTAGGACTTGCAGTCACACAGTGAAATTGATTAGTGGCTGATTCAGCACAGACAAAAGAAAGTACTTCGCACAACGGAATTCACTGTCACAACATGTGACGGTAACCATTGATTTAGGGCTAGAATCACACATTAATCTATGTGTGTAATGTGGCTTGGGTTATTTGTTTTCCTTTTCAATAGCAACCAGGGGGGATACAGAAGGGAGAACAACTGCAGGGAGGGTTGGGGGGGGGCTTGAGGATTTTCATGCCCTCCTCCACATCATCATGCCCTCCCCCACATGCTATTTTAAAGGCAAAAGAGCTTCCATTCCCTGTAGTTCTAGTCCATTCTGTGGTTCTTTCAGGCTGGTAGTTAAAAGAAAGAGGACAAACACAGATGGCTTTAACAGGGGATTAGATGAATTCATGGAAGAAAGGTCTATCAATGGTTGTTAGCCATGATGGCTTCATGAGACCTTCATGGTCCGAGATTGTGCGCTACTGCACACCAGCAAAAGGGTTCTTGCCTTCATGCCTTGATTATGGGCTTCTCAAAGGCACTGGCTTACTATTATTATGTAATATATACTGTATTAGTTGAATACATAGAGGTATACATGTACCTTCCAATTCCTCATCCATATGTTCCACTGAATGTCTGAAAGGGGCTCGTGTCTTATATTTTATGTATTATATAAAATATCTGTTTGGCAACCATGGGAGACAATTTTGGTCAAACGGCCTAATCCTATGGGCTACTTATGATGGCGGATCTCACAATCCGCCGTCGTTAATGATGCAGTGGCACCGTTAATGGCGCACTGCTGCTGTGCATGTCGGAGCCTCTGGCACAAATGGCTGGTGGCTCTGTGCATCCACCACCGGTGAACCCGACCCACGTTGAAGAAGATAAGATGTCAGCAGGGGGCAGGTCATGGGCAGTTTGGGGGAAGTTTGGGGTGGGAAGTGGGGAGGGAAGGGGACAGTTCAGGGTCAGGAGGGGGAGGATCTCGGTGGCAGTTGCACACACCAGATTCTATCCCCCTTTACTGGTCTGGACCTGCCCCCTTCCCTCCTCAGACTTATGCTAGCAAAATAGCTGGTGTGGGTCTGAGGAGACCCATTGGTGACCAGGAGGCCTACTGGGAGGTAAAAGTTATTTTTAGCAAGATATTTTTACTTACCTCTTGCTGGCCATCTGATCAGCACCACCACCATTGCATTGCAGCGCATGCTCCGTCAGTGTGGCTGCATGGCAGAAGATAGTGTGGGATAGGATTGGACCATAAGTGGACCTTTGATCTGATCTTGCAGGACACTTTATTTTTTTATTTTTTTGTGATCATCATCTTACAGTGCTACGTTGCTCTTCCCTGGCTTCCTGGATTGTTTCTTATTAAGGTTCAACTTCTTCCTCTAGCTTTTCCGCCTGTCTGTCTTGCCCCTTATCTGTCTATTAGCTCCTTTCTACTCCCTCAATTGTTGTTAAATACCCCCACTTCTTACAGTCCGTTCACTCCTTTGTGCTCTGTTTCTCATCAGTGTACTTTCTCTCCTACAACCCTTTACGCATTGAACACCCTCCCTGTAAGTATTCAGCTGGCCTCCTGTTTGCTCTGCTCGATGACATTATTAAAAATTCACTTCTTCTCTCTGACATTTTCACTCTGATGTTCAATTAGATTTCTTTCATTATTTCCCTGTTGTTAGACTCATGACTGTACAGGTTGTACTTTAATTCTCTTTGCTTCCATTTAGCATCACCCAGAAAGTGAACATGTTCATCTCTCCCTCCAGGTCCCTTCCCCTTGTGTCTCATTTTTTTTTCTACACTGTGGACCTGTGAACAGAGACTTGTGCATTTTATTGAGGAACAATGCTTAGAAAAATTAGGATCTTATAAATAATAAACTATTAACAATGATGTAGGGCAGCAGTTCCCAAACGTTTCAGCACCACGGCCCACTTTGTCCTTCCCAGTGCGTCTGAAAACCACAACTGGCTTCTGGATGCTTCTGTGGGCCATTCTGAGGCCAGCAGAGGCTGATAGAGTGGGTCACCGGCCCGGAAGAGGCCTCTGGGCCCTCACAATGCTTCCTGAATGGCTCCGATTTGCAGGGACGTAACCACGGTGGAGCGCGTGGTTCACTCGAACCAGGCGCTCGGGCGGGCGGGGCAGTCACTGACGTTGCGTCGGCCCGTCCACCCTCCCTGGAGCCCGTTATGCTCCGAAATGAGCAGAAAACAGGCGGGGGGTGCGTCGACGTGACGCGAGGGCTGTGTCGATGTCACACGACGCAGGCCCTGCCCCCAGGCGCCAGGCGCCAGGAGGGCGCCCGACATTTCTGCCGATTTGTACCCAAATTGAAGCAAGGGCAGGCAGGAGAACTCAGACCAAGACCCACCTCGGCATCGGGCCACAACCCACCAAGTGGGTCATGACTCACACTTTGAGAAGCCCTGACGTAGAGAGCATCACAACTGCTTCTTAGAAGACACGAGCCCCTTTCAGACATTCAGTGGAACATATGGATGAGGAATTGGAAGGTTCATGTATACCTGGAAGGAATTGGAAGTTCTTCCATGTATTCAACTTATGGTCCCATCCTATCCCCCATTTACTGCAGCTGATCTCATGATCTGCTGATCTAAGTCAATTTACAATGGTGCAAATGTTGCGCTGCCATCAGGCGCTCCAGAGCCGCTGGTGCGAATGGCCGGAGGATCCACACACCTAACAAAAGTCCACCCAGGCCTCACTGGAAAAAATAAGGTGGTGGTGGAGGCAGGTCGTGGATGGTTTGGGGGAGTTTGGGAGTGGGAATGGGGGAAGGCAGAAGGGGAACAGGAGGGGATGATCTTGGTGGCAGCTGGATCTTATCCCCCTTTCCCAACCCATTCCCCATTCCCTTCCTCTCCTCGGACTTATGTCAGCAAAATATCTGCTGTGGGTCTAAGGAGACTTATAGGCATCCAGAAGGCCTATGGAGAGGTAAGTAAAAGTTATTTTTACTTACGTGACACTGGCCGTCTGGTCGCCCCTCCCCCATAGCATACAGTGTCTGCTCTGCTGCTGTGGCTGCTTGCTATGGACTGGCAGGGGATAGGCTTGGGCTGTTATATCTTAAAAGAACTTCTATGCATACAACTGTAGGCATGGAGAACAATCTCACTGCTTTTCCAGTTCCTGACTGCATGGAGAGAACCCTCTGCGTGTGTGAGCAGTTGTAATCGTGGGTTGTGTTTTCAACGGAATGTATAGAAATTAGTTGCATTTTCCTCCCCACTCCTGCCCACTGGCACATTCAAATGAACCTCTGAAAGGAGCTGTGTTGCATCTTGTATCTGGTAGCCAAGAACAAAATGCATATGTATTACATCACTTAGGAAAGCCCCATGCTTGTATAAGGACCAAATTACATGCTATGCAGCAGATCTATGATTGACAGTATGCATGCTTACTTGGGAATAGACCCCACTGAACACAGTTGGACTTGAGTAAACCTGCATAGGATTGCACTGTGAATCTCCTAACATGGTGTTTTGTCTGTTTGTTTGATTGTTTGTACTTTAATACGACTGTGATATTTTCCCCTTGTTTGGCTAACAGCAGGTTTGGGGAGGGGAAAAAAAGAATCAGATTGAGAAAATAGCACAGGTAAAAAGCATTAACCCCCCCCCCCCCAGTGTTTCTGTTCTGATCAAATTAGAAGCCCGTACCCCACAGCTGCGGTTCCAAAAGCTCAATGTCGTGTTGCATAATAAAAGCATACTGAAAACCACAAACCTTAAACATTCAATGAAACCACCCCAGAAGATACAGCCTCAGTCAAAGGCTTGGCAAAACAGGGATGTTTTACAGCCTTTACAAAAGAATCATCGGGAGGAAGCTTCCCTAACCTATTCCTAGAGTAGGTTGCAAACTTTGGGGACTATCCTGTAGCTGTGTCAGTCTGACCCTGATGTGTAGATGGTGATGCAGATAGCAGGGCAGACTGACTAAGCCTTCACTGGTGAGTAAAAAACAATATTCATGGGTAATCCAGTCACCTCAAATAATTTGGAAGAAGTGGTCCTATGACAGCCAAACAGTACAGGAGGCCTCTGCTATCCACGGATCCACTATCTGTGGATTAACTTATCTGTGGATAGCGGATGGCCCCTGTCCCCCCCCCCAGGCTCATACTTTAAGTGCAGCAACATTGGTTTCTTCCTTAAACAAACGCGATAAGCAGCCTCCTGCTGCTTATTGCAGGCAAGTAGAGCGAGACTAAGTGCTAGAGAGGCTCAGCAAGGTTAACAGGAAGTGCTTCTGGTTAACAGCAAGGTTAACATGAAGCCTGGGAGGTTGTGTGTGCACATGGGGGTCCCCTCAGAAAACTGCGGAGGGGGCATTTGCCCCTATCTGCGGTTTTCACGTATTTGTGGGGGACCTGGAATCCACAGTAGGGCCCCCGTATCCCCACGGATACGGGGGCCCTACTGTAATCTGTATCTTAAGTAACACACAAGATAAAGGAAATATAGTTAAGAGCAGCAGTCTGAAGAATGGAGATGAAGTAAGAAGTGGATGTTATAATAATAATAAGCAATACTGGAACACGGTTTTATGTGCAAAGATGCAGATTCTAAAATCCCCAGAATATCTGGTGTACAAGCTTTGAGCAAATTCTGATTATTAAGTTTTCTCCCTCACCAAAGAGCACAAACAGAGCAGACAAAAGAAATATTAAATATCAATAAGTCGTCCGCTACTGTAGTCTCACTTTGTTATGTGGCACATAGATCATATAGTTAAATCTCAAGAGCATTTTCCCTTCCAATCATTCTGATAAACTACGTACTTACATATATTCCAATTTGGTATGCTTTTATGGTTATAAAGCTTAGAACGTTGTCTCAGGATAAATGCAGACGTGACAACTGTAGAGGAATGGGGCTAGTTTAGAAGTGTCTTCAACATGTTCAATACACATTAGAGATGCTGATAAATCTTATGAGGCTTACGGCCCAATCCTATCCTTCCCCACCCGCCAGTGCAGGTGCACCAAAAAGGCATGCGCTGTATCCAGCGGTAGATCGGGAGGCTTCAGGGGGGAAAGGGAATTTAACTCCTCTTACACCTCCGTAAGCCTCCTGCTCCACAATGGATCTCCTCGGACCTGCACCAGCTCTTTAGCTGGCACAAGTCTGAGGAGAGAAAGGGGGTGGAGAGGCTGCAGATAGGATTTGGCCATTGCACCCGCAGCCTCCTTGCCCCCCATTCCTCCCCCATCCCTGCCCAGTTTCACCGCCTCCCTCCACAGGGGAGGCTGTGAAAAAGTGCCTCTTGCAGCAGTGCTCCCAAAATGGCAGTGCTCTCAAAATGGCCGCCGATGGAGCGCAGTGCTCCGTGTTCACTGTCATAAATGGCTGCGCACAAAAGCCCAATCTGGAATAGGATTGGGCTGTCCAGCTCAGTGAAATGACCACTGAGGGCTTGTAATGCTCATTTCAGAGAGGAGAGTTTTACATAGTCCCAAATTCTTTTCCAACTTGGATTAAAATCCAGACAGTTTCCCCTTCCCTTTTAACTATGAAAAATATGGTTTTGCAAGTTTTCAGCAAAAGCCAGCTGTGAATAGCAACAATTGGCTAGTGCACATACCATCAACAAAACAGTTTCTGGAGCAGTTTTGCAACTTTTAAAAAAAATAGTTTCAAAGGCAAAGGACCAAAATATACATTGATAAATATATCTTGGTGCTTAAAAACACACACACACAAATTGGCCAGTCTACCTGATTCCTAAAGGCAGATGGAAACCTGATAGATGAACCAGTGTTTATCTGGAGAGGTTATGCAGATTTGGGAAACTAATTTTACCCTTTAGGTGAAGAATTCACTGTGAATTCTCTTTTAAGTACTATGTATGGTATGTTTTCATCCTCACTCTAATTTGTTTTGTCTTTTGTTCCAGGTTCTAAAAAACCGCGTTCAGTGGGTTTACCCCCTCCAGTTTTGCCATCCATTTCTGTTGCACAAGCCACAATCCCACAACCTGCTCCTCCTCCTCCTCCTCCTCCTCCAGGTTCCCACCCTTCTGCACAAGTTCCAGTTCTTCCCCCAAGAAACATCAAACCCAAGTCTGACATCATGTAAATAAGTGTGAAATCTACTTTTACATTCTTCTCCTGCGTCTGGGGGAATCATTGATCTCAGCTCTACGGAAATATCTTATCAAATGGTCTTCTCAACGTTTGCCGCTCATCACAGTATCTATTTTTGTTTGTTACTATCAGCAGAGTAATTATGGAGAAAAAGGGGGGGGACAGTGTACTTAGTGAAATTTGCATGCATGCTCAAACCCAAGGGATATTTGGACTGGCTCCTTCTCCTGCATAAAACCCAAAAGGGCCTGCTGATCTTGACACATTGTCAGGTGTTCATGCAGAAGAAGGTGATCCTTCAAGTAATCAAGTTCAGACTACCGCAACTAGTGGGTCCAGAATGTAGCGGGCTAACTGCTGCCTGGTGTGGCCGTGGGCTATGACTATGACTTGAGGAGCATGTGACAACTCTACAGCAGCAAATACATTGGCTACCCAAGTGTTTCTGGCCACAATTCAAGGTGTCGGTTTAACCTTTACAGCCCTGAAATGCTGGGGTCCAGAACCGCTTTCTCCTGAACCTGACCATGTGTTAAGGTCAGCAGGAGAGGCCCTTCTACGTGTCCCCTGTCAGATATTTATTTGATTGGGACCTAAAAGAGGGTCTTTTCTGCAGACTCTGGAGCTCCTGACAGAGAGATGACTAGCTCCATTGCTGCTGGGATTCTGTTGGGTGACTGACACCTTTTTACTCCAGCAGATTTTTTATTTGTAATTAGGGTTCGTTTTTATGTTGCCTTGCTTTTTATGCTCTTATGCTGTTAGGCTGCAATCCCATACACACTTACCTGAGGGTAAGTTCCTTTGATCCTAATGGGACTTACTTCTTAGTAGATATGCATAGGATTGCACTGTAATTCTGCATGCCACTGAAGCTATTAAAAGCACAGGACTGCCAGAAAAGGGGGCCAACTGTATTTGATTAATTTAGGCTTCAGAAATATGAACTTTGTCAACTCCAATGGGCCATGTAGTTTAGTGTAAACTTTCATTCAGAAGAGTTTTATAGGAATTTCAGTTGTATCTTTTTTGTTTTAATATATTTATGATTTTCTTTTTCATAGAGACCAAGAAAATGAAGAAACGTATGATGACCTTGATTCAGAAGGTAGGAACATTCCAGTTTAATTGATACTGTAATTTAGAAAATTAGCTGCAATGGAACCATAACAATCTGAATGACCTTTGGACTGGTTAAGACTTGAACTAATTTGATCTATGAATCAAATTATATTATATACTATGAATATTTAGTATTAAATGATTTGGTTCCAGTTTGAAAACAAGTTAATGCAGTATCAAAAGGTAATGGAGTATCACAAAATTTAGGAACTCCCTTTCCAGGAGCCAGTTTTGGATTATTATAAAAGGAACTACTCTGCTTAGATAAATTCTGCCTTTTGATTTAGTTGTGGCTATAATATATGGTACTTTGAGCCCAAGCCTAACCTCCTCCCTTCCGCGCAGGTGTAGCCACGCCAAAAAGGAGTGCGCTGTATCCAGCGGGGAGTGGGTGGATAGGGAGGCTTCGGAGGGGAAAGGATATTTAAATCCCCTTACCCCTATGTAAGTCTCCCACTCTGCAAGTCTGAGGAGAAAGGGGCCTGGGAGGCTGTAGAAGGAAGAGATAGGGTCCA
Organism: Plestiodon gilberti rubricaudatus; assembly: GCA_026170595.1. Taxonomy (NCBI): domain Eukaryota; kingdom Metazoa; phylum Chordata; class Lepidosauria; order Squamata; family Scincidae; genus Plestiodon; species Plestiodon gilberti. The sequence goes on along the minus strand of JANXHW010000002.1, from coordinate 19,169,505 downwards.
GTGTGCGCCATCATCGTCACATCCACCCCTCCCGCAGCCTCCCCATCCCCATTCCTCCCCCTCCCTGCCCAGTTTCACCTTCCCTGCCCCTGCTGCTGCCGTACCTTCTTCAGCGGATGCAGTAGGGTCCAGCGACAGATGGGGAGTGCTGCTGCCTCTTGCTCTGCATGTTTTTGGCAGCCATTTTGTTGCAAACGGTTCTGGCCGACAGCCTGGCTGTGCATGATATAACACATACAATGTTGTTGTTGTTGTTGTTGTTGTTAAATAACCACCACCACCACCACCACCACCAATTTTCAAGAACAAAAATTCATTGGAAGTAGTTTGCTTAGCACCTTACCCAATGACATTTCCCAGAATTCTCTACAAGAAGTTATGGCAGTAAACTGCTATATGCTTCACATATTTTTGCTAAAACCTGTTTGAAATGTTGTGAGAACCATACAGATAATCAGAAATCCAGAGAAACAGAACGTAATAGGAGAGCATGATTTACATAGTATAACTACATACAGTATACACCATGTAATATATTTATAGTAATACATAGAAGCTCCCCTATTTAAAAACATTCAACTTAAGAACTTTCAAGACATGCCTGACCATATGTCCATAGATGGTGTTATCACCCATTCCCAAACATTCCCTGTCTTGTTCCAGACCCCTGGAACCCCTGGTTCTTATGGAGGGGAGCTTCTGTACTGTAGTTTGGATCCAAAGAGCTGCTGTGGCTGCACCAAAATGGGCTGCACTGCATGCTATGGTGGGGGGGGGGGCAGATTGGGAGGCTTAGGAGAGGCAAGGGAAAATACTGTATTTCCCCTTACTGCCCTGTAAGCCTCCCAATCACCAATGGGTGCCCTAGGATCTGCGCCAGCTCTTTAGCTGGCATAAATCCAAAGAGGGAAAGGGGGCAAGGAACGGGATCGCATCTGGCGCCAGTCGACTGTGCCGCTTGCCATCCCCTCCCCCATTCTGCCCCATTCCACCCTCCCTGTTCCGCCCCTGTCACCGACTCACCATCATCGGCCAGCACTCCTCTGTCCACCATCACATGCTGGGCCTCTGCAGTCTCTCCAGCAGCAGTCTGGAAGCACACAGCTATGCATGCTTCCAGATTACTTTTTACAACAGCCAGAAAGTGTGTTTCACCATTGGTGGCAGAGCCCATCAATAGGATTGGGTTTTTTGTCTTCTTTCTCTTTGGGTGACTGACCTCCAAGCCATATCACAAACTGCTTTTCAAATTGTCCTCAGTTTGTTCAAAGGAACTTTATTATGCTGCTGCGTGGAGGACTGTTGTTCAAGAAACAAATGTCCAAATCTCCTTTACAGCGCAATCCTGTGTAAGGATCTGGCCAGCGGCTCAGGGCCGCCTGCCTGATCTTGAGCCCTGGTGGCCATGCTGCCACCAGGCCGGAGGTCTACTCGGGGAAGGGGACGTTTGTCCCCTTCCCCGGGTGTAAATTCTGGCAGGCCTGATCGGCCTCCTTGGAAGAAGTAGAGGAGGCCCGGCCCGGCGGGGACCGGGATATGGCCGAGGCCATCCCCCACCCCCTCCCGGGCTAGCTAGACCAATGGCCCCCCTCCCTCGCTTGCCGAAATGCCCCCACCAGATCATGGCTTACCTCATCCGGCGGCCACACAGGCACTCCGGCGACGGAGCAAGGGTGGCCGGCCTCTGCACTGGAACGTTCGCGACGTCTCCCGGTGACAGAACACTCGTTCCATCGCCTGGGGCTTCTTCAGGATTGTGCTCTTAGTCATGTAGTTCCAACTCAATAATTTATATATACTGTAATACATAGTATAATATATAGGATATTGACTTCAGGATACAGTGGGGGTATTCCTGCAAATTCAGAAAAGTACAAGTGTTAAAATAAAGTTCAGGGGTTCTTCATACTTTGTTCATCAGATCAGCAGCTGCCTCCGTTCAGACTCTTCTACTGACATTTCATATGGTAGAGCAGCATGAGGAATTGAGGAAGAGCAATGTTCTTGGGTGTAGATGTACCCAGCTTTGTTCCAGAAACCTGGATGCAAATTATGCTCCAGAGACTTGCTATGTTTTAATTATAACTGGGCATGATTGAATTATGTACCAACATTGTGGCTTTTTGATCCTTCAGGTCCTGGAAATGCAGATGAGGTAGGTATTATTATTTTTTTAAACAACATATAAATGTATCACAACATTTCAGCCAGGAAGACAGAACCGATGATCCTATGGTTACTATAGTAGGGAGTTGGAGTAACTCCCTTTCCAGGAGCCAAAAAGCCATTTCGTTTGTTAGATCACTGTGGTCGGTACACATGGCAGGTTGCTGGAGGTTTGGGGGCAAAATTCTAACCTGGCCGACCTCTGACACAATGCATGAGTGTGATCCAGAAAAACATGAGGGAAAGTCCCCACAGACTTTTGTATTTTCTGCAGCCCCCCCCCCATGCCCCATGGCAAGTGACTTGGTAAAATCCCCCCCCCCAAGTTTAAATAAAATTTTGCAAAGCCACATGGAAGGGGCAGGGTGTTTTGTCAACAAAGAATCCTGCTGCACCTTTGAAATCCTGTGCATGCAAAGTTTAGTTGGTGATGAGGAAACGCTCTGTTAGGAGCTCTGTTCAGCCCTTTGTAACTGTGGAGAGCCTCCATGGTTATAAACACTGTTGGAAGGATGCTGGCAAGCCATGTCCTCACCACCTATGCACTCCAAAGCCCCACCTACCACACCGTACTTGGGTTCAAGACGTTGATGTTTAAGTGAACATAATGATTGTCCCTGTCAGTAAGGGCTTTGGCCAGGGCTCATGAGAGGGAGGTAAAGGGGGTAAATTGTACCCGGGCCCAGGGTCAAAAGGGGGGCCCAGGAGTAAAAAGAGGGGGCCCAGAAATTTCCTGGGTTCTCAGTTTATTTTTTGTTTATTTTATTTTTCACATTTTTATACCACCCTTCCTCCAAGGAGCTCAGAGTGGTGTACATATTTCCTCCCCTCTTTTTTGTCCTCACAACAACCCTGTGAGGTAGGTGGGGCTGAGAGATAGTGGCTGAGCGGGGATTTGAACCTGGAAGCGGAGACCAGGCCAACTGGGAGGGCAGGTCTACCCGGCAGGTAGACCTGGGCACTGCATCGAGAAGCCTGGTAGGCCTGGACTCCAGAGACTTTTCCAGACATTGCTGCCCGCTCCCCCTGCTCTGTTTTACCCATTCCCCCTTTGAGGAGGGGCCCAAAAGAAACTTTGTACCCCTTGATAAAAATCCTCTCAGAGGCCCTGGCTTTGGGCACCATTATCATGGGGAGGATCTCTCCCCAAATGCAGTGCTTGTTGTCTATGCTTACAGATTCTGTCCATCTTGGAGAAGAGTCTCCAGAGCACAATGGCAGGAGGGATTGCCAGTGTGCTCATAGATGTTCTGTAACTGTGGACGATATCCAAGGTGACAAAATGTATGAAAAAGGCTACTGGCCCAGGGATACAATCCGTCAACAAATATTATATAGACATGACATCCCTTAACTGTCACGACATAGCAGAGTAGTGGTTGTGGCTCCCCCTTCTACCACGTAACATGTAAAGTAGGAACTGCAGATGGAGCATGGAGGCCCATACTCACAAATGCCCATTCTCTGTGATTTTTCCACCTCAGAAAAGAGGGAAGATCCAGTGAATCAGGCCTAACACATACAGGTCTCCACATGGACCACCCGTTAGTTAAACACATTAACTAAGGTTTATAGTAGAGTGGTATGTACCTACCACATCATACAAAGAGGATCACTGGCCGGTGAAGTGTATGAACGAGGCTAGTAGTTTAAGCTATGTCAGATTCCTTCAGAAATAATAAATTTCAAAATATAGCATTGGCTCACATGGAATATTACTATTCTATATTCCACACGTCCTCCAGTGTGCTCAAGATGGCATATATATGATTCTTCCTTGTTCCCTCCGATTTACCCAGGTACGTTAAAGCAGCACAGGCCTTTGAATGCAAAAATAATGATCAAGTTCAAAACAAAGGCTCATTTGAACAGTCATTTGGAGTTGTTAAACAGGCAAGGAAACACTTTTTAAAGTGGCGCGCCTCTAATATTTAGCAGCAGGAAAACAACTATTGAATTGTGTGTCCTTGTGGGAGAGAAAACCATTTATTTATCTTGTTGTGCAAACTGCTTTGTGAACTTTTTTGTTGGATAGCAGCATATAAATATCATTTTTAACTACTACTACTACTACTACTACTACTACTACTACTACCCCCCTTGTAGTTTTTCTGCTGCTGCTAAGTCTTCATTCTATTTTTTTCATCTGTTGCATGTGAAGTAGAATATGTTCTCTTTCTGTGTTCAAGTGTGTGTGTAACACTGAAGACTGAAATGTCTGTACTTTTTTATATAGAGTGATGAGGAATTGGAGACATATGAAGACATAGACGAAATGAGGTATGAAACATGACACTTTACAGACAAACAGCGCAATCCTGGAAATCCAGCTGGCGATGGAACGAGTGTTCCGTCGCCGTAAGCCGTCGTGAATGTGCCGTAAAGCACGTTCGCGACAAAGCGGGAGTAAGGAAGGCTGGCACAAGGCCGGCCTCCCTCACTCCGGTGCCAGATCTCCATGCAGACGGTGGCGTGCTCAGTCGCCAGCCGCGTGGGCGGTTTGGCTGGGCAAGGGAGGGGGCCATTAGCCTAGTCGGCCTGGGAGGGGGTGGGGGATGGTATCAGCCATATCCCCGTTCCCGCCAGGCTGGCTATGCCGTTACACGGCCTCCTCTACTTCCGCCAGCTATTTCGCTGGTGGAAATCCGAGGAGACCGATAGGGCCGGCCTGGGTTTACACTCGGCGAAGAGGACAAGCTTCCCCTTCCCCGAGTAGACCTCCGGCCTGGTGTGTACCGGGCAGCTGGTGCACAGGATCTGGCGGGCGGCCCTGGGCCATTGGCTGGATCCTCAGGATTGCGCCCAAAGTGGATCTCTGGTTATCAGGATCCCTCAGCTGAAGGGAGAGGGAGAGACAAAATATAAATATAATGGAAACTGAGCATAAATAATGACCACAATTCCCAGACTGGGTAGAAAAGATCCCAACACAGCCTTGGAGCTTCCCTTATTGTCTTCATGAATAGGCAAAAGGAACGGTTTAGCAATTGTTTCTTGGCTGCAGCTCCCAGATGTCTTGCACATATAGATACCAGAGATATTTATGGGTTTTTGTTTTCTAATACAAAAAATGATATAAAGAGCATTCTGAACAGTTATTGCTGTTGAATTTGAATGATCAGACACTGTGGACAAACATCAGCAACATGGACTACGACCAGATCTCCTAAGGTTTTGGGGGTTTTGTTTTTAGCTTAAAAGGAGTCATGGAATCCCTAATTTGGACTGAGGCAATAATGTTGGAAAAGGGGCAGATTCTTTTCCTCCATGCTGTTTCCTGTTCAAAATACCTCCACCACCACTACCCCCACAAAGTGTTATTAACCCTGCTGGGGTGCAAAAACAGTTTTCTATTTTATACCTGTCTCCGTAACACAGTTAATAGCACTGGAAGGGGGGGGGCAGTTTTAATCAGGAAAACAGCACAGGGGGGAAAATTTAACCCCTCATTCTCAATACCAGTGCCCTGATCTAATTCGCAAACACTGCAACTACTTTTATGCAGAGGTGAAACTAGACTGGAGCGGAGGCAAGTAGTTCTGCAAGACTCCGTTACACCGGAGTCAGCGGCCCCTCCCCCTTGCTGTTGGAACCATTCCGGCAGCGACAGGGGAGTGTCCTGTGTGTTGCCTTTGCCGCCAGAATGGCTCCAACAGCAAGGGGGAGGGGCCGTTGACTCTGGTGTAACGGAGTCTTGTAGAACTACTTGCCTCCGCTCCACCCTTGTTACGCCACTACTTTTATGGTTTTAAGAAACCATCAGGAGATCCAGTCATGCACCTCCTGTTTCATGTGTAGTTTGGCACTCATTTTTCCAGGGGTTTGGGACTGATCACTGCTGGAGGGAGAATGTTGGACTGGTTAGAACTTTGGTCAGATCCAGCAAGGAATTTGTTCTACTGATATAGACTGTACTCTTTTCTTCCCAGACTTTGACTGAATTTCTCAGTTAAGTTTTCATTCCTGATCAGTAAGGGTAGGAGAAAATGGTGATAACGAAATAAAAACACATAACACCGCTTTCTGCTAAAAAAAAATCTGCAAAAATAAAACCATGTAATTTTACATAATTCTTCATCTGCTGGCACGGTACAAGCAGTTACAATTGACAAAAATGAGAAAAAAATGGAAAAATACATAACATTGTCTTTCTGCTATTTCATTTTGGCTAAACACTGAAATCTGTGAAAAAAACAAACGATTTTCTCCCACCTCTACTGATCAGACATTTGTCAACTTACCTGTTGAGTCAATAACAATCCCTTTTTATTATCCAGAACTCCATCTAGAGATGATGAGAGGAAAAGGCAAAAGGAAGAAAAGAAAAAGTCGGATCAAGAGAAGAAGGAGCAAAAGAAAAAAGAGCAGGAAATTAGGAAGAAATTCAAAGTAAGGTTTGTTTGTTTTCCTAGCTAGGTTCATCTAGCAAAGAAAAACACACACTGTCCTTTAGCATTGTTAAAATACACCATTCGACACTTGATACTCCATTGGACTGCAAATCTGCATATCAGATTGGACAAGGCAGTTCAATAATATCATTAGTTCCAGCACAAAGCATGAATGAAGACTTTATTCCAGGGGTGGGGAACCGGAGGCCCGCGGAGCGATCCAGTCTGGCCCGCGCGAGACCGGACCCGAGTCAATGAGGTCCGGCCCGCGCGAGCAGACCGGAGGCTCCGCCAGCCCCGCCGGTCCCTCGCGCGCTCACCTCGGCGCGACTCCTTTCGAATCCGGCAGAAGGAGCCGGATTCGAAAGGAGTCGCGCCGAAGGGAGAGCGCGCGGCGCGCTCACCTCGCGCGACTCCTTTGGACCCGGCTGCTTCTGCACATGTGCAGAATTTTTTTTTGCCATAGCTGGCCTTGAGCAAATCACTTATCTCTCAACTTCAGTGTTCCTAATCTGTAAAATATGACTATCAGTTCTTTCAGTCTAACTTTTATCTCCCAAAGTCTCATGAGATCCAAGCGCGGCTCCCAAATCTCATGCCGTGATCTTGGATCTCGCGAGACTTCGGGAGATCCAACATGGTGGTGGCTGCAAGCAAAGATGAGGGAGAGCTACGGGGGGACAATTCTGAATCGGCAGGGAAGTAGCCTTTCCCTTCGGCTTGCGGTGCGAGCCGGAGGACCTGCTCGGCTGCGCCGCATGGCCGAAAAAGTGCTTTTTCTCTCCTTTCGGGGGGGGGGATTTGGGGAGGGGTATACGGGGCAGCATCTCGCGTACCCCTAAGGGTACGCATACCACAGGTTGAGAACCTCTGTTTTAGACCGACACTTTTATCTTGCCCTTTCTGCCATGAAAGGAGTTCAGGGCAGCATACATTGTGCTCCCTTTTATCCTCATAACAACCCTGTTAGGCTTAGAGAGGGTGACTGGCCCAAGGCGATGGTTTCATGGCTTTGTGGAAACTGAACCTGGAGCCCAGTTCCTTCCTTTATCCCCATGGATATAATGAATTTGGAGGGGTGCCTTCTGCCTGCACCCCAATACACCACTGGCCATCTCCACTTGGTAGCCTCATGTTCGGCATTAGTGATCAAGAGGCTCTACACACATATGTGCCCCTTTCTCACTAACGCCAAATGTGCAGCCACCAGAACTTTGCCAGAGGTGTATTAGAATTGAAGCAGCATGGGACTGCTTTCTTTCCCCTCCCCCATCCGATGCACTGAGCGGGGAATGTAAAAGTAAGGTTTGGGTCTCTCCAATCTAAGTCCAAGTCTCTAGCCACAGTTAACCTGAATTCTAACTGCTACTGGTAAGGTGCTGGGGTTCAAAGGAAAGACAGAGTGAACTAGGTAGAGAATCACGTGCTTCCCTTCTTCCCAGCCCATGCAATGAGTTACAGGCACAGCAAGGCCTGGAAGATTGGGAAAGAAGGTGTTCCCTCCTCAGCACAATGTGCAAAACATTTTTTCACAGCTCCCATCCCAAAACTTGAGGAAAGGAAGCTACCTTTGCAGCACATAGATGAGGTTGCAAAGCTAGAACTGGGAATTTGGCTCAAACTCATAAGAACATAAGAACATAAGAAGAGCCCTGCTGGATCAGGCCAAAAGCCCATCTAGTCCAGCTTCCTGTGTCACACAGTGGCCCCACCAGATGCCTCAGGGAGCACACGAGACAACAAGATACCTGTGTCCAGTCGCCACTCCCTTGCACCTGGCACAGAGAAAACCCACTTCTAAAAACCAGGAGGTTGCTTATGGCTTGTAACCTGTGATGGTCTTTTCCTCCATGAATTTGTCCAAACCCCTTTTAAAGGCATCTAGGCCAGGTGCCATCACCACATCCTGTGGCAAGGAGTTCCACAGATGAATCACACGCTGGGTAAAGAAATATTTTCTTTTGTCCATTCTAACTCTCCCTCCACTCAATTTTAGTGCGTGTCCCCTGGTTCTGGTGTTGTGCGAGAGGGAGAAGAATTTCCCTCTATCAACTCTCTCCATCCCATGCATAATTTTATAAGTCTCAATCATGTCCCCCCTCAGGCGCCTTTTTTCTAGGCTGAAAAGCCCCAGACGCTGTAGCCTTTCCTCGTAAGGGAGGTGCTCCAGCCCACAAATCATTCTGGTCGCTCTTTTCTGCACCTTTTCCAATTCAACTATATCCTTTTTGAGGTATGGTGACCAGAACTGGACACAATACTCCAGATGTGGCCTTACCATCGATTTGTACAAAGGCATAATGATATTGGCCGTTTTATTCTCAATCCCCTTTTTAATGATCCCGAGCATGGAATTGGCCTTCTTCACAGCCGCCGCACACTGGGTCGACACTTTCATCGACCTGTCCACCAGCACCCCAAGATCTCTCTCTTCATCCGTCACAGACAACTCAGAACCCATTAGCGTATATGTGAAATTTTGGTTTCTTGCCCCAATGTGCATCACTTTGCACTTACTTACATTGAAGCGCATCTGCCATTTTGCTGCCCATTCTCCCAGTTTGGAGAGATCCTTCTGGAGCTCTTCACAATCCCTGCTGGTCTTTACCACCCGGAAAAGTTTAGTGTCATCCGCAAACTTGGCCACCTCACTGCCTATCCCCAACTCCAGGTCATTTATGAATAAGTTGAAAAGCACCGGTCCCAAGACCGATCCTTGGGGCACGCCGCTTTTCACCTCTCGCCATTGTGAAAATTGCCCATTGACTCCCACTCGCTGTTTCCTGGTCTTCAACTAGTTCCTAATCCACAAGAGGACCTGCCCTCTTATTCCCTGACTGTGGAGTTTTCGCAGGAGCCTTTCATGAGGGACCGTGTCAAACGCCTTCTGAAAATCCAGATATATAATATCCACGGGTTCGCTCGCATCCACATGCCTGTTGACCTTTTCAAAAAATTCTAACAGGTTTGTGAGGCAAGACTTCCCCTTGCAGAAGCCATGCTGACTCTCCCTCAGCAGAGCTTGTTCTTCTATGTATTTTAAGATTTTATCCTTAATGAGACTTTCCACCATCTTCCCTGGAACAGATGTTAGGCTGACCGGCCTGTAGTTTCCCGGGTCCCCCCTCTTTCCCGGGTCCCCCCTCAACTCAGCCTGTTCTCATGCAGAGTTGCTCAAAAGTGAAATTCAGGACTGTATCTATAGCCAGCATATAAACACCCTTCTGCTGAGTTGTGTTTTTCTATTAAAGTCTTAAAGTTAACCATGTAACTAATGCTCATTTGCCCCAATTTTTATACTTCTTTTGTGCAGCTAGTGGGTCCCATTGAAGTCATCCACCAGGCAAGAGCTTGCACCGACTTCAAAGGATGGAAGAATGACCTGGCATTCAAACAGGGGGACAAAATTGAAATCATCCGGATCACAGACAATCCAGAGGGGAAATGGCTGGGAAGAACAAGAGGCTCTTGTAGGTATAGGGATGGAAGCGGAGTGAATTGGTGTGAATATGTTTAGTCAGCACTGAATTAATTTATTTCAGCACTGAATTAATTTATTTTGAAAAGACAGGGACAGGTGTGGGAAGGAAGGAGGAAATGGGGGAGAACAGTAGAAATCAGAGTGCTGGACCAGCCTCTTCAAAAGGCAGGAAAGCACAATAAAGGAGGCGGCTGCCAAAAACTGGACCACTCTCCTGAATGACATCATCGCTTTCTCTCCAAAAGAACTGGAGGAGCAGTACTCTGGAGCCACTCTGGAGCCACTCTGGAGCCACTCCAGCTTGATGTTCACACTGCTTTGCAAGATGCATCAGAAGTCTTGTAGCATTTTATGCCTCTTTCTCTGGGAATGCCAGATACCAGAATTATGTGTCGGTCAGGACCAATAGTTTCTACGGGCCAGTTCTTGAGGACCATACTATACATTATGTAACACAAAAGGTTAGCAGATTTTTTTTTCTCCTGATAGTGAGAATTGCTTACAGAACAGCATGAGACAGCTCAGCTGTACATGGTTGCTATTGAAATGTGGGAAATGAAGAATCTCTTTTCTTTTGGACATTTCTACTTCATCTTTCTACAGCCTGCATAAAATACGTGTACATATTTAACATTTAGTTTTTAAACTATATTTTAGTTTTTAAACTACTATATTTTAAAGTATACTGTAGATTAGAATGTATACAGTATACAGTAAGAACATAAGAACATAAGAAGAGCCCTGCTGGATCAGGCCAAAAGCCCATCTAGTCCAGCTTCCTGTATCACACAGTGGCCCCACCAGATGCCTCAGGGAGCACACAAGACAACAAGATACCTGTGTCCAGTCGCCACTCCCTTGCACCTGGCACAGAGAAAACCTACTTCTAAAACCAGGAGGTTGCTTATGGCTTGTAACCTGTGATGGTCTTTTCCTCCATGAATCTGTCCAAACCCCTTTTAAAGGCATCTAGGCCAGGTGCCATCACCACATCCTGTGGCAAGGAGTTCCACAGATGAATTACACGCTGGGTAAAGAAATATTTTCTTTTGTCTGTTCTAACTCTCCCTCCACTCAATTTTAGTGCATGTCCCCTGGTTTTGGTGTTGTGCGAGAGGGAGAAGAATTTCCCTCTATCCACTCTCTCCATCCCATGCATAATTTTATAAGTCTCAATCATGTCCCCCCTCAGGCGCCTTTTTTCTAGGCTGAAAAGCCCTAGACGCTGTAGCCTTTCCTCATAAGGGAGGTGCTCCAGCCCACGAATCATTCTGGTCGCTCTTTTCTGCACCTTTTCCAATTCAACTATATCCTTTTTGAGGTGTGGTGACCAGAACTGGACACAATACTCCTGCGTGTATACACACAGTATACTTAAAAATATTTAGCATTTCAAATTACTACTACTACTACTACTACTACTACTACTACTACTACTACTACTACTAATAATAATAATAATAATAATAATAATAATAATAATAATAATGCAGAGTTATCATAACTGGCTTCGAAGTTATAAAATAAAATAACCATGATTGCTCATCAAATGTTCTGTGTTTTAGATGGCTACATCAAAACTACTATGGTGGAAATTGACTATGATTCTTTAAAAAGAAAGCCACGGCCTCCCACCAACATTCTGCCAAGACAGTCAGAGTCTGACAAAGAAGTGTATGATGATGTTGGGGATCGAGACAGCATCAGCAGGTATGTATGTCGGAATAATGCACATAAGGAAATGGATCTGAAAGGGCCAAAACGTATCTGCTGTTCTAGTGTGACTTGCAATGCAGTCCATCCTGTCTTATTGATACCACCCTCCACACACTAAAGCAAGAAACAATGAGGGATGTGTACTCAGCATACTTATTCCATAGTAAGGAAAAATTTATTTATTTTTTCAAAACCTGCCTGAACCCATCATTATTAGAGGGCATTCCTAGTCCTTCCTGCAATGAACTCTGAGCAGTGTACATCATTTGCCATGCCTTTTATCATCTAAACAAGCCTGTGAGATAGCATACTCTGAGAGATTAACTGACCTCAGGTCACCCAGTGAGTATTGTGGCTGAGTGGGGGATTTGATGTTGGGTCTCTCTGGTCTAAATTCAACATTCTCTCCACTGTAAAAGCTGTATCAGACCGCACGCATCTCGCATCGTCGCATCCCAGAGTAGAGATTGGCCCGAGGCATTGCTCCGCCCCCACCCCCACAACACCGAACATGGCCTCTCATTGGCCGAAGGTTGTTCTGGTGAATAAATTGAGCTTCGGCCAATGAGAGGCCACGTTCGGTGTTGTGGGGGGCGGGACGTGGAGCAATGCCTCGGGCCAATCAGAACCTACTCCGGGGTGCGACAAAGCAAGACTCCTACGATGCGAAGCCGGCTTAACACATGGGCAGCCCAATCCTGTTGTAAAGATTCACCACGGGCAGCCTGTAGCAGGCTCCCCATGGCGGAATGACTACTTGGGGAAGGGAATGGTCATCCCCTTCCCCGAGTATAACTGTGGCTGGGGCCGATCGGCCTCCTCAAAACTCCGCCAGCCATTTTGCTGGCGGAAGTCGGAGGACGCCGTGTAATGGCTCAGCCAATCGGCGGGGGTCAGGATCGGCCGAGGCCGATCCCCGCCCCCTCCCCGATCGATTGGGTCTATCGGCCCCCGCCGTTTGCTCCCAAACCGCCCCCCTCTGCTGGATCCTTACCTGGGTCTGGCGGCGGGCGGGAGACGGTTCGGGTGGCAAAGCAGGGCAGGCCTGCTCATGATTCATCGCGAAAGTGCTTTACGGCACTTTCACGGCAGCTTAGGTCGGTGGAATGCTCGTTCTGCCGCCCTAGTTTAGAATAGGATTGCGCCGTAACTCTCATGTACTGTCTTTCTGTCCAAGAATAATCAAAGCATAAAGTTAATGTATAAGAACATTAAAATGATAGTACAAAAATAGGAACAAAATAACTACAGAAATCATCAAGCAGCAATGGAGAGAGAGAGAGAGAGAGAGAGAGAGAGAGAGAGAGAGAGAGAGAGAGAGAGAGAGAGCAATGGCACAATCCAGCTGAAGCTCCTTATAACCTTCTGAAAGTTTTAACAGTAGATCTGAAACTTAGCAATGAAGTGGCCTGGTGTGCCTCCTTAGGGAGGGTATTCCATAAGAGCCATGTCACCACCAAGAAAGCCCTGCCTTTGACACGACTAAATTTCAACTCTCAGAAAGAAAGTATTCAGAGCAAGGCATCCAGGAGATTTCAAAGACTGGGGGAGGATCATATAGGAGGAGATGGTATCAGTGAGCTAAGTGAGTCTTGAAGAGAGGAGAGAAAAGGTGTTGCTTGTTTCCAAACTATTCTTATATTGTTTTATATTCACATTTATATAATGTAAATATAAATGTTCACTCTATCTCGGACGAAGATCTTCACACCATAAATGCTCTCACCTTGCTGTTCTACCCTGTGGCCATTGACTTAGAGGGTGGTTTCCCATGCTATTTAACCTCTACATGAAACTACGGTATTCACCACCTGGAGATTTGGGCAGGATTGTCAGCAGTATGCTGATAACACTCAACTCAATCCCTCATTTCCTTTGCTTCTTAAATGTGGCCATCCCAAGCAGTCCAAGTTGGGCAGTTTTCTGCTCAGAACAAGGTTGGTCCAGTTGTGGTAATGATTCCTTGATTTGTAAGTCAAACACCACGGCATGGTTGTCTCGATCTTGTCTTGCCTCTGAGCTTCCAGGGGCATCTGACTGTTCACTGCTGGAGACAGAATACGCAGAATATACATCACACAGACCTTTGGTCTCATCCAGCAAGGGAATTCTTACATGCTGTTAGCCAGATTACTCATTGGACATCTTGTTTCAATTTTTATAGATGACTGTATGAATTGTGCATGTTATACTATGCAGCACACAGAAGTACAGACAAATCGTGGGCTTTTATTGTTTCTTTCGTTTTCATTATTTCCTCTCTTTTTTGCCTTCAATAATTGTGTTTCTTCTCACTTTTGTTTTTATAGCCAAAGTGGAGGTCAGAGTGGAGGTAAGTTCTAATGCGATTGTTATCTCTTTTATTAATAAAAGCCTGTTCCCAAAGTACTATCATACTCTAGCATGACTAAGAAATGGAAGCGATGATGGGGCTATACAGAGAAGGAGGTTAGATTCCTAGCCCTCCCAAGGTACGTATGAATGCACACACATAAGCGAATGGTTGCCATTTACTTCTACTTCTATGCAACTTTAAGTTGCAGCAGGCTCTAGGCAATCCAAAAGATAAAAGAGCGGCTTTATCCAATGCTGGCATTTATTCTGTCCCATGCGAGTGCAAAAGACGTTACATTGGCATGACAGGTAGATCTATAAGAACAAGATTAACAGAACATGAAAGGGCTCTGAGATTGGAACACCCCACGCAGTCATCAATTGCATAACACGCCCTGGCTGAAGGGCATACGATCCTATGGAATGATACTAAGTGTCTGCAGAATGAGAGCAATGTGAAAGTGCTGCGCCACAGCGCTTGAAATAAGCAAATGTGCAGTGGGGGGGCTCCTGAATCGTCAGCAGGATCTGACTTTCTCCAATCGCATCTGGCTACCGATCCTGCACAGAGACTGTGGGTCAGGAACGAGGAAAACGGAGAGCGGTGACAGCCTAATTAGCGAATAGACAGCTGCTGCGGCTGCGGAGGCAGGTCACTTCCGCTTTCTAGGAATCGGATTCCCGCGCTTTTTGGTTCTTATTCAGAAGAAGGGTGAACTCAGGACAACTCCACCTGCAATCTTCTTGGATTGTTTTCCTATGAAGAGGCTCTAAGGCTTTTTAGAGCGAAACGTTGGGCTGTTTTCCACCTTGGATTTTATTGTATTTTTTCCGTTGCGGCTGCCTTTGGGGAAACCCACTACGGTTTGAAGTCAGTAAATCTTTATTTTTCCTTGGCATTGATTCCCGTATTTATCAAACATTGTTGTACAATCCTATCCAATTTACACTACCGGTGTAACCAGCGGTACAGTGAGAACGGGTGGTCCCAGAATGGAAAGGGGATTCAAATCCCCTCCAAATTGGGATTCAAAGGGGATTTGAATCCCCTTTCTGTTCTGGGGCCTCCCGTTCTCGCTGCACTGCTGGTTACATCGGTGGTGTAAGTTGGATAGGATTGTGCTGTAAAAGGACTGGGTAAACAAAAAAGTCTTTGGTGCCAAATGTACATCAGAATAGGTGTCCGGCAGGCCTCTCTGGAGACGGTATTCCACAAATGGGGCTCCATCACAGAAAAAACCCTTCCCCCTTCACCACCAACATCATCTAAGGCAGTGATGAAGTGGGGCTTCCAGACAAGTCCCTTAATTTATCACTGTAGAATTTAAGCACTGGTTTTCTTTTTCTTTTTTTTTATTTAAAGGGGGATTCCCACCTCCTCCAGCTGACATTTATGATGGAGTTGAAGAGGAGGATGACATTCAAACAAGGTAAGTACTGTATTTCTTCAATTCTAAGACGCATGTTTTTTCCCAATTAAGCATTTCAAAAAATGGGGTGCGTCTTAGAATCAAAGGTCTCCAAAAAGCACCCCAAAATGCTATCTTCTTACTTACTGGAGCTTGGGGGAGCTTCAGGGAGGCCTGTGCAACCCTCTGCAGGCCTCCCTGATCTTCAGTTCGGCAAAAAACAGTGATTTTCAGCCATTTCCGGTTTTCACGAAAACCAGAAATGGCCAAAAATCGCTGTTTTTCGCCGAACTGAAGATCAGGGAGGCCTGCAGAGGGTTGCGCAGGCCTCCCTGAAGCTCCCCCAAGCCCAGGTAACGAAGAAAATGGCACTTTCTGACGGGGCCAGAAATGCTGTGCAAAGGCAGTGCACTCAGTCATCCTCAGCTGCAGGAGACATGCTGGGGAGAGTTGGTGCTGAGCGGGTAGATTCAATGAAGGGAGGTGAGTCTTACAATCAATGGATTATTTTTTCCCCTGCTGGTGGTACTGAAAGTAAAGGTGCGCCTTAGAATTGATGGCGCCTTAGACTCGAAGAAATACGGTATTAAGTGGTAGTCAAATAATGAAAAGCAAGTGGAGAATTCTATCCATCTCATTTAGCTTGTAATATAAAAAGTTGTGGGAAACTATCACCTGGTGGGGAGCAGTGAGATAATTTTAAAAGGGTCCTCCGCCGAGCCCTCCCCCCTCACAGGCCTGATCTGCCCTCCCCCTCCCCACCCTCTCCCCACCCTGGCAGGTCTCTTCCCCGCCTCCCTCTCCACCCCGCCTCTCTACCGGCCAGTGGAACGCTTATCTGCCTTTGGAGGGCGGAGCTCCTTCACCAGCAGAGGCCGGCCGAGGCTGGCCTCCACACCGGTGGGACAGGCCTCTGCACTACAGTGTGGAGCCTAGTCCTGCTGGAGAGGGCCGGCATAGGATTGGGCTCTGTATAAATGTTAACTTCTACTATTATTGTGTCTGTAGGATCTGAGTATGTATTTTTCTGATTTTTCTGTGGCCTTTGTTTTGACAGTATGGTATATTTTCTAATTTATTGCATTCCTTGACAATAAATTATTAGATCATGACCTTGCTACAAGTTAAGCCCTATTAAACCCTGTTGATTTCCAATCTGATTTTCAAGAAATACGATACATTTGGAAGAATACAGTTAAAATTAGGATCGCCTTAGGGCCAAAAACCAGTTGCAGTGGCAGGAGACACGGAGGGCAAATAGCAACACTGCAGGAGAGGGAGGAATCAGATTATAAAAACAGTGTGAGGAAAAAGGATTAAACTTCCACCCCCTCGGTGCCATAGCCCCAAATCCAAATCGGGGACCCCAAGGCTTCATTTGTACTTTTAAAAAATTGTGAGCGATCCCAGCACGTATTTCCTGCTGTCTTGTCTAGTTGCACCCTTACTAGTGACCCTCCATTTTTTGAAAGACTATTGTTGCTTAGGCGATTTAATATATTACAAAAAATCATGTACAAACTCAACAGAGAGCGACAGACAATCACGATTTCCTGAGTTAAACCTAGGCTTATCAGATCTCCAACTGCAATTATTGGAGTTCAGTGGTGTTCAGTGGGGCTTGCTTCTGAGTAGACATGCCTAGGATTGTGCTCTAAGGGTTTAACAAGCTAAACCTGCCCACATTCCTTCTCCTAAAGGTCTAGCACTCTGTCCCGGTTGGAGATCTGGTAAGCCTACCCTTAGGAGCAGCTAGAGAGTTTTTTATGAGTGAAATGCACCAACCAAAATGTAGAATTCAATACTTTAAGAAACTTGTGTTTCATTCTGTGATGTGATAATTGCATGCATACTCCCAAGGTCTGTGTCACAGGAGGATGAAGATAAGAATAACACCTGGCCCCGGGGGCTTTTGAAGATTTTAAAGGGCAAAGATTACCAAAAGAAAAGTGTACGAGAGACAACACCTAAAGTCAATGTCACTGAAGCTAATGGAAGTTTCTTGTAAGAGTCTGCTGTGAAACCCACCAGTTCACTAAAAACTAATTTGCTAATATACTTGTTGATCATGTCTACTAACAAATTCTCACAGCAGCCTAACCAGCCACAAATTAAACCACATTTCAGATAACTCAAGCTATGAAAACGCTGCTCTTCTTTGGAAGTTGGGCCATGTTATATCCTTCATTGCCTCTTGGTTTAAGTCAGGGGTGGCCAACCTTCCACCATTAGGGCCTCTGTGTTCTTAAGAGTTGTGTAGAAGACAGAATCTTTACAGCTGCAAGTGCTGATGGTGATGCTAAAGCAGCTGCACCTGCTAAAATGCCCTCACCTATGCAACCATTTAAAGGGCCAACATTCATGTTGAAAGCTTGACCACCACTGGCTTAAGTCATAGTGACATATCAGAGGTAACCTTTGCAATGAGATAAGGTGAGACAGTCATCTCAGTGGAATTTGTTGGAGAGAACGTTCTGGTGGATTATGGCCCATGTTTATTAGCAGAAGGTGGAGATTTCTCTGGATTCTGCCCCATGAATCAAAATGTTCTGAATCAGTGCTATATACGAAAACCTGTTCCCTGGAAGGACAGGTACTAAGGCTGAAACTCAAATATTTTGGCCACCTAATGCGAAGAGAGGACTCTCTGGAGAAGACTCTGATGCTGGGAAAGACTGAAGGCAAAAGGAGAAGGGGAAGGCCAAGGATGAGATGGTTAGACAGCATCACCGATGCAACGAACATGAAAATGAGCGAACTCAGGAAGATAGTGGAGGATAGGAAGGCCTGGCGGGATATGGTTCATGGGATCACGAAGGGTCGGACACGACTTAACGACTGAACAACAACAACAACGAAAACCTTATCATGGCCCAACTTGCCTGATGTTGCCAGCTGCTTGATTGATGTGATACAGTCATATTCATGATCCATGATAATATTACATGTTCAAGGAATGACACCACAGTTGCAGCTGAGCACATGAGAAAAAAATGTTCTGTCTTGTTTCCCACTGAATGATCAAGTGGCTTCCATTTCAAAGAGACAATGAACAATTCAACAACAGCACTTTCACATTTTCTAGAGTTTATGCTTATGCAAACTATTCACCTGGGTCTGATTCATACTAGTGTACTTTACAATCCAAATGAACTTCTGAGCTGATCGGAAATGTGTGCTTTGAAGCACTGGCATCGCTGGAGGTGGGTCGGAAAGCTAAGTTCTGCAGCTTTCCGCCCCACCGTTATTCTCCGGTACGAGGCGCCCCACCCCCTCGTCATAGGAGCCCGTCAGCGGAGAGAAAGCAACGCGCAGGAGAGTCCCTGCATGTTGCTTTCTCTCCGCTGATGGGCTCCGACGACGAGGGGGCGGGGCACCTCGTACCGGAGAGTAACGGTGGGGTGGAAAGCTGCAGAACTTAGCTTTCCGACCCACCTCCAGCGACGCCAGTGCTTTGAAGGCAACATTTTGTCTTTGAAGGCAACGTTTTGAGAATCAACGTAGCCTGAGGTGGGCACCTAACCTAATCTTCCAGCCAGAGAATGTAAGGATTCCAGGGCATAGTCTGAAGTCACATAATGCCGCAAACCTTGCTGAAGCTAAGCAGGTCACGGCTGGTCAACACCTGGATGAAAGACTGCCTGCTCTTATGTACATAACCTTGGTCTCTATGGAAGAAAGGCAGGATATACATGTAATGAATAATGTAATGAAATTTGGAACTGTAACTGAGTCACAGGCAGCAAGTCTTTCTATCATTATGATGCCTTATTTCTTCACCCAGCGTTTAATTCATCTGTGGAACTCCTTGCCACAGGATGTGGTCATGGCACCTGACCTAGATGTCTTTAAAAAGGGTTTGGATAGATTAATGGAGGAAAAGACCATCACAGGTTACAAGCCATAAGCAACCTCCTGGCTTTAGATGTAGGTTTTCTCTGTGCCAGATGCAGGGGAGTGGCAGCAGGAAACAGGTTATCTTGTTCGCTGTGTACTCCCTGAGGCATCTGGTGGGGCCACTGTGAGATACAGGAAGCTGGACTTGATGGGCCTTTGGCCTGATCCAGCAAGGCTCTTCTTATGTTCTTATGTTCTTATGTCCAGTCATATACATAATTATTTATAGCCTCTGGGATTTTCAGATGTTTAAAACATGAAGGAAGTCCACTAATGTGATTACAATTACTTAATGAAGATGACACCTTTTATTTTCAGCAGGCCTCCTTCAGCAAGGCAGCCTGGGAAAGGTAAGTAAATGGCTCAAAAACCCTCAATAGCAAATCTGACCAAGCTCCTATAATCCTTAAACTGATATACTCAGAGGCGGAAGTAGGACGGAGCGCGTGGCGCAGCTGCTCCTGGCGGCGGGCGCGGGGGGCGCAGTCAGCGTTGGGGGGGTTACTTACCCGTGCGATGTCTCGGCCCTCCCACCCTCCCTGGAGCTCGTTCGGCTCCAAAACGGTGCCGAAACCGGCGGGGGGGGGCGTGTTCGGAGTCGCACTGGGCGCGACGACGTCACGTCACTTAGGCCCCGCCCCTTGGCCCGGGCGCCGGGAGGGCTAGTGGCATTACTGCGTACCACCGGACGTGACTGGCGATGACATCATTGCCAGTTACTTCTGGGTTTTCGGGTTTTTGGAGACCAGAAAACATAGGTAGGGGGCTCTGGGCGGGTGAGAGGGTCCTTCCCAGCGTTCTCGAGAGGCTCAGCCAAAGACAGGAGCCTCTTGGGAGCGAAACCGCGCCGCCAAAAGTGCTGTGTCAGAGCAGGGTTCTGGTGGTCCAGTGGTCTGAGTACCACCAGCAGTAGCACTGGTGGTACTACTACCACTGGTTGAGAACCCCTGATTTAAAGTGTTATTTATAAAACCCTAAACGGCTTAGGACCTGGCTACTTATATGTCACCATCTTCCATATGAGCCTGCCTGAACCTTTCATTCTTCATGTGAGGCCCTCCTCTGGGTTAATCACCATCTGAGTTAGTCATTTTGGTTGTAGCGACTCATAAATGGAGCACACTTCACAGAGAAGCTGGTGCCTCTTCTGTGCTTTGAACACTGACAGCCCAATCCTATCCTTTCCCCTGCCATAGCATGCAGCCTCGGCAAAAGACTGCTCTGCATGCCAAGGTGGAGAGGGTCGATTGGGAGGCTTGGGAGAGCTAAGGGAAAATATTTTCCCTTATCCCTCCATAAGCCCCTCAATTGCCAATGGGTCTCCTTGGACCTGCAGGTGAACTGGGGCTGGTTTTAGTAGGATGTTTGTTTACCCCTGTAGATTGTACAAGAAAATTCATATGAGAAACATTATAAAATATAACAGTTTCAGCCCAATCCTAACTACAATTCCCCTGCGCCGATGCAGCAGTGCCAGTGAAGGCTACACTGTATCCCACGGGGGTTATTTAGCAGGTGGGAATCCTCCTTGGGGTAAGGCAGTGTTTCCCAAACTTTTTTGACCTGCGGCTCCCTTGACCATTGGCGACCGTGGGCCGTGGCTCCCCACTACATGATGCTGATGCCTGCCAATTGGCATTGCACTGTTTTCTGAGAGGGTTCCGTGGCACTCCGTGGCTCCTCTGGCTGGTTTCCGTGGCTCCCCTGGGAGCCACGCCTCCCAGTTTGGGAACCACTGGGGTAAGGGAACATTTGTCCCCTTGCTCCGGAGAAAGCCCCAGCTGCCACTATGGGTCAAACAGGACCTGTGCCAGTGATATCGCTGGTGCAAGTCTGAGTTGATCTGTGTTGGCGGATCAGGCCTAGGAAGGGGGATAGGATACAGTGCGTGCCAGTGCCACCGATCCGGCCCCCTTCCAGGCCCAGTCCGCCCACCCTGCACCCCATCACCAGAGGTGAAACAAGGGTGGAGCGAAGGCAAGTAGTTCAGCAAGACTCCGTTACACTGGAGTCAGCGGCCCCTCCCCCTTGCTGTTGGAGCCATTCCAGCAGCAACAGGGGAGTGTCCTGCGTGTTGCCTTTGCTGCCAGAATGGCTCCAACAGCAAGGGGGAGGGGCCGCTGACTCCAGGGTAACGGAGTCTTGCAGAACTACTTGCCTTCGCTCCACCCTTGTTACGCCTCTGCCCATCACCACCCTCACATGCCCCATTTCATCCCCTCTCTCCCCTACCCATTCGCTGGCCAGCGCATACTTTACCTCGTCCGGTGGGTGTTGCTCTGCACACCACTGCCAGTGCGAAGATTGTGGCTTTCCTGCCGGCACTGCTAAGTGTTGCACCATTACAAAGCATTTTCTAGTGCTTTTGTGACAGCGCGTGCCAGTGGAGCATGTTCTGCCAGCGCAAGGTTAGTATAGGATTGAGCCATTTATAATTGTCATGGCATGGTGTAGTATGAACATAATATACTACGAAATGTTACTGAATACACTATATATTCATTTTCATTTTGGCACAACCTCTGCCGTTTCAGATTCTGCAGACAGTGATGGTGATGTTTATGATGATGTTGAGCCATCTGACTTCCCTCCTCCACCAAAAGAAATTAGGTGAGTGAACATATATAATAGAAAAACAAACAGAAAACTAACGGCACAATCCTGTGTAAGATGCGGTGGCCAGCCGAAATGGCCAGCCACTGCATCCTATCTCATTCCTGGGCTGCCCTGGGGCACCCTGGGAGCACCTCAGGAGAAGGGGACATTCATCCCCTTCCCCAGGTGCAAATCGGTCAGGGCCCTATGGGCCTCCTCAGATGTATGCCAGGTCTAGGCCCGACATACATTCAATGAGGCCATATAAGGCCGACCCAGGCCCGGGAATGGGCCTAGGATATTGGCGGAGCGCACCGATATCCACGCCCCCCCTCCCAGGCCCCACACCCCTGCCCGCCCACCCTCCGTCCCTTCACCAAATGCTGCAAGACTTGCCTCCACCAGTCGGTGCCGAGTCTGGAGGGTGGCGGATTAAGGGCTGCCGGCCTTTGCACCTCGCAAACATGCTTTACGGGATGTTTGTGATGGCTTAGAATGGCAGAGCACGCACTCCGCTGCTCTAAACCTACACAGGATAAGGCTGCCCATTTTAAAACCCCTTCTAGTAGACAGGATCAGCAAGCATCAATTCAAAATTTCCGTTTCAAAGAGTAAAAAAAATATATGTGGCATTCTATGATTGTTCAATATGCTTCAAATACATTATCTTAGTGTTACGTGCAACAATGCAATATTATTGTCCCCATATTGCAGAAGATGAGAGATAGCAGCGGCACACATATGTAATGCTAAACTATGGTTTAATGCTGTGTGCACAAGCTGAAACAGTAGCGTAGCTAGAGGGGAATGGCTCTAATGGTGAGTGGGAGGGGCCACTTTGCACCACTGTGTAGCGCTGTGCAGCACTTACCGCGCCCCCCACCCTCTAACTATGCTATTGAGCTGAGCTGAGGAGAGTTGTGCTTTGATCTTGCACGACCTCTCCTTCCTTTTCTCTTTTTGCAAACTGACCATAGTTAGTTTACAAACCAAGATCTGAAACTACAGTTTCTACAGTATACTAAACCAAGTTTATGTCTGCATGAAACCAATGACTTGCTAATTCAAAATGAACTGAACAGCTGTTGGAGCTATGCTTGTTTTTGCCACAGCAGCTTCTGTTGCTGAAAAGACAAGCCACTTTAAAACTGCCTTGGTGTCTCGTCAGCACTGGGAATTATTTCGGAGAAAAGAGGAAATTTCCCACATATTTATTTATTTATTTTCATATTTTTATACCGCCCTTCCTCCAAGGAGCTCAGAGTGGTGTACATATTTCCTCCCCTCCTTTTGTCCTCACAACAACCCTGTGAGGTAGGTGGGGCTGAGAGATAGTGACTGGCCCAAGGTCACCCAGGAAGCTTCGTGGCTGAGCGGGGATTTGAACCTGGATCTTCCAGTCTAAGTTCGACTCCCAAACCACTACACCATATACATTTCCCGTTTTGGAGTCTCAGTCCTTGTTTAGTAGTAGAGGTAGGTGCAAAATGCATCTTAGTCTGTAGCTGACGGGATTGGATTAATTAGTACTTTAAGAGCATTTGTAATAAACCTCCACAGATTGGGACCTCCCACTGTGGGGGAATTCTTTTGGAGCTCTCTGGTATGGAAAGTGCACTGATTCTACTCCTCATACTGTTAAACCCATTAAATAAAATACTGAATTCCTTTTCAGACAAAACCAGACATGACATAAGTTACATGTTTGCTTCCCTGTCTCATTTCTTTCTTTCAACCCTGCAAGGCCTTTTTTCCCCCTTCAGTTGCGAGATGTTTCAGTCACACAGTATTTAGTATTACGTTCCCTGCTGATCAGCTGTCAGTTATATTCACATTTAACAGAGGCTCTTGAAATGTGAATAGAGATGTTCAGGAATGTGAGTATCTTGGTTCAGGCAAATCAGTCAGGTGTGATTGTTCAGTCAAAGGCAGGACACACAGAAAGAGACAGATCATACATGAGAATAAAGAAGAGTAGAGGGACGGATAGTAAAATAATCAAGTGGTTATTCACTCAAGTGGACCCCGTAAGTAGAGATGTAAGTAACGTCACATCTGGTTGGCCTTTAGATTTGCTAGAATGCAGAAAAGATGGACTTATCCTTTAGTTTATAACATGGCGCCAGGTGTGTAGAAAGCAAAAATCCTAGGGACCAGCATGGGAAGTCAAACACAGCAAAGTGCAAACAGCCAGGAAACATATGTTTGGTACCTGAAATGGGAGATCACTATTTGGGGGGGGGGGAATGATAGTTGGAGTGGAGAAATAGCAGGTGATAAAAGGCTGACAGATAAAAGGCTGGAGATGACAAAGACACAAATAATGTTTCACAACTGCCTAAAAGTGTACCAAGCAGTAGCGTCACTAGACGCGCGACACCCTAGGGCGGGGGGGGGTGCGCGTCAACCCCCCCGCCCTACGGTGAACCCCCCCAAACACCCCCTTACCTGAAGGCCGGGGAGCTGGCCTCGGAGCGTCCGGCTCCGCCGGCGCTCCAGGGCCTTCTGAAGGTCCGATGCTTGAAAACGTAAAGTTTTACGTTTTTCGCGCATGCGCAGTACATTTTCTGAGGGCAAAGGGCTGCCCCTTTTCCCTCAGAAAAGTACTGCGCATGCGTGAAAATGTAAGAATTACGTTTTCAAGCAGCGGGCCTTCAGAAGGCCCTGGAGCGTTGGCGGAGCCGGATGCTCCGAGGCTGGCTCCCGGGCCTCGGAGCCTCTGGACTCTGGAGGCTCCGAGGCCGGGAAACCGGCCTCGGAGCATCCGACCGTGACGCGCGTCACCCATGTCGCGCGTCACCCCCGGGCGGTCCGCCCCACCCGCCACGCTCCGTCGACGCCTCTGGTACCAAGTCCATACAGTGATGGGATTTTTTGTTTTGCAATCTGATGTTTTAGTCTAGGGATAAATCCAAAGTCCCTGAGTTCTGGAAGAGGCAAATCGGATGAGCGAGATTCACAGAAACTTAAGAAGATGGAGAAAGAATTCCGAAAGAAATTTAAAGTAAGTTACCCCAAAGCAGTTGAAGGGCTTTCATCATTTCCCCCCCCCCCATTTTTAAGTACACATGGATGTCTTCTGTTATTGACAGGATTACAATTACTCTCAATTATAGAGAAAAAGAGAAATGTAGCATGAATATTCTCATGGCTGGGTATACTTTCCAAAAGAATCAAAAAGTTTTTTGATTCCGTGTGTGATGCTTCAATAGTTTTAATTGTGTATAGTTTGTATGTATGTGCTTTTAAACTTGTTGGAACTTCTGCGCAGTTTTAAAGGATTTTTTTTATAAAGATTTTACATGGCTTTTAAACCTATAGCCTCTTTGGAAAAAGAGAAATGTTTTCAAGATTAAATTCCACTGAATTCTTATAGGCTTTGGTGGTGCTGGGATATCTTCAGTCTTGCATGATCTGTTTTACCTTCATTAGAATACCCGTAAGTCTACCAAATTGACAAAGCAAGCACAGGTATCTGCAGGGCCGGGGGGGGGGGGGAGAGAGCATCCCCTCTCCAATTCTAAATTTACTGAACATTCTAAATTATTAAAGTTCTAAATTTGCTGGTGTGGACTAATAACAAAGCAATTTAAAAATCCTGTCTTTGAGAACAGACAGCATTTACCTTTGTTTCCCCTGGGAAAAAAATGTGAAAGTGGTACACTTCCCCATTCTGTATCACATCAATCAAGCTTGTGTTATGACTACAAGAGGAAGTTATTTGGTTGTCTCAGGAGAGAGTTTTAGGACATGATCCAGAGGAAGTGTAAATCTTATTATTAAGAGCATTGTTTGTCCGTGATGTAGCATTTTTCTGTGACCATCTTACCTAGGCTGAGCATGCCTTAACTCCCACCCCACTCAGCAAGCTGACCCCTTCAGACATACTGTATAGCATTCAAATAGAAACATTGGAAGCTGCCTCCTACTGAGTCAGGTCCTTGATCCATCTAGGTTGGTATTGTCTACTCTACACTGACTGGCAGCAACTCTACAGTGTTTCAGCCAGGGGTTTTTCCCTGCCAGTCTGGCACTGAAATGGATTGAACCCAGGAGCTTCTGCATGCAGAGCACTTGCAATACATCTGAGCTACAGCTCCTACCTCTTAATGTTCAATGCACATACGACCAGATTGCAAGGTCAATTCCCTGGCTATTGCACATGCATGTCTTTACAAATGGTAGTATCCCACCTGTGGATACCAATAGCATTGGAGGTGGGGCAGGCAGGCAAGGAGAACTGTGTTTTAAGGTTTGTAATTCCATATCCCATCTGAAACACAGAGGCAACACCAGAAATAAAGATTAGGGGGCACAGAAGGGACAAGCACATTTCTTCGGAGGGAAGCTTCGTCCCACAAGCTTCAGAATAGAAATAACAGTATATTTCACACTCCCATCCTAAACATATTTTCTCTGAAGTCCTACTAAAAACTCTTTTCCCCACCTCAGTTCTGTCACAGATGGAAGTGATTCTGTGGGGAGCTATTCTTTATATACTGATTTATAGTAATAGAGAAATACACTCTGAGTATATGGGCAAGTGCCTTTCTTTTGGATTACCAAAAGGGTCCAGTAATGGGGGAGTTCAGATGGGAGGACAAGTTACTTCACTGGCAGAGAGACTAGCCTCCTTCCACTCAATCCTTTTTCTGGAACTACCTCTACTGGAACATGGGCAGTCCTATTCCTCCTGTCCACTGGTGGAACGTGCGTTCCTGTGAGCGCAACGAGGCCACCAGCACAATGACTGGTGGCAACTTGTGCGGATTGGCAGGGAGGCTACCGTCCGCCAGCGCTGGTGAGTTGGCGGTGGGGGCGGGCGGTGGAAAAAATGGGGAGGGGGAGGAACAGGGGGAGTTTCTGAACAGGGAGGGGGCGAAGATAGGGGTGTATCAAGAGTGGGAATGGGCGGTTATCGGTGGCAGTGGCTCCGCTGATATCCTATTCTCCTTCTCCTTCTCAATCCACCTTCCTGGATCCACTCAGACTTGCATCAACAGAACAGCTGGTGCAGATCTGAGGAGACCCATTGGAGTAGCAGAGGCTTGCCCCAGGGTAAGAGAATAAATGAGACTGCCTTCCCCCCCTGCGGGATGCAGCGCACACATCGGCGGGGGGCTTAGATTAGATTGGGCTGTAAATTTGATATTGATGTATGCAAATGGTAGTTTAAATCTGTGAGACCTCAAGCATCTTGCCTACATTTTTGAAAAATTGTGGAAAGAAAGAAGAAAATATAAGTGGTGGTTTTTGGAAATTATACTGTGCGTACCTGTTGTGTGTGCGCTTGTGTGTAAAAAACCATTATTTTTCATTTCACAGTATGAAGGTGATATTCGAGTTCTGTATACCACAACCGTAAATCGAGCACCATCTCCTAAAAAACGAGGCTCAAAAGACTTACTGGTGAAAGCAGGAGAATCCATTGATGTTATACAAAATGTGGATAATTCTAAACTCCTGTGTAGGAACGAGGAAGGAAAATGTAAGTAAAAAACCTCTTCATCTTAGTGGGGCATGGATAGCAAGGTGCAGAGGTTTGTTGAACGTGCCAATTCGCTCAGACCTGGGTAGCCCAGATGAATTGTAGTCTCTTCTGAGCCAATGTTTAGGATCCCTAATCTCCCTGTTGTTTTATGTGTCCTTTCTGGGATCCATGTTGTTTTGAGGTTCTTCTGTCTCCAGCATGCCTTTTTCAGCAGAGTTAAGTAAAACATTGCAGAACGTTTAAAAAACCAAACCACTGCCTGTTAAAAGTAAAGCCATAAAATGCTTTTCAATGCACTTTAATGCTTTTTAGTCATCTCGTATCCACTTTTTAATGATGCCATGGAGACTGGTGCAAAAAAGGAGATGCTGATAACTTGGAGAATGCATAAATAACTGCTTAAAGGCCTCTTCAAAGATGATGCATGGGCATTGCTCTGTGGGGAAATCATTAAGAGCCAATATAAGCTTTCTACTTTAATTGGAGACTGAATGTTCCAATATGTATTTCTGCCAGGCTATGGAACTGAGAGGTCATTGTACTTGAGAGGTGTCCAGCAGCCTTAAAATGGCTCTGATAATAGTATTACCAATAGATGTTATATTGCTGCCTAGTTTAAATCAAGGAATATTCCAGGGTGATTCGCTATCACCATTGCTCTTTATCATATCCCTGATGATCCCATTATCAATAATACTGAAAAAAAAGTTGACTATGGCTACCAAACCTCAAGGTCATCAGCAAATCTTTCTTGCTTGCTGTACATGGATGATCTGAAACTCTATGGGAAAATTCCAACTGAAATGGAGTCGTTGTTAAACACAGTTAGAAAAATGTGCAAGTCTGACAATCGGAAAAGGAAAACGGATAAGCAATGATGGAATCCAAATGCCCAATGGTGATGAAATAAAGAACCTGCCACCAGAACAAAGCGACAAATACCTGGGGATATTGCAGGCAGAGAACATCAAGCACACAGAAGTAAAAAGCAAAATAACCAAGGAATACATCTCGACAGCCAGGGAGGTCCTGAAATCAAAACTAAATGGTGGCAGTACAATCGAAGCAATTAACACATGGGCAGTGCCAGTTATTTGATGCACAGCAGAGATTATATCAGTCAATCCTAAATGAAATCAACCCTGACTGTTCCCTGGAAGGACAGGTACTGAGGCTGAAACTCAAAAATTTTGGCCACCTAATGCGAAGAGAGGACTCTCTGGAGAAGACTCTGATGCTGGGAAAGATTGAAGGCAAAAGGAGAAGGGGAAAGCAAAGGATGAGATGGTTAGACAGCATCACCGATGCAACGAACATGAAAATGAGCGAACTCAGGAAGATAGTGGAGGACAGGAAGGCCTGGCGGGATATAGTTCATGGGATCACGAAGGGTCGGACACGACTTAACGACTGAACAACAACAAGAGATTATAGATTGGAGCTAGATGCATTGGACCAAAACCCCCATAAGATTATGACCATAAACCATTCACGCAATCCACACAGTGGCATTGATAGGTTATACTTGCCAAGAAGTGAAGGTGGGAGTGGAATGCAGCCCATCAAACAGTTGAGCAAGAAATGAGAAGTCGGATTACATCAGGGAAAGCCGGGAAGTACTGGAAGAGGTCAGAATAGCAGACATACTGAAAGATAAGGGGACAAAGGATCAATACTAGAAAGAACGGTTGACAACTCGGAGAGAACGATGGCAGAATAAGGCACTGCATGGCCAATACGGTAAAATAGATAAATAAAAGACCTGGCAATGGCTGAAGAAGGGAATATTGAAGAAGGAGACTGAAGGGCTATTATGAGCTGCACTAGAACAGGCACTCAGAACAAATGTGATCAAGACCAGGACTGAAAAGTCTTACTACAGCAAATGCTGC
This sequence comes from Plestiodon gilberti rubricaudatus, assembly GCA_026170595.1. Taxonomy (NCBI): domain Eukaryota; kingdom Metazoa; phylum Chordata; class Lepidosauria; order Squamata; family Scincidae; genus Plestiodon; species Plestiodon gilberti. The sequence goes on along the minus strand of JANXHW010000002.1, from coordinate 19,140,133 downwards.
TTGTGCAAAGAAGCAGAGGAAACAGTGGAACACCTGATATGTGGATGCAGGAAAATCTTACATACTGATTACAAAGGCACAACAAAGGCGCATGCCTGGTGCACTTTGCAAGAAATCTTTGCAAGATTCTTTGCAAGAATCTTTGCAAGAAATACAATATAGCAGTGCCCAGGATTTAACACATGGATTTAACAGTAGTGGAAAAGAAAATGGTTTGGATTATAGATGTCTTTAGGTGCCATACTGAAAAACTTGGAGAAACACCTGTTCACCTTAGGTGTAAATGAAATTACTACATATGAGCTGCAAAAGGCAGCTCTACGTGGAACTGCACATATTCTGCGTAACTACCTCTAGATATCCAAGGTTCTTACAAAGGACTCAATATTTAGGAAACACGAGCCACCACCAGGTGGGCTGTGATTAGCCATGATGATGATGATGATGATGATGATGATGATGATGATGATGATGATGATCATCATCATCATCATCATCATCATCATCATCACCATCATCATCATCATCATCATCCTAGGTACTTGGGAAGGACTTGATAGTCAACAAGCCAAATCTAGCCACCAACATCTGGCAGGCTGTGCACAAGAACCACCACCACCACCAACCAAACGAACAGCTTGCATTCAAAAGCACCTTCTGCTAGCAGAAAGACTCTTTAACTCATGGAACCATTGCTCTGCGGTAACGAAGAGTGTTGCATGACCAAAGTGACCCCTATCCATTTGCTCTTTTCAAAACTGTTTTAGAGGTTGAAAAGACAACTAGGGGCTGCAGCCTCTATTTAGCCTCCAAAGTGTTGTGGCTCTGTTCAGCAAGAAGTCTTAGCAAGACTTAGCAAGAAGTCTCAGCAAGAATCCTAACTGCGGCTAGTGCCAAGTGTCCCGGTGGCACTAGGCGCTTGCTGGCAGTCAGGCGTTCCACCAGCGTAATCTGCCTTACAGCAGTCCGCAAAAGGCGGAATTGCATGCTGCCAGAGCACTGGTAGGGAGGGCGGACAGGCGCGTCACTGGGCGCGCACCACCCCAAAGTGGGGCGCGCGCCTGCCCTAGTGACCCCCCACTCCCCCCCTCAAAAAATTTCAGCGCGAAGGACCTACCCCCCCCCCGCTGCCGGCTCATATCCGCGCCGGCCGGCTGTCCGAGGCCTAATGACGAGGCCCAATGCGGTGATACGTGATTTATTACGTTTTTCGCGCATGCCTGCCAGTTGGCTTTGCATTGTTTTCCACGAGGATTCCATGGTTCTCCACGGCTCCCCTGGTTGGTTTCGGAGCCACGCCTCCCAGTTTGGGAACCACTGTTCTAGTGGATTTGTTTGAGTTCTCTTGCAATAACTGCTTTACTTACAAGAACTAATGCAGGTTGTTTTTAATGGAATTGTCAGCTGATGCTTGAGACAAACATTCTCTAAACAATATGATGAGGTTTTTTTTCTATATTGTCTGGCCTTGACAATGAAAATCAATAACTTGCTCTAAAAGACTTGCTAATGGCAAGGATTATCTTTTTGTGAGACAGGAAAGGGGAATAGAATTCACTAGATATGAGCTCATTTCCCCATGGGAGTTGTAGAAAACTTGTGGTATTGTCCCTCATTTAAGGGGAAGTCTTCCTGTCTTGAAATGAATTACAGGAACTCAGGTTGCAAAGGCCACCAAGGGAGTTGTATTATCAGGTTCAGAATGTTTGCCTTGCAGTTTTTAAATGCCACGGTGAGGAAGGAAAATACTATTCGTTATTCTTATTTTTCAGAAGGGAAACTGAGTCACAAAGACTTCGAGGCACAACTATTTTCAAAGGCAGTTAGAATGTTGTAGAGGAAAAGGGGGCACAGAATGCTGCCAAAGAGACAAGGGTCTCTCTTTAGAAGGAAAATGAAAAGCAGATTTTATGTCTGCACTAAAATATTGGTAGTGGTGAAGTATGCCACCCATACATAATGTAGGGGAAGGCAGCCTTGCTGCATGAACACAGAATGTTCATTGGCCTTCTAAAATAAAATAAAAAGTCAGAGGAGATGTGCACTCCAGCACTGAAGTGGAGAAGCACATGGCCTCTCAAGAACTTCAAAAATTTACACAGAAGAAAACCAATTCCCCCCACAATGCTTATGTCTTTCCAGAGGTTTCTTATCTGCTAGATAACCTCTGTGTCTTTCTTTGGCCATCCTGTTTCACCATAAAGGCTAAGTTTTATTACTTAACGTTTGCTGAAGTTTTCAGCAGCAAGGAAAGAGATTTTCGTTGCACATGGGTGATGATGGTGCTAGTCACAAGACTAGTCATTGTGCTGTATATTTCCAGGAGTGGCTGTCACATTGGTACAAACCTGTCCTGATCATTCCTCCTGCCATAGGCAATTTTATCCATAATGGACAAATTCAAGAACCCCACAGTCCACTGGTCAGCGGTGGGTCTGTATATTGTGTTCCAATGCTGCAAAACAGATTCATGAAGTATGAGAGCTTATCGGGAGGAGGGATGACAAGGCTGGTTCCAAGTTCAAGGGGAGGGGGTCAGCAATGTGATCTTGAGCCACTCCCTCCTACCTTGGTTATCCCCCTAAGTTTCCCTGTTGACCAATGCAATGGCAACCCATCAGTGCCTGCCCACATTTTTCCCACAATGCCCCCAACTTTGCATTGTACTGGAACATTTGGTGGGAAATGGCAGCCCTCACCATTTTGTTCTCTCCACAATCACAATGTGCAACAATGTGTGACAATTTCTAGACAGAGTAGTAGAAGGTAGAAATAATCTTCCTAATGTTTTGTAGTGAGAAACTAAGTGGTCTTAATTGGAGTGCCATCATTTACACAGACATTTTAAATAAAACTGGAAGTCCTGCATTTAAGAACATAAGAAGAGCCCTGCTGGATCAGGCCAAAGCCCCATCTAGTCCAGCTTCCTGTATCACACAGTGGCCCCACCAGATGCCTAAGGAAGCACAAGACAACAAGATACTTGTATCCTGTCGCCACTCCCTTGCACCTGGCACAAAGAAAACCTACTCCTACAACCAGGAGGTTGTTTATCCCCATCATGGCTTGTAAGCTGTGATGGACCTTTCCTCCATAAATCTGTCCAATCCCCTTTTAAAGGCATCCAGGCCAGGTGCCATCACCACCTCCTGTGGCAAGGAGTTCCACAAACCAATTACACGCTGGGTAAAGAAATATTTTCTTTTGTCTGTTTTAATCTTCCCTCCACTCAATTTAAGTGGATGTCCCCTAGTTCTAGTGTTGTGTGAGAGGGAAAATAACTTCTCTCTATCCACTATCTCCATCCCATGCATAATTTTATACGTCTCAATCATGTTCCCCCTCAACCGCCTTTTTTCTAGACTGAAGAATCCCAAACGCTGTAGCCTTTCCTCATAAGGTAGATGCCCCAGCCCGCTAATCATTTTGGTCGCTCTCTTCTGCACCTTTTCCAGTTCCACTATATCCTTTTTGAGATGCGGCGACCAGAACTGGATGCAATACTCCAGATGATTTTGATTTCCATGTTTGTAGAAACCATGCCAGGAGCATGGTCAGGAGGCAGATTATCCACTTTCAACTTGCTTTTAGCAGGCGGAAAGTGGATCAGTGCAGATTTCATCCACAGTGGGCTGGAGGGAGGGAGTGGCAGGCTCCAGGTGAAGGGTTGAACCCTGAATGAATCTGCCACTCTCTCGTCCCACCACAGTCTGCCGCTGAACCCACATGACCTCCTGAATTGGCCACTCCTGGTCAGAAGGACACCCACAAATTAGCCATCTCATTTTCTGAGGTAATTTCCTTCTCTCATTCTCATGTTTTTCTCTAAGCTGTGAAGATATTACTGGTAAAAAATATGTATGTACCACATTTCAACAAAAAAGTTCACAAAGTGCTTTACAGAAAATATATGAGGCTCCTGTTCCAAAGGAGCCTCAATCTTACAAACGTCAAGTTAAGCTGAAAATAACCATGTACATGTATATGTAACTATGTACATATAATTTAATGTTTCAGATGGATATGTCCGAAAAAGCTGCATATTGGATGAGTAAGTGCAATGTTTTCATCTTAATTTATAATGCATGTCGGGGGGAGAGTGCCGAGCAAATCTGACATAAAAACCCTTGATTTTCTAAGGGCAGACTTCCCCAAAATGAGGATACTAGTTAAAAAAAAAAAAGCTGAAAAGGAAGGTAAAAAGAGTCCAATTGCTCCAGAGTGCATGGAGGCTGTTTAAAACAACAGTAATAGAGGTCCAGCGGGAGTGTATCCCACAAAGGAGGAAGGGCTCGACTAAGTCCAGGAGGGTGCCGGCATGGCTAACAAGCACAGTTAAGGAGGCTATAAAAGGCAAGGAAGCTTCCTTCCGTAAATGGAAGTCTTGCCCTAATGAGGAAAATAAACAGGAGCACAAACTGTGGCAAAAGAAATGTAAAAAGATGATACGGGAGGCCAAGCAAGAGTTTGAGGAACGTATGGCAGGCAACATAAAAGGGAATAACAAAAGCTTCTTCAAATACGTTAGAAGCAGGAAACCTGCCAGGGAAACGGTTGGTCCGCTGGATGGTGAGGGAGAGAAAGGGGTGATAAAAGGGGACTTGGAGACTGCAGAGAAATTAAATGAGTTCCTTGCATCTGTCTTCATGGCAGAAGACCTCGGGCAAATACCGCTGCAGGAACGGTCTCCCCTGACTAAAGAATTAAGTCAAATAGAGGTTAAAAGAGAAGACGTCTCAGACTTAATTAACAAAATAAAGATCAATAAATCACCAGGCCCGGATGGCATCCACCCAAGAGTTCTGAAGGAACTCAAGAATGAAGTTGCTGACCTCTTGACCCAAATATGCAACTTGTCCCTTAAAATGGCCACTGTGCCAGAGGATTGGAGGATAGCTAATGTCACGCCAATCTTTAAAAAAGGAAGGAGGGGGGACCCGGGAAACTACAGGCCAGTCAGCCTAACATCTGTTCCAGGGAAGATGGTGGAAAGTCTCATTAAAGATAAAATCTTAAAACACATAGAAGAACAAGCTTTGCTGAGGGAGAGTCAGCATGGCTTCTGCAAGGGGAAGTCTTGCCTCACAAACCTTTTAGAATTTTTTGAAAAGGTGAACAGGCATGTGGATGCGAGCGAACCCGTGGATATTATATATCTGGATTTTCAGAAGGCATTTGACATGGTCCCGACAGAGCGCTCTGCACTCCGTCAGCAGCCATTTTACGACAGCGGAAGGTTCTTCAGCTGTTGTAAAGCCCTGCCTGTGGCAGCCCAATCCGAAATAGGATTGGGCTGTTAAACATGCATACAATTGGATTGTAAAAGACAATTACTGCCTTTCAATGTGTGTCTCCAGCAAAGTGGAGCTGAATTCTGCATAAACACTTACAGAATTGTGCTGCATATCACAAACCTACCAAATCTGAGTTTGTTTGTTTGTTTGTGTGTGTGTGTGTGTGTGTGTGAATATAATATAATATAAACATGATTTTTTCCCCTCTTTTACATTTACAGGGATGAAGAAATTTATGATGATATTGCTGATGATGGTACGTTACACGTGTCAAACAGAATTGTAAATTGAAGTATGTTCTTCCAATTTGCTTTAAATTACAAGAATGGGAAGCTTTCATACAATATTGACATTTTCATTTTTCCCATGTAGGTTGCATATATGACAATGATTAACCACAGAATTCTTCCAGACTGAGCTCCATCTTTTCTGAATCACCACCTGATTGATGCAAGAATGAAACGTATCACTCACCCTTGTTGTCCTTGTATAGGGTATGATGAAGATCTGGTTAAACTATTTCACCAATTTCCAGACAGTGAAGCAGATCTTCCAATAGTGGGATTGCAGGGTTGCTGAGTGCGTGTTTGTTTTCTTTGTTTGGGGCCTAAAAAAAAAAAAAGAATTTCAAGTCCAACCCATTTTCCTCCTCGGCCAATACAATGCACAAGATTCTTAAACCATTGGAGCAATGCCCTGGGATTTTTTATATTTTTTTTAAAAAAAAATTGTTTCCCAACAGTATACTCTCCAATATTCAACATATGAAAATAGTGACATTCTGGTGTATTTGTAATACCTCTCTTATTACAGCAAGAATCACTGCCTGACAATCATTCTGCTCATTTCTCTGCCTGAGATCAGTTTCCAGAGGAGTAGCCATGTTACAGTACAATCCTGTGTAACCTTGCACCGGTGTAACAGCAGATGCACTGGTGTAAGTGCACTTACACTGGTGCATCTGCTGTTACACTGGTACATCTGCTGTTACACTGGTGCATCTACTGTTATACCAGTGCATCTACTGTTACACTGGTGCAAGGTTACACAGGATTGCGAGTCCTATGACATCTTCAAGACTAATGTGTTTGTTGCAGCATAAGGTTTTGGGGACATGCACCTAATTTACATTGGGCTCATTTACTTTTCAAAAGCTAGTTCTGCAAGTGATGTGCAAGTGAAGTCACCATAACATAATTTGTTTTGAGGTTCAACTTAAACTCTTTAATTGCACAATTAATCTTGTATTCATTAGCAAACAGCTTCAGTTCAGACACATTGAACACATCGGGATATTTTATTGAGGGGTGGGTTAACAATTTTCTAAAACAAAAATAAAATAAATATTTACTATCTGGATTATAGGGCAGGCCAGGTGGAACAAAACAATGTTTCCATTTTGTTTCCATGTGCGTTGATTTTTGCATGCAGGTACACTAGATGTGTGGATATTAAAATATATCACACACACAACTCTCAGAGATTCAACTTCTAATGCTAGGAGCTAAAACTTGAACCACTCTACCACTGAATGCGTGAGGAAAACAAATATTCTTATATAAGCATCCCTAGTATCTCCCCAAAAGACAAAATAGGGACAAAATACCAGAAAAAATAAACTGTCCCTAATAAATATAAACAGTTGGATCACATGTAAATATGCATATAGCCCCATTCCATTCCTTTCCTTTAAATCTACCTCCCTAAGAAAACTTATAATAAGCACTTTGAGGTGAACCATCTGCTTTTTTAAAAATTTTAAGGTGCCCTCTGAGGTTGGTACATTATTATGTTGACTGTGGGATGTTCAAGAATCCCTCAACTGCTTGTCTCTGTTGCTGGATATGAAATTAAACTTTTCATGGTGTCAGTCTCCATCATAATAGCCTGGCCTCTTAGCAAATGATGCATATTGTTTGATACTTTGTAGAAAAGAGTGTGCAAAAGGTTCATATTTAGAGATATATAATGCTAGTTGTGACTGCAGCAAATGTCAAAAGCTCCCTAAAAGGTATGGAACAATATTACAGTCTCCAATAGTAAAGATTGCAATGATAAGCACACGTACTCATGCGCACGCATCTGCACAGGCCTTAGACGGATAAGATAACATAAAAAAAAAGTTTATGTTTATTTCTAAATGTTTCTTATACTATTCAGAGTTGCTGATTCCAATGGTACTCTCGAGTTTTTTGTATCATGAAAACGTTCTTAATTAATTTTTGTGTTGGTATTGAAACACTGTCATTCACCTTTACCATGCCACCATGCCAACAAAAGTTCATATAGTCAGGGCGATGGTGTTCCCAGTAGCAATGTATGGTTGCGAGAGTTGGACCATAAGGAAGGCTGAGCGCCGAAGAATAGATGCTTTCGAACTGTGGTGCTGGAGAAGACTCCTGAGAGTCTCTTGGACTGCTAGGAGATCAAATCAGTCAATCCTAAATGAAATCAACCCTGACTGTTCCCTGGAAGGACAGGTACTGAGGCTGAAGCTCAAAAATTTTGGCCACCTAATGCGAAGAGAGGACTCTCTGGAGAAGGCTCTGATGCTGGGAAAGATTGAAGGCAAAAGGAGAAGGGGAAGGCAAAGGATGAGATGGTTAGACAGCATCACCGATGCAATGAACATGAAAATGAGTGAACTCAGGAAGATAGTGGAGGACAGGCCTGGCGGGATATAGTTCATGGGATCACGAAGGGTCGGACACGACTTAACGACTGAACAACAACAAAACATGGCCACGACAAGAGGTTATAAGCTGTCCTCAAGTGGTGTAAATTGTGGCTGAACTATTGATGCTATGCCAAGAATAGCAGCATTTTTGAAATCCTCACTCCAAAATTAACAGCGCAGTCCTGTGTAGGTCTAGCCCCGGGGCAGCGCATACTGCTCCAGGGCAGGGTATTGCGCAAGTGCCGTAAAGCACTTGTGCGACACCCGGCGAGCAAGCAGTGCCGGCACTGCGGCCGGCTCTGTTCGCTCCACCGTCTCCCCAGCCCTGCACTGGCCGGAGTGGGTAAGTCATACGCCAGTCGGGGCAGGGGCGGGGGGAGGGCAGACTGGGCGGTGAGGGAGGATGGCCATTGGCCACCCGGGGCCTGGAGGGGGCGGGGATACCGGGGGCCAAGATCCCCAGTATCTAATGCTCCCTCCAGGCCCCAAATACGCCGGCTGTGTTGGTGTTACTGTGCTCGCGTACATGCTTGGGCCTACCGCTGCTAACACTGGAGGAAGATTTCTATATTGTGTAACACTGTGTACCCTCAGCTGGAATGGGGCAGATGTGTACCCTCATGCATAAACAAGGAAAGTGTTACTAACATTAAATTATTCTGCAATGGAAATTTCTTGATTAAAAAAACACCACTGTTCCATGTTCTTCAATCCCATGGTCCTGAATGTAATTTATCTTCTTTTTTAAAAAAAATAATGATTTATTTTAAGTGCTGCATTCTGAGATTCTAACTTGGAAACCTATGACTTGCATAATAATATGTTGTTATTCAGCAAATGTTTGGAGTTATTAATCTTATATTTTTATTCTCTGTAGATTTTGTTGTTATGATCTGGAAAACATTAAAGGTCTTGTGGGTTTTCTACACTGCAGAAGTCTTCCTGTGAACTTCTTCACTGACTACAATGTCATCCCTAGGCAGGGGCCACACCCACAGTCAGCCATCTGATACTTCTAGAATGCAAAGCCAAATCTTCCATCTGCGTCCCTTCCTTGGCTGTGGTAGTGGTAACAGGTAGAATAATAGCTCCCCTCCATCTCTAGTTCATGGGTATCTCTTTAACAGCAAATGAACCAGGAACTCTGGTACATTCTTGTAGCTGTGACCCACACACCAGAAGGAATGGGGGGTGGTTGGGTTGGGTTCACATGCTATAGCCAGAAGGAAGGAAGGATTTAATGGGAGGAGGGGTAGAGATTTGCTACTGTTAGTGCTGTCATCCCAGCAGCAGCCAGGTAAGGAGATTGTGGCTGTTGGAGAAAAGGTAGGGCTCATGTTCTCTCTCCAAATACAGACATTCCCTATTCAGGAAACAAGAAGTGAGTACAGCCACTGAAGAGCGTACAGTATTTGAAACATGGTCGGTGGTGTCTTGAGAGAGGCAAGTGCAAATAAAGACCTTTTAATGTTCACCTTGGGTTTCTGGGGATGGATTAGGATCATATTGCACTCTCAATGACACTATTGAGAGTAGTACAATTGAATCTGAAAGGGCTTGTGGTGGTTGAGTCAAAACCACCTGAGCTATTTTCCAGATATCTAGGAAAGTCGCTTGGTTAGCTGAACCCAATTCTGAATCATGTCCAGAGGCATTTGGCCAACACTAAGTGCAAAGATGAGTCACCTGCACACTGGTGCCATTCGGATGAGTATTTAAACCAGGGGTAGGCAAACCTTTTGGCCCATGGGCCACATTAGGGGATGAAATTGTACAGAGGGCCATAATGCACGGTGGCACACATGTAACTAACTCCCTACCTCTCATTTTACCAAAAACCTGCCCCACTACATGCTCTGTTTTTCTAAGTGCTAGATCAGGGGTTCTCAACCTTTGGAGGCCCATGTACCCCTACGCGGGCCTCTGGTTGCCCCGTGTACTCCCAGATGTCTCACCCCATGTACCCCCAAGAACCCCCCCCCAAGTACCCCCTCATAAGGTAAAGGTAAAGCTATCCCCTGACAATTAAGTCCAGTCGTGTCCAACTCTAGGGTGTGGTGCTCATCTCCATTTCAAAGCCGAAGAGCCAGCGTTGTCCGAAGACGCCTCCGTGGTCATGTGGCCGGCATGACTCTCCTTGCCGCAGCGCGTAGCATGCAGCTGGAACACGGAGCGCTGTTTACCTTCCCGCAAGCAGTACCTATTTATCTACTCGCATTGACATGCTTTGGAACTGCTAGGTTGGCAGGAGCTGGCCACGCAATGAGCGCTCACCCCGTCGCGGGAATCGAACTACCGACCTTTCGATATAGGTAAAGGTATCCCCTCACAATTAAGTCCAGTCGTGTCTGACTCTAGGGTGTGGTGCTCATCTCCGTTTCAAAGCCGAAGAGCCAGCGTTGTGGTCATGTGGCCGACATGACTCTCCTTGCCGCAGCGCGTAGCATGCAGCTGGAACACGGAGCGCTGTTTACCTTCCCGCAAGCGGTACCTATTTATCTACTTGCGTTGACATGCTTTGGAACTGCTAGGTTGGCAGGAGCTAGCCAAGCAACGAGCGCTCACCCCGTCGCGGGAATAGAACTGCCGACCTTTCGATCCCTTAAAATGTATTTTTCCCGGGTTGCGGCGAGGCCGGGAGGACCCGCCTGCCTGCGCCACAACCCGAGAAAAATGGCTACAGGCCTCTTGATCTCCCCAGAAGCTCCCCCTTACTTTTTCCCAGCCACCACCATCTTGGATCTCGCAAAATCTTGTGAGATGCAAGATGGCGGCGGCCGGGAAAACAGGTAAAAACCCGGGAAAAATGGTTCCGCTGCCTGTCATTAGTTGCTGATCACAGCAGCTGATGACAGGCAGCATCTCGCGTACCCCTGGCCTGCGGTCCACGTACCCCTGGGGGGACACGTACCACAGGTTGAGAACCCCTGTGCTAGATAGTCTATGCAGCAGAACCTAGTGTACACCAACTACAGGCAGTGAATAGGCTGCAAACGCCCGCACACTTGCCTAGGAGTAAGCCTCCCTGAACTGAGAGGGATTTATTTATACGTAGGCATTCCTTCCGGCTGGGATTGCTGCAATGACTGGGAGCCAGGGCTGGCCCACCGATGAGGGAGACTGAAGCAGCTGGCCTGAGCGGTGGACTGGTGCAGGCAGCACATTATCTGCCTCCTCCTCCAGCCACTTGCCAACCCAGGCATTTCACGCCACGCTCCAACCTCTTATCTCTCACTAAGAGCAGGCAAGAGGAGGATTGGGGCAGCGATAACACCCCATTGCTTCCTCCAATCCCACTGTTGCAAGCAATCACAGCACAAAGCTCCTTTCATGAGTGACCAAGCCAGGATTGCTCTATCTCCACCTCTTTCTTGCCTGTCCAGCAAGAGGGCAGGCAACCAAGAAGAAGGCAGAGCCCCCTGCCTCCTCCTTACTTCGACCTGTCAGAAGAGTACAATGATGTAAAATCCTCAACACGCAACAAAATGATGTCAAATTCTCAACACGTCCCTTTCCTCCGAGGTGTGCCCTGGCTCCACCGGCACGGGTCACATCCTGCTTATGATGCAGTGGCCGGCCGTTTAGACCAGCCAGTGCATCCTACACAGGATTGGGCTACCCGAGTAGTATTTCAAAAGTATAGGATTGCATCTTAGATTTGGGAAGCCGTTATTTACTACAGTATTTATTGTATTTATACACTGCTTTTCCACACAAGGATACTCACAGCGGGTTTGAGCATGTTATAAGAGCTAACCAGAATAGTTAGAGACAGACAATAGCTTCTAAGAAGGTTGAAGGGATTTGAGAGAAGGTCCAGTTCTTTTGTCCCAGTCCTGGTAATGTATGTCTGAGTGGTGGAGCTAACATGGAAGTGCGCTCACTGTTTGTTTGTTTGTTTGTTTTGTTTTTTGTCATGTACTGGATACAATCTTCTCCCTGAACTGAGCTTGGAGAAAATGGGTTTTATGCATTTGGAGCAGAATTTGGCTGTACACTGCACTGATTGGCTAAGTGGCTGGGGGCTGTCATGAAATAAGCTTATTCCTCAAACTTTTTTTTTTAAATAAGTCACCAAGCAAATGTTATATTGGATTACAACTGACATTTAAAACAAAGAAAAAATGGCAAACAGCACACCTGAAGCTGGGGGGAAGGTGCAAGACAGGTGGACTTAGTCAAGATTCAATTTGCTGACAAACACGTGCGTCCCTCCAAATAATTGTGAAATGGCAACGGGGGCAGGGGAAGGAGGAGGAAGCCAGGATCACACCACAGGAGAAACAAAAAGTACAGTGAGTCTTCTGTTTAGTTAGAGTATTGTATATCTGTAGGCACCCTGTGTCATTCTGGTTAGAGTTTTAAAGGCTTTTGAATTTGAACTAATACCACAACCTGAAAAATCTGTTAATTAGAGGCAAAAGTGGGACAACCGTACATAACGTGAGCTACTATCCTCCTTTCAAACTGCCTTCCGTTTGAGAAAACTATCTGAGCTGTCTCGATTCTGTGTAGTAGGGAGTATAAAAAACATTTCACCCAAGAAACAGAAAATTCTTCTGTCTGCAAACAAACAGGAAGCAGAAAGACATTTTTCAAAGAAAAGCCAGTCATTTTTCTGAGTAAAACCACACCCTTTAGAAGTGTGAAACTTTGCACATAATATTAAAGTTGTGAATTGAATATGGCACTTCTCATCTGTTTTCAAGCATTTGTATTTGCACAGCACATAGGACACACTATACTCCACATAATGTTTAAAAGTGTCTTACAGGACTTTCTGAATTGGTATATCTGACAGTGACTTGAGCCACCCATATGTATCTGTGAAGGTTTCTTGACATATAGACCCTTTTCAGTCTGGCTTCAGGAGGGGCTTTAGGACGGAGACAGCCTTGGTCGCCCTGCTGGATGATCTTCGCCGAGGACTGGACAGGGGGAGTGCATCCCTGCTGGTCCTTTTAGACCTCTCGGCGGCTTTCAATACCATCGACCATGGTATCCTTCTGGGCCGGCTGGCCGAGTTGGGACTAGGGGGCACTGCGTTGCAGTGGTTCCATTTCTACTTGGCTGACAGGTCTCAGATGGTGATGCTGGGAGATGCCTGTTCGGCGCCCTGCCCTTTACAGTGTGGGGTGCCACAGGGTTCAATTCTGTCTCCCATGCTTTTCAACATCTACATGAAACCGCTGGGAGAGATCATCCGGGGATTTGGTGTTGGGTGTCACCAATATGCTGATGACACCTAGCTCTATCTCTCCTTGCCATCTCGCTCCAGGGAGGCTGTGGAAGTCCTGGAGCACTGCCTGGAGGCGGTTGAGGTCTGGATGAGGGCTAATAGGTTGAGATTGAATCCAGAAAAGACAGAGGTCCTACTGGTCAGGAAAGCTTCGATGCAGGAACTGAGTCACCTGCCCGTTCTGAATGGGGTTGCACTCCCCCTGCAGGAACGGGTGCGCAGCTTGGGAGTACTTCTGGATTCACAGCTCTCCCTGGAAAGCCAGGTGGCGGCTGTGGCCAGGGGTGCGTTTGCCCAACTTCGGCTGGTGCGCCAGCTGCGGCTGTACTTGAGTCGATCAGACCTGACCACGGTGGGCCACGCCTTAGTGACTTCAAGACTGGATTACTGTAACGCGCTCTACGTGGGACTGCCCTTGAAGATGGTTCGGAAGCTGCAGTTAGTGCAGAACGCAGCGGCCCGGGTGGTCGCTGGAGCTAGGCGGTTTGACTCTGTTGAACCGCTGCTTCAGCGGCTGCACTGGCTGACCATTCGTTTCCGAGCCCAATTCAAGGTGCTGGTAATGACCTTTAAAGTCCTAAATTATGTATTGTTTAAACTTATTTTCTGTATTTTAAACTATGTATTTTAACTTTTGTTGTAAGCCGCCTTGGGCATTTGCCTTCGGCATAGGATAAGGCAGGATATAATTTTTTAAAATAAATAAATAAATAAATAAAATATAGCCCCTGATCTTGCAGGTGCCATGCACTCAACATCAGAGAATGAGGATCTAATGACCCAAGTCCTATATAAGGCATTATTTCTTCCCAACTTCCCTTAGAACGAGGATCAAACAGCATTCTTGTAGATGCAACAAGCCCAGGTTAGTTAGATTCTAGATCAAGTTAAGGGACTCACCCTTGGGACATGTGAAGCAGTAGTATAAAATACAAAAGATATTACCTTTGAATATGGTGTTGTGAAATGAGCCTATAGCTATGGCCTCTCTTGTCCTAAACCAATGCCTGTTCAGAATCTGGGATTTGACAGAGAAGCTAACATTTCTTAGGGGTCCAGTACTTCCTTAATGGGCCAGCAGGTGGCGCAGTGGGTTAAACCGCTGAACCATGAGCTGTTGATCAAAAGGTCGACAGTTTGAATCCGCGACGGGGTGAGCTCTTGTTGCTTGGCCAGCTCCTGCCAACCTAGCAGTTCCAAAGCATGTTAATGCGAGTAGATAAATAGGTACCGCTTGCGGGAAGGTAAACAGCACTCCGTGTTCCAGCTGCATGCTACGCGCTGCAGCAAGGAGAAAGGCTGATCTACACCGCATGAATCCCAGCGCGTCCCAGGCGCGTGCGGCGAGAGCGGAGCTGTTTGGCTTCCATTTTATCAGATCACATCGGAACGTGGGAGATCAGCACTCTCCCAAGTTCCGTTGCGATCAGTCGTGGACCATGCTCATGTTTGGCCGTTTTTGGCCAATCAGAAGAAAGTGAGGGCGGGACGTGGAGCGAACTGTTTCACCAATAGGATGAGAGGAGGGCAAGAGCTCCGCCAGCCTAAATTTAGGCAAGATCAGGCTGTAAGATTCTACAGACCTTGACTGTGAACCTGGGGCCCCACAAAAATGTTTCCAAGTAGGCCCCACAACTCCTGAAACCAGCTCTGAGAGGAGAGATGTCTAGCCCACCACTCTTCTCTTTAAGGCTGACCTACACCCACTCCGTTTGCGTTTGGAGGCTCGTGAACGTAGGGGTCAGGACACCCTGCCCCGAGACACTGCCCTGGCTCCACCACTTCTTCTGCTCTTGCTCCGCTGACCTAAGGAGTCGCAAAAGTGCCGTAAAGACAGCACTTCTGTGGCTCCTGTAGTGTAAGTGGCGCAGAGACCAGCACTGCTTACAACGCCATTGCCCAGGACCTGTGCCGGCTGAACCAGGTAAATCCTAGGCCAGGCGGCTGGAGTGTGTGGGGAGGGTAGGCAGGGGTGGCAAGGGAGGGGGCCATTGGCTGGCAAAGCAACCCTAGTACGTATGGGCCCCTTAGGCTCAGGGCCCAATTGGGAGCAATTGGTCCAAATGGTTTAAAGCTGGCCCTGCCTCATCTACTCTGTCTCCCTCCTCCTTTTAGACTCCAGGGAGTGGGACGGGGCGGTCTGTCCATTAGGTGAGGTGATCCAGGTTGCATCAGCAGCAGAGGACAATACGGTGGCAGGGAGCACCCTTCACCCTGAGCCTGCTGCCATTACCGCCTCCCTCCAGCCTGCCTAAACATACAGCCGGTCCTATGTCGGCGACTCGGCTCTCTAAACACATCATCAAATGTATACTGTAGTTCCCTATTGCGTGGAGAACCATGAGGCATGAGCACAACGTGCACGTGTCGTGTGGAGGCTGTACCAACGTGCGGAGTTGGGAGTAGGGACAGCGAGGAGGGCTATCCGATTCACCACTCGTGTTTATTGAATGTCTGAAAAGAGCTAGAAGAGTGGTTGTGAAATGCGTTGCACGCGTGAGAGAGATTCGACTAACAATCCTATGCATGCCTACTCAGAAGTAAGTTTGTTGCATTCAATCACTCAGGGACTTGCTCCCATGTAAGTGATTGCAGCCTAAAACGTATGACTGGGATGAGAAAGTGAAATGGCTGCAGCGAAGGGATTGCAAAAAAACAGCGCGGTTTTCGGTCATGTATTCTTTGAAATTCTCCATATTATCTCCGACTAAAACGCAGGCTGCTTATTGGATTGAGCGGTGCGCATTTGTGGTCACATTCTGCTAAAACAGAAATCGCAGGCAGCGCTGGTTAGCGCACCGCCTTTATACGTTATGCAAACTTGCCGACTGGTCTGTGATATTTTAGTGGGTCCTGTTAAAGGCATCGCCCTCCTCTGCATTTGTCGGAAGTGAATGGGGAAAAAAAGGCCAGCAGGGTGGGTGGGCACGCACGGCCGCCCCCGCCATCACCCCGGCCGCTTGCTCGCTCCCGCCTGGGCTCCTCATTCGCTGCCCAGCGCCGGGTGTCGCCCCCCGCCTGGCCATCCCTCCTTCTTCCCCCGCTCAGCCGCTGCTGCTTCCCGCGACCGCGGCATCCGCCACTCCAGGGAGCGACAGGCAGCGGCTTCTTCTTCGCGCTCCGAGGCTCGAGCCAGCCAGTTACCAAGCAAGCTCCCGCCGGCCGCTCGCCCGCCTCGGCTTCCTCCTCACTCTCGCGAGGTCGAGCGAGGTTTCCGGTGTTGTGACTGCGGGGCCGTAAACATGGCGGTGAGTCTCCGCGCCCGCTCGCTGAGGCACCTCCGCATCCGAGGTGAGGAAAACCTGGGCTTGGCCTGGACCTTGCAGGGCGGAATGAAAGGACGCGAAACGACTCGCCCCTGCCCCACCCGGCCTCGGCCTCCCGGCCCCTTCCCGGCCTTCGCTGCCTCCTTCCACCATCTCTAACCAAAGCTCATTTTCTTGTCTCTTCCTCTCCCCCCCCCCCTTCCCACACAGGCCGGAACGACAGCGGCGAGGAGAACGTCCCCCTCGATCTCACCCGAGGTAACTGAGGGGCCCCTGCAGAGAAAGGGATGGGGACCCCGTGGCGACTCCCACCCCCTCCCAAATCCCAGAGTGAGCGAATGGAGTTTAGGACTCAGACATGGGGGAGGAGGCGGCCTGGAAATTATTCCCCTGATTTAAGGGGAAGGGAGAGCAAAAGGTGGGGCAGCCTGTTATCCCTCTCGCAGCAGCCCCCCCCCCCACGAAGTATGCAGTGGGGAACGCGCTCAGGCGGTGGACAGATTCCAACCCATCCTTCTCCACTGCAATCCTGCTATGCATAGTTATTGGAGTAAGCACCCTATCCATTGGGCACAGAGTCTGTCTTCAATGTAAATATCAATGGGATCAGGCTTTAGTCTCTTACTTGGGAGAAAACCTGGTTCTACTCTATTAGATCCTCTGGATAAACATGCATCTTTACTTCTTCATTCTAAGAGCTGAAATTACATGGCTGGAAATCCCATAAATATTGTGTCTTTGAGATGCATAGTAGGATTAAACGGTACAGCTCTCTCCTCCTCCCCCCCCCCTTTAGCAGTATGTGCTCCTGTTTTTAACTTGATGGTAATGGAGGTGCTGAGTGACTGTGAGAAATCGGCATCCTTTTCCCCCCATGTCCGCCTTCCCCTTGTAAACTGTTCCCCATGTCTGCCGACAAACCCTTGTAAACTGGCATAATTTGACTTTTGCTTTGAATGGTGAAAGGCAAGCAAACAGCCTGCCCATCAAAACCGCAAGGGCCACTGTGCAAATGCTGGAGTCTTCTGTAGTTGTGTTATAGGAAGAGGATAAACTTACTGGTTTATTGCTTAATAAGGCACAAGGAGGGGGTGGTGGTGGTGGTGTCTCACTGGTGAGCTGTTTCCTGAGGCAGTCTTAACACTTGGGGGAAGGGGAGAGGGGAAGCATGAGAACAACAAGCAGCTGATGGGTTATTGGCAGGTATGTTGTTCTCTCCGCCCCCCTAGACTTGTTTTGTACAGCTTGCCCTGCTGCAGGTTCATTATTTACCGTCTGCTGGCTGCAGATGGGGCTGTTAATAGTGTTTGGGCTTTTCAGTGCTTGTGCAATGATGTGGTAGCCAGCACTATGTAAATTCCAGCAGTTTTTCCAAAGGCATCCTGTTCCCTCCTACACTCAGCTTGCAAATTGATTCTGTGTTGTCTGTGATCTGCTTGGAGATATTCCATCACTGCCTGAGCTTGTTGATAGTAATAGATGAACTCAGACCTGCCTGTCCTCATAGGCAAGCTGACTTCTAATATGACTGGATGTAGTCCTTAAGACATGGTGGTGGTTGGGCATCTCATCATAGTGACATTTTTGAAATACTTTTAGATGCTTTCTATAGTTGCTGTAAAAATTTGCTTCACAGTTCAGTTACAGGCATGTGTGCTCTCCTTTTCCAATTGAAAAAGATGCAGCACTGTGTGTAGGAAAACGTGCTGCATATGAACTGTTTTATTTTCATAGCATACCTACAGTCATCAGCTAGTAAACAGTATGATGATTATCACATTGCTTAGTTTTACTTTAAGTGTAATTATTAACATGTTTATGTTTTTAGATGCATCTGAAAGGATTAAAGTGTTGCATGTTTTGTAGGTACATACTATATTTAATAGCAATGACATGATTGAATAAAATGCATTTTCATAAGAAAATAAGGCAGTGTTAAAGCAATAAAATAGCCTGCAGTACAGAGGAGAATACTGAGTTGAAAACATCATGTTAAATCTGGAATGCTTTTCATGTAATGCTTAGGTCCTGCTGAGGGCCAGATGACAGTTACGTGGGAAGATACTGTGTTGTCCATTTTGCACACATACTGTAATTCCTCCAATTGGGTGTTACTGGAGCAAAGTGGGTTCTGAACCACAGGAAAGCAATTTCCATGCTGCTGCAGTGACATCTGAAGTGGGACTAAATTGTATTAGATAATTGAATCCAATGTAGAAAATAGTCATGGTTCAAAGTTGTAGTTCAAACTGTTTAAAAAGCCTTTTTTTTTTTTGAAAAAACGGTTTAGAAAAATATAGCTAAACGTTTTTATTTATATCCAGATATTTTATTTGTCCAACATACTTTTAAGAACTTGCTTTAGACTGTACCAATTAATATCTGCATATTTCTTATATATTTATTGAAAAAATTCATTTGTTAGACATTTGAAGATCCATAAGGAAGTGCGAGCAGTTTTTTTATCTTCCAGGAACAGTTTTTGTGATACTGTACCTTGATTTATTTTGTGAAATGGCGTTGACATGGACTACTTGCTGTCGTTGCTGGTTGGCAGGCAAGGGGGAGGAGCTTGAGAATATCTTGTTTATCAAAGTTCTTGTTTCTCTTGTGACCTGTACAGTCCTGGTCCCCCCCTATGTTGTGTTAGGACTTTTAACAAACAAATACGTACTCTTTTTTTTTTTAAAGGTCTCATAAACATGTAAAAATGTACAAATAAGTGTTATTTCTCCAACCGTGCTTCAGAGGGTTAGCCTACATGTGAGGTCTCTGGAGAATACATGAATTTATTAACTTGCCTATGTTTGTTACCCTATATTTTGTAAGACTAACACAAAGCCTTTGTCTGTCCCTTAGTATCAGAAAGTGAGCAGTGCTATTTGCTGTTAATACAATCTGTTCAGGGATCTTTGGATAGCAGCCCCTGAGCTCATTCCCAGCATCTGATCTGTTTTCACTTTCAAGAGGTGAATGAGAGATTGAAGTAAGCTAGGAATGATTCAGTAGTGTATGGCAGGAGGAAAAGCACTCTGTTTGCCTCTTTTTTTTAAAAAAATCCCTGGATAAGTAATGTAAACAATAGCAGGGTTGTTATATCTGTAGTAAGTGGAAACTCTGAATTGCTTTGTACATGATGTGAAAGTGGCTAGAGTATGTGGAAGTGGCTAGGGTATATGCAAGTGAGTCATGCATTTCCCCATGCTTCAGTGGTTTACTGTGAAGAAGGAATTGTCCCTTTTGGTGACGTGGATGCATCTCATGGAGATCCGCTGTTGGTTCTCCCTTCTAATGAAACCCCAAAAGATGGAAAGGCAATTTATGGGTTATCTTGCATGGTGGCAAGAGTAAAAGGCAGGGACTTTTCTTTGGGTCAGGAGGGAGGTTATCGGCACACTTACGCATGTTGCTTGGAAGTAATTCCCACATGTGTTCAGTATAACATACTCTGTAAGAGTGTTTAGAATTGCAGCCTGTGCATCTTATTCTACCATTGGTACAGCAAGAAGTATGGTGGTTGAAGGACTTGAAAAATGCATCAGTTTGCAGCATGGATGGGAATTGGGTCAGAAGGAAGGTTGAGGCACAGAGTTGGAAGCAGGAGAGGGACTCCAGAAATTGAGTTGAATCAGGAGGGAGATTGTGCCCCTTAAGCTCAGAACAGTGGTAGCAGCAAAAGAAAACCTTAACAATTGAGTGTTTTGTGAAACATATGCTTGCCCACCTATCATTGCAAGCCGACCCTGCTGTGTGGAACTGTGTGCTGCCTTTGTGCTTGAAGTGCCGCTGGCTGGGGAAGCAGGAGAAAGCAGTCAGAAAGCTGTCGGGGGACTTGCTTGTTAGTTGCTGTGGCTGTGCAGTTGTTGAGTCTTGTGTGTTAATGAGGCAGGAGGTCTGGGCTCAGTTGGTAGAGCGGCCATCTCATAGAGCGGCTATCTCATATGCCTGAAGATCTGAAGGACAGCAGTTCGAGATGCCCAGAAGTATCCGTGGGCTGTCGGAGAGCTGTCGGCACACCGCTGACAAGCTGCAGAATCTCTGTGAGGGAGAGTAAGGTGGAGAAATTTGTATTCACAACATGTGGGCAAGGAGCAGGTAGTGGCGTCTCAGCTCCAGAGGGTCTTGGAGGAAGCTGATTATCTGGATCCATTCCAGTCTGGCTTCAGGCCAGGGTTCGGGACAGAGATGGCCTTGGTCACCTTGGTGGATGACCTGCGCCGGGGACTAGACAGGGGAAGTGGGTCCCTGTTGGTCCTGCTGGACCTCACAGCGGCTTTTGACACCATTGACCATGGTGTCCTTCTGGGTCAGTTGGGTGGGTTGGGGTTTGGGGGAACCATCTTGGGGTGGTTCCACGCCTTCCTGGCTGATAGATCCCAGAAGGTGGTGCTGGGGGATCCTTGTTCGGCACCCTTGCCTTTGAGGTGTGGGGTGCCACAAGGGTCAATTCTATCCCCCATGCTGTTTAATATCTATATGAAGCTGCTGGGAGAGGTCATCCGGGGGTTTGGGGTAGGGAGTCATCAGTATGCTGACACCCTGCTCTTTCTCTCCTTTCCACCCGACTCCAAGGGGGCAGTCAATGTCCTGAATCTTTGTCTGGAGGCAGTTGGGAGCTGGATGGGGGCAAACAAGCTGAAATTAAATCCCGATAAGACAGAGGTTCTTCTGGTCCAGAAGTCTACGATTCAGGTATTGGACCAACGTCCTGCTCTGAATGGGGTTGTACTCCCCCTGAAGGAGCATGTCCGCAGCTTGGGGATTCTCCTGGATGCGCAGCTGCTCCTGGATTCCCAGGTGGCGGCTGTGGCCGTGGTGTCTTTGCCCAGCTTCGGCTGGTGCGCCAGCTACGACCGTACTTGGATCGTGCAGACCTGTCCACAGTGACCCATGCCCTAGTGACATCTAGATTAAATTACTGCAGTGCGCTCTACGTGGGGCTGCCTTTGAAGACTGTTCGGAAACTGCAACTAGTACAGAATGCGGCTGCCTGGATGGTTGCCGGGGCTTGTCGGTTCAACTCAGTCGGACCATTGATTCGGCGGCTACACTGGCTGCCGGTTCATTTCCGGGCACAATTCAAAGTGCTAGTTTTGACTTTTAAAGCCCTTTACGGCTCGGGTCCAGGGTATTTGAGGCACCGCCTCCTTCCTTATAATCCGACCCGTACTCTGAGGTCATCAGGGGGGGCCCTGTTAACCGTGCCGCCATTGACAGAAGTGAGGGGGATGACGGCGAGGAATAGGGCCTTCTCGGCAGTGGCGCTCCAATTATGGAATTCCCTTTCCCTGGAATTAAGAACGGCTCCCTCCTTGGAGACCTTTTGGCAGGGCCTTAAGACATTTTTATTCAAGTTGGCGTTTGATGACTGACATGGCGGGCTGGCTTTTTAACAAATGTAACTATAGGTGACCCAGTGGGGTTGTCTGTTTTAATTGTTTTAATTACTTGTTTTTAATTTTTATTGTGTATTTGTATTTTAACATTTTTTTATTTTAACATGTTTTTAACTGATTGCCCCTATTGGGAGAAAGGCAGGGTAGAAATCCTTCAAGGCCGACCCACACTGCACGAGATATGGCGCGGAGGCGAGCGAGCGTAGGTGCCTGGCCACTCGCCTCCGCGCGCTGACCTCGTCTCCATGAGTGTCTTCCAGCGAATAGTCCCTCCTGTTGTCCCTCCTTCTTAGAAAGCGTAGCGGTGATTGGCTAAGCACAAGTGCGGTCCGATACACGAGAGAAGAGAGAGAGAGGCAGGAAGGAGAGAAAACTAACAAAACAATTTGTGCCGGGAATAGAATTCATCTTGCTAACTTTTGTGAGAAGGAGAAATGGATCCAAGAGAAATCGGAGACTCAAGTGAGTTCCGATTGACTGACAACCCCTTTCATCCCGCCCTCTTATCCGATTGGTGGCTACAGTAGCTCTGCATCCCCGCCCCCTCAAAACATTGGCAACAAATTTTCTGCTTGCGCCGGAACTCGGAAGAGCACAGCTCTCCCGCGTTCAGCTGCGCTCACTCGAAATGGTGACCACACAGCTCCGTACAGGTCCGCGCGCATCTGGGAGGCGCCGGAAATCATGCGGTATGGGTCAGCCTTTTAATAATAATAATAATAAATAATGTTACAAAAATGTGTGAGTTTGCCCCTTGTTTTTTTCAAGTGGTGCAAGGGCGGGCTGCAAAAATGTGGTGGGGTGGAGGACTTGAGGTCTTAGCTTCCACCACTGTTTCTGTGCTGATCCCCCCCCACACACACACACGCTTGCTATTTACAGTGTATAAAAAGCTTCCATTGAAAGCTAATGGTTTTTTTTTTTTTTTTTTTGTAAACTAACTAAATGGCATGTGGTGGGAATTTATGATCAGTGTAGGAACCATGGCTGGGGCTAAGAGCTAAAACCCGTTGTCTTGGTTTCACAAGTGGTTTGCAACCCGCTTGTACTAATTGAAATGAAAAACAAGGACTAAACTTGTGCATTGTTCATAATGTGTAATTTGGTCCTTAGGCTTCATCCCAGTCTCTTTTCAGCTCAGCCGAAGTATGTTTGCTCAGAAAATCCCACTGTAATCAGAGGGGTCTGGATCAAGGAGCTCCTCATAAACTACAAACCTGATACTTCAGAGGGAATGTGACTCATGCAGAACAGATTGACATGTCATTCCAGACCAGTTCCGACTAGGTGGTAGCAGTGACAAGAAATACATATAATCAGCTTCAGGTATTTCACCAACAGCGCAATCCTATCCAAATTATGCCACCGGCTGTGCTCTGCTCAATGCTATCCAATTTATGCCACTGGTGTAACCAGCAGTGCAGCAGGAACGGGAGGCCCCAGAACGGAAAGGGGATTCAAATCCTCTCCAAAGGGGAATTCAAAGGGAATTTGAATCCCCTTTCCGTTCTGGGGCCTCCTGTTCTCGCTGCTCTGCTGGTTACACCGGTGGCATAAATTGGATAGGATTGAGCAGAGCTCAGCCGGTGGCATAAATTGGATAGGATTGCGCCCCAAGTGTGGTCTTTCGTAGATAGATCTGATCTAGTCACAATTATTCATGTGCTAGTCATCTCCAGATGGATCTACTGCAGTATACTGTGCTTGGGGCTGCCTTTGAAAAGAGCCTGGAGCCTTCAGTTTGTACAAAATATTGCAACCTAACTATTATCACAGACTGATCATTTAGACTTCAGAGCATATTACCCCAGCTTTGTGTAACTTGTATCAGTTTGATCCCTATTTGTTTCTGGGATTACTTCAAAATGCTGGTTCTTAAGTTAAAAGTCCTAGATAGTACAAAAGTTTTATTTAGTTTCAGATCAATGTGAAATGGTGCCCAAGGCAGTGCCTGAAATTTTTGTCCCCCCCCCCTTTTTGTGCATGCACATGCCCCAGTCCTACCTGCCCTGCCTGTTTTGAAGAAAAGGCCAGGCAAGCAAGGAGGTGGCAATGGAGCGCTCCTTCCTTCCCACCTGGCCACTCCTTCAAAACAGGCTGGGTGGGGCATCTTCTTGCTCCTACCCAGCCTGATTTGAAGAAGTGGCTGGGTGGGGAAGGCAGCAGCAAAGGAACGATCCTCTTTTGAGCAATACCCTGAAAGGGGAGTGATCTGGACAAAATTGCAGCAGCATTCTGCTTTTTCCTCCAACCTTGGAGGCACAATTGCTTACTCATGGCAGTCGCATTGGTGAAAGAATGAGAAGAGGATTGGAGCACACAGTGAAGCACAGGGGTGGGCAGTTGACTGGAATAGATAGCAAAGCAGACTCCGAGTGCAGGACGTCCCTGTTGGTGTTGTTCTGCCTCACCTATCCTACTGCTAAAGCCAACTGGTTCACCTAGCCTCATGTGTGGATCAGCCCTGCTCAATTGCCCTTAAAGTAATATACAGGTAGTCCCTGACTTAAGGGTGTCCCGAGTTATGGACAGCCCCACTTGTACTTTTGTGCAGGCTTTTGTCTGGTCTTGTTCTTTCATGCCTACACGATAGCGCTGTTCCGACTTACGTCAGTTCTGTCTTCCACAAAAACATCCAGAACGGAACTTGTATGTAAGTCAGGGGCTACTAATATTAAATTGTTTCAGTCAGACAATTAAGAAAACAAACCTTATGTTACTTTTTACGTTTAAGATATGTTTACCTCAAAAGAATATTTAAAATACTATTTTTCACATAAATGTCTACAGTTCAAATCCAGTCAACAAGGTGCTTATTATTGTCATGGTCTTTGGTTTTAAACAAGTAAGAAACTTCCTGCCTGTTATCCAAAACATTTTTGTTGGTGAATCTGCCTAAGCCTCTTTGATCAGCACTATGCTCTGTGATGTTACTGAGCAGCAGAGAGGTTGCATATCTGAGCCATAGGATATTGTGTAACTGCTTCTTATTTTGATAGAACTTGAGCAGAAGAATGGATCAATAAATTGTGTTCCATGTTAGTTATTGGAAGGATATTGCCATTTGGATTTTCCATCTTGGATGCTAAAATGTCTTGGACCGTCTCTTTCTGAGTGCTGCCTTTAGTGAGACCTTGAACAGTTTTGAGCAGGATTTCTCAGAGCTAATGACAAAGATAGGAAGGAATGCACTGGCCTGTCAATGTATTTGTATGTGAAGGGATTTTTTAATTGCAGTTTTCTTTATTGACTAATGATAAGTTGCAGTCTACTTATTAGGAGTGTGTTGTATGCTTTGGGTGCTATGTTCTGAAAGAATTAGGAAGGATTTACTTCTATAATTTAATACATAATTTTTTTTAATGAGAAAACATTGTCAAAATCAGTTATTTCAGAAGTTGCAAACTCTGTTACTCCAAAAGGAAAAAAACACACGCACATCATTTTCACTCGCTGAAAAATAGAAGTACAAATAATTTCATTGGAATTACTTATGGGCAAATACTTGTCAGAATTATTTATTTTATTTATGTATATTATAATACTTGTCAGAATTATTTGAAACCTTTCAAAAGACATGTTTCCCACTATGTGTTGATAAAACATATCTAGAAACAAATGCCATTACTGGAAGGAAAGAGTATTTTCATCTTCTCACATCTCTTCTGTCTAGTTCATAAAAGGATATATACTGTATTGTCCTGAGTATAAGACGCCCCTGATTATAAGCCACACCCTTAACGTTTGGTGCTATTTTTGAAAAAATAAACATTTAACTTATAGAAAATATACACATTAGTAGAACAGTAAAACAATTTTGAAATAATTAGTGTGTGTGAGTGGAAGGCAACGATCCATGAAGGGGAAATGTTGAGTACAGTATTACAATTATTCAGGAGCAGAGCACGATCTAAGAGTACCCCCTCAACTGTGTAGCAGTTATTCCTCAATGGAAAAGAGGGATCACAGCATTGCCAAAATAGATGGTAAAAGCAAATGGTAAAATTGGAAACAGAAGACGTCAGGTTATTACCCTCTGCCCAGTCCCCTTCCTTTTTTATTTTGTTTAGTTTGGCATTCAGCCTTAAGAGTTCTGGAGAGCTCAACTGCCGGCACGCCGAGCTGATAAGTTGCAGAGCCTCTGTGGGGGAGTGGAACTGCAGCTGCAGCACTTGAGTGGCAGTCAAGGTTGCCTGTCAGCTGAAGCGTGGTGAGGCGAATGCCAGAGAGCGAGAGCGCGCGCGCGCTGGACTGTGAAAGAAACATCTAGAATGAAGGGTTCTATGAAAGATTAGAACATTATTGCATTGTAAAAACCCCTTGGGGCTTAGAAAGCCTGCCCATGTACACCGCCTTGAATTAAAGTCGGAGGAGAAATCCAATGACCAAGAAAGGCGGTATATAAATACTGTATATTATAATAAGATGATGGAGAGCTGTTGGGAGCAGGAGAGAGCACTGACCTGTATTTGGGCTTTGCAGGTACACTAGACTTGGGAGCGTTCTGCAGAGTTGGCAGAAGAAGGATGCCAATGCCATGAAATGAAGTTTGCTGAGGGATGGACAAAGAGTGAATGTGCTTCATAGAGATTTATTTATTATTTCACATTTTTTATACCACCCTTCCTCCAAGGAGCTCAGAGTGGTGTACATAGTTCCCTCCTTTTGTCCTCACAACAACCCTGTGAGGTAGGTTAGGCTGAGAGATGGTGACTGGCCCAAGGACACCCAGTGTGCATGTGAAGGCTTTTCTATTAGCCTTTAAGTATAGTATACAAGATAATTGCTTTAACAATTCTGGATGGTGAGAAAATTGCTTCAATCATTGGAAGTCTTGTGCTTGCTGCAAAATATCGCTGGAAAGCATTCACATTATCTTTTTCAGAAATGAGCCTGTTGAATAAGAGTCTGTATGATGATTTCTTTGAGCAGTATGGAATTTGAAAAGCTCTATATAGCTCTTTTCTTTGTATTCTTGACTTCACAGAGTTGCAAGGTAACTGTAGCACTTTGTAGAATGTGAGTGCCCATTAGTTACCGGTACTTTTCTATGTTTGCCCATTCATATTATAGTTGTAAAAAAGCAGGCAAAGCATGATTAAGAATAAACCTGTCTTAAGCTGGAAAATCAATTGAATATTTTTCTTCAATGGGGTTAATAGCATCTATGGAGCAGGACAAAGGATTTTTGGTTGTGGAACAGTGCAGGAGAGAGAATTAAAATCCTCCTGCAGTACTGCTTCCTGATCAAATCAGTACTTCTGCCATCTGCTTTGAAGTAAAGGAAGAGATGCCGGGCAGATACGGATTCCCAGCCCTCGTACACTGTACTCTGTTCTTTTCAAGTTCTCTAATTTCAAAATATTTTCATTCTGTTAATTTACCTACTTTATTGCAATGTTTCCTGTCCCTTTTTCAAGTTGATTTTTTTTAAAAAAAAATTGAAGTGGTTTTGTGTAGCGTCTTGAAGGTTGTCTTAAGCTTTCAAGGCCACTTCCACTACCCCAAGGCCCCTACATATTTACCCCACTACAATATGCCTGAGGCAATTGTGAAAATCCTGAGAATCCCAGCTTTGTTCGTTGCATAGTTTGTTCTGTGCTTTGTATTTTTCTGTCATTTAGGATTGAAACGTAGTGCATGTAGCTTGTGAAAGAAACACTTGACCTTTTTTCATTCAGAGATCTGAGAAGCAGGAGGAACAAATGCATCTTCCTTCTCCTCTCTCAATAGCAAAATCAAGTACAGTAGTTTCAAGGGCATGTACTGAGTTGAGAGCAGACTTTCTCTGTCTTTGAAGCCTTATGGGTTATATTGCAGAACTGGTAAAAGTGTTGGAGTTTGCACTTCTAAGGATAGGAAGCTTGGTGCCCAAGTCTGATATAGGACTGTTTCAGATGCTTTTTGATGCTGCTGCTGCTGCTTGCCTTTTTTTTGTTAAATACTGTTTTTATTAAATCCTTTACATTTTCAAAGAAATTGAAGTTAAGGCAGGTAAAAATGGAGCTTCTCGAGCAGCTCAATCCTGTGTAAAGATACTCGACTGGTCCATAGGGCCAGCTGCAGAATCCTGCACCCTTCCCAGGTAGCCTGGGGTCTCCTCGGGAGAAGGGGACATTCCTCCCCTTCCCTGGGTGTAGGACTGACCGACCCCAATGGGCCTCCTTGGATGTACGTTGGCTCTTGAGCTGACGGGGTGGCTCACCCAACAGCTGCCCTCCCTTGCCCAAATCTTACCTGCACCAGTGGCTGCAGGGTCCTGGGGGAGGCGGAGAGAGGGCTTCTGGTCTCTGGTGCCGTAAATGCGCTTTAGTAAGGCGCATTTAGTAAGACTTTTGACATTAGTAAAGAGGTACGCTTAATGGGTTTTCCAGCCATGTATTTATTGTGAGGAAATACAGATAGAAAATTTCCTGAGGCTTGCCAGTGGAAAATCCTTTGATGTCCGTGATCGCTTTAAAGAGACAAGCAGCTGAACTGCGTTCTCCTGGACTATCTGATGCTGGCAGGCAATATTACTGACACTTGCTGACGTTTCGTTACACACTTGTAACTTTATCAAAGCAAACACACGAACCAACGCGGCTTCAAGCCGGTAGATGTTACTGTCTGTTGAGGAGCATCGTTACTTTTTGTAGTTGAGAAGCACTAACTGCTGATTCAAAACGGAAGCTTGTTGCCTAGTTACACAAACCCTGCATGACCTCTTAAAGGGATACAGTTATGGAGTACCATGTAACAGTGTGAGTGAGGTGCAGAACGGGCTGATCAATTAGAGGCAGAGGCAGGTTGTTGCACACTGGCCAGCTGCAGCTTTTCCCCCCTTGTGTGTTGTCCAAACGACCTTTGAAGAAGCGGAAACCACACCTTGTTCACGAATGACAGTTCCTGCTGCTGGTTAAGGAGGTCCAATAATCTTCTTTGTGTTATTGCAATGGCCTCTAAATTAAGTCTCTGTCTATTATTGGCTTCATTAAAGAGAGAGCGGGTAGCTTGAAATGCAATCTCATGTCCAGACTCTGCTGCATGAGCAGCAATGGCAGATTTTTCTTCCTGGGAAGTTTTAGTAGCCCTTATATGTTCCTTTAATCTCACCCTTATAGGTCTTTTTGTGTTGCCCACATACACCCGCCCACAGTCCCCACATGGTATCTGATATACTCCTGGATTAGAAAGTGCAGGTCTTTTATCTTTCGGATTACCCAGCATTTGCTGTATCTTCTATGTTGGTGTAAATATTTACCCTTTTTAGATGTGCTGGTGACAAGGAAACGGGATCTTACGTTTGGGCATGCCGTTTATAGGAAACCAACCCACATGGGAAGATATCTACACCAGACGTCTAACCACCACCCGGCACAAAAAAACTCCTTAAACTCATTGATCTACAGGGCTTTACATGTGAGTGATCAGGATTCTCTATTGAAGGAAAAATCCATCATTATGAACTCACTAAAGGCGAATGGCTACAAGGCACAACAGGTGGAAACGGTGTGGGAACAACAACTAAAAAAGAAGAACTATGTTCATGCTCCTGAGGACATCAGCAAGAAGGAAAATGAGGGTACACTTACTGAAAAGAAAAAAGATCTTAAGTGGCTGTCTCTTCCCTTTTGTTAAAGGTGTTACGGACAAAATAGCACATGTGTTCAGGAGACATGAAGTAAAAACAATATTTACACCAACACAGAAGATACAGCAAATGCTGGGTAATCCAAAAGATAAAAGACCTGCACTTTCTAATCCAGGAGTATATCAGATACCATGTGGGGACTGTGGGCGGGTGTATGTGGGCAACACAAAAAGACCTATAAGGGTGAGATTAAAGGAACATATAAGGGCTACTAAGACTTCCCAGGAAGAAAAATCTGCCATTGCTGCGCATGCAGCAGAGTCTGGACATGAGATTGCATTTCAAGCTACCCGCTCTCTCTTTAATGAAGCCAATAATAGACAGAGACTTAATTTAGAGGCCATTGCAATAACACAAAGAAGATCATTGGACCTCCTTAACCGGCAGCAGGAACTGTCATTCGTGAACAAGGTGTGGTTTCCGCTTCTTCAAAGGTCGTTTGGACAACACACAAGGGGGGAAAAGCTGCAGCTGGCCAGTGTGCAACAACCTGCCTCTGCCTCTAATTGATCAGCCCGTTCTGCACCTCACTCACACTGTTACATGGTACTCCATAACTGTATCCCTTTAAGAGGTCATGCAGGGTTTGCGTAACTAGGCAACAAGCTTCCGTTTTGAATCAGCAGTTAGTGCTTCTCAACTACAAAAAGTAACGATGCTCCTCAACAGACAGTAACATCTACTGGCTTGAAGCCGCGTTGGTTCGTGTGTTTGCTTTGATAAAGTTACAAGTGTGTAACGAAACGTCAGCAAGTGTCAGTAATATTGCCTGCCAGCATCAGATAGTCCAGGAGAACGCAGTTCAGCTGCTTGTCTCTTTAAAGCGATCACGGACATCAAAGGATTTTCCACTGGCAAGCCTCAGGAAATTTTCTATCTGTATTTCCTCACAATAAATACGTGGCTGGAAAACCCATTAAGCATACCTCTTTACTAGTTACAAATAGCCATGAAAATCTTCATACTTTTGACATTGTTCCACATGACATCTTGGTGGACAAGCTGGTGGGATGTGGGCTCGATGATGTGTTACTGCCAGTGCTAACACAAGTAGCATGTACACAAGGGGAAAAAAAGTCTGTGGAGACCCAGTGTAGTGGCCAATGGCACATCTATGTAATTCAGCGGCGAAAACAGAAGCAAGGGTGAAGGTGCACTAACTTTTTACTAAAAAGGTGCTCAAAAAGCAAAGAACAGGGGGTTTGAACTAGGACTATCTGAATTATCTCATTCATTCTTAAACTATACAGGGGAAATCTTACCACTAAAGGCACAACCAATTAATCTCCAAGGAACGCTGTTAGAAGGGAGGGGAAGAGGAGAGGATGAGAGCGGAAATCCTTAGAATGCAAAGGAGCAGAGCAAAGTGGGGGGGGGGGAACAGGGAAGAGAGGATGTAGATAGATTAGGTGGATTTCCCAGAGGAACCCAGGGGAAAGGAAAGGTTTTTGGGTGCAGAGAAGGAAGAAAGGGGAAAGAGGTAGGGAGATTAGTAGGGATGAAAGGAGAAGAGTGTAGGTGGTTCAGATGGTGATAATAGGCTGCGACTGGAAATTGGCTCTCTGTAGCCTGAGGCAAAGGTTACAGGCAAGGGCTGAGCCTAGAGCAGGGCATGAAAACCGTTCACCCTCTTGTGGTGGGGGAGGTAGTCTCTCTGAACAAACTTCCTTGATACTGTAGGACCTCTAGAGCAGCGGTCTCCAAACCGTGGCCTGCTGTCCATTCGAAAACGGCGTCCGGGCGCAGTGTGGCGCGGGCGGAGTCTTACTGTTCCACCCTGTAGCCTCCTATCTTCGTATCCGATCTTTACATAAACTCACACTGGGCAGCTGCTTCTCCCAGGAAATCGGGGTGCAGAGCCATCTGGGGCGATGTGAGTTTCTGCAATGATTGGATGCGAAGATAGGAGGTTGTGGGGCGGAACGGTAAGCTCTGCCACCATCACGCTGCACCCAGACACTGTTTTTGGGTGTGCCAGATTTGGCCCACGGGCTGGGGTTTGGAGGCCCATGTTCTAGAGAACTTGAAAGATTGGTCAGAAGATTTTGTTTGGAAAAGGGGGCCTGAGGTTGATCTTGGGCCTTCAGCCAAATAGTAGAAAAGTGTAAAAAAAAAAAAAAAAGGTTTCACACACACATCACAATACTTGCAGATGGAAAGACATATAGACAATCACTTTGACTTCACACAAGATGAGACAATGAAAATGGGGAGGGGGTAGGATTTGGTCCATCTTTGGTGAGGGAGCTGTGCCATGGACCAAGATTACCTATCCTTATCTGTGAAGCTTGAGAGTGTTGCGTTGCAGGGTCCGTGGTGGCAAGGTTGCCAGCCATGCAAGTCCCCTGATTCAAAGAAGGTCACAACAGCAGAAAGAATGCTTTGAAGCAGGCCCTTGACATGCACAGAGGCAGTAGCTTTGAAGGGAGTAGAGCAGCTTTTTGTTTGAGGGACAGAGAGGGAGGTGGGGGAGCTTGGAGAGAGAGGTGGCCTAAGAAGATTGACTGACCAACCCGCTCTGGCTTTAGTGCTCACTCCGCCAGCCTAAATCTACGCAGGATTGGGCCGCAAATGTTAGAAAGACCCTCCTGACAGTATGAAGTGTTCAGCAGTAGAGATGTGAAGGCCTGGAAAAAACCTGGAAAATTAAAAAAATGTTTTTTTCCCCGTGTTTTTTTTCCTGAAGCCTTCTTGTTTTTTCTGAAAAATTGAAAGAAAAGAATTGATTATGGAATGTTTTATTTTAACATGATGAATAACATATTTTAAGACAAGGTGTTCAAATATTTTCCAAATCATTTCTAAAAAATATGTATGGTCTCAGATTATTCTCATTTCTGTGCAGAGGACAAGCAAATCCTAGGTTACAAACTGAACTCTCCAAGAATGCAAGAACAAGATGCATTTCTTCCTTTAGGAGGTGCTGCTATTGTCACAAGAAAAGAAAAAGGTTTCAGTTTTGTTTTTGCATGTGGATGGGTATGTTTGGTTCTGTCCTCTTCACTAGGCCTCACTAGGCCTCGTTTCAATCCAGGCAAACCTTCAGTTTTTAGAAGTCCATAATAACTGTGATAATGACAGATACAACAAAGCATCTGCAAAAGCAGAGACTGATGGCCTGATCCTGTGTAACTCTTGCCCCAGGGCAGCACACGCTACCCTGGGGTAGGGTGTCACGCAAGTGTCATAAATCACTTGCGTGACACCCGGAGAGCAAGCAGCGGTGGCGTTGCGGCCTGCACTGCTCGCCCTCCTGTCTCCCCGGACCTGTGCCGGCTGGAGCAGGTAAGACCTATGTCAGCAGGGGGAGGGGGGACCGGGTGGCATGGGAGAGCATCCATTGGCCACCCGGGGCCTGGAGGTGGCGGGGATACCTGGGGCCGAGATCCCCGGTATCCCAAGCTCCCTCCATGCCCCAGACATGCCGACACGGCCGGCGTTAATGTGCGTGAGCTCACGCATATTTGAGGAGGCCCATGGGCCTCCCACCGCTTACACAGGGGGAAGTGGACGATCGTCCCCTTCTTCCGAGCTGTTCTTGGGCTGCCCTGGGGCAGCCCAGGAACTCGATAGGAGGGTGTTCGGTCTTTTAGTCCAGCCACCGCAGCCTACACAGGATCGGGCTGCCCAACTGATACTGATAATTACAGCTCAGAAAATGATTCTGATAAAATTTCATGCCCATTCATTGAAACTTAGTTCCACTACCTTCTATACACTTCCACCTCTTCAATTCTTTTTATGAGAATGGTTCTTTAAAAAATTTATTTAATACTGTGGAAAGGAAATATGAATAATTGTTACTTCTGGATTTTTAAAAATTGTTTTGTGGAGTTTTTTTATCTGTTCAGGAGATTGTTGCTCCATTTGTTACAATTACAAATATTATTAAAAAAGTAAATTCTGTGTGTAACTGTTTGAATACACTATATTTTAATATGCTAGTTGTGATAATTTTATGCCAAGTCAAATTGTCCATAGTCATATTTTATGTTCCTAAAGTAACAGAATGACTTTCAATCTGGAAAAGAAAAAAAAGTGCTAACGTAACATTTTTTAATTTTTCCAAAAATTTCTGGGTTTAAAAAAAAAAAAAGAAATTGGGGGGAAAACTGGGTTTTTTTTTCTGAGCTTCAGAATTTCCTGAAATTTTACATCTCTATTCAGCAGTGGAACAGTACATGTGGGAGACTCTCCATTGTTAACGGTCTTAAGCAGAGGCTGGATAGCCATCTATTGGGATGTGGTAGTTGTTGACAACCTACATTGGCAGGGGTTGGACTTGATGATCTTATAAGTCCCTTTCAACTCTATAATTCTGTTTGGTTCTACATTCAGGAAGGACATTTTTCTGCAGGATGTGATCATGGTGGGGTATGAATTTGCTGTAATTTTTTTTTGTTTGCTTTTGCTTGTTTGTTTGGGGGCAGACTTCATTACTGAGGCATGCTAAATCTCACCATAACATGTCAAATATACCTTGAAAGCTTTTCTTGTTGGTTTTTTTTAAGGTCTGTATCAAAAGTAGTGTTGTTGCTTTTCCAGAGAAGAAAAGCATGATGACTGTTTGCTTGACATGCTTATCTGACTGAGTTAAAATGTTTTCCTTCTGGTGGAGCCTTGTTGAAGAAGTGTCTCGTTTTCTTTTCATAAAAACAATGAAATGAACCATTCTGGAGGGCTCTGAGGCACTAGCATTTGGTCCTTGAGATGTAAGACCAAATCACTTCAATAGCCTCAGAGCTTTGAGAGCTTGGTAACTCTCACCAATATTATGCTGAAAGCATAAAACAAAAGAATAGGAATCAGCCAAATTATATTTTCAGTGATGTTAAATTATAGGGAAGCGGCTTTCCCCATCTATTATATATCCTTGAAATTAAGGGTTATACCAAACCGTTAGCGGTACTTCTATACCAACACCATTCTCTTTCATCTTCCTTTGCTTGTGGGTTGTACTACTTGCTCTTGAAAACTGGACAAAATGTTCTCTCTAGTGGTTCCCCCCCCTCCCCCCAGTAATCCTGAACTTCTCAGACAGGATATGGTAACTATTCCTTAAGTCTGTTATTCCTCCCAAATTCTGGTGTGCTGTTTTCAGGAATTTCAGCCACAGTAATGACGTCCAGTAATTTTAGTGTGTTGCTGCCTGCTGGATACTCAGGACTGCCACTGAAAACACGTGCTGCCTCACAGCAGTTGGTTACAGGGACCGTGTTTTATATAGAAAGTGTGCCATCCTAACTTCCTCCGTTGGAAGTTCGCTCTGTAATTGGAAGCTTCCTCTGTGAATGGAAGGAGTGCTCAGCTCATGGAAGGGGTCCTTTGCATAAGCATGCCGTCCACGGGTGGAGCGCTCCTTCCATTCATGACGGAAGGTTCCATTTGCAGAGGGAACTCCCAACAGTGGAAGTACCCACATACTCAGGAATGCCACCCACTATATGGTGGTGGTATTTGCAGTCTTTTGGTTAGACTTTTTAAATTTGCCCTTTCTATATCATATAACATAACCTTGTAAATAATATAATAAAAGAATAAGCCAAGAGTGTGAGCCCACGTAGCCAAACTGTCAACAAACATTCACAAAGTGGGTGCTGAGAGAGTTTAACAGCAAATAAATCGCACTGTTGTTCCAGTAGGTCCACTCTTCATCTGAGGATATTAGAAGTTATTTAGTTCCTTAGTTAAGTTGCTTCCTATAAGGCTCATCAACTAAACTGGCATTTCATTTGTTTTTCGTTTTAAAATAAAAACCTGCTGAACATGTTTAGTAAAGGTGACCCCTGACAATTAAGTCCAGTTGTGTCCGACTCTAGGGTGTGGTGCTCATCCCCATTTCAAAGCCAAAGAACCAGCGTTGCCCGAAGACGCTTCCGTGGTCATGTGGCCGGCATGACTCTCCTTGCCACAGCGCGTAGCATGTGGCTGGAACACGGAGCGCTGTTTACCTTCCCGCAAGCGGTACCTATTTATCTACTCACATTAACATGCTTTGGAACTGCTAGGTTGGCAGGAGCTGGCCAAGCAACGAGAGCTCACCCCGTCGCGGATTCGAACTGCCGACCTTTCCATCGACAGCTGTTCAGCGGTTTAACCCACTGCACCACCCGCTGGCCTAGAACATGTTTAGTAGTTTGTAATTTCTTTTGCCGCTGCATTCTAGTAAATGCCTACCTGCTGTGTCTTCAGGCTGCAGCAGAGTGCCAGCCAGGATCTATCCCTGGAATTTTGTATGGGGGAATTTCTATATGTGGATCAGGTACCTGCTGTGAATAAGGTTGGAGGTATAATTTTCTGGTCTGTGGAGGGGGGGGGCACACTTGGGAAGAGTTGCATCAGAAACAAAGTTCACTGGGAGGCACTTCATTCACATGTCAAGCATATTACCATGTCCAGAGTTTTTGAGCTAAATAATTATAGGACAAAGGATTTAATCCAGACCTTGGTTTGGCTCCAGAGATGTACTTGGGCACACCCAGTGAAATCTTCCTTTTGAGTGACAGATCCCCACGTCATATCACAAACTGCTTTTCAGGCTTCAAGGAATGTTTGAAAAGCAGTTTGTGATCTAGTATGGGTAGGCTTACCATCTTCCCGGAAATGACCGGGATAGTCCCGGCAACGCCCCTTCGTCCCCCCGTCCCCCCCGAACTGTCTCTTTGTCCCGGCCCTGGCCCGCCGGCTGCATCGCGGCGGGCCGGAGCTCTTCCAAGACTGTGCTGCCAGCTGCAGCGTGTCTCTGTTTTGATTTCTGTAGTCTCGCGCGCCTGCGCGAGACTGGAAGCGCTCGGAAGATGTCAGAGTTCACTTCGGACATCTTCTGAGACGTTCCAGCCTCGCGCGCATGCGCACGAGGCTGGAATGTCTCCGAATTTGTCCGAGCTCACTCGGACATCTTCCGAGCGCTTCCAGTCTCGCGCATGCGTGCGAGACTACAGAGATCAAGACAGAGACGCGCTGCAGCTGGCAGCACAGTCTCGGAAGAGCTCCGGCCCGCCGCGATGCAGCCGGTGGGCCGGGGCTAAAAGAGTTTAGGGGGGACAGGGGGCACATAAAATAAACTAAAATACACAAACAGCACATAAAGTAAAATACACAAATAAACTAAAATACACAAATAAAATAAAAGAGCACAGTCTCAAAATAAAATACAGTATTTTACCATTTTTCCCGTGCCTCTGAGCACGTGCAGAGTGCCGTCGCTCTTTTCGTCCCAGCCACCTGGCTGCGTTGTGACGGCCAGCACTGGCCATTACAATGCACCTGGCTGGGACAAAAACAGCAGCGGCACTCTGCACATGCTCAGAGGCACGAAAAAGGTAAAATACTGTATTTATTTTACAGTGGGCACACCCACTTCCGGTGGACATGCCCACTTCCGGCGGAAGTGACATCACAGTTTTTGACCCGCCTTCCCGTGATGTCACTTCTGCCCCCCTTGGGGGTGCTAGAAATCTGGTAAGCCTAAGTATGGGGGATTTGGGCACACTCAGTGAAATACTGTATTTCCTTTTGACTATCTGATCCCCATGCGAGATCACAAACTGCTTTTCAAACTTTCCTCAGAGCCTGAAAAGCAGTTTGTGATATGACGTGGGGATTTGTCACTCAAAAGGAAAGATTTCACTGGGTGTGCCCCCAAGTACATCTTTGGATCCAAACCATATAATTTTAAGAAAAACAGGATTGTTAGACAGTTAATTCACTCTCTTTAAAGAACTAATGTGAATAGTGTATTCCTAACTTGTGCCTATCTATGCCATTTTTTTTTTGCAGACCCCTCTGATAACTTGAGAGAGATTCTCCAAAATGTGGCCAAATTGCAAGGGGTTTCGAATATGAGAAAACTAGGCCACTTGAATAACTTTACTAAGGTAAGAATGTTAACTGTTAAAGCACTTATTTTCCTTTATAATATATCATTCCAACAGTGAGTTGGAGGAGTCAAAATAAAATTCATGCTACAGACATGCTATTGTGAATGAGTAGTATAAAAGCAGTCTAAGATCAATGCTTCATTTCATGAATACTTTGCTAGCTGGTTGTTAATTACTTAGTAATTTACAAGTTTTCTGATATAGGAGTTTGACCAATGATTTTAATGAAATTAGAATGAAGCATAATTTTGATAGAAAAGTCAGAATGTAGATTTTGGGGAAGGTTGAAAAGTCTCAGTGATTATATTATTCATGAGTTACACGGTCCTGCACATATTTTGCTTTCTTAAAAGCGAGACCTATTCTTGGGTATATTTGGGGCGCTGATTCCAAAAATGACATCGGTTTTGCCCTATGACGTCTAATTTTGGGGCACGGCATCGCCACCTCATAGTGCGAGTCAAGCATCCTCATGAGGAATCTGACACCATGGCTTCCTCATGAGGAAGCTGCTCAACTCTCATAATACAGTGGTGATGCCGTACTCCCAAACTAGACATGATAGGGCAAAACCAATGCATTTTTGGAATCAGTGCCCCAAATTCATATAAAACCACGATAAATCTTGAAAAAAAAATTACCCTCAAATTTGCAGGGCCTGTGTTATCATTTTTTAGAATAGAGAGGGTTTTAATGAAAGGAGAAATACTCTGCATGATATGTATAGAGAGAGATTGAAATGTCAGAAAAGCATAATCTAGGTGAAGTCATCTTGGGTAGAAAGGAGCAAGACTGTAGTTGTAATACCGCCTTGGGCATTTGCCTTTCGGCATAGGAAAAGGCGGGATATAATTTTTTTAAATAAATAAAATAAATAATAATACATGAGCTGCCAGTGTACCTATGTCCTTGGCACTTAAATATAACAAGAAAATAGCAACCAAGTTGCTTATTCTCCTATCTTCCTTCGCGTAAAGCATTATTAGTATTTGACCATCAGATTGAATTGTTTTAAGTAGAACTTGCTTGCTTACTTAAATTTTGGGTATGTCCCATTAGGTTTACATTACTTTTGTTGTAAACGTTTTTGCATTGTGAGTTGGAATTAATTATACTTTATTTATGAATTTATATCCCACCTTTCCAGGTAGAAACTGCACAAGGTGACTTATAATAAAATCAAACAAATTTAGTAATTTAAACACAAGTTAAAAACACAAATTAGAAATTTGTGAAATTAAAAACAAACAGCAGTCAATAAAATAGCAGCAATAAAACAGGCAATTTTAACAATTTGGTAATTATAAGGTGGCAGTGAGGCAGCCCTCCTACCCTTCCCCCCTCCAAAGCTAGTTAAAATAGATTTTTTTTTAAACCTCATCACTATGAGAGATTACATGAACTAGCAAAATGTCCATCATTCTGATGAACTGTGCATGTGCAGATGCTGGATCTGTACGCATTTAGCCCGCATTTTACATGCCACTAACGCGCAAATTCAAGTATACGTGCTATCCCCCAATAGAGAAAAACAAGATAGCGCAAACAGCGCAGGTGACTCAGCTCTCCATTCCACTTACCTCTGCGTACGCCCCAGAGCCAGTCTGAAACGGGAAAATGAAGCTGCTGTTTCCTCAGTCCCCACATGTTTCTCATACTGTGCTTTTACTTCTTAAAGAGACAGAATGTATTTGTTGGCTCTAAGGGAGTTTCGATTATACGCGATCTCCGACCTCAGAACGTAACCCTCATGTAAGATGCAGGCCAACTGTATGTAAATATTCTTAGTAAAAGCAGAAAACCGAATCACAAAGATCAAACAGAACCATTTAAAACATTTAAAAGTTAAATCACAAAGAGCCAAGTCAACTTGTTGGAACAGAAAAGTTGGGAGCAGTCCTAACCACCTGTGGAATGGAGTTCTGCAGGATGGGTGCAAAACAAAGACGGCTGTGTCGTAGCTCACCACCAACTCCAGTGCTGATGGGAGCCCTTCTTAGATGACCTCCGGGTGGGCAAATAACCCCCTGGATCCCATCAACTGTTGACCCACGGTTTAAGGAGACCAGATGTAAGGAAACGTCCACTTATCTCATACACTAATGAGCAAGCTACTGCTGTGATCATGCTAACACTGTTGCTGCTTTCGCCTTGGTCATACAGGCCAGTTAAATAGATGAGTCCTTAGCAGTGCTGTGGTGGCAGTTGTGGGAGGGAGAGCTCCTCATTCTGAGCCTCTGTGAGCCTGATGGCAGGCAGCTCTCGCCTGCATTCCCTCAGGGCAGGATGGTTCTTCAGTAGCCCTGTTTCTGTCAGGGCTTTAAACAAATTCTAACACTCTTTTTCCGAGGGGAGGAGTTTACTTTTTTGTGGTTTTTTCATCTACTTTCTTTTTTTTTAAACAAAGTAATATTTTTGTGTCTACCTGGGGAGTCCCTCAAGAAACCTGCTATCTTGTCTGTGGGTGGCCCTGTTTTGCTGCTCTGCCGGTTGGCTAGGACCACCAAGTATGCTATTAGAAAGGAATGATGATTTTTTTTCTCTGTACTGTTGTTGTCAATCTCTGATCGTTCTAATTTTAAGCCAGTGTTTAAGGCACGGTGACCTGAATTGCTATGACTCAGCCCTGTAGCATGATCCAGCCATGGCTGGGAGGGATCATGGAAGATTTCAGCATTAATTATGAAGGTTGTGAAGCTACTATCTCTACTCTAAAGTAATAACCTGGCATTTCAAACAGGCCTGCTATTCTGGAAATCTCTGGCTGTTCTTTACTGCATCAGTTGCTTCATTGTTGCCACTAAATAGCAATAAATACTTCAGGTAGTATTCTGTTAATCAAATATGTGTGCATGCTGCCTTTCCACAAAACTGTGCCCAATGTAGCTTTCAAGAAAGTTGCTGCACCCAAAATTCACTGAATGCCAGGAACTCTGAGTGCGTTGGAGTGCCCCTAACGTTCTGGGTCTAGGTGCAATTAATGTGGTGGTGGGTGAAAAAATGGGGGAAGACCTGTGGAGGAATTTTATTCCTGTTTGTAGAAATCAATCCATAAAAGTCAGTTAAAGTGAGTTCAGCTTTTGCCTAGGAGCCACATTTCCTGCCATTTGTTTCGGTAATCCATCTTGAACAAGTGGTTACCTGTAACATTTCTGTGGACGATGCATTAAACCTGGGAAAAAGAGACTTGAGAAGTGCAAGGAGCCGGTACTAGAAGCAAAATCTCCGAAAACATACTGTATGTTGAATGTACCCAGGCTCTTGTGCATGCTTAAACAGACTCTTTGCTTCATACTCCATACTGCTAGAATATTGGTATCATGTTAGTTCCAAGTCCGACCTATAGGCTCTTGTGAGAAATCTTTTTAGCAAATCAATAGTAGGATCAAGAAAATGCATAAAAACATTTGTATAATGTAGTGTACTGTTTTTGACTGACCAACTAGAAACATTGCAGCAAACCAACACCCCATTTCACA
Organism: Plestiodon gilberti rubricaudatus; assembly: GCA_026170595.1. Classification (NCBI taxonomy): domain Eukaryota; kingdom Metazoa; phylum Chordata; class Lepidosauria; order Squamata; family Scincidae; genus Plestiodon; species Plestiodon gilberti. The sequence continues at coordinate 19,099,269 of JANXHW010000002.1, read as the reverse complement.
GTAATCATATGATGTTGTTGTAGTAGTAGTAGTAGTACTTCGACACAATGTTTTTAAAGTGAAAATATTGGTAAAGTTACTGTTTGGTAGTGTGTAACCTAACCCTTTTATGTAGTACTAGAAAAATGCCTTTAATATGCGTTTAACTGTTGAAGACATTCTGCCACTTAGTCGAAAACCCGCATACCTACCTGCCTGTATTTTTTTCAGTTGAATAATTTAAAACAATGTTTGCCCTGTTTGCCAACCTGTATTTCCAGATATATAAACAAAAGTGGCAGCAGTGGCCACAGGCATTCCTAAATTAGCAGTGCCACAGAAATAGATTGGACAAAGCTGCAATAACATTGTCATGAAACACAGACTGTGTGGGGTTACCATCCTTTGGGACTAAAGAGGAAAATAAATTAAGCCTTACATCATTTTTAATTCTGTGTCTGTCTGACGACCTTGTGACAATTGTTTACTCCTTTTATGGTAGCTATGTAATTCCAGATACATCAGAACCCATCCTATCAGTAGATGGGATTTTTAAACAGATTTTCAGTCATTAGCATCAGCAGTTTGCCTTTTCTTAAATTAACCTTTTAAAAGAAGTTGACTAAAGTTGGATAAAGACAATGTCACTTGCCAAATTTATTATTTAAAAACAAAATCTTGAAAATGTAACACGTCAGTTTTCACTCCATTTTAAAATCTTGAAAAGTTACTCAATTTAGTTAATCTATTGTAAAGCCGGGGAGAAACTTGACCAATGTTGAATAAAAATGTGTTGGATGTACTTGTGTGAAAATGAGCTTACTATTGCCTGTGCTAAATTCTTAGGACAGTGATTCCCAAATGGGAGTTGGGGGTGGGGGTGGGAATAGATCTTGAAGCAGGTAACACTTTCCTTTTTCCATCAGCCAGTACCTTGAATAGATTGAATGTCGCCTTGCAGAGGACTCTCATTGGTTGGATATCTGGAGCCAAGTATCCCAATGTGATCTGAAGAAAAGGTGGCTCAGAAGAATTGCGTCTTTGTTCTTATAATTACCTGTGCATGACTTTAGGAGGTGGTCAGAGATCCTCTTCTGATTCCAGTGTTGGAATTAGTGCCATAATCCATAGATCATTGCCCACAAGAAATTCTGTGTTTCACCTGGTAAAACAGGTGATTTGTGTCAGGTTGGGACTCCTAGAAGGTAGTGTAAGTTTAGAAGGGAGACGGAGTTCAGAATGTTTGAGAAACATGGAGCAGGTGTTCTTGTTCCAGTTAGTTCTTGAAATTCCCAAATTGTATTGTAGACATAACTCATCTTCAGAGCTGCTTACAACACAATCGCACGCCGGATCCCATGCTCGCTCCAGGCCGCTCTGCAGCAGACCGGAAGTCTACTCAGGGAAAGGGGACATTCATCCCCTTCTCCCAGTGTAGAGCTGGGAGGCTGCAATGGGCCTCCTCGGATTTCCGCCAGCTAAATAGCTGGTGGAAGTCCGAGGAGGCCGTGTAACGGCTGAACCGGACCAGCGGGAGACGGGGATATGGCAGACACCATCCCCACCCTCCCTGGGCCGGCTCGGCCAATGACCCCCCCTCGCTTGCCGCCCGGACCGCCCATGCGGCTGCTGGGGGATTGCTAACTTCCTCTGCCGGCCGCATGGACATCCTGGCGGTGGAGTGAGGGTGGCTGGCCTTGCGCTTGCCGCCCTTACTCCCGAGTCGTCGCAAACATGACACATTTGCAACTGCTTCCGGTGGCGGAGCACTTGCTCCGCCGCCAGTTATTTGCGCAGGATTGCACTGTTAGGCCAGTTACTTTTAAGAAACAGGCTATACTGTCTGAATATCTACATATTCATATCTACATATTTTTAATTTGCAGCTTCTTTGTAACGCTGGTCTTACTGAAGAAAAACTAGGTTTTACTTATGAAGACATCATCATATGGTAAGAATGCCACTTTCACCGTGGATTTCATGGTTCTTGTAATCAGTCATAGTGGGAGATCAGAAATCCCTCTCAGCCTTGATCAACTTGCAGGCTAGTAGAAAGGGAGCCCTGGCTCAGGGAAAGGGAGCCCTGGCTCAGATTCTTGCTGTGTGATCTTTCATTTCTTTCTCTCCAGTCCTGACCAATAGCAATTCTGCAATGTGAACTCTGCTTTGGTGGTGTGCATGGAGCAGAGCCGAGTGGTGGTGGTGGTGGAGAGAGGAACTCTAAAAGCACCTTCATCAGAGCCTGACTCCTTTGTCAGATGTATAGGGAGGATGCTGTGCTAGACTTTTTGCCATGCAGTGATCTGTTGTTTGCCTTTCACAGCAAGTATGAAATGGCTTGGGGCCGAAGCTTGGTGGTAGGAACACATACTTTGCATGCCAAAGGTCTCGGATTCAGTCCCTGGCATCTCTAGTTTAAAAGTATCTGAAAAAAGGCCATTGGAGAGGTCTGTGAGATCCTGCAGAGCTGCCACCTTCAGAATAGACAATTGACTCGACAGACCAACTGCTTGATTCAGTATAAAGCAGCTCCTTATGTTTGTTTTTGCAGTGACACACTGGAACAAATCCTTATTCTGTTAATAGTTAATACTCGCAGCGCTATATTCTTTTCTGCTAAGTCTGCTTATTAGAAGAAATCGGTCATTTTCTTCCCTTTCACTGCTAACATAACCTACAGCCTATAATTTACAGCTGAATTAGAACTAGTACTGAATAAGGCCAACCACCTGCTACGTTAAAATTGTTGAGAATTCAGTCATTGTATAGTCAGTATTGACTATAATGACTGGCAATGACTCTAAGGGCCCAATCCTAAACGTGCCCAATAGCGACGTACCTCCTGTGCTGACACTGACTGCTGTAAAGCAGTCAATGCCAGTCGCAAAAGGTGCTCTGAGAATGCGCTACACAGCACGCTGCCGGGGAGCACTGGGGGGAAGGCCTGTGCCTTCCCGCCTACTTTACGCTTCTCCCGCTGTTGGCCGGCGAAGGTAAGTCAGCAGGGGGAGGGCGGCCAGCAGGGGTGGTGGTGGACAGATCAGGCCCAAAGGTGTGGGATCTGTGGTACCAGCACTGCTGATATCCTATTCTCCTTTCCGGTCCTGATTCTGTGGCCCGGATCCACGTGGACCTGTGCCAGCTATTTAGCTGTTGCAGGTCTGAGTAGACCTGTCCACACTGCGGAGGCTTACCCCCAGGTAAAGGAACAAACGTTCCCTTACCCAGAGGAAGCCTCCCGGACTGCCTCAGCACCATAGGATGCAGCGGTTGCCATTTTGGCACTGCTGCATCAACTGGGGGGGGGGGGTGCGACTGAATAGGATTGGGCTGTAAGATTTCAAATAGAGATTTTTCCCAGCCCTGCCTGGAGATTCCAGGAATTGAACCTCAGAGTTTCTGCATGCAACACATGCATGCTGCTACTGACCTAGGATCCCACTTAATGGCAAATAAGTGCTCTTGTGGAGACACATATTTCCAAAATGCTTCTAGTTTAGTTCAGTTGGATTACTCCAGTAAGTTCATGTTCTTGTTAGCATTTATTTATTTAAATAATTTATATGCCGCCAGCGGGTGGCGCAGCGGGTTAAACCGCTGAACCATAAGCTGTCGATCGAAAGGTCGGCAGTTCTATTCCCGTGACGGGGTGAGTGCTCGTTGCTTGGCCAGCTCCTGCCAACCTAGCAGTTCCAAAGCATGTCAATGCGAGTAGATAAATAGGTACTGCTTGCGGGAAGGTAAACAGCGCTCTGTGTTCCAGCTGCATGCTACGCGCTGCGGCAAGGAGAGTCATGCCGGCCACATGACCACAGAGGCGTCTTCGGACAACGCTGGCTCTTCGGCTTTGTAATGGAGATGAGCACCACACCCTAGAGTCGGACACGACTGGACTTAATTGTCAGGGGATACCTTTACCTTACCTTTCTCCCAGCAAGGCGGCTTTACTAGGGCCACGTCTGAGTCAGGTCTTGTCTTCATTATTTAAAAGGTTTATACCCCTCCCTTCCTCTCCAGTACCTGTGCGCCCAGCTCTTACTTCGAAGGCCTTTTGGGTTCTAGACGTTCACATAAAGTGAGATTGCAGCAGGTTTAACTGTAGTAATTTCTGTCAGAACAGTTCTTTCACCACTTGCTGACTTGGCAGATGTATTTTACCCACACTGCCATTCTCGAGATTTTTGAAGCTGCTGTAGTGTGCTAAGAACCAAAACCCCTCTGTTTATAATACATCCTTTCATCCAAGGCTGTAGCCTGTATTACGTGTGAGATGAGGAAGTATGTGTCAAATATGCTTCCATAAAAGTGAAAACATACAGCTGCCCATGGTCAATTATAAATCTGAGATGTAGATTTCTAATAAGAAACTTCAAATGAGTCCAGAGAATGAAAACTAGGGCCTTCTATCTAATCTCAAAAATTACATTTGCAAATGGATAGAAGTGGTGTTTGTCTTTTGAATGTTTCAAAAAGAAACAAACTCACTCACAGTTAATGTATGCTGGCCATAAAAAGAATGAACCCTGCAAATCAGTGAGCCAAAAGACAGGTAAGAGATAATTTCCTGAAATAGCTACAGAGGTAAGTAAAACCATTGTCATTAACCAATGTGATCAGAGAGAAATATCTTTCAACCCTCAATGTGGTGAACAATTGGCCTCTGTTTTACAAGCAGGACCATCCAGCTGAGCCTGAGTAGTATAAGCTCTTTAGCGCTGGAATTTTTTTTAACTAAAGAAGCTTCAAAACAGGAAGTGTTGGCGTGCGCACACACACACACACACACACACACACACACACACACTCAAATGTCATTCAAATAATGTCATCACATAATGTGAAATTGTAAGTATTGTTTAATGTTATTTAAACAGCTGGATTGTTTTTTAGGAATTGGCTTTGGAGGGAAATTTCAGCCAGTGTTGAAGTGTAAACCACATTATTTGCTACTAGTCTGTTTTAAAGTTTTGAGTTTGGAATTGTGAAACTATTTAAAAAGGAAACAGATCTTTCTTCTTTGCCCTGTTCATCATAGCAGGTAGTCCAGCTTGTTTTCAACATTAATACTTTAGGAGGTTTTTGCCAGGGAGAAGAAAATGTTAGGAAGAAGGGGAAGGTTTGTTGTTCATTCAGACATCGAAGTTTTTCTCATCTTGGGCGTTAAAAGGCCAAAGTAAACATCAGGTCACCAGAGCCATTTATTTGACCACCGATCTGCTCCAATCGCATAGAAAGGGAAGGGAGTGTTGAAAGTGGTCTGTATACAGTTGGAGAGGTGCCCCTCAGTATGTAAAACCTACATGATTTTCTCATCATTTATCTTGTAGCTTGCGGTTAGCTTTACTGAATGAAGCAAAAGAGGTGCGAGCAGCAGGGCTACGAGCCCTTCGATATCTGATCCGAGACTCTAGTATTCTGCAGAAGGTGTTAAAATTAAAAGTGGATTACTTGATAGCCAGGTAACTTGCATTACGTTTTGGAATTCCTCATGTTTTGAGCAATAAATTGCTATTTGTGTGACTCTTGAGCCTTTCATAAGAACATAAGAACATAAGAAGAGCCCTGCTGGATCAGGCCAAAAGCCCATCTAGTCCAGCTTCCTGTGTCACACAGTGGCCCCACCAGATGCCTCAGGGAGCACACGAGACAACAAGATACCTGTGTCCAGTCGCCACTCCCTTGCACCTGGCACAGAGAAAACCCACTTCTAAAACCAGGAGGTTGCTTATGGCTTGTAACCTGTGATGGTCTTTTCCTCCATGAATTTGTCCAAACCCCTTTTAAAGGCATCTAGGCCAGGTGCCATCACCACATCCTGTGGCAAGGAGTTCCACAGATGAATCACACGCTGGGTAAAGAAATATTTTCTTTTGTCTGTTCTAACTCTCCCTCCACTCAATTTTAGTGCGTGTCCCCTGGTTCTGGTGTTGTGCGAGAGGGAGAAGAATTTCCCTCTATCCACTCTCTCCATCCCATGCATAATTTTATAAGTCTCAATCATGTCCCCCCTCAGGCGCCTTTTTTCTAGGCTGAAAAGCCCCAGACGCTGTAGCCTTTCCTCGTAAGGGAGGTGCTCCAGCCCACTAATCATTCTGGTCGCTCTTTTCTGCACCTTTTCCAATTCAGCTATATCCTTTTTGAGGTATGGTGACCAGAACTGGACACAATACTCCAGATGTGGCCTTACCATCGATTTGTACAAAGGCATAATGATATTGGCCGCTTTATTCTCAATCCCCTTTTTAATGATCCCGAGCATGGAATTGGCCTTCTTCACAGCCGCCGCACACTGGGTCGACACTTTCATCGACCTGTCCACCAGGACCCCAAGATCTCTCTCTTGATCCGTCACAGACAACTCAGAACCCATTAGCGTATATGTGAAATTTTGGTTTCTTGCCCCAATGTGCATCACTTTGCACTTACTTACATTGAAGCGCATCTGCCATTTTGCTGCCCATTCTCCCAGTTTGGAGAGATCCTTCTGGAGCTCTTCACAATCCCTGCTGGTCTTTACCACCCGGAAAAGTTTAGTGTCATCTGCAAACTTGGCCACCTCACTGCCTATCCCCAAGTCCAGGTCATTTATGAATAAGTTGAAAAGCACCGGTCCCAAGACTGATCCTTGGGGCACACCGCTTTTCACCTCTCGCCATTGTGAAAATTGCCCATTGACTCCCACTCGCTGTTTCCTGGTCTTCAACCAGTTCCTAATCCACAAGAGGACCTGCCCTCTTATTCCCTGACTGTGGAGTTTTCTCAGGAGCCTTTCATGAGGGACCGTGTCAAACGCCTTCTGAAAATCCAGATATATAATATCCACGGGTTCGCTCGCATCCACATGCCTGTTGACCTTTTCAAAAAATTCTAACAGGTTTGTGAGGCAAGACTTCCCCTTGCAGAAGCCATGCTGACTCTCCCTCAGCAGAGCTTGTTCTTCTATGTATTTTAAGATTTTATCCTTAATGAGACTTTCCACCATCTTCCCTGGAACAGATGTTAGGCTGACCGGCCTGTAGTTCCCCGGGTCCCCCCTCCTTCCTTTTTTAAAGATTGGCGTGACATTAGCTATCCTCCAATCCTCTGGCACAGTGGCCGTTTTAAGGGACAAGTTGCATATTTTGGTCAAGAGGTCAGCAACTTCATTCTTGAGTTCCTTCAGAACTCTTGGGTGGATGCCATCCGGGCCTGGTGATTTATTGATCTTTATTTTGTCAATTAAGTCTGAGACGTCTTCTCTTTTAACCTCTATTTGACTTAATTCTTTAGTCAGGGGAGACCGTTCCGGCAGCGGTATTTGCCCGAGGTCTTCTGCCGTGAAGACAGATGCAAAGAACTCATTTAATTTCTCTGCAGTCTCCAAGTCCCCTTTTATCACCCCTTTCTCTCCCTCACCATCCAGCGGACCTTTCATTTAAGTAGATCTGGACCTGCCTATCAGTTGAATTGTAGCACGTCACCTGATGTTGCAAGCCTTGCCTGCAACAGCTGTGTGTCGCTTCAATATAAACTGTAGTTGCAGAAAACAAACTGATAACTAATTATTGATTGTACAACCTAATTTGTGGTGGCATAAGATAGGATTTTGGGTGTAAAACTGTGTTTCTGTTAAAAAAGAATTGACTGTTTTTAGGTGCATATAGAAACATCCCCCATGTGTTGGATGACTATACTCATGTGCACTTTTAACTGTTTTCTGACTGAAAAAACATTATGCATGATGAGGGTTGTAAATGAGTTTTTGGGGAAGCATTTCTTAATAGCCATTAGCCTCTTTATTATTGCAGTTGAAAGCATATAACGTAAAAAAGGTGGGTAAGCTAAGCAACCTGTTTTAAAATTAGGGTGAAGGTTGGTCTCAGGTGGACTGCCACTTACTCTCTTGAACCCGATTCTTGCTCACATCTGTTTAAAAATAATGTAATAAACGCAGATATCAAACTTGGAGAAAACCTAATTGCCCAGCTTGACTTTGTTAGACTAAGATCTTTTTCCTAATGGCAGAAAGGAGATTTCCTCTTGTTTTTTTTTAAAAATGTGTATATTGAATGAATCATTCTATTACTTTGAGAGTAGCTATGGATGTTAATGTTCCCACACAGCCAGCCAAGTACATGGTTCCATCTGTGTTCAGCTGGCGATCATAGTGTCTGAATGGAAGGTTGAGGATCATTGGGCTGGTGGGAAGGGCTTTGGTGCAAACAGCTTTTCATTTTGCCTTGGTCATCTCAGTAATGTGTATTCTCTACTTTGAAATATTAATCAATACATCTGGCACATGATTTAACATTGTTGTGTTTAAATGATTTACATCTTGATTCACTGTTGCACTTTAGGTGTCCAGAATAGCCCAGAATGTGTCCAGAATAGTCCAGAATGTTGCACTTTAGGTGTAGGATAAACCTGAGATTGCATTTTGCCATCTGAATTTTAACTGCAAAAGATGTATGTCTAAGCTACCTTCTCGATTTTTTTGAAAAAAATTAATTGTAGGTGCATCGATATACAGCAAAGTAATGAAGTAGAAAGAACGCAGGCACTTCGTTTAGTCAGAAAGGTATGTTAACTGATTAAACTGTACACTGCAGTTTTGCACTGAAAAATCCATTACAAATTCATCCACCACGACTGCTACTGTCATATACAAGTTGCAAACACCTCATTTCCATGTTGGGCGGAATGGCTCTGGGTAGTGGTAAAGTTCAGCTACTACATTGCAAACAGTTGCATAAATATGGAAACAGAGTATAGAAATGGAACTACTTTTGATTAATAAACAAATCAAGTCATTTAGGAGTTCTCGGAGCAAAAAATTATCATTTTCGGCCAACAAGTATTGCAATACATTTTCACATGTAATTGCTAATTTGATGCAACTTTTTAAGATTTAAAAAAAATTTTTTTCAAGCACAGAATTTTCAAATGCACAAAATTAAAACATAAGCTCAAGGTATAGGACACACTAAAATGGATACAGAAAAGCTGTGGAACTTGTTTTTATACTTTCTCTCTTCGTTGTGGATTTATTATGATGCTGAATATTATGAATATTTATTGTTGTTGTTGTTCAGTCGTTAAGTCGTGTCCGACCCTTCATGATCCCATGAACCATATCCCGCCAGGCCAGTAGTTCACAAAGTGATTGATATAGCTAAAGAAATGGCTCCCTGTCCCCCAAAGACTCACAAATAAAAAAGATGCCAAAGCCACTGGATAAGGGGCCATGCTGTGGTGAAGAGGGACATTTATACTGTGCTGTCCTATCCCCCTTGAAAGTAAGACTGCAAAGGTTGTGCTAAAGCAGTTACCGTATTTATCGGTGTATAATACGCACCGGCGTATAAGACGCACCTTCCTTTTGGCCCTGGGTTTCAAGAAAAAAACATTTAAAGCATTTTTGGGCCACTTGGCCACTTACTGCTTGGCTGCTTAATTAGCTAATTTACATAAATTGCAGAAAAATACCAGGATCTCTTTTAAAACACACAGCAATAAGACACATGAACAAAATGCATCAGAACATAAATCCCAAGTACAAAAAACCCCCAGACTCAACTCTTTTTCCCCCAACCCACCCATGCACAGTTTCCAAAGTAAAAAAACATTTACCCCAAGTACAAAAAAACCCAGACTCAACTCTTTTCCCCCACCCCACCCATGCAGTTTCCAAAGTAAAAAACATAAAAGTACAAAAAAAAACCAGACTCAACTCTTACCACCTTACCCACCCCCAGACTCAACTCTTACCAACTCTTAAACAACATAAATCCCAAATACAAAAACCCCAGACTCAACTCTTTTTCCCCTCCCCACCTAACCTATGCACAGTTTCCAAAGCCTCCCAACTAGGCCCAGTTCAGAAGCTTATCCAAGCTGCCTTCATTCAGCATCCAGGAGAGCTGGGAAGACCACTCCCTCTGCAGCTCAGCTGAACTGAACTGAGCACAGCGCCCTCTGCTGGCTGCTGAGAAGCTCAACTCATGCACGTGCATAAATTAAACCCGACAAACAGCTGTAGATCGGATAGATTAGTCAGGGAAGAAAGCACAAGGGAGCTCTCCCGCTCCGGAAAAATCCGGGTAAGCCTAAAAATGCTTTAAAACGGGCGGGGGGGGAAGGGATTTTTTAGTATTGGCGTATAAGACGCATCCTACTATTTTGGGTCACAAATTTAGACAAAAAAAGTGTGTCTTATACGCCAATAAATACGGTAATAAATAAGAAAATTAGCTAAAGTAGCCCAGAAGCTGCTCTTTGGCATATGTATACCTGGATATTAGGATGAGGTATTGCAGAGTGCATTTGAAAGGAGCAATGTGACAAAGGTGATTGTGAGGTTTGGTTTCTGCCATTTTCTAACATAGCAAGTTGTAGTTGATGACCTGTAACAGGAAATATGTAATTTTTCAGTAAAATAAAACAAAATCTGGGCGCAAGAGAGTTCTCGCTATAAAAGATCACTTGTTTGTACTTTCCTGTCTGCCATGTCATAAATTCTAGAACACATGGTATTGTTTTTGTGAAAGAGGTTAGTGTACCTATTCTGTCTCCAGTCACATGTTATGATACCAAGAACAAGAAGAAATTAAATGAAAGTTTGTCTCATTTTAGGTGGAGGAAGAACATGGATTTTTCTTTGAAGTGTAGTCTGAAGGAACTTCCTGTTCTGTGGGTAGCAGATCATGATTTACAAAGCAATAGTTTCTCAAAAACATTATACATGAACCTTTTTGTATGCTGTCAGTTCATCTTATATAGACGTGTTGTTGAAAGGTGAACTGTAAATAAAATTTCTGCCTCCTTTCTCTCTTGTCTTTAGTACCTTTATAGAAAAAGATTTGAATTGTGTATCATACACAGTAGGGCAGGTGATAGAGGGAGAATTGTAGGAGCAACAATCAGATTTTCACTCAGTGTAATACAGAAGCAAAAACAACAGTCTTGTTACACCTTAAAGATTTTAGCATACACTTTCCTGAATTAGAATCCACTTAGACGCATAAAGTGCTGTCCTCGGTAGGTAGGTGTGTGTGTGTGTGTGTGTGTGTGTGTGTGTGTGTGTGTGTGTGTGTGTGTGTGTGTGTGTGTGTGTGTGTGTGTGTGTGTGTCACACACACACACACACACACACACACACACACACACACACACACACACAGAGTATACACATAGAAGCCATACAGTATACAGGTGGGCCCCCATATCCGCTGGGGATATGTTCCAGGCCCCTCCGTGGATAAGAGCGAACACCCCCTCCATGGTTTCCTGAGGGCCCCCCCCTACCTCCCCTGCAGGCATGCATGCTTGCCCCCCCCCCAGCTCTTATTTTTCTTTCAGCAAGCTTTGTTTCTTCCTTAAAACAAACAGAGAAGCAGCCTCCATTGCAGGCAAGTAGAACGAGACTAAGTCCTAGAGAGGCTCTGCAAGGTTTCTGTTAACCTTGCAGAGCCTCTCTAGTACTTAGTCTCGTTCTACTTGCCTGTAATAAGCAGCCAGAGGCTGCTTTTCCTGTTTCTTTAAGGAAGAAACAAAGCTTATTGGGGAAAAAAGTAAAAGCCTGGGGGGGTCCCAACGATCCGTGGATAACTGAAACCGTGGATAGCGAATCAGTGGATATGGGGGCCCACCTGTACACATAGAAGCCAGAGAAAGAGAAAATGTTGTTCAAGGTGGGGTCAAAAGACTATGTGAAGAAAGAGGTACAGTAGTGATCATTATAATGATATGCTATTATTATAGTATGCTACTGTGAAGTACTGAAGAGACTAGTACAGGGAGGTTCAGAGCAGCAGTAATAGAAACCATCTTACTGGCTATGGAAGACTTGTCTCTTACATTGTACATGTTAATGGTCACTGACTACCTCTTCCACCTTTGTTTTTGCTGCTACAGATGACACAGCTACCCTTCTGGAAATGAGCGCCATTAGTGCTGCTTAATAACCCTATTGTATAATGTAGCGCACACATTCCTGTAACAGTGCAGTGATAAACTTACCCCTTTGTATTTTTTGGCAGATGATCACTGTGAATGCTTCGCTGTTTCCTAGTTCAGTTACCAATTCCTTGATAGCAGTTGGAAACGATGGCCTTCAAGAGAGAGACAGAATGGTTCGAGCATGTATTGCTATCATCTGTGAACTGGGTAAGAATCTTGAAGAGTATTTAGCTCACTGTAGGGGACTGTTTCCAAATGAAGTTAGTCATGATTACATTCTGTTGTTCCAGCGTGTTAACTCATGACAATCTAAGAATTTGTTAGAAACTTACTGAATTGACTAATGCAGTGGTTCCCAAACCTTTTAGCACCGGGAACCACTTTTTAAAATGACACTCTATCGGGAGTTACAAGACTTAAAAAAGGTCACCTAGGTTACGAGACTTATAAAAGGCGATCTAGAAATAATTTATTTATAAGTGTTTGTTTGTTTGCAAAAAAAAAACCCCAACTCAATCCATTTCTCGTAATGAGGCAGCCCTATTGAATAGCCTCAAGACTTGAGGGGTTTAGTTATGTGACCCAGCCTTCACCTGCCCCCCACTACCTGTCATTGATACACTTGTGGAAAAAAAACACCCCATCTTGCCTGGCTCCCAGCCTGTGCCTGTGTGCAGTGAGTCACCAACACCCTGCTTTGCCTGAATGCTGTTGAGACTCCCCTTGTGACTTGTCCCAGTCCCTCCCCTGGCAAAAGTGTTCCTTAAAGCTGACAAATGCCCCCATGGGGACTCAAAACCTTGCCATGGAAGGGCTTGTGTTCTTGCGTCACATGGCTGCCCTCTTCCAAGGGAGTTGTCTTTCTGCCTGTGCTCTGCTTGGTATTCTTTAGAAGTATGTGTTTATATGGGTTTGATGAGGGAACTTCTTGAACCCTGGGTACAGGGGTCCCTAGCAGTTCTTTGCCTTTGCCCCTTTGCTGCTGATACCACTGTGAGTCTGATGGTGCGAGGGTTGGCATGGCATCCTTGTGTCATGTTGTGTTTGTGTGCAGTGTCCTTGGGACATCTCCTCATGGTTGAGGTAGTGTGTGTGGCGTTTTTCGTTCTTCGTGGCTAGCTGGGGTGTGCTCCCTAGCATTGGTCACTCATTGGCCCTGCATCTGCCTCTATTCTCTGCTCAGTTCACCCTGCCTGGTGCTTCTGTTGCTGCCAGTGTTGGGGCTGATTGGATGCAGTGATTGGTTCCTTAGACATCACATACAGTAGATGACATACGGATGACGCACTGACTTCACAGCAATGACATGCGAGTGTCACACAGATGCAGCTTTGTCATGGTTATGACATACCAATGTCACACAGATGATACGCTGCCATCAGGACGGCGCTCCATGGATGTGTTGGTATTTCAGTGGATGCTGGGAGTGTTGCTGGGAAGGGTCAGGACAGACTTCTTTTGAATCATTCTTTTGAATCAAACTTCAAATCAGCATACTGTAGTTGGGCAAGCCGCCTTGGGCATTTGCCTTTCGGCATGGGAAAAGGTGGGATATAAATTTTTAAAATTTAAATAAATAGTTTTAAATGTCAAATTGAAAATGTAGGTGGATTTGCAGTGTGAGTTCATTATATCATCTTGATCACGCTGACAGTAACATTCAGGTAATTTAGATGTTGGTTCTGTAGTTTCATAACATCTAATCTAGTGAATTTAAGCTTTTCCAACATTTCATACTGAATTGTTACATTCATTGGAAAGCCGAAATATCGTTCTGTAAATGCGGATGATGTCATGCAATATTAAAATGTAATATTAAAGTGTATCGTTCTTTTCTTTCAGCAATTCAGAATCCAGAAGTAGTTGCTCTTCGGGGTGGGCTAAGTACCATTTTGAAAAATGTGATTGATTGTCAATTAAGTCGCATAAATGAAGCTCTTATAACGACTGTCTTGCATCTTCTCAATCACCCAAAGACTCGGCAGTATGTGCGAGCAGATGTAGAATTAGAGGTAGGAACGTACTTTTCTTCCATCTTCCTGTAACTTTCAATTGAAAAGAGATTTTTGCCCATGCTAAGTATTGTCATTTATATAACTTCATGCTACATAATTAGCTTTAAATACTTAGTGGATGAGTTTACAAATGAGACAATTTTAGGAAAATACTTTCTATATTGTCAACGTGTTAGAAATGATAAAAATAGTGGGGGGGAATACTTGTTCTACATAGGTAAATTTTGGAACCATATAGTTACTCCGATGTTTGCACAGAGCCTGCAGTCGCGTTCAGTGCCTGCGCGAAGTTCCCTGACGCTGGACGCGACTTCAAAGCCCTCCGGAATCATCCGAGTTCCTCTGTTTCCGGAGGGCTTTGAAGTCGCGTCCAGTGTCAGGGAACTTTGCGCAGGCGCTGAACGCGACTGCAGGCTCTGCGCAAGCTTCGCAGTTGCTGCGATGTTTGCGCAGGGCTCCCTGGTCGCGTCCAGTAGGCGCCGAACGTGACTGGGAGCTGGGGCACCCGAAGATTGGAGCTGCAGAACAACAACTAGGTAAGGAAAACTGTTAAAAGCAAGACAGTTTTTACACTATTCGCTCCATAAGACGCACAGACATTCCCCCTATTTGGGGGGGGGGGAGTGCGTCTTATAGAGCGAAAAATACGGTATGTATATGAGCTCTCTGCTGTCCTGTTTATAAATATTTGAATAAACCTGTAAGTCAGGTTGCAACATAGTTCATAATGAAATAAAACTACAACTTCTAACAGGAGAAGATTTTAGTCTTTAATTTCTGTTGTAAAAACATTTATATACCACTTTTCATGTTAATTTCAAAACTGAAAAACAATACAGATCTAAAATATAATTGTTGGAATAAACCAGCCAACAATAAAGACAAAAATAAAGTAGTGACTGAACAGTTCATTTTCAAATGCCAATTGAAGCAGACAAGTTTTTGCCTATTTTGGGAAAGTTAGCAGGGATGTGTCTGCAGATGTCCCTTGTGATCTTGAGGCAACTTATGGCAACTTAAGATCATAAGATCTTATGTGCTGGGGGCTCATACAGATACATGAGCTTATATGTACAGTAATATGCTCAGGTGGCTTATATAGATATATAATGTGAATCTTTCTTTGAACTTTATTTTCCTTCTGTTCAGAGTGTTTGCCTAATAAATCCCAAAGCCAGTGTCTGATGATAATACAGGTTGCTTACTCTTTATCTGGACATTTTAAATACAGAATATTCAGAAATCCAGACATTTGGAGGGCTATGACTTTTTAAAAAATATTTTCTAGCACCTGGCTGGCATAGTAATGAGACATAAATGGTGTATATGAGACATAAATGAAGTTTGTGTTTAGACTTGAGTATCATCCCCAATATATATTTATGCAAATATTTCAAAATCCAGACAACGTCGGTCCGGATAAGGGATACTCAACTTAAGACCAACCGGACATGACACAGCTGTGAGCAGCAAGCTTTTGGGTTCCCCAGAACTCTTGATCAGACTTGATGTTAAGCAGAGTAAAAAAGGAAGGAGAGAAGCTGGGTATGTTTTAGGAACCCAAAAGTTTGCAGTTTAACGCTCTTAAGATGGAGCAAAGGAGGAGTTATACAGAATTAATTACATTAACCTTACAAGAATTGAATCCCAGTCTTGTTTTCAAACTTGGATTAGAACAAAACAGAATTTGTAGAGTATAGATGTGTCAACAAATCCTAGCTTGTTTGAAACCAGTATCAAAAGGAAAATCCTTCCTCCCCTTGCTCAAAGGGGGGGGGGGGAGTGTGAGAGCCCAAGACTTAGGAATGATGTATAAAACCATGGTTTAATCCTGGTCCTGTGTGAGACATTTCAAAATCTCTCTTTGATGTGGGTAGTGAAAAAGGTAAGCATTGAATAATTAAGAATAGTGGACAATGGTGGCCCTGGAAATGACCCTTATCTTTTTTTTTCTTTGTAGAGGATTTTAGCTCCCTACACAGACTTTCACTACAGACACAATCCAGACACTGCAGAAGGACAACTGAAGTAAGTACAATTGCTAATATGGTAGTCATGTCTTAGGGGACTTTGAGGTTGGTTGTATTTTCTGTTCTGGACCAGTGCTTTCACAGCATTCCATATTGGCACCCATGTTCTCTTCATTATCTACCTAACTTTAAATTTGAGGGTAGAAGGTCCCTCATCAAAACATTGTAGCATCTAACCAGCTACTAAAATGGATTTGTTTACTTTTATTAATTGGTCATGTAGGAGAAAACTTGTATGTTCCCTACCTTTCTGCATACATTTTTCTGTTCATTTGTTCCTCTTTTCCACCTCCTCTTTCTTCAATCTGTCCTTTGTTCCCCCCTTCTCTTTCTATTCCCCCCCCTTTTTGTCTCTCTGTTTCAGGGTTTTCCTATCATTAACTCTTTGCCTGTTGGAATCTTTCCTCCCCCCCACACACACACATACACACTTCCTTTCTCTGTGCCTGTCCAGTTTTTCCTATATTGTATGTTTCAATCTTCTCAGAGTAAACATGCCCTGGATGAAAGTAATAGGTTGCTGGGGCTTGGTGGAAGTCTTTGATTACTCCACATCTGGACATCCGAAATCCAGACTATTCTGAAATCCAGACATTTTGGGGGCTATGACTTTTTTTAAAAAAATAGTACTACTTCCTGCACCTGACTGGCATAGCGCAAGGCATGCTGGAGTACAAAATTATTTAAAATATTGTATAAAATTACCTTCAGGCGATGTGTATAAGGTTATATGAGACATAAATGAATTTCAGGTTTAGCCTTGGGTCCCATCCCCAAGATATCTCATTATATTTATGCAAATATGCTGAAATCCAGATAAATCCGAAATCCAGACAACTTCCCGTCCAAGCAGTCCAGATAAGGGATACTTAACCTGTTTTGAAACCACAGAATCCAAAGTTGTTCCATCACTTGGACAATGCCTGTATTATGTATATGGTTTCATCAGTTATACACTTTTTATGATGGCAAACGTTTACATATATGAAAGTATAACTTTTGTATTTTTGCATAATCTTGTTTTAACAGAGAGGACCGAGAAGCCCGGCTCTTAGCTAGTAAAATGGGAATTGTGGCAGCATTTCGATCATGGGCAGGTAGGTTTCCTATAGAAAACTGGATTTGCACTCAAAAAAAAAAATGTAAAAGAGACACCTGCAACAGTCACTGGAAATGACACTAACGGAGCTGGGCCTGAATAGGGACATTTGCTCTCCGCTGCTAAATATAGAGACATTTAAAAAAAGTCTCATAGCCCAGTCTCATTAAAAAAATGTATGTTTTTAACTCTCATAGCCCAGTTAACATGAGTACTATCAGTGAATATTAGTGTTTAAGTAAATCACTTGTGTTATCGTTATGTAATTTGATGTTTCATTTTGTTTTTAGGGATTATCAGTTTGTGCAAGCCTGGGAATTCTGGGATCCAGTCTCTTATTGGGGTGCTGTGCATACCTAACATGGAAATACGGGTATGTGTTTTGAGTTTTTCTACAGGAAGGTTTCTGAAGACTATGCTTCTTCATGCATGGTACTCCAGTATTCTTCTTGCGTTGGTGTAAAATGTAGGTAGTTCTGCCAATTTTGGTTTCCTCGAGAATCAATATTTGGTGTGTGGTGAAGACTGCACTCAAATGGTGGTCCTCTGCCTTTGCAGTGTGACCTACTGATCTGGAAGTGATACAGAACTGCCAGTGCTCAGAACTGCTAGTGCGTGGGCCTCCAAACCCAAGCCTGCAGGCCGTATCTGGCGCACCAGAAAACGGCGTCCGAGCGCGGCGGTGATGGAGCTTACCGTTCCGCGTCGCAGCCAATCTTTTCACAAACTTTTCACAAACTGCTTCCGCTGCACGTCACTCCAGATGGCTCTGCACCCCGATTTCCTGGGGGAAGAGACTGCCCGGTGTGAATTTCTGCAAAGATCAGGTGTGACGATAGGAGGTTGCGGGGCGGAACAGTAAGCTCCGCCACCGCTGCACGGCACCCGGACGCCGTTTTCAGATGGACGGCAGGCCACAGTTTGGAGACCCCTTCTCTAGTGCAATCTTCAGTGGGATGTACCTAAGCTTCAGTGAGGATGAATAGTATTGGAGCTCAAGTAATGAATGTAGTGTATGTAGTGTAATAATATATAGTGTAATAATAATACTAGTATTTACAGTTGAGGCTATCCTTCCTAGTTGCCTGAAGAACCCTCAGGGTTGGGCAACAGATGGCAAAGACAGGAAAGTCACCAGTGAGAAGCTGAGTCTCTGGAATAGTCCTGATGGGAGAGAGTGGGCAAGGTCTTGGACATTCAAAGCTTGGCACCTAATTTAGAGTGAGCCTCCTCTGAGGCTATGGGAGTGGGTCAGCCCCCCACCCACTGCAGTGTGACCCAAATCATAGAATTAGCGTGCAATCCTATGCATGTCTATTCAGAAGTAAGCCCCAGTGTTCAGTGGTCCTCACTCCAAGGTAAATGTGTATAGGACTGCATCCTTATTACTTAAATATGATGAGAACACAGACTGACCTTAAAGAGGATGAGCAAGCAGAAGAGCAGTTGGAACAGATTATTGTAGGAATAAAAAGTAGAAAAATACAACACACATGCACTCTCCCCCCCCCTCCCCTAAAAGGAACTTGCCGAGTCAATATCTCTGAATTGAACAGGCAGTATATTGGTTGGTATATTGAACGGTAAACTGTATAAAGGCTAAGAATGCAAAAACTGTATTTTATGGTGGCCTTGTTTCTAAAAGACAATGAATCTGACCAAACACAGGCACAGATCAATGTGCTGGTGCTATAATGCCCTAAGTGGTTTAGGACCTAAATACTGTACTGGAATGATCATCTTTCTTGCATTAGTCTGCCTATCCTGTAAAGGTCATCATCACATGTAACCCTGTTGCGGGTACCATTGCCCTTTCACTTTTGGCTGATGTTGGCCACAGCTGGGCCTTTTCTCTTGTAATCCTTAGCCTCTGGGACTCTCTTCCCCTGGAACTCTATTCCCCTGCCCCCTCCTTGCTGGCTTTCTGCTAGGGTTTGAATATATATATTTTTCTTTTAATTGCTGTGTCACTGGTTTCTGTTGGCTGCTTTTATTGTACTGATTTTTTTAAAATGTTTCATTTTGTCTTCTAGTATGTGAGCTGCCTTGAACTCCCTAAAAGGGGAGAAAGGCATGATAGAAATCAAAACGTTTATTTATTTAGAAGATTTATATCAGGTTTTTGTAACTATTTCTTTTTGTGTTTATAGCGAGGCCTGCTTGAAGTCCTTTATGATATATTTCGCCTTCCTCTTCCTATTGTAACAGAAGAATTTATAGAAGCACTTCTCAGTGTAGGTTAGTATTGAATTTAAGGAAGTGGAAGACTTCTCTTTATCATTGGGGGTAACTGGTGCATTTCTTGACCAACTTCTGCATCCTTAAGTCCCACTATAATCAGTAGACGTGTATAAGATTACAATAATTAGTAGCATTTTCTCTGAGTGAACTTGAAGGGTGATTTTTAAAAGCTATTGATTTTTTTCAAGTAGTTTGTCTATGCCTTACGACTAAAATGAAGCCCAAGTGAATATCTGTGAATACAGTTAACGCTTTGTATGTTTTGCTACCAACACTTTACTGTATTTGTTTCATCCAGTTCCCCCCACCCTTTTTTTAAAAAAAAATCCATAAATTAAACATACTTTTTTATTTTAAGCAGTGCTTTTCAGCTTTTATTTGTATTAATTACACTGTGCAAAACTATTGTTGGTGTTTGTGGAGCTAGTTATTAGGACTCCACTTCTAAGTTCAATTATCAGGAAGTTGTCATATCACTAAAGAGGGTTTTATTTCTCTGTAGTGTTCCTTACGGTGGTTGGCAGGTCGTTGTAAGAGTTTCATCCTTGCAATGCTTGCTGCCTAGTTGGGTAGCCTGGCCATCTACTTGGCAGCAAAGGGTTTCTTTGCACCATTGCCTCATGTTGCCTTTCATCAGTTTCATGTTGTGTTACTTTGATTCTTGTCCTCTTATCCTGTTTGTCTGTCTCTGTTTCATTGCCACTCTTTGTGCATCTGCGGTGCATGTGTGCAAAACAACAATGCAGCAATAATTAATGGACAGGAATAAAGGGAACATTATGAAGGTCAAGCAACAGCTTGAAGTGCTAACTCATGAATACGTATATTACTTGGTCTTCATAGTGTTTCTTTTTTTTGTCTGTGAAGTGATTCCTTCGCTGCTCAATCGTACACGTGCACCGCAGATATGCAAAGAGGTGGCAGTGGAACAGAGGAAGACAATAAGATGACAAGAAACATAAAAGTAAAACAAAATTCAATTAACTGAGAAGCAGCAAGGGCAATGGCACAGAAAACCCTAACATCTTGTTTTGTGCACAGCTAGATTAACTGTGAAACATCATTATTTTGTGAAATGAGTACTGTATTTCATGCAAAACACTTTTTCTTTTGTTTTTAAAGCTCTTTTTATAGGTTGTTTAGTTTAGAATATGGTGCTTGTTTTCCTTATTGAATGATAGTGGAAGAAACTTTATTTCCAATAGGCAGCATCATGTAAAACTAATAGTCTGCCCAACGTAAAAAGCAGAGAAATTGTGTTTCATACAAGTTAGGGAGATCTAGAAGCCTAGAATAGGGTTCAGCCTAGGACGCCTTAATCCTTGTCAGTGTTTCCCAAACTTCTAGTAGCTAAGGCACGCTCATTTCGAAATTAAATTTGAGGCAACACTTTACTGTGGGCCAGTTCAGACAGTATTTTTTGTCGTCTGACCCCATGTTTTAAAAGACATGTACACTCCCATTGCACAGGTCCTGGCCTCTCCCCTTGCTTTTCCGACATCCCTGGTAAGTATTCCTAATTGCATGGGAGGCAGTTCGTCTCAGCCATCCACTCCCATGTAATTAGGAAGGCCTGCCAAGGAAGCAAGGGGATGGACCAGTACAGATGTACATTTGTGGCATGCACATTTTTACTGCATGGAGCCAGATGATAAGGGTATCATCTAAACCAGCTCTCTTACACCTAAATATTGTGAAACTGTTGCAAAGCAAAAAATACTTCTGCTCTTTCATACTCTCAAGTGTCAGGGTAAAAACGTACTTGCCTTCAAGACAGGTCAACACCACCTCCGTGCTTTGCATGCGTCCCTCTTCTGTGTATGAGTCTTGATTGCATTTCTCTGTTTGATAAATGTGACGATTTTAAGACATGTTGTAATTTAGACCTAACTCATAATGTGATGGACTAAGTATGAGCTTCATTAAGAGAATCTCTGGGTGTAAAATAAATGATTTGTTTTTCCTTGCACACTCTTTCAGCATATGGCAAAGCAGGTCAAGCGCAAGAGCCCCATGCCCTGCTTGCACAAGCAAAATGCTTCTTCCATTCACATATGGAGCTTTCAACAGTGGAAGCGCTAGTTGGGCTGCTACTCAGTGAGAGAGACAAATAAATTAAAAACAAACAAACTAATGAAGGTGACAAGCAACGATGATGCAGAAATGCTCTATTTCTCTTTTTAAATCTCAAAATTTTCAAAATTGATGATTTTCTTTTTGTAGATCCAAGCCGGTTTCAAGACAGTTGGAGACTATCTGATGGTTTTGTGGCTGCAGAAGCTAAAGTTATATTACCTCACCGAGCCAGATCCAGGTATTAATTTATCCCTGAAAAAGTAACTTAGGTCTCATATTTTCCTCACATTACTAATGTGAAAGTGCGAGAGCGGAATAAAAAGTTGAAGCTAATTTTGTTTCAAATTAATCTAGACCTGACCTCATGGACAATTACTTGGCGCTGGTTCTCTCCGCTTTCATTACAAATGGACTCTTAGAAGTAAGTTCAGGTTTCTTATTTAAAGCTAGTTAGCTCTGCTTTATTGTGCGTATGTGAGAGACACCAGTGAGTTGATTAAAATAGATTTTCACTTCTTAATTCCTCCAGGGTCTAGTAGAGGTAATAACAAGCAGTGATGACCACGTATCTGTCAGAGCAACCATCTTACTGGGAGAACTTTTGCATATGGTAAGATAGGGCTTCATTTCACAACACTTTCTGATTTCTTAAATGCTTTACTCTGGAAGTTGCGAGGGTTGGATTTCATCTTCAACGATGGGACCAAGAAACTAATTTTTAAATGAATATTTTATCTTGAAGCTTATGCCAGTGCACACACTTCCTTCACTGTGTGCTTCTGTATTAGTAAAAGAGGTAGCAGGTTGTAAAAGCCTTCACAGTTGTTTCCTGCTGCTGTGAGCCAGAACCTGCCACCTTCCTAGGAACTGCTTAAGGATATTGAAAGAAGTTCCTCTCTCATCCTGTTCTCTTGCTCCAGATGTAGGAATTCTTGGGGGAAAGCAGTATGATTTTTCCAATGTTCTGCTTGTATCCCATTAAAGTGAATTAAGTTTTCAGTGAAAAGGGGAACCAAGGGCTCCATTTGAAGATCAAAGTCTGTAAAATGTCTTCTCTTTTTCAGGCAAACACCATTCTTCCCCATTGTCACAGCCACCACTTACACTGCTTACCAACTTTAATGAATATGGCAGCTTCTTTTGACATTGTAAAGGAGAAGAGATTGTAAGCATACATTTTAGTAAAATGCTGAAGGATTTGCTAAGTCAGGGACTAGATAAGAGTGTTCAGTATAACTGAATATCAAAGTGTGTCTTTTTATTGTATATTTATCTAAATGGAAATCTTTAGTTATTTGGAATTATAGCCCGTATTATGCCCAAGAATAAAAGGAAATGAGCATCACAGTCCAAATGTTTTTAAAGGATAACGTGTCTGAAGGGCACTCTCTACTTTCTCATTCGTTGTTTGAAAGTTTTCACTTGTTTTCAAAACGCGTTTGTATTTCTGTTTGGAGATTCAGTGCACATAGGTAAAAACTCTGAATAGTTTATACCATAATTTGAGAAGCAGGTATCTCTTATATTTGACGGAATTGCACATCATTCACAAATTTTATTTGGCACACTACCGTTAATGAATAATATGCTAGAAACACCAGCTCAAAAAGCTCTTGGGCCTTTGGTGTCCTTTTTGTTTTTCTTTTCTTTTTTCAGTAAAGTGGAAGAGTAGTAGTAATTCATAATATAGAGAAGGTTTTGGTATCTGCAATACTATTTTTTTCAGGAGGAAGAATTTTTTGTAACTTCATTTTTAAATCATAACTGCGAGTTCATTCATTTAAATTCATATTTGAGAAAATATATACAGTTGGACCTTGCTATCTGCGGGGGATCCATTCCGGACCGCCGCCACCCTGGGATAGTGAGGATCTGTAGATACCGGAGTCTGCCTTTAAAAACGCTGTAAAAAGGAAAGCCCACAATCCCCATTTCTACCTTTTAAGTAACCAAAACGTGACATTTTCAGGCTAAGGCTGGGAGGGGGGAAGAGCCTTCACGTGACCCGGAAGTGGGTTGTTTAGTAAGTTTGCAGAAACACTGCAGAGGCTTGAAAACGGCACGGTTTGGCTACTTAAAGGTAGAAACGTGGATTGGGGGGGCTTTCCTCTCCTTTTTACAGGGTTTTTAAGGTGGACCCCACAGATCCGGGACCCACAGTAAGTCAAATCCGCGGTTCCAGAATTCGTGGGTAGAAAGGGTCCACTGTATTATGAAACCTGCTGTTGGTATTTGTGCAGTTGATCCAATTTTTTTTAGTGTTTCACCAATGCAACAGATAACTACTGTTATCTGATGTTCTGTTACATACATATGTGGAAAAACTAAAATGAATTTAAAACTTGGCCAATCAAATACAGTTGGCTCCCTGTATACGCGACTTCAGCATCCACGGATTTGTCTCACTGCAGATGGTTTGCAAATAACGCGGCCAACTTTCTTTAAAAAGAAAAAAAGGTTAAAAAGCAGTTTGCTTACCTTTTTACTGCAAACTGCTGTGTTCTTGCTTATATTAGCTGAAATCATGCTCCGGAAGCCTCTTCCGGGTCGCACGACTCCCTCTCCCTTTCCCCAAAAGCTTCAGAATGCATTGCAACAGGTTCTGGGGCGAACCTGGGAGAGGGGAGTGGGGAGTATAAGCAAGATAACACACAGCAGTTTGCAGTAAAAAGGTAAGCAAACCGCTTTTTAACCTTCTCCCCCTTTGTTTAAATCAGGGGTGGCCAACCTTCCACCACTAGGGCCTCTGTGTTCTTAAGAGTTGTGTAGAAGACAGAATCTTGGCAGCTGCAATTGCTGATGGTGCTGCTAAAGCAGCTGCACCTGCTGAAATGTCCTCACCTATACAACCATTAAAGGTCTAGGAACATTCAAGGTTGGCCACCCCTGGCTTAAACATTTTAATGTTGGCCCCAGTATCTGTGGATTTCATTATCCGCGGGGGTCCCGGGAATGGAACCTCCATGGATACTGAGGGCCAACTGTAATCCAGAGGTGCTGAAATGTCATGAAAAATATAACAAGTGCATGTAAATTACTGTTGATGGAATACTTATTCAAGCTGGTATCTCATAACTCATTTCAAAATATAAATTGTAAGCAGAAACAACTCTTGGGAACATCTCAAGCCAGTTCATTCAAAAATGTACGAACAGGGCAATCAATACTTTCAGTGCAGTTAAGCCTCTTCTTCACTGTTTTATTTCAACTGAATTATTTCCATTTGAAATAAATGGGTCTAATTGTTCAGTGTGTCTTTTGAAATCACTGGCAAATCTACATTTTCATGGCTTAGAGTTGAATCCTTAATCATCCAGGTTCAGAACATTCAAATTCAGATACATAAAATTTCTCAGGCTTTTAAAGAGCATACTATCTAGAAAATCTGTGATAGTGATCATGGGCTAGAATGATACAAATTTGGCCTTTGTGTCATTCTAGCCCATGATCGGTACCACAGAAGTAGTTTTCTATAGTATGGTATTTAAAAGGGTGAGAAATTTTATGAGGGTGGTCAGCCTTATGCATTACAAGTATTTTCCTGCAAAATATTTGTGATTCAGCTTTTACTGAAACCCTGAAAGTGCAGTAGTGATGAGGGAGATCTCCTGTCTTGATTTTGTATGTACTTTCTGTGAAGCAAGTTGATTTGGTCTCGGGTTATATTCGGCCCAAATAAGCCTGGTTTGCAAGATTCATCACATTTCAAGTTCCAGGCGGCATCATACTCATGATGATGATATCAGAATTATGACAAGGCCGGGAGGCCTTTCAAACTCCTCTTTCTTGCAGCAGCAGGGAACAGAGGGATGTGAAGGAGAGGGCAGTGGCTTGGGCCTTCATTAGAACCTAAGTTTTTGTTTTACTAAACTTACCTAAAGTTTGCGTTCTCCAGCACAAAGATTCCTGGGAAATGTAATTTGCCAAGGGGATAAGTAATTTTATAGAAACGTATTGCCTGATAAATGTTGACAGTAAGAAAAATTTCCTCTGTAGACGAGCCAGTGCTGCGCTAAATTGCTTAAAACGCTTTCATGAAATGAAGAAACGAGGACCTAAACCTTTCAGCCTTCATTTGGATCTCATTGTTCAGAAAGCCATGTCAACGCATCAGAAAAGGGATCAATATCGTGTACAGAAGGATATCTTTATTCTAAAGGTAGAACGATTGTGTCAAATTGTCTCTTTGTAAAATTGTGACATTTCCATCTCTGTATGCATATGTGTGTTTTATAGAGACTTGTTTTAACCTTGACCTTCCAGGTAGGATGTGGGAATTTTGAGTTTATAGGAAGTTTACATGGAGTTTACACGGAGAGGATCTAGAAATGATGCATCTTGCAGTTGTTTTTAAAAAAATAAATTGGTCGTACATTTTGGTAGTGTTTAATCTAAAGCTAATCACTTATGAAAATCACACTTTAAAATAAATTTGAACAGTAGCTTCTAACATGGATGCAGCAAAGCAAGCATATTTTCTCTCAATTCTTCTGTTATAGGATACAGAGGAAGCGTTGTCAACGAATCTGAGAGATAGTCAAGTTCTTCATCACAAGGAGAACCTTGAGTGGAACTGGAATCTAGTAGGGACCATACTTAAGGTAAGAGGGAAGTTATATTCTAATTTGCTTTTAAGGATACATTAAAATGGTGTACAGTTCTTACAAAAACTTTATCTGTTGTCTTTTAGTGGCCAAATATCAACCTAAAGAGCAACAAAGATGAGCAATTGCACAGGTATGTAGCTATTGAGTAAAGTAAAATAAGGTCACAATTTTAGTTACAGAATATATTAAGATAACATTTTAACAAATAACTACTTTGGAATAAATTTGAAGACAATAAACCAGCAGTGTCTGAAATGTTTATAGGCAGAGCTATCGCTTAAATGTTTATAGGCAGAGCTATCGCTTAAAGCATGTTGGTTAATCAGCTGTGTCCCAGTTTTGAATTTCATTCCCTGCAAATGAAAGTATTCATTCAACTGATACTGAATCTTATTTTGAGAGAATATCTTATTATTTATAGTTTATAACATTTTTATCCCACGTTTCCCCTACTGACATGGGCGCCTAAGTCAGCTAACATAAAATATATACAATAAACTATAAAATGGAGCAATAAAACTAAACATAAATATTAAAACCGGTGTTAATCAAATTTATTTTTTTTAAAAAATGCATTTGTGCAGTAAACATTTTTAAAATTTAAGCCTTGTCCAAAATTTTCAGTACATACCGTATTTCTTCGAGTCTAAGGCGCCATCGATTCTAAGGCGCACCTTTACTTTCAGTACCACCAGCAGGGGAAAAAAAATCAATTGATTGTAAGACTCACCTCCCTTCATTGAATCTACCCCGCTCAGCACCAACTCTCCCCAGCATGTCTCCTGCAGCTGAGGATGACTGAGTGCACTGCCTTTGCATAGCATTTCTGGCCCTGCCAGAAAGTGCCATTTCCTTCGTTACCTGGGCTTGGGGGAGCTTCAGGGAGGCCTGCGCAACCCTCTGCAGGCCTCTGCAGGCCCCTCTGCAGGCCTCTTAGAACATGCGTCTTAGAATTGAAGAAATACAGTATATTTTGGATCTGGAAAGAAATCCATCTATCTGATCTGACACTTATATAAAAATAACTGGTGTAGATGGCTTGGCATACTAGCCAACCTGCATTTGTGGTAGCCACCAGTGTGAGTCTGATCACACCCCTTGAGTCTGATCTTGCAAACTCGGATGGCTTGGGAGAGAGTTTCTTTGGGACTTGGAGAACGTAAGGAACACCAGTCTTGGTGTGGGGCTTCTGCTTGCTGGTGAGTGGATTTGTGGAAGTCTGGGTGTAGACTAATGACAATAGGCTGTAAATGAGTACGTATATAGGAAATGATTCCTAAACGGTGGCCCACCCAACTGCTGGTAGTCGGTATAGGATAGTGCAGCAAAGAGGACAGGAAAATGGCTTCTTGGTTAAAAGGATTTTGTACTGTCCGATGAATTCTGAAGACATTCTAATTGTAGGTCTCCTCAGCAGAGAGTTTGAGATGCTACCCAGTAAAAATTCTGCACAGGACACAAATTATCTTGGTCTAATCCTGCAAGACTATTAGCAATGATCTAAATACTGTATGCAGTTTGTGTTATACATCCACAGTGCAAAAATTGCATACAAACAGCACTACATTGTGTAAACACCTTTTTTGTGTAAACATTGTGTAAACATCTAAAAACAAGCTATCTGTTTTTACCATTATCTTATGCAAAGGAATATCATTCTAAAGCCCTTATTTCCAACCATATATTTTAATGTATTTATATTTCTGTCTTAAAGTTCCAAATGTGCTCCCAAAACCAGAGGCATCTTCAAAGGGGGCGGTGGGCCCCCTGGCAGTGTGTGTGTGTGTCAATTGGCGGGGGTGCACTTTGGCTGTGCTGTCGCCGAAATTCAGCAGCGGTGTGAAAGCACACACACATGGCGTTTTCAGCCGTTTGTAGGCCATATGGAGCCTGGGAGGGCTGGCCCTCCCGGGCTCTGTATGGCCCCAAAACAGCCGGGGGGGGGGGGGGGCTTTCACGCCGTTGCCAAATTTCGGCAGTGGCATGGCGAAAGTGATGTCACCCCCAGGGGGTGGGGTTTGTGGCGTCACATGGGGTGTTGCTTCCACGCCCCCCCCACGGGGTATAGCGACGCCTCTGCCCCAAACAGCCTCTTTTTGTGCAGCTGATAGATTCCTTAACTACCAGATAGAAAGCAAGTAGCTGCATGCTTTTCCTCCCATGATATGATCTCAGGTTGCAGTTATTGTGGGGCAACAAACTAGCTTTGTTTTGTTTGTTTCGGTGACTCAGAGCCATTAGTGCCAATTAGTTAATCTCTGTCAGTATGACCACCAGCACTTGTGCAGTACTTTTTGTGGCTCTTTTTTATACAGGCTCTACTTTTGTAGGTTAAGAGCCTCTTGATGAGAGTGAAAGAGGAGAGTGCAAAAGTTGGCTTGAAACTCAACATTAATAAAACTAAGATCATGGCATCTGGTCCCATCAATTCCTGGCAAATAGAAGGGGCAGAAATGGAAGCAGTAACAGATTTTACTTTTTGGGGTTCCAAGATCACTGTAGACGGAGACAGCAGCCATGAAATTAAGACGCTTACTCCTTGAAAGGAAAGCTATGACAAATTTAGATAGCATAATAAAAAGCAGAGATATCACAATGCCAACAAAGTTCGTATAGTCATGGCGATGGTGTTCCCAGTAGCAATGTATGGTTGCGAGAGTTGGACCATAAGGAAGGCTGAGCGCCAAAGAATAGATGCTTTCGAACTGTGGTGCTGGAGAAGACTCCTGAGAGTCCCTTGGACTGCTAGGAGATCAAATCAGTCAATCCTAAATGAAATCAACCCTGACTGTTCCCTGGAAGGACAGGTACTGAGGCTGAAACTCAAATATTTTGGCCACCTAATGTGAAGAGAGGACTCTCTGGAGAAGACTCTGATGCTGGGAAAGATGCTGATGCTGGCAAAAGGAGAAGGGGAAGACAAAGGATGAGATGGTTAGACAGCATCACCGACGCAATGAACATGAAAATGAGCGAACTCAGGAAGATAGTGGAGGACAGGAAGGCCTGGTGGGATATGGTTCATGGGATCACGAAGGGTCGGACACGACTTAACGACTGAACAACAACAACAATAGTTTAGTACCTTTATTTGAAACCATGAATTGTTTATATATTATAGTAATGATTCAGTAGCAGTGCAGTGGTTAGTTATGTTCCCTTTAGGAAGGATTTTGAACTTTCATAGTGACCTTGCCAAGTCAATAATTAGCACATTTAAGGTCAACAATGTTATTGACCAATCCTATGCCGGCCTCCGTTGGCGGTACTGGGCTCTGTGCTGTCGCAAATGTGCCGTAAAGCACATTGCAATGGCGTGGAGGCCAGCGCCGGCAGGCCTCTGCTGGTGAAGGAGCAGCACCCGCCAGGGCAGGTGAACTCTACAGTGGGGAGGCAGGGGGAGGGCAGAATGGAGGTGGGGAGGGTGTGTTGCAGGGAGGAAGGCGGATCAGACCTGGGAGGGGAGTAGGCCCGGCGGCGGAGGTCTCCGCTGAATTCTATCTCCCGCCCTGGGCTTGAAAGCCTGATGGGGCTGCTTGGAGCTGTGCCAGTCACTTAACTGGCGTGCCTCGAGTAGCCCCACAGGGGCTGCTGGGGCTCGACACAGGGGAAGGGAACAATTGTTCCCCTTAAGGAAACATCTAGCCCCGCACAGGATACAGGACAAATTGCTTACCTATAGGTTACCTATTACCTATAGGTTTTTTTTATTGGTCATCTGTGCAAACAGATGACCCACATGACCATCACTTCTGCAGATATGACTTCAAGTGTTACCGCTACTTTTAATTATTTGATGGCAGTTTGAATTAAGGGGGCAGTCCTCAAAGGCATGGGATAAGGCGGGATATAAATTTTTTAAATAAATAAATAAATAAAGAACGGAGGGATCGGCTGTACTTTCTGCCCTTGAGTCTCACAGTGTGCTTGGGGTTCTCCTCCTTTAATGGCAGCAGTGGAACACTACAACACTCTAGAAGCTTCCAAGGTTGACACTGTGCATGTGTAAAAGGTTGCTACTTGTGTGCACAAATGACTGCTTGAAGAACTATAGTGACAGGTCAGCAACCTGCCCTTTTATTTCCCTTCACTTTTTGTGTGAGAATCTCTTGTATAGTTCTTGGTTTTTGGAAGGGCAATTCCCTCATATCTTATTGTTTTGCTTTGCCATCATTTTTAAAAGAAATTATGCATATTTTCTGCAACAAAGATGTTTGTCTTTTTTCCAGTTGCAGTTTTAAAAAACTTGTGTGTTCCCTGGTGATTACTTTATAAAAAGAAATTTGGTGAAATACATGAACCATCTTAGGAAAGGGGGAACAGGGACAGCAAAATTTAACTTGGCATTTAAACGTTGATTGAAAGTTAAAGCTGCTTAGTTCTCCGCGTGCTATCTTATCAATAAAATAAGGCAGTGATGTACGTATTTTCTAAAGCATGCAATCCAGGTTCAGTACCTCCTTCTTGTGCTTAATACTAGATTTGTACGGCGATTGATATATTTTTACAAGCCTAGCAGCAAATTGTATGCCAACCTGGATTTGGATTATGCAAAATCCAAACAGCTCACAGTAGTGGGTTGCCAGCTTACTGAATTCCTCCTCGAATCTGAAGAGGTAAGAGAAATTTTGTTTACCTGTAATTAAACTGACATCTTCTTGTATTTAGGCATTACTTTGGGAAAGGATTTTGCAGGTTCTAAAAGACTTGGCAGATAATTGAGTTTGCCAGGTCTAATTAAAGTGCAACAGGAATCCTTAATTCTGAGTCCTTTGGTGGCCCAAATCGTAAGGCACCAACACACCGCACATGTCTCGCTGTGTCGCGTCCTGGAGTCGATTCTGATTGGCCCAACGCGTTGCTCCCGCCCTGCCCCCACAACACTGAACATGGTCTCACTGGCCGAAGCTCGATTTATTGAAGTTGGAACGCACCACACCGGAATGACCTTCGGCCAATGAGAGACTGCGTTCGGTCTTGTGGGGGCGGGAACAACACGTTGGGCCAATCAGAATCGACATGTTGGCTACTCTGGGACGCGACACACGCCGGCGTGTTTGGTGTGTCACACCTTTTAGAGTAAGACTGAACTTATTAAATGTGTTAGGTTTGATCCAAAGAAACATGAATAGGTTTTCACTCATGCAGTGAAATTTTCCCATTCTCACTTTAGCCCTCGAGATTCTTTCCCAATTCTCTCTTTGGAATTTGGGAATCCTCCAAAATAGTGTGGGTGGTTGGAATCGGAGGGGGGAATTGGTGGAAATTGAGGTTGGGGGATGCCTTACATGACCCAGCACATTGTTTATACAGTGGCTGTGACAATAGACAGGCAAGTAATATGAAATGAAATTGGAAAAGCTCTGAAACATTAAAATACATTAATAAAATACCAAGGGTAACATTTAAATCTCTTGTTCTATTTCCTGTTCTTCCTTTGGTGTGTGTTTCAAAACTTAGAATCTAATGGGATAGGAAAGCACTAGGATGTTTGTTCCCTTTTGTAGAAATTTGTTCTTGAACTGCTTTGGTTTTTCCACTGCTAGCTATTACGAAAGTTGGACTGTCTAAGAGGAGCGTACAGTTGTGGCTTTCATAATCCCGACATGAATGAGTTAGTTTATGTAAAGACTATTGACGGCCAGCATCATAGCTAACTTTTCCCACTTTTCTCATATGGAGGAATTCTAGATCTTAATCTAAGTCTTTCTTTTTTTCGGGGGGGGGGGGGGGACTTCCTTGCATTCTAGCTTTAATCTTCATTCTATAATACATTTTAACTTACTGTTAAAGTATAGTATAGCAATTTTGTTTAAATTCCCATATGTTCTGGACTGTTTACAATAAAAGATTGCTTCTGGTTTCATTTTCTTGGTAGTGTTCAAGATTTGCTTTGTCTTGTGCCCAGAGGTGTAAATAGATGTCTTTTCAATGAGAAAAAAAAGCTTGCAGAAGCAATTGAAACTCTTTTTGTTCTTTCACTTTTTAAGCAGGATGGCCCAGGCTACCTTGAAGAGTTAGTAAAAGATATTGTACAGTGGCTCAATTCTGCTTCTGGAATGAAGCCAGAACGCAGTCTCCAGAACAACGGGTTACTTAACACTCTCAGTCAACACTACTTCCTCTTTTTCGGTACACTCTCCTGTCATCCTCATGGAGTGAAAATGCTTGAAAAATGCAACGTGTTTCAGTGGTAAGTATTCTATTTAGTTGTAAAAATGTCTGCAAGTACTTGTGTACTAGAGGCTTAAAAATGTTGGTTTTACTGTATATTAAATTTTTCTAGAGCTGCAATCTTTTGATCTCTTCGCATTCTCTTCCCCTGAACGTACATTATAGCTAGATGTGGCCAGTAAACACTAGTTTGTCTTTTTGAAGGAGAAAAGTAACTTTAGTTCTTGCTTATAAAACATTTGAGCCCAAAGAAGTGGGATGCAAGTATCATTAAAGTTGCAGGAGTCCATCCAAGCCATCTGTATTTCATCAATTTTGTATGCTTCAGCTTCATGATTTTAAAGTGTTCTAGAATCTAAAATGCAGAATTACATTTTATAAAGGTGACAAGTAAAACAATAGAATACTTTTCCCAAGTCAGCACATTTATACAATTTAATTTGTAGAGAAAGAACACCATTATTTTCAGCAGATATGCTTCTGTGCTGTAAAGATTGCATTATTGGCTAATTCTGCTTCCATTTCTTTATAATTTATATTGCTGTGTTTAGCCTCTGTAGTACTTTAAGAAAACTTAGGCAAAAGAGAGGACCCTGGCCGAAGAAGCTTACAGTCAAAACATTGACTGTGGAAGAAACAGATGGGCAGGAAAGGAGGGGCAGAGAGATTTTTTTAAAAATCATTCCTTGTGAACACACGTGTTCTTAGTAACCTCAGTCATGTATAGAGATGTACATATCTTACGAGGATTCCAGTCATGGTTAATGGTTTCTATCTCGTTTCAGTCTCCTTAATCTTTGCTCCTTAAAGAACCAAGATCACTTACTCAAACTGACCGTTTCTAGTTTGGACTACAGCAGAGATGGATTAGCAAGAGTTATCCTTTCCAAAATTCTAACTGCATCTACAGATGTAAGTGACAGGTAGCTCCTGTAAATTACAGTAGTTACATTTTGAACAGTATATAAATGTGTGTGGTTTTGTTTATGTATTCACGTGTAACGAAGCGGATAGAGTGTAGGACTTGGACCATGAAGAACTAGGTTTGAATTCTTGCTCAGCCTTTACCCTGAAGTTTGTTGAGTGACCTTGAGCCAGTCACTTTCTCTCACTTTACCCTACCTTACATAATTGTAAAGATGACTGGGAGGGGGGGAGGCTCTTTAGAATAAGGGAGGGGGGAAACGATGATTTAAAAAATGTATCTGCAACCTAGTACATGTGATGCACAATTCTAACCATATATCTTTATAACTAGGACAAGATCCAAGGAGAGTTAGCTGTGCCTTAGTCCCATGAAAATCAGTGGAACTTGAATAACTCAAGTCCCATTAATTTCAGTGGGATTTTAATTTCATTCAATCCTATACATGTTTACTCAGAAGTAAGTTCCATTGTGTTCACTAGGGCTTGTTCCCAGGAAAGTGTGTATAGGATTACAGCCTCAGTTATGACTGACTTTCTTTGTATCCAACCCATTGAGTGTAAATGCTTTGTAATGTCATCAAATACTGTACATTTTGTGACTACATCGAATTGTGCTCCAGCATTTTAGGTTTTTCATAAGCTGGGGCGGGGGGCGGGAATAAATCTTACCTTCATTTTTTTTAAATGTAATGACTGACCAATATGCAGGAGCCCCCCCCCTCCCCGTATCTGCGGTTAGCTGACACTGCGGAAAAGAGCGAACCCTATCCCAGCACCCCCTTCGCGCCCATTACCTTCATTCGTGTTCGTAGTGGTGGCGCCAAGGAAGCATGTTTCTCACTTTAACAAAACACTATAAGCAGCATGCTGCTTATTAACACAGAAGCAAGCAAGCAGCCTGAATGCTAGAGAGGCTCAGCCCAAACGTTGTGCCTCTCTAGCAGGAAGTTAATGTTTGGACTGAGCCTCTCTAGCATTTAGGCTGCTTGTCTGCTTCTGTTTTGTTGAAGCAAGACATGCTTGTTTGGCGCCACCGCTATAAACAGTAATGAAGGTAATGGGGTTGGGGGCTCAGGGGGAGAGTCATGGACATGGGGGCACCTTAAGTTTGTTTAATTTGAATTTGGCATTGATTCTAGTGGCATGTCTATTGCACTCACATGTAAATGAATATAGTAAAGCTCATTGTCTGATTTTGTGTGTGCAAGACCTGCTTTTCTCTACCATATTTTACTTGCTACTGTTCAATTAATCTGCCCCCCCCCCCTTTTCTAGAGCTGCAGGTTGTATGCCACAAAACACCTACGAGTACTGCTGAGAGCCAATGTAGAATTCTTCAGTAATTGGGGAATTGAGTTATTGGTCACCCAGCTTCATGACAAAAATAAAGCCATTTCTTCTGAAGCACTAGATATCCTCGATGAGGCATGCGAAGACAAAGTAAGTGTCCTTTACCCCTTTTATTTAGCCTGTGAATGGAGGCACTAATGTATGCTTTCATTAAGAAATGCACATCATATTGTTTTGCACATCATATCAATTTGTAAGTGTACTGCTACTCTCTTTTTGATGAGAGAGAATACTAATGTGGCTGTAACTGATGAATAAACTGCCCTTTCCTAAATGTATCTTTACCCCTCTCTTAGGCAAACCTTCATGCCCTCATTCAAATGAAACCAGCACTCTCTCATCTTGGAGACAAGGGTTTGCTTCTGCTCTTAAGGTAAGCATTGAACATGTTCCTTCAGATGAATACAAGCCGGTTAATTTGCATTCCCAACCGGTATTCATATTTGATAAATATTGTGTGATGTTACTTTTTCAGATTTCTGTCAATTCCAAAAGGGTTTTCCTATCTAAATGAGCGAGGCTATGTGACAAAACAAATGGAGAAATGGCAGAAGGTATTTTTTTGTTTCTGAAAAAGCTAAAGTGTTCTGCGGAACTCATAATTCACTTATACAAAATGTTTCACTAGGTTAAAGCCAGCCCTGCAGTATAGGACATTACAAGCACAATCCAGTTCAACTAGAGTATTTTCAAGTTCCATTTGAATAAGAGCTTTAAAAACATTATCAACGTTCTTCACATGAGATTCGTGGGTCTTAAAATACTTACATTTGGGTGGATTTGTTTGTATCTTAGAGAGAAGTGTCTGTCCTAGGTACTCAATTGAAAGAGGAGCTGCTGTGAACATTGTTATTAAAATTTGAAGTTTCACACATTGTAAGTGCCTACTCCGGAGACTATAGATTCCATTTGGTAAGCATGTTTGAGTTTACTAGGTGACATACATTCCTTAGACTCATTTTGCCAGTACACAGAGTATACTTGAATTACCTGTAATAGTTTGGAGTCTGTAAAATTGGAGCTTTCAAAGTCTTGTAGGTTTTCTTTACTAAAATATGATCACTGATAGTCCTCTAGAAAGTTATTCTTGAGGTGAGGTAACGCTACATCCTCATTCAGTATAGATAGAGATTCAGATGAATGCCAAGCAGCTAAGGAACAGATGAGCTAACCGCCTTGGCCCAGTTGTCTCTTGTTTTCTTCAGAATATGAAGTAGAGATACAGAATACTCTGTCATTCTGCAGGTAGATCTTCTAAGCTTTCTGAATTTAGGTTTAGTTTTTGTTCGCCGCCGCCGAATCCTATCCCACTTCCCGGGCCTGGCCACCATTACATGGCCAGTTCGAATGTGCGCCAACAAAATAAGTAGCATACATTTAAGTAGACCTATCAGGGCAGCTGGGGCTCTACTCGGGGTAAGGAAATGAATGTCCCCTTCCCCTGAGGAGAGCTTCCACCACACCTGCACTGGGTCCTATCTGGATAGGATGCATCGTGGGCTCTGTGCCCGCACTGCAGCCCAGCTAGACGGGATTGGGTTGTCCGTGTTTAACTCCAACAGTGCAACCCTATGCATATCTACTCAGAAGTAAGCCCCACTGAGTTCAATGCGACTTATTCTCAAGTAAGTGTAGAATATAGGATTGCAGCCTAACTGGGCCAAGAATAGAGAGGGAGGGTCTGTCTTTTAACTGCCTGGTATGAAACTTGAATCTCTTCATATACTGGACGGGAGTGGAGAACTTTCCTATCATGGAAGACAGCTGTCCAGAAGAACTGCGGAAAGGGCGTTTATAGGCAAGAACCACTCTTCCATTTATGTGAAGCAGCTTACACTTACAAGACTATGAAGCAGATGAGGATGATTTAGGGATAAAATCAGCTTACCAACCATTTTGTCTGACTCAAAAGTCCTTTATGTTGTAAAGGATGTTGTAATGATTGTGTTGTAATGACAAAAAAAGCTTAATTCAAAAATTCCTTTGGCATATTTAAAATTGAAAATTGTACTTATACAGTATCTCCTTTATATTGATAGAAATAGGAAGAACTTTTTCACTCGGATCACAACAAAGTATCTTATAAATATGAATATTTGCTGGGAAAACATATTTGCTATGGACTCTGTATTCCATTTGTTTTAGGAGTACAATTTAAAATACGTTGAGTTGATAGAAGAGCAACTTAATGAAGCACTTACTACATACCGAAAACCTGTTGATGGTGATAATTATGTTCGTCGGAGCAATCAAAGGTAAGCTAAATTACAAAGAATCTTGATTGGTTTGTAAAAGCAGTGGCTGCATAGACCGAAATGGCTGTGGCTGCTTTTGAAACTGTCGTAATTAGTTCTATACAAACAGACCATTTTTCTTTCTGTCAGATTACAGCGGCCACATGTGTATCTGCCAGTTCACCTTTATGGCCAACTGGTACACCACAAAACAGGCTGTCATTTGTTGGAAGCTCAGGTGAGGAAATTTAATATAGCTGATCCAAATACAGGTAACGTTAAATATATTACAACTCTTATGGCTGTTTTTAGCATTCTTTATTTTACTGATTGAGAGTTGTGAAGCAATCTTGCTTGACTTTTACCAGTTAGGTTCCATAGGAAAATCAGTTGGGGGCTCCTGTGTCCTGCATGCATATTTGCTCTGTGAAATTCATCTTTGTTACCACTTTCAAATTAAACTTTTTACATCACCATCCTGAATGGGTCCTGCACTTTTAGGTGATGGGAATAATTGCTGAGAGATATAGAGCTGACTTTCAGTTCAGAGATGAAATGCCACTAAATCAATGGTTCTCAAACCCACTGATTTGCGACCCACTATTGAGAACAAAAGCTGCCCTCTGACCCCTTAAGGGGTGGGGATGGACAGCATGGCGGCGGCGATCCTGGGGATTGCCACCACCACCGCAAAAGTGCCCAAAATAGCCATGTTCATCCTTACCGGGGCTTGAGTGTGCTTCAGGGAGGCCTGTGTGACCCTCTGCAGGCCTCCCCGATCTTCAAATTGCCAAAACCCGGCAATTTTCAGGCACTTCTGGTTTTTGCAAAAAAGGGAGCACCCGAAAATCGACATTTTTCAGCAATCCGAAGATTGAGGAGGCTTGCAGACGTTCACACAGGCCTCCCTGAAGCAACCCCAAGCCCCCGTAAGGACGAACACGGAGGTTTCGGGCACTTTTGCGGCGGCGGTGGTGATCACTGCCACCATGCTGTTCCCGCCCCTTAAGGGGGCAGGGGGCAGCTTTTGTTCTCAATAATGGGTTGCAACCCACAGTTTGAGAACCACTGATTTAGAAGATAGAGTTATAAAAATGTTCATGTGTCTTTATTGAACTTCACCGATGGTCATTTATTATTTTTAAGCTAGCATGTTAACTTTTTTTGAAGATTATTGCTTTATTAAAAGCATAATCTGTTTGTATGTTGCTTTGAGTGCTTATGTAAGTAAAAGAAACGTTAGCAATTTATGAATAAATTAAATAACTGAAGCTTAGTATATTTAAAATACTTTGTGATTATTCTTTTCTATTCTGTAGAGTATTGTTCCTGACCTCAGTTACACTGTTCGTTCTCCAATGCTGGATAAATGGGAAGGGATTAAGCAGCTGAAGGCAGCTCTCTGGGCACTGGTTAGTTGTTTTTTAGAAGTCTATCATGGGTTTTTTACTTTTATAAAACCATAAAGTTCAATAAGGTGCATGTGCTGATCAGTTAAATCTATTGTTGTCTGTTAAATGGCTAAAGGAATGCGTCACTAAGCATTTAATATACATTCTGTGCCTAAATTAAAGTGTGTTGTCTTGACTCCTGATCATATAGCATCTAGGAGTTTCTTATCCAGTTTTAGGATCTGCTTACCTTGTTTTCCTTCTTGGATTAAAGGCAAAAGGCATCGGTTCCAAAATGTAAAAGGTTGAGTAAATGGGTTCATAGTTTTTTCTTCTTCTCTGTATTCCTAGCTAGAACAACAGTAATTCTACCAACACACAAATAATTGTTGGAGAAAGTCAAAGGCAGGAAATTAAGACATATTGTATGTATTGTGCCAGCAGAGTAGGTGAAATATGAAAAGTTGCTATCTATTTTAATTCAAGTGAAGTCTTATAACAAAATGTTGCAGTAGGCACATCTTCCTAGAAGGAAGTGCTACTCTACTCCATGGTGTTTCCTTCAGAGTTAACAGGTGCTGGATCACACTATAAGGCTGCAAGGGCTGGGTAGGAAACTTCAGCATGGAACAGCCAGTCTTGCCCTCCCCCCACCCCACACTTAATCTTCCCAGCTCTGTTTTTTTTTCTTCTGTTTCCAGTTTGCCAGCTTTGTTTTTGTTTTTCCCTATCTGTTTTGAATCTGCCTCCCTCTGACCACTTCATATGCTCAACCTTCCATTGCATTTCAGATGTTTTTGTTACTCATGTTAAGCCTCCTTTTTTCCCTTGGAGGTTTCAGGAAGCAAATTGCGCATGGGATTATATGCCCCTTTAGGGTGGTTTCTTTTTTTTAAATGCCCAACCTCTGGAGTCCAGCAAGTACTTAAACCTCAGTCTCCTTTGTGGGTGGTCCTGTTTCAGCTGCATTCCTGTTGGCACAGGACTGGGGTCTTCAGAAATAGAGGAGATTATTCTGAGGGGCTCCGCTTGATTTGAGGTGAAACGTTGGTATGTCTGAAGACTTCAGTCTTGGGTATAGACAGACGTGAAAGTGTATAAATCGCAATCTAGCCAACTGCTAGTTTACCATATTGCTCTGTGTCAGAATTCTGTGTTTAAAATTCTGGGCAATTTTCACTGGGCAGTGGCGAGAGGTGAAAAGCGGTGTGCCCCAAGGATCGGTCTTGGGACCGGTGCTTTTTCAACTTGTTCGTAAATGACCTGGAGTTGGGGATAAGCAGCGAGGTGGCCAAGTTTGCGGATGACACTAAACTTTTCTGGGTGGTGAAGACCAGCAGGGATTGTGAAGAGCTCCAGAAAGATCTCTCCAAAGTGGGAGAATGGGCAGCAAAATGGCAGATGCACTACAATGTAAGTAAGTGTAAAGTGATGCATATTGGGGCAAGAAATCAAAACTTCACATACACGCTCATGGGTTCTGAGCTGTCCGTGACGGATCAGGAGAGAGATCTTGGGGTACTGGTGGACAGGTCGATGAAAGTGTCGACCCAGTGTGCGACGGCTGTGAAGAAGGCCAATTCCATGCTCGGGATCATTAAAAAAGGGATTGAGAATAAAACGGCCACTATTATTATGCCGTTGTACAAATCGATGGTAAGGCCGCATCTGGAGTATTGCGTCCAGTTCTGGTCGCCGCATCTCAAAAAGGATATAGTGGAACTGGAAAAGGTGCAGAGGAGAGCGACCAAAATGATTACTGGGCTGGAGCATCTCCCTTATGAGAAAAGGCTGCAGCGTTTGGGGCTCTTCAGTCTAGAAAAAAGGCGACTGAGGGGGGACATGATTGAGACATATAAAATTATGCATGGGATGGAGAGAGTGGATAGAGAGAAGTTCTTTTCCCTGTCACACAACACTAAAACTAGGGGACATCCACTAAAATTGAGTGGAGGGAGTATTAAAACAGACAAAATAAAATATTTCTTTACCCAGCGTGTAATTCATCTGTGGAACTCCTTGCCACAGGATGTGGTGATGGCACCTGGCCTGGATGCCTTTAAAAGGGGATTGGACAGATTTATGGAGGAAAAGTCCATCACAGCTTACAAGCCATGATGGGGAAAAGCAACCTCCTGGTTGTAGGAGTAGGTTTTCTTTGTGCCAGGTGCAAAGGAGTGGCAATTGGACACAGGTATCTTGTTGTCTTGTGTGCTCCCTGAGGCATCTGGTGGGGCCACTGTGTGATACAGGAAGCTGGACTAGATGAGCCTTTGGACTGATCCAGCAGGGCTCTTCTTATGTTCTTATGTACCACCGTTAGCAACTTTCAGACATCCTCATTTAAAAGAAAAACCAAAAAAACAGCCCTTACTTGACTTTGGAATGTTTTTACTATCCCAAATATTTTTTCCCTTAGAAATTGGGAATATTTTCAACCCAGACACAAGGTTTGTTAGTTTGGATAGGGGCTTGTACCTACCTGAGAAGGCCTTTGAAGGTAAATGGAAATATAGAATAAAATTAGGTGTCCATCATCCGCTTACACAGATGAGGTGAATTCTTTACAGCAACATTTTTTAAGACTGAAAAGGACTGTTGCTACTCAGTAAACAAGGTTTCATATGTTTTATGCAGATATGGTATGTTAATCCTGAAATAAGCACAAAACACTTGCCCTTTTAACACTATTCTCATGCTGAAATTGCATGAGAAATTGTGAAATTGACCTGACATTAACCTGCTAGCAGTAAGAAGGCCTTATTTTCTCTCTCTGCAGAGAACTCCTTCCTTTATTAGAATTTTAAGTGTTTTTATCTTTTTGTAAGAGCAACTGCTATCTTTGAAAACATGGATTTGAGCCATCAAAGGAACTTTGAGCAGATTCCTAAAGTTTAGAAATGTGAATTAACTGCCTTTTGTCTTTAATCATTGCTGATAGAACAATTCAGGGTCACTTTGAACAAAACTTTTATAAAATGTCATTGAAAATATAGCTGGGGTAGCTTTGTCACCCCACATACATTTTATCATTGAGACTAAGATTGAAATTTGACCATGATAATAATTTATTTAAAGGAAATATACCACATGGTATCTGACTAAATTTTGGATATATTTATGGACTAAGGTTCTGGTGACAATATTGTAAAAGCACAAAGTTACAGCACCACTAAAACTTGCACATGTTTATAACAAAAAGGCCTCCAAGACTAAAAAAAAAAACTAGCCCAGGAAGATGAAATGATCACAAATAATATTTCTATTTCAGGGCAATATTGGATCTTCAAATTGGGGTTTGAATTTGCTTCAAGAGGAAAATGTGATTCCTGATATAATGGCACTTGCCCAACACTGTGAAGTTCTGTCTATTAGGGGGTAAGTATAACTTTTCTTTGTGAGTAGTTATGTTTCTAATCTGTTCTGCAACCTTCTGGGCTTCCTGGTGTAGTATGTGCAGGTTTTGTTTTTTCTTTCAATGAAAACCTTAAACATGGACCGACCCACACACACACACACCGTCTTCTAGGGTGAAATAGGGCATAAATTCAGTATATTTATTAGGTAAGAAAAACAAAAGTTATATTGTTAGAAAACTAAGACTTAGCTCAAA
Organism: Plestiodon gilberti rubricaudatus; assembly: GCA_026170595.1. Taxonomy (NCBI): domain Eukaryota; kingdom Metazoa; phylum Chordata; class Lepidosauria; order Squamata; family Scincidae; genus Plestiodon; species Plestiodon gilberti. The sequence continues at coordinate 19,057,596 of JANXHW010000002.1, read as the reverse complement.
ATTTGACATAACATTCTTTATGATGTTTAACTTCTGTTATCTGTAGTGGCTCCCAGATGTGAGGTGTGGCTGATTTCTTCCCCCCCCCCCCCCCAGTCTTTCAGAGGAGGCTGAATACTCTTCCGTTTTCAGTAGCCCTTCTTTGATCCCCATTGATTTTGTTAATGACATCCTGAGTATTTTTCTTTTTCTCTTCCCATTGGTTTTGAATTGATTTGTTGCTATTTTGTATTTAATTCTTTGTTTTCATTGTTATGTTTTTTAAGTTTGTTGTGAACCACCCTGGTTCAGTAGAAGAAAGGCAGGGATATTTATCTTCTAAACGGATAAATAGATATTAATGATTTGTTTTTTAACAATAAACTGATGATAAGTCTGGCTAATATAAACATAAACACTGGGTTGTATCCCAAGTTATCTTTCTGTTCACATCAGGGCTAAATACATGGAAGTGATAGCACAAAACGTTGCGCAAAAAATTGTCAGCAGTTCTTAGGTGTGCAATTTCTTCTGCATGTGTTCCTTAGGATACAATCCAATGTAGTAAATCTAATATTGCTCCTCAGATATTGCTATTAAATTTTATATTGTGCTATGAATAAATCACCTTAAAATTACAGCAGTCCTATGAAAATCTATTCAGTTTTACAGCCTACATTTGTAGGCAAGCTTAACCAAATTTTGTAATTCTCTGCATTTTGAAAGTATTTACATGGCAAAATCAACTGCTTCTCGAGAAAAAAGTAGGGGAAAGTCTATTACCTATATTGCCAGTTTATCATATTAATGTTTTTTGCCTTTGAACCATAAAATTTATATTTGTTTAAATTGTGTTCCTGTTTTGTAAATACAGGACATGTGTCTATGTACTTGGCCTAATATGCAAAACGAAACAAGGCTGTGATATTCTGAAGCATCACAGTTGGGATGCAGTGAGACATAGCCGTCGGCAGCCTTGGCCAGTAGTCCCTGATGACATGGAGCAACTCTGCAATGAACTCTCCTCTATTCCCAGTACACTTAGCTTGAACTCTGAATCCACCAGTTCAAGGCACAACAGCGAAAGTGAATCTGCACCATCAAGTAAGCATGCACAGCAGAACTAGATTTCCTCCTTCAGAATAGCAGGTGTAATCCAGCCAACATGAAGAACTTAAAGTCTAATGATTTTTATGGAACCGTTAAGCATGAGAGTTTAACTCTGTGTCCTTGAAATAAGTGCATAACTGTGGCAGGATCATATCCTTGTGTTCATAGTAACAGTACTTTTCTCCTATGTTTTTTGCTCAAGGCATTAGATTTCCAATCTTAAGATGTTTAATATCTTACCTGAAGATGAAAGTTTTCACCCGTTACCACTTTTAGCAATGCAAGCTTTTCTTTTAATTTCAGGTATGTTTATTTTGGAGGACGACAGGGTTGGCAGCACCTCTACTAGTACATTTTTCCTAGATATCTCAGAAGATGCAGAGCAGAATCTCTATGACCGAACTGGACCTTTAAAGGATAAAGATCGCAGTCCCTTCCCATTTTTCTCTGCCAGGCTTGGGAGGAATCGCTTCTTAAATTCTCTGACCTTGCCTAACAAAAAGCATAGGAGTAGCAGTGATCCAAAAGGAGGCAAGTTGTCTTCTTCCTCAGAAAGCAAGTCAGTCTTGAGACGAAATCGTACAGTCACTGAGCCTTCCAGCAGCATGTACTTCACGCGGGCAGAGGAATTCACTCCTATATTCAGGGTGCCTAAAATCCACACGCTGAAACTAGAAACTTCATTTGTTGGGAGCAGGCACAGTGAAGATGCCGATAGCACCCCAAGTATTGGTGAAAATGACCTAAAGCTTCCCAAAAGCCTTGGGCATGAGAATCACAGGGAAAACACCAGCCGAGAGAAACTAATAGGAGAAGTTTCTACACAGACTCATTTCAAAAGCCGTAGCTTGAGCTTCAATACAGATACCACAACAAGTGGCATAAGCTCAATGAGTTCGAGCCCTTCACGGGAGACTGTGGGAGTAGACACTACAAACATAGACACAGACTGTGGGAGTTTAAGTACTGTAGTGAGTACCAAGACAGTTAAAACAATCCAGTGTTCAACCCCACAACCGAATCACTTGCCTCTGTCTAAATCCAATTCCGTCTCCCTGGTACCACCAGGGTCCTCACATACCCTTCCTCGAAGAGCACAGTCACTAAAAGCTCCTTCACTGGCTACAATAAAAAGCCTGGCTGACTATAACTTTAGCTACACAAGTTCTCGAGATGCTTTTGGGTATGCAACGCTAAAACGCTTGCAGCAACAGAGGATGCATCCCTCCCTGTCGCATTCAGAAGCCCTAGCATCTCCGGCAAAGGACGTGCTCTTCACTGACACAATTACAATGAAGTCGGGTAGCTTAGACTCCCGACTAACACCAAACAGGTAAGAGCTTATTCCTTCCTTATGTTTTCCTCAGAAACGGCTAAGCTTTGTCCAAATTGAATAATGAATAGAAACATTTATAGTTCATAATGCCAACTCTATGGAAAACATTAAAAAAAATTGACCAGAAGTTTTGTGTTTTCCTCAGAAACGGGTAAGGTTTGTCCAAATTGAATAATGAATAGAAACATTTATAGTTCATAATGCCAACTCTATGGAAAACATTAAAAAAATTGACCAGAAGTTTTGTGTATGATCCAAAGAAACTGAGTATGTGGGGGAGGGGGAACCTACATCCTCAGCTGCAACTTCCTTTGAAGTTTATATTTAACGTCACATGTTCAGGAGATCTGTTTGGATATATTTGAACTGGTTTGTAGTTGAAAGGTCACTGTTTTTGGGTTAGCAACTGAATTGTAATAGAACTTGAGAGGTGTGATATACAGATGAACCCGATTCAGAATTGATCCCAAAGTTGTCTTTGATATTGGAAAATCCACACCAACAACAATTTTTACTAGTGTATACACTATTTCTTTGAATTCATTTTTGAGTAGATGATATATTAAGATGTGAATTGTATATGCCAGTGGTTCCCACATTTTAGCACCAGGACCCACTTTTTAAAATGACACACTGTCGGGACACACCACTTGCCCCCCACTATCTGTCATTGACAGACTTGGAAAAAATGCACCAGAAAAAAGATCCTCGAACATTATCTCCCTATATTTACACAAGCTTGCAAACTGCAGGAGCTCAGCTCTTTGCAGGGCAATTAGCAGCTATCTGATTTTTGAATAGCCTCAGGGCTTGAGGCAATTAGTTATCTGATTTTTCCATCACCCCTGTTTTCATTGGAGGTTCTGCGGGACCCACCAGAAATCAGGTTGCAACCCACCAAGTGGGTCCTGACCCACAGTTTGAGAAACAGTGGTATATGCAACAAAATTAGGCGCTGTACTTTAAAAAATACTGTGTTCTTTACGAATGGAGAGTAATATTTTTTCAAAATATATTGTCATTTATTCTGTTATACAGGTTCATGAGAGCTTTAAGTTATGCATCATCTTTAGATAAAGAAGATTTGTTAAGTCCTATTAACCAAAACACACTGCAGCGTTCATCTTCAGTTCGTTCCATGGTATCCAATGCTACTTTTGGTAGCTCGGATGATTACATTGGCCTTGCTCTTCCAGTTGATATCAACGAAATATTTCAGGTAAGTAGGCAGCATTCTTTTTTCTTCAGTTAGTCATGACACCTTTTTGTGAGGGAATTTTTCATCTGATTCGTTGTGATACCATTTTGCATGAAACTCGAGAGTGCAGTGCAATTAACACAACTGCAATATTTGACAGTTTTAAAAAATCTCTTAAATCGTTAGTTTAAAAAAAATCCACCTTAAATGGTTCATAAACAAACAGTAAGCAAAGATACTTTACATTTCATCTGCATTTTTAAAAAATTTAAAATTTCAGGTAAAGGAGACTCCTTATTTTCAAAAGAAAACTATGCCTTCATTTGATGACCGGGGACCCCGAGTCTTTGCCCAGGATGCTGGAGGTACCCTTTCCATCCCAGACTCTTGACTGACTTTGTTGCTTCTTGTCAAATTTTCTACCTCCTTTTCTTTTAGAAGATGTTATCCCTGGCTTGTTGAAGATGTTATCTCCTGCCAACCTAGCAGTTCCAAAGCATGTTAATGCGAGTAGATAAATAGGTACCACTTGCGGGAAGGTAAACAGCGCTCCGTGTTCCAGCTGCATGCTATGCACTGCGGCAAGGAGAGTCATGCCGGCCACATGACCACGGAGGCGTCTTCGGTCAACGCTGGCTCTTCGGCTTTGAAATGGGGATGAGCACCACACCCTAGAGTCGGACACGACTGGACTTAATTGTCAGGGGTCACCTTTACCTTTATCCCTGGCTTATGGCTTCTGAAGCCTGTGGTTTGATCTATAACTAGTTATTTTCAAGCATGTTGGTTGAAAGTGTATTCTGACTTGTATTAGAAACAAAACATCATACAAATATTTGATTTGCAAGTGATCAATTGTGACAATCCACTGAATTACCCATGCACACGGGCAAGGGAGGCAAGAAGTTAAAATATAATCAGTTTATTAAAAAACTCAAAAGGAATTGAATCAAATTGGAAAAAAGGGATAAAGAAAAGTACAATGCCTGAATAGACATGAAGAAATAGTTTGACCCAATTGGATGCCATAACCACTAATACCCAGTTGGGGAAATCTGATTATACTCAAGAGCAAAGCACACAAAACCCCAACATGTAGCTAAACCAGTGAAGTTTGCTGGATGGGTTGGAATGAGAAGAGAAAACTCAGCAAAATTAATTCCCTAAACGTGTCTAGTTAGAAATTCAGGCTCTATTGCTAGCTACTTCCATTGTCCCAGGAATCCTGGTCCTTGAAGAGTACATGGGTGTGCTTTCCATGAACCAGCATTAGATTTCACAGCAGACCTGGCAGAAGCACGCAGAAGCATCCTTGCACTTCCGGTGGTACGCCGAAGGATTCATCAAGCATAGGTTAAGTTCAAATCTCATAGAGCAGGAATCCCTCGGCGTACCACCAGAAGTGATGAGCGATGACGTCATCACCCATCACTTCCAGGTATCGGACACTGAGCTCAGGAGTGGAGGTTTCTGATGCCACGGAGCTCGAGAAAGCACTGGTGCTTGGGGCTGTGCTTGGGGCTGGCACAAGAGCCTTTTTCAGCGTGTGAAACGCACATGCTTCACCTCCGCTTGCCGGCCAAGCCTCTTGCCTGCACTTTCCTGAGCTTCACAGCGTCCAAAACCTCTATTCCATCGGAGGGGAATTTTGGGGTTCAGACTGGCCGCATATTACCAGATGTACCCCACAGTACCACTGGTGGTATGCGTACCACCGGTTGAGAACCCCTATTATAAAGTAACCTATTGGAGGATTGGAACCCCCCCTGGCCACTCCATCCTACCCCTTTACCTAGACAGACAGATTTGGCTACCCAATCAGTATATGCATGCTGATCTCAGTAGAAGGCTTGTACATTCTGGACATGAAGAAGGGAACAAATGCACATCAGTATATGGCTGCCTGGGAATGGCATTTTCAAACAAAGGGCAAAGACTACTGCAGGAGGATATTCCAGTGTCTTTCAGGCTCCTGAACACGCATAGAAGCCTCTGGGGGATTAGTATCCAAAAATAAGGAAAAAACTAGGCATTCATCACAACTGCTAATACTCTAGGGAAAATATAATTTCTGAAGAATGTACGTTTCATGCATCTGGGAATGAGGTTCCCAGATGCGGAGATGTTTCATGCATCTGGGAATGAATCACAAATGTTGGTATGTTAGTACAAAGTGTTCTCGTTGTATTCCTTTTTCTATAGCTTAACTGAATGTATTTCCAGGTTTTTCATGTGGTTCTACGGAGGTGGTAAAGAGTCCCTTCCAGATGCTTCGTCAGCAGATCAGTCTTACAGAGATTATGAACACGAGCCGTTCAGATGCCTCTCAGTTCCTAGAAAACATGGAAGACACTGGGCTCCAAGAGCACACGGAAGATAATTGTCTTTACTGTGTCTGTACACACATCCTGGGCTGTCAGCATAATAACAAAGTGAACTCAGCATTTAGTCGCTCAGGTTAGTAGCCATATGTCTGCTGCAGTCCGAAGCCTAGCAACGTCTCTAAGCCTCCCCTGCGCCTTCTTTTCCTGTGACTTGGAAGTCAGAAGCCTTGTTCAGCCTGCTCTTGGTTTCTAATGCAGCATCAAACACATTGCCAAAATGTGTGTCATGCCATGAAAATTAGATTTTTAGGGTGCCAAATTCTGTGGGAACCAATGTGGCTTGCTTAATTCATGCATCTTGGAAGAGTGTTACTGAAACAACTTACTTTTGGCCAGTAAGATGCATGCGGTGCATTGGTATTTGCTTCAGTCTTCTTCGTATTCAGCAGTATAATTTTTAATATCATTTTTCAACTGTAATTAAGCTGTGTGCATTCCTTCTCTTATCTAAGACACTGTCTATATCTTATGTCAAAATTGGTTATCAGAATTTTCAGACATTCCTTATTCTGACTGGTGTGGAAAGGCCATGCACAATCACTTGGATGTGGTTTCCCATTCCTCAAAGTTTTCTGGCATTTCAGGATGTAGTGATGCTGTATCTCATGACTCAGCTAGTAGCACCAAGAGTACAGATCTTGTGATAGGTGAGTGACTTTATCACAGTGTTCCAACTTTTAATACCTCTGAATATTATGAGGGAATTCAATACTTATATATAAGAGAGAGAGAGATGGGCAGCCCAATCTTGCCTAAGTATCCTATCCCCGGTCCCCGAGGTCTACTCGGGGGAAGGAGACGTGTAATGCAGGAAGGCCCCAATGGGCCTCCTCTGATTTCCGTCAGCTATTTAGCTAGCGGAAGTCAGAGGAGGCCGTGTAAAAACCAAGCTGGCCCGGAAAGGAGATGGGGATATGGCGGCTGCCATCCCCCCCCCCTCGGGCTGGCTTGGCCAATGACCTCCTCCCTTGCCGCCCGGACTACCCCCGTGCCCTTCTGGGGGATCACTTACCTTCTCTGGCAACCGCAGGGACGATCCAGCGGTGGAGTGAGGGCAGCCAGCCTCGTCTGCAGAGTCCTTTGGCCAGTGTTTTTGAGTGGTGATTTTTAAGGGGGATAATTTTAGAAATGTGGCAGCCTTTATAATGCTGTCTGTGCATTTTCAGCCATTTGTAGATGCATCTGCCGTAATCAAATTTTCATATTGTTAAATTTATTTTTCCCAAGGAGTAAAATCAATCCCAGATGATACCCCAGTGTGCCGCATACTACTGAGAAAGGAAGTCTTGCGATTAGTTATCAACCTGAGTAGTTCAGTAGGGACTAAAGGCCATGAAACAGGGCTCTTGACGTAAGTAACATTCTCTTTTTGCTACAGTTCAAACTTACTGCCAAGATTCGGTCATCTACACACCTCTTAAGAATGCAGAGGCCCTAGTGGTGGAAGGTTGGCCACCCCTGACGTAACATTAAGACTGGATTGGATTGGACTGTATTAAGACTGTATTAAGACTCATAGTCACAGCCAAGAGTGGTTCTGGACCATATCTGGTCTGGAGTCAGGGGGAGGGTACTACCTAGCCTTTCCCACTGGTAAACCCAGCTCCATCAACCAGACCATCATGCCTTTTCCAACTGATTTCTAGCGGAACTTGTTGCTGATCATGCTTCGAGAGCTAATAAGTGACGTTATTCATCAATAGTGGCAGCTGAGTCCTCTTTAGGGCCTTTCACAAGTACCTGAGTATGGTGCCTGCCTGAAAACACCAAGTTCCAGCTTATAGCCTGTGTTGAGGTGATTACAGTCTATGCATTCCATCCACATATGCAGTTTATCCTGGATCCAGTTTTGATACCACAGTAACAGTGTAGCATCTTCAGTGACTAACAGTCCAATTCTATCTAACCCACCCACCCCCAGCCGATGCAGCCACACCTCCAGAGCACACGCTGCGTCCTCTCATCTAGGTATTTGTTCCCTTGCCCAGGGGTAAACGTCTGCTGTTGCATTGGGTCTACTTGGACCCACTCCAGCGATTTTGTTGGTGCAAGTCCAAGTGGACCCAAGAAGGTCGATCAAAGCTAGGAAGGGGGATAAGGATATCAGCAGAGCTGCTGCCAATGATACTGTCCCCTTCCCAGCCTCGACACACACCCCTCCCCTCCCTGGACTCTGTCCTGTTCCTCCCCCCACCCACACCAAGCCAATTTACCAATGCTGGGGCTTCTCCAGAGGCTCCCGAGAGGTGGCCTCTCGCTGCTTACAACAGTGGCTCAGCTGCGCAGAACAGCAGGTCGCATTTTGCAACCGCCATAAAGCACACTGCGCCACCAGAACATGAGTTCTGGCCCATAGGATTTGGCTGTAAATCCAGCACTTCATAACAGGGATGCAACTATCTCAGCACAAGCACATGCTTTCCTACAGCTGTCAGTTTACAGTGATTGTGGGAATTTTGTGGTGTTGGATTAGATTCCTTAGAGCCTTCTCAGTTTTGCATTTACCTGTCACTTCTATATCTCCATTCCTCTTTCACTTGGATCCAAAAGATTGCTCTCTTGAAATTCTTCATTGATTTGCATGAATCATCAGATATTTATCCAAATAACTTCCTTCCCTGAAGACTTGCACTGTAATATTTTGAGGGAGCAATTTTTTTAAAATCATGTTTACGTGAGAAATAATTTGTTACTCTTTTTCTTCCTGGTTAGAATTAAGGAGAAGTTTCCCCAGGCATTTGATGACATATGCCTTTACTCTGAAGTGTCCTACTTACTAGCTCACTGCACATTTCGATTACCATCTCGACGGTTCATACAGGAGCTCTTTCAGGATGTGCAATTTCTACAGGTGAGTAGAAGTGCCATCTAGTGAGCTTTGTCGTTGTCATTGTATTGGGTTGTATCCTAAGGGATCCATGGTCGTTGTCATTGTATTGGGTTGTATCCTAAGGGATCCATGCAGAAAGCAGCTTGTGGAAGCAAACTTTCCTGCCCCCTTCTCAGAAAAGCAGCCCCCTGAGCCCAAAGAAAATCCACTCTGACGGACAGGATTATATGAAGGTGCAGAGGCCTGTCAGGTTAAGGGGAAATGGGTGAAAACCATGCTCCTTCCATTCGTGGGAGAGATCTTGCAACCCCTTGTATCTTGAGGTGCTTGCTTACCTTTGAGTCTTCTCTCTTCTAGATGCATGAAGAAGCAGAAGCTGTTCTAGCAACACCAGCCATTCAACAAACCGTTGACTCGTCAACTGAATCCTGACATCTCGTCTCCTGTAAACATGAAATTGCTGGCAACCTTGGATAAATTCCAGTTGACTGAACCACAAAGAGAGAAGTGTCATCTTCTGAATAGCTCTAGAAGTTTCTGGTACATGGAATTGGAAGCTGAGCTACAGAGCCTTCTCTCAATGAAACTTGCTCCCCAGCCATCTGAGTCCTGAGGGGAATTGTTAAAACAATGAAAGTAACAATGATCAAGATATGCAAGAAGAACCAAGCACCGAACACTTGCACAGGTTTTCATTTCACTTATTTTTAAATGCAGTGTCATCGTATTAGAGGGCAGCGTGGAGGGACGTATTTCCTATGGTTGACTTTTGACTTCTATCCTGGACAGAGAAATGATGCCTTGCTTGTTAATCCCTGAATCTTGGGAGTCAGGGTATTTTAGGCTACATCCCATTCTCATCAATGGAGCTTGCTCTAGCTGTGGACATCAGGGGATTAATGATGGGCCTTCTGTAACTCTTTTCTTAACTTTGTGAAACACTACTTGGGGAATTCCACATCTTGGAGAGAGAGAGAGAGAGAGAATCCTCAGTAATTTAGGGTAGTCTTAAGTTATTTTATTGTTTATAATAGCAGAAATTCTTATTTGTGTTAGCAGTGTCCAGTTTTGTTGCAGTTACATGTAATGATGTGTTAACTGAACCAATTAAGGAATTTCACTACAGTTTGATTTTAAAAGAACAAATCACTTAAGTCAATTTCCTGAAATGGATTTTCCCTGTACATATAATGCATGTTGTTTTGGTGGAGTTTTCTACATTAATGCTCATCCAGTATATAAATTGGTTGTCTAAATGTAAACCTTTAACAAGCATGACTTATGTCAGGTAAGGGTGCATACTTTATCAAGCAAAACTAGGAAATGTATACCTATTGCTGCTTTTGATTAGGAAAGATGCAAAATATTATTTCCACATTCCATGGTATTAAATTTTCTCCTAACCACTTTGCTTGGATCATACATGTCAGAAGTTAATTGCAGAATAATTTCAATAATTACAGCAAAAAGCCTTAAGCGTGCAATGTTGAAGTGGCCGCTACTTCACTTGAATCCAGTATTCAGAGGTCTTTTGCACAAGTTACATGATGGTAACAGTGTGTAGGTCAGTTCTCGCATTCTCAGTGAAATTCCTAAAGTTAAATAAGTGCAAACTTGAATCAAATATGTCTTGTCACACACTGAAAGTGATCAGGAAGCCACCTCTAGAATCAGATAACTGATGTATGCAAACCTGTATGTACTCGTGCCGGATCACTTTCATTACAAAAGCGCTAATACAGTAGTTACTCCTGTGATTTTTGGTGTATGAGAATAGTTCAGCTGGACTGGACTGCAAAAAATATATCCATCCACTTCTATTTTTCCCCCTCCTCCATTGTTCTTTTTAAAAAAAAAAAAATATCAATTTATCATGCTGGAATTTGCTCAGTTTTTGCATATTATCTGATCTTGATGTGCTAATGATGATTTTGTCATTGTTCCTTGCAGCATGTAATATAATTTTCTGCATACTTGAATGTTCTTTTGTGGAATGGAATATCTTCTAAGTTATCTCCACTGCTACTCTGAACGTATGAATTTTGCTCTGCAGTTCAAGGAGGTAAATGAGTTGAATAATAAGGAAAAATCACCTCTAAACACACTCCTTTCCTTTCTGCACCCTCCCAGTTGTCTTCTGGCTCAACAGAAGTTTAGCATAAACTCTTTCCTCCTTGAAAAGGCACAAAGAGAGTGTGACTGTGAGTCATACTTTGGCAATGCTCTTGAATAAACTTCTCTAGAAGTGCAAGATCGGTCAGTTACGAGCAGTTTCCTGGAGGAAGACTTGGATAAAGCAATTGCTCTTTTCTGCTCCCACCCCTGTTAAAATTAGGAGCAGAATAGCCAGAGACTAAAATTGCCAGAGACTAGGTCTGAAGTGTGGTCTGAGCAGTAGAGTACAAAGAACTGAGTTTGTCTAAGAAAGTGGTTCTTTCCTTTTCCACAGTTTATAGGCAGTCCATTAAAAGCATCTAAGGTCACTTGGAGGACTTTAGGAACTTTCTGTCAGCTGTACAGCATCCACCTAGTTAAAATAAAAGTTTGAACGTGTTTTAGATTTCCTCCCAAAATAGATTAGATAAGAGTCTCAAACTGAACACTTTAAAGAGATGAGCAGTAACTTTGTCATCACCTATAAGCCTCAGAGATATCTTCCCATACCCCCACAGCTTGAATAGTTTTAAGAACAGGCACTCTTATTTCTCCTCCATCAGTCCATAGGTTTTTCCCTTGAACTAAATTTGGTGCTAAATGTGCTGTCTCGGGTTCTTTTCCTGCCACTCTAAACAGTATTTTTTCCCGTATAATAATGTGGCCTTGTAGCCATCACTGCTGTCACAAGGATGTTGGAATTGGACACTCTTTCTATCCAGGCTAAGCTAAGCATGCTTCACAGTAATAGTGGTTTTCTCCATCCCAACCCAGGATTTAAACCTAAGGTAAATGGTCTGTTCCACAGTTCTCCAGAAGCATTGCCATATCAGAAGAGAAAATTTGGCACGCTTTTGATATGCAGGATTCTCTGAAGATCTTCATTCCTAGAAGTGACCTTTTGGCATTGACTGTCATGTTTAATTATGGCAGGTTCAGTCGGGATGCAAAGGTTTCTACTGCCTCCATTTCTTAAACGGATTGAGTCTTTTATAAAGCTTTGCAGGCTCCCACCCCAGCATAGATACAACCCATTCTAGAAAAGGGGCAGCAGCAGCCTGGAAATTGCAGTCCAGAGTCTCCTGAGAAGACTTGTGTAGGGTTTGTGACATTGACATTCTGTCCCTTAACATATGCCACCTCTGAGCACATGGTTCTCAAGAACATTTTGAATAATTTCCTTATTCCTGTTGGGTTTCCCTTCATGAAGAGAACTTTCTCTCAATATCCTTATACTCTAACCCTCCCTGATTTATTGGGATGTATTGCTTTGGCACATCCCATATATTTGAAGAGGCAGCAGAGATAATTTGGAGAATAGCCAGCTGAGTTCATACCTGTAAGGTGTCCCCCTTGGGTTGGTCTCTGCTGTTCGTTCTGACTCGTACTTTTGGAACAAAGAGAACAGTTATCCTACGAGAACATGGCACATTGCCATTAGACTTCCAGATACTGTCTCCTTGCTGAGTCAACTTTTGGGAATGCTCATTCTCACTTCAGCTTGGTGATCCCTTGGAATCTTAGGATTATTCAGGAGGTATTGGAGAGCTCTCCTAGCTTTATAGCCAGGTGGGCGTTTGTATTTTACACAGTTGTTTGAAGCAGTGCTTCCCAAACTGTGCATCACGGCTCCTTGGGGCTCCATGGCAAACCCCCAGGGTTGCTGTGGGGTACTTGCTACCCGAGTGGGTACAGAGCATGACGCCAAAGACTGCGGAGTGTCTTGGCAGACTGAGCTCTATGTGCGACATTTTTGTAGCTTGAGGGGCCCGCCTGCCCTGAGCCTCTTGCCGCTGTTTTCAGGGTCGCTCCATAGTCTCAAACCCAGAAGTAATGGCATTGATGTGATGACATCATCACCATCACTTCCAGGTGCCAAGCTCTGCAGTGGTAAGGGTGCCGCACCACCAGGATCTTTTGGGAAGCACTGGTTTAAAGGGGTCCCCTCCTTGTTTATGGTATTTACTGCTTTAGAAGCCCCCAACTAGGAGGCTGCAGGGTGGAATGCTTCTACAGTAGTCCCCCCCCCGCCCCATTTTTTATTCACTCTGAGCTGCAGAGCAAAGCCCTATGTTTGGAGTGACAGCAGAGATAACGACAGAGGGCAATTTACCATTAAGAATCCAGCTTTCCTGTCAAAAGTGCTTTCATTGAATCATGTGTCCGCTATAATTTACGTAACAGGAAAACACTTGTAGGGCTGTGAGTGGATGCTCACAACGGAATTTAGTTGTCTGAGCCTTTTCCATTCTCTTGAGAGATCCTTAAAGATTTGGCCGGGAACAGGAGGCTGCAGCTGCTTTAATCCCTACTTGATAACCATATGATATGGGTAACAAAATATATTTGATAGGATTTCATCAGTACTGTCCAGCAGTATTTACAGAGATATATTTTGGTCTTAAAGAAGTTCATCTCCTTTGCAAAACCAAAATACCAGCCACAGTAGACCAAATAGTGGTGTAAACTCCAAAGGACTAGTGTAGTATTCCCAGCAAAGACAGCAATAGCTGATCTTATACAGTAGTTGTGAACACTACCTCAGTTAGACTAGATTAGTCAGGTATTTAGATTGGTAATGCTAAGCGGAGTTAATTCAATAACTATATTTTGCATTTTTGCTTTCAAGGCAAAAGTAGATGAGGGGTTTGGGGGGGGGGGGTGTTTGCAATCTATATTTAATAAAAGAAAATCTCCAGATGGTTAAGGTTTTTTTGACAACAGCTGTTAGGCATTAGAAATTAGCCAATAATTAAACTCAGATAACAATGCATACACACCTGAAACATGTTTACCACTACCTTTTTCCAAGAACTATGGCTTGTATCCTGAACATGCCTCCAGAAGTATTTAACTGGGCAGCAGCATCACCCAAGACGGGATATGATGAGTTATGGCAGAAAATTGCAAAGTAACAACAACTTAATTTTTGAAGTCCATATAAAAAAGGCTTTACAGATTCCAAATGTGTAGAGGATGTAATGTTAATAACAAACATTTCACATACAATAATTTATGCCTAGTTTAATTTTAAGTTATTTGATGTGACAGGGTGGTACTCTGGAGCCTACCATTTGGAGTGAGTTTTCCATGCATGTTTGAATTTAAATTTCTCATTAACAAAGTTACTTACAACCAGTCACTCACACCTCCTAAGCTCATACGTGAACAACTTGTATTATGAACTACCAGGAACTTGACCCACCCCATCCCTATTCTTATTGTTCCAGAGAGGAAGTGAAACAGAAGCCTTGGTCACCTGCTGTATAGGGCCAGTGGGCTACATTTGACTTGGTGGGTCAGCAGTTGTGTAGACCTGCGTTGGGTGCTTTTACCACTCCTTGAGCACCAGACCAAAACTTTAGATTCCCTGCAAATCGAATATAGTTCTACATGCCTTCACACTTCTGTCTGTGCATGGTAGACTGTGCCCACTCCCACCTTGGTCCCCTACTACCTTCATATGGATGAGAAACAGAAGGAATTCCCTACCTGTGAATCTCCTGTTCTGGGAGAGGAAGGGGGGGGCATTCGGAACAGAATGGGTTAATCCCTCCAATGTCAGAGGCAGGATCGGTAGAGTTGAGTTGACTCCTCCTCCTTGGCTCGCTCCCACCCAGTCCGATACTGCGAGTAGAAGCATCAGGGAGGCATCCTCTCGGGACCACGCCGTCGTCTTGGCACAGGAACCACCAGCCTTCGCCGACAACAGGAGGAAAGGTCAACTAGAAAACACCAGGACCAGAGCTCGGAAGGGAAAACAGAAGGTTAGAAGGTAATTAACACCCACCGGATAAGCTAACTAGCGTTCAGAGAACGAATTGTGGAAAACAGCGAACCCTTAACACCAAACAGATCGAAAAACAGACAACTAGGGTGGGACGAATGCCCCCCCCTTCCTCTCCCAGAACAGGAGATTCACAGGTAGGGAATTCCTTCTTTCTCTGGAGGTGGAAGGGGGGGCCATTCGGAACAGAATGGGATATACCAGAGCCGTAATATCCCTGGGTGGGCTAATCGTTACCCCCCGTACTGACCACTCGCTGCAGTACCCTCCTACCAAATAATGAGTCTGCAGCCGCCAGTTTATCAATTTTGTAATGTTTCAGGAAGGTGTTAGGGGTAGCCCACGTGGCCGACTTGCATATATCAACGAGAGAAGACGAGCCATCAAAAACAGCCGAAGAGGCCGCCCCCCGAATTGAATGCGGCAAAATGCCAGCTGGAGGTTCTCGACCCAGGACTCGGTATGCTTCCTGAATCGCTAGTCGTAGCCATTTAGCTATCAGGGACGCCGAAGCCTTTTTCCCCATAGACATGCCCCGAAAAACTAGAAACAGGGCCTCCGTTTTCCGAAAAGGCTCGGTGCGGTGTATATAAAAACGTAAAGCCCTACGCACATCCAGGGAGTGCCACTCCCTCTCCCTGGGATGCGACGGATTAGGGCAAAACGTAGGGAGCACAATCTCCTGTGAGCGGTGAAAAACGGAGTTGACCTTGGGGATGAAGGACGGGTCGAGTCTCAGGACCACTTTATCCTTTTGAAAGACCATAAGTTTATGGTTGATCGACAATGCTCCCAATTCGGAGACCCTCCTGGCCGAAGTCACCGCCACCAAAAAGGCCGTCTTGAGTGTGAGGTGTAAAAGAGACGCTTGCGCCAGTGGTTCGAAGGGCACCTTCATCAGGGCTTTAAGGACTAAGGAAAGATCCCATGTAGGGAATCTGTGTACAACCGGGGGGTTGATCAGTGCCGCCCCTTTCAAAAAACGCTGGACATGAGGATGGTCCAGAACGGTTCC
This sequence comes from Plestiodon gilberti rubricaudatus, assembly GCA_026170595.1. Lineage (NCBI taxonomy): Eukaryota > Metazoa > Chordata > Lepidosauria > Squamata > Scincidae > Plestiodon > Plestiodon gilberti. The sequence goes on along the minus strand of JANXHW010000002.1, from coordinate 19,041,803 downwards.
CCGGCCCACAGTACCGAGAACACTCTTTAGAGCAGAGACCTGGCGTCGTAAGGTGTTAGTACTAAGGCCAAGTTTCAGCCCCTCCTGGAGGAACTCCAGCGCTTGGTGGCGTTTGGGACTCAGCGGGTCAATAGCCTGAGACCCACACCACTCGGTGAACCGCCTCCAGGTCGCGGCATAGATCTTCTTAGTTGACTGACGCCTGGAGGCCAACAGGGTCGTCACCACCATGTCAGAGTACCCGCATTCGGCTAAATGTCGCCGCTCAACTTCCACGCCGTCAAATGGAATGCTCTGGGTTGTGGATGCACCACTGGGCCCTGGAACAGGAGGTCCTCCCGCGCCGGAAGCAACCAAGGTTTGGCCGTTGACAGTTGAACGATGTCGGAGAACCAAGACCTCCTTGGCCATCGAGGTGCTATGAGAATGACTCTTGCCTTCAGATCCCGTATCCGCTTTAGGACCCGAGGTAGAAGGGCGATGGGAGGAAAGGCGTATAGAAGTCCCGGGGGCCAGGGACTTCGCAGAGCGTCTACTCTCTCCTCCCCCTGTCCCTGCCTCCTCGCGTAGAATCTCGGAACTTGGGCATTCGAACGAGAGGCAAACAGATCCACCACGGGGGCCCCGAACAGCTTTGTGACGTGATTGAACACTACAGGGTTCAATTGCCACTCGGTCTCGGACAAACTCCGTCGGCTTAACCAGTCGGCTGTGAGATTTTCCGTTCCGGCGAGATGTTCGGCCTTGATTGACAATAGGTTTTGCTCCGCCCAAGCGAGCAACTCCCCCGCCTCTCTTGCTAGACTGTCCGACCTCGTCCCTCCTTGCCGATTTATGAATGCCTTTGCCGTCATGTTGTCGGTCTTTACCAATACCGAGTGAGACTGTACCTGGGCCTGGAATCGAAGTAGAGCCAACTTGATTGCACGTAGTTCTAAGAAGTTGATGCTGCACCTCGATTCCAGGGGGGACCAAGTCCCCTGCGCGAACGATCGTCCCATGTGCGCTCCCCAGCCCTGGAGACTGGCGTCTGTAGTCAGAACTAAGGGTTCCGGAAGGTCCAAGCTGGATGCCGACGACAGACGACCGGGAGACAGCCACCAATCCAGACTGGTCAAAAACTCCTGTGACAATCGGACAATCCTCGTCTGTTTCCTTTCTATCAGCCGCGAATAGGGGCGCAGGAGTCGCTGGATGGGACGAGTGTGAAATCTGGCCCACTGAATCACATCCTGACACGACACCATTACTCCCTGAAGCTTGGCCAGGAAAAGTAAGTCCATCGTCGTTCGTGACCTCGTCTGCCGCAGAAGCGCAAGAAGATGAAGTTGTCGTTCCGTGGATAGGGAGACCGAGAGGTCCTCGGTGTTGAAAATCAGTCCCAAGTGCGTCATCACCTGGGTCGGAACCAGCGAGCTCTTGGTCAAGTTGACCACAAACCCATGTCGCTGTAAGCAACGAACAGTCAGATGAACGTCCCGCTCCGCCGACTCCCGTGACTTGGACCTGATCAGGATGTCGTCCAAGTAGGGTACAACTGACAGTCCCTGTAGTCTTAGCCATGCCAGAGGTCCCGCTAGCGTCTTCGTAAACACGCGAGGAGCTGATTTGAGGCCGAAAGGCAAAGCCCGGAACTGTTTGTGGATCGTTCCGTAAGAGAAACGCAGGAACCGACGATGATGGACACGAATAGGAATATGCAAGTAGGCCTCGGAGAGATCGATTGACGTGAGAAAATCCCCTCTCCTGAGACTCGTCGCGATAGAACGCCAGGTTTCCATCTTGAACCGTTTCCGTGCCATGAAGAGATTCAACCACTTCAGGTCCAGGATAGGCCTGAGGTCCCCATTTTTCTTTTCCACCAGGAACAGGGTAGAGTAAACTCCTTTCCCCCGTTGGGAAAGAGGGACTGACTCTATGGCCTGAATGGACGATAGGTGAGAAATCGCCGTTAGCATCTGGTGGTGTTTGATGCGGTCCCTGGAAGGTGGTACTTTCCAGAACCTTGTCTTGGGGATTCTGAGCAACTCCAGCGAGTACCCCCTTGAGACGGTATCCAAAATCCATTTGTCCGAGGTCGTGTTTTGCCAAAAAGACGCGAAGAAAAGTAGACGCCCGCCGATAGGAACGGAGGCGTCTGGCGATGCGGCGTCACGCGTTGCGCTGGTTTCGGAAAGGTTTGCGTGCAGGCTCACCTTGGTTGTTCCCCGATCGGTTCTTCGGAAAGACCCTTGACTTGTTCCATCTGTTTGGTCTACTGGGTTCTCTGGGACGGTTTGTACTTGCGTATGGCCGAAAGGACTGAGTCTTAGTCTTGGACGGTTCTTTGATGATGGATGGGAGAACCTTCCGTTTCTCCTTGTTCTCAATCAGTAGCGGGTCCAAAGCCTCCCCAAAAAGCTTGTCCCCTTTAAAGGGTACAGCCACAAGACGGTTCTGGGACCCCGAATCGACGGTCCAGTTCCTGAGCCAGACATTTCTCCTGGCCACAACGTTAGAGGCAAGGGCCCTGGCATTAAGTTGTAAAGAGTCGAAAGAGGAGTCAGCCGTAAAAGCCGTGGCCAAGGAAACCTTCTTCAGGGTATTCTTTGCTTTTTTGGAGAGACCTGGTTCCGATTTGAGCAGATCCTCCACCCAGAGGAAAGCTGCCCGTGCAAAAATAGAGTTAGAGGCAGACGCCCTTAAAGCCTGAGAGGTTGCCTCAAAATTCTTTTTAAGAGAAACCTCAATCCTCTTATCGCAAGAATCTCTTGGACCCCCCTCCCCTTCCGAAGGAATCACAGCCGAGGAGGAGAGCGCCGCGACTGGAGCATCAATTGAAGGAACCTTCAAGCGCCCCATAATATTCTCGGGAAGAGAGTACAATTTGTTAACCAATTTGGCACTATGCCTAGACTTGATAGGAGTCTTCCATTCCGAGTCAAGAGCAGCCTGAAAAGATGCCGGAAACGGAATCGTGGTAGGCGAGGAGGGCCCTTGGGGAAAAATGCCCTTGGGCACCATGGGCTCGCCAGAGGGAGGCAGGGAAGATTCCGTTGAACCAAGATTTAACGCAGAGGAAACTTTAAAGACCATACGTTGAAACAGTTCAGCAGGGAAAAGTCTATCAGGATTGTTATCTTTTTCTGCTCCCTCGTCCCCAGAGAGCTCCCCCTCCTCCCTGTCAGACTCCCCAGCCGACGATGGAGTAGAGCTTAAATAGGAAGCAATAGCCCTCTTAGGCTTAGCCAGAGCGTGAGAAACCAGGGATCCGCTAGGGGAACGCGGTTCGCTATCCCTAGTAGGCAGCTTGGGCGGAGGAGGAGAGCGATCTGAGCCCCCATGACGAGAGCGAGAAGCAGACTCTCGGGACCTAGACCTCCGGGAACGTTTGCGCTTCTTATGGGACTTACGGTCCCCGAGAGATTTAACTGCACTCTCTACAGCCGCCCTCACCATGCTCTGAAGATGGGCCTGCAGAGCTGGATCGATTTGTGGGGCGCAAGCCATCGTTGAGCTAGTGCCAGCGCCTTTAGAAATACTGGTCTCCCGTCCCTTTGAGTCCCCCATAGCCGCTTACCGCCCTGGAGAACGCTGACTGAAGCGCCGTGAGGTGCGCGGGGCCCGCAGTGTCAGATGTCCAAGAGACGTCGCGCTGCCGCACACGGCCTGCCCCGCAGCGATCCGATCGCCAAGAGCTGAAGGGCCCCTCGTCGACTCCGTGGAAAACCGGCAGGGCAGGGAACAGCGCAGCCCCTCCCACGGAGAAAAGCCTTGGCCGCGGTGAGGAGAAAGCTTCAGATCAACGGCGGCGCCGCCCAGAGGGTGCGCGCTCGTCCGTTGGAGGCCGCTCGAACTCCCTCAGCCAACGGGCGCTCCGTTTGCTGAGGTAAAAAAGGCGCGGGCTCTCAAAGGCCGTGAGGCGTCGAGCAGCCCGCGTTGCAGCGCTCCCTCGTCGACTCCACCTGGCTAGTGAAACGGGAAGGGGTCGGGAGGGGGCAGCGGGGACAGGACGAAAGGACAGACGAAAATAATGAAGGAATAGAGCAAGAACAATCTGGTCCAAGAATCAAAATCGCAAAGAGCACAACACTACCGACCTATCTCTATCAGAGGCAGGATCGGACTGGGTGGGAGCGAGCCAAGGAGGAGGAGTCAACTCAACTCTACCGATCCTGCCTCTGACATTGGAGGGATTAACCCATTCTGTTCCGAATGGCCCCCCCTTCCACCTCCAGAGAACATAGCTTGCCTCAAGGTACACGTTGCACAAGTTTGTCTAGTATGAATGGTCCCTGATGAAATACGAGCAAGGTCCCATAATGCTTCAAATTGCTTAAAAATGGACATTTGCAGCATCTTTATTTCTTGGGGGCAGGGGACACCTGCCTGGGTGTTACTCTGCACACACAGATTCCCCCCCCCCCCCAGGATTTGCTTTTGGAAAGAGTTCAAAAGCCAACCTTGGGCTTGCAAGTTCCTTCCCCCACCCTGCCTCTCCCTTTCTCTCTTCATTGCAGGGAGAGTTGGACAGAAGTAATTTCCCTTGTCAATTGGAGATTACATTCTATTTAATGAAGCCTACTCAAGATCATTAGGGGGAGGAGCAGCATGGAGAATAGTATCCCAACAGGTTGTAGATGAAAAAGAACATTGTAACTGACAGTGTAGCCTGCCTGTACTCTGTGCATTCCAAATATTATTGTAAGAGTTCAGTTTCCTATGAGAGAGAATTTAGAGATAATAGCCAAACTGTTAGAACCAGGTACCTCAAGTTGAACACTTCCACCTGCATTTATATGTACATAGCAGGAGCATGATTTTAATGCAGACTTGGAAAACCTTTAACTTTTGCCAGGTTTGTATGTATGTAAGAGATTTGATAATCAGCAATTGAATTAATTCCCTAGGAAACATGGGTTATCAAGTTTGACCAAGGGCCATATAATCCTGAGAGTTTTCATTTTAATAATTCCATTGTTTAGGCAGTCGTTTAAATAGACACATCAGCTCTCATTTTCCTTAATTTTCAGTATGCTAGAAAATGGCAATGAGTTGAAGAGTTTCAATATCAATTTTTTAGGAGGGGGGGGTTGTGAAGAGGAGATGTGGTCTTAAGCAAGGATCAGGTAGACACATTTGGAAGTTGCTTTTCCAAACACGTTCTGTAATGCCTGCAAGGCCACAGAAAATGCCCTTCATATATTTCATAATTTCAATGAGTAACGTTTTAACTCATAGTATAAGAAAGAAATACGATTATTCTAGAAGTACGTTGATGACATCTCTGGAAATGATCAGCTGCGTCTGTTTTCAGCAGCACTAGAAGTTTGCAAAGTTAATGTCCACCTGTAAAGTGAATGTAAGTTTGAGGTCAAGAGAAGGCATGAACTGCCTTGAAGTGAGGCGCACTTGAGTCTTTAATAAGCATATGCTTAATATGTATTTAAGAGTGAGTGCTTACTTTTGGCTAGATCTTGCCCGAAATGTATCTAATCCTTTTGATATCATAATGGGAAAAAGAAACTCTTCTTTTGACATTGCCTCCTGCAAAAGCCCTTTGGCTTGTCTCCTGTACAAAAAATTGTGACACTGTAGAGGGGCAGGTGCTTTGCAGCATTTTTTATTTACTGTACTGTACAATTTATGCGCTGGCTAGAGGTATGCTAGTGATGATGGGAACATGGTAGAATCTCTGTTAGAAATTCTCCTTTTCTAGAAGTATTCTCCTTTTCTAGAAGTAGCCCAGTCTTGATTTTATGATTTTGTTTAGGTGTATCTTCTTAAAACTCCAGATGTGCTACATATTTTTGTTAACCATTTTTTAAAAAAAAAAATCAGTAAAGAATGTGGATTTTACTTTGGACTATTTTTGTAAAATAGGTGGATAGCAATGCCACAGCATGCAGAAATTGCACTTTTTTGCTTGACTTGCTTGTAAAATAGACACTATTTAATTTGGGGGGGGGGGAGCAGAAACGTAATTTATGCCAAAAAAGGTAACTTGCCATTTTGCCACAGCATAGGTTAGATTAGCACAAAATGCAAGAATTGGGGTGGGGGGGATTTTGTATGTGTAATGACTAATGAGGAAAGAAATAGTGGATGCCAATAACCCAAACGATGTGCGGTATAAGAGATGATGTAAATTACTTATTCTAAGGAGGGGAAGAGATCATGAAAAACATAGATTCATTTTCCCTGTCCTATGTGGTCATATTTTCCTTTTTTTAATTTTGGTTGACAAGCTGCTACATATTTGGAAGTTCTATTGTTTGTAGGTCACTGAATGGACATTGAAATCTGATTTATATTGTATACCTGTAACATAGAAAGAAAAAAGTATTTATATATTTTCTGTATGAATATTTCATTGAGCTGTGTATAATTTTAAAGAGGCTTTGTCCCAAAATGGTTCTGCCCATCTTGACTCTTTTTGTTTTCTATTTGTTTGGATTTGGGTTTTTTGTATAGTGTGTACAGTTCATGTCTATGAACATTAAAAGCCTCCTGAAGCATTATCTTATGAAATGGATGCATTGTTAATAAAATGGACTTCAAACTTCATATGGTTGTCTTGTGGTCTTCAAATGAAATGTAGAGGTTTCACTATATCCAAGATTCACTTCACAGGTCTTTTTTTCCTGCATACCCAACCAGTCACTTGTGACAAATGTGAATAATAAATCTGTAGTTTTTACAAACAGAAGTGGCTTTCTAGGTGTCAGTGATTTCACTTTCGAAGATGTAATGAGACTTAACATTCAGCATGTCAGATTGTCTGTCTGACCTTTTCTTCACTATAGTGCTCTTCCCTTTTTTCAAGTGTTTTCTATTTTTCAACTGTTTTCCTTCTGCCCAGTAGGTGACACCGTGGCCTAATACCTGTAGGTTGAGCTGTAGATGGTATAACAAATGAGGGACAGAGATTCGTTAGGGCGCAATCCAATCCTACTTAGGCCGTTGTTGTAACCAGCGGCCCAGCGCAAACGGGAGGCCCCAGAACGGAAAGGGGATTCAAATCCTCTCCAAAAGGGGAATTCAAAGGGGATTTGAATCCCCTTTCTGTTCTGGGGCCTCCTGTTTTCGCTGGGCCGCTGGTTACAACAACGGCCTAAGTAGGATTGGATTGCACCCTGAGTTGCCCATTTGAACTCTGTACCCAGGCATGCCTGAAGCTTGGATGCTGCCTGACCCTCTCCCCATTTTTAATTGCTTCCAACCCCCCTTCACCAGGCAGACAAGGAGACACAAAGTATGGCAATCTGGAGCCCACTCCCAGCATGTTCTGCTCATCCTGTTTTTTAAACAGGATACTTTGCCATACTTCGTGTATGTTTAAAATAAACAGGAGCAACATAGAGAAAGGAGGCAGTGACCCAGAGCAGAAGGTAAGGACACAGGCTTCAGAACATCACACCACTTGGCAGGGAGAGCCATGGTACAGTGGCGGCCTTGGAGGAAGAGGTGGGCTGTGGCTGCCTGATTGACACTCTACCCGTTCACTCTCAGCAAGCAGGAATAATGGAGCACCAATTGCAGTGGTTCTGGCGGCAGGGCACCCGTCATCAGTTTGCTATGCCCCTCCAACTTCCTGTTTGAACCTTTCAGATATTGAGAAGGGAAATTCCCTTTACCTTGAAGGCAACAGCCTAAGGACAGTTGCTTGCTACAGGTGGGCCCCCATATCCGCTGGGGATATGTTCCAGGCCCCTCCGTGGATACTTGAAACCGTGGATAAGAGCGAACACCCCCTCCATGGTTTCCTGAGGGCCCCCCAACCTGCCTCCCCTGCAGGCATGCATGCTTGCCCCCCCCAGCTTTTATTTTTCTTTCAGCAAGCTTTGTTTCTTCCTTAAAACAAACAGAGAAGCAGCCTCCATTGCAGGCAAGTAGAACGAGACTAAATCGTAGAGAGGCTCTGCAAGGTTAAGAGAAACCTTGCAGAGCCTCTGTAGGACTGAGTCTCGTTCTACTTGCCTGCAATAAGTAGCCAAAGGCTGCTTCTCCTGTTTCTTTAAGGAAGAAACGAAGCTTACTGGGAAAAAAGTAAAAGCTTGGGGGGTCCCCGCGATCGTGGATAACTGAAACCGTGGATAGCGAATCAGTGGATATGGGGGCCCACCTGTATTTTAGAACACAGAATTTATCCACTGTCTCACGTTAAACAGTTTTTATTATAAACAGTTTTTATTAATATTTGCAAACTGAAGTACACATGAGACATAAGAGGACATAGATTCAAAAATGCAAAGGTAATGAATAACTTAGTGTCTTAACTAACACACACTGATTAGCAGTCTCATGTTGGAGCTGAAGAATGATGACTTTGAAATCAGCAGCAGTGTGCCCTTCTGGTCTGTTGAAATGTTCTCCCACTGGTTTCTAAATGTTGCCATTCTTGAGAAGAAAACACACACAAAGGACGCAACTTCGTCATCTGAGTACCTTGAGTACTACAAGAGGTTTTGTGTATGTCAGCATTGGCTAGTGAAAGTTGGCATGGTCTTTATTTCTATGTAGTGGTTGGAAAAACATTTCACATGAATAAAGTGATCAGGGCTGCAGCCGTAGTGTAGTTGTGTAAGTTGTCTGAAACCAGAGACTGAGAGTTCTAATTCCAAACACCTTTCTTTTTTCAATTTAATTCAGTTAAGATTTTTAAGGCTGTATTCACTATATTAAATGTTGTTTGTCCAAACGTTAATTTATTTCTAATGGAAACACTGATAAAAAGAAAATGGCACGTGTTTGCAACACACACAGTACTGGTAAATTTAAAATGGTGTTAAGAACTGTGGAGAGCATAAAAATTGGGTAAAGGGGAAAAAACCCTAGCATGTAGTATTTAGAAAAAATAGTGTCCCCTTCGTGTGCTCCATTTGGCTCAAGCACTAGCAAACTGAAGTAGCCGATCAGTTCTCCTGTTGACAAATCAGGGGAAAGGGAAAGTAATGTTGCTATTGTGCATTGAATACTGTGCTATCTTTTAATGCACATGATCACTTGTGTATGGCCCGAATACAAAAACTCTGAGAAATGGAGGAAAGCTGTAGCAAGAGCAAACCGGGCATGCACAGAGTTCTGGATTATATGAACAATGAGAAGGTAGGATGAACAAAGGACTAGGCCCAGCCAACGCATCCAAAATGGAATGGATGTTGTAGGGAGGTTGTACAGGAATGTTGTACAGGTTTGAAAAGTAACCACGTGCACCCTGGACTTTGAGAGGCAGTACAAAAGCTGAGAACTATCTTAAATTATGGGTATGCATTTGCTGTATATTACTTTATTATTATTACTGATGCGATATAAACTGCTCCAGGAGCCTTGAAGAGAAGCTGCTAAAGCTTTGCTCTAAAGAACAGCTTTCCAATAGCTCTATACTGAGATACTGGCTGCAAATAACTGCTCAGCTGTTGCATTTTCTCCAGCATCCTTTTTCTTAATAATTGGCTCAAAGTAAGAATTCAAAAATAGATGGAAGGTGATGTTCTAATTTTTGCCATCCACATGCAGAATAAATTTTATGTGCACCATTGTCAAGGTAATGGTCAGGTATGTGCCATCTTAGAAATTTAAAAAAAAAAACTAGATGTAGACACACACAAACTACAGTATTTTACAAGAACAGACCCATCATGAATTAACTAATGGCTAAAGGCACCAGTTGCTTAAAGCAGGGGTGGCCAACCTTCCACCATTAGGGCTTAGTGTTCTTAAGAGTAGTGTAGAAGACAGAATTTTGGCAGCTGCAAGTGCTGCTAAAGCAGTTGCACCTGCTGAAATGCCCTCACCTATGCAACCATTTAAAGGGCCAGCATTCATGTTGAAAGGTTGGCAACCACTGGCTTAAAGAAACATAAGGTTGTAACTTTAAAAATATTAAATTATTTAAAAAAATTATATCCTGCCTTTTCCTATGCCAAGGCAAATGCCCAAGGTGGCTTACAACAGTTAAAATGCTTCATTCTCACCTTTGCAGAGAATGAAATAACTTTCAGTAGTTGGATATGATTCCAGTGCAAGCTTATAATAACAGCCTTATGTAAGTAATTGATGTATGAGATGTTATGGCAACCCAAGCAAGGACAAACAAAATAGGCCTTAAATCCTATGAACAACCTTGGGACACTTCTTCTCAAAGAGGCAACGCATGCCAAAACCCAACCCCCTTCCTGGACCCAATCCGCCTGCATCCAGAGGCATCGCCAGAAAGGGGGCGGGGGGTCGCCGCCCCACCCCCTGGTGCCCCCCTTATTTTAACGTTTTTTTCCGTTTTTTAAACTATTTCTGTGTTTTTTAAAGTCTTAACGGGTTTTTAAAGTCTTAATGTATGCTTTCGCCCACTTATCTTGTTACTGTAAGGCTCCAGCGACGATCTTCTTCCAGCTCCCGGGTGCTTCTTCTTCTCCCTGCGCCCGGGGCGCGAGCTCCTTAAAGGCGCAGAAGGTCACTGGAACAGCTTCGTTGTTCTGTGATGACTTGCGCATGCGCAGAACGAAGCTGTTCCAGCTGACCTTCTGCGCCTTTAAGGAGCTCACACCCCGGGCGCAGGGAGAAGAAGCGCCTGGGAGCTGGAAGAAGATCGTCGCTGGAGCCTTACAGTAACAAGATAAGTGGGCGAAAGCATACATTAAGACTTTAAAAACCCGTTAAGACTTAAAAAAAACACGGAAATAGTTTTAAAAAACAGAAAAAAACGGAACCGGGGGGAGCCCCGCCCCACCCCCTGAGTCCTCCACCCTGGGGCCCACCGCCCCATATCAGATGACGCTTCTGCCTGCATCGATCAACATGGACTTGCACCAGCGATATTGCTGGCGCAGGTCTGAGTTGACCCCGCTGGGGCTTACTCCAGAGCAACGGACCAAAAGTCCCCTTATCCCGAGGATACCTCCAACAGCCGAAAATCCCCTGCAGGATGCGGCGTAGCCTGTGTCGGTGCCGCAGCATCACCACCCGGGGATTTAGTAAGGACTGGGCTGTAAGTTTCATTGAATTCAATGGGACTTGCTCCCAGGCAAGTTTGTACAGGATTTCAGCCTCAGTTCTAAGTAAGCATGCGTAGGATTGCACTGTAATTCTTGAAAATAAGAATTCTTGTTTTACAAGTACGTGCAGACTGGGACAGGTTTTGGCCCATCCAGTAGAAAATGGAGGTTCAAAAAAAAATGGTCATGTCTCGCAAGGCGTATTATAAAGTCAGCAAACAAGGAAGGCGGAGAATGGTGCGACTTTTCACTACCACTAGATGCTGCCAGAGGACAAAATTCATAAACTAAAAACCCAATCCTATCTCCTGCCAATGGAGCTTATGCAGCATGCTATGGGGGGTGGGGGTGGCAATGGGACAGGCTTTGTTACTTACCTCCTGGTAAGTTTGCCAGTGGTCTATGGATCTCCTTGGACCCGCACCTGCTAGGAGAGCCAGGGGGCGTGTCTGGTTGCAAAGTGGGGGAGAGGATCTGACCAAAGTTGCTGCCGTCAGATCCAGCCCCTTCTGTTGACACTCGCCCCAGTTCCTCATCCTCCCTGCCCAGTTACCCCCCTGCCCTCTCCCTCCCTGCACCTGCCTACCTGCCCTGGCGCTGTCCAGGGTCCACAGTGGCAGTGATCTGCTGCTGCAGATGCCTTGCGCCAGCAACCTTAAATGACCTGGCAGTGGCGCAATCTGTGCCCTATCACAAGGCCTTTTACAGCAGCAGGACACTAGTCCCGCTGACATAAAAGGCCCATAGGACTGGACCATAAGACATCTGATGTTGCAGCTTTTACCAATAAGTCATCACAGATTTACCACCTCAAGCACATTGGAGACATTCACACAGGAGCAACCTACTACTGTCAACTCCTAAGGAATGATTTACAGGTGGTATGGATTTTGCCCACTTGGGCTTCTTTTTGCCATTGCTGAATAATATTTTTTACTTGGATTGTCAGACTGTTCTTCACCTCTGTCGCATGCCGTACATTTTTATGGAGCTCGGAGCCCGAGTGGCTTAAAAATGTGTACAATTAGTAAGACAGTTAAGAGAGCAACACATTCCTAGCCGGGTGACTTTGCAAAACTAATCTCCACTAGTCATTTTCTGATTCATCTTATTCCTTCCAGGCTCAGATACTTAAAATGCAGCATTGAACTATTTATCTGGAGCTCACCAACATGTATTACTTAAAGTGTACATATTCATCAGAGTCTGTAGGATTTGTTTCCAATCCTGTGGCCTGTTGTGGTTTGTAATTTGCATGCTGCTTGGCCTCAGCCAAGCATGGCAAGTCACCCAGCTGAGCCACAGAGTCAGGCACTTTCGTCTGAGAGGTATAACTGAAGTTGCCTTGATCACAGGGCGGTGGCTGGCTGCTGGGTTTGTCTGCAAAAAAGTCTTGGAGCGGCCTGTAAGATGTCATAGGTGGGTTGAATTCTTTGCTTTTCGCTTCTCGTTCTTGTCGATTCAGATATAGATTCAGATCTTGATGGGTTGGATCAAAGTAGGTGGTATTTTCAATTATCAACATTCCCAAATCGGACTGTTGGCCAACGGAAGTTTGGTGCTTCTCCATCACTTCTAATTTGTCAGGAGCAACATCGCATATTCCCATAGTTCCAGAATCCAGCTGCAGAACACATGGACAATAACAGAATTAAAATGTGGTTAAGACTGAGTATAGAGAGCACCTCATTAAAAAGTGGCTGCAGAGAATCGGTTTCGGTAGATAAATGTGAAGCCTTCTCCCTGTGTTTCTTGTCCCTGGAGAGAAACCATCGTGTTGCATGCAGAAGATCTCCAGTTCAATCTCTAACCTCCCCAGCTAGGAAAGACATCTCTGTGCGGCCCTAGAGAGCTGCTGCCAGTTATATAAGCAACTAGAGTGATGCCTCTGCTTCACTATGGGATGCAAGTACTTTAAATCCATTTTGTCTCCAATAAACGTTCCTTTGATTGCAATTAACCAATTAAATGTAGAACAACTACCCACCGGCGTCACTAGGATGCGTGCCGCCCCAAGGCGGGGAGGACGCGCGTCACCCTAATCCCCCCACACCCATCCCCTAAGTATTAATCTGGCGCGGCCGTTAGGCCCTGTCGTGATTTTTTTTGAGGGGGCAACCCAACGGGACACTGCCCCCCCCCAGCCACTCGTTGCAGCCGGGAGCCGGCTTCGGGAACGTCTTCCCCGGCCGGCTGCCCTGGGCCTTCTGACGAGGCCCACTGCATCACAACGTAATTTATAACGTTTTTCGCGCATGCGCAGAAAAACGTTATAAATTACATTGTGACGCAGTGGGCCTCATCAGAAGGCCCTGGAGCGCCGGCCCGGGAGGACGTTCCAAGGCCTTCTCCCGGCCTCGGAGTCCGAGGCCAGGAGAAGGCCTCGGACCGTCCTCCCGGCTCGGAGCCGACGCGCGAAGGGGACGTGCGTCACCCTTCTGCGCGCGTCACCGTGAGGCGACCCACTCTCCTCGCCTCACAACAGCGACACCGCTGCAACTACCCCACATAAGACAACACCCTGCATTTACTAAAAGTCATGGTTCCATCAAATGATAGTTGTCCCCCTCGCTGTCGTGGGACATGATAGAGCTCCTTCCAGTTGTCCACCACGTGCCTCACGATTAGCTCACGCACCTCCCTAACCATTAGGCGAGTGTCATACATGAGATGGGAGAGGGACCGAAACAGGCAGGTTCCATCTCCTGTGCTCACAACCAGCTTATGAAACCGGCTACGCTGTGGGGCAGGAGCTTTCCCAAGGCCTCCAATGAGCTTCCTAGGTCACAGATCAGTCCAAGTCCCACATCCAACCCATGCTAGTTTTCTGTGATGTAGCGGAGATTCGACAGTTAGCTCAACAGAACGTTAAAAGAACAATGGGTCCTCTTCAAGTCTGAAAGCTTTTGCCTGGATTTCAGCCTTCTTTCTTATGCTCAGTGGCATCACAAGGAGGGCGTGGGGGTGCAGACCACACCGGGTGTCACGCTAAGGTGGGTAACACCACTCACCGCCAAGATCATTGGCCCCCTCTGGGCCAGGAGATCATTGGCCCCCTCCTGGCCAGGCTGCCTTGCACTCTTGCCAACGATCGTGTTTTTGCCGCTCACCAGCAAGAACACGAAGCAACTGGGCCTAGAGGTACGTCACCCTCAAATTTTCAGAACGTCGAGCTCTTCCAGGTAAGCGCTGCACCGGTAGCATCTACCCCAGGGACACCTCTGGTTATGCTGCACGGGTTGGAGAAATGAACCCAGTTTCCACTTTTGTTTGAGTTACTTCTGGTTAGTTTGCCTCCTTCTGGTTAGTTTCATTTGCTTTTTAAAATTATACCCCTCTTCTGAAACACTAGCAAAAGCTGGTTTGGAAAGGTTGCATCGAAATGAAGAATGTAAGCCTGATATGAAAGTTGACTTGTGCAAACCAGCAGTGGAGGTTAAGGAGACAAATTGTCACAGGTTGCAATCCTATACTCACCTAGAACTAAGTTTCATGGAACGCAATGGGGTCTAATTATGAGTAAACATCCATAGCATTGCGGTGAAAGTCACCTTGCTTTTGCATACATATGTTTAAGGATTGCAAGTTGACCAGGATCCTAGTACAATAGTAAAATAATGTTGATTAACAGCCCAATCCTATCTAGTAGGTCGCGGCGGCGAGCATAAGGTGCCCGCCACATCCTATGCAGGATTGGGCCTGCTTCGGTGCAGCTGGAGGCCTAAAGTATTATTAAACTTTAATAGCAACATTAGTATATTCTGTCAGTTCTAATGGTGGAGGTTGAAGCAGTTTCATATGTTCAGAAGTCATAGTGCAAATGGGCTACTAAGGTTGAAATTTTCTAACCAAAATGAGTGGCCATAAAAGCTGCCCACAATCTTGATTTTAGCTGAAAAGTCAACTATATAAAAACAGTGCTTAACAGAGAAGAAAATATTTGGTAGTCATTGGTTGTTGCTAGTAATTTTACCTTACCTTCAAAAACGGAGATATGACTGGATGGGGAATGTCAGGGAAACAGTGATTTCTTATGCTAGGAAAGCAAAGCAGAAAAAAAATATGAAAAAAGTATTCTATGAAAGCAGCATGGAAAAACGTTGGCAGACCATATGATGTCAAAGACCTAACACAACTGAATACAACTAATGTAACTGCTCAAGCAGCCTTCTGAGGGTCAAATCAAGCACATTTGAGTGATCACGATGTCCACGTTGAAAGTGTGGCTACAAACGTGTCCCATGTGCTGCTCAGTGAAACGGCAGATGAGGGAAGTGTATCTTGGCAGTGGTGCACTGCTCCCGAGGAAGCATTTCACAAAGGCAGCCTAAGCAAAGGTGAGTCTAATTGTAGATAGAATTGCGCTGTGAATCTGCTCTCAATGATGTCATATCATGGCCAAATCTGATTATGTAACATTGCAAAATCAACCTTTTGCATGATCCTTGCTTGATTGGCTCATATCACTCATGTGATTAATCCAGGAAGGAGAAAGAAAGTGCAACAGGGAAAATAGCATCAAGGCAGTAGCCACTTGGAGAACAAGGGCCTCAAACAATGTAGCAAGAGGGACCCATTTCATGTTCTACAAGCTAAAGATAATTTCTGCAGTGAAACCACCGATAATGTAACATGCGAGGTGGTCCTTAGAATATAAAGTGGAGGAGGAAATGTATACAGCTATCTTAAGAGATATTTTATTAAATCAATTTTGCTCAACTTACCAACTACTTTTCCAGAAGCATACACAAATTAGCATTAGAGATATGATCACGAGAAACAGAACGATAACAAAGGACAAATCACCTGTTTAAGGGGGAAAAAATAAGTACTTCAATTTTTATTAACATTTTCGACACTTATACATGGAAACAATTTGCATTCTTCCCCCTCCCTTTATTTTAAGAGATTGAACACAGGCTGTTCTTCAAGCACTGGTTTAGGCTGGATTTCAATACAGTTGAAGTATGTACAACAAGGCAGCTGGATAAATGCATGGGCAACTGGAGCACTCGCTGCCTTCTACAAGAGATACATGCATGTAAAGAAACAGTTGTCAAAGATGTACTTCCTTGATCAGGACCGGGAAGGGGGTTAGGATTTGGCGGCTGCCGAAGGAGGAAAGGGAAGCAGAAGCATGCTTGTTTGGGATGGGTTCCTGCTGTATTCCTGACCCAAGAAACCGATTAACTGGCCCACAGAAAGAAAAAACAAATCCTTACCACTCTGGGTAACATCAGAACCATAACCATTCTCGGTAACATCAGAACCATAATCAGTATAGTTCTCTCCAAAACAGTTTTTAGCAGTCAACCGGAAGTTAGGTATGGGCTCCTCTCCAATTTTGAATGAACAGCTCTGCTCTTCTACTTTTTTCAGGAGCTCTTCTTTGCAATATGTTTTTGTGTAAGACCTTTAAAAAAAAATACGGCAGCAGGAGATTGAGGAAAAAGACACTATATTTTTCTACCAGTTAGAAATAGGATACTACAGATCCAGAAGAGATGGATTTTAATGACAGAAACTACAGTGGACCCTTTCTATCCGCAGGTTTGACTCACCACGGATCCCGGATCCACGAGGTCCACGTTCAAATCGCTGTAAAAAGAAAAAAGCGGGGTTTTTTTACCTTTTAGAATCAAACTGTTACGTGTTCTTGCTTATAACAGGCTGAAATCACGCTCCTGAAGCCTCTTCCAGGTCACGCAACTTCCCTCTCCCCTCTCCCAAGGTCACCCCAGAATGCATTGCAATTCTGGAGCCATTTGGGGAGAGGGAGGGGGAGTCACGTGACCCGGAAGAGGCTTCCGGAACACGATTTCAGCCTGTTATAAGCAAGAACACATAGCGGTTTGCTTCTAAAAGGTTAAAAACCTGTGCTTTTTACAGTTTTTTTTCCCTTTTCACAACAATTTGAACGTGGACTCAGGTATCCGCAGATCCTCACTATCTGCACAGGGGTGTGTGCGGAACGGATATCGATGTCCGACTGCATAGTTAGGCTAAATCTAACCATCCCAACAAACCATGGCTGAGGAAGTTTCACAGTTTGTTGCAATTGACAACCCCTACATGATGAATGTCCTGCCTTTCCCTATTTTTGGATACTTCTAACCAGCAGCCTTCAAGCTACTGGGATATCATTCTGCAACAGTCTTTGTCCTTTGCTAGAAGCACCATTGCCAGATAGCCATGTGCTGGAGGTGGATTTTGGTCCTTCTTCATGGTTGGAGTACCTGAGCCACCTGCGAAATTTCTATGCGTCGACCATTCTGGCAGCCAAACATGTCTATCTAGGTAAAGGGGTGGGATGGACAGGCCAGGTGGGCTCCACTCCTTCCATCAGCTAGCTCGATGACATCATCAAACCTAGGTTACTAACATTCAAGCACAGGGATACTCATGTGTGTTTCTGCCAGGTGTATCATGTAATCTAGTGTTGGTCCACAAAAGGCACAACCACTTACTCTCCAGTAAATACAGGAACTGGGTTCTTGGAACAGTGTAAGTAGCTAGCAACAGATTTTGTTTTGTTTGTTCACTGCAAGTCAGGCTGCAATTGTCACGAGTTCACCAGGCTGCACTAAGGTTATGGGTGGTTTGCTCTTGAGTAGTATACCTGTTCCTTCTGCTGGGCGTTATAGTTATCATATGCAATTTGGTCAAGCTTTTCTTTATGGCTTTGTGGCCATAAAGAAAACGGCTTTTCTAGCATCCTGCTTGTACTTTCTCTATACCCATTTCCCATGCTGTTTAATTCTTTTTCTTTTGGATTTTTTGTTTGCCTTTTTTCCTGCCTAGTCCATATTCATGCATAATTCAGTGGATTGTCACATCCAATCACTTGCAGGTTCTACTGCAGTTTGATTTTTAAATAAGAACCCCTGAGGTTCTGTGCTCCCCTGAGGTTTTTCCAGATGTCCTTTTGCCTGCACTCAGTCACCTGGGATAGTGGCAGAAGGTAGAATTACCAGCCCCCCCCCTTCAGCTGTTGACCCAATAAAAAGGGAGAGCAGGAAGCCCTACCCATTAGGCACTATTCCCTTTGGTCAGCCTTGCCCTCTTCCAGTATCTTTCCTGACACTTGAGACACAAGAAACTTGGTTTGGAGCAGGTTTATAACTTATGTAAGTTATATGTTAACAGCGGTTTGGCATGGTGTTTGACCGACACAAAATACCTATCGCAGTCTTACCAACTGGTTTCAAAGTCAGCTTAAAATGGAAATGCTGATTAACATGGTTAGCACTGGTACAGTGCTGTTAAACCACGGTCAAATCAAAGAAGGGCGAGGAGGGGGAATTCACAAAGAGCAGGAAGGAGAGGGGCCCCTCCAACACAGATTCTAGGTCTGCAAACTTTGGCTTGAGGCAGCGCATATGACATCTGCTCCAGGCATCGATAAGCCTATCTCTAAGCATATGGAACAGAGCAGATCCTCTGTGACTCCATTCCCATTCCAAAGAGTTCTTTTTTGAATGCCAAAAAGAATTGAGAGATTCCCTCCATGCAAGTATCAGGTGCTAGGAAGGTCTCACACAAGAGCCAGCCTCAGGTGCTTTCCTCCCTGCGCTGTTGGGCAACCTTCCGGCAGAGGGAGCTTTGGTCTTATCTCTGCTGTGCTGCAATGTCACCCGGATGACAGCTAGAGAAGATAGTGCTGCTCACTCGACTTGGACCAGGTGACCTGGGGAAGCAAAAAGGAGCCTTAGAACTGTTTCCTCAGGCCTGATTCCTCAGTTTGAGCACTCAATATCATGGGTCACCGCAATGATTGCCTTGCCTTCTCTCTCCCACCGGCTGCCCTTTTTGGGGACGTAACTGTTAGATACCTCTAGGTGCTGAGATCCCGGGCTCCATGCTCCACAATCTGATCTGCTCATCTCTGAACAGATTTTGTGGTTCAGTCCTGACAATGAATGATTGGCTTGATCTAATTTCCTGATAACTATTTTATCTCCTACAATCACTGTCCTGAGCATCTAAACATATTTCCTCCAGTGCCATCCCCTCACTACATTGCCAAAGTCTGGCACAAGAATGGTCACTTCCTAAGGAACTTGCATCATAATCTAGAAGAACTTGTTTCTTCAAAAATGTTTCAAGAATACTTACACATCAGACAGAATGAACTCTGTTTTACGCAAGTCGTTGGGATAATGATAACGATCTTCCATCTCAGCTTTCCAAGAACATCTGAATGTTTTATTGTTTTTAGTTTCGCAGGAAAACATTTTCGGCTTACTGGGTAGCTCTGTTGAAGCAAAGGTTGGTTACAGTCTCTCTCTCTTTCGGTGTATCTTCACAACCTCCTATAAAGTAAATGAACTTAAGGCCAGGGATTCCCATTCATTTCCAGGCTCAATTCAAGGTGCTGATACCTTGAAAGACCTATATTGCCTGGGACCACACTATTTGAGGGACTGCCTACTCATGTATAACTCTGCCCCTTCTCTTCAGTCATCAAAGAGCGCCCCGTTGAGAATTCCACCACTGGTAGAAGTCAAGAATGCAGCAGCAAGGAGCAGGGCTTTCTCAGTTTTGGCACCACTTTTACGGAATTCATTACTGGAAAATTTAAGATCTGCCCCCACGGTGGAGAGTTTCTGCAAGGTCTAAAAACATTTCTATTCACACTGGCTTTGGGGGTTTTGTAGGGATATCCCTAGCTGCTTAATCTGCTCTGTTTCTTTTATTGCATATCTGTTTCTTTTATTGCATACGTTTTTTGATGCCTCAGTACTTTTAGCATGTTGAGCGCTGCTATTTAATATCTATTAGTGCCTTATAGTTCTTATTTAAATGTTGCTGCTGTTTATTGAGTCAGTCTTTATTTGTTGCTGTAATTATGTTCTGTATTTTAAATTTGTATGCATTTATTTTTTGAATTTGTATGCTTTTAAACTTATTTTATGTCATTTTTTTATTTCTAGATTTGTATTAAGTACACATTAAGTACTGTAAGCCACCTTGAGTTTTTGGAAACTCGGGGCAAAATGTTTTAAATAAAATAAAAAATAAATAAGAACTCCTATTGCTAGACATCCTACATAAGCTAGGTTTTCACGATGCCTTTAAGAGGAAAAGCAAGTTCTTACCAATTACATAGATTTCCATTGGACATACGTCATTGTCTGAGAATTGGCAAAGCACATCCTCTTTCCGAACATCTGTCAAATGAAATAACATTTTTCGTTGTTTTCTGTCCGCATAATACCAAGTCCCATCATGTTGAAAACCAAATACTGTTTCGTTTTTCTTTGCAATGCAGCAAAAGGTGACATTGGAACCGGCTTTCACAGCCTGTCCATTTGGCAAGGCGTAGTTGTCATTGTCATCCACAGTATCCAGGCCTAAACAAACCAAGAGAGGAACAGAGTTAATTTTCCTGAATATTTCTTGAACATGAAATATTCAGGAAATATTTCTTGAACATGAAATATTCAGGACAATAGAATTCTGGGCTCTTAAGAATTTGCAAGACTGAAGGCATGCCTGGGCAATTACCGGTACAACTCAAACCTAAGATGCTACCTTGTACCAAAGTGAGACAATTGGTCCGTCTAGCTTTGTACAGTCAACACTGACTGCAGAGGCTATCCAGGATCTCAGACAGACATTTTGCTCTACCCTCCATGGAGATTGCAAGGATTGAGTCTTTTGCGTGTTTCAATAGATGCTCTTTCACCGTGCAATGACTACCAAGGGGAAGTCTACCAAGGGGATGACTACCATTACTCATACGGGGAAACGTACGAAAGCTGCATTCTGAGACAACAACTCTGAGACAATAGATTGTATCCTGCATAGGGAAGGAATTGCTCACACAAGCAATTTTCCCCACCCCCTCTCTACTACAGCTCCCTGAGCCCCCAAAAATCTAAACTGGGGGCAGAGAACCCTCAGGAATAAAATGAGACAGAACAGCATGAGAGACAGCATGGAGGGGGCGGGGCGAGAGAAACCACAGAAACCAGGTGATTTGTGAAAGATCTGAGTTCCCCATACACAGCCATGGGCTCACTTGATGGCCTTGGGCAAATTATAATTTGTCTGACTGTATTATAAATGTAGTACAGTTCTTTCAGATGAACAGGTGGAACCTGAGGCAGGAGAAAGGTAGATTATCTACCAGTAAATCTCCGACTGATTTGCAGTTAAATTAAGAAGCGATTGATGGTCCAATCCTATCAGGGCCAGCCGCCAGTGGAACACACAATCCACCAGTGGCGACTGCCTTATGGCAGTCATAAAAACACACTCCGTCAGCGCACACACTTGCATGCTGCAAGAGCACTGGCGGAAAGACCAGAGTGGCCTCTCTCACGGTGGCGCATCGCTGGGGTCCACCAACAAAGGTAGGCCGATGGAAGAGGAAGGCGGGACAGGGCAGAACAGGGATGACAGTGGGTGGAATGGAGAGATGACCGGGCGGATTGGGTCTGGAAAGGGGGCAGGTTTGGCGGCAGCGGTGGCTGCCAAATCCTAACCGCCTTCCTGGACCTGATTCGGTAGCACAGGTCCATGTGGACCTGCACCTGCAATTTTGTTGGCAGAGGTCTGAGTAGACCCGTCTTCGCCATGGAGGTTTACACCCGGGTAAGGAAACATTTGCTCCTTTACCTGGAGGAGACCTCTGGGACTGCCTCCCCCGCAGGATGCATTGGTACCCTTTTTGGTGCTGCTCCATTGGTGGGAGGGGGGGGAGAATAGGATTGGTCTGTTTTATTAGTAGAAAATAAAATTGCGAGTTTACATGCCATGATTTGCTAATTGCTTGCCTGCAGACTCTGTGTTCTTAGATCTGCAAAACAGGAACATTACATGGCTACATTTGTGAAGCTCTGCTTGCCAGTTTTAGAGTTTTGCTTTAAAATCCCTAATGCATAGAAACTTAGATCTAGGTTTGTACTGGCACATAAAGTTATCCCAATATATGGCTAAGGAGGTGCGGAAAGTAATAGGGTTTACATCATTTTGCACCAAGCTCCTCCTAGGTAAACTTTGGGGGCCAGTGAGAAACAAAAGGAGATCCTGCCAGCATCGAAGTCAGCCCACCCCTTGATGTAGGTGGTGTATTAAACTGTGATGCGACACAGTTCCCACCAACATGCATTCTGCCGTGTTGTACGTGCCTCAAGATGGCAATGAGGCTTACCTGTCACGGCTTCCCAAGGACTCCAATTGCTCCAGGTTTCAGAACGTGGAAAGCTTGGATTCATCACCAGGCTCCTGATTCTTATTACATGACGCACACATTGCAAGGGGACAAGGGGATCCCAGCTCCATTCCAAAGGTGGTTCCAGTTGACTGAGAGGTACAGAATGGTTTGTCTAAAAACATGAAATAAAACGCAGGCAACTGAAGAGGAACACGGAATGAGGAGGCAGCCTCCACAGATTTCACTGTTCCCTTGCAATCCTTGAAGAGAAACAAATTCGACAGACGACACCAGCATAGGCCGTGATGGTGACTGGCAAGGGTCCTGCGGTTCTTGTTCCTCAGTATTGTCATGTTCAATACACAGCATTCACACAGGCCCGACTCACATGTTGCAGCCCAAACTAACAGCAGCTTCTTTAAAAGGCTCTCTCTTCACGTGTACCTGCACAATGCCCAACGCTGGAAATCCCCTTCTCTATGCCAAGGCGATTCAAACCTGCTATACCAGGGGTTCTGAACCAGTGGTACTCGTACCACCAGTGGTACTTCGGCCAACTGCTGGTGGTACTCAGACCACTGGACCACCAGAAACCCGCTCCGATGTGGCACTGTTGGCGCTGCGTTTTCGCTCCCGTGAGGCTCCTGCCTTTGGCTGAGCCTCTCGGGAATTATGAGAAGGGTCGTCCCACCTGCCCAGAGCCTCCTACTTGTGTTTTCTGGCCTCTGAAAACCTGGAAATAACTGGAGAAGATGTCATTGCCAGTCACTTCCGGTGGTACACAGCAGGGGAGTGGCACCGGAGGTGGTACTCGGTTGGGAAGGGGTTGAGAACCCCTGTGCTATACCAAGGTTATTCAAACTCTGTCAGGACAAACCTCTCTATGAAAGATGAATAGTTGTACAAACTTCCCCAAATCTAACTACTCACCCAGTCCTATGAGCCATTGCACTGGTTTGGACATTTTTTTTTCAGACCGGCCCCCTTGCCCATGTGATGGGTGACGGAAGTGCGCTGTGAGTGTTCACATCTTTCCCCCTCCTTTGCTGCTCAAGCACTGCTTGGTCAATTTTGTTCAGCGGAGAGAATTAAGCACCAGTGCCCAAGCACAAGGCACACTCCTGTCCCCGATTGTGAGGGGATGGCACTCGACAGAGAAGTATCATCAACACAGTGACACCACCTGTCTCCTTGCCCTGGAGTCAGCTTTGCATCTCACCACCATGAGTAAAAGATGACCTACTGCGAGCAGGAAGGATGTTGTTATCACTGCTTATTTATTATGCTTACTAAAAGGGCATCAGTGGCAACAGTTGGGCTGTGACGTTTTCACAATGAATGCCTGAAATGTGGTGAATTTAGACAATCCCAGGTGAACTTTGTCAATGCCTGAAAACAGATATTTATTTCTCCATTTGTCAAACGTACAAGGTTGATGTCACGCCTATCTGTGATGGACAAGATTCATCAATAAAGCTCTTGGGGGTTCTGACATTCACAGCATTTGCTTGGATTGGCCAACATTCACAAATCTGGCACCTTCCGCGAAACATATGGCAGGCAAAAATCCATGACTTTGCCTCAGATGCTGCGCCAATGAATATCCGCTCAGCTTCACAACTCCGCCTTCAAAGCTTTTTCCCAGTCGAGGAAAAACAAACAGACCAATCTGCACATTCTACTTCTATTTTATCAGAATGAAACATAGAAGAATAGTACACTGTATATTCTTAACAACTTTATTCTGAACACCTACAATTGTTTTTTGGACCAACTACTAAAGAAACCCTAAGAACAGTTAGGAAAGCCCTCCAAAATTTCCTTTTGTCTTTATGGAAGCCTCTTCTGTTTCTAAAATACTGTTGTTGTTGTTGTTGTTGTTGTTGTTGTTGTTGTTGTTGTTGTTGTTGTTGTTGGTATTATTAATACTAATACTACTAATAATAACAATAGCAGCAAAATGTATTTCCTTTTTTAAAAGAATACCTCCTGGGCAGCCCGATCCTGCCTAAGTCCTACGTTCCTGCTCTATACCTCCCACAGAATGAAGGTGGTGGAACACACAATTAGGGGTGGTTTTTTCATTGCAGTTCCCCAGGTGAGTAAGCGAAACAAAATAGTATGCCAGGTAGGAAAGAGTGGATTGGGCGCACCCCACTTTAAGTTGCATAGTGGGTGGAGACGGCAGATGATATCATCCATATTGGCCCTAGACCGTACTAAGAACTTGTGGTTTCTAATACAACAAAGAATAAGGCCTTTCCTGGTTGGCAGTCAAATGTTTAGTGGTTGTTCATGTAGGATTAGAAAAGCAAGTCTAATAACAAGCAAATCAGGAAACACGTCCGTGCTGGAAATATCTGAGAAGATATTCAAAGGCCCATTTTTCGGAAACATACTGTACACTGTACTTACATTCAAGACAATATGGTTCTCTTCGGTTTGATTAACCTGGATGTTAAAAACTATTTCAGTCTCTGGACTGTATGCTTTGGAATCACCGTGAATCTCCCATTCCAGCTGTAGGTGATGAAAATACTTAGTCATGGAAACGTTACGGATTTTAGGTTGAAAGACATGGTTACCTTAGGGAGGAAGAAAATGTCAAAAATAAGTTGAGGCCCATGTACTATGCACATACAAGCATCCAGAAGCCAATTCAAACAATTGAGATGATGGCAGCTCATTAAAGTTCTGTAGAGTTTGCGAGTCTTCATCCCCACCCCTTTCCTATAGCACTTACTAACTTCAGCACAATCAATTCTGCTGTCATTACCGGCATGCTAAAATAGGGGAAGTGTGTGCATAATTACATGTGCACGGAGTTCAGGCATACTGGAAAGACATTTGCCCTGGAAATTGCATTGAGGGGCAGCCCAATCTTATGCGTGCCGCCTGATGGCAGCATGCCTCCCTCGCTGGCCCAGACTGCCATACAGCAGGTCTGGGGGTATGTGGGACAACTGGAGTCCCATGTAGGGGGTACGTAGGCCTCCAAAGTTTGGGAACCCCTGGTGTAGACAATATCGACCAAGATGGATTAGGAGGAGGCAGTTTTATATGTTCATGGTAGAGGTGAGAATTGAATCACGGGGCATCTTGCTTCATAGCTGTCTTTAGAGCTACTACTATAGTACCTCTCATAGCTTTGTATCATTCTTATCAGTGACCTTTGTATCAATTCACTTGTGCAAAAGACTATGTTGTAGACTGATTCTGCCCTACCAGAAGATGCCTTATACGAATTAGTGAGAGAGAAAAAGATGCCAACCTAAAATATGGAAGAGGGTGCGATCCATAGGCACTTCTCAACTTGTTGCATCACACTGGGATTTTTCCAAGTGTAACGGCCCAATCATATCCTGAGCCAGTGCAAGGAATGCAAGACTGCTGGCTGCTACATGCAATGCACCATCCGAAGGAAATGGCCGGGCAAGAGAGGCAAGAGGGAAAAGATGTACCTGGGTGCAGGCTGTGGAAGGGTCCCTGATAGGACTGCTCAAAGCTACGCCAGCTCTTTTGCTGGCCTGGAATGTCTGGCCTGGAAAGAGGGTTTGGGATATGGCGGCCACTGGCCCTGCCGCAACCTGCCTCCATCCTGCCCCAATCTCTTCCTCTGCTGGTAGAATCCCACCAGAGGCCAGTCTCCGCTGCACTGCACTGCCTGCGGCACACAGCTTTCTGGGAATTGTAATGAATGGGAATTGTAAAAGAGGAAATGTCCCGCAGCGCAGGCAAGCGGAGGGGATGCCGCCCGCACCAGTGAGGCCCATGTTGTTAACACCAGCTAACCGCGAAGTATGCCAACACAAGGGATACGATTGGGCCACAAGGCAAGCTCAGTCTGGAACCAACAATTCTTCCAATTCTATTTAATTACACACTGAACATAAGAACATAAGAAGAGCCCTGCTGGATCAGGCCAAAGGCCCATCTAGTCCAGCTTCCTGTATCTCACAGTGGCCCCACCAGATGCTTCAGGGAGCACACAAGACAACAAGATAACCTGTATCCCAGAAGTGAAACTAGCCATCCCGGCCCCCTGTGTAGCCAATACGAGGATGGAGGGGGGTAGCTGCGCGCGCAGCGCGGCTCCAAACACACACACCCCCGCCGGTTTCCTTGCCATTTTGGAGTCGATCGGGCTCCAGGGAGGGAGGGAAAGCCCAAACGAGGACAGCCGAGGAAGCAGATCATGGTAAGGACGACGAGCGAGAGACACGGCGGGTGCGGGCCACGCGCTCACCCCGGCCCCCGGAGCAGCTGCTCCACGCACTCCGCCCTAGTTGCGCCTCTGCTGTATCCTGTTGCCACTCCCTTGCATCTAGCATTAAGAGATAGCCTATTACTAAGATCAGGAGGTTGCTTAGCCCCATCATGGCTTGTAACCTGTGATGGTCTTTTCCTCCATGAATCTATCCAAACCCCTTTTAAAGGCATCTAGCCCAGGTGCCATCACCACATCCTGTGGCAAGGAATTCCACAGATGAATTACATGCTGGGTGAAGAAATGTTTTCTTTTGTCCATTCTAACTCTCCCTCCACTCAATTTTAGCACATGTTCCCTGGTTCTGGTGTTGTGCAAGAGGGAGAAGAATTTCCCTCTATCCACTCTCTCCATCCCACGCATAATTTTATATGTCTCAATCATGTCCCCCCTCATGCACCTTTTTTCTCAACTGAAAAGCCCCAAGCACTGTAGCCTTTCCTCATAAGGGAGGTGAACATCAGTCCAAATTGTAAAAGCCCCAACAATAGTGCTCAGAAGCTGGTTATAGGTAGGGCTGCAATATCTAGTAAATGACTCAATCACAAAATGTTTGCATGAACAAAAAGATGTCTCCAATGAACCAGATTCTTTTCAAAAGAGTACTCCATTTTAATGCAGATGCCTTCTTAGATAAAGCATTCCTCCTTTCTCATGCAAGACTGAACATCTCATCTGGGATAGCTTATGCTGGGACACATGCCTGCACAGTCGTCAAAGACAGAATGCTTTGCTATGCCAAACTAGTTTTATCCACATGCAAAATGATACAGATTTAATCAACTAATTAAAACTCGTGCAGTTGGCAGAAATCAGGGCCACAACTGCATTTAAAGTGACGATATCACGTGAAAACATTTAGGCTAAGTCATCCCTAAACATGTTTCCCCAGAAGTAAACCTCACTGAACTCTTAGGACTGATTCCTGAGCAGACATACATAGAGATAATATGTTGTAAACACACACGTAAGCACTACTAATTCCCTTGAAAAAAGAAGGAAACAAATAGTACTCTCGCACGGATGACATCAAGTATGTACTACGACTCCTTTATCAAAGCATGTGCTTGAATCTCTACCTTGACAACGGGACGGACCAAAGCACACTGCTACGTAGAGAACCACCGCCGAAAGTATCAGAGAGCCCATTGGTTATCTCTGAAAGAAACAAAAGGACACATTTTAAAGCTGAATCCTTTGCTTAGATATCTCTTTGGCAAGCCTCACTTATTTTCAAACACAGAAACCGAGTCATGAAACTGGTATAAATAAATGTAGCCTGGAACAACTCTTCAATTTACTCAGAAACTGAAAATGGGAATAAATAAAAGACTACCACCATCCTGAGATTGTCTCAGAAAAGGATAAGAGGACAATGCAACAGGAATCTTTCCTGAGCAAGCCCCACCAAATGAATGGAAATTGTAAAAGAGGAAATGTCTTGCGCAATTCTCACTCATTTCAATGACTATGCAGGAAAAGCCCTCTGTTGCATCAACTCAGAAAAGTGCTCTTCAACAGGCTGAGCCCTATCAGAGTGACGGGTTCTGATTCAAAGTTGGCAGGTACAAGAAATGAAATGTTCATCTTCTTCTTTCCAATAAGCAGGATGCAGCCCATGCTGGCAGAGCCGGGGCACACTTCAGGGGAAAGGGGTGTTCATCCCTTTTCCCCAGTGTAAGCCCCAGCGGACCCAATGGGCCTACTCAGATGCACACCAGCTATTTTGCTGGTGCATATCCGGAGAGGCCGTGCAAGGTTGGCCAAATAGGGGCATTGCTAGGGCGTGCTGGGGGGTGGGCCACCGGGAGGGGGTGACCTGCCCGCTGCCCCCCCTCGCTGCGCGGTGCTTCGCCTTCACCTTCTTCATCCCATTCGGGACTTGGGCTGTGCGCCGACTGGAAATCTCAGGCTCATGAGTGCGCCTGCGCAAACAGCGGAGGGAAAGTGCTGCCGAGAGTCCCTGGGCTGCTCAAGTCCCGAACGGGATGAAGAAGGTGAAGGCGAAGCACCGGGTAGCGAGGAGGGCAGCTTTCGCATTACCCCCTCCCTGTGCACAAGTCCCGGATGGGGTGGGGGGTGCCGGACAGCAGTGGCGGGCACATCACCCCCTCCCTGCGCCCTTGGGAGGTGGGAGTGACGCACTGACCTCCCACCAGAGGTGAAGCACACCCTAGTAACGCCACTGTGGCCAGGCCTGGGAAGGGGGCTAGGATATCAGCAGAACACGCCACAGATACCCCCTCCCAGGCTTGACCAGCCAATTGTCCCCTCCCCCGCCACCCCAGCCTTCTTTCCCTCCTTCATAACCTTCAGTCGGAGGGTTCCTCCTGTCTGGTGTGACATCTCCTCTCCCCCTCCATAGAAACCAAGCTCATAGATCTGTCCTCCCAAGGACTGTCTTCTCTTGAACAGATCCCCCTGGTCACAACAGTCATAGAGGCCCAGCAGGAATGTATCCCACAAAGGAGGAAGGGCTCGACCAAGTCCAGGAGGGTGCCGGCATGGCTAACAAGCACAATTAAAGAGGCTATAAAAGGCAAGGAAGCATGCTATGAAGATTCCTTCCGTAAATGGAAGTCTTGCCCTAATGAGGAAAATAAACAGGAGCACAAACTGTGGCAAAAGAAATGTAAAAAGATGATACGGGAGGCCAAGCAAGACTTTGAGGAATGTATGGCAGGTAACATGAAAGGGAATAATAAAAGCTTCTTCAAATATGTTAGAAGCAGGAAACCTGCCAGGGAAACGGTGGGTCCGCTGGATGGTGAGGGAGAGAAATGGGTGATAAAAGGGGACTTGGAGACTGCAGAGAAATTAAATGAGTTCTTTGCATCTGTCTTCACGGCAGAAGACCTCGGGCAAATACCGCTGCCGGAACGGTCTCCCCTGAATAAAGAATTCAGTCAAATAGAGGTTAAAAGAGAAGATGTCTCAGACTTAATTGACAAAATAAAGATCAATAAATCACCAGGCCCGGATGGCATCCACCCAAGAGTTCTGAAGGAACTCAAGAATGAAGTTGCTGACCTCTTGACCCAAATATGCAACTTGTCCCTTAAAACGGCCACTGTGCCAGAGGATTGGAGGATAGCTAATGTCACGCCAATCTTTAAAAAAGGAAGGAGGGGGGACCCGGGAAACTGCAGGCCGGTCAGCCTAACATCTGTTCCAGGGAAGATGGTGGAAAGTCTCATTAAGGATAAAATCTTAAAATACATAGAAGAACAAGCTCTGCTGAGGGAGAGTCAGCATGGCTTCTGCAAGGGGAAGTCTTGCCTCACAAACCTGTTAGAATTTTTTGAAAAGGTCAACAGGCATGTGGATGCGAGCGAACCCGTGGATATTATATATCTGGACTTTCAGAAGGCGTTTGACACGGTCCCTCATGAAAGGCTCCTGAGAAAACTCCACAGTCAGGGAATAAGAGGGCAGGTCCTCTTGTGGATTAGGAACTGGTTGAAGACCAGGAAACAGCGAGTGGGAGTCAATGGGCAATTTTCACAATGGCGAGAGGTGAAAAGCGGTATGCCCCAAGGATCGGTCTTGGGACCGGTGCTTTTCAACTTGTTCATAAATGACCTGGAGTCGGGGATAGGCAGTGAGGTGGCCAAGTTTACAGATGACACTAAACTTTTCCGGGTGGTGAAGACCAGCAGGGATTGTGAAGAGCTCCAGAAGGATCTCTCCAAACTGGGAGAATGGGCAGCAAAATGGCAGATGCGCTTCAATGTAAGTAAGTGCAAAGTGATGCACATTGGGGCAAGAAACCAAAATTTCACATATAAGCTAATGGGTTCTGAGTTGTCTGTGACGGATCAAGAGAGAGATCTTGGGGTGCTGGTGGACAGGTCGATGAAAGTGTCGACCCAGTGTGCGGCGGCTATGAAGAAGGCCAATTCCATGCTCGGGATCATTAAAAAAGGGATTGAGAATAAAACGGCCAATATCATTATGCCTTTGTATAAATCGATGGTAAGGCCACATCTGGAGTACTGTGTCCAGTTCTGGTCACCACACCTCAAAAAGGATAGAGTTGAATTGGAAAAGGTGCAGAAAAGAGCGACCAGAATGATTCGTGGGCTGGAGCACCTCCCTTCTGAGGAAAGGCTACAGCGTCTGGGGCTTTTCAGCCTAGAAAAAAGGCGCCTGAGGGGGGACATGATTGAAACGTATAAAATTATGCATGGGATGGAGAGAGTGGATAGAGGGAAATTCTTCTCCCTCTCGCACAACACCAGAACCAGGGGACATGTACTAAAATTGAGTGGAGGGAGAGTTAGAACAGACAAAAGAAAATATTTCTTTACCCAGCGTGTAATTCATCTGTGGAACTCCTTGCCACAGGATGTGGTGATGGCATCTGGCCTAGATGCCTTTAAAAGGGGTTTGGACAGATTCATGGAGGAAAAGACCATCACAGGTTACAAGCCATAAGCAACCTCCTGGTTTTAGAAGTGGGTTTTCTCTGCCAGGTGCAAGGGAGTGGCGACTGGACACAGGTATCTTGTTGTCTTGTGTGCTCCCTGAGGCATCTGGTGGGGCCACTGTGTGACATAGGAAGCTGGACTAGATGGGCTTTTGGCCTGATCCAGCAGGGCTCTTCTTATGTTCTTATGTTCTTATGTTATGTTCTTATGTACAGGAGCTGGTCTTTCCCAGTCGTCTATTTCAGGTACTTTAACTGGAAAAACTAAGGATCTCATTCTGTGTTGGATCTACACATGCAAAACGTGCTCTCTCTGAGCTGTGCCCCATGCTACCAATTCTCACCATTTCAGCTAGAGTTGCAAAGATTTTGATTAGTTCTTGCACAACAGCCAGCTATTTAAGCAATTACACAGATGAAGTTTCTCCATCAATTTATTATTAGTATCCCCACACCAGGAAAGCTTCAGCTCCTAAATTTCAAAGGAAGTGACAAACCGGTTTAACCAGCGGCGTAGTGAGAATGGGAGGCCCCAGAACGGAAAAGGGATTCAAATCCCCTCCAAAAGAGGAATTCAAAGGGGATTTGAATCCCTTTTCCATTCTGGGGCCTCCTGTTCTCGCTGCGCCGCTGGTTAAACTGGCACAAAAGTTAAGTCGGATTGCGCTGTAAATGGAAAGGGAAAGGTACAACCATACAGTATGTAGTTCTGAAAATGGAAGAATATATAAGGGTAGCTTGAGGGATAGTTGAGGGCCAAAACAGACATGATGCAGGAGATTGCTATTCAGCTACACTAATATTAGTGTAATATTAGAACTAATTCAGTTCTAATAGCAGCTGGGGTGGGGGCATTTCAATCAGGAAAAAAGTGGTGCAATGGGAAGGTAACACACTCCAACTTTGCAAACCTGTGCTGTGATCAACAACATCAAACCCACCCCCCACCTTCTCATCCCATGACTGCTTTGCAGTTACAAAAAGAGTCACATGATCCTATCGCAGATCTCCTGCATTAAGTCTGTTTTGTCCCAAGGACAGGAACAATGTCTTGCTAAAAACAAGAAACAAAACCCCTTTTAAAAAAAATCCACACAGCAACTTACCACATCCCAGTTTCGTTTTGGAGTTTGTTTTGTACAATGATCTTGTGTAACCCTCTCAAAAACGCTCCTCATTAGGTCTGCATCGCACTGCCAGTCTGCTTTTTATTTCCTGTTTTTCCTTGTTCCTCCATCCCCATCCCCACCCCCGGGCTCTGCAGGAACTATGGTTGTACATAATAGGTTATTAATTGCTCTTATGGATTACTTGGATTGTGAAGGTTGTAGACAAAGTGCCAACGAGAGGGAGCCAAGGAAAGAGTAGATGGGGTGGCAAGGCGCCAATGAGGGAAACCAGAGGATGAGAAAGACAACAAAAGTTTTGCTAACAAAAAAAATTAGGCCCCTGTGGATTGTGAGGTGCTAAACTGTAGCTTGTTTAGCTTATGCCTAAATCCGACACTGTTCATGGGATTTTCTTGGCAAGGTTACTGGAGTGGGTTGCCATTTCCTTCTCCAGTGGATCACTTTTAGTCAGAACTCTCCACTATGACCTGTCCGTCTTGGGTGGCCCTGCACGGCATAGCTCATGGCTTCATTGAGTTACGCAAGCCCCTTCGCCACGACAAGGCAATGATCCATGAAGGATCCATCAATTCCTGGCAAATAGAAAGGGCAGAAATGGAAGCAGTAACAGATTTTACTTTTTGGGGTTCCAAGATCATTGCAGACGGAGACAGCAGGCATGAAATTAAAAGACGCTTACTCCTTGGAAGGAAAGCTATGGCAAATTTAGATAGCATAATAAAAAGCAGAGACATCACCATGCCAACAAAAGTTCATATAGTCAGGGCAATGGTGTTCCCAGTAGCAATGTATGGTTGCGAGAGTTGGACCATAAGGAAGGCTGAGCGCCGAAGAATAGATGCTTCTGAACTGTGGTGCTGGAGAAGACTCCTGAGAGTCTCTTGGACTGCTAGGAGATCAAATCAGTCAATCCTAAATGAAATCAACCCTGACTGTTCCCTGGAAGGACAGGTACTGAGGCTGAAGCTCAAATATTTTGGCCACCTAATGCGAAGACAGGACTCTCTGGAGAAGACTCTGATGCTGGGAAAGATTGAAGGCAAAAGGAGAAGGGGAAGGCAAAGGATGAGATGGTTAGACAGCATCACCGATGCAACGAACATAAAAATGAGCGAACTCAGGAAGATAGTGGAGGACGGGAAGGCCTGGCGGGATATGGTTCAGGGGATCACGAAGGGTCGGACACGACTTAATGACTGAACAACAACAACAAAATCCGACACTGCCTGCAGTCAAGAAGCCTCTTGCTGAGCTGTCTTGCTCTGGTAAGCTGCCCTCACCCTCTGCGGAGCTACCTTTCTAGGTCAAATGAGTACTGTACCTTTTTTGCTGCATTTTTCTCCCCTGGAACCTGAAATCACGCAGTCCTGCCCTTGCTACTTAGTAAGACAGACTTTGTACACAAAGCCTGCCCAGCAGAATAAGATTGGTAATCTCTTCCCCCCTTTTTATCCTATATTCTATCTTCTTTTGAAAAGTTCAGTGTCTCGTGGTTCCTGTTAACCTAATTTTGAGACACTTTGAGGTTGTTTGCACTGCTCACCCATGTCATTGATCCCAAAACGGTCAGACACTGCTAAATTTGACCTCTCTCTCTCTCTCTCTCTCTCTCTCTCTCTCTCTCTCTACAGGTATTGCTAATTCCCCCAATTTGGTTCAATTTGAGTTACTGTGTGTGAGCGCACACGCATGCACGACACATGTTGGAAAATGCACGTGTGCATGTGAACAAGCATTGTTGGCAACACCATGAAGGTGATGTCTTGCCTGGCAGCAACTGCCCCAGAAATCACAGGAAAAGGGGGCAGACACTGACATCAACACAGAGAAACACCCGAGAAGAGAAGCAGGAGCACAACAGTATATTTAAACCACAAGCCTCAGAATTGGGTGTTTTTGCATCTAAGCAGTCCTGTGTGTGTATTGAAAGTGTTTCCTACCTGCTGTCCGAAGTTGATTCAAGGCTACATGAAAACCTCCCGTTTTCATTTTGGGTGTCACAAACTTCCAGCTATTGAGGAACCTAAAACATGCCCCCACTACTTTTCTTTACCATCGTCTGATGAAGAATCCTATAGAACTCAGAAGTTGGCAGTGTTTGGTTGGTCTCAACAAGGGCGCTACCCGTCTTCAGAGCACAGATTTTTTTCCTAAGGGACCGACATGGACACGTGTGATTTAGTGCTTCTTTGAGGCTCACTGGTGACCTCAGGCCAGTCTCGATCTGTCCCTAAACAACCTCTCAGCATTGTTGAAAGTATAAAAGGGAGGGGGGTGCTTTTACACAGCCATGTGCTCTGTGAAACGTGCACAGGGCCCTGCACTCTGTGAAGGAACTACAGGACAGACACTTGAAAAAGAAGAAAATGAAGGAGGGAAACGAGCTTAGAATAGCAGCCTTGCAAAGATCTTGTTCTGCCTGCGCAACAGGCAGAAATCCAACAGGGCAGGCTTCCCCGTCCCTGCATCTCCAGACAGGTCAGGATCCTCCTCTATCTTCTTGTCACATTCCAACTTCTCTCTTGGAGGCACAGGAGCGCGCCAGAGAAAAATGTGCCAACACTCCTGTAGAGGAGGCGAGGGAGGACGGAGAACTCAGCTACTCACGTTCTCGGTGGGGTCCGTCGCTGGCAGCAGCTTGAGAGGGGAGAGAGAATCTCACGGCCAGGTGCTCCCAGCCAGCTCCAACTCCTCCGCAGGGCGAACATCTGCTGCGAGAGGAAGGGGGGATTTTTCCTGGGAAGGTCCTTCCTGGGGTCAGTGCCCGCAATCTGCCACCCTTCCCTTGGAAGCAGTCCGGAAGAGACTTCGGCTCCGTGTAAACGCTCTTCCTGGGGAGGGAGTGGAACGCGGCGGGGTTGACTTCTGAGAAACACTTTTTCCCAGCGGGGAGAAAAGAAAGGAGCGAGCGAGGTTGATGGAAAGACGCGGACCGAGGGGAAAGAGCTGCTAGGCTTCCCCCCCCCCCCCGTGCGTTTCCGTGACTGCCCCCCTGTAGTGTCGTGGGCAATAGGCCAGTATACTTTCGCTCCGCACGCCGATGAATCCGGTGGAGTTCTGGGAACTGCGTCCGACTCCCAAATAGGGAAAGGGAGGTCTTGACTCGGCGCCTTCACGGGGCGCTTACGAAAGACCCGCCGGCTACCGCTCCGCCCCTGCCGAGGCTGGAGAAGGGGCGTTCACAGAGAGGGTGTCGGCTGGCTGTGCTGGAAGGAGGGGAGAAGGTTCCCTTGCTCCCCCCCCTCCCTACAGCTCTTTCGGAGAAGACACTCCCCCCCCAAACTCTTAAGTTACTTCGCTAGATTCCACGTGTCTGGGCGGGCTCACACGTGCAAGTGCCTGACTCGGGTTTGTGTGTGTGTGTTTTTTTTTTGAATGGCTTGATCTGTGATGGCAGGAGCAGTGTAGAAACTGCCTCCTTGAAAATGGGCTTCTGTTACCTCCGTGTGTGTGTGTGTGTGTGTGTGTGTGTGTGAATAGCAATGTGTATACAGGTGGGCCCCCATATTCGCAAGGGTCTGGAGCTGCACACATTTAGAAATATGTCTATAGGAGGAAAAGGAAGGTTTGAAAAAGGGATTCTATGGCACTATTACCGCAGGGCAGGTGGGGTTGACTCTTGTCAAGCAAAACCCGCCAGCTCCCTCTGCATAAGGAATTCAGTCCGCTAGGGAGTCCCTGCAGGCTAAGATTTCCAGGCAAGGCGCTGCTGGAGAGTACAGTACTGTGATTTATTTATTTTATTTATTGATTTACAGTATTTTTATCCCTCCTTTCTCCCCGAAGGGACCCAAGGCGGCTTACAAAAAAGAGAAAAAGAAAATACAAAAAATACAATACAAAAATAATCACATTTTCAAACAGTAAAAAAACAATTAATGAAAATTAATAAAAACAGTATCTAAAAATCAATTTAAAAGATCATAGCTACAATTAAAACAGGAGCATAAAAACAGCAGCACCCCCACCTGTACCAGCAAGATGTTAAAAAAGGCAAGGGCTCAGAAAGCTTCTTTGAACAAGAAGGTTTTTAGTGGTCCTCCTGATCTCCTTGGATCTTTTGCGGTCCTCCTTAGCACAGGGGAAGGCCTAGAACAAAGTCGTATGAAGCCAGGCCCTATGGGAGAAATCTTTCCTGGAGAAGACCTGAAAGACTTAGAGGGAGCCTCTGGAAGCAGGTGGGCGAGGTAGTTCTGCAAGGATTTGGAGGAGCTGCTCGGGAGAAGGATAAACCTTATTCCATTAGCACCTTGTAAGAAAAAAAATGAAGTGCATCTTTCAGTTTGGGGCAGTAAAAAGAAAGGTGACCAAGGAGAATAAAGCCCAGGTTGAAAAGAGGACGTAGAGACACTGAATTAGTTTGGATGGGTGGTGAAAGTGAAACAGAAGGTGCAGGTAGCACATCACTGGCAGCTGGGGTTAACAAGTACAGAATGTACTCTGATGATGAAAACATCACAAAGGAAGCAAGCAGTGATGTAGCCAGGGAATGTGGGAATCAGGAGAGTCCCTCCTCTTTCGTCGACATAAGAACATAAGAAGAGCCCTGCTGGATCAGGCCAAAAGCCCATCTAGTCCACCTTCCTGTATCACACAGTGGCCCCACCAGACGCCTCAGGGAGCACAAGACAACAAGATAACCTGTTTCCCGTTGTCACTTCCTTGCACCTGGCACAGAGAAAACCCACTTCTAAAAACCAGGAGGTTGCTTATGGCTTGTAACCTGTGATGGTCTTTTCCTCCATGAATCCGTCCAAACCCCTTTTAAAGGCATCTAGGCCAGATGCCATCACCACATCCTGTGGCAAGGAGTTCCACAGATGAATTACACGCTGGGTAAAGAAATATTTTCTTTTGTCTGTTCTAACTCTCCCTCCACTCAATGTTAGTGCGTGTCCCCTGGTTCTGGTGTTGTGCGAGAGGGAGAAGAATTTCCCTCTATCCACTCTCTCCATCCCATGCATAATTTTATACGTCTCAATCATGTCCCCCCTCAGGCGCCTTTTTTCTAGGCTGAAAAGCCCCAGACGCTGTAGCCTTTCCTCAGAAGGGAGGTGCTCCAGCCCACGAATCATTCTAGTCGCTCTTTTCTGCACCTTTTCCAATTCAACTATATCCTTTTTGAGGTGTGGTGACCAGAACTGGACCCAATACTCCAGATGTGGCCTTACCATCGATTTGTACAAAGGCAGAATGATATTGGCCGTTTTATTCTCAATCCCTTTTTTAATGATCCCGAGCATGGAATTGGCCTTCTTCACAGCTGCCGCACACTGGGTCGACACTTTCATCGACCTGTCCACCAGCACCCCAAGATCTCTCTCTTGATCCGTCACAGACAACTCAGAACCCATTAGCGTATATGTGAAATTTTGGTTTCTTGCCCCAATGTGCATCACTTTGCACTTACTTACATTGAAGCGCATTTGCCATCTTGCTGCCCATTCTCCCAGTTTGGAGAGATCCTTCTGGAGCTCTTCACAATCCCTGCTGGTCTTCACCACCCGGAAAAGTTTAGTGTCATCTGCAAACTTGGCCACCTCACTGCCTATCCCCGACTCCAGGTCATTTATGAATAAGTTGAAAAGCACCGGTCCCAAGACCGATCCTTGTGGCACACCGCTTTTCACCTCTCGCCGTTGTGAAAATTGCCCATTGACTCACACTCGCTGTTTCCTGGTCTTCAACCAGTTCCTAATCCACAAGAGGACCTGCCCTCTTATTCCCTGACTGTGGAGTTTTCTCAGGAGCCTTTCATGAGGGACCGTGTCAAACGCCTTCTAAAAATCCAGATATATAATATCCACGGGTTCGCTCGCATCCACATGCCTGTTGACCTTTTCAAAAAATTCTAACAGGTTTGTGAGGCAAGACTTCCCCTTGCAGAAGCCATGCTGACTCTCCCTCAGCAGAGCTTGTTCTTCTATGTATTTTAAGATTTTATCCTTAATGAGACTTTCCACCATCTTCCCTGGAACAGAGGTTAGGCTGACCGGCCTGTAGTTTCCCGGGTCCCCCCTCCTTCCTTTTTTAAAGATTGGCGTGACATTAGCTATCCTCCAATCCTCTGGCACAGTGGCCGTTTTAAGGGACAAGTTGCATGTTTGGGTCAAGAGGTCAGCAACTTCATTCTTGAGTTCCTTCAGAACTCTTGGGTGGATGCCATCCGGGCCCGGTGATTTATTGATCTTTATTTTGTCAATTAAGTCTGAGACGTCTTCTCTTTTAACCTCTATTTGACTTAATTCTTTAGTCAGGGGAGACCGTTCCAGCAGCGGTATTTGCCCGAGGTCTTCTGCCGTGAAGACAGATGCAAAGAACTCATTTAATTTCTCTGCAGTCTCCAAGTCCCCTTTTATCACCCCTTTCTCTCCCTCACCATCCAGCGGACCAACCGTTTCCCTGGCAGGTTTCCTGCTTCTAACATATTTGAAGAAGCTTTTATTATTCCCTTTTATGTTGCCTG
Source organism: Plestiodon gilberti rubricaudatus (assembly GCA_026170595.1). Taxonomy (NCBI): domain Eukaryota; kingdom Metazoa; phylum Chordata; class Lepidosauria; order Squamata; family Scincidae; genus Plestiodon; species Plestiodon gilberti. The sequence continues at coordinate 19,003,377 of JANXHW010000002.1, read as the reverse complement.
CCATACGTTCCTCAAAGTCTTGCTTGGCCTCCCGTATCATCTTTTTACATTTCTTTTGCCACAGTTTGTGCTCCTGTTTATTTTCCTCATTAGGGCAAGACTTCCATTTACGGAAGGAAGCTTCCTTGCCTTTTATAGCCTCCTTAACTGTGCTTGTTAGCCATGCCGGCACCCTCCTGGACGTGGTCGAGCCCTTCCTCCTTTGTGGGATACAGTCCCGCTGGGCCTCTATGACTGTTGTTTTAAACAGCCTCCATGCACTCTGGAGCGATTGGACTCTTTTTACCTTCCCTTTCAGCTTTTTTTTTTAACTAGTATCCTCATTTTGGGGAAGTCTGCCCTTCGGAAGTCAAGGGTTTTTGTGCCAGATTTGCTCGGCACTCTCCCTCCGACATGCATGGCGAAACAGATTGCAGCATGGTCACTGTTCCCCAACGGTTCGGTAACATTTACCTCCCTGACCAGATCTTGAGTGCCACACAATATCAAGTCCAGTGTCACCCGTCCTCTGGTCGGTTCTGTGACAAGCTGCTCTAAGGCGCAGTCATTTAACATATCCAGAAATCCAGTCTCTCTTTCATGACCTGAGCATGAATTGACCCAGTCGATGTGAGGATAATTGAAGTCCCCCATGACTACAACCCTGTCTCTCATTGACACCTCCCTGATTTGCTTCCTCATTTCAAGATCCCCTTCAGGTCTGAGTGAGGGTTCCTTCCCACAGGAGCCAGGAATTATTTGCCTGCTCATTAGATCATAGTCAGGTGTTGTGGCGCAAGCTGAAGATGATATGTCATCTAATGATTCAGCCCCCTGGGGCCATCATGATAGATTACAAAGGAAACTAGCAGCCCAATCCGAACCAACTTCCCAGCACCGATGCTGCAGCCAGGGCCTCTGCAAGGAATTTTATCAGGGGGTACAAAGTTTCTTTTGTGCCCCTTCTCAAAGGGGGAGGGGCAAATGGGACAGGGAGGCTTTCCAATGTGGCACCCAGGACTACGTGCCTGGGTAGACCTGGCCTCCCGGTTGGCCCGGCCTCTGTCTTTCACACTCCATGAGGCCAGCTGCAATCTCAGTAAATTTCAGGGGCCCCTCCTTTGGCTCCCAGGCCCCCTTTTTGACCCTGGGCCCAGGTACAATTTACCCCCCTCTCATGGGCCCTGGATGCAGCCACAGTGGGAATAAACATTTCCTTACCTTGAGGAGGCCTCCTTGACAGCCCACCCCCCACCGCAGGATGCAGCGTGCGCCCTTGTTGGCACGGCTGCATCAGCGCTGGAAAGTTATTTAGGATTGGGCTGTAACTGTATTGTATTGTAACTGTAACAGATGTAACTACATCTGTTTTTTGTAAGACTCTGCCCATTTGGAAGAGTGTGAAAATTGTTTGGAACCACAAGGCACCTTGCCTGTTCTGCTTTCCATGCTGTTTTTTCCAGGATCAGAACAAGAATCAAGCCATGTGTCATTCCAGATTTTGTGGTGTGAACGAAAACTGGAGGAAACTGTATGACAAAGTGAAGAGACATAAGGCCAGTTCTGGTTGTTGTCAACATTATTTACTGTGGAAAGATCTAGCAGATGCTCTTAGAGGAAAAGGAGCCATTTATAATGCTCTTGCAAACAGTATATATTCTGAGAAGAAAAAGTGGTGTAAATTGTGGCAATGTCTGGTTGATATTACCCTGTTTCTGGTAGAGCAAAAGTTTCCATTTTTCCTGTGAACTGTTCCTTTCTGCTGTAAAGTTCATCACAGGGTTGTTGTGAGGACAAAAAGTAGGGGAGGAAATATGTACACCACTCTGAGCTCCTTGGAGGAAGGGCGGTATAAAAATGTGAAAATAAAAAATAAATACAATCAAGACTTGAACAACCACCTTGAAACTGTTATGGAGCATCAAATGACTACAAGAGAGAGAATGCAAGTACGCTACATGTCCTAGCATGGTCAGAAGAAGTACTTGGAGGTACATGCCAAGAAAGTGCTAACTGCAGTTCTTAAGATGAAGAAAAATGCTTGTGTCTATGAAATCATCATAGGTGGGGCACCCAATGCCTTGTATACCAAAAAGCTGGTATTCATCATAAGATAGGCACATGAAAAAGATGGAAAATATGCAGGAATGATTTCTGAACATGGTGGGATGTCGGCAAAGGAAAGGATTAAACATTGCAAAGCAGGTAAAGTACTAGTGGACTGTAAGGGGGAATTAGAGAACTGTAGAGCAGTGTAGACTAGAGATTGAAGGCAAAAGGAGAAGGGGAAGGCAGGGGATGAGATGGATAGATAGTATCACTGATGCAACGAACATGAATTTGAGCAAACAGTGGAGGACAGGAAGGCCTAGCAAGATATGGTTCATGGGGTCACGAAGGGTTGGACACGACTTAACGACTGAACAACAACAACAGAGCAGTGGTTCTCAAACGTTTTAACACCGGGACCCACTTTTTAAAATGACACTCTATCGGGACCCACCTAGCTTTACAAAACTTAAAAAGGGGATCTCGAAAGAAATAATATATTTATTTATTTACAAGTAATATTTTATTTATTTATTTGCAAAGAACTCAATCCATTTCTCATGAGGTAGCCCTACTGAATATCCTCAAGCTGTTTGCAGGGTAATTAGCTGCTAACTGCTCTTCAAAAAGCTGAGCTCCTGCAGTTGCCAAGATAGCTGCTATCTGATTTTTGAATAGCCTCAGGGCTTGTGGCAATTACTTATCTGATCTTTCCATCACCTGGGACCCACCAGAAATGGGGTCGCAACCCACCAAGTGGGTCCCGACCTACAGTTTGAGAAACACTGCTATAGAGGCATTCCACCTTCTTTGAAATATCATCATGGGCTGGTGTAGTCTTTCTTCAAAACTGAGGAAGAAATGTAGGGGTCCTTGTAAGGGGTCCCCAACAACAACGTGTACAATCGTCATATGTGACGACCTAGATGGCGATTTCATGTGATTTCCCCCATGGAAAGCACTTCCATTTTGTGATTTGTGAAGCTATGTAGCCTGTGCTTTGATCCCCACAGTGTAATTTCAGCCAGGAATTCCTTGACGTGTGAAGAGAAACCCTGCCGACACAACCATGCCAATGGAACATGCACTGCATCTTATGTGGGGGGAGGGGTCACGGAGGTATCCTCACGGTAAGAGAACTTTCATTCCCTTGTCCTGGGGAAAGCCTCCACTTCCCCAATGGGTCTGCTTGGTTTTCGTCAGCCATTTTGCTGGCACAGAACCGAGGTGAATAGGGGAGAGGGAAGGAGCATACGATATTGGGGCACACGAGTGCCGCCGGTAACCACCCCCTCCTGCCCCTGTTCCAACTCCCACCTTCCCTGCCTCAACATTCTCCCGTTCCTCCCCCTCCCTGCCCCGTTCCTCCAACTGCCTTCCCCCATCACCAACTCGCCAGTGAATGGTGGCATCTCCGCCAGCCCACATGCCCATTGTGCTGGCAGCCTCATTGCGCTCACCAGCGGAACATAACTTCTGCCAGCAGTAGTGAGAGGATGTCAGCAGAATGAGAGGGTAGGATTGGGGTACCAATGTGTTAATCTTTAAGGTGCAGCAATACTCTTTGTTGTCTTAGCAAGACAGAGGAGGCAGGGAGGGTGCCTCTGAACATAATGAGTGCCCTTCACCACATAATGCCCATAGTGCAGATAGCATTTCCCAGCAAATTTCTGCCTCTGCACTATGCTCTTAAAGAATTAAGCGCTACTTCTATGGAAATTTCCTGAAACTCTTGTGAAGTGGACCATGGATTTCAGCCAGAAATGTTTGAAACTCAAGCCATAATAGGCTGTGCCTTTATTACATTTTCTAATCATGCAAAGTGCAAAGCTTCTGGGAAAATGCAGTACTTGTTCCCCTGGAAAGCAAACAGATGAATCTCTGTGTTCCCCAGGTTCCCTGTTTCTTTCCTGTGTATTTTCTGTCTGTTTTCCCATGTTTGGGGCAAGTCTACCTCATCAGCAGCAGTCTGTGCCATTCAGCTGCTGTGATCAGTAGACAGCGATTGCCCTTTGTTTTATAAACGCCATAAGCATGTGGGGAGGGGGGAGAGTCCCTCCTCTTCCATCTGACTGAGGGTTCCTACAGGACCCAGGGATTTGCCTGCTAATTGGATCATATTCTCTCTGGTTCTCCTCCAGGAGGGAAGAGACAGGTATCCAGGTAATCGTCATCTTCCAATCAAATAAACTGAGAATATCCTTATAGTATTAAATATTAAAATTCTTACAGCCCAATCCAGTCTACATTTTAGACCAGTAGAGCACCACTCTGGCGGTCTAGGGTGCCGCAAACGTGCCATAAAGCACGTTTGCGGCACCCTGGGAATAAGCCAGCGTCGCTCCCTCCACGCCAGAGACAACACTACACCTGCCAGGGAAGGTAAGTTCCCCATTGTGCAACAGAGGGATATGGCAAGGAACAGGGCATTCCAGGGTGATGGTGGAATTGGTTGGCCGGGCCTGAGAAGGGGGAGGAATCAGTGGCGGCCTCCTATCCTATCCCCCTTCCCGGGTCTGGCCGCCGTTACACGGCCCACTCGACTATTTGCCAGCAAAATAGCTGGCGCACATTCGAGTAGACCCATCAGGACATCTGTGGCTCTACTCAGGTTAAGGAGATGAATATCCCCATTGAGAGCTCCAGCCACGCCAGCGCTGGGTCCTTTCTGGTTAGAATGCAGCATGGGCTTTACACCCATGTAAAGGATTGGGCTGAAATAGGGTTGGCTTCATTCCAGCTGTCCAATTGCTTATACTGTGGAACTTGGGAGAAGCATCCCATTCACTGGCAGTGAGTAAGAAGGGCTGGAAGTCTAGCAGGTAATTAAGGCAGGGGGGAAAGTGAGACTAACCATTAATTTCAGCCATTTTTGCCAATTAGTCAGCTTACAAACATTTCGGAAGGGGCCAAGTGGATTCGTAGCCAGAGCTCCATCTGCTGGCCAGTAGCAATAATTTCTTACACGATTTGGGTAATACGGGTGAAGATGCCATGTCTGTAAACAGGAAGGAAGAAAACGATATCCTGCGCAGTAATTTCTCCTAGAGCTACTTGTTCATTTAACCTCTTGCATCCCACACTTCTCAATCCATGTTCTTTCCTTTTTCACTCAATTCCTTAAAAAAACCTTTTAAATAAAACTGGTTATATTTTAATCCTTGGTCTGCCTGGTCCCTGGGTACAGGAAGTACAGTGAATTGTCATGTCTCCTTGCTCTGAAGATGCTATTGTGAGAGTGATTTTGATAGGAACCCCTGAGGTTCAGTATTTTCCTGGGAGGGGGGTTCCCAGATGGCCCCCCTTCTGCCTGGTCTAGTAGCCTGGGCTGGTGGCAGCAGATACATTCTACCAAGGGTTTTCCCCATTCGGCTGCCTGTCCAACCAGAGAAAGAGGGGAGCAGGAAGGGAATGAGCATGCTAACCACTAGGCCCTGCTTCCCAGGGTCATCCTGCAGTCTCTGAGAGTCCCCTCCTCTTCCTTGACAGAAGCTCAGTACTCCTTCAGTTGCTATGTAAAATGTGGATGCAGGAGTGTCAGTGGATATTATTCTTTAGGATGAATGAGGTGACTTTGTCTTTAGGTTGAATGAGAAACCTCCTCCCATTCCTGCAACCCTACACAATATTAGGAACCTGTTCTTTTTTTTTTTGTCTTTCATAAAGCACCACATACATCAAGTGCTGGTACAATGGTTGTTGTGAGCTCTGGGGCACAGCTCTGCACTAGACCCCCTAGAGCAGGGGTGGCCAACCTTCCACCACTAGGACCTCTGCATTCTTAAGAGTTGTGTAAAAGACTGAATCTTGGCAGCTGCAAGTGCTGATGGTGCTGCTAAAGCAGCTGCACCTGCTGAAATGCCCTCACCTAGACAACCATTTAAAGGGCCAGCATTCATGTTGAAAGGTTGGCCACCACTGCCCTAGGGTGTCCCCTGGCCATCCTCAGTGGCACTACAACTGGAGCTGAGGGCTCAGGAGCTGGCTTGGACAAGTTGGTGGGTCCTTTCTATGGAGTCCTCCCCTAATGTACGTTTCTTGCATGGGATCACACATCTAAGATATTTTTAGAACAGAAACAGCAGTAGGCAATATTACTCTGCCAAGGCCAGTGTGATCTGGTATCATTGCTTGGATTGTCAGTGTTCCACTCCTCCCACCCCCCACGTTGTTGCCAGGAGACTTTTACAATATGTTTGTTGCAAAGAGACTTTTGAAATGGGTTGTGAGCTAGAGAATGGAACATGTGAATGGAACAAGGCCCAGAAACAGGGCCTTCTCAGTAGTGGCACCAACCTTATGGAATTCCCTCCCCTTTGACCTACGAACTGCTCCCTCCTTGGACACTTTCCGGCGAGGCCTAAAAACCTTCTTGTTCAAAGAAGCCTTCTGAGCCCCTGCCTTTTTTAACATCGCTGGTACAAGTGGGGGTGTTGCTGTTTTTATGCTCCTGCTCTGATTGAAGCCATGATCTTTTAAATTGTTTTTAGACACTGTTTTTATTAATTTTCATTAATTGTTTTTATTGTTTTAAAATGTGATACTTTTTATACTGTGTTTTTTGTATGTATTTTTTTTCCTCTGTTGTAAGCCGCCTTGGGTCCCTTCGGGGAGAAAGGCGGGATATAAATACTGTAAATAAATAAATAAATAAATGTGCCAGACTGCACTGTATTATGGCGCAACACGATAGACACGCCTGTGCCAAGCCTGTGTGGAGATATGCTGTAAAAGGTTTCCCCAAGCCAGGAGCTAAGCCAGGAGGGAAGAACCTGACCAGCAGCCACCATTTCACCCACTGCCATGTATCCAAGATCTCACTGCACATCACTCTGTACCCCTCCCCCGATATGCAAAGTATGGTCCTGGGAGAAGACAATACAGATGGGCCACCTGAAATGACTAATCCCCTCTGCATTGTCCCATGATTAAATCAGCCAGCGTCTTAACGACTGGGACATTAAACCGATCCCCCTCCTCCCCTCTCCTATTGTTTGTGTGTTGTTTTACCCAGCGGTTTGGGGTTGGGAAAATATGGTAACCCTACGTTTTACCCTATAAGTTGAGACAGCCTGCTCTCTCTCTCTCTCTCTCTCTCTCTCTCTCTCTCTCACTCTCACTCTCTCTCACACACACTCACACACATTCTGACTCTTGCCTCTTGAGTTGGCTTACCATATCCGAAGGGGGACAGGGTGCCTACACCTTTAAAGGCTTAAGCTAGTGGTTCCCAAACTGGGAGGCGTGGCTCCCCTGTTCCACGGAATCCTCTTGGAAAATAGTGCAATGCCAATTGGCAGGCATCAACATAATGTAATGGGGAGCCGTGGCCAATGGTTGCCAATGTTCTATAGGTCGAAAAAGTTTGGGAATCACTGGCTGAAGCCATTTTTAGAAGAGGGAAGTTGGGCAGGTGCAGCTCATCATGGAAGGGTGCAACAAGCTGCACCTGCCCAACTTCCCTCTTCTAAAAATGGCTTCAGCCTTTAAGGGTATAGGCACCCTGTCCCCCTTCAGATATGGTAAACCTACTCTTGAGTGCTTGCTCTCTGTGTGCCCTCTTGCACCAACACCCCCCTCTCTTGGCCTTACTTCCTTTTGCCTCTGTTAGCCACTCTGTTGGTTTCTGAACCCAGCTTGTTCAGAGCCTTAGAGCCAATTTGTTTCTTCCCCCTCTCCTTGTGCACTGCTGGTTGGAGCTTGAGACCTCACTGCCCCCCCCACACACACACACCTATTCTCTTTCTCTTTCACTATTGCTACAATCAAGGACAACTCCTCTCCAGGACAGGTAAATATCGCCCCCCAACGCTTCAAAGGGAAACCTGCTAATGCAAATGTGTCTGTCTCTTTCTACCTGAATTTCCTAGCCCTGTATATTGTGTATGATTGGTTTTTGTGCATGGATGGCTGGAGGGTGGAAGGGGTTGATCTCAGTGGCATTTTTGCTGCCCACTTTTGCTACCCAACATGCCCCCTTCCTCCTCTCCTCAGAATTATGCCAACAGAATTGCTGGCATGGGTCCAAGGAGACCTATTACTGACCAGGCAGAATACCTTGAGCTAAGGTAAAAAAACATTAAATTATGTCTCTATTGGACTTCTGACTGCCACCCCCCCCCCCCCAGCACGCAGTATGCACTCCATTGGCACGGCTGCATGCAATCAAGTGGTGGGGAGGATAGGATTAGGCTGCTAGGGAACAGTGAGATCTAGAATTCTAGATGCTTGATTAGGGAATTATTTTGCTTTTAAGAGTGCCTGTAATTACTAAGAGCCACGCTGCCAGTGCCCAAGCCTCCTGGCTTTATTCTTTCTTCCTTATATTATGTACCTTCATTTTGTATTTTAATAGATTTTTATCTTAACTCCTTACCTGCCTTTGGTTGGTTGAATGTGGTCCGAACCTTGCATTCCTCTGCAAACCTTGGCTACATGTTCTTAGATAAATTTGAGGGGAATTGTCTATGTAACGAGGAAGTGGTCTCTCTCTCTCTCTCTGGCTTTGTCCTTATGGTGGCAGCGCAGTGTACCAGTGTTGGCCCTGGCATGGAGCAGATAGTGGGAAACGAGGGAGACACCAGCTTCAAGGTTACCCTCCGATCACCCCAGGCTGCCTTGGGGAGAGGAGCTTCAGTTAAGCAGGCAAGGGCAACTTGTGTAACAGGCAAGGGCAACAGACAGAGCTCTGCACCTAACAATTGTTACCCGTTCCCAGACCATTTACAGCGCAATCCTATCCAACTTACACCACCGGTGTAACCAGCGGTGCAGCGAGAACAGGAGGCCCCTGAACGGAAAGGGGATTCAAATTCCCTTCAAAGGGGATTTAAATCTCCCCTCCAAAGCCTCCCGCCCTGCCCTCCCCGGCTGGTTACACCGGTGGTGTAAGTTGGATAGGATTGCGCTGTTAGTCCTGTAACTGGGTTTAAACAGAGATGGTCCTTCTTGCTGTAGCCACCCAGGACCAAGGGGAACTAGACAGGAGGAGGATGGAGTGGGAGTTCCCAGTCTCACCTTTTGCGGGTTGTGCAAGGGAGGTGCTGGAATGGCTACTCTTATGGTGGCAGTGGTGGGGGCACTCGCCGCCTCCCCAATCAGCTGCTGAAAGTGACCACTCAAGTCTGCCTCATGGGCAGACTGGTCTGGAGTTGTATTACCAAGCAATGGTAATATGAATATTACCATATCAATATTCACATTGGCTTGACTCCAGCTATTGCCAACTGCTCTTTAGAAGGGAAGTGGAAGAAAGTAGCTTTCTGCAACCGTGAAAGCAGGGAAGCTGAGGCTCTGAGTCATTATGTACACTAATGTTCTATACTAGAGATGTAGATATCCAAGACACCTGATGCTTCTATTGAGAGGTACAAAGTTTATTGTTCACTTTCCCAGGAACTGGCCTTCTGATTCAGTCCAGAAAGTGACAGCATGATTAAATGGTGCTTACTATTAAATGGTGCTTACTTTCCAAGTGTCGGAAACGTGCCTTATGGCATGTTTGCGACACCCTGGAGCGGCACATCGGCAGGCGCACCGCTTGAAATGTAGACTGGATTGCGCTGTCAAAGAGCATTAAAGGAACCTGAAAATCATATCTTTAAAATAACTCAGATTGCCTTCAAAGTCATTGTATTGTTTAAAAAAATGTTTTTGTGTTATTGTTTTCTTACTTTAACAGGTTTGTCAAAAATGCAAGATTTCTTTTTAAGAGGGAATCACGTGTCTTTAATAGAAAGTATCAGATCCTGATGTATTTCAAGCTAAGTTGCTCTTCACTGGGGGTAAAATCTTTATAGCAAAAGTAAATTGGTCAAAAATAAACGTAGTTCTAAAAGTGTGTGTGTGTGTGTGTGTGTGTGTGTGTGTGTGTGTAAAAGACTAATATCAGTTCTGACAAAATAGGAAGCATTTATAGAATGAGAAATATAATGCATAATAGAATGCATAAGAGAAATAATGTAACTACCGTAACTCCTATGACAAATGCATGTTTTCATTAACATTTATTCAACAGGTATAGCATTTTCAATTCAGTAATAACACTATTCATTTTCAAATGACACTTTACAGAGCCAGATGGATTGAGCAGTTGGGTTGTCTCTAGCAGAAGGGAGACACAGAACTCCACGAAACAACTTCTAAGAGTTAGCATGTGCTTTTGTTGGTGCCATATCTAGTCTTTTATTTAGTTCAGTCTTTTGTTGGTGCATTGTTACATTTATCCCCAGTATTAAAAAAAAACCCAACACCTGCTTTGAATCTGTCATGCAGGATCATATTGAGTCTGTAGTCTGCATTACATCTGGAGGCTTCTCAGCTCATGCTTGTGCCAAAGGCCACACAGATGTTTTTAGGGTTAGTCTCTCAAAAGCCAATGGGGGAAAAAATCCCTTGAGTTGCCGCTAGATGGTGCAGTAGGTTAATACAAGGAACTTCCCCAGTCTTCCGCCCCCATACATTCCTGTAAATTTCCATAGATTTTTCTGTTCAGTAAGACAGCTGGAGCATTCTAGGGTTTGCACTTTTCATGAAATGGGTGATCTGCCAACATTAAACAAAGCTAAAGTGTCATGCTCCGCTACCATATTCCACGTTGTACTGCCAAGGCTGCATGAGGTTAAAGCATGTATACAGTACAATGAAGTTAACTGAACACATTGTAAAGAGTGTTTACCAAATTCTTTCTAAGCAATCACAAATATGAATGTGAATGGGATGTTGCTGCAAATGGTTACCCTGATGTTTCAAGGTTAAATAGGTGCTGGGGGGGCATGCTCTTCAGCGAGAAAACAGCACAGAGGTAAAGGGTTAAATAAACCCCACTTGCATGATAGGGGCCCAATCCAAACCATGGTTCCACACAGCTACTATCCAGATGTGAAAGTTTAACATGCTGTGTAGCTTGGCCCATTGTAAGAGGAACAGGGCAAAATGTGAGACAGATGAACTTGCAAATAAGAAGCGCCCAAACGAGAGTTTTGAAATGGAAAAGCATTTCAGTGGAATTGTAGGAAGAGGGATTCCAAAGGCAAAATGTTGTCTGTTTTTATTATCCAGAGGCCACTGTGCTAATCCTCTACTTAGTAGATCCAGTTTAAGAAAAAATATTCAAATTGCAGGGTGGGATGCTCAGGTGATGCCTGAGATCTTGGAGAGTAGCCAAAAGAATAGCCAGTGTTGGGTATCAATGGGTTGACTCAGTACAATTCAGAATCACATATACCGGTATATATGGCAATCAAAGATATGTAATGCTCAAGCTCCGTAGCTAAAAGGGGATCACTAATACCCAGCATACTCAGGAACATTTCAAACAGAAACCCACAGTCCCAGTCCATTAATTCCCATTTCCAAGTACGGTACCTATGCTTAATTTATGAATCTGACATGACTTATAGCACAATCCAGTGCAAATAAGCACTGGTGGAGCAACAGCTCTGCTGGCGCTGGGTGTCATAAACGTGCCATAAGGCACATTTTCAACACCTGGCGTGTAAGCCCCACCAGTGCTGAGGCTGGTACTGGCCTACCAACCTGCCATCAGTCCCGTCCACCGCACTGAGCAGGTATTCCCTGCCTGTCAGTGGAAGGGCAGGGGGAGGGCGGACTGGGGTGGCAAGGGAGGGGGGTGATTGGCCCACTGGGCCAGGGATGGGGGAGAGATCATTGGCGGTGCAGTCTGCTGATTCCTATCCCCCGTCCCGGGTCTGGCCGGCCTAGCACCGGCTCCTCAGATTTGTGCCGGCCATTTTGCTGGCGCAAATCCGAGAAGGCCCATAGGGGCTGCTGGGGCTTTCTCTGGGGAAAAGGGATGAATGACCCTTTCCCCCGAGGCGTGCCTCAGATCTACTGGCACTGGCCTGATCCTGCCTAGGATCCGGCGCAGCGTGCTTTTGCACCATGTGGCGGCCCTAGGCAGGGCTGGGCTGCCAGACCTCTACAAATGACACTTAAGAATATGGCAATCAGATGGTTACAAATTCTGTGTTGGAACTAACTGTGAATAAAAGGGATCATTGAACTTCTTTCCAAATATTTATAAGTGCCCTGAAGCTGAGCAGGTCTAGTACATTTTGGTCAAAATGTACTGAACAGCAGAGTCCAGACAAGAAAGTCAGGGAGGACAATGCCAAATATAGCCACCAAAAGGGAAATCCTCATGCAGATGCCAACAGAAAAGTAACCACGTATTCCCAGCATGAGTCTTATAGTTATATATGGAGGTCTTGTATAGGGAGGAAAAGACCATCACTGGTTACAAGCCATAAGCAACCTCCTGGCTTTAGAAGTAGGTTTTCTCTGTGACAGGTGCAAGGGAGTGACAATAGGAAACAGGTTATCTTGTTGGCTGTGTGCTCTTGTGCTCTCATCTCTGTGTGCTCTCATCTGGTGGGGCCACCGTGTGATACAGGAAGCTGGACTAGATGGGCCTTTGGCCTGATCCAGCAGGGCTCTTCTTATGTTCTTACTTCCAGCTCCACATTGTATGAGCACTCCCAGCATGGAGTCTTTTCCAGTGGCTGTTGCTGGTGTCTCCTGTATTTTTTTATTTTAGATTGTGAGCCCTTAGGCTTTGGGGACAGGGAACCATTTTTTAATTGATTTTACTATGCAAACCATTTTGTGAACTACACTTATTGAAAAGCGTTATATAAATATTCTTAATAATAATATAATGTTGTTGTGCCCTTTTCATACAGTAATAACTGTGAGCAACCAAACAATCCCTGGAGTGCATTCACCAAAACTCATTAAAGATTAACGTATAGGTGCTGCAGGCACATGTCACTTATTTCCAAGTAGCTTATTTCGATTTTGCAAGTCCACAAGTTGTTATCCCTCATGTGTATTTTATTGCCTGCCTGTCCACATGCACCAGTGATCATTTCTTGCCACATCCATAAACTGAACGAAGGATGACGCCAGGCCCCAATAGCCTGGCGTCGCATTTACATCGCCCCTCCCCTACAGCCGAACAGAGGTGGAAGGTTCCCTGTGCTTGATTGGCCAGGAGGTTGTCTGGGGCGTAGCGCTAAGGTGACGAGGCTTTGGCTTGTCTCCTCAGTAGTGTTTAGATTTTGAGCCCCTCCCACTCTTCCCTTAGTACAATCTGAGATTAGCTGGTTGCCCGTTCAGGGGCCGGGTAGGCACATGCCAGATCCTATCCCCGATTTTCCATACGCCAGCAAAATTGGTCCAAGGAGACCCATAAAATATCAGGCAGCCTACTGGAATTTTAAAAGTTTTTAAAAGTAAAAAAAACCCTTTCTCCCAGTCTCTTATGTTCTTATTTCCAGCTCCACAACCCAGTCTCTCTCTGGCTGTCTGATCATCGCCTCACCATAGCGCATGCTCCATTGACACGGCTGCATGCTGTGGACTGATGTGGGACAGCATTGGGACTAAGCTGGACGTAGCAAGTGCCTATGTGCACAAACTAAATGCTAATCTGCAAGTCTCCACATTGTCAACTGTCAATGTCAGTGTGGGTCAATGTGACAATCATGCTGGTTTCATCACACCATTCGTAGGGATGTTTATTTAGGTGTGATGAGCACTCTTGAACCCCATGAATCATTTCTGTTGACTCAAAAACCTGACAATTGACTTCATTCTACTGCCTAATTATAAGTTCTTTAGAAAAGCAGTCACCCCTGCAGTCGCTGGGTTTCTGCCAGGTGTTTTTCTAACCATTTTTTTTTTGGCTGAAATAAAGACATTTCACACTACCTTTCGTACTGCTGTGCAAAGATGGCGGTCAGGGTGCATCATCAGGGTGAACTAGATAACACGGCAATCAGCAGCTCTCAGGAGATATCTTAGAGCAGCGGTCTTCAACTTTGGGGTTGCGAACCCAAGGTCTGGCGGGAGATAACGTGTTTCCCTTTAAGGGGAGTGGCAACTCGGTGGAGACGTCAGGACAAGGACAGCGGTGACAGTACTGCTGGGTTCGTGCCACCGCTGCTGACTAAGTAAAAAAGGGGGGGAGGACTTATCCAGCGCCAGTGGCTGGAGACAATGCACAACCCAGGTCCTCGCCACTGCCGCAGACAGGTAAGTCCAGCCCCCCTTCTTTACTTAGTCAGCGACAGCGGCACAAACCCGGAAGTGCCATTGCCACCTCACTGCCAAGTCGCAAAGACTTACAGTGGCCTTTACTTTCGGGTAAAGGTTGAAGATCACTGTATTAGAGTGCAAATGTATACAAGGTTACTCAGAAGTAAGTCCCGCTGTGTTCTGTGGGACTTACTCTCATGTAAGTGTTTATAGGACTGCAGCCTTAGACTGCAATCCTATGAATACTTACCTGGAAATAAATCCCACTGAACAAAATTGAACTTCTGAGTAAACATGCATAGGATCGTGCAGTTAGTGAAGCACTTGACACATTACTGTTTTGCTATATAGAGGTAATATCTCTGGTAGGAAAAATATGAAGTTTCCATAGCGCACAACATGCGGTACATTTCAGAGAGCTTGAAATGGGAACCTCATTAGCTGAGGCTGAGATTTAACTGTCTAGAATTATGCAGCATACTCAGCCTTCATTAACCTGCTCAGGCACAGAGGTGAATGCAGGTATACTATTGGCTCCTATGATTGTTGTATGAAGCCTTTCAATTGGCCAAGTTTGGTATAAATAGCAAAATTGACCTTGTTTGGTGAACCGGATGGGACCTTCTGCTGCACTCTCGGTTAGGTCTCCAGTTCCAGCAGTAGCTAGCACAGGGGTGGCCAACCTTTCAGCATGAATGCTCCTGGGCCTTTAATGGTTGTATAGGTGAGGGCATTTCAGGAGGTGCAGCTGCTTTAGCAGTACCATCAGCACTTGCAGCTGCCAAAATTCTGTCTTCTCCACAACTCTTAAGAACACAGAGGCCCTAATGGTAGAAGGTTGGCCACCTCTGAGCCAGCAGGATCCTGGGCTGGAGCCCCTCCCTTTGGGTACAACCACCATCCATAGCCTCAGCCTGCTCTGATTGCCACAAGTACATGAAACAGCATCCGCCAGTCCATGTACACACCACATGGAAAATTGTCTCCAGGTTGGTTCCCACTGAATTTCGTCCTCTACAGCAACATTTGAACACAACGTGGAGCTCAGCCAAACCTTCCTGGGAATTCTGAGAGAAACTAAAATGAGTTCAGTAAGACTGGCAACATTTTTAGGGGAAAGAGAGAAATTGGCATGGAATTCAACCAAATGAAGAGGCTTCTGCTGGAACAAGACATCTTGAGACACGTTGGGTGGGTGGGTGGGTGGGTGGGGGACGCTTAACTTAATGGCCGCAATCCTGTGCACACTAACCTGGGAAGAACACGGTAGGACTTAACTTCTGAGTAAACACACATAGGTTTGCGCTGCACATTAACTATTTTCAGTCGCATCCTTACTTACACATCCACCATCACGGAGGTGAATGGGAGGAACATTCTGCTTCTGCAAGGGATCTTTCCACTTGTGCAAGGACCCTTCCCTTTGTGCTAGTGGAACACTCTTTCCATTCACAGAGGGCGCTTCAGTTCATGGAGCAAACGTTCCCTTACCTCAAGGAGGCCTCTGTGACTGCCCCGCCCACTGCAAAATGCAGCGCACACCCCATTGGCTGGCTGCATCGGTGCTGGAAAGCTGGTTAGGATTAGGGCTTTAGGCTGTACCACCTGGTTCCGTTATTTTTCTTCTCTACAGCAGGGCAAGCAAAAGCGAATAAATGGGGAAATGAAACTTAACATTAGTGAAAGCAGTTCGGGGGACCGGGGCGGGGGAGACGGACGGACGGACGACGACGACAAAGGCTCAGCAACATTCTAACAAGGTTTTCTTTCTTTTGGCAATGCATCACTCTCTCGGCAATGCACCCTCTTCGCTAAGACAACACAAGATCCTTCCCTAATGGAATGTTTTGTTTCAAATCTTGTCTGTTTACACTTGATGAATGATACGTTCAAGTGAATGCTTTACAGCCAGAAGTTGTAGAGTCTTGTTCATTGACTGGAACGTTTCCTGGTTTTTTCTCCTGAACGTTTCGATAACTCTACTGTTTGTGGCTGTAGATCAGCTATCCATGGTCCTCCAAAAATGAAGTATGGGGATGGGCAGAGCACAGGTGAAAGGAGTGTCCCCAATGGGGACACTTCTTTTACCTGTGCTCTGCCCATCTGCAAGACCATTGTGACCTTTACTGCACTTGATTTAACATTCTGCTGAACCACACAAATGCTAAATAGTGATGCTCCTCTCCTCAGGATTCAGTTCCCAATTGTTCAAAAGAGGTAAAAGTTCTCTTTGGCCATTTTAAGCCTGGTTTGTATCTGTGTCTTGACTGAATCAAAAAGCAGAATGTTGACCTATCCCCATTCTTGATCAAGTTCAGTAATGGCGCTACCTGACATTCTTCCTTGGGAATGTGGCCATTCTGAGTTGGATTAAAATCAGACGTAGGGGAATTCTGCCATGAAAAAAGTATGAAATTGCCTAATATCAAGTCAGATCATTCATCCATTAGTCCATCTGTGCTCTGTCTGAGGTCTGCCAACTGCCTACTGATGTGGCAGACGTTGGCTAAGAACAGCAGGGTCTTCTATGTAGTGGGGCCAACATTATGAAATGCCTTCTACTGTCAGCCTCAACACTTCAGATACAAGGTTGAAATCTTCAGATACAATGTTAAAACCTGATTCTTAAAGAAGATTTTGGGCCAGTTGATTTTCTGGTGTTGGACTTAGACCTGGAAGATGCAGGTTCAAGTTCCCGCTCAGCCACAAAGCTTCCTGGATGACCTTGGGCCAGTCACTATCTTTCAGCCTAATCTACCTCACAGGGTTGTTGTGAGGACAAAAGGAGGGAAGGAACTATATACAACACAACCCTGAACTCCTTAGAGGAAGAGTGGTATAAAAATGCGAAAAATAAATAAATAAAAATTGTCCCCTTGCTCTCCTGTATGGGTTATTCCTGTTTGGCTGACTAATCACTGTTACTGTCAGTTTCTGCTGAAATGCGTATATTTATCTGTTGGTGTTTTTTTTTATTTTCCTGCTGCGTTGTTTGGGAGAGTTATTTTATTGTGTAGTCTTATTTTAGATAGCATAATAAAAAGCAGAGATATCACCATGCCAACAAAAGTTTGCATAGTCAGGGCGATGGTGTTCCCAGTAGCAAAGTATGGTTGCGAGAGTTGGACCATAAGGAAGGCTGAGCGCCAAAGAATAGATGCTTTCAAACTGTGGTGCTGGAGAAGACTCCTGAGAGTCCCTTGGACTGCTAGCAGATCAAATCAGTCAATCCTAAATGAAATCAACCCTGACTGTTCCCTGGAAGGACAGGTACTGAGGCTGAAGCTCAAATATTTTGGCCACCTAATGCGAAGACAGGACTCTCTGGAGAAGACTCTGATGCTGGGAAAGATTGAAGGCAAAAGGAGAAGGGGAAGGCAAAGGATGAGATGGTTAGACAGCATCACCGATGCAACGAACATGAAAATGAGCGAACTCAGGAAGATAGTGGAGGACAGGAAGGCCTGGCGTGATACGGTTCATGGGATCACGAAGGGTCGGACACGACGTAGCGACTGAACAACAAAATGTTTGACTATTTTAATGATTCTGTTATTAGCCACTTTGAGTTACTTCTATAACAAGTGTGTGGTTCAGACATTAAGGACTTGTTGGACTGCAATTTTTATAGGGAGATCCAGGCGATCCATATCTCTTCAATAGCGGAAGGGCTGGTGACAATCTCTAGAAGTGATTGTAAAGCTTATCTCCTGTCAGACTGGTACCCTCTAGTTACCCTTGGGGTGGCTAAGTTTCTGGCAGCTGCAATAAACATCAGGAGGAAGAAGGTTGAGGGAGGTGTATGAGTTAGATTCAGTATTTGAGATTAATATTAATGTTTTGATTTTAATTATCAATGGCTGTAATATATTTTAAATTTATATTTGTATCTGTTCTTTACTTTTCTGCTGGTCAATGACTGTAATAAAGGACTGACTGACTGACATTAAGAATTTAATTTGGTTTATTTTACTAGAAATCCAGGTTCACCCATCAGAACCAAGTGCAAAATAATGGCTCGGGAGTTGGCAGATATACACTTCAGAGGAACAAGGTGGCTTTGAGCACCCTCAAAAATGTTTTCAGTACCAAATCTGAACTCGCACACAAACATCCACTTCTGATTTTCCCTTTATTCCATGATTTGTTTGAACAACTGAATTGAGAAGGAAAAAACCTTTTTTTTTAAAAAAAAAAATTGTGGCTGTTGTTAAACAATTGGGCTCTATAAATCCTTGCTGTTGTATTGCAAATCACCTAGAGATCTACTTGTATATCCTGATCTGCTTTTCCTTGATTTATAAGACAAATTGGGTTGAGTTTTAAAAAATAAAAATAGATGTTAAATCGACAGCAGCTCTTCGTCGTGTCTCAATCGGAGGTCTTTCCAAGCCCTCTCTCCCAAGATTCTTTGAAAAATAAACTCTGAAGCAGAGCGCTCAGGGATTGAATTTGGGATTGTCTGCATGCAAAGAAAATTACTGCAGAAAATGTGCAGAAAATTACCGACATTCAAAAGGAATAGTGGAATAGTGCAGGCATTTGTGAAGTCATCACAAAAAGACAGCATAAAGAGCCATTTCTGCATCACCTGTCAATTATACCTGTTAAAAAGATACGGTTGTGTCATTCTGGAGTTTGGCAGAGAATGACGTTGCCTAATTGTTGCCTAATTGTTGTTTGTTTATCAGTCCATTTGTTGAGCATCTTTCTCATGTGCCCCCTACATGAAAAATGCATACAGCTGTGTAATGTCAATAGAATCTAGATCAGGGGTTCTCAACCTTTGGAGGCCCGGGTACCCCTATCATGTTCCAATTTTCTGAAGTACTCCCTGCTAATTAATTGCTAATTAATTGCATTAATCAATTAATTAATTAGCTAATTAATCATTAAATAAAAAGTACTAAAACAATTTTAAATGTGAAAAATGTCTTACTTAATTCTGTGTGTGTGTGTGTGTGTGTGTGTGTGTGTGTGTGTGTGTGTGTGTGTGTGTGTGTGTGTGTGTGTGTGAGTGAGAGAGACAGACAGACAGACAGACAGACAGGATTGCATTTAAGTTATAATTAACAATTAAGTACTGATTGATGCTGATAAGGGGCAGGCTCTGGCGTACCCCCTGCCATTGGTCCGTGTATCCCTAAGGGTACTCGTACCACAGGTTGAGAACCTCTGATCTAGATTCTTAAAGGCCAATTTCAAAAGGGAAGTGACTGCGACGGAAAAAGAAAAAAGGAGAAAGGAAGTGACAAATAGTACGACATAAATGAACTTGCTGTGTACTTAAAACAGTCAGCCCCCCAGAGAACCTAAGAGTCAAGGTCATAAGGAAAAACACAAGGCTGAGAAAACAACAGGGTCAAAAAGAACTCAGTAACACACACACATTAACGTAACACACACACACACACACACACACACACACACACAGTAACACACACACACAGTAACACACCCACAAACGCAAGCAAGCAGATGTATGAAGGGACAGAAGGGATCGAAAGAGAGAAACTGCACTTTTAAAGGAAAGATATTAAAAATAGAAAGAAGATGACTGGATAAATATGAAGAATCTACAATTATTTTAAAGAATAGCAAGTGAAATTTGAACTAGTCTGGCACTGCATCCAAATCCAAGCTGCATTCTCTCCTATTTGGAACACTGCTTGGTCCTGATTAAAGGTTATGCTTCCCTGACAGTGGTTCTTTGTTTGCTAGAACAACATTTAAATCCCACACTGGCCGGACGGACCCATTGCGTTTTGGGTCCTTGTTAAGAAATGTTTTCTATGCCCAGGTCCCATTGCTCCTCTCAGTGCAGGCAGGGCTGGAGGCGACATTATAATTCCCCCCACAACGCCCTCAAAATAACATGGCTCCAGAGCAATGCTACTTCCAGAGAATTGTGGGGGAATTAAAATGGCAACTCCAAAGCAGGATCAGGGCTGCAGAGCTGGGCACACCTCAGGGGAAAAAGACATTCATTCCTTTCCCCCGGTGTAAGCCCCAGCGGCCCCAATGGGCCTCCTCAAATGTGTGCCAGCTATTTTGCTGGCGCACGTCTAGGGAGGCCGTGTAAGACCGGCCAGGAATATCCCCGCCCACTCCCTGGTCTGGTCGGCCAATCGCCCCCTCCCCCACCACCCTAGTCTGCCCTCCCACTGTCCGGCGCAGGGCTTACATGTGTCTGGCAGCACAGGTGACGACCAGTGGCGGAGTGAGCGGCGCCAGCCTCGGTGCCACTTACTCCACGGGTACCGCAAAAGTGCCATAAGGCACTTTTGCAATACCCTAGACTGGCGGAGCACTTGCTCTGCCAGCCTTTACTTACACAACATTGTGCTGCCAGTTGACTGGTGCATGAACAATACTGCACAGTGAAAGCGAGTGCTCCGCTGGCCTACGGTGTCGCAATAGTGCCGTAAAGCACTTTCACAGCACCTTTGAAGTAAGCATGCCGGCGCAGAGGCCTGCACTGCTCACTCCGTTGCTGTCCCCAAACCCGGCCACCAGACACAGGTAAGTGCTGCGCCGAATGGCGGGAAGGCGTGGGGTGGGCATTTAGGCCAACCAGTGCATCTTACGCAGGATTGGGCTGTTGGTCAGTCAACTGACTTTCATTCCAACCCTATATTTTCATCAGCCATCTGGAGATGCAAGAGACAATATATAAACCAAACAATTAACAAAAAAGTGTCCAAGGAGGGAGTTTGTAAGTCAAAAGGGAGGGAATTTCATAAGGTTGGTGCCACTACTGAGAAGGCCCTATTTCTGGTGTGAATATATTGTAGGCAACAGGATGCACACTACACGACTGCATGGGCTGCATTATTCCGATCCTCAGATGGGCCCATACATAGGTCAGGACTGCACAGGGTAGTGCAAGCAAGGATCAAGGAAGTATATTCAGCTGTGACATCTTAGAACATTTCTATCAACCATAACCTAAATAGAAGGGCATGAACCATAATGTAAAATAAATCATACGTCTAAATGGCAGGCTATAATCTAAAAAGAAGCACATTTCATTTCTTGGCACGGAGAACATCAGCTAAATACAGCATAGCACAGAAAAGTGCTTGTGTAAGACGTTGAGTTGCCAAAAGCGATTTGATATGGGAGCAAGCCAGCTCTTTGCTGTGTTCCCAGGCAGGATAATGGTACTGCTGAAATAGTGTAAGCATCTGCTCAGGACTGGCCTACACCAAGGCAGTACAGCAGCAGCTTCAAACTAGTAAGGAGAATCCTCAAGGAGAACACAATGTGCCCTCTAACCCCAGCCTTACAGACAACATGGTCTGCAATGTTGGAAGGGGGCGGTAGTTGTGCCCCTTTGTCCCCTGAGAAATGGTGTCCCCTTCTTTCCCTCATGGAGGATGGCTCAATCAGCAGCCAGGGTTGCCTTTAAGCTGCGTGGCCGCACAGCTCAAAGCCCTGGGGAGCCAAGCTCCACACAGCTTCGAGCTCAGTATTCCTGGAAGTCCAGTGATGACATATAACATCATTGCTATGGGTCTGGAAACACCACAAGGTTCCAGCACAGCAGCCAAAGGGGGTTGTGCACCAGCCTAGACTCTTAGGCTTAGCCTAGGGGTCTAGGCTGGTGGCTTAGAGGGATTACTGTCAGCAGCTATTCACCTTGAATGTTAAATAAGAACTCTATCTTCCAAGGCTATATGCCTTGACTACCAGTTGCTGGGCAGCCACAGCAGGGGATAGCTGTCATCTCCAGCTCTGCTGTTGAATTCCCAGAGCCATCTCATTGACCACTGTGGGAAACAGGAGATTGGACTAGATGGCCCTTTGGTGTGATCTAGGAGGGCTCTTCTCATGCCATACAAGTGAATGGATGCTCAAGTCCCTTTCTTTTGTTCCATCCACTTATGTGGGAAAAAGACATGGGGCTACAATGGGGAAAACCTAGGACAAGAAGCACAAGTTGTGGGGTGGAGCAAAATTCACATTTGCCCAGAGCATCAAACTGCCTAAGCCAAGTCGGCATGCGCTCAAATTTACCAAAGGGAAGTTTCATACCACGGAGCTTCAGGGAGAAATGAATTGTTTTGCTGGCTTGCAAATGACTGAACCATAATTAAGCTTGTCTAAACATTTTCAAGTACTCTCACCAGAGCCACACGCTGTAGCACTTACTCTATGTCAAAGTCACAGCACAACTTAAACAAGAGCACTTGGAGGAGAAGGCCAAATAGAGATCTGCAAGAGTAGGCTTACCATCTGCCCTGGAAAACCCGGGTCTGTCCCAGGTTCCGGACTCCGGTCCCGGGTCAGTCCCGGGATTTCCGGGCCTGGTGAAGCCACTGCCACTGCTTCCAAAGTGCAAAAAGGCACTTTTTTCTGGTGGCGCCATCTTGGATTTCACAAGCTATTTTTGCACTTTGGAAGCAGCGGCGGAGACTCTGGAGAGGGCAGCAGGAGTCCTGGCCGGCTCGGATGCGGCTGGCCAGACTCCAACGGCAAGATGGTGGCGGCGAGGACGATGGCGAGGATGGCAAGATGGCGGCAGTGAGGACGGCGAGGAGGGCGAGGATGGCAAGATGGCAGCGGTGAGGATGGCAGTGGCGGAAAGATGGTGGCAAGGACCTGGCAAGGAAGGACAATGGCAGCTGCGGCGGCAATAGCGGCGGGACAGGTAAGTTGCAGCGGCTGCAAAATGGCCATTTTCATGGCCACAATTAATTGATTGATTGATTGATTGATTGACTGATTAAAAATACTGGGGGGGGGGTTCCCGGTTTGAAACCGGCAAAATATGGTAAGCCTATGCAAGAGCCACACAGGGGAACTCGAGGACAACATGTCTCATGTGTCATTCCAGGTACAAACTGACTCTTCGTTCTCCCTTCTAAGCTCCTCTTCTGGCATTATTTATTTATTTATTTATTTACAATATTTTTAGCCTGCTTTTATCCCCAAAGGGACCCAAGAAGGCGGCTTACAACAAAAAATACAATACAAAAATACAATACAAAAAATAGTCACATTTTAAAACAGTAAAAAACAATTAACAAAAAAGTGTCCAAGGAGGGAGTTCGTAAGTCAAAAGGGAGGGAATTTCATAAGGTTGGTGCCACTACTGAGAAGGCCCTATTTCTGGCTGCCATCCCTTGTACCTCCTTGGGCGACGGTACCCGCAAAAGGGCCAAAAGGGCCTAAGGCAGGGGTGCACAACTTGGCAGTGGGTAGGGGCCGAAATGAATAGACTAAACTTCTTCGGGGCCGCAGATAGGTGTTGCGGGGGGCGTGGCAAGGAACCATGATGTCACTTCCTCAGGAAGTGACATCACAGGGGGCGTGTCCATGAGCCAGAAAATCTCCGGAAATGCAACATATTAATAAATAAATAATGAGCCACCTGTGGCTCTTTAACATATAAAGTGCAGCTCTCGGAAATATGTTGGCTTCTTAATGCTTCTT
This sequence comes from Plestiodon gilberti rubricaudatus, assembly GCA_026170595.1. NCBI lineage: Eukaryota > Metazoa > Chordata > Lepidosauria > Squamata > Scincidae > Plestiodon > Plestiodon gilberti. Next base: position 18,979,851 of record JANXHW010000002.1, on the reverse strand, counting down.
AAATATTGTGGCTCTCAAACATCTGAAGTTTATCGTATGTGGCTCTTACATGAAGCAAGTTTGGCCACCCCTGGTTTATACCGTATATATACCCATCAATCATCATCATCAGGGCCTTCCCTTCTGAAACCTTACATGGCGCGGAGGTTCCGTGTTGGGAAAAGTATTTCCTAACAAACTCTGTCTTGCACGTTCTGCAGCTCTCAAATGCATAACCGACCAGCAGAGGAAAAACGTGGCCACCCCAAAGTGAGGGTCCAATGGCCTGAAGAAGAGCTGAAGCATCACAGAATCGGCCACCGGTCACCTCGGCGAGCTTAGATGTTCATTCACTCCTCCCAGAGCCTCTGCAGGGCTTTCAGCCAGAGCCCATGCTTACCTCAAAATCCTGGGATTTCTTCTTCAGCAATTCACAGTCACGTTGCTTTCTAAGGAAGTTGCCATCATCATAGCAGCCCAACTTCCCCGGGGATCTTTGTCATAACCGCTGTGCCAACACCAACTCCGGCACTTCTGTAATGCAGCTGGAAGCTTCAGAATCGTCCGCTCCTTGGACGATTCTGAAGCTTCCAGCCATGTTACAGAAGCGACAGAGTTATGAGAGGTGCTTGGCTAGAGCGGCCCGACAAAGAAGCGATGTTGCCACTCTAGCCAAGCACTTCCCATACCTCTGTCGCTTCTGTAACGCGGCTGGAAGCTTCAGACTCGTCCGCTCCTCGGACAATTCCGAAGCTTCCAGCCGCGTTACAGAAGCGCCGGAGTTATGGGAAGTGCTTGGCTAGAGTGGCCCAACAAAGAAGCGATGTTGCCGCTCTAGCCAGAAAACCTTTGGGGGCCACCAGAAAACCTTGGGGGGGATGCATGCGGACCCCAGGCCGCATGTTGTGCACCCCTGACCTAAGGAGATGAGCTGGACTATATAGAAGTAGGCGGTCTCTCAAATATCCTGGCCCCAAGCTGTATAGGGCTTTAAAGGTCAAAACCAGCACTTTGAATTGGGCCCGAAAACAAATCGGGCCCAAACCAGTGCAGCCATCGGAGGAGCGGCCCGACAGACATTACCTTAATGGGAGGAGGTGCTCTAGCATGTGTCCTCCTCACACCACTCCAGTTATTTCACAGGGTCGGGCACACTGCACCGGATCCTAAGCAGGATCAGGCCAGCCCCGGATGAGCTGGGGCACACGTTCATCCCTTTCTCCCGGGGAGAGTCCACGCTGTCCCTATGGGCCTCCTCAGATGTGCACCGGCAAAATGACTGGCATAAATCCAGGGAGGCCATGTAAGGCCAGCCAGGCCCGGGAGATTAGTCCTGGAAAACAGAGAATTATTCTCCATCCCTGGCTTAAGGTTTCAGGCTACCATTGCAAATTTAACTCTCATTTTATAAATTAAACTCTACAATTACTTGTAATCTGCAGGCCAAACTACATCTAAGAGCTTTAAACTTTGAGAGCTCCAGAGGTCCACCCCTAATTCTGTATGTCCCATAAGATGATGAGAATTGTGAGCCTCCAATTTTCCTGCCCGTCATGAAAATGAACACCTACTCCTCCCTCCCTGCCACCAACAGCTGGAACTTCAGCATCCTGCAGGCACCGAAACCCGCGGCTCCACCAAGTCAGCCTCACCACAGACAAAAACAACAACTGCCAAGCTGGCAGCCTCAATAGCTGGTCTTCACAGTAGGCGTTCATTTATTCTCGGTCCAAAGGGCTGTTTTCAAGGGCTGTGGGTTTTATGTCCACACCATTTCCGGGAATGCATGGGGAAAGCTCAGACTTGACTGCTACCTTCTTAGGAGTAACTTCAGTCATGATGGAGCTGTAAGGGAAACAGGGTGTTCCAGTGCCTTGCTCATTCTGTCTCCAGGCTTCTTGTCATCGCCCCACATTATGCCTCTGTCTGCCATGAGTTAGAAACGTGCCGCATTCAAGAGGTTCCCAGTTCCAATGCAGTTTGATTGGCTTTTGTAGTTTCCAGCTGACTTGGGGCCAGCCTGCTCATGAGGCAAGGAGATGTGGCCACCCCAGGCAGTAGGCTGGGGGAAGCGGTGAATGGACTGTGGGGAGTTGCCCCTACACGTACACTGTGTCTACTCACAGCTGCTCGCCCTGTGGGCCATCCCTGGCCACTTGACTTCTGGGCCAGGCCAGTGGGCCACACAATCATATGATTGCCCTGACAATGGCAGTGGGGTCCTACCTACTCTTCCTCTGGCCCTACCACTGCAGCAAGCTTCTTCCTGTTTGTTTGTCTACAGCAGTGGTTCCCAACCTTTTTAGCACCAGGACCCCATTTTGTAGAATGACAATGTGTCAGGACTCCCCTAAAACCTACGGCCGGAAGTGAGGTCAGTAAGCAGGAAGTGATGTCGTTTTTAATAAATCACACTTTTAAAAATAAATCACACTTTTAAAGTTATACTCATAAGCAGCCCCATTTGGGAGGGGAGGAGTGAGCTAATACACTTCTTTCTCTGCAGTGGGAGGGGGGAAAGGAGTGAGCCACCATCTTGGATGTGGTCATCCAGCCAGCATTCAGCGACCTACCCACCCCAAAAACTGCTTCACGACCCCCTTGGGGGACCCGACCCCCAGGTTGGGAACCACTGGTCTACAGCATTGGCTGCCCCACTCTAGACTTCCTCTTCCACTCACCCCACTCCTTTGCCAGTCTCTCTGTTTGCCCAGCCTGTTTGAAAGGTGAGCCAGCAGCAAGAGGAGGGCGACCACAGGAAGTGACTGGGGCAGGGTGAAGCATGATGAGGGATGGTGTGCACACAGGCTGATGCACGTTCAAATAAGCACAAGAAGTGGGGGCAGAAAAAGCAGGCAATGCTTCTGATGGGATAGAGGCTTGGGCCAGAGTTGTGGTGGTGAGAAATACAAGCTGTAGATGTGGAGGTAGAATGACACTCACTAGCTACAAGGTGGCTCTGCCTCCTCAATGGCAGCTTGCAAATGGAAACTCGAACTGAGAGTTCTAGAAAAGCCGTTCTTTTCGCCACTCTCCGGTCTGAATTGTTCACAATGGCAGAGTTTCCATTATTTTATTTATTTATTTATCTATCTATCACATTTTTATACCGCCCTTCCTCCAAGGAGCTCAGAGTGGTGTACATATTTCCTCCCCTCCTTTTTGTCCTCACAACAACCCTGTGAGGTAGGTGGGGCTGAGAGATAGTGACTGGCCCAAGGTCACCCAGGAAGCTTTGTGGCTGAGCGGGGATTTGAACCTGGATCTTCCAGGTCTAAGTCCGACTCCCAAACCACTACACCAACCTTCCCACTACTCTAAAAAAGCATCTGAATACAGTTGCAGGGAATCAAGGGCAGTCATACAGGATAGGAGACCTTAATTAAGAGGAACCATTTTGGACAACACCAAAGTAACCCAGTAGCCTATTTCTCACAGTGACCAACTAAAACCTCTGGGAAGCCCAGAGGCAAATGCATAGGCAACAGTCTTTCCCTGCTGTTACTCCCCAGCAATTAATGTTCACAGGCAGGTCTAGTTCCATGTCGCCACCACAACCATGATATTAGATTAGCAGCCCAATCCTGCCTAAACCAGGAGTGGGGGAGTTGCTCCAATGAACCAAAGTTTGCCTTTTACTCAAAGGCCTGCAGACCTGACCCTCTCTTGGCATCAGCCATGCGTAAAGGACAACATGAGTGTGGCTTGGGTCTCTCTCTCTCTCTCTCTCTCTCTCTCTCTCTCTCTCTCTCTCTCTCTCTCTCACACACACACACACACACACACACACACACACACACACACACGTGTGTGTGTACATAGGTGTATAGCCACCGCTGTTCATCGTGGGCTCAGTGTCCACTGCAAACCCATTGCAGCTGCCCTGCCTATTGTGTCTCACTCAAACCTACTGGTTTTATGAATATAAAGTCGAAGCATGATATGTTGGTGGGATGATCACTGAGGACAAGAAAGTGCAGAAAGAGGAAACACTGGGATCTTTGTACAAGACACTGGGAAGCCCACATTTGGAACAGGGTGTAGAACTGTGGTCAGCAATTTTCAGGAAGATGAAGGCAAACTGGAATTGATTCACAGACGGCGGGCATTTAGGGTGGCCAGGGGAATGGCGAGAGGAGACTTCAGATTGTTTAGTCTAGCAAAATACAAGCAGAGGGTGGACACTCACAGTCACTCGAAATAGACATATGGCATGAACATCAGGGAAGGTGAAAATCAACTTGCATTAAAGGACAATTGTTGGCATAAAACCAGGTGCACATAAACAGGACATGAGTAAATTTAGACTGGAAATTAGGAGTTTTCTAGCCCCCAGGAGAGTGCAACTCTGGCACAGGCTGCTAGTAATAGGATCAACAAATTCCATTTCTTTGAAGAGGGAATGGGATCACTTTATGAAAGATATTAGCCCCGTTCACAACTTCCATCCATGAACGCATAGGGGAGAAGCAGGCTCATGCTCCCCCATATTGGAGCATCCACCAGCCCCTCTCCTGACCCCAGATTTTTAACTTATAGAGACATGAATAGAGGGGCTGAAACCAGAGGAATGGCAACTCCAATTAACCAAATGTTTAAAGTCTTCCTTAGTATTTCTCCAGAACAGGGCCATTCAGAGGAATTTTTATCAGGGGGTACAACATTTCTTTTGGGCCCCTTCCCTTCATATGAATTTGGCTCCTGGCCCCCCCTTTTTGCTCCAGGGCCCCCTTTTTGACCCATTTTTGGTCCTGGGTCTGGGTATGATTGTACCCCCTTAACCCCCCTCTCAGAGGCCCTGCTCCAGAAGATGAAAATAAGAAAAATGATTTACCAATAATCATTCACCAATTCATTTGGTTAACGCTTTTTGAATGTTCAAAGCGCTTCATATTTATTATCTGTTGCAATCCTTAGAACAATAGCCACTCTGTAAAAGTATTATTATCCCCACATTTATTTATTTATTTATTTATTTAATGGATTTCTACCCCTCCTTTCTCCCAATAAGGGCAATCAAGGCGGCTTACAGTTAAGAACATGTTAAAATACATAATACACAATAAAACATAATTAAAAACAAGTAATTAAAACAAATAAAACAGACAGTCCCAGTGGGTCACCTATAAAAGCCATTTGTTAAAAAAGCCATTTGTTAAAAAAGCCAGCCCGCCATGTCAGTCATCGAATGCCAACCTAAATAAAAACGTCTTGAGGCCCCGCCGAAAGGTCTCTAAGGAGGGAGCCATTCTTAATTCCAGGGGGAGGGAATTCCATAATTGGGGCGCCACTGCTGAGAAGGCCCTATTCCGTGCCGCCATCCCCCTCACCTCCGTCAGTGGCGGCACGGTCAACAGGGCCCCCCCGATGACCTCAGAGTACGGGTCGGATTATAAGGATACATTGCAGATGGAGGGCTGAGACTGAAAGGAATGGCTTGTCTAAGACCACTAGTGAGCTGGAGAGGCAAACTCAACTTAAGGGCTTCTTCCTTATTTGTAGCTCAGTCTCTTAGCTGCTGTGTTACACCAGATGTGCCACAGGTACTGCAGAGAGGTTGGTACCAGAAGGTAGGGACTAGTCATTTAGCACAGTTGTTCATGAAGTTGCCAAAAGGACCTTTCAGACATAGAGAGTAGGGATCTCATAGAAAGCTCTTTTTGAGTTCAGTAAATAGAGGGACACAGCACGATGGAGAATATTTGATTGTTTGCCAACACTATCCTTTAATTTGGATCCCTTTACCCACAACCCAGTCCTCCCATGCCTCCAAATATATTTAGAGACAGCAGTGACCCAGAGACTGTCTTCCCACAACCATGTTCCTATGTGAAACTTTCTCCAAGGCTTGTGGTTCTTGTGGGCTGAATCTAAGATCTCTTGTACCATGGTTTCTAGAAAGCTAGCATTTTCTTCTGTCACTTAGATTTACGGAGTGTGATGGATTGTTTCAAGATACCAAGAAACAGCAGTGCCAACTTCCTTAGATAATTAAAGGCATATTTCAGTGGAAGTATGCTAGAGAAATCTGCATTTTTATGAAGTCCCCTTGGGAATGGGAAATATTCTGCCTCCAGTAGCAAACTTTGCTTCAGTATGTATTAAAAAAATCCTTTTGCTTCTTGCATTAATAGATGCATATGTATATATCTCTAAATATTTATATTTCACAAAATAGCAGTCTCCCACAAACCTTGTATGCAAATGACCCAGCTGCAACAAAATATTTTTGTTGCAGTAGGAACAGCTTTTGGATGGACATCCCAAATGTGACGAAAGGTTCATCTTGCTCAGCATTCAGCTTCCAGCAGTGGGCAAGCAGATGTTCCTGGGGGATGCACAACATTCCCTGTTGTTTATCCCAAGCCTCTGAGAAAAACAGCAAAACAATATTGCTAAGGGAGATATACTATCCCTGAACATGAAGACCCCTCCCTTATCATGTATGCTGAAAGCTGACTTGCAAAGATATTTGACAGTATTTAATAGATGACATACAGTGCTGCTTATTTGACAACTAGCCTAGTTTCTGTCCTTTCCCCAAACTTATTTAGCAAGGGAGAGGAGAAACTGGCAGGAGGGAATGCCAGGGACAACAGCTGATGCCAAGCTGAACTAATTCCGAGTTGCGCCGTATTTCAGAGAGCAGTTTGGCTCAGCTCATAATTGGCATGGCTTGTCCAAACTGGGGAAGTTAATTTCTGATCCCCACTTCTGAGATTCAGCATCATTCCTAGCTTCCACTGGAAAAAAAAACTCTCCTCTGTGGGTTTCTGGGGCGGGCTGTTTGGGTGGCCAGTGTTTTTTGCTCCACTCCTGACAGTAAGTGCTGCAAGTTATGAGAAGAATCCTTATGGAGACTGTTCTGCTGTCCTGATGAATGGCTTGGCCACAGACAGCAAGAGCTGCTTAAGCAGCAAGCAAGATCAGCAAGGACTGCAGGTCGGACTTGCCTGCCGATGTGTGCAGTGGCTGAGCCTAGGTGTGGTGCCACAGGCGGAGGATGTGTGTGCGGGGGGGGGGGGGGGAGGCAGCTTGCATTTGGAGAAAAAAAAGAAGAGAAAGTAGTGGGAGTTTTTGCAGCTGGCTGTCAAGAAGCAAGAAGGGAATTTCCACTAGCTTGTCACAATGTTTGTCTTTATAAGAGTTATGCGATTGTTGAGCATTCTCGTTCATTGGCTTCCATTCGCTTTCCTCTGAGATTATAAAGTGTTGTGATTTTTTTAAAAAAAATATCTGTTTTGCACAGAAGAAGCAAAGTGGAGTGCAAGAAGCAGCTGTCGTCCTGGGATACTGTAGCCTGCCCTTGCTTTCTGGCACTGATACTGGCTCAAGAACCAGCACAGCGTGCTGTATGCCTTCTTGCATTCCACCCAGTCAACCTACAATACATATAGACGTCTGTAGCCTAAGAAAGGGCTCATTCGAGCACAGAAAGACCTGCTGCCACCAGTCCCCACTCTCCGCCACCCCTCCTTTGCTCGCATTGCCCTCTTCAAGTTGCACGGTCACAATTCTTCCGTGACAGTGGAAACCACAACTGGAAGCACTCATTTGTGAGGGTCTAAACACCAGCCCTAGTAACCCTACGTCCGCACTGGCTTCCTCTCTTACCTGCTCATTTTCTTCCTGCCAATAATGCACAGCACCTCCGTTCTCTCAGTCCTTTGTGTCATCCTACTCTCCTTGGCTCTTTCTTTCTTTGGCTTCATGTCTCCACAACCCACCAATTCCTCTCTGGTAACAAGATACTGTCTATTTTGTCCTGCCCAGGAAGGGGGCTTGGATTCGATAGGTGCCACTGCTGCTAAACCCGATTCCTCCCGGGTCCAATCCGCCCATCCCCTGCCTCATCTCCTCCCCGTTCCACCCACCACAACCCCTTCCACCCCATTCCTGCCATCCCCCACCCTGTTCCACTCTCTGTGCTGGACTTACCTGCTTCAGCGGGCCTCCTGACATGCTGGCACACACGCACTGGCTACTTGCACTGCCTCAAAGCACTTTACACTTTACAGCTGCTTAGCGGCAGCCTGTACTGCTGGAATGCCTGTTGTTTTGCCAGTGCTAGTCTTCAATAGGATTGGGGCGCTAATCATGGCTGCTTGGAAGCTTCCTATCGCTTGGGAGGTAAGGAGCATGAAACAAGTACAGAAGATTACCATAAGCTTTGCATTGCCATGTTGGCATGTATCTACTGTATGTTCAGTGGTTTGAGGCCTAGGAGAGCAACTTAATTGCAGTGCCAGATTGTATTCCCTGTATAATTATAGTCAATTCTCGGTATCTGCAGGGGTTAGATTCCTTAACAACCAAGCAGATACCGAATCTGCGGATACAGAATCATTGGTCCTATGGGATCAAGGGGGTAAGGGGGAGGGATACCTAACCTGGTCAGGAATGCCAGCAGCAAATACCTTTACAGTGGCTGCTGACAGCTTCAGAATGGCACAGAGAGCTTTAGAAAGGCATTTTGGGGTGCTACTAGTGTAATTGACAGAGAGCAGAGAGCTCTAGAATGGCGTGGAGAGTTGTAGAATGGCACAGATAGCTTCTGGATGGCTGTGGATAGCTTTCAGACGGCCGTGGTCAGCTTGCAAAAGCTTCAAAAAGCTGGAAAACGGCCACCACGGATAGCGAATGGCTACCACGGAGAGCTTCAGAATGGCCCCGAATAGCTTCAAAATGGCAGCGGGTGGTGCGTATAGCCATGGATAAAACAACCTGTGAATGGCGCGAGGTAAGTGGTAACCCTGCTCCCTGCGGATACGCAAATCCAAAGGTAGCAAGTCCACTGGTAGTGAGAATTGACTGTATTTTACTCTACAGTTTTTTCAACTGAAGTAACCAACTTTAGTTTAGGTGATCACAGCAAACGTGTTTACAAGTGTGTATACCTTTTAGAATAGTGGTTCCCACTGAGAGCATAAGGGAAATTTGTGGCTTACAAATTGGTTATACACGTTAACTGTCTTTCTAGGGGAAAATAAATCTCTGTACGTGGGTGGTTGATAGCATCCAAACTGAATAGACGATTATCAGCTTATGATTAAACAAAGAGACAGATGCTCTATAATAGAGTTTCTTTCTAGATGTGCCACCCTCAGAGACCAACAGCACAATCCTAGTGAATTCACGGGTGGCGGAACGAACCCGAGGGACCGCCGCCAGACCCAGGTAAGGATCCAGCAGGCAGGGGGCGGATCAGAGGTAAAGGGAGGGGGCCATTGGCCCAGCCGGTCTGGGTGGGGGGTGGGGGATGGCTTCGGCCATATTCCATCCCCTGCAGTTCGGCTGGGCCGTTACACGGCCTCCTCCGATTTCCGCCAGCAATTTCGCTGGCAGAAATCCGAGGAGGCTGATTGGCTCGGGCACTCAAGCGTCCCCTTCCCCAAGTACACCTCTGACCAAGTGTCAGCCTGGACATTTTAAATGAATTTTAAAAAATATTTTTTTTATTTTTGGGGCGGCCGAAATTTAATTATTTATTTATTTTAGTTAGCCAAATTAATTAATTAAATTGACTTGCCTGTCCTGTCCCGCTGCCGCCATTCTGCCGCCATCTTCACCACCAGCCGCAGCCGCCAACATCATCGCTGCCCCCGCTGCCTCCATCGTCGTCAGCAGCCCCCAGTCCCTAGCAGCAGGCCCCAGCAGCCCCCCAGCAGCCTGCAGCCCCCCCCCAGCAGCCCCCCAGCTACCTCCAGCTGCCCCTACCCCCAGCAGCAGCAAGCAGCAGCAAATTTTAAAATGTACCTTTTTTGCTGGTGGCGGCCATCTTGGATCTCACGAAATCTCGCGGGATCCAAGATGGTGGTGCCCAAATCTGTACTGTACTGCCTCATGCCCTCACAAAATTTGGGCGTCGCCATCTTGGATCTCGCTAGATTTTGTGAGATCCATGATGGCTGCTGCCAGCAAAAAAAGTAAGTTTTAAAATTTTAAAAGCCCCAAAAGCAGCTGCGGGGCCTGCGGGGGCTGTGGAGGCTTGCACCGGCCCAGAAATGTTCTGGGTACCGAGCTCGGGTTCCATGACTGTCCCAGAATTTCTGGTACGGATGGTAAACGTAACCATGGCTAGTCAGTCTCTCTCAGCCTAGCCTAGCTCTCACAGGGTTGTTGTGTGGATCAAATGGGAAGGGAAGAGAGTTGCACGTGCTGTCCTGAGTGCCTTGGAGGATGGATGTGTTAATAATGCCATAATGAATGTCACAAGACAGGCTTGTTTTTGCTGATCATTTCACTGGACGTAACTAGCTTGACTTCCACAGAGGTCTATTGGTGCTTTGTACACTCATAACAATTTTGTGTAATGCGCCATCACCATGGAAGAACTCAAAGGTGAATTGAAAACACTCTACTATCTTCACATTCCAGAGCCTTTTATCATCCTCAAATAAACAGACTGATGTCTCAATAAAGAACATTGCTGCTTCAGCAAATATTTCCCCTGATATTGTTCATACGCATTTCTGGACACCCCCCCCCCCCCCAGCCTGCTCAGTTTGGTTTTTCCCACTGCAAACTCACATTAGGCGGGCCTTTTCCCAGCAGTAATAATTTCATTTACCATAAATTATTTTATGTGGAGTACCTTGGAGACACCCTAATGTGTGTGTGTCATAAAAGGCTTCTTCTTGCAGAATAGCTGAAAGCCCATTTTCAGTCTTTTTTTTAAAAAATGCAAAGACTATTGAGCACAAAAACGATGCTTTGAAAGAAAAAGCAGGAAGAATGTTGTGATGTATGTGCGAGAAGAGAAAAGCAAAGGAAGCTGCTGTTAGTTGTGGGCTTTACAGCCCAATCCTAACCAACTTTCCAGTGCCGATGCAGCAGTGCTAATGGGGCTACAATGGGGCTATGCTGGGGGAGGGCGCTACAATGGGGCTATGCACAGAGGCCTCCACAAGGTAAGGGAATGTTTGTTCCCTTACCTTGGGGCAGCATTGCGGCAGCATCGGCGCTGGAAAGTTGGATAGGATTGGTTCACCAGGTCCAATCAGAAAAGCGATTTATGAACATTAAAAATCAATCAGTTGTCAGTCCTTAGAGCTATTCCTACAATGACATTTGACTGCGCTTATGGATGCCACATTTGCTGACCATGTTGGCCATATGACAAAAAAGGAGGCTGTGTAGGGACCACTGTGTAGGGTCATAATAACAAACAAGGACAAAGAGAGAAGTGATATCTGTCTGTCTCTCACAGTCTGGTGAGTATGTAGGTCAGGGCTTTCTTGGTTGTAGCACTCTGGAACTCCCTACCTCCAGAAGGCTCACTTGGCCCCTTCTCTCTTAACCTTCAGAAAAATGATGGGTCCTCACTTTATGATGTACTATTCTCCAGTGAAGAGGTGTTGATGCTGGATGCCTTTTTATTGCCGATTTTGACTGCTGCCTAACCTTTTATTTTGGTTTTATAATCTTTTCCCTACTTTATTATATTGATGATGATGATGATGATGATGATGATGATGATGATGATGATGATGATGATGATGATGATATTTTGGGGACAGCTGGTTCTTGATCCGCAGTATGAGCTCAGCTTCCTTCTGTATTTGGCATATGTACACCACATGTACACTTATCTTTTATACATTCATTCTTTGCTACATTTTGAACAGACAGAAAACATTTTAAGAACAGTTCTTAAACTGCTTCAGAGATTGAGGGACAGGGCCAACACCGGGTTCCTGGGAGCCTTGAGGTGAAGCCCTGCATTGGGGGACCTCATGCAGCAGCGTCACTGCAGGGGGGGGCGGAGCTCCAAGTTCCGTCGGGCTCTGACCCTCCATTACACGACAGGAGAAAGTGGCCCCGCCCCCTCGCCTTTGGAGCCATTCCAGCTGACGAAAGCAAGTGGAATGGCTCCAAAGGCGAGGGGGTGGGGCCGCTTTCTCCCGTCGTGTAATAGAGGGTCAGAGCCCAACGGAACTTGGAGCTCCGCCCCCCCCCTGCAGTGACGCTGCTGACCTCATGGTACCCTTGCTCACCACCTAACGGTTCCCTGGTAATCGCCCATCCAGACACTGACCAGTGAGGCAAAGCAGGTGCATCATATGTCTTCAGGACATGCCTTGGGATCCATAAGAAAAACACACAAATGACATAAAGCCCTTGGGCAGTACACTACTCGTGTGCCATGCTAAACACTCTCTTGGAGTTGCCGCATAAGTATCCCTGAAGCAGATGTGGCAGAGGCTGATACGTTGTTAATACGCTGTATAAAGGGGGTCACACTTGTGTATGAGCTGGTGTCAGGACGGAGCGTTGAAAAAGAAAAATAGATGGCAGGGAAAAGGTTAAGTGCCTCTCCTCTCTCCCACTACCTCCCCCACCCCACTGCTTCTCAGCAGAAAAGCAGCAACAAATACAAGTTGGCTGGGTAATGTTCTGGCCTAACTCTCCCAGTACACTTTCTTGGAAATCGATGTTTTGAAAGAAAAAAAAAAGAAGGAAGAAATCTCGCAAATACATTTTGAAAAGGCCTGAGAAACGGCCACATGTGCCTTCATTCTTGTATCGGAAGAGTTTAAAAAATAAATAAATCACATTGCAGCGCGTCACGTACTGAAGCTGTGACTGATGGAAAAGGTCACACTGATTTTCCAGGAACGAATGTGCTCTTCCCAGATGTTGCATTTCAGAATGAGCCAAGTTATTAGCCATTGCAGAAGGTCAATGCTTCTGTGACCTCCAGTTCTTTGGAGACGGAAAAGCAAAAAATTAATAAGAACCCTGCCAGTGCCACTTAATGAGATGCTCATTTCCATTTCCCCCTTTGCAAAGGGTTGCACTTCTGGCAATTGTCAGGGGAGCCAGGAAGGGGGGGGGGGAGAGAGAGAGAGAGAGAGAGAGAGAGAGAGAGAGGAGATTCTCAATACTGGCAAAAGAATGCGGTAGGCCTGGTTCTTGAAGACACACCGGAGGAATTCAGCACCCCGCTCCCGGTGAGGTCAGGGCCTCTCTCAAGGAGAGAGAAAGCTATCTGGATCATCACAAGGCCAGGCCTTTTCCAGCAGCAAGTCGGTGGGCTGAAGTGTCGGACAGAGGTCAAGATGAAATCACAGGTTGAGAGGCAAGCTATGGTAGGGTCCAAAACAGCAGTCTGGGTCAACAGGACAGGTGCAAGGAGACAAGCAGGTAGTGTGAGCAGTTACAATGAAGAATGAGGAACCGGTCTCCATGGCCAGGATTGGAAGCCAAGCCCCAACAGTGGGGGAGAGGAGTGGACAGGAGCAGCTAGTTCAGTAAGTGAAATTGCCACTGGAAGGATGGTAACTGAGGAGGGGGAGAAATTTCCACCTACAGGTTCAGGCACCAGGAGGAAAGGGCAGCTGGCTCATGTGGCTCAGACACACGTCAGCCATTTTGGTGGCATATGTCCGAGGAGAGAAAAGGGGCAGGAGGTTTTAAAAAGAGGGGATAAGATCCGGCGTGTGTTCAACCGCCACTGGATCCACCCCCTCCCTCCCCAACATGATCCTAGTTCCTTCCCCAACATGCCCTGTTGCTCCCCCTCCCTGCCCACAAACTGCCACCCCCCCTTACCAGGGATGTATCTAAGTAACTAGGTCACGAGTGCGAGTGCGAGTACGAGTCATTTTTGCAAGAGTGCGAGTCCGAGTGTGAGTCAGTGTCAACATTTTTGGGCAAGTACGAGTCAAGTGCGAGTCATTTTTGCACGAGTGCGAGTCGAGTACGAGTAAGGCCAGAAACCACGAGTCACAAGTCACGAGTCGAGTCACTTTGGGGAAAATGGCTTTTCCCCTGAAAATGGGGTGGGTGGGTGTCTGTGTGTGGGGTGTGTGTGGGGACCTCTGAGACTTTTAAAGCACCCACTTGGCTCCCCCTATGCCCTTTCCCTCACCTCTCAGTCTTGTCACCACTCATCTGGTTTGGGAAAAACAAGCGTGTTTACATTCAAACCATTTATTATTTCCTCCCTGCCCCCTCCCCTTGCTGAGCCAAGCATCCCTTGGGCTTGGAGTTTTGGTCAATGAGGAGGAACTGCTGCGGCAGCTTCGCCTTCCCTCACTCCTCCCCACCCCTCGCGCTCGGAGTTGTGGCCAATGCCAAACAGACAGCAACAAAAGGGGGGGACTCAGAGCCAGGCTTGCTTTCCCACCCCCTTGAAAACCCTTCCTCCCTGCTGCCCTCCTCCTCCGAGGTCTCCACTGCGCCTGCCTGCCTGCCCGCGTGTGTTGATGCCGGCCATTAAAGGAAAATGACTTGGAAATGGCAAGTCGTTACCCCCACGAGTGCAAGTCAAGTACGAGTCCCGTGGGTCACGAGTGCGAGTACGAGTGCGAGTCAGTGGGTCACGAGTACAAGTACGAGTACGAGTCAGGGAAAAAGTGGCTAAGTCACACTTGCGAGTCAAGTCATTTGACTCGAGTCCCCATCACTGCCCCTTACTGGCTTACCTGCCGCGATGAAGGCTGCTGGCCGCAACAACAGGCCCCCAATGCTGCTACTGCTTTATGGTGGCAGCTCAGAAATGGATGCCAACCGCATGCTTCGTGCGTCATCAGCAGCCAATTTATGATGTGGGACAATGTCCCGCTTCCATAAATCCAAGGATAGGATTGGGCAATAAATCAAGGGTTCACACTGTAATTTCATTCATTGCGTAACCAACTTGACAGGGGGATGTAGCCAATCCAAGCTTCATTAGTGCATCTGAATGACACGCTTATATTGACACTTTACTTTCTTTAGGTGCACAACTAAGGGTCAGACCACACCTAATGCCACTCTGCCACCTAATGTCAATCTGGACCTGCTGCTGCTGCCTCCACTGGGGTATGGATGCAAGCAAAGCACACATGCCCAGAAAAAAGCCATTTACCTCCTCACTGCAGTCCTTCCTCATGCAGCTCTTTTCCGAAAACAGTGAGTGCGAGACTTCCTGTTTTATTTAAAGGAACCATGCAAGGAAGAACAGCTCCCATACCCCCTCATCCCCTCATCTGAGTGCAAAGGATTGCAAAGGATTGCCAAGTATCAGTGAAAGATCCAAATTCAAATTCCTCAGCTAACTACAAACTCCCTGGGTGTTTTTTTTTTTTTGTATCCTGTTTCTGGTGATGGGGCAGAATGCAGCAGGCGAGACTTGGACGCCAAAAAGTTCCTTCTTTATTTACAGACTTTATAGCTTTTGCCTGCTTTCTCTCTTCCCTCCATCCTATCTTTCCTTCGCTCCCCCTCCTCCTTTCCACCAAGGCCCTCTAGGTAGAAATCTATGAGAAACAAACTGAGAAAGGACTAGAGAGCTAGAAGGATACAACACAACAGTGGTCTTGGGCAACTCACTGTTTCTCAGACTGACTTGTAAAATGAAGTCAATTCCATCAATTGAACTAGAATTACAGTCCAATCCTGCCTAAAGTTAGGCGAGTGCTCTGCTGGTGTAAGGAGTCGCAAACATGCCATGAAGCACGTTTGCAGCTCCTTTAGAGTAAGCAGTGCTGGTGAGGAGACCGGCACCGCTCACTCAGTCAGGGACCCGAACATGTGCCAGCTGCCGCAGAGGTGGGAGGAGGGCGGGCAGGGTTGGCGAGGGAGGGGTCCATTGGCTGGCCTGGGTTGCGAGGGGGCAGGGATATTGGTGCTGAATTGCCCCGATATCCTATGCCCCGTCCCAGCCTGAGTCGGCCTTACACAGACTTCCCAGACGTGCACCAGATCCAGAGCTAGCGTGCATCCGAGGAGGCCCATTGGGGCCCGCGCCGAACGTCCCCTTCCCCTGAGGTGAGCCTGCACCGTGTCAGCGCGACCCACAATCTGCGCAGGATGCAGCGGCTGGCCATGTAGGCCTGCCACTGTAACTTGTGCAGGATTGCGCCATTAGTTAAGTGCTTCATTACAACAAGACAGACAATGGAATCATCAGCCTGTTGGTCAATTATACGATAATACTGAGGTGAGGGGGAATTCAGAAGATGGCAAACCTGAAGATTTCCATATGACTCAGCTTCCAAATGTCTCCTTTTGTACTCGGTGGACAGTACTGTATTTTACAGCATAGCTTTTTTTCCCCCTCTCATTGTTCCATGGATCTAAATTTGCTGCCGAGGATATTCACAGGGAAAAAATCATGTCTCCAGGGCATCGTTAGGCAAGATACCAGTATCTTGCATAGCTCCTTGCCCCTCTATATGGCAGCCTGCATTGGAACTGATTGAGCAGTACAAGCAAAATTGCTTACATTCCTACAGCTTCTAAATTCACATGTCTTAGTATGAATTTTAGGTTACTGTGATGCAGGACTTTTTTTTTTTTTAGCACACACAGCGATGTCAATAGGATCAATTATCAAAAGGAAATAATTTCATCTCTGCCCTACTGTTTTGACGAAGTCCGGTGAATATGCAGCACTTGTGCAGAAGGAGCCAGGTTTGAAGGAAGAGCATTGCAGATCTGATCAGAGACTGCCATCCCAACCAACAGCGCAATCCTGTGTAACTCTTGCACCGGTGTAACAGTAGATCCACTGGTGTAAGTGCACTTATGCCAGTGTAACTTGCCGTACGCAGGACGGACACCAGCGTAACCCCCCTCGAATGCTGCACATGTGCAGTTTGGACTTAGGAAAGATGCCAGTGCAACTCCGCTGGTGTAGGGGGCATTCCAGGGGCGTTCAGACACCCCCGGAATGCCCTCTACGCCGGTGGAGTTGTGCTGGAGTCCATCCTGCATCCGAACTGCACGTGCGCAGCATCCAAGGGGGGTTGCACTGGTGTCAGTCCTGTGTACATCGGCGTACGGCAGGTTACACTGGCATAAGTGCATTTACACTGGTGGATCTACTGTTACACCGGTGCAAGAGTTACACAGGATTGCGCTGTAAACCCACTAGCCAGAGGAGGGAACTGCAGGCTATTCTGGTTAGCACATTCACACAACAGCCCAGAAGCCTCTTGGTTTGAGGAGTGAGATAATAATGCCAGAGGCCCAATCTAGTCCCACTGTCTGACATAAAGCTCCCAGATCTGCTGGCTTCCTTCAGGTTAGGCAACTAATTGCTGAAGGAGGGCTCCAGGTTCTCCTTACGGGCTGCCAGGCTACCGGTGGCGAGCCTGCCTGCAAATCTAAAATACTTGCCCTTCTCTTGGGTGCAAGTGACCACTTTTCTTTCAGTAAACAAAGCACATGAGGTTTGCCAGATGGCTCGACTGTTTGTTTATGTCTGTGCCATGTTAGAATGACTTCTGACTTGTTTTCTTTACAATGACAGCGTGCTGATTAATGTGTCTGTGAAGACAGTTGTCATCATAACCTTGCCACATTTAACGCACTAAACCAATGTAACCCATGACTAATGGCTCTTGATTAAAAAAAAACCAAACTATTCAATATGTAAGCCTTTTGTTCAAAGCAGAAGAGCTGATTAGAAGCATGCAGTGGATGACCGAACAGGGAAATTACAGTCTCCTAGGTAAAGGTAAAGGTGACCCCTGACAATTAAGTCCAGTCGTGTCCGACTCTAGGGTGTGGTGCTCATCCCCATTTCAAAGCCGAAGAGCCAGCGTTGTCTGAAGACGCCTCCGTGGTCATGTGGCCGGCATGACTCTCCTTGCCGCAGCGCATAGCATGTGGCTGGAACACGGAGCGCTGTTTACCTTCCCGCAAGCGGTACCTATTTATCTATTCGCATTAACATGCTTTGGAACTGCTAGGTTGGCAGGAGCTGGCCAAGCAACTAGCAGTCTCCTAGTTGCCACTTAACTACTGGCCTACGTAGAGCAAATCAGCAGCACAAGAAATAACCTTGCACCTATGTGCAATGTTTGCTTGCTTCTGTGAGTCAGGTTACTAGTGGCGTGTTAGCCCTGAGGGCCTAGGGAGGTGCAGCCAATCTTTTTTGGCAAGTGTACTACAAGTCAAAAGTGTGAAACAGCACCATTATTGGATATCTTGAGGACTAGCTCCTCTTGTTTGGACATACCTGGTCTCTCTGGTCTTCAGAGGAGGTCCTGATCTGCATTCCCTCACCATTGGAGGGGAAATGGGTAAACACAAAGGACAAGATCTTTTCTGTTATTCCCTGGGAAACTCGCTTCCCTGGGAAACTCACTTGATTCACACATTCCTGGTTTTTCTGCACTCCATGAAGACCTTCCGGTTTTGGAAGGAGTGGGGTTTGGGAGTCAGCCTGATTTGCTATTGCTGGTTTGTTAGTTTTTTAATCTTTGCTCTTTCTTCTGGTTTCAGTTATGAGCTCTCACAGTTGTTTTCATTTTTTCATATTATTGTTGCATTTTATTCATATTAAGCTTCTGTTAGCCATCTCGAGTGCATTTAGTGTAACCAAAAGCCAAGTTAGAAATATTTTTAAATAAAAGTCTTTCCTTAAAACAAAAAAAGAAGGAAAAAAAAGACAAGGGATAAACAAACACATTCTGTACTTGAGATCAAAAGGCAAAACACAAAATAAAGTAAAAACAATCCTAACTAAAACTGTCCCTGACTAAAAGAAAATCACTTATAGGCTGCAATTCTATGCACACCTACCTGGGAGTGCCCATTGAATTCAGTGGGTTTGCTTCCAAGGGACTATGCATAACATTGCACTGGCATTAAGCATCCTTCTGAGGCCAGAACTACACTGCACGAATCCCGGCGCGGAGGCGTCTTGCCCCTGCCTCTGCTCGCAGAGCTGGTTGGAGGAGTGTCTTCCCGCCTGTTGTCCCTCCTGCTGTCCCGCCTTCTTAAGAAAGTGCAGCTGTGATTGGTTAAACACAAGCACGCTCTGATTGGCCGAAAGCCTTGCAGGTCTGCTCTTTACAGCGGTTTTTACTTTTTAACTTTTTACTTTTTACTTTTTACTTTTTTACTTTTTAACAACCCTGCCCTATGCATCTTGACGTAGTCGCAAAGGCAGCCGAGACAAAATCACCCACAAACTTCACACGTTTCTCTGTATTTCATTTTAACACTCACGTTGAGGGGTTTCGGGTACTGCTCAACTTCCCGTGCATCTCTGAATGAGTCAACATGGAGCAGTCGTAAGCAATATTTTGCTTTCAATCCATAATTGGTCTGCAGTGGAAATATTGTTCTGCTCTGCCTGTGCATGCACAACAGACCATTCCCTTGCTGCAAGCAGTAAGCGAGCACCGAAACGCTTTACACACACACACACACACACACACACACACACACACACGGTGTCCACGGTGTCAGGAGTTTGGGCTATTTTGAGTATTTCCCGCCATTCTGGTTTTCTCTCTCTTCGTCCTGTGTTTTCCTCTGGGAATAAGCCTTGAAATAAAACCTCCACAGTGATCGGAGGTAGTTCTGATTGGCATGCAGCCACTCTCCTCCCCCCTCTCATCCGATTGGTAGGCTGCATTGCCTACGCGAAGCCGCCCCTCAAAAGATGGCTAGGCACCATCTTTCCAGCTTTGTGTATGCGCCGGCATCGGGAGCTCGCAGCTGCTCCGCTTGCTTCCAAAATGCTGTCAGAATCTCCGCAAAGCTCCGGGATTCGTGCAGTGTAGTTCCGGCCTTAGGAATGTATCCTGTCCTGCATCAGAGCTTCCACCATGACTTCGTTGGCATCTCCCAACACACAATACAACGCACATCTTATCACATTTTATCCCATTTTTTTTTGGGGGGGGGAGATTAACCCCTGAAGCTCTGATAGGCTGGTTTGAAATTAACAAATGTTCAAACGTCCTGCTCCCAAGTCAGGTGAGTGAACTGGACTAATGACCAGGTGTGGGGGCTTAGTGGGGACCCAGGAAGGTCTCAGTCAAGGCTATTGTTCTCTGGGCAAACCAGACAGTCATGAGACTCCAACACACATATTAAGGGGGGGGGCTATGTGTGATTCGTGACCCAGAGCTCTGGATAGAATGGAGAATGCGACAGGCTGGTTCCTAAGTCAGCCTCAGTGTACACAGAAAGCTGTTATTTGAGGAAAATGGGGGTTCCTCAGGAGAAGGGGTGCTTGCTCGTGACAGCAACATTCAGCAGGTACAGTTTCTTAACATGAAGTTGCAGTGAAGGGGCTGTGGTGTACTTGTACCGTTTCTGCCTGCCATTCACCAGAAGCCCCGAGCCTTTCTCGGGAAAAGAAAAAGAGACACCAGCGCTAAGTATACATCCAACCACCAGACTTGTATTTGTAAAAGCGAAGCCTGAATCATCCTAGATGCACATGCCTGGATCTGAAAATTCAACTTGCAATGAACTTATCTTCCTTAATAGGTAATAAATGATAACTTTAAGGCAGACAAAAGGAGCAGGGATTTTAATGTGTATTGTCATTTGAGTCATAAAATCATCAACATGTTGCAAACATTTCAGAGCTTGGTTGTGCCGAGCACAGTGAATGTGAAAATAACTTTTAATCATTATAATGGTTTTGACATTCCCCAGGATAACGACACCAGTGGCGTCTTGCCTGAGACCTCACCTTAATTCCATGATTTCACTCACCCTGGAAAATGCCACGTTCCAGTGCCAGTTCAATGCAGCCTTAAGTACACATAAGCCTTTTGATTTCAATGGCACTTCACTCTCTGTTGGATTGTGGCCACCCCTTTCCCCCCTTGGCTACCTATTGCTGACTACACTGTGTGCCAAAAAAAACTGTGCAGGAAAAACTGCTTCCTGACTTTATTTTGAAGGGCTGGTACTCCTCATTGGTATGCCAACTTGACTGTGTCTCATGTTCTGGAACAGGGAGTTGCACAGCCAATTGGGGGAGGTATCATTTCAAAGTCAGTCTAAAAATATAGTGGCTGTGAAAGAAGAAAGTATACTTTATTCATGTACATTTCAAAGGAAATCCACCCAAAGCCATTTTGCCATGTTATTAACGCTGCAATCCTACTACTGTATAATACTTTCCTGAAAGGACCAACCACCAACTACAGCAGAACTTACATCTGAGTAAGCATACCTAGGACTGTGGTGCTGGTGGACAGGTTGACCCAGTGTGCGGCGGCTGTGAAGAAGACCAATTCCATGCTCGGGATCATTAAAAAAGGGATTGAGAATAAAACGGCCAATATCATTATGCCCTTGTACAAATCGATGGTAAGGCCATATCTGGAGTAGTTCTTCTCCCTCTCGCACAACACCAGAACAAGGGGACATGCACTAAAATTGAGTGGAGGGAGAGTTAGAAAGGACAAAAGAAAATATTTCTTCACCCAGCATGTAATTCATCAGTGGAACTCCTTGCCACAGGATGTGGTGATGGCACGTGGCCTTGATGCCTTTAAAAGGGGTTTGGATAGATTCTTGGAGGAAAAGACCATCACAGGTTACAAGCCATAAGCAACCTCCTGGCTTCAACAGTAGGTTTTTTTTCTGTGCCAGGTGCAAGGGAGTGACAACAGGAAACAGGTTATCTTCTTGACTGTGTGCTCTTGGAGGCATCTGGTGGGGCCACTGTGAGGTGCAGGAAGCTGGACTAGATGGGCCTTTGGCCTGATCCAGCAAGGCTCTTCTTATGTTCTTATGTGCTGTTAGTCTTGAATGTAAGGTTCTTACTGGCCTTGTTCCTGTGACTTCTTATTTTATCCAAGTAGCTCAATGTTACTCTCTTTGTCAATCACCCTCCCCTTTTTGTTGTCTCTGTTTTGCTTTTTGATAAGTGCCTTGTTTTGATCTTTTGCATCCCTTCTTCTATTACTGTATTTTGTTCATTCAGCCCTTTAATAAGCACATTTTAAAAACTTGTCCGGTATAAATTCATTTGGGAGGGAGCAGGTTTGCTTTGCCTCTGTACCAGGGGTGGCCAACCTTCCACCATTAGGGCCTCTGCGTTCTTAAGAGTTGTGTAGAAGACAGAAACTTGGCAGCTGCAAGTGCTGATAGTGCTGCTAAAGCAGCTGCACCTGCTGAAATGCCCTCACCTATGCAACCATTAAAGGGCCAGGAGCATTCGTGTTGAAAGGTTGGCCACTCCTGGTCTATACCATCGATTTTGCTACTGAGTAATGTCTAGAAGGGAACATCCCCTTGGATTTAAGGGGCTTCCTGTTCACCAGGAAGAGAGACTTCCCAAGGTGACGTTCTTCTGCCTGGGCACCTTAGCCTTAACAATGGCAGGGAAAGCTATCATAGAAAAAAGGGAGAGAAATTGCAATAGGCACCGTGCCAATTCTAC
Organism: Plestiodon gilberti rubricaudatus; assembly: GCA_026170595.1. NCBI lineage: Eukaryota > Metazoa > Chordata > Lepidosauria > Squamata > Scincidae > Plestiodon > Plestiodon gilberti. The sequence goes on along the minus strand of JANXHW010000002.1, from coordinate 18,957,737 downwards.
CATCCATCTCCTCTCCTTTCTCAATGTATAACAAAAGCTTAAAAAGCAGATGTTTCTTGCTCCTGGATTTCCCTCAAAAGATCAAACCCCACGTTGGTATAAGTGGGTGTATCTGCTCTAACTTTCTTATTATTTATTCTAAAGTGGCTAATATGGGGTTAAATGCTATACATGTTAAAATAAGTCCCTGCCACTGGATTACAATCTAACAAAAACAGGAGGTGGAAGGAATATGCCTTCTAACTCCATTCTCCGCAATGTGTGGATTTGTCAAACTCTTCTCCTGCCTGGTATATTTTCAGTTTATTTTATGCTGTATTGATAACAATTCTTGCAGCAGACTTGAATCAATGTTCATAATTTCTTTCGTACTCTACTTTTATGGGCCTTGTTTATATCTCGAGTACTGTGTTTTATTTAAAACCAAATAAACATTGAGATGTTGCCAAGTAAGTTTTGTAATTCCTAATGTGGTGGTGGGGGAGAACAGAGAGCAGAAGCTATCATGAGCAACGGAAAGTGCAGAAGAACAATAAAAATGAAGACATTGTGTGGAGATTTGGGTCTTTGGCCCTACGTAACATTTTTTTTTGTTTGTTTAAATAGGCCTAGCAGAAAGAAGGAATAATAGCATTTTTTAAAAGCACTTTGCATAAATTATCCTGGTAATCATTACAAAAATCCTGTAAATTGTTATACGTGTTATTGGGGGAAGGAAGTTGTACATCTAGTAAAGGTATGGTAGTGGTAAGAGTTGGACTGGGGACCCATTGGCTCACTTTCTCAGCCACAATACCAGCTGTCAAAAGAATTTGCTGCCACAGAGGTTGGAATTACAATAGAACTTTTTACTTTTTGATTTCCATCATGGGCTCTGTTGCACTCACTTCCATCTAACTTGCCTGCTGTGGCTTTTTTCCTTGGATGATCCATTCCACATCATCAAGAGAACCAGCTCCTCTGTTTTGGGTCTTTGTTTTGATCCTATCCTGCCAATAATTTTTGTACAGGCTTTTCTGGCACATGCGGACCTTGAAAATCCATCTGGTTTTGCTTGATTGGCCAAGTCCTGAGGGAGAAGATATTTTAAGTCCTTCATGCCGCAAATATGTTGACAATAGTTCAGGGGATGAAGCCCTAAAAGCTTTCTTCTGAAACAGGGTTGCTAAAACCAGCTATGCAGCAGTTCCACATTGCTATTTTCCTACATGCTTTGGAAAACAACGGGATTTGGGGATTTTAACTTGCTTGGTTGGTACCGAAATATGCTATCAGATATGATCACACCATGACCCAGAGGCGTAGCTAGGCCTCCCAGTGCCAAGGAGGAAGGGGGCAGGGCCTAGGTGACGTGACGTGCCCAGCTCGTCACCGCCCCCACCCCCCCGCCGGTTTCCTACCTATTTCAGAGCCGTATGGGCTCCAAGGAGGGTGGGAGGGCCGAACACCGTGCCCCGACGAGACCGGTAGGTCTGCCTGGAGCAGCTGCTCTGCGCCCCGACGAGACCGGTAGGTCTGCCTGCGCCTGGATCAGCTGCTCCACACGCTCCACTCTCCTCCCACTTCTGCCATGACCAAAAGTCTATCACAAAGCAATGGAGAATAACTACGTATTTTAAATAATCACAGAGCAAGACTTGCTTTGTTGTGGTTTCTCTCTCTCTCTCTCTCTCTCTCTCTCTCTCTCTCTCTCTCTCTCTCAGTACTCCAGAACTCTGCACCAAATGGAATATGGTTATATATCCCCACTGTAAGGCACCAGGGGTCTCAAGCGAGAGATTCTGGGAGTAGGACCTTTGCAGCACTATGGTAAGCTTGCCAGAGGGAGGTGATGCTGTGCTACTTTCTGCTGTACTTCAGTGGGTGCCCTCATTGCAGGTGGCTGGAGGTGGCATTGCAGTTACCTGCTCAGGAAGAGTGAGATAACAGAAAAGACCAATGGGATTCCATCAGATACATAAATCTTTGTGGTACCATGTTTTGGTCTGGCTCATTAGTACAAACATCTAGTGGTCCATACATGAACTGGGCTGGGGTCCCCATCTGAGTAGGTACAGTCTTAAGGTTTGCAATACCCATATACGGTAGAGGGGGAAAAAAGCCCTCTTGAATCTATCCATTATATTTTTAGACTGACCTTGAACTTATTCCATTGCTACTCACCACTACGCTAGCTTACATGAAGGCATTTCACATTTTGGAACAGGGAGTTCTGCTGCCAACTGCGGGAGTCATTATTTCAGGGTGTTGGTCACCTGCAAACCTATGTCAGACAGAGGGATCCCCATTCTCATTGCTTGCTGCTAGCTGAGACCAATTAGCAGGTTCCATATAAAAGGCCAGTTTCCATCATTACAAATGACATTTCCAAATATTTGTCTCATCATGCACATTTTGTCACAATTTTAGTTTTGCATTTGTCAATTCAATTTCAATTTTGCATTTGTCAAACACAATTTCAAAATGTTTTGCATTTGTCCCCCCAAACTGGCACTCTGAACTCTCCAAGTTTGTTGTCATGATTCTAGGGCACAGGTTTGCATAGGCACTTCAAGGCAGAAGTAGGAGGAGAGTGGAGCGCATGGAGCAGCTGATCCAGGCGCAGATGGACCTACCGGTCTCGTCGGGGCGCGGTGTTTGGAGAGTGGAGCAGCTGCTCCAGGCACAGGCGGACCTACCGGTCTCGTCGGGGCGCGGTGTTCGTCCTGGCGCGGTGTTCATCCTGTTTTTGGCCCTCCCGCCCTCCCTGGAGCCTGTACGGCTCCGAAGTAGGTAGGAAACCGGCGGGGGGGCGGGGCCGGTGACGCACTGGGCGCATCACGTCACCTAGACCCCGCCCCCTTCTTCCGGCCGGCGGGAGGCCTAGTTACACCTCTGCTTCAAGGAGTTTGTGGCCCTCCTGGAGCAGAAGCAGAAGAAGGTCTTGCTTGGCACAAGGTCAGGAATGGTCCTGCCTGATACTCTTGTGTTTCTGTACCTTCCTCTTCTGCTCAACACAGTAGCAAAGTAAGGCAGGCTGCATGTGTATGATAAATGCAGACTATATTTATATGCATTTCCTTTGACTTGATTAAAATAAGCCTGCCTAGTGCTTTAGCTCAAAGAGCCAGCAGCAGCCTCCTTAGCCTTACATAGCCAAAATTTTATCCAGAGAGGTTAATTTTTGGAAATGTGAGTGTGTAAGAGAGAAGCTAAGCAGGAACGTCAGTAGAGACGCTATCTACACCCCTCCCTCCTCTGTTTGCAGTCTGTTTGTGGACAGAGACTATTTGTGAACAGACTGGGTGGAAAGCCTGTTTTGTGGCCTGTCTCACAGAGCTTGTGGCAGCGAAAATACCATATTGGTCTGAGTATAAGACTCACTTTTTTCTCCTAATTTAAGTTTTTAAACTAGGGGTGCGTCTTATAATCAGGCTGTTGCAATTTAATGCCAGTGATTTAATTAATTATTTTTAATAGCACCAAACTTTAAGGGTGCGTCTTATAATCAGGTGCGTCTTATACTCGGGACAATACGGTAATACTGTACACACATATATGACAGTGGCATATTGTATGACAGAGCATGTTGCATGTTGATGTGATCTAAGGGTGGAGAGAAGCACTGATTCATGGAGGTAAATATAGTCCTTCTCAGCACTATCCTGGAGATAGTTCCATATCGCGCGCTATCCAAAATCACAGGCTCCTTGACAGAGAAAAAGGCCACAGGCAGAGGAAGGATAAATAACTTTAAACCAACTTTATGAACTTTATAAATAACTTTATGTGGCTTCTCTTGGCATGGGTAATGTGGTAGCAAATGATTTACCTCTGTAATTTATGTAGTCCAGGTTGTCATTAAAGGTACCCTGGACCCTTATCATCAACCACTTTTGGTCCACAAGCCGTCAAACCAACCATTTTGGGTCACCAATGCTGTGGGTGGGTTTTGTTTCTGTGTTAGAAGAATCAGAGGCCCTTCAAAGACCATTGTGAGCTTGGCTGATCTATGAACCAATCTGGAAGTGATGTAGGAGCTATGTGTTTGGATTGAAACTCCCAACGACTTGTTTTTGCTTATCCCAAAGCACAATTTTGTGTCAATAAGGTCTCCCTCAACATTGTGTCAAAGAGCAACTTCAGAGGGTCATTCGGATTGAGGCCATGGTGCAGTGAGAAGGGGTTAATCCTACCCTTCTTCTATGACACAGCCCTGATCCAAATCATGCATACCCTGTATGCTGCTTTTAGACACACACAAGAAATTGCCAAGAGCTCCAAACACAGAACTCCCATGTCACATCTAATTGAACCCCATGACGTCCAGGTTTTCAACTAGTAAATAAATGGCCTGTGGTAAAATAATATTTGAAGCTTTTTGGCCATAGTGTCTGTGATATATGTTGCTACAAACCTAATGACATGTTGTAAGAAAAGCCTGAAGAGCAGAACAAACAAAAGGACTTGTCACAGAAAACGGCTGCAGCTCTAAATTTCAGTTCTCTGCTGGGTTCCCCAGGATTGTTTCCCTCCATACATACACTCAGAGAAGACTTTGAGCCCTACTACTATGACAGTAGGTGGCGGGTGGCGCAGAGGGTTAAACCGCTGAACCATAAGCTGTCGATGGAAAGGTCGGCAGTTCGATTCCCGCGACGGGGTGAGCTCTCGTCGCTTGGCCAGCTCCTGCCAACCTAGCAGTTCCAAAGCATGTCAATGCGAGTAGATAAATAGGTACCGCTTGCGGGAAGGTAAACAGCGCTCCGTGTTCCAGCTGCATGCTATGCGCTGCGGCAAGGAGAGTCATGCCGGCCACATGACCACGGAGGCGTCTTCGGACAACGCTGGCTCTTCAGCTTTGAAATGGAGATGAGCACCACACCCTAGAGTCGGACACAACGGGACTTAATTGTCAGGGGATACCTTTACCTTACTATGATAGTGGTGGCTGCCTTAAAACTAGGAAATAAGCGCATCTTCAAAAATGAAACAAGATTACCACTCATTTAGGCTTTCTTGCTCATACTGGATAGAAGACCACTTCCAGCTCTGTTAATAACTAGCCCAGGAGTCTCAAAGAAGGTAATTTTTTTGTTGTTATTGGGGTGTGTGTGAGGAAGGGCTCATTAAATGGGCAAATTAAAAATTAACAGCAAAACACAGTTTGGCTCGTTTGTAGTTACTGATTAACTTTATTCTGGAGGAGAGTGTGAATTTTTCTGTGCTGATGTCAAATGCTTACACACCCAGACCACAATCTGTTTTTTCGAGGCTTGCCAGTTTGATCATTGGCCCTGTCGCAAACATTTCACAAGTGAAGCTTTGCCGGCCATCTATGGGAACAGCTTCGCTGGCTTAATTGGTGCAGTGTCAGGCTGCTGCGAAAGGCTCAGGAGCAGAACTGCAGTCACTCTCAAGTGAGAGCACAGAGGGTTGCAGCTGTACTTCATGTGACTACATGACACTGCCTTATTCCCAATCAGACCAGTGGTCCATCTAGGTCAGCACTGTCTGCAGGGGCTCTCCAAGGTCTTACGGCTGTGACGCACTGCACGCGGTGCGATGCGGTGTGTCGGAAAGTGTGCTGAAGCCGTGGCGCGGAGAGTGCAGTGTATCCTGCACTCTCCTCCCTTCTGAGGTGTGTTGCCATATGAGAAAAGTTGGAAAAGATTGAACTTTGGCCAATGAGACGCCGCGTTCAGTGCAGTGGGGGGTGGGACACGAAGCGAAGCTGCGGGTGGTGTGTCACAGCCTTTAGATAGTGAAGAGAATGAAGATGTTACTTCACAGAACTTTGAAGAAACAGAAGTGACATGTATCGGTTGCTAAGATAAAAGGCCAAGGACTTGCAGCCCGGTGCAGAGGGAACACACATTCTTCAAGAAGATTTTATTTAAATACACCTGCAAAAAAAACAGAAAGCTGTTGGCACACTGGGGATTTTATTTTTAAGACATGTCATTAAATGGCTCAAGATAAGGGTCAACCCACACATTTGTGCAAACACTGCTAAAAGAGCATGCTTCCAACCAGAAGTACTGCTTTTTCTCAAGAAAACAGCCATGCAAAAACAAATTTGGTCAGGGCCGTAGCACACAGAGTAGTGGGTGGTTAACTATTCGCCTCACACCATTTTCCAGCTGAAATCTCCACCCCTTGAAGCAGCTACTCCCCCCCCCAAAAAAAAACCCCACAGCTTTTTGAGGAAACAGCTGCTTCTGGGGCAAACTGCCACTTTGAGGAGATTTTTGGCGGGAAAACAGCATGAAGGAATGAATTTAACCTCTCAGGCTCTGCATGCTGCGGTCCTAACTGGGCTGTTATTGAGGAAAGGGGGCACTTCCCAATGGACATACTGTGCCTCTTTATTGTGTATTCACATTATTTATTTATTTATTTATTTTAAAGATTTATATACCGCCTTTCCTATGTTCAAGGCGGTGTACAATAAAAAAAATAAAATACAACCACACATGAATGTGAGGTGTCAGGTTAGGCTTACCATCCATCCCGGAAGACGGTCCCTGAAACCGGCCTTGGGTCCCGGAATCATCCCGGAACGGTTCCGGGTCGGTTGGTAAGCCTCCGTGCCGCCGCCATTTTTAAAATGTAAAAGAAACTTACCCGGGCGCCGGCATCTTGGATCGCAAAATCTCACGAGATCCAACATGTCTGCACCCAAATCTCGTGAGCGCATGATAAATAATTAAAAATGTTTGGCCCCAAAAAGAAAAAAATACTTTTATTTATTTAATTAATTAGTTAATTAGTTGTGGGGGGATGTCCCGGTTTAGGACCAGGAAAATCTGGTAAGCCTATGTCAGGTGAGCCCTGCTGGATCAGATGAAAGGTTGACCGTGTCCAGCATCCTGCTTTCCACAGTGGCCATTCCAACCAGATGCCTCTTCTGCTGAACCTTCTGAGGTAGTGTATAGCCAACACGGCTCATACCGGTAGTAATATTGACAGACTTCTACTCCATAAATTAGTCTAATTCCTTCCTGAAGCTGTTAAAACTATTGGCCATCACCACCTGTTGTGGCAGCAAATTCCATAAGTTAATTATGTGCTGTGTGACTCAAGACCAAAGAAACTGAGTTTTATTTTAGTTTGCAGTTTCTCAAATCTTAATTTGAGTCATGCCTACCAGTTTCTGAATCACACTTCCAAAAATAGTCCCAGAACAGATTTTGGCTGATTTTGCGCTGCAGAGAAACAGCAAAAGTGTAATGAGACAGTTGACTCAGGTGGCAAATTTCCAGAGGAGGTGACAGTCCCTGCACCATGAGATACTCCACTCCACTCCAACAATGCACCCGTGCTAGCAGGCAGAAAAAGCCAATCTGCCATGTCCTTGTTTTCCTCCCCCTTCCTCCCTCTAGTCCACCATCGGCACCCTATCCCCCATCTTCAATTAATGCAGAGAGATAACATTTGCATGGGACTCATGGCTTCTTGCAGTCAGAATGTCAGACTGTAGGCCAACCAGAGTTCAAGGAAACCCATTTGCTGTGTTGTTCTTTAGCGTCTGGGGAGATTCTTTTTCAGCACCTGGGGTAGTTGTGAGGCAGAAGCTATCACAAAATGTGACAATAGAGAGGAGCTGAAATTACAGCGAGTCCTCACTTAAAGTTGTTTTGTCTAAAGTCGTTTCGTTTTAAAGTTGATGGGGAAAAGCCACAGGAATGTTTACGTTTATCAATTAGCCTACGGTAAAATTGGTTTCATTATAAGCTGTTTCACTTAAAGTTGCAGTTTCCAAGAATTATCATCAACTTTAAGTGAGGACTTGCTGTAGTTTTTAAAAGGGATCTAAATTCTGGGGGACAGGCCTATCCAAGGCTACTACCCATTGCAGCTAAACTGAATATCTGCATATAGGTGTCATATGTATCTGAATGCGAGATGCTGGAGACAAAGCAGAAGAAAGCCATCATCTTCATGCCCTTCTGTTGAACTTTCAGATTGGCCACTAAATAGAACATTAAACAAGATGGTCTGGCCTAGAAAGACAGTTATTGTATTCTGTAGACCAGTGGTTCCCAATCTGGGGGTCGGGACCCCCAAGGGGGTTGCGAAGCAGTTTCTGGGGGGTTGCAGGATGTCGGCTGAATGGCCACACCCAAGATGGCTGCTCACTACTCCCCCCCCCACTGCAGAGAAAGAAGTGTCAGATGGTCTCTTGGCTTGTTTGCTCACCTTGTGTTACTTTCTGCTTGCCTTTTAGCATCTCTGTTAATATTAGCTCACTCCTCCCCTCCCAGATGGGGATGCTTACGAGTACAACTTTAAAAATGTGATTTATTTGTGATTTATTAAAGAGTAATTTATTAAACGCAATAACATCATTTCCTTCTTACTGACATCACTTCCTGCCCTAGGTGTTGGGGAGGGTCCCGATAATCATTCTACAAAAGGGGGTCCCAATGCTAAGGTTGGGAACCACTGCTATAGATGCTAGCACCTGCCAAAGTAAAACTGAATCTATCTTATAGTCTAATACAGTCCACATGATTTCAGTGAAACTTATTTGTTTAGGCTCAAGAACCAAATTTCATACCTGTGTTTGCAACATTTAATTGGAATATGTTGGGGAGGACCCTTTTTTAAAATGAAAAAGTCATGGGAAATCAAATCAAGCATTCTGCAGAGCATTCAAGAGATTCAGTAGTCAGCAGAGCGTCGTTTATCCCATGAAAGGATTATTAATTGCAGGCTGTGGAATGTGGCACTGAGAGTTCTTGTACAGAATTATATAATGGAAACTCTCTTGACTCCAAATGAACAAGTCGGCATGAGTGCTGAGAAGCTGTCTTGACTCCTATTTCCACTACAGAGAATGAGAATTTGTCGATTGATTTAAGGAAGACCAGCAGTCAGAAGTAGATGAAAACCAAGAGCATTTATGTAAACATATGGTGAACCTGAGTGCCCCAGCGTGTAGACAACAGAAGAGGCAACTGCTGAGTGGTACATAAACACTAGGCAGTAACAGATCAACCCAACCCTATGGATCAACATAAACGTCTTTGGCACTACAACTATAGAGTCATTATGCCAATGGCATCAATAATGTCTCATGCCTCTAAAGCTGGATGTAGAAAATGAAAGCGAGCGGGATGATTAATTAACAGTGACAGGAATATTCTCCCTGACTCATCTCAGAATCCATTCACTTTCACAGAGAATGCTAAAAAACAAACAACTCAAGTTTATCAAGTTTTTCCAGGAAAGCTTGGAAAAAACAAATGTATGAAACACATAACCCTTTCCATCTTATCTCCCTGCCTCCTTGTCAGTCAAATTTCCTCTTGAGAAGTGTGTGTGTTTGTGTGTGTGTGTGGGGGGGATAATTTGCAACAGAAAAGGTTTGCTTGAGATTTTGTTAAAAAGGCTTTGCCTAGCTAGCTCTCCTTGCCAAGAAATGCCAGACAGCATAGGATTTATAGCATCTTCTTGCTCATGATTCAATTTCAAAGGTGGGGACACTACAAGTCCCATGTTCCCTGGCAAGAAATGTCATTTGCCACTGAAGATGATGCCTGCAATCAGATTTCTTCTGTCTCTATAAAGTCCAGTTTACCAGGCTAACGTCCTCTACCTTCTCAAGGGTGTTTAGTTTTTTGCTCGCAAAAAGGTGAGAGGCTTTCCAAAGTCCACCAATTCCAAATTCACCCCCCATTCTCTCACTGTAGATGAATTGGCCATCATCACCTCCTCCAGCACAACACTTTTTAATGAAACCAGTTCACACGTTTAGCCATCAAAGGCTTGTTCACACATGCATGCACATTAGCCAACAATTCATAAAGGACAGTTGAATGTTTAGTTTGACGCCACTGATAAAGTCACTAGGAAAGTCGATCTGTCATGTTTGACCTATGATAGCTGAGTCACATGCACATGTGACACTGCAGCAGCCACCAAGTGACGAAGACACATGCATGAACCAGCTCTGATGAACAAGCAAGTGATTAGAGATCCAAGTGATGGCTATACATATGTGAAGTATTGTATGTATACAACCTAACAAGGACCCTTATTTTATTTATTTATTTATTTTTCACATGTTTTATACCGCCCTTCCTCCAAGGAGCTCAGAGTGGTGTACATATTTCCTCCCCTCCTTTTGTCCTCACAACAACCCTGTGAGGTAGGTCGGGCTGAGAGATAGTGACTGGCCCAAGGTCACCCAGGAAGCTTCGTGGCTGAGCGGGGATTTGAACCAGGATCTTCCAGGTCTAAGTCTGACTCCCAAACCACTACACCATCCTTACCGGTACATCTCGCTGTTAGCCCAGGCTATACAACAGAGGTACTTCAAAGGAATAAGAAGTTAGCCTTCATGTTGAGATGAAAATATTTATTATTGTTCAGTTAGCTTTCTAAACATTTCCTGTTTATTCACCATGACATTCCTTGAAGGGAAGTTGCCATTTCCCACTTGGCACAGATTATATATTTTCAAAGGAAATTTGTAGCACAAATTGTCACTTGCAAAAGTTGTTTGGAAATGATTTCACTTTTTAAAAAAAAAAAACCAAATAAATACAGGCACTCAAACATCATGAGATAGGATTCTTGAGTGCTAGCACTCAAAAGCCTTTTCTGAAGGGCGCTGAACGCCAGCTGAATGCATTCTGAACGCATTCTTGAATCTGCGCTTGAAATGAACACAAAATGTAACTATTCCCAAACTAGGGGTCGTGACCCAAACAAGGGTCACATGGGTGTTCTTGAGGGTCACAAGAGGGTCACACTGAATTAGTGCATTCATTTCTCTCCCTCTCTCCCATGCACTAACCCCAGGCACACCAAAGAAAGAAGGGAAGATGTTCTGCCCCACCCTGTTCCTCTCTTTTAGCCAATCAGAATTGTGACGTTTCAGACTCAATATCGATTCTGATTGGCTGTCGCATTTGCTCCACCCCCGCCCCAGAACAGTCTGCATGCAATATGCACGCAATAGGAAAAAAATTGTACTCAAGTTAGCAAAAAATTACACTTACGAAACCTTGCTGTGTTGCAGCAAAAGCAACAATGTCATGTCACACCTTAAACAAGACTAACCAATTTATTCAGCAAAAGCTTTTGTGGACTAGACTCTACTTTGTCTGCATCTTGGGTTCTCTAGAGCCTCTAGTCCACAAAGGCTCAGGCTACAGTAAACAACAGCTGCTCACCAGGACAACATGCAGAGTGGCCACGAGGGCTGCAGGGCGACCAGGTAAAGCCCTGGACGCCCCACCACCCCCAGATGAGGGGGCTGAATAGACGCCCCCTACCATCGCGCTACTGAGGAGGTCAGCCAAAGCCCGAACCCTGTACTAATAGCATGGATTCGGAAGTCTGCATCTTGGACCCTCTAAATCCTCTAGATCCTGCATCTTAGATCCTCTGGTCCACAAAGGTTCAGGCTACAATAAATGTGTTAGTCTTTAAAGAGTCACAAGAAAGACTCTTTGTTGTTCACATATAATGCTGTGCTACAGTATTTTGGCCACCCCAAACTGACTATCAAACAACAACAATCATGAAATGCTTTCGGTTGTTATTAATTGGCTGAATTGCAGCATTACTTATGAAAGCCAAGTTTCATATTGCAGATGCTGTTGGCTTGCCATCAGGGTGTGCTATATTAGGCAGCAAAAGATGGAAAACACCAAGAGGAGAACAGAGAATTCATAAGTGAGCAGGAAAAAAATTAACAGTCTTGCCCCTTAGCTTGACAAATAATGCCCCCAAATTTTTTTTATTATAAATTAATAAATAATCGACTTATACAAAATGAGAGGAAAGTTGTTACACAGAAGAATGATAATGGTGATGTATTCAATGGAGTTACAGATACGAAGTCAAGTACAGAAGAACAATGGAAGCACAATCAAATATGATATAAGACGCAGCATTTAGCAAACCTTGGGTCGGGACCCACTGGTGGCTCGCGACTTGATCTCTGGTGGGGCTTCGAGCAGAGCCTCCAGTGAAAACATGGGTGATGAAACATCAGATAACTAATTGCCTCAAGCCCTGAGGCTATTAAAAAAGCAGATAGCTGCTAATTGCCCTGCAAAGAACTGAGCTCCTGCAGTTTGCAAGTGTGTGTAATATAGGGAGATAAATGTTGAGGTGTCTTTTTTTCTGATGTGTATTTTTCCAAGTCCAATGACAAGTAATGGGAGCAGGTGAATGGTGGATCACATAACTAAGTCCCTCAAGCCTAGAGGCTATTCATTAGGGCTGCCTCATTACAAGAAATGGATTGAGTTTTTCGTAAATAAATAAAAAAATATTATTACGTGTAAATAAAGAAATAAAATATTATTTCTTCCTAGATCACCTTTTTTAAAAAAGTCTCGTAAAGCTAGGTGGGTCCCGATAGAGTGTCATTTTAAAAAGTGCTAAAAGGTTTGGTGCTAAAAGGTTTGGGAACCACATATAAGGGGAGCATAAGGTATGGGAAGGAATATTCCTAGTTGCAAAAGAACCAGAAATAGTTTACAATTATTGGAATTTGTGTAGATCAACAGTCACCTAGCCTGTTGCATGAAGAGGAGCACAAAAAACACTGCTTGTGACGATCCCGATCATCAGGGTCCATGAGGACCATAAAAAGGAGGCAGAAAAAGGGCAAGCATTCCTTCCACCCACACACCCCAGCGCTTCATCAATCAAATCTTCCCCTACTACTTTTCTTTTCTTTTCTTTTTTAAGAAAAAAAGAAAAAAAACACAAATGTTTGCCTCTGCACTCTGTTACACTCATTGGTATGTAATGTGGAGTTTGCCTCTCAGTGGTTTTTTTGTCTGCAGGATGAACTGACTGACCCTACAAGAAGGCAGTAGTAAGAGTACTGTAATCTGAATGGCTACAGTAGCAAAATTACGAGTGGTTGTGTTGCTCTGCTGGAAGAAAGAAACCCACAATCCGATTTAGGCTAATGCCTTTATTAGGACCAACCAAAAGGTAACAAAATATCAAGCAGTCAGCTTTCGAGTAAAAGGCATTTTTGGTTGAATCTGAAATGGTGTTTAAAGTGTTTTGACCCTATCGTAGACCTTATTATATTTAGAACTATGTGGTTATACACTCTTTACTTTTTCCTTCCAGCATGCATCCGCCTTTCTTTGCCGTCCAGTGCCCCGTGACGCCCCCTCAGAGCACATTTTCTGGCTGTGGGCCTCTCTTGCTATGGCAACGTCGAACATCCCCTTCTGTGGGCCTTCTGTGGGCCTCCCCCTGCTATGGCAACGTCCCCCTTCTATTCTTTGCCAGCTCTTAGAGATATGTCTTCATGTAGAATCCCAAAAGGACAACATGTGCACTTCCCTTTTTAAGCCCAAGGCTCTTTCATCTACCTTCATGGCCACTAATTACCTGTTCATAAAGGAGAGATAAAGGGCTCCTCTAGGAAAGTTCAATCACCTGTTATACTGAATATGGGAATAGAGACTTTGTTCTCCTTCCCTCTTATTCCACACACACACACACACACACACACACACACACACACACACACACACACACACACACACACACACACACACACACTTCTTTGCTACCAAGAGATGGTTCAGTTGGTAGACTAGCTGCAGATGACTCTCTCGCTCTATATTTTTTAAAAAGGCCAGGAAAGCTCTTTTTGTAAAGTAAATAGTAAGTTTATATGTATTATGAATTCTAAGCATTAAGTTGTTCAAATCAAATGTGCTTTCTTATCTCTGATCCTCTTATTTATTTATTTAAAGGCTGCCAATCCCACCCTCTTCTGGGCCTGATCCGTCCACCACACCCTGTTTCGCCCCCTCCCTTTTTTGGGAAGGGGCCCAAAAGAAACTTTGTACCCCCTGATAAAATTCCTCTCAGAGGCCCTGAATACAGGGCCAAATTAGACATTGTGTAAAACGTGTCATTAGTTTTCACTTTTATTTACTAAATAGAGAGACCATGGGATAATCAGAACAGGGACCGTGACACAGGAGACTTTAGCCATTAGTCATTGTCCCTCATGCCCTGATCTGTATTAGCGCCAACACACACACACACACACACACACACACACACACACACACACACACACACACACACACACACACACACACACACACAGAGCTGTTATTTGCTCCAGCAAGGAAAGCTCCCGTAGTCCCATTGGTGCAAATGGAAGTTTCCCTGCTGAAGGAAATAGCAGCTGCAGAGGTCCCCGGGTTGGGCTGGCCCGTACCAGGAGAAAACAATAAAAGACCCCACTCCCGCATGCCATGGCCCCAATCCAGTTTGGGCCCCGCTGTAGCTGATATTTAGGCCCCAATCCTACTGTCCCTGGGCTCGGGTATAGGGGGTGTCATGACAAACTCCTGCACTTCAAAAGTCCTTTACACAGGTGCGAAAGATGGGTGACAGTTGTGCACTTCTTGGCCACTGCCGCAAATAACTCCAGAAGTCTCTCAGTTCTGGTAAGTTGGCAGTGGAGGCGTGTCATGGTTGGGGAGGGCAGGGAGAGCTTTCGGGAGGATTGGGGGCAGGGGTGGGGAGGGAGAAGGTGGATGTCGGTGGCTCCAGCATGTGGCAGATCTTATCCCCTCTTTCACAAGCTGCCCCACCCCTTTTCTCTCCTTCGACAAAGCCAGCAAAACCAGCTTGTATGTCTGAGGAGACCCATAGGTGAACAGGAAGCCTACCCAAGGGTGAGTAAAAATATTTCTACTTACCTCCTACTGGATGTCCAGTCTCCCTCCCCTCTCTAGTGATGCTCCAAAGCTGACATACTAGCTGACCATGCTCCTGCACATCCACATGTTCCACATGTCTGCGAAGAACACTCTTCAAACAAGCACTTAATGCCTGAAAGTCCAGGGGCATGCCCAGCAAGCTTATCAGCACAGAGGGCATGGCTACCAGATGCAATGGCTATCCCCTGGCATGAGTTTATTGCCAGGCATTATACCAAATGCTGAACTCTTCACTTAATAGCATGTGGTCCAAAATACACTTAAGGTAAAGGTAAAGGTGACCCCTGACAAATTAAGTCCAGTCGTGTCCGACTCTAGGGTGTGGTGCTCATCCCCATTTCAAAGCAGAAGAGCCAGCGTTGTCCGAAGACGCCTCCGTGGTCATGTGGCCGGCATGACTCTCCTTGCCGCAGCGCGTAGCATGCGGCTGGAACACGGAGCGCTGTTTACCTTCCCGCAAGCAGTACCTATTTATCTACTTGTATTAACATGCTTTGGAACTGCTAGGTTGGCAGGAGCTGGCCAAGCAACGAGAGATCACCCCGTCGTGGATTTGAACTGCTGACCTTTCGATCGACAGCTCATGGTTCAGCGGTATGCATATATAAACACACCCCAAGAAAATAACCACCATCCTTCTGACAGTCTTCCATGTTTGAATTCAACATTGGCCAAATGTTCTTAGCCTATAATATTTCTAAAGCAAAGCTGAGGGTGACATAGTATAATGCAGACTTATAGCAATATGAAGAAACAGCGTGGACATTTCTCCTCACCCTGCGGCTCGTCTTCTCTGGCATAAAAATGTAAGATTCTGATTAAAAGTGTTATTTTTGGATCATTGGGAACATGTAGGTAACATTCTAAAGAATTCCTTAGATGGCACATAGAGTTGCCAACTTGGAAGCAAAACGCCTGCTCCTTGGGTGGGGCTGATACACCGAGCCAGAACAGATGGAACCTGCTGAGCGCCTCAAGGGTTGGGAAGAAGCCAAAGTAGAAGCTGGCAGGAACTTAAGCACAACTGGTGGGTTAAGCTTGGAGCCTGGAAGAATTTTGGTTTTACTGACTTTTAAGACCCCAGCGGTTAAACCGCTGAACCATAAGCTGTCGATCGAAAGGTTGGCAGTTCGATTCCCGCAACGGGGTGAGCACTCGTTGCTTGGCCAGCTCCTGCCAACCTAGCAGTTCCAAAGCATGTCAATGCGAGTAGATAAATAGGTACCGCTTGCGGGAAGGTAAACAGTGCTCCGTGTTCCAGCTGCATGCTACGCTCTGCGGCAAGGAGAGTCATGCCGGCCACATGACCACGGAGGCGTCTTTGGATAACGCTGGCTCTTTGGCTTTGAAATGGAGATGAGCACCACACCCTAGAGTCGGACACGACTGGACTTAATTGTCAGGGGATACCTTTACCTTTACCTAAGTCCCCAGTACTGATTACCTGATGGAACACATCTTGATGATTAGTTGGACCTGGAAAATACTGTTTGGGCAACAACTCGAATTACACAGTACTGGGCAATATGGAAGTGCCTCACTTGGTTATAAACCACTTGTGCACTTGACCTAAAGCATACGTTTCTGTTTTCACCTATGCAAATTGAACAAGACATCCCTGTGGAGATCTATTTGAATTAGGTATGTCTCTAATTCAGAACCTCAAGGTTTTTTGAAGCTGGGTTGTGGCTTCTGCCCACATCTTACTGCAAAAATCCCAGGTTGTTTCCAAGGAGAAAAGAATAATTACCAGTACTAGCTTGATTATAAATGGCCTAATTTTCCAGGCATTGTTTGGATCTCAGCATTATTGGCATTTTTGCTCTGCTGAATTATTGCAACCCTGTAATAATAAACTACTAATTTTGCCGGATAATGAGCTTGGTTAAAACAAAACAGGAAACTAATCGTCCTTTTAACAATATAAATATTTAGCTGGCAACAAGAGAAAACACTAGAGATTGCCCTGGTGGTGCCACGGTGTCTATGGACATTAGCGGAAGCCAGGGCAAGGAGACAGAGGTTGTTGTGGACGGCGAGAGAGGCATAGAATCTGT
The DNA here is from genome assembly GCA_026170595.1 of Plestiodon gilberti rubricaudatus. Lineage (NCBI taxonomy): Eukaryota > Metazoa > Chordata > Lepidosauria > Squamata > Scincidae > Plestiodon > Plestiodon gilberti. The sequence continues at coordinate 18,940,966 of JANXHW010000002.1, read as the reverse complement.
AGGAGTCAGAACAATCACGCACAACTTCTGTTCTGGACAGGACAGTTAACTCACTGGGGCTTAGAACATTGTGCACATAAGTGAGCTGCGTTTTCATCTCCTATTTGCAATTATGTGATTGGAAAGTACTGAACGCTGACTGAGGTTCTGGGTCTTTTCCAGTGTTACAGGTTTTATGGAATTAGGCTCATTCTCTTAGTCAATGTACCTTATGCCAGCTTTTGGTTTTTAGGGATTCGAGAAGTATTTGTTGCAGGTAAGGACTTTGTCAGTTGAAAGACACCTGGACTAGGTTTCCTGAATCGTATGCTTTGTTCATGGTTTTTAATTAATTCCTAATTAGAGATGGAGTGGAGCCTACTGGTGCGCTCTCCCTCCCGCACACACTACACGTTGTTAGAACACCTGAACAAGACTATAAATAGAAAACGGTCCAAAACTGCTACAAGTCAAATGCATATAACACACATATTATGGACTATGTTGCATCATCTAGACAACTTAAGGATATTGGTCCTGTTTTATTGCTGAGAAACACGAAAGCACAGTGACAAATGATTAACTCAAGGGTAGTCAGTGGCACAACAGTCTTAAGCAGAAATACCAGTTAATTCATAGCAAGTGTGTCTCTGAGTATGTGTAGAGTTAGGCTTACCATATTTTCCCGGTTCTAAACTGGGACACATACACCCTGAATAATTAACTAAATTATATTATATTAAATTAAATTAAAAAAATTGTGGGCGCAAAGTACCCACTTGCCACCCGAACGGCACCAGAAATTTTTTAAATTTGTTTGTTTGTTTGTTTACTTGCCTTTGCCGCCATTCTGCTGCAATTCTGCCGCCAACGTCGTTGTCGTCACCGCCCGCTGCCCCCTCTGGAGCCTGACCGGCTGCATCCGGGCCAGCCAGGACTCCTACTCACGCTCAAGCCGCCACCACTTTTAAAACTTACTTTTTTCCGCCAGCGCCATCTTGGATCTCACAAAATCTTGCGAAATCCAAGATGGCAGCACCCAAATCTCGTGAGAGCACATGAGTCGCGAGATTTGGGCGCCACCATCTTGGATCTCGCAAGATTTTGCAAGATCCAAGATGGCGCCACTAGAAAAAAGGTAAATTTTAAAAGTGGCGGCGGAGGCCGGAAAGCCCGAGACTGACCCGGGACCGGAGCCCGGAAACTGGGACAGTCCCGGGTTTTCTGGGATGAATAGCAAGCCTATGTAGAGTCCCTGACCACTAAACAACTGCAGCCTCCCCCCTTCACACACACTTTGAATTAAGAAGCAGGCCTAGTAGACTGGTGGCACAACTCCCATGCAGTTTAATGCTTCATTTCTGAATGTTGGGATGTTTGCATGGTGGGACTTTCTCTGGGGCGGAACTCTAAAAAATGTTCCTGAAACAGGACTGTTGGGAGGTAAGCTATTTTTGACTATATGTGTGCCTATGAACACATGAAGCAATGGAAATGTGAATCGGGCTGTACACAGATATAACTGATAGCTCCCATGATCTTGATGTCTCTAGGTACTGTATATGATGGGGATTATTTGCATTATAGTCACGCAGCCAGGGGAAACATAGTTCATGAACTGCATGATTGGATCCTATTTCTGGTCACAGTTGTATTTCCTGCTCACCTTTCTTTCAGTGTCTACATTTCTTAATCCATATTACATTCTAGTTGCAATCCGGTTATGTCATTGTCAGGCTGCTTTCCTTGCCTGTTGAGTGACTGGGACTATAAGCATTCTCCACGCTTGTTTGGTTTTGATTTGTGATGGAGGAAATAACTGCCAGATGTATCTGTGTGTCCAGACTGGTTCACACTTTTTGTTTATTTATGGGCTGGTTGACACAGGCATGAATATCTCTTTATTTCTCTTTGCTCGCTTACTCAGCACTCAGTAACTCATAGCTGCATGTGTGAACTGTCTCCATTGAAAAGTAATGTGGTTGGAGGCAATTGTGAAGAGATCTGAAAGTTCTCTCTGTAATGTTAGATCTGTGATGGCTCATTCATTCCTGTGAGTTATCACTTGAGGTTGCAGTCATGAACACCAGCAGGATCCAGTTGCATGTAAGCAGAGGCATTCTTGTTGTCTAGAACAGGCTGTGGCGATTCATGTGGAATAGGAAGTAACTGTGGGAACTCATCCCCTAGAGAAACACACACACACACACACACACACACACACACACACACAGTAAGAGCACAATCTTGAGTAGAAAACAGGTGGCAGAACGAGTGTTCGATGCCTGAAGCCGTCATGAACGTGCCGTAAAGCACGTGAAGTCTGTTTCTTGACTTTAGTTGGATAAGCTTTGTGATGGTGTCCTAGTTGCATTGCTTAGGGAGAGGTGTGTAGGCAGATGAATTGGATCTGCCGAGGAGAGCTGCTGAATTATTGTCAACTGTATTTAGTGTACAGAGTAAGCTTACTTTGGCTTCCTTCCAGCTCCTGCCCAGGGCTGCCAGCTAATTGCTTTGATACCAGCTTAGCCTTTGTTTACTCTCTCTCTCTCTCTCTCTCTCTCTCTCTCTCTAGTCAATGACACTGGTCCTAGCTGAAAGAGTAATATTAATATTTTAATATTTTACGAAGAAAAGCCCAATAACACACTCTTAGATGGGGTCCACACTTTTCCTCTGCTGCCTAGACTGGAAACAAAGTTTTCATCAACTCCTTGTACAGTACTTTCATAAAGGTAAAGGTATCCCCTGACAATTAAGTCCAGTCGTGTCCGTGTTTACCTTCCCGCAAGCGGTACCTATTTATCTACTCGCATTGACATGCTTTGGAACGGCTAGGTTGGCAGGAGCTGGCCAAGCAACGAGCGCTCACCCCGTCGCGGGAATCGAACTGCCGACTACAGTACTATTATCTACAGTACTACAGTACTATTATCTGTTTCCGCTGGTCAGGCACAATCCCAATGAATAGCATTGGTTCCTTTCCCTGGTACAGGTACATCTATATTTGCTGCTTGGGGATGCACTGCTAGTGTTAGTTCCTAACATGGTAATCCTTTGGTTCTGAGCCCTGGAAGAGCATGCTCAGTAGTGATCATTTCTAATATTCTAGCCCAGCGGTTCTCAAAGTGGTAGGTTGCAACCCACCATTGAGAACCTAAGCTGTCCCCTGCCCCCTTAAGGAGCGGGGACAGAATGGCGGCAGCAGCAGCGATCCGGGGGATGTGATTTGCGAAAACCGAAAGTGCCTGAAGATCACAGCAAAAAGGCAATCTGAAGATCGGAGAGGCCTGCAGTGGGTCACACAGGCTTCCCCGAAGCTCCCCCAAGTCCCGGTAAGTGTAGGGTGTGTGTTTTGGGGCGGTTTTGGCGGCGGTGGTGGCGATCCCCCAAGTCGCTGCCGCTGCTGGCTCCACCCCCGCACAGACTCAAAAGTTCTCCCCGCCTTGCGGGGAGAACTTTGAGAAACGCTGTTCTAGCCATTTCCCCATTCTGAAATTGGTTAGATGGTCATCAGTTGATGCTCAGGACCATCAACCATAACCACAGGAAAATCCTCCAGAGCCCTCCGGAATCCATCTGGTTTCATGAACCACCAAGTGTGGAGCATCCGAATAGGTTCACCACCCTTACAGAGGTTAGGAGAACTAAACAGCCTAAACCCTACCAGGTAGTGATCTGACCATGACAACAAAGTGATCTTAAACTCCTTCACAAAAACTCACCATCCACCAGTCCAGCAGTAAACACCAGACGCAAAATATGACCCACACTGTGAGTAGAGTAGAATGTGAGTAGAGTGCTTTGTGCTGAAACCATTTTGAAGAAAGGTAATCTCTGAAATAAGATTAATTACAGGTTATTAACTTACTTTCAACCTCAAACAGTTGCTTCTCAATCTGCTCAGTTCGGAGGGAAACCATGATGTTTATAAACATCACGGGCAGCGGCAGCGCAATCCACCATAAGGATCCAGCCGGCGGCCCAGGGCTACCCGCCGGATCCTGTGCATGGGCTGCCCAGCGCACCAGGCTGGAGGTCTACTCAGGGAAGGGGACACTCATCCCCTTCCCCTGGTGTAAATCCAGGCCAGCCCGATCGGCCTCCTCAGATTTCCGCCAGCTAAATAGTGTAAATAGTAAATAGTATAAATAGTGTAATGGTGTGGCCAGCCCGGCAGGGACGGGGATATGGCCGACACCATCCCCTGCCCCCTCCCAGGCTGGCTAGGCCAATGGCCCCCCTCCCTCGCCCGGCTAGACCGCCCATGAAGCCGGTGACGGAGCTCTTACCTTCCACCGCCGTCCGCGGCCTGTTCCGGCACTGGAGGGAAGGAGGCCGGCCTCGCGCCGGCCTCCCTTGCGCCGGCCTCCCTTACTCCCAAGGCATCGCAAACGTGCTTTATGTCACATTTGCAACGTCATCTGGCGACAGAACGCTCGTTCCGTCGCTGGCTTTTCTTTCATGATTGCGCCCTTGGTTACTTATCTCCTTCCACCGGCAAGAATGTCAATTGCCAATGCCAGAAGCTAAAAGAGGTTGGATTATTTTACTGTGGCACGACAAAGTTCAGAATATTAATGGGAAAATGAGTGCATCAAATCATATCATTGACTAGCTGGAAAAGACCAGACAATTCCTTAGAAAAACGGTTTCTGTGGCTCCAGTACCCAGCAAAAGTGCCAGCAACATCAGACCACATCAACCATTACAATAATATTTTATATATTAATTTAAGTGGACTAGCTGCATGATTTTTAATAGGTGTAAGCTATGAATGTATATTACTATATTGTTCTCTATTAAACTGTATTATTCACTATATATTGAAACACTTTTTTATTGTCACTGGAACATAATGATTTAGTTGTGATAGTGACCACTGTTTTTCTAAGAAACAAAGTAAGCTGTTAAATATCTTATATTGTATAGATTTTGACAGTAATAGAGATATTAGTTAGTGTGCTTATGTTTTTAAGTTTAAAAAGGATATAAAAAATGTTCAATGAGGGAGAGGGCGATGCTCATGCAGTCATCATTGGTATGAGAACAGGGATGTTACAAGCTTGTCCTGATTTTCACCCCTGAAATGTTGAATATGCTATCCACCATCCGCTGTTGGCACCCTGGCGACCCATTCACAATGCTCATGGATGCGACCCACTGATAGCGCCCAACATCTGAAAAAACAACAACACATTGGTACAGAATCAGGCTCATTGGTTGAGCACTTGCTTTTCCTGCAGAAAGGTTCAGCCTCTAGAGCAGGGGTGGCCAACCTTTCACCATTAGGGCCTCTGTGTTCTTAAGAGTTGTGTTGAAGACAGAATCTTGGCAGCTGCAAGTGCTGCTGGTGCTGCTAAAGCAACTGCACCTGCTGAAATGCCCTCACCTAGACAACCATTTAAAGGGCCAGCATTCATGTTGAAAGGTTGGCTACCACTGCTCTAGAGAAGTCTGGGAATGACCCCTCCCTAAAACCCCAGAGATCAGCTACTAGTTTGCATACTGACCCCCCCCCCCCCCAATGGACCAGTGGTCTGACTCAGGGTAAGGCAGCTTCATCTATCACAGTGTTAAGGAGATGGGGAGAAGCTTTTCTTAAGAAACTTGCATGGCCTCTCTCTCTTCCATGTTTAGTAGCCATCTTTTGCACCCATGTCAACAACTTGTGGCTAATGGGCCAACTCACTTCTTTGCCACAAACAGAACATGGAGTTTTTCATGCTATCACTCAGTGCACCCTGAGGAAGCTTGCAGTGGTGAAGGTCCAGAATCCTTAAAATAAGAAAACAACATGTAAATAATACACCACAGGATTGTTCCTAATGTATTCCAGGAAATGCGCATCCTCCAGAAATACTTCCTTTCAGTTTCCCATAAGATAATGGCAGAGAGCTTTAGCCCACACTAAGCTGCAGACAAATAACTGAACATTCTCTTTGATCGAATTAGCAAAGAGAACAATAAGGAATAGAACAGTTGTGAGCAACATGACAAGCTGAAGCAGATGGAAGTGTACAGCTACGATGGGTGTGTGCTTGGTGCGCTGTAATTGGACGGGTCAAAGTACATAGCTTTGAGCACAAATAAGTATGCAGAGCCCTGCGGGAATTGGTTTCGCATCTGGCAAAGTGATCAGCTGGCAGGTGCACCATGGTTTAGCAGAAGGAGATGCCGGCTGGGTTCCAAGTTCATACAGTACTCATCATGCCTAACCTGACTCTGTGGGTAGGTTAGATAATTCTGACTTCTGCTCTGAAAAGTTTAATATAATAATATATACAGTATTTATATATCGCCTTTCTTGGTCATTGGATGTCTCCTCTGACTTTAATCCAAGGCGGTTTACATGGGCAGGCTTTCTCAACCCCCCTCTAATGGGTTTTTTTTTACAATCATATATATGAATGTTCACTCTTTCATGAACGACTGCATTCCAGATGGTATCCTTTGCAGTCTGGCCTCTCCCTGGCAGTCACCTCCCACATTCGGCTGACACAGCTGGCAGCTCTTATCTCTCATCACAGAGGCTTTTTCACAGCTTTTTGTCAACGGTGTGTCTCGAACTGACCGTTCACCGATATTTGGGCTTACAAGGCGGCAACTCTACCAACTGAGCCAGACCTTATATGGAACTTTATATACACAGGGCTGCAAGGAGGTCCCCCCGCTCCACATAGAATTTAACCCAGATTCCGCTCTAAGATTCTGCAGTCAGAATAAATCATGCAACTTAAGTAAATAACGTATTTTGTTGTTGCTATGCAATCTCAGCAAGTGGATTGGTCAGAATCCTTGTCTCTGGGGTACTCCAGACACAAAGACTGCAAATCCAAATTCTGTTATGTGGCTCTTTGATAATGGCACTAAATTAAAAAAAGGCAAGGGCTACTGCATAACGGGCCTCCACTGCTTTTAGAATGCTGAGACATTGCAGATGCCTTTAGGGTGTTATAAAGTTCTAAAAATAGGAGTAAAGTAGGGGGAAAGCAAGGATTTTTGCCACAATCATGGAGGGGAGCTATGCCTATTCAAACAGAAACCTCCCCCCCAACTCCTGGAAATTTCTTGAAATTTCACCAAGATTGCTGAAATATTTTCAGCCAGGGCTTCAATTTCATCAGGGCTACAGAGCTGCTTTTATATATATATGAGATTTTTAGAAGTCTGACCAATGTTGCAGGTTTTCTGTGCTTATACAGAACTGTCAAACACACTGACCTGCAATAACAGGGCTTGTTTTGTTTCTGTGCAATCATTGCAATAAATTATGGCATGATTGTAATTGCCACCAGTGTTTACAAGACAAAATAACATCTGTAGTATTCAACTTCAGAGTTGTTTGTTCCTATTTATGAGCCTTCAGAAACAGCTTGCCAGATAGCCAAGAAACCTGAAGGAAAGCAAGTGGGGGATTGGAGGAGTCTTAAATGTGGCACATTCTGGAAAGTCCCTTCCCTCCTCTGAATCTGAGACAGAGAAAGTTAATGAACTCTTTCTTACAGCCAGGATCTATGCTATAGAGCAGGGGTTCTCAACCTTTGAAGGCCCGGGTACCCCCTATCACGGTCCAATTTTCTGAAGTACCCCTTGCTAATTAATTGCTAATTAATTGGATTAATCAATTAATTAGCAAATTAATCTCTATAGCATAGAGAGACTCATAGTAGAGCAGCACAGAGGCAAATAAGAAAGGTTATGCACATTTATATGATCAATAATTATAACACTATCTTGATTTTACAACTCTTGCAGGTAGAAACAGCAGAAATACCAATCATGGTGATTTCACTTGCAAATCCCAAATTTCTCCCTGCTGAAACATTTATTCTCTTTGGATACTCAGCAAGGGGAAGGAGACACCCCAAGCCAAGCTGTTTGGTTTAAAACAACAGCATTTAAGTGGTTGTTGCAAGCGAGGTCTGAAACTCAGAGCAACAAGTGCAAGGTGAAGGAGTCAGAAGCCCTTCAAGCAAAGAAAACTCTCACCCAACAAGTCCGTCCAGCTCAAAGGCTCTTTTCTTCTACAAGGGCCATACATTGGGGTTACATAAACAGCTAGAGGTGTGTAATGGGTTGTATGTAACACTGGTAATTTCAGATTGTCAGAGAGTATCCATGCCAGAAGGCCAGCGGGTGGCACAGCGGGTTAAACCGCTGAACCATAAGCTGTCGATCGAAAGGTCGGCAGTTCGATTCCCGTGACGGGGTGAGCGCTCGTTGCTTGGCCAGCTCCTGCCAACCTAGCAGTTCCAAAGCATGTCAATGCGAGTAGATAAATAGATACCGCTTGCGGGAAGGGAAGGTAAACAGCGCTCCGTGTTCCAGCTGCATGCTACGCGCTGCAGCAAGGAGAGTCATGCCGGCCACATGACCACGGAGGTGTCTTCGGACAATGCTGGCTCTTCGGCTTTGAAATGGAGATGAGCACCACACCCTAGAGTCGGACACGACTGGACTTAATTGTCAGGGGATACCTTTATGCTTTGGGAGTATGATTGAAGTGATGCATATTTCTTTTTGTATGATTCTTGCCTGAACTATTTAGTAAATATTATACTATTATAATTAAATATTAATATTATAGAGCCAGGATGGTGTAGTGGTTTGGGAGTCGGACTTAGACCTGGAAGATCCAGGTTCAAATCCCTGCTCAGCCATGAAGCTTCCTGGGTGACCTTGGGCCAGTCACTATCTCTCAGCCCCACCTACCTCACAGGGTTGTTGTGAGGACAAAAGGAGGGGAGGAAATATGTACACCACTCTGAGCTCCTTGGAGGAAGGGTGGTATACAAATGTGATAAATAAATAAATAAAATAAATTTACCTTTACCTTTATCCATGCCAGAAGGCTAACTGTGATCTCTCCAGTTTCCATCTGTTTTCCTGTTTTACTTTTATGCCCAGAGCAGATTGATAATCTCATTAGAAACTAATCCTGTTTACTCTAGTTGCATAACTTGCCATGACCCAGTTACTCTCTTCCCTTTTTTTCATCATGCTGTTCCTTACAACCTCAGCATTCTGAAGATGGAATACTTATTATATTCAAGCTTTCAATTTTTCTGGCTGCATCAGATTCTTAGATCTGTCCTGCTGTTCTTTCCCGTCACCCTCATCTACTACTGACCACTGTGTGCTTTATTTGATTACTGCAACTGCAAGCTATTTGAACTGGCAGAAAACAGGACAGAGTTGTCACAGTCTGCATGTGGTTTGTGGGTTGCTGATTCAGGGCACCCAGCTCCTGTTGATGTCAAGTTCCTGAAGAGCTTTAAGGTCGACATTGCATGTGCAGTTTCAAGCACTTTAAGAATTAATCAGGAGTCATCCCTTCCTTAATGTGTACTACCGCCATCCACAGGTTATGCTTTTTCCACTTCAAATGTCACCACACACACACACACCAGTTAGGGTGGGAGAAGACACCTCCTGGGTGTTGGCCCATTGTGTCTTGCACTAGACTTGGATGCAATCTTGTCATGATATGGCTACTGAAACTCTGACAGCATGTAACTTTCACTCCCTTTTTTGCATTATCTGCCTACCTGTTGTTCCAGTACAGTACTATTTTCTTCACTTGCCTTCATATCTGATCTTCAGGAAAATCATTGTCAATTTCACTAAGGTACTTATCTTCCATCTTCTGTGCACATATACCCCTTTGTTGCTGCATTTGGTGAAAGTGACAAGGTCCAGGGAAACCTTTGTCAGTTTCACCAACAGTGATGTCATGCAACAAGCATGCCCCACAATATATGGACAGTATATTCCTATTAGTGCCCCACATACATTTGCAACCATTAGAAAAGAATAGATTCATTCAGACGCACAGAAAAAAATGCCAGAGCTCCTACTTGTAACTCCCCCCCCCCCAAAAAAAAAAAACTACCGGTATGTGCAAATGGATCCTCCTCTTCTTGAAAAGAGATTTTTCATGGTTGGAGGACAAACAGTCTGGGCATCTATAAATAAGCGTTTGAGACATTGCAGAGATGAGCATGCTGTGAAATGAAGGATCAGCCACTGGAAGCCCAGTGGCTCGATCCAGACTCCAGACCTTCAGATCTGGCCTAGGCATGTTTCCCTGAGTCTCTGAGACCTATGTCACTGCATATTACACATGGCCTTAGGGCCAAACCCAAAGTGATGCGGAGTTCTGTGTCTCTTTTCTCCTGCCAGTTTTTTGTTTGTTAGTTTTTAATGAAAAGCAGCTTTCTGAGGCTGCAACCAGGAGTGGAAAAGTGGCATGGGAGAAGCTGCTTGGCCTTTCCCCTATGGTCATTTTTACGCTCAGATTTTTTTTCCCCAGCTGCTTTCTCACCTATGTGGCAAAAAGGTCATGAGGTCCCATATCTTCGCCCTTATGGAGACAAAAGCAGTTTGACAAGGGCAATTTTTAGCAGATAAATGGCCAGAAAGGAAGGAGCTAAGAAGCTCCTCTTCCCCACCACTCTTCTGCTTCTGATCACAACCGTCCAAGCAGGAGACTCCTGCGCGTTGCCTTCGCCCCACTGAATGGCTCCAAAGGTGAGGGGGCGGGGCCGCCTCGTGCCGATGAGTAATGGAGGGTCAGCGCGGTGTGAAACATAGTGTTCCACCCCACCTTCAGCGACGCCACTGGCTGCCTGTATTCTGTAAGGTGAAGCTAGCATGTAAATAAACACTTACCTGGGAGGAGTAAAGCCAGTGCTTCACTGTAGCTGGTCTTGACTTTTGCTGCATTCGTGCTATGTTCGGCCAATCAGAGCCTTTGTTTGACCTAGGGCCGAGACACCAGACGCACACGGAACACGAAAGCAATGCGATGCTTTGTACAGTGTAGCCCTGGGCACCAAGGCACCACCCCTAACAACGCCTCTGCCCCCTGAATTCCATGGGGCTTACTTCTGCATAGGCTTATGCTGTAAATCTGCTTAGGCCAGGGGTGGCCAACCTTCCAGTATAAGGACCTCTGCATTCTTAAGAGTTGTGTAGAAGACAGAATCTCGGCAGGTGCAAATGCTGATGGTGCTGCTAAAGCAGCTGCAGCTGCTGAAATGCCCTCACCTATGCAACCATTAAAGGACCAGGAGCATTCATGTTGAAAGGTTGACCAGCCCTGGTTTAGGTGAACAGCAGAATAGTGTCTTGGGAGGGAGGGGGGAGCTTTAGGCTTACCAGATCTCCAACCGGGACAGAGTGCTAGACCTTTAGGAGAAGGAATGTGGGCAGGTGTAGCTTGTTAAACCTTAGAGCACAATCCTAGGCATGTCTACTCAGAAACAAGCTTCACTGAACACAATGGGGCTTGCTTCTGAGTAGACATGCCTAGGATTGTGCTCTAAGGTTTAACAAGCTCCACCTGCCCACATTCCTTCTCCTAAAGGTCTAGCACTCTGTCCCGGGAAGAGATCTGGTAAGCCTAGATATCATCCTAGTGCAGCTGCCGAGGGCCCATTGCCCCACCCAGGGGACCCATTGCTGATGATGCCTGTCCTGCCCTGCTGGGAAGGATTGCATCTAGCCACTGCCTGGGTGAGCCCCTCTCCTTCACTGCTGCCAGCCTGCTGAAAAAGAAAGAAAACCATGTTCACATTTAAAAAAAAAACATATAGGGCATTTTATTTATTTATTTATTTATTTATTTAAAGAATTTTTACCCTGCCTTTCTCTCAACAGGGCAATCAAGGCAGCTAACAATTAAAACATATTAAAATATACAAATGCAATAAAAATTAAAAAAACAAGGAATTTATAACAATTAAAAACAAACAAACACTACTGGGTCAGCTTACAATTACATTGATTAAAAAAGCCAGCCCACCATGTCAGCAATTGAATGCCAACCTAAATAAAAAATGGCTTGAGTCCCCACTGAAAGGTCTCTAAAGAGGGAACCATTCTTAATTCCAAGGGGAGGGAATTCTATAATTCGGGTGCCACCACTGAGAAGGCCCTATTTCTCGCCGCCATCCCCCTCACTTCCTTTTATTGACATATTCAATCTTCAAAGGGTAAGCATGTGTCTGTGTTGTAAGATAGTGTGTGATTTCAAAGTCATTGTTTAAATAATTCAGAAGTGGATTCCATAAAGCAGTGTTTCTCAAACTGTGGGTCGGGACCCACTTGGTGGGTCGCGACTTGATTTCTGGTGGGTCCCAGGTGATGGAAAGATCAGCAAAGAAATTGCCACAAGCCCTGAGGCTATTCAAAAATCAGATAGCTGCTAATTGCCCTTCAAAGAGCTGAGCTCCTGCAGTTTGCAAGGAGCTGAGCTCCTGCAGTTTGCAAGTTTGTGTAAATATAGGGAGATAAATGTTTGAGCATCTTGTAAAGCTAGGTGGGTCCTGATAAGAGTGTCATTTTAAAAAGTGGGTCCCAGTGCTAAAAGGTTTGAGAACCACTGCCATAAAGCATAAAACCAATTACAACCTGTCTGGTTTGCCACAGATGATGGATTCCCCCCCCCCCTTTAACTGCTTGGTTCCAGATCTTGCTACACCAAGGTGACCATGTCAGAAAAACTGTACCTTTTAAGGGGGAAGCTACAGTATGAATTATCTAACTGCAGTCAAAGGCAACAAAACTACCGGTAGGTCCTTGTGCAGCATGTGGTTCTGATCTTCTCTGGAAGAATACCCAGAAAGCACCAACAAAGAGAGACCTCAGGACTTGTTTCTTGGCCATTATTTCAAGGTCATACTCAGAAGCTCTTCTCTGAGTCCTTCTGCCTTCTGAAGTGAGTGGTGGGTGACTGAGGAAAGGGCCTTTTCTGCTGTGGCACCACAATTGTGGAATGCTTTCTCCAAGAAGGCTAGCCTGGGGCCAACTTTGATGTTCTTTCAGTGCCAGGTAAAGACCTTTCAAGCATGTTCTGTGAGTTTTGCTCTGAGGAATTTGAGTAGCGAAACGTCAGACATTTTACATGTTTTATGCTTTAGTTTTTATTAGCTATTTATTAAACGACGGAATTCCCGGAAATTATGAATGTTTTTAATTCTGTTAAACCCAAGTTTCTTTCGTCTAATTTTATAGAAGTGTTTTAATGTTAAGAAAATGCTTGGTGCCCCCAAGCCGTGCTGAACACAAGTAGAAGATTATTATGTACATGGCAAAGTCAAAATAAGCATAACGGTATCCTCAGCTGCTAACTAGGAGCTTTGAGTCCGGATTTGGGCAGGAAATATAGCACATGAAATGTATAGCTTGCAATCCATCCCAGAGGCCGGGTCAAAAGTGCATTACATACAGCTATCCCACAAAGATGGGACAGGCCATCTGTTATCTGTTGCCGTCCCACGTTGCAAATGGAGCTTTGCAATGGAAACGTTAACTAAACAAAACCGTATTTCTGGAATTTAAAAACAAAGTGAGTCACTAGTCCTGAATGAAGAAACAAAAATGACCACAAAGTTTGTGCACAAGTTTCCCAGCAACCTTAACACTGCTGCTTAAACCTCTATTTTCCCCCCACTGGTTTTGCTAAGCTACGCTTTCAAAATAACTGCCAAGACTAAGCATGAGCTCCTCTGTAGCTGTTGTCCAGCGAATTAAAAAATGCAATGTGCGAATCACAAATGGTAATTCAGCAGTTTTCTGTCCTGCCCTATCTTAGGCTCAGTGGAGATGACTGATACTTATTTTTATTATTTAATTATTTCTGAAGTTCTGTGTTGAACATGGAAGGCACAAAATGATATATGGCACTTGTGGGGAGGAAATAGCATGAGGAAATGGGAAGAGAAGAGATGGGGCAGAAACCTCCACACTTTACAGTATATCTGAATGGCTGAGTAAAGCAGGAAGAGATTTAGGATGAAACAGCAGTTGGCGTTGCAGTCTCCACTCTAGAGATAAGACACATCTGTACTATCAGTACGATGCTTGATCTTTAGTGAATCACTGAACTGACTTATGGCCCAGTCCTAACTAGGCTTTACAACAGCGGAACAGAATTTCTGCTGTCATAAATGGCCAAATGGTGGCCATTTGGGAACCGTCACCACAAATGGTGGCAGTGTTGGCTGCCTGCTGCCGCAGCTGGCTACATGCAGACCCACAGGTAAGTCAGCATGGGGGTGGTGGAGGTGGGGGGAAAGGGGTGGGGTGGGGGAGGAATGGGGGAATGTCTGGGAGGGGGCAGGATGGAGACAGAATGGGAAGGGAGAGGACGGATACCAGCAGCATCAACTTGTGCCAGTGTCCTACCCCCTTTCCTGTAGATCCGAGGAGACCCATTGGGGCAGCAGAGGCTTGCCCCAGAGTATTAAGGAAACAAATGTTCCCTTACCTCGAAGAAACCGCCAGGACTGCCCCCCCCCCACAGGATGCAGTGTGCACTCTGTTGGTGTGGCTGCATCAGCAGGGGTTTTTTTTACTTAGGATTGGGCTGCTAATGATCAGAATCACAAAGGCACTTTCACAATGGCTAAAATTTAGAACATGTTATCCAGCACACCCAATCACCCCAAAAGTCAGAAGACGGAACATTTTTACCTCTCTTCCTTGGAGTAAGGAAGATGTGAAAATTACCTCTTATTAATGACAGTTCCCCAAAGCAAGCCAAGAGGCAGCTGGAATTCCCCTTGAAGCAGCCTCTGATTGCAATAAGGGAGATGTGTAGCATCAGTCAGGTCTGTCTGAAGATGGGACAAGCTATCCTATGTGCGAGAAGATTGTCCCCTTGATGAACATTACCAATTCTTAGAATTGGTAGAAGGGGATTTCCAGTGACTTGGAGGAACATGCGTATGCTTACAAGATCCAAGATATATTTATTATGTAACACATAAATAAATAAATAAAAAGGGGCCCAGACAGAAATAGTCAGACAGTCAAAGTAGGAAGCATTCACTTATAAACGCCATTCATCGGTCACACAATTTTACCAGGGGTCTTGTCCACCAGACAGGTGTTTAATGCTATCTTGCTACAGTATTTTCCTTCAGTACCTGTTATGGGCTTATTGTGGCCTTATGCTGACGTTTTATACATTCACAGCTAAGACTCAGTTAGTTGATCTGATTTTTTTTTCTTATTGTTTTTTTTTTTTTTTAAGATTCATACATACAATTCTGTACACCATAGGCATGACCCAGCTTAGGTTTAAGTACTTTGATTAAACCATTGATTTCTATTGATTAAACCATTCTATTGATGAAACCAGGGGTTCTCAACCTGTGGTACGAGTACCCCTAGGGGCACGCGGACCAACGGTAGGGGGTACGCCAGAGCCTGCCCCTTATCAGCATCAATCAGTAGTTAATTACTTGTTAATTAGAACTTAAATGCAATCCCCCTGTCTGTCTGTCTGTCTGTCTGTCTGTCTGTCTGTCTCACACACACACACACACACACACACACACACACACACACAGTTAAGTAAGACATTTTTTCACATTTAAATTTGTTTTAGTACTTTTTTATTCAATAATAATTAGCTAATTAATTAATTTAATAAACCAATTAATTAGCAATTAATTAGCAGGGGGTACTTCAGAAAATTGGACCGTGATAGGGGGTACCAGGGCCTCCAAAGGTTGAGAACCCCTGGATTAAACCATTGATTTCTATGAGAGGGACTTAAGCAACTAAACAACTAAAAACAACTAAACAACTTAACAACTAAAAGGGGTTTCACTTTGGATGGGCTGCATCAGAGGGATGGATTTAGTCACTGCAAATAATATCCCTGAAGTTATGCAGCTAAAGAAAAGTGCCGGGGTTCTTAAAATTCATGTTTTGACTGCTGAGGCTATTGAATAGTCTTCAGCAGGCTTTTAACTTGGAATCTGCTGCTTTATTCGCTTATGTAGTTCTGTGGTTTTATTTCTGCCAGTTTTGTCTTGTATTTGCTTTTAAATTGTGTACTCTATTTTGCATATTTTATAACAGATAATAAAAAATAAATCTGTTTTTTTTTACAAAAATTAAAACTAAAGTACAGCCCAATCCTAACTCCCTGCACAGTGATGCAGCAGCGCCAACACAGCACCCCCTGTATCCCACGGGGGAGTTTGGGCCTCCAGAAGCCTCCTTGGGATACGGGAACAGTTGTTCTCTTGCCTTGGGGTAAGCCTGTGCTGGGCCTATAGCTGACACAAGTCTGTGTGGACCCGGGTCAGGGGATCGAGGCCGGGAAGGGGGTTAGGATTTGGTGGACGCTACTGCCATTGAACCCACCCCCTTCCCGGTCCCAGTCTGCCCTCTTCTCAACCCCATTCACCACGCTGTTCCACCCAGCCCCACTTCCCTCCCACCCCCTGTTCGCACTTACCTGTGCCAGTAGGTTTCCGGAGTCCACTAGCGTGTGGAGCCGGTTGCTTGTGGCTTGCTGCGGCAGCCAGATCACACACTCCTGCATGACGCCTTTTGCAACAGCCGGAAAGCGCCTTATGCCGCCAGAACGCCATCCAATAGGCTTGGACCGTTAGCTTGCATGATAGGGATAAATCCAGGTTTGCACTCTTAAACTATGTTTCTCAAACATAGTCCTAAGGTCTTTCCTTCTACAATTACATTTAACTAACTTACACTGCCTGGGTCCCCCAGCCCAGCACCAACCTTCGTGTCTACAGGTATGCATGCTGAGCATCTTGCAAACAATTGCAAGCTGAGTGCAAGGATCTGTGGGTTGTTGTTGTGGCATCAATCCAGCATTGCCATTAGAAAAGGAATTCAGCAGATTATCTCATGATCCCTCCAAAAACCACACTCAAGGAAGCATCATGAAAACCAAACAGCAACACTGCTCATAGCATATTGGGATGATGGCGTCAACGGAGGAAGAGTCACCCAACAAACCCAACATCTATCAATGAGGATCCTTTGCTAAAGACAGTCAACCTGTTGGTTGTGGCTACTTGTAAGAGGAAGGCCCGAGAACCCTCTTTTAAAAATGCTTCACTGCAGTCACTAACTTCATCATTGTGTGTTCCTTTTCCTCAGCTCTTCTTCAATCCCAAATTGTTCAGAAACTAAGGTTAAAATGGCAGATTATCCATTCATCTTGTTTGACCCTGTTACCATAAAAGTGCTCACCTTGAATTCTGGAAAAACAATTGCTGAAAACACTTTTAAGCCAAGTGCCATGGATATTTGTAAGTATATGCAGAGTTTGGTCTTCCTTCAATATGTAATGAATCTTGGGCATGTTTCTTTCCACCTTCCTTTCAGGCATCTCTTCCTCCTGTGCCTGCATCTGACCCCTGAAGAAGCTGATGTCGTTCTGTTAGAGGCAGGGCAGGAACTGTGGTGATGGATTTCAGCAGTTCCTGTAGACTAGTGGTGGCCAACCCTACATTTTTTGTAGATAATCTTGAGCGTGCCACTTAAATAAATAAATACATCTAAGGTAATGAAAATATGTAAAGCACAGTGACAGCGCAAGAAGAATAAGGCACAGTGGGGTGCAGAGACCTCCTCTAGTGCCACAGGCTTGGAAAGGCACGCTGGGGTCAAGAAGGAGAGAGGGACTCTCTCTCTCTCTCTCTCTCTCTCTCTCTCTGAAATCCTGCACTCCCTTTGTCAGGTATTCCATGTCTCCAAGGGAGACTCATCCAGTGGCGTACCCAGCCCTCCCAGCGCCTGGGGGGGTGGGGGTTGGAGAGCCCCGAGGCCGGCTCCGCGCCCCCCCCAAGCAGCTGGGCTTGGGGCTGAGCGCCCACTTGGCGCGTCCCCGGCTTCCGGAGGCTCCGCTCCGAGGCCGGGGACAAGCCCTCCTGAGAGCGACCGCCCAGTTCGGCGGTCAGGGCCTTCTAAGAAGGTCCGACGCGTCGACGCTCCTTTTATTCCTTTTTGCACATGCGCAGAACCTTTCTGAGGGCAAACGGGCAGCCAGTGGTGGCCAGGATATGGCTGAAGCCATCCCCAGCCCCCTCCCAGGCTGGTTGGGCCAATGGCCCCCCTCCCTCGCCTGGCAATCCGCCCCCCCACCCGCCCGCCGGATCCTGACTTATCTGGTCCAGTGGCCATGGGGTTGTCCCGGCAACGGAGCATGGGAGGCCGGACTCAGCACCGGCCTTCCCTGCTCCACAGTAGTCGCAAACGTGCTCGTTCCGTCGCCACATACTTGCGCAGGGTTGTGCAGTCACTGTCATTAGTTCTGCTTTTAGACACACACACACACACACACACACACACACACACACACCAAGTCAGCCCACACTGATATAGGATGCGGTGTGCTGGGGTTCTGCCCATGGAATGGGCAAACTGTTTCTACAGAGCAACAAAGCCAAAAGTTCATGCGTGGGCATGACTTGGCATTTCTACCAAGAACATTGCGCATTAATAAACAAGTGTTTGTTTAATGAATCAATTGACCCGTCTTATCTACAGACTGTCCTGCCGTGATATCATCTGCATATTTAGCAGTTGTCCAAGTTAAACATTACACAGAGAAGATCTGGGATGCCTCTAATTATTAACACGTTTCCAAGCAGAGAACTATCTTGTCTATTTAAATCTGGTTTTCTATTAATTGTTACAAGCTGTAGGATGCATGCTGGCAGAGTGGAAGCCATGGCAAATGTGGTGGTGTCGAATACCCCTTGCAAATATCCCCACAAAACCAGTGACTAGTCCACAAACACGCAAGCCCAAGACAGATACACCTTGGGGGCGAGCCTATTGTGAATCTGCAGTTATCCCAGTTTGAGCAGATAAAGAAGCTTTCAAAGTGAGTTGTGGTGTGGACTTCCTTTCATTCTGAGGAGGAAATAGAGTGCTGATTGCCTGGCTGTTGTGCCAATCATGAAACCACCACTTTTCTGCTACCCCACCTATCTATGGAGAATGCTGATTGGCTAGTTTTTGAGACCCTCCTTCAGCCACCTCTCTCCTTTTACGTAGTTTTTTTTTTTCAGTTAGGGGGGAGAACTGTACCAAAGAAACATTGAATTGGGTAAGCATGGCAAGTGCCTGAAAAACTGTAAAATAATTGTAAAATAAGAACGTCCAAAGCCTGCTTGTAGCATGGAGGGCAAGGCCAGTGGGTGGCGCAGCGGGTTAAACCGCTGAACCATAAGCTGTCGATCGAACGTTCGGCAGTTCGATTCCCGCGACGGGGTGAGCGCTCATTGCTTAGCCAGCTCCTGCCAACCTAGTAGTTCCAAAGCATGTCAATGCGAGTAGATAAATAGGTACCGCTTGCGGGAAGGTAAACAGCGCTCCGTGTTCCAGCTGCATGCTATGCGCTGCGGCAAGGAGAGTCATGCCGGCCACATGACCATGAGGCCACATGAGGTGTCTTCGGACAACGCTGGCTCTTCGGCTTTGAAATGGAGATGAGCACCACACCCTAAAGTCGGACACGACTGGACTTAATTGTCAGGGGATACCTTTACCTTTTAGCATGGAGGGCAGAGAGCAAACCTACATTAGAGTCAGATATTACTTATTGATTTTAAACTATTTGAATATATATATATATATATATATATATATATATATATATATATATATATATATATATATATATATATATATATATATATATATATATATATATATATATATAGAGAGAGAGAGAGAGAGAGAGAGAGAGAGAGAGAGAGAGAGAGAGAGAGAGAGAGAGAGAGAGAGAGAGAGAGAGATTGTCTGGTGCAGAACATAAATCTCAGATTTATCTCAGAACATAAAAAAGAAATTTTCACATACACCTGCCAGCATTTAGGCAAAACTCCCATTTCATCTCCAGCATCAATTTATGTTCCTCAGCTCTGACCTTCTCCATTTTCTACAGGGGATAAAAGTTAAAATAAATGACTTCATATCTCCTCAAGAGAAAGCAGCATTCTGCTGATCTTGTAGATGGTAATAAATGTAAAACGATCCATTAATACCAGAGCTAATGACTGCCTCAACTGAGTATTAATTGCTAATGCATCATCCGAGTGGTGCTGCAGGATCGCTTGGCGTGTCCGATTACACGAATTAACTGTGTTTGCAGGACCAGACATTGAACAAGCATCATTTCGAAAGCAAACTAATTGGCTTTTAGGATCTATTTGAGCTGCAATAAAGCAATGAAGGAGACTCCAGGATGAATGTTGCATGACACAGGGTGGTAAAGTGCACAGTCCCATTTTTAAAAGGCAAGTTCTCCAACCTCTGTTCCATTCCTCCTTTTGCAAGAAGTGGTTTGGAAGGTAGAAAGCCAGGGTGGTGTTTGTGCCAGGTTTGGTAAATCCCAGTTAGCGCTACTACCCCCCCCCCCCCCCATGCCATTATGTTGGTACACATTTCATATGTTCTTTCTCCTTAGCACACGGTACAGAGATTTCTGCTGGTACTACAATTTACAGTACAAGCCTATGCATGTTTATTCAGAACTAAGGACCCAATTCTATCCCCCATCATAAGGTATTGGTTTCTACATAGTTAGGAACCCCCTAGATATTCAGTAGCAGATTACATCATAAATTAAAAGGTACAGGTCCTCTCCCCTTAAAATACTAGACTAGTACAGATTTCTCAAGCTCAGTGGCTCCTGGGAGCCATGGGAGGTGTCCGTTAAAACAACAGCAGCAGAATATCTGGGGGGGGGGAGAGGGAGTTGGCTTGCTTCAACCTTCAACAGCTTACTTCTTAGCAGTGTGCAACGTTTTTCTCAAATAGGGTTGAGGAAATGCGACTTTTGGACCCCACTTGTACATTTGCATTTCTTACCACTGAAACATCATTTTCTTTTTCTTCCAAGCAAAACCACGGGCAAACATTTTACCATAACTTGATTCAAATTTGGAAAGGCAGCAGGGCCAGACAGAATTGCTCGGCGTGCAGGGTGCCACTGGGCCAGCAGGCTGCTAGTTTCCATCTCTGTCCTGGCTAACAATGCGCAAGAGAGAAAGATTAGCATGCCTGTGTGCATTTATGTAAGAGATAGATATGATATGAGTGAGCTTCTTACCTACAAAAGTTCTCTCTTCAAGAACTCCTCCGTCTGATAGCTACACCCCCTGAAGCCGACATGCAAAAGCATGTTTAGCTTTCATGAGAAAGAGGTGGGACGACCGTGTATATACCATGGCTGCAGCAGCAACTACTCTGTTCAGCATCTGAAGTCCTGCTTCTTACCCCCACCAACTGAAATGCTGCAGGAAACCACTAGAAGCAAGGCCTTCTGAGTAGCAGGACCAACCTTATGGAACATCCTCCCCAACACCATTCTATTTATATTGACCATAGGAAACTGAGTGACCCTGTCTTATGCTGAGTCAGACCACTGGCCCATCTAGCTCAGCATTGTCTACACCAGGGGTTCTCAACCAGTGATACGTGTACCACTAGTGGTATGCAGACCGCCGGCTGGTGGTACGTGGGTCCCTGGCTGCAGGGCACCCACCCCACACCGGAGCACTGGAACCGGCGGCTTGAGCTCTGCAGAGCCTGCAGAACTCTAGCGTGCAGGTTTCCAGGGCCAGAAAAGGCCCTCCCACACACCCTTGCCCCCTTAGCTTACCTTTACAGGCCTCCGTTGAGGTGAAAATCCGGAAGTAAGTGCCGATGACGTCATCGGTACTTACTTCCAGTGGTACGTGGCATGGCGGCCGCCCAGGAGGTGGTACGCCATGCCGCTGGGGTTGAGAACTCCTGGTCTACACTGACTGGCAGTAGTTCTCCAAGGTTTTAGGTGGGGGAGGGTTCCTAAGCCCTCCCTGAAGATGCCAGCGATTGAAACTGGGAGCATGGAAAACATGTGCTTTACCACTGAAGTGCACTCTTTTCTTATTCTGTGGTTTTTGTTGTGGGGTGGGTTTGCTGTTTGTCTTTAGCAATGTTTCCCAAACTTTTTTGACCCGCGGCTCCCTTGACCATTGGCGACCATTGGCCGCGGCTCCCCATTACATTATGTTGATGCCTGCCAATTGGCATTGCACTGTATTCCAAGAGGATTCCGTGGCACTCCCCTGGCTGGTATCCGTGGCTCCCCTGGGAGCCATGCCTCCCAGTTTGGGAGCCACTGGTTTATTGATTTGTAGTTTGTGTTTATTGTTTTAATGAAGGACAGAAAACTGCAGCAGCCTGCCATTTCAGATCAGAAGCAGCAATCCAATCAAAGCACTTTTCAGCTCCATCCACAGTGGACATTCCATGCATTTACGAAGAAGAGAGAGAGGGAGGGAAGCTGTCTTGTCAGATGCTGGCAAATTGGCAGAAAATGCTGGAGACAATAAAAGATAAGGACAGATAAGCTGGGAGAGGCTGAGTTGTAAAGAACTTTAAAGGTGAAGGTCTGCACTGAAGGTGATAAATCAAAGGAAGTCAGCAAAGACAACCAGATTGTTTTAGTCTTCAGCTTTTGAGAGAGGAGAATGTTCTTCTCTACTGCAATAATAGGGTGGGGAAAAATGGATCTAGCTTTATGCTATGACAACCTGAATTCTTGACGTGCAAGGAGGACATTTTTTCCCACAAGACAGACAATCTATTTTAACCTTTCTATATTGCTAAAGATCAACACTTAATATTTATAGATCACAAACAGTGCTTATTTTGTTACATTTGTAAGTTTTCATTCTTCCATCGTAGAACCCAAGTGGCACACACATGGGGTTCCCAGGCAAACACCCTTCCAGGCATTGACCAGATTTACACCTATTCATTTCAGCAATGTGACGATATCATGTTATGGTTAAAATTTGTGGCTCCCCCTATTTTTTGTCTATATTTCATCTGTTTTGAATTGTTCTAGCACCCTAGAAATGTATGTGATGTCTCCGTATCCTGAAGGGGCTACTGACTCATTTGAAGGTAGTAGCCATGTTTGCCCTGTTGTGCTGCAATTTATTATTTGAGCATTTCACAGTGCAATCCTGCACAACTATAGACCGGTGCAGCTAGCGCTCTGCCGGCCTAGGGTGTCATAAACATGCCGTAAAGCATGTTTTCGGCACCCAGAGAGTAAGTGGCGCTGGTGCGGAGGCCGACACCTACCTGGACCTGCATTGGCTGCCGCAAGTAAGTACTGCGACGGTTAGTGCAGGGGGCGTGGGGAGGGTGGGCAGGGGTGGCGAGGGAGGGGGGCCATTGGCCAGTCCAGGCTGGGAGGGGGTGAGAATATTGGCGCTGAGATGCGCAGATATCCTGAGCCCCATCGTAGCCCGGGCCAGCCTTATGTGGCCTCCCCGGAAACACACCAGCTTCAGAGCTGGCGTGCATCCGAGGAGGCCCATTGCAGCCTATGCCGCTGATGTCCCCTTCTCCCATGGTGCACCCAGGCCTAGGACAGGGTTTCTCAACCAGAGGTACTAGTACCACCTGTGGTACTTCGGCCAACTGCTGGTGGTACTCGGACCACCAGACCACCTGAACCCCACTCTGACGTGACGCTTTTGGCGGCGCGTTTTGCTCCCGAGAGGCTCCTGCCTACCTGCGTTTTCTGGCCTTCGAAAACCTGTAAACCTGGAAGTAACTGGTGATGATGCCATCACCAGTAACATCCGGTGGTATGCAGCAGAAGAGTGGTGCTGGAGGTGGTACTCGGCTAGGAAGGGGTTGAGAATCCCGCAGCCGGCCTATACTGTAGTTACACAGGATTGGGCTGTTATTCTTCCCCAACTGACCAGTAAACCAGGGCCTGGTTTTGAGCCAGCTCACTGAATTCCACTTTTTTTGCTTTATTGCTCCTGACATCTCTGGCTAGCTTCAGCTCATACTGAGCTTTAGCATTCCTGATACTCGCTCTACTGTCTGTTACACTCCTCCCTGATGATCAGTCTTCAGTCCCATCTTCCATTTCCTATAAATGTTTTTTTTTTTAAAACCTTCAACTCGCCACTAAGATTCTTGTTCAGCCCTACTGGCTTTTTGAGGTGACTCCCCTTTTACTTTCTCATAGGAATTGTTTTTGGCTGCACC
Organism: Plestiodon gilberti rubricaudatus; assembly: GCA_026170595.1. NCBI lineage: Eukaryota > Metazoa > Chordata > Lepidosauria > Squamata > Scincidae > Plestiodon > Plestiodon gilberti. The sequence continues at coordinate 18,917,140 of JANXHW010000002.1, read as the reverse complement.
TGTAATAGATGCTTCTTTAGGAGTTCCCATCCATCTTGGGCCCCTTTTCCTGTTAGTTCATCTACCCATGGAATCCTACCGATAAGTTCTCTGAGCTTATTAAAACCAGTCTTTCTGAAATCTACAGTACATATTTCACTGCATGTTCCCTTTGTTTCTTATATATGATTGAGAAGAAATCCAACAGTTCACGATCACTTTCCCCTAAAGTTCCTACTACTTTGACCTCATTGACCAATTCCTCCCTATTGGTTAAGAACAGGTCAAGGATGTCCTCTCCCCTTGTTCCTTCTACTTTTTGGAAGATGAACCAGATTACAGTATATTGTCTGCAGGTCCTCTAAAAGGAATTTTATCAGGAGGTACAAAGTTTCTTTTGGGCCTCAAAGGGGGAGGGGGCAAAACAGGGCCGGAGGGGGCCAGCATCAGCTGGAAAAGTCTCCGAAGCCCAGGTCTACCAGGCTTCCTAATATGGAGCTCAGGTCTACCTGTCTGGTAGACCTGGCCCGGCCACCATCTTTCACTCTCCACCATGAGGCCAGCTGAGATCCCAGGAAATTTCTGGGGGCTCTCCTTTGGCTCCTGGGCCCCCTTTTTGACCCTGGGTCCTGGTACAATTTATTTATTTATTTACAATATATTTTTTTTATCCCGCCTTTCTCCCCGAAGGGACCCAAGGCGGCTTACAACAGAAAAGAAAATACAATACAAAAAATACAATACAAAAATAATCACATTTTAAAATAGTAAGAAACAATTAATGAAAATTAATAAAAACAGTATCTAAAAATTGATTCAAAAGATTATTGCTACAATTAAAACAGGAGCATAAAAACAGCAGCACCCCCACCTGTACCAGCGAGATGTTAAAAAAGGCAAGGGCTCAGAAGGCTTCTTTGATCAAGAAGGTTTTTAAGCCTCGCTGGCAAGTGTTACCCCTTTTACCTCCCCCCCTCTCATGGGCCCTGATTGTCTGTATTGACAGAAAAAGGCTCTCTGGGGTAACATTTCTCAGCTCTAGTTGAATTTTATCAGGGCCTGAACTTCGGACCTTTGGTATGTGTTCTACCACTGAACCACAGCCCTTCCACTAAATGAACAAAACAGAAAAAAGAATGGGGAAATCCTGCCCCCTCGCATGATTTCTAATTAAGAAGTCACCATTGCTTCCTTGAATATGTACATGCTTTTCCAAAGGAAATTGTTGTATTTATTTATCGTAGTTTTGTTGCAGAAAGGAAATATTAGGGGTGAGAAGGAGGTATGTGTTGGAACGCTCTCAGATTACAATCATTGGTCAAAGAAGGCGAAGATCTGATGAACACATTGTTCTTTCCACGTCTTTTAAAAACTGTCCCTTTAATGCTGGCACTCTCTAGGGAAGCATAATCTTGCGAAGTTTCCTCCTGGTCCCAGCTTGACAACAGTCCTTGTTTCCAACAGTTCTACACCTCTTGGGCAAAAGCTGTTACCTTGTGAATGAACCACAACACATGTAGCAGCCAGCACTGCATTTTCTGAACCATAAGTCTGCAGAATTGTGAGTCCCTCTTCAAATCATTTTGTCATTGATGGTTTTCTAAAGGATGGCAAGATTTATGATATGATAAATTGTATTTTTAAAAAAATTACTGTACAGTTTCTCATTGTTGGAATAAGTTGATCTTATACTTTCTTTCACCTTATCAATGTGGTTTAGTTGCAGGATGACCTAATTGTATAAAAACATAGTTTTCATATTTTTTGCTTGTCGAAATATTCATATACAATTCCCAAATGTATTGTTTAAACAATGCACACATATCAAGCCTCCTATTTCTTTAATTTTCAAAGGTGTTTTAAATCTGAGAATTGAATTTTTAATTTCATTGATCATAAAATAAGAAATAAAAAGAGCTTGGGGAAAAAAAGCTTTCACATATTTCCATGGATGAGTCTTCAATCTTAAGTAACTGTACAATTCAAAATAAATCCAACTGAAGTAACTGAAAGCAATGAGACATAGTTTTTCTGAGTAAACATGCATAGGACCAGGCCTAATCATCCTTTGTTTCTTTTTTAAATGATTAAAATAATATTTATTAACATGAAGCATTTGAGGAAAAACACGGAATGGCTCAAAATGTACTAAGTATAACCTTTTAAAGAAAAAAGCACTCTTGATATTACCTCTCTGATGTCTTTGGAGATTCCACTGGGAAATTCTCCTGCCTAAACCACATTGAAATGAATATGAGCTTACAAGAACGGTATGCCCTTGATCCACTCCTAATCATTTCTGAGGAGTTTGTAGCGGATTGGGGCCTTTGTGCCTTAAAAACATTTACATGAATTATGTGGCAAATGGAATGCACCAAATACAGCATAAATACTCGTTGTTATTGAGGAATAGATTTCCTATATCTTTCATTATCTTGAGGAAATGAGGCACCAAATAAAAACTGCGGAAATGGGAAACAATTGCAGACAGGAAAAGTCCCACACCATGAAGGTATCCGTTTTTCTCCCCCCCTGCTGTAAATATAAATCTCCAAGTCCACATGCCTTTCAAAGTCAAGACAAAATGGCTTTGGGGGATTTTTGCACTGCAAAATATCTTATCTGTGCTTCTCACTTTCCTTTGAAATGTAACAAACCACTGAGAAGTTTCCTCAGATTTCCTAGATCAACAACCTTCAAACTTCTTAGACCCACAAGGGCAGGACCCACCTTTTATCCCAGGCTTCAGCTTGGGACCCATTTCAAATTTGGACCCTCTGTGTCCATCTCTTTCCTTTTTAGGCAGGCCACAGGCAACAGGCAGCCAGCCTCCTGTAATTTTAATTATTGCGTCAAAGAGGAAAAGTTAGCCGATGCAGCTTTTTGGATCCCTGTGTAACAAGTGACAACTGCTACCATTCCATGCTTGACATTACTCTTTAAAGTAAAGGCGTTCTATGTTCTCCATCTGATTTCTCCCTATCCTCCAGTTTCTCTTTTAAAAGAAACCCCAAAATTAATGAACAAAAAAAGAAAATAACGGTGAGTCACTTCAGTGTGACCCACTTGTGGTCCCACACCAGCAGCTGGAGACATAACTGATATAGCATTTCTTACACACACACACGCAAACAAACCCCATAAATAAAACATGGTGGGGATGCAAACTGATATAGCATTTCTTACACACACACACACACACACACACACACACACACACACACACACACACACACACCATAAATAAAACATGGTGGGGATGCTACTACTGTGATTGACCTTTGGTCAAGGTGTGACCCATTTGTGGATTCCAACCCACAATCTGAAGGCTGTGTACCAACAAGATTCTGGAGGCTTTTCCACAAAATTATTTTTGATACGTTAAATGTACAGCTGTTCTCATTGACCGCATGGGATCTAGATGGCTTCCGTCAAGGTAGTGTTTCCGTTACTGGGATATGAAGTTTTCTGAATTTCTAAGGCACCATGTTTTGTCCTGTGGAAAATGTGATCCTCCCCCCCCCTCCAATATGTTTTACTATTTTCTCTGCCTAGTGTGAATCTTATGGTACCCATGGATGGGTCTGTAGCTCAATGTTTGCATGTGGAAGGTACAGTTCCTGGCATTTCTAGGTAGGGTTGGCTAAGAAACCCTGTAAAGCTACAGCCAGTGAGTACTGACCTGGATAGATACATGGTTTGGCTCAGCAGAAAGCATCTTCACAGACCTATTGGATAGTGACTGATATGAATGATGCCTAGACCAGAGAGACTACAGTGTTGCGGCTCAGGGACAAAGGTGTGAACTGAGAAGTCTCCACTTCTACTGCCACCTCTATCAAAAACTTAACAAGCAGCTCTAGGAAGCCATCGTTTCTCAGACATAGCCCCATATCTGCAATGTACATCAGAACATGAACAAGAAATTTTATATAGTCTTAGTTATAAGGATTACACATTATAAATGTCTGAAGACTCAAGAAGTGCTATATAATATGACTGTTTTGTAACTTTGATGCAGGGGAGCTTGGGAGGCTGAGAGTTCTCTCATGGAACCATTCCAGAACAGAAGCTCTCACCTATGGGAATGTATTCGGCCCCGGATTTATGTTTTCTTAAAATGTGTGTGTGTGTGTGTGTGTGTGTGTGTGTGTGTGTGTGTGTGTGTGTGTGTGTGTGTGTGAATAGCAATGTATATACAGGTGGGCCCCCATATCCGCTGGGGATATGTTCCAGGGCCCTCCGTGGATACTTGAAACCGTGGATAAGAGGAAACACCCCCTCCATGGTTTCCTGAGGGACCCCCACCCTGCCTCCCCTGCAGGCAGGCATGCTTCCCCCCCCCCAGCTCTTATTTTTCTTTCAGCCAGCTTTGTTTCTTCCTTAAAACAAACAGAGAAGCAGCCTCCATTGCAGGCAAGTAGAACAAGACTAAGTCCTACAGAGGCTCTGTAAGGTTTCTGTTAACCTTGCAGAGCCTCTCTAGTACTTAGTCTCGTTCTACTTGCCTGTAATAAGCAGCCAGAGGCTGCTTCTCCTGTTTCTTTAAGGAAGAAACGAAGCTTACTGGGGAAAAAAGTAAAAGCCTGGGGGGTCCCCACGATCTGTGGATAACTGAAACCGTGGATGCCGAATCAGTGGATATGGGGGCCCACCTGTATTTCTTTGCAGAGAGACTACAGTGGATCCTCAATTGAAAAGAAGGTGTCCATTAATGCCAAAAATCCATGGACAGCCCAATCCTGTGTAAGCTGCAGTGGCCAGCCCAAAGGGCCGGCTGCTGAATCCTATCCAGGGGCAGCCGAGGTGCACTTCGAGGGAAGGGGATGATCATCCCCTTCCCTGAATGCAAGCAGCCTGAGGCCCTATGGGCTTACTCGAATGTATGCCCGCTCTGGAGCTGGCGTACATTCGAGGCCGGCGTGTAAGGCTGTACTGGGCCAGGAGAGGGCTTTGGATATCTATGGAGCTCGCCACCGATATCTCTGCCCTCCCCCGCCCAGTGCAGCTAATGGCTGCCCTCCCTCACCGCCTGGTCCGCTCTCTCGCCGCCCCTGCACCGCCTGGTGCAGGGCTTACCTGGTCCGGCGGGTGCAGGGACGGTGTGCCAGGGGATAGAGGGCCTCCGGCCTCAGCGCTAGTGGCCCTTACTCTCCGGGTGCCATAAACGCGCTTTACGGTGCATTTAAGACACCCAGTGCTGGGGGAGTGAGCGCTCCCCTGGCGCTAATCTACACAGGATTGCGCCATAAATCTGACTGCATTGAAGTCAATGGAGATACCATGTGCAAAACATATATAAGTAGTTTTTAAGGGAGCAGAAAACATCAGTTGTTTCCGAAGTCTGTTAAATCAAGCTCCATTAAATTGAGGGTTCACTGTAGTTCCACGCACACACACACACACACTGTAGCCACACTGCTCAGCTTTCCACCCACTAAAAGTGAGCAGAACGTGGATCACCCACTTCCTTACCTTGCTCCTGGCATGGCTTCTTCAAAAGCAGCAGCGCAGGACTTCCAGTTTGATTTACAGGGACCATTTGAATGAAGGAGTTCCTTCATTCATGCAGTCCCTTTAAATCAAACAGGAAGTCCCACATTTCCACAACTGAAGAAGCCATGTGAGGAGCATCGTAGGTGGCTGGTTTTTTTTTCTAATTGTGCAGAGGCGGAGGACCCGAGGCAGCCTCAGGTGGTGTTCCGGGTCATGCCAGCAGCCCTGGCTTTTCCTTTCCATTCTGAATACCAGTTGCAGGGAAGCAATGATTGCCATTTCAGGGAAGCAATGATTGGCCAGCGGGTGGCGCAGCGGGTTAAACCGCTGAACCATGAGCTGTCGATTGAAAGGTCGGCAGTTCAATTCCCGCGACGGGGTGAGCGCTCGTTGCTTGGCCAGCTCCTGCCAACCTAGCAGTTCCAAAGTATGTCAATGCGAGTAGATAAATAGGTACCGCTTGCGGGAAGGTAAACAGCGCTCCGTGTTCCAGCCGCATGCTACGCGCTGCGGCAAGGAGAGTCATGCCGGCCACATGACCACGGAGGTGTCTTCGGACAACGCTGGCTCTTCGGCTTTGAAATGGGGATGAGCACCACACCCTAAAGTCGGACACGACTGGACTTAATTGTCAGGGGTCACCTTTGCCTTTTTAATGATTGCAGAAGCCCCAGCATGTGGACTTCCAAGAGGCAGCTGGTGGACCAGGTGGGCATTTGGCCGGATCCAACAGGGCTTTTCTTATGTTCTTATCATGTTCGCATGCATGGAGCCTGTGAGATGTTTTGAGAATGTTGCGGTTGGAGCTGTTCCTTGGCCCGAGTAATGAACACAAGGCTTCTTACACAGTGCTTTATGGCTTGAGGTTTATTTATTATTTGTTTCTAAATATTTGTACCCCATTTTGAAGAAACATCCAAAGCAGCTAATTATAAAAATCCAAGAAAAAAAATCAGGAAATTAAAAATGAAAACTAGAATAATAAAACCACCATAAAAAAAGAATCAGAACCAACTGCCAATACACAATGGAGACCAGCAGGCATAAAGAACACACACAGTTAGGGACACAATAAGACGTCTTCCACCCCCAGTCCATCCAGCTCACAGCTGTCTGCATTGATTGGCAGTGGCTTTCCTGGGCCTTTTCCAGCCTTTCCTAGAGATGGATCTTGGGATCCTCTGCATGCAGAAATGGTCCATGCTCTCTAATATCCACTATACTCTCCATGCTTCCCCAGGGTCTGTTATTAGTGACATATAAAGTGAAGGGGGGCAGTTCTTCCCCCATAACACGGCCAATGAGGAACAGATGCAGAGAAGAACATAGGAGGGGCATTTTACCACGTCAAGACCATTGAGCCATCTAGCTCAGTACTGTCTGCTCTCCAGGATTTCAGACAGAAGTCTTTTCCAGTCCTACTTGGAGGTGCTGGAGATAAACCTCATAACATCTGCAATGCAAAACATGACCACTATCACGGAGTCCCCTCCCCTGCTGATATAGCTACATCCAAATATGGAGCACATCATACCCTCAAGTTGGGAATGGACAACAATCATTTGTCTTGTTCATCATCTCCAACAGCCTGTGAGGGAACTGAAATGGCAAGAAGGTGCTTCCTAAGACACTCTGAATGTATCCTGTTGAAGCCTGTTGGGTGGATGGGAGATTGTCTAGGACAGGGGTTCTCAAACTTTTTAAAACCGGGACCCACTTTTTAAAATGACACTCTATCGGGACCCACCTAGCTTTACGAGTCTCTAAAGGTGACCTAGAAATAAATAAATAAATAAATTTATAAATAAATTATATATATAATTTGCAAGTAAAGAGCTCAGCTGCTTGCAGGGTAATTAGCAGCTATCTTGCAAACTGCAGGAGCTCAGCTCTTTGAAGGGCAATTAGCAGCTATCTAATTTTTGAATAGCCTCAGGGCTTGTGGCAATTACTTATCTGATCTTTCCATCACCTGGGACCCACCAGAAATCAGGTCCCGACCCACAGTTTGAGAAACACTGGTCTAGGAAGCTCTTATCTACTATTCGGAGAGCAAGAGGAAATATGCTGAACAAACAGAGGCCCAACATGGGATTTTTCTCCTTCTAATGCTGCTAGCATGTCCGCTGGGAAGGCAGGAAGTATGCTGATGCTGGGTTCTGAATAGCAGCTTGGACACTTTTTTTGGCACTAAATAAATGTTTCGTAAGACATCCATAACCTCTGGGAGTGTCACAACTTTGTATATCAAAATGCTTCCGGTAGTTGGACTACGTTTTCCGTTGGCTTTGCACCAGCCAAACCCTTAATTATCTCAAACTTCAGATAAGGCGTTGCGACTTTTTAAGAAAACACCTAAAGATGAAATTTGATACATGCAAATGAGTTTGCATTCAGGGTGACAGCTGTGGTCTTCAATTATGGGAGCAAGGAAGGTAGTATGAGAAGACAGGATACAAAGAGGAGAATAAAGCGAGAGCTTATTTCCTACAGATCAGCAACAGCAGGATGAAAAGAGAGATACACAGAAACCTTTCATCTGTACTGCCTGTTGTGGCACCAGAAGCCCTTTACACTATTATCAGTGGTGTTAGAAGCCAGACTTCTGTGTTATAAAAGAAATGTGCCCTTCCTCGATATGCAAATCTTTTTCCCATGAGCACATGTAGCCACAGCTTTAAAAATACTAATAAAAATAGTTCACATTCAAATAGCACATTTCAAGTGTTCAAAAGGCTTCATATACATTATCTCATCATGCCTACGACAACTCCCGATTAGATTTACTATTATTGTCATATTACAAGGGGGAGGCTGGGAAGATAATCACTTGCATAAAGCCTCCTTATGAGCTCCTGACGGAAGTGATACATGAACTACAGATTTATTATTATACTGTATATTATTATATGTAAATAATAATAATAAATATTCTTACAAGACACAGGATATATGGGTATAGATGCCATGTATTTTTAAAGCCAAAACAGTGATTAAAAACAATTTTAAAACACTGGATCACAGATCTTCAAACAAGTTAAAAACTGCAATCAGGTATCAAATACAATTAAAATCCAAGGCTTGAGATGTGCAAAACCGACGTTTCGTTCCGGAGCTAGGAACTTTTTCTAGGTGCAATCACAGAGATTGTATACTTGACAAGCAGCAGCATAGAATCACCGGTTTAAAAGATGAAAAAAGGAGGCTAATTAGCAGCAAAACTCAGAACACATTTTAAATGTATTTGATACCTGATTGCAGTTTTTAACTTGTTTGAAGATCTGTGATCCAGTGTTTTTAAATTGTTTTTAATCACTGTTTTGGCTTTAAAAATACATGGCCCATATATCCTATATCTATACCCATATATCCTGTGTCTTGTAAGATTATACCTGGCCATGAAAGCTTCCACTCTACAATAATAAATATACTTTATTCATTGCATGGAGGACAGTGCAAGCATGCCTATCCGCCCAAATACCTGTGGCCTCCATTCCAATACTATTCCCACCTCTGCCACTCACATGGGGATGAAATGTGTGAATGCTACCAACTTGTGTGAAATCTAATGCACGTAGAATAAAATCACATAGTTGATTTCTTTCCGTCATTGAACCATTTGCTCATAGGTGGCACTGCACATTTCCCCTCTGTGAGGATAGGCGGGGTCAACGGGTGTGGAGACAGTGTGCTGTGTGGGCAGGAGGACAGGTACGCTTGAGCACCCCCCAGAAGCGTTGCGGGGGGACAGCGGGGGGCTCCTGGGTGACAAGTGGGGGTGACAACCACACTGTTTTGGCGGCAGGAACAGCGGGCGGCAACAGTGGCAATGTGTTTGGCCCACCCTGAGTCTCTGAAGGGAGTTGCAGCAGCGGCGGCAGTGACGTCACTTCCGGTGGTGACGTCACAGGGGGTGGCATAGCGATGCCACTGAGCACCCCACTGTGTGATGGACCAGAAGGCATCTCACCCCATCCAGCCCACCTTTTAGTCAATTAGCTGCACCAGTAAAAAGGTTTTTTAAAAATTAACAAAAAAATTAACAAAAAGGTTTTTTAAAAATTAACAAAAAAAACTGTAAAAAGATTTTTTAAAAATTAACAAAGCATGATTTGGATATATATATATACACACACACACACCGTATTTCTTCGATTCTAAGATGCACGTTTTTTCTAAATTTACCAATTCAAAAAAGGGGGTGCGTCTTAGAATCGATGATGAAAAAATTCCCCAAGGATTTATGTGCAAATTGCACCCCCAAAACGCCACCTTCTTACTTACCGGGGCTGGTGGGGGCTTCGGGGAGGTCTGCGCAACCCTCTGCAGGCCTCCCTGATCTTCAGTTCGGCGAAAAACAGCTGTTTTCAGCCATTTCCGGTTTTCGCGAAAACAGGAAGTGCCCGAAAATAGCTGGTTTTTGCCGAACTGAAGATCGGGGAGGCCTGCAGAGGGTCACGCAGGCCTCCCCAAAGTCCCCACAAGCCCCAGTAATAAAGAAGAAGGTAACGTTTTGGGGGTACAATTTGCACATAAATCCTTGGGGAATTTTTTTTCCCTGCTGGTGGTAGCAAAATTAAACGTGCGCCTTAGAATTGATGGCGCCTTAGAATGGAAGAAATACGGTGTAAAGAATGAACTACGGTACATTTGAATATGGATTACTGAGATAGTGTACAACTACAAGGGATAATAACAGATGTAAAGTGAGAGGGAAGTGGTTTGAACATAATCTACTCCATTCCAAAGCATGTGAACATCTGAAATTGCTTTACACTAAGTGGGACCATTTGTCTCTCTAGCTCAATACTGTCTACACTGTCTAGCAGTGGTTTTTCAGTGTTTCAGACAGGGATCTTTCCAAACCCTGCCTTAAAACAACAGGGATTAAACCTGGGACTTTCTGCGTGCGAAACATAGGCTTTACCACTGAGCTATGACCAAACCCCAATTTGTTTCCAGAGCAGCAAACATATGCTTGGGAAAAAGAGGAGCTTTGACAGAGTCTAACAAAATAACAAAAAGAAGAGGGCTTGCTTTGATTTCTTATATTCTTGCCCATATCTGATCCTAACTATAGCAGTGTTGGTAACACAGGACAAAAATACGGCTATAATCCTATGCACAATTTCCTGGGAGTCAGTGAACATGGTGGGACTGACTTCTGGGTAAGCATGCGTAGGCTTGCCTGCATGTCATCCTTTCTTTTTTCATAGCAAAGGCGGCAACAGTTCATATCCTTGGTTGGCTATGAGCAAGCCCCATTGAATTCAGAGGGCTTAAGGCTGTTATTAAGCTTTAAGTACCCACAACAGCACCTGCCCATATTCTTCCCTCCCTAACCTTGTCTGTCCCTCCTTCTTTTATTTCCTCATTGTCTATTTTCTGTTATAAGCTCCTTGGAGGAAGGTTACCCAGGTTAGCTCTGTACAGTGCCAGATTCCCAGAGGGGTTGGATACTACATAATAGTAATAGTAATAGTAATAGTAAAGTGTACTGAAAGGTATAAACAGAGAGGCAAGAATTGAGAGAGAAAACAGTATACAGAGGCTTGTTTTTGTTGTTCAGTCGTTAAGTCGTGTCCGACCCTTTGTGATCCCATGAACCACATCCCGCCAGGCCTTCCTGTCCTCCACTATCTTCCTGATTTCGCTCATTTTCATGTTCGTTGCATCGGTGATGCTGTCTAACCATCTCATCCCCTTCTCCTTTTGCCTTCAATCTTTCCCAGCATCAGAGTCTTCTCCAGAGAGTCCTGTCTTCGCATTAGGTGGCCAAAATATTTGAGCTTCAGCCTCAGTACCTGCTACTTTACAATATATTATTGTATACAATATACAATATACTATTGGCCCTGAGACCAGCATGCTTTCTCCTTTTTTCACAAAGAGCAGCTGGATTGGGTCCTTTACAAATGGAACCACGGCATGGGGGTGGGAGTTAACTCTCTGCCTGTGGCATGATCTCAAGCCAGATCAGCCTCTTCCTGTGTGGCAGTTTTTTTGCCCTGGGACAGGCAGGGGAGGAGAATCTGAATTGGGACTGGGAATGTCAGCTCTCCTCCCCTCCCCACTCCAAGGGCAACCTGATCTGACTCCTATTTATTGAATTGGAAACAAGCACACTAGTCTCAATGATGGCTTAATAATGTCATGTCTAGTTCGACCCTCAAGGGTAACTTGTTTGGTTCCACCATGGTATGGAAGATATTTATGGCCATCTTTTGAAAGGGCCAGACCGATTGCTCCTGAGAAAGTATTGGGTCAATAAAACCTTTAAGCACACTTCTTCTTCTTCTTCTTCTTCTTCTTCTTCTTCTTCTTCTTCTTCCTCCTCTTCTTCTTCTTCTTCTTCTTATTATTATTATTATTATTATTATTTAACGCCCTCCATGAACCTGGCACCTTACAGAGTTAACATGAATAACCAGACTCCAAACAGCTCAGGCCAATAAACCATGCTCAGTACATCTTGAGGTTTCTTCTCTTCGTTCTTGCAACTCATGCCCTCCCATTTTCCATTTTCCTGGCCCTGAGAGCTGAGACCCAAGTTTGTTTGTTTTTTTACAGATGATACATGACATGACTAATGCTTGCCTTTGACTATTCGTTCAAACTCTCTATGGAAGGCAGCATTTATATGGAATGGAAGATGTTTGCTACCTTTCTTCTTGTGGCAGCAAGAATTGTGTTGGCTAGATTGTGGAAACCTCTCTTGGTGCCTATTCTTAAGGAACCAACCATTGAAAGCACTCAACATTGTGAGAAGAGAGAACTGGATGAGCAGCATAGCCTGTCAAAGTGGACGAATGAATGGGATTAATTAATGGCCTTCTGTTTAAAATGTCAACGTTCCATTGTAAAATGAAAACATTGGGAATACGACTAGATATTTTTGTATTCATTAAATGATTGAATATTTTAATGTTAACTAAAAGTGTACTGGGAGGGTCTTTGTGCTTCTCGCATCACACCTACTAGTACTGGACTTGTAATTTGCGCTTATCCGTGATCTGAAGTAAGGCCGACAGAATTCTCCAAACTAACTGCACCGGACTGAAGCCTAGTTGTCGCTGTGCGTATAATCAGTGATTTCAATGGTGGGGTGAGAAAGATGTGGAGGAATCTGAAAGGGGGGGGAGACCGTAAGTGGCGTCGCCCCCTCCTCCCTGGAAGGAATCGTCCTGCCAAGGCAGCTACGAAGTTTGGCAGCCCCTCCGAGGCAGCGCCAGCACAGAAGGCGGTTGTTGCTTGCCTGCTTCCAGCTCCTCCTCCTGCTCCTTCCACGGTAGCCGAGCCTTTTCCATAGGCTGCTGCTGCCGCCGCTATTCTTAACTGCGGTGTTGCCTCCGCGGCTGCCAGGCCTTTGCCTCCTGCTCAGATCCAGCCACCTCTCCCGGGGTCGGATTTCCAAGCAACTCCCCGGGCAACCGGACTGGGCTCGCCTGGGGCGCGCGAGAGCTGTGGCCCAAGCGCAATCCCGGGTATCCATCCCTCCCGGTTGGAGGCGTCGCGTTGCTCCCGCTGCCTTTCCCCTCCCTCCCTGGCTTCCTGTTGGGGCTGCGCAGTCCTGCACTAGCGAGCGGGCGAACGAACAGGCGGAGGCTGGGCTGGGCCAGGTCAGGCCGCCTGGCACTGCGTGTTATTATGGAGAAACGCGGCGGCAGGATGGAGGAGAAGCGGCTTTCGAAGGTGAGAGAGCGCGCGGGGCTGGAATGGGAACTCGGGGAAGAGCCGGGCTCGGAGGCAACGGTGAAAGGCAGGCAGGGCGACTAGCCGCGTCTCCCGTGGGAGGCAGACCTCTCGGTCCTACTAGACCCCTGCACCCACGAGTAGCTTCCGCTGAGTCGGATGGGGCTTGTAGGGCAGCCTGAGCACGACTGAGTTCGCAGTCTAACACCGGCTTATTCAGAAGTGGGTTCCGAAGGGACTTCTTCCCAGGGAAGCCACATTGGGAATACTGAGCTGAGCTCTCTGGCTAGGCACTGCCCCCACCCTTTCATTTTGTACCCCCCTCCCTGAAGCATCGTCGAGAGCCTATTTCCAAAGTTCCCGCTGTGCGCCCGTTGCGGAGCCTTTTACTAAGGCCCCTTTCCTCAACTGTGTGCGTCTTACTAAGTGAGAAAGTGCCTTCCCCCTCTCCCCGAAAAATGTCCTGATGATGCCCAATGAAAGGCTCACCGGAGCAGAGCACCACTCCAAACGAGAGCCCTGGATTGACCCTCGGTGGTGGCAAACAGCTGGTCACGCTCTCTTTGAATGCTTTGATGGGCTCCTGCCAAGTGATCCGCAAACCACTTCGGCTCATGTATTCTGTGGGGGTGGCAGCAGACGAGCCACGCTGAATCCCAGGGGAACTGGCTTCCGAGGGAAGAGGCTTTTAGTACGGGAGAATGAAGCAGCCTTCAAGCCGCAACCGCTGGTTTACGTTGCGATTGGTCGCTCTCCGCGCAATGGCCGTGCGGGCGGAAGGGGGGGGGATTTTTCTTTAATTGCCTAATGTGGACCTCCGCTTGTTTTCCAAGTGAGTCTTCGGGAATGCTGCCGATTTATCATAATTGAGGATTGCAGCTGGACTGGGGCAGTCTTTGGCCAGAGTGAGAGGGCAGGAAGGACCTGTAAGTGAAAAGGGTGACTCAGAACTATTGCTTTTCCTCTTGGTCCGCTCTCTCTCTCTCTCTCTCTCTCTCTCTCTCAAACATGTGGAAGTGGTTTGCAGCACTTGTGAAAGTAACCTGGGGTCATTGCCAATGGCATCTGGTTCGGACACTGGCTATCCAGATGCCTTCAGAGTTCTGTTTGTTTCAATGGGCCATTTTTTAAAGCTCACTTTTAGAAAAGTCGGCTCAGAGTAAGAAAGTAGCATAAACCAAGAGGGACAATTGTGGGAATCTTAAGCTCTTTCATTGGCAGTGAGTCCCACTGAATGGGGTTTACTTCTGAGCAAATATTCATAGGACATTGTGCTGTGAAAATATCTCTTGAGCCCCCCCCCCCATGGGCTATTTGGGTCACCTGTGAATATGGCTAGTACTGTGTTGTATGGGATTGCATGTGGAAGGAGAATTGGATCCAGCCCGAATTTAGAAATTCTGTGGTGACTGCCTCAAGTGAATTCATTGCAGGACAACTAAAACATAACTGTATACCAGTAACCTAATATGCTTACACAGTCGTTTAAATCCCAATCCCATGCATGTGTCCTTGAAATTAAGTCTCATTGTGTTTGATGGGGCTGACTCCCAGGTCATGCATAGCAGCTGGGTAGCAAATATATCCACAAGAAACATAACTTTTTTTTCTGCTTCTATGAAAGCAGACCTGGGCCTGGATTCACAGGGGCAGGGGTGGGGGAAACCACTCACAGGCTACTCTTGTAGAGCTGAGCATATATTTTCCCCAATGGATGTTTTACATTTACACTGTAAAACACCAGAGGCACCTAACTAATGCAGCAATGTCTCTTTGGTGCCTCAATGGGAGACCTCCTGGGATTGCTGCATTTTGAGCTGCATGAACGAAAGGCAGGGCACACACATGCAGGTGTGAAGGTGAAGCTACCTGGGAGTAGAGGCGGATCCACACCCTATGCGTTCGCGTTGATCGCGTTCCGGCACGTTCCAAGAGCATCCGACGTGCCAAAAGTCGCCTCTGATTCCACTCAGGATGACATCCAGACTACACAGGGTGCGTGTTCTTTCTCGGCAAAAATATCTTGCCTTAATAATGTTGCAAGTTTCTTCAGCGCCAAATACTGGTGTTAGGAGGCGAAAACCTGTCATGCAGTTTAAAGGCGTTTTTTTCAAAAGCTTTTAAAATCTGGAATGTATTTTTTGTCGAATGCACAAATAGGCTTCTGGCATATTTGTTTAAAATGCCCCAGTTTATGCAACATTTCTTTGCAGACTTATTAATAATTATACAGTAATTTAGAATGATAACACAAATGTTTGTATCTGTTTGCTGTTACTAATTCATTCGGATGGCAGTAAGTGCAGAAGAGTTTGTTTGAATAGCAGATAGACTAGAAGGTGTTTTCTTCTTCATTTAGTAAGGGTTTGTTTGCACTTGATATCCTTTTTGGCCATTTCCAGATCTGTGCCAGTGTTGTGGTTCTGGGATACTGCATAGCTGGAAGAAATAAACAAGCAAAAACCTGAATATTATAATTTAGTGTAACTGTACACTGAGTCCTGGGAGGCATTTCTTTCTAAACAAGTGTAACTCAGTTCTGGTCATGTGCCAGCTTGATGCTTGAATGTCCCTCCTGTGCTTCTCTTTGAATGTGTCCCTGAAAGTCTGCTTCTTATCCACAACTCTCAGTGCGAAATGTTGGTGTAGTAGTGAATAGACTGTCAGATTTAGACTGAGACCCGAGTTCAGATTCCTCCTGATTATTAAGTTTACTAGGTGAACTTGTGTCTCGGTCAGTCTAACCAATGTCTCAGGGTGGTTGTGTGAGGTTAAAATTGGAGAGTGGGGTGGGGTGGGGGTGGCAAGCACCCTTCATGGATTCTTTGCTGTGTTACCATAGTAAAATCATCATAAAACATTTTCCGTTTACAAGGAAATCTGTATTTTCGTCCTCAATATTATACGCAGCAACAGAACATCAAATGCTTGTTATAGTTTGCCACTCTCAGGCTGCCTTACCCAGAAGAAGTAATGCTTCTTGCAGCTGTATTAGAGAAGGATGCTATAAATGCTGCATATACCGTATTGTCCCGAGTATAAGACGCACCTGATTATAAGACGCACCCTTAAAGTTTGGTGCTATTAAAAAATCTAATTAAATCACTGCCATTAAATTGCAACAGCCTGATTATAAGACGCACCCCTAGTTTAAAAACTTAAATTAGGAGAAAAAAGTGAGTCTTATACTCAGACCAATACGGTATTTTCACAGAAATCCTATTGACCATAACCAGATTGAAAAGGTTATCTCAACTGTATAGTGAAAAGATGTCATGTTCTAGTTTTGCATGGGAGGTTGGTTGCTGGACCCCGGTCACTACATGGGGATAGCTGGATCAGAACCATCAGCTTAGCACAGTCTATCTTGTTGCAACTGGTTAAGAGAGACACACCATCCTGTGTTCTGACATTATCCTTTAATAAAACACTAACCACATTTTTAAAATTATGGTTTAATTTTTACGTAACTGAATAATTAAAGTATCAGTGTCTGTCGGAGAGCTGTTGGCACACTACTGATAAGCTGCAGAAACTCTGTGAGGGAGAGAAGCTGTAGCTGCACTTTGAGTGGGAGTCAAGGTTGTCTGTCAGTTGAAGCGTGATGAGGCGAATGCCAGAGAGAGGCTGGACTGTGAAGGAAACCATCTAGAATGAGGTTTCTATCCAAGACTAGAACATATTGTATTGTAAAAAACCCCTTGGGGTTTAGAAAGCCTGCCTGTGTAAACTGCCTTTGAATTAAAGTCAGAGGAGAAATCTGATGACCAAAGAAAAGGCAGTATATAAATACTGGTGGTGGTTGTTAATTTCATACATTTCTAGACTTTTGTCATGACTTCACCAGTGCAGCTGTTTGGGATCATATTTTCCCTAAAATGTGGACTGAATATTTCTGCTTGTAGTTGAGTTGTTCATATGCAGCTCTCTCGACTTTCATTCGCTCCCTCTTCTTAATCTAACGATAAGATTGCAAAGTGGAGAGACATTTTTAAATAAAATAATGGCATCTCTCAGCAAATACTGCTGCAGTAGAGACGTTAATGGAACTTAGCACATTTCTAATTATTTAATGGCTACAGTACAAGCCAAACTGTGTTTTGACCTTGTATTTGTCAAGATGTAGTCAAATGTACTCTGGTAGAGAACAGGTCATAACTCCCCCCCCCCAATAAAATTTAAAACTATTAGTTAAAATCCTATCTAATCCAAAGTCAAACAGTTGCAGAAGAGTTACAGTTTCAAATCCAGACAAGGTCTACAGCGTTTTCAAGGAGTAAATGCATGCTTAAAAAGGAAAGTTTTACCTGCTCGTATAAACAAACTGAGCCCCGATAAAAAGGAATTCCAAAAAAACGCCATCATTGGAAAAAACTCCATTGGTTGTTTAAAGACAGCCTTGCCACAGAGAAGGTGGCACCTGGTGCAAGATCTCATTGTTGCACATGTAGGAGTAAGTGCCACAAGACTCTCTGCAACGGAGTAATGGAAACTATCCTATACATCAGGTTCTCAACCAGTGGTACTAATAACACCAGTGGTACTTCGGTCGACTGCTGGTGTTACTCGGACTGCCGGATCACCAGAACCCCGCTCTGACGCGGTGCTTTGTGTTTTCGCTCCCAAGAGTCTTCTGCCTTTGGCCAAGTGGCTTCTTGGGAATGCCGAGAAGAGCCCTCCCCCTCCTACTTGAAAGAAGGGCCCTCCCCCTCCTACTTTCCCCCCTCCGAAAACTTGTAAACCCAGAAGTAACTGGCAATGATGTCATTACCAGTCACTTCTGGTGGTACACAGCAGGAGAGTGGCGCTGGAGGTGGTACTCGGCTGGGAAGCGGTTGAAAACCCCTGCTATACATGCTTACTTGGAAGCAAGTTCCACTATGTTAGACTTGCAAACTAGCATGGCTACTTTTCTTGTTGCTTTACTTTTGACGGTGATTATAATATTTGGCATTTATATAACAGTGTTTGAATGTTCAAAGCGTTGTGCATAGATTATATCGGTCATCTTTAGTAACTCTGCAAGGTAGGTTAATATTATTATCCGTGTATAAGTGCATTGGGGGCAGGGGGGAACGCAGGGCTGGGAGTGTGTGGTTTGATTCTGTCAGTGCCCCCCCCCCCACTGCTGGTAGGGAGTGAAGGAGAAGTGAACTGTGGTTGCTGTCACCACACATTCAAGGGGGGGGGGTAGGCAAATGGCTGTGTGCACCTGCTCTTGGGAGGTGTCAGGGATTCCCAGACTTGTTCTGCAAGAGAGTCGGCACGTTACAAGAAACTGTAGCTGCAAGAAACTCGGCTACAAGGAAATTCTTCTCCCTCTCGCACAACACAGAACCAGGGGACATGCACTAAAATTGAGTGGAGGGAGAGTTAGAACGGACAAAAGAAAATATTTCTTCACTCAGCGTATCATTCATCTGTGGAACTCCTTGCCACAGGATGCGGTGATGGCACCTGGCCTAGATGCCTTTAAAAGGGGGTTGGATAGATTCATGGAGGAAAAGACCATCACAGGTTACAAGCCATAAGCAACCTCCTGGCTTCAACAGTAGGTTTTTCTGTGCCAGGTGCAAGGGAGTGACAGTAGGAAACTGGTTGTCTTGTTGGCTGTGTGCTCTTGGAGGCATCTGGTGGGGCCACTGTGTGATACAGAAAGCTGGACTAGATGGGCCTTTGGCCGATCCAGCAAGGCTCTTCTTATGTTTGTATGTAGAGTTACCCTGGTCTGCTTGGTCTCCTAGCCACCATGGTGTACAGTTAATCTACATCGTGTATGCACTAATTCAACTATGTGCACCTGGCAAACAAACAAAACAAAATGCACCAGAGGAAAACAATTTAAAAATGGTTCAAGCGATTCCACCCTCCATGTATTATGAAATACATGCCTCGGAGTGAGCCTGAGATTGGAGAATGATTGGAGAATTGCTGTTCTCTCAGTCATTCTTGGCTCCTGCTTGCTTTGTGTAGTTTTTAAAGAGACAGTAAACATTTGTTGGCTGTAAGGGATTTTCCAGATAATTTTGAATACATGTGGTTTTAGCTGTATGCACTGACTCTGGAAGATGTAGGCCGAATGTACTAACTCTCTCCTGAAAGGGCTTATTTGCATGCATAGGATTGTGCTGTAAATGACTGTAGTCAAGCCACTTCCTCTCAGCCTCAGTCTTCCCCTCTGCAATATGGGGAGAATAATACTTGCTTTACAGGGTTGTTGTAAGGATTGCATCAAGATAATACATATGAAGTCCTCTGAACACTCAAAAAGCATTAAACAAATATTCTTATTTTAAGGTTATGAACCCCTTTGGAGCAGGGAATAATTTCATTCCTTTTGCTTTGTAAACCTCTTTGAGAACATTCTTGTTGAAAAGCCGTGTAAAGAAAAATAATGTCCAGCACTGTGAGCACCTTTGGAAGGAGGGTGGGATAGAAATGTAATAAAGGAATAAAGGGCAAACCAGTCCTAAGAAATGGCTTCTTTTCTGAGGCTCCCCACTGTGACATTAATTTATTTGTTACATTTATATCCCACTTTTCTTTCTTTATGGAATTTAAGGCAGTGTAGATGATGAGTCCTTTGAGTTGGCGTTTGAACTGATGTCCCAGTCTAACATTCTGGTTTCATTCTTCTGCTCAAGTAATTAATTTAAAGGAGAGAACTTGGTTGGCTGGTTTTTTGTTTTTCCTTTCCAGACATTTCTAGTGTGGAGGCCTTTATAAATCTTTTTATTGTAGATCTAAGAGGAGTTGCAGTTGGCTTTTAATTTGTGCTCAGACGGTTTGGTTTCTGTGATTTACTATGAGCACAATCCTGACTTAAGGATCCAGCGGGTGGCCCAGGGCCGCCCGCAGGATCCTGTGCACCAGCTGCCCAGCGCGCGCCGGGCCAGAGGTCTACTCGGGGAAGGGGACACTCGTCCCCTTCCCCGAGTGTAAACCCAGGCCAGCACTATCGGTCTCCTCTGATTTCTGCCAGCTAAATAGCTGGCGGAAATAGAGGCCGTGTAACGGCGTGGATGCCATCCCCCACCTCCTCCCGGGCTGTCTAGGCCAATGGGCCCCCTCCTTCGCCTGGCCGGACTGCCTAGCGGCCGGAGACGGAACTCCTACCTTCCGCCTCCGTCTGCTTGGAGATCCGGCGCCGGAGTGAAGGAGGCCGGTTTTGCGCCAGCCTCGCTTACTCCCGAGTCGTCGCGAACGTGCTTTACGGCATGTTCGCAATGGCTTCCAGCGCCGGACCACTCGCTCCGGCGCCGGACCACTCGCTCCGGCGCCGGACCACTTGCTCCGGCGCCGGACCCATCTTCAGGATTGCACTGTATGTAAAATCTAGCGTCTGTGACATAATTTGGTAAAGCTTTTAATTGTCAAAGCAAATTTCTAGTAGGGTTGCAATATATAGTCAGTGGGTGGAAAGGATGCCCTAATTGGGCAGTGGATTATTGTATTAAGATTTTTATGTTATTTTGTAATGCAAGAGCTTACAATAAAATGCAGGGCATTCCGCTTCTCTGATACAGGAGGAAATGCCACTTCTTAGAGGGGCCCTCTGCAACACATATAGGCACGCCCTAAAAACAAAGTAGGCTTTCTTCAGACCTTTGTTCATATGCCAATTCATGCAGATTTAATTGATCAAAAATGTATACAGTTAACTAAGTGGTGGGCTAGACTCCCAGCCCTAGTTTCTAGCCTTTGCGGGAAAGATGCATTTGAAACCATTGAAGCATGGGCATTGAGACATAGGCACTGGTATAACAAATCTGTCACCCATTTAAGGGGCAAAATGTGCGTGTCCTATGTTGCTAAGCTCCCTCCTTTCCCTTTCAGTTTCAGGTATATTTTTCTGGTATGCAAGTATTATTCCTCTTGTTTTCCTGCCACCTCACCTCTAAAATTCTGACTGCTCTTAAAAGTATCTAATATGTACTGTTTCCTTGGACATCAGCAAAGTTACATGTAGGTTGAATGAATGCTACAGCGTAGAACTGAGCCAAGGCAGCAAGTGCTTCTTGCAATGGTTTTCACCTCCTGTGAAGAGGGCTCTCCCATTCACCAACTGGGGGGCACATAAGCAGGGCCAAGAGATTTTATCCACTGAGCAGGGAGGAAGGAATGCATTCCCTTCTTGCTTAGGCAGCGGAGTGATGTTCTTTGTTCTGCTGTGCTACGAGGTCAGGCAATGAGTTGATTACGGTGCAACATGTTGTAGAACCACAGGGAGCATCACTTTAGGTCTTTATCAGATGTAGGGGTTTATCAGATGTTTGTCTGAACGCATGTGTAGGTGAGAGTGGGATTGTAAGCTACTGGTCCTGTTATACATATTGGGGGGGGGGGGTGTCTGAAAAGCCCCTGGAATACCTTGCAAATTATTGTAAAACCTACTATATGCAGTATCTCCGGGACGAAGGGTTGCCAGATGTCATAATTTCCTGGATATTAAAATGTTATACCTAACCTCACAGATAACTCCCCTCCCCCCAAACCTCACCGGAATAACACCAAGCGTAGTTACTTGTCACCACTCGATACCGCCATGTCAGTTCAGACATTGCAGCCACTCAGAGAGGTGTGTGGGCGCTCTGAACTCTCCCAGCCACTTGGAATTGCTGCTGGGTGCTGCCAGTTAATAGAATAGTACAGGTGGGCCCCCATATCCGCTGGGGATATGTTCCAGGCCCCTCCGTGGATACTTGAAACCGTGGATAAGAGCGAACACCCCCTCCATGGTTTCCTGAGGGCCCCCCACCCTGCCTCCCCTGCAGGCAGGCAGGCTTGCCCCCCAAGCTCTTATTTTTCTGCAAGAGCCTCTCTAGGACTTAGTCTCGTTCTACTTGCCTGTAATAAGCAGCCAGTGGCTGCTTCTCCTGTTTCTTTAAGGAAGAAACAAAGCTTACTGGGGAAAAAGTAAAAGCCTGGGGGGGGGGTCCCCACGATCCGTGGATAACTGAAACTGTGGATAGCGAATCAGTGGATATGGGGGCCCACCTGTAGTGCAGTGTAATGGGCTTTTTAGCCAACTACCAGTTAATAGAGCTTTCCAGTGCCAAATATCACAGCTTTTACTGTGCTTGTGTAAATGCTGTCCGTGGAATTGTATGCACTTGTATAGCCAAGATCTGTGATTGCACAGACAGCGCCTGCTTGTGAACAGTTGGCATTCACGTTGGCTGTACAGAGTACACCAGATTGTACACCAAACATGTGTACAGAGGCTGGGATGGGGCCAGTGCCTGTAAGTGGGCATGTTCCTGCTCCCCCAGATGCATGTTCAGCTGAACATCTGAAAAGTGTTCCAATTCCCTCAGTGATGCAGGAACATATTTTGCCTCCCCAGGGGCAATGCTGCTTCGTTCTGCTATCAATGCCAACACTGCGTACCGGTATCCCAATCTAATTTATAGCCCTGGGACATCATCTTGCTCATTGTGGTTAGCCATCCATCCAGATTAGCTGGGATCGGACAGTGCAAAATAACAAAATGGGACCAGAGAAGTGGTGGGGGAGGGAAACACTGTGATATGGCTGTGATATGAACATTTTTAGGGGGGTGGTGTTGGTTGGAAGGCACTTTGCCATTCAAGCCCCCAATTCTGTCCTGGAGGCAAACTTTCACAGGCAAAACCTCACTGCAGTTTACCACCCACGCTGTGCCCTGGTGGCCTCTTGCGTTCAGTGTGGGCTCCTCCCACTCGTTTGTCAGTAGAATGCCAGATGGTGGGGGGGGGAGCGGAGCCGCGTACTGACTCAAAGAAAGTTCAGAACTTTTGCCCAAGTTATCCAAGTCCTTGGAACAGTGTCAGATGATGCAATCACTCCTGTCTGACCATCAAGATTGAGCAACCCAAGTTCAGAGTTGGGCTTATTAGCCTCGGGGCCTGATTCTTATTTAGGGTGTGACAAGTCCTGGGCTCGAATCCAAGCCAGGCTTGGTGAGGAAGAGAAGCTGTGACCAAGGAAAGATCCTTAACTCAGTAGTAGGACAGCCCAGCTGTTTTTCTTTGCATGCAGAAGGTCCCAGGTTCAATCCTCATATTTCAGCTCTTATTATTTTAAGATTTTTTTTTCAGTTTTCACCACTAAATACCCAATTTTTAGCAAGAGATGAAAAGAGTCACTCAAGGGCACAGCTTTGAGCTTCTTTGGTACTAAGTTGGGATTTTTGTGACTGTGTGTGGGTGGGCTGGCTTAATCTCGGGATCACTTTGGTGATCGTACTTAATGTGAAGTTGTAACATACTGAATGATTTGCTGGAGGGCAGGAGCTTGGAAGCTTACTGTGGTTGAATTAAAACAAAAAAGTACTGGGGGGGGGGAGAGAAAGAACGATGAAGCCCGAGTTAGTCCACGATGGGTTTAAAATAAACTTGAAAACTGTATCCCAGCAATGAAGCTTGGCATACCGGTAATTATTTGCAGTGTTTTAGTGCAAAGGCCAAAAATGGATCTCTGTTAAAAGATAAAATTAATTGATGGAGAATGCCTTTGGTACTTGTGGTGAAAGAAAGTTTTAGCCTCTGAGGTTTTGCAGAAGGCTTCTTTTTAGCTGTAGAATAGTGAAAGAAGGGATAATGAATACCTTAGTCTTTGAGAGCCTGGGAATCTTTTTCTTTTGGCATTGTGCTTTGATACTCTTGCTGCCCAGCTTTTTTCGGTGGAGCTGAAGTACAAACTTGCAGTATCAGTGTGGCTCTACAAATATTGAATGCAGTACAGTGCTGCTTTTCCTGTGAAGGTCGTTTGATTTATCTTCTTCTTTTGCAACATTTTACAGTGGTATTGGAGAAGGAAGGGAAATGGGCAAGTGGTGATTGATTTTATGAAAGGTCTTGTCAAATCTTTCTAATACTATGTATGGCACTACGTTTTTAAGAAACATTCTATTTTCACAATTGAATATCAGGTTTAGAATAAGGCTTGCAAATGCTGACTGCCCATAAATGTGGACTTTTTAGCTGTGTGTGTGTGTGTGTGTGTGCACGTGCGCGCACATATTGTTGCAGATGTGTACTGAATTTGTACTTAATGCTAGGGTATACACTCAGATTTGTACTGTGTCTGTTTTGCGATCCCAGGTATGTTTATTTGGAAATAGGTTTCTGTGATTTCACTTGAACTTTCTCCTATGTAAGCATACACTGGTCTGTATAAGCCTGCTGACATCTTATGTGCGCAGTCTGCTTTGAAATGCTGAAAAGGTTGATATCTGCAGACTTGTGCTATGCCAGATACATCTACTTTTCACATTATTACCGACTGTTGCATTCGGTTTTTAAAGCTTTTTCATTCTTGTTGGGTTTACCGACTGTTGTTATGGCCTTTTGGCTAATGATTGTAGGAGTGAGACTAGAATTTCCTCTTTAGGATTTCAACCTTTTGTTCAAAAGTAACAAGAAGGCAATCTTTATTGAGGCCAACTAAAAGATCACAGAGAAGTGAGTAAGCTCTTGAAAGTTTTCTTTACTTCATTTTGACTTTTTAGTGACTGCTAATAAAGGTATTATCATACTGTTAATCCTGGATATTTTTTTAACGTAATGGATCAATGTGGTTAGCTGTAATTTTTTGTCAGCGTTTCTGCTCTAAATTACCTGCAGGAATAGTGATGGGAGGTTTTGATCTCTGATAACTCTTGTAGTATGAGATACATAGAAGCAGAGAGATAGCAGTTGGAGAAGATAAGAAACTCCTGCTGAAGCCCTACAGCAGCTCCTTGTACTATATTTCTGAAGTACTAAGCAGAAACTTTCTCTTTTATAAAACTTTCTCCAACTATGAGAACTAGTTGCATGCTTTGCTTTAAAAATGATCAGAGTGATGAAGTGCTTATAATTCCACTTAGGAAGAGCCTTACAGCGCAATCCTATCTATCCAACTTACTCCACCGATGTAACCAGTGGGGGAGGGCAGGGCGGGAGACTTGGGAGGGGAGGGGGAATTTAAATCTCCTTTAAATCCCCCTTTGGAGGGGATTTGAATCCCTTTTCCATTCTGGGGCCTCCCGTTCTCGCTGCACCGCTGGTTACACTGGTGGCGTAAGTTGGATAGGATTGCGCTGTTAGTCTCTTTAAGGAGCCACTGCTGAACACAGCAGCTTTGGACGTTGAAGTAGTGAGAACATGTTTCTTGCGGGGATACAGCCCACCCAAACTGGGAGGAAGATGCCGTTCTGTCAGGCAGAGAGCACTGTCTTAGGATGTGGCTGCCAGATCAGCTTGCATCAAAGAAGGCACCTGAGCACAGGTGGATGGCCGGCTGGAGCAGCACGATCACTGCTGCAGAGAAGTTGGTATCTCAATATCGTATCCCGTTGGCCCCACAATATCCCAAGGAGATATTCCGGAAATGCATCTGCTGTGGGCACGCCCTTGGAATACACTTCAGAACATAATGATTCAAATAAGTGGTGGAATGCAGCACAGTAGCCGCTACAATGGTCAAATAAATGCTTCCGGGATTACAAATATCAATCTTCGGATGGAGGCATTCCATTAGAAGGCTGCTTCATTTGCAGAGTGCTCTTGTTCTCGCGTTCTTTCATCCAAAGCTACTGCGGTTGGACTATTAAGACCCAATCCTATCCGGGGCCAGCCCAGAGTGCATGTGCCGCTGATGGAGTGTGTGCCGCGTGCTATGGGCCAGCCGGGGACCAGGTAGCCCAGGAGAGTCTACTTTGTGGAGGTTGCCTGGTCCACAATGGGTCTCCTCAGACCTACACCAACTCTTTTGCTGGTGTAAGTCTGAAGAGCCTCTGGGGGTGGGTCTGGGCCAGGAAGGGGGGTAATCTGGCATGCGTAGCTGGCACCAAGATCCACCCCCTCTCTGGCCTTCCCCAATCCCTGTCCTGATCCTCCCCTGCTGCCAATTTACTGGCGACGGCAGAGGTTCTGCATCTGCCAAGCGCCCTGCCACGCCAGCATACACAATGGTGAGATCTGCCATTGTATCCCTTGAATAGGATTGAACCGTTGGATTTCTACAAATTTATGAAGTAAGGAGCTTTCTCTTAAGCATACTTCCTTGTTGTTGTTTTGCAACAAACTACTGTATAGCAAAAGGTTTTGGCTGTGTACAATGTTAGATATGTTGAAAAATTCGTTTGGATCTAAACTCTTTTCAAACAGCTACCCTTGTTTCTTCTGTAAGTCATTTGAACCGAAAAACTTGTAAATTGCTTGTGTGTAAGTTTATGTATGTTTAAATAGTATTTTAAAGGAAATGTGAAGCAATGCTGGTTAATGCAGCATTAAAGAAGCTAGCATGTTTCAATATGGCAATTATTTGTTACTACGGTAGTTAAAATTAAGAATTTGGTGCCATTTTTCTGAAGTGTAGAGTTAAATATGAAGCTTTAAATGTGTCCAGATTTCTTTTTGTTATCATACTGTTAATCCTGGATATTTTTTTAACGTAATGGATCAATGTGGTTAGCTGTAATTTTTTGTCAGCGTTTCTGCTCTAAATTACCTGCAGGAATAGTGATGGGAGGTTTTGATCTCTGATAACTCTTGTAGTATGAGATACATAGAAGCAGAGAGATAGCAGTTGGAGAAGATAAGAAACTCCTGCTGAAGCCCTACAGCAGCTCCTTGTACTATATTTCTGAAGTACTAAGCAGAAACTTTCTCTTTTATAAAACTTTCTGAAATTACAGGTTATATTGAAATCTCTCTGAAATTACTGAAATCTCTCTGAAATTGAAATCTCTCTGAAATTACAGGTTATATTGAAAAGGAAAATCAGTGCAACCCTTCAACTCATTGTGACCTGGATCAGAATTGATTCTAAACCAAATAGCCTGGGGAGAGGCCATGCCAAAACACTTTGTGAATATACAGCCATAGTTTTGAGTATTGACTGAGCTAATATGTACCTGAAATGTTGAAATATTGCCACCTACCTGGTGCTATAGTTAAGACACTTGGGGATTAGGAATGCTCTAGCTAAACAAAATGCTCAGTCATTAAAGGCCATTGAGGTCATGTGTTTACTGTCACAGTTTTCAGTTGTGTGGGTGAAGACAGAAAGGATATTTGTGAAGCAGCCTGGCTGTTTGGAAGCACGACCACTGAATTCTCATGATAAATGTACCTTTCTCTCTCTCCCAGAGTTGAGCTTGGAGTGGGTGGGTGGGAAGGTGCCACTAGTTTGCGAGGAAAAAAAAGTTGTGGGTGATGCCAACTAGAAAGTACAGGTTGATTACCCCTTATCCGGACATCCAAAATCCAGGCATTTTGGGGGCTATGACTTAAAAAAAAAATCTTTTCACCAGCACCTGGCTGATATAGCGCAAGGCATGCCGGCACAAAATTATAAAAAAATATTGTATACAATTACATCCAGGCTATGTGTATAAGGTGAACATGAGACATAAACAAATTTTGTGTTTAGACTTGGGTCCCATCCCTAAGATACCTCATTACTGTATATGTATGCAAATATTCCAAAAACACTGATGGTGACGAGTGCAGCTGTCTTCCATGAGAAGGGGACTTGTGTGTGTGTGTGTATGCTACGTATGTTGGGGTGGGGGAAAACTGGATCACAGATTTCTAAGCAGAGTCAATCTGGAGAGGCTATTTCATTTCTACAATGCAATGTAGAGATGTGCTGTCTGTAAAAACAACCTGACACCTAAGACAGACTTATTTATAGTAGGATAAGCTTTTGTGGACTACAGTCCACTTCATCAGATGCATGAAGTGTTACAGTACTCTTGTGTGCGTGCACGCAAGCGGGGGAAAGATAGAAATGAGAACTTCTGTTTTATTCTCCAGGTTTCCTCCGTTTGTTTTATATGGATTCTCTTTTCAGGAGGAAAAAGTTGGGATATACTGTATAGGGCTTTAAATAAATATGCGCTAGGCTGTATGTACAGTTTCCATACCCCAGTGTGACCCTTGAACTAAACAATTTGCTCACCCGGTTTCAGTTTATAATATTTATCATTTCTTGACACTTTTTTAAATGGCCTCCTTACAACAACTCTGTTAAGTAAGTATGATTATTTCCATATTGCAGCTGAGAGGATGGCTTGCCTAAAGGCTGATTCACACTAGCCCTTCCGTGCACGTTTGCTCTACTCTAGCGTCTGTACGTGCGTCTAGCAGTTCTCTGAACGTTTGCCCGCCTTCTTGAAGAAAGCGCAGCTGTGATTGGGTGAAGAGAAATGCGCTTCTCTGATTGGTGAGCTGCCTAGCACCGGGAGCATAAACGCTAGCTTAAACGCGAGCGCAGCAAAAAGATAAACCGAAACCATCTCTCCTGGCTGCGTTGTAAGCTCATGCTGCGTCTGACGCAAGCATGAAAAACGCACGAAAAGACCAAACGTTAAGCCAAAACGCGCACGCAAAGGGCTAGTGTGAATCAGCCTTAAGGCCACCTCATAGATTTATGGCAGAGGGACAATTTGAACTGGAGAAACCTTGAATCGCAACCTAATCTCATAACCACTAATCCACATCAGCTCTCATGGGCAACCTGTTGCTTCAGCGGGGATTAATTTGGTTCCATCATGCTTTTTACCCTCATTTAGAGAAAAAAGCTGAGTGAGGCTGCAATCTTAAACACACATACCTGGGAGTAAGTCTCATAGAACTCAGTGCAGATTACTTCTGAGTAGACCTGCTCAGATTATGCTGTAAGGGGCTATGAAAGAGGCTGCCTTTGGACAGGGCAGTCATTATGCAAATATTTCTGATGAGGAGGACGGACAGCAGTAATCTCTGAACTCTAGATCTGTTTCAACATTTTGTTCTTTTGCCCCAGGGATTTTCCAGCATTAATTAAACACTCAACTGGTCAACTGCAGGCTTCACGGAGATATGGAACCCACCAATTACTGTACATGGACCCTTAACAGTAATGAAGGATGCTGTATAAACCACATTTCTGGCTTCAGGTGTAGCAGTTCCTCATTTTAAGACACTTTGGTGCTAACAGCGTATCTGTATGGCACAGATACTACTAAATCTTTTTCTGTTAAAAATTCTAAATAATGCATTATGAGGAGGGTGTTTGTGGTCGTGGAATAGCTTGCTAGCTGAGAGTGGTTTTCAGACTCATATCAAGGAATGAGAGCCACTTACAGGAATTAAATTGATTTCTTACTATTCTACAGATTCCTGAAAGCACAGATCCATACTTTCTGATAAATTACTGTTGGCTTAATATTATCAGTGTCTCCCAAGGCTGAAAATTTATGCTTGATAACTACCTGCTCTCTGTGTGTGGGTGGAAGGGGGCAGCCTTAAACTTGACAAAATCAATCATGCTAGACAATAGTCTTCTTCTGGCTATTGATTATGTAACTAGGCCAATGGTTTTCGAACTGTGGAGTCTCCTGGGGGGGGGGAGGAACATGACACCTGGAAGGGGGGGGAGCTCCGGAGAGGGAGCGCTTCTTTCAGCAAGCAGAGCCAGAGATTCTTTCTTCCCAGCACTGGAGGTTTAGCATTGCAGCCATCAAAACTGGCTGGCTGGATTTGGAGGGAGGCTGAGAAGATGCCCTCATTCTAGGCTTCTCCTAATGCCAGCGTTTATTTAGAAGTCTCGATTGTTTTCATAAACAATGCATACAAATAATAAAATACGCACATTCTAAAACGAAGAGAAAACGGCAGCTCGTAATAAAACCAGCTGCTCAGAAAGGACATCAGAAAGACCTCAACCTCAATTAAAAGTTCAGGAAAGCTGGATGGACATGCCCTGACACCTAAAAGTCCAACGCCACTGAAGGTACAACAGGTAAGTACCTGAGAAATGGCCTTTTCGGTTGTGGTGCCCCAAGATCTCCAAAGAGGTGCGATGGCAACTACTTCAGGGCCCCAAGCAGCTTCAGCTTGGGGTGGGGAAACAGCATGGGATTAAAGGGCTTGGCCGCCGACAGGAAAAAAGTTTTAAGTTTTAAAATTACAAGCCTCAAAAGTGGTGGCGGCAGCAGCAGTGAGGGCTTCACCGGGCCCGGAAAGCCCAGGACGAATCCGGGACCGTATCCCGGGACCATCCCGGGTTTTCTGTGACGGATGGAAAACCTACCTCAGCCTGATGTTCTAGCCTCTGTAAAAAAACTTGTGTCTCTGTAAAACTCAGGTTGTATTTTTCGTTTAGTGATTTGTTACTGCTATTTGTGATGCCTGACTGTAAGCTGCTTTGAATAGTCCCATAGAAAGGCAGGGAAAAAGAAATGAATATGGATAATTATTAATAAAGTCATTAATTAAGGTACCTGGCAGACTTAGAGAGAGAGAGAGAGAGTGTCCAAAGCCCAGACTGGCTAGGGTCAGTGCCTCAATCTACACATACAACAGCAGGGTGTGTGCATGCAGTTGTGTTGGAAGATTGTGTTCCCACAGCAAACGTGGGCTTATGGACTTGGGAGACAAAGGAGGTTCAGAAGGGATTCTCCCAGTTGAAAAAGTTTGAGGAAACACTGAATTTTGTATCAGAGACTCCTTGTTCAGTGATTAGGGAAGTGTTTTAATTTGAAACTTTCTAGTTCCTTTTTTATTTGAGTCTTCCATTGTGTTTCTCCCACTTAGAAATAATAAAATATAAACTTCATTTCCTCCTTGAACTTTGATAGAGATTCCCTTAGTTTTCAGCAGGTTTACATTTCAGTTTAATAAAAGTAGCTATGTACTGGTTTCTCTCATGACAATACTACAAGCGGCCAAGTCTTCAAGCTGTATTGCGGGGACACCTCAGTTCAGGTGAGAAGACTTTTGGAGGCTGTGATGAAGGGACACTTTTTGGGATGCAAGTTCTGGTTCTCTTTTCGTTTGCTAGTGTAACGTTTCTCCAATCTTCTGCCGCCTCTAATGGGTGTATGTACCCCCATCTTTTCCTTCCTCTGTAGCTTATGCCTACTCCAAATGAATGGGTATTTGCTACAAGCACAGTCTGCTGTTTTGCTGTGCAGGGGTGTGCACTGCATTGTGGCAAACATTTTGAAGAACAGCAAATGGAATGGTCTATTCAGTGTGGTCAGCTTGAAGTTCTGTATTAATGATTCGTGTTCTGGAAAAGTAGCATTTCACTGCCTTAAGTGTATGTAATGCATTTTGTAGGTAGGTCGTGTGTAGTAAAACAAATTACTGAAATGGACTGTGGCTGTGCAGACTATCATTCAAAGCATACATTGATGTATATTTTAATGATCTTATGCCTCTCATAAGGGGGAATGTGTTTTGGTAAATGTGTATCTGGTTTGGCCTTCCATCCATTGTTGCGGTATAATTATATCTGTCAAAATACAGGAATACAGTAGTATTCTTAAGAACACTGCCCTGTTGTTGTTCTGTTAAAATAATTGTCACATTTGTTGTTTAGGCATCCAAGGCAAAAATACTCAACTTGTAGTCAATTCAACTTGCAGACCATTTCGGTTAATGTTTGCAGTAGAGCAGTGGTTCTCAAAGTGGTGGGTCGCAACCCACCATTGGAACCACTAACTGTCCCCTGCACCCTTAAGGGGCGGGGACAGCATGGCAGCAGCGATCCCAGGGATTGCCGCTGCTGCCGCCCCCGCCCCCGCAAGCACTCAGAGTTCTCCCCACCTCACGGGGAGAATTTGGAGAACCATTGCAGTAGAGAATGGGAAAGAAATAAACACGCTGAGATTTAGAGTCACATTTTTCTTGTTTGAAAGCTTTGTGCTCATGGTTTTTCAGATTTACATTTGATTAGGCTGTATCATGGTCACTTCCCCTCTTTACCGTAGCTAGAGCAAATCCGAGGAGACAAAGGGGGCATGTCAGGCGGCTAGGAAGTGATAGCATCCAGTGCAAGTCGCCTATGCTGGGTGTCACTACCTCCCGCCTCCACATCCCACTCACACCCTGTTACGCACACACACCCGTGCTGTTCTGCTCTCCCCGCCAACCTACCTGAGTCGGCGGGCCTTCCTCGCCCCCCCATCACGTGCAGGACCTCTCTGGAAGCATTCCGGAAGCGTGCGGTTTTGCACATGGCCCAAGTGTGGTTTGCGTCAGCCGCAAAGCCGCTATAGCGCCCAATAGAATTGGGCTCTGAGAGATGCATTTATATTTAAAAAGTTTAGATCCTGCTGCTCAGTGTTCTCATTCTCAAGATTTCTAAGAAAATAGCAAAAATAGGTGTGTGTTATTTCACCAAATCATTCACTAAAAGCAATTTAAAACTGATAGCAGAGCAATAAAAATGCCAGCAGAGACCGAAACCAGATCTGTGCTCCGAGCAGAGCTTCATGTGAAGAGCTCATCCAACAGTAGCTTCCTTGTTAGCTGGAATTCAGGTGGCAACCATGCCACAGTTGAACAGTGCAGATTGAAGGAGATGATTACATTTAGTTCTTGGCTCGAGGTAAGTGAGTTTGGCATATGTGAATGCAGGAGCAGTAGCTAAAACATTACGTAGAATGTACACACCTGGTCTTAACAAGTTTGCTACTGGCCTCGAGGCAAAGTTTTTGACTCCTACTTAAAAATAATGAAATTTGTAAAATGTAGTAGGCTTCCTTTGGAGTGTTTAGCTGATACCAGGGCTGATAGTTTGAGTTTATTCAACTGCGTGTAGTTCTGAAAGTTCTCACTTTTGTTGTTGTTTTTGTTGCTGTTGCTGTTGTTGATATATAAGCTTGCACAGTCCACCTGGTGTTTGGACTGGAATTTTTTGGACTCTCCCTAGTTGAAATTCTAGCCAAGAATTTTGGAGCTAGTGAGGTATTGTCACAATAAGTGGCCTGTTCACAGAAGTGTGGCTTTTTGCAGCTGTCCGGTTGTTATCCTATCTATGCCAGCATTGCCCAGATGTTTCTTTAGGGCCCCTGGAGTTGCGCCAAGTGCTCCGATCGCTCCTGGGATTGTTGTCGCTTTGTTTCTCCAGAAAAGCTGAACTTTGATTTCTAAATCTTTGTGTATTATTGATTCTTTATTTAAAGGTGGGGGACCGCACCCATCAACCTTACTGTTGTTGCAGACAGAGGTGTGAAAACGTGCAGTCAAGTGTCTGCGAAAGACTGGGTGTTGCTTCTCTGATCTGCATGATTGCATATCCCTCCCCCCTCCACACAATTTCCAGTTGCTTTCCCTAACCATAACCAGGAGTACCTCCTAATGCAGTAGAATAATGAAAAAGACGAAAACAATAGATGTGGGAGTGATTTATTGTCAAGCTAATTTACAGATTTTGCATGCTTTTCAAACATATACACCAAGTCCCCAACATAGGTACTGGTTCCATTCCGGAGGTGGGAATGTATGTTGGTTGAAAAAGTGTTATTATTAACAGTATTTATATTATTAACAGTATTTATATACCGCTTTTCAACAAAAAGTTCACAAAGCGGTTTACAGACAAAATCAAATGATTAAATGGCTCCCTGTCCCAAAAGGGCTCACAATCTAAAAAAAGATGTAGAACACCACCAGCTAACAACCACCAGAAAAGAGACTGTGCTGGGGTGAAAGGGGAGCAGTTACTCTCCCCCTGCAAAATATAAGAGGAGCACCAATTGAAAAAGTGCCTCTTGCCCAGTTAGCAGGGTGCCTGCGCAATAGCACCACAATGGATGGGCTGCGCCTGTGTGAAAGCATTGATGATGCAGCTGCCCGTGATTTGGATGTTCGTAACTTGGGGATCCAGTGTATGGTTCCTGTCAGGGAAAAATTATTTATTTTTATTAACAGTATTTATATACCGCTTTTCCACACAAAGTTCACAAAGCGGTTTACAGACAAAATCAATGGATTAAATGGCTCCCTGTCCCAAAAGGGCTCACAATCTAAAAAAGATGCAGAACACCACCAGCAAACAGCCACCAGAAAAGACACTGTGCTGGGGTGAAAGGGGGGCAGTTACTCTCCCCCTGCTAGATATAAGAGGAGCACCAATTGAATTAGCCAATAGTTATGTTACAAAAGCAATATGGCGGCGCTAAAAATTAATTCCTTCCAGTTCACTCCAGAGTAGATGAATTTGTTCAGCTGCTTTGTTGTTGTAAAAGGTGCAGCCAGCGGATGGCGCAGTGGGTTAAACCGCTGAACCATGAGCTGTTGATCGAAAGGTCAGCAGTTCGAATCCGTGACGGGGTGAGCTCTCGTTGCTTGGCCAGCTCCTGCCAACCTAGCAGTTCCAAAGCATGTTAATGCGAGTAGATAAATAGGTACCGCCTGCGGGAAGGTAAACAGCGCTCCGTGTTCCAGCCGCATGCTACGCGCTGCAGCAAGGAGACATGACCACGGAGGCGTCTTCGGACAACGCTGGCTCTTCGGCTTTGAAATGGGGATGAGCACCACACCCGAGAGTCAGACACGACTGGACTTAATTGTCAGGGGTCACCTTTACCTTTTATTCTGAGTAGAGCGGAAACTTTCATGGCCTGATATAACTTTACAAGAAACAGGATTTATGGGCATAAAAGCCATGTAGTCCTTGTGACTGTACCTTGAGAAAGTTCCTAGCTTTGGAACGAAACATTGGTATTTGCACTACCTAGCCTTGGATTTTAAATGTATATTTTTTCCTCAATTGCAGTTTTTAAAAAAACTTCTTTAGGATCGGTGATCCAGTGATTTTATACATTTGCAATCGCTAAACTTGGCTCAAAAATCTATGCTACGTGGCTTTTATGCCCATAAATCCTGTTTCTTATAAAGCGCAGTATTCTGTTCAGCTTTGCTGACTGTAAAAGGAACTGCTCCCTCCGGGCTTGGCTAAGATTTATTTTGATCAGAGATGTTTGAAGAAGATATATTTTTTCTTCGTAACTGACAGAATGCTGCTGCTGTGTGCGTGTGTGGGGTGGGTGGGTGGGTTATAAAACTGAACAAGTTCATCTACTCTGGCATAAGTTGGAGAAGATTAAATTTGATCACTATATTGTTTTCATAATTTAATTGTTTGAGTAGTTTCCCCCGAGAGAGTGAATTTATACGAATGGTTTTGAAATATCCAGTGCTGGAGCACTGTGGAAACTCATCAGTACTTGGACGGAAGAAACCACTGTGGACGCCTTAGAAGTACACATAGAAATCTAACAAACTGGGAATGCATTCAGAAATCTTAAAATTGGGTCATTTATTCTGGAAGATAGTTAATGGCATCAAAGCCAACTATGTTTTGTGGCATCTTAAAGACAGACTTGTGACATATTTTTTTGTGCACACAGCATTATTCTTCATAACGTCTTGGATGTAAGAAGTTTTATTTGTTTATTGTAAGGTTTTTATTGCCCACATGGTATGAATGCAGTAAGTAAAATAGAGTACTGAATACAAGACATGTAAGAAAAGGAATCCTCACAAAACAAAAGAGCGGTTGAATGTTGAGAGTCAAGAAATTTGGGCATCACCCGAAAACATGCTTGCTGGAATAGAGAGGTACTGTATTGTCTGTCCTCAGAATTCGGCAGTTTGACCGTACATCTCTCCTGCACCCCTGGCTTTGCATTTTTTTTCCTGTTGTGCCACCATTACTTATTTCTTGCCACTACATTGTCTTTTTCCAAATCCCTCCCCCCATTACAAAATTCTACAACAATAGAGATAGAGCAAGTCAGGGAAAGGATGCATATAACTCAAACAGGTTTGATTTATTTACATCAAACCTGTGCAAAACGAGAGGTACCTGTATATGTGTAGGTTCTTTTGAGAAGTTATAATGATCACAAACATTGAATCGATGCACACATTACCTGAACAGGGCTTGTTTGGAAGTTCTCCTCCTCCTCCTTCCCAGTATACTGACTGGGAATTTACTTTTTGATAGTAAACTGTTATCAGCACCTCTGCTTATCAGCACCTCTGTTTTGTATCTGGTCCTTTTGGAAAGCTTTTGTGGCCTTTGAGCAGGAAATCGTCAGCACAAGTTAATATAATACTCAGCCTTTTGAGCAAAAGGTCTGGGGTGGTTTTCTGTTGGCTTTCTCTGTATCTTTGCCTGTTCA
Organism: Plestiodon gilberti rubricaudatus; assembly: GCA_026170595.1. Taxonomy (NCBI): domain Eukaryota; kingdom Metazoa; phylum Chordata; class Lepidosauria; order Squamata; family Scincidae; genus Plestiodon; species Plestiodon gilberti. The sequence continues at coordinate 18,881,040 of JANXHW010000002.1, read as the reverse complement.
GAAAGAAATCTCCCTCTTAGATGAGGAACTTGATAACCTCCTTTTTTTCTCTTCCTTCAAGAGTCTTGAAGTTGGGAAGTGGGCAGTCTTGGAGTCCACCTAGAGGCGCCTGTAGTGGACCAGGTAGTTTTCAAAATGTTTGGGGAAAAGGAACAGGATGCCCTTGCCTGAAATGATCTCATGCTCTCAAGAGGCTGGAGAAGGAAGATGACTTTGGTCTGCTACGTGTCCTTGGCTTATTGACAAAAGCTCCGTGTGTGCTTTTCCCCTATTGCCAAATCCTCCGATTCTTTCATCTTTGTGAGCTGTCTGGTTCATAATATAGAAAAGCAGAGCCTAAAATTGCCTCTGCTATCTCTTGGGTATCTTACTGATATAAGCCAGGCCCTGGGTTTGAGGGCCATCTGCACTGTCTCCTCCTCTCCCCCCCCCCCCAGCCTTGGGAACTATGTTTTTGCTTGTCAGTTGCCCTGCCCTGGGGACTTGAGACAGGTTCTCTTATCATTGCTATAATTAGGTCTTATCGATTCTGTGTCAGATACAAATCCTATAACGGATTAGTTTATCTGAACACACAGGAAACTATGTGGCAAAAAAGGGGATATTGGTAAGACAAGGAAAATATTGGGTAAATGTTAAATCTCCCTAGACTAAAAATTAAAAGGGTAGTTTTGCATGAATGACTGCATTTTATGTCCAAGTGAGTAATTTTGGCTCAGTCCTTTTGTTTCCTTAGCTGTACGTTTTTATAAAGTGGGTCGAATCTAGGTCACTCCAGATGCTTATCCTTGAATGTGTTTATGGCATATCCTCAGAATTCTTTTATGGCATATCCTCAGACGAATTAAGTTGTGATGGAAAAAAATAGTGTGCTAGCTTTATGCTCAGCTTGTAATAGTGAGCCAGCCAAAATGACCACACTCTTTCTATTAGTCTGTTGCCCTAAATAAAATTATTTAATAAATACTTGTTAAAATGTTCACCTTTAAAAGAAAAAAAAAGCCTATTACATTACATTTATTCCACTGTTCTCCGGGCAGTCCGATCCTGCCTTATAGGCCGGTGGACCTAACACTCTGCTGGCTTAGGATGTCGTAAATGTGCCCCGAGAGTAAGTGGCGCCAGCGCGGCGACTGGCACAGTTTACTCCACAATCTACCTGGCCCCTTGCTGACCGCGGCAGGTGAGTACTGAGTGGGGCAGGGGGGGCAGGCAGGGACAGCGAGGGAGGGGGGCCATTGGCTGGCCTGGGCTGGAAGGGGGAGTGAATATCGGCGCCGATATCCTATGCCCCGTCGCAGCCCGGGCCGGCCTTACATGGCTTCCCCAGTTGTGCGCCAGCTTGAGCTGGCGTGCATCTGAGCTGGCGTGCATCTGAGGAGGCCCATTGAGGCCCGCCCCACAACATACCAGAATTAGTATGCTTTTCTCCTGGTTCATCCATGTGCTGCCGGCATGGAGGAAGAGGATTTGGGAAGGGTTCACAGTTTAGTGGTGGAGCACATGTTCTGAATAGAGTGTTGGTTCTAACCTTTTTGTAGTCCCATATAGTTTGGAACTGGGATATCTGAAGGTTCACTTTGTTTTACCAATGAACCCACCTGTGCACCAATACTCTGCGATGAAGCCCATGTCCCTGTGTCTCGATTGGGCACACGAGAGGGCATTTTTGGTTGAAGCACCAGGCTCTGAAACTCTGTGTCCTAGGACAGCGTTTCTCAAAGTCTTACAGGGGAGTTTACTCCCCTGTAAGTCTTTGCGGGGGCAGGGCGATGTCAGAGGCAGCGTTCCAGGATTGTACCCACCCCGACCCAACCCCCTTTTTTAAATATACCTGGTTGTCCTGCCATTTGAAATCCCGAAGGGTCGTGGGTGGGTGGGGGGCGGCTGCTGCCTCTGCAGGCCTCCCCAAGGCTCTAAACCACGGTGATCTGTTGAAAAGCCCACTTTTGGTTTTTACCGAAAAACGGAAGTGGGCTTTGGAATGTGATCACCGCTGTTTAGAACCTTTTGGGAGACTTGCAGAGGCAGCAGCCCCCCCCCCAGACCCTTTGGAGAGCTGGCAGGACAGCCAGGTATGTTTAAAAAAGGGGGTTTCGGGCGGGCGCGATCCTGCAGTGCCACCCCCGACATTGGAGCTGGCCAATCCCCTTAAGGGGATATCGGCCACTTCTGGAAAAAGTGGTGGATTGCCACCTGCCACTTTGAGAACCCCTGCCCTTGGAGATCCGCTTGGCTCCATCTCTGTTTGCTTCTAGATGCCAGCTCAAGAATCTGCTGTTTAGGCAAACCTTTGCCCTGTTTAATGATTAATTGTGTTAAGTTGATTATCCTGTTCCTTGTTACTGCTTCTGGTAAATAGTGCTGTTCTCATTGGTTAGATTTTTTTAACTAGATGACTTTATTGTGGTGTGTTTATACAGTATTGTGGTGTGTTTATACAGTATTATACGGTATCCTCAGAGTATTTTTAGGTTCTTTCAGGAATGAAATGTGCCTCCCATCTGTTCTCGAATAGTTATGCTGGATTTCAAATGTTGTCAAGTTGTAAAAGAAAGGAAGGGAAAGGAAATCTTACATTTGAATGGTAAAGATTTTTTTTCCTCTTCACTCTTAGATGTGTTCTGAAGTCTGTTGAATGAACGGTCTGAGAGTAATGCATTGTCCTGACAATTTGGAGCATGAACAAAATTGATGTGATAAACGTAGAAGTCAGGAGCTGAAAGCTGTAGGTCAGCACAGTTTGCTCTTAAGAAAATAAATTCATCTATTTCTGTATCTTCCCTGTCAGCCAAATTGGCAATTTGCTTTTGTTTCCCAGAACTGTGTACTTCTCCTGGCATAGATTTCTAATTACGGGGAAATTTTGGAAGCTTTTTATAATGGCAATGATAGCAGGATGTGTAATATGATACTTGCATCCCTTGGGTGCGTTCCTTTTCCTGCTAAAATAATGTCATGTGTATATGTGTGCAGTTCTATATGATGTAATGGAGCACATTCCCCACCCCTCGTATTGGATGCAGTGTTCCGTTACAGGACTTGATAGCGTCTTTGGTTTGAGTTCACTTAGCACATTTTCTTTTACATTAATTGAAACCTCAGCTTCTTTTGGTAACATTAACATCAGCAACCCCAACCTACTGTTGAGCAATGGCCCTCCTGTGTGTCCTCGCCAGATACACCTCAGACAGTGCCAGAATGTGTGAGAAGGTATTTTCTGTAACTATGTCTTGCCCGTGAAGATCTGTCTGGTTCTCTCCTTAATGACCTTCTGGTGATCTGTTTTTTACTTTCTTTTCCAGCAGGCGTTTAACCTCCTGGTTTTGTGAATAGTACTAGGCTGCTGGTGTGTCTTCATAGTGGCATCTTTCTGCCATACGTACCATGTTAACAGTTGTAGTGAGCTCCCTTGAGCATTTTTGTGGAGGTGGGTTAGAAGTTGTCGATGATGATGACCTTTGTTGGTTCAGCTTTCCAGGATCATGCCTTTGTTTAGAATAGCAAATCTCTTGATTTGTTCAAGTCGCATACTTCATAGTCTTGTGGCCCTGTTCTGGGGCCTCCTGTTCTCGCTGCACTGCTGGTTACACTGGTGGCATAAGTTGGATAGGATTGAGCAGAGCTCAGCCAGTGGCATAAACTGGATAGGATTGCGCTGACAGCCAGGGAGAAGCCTCTGCCGGCAGACTAGTCTTGAGTGCAGTTGGGTCCCAGCTTTCCCAAGAAGGGGGTCTTGTGAATCCCTTGTCCTCCCTTGCCCTCTTAAGAGCTATGTTTCCAACGTAGTCTTATATAAACATTTATTTAAACGCAGCTCCCTAATCGCCTTCCTGAGGAATGTGCAGCCCTAGTATAGATAACAAGGACATGACAAAAATGTAAACTTTGTTGCCTAATTCAACTGCAAAACATGATTGCTGGTTTGCTTCTCTGTACTTTGCCTTGTGTGTGGCTGCTTGTCACCCCCTCAGCTCATTATTTTCATCTTTAGCTCACTGCTAGCATTCAAAAGCTGCGTGAGTAAGGGCTGAGGAAAAATTGCCTCAAACTTTCATCAGTGTCTTGTCATCGTGTGCTATTCTTGATTGAGCCATGATAAATGATGTGCTCCCAGTGTTAACTTATGGAGTGCCATCGAACGATCATTATAATTTGTGTATCTTATTTAGTCATTTTTTCCTGACTAATCCCAAGTGTTCAGTGAATAACTGTGTAGATTCCGCAATCCTACCTCACAAGCATGGAACTTGGAACAAGACACCGAAACAAGCGTAAAAGAGACAAGCCTTTAAAAAATGTGGGTTGAGATTCACTGGTGTGTTTGAACTCTGTGGTTCAAGCGCTAACTTTAACAAGTGGTTCAATATCTGGTTCATGCTCTTTGAACTGGTTTGGAACTGGTTTAGATAATGTTGCATGCAGAATAATGTCAAGGACCTTTTGCTTGCGATGCAGCTCTATAAAATAACGATTTTTTTCTCCAAGTTTAAAAAGACGTTTAAAGTTGTGTTCTTAATTGTAAAACGTTTTGACAAACAAAATGCCTACCACAGGATAAAACGCAGGAATATAAAGCATTCATCGGACAATTGAAAGCTGAGTACCAGATGAGTGAACCACTAGTTTTGAGCCAACTGAAGCCCTATTCAGAGAAACCTGTAACGGTGAGCATCGTCCATGGGATTCCAGCATTTCAGATTGCATGGATATTCTCTCCCTGTGGACAGCGTTTGCCTCTGGGCAGCCCAATCCTGCCTAAGTATCCGGTGGGCGGCCCAGGCTGCACGCCGGATGCTATCCCCATTTCCCGGGGTCTCCTCGGTCTCCTCTGGGGAAGGGGACGTTCGTCCCCTTCCCCGGGTGTAGCGCGGGGAGGCCCCAATGGGCCTCCTCAGATTTCCACCAGCTATTTCGCTGGTGGAAGTCGGAGGAGCCCGTGTAATGGCGAATCCGGCTCGGGAAGGGGACGGGGATATGGCGGCCAACATCCCCACCCCTACCCCGGGCCGGCTTGGCCGCTGCCTGGACCGCCCCTGCGCCTGCCGGGGGATCACTTACCTTCTCCAGCGGCCGTATGGGCGATCTGGTGGCAGAGGGAAGGCGGATGGCCTTCACACCGGCCATCCTTACTCTAAAGTCATCACGAATGTGTGTTCTATGGCACGTTCGCGATGGCTTAGAATGGCAAAGCGCTCGCTCTGCCTTTCTTTAGTCAGGATTGTGCCCTCAGTCAGTGCTCTCTGCTGGAGGAGGGGAGGGGCAGCCGACGTGGTTTTGCCAGCACACTCTTGTTGATGCTGTAACCGTGGTCAATGCCCGCTGTTCTCACTATGTTCCTTTACAGCTCAAATCAAAAACTGAGCTGCAGAAGAACTTTTGAGTTGTAATATTTATCTTGCATTGGAGATGAGCATTACAAACCTTCCACCTCCGATTTCTGAACTACGTTTGGATAACGTTTGGTGGCATCGCTGTTTATGACTGCTAATCCTGTTGCCTGGCTTGTAATTCAGCCTGCACTTGCCTTGCCACCGCTAAGCCGCTGAAAGTGGGTTAGATGGTGCACAGTGAATGAGAGTTGAATTACACATTGAGCTTGTGGCGAAGCAGACTTTCCATGTGCTCAGGTTATCAGTGCTCGGGTTTTGTGTAGGCAAGCACTTTAAAGGGTAAATAGTAACACAGGCTCAGTTATTTGTTTGAACAATTTCTCTTTCAGTTCCTAACTGAGCAAAGCACTTGTTCAAACACTGGGGCCATTTCACTTAAATATGTTTGAAGCATACCCATCGCAATCGGTTACAAACACGCGCGTGCAGAGATTTATTCCTCTCTTGCCTTGTCTTGTCTATTTTTCAGTGAGTCGTAGATCATACTGCTTGAAGGATCATGTATTGTAATTGCATACTATTACTCATGGGTGGGAGAGAACGTTAACCTGGTTTTATAAGTTCCCCCCCCCCACCGGCGATAAACATTACAGAAAGCATGATGTAATTTTTAAATGACAAAGGTTGCCTGCCCACTCCAGCTGCTGTGCACCAATTCTCAGCCAAAAGGCGCTAGACTGTAAAGAGAGCTTGAAAATCCCCACGCGCCAGGTGTAAAAACAAACAAACTTGATCCTTGCGTTTGAAAATTATGTTGGCACCTAGCAATTAAAAACACACTTCCATTCCTGATCATAAATGGGATATGCCTGGGATAAGCATCAGTGGTTGCTCCTAAGAAAACAGCACAGTTGCAAGCTACGCCTCCCCATCCTTTTCCACCCAGCCCTGCGCCCCTGCTTGCTTGCTCCTCTTCCTTCTGTTATCACTGCACTATCCCAGATGCCTATCCTGGCTCCTTGCAGTGAGCATGGAAAGGCAGCTGGGGCAGCTCTTTGGGGAGAGCCGAACAACCCTGTGTCAACGGAGGGTTTTTCCCTTGCTCTTCTGACTGCTTTGAGGTAAGGGGACTCCTGCTCTGACCGCACCTTGACAAAGCTTTTCCTTTACGGTGTCGTAGGAAGTTGTGTTCTACCGCGTCAGGCCATCTATCTCACGACTGTATTACTGATGCCAGTTGCCTGCAGCTCTCCAGCATTTCAGGCCCGGGTCTTTCCCACTTGTGCTTAGAGATGCTGGTGATTGAACCTGGGCTTTCTACAGGCACAGCAGGTGCTCGGCCACTGAGCTGTGATCCCTCCTCTAAACGGCACTCAAGGTGTCATTTGCCCAGGCTGGCTTGGCTGGTCAGCACCATGGTTTGCAGAGCAGAGGATGGCTGGTTCTCGTCTTGTCCTGTACCTGGGAACTTGCACATGCTCTAGATGCTGAAGGGATCGTTTTTAATCCTTGATATCTGTGGACAGGCTGGGTGGGAAACTCTTCTGCCTGAGGCCTTGGAGAGCCACTGCCGGTTAGAGAAGGCAATGCTTAGGCTAGATGGTTCGGACTTGATATATGACCGCATCGTATGCTAGTCCCCACAGTCGTGTGAATTGGCTGTTAGTGTGATATTGTGATAGACTTGGATCTCTCTGTTCAAGTGCCTTTGTGTGAATCGTGCACACGCTGTACATTTTTTTAAAAATGTATTGTACCAGATTGGGAAAAATTAGGTGAATCATTTGTTGTCATTGGCAGAGGTCTTGCTGATTTTGAAGAAATTCCTTATGATCCAAATGTACCATGTTAAAATACTTTAAGCTGCAATCCTGTACACACTTACCTGGGAGTAAGAGCCCAATCCTGTCCAGCAGTGGTGTGCTGGATGTAGTGCCCCCAGTGCAGCGTTCACTGCATCCAGCGTACTGTCTGGGGACCAGGCTGATTGAGGGAGGTAAGTGAACTGGTTTCCTTCCTGGCCACCACATGGTCCCCAGTGGGAATCCTCAGATCTACGCCAGCTCTTTTGCTCTGCCCTTCTGCCAGCAGAGCCCCGCCGGCAGCTAGTCTGCACCGTGCTGCCAAAAGCACACGGCTTTCCGGTTGCGGTGCTGGCGGCTGTGCAGCCGCTGGCGGTGCAAAGGCTGCCATGATGGTGGGACTCTTGTTGCCCAACCAAGGGATAAGATTGGGCCATAAGTCCCATTAAGCCCAAGATGGCTTACTTTTGAGTAGACATGCCTAGTATTGCACTGTTGGTAGGATTGAGACCCAGTTTTGTCTTGCACACTGTGCAATTGTGAATTCACAATTGTGAATGTTCGTTAAAGTGGTATTCAGCCGTCATTAATGCATAGTAACATACAAAGAGTTCTACTGGATCATGTCAGGTCTGTTCAATTTATTGATCAACCAAAGAAATTTTAGCCACTGACCACAACATACATGGGGAAACGATGTGGCACAATATAAAATGACAGTAAACCTTAGTACAAATAAATGGCTTGACAATCAATTATTTGAACCTCTGTAAAATCTTTCTATAACAGCCAGCGGGTGGCGCAGTGGGTTAAACCACTGAACCATGATCTGTCAATCAAAAGGTCGGCAGTTCGAATCCGTGCAACGGATCCTGCCAACCTAGCAGTTCGAAAGCAAGAAATTGCAAGTAGATTAATAGGTACCGCGTCAGCGGGACGGTAACAGCGTTCCATGCGCCTCGGTGTTGAGTCATGCCGGCCACATGACCATGGAAATGTCTTTGGACAGCGCTGGCTCTTTGGCTTTGAAACGAAGATGAGCACCGCTCCTAGAGTCTGACACGACTGCACTTAATTGTCAAGGGATACCTTTACCTAAAATCTTTCTAGTAGTCCTGGGCCCAAGCAGCAAAATTTGGTGTCTGGATCATGACAAGGGTCTGTTTAATCTAGCATTGTGTTTCCAACGGAGGCCAGTCAAATGCAAATGTGATGATCCATCGTACCCACCACAGCACACTGACACCAATAACTGCCTCTGCCAAACATCTTCCTTTGGATCTTGGAGTTTGAAGTTTCCAAGCTCAACAGGTCCAAAATAGGGGAGGGAGGGACTCTATGGATTTCTCTTGCAGATACAGTTAGGTGTAGGTCTTCCTTTGGTGGTCCTACAAAATAAAAGTGTTCAGTACTGTATTCCATCCTTGTTTTCTCAAGCACCTCCTAGCACTACAGGGAGAGGAAGGAGATTGTCTCATGAAAGCAAAGGAGGCAAAATCTCTCTGGAACTTCCTCCTCTTGGAACATATACAGTGGACAATTGGTTGAAAATGAATGCAGCCAACTGGGAATTTCTTATTCCAGAGAGACTGACTCAGCCTCTTAATTTTATTAAGTCATTGTTCTTCAAAATAGCATGTTTCTCCTATGCTCAGCTGACTTTTGAAAACTAACAGTTGACTCAGCTAATGGCAAAGAAATATTTTGGCTGAGAAGTGCCAACCACAGATCATCCACTTTGCTGGCGGCGAGGTAGAAGAAAATGCAAACTGCCCATAGAAACCAAGTATAATATGCTATAGTGCTGTCTTTTCAAAGCAGATGTGATATGGGAAGTCTATGTTTTAATTAGAAGCAGTCACTGGTTTTTGAATGGTTTGGAACCAGGACATGGGGTCTTGGCTTGGTGGTGGGACTTTTTGCATGTGAAGAGTTCTCTCCCAGTTCAGTGTCTGTCTCACATTTCTGGCTAAAAGGATCTCTGGTGGCTAGGACTGTTCCCTATTAATATTTCTTCCTCTGGAGTAAATGATAAAGTGGCATCGATGCCAACAAATATACTGTAATGAATACACCACAAACTTTCAGACATGACAAATGGCTTTGTTATACTTGTTGGAATCTGTGCAATTTGAGCGAAACTACCAAGGAAGAACTTCAGTTGAAAGAGAGGCTCAGCACCTTTTTAGGAAAATAAAATAATACTCATTTTGCAGTGTTCCCCTTCACGCGAGAGGTCGGAAGGCTCTCGCTGTCATCTGCTGATGCCCTTGTGGCTGCTCTTTTGTTCAATTTCCCTCTTCACTGTCTTGTTTGAACCGCTGGTGCAATTAATATTTCAAGCCTGTGGCCAAGCTGTATGTCTAGCATATCACCTTGTGATGTACTTGGTGTTTTGAGTTGGCTTTTACCTTTCTGATTCTTTTTTCATTTCAAGTTTTTGATTTCCGCTTAAAATCAACAGGCATTACAAAAGAACAAAATTCATTTTATGAAAATGTTTGCTACTTTTTAAAAAAATTAATGATTTCCAGCATGGCATCAGCCTGTATCAAATTAGCACTAATTTTCTTTGCAGCTGCTTTAAACATAAGTACTTGAAGTGTGACAGATTTCTCTTTGACAATAATTAACAGATTTTTGTCAGTTACTTTTGCCTGTAACCTCTCAAGTATTTCAGCCAGAAGTTGACTCTTTGGGGTTTTGTAAAGACAACCATAGAAATTACTGTAATACCTCACATAACATTGCTTCTTTTAGCGTTGATTCATTACAGCGCACTTTCTCCCAGAATGATTGACAGCTATTCTAGCCAATGGGACTAGGCTAATCAGTTCCTGATTAGCATTCTGGGCTAATCAGTTCCTATTTCCTGCCTGTTAGATTAATGATGGTCGATCGAAAACTTTCATGGCCAGCCATTACTTGTAGCGATTTTGGAATTACGGGTAAAATAGCCATGTAGTAGCTAACGGGACAGCCAGAATAAAAACAAAAATCAATTCTGCTTGTGTCTTCCGTATTACGGAATTCTAAGGTTGAGCAGAAACATCAGCAACTTGACAGCAAGAAAGAACAGGCTGCAGTAATAAAAAAGGAGTATTGGAACACTGAGTTTTGATGGACTCTGCAATGGAACACTAAGTTTTGATGGACTCCTACTCCTGGGCAACCCCGCACTGATCTCCTATGTTGCTAATTAATCATTTACGTGTCTAGGATAAAGGAAGCTTAGTGCCTCTTCACAATGTAACATCTTCCAGTCTTTCAGATTGGTTCCTTGAGAAGGTTTCCGGAAAGAAGGAAACGAAACGTTGGAGTGAGACTACTGGGCTGTGAGTTTTAAATAAATTTTCTGTCTGTCTTGTGAGCCCCAGCAATGGAAGACACAAGCAGAATTGATTTTTGTTTTTATTCTGGCTGTCCTGTTAGCTACTACATGGCTATTTTACCCGTAATTCCGAAATCGCTACAGATTGATGATGCATTCCAGCATTTCCCATCTTGGCCGCCGGCAGCTCGTGTACCACCAGCCTGTGGTCTGCGTACCACCAGTGGTCCGTGGACCACAGGTTGGGAACCTCTGATGTACCGTTTTCAGCATTTGACTTTTCAAGCATATTTAGTGCTGGACTTTCCAGAATGTGCGGTCCTCATTATGAGAGATCTTACTGTATAAAATCCTGCACAGCTGGGTATCCACCAATGCTGGTCCCCTGGTGTCCTCGTATATTTCCCAATAATGCAAGGTTTTCTCTGCTCCTTTTAAATGGCACGAAGAGACTGGTCTTATACCATTCTGCCTCATGCTATGAAGGGGCCAGCTTGAAAAAGACCAGTACAATCTGGATCGAAACGTTGCTGCTACCACTAGTTTTAATACGGTTTTTAATGCTGTCTTTAAACTGTTTTTAACGTGTTTTTTGATCGTGTTTTACTGTTTTGTTTTTTTAACTTAGCTTTTATTTTCCATGGCTTTTTATCCTGTTAATTTTAATCATTCTAAAATCATTGCTGGCCATGAGAACCTAAAATCTTACTCAAGATAACATTGTTTGAACATTTGCACTCTTTTTCTTTTTATTAGAGCCTGTCTTTGTGAAGGATGATGCCCTTTCCTGCTTGAGGTGACCAGTTCTTCGCAGTCAATTGTAAAAGAATGTGGATTAACCGACTTCTCTACTGTCTCTTGGCAGTAGCACATCTGTATTCCCCGAACTTGGTCCATAGCCAAGAGGCAGGTCAGTGCAAAGTGATATCTCTTAGTGTCTGTTTCGCTCCTGTCGTTTCTTTGCATGCTCCCTCTCCCCATTTTATGTCTACACTATGTACAATTTGGTGTATTTTTGCGCCCTGGATATGTATAGTAGTGCATGAAAGTTCAAACATGATCTTTCTATAAGCTGCCACAAACATTTGGAGGCAGGTTAGAAATTAATAAAATAAATGAAACTACATTCATTTGCTATGAGCAGGGCTGTATGGGCTTCCCAAGTGCTGTTTGCAATTCTGAGAGAATCTTGACACACACTCTCTTTCTCTTGGTTTCATCAAGTTTCTAGACCTTAAGATTAAAAGATGACTTTTTAATGTGCAGCAGACTCCCCACCCCGTATCTGTTCTTGCCCACATTCCTTCTCTTCTCTCCTCTCGCTTCTCTGCTTCCTGGTCTGCTGTGCTCCTCTCCAATCTCTCTCCAGATGTCTCCTCCATCTTGTCCTTCTCCTATTCCCCCTTCTTTGTGCCTCTTGACTTCTCTCCCTTCATCTCTCCACCCCCTTCTAGCTTCCCCCATCTCTTCCTTTATACTTCCGCTTTTCCTTTCCCCTCCTGCTGTCTGTCTGTCAGCGCTCCGTTGTCCCGGGTTGCTTGGCAATGATGGCATTGCCGAATGCAGCTCAAAGGTCTGCATTCCAATCCTGTCACTTTCATGTGAGTTTCTTTGAACCAAGTAGGACCAAGCCAAGCATGATCGTAGCCAGTGCATGTATTGTAAATATTTGTATAGTTCTTCTTTTCATTTGAATGCAAAAGGTCTCCAAGACAGTTGACACATTTCAAATCCAAATATGTGCTAAAACAATGAATACAGCAACACTCTGGGGAAGGACCGTAGCTCAGCGGTAGACCACCTGCTTTGCATACCGAAAGTCCCATGTTCCATCCTTGCCATCTCCAGGGAGTCCCGCTCTGAGACCCTGGAGAGCTGCTAGATGAAGCAAAGGTCTGACGGATAGAAGGCTGCTTCGCCATATTCAAATGCTGTGGCAAAACAGAATCTAGAAATAGCAGAGCATTCCCTCAAAGTCCCTCTGCAAAAGCACAGTCTTTGCTTGCTGCTTCAATGCAAGCAGAGCAAACGTCCAGAGAGAGAGAGAGAGAGAGAGAGAGAGAGAGAGAGAGAGAGATGCCTGCAGTTTTGGGGCCACCATTCTGGTGCAGTTCTGGGGCCACCCAGGTGACCCTTCACAGTTTGCCTAGTTGGCTCTGTATGGAAGGCTCTTTTGCACATGTGTGCTGGTGTGTCCAGTGTAGTGCTGTGTAGCCACCAGGATCGCTGAGCCCTAGGGCATCAAGGGCATCTGAATTCCTGGGGGCAGAGCCGTTCAGCTTGGCATGATGAGTGGCTCAGATCTCCCTGCTGAAAGGCTGGTCTGACTGCATTGTACATATCAAACTCATTGTGGAGAGGCTGTGTAATTGCTAGTGACTCATTGTGGTGCCACGGGTTATTTTTACAATCTAGTGATGTGGTCGGCTATAAATTAGAGGCAACCTTTTACTTTCTCTTCTTTCAAGCTCCCAGCAGTCTCATTAACAGCTGAGACAAAAGCTGCAGTTTAGGGATCTCTGGCTTCCAGTTCAGACAGAGTATTGGGCAAAAAACGTGCATAGGCTTTCCTGTGAAATATTTGGACACGGATCACATTCTTCAGTTAAGCAGAGAATCCAGAGGACTCTTTCCTATTTAGAACTGTCTTGCTTGATCAGACCAAAGGTCCCTCTAGTCTAGCATCCTTTTTCCAGCCTTGGCCGGCCACTAGGAAGCTCACAAGCAGGGCATGAAGGCAATAGTTCCTCTTCCATTTTGCCCCAATGTCCGGTATTCAGGGAGATGCTGCCCCTGAATATGGAGGTATAGCTATCGTGGGTGGCCTTTGATAGACCTAGCCAGTTTAAATATAAAAGAAGGATGAAGGAAAACTAGAAAATTAATTTGAAAGTCTGCTTTTACTAAACAAAGTAATTATAAACCCTTTGAAATATATATCACAATGCAGTATTTTATTTCCAATCGTAGTTATTATAATAAAAATGGAGGAATTAAAATGGAATGGGCTTCTCTGGGGCTCTCCTTTTAAAGTTCTGTTCGTTTTACCCACACTAGTATGGAATTCATTCAGCGCCAGTAAAGATTGGCTCCTGAAATTATAGCCAGGCTTCTATCTGTGTTAAAAAGAATGAGGGGTTTTACGGGGTGTCATAAACCAGATGCTTTCATTCAGCTATTTGCCTGGATTGAGATGTTAGGTCGATGGGCTGAGTAGCAACATACTGAGCAGAGCAGGCAGCTCCCCTCAAGAGGATAAAAGAAATGTGTCTAACAGCCCAAGCCTACTGCTGCCTAGTGCTACGGGAATGTACTCTCTGAATGTCTCAAGTGGTCAGCTTTGTACACCAGCGGCCACTGGATGCACACTGCCACAGGTAAGTGTGCACAAGGGGTGAGTGAGAGGCGGGGAATGGGCAGAACGGGGCAGATTGGGACTGGGAGGGGGGTAGATTCAGCGGCAGTGGCTTCTGTTGAATCCTAAGCTCCTTCCTGGCCTCGATCCCCCAACCTGGGTCCATGTGGTGCAGGTCTGAGTAGACCCAGTGGCACAGCACGGACTTACCCTGGGGCAAATGAACAAATGTCTCCTTATGCCGAGGAGACCTTGGGAGGCTGAAACTCCCCCATGGAATACAGTAGACGCCGCATTGGTGCCGCTGCATCACTGCTTGGGGAGTAAAGGCAGATTCACACTACAGGCAGAGGCTCTGCCGCCGCCTGTGCCTCCGTGCTGGAAGTGGGGGAGTGTCTTCCAGCCTGTTGTCCCTCATGTTGTCCCGCCTTCTTAAGAAGGTGATTGGAGGCCACTCTCCCCCCCTCTCCTGCGATTGGCAGGCTGCAGTAGCTCCGCGAACCGCCCCCTAGCTCTGCGTCCCGCCCCCTGAAAAGTAGGATTCCTGCTTGAGGTACGCGCCTGCCGTGGGGAGGTCGCCTCGGCTATGCTTGCTTCGAAAATCAGCTCAGAAGCTCCGCGACGCGTGTAGTGTGAAGCTGCCTTTAGGATTGGGCTGTAAGTAACTAACTTTATTATTATTTTTACAGTTTTTTTTCTGACTTCCTTTCAATGCTTGTTTGACCTTCACAAAGTCCTCTAGTTTCATGGACTGCCTTTATCCTCTGGAAAACAATCTCTAACCCCTTGTACATATCCTCCATGGGCAAAAGTGCAGCAGAGGGGTGGGGGGGTGTTTGTGTCTGTGGGGCAGGGCTGTTGCACTGTCCTGCTTTCCATGCGATGCCACTTTAACTGTCACTTTAGACTGAGCAAGCCGAACGTGGTGCTGTTGGAAGAGCCGCAGTCCTGAATAGCGCCAGGCTTGTAAAAAAAAAAAAAAAGATTTACAGCTTGGATTGTCTTGCGATAGTATTGCCGACCTGCTCTCTAGTTTGGATGGAGAAAAGGCTCTAATGTCGTATGTTGTGCCAGTGTTAGCGTTAGAGCTGCTGCATGGCTAAAAGCCTGATCTATTTTCTCGTGCAGGTTTTAGTCTGTTTATTGCTTTCGGTTTGTACATGCATATAACCAAGAGTTTTGATTGAAAAAAAATTGCTCTTTATATTTCGCCCTTTTACAAGCCATTCCCTTAAAACAACAGAAGGAACATCGGGCTGTTGTCCCATTTGCAGAATCGAGGCTCTTCCTTCCTCAAGTGACCTTTTTGTTCTCGGTCTTGTGCTTTGGCAGGAAGGCAACCAGCCTTTCATTTAGTCATCCTAGTTAATAGCCATAGCTATTGCTTGCTTAACTAAGCAAATTCTCCTGACCTAACTGTTATCGCCCCCTCTCCAGACACAAAAAGAGACCTGTTTGACCAGACCAAGGGCTCGCTAGTTCAGCATCCTATTTTCTCATTCCCTGTTCTCAGACTTCAGTGAAGTCCATGTGTAGAGCAAGAAGACAACAGCTCACTTCTGCTGTATAGCCCTCAACAACCCGCATTCAACCCCTGAACTTGTGCTCAGTGCGTCTATCTGTTGTTTCTCTTTCTTGCACTTTTTGCTGCCTTGTACAATGCATAATTTTTCATTTTTCCAGTGCTTAGAGAAGGATGGTCTGAATGCTGCGTGTTTTTTTGGCCTTGCTTCATCAAAATGTAACGGCAGCTATTACGCTCCTTCCGTTTGCAAAATCTGTCCCAACGCCAGGGTGTCCACAGGCAAAGCCTTGCCTGGAAGACTTCCCATGGGCCCTTCAGCATGGCTTAGTAGTGAGTGCTCTTGCTTGACCCCCACCTCCCTTGATCCTCCCACTGCAAATTGAATTGCAAGATGTGGAATTGTGCAACACAATCCCCTGCACACTTGCAACTATCTTGACCGCGAAGGGAAGTCGACACTGCTCTCATCTGACCTCGACGCCTATGAAATGGCGACTGACCTTGGAGTTACTCATTCCTTAAAGAGCCAATTGCTAGTTCTGAGAAAAAGAAAAGGCAATATGCACTCATCGCAACTCTCACGGACACTCCCATAATTCTTCACTTCCATGACACATGGGTGCTGCACCATGTCGCATCCAGCCCAGCTTTGTTTCCTATCTGCTGGGCCAGCTGAGGCACTTGCCACAAGTCCAGTTCCTGATGCCAATTCTGGATGGGGCTACATAGGGGGAGTTGGGTTGCAAGCTGATGGGGGAGGGGAGGCTAGTTAAAAAGAAGTGTGCTGCATTCTTTGGCACACTATTATCAGCTGAGTTCACAGGAAGCAGATGATAAAACAATTCCTGCATTGTAGTCCTTTTTTATATAGTGGTGCATAATCTCAGTAGTTTGTGGCTTGTGCTGTAACATTACAAAGGTGAGGTTTAGCATTATCTTCTGGTGCTGGTTGGGTTTGAAACCTAGAATATTCCTAACTATAGCTGTGTTGTTCTAAATAGGGATGAAACAGTCAAGGGTTTTTTTTTTTAATGAAAAGGCTTTGAGCCTTTCTAGCCGTTTGTGCCAGGATAACAATGCCGTCCTTATGCCTACTTTTGTAATACAGGTGAGCCCCCTTATCCGCTGGGGATATGTTCCAGGCCCCTCCGTGGATACTTGAAACCGTGGATAAGAGCGAACACCCTCTCCATGGTTTCCTGAGGGCCCCCCAACCTGCCTCCCCTGCAGGTAGGCATGCTTGCCCCCCCAGCTCTTATTTTTCTTTCAGCCAGCTTTGTTTCTTCCTTAAAACAGAGAAGCAGCCTCCATTGCAGGCAAGTAGAACGAGACTAAGTCCTAGAGAGGCTCTGCAAGGTTTCTGTTAACCTTGCAGAGCCTCTCTAGTACTTAGTCTCGTTATACTTGCCTATAATAAGTTTTTGAAAACAGATTTTAAAGACTGTTTCTTTAAGGAAGAAACGGAGCTTACTGGGGAAAAAAGTAAAAGCCTGGGGGATCCCCACGATCCGTGGATAAATGAAACCGTGTATAGCGAATCAGTGGATATGGGGGCCCACCTGTACTGTGCTAGTGTTGCTGTTCTTCTCCTGCTAACCTACAAAACCTCTGGACTGTTGGTTGCTAAGACTTGTAGCCTTTGAGCAGCTGATTGATTGATTGATTCGGAAGTAAGGTACATGGTGCTTTCTGCTGCACCAGTGAAGTATGGAGTTGGTGCAGTGTAATGTAGTGCCTAAGAGACTAAACTGCATCGGGACTTCCCCAGGTTGAATCTCATCTCTGTCATGAATTCTCAACCGCCTCTCAGACCCCCCAGCTGCAATATGAGGATGATAATACTTTTACAAGGTTGTTTTTAAGAGCAATATCAATATAATTCAAGTGTTTTGCACACTCAAAGTGCTACACAAATACTATGTATTTATTATTATTATTATTAATGCCTATTATTAATAATAATAATAGCTGATGATGCTGTCAAAGAAGTGACTCTTGGGATTCCACTCTACGTATAGTGTGTTAACTCTATAAGGCTGTAGTCCTATGCACACTTTCGTGGGAGTAAGCCCCATTGTCTGCAGTAGAACTTATTTCTGAGTAGACATACATAAGGTTGCACTGTAATTAAATTAAATAGTTGTATACCGGTAATTTAGCATGACTCTTCTTAAAGATCTCCGGCAAGTATTTTCAGAAATGACCTCAATGTTCTGTTCTTTAAGAAGCCTGTTTGTTTATTATTTTAAAAATTGCTCAGTGTCCACCATCCTCAAATCAGATCCCTTCAATAATTATGATTTTAGGTGTGTAAATAATGAAACGTTTTTATATTCACTTTATAGCAACTGTTGCAATCCCCCCCCCCCAAAAAAATCCTGGCAATTGTAGGTTGGTGAGGATGCTGAGAAGTTTCCATTGGAGATCCCCAACTACCCCCAGAGAACTACAATTCCCATGAGCCAGAATGACTATTAGACCACATTCCGTGGTTGTAGCTATGCCCACAATGCTTCTAACTAATTTTAAAGTTATGGCTGTGCTGCTCAACAGTGGCAAGTGTTCATACTTCAGGCTCTGCTTGCCTTCATGTTTGTTTGTACTACAAAATATGTGAAAAATGGATTGTTTATAAATTTTTAATACTGAATTTTGCAGATTTCAAAGCACAGCTTTATGTTGTTGTTTTAATAACATTAATGTTGTAGTTCCAGATTTTTCATATACACCTCAGAACTTGAAATGTATAACACACGATTTAAAGACAGTTATCTGCACTTGGACTATTGCCTCTGCAACCAGCCTTGGAATTAAGTACAGATTTTGTCACACTTTCAGGTAACAACTGACTGTTTCTATGCAGTTTCTTATGAAATACTGTATATCCTGTCGCTACGATATCATTCATGATCATGATACTGTTTGTACTACTTTCGAACGGTTCCAGGACATATCCATTCGAAAACACCAATCAATTTCTACTGTCTAAATTGCAACTGAGGCAACACAGTTATTTATTAATTTTCTAGAACCCTCTTCAGACAAGCAGCGTGGAGTGGTTTAAATTCAAAATGCTAAAAACAGAGAATTGTCTAAATCCCCTTCATAGTCTGTCCTGAAATAGATGAAGGTGTGAATTAGAATCAACGAGTCTAAAGAAGTCCGAATTCAGATAAAACCTCTTTGTTGTTGCTCTTCTTATGTTCTTATGTTGTCTTCATGATGGAAATCAGTCAAAAGGAAGTTATGTGAACATTCTCAGAAACAGAGTTCATGGCTGGGGCACCAACTCTGTCAAGATCATTCTAGATTTATAGCCACCTGCCATATCTCAGATGGCAAAAACATTTGCAGTGCATCTTCCTTAGAAGATCCGGAAATGTGAGGCATGATGATATCTTATTATTATTTATTTATTATTTATTAGATTTCTATCCCACTTTCTCCCCCTCCCCCATAGGGGGGACTTAAAATGGCGAACAACAATAAAATACATATTAATCATATAATAAATATATCATATAAAACTCATAAAACGTTAATATAATCTAAAAACACAGCACAAAATATAAAAGCAGGAGTAAAATGGGCTGGACCACTAAAATAGTTAGGCTGGGTGGTTAACTCAGAGGGAGCAGTTTGTGGGTTTATAGGAATGGAATTCCATAAGGTTGGTGCCACTGCTGAGAAGGCCCTATTTCTTGCTGCTGCTCCCACCTCTGAAGGTGATGGCACTTTTAGAAGGGCCTTCTCCAATGACCTGACGGGGCGGGCCGGATTGTACGGAAGTAGGTGTTCTCTCAAATAGCCTGGCCCCGAGCCATATAGGGCTTTAAAGGTCAAAACCAGCACCTTGAATTGGGCCCGGAAACAAATTGGTAGCCAGAGCAGCAGCCCGACTGAGTCTAACCACTTACTTCCGGTGATCACACTGGCCGCTGCATTCTGCACCAGTTGCAGTTTCCAAACCATCTTCAAGGGCAGCCCCACGTAGAGTGCGTTACAATAATCTAACCTTGACGTCACCGTGGCATGGATCACTGGCCAGGTCTGCATGATCCAAGTACGGTCACAGCTGGCGCACCAGCTGAAGCTGGGCAAAGGTCCCCCTAGCCATAGCCGCCACCTGGGAATCCAGGAGCAGCTGCAAGTCCAGGCAAACCCCCAAGCTGCGAATTGGAGTCATATTGGAGATGTTCCTTCAGATACCCAGAGTCCAGGTTGCGTAGCACTTGAACTGGACTGAGAAACAAATGGGTAACTTCCATAGAACTTTTGGAAGCAGTGCTACTTGGTCCCAATGGCCTACTGCCATTGTATTTTGGACAAACTGTAGTTCCTAGAGTTTCTTCAGAGGCAGTCTCGCATATAGAGCACATTTCCATGGGTTATTGAGGCAAGGTCCTGGCCTTCAAAGAGAGTGTGCAGCTGTCAGCTTAGGCCCAAATTTTTCTCTACCTCTGTTCCAGCTTTCTTCCCAACTGTTGTGTCACCCATAACTCTCCATTGTACCATGGAACTGAATGGGCTCTGGTCAGTAGAAGGACAATGTCAGTCACAGTGAACTTGGCAGGGATGTGGATCAAGACTCTGACTCCAAGTCTCGAGTCAAGTCCCAAGTCTCTGGGTCCAAGTCTCAAGTCAAGTTTCAAGTCTTTGCCCCCAAGTCCCGAGTCTTTGGTTGCAAGTTGCAAGTCCCTGTCTATTTAATGTAGTCCCTTGGACTGCTAGGAGATCAAATCGGTCAATCCTAAGTGAAATCAACCCTGACTGTTCCCTGGAAGGACAGGTACTGAGGCTGAAACTCAAATATTTTGGCCACCTAATGCGAAGAGAGGACTCTCTGGAGAAGACTCTGATGCTGGGAAAGATTGAAGGCAGAAGGGGAAGGCAAAGGATGAGATGGCTAGACGGCATCACCGATGCAACAAACATAAACGTGAGCGAACTCAGGAAGATAGTGGAGGACAGGAAGGCCTGGTGGGATATGGTTCATGGGATCACGAAGGGTCGGACACGACTTAACAACTGAACAACAACATCTATTTAAGCCTGAATAAATCCGGATTTGCCGTAGAAGGCTCCAAGTCTCGAGTTGAGTCTTTTGAGTCCTTTACAATCGTCGAGTCAAGTCTGAGTCTAGTCATTGACGTGACTTGAGTTCGACTCGAGTCTGAGTCAGTAAACTCAAGCCTACATCACTGGAACTTGGACAGTGTCAGTCACATCTGTGAACTTCTCATTCCAGAAATCCACTTGGGTTTGGACAGTAGAAAATTTTTTTGAGGACATTCTGAAAAATAACGGGCTCCATTAGTCATCAGGATCAGATAATCTGGATAGGTCCCCTACACTTACAGGGACTAGAGACTTCCAGAATGCTAAACTACACCAAGTCCTGGTCAGTCCATGACAACGGAGTAATTTTAAACCTTCCTTGGCCAAATCAGTTCTATTCCAATCAGAACAGAATACCAAATTGAGTCCATGACTCAAACCATGTAATATAATAATAATAATAATAAATTATTATTATTATTATTATTATTATTATTATTATTATTAAGTATTTATATACCGCCTTTCTTGATCATTGGATTTCTCCTCCGACTTTAATCCAAGGCGGTGTACATGGGCAGGCTGTCCTAACCCCTCTTGGGTTTTTTTACAATATATAAATGTCAATATATAATTTTTTTACAATTTTTTACAATATATAAATCTTTCATGAACAGCTACATTCCAGGTGGTATCCTTTTGCATCCTGGCTTTTTTCTGCTGACCTAAGCCTGCATCAGGCAACGTTTTGGGTTGCGCCATCCCTGAGCACTTGGAGAAATGGTACTCACCGCACACACTTTTATAAAGGTTGAAGAGCCCCATTCTCAAGGCCCAACATCTTGGCTTTGGTATTGAAATTTCAAAGCAGCCAGCGTTCGTAGTGTTAATGAGTTGGTGTGGATAATACTTTAAACATTAAACACCCTGTATGTCCTTCCCTCCACCCTCGCATCTCTGTGTGCCCCCCTTGAATTGTGTGAATGGGGGCAGGATACGAGTGCGCACATCTTTAAATCTAGCTAGACTTCTAAAGTGTTGTCCAAACCAACCCAATGACTGCATAATCAGCATTTCTGTTCCGTTTTTAAACCTTTAAAAATGCTTCACTGCAGTCACTAACTTCATCATTGTGTGTTCCTTTTCCTCAGCTCTTCTTCAGTCCCAAATTGTTCAGAAACTAAGGTTAAAATGGCAGATTATCCATTCATGTTGTTTGACCCTGTTACCATAAAAGTGCTCACCTTGAATTCTGGAAAAACAATTGCTGAAAACACTTTTAAGCCGAGTGACATGGATATTTGTAAGTATATGCAGAGTTTGGTCTTCCTTCAATATGTAATGAATCTTGGGCATGTTTCTTTCCACCTTCCTTTCAGGCATCTCCTCTTCCTGTGCCTGCATCTGCCCCTGAAGAAGCTGATGTCGTTCTGTTAGAGGCAGGGCAGGAACTGGGTTGATGGATTTCAGCAGTTCATGTAGACTTACAGGCAGTCAACCATTCTCTCCCCCCCCCCCACTGTACACTGGTGGTGCAATATCAGCAATTAATGAATAATATCTAGCAATAAGATCATACACAGCAATATAATACAAGTCCTACAAAGAGAAGTGGACCGTTAAAATGTCAGGGTAGACGGAAAAAGCCAAATGACCAACAGCCCAGTCCACGGTAAATCTCTGTGCGGCAATGGGAAGTTTGGGCCTCCAGAGGCCTACTTGGGGCAAGGGAACATTTGTTCCCTTGCCTTGGGGTACATCAGAACATCAGAAGAGCCCCGCTGGATCAGGCCAAAGGCCCATCTAGTCCAGCTTCCTGTATCTCACAGTGGCCCCACCAGATGCCTCAGGGAGCACACAGCCAACAAGATAACCTGTTTCCTGTCGCCACTCCCTTGCACCTGGCATTCAGAGAGAGCCTATTACTAAAACCAGGAGGTTACTCATCCCCCATCATGGCTTGTAACCTATGATGGACGTTTCCTCCATAAATCTGTCCAATCCCCTTTTAAAGGCATCTAGGCCAGGTGCCATCACCCATCCTGTGGCAAGGAGTTCCACAAACTAATTGCACGCTGGGTAAAGATATATTTTCTTAAATATTTCACCATCTCTTGGTGGTTCTCTATGGATGAGGATGGAAGGTTACTTGAACCAACTGAGTTGTCTTGCATTCAGATGCTCAGCCTGTCATCCTAATGGGAACATGTGTATTTACAGCATAGCTATTGGGAACGTTTGGTAGCTGTATTCCAGGAAGCACATTCCAGCTATTTGGAAGATAAAGAAAGAACAACAGGCTTTGATCAAAAGAGCAGCACTGGTTGCTACAGGTCATGTACTATTTAAATGGAAGGACAAACTGAATCTGACATAAGATACCTGAATATTTAAAGTTAGTGGACCTAGTAGCTCAGGGAGAAATAGCAGATAAAAATCAAGGTATGGAAGAGAGGTTTAAAATGGGGAAATGTTGTACAAATATATGTAGCGTAAAAAGAACACTTTATGAAAATCATCTGTAGTGTTTCCTTTTGTTCTCTCTTCATTCCCCCCTTTATATTCTTTCATTTTTTCTACAAACATGTGCAAAGTTAGTATACAAATTAAAAGCAGCACCAAGGTGTGTGTGTCTGGCACTGGTGTCACTAGGGGGTGGTGGGGGGTGATGCACAGGAAGGGGGTGATGTGCCCGCTGCTCCTGTCTCCACCTGGTGCTTCTTCATCCCATTCGGGACTTACAGGGTGCGGATTCTCGGCAGGGCTGCCTTCCCCGGTCCTGTTTGCGCAGGCGCATAGTGCAACTGGAAATCTTTGGCCCATGCGTGCGCCTGCGCAAACAGTGCCGGGGACCGGGGAAGGCAGCGCCGCCGAGAATCTCCTGCCCTGTAAGTCCTGAACGGGATGAAGAAGGCGAAGCACTGGGCGGCAGCAGGGGGAGAGGGGAGCAGCGGGCGCGTCACCCCCTCCCTGTGTGTTGGGAATCTCCTGCCCTTTGGGTCCTGGGCGGGGTGGGGTGGTGGCAGGCTGCGGCGGGGAGGGCGGGAAGGAGGCATGGGGGTGATGTGCTGACCTCCCTCCTGGGGTGACACGAACCCTTAGTGACGCCGCTGATCTGTGGCGCAAGTCTGCGTGGACTCAGGAAGGCAGATTGAGGCCAGGAAGGGGGTTAGGTTTTGGCATGCACTTCTGCCGCTGAAACCGCCCTCTTTCCAGTCCCAATTTGCCCTCCTCCCTGCCCCCATCACCGCCCCATTCCACCCACCCCCTGTGTGGATGTACCCATGCCAGCAGGCATCTGGTTGTCTGCACATGGACCTGGGTGCTTGCGGTGTTAGCCAGGCTGTGCACTCCAGCGTGTCACCTTTTGCGACAGCCAGAAAGTGCCTAACACTGTAGGAACACTCATTCTGGTGGCGCTAAGTGCCAACAGGATTGGACCACGAGTCATTGTAAGCAGGGGTAGAGAATTGGTTTGCTAAAACGCACTATAAAGGCATAGTGAAACAAGGTGTGTTTGGTGTTTTTTTAACTTATGTAATGGTATAAATATTGCCTGGTGGACCTCTCTGGGAGGAGAATTCTACACCAGAGAAACTACTACAGGAAAGCACTGATCTGAGCTTTCATGCAGGGCTATGTTTTCTGGATCTAGTAATACACTGTCCTCTCCTCTCTGAATGTGAGCTTGTTGTATATACTGTGAGCCTGTCCGCTTTTAAAGAAACACTTTTATACTATTCTGACAAGTTGTGAGGGTTGCCGGGTGGGTACAACCGCCATGTTTTGCAGAATGTACGCTGAGCATCCCACATACACTCCTTTCTATGGGTCTGCTCCTGTGAGTGCTGAACTCTACTTGAGGCTTCTTCCTTACATCCTGAAAAGGCATTTATTCAAAAGCCTATCTCTTGTGCTAGTAAGTAAAAGCTTAAACTTAGCTTGTCTTCTGGTTTATTTGTTTTTAGTGTGCGTGCATGTGCACGTGCGCACATACACAGTAGAAAGAAACCAGTCTGGCTCACAATTAAAGCAATTTGAAATGTTTTTACATTATATACTGTATTATTTTGTAGCATGGCATAAACTGCGTCTGTATAAATCATGTCACTGAGAAGAAATTTAGCATCCTTTGGAGTATTTCTATGAAGTTCTCTTGCTAATTTTTAATCAGAGAAATGGAAGGGTGAGCGCTCCATTTTGAAAATGTAGAGGCTGGAGATGAATTAGAAATGTTTGTCCTTGGAATTCAGCCAGTCAAGAATCTTTGGCAAAAGCTCTTTAGCTGGCACAAGTCTAAAGAGAGAGAGAGAGAGAGAGAGGGCGAGAAGGCTGCCCACAGAGGGAATAGGATCTGGCACGCGCCGTTGCCGGATCCACCCCCTGGCACAGCCTCCATGCTTCCCATTCTGCTCCCTCCTGCCCCACCCCAATTCCGCCCTTCCCCTTTCCCCGACGTCCTACCTGACTCAGCGGGTCCAGCACACTCCTCTGGTGGGCACAGGAAGGCTCTGGCCTTCCCACTGGCGCACTGGCAGCATGCTACTTCACGTGCTGCTGGAGTACCTTCTGCAGCAGCCAGAAAGCATGTAGTGCTGGCGGAATGCTACTTCCGCTAACATTAACGAGCCCATAGGATTGGGCTGTTAGTTTTGTCGCAGGGTGTAGAACTTCTTGCTGATGGATGTTGAATTTTCTGTATGTCGTAAAAGGCCTACCTGTGACCTGGCAAGATTATTCTTATGGTCTTTCTTTTGAATCCTCTTTATTCATCCATTACTGCTTCATCAATTTTAATGCACTGATCATGTCCCAGTGGTGAAAGCTGCATTGAACTGGCTTGCACAAAGAGTCCGTTGAGTCCTAATCAATGCATATTGGCCAAATTCCAAAAATCGGTTTTAGTAAATAATGTACTGTATTGGCTAGTGAGCTACAGAACATGGTCTTTACTTCTCAGATCTATTTCCATTTGGTTTGTCCAAAGAGAAGGTATTCTTGTGATGAGAGAAGAGCAGCTGAGTGAATCCACTGCTATGACGAAATATATAGATTTTTAAAATCCTGATCTGTGACGATTGTGGTGTACACATTCAAAGTAAAAAGAAGTAGCAATTAGAGAGTGGTTGCCAGTATTGATCCCAAGTGGTTCTGAATCAGGCTCCACCTTTTCTTTTCTTTTTCAAGCATTTGTTCCCCCCACTCCGCATATTTATAGTTTGACTCCTGACTTTTCAACGGACATGTTGTTTCTGGAGTGGAATGATGGCGGTGCAGTTTTTCCATTCACGTTGAATGCCACTTGGGAAATTCAGATTCTGCGTAAAGACCCTATGGAAGAAGTGGCATTAGTAAGTTATCTCTTTTTCTTTCTATTCCTGTTGTTGTTGGTTGGGAAATCAATTTTTGGTATGGGAAAATTGGGTTGGGGGAAATCAAATTGGCACCCGTTTTGTCATGATGACCCCAAGCTCTTCAGAATACCTTCAGAATGGCCGCGGAGAGCTTCAGAATGGCTGAAGATGCCACGGATAACTTCAAAATGGCTCAGATAGCCGAGAATAGACCGCAAATGGTGCAAGGTAAGTTGCATTCTTGTTCCCTGTGGATAAGCACATTTGCGGGAATGGAACGCGCGGGTAACGACGATTGACTGTACTAGCATAGTGGTTGGTCTGATTGCAGTGTAAACCTGAAGGTTAGTGAAGTAGACCAGCAGGCTTCAGGCATATTGCAGTTTCTTAACCATGTCTGTTTTCTCTCCAAAGAAAACGTCCAAACTTCTGTTCATATATTTTGGCACCACTGTGGTGAAGATTAGTTACGGTTTAAAGTGTGGATAACATATTAAAAAACATATCACCACCCAGACTAATACAGAAAGTTTGAAAGAAGGAAACTTATTCTCAAATGTTAGGGAACATGGCCTAGGTTACCATATTTCGATTTGCCCTTTTGTTTCGGTGCTACCCCGGGCCCATAATTCTTTGTGTAGTAGAGGACACATTGTTGAACCCTGGACACAAATTCAGTAGTTTATGAGCAAGGTCAAATTGTGATTGGTTAGCTTGATTCTTTTTATATTCTTCGATTTTATTGAACAAAACACTTTTTAAAAAAGCAAGCGCAATACTTTTCTTAATTGAGAGAGCTATCTAATTATAGAACATAGAACAGAAACATTTGCCAGAAACTGTCACTGAGATGCAGCTGACAAAATGGAATTTAGTCCATGAAAGTGATTTCTTAAGGCACCCTGAGTCCCTTTTGTGGTTGGTGCGAACTGAAGGCCAACAGTGGAGCCAAAGCAACATGATTGATGTGCATATTTTATAATTTTTAATTATTTCAATCCATGTATTTCAAATTCTTGCAGCCCAAACCGAAGCATTCACCCTGAGGAACAGACTCAAAGCTTTGGTTCCTCCCTGCCCTTTATTCCCCATATTCAGCCAATTAGCAAGTCATTATGTTTCTCCCTTTACGATAGTGCAAGAATGCGAGCCTTCTTCTCCATCTCTTTGGCAAATATGTGAATCATTCCCTGATCATTTCACCCCTTGACTACTGCAACGTTTTTCTCCTCTCTGGTCTTCTGTTGTTACTCCTCTCGCCTCTAATTTCTAAACTGATGCTAAACTCACTCGTGCCTCATATGGTACAGACCACACAAGACCTGAAACAGGCTTCCTGTCTGCGGCTGGATCCGGCACAACCTCCTCACCCTTCCTTCAGAGTCCTCCATGGTGTTTTCATCTCTTCCCCAGGACTCCCCTCTTCTGTGAAGCCTTTGGCAAAACTCCTTAATCCCAGTCCCCTACTGAAACAAAGCCCTAACACACGTGGCTAATTTCGTATTCTGTCCCTGCCTCCGCATTTCAGATTTTAGATTGTAAGCTTCTCAGGCCAGGAGCTTGTTCTATGATACACCATATGCACACTGATGGCACTTTATAAATAAATCATGCATGTTTTCCTTGGAAATAAATCTCAATGGGGCTTGAAAAGAGAAGCCATTGTGTTGGCCTGCTTATTTGCTTCTTTGTTTACCAGCCTTTCAAAGAGCAGTCCGGACCCATGGGGTGATGCAGGGTCCCAGTGCATGGTGAGACCAGTGGCGTCGCTGGAGGTGGGGCAGAACGCTAAGTTCTTCATTGCCCTGACCTATGTTACTCACCGGCACGAGGTGGCCTCGCCTTCAAAGCCATTCAGTGGAGCCGCCTTGTGCCGGTGAGTAACGGAGGTCAGGGTGATGCAGAACTTAGCGTTCCGCCCCACCTCCAGCGACACCACTGGCTGAGACAACTCTCATTAATTGACATGTCTGAGATATTCAATGCGGTACTCTAAGAATGTATTGTGTTTTTCTTTCTTTCTTTAGTAACTTTTCTTTTTCATTTTTAGAAGACCTATCATTCACAATTGATGGCGACGGACACTGTCCTCCATTGGAACTGGAAGTCAGACATCCCTTTTGAGTGTACCACACACTATGTCAGGATCCGCTCTTACCTTCATGAGAGAGACTTTCCTGGGAACACGGAGTGGAGTGAATGGAGCCAATTTGCTAATATTTCTGGTAAACCAATGCTGTGGCACAAGTCACGCACTAGCACAAATTTGGGAAAGAGCCACCAACGTTGCTGGAGTGAAAGGGTGCTGAATGAATGCAGAGTAACCTGCAAAGTAAGGTTGTGTGTGTGTATTGGACTGCACAATGTTGAGAGCAAGTGACAATATCTAGCGTCTGGCCTGAAGGCCCTTGTTGAAGCTAAGCAGATCAGCTGCTGGCCAGGGCCTCAATGAGGGAGACTTCCCTGGAAACCCTATGTATGTTGTGTCGGGTTCTGATATGGAAAAAAGCCAGGATATACATGTAATGCACAATATTAATTACAGTACAATAATACTAAAGCACCTATAACAGTGGTTCTCAAACGTTTTAGCACCGGGACCCACTTTTTAAAATGACACTCTATCGGGACCCACCTAGCTTTACGAGACGCTCAAACATTTATCTCCCTATATTTACACAAGCTTGCAAACTGCAGGAGCTCAGCTGTTTGCAGGGTAATTAGCAGCTATTTTGCAAACTGCAGGAGCTCACTCTTTGAAAGGCAATTAGCAGCTGTTTGTTTTTTTGAATAGCCTCCGGGCTTATGGCAATTACTTATCTGATCTTTCCATCACCTGGGACCCACCAGAAATCAGGTCGCGACCCACCAAGTGGGTCCCGACCGACCCACAGTTTGAGAAACACTAGCCTATAGGACTACTACCCCTTATATTGCAGATGGGAGGCTGAGAGGGGTGGCATGCGTGTGCTAGTCTTTTGGACTTGATGACTGGCTGAGATGAGCCAGAGATTTCCTACCTCATACTCCTGTTTTCTAAGGGTTGTTGTGAACTTAATAGTGTTGTGTTTTTTTTAAGTGGTCTGGCGCATGCATTTTGATGAAGCCAGTCAGACCACCTTCTCTATCACTAGAAATATGAATGCTTACGAGGCAGATTATGCCAACATTAAGGGTGCTTCCACACAGAGGATTTCCCCCTAAAATGGACCATAAATGTATGGAGCCTTTAGCATTGATGTCTCCAGTCCTTTGGGACCCCTTCCCAGAAGAACTGGTTCAGTCCTCACTTTCACTTCATGACTATTTTCAGAACACTAAAGAGATTCTGTCTCTTTACGGAGTTCTGTCAAGAGACGGAGTTCTGTCAAGAGAACAAGCTGGTCATAGCAAACACTCTTTTCCAACAACACAAGAGGCGACTCTACACCTGGACATCACCAGATGGTCAATACCGAAACCAGATAGATTATGTGCTTTGCAGCCAAAGATGGAGAAGCTCTATACAATCAGTAAAAACAAGACCTGGAGCTGACTGTGGCTCAGATCATGAGCTTCTTATTGCAAAATTCAGGCTTAAATTGAAGAATGTAGGGAACACCACTAGACCAGTCAGATATGACCTAAACCATATCCCTTATGAGTATACAGTGGAGGTGAAGAATAGGTTTAGGGCATTAGACCTGGTAGACAGAGTGCCTGAAGAACTATGGACGGAAGTTCGTAACATTGTACAGGAGGCAGCAACTAAAACCATCCCAAAGAAAAAGAAATGCAAGAAAGCAAAGTGGCTGTCAGATGAGGCTTTACAAATAGCTGTGGAAAGAAGGAATGCAAAAAGCAAAGGTGAAAGGGAAAGATATAAACAACTGAATGCAGATTTCCAGAGAATAGCAAGGAGAGATAAGAAGGCCTTCTTAAATGAACAATGCAAGGAAATCGAGGAAAACAACAGAATGGGGAGGACTAGAGACCTCTTCAAGAAAATTGGAGATATCAAGGGAACATTTTGTGCAAAGATGGGCATGATAAAGGATAAAAAAGGCAGAGACCTGACAGAAGCAGAAGAGATTAAGAAGAGATGGCAAGAATACACAGAAGAACTATACAAGAAAGAGCTTAATGTTCCTGATGACCACGCTGGTGTGGTCACTGACCCAGAGCCGGACATCCTAGAGAGCGAAGTCAAGTGGGCCTTAGATAGCATTACTAACAACAAAGCTAGCGGAGATGATAATATCCCAGCTGAGCTACTTAAAATCCTAAATGATGATGCTGTGAAAGTGCTGCACTCAATATGCCAACAAATTTGGAAAACTCAGCAGTGGCCAAAGGATTGGAAAAGGTCAGTTTACGTTCCAATTCCAAAGAAGGGCAGTGCCAAAGAGTGTTCAAAATATCGCACAATTGCACTCATTTCACATGCTAGCAAGGTTATGCTCAAAATTCTACAAGCTAGGCTTCAGCAGTACGTGGACCGAGAACTACCGGATGTACAAGCTGGGTTTCGAAGAGGCAGAGGAACTAGAGATCAAATTGCCAACATGCGCTGGATCATGGAGAAAGCACGAGAGTTCCAAAAAAACACCTACTTCTGCTTCATTGACTATGCAAAAGCCTTTGATTGTGTGGATCACAACAAGCTGTGGCAAGTTCTTAAAGAGATGGGGATACCAGACCACCTTGCCTGTCTCCTGAGAAACCTGTATGCGGGTCAAGAAGCAACAGTTCGAACCGGCCATGGATCAACTGATTGGTTCAAAATTGGGAAGGGAGTACGGCAAGGCTGTATATTGTCACCCTGCCTATTTAACTTATATGCAGAGTACATTATGAGAAATGCAGGGCTGAATGAATCGCAAGCCGGAATCAAGATTGCCGGGAGAAACATCAACAACCTCAGATATGCAGACGATACCACTCTAATGGCAGAAAGTGAAGAAGAACTAAAGAGCCTCTTGATGAGAGTGAAAGAGGAGAGTGCAAAAGTTGGCTTGAAACTCAACATTAATAAAACTAAGATCATGGCATCTGGTCCCATCAATTCCTGGCAAATAGAAGGGGCAGAAATGGAAGCAGTAACAGATTTTACTTTTCTGGGTTCCAAGATCACTGCAGACGGAGACAGCAGCCATGAAATTAAAAGACGCTTACTCCTTGGAAGGAAAGCTATGGCAAACTTAGACAGCATAATAAAAAGCAGAGATATCACCATGCCAACAAAAGTTCGTATAGTCAGGGCGATGGTGTTCCCAGTAGCAATGTATGGTTGCGAGAGTTGGACCATAAGGAAGGCTGAGCGCCGAAGAATAGATGCTTTCGAACTGTGGTGCTGGAGAAGACTCCTGAGAGTCCCTTGGACTGCTAGGAGATCAAATCAGTCAATCCTAAATGAAATCAACCCTGACTGTTCCCTGGAAGGACAGGTACTAAGGCTGAAACTCAAATATTTTGGCCACCTAATGCGAAGAGAGGACTCTCTGGAGAAGACTCTGATGCTGGGAAAGACTGAAGGCAAAAGGAGAAGGGGAAGGCCAAGGATGAGATGGTTAGACAGCATCACCGATGCAACGAACATGAAAATGAGCGAACTCAGGAAGATAGTGGAGGATAGGAAGGCCTGGCGGGATATGGTTCATGGGATCACGAAGGGTCGGACACGACTTAACGACTGAACAACAACAAAGAGATTCAAATGTGGAGCTGCTCAACCAAATACCTAGGGAAATGACAGAGCTTTCCCCTCCTTACCCATGTGCTTTTCTTCTTTCCATTGCAGGACAAGATACGGGCTCATCGGCTATAGTGTATCCTATAGATAGAGTAGTCCTAGTAGGTTCCAACGTGACCTCCTGCTGCTTGTGGCAGACAGGGCAACGTTTTATTGGCCTGTCGTATGCCTCTTGTCCAAGTAACCAGTGTCAGACTGTCCGCCTCTCCAATTTCAGCACGTTGATCTATGTGTACAATGTCCAACCTGCACCATCTGGGACTAACGTATATTGTGACGTGGAGTCCAGTCCATATTATGGAACCGTTATATTTGCAGGCTGTAAGTATGTAATACTGTAACAGGGTGAACGGACACTTTTCTGCAGTGATGCTAGCAAATTTCAGAATGAAATCTGAAGTCCCTGGCTGGCAGGAAATCATTTTAGCCACATGGACTTCTGGTCTCATTTGTGAAGTTATGCATTCCCTCCAGTTACTGCATATACCGCACTATGCTATGTCTGCACCACGTGTACAGACTACAATACCCATGAAGCAGTGCACCATGTGAGTAAAGGTCCATGTGCAAAGACAACCAGGGCTTGAATAATATTCATTGTAAGAGGAATGGAGGCTGAAGTGGATTAGTCAAAATCCACAAAAGCAATATTGATTTCACTAAGACCCCCTTCTCCCAATTTCAGAAAATCACCCCACTTTAGTAGAACCCCTAAATCTTGCCCTAATTTCTACTTTAGGAGTAATTTGGTGGTGGCCAAAATTATAAGCCTTATAATCCTTGTTAAAATAAATTTGGTAGGTCTTTGCTGCACACTGTAGATCAAGGGTTCTCACCCGGTGGTACATGTACCACCAGTGGTACTTCGGGGTACGTCAGGTAGTACTTGGACCGCTGGGTCCTCCTGAACCCCGCCGGGTCACCCAAAACCTCGTGAAAATGTAGCGCTTTCGATGCCACGTTTTCACTCCCAAGAGGCTCCTGCCTTTGGCAGAGCCTTTCGGGAGCAAAGAAAACAGTCTACCCGGAGCCTCTTAACGGCCTCCTCCATGGCGTCCGGTGGCCTTCTGGACCGAAACTGGACCGAAAACCTGGAAATAAGTGGCGATGATGTCATGTATGCGTTGAATACATTGAGAATCCTTGCTGTAGATGGATTACTGCATAGCTAAAGTAAGCAGACATTGTACATGGTAAACATGCGTTGCTGCCTGTATTACCTGACTGACATGGGATTCAAAATTTGTAGAAGTACATGCAGCTGTTTTTGCTTTTTCTTATTGTCATTGTATGCTTTCCCTTTTCTCATGGTTATAGACCCCCCTGATGTTCCACAAAACATGTACTGTGAAACACAGGATCTGAGGAACCTAATGTGCAAATGGGGAGTGGGAAGACCAACAGAATTGTTTGGCAGTCGAAGTACAAACTACTCTGTATTTGAAAGGTAAACCTTTTCATCAAGAGAAGATTAATGAAGCTGTCTGAGCATGACCTCATTTGCAGACTTATGTTATTGAATATCACTGCTTCTCTCTCTCTCTCTCCCTCTCTCTCTCTCTCTCTCTCTCCCCCCTCCTGTGAACTATTGCCATTAGTTCAGACTTAAAAATGAATTTAAACAATGGGCCCTAGCTTTAGACAAGAAATCTAAAGTCTTCATGTGGTTTGTTTGTACTGTTTAGGATGCTCAATATTTCACTGGCAAGGTTGGGTATGAAAAAAGACACAATTATGTTGTCATTACCCACAAAGTCCTGCACCAGTTATTCTCCACCTTTTGATTTTTAGGTTGTAGCTGTACCTTTTTGGGGAAGGCTAATTTTTTTTACCCAAACCCAGTTATATTGTGTAAATATTTGCCTGTGTTTTTTATCCTGTTCAGTGCTATTTTTCCCCCAGCTGCTGCTTTTTCAGCTCCCTGGCTGTTGCCACTCTTTCCTGAATTAATCACATGGGTTATCCTACCCAATTAGGGATCACATAGTAAACAGAATTTGGTCTTCATGATACATAGACAATCAGATTTGTCTGCATGTTAACTAGAAATATCGCTGCAACTTTGTTAATCTGGGACTCCCAGTTTGAATTCCCACAGGTGTCAATAGGAGCTCTCTTGGGGTACTGTAAATAACAGCCACACAGTGGAAGATAATCTGGATTGGGACCATAGGGGCAAAGTATTAAAAACCCCTTCCTGGGGCTTCAATCTGCATCACTCTCCTGTTTGTGCTATTTGTGTTAGAAAAATCAAGCATGCCGGTCCCAGTTGTGCAATAGGCATGTCATCTACTTTGACCTTAACGTGTTGTTGTTGTTATCAGTATTTATATACCGCTTTTCAACAAAAAGTTCACAAAGCAATTTACAGACAAACTCAAATGATTAAATGGCTCCCTGTCCCAAAAGGGCTCACAATCTAAAAAAAGATGTAGAACACCACCAGCAAACAGCCATCAGAAAAGACACTGTGCTGGGGTGCGAGGGGAGTTACTCTCCTCCTGCTAAATATAAGAGGAGCACCAATTGAAAAAGTGCCTCTTGCCCAGTTAGCAGGGGTAAGTGACCACTTAAGGTCTGTCAATTTCAGTGGGACTTATGGGCATTGCTTAAGCATTGTTTATAAAGCATTGTATATATATATTATTTCTCTGGATTGGGGAAAATGAACTGTACAGGTGGGCCCCCATATCCACTGATTCGCTATCCACGGTTTCAGTTATCCACTGATCGTGGGGACCCCCCCAGGCTTTTACTTTTTTCCCCAGTAAGCTTTGTTTCTTCCTTAAAGAAACAGGAGAAGCAGCCTATGGCTGCTTATTACAGGCAAGTAGAACGAGACTAAGTCCTAGAGAGGCTCTGCAAGGTTAACAGAAACCTTGCAGAGCCTCTCTAGGACTTAGTCTCGTTCTACTTGCCTGCAATGGAGGCTGCTTCTCTGTTTGTTTTAAGGAAGAAACAAAGCTTGCTGAAGGAAAAATAAGAGCTGGGGAGGCAAGCATGCCTGCCTGCAGGGGAGGCAGGGTGGGGGTGGGGGCTCTCAGGAAACCATGGAGTGGGTGTTCGCTCTTATCCACGGTTTCAAGTATCCACGGAGGGGCCTGGAACATATCCCCAGTGGATATGGGGGTCCACCTGTAGTGGGACAGAGTAAGGATTGAGGAAAGGGAAAATGAAGAGGAAGCAAATATTTCAAATATCACTACAGTATGAATAAATGAAATAAGCAGAAGAAAATTGTTCACTGTAGGTTCTTAAAAGGAGGTTAAAAACAATATTTTATCATTAGGGCTTTGGTTGAGGAGGGAATCCTAGTGGTTCCAGTTTCTCTCATACATACTTTCAACATTTTTTTAATATACCATATTTTTCGCTCCATAAGACGCACTTCCCCCCCAAAAAAATAGGGGGGGGGGAAGCCTGCGTCGTATGGAGCGAATAAAAAAAAAAGGAGGAGTAATGAATGTATGCTGCTTTGCTTGTAGTACTGATGTACTGGTGTCCCCTGCTTAACGACGGGGATTTTGTTGTTGTTGTTCAGTCGTTAAGTCGTGTCCGACCCTTCGTGATCCCATGAACCATATCCCGCCAGGCCTTCCTGTCCTCCACTATCTTCCTGAGTTCGCTCATTGTCATGTTCGTTGCATCGGTGATGCTGTCTAACCATCTCATCCTTGGCCTTCCCCTTCTCCTTTTGCCTTCAATCTTTCCCAGCATCAGAGTCTTCTCCAGAGAGTCCTCTCTTCGCATTAGGTGGCCAAAATATTTGAGTTTCAGCCTTAGTACCTGTCCTTCCAGGGAACAGTCAGGCTTGATTTCATTTAGAATTGACTGATTTGATCTCCTAGCAGTCCAAGGGACTCTCAGGAGTCTTCTCCAGCACCACAGTTCAAAAGCATCTATTCTTCGGCGCTCAGCCTTCCTTATGGTCCAACTCTCGCAACCATACATTGCT
Organism: Plestiodon gilberti rubricaudatus; assembly: GCA_026170595.1. Taxonomy (NCBI): domain Eukaryota; kingdom Metazoa; phylum Chordata; class Lepidosauria; order Squamata; family Scincidae; genus Plestiodon; species Plestiodon gilberti. The sequence continues at coordinate 18,845,596 of JANXHW010000002.1, read as the reverse complement.
ACTGGGAACACCATCGCCCTGACTATACGAACTTTTGTTGGCATGGTGATATCTCTGCTTTTTATTATGCTGTCTAAGTTTGCCATAGCTTTCCTTCCAAGGAGTAAGCGTCTTTTAATTTCCTGGCTGCTGTCTCCGTCTGCAGTGATCTTGGAGCCCAGAAAAGTAAAATCTGTTACTGCTTCCATTTCTGCCCCTTCTATTTGCCAGGAATTGATGGGACCAGATGCCATGATCTTAGTTTTATTAATGTTGAGTTTCAAGCCAACAAGGATATGTTATGGGAAATCCGTCGTATAGTGAAACCGTCGTAAAGCGGGGCTTTAGTTAAGGGCTTGGATGTTCAGTGCTGTGATTAAAGCCACAGCAGTTCCAAGTCCTTCCCTAGCACGAAACACCTGATGAGTTGGGGATTTAAACTGACTCCTTCCTCCGTCGTATATGCGGATCGTCGTTGAGCGATCTGGCGTTAAAACGGGGGACACCTGTATTCGGTTTCAGTCAGCAGAAGACAGAACACTTTGAATCTCTCTTATACAGTGCAACACTTGGAACTGAGTAGTATTCTCACTTTTCTCTTTACGTTTACAGAATATCCGGGAAAAACACAACAGTAAACTATACAGGACTGGCTAAAGAACTTTCCTGCAATTTTCAAATTCTCAACAAGCAGACAGTATGGCACGTCACTGTTCTTGCTTCCAATGCTCTCGGGCAATCAGAAGCTTCTCTTGAGATTGATATCAATCAAAGAAGTAAGTGCCACAACAGTAGTTCATTTTTGAAGTTATTAAAAAAATCAACCCTCTTTCTCTTCCCCCCTCCCCAATGTTCTGTGAAAAAGAACAAGAACTAGGAATGTGCATTTGATTTGGAAAGAATCCCATTCCAAACTGAGTTGCTCCACTTCTGAGGGAACTCAAAATGAAGCAATGTCCCTCTGAAGTACTCCAACCAAAACAGAGCCACCCAAAGTGACTTCAGGTGGATGGCGGCTTCATTTGACTTTCCGTTGCCCGTCTAATTGTCTGGCATTGTTTCTTCCATATACGGAAGGGGGCTTTCAAGCAGTTGGGGAAAGGAGAGGGAGGTAAGACAAGGGACAGTGTGATTGTCCAGGGAGGACTGGGAAAGATCCTGGCCTGAAACCCTGGAGACCTGCTGCTAGTCAGGGAAGTCAGTGTGAAGAAGGCAGCTCCTTTGTTCATCTTCCAACATAGAATCATAGAGTTGGAAGGATGACCCACAAGGTCATCTAGTCCAACCCCGACTAGAAGGTTTTACATCCTTTGCAAAACTCCCAGCAGCAGGTGACAAAAGAGCCCACTAAAATTGAGGCCACTTGTGGATTGTGGTCTACTTTGCTCCACCCTTCTGTGCTGCACCTCACACATTTTTGGCATAGAATAAATGATACTTTTTTTTTCCAGTTCGACCACAGCCACCTTCTCAACTAGAAGTGATTTACTCTAGCCCAACTAACATCAGGCTGTCTTGGTATCTGGATGGCAGTTTCACGCGTATTCCGCTTCATTGTCAGATTAACGGAAGCAATTCCAGAGTACTGGTAGGTATCTTTGTTTAGCTTTACATTTCCCCCTAATTGCTTGGTATATTTTGTAATGCAGCGGTTGCCATTCTGTACAGAAAACTCATGAATGGGAATTGAATGTTGAGCATCTTTTCAGGATCTGAGCAAGCGTCACTCTATCCATGGTTAGGAGTTCAGGCTTGTGGGATCCCCAACCCACCTTCCTCTTTTCTTTTTTGCACAAATCCTTCCCTTTTCTGTTGACATAATCACAGTGCAGCATTTCATCTGCACTGGCCGGCTGTGTTTTTCACACTGTCTCAAGGTCTGGAGCTCAATGGTACAACACATGCTATAAACATAATTTTCATCCCGTATAGCCCTCACCTGCTCTCCTTCCTTTAATCCCTGTCAGACTTTAGGTCCCCTTTCACACAGGCAGCCCAATTCTGTGTAAGATAGGGCCAGCCGCCGTATCCTATCCAGGTCCCAGGCTGCCCTGGGGCAGCCTGGGTGCAACTCGAGGAAAGGGGACGATCATCCCCTTCCCCCAGTGCAAGCGGCCTGAGGCCCTATGGGCCTACTCGAATATATGCCAGCTCTGGAGCTGGCATACATTCAAGGCCTCTGTGTAAGGCTGGAGAGGGCTTTGGATATAGGTGGATCTCGTTGCTGATATCCCTGCCCTCCCCTAGCCCGGTGCGGCCAACGGCTGCCCTCCCTCACCGCCCAGTCCTCCCTCCTCGCGTCTCTGCAGCAGCTGGTGCACGACTTACCTTGCCCGGTGGGCGCGGGGACGGTCCGCCGTGGGGAAAGAGGGCCGCCGGCCTCTGCGCCGGCAGCCCTTACTCTCCAGGTGTTGCGAAAGTACTTTACGGCACATTCGCGACACCTTGCACCAAGGGAGCACGCGCTCCCCCGGTGCAAGGGCTGATTGTACGGGACTCTCCTGTTTGATTAGTTGCTGGGGAGTGATCAGGTGGGAAAGACCCAGCAACCAGCCCTATGCGGTTGTGTCATTGGCTTGCAGCCTACAAAGTGAGATTACATGATGAGGAAACAGTTCCTATAGCAGTGTGCTGCATAGAGTGTGAGCTCCTGGAGGAAGAGAGGGCAGAGCCTTTGTTTGTGTGGTTTATGTTCATGCTAAAGCGCCATGCACATAGGCAGCATTGTGCAGATATATGATCATTGTATTTTACTCCAGGTTGGATCCTACGTGGCTCTTGTGTGACTGGCAGCCACTTGTTAAAGGGCCTAGGGGTTATTAACATAAACAAACAAAATAAAAAGTATTTCTAGCTGTTCAAAAATGCCTTTTGAACATGAAGAATTATTTGCTTTTTAAACTTCAGAATGTGCTCCTGGATGGTGCGGAAAATTCTCATTACAATACCCCCATCAAGAATTTGCTTCCCTATACGACATACACGTTCCAAGTCCGTTGTTCAGCTGCTCGACCTCTCCTCTGGAAATGGAGCAATTGGAGTAGAGTTATTCAACATATAACTCTGGAAGCCCGTAAGTTTCTTGGGTAGTTGGTGTTCTAAAAGCATAGGCTTAATATATATCATGGATGAGCCAGGAAAGTAGGCATTAACCTCTGGAGAGTACACTAGATCCTCAATTTATGGACATCAGACTCAGGGGTGTCTGAATTGCGGGTGGCTGCATCGGCTCTTTTGTGCAGGCACAGTATGTCTGTTGTGGTGCTTTTGCACAGGCACAATGGTGCTGTTAGAACATACTTATGTTCTAACTTCTGGACAGACCGGCACGACCAACGATCGTAATAAGTTATTGTCTACAGAGATTCAGGGCATGTTCCAACCTATCAAAGAACAAAGATGGATTTTAACTTTTCAGGGTGTGTGTAACTTTTCAGGTTTATGTTTCAGGTACATAAAAAAGTTGATGTAATTCAAAAAGCCAACCAATGCTCCAAGAAATCATCTTTGCAGGCAGGGTCACAGGAATGTTTTAAATATGGAAATTCGGTCCTGTACAAGGATCTCCGATACTGTTAGCAAGCCATACTTGAATAAGTGAGGATTTGAGGTATTTCGAACTGAAAAGTTTCTACGATAAATATTGCACTATAAGGAGCAGGGCAGTCTTCAGATTCAGTGCAGAAGGCCTTAATTACATGCTTCTTTGTCCCAGAAGTCTTTTTGCCAATAACTTCTCAACATGTTTCAAGGATTTAATTGTTACGGGCATCTTAGCCATGTAAAAAGCAGACTTGAATAAAAATCAAATAAAATCTACTTGCGTCTCCTGTTTCTTTTCAGTTACAACAAGACAGATAAAATTCCATTAAAATCCAAAGTCCCAAGTTCTAAGTCCAACGTTTCGTTTCCTAATTCCTGGAAACATTGTCTAGGAAAAGCAATCAGAAAGATTGAAGATGCTGTTCCCTGAGGTTCGCATTAGTTATTTTTATCCCCAAAGGAAAGCGCGGGAACGAAACGGCTCAAGCCGGGCTAAAACGGAAACAACCAATTAGCCCGCTGTTCAAACGCAGCAATAGGAGTACTGTATCCCTTGGTTATTCACAGTGTATTATCCAGCAAACACTTAAAGTCTTAATGGTACTTCACACAGCAGATCACCCATTTTTTATCAATACAATCGTCCCACGAAGACTCCGTGTCCTGAGATGACCCGGTTTGGTGCGATCTTTTTTCAAAACGGCAAAGCGGAGCTTCAGAACCACAGGGATCATACACCAATTAATTTACTCAACGTAACCTTGAAGGGTAGCCACTGGGAAATTGTCTTTTCTCTTTCTTTCCCCTTACTCCATTCACCAAATACCTATATTTCCCCCACTCTTATCCACGCTGCAAATGTCCCAGATATCTCTGTGTCCTGAGTTGACCCTCAGGTCCGATATTCACAGGGCAGCTGGATGGCAAGAAGTGGGCAGAATAAGAGCAAGGAAAGGTTGACCAGTAGTGTACAACAGATCCCCTCATTCAGTTAACACTTAGGCTTCTCTTATTGTGCTCAACCTGAGAAGCCTCCATGTCCTGAGATGACCCTGCTTCATTATTTTCTTTATTTCCCAGAGGCTTCCTTTGTTCTTTTCTACGTATTATGGGCAGCCATGTTTTATTGATGAAGCTCAGGTCCTGTTGACGGTTAATTAGATTTGAAATTGGTCTCCGGCTGATCTCGATCGCCTCCAGGCTACGTAAGATGCCCACTTTGTTTTCTACTTGTAGGCAGCTGGTGTCCTCAAATCATATGTTATGCCCTGTAGAGATGGCATGCCCAGCAACCAATGATTGTTCTGGATGTTTTAATCTCACAGACCTTTCATGTTCCTTAATTCTAGTACTAATGGCCCTTTTTGTCAGGCCAATGTACTCTTTACCACATGAGCATGGGATTCTGTATACTCCAGGATTGGACAAGGGGGGACGTTTATCTTTGGGGTTATTTAGAATTTGCTGTATCTTAGTAGTTGGTTTAAAAAAGGTTTTCACTTTCCCCTGTGACAGAATTCGAGCAATTCTGTCCATAACACCTCTTATATAGGGTAAGCAGGTCCAAATTTCCCTTTCTGCTTCTTTCTTACCCATGTCATTATTGGTGATCCCATCATCAGATCTGAGGTTGGTGCCCCACCTGGCTGTTGTGGTTTTTTTATCTTGTTGTACCCAGCACCTATTAATCTGTGATGAAGTATATCCATTGGCCCTTAAGGTGTTAAACACCATATTTTTCTCCTTCCCTAAGGTATCCTCATCACTGATCTTTAATGCACGGTATACCAGGGAGTTAATCAGGGAGTTTTTTTGGGCGGGATGGTGGTTTGAGCCTTGATGGAGATATCTCCCTGTGTTGGTAGGCTTCCTGTATACTTCATGACCACATGAAAGATCCTCCTTCCTAGTGACTCGTACATCTAAAAATGCCAATGACTTATCTTTCTCTAGTTCCATAGTGAACTGAATATCTTTACAAAAATTATTAATATGCACAAGAAATTTATTAAGTTCTGCTTCACCATGGGGCCAGATACAAAAGACGTCATCAACGTACCGCCACCATATTTCAGGTCCGAGTTCTGTTGATAAAGACTCTGCGGAAGAACTTAGAATTCAGATAGCTAACGTATTATTGAAAGCTCAACCACCTAAATGTAATATCAATAGTGCGGAAAGAATGGCGTTGCAACAACTTAAGAATAATACCAACATTGTCATCTTGCCAGCTGATAAAGGCAACGCAACAGTGGTTCTAGATTCCAATGATTATCATAGTAAGATTAGGGATCTGTTAGACCCCGAGACCTATAAAATCCTTAACAAGGATCCTACTAAAAGAATTTTAAAAGAAACTAATAAATTAAAGATTCAAATTTTAATTTAGATTTAAAAAATAGACTAGTAAAATCTGAAGCCCAGCCGCCCAGACTATATGGATTGCCAAAAATCCATAAAAACATCCCCCTCAGGCCTATAGTTAGCAATATTGGGGCCCCTACGCATGGTTTGTCACAGCACTTAGCTAAAGTTTTATATCCATTAATAGGCAACACCTCCAGCTATGTTAAGAATTCATATCATTTTATAGAGTTACTGAAATTAGTGAAATTATCCACCACGTCTATCCTAGTGAGTTTTGATGTTGTTTCATTATTTACAAAAGTGCCACTTAAAGAAGTATTACGATTAATTGAGGAATCAACTGTACCTAGGGAAATGATCCCTATGTTCAAACATAGTTTGACATCCACATATTTCGTATGGGAAGGTCAGTACAGAGAGCAGTGCGAGGGGGTAGCCATGGGGAACCCACTGAGCCCCGTGGTTGCTAATCTCTACATGGAGTATTTTGAAAAGCAAGTGCTCAGTACTGCAGAACTCGGACCTGAAATATAGTGGTGGTACGTTGATGACGTCTTTTGTATCTGGGCCCCATGGTGAAGCAGAACTTAATAAATTTCTTGTGCATATTAATAATTTTTGTAAAGATATTCAGTTCACTATGGAACTAGAGAAAGATAAGTCATTGGCATTTTTAGATGTACGAGTCACTAGGAAGGAGGATCTTTCACGTGGTCATGAAGTATACAGGAAGCCTACCAACACAGGGAGATATCTCCATCAAGGCTCAAACCACCATCCCGCCCAAAAAAACTCCCTGATTAACTCCCTGGTATACTGTGCATTAAAGATCAGTGATGAGGATACCTTAGGGAAGGAGAAAAATATGGTTTTTAACCTCAGGGAACACCATCTTCAATCTTTCTGATTGCTTTTCCTAGACAATGTTTCCAGGAATTAGGAAACGAAACGTTGGACTTAGAACTTGGGACTTCGGATTTTAATGGAATTTTATCTGTCTTGTTGTAACTGAAAAGAAACAGGAGACGCAAGTAGATTTTATTTGATTTTTATTCAAGTCTGCTTTTTACATGGCTAAGATGCCCGTAACAATTAAATCCTTGAAACTGATTGCTGGCCATGAAAGCTTCCGTGCAAAAAAAAAAAAAAAACACTTCTCAACTTGTTATAATCCTTGTTGAGACTCATCTTCAACACAAAACTATTGGAAGTAATTGACAGGGTCTTCTCCTAGAGCAGTAAGCATTGGCTGTTGTCATAAACAGGTGGTGTGCCAAAAAGGACAACTTCTGCGTTCTTACTGATGTCAGTTGATAATGTCTTAGTTTCTTTGATGTAATTAAAACTGTCTTTTCCTAGCTCCAGCAAAAGCTCTAGATGTTTGGCGTGAGAGAAGTTCTGATGGAGAAACTGTGAACATCTTTTGGAAGGTACATGCTCAGCTCTTTGGTTGCTTGTTCATTAGATTTACTGGTTTCCAGAGAAATGTCAGCAAACCCTATGGCACTATGTTGTCAGAAAGTCAGAAGTGCAAATATAGGGAGATAAATGTTTGAGCATCTCATAAAGCTAGGTGGGTCCCGATAGAGAGTCATTTTAAAAAGTGGGTCTCGGTGCTAAAACATTTGAGAACCACTGCTGTAGGGAATCACAATTACGAACCTCAAGGAAACATCACCATTAAGAATGGGTGGACTCCTTGCAATTTGCCTACAAATTCAAACCGTCATTAAGACAATTAACGCAACCATTTCTGAAGGAGAATAGTCACCATAAGGACACTTTTCTCTCACTGGTATTCATCTGAGATACTTTTTTTGTGAAAATATTCCCACCTGGTAAGATAGAAAGTGACCAGTGTCTGAAAATTTTTGGATAATTGATGCATGGCTAACTGTGTTGCATTTGCCCCTCTTATGTACATTGATGCAGTATTTTGAAATTGTTTTTTTTTTTTGTATGCCACTATGAGAGGATCTCAGGGCCATAAATTCTGGCTACTAAATATAAGATACATTTTATTGATTGATAGCAAAGACATTCCTGCAGTATTCTCATGCATGGAATTCCAGTCGCAGTATAGTGGAGAATGTTATCTTGTGAATTATTCAGTACAGATTTGCCAGTTCCACAGGTTTAACTTGATTTTGTGAATGTATATTCTGTCCTACCCTCTCCACATTGTCATACTTGGAGCCAGGATGGTGTAGTGGCTTGGGAGTCGGACTTAGATCTGGAAGATCCAGGTTCAAATCCCCGCTCAGCCACGAAGCTTCCTGGGTGACCTTGGGCCAGTCACTATCTCTCAGCCCCACCTACCTCACAGGGTTGTTGTGAGGACAAAAGGAGGGGAGCAAATATTTACACCACTCTGAGCTCCTTGGAGGAAGGGTGGTATAAAAATGTGAAAAATAAATAAATACTTTATGTGATTAAAAAGATACAATGCTAGATGGGGCTATGCTGATGAAGGTATAGGCTTGATTCGCAGCTGGGATTGCCAGTGGTAGGGAACACATTTTGTCCCCATCTACTGTAGTATCTGCAGAGTATGACCTGAGGGTTTGGGTCTTAAGAGTCAGTGGCGTCACTGGAGGTGGGGCGGAACAGAACACTAAGTTCCGCACCGCGTTGACCTCCGTTACTCACCGGCATGAGGTGGCCCCGGCCCCTCGCCTTCATAGCCATTCAGTGGGGCGAAGGCAACACGCAGGGAGGCGCAGGCGAAGGCAGCGCGTAGGCGATGCCACTCTTAAGAGTACATGATGCAACCATCTGGCTGAAGCTAAGGAGGTCTGCATCAAGTCAATGCCTGGACAGAAAAGTGGGATATAAATGTGCACTCCTTTAGCTTTTTTTCCGTATATGGGAATAGTCACAATCCAACGCCCTGAGGACATTGAGCAGTGTCCAACATTGAGCAGCGTCCTCTATGCAAGTCATCTTTAGTGGCGCCCCTTAAGTCTGAAAGAGGTGGTACGTCATTTGCTTTGCCCCTTGCAAAGCAAAAATAGCAGCCCTTGGGCGTGCTTGTTAGCAGCAGGCCCCAAACAGATGCCTGATAATGCTGGCCTTCAAAGTTGGCCATGGAGACAAAATTTGTGAGTCTGTATGCAGGGGCCGCAGAGATGGACCTTTGCTGTCATATAAGTTTCCAACATTAATGACAGGCATTTTATATAAGCTCCAGCTTGTAGGCTTTTTAAAAGTATCCATGAACATTACTTTAAATGCTTGTTGTTCTCTCATACTGTTTTTTTTTTCTAAAGTCCATGTTTCCTTGAACTAATTTTTTTTTGTTACAATAACTTTCTCAATAGCCACTATCTGTTTCCGAAAGAAATGGTTTGATACGCTCCTATGAAGTGTCTTGGTTCCTCCCAGACATGACCAAGAAGTCCAAGTTGATTCCTGAAACCCAAAACAGCACTGAAATAAGGCTTGGGAACAATGATTACGTCTTTACTGTTGTGGCAAGAAACAAGGGCGGCTCCTCTCCTCCTTCTCGGATAAACAGTGCAGAGATTTTGACTGGTAAGTATGAGATGAAAATGATCACTTGAAAAGCTGTGGTATGAGCAGCTGGTTGTAAGACAATATAAAACTGGAATGTGCTTCTAAAAATCAAGACCAGTGTGTCTTTCTAAGCAAGCTCATGGAGGATGGAGATACTGTATTTTTCGCTCCATAGGACGCATCGCACCATAGGACGCATGCATCCTATGGAGCAAAAAATAGGGAAAAAAGTTTTAAACTTACCTGGGCTTCTGGGTGCTTCGGGGAGGCCTGTGGGGGCTTCGGGGAGGCCTGCGCGAGCCTCTGCAGGCGTCCCCGATCTTCCGTTCGGCGCTAAATGGCTCTTTTCAGCCATTTCCGGTTTTCCGAAAACCAGAAATGGCTGAAAAGAGCCATTTAGCGCCGAACGGAAGATCGGGGACGCCTGCAGAGGCTCACGCAGGCCTCCCCGAAGCCCCAGTAAGTACCTTTTTACTTTTTTTTTTTTTTTTTTGGGAACCTTCGCTCCATAAGACGCACTCTTTTTCCCCCCTATTTTTTTTGGGGGGGGGAAAGTGCGTCTTATGGAGCAAAAAATACGGTAATTGCAAGCAAGTTTTTTTTTTCTATTTCAGTTTTTATTAGAAGACATGTTTGAGACTCAGTGGCTATCTACAGTGTAGGACCTTTTAAACAGCATTTTGACCCTTCAATGTTTTAATTTGCTTAGTTTTTTCTTCTTGTTAGGTAGCTTTTCCCTACATTTTTTGATTGATCTGATGCCTTATACTAGTTAGGCTTTGTATGATGTTTGCTCAGACTATGATAAAGCAAAAAAAGAGAGATGTTTATGAACAGCAAAGATTCTGGATTTTTCAGACGTTGTGTTTTCATCCTGCTGTTACAAGGAGCAAGCCTTGGGCTTGTAGTTGACCCTTCACTATTACAGCAGGTAGCAAGTAATGTTTGGCAAGCTAAATACTGCGGGGTTCTGTCTGGAACTCTGTCTATCCCCCTTTTTCAGTACATGAGGAAATAGTTGGTTCAGGGAAATTGCGGTACAGATATACTTGGTATTTTGCTATGTTAGATGCTTCTTTCTAATCTCCATTAGACCAGAAAAAGGGTAGGAGGCACAGTACGGGCATGTACGTCCCCAGCATAAGAAGAACCCTGCTGGATCAGACCAAAGGTTCAGCTAGTCTACACCCTGCTTCCTATAGTGGCTATTTGAATGCTTCTGGGAAGCCTATATCATGGCTTGAGGAGCAGTTCCCTCTCCCATTGCTCCCTAGGTAAACACTGCCTCTGAACCAAAGGTTCCATTTAGCTCTGATGGACAATAACTGCTGATAGATCTGTCCTCCATGAATTTATCTAATCCCCTCTTAAAGCCATCTAAGCTAACGGCTGCCATCACCACCACATCTTGTAGCAATGAATTCTCCATGTCATACTAGTTGAAAATGCCATTTTTGACAGAACCAAACTAAAAGGTCACTGATGTTTGTGTACAGGTAAGCAGATTATGTTGCTTGCAACATATGAGTAGATGCCCAGAAAAATGCAAAGCACTTGTCTTTTTCCAGTCAGTTACTTCATTTCAGTAACGTGTATGAGGGGAGCAGGGATGGTTTTTTAAGGCCAAGAGCTCCCATGCTGCCCAGCTGCTGCGGCCTCAGTGTGCTGCATGCATAGAGACTGTCTCCATCCACAGAGAGCATAGACCTTGTTGTGGTTTTCAGCCTGCAAATGGATCCGTCTCTGCTAACCCTGCAGAACTGCAAATGAAGGGAGTGATAGCAAGGAAAGTCCCATTTGTTGACTGAAAGTCATAGCATTGTCTCGGCCTCCAGTCTCTTGCACATGGCAATGATGCTATTGCAACCTAGGGCCTAATTCAATCTGTGTTAATGTTTCTGCTTGTCTAGAGAGCATCAGGAAACTAATCTGGTTAGTTTGTGTAATTTCCAGAGTAGACTTAGGGGAGTCTGCTCATCCCTAATTTCTTCATGGTAACAAATGTGGTGTTGTTAAAAGTTGTTTTTGACAATATCATGGTGTTTTTCTATGAGAAATGTTTTTGGCACAGTCCCAGAAATGGAACATGAATTTCTAAATTTGTTTCCACCGATGGTAACCATGGGATGGATGGGAATGTAAAGCATGCCTTATGGCTGCGCGTTGCCGGCAAGTGAAAAGTGCCATAGGAAATCAAAATGGTAAACTTAAAGAAAAGGTCATCACTAGCAGTGGGTGAGTTCCCCTTTGTTGCTCCCCATTTTCCAAAGCTTTCCTTCATGAAGGGATGGCAGCAGCAGGGAGGAGGAGTATGGAGAGTTTCAGCAACTGCATTGACCTTGTCTTTAAATAAATAAATAAATAAATAAATATAAATAAATACACACACACACACACACACACACACACACACACACACACACACACACACACACACACACACACACACACACACACACACACACACACACACACACACACAGAGTATTTATATACTGCCTTTCTCGGTCATTGGATTTCTCTTCCGACTTTAATCCAAGGCGGTGTACATGGGCAGGTCTGGTTGCTCCTGGATTCTTCTGAACATGCTTAGAAAAATCATTTGGTGCTATAACCTGAGAAACAGAGTTCCTAGTTTCTCTCTGCTTAATGGGTTGAACAGAAGCACCTTGAGAACTTAATTTCCCCCAAGCCATTTGGACTCTTCTGAGCCATACTCAAAGAAATCCTGGAGCTAGAAGGCCTTAAAGATGAGCCCTACACACCTACAGCAGACCTGCACAAAAGCCTTTCCTACCAACACCCTTGGGGAGACCCCAAGTTATTTCCTCACTATCGGCCATTAAAGTATCTCGGCTAGCAGATCTAGCTAGCTGGACAAGATCTCTGCCTCAGGCACTGCTTCTGGCCAGAGCAGACAGTACTGGGCTAAGTGGTCTGACTTGATAAAAGGTGACTTTGTATGTTCAGCAGATATGGGGACAGGTTGAGAAGGTTGCTACAGAGTACACATTTCCCAAGTGTTTTATAAGTAGAAGGCCAGCTCTGTGGAATCCTTGGCTTCCCACATAATATTATATTACAAATGCCATGGGGGTCAGTTCTATTAATATTTTCTCTGTTCTGTTCCAAGAGCGATTAGATACAAAATATGTTCATTTAGGAATCCCATAGGGAGCTTTCCCATAGGGACTGACTAGAAGTCGTACCAAAACGTGGAATTGAAAAAGATTCTGAAAGCTGACAAGCCACGCCACAGCCTCTGAAACTCTGAAAGCCGACAAGCCAAGTCCAAACCTCTGAAACAACATGTCCTACTGACGTTGCCCTCCCCTCTTTCTCAGAACTTATCCTGATGATGAAGCAGAGTGGTGGGAAAGGAAAGCATGCCTTATGGTAGTGTATTGCCAGGGATTCAGAAGTGTTGTAGTGAATCTTAATGGCAAACATAACATGACCAAATGTCATGTTGATCTCCCTCAGCTTGCCTTGTAACTAGCTCATTTTTCCCTGAACGAGCTCAGAAAAATGTCAGAAGAGCCTGTGACTTCTCCACCTCTTGAGGGAAGGAGGGGCAGACTGCCTGTGAGAAGATTCAACTTGTGGGGGAGGGGGAGTGGAGGTTGCTACTGAGGTAGAATCAGCAGCACCGTGTCTTATCCTGCACTCCCAAGTCAACATCTTGGTCTAAGGCAGTGGTCCCCAATCTCTCCCCCACTGCGACTCACCTGATTCTCTTGTGCTGGGACTGGGGCACACTCCCTGGGCCGCCGCCGCAAACCTCAGAATGCCTCTGGCAGCGACCGGAAGTCACTTCCATGAAACTGGAAGTAAAGTGGAAGTGACTTGAAGTTGCTTCCGAGGGGTTCTGAGGCCCGCGGAGACCCAGGGAGTGCATACTGCACTCGGCGCAACCTGGGAATGGCCTCCAATTGTGTCCAGAGGGCTTCAATTTGGAGCCAACCGAACGCAAGTGCCGGGGGGGGCAACTTGACGACCCCACCCTCCCCCCGCACATTGAGTTGCGACCCACAGTTTAAGAAGTGCTGGTCCTTCTATTTTCTTACCCTGGTTCTTGAACATTGCATCCCTGCAGACCACAGCAGAATCACTTTATTTTAGAGAAGAGCATCTATATTGTTGTTGTTGGGTTTGCAACTCCCAGGGAGCCCAGAGAGCAAATGAGAACTGCTTGACAGCCAAACGTGGGCTGCAAAACTGGGAGAATACTGTTCATCACTTGTCCTCCAAGAAGTCATGGCTTTGCAGAATCCCTTGTCTTTGCAGTTTTGACCTGGCAGCCCTACTGCTCAGCTGCATTGGCTGTTGTGATCCAAGGCATTTCTTCCATCCCAGAGGGAGGAAGAGATTAAAAAAGCATCTTGCCTCTGCTCCAGCTGTGACTTGTGTTGAGACTTTTGGAAACAGAATCCTTTTCTACACTCACTTGTACATCCACACAACACAGGATGCAGTTGAAACTTTCGCTTTAATATTCTATAAAAATAACATACGGTACTTACATACATACATACTTTTTTACTGGTTTCTGATTGTAGCTGTTTTTCTTTATGTCCAATTTGTGTTCATTTCCTGTTTTCTGTTAATACTGACCTGTTCATCCTATGTAGATAGCAGAAGAGCATTGCTGGCATATATTGCAGGAGAAACAAGTGAATGAGCTCTTGACTGTATGGCAGATGTTTTAGGTCCTGCAATAGTGCTGCCGGAATAGATATGGAGACCGAGTTAGCACCTGGATTTGTAGTGCCTGGGCTTATGTCTTTATTAGGCTACTGGGTAGCCATTGTAGATTAGAGAGCTGACTGAAAGCAAGGACAGGCCTACCACTGTGCCCTGAATGCAGATGGTGTGCAACCCAGTACGTATTCCAGACTCCTCTGCAACTTGTAAGGGTTCTGTACCAAATGCACAGGTGTTCCTTGGCAGATACTGTTGCCAACCCTCCAGGATTGACGTGGAGACTCTAGGAATCGGCACTGATCTCCAGGTGACTATTGAAAGCGATCCTGGAGATTCTAATGGCATCCCTGGCTTACTGACATTAGGTCATGTTGAGAGAAAAATCTCCAGAGTTGGCAGGCCTATTGGGAGACTAACTGATGTGAAAAGATAACTTGAAAATCACTGTCAATGGGGCACGTTCCAAAATTACTGAAGGCCTCTTTGTGCTCTTCAGACAGCTTCAGAACAAATACGTTTCTTTTGCTCATAACTCATGGCTGAACAGATTGATTCAACTCTTCTAACCCTAACAGGAAATAAAATGCTAGAGTTATGTAATGCTCTCGGTGAGCAAATGCCGACACCATTTTTCTGCAGAACTGTAGGCTGCTCTGAGTCACTTAGTTCTATGACTGAAGTGGACAGCTGGTCATTCTTACTCTCCACCAGACGTTTCTTAGAAAGGAACTTTTTGAATGACCGACTGTCTCTCTTTGTGTTACCCACGCCATATCTCTCGACTGAGGCACTGTGAGTCATGAGGTGTGACTTGCCAGGAGGCTGCAGGAGGAATAATCTGGCAGAATCTTCTGCCTGCATTCTGCACATACTTCAAATGCTTACAAGAGAGAGCGGGGTGTGTTCTATGTATGGTTTTTTATTGTTTTGTTGGGGGCATGTTTTGATTTAAGTGGACATCTTGAAAGGAAGTGTCAATATGGTTGGCAAAACTACTGCAAGAGATTAAGGACTAAAGTATTCCACTTCTGATTATCAGCGTCATATTATATAGGTGAAAATTTTATGCATATGGAAGTTGGCAAGTTACCCAAGAAGCATTCTTTTACAGCCAAGATGGCTTGTTGTTAGATGTTTTCGGTCTTCAAGCTCCTGGAAACGTTTGACATGTGATAACCTGAATGCAGGTGGTGTGAATTTGTACAAGGACATGTTCATGGCCTGCATGTGGGCAACCATATCACAGAAATGTCGCATATGCCGTTTGAGAAGAATTGCTCTCCATGTGTGGTTTTGACACATTCTCACTCTTGTTAAGAATGCCATGTAAATGTTCTTCTTGTCCCATGCCTGTTGCTTTCAGGTTACCTACTCGCAAGTAAGTCTCTTTCAAACACAACCTTGCAGCCAAATTTAATTCTCACATGACCTGGAATGAATGCACAAAGTCATTCTTTCAGACGGGCTTGGTTCACGTCTTCACATGCAAACTCTTTTCGAAATGACAGTGCAGAAGTTGGACAATGCTTAGTTGTTATTCCCAGGTTGTCATGAAGATAAAGTTAACTGAACGGTTGTGTTTGAAAGAGACTTACAACACAATTATGTGCATGTTTACTCAGAGGTACATGGTATTCAGTGGGGCTTACTCCCAGTTAAATGTGTATAGGATTGCAGCCTTATTTAGGGATACATCCCATTGGTCCCTGAGGGACCTACTCTATACTGTGTGAAAGAGTGTCTCCTGTGTGATTTTCATACTTCCATATTCAAAGGAGTTCCATCTGCAATATGCAGGTAGTAGCTGCAAGTGAGCATTGTGTGTGTGTGTGCGCGTGCATGCGCCAGTTCAGGTCTATATTTGGTATTTGGTGCTGTTCCAAGCTAAGCAGGTAATGAATCACCACTCTAATGGATTACTTTAGCTACCAACCAAATTGTATGGAAAAAGAGAAAACATGAGATTGTACAGTTAATAATCCAATACTTAAAGGCTTGGCAGATTTGTCGATTTCAGTGGAACTTGAATGAAAGTAATTGGGTTTTGTTTAAGACATATTGCCTGAGCTATGATCCTGGCTCACCTGCTGCCCAGAGCTAGAGAAACTGAATTTAGGCCAATATAATCCCATTGACCTTTTCACAGAACTAAATCAGATTATTTGCAGGTAGCCCAATTTAAGTGGATATTAGATTGGTTTGCCTCAATATCTTGTTGGAAAATACTGCTAAGTGTGCTGTAGTGGTTTTCATAGTCTGTCTATCTCAAGGTTACCCATTGGACACAATCCTGGAGCTGCTCCAGGCTGAATAATAAGAATGTAGCTGTCAGACTTAGACCTGGAAGATCCAGGCTCAGATCCCTGCACTCAGCCATGAAGCTTCCTGGGTGACCTTGGGCCAGAATTGCAATGTATTCTGGAGCTATTTTGGGAGAGGGAGGGGAAGTCGCATGACCCGGAAGAGGCTTCTGGAGCGCGATTTCAGCTAGTATAAGCAAGAGCAGGCAGCGGTTTGCAGCAAAAAGGAACCACCTTTTAACCTTTTTTCACACATTTTAATGTTGGCCCCGCGAAGCATCCGTGGTGAGACAAATCCGCAGATACTGAAGTCTCAGATACGGGGGGTTAACTGTAATGTTGGACCTCGGTATCTGCGAGGATTCCATTCTGGACCTCCCTCCACAAATACTGCGAATTGGCATATAATGAAGTCCACTGTAGAAACCTGTTAAAAGTTTTTTAAAAAGCCCCCAAATCGCTGTTCCTACCTTCGCGCGGGCAATCTACACCATCTCCAAAGCTCTAAAGCCCTCTTTGAAGCTGAAAGACCCACTTCCGGGTTGCGCAAAGACTCCTCCAGTGGCGTCCCTCCACTGGTGCAGGGTGTGTGGACCGCACCATATGACACCCTCTGGGGGGTAACATCACTAATGGTCAAAATTGTGAAAACCTTTGTCTTTAAGAATAATTTGTTATATATCATTCGATGCATAATCACATGTGGAATGCAATGGAAAAAAAAAACATTTCGGAATATCTGTATTCTATCAAAAGTTATGGCCAAATAACCGGAAACAGAAAACACAATTTCTTTGTGAACAAAAAGTGGATTTCTGTAACTCAAAACAGATCAATGAGACTGATTTTTAAGACTTAAAAAAAAATCAAAAAAAAACTTTTTTGAGACACTATAAAGAGTAAACTAGTGCAAGGAAAATAATGAACGAATTAGGCATTGGAGCATGAATGATCCCACAGATCTCAAACAATTGAAGAGTCAGACTCTGAAAGAGGACTGTTTTGCTCAGTACCTAAATCCCAAAAGAGAAGGGATGAATAAACCTTATCAGAGAAGGAGATCTCGAACGTTAAAGCCACTGTCAAAAACACTCCCTTCCTTTAGAACAGTGGAATTGAGAAGGAGTGGAGGGAGTCCCCTTCATAATATTGGATCTGGTGGCTTCTCTACAGGTTTACTTTTAGCAGATGAACTTATTGGGTTTAAAGCAATGTTACTGTGGTTCTTTCATGTGCCTTCTTTTAAAACTGTTCTTTGAACAAATGGGAAAAGTCAAATATAAATGAGTGAATGCATTTTAAAAAGGCCCCAAGGACTAAAGCTGTGGCTTTATCCGCGTTGCAGATGATGCCACCACAGAGAACGGAATTGCAACAGGAGATGGGATTTATGTTGCTTGGCATCCTGACTCCAATGTGACCTGTGGCTATATAGTGAGATGGTGTCTGGCATCTGGGTCTGAGCCCTGTGTTGTCAACTGGGAAACTTTTCCTTCAAATGCAACAAATGCCGTGATCAAATCTGGTAAGAAAAAAAGTGCTTTTATTTGTTTGTTTGTTTATTAGATTTTTATCCCGCTTTCTCCCCCCATAGGGGGGGACTCAAAGCGGCTTACAACAATATAAAACTCTTAAAACATTAGTAAAATCTAAAACCACAATACAAAATATAAAAGCAGGAGTGAGAAAGTAAAAAAAAAAAAAACAGGAGTAAAAGGGGCTGGACCACTAAAATAGTTAGGCTGGGTAGCTAACCCAGAGGGCTTGTTTAAAAAGGAATGTCTTTAGGCCCCACCGGAAGGCCTCTAAGGAGGGAGCAGTTCATAAGCTTAGAGGGAGGGAATTCCATAAGGTCGGTGCCACTGCTGAGAAGGCCCTATTACATGCCGCCGCCCCCTCACCTCTGCAGGCGATGGCACTTTTAGAAGGGCCTTCTCTGATGACCTGAGGGGGCGGGCCGGATTGTACGGAATTTTAATGATAGAGTGCATGCAAACAAAAGTGGGAGCCCCACAGCTTCATGGTGGGGCACCTTCAAGGTATAAAATTCAGTGCATAGTGTGTGCAGTTAAGGATCTCTGGAAGTAGTGCTGGGAAAGAAGTTTGCCTGAGACTTTGGAGAATCACTGGGCGAGATGGAACAATATCTGATTATGTATAAGGCAGCTTTTTTGAATTTTTGAGATTATTATTTTTTTCCTAGCTCCATGATGAGCTCTAAGATTTTGTTTTCAGGTTCTGTCATTGAACCAGAGGCAGCTGGTGGGTCACTGTGGAAACCGGGTGCTGGACTAGATGGACCTGTAGCCTGATCAAACAGGACTTTTCTTATGTTTTTAATAGAAATAACTCTCTCTTCATTGAAGCTCACGTGTGTGTGTGGGGGGGGGGCTGTGTGCACACGGATCTGTTCTGTTCTACTCACAGTTTATATTTGTTTTGGTTGGAGAGTTAGAAGTTTTGTTAGGAAGGGGAGTAGGAGAATTTCATTTTTGCAGGACATTCTGAGCCCAGTGATCACAGTCCTTCTCTTTCCATTAAACCTGCTAGACCTTGAAAGAGAGTGGCTACCGGTAGCCAGATTGTGTCTTTCCTGTAGAGGTGCTTCTGAAATTGATGGTGTATTGATAGAGATCTAAAAGGCCTGTATCTTAAGGTCAAGGTTAGTGTTGCTTTGCAAACTGGCATTTATAATCATCGCACCTGAGCACTTATGACCTGCTTTCTAGCCCATGGGTAAAACAACATCAACATACTATTGATAGACATACAAGCAGGAGTACAGTTGACAACCAGGAGCTTTTCAGTAGCCACTTAGCTTGCTACTCGGTAATGCTGACCTGTCCTAGATGGGATCACAATCTTCCTGAAATATTAGATTTGAAGGTTGGGGGATGATTCTGGATCTGGCCTGGCCTTATGCCTAGATTTTCAGGTGACAGCAGTGCCTTTTTTCCCCAGCTTTGGATGGTGTGAGCCATGTGCCCTCTGCTGGAAGACAGAGGGTGGGCCATTGTTTTTCATGCTTCTCGATTAAATGGTTGTAATAAACTCTTTGAAGATGAGTTTGGGAACTTCAGCTGGTACAGAATGCCACCACCCAAGTAGGAATGTGTATTCCTAGTCGGTATGGTCATGTTGTACTTGTGCTGAAACAATTTCATTGTTAACTGAAGTTGCTGGCTTGGACAAATAATGGTCCTGGGACCACTTCCTCCTGTTAAGCCTCTCTATTTGTAAGCTAAGCTAACAAGGACAGACTAGCCTTCCCCAAGCATTTGTGGACAAATTTTGGAATGCCCTTTCACCAGTGGTTCCTTGAACATATGAAGTTGCTGTATACTCAAGTCAGCTGCTACACAAATTCCAGTCAAATAAAGCCACCCTGAAGAGCATCTATAAGAGACATGGGAATCTGACTTGGGTCCATTGGACTGAAAGACTTTTTTTTTTTTTGAGTGGAGGGGAAAGAACTTCATCTGGAGGAAATAAATCTTAGGATCCAACTCATTATGTTTAGGAGGAGGCAGTATAGGAACAGAATAAACAAACAATAAAATAATTATGGATAACCCCCTTTGAGGAAACTGAAACCTCTTACTCTCTTGGCTTAGGGAGATTATTTATGGCAAAGTTTTAATCACAAAGGAGATACTCTCTCCATTTAAAAGGGTCAGATCTATTAAATGAACTGTTGTTTCCACAATTTCTGCTCCAATGTATGGTAGGAGCAAAAATCCTTACAGAATTAGAACGTGACTAGTGAATGTATGTTTTTATCTGCACTCTTTATGTGAAAATGCACATTTATGTACATACAGTAATATACAGGTTCATATTACTGTACTGTCAAAACAATCTTGTAATGATGATTTTGTCCCACAGCTCTCTTTCAGCCAGGAGTGCGATACACTTTTTCTGTCTATGGCTGCAAAAACAGTGGGTATCAGCTCCTGAGATATGTAAATGGCTACACAAAAGAATTGGGTAAGGGCGTTCTTTTCTTTCTTAATAGAGATTGAATTGTTTCTCAGTTGTATTTCAGCTGCATTTTTTATTTCATATAAAGTGAAATACTGTACAGTCTTCTCCCACCTTACGAGGGTAATTAGTTCCTGAAAACCCCCTCGTAAGGCAAATGTTTGTAAATCAAAAACGTAATTACCATTAATTTCAATGGGCAACATTTTTATGCATTCCTGAGCCATGAAATTGACACCCATCTATGCTAAAACAACATCAGATCCCATTAAAATGGACACAGTTACTTCAAAAGTTAACATTAGTTATCATCACAGCCTAGCAAGGCATTTTCCCTTCGTTAACTGCTGCATAATATGGCTACGTGCTCTCGTTAAGCTCTTTTGTAACTATTATGCACTGTACACTTAAGTCTACACTCGCAAACAAAACGTACATATGATACTCGATGTTTATGTAACTCGACCTATAATGCATGATACTGCTATAAATTAGCAAACCGCGAGTATGAGAGGAGAACTCAATACAACACATGCCAGCTATACAACTATGAAGGTGCCCACATGGTGCCTCGCATCTCGCGGCATTTAGCTGCTTGCGAGGCACATGAAATCCAAATCAGTCCTTGTAAATACAAAGAAAAGCCTCCTACGCGGAAGTAGGGGTTTTAAATGAAACTCCTTGTAAAGTTGAATTCTCGTATCCCGAATGGGTGTATCTTGGGGTATGATTGTAATATAACATTATTTTGTATAAAATTTTATATAAAATGAAATGTATTTCACATAGACTCTTCAACTGCGGATGGCCCAATGGAAAGCACTTCTTGTATGATGAGTCTCGCTCTCTAGGTTAAATAAACCTTTACTGTGTTCGTCAAGTGTTAATCAAAACTTACCTCTTTGCTTTTTGCATCTTAACCAGAGCCAAGAATTGCGCCAGTGTTTAAGGTAGAAAAGGCCACTTCAGACTCCATCTGGATAAAGTGGGAAAACATTCCTGTCGTAGATAGCTGCGGTTTTTTAAAGGGCTATTTGCTTCATTTCTCCAAAGAGGAGAAAGACCCCACAAAGCTAAAGGATTTTGATTCAGGTAAATGATACCTCTTTGACCACAAATTGTTGCCTCTGAAATATGCCTTGTATCAAATTGCATTTCAAGCAAGGAAGCAATTTGATAGTATTCATGGGTAGAGTGGAGACAGAAATATGCATGAAGTTGCTTCCACATTTTCTCTCTCTCGCACACTCTCACACACACCATTTCTCTTTTGCAGTGTTTTATCAATGCACACCAGTAATGTTGTTGTTGTTGTTGTTGTTAACAGTATTTATATACCGCTTTTCAACAAAAAGTTGAAGCCGCTATAGCGCCCAATAGAATTGGGCTCTGAGAGATGCATTTATATTTAAAATGTTTAGATCCTGCTGCTCAGTGTTCTCATTCTCAAGATTTCGAAGAAAATAGCAAAAATAGGTGTGTGTTATTTCACCAAATCATTCACTAAAAGCAATTTAAAACTGATAGCAGAGCAATAAAAATGCCAGCAGAGACCGAAACCAGATCTGTGCTCCAAGCAGAGCTTCATGTGAAGAGCTCATCCAACAGTAGCTCTATTGTTAAGCTCTGGGACTGATTTGCCTTTTTAGTTACGTTGCTAAAACATGACTAAAAGTCACTCTCCTCTCTGCCTAGACATTAGAGTGACTAGAGTCACTCCCCTCTAATGCCTGTTATGCCAAATATCACGTTCTAGTCTGCTCTGAGATGCAAGTTTTTTTCTGTGTATTTTTTTTTATAATTGTTAATGTGTGTACATTCATTCCCCTTTCCTGAAACCAGGCCACCCAGAGGCATATATTAACATTACTGACCTAAAACAAAATACATTACAAATATCCAGCCTTCAAGGGAAAACCAGCTACTACCTGAATTTACGTGGCTATACTGCTGGAGGAACTGGTCCTTCAAGAAGTTTATATGTGGTTACGAAGGAAAATTGTAAGTGGTGGCACATTTTCTTTGAGGTTGGGGATAGGTGTGTCACTGTTAGCAGATGTGCTGTGTGTGTGTGTGTGTGTGTGTGTGTGTCTGCCCCAGGGAGTTTATAATCTATACTGAAGAGAGAAAAAGGCAATAGGGGAGGGGAGGGACAAGAGTAGCAAGGATGAGTAAATTCTTCATGTATGCATATTTAAGTTGGGTGGTGCAGTGGGTTAAACCGCTGAACCATCAGCTGTCGATCGAAAGGTCGGCAGTTCGAATCCGCGACGGGGTGAGCTCTCGTTGCTTGCCCAGCTCCTGCCAACCTAGCAGTTCCAAAGCATGTTAATGTGAGTAGATAAATAGGTACTGCTTGCGGGAAGGTAAACAGCGCTCCGTGTTCCAGCCGCATGCTACGCACTGCGGCAAGGAGAGTCATGCCGGCCACATGACCACGGAGGCGTCTTCGGACAACGCTGGCTCTTCGGCTTTGAAATGGGGATGAGCACCACACCCTAGAGTCGGACATGACTGGACTTAATTGTCAGGGGTCACCTTTACCTTTGGGGATGAGGATGAATAGGTTAGATTGGGGTGAAGATTGAGGGACACCTTTATGGAACAACGGAATAGCTTAAATTGTGTTTTTTGCAGAGGAATGTGAGAGAGGTAGCACCACAAACATGTCCTATACAAGATATATCTATATCTTGACATTTGAAGAGCTGTTGTGCGGGTCTTGCTATGGACAGGCAGGTGGGAGAGAAATTAGAAGTTTGGGAATAATGGTCAATCCAGTACACACAGAAGAACCCCATTAACTGTGAAACCACCCTGTGTCTCTGAATTGCAGCACAGCTCTATCCTCAATTTTCCTGTGTGGTATCCAGGACTGTAAAATCAGTATTGATACTGCTGACCTGAGTGCTCCATTTATTCGGAGGGGAAAAGTGGAATTTAAATAAATAAATATTTTGGGAACTTTACCGTTTAGGCAATGGTCTTTAAGGGACAGGAGGGTGTATATGGTTATGTATATATGAGGGGGTTTCTCTCTCTCTCTCTCTAAGGGGTAAAAAGTTCAGCTTAGTTCTTTTTTATTATTTATTTATTACTAAGGGGTAAAAAGTTCAGCTTAGTTCTTTTTTTATTATTGACAGCAAGTGTTGAAATTCTAGCAGGTTATATACTTTCTCTTTCTCATTTTTTATAGCGGTGGGCTTGATCATTGCAATAATTATCCCAGTGGCTATAGTTGTTGTGCTTGGAATGGTGACCAGCATCCTGTGCTATCGGAAGAGAGAATGGTAACCACTTACATTCAGCAACCTTTCTTTGCTTTTCAGCTGCAGAGGGAATGACTTGGGGGTGGGCAACAGCTCTCGGCTTTGGTCTTGGATGGTGGTGACTGTTTCAATGTTGATGTCATGTAGAGGAAAGAGGAGTGACAATAGTTTTACTAGGTGGAGCTTAAGTCATGTGACTCAGTCAACGAGGCATGTGACTGAAGAGCAGTTGATTTGTTTAGCCCCCACATGTTCAGTGAACAACTGGGGAGAAAAGGACCATACATATGACCACACATAAGAACATAAGAAGAGCCTTGCTGGATCAGGCGGAAGGCCCATCTAGTCCAGCTTCCTGTATCTCACAGTGGCCCCACCAGATGCCTCCAAGAGCACACAAGACAACCTGTTTCCAATGACACCAATGTCAGCAATCAGCATGCCTGATGGCCATGCCCCCTGACATCTATGTATTCAGTGTTTGTGCATAAGGGGCTGCAGCAGTACCTGCAAAGACCATATCGCTACAAAAGCTGAATGCACAGGTGATAGGGGTGTGGCCTGTGGGTGGAGAGGGGAATGCCGTATTTCTTCGAGTCTAAGGCGCCATCGATTCTAAGGCGCATCTTAATTTCAGGAACACCAGCAGAAAAAAAACAAAAAACATCGATTGTAAGACGCACCTCCTTCCTGCTCAGCACCAACTCTCCCCATCTTGCCTGCCACAGTAGTCTGATTTTTATCGCGCCATTTTGCCCCCTCTGCTCAGTGGCAAGCTCTCTCTTCCTGAACCTGAGAGCTCGCCCCAGCATGCCCCGCGCTGCAGCTGATGATCTCCTCACTGCATTTGAGCAGTGCCTTTGCGGTCCGCCAGAAAATGCAATTTCCTTACTTACCAGGGCTTGGGAGAGCTTCAGGGGGGCCTGCGCGACCCTCTGCAGGCCTCCCCAATCTTCAGTTCGGTAAAAACCAGCGATTTTCGGCCATTTCCGGTTTTCGCGAAAACTGGAAATGGTCGAAAATCGCTGTTTTTCACCAAACTGAAGATCAGGGAGGCCTGCAGAGGGTCGCGCAGGCCCCCCTGAAGCTCCCCCAAGCTCCGGTAAGTAAGGAAATTGCATTTTGGGGTGCTTTTTAGAGACCTTCGATTCTAAGACGCACTCCATTTTTTTAAATGCTTAATTGGGAAAAAAAACATGTGTCTTAGAATCGAAGAAATACGGTATCATCTATTTTGGGTTTAAGGGAAGAGTCATTCTTTGTGTTCAATGCAGTGCAGGCCCAAGACAATTTTCCTTTTCCAAAGAATTGCAATGCTCAATTCAAGCAGAGCACCTTAACATTTTGTGTGTCCTTGCAAGGCACACCTCTGATTGTGTGCTTGCTTCATTGGAAGCCCAAGCAATCATGTGGGGTGGTTATGCAAGCAGGCTAGCTCTGGTGCTATGCTATCCGGTCATCCGTGTTCATTTTATGAATTGTATCAGCCAAGGATCCAGAAATTTTGGCTGGCCTTGGTAATGCAGACAATATTTGTGGCTGCTGTCAACCCTGCCCTTCATCCAAGGGGGACTGATTTCAAACATGTGACTCATTTCAAACTGAGCTTCAGGGATGCTTTCATGATTGTTACTTGTGAGTATTTTGAAAAGTTATGAATGTATATCTGTGTGCACCTTTCGTAACTGAGGCACTCTGTGGACCAGATTGTTGCACTCTGTTATCCTGTATCGCATACCATAAAAAGTAACCTTCACATCTGCCCTATGCAGCATCCCCAACTGAATGCAGTTTGCTTTTTCAGGATTGGATATGGATGGTGTGTCTATTTACACAACTTAAAATGAGAGGACCACTCACCTGTGGTGTTGCATTTAAGTTTCAAAACGTTTAGCAACTTTTGCACAAAATAGAATAAATACATTCAAACCAGCAGGATGTGAAATGGAGGATTGCTTTAAAAAGATCGCTCTTGATGTAGAGCGCAATATGTGGTCTGATGTGCATGCAGGGCAGTATTTGTGTGCAAACGTCCCCTCTCATTTCAGTGGGGAGGGGTTAAGTAGCATACATGCACCGGGAACATCTTCCCTTTAAACAAGCATGTGATGGTGAATAACCACTTCATATGTGTATCAATTCAGTGTGTATTTAATTAAATGAATGTTATGCTGAGTTCCTTAACTGGTATGTTTCATGTCGTGGCACAAAAAGCAAAATGCTGTTTTAATTTTGCCGTATAGGATACTGTAGAACAACTTGGTGATAATTCTTGATAATAACTTCCATGTTCTCATTTCCAAAGGATTAAAGAAACCTTCTATCCTGACATTCCAAATCCTGAAAGCTGCAAAGCCTTGGACTTCCCAAAGGATCTGGAGGTAATCTTGTCTATTTTGCCATTCTTTGTCTTCATTCGTAAGCGTTTGATAGATGCTATCTATCCACTGTTAAACCACTGAACCATGAGCTGTTGATCGAAAGGTCTGCAGTTCGAATCCGTGCGATGGCTCCTGCCAACCTAGCAGTTTGAAAGCAAGACATGGCAAGTAGATTAATAGGTATTGCGTCAGCGGGATGGTAACAGCGTTCCATGCGCCTCTGTGTTGAGTCATGCTGACCACATGACCATGGAAGCGTCTTTGGACAGCGCTGGCTCTTCGGCTTTGAAATGGAGATGAGCACCGCTCCCTAGAGTCGGACACGACTGGACTTAATTGTCAAGGGATACCTTTACCTTTACCAGTCATGGGAAAGAAAATGTATTCACTTCCTTTTGGAGGACTGAATCATAGAAATCAGAGTTGGAAAGGACCTTCAAGATCATAGAGTCCAACTCCTGCCAACACAGGCTGTCCATAATTGCAACATCCCCGATAAATGGTTATCTAGCCTCTGCTTAAAGATCTCTAGTGATGGAGAGTTTACAACCTTCCAGGGTAAACTGTTCCACTGCCGAATAGTCTGTACTGTCAGAAGTTCTTCCTAACATTTAATCGAACTCCCCTTGCTGTAATTTAAACCCATTTATTCTGGTCCCACCCTCTGGAGCAACCAAAAACAAATCTTCTCCATCTTTAGATATTTACAACTAGTTATCATGTCCCCTTTTAAATTTCTCTTTGTGGCAAACTAAACACGTTCAACTCCTTCAACCTGTCTTCATAGGTCATGGTCTCTAGTCCCCTCACCATGGTCTCTAGCTCCCTTGACCTCCTCTGGAGCCACTCCAGTTTGTCAATGTCCATTTTAAACTGTGGCGCCTAGAACTGGACACAGTATTCCAGGCAGGGTCTGACTAAGGCAGGATACAGCAGTATCATTACTTCTCTTGATCTTGACACTATACATCTGTTGATCCACCCAGACTCGCATTTGCCTCCTTTGCTGCTGCATCACACTGCTGGCTCATGTTTAGCTTACCGTCCACTAAAACGTCTAGAACGTTTTCTCATGTAATGCTACTCAGACAAGAGTCCCAGTCTCGTGTGTGTGCTTCTGATCTTCCCTAAAAAGGTAAAGGTGACCCCTGACAGTTAAGTCCAATCATGTCCGACTCTAGGGTGTGGTGCTCATCCCCATTTCAAAGCCGAAGAGCCAGCGTTGTCCGAAGACGCCTCCGTGGTCATGTGGCCGGAATGACTCTCCTTGCTGCAGCGTGTAGCATGCAGCTGGAACACGGAGCGCTGTTTACCTTCCCGCAAGCGGTATTTTTATTTATTTATCTACTCGCATTAACATGCTTTGGAACTGCTAGGTTGGCAAACCAACCCTACCCAGATGCAAAACTTTACATTTATCTCTATTGAAGTGCATTTCAATTGAAGTTTGCATTTGCCCAGTTTTCCATCCTGTCAAGACCATCGTGGATCCTTTGAACGCTCCTTTTCAATGTCCTTTGAAGGACATTGTGCCTATTACCATTAGAAGTGTTACTGAAGTCCTCTGGGTCCATTTCAGAAACACATTTTGGGAGTTGAAAATTCCCCCCACCCCAGGAGAAGTGAACTCCCTAAACTCAAAAAAATCTCAGACCCGCCTCACCACCCATCCTCACCACTTCTGCCCCCTCCTGATAACATGCTTTACTTATCCCAGTGACAGTGGGGACCTCCCCCCCCTCCCGTTTGCAGTGACAATGGTGAGTTTAAACTGTGTGGCATGGATTTTTTTCCTTTTTTCTCTAAATGGGAAGAAAGAAACACGAAGGGGCTTGTGAGTATTGTTGTCGTCATGAGACCTGCTTCCATTGCATTAGCTCTCACAAAGCCTACAACCCCATGAGACTCTCTGCCTTTTTTTTTTCTTACTGTTTGGAGAAAAGAAACATGGTGGCCTTGTCAACTGGCTAAAGGGCAGCCGCCATTTGTAAATACCCCCAGAATGTCTGTGCATGATGTTGTAGTATCATTCCCAGGACACTTATAAGAAATAAAAAATGGCAGCCATCCGCTGCCCAGAGCAGCTCTGCCACCCGCTAGAAAATGATGCTGTAAAACTGGCATCGGCAGTGAAAAAAATAAGAACTGGAAGGGCTGGTTTTGGGGACAACTTTTGTGCCCTTGCCCATGTCAACATTTATGTTGAAAGGATTAATGAAAAAACTTTCATCTCAGGCATAGTTTGGTGTGGCTGTTTTGAGATGAGAGATTATTTCCTCAAAATTCAGGTTTCTTCCAGTAAGGTCGTTCAAGGCCAAACTACAAAACCTTGGCTTGTGTGTTAAGCTTGTATATGGGATACAAGCTTAACACACAAGCCAAGGATGGGAGCCAATGGCCTGTCCCAGTGGGTGGAGTCAATTTAGAATGCAGGAATCCTTAATTGCTGCCTTAGGGGAATGTTCCAAAGCTGCAGGCTCCGTGACTTCTCACTTGGGGCAGCAGTTTTGAACAGAGGCGTTTCTACGGTGGGGGCGGTACAGTAAGTTGTGCCCCGTCCTAGTCCCTGTTCACAACCTGGAACGAGGAGGCCCCGCCCCCTCGCCACCAGAGCCATTCAGTGCAGCGAAGGCAACGGGCAGGAGAGGCGTTTCTACGGTGGGGGCGGTACAGTAAGTTGTGCCCCGTCCTGGTCCCTGTTACCTGGTCACCAGGACGGGGCACAACTTACAGTGCCGCCCCCACCGTAGAAACCCTTCTGGTTTTGAAATCCATGAGTGGTTGTAGCCCTGGCAACACCTGATAGAACTCTGAGAATGTACAGTACTTTTGCAGCCATGTAAGGCAGCCTAAAAATAGAACGTAGAAATATTTAATTAGCTGCTATGATTCTCTCTTATGCTCCCACCACCTAAATCCCGTTTTTGTTTAAAATTGCAAATGCTGAACATATCCCAGTGTTCCTCTTCGTTATTTTTGTTGTTTCTGATTGCAGGGAAACTCTAATGCAAAAACCCTGGAGATGAATCCATGTACTCCCAATAATATTGAAGTGATTGAAGCACAGTCCCCGTGCTTCAAGATAGAGGACACGGCAATGATGTCACCCGTGGCAGAGGAGCTTCCTGAAGATGGTTTTGACTCAGAAATTGAGAGCCACGTGGTTGTCTCCTATTGCCCGCCCATCATAGAAGAAGAGATCTCTAACCCGCCTGTAGATGAATCTGTGGGATCTTCCCAGGTCATTTATATTGACATCCAGTCAATGTATCCAGCTCCAGATAAACTGAAGGAAGAACCAGAAGCTGATTGTGTGGCTGCAGCAGGCTATAAGCCACAAATGCAGTTGCCTGTTAACAGCGTAAGAAAAACGGAGTACGTGTCAGCTGCAGAAGAGGATGTGGACCAGGCTGCTGGCTATAGACCTCAAGTGAATAATGCCCCCTCCTGGAATAAAGGCTGCCCAGATTCTCCGACATCCATTGAGAGCAACAATGAAAATGCATCATTTGGGAGCCCTTGCTCAATTAATTCTCGGCAGTTTTTGATCCCACCCAAAGAGGATGACGATTCCCCGAAAGCCAATAGCATCGGGTGGTCCTTTGCTAACTTCTTTCACAACAAATCAAATGATTAACCGGGGGGGGGGGGGAGAGTAAATGGTTGCTCTAAAAGTGGCTGTTTGCCGGAACCTGTTTTCATAACAGCCTTGGAGATGCTGTACAGAGGGCTTCTAATTTCATGTCCGTGAAATTGAATGTTAACCTGGTTTAAGTTACAGCGGAAGCGGCAATATTTGTTTTTAAGGAGGGCTGAGATACTAATTCACAGCATCTCTCTTAGGGAAAGGCCTACCTCAGGATGCCTGTCCCTTTCTTCTAACTCGAAACCAAAGAGCACTAGGAGGTCAGTGTCTGCTTTGGGGAACCCCCCCCACTCTGCCCCCCTGCCTCCCCCCACTGTCATATGGCACAAGGCACTTTTTGTGACTCTTTTTCTGGTTGCCTGTTTTGTTTTGGTATAATTGCTGTAGCCAAACCCGTAACCGAAAATGCAGGAAGAAAAAAACAATTGATTGTCAAACTTAGTCTGTTGCCCCAAACCCAGTGATGTGGACTTTAAAGCCTTTAAGTCATAGATGCATGCAGGAGCGTTGAGGTTAGGGGCCGTTTTTCCCGTTCAAAGATATTTTTCAAACCGTTTGCACTACAGTGCCACAGCTGATGGTCATTTTAAGACACTAGTCCTCAAGCTGCTCTGAAGAACATTTCATTCCCGTTTCACTTCTGTGGGACTAAGCCAGTGGAAGAACTCCAGTTGAAATAGCTTGGCAATCATAACCTTTGCTATGGCTGTATGTGGTGTTAGTTTTCCAAACCTCAGTACTACTTTCTGTAACCTACTGCATGAATGTGTGTGCAGTGGTTGACTCAGGGGTACAAAAATGAGTGTAACACTGACTTAAAAATCTCTTATCAGGAATAGATTGTTTAACTTCCAGCTTTTTTAGCAATATCTTTCCATACTTTTTTTTTAAAATCAAATGACTGCTGTTTCCTGACCTCCAGTAGTCATGGTAGGCTACAACACTCTCCCTGACATGCTAGTATTCTTTGTGAAGGGAATGTGGTTTTTTCCCCCCTGTATGGAGGAACATTCAATCATCTATCACGTGAGCCTCGGTCTGCAGTGGGCATCTGCTATATAGACTCGGGTTTTAAAAACTGGGAACTAGGTTTTATGAATGTGCCCATTCAAACAACTCCATCAGTTATCTTGGCATTAGAACTCCTCAAGTGAGTTTGCTTAAGCAAGGATACTTAAGCGACTGTGGGACACAGTCTTCCAAATCTCTTCTCCTGCACAAGCACCAAGCAACAGGAGAACCTCCATCAGTTTCCATCCATAGGCTCATTATTCCTGGGGACTGGCTTTACCCCCACCATGAATCCTTTTTATGTATAGACACCACAAATGAAGCTGCCTTATTTGATCTTCCCTGTAAATACTTTCCCAGATCCCAAGCAAGGAGCAGATTATGTTTGTATACATACACCACAGACGTCATGTATTCAAACTCTTCTTGTAAGCTACGACGAGCAGAAGGACGTAACTTTTCAAATAAAGGCCCTTGGAATGCAAACAGATGGGCTCCCATTTTAAACAACAACAACATCTGATCTTAACACTGCTTAACATCTGATCTTCAGTATATGTTTTGCTTATGCAATTCTGTAATTACACACTACTTATGGAGCTGCCATTTTTATATACATTTGAGGCATAGATTTCCTCATTGGCAACTGGCTGTTCAACACTTTGAATGTAGTAAACTGGAGAAATTGTATCAAGGGACCAACAAACAGCCTGCCTTTTATTCTGAGCTTGTGAAACCTGCATGTTAGCTCAGCTGTATTGGAGGTCTTCTGGTAAACGATGGAACAGGTCTTGGATTTCTAGCTATTGTCTGAGATGTTTCTGGGGTAATAGTGCCTGCCTCTTGGCCACACTCCAGTCTCTTGACCTGGTTTTCAGGGACTGTCATCCAGGCGTTTAAAAAACCTTCCTTGAAACCCAAAAAAATCTCCTTAATTACTAGAGTGCCCTTTTATTTTATTAAGCTACATTTTAATTCAGCTTTTTTTCCAGAATTGGATTTGCTCATCTGATCGCTGATGTGTGGTAAAACAGTCTGTATGGGCTTGTTTCTATCATCCTGCAAGGTGGTAAAGAGAATTTTACCATATGTTTGGTGCAGGGCTGCGACAGAATGGTTGTCTGTATCCACCCAGTATGAAGATGTCTTTAGTCTAATGTCAGTCTTCTGGGGGGGAAGGACATAATGTTCCTAACACCTTTCCAACTGAACATAATTGATTTGTTTCCATCTCAAGCGATTACGTTATCATCCTGTCCCATCCTCCGTTAGGTAACTGCCCAGACTGAGAGTGTAGTAGACCATCCCAGCATTAGGTTACAGTTAGAAACTCATGAATAGAATTCCTTGAAATGTGTTCATTTTAATTAACGCAAGCCACAGATTGAAACAACATGCTGCTGCTGATGGGTAAACCTTGCATGTAAAAAGATGCATTTTTGCACTGAATCCTCACCCATAAACATTTACAGGGCTTAAATGGGAGTTTGGGGGTATTATAAAATGCCTTCTAACCCCCCCCCCCATTTTACCTTTTTCATGGCTGTTCATAGCCGCTCTGTTCCCCTCTCCGCTGCTTCTTCAGCACCATTTTCTTTTTCGTCACTGGGGGTCACCGTTCCCTGTGATCCTAGCCTATTAGGGATCATGTAGTGAGTGTGACTGTCAAGACACTGTACATAGCCAATCAGATTTGGCTACACAGCATTGTCACTGAGGGCATGCATCCCCGTGTTGCTAAGGCAACATATCCCCCATTTTCAGATGGCCTCATTACTGTTTCTTGCAGCACAGTATGGCAGTTTCATTGTTGCAGTGTAGTGAGCCAAAATGGAAGTGTTGGGGCACATCTTCTCATCCTCCTTCCCAAAATTGGGGTGCTTTGTGAGGGGGTATGGAAACGTTGCAATAATATTCCTGCCATCTCCCCCTCCCCAATCTGCTCATCCTTGATTTTAGTATCTACCCAGTTGATCCAGTTCAGTTGAAGTCAATATAGCCCTATTGTTGTTGATACTAACTTGGGGTGAACTACTAGCACTCTGACTTTTGTCTTATGAAAACAGATGAGTGAAGGGGAAAGGGAATCTCCCATCTTCCATGTCAACTTTGGTTCTTTCTTTGGTGCTCTATATAAGCTCAGTTAGCGTTTGTAGGAATTCTGAGGTCAGATTCAGTGCTTCGGAGGAAGGGTGAGACCTTCATTCTCTTGCCTTTTTGATTTTTCAGAATGGATGTCTTGCCCTTAACGTGTAGAGATTAGTCTGGATGTGTTTCTAATTTCTAAGGAGTGTGTTACGACAACAGAAAATCCATGTTTCACTGAAAAGGGCTGAATTGGAAAGATTGATTGTCTTTTCAGAAGCAGTCCATAGAAATGTACCGGTATTTCTAAAAGGGAGTTCTAGGAGGGATGGTGAATCAAGCAATCTGTTGCAGCTATGATGGCTTGGGCAAGGGGTGGGTGGGAAGAGACTTCTTCTGGCACTTCTTTAGATAGCAATTTTTTATCATTGGGTTGTGTATTTTTGAATATGAAATGCCATGCAGTTAGTTCTGGAGTATGCTGCTTCTTTTGTTTTGAGCCAGATGTTGTTTTATATTGGGTGGTTTTTTTTTGTAATTTTGTTTAAAAAAATTATTTTGAAGGGTATCATGACATTTAATTCAGTATCTGTTTGTTGCTTTGTGTAGACTGATGGGGAGGGGTGTGTGAATCCAGTTTTATAAAATGGCATTTTGAAGGGTTTAGGATGTACATTTTGAATAACCCACATATGATATACCTCATAAAAATATTATCAGATGTAGTAAGCTAACTTCAAAAACAATGTAGTGTATTGCACCCTTGGATCACTTTCTTCTCTTCATATGAAGCTATCCGATTCATTGCTGGGTGGCGCAATCCAGCCTCCATAGGTTCTCTTTACAGCCATTTTGTTTAATAGAGACTATAGAAGGTTGATGGGTTGCGCCCCCAATGCTTGCAAATCCTAGTTGGGCTAGCCTTACTACTGGAAGCAGCAGGGACTACACCAATGTGCATTATACAGCGTATTGCATGCCCATGATTGTCCTTTAGACTGGACCCACAAACATGGCTCAGAAAGATTCAGAACAGTGCCTGTAGTCAAAAGACGTGGAGGCTTTAGCCCGTTGCTGGTTCCTGCTTGCCCATAGGTAGAGCAGGATGTCCATCTGCACAGCAGCTGCACAGGTGTTCTCTGGTTGGGAGGGAGTGTTTGGGAGAAGGCTGGCCAGCCTTTCTCTAGGATGCTTCTTGTACTTCAGGAGGACTACTGAAATGCTGAACCAAGAGTGCAGATGTGCCATACAGACAACAGCCAAAGATTCATTGCCACTTATTTCTGAAGACATATATTTTCTGCATGAACTATAGATGACTTTAACCAGTTTCAGAAAAAAAACCCTACTGAGTGGTTTTATTTCCCCCACAGCACTCTGCTGAAAGGCAGCTATATGCTTCAGGAAGCCTTACTGCATTGCACTCTCAGTATGTGAGTGGGTCTTTTTCTAGCGCTTCAGGATATTGAAGACCATGGGCTTCCACAGACCTGGGCTGTGTCCTTGAATTTCAATTACTTCATCCACTGTGGGATCCCTGTGATTCCATACTTGCTGTTAAGTTGTGGCTGTGGCTCAGCTGGTCTTTGGTGCGTTCAGATGCCAGTGTCTCAAAACAGAACCCTTAAAGTGGGGATAGTTCACAGACCAATTAAACTAGTGGCTTTCAAACTAAGGCTCTGTGGAAGCTTATTGGGGGTACCTCAATTAAATTACCATCAGTCATGGTAGACACAGCTCCCTGAAGATCCACTACCGATCATCCTTTGCCACATACAAATGCAAGGGAGTGGTATTTGCATAGGGTGCACTCTCAGTGCAGACGGCGGGATAAGGCCTATGCATTGGGTGAATGGGGTGCATGTCTGGCTACTAAAAGATGCCCCCAAATCATTAACAAGAGTTTGTAGTTCCTCAGCAGACCTATCAATGTGGGATGTGTTC
The DNA here is from genome assembly GCA_026170595.1 of Plestiodon gilberti rubricaudatus. Classification (NCBI taxonomy): domain Eukaryota; kingdom Metazoa; phylum Chordata; class Lepidosauria; order Squamata; family Scincidae; genus Plestiodon; species Plestiodon gilberti. The sequence goes on along the minus strand of JANXHW010000002.1, from coordinate 18,810,870 downwards.
CTTGAAGATAGGATGTTTGAAAACCACTGACTCGTACTGTTTTTTTTTTTTTAGTAGAACTACACCATGATGTGAATGGTTTGTGAATTGCACACTCTGAGCATTGTAGGATAGAGAAAAATGGTGTCATTTTGGTTTTTTGCCTTTTTGTCCATATGGTTGTGTGGCCTTCTGAGGCCTTCGTTGCGACTGTGAAATCTCCTGCAGTGAGACTAAACAGAATAGAAGGAAGTACGAATGGGGAAGTTGTGCTGGGGTGAGAGTAGATAAAGGAAGGGAGTAAGGGGTGGTTGGAAGGAGCTTTGAAAAGTCATTGTAAGTCAAGAAATGTTACTTGTATAATAAATGCTGTATTTTATAGCTCAATAAATTCTAATGGTTTTTATTAAAAGTGTAAATAGAATATTAAATATACTCTGGTAATGGATGTGAAAGTAATTCCAAAGCTTTTTTGAAATATTAAAGGAGCATTATAATATTGAACTGACTGGAAGACTCCCAAGTTGTCGATGCTTTGTTTTGTTTTCTTTCATCAGCCAGCGAGCAGTTTGGCCTAACACTAGCCTTGTTTTTGATTGGTGTACGTTGGGCTACTGTATTTGGTGATTTGACACCAAATGGCTCAGGTCTCATTTTATGTCTTAAACAAGCCTATAGGGTGTGTGCAAATGAATGTACTTCTTATTCTACTATGTATATTAAAATCTCTGGGATGTCTTTTGAGACTACTTTCAATCTCACCCTGTGCTCTTAATGTTTCTGAAACTTGTTTTTGGAATACACCCTGAGAAAAGAGAGAGCATGACCATTTGGGAGTTTCAGAGCACTTCTTTGAGAGCTTTGGCCGCAATTGTAAACACACTTACTAGGGCGTAAGCTTCATTGGACACAGCAGAAATTGTATCTAAGTAAAGGGCACATAGGATTGCACTTCCTATGACCTGTGGGCATGAGTGACACCCAACTCCCCCCTGTAGCCCATCTAAATGCCAATAACCTGTTTGGAATTGAGGAGGGGGGCTGGATATAGGCTTTCACTCTCCCTTGCTAAACATGATTGATGCTGTCAAAGTTTGCTGTGCTGAAACTCCGTTTTGTAAGCATTTGAGCACAGGTGATCTATGGATTTGGGCTTAGTGTTTCATTGAATATGTAAGAGAAAATGAGGCACCGACTTAGCAGCCATGTACTGCCAAGCAAAATTGGCAGCTCTTGAAATGGAGAACAAGATTGGAAAACATTATTTCAGGTTGGGGAGAGAGAGAGCAGGAGGCAGCAAACTATAATGTTGTGCTAATAAAGTACATTTTAGCATGAACATAAAGCTGTTTGTCTAGTTATTTGTATGGCAATGCATTACTTATCCCTATTGTAGAAAAATATGCATGTAATAAGAATTTGCCAGCATATTGCAATGGAGTTTAATAAATGTATTTTCCTATACCCCCCAAAAAAACTTTTATGTATCTGTTTTGCTGACAACTCTTCCCCCCCCCCCCACAACTTTAGTTCTGATTTTACTAGTGGAACTTTCTCAGTGACACCAGTAAAAGTAACACCCCAGAAAGCTAAACAAATGAGTTATCACAATAACATTGTCCTCAATTACAATGCAATTTCTATATTCAGGGTGAGTTCTCTCTCCAACTCTCAAAATGAAACCACTTGCACTTTTTTAGTGTTGAGCCATCCACATTGAAACTATGCTCTCAGAAGTGTTAATGGACACCATGTTGTGAACAGGCCCCAGAAATCTAGCTTGTTACAAAATGAGATGAAATATTTTTTTTATCCTAGTCTTCTTCAAAGATGCTCTGATGGCCCAATCCTTTCCATGCAGTACGCTGGTGGATCCCCAGCTCCATCACTGTACTGCACAGTCCGCTATCACAGCAGCCTCACCGTTGGTCTGCGGAGCGCTGCCGCTGGGGGAAAGGCCTGAAGGATGCACATACTGACAGTGGCACCATGCAGACCAGCTGCCAGTGTGGTCAGATTGTGGTGGCAACAGCAGACCCCGATTCCTATACCGATACCCCTGGCCTGGACACACACACAACCCTTCAGCTTAACAGATCTACACCAGCAAAAGAGCTGGTGTAGACCTGAGTAGGCACATAGGGGACCATGGAGCAGCTGGAGAATTATGTAATTTTTGTCTTTACTTCCCACTCCGTCGGCCTGGTCCCCAGCTGGCCCACAACCACTGCATCAGTAGCCCTGCACCATGCAGGCTGGCTCAAAACAGGATTGGGCTGTAAGTATCATAAGTGGTGGAGGCCTCCCATTTATTCTCACCACAGTCTTACTTGACCAAGGCAACCCAGTATGCTGTCACATTTATTCTCACATGAGCAGGGATTTGGGCTTGAGTTTCCCCACATCCAAACACAACAGGCGTGATAGTACACTGATAGCAGCAGAGTCCAGTGTATATAAAAGGTAAAGGTGACCCCTGACAATTAAGTCCAGTCGTGTCCGACTCTAGGGTGTGGTGCTCATCCCCATTTCAAAGCCGAAGAGCCAGCGTTGTCCGAAGACGCCTCCGTGGTCATGTGGCCGGCATGACTCTCCTTGCCGCAGCGCGTAGCATGCGGCTGGAACATGGAGCGCTGTTTACCTTCCCGCAAGCGGTACCTATTTATCTGCTCGCATTAACGTGCTTTGGAACTGCTAGGTTGGCAGGAGCTGGCCAAGCAACGAGAGCTCACCCCGTCGCGGATTCGGGGGAAAAAAAAACTAGTTCCACCAGATTCCCACTAGTGGAGGGGCAGGGTGAACTGTCAAAATCCATTTCCTCAAATGATTTTTCTTATACTAACAAGTTAATTATGGGAAAGTTTCTCTTCTATAGACAGATGATGCTTCATCTTCTGTTTCGTCTAGCGTTTGGGTGATGGGTTGATGTCTGACTTCTGTGTCTCCGCAGCTTCTCTGCTCTATATTCCCTCCCGCCCGTGGATTTTATTGTTTTTAATTTATTTTATGTATTGTTTTAAATTATGTATATTTTTATCTTTGATGTTGTAAGCCGCCTCGGGCATTTGCTTTGGCATGGGTTAAGGTGGGATATAATTTTTTTAAATAAAATAAATCTTGCTGAATGTACAGGAGATGCTAGAGCCACCATAAGCACACTGTGAAAATCCAGGCTACTGACCTTGGGTGTGTGTAGAAAACAAAAGCACAAGTACCACACGTCTCCTCTCCCACTGTCAAGTTTTTCAACTACACTTCTAAACAAGTTTCATTATCCTGTTGAAAATGCCACCACTGACCGCTTTGTTGACAGATGGGGTCCTGGCCTGTGCTGTAGCTTCACTTGTACCCTAGATTTCACTGCCCAAATTTAAAAACAAAATACGTGATGACAAAATATTATAGTTGGAACACAATTTTAACATCTTTTCAATACCTTTTAAGCCAGAAAAGAGTCAAACGTACATTTTTAACCATTAAATTTACACCAAAAAAATTGTAAAACCAGTTACATTACACAAACATTTCCACTAAAACTGTAGAATAAGCACGTACAAAATGTCCTTGCTCCACCAAATAACATCAGCTTTCTTCTTCTTTTCCTCTGGCGAAGGTGGGCAACATGCTAAAACTGTAAAACACCGACCCCTTTTACAAAATTCTGCTAGCTGATCAGTGCCGCAGCTGCTGCTATATAAAAATATACAAGTACAAAATTACTGCTATAAAATGTGGTTGTTGATTTCTCATTGCTTGTAATAAAAAAGTAAACCTTTTCAATAATAAGAATTGTCCTCTTCAGCAAATGGCATAATCAGGAAAGGAGTTAACGTTTGGGATATTTACACTGGTTGGAATGAAGCTGCAACTATATATACATACACACTTTTTTTTCTGAGTAACTGCAGCTTGTTGCATCTGTAATAGGTTAATGAATGCATAAATACAGCACTTTTAAAAAAAATGCCACTTGGTTTGTTGGAAGATACAGTTATTGTGCCATTGCAAACTGTAAATGATACAAATGTTTTAACACTGCTCTCTTAGTTGAAAAGCTTCCTTGTAACGATAGCACAGTCATTCAGCTATTCATTACAGTTTTTTTTGTAACTTGGAGTGATGTACAACCTTCTGTTGACCAACAAGGTCTGTGGTCTCTCAAAACTTCAACATTGCAAAGTATCGGCTTCTCTCTACAAATGTCTGCATGGGATAAAGAGCAAAGGGGAACAGAGAAGGTGAAGCCAGAGCCAGGCCCAGCCCAAACTGATCCAGTGTCCAAAAGCCACACCAAATTCTGCTGCCAAGTGCATGCTTGCAAATGACCCCCCCCCCCAAAAAAAACCTGCCAATTTGCTTTCTCTGCTGCTGTTGCTTCTTATCAACACATGATCACTCACTACATGATCCCTAATAGGCTAGGATCTCCCTGCTTCCAGCATCTTCCCCATCTGGCCAGTTTACAAGAAGTGACAGGGGTGGAAAGGAAGCAGTGGAAGCTTTGATGCATGATCTCAGAAGCACCACCAGAGGAGGTCAGCTGTGCCCCCATCTCCTCTCGTGCTCTCCATGGAGAAGAGTACGGGGCAGCAGCAGGCCAGGGGAGGTGACAGATGGACACTGGAGGCGGGGCACTCCCTGCCAATTTGCCATCTCTTCAGCCTGCCACTTGGAACAGCCATTTCAGTTGGCCCACCCCTGGCCAGAGCTAGTTGGCAAAAACCAGCAGAACACATGGTTAGATCTAAATCTGGACTGTACCACTTCATTCGGGGAGGGGATGTTGCATGAATGAATGCTCCTCCTATATGCAAAAACCTCCTCCCATGTAAAAAAACTAGTTGTCCATGAGAACGCATTGTCCGCAACCCTTCTCCCGAACATGCTAGTTTTCCATTTGTAGGGATTTCTTTGCATATACTGGTGGGGTGGTGGAGGAAATCATTTTAACATGCAACACCTATCTAGCTGTAGTCTGAAGTAGAACAGTTCATAAACTGTTTGACCCTGTGATGTGCTGTTTGCCTAGTGGTTAGTGCAGAGGGTGTGATCTCAGTGCATGCTGGCTGCAGGGGTGGGTGCTCTATTCTTCTTCAATGCAGATGAATGTGGTGGTTTCAACAGACTATGCTGCTACTCATTCATGGCTGCTGGTAATATCATAAGGACATAAGAAGAGCCCTGCTGGATCAGGCCAAAGGCCCATCTAGTCCAGCTTCCTGTATGACATAGTGGCCCCACCAGATGCCTCAGGGAGCACACAGCCAACAAGACAACCTGTTTCCTGCTGCCACCCCCCTTACTATTGCCACTCCCCTTGCTATCAACCTTACTATGTTGTGGCCATCACACAATGAGGCCATGCGACCCCTATTCTGCCTGATCTGGATGTGGATGTATAGGCTGCAGTATTACTAAAGGACAGGGGCACTGGAAAGAGGATGGGAATCAAAGGAGTAGCGCTGGAAAAATAGATAAAGACTTCGTACCTCTCTTGCAATGAAGTGTAGTGGACAAGGCAGGTGCTGCACCCACGAACAGGAGCCAAGTCTCCATACCCAGTGAACCAGTTATATTTTGCTCCCCCCCCCCACCTATCACTTCTTTGCTTTGTCAATCGGCAGTTACAAATGGAAGTGGCTTATCAGCTCTGCACGTTTGAAGCTGTTAGGGACCGACGTTTATACCCAGCAGAAGATGCAGCAGCCATATATACCTGGGCCTTTGCCAGATTGTACTCCAAAGTGTATCTCTGTCTCCAAGCATTCAGTTTACTGAAACAACACAACATCCCAAAGGAGTGTGGAAAATCGGCCTCATTTTATGCTTTTGCTCCAGTTGGGTTCTTGCTTCCAGGGCCTACTTAGAGAGTCCTCCGTGTGCAATTGAGTCGGTTTAGTGTGGCTGATGGGCAGGTCAGGAAAGCTCTTCACTGTGAAGATTCTCCTCCTATTACTTTGTCCCACAAGTGTTAATGTTCTTCCCATCAGCTGCATCTTCAACTAGTGAAATATGATAATCTGTGGAAAGTGTGAAGTGGGAAATACAACCCACTAGTCCCCTCATATACTGTCTGTTTGTATGCAGTGCTATTTCCTTCATTCCGCCTGGCAGAGACAGAAAGAAAACAAGTAAGTAAGTGAATGACAAACCCTGGAATGCAATAGGATTTTCTGCACTCAACAAATGTACCTGCTATCAGAGCTTACCGTATTTTACGCACTATAAGACGCACTTCCCCCCCCAAAAAAAAACATAGGGGGGGAAGCGTGCGTCCTATGGTGCGAAGCCTAAAAAAAGAAGGAACAAAATACTTACCGGGGCTTCGGGGAGGCCTGCGCGAGCCTCTGCAGGCCTCCCCGATCTTCAGTTTGGCTGAAAACAGCGATTTTCGGCCATTTCTGGTTTTCGCGAAAACCGGAAATGGCCTAAAATTGCTGTTTTTGGCCGAACTGAAGATAGGGGAGACCTGCAGAGGCTCGCGCAGGCCTCTCCGAAGCCCCCACAGGCCTCCCCGAAGCGCCCCCAAGCCCAGGTAAGTTAAAACCTTTTTTTCTCTATTTTATACTCCATAGGATGCATGCGTCCTATGGACCAATGCATCCTATGGAGCGTAAAATACGATATATGGTGACTCTCATAGTGCAGCTGAAAAGGGCAGTTCATATAAAGCACTTATTGTGAATGCCATTCTACTTCTTAATTTCATATTTAGTTCCAGACAAACAACAGTATTTTTAAATCTTCCAGTTCCTCCATGAAGTAGCTTATTGGTATCTCCATTTTTATAAATTACACAAAAAGGAGGTGGAGAAACATTCTCCCAGCATAACTACAATGGCCTATACAGGAATGCTTTCCTGTGGATATGATGAGAAAAGGCATGAAATGTTACAGTGGAATTTATTCAATGAAGAACGATTCTTTGCCACTTTTTGGTTTTGTCCTCATAAAAGTATTATCCTACCCTGCACTGACATTTATTCTCTTTGTGGACAATCAGTTCTTACAATTATTTTTCTTGTATGCGTCTTGGTAGGCATTATCCCCAACACACTCCCATAAAGGCAAATGCTACTGTGGAAAGTACCCTGGATCTTGCTGCGAAACTGGGGTTCTCCCCAAGTCCAATGTCTAACAGTCTAACCAATGGATCAAAAACTAGCTTTAACCACACAGCTTTTGAGATCTCATCACTTGCAGCTGAATGTATTATCCCTGTTGAAAAAATGTTGTGCTTGATTGTAATGGGAGGTGAAAGGCACACTCTGCCTGTTGCAGTTGATCTGCAAGAGAATAGTCATCAAGTGATAACTAGGCATGCAGGAACCTACCTCCCCACAATCCTCCCTAAAGGATTACAAAAGGATATTTAAGAATTAGGAGGATCTTACCTACGTACAGATCCCCATTGATGTTCAATTGTCTCATCATGCCTGGTGATTTCCCAGTTCTGGCACCGTAATCATCCACTGTTACCTTTCCAGACTGTCCATCCCTTAAACAGAAAAATAAAATAAATAATTACACACACTCTCTCACTCTCTCTGTGTACATACTTCAAGATGATTTCACACTGTAATTTAACATGGACAGGCCCGTATCAAATGTCTCCTGCTGCTACACCAAATAGTATTTTTTTTAATGTGAATGTAAAATGTATTTTTTAAAATTTTAATGAAAAATACGACATTATAATAGTATTGGTTAATACATGACGGAGGTGCTGGGTGCATGCCAGCTGAGTATGACCCAGATTGGTCTCATGGTATTTTGCTTGGGCTGATCAGATTGATCTCTTCTCTTTCTCCACTTTTCTCTCTTCCCTTGTGCACACTGCAAACTGCAGCTCCAGTGCCTGCTGAGATGCCTCTCAAGGAACCCGTCCCCTTGCCTTGCTTCCCTCCCTGGAAACAGCTAAGGCCTGGCCTTCCTGGGTTTGCCTTTCTGGCTCCCCCCCCCCCATCTTTGAACCAGCAGATTAGTGCTGTGTCTTGGCACCCTAACCCCACTATCTCTGCAGTGCCACAAGCTCATCTCAGCAGATCAGGGTAAGTAAGCTTGGCCTTTGGTAAACCTGACTGGTGGACCACAAACTCCTATCTTCTGTGTCTTTTGTAACCCTCCTGATTTCCCTATGTTCTGCTCCCTCTCCTTTCTGTCCTCCTCTGCGCTGTTACACACCCCTTTCTCCTTGTAAGGATTTCCTCTTTCTCTTTCCTTCCACCGAGAAACTGCTTACTCTAAATAGGTTTGTGTGAGTGATTGTTCAGTAGTGTACATTGCATTGGGCACCAAATCCGCATTACTACTTGAAACAAAGCTTTATTTATTTAAAACATTGATATTCTGCCTTTCTGTTTTACAAGGAGTCCAGGTGGCTAATGAAGGATATAGCTAAAACCCAACAATAATAAAATACCACATAACAGCATCACTAAAACTAGCCAGAGTAAATCCAGCACAGAGCGAAATCAACAGCAGCAGCAGCAGCAGAGCATGGGCCAACCCCAAATGCCTTTTTAGAATAAAAGCATCTTCATGCTATGCTAGATAGCAAAGAGGTAAGGAAGTAAATGGACAGTTTGAGAGCGTCCCAAATGCCCCGAGTCCTATCCTGTGAACCCACCAGCTCACACCAGATGGGGAGGGTCGACACACAGAAGAGGGCCTTTCAGAAGACCTGAGAGAACAGGTAGGTTCCTACTGAAGGAGACATACAATATCCTGGTCCTAGATCAGGGGTTCTCAACCCCTTCCTGGGGTTGCGTACCAATGGAAGTGACTGGCGATGACATCATTGCCAGTTACTTCTGGGTTTTCAGAGGCCAGAAAACGCAGGTAGGAGGCTCTGGGCGGGTGGGAGGTCCCTTCTCAGCATTCCCCAAAGGCTCAGCCAATGGCAGGAGCCTCTTGGAAGTGAAAACACACCGCTGAAAGTGCTGCGTTGGAGCGGGATTCTTGCAGTCCAGTGGTCTGAGTACCACTAGCAGTCGGCCAAAGTACCACTGGTGGTACACGTACCACTGGTCGAGAACCCCTGTCCTAGATCAGAGGTTCTCAACCTGTGGTATGGGTACTTCTAGGGGTATGCCGACCTCTTTCTGAGCGTACGCCAAGCCCTGCCCCTTATCTGCTCCATCAGCAGCTAATTAAGTGTTAATTAACAAGGATTTTAAATTCCTTCTGTCTCTCTGATTTTGGTTTTGGGTTTATTTTTGTACTTTGTAAAATGTACTTTGGTGGGGTGGGAGAGGGAGGAGCTAATTTTGGGAAGCGTGACTTGGAGAAAAAAAAGAGATCCTTGCATGTCTGTCTGTCTGTCTGTCTGTCTGTCTGTCTGTCTCTCTCTCTCTCTCTCTCTCTCTCTCTCTCACACACACACACACACACAGAGTTAAATAAGACATTTTTTCACATTTAAAATTGTTTTAGTACTTTTTATTTAATGATTAATTACTTAATTAATTGATTGATTAATCCAATTAATTAACACTTAATTATCAGGGGGTACTTCAGAAAATTGGACCATGACCATGAGTCCCCGGGTCTCCAAAGGTTGAGAACCCCTGTCCTAGATCATATAGGTGTTAACTATATTCACTAATTTCAGTCCCTGTCACCTTTGCCTCTCTCTTTCACATTCTGCCTCTGCTGGTGGTACTCTTGACTTGCTCTTCCCTCTGTTGTCTACTCCCAGATTAAGCTGAGATTATACCCTGCTTAGAGGAGGAACCTGGCCTTTGGTGTATACAGTACTCCCCCCATATCCGCTGGGGATATATTCCAGGCCCCTCCGTGGGTACTTGAAACCGTGGATAGGAGCGACACCCCCTCCATGGTTTCCTGAGGGCCCCCTGCCCTGCTTCCCCTGCAGGCAGGCGCACTCCCCCCCCAGCTCTTATTTTTCTTTCAGCAAGCTTTGTTTCTTCCTTAAAACAAGCAGAGAAGCAGCCTCCATTGCAGGCAAGTAGAACGAGACTAAGTCCTAGAGAGGCTCTGCAAGGTTTCTGTTAACCTTGCAGAGCCTCTCTAGGACTTAGTCTCATTCTACTTGCCTGCAATAAGCAGCTGCTTCTCCTGTTTGTTTAAGGAAGAAACAAAGCTTATTGGAAAAAAAAGTTAAAGCCTGGGGGTGTCCCCGCGATCCGTGGATAACTGAAACCATGGATAGCGGATCTGTGGATATGGGGGCCCACCTGCATATGACTTAATAAAGCACTGCATACATCCATGGCAAGCTATAAAGAAAAGATTTACCGAACTGCCTTGACTCTGTGCCATCTGCCATCATTGAAAGAGCCATTCACGAGTATGGAAGCAATGCCGCTGCCCAGATTGTAGCTGAAACCAAAGGAAAAATGTCTCAGGAAAGTGTGCATAGGATTGTAGCCTAAATGGTTTGAGGTGTCTCCTACTGTGCAGTTTACTGCGCTGTGAAAACAGCATTTTACTGCTTTGTGTCCTCATATAATCATACGAGGATGACAACAGCTTCCTCAAAAGATTCTGTGGTTACTTACTCTGAAAATAAAACAAAGGGAATAGTAGGCCCATTGATAACACTGATAATCTGATCAGAAAAACAGAGGGATTGCCATTTGAAAACTTCCAAGCTTCCAAGAGCCAGGATGGTGTAGTGGTTTGGGAGTCGGACTTCGACCTGGAAGATCCAGGTTCAAATCCCCGCTCAGCCACGAAGCTTCCTGGGTGACCTTGGGCCAGTCACTATCTCTCAGCCCCACCTACCTCACAGGGTTGTTGTGAGGACAAAAAAAAGGAGGGGAGGAAATATGTACACCACTCTGAGCTCCTTGGAGGAAGGGTGGTATAAAAATGTGAAAAATAAATAAATAAAGGCACTGAAGTAGGGGGGAAAATCCCCAGAGGGCAGAGTGCTAGGTTAATTGTCTGTCACTTCCTGGGTTGACATGTTGCATTTGACAGAAGGGATATTTGTTTTTGAGAATAATGAGTTGGAAAAACCCTTGGCTGCATTACAGAGACAGCAAATTGATTAAACAAAATAGAAAACAAAGCTCCCCCCCCCCCAAAAAAAAGGGTAGGTCTTATATTCCTACACTTTCTCATGAGACCAAACAAACTTGTACTCTCTGTCAGTCGAGTTTTTGTTATGAATGCTGTTCTTGCAAGAGAACAGGAAATGTAATCTTATTTCAGGGGTTGCTAAATTGTACCTCTCAGATTCAGGGACGCTGTGTGTCCCTGTTCACAAAACATTTGCTTCCTGAGATTGTACCCTGGCAGAGAATGGGAGCAAGTTCTGCACTTGCGCACTCCTTAAGTTGCACCCCTAACCTTCACCTTGTAGGGAGAAGTTAAATGAGGCTTATTCTCAGCCAACCCAGAGATACTAAGTCCATTTGAGTTCTGGATCCACTCTGGTCCTGTGAAACTAAACAATGCACACAGGGCTCCTGCATACGCAGTCCATTCCATTCATTTCATCAGAGTGAACAGTTCAATATCCAAGCAACCAGCTCCATTGAAGTGAATAGGGAGACCTGCTGCACATGTGAATTAGACTCTCCCTGCCTGAAGCAAATTGATGGATGGGGGATGCAAGCAACGTACCTAAAGACCAAGGTGCCATCTTGAAGACCTAGAGAGATGAAGTCACTGTTGGGTCTCATTGGGCTGTCTCCCCTCCACATCAAAAGGCCGTCCATCAGTGTGGTCTTAAACCTCATAAACACGTTTGTTCTTGATCCTGATACTCTGTTTAGTAGAGAGGAAAATACTACTGAGTTCTACAAATAAGATTTGGATAGTGCAATGAAAACAATATACCTCTGAACCCCTGTAATCAATCAGTCTCTTTTCTTGAACATACAAGATCTGGCTCAGCAATCTATCTTTTTTGCTACAATTCAAGTTGCATCTTCATTTCCCATAAATCTGGACAATAAACAGGACCAGTTTGAAAGGGCTAAATATTTGGACCTTTAAAACTTTGGAGTTGTAGTTTAATGTGCAGAGGAGTCTCTACCCCATGACAAGGAGGAGAGGGTTGGATAACATGAGTGGCATACTGTATGCCTTCATAGTGTCTAAGGATACAATTAATATACTGTACTATGACTTTCAAAATAAAATGGTGGCTCCAACATATCTGCCTATTTTTGAACAGACATGACATTTTTCAAAATGGTGAATTGTAGTATTATGGAATCCATTTTACAGTTATTTCTTCAAGGGGGACTAAGCCATGTCTGTAATCCATTCACATAAAATACTTGCACATGTAACTAAGTCCAAGAATCATTTACTGTATATTACTTCAGATTTTTCACACCACAGTAAAATAGCACAGAAGACCTGAGAAACAAATTAGTTTTTGTGTCTGCTTCTAATCATGACTGTCCCTGATTATTTTTATATATAAAATGTATATATTGGTCTCACCCAGTCATGCAATTTTTATGTTCTTAGTTTAATATCTGCCATTTGTCTGCATAAAAAGAAGTCCCCCCCACTCCTCCAAGAACAAGCTCACGCAACAGAATTTCCTCACACACAACTACTTAGGTGATACGACTGCAAGCAACGCCCAGGCTCTGACTGTATCCATTTACCTTTTAAGAATATCTGGACTATCGTACGTGAGGTAACTGCGACCGATAAACTGTGGAATTTCAATAGCTTCCATAACAGCTAGAAAATTAAAGTAAACCCAATATTAAAAAGACAGATTTTATGCAGTAAAAAGATCCTAAGGCTAAGAAGAAAGCACCTCAGTATTACAGACACCATTTTACTTTGTCTCTCAAGCCCAGTCACTGTGCCAGACCCAGACCCTAACCCACCAGTCTTGTCCAGCTCCCCAAACCATTCACATGAATCAAAGAAGCAAGCGTGAACCAACCCAGGGGGCTTTCCAGGAGAAGCTAGGTCTCCTTGCCCCTTCTATTCCCAGAACCCCAGTCTGTAGGTGAAGCAGCAGGCCGGTGCATATTCCTTAGTTCAGCCACTGGCTGAGAGGGATCCAGCTTCTGGCCTGAAAGAGTCTTTTTCCATGAGCAAAGTTCATGGGAAGCAATGCTTCTTCTCATAATGCACAGAACATTGTGAGGATGTCAGTATCTCTTTAAAAAGATCGGCCCAGCTTCAACACGTCTCCACGTATAATGTAGCAGTTTCTCCACATCCAATTTCCCTCCCCTTCCCTCCCTCTGCCTTTGGAATGATTGCCAAACCCAGGACTATCTACAACATGATGTGTTAATGCAGTCTCTTCCTGAGAACCAAGACTGTAATTTTTTTTTAATGGCTCGTTTTTGCTGCCCCTTCTTCATCCAATTAGGACTGATGGTCATTTTAGCAATATGCCGAGGATGAACCACCAATTTCATAGCTCTGGTTTTCAACAGTTACACAACTAGGGTTGCTGACTCTGACTGAAGCTATTCCTGGAGATTTACTCCCCCCCAATGTGATGCAATGTTGGAAATTCCTGGAGGCCCTCTTAAAATCTCCAGGATTGCTTTCAGCAGTTACCTGCAGATGGATGCCAATTCCTGGAGACTCCAGGGCATTCCTGGAGGGTTGGCAACCCTAACACACAACACATACTGGGCACCACTCGCTAAAGGGATGCTTTCTGTAATGAACAAAGAGGAGGGGAACCAAATAGGAGAACCACGTTCAATGCTTCCTTTTTCAGCCTTTCCCCGTTTCTTATTCTCAATCTCTAGGGCCAAGCCACTCGGGAGGTGGAAGATTCATGATCAGAAATCTTTTATCATCCTTCTTTGAAAAATTGGTGCGAAAAGTCACCATTGGCCTAAAATGGGCTCAAAACATGAAACCATGGGTGGGAAGACAATGAGTGGGAAGGCTGCCAGTTTCTGCAGGGAGTGGCAGACGTTGAACCCTTTCTTCCCTGACCTAAATCCACCCACCCACCAATGCTGCTGTTACTTTGGTAGGGAGGGGGGGGACAGGCCCAGAAGTTGAACCTCCATTTTTTCTCATGAGGCTAAGAGCAGCTGCTGGCAAGCGGAGGGGAATTCGTATTAGGGACATGGCATGGGGGTGGGGAAGGCCTCAGTGCCCCTCCTGCAGTGCTGCTCTGAGCCGTATGTCTGATTGGATTTTAAAAACAACAACCACCCAGCTGTCATAGAATCTCCTGCATCATTTTGTTTGGCCCTCAGGGATGTTGCTAATTTATCCAGTTTTGGGTTTTGCCTGTGGCTGCTGCTCCTGGGCTTCTCTGCATAGAAAACATTGTCTTCCTTGCACAGCTAAAGAGGAAAAGCAGAGGGAAAGGCATGGTAACAAAATATGAAAATACCTGGTAGGCAAATGGCCGTTTCATCTGCAAGGAAATTAGGGAAAATGTCCAGTGCGGCTGAAGCAGGAACCACGTCTTGCACCATGCTGGTCACAAATGCAATGCAATCCACAACACAGGCTACAGTGTGTGCTACCGTCATTCACAGGCTTTAAGAGAAGGCCTGGGGTGTACAAAGCCAGGCATTGCCTACATCGAGGAGGATAACACTCTGTGGGGGGGGGGCAAGCTCTTTCTGATCCCAGACATGGTGTACAAGAGGCAGAAGGAGCCCCCTTTCCCTTTGAACACTGCAGCCACAATCCAGCTCTGGTTTAGGTGAGCCTCTGAAATCGATGGCTTGTTAGTTGGATTGTGCCCTGCATGTGCAGGCCGGCGGCAGTATACGCGAGAGGCTTCTCATATGCATCAAAGATGTTGCCTCTGGGGAGGCTCTTGTGGCACAGGCTTCCTACTTACTGGAGAGTCCATACCCCTTTCCTGAAAACCTGGGATGCAGTCCAGTGAATGTCAGGTGCACTTAAGAGCCAAATCATGTGATGTGGGCAGCCAAGGTGGTGCAGCTTTTGCAGGGATGTACCATTTAAGAGTACAGATGGGGGAAAGGTATGCTTGAATTCTCTCATATAAATATATAAACCAAGTATATCAACAAGTACAGAAGGGCTGTACTCCCTTTAATAATTCAGTCCAGCAAAATTACACCGTGACTATTCTGATTGTGTGCCTTTCATCTCCTACTCTGAGAAAATGAACTAAAATGCTTAAAAGCTGAAAATGTAGAGCCAGACTATATGCTGCATTTGCTAAAGGAAACTCCACATTCTCCACATTCTATACAACTCTGATTCTAGAACTAGGTTACAGCGTTTCCCAAACTGTTTTGACCTGCGGCTCCCTTTACCATTGGCGACCATTAGTCGCGGCTCCCCATTACATGATGTCGATGCCTGCCAATTGGCATTGCACTGTATTCCAAGAGGATTCCGTGGAACTCCACGGCTCCCCTGGCTGGTATCCGCGGCTCCCCTGGGAGCTGCACCTCCCGGTTTGGGAAACACTGGGCTATATACAAACGAAGTACATTTTTCTAATATTTCCTTATTTTGCTTCTTATTCTGATGCGATTCCAAGATCTAGATGTAGAATTCTCTGGCAAAGTCAGAGTAGAATGCATGAACTCCAATGAAGATGAGAATTTGGAAGCTCCATGGTTTCAAGCCTTTTCTCTGTGGCTGTAACTGTTTCCAATAAACGCTTGGATTGTATGCTTCTACAGCGATCCTATGGATTTCTGGAATACACACAGCACCTGTAATACTTCACTTACAATTCTGTCCACCTAGCTTTTTCCTGTTCTCTCTAAAATTCACTTATTTACTGTTGCATTTTTAAAATGAGCTGTGTGAATGTTTATTTAATTTATTTAATGCATTTATACCTCACCTTTCCCCCCCCCCCCACATTGTGGGGGAATATACGTCTATAAAATTCAGTCGTTTCTACAGTGTATACAAAGGTACTTGCCCACACATTCATATGTTAACCTGGAAGCAATTTTTAACAGCCATGAGCAAAATGGTAATTTACAAACCTAATCATAATGCTCTAGCAGGATATGCTAGATAATGTAAGCCAGAATATCATTCGATTACAGTGTTATCTACAGATACTCACAAAAATAAAGCAGTTTAAATCACACTACTAGTTTATGGAGCAGGCACAGACACACACAGACACGCTCACGGTGATAGAACATATTTTCATATCTGTTACTTACTGTTCAAGCAGTAATTTCCACATTCTGCAGTGCGTCAGCATAAAGCAGAAGAATGATCAGATTTTATTTTCCACTAGCAAAGAATCTCCATTTCAAAAAGGTCACCCAGTTTTAAGTACAAAAGTTTGAGCATTTTCACCTTCATCATTACTAAACATATTGTTAGATATCAGAATAAGATCAGAAAACAGAGTTGGTCCGGCTCAGAATAGTGGTGGTGACCTCTCCTGTGCTCATCTCAGGTTAAGTTGGAAATGATCAGATTTTCTCCATTGTCGACCCCCCCCCCAAAAAAAAATCAAGAAGAAATTGGATCATTTAATGAGCCATTTGGAGATTTGGATAATGACAGTCCCTGTCAAACCTCACCCCTCAAACATATTCTTCCCAGTTCTCTCTTTGCTAGTCTGATGCGGGTGGGATGGGTTCCCAACTTGCATTGCCTTGGTGCTCTGCTCTGCAGCATGCTAGGAGGAAAGCCATGATGGCCCTTGGAATTTTATACTAGCTGCTCTGGGAGTCTTGTTGGCTGAAGGGTGTGGTACAAACGCTTTCAATAAATATTGGCAGTCTTTCCAAGGGCTACCGCAATAGCTTCCCCATGACCCACTGTTCCTGTCCAGACTGGAAAGTAAAACGCTGGGTGGTGGTGGCGTTGCGGTGGGAACTGGCAGGCTGGCAAGGGTGCTGGTGAATTTCCCTTAGCCCACTTTCAAAGAAGAACTTTGGCGAGTGTTTCTAGACCCGAGGCCCAACTGGGGTCCTTGCACAGTCATAAGACACTTGTGTGCAGCCTGCTGTTTGTCTGAACCAGGTCAGTATTTTGTCTAAACAGGGACTGCCAGCCCAATCCTATTGGGCATATATGGCGGCAGATCTCCTGATCTGCTGCAATAAGTGCTGGTGCGGCATCGCAAATGCTGTGCCGATGTTGTGCGGTATGGAGCCGTCGGCACAAATGGCTGGACGGTTCATGCGTGTGCCAGAGGCTCTTAGACACCCCACTGGGACAGGTAAGGTGTCAGAAGGGGTGGCTTGGGGGAGGATTGGGGCAGGGAGCAGGCCGAACAGGGGGTGGTGTAGGGGAAGGAGAATCTCAGAGGCAGCAGAGCACGCCAAGATCCTGTCCCCCTTTTGCGGCCTATTCCCCCCCCCCCCACCCTGAGGGTCGTTGGGCCTACACCAGCTGGTAGGTCTGAGGAGACCAATTAATGGCCAGGCGGCCTCCTGGGAGGTAAGTAAAAAAAATCTTGAGTTACCTCTCCCAGACCGTCTGCCTGCCCCCCCCCCCTGGATGCAATGCGTGCTCCATGGGCACCGCTGCATCACCTAAAGCGGTGGGGGGTAGGATTGGGCCGTGCAAAGCATTTCGAAATAATTCATACCTGACTCATTAAAATAGAATTCTGCACTGATTTTAAGTTTAATTAACCTTCTTTTGACTACTGGTCACTTAAGTGATCACTCAAGAGTGATCATGCTTTGTACACTACACACCTACAGCAGAGGAACACATTTTCTTCTTCTAAACATATTTCTGAAGGGCAGGTGTGCATCCCTAAAATCTTAAGGACACCTGTCAGGCTGTGGTCCCCTGTTTGCGTCCAGCCAGTGCTTAAATAGAACTTTATCCTCTTACTGAAGAAACCTGTTTGCCATGTAAACTGTGAAGCCACCTCCAGAGTTAAGTCTCTTTCTCCTGTTTTTAGGAAAAGAAGAAACAGATAGAAGAATGCTGCCACCTAGTGGAATACATCTGCATGCAATTCAACCTCCGTGAGTGTTGACTGACAAGAAATCCATTGGAAACATCACACACCATATATCCGTTCTTAGCTCTCCTGATTAGTGAGGCACAGCACTCCTTTACTTTGTAAAGAATTCTTTGGTGGTCTCCCATGTGTGACTGAGCAAGGATTTGTTCTTGCTGTCAAATTACAAGGGAGCCATAGGGTGGCAGAGGATTACAGGTCGCATTGCAGCTCTTGCAGTTAACACAAATAAGGATAAAGTTACAGTGCCTATAAATCCCCTTGCTTAAGGCCATGAGCTAAGTCACACTAAATGAGACAACGTGGTGCTTCCCTCTCCCGTGCCCCGACACGGAGCTTTTTCACTGTAGCAGAGGAAGCTTTCCACTTCAGACTACTGCGTACAAGAACATTGCGAGCATTTATGGAAGCTAAAAGAATGCAATCATGAGAATATATAAGTAGATTTATTTGTCCTATTTGCAGTTATCAAAGGACTGAAAATGAGCACAAATCCCATCAAATCTTTATTTTTTTAAGTTTCAAAACTCTGTTTTCGGAAGAATACACGAGCCTGAAAAGAACAACAACTGTCTGAATGAAATATTTCTTTACCCAGCGTGTAATTCATCTGTGGAACTCCTTGCCACAGGATGTGGTGATGGCATCTGGCCTAGATGCCTTTAAAAGGGGTTTGGACAGATTCATGGAGGAAAAGACCATCACAGGTTACAAGCCATAAGCAACCTCCTGGTTTTAGAAGTGGGTTTTCTCTGTGCCAGGTGCAAGGGAGTGACAACGGGAAACAGGTTACCTTGTTGTCTTGTGCTCCCTGAGGCATCTGGTGAGGCCACTGTGAGATACAGGAAGCTGGACTAGATGGGCTTTTGGCCTGATCCAGCAAGCAGGGCTCTTCTTATGTTCTTAATGCCGTGAAAAATTCCAAGTTGGATCGAACTCTGCCCCCCCCCCCCAGTGAATGTCCTGGGTTTTAGATTTGTGTTTGAGAATTGCCAGCTGAAATTTCCTCTTCCCATAGCCTATTCACATCATACAAACTGATGTGGCAAATCAATCCATGCAAAGTTCAGCGCATGCTAAAGAAGTGGTATGGTTGCTTCTCTCGTATTTCTACTATAGCCACTACATAGGGATCTAGTGTGATATAACACTGCAAATAAGACAGGTTAGATGAGTAGGGAACAAGCTTAGCTATGTTGCGTTCCTTGACTACTACTACTGTTTTCAGTATGTTTCTAATTGCTTGATATGTTTATGGTTAAGGCTGCAATTCTATACACACTTTCCTGGGAGTAAGCCCCACTGAACACAATGGGACTTACTTCTGAGTAGACATGCATAGGATTGCACTGCAAGTTGCCTTGTGGAACCTGAAGGATGGAAAGGTAGCATATAAATAATTTAAAACAAATATATAAATATAATTGGAAAGGGTAAATTGGAGAAGACTACCTAGCCATAGAGCTCTGTTTGCAAGGAGGAAGGGGGGGGGGGTTATGGGGATAGTCCTAGTGGACTATCAGGAAAGCAATTTATAGATTTGGAGGCTTATAAAATTATGAACCATACAAAGGCAAGGAAATGCTTCTCATGGCGCAATCCTATCCCGCATGGACACCAGCGCTGAGGCTGTAGTAAGGCTGCCGTAAGACATGTTTCGACACTGGGAGATGAGGTAGCGCTGGCAGGAAGGCCCCGCACGCGCTGGAGCAGGTAAGGCCGCTGGGGAGGGGAGGGCAGGAGGCACAATGGGGTGGGGCAGCAGATCGGGCCTAGGAGGTGGGTGGGACCGGCGTCCGTGGTGGATGCTGTATCATATCCCCCCTCCCAGACCTCCAGCCCCAACACGGGGCTGCTCGGTCCTACACTAGCTAAAGAGCTGGCGGAGAACCGAGTAGCCCCATTGCACCCGTGGTAAGCAGGCAAATGGCCGCTTACCCCAAGTAGACCTCCAGTCATGGCCTTTCCCGGATTCAGCGTGGGCCCATGCTGAACACCCTACAGGGAGGAGGATAGGATTGGGCTGTCAATCTCCTAAACCTAGAATTTGTGGTCAGCCAGTAAATCTGACAGGAGGTGGATTAAGAATTGACAAAAAGTGGCTTAATGAAAGAAAGGATAATTCTCAAGGGTGGGTCAAAGTGGCCCCCCATTATCATCCCCCCATTCACAGGCAGTAAATATGACAGGTATTTGGCAGACATTTTGGAGGGTGGGCGGGGTGCCAATTCCTACGTTCACCCCAGGCAGGGTTGCTGGTTTCAATACCTTACAATTGATGCTATGACTTCACCAAGCATTACTCAGAACAGGGTTGTGGGGGGGGGGGGGGAGAGAGAGAGACTGGCAGCTGTGTATCAGGAGGAATACAGGTGGGCCCCCATATCCGCTGGGGATATGTTCCAGGCCCCTCCGTGGATACTTGAAACCGTGGATAAGAGCGAACACCCCCTCCATGGTTTCCTGAGGGCCCCCCCACCTTGCCTCCCCTGCAGGCAGGCATGCTTGCCCCCCCCCCAGCTCTTATTTTTCTTTCAGCAAGCTTTGTTTCTTCCTTAAAACAAACAGAGAAGCAGCCTCCATTGCAGGCAAGTAGAACGAGACTAAGTCCTAGAGAGGCTCTGCAAGGTTTCTGTTAATCTTGCAGAGCCTCTCTAGTACTTAGTCTTGTTCTACTTGCCTGTAATAAGCAGCCAGAGGCTGCTTCTCCTGTTTCTTTAAGGAAGAAACGAAGCTTACTGGGAAAAAAGTAAAAGCCTGGGGAGGTCCCCACGATCCGTGGATACCTGAAACCGTGGATAGCGAATCAGTGGATATGGGGGCCCACCTGTACTGTTGTGGCTTTTGCAAAGTAGTAGTTGAAGTGGGAAATAAATAAAATTAAGGCACGACATTGATTTCAATGGCCCTTTATCCTCAACTCCCCACTCTCTTGAGAACATTTGGCTCAGTCTTGTTAATTAATTTAATGAACTACATCACAAGATGTAGATGTGTGGTGAAGCAGACATAGCCTTAAATCCAAATAGCCATGGAATTATTTCAAAGCTTCATCACCTTATAGTGACATTTCCCTGTCAAGGAAATTCATTTTCTGAGCAAGGCTACTCTAGACACACAGAAATTCTACAAGTCAAGCACAGAATGAAATGGTCCTTACCTTTTTGGCAGTGCTGCCCATCAAAACCCAAGGGGCAATCACATTCGTAGCCATCTTTCTTCGGCACACAGGAGCCCCCATTGGCACAGGGGACATACACACAGGGGTGGGCAGTGTTCTCTACATTGACTCCAGATGTGAAATCCTGCTTCACGTCTATGATCCGATCATTCAGAACAATCTTTGTTTAAGAGACAAGGCGAGCGCTTCAAAAGTTTATTTCAAGACTTTGTTTTATTACTTGATTACTCCCATTTCTTACATTTAAATGTGTGTGTGTATGGGGGGAGGTTTCGTCTAAAAGCAGAGAAGGAAAATACTGTTTGGAGAGGTCAGTCTAACATCTGTTTATTTGCATCAACATGCTTTCCAAGAACATCCTTCCAGTGGATTCCATGGTTTACCCTCAAGGGGAAGGACAAGCAACATGGACAAACTCTTTTGAGTTGCGTACCTCAAAGCTATTTAATCTCTACTTAAAAGCAAACAAAAAAAGAAAGCCAAGTCAGATTTATGAGCCTTTTACTTGAACTTTAGAGAATTTTTTGTAGCTCTGTTGTGAGCCAAAGCTGAGATGTAAGAGACGTTTCTTGGTGAAAACCGATTTCATTCTAGAATAGGAGAATTCATCCTGGCTAAAGATATATAATTTTATTTCATATAATAAAATATTTGTATCCTTATCGTTCTAACCCCAAAGGAACTATCAGGATGGTTCACTTAAAAAAACAATACGATAATTCACAATAAAAAACAAAAAAATGGGAGACAAGAGACTAAAACAACAACAAAGGAACATTCAAAACAAAATGCGACAGAATGCCAGTCAAATAAGGATGTTTTCAACAATTGCTGGAAAAAAATAGTGACTGAGAGCCCAATCCTATTAATCCCCCCCCCCCGCCAATGCAACAGCGCTGAAATAACAGCTGCTGCATCCTGTGCGGGGTGGAGTGGGGGCAGACCAGGAGCCTTCCGCAGGGCAAGGGGACATTCAATCCCCTTACACATGCGTAAGGCTCACATCTGGCAATGGGTCTCCTTGTTGCTATGCTAGCTATTTATCTAGCGTAACTCCGAGGAAAGAGGCGGGGAGGCTGCAGGTACCGGGGATAGGATCCTCCGTGAGTCGTATGCAGTGGATCCTCCCCCTCCCGCAGCCTCCCCACCCTCTGTAACGCCCCCGTAATGACCTCCCCCTGCCCCCGTTCTACCTTCCCCCTGTCACTGATCGTGGTGCGCGTCCAGGCGTCCTCCAGCGCGCCCGGGTAGGCGGAGGCCTTCTTGTCCCCGGCAGCACGCTTATCAGCGCGCTGTACAGGAGGCGTTTACGACTGGCATGGACTGCTTTACGGCACTCTGCGCCAGCGAGGGAGGTGTGACGCCGTCGGACAGCACACAGAACATTGGGCTGCCTGTGAACTAAGCCTCCTAAGGGAGGGATCTCCACACTCTGGGTGCCACCACTGAGAGAGCCCTGTCTCATGTGCCTGTCAGCAGAGCCTTCCAGGCATCAGGACATGGAGCAGGGCTACTTAAAAAGAACACAGTGTACAGGCAGGCTTGTGTGGGAGAATGTGGTCCTTCAGATATCCTGGTCCCAAGTCATGGAGGGCCATGAAGCAAAACAGACTGGTAACCTACAAAGATGGCCACGAATTGACAGAATGTGGTGTGACCAACAGGCCACATTCTGTGCATCATGTGACACTTTGGTCCAGTTCTGGAGTCCTGGGAAGCTCTGGCTTTGCTGGATGGAAACTTTATAGTCCTCTCGAGACAGCTGTGTGTCTCTAATCAAACAGACTGCTAGCGTCGTCTTGCCAATTCTGCAAACGAGTTTGCAAAATTTCTTCATCTACAAAAAAACATTACGCACCAGCTTACCTGCTTGGTACACTAATGGCCTTAAAGAAAATACCAGCTCTCTCACACATTTCAAAAGCTTCCAGATGACCAAGCAAGTGTCTATTTACAAGCCCAAGATAGTGTTTTTAGTAATTGAGTTTGGACTGGCAAGCTCAGCATTGGTTCTGAGCAAGTGTTCAGTTCTCCATCCGCAAAATTAAAGCTGGTTTCCACAGTTTGCTTCTGGAATCTTGAGAAAGCAAAGGTAAAACTAACAAAGGCTATGAGTTAGGGCCTTGGAGCATTTGGTTATAGGAATCCTAAAGGAATGTGTCAGAATGAAACTTCAGCAGCATGCTAACATTTCAACGTCAAAAACAAACATTCTGTAGTTCTCGGAGCACTACTGAAAGTGAATTGGCACAGTGCCTACATATACCATAGATGTTTGAAGTCTCTTCATGTACCTCCATCTCTGGAGCCAAGATCATCTCGGGCCTGGGGAGTACCTGAATGGAAAATAACTGGAAGCCCCATCTACAGAGATCTGAACTCCTCATAGGAAGGACACAATACAAAGGTAGATCCACAGCTAATAACAAATACATTTTGAAACATACATACCTTTTGAATACTCCCAGAGAAGGGCTTTAGGACACCAGAATTCTTCTTCACATTATCATAACTTGGTACTCCACCAATAAATATTTCAGGGTTGCACTTAATCTGTGTGAAAGCTCCCTGTCAGGGAAATATATATATGTATATATATATATACTTCAAAAGAAGTCCTTAGAGAGACTTTAGCTTTCCTTGTGATACATTTACAAAACAATCTCTCCAAGGATATAGAGCAGCACAGTGTTTTCTCCAGTGGCTATTTTCTGGTGTTTCTGTTGCATCTTTTTAGATTGTGAACACTTTGGGGACAGGGAACCATTTCTTTATTTAGCTCTGTAAATCACTTTGTGAACTACTTTTTGTTGAAAAATGGCATATAAACCTTAAGAATAATCTATTGCATTATTAATATAAATATAACAGAATAATATTATAATATAATAAATATTAATATATCGCCAATATAGGCATTGACAAGATAAGAGTTGAACAACTGCAACAAGCCACACTACTAGGAACACTTAACATTATACGGCGCTATCTCACCAGTTCTAAAACTCTTGGGTAGAGTTCGAACTGTTGAGCACCCAAAAATTCCAGTCCAAACATCTGATGGGCTGTGACACTGCTGACTATGATGATGAATATTCCAGTGGGAAAATATGGCCATTTCTGTGGTGGGCAAATCGGGGACAGATGCAACAGAAACGTTATCTTGAGGAATGAAGTTTGGATCGCCCACAAAAAATAAGTAACCACTGTGAATTATTCCTCACAAAACTTGTCTAGCTAAAGCTCAAAGCGTAGGTGTACTCATGCCGACTAATACAGACAGAATTTCCTCCTGAGCCTTGGGCCTAATACATGTATTAATGCCACTCAAAATGGCACTGGCCTTATTTTGCCACAGTGCTACTGAATTTTGTAAAATATCTGTTGAACTGATTGTTTTGCTTTTGGATAACAAACCAGGAAATATCCAAAGTAAACAGTCCAAAAATTAAATACTCCCAGTGCTTAAATCAAGTGACTCTGCACATGTGTGAATACATAAACCAAACCTTTTGTTACCTCAGCCATTCCTTCTATTGGGTTTTGCTGATCAACCTGCAATATGCCATTTTTTGCTGTGCGAGACACTTTTAGCTCATGCCACTGGTTCAGACTGATGGGTTCTTCACTCCTATTTGAGAAGAAAAATACATCATAAGCCCAAAGTTTTTTTGTATCTCCCATCATTTGGCAGAGCAAACAGTTTCGCCTGAAATGAACTGGGTCATAATATGACAGTGAACAAACCAAAGAGGTGAAGGCAGCCAGAAAAGGTCCAAGGAGATTCATTGGCGAGTGGGAGGCTTACCCAGAGGTAAGGGAAAATGTCTTCCTTTACCTCTCCCAAGCCTCCCAATCTGCCCCCCACCCCCGCAGGATGGAACACCAACCTTTTGGGTGCGGCTGCATTGGCGGGGGGTGGAGGATAGGATTGGGCTGTTGGATGTTTAACATGTAAAAGTCTGGATGATAGCCTGAATCTGGAGATACATTTGCAAATCTAATGGCATGTATTTTATCCTAAAGGCATGTGTTCTTACAGAGACTTCCATGCAACTTGTTCATCAACTTACGGCACAATCCAGCACAAAGAAAGGCCGGTGGAATGCATGCTCCGCTGGACTAAGGAGTTGCAAACGTGCCGTAAAGCACATTTGCTGCTCCTTGAGAGTAAGCGGCGCCGGTACGGAGGCCGGCACTGGTTACTGCACCATGGAACTGGATCTGTGCTGGCCTCCGCAGGTAAGTCCCACACCGGTCAATGCAGGGGTGGGGAGAGGGCGGGCAGGGGCGGCGAGGGAGGGGGACCATTGGCTGACCCAGGCTGGGAGGGGGTGAGGATATTGGTGCTGAGTTGCACCGATATCCCGAGCCCCTTCCCAGCCTGGGCCCGGACGCACGCCAGCATCCGAGGAGGCCCACTGAGGCCCACGACGCCACTTACACTGGGGAAAGGGGACAAGTCTGGACCTTGCATGCATTCGAGGAAGTCCATAGGCCCTGGGCTCGCTTATACCCGGGGAAGAGGACGAACATCCCCTTCCCCCGAAGTGAGCCCGGGCTGCACCAATGCAGCCTGCAATGGGCTTAGGCTGCATCCGCCGGTCCTTTAGGCTGGCCACCTCATCTTAGACCAAATCAGGCTGCCCGTTTAAAATAAACCAAGGACACAATACCATGTAGGTTCCTTTTGCTCATTGTGAAAGTAGCGTTTGTGCCAAGAGTATGGATAACAGCTGGGCGGCTGAAGTTCTTCATGTAAAGGGTCAGGTGGGTTGCAGTACAATGTGAGACATACCATGCGGAGCTGAGAATTGGGGAAGGGGGAGGTGGCGAAGGAAAGGACTCAAAAGAGTCTCTAAGGGGAACTGTAGAAGTGGGTAGCTCGTGCCATACATGTTACAGAACCTATTATAGTTAAAACTACATCAATCCTTTTGTACATTAGGGAGTCTCTGGGGATGCCCAATCACAACACCATCCTCATTAGGAAACAAGATCCATAATTTGCAATGGCGGTGTCAGGCATCCCACAGGATGAATCTGAAACGTACCAAGGTAATCTTTATAAATTGTCACTAATCGGAGAACAGAAAAACAGCCTATATAGATGTAAACTGAATTCCCACCAGACACAGAACACTCAGTGAAGTCTTATTAAAAAAAAAAACCTGAAATGTCATATCAATTTTAACAATGCACAAATTTAAATTTCAAATATGTGTCGTATTTTACACCTTGCGACCGATGAGCTCTCATATTTCTGAAGTATAAAATATCTCATCAGAAATGTTTGAAAAACATTATACTAAACACCGTCTTCACCATCATCTCCTTTTTAATTATCTGCCAATGTCATCCATTCCTTCTCCTCATGGTCCTTGCTTAATAACAATTAGGATTTAATTACCTTGGGTAAATCAATACATAATAGGGTAATAATCACCTCCGATCAATATGTAATAAAGGAACCAGATGGGGACGACTACTTAATAAGGAACAATATGCACATTATGTCCTCTTTCCTGCACAGGTGTTTGTTCATAAAAGCCCTCCTGTGCTTTCAACAAGTAGTGTTATAATTACCAATGGCTAAAATGTGGTTCAGAATTCTGAGGTATATTTTTATGCTCGGTCGTTTTGCAAAATTAATACCATGTTTAAAACTCCTGCAGTGTGGCTTAAACTATTTTTAGGCAATATAAATGCACATACAGATACTTTAGGACAGTGTTTCTCAAACTGTGGGTCGGAACCCACTTGGTGGGTTGCGACCTGATTTCTGGTGGGTCCCAGGTGATGGAAAGATCAAATAAGGTAATTGCCACAAGCCCGGAGGCTATTCAAAAATCAGATAGCTACCAATTGCCCTTCAAAGAGCTGAGCTCCTGCAGTTTGTAAGATAGCTGCTAATTACCCTGCAAGCAGCTGAGCTCTTTACTTGTAAATACATTTATTTATTTATTTATTTATTTCTAGATCACTTTTTTTTAAAGTCTCGTAAAGCTAGGTGAGTCCCGATAGAGTGTCATTTTAAAAAGTGGGTCCTGGTGCTAAAAGGTTTGAGAACTATTGCTTTAGGAATCACCTTCTTTGAAATGTAGAGTCATTGCAACAATTAATTCTAGACTAATAAACCAGAAATAAAAGAAGTCAAATTAATAAGTTCCAGCAGGACCGCCAACACGTCACTCTTCACGCTCCTTTGCATGGTTTGCCTCTATTTACAACATAACCACGTTATAGTCAATCCACAGATAGTTGCACACCAGCCAAGTTGTGTGGTGCCTCAGCGATGCAATAATGTGTTGAATGCTATAAACAAACAAACAAACTGCATTTACCTGATTATAGCTATTCCTGAACCACAGTCAAATCTGAACTCCACATAGCTGTCCACCATGCTAATGGAGAGGAAGTCTTTGCTGCCTGTGTCATAGCTGTATAAAAGGACTCCATTCTCCGAATCTGGACGAAATATAATCTCAAACTCCATGAAGGAAAGGTAGTTCTGGGGCTCTAGTGGCCAAGGCGCTGTAGCAAACGATTTCAAGGTCTCATTGAATTGAGGTATGGAGAGGATGAAAGCTGAAAGATCAAGATAAGCATGAACATCACGTCAAGCCCAAAGAAATTATGCAAGGCGAAAAGAATAAATCAAGCAGGCTTGACAAATGATTTGGGCATTGGAAGTGCCCAGGTGCAGATCTGAGCAAAATTACAAGCAGGCCATTGCAGGCTAACTTAAAAGCAAAATGCTCAATGTTCCCTATTTGGACTTATTCCAAGGTCATCGTGACACCTCTTTGAGCCCCAGGAGGCAAGTTGAGAATGTGACAATACACAGACGTGACATCTGAAGGAGCCAGGCTGAAATGCGCCTAAGCGCCTCCTTGTGCGTGACTTTAAGAAACCTAGGATTGATGATGTCATTGGTCCATTTGATTTGATAGTGTCTGCTACCTGCTCTCTGACCCGGTTAGATGGATGCCCAATCAGCAGATGCATGCCATCTCAGCAGGTGGGCTTTGTCTTAAGTGGACCCAGACAAAGAAGAGAGCAAATCCACAAAATGACCCCATCTGCTTAGCCACGTCCTCTGCTTAGTCTTTCTGCAAAGTCCCACGGAAGCCTCTTTCTACTGAAAGCTGAGACTTTTCTTCAGGGAACCAGATGGTGGAAAAGAAATGAAGAAGGGGAGCTCGCTCATCACAACACTACACTATTAAAACCACATTGCAGAAATCACCATTAGAATCTGTAGCACGCAACGTTCACCATGCAAAATATAAACACTTCACAATTAGCTCAGTTTATTCCCTGCAATTTGATGTTAGCAACATGTTTGCTATTAACAAACAAGGTCGGGCATACATATTTAGTGTTCTAGTGATAAAAGTATATTTAAAATGTTATTGGTAAACAAGTTGTTGCAGAATCTCATTATCGACCTGGTCAAGAGGCTGCTTTGTATGCAGTTTACTGTACCTCTCCTTTACTGTACAAGCATACATAAACATGAATGCATATTAATGTATAAACAACTTATTTGAAACAGACAACACATGACTGTAATTAGCTTAGAACTGTTGGTCAAGTGTAACCCTTTGCCTACCATTTATGGATGGAAAGGGGCCTTTTCCAGCATGCGATCAGTTGACTCATGATGGTCAGTATGGTTTCTGTCAATAGAAATCTCTAATCACAAGATCCAAGCCGAGTTGGTTCCATTCATAACAGGTAGGCAAAAATATTACAAATGAGTGTTCATGAACATCCTTTCAAGATGAGATGGATGGTTTACAAGTTACATTTCATGAGAATGCACCTAAGAAATCACTGTCTTGACCTGGAGATAATAAAAATGATGGTCATTCTGACTGCACACACATTATCAGCGCAATCCTGTGTAAAGATACACAGCCAGCCTAAGGGCCGGGCGCTGTATCCTAAGCCCATTGCAGGCTGTCCTGGGGCTGCTAGGCCACACTTAGGGAGAAGGGGATTTTCGTCCCCTTCCCCGGGTGTAAGCGAGCCTGGGGCCTATGGGCCACCTCAAATGCATGCCAGGCCTAGTGTACTTTCGGGGAGGCGATGTAATGCCAGCATGGGCCAGGAAGGGGTTCATGATATCGACTTACCTGCGGCGGCCTGAGTCTGGTGAGTTACATGGCGCCAGCCTCTGCCACTTACTCCCGAGTTGTCGCAAACATGCTTTACGGCATGTTTGCGATGCTTTAGGCCAGCGGAGCACGCTGTCCGTCGATCTAAAGTTAGGGAGGATTGCGCTGCCCGTAACATTGGACTGGGTTATAATCAAAGCAGGGATGTTTTTAATAATAATATAAATACTGTATATATTATTTTTGTAGATACGATCCTATACTTGAATATCAGAGGTGGTAATACAAAGCGGTAAAAAAGCAGCACCTCAAAAAGTAGAAATAATATGGGGAATCACTTCAAGGTCATTTGATATTGTGTGATATTGATAATTTGATATTGTGTGGCACTCAAGTTCTGGTCAGGGATGTAAATGTTACCAAACCGTTGGGGAACAGTGACCATGCTGCGATCTGTTTCGCCATGCATGTCGGGGGGAGAGTGCCAAGCAAATCTGACACGAAAACCCTTGACTTCCGAAGGGCAGACTTCCCCAAAATGAGGAGACTAGTTAAAAAAAAGCTGAAAGGGAAGGTAAAAAGAGTCCAATCGCTCCAGAGTGCATGGAGGCTGTTTAAAACAACAGTCATATTGGCCCAGCGGAAGTATATCCCACAAAGGAGGAAGGGCTCGACTAAGTCCAGGAGGGTGCCAGCATGGCTAACAAGCACAGTTAAAGTGGCTATAAAAGGCAAGGAAGCTTCCTTCCGTAAATGGAAGTCTTGCCCTAATGAGGATAACAAACAGGAGCTCAAACTGTGGCAAAAGAAATTTATTTATTTTATTTTTTCACATTTTTATACCGCCCTTCCTCCAAGGAGCTCAGAGTGGTGTACATATTTCCTCCCCTCCTTTTTGTCCTCACAACAACCCTGTGAGGTAGGTGGGGCTGAGAGATAGTGACTGGCCCAAGGTCACCCAGGAAGCTTCGTGGCTGAGCGGGGAATTAAACCTGGATCTTCCAGGTCTACGTCCGACTCCCAAACCACTACACCAAATGTAAAAAGATGATACGGGAGGCCAAGAAAGACTTTGAGGAACATACGGCAGGCAACATAAAAGGGAATAACAAAAGCTTCTTCAAATATGTTAGAAGCAGGAAACCTGCCAGGGAAACGGTTGGTCCACTGGATGGCGAGGGAGAGAAAGGGGTGATAAAAGGGGATTTGGAGACTGCAGAGAAATTAAATGAGTCCTTTGCATCTGTCTTCACGGCAGAAGACCTCGGGCAAATACCACTGCCGGAACGGTCTCCCCTGACTAAAGAATTAAGTCAAATAGAGGTTAAAAGAGAAGACGTCTCAGACTTAATTGACAAAATAAAGATCAGTAAATCACCAGGCTCGGATGGCATCCACCCAAGAGTTCTGAAGGAACTCAAGAATGAAGTTGCTGACCTCTTGACCAAAATATGCAACTTGTCCCTTAAAACGGCCACTGTGCCAGAGGATTGGAGGATAGCTAATGTCACGCCAATCTTTAAAAAAGGAAGGAGGGGGGACCCGGGAAACTACAGGCCGGTCAGTCAAACATCTGTTCCGGGAAGATGGTGGAAAGTCTCATTAAGGATAAAATCTTAACATACATAGAAGAACAAGCTCTGCTGAGGGAGAGTCAGCATGGCTTCTGCAAGGGGAAGTCTTGCCTCACAAACCTGTTAGAATTTTTTGAAAAGGTCAACAGGCATGTGGATGCGAGCGAACCCGTGGATATTATATATCTGGATTTTCAGAAGGCGTTTGACACGGTCCCTCATGAAAGGCTTTTGAGAAAACTCCACAGTCATGGAATAAGAGGGCAGGTCCTCTTGTGGATTAGGAACTGGTTGAGGACCAGGAAACAGCGAGTGGGAGTCAATGGCCAATTTTCACAATGGCGAGAGGTGAAAAGCGGTGTGCCCCAAGGATCAGTCTTGGGACCGGTGCTTTTCAACTTATTCATAAATGACCTGAAGTTGGGGATAAGCAGCGAGGTGGCCAAGTTTGCGGATGACACTAAACTTTTCTGGGTGGTGAAGACCAGCAGGGATCAGTCGCGTCGCTAGGACGCGCGACACGCCAAAGCGTGTTCATCACCTTTAAGGAAGCGGCTCCGCCCCCGCGCGTGATGTCACGCGCAGGAGCAGATCACACACCCCCGCGCCGTTTTCGGCTCATTTTGGAGCCAAACGGACGTGAGGGCGGGCGGGCGGGCCCAACTTCCACATCAAAATGTAAGTACCAGGGGGATGCGCGTCACCCTTGTTCACATGTCACCCCCGGGTGGCCCGCCCCGCGCGCTTCCCTTTGTCAACGCCCCTGGCAGGGATTGTGAAGAGCTCCAGAAGAATCTCTCCAAACTGGGAGAATGGGCAGCAAAATGGCAGATGCGCTTCAATGTAAGTAAGTGCAAAGTGATGCACATTGGGGCAAGAAACCAAAATTTCACATATACGCTAATGGGTTCTGAGTTGTCTGTGACAGATCAAGAGAGAGATCTTGGGGTGCTGGTGAACAGGTCGATGAAAGTGTCGACCCAGTGTGCGGCGGCTGTGAAGATGGCCAATTCCATGCTAGGGATCATTAAAAAAGGGATTGAGAATAAAACGGCCAATATCATTATGCCTCTGTACAAATCGATGGTAAGGCCACATCTGGAGTATTGTGTCCAGTTCTGGTCACCACACCTCAAAAAGGATATAGTTGAATTGGAAACGGTGCAGAAAAGAGCGACCAGATTGATTCGTGGGCTGGAGCACCTCCCTTATGAGGAAAGGCTACAGCGTCTGGGGCTTTTCAGTCTAGAAAAAAGGCGCCTGAGGGGGGACATGATTGAGACTTATAAAATTATGCATGGGATGGAGAGAGTGGATAGAGGGAAATTCTTCTCCCTCTCGCACAACACCAGAACCAGGGGACATGCACTAAAATTGAGTGGAGGGAGAGTTAGAACGGATAAAAGAAAATATTTCTTTATCCAGCATGTAATTAGTTTGTGGAACTCCTTGCCACAGGATGTGGTGATGGCACCTGGCCTAGATGCCTTTAAAAGGGGTTTGGACAGATTCATGGAGGAAAAGACCATCACGGGTTACAAGCCATAAGCAACCTCCTGGTTTTAGAAGTAGGTTTTCTCTGTGCCAGGTGCAGGGAAGTGGCAGCAGGAAACAGGTTATCTTGTTGTCTTGTGTGCTCCCTGAGGCATCTGGTGGGGCCACTGTGTGATACAGGAAGCTGGACGAGATGGGCCTTTGGCCTGATCCAGCAGGGCTCTTCTTATGTTTATATTCTTATGTCATAGCATGCCACAATGGCACAATCACTGGACTGAGTTCTATATGGTGCATTTAGGTGCACATCAGCATTAAATCAGTGTGCAACTAATCCACAGTGGGATATAGGCTGTGCAAGAGCACTAGTACACAGCTGATGTTTGACTGACCTGGTGATTAAAGAAGGCACAAACATATGCCAAAATGTAATTGGAGATAGCAGTAAGACGTCCTCTCACCTTCTTCACAGTGGCGACCTTTAAATCCAAGTGGGCAAAGGCAGATGTATCTGTCTGCTTTGCTTGCTGTGCAGGTACCACCATTAATACAGGAAGCCTCATCACAAATTCCACTACTGCATTCACCTAAAAGCAGAACAACAACAACATGAACACAGCTTTGTCTCTCAAGTTACCCGAGGGATAGGTTAATTGAGCTACTTGCTTTCAATTACCTACAAAAACATCAGATCTGCCACTTAAATGCAAGTCTTTTCCAGCAACATGTAAATCTAAGCATCAGCTGAAGTGATTCAAGCTTCAGGCCTCAAATAGTTTCACAAAATGGCAGCAACGAGGACTAATCACTTCAACTTCCCATGGGTGATCACTTGCCACACCGACTGGTGTTTTCCACCTTTATTTTCAGGGACAGGACGTTCAAATCTCCAAATGTCACCAGGCTGTTTATGTTACACGTCCCATATTTCTGTGGAACCTCAATTATCTTAACTGCTGCTTTGTTTGTTCAGTATTTGAGAGAAGCTATACTAGGAGCTGGCGGTATTAAGCGGCAGGGTCTAAGCTTATTAGCCGCTACAGAGTTCGTTGTTGAGCATTCCATCTGCAAGGCAGGTAATCCATATCGGCAACATACGGGCTTCTATAATCAACACCTCCATCATCTTGCCATAAAACAGGAAGATGGCCAGAGGTAACAGTAAAGAAACTGTCAAAGCCTGACAGATCTGAATGCCTCAAAGATACTTCTGAAGAGCATTTAAATATTTCAGCACACATCGTTTTGTGAAATGTGCATTTAAGGCGATTCTTTTAAAAATTGTACCAGTAACTTACACTTTCTCTCCCCACAGTACAGTACAGCAGAGCTGAGTTAAAAAAAAAGACACAGCTCCACAGATAAATAGCTTATCCACAGACAGACAAAAATAAGCCGTTTGTTTCATTGTGGAAATAATGTGACAACGAAAAGGTTCTGAATGGTAAGAATAGAAATACACCAATAATTATTCTCTACAACAATGAGACAGTAAAACCCTGGATGAGGTTCAAAAGTCACTTTGAAGTTTAGACATCTTCCTTATTCATTTATCATATTTCAAAACAACATACTTGTCCCATTTTATCCTCCTAACTACTCTATGAGGTAAATTACACTGAGAGTGACTTGCCCAAGGCTGTCCAGAGAGCTTCATGTATGAGCAGGGATTTGAACCCAAGTCTCCCTGGTCCAACAATATTCCTGCACAATTTATGTCCAAGGAGTCTAGACTGAAAGCTTACACTCTTTTTTAAGGTGCTACATTGCACCTGCTGTAAACACATTAACAGAGCAATCCTGCCTAGGGATCCGCTGCGGGCAGGCTTCCGCTCGGCCGGAGGTCTACTCGGGGAAGGGGATGCTCGTCCCCTTCCCCGGGTGTAAATGGCTCTCGGGCCAATTGGCCTCCTCAGCCTGCCCGGTGGGGGCCTGGATATGGCGGGAGCCATTCCCCCGCCTGGGCTGGCTGGCCCAATGGGCCCCCTCCCTCCCACTCCGAACTTCCCCCCTGTCCGCCGGATCTGTACTTACGTGTTCTGGCGGCTGCAGGGGAGTTCCATCAGCGGAGCAGGGGAGGCCGGCCTTGCGCCAGCCTTCCCTGCTTGAAAGTAGACGCAAACGTGCCTTATGGCATGTTTGCGACTGCTTCGGGCGGTGGAACGCTCGTTCTGCCGCCCGATCGATCTTCAGGATTGCGCCGCATAAAACAGAGATACCAATTGAGTAGTCTCCAAGTGCCATATACCAAGAAGCAGGATAACAGAGCAGTCAACTGAATGTATAAACCCAGACCATATCAGACCTAGCATATCAAGCCTAATCTTGAACCATATTTGGAGGGAGGAGTCCTGATTTCTGAAATGACCAACAAAATTATATAGAATAGATATATAGGCATTCCAAGTCTGGTTGGAATCTACTGCTAAACATTTGTATTTAGATTCAGAAAGAATAAGTAGCATCACGAAGCACCAGTATTTTAGTTACAATAAAATGTTTTATTAGTTTAACACTGAGGATATTATACAGGTTACATTACCAGACATCATCTCATTCATTGGGTTTAGCCCAGCAGAAGACTATGTTACAATCCTTCTCCCTGAGAGAGAGCACAGAGATTTTTCCCCCAAGGTGCAGTACTCAGTCCTATAATCACTACTGCTGCCACCACCCCAATCTGCAAAGTCAAATGACATCGTACCAGGAACAGTTTCAACTCTCCAATCTGCAATCTCTAAATCCAGAAACAGTTTTACCATATTTGTGCAAACTACCACTTATTGTTCTGGCCACGCTTTGTAGTGGGCCATTTCTGGATACCAACCTGACCTTATCAGTTTCTTCACCATGTTCAGTTTGTTTTTAGGACACAGAAATACTACACCATGTTACATTTCCATAAAACCTTAAGATGCAAGCACAAACAGCGGAGGTTTCCCAAACA
Organism: Plestiodon gilberti rubricaudatus; assembly: GCA_026170595.1. Taxonomy (NCBI): domain Eukaryota; kingdom Metazoa; phylum Chordata; class Lepidosauria; order Squamata; family Scincidae; genus Plestiodon; species Plestiodon gilberti. Next base: position 18,775,703 of record JANXHW010000002.1, on the reverse strand, counting down.
TGGGAAATGGCTCTGACAACGCAATCCTAACCAACTTTCCAGTGTAACTGCAACGCAGCCCTATTTCCTCACCTTGAAGAGGCCTCCATGACCGCCCCTGCACTGCAAAATGCAGTGTGCGCCCTGTTGGCACAGCTACACTGGTGCTGGAATGTTGGTTAAGATTGCGTTGTAAGTATTTTACAGCACAAGCCCATGTATGTCTACTGAGAAGTAAGTCGCATTGAATTCAATGGAACTTACCAGGTAAGTGTGTATAGTATTGCAGACCCAGTAAAGTAAAGTAAGCCCCAGTTCATACATGTACTGTGACTGGTGCGTAATTCCTGTCGTGGAAAAGCTGAACATCCATGTTCAGTTACACAGAAACAGGTTAACTTGTTGGCTGTGTGCTCCCTGAGGCATCTGGTGGGGCCACTGTGTGATACAGGAAGCTGGACTAGATGGGCCTTTGGCCTGATCCAGCAGGGCTCTTCTTACGTTCTTATTAGAGTCCCAGTTCACATTCTTCTTTCCCTCACCCTGCAAAAAATGGGCCTCCACATAATCAACTATTTATCTGACTTGTCTGGTTCACACTAGCAGTTATCTTCATGGTGGAGGGGAGGGAGCAGTGGCGTCAGCGGTGGGGGCCTTGGGGCGGTGGGGCCCCGGGCGTCAGGATAGGGCCCCAGGCAGTAGGCGGGCGGGGGTGCAACAGAGGCTGGCGGCAGTGCGGATCGTCCCGTTCTCCAGGGCGAGCAAGGAGAGCCGTCGGCGTGTTTGACCCTTCCACCCGCCCTGAGCCCGTGAGTAAGCGATAACGGCTGCTGCCGTTACGTCACTTCCGGCGCAGGGGGGCAGTCATAGGAATGCTACTGGGAGGGAGGCAAGCTCAGCCACAGGATTGAAACACAGGCCCCCAGCAAATATACAAACCTGAGGACTGTGTTTCCTGACGACCTTCCGAGTCGACATGCAAGTAGGCAGTAACAACAACAACAACAACAACAACAACAACAACAACAAACAGTACAGCTCAGAGTCTCACATAACTGATCTCCAAAATCAATCGACAACCTGAATCTGGGTTGAATTCCACTGAGAAACATCCCTCTTCAAAGCAAACAAAAATTCCCCTGAGGAAATTCCAAAGTATATCACAGCTGGATTGGGATTTGCTACCTCTGGGAATTACTAGCAAGTTTAAAGTTAAGCCCCAGTCAGAATCTTGCACATTTCAAGTGATTCTCTCAGGAGACAGGATATGCATTGTAACCTTTCAACAAGAGCTTCTAGCACAGTTGGAAGCAGATTTTGCTCTACTTCCCTGCCATGAACTGGGGAAAGTAACCAATCTTTGCAAGGTCTCCCTTGCATCGTTTCCAAAGGAACAGAGCAACTTCAAACTCCCAACTGGAGCTCTCTGAAAGCTCTACTTGCAATCATAACCCTCCATTACTTGCTGTACCACCCATACAATTCAGGGAATCTGAAAGACAAAGTATCTCGGCTTGTAGACTAGTAAAATTCAACCCATCAATATAACTAAAGATTGATGAGTCAAGCTGATATAAATGCCGCTAGCAACAAATCCGGTAGAGTGAAAGACAGCCTTGATAACATGCTGAAAAGGAAACATCAAGGGGACTGAATTGAGTTATCAAGCTTTAGGAATAAAAACCCATTAATCCAATCAAATACATTTTGAGACATATGCCATCAACTGATCACCTCTTCTGCTCCCATCTGCTCACTCAATCAACATTGTCATTTTAATCTTTGAACTGAGGCGCTCAAGACTTCTTGGACAATATCAAACATGGGCTATGCTATGCATCATCTCATTCCTAATTCAATGAAATCAGACTGGCTGCAAAGATTTAAACCGAGAATACACGTTTTTCAATTTTTCAAGACCAAATCTGCAAATCCCCAAATCTGTGGGTTCAAACCCTAGTTTATCCCTGTTCTTTCTAGGGCCGATTCAAAATGTCCCTCCACAATTTCACCAGGACAGTTTGACAATTGGTGTATGTATGTGAAATGGGGTGAAAGGGGAGGTCTCTACTTCTGTCACCGACACTCCTCTGAGTGGCTGGTAGACACCATTTTTCCTCAGAAGTCCCCTGGGAACAGCAGTACATGTTGACATGGTATTACTATGGGAAATTAAAATGGTGGCCACCATCCACTCATCTCTGCATAACCAGCAGTGGTGGCAAAAAGATTAGTAAGATGGGCAGTTTCAGAGCAGTGTGTGTGTGTGTGTGTGTGTGTGTGCACATGCATGTGTAATCCATTTTAAGCCAGTGTTTCAGCTCAATTCTTACAATATTGCCTTAAATTAGAGTCTGGTAGAGTCTCGCCGCCCCCGGTAATAGAAGTGGGCTGTGATAGAAGTGGGCAGCCATTGCTGTGTTTGATATGCAACCTCATCCAGGACTGGCTTTGTGGCCAGCCAGGACCAGCACTGGCTAAGGGCCCCAAACCCATGAGGTTTCCATCCACTTGACTCCTAAAGCATCAATCTTTCCATGGGACACCAGCAGCAGTGTCCCACTCAGCCAAGCATATCACCCCTGCTGCTGCAGATCCTTCTTCTGGGTTGCTTGCTGGCCATGGACATCCCGCATGCATGAAGACCAGCTCTACACTGCATCCTCATCCATCCCCTTTTCATCCTCATTCATCCCCTTTTCAAACTATATATGTCCCAAGACCACCTTAATCTGCATGCTACTCAATGGAGCTCCACCACTGTGCCAAACGGCATCATTTACAGGTGGTTGTTTTTTAATCATTCAGGTGACAAATGGCAAAAAGATGCTTTTTTGTTTTCGTGGAATTGGGGAACCGCTACAGCTGAGATGTAATAAGGGCTCTTGATCAGTTTCAGGCTCTATACGTATGTCACCGATTCTCACTCTATCGTGAAATTACTCTTTGTGCTTCTCCAAGACCTCATTTTCTTCAGTGCTTTCTGGGCTACCCTGTTAACTTTTTTAAGCCTCAGAGAAGTCTGGTCTTTTTTATCCAGAGGGCAGTGCAGCAACTGCAAATATGTCTGACACTGGTCAGTGCCCTCTTTTGATTCAGGCTGTGAAAACAAAGAAGAGAAAAATAGGATGCATGGAAACACTCGACTTGAAATCAGGTTTTATTTCAGCTTCTGCCACAGACACAGAACGGTCTCTTGGATAAGCCTTTCAATCAATGTAGTGATTCAAGGCTTTTCTTTGTTTATATTTTTTCCCACCCTAACCCCAGGCTGGGTCAGTGTGGCAGGTTAGGCTGAAATGTTATGCAGGGACTTTTATGGCTGGGGCCAAGTGCTTGAATCAGGCTCTCACCCACCTCCAGACCCTACACAGCAGTACACTTTTGCTGCTTTTCCTTTATAAGGAACTTCAATCATCAGTGGTACGGGCGTCCACCTGTAATTGCGAGGAATATGTTCCAAGACCTACTGCAGATACCCGAAACTATGGATAGTAGCGAACCCTCTATTGTACTTGCAGATTCCAGGCTTTAAGACCCAGAGGCATCCTGCCTGAGTGACCGGCTGGTTGGCTGGCCCCATGTTGACAGCCACCAAAGCGTCTCCAGGCTGGAGGGAGCCACTGGGTGAGGCACTGTGAGAGGTGGAGAGGGAAGCGTGATAGGCGTCCCCTGCTCCACCTCGGCATGGTCTTCATGGGGAAGGTGTCGGCTGGTAAAGTGCTGCTGGACGACATGGTGCCGCCGAGTGTGGTGATCAGATGCTGGCTTGAGAAGACGCTATGATTTGCACAAACCACAGTTTGTCGCATTTGAAAGCAAATGATAAATTCTGATTTTTACTGGGAAAACAGCACAGAGGAAAAATGTTCATCACCTCCACCCCACACTCCACAATCCCAGTATCTCCCAAACGTTTAGCGAGACAGAAATGCATGAATGCATTTCATATCTTAATCTTACCTAGTTGGACTATTAGAAAGCTCCTACTTTGTCTAATGCTCTTGTAAGGTTACTATTTTGCTCATTCTAAAGATTAAGAAAACCAATGAAAGACAAAGGGGTTGACCAAAAATCTATTTCTGAAGTGGAGTAGTTGGGTTCTCCATACGGGGAAAAAGCAATCTACCGTATTGTCCCGAGTATAAGATGCACCTGATTATAAGACACAATCTTAAAGTTTGGTGCTATTAAAAAAAAATTAATTAACTCACTGGCATTAAATTGCAACAGCCTGATTATAAGACGCACCCCTAGTTTAAAACTTAAATTAGGAGAAAAAAGTGAGTCTTATACTCAGACCAATACGGTATTTTTTTTCTTCCTTTTGTACGGATGAGACTCATATTGCATTACACTTACCTACATCTGCCCCACTAAGAGCTTTGCCCAGAGGCCAGGGCCGCATGTCAACGATCTTCCCGTTGACAATGAGTGACTGAACACAGCCTTGAAAGCCATGGTTGATGCCTGCAGATCTCACTAGCCAGTAGGCAGTAGGAGCACCTCCAAGATAGAAGGGAGTTCGGAAAGTAATTTTGCTGTATTGTCCCTAGAAAGGAAGGGGGGGGGAGAGAGACACCAGAAAGGAAATGTCACTGTAAAAAGTAAATTAAATGGTTTTAATTCTTAGTTACGTTTCTATCCAGTTGTTCTTTCATGGAATTCAAGGCAATGTACATAGGATGCCAGGCAATCTCCCATCCATGCACTGCCCAGGCTCAAACCTATTTTGCTTTAGTGAGGTTGCTGAATCATGTGCCTTTCAGACAATGCCCTGGGCAACTAGAGAATTTAATGCTCAATGATAAAAACTCTTGAAATGCAGTCCAGCTCCAGGATGTGAAGAAAAGAGGCAATTCACCAGTTGCAGACCAGTGGTCTAGGGGGCATAGATGACTCTTGAAACTATTTTTATGTGGATGACTCTTGAAACCATTTTTATGCGGCTCTCAAAGGCCTTAGCAAATTCAGTCAAAGTGTAGTAAAAACTAAATGCCCGCAGTTTTGTTTTCAAGAAAAAGAAACAATGTGCATCATTCTTATAGCCCAATCCTATCGGGCTTCTCTGCAGCCGGAACTAGTGTGCCAGAAACGGAGCCTGCCTTATGGCAGTTGTACGAACCACTCCAGCAGCGTGCAAAGCCGCGCAGAGGCCCACCTTGCGCCAACAGCAGCTTGGGTGACTTGCGCCAGGAGCGATTCACTTCCTCGCCAATCCACGACACGCTCCTTTTCTCTATCCACCCTATCCATGACATGCCCCCTTTCTCTCCTCAGACTTGCGCCAGCTGAAGAGCTGCTACAGATCCGAAGAGACCCATTGGCGAGCAGGAGGCTTACAGAAAGGTAAGGAGAAATATGTTCCCTTACCTGTCCCAAGCCTCCTGGTCCGCCCTCCCCCTGCAGGATGCACCGCAAGCCTTTTTGGTGCAGCAGCAGCAGCAGGGTGGTGGTCGAAAAGGATAGGACTGGGCTGTTAGACATTTTATTGTATATTTTAAGGAAAGTGGTGTGTCCTGATTTGGAAGAAATCTAACTAACCTTACCTCATATCCTTGTTAACACTTTAGCCCTCTGAGCCAAGTTACTGCAAGAGGGCGTGCTACTAACCCTCCAGGAGAGTTGGGTGATCAGAGATTGGAAGCTGGAAGAGTTTATAACTTGCTACCCGAGTTAGATTTCTTTCTCAAAGTACTTAAGAATCCTACTGCTCTTTAACTTGGTACATGGTGGCAGCTATTGATTTTTGGTTATTTTAAGATGGATTTAGTCCCAGAAGTAAAGTTGGAGCGCTACCCATTTAATTAGAGTTACCTAGAGACCCCCTGGGATGCCCAAGTAAGGAGAGTGGTAAGGAGGTTTCAAAAGGATCCCAGGGCTGTCACAAGTCACAAATATGGTGGATTGTTCAGGCTCCTGGAAAAATAGAGTGACATCCGAGGACACAGAAGCTGGGCATCCCTTAGGGGACTTCCCAGCATTCTGGCATGATCTCACAACCAGCACAAAATATGTCTAGAGCAGGGGTTCTCAACCAGTGGTACTAGTACCACCAGTGGTACTTTGGCCAACTGCTGGTGGTACTTGGGACTGCCAGACCACCAGAACCCGGTTCTGATGCAGCACTTTCAGCAGAGCATTTTAGCTTCTGAGAGGCTCCTGCCTTTGGCCTAGCTTCTCAGCAATGCTGAGAGGGACCCTTCCAGCCACCCAGAGCCTCCTACATGCATTTTCTGGCCTCCAAAAAACCTGAAAACCCAGAAGTAACTGGCAACAATGTTATCACCAATCACTTCTGGTGGTACGCAGCACCAGAGGTGGTACTTGGCAAGGAAAGGGTTGAGAACCCCTGGTCTAGAGTAGTGCTGGTTGGCCCCAGCACTTTTGTCCATTTTCAAAGGAGTTATTTCATGGACCCATGAAAGTGTCATGAATGGGGAGGGGAGAGAGAGAGAGATAGGAGTCTTACCAGGGGGTAGTAGCAATGATGCAATGTTTTTACAGGAAAAGCAACTGTTTTTGAGCGTGGTGGCGGCCATGCTGAAAGCGACACTGATCTTTTTGGCTCCCAGCTCCTGCCAGGCAGTATTTTCTGTCCCAGAATGCACTGAGGCATCATGCACTGTTGTGGGATGCCCAAGTGCACTCTGGGACACAGAATGCTGCCTGGTAGGAGCCAGGACGATGGGTGGTACATCCAGCACTGCTGCTGTCATCCTCAAAGGCAGCAGGTTTTCTGTTTAAAAAAGGAATGTACCACTGCTCCCCCTGGTAAGCCCACCTACAGAAATCACAAAGTCCCTGCCTCCATTTTGCCTCCCATGAAACTATCATAAGGAAATGGGACTGGGGTAGGGGGTGGGAGCTTTGGATCAGTCCAGCTCATAGCTATAACACCTTTCAGAAGAGCGATGACTCACCTGCGATTTACCAAATACTGGAGGGCTGTTATCCAGCCGAAGCCATCCATCCAGTCCATCTCTGAACACGGTCACACTGTGCCAATTGCCCAGTTTAACTCTGCTCTCACTTGAAATTACTGCAATTCCAGTGCCGCAGTTGAACCTGAGAATCAATGCAGGAACACAACAACTTCCATGAAATGACCAAACTTTATTCCCTCTTGCCTCGAATCTTCCCTCTACTCACTTGAGTCAATGGACTGCTTCTGTTTACATCCAAAATCAGTACATGACACCGAGACATCTGGCTTGTTTCTACCCTGACTTTAAAACCGGATTGTACGTCTTCATAATGACATGGTCTTTCTTTGGTAAGGCTACAGTTTCTGGTATTCTGGGCTCCTACAGCTATCTTTCTTTTAGTGCAGACACGCACATAAAAAGGGATACTCTAATCTCTTTCCTTTCTCCTTAGAGAGGACTTTCAGCTTCTTGCATTCTCTGGCTAGACAAAAAAGGAATCATGTATATAAACAAGAAACCACCCATTTTCAGACAAGATTTGGAGTTGTAGAGTATTAGAATTTGACTTACTGCTATCACAATAATTTCTCTAGGGCAGCGTTTCTCAAAGTTCGTTTCTCTAGGGCAGCGTTTCTCAAAGCAAGGCAGGGAGAACCTTGAGTGTGTGCGGGGGCGGAGCCAGCAGCAGCAGCGATCCGGGGGATCGCCACCGCTGCTGCCAAAACCGCCCCTCGAAACGGGCCCCTAAATGGCCCCCCACACTTACCGGGACTTGGGGGAGCATTGGAGAGGCCTGCGCGACCCTCTGCAGCCCCCCCCCCGATCTTCGGATTGCTGTTTTGCAGAACCCGTTCTCTGGCAAGTTTATTTTGTGCATGCAGGAAGTTCTTTACATGATGCAAGCTGATCCTCCTGCTGCAGTCTGTAACCATGTCACAGACCAGCTGCAGCAAATCATTTGGGGCGACTAATTATGTACAGCACGTTCCGAGGGAAAGGGGAGCCATGACCGTTCAACTAGTTGATGCATGTAGCATAGGCATGTCCTCCAACACCAGCAGAGGTTGCAGTGGAAATCCCAGTGGGAAATCCCAATTTCCTCTCTCACCCCGTCCCCTTATACAACAGCCCGCTAATGTTCATGAATCTCAGCTCTATTTTTCCCATGACAAACAAATGCACTGTGAGCAGAAAAGAAAACAAATGAATGGCAATAGTCTGAGGCATGCAAATCAAGGACACTGGGCAGATGTACAAAGTTTACATTTCCAATAATAATAATAACAACAATAAAAAGAATAATAACAAGAATTATTATTTCAAGTCAGAAAAAAATGCAAACATTCAGTACAAACTGTAAGGCACTGTTAGCTATGGACTCCCAGTCACCTGCCCTTGAGAGGACTCATTATTATGGAGATGTATTTTTTCCAGCAGACAGATTGGGAAGGCTGAAAGGGCCCTGGAGCTGTTTTTCTGCAGCTCTCACCTGAACTGGATGGTCCGCCTGATGATTGCCACTGACATGAAGTCCCCACGCCCATGCTCGTTCTCGCCACAATACAGAAGCAAACCATCCTCTGCTTCAGCCTAGAGACACACAAACAAGAAAAGAACTAAACAACACTCCATCACACTGGTCCTAGAACATATTGACAAGTAACCGTGGTCTAAGTCAGACATCAACATGGGATGGGAGCCACCGATATTGAGATGGAGGAACCACTGGGGAAATAGGATTTCGTTCCAAGCAAATGTCACCTGCCCCCAGCATTTGCACCATTACAGTCACTTTCCCCATATGGTTCTTTCACCGACGTGGTCCTGAAGTGGAGTGCAGAGGTTGTTCCCATGCCTTTGTGCTTATGTATGAATCCAAACCCTAACCCTAAGCAGAGACAGCCCAAGACATTTTATGAATTCATCATGTTTGTATTACTTTATTCCAGCTCAGAGTGGCACATCATGGTCTCCTCACTTTTATCCTCCCATTAATCCCGTGAGCTACAGTAGACTGAGAGAGCAACCAGCTTAAGGAAACCTAGTGTGCCTTGGCAGAGAAGAGATGTGCTGCTGCAAGTGGCTTCATCACACACTCGGTGAAAAATGCCCTGGGATCCCAAGTTGCAACGTTGCAGAGGATGTTGGGACACAACCTGCTGTCTGAACATAGCTACTGCTTCTCAACATTCTCTACAATGCTGCAAAGGAGTCTGGGCCATACCTCTTGGACTATACAGCATTGCTTTGGCATCCTTAAAAGTATTGCCGCCCCAAGAGAAGGCATGAGTTGGATGTGCATTTGGGCCATTCCTGGTCCCGAAGCCCTTGATTTCAATAGAACCTACTTTGAAGCAATATGAACTTAGCAAACTGCGTTATACTAAGTGAGACCTTTGCTAACTTGGTAGCAGTGGCTCCTAAACCTCAAGGCAGAGGTCTTTCCTAGCCACCCTACCTCACATACTTTAATTGGAAATGGAGCCTGCAATCTTCTGTATGCAAAGCATGCACACTACCACCAAGAGCATCCCACCTAAGGTCACGTCAAGAGTGCCTTCCCATAATCCGGCCATAAGATTTAATGCCCCAGCACTGCATTGCTAATGTGTAAAAATGTCGTCTTCATTTGTTTAATAGTCATAGATCAAATGGGGAGTGGATGTGTGATTTTGGTTTGAAAATAATGGTTCTAGCAGTTCTGTCACTTCTCCCTCCCCCCTAGAACAACGTCAAAGTGACTCCACCCCAAATTTCATGAGAATGAACCCCAGAAAAAATGCACTGATTATTCCTAAGACTTTTTAGCATATTTTTCATACAAAGGAGGATATCCTTTACTCTCTCCATCATGCTTTCAAGCCTGAAGCACTGAGCAAAGAATGTTACAGAGATGCTCATCACAGCTCTGCCTTTATGGCTTGCCTTTACTTTTATTAACTCGTCTTGAGTGCAGCAGGATGCAAATAAAGTTAGATGTGTATCTGTTCAATATTTTACTCTGACAAAAGTAATGTTGAAGCTGCTTCATATAAATAGGGGCTCAGAACTTCAAACAAACAAGGAATCAGACCTTCTGGGCAAAATAGAAATTGATAACATTGAAGGTAACGACATGGGCTCTATAGGTGATATTAACAGTTGCGAAAGGTGTATCTGCATAAGATACACAAGCTCATTGTGCTGCTGCTTCCATTTCCCGTCTTTGAGAACAGTTATAGTCCTCAAAGAGACAACTGAACAGGAGCTCTTGATTGTACAGTATTTAGACCATTATGGACACTCATACTGCTTTTATTACCATCCTATTCTATCTCCAGTGTTTTGTGATCTGTGGTTGTATTTCCTGTTTCTTTGTTTTTCATTACCACTGTTGACTTGGTTTTATGGGCTTCCCTATTTTATCTTAAGTATGTATCTATATTTCACCTTTTGTCCAAGGGTATTGTACATAGGGTTATCCCATTTTTTTTCTTCACAACATCCAGGTCTCCAAGTGACGACCTGATGCATCCACAGATGAATACAGAATTTGAACCCGTGTTCCCCCAGTTCAAATCCAGCATTCTATTGGCTACACTACATCTGTTTGGAGATCCAATCCATGCCAGTTGTGTTTGGAGCTACACATCTCTAGCTTTCCTTCCTCTTTGAGAGGTGGTGGAAGACAACTGAAAGAGACTATAAGCCCCCGTATCCTCCCAGCCCACAGGTGTACGCATTTAACTCCTGTTGCGTATATACACCCTTGGGTAAACGTGACTTGCTAACATGCCGGAGGGTCCATCTTGCAGAGCATGAATTCCATTCCTGAGCACATGGTTGCACATATATCAAAACCAGTAGTAATGATAATCGGTTACGATTCTTCCCGGGTTCAGTAGCAAATCCCATTTCACTTAAGAAAACATGCCCAAGTTAACAGTTTTCCAGGACTCGGTAAATGGAAATATTTCTGTGTAGGCAAACATTCAAAATAGGCTTTTCATGCAGCAGCTGGGAGGGAGGGGGGAAACAGACGACGACTCAATTTTAGTGACTTTTCCATTGCAGTCATGTTTTATGCATTGAGCCTATAAGGTAGAAGGCCAAGTAGCATCCTCTATTGTCAATTCAGGGAAACCCAAGTGATTTCTCGCAGCAATAATGCATGATCCAAATTCAATTCCTCTGCTATGTTACAAGACGAGTCCTTCTGCAAAAAGTGTGAGTTACTTCTGACCTGGCTTGCCTATATTTGCAGTGTTTGAAGTTCCTCCTGTAGTTTGGGAGGAATAAGGAGCACAGGTGGAGGTAATGGATGGTGTAGTGGTTTGGGAGTCGGACTTAGACCTGGAAGATCCAGGTTCAAATCCCCGCTCAGCCACGAAGCTTCCTGGGTGACCTTGGGCCAGTCACTATCTCTCAGCCCCACCTACCTCACAGGGTTGGTGTGAGGACAAAAAGGAGGGGAGGAAATATGTCCACCACTCTGAGCTCCTTGGAGGAAGGGCGGTATAAAAATGTGAAAAATAAAAAAAAATAAAGGAGCACAGGTGGAGGTAATGGGCAGAGTTTTGAGCTGCATTTCCTTGGCGTAAACCTATTGACTTCAATGGTTCAAGGTTGTTCACACTTACCCTAAATTCAACAGTAATTTGGAATGTCTGGTAGGAATTTTTCAGAGGCTCAAAGGTGATGTACGAGTAACCAAAGAACTGAGGATACTGGATATTAACATCTGAAAAGCAATGATGAGAGCCTGTTGCTTAGCAGTTAACTCCGAGTAAAATCAATAGAAACATTTAACACTAGAGAACAGCTTCTACTGCTGAAAGTCATATTTAGCAGCAGCAGGAGCAGCTGTCAGTCTGCTCTGCCTTTCCTCTAATCTTTCAGAGCAGATTCTCTTATAAACTAAACTTTTGAAGAACTCAGGCCCACAACAGCTTTTGTCCCGGGACAAGTCCTAAGAAAGGACAGCTGATTTAGAGTGCAAGCCTATACACACTTCCCTGGGAGTAAGCCCCATTGAGCACAATGGGACTTACTTCTGAGTGGACATATGCCAGAATTGTGCTGTTAGTCTCCTTCTCAACACCTCCCCGACCCCTAAATTAAGGCTCCACTTTTAGGTTTTGGTGGTGCGAATATGGGAACCTCGCACACACAAAAACGTACTCACTTCTTTACTGACAGGTCAGAGAACATTGCCCTTGCTTGTTTGCTGCTTGATAGAGACATGCTGAGATGCTTACCAGGGGCGTGTGGTGTAAGGGCGCAAGCGAGGCAGCGCCGCCCTGACATCGCCCATGGAAAATTTCCACAGCCAAACCCGGAGATTGCGTGCATGCGCCACCTGCTTACACCTGAGAAAGCGGAAGGCACACATGCACAATATCTGGGTTCGACTGCGGCGATTTTCCATGGACGACAACAGGGCAGTTCTGCCTCACCTGCCGCCACCGCATCACACATTCCTGGTACTTACTCATATCGGAACCCCACTCAATTTCAACTGGCACATCAACCTGCAAGCAGATCTGCCTGCTCAAGCAAGCTAGTCAATGAGTTATACATTTAACTCCAGAATTTTGTGAGCCTCACCCTACGTCAGGTATGTTGAGCAAAGAGGCACCTGTGGTTTCTAAGGATGTTTCTTGCATGCCACTAATGCAGAGGGACAAGGGAGATTAAGCTCTACAGATAGCTCTCTGGGTGCTTTGCTAGATCAGCCAGATTCTCAATTGTTTAACAACAGCTGCTACAAGAAGTTTACCTCCCTCCCCAAAGTATGCTGCTGAAGTGAAGAAAGACTGGAGGGGGGACGGACCAGGAATGGATTCTTGTGTGTAAAAACTGTGAGCTACGTTCTGGCACTGAAAACAAGTTCCTTGACTGAGCCACTATTTTGCTCCTGGCTCCAGTTGGTGGACTTTGGGGTTCCAGTAAAAAACTAAGCAGATCCTCCAAGCCCAAAGTTTTCCCATCCCTGCAGCAGTGTACTAAAGGGCCAAATCAACATGGGAGTAGGGCAAATCTGCCCTGCGAAAAGCAAATCCCTGACTATTTACAGGGATTCTCAAAGCTTTATGAGTCAACCAACCTTCCGAGCAACTCTCCCCTCCCTTGCCAAGGTTGCAGTGGCATCGAGAGCCACTTCGCTCATAATCGTTGACACAAAAGCTGTCTGTAGAGCAGATGGTTTCATCACAGGACTGATCAGACTGCCGTACAGTGGCTGCTCCGCTGTTCCTTCTGGTAGCTTTAGTAGTAGTGGTGGTACGTGGTGGACGGGTGGTTGTTGCAGGGAAAGTAATAGGATATAAAGTTGTTGAAAGCAGCCTAGAAAGAAGCCTTGCATTAGACTCTTGTGTGATCTTGGTTTCAACCAAAAATTTCCTGTTGCCTCCTTTGATAGCAGGAAGTGGCTTGAGCTGATGAAAGAAAAAGAGAAAACTTAGTACAGCTAGAGGCAAACAGTGCACATCTTGGCATCTCAATGAAAGCTACATCAGGATACTGATAGTCAACCACTGCTCTGAGGAACAGGACTGGTTTGAAGATTTGCTCTGCCTGGCCCCTAGGAAAGGAACAGGTTCAGTCTCCCAATGCCGAACAGGAAAGCAGAGCTCCATTTCGGCCAGTGTGCTCACTTGAGAGAAGGCCTCGAACTTTTTTTAATGCCAAAGCTGAACCCTAAGGAACATACGCAACGATGGTCATGAGAACCTATCCTTGCCTGTTTACAGCAAACTACTGCAGTAGCAAACTACTGCATTTGAGAAGGGTCACAACTCAGTGACATCACAACTCATCACCAACTGATGGACAGATGGAAGAGAGGGGGCAACCTGAATCTCTCCAGAGTTTGGGCATGGCTACAGAGAAAGTTCTGTCCTGCATAGTTGCCACCAAATGTTGGCAGGACCTGAGAAATGGAGCAGAGCCTCTCCAGAAGATCTTATTAGCAGTGATGTAGACTAGAATCTATTGACTCGGACTTGAGTCAGACTCAAGTCGCGTCAATGACTTGACTCGAACTTGACTCGGTGATTGTAAAAGACTCGAAAGACTCAACTTGAGACTTGGAGCCTTTTACGACAAGTCGAATTTTATTCAGATTTAAACCTATTTTCCCCATTAAATAGACAGGGACTTGCAACCAAAGACTGGGGACTTGGGGGCAAAGACTTGGGACTGACTCAAAACTTGGAGTCAGAGACTTGATCCACATCCCTGCTTATTCGGTGGCTGGTTTTGTATGGGAAAGGACAGCTCATAAAATTCCTATCAAGTACTAGATGGTTTGGGCCTTCGGTAACAACCAGCACCTTGAATGCAGCTGTACATATACAGACTCTCTCTTTCTCCTTCAAACATTCAGTGAATGCGGATATGTTCTCTAGAAAGGGCTAAGGCTTCACATGATCACACATGAAGGAAAAAGTTCAGACTGAGTCAAAGCAAATGAAGACACACAAAGACAGACTTATTATATCAACTGAGTGTACATTAGTTTATACATTTGTACCCTATCTTTGCCAGGCCTCCTTGTCTAAATACGATGGCAAAAACACCTTTAAAGAACTGAAATGCCAGAGTGAAGACTTTGGATTTACCTCGTCAATGTAAATGTCATAGTCTGAATCATCAATGTCAATTCCATCGTCATCACCAAATCCAGAATCTGTAATATACCGATGCCCGTAGCTTCCACTCCCTAACTCCTCAGGACCTGAGAAGATAAAATTGCTATAGTCATATGTGACTTGTGTACAGAAACTCTACCACACAAAGTCTGTGTGATGTAGGAAAGTTGTTGGACTAGGAACAAGGAGATCCACTCTGTCATGAATCCCCCACTCTCCTGGGTTGACTTACGGCCAGTCACCATCTCTCAGCCTAACCTATTTCACAGGGTTATTGTTAGGGGGAAGGGGGAAGAACCATGAACCATTGTTAGGGGGAAGGGGGAAGAACCCTAACCCTGGAGCTCCCTGGAGGAAGAACAGGACAAAAATGTAATAAATACATGCATACACAAGCATGCCCCTTATGCCCTACTGTGTTAACAGAAGAACCTAGCAGTTCTGTTTGCACAACAGTTAATGATTAGCATCTCTAACCTCACTTCAACCACAAGCACTGGAAAAAAAATGACAGGAAAAAAATCTCTTTCTTTAACCACCATGATTGTGAATAAGGCAATGCGGTTAAAAGGCACCTAAACCACTATTAAATGTTATGCTCTTGAATATCAATTTTTTGGTCCTTGCTGACAACATCAAGCAACAGCTGAACCCCACAGGCAGTCTCAGTGCAGAGAAGGCAATATTTCAGTCACATTTGGTATTCTTCCTCCATTGCTCCCTCACAGCTGCTCTTTCCTCTCTGTTTTCTCCTGGCTACCTATCAGAAACCAATAATCACACAAGATGCAACAGGGCAATCTCATGCAGTAGTAGATGATAACAACAACATCAAATGGTGGGCTTAGTCTTGAGAAAGAACACTGCAATTACTCCTTCCCAGTACAAATGTTGGGATTTTCATCTCCCTCTCTCTCTCCCCTCTCGCTATCCAGACGGCAGTGGCACCGTTATTCGTCATGACATAGTGTCATTCTCAAGAGGATTCTGGGAAAAAATGGTGGTTGCCAGTAAGTTGAGAACTTTCTCAGAATTACTCAAGCCTTTCCAAGGAATTCCCCCCTCCCAATTTTCGCTATCAGAGTATATGGTGGGGGAGCAATTTTGGATGTACAGTAATGTAGCATGGATATTCTCATGATCAGACATATTGCAAAAAAGAGGTAGAGATTTTTATGGGTTTAAAAGATCATGTAAAAAAAATTTATAATATCAAACAAGTAAGAGGAATTCCAGTTTAAAATATATACAAATATATAAAAACACAGAGAAACCACATAAAATGTCAATATCAGTCCCAACGTTTCATCCACTCTCTGGACATTCTCAAGGGAAACACAGGTATGCTATGCAGAATGAAATTGGCTGCTGGAGCAGAAGCACAAGTTTAAAAAAGGGGAATAGGATTGAAAAAACTGTAATTGTCGATTGGCAACAGGCTAACAGGGAAGCAATCAATTAAAGTGACGACAGGACCCTCAGAAGTACTGTACTTACATCAACAACCATCTCCATTACAGACTATCTATTGAGATGCAAATAGTGTGCTCACACAAACACAATGGAGCTGCATCTCCAGAGTGTTCTTATCTTTTTGGATATGAAAGAATATGGTGGAAAAAATGGGAGGGACTTATTTTTCATAGCCAGATATCCACAGATGAAATATCCGTAGATCGAGGCTTTCACAGCTTTACTTTAGTTGTGAGCTATGCAGCCCAATCCTATGCACATTTACTCTGAAATACGTTCCCACTTTCTTCTGTGGGGCTTGTTCCCACGTAAATATGTACTAGGTAAACGTAAAGGTGACCCCTGACAATTAAGTCCAGTCGTGTCCGACTCTAGGGTGTGGTGCTCATCCCCATTTCAAAGCCGAAGAGCCAGCGTTGTCCGAAGACGCCTCCGTGGTCATGTGGCCGGCATGACTCTCCTTGCCGCAGCACGTAGCGGATTCGAACTGCCGACCTTTCGATCGACAGCTCATGGTTCAGCGGTTTAACCCACTGCGCCACCCGCTGGCCTAAATATGTACTAGACTGCAGCATTTATTTTTTGTTTGGATGTCGCCATGAATTTTGCCACTGCATAAGAGTTGCACAGAATTGCACATTTAGCCAGAACTTTTTAAACCAAAAAGTGAGCTAACAGAAGCAGTTATTCCCATGTAACAAGGCAATCTTACCCACCCTGCTTTACATAAATATCAGACATCACAATGTTGACACTGAAGAGTCCCTTGTGATGGTATCATGAATATGGTAGGATACTGTCATCATTAGTCACTGTACACAAATTAATTTCTTTCCTGTTCTGCTATGGCCTCTGGCTCCAATAAGGGTCTGTCAGGCTTTCAAAACTAGAGAGCATTCAAGGCAGAAAAATGAACATTTGGACTGCGGTTAATGATGGCAGTGATCCACATCAGGGAAAAATTATGATTTTCTAAGGTTCGCCTTGTATTTTACCATTATAAATCCCTCAAAGTTTGTATTTCCAAGCCAGAATATATGAGTTTCAGAGTTATCTCTATTTAAAATCTTCACAAGAATGTTTCAGCAAAAGGATAGACAGCACCAGATAATACAATAACACTTTATGCTGCTAGCTAAATAGATCTCTGCTAAACCTAGCCATGATGCAACCATGAGCACCACAGCCCTGAACTTGTGTTGTATCTTCATCATTTGAGGTCTTCACACATGAAGATGAAACGAACGGATATCCGACTGTGTTTTCAGCTTTTCTTGTTCTGTCACTTTGCCTGTTCTGTCACAAAATATTTTAACTTCTGGTTGGCATTCACTCCTTTCCTGACCATTGGATGCAGCACACACCCCACCAGTGTGGCTGCAGCACAGACAATGGTGGGGGATAGGATTGGGCTATTAGTTACGTAGAACATTATCTCATTCTCACCCCAAGCAGAGTAGAGTACTTGCAAATACCCCTGCTTTTTTTGGGGGGGGGGGAGGAATACTGTATTTTATGTTGTTATTCCATCACATAACATGACCTGTTGTAGAAGGCCCATAGGATTGGGCCATAAGGAAGAGATCACTAGTCTTATAATGTATAGCTACAGCCCAATCCTATCGAGGATTCGGCTGTCGCGTGGAGCCCATTACAACAGGAGAAGTGAGTTCCACTGTAGTAAAATGACCATTTTGCAAGTGTTGCTGCAAGAGGCAGCAGTACTGCAACACCAGCACCAGAACCAGCCGCACCCACCAGACCAGGTAAGGTAGCGGTGGGGGTGGGAAGGGGCTGAAAATGGGTGGGAAGGCGTGGATCCGGTGGCAATGGCACACTCCGGATCCTATCCCCTCCTTTTCGTGGCTGCCTGTCCCTTCTCCTCAGACTTGCATCAGTTAAAGAGCTGGCACGGGTTCAAGGAGACCCATTGGTGAATGGGAGGCTTACAGAGGGTTAAGGGGAAACAATTCCCCTTTCCCCTCCCAAGCCTCCTTCGGCTGGATATAGCACGCACCCTTTTGGCACCACTGCATCGGCGGCGGGGGGGGGAAGGTCAGGATCAGGCTCCTTGTCATTTATTAAAGCAGAGTAGAAACAGCAGCTATAACAATGAAGGGTACTCTTTATTTCATTGAAAGGTCCTTTCATTCAGGTCCTCAGTGCACAAAAACCTGAAGCCTACTTAAGATGCTCCATCATCCTTATGATCCTTTGCTCATAATTAATTGAAAACTCTGCAGGGAAAACACTGAGAAAACAAAGCCTCTTTCCACATAAGGATTAGGTTATACCAATAAACCCTGTTAAAATAAATAAAGATCTGAGCAAACCTCTTGCTGTTGCTAATTATGTGGCAACCAAGTATCGATTGGCAGCTTACAGAGCTATTTAATGAAGACACAGATGTTGCAAGCTTATCGCTTATGTTTGGAAAATCATTGAGCTTTTAGCCTACACAAGGTAACTTGCCTAATGGCTAAATCTAAGTGGACAGGCTCTTCCACTCTATCCTATGGGTAAATCATGACCCTTAAAATGGAAATAGCAAGGCATCCTGCTCCACTTACTAGGGGGTAGGGTAGTAGTATGTTGCCCAATATGGTTTACGCCACAGTGATGAAAGCCATTTCTGTTGGGCAAGACTTTGAAGGCTCATTTATTGACCTGGACTCTCAAGGTGTGCATTCTCAGCTCTCATTAGCGTATCATTCATTTTGTGATTTGTGATTACACAAAAGTGTAAAGTGATGGTACGGGTGGGGTGCTGCTGTTTTTATGATTTTGTTTTAAATGTAATTTTTTGATCAATTTTTAGATGTTTTTATTAACTTTTTTGCAGTTTAAAAAGTAATTATCTATTTGTATTTTTTTGTATTTTTGTATTTTATTTTTGTGTAAGCCGCCTTGGGTCCCTTTGGGGAGAAAGGTGGGATAGAAATATTGTAAATAAAATAAATAAATAAATAAATAAATAAATTATTTTTAACTTGGAAAAATACCCACCCTTACAATGGGTGTGTGGAAGGACAGTGTATAATTGTAAGGATCCCTGGGGCGAGTGCAATATAGAGACATACGGTGAACCTATGCATACAGAGGGTCCAAGTCACTGAAAGCTAAACCATGCAGGTCAAGCTGAGGCCTCGGGGGGAGTGGGATGTGACAGCTTGGCAGCCTCTCCCCAGGGACCAACTGTACCAAGGCAGCAAGGCACCCTTTCCTGTTTCAAGGGTCTTACGGTTTTCTCCTCCCCGTTCTCCCTTTCCCCTCTTTGCTTCTTCTCAACAGCCCTCGTTACAGCCTCATCTTGTTGTACAGAGGCTGTACAACATGCCGTTGTACAAATCGATGGTAAGGCCGCATCTGGAGTATTGCGTCCAGTTCTGGTCGCCGCATCTCAAAAAGGATACAGTGGAACTGGAAAAGGTGCAGAAGAGAGCGACCAAAATGATTAGTGGGCTGGGGCATCTCCCTTATAAGGAAAGGCTACAGCGTTTGGAGCTCTTCAGTCTAGAAAAAGGCGGCTGAGGGGGGACATGATTGAGATGTATAAAATTATGCATGGGATGGAGAGAGTGGATAGAGGGAAATTCTTCTCCCTCTCACATAATACCAGAACCAGGGGACATGTACTAAAATTGAGTGGAGGGAGAGTTAGAACAGACAAAAGAAAATATTTCTTTACCCAGCGTGTAATTCATCTGTGGAACTCCTTGCCACAGGATGTGGTGATGGCACCTGGCCTGGATGCCTTTCAAAGGGAACTGGACAGATTTATGGAGGAAAAGTCCATCACAGCTTACAAGCCATGATGTGGAAAAGCAACCTCCTGGTTGTAGGAGTAGGTTTTCTCTGTGCCAGATGCAAGGGAGTGGCGACAGGATACAGGTATCTTGTTGTCTTGTGTGCTCCCTGAGGCATCTGGTGGGGCCACTGTGTGACACAGGAAGCTGGACTAGATGGGCCTTTGGCCGGATCCACCAGGGCTCTTATTATGTTTTTTGTCACAGGATATCACAGCTGCTGAATTAGTAGGCACATGTCAATATCAGCAGGAGGCTTAGCTGCTCCATGGAAAGGGAGGAGAACTGTGAATCCACAAAAGCACATGGCTGGCTGATAATGGCATTTCAAACAAAGGGCAAAGGCTGCTGCAGGAACATGTCCCCTCTGCTTGTTAGGTTTCTGAACCTGCATAGGAGTTTCTGGGGAGTTAGAAGTGCCCCCAAATAAGGGAAAACAGGCAAAAATGGGAGGGGGGAACACCAGGGCATTCATCACAGCAATGTTGTTATGAACATTTTACTTTTAGACTATGGGAGTAAGTGGCAACCATTCCCCTATATATAAAGGGGTGGATGCGAGAATGTCACTAGGGTAGACGGAACCCGCTCCCTGCCCATGTGAGCCCAATGAGTCCAATCATTGAGAATCAAACATTCTCAGTTTGATTCCTTGGTCACGTTGGCTTCCTGTATTCATGCAGTGGAATATGGGGTGAAAATGGCTTCTTGAGGTCCAGAATGGGCTTTAACTTTAGACTGCAGGTGGAGCAACTCCATTTTCAGAGCTGTAATATGGGGGTGACGGGGACGGGGACGGGGACCTGCAAGTAGAAGACTAGCACAGCAGGGGAAGGATTGAGCTACAATGCTGTCTACCATATATTAGATTTTTACTTGCAGCAGATCTTTTAGATGAGGGAGCATACATTAATGGTACTGCCCACTGATATCTAGACGTGGTCTATACATCTACCACCTCCAGATTCTGTTACGTGTCTGGATCCAGCCTCTGTCTGGAATGCAACAAAAAGTTGGGAACTGGCTTTTTATATACTGTATTATAAATCATTATTGGTGTTAACATCAACAACACACATACACCCCGATCCTCTACTGGAAAGGAGCCAGCCCTGCTCGAATTAGCACAGGAAAGAGTTTTATCTTTGCTTGCAAAAGGATTGAGGCATTTACGTCTAAAGATAAACAGGACATTGAAGAACACGCATCCAGCTGCAAGGGCAGACATCCTTCTACAAGGGTCTCCAGGCTGCAGATCTCATAAGGCAGACTGTACACCTTGAAAAGGTTTCCATAAACATTCTGCTCAAAAGTTAAATTTAAACCTAAGAAACCTCAATACATAAAAACTGTTGAAAAGATGTTATGCAGTCAACAGGAAAGTTGTCCCAATGGGACCAGGAATGAAGAGCAAGACCAGTGGAGATTAAAGGCACTAGCATGCTAAGAAAGCTTGGAGAGAAATCAGAACTGATTCTAAAATTCACACACAATGACATTCAGGTCTAATACTGCAGGTAATCCCCCCCCCCAAAAAAAAAAAACCACTCTGATTTGGTTGAGTCTTATTTTTGGGATGTTTTGCAGTTTTTGAATGTTTGTGTATTTTATTGTTGTGTTTTATTAAACGTGTTTAATAAACATGTTAGCTGTCTTGAGTCTCTCAAGAAAGAGGTGGGATATATATATTAAACAAGTTTAATAAAACACACACACACACACACACACACACACACACACACACACTAAAATTCATCCTGAACCTGTCAGCTTTTATTGTTGTCCCCACATAGGGCAGAATGAAATGTTACAAGGAATAACAACCCTGTGTTGAGTTCTTTACTCTTGCATGCCATGTCATACAAATGACCCTTTGCCAGCAGCTGGATTGGGCCCATGTTGGTGGTGGGATGGAGGTTTTTCCCATACCCCTGCCATGGTCCTGATCTGGACTGTGCTCCCTGCAGCTGTGATATCTACTGGGAAAAAAGCTTCCTTTGGTACTAATGGGAGCTTTTTCTCCTTAGCAAATGGCAGCATTGGGGAGTGGAGTGGGGGATATTTAATATTTATGTAAGAGGCATACACACATGCACTTACACAGTGTTTGAAGTTATGAGTTTTTGACCCTGTACGTTTCTCCATTCCTGCCAATGGTAGCCAATGGCATGGAGCAGGGTGGAAAACGTACAGAACAGTAATATTGGGGGACATATGGCAAATCTACAGACAGAAATGCTGTCCTTCACGGCAGGCCAATGATTCCTGCATATTTATATTATATGTTCCACCCTTAACTTCAGCAAAGATTATGGTACTCTTCTTCAAAAATTCAAGGCACGTCCAAGAAATTGAGGTTGTCCTGACACCATCAGGACAGTTTGCAAGTCAAGTGTGAACTAATGCGAGCCAAAAATTCAATGTCTGCTCCACAGTCCCTGATCAAAAAACGGATGCAAACTGACTCTTGCCATTGTTCGCCCCTAAGCCTATGCTTCAAATTGCAAGCTCCTCCAAACCTCTTTCACAACATTACAGATTTACTTTGGTCTTTTCTGGGGTCGTTTTAAATTATGCATGTAATATCTACAATTCCGTTTTAAAAAACTGCAGTAAGAGGCAAACAATAGGCTTGTCGGTGTTGCATCTCCCTGAGATGCTTGCTTATCAATTCCGTATGAAGCTCCCACCCCCACCCCACAAAAAAGAAATCATCAGGTAGCGATACAGGAATGAAAAACTGGCAGTTGCATGGGAGCAGCACAAGACTGTGTTTTTAGCCTGGAGCTTCTTTTAATTGCACCAGTGGTTCTACTTTTGCAGAATTCTGAAAACTGTTAGAGTTCAGGTATTCAGTCATCCAAATTCAGGAGGTGAGGGAGACGAAATTGCCTTTTTAAAATACATCAGTAGCCAAAGAGAGTCACAATGCAATCCTATGCATGTCTACTCAGGCCCATGTCTACTGGGACTTACTCCCAGGGAATTGTGCAAAGGATTGCAGCCTTAGTCACTGTCCTGACAGCCCAAACCTATTCGGGCCTTGCACTAATGGAACTCGGTGTTCTGTCAGTGCAAGGTCTGGGCTGCTGGCATGGCAGCTGTTGCAATGGAGTGCAGGCCGGAGCCACTAGTGCAATTGGCTGGCAGTCGCAGGCACGAACTAATGACCTCCAGAGCCCCCACTGGAGCAGAAAAGTCGGTGGAGAGGGCATTCCGAGGGAAGGGATTGGGACTGGCTGGGTATGTGTCGAGGGCAGGCTGGCTGTGGATACTGGGTGGTACCGAGATTTTATACCCCATCCCGGACTCGACAAGCCGCCTTAGACCCACTTGCATTTATACCAGTCAAAGACCAGGTGCAGATCTGAGTAGGCCCACTGGGAACAAGGCAGCAGGGGAGTAGCTAAGTAAAAACGTTTTTTTACTTACTTCTCTGTTGCTGCCTAGTCCACAGCTGGCCCACAGTATGTACGTAGCCCGTAGCTAGTGCCGCTGCATACTCTGGGCCAGTCCAGGATAGGGCTGGGATGGGATTGGGCTGTCAATGTATGAAAATGTCACAGCCATTAAAGAAAGGTCTTCTACTCACTGAACATCCTGATCGTGTCACTGGAAGTGCTAGGCAGGCTGGATCCGTACGAGTTCACTGCTCGGACTGCAAACTGGTACTTGTTGTTTGGAGTGAGCCCCTTCAGAACCATAGAGTCCATCTGGATCTGCTCTCGAATTGCTGTCCAATTGCTGTCAAGCTCAGGCCTTGAGAATGAACAGACACAATGCAGAAAAATTAAACTAAGTGGATTAACTAGACCTGAAGCCAAATATTCACAAATATTTGAAGTCTGCCAAGCTTACAAATTTGAAATCCTAAGGTTGTAATGCTAGATTCACTTACCTGAGAGTAAGCGCCATTAAACTCAATAGAGATTACTTCCAAGAAGTCATGCCTAGGATTGCACCGTAAGTTAAAATTATGAATGTAAAATTTAACCTCAAAATCTGAGTGGTTTAGCTTTGTGGTCATTTCTTGGTTCTTTTGATTTTTTGCAAATGTCAACAAGTATTAAATCTCGTAAGAAGTTAAATATTGTATTGTCAATTGCTAAAATTAAATACAGGTGGGCCCCCTTATCCGCTGGGGATATGTTCCAGGCCCCTCCGTGGATACTTGAAACCGTGGATAAGAGCGAACACCCCCTCCATGGTTTCCTGAGGGCCCCCCCACCCTGCCTCCCCTGTAGGCAGGCATGCTTGCCCCCCCAGCTCTTATTTTTCTTTCAGCAAGCTTTGTTCCTTCCTTAAAACAAACAGAGAGCTTTGTTTCTTTCTTAAAACAAACAGAGAAGCAGCCTCCATTGCAGGCAAGTAGAACGAGACTAAGTCCTAGAGAGGCTCTGCAAGGTTTCTGTTAACCTTGCAGAGCCTCTCTAGGACTTCGTCTCGTTCTACTTGCCTGTAATAAGCAGCCAGAGGCTGCTTCTCCTGTTTCTTTAAGGAAGAAACGAAGCTTACTGGGAAAAAAGTAAAAGCCTGGGGGGGGGGGGTCCCCACAATCCGTGGATAACTGAAACCGTGGATAGCGAATCAGTGGATATGGGGGCCCACCTGTACTGCTGAACTACTAATACTATTTTGTTTCAATGTCCAAACACAACAGTGTCAAATACCACACACCCTTCCATGTCAGCAATAAAATACTGTAAAACAGGGGTTCTCAACCTTTGAAGGCGCAGGTACCCCCTATCATGATCCAATTTTCTGAGGTATCCCCTGATAATTAATTGCTAATTAATTGGATTAATCAATTAATTAGCTAATTAATCGTTTAAAATAAAAGAAGTATTAAAACAATTTTAAATGTGAAAAAGTCTTATTTAACTCTGTGTGTGTGCAGAGCAGTTTGAATTTAAAAATACTTGGCTCGCCAACACGCAGCTGATCCAGGGAGATAAGGAGCAGCCTCTCGCATACCCCCACCAGTGGGAGGCCGAGCTGGGAGCTTGGGGGCGGGGCAAATTTTTTAAAAATAAAATAAACAAACCTCTGGTCCCCAACAATCAGCTGATCTTAGCTGATAAGGGGAAGCTTCTTGCGTACCCCCGCCTGATGGTCTGCGTACCCCTAGGGGTACCCGTACCACAGGTTGAGAACCCCTGCTGTAAAATATATATTCAAATCAGAAATTACGTCAGAAATTGTGCAAATCATGTGGCACAAACTGAAACTTGGGTCTCACCTACCCTGTGAACTTACCCGGTATATCAGAGGTTGAATGATGTGTATTTGCAGTAGCTACTGAAAGACAAGCGGTCATACAAACAGGCCCTTACTGCATAGTATGTGCTTGGGAGGGGGGGGGGAGAAATACTTGCTCCAGTCTATGGATTAGAGAAGACACTCCTTATTTCTATGTATCTGACTGTACCAATACCAAATTTCGGTCAGGCATTCTGGCATTTCCGCGCAAGCATTCCATTTTAAACAATTTTTACGATTCCTATTTTAACATTAAACACGGATGGCAAAATGGATGCTCTGAAAAAACCAAAGGAAAAATCCCCCAGGATGCAATTCTTCTTGCCCTCCAAATCACCTTACGTCACAATGGCCACACCATAGCTGCACATAGCCAACACAGACAAACTGTTCACTTGAAGCAGAAGTCCTTCTGCAGCTCCCCTAGAAGAAGCATCCAGCTCTATATCCTGCCCCAGGTCTCTAGCATATGGGCTACTCCCAGGGCAAAAGCACAAGGAAAACGACAAACAGAACCCAGATAAGAAAAAGCTGTTGGAGGTTCACAAGGGAGATGTAGAAGGACCCCACCACAAAACTAGCAGAGTTAATAAGAACATAAGAAGAGCCCTGCTGGATCAGGCCAAAGGCCCATCTAGTCCAGCTTCCTGTATCACACAGTGGCCCCACCAGATGCCTCAGGGAGCACACAAGACAACAAGATACCTGTATCCTGTCGCCACTCCCTTGCACCTGGCACAGAGAAAACCTACTCCTACAACCAGGAGGTTGCTTATCCCCATCATGGCTTGTATGCTGTGATGGACTTTTCCTCCATAAATCTGTCCAATCCCCTTTGAAAGGCATCCAGGCCAGGTGCCATCACCACATCCTGTGGCAAGGAGTTCCACAAACCAATTACATGCTGGGTAAAGAAATATTTTATTTTGTCTGTTTTAATACTCCCTCCACTCAATTTGACGGGATGTCCCCTAGTTCTAGTGTTGTGTGAGAGGGAAAAGAACTTCTCTCTATCCACTCTCTCCATCCCACAACTGAGCACTCAGTTAAGCACAACTGAGCACTCAGTGCAACAGCAGCCTAGCAAGAAGGGCTGTATGGTCTTCTATGGGGCAGCTACTCACACTGTCCTACATGTGTGGGGCAAGCAGGATAGTATCTCACATCATCTCACAAAAGACCATCAGATGGAAGTATCTGAAAATACTGAAATGACATATAAAGATAAAATTAAGCTGATGCTCCTTTTACTCAGTTGTCCTTGTAATATTTATTGCAGGAAATAACCTCGAGGCCTTAGATCTACTGTTGTTTATACAGAACTAGCATCAAAAACAAAACAAAAAAAGTCCGGCAGTATTCTAATAAAAAGTACAGCACAAGGCCAGCATCTGTGTATTTCTTGTTTATCTGTCGCTGGAAGGTGCTGCCAAAATTGACTCATGTGACTTCTTTTATCGGTCAATTCAACATGTTTGAATCATTCAAGGGTCAATTCGGTTGAGCAAGAAGGTCGGACATGGATAAAAAGAGAGCAATTTGGAACTGTTCGTTTCCATCCTGTCAGTACTCTGTGAACTTGAGAAACCAAATTCTCTATTCACAGGAGACAAGAAAATGATGCGTGTTTAAATCTACACAAGAAGAAATGACTCAGTTCTAAAATATTGTCTCGTCTTAAGCCGTGTCTGCTGTAACTCTTAGAGGAAAATTTCTCCTAATGTTTTCCCTTCACCATACTAAGAGGGCAGGGACTTCCTATTATTCTGTACCTATCTGATGACCATACTTTAATTTTGATCCAAACCGAGGACCTTCACTGTTTCTGTTAATTGAAAGCATCTGTTCACTGTACTTTATACTGCTTGTCTAACAGGAATCTTAGTTTTTATAGGGGAACATTTTTTCCACTACTCAAAACTGCTGCTTGTTAAAATGATATTGTACATACAACAGAGACTACTACAGCATACAATGGAGCAGGAAGGAGGCAGATATTTGAAAGCCATCTCATTTTAAAATATCACTCGATGCACTGGGGAATGTGTTCACCCTTCAAAAGGAAAACTCCAAGGCCCACTCTAGATGTCTATTGTTGTTTCTCCCGCCACCCCCTCAAGGGCTTCCTTAGAGACAGGCAGAATAATCATTTATAAGCTCATAAAAAACAAGATGCAATGTGACATATTTCCAGTTTGCGAGCCCTTTGGTGACAAGAGAATCATTCATTTATTTATTTAGCTATGTAAACCACTTTAACTATTTTTGTTGAAAAGTGGTGGATATAACAACAACAACAACAACAACAACAACATTACACTGACAAAACTATGCTTGCATACTAAAGAAACAGGCTCCTGAGGAAGAGGAAGGAAAGACAAAGTGGCACCAAGTTAAAAAGTTACTGGCTTAGAATGGCAGCCCAATCCTTAAGGGCCACCCGTCGCATCCTATCGAGTTCCCAGGATGCCCCAGGGCAGAAGGAGCTGCCACTCAGGAGACGAGGACGATCGTCCCCTTCCCTCCATGTAAACATCAGGAGGCCCTCCTCGTACGTGCGCGAGCTCTAGAACTCGAGCACAGTAATGCCGGCCGTGTCGGCGTATCTGGGGCCTGGAGGGAGCTCAGGATACTGGGGATCGTGGCACCCGGTATCCCCGCCCTCTCCAGGCCCTGGGCAACCAATGACCACCCTCCCTCGCCGCCCAGTCCGCCCTCCCCTGCTGGCGTATAACTTACCCGGTCCAGCGTGCACAGGGCCGTGGAGACAGCGGGGGAAGCAGCACTGGCCGCAGTGCTGGCGCTGCTTGCTCTCCAGGTGTCGCAGAAGTGCTTTCCGGCACTTTTGCGACACCCTGCCCAGGGCAGCACGCGCTGGCCCGGAGCTTATTTACACAGGATCGCACCATGTGTTTTGCTAACTGGATACATACAGTAGTAGGCAAACTGTGCACACACACACACACACACACACACACACACACACAAATACAAGAATTTCAAATTTTGGGTTTAGGTATTCTCCCTTTTTGTACTAGACCCTGCTAGGTCTAGTATACCATGCCTGTTCTACACATGGAAGCCTCGGGATAGACATAGACTACTAGAGCATTCTGGAAAAATTCAGGCGAAGAGCTGATAATTTCGCAGAAAGTCAGGGCTTTGTCCAATCTAAAAGCAATCCAAAGGCCTACTAAAAAATAACACCAAGTAGCAGCCTGCAAAATATCTTTACAGTCAAAAGTCTATAATATAAAGCCTTAAGATGCCCCAGTGAACAGAGAATCCAGAAGGCTTACTGTACGGGACCAATTTCTGCTCTCAAATTACTTTGGTAGAAATTCCATAACAGTGCTGAAAAGCATCAGGTGCAAATATATTAACCACTATGTACCAAATATCTGCAGCTGTATTTGGGAGGAGAATTCTCTCATGTAAGTGCCATCTGTTTTATCCCTTTACATCTCTTCTTGTTGATTAAAGTCCAACTGAATTTGTCAGTGTGTTTTTTTCCTTTTCAGTTGAAAAAGTGTGCAATGTTAAAAGGGTTTTGCAAAACCAAATGAGAGTGAAAAACATCTACTAAAAAATCAAAAGGTATAATATTTTTCTCCAGTCTATAATGTGGGGCTTACACTTAGCTGAACCAACAGCCTGTGCTCCCTAAGGCATCTGGTGGGGCCACTGTGTGATACAGGAAGCTGGACTAGATGGGCCTTTGGCCTGATCCAGCAGGGCTCTTCTTATGTTCTTATGTGGATAAGAGCGAACACCCCCTCCATGGTTTCCTGAGGGGCCCCCACCCTGCCTCCCCTGCGGGCAGGCATGCTCGCCCCCCCCCCCAGCTCTTATTTTTCTTTCAGCAAGCTTTCTTTCTTCCTTAAAACAAACAGAAGCAGCCTCCATTGCAGGCAAGTAGAACGAGACTAAGACCTAGAGAGGCTCTGCAAGGTTTCTGTTAACCTTGCAGAGCCTCTCTAGAACTTAGTCTTGTTCTACTTGCCTGCAATAAGCAGCCAGAGGCTGCTTCTCCTGTTTGTTTAAGGAAGAAACGGAGCTAACTGGGAAAAAAGTAAAAGCCTAGGGGGGTCCCCGCAATCCGTGGATAACTGAAACCGTGGATAGCGAATCCATGGATATGGGGGTCCACCTGTACTCTTCTAGGATGTAAGTAAACCCCAAATACTGATATGAAGCATTTCTGTTAAGGACCTATATTTATGGGGTTTGTGCTTTCAGACATAGGCAAGTAAGATGAAAATTATAACAGACTGCAATGTCAGCTGCCACCTCATGTTAATTTATGCAGTTTCCTCTTTTTAATGTATGTATGGCTTCACCTTATTAGTCTTCACGACAGCTTTGTAGAGGAGGTGATTGATATTCCCATTTTATGAATGAAAAACTGAGTCTGACAGAGACAAAACAATTGCTACATGGGTGCTTAAAGTCAGACTTCCCAAGTCTAATTCTTACATCGGACTTTGACACTGAAGCTTTGGCTTCACATACTGTTCTCATTCTTCATTGGGCTACTTGCCATTACTCAAGTCAGATCAGCACGTTAGCTTCTAGATGAAGCTGCTCGATTCTGAAATCCACACACACGGCTGTTCACCGTTACTGCACCTCTCATATGGCCCTGAGAAGTGTTTTGTGGCTTTGTGGTATCACGCGACGTCACTTCCAGGGGCGCCGCCACAAGCTCCGGGCACCGCGGGAGCTTGTTACGCCCCTCCCTGATAAGCTTAAATCCTGCATTCTGTAGCACAGTAAAGATACAGACTTTCAAAATTCTTAGTATGCAGTAAGTCTTGTTCATTCTTTAGCTTTGGCTGACACCCTACTTTAGTTCCTTTCCAAAGCAACTACTTGCAGAACTTAAGAATCCCTAAATTCAGGAGGATATCTGCCCTCATAATGTGCTACGGCATTGTTAGGTGGAAGATTTAAAGAGATAGCCTTATCAGCCCAATCCTATCATCAGGACAACAGAAGTTGCCTTTTGCTGTCATAAATTGCACTGCACTACCCACCTGGGCCACACCTGAGGTCAGGTGGGGAAGGGCAGGGAGTGGGCTGGAGGGGGTGGATCTCGGTAGAAAATGCATACACTGCATCCTATTCCCCATTTTCAACCAGCCCCACCACCTTCCTCTCCTCGGACATATGCCAGCAAAATAGCTGGCGTGGGTCTGAGAAGACCTCTAAGTGGCCAGGAGGCCTACCAAGGGATAAGTAAAAAAGTTTTTTTTTTACTTACCTCTCATTGGTCTTCTGGTTTCCCCTCCCACCATAGCATGCAGAGCACATTCTGTTGGTGCAGCTGCATGCTATAGCATGACAGGAGATAGGATTGGGCTTCCACATCAAAGAAACTGAACCTCCACATCATAGCTTTTTTGTAATTTCTACTGTGACCAATGAAAAAGGTGGATTGACCTACCCAGGTAGATCTCTCAGTTCCTATGGCTTGGATCCAAAGATGGGCTTGGGCATACCCATTGGAATCTCTGACTTCTTTTCAAATGGCAGGTCCCTATGCTATAGCCAATGTTCTAATTTTTCTAATGTTCTAATTCCCTAATTTCGAATATTCTAATTTCCCCCACTGTGCGGAACAGTTAACGACCCGAGCAGTATATAACCACATTGCTCTATGCCCACAGTGCAGCCTAGCTAGACAGGATTGGGCTGTTAATCTAATATATTGCTGGAGCACATGATGAATTTCTGGACACAGCGTAAGGATTTGAAAGTCAACGGTATGGAGTCCACATGTGACCGAGCAAACGACTCTGCCCAATCAGTGCAGACCACCAAAGCCCATGAGTCGCATTAGAAAATGTTGTCAAAGCACTAAAATATATTTAACATACAGTTTCTTGGCTTTGAAATCATACCGCTGCCTGGGGTCATGAGAAAATACAAGTTACAAAATGGGGTTACACAAACAAAAAATTTGAAAACCACTTGAATAAAGTCAACTGCAGAAGTAACCTAGTAGACCAGCTAGAATACAGTTGAACTAATAGCAGAAAAAACTCCACAAGGGTGACAGCATTCCACACAAGCACACAATGTGGTCAAGCTTTTAAACTGGCTTAGAAGTGATTGACTCACGTTTCATTTAATGTAAGTAAAAAACAGTTTAAAATGCACACACGCGCACACAAACACACACACACCTACCTCACACTGGAATTCAAATTAGGAAATTTGCATTGCATGGGAATCATTCTTAAGTCACTTTAAAATCCTAACTGTTTTATGCAGATAAAGCAGGAGTTAAATCCATGGAAGTTATTAAATGTACAAAGAACCTGGACCTGAATGACTCATGGGAACACCAACATTGTTAAGATACTTCCACAATAGACAGAAAGCCAAAACATGTCCAAGATACCGTTTACTATCTGTGTCTGAAAATGGGATAGGTGGTGGTGGTTGGTTTTTGTTTTCTGCATCTAGAAGTCAAAATGCACAAGGTCCATAACAGCAGTGAAAATGTCAGTAGCGAGCAAGTCAAATGTATGCGTTTGTCCTGGCAGGCGTGTGGCCAAGGCTCTTGGCTCTAAAGCTCCAGGCCGTACTGTGGGCCTTCGCCTCCCCTGGGATAGCCCAGCAGAGGTAGCCTGGAAGGGCCTCAGAATTGGCTGGGAAAGGGGGTTAATGCACCCAGGTCCTTCTCCCAAGCCCGGCAAGAGGGGGTCCTTGACTGTTAACCCGGCAGGGTTCTCACATCTACCGCTCTGCCCTCCTCCTCATTGGCCGAAGACAGGCGTTTAAATACCTCCAAGTTCCCTCTTGTCCCTACCCCTGTGGACTCCGCCCCTGCTTCCAGCCAGTCACCACAGGAGGCTTGTGACCCAGCCTCCTCCACCCGCTGGGACTGGGTCCCGTTGAAGATGGTCCTGCCCTTGCTCTGCTCCTCCCTACCTGGCCTGGTGTTGGCCCACGCTGACCCCTCCCCTGAAGTGAGCGCATCGCCCATGGTCGACCCATTCGGGTCTTCGTTTGGCCCTTCTGAGGGCAAGGCATCGACCGGCATTGTGTGCATGCGCCACTCAAAGCCTTGCCGGCCTATTCAGAAGCAGCCGAGCCGCCGAGCAAGACGCAGCTCGGCTTGCCGGCTCCAGGAGTGACGTATGGGGGGGGGGTGACGCGACTCTGGGGGAATGGGTGACACGCCTGGGGGGGTGACACGCCAGTGGGGGTGATGAGCTGAGCCAGCCGACCCCGCACAGGGTGACACGCCAACTTGTGACGCCACTGCCTATTGCTGCAATTTTGCCCATTTTGGATAGTCACCCAAGACTATTTAAGAAAAAACTGGGCCAAACTAATGTGTTTCTCACAAGGTATCATTTGGACTTTAGTCACTGAAAGTCTAGAAAAATACAATGGGTTTGCAACATTTCTGAAAGATGTGCAGGTTTTTAGGAGTTTCCAAAGAAATTTCTTAAACTGTAAAGTAGCCATTGTGAGCTCTGTACACCCTTGCTATCCAATGAGGGACATGTAGAAGATATTAAGACAGTCTGCCTGATGTTTAAGCTTGCAACCAAACATAAAGGAAGAAGGAAGTCCCTGATGTATATTGGGGACCAGCAGCTGACACCAATAAATAAATAGCAAGCATCTCCACTCAGATTAATGGTGGTATCAGTCTGAAATGGTCATCAACACACATGAACTAAGACCGTACTTAAATTCAACCCCCCTAAACAAAAGGCCAGCGGGTGGTGCAGTGGGTTAAACCGCTGAACCATGAGCTGTCGATCGAAAGGTCGGCAGTTCGAATCCGCGACGGTGTGAGCTCTCGTTGCTTGGCCAGCTCCTGCCAACCTAGCAGTTCCAGAACATGTTAATGCGAGTAGATAAATAGGTACCGCCTGCGGGAAGGTAAACAGCGCTCCGTGTTCCAGCCGCATGCTACGCGCTGCGGCAAGGAGAGTCATGCCGGCCACATGACCACGGAGGCGTCTTCGGACAACGCTGGCTCTCCGGCTTTAAAATGGGGATGAGCACCACACCCTAGAGTCAGACACGACTGGACTTAATTGTCAGGGGTCACCTTTACCTTAAACAAAATTACCTGATGAATTCCACTATGTAGTACTGGATTGGGGAACTTCCTTCACTGGGTCCTGGCTTCCATGACAGGGTTACTTCCGAGTCAGAAACAACAATGACTTGAGGCTGATAAGGTGGATCAGGAGGCATACATTTATCTGAGGCAAAAGAAGTATGTATGTTTGTCAATAATATCATATGGCTGTTTTTGGCCACTTTCAAGGAATGGCAAAGTACTTCTTGAAACAGGAGAACTCTCTAAGCAGAGGCTAAACAAGAAAAGAGCGGGAACCTTCAAGTTAAGGAATTTTGGAGAGTTAGCCATATAAGACGGTCTTCTGCAACGCACAAAGGACTCACAGAGAGGAAGAAAGTGAGTCTTAGTTTGTATTGGACTGTTTATTACACACTCTGAAATAGCAAACATTCCTCTCACTGATTGTGAATAACTGTTCCATGAGTTCCAACCGACTCAGGATAGTGGAAGTATCAGGAACAGCAACAAATGGTTAGCAAGGCCAGCTCCTGAAATACAGGCTCCTGTATTTCAGGAGCTGAAACACAGGCTCCTGAAATACCATGACATACGTTTTTGAGGTCTAGGAAGCTTAAGCCGCAATATATTAGTTAGTTTTTACATTGCAACACGACTTGTGGCGGCATATTACTCTGCATGCTGGGAGTTTCAACAGCAGGTTCAAATTCTTTAATGATAAAAACAGCAATATAGAACCCTTTGGGACCTTAAAGACTGAAAAATATATTGCAATATAAGCTCTCGTGGACAAGAAAGCTTACGCCACAATATGTTTGTTGGTCTTCAATGCTCCAGAGGAGTCTTCATTGCTGTTTGTCAACAGAGCACGATGGAGGAGGGAGGCCTTCCGTTCAAAAGGGAAACAGGAAGAAAGTGGTATGGATGTCCACCACATTGACCCGTATGCTTCTCTGAATGTTGTCCTATGGGCTCATGCGGACTTAAATCCTAAAACTTAAGGTGAATTAGGCTGTGCAGGAGATGTCTGCTGCAGCTGACCTAGTCAGTTAGGTAGACAACAGACAGGTAGACAATTTGTGTAGCCATGACACAGAGACAGCATTATGGGCAAGAAATGTTCTGAAGGAAAAGAAATCTTTAAATGCCCTTGTAAAGACTTTTCAAGGGAGTTCACAAAGGCGCCAAGCACAACAGGCTGCATTTTTATCCTTTTTAATAATGCTCCTGACTGTTTTGCCATTACAACTACATCTTGCCCTCTGACCAGCAGTGCCTTTGAAATTTCCTCCCCACCTGCGATTTGCACACTACACCAAGTCTTCTCACTGTCTCTTTGCATTTACCTGCCAGCAAAATGAAACGTCTGGGATTAACTCTGCCCCAAATCAGCAACCATAATGGCAAGCTATTCATGCAGCTTTTACCTTGTGATAAAGTTGTTATATTTCTGGGCATGCTGGGCCGGCCTTTTCCTGCCCAGCCATAAGCTCCGACGCTTACGCGGTGGAGAGTGCCTGGCTTCAAGTCTCCAATAACAATTTCCTGTTTGAAAACGGTGAGGAGGGAGGAGAAGAGGAAAAAGATAAATAAAACAGCAGGGGGGGGGGAAATAATTAAATTATCTGTTTGTTCAAATACAAACAACATTTTGTGTGGTCCAGTTGGGTTAAGCGAATCCTGTTAGGTCCCAACTAGATCAATACCGATCATGGCTTGCGGTTATAAACAAGAACCCCCTTCTTTAGTTCCCTTTCTCATTCCTGTAATGCGCAGTTAAGGATACACGAGACATGATGTCCCTAACCCCACCCCTTACAGCAGCCAATCAGATGAAGTGGTGGAAATGCATACAAGGAGGTCAAACTATGTACTTCTTCATATTAATTCCCAGTATTTCCCTGCATCTACTTCCCTCCTAATTAACAGTTGTCCATCTTGTCTCAGTTTTAGTTTGTGAGCCAACAGACAGCGATTTCCTACCGATACTTGCAAAACGCCATATACGCAAGACAGAATAACAATAAGGAGTAATGATACATGGAGAATTCAACCCCATCTAGTTCTGGTCTTCCAAACAAATTTCCTTAGGAAGACCATACTAACGTAGCAAGTAGCCAAACAAGTACATTCATACAAAATGAAGGTCATTTTTTTTCCCTGTGAAGCTCCCTGAAAAATATCTATTAACGTGAACAACACCCATTTCACTTAGCACAGTTCAGACGTTTGTGGAAAGTTTGTTTGTGGCTCAACAAAGTTTGCAAGGTTATGCAACATCTTCATGCATCCGAGGCAATTAAGTGTGTGATCTAGTTTAATTTTAAACCTACAGAGAAGAGAACCTTGAAGTGAAATTCTAAACTTGTTGACTCCTACAAGGACACAATGGAATCAGAGTTCTGAATTTTCTTTCCCCAACAACCAAGTTTTGAATTGGGCCTTGTTCTGATCATCAGGTTCTGATCATCAGGAAGACACCAGCGGCGTTTTGCACCACCAGCAAGGGGCAACTCACCATGCACCCCTGTAGCGTCACAAGCCCCGCCCTCTTGGGGTGTGCCATCACAAGCCCCACCCTCTTGGGGGTGTGCCGTCACAAGCCCCACCCTCTTTGGGGCAGGGCATCACTTTCACGCCACCTCCGCAGCAAAACAGCGCCGCGAAAGTGCACAAGGAGGGGGTGTACGAAGGCCAGGGGTGCAGGAGTCGGCACCACTTACCCGGCCTTCACTCGCACGCACATGGCCACACAGCCCCCTCCCACGTGAAAGGTAAAAAGAGGATAGTTGGACCAGGAAACTGAGATAGGAGCATCGAGAGAACCCCTTTACTTTCCTGGGCAGCTGGGGAGGAAGGGCAGAGGTTGTGGGGAGCTGCTCCCCCCTCATAACTCCAGCAGTGCATCTCACTGTGTGGCATCTCTCCTATCCTGCTTCCTTATGAATGGGCTTTCTCAATGGCCCCTGAATCATCACATCCTCAGGAGGAAGCTCAAGTGCAGAAGGCGGCGGCAATGATGGCACACATCACTTGGTTGAGCAAGCTGCGCTGCCACTGCCAAACAGATGCCACCTTCGGGTCTTAGCTGGGTGGGCCCTCCAAGGCTACGGGCCCACAGCCAGCAACTGGCCTAGCCGATCCCTAACACCAGTCTGGGTTGCTGCCTATCTATCCACTGAGCTGACGCAGAGGCGTAACAAGGGCAGAGCGAAGGCAAGTAGTTCTGCAAGACTCCGTTACACTGGAGTCAGTATAGCAAGCATAAGGCACGTTTGCGATGACTCGAGAGATCTGTGCCACCTGATGAGCAGCAGAGGACCCAGCATCGTTGAGCGGGTAAATCCAGCTCCAAGCAGCGCAGGGCTTGGGGGAGGGCAGGGGTGGGCTGATTGGGCCTGGGAGGAGGATGGGACTGCCGTTCTTGTTGGATGTCGTATCCTATCCCACACCCCAGGCCCTTGCAGCCAACACAGGGCTGCTTGATTCTCTTCTGGCTAAAGAACTAGCGGAGACCAAGTATCCCCATTGCGGCAGCTGGTGGTTTACCTGGGGTAAGTGGGCAAATGCTCGCTTACCCCAAGTAGTCCTCCAGCCAGGGCCTTCCCCGGATAGGATTCAGCGTGGGCCATGAGGTCCACGCTGAAAAGCCTATGCTGGGGGAGGATAGGATTGGGCTGCCCGTCACCTAACACACGCACACACACACACACACACACACACACACACACACACACACACACACACACACACCATATGTGACTTACATACAAAAAAGATCTTCACTGAGCTCCTGCACTACTAGGATTGTCCAACAACAACAACAACAACACAAAACTTCAGCTATATATAGTACTTACAAAAATTGCTTGCCCATCCAGCTGACCCTGGTACAAGAAAAAAAGAAAAGAAAAAGGATGAATTAAGAAAGCTGCCTAACTAAATTGAAAGTGTTGATTAAACAAATTGGGTTGGATCCAATGAGTCCCTCCAATGATGGAGTCCTTCATCGGATGGGTAAGATTCCCTCTCCAGAGGAAAAGTCTCTCCATTGAAGAAAAGGAATCCTTGAATCCAACTTGTAGTCTATACAACTCGTATACGACTCATAGTGATACGAGTAACACTGGTTGAGAACCCGTGGTCCCTAAAGTATTGGGGGGGGGGGGTATGTGTGGAAAAGAGCTAAGGAGATATTTCACTTTAATATTTGTATCCTTTTTCTTCAAGCAACCTATAAGAAATGCAAAGCAAATTACATAATATGAAAGCAAAGCAACAATCCAAATATAAAAGTAATTTATCAAAAAAAACTACTATCCTGTCAATACTTCAATTTATCAATATTACAACAATCTAATTAATAACACAATGCTACAAAATTCAGAAACAAGATATCAATACAGTCATACCATACAAATCAGACATACAAAATATTTCAAGAAATAAGAGTATTCAAACAATTAAAGCCAACAGCTCAATAACAATTCGTAGAAAACAAAACATAAAAACATCCCAAGCCAAAAACTCTGCATAGATATTAAAGCTCCAACATAGAAGTGTGCCATCCAGTAATGGGACAATGGCATGTAAACAGATGGTAGGTATTTTTTAGAGTTAAAGGTGTGATGGAGCATCACATAGCACTTCTATAACCTTCAAAATCTGTTATACTGGAGACCAAAGCATGAAAGAATACAGGTGTCCCCCGCCGACAGGGATATGTTCTGAATTCCCCATCAGAAAGTGAAGCCGTCATTAAGCGGGTCTTGCTGGGCTTTGAAGTTTAGCACTGTGCTTAAAGTCCCAGCGTTAAACATCCAAGCTCTTATCTTACCCATTAGCTGTTTGGCTTTAGATAAGGGCTTTGAAGTTCAGCACTGAGGTTTTAAGCACAGCACTAAACTTCAAAGCCCCTATCTAGCGCGAAACAGCTGAAGAGCTGGGGATTTAAAAATATGCGTCTTTTAAAATCCTTTGCTCTTTTTTACTGGGGACCTCCGTCATATATCTGGATCGTCATTAAGCAATCCGCCGTTAAGCGGGGGACACCTGTACATGAATTTGAGTACCACAGGGAACAATGATCCCAGCAACAGGTACAGAACAGGGAGGAATTTATGCAGGAGACAAGAGAAAGAATACACAATTAATAGAATGCAGCTGTGAGATCACCCCCATTCTTTTGGCAGTGCCTTAAGAGAAGTCAGTATTATACCTGCAGGAGATGAACCTTCACTTAAAAAAACCCTCTATGCTTATGATGAAAAATGGTTTCCCGAGCTTAACTACTGGTCTACACACAGATGGCTGTGTCCTTCCATTTGAAATGTAGAATCCCTCTGAAATGTCTGCATGGCTATTCCCAGAGACAGACTGGGCTGTTGAAACAAGCCTACTTGGATGCTGAGGGAAAGTGATCGGAAGAGAGAAAGATGGATATTGAGAAAGGGGCCATGGGGAGGTAACTTTAACATGACCAGGAGGGGCTGGGAGAGATCGCAGACGGTAGCCAAGGGGTGAGAAGATGTCTTGGCAGCCAGTTGAGGTGCTTGCAAGAGGAGGAAATGTAAGGTCATGCGCACAACTATCATGTACCGTTTTGGGGGAGGAGCATCCTGCAGAGTCAATGAGAGATATTGATATTCAATTTATTTTTTATTTATTTTTTCACATTTTTATACCGCCCTTCCTCCAAGGAGCTCAGAATGGTGTACATATTTCCTCCCCTCCTTTTGTCTTCACAACAACCCT
The DNA here is from genome assembly GCA_026170595.1 of Plestiodon gilberti rubricaudatus. NCBI lineage: Eukaryota > Metazoa > Chordata > Lepidosauria > Squamata > Scincidae > Plestiodon > Plestiodon gilberti. The sequence continues at coordinate 18,736,801 of JANXHW010000002.1, read as the reverse complement.
CTGAGGTAGGTGGGGCTGAGAGATAGTGATTGGCCCAAGGTCACCCAGGAAGCTTCGTGGCTGAGCAGGGATTTGAACCTGGATCTTCCAGGTCTAAGTCCGACTCCCAAACCACATTCATTGACATTCATTGAGACTCAACATTCAAGTGCTTTGGGGCTTAGGCCCTATCTGCAAAACCCTTCACAAGGCAGAGGCCAAAGATGATGCTTTGCTCAACGATACTGCAGAGCCAACAGTGTTCCGAGTATAGAGCCATCAGCTTTTGAACCGGCCCGTGTAGCTGTCCCTTTAATAGCAGCCCGAGCTGCAGCAATTAGCAAGCAATGCTGAGCTACAGCTGTTCCTAAAAAGTGCCCCTTCCCTACCAATTTCACATCCTCAGTGCAGCTGTGAAAGGGGGTGGTTCCATGATTGTTGTGGGCGAGAGCAAAGTTTGGGGAGGACTGGGAGGGCACAACTTATCGCCACTGTCAGAACCGCTTCCAACAGCCACAGGTTTTCCCAGACTAATGCTACAGGATGACATAGCATTGCTCTGATGACAGCTTCTGGGAAAGGAAGTGCAACACTCCACTGGCATCTCCCATTTTTTTCCCAGAAGCCTCCATTTCAAAGTGATGCTCTGTCATCACATAAAGCTCTTCTGAGGGCTTTGGAAGGAAGGAGTTCCAAGAGCAGCAGTAGCCCCCCCAAAAACAAAAATGCTGGTGATTTTAGGCCCCATACAACTTCTAACACCCTCAGATTTGAGCCAAATGCTCTCTCACCAGAGAACTTACAGTTCACAACCCAAAATTGGGCTCTATGAAATCTGTTAAAAGGCACAAGAACATGTCAAGCCACTTTTCTCCTGGCTAGTTGGCAACCCTAGGTCTGAGCAAGAGGAGGCAGGTGGCAAGCATGCAGCACCCTTCTTTTTCAAACTGCACCCCAATGGATAAAAGCAAGCTCAATAGAAAGCCAGACGCCAAAAGATAGAAAGAAATGTTGATTTTAATCCTCAGCATATTTACATGCTCATTTTTCTTCCATGGGATATACAGTGTCTCTATCTTTAAAGAATTAAAATGTAGAAGCCAGGAGTTCTCGCAAATAGAAGCAACTAAGTTTGCTATTTTTAAATTCCACCCACAAGAATCAAATCCTATTAGCACATGTAACAGTGTTGTAGTTTAAAACTCTCTTTTGTTCACCCACTTACCTCTTTACTCCTGAATAAAAGTGACATAAGCACACCCTAATAAGACCAGACACATGGAAAAGCCCCGATTTGTACCACATTTCTGTGAATGACCAATGCAGCCATTCAGTTACAGTATTCATACATTTTTCCACATGCATGCAGACTTCTCCGTCATTAAAAACGCCATGCTTAAAGTAAATGTGCAAAAGTCTACTGCACGTGTTTTTAATTTAGACAGTGAGGTTCCCCAAAGTTAATCTTTTTCAATAGGAAAATAAAAATGGAGGGCGAAAGCAAAATAAGGTCTTTGGGGTTTTTGTTTTAGCAGCTCAATGTCACCTGGGCTTTCTGTTGCAATTTCCCAAGGACTACAGGTGCTACCTTTTTTCTGGCTGCTTTTGATTTAACATCAGCACAGTACTTAGAAATAAAACCGGTGCAGCTTTGCCCAGCATGGATGCACTGGTGGGAAACAGTATACGGTACTTGCTGAATTTTTGCTGATCATACAGTGCTCAGCACCAGGAGTGATCAGAAGCACCGACAGACAAAGAAGAAGACAACCACATTGCATACAATGACTTACAGCGCAATCCTACTTAATATATAAGCGGCGGACATAGCATTCCGCCGCCCGCCGTAGTCACAAATGTGCCGTAAAGCACGTTTGCAGACTACTTTCGAGCAGGGAAGGCTGACGCAAGGACCCAGGTAAGTGGGGATTCGGCGGACAGCTGGGAGGGTCAGCAGATGGGGGGAGGTATGGCAGAGCCAGGAGGGTGGCTATAGGCCCAGCTGCCCCGGGCGGGGTCGGGACATGGCGTCCGCCATATCCCGATCCCCGCCGGCCTCCTCTGACTTCTGCCAGCAAAATAGCTGGCGGAAATCCAAGGACGCCTACCAGCCCCAGCTGCCGTTACACTCGGGGAAGGGGACGAGCATCCCCTTCCCCGAGTAGACTTTCCATCGCGGGCTGCCTGCTGCCCGCAGCGGAGCACTGGATCCAGCGGACGGCCTCGGCCGCCCTGTGGATCCTTAAGTAGGATTGGGCTGCCCAAGTTAGAAAAAGACAAGTGACTCACAGCCTGAACTTTCAATGCGAATGGAAAGCTGGCGAGAGCCATAACAATCAATGGGCACAAACTGGATTTGGACGGTGTGTGCCTCTTATCAAATAGTATTTTTCTATCTGAACTTATAAAATCACTTTGGGGAGTCCGGCCATTGGTCCATCTAGCTGACTATGGTCTACACCAGTGATTTTCAACCTTTTTCATCTCACAGCACTGATAAGGTGCTAAAATTGTCAAGGCACACCATCAGTTTTTTGACAATGTACAAAGCATACTGCACTGCCTGCGGGGGGGCTACTGCACTGCCTGTGGGGGGGGGCTTACATCCCTCAATGGCCCTACTAATAAAGGACCCTCCTCCAAACTTCCACGGCACACCTGCAAACCGTTCGCAGCACAGTGGTTGAAAACCTCTGGTCTACACAGTGACTTGCAGTGGCTCTTCAGAGTTTTAGACAGAGTTCTCGGCCCAAATTTCTGAGACCTTCTGCCTGCAAATTAGGTGCTTTACCACTGAGCTACATCCCCTCCTCACACACATATTTCAGCATGTATTGGACCAAAGCAAAGCCCATTTGTTGACAAAACTCCATTTGCCAAATGACTGACTTACGAGACGCTCCAACAATGAATATATGAATCATGTCAAATACTCACCATACTGAGCATGTCCAGACTGAGAGGCACATCATGTGACTGCTGTTTAATTGGTTTATCAGCCTTGACCTCTGTGTAATATACCTTAAGAAGATATTAGTTAAGGCAAAAAGAACGTGAATACATTAGCACATACACATGCAAGCAGATTACTGCTGTCGGTAACTATCCACATTTAGGGTTTGTCATTTGGCTGATCAAGTATTGGTCAAATAATGGTCTAGGATTTCTAAAAGCACTGTTAGTGCTCTAAAAATCACTAACAGCACTATCCTATGCATGTCTACTCAGAAGATCAATTGTGTTCAGTGGGGCTTACTCCGAGGAAGGTGTGCATAGGATTGGTCAGGCAGAAATCAAACCCACTTACTAGGGAGTAAGTCCTATTGAACTGAGTGGAACTTACTTTTGAGTAATCATGGTTAGGACTGCACCGTTCAAAGAACAAACAATACCTTAATCATCAACAGGTTTGATATTTATACTAATTACAATGTAATTAACTTTTAAAATATTGTAATGAACTATAACTTCTAATAATCTTAGGTAACGTTTACACAAATGGGAACAACTCACTGAACTGTTCTCATTTCATTTAAAACAAAAATGAGTTTAAAATAGAAACAAAGCAAAGAAATAGCGATTATATCAGCGTTTAAAGGCAGCTGCACTAAGCAGGCCAACTCTTCAACCAAATTCAGCACATGGAATATTGGACAGCAGCCAAACATCTAGTGGTCAATTGACAAATCAATTGACAATATTTGATTGGTCAGTTGACCAATGTGCCAATCTTACCAAAATTATCATTTGAACAACCATATTCAAGTGCATGCAAAATCTTCCCCCCTCCTGCATTGTACACATACATTAAGGCTGCAATTCTAAACATGGTTACTAGGAAGTAAGCCCCAGTGAGATATGGCCCAGGGCTAGGCTATTTGAGAGACCGCCTACTTCCGTACAATCCGACCCGCCCCCTCAGGTCATCAGAGAAGGCCCTTCTAAAAGTGCTGTCGCCTTCAGAAGTGAGAGGGGCGGCGGCATGTAATAGGGCCTTCTCAGCAGTGGCACCGACTCTATGGAATTCCCTCCCTTTAAACTTACAAACTGCTCCCTCCTTGGAGGCCTTCCGATGGGGCCTAAAGACATTCCTTTTTAAACAAGCCCTCTGAGTTAACTACCCAGCCTAACTATTTTAGTGGTCCAGCCCCTTTTACTCCTGTTTTTTAAACTTTTTAACTCCTGCTTTTATCTTTTGTATTGTGGTTTTAGATTTTACTGAAGTTTTAAGAGTTTTATATGTTGTAAGCCGCTTTGAGTCCCCCCTATGGGGGAGAAAGCGGAATAAAAATTTAATAAATAAATAAATAAATAAATTACAGTAATTCTAACTGAGAAAAACATAGGATTCCTCTGTTTACGTGTGTTTCCTTTTAAAGTACTGTGACCAGGTGTAAAGGAATAGAAAAGAAAGAAGGATCCTTGAACTTGAATAGTTCACATACAAGTTGGAATTTTGGCAGGTGCAGTTTGTCTTAAGGCAGGGGTGGCCAACCTTTCAATATGAATGCTCCTGGACCTTTAATGGTTATATAGGTGCCGGCATTTCAGCAATTGCAGCTGCCAAGATTCTGTCTTCTACACAACTCTTAAAAATGCAGAGACCCTAATGGTGGAAGGCTGGCCACCCTATCTTAAAGGATGAGAAAAGCTGTCTCTGCCAAATTCCCTCTCCTACACAGTTTCTGAAGTTACAAGAGTCTTCCTGTTCGTCTTCGTACCTAGTTACCTGCCTTAAAGATAAGCAGGTCATCAAAATATGGTGAAATACCAGTTAACAGAGGGAAAAAGCAGAAACCAAACCAAGAAATATTAAAATATCTCAACCTGATCAACAGGTTTTTATGAAAGGTAAACTTAGGGTTAAATTGATCTGCATCTCCTCATTCCCTAATATCTAAGGTGAGGTGGATGGTGACTGGAAATTGAGCCTTTTTGGTTGTGGCACCTTACTATAGGAATTTCCTTCCCAAAGAAGTTTGCTGGTTATCTTTTCATTCTTTTCAGCACCAGATGAAAACGTTTTTATTGCCCAAACCTTTTTAGGTTGTGATGGTAAGTTGGAATTTCAATTGCATCTCTGTTCTGGTTTTTTGTTTTTGTTTTTTGTATTTGAAGTGTTTTATTGCTTTTAACTGTATCCCACTAATGAGAGCCTTGACTGAAGAGAAGCTAACAAATATTACAAATCAATTAATTGTATCATCGCTTGAAGGGTGCTGAAGTGATTTGGAGTGTTTTGTCTGACTGTCAAAACACCTACCTAGATAGTTAAAATGTGAGGTTGAAGAGGGAGTCAAAACGTACTTAAGTTAACCAGAAAAATCAGGACTCCCACATCGTTTTCTAGCCTACTGGGCTATCCTTCCTTGAAAGGCAAAGGCCTGGATTCCTTGCCGCTAAATATCTCAAAGAACACTGCCTGCTCTATCTCACATCTGCTTCAAGACCAGCACTGCACTGGAGAGTTTGGACAGCTGGACCACCATCAAAGACTACAACTACATATAAAGCAGTGAAGGAATCCAGACCTGCTGGGCCCTTCCTTAGTCCTACAGATTTTAAAGGGACAGAATCCCATTACAAAACCTGAGGTGGAAGTACTACATGAAATCACATACAGCATTGTTCGGAGTACTTCTTTTTCTTTTCTTATGTTTCTTGTCTTTGAAGAATGTAAGCCTGTAGGCAGGCCTTATTTTGATGTATATTCATCAGACAGAACTTTGATTTTGAAACAAAAAATAATAACTAGAGCTGGGTTTAAACAAGAAAGATCTGGATTCAAATTCTCACCTTGCCATGAAACCCCCTTCTTCCTTTTTTAAAGATTGGCGTGACATTAGCTATCCTCCAATCCTCTGGCACAGTGGCCGTTTTAAGGGACAAGTTGCATATTTGGGTCAAGAGGTCAGCAACTTCATTCTTGAGTTCCTTCAGAACTCTTGGGTGGATGCCATCCGGGCCTGGTGATTTATTGATCTTTATTTTGTCAACTAAGTCTGAGACGTCTTCTCTTTTAACCTCTATTTGACTTAATTCTTTAGTCAGGGGAGACCCTTCCGGCAGCGGTATTTGCCCGAGGTCTTCTGCCGTGAAGACAGATGCAAAGAACTCATTTAATTTCTCTGCAGTCTCCAAGTCCCCTTTTATCACCCCTTTCTCTCCCTCACCATCCAGCGGACCAACCGTTTCCCTGGCAGGTTTCCTGCTTCTAACATATTTGAAGAAGCTTTTATTATTCCCTTTTATGTTGCCTGCCATACGTTCCTCAAAGTCTTGCTTGGCCTCCCGTATCATCTTTTTACATTTCTTTTGCCACAGTTTGTGCTCCTGTTTATTTTCCTCATTAGGGCAAGACTTCCATTTACGGAAGGAAGCTTCCTTGCCTTTTATAGCCTCCTTAACTGTGCTTGTTAGCCATGCTGGCACCCTCCTGGACTTGGTCGAGCCCTTCCTCCTTTGTGGGATACACTCCCGCTGGGCCTCTATGACTGTTGTTTTAAACAGCCTCCATGCACTCTGGAGCGATTGGACTCTTTTTACCTTCCCTTTCAGCTTTTTTTTAACTAGTCTCCTCATTTTGGGGAAGTCAGCCCTTCGGAAGTCAAGGGTTTTCGTGTCAGATTTGCTCGGCACTCTCCCTCCGACATGCATGGCGAAACAGATCGCAGCATGGTCACTATTCCCCAACGGTTCGGTAACATTTACCTCCCTGACCAGATCTTGAGTGCCACACAATATCAAGTCCAGAGTCACCTGTCCTCTGGTCGGTTCCGTGCCAACTGCTCTAAGGCACAGTCATTTAACATATCCAGAAATCCAGTCTCTCTTTCATGACCTGAGCATGAATTGACCCAGTCGATGTGAGGATAATTGAAGTCCCCCATGACTACAACCCTGTCTCTCATTGACACCTCCCTGATTTGCTTCCTCATTTCAAGATCCCCTTCAGGTTTTTGATCTGGAGGACGGTAGCATGCCCCTACTATTACATCACTCTTTGAGCCTGGTAATCTAACCCACAGCGATTCTACGGAGGAGTCAGATCCCCCCTCCAGCTCTACTCTGGTGGATTCTACCCCCTCTTTGACATAGATGGCCACCCCACCTCCAACACGCCCCTCTCTGTCCCTCCTATAGAGTTTATATCCTGGAATTGCAGTATCCCACTGGTTCTCCGCATTCCACCAGGTTTCTGTTATACCTACTATGTCAATGTTTTCCCTAGCCACCAAACATTCCAGTTCTCCCATCTTTGCCCGTAGACTTCGGGCATTTGCATAAAAGCACTTATATACCTGGTCCCCCAAGAAGGGCTGCATGTTTGCACCTTTATTCCTGCAGCCTTCTGTCCTGCTAGACTGGCTGTCATGTCCCATCACGCTACCACTCCCAATTTTTACTCTGCTATTTCTTGACTGTTCCCCATCCTCTGCACCCTCATTCCCTAGGGATGAGGGGTCCCGAACCGGATGCCCCTCAGCTCCTGTCGGCTTTCCCCCAGGAGTCAGTTTAAAAGCTGCTCTGCCACCTTCTTAATGTTACGCGCCAGCAGTCTGGTTCCGTTTTGGTTCAAGTGAAGCCCGTCCCTCTTGTACAGGCCTGGCTTGTCCCAAAACGTTCCCCAGTGCCTAACAAACCTAAACCCCTCCTCCTGACACCAGTGTCTCATCCACGCATTGAGACCCCTGAGCTCCGCCTGCCTAGCTGGCCCTGCGCGTGGAACAGGTAGCACTTCTGAGAACGCTACCTTTGGGGTCCTGGATTTGAGCTTCCTACCTAGCAACCTAAATTTGGCCTCCAGGACCGCCCGGCTACATTTCCCCACGTCGTTGGTGCCAACATGCACCACAACCGCTACCTCCTCCCCAGCACTCTCTACCAACCTATCTAGACGAGAGGTGATGTCCGCAACCTTCGCACCAGGTAGGCAAGTCACCGTGCGGTCCTCACATCCGTCACAGACCCCCCTCTCTATGATCCTGACTATAGAGTCACCCACGACAAGAAGCCCCCTTCGCCCCCTCCCCAGAGGAGTATCCATAGTGCGACTGGATACAAGCCCATCACCTGAAGAAGGGGTCCCCACTGTGGGATTGTTTCCCTCTTTTCCAGAGCGATGTCCTCCAGCCCTGAGACTCCCTTTCCTGGCAGCTGAGGAGCTGGCCAACTGAGGGTGGGACAATGCCTCCACGTCCCTAGAAGTCTCACCCTGGTCCCTCTCTACCTGTCTCTGCTTCTCCAGGTCAGCAACCGTGGCTTCAAGGGAGCGAACCCGTTCCCTGAGAGCCTGGAGCTCTTTGCACCGAGCACACACCCATGACTTGTGCCCTTAAGGGGTTGTGCCAAAAACTTTGTAGAACAGGTGGGTTTTAAGAAGGGATCTGAAGGAAATACAAGAGGAAGCATTTCATAGGTGTTCTTGTGGAGGCAGTTCCAAGCATATGCCATGCTGGGGTTCATAGTAGGCCCAGGAATTATATTTTTATAGCCAAAATAAAAAGGTACTCACGGTATATCCCGTGATGGTACTTGCATGCTGCCGAGGCATTCTCCATTGTATGCTGAAAGCTGTGCAGTTCAGTGACTCCAATGTTATATCCAGAGGAGGCCCCAGCCTATCTGTTTCAAAGAAATGATAGCACATAAAAAACGGTAGGAGATAAAAAAATATCCTGTGTATAAGACAGACAAAAATATTTTTTGGTTAAAGAATGTAAGCAGCTGAATTCCTTTTTTATGAAAGTCTTCCTCAAATAAAAAATACTTATTTAACACAGGGAGTCCCAAATTCTTTTTAATATTAAAATAGATATAATGCTTGGGTGTACGTGTACGAGGAAGCTCCAGATTCCACACTCTTATCTGATTGCTACAATGGACAACTTCCTGAGCTTGACTGTGTTTTCAGACTAGACCCACCGCAGTGCAAGAATAAAACATTTGCACAGAACCAAAAGGATGGTGCTATGAATCTGCTGGGTTTGGGGGATCTATCTGGCTCTCAGGCGTAATGATCCTCTTTGCCTATGGATGGTGTTGGACTTCCTGAATGGGTGGGTTCACATGACTCTTTTTTTTTCCACCAGGAGCCTGAAAAAAGTCAATTACCTTGCTGTGATATCTACGTATTCAGTGTACCAGCCTCATATATTGTGCTTTTTATATTTTACACAAAAATGTAACGGGCAGTGCAATTCTAAATCCTCGCGTGGCGATGCAGCGGCACTGGTGCGGCTTCTGTGGGGGACTTTTAGCTGCTGGAGGTCTCCTCAAGGTAAGGGGACATTTGTTCCCTTGCCCAGGGGTAAGCCCCAGCAGCCACTATGGGTCAACTCAGATCTGTGCCATCTCGATCACTAGTGCAAGTCCGAGTTGATCTGTGAAGGCGGATCAGGCCTGGGAAGGGGAGGGTCAGGATTCAGCATGTGCCGCCGCTGCCAAACCCATCCCCCTCCTGATATGCCCCTCCCCATCCTTTGTTGTTATTTAGATTAATAATAAATATATTATTAATTAATATTTCATTATTAAAATAATAAATTTAGTTTATTTTAACTAATTAAAAGAATAAACAGTTAAAATAATAAACTACTTTTATCATTGTATTCATTTTATAGATTTATATTGCAAGCAAATTTATTTATTTATTTTATTTACAATATTTTTATCCCGCCTCTCTCCCCGAAGGGACCCAAGGCGGCTCACAACAGAAAAAAAGAAAATACAATACAAAAAATACAATACAAAAATAATCATATTTTAAAATAGTAAGAAACAATTAATGAAAATTAATAAAAAGCTTTATATTGTTCAGTGTAAAATATATCTAAACAGGTTGAAAACCAGTTCAGAGTGTCTGAATCAGTTTTTAAAGTAGATGTCTGAACTGAACCAGAGCTATAAAACGTTGATGAAACTGAACCAAAACGGAAGTCAAATTTTTAGTGGTTTGACTCCCTGCCTCACAGAAGGTACAAAGCAATCATGCAAATCCAGTGTTTGTGTCACCCGGTGCAGGAGGCCAGTGCATCACCCCCATGTGACGAACCTTCTCCCATGCAGTGGGCGGGGAAATGCATCATCGCCCCACCCCCATGCCATTGCCCCTCCTCCCACTTAATCAAAATTGCACCTTTAAATTTACAATATTATACGCACAGCCTAATGTATGTTTGCAGCCTAAACAGAGGCATCACAAGGGTTTGCGTCACCCAGTACGAGAGCATTAACTTTATTTTCATATATAACAGTACAGGTCACCCTACAAATCAGTAACCAAATCGGCTCTCAGAACAATCAGTCTCATTGATCTTTGTTACATCTTTGTTCACTTTGTTACACAACTTTGTTACACAAAGAAGTTGTGTTTTCTGTTTCCGGTTATTTGGCCATAACGTTTGATAGAATACAGATATTTTGAAACTGTTTCATTGCATTCTGCATGTGATTATGCATCGATATATAACATAATATTATTCTTAAAGACAAATGTTTTCACAATTTTGACCATTAGTGATGTCACCCCCCTGAGGGTGTCACATAATAATAATAATAATAATAATAATAATAATAATAATAATAATAATAAACAGTATTTATATACCGCCTTTCTGGTCATTGGATTTCTCCTCTGACTTTATTCAAGACGGTGTACATGGGCAGGCTGTTCTAAACCCCAAAGGGTTTTTACAGTATAATAACGTTCTAATCTTTCATAGAACCCTTCATTCGAGATGTTACTTTCACAGTCCAGCTCTCTCTCTGGCGTTCGCCTCTGCACGCTTCAGCTGCTGCTCCACTCCCCCACAGGGCTCTGAAGCTTATCAGCTCGGCATGCCAGCAGCTCTCCGACATACTTCCAGCCGTCTTGAACTGCTGTCCTGCAGATCTTCAGGCATTTGTGAGACGAGCGCTCTAACCAACTGAGCTAGACGTCCTACCCATGTCCTGAAGATGAAGGCTAAATCCTTGAAGCCTTTGTTGCGCTGGGGCCACACGCTACCTTAGTAACTTTGCCTTGTGCCACTGGCTCCCTTGGTCAGGGAGTCTAGCTTGCACAAAGTATTTCCTGCGGCCTTCCAGGAGCTGGGACCTGGAAGAGTCAAGGAGGTTTCCCAGCTGGTGGCAGTCTACCTTTCTCCTTGGTTAGGAGTGTCTCCTTGGTTCAGGACTGTACCCAAAACTGTAAGAGGGCTCGCCCGGGGTTGTGTGGCCTTGTCTTGTGCCAGGACCAGGGGAGCTTCATCTTCAGGACATGTTCCTTCATCTTCTGCCCATTTTAGAACCAACTGTTTCAGGACTAAAACAAAAATTTCATCCAAAGTGAAATGTCTGGGGTTGGGATGGTTCTCACTGGGCAAAACATTTGAGGAATTTTGAGGGAAATCCAAACTGTTTTGGTAAGGCTGAAAGAACATACACTTCCCTAGGTTTTCACTTAAAGAAAAAATTGAAGTGCATTTGGACTTTCCTCCATTTGCCCACTTAAACCGGGTAAACCTCCAGCCTCCGCAATGGGGCTACTCGAATCCCCACTGACTCTTTGGCCGGCGGAGAACTAAGGAGCCACATGTAGGGGCTCAAGGCCTGGGAGGATAGGATATGGCATCCGACAAGAACGCCAGTCCCACTCCCTTCTCAGGCCTGATCCGCCCACCCCATTATGCCCCCTCCACGCCCTCTCCCAGCCCCTGCGCCACTCAAAGCGGGACTTACCCACTCCATGGTGCTGGGTCCTGCGTTGTCCGGTGGACCGGCGGAGCAGGTCTCAGCACCGGCACAAGGTAAGCTTAGGATTGGGCCGACAACGTTGTAATTATAAAACACAAATTACAAGGCTGTGCCTTCCCTCAATACACAAAGCCAGAATGTTAAAGGTGCCACTACCATCTGAGATACTACCTAGATTAGAAGGCTTGTGTTTGTATCAGCGTTCACATTGGCTATAGCCTTCCATACACACAGCCACGATGTTAAAAATGCTATTATTAGCTGAGACACTACCATACGGTTGCATTCGCGTCACTGATTGGCTTATCTATCACCCACAAGGTCCTGTTGGCGGCAATCATGAGCCCATCATAAAGTGAATAACTAATTGTATAGTTAATCTTATTTTACTATGGAGAATCCATTGTAAAGTGATTGGACAGTAAAGTGCAATCCAATTAAAGGACAGTAAAGACAATCCATTGTAAAATGAAGAATATGCCGAGAATGCCCTCAGAGGGGTGCTCAAGTTTTACTGGGTCGGTCTGGAAACACATGAGGGGTGGGGGCAATGACACCCCCTGTGAGTATTCTGTGATTCTGTGGGAGGGGTGTGGGCGGAGCCGAGGCATCTTATGTTGGCTCCGTGCCATACTGCTTCCTGTTTCCTTGGAGCACAGCAGCTGTTAACAGCTGTTGACTCGTGTGCAGCAACCTCAGGTGACCCTGATTCTTTGACTCTCTCCTGGATTCGTTTGCTTGGACGGTAAGTGCGGGTTTGTGGGCTGGCGGGGGGTCCGGGTTGCTCGGGGTTCCTACGTTTTGTGCGCACATAGCGGGCAGCTTGGCGTGAAGGGGAAGGGAGCGAGGTGCCTGCTTACCTGGCAACCCTCGCACGCAACCCCCTCCTTCTTTAGTCGCTTGTTGTAAATGCTCACTTCGTTGGGTAACCATAGGCAAGAAAAAGAAGCCCACATCCAACAGTGAAAGAGATTTCCTTCAGAGAAAGGAGCTCAAACCAGGGCTTTCAAATTAAAAGCTCCAGGACAACAGTATAGCAATGCACACAAACCCATACAATTAGATCTCTTCCTAAGTACAGCATTTTGGCCCAATCTGCCTAAGATGCGGCGGTCGGCCAAAATGGCTGGCCGCTGCATCCTAGTCAAGATACGGCCCACGCTGGCACGGCCGAAACTCACCTTGGGGGAAGGGGACATTCATCCTTTTCCCCCAGTGTAAGCCCCGGAGGCCCCAATGGGCCTCCTCGGATGTGCACCGGCTCTTTAGCTAGTGCACAACCAGGGAGGCCATGTAAGCCCAGCCCGGGAAGGGGATGGAGATATGGTGGAGCACGTCACCGATATCCCTGCCTCCCTGCCAGGTCCAGCCGACCAATGGCCCCCTCCCCTACCACACCAGCCCACCCTCCCCATGCCCTCCCACAGACTGGCGCAGACCTTACCTGGGTCGGCCGGCGTGGCTTGTGGAGGCTATCGGACTAAGCGGTGCTGGTGTCCGCACCAGCACCGCTTACTCCAAGGGTGTCGAAGCGACACCCTAGGCCACCTAAAGTTGGGCAGGATCGGGCTTCCCGTTTCTTCAGACAAACATTGTGTGGTGTGTGGGGGTGAGTAGGGCTACATAATGAAGGAGTGGTGAGGGCAAGGCTGGACAGTACACTCACAGATGTCTGTACCTGTGGACAGTGAATACATAACATCTGAACAGGGCTAGAATGTAGCCATTTTCCCCACACATCACTTAAAGATATAAAAGCATCTTAACCAGTGTTTCAGTTACTCTTCAGCATGATAGGTCTTCCATTGGTGTTTATTTAATCATTGCCATAGTGGCATACCTGTGATCTTTTATTATTTTATTATAGTGCGCCTTTGTTGTTGAAGCTAATAGATCTTCTTTGTTAATTGTTACTTATCCTTGGCAAGATCATCAAAGAAATGAAAAAAAAAAGATGAAACATCTGAAGAACTTGTTTAATATACTCAATTAGTGGGAAAGCAATGGAGCTTGTCCTCCATATTCTAGCTACAAGGAAACCCAAAATTACTCATATCGCATGTTCAATCCACCTGCAGATTTATTTTTATATCATTTCTCTTTGGCAAATAAAGTTACTTGCCCACTAAAGTGGTTACTAGTTTGCCTGTTCATCCATGTCTACGTTAGTAATCTGTGGCAGAGTAATAGCCTAAAAGCAGGCAGTTGTCAAATGGTGGATAACCTCATCAGACCTGGATGATGTTGACAATTATCATCCAATAGCCAATATTCTCTTTGGGGTAAAGAGCTCGAGTGACAGGCGGCCAGCCAGTTTCTGTCTCAAGTGAACCCGGCCATGGTGAGTACATTACGCATTAGTCACTTTATTTATTATTTTATTTTATTTATAGAATTTTTACCCCGCCTTTCTCCCACCAGGGCAACCAAGGCGGCTTACAACAAAAATATTAATACATAAATACATTTAAAATCAAGAATTAAAATAATTAAAAACAATTAAAACAATTAAAACAAACAGCCCCAGTGGGTCATCCACACTTGTTAAAAGCAATTTGTTAAAAAGCCAGCCCACCATGTCAGACATCAAATGCTGATCTAAATAAAAATGTCTTGAGGCCCCGCCGAAAGGTCTCTAAGGAGGGAGCCGTTCTTAATTCCAGGGGGAGGGAATTCCATAATTGGGGCGCCACTGCCGAGAAGGCCCTATTCCGCGCCGCCATCCCCCTCACCTCCGTCAGTGGCGGCACGGTCAACAGGGCCCCCCCTGATGACCTCAGAGTACGGGTCGGATTATAAGGAAGGAGGCGGTCCCTCAAATACCCTGGACCCGAGCCGTAAAGGGCTTTAAAAGTCAAAACTAGCACTTTGAATTGTGCCCGGAAACGAACCGGCAGCCAGTGTAGCCGCTGAAGCAATGGTCCGACTGAGTCGAACCGACAGGCCCCAGCAACCACCCGGGCCGCCGCATTCTGCACTAGTTGCAGTTTCCGAACAGTCTTCAAAGGCAGCCCCACGTAGAGCGCATTGCAGTAATCTAGTCTAGATGTCACTAGGGCATGGGTCACCGTGGCCAGGTCTGCACGATCCAGGTACGGTCGCAGCTGGCGCACCAGCCGAAGCTGGGCAAAAGCCCCCCTGGCCACAGCCGCCACCTGGGAATCCAGGAGCAGCTGCGCATCCAGGAGAACCCCCAAGCTGCGGACCTGCTCCTTCAGAGGGAGTACAACCCCATTCAGAGCAGGACGATGATCCAGTACCTGAGTCGTAGACTTCTGGACCAACAGAACCTCTGTCTTATCAGGATTTAATTTCAGCTTGTTAGCCCCCATCCAGCTCCCAACTGCCTCCAGACAACGATTCAGGACATCGACCGCCCCCTTGGAGTCAGGTGGAAAGGAGAGAAAGAGCTGGGTGTCATCCGCATACTGATGACTCCCTACCCCAAATCCCCGGATGACCTCTCCCAGCGGCTTCATATAGATATTAAACAGTGGGGGTGGGACAGAGAGAGATTGCTGAGTTCCAGCCCCCAACAAGGCCCAGGTGTCTCCAACTTAAGGGGACCACACTCCCAGCTCCCAGCACCCAGAGAAGCCCAACAAACTGACTGGCAAGCCAGTGGCTCTATCAAGCAGCTCACCTGGGGGAGGGACAGAGAGAGATTGCTGAGTTCCAGCCCCCAACAAGGCCCAGGTGTCTCCAACTTAAGGGGACCACACTCCCAGCTCCCAGCACCCAGAGAAGCCCAACAAACTGACTGGCAAGCCAGTGGCTCTATCAAGCAGCTCACCTGGGGGAGGGACAGAGAGAGATTGCTGAGTTCCAGCCCCCAACAAGGCCCAGGTGTCTCCAACTTAAGGGGACCACACTCCCAGCTCCCAGCACCCAGAGAAGCCCAACAAAAACTTTACAATTAGATTGCTTCAGCGTGCTTTAGAGGAGGCGACCCTTGAAGATCCTTCCGAAACTTCCAGTGCTACAAAATGCAGCTGCCCAAGTGTTGACAGGCACAAGACAATATGATCATGACTCGCCTTTCTTGATGCAGCTGCACTGACTGTCAGTGTTGTTTTTTAAAAAAAAATATCACATTTTTATACTGCCCTTCCTCCAAGGAGCTCAGAGTGGTGTACATATTTCCTCCCCTCCTTTTTGTCCTCACAACAACCCTGTGAGGTAGGTGGGGCTGAGAGATAGTGACTGGCCCAAGGTCACCCAGGAAGCTTCATGGCTGAGTGGGGATTTGAACCTGGATCTTCCAGGTCTAAGTCCGACTCCCAAACCACTACACCATCCTGGCTTTCTGATTCTGAGTGTGATTTGAGATGCCGGGGACTACCTTTAAAGCCCTAAATTGCTTACCTGAAGGACCACCTTCCTCCATTTGAATTTATCCATCTGTTAAGATCTGGGAGGGAGGCTGAGACTCTTGCCACATTTTGAAGGTCAATTGGTGGCATCACGTGAGTCGACCTCAGCAGAAGCCTCCATGATGTGGACTTCCCTGCCCTCTAGAGTGCATCTGTCTTCCTCCCTGCCGGTGTTTCATCCAAGACTGAAGACCTACTTCTTTTTATAGCCATTTATAATCTGTCAGAGATCTCTGATTTTTATTGCTTATGTCCTTGAGGTGTTTTAATTGCTGCTGTTTTTTATGATGATTTATACAGGCTTGTTGCGATAATTTTATGAACTGCCTCCTTGAATCCCTAAAGGGAGAAAGGCAGAATAGATTTTTAAAATGATAATAAAATAATAGTAATAATAATATAATATAATATAATATAATATTATTATTATTATTATTAT
Source organism: Plestiodon gilberti rubricaudatus (assembly GCA_026170595.1). Lineage (NCBI taxonomy): Eukaryota > Metazoa > Chordata > Lepidosauria > Squamata > Scincidae > Plestiodon > Plestiodon gilberti. The sequence continues at coordinate 18,720,274 of JANXHW010000002.1, read as the reverse complement.
TTATTAGTTGATTCTTATCCGATGCCTTCTCTGTTGATCTACAGAAAGAAGGTGAAGATTCTGCCTTTTGTCTTTAGTTTTTTATATGGTTTGCTGCTACAGTTGGTTCTTTGTAATATACCGTATTGGTCTGAGTATAAGACTCACTTTTTTCTCTTAATTTAAGTTTTTAAACTAGGGGTGCGTCTTATAATCAGGCTGTTGCAATTTAATGCCAGTGATTTAATTAATTTTTTTTAATAGCGCCAAAGTTTAAGGGTGCGTCTTGTAATCAGGTGCGTCTTATACTCGGGACAATACAGTAATTTGATATTTGTTTTATTGTTGATTGTATTGTGCTTTTACAGTGCTAATTACATATTTTTATATTCGTTAGATGCCTTGTGAGCTTCCATTATTAAGTGGCAGGATATATATAAATAATATGAATGAAATAAAAGGAAAAAAAGATCTCCTTTCTATAACTGAGAAGTTCAACATTACAAAAATACTGTATATTATTTTCTACATTTATAAAATCACAATCAAATCCCAATACAAAATAAACTGAGTCCAAGTTTTACTGATTTCTTTCTTGAAAATACTTATACCCACATTTCCCCTTCCCATCAGGAGGCACCCAAGGCAACTAGCAGTCTTTTTTCTACATATTAATAGAAATGTTTTCTCCCAGAAGACTAGACCAATTTTCCAGGCAAACCTTGTGTGTTTATTTGTTGATTTTAGCAACCTCTAAAACTCTGTGATTATAGGAAATGCTGCTGTTTTCCACTGCCAGGCTAGCAGATCAATCCTATCTAGCAGGAAGCAGTGGTGCAAATAAGGCATCCTCCGCATCCTACGTAGGATTGGACCTGTGCCGGCACAGCCAGAGGCCTCCACGGGGTAGGTTTGTCCCCTTACCCCGAGTAGAGCCCCAGCCGCTCCAATGGGTCTACTCAAAAGTGCACCAGTTATTTTGATGTCAGGACACTGCTCCATGGATGATGGGGTGTATTTGGGTTTACAAGTCATCCGCATTCCTGGGAAGGTATCCAGTACGACATTGCCTGGATAAGCTTAGGATATGGTCATTGTGTTGGTATCGGAGTGCTGTCAGCATGACATCAGAAAATGATTGGGCCATAAGTACTATGTCTCCTCTTACAGCGCAATCCTATCCAACTTACACCACCGGTGTAACCAGCGGGTCAGGGCAGGGCGGGAGGCTTTGGAGGGGAGAGGAGATTTAAATCCCCTTTAATCCCCCTTTGGAGGGGATTTTAATCCCTTTTCCATTCTGGGGTCTCCTGTTCTCGCTGCACCGCTGGTTACACTGGTGGTGTAAGTTGGATAGGATTACGCTGTTAATAACAGTATTTTGTTTTTTTCCCCTGCTGCTGTATACTATTTAAAATTTTGTTTTGTGAATTATTGATTTCATTTTACTACACTTTTTAATACATTGGGGGGTCATCTTGATCCCTTCTTGCAGGAGGGGAAAGGCAGAATACAAAGATTTTAAATAAAATCGGTCAAAACAGTCATCAATGATGCTAAAACGAAAAACATGCTCAATAAAACTCTTTAAGAAACGCTAACAATTTTCTTGGTGAAAGGAATTTTTAAACATACATACCAACTTTTATTGTCTTCAAGCTAATGATATTGCTGACCTTATCTGTTGTGACGATGGTGGAAAGCTGAGGAAATGGGGCTTTTCAGCCAATTCTAACAAAAATGCCAGGTGAAATGAAGTTATCTTAAAGGTCAGCTTAGAAACGTGAGACAAGCTTCCGTCAAGTTTGCTCTTGTCATTTCCACAAACATTTGATCTGCAGCTAAACACAAAACTTAACACCATACAAATACTCACTGGTATTGATCAGCAACAAGATGTTAGGAGGTAAGGAAAAGCACGTCGAGAGCTGACATTTGGGACTTTAAATAATTTATTTGACTGTTTTCTGTGATGGAGGAATTTGTGGGAGTTATACACAAGAAAGTGGTCTGTGGCGGAGGTATGAACAGAAGAGAAGATGGTGTGTCTAATTCAAACTCCATAAGAACTTATCCAAACTTTAACAAACTTACAGCCCAATCCTAACTAAACCCCCGTGCAGCAATGCAGCAGCACCAACATGGCTTCGGCTGTATCCCGTGGGGGATTTTTGGGCTGCTGGAGGCTTCCTCGGAGTAAGGGAACATTAGTTCCCTTGTCCCAGGGGAACCCCCAACAGCCATCATGGGTCAACGTGGACCTGCACCAGCTCAATTGCCAGTGCAAGTCCGCGTTGGTCCGAGAAGATGGATCAGGCCTAGGAAGGGGTCAGGATTCGGTGTGCACTGCTGCCGCCAAATCCGCCCCCTCCCGGACCTGATCCACCCTTCTCCCACCTCCATCACCACCCGTTCCACCTTCCTCCCGCCCCAGTCCACCCTCTGTGTGGTCTTACTTGCCCCAGGGTCTTCAGCCATCCACCGGTGTGTGGTAGGCCGCTCCAGCCTTCCCACCAGTGGTTTAATTGGGTTTAACTGGGTTTGATTGGACAGTACTTCTCTCCAATCCAACTCATACATGTGGAAGGGAGTGGGAGAGCACTTTTACTCCTCATTCACTTAGCCCTGTCTCCAACATTTCCAAATATCCCTGTGGGGCTGTAACATTCTAATATGACCTGGGTACAAAAAAAAGCCGACATGTGTAGGTTGATTTCCCCGATAAAATCTGCACCAATTTGACTTGAATTTTATATGGGCAGGCCACATTGAAAAATTACAGCCCTACATGAACATCCAGGAATGTCAGAAGTATGTCTGATGTGGTGGGCGGCAAGATAAGTCAGGAGAACTCTCTTTCCTCTTCACACGTATAAGCGTATATAAGAGAGTTTTGTCTTGTTTTTCAATGTCCGATGTTACAGACACAAGGTGGAGCAACTCTCAATGAAGAACTGTTTCTTTGTAACTTCTATGTCTGGGCTGTGACATTTGAATCTACCTAAAAAATTGGGTCAGATATGACAGGTAAATGAGGAAAAATCCAAATGAAAAGCAAAAATTGGTGAAATAGGAAGCTACATATATATCACTCTCATACTCCCTTTATAAAGCTGGAGAGGAGATGCAAGATCATTCTGCTGCAAAGGAAGAACAGCCCACTGTCGGTACTGTTTCTGACTGTCTGCAGCACCAATGGTACCAACTATTCTGACTGTCTACAGCACCAACGGCTGAACTCAGTTGCACCCTGGCGGTATAGGACATCAAATCAACCAGAAGAGCAGTACAGCAGGCTATATGAGTTGGTTCCACCTCATTATGCATCTAATACAAATCTGACCTGTGGATCTGCACTCCTGCAATCACACCTGAACCTGAACGCTCAGGTTAACTGAGTTCAGTCTTCAAGATATTAACGAAAGAACATGAGAACGGCCTTGCTGGATCAAACCAATGTCCATGTATATTCTAGCCCGTTTCCAACAGGTGCCACCCAGATGGCATGATGATAGCCTTCCCCTGTTTTTTGTCCCTAGCATCTAGCATTGAAGAGATATACTGTCCCGTATATGCAGGATCCATTTTGCAATCACAGCTAATAATTGTTGGTGACTGTGGATACACCCAGCGGTGGTGCAACCTGAAATGGAATTATTTGCTTCACGTTCGAGTGAACAAATTCACTTCACATTTGAGTAAGTCTGCCGCCGCCTGCCTCCCTCCCTCCCTCCAAGAATGATTTGCGTCGCGCTGGAGTGGGCACGAAGCTCTGCACGAAGCAAATCATTCTTGGAGGGAGACAGGAGGTGGTAGCGGCAGACTTGGGGTGAAAGGTACCCTGAGTCTGCCACCCCACAGGATCCGCCACTCGATGCAGCACCTTCTATTCGCTGCATGGATGGGCTGGCCCTACGTACATTCTCCATGAATCTGTCTAATCCTAAACCACCTACAGTAGAGGTCATCACCAGAAAGATGATACAAAAAGATAAGTCCTAGGTCCAGACTAGGTTTGAAATGTAAGATGATCAGATCTTGAAGGAGCAACCAAGGGGAAAAAAAAAACCCAGAACAGCTTTGTCAAGCTGAAGACCCCCTTCACTCATTCCAAGGCAACCTTAAAGGTACGACTTCAATGAAGTCACGAGGCGGAGCACAGCCCGTTGAATGAGCAACATTCCAACAAAATCATTAACATTACGACACACCAAATCTTCATCTTACAGGATTAAGAAATACAAGAAACATTCTACACAAGTTTATTAAGATTCCACCTTCATGCCTCTGATTCTGAAATTCAAACAAACCAGCACACCTTTATCATGCTTCAAAATGTTTGTCTGGAGAAGAAAATGGAGGCACTCATTTTTGGATTGGGACAAAGACTGGTTGGATTTATGGGAATCCCATCAGATTCGGAAGGGCGTACGATGGCGGCTCAGTAAAACTGAATGAAATAAAAGAAAAGTCAGATGCTGGGATTAAGAAGTAAATAGCAGACATCAGACTTAGTTTACGGATATGTGCTAAGACTCTTTGAGATAACGTAGTCCTGAACAAAGAGCCCTTGAAAACACTGATATTTGCCCTCTCCAGACATCCTCTCTCCATGTTCCAGGGTACCAGTCATGGGGAGAAGCTTTCCCCTGTTCAACATTTGTCTCTGTAGTTAACAATTCTATGCAGAAAGGGGGTGAGGCTATCATACATATAGGTAATTGGCAGGGGTGTGGCTACTGCACACATTCTTAAGAAGTCCCTCACACCTTCTCTCTTTATGGGTCATCTGAAGAAGGCCATATTTTCTACCAGACCTATGTGTGGCTTCAACAACTCTGGTCATCATCTAAGGCAGTGGTCCCCAACCTTTTTCGCACCAGGGACTGGTTAAGTGGCTAAAAAAAATTCCATGGACCGGGGGGGTGGTAGTGGGGGGGCGCAGCGCAAAATGCCACCCCCGCACAGAGGTGTCATGGGCCCCTGGGCACAGGGGTGTGGAACTCGAGTTTCCCTCCGGAACTCAAAAGCAGCCGGGGGTGGTGGTGCACTCCGGGAGGGGGAGAGGAGGAAGAATACCGTGTGCGTGGGATCGATCGGGCCAGCAAGAGTAAAGGAGCTAGAGAGGCTGCAGCACGTTTGCGCAGGCGCAGCCTCTCCAGCATTGTATTTCCTACTGTCGGCCAGCCGGGAAGGACGCGTCTGGCCAGTCTCTGCCTGGGGGTGGTGGTGAACGATCGATCGCGCACGATATTCTTCCTCCCCCCCCCGGAGTGCACCACCCATCCCCGGCTGCTTTCGAGCCTCTGCCCAGTGGGGGGGTGCACTGCGGCCTGCGGTCCAGTCTGTAACAGGCCGCGGACCGATAATGGACCGTAGGTTGGGGACCCCTGATCTAAGGCAACAGAGTTGTCAAAATTAGTAAATTTATGGTGAGTAGTGTGAACTTTTCCTAAAAAGACCAAGAAATATTTCTCAGTGGAGGTTTTCTTCCCTCCATATTTGGTTCTGGGCAGTACATGTCTTTCCACTTCACACCACCATATTGTTTAAAGGCTCTCTCTGATCAGTCTCATTGTGTTGTCGTCTGCCCTGCAGGCCATGCGACATTCTGGAGTGTTGACTGACTGCGACGTGGCTGCTTGCAACATGATTAGGTCAATCAGTACGATAAGTGCCTCTAAACATCATGCTGGGGTGTGAAAAACGTACCCCCAACATGCCATTCCATACTCTTAACAGTAAAAGCTCAGTATCATTTTCTCATACGGGAGCTAGATTGAAGAGTGAAGCAAAAAAAAAAAATTAAAGGTCAAGAAATCCAAAACGTTTTTAAAAAGTGGTATTGCATTCTCTTTCTGAAGTGTGGTCTAATTGCCACAGCTCAGCTGCAATGAATAAGAAGGAAACCAAAAGTCTCCCCTAAGCTGCCATTGCAAAGCAAGGCGATGGCAGCCAGACTGCTGTAAAGCACTGACGTAAAAAGATGATTGCATAATTCCACTCTTAGCACAGCTAGAAAATGTGGAACGTGAAAATCTGCAACACATGCTTTAACCTTTCATATGGCTGCCAAGCCCTGTAATTATATTACTATACAGTATTTGAAAGACTATTTAATGAGACTCTTCAAATATCACAGGGCTTGTTGTTGTTGTTGTTGTTGTTGTTCAGTCGTTAAGTCATGTCCAACCCTTTGTGATCCCATGAACCATATCCTGCCAGGCCAGCCAGCATTGAATGAAAAGAGGATAAAGCAAATTGGGTCTAAACTGGTCAGACTAGCAGTCTGTAGAATGACTGAGAATTCAAGTTAAGAGTGGGGGGAGAGGGGGAAGAGGGAGGGAAGCAGAGAGAGGGAAAGAAGATGGAGCATAGAGCTCACCAGGATGGTGTAGTGGTTTGGGAGTCGGACTTAGACCTGGAAGATCCAGGTTCAAATCCCCGCTCAGCCACGAAGCTTCCTGGGTGACCTTGGGCCAGTCACTATCTCACAGCCCCACCTACCTCACAGGGTTGTTGTGAGGACAAAAAGGAGGGGAGGAAATATGTACACCACTCTGAGCTCCTTGGAGGAAGGGCGGTATAAAAATGTGAAAAATAAAATAAAAATAAATATCTTCCTGAGTTCGCTCATTTTCATGTTAGTTGCATCGGTGATGCTGTCACAGGGCTAGGTTAGAACAATCCCAACACCTATTTTAAATCCAGAATGTTTCTACATTTAAGAGCTCTAGAGAACTTGAATATGTACTTAGAAAGACTCCAAAGACAGATAATGAATTTCAAGACAATTCCAAATCGAATACTGTACTGTACTTCATGAAATGCATGTGTTTTGCAGAATGCTTGTATCACGCTTGCGAGTCTCCCTTTGCAATCGGTGACAAATGTTGGTGATGTACTTTTATATGGCCAATTTAATTTTAAGAAGGGTCACAGTAGCCTCCTGTTGTTTTGGAGGCTATATGCATAGCCAGCTGTATCTGCGCCAGCTACTTATGTAACAACTAAGTTGCAATGGTCCATGGCTTAAAAACCAAGAAGGAAGCATGACTGGTTGATAGAAATCAGTGGGGCATAAAATGCACCGTTTTGGGTTGATCATGCTTGGTATTTTTTTCAGAGAACTTGGATCAACTAGGGCCAGCCCCACACATTGCACAACAGTTACAATTGCTGTGGGTCACTGGTGTTATATCTGCTTTTCGCAGCAAAACGTGAAGTGTGGCTGATGTACCTGCATCTTTAAGCACCTGAGAACCCTGACTGGGCTGAAGCCCCTTGCATTGTTTTCTTTGAAGAAATGCTCCCACCCATTGTTCCCTTTCAGTGGTGCAAATGCACAGCTCAAGACCCAGCTAAGCCGAGCTACACGCAGTTCAGAGCTCGGCATTCCTAGAAGTCACAGCCAAGCTGCTGTACAGCTGGCAAAGGGGTCTGAGTAGCGGCACGGTCTCTAGAGGGAATATTGCTCCTGCCCAGTGCAATACCCTGACATTTGTGAATGTTTTGGTTTGTTTTTACGTCTTATTCCATTACGGTCCATTAGGGGTCCATTCCATTAGGGGTTTGGACAGATTCATGGAGGAAAAGACCATCACAGGTTACAAGCCATAAGAAACCTCCTGGTTTTAGAAGTAGGTTTTCTCTGTGCCAGGTGCAGGGGAGTGGCAGCAGGAAACAGGTTATCTTGTTGGCTGTGTGCTCCCTGAGGCATCTGGTGGGGCCACTGTGTGATACAGGAAGCTGGGCTAGATGGGCCTTTGGTCTGATGCAGCAGGGCTCTTCTTATGTTCTTATGGTCAGGGCCAGCCTATCAGTTGCCTTAAGCCAGGGGTGGGTAACCAGCGGCCCGCGGGCTGGATCCGACCCCCGGAGCGATCCGGTCCGGACCGCGCGAGACCGGACCCGAGTCAATCAGGTCCGGCCCGCGCGAGCAGACCGGAGGCTCCGCCAGCCCCGCCGGTCCCTCACGCGCTCCCCTCGGCGCGACTCTTTTCAAATCCGGCTGTTTCTGCGCATGTGCAGAAACAGCCAGGTTCAAAAGGAGTTGCGCGAGCAGCGCGCACGGGGCCGGCGGCCACCGCCGCCTGAAAAAGGTAAGGAGAGCTTTGGGGGGGGGAGGTAAGGAGAGTATGCGGGGTCGGTGTGTGTGTGTGTGCCCCCCCCAGCGCACGCGCGCGTGCCGGGGGACACATTTGCGATGGAGGGGCACACGGCCCGTGGGACATTTTCCCCATGGGCATGGGAAAATGGCCCTCCATCGCAAATAGGTTCCCCACCCCTGCCTTAAGCAGTTGCATCAGGCAGTAGATTGGGGGGGGAGCAGAATGCCCATTTCTGTCCACCTACTTGTCTCCACTTTTCCATCCTGGATTGGAAAAGGAAGATGAGGACCGAGAAGAAGAGGAAATGTGGAGGGGATAAGAGTGCTGACCTAGTACATTGGGGAGTGGGAGGAACAGAGCCTGGGACATCATCGGGAAGGGGGGGCAGCATTTTGCATGCTGCCTCCAGAATCAGGAGGTCTCAGGTTGACCCTGCTAAAGGTTATGCACTCAACTCTCCAATGCAGTGTGTTGAACCCTAATTCAGGCACCCTAATTTAGGTTTTACTAACCTAACAGATTTTTTTTCAAAAAAAGATGATGATGATGATGATGATACTGCTTTCCAACAAAAAAAAGTCCACAAAGCAATTTACAGAGCAAAATAAATAAATAAATGGTTCCCTGACCCCAAAGGGGCTCACAATCTTAACGGCCACTAAAAAAGATGCGATGCTGGGCAAAGGCCAATATGGACTGAGCGAGGGTGTGGCAGGGGAGGAGTGGAACGTAGTCAAAATCCTGTGTCTGTCCACAGCTTAGCCCACTCAGAGTGCCTTTGAAACCCAGTGGTTGAACCACCCCCACTCTTTGCCCCAAGCTTGTCACAGGGGGCAGGGCTTGGATCATCTCCCCAGTTGCTCTGGTTTCCAAGGACCCCTGTACAAAAGCACCCCAAGAATGAGTCCCACCCCTCACCATCTGCAGCTCCAAGACAGCAGTAGCACATTTGCCATGGAGAGTGAAATCTTGCTCAAAAAGGATTATGGACAAAATTAAAGATGGTGCCCATCTGCTTCCCTGGCTGGAGCAATACATTTTGTTATTGACATTTATATCCCGCCCTTTCTCCAAAGAACGCAAGACAGTGGACTTGGTAGATCATCCCTCTTTATTCTCACAACAACCCTATGAGATAGATTAGGCTGAGAGAGCCCCGTGGTTCAGTGGGCATATGAACCCAGGACTCCCCAGTGGAAATCAAACACACTCTTACATCATGCCGCTTAAAAGGGGGAAAGGGGCAAAATTCATGCCCACCCTGTCCACTGCCCATTACTTCTCAGGAAAGCTTATTTTGCCTTATAGGGAGAGTTGATAAATCATGTATCTGAGGAACATATCTCTGAGGTAGCCGATATTGGTTTTTGAAATCTAGAAAGAGCTGCCTCTGGCAATAGCAGCACTGAAGTCTATGGTACACATGCATCTTTTAAGCTCCTGTTTCTGAAAGGGCTCAGATAAGATTACCAGCTGACAGGAAGACAGTTCTTCATAGGCATGACAAGTAGTTATATAGGACTCCATGGAGCAGTATTTGCTGAAATGAATTCATCACTAAAAACCATATTCCTTCTTTCTGTGTCTTTGGTACAGTAAACCGTTTTGCACATGAGGGCAGTTACAGGGAGCCTGGCAGAGAAAGAGACTTCTCACCGCACAGCTGGGAGGTGAGACTAAGCGTGAGACCTGGCTTTTTAGGATGGGTTCATATGTGAATATTTATCCCCGGGTGACTGCAGCATCAAGTGGTGAACTGTGTGTATGAATGAGTCTTCGTGGAACAAATACAGCACAAACAACTTGCGTACTGAGTTGTATCACCTTGAATGCTATGCTCAGTTCAGACACTGAGCTGTGAGTCATCACATCTGGAATAACCATGGGGGCTAACGCAACTACCCCAGTTCCAAAAGCTTCACCCTATTCCTAGCCAGGCCCAGTCTTCTCTGAGCTTGGGCCCAAAAGCCAAAGGACGAACTCCCCACCTTTCATGTACAAAAGAGGAGGAAAGGAGGAGCCTGCAGCGCTTCAAGGTTTATACCGGGAAACCATGGTTTCTTATTGTGGCTGAATCAGAAAGGTGTGGAGTCCACAAGGCCCCACTCTTTGGCTCCCCCCAATTTTAACCAAACCAGGCTCTCTGGTAGCCTTCTTAGAAAAATAACTAAGGTGTGGTCATCCTCACAAAAGGCAAAGGTCAGTCCACCGACATTTCCCTCAACCTCCTAATTTGAGCACTGGTCTGAACCTAGCCCTTAAATTCCACTGAGTTCAGTAAGTCTTATTCCCTGGTAAGTATGCTTTGGATCAACCCATTATTGAGATGTGAAGCATGTGGTATACCTAACCAAGATGCTAGACCTAGTGTGAAATGTTCAGGCCTCTCTCTCTCTCTCACTCACACACTCACTCACACACACACTCACACAAATGGTGGTTAATCTGCAGCCGAAAGGCTGAATCCAGCCTACAAAGCAATTTTATCTAGCCACAGAGGTCTAACCAAATTCTAATCAAGTTGTCATAAAAACATTGCCCATGGTTTCACTATAAAGAAAAGAAAATTGCTTTCAAGAACGGTGAGAGGTATAGATAGCCCACACTTTAAAAGTTATATCTCTCTTTGGATTTTGTATGAAATGATCTAGCTGAGCCAGAGCCCCAGAACTGTGAAGCCCTCATTGCTAGAGGTGGTGAATTTATTGCGAAGCCTGACTTCCCACGAGGGAGTGAGTCTGTGCAGCAAAATGTCCTTATGACTTGGAGGACACCATCTGAAGTTTAGAGAAGCCCTTGAGAATACAGAAGTTGGCTATCCTGACTTTATATCATAGGAGAATCCTTAAGCAGTTATGGAAATGCTTTATTAAGTTCCTCTCACATTGACATTTCATGCCTGTATATGGCACTGCATTCCATCGTCCTCTAGATTAGGTGTGGCCACGCTTCAGGTTTCCAGGATCTACTTTTAGTTTTTACTACAGCCCATGTCCACTAAGCGGGATGCACGATGGTGTCTTGGAGAGTAGAGCTGATGGTCTAGAGCAGGGGTTCTCTGCCTTTGGTTTTTGAAATCTAGATTACCCAGGTACCCCCTATCACAGCCCAGGTACCCCCTATCACAGTCCAATTTTCTGAAGTATCCCCTGCTAATTAATTGGATTAATCAATTAATTAATTAGCAAATTAATCATTAAATAAAAAGTACTAAAACAATTTTAAATGTGAAAAATGTCTTAATTGTGTGTGTGTGTGTGTGTGTGTGTGTGTGAGAGAGAGAGAGAGAGAGAGAGAGAGAGAGAGAGAGAGAGAGAGTCAGACAGACAGACAGACAGAGGGGGATTGCATTTAAGTTCTAATTAACAAGTAATTAACTACTGATTGATGCTGATAAGGGGCAGGCTCTGGTGTACCCCCTGCCGTTGGTCCGCGTACCCCTAGAGGCATTCGTACCACAGGTTGAGAACCCCTGGTCTAGAGCACCCCTGAGCCATACACCAAAATAACCTGCATATACAAGTACAAATCTATATCTAGGTAAGTTACTACAGATAAGGGATTCAAATGCAAAACTCGAATACTCGTCAGTGGAGCTGCACAAAAGCCTGAACAAGGGCAACCAATTAATCCTCTTATTTTGCAGATTAACTGCACACCAGCAACATGGCTCTCTTGTCAGGATTCAACTGTAGTTTATTAGTTCCCATCTGGTCCATCACCAATCCCAGGCAATGGCTCAGCACATCAACAGCTTGATGTGAATTGGATTAATATGGGCCACTTCGGATGATACTTTACCCATCTGACCAGCCCCATGAGACGAGCACATTCAGTGAGCATGTACATTCTGGCACTTCCCATCTGGGGAAATTTGGGCCACTTCATTGATAGCGCAATCCTAACCAACTTTCCAGTGCCGGTGCAGCCACAATGCAGCCCCGAGATAAGGAAACAAATGTTTCCTCACCTTGAAGAGGCCTCCATGACTGCCCCTGCACTGCAAAATGCAGTGTGCGCCCTGTTGGCACAGCTACACTAGCGCTGGAACGTTGGTTAGAATTGCGCTGTTAATCATGGTGGGGAGCGATTCGGATGAGCCACACCTCTGATAAACTTATCAGTGTGTGTGGATTGGACAACGCCCCCACCAAATGATTAAAAGAAATGCCCCACGTTCTTACAGGCATGAGGGGAGAGGCCAGGATGTGTATATTCCATGAGTACACATGCTCTCATCATGTGGGACTGGTTGTACAAAGTATCATCTGATGGTAGGCATCATCCCCTCTCCTTTTCCTCCTCCCCTTGCACATCCAATGAAATGCAACACTTCCTGGGAAGAAAAACTACAGCTTTCTATAACAATCAAACCGGGAAACACAATTTTATCCTGGTTTGATATCCTGGTTTCTGAGCAGCGCTTAAACCACAGTTTTAGGATTTGGCCATCACATGAAACTGTCGTTTAATGAACCAGGAAGTTTTGGATTTAGCTGGGTGAACAAGGCAGAAGAATGAGGGCACATCGCTCTTTTCTTGCTCATTCAATATTGGGGAAGGGCCAGCAGGAGATTCTTCCCTTCCCCTCCATGATTCAATGAACACGGAGAAATTCCTGAGTGTGTTCCTAGAATCCTGCTTGGGAAAATGTTACACAACAGGACTGTAAGCTGCTGTGGGGTTCTTTTTAGGAAGGAAAGAGAGGGTACAAATATTTTGAATAAATATACTGTACAAACAACCCTCCCATGCTTTCTTGAATATGCGCAAGCAAGCCCCAAGACTGATTTGGGCAATAATCAACCAATAAGAAAAACTCTGAAGCAACCTGGACATATCCGGATGATGCACAAGTTCCTTTGCAACACTGCCATCCCTTCCCAGCAACAAGAACCCACCCTTCCTGAAATGCATGTACGTTAATTCCAAAGCTTTACTCTAGGCCCATTATCTCTGACGTGCAGTCCTTCTTGAATGCCTTAATATGGTTTGCATTTTCTTTACTATACCCTGTTGTGTTTTTAGCAATACAATCTTTTGTTATTAGGGTAGAAACTGCAATGATCTGGAATGAGAGCTGGTATCCCCTTAAAGTCATCCAAAGGGATCTATTATCTTTCTACTGCCTGCACACAATTATAGCACTATTTAGCCTCATTATTATGATTATTACTATTATTACACATGGTGAATGCTGCGCTTTTAAGCTACTTCAGCAAAATAATCCAATGAGATTTGGAATGAATGCAGAAAACGGTGGTTGAGCACAAAGCTTACGTGAAGAAACCCCATGAATATTAAACAATGAACACCACTGGCAATTATATAAAGAAATAAGCTAGAAATTTTCAACTAGAAATAAGCTAGAAATATTCAACTCGTTGGGGAGCACAGGTCTATTTCACGTATTGATATACCCAGATTCCTGACAGCTATAGTTTCATTTTGCCCTTTTAAAAATTGTGTTTGACTTCCTTTTTCCTCATCCATAATGCATTTCAAATGTGACTATAAATAAATGTTCAAAATGAGTCCAGCAGTCATCAAGAGGTTTCGAATCGGACCCACAAGGGTTTTTGATCTTGGAGTTTAATTTTAGCAAGCTGCAATTGTGGCATTTATTTTTACAGTTGATTCCCCCTCCCCCCCCCCATCTTCGGAAATAGATTTCTTCCTCACTTGTTTCTTGGGGGTTACAAAATTGATCTGTCTACACCAGCAAGATTCAGAGCAAAAGTACTTGTGGGTTGTTGTTGTTTTTCAAAACACCAGAAACAAACCCAAAAATCAAGGCGAGTTTGACTACCTTTTTTCCTCCTGACCCCCAAGACCTTTCAAAGTCAGATCTCATTAGTGAAAAGGGACTAGTTTTATCACCACTCTCTCAATGTGACCTTTTCCAGATGCAATTCCTGCATTAACTCTCTTCGTCTATTGGTATTAAAAGAGCAAAGGAGGGAGGGAGGAAACACTTCTGAGTGTCTTGTCTTTCCCTCCCCCACTTTTCTTTGATGGCTGAGCAAATCATTTTTTGAAAAAACAAGGGAAGGTGGAGTCTCAAGCTGATGCTAAAAGGTAGAATGAAATCGATTCAAAATGAATGCAGAAGGCTAAAGCAAATCATTGCATGCAGCAGCTTTTAACTTCTTTTCCATGTGCGCTATTTGCAGAGGTCCACAACTCCACCTGCCATCCTGGTCATGGCGGGTATTTCATCACCTTCTGGTGAAAGTTACAAGGGGAGCCCAATCTTTCACTCCATACCGCTCCTCCCTTCCCCACCTCCACGTTTGGAGTGACAGGATGCGTGGTGGGGATTGTCTCCACATTTGCATTGGGCTTCCTCCGCTGTGGTCGCTCCCCCTTTCCAGATCCACACTTGGGGCTGGGAAGAGGGATTGTCTCTGATCTCATACAAAGCCACAGTGTGAGGTCAGGGGAATGGAGAGGGGGCAGGTTCCTGGCATCCATAAGTGCTGACTTCTGGACCAAGCCAAGCCAGTGTCTGAGGCAGAGTAGTGATGCACAGCTCACTCCTCAACCTTCTTGCAGCTTACGTCCCCTGCAACCAACCCATGCAGCTTCTCCCCAACCACCCAACAGCTTCCTCCCAATCCGCTTCCTCACCTCATCTCCGCATTGTTGTCTTTCTCCCACCATCTCATTTCCGCCACTATGTATTTTAGAAATGCACAGTGGAAGGAACGGGCCACGTTCTTGCAGTTGTGCATGTTGACAACGTACAGCAGTGAGGCTGCCAGGAAGACGATGGAGGAGGATGGGCTGCTGGATGCTTCCTCCTCTCTGACTGCAGTATAGGTGCCAGGTTATAGGTGGAGTGAGCTGACCTGGAAGGAGGAGGAGGAGGAGGACAGCCCCTTGTTAGCTGGTATTGGCAGTGGCTGCCACAGAGAAGAGCAGTGGTGGTGGTCATAGTAGCAGATGCCACCGAGTAACCATGGGCAATAAAGCATAGTGAGGCAGTCACAAAGCCGGTGGATGGACACATGACATGACCTCCCCACTTTCTCTGTCCCAAGTGACCACCTCACCTCACTGGGAGGCTGCAATATTAAAGTATACAGCTTTTGAGCACCCATTTCAGACCCCACCTCTCCATTTCTTTGTTAGCTTGTTGTCTGCTCCTGACACTCCTTTTTTTTCTGCCTTGAGTACATGATAGTTGCACTTCATTTTTTACCAGCATATGATAAACAGCAGGACTGAAACAGAGCTACATGTTACCTACAATTAATACCTGTTCTCAACATATTGAAAACGATAATTTCACAGCATGGACTCAACCTAAGACTTCTCGGAAAACCCACAATTCCAGTAGCCTTTGGCACTGTGTAGGTGGGATTTAAATTGCATGCAGCTGCAGACTGAGTCTCCTGGGGTTAGGATTGCTAAACCTTGCTGCAGATGAGGGCTTCACAGTGTCTGTCTGCCCAGAGTCTTCTCAACATTTGCTGTCACTCCTAAGTACTTTACAGTCAAGCAAATAAATGTAGCCTCCTGGCTGTTGCACATGAACAAAGAAAGCATTAAATACCAGTAACAGACAACAGGTAAGTAGCAAAATTTAGAGTCAGCATATTTCTTGCTGTGATGCCGTGCACAGGAAATATCCCTCAGATATCTGGAAATATTCCTCTGTAAAGACCAAAGATTGGCTGGAAGCTGCCTTGGGTTGCCACAGACACGGAAAGCAAGGTTAAAATGCAAGGTTAAAAAGTAAATAATAAATATGCAGGGATTTTTTTTCTACTTTTAGGTAAGAAGCTTATGCTTCACATTTCATTGGAAGATTTGGCTGATCCTATTCTTTGGTGTACACTAGGGCTGTTCACACACACCCCAAATCCCCATGAGTTCAGTGAGGAACAACAGGATCTGGCTGTGACTAACTGCTACACCCCCATAATGCAGGTGTACCTGCCAGCCACATCCCCCAGTGGCTGAGCATTTAGTGTTTGTGTAAAAGGGACTGTGTGCACATAGAGCGCTTCCATGCATTCACCCAGGGTTCTCAATTACACGAAGAAGGCCTACACACATACACTGTATGGTCCCTTCCACACAAATGCCAAACATGCAGCCATTAGGGTGCATGGCCAATGAATGCCTCATCATCAGGTGTAATCCTGCCCTCCCTCTTGTGCATTCATACCTCAAGTACTGTAGTACGGTAACTAGCTGTCCAGAAAGCTTTCAAAATATCTATCTAGTGGTAAGCAGGCTAACTCTAGATACCAAGTCAAGCACACGTACACTAGAAAAGGGTCTGGCTGAGTAGTGGGTTGGGTATGTTAGTGGGTTGGGTATGTTAACCAGAAGAAGCGAACAGCCATTTAATTCATAAACATCTCCCATCTCATTTATCCCAGTACTTAGTGGCAGCTATTGAGATAACCAGGGATCATGGAACTAGATCTTTTGAGGTCAGGTGAGCCAAATTAGCCATCTGTCCAAGAAAAGCTTTAAGCTCAGCCTGTTCTTAAAGATGGTATCTCCAACTGTGCAGTTTACACAATAACAAGTGGCCAAAGATATGACTCAACTTGTAATACCCTTTTCTCACCTTAACCTATATTTTGACCAATTAAGGCTGCAATCCTATGCAGCTTACCTGGAAGTAAGTCCCATTGAACTACTTCTGAGCAGACATGCATAGGATTTTGCTGTAGATAGATATATAAATACATGAAAGCTCAGACCTTTTGCAAGCAAGTTATGCTTCTGAGCAAAACACGCAAAAAAAGTATGAGATGGGAAATAAGATTTGGTACATTGGAGAAGCCAAACTTTGATGAGCTCATTAATAAAAACTTCCACTGGCTTTTGACTCTGGAGTAATCCCACAGTCTTGAATTGGAATGCAAAGTGACTACTCCAAGATTTGTGCTTTGCATATTTAGCTGAAGTCAAAAGTTCCTTGGTGCAGAAAATGGGGAGGGAGGAGAGAATCCGGTTTAGTCATTCTAGTCTTAGGCAGTTGCAAGGTGTGTGGGGTGGGGAAGTGGGATTGTCCAGAGAGTTACTGAAGAGCTGCGATACTCTGTCCTAATACTCTGAAAAGCCTTATCCATGTCCCACGAAGAACTGAGGCTTGTTTGGTTAGTGGTTCCCAAACTGGGAGGCGCAGCTCCCAGGGGAGCCACGGAAACCAGCCACGGAATCCTCTCGGAAAACAGTGCCACGGAATCCTCTCGGAAAACAGTGCAATGCCAATTGGCAGGCATCAACATAATGTAAGGGGGAGCCACAGCCAATGGTCACCAATGGTCAAGGGAGCCGCAGGTCGAAAAGGTTGGGAAACATTGGGTTAGGGTGTGAGAGAGGGCATTTTCTGTAGTTGTGTCCAGGCTCTGGAACTCTCCCTAAATACAATGGTCAGCCCAAGACAAAGGGTCCCACCCTCACCACTGTCTCATCTGCCCACCACTTAGCAAAGCAAAGAGTCACTCCAAGGTCTCCTTCTCTTCCTTGGTGCACTGCACTGTAACCAAAAAGGAGGAGGGGACTGGAGCAGAAGAGGAAGTGTGGAGGAGAGCGTGTGGCGGACTAGAGCATCAAACTCAGCACAGCGTGCCGACGAGGACGACTTGGAACGGCACACTGCTGAGTGGTGGCCCGGAGGCAGACAAAGTGGTGGCGGTCAGGCAGGAGAGCACTGCAAGCTGCCCCCTGCCCCGCCTGCTGATCATCTCCCGCCTGAGGCGACTGCCTCATTATAAGCCTGGCCCTGCTAAGGAGGGTCTCTTTGCCCCCTCTTGATTGACTTTTCACCCCGCTGTTAAAACATTTTTATTCCAGCAAGCTTTTAATTTGGAGATTAGCTGTGCTCTTATTCCTGCTGTTTTAAGGGCTGTTTTTATTAACCGCTGTTTTATTTGTTTGTTTTGATATTATATATTATGTTTGGTTTTTAAATGTTGCTAGCCACCTTGGGCCTTATGCCATAATCGAACAGCAGGATATAAATTCCTATAGTAAATGAATAAATGCATACATAGACAAACATACATGCATATATTTAAGGGGAGTTGTGGTGGGACAGAGGAAGAAAGGCCGCAGAGTTCAAACTATATGCAAGAATTGCCTTCTGGCCCAGACCAAGGACCGATCCTGCTCAGCATCCTGTCTCCAATAACAGCCAACCATACGGCATCGGAAGCTCACAGCAAGGCATGAATACAATAGTTGTGCCTCATTGCTTGTCCCAGCACCCAACAATTAAGGATACAGCGCTTCGTACTGCAGTCGGGGGTGACATCTAAGGTTGGCTAGGTAGTGTGCTGGCCAAGGGCCCACACCCATCAGAGAAACAACCAGATGGGTGGTCATTCTGACCCCAGAACCCTCAGTACAAGCAGTGGTGGTAGTGTCCCATGCCCAATGAATAAAATGAGGGGGGGGCTCAGTACAGTACAGGGCTTTGACCCAAAGGCCCCAGCAACCTGGCACCAGCAGTACACTGACTGCAGTATACTGCATACTATTAAAGGCGTATTTCTAACCCCAGCTCCTTGCTGCAGGCTGAGAAATAGCCACAACCTCTCCACTCAGCTGGATCCTTCCCTGATCAAGTGATTTCTCAGCACCCTTGTTCCATGCACCCTTGGGAGAGCATTTCTGGTTGTATTACGCAATGGAAGGGTTTCAGTGCCAAGTATGCTCTCCACACTGAGCCACAACCAAACCTGGGTCCTCAGGTGTACACCCACATTTGCGAACGAGCTTGTTTCATTCACATTTAAAATACCTAAAAATGTAATGTGTGACTGCAGGGGCTACGTACAATTCTCTTTTCAACAGTAAGTCCTGATGCAGCATTTGCACAAAGTGGAGGACCACTGGGCTTTCTCCGTCTGGGCATATACATCTTTATTTTTTTAGATGTGCACCTCGCTCTTCAGTCAAATTGATTCTCATGGGCACCAAACCGAGCTTCCCCTTGGCTCGTTCACCCTGGAAGACAGGAAAGTGCAACCTCCCAGGGCCCCTTAGTCCTCTGACCAACGGCCAGAATATGAGGCTGACTATTGTCAGACTGTTGGTCCATCTAGTTCATTACTGTTACGAGACTGGGATCTGATTTTGTGAATGAGCAAGGCATTGGAGTCGGGCCCGTAGGCATTGCCAAGCCAGTGTGCCTGGAAAAAGAGGGTTAACAAACGTGAATGGCTCAAGAAACTCCCTAAATGATGGGAGCCTCCATCAGGACCTTCAAGGACATCTACCTGAAAGGAAGGACCAAGGCATAAGGCGATTCCTCCCTTCCTCCTCCCAACTTGGGAGTGAGTGAGACATGTTAGCTGGCAGATTCTGGAAGAGAGAGAGAGAGAGAGAGGATTTGATCTGACCCAGACTGGAACCGAAACCAAGAGGGAGAGCTGGCGGCTAACATGGTTAAGAAGGACACATGCAACATGCAACCTATTCCACTCAATGCTCAAACCTGAATATCTGTAAACAGAGCAAACGATATAAAAACACCACAAGCCCCCAACGATTTATCCTCTGAAGGAAGCCTGAACCTGAACTGTGCTACAGGTCCTGGAACTTCTTACCACTCAGAGAAATGGGACACCAGCACATACTGTACCAGTGTTGTCTACACTGACTGGAGTTCTCCAGAATTTCAGACAGGACTCTTTCTCAGCTCAACCTGGAGTTTCCAAGAGTGAACTTGGCACCATCTGCTCTACCACTCACTATATCTCTTCCTCGACTTAATAGCCCTTCCCATTACTGCCTGTGTAAGAACAATGGTATATCACAATACTAAGCTACTGCTGTTGCTGGATTCACCATGTTATTTTTAAACATCCAATCACCTTTTTTCAAACAGTGGTATCACCAGTGCTATGATGAGTGCCCTGTTTTTACCCCTATTTTGGGACACTTCTAATCGCGCAGGAGTTGCCTTCGCCCCACTGAATGGCTCCAAAGGCAAGGGGGCGGGGCCGCCTCATGCCGGTGAGTAATGGTGGGTCAGAGCGCTGCGGAACGTAGTGTTCCACCCCACTTAGAGCGACACCATTGGCTGCTGGAACATCCTCCTGCAGTATGCTATGTTTGAAATGCCATTCCCAAACAGCCATGTGCTGGATGTGGATTTGGGTCCTTCTTCCTGTCTTGGCTAGCCAAACTTTCTACTGAGATTGGCATGTGCCCAATAACTGGACAGTAAAACCTGTCTATCTAGGTAAAGGGGTGGGAGAGTGCGGCCAGGTGGATTCCACTCAGCCAATGCAATAACCTGACGACATCTTCAGACCTAGGTTTCCTAAGCTCAAGCAAAGGGATACTGGTGTGTTTTGCCAGGTCTGCCATTGGAACCAGCTGCTGGTTCACAGAAGGCACATCCACTTACTCT
Organism: Plestiodon gilberti rubricaudatus; assembly: GCA_026170595.1. NCBI lineage: Eukaryota > Metazoa > Chordata > Lepidosauria > Squamata > Scincidae > Plestiodon > Plestiodon gilberti. Next base: position 18,699,796 of record JANXHW010000002.1, on the reverse strand, counting down.
CCAGTAAGTGCAGGGACCAGGATTCCTGAGACATGTAGCTAGCAATAGGGACTATATTTCTAGCTAGCTGTGTTTAGAGAATTAATTTTGTTTTATTTGCTCTTTTCAATCCAAGCCAACCTGCAAATTTCACTGGTTTAGCAATGCCTTGGGGTGCTGTGTGCTTTGCACTTAAGTATCTTCCTGGCTCCCTCTTCTGGGCATCACGGGTTACCGTATCTATTTTGGTCAACCTATCTTGCATCCATCCCACCAACTGCAGGCATTTTACATTAGCCTCCTTGACTATTGTACTTTTCTCGACTCCCTTTTCCCATGTTGTTTAATTCCCTTTTCATTTGGGTTTTTAATAAACTGACTATACAGTGTTTTGACTCCTTGCCTGCCTGTTCAGTGTTCATGGGTAATTCAGTGAGTTGTCATGTCTGATCGCTCACGGGAGCTACTGCGATTTGACCTTAAGTAAGAACCCCTGGGGTTCTGTGCTCTCCTGGGAAGGGTGTTGTTTCCTAGATGGCTCCGCTCTGCCTGGTCTCCTTTGTCTGAGATAGAGGCAGCAGATAGATTTCCCAACTCCTCCCCATTCAGCTGCTAACCCAGTAAAAAGGGAAAGCAGAGAGCAGAAGGTGATGCATAAGAGCTAACCACTATGAACTACTTCCCTTGGTCTGCGGGCTTCTCCAGCTTCCTTTCCTGACAGGTACTTAGCACCCCTTCACAGCAGAAGCATCTGCAGTTAGAATCTGGATAAAAATCATACCTGCAACTAATTAATGGCTAAACTCATTGTGCTCATTGATCCACACTGATTGACGCATTTCTACATAGAAGTCAGATCATTCAATAGGGCTTACTCCCTGGTAAGCATGTATAGCAGAGGTTCTCAACCTGTGGTACAGGTACCCCTAGGGGTACGCAGACCTCTTACTGGGGGTACGCCAAGCCCTACCCCTTATCTGCTCCATCAGCAGCTAATTAAGTGTTAATTAACATGGATTTTAAGTTTTAATTGTTTTCGGAGCCCTTCTGTCTCTCTGATTTTGGTTTTGGGCTTATTTTTGTACATTGTACGTGTGTACATGTGTCTCACACACACACACACACACACACACACACACACACACACACACAAACAGAGAGAGAGTTAAATAAGACATTTTTTCACATTTAAAATTGTTTTAGTAATTTTTATTTAATGATTAATCACCTAATTGATTGATTAATCCAATTAATTCAGAAAATTGGACCGTAAGAACATAAGAAGAGCCCTGCTGGATCAGGCCAAAAGCCCATCTAGTCCAGCTTCCTGTGTCACACAGTGGCCCCACCAGATGCCTCAGGGACCGTGATAGGGGGTACCCGGGCCTTCAAAGGTTGAGAACCCCTGATGTATAGGATTTCAGCCTAATATTATTGGCTCTGATAGTGTAGGATTTGGAACTCTAACTCAGAAGACAGAACATAACCTTTGAATCCCACAGTGTTGAAATTCCAAAGAATAACTGTGCCAGATGGCACTCCTAAACATAGTGGAGTAAATCCCTTACTTACTCCCTTACTCAGGAGTGAGCCCCACACTAGACGCAGTAGGTAAATCAATAGGACTTACTTTTGAAGTACTGTAATCATATGTAAGTGATTGATGTACAATTCCAACCACTATTCCATATTGGCTGTTTTTTCTGGCACAGAGCAAAACAGTAGAGCCAAAAGACCACGAAATGTAGAAGGTACCGCCTGTGTCATTTTTTTTTTTTTTTGCAAAAGCTTAAATGTAAATTGTTTTTAAAATGCATGTTTAAAACAACATGTTCTTAGGCAGTTCTTATTCATTTCACCTGAACTTGCAAAGATGTCCCCAATGCATCGTGCCCCAAGAATGGCGACCTAATGAGCACCCCCTGGATGTCATTTTGAAGTGTGCCTTTTATTTCTGCATCTATTCATTCAGGAAAAATGGGAGGGGGGCTACACAGAGTGCAAAGGTTGTTTTAATCGGACCCGCCAATATTTCAACATCAAGGACCAAGCATTGCCCTTGATCCACATGCAAGAGGCTCATTGACGTCAGCAGGGATTCTGCTACAGATCAAAAGTAGCATGAGATTGTGAGGGGCTTTTATGTATTTTTAAGTGCCCCCTTTCAAGAGCCCCAACAAAGTTTATTAAAATGCCATTCCATGAAAGCCCCATCAGTATGCTTTAATGGAATTGCTGTGTGCTTCCCTCTGTCTGCTACCATTCATGGACATGAAAATCCTCATTGTGTTAACAGCCCAGATGCTCCATGGTTCAATCCTGCAGTCACCAAAGCACAGGCCATAGGCCACCTAAAGCAAAATACATGCATTTCATCCAGCGTAGACCCTCTGGGGTTCAATGCTCGTTATACTTGTTTATGTGCAAGGGCTGAGGCTGAGATGCAAAGCTTCACTTGAGCCAAGGCTCAGTACAACTCAGTCTTTGGGAAGTTGTTTGAAAAGCCATCATTCAGGTCTGGGACATGTAAAGCAGCAATATGGAACTCAGTGCTTCTGAGCATATGCAGAACACCTTTCCCTCCTCCTCACTGGGTAACAGCTAGTGTGCCCACATCTGGGGTGCAGAGACACGACCTCCAGAGCTTAGCAATAGCTCTTCTTTAAAAAGCATAAATTAAGCGCTGCTAAGAGATCTAGGCAAATCAATCCATCAATTTGCTGAAACGTTACGTGTTAACTGTAGGACTGCTGATAGGATAGACTACAAAGCTACAATATAGGTGTTTTACAGCGCAATCCTAACCAACTTTCCAGCGCCGGTGTAGCCATGCCAACAGAGTGCACACTGCATTTTGCAGTGCAGGGGTAGTCATGGAGGCCTCTTCAAGGTGGGGGAACATTTGTTCCCTTACCTCGGGGCTGCATTGCAGCTGCACCAGCACTGGAAAGTTGGTTAGGATTGTGCTGCCAATAACCTAAGTTATGTGAAACAATGTTCTACATTTGTCTGCATCAGACAGTCTGTCTTCTCATGGCTGATATGGGCAGAAGAAATAGTGTTAGAAAGCTGACTGGCTTTGGGGAACTTGCAACTTTACTTGCAACTTTACTCGAGGAGAGAATCCCCAAAATATACTTCCCTTTTAAGAACTGTGTACGGAAGCCATTTGTGGCATCAGCAGCAGCCATTACACCAATCCCCACTCTCATCTCAGATCTATCTGCACACCTAGCAACCAAACATACATAGCCCTAAGGAAAGAGGCAAGAATTGCCATGTTTAAAAGGCCTGCAAGCAAAAGGTCAAGCAAGAATATGGACATTTCAAAGGCGAGTCATAACTACAATAACTACTTCTGGAAACAGCTAAGAGACAGGGGAGGTTCAGGGGGAAATAGGAACATATTTGTAATATTTGCCAAAGGTTTGGAGCACACAGTATCAAACACGGCTCCTTGTACAAGGACTCATCTACCTCTAGAATATATATTCCATACATGTTTCCCACTATCTGGTGCCCATTTGCCTAGTATTATTACTAATATTAGAGTTCCATTATGGAATGTGTCAGCTCAGGGTCTCAACAATTCCATTAAAAATAGGTTTTTGGATTTATGAATGTCTTCACATTTTGCATTATAATGCCAAGCAGTAAAGAAACCACAGGTTTCATGAAACAGAATGTGCATAGGTGCTTAATGAGTTATCAGTTTTATTTCATTCCCTTTGGAACTAATTACCAGGATCCATGTTAAGCTAATATAGTGCAGTAACAATAAACTACAATGTACTTAAGCCAGGAGTCATTGTCTATAATTCACTGCCTTCCTCTTACTATAATTGCTAGAAGTTATCTATGGGGCCAGGCTCTCACCCGATTAATCAGGCTGTCACTTGAATCTCAGCTGATTAGTCATCTAGCAAATTAATTAATCAATCAAGTAAATCTGTATAAATCTGTATAAATTTGCATATCAGAAAAAATCGTTCTGAAGAAAAGCATTTTTTCTGTGTTTTGAGAGGATTCAGCCAGCATAATCTAAGAAGAGGACATTCCCACTGTCCTCTCACGCAGGAAAAAAAAACACATGCCATCTTCAAGTTTTGAATAAGTTTTGAAATTATTTTGAATGAAAATAATTTCAAAACATTTAAAATTTACAGACTCAGTCCAATCCTGTGTAAGATAAGGTGGCTGGCCTAAAGGGCCGGCAGTCGTATCCAATCCAGGTCATGGCTGCCCCAGGGCAGCCCAGGTACACCTCGAGGGAAGGGGACGATCATCCCCTTCCCCGGATGTAAGTGGCCTGAGGCCCAATGGGCCTACTCGAATTTACGCCAGCTCTGGAGCCGGCGTACAGTCAAGCCCTCAGTGTCAGGCCTCACCGGGTCAGGAGAGGGCTTTGGATATCGGCGGATCTTGCTGCCGATATCCCCACCCTCACCCCACCTGGTGCGACCAATGGCTGCCCTCCCTCACAGCCCGGTCCGCCCTCCCCCCGCCCCTGCACCAGCCGGTGCAGGACTTACCTTGCCTGACGGGGACAGTCCGCTGGGTGAGAGAGGGCCGCCGGCCTCTGCACTGGCAGCCCTTACTCTCCGGGTGCTGCGAAAGTGCTTTATGGCATTTACGCGGCACTCAGTGCCAGGGAGCGCGCGCTAATCTACACAGGATTGCGCTGTCAATTAATCAAGGTTACCAAATTTTAATGGATTAATCAGTTAACCGTTGCAATCTAATTTCGGGAACTTTGCTTCTTTTAAGCAAGAGTCCCTTGTTACATTTTTGACAGTTCTGTAGCTGTCATAGGGTCTTCAGAATACTGTATTACGAAAGGAAGGAGCACTTTCCACATTGACTTTGACAGTTGAGAAACACTTAAGCTTCACCGAAGGAACCCATGAGTGTTGCAGAAAATTCAAAACAAAAAAACTAGAAGTTCTAAAAGACCTGGACAAAGAAAAACATCTTAATCTGGCACCTAAAGCTTACCAAAGAAAGCACCCAGCAGACTTCACTGGGCAGGACACAGAGAAGGGTGCCCTAAACAGGGCACCATCAGTAAGGAGGCCCTCTCCCCAGTTGCCACTCTTCTCACCTTTGATAGTGGAGGTGCTGGAAAAGGACCTCACAGACGATGATGCTCTCAAAACCTGGGCAAAACCACTGTAAGGGAAGACTAGTAAAGGTGAACAAACTGCATTTCAAGGAAACTCATATGCCACTCCTGGTTCTCATCAAAGAATCTTTGATCAGCTTCCAGGGCTTTCCAGAACACAGCTTGAAAACCACAGGACATTGCCAGTTAGAGGGTCTAAATTCAGGTATCAGAGCTGGGGAAAAACTTCTGACAAATAGATTCTGAAGAACTGACGTCAAGCTTTGCCACCAGCCAGGACTGATGGCAAAACATACTATTTGTCTGATACCAAAAAAAAAAAAAAGGCAACTTGAAATGTTATGATGAGATTGCTACACAGAAGGCACAATAATATATGAAAAAACACAAAACCTTGTGCATAAATTATCATCTGTGGTGATCTCGTATGGAATTTTAAATCTGGCCACATGTGTTGGACAGCTGCGACTGCCTGCTGTTGCCTGGCCTAGCTATGGATGTACCTTAATAAAGAACCTACTTATTCAATCAGTTGCGACAATTTACAAGCAGATTTTATGTCATTACCCGTCAGTTGTCGTTATCTGCTAGGCCAGGGTTAGGTTCCCGAAAAACCTAGCGGATACCGAATCATTGAGTCTATGAGAAAAATTGGGTTAGGTTCCAGGGGACCCTCTTCGCCATGCACTATATGAACTTTGCGAGCCTGAATATTACCTTGAAGTCTATGGGCCGAGGGCAGCATCCAATATACCACATTGGTTCTTTGTTATGGAACAATTCCTAACTCTAGCAAATTAATTATTATTCTTTCCTAACAACATTATGCAAATATAAAAAGGTATTGTACAGTATCCTGGAAGCCCAGAGAGAGCACAAACAGTTCCCATTGTGTTGTAAATGGTATTCAACAGAAAACACACACACACACACAGCAACTCCAGAAAATAACAATTACCTTTTACAGTAAATGCAGCAAGGCAGGGAAATGTGCTCCCAGAGCAAAGTGTAGACCAGCAGGGAAAAAGCTAAGTACACTCCCATGAGAACAATGGCTCTGACGAGCTCGCGGATACGGAGAGATAGGTGGCAATTCTGCCCCTGGCAGTTAAGCAAATTTGCAGATAGCGAATTCACTTATAAAGAGAACTGACTGTATTTCCTCCCTACATGGAAGTGTATTCTGTGTAAGAATTTCTGGTTCAGATGATCCAGAAAACCACCGATTGTTGGATCATGAATATGGTGGGAACGAGCTACAAGCCAAAGTGTTCCCACTCTTCCCTTCCATTCTATTCTTCATCTTCTGTGTAAAGGAAGCAGTGGCGATCCTGGAGGGGGCGTGGCACCGTAAGTGGTGCAAGGCACTGCACTGTGCCTTGCAAACCAGTGTAACGTGGCCCCTCCCATTTACCCCCAGTGCCATTCCGGCGGTGAAGGCAACTCGCAAATGGCTCCAGGGGCGAGTGGGAGGGGTCACATTATGCCTTGCACCACCTACAGTGCCGCACCCCCTCCAGGGAAGTATAGTTAGCTAAGCCACAGCGCTGTTGTTGTCCAAACCTGGTTATTGTTTTTAGCTCTGGTTGGGAAACCAGGATATGAAACTGGGATTTAATCCCAGTTTCATATCCTGGGGTTGTAAACCACAGTGTCATTACACCTCCACACTAGAGGTGAGATGTACAGGGAAAGGAAACCATGTTTACAATACAATTCGGGGGGGGGGGGGGTTCATCTGAACCAGCCCAATATGAAGCACAGCCAAGACCAGCCTTGCAAATACATTACAAAAACGTTTACTGGCATATCTATTCACACATAACTATGTTAAGTCATAAAAAAACAGAGAAATTTCCCCAATTGGAGGCAGTTCTTAATCTTTACAGACAGTCCAGTAAGTATCATCTTATAAACTCACCTAAAACAGAACCTATTCTCACCTGGATTGTAGGCACTTAAGGAAGTAGAAAACAAATTAGAGAGGTTTCAGAGAAATGAATGTGGCAATCCTATATCTACTCACCTGGAAGAAAATGCCATTGAACTCACTGAGACTTGCTCCTGAGTAGGCATCCATCAGACTGCGTTATAAGAAAAGGTAACTGTGCCTATAGTAGTAGCCCTATGAGCAACTACTTGGGAGTAAATTTGATTACACATAGTGGGACTTACATCTGAGCAAATGAAAATAGGACCATGCTGTAAGGCTGTGATCCTGATTATTATATAATACATTTCATAATAATCATTATAATACTTTGGCTTATTAGAAATACCAAGATTAAGAAGGGACCTGGCAGTTATTTTCAAATATTTAAAGGAATGTCCTCAAAACAAAAAAGGAGAACTGCTGTTTACCAAGGATGCTGAAGGAAAGGTATACAGCAAAGAGTTGAAGTTATACAAAAGCACAGGATTTGTACATCAGGTAACCTATAAGAATAGGTAAGCAATGAAGCCAGCTGGGCTGGAAAATTGTAGAAATCCATTTAAAAAGGAGATTTGCTGAAATTGGCTCCCAGATTCTTACTTAAGCATAGCTAGGAAGCTGCTGCTTACTGAGTCAAACCATTACCCCATCAAAGTCAGGATCGGTACATAAGAAGAGCCCTGCTGGATCAGGCCAAAAGCCCATCTAGTCCAGCTTCCTGTATCTCACAGTGACCCCACTAGATGCCTCCGAGAGCACACAAGACAACAAGATAACGCTGTTTCCCGTTGACACTCCCTTGCACCTGGCACAGAGAAAACCCACTTCTAAAACCAGGAGGTTGCTTATGGCTTGTAACCTGTGATGGTCTTTTCCTCCATGAATCTGTCCAAACCCCTTTTAAAGGCATCTAGGCCAGATGCCATCACCACATCCTGTGGCAAGGAGTTCCACAGATGAATTACACGCTGGGTAAAGAAATATTTTCTTTTGTCTGTTCTAACTCTCCACTCAATTTTAGTGCATGTCCCCTGGTTCTGGTGTTGTGCGAGAGGGAGAAGAATTTCCCTCTATCCACTCTCTCCATCCCATGCATAATTTTATAAGTCTCAATCATGTCCCCCCTCAGGCGCCTTTTTTCTAGGCTGAAAAGCCCCAGACGCTGTAGCCTTTCCTCATAAGGGAGGTGCTCCAGCCCACGAACCATTCTGGTCGCTCTTTTCTGCACCTTTTCCAATTCAACTCTATCCTTTTTGAGGTGTGGTGACCAGAACTGGACACAATACTCCAGATGTGGCCTTACCATCGATTTGTACAAGGGCAGAATGATATTGGCCGTTTTATTCTCAATCCCTTTAAAAAAGGGTAAAACCGACTGGCAGGATTTCAGTCAGACGACTTGCCCAGTGCTATCTGGAGATGCCAGGAACTGAATATGGGACTTTCTGCATACAAAGCAGATGCTCAACCACTGAGCTACAACCCCACTCCCAAATTCTGAATTCTGGTTCCTTGTTCTCTCTATTGTTGAGTCAAGGATGTAGAGGAAATCTGAATAAGTAGCCAGGATATCAACCCTAATGCTCCCCCCCCCACCACATAAAGCTTGAGTCACCCAAATCATACACTGACAGTCTGACACCACCAAGAGACTGCACTGCGTCCTGTCGGCTCATCTTCACTGGGCATTTTTCAGCAACGTGTGGTTTAAGTCTTAAACTTCCTGCTACTGCAAAGAGTTGAACCAGTTGACCTGTGAGACCCGACCCTTACATTTTGGAAGCCCTACAGCAAGTCTAATTTTTGTAATCATCTCAGCTTTTCTACTTGCATCTGCAGAAAGAGACACTGATTGGTTAATTCCACCAGAAGAGTCAGGAGGCCCTATCCAATTAACAGGCTGGCATTCTGCACAATAAGATGACTGAAAACCTAATATGGTACTAGATCTGCATGCCTACACACCGGCGGCTATCATGTTTGCCATGAATGAAACAGAATAAGGGGCATCCCTCCCAGGAGTTCATGTTACACGGAGACCCTTCAGCATGCAAAGAAATAATAGAAAGGAGAGTTGTAGAAAGAGCCGTTCTTTAATCGGATGACGGGAGGAAAAGTTAATTTTCAAATGGAAGTATCATGAACCACTAAAATATTAACTAGCCATCAGAGATACTCCTAACACTACAGGCATTCTTGCTAACATGAAATTGAAGGGGGACAATCCTCTGCACAATCCCACTGACGCTAAACAGGTCTACTCTAGAGTAATTTATTTGTGAAGTGGATGGATATGGCCCATTCTTTTGTTTTCCAGGTTGTAATTACCTACCAACAATCAGTCTTATGGACTCAAAACGTTTGTATCTAGTCAGCTTCCTGTACCTTTAAGAACTCCATAGCAGGCAGGAATCCAACAGGTGTAACTTTATAAGAGATGAGTCATTTATGGGAAATAAAGCCATGGTGAGTTAAACACCTTTAATTGGTTAGAAATTGGTTAATTGGAGACACTACACTTGTTGAATATCTGCCTGACATCCAGCTGTTAAAAGCACAGGAATCCTGCCTGGTCAAACTATTACTGTGGAGGCAGGCTGCTTCCCCCTCCTCCAAAACTGGGTGTAGACTCTGAACCAGAAGTTTCTTTTCCTACTTTTCACAAAGGTCATCCAACACATCTGCTAATGCCTTTTGTCAAATAAAAATTAAAATCATGAATTTTCGTTCAAAGCACATAGGTAGTTTTCTGGAGAAAGGAACCATGATCAATTAACTAAAACACAAATGCTGAAGATGACCTGAGGCGTGAATGTTCTTTCCTGCTAGCTCGCCTCTCTTTCCTGTGTGTTGTGTGTGCGCGCGCGTATTACACGCGCTGGTGGGGATGGAACTGCTGCGGGGCAGAACAAAGACTCATCCGATTGTTCTTTTCACAACAGGAAGTGGAAAGCTATTTGGACAATATGGATTAAATCAGGAATGTTTTAAAGGCACGGGAGGCCCATTCCTGCCCTCCCCTTTACCCCCCACCCCCGCGTTTTGCTAGCGCCCAGTAATTGAGATCACATGGAATCTGTCTGAACGTCCCAACAGTTCTTTGGGGGACTCAAATGAAAACGAAACACAAACAGAAGATTCCTCACACGGCTGAGATTTACAGCAGGCACGGAGCAGCAGCAGCAGCGACTGGTGGTGAGTAGGTGTGTGAGGATGCGGGACTGAGGCACTTTGCTCTACGTGTGCGTCTGTATGCGTGCACACGCGTGTCTTGAAGAAAGCCTTCTAGTCCGATTTTTATGTGCTTGTCCTTCCCACCCACCATCTATTTCATCTACATGCAGTATATCCAGGGTGGCTCCGCTGGGCTGCCGCGTCATCTCCGAGCACTTTTCGAGCGTTTCCAAACCCGGGCCGGGGGGGCGGGGGTTTGCCGGCACAGGGCGCGTTTTCCCTTACCTTGCCGCCGCGGGATGTTTCTTCTGTTAGCCGTTAAGTGTCCGATGCAACACACCAGCAAGAGCAAAGCCAGACTGCGGGAGCAGCAGCAAGATCGGCAGTGTACATCCATTCGGCTCAAATCGGATCGGCTCCAACTCCAGCCCCCCCCCCAAAAAAAATATTCTTTTAAAAAAATCAAAGTTTGAGCGAATTCTGCAGAGCCGTGTTGAAGAGGTTGGATTTACAATCCGAATCAATGACACTGAAAGAGTCTGGATAGTATGAAGATTGGGGGGGGGGGGGAGAAGCTGAGAGACAGCCGCAAGTCTTGAGTCTGCGGAAGCCAGACGAGACTAAGTGGGGTTGGCACGGAGCAGAAGGGGTTTTACACACGCAAAAGGGCGGAGACCTGCCCTTTGATGGGACTAGACAGAAGCCCTCGTAATGCCAGGCGCGCAGTGACTCCAGACGCTGCTCCTGTCGCTCTCCTTCCCGCGGGATCAGAACTAGGAACGATCCAGAAGGACGCCCGCGCGCCTTCCCCTTGCGAAGCGTGCCTCCGCTGCCTCGCTGAAAAGGGAATCCGCACCCCTGCGCGCAGCGCGCAATTCCACCCTCTCCTCGAGCAAAACGACGGATCCTTCCCCGAAGAAAAAACAGAGGCACGGGCCTTCTCTCTCTCTCTCTCTCTCTCTCTCTCTCTCTCTCTCTCTCTCTCTCTCAGGAGGCGTCCACACCCTGCGCTCCTTCCTTCCCTGAGCCTGCGACCTCGTCGGGCAGGGCCTAAACAGGCTCCCCTCCTCAAGCAGTCCCTGCCTCTCCAGCCTGAATGTTCTGGCCAGTTTCCTCCTCCGTAGCACCAAATCGCAGGATCAGGTTGCCAGATTCTCCAAACAGTGAAGTAGAACAGCGGCCAGTTTAAACCCTTTTCATTTGAAACTTTCCATTTGCAAAGGGCTATTTCTTTTTTTAAAAAAATTAAAATACAGTATTCTTTATATCCTGCCTTTCTTCATTAAAAAAAAAATAAGAAAACAATCCAAAGAGGCTAATAGTCACGATGTTGCTCATTTTCAAAATAAGCCACGTTTCAGGGGCTTAGGCTCAAAGGTTAGAAATCTTGCCCAAGGCAGCAAGAAGAATCAGTGTCACAAGTGAATTTAAACGAGGCTAGTTTCCAAGTACCTTTAACAGAGTTAGATAGAGGGACAGTTTGGATGAACGCCCTCCATGCAGTTAGCCAAACTAATGTGGAAAGGAGGGGAGGAACTAAGATATGCAGTTATTGCGTTGGACCAGTTCTGGTGCTAAAGTATCATCCTAACCCACTGCTTGGTAAGATGGGATGGCCTTTGACACCTAAAGAATAGTAGTGATGGTGCCAGGCAAACATGCCTCAGGCAGGAGTTCCACAGGTTGGGTGCCACCTCTGGAAAGGCCTTCTCTGGTAACCACCTGCCTAACTTCAGCAGGTGGGGGGGTCACCTGGAGAAGGGCCTCAAAGGAAGAGGTAGGTAGGCTCTTAAGGAGGAGGCGGTTCTTCAGATTTTCACATTGCACATAACACTAATATTTTGCACATTGTTTTGTGAATAATTGCACATCACTGTTAACACAAAAAAGTCATTTTTTCAAACTAGCCAATGCAGGTTACACACACACACACACACACACACACACACACACACACACACACACACGCCAGTTCAGTCCTCCTGAATGACAAATAGTTCTATGGAAGTACATAAATTCTTTGACTTCACTTTGTAGACAATGAACTGGATTACATGGAAAAGACACTGCTCTGGAGAGAAGAGTTATTCTACAGTAAGAAAGTTTCCCTTCAAAATACCCGGTACTTAACAACCCTGCCTGGGAGGAACCCTCTGCCCTCCACTGTTTAGAATGAAATGATATCCTTCCTGCCAAGAACCTCCAACCCTATCCAAAACCACCCCTTCAGAAAGCAAAGTTCGCTTCCCAAAGGACATTATTAGAATCCTGACTCCACTACTAGGTCTACTACATTCTCTTTTTTTTTCCCACATAAGATCAGAGATAAGATATTTCCTACAAAACAGAGAATGTACAATCAGCTCCCATCTCTCCTGGGCTTAATTTGCAGCCTGGTCTACACATGCAGCAGAATATGGTGAGAATGATACGCCAGTCTGAGGTGCTAGAATCAATAGTACACCTATGGCCTTCAGGGGGAGTCACTTATCTAAATGGTCTCCTAGATACAAACAAACAAAAAACCTTCCTTGCAAGTAGAAACCTAGCACAGCAGGAAACAAGATGACCAAGAAACATTCTCCCTAATGTGCAGTTTTCCACTTGCAAGGGACTTTTTTCTGGGGAAGGAATTCAAAAACAGCACCCCCTTGCCTGCAGTCTGACCTCTGAGTAGTACTTTCTATTCTACCTCCTCATTTTGCTGCAAATGTAAACTGGGCCAGAGCTCACCGGAGTTTATATCCCAGAATTTATTGTTGTTTTTTTCATGGCCAGGCAGCCCTGGAACATTTGCAGCCCGATACTAAACGTGATTACTTGGGAACGAGTCCCACTGAGCTCAACAGGACATAAGTCCTAGTAAGTAAATATGCTTAGGATGTTCGCCATGAAGTACCAATAAAGACAGAGTGTCGAGTTACCCCATCAGCCTGGGCGTTTAAATCTTCCTTTATTTATCTTTTCTCTTTGCTCCGAACACATAAAGCCTGATGAAGCCTATTGAGTAAACATGTAAGCCTGATGTGGATCAAACACACACTTCTGGTCTTTTTCATCAGCTGCTTAGTCCAATAAAAGGCATCATCTCAGTAGCTCTGGGAGGTTCCCCTGTGAATTCCCTCAACCCATCTTGACGTTTAATAATAATAATAACAAGCATTTGTATAACGCTTCTGAGTGTGCAAAGTGCTTCCGGTATAGTCCCTTGAGTTTCAGGATAGATGAAAGGCAAAATATAAATGCAGCAAATACATCTTGATATCACAGTGATAACAGCCCTATCAGATATGTCTGTCATTATCTGGGTGTTGCAGATGGGCCAGGAGCTTGCCTGAAGCCACTTATTGCTATTATGAAAAAAAGTTCTCAAAGCAGTTTACATAGCAAAGGGATCAGAAGAAGAGGAGGCCCTGTTCTACACAGGCTGGCAATCTAAGCAACAAAGACAAGGGAGACACCAGCAGAGAAGTGTCAAGGGGCACACTGATGTACAAGATGCTTTGCAGGGAAGGATGAATGAAATAGGGGCAATTTCTCTCCTCCTGCTCAGGGCTGCCTCTGGTGGCGGATGGGCGCAGCGCAGGCAACACCCAATGGCCATTGGGCAGATCCAGAACTGCCTCTCCTTGCCTCCACTTGTCTCCTCTGTGGGCTTTGCTCAGCTGCCCCCTTTTCAAATACAGTAGCAGAGCCAGCCAAAGCAAGAAAGCCAAGAGAAATACTGACCCACTTCCAAAGAAAGAAGTTGTTTGCCTTCAGTGGAAGTGGGGTGATGCGTCTCCTGACGTCCTTCCACCAGCTCTGCTGCTGTCTTTGAAAACAGAGCAGCAGAGGTTGCAGGTAAAAGCTGCCTCCGCTGCAGGAGGTGGAAGGAGGTTGTCGCTGTTATGCCCGTGCCTGTGGTCACCACTAACCCGCTGCTGCCACCTCCTCTTCTCCTGACTGGGTGGGAAGAATCCAGCATCCTACTGCAACCTCCTCCTCCTCCTCTCCTGGCTAGACAGGGAGCATCCAACCATTCCACTTCCTCCTCCATCTTCTATTCTGGTCAGATGGGGGGGGGATTCAGCCAGCACAGAGGAGGTGGCAATGGCAGTAGAGGGTGCACATGCATGCACACTGCAATAAAACAAGGGGAAGCAGTGTGTGTGTGTGTGTGTGTGTGTGTGTGTGTGTGAGAGAGAGAGAGAGAGAGAGAGAGAGTTGCATCAGGAGTGTAGGCTCATGGGGGATGGCAAAATTGGGGGGGGCAAGGCAGCACATTACTTCTTGGGAGGAGAGCAATGACAAATCTGGGTAAAATAATTAAGAACAGAGGCATCACACTGACAACAAAGGTCCGCATAGTTAAAGCAATGGTATTCCCCATAGTAACATATGGCTGCAAGAGCTGGACCATAAGGCTGAGCAAAAGATCGATGCTTTTGAACTGTGGTGTTGGAGGAAAATTCTGAGAGTGCCTTGGACTGCAAGAAGATCAAACCAGTCCGTACTCCAGGAAATCAAGCCAAACTGCTCACTTGAGGGAATGATAGCAAAGACAAAACTGAAGTACTTTGGCCACATAATGAGAAGACAGGATACCCTGGAGAAGATGCTGATGGTAGGGAAAGTGGAAAGCAAAAGGAAAAGAGGGGCCGACCAAGGGCAAGATGGATGGATGATATTCTGGAGGGGACGGACTTGACCTTGAGGGAGCTGGGGGGTGGCAACGGCCAACAGAAAGCTCTGGCGTGGGCTGGTCCACGAAGAGTCGGAAGCGACTGAACGAGTAAACAACAAAGGCAGCACATCCAAACTACCATTTTGGGTGGTGGACCAGCTGAGGCTGCCGCCGCCCCTGCTAAATCAAAGAAACCCCACTGCTTTGAAGGTGCATCTCTGTGGGGTTAGCAAGTTGATGGCAAAGGTGAGATTCAAGCACAGCCTTCCTGAGCATGGCTCCGTCTCCTATAGCACAATTCTATGCACGTCTTCTCAGAAGTAAGTCCCATTGTGTTCAAAAGGGCTTACTCCTAAGAAAATGTGCACAGGATTGCAGCCTTAGCCACTGCATGACACCAGCTCTTCTGACAGTGCCAGATCCAATTACCAGTGGATATATTTTTATGGCAAGTACAGGTGTCCCCCGCTTAACAACTGGGATAAGTTCTGGAAATCCCATCATATAGTGAAACCGTCATTAAGCGAGTCCTCAGCACCATCTAGTGGCCGATT
The DNA here is from genome assembly GCA_026170595.1 of Plestiodon gilberti rubricaudatus. NCBI lineage: Eukaryota > Metazoa > Chordata > Lepidosauria > Squamata > Scincidae > Plestiodon > Plestiodon gilberti. The sequence continues at coordinate 18,684,368 of JANXHW010000002.1, read as the reverse complement.
GTGGTATAACATGTAAAACCAGTACAGTACAGTGTAATGCAATGTAAGACAGTAGAGTTGTAATAGGGAATGAATGGCAAACACAGTGTACATTAGGAGTGTAGCACAAAGCACAACAAGATTTCTATCTGTCAATGTAGGTAGAAACACACACACAAACACAGAGAGTTAAAGATGACTTTTTTGGCATTTAATATACAGTACTGTAGCTTTAATTCATTGTTTACACTTTAGGAACCTCCGTCATATATGTGGATCGTCATTAAGTGATCCGTCATTAAGGGGGGGAACACTTGTACTGTATCTTTTTTATCTATGCAATCATCTGTCCCAACTAGTAGTCCCTCCAGCAAAGAGCATCATTTCCCACCACACCCTTCCATGCTAGGGCATAATCACCTGCTCTTTCCACCTGGATAAGGGCCTCTATTCCTCACAGTCTCTTTAGAACCACAGGATCATTCTAGAACTCAGCCTATGAGGATTTTCTGCAGAATGTTGAATTAAGCCAGTTAATTGGATTTGTCTTCGCTGTGACATCCTGGTGACTGAGCCAGCCGCCCCCCTCACGGTACAAGCCCTGGAGTGGAGGAAGCTGCGGTTCCCCTTTGAAACACATGTACTTGAAATACAGCCCAGTGAAGTCGACGGGGCTTCTGACTGAGTAAATGTGGTTAGAATTGAGTCGTAAGTGTCCTAGTGGATACAGAGTTAAGCAGATAAATGCATTTTAATCTTCCCAGATGGAAGCTGAGTCTGCTCCAGCCACTCAGACTAATATAGAAACCTCCAGGAGGATTAGTGGTGAAGAGGAGGAGGAGTGGGGGGGGGGGGCAGCTGCTGTGCAGGAGTGGGGGAAGGGAGTAGCAGCCTGCAGGTCACAATTCTAGAGCAGTCCACCAATGAGAGGGGAGCACCACTGAGAAAAGAGGAGACACACACAAACTGACAAGGTGATAAAACTGATACTTGACAGGACGGTTTTAAAAAAGAGGTGTACAATAGGCTGGATAAATGCTTCCCCCCCCCCCCCGGGCAGGGGACCCTACACATAGAACATCAGGGTATCAGGGGCAAAGCTTGGTTTTCTCTTTTCCCTGATATTTAATTTTCTATGTGCAGGGAGTTTTGTATACCAAAGGGTACAGCAGTAGTATGAAGTGGTCAGTCACTCCAGGAAGAGCTGTACCACCTCATCTGCTGTCTGTGTGAATTAAGAAGACAACACGGAAAAGTCCCTTTGAGGAAGGAGCTGGGGCAACTCTTAAGAAGGCTGCATACAATACCCCTCCATTGCTTGCTCCTGAATGCATGCTCATCACTTCGGTGGATCCAATATAGAGGCTCCTTGATTCTTACTTTATTGCAACGCTCTGGCTGCAACTTTACCCACCATGCAATCATGTCTTTAACTGCGTGTGAGAGAATCCATAAGACTCAAGATTTAAATTGTTTGTGTTTAAAGGCTCTCCCAAAGTCAGATTACAAAGTTTGAACGTGTTTTGGAAAATCAACAGGTCAAAATTAGAAGTCTGCAATTTCAATCCGTTTGCACTTCATGTGCAATTTAATTTCAGCTTTCGCTGAGTCAGGCTGCTTTCAAAACATCTGAACGTTCAATGCTCTCTGTGGGATGTGGCTTCTGCTCCAGCTGCACAAGTGGGAGCAGCGAGGCGTGGCCAAGAGCCGACTGCCACGGCGCTCAACAGTGACGTCCCCACCAGGGGCCGGCCAGCCAAGGGAGAAAGGTGGGGTGAGAGGAGCTGGGGAGACACCAGCTGCTGGCCTTCTCGTTGACAAGGGGCTGGGCAGCTGGTGCCAGCCCATAAAGGGTGTACCGGAGTGACAGGCAGCAGGGGAGGAGGAGAGGAGAGACGAGAGTGAGCAGAAGTGAGGACAGAGGAGGATGAGGGGAACTGAGAGGAGACCAGGAGAAAAGAAGGGGGCAAGGGAAGAAGAGGAGAAAGAGGTGGCGCAAAGAACTGGGAGAAGAGTCGCAGCACAGAGGGAAGGAGCAGGGGGAGAGGAGGGGAAGCCTCCCTAGTGAGAGGTGAGGTGGTCCCAGCTCTGCCCACCCAGGAGCAGCAGCAAGGGGGGAAGCCTCCGAGGGACCCTTCTCCCAGCTACAGACACCTGCAGCCATTCCAGAGCCAAGGGCCGGGTATCTCGACACCCCCTGCCCACCAACTGGGAAGATTCGACACTAGGGGATCACTAGGGTTGGAGGGTGACCCTCCTGTGCCCCAGCATTTCTTTCCCACTAGTTAAGCACCTCACAACCTCTCCTATTTGGGGTGAAATCAGTCATATAATTGTCAATGTAGTGGAGGCTGTTTCACTGGTCTACATTTTACTGTTCTGAGGTGAGCTTTAAAAGAACTAGGTCAACATGCTGCCATCGTATCAGGTAAAAATCTGGCTCTGGAGGGTTCCTATTGGTTGGCACTTCTGTGATCATTGATTCATGGCCACCAGTGTCAATCACTGGGACAGTTTTACAATTAAAAAAACAACACAATTTTGTTTTCCAACAAGATGGCTGGACAGGTACATTAGTGATAGGAGGACCTCATGCATTCATCTCATGCATCTAATTTAGACTGGGTCCTCTAAAAGCGGAGACTATTCCAAGTAGACCCAGAAAGAGTGAAGCGGCTGGGCCAAAGCCAATAGGACGTCCAACTGTGGATGTGTCTGAGGTTGAAAGGAAAATCCAATGCTGCAAGGAGCAATACTGCTTAGGAACATGGAATGTGAGGTCTAACATGAAAATGAGCGAACTCAGGGAGATAGTGGAGGACAGGAAGGCCTGGCGGGATATGGTTCATGGGATCACGAAGGGTCGGACACGACTTAACGACTGAACAACAACAACCTCTAAAAGCAGATGACTTTGGAGAGACAGTCCAAAATAATTCCTTTAAAAAAATCATTCTGAATGGTGGAGGCCTCTAGAAACCGGCACTCTTACAGCCCACTCCTAACTAACTTTCCGGGGCTGATGGAGCCATGCCAATGGAGCACGCCAATGGAGGGGGGGGAGTCATGGAGCGCCATGGGATGGCGCGCCAATGGAGCCATGCCAATGGAGGGGGAGTCATGGAGGTCTTCTCAAGGTCAGGGAATGTTTGTTCCCTGCTGCATTGTGGCTGCATTGGCACTGGAAAGTTGGTTAGGATCAGGCTGTTAATGATGGGATCAGGAATGCAATGTGGCCCCAAAGCCTCCGAGGCTCCAGTGCTACTTCCCAGGAAGGGACCAGCCTCACCATCACCACCACCCACTTTGTGATGCATGTTGGAGCCAGGCGACTGTTGGAGGAGGCCTCATCCATGCCAGGAATGGCACTGAGCCTACAGAGACCTTGGATACTGCTGCACATGTGTGGCATGTTGTCCAGGTGGCTTATTGTTCTGACAGTATAAGGCCCCTCCATACGTTCATTTATTACAAGTACAGGAGCCTTGTCCTCCCCTTCATCTGGTTATCCTAGAGACAAACACAGGAAACTGGACATATATGGTTAAAAACAAAAAGTGGGTCACAGGTGGTCCTTGAAGGTGGGCTCTGGGTTTGGGAAGGTCTGGGGCCAGTGCGTTAAGCACTATTTCTGTTTTCAGGCTCTGTGTAAGAAGTGGCCAGCCCTGGGAGATGCAGAGGAGCCCTTCCATTTGCAAGCAGGTAAAGCAGAGTCTGCAAATGTATGTTAATGGATTCTCTGAGCTTCGCTGCTATGGGCTCTACGTCTTGCAGAGCTGACTCATGACCTCTGAAGTTGGCGCATAACCTTCTGTCTGACTACATTAGGGCTGCAGTAACCATTGCAGAGGAAGTATTAGTGCTGTTCCAAAAGTCACCGTGTCCCCATAGTGTAAATTAAAATAACGGCATTTGCAGGAGCAACATATTTGAAAAACCATGTTTAAAGGAGGAGTGGGGGGGGGGGAATGCTGCCAGGATTCTATTTATTTTTAGGAGTGCCAATTATGAACCCCCTAATTTCCGCTTTGTTCTGTTGAATTAAATTGTGCCTTTTCATAAAGCCAAGATGTCTAAGTCGTTAGCAGGCTGCATATTAATTCCTTTTATTTCATTTTGCACACCTGGTTTTTTCCTTCATCTTCTGGGAAACGGTTTGCCTTGGAAGATCTTGCTTCCAATCCCACACAACAGGATATTTCATTGAAAGCCGTCCGGCAACAATCAGGGAGTCTTATTCTGTGGGTGGCTAAGTGAGCTGCCTGTGGCTTAGAAGGAATAGCAGTCTGTCCAGTGGGCTTAGCAGAAACTTTCTTTTGTGATTGATGGAAAAACAGACTCATCTCTGTCTCGCGGAGGATCTCTGTGAAAGAGCCATCTGACTCAGTCCGTGTTGTAAACACAGGTGGAGTTTGATTTATCTTACGCTATTCATCGCATTAAAAGCACTGAGAGGAATGGAAACTCGTCAAAATGAATCCATTGCTATTCTGCTCTGGCACGAAATAAGAATGTCAGTGGTTTTCAACTAAGTCTTCAGGGAACCTTTTCTACACAGATTTGTCTACTCAGGAATTCCAGCACATCTGCCATGGAACTCTTCCGTTAAGGATTCTGGGGAATGTTCTAGACTAGCATTCTAGAATGACAGAGCCCTCCAGATTATTTGATTCCAGAATACGTCTGCAGTGACACAAAGGGCAGAGGATGTTGTTATACTTCTCTACTTATAGTAACTTTTCCCTTGCAAGTATTTTTTTTTTAGGTTTTGTTGGTTTAATTTCATCCCAGAAGCCGAGGGCAAGTGACAACATTCTGATAATTGCAGACTGAAAAATAATAGACATGTACGATGTATTCAATTACAATGACCAGAAATCCCTTGCTTACTTCCAGCAGCTTGATCCTTGACCAAAGGAAAGTTTCTCTCAGTGCTTCTAGAAAACACTCAGCCTTTCTTTGAACGCTGGGGAAAGGAAGTTCAAAGCTGAGGAACCATCCCCAAGAATGATTTCCTGAATACCTTTGCTGTGGCAACTTACTACATCACTCCACCTGGGTTCTCACAACAGCTGCTTAGACACCACTGGAAGTGTCGCTGCTTCACCCTACCCTGTGCCATCAGGGTAGGGTGAGAAGACACAGGTCATTGAGGGAGGAGCTCATGCTGAGTTTCCCTACTTCCTGTCAACATTACTCCAATTTCCTGTGGAACGATACTGACATAGGGAGAAACTGCAACATGGACCCGTCCCATTTGGCCCATGTCTAAGGATCAGCAGTTTCCATGCCATCAGCGTAGATTATATAGAGAAAGGTGGTACTGAGAACATTACAAACTCTACGATCCCTATCAATGGCAGACCTCTTTGGGAGCCATAGAATTCTACTGCAGTGCATACAAAAGGTTCAGGGTTGGATGGGTTAAGCAAACATCTGCTGGTACAATCCTACTATTTACTCCTGGGACCAGGCAAGGAGAGAAATAAAATCAAAAGAGGACGGTTCTTTTTAGGAAGATGGAGAGAATATTGTGTCTGTAGGACCTGAACTTGGCTATGCCAACAGCAATGAAAAGAAAAGCTCAATAAGCTTCAAATTAGTTTCATCCAAAGCACAGCATGACATCTCAGAGATGTGAGACCCACAAAGCAAGTTTCTGTCTGTTATTTCTTCTTCTCAAGCTGCATTTGGAAACCTGTAAAGATCAGACAAAGTGTTTGTTGATGATGTTGGTTTTTTTCAGATGAGCTTAACTTTGTTCTTTACTTTTCCTGTTTTGGATACCAATTTCTGCTTTTCGGAGTTCTACTGAAGCAAAGCAGAGAACACCTTAATTGTCATAGTACCGAGTTCCTTATGTCTACAGTACTGGATGAGAAGGATCCAGCATTAATGACAAAGGGCATCATTCTCAACCTATTAATTGATTTGTATCAAACTGAACGCAACTGGCCAGGTCACCGGCTTGATTGCCTGGAGCTGGCAGATGGCAGCAATGTCAGTCTAGAAGCTTATCCTCCACTTCATATGGCCTACATCCAGTTGCTATGGGCCTTGGGCAAAGCTCCATTCTGGGTCCCCCATGATGCTCCCCACTTGCCCCCTGATGTGTGCTACCACTGCCTCGGTACTGAGTGTTCAGCAGTCAGCTTGGCCAGGTGGGCCCTTTGAGTTGCTACTGATGCCACCACTTCCTACATCACAGCCTTAATAATGGCCTGATCCTATTTGGACACTGCACTGGCGTCACACTGAAGCCGACATGACACCTGTCATATCCTGAGCCTGGCCTGGCAATGCCATACCATACTGACAGTGCACCAATGCTGGCACAACAAGGGCCAAATGCCAAGCCTGTCCTGGCAAAGCAATGTTGGCACAGCCTCTCCCAGTAACACCCCCCCCCCCAGCATCCATAGAAAGGACGACACAGCCTGTTATCCACAGAGTGGCATCCAGATGTCAGCGCATCATCTGTGTGATATCTATGTGTCAACGCACTGAAGTCCGTATGTCATTCATTTGACATCACTGTGTCATCAGTGTGATGTCCAAGGAGCCAATCACTGCATCCAATCAACCCCAATACTGGTCAGAGAAGTGCCGTCAGGGTGAACGGACGGTGAACAAGGGGCAGGGTCAATGAGTGTCCAATATGGGGGGGGGACACACACCCAGACAGCCACTAGGAATGAACAACATAGACAAGGAAAAGTATGGGGTGTTGGTGGGTCTTTAGCAAGGCTGCATCAAGGACCAAGTTGACCTATCCTGTTTTTGCGAGACTTGAGAGCATTGCATTGCAGGGCTCAAGGTAGCAAGAGCGCCAGCCATTCAAACCTTCCTGATTCAAAGAGGGGTCTTGCAGATAGAAAGAGGGCTATGAAACCAGCCCTAGCAGGCAAGGAGGCAATAGCCTTGAAGGGAGCAGGGACGAGCTACGTTTCCGGGGGGGGGGGGGGGGTTGCACTTATAGCCCAAAAGGTACACACTGTATCCAGCAAAGGGGGGGGGGGATCGGAAGGCTTCAGAAGGGAAAGAGGATTTAAATCCCGTTACCCCTCAATAAGCTTCCTGCTCCGCAATGGGTCTCCTCGGACCTGCACCAGCAATTTCATGGGGGCTACTATTGCTCATACACTGAATCTATTTCAGCCCTTGTCATTTGGAACCATCTGGACCCCAGGTGGGCTTCTCTGATGAGAGGAAGAGTGAGATTACCTTGGGTTGCTCATATGAAGGTTGTTGTTTTTTTTTTTAAAAAAGCTTTCCTTCATTCCCCTTTCGGAGAATGGAAAAGGTAAAAGGTTTCACAATTTCTTCACCATGTAATCTTATCTCTGTTCTGTCAGTAACTTAATGGTGTATTGATTAGATCGTGCAACCAACTATTTCTTTTTAAAAAGGCATTATTACTCTTTCAAGGCAAACATGAAAAACTACTTTTTAAAAAGCCCTTTTTCAGTTTTATGATATTTCAAAAGCTTCTCGGAGGTTTTATCGAGTTCCAGAGACAGCCTGAATTAACTCGACAGTATTCATCTTGTGTTTCAGAGAGGGCAAATTAATCTTGGACAGAAGGAGCTTCCAGCAATCAGAGGAGAGCACAACGGTGGGGTTTCACAGATGTATTCTTTCAATGGTTACTTGAAGGCACCTCTAATTAAACATAAAAAGAGATGACATGATTTCAATGTCTCTGTACGACTCATGGTGAAGAAGTGGCACAGGACGGAATATATTCTGTCTCAGGCTATCTTTGAAATTGACTGTCAGTTCTCAACAGCAGGACCTGGAGTTGGTATGTGGTTGTCTCCTGCACGATGCAGGGTTCTACTTGCAGAAGCTTGCAGTGACAAATGCAGAAATGTTTTAGATGATCAAGAACTCGAAGCAACCAAACAAGGAGCTAGAGAAATGCAAAAACTACCCAGGTGAATCACTGCTGCATCTGTTGATTTCTGGAGAATACAGGATGAGCCTGCTGGATCTGACCGAACATCTACTGAAGACAGCATTCCCCCAGCCCCCGCACTGCTCGGAGTGGCCTTACCTGCTCCAGCACGTGCAGGGCCTGGATGCAGCGTGGGCTCTTCTCTGGGTGTTCAAATGTGCCCTATGGCACGCACATTTGTGATACCCGTGATAGGATTGTGCCATTACTCTATGTTGTTTTTATTTTGTTGTTGTAAAGATATCTTGGGCTCTCCTACTTGGACAGAAAAGGTGGGGTGTAAAAGAGAACCTGTTTCCTGTTGTCACTCCCTTGCATCTTGTTGGCTGTGTGCTCTCGGAGGCATCTGGTGGGGCCCCTGTGAGATACAGGAAGCTGGACTAGATGGGCCTTTGGCCTGATCCAGCAGGTCTCTTCTTATGTTCTTATAAAACAGCAGCAGAACAACACAAAAGCAGCAGAGTCCGCAGATAAAACAACAGGGGGAAAAACATGAAAAGGATCTCAAATACTTTGGTGAGTACAGGAGAAGATAGACTCTCCCCAGCATCTAAAGCACCTAACAAAGATGGCTGCAGGCAAAATCCAGGGAGTTTCATAACTAGGGTGATAGCAACCCATAGTTGTTAGTTCCCTCCCAGTATATGGCAGACCTTCCTTCTGTCTGTTTAGGGCATCTTAAGGGAAACAGCACCTGTTTTTAAGGGACAATAGCTGTGTTTGGTACAATAGCACCAAAACAGACGCATCGGCAGCTGCTGTGTAGTTATGCTCAGCATCGGAGGCTTAGACTGCAATCCCATACACACCTGAGAATAAGCCCCACTGAACACAGTGGGGTTTATGTTGCAGTAAATGCATATAGGAGTGCGCTGTAAGTCTCTTTGACTGTATCGCCTTTACATACACACTTCTTCCAGTGGTGTGTGATAATCTTAAAGAGATGGGAAGGATTTGTCTTAACTCATGCAAGGCCTGCTCAACCACATAAACATTCTAAAATTCAATTTGGCATTCCTGTTGTTAGGACAATGAGACGTAAATGAACACACAAACATATTAGAAATCTCCCTTGTGCTCTTTGAGGAATGCAAACAATAGATTTGCAAGCTTTGTTGGAGGGCTATGCACTTACTATTGCTGTCATATAAAGTATATAACCTCACCCAGCTCCTTTCTCTTTCTTGTTCATTGTGTGTGTGTGTGTGTGTGTGTGTCTGTGTGTGTCTGTGTGTGTTTGTGCACGTGCACACGTGCATGTTTTTGGCTTGTTTGTTTCTCAGTTAATAATCATGTTAGGACCTTGCAAATAGATAGACTGCTCAAGATAAATATTGTACCTACAGTATTACTATAATTGATAAAAAATTATTGTTGCAAATGCTAAATTATAACATTTCTTTAAAAAAATCCTTAACAAAAACAAACTGCAAGCAATTGAGGAGAACTGGCAAAAGAGAAAAGGAATTTTAGCAGGAGCAAAAGTAGGGAAAGAAAGTGGGTCTCATAAGTGAGATGAGAGAGCATCCCATTCAAGACTGCTCCAGTTTGTCAGATGTGGGACTAAAAGTATTGCTTTTAGTAGGAGCAAGTTCCCTGTGGGAACGGACAGACAGACAGGTTTGGGTTGGGACCTCTAAGATGAAAACTAAAAGAGCCTGAGTAGAAAGAGGCATAGTCAGAATGGGTTTGAACTGAAATACGGTACATAGGTATACATCAAGTACACTTGATGGCACACCTGACTCCTGGCATGGCGCAGACTGTCTAAGAGCCCAATCCATGCTTACTGGCCAACATTGTCCAATGTCACCCGCTGCTGCTAACTGCTGTAAAGCCTGCATAAAAGGCACTCCGACAGCGCACTACTCAGCGCACAGCCGGGAGTGCCAGTGGGAAGGCCTGCAACTTCCCACCCACATCGTCGCATCCCCTGCCACTCGCCACAGCAAGTAAGTCAGCGGAAGGGGCGGGGTGGGTGGATCGGGTCCAGGAAGGGGGTGGGCTCAGTAGCAGAAGCAGCAGCCAAGTCCTATCCCCCTTCCCAGACCCGATCCCATGGCACAGGTCCACACAGACCTGCGCCTGTTATTCCACTAGCAAAGGTTCGAGTAGACACACACACTCCCATGCCATGGAGGCTTATCCCCAGGTAAGGCAACAATTGTTCCTTTACCCCAAGGAGACCTCCGCAACTGCCCGCCCCACACCATAGGATGCAGCAATAGCCATTTGAGTGCCGCTGCATCAGCAGGGGGGTGGATAGGATTGGGCTGCAAGTAAAGATGTGCACTACTCATCTAAGCCAGCTGTCGGTGGCTCCCATCTTTCAGCATCTCTAGAGGCAAAAGGGATGTCCAAAGGTAGTCAAAAAAGGCTACCTGGGTGATGTGGTCTCTGGAGAGTGCCCTTCTGCAAGCACTCACCGCAAGGACACGTACAGCCTGGACGTTTTCAAAAAAGCACATACGATTAATTTCTTTTAAAGAACTATGATTTCAAAGAAACCCATTCTTCACAGAGACCTAGAGCTAAGCCACATAAGCTGGGGTCGGATCCCTCAAAGCGATTTCAAATATACAAAGCGATCTGATGTCAGAACAGATGAGAACCGATATCTGGTGTCCGAGTGAAGCCCTCGTCTTGTCCGGCTTGCTAGCACTCTAGCAACTGCCTCGGAGACAGAACGTAGCCAGGAGAATTAATCCTCTTTCATCCCAAGGGGATTTGTGGAAGGTCAGAGTCAGTGCAGATATATGATCATCTGGAGGTTAAGTCAGACAGAGTTAAAAGAAACATCCCTGCTGGAAATGGCTATATCACTGTTAAGTAGCCTGGAATGCAAGAAAGTCCTGATCCTGGAGGGAAATTGTCGAGAAGAACCCGATTCGGCCATCGTCACAACGACAGAGCAGTCTCGCCCCTGTTCCCTTTCTTCCTGAAGACCCACTGGCTCTTAGCTTGCAGAATTTTTCTGGACTACGTTAGCATGTGGTTTCTCTATTAATCTGCCTAAGGGCTAAACTACACGTTACTTTTAACACGTTTGACCCTGTCAAGAGCCATCTCTGGTGGTGTGGGTGCGTTCAGTAGGGCTCTGGTCCAGTTCTGGGGTTCCCCAGGTCCCGAGGCACCGTCAACGGGGTCAAAAAGAAATGCAGCTCACAGCGACAAGCCTGACCGTTGCTGGCACGGTGACCTAAGGTATCTCCATTGCTGGGGCAGTGGGGCCAGCAATCCGTTTCTGCCAGAAAGTCTCCCGCGAGACTTTGAGGGAATGGAGGGAGCAGATGTAGCCAGTTGTGCAGGGTTTAAGCAGAGGGAGTGCTGATGGCGATGACTGCCTGCTAGAGAGCTATGTCTGAGGCACAGAGCAAAGCGCTGGAGCCAGAGGGTAGAAGAGGAAACCGGGTGCTACACAACCCACTTACGTCCTTGATCTGAGACAACCTGGAGGAGAACACATCGGGCAATGACATTACCCAGCAGCCCTTAAAAAGTGTGTGTGTGTGTGTGTGTGTGTGTGTGTGAGAGAGAGAGAGAGAGAGAGAGAGAGAGAGAGAGAGAGAGAGAGAGAGAGAGCCAAACTGCAGCATCGCAATCCTGATGGTGCACCCTGGCACACCATTTAAAGTAAGAAGAAAAATATCTCCAATTGGCCTATCTCAGCCAATTTAATGGAGAGCGAAGGAGTACTCAAACTGCAGAGTGACCCAACTTCAGATATTCCTGGATAAAACTGATTATTTGGACCCATTTCAGTCTAGCTGAAATAGAGAAGACCCTATTTAGTGGGCCTCAATTTGTGGAAGTCTGAATGAAAGCTGCAAGGTCTTGCGAATGCTCTGTGGTGACTCCCTCTTTTTAGAACTCCTGAAAAACTCCATCTTCACTACACCTTCATGTCGTGTCTTTCGCAGTGGACTTATGGGACAAAATGGCATCAGCCAACTGCCAAGACAAGCAGAGGACCACCACTACAAAAGTACTAGGAGTATTATTATGTTAAGGTCACGATATCTTAAGGCTCATCTTCCCCCTCTGAGCTTGCCTGCTCGCTTATGAACCAAGACCCTGCTCCGAGTGCCACTTTTTCGTTCTACTGATTAGACTTTTCCCACTTGTTCAGTTTTATTTCTGATGTTTTCATATTATATTTGGTGTTTTTATTTACAATCTGAAATTTGGTGAGTCCTTTAACATGGACTATAAGTATTTTAAAATACATAAATGCTTTTTGGTGGCTGTTTTTAGATTATGCAGACATTTTAAGAATGTGTGTGCTTTTTGTGTTTGTACAATTAAATCATAGATTAATTTTAAAAAAATACAGTCATATAAATAACAGCATGAGCCTATGCATGTCTACTCAGAAGTAAGTCCCATTCAAGTCAATGGGGCTTTCTCTCAAGTACGTGAGTTTAGAATTTTAACCTAAATGTTGTACAACACTGCAGATGTCCTTGGGGCTGAGCTGTTGTGATGTACAAATATAAAAAATTAAAGAACGCATGTGCATTTTCTCATTAGGCAATCATCACAGGTCATAATTTTCCAAGAGCACAAGTTGCCAGACCAAGTAATTGTTAAAATAGTTTCCTGCTTCCACCCCAATCCGGTCCTTAAACATAATTCTTTTCTGACTCAGGTGTGATATACAGTCAACAAAATCCCATCTCTCTCAGATTATCGATAGCAGTTTCTTTAGTTACTAGGCTGCATTTATACATCAGATTTGCCACTAATTCCCACATATAGCAGGCAAGATGGAAAAGAGAGAATTCACATTGCAGAAGTGCATTGAGTGCAAAGGGCCAGAAAGCTACTGGTGTATTCATAACCTGTTTCCCTGAAAATAAGGCATATATTAATTTTTTTCCACCCCAAAAATGCAGCATGTCTTATTTTCAGGGGATGTCTTATTATCAGGGAAACAGGGTATCAATAATTTAGCTGGGAACAAATGAATACAGAATTCAGCTCCTGAATATAATATGTATATGTATAAGGATGACTGGGGTTGTGTAGAGAGTAAATGAATAATGGGGATGGCAGTCATCAACTCTAACTAGCAGCCCGATCCTATCCTTTTCCCCCCATGGCATGCAGCTGCTCCAAAACAGGCTCTGCTGCATGCTATGGTGGTGGTGGTGGGCAGTTGAGAGGCTTGGGAGAGGTAAAAGAAAATATTTTCTCTTACCCCTCTGTAAGTCCCATGATTACCAATGGGTCTCCTCAGACTTGTGCCAGCTCTTTCAGGCCAGCCGGTGCCAGAACTCAAGCCCATAGCAGCAGATCTGAGTGACCATTCCTTTATTGGTAAGTTGCTGGTTAATAATGTTGATTGAACCAACTCCAGCTGGTTGACCAACTGCATCCACCACTGGATCGGACAGACCTGGCTACAGTTACCCAGGCATCTCCTTCCGCAGGAAGCTGCCCATCCTGTGACATCATCTCAGATGGCCCTATTGCAGGCACAGTCACCTTTTGATGTCACCTTTTGATGTCACCTTTTGATGACTGGCAGCAACCTATGACAGGGCTTTTTTGGTTGTGGCACCTGGCCTGTGGAATTCTCTCCCTTGGAACTCACATGTCACCTCCTTGCTGGCCTTCCAGAGGGGTCTTAAGACTTTTTAAATTCCGCCTTGCTTTTAATTAGGGCTCTTTGGTTTGTTGTATGGCTGATTTTTAGTGTGATTTCATTGTGATAGCTTTATTGTTTTTTATTGAATTGTTTTATCTATTCACATAAGCTACCTTGAACTAGGAGATCAAATCAGTCCATCCTAAATGAAATCAACCCTGACTGTTCCCTGGAAGGACAGGTACTGAGGCTGAAACTCAAATATTTTGGCCACCTAATGCGAAGAGAGGACTCTCTGGAGAAGACTCTGATGCTGGGAAAGATTGAAGGCAAAAGGAGAAGGGAAAGGCAAAGGATGAGATGGTTAGACAGCATCATCGATGCAACAACATGAAAATGAGCGAACTCAGGAAGATAGTGGAGGACAGGAAGGCCTGGCGGGATATGGTTCATGGGATCACGAAGGGTCGGACACAACTTAACAACTGAACAACAACAACCTTGAACTCCCACAAGAGTGGAAAGAGAGGGTATATACAGTAAGTTATTCAAATCAATTGATCAGTCCAGGTCTGAGAGTTGAATGAAGGCACCTTTGACGTGCAGGGCCTCTTTCTGGGAATATAACGTGAGGAAGTGGATCGTCAAGGGCTTCTTTGCTGCCACTTATGAACTACTTATAAACTTGTGAACAAAGCAACTATTACACAAGCACCATAAGTGTCCAGTGCCTCTCATCCAAAGGAAATGAGACAGTGCTGTCCTTGAAACTTGTCAATGCTCAGGGAACTGGTGATGGATAATGGTATATTTATATACACTTGAGAAAATATCTGCAACTGCTCTTATACCAGCTGTTGTGTCACACAACTGGAAGCACAGACAGATTTGTCCCAACAAAAGCTGTGCACAGATTTGCCCCTTTGCATTCAGGATCATACATCAGTACTCTGAAAAAGGGGGCGGTAGTGTTCAGGGTAGTGTTCCCAGTGGATGATCGCCAAATTCTAATAATTCGGGAGAGGGAGGAAAAGATATCTCTCCAGTTCTGTATGCGTGCACAAGTGCACACGCTAGCCATTCAGGCTTGTTGAGCTGAAACCGCTTTTTGCACCTCCAGTTTAGTGCTAAGTTGTGTAACCAGTAGGCGCAGAAAGTCAACATCTGGCCACAGCCAAAAATAGCAGACTCATCAAAGGATTTTTGGAATAGCTCCACGGGGAAATATCCATTTGGCAATTACTTAACTGCACAGCAGATACAGGATAGGAAGAGAGGTTGGGGCATGTCTTCTTTCTCACCCTTTTTCTGCAGGAGATCTTTAAGAATCCCTAGCACATATCCTGAAGTTCAAGTTATATATATAGACTGTCAATGGGATCCCCTTATTTCATGAACAAGTTCTGACACAGAGCAGCTTATGAATTGTCCTTGCTCAAAGTTAGTGTCGCTGACTGCCTGGATAAAGAGATGAGAAGAGGGTTTGATCTATTCAGATTGGAACTGATAAAGAAATGAAGGGCATCACACTTCCACCCAGACCAATATGCTCCTAGTGAATGGATTGAAAAGGATGGGGTGGGGTGGGGATAAGTCTGTGGAAATAGAACTCTTAAGGATGCTGCAGTTAGATGCCCGAGCAGCCTGGTCCTACTGCTGCTTGCCCCCCCCCAGCAAGGTAGTAGTCCCTATCCTACGCTTTCTCAGCAGCAACTCAATAATGGTGCCGAAAAAGGAATAAAAGCAGCAACAACCACTGCCATTGGTGGCACATCCATTGCACCATGTGCCTTCTTCACCAATTAATTGGCCCCAGTCAACTCCCCTAGCAACTGCCCTTGGAAAATATCAGTCACCAAGCAGGACTCTTTGGGTGGTAGTAACACTTGTCTTGACCATTCTTTTCCCTGCTTTCTCCAGATCTCTGCCAATAGCCCATGCTGTTGGAAATCCTGTAGCCCAGTATTTCCCAAACGTTTTCAACCTGCGGCTCCCTTGACCATTGGCCACAACTCCCTCTTACATTGATGCCTGCCGGTTGGCATTGCACTGTTTTCTGAGATGATTCCGTGGCACTCCACAGCTCCCCTGGCTGGTTTCCACGGCTCCCCTAGGAGCCACGCCTCCCAGTTTGGGAACCACTGCTGAGAAACATCATTTCTCCTTCTCTGTTCTAAAGCCTATGCACCAAGGAAGGTGCTTTCTGTACAATTCACGACTGATAGGAATGACCATGTGCAGCATCATTATGTTTTGAAGTTGCCTTATACCAGAGATGAGTGAGCAGGTTGATGTTTGCCTTAAAATGATTTGAAAACAATCTGCTCTTTTCGTCAGTATAATTGGAGGAAAAAATTGTCTAAGAACATAAGAAGAGCCCTGCTGGATCAGGCCAAGGGCCCATCTAGTCCAGCTTCCTGTATGTCACATTGGCCCACCAGATGCCTCTGGGAGCACTCAAGACAAGTTACCTGTATCCTGTTGCCAGGATACAGGTAACCTCCTTGCCTCCTCGCATCTGGCATTCTGAGACAAACTACCTCTGAAACCTGAAGGCTCCAAACAGTCATTGTGACTTGTTATCTGTGATGGTCTTTTCCTCCATCAATCTGTCCAATCCATTATAAAGACATGTAGGCCAGGTGCCATCACAGCATCCTGGAGCAAGGCGTTGCACTTGGAAAAATCAGTCACCAAGCAGCACTCCTTGGGTGGTAGTAAGACTAGTCTTAACCATTCTTTACCGACTCATTTAGATGCTCGGTAAATGCCTTTGCTAGCTTTCCCATCCCTCAAGCACCCTCCTCACCATCATTCCATTTTAAACTCACTGCTATCAATTTCTCAGCCAACAAAGGGGGGGGGAAGAGAAGTTTCCCATTGTTGTGGTGGAAAGTAAAGAGTGTGTTGGGGGTTGAAGGCTGTTGGGAGAGGCTGGTGAAGTGGGACTGAGATTCTTCAAGCTCTAGTTTGGAAGCCAAATTTTGGAAGTTTGAGTTTGTAAGCCAAGTTTTGGAAGTTTGCCTCCCCTTTGTGGAAGGGAACTCTGAACTCCCAAAATTCATTTCCAGAAAATGAACTTCAGCAATCCTTATGCCTTAATAAAGCCATTGGCCCATCAAGCTCAGTATTGTCTCCTCTGACTGATAGCAGCTCTCCCTGTCCTGAGATCCTTTTGGCTGGAGATGCCCGGGATTTGAATCTGGAACCTTCTGCATGCAAAAGGATATGGTGGATTGCGCTCTCAGTGCCAAAAGTCCTGCTCTGCAATGAAACTCACTTTAGGCAGGGGCTGTAGCTCAGTGGTAGAGCTTATGCTTTTTATACAGAAGGTCTCAGGTTGAGTCAAAGGAACCTCTAGGAAAGACTAGGGAGGACTCCTGCTTGGCACTCTGGAGAGACTGTCCTCGATGGACCAATGATCTGATTCATGACAGCGCACCTTCCTATGTTCACCATCTCGTCGACGTCGCCTGATCTGCCTCACAGAAAGAAACAGAAACAACAAGTGACAGATCTTGGTTTGCAGCCCACGCCACCCCTTCCTACAATTGATGTACACCAGAACATAAGGAACAAAACACCAGTCTGGCTCTACCCTGAGGTTAAACTGTATGCCTGGTGGAAGGAAGGTCTACCCCAGAGAGAGTGAAGGCTTTGGGTAGCTATTGCTGCTGCCATGTGTTCATCATAGTGATTGCCTGTTCCTGTGCACAATAGTGTTTTATGTAACTTTTTTTTTTCAAGAGCGCATTTCCTTGACAGTCTGTTTGCACCCTGATCCCTCTTTAATAATAGCCCTTGGACTCTGAATCTAAGAACTATGCCTTGTTCTTGGTTTGAATTTCCATACCCCACTGCTGCCACCCCCCACCCCCCTTTTTGCCTATAGCTGGTGAAATACATGGCGTTGTTCTATTACACATCCCCTCAACACAATCCCACGTTGTATTCTGCAAGCCTATATGCCCTGTGTTGTGAGAGGCGGCATTGTTTTGTAAAGGACCATTTGACTGGAGAATATAATGTATAGCTGAATGGTTGACAAGCAGCCTCATTGGATGTCTAATGTAGCATCCTTATTCCTAATAATCCAATAAAATGCAGATAGGGAAACACAGCCATTAAGCGTCACGTGCTGCACAGAGCATTAAAGGTAAAAAGGTAAAGGTGACCCCTGACAATTAAGTCCAGTCGTGTCCGACTCTAGGGTGTGGTGCTCATCCCCATTTCAAAGCCGAAGAGCCAGCGTTGTCTGAAGACGCCTCCGTGGTCATGTGGCCGGCATGACTCTCCTTGCTGCAGCACGTAGCATGCTGTTTACCTTCCCGCCAGCAGTACCTATTTATCTACTTGCATTAGCATGCTTTGGAACTGCTAGGTTGGCAGGAGCTGGCCAAGCAACGAGAGCTCACCCTGTCGCGGATTCGAACTGCCGACCTTTCGATCGACAGCTCATGGTTCAGCGGTTTAACCCACTGCGCCACCCGCTGGCCTTTTGCACAGAGCATTAATAAGCAGTAATTAATAGCAGCATTAATAATCAATAATAATTAACACAAATGGTGGGCACAGCGATATACAAAACCAAAAAGGCTTCTTTGCACTGAGAAGGTCAAATGGATATTTTTTTAAAAAAAATATTAAGTATCAAATAGCAAGTATTTTTCCAGGGTTAGGTGGTGAATGAAAGACGCAGACGTAAAGCTGCCTCATATCGAGGCAGCAAGCATTTGTCTGTCTTTCTGTTCTCAAAAGCCGTTCAACTTATCTACACCAGCAAAGTGTTAGACTAAAAGCTATGGTGTCTAGGCAATGGGAGGAACAGACAGAAATCAAACTGGTGCTGTTTACTAATACAAGAAGTATCAATTCTAGTCCCAATGCATTTCAGGCAATAAGCTTTTCATTAGAAAGCTGTATTAAAAAGATACATTAAAATATAATTAACCCTAGGAAAACAAAAATCATCTAACATAGAATGATCAGGCAATACCTCATACAATAAAACTTAAGAAGCAAATAGTAATTTTACAAAGAAATCATAACATGTTCCAAACAGGACTGAAATACAGTAGAGCAACAATGCCCCCAAACAAGCAAAAACAAAAACAAAAAACCAAACCCTGTAGCTTTAAACACAAACAACTAAGAAACAATCTAGGCTACAAACATATATACTAAATCAAACCATGAAGATATATAAACCAAGCAATTGTGAGTAAATATTTAATTCTCATAACTTTGTCAAGACTTGAAAATATGACAAACTATTAACATCATATTCCAAGAGTAAACTTATATGAAAAGTAGAGTTTTATACGAAAAGTAGCCCTGCTGGATCAGGCCAAAGGCCCATCTAGTCCAGCTTCCTGTATCTCACAGTAGTCCCACCAGATGCCTTAGGGAGCACACAAGACAACAACATTCCTGTATCCTGTTGCCACTCCCTTGCATCTGGCATATACCGTATTTCTTCCATTCTAAGGTGACATCAATTCTAAGGTGCACCTTTAATTTTGCTACCACCAGCAGGGAAAAAAAAAATTCCCCAAGGGTTTATGTGTAAATTGTACCCACAAAACACCACCTTCTTACTTATTACAGGGGCTTGTGGGGGCTTCGAGGAGGCCTGCGTGACCCTCTGCAGGCCTCCCTGATCTTCAGTTCAGCGAAAAACAGCTATTTTCGGGCACTTCCAGTTTTCGCGAAAACCGGAAATGGCTGAAAACAGCTGTTTTTCACCAAATTGAAGATCGGGGAGGCCTGCAGAGGGTCGCACAGGCCTCCCCGAAGCTCCTACCAGCCCTGGTAAGTAAGAAGGTGGCGTTTGGAGGGTGCAATTTAAATTCATTGATTCTAAGACGCACCCCCTTTTTTAACTGGTAAATTTAGAAAAAAACGTGCGTCTTAGAATCGAAGAAATATGGTATAGTTTATTCCTAAACTATAAAAATACTCACCCCTTTCCAAAAAGAATAGCTGACATCTGAGATAAGTTACTTCTTTAAGCCATTGACCTCTGGACTCCTACAACAAAACTAACAACACTGAACATTTGTCTAGCACTTTCTGAGCATGCAAATAACTTCATGCATACGATGTTGATGTAATCTTTTCAACAACACTGTCACCGCTTTCGAATCCACTTAAAACCCACCTTTGCAATTTTCACAATTTTCACAATGGCAATTTTCACAATGGCGAGAGGTGAAAAGCGGTGTGCCCCAAGGATCGGTCTTGGGAGCGGTGCTTTTCAACTTATTCATAAATGACCTGGAGTTGGGGATAGGCAGTGAGGTGGCCAAGTTTGCGGATGACACTAAACTTTTCCGGGTGGTGAAGACCAGAAGGGATTGTGAAGAGCTCCAGAAGGATCTCTCCAAACTGGGAGAATGGGCAGCAAAATGGCAGATGCGCTTCAATGTAAGTAAGTGCAAAGTGATGCACATTGGGGCAAGAAACCAAAATTTCACATATACACTAATGGGTTCTGAGTTGTCTGTGACGGATCAAGAGAGAGATCTTGGGGTGCTGGTGGACAGGTCGATGAAAGTGTCGACCCAGTGTGCGGCGGCTATGAAGAAGGCCAATTCCATGCTCGGGATCATTAAAAAAGGGATTGAGAATAAAACGGCCAATATCATTCTGCCTTTGTACAAATTGATGGTAAGGCCACATCTGGAGTATTGTGTCCAGTTCTGGTCACCACACCTCAAAAAGGATATACTTGAATTGGAAAAGGTGCAGAAAAGAGCGACCAGAATGATTCGTGGGCTGGAGCACCTCCCTTACGAGGAAAGGCTACAGCGTCTGGGGCTTTTCAGCCTAGAAAAAAGGCGCCTGAGGGGGGACATGATTGAGACTTATAAAATTATGCATGGGGTGGATAGAGGGAAATTCTTCTCCCTCTCTCACAACACCAGAACCAGGGGACACGCACTAAAATTGAGTGGAGGGAGAGTTAGAACAGACAAAAGAAAATATTTCTTTACCCAGCGTGTAATTCATCTGTGGAACTCCTTGCCACAGGATGTGGTGATGGCACCTGGCCTAGATGCCTTTAAAAGGGGTTTGGACAGATTCATGGAGGAAAAGACCATCACAGGTTACAAGCCATAAGCAACCTCCTGGTTTTAGAAGTGGGTTTTCTCTGCCAGGTGCAAGGGAGTGGCAACTGGACACAGGTATCTTGTTGTCTTGTGTGCTCCCTGAGGCATCTGGTGGGGCCACTGTGTGACACAGGAAGCTGGACTAGATGGGCTTTTGGCCTGATCCAGCAGGGCTCTTCTTATGTTCTTATGTTCTTTTCCACAAAGCTTTTATCACCACACCTTAGTCCTCATTCCTACTGTAACTAACAGTCCCAAACTATCCCCGACTATTGATGACGATGCAGCTGCACGGATGGAGTGCTTGCTGCATCCAATGGGGGCGGGGGAGAGACACAACCAGAAGGCCATTCAGAGGTAAGTTAAACGCTTTTTTAAATTACATCTGGGTAGGCCTCCAGGGTAGGTTCCTTAGACCCATGCCAGCTATTTTGCTGGCGTAAGTCTGAGGAGAGAAAGGGGGTAAGGTGGGCTGAAGAATGGGGGATAAAATCTAGCATGCACTTTTGCCACTGAGATCCACCACCTCCAGCCCTCTCCCCACCCCTGCCCTCCCTCCTCACCCCAGAACACACACACCCCCCACCAACTTACTGAGACCAGTAGAACCTCCGGGAGCTGCTGCCACAAGTGATGTAGCTCTACCCATTTGCGGTAGTGGCCCGGAAGCATGTGGCAGTGGCCAAGCAAATAAAGTTGTGCAGTGTAAGATTGGGCCATAAGTTTGTGTCGGCCGAGTGTGGGAGGCGACGGCCAGTGGAGAGGCCAGACTGCAAAAGGATACCATCTGGAATGTAGTTATGAAAGATTGGATATTTATATATTGTAAAAAAAAAAATTAGGGGGGTTAGGAAAGCCTGCCCATGTACACCGCCTTGGAGTCAGAGGAGAAATCCAATGACCAAGAAAGGTGGTATATAAATACCGTATATTATTATTATTATTATTATTATTATTATTATTATTATTATTATTATTATTATAGTGGAGGATTGTGAGTTTATGGGAGGCAAGATGTTACCTGAGGAAGTCCTGATTTACAGCTCAGTCTCTTCACCATTATTTATTGGTTATGACCAAGAAAGGCGGTATATAAATACTGTATATTATTATATATTATATTATTACGCTACCCCAGCTCTCACTGCCTCCTAACACCTCTAGGAGCAGGATTATATACAGTTCCCACTACTAAAGTGGGACTTGAGATGAGGGAAACATTCTTCTTATATTATTCACTGCAGATCTAAAGCCTCATTTTAAGATCATCCACATCCTCTGGGACAAAAGACCAGCTGAGTCAATGGCAGCCAGATGGGCCATTATAAACCTGACTGCAAAGAACCACTGTGAAATGACATCACAGCAGGTCAGCCAATATCAAGAGAGGAGGTCAGGCAAGGAAGGTCAAGGTCAAGAATGATACTGAGTTAGAAGGCAAGAGCGGGGCCAGGACCACTGGGAGAAATTCAAAAAGTGCTTGTACATGTGCTATTCCTTATTTCTGGGACTTGCATTTCTTTTAGACATGGTGTCCAAAGGTGACCTTTGACATTTTGCAACAAAATGGGCATTGATTATATGCACTACCCATGGGCTTGCTTGGAACATGCTTGGTTGAGAATATGCATCTCTGTGGAAAGCATGACTTTGTACTTCAAAAGCATTTTTATAGCAGAACTCGTTTGAAAAGAAAGAAATTAGGTACTTTAAAGGGGAATGAAAACAAAAACAGAACAGGTGCTGGGAATTCCTTAACTGCAAAGTTATTATCAAGACAGAAGATGATATGAAGAGGAGAAAATAGGTTCTGATGGAAAGATGACAAGGGTGCCATACTGGTCCACTAAATTCCAGGGGAGCTTTTTCTGCTAAGTTAGGACTGCGCCCAAAAATACAATAGCGACTACCATAAACATGTGGTTGGCTTGGAAGAACGGGAAACGCTGGCTACTGTAAGGAGTGAGTGATGAAACCAGCAAAGCTAAATCTCATCAGTATGCCAAGAATGAGTAACGTTTTAGATCAACTAACTAAAAAATTCAGCGGCTCCCATAACAGTCATTCAAAACTTGACTGAAAAATGAACTTCTTTTGTTCTTCCCGTGTGTTTCACAGAGGGCCAAATACAAGTGAGAAGGCTGTGAACCGCTGCCTAAAACCTAACCTGCTTAAATAATGCAATTACATGAAGAGCTTAGCTTCATTTGTTATTTTAAAAAGGTTTCTGAAGCCTATGGCTATAAGGGAATCTTATAAAATACGAACCTTAACCCCTCAAATAACAGGAAATTAAATCCCAACAGTACTGACTGAATGTATCTCTTCTTGATCAACTGGCTTTTTGACTCAGCAGCCTTTTCCAAATGATCATTTATACACTGTATAAATTGTACACAGAGGTAGGGTGTGCAGGTTGAAAAGCCATGTAAAAATCTAATGTATTTAGATTTTTAACATGGCTTTTAAACCTGTAAACCCTACCTCTGTGTCAGAGCAATCCTGTGTAACCTTGCACCGGTGTAACAGTAGATGCACCGGTGTAAGCGCAATTACACTGGCACACGTGCACTTACACCAGTGCATCTACTGTTACACCGGTGCAAGGTTGCACAGGATTGCGCTGTACACATTGTAGCAGGCCATGAAAGTTTTTGACTGTTTTACTGTATAAATTGTGCCCTGTTTGCCACACTGGGGCTCTGGCAGCTGTCTGAAACTGAGCTAATTGATCGCCACATCTCTGAAACTGACCTGAGAAATGCTAAAGGCAGATAAGCTGCAACACGTATGCCTGATGTTCCCAATGCTCCCTCAGCTTCCTCTGCATAGAGGACGATCAGCTAAAACAATTACAGCTCTGGTACCTGTGGGAAGGAAAAGAAAGGTATTAGTTACAGAGCATCATGAACTGGGAATCAAATTCAGGTTTTTCACTTCGGGCCAGTGGCTTTAACCAGTTTTTGAAGCACTACAAAAAAGCTATAAAATCTACTTGAAGAGCAAACACAGCAGGAGACAAGAAGCTCATATCTGTACTGCAGACAATGACAAAGGAGTCTTGTGGCACCTTAAAGACTGAGGGTCTTGGATCTTTGCGCTCCAAAGTGAAGCCGCCCTTACACTGCATGCGTCGTGTCCAGTCGCGTCCTGGAGTAGCCAACGTGTCGATTCTGATTGGCCCAACATGCTGCTCCACATCCCGCCCCCACAACACCGAACACGGCCTCTCATTGGCCGAAGCTCAATTTATTCAAGTTGGAACGAACCAGAATGACCTTCGGCCAATGAGAGGCCGCGTTTGGTGTTGTGGGGGCGGGATGCGGAGCAGCACGTTGGGCCAATCAGAATTTACTCCGGGACGCGACGCAGCGAGACGCGTGCGGTGTGTTACAGCTTTTGTGCTTCCATTCTCAGAGAGAGCTTGCAGTCAAAGTACAGCGGTCATGGAGTGCGCTTTCATGAATGGAAGAGTTACTCCAGATAGTGCCCTAAGATTGAAATGGTGCCATAATTGGGGGTTCTCCTGAATGCGCAGCTGCTCCTGGATTCCCAGGTGGCGGCTGTGGCCAGGGGGGCTTTTGCCCAGCTTCGGCTGGTGCACCAGCTGCGACCGTACTTAGATCGTGCAGACCTGGCCACAGTGACCCATGCCCTAGTGACATCTAGACTAGATTACTGCAATGCGCTCTACGTGGGGCTGCCTTTGAAGACTGTTCGGAAACTGCAACTAGTGCAGAATGCGACGGCCCGGGTGGTTGCCGGGGCCTGTCGGTTCGACTCAGTCGGACCGTTGCTTCGGCGACTACACTGGCTGCCGGTTCGTTTCCGGGCACAATTCAAAGTGCTAGTTTTGACTTTTAAAGCCCTTAACGCAGAGGTACTCTAAGTGTGAGGCGCGACTCCCCAGTGCGTCATCAAAAGCAGCCAGGGGCATCACGTTAATCTTTTAATTAACACATATTCTTGCTTGCAAGAGAGAGAGAGAGAGCAAAAAGAAAGATCTGGAAAAGCTGCCTCTTCACATCAGGTCACTCAAAGTTAATTTCAAAACACTTCAGGTTTGTAGTTTCAGTTTCCACGTCTTGCTTTTAACCACAGAGTGAGCAAAGCCCTTGCTTATCTTATGTTAATTGTTCTTTAACGACTCTATTGATAAGCCGAAAGCTGAGCTGGAGAGGATCTGAGCTCAGCATCCCATTTCTCTCATTGTAGGTTTGCAGATAAGGTATTTTCATTCAGGTTTCATTTGCAAATAAAGTATTTTCTTTCTGTTGAATGTTTTTAATAAAGCAAACAGAAAACAAATGCAAGAACTGCAATTGAAAATGGTGCAGAGCAGGTTCTGCTTTACATACAGTCTTTGATTTCTATGTTTAGTTTGGTTGATTAATTATTAGGATTTCTCTCCTTCTTCCTTTCTGACCCACCTCTAAGTTAGTTCCCCACTCTATTTGCTGGGACAACCCCCCCCCCCCCTGGAAACTGCCAGGCAGTATAAGAATCTGTTTTTCATCTTGCAAAGATGCTACCAAAAGGAGCTAGCTTTCTCTCTCTTTCTCTCTTGTGCAACTGGGGCTTCCCTCCCATGCTTTGATGTTTCTCTTGCCATGAATAGGACTAACACAGACGACATCAGTGCCCTCTACCCAGGCCTGCCAATGGAGGGAGGGCAGCATCCCAACCCCACCCTGCGCACTCCTGGCTTAGCTGCTGCTCAGCAAAAGCATGGAAAATCCACTTTAGGGCTCGTTTTGGGAATATGTACATACATATACACATACATATAAGAAAGGGTGCCTCTGAGCATGTAAAGAGTGCCTGTTTCTTCCATGCACTGTAATGGGGAGTCACGGCTAACGGCGAGGGAGGTCAAGGGAGCCGCAAGTCAAAGAAGTTTGGGAACCACTGCCTTAACGGCTCGGGTCCAGGGTATTTGAGGGACCGCCTCCTTCCTTATAATCCGACCCGTACTCTGAGGTCATCAGGGGGGGCCCTGTTAACCGTGCCGCCGTTGACAGAGGTGAGGAGGATGGAGGCGCGGAATAGGGCCTTCTCGACTGTGGCGCCCCAATTGTGGAATTCCCTCCCCCTGGAATTAAGAACGGCTCCCTCTTTAGAGACCTTTCGGCGGGGCCTTAAGACGTTTTTATTTAGGTTAGCTTTCAATGTCTGACATGGTGGCTTTTTAACAAATGGCTTTTAACAAATGTAAATACAGGTGACCCACTGGGGTTGTTTATTTTAATTGTTTTAATTATGTGTTTTTAATTATTTTAATGTACATGTTTATTTTAATGTTGTAAGCCGCCTTGAGTGCCCTTGTTGGGAGAAAGGCGGGATACAAATTCTTTAAATAAATAAATAAATAAAATAATTAGATCCTACTTATGGATGGATATCAAGAGAAAAAATGTTAAGCAGTGAAATCAAAAGCCAAGGAAGGCCTTTTGGTACAATCGGTGACATTTCTACAGCCCTATACAGACTTCAGAGTGGGGGGGATGCACTGATATGCCTGCTGGCCATGCGCCTCCAGTATCTACACATTCAGCACTTGTCTGCAAAGGGCAGCACAAAAAGCAGGGAGGGTTTCACTGCATGATTTGGGATTAGTATTCAAAATCACATGGAGAAACCCTTCCCACACTCAGCACTGCCTTTTGCAGGTAAGCATTGAACAAACGGGTGCCCAGGGGAACATCAATGCAGGATGTGAGGCTGGTTCCCCTTCCGCCCCACTGCACCCTCCACACACAGTGATCACAAGGAGGTTAATATCTGCATGGGGCTTATGGAAAGCTCAAACTAGAAAAGATAAGTGCAGTGGCCATTCACAACAACACTAATTAGCAATAATCCAATCTCCCGATCTTTGGCATGCTGACTGAACCACTGCATGAAGAGAGGCTTTGTATGTTTTATTGCAATATATCATAACATAATGCATGTATGTAGAAAATCTGCTGACAATAGCACTTCGTGTATCTGATGGAAGGCTTAATACAGGGCTAGCCCAAGACCTCCTGGTGCTTAAGGCAGTGTGCAAAATACTGGCCCCCAAATCCAGTGATCTGCCAGCCACTGCTTCTCCTGAGATGTTCTAGCCCACCACTCTCCTCCATACTTCCTTACGCTCTGCCTTCCTCTTCCTTTTTCAATCCAGGGAGTGTGAAAAGGAGGAGCAGTAGAGGAGAAGGGGCAGACAGAGGTGGGTACCTCGGCCTCCCTCCAATCTACTGATGACCTCAATTGGCCTCATGGATGGGCTGGTCCTGTCCACAAATGCCACCAGCAACCTGTTACTCTTATGGTTGGCGTTAGACTCCTTGTTATTTTTATTGCAACATGGCTACCCTCAGCAGCGACACTGCAGGGGGGCAGAGCTCCAAGTTCTGTCGGGCTCTGACCCTCTGTTACACGACGGGAGAAAGCGGCCCCGCCCCCTCGCCTTTGGAGCCATTCCGGCCTTGCTTTCGTTGGCTGGAATGGGTCCAAAGGCGAGGGGGCGGGCCTGCTTTCTCCCGTCGTGTAACTGAGGGTCAGAGCCCGACGGAACTTGGAGCTCCGCCCCCCCCTGCAGTGACGCTGCTGGCTACCCTTCTGGAAATTTCTTACAAGCAATGAAGGCTCTGTATTACCAACTTATCCTACAAAGGTCAGGAGATTCCCTACTAGGAGCTAATGCTGGGGGGGGGGTGTCTTTTTCTACATGTGTGTTATTGATTTCTGGCCTTGTAGACATTTTTAGCCCTTCAAGTAATGTCTTCCTTCTTAAAGATGGCTCTACATCAGAGGGCTTCTGCCCTGCTGTGCTAACTGATCTCCTCTCTGGTTAAAATCATGTTGCAGGTTTTTATAACACTTCAAAAACTATCTTCGTCATCCCTGTTTGTGACCTTCCCAGTGGCATCTGGTTAGCCACTGCTAGAGACTGTTGGACTTCATGAACTTTGTTCTGGCTGAGCAAGGTCATTCTTAAAATATCCCATGGTTACACTTATCCTCTCTCAAACACAGAGGAAGAAAAACTATATGGCGTTTGGACACACACCCAGGTGGGTTGTGTGGGTCTTTATTTGCAGGTATTTCATTATTCACCAGTGATGTAGACTTGAGTCTATTGACTCAGACTCGAGTTGGACTCAAGTCGCGTCAATGACTTGACTCGGACTTGGCGTTGGCGATTGTAAAAGACTTGAAAGACTCGACTCGGGACTTGGAGCCTATTACGACAAGTCGAATTTTATTCAGGTTTAAGCCCATTTCCCCCATTAAATAGAAAGGGACTCGCAACCAAAGACTCGGGACTTGGGGGCAAAGACTTGGGAACTGACTTGAGACTTGGACCCAGAAACTTGGGACTTGACTCGAGACTTGGAGTCAGAGACTTGACCCACATCCCTGTGATTCACTAGTGATAATTGAGTGATAACGGACCATTTTGACCATCTTATGTACTGTGCGGCAGATTATAGATGTGTAACTGCTAGCGACGAAAATGAAATCAGTGCCCAGTGGGCTCAGACAGAACTTGCGGAAAGCAACATAAATAAAATATATTATTCATTCCTTTCTTGTTTATTTGCTGTTAAGGGTATCAGATTTTGCTATTAAAGTGGCTTGTGAGTTTGGAGAGCAATACAAATCAAATCAATGGACAATATGCCTAACATTTTAAAACAACACTTTTTCATTTGACAAAGCCTTATTTCTTATAATATTTTTCACTCAACCTGAATCTCAGTGGGCTTTTTCCCCAGCACACACACAGAGCAGCCAACAATGTAAGAGCAGATAAATACACACAAAGGAAAATTAAGAGGAATTGGTAAGGTAAAGGTAAAGGTATCCCCTGACAATTAAGTCCAGTCGTGTCCGACTCTAGGGTGTGGTGCTCATCCCCATTTCAAAGCCGAAGAGCCAGCGTTGTCCGAAGACGCCTCTGTGGTCATGTGGCCGGCATGACTCTCCTTGCCGCAGCACGTAGCATGCGGCTGGAACATGGAGCGCTGTTTACCTTCCCGCAAGCGGTACCTATTTATCTACTCGCATTGACATGCTTTGGAACTGCTAGGTTGGCAGGAGCTGGCCAAGCAACAATCGCTCACCCCGTCGCGGGAATCGAACTGCCCACCTTTCGATCGACAGCTTATGGTTCAGCGGTTTAACCCGCTGCGCCACCCGCTGGCCAGAGGAATTGGTACTTAAAGGCAATTGGAAATAAAGTATCACAAATTCTGAAACCTTCTCTGTACAATGGTACAAATATTGCAATTTAATTATCCTTGACACACACACACACACACACACACACACACACACACACACACACATGCAAGGATCTCTTTTTTTCTCCAAGTCACACTTCCCAAAATCAGCTCCTCCCTCCCCCACCAAAGTACATTTTCCAAAGTACAAAAATAAGCCCAAAAACCAAAATCAGAGAGATAGAAGGGCTCTGAAAATAACTAAAATTTAAAATCCATGTTAATTAACACTTAATTAGCTGCTGATGGGGCAGATAAGGGGCAGGACTTGGCATACCCCCAGCAAGAGGTCCGCACACCCTTTGGGGTACCCGTACCACAGGTTGAGAACCCTTGATCTAGATTAGAATAAACTTCTGCAAATTTAATTGTGGTCCAGGAATTGAGGGCAGATTTATTACCACATTCACAGCCCAATTCTATGGGCGACTTAACGGCAGTGGATCTAGCGATCTGCTGCTGTAAGTCACCTTGCATCGGCGCAAATGTCGCATCCTCTTCATGCGCTACAGAGCCACCAGCGGAAAGAGAATGACATTTATTAAGCTAAATCGAAGAATTCAAAAGTAGAAAATAGAGCAAAATATCAAAACGTGAATCATTATAGCACAGCACCACACCAGGATAGTTTCAATTAAGCGCTGGCTATCAGCAAAGAGCAATCTGACATTTTATTAAACTTCTCAGCTCAATGTATAGACTGTAAAACATGCAATTATAGAAATTACCCAGACGCCTGTTGAAATGCATACAGTTGCAAACGCGTCAATGCAAAATGGTAATTCTCATCTTTGGGTTGAAAATGCCAACTGGATGACCTCTATGCTCATCTTCCAAAGGTTACTTTTAGCAGTTTTATTGGCCAAACAAAACCTTTTTACGGTAAATGAGAAAAAAAAACAACTTCTAATTTGCAGCAAACAAGAGATGTAAGGACTGCCTTGCTGGTTCTAGTCAAGGTCCATCAAGCCCATCCTTGTGTGTCCAGCAGCAGGCAGCCAGATGTTAGAAATGCACAGGTAGAATATCAAAAGAGGTGGCCACCCCCTATTGTTTCTCCCCAAAGGTCTACTGTTTCTGACATGGGTATTTAATAATACTTCGCTTTTGCATGGCGCCTCCTTCTGAGGGGCCATACGTACATGTTGCAATGAACACATAAGATGGCCCCACATTTGGTTGGGGGGGTTGTTTTATAAACTGTGCACCAGGGGCACTCAAACTACAACAGGGGATAGGGGGCTTTAGTACTTTGCTCCAACCACATTGTTTATCCTGGTCACCGCTTCCACTCCTGCTATTTTTTAATGGGAAAAATCTTCCAGTGACTTTCAATAAAAACCGTGCATGAGAGGGGTATGATTGGGATCAGGACTGTGCAGGGGCAAGGTGGTAAAGGCCCCACCACCATCACCACCACGGTTTCACCACAGTTCGCTGCTCACTGGTGCAAATGCAGCATCAAACAGCAATGAATATCCAGAGGGGAAAGCCACCCTTTACGGAAGTCAAGACATTTTTCCCTCCTGCTGTTCTCAACAGTCTCATTCAGCTTCTTTCAACGCACAGCAGGAGCAGCCTTTCAAACTTCCTGTTTTCCATTCCTTCTCCTAAACTCCTGATAGGTTATACCGGTTCTCTCTTTGGGGTTAAGGCTGACCTACACCAAATCCGTTGGTGTCCGATCCAGACTGTGACCACACCAGGGGACTTTAACCCTTTGCCCCTACCATAGTTCCAAGCTGTATCCGCCTCCTCCCAGCCGACGCTACTTGGCCCAGGAGAGATGCTCGCATTGGCACCAATTAGACTTTCCCTACCGTGACAAAGAGCAGCAGCGGGGGGCCTGATCTGGATCAGGACCACAACAGGGACAGAGGGTTAAAAACGTCCCCCCTCCCTCTCATGGTAATAAATGATTTCTACACAGGATTGTGCGGCCAGTTCTACGCCAGCTCTATAGCTGGTGCAGAACTGAGCAGCCCCGTGTCAGGTCTGGAGGCCTGAGAGGGGGGATAGGATACGGTATCTGCTACAGATGCCAGTCCAGTCCCACCCCCTCCCAGGCCCAATCTGCCCACCCCGCACTCCCCTTACCCCATTATGCCCCTCCCTGCCCTCCCCCAGCCGGAGCCTGGATACAGCACCGGCAGGACAACGCAGGCCTTCCTACGGGGCCACCTCCTCTCCAGGTGTCAAAACATGCCTTGCAACACCCAGTTTGCAACACCCGGTGCCACAGCTGCAGCGCCAGCGCCCATAGTCCATATGATTTGGGCCATTAGTTTGGTTCTTGGTTATCATGCTGAATTGAGCCACTTGCCTTCAAATATTACACACTCACTCACTCACTCACACTCTCTCTCTCTCTCTCTCACACACACACACACACACACACACACACACACACACACACAATGAATAGATGAGAGGAAGACTGAGCAACTCTTCTTTTCTTACTTTCAAGTTAATATCTGAAGTGGAGATGCATGAGCTGTACCTGCATCTGTTACAAACATTTTATTATAAGGGAGAGAACACTCATTCCCAAGGTGGATGCTGCAGCAGATGTTTGTGCAGAGAAAGCATGAGTGACACATGCTTCCTTTTCCCCTCTTGCTGCTGTGTAACGTTCCTTGGAAAACTGTGAGCACAGATGTGCTGACTGATGTACAGTATAAACACTGGCTTCTTAAATAATGCATATTCTGAGATCCTGCCAGCCCATTTTAGAGTCTGGCCTGTTCCATTCTTCTGAACAAGAAGCAACACCAACCATACCAGAACATCCCACAGCCTCTTAAGACATAACAGTGCCAAAGACACTATCATTTCTGTTGAAAAAATATCCCAAGATCAAGACCAATTTGATATGAAATACACACAGCAGACACTTGCAGAAGAGCCAAGTAGTGTTTTGGAGCACAAGTGAATTCAGATGTAGGCCATTATTTCCATTGCAATAAAAGGAAAATGCCTTTTGCTCTTGTTGTTCCAAACATAGGCTGCTCCGCCACCTCTTACAAAAGCAGGTCTGAAAGGACAAGGTGCCAACATCTTTGTCCTGATATTTTGCGCCTGCCTCAGGACAAAGGGAATCTTGCCTATATCAAACCATGTGAGAGTATAATGCAGATATAATGAAAGAAAAACAAGTATGGGTTCAAAGAGTCTTGAAGAAGGGCCAGGAAAGTCAAGGAAAACCTGGCTAGAGAAAGATAGCGATTTGCTGCCTTTGTGTGACATCTAGTGGACAAAAATGGACAAATCACCTCTACGAAAATATCAACTCTAGCTAGACCTTGCTCCTAATAGCTAGAAATGTGTTAACGTTTTAATGATAGTCTAGGGCAGTGGTTCCCAAACTGGGAGGTTCGGCTCCCAGGGGAGCCGCGGATACCAGCCAGGAGGGGAGCCGCGGAGTGCCACGGAATCCTCTCAGAAAACAATTCAATGCTAACTGGCAGGCATCAACATAATGTAATGGGGAGCCAATGGTTGCCAATGGTCAAGGGAGCCACAGGGAAACACTGGTCAAGGGACAGGTCTACACAACAAACTTACATAATTTTGTACCAGTTTAACGGTAACAGAGCAACACAGCTGGAGTCATCAGGATATTAGGCACTGAGCTCCATGTCACTAAACAATCTCACTCATCAGTTGAGAGACATGTTGTACAGGCCAGGGAGCTATAACATTAAATGCTGGAGGCCCACAGAGAGAACACCTTGGAGAAGTGATGAGCACTACATTTGGGGACCTCCCTTCCATGAGTAGAAGTAACTACTTGAGAGCTGTTCCTGAATACTTACCAAGTCCTTCCATGATGTCACCACCGCATCATGGTCAAGGGTATCAAAGACTACAGAAAGATCTAACACAGGGGTGGCCAAACTGCAGCGCCTCCTGAGCCACATGCGACTCTTTGATATATAAAGTGCGGCTCTCGGAAATATGTTGGCTGAGCTCCTTTTTGCATCACAATGAATATAAAAAGTAAATAAGAAATTTTCAAGCCTTATAATTATTTACCAGGTATAAACTGAGAGTCCACTGGATTAAAGCATACGTTCACGGTGAGTAAATATATTTAAGAATTTAAATGATTCTTAAATATTGCAGCTCTCAAACATCTCTCTTATGGTTCTCAAACATCCAATGTTTATCACATGTGGCTCACGTTAAGCAAGTTTACCACCCATTAATGGTATGTGACTGCCCACTTGAGCTCTACATGGAGACTGTTGAAGTAGGATATATTCACAGTCGTAGGGTCGAAGCCTAGGGTTAGGGTTAGGGTAGACTATTTGAAGTCTAGAGCAGAGGTTCTCAACCGGTGGTACGGGTACCCCTAGGGGTACGCGGACCTCTTGCTGGGGGTATGCCAAGCCCTGCCCCTTATCTGCCCTGTCAGCAGCTAATTAAGTGTTAATTAACATGGATTTTAAATTTTAATTATTTTCGGAGCCCTTCTGTCTCTCTGATTTTGGTTTTGGGCTTATTTTTGTACTTTGTAAAATGTACTTTGGTGGGGTGGGGGAGGGAGGAGCTGATTTTGAGAAGTGTGACTTGGAGAAAAAAGAGATCCTTGCATCTCTCTCTCTCTCTCTCTCTCTCTCTCTCTCTCTCTCTCTCTCTCACACACACACACACACACACACACACACACACACACACACACACAGAGTTAAATAAGACATTTTTTCACATTTAAAATTGTTTTAGTACTTTTTATTTAACGATTAATTACCTAACTAATTAATTGATTAATCCAATTAATTAGCAGTTAATTAGCAGGGGGTACTTCAGAAAATTGGACCATGATAGGGGGTACCCGGGCCTCCAAAGGTTGAGAACACCTGGTCTAGAGAATAATGGCCTCCAAGGGCATCAAAGGTGAGATCCACAATCCAGTTAACCATCTTCAACGGGAAAGAAATGTTGGCGATAGGGTAGGCAAAATCTAGGTTAATTTAATTTTCTAAGCAGAAGATAAAGGATTATGTCTGAATGAAGCATTCCTCTCTGCTTTCTCAGAATGAAGCTGAATGTTCATCAGTGAACATTTTTGATGCAAAAAAGGGGCTTTTGGAGGGGCCTCAAAGTTTCTTGAATGATGACACCCCCAACTCTTACCACTTAGCTATTGTTCACACTTGCAAGCAGCTCAGTCCTGACACCCCACCCAACAAGGGATCAAATTCACCAGCCATTCACACCCCAACTTCACCATCTATTTAATATCAACGTTTATATCCCAATTTCCCTAAAAGTATAGTCCCAGAGGGTGAGTGCAAAATATCACATAACATAACAAATGCCAAATAACAAAACACAAAATCATTAATTAAAAACAATAAAACAGCATTCAGAAACAGCAGCAATTACAAAAATTGTAATCACAGGAGCAATAAAAGCATCAAAACATTTAAAACAGTAGCAGTTAAAACAATCAATCCCTCACTTACCTTGAAGCGAAATCACTAAGTATTTGGGAAGAAAAACATTTTGATTACCTGCCTTTTAGGTGGGAGGAGGAGGCCTGGCAAATTTCCAAAATTACAGCACTACCACCACAAAGATCCTGTCACTTCTTCTGGCCACCAACCAAACATAACAACACACGAAGCTGGACTAGATGGGGTCGTCTCCTTGGCCACATCCAGCAGGGCTCTTCTTATGTTCTTATCTACCTTGCCTCTGAATGCAGGGGTGTTCAGAGGAACAAACTGACAGACTCCTATGAGGAGAAGGCCCTTCAGATACCCTGGTCCCAAGTACAGCAAGCCCTCAAAGTTGTTGAAAGGTTCTTGGAAACTGCAACTTTAAGCGAAACAATGTATAAGAAAACCAATTTTACAGTAGGCTGATATATGTAAACAAGAGTTTTCAGGGCATATTTCTGGTCACAAAAACATTACCAAACTTCTAACTAAAGACCCAAAACTCTTCTACTATAAAACACTGAAATAAATGTGAGCTTTCTGGGCTGGAGAAAACCCACGCAGACATGGGGAGAACATTCAAACCCCACACAGACAGTGGCCCCGGTTGGGAATCGATTTTTTTTTTCCTCAACCACTTTAAAACAAAACAACTTATAACAAAACAACTTTAAGTGAGGACTTGCTGTAAAGAGTTTTATAGGTCAGAACTAGTTTTCCCCAACACAACGCTAGATACTAAAGTCATGGGAAGAGATCCCAGAATCCTCTGCTTTGCTTTCTACTGAGATGGTGTGGAAAAGCGGTGGCTGTTCTCTGTCAGTATTGCCTCATCTTCTCATTTCTGCTCCTGCAATTGCAGATACACAGGATCATAGAAAAACAGTAAAATGTAATTGATTGGTAATCAGGCTGAGTTTGCCTCACTGTCCCCCGACTTCCAGTGTCCCCACAACGTACGTGGACATTTTACTGTAAAGTGTGCTTAGAATTTGTCAGCCATGAGATGTCAATACACATTGCCACAACTTTGGGGTATGTAGTGAAAACAGCACATTAATGGAGAAATCTGGACACCCAAACTCAGCCTGTATAATATAATCAACCCATACTCTGAACAAGAAGAGAAGAGGAGTGAAAGCACATACAAGACAATCTACACTTGTGTTAACATGGCCAGCGCCTGCAGTTCTACCGTATTTACTTTAGCAAATACACTCTGTAGCACTCTTCCAGTCTCCGCCTTCCTTCCTTCCGCTCCCCTCCCCTCCAAAATGGGTATGAGATATCCCCTCATTTTAATGTACCAAACACCCCCCCCCTTCCCTTCCAATCTCTCACATTCTTGGAATCTTTTCAGAAATTATCTCAGCGAAATCCTAACTCCTCCCTAGGCTCAGCCGTAATCCCAACGTGTTATATGTATCTGAAACCTTTTTTGGGCCTGCCACATATTGCAAGTGACCAATAAACAACACATTAAAATAATTCAAAGACTTGGCCCAAAAGATAAACCCGGTGCCATGCCCTGAGGGATAAAGATCTGCCTTTGATCTCCTGCCAGAGGAAGTGAGTTCCACAGTGTAAGGTCCTTAAACGAGGATGTCCTGCCCGCACAGTTGTCCGATGTTCTCACCTCCAGACTGACAGTTAAGCACATGATATCTGTCTTCTTGCCACCCAGGAACTAATGGCTTGGCTGAGTGATTTATCCAGGCACTTAAAGCAGCCCCATGTAGGATGGGGAGAGAAAAAGAAACTTTACCCGATAAGATAGTCATCTTTCTTCTAGCAAAACAGCATTCAGGACATGCCACTAGATCTCAGCCCCCCTCCCCCACACACACGCTATGTTATTTAGGGGATGCAATCTGAGATCAGGATAGGGATTTGCAGAGCAATGTGCAGAGTGAACAGCTTGCAGAAATGGCAACCAAGCCCAAGTCCAACAAGCTCCAGCAAGACTGGCTGATCTTCACACAGGTGTTATTGTTTGCAGACGGGATACCCACCAGGTACAGTTAAATCCTAGACCGGACTTTCATTCTATGCACCATGCAAGGAAGGCTGAATCCGATCCTATAAAGGTATGAAGGCCAGCTGCTGGGAGTATCTCATGCATGCGGCAACTGGAATCAGGAATGCCTGCCTAGGTTCCTTAAATGCCAGGGGAGGATAATCCTGAACTTCCTGAGTTACAGCGATGTCATTGTCATTGATTCTCATGCCTTTTTTTATCATTCGTCTTGCAATATCTGTTTCAATACAAGTTTGCTTATTCCTTGTCTTCTGGGGCTTTAGAAAGTGTCATAAGTAGAGGATGCTGGTTGTTTTAAAATTGCACTCTCTCTTCTTCACCACCTTCTTGGATGGGTTTTTTTTGCTCAGATTCAGGCTCTTCACTCCTTGCTATATTTAGGGCTGGGCAAGAATCTCCACTCAGGTCAGATTGGCTAGTGACCTTGAAACTCCTTTGCCTTCCTCTATTGCGTGAGAAGGGCTGATTCACTTATATGAGTGATCTGGAGCACTGCACCGCTCTCAAGCATGCTTACTCAAAGGCACCGCACTGCTTGTTGCATACTATGTACTCTCTGGCTCACATGGGTTAAGATGTAGCAGAAGGACCTGTCTGGTAGTGAGGGCTTAGACTGCAAAATCTTTTCATTCCCTCCACCCTCTAATTCAAGGATTTTCTTCTACGATCTTAACATTCCTGTGGATTAATGCAAGGTCATGCACACAACAACAAATAACGTCCTGTTTAAATCAGGCCTCACAGATTTTTGGTTTTAAGCTGTGAATTGTGTCCTGTAGGATTCTCAGCAATGTTTGTATATGCAAAATAGATTGGGGTGCAATGCTTTTTCAGTGTGAGAGAATAAGACCCCAGCAGCCATCTAATCCAATGTTTCTCAAACTGTGTGTCGGGACCCACCTGGTGGGTCGCGACCTGATTTTTGGTGGGTCCAAGGTGATGGAAAGATCAGCTAAGTAATTGACACAAGCCCTGAGGGTGTTCAAAAATCAGATACAGTAGCTACTAATTGCCCTTCAAAGAGCTGAGCTCCTGCAGTTTGCAAGATAGCTGCTATTTACTCTGCAAGCAGCTGAGCTCTTTATTTATTTTTTCTTTTTTTTCTTTATTTATTTATTTTTAGATCACCTTTTTTAAAGTCTTGTAAAGCTAGGTGGGTCCTGATAGAGTGTCATTTTAAAAAGTGGGTCCCCATGCTAAAAGGTTTGAGAACCACTGATCTAATCTATCAGTTACCAGAGAGGAACTACCTGTCAATTACCAGTCCTTCCTGATAGATTAACCCATCTCGGGGAATAGGTAAAGGTAAAGGTGACCCCTGACAATTAAGTCCAGTCGTGTCCGACTCTAGGATGTGGTGCTCATCCCCATTTCAAAGCCGAAGAGCCAGCGTTGTCCGAAGACGCCTCTGTGGTCATGTGGCTGGCATGACTCTCCTTGCTGCAGCATGTAGCATGCGACTGGAACATGGAGCGCTGTTTACCTTCCCGCAAGCGGTACCTATTTATCTACTCGCATTAGCATGCTTTGGAACTGCTAGGTTGGCAGGAGCTGGCCAAGCAACGAGAGCTCACCCCGTCGCGGATTCGAACTGCCGACCTTTCGATCGACAGCTCATGGTTCAGCGGTTTAACCCACTGCGCCACCCGCTGGCCACATCTAGGGGAATATGGGAGCTCAAATCAAGTCTAGTTCTAATGCTGTCAGTGCCAGAGGCTTCTGTAGCACAGTACAGTCGGACCTTTTAATCCGCTGGGGTTCTGTTCCTAGAACCACAGTGGATAAGAAAATCAGTGTTATATGAAATCCGGGGGTTGGGGGGTCGGGAGCGCTGCCACATTACCTTTTTTTCCAGCATCTTCGCTGCTTCCCTCCTCCTGAATTTGTTTAAACTGACTAAAAAAAAAAAAAGCCACTACTGGAAGCAACCTGTAAATGGCGCCATAGACTCCCGGCTGCATTTTTCAGCACTTTGGACAGGAGCAGGAGATGGGAAGTGGCTGGCAGGCCCCTGACAATGCTGAAAAAAGAGGTAATGTAGTGCAGTTGGACTTCCTCTTCCACTGTTTTGCCATCTGTGTTGAGTCAAATCCGTGGATAAAAAACCATGGATAAAAAAAGTCCGACTGTAGTTTGCAAAACGAGGCTCCTTAGAAGCTTTCTAGGAGTTCCTCAATAAGGAATTCAGTAGCGGTCTATAAGCATTCCCGAAAAACCAGAAATGACAGACGCCCTCCCGGCGCCCCGTTTTGAACTCATTTTGGAGCCGAATGGGCTCCAGGGTGGGAGGGAGGGCCGATACAACACGGCGCTTCTCGGCGGTAAGTGCTCCGAGCGCACCCCCGAGCGCCTGGAGCTCCTGTCACCACTATCTCACTGTCACCACTATCAGATATAATTTATATAGTGCCATCAATGTGCATAGTGTCTTGCAAAGTACAAGAGGACAGGTCCCATCTCAAGGTGTTTACAATCTACATCTCTAAAAGATTTTCCCTTACAATGAAAAGCCACAGGCGTTATCTTGGACTGCATCCTCTCTTCATGTAGCGCAATGACAAAATTCAATATTGACTTCTATCCTACCCTTTCTCCGAGGAGTGTTCTTTCCACCATCAGTTTCATCCTCACAACAACCCTGTGTTGTAGGTTAGGCTGAGAGAGCTAGTTACTGACCCCAGGTGATCCAGAAGCTTTGTGGAGATTAGCCCCCGAGGTTACTGTCTGACCCTCTAATAGGGATATTAGATATCTCAATATGCTGCCAGGCCAGTGCTCCATGCAATTGACTATACCAAGCTATACCCTGCTACTTATGGCCCTGCTTCCACTTACTGGTGGCACAATACCATGTCTCAGAATCACCTACAATGCAATTCACAGAGAAGTTCATGCAGAAGAGGTTCCCTGAAGGTGGGATGTTTGCAAACCTCTGCTGTAGGACACCAAATGCATTAAGTAAGACGATTCAAACTGGGACCAGCAGAGGAAAGCAGCAAAGAAACAAATGATGGGCTAAATCTGGCGGATTAATTTCGCCATCCATCGTCATCCTGCAGAAGCGCATATGTACATGCCAGCCCGGAGATCATTGGGACATAAGCGGAATAGCTGGACCAGGAGCCAGGGATGTACATTTGGACCGGATGGGGAACAGGAACACCCAGGGCAGATGGGCAGGGAGCCGACAAAGCAAGGAGACCCGGCAGGCACACGTTCAGCAAAGGGCCTATTGCAGAAGACATGGCACATGTCAAAGAGAAGGGGAAGCAATGACAACATGCAGGTTTCGAGAACGCAGGCACTAGAAAGCACAGCAACAGAGG
Source organism: Plestiodon gilberti rubricaudatus (assembly GCA_026170595.1). Taxonomy (NCBI): domain Eukaryota; kingdom Metazoa; phylum Chordata; class Lepidosauria; order Squamata; family Scincidae; genus Plestiodon; species Plestiodon gilberti. The sequence goes on along the minus strand of JANXHW010000002.1, from coordinate 18,644,649 downwards.
ACCAAAGATAAGCCGGGCTTCTCTCCATACTTTCTTTTACGTGACTTGCCAAGAGCCTACAGCCAGGGAGATCAAATCAGGCCAAGAAATGTCCAGGTAAGCCTAACGAGAAGTCAGCCTAAATCAATAACAAATGAATAAAATAATACACAAATAAAGAACCATTCCTATCAATATACATGCTGCTTATTATGGCCCACTTATTGGAGGCACTGAAAACAGGAGAAGAAGAGTCACCTGAGGTTGTGCTTTGTGTGTCCACCTCTGTAAGCGATAAGAACAGTTTTAGGGACGTGCAGAACCCCCCTGAGAAATTTAACTTCTCTTCTACAATCATGTGTGGTTTTCCTTGAAAGCTATTTCTCCGTGGGAGGAACCTTGAAATGCACTTGGACGTCCATGCTTTTGACCTGTCAGTGCACTGCCAACATGACGTGAAAGCGCAAAACTGCTCTCCAGATGGGGCACATTTTTCCCTGTAGGCTGATCACATCTGTAGTCGCTTGCTACATAGATCTGCGGCACTACAGTTTAGAACCTAAATGGAGTTTCTTTCTCAGACATTCTGAACCAAATTTTGCTTCTCTTTTGCTTTAACTCAATTCCAGGAACATTCTTAGGAAATTTAAAAAATCTGCCGGAGCTCTGCAAAAATAGTTGCTGGGACAACAGCGAAGGAAAGGGCAAAATGCCCCCAGGCATGACATGTGCCGCTTGCACAGAGGAAATCAGCACTAAGCTGCCCAGAGCCTGCTAAAGCAAGCAATGGGTAGTCAAAGGAGTGCTGTTTTTCTTCCATGGCACACTAGAGGGAGCTGGTCATCCACAATACGTGTACATCTGGGTTATTTGCAAGGATAATTTGAAACTTTGGGCAAATTCAGAAGACCATTCTTTCGCACAATGCCATAACTTTTTCCGGTACCTCACAGAAGAATTCACATGGAACAGAGCCAGATGAAGAGCCCCAACATAGAAGTGTAATGGCTGCCACACGTTTGATTAGCAAAGTCACTGTGAACCAATAGCTTCAACAACAAGAGTCTTGGCATGGCAACCTACCATAGAGCTGTTGTGGTAAGCATTTATATACCATGAAGCATGGGCAAAGGCAATCACATGTGTCTTCCCCAACTGTTGTCACCCTCCTCCTGGCCAAGTGAGGCCTTCGTCACTGCCCTGGATGAGCCGAGGAAGGCCCATGCAATTTGCCCCATCTAGCTCCCAGTGTACAAGTGCTTACCACAACAACCTGGGATCATGCCACAGAGAAGCACTTCCTTTGTTTCACTGAGGTAACATGAGAAGAGGCCCTTGAACCCCTTATGATTACTCCACTCTACAGTGACTCAACTGCACAGTGATTGCCATAGTTAGGGCATGGTTGAAACTAGGATCTAAATCCACCTTCTGCTAGGGCAGTGGTTCTCAAAAAAATTTCCCCGCGCCCCCCCGTCACCCGATTTTGGGGGGTGGCGCCCCCCCCTTCGTGTCGCCCTCCGCACGCTCCGAGGCCGGCCCGGGAGCCGGCCTCGGAGCGTCCGGAACGGCCGGCGCTCCAGGGCCTTCTGAAGGCCCAAGCGTCAATCCGGGTATTTTTTATGTTTTCGCTCATGCGCAGACCCGTTTTCGTCTCTGCGCATGAGCGAAAACATCAAAAATACCCGGATTGACGCTTGGGCCTTCAGAAGGCCCTGGAGCGCCGGCCGTTCCGGACGCTCCGAGGCCGGCTCCTGGGCCGGCCTCGGAGCGTGCGGAGGGCGACTGTGGTGGTCGAGCCCCCCTTTGTGGGGCCTCGCGCCCCCCCTGGGGGGCGCGCCCCACTATTTGAGAACCGCTGTGCTAGGGGAAGCTATGGACTGAGGCCCAGATTGAAAGAAGGGACACACAGAGACAGCAGAGAACCAGGCACGCAGCTGGAGCTTTCTTTGCTCTCTCTTCATTCCCACTACCTAAGAGACAAGCAACGTTTAAAAAAAAAACAGGCTAATGGCTAGTCTCTTTGGCAGCAGGAACAGCTGTGAAGAAAACAATAGTCAAAGGTGGCTGTATATGTAGTTCTCTCCTGCAAATCATGCATATGTGTTTTTTGACCCAGAATTTTCTTCTCAAGGGCACTGATTCAAAGAGATAATGACCTTTATTTGGTCCAACTTGTATGCAAACTGCTGGAAACAAACTGTTCTTGGGCTTATAGTTCAGTGAGAGAGAGAGAGAGAGAGAGAGAGAGAGAGAGAGAGAGAGAGAGAGAGAGAGAGAGAGACTGCTGTACATTTAGGCAAGTATTTTGCTATGTTTGATGTCTTACAGGACAAAGCAACAGGAAGTAATTTAATAATTAGTACATTGTTACTTAAATCATAAACAGGGCTTGCCGTTAAAATTCAAATTACTGACATGCCCTCCCAGGAAAAAGTACTGACATATATTCTCCCTTTGAAAATAACCACTATAAGTAGAAAACAGAGAATAGTATGCTAGTAGGATATACTGCTTCGCGTTTGCTGTAACCTTTCAAAAGATTATGTATTGTTTTGTTTTAATATTATATTAATAAAATAAATATATATCTTAAAAAAGAAAATAACCACCAGAAGATGTCTGTATCTTTGATACTTTTAGAAAAGGGGTGAGCAAACCTTTTGTTCTGAGGGCCATATTGAGGTATGGTCATTGTACAGAGGCCCATAATAATCCATACTTGTCATAATTGCCATCAGACCTTTGATTCTGCTATTCAGAAAGCAAGAAAAAGGAACTTTTGCAATTCATTGTTTTTTGAAGATATGACATTCACTAAGGGGTCACATCAGGGGTCAGCGAGGTCAGGCAGTGACAAAGGCCCATCCTGAAACGGCCCAGCTACGAGCCCTAGAATGTTGCCTCAATTTGAGCAAAATGGTCAAGAGCGCAGTTTTCGCTCTGCACCAGCTTAAACTGCTCAAAAAATCAAGAGGATGCTGCCAAAGTTTATAATTCCTGAGCTCATAACAGGAATGAGTGCTCAGTTACCCTGCTTTTACTTACTTACTTACTTACAACCCAATCCTAACATAAGGATCCACCGGGCGGCCAAGGCCGCCTGCCGGATCCCATGCTCCGCCACAGGCAGGCACCCCGCGGCAGAAAGTCTACTAGGGGAAGGAGACGCTTGTCTCCTTCCCCAGGTGTAACCGGCGCTGGGGCTGATCGGCCTCTTCATAATTCCGCCAGCTATTTTGCTGGCGGAAGTCGGAGGAGGCCGTGTAACGGCTCAGCCAATCGATGGGTGGCAGGATATAGCCAAAGCCATCCCCCGCCCCCTCCCTGATCGGCTGGACCTATCAGTCCCCACCGTTTGCTCCCGAAACACCCTCCCCCCATCAACTGGATCCTTACCTGGGTCTGGCAGCAGGCGGGAGACAGTCGTGTGCCGGCCTTCCCTGCTTGTGAGTCGTCGCAAATGTGCCTTATGGCATGTTTGCAACGGCTTTGGGCAGCGGGACGCTCGTTCCGCCACCCGAACCATCACAAGGATTGTGCTATTGCTTGCTTACTTTTCTGGCTCTGAGTAGACACCCCCCCCCCAAGGCAGCTTACAACATTTTAAAAATAAACAGTACAATAATAAAAACATATAAAACTAATTCCAACCCAACCGAACTGAATAAAAAACTGATAATTAAGAGCAGGGAAACATACAATGAGGCAAACAGCATCTGGCCCCCATATTCTTCTTCAGTTTGGATTGAAGCTGAGCCAGGATATCTACAACGCCCTTTTCCCTGTCCCCATAGCCTCCCTTATAAGCCTTCTTCCCCCTTTCTTTGTTGTTGTTTTTATGTTAGTATCTCCATGAGCTTGTTCGGATGATACAAGCTCATGGCCTGGCCTCCCTTGTTTAATGACATTTGCTCTCATGTTCTGGCCCCTCCCCTCTTCTCTGATAAGTTCTCAGAGTTCTCTAATAAGTTATCGTAATCGCATGGAGGGGCAGTTCATTTGAATTTCTCCCCTATATAGCCTGCCAAGCCTACTTTAAATAGGTTAAAGCAGGGGTGGGGAACTGGCGGCCCGCGGGTCGGATCCGGCCCCATGAGCGATCCGGTCTGGCCCGCACGAGACCGGACATGAATCAATCAGGTCTGGCCCGCGCGAGCAGAACGGAGGCTCCGCCAGCCCCGCCGGACCCCCTGCACGCTCACCTCGGCGCGACTCCTTTCGAATCCGGCTGCTTCTCCATGCAGAAGCAGCTGGATTCGAAAGGAGATGCGCCGAGGGGAGAGCGCGCGGCGCGCTCACCTCGCGCGACTCCTTTGGAACCCGGCTGCAGCCGGATTCGAAAGGAGACACGCCAAGGGGAGAGCACGCGGTGCACTCACCTCGCGCGACTCCTTTGGAGCCTGGCTGTTTCTGCGCATGAGCAGAAACAGCCGGGTTCAAAAGGAGTTGCGCTAGCAGCGCGCACGGGGCCGGCGGTGGCGGCGGCCGCCTGAAAAAGGTAAGGAGAGGGGGGGAGGTAAAAGCAGGGGGGCGGTGGGTGGGTGTGCGCCCCCCCCCCAGCGGAAATAGGTTCCCCACCCCTGGGTTAAAGGAAATGCCAGTGAGGTAGACTTGAGTCTATTGATTCGGACTCGATTCGGACTCAAGTCGTGTCAATGACTTGACTCGGACTTGACTCAGCGATTGTAAAAGACTCAAAACACTCGACTCGAGACTTGGAGCCTTTTATGACAAGTCACATTTTATTCAAGTTTAAACCTGTTTTCCCCATTAAATAGATAGGGACTCGCAACTTTCAACCAAAGACTCGGGACTTGGGGGCAAAGACTTGGGACTTGACTCAAGACTTGGACCCAGAGACTTGGGATTTGACTTGAGACTTGGACTGAGACTTGGGACTTGACTCGAGATTTGGAGTCAGAGACTTGATTCACATCCCCGGGAAATGCCCTTAAGCCCCCTGGATGTAAGGGGGGGCAGTATATGCACCCTGTGACTTTGATTACATGAGACTTGTTGGATGTTTAAAAATATCATCCAAACCGGTTCTAGTCAAGTCACGTAAGCCTTTATTGGCATCAGGATCTGTTCTATATACAGGATGTCAATTGAAGAGTATCACTCCACCTATACAAATTACTGGGTAGATAACATGTGTTCCTGCTAAATTTGCCTTTCTTATCCGTCAATAGATTTGATATCTCATTGAAATAACCTTCAAGTATTAATTCATCACCCACATAACTGTGTAAGCCCTTATCTTAAACCATGCTTTTTGACATACATTGGGGGCTAAACATTAACTGTCATTAACTCAGCTGAAACTTAAGGGTACCACTTGAGTACCACTTAACGTGATAAATCTCCCATGTGAATCTTTTTAGGTTTAGAGGGAACAACTTGGTTTAATAACCAATAACCATATCGACATTCACCTGTTTTGCTGAATGCACAGGAGACGTCCAATTCAACTAGCTTTATGCAGTCCACTATTGAGCATGTTCATCCTTAATGCTCGTCATCTTGCCAAAAAAGAAAAAAAAAGTATATTGCCATGTTTCCCCTTCAAAAAACTTTTTTTCTCTTACAGTCAACCTAAACTTGATGTGAGAGTTTCATAATGGGAATTATGAATCCTCAGCATCTTTTTTTCTTCTTCAAAATGCAGTGGTGATGAGATTTGGATGAGTGTTACAGAGAGGGGTGGGGAGTTAACGCTTTCTTCCATATGCAGATTCCTTGACTTAACCCCGCCCCAAAGCTCAAATCAGTGGAGTGAAATACTTACATGGACATATTTGTGACTATAACTTTTGAGATTAGGGCTGCAACATGGCAGAAAGTATTAGAATCTCCCTCCATATATCATGATCCAAAACAGAGCCCACCATGGTTGTTTTTCGAAAAAGAAAAAGAGGTTGGTAGTCTTCATTGAACTCCCACATTATGTTTAAGTTTAGCCTTTAATCTTACTTATCTACTGGTGGCAGCAAGGAGGTCTGTGGTGTGTGTGTGTATGTGCAGTGCATGAGAGAGAGAGAGAGAGAGAGAGAGAGAGAGAGAGAGAGAGAGATATGTATAGTCATTTGAAAGCCATGCAATATTTGGTTTTCCAAATCTGACCACATTGACAGCTAAAGACCTTGCAAGCATTTTACCAGAAGAGGTCAAAATAGTGAACTCCCCAGTTTGAATGCTTGCAAGTAGAATCAAGACAAGCACAAATGTTCCTGCAAAAACATGCCTAGCTAACTGACCTTGCACAAAGGCTCTTTTCATTTGAGACCTGGCGAGCACTTGATGATTGTAAAGGTTTGACTTTTTGTGGGTGCATTCGAGCCTTTGCAAGACACCAAACAGATGGCTCCATCTTTTGAGGATAGTTGCTTGCAACGTGTGCAAAAGCACAACTCAATTTCAGGTCGAACGAACACTGGGGTGCTCATGTATTCCTCTTGATAGCTTTACAGCTTCATTTCATGCTGGAAAAATAGTGAAATGCAGTGCCCAAGACAGGTATAAAAAAAAAGGTAAAGGTGACCCCTGACAATTAAGTCCAGTCGTGTCCGAATCTAGGGTGTGGTGCTCATCCCCATTTCAAAGCCGAAGAGCCAGCGTTGTCCGAAGACGCCTCCGTGGTCATGTGGCCGGCATGACTCTCCTTGCTGCAGCGCATAGCATGCAGCTGGAACACGGAGCGCTGTTTACCTTCCCGTAAGCGGTACCTATTTATCTACTCGCATTAACATGCTTTGGAACTGCTAGGTTGGCAGGAGCTGGCCAAGCAACGAGAGCTCACCCTGTCGCGAATTCGAACTGCCGACCTTTTGATCGACAGCTCATGGTTCAGCGGTTTAACCCACTGCGCCACCCGCTGGCCCTAAGACAGGTATAGGCACTATCATATCACTATCAGTCTGCGTATAGTTAACAAGAATGGCTGAGTATTAAGACCAAAATTAATACTCATCAGCAATCTATGTGCATATTTATTTATTTCAAGTGTTTATACCCCACCTTACATAAAATAACTGCATGGTCAGAGAACCATCCAGTTTAGATTCTGTTCTGTAAAATGTATGAAATATTCCCAGACTTGAAAACAGGGGAGGGGGGGGGGTCAGATTTACAGCTCAACCCTAACCATGTTTACTTGGACATGTTTGCTTGGGAAAAAAGTAAGAACGCTTCAGACTTTGGCTTAATTTAAAACCAAAAGGTGCTGTGGGTTTTTTGAGTCAAGTGTTTTGCTTTTAGAATTATAGCAAATGAAATCCTGAATACAAAGACTGATGCATGATCTCAGTATTGGAGTTAAGGCTCCCTCTTTAGAGACCTTTCGGCGGGGCCTTAAGACATTTTTATTTAGACTAGCATTTGATGTCTGACATGGTGGGCTGACTTTTAACTTTTAACTTTTAACAAATGGCTTTTAACAAATGTAATATAGGTGACCCACTGGGGGTGCTTGTTTTAATTGTTTTAATTATCTGTTAATTATTTTAATGTGTATGTTATTTTAATGTTGTAAGCCGCCTTGAGTGCCCTTGCCGGGAGAAAGGCGGGATACAAATTCTTTAAATAAATAAATAAATAAATAAATATTGTTGAGAGTGGACCCAACTGCGATAAGACCATGCTTGCAGGTGTAACTTTAAAAAAACAACACTCTCTGTGTTCAAAGGTCTCCTGCTTCTTCTTGGCAAAAAAAAAAAAATTGGGACAGGGTAGATTTATTTCAGGAGTCTCGGGGACTTCCACGTAGCTGTTTTTCAGTGATCAAAGTTACAAGATGGTTTTCATAGTAAGACATATTTTGGATGCTTTTTATGATATTAGATGACTGAAAAGATGGCTTCAGGCCCAACTATACTTAGGCACTGCTTCTTGTGTCACTCGAACAGGTTTCCCAAGGATGCAACACCACTGAAGCGAGAGGCACACTAGATCAACGACTCATAGAACTAGGGTCGATTATTCCTAAGAGGGGCTAGGAATATTCCATTATTAGACTATGAATGTGGGATTCTTCTCCTAGCTGTTGAACTCCAGTTCCAAATTCTTCCTCCAAAGTTCTAGCTTTCATTTCAAAAAATAAAAATAATCTCTCAAGTAGCCTAGAATATTTCCTACTCCCCACTCCTCATGTTCAGTGGAGGACTCTAAATTAGACGTAATTTGGACATCACACTAGAATCTGGGTCAACTCTACTTTAGAACTCTAATTATGTTTGATCTTGGTTATGGGTTAGAGCGAGTTGATGATGGGAAACCAATGCAGTGAAGCCTTTCAAAGTCTGCACACAGCCTGAAACAGTATCCCTAGCAAGGGGCAGGTTGCTCTGCTCATCTCAGGAGTTAATTCTGAAACCAAATCTACAGCGGTTTTTTCTCTTCGCTCTTCCGTTCCTCTACTCACGTTATACCCCTTAAATGGTCCATTTTGTCGTTTTGTTCCCCCTTAAATCAATTAACCTTGGGGAAAGGAGAGCACCAGCTTTGCCCAGTGGTATGTGATAGTTGTCATATACACAGTGCATGTGAATCCATATGAATTCAGTCCTGTTCCAGCAAAATCATGCAGCGTATGCTAGCTTGTAGGTAGATCAAAGGGCCTTTGCTGCCTGTGGGACTTCACAAGGGCTTTAAGGAGGGATCACACAGCCCCAGTGATTCACCATGCTGATAAACTCATCTAACCCAACTGCTCGCTATAGGCAGCAACAGGGGGGAAAATATTGACCCGAGGAGGGGCAGGATCCTAGAGGGCAGTGTTTGCTTTGTTTCTGAAGGAATATTCAGTTATGTGAGTCTCCACCTGTGTTCTGAAGTGGTGGCACTCAAACAGTTAACGTTCAGCAGCAAAACATGACACAGTATGGTTTATGCAAGACAGCTGCATGGAAGCACTAAACCAAGGAACACCTGATCCATAAAAAGAGTTGTCTGCAGATTCAGCCTTTGAGACAATGGGATGAGAGCATCAATAGGAGGTAGTATCTTGTTGGCTGTGTGCTCCCTGAGGCATCTGGTGGGACCACTTTGTGATACAGGAAGCTGGACTAGATGGGCCTTTGGCCTGATCCAGCAGGGCTCTTCATATGTTCTTATGTTCTTCTATTAAAGGCCATTCCAGAAAATCACTTTTAAGAGCATACTAGCCTTAGGTAAATATGAACTTTCTCGCCATATCTAGAACTAGACAATTGCTTAGGACTCTTACTCTTAATAATGAAGATCAGATCATAAATCCTGGTATATAAATTAAGTGTAAAATGACTTGGAAAGCTACTGAAGGCTCTCACTCTTCTTCAGACTCTCCCAACTGATGGCTTTAGTTTGTGGCTTTTCTAGCTATTTTAATATGTCTACTTGCAAATTGTTGTGATTGTGTTTTTTATCGTTTTGTTTGTTCACTGGTATATGTTTTTGATTTGATAGCTGCAATGTGTAGAAAGGCCAGTTAGACATTTTAAAAATGAATAAAAAGCAAATACATTTTGCTTTATTGATTGAGATTTAAAAGAAACCAGTATTCACCCACTGTTGTAAAATTCCCTGTTGGAAATGCAGAACATACAGCCCGATCGTATTGGGCTGCCAGACCAGCAGAACACATGTTCCACCAGCGCCAACTGGTGAAAAGCAGCAGTAAAGCACTGGACACCAGTGCACGCTGCCAGTGGGTAAACTGGAGCCTTCCCATGCACGCTAGTGGACCTCAGAAGGTCTACCGGAGCAGGTAAGCCTGGCACAGGGGGTGGAATCGGGCAGGGAAAGGGTGGGGAGGGTGTGGAATGGAGCGTGGGGAGGGCGGAACAAGGAGGATGGGGTAGAGGATGGGCAAATTGGGCCCTGGAGGGGGAGGGTGCAGCCAGAAATGACGGTCGCCCTCCTGGCGCCCGGCGCGTGGGGTGGGGCCAGCGTCGCGTCACGTCACGTCGACGCGCCCCCCCGTCCTCGACACACACACACCCCCGCCCGTTTTGAGCTCATTTTGGAGCCGAATGGGCTACAGGGAGGGAGGGAGGGCCGATCCAGCGCGGCGCTTCAGGATGGTACGTTCTCCGCTTTAGGACGGTAAGTTCTCCGCGGCGCTTCAGGACAGTAAGTCCTCCGCCCGCCTGAGCGCCTGGAGCTCCTGCTTCACGCGTTCCACCCAAGTTCTGCCGCTGGGTGCAGCGGCACATGCCAAATCCAAACCCCCTTCTTGGGCCTGATCCACCTGCACAGATCAACTTGGACTTATGCCAGCTATAGAGCCTAGATAGATAGATAGATAGATACCTTTATTGGCATAAACACATCAAACAGACAAACATAAACAAACAACCCAAAAAATCCCCCAACAGATCCAATGACAACAACCAATCTTGCAGAGAATTTCTCCCCAAACTGTCCCACAATTAATCTATACATCAAAACTCATTTCCCGAGTAGCCACCACCACAGAAGCAAAAGTTGCAACATCATCAAGTCTCCCATCATCTTCTGTTGACAGAAGGGCTCGGAGAATATCCGCCTCAATCCAGCCCTGAAAACACGTCAGTATCGAATTAAGGTGTTTCTGACGGAAAGACTCGTGCAGAGAGCATGATAAAAAGATATGCTCAGATGTCTCCACACACTTCATGCCACATGAACATAGCCTTGCTGAAACAGGTATTCCTTTGTACCGCCCCCATAAAAGGGCAGAAGGGAGAGCGTTACACCTTGCCAGCATAAAAGCCCTTCTTAGCTGTGGGTTATGCAACTGATATAGATAAGTTGACAGCTTCCCAAACTTTATAGGCAGATGGAGATGCAATGGAGAACACGTTGTATCAGCTGCACTGATTAACTCTTGGTGCTCGATGTCGAGAGTTCTCTCCTTAATAGTTCTAAATGCTGCAGCTAACCCCATCATGCCTAGCATCTCACTGTCAAGCCCCATCGATTTTAGCTTTGTAAGCAGAGTAGAAACCCCACAAGGCAAAGATGTGTCTGATAGTAGGTGGTAAATCAGGCTATCACTTGTTGCTTTAAAAAGAATGCCCAGCCAGAATTTGGCAAATCTTAGCCACGCCAATGTATTCAGCCTTATAAGACCGGTTTCAAGGCACAGAGCTGAGTACGGAATACAACGTGGCATACCCAAAATTTTCCTGAGGAAATTAGATTGGATACGTTCCGTGGCAAGGTCTGAATCCTTGAACCAGATCGGGACACCATATAAAGCTTGAGAGACAACTTTGGCCTTATAGGCTTCCAGAGCAGCCGGGACATATCTGTTGCCCAGAGTAAAATAAAATCTCGCAACTCCTGACCAGACCAGCAGAACACATGTTCCACCAGCGCCGACTGGTGAAAAGCAGCAGTAAAGCACTGGACACCAGTGCACGCTGCCAGTGGGTAAACTGGAGCCTTCCCATGCACGCTAGTGGACCTCAGAAGGTCTACCGGAGCAGGTAAGCCTGGCACAGGGGGTGGAATCGGGCAGGGAAAGGGTGGGGAGGGTGTGGAATGGAGCGTGGGGAGGGCGGAACAAGGAGGATGGGGTAGAGGATGGGCAAATTGGGCCCTGGAGGGGGAGGGTGCAGCCAGAAATGACGGTCGCCCTCCTGGCGCCCGGCGCGTGGGGTGGGGCCAGCGTCGCGTCACGTCACGTCGACGCGCCCCCCCGTCCTCGACACACACACACCCCCGCCCGTTTTGAGCTCATTTTGGAGCCGAATGGGCTACAGGGAGGGAGGGAGGGCCGATCCAGCGCGGCGCTTCAGGATGGTACGTTCTCCGCTTTAGGACGGTAAGTTCTCCGCGGCGCTTCAGGACAGTAAGTCCTCCGCCCGCCTGAGCGCCTGGAGCTCCTGCTTCACGCGTTCCACCCAAGTTCTGCCGCTGGGTGCAGCGGCACATGCCAAATCCAAACCCCCTTCTTGGGCCTGATCCACCTGCACAGATCAACTTGGACTTATGCCAGCTATAGAGCCTATTTTCAACGTCTATTTTTTGTCCAAATCCTAAACATGAATCACAATTTGAGTAGAGCTAAACAAGTGTCCCCTGAAGGTAATGTAAACGTTAAAGGAACTGTGGCAAACCAGAGAGGCTCCATAGCCTTGGAAGCCCTTTTCCTGAGACAAACAGCAGCAGCAGCAGCAGCAATGGCCCAGATCCAGATCATGTTGGGGATCATGATCCAGATCATGCCCTCCCCACTGTGGTTCTGATCCAGTTTGGAATCCCACACTGGTACTGATATTTGAAAAATCAAGCATGCAATCACGTTGCTAAGCATATTGTGTAGTTTGGGCCTGAATTACTGAAACATTGCATCTCGCTGCCTTCCAGGCCTGGGTCTGACTTCAAGAGACACAAAAAGCTAAGACTGGATCTCCTGATGGTTCTGTTTTTAATAAAAAGCAGTTGGGGAAGCAATGGTTTCTATCAGGGTGGCTGAGGACAGGAAGGGTAACATACTATAGTGGAGTAAATAGCTGGGGGAGGGGAGAATTTAGCTCAGGAAAACAGCACAGGAGGAGTTAACACACCCCTCCCCGCAACACGAGTGCTCCAATCAAAATCAAACCCCCCCCCGTGCTGATTTTACTTAAGAATAGAAACATCAAAGTGCAGCAGCCAAGCCATGATACGAGTTAAAACCGTGCACTTTGTGATAAAACACAAAACTCTGTATATAGAAAGGCTACCCAGTGAAACTCAAATTAAAATGGGGTGGGGGGGTTCGTAATACTATCAGACCAAAGTATTCCTAATATTTTGGAAGTAAGCCTCACTGAGCTCAGTATGTTTACTTCCAAGTAAGTGTAATTTCCTAGGAATAAGCGCTATCGAACTCCATGAGACTTACTTCCAAGGACTTTAGGAATGCCTCCCTATCAACTGGAGTTTCATAGGGTACCTTGCTGAATCTACACTGCTGAATCCTAGCCAGGGCCGGCCTACACGATGCAGGGATGCTGATGCTGATGCTGATGCAGCATCCACTGCATCCCATAGGCTGGCTGGGGGACCAGGCCAGCTGGGAGAGGAAAAGAACGTTTTCTCTTACCTCCTCTGCCACTCCCTGTTCTCCTATGGCCCTGGGCCTAATCAGATCTAAGTCCAGCTATTTTGCACAGGGGACATGTCAGGCCCGGGAAGGGGGTTCCAGATCTCGCAGACACCACTGCCACCGAGATCCACCCACCCCTAGATCACCCGTCCTATCCCCACCCCAGTCTACGCCCAAACATACCATTCTGCCAGCCAGGGTCCGTTGATGGCTGATCTGCGGGCTGCTGTCGATAGTGCACAACCTTCTGGCCTCATGCCAGCAGAAGCACTCTGCAGAACAGAGAGGCTGTCATACCAGTGGCCTCGCAGACTACTAGCGCAATGCGCCAACAGAGTTGAGCCAACAATACTGTATGTTGTGGTTTTATCACAAAGTGCACAATTTTATTTAGAAGCTGGTATACTATCAGGAGATCTGATCATCATAGATTTTCTGCATCTCTGGTGGTTTGGCCCTAAGATCACCTGTTGACATTGCTACATAAAATGGAAGGATGAGTTTTTGCGCTGGAGAGCACACTTCATGTACTAAAGAAGTACAGTGCTTATTATTGGAAGCTTTCCAACTTGAGTCTAGTGGCAAGTGTAACACAAATGTGACTGAAAAACAGGAGAATCATCTCACCTATGTGTGACCATGGTCAAATCTGTTCCCCATGGTCACAATGCTACACTGGCCCATGGCGGAATACAGTACATTACTTTACATGATTGTGGAGAAAAGGAGTTTAATTTAAAACAACAACAAAACAAAACCTGACCCTGAATTGATTTCAATTGAATGTACTTTCATACCACCCGTTCACTACCAGGATGAATTATTACATATCTGATTAAAAAGTATGTTCAACATACCATCCAACAGACATATATTTTACCTATGTTCTAAAAAATACTGGGAATAAAATGTGTTCCATTTGTCTCAGATTTTACTCTCCTTATACAGACAGAGAGCTTAAAGGTAATTTTTCGTAACATAGGGGAAGAACAAACAACACTGTGCTGGTCTCTTCGTCTTATTGACTTCTGACAGTCTTTATACTTTTAAATGCCAATTAACAGGTGTCAGAAATGCTGGTTCTTACCAGGAGACCTATGTCTGCATAACAGGCCAATTATTTGGACGATCCCAGCCCCCTAGCATAAATATCATGGTGTTTGAGCCCCCCTGGGGCCTGTGGAGTTTACAACTATGCTGTCAAGTTCCTCTTCGTTGAGAGAGCCCTTGAAGTCTTGCCAAACAGCGAGGGACTCCAACGCTTTTATGTGCTCCCAAACACCAGCCCTGGCTCCAGAAGTCAACCCTCTCTGCACTCTGAACGCGGGTGTGAATCTCAAACATTGAGCTGACATTCCAGCCGGGAGTGCAACAGCGCGCATGCGTGCACGGTGATGCCAAAACAGCAGGTGACACTGGCCCAGAGCAGTGAGGGGGAAAAAGTAGCTCTGTGGCTTCTGGTTACATGTCCTCAGAACTCTACAGGATGGAATTAGGGACAGAGGAACAGTTATAAAATGAGGTTACAAAATCCGGATGTCCAGATCAAATTGAGATGGTTGTAAGGGATAGCATTATAGGCATAGACTATGATAACAGAGCTCTCAGCGGCGGGACTGTATCCTCTTGCATCTGACTTTAGCTTATCCCAGGATGAATCGCATTGCAGGCCAGTGTTCCAAAACACTCTCCCAGTCTCTCTAGAGATGGCAAGGGGGCAAAAGAAGAAAAGGAAGGGGCCAGTGGATCCAAATGGTGACCCAAGGGCAGTCAGGCACAAAGAACAGATGTCTGTCCTGGGTGATCAAAGCATTTCCTTACCAGACAAACAGGGAATCCTTGTTAATCCGGAAGATTTCCTTCCGACATGGAATCCTTTGCCAGTGAATGCAGAAGGTAATTAGGCACTTGGAAAGAAGCACCCCCAAATTGTAGCTCTGTATTTCCTTGCTGAACCCTCATTTTTAACTGGCAATAAGGATGCTTATCACATCAGGGATGATCCTAATTTGGAAGAAAAGAGGAGTGGGCCTGGATCGAAAGAGCTGTGCATTGCGTTCTGTGTGCCCAAGGGAGTTTGGGGGACATATACTTATTGACTACCGCATGCTGAATACAAGTCACTTTTGCAATGGAAAAGAGTTTCAAAAGCAGTTTGTAACATGGCATGAGGAGGTTGGCATTCAAAGGGGAAATTCCACTGGGCATGTCAGTTTCACCTTAGGCATACCTGAAGTAGGGGTAGCTCTTTGGATTCTGTCCATGGTGCTGGAAGAATGCAGATTAAGAATATAAAATACCGTAATGGGTTACTTTAATGTACGTCCTGCTGCTGGTTGTTATTGCTTTAAAATTGTAATGGTAAGTAGTTTTAAAAATAGGAATGAATGAGAATATAATTGTAAAAAGAGAAAAACAAATCATAAGGCTAAAACACACCCTTAATATCAAACCAACAGAGGAACAGCGCAAAAGAAATTTGGTGTACCATCTATATCACGTCCACTTTTTAAACTGGAACGCTTGGTCTTAAGTCATTTTCATTCTGTTGACAATAAAAGGCTTGAAGATGGTAGCTTTGGCTTCCCCAAGGTGTATGCTTCATTTTTATTTTGTTTCCATTTATAGACACTGTCATTCAACTCTTCAGTCCCTAAAGCAGCTGTAATTTCTACAGTTGTGCTTATTAAAAAGGTTTAGAGCTTCACAACTTATAACCTACCAAGCTGAATGCAGCCTCCTCCTGCGACATATTGTATCCTGCTGGAAAGTGCTCTCCAGTGGGCACCCCCTTTGTTAGTTGACCCACTTAAGATTTGGGGGACTCTGGGGGCATAACTTGCTGGCAGAGCAGTGGGTCTGTTTTTGTTTATAGCCAGCTGTTCCCTTCCTATGGAAGAGTACTATGCAACGCTGAGTCTGCTCTGGGTGGCCAGGGGGAGCACACACTTTTTTAGCTTCTAGTATTTTTGATAGGCTTATTGAATGCTCCTGCACCAGACTGTTCAAGCAGGTGGACATTCAGCCATCAAAACAGTACTGTACAATGAAAGAATAAGTGAAAGAGAAATAAAATCTCAAAAAGGAAGTGGACGCTCTGTTGTCATTTAAGCTGAGGTGCAAAAGCAGGATAACTTTTGAGGGCCCAATGCTGGGGACAATCTTCTTCAAAATGGCACCTCGTCTCGTCTCGTCTCGTCCCGTCTTGTCCTGTCTCATCTCTCTCTCTCTCTCTCTCTCTCTCTCTCTCTCTCTCTCTCTCTCTCTCTCTCACTCACTCACTCACTCACTCACTCTCGCTGATGGATTTTAGAAATAATCTGAAGGTGCTTTTAGGTTTGGCACCAAAACTTAACACAAAGTGAAATCTGAAATGAATTACAACCGCCTTCAGAAGGAGAAACATCTAAGAATTTTCAAAGGAAGCCAAATGCGTTTCTTTTTAAGACAAGTGAAATTTCTCAGGGGATTTCTGCACATCTTTCATGTGATTTGCTGCTGCTGCTGCTGCTGCTGCTGCTGATGCTGATGATTCTGAATTCTGACACTGAATTCTGAATTGTTTTGTTTGTTGATGTTTTAAGGGTGTTACTATGACTTTATATTTTTATAGTCATTATCCACCTCATGAATCTAAGTGGTTAAAAGTCAGAGTACAGTCGGCCTGCATCTTAAGCACACTTTTACCCCCTCCCCAAAAAAGACAGAGAAAACCTTGAAGAAAGAGCGAGGTCTGTATCCTGCTCAGCAAATGACCAACAGCTGTGTATTTATTGCACACAAAGACATTGGGTAGAAATACCTGCGTTTACTGACCTTCAGGAACAACATGAATAGAAGAACTCAGATGAGGCCTACCCTAAGCTAGTTATCTTGAATTAAACAAGAACTGCAAAATCCCCTCCTAACTGGGCAAGAGGCACTTTTTCAATTGGTGCTCCTCTTATATTTAGCAGGGGGATGAGTAACTGCCCCCTTTCACCCCAGCACAGTGTCTTTTCTGGTGGCTGTGTTTGCTGGTGTTCTTCTGCATCTTTTTAAATTGTGAGCCCTTTTGGGATAGGGAGCCATTTAATCATTTGATTTTGTCTGTAAACCGCTTTGTGAACTTTTTGTTGAAAAGCGGTATATAAATACTGCTAATAATTAGGCTTACCATCCATCCCGGAAAGCCTGGGACCATCCCGGGTTCCTGGCTCCTGTCCCAGATTGGTCCTGGGCTTTCCTGGTCCGGTAAAGCCTCCGACGCAGCTTTTTAAAGTTTAAAAACCTTACCTTTTTCCTGTTGGCCATCTTGGATCTCGTGAAATCTCACGAGATCCAAGACGGTGGCGCCCAAATCTCGTAAGAGCACATGAGGCAGTAGTAGTACTGCCTCATGTACCTTTACGAGATTTGGTCGCCCCCATCTTGGATCTCGCGAGATTTTGCGAGATCCAAGATGACGGCGCTGGAAAAAAGGTGCCTTTTTGCACCTTAGAAGTGGCGGCGGAGGCTTCTACCCCTGCCCCCCACCATGCAGTGGCGGAGGCAAGCAGCAAGTGACAAGCCACAGGAATCCTGGCTGGCTTGGATACAGCTGGCCAGGTTTCAAGTGGCGGCGGCAGCGACAAGACGACGAGGACGACCGGGACGACGAGGATGGCGGCAGCAAGATGACGATGGACGATGTTTCCAGGTTTGATTTGCAAGGGACAGGTAACAGAAAACAGAGACTTTCCCTGGTAAATAGGGACACATGTAGTGTAGGGAGTAGAGCTCTTCTGAAAGGGCCATATCATTTTTACTGCCCAGGTTGCAGGTGATGAAAATGGGGGTAGGTTTTAGGTGTTTTCAAGGGGTGAGGACAAATGTTTGTAAAGATTGGGGCGACCTACCAGCAGCAATGTGGGTAGCATGGGTGATATCATTTTGCTTAAATGGTGCACCTGCACAGGCAATGGGGCGGCCACAGCAGCAACTTTGTGTCATTTCTCCATCATTCCAGGTGAAAACTGGATCTGGCTATTGGGAAGGCCTCAAGTGCTTCCAGCACAAGCATGGTGTTAAAGAAAAATGAAAAAGAACACCCATGCAGGAACCGGCAGTAAGCTTTCCACCCATCACACACACTCACACACACACACACACACACACACGCACACACACACGCACACACACACACACAATCAGCCCTATTTCGTCCTTCCCCTCCGACCCCCATCATTCCTCTTCCTGCTTGATTTTTGCAGAAGCGTTGCTGGGGGCCAGGGGTGGTGGACCCCTGGGCAACAAGCGAGGGGTGACAAAGCGGCGGGGGGCGGGACAGTGGGCAGCAGATAAGGCAATGGGTTTGGTCCACCCTTGCACCCTGAGTCTCTGAAGGGAGTTGCGGCGGCGGCGGCAGTGACGTCACTTCTGGTGGTGATGTCACGGGGGCGGCATAGCGACGCCACTGGAATTTTGTCAAAATCAATTTTGGCAGAACTGTTTGGATGAGCAACGGTATGAAGACATACAGCTATAGAAAATTGGCATAACTAAAGAATTAGGATGGGACCTCCAAGTCTTCTCACTTTTCTCTCATGACAGGAAAGAGCTTGCCAGAATCACTGTAAACTCATCCCATATCCATGCAGCCCTGTTGCTTTCACTATCTGATATTAATGCATCCAATGACAAAACCCAATGAAGCCTTTTGACTGTGGTCCCCAACTCTACTAAGCCTGAACACTTAGTGTTTCGATTTCTTAGAGCCCAATCCTATTCAACTTTCCAGCTCTGATGCAGCCGTACCAACAGGGCATGCGCTGAATCCTGTGGTGGTGGGGGCAGTCATGGAGGCCTCCTGAAGGTAAGGGAACATTTGTTCCCTTACCTTGGGGCTGCTTACCTCCGGGCTGCATTGCGGCTGCATTGGCTTTGAACAGTTGGATAGGATTGGGCCGTTAGTCTTGCGGGAGTCAACTGGCTTGTGGATGGAGTTGTTAACTACCAGTTTCTGCATGTATAAGAACATTATAGCATTGTTTGATTCTTTCGCTGAAGGACAGCCTAAATTCTAATTTAATCTCCTCCATAATTTGAGTCAGAAATTGTCACTCTGTTCCCAGAAATGCCTGTCATGAGCTTTTGAAAATGAATGAAAGTGTTTGGGGGATGGAAATTCTTTGTCTCGTGACGGATGCTCCAGTCATCAGCACATGAGTCCAGCCGCAAGAACGTGGGCTGGGTATTTACAAAGGAATGCAGAGAGATGCAGAAGCCTTAATCCCCCTCACATTGAGCATGTGTCACTCTAATGCTGCAATCCTATACCCACTTTCCCGGGAGTATGTCTCATTGAACTCAATAGGGCTTACTTCTGAGTAGACATGCATAGGATTGTACTGTTAACGTCTCTTTTTCTGAGTTGCAGCAAATCCATACTGCAATGAGCAGCTATAATTTTCTTAAGTTCCCCATTAATTTAGTCTCTGAGCACTGCTTTTATCCATGGGTTCCAACCCACCCAACCCTCCGACCAGCCATAGCAAAACAAGCACTCGGTTAGTACTATATTTTACCTCAAGAATGAATCTGTCTGCAGAAAACAAACAAACTGAGCTCCCACAGAACAGCCTTGGGCTAGTCAAAGTTCACGCGTTGACACTGGACAAGTGTTAAAATACCGCGTTGAACTGCTGCTGCAGTGATCACAGTTGGTTCTAAATTCGATACTATGCATTATAAATATAGATTTTACTCGGGGGAGGGCATATAAGAGATCTCCCTAGTTTTCTCAGAGGAAATGCGACAGAGAGGTGTCAGGTTTGTGCTTGGCCTTGTGGGCGATCTGAACAGCCAAATGAATAAAGGCAGCTTTGTTTTGCCTTCTAAAGTCCTCTAGGAATGTCCAGTCCACCTGCTGAGAGCTCTTAAGGATCTTTTTGTAATATTTGAAGAAAAGAAAAAAGCTGGCACCTCTGGGCACCCTTTATGCATGGAGAGAAGAACACTAGAAGCATCCGGGTTAGAATCGCCGAATGAGGACTACAGAGATAGTGAGATTACAGGTTGTCGTTGAAATAAATTTGGCCTCCAAAATAATCCTGCACAGATTTTTATATACCAAATATGCATTTCATGCTCTTTGACTATTCAAATACTTGTCAAATATATTCACTGAGTATTTGATACCAATATCCAATATTTGATTTCATTTCAGTATTTGACATCTGATATTTTATTTTAGTATTCATGCTTTGCAATATTTATTAATTCATTTTGCTATGGAAACCATTTGACACCTGTCAAAATCAAATGTTTTACATCATGTTTTGCCTCCAAATTTTATATCAATTCCAAATTTCACATTCAGCATTTTGAAAGGCAACATTTGAAATGGTACCAAAATGTAATTTTTGCAAAATTTTGCTTTAGCTCTAAGTGATGTGATACTTTGATTGCACCACCTGGTCTTTAAAGATATTGAGACAGAGATTTTGACACATACAGAATGTTTCACCAAAACCAATAAAGAGTGTTATGGCATTTCAAAGACAAACATATTTATAATAACATAAGCTTTGCTGGACTAAAACCATCAGATACAAGGGTTATCCTCAAATTTCCTGGTAGATATATACATGGGTTTGTCCATGGGTTTTTCTTGGCAAGGATACTGGAGTGGGTTGCAATTTCCTTCTCCAGTGGATTGTGTTTTGTCTGAGTTCTCCGCTGTGGTCTGTACTTTGGCCAACAAATGAGAAGGGAGCACTCACGGGAGAAGACCCTGATGATGGGAAAGATTGAAGGCAAAAGAAGAATGGGACGGCAAAGGATGAGATGATTGATAGTTTTATTGAGGCAACGAACATGAAATCAAGCACACTTCAGAGGACGGTGGAAGACAGAAGGGCCTGGGGTGACATGGTCCATGGGGTTGTGAAGAGTCAGACTCGACTGTGCAACTGAACAAAACACACACACACACACACACACACACACACACACACACAAAGAGAAAACTGAGGGGGGAACTGAACTGGTTGCTATGAAATGGAACAGATACTTTGCAATCATTCTTATACAAAGCTTAATGGATGAGATAAACATCATGAAGATTCCTAACAGCAGTAATAGGTGATAGTGAGTTTACCTGGCTATGCTAAATTACTTAACATATATACAGTAATGATATAGTAAGCACTGTCCCTATTCAACCTGAAACAGAATGCTAGAGGTATAGTTTGCTACTATTCTTATGTATATAGCTAAAATGTATGGGACAGAATGTTCAAAGAAATAGGATATACAGGTTCTGGTGCCATATAAAAATTGAAATAAAACTAGTAGATATGTTTAAAAACATGCTAAAACACGTTAAAAACACGTTAAAACACGTAAAAAACTAAGTTTTAAAACAATCAAAAATTAAAACACGACGTTTCGTCCCCTTCTGTGGACTTCTTCTGGTGTGCAACAGCGGCGAAGCTGTCAGGATGTAATTACCATAGAGTGGCAGAGCAGGCATTTAAAAGGATCAAAAGGCGCCTGAAAACCCTGCGAAGACTCAGCAGAGCAATTAGTACCGGAAGTCACTCCCGCATTGCTGACTTCCGGTACTAATTGCTCGGCTGAGTCTTTGCTTTGATCAGAAGAATAAGCTAACACGCTGGAGATAAATTTGGAAAGCATGCTAGGCAAAGAGTGAGCTCAGGTCAAATTCCTAGTAGTCCAGGGACAAATAAAGGGTGGTGTAATGCCCTTTTAGCACAAAGTTCCATCTTTCACTTGTGCAGGAGCAGGACGCACATGAAACTCGCATCACGGTAACAAAAATGTGTTTGCTGAATGAATAACAATTACTAGAATCAATCAATCAATATTTTCAGAAATTGTCCCATTATTAGAAACCTGCAGGAATCTACATGGACACTACAACCCAGATTTATACGAAGCTTTTTCATAACAAAGCTGAAGGGCCTGTTGTTTCCTTACTATAGCTGTAGGGTAACGTAACATTTCCCACTACATAAGATTCAATAGACCTACAGCCCGATCCTAACTAGTGCTACACAGACCTTTATACACAGCGGAACACAGTTCCACTGTCGTAAATGGCCATATGGCAGTAAGTACAGTGTGGGACAGGGTTGGACCGTATCTGCCTCTGCTTTTAGAATGTTCGTTTCGAATGTGTTTTGTGAAGTATTTTAACTTATGTTAAATTAACTGCATTGATTTTATAGAAAGATGGTGTAAAATATTATAAATAAATAATCTGCCCTGCTAGATCAGATCAAGGATCCAATGCTATTCTTCTGGGACAATCACAAGCAGGCAACAACCATCTCCTGCTGCTTGTCCCCAGCTTGTGGAATCCCGAGGTATCGTGCCTCTGCACAACATGGAAGATATCGTCTCAACCACTTCTGCATCAATAATGGTTGGGAAGAGCCGAGGGCCTTTCTGTTTTGTCTGCTCAATGTGCCATTGAGCTGTAACCCCTGTTTTGCCCCCTCTCCTCTGTTTCAAGTCATTGCTCTCTGTTCCGATGAGCCCAAGGCTTTGATTTTGAGTCTTGGAACATAATGGACAGCATTGTCGCTTCAAAGCAAACTCACAGGCTAGTTCAAGGAACACTAAAGGGGGGGGGGAGACGTTGAATGAATGGGAATAGGAATCCTCTTGACAGAGAAGCCCTTACAGAGCTGAGATGACTGAATCACCAGCTTGATTAAGTCAATATCCATTTCACTGTGTGGCCTCCCAAGATCACTTTGGTTGTAACCCACAAACAATTTCATCTGCAATAATCCCATTGACTACAGTGGTATCACTCCATGATACATGGGTTCAAAACAGAGGCTTTGATGAGTCAGGAAGTAAACATAGGACTCATGTCTCAAAAGAGTGGGCCTGCTATATATATATCCTCAATCTCATGATTCATCATAATAAGACTTACTTTTTTTATTACTACTGCCCACTCATTTGCACCATGTTAAAAAACAGAGGACAAAGAAGCTTGATTCAGTCATTGTATCTAGAGTCTATTTTAAAAACTTTTAGAAGTAAACATGCACAAATCGGGAGGAACAGAGGAGCAGTATATTACTAAGCAGAAGGAGGCATTAGTAGGCAGAAAAAGTTGCCAATGACTTGCAAATTTTGCTGACACATGCCATGAAATTTAATATTTCAGTGGTAGTGTGTGAAGGAGGAAAGAAAGACAGCGAATCAGTCCTGGAACAAATGAATCTGTTTTATGACCTTGGAAAGGTCACTGATGATACAAGGCTTGCATTAAACAAAGAAAGAATGTTAAGGCCACAATCCCCTATACACACTTACCTGGGAGTAAATCCTATTGAATTCAGTGAGCCTTACTTCTGAGTAGACATGCATAAGATTGTGGTGTAAGAAGCTAAAAACGTAAGAGGCTTGCGAGTTCACATCAGACCAAAGTACCATTTAATCCAGCAGTCTGTTTCTAACCTGGTCAACAGATCATTCATTCATTCATTCATCCTAGGCTTACCAGATCATCGCTGGGACGGGAGCGGTCTATCCTCTGCCCCCCCCACGCCCCGCCCCCTTAAGGGTAGACCGCTCCCGTCCCGGCGACGATCTGGTAAGCCTAATCCATCCATTCATTCAAATACTGACATGTACATGTAAAACATGTACATGGCGTTTTATAGAGAATGATGAAATTCCCTGTCCCAAAGTGGCTCATAATAATCTAAAAACAGACATAAGGGAGGCAACAGAGAAAGGAGAGGCAGGGAAAACAGATGGCTCCAAATGCTCACAAGCAAGACATGATGGCTATGGCTTTCTCAGAGTTATAGATGCTCCTGAAGACTAATCACATATACTGTATACAGTAGTCAGAAATGAGGTGGAGTCAATTGTACTTCATGTGGGTGGTACAATTGAAAGCGTTTGTGGAAAGACTGTTCTTGCGGTTTCTCTCTTCAGTTAGACCCAACAATATGGCTGAGCTTAGGCTAAAGTAGTAAGGAATCACGTTCAAATGTGACAGGAGTGTAGGCTTACCAGATCTCCAACCGGGACAGAGTGCTAGACCTTTAGGAGAAGGAATGTGGGCAGGTGTAGCTTGTTAAACCTTAGAGTACAATCCTAGCCATGTCTACTCAGAAGCAAGCCCCATGGATGCCTAGGATTGTGCTCTAAGGTTTAACAAGCTACACCTGCCCACATTCCTTTTCCTAAAGGTCTAGCACTCTGTCCCGGTTGGTGATCTGGTAAGCCTAGACAGGAGGCAAGTATAGGGAAAAGACATTAGAAGAAAATATGCAGTGGTAGAATGCAGAATCCTGGAAATAATTTGCTGAGCTGAGTATGGACTGATTCACACATACATGATCATCATCTGACGAGGAGTGCATCATCAAGTGACAAGTTGATTGTGTGAATGGGCCACCACAAATATAACACCACCGATGTTTGTGTTACTTTACATGTGATGCTTTTTAAGGGAGTTCATTCATGTATTCAACTGCCAGTCAAATGCAAAGAAATCAAGTGATGTACATATATGAATGAACTGGGCCTAAGATTGCACTAAGCCTAATGGCGCAATCCTGTCTAACTTGTAGACTGGTGGAGCACCGCTCCGCTGCTCTAGGGTGTTGTGCACGTTTGCGGCACCCTGGGAGTAAGCACTGCCGGCAAAGAGGCTGGCGCCACTCCTCCTGCCCCAGATTTTATTTATTTTATTTTAAAAAATGTATATCCCGCCTTTTCCTATGCCAAAGGCAAATGCCCAAGGCGGCTAACAACAGATTAAAATACATTAAAATACATAAAATACATAACGATACTTAAACAAATTTAAAAACCAATAAAAACACTGGGGGGCAAAAGTATGGAGCAGAGAAGCAGCATGGCAGAGCATCTTGAGATACAGGAGGCAGACCACAACCCATCACCCAAACGCTAGATGAAACAAAAACATTTTGAGCCCTGGCCAAAAAGACATGAGGGAGGGGGTGGTTCTCAGATCCCCTGGCAAGGAGTTCCACAGTTGTGACGCCACAGCAGAGAAGGCTTGCCCAGAGGCGTCACTAGGATGCGCGTCACCCCAAGGCGGGGGGGCGCGTGTCACCCTAGTGATGCCCCCCAATAGAAATATGCAATTTGGGGGGGCACCCGGCTGCACCCTGCCCCGGGTGCCCCCCCGCCCCTTCGCGTCGCCCTCCGGACGCTCCGAGGCCGTCCCGGGAGCCGGCCTCGGAGTGTCCGGCCCGCTCTGAGACCGTTTCTGAGGGCAAGGGCCTGCCCTCTTGCCCTCAAAACGGTCTGCGCATGCGCGAAAACAGTAAAAGTACCCGTATTGACACATTGGCCGGCTCCCGGGCCGGCCTTGGAGCGTCCGGAGGGCGACGTGCGTCACAGAGGTGACGCGCGCGGGGGTGCGCGCGTCACCCCTTTGCGCGCGTCACCCCATGGCGGCCCGCTCCCGTCGCTTGACAGGAGCGACGCCACTGGGCTTGCCCACTTGTTGCCACTCCCCTAACTTGTGATAGAGGTGGCACCCGCAGGAGAGCCCCCTCAGATGATCTAAGATGACCTAAGAGAGCAGGCCGGAATGTATGGGAGAAGGCGGTCCCTCAGATATCCTGGACCCAAACCGTGAAGAGCTTTAAAGGTCATTACCAGCACCTTGAATTGGGCTCAGAAATGAATGGGCAGCCAGTGCAGCTGCCAAAGCAGCGGCTCAACAGAGTCAAACCACCTAGTTCCAGTTACCACCCGGGCCACCGTATTCTGCACTAATTGCAGCTTCCGAACTGTCTTCAAGGGCAGCCCCACGTAGAGCGCGTTACAGTAATCCAGTCTTGAAGTCACTAAGGCGTGGACCACCGTGGTCAGGTCCGATCGACTCATGTACGGCCGCAGCTGGCGCACCAGCCGAAGCTGGGCAAACGCATCCCTGGCCACAGCTGCCACCTGGTTTTCCAGGGAGAGCTGTGAATCCAGAAGCACTCCCAAGCTGCGCACCCATTCCTGCAGGGGGAGTGCAACCCCATTCAGAACAGGCAGATGACTCAGTACCTGCATCAAAGCTTTCCTGACCAGTAGGACCTCTGTCTTTTCTGGATTCAATCTCAACCTATTTGCCCTCATCCAGACTCCAACCGCCTCCAGACAGCGCTCCAGGACTTCCACAGCCTCCCTGGAGGGAGATGGCAAGGAGATATAGAGCTGGGTGTCATCAGCATATTGGTGACACCCAACTCCAAATCCCCGGATGATCTCCCCCAATGGCTTCATGTAGATGTTAAAAAGCATGGGAAACAGAATAGAACCCTACGGCACCCCACACTGTAAAGGGCAGGGCGTCGAACAGGCGTCTCCCAGCATCACCATCTGGGACCTGTCAGCCAAGTAGGACCAGAACCACTGCAACGCAGTGCCCCCTAGTCCCAACTCGGCCAGCTGACCCAGAAGGATACCATGGTCGATGGTATCGAAAGCCGCCGATAGGTCCGAAAGGACCAGCAGGGATGCACTCCCCCTATCCAGTCCTTGGCGAAGATCATCCAACAGGGCGACCAAGGCTGTCTCCGTCCCAAAGCCCCGCCTGAAGCCAGACTGAAAAGGGTCCAGATACTCCGTTTCATCTAGTATCACCTGGAGCTGAGACACCACCACCCGCTCAATCACCTTACCCAAAAAAGGCAGATTGGAAACTGGCCAATAGTTATTTAAATTGGAGGAAGCCAGAGATGGTTTTTTCAGGAGGGGACGCACAATTGCGGTCTTCAAGATGCTAGGCATCACTCCCTCCCGCAAAGATGAATTCACAATAGGTTCCACCCAGTCGGCCAGCCCAACCCACGCAGATCGTATTAGCCAAGCTGGGCAAGGGTCAAGCGGGCAGGAAGACGATCTCAAACTACAGAGGACCCTATCCACATCCTCAGGCTGTATAAGGTGAAAAGAATCCAAAACGATGGAATTGACAGATGCCGTAGGGACAACTTCTGGAACTGTTAAACCAGAGTCCAAGTCATGGCGAATCTGAGCGATTTTATCTGCGAAGTGCCGTGCGCAGAGGCGTCACTACCCCCGTTGGCGCCCGGAGCAACAGGGGGTGGCGCCCCTATTATTGAAATATCGCCGCGGCTCTGCCGCGGTGCGCTCCGGAGGGGGGGCGTCGCGCTCCGGGAGTGATCCATCCAAGACAAAGGAGTGATTTTAATCTCCTCCATGGGCAGATCACCATCCCCATACCCAGCAGTGAACACCAAGTCCAATGTGTGCCCCGCACCATGCGTTGGGGCCGTAATCCATTGTGACAGGCCCATGGTCACCATGGCGACCATGAATTCCTGAGCCGCCGCTGTCTCAGGGGCCTCGGCATGAACATTGAAGTCCCCCAGCACTAACACGTGTGGGGACTCCAATGCCACCGCCGAGATCACCCTGGTCAACTCAGGTAGGGAAGCTGATGGGCAACCAGGTGGACAGTACACCCCAGCATCCCCATCCTGTCTCGCCCCGATAGCACAATGCGGAGACACTCAAACCCGGCACACTGTGGGACAGGGTATCCAGTGAGGGAGATGTAATCCTGGTAGACCACAGCAAGATCTGAAGGAGCACCCGCTGGGGAGTTCCCCACTGGGCAGCGGAGGGTGGAGGGTGCAACAGGGGCATTCCGGGAGAGGGGATTAGTCAGCCGGGCCTGGGAAGGAGGAGGGATTGGAGTCCCCTTACCCTGAGGAGGCCTCCAGCTGCTGGGTCCTATCTGGCTAGGATGCGCCATGGGCTCTACGTCCATGCTACAGGGTTGGACTGCCCAACTGTAATTATCAGGAGGAGAGCCCTGGTGCCAGAACAGTGTCCTCCTCTTTTCCCCAGATCCGTCCATCCACCAAGGGCTAAAACCACTAGATTCTGCTGCCATCAATAGGATTAAGCCAGGGAGAGAGGGGGGGGGATTGTCCTCGATCACCTCCTCAGTTGTGAAGAGAATTCCCAAAAGTTTAGGCAGTAGCATGTAACCAAGGGTCCAAGAGGTCTGGAGCAAAGCTGGCTGAGTTTGACCAACAACAGAAGGTGACAAGTTAAAACACAAAAAGAGTTTATTAAAACATAAGGGGATGTTAAATAATGCAAGGAGGAAAGAGTGGAACAAGCAAGCTTGGGCATCAAAAGTGCCCAAGTGCAGGTCTTAGCAAAAATATTGGCAGGTGATTGCAGGCAAACATGAATGCAAATAATCCCCTAATGCATCTTAGCCCCCCTGACAATTAAGTCCAGTCGTGTCCGACTCTAGGTTGTGGTGCTCATCTCCATTTCAAAGCCGAAGAGCCAGTATTGTCCGAAGACGCCTCCGTGGTCATGTGGCCAGCATGACTCTCCTTGCCGCAGCGTAGCATGCAGCTGGAACATGGAGCGCTGTTTCCCCAATTATACATATTCAGGTCCTCAGTTTTCTGGACACCATTATACCTTTCTGATCCTCAGCAACACAGGTGGAACTGGTCAGGCACAGATTCCCTTTAAGAGAGTCCAAGCAGAAGATAGACACAGATCCTTGGGCATGATTTAAGAAACCTAGGTTTAGTGATGTCATAGGTCCACCTGATTGGATAGGTTACAGCCCCCTGGGGATCCCTATCTGACCTGAGAAGATGGGCCTGGATGCCTAATTGGCCGCTGGCGCACGCCAATTCTAGCAGGCGGGCTGGCTTGAGGCTGTTGTAAGTGGTGGACCCAGATGATGAAGACAAGCAATCCACAAAGAACCTGTGGTCTTTCAGTCTCTCTGCAATGGTGCCGATTTCAAAGTATCACAGAGAAACAGATGAGGAAAAAGAAAGGAGTGAGAGTAGCTCAGTCATCACACCAGCAAACACCCTTTCGTCCTCTTCCAAAAGCAGCAAAGCGATGCTTCACCTCAGAGGAAGCTGCAGTGCTTCACAAAAAAACAGGATCAATAGTGTCTGGCACACAACTTGTGAGTGGGGGCAGACTGAAAATAAATGAACTAGAAGTTGCACTAAAATATACGGAGTAGGTCACAGGAGCAACATGCTGATGAAAAGCTCTTTTTTGCTTTTAAAGTAAACGATCGATAGAAACTCGTTATTGACTTCTGGAAGAGCTGAACATGATTGTCACCCAACTGGTGAATGTAGCAAATTCTCTCAGCTTGCCGCTCACTGCCCTCTGCTTAGTGTGTGCACTGGAAAGCATTGGCATAAATCATATGCTCGTTGCTTTTCTATCCTTGAAACCCTATCAGAACTCCAGCTGGCTTGTTCGTGGCACCTCCTAGTGATCTTTTGGGGCTCAGAGACAGAGGCTGAGACTGGACAATCCTCAAAGGACACCACATTCATGTTATTATATTTTATTTTTCTAGTGCTCCTGAAAAAAGAGGACCATCCACTTAAGGTACATTGGGCCTAAAAGAATAACTTTTCATGTAGATGCACATCTGTTTCTTCTTACGGTCTAATGATCATATCCTCGCGGGAAGCCAGCATATGGAGAGGTCCGCCATCATGGTTGCTGTTCCTCTGGTCTGTGGAGTGGAGCTAGTATGGGGGTAGATTGGGGCAGGACGTGGTTGGATCACAGTGGCACCGACGTTCACCATATCCAAAACCCCTGTCCCAGCCAGGACCCACCCCCACAAGGCTCCTCAGAGCTACGCCAGCAAAAGAGCTGGCATAGCTTTGTGGAGTCCCATAGGGGACCAAGCAGTAGCTAAGAAGGCATGTACAATTTTTCTTTACTTACCTCTCCTGGCCGACTTGGTCTCTTGCCAGCATGCAGGAGGCAGCTGGTGCTGCATTGGCGGCCCTGCACCATGCGTGACAGCCTGGGATAGGATCGGGCTGTTGATTATATTAATCAATACCCAGGAAAGACAGAGAGTTGATGTCGCATATAGTCATTCAAAGGAGTGGTCTGATAAGCAATGGGAGAAATGCAAATATGGCAAAAAAAAATCACTAGTTTATGTATTAAAGAAAAACAGCAAAGACTGAGGCTGCAATCCTATCTACACTTTCCTGGGATTAAGCCCCATCGACTAGAATGAGACTTACTTCTGAGTAGATATGCATAGGATTGGGCTGTTCATCATTTTAAAAGAGACCAGATGCCACGTATTACATTTTGCAATAACAACGCATGCATTTTTTTAATGTATGAACTTGCCTCCAGCTACCATGATGTCTGTGTAATCTCTGATTATCATGTAAAAGCTCCCTCAAATAAACAAAAACGCAAATAACGTTTCTAGGGCACCTTTGAGGCGCCTTGGACGTTTCTTCTGCTGTTGTTTCTGAGCATACACAGAACACAGTAGCTCTTTAGACTAGATACCACACTGACATTGAGACCCCCTGCTCGAGTCCTGACAATTGTTCAGTAACCTCTGAAAAGAAAGTGGCATGTATACCGTATTGTCCCGAGTATAAGACGCACCTGATTATAAGACGCACCCTTAAAGTTTGGTGCTATTAAAAAAATTTAATTAAATCACTGGCATTAAATTGCAACAGCCTGATTATAAGACGCACCCCTAGTTTAAAAACTTAAATTAGGAGAAAAAAAGTGAGTCTTATACTCAGACCAATATGGTATATGCTTTCTTAGAAGACCTGTGAGATTGAAAAGTGAGTTTGATGCGTCTGAAGTCACCTTATACAAAAACAGGCTATTTGTCTAGTTCTGCGCTGCCTACACTGACAGGTGGCCGCTCTCCAGGGCTTCCAAGGTGTCTTTCACAGCCCTACTGGGAGACGCCAAAGCCTGAATGCTGATCTTTCTGAATGCAAAGCAGTGTTCGGCCACGGAGAGACAGTCCCTCCCTGAAGTCTGTTGCTTGCATTTTCCAGAAAGCATTCCCACCCCTCCATTTCAAAGTCGCCATTAATTAAACCAATCAATCACCACAGACCCATAAGAGTATGTTATTTTGTTTCTTTGCCGAAACCGATCTGAAAAAACAAACGTAAGAAATGAAATAGACTGCCCGTTGTTGATTAAGTACTAATACTCAAATGAATGACCTGTGTCAGAACAGATGCAGATCGCGGGGCTGTGGTATGTCCTTTCACACTGCCTGACAATACTGAACTTCCGTTAGAAGGATGCTCTTGGGAAGCCAGCGTTTTCCATGGAATCACGGGTTTCATATGACACACAAGAGCTCCGAAAAGGTGACCTGGAGCTCTCTGGATATGGAGTGCAGGCCACAAGCCTCAGACCATCTCTTCCAGAGGAGCCTCACTGATGCCAATGGGGCTACTCCAAACATGATCCCCCAATGATTTCAAAATTTGTGAGCCACACCTAATTTATTATCCCAAGATAATAGTTTGCTAGCTGGACCATCAAATCAACCCTGACTGTTCCCTGGAAGGACAGGTACTAAGGCTGAAACTCAAATATTTTGGCCACCTAATGCGAAGAGAGGACTCTCTGGAGAAGACTCTGATGCTGGGAAAGATTGAAGGCAAAAGGAGAAGGGGAAGGCAAAGGGATGAGATGGTTAGACAGCATCACCGATGTAACGAAAATGAAAATGAGCAAACTCAGGAAGATAGTGGAGGACAGGAAGGCCTGTCGGGATATGGCTCACGGGATCACGAAGGGTCGGACATGACTTAACGACTGAACAACAACAAGCTGGACCATTCTGCTGGGTTTAAGAACCCAACTATCTTCTCAAACAAACATAGTCAGGCCTGAGCTGGGGCGGCGTGATCTGGAACGCCACCGGATGCTGTCTCAGATCTGCTGCCTCTGCGCTGCAAACAAAACCCCCAAAGCCCTTGCCATACTCCTTGCATGCTGCCATGAATTGCAGACGTGAGGGGCTTGTGGGTTTCACAGCAGAGCACGAGGAGCACGGTATGGAGGGAAACGATCCGCTTCTCACTTGAGCCAGCAGGAAGCAGACCGTTGCGACTTGCATGGATGGTAGGTTGGAGGGAAGCAGTGGCAGCAGACTTGGGGTGAAAGGCACCCTAAATCCACCACCCCATGGACCCCTTACAATCTGCCACTCATGCAACCTGCATCAGGTGGTCTCATGGATGGGCCGGCAGTGGCCTGAGCTAACTAAAGGCTTGGCCAGTGTTTCCCCAACTTTTTCGACCTGCGGCTCCCTTGACCATTGGCGACCATTGGCCGTGGCTCCCCATTACATGATGTTGATACTTGCCAATTGGCAGTGCACTGTTTTCTGAGAGGATTCTGTGGCACTCCGCGGCTTCCTTGGCTGGTTTACACGGCTCCCAGGGGAGCCGCGCCTCCCATTTTGGGAACCCTTGACAAGCTTGACACTGGTCAGTGGTCTGAATAAAGGGATTAAAAAAAAAACATTTCTGTTCTCCATAAGCCTAAGATGGCTTATATACCTGCCAACATTTCACAGATGAAAAGATAGACACTTCTCTTGTGTACTGCTCCAGCTCCTTTAAGAGGCAAGCCCAAAAGGCCTCAGGATGAGAAGGCCATGTGAGAAAATTAGAGAAATAGTTTCTGTTTTGCAGAAGAAGCCTGTGTGAGTGGATGGACCTGTATGATTTCCTAAGGGGTCCAATCAGTCCTCAGTGTAGATGGAGTAGATGCTCACCGCACCAATCGGAGTCTCTGGTACATCACCATCACTGCCCGGAATGGCTCCAACGGCGAGTGGAAGGGTACGCTTATATGGTGAGTTGCTAATGTCTTGCACCACTTAGTGCCCCCTCCCAGCTACAGTACTGGAGTAGAAAGTACTATGGCTGAAATGGCCCTATCATCCCATCTACATCCTAATCTCTCTGAATAACAGTACCTAAGGAAAAAAATTCTGCTCATGCAATCTCCTACGGAAAAACACTCCAGAGGAAAAAGAATAAAAATGTATTGGTTAGATCTCATGGATGAAGAGCCCATTTGAGGCTTCTTAAGTATGGTTGTTATATACCTAACCCTAACCTAGTAACCTGGGGATTCTCTGAAATCTTTTTTAAAAAATTTAAAGAACTTTAAAAAGAACTTTTTAAAAAGACTTAAATACATTCAAGAAAATTACAAGGTTTCAAGGTTTCACAGCATTCCTGACTAGACTTCTAGGACCCAGAGAAAGCCATGCAGCTGCATGTGTTTCTCTTGTCTCTGTGGATATTTAATATATTACTCACTTTCAGTGAAAAGGAGAGACAATCAGTGGGTTTCCTTTAAAAACTCAGAGGAATAGATTTCATTCAGTGAACTGTGATTGCTAGGGATAAACCAGCAATGGAACTGAGTTGGACAATAAGTGATATATTCAGTGCTTGACTACTTACTCACTTAGTCCACTTCAAGTGCTCTCTTAGGGGAAAACTTTAACTTCTCAATGTAATGATGGTAATAATCATCATAATAAAATAGTAAGAAGTCAATTTTAAGATGGAAAAGCAAACCATCCCTGCAACTCATACAAAACTGCTTCAGCTGCAGGAGGTCTGGCTCAGCTAGTAGAGTTGCTACCTCGTAAGCCTGAAGATCGGTGAATGGCCAGTTCGAGACACGCCGCTGACAAAAAGCCTCTGTGAGGAGAGATAAGAGCTGCCAGCTGCGTCGGCCGAACGTGGGAGGCGACGGCCAGGGAGAGACCAGACTGCAAAGGATACCGTCTGGAATGCAGTTGTTCATGAAAGATTGAACATCTATATATGATTGTAATATATAATCATGGGGGGGCCATGGGGTTTTTTGAGAAAGCCTGCCCATGTAAACCGCTTTGGATTAAAGTCAGAGGAGAAATCCAATGACCAAGAAATGCGGTACTGTATATAAATACTGTATTTTATTATATTATTATTACTATCATCTCAAAGTCTGTCCATTGGGTCCTTCTGGCTCAGCACTGTCTACACTGACTTTCATCAGGGTTTCAGCCAGGGCTCTTTCCCAGCCCACCCTGGGTAACGGCATCTGGACCTTCTGCGTACAAAATACTGTATATGCTCCAGCATCGCTGAGCTATGCTCCCTTCCTGACCTGCTCCCATGTCTCAATGGCATTACTTGGTGGCAGAAAACCTATAAGCAAAGGCAACAGCTATGCATCTTAGACAAACCCAGGGCCAGCCCAAGGCCTCTTGATGTGGCATGTCAAATGCTGCCCCCCCTTACCCAATGCCGCACCAGCCTCTGTTCCACAAAGTGCCCAATCTTAGCCCCGACCATTGGTGCCAATGCAGCTGCGCTGACAAAGTGCGCACTGCAACCAATGGTGAGGGGGCGATCAGACAGCCAGCAGGAGGCGAATAAAAATATGTTTTCCTTAGTAGGCTACCCGATCATCTATGGGTCTCCTTCGATCTACGCCAGCCATTTTGCTGGTGTACGTCCAAGGAGAGAAAAGGGATGGGGTGGCCTGGGAAAGAGGGGATAGGCTACCGAGATCCACCCTCTCCCTCCCTCTCCCTGCCCCTTGCCCTCCCTGCCCATGACATGCCTCCGCTGCCAACTTACCAGTGCCAATGGAGGCCTCAGGAGCTGCTGCTGTGTGCACTGCATCACTTCCTGTTTGTGGCAGCGTCCCGGAAGCATGCAAAAATATCACTGTACCGGGCCTTGTGCTGTCACAGAATGCTAGTAGGATATTTTTTTTCAGATACCTTTATTGGCATACAATGCAATAACATAACAATCATTAGTACCAAAACAACAACAACAATTGAGAACATTTCAAATAGGCTTACCCTTGAACGTTTCTTCCACCACCAACAAAAATGTGGCTACTCCTTGCAAAATTTATTGAACAATCATTCAGCAAATATTTCACCTTAATAACATCTGACAAGCCCGTCAAATTAATGAGACTTGGTGCCAAATAAAGATCACCCTCCTCTTCATGTAGGGGACGATATAAAAATATGAATGAGGGACTCCACCTCAGTTAAACTACAAGGGAATGCTAGTAGTAATGCAGGCACATGCAGAAGGTCTCCCCGAGAGAGTTGGGGAGAGTGGATCCCCACTCTCTGCCCCTCTCTTCCTTTTCAAATCCAGGGAGCGGAAGGAGAAGGAGGCGCATTGCAAGCAAGGAGGTGAACAGAGATGGGTTCCCCCCCCCCACTTCAATCTGCTGCCTGAGGCGACTGCTTCAGTTGGCCTCATGAATGGGCCGGCCCTGGATGAACCTAGTGTTTTCTGGCTGTTCCACCTCAGGCCCTGTCTTTCAAGAGCCAACAACCCTGTCTAAAGAAGATGTAACATGCCCTAGGTTTTCTGCTGCAAGACAACTGACAGCCCTTCAGCATAATGAATTTCAAATGTTTGGGGGCCTCTCCAGTGCGTGTCCCTTCTAACTTTTGTGCAATATATTTGACATTTGTATAGAAAGAAGATGCAAAATTGCTGAAAAAATATTGGCGTTGACACTTTCTTCTCCACCCACCCAGAGGGTGGCAGCAGTGTCCTTTTAAAGCTCAAAAGCAAAAGAAAACATACAGAACAAATCCCAGTAACTTTTTGTATAGCTAGGGCAGCTTCACTGTAATTCAGGGGTCGGCAACCTATGGCGGGCTGAATCCAGCCCACCACCCAAAGTCATCCGGCCCATGCAGATTTCGGCTTGGGTGGCAAAGCCTCCCGATCTGAGCAGTGGCACAGGGACTCTGAGAGTCTGGGTGGGTGACTCTGCCATGCCCTGTTCTGTGCGCGGTTCCCAACCCGAGCTCCACACGGCCACTTCCGGGGACCTCAGCAACCCGGATGTTTGGCAATGACGTGGTGACATCATCGCTGAACATCTGGCCCCTTTGTCCAAGAAGGTTGCCGACCCCTGCAGTAATTCATTGCAATAATACTGGAGAAACATCTTCTATTTCTGAATGCTTTGTTGAATACGTTTGAAAAATGTCATCAGGGAAAACTATGCATATTAGCACAGGAAATAGAAACATCTACAATTCTACACAAATAATCCTTCCAAATAGAGCTGGCCCCTCCATGAGGCCAACTGAAGCCATTGCCTCAGGCAGCAGTTTAATGGGGGGGCGCCCATCTCTGTCTGCCCCCTTGCCACCACTGCTTCTCCTTCTCCTTCCACTCCCTGGATTGGAAAAGGAAGACAAAATGTGGAATGAAGGCGAGGAAAGTGCTGAGCTAGAACATTGGAGAGTGGGAAGAGCACAGGCTGGCACCTCATTGGGTAAGAGGGGCAGCCTTTGGCATTCCACCTCAGAAGGTCTTGGGTTGGCCCTCCTTCCAAAGCACTGTAAGGTTGGAACATATAAGGTTGCCTTAAACAGTTGGAACTTATAAGGCTGCCTTACTACTTTTGAAACAGTAACAGGAGCGTAACAAGCTCCCATGCTGCCTGGGGCATGGGAGCTTGCTGCACCCTAGAAGTGATGTCACTTCCGGGTTCGGGCACTATCAACAGCCCTCATGTTCCGCTCGGAGTGTGCGGAACGTGAGGGCTGCCGTTTGCCGGCTGCCTCCACACGCCACTCCTTCTCTTCACAATCCAAGTCACTTCCAAGTCAGATCCCCAAGTCCACCTAATTCACGATTTACACAGATGGAGAGTTGCTCTCCAGGGTTTTGGAAGGGGTCTACTCTTTTCCAGCCCCACCTAGAGGTGCCGGGGAGGAAACCTGGGACCTTCTGCATGCATCTCATCTCATTGCTGTTGTCTCATAGACTACCTGAAAGTGTACCTCAGATCACAGGTTAGGAATTGTGGTTTTTTAAAATCTTAGGTAAGCTGACTAGAGCAAGCTCTGAAAACCTGGAGAAAAGACACAGAATGTAATTTGAAAGAGCTCTATGTTGCAACAGTCCATGCCAAATTGTGCTTGAAAGTACCATCTATTTTATACACACTGGCCAACATCTCTGCAAATCTGTCTGTCCAGCGTCTCCTCCTGAACCTCTTTTACAGCAGGGTGGGAGAAGTACTGCCAGAAAGGTAAGAGAGAGCAGTGGGTAATAGACTGCATTTGGAAAACGTAAAACTTTTCGTCTGAGAGATAGCCATTGCCCCCAATCGCTCCTTTCTTCAACAAACTGCATGGGTTACTATCACTGCTTTCCTCTGGTTTTAGAAGCCATCTGTGTTTGTGTGACATCAGCATTTCCCCAATCTCCAACTTCACTTCAGACCTATTTGCATGCTTAGCAACCAACACACTAAAGAAAGAGGCAAAAACTGCCATGCTTTTAAAGGCCTGGGAGTGAACAGCAACCAGCAAAGTGCATCCATAAGCATTGCAACATTTCAAACTCTTACCTTTTCTGTGGTAAGAAAGCAAACCACGTAGTTTCTGTGTATCAAATATGTTATTTTCTTATCTACCATTTTATTAGAGCTATTGCAGCATGTTATTTTCGCCCCTTATGAGGTAAAACAGTTGCTTTTTATAATATTTTTATCTGGGAACTCACAGAAGTCTTGTAGCCAATGGAATAGGTAGAAAACATCATTTCCATTTCCTGGCCACATCAGATAAATATGCAGGCTTCAAAATCTTCTCTTTTAATAAGTTACACATGTTCAGAGGTGAAATCCAGCTAATATTTTGGACTGAATGTTTATAAATCAAAGGTTTAAATGACAGCTTCCTCCCACCTTCTGTTCAAGTTTGTTTTAGAAAGTTTTAAGTAATTGGGGTTTTTTTTCTTCCTTTGGGAGTGTCTCTCTCTTTAACAAAGTTGAGTGAATGGAAGATATTTTGGTTATGAGAAGGTCATGATTTATTACTGGTGCCTAAAATAATATCCTTAGTTCTACTATGTAACATGTCTTCCATCCCTACAATGAGCTACAAAGAATATATTGGCCTGGATAAAGTCTGAAGATAGATGCTCATGTCCTAGTGCTGAAGGTAAGCAGGCAGTAGCATAACTATGGGGGGGCGGCGGCGCAGTAAGTGCTGCATGGCACTACACGTGGTGCAAAGTGGCCCCTCCCACTTGGCTCTGACAGCGAGTGGGAGGAGCCACTTTGCACCACCATGTAGCACCATGCAGCACTTACCGTGCCGCCGCCCCCCCCTCTAGCTACGCTACTGTAAGCAGGTCTGGGTCCCAGCAGCTACTTGGATCATGAGACACTGCCTGAGAATTCAATATGCTGTAAGTTGCGCTGAGCTTTTGGAATGTACAGAGGGGGCAGATAAGTGTAATAATATTTTTAAACCTGAAGCCTAAGAGCCAGTTGGTGAATCAGGGCCCGCTCCAGGTTTATGGAGGCCCTCAGCAAGATGTCCTGCAGTCTGCTGTGGTCTCTCCTACCTTCCAGTTCACTACACAGACAGAGAGGGCAGGTGGTGGCTGCTGCTGGTGCTTAGCACTATCGCCACAAAACCCTCCACATGGGAAAGCAAATGAGCAGCAGCGGCAGTTGCCACTACACAGAGGGTGAGGACAGGCAGCAATGGCTGCTGCTGCTCCTTGTAGTTGCCGTCACTGCTCAGTCACCTGCTTGCTTGGGGGGGGGGAGGCAAGTGATAAGTGATGGCAAGAAGCAGCATCCCTTGCTACTGCCTACCTTTCAGTGATGGCGACACAGGTTGGCCAGGTCAGGCAACGGCTGAGGGACCGTGCTAATCAGAGGGCCCACCTGGCCAGACCGACCCATGAGCTCTGGCACCGGTAGCACTCAATGCACCATCAAGGGGTGGGCAGGGGCTGCCATGGGGGGGGTTGTCCCAGGATCACCGTGAACATCTGGCATCAGCATGCACATCTGGCACCAGCATGACTGCTGTGTGCAGTGGCAGGTGGGAAGGAGGAAACATTTCTGCAGGTGGCAGCATAGCACCAAGTAAGGGAGAACGTTAGCGATGATCCACACTTTGTGTCAAGAGAGGGCAAGTGGCAGAGGCTGCTCGCTGCCGTTCATTCTTAGTGGTTGCAGGTTCAGAGGCCAGCAATGGGCCCTCCTGGGGTTCCAGGGCCACAGTGAGTACCTAAGGATATTGATGAAGGCTTGATCTAAAGAATGGGTTGGGTGTGTGGCACGCATGAGAGGGCACTGAAGGATATGAAAATCTTACCTGGGATGGCAGACCTGTGCTAGTTTATTCACATGCCTGAGCCAGCACATGATGTTGCAGTCAACAACGGATGAAAATGCAGCGCAAACCAGTCCTAAATACCTCGTTGGGTATGGGTGACATGTAAAAAGCTGACTCACATCATTTATTTCTTGAATAGGGCATATGAGATATCACTACATGAACATCTCTCAATGGACTGCATACCTTTCTACTTTAGAAAACTTCTGAAAATGTAGGCTGCAATTCTATATGCTCTTACCTGGGAATAAGCCCCAATGAACTCAAGGGGGCTTGCCGCTTACTTATGAGAAGACATGCACAGGGTTGTGTGCTGTGGGCTAAAGAAAAAATGTACTGTACATCCTTATGAGGCTGTTTAATTCTCACTCGGTGATGGGGGAGGCCGTTCATAGAGGGAAGAATAATGGAGAAGGTTTAGACACATTTCCTGATTTGCCAACATAACGAAGTGGCCTTCGGCATTGGAAAGTTTCTTAGGCCCCAGTTCAGAAAAGCACTTAAGTATGCTGAAAGTTGAAGCCAGAGGCAATTAAGCAAATACTGGTATAGTCTGTGGAATAAGGAACCTCACAAAGATTAGAATGTTTTAAATGAAGCCTTAAAAGAATGGCTTTCCTAGAGGTTTGCTTGTATTAATGGTGGCCTCTGTACCTTCAGGGGTCAGCCAAAGTTTTGTGATGTCCTGGGCCAAAGAAGCATGAACCCGTTTTGGATGTGTGAAGCAGTATTGAGGCATTGATCCTGTGCATGTGTACTCACATGAAAAGCCCAATCAAATTCAAGGGCTCTTCCTTCCAAGTGTATCTAGGATTGTGGCTTTGAAGAGTTTGCCACATATTTTGAGGAACCAAGAAATCCCTTCCATCACCATTCTTGATACGTTTCCAGTCTCAGAAGTTCCACAGAGATGCATGTCTGTGTCTCTGCAGAGATCTACAGTACTACATTTTGAAAAGGAAAGAAACATTTGCTGCTGGTAGGACTGCGGTCTCCAACAGTTCCATCACAGAGAGTATAAGAGTCCTGCTGGATCTCATCAAAGGGTCACCACTTCCCTCAATTATCGTCGGTTCCATTGTCAAACTGCTCTGACCATTAAGCGTTTTTCCTGATATCCAACCTAAATCTCACCTTCTGCAGCTTAAGCCCATTAGATTTAGTACTACTTGTGTATTAGATCAGGGGTTCTCAACCTTTGGAGGCCCGGGTATCCCCTATCACGGTCCAATTTTCTGAAGTACCCCCTGCTAATTAACTGCTAATTAATTGGATTAATCAATTAATTAACTAGGTAATTAATCGTTAGATATAAAGTACTAAAACAATTTTCAATGTGAAAAAATGTCTTATTTAACTGTGAGTGAATGAGAGAGAGAGAGAGAGAGAGAGAGAGAGAGAGAGAGAGAGAGAGAGAGAGAGAGAGAGAGAGAGAGAGATATGCAAGGATCTCTTTTTTTCTCCAAGTCACACTTCCCAAAATCAGCTCCTCCCTCCCCCACCCCACCAAAGTACATTTTACAAAGTACAAAAATAAGCCCAAAACCAAAATCAGAGAGACGGAAGGGCTCTGAAAATAATTACAATTTAAAATCCATGTTAATTAACACTTAATTAGCTGCTGATGGGGCAGATAAGGGGCAGGGCTTGGCGTACCCCCAGCAAGAGGTCCGCGTACCCCTAGGGGTACCTGTGCCACAGGTTGAGAACCTCTGTATTAGATTATAGTTAGAGCACCCATTCTAGACCTGTGCCTTTGATTTTTTTTTGGGGGGGGGGAGCTAAATGTAGAAAGTTGCATTTGTCTCTATTGAACTTCATTTTGTTAGCTTCAATCCATTCTATCAGGGTTCTCCTGAATGCTTTTTACTGTCTTCTGCAGTGTTAGCTATTCCTCCCAATTTAGTGTCATCTGCAAATTTGATAAGATTTCTTTTATCCATCAAAGGGCACAATCCTGCAGGTCTATGGAACATTACGGCGCAAGGCTCCGCTGTTCCAAGACGTCGCGAAGTGCTGTAAAGCACGTTCGCGACACCTCGGGAGTAAGGGAGGCTGGTGCAAGACCGGCCTCCCTCACTCCGTTATTGGACCGAGGACGCAACCGCCGGAGGAAGGTAAGCTCTCCCACCACCGGCCGCTTGGGCGGTCCAGCGGGCAAGGGAGGGGGGCCATTGGACTAGCAGGCCCAGGAAGGGGCGGGAGTGGCGACTCAGTGGTAATGTCAGCATGGCGGCAACGTCACTGCTGAGTTTACGCCACCGCCTAAGTAAAAAGGAGGGAGTTAGACTTATCAGTCAGCGGTGGTGGCTGGAAATGCCATACAACTGGGTTCTCATCGCCGCTGCAGATGGGTAAGTCCAAAACCACCTTTTTTTACTTAGGCGGTAGTGGCACAAACCTGGAAATGCTGTTGCTGTCAACACCGCAGAATCGTGAAGACTTTCAGTGACCCTCACCTTCGGGTAAAGGTTGAAGATCACTGATCTAAGTCATTGATAAAGATGTTCAGGAGAACTGGGCCCAAGACAGAGCCCTGGGGTACTCCACTCAAAATGGTCAGGATGACGATGAGCACCGATGAGCACACTATGTGTGTGGTGGTCCAAACAATTGCGAATCCAACTTCCTTGGAATGCTAGGCTACCAAGGACTCATGGGAGAAGGGTTGGGGGGGGGGGGGAATACAATAATGGCATCACAGAACACTTAAAAAAAAGATTTAACAACTGCACATCTTACCACATCAGTGGCGTTGCTGGAGGGGGGCCGGGGGCAGAGCAATGACGCATTTTGCATCATCACCCTACCCCCGCGTCATGCCATCACTCCCGGAAAGGCTCCATTTGGAGCCTTCCAGGGGCAATTGAGGGCGGAAGGGCCATTCTCCCACCCTGAAAACTGTGGCTGCGAAGGAGGCTGCCAGGGTTGAAGAAGCTGCCGCTGCGGCTGCTACTCATGAGTACACCGCAGGCGGCACCCAGGGTCACCAGCACTCCCCCAGCTACGCTACTGCACTGCATGCAACTGAATACATGCATATCGCACCAATCACACCCTTCCAAAACTTGGGAATATAACGTCTAGGCCAGACCTGGGCAGGCTCAGACAATGATTTGCCACTGTTCATTTTACAGTTTAAACCAGAACCATCTGTGGTTCAACTACCTGGGGTCCAACTCTACACCTGACTCTTTTATTTGACCCAGATAACTTGAGCAAAGCTTATTTTTCCTGCCATGGAAGCCTATGTCCAGAATTGTACCTCATAATAGAGGCAGTGTATCTGGAGATGCAGAAATGGCAGGCCCATTCTGCCAAAAGGAGACTAGAAAGTACTTTTTAGATAGTCAAAGGTGTGTATGTGTGTGCGTATGTTAAAAAAACACAAAGCTTTTACAAGCACTTTGAAATGAGTAACAAGCCATATCCCAACCTCTTGCCAAGGACAGAACGAACACTTTGTCACAAACTGAAGTGATTTGTGGCCACCCCCAGAAATGGCATTGTTTGTGGGAAGGCTTTACATGAGCTAAAACTCCCAAACACTTCCAGATGAAGGAAATTAATTACCTTCTCTTCTTGCCATTCCAGGCCAGCATGAGTTATGTGCTTTGGGGCCATGCTTTTGCCCCACTTAAGGGTGTTCATTTCCCCCTTCTTACAACTGATATTCCTCTGCTTTTGTTTAGAAGGATCAGCCTAAGCTCTCTTCACATCCAAAATTATTTCAGTGAAGTTCACGCATTGCCTGAGGAATTCAAACTGTGTTCCAGGCAACTGTGAAGTTCTTCAGAAGCATATCCAGGAGGGCTCAAATGAACATAAGAAGGGCCCTGCTGGGCCAGATCAGAGGTCTATTTAGCATCTGGTTTTCCACAGTGGCTTGCTGCCGAGCAGAAGCTCTGGGAAGTCCACAAGGGAAGTCCACACGGACTTGAAGGGAATAGCCTTAATCCCACAATTTCTTCCCATTGGTATTCAGAAGCCTCTGAACTAGAGGCAGCAGAAAGTCATCACGACTAGTAGCCACTGAAAGTCATGAATTTGTCCAGTTACTTTTTAAAGCTGTATTTTAAAGCCGGAGGCGCACGCGGCACGGGCAGCAGGCTGTTGTTCGCCCGCTCCCTCACTGGCTCTGTGCCGGTGAGAGAGCGGGCGGACGACACCCGCTCGCCGCCACCATTTTCTTTTTTTGAAACTTACCCGGGCGCCGGCAGCATCTTGGATCACGAAATCTCGTGTTATCCAAGATGTCGGCGCCCAAATCTCGTGAGGGCATCATGTCCTCACGAAATTTGGGTGCCGACATCTTGGATTGCGCGAGATTTCGTGATCCAAGATGCCGGCACCGGGTTAAGTTTTTTTTAAAAAAAGATGGCGGCGCCCATTCGTCCCCCGGGACCAGACTGGGAATCGAGCCCGATTTCCGGGACTGTCCCGCCGAAACCAGGACGAATGGTAAGCCTAATTTTAGCTTCTAAATGGGACCAGTCATAGCAGCTATGTCTGTCACCTGAATGCCTTTCCCTCCAATAATGCAGCAAGAATCCACAAGGAGCAGGGCTATTTTGGTGATGGCCTCAACTTTATGAAATGCCCTCCCCTCAGAAGCCCGTTTGTCCT
Source organism: Plestiodon gilberti rubricaudatus (assembly GCA_026170595.1). Taxonomy (NCBI): domain Eukaryota; kingdom Metazoa; phylum Chordata; class Lepidosauria; order Squamata; family Scincidae; genus Plestiodon; species Plestiodon gilberti. Next base: position 18,600,958 of record JANXHW010000002.1, on the reverse strand, counting down.
CCATTTCTTGATCCTTTTACCGTTTGATCCATACCTGACTTCTTCTCAATGCATTTGATGGGCGATTCTATATTACAGTTGGTTGGCTGCTATTTTTTTTTTTAATTGTATTTGGGCTTTCCTCTTTTTGGAATGTTATTCATAATTCTTTGTTGTTTGCTTATGTTTACTGAACTTTTATTGCCATTAATTTTGTTTTATTGGTATTGTTTTTAATCTTTGCTGTAAACTGCCTAGAGCAGAAAAGATGGGATATAAATGTTTTGAAAGAAAGAAAGAAAGAAAGAAAGAAAGAAAGAAAGAAAGAAAGAAAGAAAGAAAGCTTTCCATGAAATGTAGCTCATCCACCAGTACCAAACCCTCCTTGCAACAGGCAGCCAGAGGGAAGATCGAGTGTTTTGGATGTCCTTCAATACTTCAAACAAAAACATAAGAAGAGTCAAGGGCCCATCTAGTCCAGCTTCCTGTATCTCAGTGCCCCAACAGATGCCTCTATGAGGACACAAGACCACATGTATCCTGTTGCCACTCCCTTCCATCTGGCATTCAGAGATAGGGTACCTCTAAAACCCAGAGGTTGCATCCAATCATCATGACTTGTAACCAGTGGCGTCACAAGCCAGTGCATCACCCTGTGCGGGGTCGGCCGGCTTGGTGCATCACCCCACCCCCACTCCACTGGCGCATCACACACACCCAGGCGTGTCACACACCCCGGTACACTCACCCCATCCTGGCGCATCACCCCCGGAGCCGGCAGGCCGAGCCACGTCTTCCTTGGCAGCTTAGGCGCTTCTGAATAGGCCAGGGAAGGCTTCGAGCAGCGCATGCACACAACGCCGCTCGAAGCCTTGCCCTCAGAAGGGCCGAACCCGATTGAGTCTTCGTTTGGCCCTTCTGAGGGCAAGGCTTCGAGCGGCATTGTGCGCATGTGCTGCTCGAAGCCTTGCCCAGCCTATTCAGAAACAGCTGAGCCGCCGAGGAAGACGCAACTCGGCCTGCTGGCTCCAGGGGTGATGCGCCGGGTGTACCAGAGGGATGACGCGCCGGGACTCCCCGGCGCATCCCCCCCCGGCATGTCACCCCCTCCAGCCAGCTCCCGGGGCGTCACCCAGTCCGCGCTGCCCCCCCCGCCACGCATCAGTGACACCACTGCGTGTAACCTGTGATGGACTTTTCCTCCATAAATCTGTCCAAACCTCTTTTGAAGACATCTTTTGAAGAATCATCATAACATCTTGTGGCAAGGAGATCCACAGACTAATTATATGCTGGGTAAAGAAAACATTCATTCATGTAGAAAGAACCTGCATGGGAAGCATAAAGCTCTGAGCCCCCCCCCCCCCCCAAGTTATATCTATTCATTAGAACATTGATGGGGCTCATCCACACATACAACTGTACACACAGGAACTCTCCCTATAGGTGTTCTAACCAATGAACACGTGGGGAGTACCTGCTGCCAGGGATGTGGATCAAGTCTCTGACTCCAAGTCTCGAGTCAAGTCCCAAGTCTCTGGGTCCAAGTCACAAGACAAGTCCCAAGTCTTTGCCCCCAAGTCCCAAGTCTTTGGTTGCGAGTTGCGAGTCCCTACCTATTTAATGGGGAAATTGGGTTTAAACCTGAATAAAATTGGACTTCTTGTAAAAGGCTCCAAGTCTTGAGTCGAGTCTTTCGAGTCTTTTACAATTGCCGAGTCAAGTCCGAGTCAAGTCATTGACACGACTTGAGTCCGACTCAAGTCCGAGTCAATAGACTCAAGTCTATATCACCGCCTGCTGCCACCTTAGTGTTGCCCTGTGTTTTCACAGGGTGATAATGCATCGAAGCAGCCTCAGGAACTAAATGTGTGCCCAAGAATATGCCCCAGAATCCTTTGCAACAGTCCGTGGTTTCCATTGAAGATATAAGGCCTGTGCAGAAGTTCTCCTTCCATACATACATTGAATGCGTGGACAGGTCAGCAGCACTGCTCCACACCCTCTAACTCTAACATGTCCACTGGCCGTGCTCCTCAATGGCTGACACTCTTGTGTGAAAGGGATCCATTTATACCCCCTTGAAGGCACTAGGAGGCATGGCCAGCAGATGTATCAGCACTGGGGAAGTAGTCAATCTGCATGGTCCACTTCCCCCCCCCCTTGCATCCAGTGTACACATGGTGTATACATGCCCCTATATGAGGGAACTCATACAGATGAGTTGATATGGAAAAGGTGTTCTAAGAGTCTGTGGTCTAAAGCACTGATATTCTTTAAAAACAAGATCACAATAATAACAGTAATAACATCTCCTTTAAACTATTCTTGGATTACACAAAATAGACCTGTCAGGCACTGGTTTCCTTTGTGTTCTAAATATAAATCACTTGGCATATTATTCCAAAATGTTCCATTTGTCTCCATCTTGCAGTAATATATCACGGACATTTTGTGGGTTAGTGTGTTATGTGTCTAGGATATAAATCATTCTCCTGAGTTCCTTAATGTATGCTTCTCAGTGAGGCATGTGCGCTTTATCGGCTGTTGTACAAACATTAGCTCTGATCTGTAACTACTTTGAGCCAGAGGGGAAAAAGAGAAAGGCTATCAGTTTGTGGGTGGCAACATTCCTTCAGGGTTTCTCAAAAAACTTCCTCTGCTTGGTTTCTGTGTGTCCAGCTGCTGTTGAAAGCACAAGAGCAGGGTCACAAGAAAAGGTGGCAATCCTCAAAGCCCATCCCAGCAGAATAGGGGTGCTGGTTCTGGGTTTTTGTGGCAACTGTAATGATAGAAGTAGTGAGATTAAAAATAACTTAAAATAGCATTAAATGTCAATGAGGCAGAGGATCAATACATACTATGGGAGTAAGAGAATGCAAGAGAACCTACTCATCTGCTTTCGAAAATTAAAACTAGCTGTATTGTTCCATTAGCAAAAAAAATAAAAAAAAATAAAAAAGCCAAGTAGGGCAATACCTTGACCAGGACCAAATGAAATGTCTCAAAGTAGTGAACAAGTTGAGAATTCTCCAGAACCCTTCTGTAGGCTGGATGTTGCTTGTGCAAAACAACAAGCAGAGGTTGTTGTGGGGAAGAGGAAAGCCTAGGTGAGATGTTGAAGCCCCCATGTTTGCAGGTTGCAACAGTCTTGAGATGAAGTGCAGCAGAAGCTGTTAGGCAGACTAAGATCAGGCCCGGCTAGGCGCAAAACAGATTTCAGGTTGTACTACCAACAACTGCTGGGACAAAGAAACAACAATGGCTCTTTAATGGGGGATGGAGGAATAGAAGATGAAACGGTTACAGTCGCAGAACACACGGATCCTTTCTGAGGCACAGAGCAGAAGTCAAGCAAAATGTGGCTGTCTTTATACGTATTAGCAAAGTTAGAGCCCAAACCTATGGGCTCTCAGGGCTGCCAGAACCAGCGTTCTGGCAGCACAAGACACGTTACAAAGCCGGGCCACTGATGTGCGCTGTTGGGCTGCTGTCGCAAACAGCAAGCGGCGCAGTGCTCATGGCAGCTGCTCCGAAGGGCTCTGTTGGCGAGTTGTCGGTAGGGGTGGACAGTGAGCAGGGATGAAGAGTAACTGAAGGACATGTCAGGGAAGGAGGGGGGTGGATCTGGTGGAAGTTGCATGTGCCAGATCCTCCACCATTTTCCAGACTACCCCACCTTGCCCCCTGGCTCTCCTCGGACCTACACCAGTTATATAGCTGGCATAAGTTCAAGGAGACCCATAGGCTAGGGGTTCTCAACCTGTGGTACAGGTACCCCTAGGGGTACGCGGACCTCTTGCTGGGGGTATGCCAAGCTGTGCCCCTTATCTGCCCCATCAGCAGCTAATTAAGTGTTAATTAACATGGATTTTAAATTTTCATTATTTTCGGAGCACTTCCATCTCTCTGATTTTGGTTTTGGGCTTATTTTTGTACTTTGTAAAATGTACTTTGGTGGGGTAGGGGAGGGAGGAGCTGATTTTGGAAAGTGTGACTTGGAGAAAAAAGAGATCCTTGCATGTGTCTCTCTCTCACACACTCACTCACACACACACACAAACACACACACACACAGTTAAATAAGACATTTTTCACATTTAAAATTGTTTTAGTACTTTTTTATTTAACAATTAATTACCTAATTAATTGATTGATTAATCCAATTAATTAGCAGTTAATTAGCAGGGGGTACTTCAGAAAATTGAACCATGATAGGGGGTACCCAGGCCTCCAAATGTTGAGAACCCCTGCCATAGGCCATCAGGGTGCCTATACAGAGGTAAGGGAAAATATTTTCTCTACCTTTCATAGGCTTTCTAATCGCCCCTCCACCATAGCATGCAGCACAGCCTCCTTTGGGGTTGCATGCTGTAACGTGGTGGGGGATAGGATTGGACTGTTAATTCACTTCTATTGTTTGGTGTTTTCACTCATTTTACAGTATTAATTATTTTTTATTGTGCTGTGTTATCACATAGTAAAGCCAACTTATGTACCAACTTTCTTTAGAAAAGTGATGAATAAGTTTCATCATCATCATCACACACATGCACTAGATCAGGTTGTAAATTCTATCATGGCAGAGATCGCACGGCACTTCGCAGATAAAATCGCTCAGATTCGCCATGACTTGGACTCTGGTTTAACAGTTCCAGAAGTTGTCCCTACGGCATCTGTCAATTCCATTGTTTTGGATTCTTTTCACCTTATACAGCCTGAGGATGTGGATAGGGTCCTCTGTAGTTTGAGATCGTCTTCCTGCCCGCTTGACCCTTACCCAGCTTGGCTAATACGATCCGCGCGGGTTGGGCTGGCCGACTGGGTGGAACCTATTGTAAATTCATCCTTGCGAGAGGGAGTGATGCCTAGCATCTTGAAGACCGCAATTGTGTGTCCCCTCCTGAAAAAAACATCTTTGGATTCCTCCAATTTAAATAACTATCGGCCAGTTTCCAATCTGCCTTTTTTGGGTAAGGTGATTGAGCGGGTGGTAGCGTCTCAGCTCCAGGGGATACTAGATGAAACGGAGTATCTGGACCCTTTTCAGTCTGGCTTCAGGTGGGGCTTTGGGACAGAGTCAGCCTTGGTCGCCCTGCTGGTTGATCTTCGCCAAGGACTGGACAGGGGGAGTGCATCCCTGCTGGTCCTTTTGGACCTCTCGGCGGCTTTCGATACCATCGACCATGGTATCCTTCTGGGCCGGCTGGCTGAGTTGGGACTAGGGGGTGCTGCCTTGCAGTGGTTCCGTTCCTACTTGGCTGACAGGTCCCAGATGGTGATGCTGGGAGATGCCTGTTCGGCGCCCTGCCCTTTACAGTGTGGGGTGCCACAGGGTTCTATTCTGTCTCCCATGCTTTTCAACATCTACATGAAACCGTTGGGAGAGATCATCCGGGGATTTGGTGTTGGGTGTCACCAATATGCTGACGACACCCAACTCTATCTCTCCTTGCCATCTCGCTCCAGGGAGGCTGTGGAAGTCCTGGAGCGCTGCCTGGAGGCGGTTGGGGTCTGGATGAGGGCAAATAGGTTGAGATTGAATCCAGAAAAGACAGAGGTCCTACTGGTCAGGAAAGCTTTGATGCAGGTACTGAGTCACCTGCCCGTTCTGAATGGGGTTGCACTCCCCCTGCAGGAACGGGTGCGCAGCTTGGGAGTACTTCTGGATTCACAGCTCTCCCTGGAAAGCCAGGTGGCGGCTGTGGCCAGGGGTGCGTTTGCCCAGCTTCGGCTGGTGCGCCTGCTGCGGCCATACTTGAGTCGATCGGACCTGACCACGGTGGTCCACGCCTTAGTGACTTCAAGACTGGATTACTGTAACGTGCTCTACGTGGGGCTGCCCTTGAAGACGGTTCGGAAGCTGCAATTAGTGCAGAATGCGGCGGCCCGGGTGGTTGCTGGAGCTAGGCGGTTTGACTCTGTTGAGCCGCTGCTTCAGCGGCTGCACTGGCTGCCCATTCATTTCCGAGCCCAATTCAAGGTGCTGGTAATGACCTTTAAAGCCCTTCACGGTTTGGGTCCAGGATATCTGAGGGACCGCCTTCTCCCATACATTCCGGCCCGCTCTCTTAGGTCATCTGAGGGGGCTCTCCTGCGTGTACCACCTCTATCGCAAGTTAGAGGAGTGGCAACACGTGGGCGAGCCTTCTCTGCTGTGGCACCACAACTGTGGAACTCCCTGCCAGGGGATCTGAGAACCACCCCCTCCCTCATGACTTTTCGGCGAGGGCTCAAAACGTTTTTGTTTCGTCTAGCGTTTGGGTGATGGGTTGTAGTCTGCCTCCTGTGTCTCAAGATGCTCTGCCATGCTGCTTTTGTGCTCCATATTGTCCCCCCCCCATGGATTTTATTGTTTTTAAATTAATGTATTGTTTTAAACTTTTCTGTATTTTAAACTATGTTTTTAATTTTTGTTGTAAGCCGCCTTGGGCATTTGCCTCGGCATAGGATAAGGCGCGATATAATTTTTTTTAAATAAATAAATAAATAAATAAATGTGCTGAACATTGTAAGAAGTGGCTAGTAGTTCTGGCCACCCAATAGCTATATCCTATGACCTACTGTACCCATGGCAAACAGATGTGTGCCAAACTGCAACATATTCTACATAGGTGAACATATGTGGTACAGATACATCCTTTTCTGCTCCATTTATCTCAAATAAATTCCAACTGGTGAAAAACATGTCAGAATTCAGCACTGTTCTGGATCTCATTTACTGCTCATAACTTGTGGCCAAAGGTGCCATCCGTACCCGTCCACTCTTTTTGTTACTCTGCTGTGTCCCCAGAAAGTCTTGCATGATGCAGCTGGAGTAGGAGAAGAAGGAAGAGAAGATCGCCAAAGGCTGCTTTTGTGCCAGCACTTAGATTCCGCTTGTCTTCATCGCAGATCGAACATACCTTTGCTGTCTTCATATGTTTAATATGTTATACATTTGCTGCTTTGAAAACACATTTTGGAAATGAAAATACATTCCCAGGACATGTGTTCAAACTACTTCTATCACAGTTCGTTACATCTGTCTTCACCTTTAGGGGCTTTGAAGCAGCGACATGGGGAAACAAGTAGCTCTTCTATACCAGCACCTGTACACCACATCGCATGAGCCACAACCTCAGACTAGCAGCCTGTAGGATTCACAGAACAAGAGGTTGGATATTAATGACTTCACTTCTTAAACTCAGTTTCACTCCAAGATCTCACAGAGTTGTGGAAGACTGATAGATTCGACTGGCTGGGACCCTAAGCCTGTAGTATATCCTGTACCTTTAAATTAGAGCTGCCCTCCTATTAATACCACAGCTGTCAGGGGCTGTGTAAACAAATACGCTTCCTAAATAGACATCGCAATGCTTGAAAAAAACCCTTGATCTCCAGCCAGCAATAAAACACCTCCCCTTCCCCTGCACACCAGCTAACACCCAATCAGCCATTTAATGAGAAGTCCCTCCGGCAAATGTACTATTTGAAATGCACTCTTGTGGGCAACTGCGGAGCCTTGTCCAATTTATACTTTGGGTGGACTGAGGCTGACATGCAAACCACCGCTTCTCTGATTGCTCAAAAAGACAATAAAGCAAAGAACTAAAATCCTCCATTTATGTAGGATGAGTCAAATTGTCTCCCAAAAGAAATTGAGTATATCCTAGTGGCTCCTGGACAGACAAAGCTCTCTGTTTCCAGTCCACCATCTGGAGTTTGCCCAGTTTCTTTGGATTACTGTTCCACTCTCTTCCACTAAAAATCACCATATATGTTTTTCCATCATCATCATCATCATCATCATCATCATCATCATCATCATCTAAAACAATCTGTACTTAAATCCATATTTAAATACGTTTTTCCCCCAAGTACTGTATTTTCAGGTATTTGCTATCCAAATGGCTGGTGCAATAATACGATGCAAACGATACCTTTAAATATTTTTCTACACATATACAAAATGCATGGAATCCACAGACACACATCCATCTCTTATAAAATCTGATTTGCCAGGGAGCGGGACAGCCAGGTCCATAACAATGCATTCAAATGCAAATTTTGGCATGAGAGAAATTTGGTAGCACTTCTCTGCTGTTTTCCACTTTAAAATAGAAAGCCAGGATGCCATAAAACAGTGACATTCTTGAAAGCAACGTCTAGATGCTGATAATTTGTTCCTTGAAAGTCATGTCAGATTGTCTGCTTATTGTATGCTTGGGTACCTATATGTATTTTCCTCAAATAAAGTTATCTTCATCTTTTGAACACAAGCCTCATGCAAAACTTCCTATCTAGACTTTCCTGCATAATGTGGCTTTTGGTTCTTAATCTCTGCCAACAGTCCACATGGGTACTTAAGTGGGGGAAGAGGAGGAGGTGGCGGTGGCGGGGCATGCGCACGCGAGTTGACGGGTAGAATTTGCGCATCACTTCAGCTACCACTTTGGCTCAGATCAGGCCTATCACCAAAAGGAAAGGCGCGAACAACAGGCATCCATATCGTGGCACTCTTGCAAATAGTTGTAGATTATGCCAGCCACATCACAAAAGTTCTTAGCAGCAATGCCCTGGGAGAGCCAACGATGTCTAGTTCCATTCCTGAATAGTCAGTTGAGTGTTCTGAACTGTACAAGGTGCAAAAGTTGAAAATTGGGCTCACCTAGGGCTTTTCTTTTTGCAGTTTTCATTACAAAAAGCAGCCTTTCATTGAACAAGGCAAGCGATTTGCTCTGCTGCCTGGGAAGATAACCTCCAACCTTTAAAGCAATCCATTCTGTATTTTGGAGATCTAAACCCGACAGACGCAAGAATCCACACCAACTGAGGTGTTAACTTCAGCCATTTATCCTAGGAGGGTGTTCATTTCAAAGGTTGATAGTTATCAAGGTAATATTGACACTTTGAAATAACTAACAAAAAAGAAAAGCAGACAGCTTGAAGTCTGTTTTTATTGTGAAGTCTTGATGTCTGATTTTATTTTCAAGGGAAATCACTGGTTCTGACTTGCCTGAGAAATGTTAAAAACAGGATCAAAATCGGGAAACGGAGAACTCTAGCAAAACAAAACAAAAGCATATTTAAAAGCAACTGCTCTCACTATTTTGTGTTAAGAACAACGCACTGAATATAATTTATGAAAAAAATTAACATTGCAACATTCAGAATTATTTCCATCATTTTAGTTCAGCAAACTACAAGAGGACCAAATGCTTGTCCAGTTTAGATAAAAGAGTCAAACCCTTTGAATCTTACAGGGATATGTGAGCTGAATGTGCGTAGGAGTTAAGAGACTTTGCTGAACCTGTACATTACCCAGCTCAGGTTTAGAAAAGTTATTTTAACCTATATAAACTCCATACAATATCAACAAGCCTGTTTGGGGCTTAGGTGACTTTCAAGTCTTGGTGAGCTTCTGCTGATCACAAACTCATAACTGAGATCTAGCTTAGGATCCTCTAGATTTCTTGACTGGCGCCCCCAAATCCCCAACCAGTGGGATCCCTTGCCTGCTCTCAGGTCACACATTTCTTTCCACCCCTCTAACATAAGGTGCCTTGTTCTCTCTTCACTTGCTAATGCTTACTCATTTGAAGTACAGTAGTTGTATCAAGGCAGCAATAGGGGAGGAAAATCCTCAGTGTTACGCAAGATGGGAATTTTTCTCCAGCACAGTTGTTAGTATGAGTCAGAGAATAACTCAGGGGCTTCGAATGCATGCCTCTTCTTTGAGTCAAGCATGACGGAGTCCCCAAAGCTCCTTTCCATGCCCAAGCTCAGCGACCTTCACTGGCGTTTCTAGTGCCATTTCAGAGGGCCATAGCTAAGAAGCCAGATTTATTTCTGCCCAAAACAGGCTAATATGTACAGCCCTGGTATTGTGGACTGAGTGCTAGTCTTAACCTGGGGAGACCCGAGTTCAAATCCTCCCTCCGCTATGATTCTCCATCAGTAGCTTGGGCAAGCTCTTTCAGCCTATGAGATCCTCCACAGGGTTCTTATGAGAATAAAATTAGACAGACTGATATATGTTGCTCTAATCTTCTTGGGATCAGAGTGGACAACAAATGACGCTAGTAATATTCTTAGGGTACAGATTAATGCACATGTCCTGGGAAAGATACCTGAAGGAAAATCTGTTCTCATGAAAACCTTTCTTTTCCCCCTCTCTTTTCTTCATTCCAGTGAAGCGTTTGAGAATCAAAGAGGGAAGTTGAGCATGAAGTGTGAAATGAAAAGACCCACTCACTGAATGGCAAAGAGAGAGCACTATGTCGCGAAGAGGAGCTGGTCTCAGTATTTACCTTCCAGATATACAGCATGGTCCAGCCCTACCTATTATAGGAGAAGAGCATCATTAAGCCTCTTTTAGGCATATAGATGTCAAAGCTTCAACTGTTGCAGTGAACTGTTTGCCCTCTGATATAAGACACCCCCCAGGGTTTTTCGAGCCTTTCCTTCAAAAAGGTCACCAGACTTGTAATTCGTCTGTGAACCATGTTTACCCAGAATACTTTGCAGGATGAAAATACAGAGTTCTTGGAGAAATATTTTACTAGCATGTGCACAAGAAAAAGGGGGGGGGGGAATGGCCATTCCGAGGAACCCCTTGCACATTCCTGGGAATAACCTTGTTCTGTTCTGAAGGTTGGCAGGTCCCTTCTAGAGCATGCATACCTTCCAGCATTTGACAAATAAAAATAGGTACACTTGTTTTCCTTTCAGTGAACGGGGTGGGGGGGTGCGGCGGGGGGAGATCACAGTACTTGGCGGAGCTGGTGGTCTGCAGACAAGCAGAGTCCAGGCGTTGCTTGGCCTTTACTCAAGCTGTAAGCCGCTCAGACTGAGGAGTCAGAAGTTTAAATAGGGCTGGCAGAACTCTGTTCACAATGGCTTGGCACGGTTTCACACTTCGGGCTTGACTTTAAATTTTTGTGGCCTCCTGAGTTTCAGAGCCGGAGAGCTTGGGAGGTAGGGGGTGAAGTTTGGTGCAGGACGATGGAATTTAGTCGCTCCTGACTGTGGATGTTGGTAGGAAAGCCAGGGGGCAGTCAGTGCCTGGTGACAAGTGGCTGTGGCTCAAGGATGATGGAGCTGATGGCGAACAAATGCCACTAACAACCAAATCTCTCCGGGCCAAGAAGAAAATAGCCTGCCTCCTTGGCTCTCGTCATTCTTCCTGAGAAAGAGGCTAAAACCCTGACTCTCCTTTGTCTTGTGGCACACTAGCCAAAAAGCTTGATCACATTACTTTCAGTACAATTTGGCTTGATTAAACAATTCTGAGAGCTACAGCCCAATCCTATGCAGGATTGGACTGTCACATGGAGTCTATTACAACAGCGGAAGTCGCTTCCGCTGTCCTAAAATGGCTGCCGATAGAGCTGCCGATGGAGCGCACAGCTCCACTGGCGGACCCTGCTGTGCCCGCCGGATCAGGTAAGGTAGCAGTGGAGGCGGGGGTGGACTGGGGGCAAAACTGGGTGGAGAGGGAGAGGAAGAGGGGTGGGAGTGGATCCAGCAGCAATGGCGTGTGCCGAATCCTATCCCCTCTGTTCTGAAGCCCCCTGACGCTTTCATCTCCTTGGACTTGTGGCAGCTCTTTAACTGAGGTCTGAGAAGACCCATTGGCGAGCGGGAGGCTTATGGGGAGGTAAGGGGAAATATGTTCTTTTACCTCTTCCAAGCCTGCCAATCCCCCTCTCCCTCCCCCCTGCTGGATGTAACATGTGCCTTTTTGGCATGGCTGCATCGGCAGGGTTGGGGGGGTAGAGGATAGAATTGGGCCTTTAGTGTAGCTAAATGGCCAAGAGAAATAGCCAAGTGAAGCATGCAGTCCTCAGTTCAGATCTTTCTTTCTGCCATGAATTCACTAGGTGGCCTTAGGCAAGCTACTATCCCTCAGCCTCCTCTGGCAGGATGGAGATAATAATGTAACCTACAATACAGGATTGTTGCGAAAATTACACAGGTGACTGTAGGTGAAGCATTTGAAAATACTTTTCAGTGCCACACAAGTGCCAAGTCGTGTTATTCTGATTATTTCTCATCTTCGCCAAAGCTTTTGTCTTGGAACTCTGATCCAGAAACATTACTGTGCTCCTTCTCTCTTGTATTTTTTCATCGCTCTGGCATTCCAGCAATGCCCTTGGGCTCTGTTTGGGGAGGCTGACTCTTATCTCTGTGCCCACATTCAGAGCGGGGAGGGGGGGAGAGAGAGAGACTTTGTTCAACTGTTCTCTGGCATTTCTTGGAAGGAACAGAACTCGTGCAAGCACAGCACACGGCAAACATGCCGAGTGTCCGGATGGTATGTAAATATTAATACTCACACAGCTTTCGTGTGCGCTGCAGTTTATAAGATACCCAGTGGCTGTAGAACCACGTAACCGAGTTTATCATGGGGATGACAGTTATGGGAACAAATTCTGTCACTCTTCCAGGCTGGACCGTTTGGAATCTCTTTTCTATGTTTAGTAAAAGTGAAGCCATGGGAGACGTATTCAAAGCCTGTTCAAGTCAACGTTAGTCATTCCAGTGATTTCAAAGGACTCTGGCAAAGAAATGCAGGTGTGAGCACCACATTTTTGCACACAAGCACCCACAATTAAAAGCTCAGATCTGATTTCAATGCTGAACCTTGCTGAATCAGTCACTTTGACCAACTTGAGCTTTTGTTGAAACCTTAGCCACTCAAAATTAACATATGCAAATGAAGAGCATTCTTTATCCCCACCCTCTGCACATGCTCCCAGCCCATACTGGAGATAACTATGGGCAGTTTTCAAAAGAAACACTTAAATCATAGTGTGTATCTTCTGGCTGAGCTGCTGTGGCTAAATCAGCGTCCTGTGCAAAGCGAGTGGAGCAGAATCCTACACCTCTGCCCTCTTTGTTGTAGATGGCTCCTATAACCACCACCACTACCCCCCTACACCTTTAGCTGCATGGCAGTTCAATCCTAACCGCACAATATGCTGGCAGATCTCATGATCTGCCAGTGAATCACACGGGCCGCCATTGCTACAACAGTGACAACACTCTGCAGCTTGCTACCGACAGCGCAGCAGTCAGTACGCCCCATGTTGGTAGCGGCAGGCTCCAGAGCAGCCATTGGCGCAGGTAAGGTGGTGACGTGGGTGGATTAGGGTGGAGATCAGGGAAGGTCAGGGCAGATCTCGGCTGCAGCAGCATCTGCAGGATCCTATGCCCCGTCCCGGGCCAGACACACCACCTTCAACCTAACAGGTTTATGCCAGCCAAATATAGCTGGTGTAGATCAGAATAGGCCCACTAGGCACCAGGGAGCAGTAGAGGCAGTAAATAAAAATATTCTACTTACCTCTCCTGGCTGGCCTGGTCCCCAGCCATCCCATAGCATTCAGCAGATGCTGCATCAGCGACGCTATATACTGTGGGCTGGGATAGGATGGCATTGGGGCATTAGTTTGCCAGCACAATTTGTAGAGGGAAGTCTCTTTGAATGACAGCCAAAGGTTAGCATGTTAGGCTTTAGCAGAGCTCCCCCCTAGTAGCTGATGGTGCTCATTCTCTTGTTCTGGAATACCCTGATAGTTGCTGGTACACAGTGACAAGGGGAAGATAGCTGTCCCCCTTCTTCTGCTCTTGCTGAGAGGCTAGGGCTGAGAGATACTATTGTGCACACCCCAGTTCCCTGGGGCAGTGAGGTCAGGTTTGCTTTCCTTTGGGTGAGGAAGTACTGGGGACTTTCGAATATTTGTGTTATTAACAAATTTACAAGTACAGCCCAAGAGAAAGCAACCAGCAGTAACCCCTACAAGGCCACCCGCATGTCAGACCCCCAGAGAGAACCCTTGAGCTCTCAAGATGCTTCAGCCTACTCACAGCTCTCCCCTCCACCTCTTCCAAAAGTGCAGGGGGGTTTACACACACACACACACACACACGGCTTCGTCTTAGCTGGGAGCGGCCATCACCTTAATCAAACTCTAATGGTAACTCATTCAGCAACCCTGAGAAATTCGCCACCTATCAGGTGACCATCTTCTAACACTTAGCTTCCATGAAGAAGCTGTTGGCCATTCTGGGATATTAAAACCAGTTGTTTGTCTAACAGAAGCAATGGCCGGCCAGCAGCCATAACAATATAGTTTGGGGCTGTGTACACAAACAGGCTGGAAGTAGCTTGAATGAATTCCACTGATGCCTTTTGGCCACTCTAGGGTGAACAGATGCAAAGGAAGGTTCCTCCACCTTGAATGGTTGAAGGTATCTTGACAGGTGAAGCATGTCATGGAAGAATGAGAAAAGCTGCACCTGCTGAAACTTTTTCTTCTACACCAGGGATTCTCAAACCCTTTCCGGCTGAGTACCACCTCCGGCACCACTCTCCTGCTGTGAACCACCAGAAGTGACTGGCGATAACATCATCGCCAGTTATTCCTGGGTTTTTGAGGTTTTGGAGCCCAGAAAACACAGGTAGGAGGCTCTGGGTGGGTGGGAGGGCCCTTCTCAGCTTTCCCGAGAGGCTTGGCCAAAGGCAGGAGCCTCTCGGGAGCAAAAACACAGCACCAAAAGTGTTGTGTAGGAGCAGGATTCTGGCGGGCCAGCAGTCTGAGTACCACCAACAATCAGCCAAAGTACCACTGGTGGTACGAGTACCACTGGTCGAGAACCCCTGTTCTACACAAATATTCAAGACCCAGAACCTTGTCCTGTTCTGTATCTTTTACCCTGGCCAGGCAGTGTAGGTGACATCAGGTCTTCAATATGACTTCTTCATTTCCTGTAAAGTTCCTTACATTGACAGAACAGTATCTTCTACCTGTGTTGCAGGGCATCACACAACATGTTGCACCTTCCAGACCCAAGTAGGAAACACCAGAGGATCACTCATGGTAATTTTAACTACTGAAAGATTTTATAAAATATTACAAAAGCAGAAAGCTACTCGGGGAAAGCTTTCTGTAGCTTTCTGCTTTTGTAATATTTTATAAAATCTTTCAGTAGTTAAAATTACCATGAGTGATCCTCTGGTGTTTCCTACTTGGGTCTGGAAGGTGCAACATGTTGTGTGATGCCCTGCAACACAGGTAGAAGATACAGAAAGCTACTCGGGGAAACCCCTTCATGGATCATTGCCTTGTCATGGCGAAGGGGCTTGCGTAACTCAATGAAGCCATGAGCTATGCCGTGCAGGGACACCCAAGACGGACAGGTCGTAGCAGAGAGTTCTGACTAAAAGTGATCCACTGGAGAAGGAAATGGCAACCCACTCCAGTAACCTTGCCAAGAAAATCCCATGAACAGTTCCAAAAGGCTACAAGATATGACGCCGGAAGATGAGCCCCTCAGGTCGGAAGGTGTCCAATATGCTACTGAGGAAGAGCGGAGGACTATTCCAAGTAGACCCAGAAAGAGTGAAGCGGCTGGGCCAAAGCCAATAGGACGTCCAGCTGTGGATGTGTCTGAGGTTGAAAGGAAAATCCAATGCTGCAAGGAGCAATATTGCTTAGGAACATGGAATGTGAGGTCTATGAATCAAGGCAAGCTGGATGTGGTCAAAGATGAGATGATAAGA
The DNA here is from genome assembly GCA_026170595.1 of Plestiodon gilberti rubricaudatus. Lineage (NCBI taxonomy): Eukaryota > Metazoa > Chordata > Lepidosauria > Squamata > Scincidae > Plestiodon > Plestiodon gilberti. The sequence goes on along the minus strand of JANXHW010000002.1, from coordinate 18,585,429 downwards.
TTGAACATTGACATCTTGGGAATCAGCGAACTAAAATGGACGGGCATGGGCGAATTTAATTCAGGTAACCATCATATCTACTACTGTGGGCATGAATCCCTTAGAAGAAATGGAGTAGCCCTCATAGTCAATAAAAGAGTGGGAAAGGCAGTACTGGGGTGCAACCTCAAAAACGACAGAATGATTTCAGTTCGAATCCAAGGCAAACCATTCAACATTACAGTAATCCAAGTGTATGCCCCAACCACTGATGCCGAAGAAGATGAAGTTGACCGGTTCTATGAAGACCTACAACACCTTCTAGAACTAGCACCCAAAAAAGATGTCCTTTACATCATAGGAGACTGGAATGCTAAAGTAGGAAATGAAGAAATAAACGGAACAACAGGCAAGTTTGGCCTTGGAGCGCAAAATGAAGCAGGGCGAAGGCTAACGGAGTTCTGTCAAGAGAACACGCTGGTCATAGCAAACACTCTTTTCCAACAACACAAGAGGCGACTATACACCTGGACATCACCAGATGGTCAATACCGAAACCAGATAGATTATGTGCTTTGCAGCCAAAGATGGAGAAGCTCTATACAATCAGTAAAAACAAGACCTGGAGCTGACTGTGGTTCAGATCATGAGCTTCTTCTTGCAAAATTCAGGCTTAAATTGAAGAATGTAGGGAACACCACTAGACCAGTCAGATATGACCTAAACCATATCCCTTATGAGTATACAGTGGAGGTGAAGAATAGGTTTAGGGCACTAGACCTGGTAGACAGAGTGCCTGAAGAACTATGGACGGAAGTTCGTAACATTGTACAGGAGGCAGCAACTAAAACCATCCCAAAGAAAAAGAAATGCAAGAAAGCAAAGTGGCTGTCAGATGAGGCTTTACAAATAGCTGTGGAAAGAAGGAATGCGAAAAGCAAAGGTGAAAGGGAAAGATATAAACAACTGAATGCAGATTTCCAGAGAATAGCAAGGAAAGATAAGAAGGCCTTCTTAAATGAACAATGCAAGGAAATCGAGGAAAACAACAGAATGGGGAGGACTAGAGATCTCTTCAAGAAAATTGGAGATATCAAGGGAACATTTTGTGCAAAGATGGGCATGATAAAGGATAAAAAAGGCAGAGACCTGACAGAAGCAGAAGAGATTAAGAAGAGATGGCAAGAATACACAGAAGAACTATACAAGAAAGATCTTAATGTTCCTGATGACCACGCTGGTGTGGTCACTGACCCAGAGCCGGACATCCTAGAGAGCGAAGTCAAGTGGGCCTTAGATAGCATTACTAACAACAAAGCTAGCGGAGATGATAATATCCCAGCTGAGCTACTTAAAATCCTAAATGATGATGCTGTGAAAGTGCTGCACTCAATATGCCAACAAATTTGGAAAACTCAGCAGTGGCCAAAGGATTGGAAAAGGTCAGTTTACGTTCCAATTCCAAAGAAGGGCAGTGCCAAAGAGTGTTCAAACTATCGCACAATTGCACTCATTTCACATGCTAGCAAGGTTATGCTCAAAATTCTACAAGCTAGGCTTCAGCAGTACGTGGACCGAGAACTACCGGATGTACAAGCTGGGTTTCGAAGAGGCAGAGGAACTAGAGATCAAATTGCCAACATGCGCTGGATCATGGAGAAAGCACGAGAGTTCCAAAAAAACACTTCTGCTTCATTGACTACGCAAAAGCCTTTGATTGTGTGGATCACAACAAACTGTGGCAAGTTCTTAAAGAGATGGGGATACCAGACCACCTTACCTGTCTCCTGAGAAACCTGTATGCGGGTCAAGAAGCAACAGTTCGAACCGGCCATGGAACAACTGATTGGTTCAAAATTGGGAAGGGAGTCCGGCAAGGCTGTATATTGTCACCCTGCCTATTTAACTTATATGCAGAGTACATTATGAGAAATGCAGGGCTGAATGAATCGCAAGCCGGAATCAAGATTGCCGGGAGAAACATCAACAACCTCAGATATGCAGACGATACCACTCTAATGGCAGAAAGTGAAGAAGAACTAAAGAGCCTCTTGATGAGAGTGAAAGAGGAGAGTGCAAAAGTTGGCTTGAAACTCAACATTAATAAAACTAAGATCATGGCATCTGGTCCCATCAATTCCTGGCAAATAGAAGGGGCAGAAATGGAAGCAGTAACAGATTTTACTTTTTTGGGTTCCAAGATCACTGCAGACGGAGACAGCAGCCATGAAATTAAAAGACGCTTACTCCTTGGAAGGAAAGCTATGGCAAATTTAGATAGCATAATAAAAAGCAAAGATATCACCATACCAACAAAAGTTCGTATAGTCAGGGCGATGGTGTTCCCAGTAGCAATGTATGGTTGCGAGAGCTGGACCATAAGGAAGGCTGAGCGCCGAAGAATAGATGCTTTTGAACTGTGGTGCTGGAGAAGACTCCTGAGAGTCCCTTGGACTGCTAGGAGATCAAATCAGTCAATCCTAAATGAAGTCAACCCTGACTGTTCCCTGGAAGGACAGGTACTAAGGCTGAAACTCAAATATTTTGGCCACCTAATGCGAAGAGAGGACTCTCTGGAGAAGACTCTGATGCTGGGAAAGACTGAAGGCAAAAGGAGAAGGGGAAGGCCAAGGATGAGATGGTTAGACAGCATCACCGATGCAACGAACATGAAAATGAGCGAACTCAGGAAGATAGTGGAGGATAGGAAGGCCTGGCGGGATATGGTTCATGGGATCACGAAGGGTCGGACACGACTTAACGACTGAACAACAACAACTCGGGGGAAAAAAAAACCATCTACATACTTGGTTATTGTGTACAGAATGTCCCATCTTTTACATGTAATATGTTCTACGCAATGGCCATGGAACATCTGGAGATGTTCAGACTGGAACTCATTGAATTACTTCTGTCTGCTGCCTAATACCGAATAGACATTTTCTGGAATTTTTTGCAGAGCCCATAGAATCCCCATATTTTTAGCATTATTTCAAGGATCATGTTTTAATCCCTTCATATATAAAAAAGCAGCTCATGCTCATGCATAGACCTAGATTTCAAATCTTCCCAATTTCATATAGGAAATAATGATGTTTTTATTAACCACAAGATGGATAAATTGGTGTTTTGTGTTTAGAGAAATTTAAATTGTTTGAATGGCATGTTTATAGGCTCTCCAAGTTTTAAGAGAGAACACATTTTGGCAGGCTTCAAACCTCAAAAGAGTCAATGCAAGAGGTGAGATTCAGCCTGAGCAAGTTTTGAACAAACAATGATATAGCAACATTTTATGATGTTGAGATGTAGCTGTCTATGCTTTTGCTCAACTCTAACATATTATCTATGTTGAATAAAGTACATATAAAATAAAGGACAAGTCTATGCAAGAAAAAATCCCTTCTCCCTACTCATATTAGAATTTACGGTAATCTTATGGTCACTGGAACTCTCTGAATTTCATTGGAACAAACGCTCACACTGGTGCCATTTGTGGGTTACTAATGATGATCTGTCAAATCCAGCATTGTATTTCCAACATTTGGCCAACCAGAAGCCTTCAGAAAGCTTGCAAGAGAAGGGTATGAAAGTGTCATCTTCTACTTGTTTTTCTATATTGCCGCAGTTAAGTTAGGGACTAACAGCCAAGTCGACTCAGAGGCAAGGTTTTACAAATGTTCAGATTTATAAAAGCAATGAACACAGACACTCCTTGGTTTACACTTTCTCCTACAAACGTTCAGAATCAACAGCACAAAATACTGGCATCCTTGCAGGACTGAAATCTCATCATTTGAATCAGTCCTCCTCTTTCTTGGAATGATGGGAAGTTCAGATGATACTCCTGACCCAGTAAGACTCATGTGTTCGTATGTGTGCAGAGTACTCTTCGTCCATCGTTAGACAGCCCCGCTTGAAGGCACAAGAATATCTTTCTGGTTCTGACTTATTTGTCCCCATGATTCATACAAGCTCAGGACCAATTTCATTGGCATTCTATAATAAGAACCTAACTGCCCAATCCTATACCGCACCATTAGTGCCAATGCAGCCACACTGGTGCAACGTGCACTGCATTCAATGGTGGGAGGGGCGATCAGACAGTCAGCAGGAGATAAGTAAAAATATTTTACCCCCTGGTAGGCTGCCCGATCACCTATGGGACTCCGTGAGTGGTGGGCTAAAATTAACTTAGGGCCCAATCCTAACAAAGGCCTGAGCCAGCGGAACACATGTTCCGCTGGCACATGCTGTCAGAAAAGCGCGTAAAGCGTTTTGCAACAGTGCAAGACCCAGGCATGCCAGCAGGAAGGCCAGAGTTGGGAGGCCCCCCCAGAGCAGGGCGGCAACGGGGGCAGATTGGGCCTGGGAGGGGGCGGGATCGGTGGCGATGGCATGCGTCATATCCAACCCCCTTCTTGGGCCTGATCCCCCTGCACAGATCAACGCGGATTTGCTCCAGTGATATTGGTTGTGCAGGTCTGAGTTGACCTGTCGCAGCTGCTGGGGCCTACACCGAGGAGACCTCCAGCAGCCAAAAATCCCCCGCAGGATGTAGTGTTGCCCGCTCCAACGCTGCTGCATCACCACATGGGGATTTACATTGGATTGGTCTGTTAATAATAATAACACAGTCTTTCTACCCAAATAGAGTTATGGATTTGGGCATAGGATTTTCTCACTGTAAACTATTTCAACACCAGAATCTTTTCTTGCAGAAAAAAACAAGCAAACCCCGAAGTTCCTCCAGTTTGGTAAACTATTTTTGCAAATTCTCATTACCCTAGATGAAATGATCACGATAAGTCATTTTCAAGCTTGTTTTTTGCAATACAGTTGTTTTCCTGAATCAAGACAATTACCTGACCTCCGTCATAGCCTTTTAGAATGGCAGGAGGAATTAGTTCGGGTGGCAGCTTGCCAGATCTAAATATAGAGGAAATCAAAATATTTAAACTTAAGTCGCACAGTATACACAGAACAGGTATTAGTCATTCCAGCAGCATGCTGTCTTTACACGATATAAAACAGTTTTTTTCCCCTTAAAAAGTGCGACATTTCATGAATCTCTGGATCATTTCATGAATTTCTGATCATTGTGCTTCCATGCCCAATATAATTGGTCATGGAAGTACGAAATATTTGTGATGAGATTCTAGCTGATACAATCAAACAGAATCGATCACTTGGGACTGGAGAGAGATGAAAACTGACGCAAAATGTGAAGAGGTGATTTAGTACACATTCCATCAGGGAGCACATTCTAACCAACAGAGGCGTAACAAGGGTGGAGCGAAGGCAAGTAGTTGTGCAAGACTCCGTTACACCGGAGTCAGCGGCCCCTCCCCCTTGCTGTTGGAGCCATTCTGGCAGCAAAGGCAACACGCAGGACACTCCCCTGTTGCTGCTGGAATGGCTCCAACAGCAAGGGGGAGGGGCCGCTGACTCCGGTGTAACGGAGTCTTGCACAACTACTTGCCTTCGCTCCACCCTTGTTTCACCACTGCTAACCAATTGGGGGGAGACCGGTCTATGATATAATTGAAGGGAAAGTGCAAGGAAGAAGATCAAAGCATGGATTTAATTCTTTTCAGTAAATTAAAAAGGGTGGGGATCGGGGTCAGCCCACTCACAATAGCCAGCTGAAAGGCTTGCACTGAATTGGGAGGAAGCAGTGAACTGATGTGGGGCACCCCAAACACTTGCATCTGCCTGTCTCCCCCTTCTGGCCCACCACTCACTGAGCCACTTCTGTTGGCTTTCCGATCTTCTTCCCACTCACTGAAAGCGAGGAAAAATACTCAATTACTTAATGCATCCATCAAGTTGTACCCAAGCATGCCCTGAAATATTGCAAAGGATCTTGGGATACATGCTCTTGGATCACATGCTATGAAATACAAAGCTGCCCCCTTGCGTCAAACCACTGGTCCATCTGGCTCATTGTTATCTACACTGACTGACCGCAGTTCTCTCAAGAGTCTTTCACAGTCCAACTGACCATGGGACCTTCTACAGGCAAAACATGTTTTCTACCACTTGGCTGCTGGCTGTTTGAGAAAAGTACCCTTCTTGGCCTACAGGTTTTTTTCTCTGTCGTTTTGCGGCTTTCCCTGTCCTGCGCTTTCAACAGCCACATATCTCCCTATGTGAACCTGCCTGTCCTATGAAGTCACCTAACGTTCAGTTGGCAGCGACCTGCACCAAGGCTTCTGTGGTGGGGGCATCTGGCCCTTGGAATTCTCTGCCCCTAGAACTCAGAACTGCCCCTCTCTGCTGGTCTTCCTCAATAACATTTTTGTTTCATCAAACTTTTGGTTACTGTCTCTTTTTTGGCTCCGTCTGCTGCTTTTTTCACTGGCGGCTGCTACTGCTTTGACTGTTTATTGTTGCTTTATTACAGGGGTGGCCACAAGAGAGATGTTTGAGAGCTGCAATATTTAAGAAGCATTTACATTCTTAAAAGTATTTACTCACCATGAATATGAAACTTATGTTTTAATCCAGTGGACTCTCAGTTTATACCTGGTAAATAATGATAAAGCTTGAAAATTTCTTATTTACCGTTGTATATTAATTGTGATGCACAAAGGAGCTCAGCCAACATATTTCCGAGAGCCGTACATTGTATGTCAAAGAGCCGCATGTGGCTCAGGAGCCACAGTTTGGCCACCCCTGCTTTATTACGTTATCGTATTCTGTGAGTTGTTCTGGGTTCTGGCACGGGTGGAAAAGCAGGATGTAAATCTTTTTGATAAATAAAGAATACAGTGGTGACCTTACAGATGTGCCAGTTATGATCCATTTCTATTCTCCCCTTCCCCACACACACCAGCTTCAGGTTTAGCCAGCAGGTGCATGATGTTCATGTCAGAATAGCATGTGCCATTTTGCTTTCCACTTTGGCTCAGCCTCTAGCTGCTTAAAAGTAATTGCTTGGCATAGATGAGCAATGAAGGGACAAGACTGATTTGGAAGAAACCTAACCAAAATATGGAGTGTGACGTAAATCATGGAACCCACTGAGCTGGATTGCATGCTCAGTTTTGGATTCTACTACCAAACACCTCCAGTGCCAATTGTATTCTGTCTTTGCTGTCACTCTGAGCAAGAACATTTTCGTTAATTTCCATATGTCGACCATTCTTGTATAACTTTAATGAGATGCCAAGTGTTTGCGGTCTTGGCTTCCTTGGGAATTTAGACTGTGGGATAAATTAAAAACTAGTGACAGTCATCTTAAGAAGGAAGCAAAATGAATTTCCCTTTCTTTTCTTTTAAAGTGCTTTTGTTTTGCATGTTATGTTGAGCAATTTCCTCTGGGATTTGCTGTCAACTGGACTGGTCCATTTCATTGATGACAGACTCTTACAACATAGCATACGTTCATGCAAGTAAGAGGGGTTGCGATTAATGGAATATAACAAGCTTCCCTGCCTACCATAGTAGGACATAAGCTTTCATAAAAATCCAATGAGCATAAAATAAGAATGCTCAGGATATGATATTTTCCAGGATCACACAGCTGTGTTAAATCTGTTAGACTGCAGACTGGATTTCATCATAAATCATGAAATACCATAATAAATGGAAAGATATTTTTATAAGGCTTTTACTTTGAGCCTGTGGGTTTAACCTTCTTAAAAATTTGGAGGGGTGTGTGAGCTTTGAGCCAAAGTCATTATTTTTCTCCTGTGTTTTATGCCAAAGATAAATATTGGATTAATTGTCCCCATCATCAGCTCCCACCATTTACGCATTATCTCTGCAGTCTAACAATCAGGCAGCCGAAAACAAAAATTGTGATGTGATTAAGAAGCTCATAAACCACTTGTTCCAGTCATTACATCCTGCACATTAATATATTTTAGCCAGATTGTTTCCCTTTAGATGCCCATTAAGAATTGCATTGGGAATGATGCTATATTAATAATCGACGTGGAGTCATTCAACTTTTACCTACTTTGCTGAGGTTTCATGTATGCAAGTTCTGAAGGAGATAGATATTGGATACTCACAGCATCACTTTCTTGATCACTTCCTAGAGCCTGGGCAGGAATTAGAAAGGGACAGTGGTGGACGCAGCCCAGGTTGGGGAAGGCCAAGGGAGACAATGGGCATCCGTGCAGTGCGTGTGGGGGCAGTTCCGCTGCCTGAGGCAGCCACTTTGTCCCTTCCTCATGAGTAGGCCAGCCATGCTGCAAACGGCTAGGAGGCAGGGGAATGTGGGTTGGCAACTAAAGGAAAAGCAGGCCTGGATTTGGCTCAGAAGCCCCCAGATGCTTCCCTCTACCATAAAGGGCTGCACAGTAGCGGCCCTACACCACCACCCCCGTGGGAGGGGGCCACCGCGGTGACACCCCCACAGGTCGCAATACGCCCTGCCCCTGGGGGCGTGGTGTCATCAATGCATGTCGCCGCGGTGCAGAAACACCCCCCGCACGCTTTTCGGCTCCTTTTGGAAGCCAAACGGCACCTGGGAGGGTGGGAGGGCAAAATTAGACGGACCAGCGGCAGAGGGAGCACTGGAAGGTACACACACCCCCGCGACCCGCCGCATGGGGCCCACCGCCCCAACCACCCCCACCGTAATGACATCTCTGGGGCTGCATTTTAATCAGTTGCTCTGTTCTCAGTAAGGAAGCTGACCTGCCATTATTCTTCCATTTGTTTTATTTAACACCAATAGTGTCCTCTCTCACCAACAGGAGAGAAGACTAATGCAAAGGAATGTTCTGGAAGAAATTTCACTGCGGAAAACTTCTGAATGATTGCTGGCAAATGTTTTGTTTCATATTTTTAGGACCATCCCTATTTGATGGAACTATTTTCAAAAAGCAAATGGGACATTGCATACTTGAGCCACAATCCAACACAGAGTTAAGTATGCTTATTGTCGACTGAAATCAATGGGCTTAAGTGCACCTAACTCTGTATTGGATTGTGGCTTTGGAATGTAAGGCCTTAGGCACAGATCAAGCACCCTTGTTGATTCAGCTGGGATTCCCTTCCTGCGGAGATATTTCACAGGCAGCCACCATCAGTACAGTTTGTGTGTCCCCCAAACATCATCATCTGGTAGAGAATAACATCCAATCCCTACCAGGTTTTTTCCCCTAAGAATATCTCTATGATCATCAGCAGGGTCTAAATTTTCTGTACTGAAAGCAGAGTAACAGTAATATTCCTCAACCAGAAAAGATTTAAAGCCTAACTACACACAAGTTCAAGCAGACTTGATTAGACCCTGATTAGAGTTTGCCCATGGGCAACTAAGTTTGTATATGGAGTTGAGGGTAATTATTTGTTGGCTACCAGATTGCATTGCTGTAAGGAAAACCAACATGGGCAGCCCAAAAGCACGCTGCAAAAGCATGTTGCGCCAGATTATTATTAACAGTAGGTACTGCTTTTCAACAAAAAGTTCACAAAGCGGTTTACAGACAAAATCAAATGATTAAATAGCTCCCTGTCCCAAAAGGGCTCACAATCTAAAAAAGATGCAGAACACCACCCGCAAACAGCCACCAGAAAAGACACTGTGCTGGGGTGAAAGGGGGGCAGTTACTCTCCCCCTGCTAAATATAAAGAGGAGCACCAGAGCCAGCGCAGCGGGAGGCCAACTTGGGGGAAAGGAACGTTTGTCCCTTTCCACTGGGTAATGCCCCAGCCACCCCTATGGGTCTCCTCGGATGTGTGCCAGCAAAATGACCAGTGCACATTCAAGGAACCCATGTAATGCCAGCTAGGTCCAGAACGGGGGACAGGATCCGGCAGAGCGCGCCGCTGAGGATCACTCCCAGGCCCGGTGGGCCAATCACCCCCTCCCGTTTTGCCCTGTTCTGCGTCATTCTTCATCTGCTGACACTACAACCTATACCACCTACCTAGTAGTACACTTTTAAAGCTGTTACAATTGATTAAAAAATGGGGAAAATGTGGAATAAAAACACACAACACCGCTTTCTGCTATTTCATTTTGGTTAAACACTGAAATCTGTGAAAAATTAAAACCATTTTCTCCCACCTCTACCTATTCCCTACCTGTCATAATCAGACAGCAGAGGCAATATAATAAATGTAAGCTGCCCGGAACCTATTGTATACATTGTAATAAACTGATTTTACTCAAGCTGTCCTGTCTATTTATATTATCCCTCTGGGGTTGGGGTTTTCCAGATTTAGACAGAAGACAGGCTTATGATTGCTTTCCCAGTCCCGTTACACATGGCAATCACTGGCCCTTGCACAAGCATTGCACAAGCCCCAAGCACGTGAGTGTATCAATCCAAGAGTGAGTCTACCTTATTGCTATGTAATGCCTTGAACTGGCTTCGGAGCTACATGTGAGTTGGTGGTGGGCACTGCAAAGATGCAAATAGGTGTGAGAGGAGGGGAGGGATTCACCTACTAGCTATTGTTATCTCAGGTACTCAAATTCACACCTTTGACTTTATGCACATACGGGTCTCTGTATGTATGTGTGCATTTTTTTGTATGAATGACTATATGTGTGTCCATTGTCAAAATCAACAAAATCAAAAATGTAAAGTACAGATCAAGTATACTACTTCTTTGTGTGCATTGAATATATCATATGAATAATTGTTCATGCCTACAGATCAACGCACATACAGATTGAGTGTAAAGCGTGTGAACAGAGTTTGTGTTTTTCCTCGTAGCAATTTTTAAGAAGAAAGGACATTATGGAGGCTTCCTCCCAAGCAAAAGGTCACAGGTTTCTCATTACCTTCTTTACTTTCTCACTTTCTATTAGTACTTCTTCCATCCACATTGGCAGAGGAGTTAAAAAAAATAAATATATTTAGAATAATAAACACTACAGAAAAAGCCCTTGCTAGTGGACAAGTCTGTCGACAAAGGCCTTTTTTAAAAGCTGCCTTGCAAAGTACCAAGCTATAAAAATTCAGAGTTGGAATTTATGAATTATTTTGCTCCAGTTCACTCTGTGACCCAGCATGTTGGCTGGTGTTGATAAGAAAGGCCTTCAATTTGCAATATGATTAGGAGAGAGAGGGAGAGGGCTTAGGGAATGCATCGGCACAGGGGTGGGGCTTACTAGGATGGTCTCAAGCTCACCCTCCAATTACATGGATGGTGTCCATAAGAACATAAGAACATAAGAAGAGCCCTGCTGGATCAGGCCAAAAGCCCATCTAGTCCAGCTTCCTGTGTCACACAGTGGCCCCACCAGATGCCTCAGGGAGCACACAAGACAACAAGATACCTGTGTCCAGTTGCCACTCCCTTGCACCTGGCACAGAGAAAACCCACTTCTAAAACCAGGAGGTTGCTTATGGCTTGTAACCTGTGATGGTCTTTTCCTCCATGAATCTGTCCAAACCCCTTTTAAAGGCATCTAGGCCAGATGCCATCACCACATCCTGTGGCAAGGAGTTCCACAGATGAATTACACGCTGGGTAAAGAAATATTTTCTTTTGTCTGTTCTAACGCTCCCTCCACTAATCATCATCCCTCCACATGATCATCATTTTTAAATAGTGTTTAGGTTCTTCAGAAAACTAAATATGGGTCTCAGTGCGGTCTGTTCCCATCAGCCACAAGAGATGCAGGACTTCACAAAGGGCAGGAACAAGAAATTGGCCAGGAGGCCTAGCAGAAAAGCGGTTGGGCAGATTCAAAGGAGCCAGGTCCTCACAGAGCTGCTGCACCAGCACGGAGTTGTTAGGGACAGGGGTGTCACTAGAGTTGGTGACACCCAGGGCGAGATGCAGTGGGGATCGTGAAAAAAATTTAAACAGTTTCTACCAGTGGTGCGTTTTTGCACCACTGGTAACAAATAGAATAAAAAGTCATTTTGATGTCACCCCCTCCCTGGGGTGACACCCAGGGCAATCCAACCCCCCCTGCCCCCACAGTGACATCCCTGTTTAGGGACAAATAACCCCACCTCTTCCTGGGCCTTCTCAAGGCTCTGATCTGGAGTACATGTGAGGCATGCCTTCCCTGCCCAAACAGGTGAGATGGATGGGAAGCCTCAGGCTGCCAATGGGACTCTATCTTCAGACCTGAGCTTCACCATCACCTTATCATCACCACATGTCTGCTGCTCCTGAGGTCCCTGAGATCAGGAGGGAGCACCAGAGTAGGGGTGGGATATTGAAGGGTACACCAGCTCCTGAGCATATTAAGAGTGCTTTCCTTATTGTAGTGTGCTGCATGACGTATCTATTTAGAATCTGCTTCTAAGCAGAGATAGAGAGACATATTAAGGTGACATTTACCCTTGTAACAGCCTTTGCTAGAGGATGTAGCTTAACCGCAAAACCCACGTTTCCTTTACTCTAGACAGCTCAGAGACGCGTAATGAAGGGAGAAATGAAAGCTAAATGCTTACAGCTTAGGGGAGGGCTGCATCGCCCTTGCCCTTCTGGGTTAGTAACAAGGCTACAGCCAATGTAAGGATAGAATGCCTCCTGGACATAGTGTGACACGCTTCCTTGCTTTTTGTAACAGCTTTGCGAAGTATAAAAGTACATGCACACAATGCCAAGGTGCGCTCTCTGATTTGTGACTCCAAAAGTCCCATTGAGCGATCATGCATATGCTTGAATAAAACAATCTGAATTCTGACACATCGGTTGCTTGCGTGTTTTGGACTCGCCGTCCTACAATATGGCATTGGGTTCCCTGTCTTTGGCGCCCCCTTGGGTAGGGTTTCTTTTGGGGGACTGCACTGAGTCCTTGGGGTCTCTGCCTGGGCTGGGGGAAGTCACAGGATCCTGCTTCTCTTCTTCTTCAGAAACAGTTTCATCAGGTCCAAGCACCAGAGGATCCCCACACCAGGCCAGCACCCATTCATGCTAGTCCATCAGAGCCTTGATAGACCTCCTCCTCTTTTTGCTTTCTGTCTGGGACTAGAAAATCAGAGGAGGTTACCAAACACCTAACAGGCACCTTGTACAACAGATGGGCTGCATCTAAGTTGGTAGGTCACAAGTCGTAGACTGGGCTAGACCAATTTTTGCCCCAAAAGATGGTTTGCAAATCGAACAATAGATCTTGTTTGTGCCACTTGTTTTGTTTGTTTCCTGTCCTTCCTTGCTAATTCATCCTTTTACCGAGACTCATCACAGACGACAGAAATGTCAACATGCCCACTACAATTTGACCTGAACCACAGCGTATTTTAAGATGGGAAGCGAAGTGAAGCTACAGTGAAGCTACATTTCATTAAAAACAAGAAAATCCTGAAGACGGTTTTTGAAAGAGAAATTTGATTAATAGCAAAAATGGAACAAAAAATCAAGCATGTATCCATCGGAATATTTCTTGGCCATATTTCAGATGCCCCTCAAAGGTTGCGTATGCAACATAGCTAAGCAATTAGTCATTAACAACCTGTTTTATTAACCATATGACATTTCTGCTGTCCTAAAGAGTGATGTAGTGGCAAACGTCGAAGTGTAGGAGCTTGTCATGATACCTCTCATAGCCATTCCCTACTAAGACTACACAACAAAAACACTTTTAAATTCCTTCATTCAAATGTTTTCTTTTCCTGCCACTTACTCCAACTTCTAAACTCACTATATTTCATTTAAAAATCTAGCTCATTTCGTTCCCAAACTCTTGGAATGGGTTTCAATTGTTTAAAATAAATGTCTAAAAATATCCCAGACAATTATAAAAGGTGTATTAAGCTGCAGTCCTACAGTTACTAGGGAGTAAGTTCCATTGAACAAAATGGGACTTACTTCTGAGGAAACATATAGGATTGTGCTGTTAGAGTGCTAGCCTATGCACATTAACTCAGGTGTACCAGTATGTCCTACTTAGGACTTAGTCCCAGGTATGTTTGCATAGGATTGTGGCCTTAATGTAACATGAGGGTATGTGCTGGCATGCTGTCCTTGGAAAAGACAATGCCAAGACCAGGGCTTCTCAAAGTGGTGGGTCGCGACCCACTATTTTTACCGGAAGTGGGCGACATGCCCTTAAGCAGGAACAGCGGCGGAACCCCAGGATCTTGCCCGCTGCCATCAAAGAAACACTGGCTTAAAAGTACCTGGTTGCCCTGCCAGCTCCCCGAAGGGGGGCTGCTGCCATCTCTGCAGGCCGCTCCAAACCAAACAGCACCCAAAAAAAAGTGGGTTTCCAAAAGTGGGCACTGCGGCCCACTTTCTGGGGCCCGAGTCACCCTCCTCCCAGCTCCCGTCGCCGAGAAGAGAGATAGGATATCGGCAGAGCTTCTGCTCCCCATCACTGCCCCAGTCCCTGCCCTGTTCCGTCCACCACCTGCCCCCTGCACCAACTTACCATCGCTGGAGATCCTGCAGAGGCCACTACCCCCTGGCCGCCGCTGCTTATATTTTGCGGCAGTGGCCAGGCTGTGCTCTATGGCATGTCATGTTTTGCAATGACTGTAAAGTGTGCTGTGCCGCTGGAACATGAGATCCAGAGATGCAGCAGGCCCATAGGATTGGGCCATCAGTCCATACTACCCAATCATTCTGGTGCATCTGTAGACAAGGCCTTAGCATTAGCACTTTTCACATGCACCCCTCCCCTCCCATTCCTCCTCTGCTGCTCCTACTCCTGATCTTCATGCATGCCACTCCCAGGCTCTCTCTGTCCATGCCCTCTATCCTCCTAGCCCTAGCCCAATTGTTCTAATAATGATAATAATACTCTAAAGATAATAATACTCTATTGTTATATAATCTTCAACACACATCTTTATTTAGAGCAGGGGCGGGGAACCTTTTCCCTGGCGAGGGCCGTTTTAAATATTGGAAATTTGCTTGAGGGCCAGCCGTAAGGCCACCCTCATCGGCGTGGTACGCATATGCGAAATGGCCAATGGCCTGGTGAGAAGGGGTCGAGGCGGCCGCCGGGGAGGACATGCAAAGGCCCTCTCCCGGCCTCCGGAAGTGACGCGCGGACCCAGCAGAGCCTCCAGGGGCCGGTTGGGCGGCCTCCCGGCAATCTCTCCAGGGGCCGGACCGGATGGCCTCGGGGGCCTGATCCAGCCCTGGGGCCGGAAGTTCCCCACCGCTGATTTAGAGGGAGGTAGGGAAGGTTCAGGCCAGCGGGTGGCGCAGTGGGTTAAACCGCTGAACCATGAGCTGTCGATCGAAAGGTTGGCAGTTCGAATCCGCGACGGGGTGAGCTCTCGTTGCTTGGCCAGCTCCTGCCAACCTAGCAGTTCCAAAGCATGTTAATGCGAGTAGATAAATAGGTACCGCTTGCGGGAAGGTAAACAGCGCTCCGTGTTCCAGCTGCATGCTATGCGCTGCGGCAAGGAGAGTCATGCCGGCCACGTGACCACGGAGGCGTCTTCGGACAACGTTGGCTCTTCGGCTTTGAAATGGAGATGAGCACCACACCCTAGAGTCGGACACGACTGGACTTAATTGTCTGGGGTCACTTTTACCTTTTAGGGAAGGTTCATAGAGAGTACCCAAACTGCTAATCGAATCACCAGATTCATCAGGGCACATAGAAGATCTTGTTGCTCTTTCCTCACTCATAGAAATTGAAAACGAAACCACCAATGTAGCTAAGGAGATTCCCGAACGAAACAAACAGAAAAAGAAAGGGGAAAAAATCTGGCACTCTAACTAAATACCTAGAAAACAAAACAAATAACACCAACCAAGTTGGCAGCAAAATATATTCAAAGTTATCTATGGGAAAGAGATTAGTAGAGAGAGGAGGGGAAAATATATCAGGCGAGTCTTGGAAATGGGCAGTGAAATATGCGGAAAGAAAGACCAGAAGCCAAATCCCATCCATTGCAAATTCTGGGAAAATGAAATATGAGGAGCAACTATATACACTTGGCATTCAGTCTGTGACATGCATTGAGTTACCAGAACTATTTTATGAAGTCAGAAAAGAAGTTGGGAAATACCAGCCATGTACTTTTAATACATGTTCAGTTTGAATTTATTGTACGCATTGATGAATCTGGTTATTTATTTGGATAAAGATTTGTTTGGGTTTTTTATTTCTTACATTTGGAATCACATCCTTCCTCAAAGCAGCTCAAGATGACATGCATGGAGTTATCTCAATTTATCTTCAGAATAACGCCATGATATCAGCTAGTGACTAACCCAAGGATAACTAAGTAAAGTAACCATTGTGGGGATGCATGAGTGACACCCACCATTTC
Organism: Plestiodon gilberti rubricaudatus; assembly: GCA_026170595.1. Classification (NCBI taxonomy): domain Eukaryota; kingdom Metazoa; phylum Chordata; class Lepidosauria; order Squamata; family Scincidae; genus Plestiodon; species Plestiodon gilberti. The sequence continues at coordinate 18,569,287 of JANXHW010000002.1, read as the reverse complement.
TATCTCCCCCCAGTAATCCACAGTAAAACAAATGGGGAACTTAAACACTGAGGAACAGCTGTAGCTCAAGGGCAAGTACCTGGAAGAGCACCATTGTCATTGGTGAAAGAACGGTCAGAAACCCAGCTATGAGTTTCCCTCCAAACCCCATAAGTTTGAAAAGAGGCAGAAAGGGCAGTTTGGATTGAATTTCCCTCCCAAAGTGTTAGCTGAAAGGGAGTTAAAGCAGCCCTAAAGGGCATGTAAGAGCCAGCTCCTTGCCATTCTTTGTGGGAAGTTGGAGTTGGAAGAGCTATACATTCTCACTGAGCTGCATCACTCCTGCATCAGATTGTCGAACTAATTGAGAGGAATATCCCTACCCAACTTGTCCTTGTAAATAAACCCAGTTTCATTTGAAGAGCTGCATCGAGTCTGCTTTGCATTCCTGCCTTAAGTTCTGGCCAAGCAGCAGCTGACCAGAAGGTGAACCAGAAGCAGGGCCTGGGAACCCAGAAGGGAAGTGTCCCTGATCCCTCAAGACCTTGAAGAGAGCAGAGCCCTGGTGAGCTCAGGGCTGGTGGCAGGGGAAGGATGACCAGTTGGCCGGCATCTTGAGGTGTATATGCCAATCAACATATACACTCAGTGGCGTCGCTCTAGGTGGGGCGGAACGCTAAGTTCCACAGCACGCTGACCCTTTGTTATTCACCGACACGAGGTGGCCCCGCCCCCTCGCCTTCGGAGCCATTCAGTGCGGCGAAGGCAACGCGCAGGGAGACCAATACACTGTGGTTCTGCACAGCACAAAGTCTTCCACTACCACACAACAAGTCAACACTAACTCATTTTTTCTTTTCACTCCTTCTTCTTCGGATCCAAGCTCATGCTGCCTTAGTGAAGTCCAGAGCTACATCAATGACCCACTATACTTTACTACTAAAAACATGGTAAAATATTTTAAAGTCTTTTAAAGCATTTTAAAGTCTTACAAACATCAGGCAGGCCAACATCATTTCTACTTACTATGGACATGATCCAGCGAACAAGTGACCAAAGCTGCAATCTGCTGCATACTTACAAGACCCATTGAATGCAGTGGGAATTACTTCTGAGTCAACATTCATAGGACTGTGCTGCTCATCCTCTTGAAATCAATGGGACTTCCATTTGTTAAAAGCCCCATCCCATTGTTTTTAATGCAATTTAGTCCAGAGTTGTATCTGGGGAACCAAAAATGGTAAATAATGATTTGCCCATGGCCAACTAATGCATCCATAGCTGATTGGAGGTTTGAACCCACTCATTCCCCAGTTCCATGTCCAAAACTATCCACCAAGCAATATTGTCTCATGTGGAAGGTTCACATGCCATACTCTCTCTGACTGTACCCTGGAGCTATGACATGTCTGGGCTCGTGGCCAAAGAAATCAAAGGGCACCATTCTTGAAAGACACATTCAAGCCCATCTCTTTCTGGGTGGGAAATTGTGTGTGAACATGGTTGCTGTCCACATGATTTCCCATCTCCATCCAATAAATGGGGATGCACGCACGTAGCCCTTGAGCTGAAATTCCCAGCTCGTCAGGAAAGACTGGATTCAGCCCCCTACAAACTCAGCTGAATTTGAGCAAAAGTTGGGGGTGGGTTTTGACATCCCTTGGAGGTTTAGAAGATTGGGGATCATTGCATTCATGCTATCATCAATACTGTGGTATATTGTATTTATCTATTTCACTGTGACTGCTAATATTTTTCTGTGCATGTTTAATGCAAACCATCAAACATACAGGATCTGGAATGGTCTCAAACTTAGTTACTATAACTATTACCAGGAAAACCATGCACTTTTTGTTTCCCAACTTCTGAGTCATGAAATCAAGATTCCTGAATCAGCCATCTGTCCTTCTAGCCTAATAGTAGCTACTCGTACTGGGGGGGGGGGAGTGCTCCAAGACCACCAGCAGAGATCTCTCCCAGCCCTGGGATCGTTTTGATGGAGATGTCACGGACTGAGACCTTGCGCATAAAGAGCATGTGCTCTGCTCAGCTGTGGCTTCTCCCCAAGCCTCAACAGTATAATTTAATTTTGGTTTCAGCTTTGCTGTAACAAAAGCTGACTGGCAAAGTCTACTCCCAGTCCTATTTACTTAACTTGCCAAGGCTTTTTGCCTTTGAATGTTAGTTTCTGAAAGATCATTAGAACTCTCCCACACTGAAGAACTGCCGTTTCCAGCACTCAAGAACCCTAATGTGACATGTCTTCACTGTGGAGTGTGATGTTATAAAGAATGCCAAAGAGATCGCTTCATGTCCTGGCTTCATTAAACAGAGTGGGGCTCTTCCCTTCCCACCCTTTCCCCTAGAGAGTCTAGCCTTTTCTGCAGACTGCATCTGCAGCATAATGAGGTGTGAGAATGCTCAGATGGTGGGATCAGGGCCTCTGAGAGGAATCTTATCAGGGGGTACGAAGTTTCATTTGGGCCCCTTCTCACCGCAAGATGAGCTGGGGAGGGTGGTGATGGGGGCGAGCAGAATGGGGGCGGGGTAGGACAAAACAAGGCAGGGAAAGGGCAACTACAGCCAGAAAAATCTTCAGAGCCCAGGTCTACCTGCCTGGTAGCCTACCAGTCGGAGTCTGCCTTCCTTTTCATCCGCAGGTCCAGGTCGAGTCTAGGTGAGATTGGGAAATATTCTGAGCCCCTGCCTTTGGCTCCTGGGGCCCCTTTTTGACCCCGGGTCCAGCTACAATTTACCCCCTGTACCCCCCTCTCATGGGCCCTGGCCCTGGGTGGGATAGACTGGACCATTTCAGATTGCAGCTCTGCAGGCTCCTCTGCATTAAAAATATTGTTAGTTAGTTAGTTAGTTAGTTAGTTAGTTAGTTAGTTAGTTAGTTAGTTAGTTAGTTAGTTAGTTAGTTAGTTTAAAAGTCTCACAGTGCAATCCGACTTAACTTTTGTGCTGGTTTAACCAGCGGCGCAGCGAGAACGGGAGGCCCCAGAACAGAAAAGGGATTCAAATCCCCTTTGAATTCCTCTTTTGGAGGGGATTTGAATCCTTTTTCCGTTCTGGGGCCTCCCGTTCTCGCTGCACCGCTGGTTAAACCGGCACAAAAGTTAAGTCGGATTGCGCTGTAAGTCACCTTTCTCTGAAGGTTCAAGGTGGCTGACATGAAAATACAATAAAAATCATAAAAACAACAGCAGTCAATTAAAAAAAACTCCATATCCACAGGAAGGAGATAAAATACACAGCAATCAGGCATAATTAGAAGACTCCTGAAACAAGCATGCTTAAGCCTCCGCCAACAAAGCAAACAGGAGGGCATTCCACAGGCAGGGGTCCACCACTGAGGAAGCCCTCCTGTGTGGTCCCACAAGCCATACTTCTAATAGTAGGGGGAGATGCAAGAGAATCTCCCCCAAGAATTCCCCCCCCCCAGATCTCAGGGTGTGGATAGACTCATGTGAGGGAAGAGGGCCCTTCACCCCAGACCCCAACCCAGTTAGGGCTTCAAAGATCATAACCAGCACCTTGAATTGTGCCTGGAAGCAAACAGGCAACCAATACAGCCAGAATCACCATAACGTCTCAGCTCTGTTTGCTCTTTCGCGGCTGCATTCTGTGCCAGTTGAAGCTTCTGGGGGTCTTCAAGGGCAGCCCCACATAAAGCATGTCATTCAAATGAGAGGTGACTATGGCATGGATAACCAAAGCCAGGTCTGACTGAGGCAGAAACGGGTGCAGCTCGTGCATCAGCTGAAGCTGGGCAAAAGCATCCCATGCCACAGTCTCCATCTTGGCTTTCAGCAGCAGAGCTGGGTCCAAGAGTAGAGTACCCTCCAGCCGATCTTTCAAGGGGTGCTGCAGCCCCCTCCAGAACAGGCACACACACCATCATGAATCAGCAATTTCAGCTGTTTGCCCCCATCCAGCCCTTCACCGACTCAATACCAAATAGCCACAGTTTCTCCAGTTGGGGATGGCAAACAGATGTACATGCCCCCGCCGTCTCCTTCACATATGAGGAGAGGAAGTTTAAAGCTTCCATTTGCACAGCTGGCAGAAGACTAGGTTAGAATCTGTTTTCCCTGATGTGCTAGTTTTCTTCTTGCAAGGATTTGTTTAAAAATATGGAAGGATATTCATAGATGACATCTCTTACCTGCAGTGTTGAAGTGGTACAATCCATTCTACCACCACTTTATCCAGTCATAGGTGCTCTATAATTATATGGAGTACTGAGTTCTAAGAGGTACCAACTTCATGAAAGAGCCTGGTCACTCGAGGATGGGCCAAGTGGTCCCTGAGGCCACACCAACAGAAGCTACCCCCCCCAAAAAAAACCCTGCACGACCTATTTGTATAATGTATCTCATAACTGTGGATTTGGTTTCATTCCTTTCACTTCTGTTTTTGCAATGCTGATAGGCAAAAAGGCCCTGTGTAAACACTGGCATAATCGCATCAAAATGTTTCCATATTTGCGAGGCAGCCACAGAATGCAGATGTAAGGGCAGACGTAAGAATTAAGGAATGACATTTGCTAAAGCCGTTACATCGATTTGAATTGTTTTTGTCATGATATGTAAAAATTATGTTTATGGGAAGGAACAGATTTTTTTTTCTAATGATAGGAAGACGGAACAGAATAATAATTTCTTTAAAAGACAGGCAGTAATGTCTTTTTCCTTAGGGAAAGATAATCATGCTTGTAAGGAAAAAAGGAAACACCCCCCCCCCCGACTGGGACTGATTCCAGTTCCATAACCCAGGTGTAGCGCTCTAGCTTCCCCAAGGCAAACTCTCGTCCTTTTAGCTGACAGGCAACAAGTGCCTCAGCTCTCTCCGCCTGCATCTGCTTCAAGCTACACTGGAATTAACCCTTTCTCTGTGGATGGTCCAGGAAGGCCCCTTCAGACAGCCCTGATGTAATCATTTGGAAGAATAGGGGGGGGGGGAGAGAAGCAGCTCAGTGATCATGTTAATTCTGATCACGACGCACCTTCTCATTTGAATTATTTTATTATTTATTTATTTAAAAAAATTATATCCCACCTTATCCCATGCCGAGGCAGATGCCCAAGGCGGCTTACAACAAAAATTAAAAACAGTTTAAAATACAGAAAGTTTAAACAATACATAATTTAAAAACAATAAAAACAAAAAAAAACAATTTCTTTATATAACAGGCAAAGAGTTCCAAGAGGATGGGTGGGAGCTTCTGCACCACACTCAAGTGTGTGTGTGTATGTGTGTGTGTGTGTGTGTGTGTGTGGCTCTTCTCGCTACCACAAGTGAACATCCACAAAAATAATTTCCAGCAAGACCACTCATCATGATATTGGACTTCCAAGAAATGTACCACGTGACTTCCATTACTTCCTGTTTCATTGGATCTGCAGATTTCTGGCAAGGCAACTTCAAGATGTTCTCCTCTTTACACACATGTACTGTATTTGTGAATACACACAAGCTGTTTTCAGGTGAATTAACATGCATTTTACCATGTGCAGTTTTCTACACGTATCCCTCGCCAGGAGGCTCTATCATTTGCCTCCTTCCCCATTGTCTTTTTTTTTTAAAAAAAATGTAAGCTCATTGGTGGCAGGGAGCTGTCTATTTTGCCTATGAAACTGTATGCTGATGGTGCAGAATAAAAAGGAGAAGAAAAGCAGCCTTAGAGAAGAGCTGTATAGAGATAAGAAGAGTAGGAGCTCAGTTATAAACAGAATGAATAGAAAGTAGCTCCACTGTATGACAAAGCAACAAAAAATAAAGCAGTGATGTAGACTTGAGTCTATTGACTCGGACTTGAGTCGGACTCAAGTCGCATCAATGACTTAACTCAGACTTTACTTGGCAATTGTAAAAGACTCGCAAGACTTGACTCGAGACTTGGAGCCTTTTACGACAAGTCGAATTTTATCCAGGTTTAAGCCCGTTTTCCCCATTAAATAGATAGGGACTCGCAACTCACAACCAAAGACACAGAACTTGGGGACAGACTTGGGACTTGACTTGAGACTTGGACCCAGAGACTTGGGACTTGATTTGAGACTTGGAGTCAGAGACTTGATCCACATCCCTGAAAGAAAGCAAACAGTCTTTCCAAGGAATCAGTAAGGACGCAATTATTTTTTATCGAATGGCTTGCATGTGGACTCAAGAGGGAGCTAGGGAGCTAGTTCTGAATGCGGAACTTTGCAGAGCTTCAGTTGCACAGCAATTAAGACTTTAACATTGCAAAGAGCAATTAAACTTCACAATTGATCCCATTAATAAGCTGACAGATCTTAAGTGACAAAGAGAGTGGATTTATTTTTATCGAGAAAAGAATGTGAGGCTGTACATAACAGAGGCTGTTGTAAATTAGAAGGCGTGAGAATAAATGAGATGTTACCGGTTCAAAGTGCATTGCTGTACATATGGGAAGAAAGCGGAGGCTCATGCGTGCTGTCTTTCCAATATGTCTCTTCAACAGGATGTTCTGACCCTATTCAGCATGGGCAGAGAGGGCTCCTATGGTTCCGATGCTTTGCCAGCAGATACTATGTCATGGCTATGCTGGTGTTACACTGCCAAAAACATCATTGTGATTCTGTGCCCTCCCAGCAGCAACTTATTTCATTTTTAGCCCATTCTTCCTCCAGGGAGCTTAGGGTGGTGTACTAAGCTCTCCTCCCTTATTCTCACAACAACCTTGCGAGGTAGGTTGCTGCTGAGCGAGCGACTGGCCCATGATCACACATATTTGACCATACTTGAATTCTGTACTTGAGCAGAGATTGGAACCTGGGTCTGCCCAGGTCTAGTCCAGCAGCCGCTCCCACAACGTCCCTGGCAACAACAACACCAAACGCCAACCTAGCTTGTAGACAATGCCCACATATTAGTCATGGGTGGAAGGCAACTGTCAATGCAGGGTCATCACGGTCTCCATGATATCCCCCGCTCCAGTTCATGTAGCAATGGGTGAGAGGCAACAACCACTACCAGCAGACACAAGCCTGCCTGCTGCTTTCTCCGCAAGGGAATGGCTCCGACAGTGAGGGGGCGGGGCCGCCTCCTGCTCGCTTTGTAAACGGGACTAGGACGAGCGAAAATTACGGCCCCGCCCCTACCGGAGCGATGCCTCTCAAAAGTCGGAGGTTCAAATACCCAGGCAACCCAAACACAGACAGTAGCAGCCTACATAAAACGAACCCTTTGCCAGGGAAAAGAGCCAAAGCCACAGAGAGAAGGAAAGACTGCTATTGCAGCAACCACAAGAGCCAGACAGCTCCATAGCCCAGTGGATAAGAAGAAGAGGCCAGAGGTCTCCCACAAGGGTTCAAGTCCCATGGTGATACCAACGACCCCACACAGGCACAGTTCCCAAGACTGTGTGCGGCATTTTTGTGATGCAAAAGGGAAAGAATGGGAGGAGGGGACCGTCTGAGGTTGTCAACCATTTCCAATCCAAGAAGCCGTGATTTGTTGATGTCGTACTCATTTATCCCAGTGTGCTGTTGCAGAAACGTCTATATTAATTTGTCAGGTTAAAGGTGGCGATCCCATTCAAATCCATTGTTCCTGTGCTATTTGTAACTGTGCCACTTCATTTCAGCTACTATCGTATATACTTGATGTATCTTCCAGAACAACTAAAACACCATCAGCCAACAGCAATCCAATTCAGGTAGGGTTTTTCGCTCCTTGCCATGCTCTCAGATCATGAATGCTTGTCTGTAAACATCAACCTGGATTAATAAGCCTGTTGGAAGCTTTATATGACTTGCTCCATTAAGCCAGATGACATTGTGTTGTAATCTTCAGCTGAAGAGACTGTTCATGGAATTTTGCTTTCATTTTTTCTGACAAACCTCTGTTGTATATTATGTGTTCTGTTGTATATTATATGTTCTTCTCACAGGAAGGATATGTTGCTATTTTTTTTATGGCGCACAGACAGTTACCATTTGCTATTAATTATTTTTAACATAGTCTCCTCCATCAATCGGGTCCCAATTTATCTTTGCAGTCTTCAAGCCACTTTTTTAAAAGTGTTTCTGTTGACTTCAGTTAGACTACCATGAGAATTCAAAACATACTTTCTGGGAAATCGATTTCCTTCTCCAGATGACACTGCCTGGTGAAGTGAGACAGGTGAAAGAGACTTTTTGGTGACTGCACCTCTTTTCTGGAACAATCTTCCCAAAAGACCTATGAGGCACCTTCATTGAGGGTCTCTAGGAATAAGGGTGTGTGTTTTTCTTTTCAATTAAGCTAACCATTGATCGATTGCTGCGTCTTGTTATGGGTTAACTGTTTTAAAGTTTTAGGTTTTAGTACTGTTTAATACCTCCCTTTATTAGCCTTAATACAAAGCTTTATTGTATTTTTAAAGTATTATAATTATTATTATTTTCATATTATGATTTTATGGAACTCACCTTGAGTACTTCCGTAGAAAGCAACTGACCTCTGGACCCATCCAATAGTGCATCCCACTCGAAGGCTGCAATCCTATGCAGACTTTCCTGGGAGTAAGCCTCATTGAATTCAATGGGGCTTACTTCTGAGTAGACATGCATAGGATTGCACTGTAAGTACCTTTTGCAATAGTCACCATTGCCATTTGATGCCGCTGCCGGAGAGAAGGAGCCTTTCAGAATCTGCCTACCTCCTCCTGGACCGTCACAACCTGGGACTGAACTCTCATTCCCATCCAGTCCTTGCTGCTCTGTCGCAATCCTTCTAGGAAGTGGCTGTAGCTCTGTGCACATACCATACCTGCAGAAGGTCTCAGACCCCACCCCATTTGAAACCTTAGAGCAGGGGTTCCCAAACTGGGAGGTGTGGCTCCCAGGGGAGCCGCGGAAATCAGCCAGGGGAGCCGCGGAGTGCCACAGAATACTCTCGGAAAAGAGTGCAATACCAATTGGCAGGCATCAACATAATGTAATGGGGAGCCATGGCCAATGGTCGCCAATGGGCCAAGGGAGCCGCAGGTCAAAAAAAGGCCTTAGAGAGTTGCTTCCAGTCAGCATAGGGAGCACTGAGATGGAGAGACCAATTGTCTGACTCGGGATAATAAGGCAAGTTCATATGTCCAGTAAACAGCATTGGGTACCTGTAGAAAGTGATGCCCTTTGGGTAACTGTTAGGGCAGGTTATGTTCAGTCTGTTTTAATAAATGTTACATCCATAAAATGTCACTTTTATTTCTTTTGGCCTCTTTTATCCCCCAAGCCATGGGATTACTTAAATGTAATTATTTAAATTGTGAACCCATTTGAGGCAGTGGTATTTCTTTTGCATTGAGAAAAACTACTCCAAGTCCCTTTGCACCCACACGATAGAGCGGGATATAAAATCTACTAAATAAATAAAGAATGAATAAAATACGATTTAAAACTTTCATGGCCAGCAACAATCTTGAAACAGCTTGAGTTACACGGGTAAAAAGCCATGGCAGAAAAAGTTTTTAAAATGATAAGAACAGGCAACATGAGTTGCCTGAGGATGCTCAATGGAATTTGAGCGAAACGTTGTTTTTAAACATATGATTTTGTACAGGTTTTACTTGAGATTTTAATGCTGATATATTATTGTATTTTATTATATTTTTATTATATTTTTAATAAAATATTATTATATTTTAACTATGTATTTTGCACATGTTTGAATGGCAGGCAGGCACAGCTTAAATTGCTCTGGTTAAAATCTGCAAAGAGGAAGAATTTTTTGGATGGGGTGCTTTCAATGGAGGTCATATTCTACTTTTGAGCTGCTCAGAATAAAGTTTGGCATTTTGTCACTATACGCATCTGACTGGAGAGCAACAAAGTATCTGAGTTAGAGCATAATTCTTGGGCAGATCCATATGGGATGGGATCTCATGCAGTCCCCTTGTAGCCTGAAAGTGTGCAGGTCACTGACCGCTTGACCACCTTGTCTACTCTGTGTATGACTGGGTCCTTCTTGAATGGTGGTTGGAGAAATCCAGCTATAAGTCAGCGTTTGTTGCGGGTTTAAGGATTACAGCCACAAAAACACAAAAGAAACGTTCCTGTCAGTTCAAGAGAACTACAGTACTCTGTGGTTAAACTGCCAAAGATTTTGGCTCCCCTGCTGCTACAATCACAAATCACTTATATGTAGCCACACTACCCATTACAGCTATTGTTGTTGTTGTTCAGTCGTTAAGTCGTGCCTGACCCTTCGTGATCCCATGAACCATATCCCGCCAGGCCTTCCTATCCTCCAATATCTTCCTGAGTTAGCTCATTTTCATGTTCGTTGCATTGGTGATGCTGTCTAACCATCTCATCCTTTGCCTTCCCCTTCTCCTTTTGCCTTCAATTTTTCCCAGCATCAGAGTCTTCTCCAGAGAGTCCTGGAGATATTACAGCTATATTAAAGCTATATAACTATATATTAAAGCTATATAACTATATAACTATGGATATTACAGCTATATAACTATTTAATTATCTTCCTTCGTATTCCAGAACTATGGAGTCGTCCGAAAGGCCTTGAGATGAACTAGTGTGGGTTAAGTGGAACAAAAAATGCAATCTTTAGTATTCATTCCTCCCCTCAGCTTAATTAACTAAACATTCTAGTTGGCATCTACTATGTATTACTGAACTTGAAAATATTTCTGATTTCACAGAGATTTTTGAAAAGTGTAACATCTTTTCTGCAGCATGTTCCATGCAAATATACATGTTGATCTGAAAATTCACACTGATGGTGGGGCTGAAATTGGGGGCAATTTCAAGGGGACCACAGAGAAATTCTCAGAAAGTTTCAGAGACAACAGACCACTGGGCTATTCTTTTTTTTTATTTAAATGTTTTTTTTCTGCTGTACCAGTGGCAGAAATAGCAGAGCAGCACTGGTGTGGAGATCTTAGCAGCAGCTGGCTCTTACCAGCTGCCACTAACACCACTCATCAAAATGCCCCTTGAATGATGCTACATCATGATGAAGTGTCTTTCTGAGGTGGCTTCTGGGTGGAAATGGCAGCTACCAGTAAGGTGATAAATTTCTCAGAAATTCTCAGTGGCGTAGCAAGCCCTCATTGGCGTAGCAAGTGCAGAGTGGGGGCAGGGCCACCCCGGGCACTGCTTGTGAGAGGGGGTGACAATCTCTTCAGCCCATAACACACTTTCGAGAGGGTGGTTGGAGAGGCTGAGGAGCGGTGAGCAGGGCTCCATTTCAGTGTGTGATTTTCGCTGAAGGGCCCACCCAGCCGCCCCTTTGGCTCCCGGTTGGCTTCAAATCCCCTCAGTCCAGAAGCAATTGGATTGTCATCATGTCACTGCCAATGCAAAACTGCATTGTGCTAATGATGGGTTAGATCTCCATTTTTTGCAACTCATTTTAAAGTTTAAAGATCACACGTTGAAATGTGGCCAAAAAGTTATCTGGGCCCCTGGTGTTGACTTTGCTATGGTCCTCCTCCGCGTACAGCATGGGCACCTAATGCCTCCCATTCCCCCAGATGATTCTATGGTAGAGGTCATGGGTAGGGGGGCCCAATCCACCCTGAGAGAGATCCGGCAGAGACTTAAGTTTAAGATGTCTCGTTTATATAATTAGGACTGTGGTGGAGCCCACAGGCTTTTCTGCAGATCCTTTCCATTCTGGATGAGACTCTCTTCCTCCTGCCTGCCTCCAATAAATAATATGGGGGGGAGAGAGAGTGAGAAGAGTCTCATCCACGTCAGGAAGGTCATACAGCACAAGGAGGCATCTGATTCCAATGCAATCCTGATAATTGGGAGCATGGTGGAGGTGACGACAATTCATAATTAATCTGATAAAAAAAAGAATTGTGGATGTCCAGTTAACATAATCTTAAGTAATCAATTTAGTGGACCAGTTCTTAACTGGACTCAGATTCCACCCATCAGCATCAATTTATTCTATACACCCACTTTTCCTTTGCTCTTTTCACTGGTTTAAAATACATTACCAACTTTTCCCAAGTTGTTGTCTTGAAGTTCCCCTTTGTCATCGGTTCCATCTTTAACACGCCTGACTAATGGCTGTATAGTTGTGCAGCTGTCTCCCAAGAGAAACTCCTCTCGGATGCACACAAAAAAGCTAACCGTGAGGCAAGAGGCATCTTGTGTTATTATGACAGCTATATGATGTTTCATAGCTTCACCGTTGTTTGCATTACAAAAGAGGATTGCTTGCAGAGCAGATGCATTTCAAAGTGCAAGTAAATGGCATCAGACCACAGAAAGAAAATGGGAATTTGCTGGAGAAAAAGAAAACTTGCCTGCAGAATGGTTTTCATCACGTTCCAAGGTTCTGTGGTCACAGTCGATGAAAAAAGGAAACAGAACATTCGGCTATTCCTGCACCTGCGTTTGTGTTGCTGTTGTGGTGGGACTGCCCTGGGACAAAAAGGTATCTGTTTTAAAGGAACAACATGGTGCAGGTTAACTCTCAATCTGCACTAGGAAGAGGTGTTGGTGCTAACACCATGCTTGCACCAATCTAAAGTGCTGACCATCCAGGCTAGTTGTGCCCCTGATGTGCTACTAATCTGTGGAACTAATGCAGATGTTTGTATATTGATACTTACTAGATGTACAAACAATCTGTAACTAGAATTTCACCAGTGTAGAAACTTGTACTGGCCTAACTGCAGGCATAGATTCTATATATGCTTAACACAAGAAGAGTACCGTACATCAAAACAAGGTGCATGCCTTGTATGTAGAAGGTCCCAGGTCCAATCCCTGGTATCCTCTAATTCCCAAAGGCATACCGCTGCTGAACCTGCTGTTAGCACATACTCATAATAACCAGTAGCAATCAATAGACTTGTCCTTCATGAATGTGTCTAATCCCCTTTTAAAGCCATATAAGTTATTGGTCACCACCACATCTTGTGGCAACAAATTATGCACTGTGTGAAGACGTAAATCCAAGTGGAGTTTGGTGGCCTCTTGTGATTACACCATACATTTTTGGGGAAAGGAAGAGACGACGAGATAACAGGGTCTTAGGGGGGTCCTGCAATCTACTGTAATGATTTGATTGCATCACTTTCCAAGAATGTCTGGATCTTTCTGACTGTCTTAAATGTCTGACCAAGTCCCTGTTGCTTTTCACATCTGTCTAAATACCAGCACTGAAGCTATAAGGCCAAAAGTCAATACAATCACTCTTCTAAATCAGAGTCAATAATTAAAATGATGTAAAACCAATTCTGCCCTGACCTTTATGGAGTTGGATTGTAACCTCTCTATTGTATACTTGAGTCCTTTCTTTGGTAAGATGTTGGTCTTACAAAAGAAATGTGCAGTCGCATAGACCGCTTAAATGCTCGAACAGCAGGCAGCTGGGGGTGGGGGAGCACTGAGGGATGGATGCATTTTCCCCAGTGTATCCATGCTGAATGAATACATTTTTTCCCTAAAAATGTGCAACATCTATTCAGTCAAGAAAATGTAAACAGAAAAGCTTAACCTTATGTCAGGCCTCCATAGATCCATTCACCATCTTGCTAGAAACAAGGGGCCCTCCTGACCCACTGATAAGAAAGCTCAGAAACACATATGCCCCTCCCCCAAATTCTCTGCAAATCCTTTTATTCCATGCTGAGCTTTGGAGCAGTTCAGAAGCTGTTGACTACTGCAACACACTCTACTTGGGAATGCCCTTGAAGAGATTCCTGAAAGTACAACTACTGTGAAATGTGATAGTGAGCTTACTGACAAGATCCCATGTATATGATCTAATGAGCCCATTTTTTAATCACCTTTTTTATCCCAGTTTGTTTCTAGGCCTAATTCACAGTGCTGGTTCTCAGCTTTAAAAAGCTCTAAATTGTTTGGGGCCTGGATATCTGGGCATGGTCGAGGGAGGGCATATGTATGAGATGCGCCCTCTGCCTCAGATTGAAGGTGAAGATGGTTTTGTTTTAATTAAGATGTTTTTTTATGACAGTGTTTCTCAAACTGTGGGTCAGTGGCGTCGCTCTAGGTGGGGCGGAGCTCTAAGTTCCGCTGCACTCCGACCCACCGTTACACGACTGTACGAGGCGGCCCCGCCCCCTTGCCTTCGGAGCCTTTCAGGGCAGCGATAGCAACAAGTAGGAAGTCCTGTGCGTTGTTTTCGCTGCTCCGAAAGGCTCCGAAGGCAAGGGGGCGGGACCACCTCGTACAGTCGTGTAACGGTGGGTCGGAGTGCAGCGGAACTTAGAGCTCCGCCCCACCTAGAGCGACGCCAGTGCTGTGGGTCGGGACCCACTTGGTGACTCGCGACCTGATTTCTGGTGGGTCCCACAGAGCCTCCAATGAAAACATGGGTGATTGCTTCAAGTCCTGAGGTTATTCAAAAATCAGATAGCTGCTAATTACCCTGCAAAAAGCTGAGCTCCTGCAGTTTGCAAGCTTGTGTGAGCTAAATTTTTGCTTCTTTTTTCTGGTGTTTTTTCCCCCAAGTCTGTCTATTGTAGTGGGTGCAGGTAAAGGCTGGATCACATAACTAAGCCCCTCAAGCCTGGAGGCTATTCATTAGGGCTGCCTCATTATGAGAAATGGATTGAGGTTTTTTGCAAATAAATAATAAAATATTACTCATAAATAAATAAAAATATTATTTCTTTCTAGATCAAAAGTGGGTCCCGGTACTAAAACGTTTGGAAACCAGTGTTCTATGGTATTGAGTAAGGGTTCTGTGTTTCCTTCTGCTTCTCTAGTTTCATTTACTTTCCCCTGCTGTTGCTACATGGGTAATTTGTTTAACTGATTTATTGTTTGTGTATTTTAGATTATTGATAGCTGCTCTGAGGACTCTATGAGGAAGAACTTTGCTCTATGGGGGTAGAAATCAATAAGAAGACACCCCCTCTCCAGAGTCCTCTGTCAGACGTGGAGCACTTCTCTGATGTTCTAAGGAGCTTTGAAGCAGACAGAAGAAGCAACAGGAAACTCTTGCAGTGCTTCTGCCTGCCCTGCTCCAATGCCTAGAGTGATATGAGAGATCCCCCATCACTTCTCTAAGTTGCACCTGCAGTGAACTTGAACGCTGAGCTTTCGAGCAGGCAAAGGCAGTGCAAGAAATCCATGCTATTTCTGCCAGCTCCAAAAGCCCAGCATGATATGGAACGAGACCCACCTTCCCTTCCCTGAATTCTTTGGCATGCACAGATGACTTGAGGGAGGGAAAGGGTTGATAGCAACCACAAATTGTTTCTGGCTACTGAGCCAGGTTAATATTTGTGGACCTCTCTTCACGTACTTTTATACCGATGTCATGTCTAAGAACTGAATTGCTGTTTGTGTTGATAGAATCAATTGCCAATATTGTGTTTTATTTAAGAAAACCAGCATTCCAGATAAATACAATAGTGTACTCTTCACAAATAGATGTATTGGGTCATTGACACTGGAATTACCTTCTATGTCACTTAGAAAAAATGCTGGATGCTCCGTTGTATGAGCTTCTGCGATGATTAATGTTGTTCACAGGTATTGAGAGTTGAACTAAAAAATCAAGAAGAGCACAGTTACCCAAGGTATCATTTGTGGCTTATAATGAACTAGATAAAGACATACGTGTGCTTGCACAACACACACACACACACACACACACACACACACACACACACACACACACACACACTGCTTCAGAGAAGAGAGACAGCATGTGAAATAGAAATAGTATTAAACATGTTGAAGGAGGAAACAACATGGCATCAGACCACAGAAAGTCCCATGGGAAAAAATCACATCCATGAGTCACATCTGTGTTAACCCACATGGGATCTGCAACCACATGTTCACTTCAATCCAGGGGTTTATCCATGGAAAAAGCAGCACTAGTCCCTCCTTCGATGCTGTCAATCATCATTTAGCTGTCTTCCTGTGTCTGCATGTATCCCAGTAAGCACTTGCCTGCCAAAAGGGGCAGGAGTTTGCCCCTGATGGTTTGCCCTTGTAAGAAAACAAGGAGAGGGCAAGCTCTGACGAAGAAGGGGTCCCCCTGGGAGGCAGTCTAGGAGGATATCATCACCTCTTCCGAGGACTCGAAACCCACAGATATCAAACAATCATGTGAATTTCCAACTAGATATTCAAAACAAAACCCATGTAGAAGATTCTGAACTCATGGATTTAAGTAGTGAAAAGGCACTTGGCTTATTCCATAGGGGAAAAAAACTCAGGATAAGGAAACCCACTTGGATTTTGCATCCAAACATGCGCTACATCCATGGGAAATGCTGGTTTCTGCATGGCTTTTCTGCCCATTTGGGCTGGGCCTGAGCCTCAATACAGTTTTCTTGACAGCACTATGCTTTGCATCCAAGCCTTAGTCAACTCTTGAGATTAGGAAAATGGCAATAGTGATGGAAACAACATATTCCAGGGATATTGCATCTAACTCAAATCCCTAAACGTAGATACCATCTGGGACTTTAGGCCTTGATCCAGTAACTACATCAATAGATCTGAGGCTGGAATGTAATCTAGTGAGCTACCTGGGTGGTGTGCATTTAGAGGCCCCTTCAGGCACAAGAAATAATAAGGTTGTGCAAAAATGGCAAACAGTGTGAAGCCTCTGAAGTGGCCAGGCCTGGTATAAATACTAGGAGTCTAGCCAATGTTTTTTTTTTTTTTTTTTTTGCTGTGCTTCAGGCTCTTCTTCCTAGCTTCCTAGGTCCCAAGGTCCAAGACTGACCAAAGAGATTCCAGGGTTGAAGCACACACATTTGAGGTCTAGATCTGGGGACAACTGCCTACAGCCTAGGCTTGTCCTTGCATTGTAATCAGATGCAGCAAAATCCCCCCCAAGCTATCCCCCAAGTAGAACCCAGACTCCAGATCCCCCCCTTCTCTTACAGCAGGAGAAACACTGCTTCAGGACTGTGTTTCCAAGCTCTGCCAAGGGAGTTGTAGTTGTATATAACCTTGCCAAAGTTACCTGGTAGTTACCGGTAACAACACCTGTAGCCCTGTTCATATCTTCTATGTGTGCACAGCTGTCCATGTATAGGTGCCTCTTTCAGACCTTCTGCTGACTGTGCATAGGTCAGGGGTGGTTGGTATGCTGATGTTGGGAGCAGGACAGCAGCTATGGCCTCACTCCCCTCCATGTATTCAGGGCCAAACTACACAACCCATCATTAAGAAATAGACATAAAAGTGGAAGTGGGTGGGGGTGATTGACTCAGACTAGGTTGATCCAGATTAGGACTGCTGTGCATGGGGAGAAGGTTAATATGTGCTTTTTTTCACTGAACCACCCTCCCCCCAAAAGTAAAAAAAAAATGCCTCCAAAACAGCTGTTTAGGGGCAATTTTCATTGGGAAAACAACATCAATTATACTCATTCAGAAGAATCATGTTATAGTCTTCCTGGGTCTGTACCGCTTCAGAGTGCCAGTGAAATGCTACCCTACATTAAGAAATCCCTGGCTGTGAAAAGCTAGCATGTCAGGAAGAAGGGTTCTAGCATACCCTTTGCCCTGATTTGCTAGTTTTCAGTGTGCTGAGAAAATATTTGATATTAGGGCATATTCAAACATGCACACATACCAGCACTCTAAAGTGGTTCTAGGAGGGCCGTACCGTGTGATTCTTCTGAATGTGTAAATCTTCTGACAGTTCTCTTATTCTCTGATACAGAGTGGAACAGCGGGTGTATCACATTTGCATCACAGTCACGTCTGTAGCAAGCAATAGCTGGTTTTCCTTGCAACTGTTATCGATGTCAGTTGTGAAAAGGATAGCTTTAGCTTACAGTAAGAGGGAAAGTAATAATGATAGCATGTTATCATTTGATCTTTTTTACGACAAAAATCACTGTATATGTTAACTAATGTGAGATCATTCATCTAGTCCACCTGTGTTTACATAGTCTTCCTTTATAGAGCATAAAATATCACAAAGAAAACTCACATAATACATAGAAATCATGACACAATGCAGAGAAAGCCTATTAATCAAGGCACACTGTAAGCTAAACAAAAGGCTTCTATAAAAGGAATACTTTCAGAGACATATCATCAACTTTATCGTTCCTTTAAAAGTGCGTGTGTGTGGAGTTACTGATGCCTGATGCCAATAGTGACAAGGGATGCGACCAGAATCTGGAAATAACTGGATTTTAAGAACGTAAGAAGAGCTCTGCTGGGTCACTTCACAGGTCTGATTCCCACAGCGGCTAACCAGAGACCTCTGGGGAAGGAAGCCCACAAGGAGGGCATTTCTCCCCAGCAAGCTAGCTACCATCATTCCGGAATTGAGCGTGGCTGAGGCCTAGAATGGACTCGAGCCGCTCCCAAGGGTGCACTGCGTCTGTCCAATGGGCTTCCGGAACTTCCGGTAAACGACGCATCATTTACCGGAAGTTCCGGAAGCCCATTGGACAGAAGCCTACAGCAAGCAAGAGGTATTCAGAGGCATACCTGCATGCAGGGCCCATGAGAGGGGGGTAAAGGGGGGAAATTGGACCCAGGCCCAGGGTCAAAAAGAGACCCAGGAGCCAAAGGAGGGGCCCCAGACATTTCCTGGGATCTCAGATGGCCTCATGGAGAGTGAAAGACAATGGCTGGTTCAAGGGGGAAGGCTGATGGCCTCACAGTCCACAGGATCCTTTCCACATTCTCAGGCTGTACAAGATGAAAAGAATCCATCACCTTGGAACCAACAGATGCAGAGGAAACATCAACCAGAACTAAAAACAATCGAAAGTTTTAACCAGAACTGTTAACATGGTGTCCAAGTCATGACAGATGTGAGCAATTTTATCTGCAAAGTGCCTCGCAAATTGGTCACAGTGAGACACACCAAGTGGTTCTCATCTCCTGAGATGAGTGTTCTCCTCCCTGGGGGCTAGATGAAGCCAGCACCAAACAACCCAGAACAGCTGAGCTGGATGACTCTCCATGGCATGGATGCAATGGCTTTAACAATGAGGGTGGTGTGTGCAAAACAAACAAACAAAACCAAAATGCCAATTCAAACTTAGTAGCCCATTCACCTATCCCTGCACTGGACCACGCTTGTCCTGCCTGGAGTCTGGCCTGCCAACACAGCTTGATGATGCAATTTCTCTTGTTGACATGTAAGCCTCAACCTAGACCTCTGCAGTTTTCAAGGGTACAAATTGATCAGGTTAAGTAGAGGAGTGACAGTGGGAATGGAGAGAGATCGGGAGAAAGGGGAGGGGAGAAAACTAAACAGTAAGCCCCATGTAGCAGGGTGGGGTGAAACCTAAGTCCTGAATCTGAAAAGGTTGAAGATGATGACTGAAGTAGACAGTTTGAGGCACAAGGGATACTTACACATAATTATTCACATGTACAGGTTCCGTATACACCAGTGGTGGCCAACCCGTGGCATGCCATGTGCCACATTTTATGTAGATAATCTTGAGCGTGCCACTTAAACAAAACAAACAAATAAATAATAAACAAACAAATAAATCTAAGGTAATGAAAATATTTAAAGCACAGTGACAGCCCAAGAAGAATAAGGCGCAGTGGGGTGCAGAGACCTCCTCTAGTGTCACAGGCTTGGAAAGGTGCGCTGGGGTCAAGAAAGGGAGACGGACTTCAGCGCTCGGCTCAAGCAGGAATGGCGTCGTGTTGCACTTCAAAAGGCTTGGTGTGCCACTAAGTGACACCCGTGCCATGGGTTGGCCACCTATGGTATACACATACATGTTTTTGTGCGAATGCCTTACAATGTGGTCATTTTGAAAGTCAACGCAAGAACTAGAGCCAATAAAAATGAAGAGCAGAGATTGCGTTTACTGCTGTCAGTGCCAGGTTGCTGGCAACCCTGGGGCAAAGCTCTGAAGCAGGACACTCCCCTCCCCCCTGCATGGGGCCACTGTTCCCTGTCAGCTGTGTGGACACAGCCCTGCAACTCAAAGCCCTGGGAAGCTGAACTCCTCAGAGCTCAGAGTTCCCAGAAGCCATCGCGTATGATGGCATCGCCTTGTGCCTGGAAATGCCACAGGCCTCGGACGCGGCAGGCTTCGAGGCATGATTGCATGGGGCCTGGAAGGTGCATGGGGCACTATCACTGCCGCAAGTATTGAGATTTCAAGGGTCAACCCATCTAGGTGGGCCCTGTGATGGGCGGGAGTTCTTAGCGTGTGTGCAGATATATTGAACACAGGCATTCAATGTTACATGTGTGCATAGGGCTACAGTTTACTCACGGTATGCATGCAGGCCTATGACAATTGTTGTATAGTACTCTGACATCTAATGGGCCGCGGTGGCTTAGTGGTTAAGACGCTGAACTGCAGACCGGAAGGTCGGTAAGACAGCAGTTCAAGACCTGAGTGCCGCGTGACGGAGTGAGCTCCCGTCTCCAGTCCCAGCTCCTGCCAACCTAGCAGTTCGAAAGCAAGAAATTGCAAGTAGATAAATAGGTGCCACTGCGACGGGAAGGTAAAAGCGTTCTGTTAGTCATGCCGGCCACATGACCACGGAAGCGTCTTCAGACAGCGCTGGCTCTGCAGCCTTAGAAACGGAGATGAACACCACACCGTAGAGTCGGACACGACTGACTTTCGAGCAGGGGATACCTTTACCCTTACTCTGACATCTTTCTCCTTCTGTGAATCATTGAACACTTGTCAGAGGTTCATTGCTGGAAATACAGTACTCAAATGCAAACAATTCTTCTGGACTACAACTTGTTCAAATTGTGTCTTTATTACTTGTTCAACTCAGTGCACCTGCATATCTATTTTAACTGGCTTGGCACATTATTTCTCCAGCACAACTTATTACACCTTAACTTGCTATTGCCTACACATGAATTTTGGGGTTACTAGATAATGCAAAAATGCAGCATTGTTAATGAGGATTCAATATTATTGTGCAATCTTGCATGCAACAAAATTCAGTGGATTCTTGCAGCTATTTTTTTTTCTGGCAAGGAAATAAAAGCTTTTAAATATGTTTCCAATTGTTGGGTGTTTTGTTTTATATTTTGGAATATCACTCTGCCAAGATCAAATAAAACTCTGTCAAGATATAAGCATGATAGAATAAACATATTTTTGAGATTTAAATATTTTGCAGCCAGCTACACCCTAATCTGTGAGCCAGAAAGCACTGTGTTGCCTATTTTCCTTATTGCTCCAAAAGAAATACTATCAAAAACGGCAAAAAAGTCTTCCAGATCTGCTGTGATCTCACAGTCCCAGAATGTTCTTCTCCCTTTGAAGTCCACTGTTCAATCTTGATTGCCATGACTACTGTCTGCATTGTTACTGCTATTTACCAGAGTCAGTTGGACAACATCAGTTGCTTCACTGTCCATGATGCTCGAACACAGGATAAGGAATCATCCTATTAACTCAAAGATCTGCAGGACTAGCTACATTTTGCTCTCTCATAATGTTTACCACAATGGGCTATAGCAGTGGTTCTCAAACATTTTAGCACCGGGACCCACTTTTTAAAATGACACTCTATCGGGACCCACCTGTAATTATTTATTTGCAAAAAAAAACTCAATCCATTTCTTGTAATGAGGCAGCCCTAATGAATAGCCTCAAGACTTGAGGGGCTTAGTTATGTGACTCAGCCTTCACCTGTTCCCACTATCTGTCATTGACAGACTTGGAGAAAAAAACCACCAGAAAAAAGAGGTTCAAACTAACATCTATCTCCCTATATTTACACAGGCTTGCAAACTGCAGGAGCTCAGCTCCTTGCAAACTGCAGTTCAGCTGTTAGCAGGGCAATTAGCAGCTATCTGATTTTTGAATAGCATCAGGGCTTGAGGCAATTAGGGACCCACCAGAAATCAGGTCACGACCCACCAAGTGGGTCCCCACCCACAGCTTGAGAAACACTGGGCTATAGCTTGGTGGTAGAGCACATGTAGGAGGTCTCAGATTCAGTACCACCCACTATCTCCTGGTAGGGCAGAGAAAGACCCCCATCTGAAACCTTGAAAGGCCACTGCCAATCAGTGTAGACCAGTGTTTCTCAAAGTGGTGGGTCGCAACCCACCACTGAAACCACAAACTGTCCTGGTGGTTCTGCAGGAGAGAAAATAACTTCCCTACGTATGAGTGCCTTGCCTCTTTCCAAGCCTCTCCAAGGCTCAGCACTGGGTCAGGGAGAATGCCTGTCTTTTCCCCAAAGTTGGAGAAAGGCAGAAGAATTTTCCAGAACTTGCAATGACTTCAGAAAGAATCTGTTGTTTTCTGATCCAGCAATGTCCTCCATTCCTCTCCATGAAAGGATTCAAACTCTATACTGTTTGGCACATCAAACGCCATTGTTCTTCCTATTCTACAACCTCAAATTGAGAGAAGTGTTTCCTTCATTATGCATGTACAGCCATTTGAATGTTCAGCCATTTGAAGGGGGAAATGCTGAATGGACATTTCCCCGGCTTCTCCAGTTCATGTGAAATAAAAAAGATAAACATCAACCGTTAGGTACAGTATATGGAAAACAGGTGTATGATTCATGTCTGGTATTCTAGTGGTTGCATCACTAATCCTTCCCCCTATGTAATTTCAGTTCTGCTTCTGCTACTGGAAGTCTTATTAAATCTGTTTTGGATGGAGATCATTATTTTTTTTAGCTGGATCAGGACACCAATTGCTCAGTCAGTAGTTTGGCACACCACATATCCTAAGGCACCCAAAGGAGGTTCAGCTAGTGTTAAAAAAAAACTAAAACTTTTAGCTTTATTTTCACTTTTTGGCACTATGAAGTGACACGTATGCTGTTTCTTCACCTCTCTCATGCTGCAAGGAATACCCAAGTTGTTAGACTGCTCCTGATAAATCAATAGTTGTAATGTTGTTCTACATACTGTAGGGTATGTGATTCACAGTAGTTCTTAGTGGCCTCTGTACAGTTCCACATTGGAAACCACATGCATGGACGTTTTTTCACGTTTTTCACCCATGGAAGTTTGCAGAGCGTCTCTCAAGGTGCTCGCCACTCCTCCTCCCTTCAGGATAACAATATCTGTTCTTTGTCCACAGCACCTGGTAATAAGAGGTATGTTTTCCTTGCATGCAGACGTCCTGTTATTATCATGGCCAAAGTTCCTTTGGGTGACTAAGGAATTCATGGATTTATCTATTCTTTCTACACATCATTTTGTTAGCTGCCATCATAACACCTTGTGGCAGTTAATTACCATACGCACTTTGCAAAGAGCTTCCTCCTGGAACAGCTTAAGTTACACAGATAAAATGCCATGTGCAAAAAAAGATTAAAAGATCAAGAACAGGCAACATTCACATGAAAAAGTATAATATTAAAATACACTTCCAGGACTTCCAGTACCTGTCGAGTTGTTGTTGCTTTGGGGGGTTACCTCCCATTTATTTGGTGCTTTTTAGCACAGTGGTTGGCTTGTACGTTACTGACTTGTTTTAGGGGAATATGTACATCTGTGAAACGTAAGTGTTTGCTTCAATCTCCTTAGCTGCTTTGTCTGCCCTTGGGTGTTTTGCTTTTATCAGTTAAGTATCATCCTCCTAATCTCAGATGCTTTCAATTTCCCCTCATCACGTTAGCAATTTGCTTATCATGAATGGGAGGCTTTTCTCTGCCTTATGTAGTGTGTCTTCAGACCGGGCTGGGTAACATCTTCCCACTGCATGTGGGCTTGCCTGATGATGCTCAATGGAATTTGAGCGAAACGTTGCTTTTAAATATATGATCTTGTATTTATTTATTTATTTATTTAAAGAATTTATACCCCGCCTTTCTCCCAGCAAGGGCACTCAAGGCGGCTTACAATAAAACATTAAAATACATATATACATTAAAATAATTAAAAACAAATAATTAAAACAATTAAAACAAACAACCCCAATTAAAACAAACAACAAACAATTAATTTAATTGTTTAATTAAAACAATTAAAACAAACAATATAGTGGGTCACCTATATTTAGATTTGTTAAAAGCCATTTGTTAAAAAGCCAGCCCACCATGTCAGACATCGAATGCTAACCTAAATAAAAACATCAGGTTTTACTTGAGATTTTAATGCTGAGATACATTATATTTTAATAATATAATTATTTTCACGTGAATGAACTTGTGTTGCCTGTGCTTATCTTTTTAAAAACCTTTTTACCATGACTTTTTACCCGTGTAATTTAAGTTGTTTTAAGATTGTTGCTGGCCATGAAAATTTTAAATCGTATTTGAGCTTCCTCCTGGTTTTCCTAAACATACCGCCAACCCATTGCATTAGATGATAATTTAGATAGTGAATTGAAATTAGACTGTGGTGCAGTGCAACAGTTTGGGAAGGCATTTAGCTGTCAGTGTTGAATAACTGTTGTTTACTATTGCATTTGCTTTAAAACACCTGTTGGAAAAAAAGTGTTAAAAGTGGATATCTCTCTCTCTCTCTCTCTCTCATATTCTCAAGTACCTATCTACAGTTATAGGGGCTAAGCATGTGGATTTTTCCTTTTAAAGCTGAGGTGCAAGGTGCATCGAAACTACAGATCTTTATTGGGTAGGTACCAGTTTAGCTGTCACAGCTTCCTCCAGAGACTCCTGGGGAATTGTAATTTGGTGACAGTGCTAAGAATGCACACATTGATTTTTAGATGCGTATCCCACGGTATAGCCCCCCTAAGGGACTTTCAAAGCAGTTTACAAATGATTCTGCCAACAAAATCGTATTAAAGCCTAATATCAGGAACAGAAATAATATAGTTTCCACACGGCTCTGTACGCTTATTTAGGGAGAATGTCCTGCCCTCATCTTTGCTCATTCTAATTTGTGTCTCCATTCAGCCACTGCCTTCTGAGGTAAGGGAGTGGGGCTGAGCAGGTGGAACCAGGGCTGGCCCAAGACCTCCTGACCTCCTGAGGCAGCATGCCAAATGCTATCCCCACCTGACCTGATGATGTACCAGCTTCTGCTCCTCCCACTCTCCACTACTCTAGTTCAACCCTCCCCTCCACATTTCCTATCTGTCCCCACTTCCTTTTCCAATCCAGGAAGTGGAAGGAGGAGGAGCAGTGGAGGCAAGTAGGCGATCAAAGATGGGAGGCCCTCCCCACCTATCTGTTGCCCACTTAGCCCATGAGAGAAGCAAGTCTTGTTGCTAGGCAACAGTTCCTATTGAGGACCCCTGAAGCAAAGGAATGGGGCTGAGCAGGTCTCCTGACCTTGATGGAGGTTAGTCTTCTTTGATGTGTCTGTTGCCAGATAGACGCTCCTACAGTGGCCCTCTGAAGAAGGAAATGGGGCTGAGTAGCTGGAACTCACATGGAGGCAACTCTTCCCTTGATGGAGGCAACCCTTCCTTTGTTGGCAGTTGCTAAACAGCAGTTTTTTCTGAGATCATTCTCTTCTCCTGGGACACAATTCCCTGGGGAAGCGGTGTAGAATGATGATTAAATCTGTAGAGTTGACATAACAAAGGACACTGATTCCATGTGAGAAATCAAAGTCCATAACTGCTTGGCAAGGCTGTAGGCATGTAGACTATATGCAGCCATAAATGTAGGGGAAGACACCAGTGCATTTCGTAGATTCCATATTGGCATGATGTAAAATTTGAAGAAACTGGAGAGGGTAGGATCTACTAAGGCAATCTTACTTCCATAATAAAAGCAATGAATCTCAGGTTGCAATGCTATACACACTTACCTGGGAATAAATCCCATGAAACTCAATGGTTAGGTTTGTGCTGTGAAGCTATAATGCATTTCTGACTTCCAGGGCTGTTGAGATAACAGAAATCCAAAATACATTTTGACAGGTCTGATTGCCGGAACAATTCCTTCAAAGGCATTATAGTCTATTTTACTAATGGAATTGAAAACATGCATAACAACTATTGATAACTAAAACTCTTAATGAAAATAACTTGTTCCTTAATAAGCTGTTTTCCAAGAAATGAGCCGAACTCACTGGTCTGTATTATGCAGTGGTTCTATAGCCTATTCGCTTTCAACCCAAAGGTTAAAGATGGGGCTTTTTGTGTGTTATTGGAATAACAGGAGACTTGAGGCTAGCAACATATAAGCTTCACATGCAATAAAAAAGCAGAGTAGAAAAGCCAAAATCCCACTCTCTCTTTTGTTGTTTTCTATTCCACACACAGAAGGGAGGACACTGCTCATCCTTCACATATGATGGAGCTGCTTCATACTGAGTCAGACCAAATGGTCCATCTATCCCAATACTATTTACACTGAATGAGGAGAGCCCTTCAAGGTCTCAGGATCTTCTTAAGCCTTGATAGTGGGATCCTATTATTCAATGGGGAGGGAAGGGTGTACTTCAGGTGTGGCCAACCTTCCACCATTAGGGCTACTGTGTTCTTAAGAGTTGTGCAGAAGACAGAATCTTGGCAGCTGCAACTGCTGATGGTGCTGCTAAAGTAGCTGCACCTGCTGAAATGCCTTCACCTATGCAACCATTTAAAGGGCCAGCATCCATGTTGAAACGTTGGCCACCACTGGTGTACTTCATAGGGTACAATTTTATGCATGTCTACTCAGAAGTACGTCCTATTGTGTTCAATGGGACACACTCCTAGGAAAGTGAGGATAGAATTGCAGCCTTAATGAGGCAAGTGTGTATATAGTGTATACTGTACAGATGCCCTCTGTCTAAGCAGTGGTTGGGTGGAGGTAATGTCCTTGAGGTGGCACTTTGCAATTGCGAATATGGTTAAACTTAAAGCAAAACTCAAGACAGAAAACTGCCATTTCTTTCATTCCTTAGCAATTGAGCAATTTAATTCAAAGACTCTGGTAGTTGTACATTTTCCTGTTCCTGCAAATAAATGTACTATACACGGCAAGCACCACAATGAAAGTTAATTAACATCCAGGATGTCCACCTGGGGGTGTGGTCTCTTTTACTCCAGGAAATGATGGCCATTGTATTTCTCAGAGCAGCTTGAAAACATGAATGATGTACTGATCATGTATAATGCAATTAATCATTACATTGCTGCACAGAAGCTCCTATAATAACTAGGGTTGCAATATTTAACTGTTCACCCAGAAGCTACATCTGCTGGCAACACGTGAAAGCACGTTGCGACAGCACACCAGAAAGCAGTGCCGGCAAGAAGGCCTGTGCCTTCCCACTGGTGCCACTGCAAGGAGGAATGCCAGCCGGAGCAGGTAGGTTTTGCACTGGGCAGCGTGAGGGTGGGGGAAGGGCAGGGAGTGGGGAAAATGGGGTGGGGTCTGGGCGGTGACGTGGCAGGGCTGGGCGAATCGGACCGGGGAGGGGGCGGGATTGGAGATGCTGACACGTGCCGTATCACGTCCCCCTGCTCGGGCCTGATCCGCCGACATGGGTGCATGCAGACTTGCGCCAGCCATATGGCAGATGCAGGTCCAAGTAGACCCCCATTGTGCGGGCTGGTGCTTTCCACTTATCTTGAGGAGACCTCCCACCTCCTAAATTCCCCCGCAGGATGCAGCGTACCCTGTGCCGGCCTCGCTGCATCGGTGCAAGGAAAGTTGGGCTGTAAGTCCATTTTGGTGCCAGCTGTAAGCCTTTTCATTTCAGTTAGCCTTCCCTTCTTGGTTGTGGTGCTGAGTGATTTGGTATTTCTATCTGCAGCTTCCGAACTGCCTTTGGTGACTGCACCAAAGGCAGTTCGGAAGCTGCAGATAGAAATACCAAATCTTATTTATTTATTTAATTTGTTGGTGGGGGGGGGTCTTGCTGGGATGCCAATAGGGGAAGGAGTCCAGGTGCCTTGCCAGGGTGCAGGTGTGAGGTTGGAGCAGCAGCCATGATCTTGCAGCCTGAGTGATCTTTACAACTTAAGGGAGATCAGCCTCTCCTGCAAGGCATTTGGCATGTTGCCTGCATTTAGGGTGACACAGTAGCAGAATTAACCCTATTACCACAGCATTAATGTCTTTGTAATGGTGTTGGCTTTTCACAGCATATGTTGTTATTATCGGTGTTGAAGCGTGGAACAGGTTAGCCAGAGTTTAGGTAGAAGGTGCTTAGAGGCTTTAATGGAACGTACAACAAAGGAGTTTGAACAATCCCAGTGGGCCAAATGCTTGGTTTGGTTTCCAGAATTATTGTAACCGAGTACATCAAATGTTTGTGTTTTCCATTAAGCCAATCCCACTAATATGGTGTAGCTAATATGGTATAGTTAAATTACTGTCGTGTTTCATGTTGTTTTCCTGAGCGGCACAAAACCATAATTTTCTACCGAAAATATTGTTTTCAAATCAGAAGAGATATAAAAATGAGACCCTATCCCTCATTCATAAGACACAGATGTGAGTTTTCAGTTACAGGATTTAATGAATACCATATTATGCTGTTTCTTAACTTCAAACCAGGAATAATGCACTTTTTTCATTTTTATGAATTTAAAGCATTTGTTTATTTGGTATAGGGTGTGTGTGTTTTCTTCAGAAAAAAGCATCTATTAAACATTCATAATTTCTCATGGTTGCCATTGGTTTAAGTTATCCTTTAAATAAAGGATAATAATCTGTATCCTTGCTATATAAGGACGATGGCAAGAAATTGGCCACCGTTGTGGCAGATTCTGGAGGGGCAGAAAGGGGGCCCATATACTGTGAATGGCAGTGCCAAGTGCCAGTGTGGTTTGCAGTTAGATGCATACGTGGGGTCTCTGTAGAACACCTCTAAGTGCAGAGGCGTAACAAGGGTGGAGCGAAGGCAAGTAGTTCTGCAAGACTCCGTTATACTGGAGTCAGCAGCCCCTCCCCTTTGCTGTTGGAGTCATTCTGGCAGCAAAGGCAACACGCAGGACACTCCCCTGTTGCTGCTGGAATGGCTCCAACAGCAAGGGGGAGGGGCCGCTGACTCCAGTGTAACGGAGTCTTGCAGAACTACTTGCCTCCGCTCTACCCTTGTTTCACCACTGTCTAAGTGGGTCAGGTTTTGCTCCCGCTGCAGTAGTGAACCTAAACTGGGGCTAGCTACACCTGCCCCTGGAGTTTCCCAGATGGAACAAGTTTTGCCCTCCCAATTGCAGCTGCCTGCAAGCCATAGTCTCACATGTTGCATCAGGACCCTTGATTCTGTGCACAGGTTTTCCCCTGCAGTGAGCCAACAAGGCTACAGAACCAAGCATCTCTGTGGATTGAAGCATCTCTTTTCTTGCTTCAACAGGAAGGACTATAAAGACTTCCTGTTCAGGAGGGGACTTTGTGTGAGAGCAATGATAATCTATCAGGTTCTGATCTAACCTTGTTCTCTGCTTCTGGTCTCCCAACTCTTAGTTCCCACTCTCACCTCTGCCCCATAGGCTTACCATATTTTTGTCCCTTAATCCGGGACACCCCCACACCCCCACACACAATTAATTAATTAATAGAGTAAGTAAGCAAAGCGAGGGGATGGACCCCAAACAACTGCTTGCAGGGCTGACTTTTAAAAGACGTTATGTTATGATATCATAAATTTGTTTTCTTTGGTATTACAAAAGCTGCAAAACCATGGAATGGCATCATGCAGAATGATGGGAAATAAGCCACAAATGTTATGTTTAAAAAAATCCCCTTAACATCTCTGGCCTCTTATTATTTGTACTCTTCACTCTCCAAGATCATCAAAGACACCTCTTCAGATTTCCTCAAGAAAATCGTCTGTGTGGGCTGAAGTGCAATACAGCAAGTTTCTATGTTATGCAACACAGTTAAAAATGGAAACGTTTATGGGAATACGAGACTTCTGTTGGTGAGCCATATAAATCTGTACAATATTTCTGATCTCCCCAAACATTATAACATCAAGACCAATAGCATTGCCAATCCAGACTAGGCCTCAAAGAGCCCAATCCTATCATCCCCACCCCCACCACCATCACCGATGCAGCCATGCCAAAAAGACGTGTGCTATATTCAGCAAGGTGAGGAGTGAATCGTGAGGCTTCAGAGGTGACAGGGGAATTTATTTCACAGTAAGCCTCCTGCTCCACAATGGGTCTCCTTGAACCTGAGCTAACTCTGTAGGTGGCAAAAGTCCGAGGAGAAGAAAGGAACGGGGAGTATTGAAAAAAGGGATAGGATCTGGCGTGCACCATTGTCGTCAGATCCACCTCTTCTGCCGCCTCCCGTTCCTCCCCCTCCCTGCCCATTTTGCCCCTCTCTGCCCACTCCCAGTCCCCACCACTGCCTTACCTGGTCTGGTGGTTTTTGAAGGGTCTGGTGGCGGATTTGGAGCGCTACCGTCTATGGCAGCAGCACTTGCAAAATGGCCACCAACTGAGAGCTGCATGCTCCATTGGCAGCCATTTTACGACAGCGGAAGGTGAAGACTCTTCGCCCACAAAGGAGGATGTCTAGTCTTGTTTTCAATAACTTCTGTGATATAACTCTGTAATTGGTTGCTTGCTTACGTAAGTCATATAAACCTTTCAGGTCTTGCAAATCATTTCTATTTATTTGAACATTTTTTACAAAAATTTCACATTCCTACCACTTTTATCTGTGGTGACTAAAACAGATCATTCATCCCACCCCTCATCATCACACTCTTTGATGTATAGTATTGCAACAGCTATCATGTCCCCATCAGTCTTCTCTACATTAAATAGCCACGCTTCCTTTAAATTCTTCTTCAGCCCTACGTTTCACAACATTTATCATTTTTGCTGCTCTCCTTTGAACTCCTTCCAACTTGTCTTGCTCATTTTTTTTAAAAGTAGTGACTAGAATGTAAAGCTGCACTGCAAATGAACATGTTGGCTTGAGGAGAATAATCACCTTCTTTGCTTTATGTGTGATACATTTACCACAACAATCAACTAGAAGTTTTTTAAAATGTTTGCCTGAGTTGTTGAGTGACTCCCAGGCATTTAACCATCTATTGGAATGGAAGGTATTTTTGTGGTGTATCTGCTGAAGAAGAGTTCTTACATCCTCTGTTTATTGCTTAGTAGTGCATCTGATGTGGCTTGCTATAACCTAGAGAAGTCACTTCCTCCTCCAACTTCCATCATAACCTTTAAGATCTGCTGAGAATAGCCAAGTCTTGACTCAAGCATCCAGGTGCCAGGTTTGGTGCAAAGCACACAGAAAGCTGCTCACTATGTTTCACAGTAAGCCTCCCCCTCAAGACCTTAACTGTAGAGTCTTAAAAGAATCTGAACTTTTCCTAGATGCACTATTAAGTCATTGACACCTATTCAGATACGTGTTGCATACAATTGGTGGCCCAAGGCAGAGGATGCATACATTAATTCCCATCTCCATTCCACAACAGTTGAGGGGGTTGCATGGTACGCCTCACGTCCAATCTGAGTATGGTTCCAAATCCATGGGATTCTGTTTCCAATGATGTGCTTTCTTTGCTGAATTCCTCATTGAACTTTTCTCTTACTTTGGTCTGGATTTTCATGGCCAGTATTAATCAAACAGTTTAATTTCCATTTGTATGTTCCCTCCAATAGTGAGCATAGATGGCAACATGTCCATCTGTTTCAAAGTGAAACAGGGTCACCCCAAAATAATGGTAGTTTCTACATCCTCAAGGAAGTCTTTAGGCATGTAGAAATACAGAACTGTATAGTTCAAAACAAAACACAAAACAAAACACAAAATAATTCTGCAGGTTTCCAGAACCTGTGTTCCCTCATGGAATGTAAAGAGCCCAGAGCAGTTGAGAGACATTGGGTGTCATTATTGGGGTATCAGTTACAAAAGATCATAGAAAAATGAGGAGTAGGGGAACAGAGGGACCTGGCCTGCTCAAGTCAATAAGACAGTGTTTCCCAAACGTTTTTGACCTGCGGCTCTCTTGACCATCGGTGACCCATTACATGATGTCTACCAATTGGCATTGCACTGTGTTCCAAGAGGATTCTGTGGCACTCTGCGGCTCCCCTGGCTGGTTTCTGCAGCTCCCCTGGCTGGTTTCTGCGGCTCCCCTGGGAGCCACGCCTCCCAATTTGGGAACCACTGCCATAAGAGATCGTAGTAAGTATCCTGGTGGCCGGGAGGATTAGGGTTGGGGTGGATGCAAAAATTGAGGTTTTATAAGTCCCCTTCCTGCACTACAGGGATGTTTCAAGAGGAAGGAGAAGAAAGAGCATGCCCTTTCACTTTCCCATTCTCCACAACTACTCCCCTCCCCTGACTATATTGCAGTGAAATGCCTGTGGGCTGGAGGGAGCAGGATAGGCTACTATTTGTTGATTTGCACATTTCTCTATAAAAGGCATAAGAGAAACCCGTAATAAAATGGCAATTTTTTTAAAAATGCTCACATTCAGGGCCAGCAGCCCTCAAACATGACCATCTAGTGCAGCATTTCTAAAAGTGTGCTTCTCGGAGCCCTGGGACTCCCGGAGACACCTTCAGGACTCCCTGAGCACACCATAAGTGGCCACCATCTGCTCCCTGCCCAGTTTGCTCATCCGTCCCTACTGCCTCCCCTGTTCGTGACTCTCCTTCCTCATTCCCCTCCTGTTCCGGCTCTTCGCTGGTATTCAGTGTTGGGCTTGGCATTGCACCCCTACGTGCATACACTGGCACACTGGGGCTCCCCAAGTCTCTGTGCATGTGCCAGTGGGGCTCTCTGAGACTCCTTTTAGGAGCATAAAGGGCTCCAGAGACCGAAATGCTTGGGAACTGCTGCTCTAGCGCTATATGGCACAGCAAGGAAAAGTCTCATTTTTTCCCTTTCCTCCCCTCAAGACCTGAACAGCAACTGCAAGCTCCTGTTCCTGGCTGGCTGAAGCCCAGAGCTAGGACCACTCCTCTTAGGGCCTTGGCATACACTGCAACATTTCATTGCAGGTTCCACGTATCTCATTCTAATATCCAAGTGAACTGACATACAACTGGAGCAAGAGCTGTGGGTATAAAAATAACTCCAGATCAAACTAGCACAATGGAAAACTAGAAGCTTTTCTCTCACTGTATGCAATCAGCACTTTGAGTCCGATTTCTACATTCCAGTCTGTTTTGAAGCATTTCCTATCTGGACCATTTCTTCCCCATTTCCGCAACTCAGGAGTGGTCCAGAATATCATTCCTGTGCCTAAGGGAAAGAGGCTTCCATGCACCTCTCTGTGAGCTGCTTCTCATATGATTTTCTTTCATACCATAATGGATGTCTGAGTACAAAATACAGTCTTTAAAACACTGTACACATATTCAACTGCTCAATACTGGCCCATTCACTACCCACAATGTGAGACGTTTTACTAAAATATCCTGTTATTAACACAGAAAAAAAGAAGTAACCCCAAGAAAAATTTCAGAATTACGGTACCTAATTTTGCAATATCTGTTACCCAGCTTCAAATATCTATAGTTCTGTCCTTTGACTAGTTGCCCTGGTAGCTCAAACAGCAGGGTACTGGTAGCTGTCTTCCAGAGCTTGTGGATCAAGCCCTATAACTCATATTTGAGAGCAGTGGCTTTCAAGCTTTCTTTCTTCAGCGAATGTGCTCCATACTGACTTGTCTTCTGTGGATCTACCACAGATTTGGGGGCTTGTTTTAGAGCCCATAGTAAGTTCATGTGGCATGCTGGTCATATGCCTATTGAGCCTCAGCATTGCCTAGTGCAGTGATCTTCAACCTTTACCTGAAGGTAAAGGTCCCTGTAAATCATCATAGCGGTGATGGTGGTGGCACTTCCAGGTTCACGTCAGCGCTGCCAACGACTAAGTAAAAAAGGGGGGTTAGACTTACCCATCTGCAACAGAGGCGAGAACCCAGGTTGTGTGGCATCTCCAGCCACTGGGTAAGTCCAAAATAACCCCCCCTTTTTTGCTTAGGCAGCGGCACAAACCTGGCAGTGACACCGCCACCATCCTGACGTCACCGCCGAGTCACCACTCCCCTTAAGGGGAATGACGTTATCTCCCGTCATGACCCCCAGGTTGAAGACCACTGGCCTACTAGAGCATATCCAATATTCCACTATGGCTGCAGAGCACAGAGGAAGACTAGCAGTGGAGACCAAGATGTATTTTCAGTGGCACGTTTCTGCCAGCAATCTTCTCATTGAGGAACTCCTAAGAACTTATGAACAGCCCCACTGGCTTGGACCAAAGGTCCATCTCATCTATCACCCAAATTCTCACAACAGTCATTCAGACAGCTCCAGGAAACTCACAAACAGGGCATGAAGCTCTCAAGAAGTCACAAGCTCTCCTCTGCTGCTGATAACCTTCTGGTAAGATTCCGAGACATCCCAGATTTGCTTGAAACCCAGTTTGAAAACCACTGTTCTAGAGCCAAGTGCAGCCCCATGTCTACTGAATCACAGTGAGGGTGCAGCCTTAACAATCAGCTTTTGCACAGCTGGCCCCAGCCTCCCCTAACATCCTGCTTCAGAACATCCAGTCAATGTTAAACTGTTGATAAGATTTTATGTGTAGTTTTTATTACTCCCTTCACCTTGTTTCAAAAGTATCATTATACAAGAAATCCTTTCCATAAAATCTTGCAAGAACATCTGGAATAAGTCATCCAAGATTAATTATGTCAAAAAATATGCTGTATTTCAAAGCCCAGATTCCGGGTTTTTGCAATTTGAGCAGCTTTGTGCTTTTCTACACGCTGGCACCATCTTAAAATGTTACATCTTTCTGAAAAAAAACAATGTTCAGATTTAATTGGCAAATCATTCTTTCCATTTGAAAGGAAGAGATACAAAAGCAATATCTTTCATTTGAACCGTTTTAAAGAGCTGTCAGCCAGTTAAAAACTTTTTCATACATAACAGACTTTTCTGTTTTTGTTAAAAGATAATTCAACAAATTACAAGAGTTTAGCTGATCAGAGTACATGTGATATTTGAGGATATTTTATGAAGAAGTGGCAGCCCTGATCCCAAGGTTTTTATAAGGATTACACTGTGGGCATAACAGGGCTTCAAGTTTCTTCTACTTATAATATGGAGAGAGAAAGACAATAGTTTGGTGGCAGAGCACATGCTTTGCATGCAGAGCATCCCAGGTTCAATCCCTGGCATCTCCTGATAGGTAGAGACTGGGAAAGGTCCCTACCTAAAACCAGGGATGTGGATCAAGTCTCTGACTCCAAGTCTTGAGTCAAGTCCCAAGTCTTTGGTTGTGAGTCCCTATCTGGGGAAAACCGGTTTAAACCTGAATAAAATTCAACTTGTCATAAACGGCTCCAAGTTCGAGTCAAGTGTTTCACAACCACCAAGTCAAGTCATTGACGTGACTTGAGTCTGACTCGAGTCCAAGTCAATCGACTCAGGTCTACATCACTGCCTAAAACCCTCAAGAGTTGTTGCCAATCAGAGTAGAAAACACTAACCTAGATAGATCAATAGCCCAACTCAGAGTAAAGCAGCTTCATATGGTCAATAAATGAGCCCCATGCAACACGATGCTTGGGAGACCCAGAGGATCACTGAAGCAACTTCCAGCTGAGAAACTAGAACTCCAAAAACAAACAAACCCATGTTTGGCAAGATCTTGCATTTGCTGCAGGTGGAAGAAACTCTTCTCCTTTTTTCCATTTAGTTCCCCTCTGAAACTCTTCCAGAGGGCTAGCCGGTTAGGGTCAGTCTCCAAGTGGTCAGATCTGTGTGTCTGAGGAGCATAGCCAGTTTTCAGTCCTATGGGGCAAGAGGCAAGTAGCAGGGTCCAGGGCAGGCAAGGTCAATTTCCTGAGTGGCAAAGATCAGAAGGGTCAGAAGCAGGAGGTAGAACACTGGGCAGGTCACATTCTAAAGGCAGGAGTGGTGGACCCACCAGTTCAGACAATTCTTGGTCTCCAGACCAGACATGATAACGGATGCATATATTCAGAGAGAGAGAGAGAGAGAGAGAGAGAGAGAGAGAGAGAGTCCTACCCACTCCCTCATTTCCTGGTTATTTCCCTAATCAAATGGGGGCAATAGTTCATCTGAACTGCCCCGCTATGCACACTGGGAAACCTAAAGTGGATTGAGCAGCCATGTGTAGAGGGATGATTTGGGCAAGTCCTCCCCCATATGACCAAAGGCAAAGGGCTAAGATATGCACACATTATGAGTATGTATACCCATTATCATGTAGGACCAGTTCAGGTGGTAAATTATCATCCAAAGTAAATGACTCGCTGCGCAATCCTGCGCAACTAAATGGCGCCAGAACGTGCATTGTGAATGTGCCGTAAAGGTAAAGCACATTTGCAGTGACTCATGAGCAGGGAAGGCCGGCGCAGAGGTTGGCCTTCCCTGCTCTGTCGCTGGAGCGTCTGAGTGGCTGCCACGGAACCCAGGTAAGGATCCTGCGGGCATGGGGGCGTTTTGGCGGGTGGGGGAGGGGCACATTGGCCCAACCGGCTTCAGCCATATCTCCCGCCCCCCGCCGTGCAGCGGGGCCTTTACACGGCCTTCGAGGAGGAGGAGGCCGGCTAGGCCGGCCGGAATTTACACTCGGGAAAAGGGAACAAGCATCCCCTTCTCCGAGTAGACCTCTGGCCCAACGGCAGCCTGGCCACTGGTGCTCAGGATCCGGCTGGCGGCCCTGGGCTGCCCGCCAGATTCTTACGTAGGATTGCGCTGCCCCATGCGTGAAAGGGAAGCAGGAGGTTAACCTATAAAGATCACCTTACAGCAAAACAAGTTGCTAAGTGTGAAGGCCTCAGTTTCACAGCTTGCCTTTTGTAAAGCCTGGGGGAGTCGGGATTGGTCCTTGGGATTGGCTGAGTGCTTGGCAAGGTGAGGCTTGTAAGGCAGCCTACCCTTCAAAAACATAGTTCAACCTGCAAAGCTTGTGAAATAAGACAATGAAGCCTGGCTACTGGAAGACATACAAACACACGACCCCTTCCTGCTAGTCTGTTGCGCCAAGACAAGAAAAACGTTCCATGGCACCTTACAGATTAACTATTATATTGTGGCACAAGTTTTTGTGGGCCAGAGCCCACTTTGTCAGATAGAAAGTGAAGCAATGTAAGAGATAGCAATAGTAGGTTTGTCACAAGACTTTGCAGGGCACAAATGAATGGGAACTAGATTCAGTACTGATGCCTATGTCCCCACTGATGCCTGAGAATACTTTTTTCCAGGTCTTTTCAATTACACACCTGACTAGCTTGTTCAGCAATTGTGACCAAATGTCCTGATTTATCTGTAACTGAAATACAGCCACCACTGAATTTGAAGGAAATAAAGGGTCTGGTTGACTAAAATGGAGGATGCAGAAGCCTCCAACTTCAGATGCCGCTTCTAGAACAGAGACTCTGGAGAAACTCTGGTGCACACAGGACTTATGTACGCTTCAATGATAAGGGTTGAAAAATGATCCTTTCCTTTGAAAACTGAGAACGTAAGTTATGTGGATCTGTGCTAAGGTAGGCAGCAACATTTCAATAAAGTGAAATTCAAAGTGAATCTGGGTTTCTCCCAAGTGAAGCCACACAAATTCCTTTCAGAGAAGTGAAATTTCTCAGAGTTTCTGCACTTCCCATTGTGCAAAGTTCAGCATGTGGCAAATAAGTGATGTGTTGGCTTTTTTTAATCACATGTCTGTCTTTGCAAGTCAGCCCACCTTGACCACATTCCATGGTCACAGACGACCTGTACCTCCCTGCTACCCAACCCCCCCCCCTCAGTTTTGCTGCTTCTGCACACGTATCCTCACACCCCAAGTGGATTAGGGGAAGGAAGATGGGCAAAGAGGCAATAGAGCAGGCAAGGAGGGCAAGGGTGAGCAAATGAGCATGTGTCTGCCTGCCCCCTTGTGGATTGGGGGAGAGAAGTGTCTCTGCTGCCCTATTTGGTACGCACCCTCCCTCCTCCATGTCGTTCCCAGCATGGTTCACTCCTGTTCATTCAAAACAGGAAATGGGAAGGTGGGCTCCAGATCACCTGTCACTGCACACGTGGTGCTTTCTAAGCAGCTGGGTGGATGGGGAGAGGTGATCTGGAGCCACAGCAGCTGCCCTCCCTTCTTCCTCCAGCAGGGGGATGTCATGAGCTGGAAGAGGATCAGCATGCCGACCAGAGCAACAGGCTGGAGCCGGTGGAAGACAGACGGGCTGGGGACTCGTCACTTTGTCCCCCATCCAACTCTATGGAACAGTTTCACATTGCTTCATGGGACATGGTCTCTTAGATCAGTGGTTCCCAAACTGGGAGGCGTGACTCCCAGGGGAGCCACGAAAACCAGCCAGGGGAGCCGTGGAGTGCCACGGAATCCTTGTGGGGAAAATAGTGCAATGCCAATTGACAAGCATCAACATAATGTAATGGGGATTATGTAATGGGGATTACAACATAATGTAATTGGCCAATGGTCACCAATGATCAAGGGTCAGCAATGCTCAGCGATCAGAATCTGGATTGTGACCCCATTGAATCAATGCTCATTCATATGAGTTTAGTCTAATAATTGATTGATTAATGTTGCAATCCTAGGCATGTGCACTCAGAAGTAAGACCCATTGAGATCAATTAGCTTTACCGCTAGGTAAGTGTGTATAGGACTGCATCTTAAATATGCCTATAGATAAAACAATAACAAGATGCACACTTTCTTTGGTTTTAGATGGTGAGCGCATATCGTAGTAAGAGGGTGTTTACCATCTGCAGTTTTTATAAATGTATTAAAATACTGATTAGATAGATAGTTTGCATTGCTAACATTCTTGCATTGAATCCTGTTCGGTTTGCATTGCTAACATTCTTGCATTGAATCCTGTTCGGTTTCTCTTTTTCTTTGCCCTATACAGTACTCAGCTGCTCATGCATTATTTATATACCGCTTTTTAAACAAAACGTCCTCCAAGTTTACATAACAAAGGAAAGAGATGGTTCTCTGTCCCAAAGGAGTTCACAGTCTAAAAAAAAGACACAAGGAGGAGACGACAGAGGAAGGGGAGAGAAACGGAAGCAAGGAGAAATGAGAAGAGCATGCCATTATTCTGTGTTGATGCACTTATATGAGGACTTTGTGGACAGTCACTCCTCACAGGAGGGGGTTGAAATGGCCTCCAGTCTCGCCAATGTTAGCAGTGATTCCAGTTGCCATTGCCTTGTTACCATCCAGTACTTTCCTGGCTAGTGTCCTTAGTCTATCAGGACACTCTATCAGGGCTGACATTAGGAGTACCACTTGATCCAGGCTATCCGTGTGATGCAAACCATCAGCAGATGTTGCTAATGTACTGTGGAAGCCAACAGTACATTTCGAAAGATTTTTCGGCAACTATCACAACACAAGGATATCATTAATTGGGCCTTATTTTGCCCCCAATAGGATTTAATATGAAGTGACATCACTTCCATGCCAGTCTTATTCATCATAATGCAGTAAAATGTGTCAATATTTTTTCCTGACTCTCCCTTGATGAAATTAAATATGACTTGGACATACAGGTAAAATTTATTTAATTTTTTTAAAAAGTTTTGGATATGCAGAACTTCTCTCAGGTTCAGAGGTTCAAACATCACAGTCAAACCATGAGTTTGCTGTGGTTAAATGAGTGTTACTTTTAGCATATTAATATACCGGTAATTAACATATATAGCATTTTCATAAACAAATGAAAAACAAAAAGACAAATATGTAAACAAAAGTATAACTAGGATAAAATAATCAAGACCACCACAATTCTCAAGAATTTCATGGAATAAAAACATTTTCACCATTTATTTAAAACTTGCCAGTTTGGGGAGTGACAGCTCAATCCTATGTAACCTCCTGCATGGCGATGCCACAGCACAAATGCGGCTTCCACTATATCCCGCAGGGGCATTTCAGCATGTTGAGGCCTCCTTGGGGTAAGGGAGCATTTGTTCCCTTGCCCCAGGGTAAGCCCCAGCAGCCGCCATGGGTCAACTCAGACTTACGCCAGCTGTATAATCCACACTGACCCGTGAAGGTGGATCATTCCTGGGAAGGGGGTTAGGATTCAGTGGGTGCTACTGCTGCTGAACCCACCCCCTTCCTGATCCCAATTCACCCTCCTTCCTTCCCTCATCACCAACCTGTTCCGCCCCCAACCTCCCCCATTCCACCCTTCTCCCGCCCCCCCCCACTGTGTCCCTCCTCCCCCACTAGCCTACCTTAGTCACCAGCTCATTGGCTGTCCACCAGTACATGGGAGCCGCTCCGGCCTCTCCGCCAGCGGCCCACAGCATCTGTGGCAGCTTTACAACTGCCATAAAGCAGTCACCGCTGGCGCAGCGCATGTTCTGCCAGCAGCCGGCCCTGCATAGGATTGGGCCGTGAGTTTCATAATTGTACAGTAGTGTGTTAGAGAAGCCAAAGACTGACCAAGGGGAATAGTGCTCAGTGGTTAGTGCTCAGCACATCTCTTCATGCATTCTATTTCACCGAGTTACTGTATTAGTGACTAAAGTGGGGGAGGGGAATTGATAGATATCCGCTGCCAACATCCCAGGCTGTAGAAACTAGGCGAGAGGGCACATGGAAAGGCCTCCAAACCCAGGTGAGCACAGAATCTAGCAGTTTCTGTTTAAAACCAAATCATAGTGGTGAACCCAAGCAGTTAGAGAGAGTGCATAACCCACTCAATTACCAGTGAACATGGACTAGGCAGGTTAAGAAGTCAAAATATAGTTGGCCCTTCATATTCGGGGGGTTCCGTTCTCAGAACCCCCGTGGATATGAAAATCTGCAGATGCTTAGGTCCGCAGTCAGGGTGGTTGGGGAGCAGGGTGTGGCACCACAGTAGCTTATTTAACAGCCACATGGGCCTGCCGCCCGCTTCTTGACTCTCACACCGCTTTTTACGTTTGTAAAATACCTGTAAAAAGAAAAAAAAATGACCGGAAGCAACTTCTGGTTGCACAGACAACCAGAAGTCGCTTCCGGTTGCTTTTTTTTTTCTTTTTACAAGCATTTTACAAGCATTTTACAAGCGTAAAAAGTGGTGCAAGAGTCAAGAAGCAGGTGGTGGGCCCGCACAGCTGTTAAATAACGTACTGTGGCACCACCACCACCCCCAGTGGGATCCCTTTGCGGATGGCCATCCACGGATAGTCAAATCCATGGATGGCTAAGCCATGGATAAGGAGGAGGACCCACTGTATAACCAGTTTATTAAATCCCAAAAGAAAAATAATTAAATAAAAATGGGGAAGGGGTAAAGAGAAGTTTGGTGGAGAGAAGTCAACAAGCTTGGGCAGGAATGAGGAAGAGGAAGGCGGGAGCAAATGAGCCGGAAGTCCATTCACAATAGCCAAACCATTGTTTGGCTGTAGTGTCTCAACTGAGCCACAGTTGAGCCACAGTGATGAAGCCATCACTGATTTGTTGATGGAAAGTCCAGGCAGTCAAAATTCCAATTTGCCCAAAATGAAGACTCCAAGGTATCAATAGGAAAACATTTATACTTTTTGCAGAAAAACTCCTGGTTCTCATAATTGCAATTTTAAGCTCCTTTGTAGTACTGTATACTGTTCTGAATTCCTTAGAGGCTGGATAGGATATGGATATTTGATTTTTAAAAAATCCTGATGGAGAAATACCTTATTCTGAACACATATAATTTCTGGCAACAGTAACTATGCTGCACTTCACTCTGCTGAAAATGTCCTCCGATCGTTATCATCCTGCTGCGACAGAATATCAAATTATTGGATTTTCAAAATAATAGCTGGATAATATGGTTACTGGTTCCATTTGCATTTAATGAAAATTGCAACTTCTACCGAAAAGATAAGAAAACAGAATGATGCAAATAATTAGAAACAGGTTCAGGTATAATATTTGCATAAAATTCTAAAGACTCTGCATAGAGAGAGGTAGATGAATGTGTACAGTTGTCAGTTTTTTGACTAGGAATCGAAAATGACAGGGAAAAAAGTAGCCTGCTTTGGAGGTTAACAAGCTAGTCATCGGCTTTAACTGATGGAATTTATAGCAATTCTTAATAAATCCAATTGTAATCCCCATAGCATCCACAAAAAGAAGGGGGACACTGCCAAAAAATGAACTCCCACATTTTTACTATCTCTCCCTCACTTTTATTAGAGTTGGAGCAGAGACAAAGAGACGTTTAGAGAGCACATCAACACAATAATATTCATAAATTTTCTCCTTTTGGCAAACCAGCAGACGTGCTTGTGGAATTAATTTAACCATTGCATATAACTTTATTTCTCCTTCCATTGATTCAGCTGATGTGTCAGTCCTCTAGTGTCCAAGAATCAACCAATGCCTTCCACTCCATTGTCTCAAGGGCTTGCTCTTCTTGCAGCTACTTTTTACATGACTACAAACCAAACGTATTGATTTGTTTTTCTGCCGAGAAAGGCTGAATTCTTCTGTGACCTGTATAAGTTATAGCAAATCTACTTGCTTATTTTGTATAATTTATTCTGCTACTGTTTGTCATGCGTGAGGAGATAGACATGGCATGGAAGCTATGTCCCTTGCCCTTGGAAATTCTCTGCCACTTTAATTTCAGGAGCTTTCACTTGCATACATTCAAGCCTGTCTTTAGAGAGAAGTGCTAGGCATTTGTTTTTTTAAAAAATTAAGAGTGGGGCAGAGTGAGGGAGAATCCCTCAAAAATTCCCTCAAAAATCCCTCAAAAATTCAGCCTTCACTACCAGATTCTGTGATTTTTCTGTGCTTGCAGGGAATCACAGAATATATGGTGCCCCGGTTATAGCAACTTCTATTTCACTTTGTTCTCTTTCCTCAGCCCACTTTTGACAGCCTGAATCAACTTAATCAAGGCCAAACTAAGCATGACATGGGTCTTTTCTAGATGTTCAACCTGTACAAATAAAACAGGGTACCAAATCTTCTCC
This sequence comes from Plestiodon gilberti rubricaudatus, assembly GCA_026170595.1. Taxonomy (NCBI): domain Eukaryota; kingdom Metazoa; phylum Chordata; class Lepidosauria; order Squamata; family Scincidae; genus Plestiodon; species Plestiodon gilberti. Next base: position 18,526,590 of record JANXHW010000002.1, on the reverse strand, counting down.
TCTTCTGTGCCTTACAACCTCTCAGTCTGTTGCTCTGGGCACTTACGGTACTCTGTTCCCAGGTCACTTCCAGTACAGTAGAAAACAGTAGAAAAGTGCTTGAGGCATGGTAAGGTATGGAAGGTGAGAACGGTTCCACCCCACTCTCAAAAATGCTCCTTTGCTTTGTCAAAATAAAACCCATATATGTGTGCCTCTTCATACGTGAACAGGCCTGGTACATGAACAGGCCCTCATCACAGTTAATTTGGTCCTCCGTTAACTCTGCATTTCCTTAGCTAACAACTAAATTGCAATTTATTTGCATGCACCTGGCACGTTTTTATTTACTGATAAAGTGCCTAGAAATTTTCAGGTTTGAGATTAAAAAGCACAAAACCTTACAGTCTGGCAGAAATTATACAAGAGGAAAAATAGGATAGAAAAAGAAGATGACAGATTCAGGTAACAAAACCTGCACTTTACATAATGACCAGGTGGAATGGCCTGATGAGACCATTCTGAGAGGGGTAGAACGATTAAAACATTCAGGTTTTAGATTTACATCTAAGATACTTGAAGTGTATATACACCTAAAAATGTTAAAGTGTGCATCTGACAACCATGTGTTTGCATTCCAGACTGAGGGCGCAATCCTGCCCAACTTCGAAAGCTGTAAAGCACATTCGCGATGACTTGAGAGTAAAGGCGGCCGGCGTGGAGGCCAGCCGCCCTCACTCCGCCGCCGGAGAGTCCCTGCGGCCGCCGGAGAAAGTAAGTGATCCCCAGCAGGCACATGGGCGGTCCGGGTGGCAAGGGAAGGGGGCCATTGGCCTAGCCGGCCCGGGGGGGCGGAGATCGCGACTGCCATATCCCTGTCCCCTTCCCAGGCCAGCTCCGCCATTACACAGCCTTCTTCGACTTCCGCCAGCTAAATAGCTGGCAGAAATCCGAGGAGGCCCATTGACCCTTCCGTGTTACACCAGGGGTAGGGGATAGGATCACTTTATCATGTCCCCTTCCCCCCGAGGAGACCTTGGGGAACAGGGATAGGATCCGCCGGGCAGCCTGGGCAGCCCGCCACATACTTACGCAGGATTGGGCTGCAACTAATATACAAAATTGCCTTATACTGAATCAGACCATCTAGCCAAGTGACATCTATGCTGACTGCCAGTGGCTCTCTTAAGCATCCTTTTTTTTCCCCAGTGTGCTAACTGAGATCCTTTAACTGAAGTTGCTGGGGACCAGACCTGGGACACGCCACATGCACCACTGATGCTCAGCCACCGAGATAGGGCCCTTCCCTATGTGAACAAACGTATTGACAAGTATCCTATTAGCTGCTATTCCCTAGTCTCAGTGGAAAAACCTGAGTTTGCCACTGCACAGTGTGTGAACCAGGAGTGTTCATTCTTCAGAATACACCAATATTCAACCCAACTTCATTTCTGACAAGCATATAGAAACATTGCAAATACAGTATAAACTTTAGCAGCCAGTCCATGGCTGGTAGTTAAAAGCCTGATGCCCCTTCCTGTTGCCACTGCATGAAACGTTTAAAAGTTCTTTTTCATCAGGACAGCATTGCTGCTGCTTGAAATCTTAGGAAACTTTCCCAGAAGCACAGAGACACTCCCAACAGCTTATCTATGCACTCAGCAACAAACTCGTTCTTTTTCTATCTGATTTGTCAACTGAGCAACGTTTCCGCACAGCTTCCAAATACCCAATTGATCTTTCCCATATGTTAAGCTGAACTTGGGACTTTAAGACCACTTTGCCTGTAACCCTCCAGGCTGCAGTGCTGGTGCAAATTTGTTGTTTATTTAGGGGGAACTCAACTGCCTTGTTTGCCGGGATGATAATCCTCCCTCCAGAGACTGTTCTCATAATTACTAAGCAGCATCGAATAAATCCTCTTCCTCTCTTCCCAGCATGGTTCCCTCTGTCCTGACTCTCTATAAGAGCAAGAGGAACTGACAAAATACAGGTGGGCCCCCATATCCGCTGGGGATATGTTCCAGGCCCCTCTGTGTATACTTGAAACCATGGATAAGAGCGAACACCCCCTCCATGGTTTCCTGAGGGGCCCCCCACCCTGCCTCCCCTGCAGGCAGGCATGCTTGCCCCCCCCCCAGCTCTTATTTTTCTTTCAGCAAGCTTTGTTTCTTCCTTAAAACAAACAGAGAAGCAGCCTCCATTGCAGGCAAGTAGAACGAGACTAAGTCCTAGAGAGGCTCTGCAAGGTTTCTGTTAACCTTGCAGAGCCTCTCTAGGACTTAGTCTCATTCTACTTGCCTGTAATAAGCAGCCAGAGGCTGCTTCTCCTGTTTCTTTAAGGAAGAAACAAAGCTTACTGGGAAAAAAGTAAAAGCCTGGGGGGGGGGTCCCCACGATCCGTGGATAACTGAAACCGTGGATAGCGAATCAGTGGATATGGGGGCCCACCTGTAGAGGAAAAACCACAGCCACTTTACAAGTTGTCATCATCTCCCAGAGCAAAAACAAGGCAGATAGTCCATCCGGGCCAGGGATGTCATTTCACTAGAAACAGTGGGGAGGAAGATCGAATAGATTTTAGTGTGGAGACAGATTCTCAGCAAGGTTTACGGGCACATTCTTGACTAAACTGCAAAGTTTAAATGGCAAAATTCACATTTGACTTACTTTTTTTGACTTACTGGTTACTTTTTTAAATGTCATGAGTAACATTGCAATGTTATCAAACACAAGTCAAACAGTCCCCCTTCTTTTTCTTTCTTTCTTTCTTATTATTTTACAAGCAATATTTTAAATAACACAGAATTCAAGTCTTTCTACATGTTAATGCTGGTTCCAGTACTTACTAAATGGTTGCTGTTTCTGAACAAAATAAGAAAAAGCTCTGTTCATTTCTTCTTTGAACTGTATCCATTAATTTATCCACGTGTGCAATTTCATTTATCCACGTGTGCAATTTCATTTGTAGTAAGGCAGATTTCCAACCGGGAACCAATACCATTTTTGCTGCTACAGAATGGTTCAGAAGCAACAACTTCTCTACCCTGCACTCTTCCTCTCCTAAATAATTCAAAAGAATTGTTTAAGCATCCAGTTTTACCTTCACCCCTGTCATTTGTTGCATGATTTGAGGTACTTGGCGCCAATGCACTTGAATCCAAGGACAACCACCACTCTCTTTTGCTCTGAAGCAACTTGCAGTGTGCATAGGGTCCCCACTGACACTAACAGATCTGTGTGCACATAGCTTGTTCATGCATAGCCTTTTTCAGCGGTTTGGTTGAATATGCATAAAGGTGGGGTGGGCAGGCAAAATATTTGTACACCTAGTGCCTATTCAAGAAGCACTGCCCTCACTCTGCACTATCTTAATTTGATGTCATTGATGCCCCCCATCACTCCCCAGATCCACCCACCCCCCTTACCGACATTGGCGGGGATCCGCCCACCCTTACCCACCAGATCCGCCCACCCTTACCGACATTGGCAGGGCTTCTCCTCACTGCCGCCGCACACGTGGCCCTCTTTGGTGTCTGCATCAGTGGTCTGGAAGCACATGGCTACACACATTTCCAGACCAGCATTTGCGAGGCAGTAAAGCACACTCCACCACTGGAAAGTTAGTTCCGACAGTGGAGCCGCTTGATAGGATTGGGCTAAAAGTATCCTCAGATTTCATTTTTACATGCTATAAGAAAACACTGCTATAAAATTGCACAGTAAAACACTATTTTAATTAACTCAATTACCTATTCTACATTAGGATTTTACTTCCCTGAATGTTTTCTTGCAGTCTTACTCTGGGAAAAAAAATACATGGTTGACAATATCATCAGCTCTTCTTACTGTTGAAGTAATGATTTTAATGATAGTACTTACATTTGACAAGTCAAGTCTCTAAGACAGGAACTGCCTGTGCTGCCTCTTGAAATAGCAAAAAAAAAAAAAAAAGCTGCTAAATGATTTATAGCATCGTACAGCAGCAATAGCAGGCCCAGTGAATTTGAGCTGACCTAGGTTGGTGGGGAGAGGGTTATGCGACTGCTGGCCCAATCCTACCCAACCTTCCAGCGCTGATGCAAGCCATGCCAACAGGGCATGCGCTGCATCCTGCAGTTGGGGGGGGGGAGTCACAGAGGCCTTCTCAAGGTAAGAGAGTGTGTGTTCCCTTACCTCGGGGCTGCATCGCCGTTGGATAGGATTGGACCCTGCTTCGCCACAGACCCAGAGCCCAGTGCCACCCACATCTACGACAAAATGGCCAACCTATCTATGAACCCTTTTTCAGAGGGGAGATACTAGGTGTGGGGTAAGCTGGCTGTACAGCATCACACAACTGTGCCGTAAATGCAAGGAAACCAAAGGAACACAGCATACACCCCTGCTGTGATTAATAATAGCTGAATTGGCTCCTACAGTGTTCTGAGTAGTGCTAATGGAAACCTGCTTTTCCTGATTTGGAAGAGACCTTTGATATAACTGTGCCATCCAGGACCAGCCCAAGACCTCCCGACCCCTGAGGCAGCATACCAAAGGCTGTCCCCCTTTACCCAATGATGTGCCAGGCTCTGCACCTTCCGCTCTCCAATATTCTAACTCCACACTCCCCTCCCTCCACATTTCCTCTTCCATTCTTCCTTTCCCAACCCAAGGAGTAAAGGAGGAGGAGAAACAGTGATGATGTCATCACATCACTGCCAATTACTTCCGGCTTACCCGAGACACCAAGTGGCCAAAGACGATTCAATGGGGTGTAACCCCTCCTTTACCCTTGCACGGCTTCACGAAGACGACGCAACTAGGCTTCAGCTAGGCAGAGCTGCCGAAGATACACACTTCCAGACCAGCATTTGCGGCGCAGTAAAGCACACTCCACCATTAGAAAGTTAGTTCTGACAGTGGATCCGCTTGATAGGATTAGGCCAAAAGTATCTTCTGTCACCCCTCCCTGCAGGCTGCAGCTATCCTCAGCAGCTCCACCTCTGAGCCGAAACCGAGTCGCATCCTGACTCGGCTTCGTCTCGGAGGCAGAGCCACCGAAGACAGATGAGCCAAAGGGGTTTCACACCTCCCTGCAGCGTACAGGGAGGGGTGACACCCTTGCTTGGCCCTTTTTGGCAACTTCAAGTTGCTTCTTCGTGTTCTTGCGAGCTTTGCTCACAAGAACACAAAGAAGCGACTCCTAGAAGACTGCTCACCACTGAGCCTGGGTGGAGCGGCAGGCAGCTGTGGTATCACCCCCAAAATTGGTGTCACCTGGTTGAGGCCAGCACCAGCTGCACCCCCTAGTGACACCCCAATTAGGCCGGCCCTAGGAAAGCATGCATGTCAAGCTGGCTTTCCATCTCAAGTGTTTGACAGGAATTTGAAGCCAGCAATCTCCCACCTGACTTCTAAGGTGATATAATCATGTGAAAGGACTGTACCACATCATGCATGAAATGTTTTCATCAAAAGAGCATATATGGCAGATAAACTGTCTTCTTATAATACAGTTTTGCATCTGGTGCAGAACTTTGCTGTGTGAATGTTTCCAACAAGCAACTCCCCCAATTCACTCATTAATTCTGACATGAGCCGACTATCATACTGTATGCTAGAAACCACACAGTTAAATCAACATGATCACTTCTGATGATGCCCCAGATGTTTGGGGTGAAACGTAAAGTTTGGTTTTAACATCTTGTTTATTTAATAAAAAAGTTTTAGGAACGACGGAGTTTACCCGGCATTATGCAGATTTTTGACTCGGACAACATGATCAGTTCGCTCTGTCAATACACCTTTGCCCTCGACGGGTCAATGTGTCTTCACTGCAGTCACAATTACCTTCCTACTTTGGTGTTTGACCTTCTACATGAAAAGGAAATTCTTTATTGACTAATCTTGCTGCGACTTTGAAGAAACTGCCTTGTCCTTGGTTTGATACCTTGGCCTTCCCCCAATTGCCAGTTTTCCTGTTAATTCTGTTGTTTCATCTTGCAGCCTCTGCAAATTCAATTGCACAGTCATCTTCATTGATATCTACAGTCTAAGGTTGCATTTTAGAATATGATGCAGGGGGCTGACAATGGGGGCGGGGAGTCCAGAGGAATAGCTGTGTTCGCCTCTTGGGAGGAAAAATGGCAAGGGGAGTCTTCTGACTTCCCAAAAAGACCAACAAATGCAAGTGGCACAAACTTTCAAAGACTCTGATCCACTTTTTCAGAGATAAATGCAGTGGTCTGGAACATTTTATGCATTTTACAAATTTTTATGCATTTTACAAATGCAGCGGCCAATTTTTTAATTTATTTATTTTGCCTAGCCTAATAAATAAATTAATTAAAATGACTTGCCTGTGCCCTGCCGCCATTGCCGCCACCATTGCCTGCCATTTACCTGCTGCCGCCGTGCTGCCCATTGCTCGCTGCTGCTGTGCCCGTGCCGCCCATTGCCCATTGCCACCGCCGTGCAGCCCAATGCCCATCGTCGCCATGCCATCATTTGCCCACCGTGCCGCCATTGCCCATCGCCATGTCACCCGCCGAGCCCCCGTGTTGCCCACCGAGCCCGTGTCACCACTGCCCATCGCCATGCCGCCCACCAAGTCTCCATGCCACCCACCAAACCCCGTAGCCTCCACCGCCGCCAATTTTAAACTGTAGAAACTTACCTTTTTTCCTTCTTGGATCTCACGAAATCCCATACTGTACTGCATCATGCCCTCAAGAGATTTGGGCGCCACCATCTTGGATCTCGTGAGATTTCGTGAGATCCAAGATGGCAGCACCTGGAAAAAAGGTAAGTTTTTGCGGAGGCTTCCACCAGCCCGGAACGCCCCGGGACCGATCTGGGACCCAAGCCCAGGTTCCGGGACAGTCCTGGAAATTCTGGGATGGATGGTAAGCCTAGCTGTAAGCAAATTTGGCCACCCCTGAACTATACAATAATATACCAAGAGTGGGGTCATTTTCTGAACCACCATGTTATGAATCCGGGAAATAAAGGTACAAAAATAAATGTTATTAATAAAAGATTGTTCACTCAGTGCAAAACAATGCATCACTGGAAGACCTAACTGGCTCTCAGAAACATTTTCAATGTGATTAGAATAAGGAAGATATTTCCTGCAATCCGGAAGAAATCTAAAAGATGAGTTACGAATTGCAAATTGCAAGACCATTACTGAATTGTTGTTACGGAAGTTCCAGAAATTGCTCCGCTTCTAATTCATATGGGTAAGGAAATTGAGTCACAGATACACAATCTCATTCATGTGGACCTATCATACAAGTAGGATTCCTTGTGCTTCTCACCACAGTTTTCTAATAAGAAACAGAGAGAGAGCGCCCTGAAAAAGGGTAAAGAGAGAAGAAATTGTTGCCTTCTGAGTCACTTGTTTATCCACACGCCAGCAGAAAATGACTTCCAAAAGATACTAGAAGATTCAACAAGGATGTTGTGGTGATGACAGACAAGAAGGGTCTCTGGTTATTCCTCCGACATGTTTCAGGCTTCTCCATGCAGCAACATCCCCCATGGCTGGCTTCTGTAAACAGGCACCAGGAGGGACCATCTTGAACAAGGGCTTCCAGCACTGGGCTTCAGTGCCCAGTGAGTGTCCATGAATGCCATGGTTCTACTGCAAGACCACTTGCCTGCTTGTGGCCCACTTAGACTGGTGAATAGTTCCCTCAGAGCCTGACCCATGCTAATCTAACAGCCTGGAGCCTGACCCATGCGGATGTCTTACAACGTAGTGCCAAACCCAGAGCCTCGGAGAGGAATTTTATCAGGGAGCATGAAGTTTCTCTTCAGCCCCTTCTCAAAGGGAGAGGGGGCAAAATGGAGCAGGCGAGGGCGGCAATGGCCGGAAAAGTCTCTGGAGCCCAGGTCTACCAGACTTCCTAGCGTGGTGCCTTGATCTACCCACCTGGTAGACCTGGCCTTCCGGTTGGCCCAGCCACCATCTTCCACTCTCCATGAGGCCAGCTGAGATCCCAGGAAATTTCTGGGGGCCCTCCTTTGGCTCCTGGGCCCCCTTTTTGACCCTGGGCATGGGTACAATTTACCCCCTTTCCCCCCCTCTCATGGGCCCTTGCCAAACCAGAAGTAGGGCCCTGCCCCTGAGAGAAGTGCAAAATGTACATTTTTTTTTCCTGGCGGCGGTGGCAGCAATCCCCGGGATTGCCAACGCCACCGTCATGCTGACCCCACCCCTTAAGGTAGTAGGGAACAGCATCCGGTTATCTTGACCCGCCATGACCCACCAGTTTGAGAACCGACGCTCTATACTACTGTAAGTGTCATAGCTTCCCCCAAAGAAATCTGGGAATTGGTGAGGGCACTGAGAACTCTCTGTTCCACAGATCTCTAGCTATTCTCACAGAATTACAATTTCCAGATTTCCCCAGTTTCCTGGGGAAAAGAATTATTAAACCTACCTACAGAACAATTCAGTGCATGTCTACTCAGAAGTAAGTGCCACCGTGTTCACAGAACATGTTCCTAAGTACAGTAAGTGTGGTTGAAGTCATAATGTCTATTGTGCAGACATGCTTTTCGGAATGAGACGTTGTATAGCCCTGTAGGGAACAAGCCGCCTCTCTGCTCGGTGCAAACTCAATGTGCTCCAGAGCTACTTTGCACAAGGGCCAGCAGAACGCTTGTGATATCTGCTGGCATGCCAGAATTCAGGCTGGAGTCTATACAAAAATAGAACCTCACAGAGACACAATAGTGATTCACCTTAGCAGAGGAGGCATCCATTTAAAACAGGCATCTGGTGACCTTCCTCCCAGAAGAAAAGAGACCTTCTCTTAAAATAACAATGAAAATACTAGACCAAGGAACAGAGCCCACAATGTTTCAGGTTGGCAGGAGAGACTGAAATCCTGGCACAGGAACAATACCAGCTATTCTTTGCACTCTCGGTATTATTCCATTCTAACCAGACTCCTTCCTACTCTGTTCCCGTCACCTGGGTATCTGAGCACTTTGTTAACATTTGGATTGCTTTCATCTGACCAATTGTTGGGTGATTCTTGACTGCTACAGTCAGCGGGATACCTAATGGATGGCTATTTTAAAAGGTGTTCCTAGGATGGGATAAGAGGAACACCTGTCCTGGGTGCAATCCAGAGAGGAGGGCAAAATAACCATCAAAGATCACATGATATAGTGGCAGTTATTATGGATATAATTTTTACAGAATCCAAGAGCTGCAGTCTGGCAATATTTTTACTAGGACCAGCCAAAATGACGAAGTTATAAGCACTGCAGTATATGACTCCGAGCTCTCCAGAACTCTTCATCTGATGGGATGTCAGACTCAAGCAAAGTAATGGAGGAACAGCCATGATTATGTCTTTGTCCCAGTCATCTTAAATGCATCCTGAAATTAGTGGCTGGCACCTAGAAAGGCAGCCCAATTCTAACCGGTGCCCGATCTTTGCAGACGCACAGCCCATGCTGTATCCAGCACCGGGGAGGGGCAGGCTGGAGGTCTCCTCAGGGTAAGGAGACATTTGTCCCCTTACCCCGAGTAAAGCCACAACTTCTGCAATGGAGCTACTTGGATCTGCATGAGCCTCATGGCTGTCGCAGATCCAAGAAGACCCATGCAGGCAGAAGAGGCCTAGGATGGGGTAAAGGATTTGGCAGCACGCACTAGTGCTGCCAATCCCACCCCCTCCCAGGCCTGATGGGAGGCCTGGGATGGGGCGGGATCGCCCACCTCTGCTCTCCCCCCGCCCCATTACATTTCTCCCTGCCCTCCCCCAGCTCCCGCGCTGCCTGGGGCAAACCTTACCTGCTCTCGCACGTGGCTGTCCTGGCTGCAGGTTCTGGTGGGACGGCGCAAGCCTTCTTGCGGGCGCCCACTTCCTCTCCAGGTGTCACAACGTGCTTTACAGCACGTTTGCAACAACCTAGGCTGGTTTGCAATAAATCAGTCCAAGTAATCACGTTCTTCTTCAACAATATCCATTAATTTAGCACTTGGTCAATGTCCTTGCTCAGAGCCAAACTACACACAACATTCAATGTGCTTGAAAGTAATGTGGTTAGGACTGGCTGGTTCCCTTTTAAAATGCAGCCACAGGAGTTTCCAATCTGGGTCGGGACTACAGCATGCCGAGCAGAGGGGAAAGGTTAACCCTTTCCCCTTGCATTCCTCTTGAACCTGCCATGTTTCCCCCCCCCCCCCAAAAAAAGATGCTGTTTGCAGCAGGTACAAAATCACAGACTCTCACAATGCAATCCTCAGGGTAATGTTTACAAAAAATAACAAAGCAGGGGAAAAAACTCTTAATACACCCCATTCATTTGTACAGTGTGTGTGTGTGTGTGTGTGTGTGTGTGTGTGTGTGTGTGTGTGTGTGTGTGTGACCTCCCAAGAAGCAAAAGATTTATGTGGTCTCAAAGAACACACTCCAAATGTGGGGGGGGGGAGGGAGGAATGGAACGGAGAGAGGATTAGACAATATTGCCTCTCCTGCCACCATACTTCTCCGTTCACTCAAAAAATAGAGAAATTCTTAGACAGGAAGTGCTGAACTTCCCTAAGGGAGGCTGTATCCATCCCCAACCAATGAGGTATTACAGGTCATGTCAAGCGAGGCCAAGCAAGTGCTTCTAACCTCCAGTGTGCTGTTGATTTATTCTGTCAGCTGTTAGTTGACAGGCAGCTCAAGGCCCTGAGTGCCTGAATGTTGGAGCAGTGCAAAGCGATGGGAGCATGTTGGTTTAATGAAGGGATAGCAGCATGTTAAGCCTAGAGACACCCTGTGTGTCCCACTGGGTGATTATGGATATCATGGGCTGTGATGGATGAATCGTACTAGTTTAGCACAGGTTATATACTGTGCTGTTTCCTCCTTTGGGGAATCTAGTTCCGTGACATCCTCTTGTTTGCTTACCCCATGGGAATCTCACACAGGATAAAGAAAAAATTGGCAATCTGGGGGGGGGGGAGGGACCCATGACGAGGCTGCCATTGGCTAAAATGAGGCAGAATAAATCCCCTCATTAATAGCCAAACCCAATGCATGTATACTCAGAAGTAAGTCCCATTATAGTTAGTGGGACTTACTCCCAGCTAAGTGTGGATAGGATTCCAGCCAGGCAGCCCAATTCTAAATAGGATTAGGCTGCCCTTTAAGACAGTGGAACACAGTCGGGAGGGTGGGAGGGCATGGGGCCATTGGTCGGCCCGGCCCGGGAGAGGGCGGGGATATCGGCACTGGGTTGGGAGGAGGTTGGGAGGGGGAAGGGATATCGGCACTGCGTTACACGGCCTGCCTGGGCGTGAGCCAGCAAAAGAGCTGGCATGCATCCAAGGAGGCCCATTGGGGCCTTTGGCGCTTACACAGGGGGAAGGGGACAAATGTCCCCTTCCACTGAGGTGAGCCCGGGCTACGCCGGTGGAGCCCACATCCTGACTAGGATGCAGCGACCAGCCCTTTTGGCCGGCCACCGCATCTTAGGCAGGATTGGGCTGTTAGTTACGATTGGGCCCTTTTCATATTTCCCCTTAAGAAGCTCAGAACTGATCCCGAACCCAGTGTCACAGACAACCGCCAAGAGCTTCAGCAGTGGCACAAGACTCACCCAAAATTTAAGATTGGTTCACTCATGCTGCATGTAAAACTTGAGTTATCTGCACTAATTGACTGGCAGCTGAATGTATGAACTGGCTCTATTGAAAACCATTATGTAATTCTGTCTGTGGTGTCATATGTGCGTGCAAAGCCCTTTCACACATGCAAGTCACCCTTTGGATGTGTGAACTTAACATAAAACTCTTACAGCTTGTGCACACATTATACTTGCTGTGGAATTGCCTCCAAAAACAATCCCTGACAGTGAGTGATTGCCACCCCAGCCTAGCCATAGGGTACTGACCACTGGGTACCATAGATTACTGGCCACTGAGTATGATGTCCTCAGGCTGTGTGGTGTCCACAAGAAGAAGCGTAACTAGTCAGAAATGTAACTAGGATGAGGCATTTGGGTCACTTGGGATGGAGGGAAATGTAGGCAGGGATGCAAAATGCGTATCAAAAATCATGTGATATATTTGCATTTATTAAAACGTTGTTACATTATGTTTTCGTTCTATGGAATAATGTTTTCAAGATTGCAGTACACTGCCTTGAGTTCCAGGATGGAAGAAAAGTGGGACATCAATGTACTATAGTAAATAAAAGCAATCAAACATTTATTTCACAACACTCAACTTTGTTGAGATGCGTCATTTGAGTGGGTCATTTCCTGTTCCAAGTATTCTTCGACATGCAGCCTGATCCTATACTTTGGAAATGCCATTCTGAGCAATATATCATATTATTATTATTATTATTATTATTATTATTATTATTATTAACAGTATTTATATACTGCTTTTCAACAAAAAGTTCACAAAGCGGTTTATAGACAAAATCAAATGATTAAATGGCTCCCTGCCCCAAAAGGACTCACAGTCTAAAAAAGATGCAGAACACCACCAGCAAACAGCCACCAGAAAAGACACTGTGCTGGGGTGAAAGGGGGGCAGTTACTCTCCCCCTGCTAAATATAAGAGGAGCACCAATTGAAAAAGTGCCTCTTGCCAAGTTAGCAGGGTTGCATGCTCTCAGATGCCGGCTTAACTACTACTGTGCTGGCAGTGATATAAAGCCCCACCATCGTAGCCCCAGTTCTGCTACCAAATGCATCACAGATGCTAGTGCAACACTATAATTAATGTACCATCAGCACCAGCATAACCACAACCAGCATATACCCCAAAACGGGATGGAGATACGGGCAGGGTGTGGGCAAAATGAGGAAGAGCTGATATATGCCATATCTTAAGCCCTCTCCAAACAATGGAATGCTCCAAACATTGCCAGAAATTTGGGTTGGGGCCCAATGCTAATTGGGCTTCGCCATGTTGTAAAGTCATGTACAACAGTGTACATGCCTGTGCCACATTGCAAACAGTGTGATGCCAGCTGCCATTTTGGGGACTTCACCACCAATGGCAGCAGTGCCCCCAACACGTTGCTGCAGAGGGTGCCCTGCACTGAGGCAGGTAAGCCATCACGGAAGGCGGGCAATGGCCAGGGGGGCACAATGGGGAGGCGAGGGGGATGAACGGGGGAGTGTCTGGGAGGTGGAATGGGGGAGGGAGGGTGGATCCTGGTGGCACAGACATCCACCAGTATCCTATTGCCATTCCTTCCTCATTCCCTCTCCCTTACTCTCCTCAGTTCTGCACCAGCAGAAATGGCTGGTGCAGATCTGAGGAGACTCATTAGGACAGTGGCTTACCCCAAGGTAAGAGACCTCGAGGAGGCCTCCAGGACTGCCCCCCCCCAGGGTGCACTGTGCTCTGTTGGTGTGGCTGCATCAGCGGAGGGGGGGGGTTAGTTACAATTGGGCTGTAGAAGTCAGAGCTGGCACAGGAACCAAAAAAGGTGGAAAAAAACAATGGAGGGGGGGGAATACCAGAAAATCTCCACTTCCTCTGCCCCATCCACTTTCTGACAGAGAGCATAGGGTGCAGGCTACACTCTGCAGCTAATCACAGTGCACCAAACCCAGTACAAAAACTCCTGCAAGGAAGACTACAATTCAAAATGGCAAGGCATGTAGCATGGGGCTATATCTCTGTAGCCCCTTGTTGTCCACATGTAGAACATGCACAAGGGCATCTTGGTGAAGGGAACTGTGGGGAAAGGGCACCTTGCACACAAAGGGAGCACTTTGCACAAACAACCCTGCTGTCCCTCACATGTATGTATAGCAAGATACTTTGATAACTCTTCTCAGAATCCTTATTGCAGGGACTCTGGCCCAGAAGGCCTCCACACATAAGCACCCAAGTTGAACCTTCACTCTACCACCCCAACGGGGGAGAAAGGTCAATGCAATCGACACAGATAAGCCTCAGAGGGGAGGAAATTCCACCCCACAACATATTGATGCTGCGTGTCTGTCTCATGTCTCTCCCCTCCTCCCCCCAGTACTGCCCAATGCCTCCATGGGTTACCTCGCAAAGCCGCACGCATGCAAACAAGCGGCCCGGGAGGAAAATGGAGGAGGCGGCGGTGGGCGGCAGCAATCCGGGATGGCGCCATTCCCCAACATGTTGTGTTGCTGTAACTGAAATCCACTCGTCTTCTCTTGAGCTAGCAAACCCATTGCGTTGTGACAGTGTTGCAAAACTCCCACGTTTGTTTTAACGGCATTTATCTCCAGACCTTTAATTACAGCTGTGGCAATATAAACAATGTTAACAGTGTTGCTGCCTATTGAAGTGCCATGTACTGTCGATCCAAATAAGTGCACTTACTCAGTGCAACCAGATATACCCGGCTTGTCCTGACATCTCGTTCATTTGAATGGGGGCTTTGTATGAAATTGCTACCTGAATGCACAGAGGATTCCGACAGCAGCAAAGACAGACTACAGTCTGGGACAGCTGGATCTAGTTTTATCTCTGGGGAAATGTTCAGTTGCTTTACCCAAGGTCATGAAGCAAGGCAGTGCTGGAGCAGAAGGCTGAAAATTAAAGACCGATTATCCCCCAGTCCTGCTCTAACCTATCATGTCATCAAGAGAAGCTATTTATGCGTCACCTGGCCACATCAAATTACAGTCCTTAATTGGTGGACCTTCCACCAAAATCTATTTGTGATTTCAAGCAAAATATTGATTGGTTCCAGGACGTTACAGTTTGCCTCTACTGAAACTGGCTTGTAGATAGTATCAATGCTTTTATTAGAGATCAGCCGTCTTTGTTTCTATCGAACTTTTTGCCCCTCTTTTATAAATACATATTTCCTGTGGGCAGCAGGCAATGGGGAACAGTTGCTGCAATTGGCCTGACGAACAGAGCAACCTGTTGTTGGGAACCATGTATTTAAAAGGCCTGGCACATTTTTCTCCACATCCACAGACTATAGATGCTTCTCCACCGAAGCATATACAGGTAGTCCCCCATATCCATGGATTCACTATCCACTGTTTCAGTTATCCACGGATCGAGGGGACACCCCCCCCTCAGGCTTTTACTTTTTTCCCAGTAAGCTTTGTTTCTTACTTAAACAAACTGGAGAAGCAGCCTCTGGCTGCTTATTGCAGGCAAATAGAACAAGACTAAGTCCTAGAGAGGCTCTGCAAGGTTTCTGTTAACCTTGCAGAGCCTCTCTAGGACTTAGTCTCGTTCTACTTGCCTGCAATGGAGGCTGTTTCTCTGTTTGTTTTAAGGAAGAAACAAAGCTTGCTGAAAGAAAAATAAGCGCTGGGGGGGCGCACACGCCTGTCCGCAGGGAAGGTAGGGTGGGGGGCCCTCAGGAAACCATGGAGGGGGTTCGCTCCTATCCACGGTTTCAAGTATCCACGGAGGGGCCTGGAACATATCCCCAGCGGATATGGGGGGAGTACTGTACTGTACAAACATATACTACTAAAAGGAAATAAAGAGCTAAAGGAAGTACAATTGTTTACTTATTACAAGCTGCAACTAGAGCTACATGTCAACATTTAATTCTTGTTCCTCCACAATTCACAGATTCAGGACACAATACTTTGTATCTGTGGTGTTAGAAAACAGACATACACCACCAGGGGCGGCCCAAAACTTCCTGGCACCTGAGGCAACATGCCAAGTGATGCATCCGCCTCTACTCCTCCCACTTTCTAGGGCCGCCCACTAGATCCTATCCCTGTTCCGGACCGATTGTGAGCAGCCCGGAGGTCTCCTCATTCGTCCCCTCCCCTCCCCAGCCCCCCAGCCTGATCCTCCCCAAAACTCCCCTTGGCCTCCCCCTCCCCGACCATGACATACCTCTGCCACCAACTTCCCGGCATCAATGGAGAGGCCGCTGTAGGGTGCACTGCTGCCCATTTGCAGCAGTTGACCGGCTGCACACGACGGCGGCCTGGTTTCTGCCATAAAGCTTTGAAAGTTGAAGGCATTTGCAACATTTTAAGAGGCTGAAGGTGGTTTCTTTGTTATATGTTCTTAGTAAAGTGAAGGATTAATGTATATACACAGAAACAAAAATGTCCACTTAAAAAAATGTAGACTGTCCATGTGATGCATGAGGAGGGTGCCAGGATTGTGGCCTGATGCAGCTACTTGCCCTGGCAAGCAACTCACTGATTCAACTAGCTGGTATGCCTGTCTGTAAGACAATTTGCAGAGCAGGGCAGACAACATTGCGGTGACCACCCTTAGAAAATGTCGCGTTGTCTTTCCCGTGAGAACGCATCACACAGTTTCCTGCACTGCTGAAACCAGAAGCAACCCTTAAGACAGGTTCCCACATACAAACTTGCAAATTATCACGTTCTGGACATGGTACTTGAACATATTTCAAAAGCAAGAATTGTGTGATTAATTTTACCTCATGTTGGAGAGGGCTTGCAATCACAAAACTCATATAAAATCCAAAAGCCACTTGGTTGTGTGAAACAGCACTCATAGACACCTTGCTGGGGAAATGACCAAATTCTTTCCCTATTTGAATCAGTTGTGGATCATACGGAATTATTTCAAAAGCCACTAGTATCACTACCAACAGGATTTCAATGGTACACACAGGAAGGAATGCAAGCTACATCTTAATGCTTGAATAGACATGCAGCAGAAACGGATGCGTCGTATCCGAAGAAATATGCAGAGTTCGTGAGAAATCAGCATTGTGATCATGTTTTTCTTCTTGCACCGTTAGTTTTACATCAGTGCAGTAAAATAATCCACATGTTGTCAGAGAAAACATGGGAAGCTGGTGCTCTTGTTGCACTGGGGACTTGTGCAAGAATTTCCTTTCTGCATTTCCTGTTTGGCAGAACCTTGCACTGTTTAGTTTTGACTTGGTCCTTTGGAATGAAGTGTAAAATGGATTCATTGAATTGGGATTTTGATTCCAAAACATGGCAAGAGTCATTTTCTCTGAATATAAAATCCATCGAAATCCACACAAGGATTGTTGGGTGTATGTCCAGCCACTGCAAAAATGCACATAGCTGTTTATGAATGGCTTTTCATCCAGAGTTGCCCATTGCTAGCGCATAATCTGGGAAGAGATTCAACTGCCAGATGATAGTTCGGTTTAGGAAAACATCATGTTTTGACCTTATATTCAGTTTTAAAAAAACAAGAAAACACTGGACATATTCCAGAGCATTTTTTAGCCCAACCAGGTCTCTCAATACAGTACCACTCAAGGTCATAGACAAATTTGCTATCTTGGCACTGTTCTTTGGAAGAATGTTCTGCGACCGACAATGAACTTAACATTGGCAGGGAAAGCACTGCTTTTAGTAAGCTCAATCGTGCTCACTTGAGGGCAAACAGTAGCTTGAGAATTAAAGTGGCTGTATCTCAATGTAATACAGTATTGCACTTCCCATTCTACAGGAAAACAGGGTCTCAAACTTTATCATAGTGAGCTTCCACATATCAAAATCCAGGTGTGCATCTTCCAGAGAGCTCCGCTTGGCTTTAATTAATTAATTACATGCTAATTACACGCTAAGTAAAGAAATATTTTCTTTTGTTTGCTCTAACTCTCCCGCCACTCAGTTTTAGTGGATGTCCCCTGGTTCTGGTGTTGTGCAAGAGGGAAAAGAACTTCCCTCTATCCACTTTATCCATCCCATGCATAATTTTATACATCTTAGGGCCCAATCCTATCCAACGTTTCAGTGCTGATGCAGCCGCGCCAACAGGGCATATGCGGCATCCTGCGATGGGGGGTCAGTCACGGCGGCTTCCTTGAGTTAAGGGAACGTTTGTTCCCTTACCTCGGGGCTTCATTGCAACTGCATCAGCACTGGAAAGTTAGATAGGATTGGGCCCTCAATCATATCCCCCTCAGGCACCTTCTTTCTAGACCAGGGGTTCTCAACCTTTGGAGGCCTAGGTACCCCCTATCACGGTCCAATTTTCTGAAGTACCCCCTGCTAATTAACTGCTAATTAATTGGATTAATCAATCAATTAATTAGGTAATTAATCATTAAATAAAAAGTACTAAAACAATTTTAAATGTGAAAAATGTCATTTAACTCATGTATGTGCATGTGCGCGCGCGTGTGTGTGTGTGTGTGTGTGTGAGAGAGAGAGAGAGAGAGAGAGACAGACAGACAGACAGACAGACAGACAGACAGACAGACAGATATGCAAGGATCTCTTTTTTTCTTCAAGTCACACTTCCCAAAATCAGCTCCTCCCTCCCCCACCCCACCAAAGTACATTTTCCAAAGTACAAAAATAAGCCCCAAACCAAAATCAGAGAGACAGAAGGGCTCCGAAAATAATTAAAATTTAAATCAATGTTAATTAACACTTAATTAGCTGCTGATGGGGCAGATAAGGGGAAAGGCTTGGCGTACCCCCAGCAAGAGGTCCGCGTACCCCTAGGGGTACCCGTACCACAGGTTGAGGACCTCTGTTCTAGACTGAAGAGACCCAAATGCTGTAGCCTTTCCTTGCAAGGGAGATGCCCCAGCCCACTAATCATTTTGATCACTCTCTTCTGCACCTTTTCCAGGTCCACTATATCTCTTTTGAGATGTGGCAATCAGAACTAGACACAATACTACCGATGTGGCCTTGCCATCGATTTGTACAATGGTATCATTGCAGGAAGAACCAGCAGAAAGTGTCATCTGAACCAACCCAGTTTCACACATGCTAGTGGGACCCATGTACTAGTGTTGTGGCTGCAACAATATGCAGTTTCGTCACACATGGCTGGGACAATATGCAAATGAAGCAGACAGGTGGGGGCCAGTTGTGTGAACCTTTTCCTCCCAGTTATTGTCCATAATAAGCCTTTGGTCTGCTGGACATTAAATTCTGGTTATTTGTTTGTTTGTTTGTTTGTTTGTTTTGCCTGGCTCCCAGTGATTTTGTTTTGGTTGTCTCTTGTGTGTGTCTCATTAAAATTTTATTGCTTTTTAAAATTGTTTTGTTGTAAGCTGCCTTGTGGTCCAATCCTATTCTCCGGCTCCGCTGCTGAAACTAGCACAGCCATGCGCTTCTGGACCGCCATAGATAGAGGGCAGACGCCGAGGAGGACCCTGTGTGCAGCAGCAGCGAAAAGAAGCCCTGCTGATGTCGGTACATTGGCAGGGTAGGCGGAACGTAGAGATGGTGGACGGATCAGGTGGATTGGCAGAAGGATGTTGGCGTGTCAGAGGTGGGAGGGGCTGCATCCCAGCACAAGTGACTTGAGTCAGATGCTATCCTCTCCAGAGCCTCCCGACATGGCCCCTTTGTCTCCTTGGACATGCGCGAGCTATAGAGCTGGCTCAGGTCCAAGGAGACCTGTTGGCAATTGAGGGGCCTATGGAGAGGTAAGGGAAAATATTTCCCCTTTCCCAAGCCTCCCAATTCCCTTCCCCGCCATAGCATGCAGCACAGCCTGTTGTGGTGCAGCTGGATGCAGGGCCTCTGAGAAGGGGGTTAAGGGGGTACAATTGTACCCAGGCCCAGGGCCAAAAATGGGTAAAAAGGGGGCCCAGGAGCAAAAAAATGGGGGCCCAGGAGCCAATTTTACATGAAGGGAAGGGGCCCAATAGAAACTCTGTACCCCCTGATAAAATTCCTCTGAGTGGCCCTGGCTGCATGTTATGGCAGGGAAAGGATAGGATTGGGCTGTTGGGTACCTGGGCCCTTGACTGGAGTGAAAAAACAGGACATACATTTTTAACAAATAATGAAATAAACCACATGATTTATTAAACCTATACGATCAGCTCTTGAATACATTACCACTGCAATATGGGTCCCAACCAAACACAGACAACAATCCTGTTGCCGAGGTAACATATGCATGGGCTCAAAGTGTCCGAATAATGGTGAGATTCTGGAATTGGAAACATGACATAAGGAGTTATTGTCCTACTTGACTGACTAGTCAGCTCACATGCCTGCTCCATCTTTTATGGGGAATTACAATTTGAATCACAAAACAGGGGTGGGCAGTTGAAACATTATAAGGATACACTAAAGGGCGTCCTGAAGTCCAGCAGAATTAACACCTTGCAGGGAATCGTTCCTGATGGACTGAAGGGCGTCAGGCTTGTCGGGCTGTGAGGCGCCTGGCATATCATCCCTTCTGCCCTCATCCCTTGTTACTACAATCTAGTTGCAATTGGCGTCCGTCTGCAACCACACATGTCCATGCAAGATTGGGATTTTCTCTCATCTGCCTGCCCATAAAAGCAACGAGGATTCATCCGTCACATCAACAGGAGACGCCATCGACATCACTGCTGAGTGAGGAGTTATTCCAAGGATGGTGCCATCGCAGAACAGAAAGCAACAATATATGTTGGCTAAAAATTGCTGGTACATACACAGGCTGTTAAAATGTCTTTATTCGTAGAAGAAGAAGACTCTGCAACAATCACCTCTCTCTCTCTCTCTCTCTCTCTCTCTCTCTCTCTCTCTCTCTCTCTCTCTCTCTCTCTCTCTCTCTCTCTCACCAAAAGACTTTTATCACAGGAAAGTAAAGTAGGGGGAAAGTAAAAATGAAGACATTCATTTCTATCCTTATCTGTCCAAAAATTAATGAACGTTTGTTGAGTGCATATATAAAAGAATTTATTTATTTACACTTCTACTGCTACTTCACATCTATATACCACTTTTTCCTAAGAATTGAGAGCACTTTATGAATATTATTTCAATAATCCTTATTACAACCCTGCAGAGTTGGCCAGCATCAGAGTTAGAGATGGGAGAGCACTGCTAGGACACAGGGACTTGCCTAAAGCCATCCGGTGTTCACACCGGAACCCTCCGTATACTACACCAGGATGAGCAGGTAAAACCAGAGCAGGTAAAAATATAATTTAAAAACTTGCAGAGCCAGGCTGATCATTGGTCAAGGGCCCCATAAGAAAAGTTGGCCTGAGCTGACATAGATATCCAAAGGATATGTCATTAGCTGCCGAATGCAGCTGTCATTCCCTATATGAGACATGGAAGATTGTGGCAGGGATTGAACTGGGGGGGAACTAGTCAAAAGGCACATGCGTGATTGTGCACACATGTGCATTGTGCGCACACACACACACACGCATACATACACACTGGACTAAGGGGATGTTGGAGGAGGGATGATATCCAGACCAAAAGCTAGATATGGGAGCTGCTTTCACACAGGAACTTCCCACATCTTCAAGTTGGTGCATTAGCTCTAAATGGAAAGTGTGATGAACAGAAAGGCTTCAACATGGATTTTGATATGTCATTCAGCAGTGTGAATTGTCCGAGGCATGTTGATGCGGTGATGCCCTCTGATCCTCTGCGGTGCTCAGTGTGACTTGGGTACTCAGGAATCAAGGTGCCAGAGTAGCTCCTTTGAAACCCTACATGGGCACACCTTAGTTTATTCCACCTGACGCCAAATCATGAGCGAGACCTCTATACATGAACAAAAACAGGCAGAGGGTGATCTGCTCTGCCAGCGTCCTCTTTGGTCTCTCTCCCTCTATTTTTAATTTTAATGTCTGTGAGGAAACTGGCTGAGCATGACGACAATGGCCTGACAATCATTCCTGGGAGAGCCAGTAAACTTAACAAGTACGAGGGGAGGTTCCTGTGTCAAGGTTAATGGGTGTGAGGTGGAAATTACAGCCGAATGAAAGATGCCCATTCTTTTGTTTAGTATTTCAGAGACAAAATATTGAAGAGTGTTAAGAAAACTGACTGCACAGAGTATGAGATTTTCAACAAAATAAATAGAACCAACCCGTAACTGCAGTGCATCATCATAAATAGCTTTGCTCAAAACTGCTGGAAAGGAACAAATTGTTGAAAATGGAAGTGGATTGACAGAATAATATCAGAAAATTAGATCTTTTTTTGTTTCTGGAAGCCAGTGAAAATATAGGGGCAGGGGAAGATCTGGAATAGGAAATATTCTTACTAGAAATGTTTGTTGCACTTTAATTACAAAATTCCAAATATCTGATCCAATGTTTAATTTCCATCAACAGAAAGTGAAGTACTGTACTATACTAAATAAACAATTGACATAAATACATGCAATAACTCTGATGCCCTATATAAAGCAAATATGTGGTGTTTTTTTCACAGCAGTGTAAGATAATTTATTTTCAGACTGCAGAAGCGGTACAGTATTTACGTAAGATCTGATCAGTGGCGTGCTTCAAACTTCCCTCTCCTGCACATGAAGACTGGGAATGGTGCTGGAGAAGACTCCTGAGAGTCCCTTGGACTGCTAGGAGATCAAATCAGTCAATCCTAAATGAAATCAACCCTGGCTGTTCCCTGGAAGGACAGGTACTGAGGCTGAAACTCAAATATTTGGCCACCTAATGCGAAGAGAGGAGTCTCTGGAGAAGACTCTGATGCTGGGAAAGATTGAAGGCAAAAGGAGAAGGGGAAGGCAAAGGATGATATGGTTAGACAGCATCACGGATGCAACGAACATGAAAATGAGTGAACTCAGGAAGATAGTGGAGGACAGGAAGGCCTGGCGGGATATGGTTCATGGGATCACGAAGGGTCGGACACGACTTAACAACTGAACAACAACAACAACATATATAAGAAGGCTTCTTCCAATGCTTCTTCCATGAAAACACCATGAGGCACACTACATTTTAATATTTTAGAAATTCTAAGAAACTGAGCTGGGAACCAGGACTTCCTTGGTTCAAATATTGCCGCTGCCAAGAATTCTCATGGGCAGCCCAATTCTGCCTAAGACGTGGCGGCCGGCCTAAAGGACCAGCCGTTGCATCCTCCTAGACCCATTGTGGGCCATGGCAGAGTGGCCCAGGCTCACCTCGGGGGAAGGGGACATTTGTCCCCCTCCCCCGGTGTAAGCAGCGTGGGCCCCAATGTGCCTCCTCGGATACATGCCAGCTCTGGAGCTGGCATGCGTCCAGGTAGGCTGTGTAAGGCCAGCCCGGGCTAGGACAGGGCATAGGATATCAGTGCAACTCAGTGCCGATATCCCTGCCCCATCCCAGCCCAGGCCGGTCAATAGCCCCTCCCTCGCCGCCCCTGCCTACCCTTCCCCGCCCCTGCGCCAGTGGCAGGCGCAAATCAGGATCTGCAGCTGAGTGCACCTTTTCTGCAAGATTAAAAGGCAAGGAGCAAAGAGGAGAAATCAATTGCTGGAGGTCACAGTCACCCTGTAGCCAAGGTGCCAACTAGGCCCCCAGGTACCACCAAATCCTGTTAACAGGCCAGGCATGACTGAATGGGTTCTCTTGTAATAAGTTTTTAACTATTGACCTTGAAGAAACGGAACTCGCATTTCCTTCTTACCTTTGTTTTGATGACTTGCAATCCTAATTAATAAGCCATGCAACTATTCTTATGTACGATATCATCAGATCTGGAGTGTTCCACGTTAAATTTAACTGGAAAAACATGTTTGATAGTTGTCAACAGTCTCTTATCTTGACAAATCGGATTATTTATTCTCCATGTAGAATTACTGGAGTTTGTTTCTATCTCATACTATAACAAAACTGACTGGAGCGTGATCGGCATAATATGGATGCACAAGCATGATTTATTAATCCTTGAAATTGTGAAATACCTATTCCAGACATTTGGCTACAGATAATCCCCTTTCTCTGGCATCAAAAATTCTCCAAGCATCTTTTATCACATTCTTTTTTAACCACTTTATAAATGTCTTCAGTAATAAGAGGAGCTGGTTGAAGACTTATCCATAGGCTTATCATCCATCCTGGAAAACCAGGACAGACCCCATTCCGGGCCCAGCTGGCTGGGACCAGGCTCTGGAAACCGGGGCTCTGGAAACCGCGGGCGTCGCTTCCATGAAGTTTTCCTGGGAGCCACCATCTTGGATCTTGCGAAATCTTGCGAGATCCAAGATGGCGGCACCCAAATCTCGTGAGAAACGTGAGGACATTTTCAGTCACTTCTATTTTCACATCATGTTCTTGTCTGAAACTAATTATCCTGTCCTGTTTCTGCACTTCTGTATTCTATGCGTCACTCACTGTTTCATAGTTATTTATAATTTATTTTATATTGCATTTGTTTTGTTTTATATGGTAGTGTTTTCTCCACCATCCAGAGAGCTCTTCGCATCCAGAGAGCTCTTCCATAGCCTTATCACTGTGTTATAGCTGGAGACCAATCACCATTTTCTGCACTACTGCTTTTATGTGATTATTCTGTTTTTGTCTCTAATAGATTCCTGTAATGCATGATCTGTTGGGCTACCCTTGAAGACTGTTCATACAGACGGTGCAGCTAATACGTGGAATTGCTGCAAGCGGGACTCTTTGTGGAGCAGGCTGCCTCACATGCACACCCGAGGCTGGGGGTGCAGCATACCACCACTCTCTCTCAGTCACTGACTGGCCTTGACCTGTATGTCAGTGCCTCAAAGGTTTGCAATGGATTCCACAATTGCTTTGCCATTACAACATGTTATGAAATGACTTTTAAAATGAAAACTGTTCGTTGCCATGAGACTTTTTGAAAAGGATTGAGAGCAAAACTGAACATGTGCATGACCAGGACTGTAACAAGGAAGGATGTGATGTCCATGCCGTGTCCTGCACCAGGAGCCATGCTGTAAGGATTTCCCCAAGGCCAGAAGTTGAACCAGAGGGAAAGAATACCTGAGCAGCAGCCTCCATTTTCGCCATGTGTCCAAGAACCTCTCACAGAATCTACTCTGCATTTCCCCCTCACACACACACACACACACACACACACACACACACACACACACACACACACACACACACACACACACACACACACACACACACTATGATGCTAAATATGTTCCTGACAGAAGACAATACAGGGCTACCTGAGATGAGTCATCCCAGCCTTTGCTTTTGTCTCTTTAAGTACCGGACCATCAAGCCAGATCTCCCCA
This sequence comes from Plestiodon gilberti rubricaudatus, assembly GCA_026170595.1. Lineage (NCBI taxonomy): Eukaryota > Metazoa > Chordata > Lepidosauria > Squamata > Scincidae > Plestiodon > Plestiodon gilberti. Next base: position 18,501,713 of record JANXHW010000002.1, on the reverse strand, counting down.
CCCTCCTCCCACTTGTCTGTTTTACCCAAGGTGCACTGAGGTGTCCCTTCTATGACCCCTGTTTCCTGTTTGTCTGTGTACCTGGAGATCCTCCTTAGACATGTGCTCAGCTCCCTATAAAAGGTAGGGACAGCCTGTAATCCTCTCTCTTCCTCCTGCACTTTGGACCGGTACTGGTGAGCTCTCTCTCCTCTATCTTGTTCCCCTTCCCCCCTTTTGCCCCCCTCCCTCTCTCTTGCAACCCCCCTCCCTTCTCTTTGCATTACCCCTCAGTTAGTCACTGATTTGGTTCCTGAACCCAGATTGTTCAGAACCTTAGAATCATTTTATTTCTCCCCCCTTCTCCTCATACCCACCCACTCTTAACTTGACTTCTCAGTCACTCTACAGACTGCTAGTCCTCCTTTTCATTCACTGCTACAGCATTGCAAGCCAAGGTGAACTCTAGCAAGAACCCTGCTAAATCTCTGTACCTAAGTTCCTAGATCTGTATGCTTTGGAGTATGATTGAAGTGATGCATATTGAACTGTATTTTCTTTTTGTATGATTCTTGCCTGAACTATTTAGTAAATATTGAAAAGCAACCACGTGTCTTCAATATTACCGTATTGTCCCGAGTATAAGACGCACCTGATTATAAGACGCACCCTTAAAGTTTGGTGCTATTAAAAAAATTAATTAAATCACTGGCATTAAATTGCAACAGCCTGATTATAAGACGCACCCCTAGTTTAAAACTTAAATTAGGAGAAAAAAGTGAGTCTTATACTCAGACCAATACGGTATTTAAAAGGGAATTCTGCAAAAGCCCAACTCTAGTATACACAGGTATCAAGATCCTATACGTGACAAATTGCCATATTTAAAGCTATTCCCCTAATTACAAAGGCAATTTTGGTAACAAACATCACAACCTCTGGGTCTGGGATGAAACCACAAACTGATGGGCAGCGCAATCCCACGGCTGCCCGCCGGATCCTGAGCCCCGGCAGCCATTTTGCCACTGGGCTGGGGGTCTACTCAGGAAAGGGGACGCTCGTCCCCTTCCCCGGGTGTAACTCCAGGCCGGCCCGATTGACCTCCTCGGATTTCCACCAGCTAAATAGCTGGCGGAAGTTGGAGGAGGCCATGTAACAACCTAGCTGCCCGGTGGGGGCTGAGATATGGCCGAGGCCATCCCCCTCCCGGGCCGGCTAGACCAATGGCCCCCCTCCATTGCCCGCCTAACCACCCCCGCCGGATCCCAGCTTACCTCGTCCAGCGGCCACACGGGCACTCCGGTGACAGAGCAAGGGAGGCCGGCCTCTGCGCCGGCCTTCCTTGCTCCCGAGTAGTCACAAACGTGCTTTACGGCATGTTTGTGACATCTCCCAGTGACGGACACCTTGTTCCGTCGCCCGCGCAATCTCCAGGATTGGGCTGCAAGTTATCTTGCACCAGCTTAGTACAGCACATCAATGCACACATCCCAAGCGGTTATGATTTCCAGGTAAATGTTTTATTTCTCATTTTTCTACCCCTGCTTTTTGACCAATGGGTCTTAAAGTAGCTTACAGAAAACAGCAACAATTAATAAACAAAGCAATATCAGCCAATAAAATCACATTCTAACAAATCAGCAACATAACATATTTTTAAATAAACAGATACTACCGGTATATTATGAAATCTCCATAAGTCTCTAGTTCTCTTTTCTCACAAGGAAATGGACCCATGAAAAACTGCCTTTGGGTTCTCTTTTCTCCCAGAGTAGAGGCTAAGCATGAGACGGTCTTTCTCTATTCAAACCCAGCCTTCGAATTCTTGTTCTTCAGGTCCAGATACTCAGAATACCTTCCAGTTTATGGAGGGCTCCATGTCTGTTATCGAGATGGCACGTGGTTTGATAATTTCTTTCACAGGTATTAAAAACTAATCCCAGAACCAGTGAGGTCACTTTCACAATGCAAACAACAGAAACCAAGAAATCCTTTTGCCGAGACTGTCATAAAATTGGAGCCTAGAAGCCCCAACACACCCAGCATCAACTGAAACCCAGGAGGGCTGCCTGGGCCAGTCTGACAGGAGTCCAGGAGCCTTACAGATATTAAATGGAGACATCTGTGGCACGGGGCAGGAGCTTAAATTAAATCTGCTGCGTGTCACTACAGACACTTTTCTCTTTGGGGGGTTCCATTAGTAAGTAAGCCTAAATCAGCTTCCCTCCCATGCCAGAACAGTAGCTAACGCGCTATCGCCACTGGCCTTTTGCTGGAGCAGTGGAATGACCTGCTCTTTCTGGTAAATCTCTTGGCATCCAACCACATAGTTCAAATACACAGCAAGATATTAAACAAAACACTTTGACCTGAAGAGATACTATTTCCAATTCCACACATCACTTTCGGGAGGATCTCTCTCTCTCTCTCTCTCTCTCTCTCTCTCTCTCTCTCTCTCTCTCTCTCTCTCTCTCTCTCTGTAAAAAAGATGCTGTTGATCAGGCATTCGTATCCAGGTCTCCTGATGCCTCAGGCTCTCTCTTTGATACAGTACTAACAGTAGGATCCCACAAACCACCTTGGAATAGATGCACTTAAATCAATGTAGTTTCACTGAACTCCATTGGATATAGTGATGGGTTGACTCCTTTCATAGCTCAGTCTGAACTGGGCTTGGCAAACCTGTTGGGAAAGAGGTGTGCCACCTCCTGCAGGATACTAGGGGCAGCATATTGTTCAGGAGGCAGATGACTCAGAGCTGACCTGTCTCAGACCTTTACTCTTAGCCTCTTTGACCTGTGGGGGGTCTACCTGGCTTGCTCTCTCGCTCTCTCCCCCCACCTTCTGCCAAGCACACAGACCCCCTTTCATGAGCTCTGACCAGCAGCAAGGAGTCCACCATGACATGAGGTCTCAACGCACCCATGCAGAGGGAATAGTCCTAGGCAGTGGCGTACTTAGGCCCGGCGGGAGGGGGGCTGCAGCACAAAATGACACCCCCTGTGACATCACACCCGGAAGCGACGTCACCGGCCCGCCCCCAGAAAAGGTGCCCAGTGGTGCAAAAAGGTACCTAGGGGTGGGCGGGCGCATCATTTTGCGCTGCCACTCGCCCGCAGGAGCGACCAAGTACCGGATTTGCTGCCGATGCGGCTCTTTTGGCAAAAAAAAAAAACCCTGCTTGTCATCCAGGGTGACCCCACCCACCCCCTGGTGACACCTCTGGCCCTAGGATTCTCTGTTCCAAAGTGTCGGTCCTATATCCAGAAAGCGGAATAAAAAAATCTAATAAATATATATAACCAACAGAGATGTACAAGGCTTGTAAACAGCAAATGAAGGTGTGCGTTTTTTCTTTGAACCCTTTACTATCTCTGCTCTTGCTTTATTGTTAGCAGGATACTAGTGGGGTTGGTGGGGAGCAGTTGGAAAAGGGGTCTCCCTCTATTCGACTCTGCTTAATTTAGACCCCCTTTTCCAACAAGGCCAGGTTGTGGTTGTGGTTTAAAAAACAAATGAAAACCCAGAAAATATCATGGTTTATTCTGAGACTGGTTGGTCCATCATCACACATCTGATGACATCACTGTAGTGCCATGAGATCTCAATACCAATCCTTCAGTGAGTCCTTAATTTAAAATTAAATTAAATTAATTAATTAGCAGGGGTTCTCAACCTTTGGAGGCCCGGGTACCCCCTATTATGGTCCAATTTTCTGAAGTACCCCCTGCTAATTAACTGCTAAATGAATTGGATTAATCAATTAATTAATTAATTAATTAGGTTTAAAATAAAAAGTACTAAAACAATTTTAAATGTGAAAAAATGTCTTATTTAACTCTGTGTGTGTGTGTGTGTGTGTGTGTGTGTGTGTGTGAGAGAGAGAGAGAGAGAGAGAGAGAGAGAGAGAGAGAGAGAGAGAGAGAGAGAGATATGTAAGTATCTCTTTTTTCCTCCAAGTCACACTTCCCAAAATCAGCTCCTCCCTCCCCCACCCCACCAAAGTACATTTTCCAAAGTACAAAAATAAGCCCAAAACCAAAATCAGAGAGACAGAAGGGCTCCGAAATTATTTACAATTTAAAATCCATGTTTTAAATTGTAAAACTCTTAAATTGGGCTTGGCGTACCCCCAGCAAGAGGTCCGCGTACCCCTAGGGGTACCCGTACCACAGGTTGAGAACCCCTGTCTTATAGTACAGTACAGTATATTTATTTCAAGGCATGGAGTTTATGCTTTTTTCCCAATCTGTGTATTATTACATGACAATTAAGGGCCAATCTAATGTGGGAAGTGTGTGTTTGATTAACTTTTGGGTTCAGGTCTTTTTACTGACATGCAATTGTGGCAGCTCTTTGGAGCAATGACAGTGGGCAGGGGGTCTTTAACCCCTTCCCCTATGGCATATGCCATTGTCCTGTTCAAACCACCCTACGCTTAAGCTGCTCTTTGCCACACAGGAGAATGATATGGGTTGTTGTTGTTCAGTCGTTAAGTCGTGTCCGACCCTTTGTGATCCCATGAACCATATCCCTCCAGGCCTTCCTGTCCTCCACTATCTTCCTGAGTTCGCTCATTTTCATGTTCGTTGCATCCGTGATGCTGTCTAACCATCTCATCCTTTGCCTTCCCCTTCTCCTTTTGCCTTCAATCTTTCCCAGCATCAAAGTCTTCTCCAGAGATTCCTCTCTTCGCATTAGGTGGCCAAAATAATTGAGTTTCAGCCTCAGTACCTGTCCTTCCAGGGAACAGTCAGGGTTGATTTCATTTAGGATTGACTGATTTGATCTCCTAGCAGTCCAAGGGACTTTCAGGAGTCTTCTCCAGCACCACAGTTCGAAAGCATCTATTCTTCGGCGTTCAGCCTTCCTTATGGTCCAACTCTCGCAACCATACATTGCTACTGGGAACACCATCGCCCTGACTATACAGGAAGGACAAAATGGAGTGATAAAAAAATACAACCTGATCCAATTTATACAAACAGCAAAGAAAACTGACAAGTATAAATTCTTCCTATCAATATTTACCATTACAAAATCCTTTTGAACAGAATTTCCCCATTTTTCTTTCCAATTCCCATTCTCTTATCTTCTAGAACAGATTGTGTCAGGAAATATTTGCTTTGTTGACGTGGTAAACAACAAACACCGCACTCTTTTAACTCAGCACAACAGTTTCTCTGTGGCAGTTGGAATTACATCAAATAATGAATTTTCAAAGCTTTAGGTATTTCATAAACCACATATTGACTAACCTAAGTATCAGCCACTGGAGGCTCCAGAGCCAAATAAGAATACTGTAAAACGTATCCTACAGTCACCAGCCCAGCAACCAGAGAGGTGTGTGGAAAGCATGGTGATATACTAGCCCTGTCCAGGTGCTCAGCCTGAACCAAGGTAGAGGGGAAGTAGAAGCACAATGGCTGGCCATACACCTGTACTAAGGTGCTTTGTGACCATACCCCTAGCTTTTTCCTAGCTGAAAATGTACATTTTCAGGGGTGATTCAGATTTGCCCCTGAAAGATTAATAATGTCAGAACTAAGCAAATAATAAAACATATTTTAAAAATAGGATTAATCATGCATCTAACTGCATTTAGCCGACAAAGTTGGTTGTAACAACCCATCTGCAAGGTAGCTCACCATTATTCGTTCCCATTTTACAGCTTCTGGTCTTTGTGGGACCTTGTTACGCGTTGATTAATAAATCAGCAACCAGGTATGAGAGAAACTTGGACATCTTTATTTATTAAGCACATGTGCTGACTGCTCTCACGGGACTCTTGTCCTAAAGTCATGAGGAGCAGTGCTGAGCTCTCCATTACAATGCTTCTTATAGCCAACAGAAAACAACTTTCAGAAGGCAGGCAGTTTGAAAAAAACAGATCCAATTCTTATTGGTTACAGAAATACAGGAACATACGTAATAGACAAGTTACATATCTTATTGGTCATTCTCTGAGGTTTGACATACATAATTCTTGGAATTAGATTTACGTATTCTCATGATGCTTGAGTTCTTCTGTTCAGTTAACCTTATCAGCAACAGGAGTAGGGCTGACCCAAAGCTTCACCCCACACACGCTTGCTTCTCCCTTTGTCCTCCAGCTCCACCCTGCCAGTATGCTATCTTTTAGCAGAAGGCTAATTTGTGTATGTCATAATTCTACTACAGAACAGAAATGCACCTTAATATTGTGCTCTTGCTTGTCTGACTATATGAGAGCATTCGCTTATAACATAAACAGGTGTATATTTCTCTCTTTCCAGAGACTTGGTATGGGATTATGTTGTTTTGTATTTAGAAAATACATTTTGATGTTTACTACAAAGAAAACATTCTGATTATGGTCAGGAAACCTCTACAACCTCATGAAAAGACATGCATGATCCTCCACCAGTACCTGGACCCACCCATCTCCCAGGAAAAGCACAACACTCACTTGTTTCCATAATGTTTAATCCACTTGGCACACTGAGTGGTGGGAGAGTAGTATGGAGGGTAGACCATGAGCTTGACTCCAGAGCATGACTGAGCGAGCCCTTCACTTGTCCATGGGCTCCAGATAGCTGCTTGGTCTTTGAGTTGAGCATGGTTATGAGAAATAGTAACTTGCACGCATCGAACACAGTGAGCTTGGGTCCCCTGGGAGGTCTATGTCCACACTGGCCCCCAGAAAGCTCCATCTATAGCTTGGCACCTGCCTTGTTCTGGCAAATGGTAGAACAATTGCAAGCAAGCAAGAACTGCAAGACAATGCCTGGTAAATTTCCAGGGCAGACCTATGGAAGAAGTTTTCCTCTCTGTCAGTTTGCTAGACAATCACTTGTTTTTCTTCTTCCTTGCCTTCTCTGCCAAGATTACAATAGACGAGGATCCGAATGTATCCTAATCCCAGTTTATTCAAACCTATAAATTATCTTCCTCTGCCAGTGACATCTGGCTTCTTATCAAAATTCCTAATTGTGCATGGCGCGGTTTCTGAGCCTGGCTCCAGCTCCGTCACATATGTAGGCTTTTGCCTCCCCTGAAGCCTGAAATACTGCTTCATTCTACAACAGCAAGAACAAGCTTTGTACCCCTTTCATATCAGCTTCTCTTGGTCACATTTGGCACTCATTTATATATTTGTTTAGCAGACATGTATACTGTTTTTCACCAGTTAGGACTTCAAAGGGGTAGTTTCTGCAAGACAAGGCTTCCATATGTAGGACTTGCACCCTAAAACAACGCATTGTGCACAGACTTCCCCTGCCTCCACTTCCCTCCCCAGCCTGCCCTCTGTTATGCTATCTAGATTGTAAACCCTTAAAGGCAGGGACCTATCCTCTCATTCTTTGTAAAACACCAGGTACGTGAATGGCACTATATAAATGCATTCATTCATTATTGTATTAAGACATCTATATCCAGCCCTTCAGGACTAAGAGCCTGGGTAAATCTGGAATGGCGGAGCAAGCACTCCACCGTTCCAAGTCATCACAAATGTGCCGTAAAGCATGTTTGCGATGACTCTGGAGTAAGGGAGGCCGGCGCAAGACCGGCCTCCCTCACTCCAACGCCGGACCGAGGACGCAGCCAATGGAGGAAGGTAAGAGCTCCCGCCGGTGGCCACATGAGCAGTCCGGCGGGTGGGGGAGAGGGCCATTGGCCTCCGGCCCAGGAGGGGCAGGGGATGGCGCCCGCCATATCCCTGTCCCTGCCTGGCCAGCTAGGCTGTTACATGGCCTCCTCTGACTTCCGCCAGCTATTTACGAGAGTCCCCTTCCCCAAGTAGACCTATGGCCTGGCACATGGGTGGCAGGCAGTCTCGGGCACAGGATCCGGCCGGCGGCCCAGGGACGCCAGCCGGATCCTTACACAGGATTGCGCTGTAAGGCTGCAATCTTATGGATACTTACATGGGAGTAAGCCCCACTGAACACAGTGAGGCTTATTTCTGAGTAAACATGCACAGAATTGCACAATAATTCTTCCTAAGGCAACTACCATCAATGGGGGGGGGGAGTGGGAGCAATAAATAAGTACCATAAAATCACAGTATCAAAACATATAATGTCAGCTTAAAATTAGACCCTAATAAGTGCTTCGAGCAATGCCTGAAAGAAAATAGTTTTTTAAAAAAGGGCTTCCCCCAATTTTTCTGGAATTTTTTTGTGGAAATTAGACAGGTGAAACCATTTTTAAAATAATTTTCAGAGTTCTAGGGTCACCCCACTGACCCCCCCCAGAAGAGCAAAGATCACAGTTTTTAGGGAAAATGAGGTGCAGGAATTGGTTGCAGGGTACCCCCTCCTCACTGAAATTAGAAATGAAACTTTGGCTTTTTTTTTTTTTCATGGCCAGGGCTCTGGCTTTTGAATACACTTTGTTTGGAGCACCTCAGGTACAGGTCATTTCCTATACTTTGTGAGTGGATTTCTGGCTTTTTTTTTCATGGCCAGGGCCCTGGCTTTTGAATCCACTTTGTTTCCAACACCTCAGGTGCAGGTGATCAGTTTTACAGAGCTGTAAGTAGGAGCAACACAAGGCGTTGCTCAAAACACCCATTGGTCCTTAGAGGGTAATCTAATGGTGTTCCTGTAAATTGGCTGTTTGTTTCTGGGTTGCTTTTTTCTATTCCCCCCTCAGGCTGAGCCTAGCAGGGGGTGAAGGTTGGGGTACTAAGAATTCTGTCTGAAGCCTCAAACTGACTGTTTGCAGGGATCTGCCAGGTGGCTGTGTTATACTGATTTTCAGCAGGATTTTTGCAGGAAGCTCAATGTAGATGTTTATTTCTAGGGGTTTTTTCTTTTCCCCCTCATCAGGCTGAGCCTATCAGGGCAGGGTTGAAAGCTGGGCTACTCAGAATTATGTCTCCAGCCTCAACTGAGTGTTTGCAAGAACCTTGCAAGTAGCTGTCGTTATATACTGATTTTTAGCTAGATAGTTGCAGGGAGCTCAGTTTAGCTGTTTATTTGGGGGGGGTTCTTTCCCCCCCCCCAGGCTGAGCCCAGGGCGTGCTGAGGACAGGGGGTGAAGGTTGGAGAAATCAGAATTCTGTCTCCAGCCTCATGCAGCTACTGCAAGGTGCCTGTTGCTTTTGAGCAACACAGCTACTGTGAGCTCATTGCTAAGATATATTTCATTGTAATGTAAAACAGTATTTTTCAACTGACATTCTTCTACTAAGAAGTGCATTCAAAGGTCAGGAACTAGCCTGCAGCTAAATGGGGAACAGCTTGCCTCTCTGTATAACTGACTGCTGCCATTGATGGCCGAGGCATTACTACTCTAGATCTGATGGCCGAGGCAAAAACTAACTCTAAGAGCTATAAAAAAAAACCCTGGCAGGTAGTGACTTGTAACTTGGAGTTCACAGTGCTGAGACATACCCCTACAGACCCCTAAAGCACAGAAGTTGTGTGCAGAACGCAACTATGTTTTTTGAACGTTTTTGTGTTGAACTCACAACGAAAGCTGCAGCATTTCAAGGATTTAAAGGGTCATAAAAAAAAAACCTGGCAGGTAGTGACTTGTAACTTGGGGTACACTGTGCTGGGACATCCCCCTACACAATCCTAAAGCACAGAAGCTGTGTGCACAACACAACTATGTTTGTTTGAGCGTTGTAGTGGTGAACTCACAACTTCAGCTGCAGCAATTAAAGGGTTCAAATGGCCATAAAAAAACTCTGGCAGGCAGGAACTTGTAACTTGGGGTGCACTATGCTGGGACATGCCCCTACACAACCCTAAAGTACAGAAGCTGTGTGTACAGCACAACTATGTTTGTTTGAGATCTTGTGTTGTCAGTTCTACAGTATGTCAGGTCTATGATTTACATAGGAATTAATGGAAAACGTCCCTTTAAACCTCAATGACTGGCTGCTAGCTTTAAACCCAATGAGTGGTGTTTACAACACCCATGCTACAGGTATTTGGCACACCTGGGAATTTTTTTTGCAGGTGGTTGTCTCTATTTGGGGGTACCTTAAACATGTGACAAAAACTGGCATTTGGAAGTTCTGGGGAAATATGGCCTCGGGTCAAAATGGGTTTTAACCACCACCAGCTCAACTAAAAGACCAGCTAGTTTCAATCAATTAAAAGCTTTATAAAACAGGAAAAGGGAGGACATGGCCTTGATGAATGAGTTACAAATAAAAGTTCAACCAGATCAATCCTGAGATTTATCAATCTATTAAATATCCTCTCCTTTAAAAAAGAAGAAGAATGGTGAGAGACTCCATCTCTTTTCTCTACAACCAGGAGATCTTGATTTGTTGTATCAATATGATGCCAACCTGCTACGGCCAATACATTCTAGGAACCATTTCTCCTGCTCCACACGCCCCAGACACAAAATAGTTTCCCCTCCCTCCTTCCCTCCCTCCCTCCCTCTGAGCCAAAGGGATGCAGATGCTCACACATGTAAGACAAGAATGCTGTGCGAGTCCAACCAGAACAAAGTTCATTTGAAATATAACTTTAAAAAAAAGCCTTACTTCCTCCCAGGCAAAGTGAAATAAAACACTATGTAAATAGTTTGGGCATTACTATGTACTTATCCAAAATATGGGTCAGCATTCAATATATTTTTAGATCTTGCACTCACTCAGTATACATTAGTACATACAGTTCATACAGTAATCATACCCTGCTGCTAAATCTTTTCTTCATTTAAAGAGCAATGTTAAACTTAGGGGTGACATTTGTACTCAGGTTCTGATACCCAAGTACAAAAACACACACATATGGTGTAAGTTAAGAGGAGCAGCTGTGTGTACGCACCAAAAACGTCTTTCCTTCCAGATACACAATGGGTTGGTGGGAAACTATCAGACCTCCCTCCACACACAGAACACAACACAACACAACACAACACACACACACACACACACACACACACAAAACACATTGGTGTGCAGTGAGGGAAAAGATAAAGGTGATCATACACCTGCATGCACCCTTCGCAACTAACACAAAATGGGGCGTTGGAAGCCCAAGACAAAATGACAAGTGAGAAATGGCTGCTATTCACATGTTTTCTGAACACTTGTAAAAAGGGATCACAGCCACACCACTCCCCATGTGCGTGACCAAAATGTCAGTGCGTTCAACGTTAGATCTGAAAAGCCCTGTGCATCTTTTACACAAAACCGGTGCTGGCACCAGATTGCTGGGGTGCTCTTGAGCAAAGCCCCCACACTGCACTGCCAGTGGCACATTGGATGCCAGCTCTCAACCCATCAAAAGGCTCACCTGGCCAGGTTGTCCATTGAACCCTCCGTACCAAACTTGTGCTGCTTTTGCTCAGGCTAATACCAAAGGAGCATCAGACCCAGAACCCTATGGGTAAAAGGCAAACTTCGATTTGTCGGAGCAGCAAGCAACCCCCCTCCCCTCACTGGCTAGGAGAAGTCTCTTTGGAAAAGTCCACAGGCAGCCACCACCCCTTGCCCTGCCATTCTATTCAGACCTACAAACAGTGCAACAATCCTGGGCGCTTCCTGGCTTTGAGATAATCAGGACCATTTGTGGAGGAGAAGAGGGAGAGAGAGAAGCGACGGACGGTGGCAACAACTTGTTGAAGAAGCCCAACCCCAGTGAACTTTCATTTCTGGCCATTTTGGTGACCACTTCTGGGGTGGAGGGTATTTCCTTGGGCTGTCCAGCAACCTCAGAGAAGCAATGCCAGACAGTCCCCCAACCAATTGTCCTTCTCTGAGTCTCTTTTTATCGGTCTCCTCAGACGTGGCTAGGGAGAAGAAGCAGAAAGAGAGAGGTGACAGTGGCAAAAATAGCAGCAGAGAAGGAGCCCAGAGAAGGAGTCCTGCCCCTGTGCATTGACTCCTGGCCATGTTGGTTGCCTCTTCCAGGGTGGGCTGGATTTCCTCAAGTTGTCCTTTGCATCACTGCTTTGGAGAACTGCAAGGCAGCATGGGTGCCAAGATTTTTTTACTCTCTTCTCCCCTCCCTGGTTTAAATGGTGTGTAGGCTTGTTTTTTAAGTTGTGCTGTTACCCTCCTTGAGCGAGGCCTCCCTAACAAGAGGGGAAAGTGCAAGATATGAAGTGTCTAAAGTGGGTAAATAAATACATTTGAAGCAGCAGTTGTCAAGTGAGGAACATGCATGTGTAAACCAGGGCTAGTGGACTTTTGCTCCAAATTAAATGGGGGGGAAGCAATCTGGAATCAAGACTGAAGCTGATCCATTTCTAAAATGTGTGTGTGTGTGTGTGTGCGCGCGCGCGCGTGCATGTGCGTGTGTTCATAGCAAGCAAATTCTCACAAGTTACCAAACCAACATGTTGAAATGTATTGGATATATGAGAACAGCATCACTTACCAGACTTCTTCTAACAATGTGGCTATTTATTTTGCTTGAAAGTTGCTGGAAAAAAGCCCAGGCCACAAAACTTAGATTGGGGGGGGCAAGCACAAGTTATCTGCAAACTGGGCCTAGGTCTGTTCAGGCACTGGAAGATCATAAAAGTCCAACCACTCACACAGGCTTGTGCTACTAAAAGCAGCTTCTCTCTCACTCAATCACAACCTAATACCAGCTCTCCAGTGAGTGTTGGAATTACATGTGTTCAAACACCTATTTGTCACATTCACATGATATCTTTAGTTGTTGTTGTTCAGTCGTTAAGTCGTGTCCGACCCTTCGTGATCCCATGAACCATATCCCGCCAGGCCTTCTTTAGAGGTACATTTAAACTTACAGCCCAATCCTATCTGTGCCCTGTGCTGCCAGAACAAGGTCACTATATTCTCTCAGCCTCAATCACTCTATCTGCAAAAGGGGGATAGTAACTAACAGGGGATATTGTTGTAGAGAAGAAGTGCAATCTAGAGAACTCATGCTAGCAGCTCCTAAAGAGGCCACCAATGGCCTGAGAACGTCCTGCCATTATATTATTGTTTTGTGTTATCTAGCTGTTTTCTGCCACTATTCTTTCAGCATTTTAAATTGCAAAGCACTCTGTATGCACTGGCAAAAAGAGTATATCAATGAATAAAGCAAAGCAAATAATATCAATATTCACCATCTTGCAGGACTGTAATAAGGTCAACTGATAGGGCTGCCCATAGGGCAATTGCCTCAGGCGGCAGGCAGCCCATCTACATCCACCCACTCACCTCCATTGCTTTCCAGTAGCGTTGCAAGGCCTTCTGGTGCCCAGGGTGGAGACTCGTTATGTCACACACACCCAGTTCCAGACCAGGAAGTAATTGGCAGTGAGTGACCTGATGACGTCACCACCAATTACTTCAGATCGTCCCCTGGTCCAGCTGCCTCCCCCTACTCTAGCACTGAATTATACATCAAAGTGCTAATCTAGCACCCAACAGCTGATCGGCACTGGGCACTGATGTCTAGTGCCCATCGGCTGTTCCAGCGCTAGAGGGGGGCGGCTGGAGGTGGGGGGGCAAGAGGGAGCTGGGAGGGCTGGGGTGACTGCCGTGCGCCCCCTCAGGCAACGGAACCTGGAGTGGCCTGCACCAGCCACTTCGTGGTTGCTACGCTTCTGCCTCTTTCCACTCCCTGGATGGGAAAAAGGAAGAGAAGGATGGAGCAGAAGAGGAAATACGGAGGAGAGGAGAGGGGAGAGGAGAATGGTGGGCCACCCCTCTCTTCTTTCCTCCATACTTCCTCTTCCTCTCCATCCCCCTCTTCCTTTTCCAATCCAGGGAATGGGAAGAACAGAGGCTGGCAAATCAACAGAAAGGGCACCATTTGGCACTCCGCCTCAGGTGCCATGTGGTCTTGGCCCAGACCTGGTAACTGAGGTACTGAACAGGAAGCACTTTGAATATAATCCTATATTTTTTGCATTTCGGAATATTGCAGATATTGCAGATATTCAGAAATACGTAGAGAAAAAAAGCCCTCCCCAAGCCAATAGTGTTTGTCTGCAGTGACAAACATTGAACCCAGGCAGTGAATTTCCCCCCATAATTCAGAACTCTGGGTCACTTTTGTGAATGCTGCGCTAAATATTACTTTGCACAAGTGTTTACTTCCTTCCCCTCCCCAGTTCCATTCCCTCCACGTTTTTAGGACGATATTTATCTCAACACCATCAGATACTTTGCATTTTTACAGTTCGCAACTTCTGTTATTTTTATGTCCTTCATTTTTCTTTGACTTCTTTCCCTCTCTTTCTTTAACTCTCTTATTCTGTCTAGTATAATTGCAACTAGAAGACTACTCCATCACATAATGGGAAGTTGTATAATTATCCAGCATATTCACTTAGTGAAAATGTTCGTTTGAGACAAAGAAGCGGATTCTGAGCTACATTAACCTGGAGTAAATGCCATCTATGTCCAAGGAACTGCTCTAGAGATCTATACTGGTGTAACAGGAATAAAAATCTAATAACCCAGAATTTTCTTTTTCTCCACTCTACATTTCACCTCCCACACAGAACTGGCTGCCAATAATTTGACTATCTCTGAAATACTGGAAAGAAGGTTTTTAAACAAAGGTTTGGATTCCAAGTATGTTGCCAGCCAAGGAACTACAGCTGGCTACCCCAGGCAGCTTCTGTTTCTTAATGAAATGTCAAACCTGAGGCCCGACTTCCATTCAAAAAGTCAAAACCTTTGCACTGCAACCCTTACTAGAATCTCGGCTGGCAGAAGGGAGACTTTTCTGTTTGCATCAGAAACTTTACATTCAGTGAAATATTGCTCTCTTGATCCGGGCTGACAATTACGCTGAGGCAGTTCTAACCACCCTATTATGGTATAAAAGCAGCCTTAAATTACAGAAGCCGCAAAATTACACTCAGGATTCTGCTGGCTGTTTTGGCCAGCTTGCAAACTGGCACCGCAAGATCACAACAAGTGGTTCATGGCTCTCTCAGAAAGTGTCACAGGAACCCAGCAGCCGTGGACACTGATTTCAGAGGGGGTCTGTCTGTGGAAGAGAAAACAGGCCTCTTCATTCATTCTGAACACCAGCCAAGACCGTCACAAAGGCCCATCATTCCAGTCTTTTAAGGATAAGCTATGCCCATACGATTCCAGAGTCCTTGGAAAATGCCTCCAGAGAAGAGAAATGACCATATTTCAGCAGCTGCATTGGTTTCCCATCCTTGCCCAGGCCAAAGGGCTGGTTTTCACTGCTAACCACCTAACCAGCTTGGGACTGGGATACCGAAAGGACCTACCTTGTCCCACATGAACGCCATATGGACTTTCCATGGAGGTCCTCCGTTGCAGCCTGCCAACATCTAAGCCATGTTTGGTTGGGATGTGAGAGAGGGCAATGCTCACATTATGGAGGAAGATGTAGACAGCCCGCCTTAATAAACTCCACAAGCCTCATCCCTTGCCCAATCTCACCTCCCCCAGGCCTCCTAAAAATAGTACGTAGCTAAGGGGCTGTCACAAAAGCTAAGGGAAGGGCTTTCTGGACCCCATGTAATTGGAACGCAGGGAGAGGGCTTTTCTGTGGCTGGCCTATGGAATTCCCTGCCTCAGCAGGTCTACTTCCTATGGCCCTGTGAAACCCTTTTTGAGAGCCAATCTACACTTTACGTAGAACACATCAGTTGGCTGGTACTTTGTTTTTTTTCTTAAATAGAGGGGGGCATGCAAATTGGGGGGCCACCATGTTGGGGGAGAGGGACGTTTTAGCACGTTCCCTCTGCCATAGTTTCAGCCTTGATTGGCAACCAATGGAAGCATTTTTTCTACTGTAAATAGCAAACAGGGTGGGGCATGATTGACCATAATGTGACAAAAGTTAGTCACAACTAAGGGTGTATACAGACAACCATTCTAGTATACAATGTCGGCACACGATGTGTGGTAAAACGGATGATAGAGACAATTGGTTCACCAAGTACTCACATGCACGCTGTAGAAAATTACCACATGGAAAATGATCATTTATTTTATTTTAAAAAATTATATCCTACTCTTTTCCCTCCCAAATGACGAGAGGCATGCAAGACGGCTAACATTGATATCCCCCCCTTCCCACCATGTTCCATTAGTTGTGATTAAGATTTTTTGCAAATAAGTCTTAGAGCTTGAATCCAAAGGTGATTTGCAAAAACAGAAAGCACTTCTGTTCACATAGGGTGCTCGTTAATTTTTTATTATTTAATGTTTTTACAACCGACGGTTTTTATTGCTGCTGTTTGCCGCTGGTTGCCTTTTAATATGGTGTTTTAATGTATTTTATAGTTTTATGTCTTTGAATGTATATGTATTCTTAATGTGTTGTGAGCCGCCTTGGGTGCCCTTTGGGGAGAAAGGCGGGATATAAATTGAGTAAATAAATAAATAAATAAATAAATAAAATAAGCCTTACCCCGCCCCCAGCCATGGTCCTAGTCCAGGTTGTGGACTCCATAGCTGCTATGTATAAAATAAAAACCCAGGTATGCCAGAACTAAACAAAATGTAATGTGTGGTTGGTCCGCAGTGGGATTTTCTTCCAAGCACACATGTATCAGAGCATGGTTAGTCATAACTTGCTGGATTGCACCCTGCTAGTTCTCAGGCTTAGTGTCCCAGTTTGTTGTACTAGATTGCCAGTTAAACGGTCAGCTTCTATGAGTTCCAAAACTTTATTTCATCTGCCCTTAACGTGCCTTCTACAATCACTCTGTTTTTACATTGTGAGAAATTAAACCATGCCGGCTGTTAATATGGAAAAGAAGCAAAATGCTGGCATGCATGACAATATGGTTTACTCCTGCAGATGTGTTTGTCTGCAGCCAGATCAATCAGTGCATTGGTATCAAGTTTAATTTTTCATTTTTGCCTCGGGGCACATAACTGACATTTGGTTACATGGGGTATTGTACTTCAGCATATGCCAAAGTTTAAACCACAGGCAGAAGGGGCCAATAGATTACAAAGGAAGTTGCTTACAGACGTTTAAAGTGCCTTATTATCCGGGTATGCCCATGTTGACTAAAAATTAAGCACAGGCCTCACTCCTAATGAGGCCAATTGAGGACACAATGGAAGCCTTATGCTCTCTGGTTCATGGGGGGATCTTCTACACTCCAAAGGACACTTCCTAGCTGCTGCTGTCCCTCTGCAGCTCCACTAGGATGCAGTACTGTTCCCAGTTCACCGAGGGTGCATCTACATCTGTATATATGGTAGTTTAGCACACTCCTGATTTGACATTTTAGCATAGGGGGCTAGTTCATGTATACCACTTAATCTTGTTGTGCTCAATTGCTGTGTATACAGTACTTAATTACTGGAACATAGGAAAGCTGCCCTATATTAAATCAGACCATCAGTCCAACTAGCTTAGTGCTGTCTACAATATTTGTCTACAATACAGTATTGTTGTCTGCAATAATTGGCAGTTGATTCTCCAGGGTTTCAGACAGAGAAAAGTCTTTCTCAGCCCTACCTAGTAGGAATTGAACTTGGAACACTTTGCATGCTAAGATGTCCTCTACCTCTGTGCTATGGCCCTTCCACAAAGAGGAAACGCAGCTGAACTCACTTCTACGGAAAACATTTTGTTTGAAGGGGTGTGAAAGATGTATTGTTCTATCTGTGATGATCATTCCATACATGCAGATGATGAACATGCATGCGTGAACAGCACTACAGATGGGTTGTGGAAGCTGAGCTTCCCTTGCAGGGATGGGTAACCTAGATCAGGGTTCCTCAACCTTTTGGGGTCCGCGTACCCCCTAGGTGGGCCCCCAAAGGTTGGCATACCCCCGGACTCCCCAGGTCCCACGTACCCCGTGTACCCCCCCAAAGTGCACCCTCCAAAAAAGTGGGTTTCTGGCATGCGGCGCGGTCGAGCAGGTTCTCCGGCTCGCACCACAAGCCAGAGGGAAAGGCTTTCCCTCCGGCTTGCAACACGACCCGCTCGGCCATGCCGCAGGCCAGAAAAAAAACAGTTTTTCCCCATTTTTCTACTGCCCGTTATCAGCTGCTGATCACAGCAGCTGATAACGGGGAGCATCTCGCGTACCCCCAACCTACGGTCCGCGTACCACAGGTTGAGAACCGCTGACCTAGATGTTCTTGGTCACTTACTGCTCTGTAGCAACAAACTGCTTTCAAAATATCAAAGTAAGTGCTACCAAAGAGTCACATTGTTTCAAAAGGTGATATGGGCCAGATGAAAATATGGATACTCTTGCATATTTCTTAACACCCTTTTCTGAAACCAGGGATCCACAGGCGTCGTTGGAGCGTGGCGGGCGGGGCGGACCGCCCCGGGTGATACGCGTGTGATGCGCGCAAAGAGGTGATGCGCACACCCCCGCGCATCACCTCCGTGACGCGCGTCACCCGCGCGTCACCCTCCGGACGCTCCGAGGTCGGGGAGCCGGCCTCGGAGCGTCCGGCCCCGCCGGCGCTCCAGGGCCTTCTGAAGGCCCAATGGCTCAAAATGGAAAGTTTTCCGTTTTTCGCGCATGCGCAGTACTTTTCTGAGGGCAAATGGGCAGCCCTTTGCTCTCAGAAAATGTACTGCGCATGCGCGAAAAACGGAAAACTTTTCGTTTTGAGCCATCAGGCCTTCAGAAGGCCCTGGAGCACCGGCGGAGCTGGACGCTCCGAAACCGGCTCCCTCCGAGGTGAGGGGGTGTTGGGGGGGTCACCCTAGGGTGGGGGGGTGACGCACGCCCCCCTGCCCTATGGTGACGCGCGTCTAGTGATGCTTGTGCAGGGATCACTGTCTAAGTGATCCACGATCTTACTGTCCACATTCCTAGAAGTCTCACCCTGGTTCCTCTATAGCGTTTGGGGGCTTTTCAGTCTAGAAAAAAGGCGCCTGAGGGGGGACATGATTGAGACATATAAAATTATGCATGGGATGGAGAGAGTGGATAGAGGGAAATTCTTCTCCCTCTCGCACAACACCAGAACCAGGGGACATGAACTAAAATTGAGTGGAGGGAGAGTTAGAACAAACAAAAGAAAATATTTCTTTACCCAGCGTGTAATTCATTCGTGGAACTCCTTGCCACAGGATGTGGTGATTGCATCTGGCCTGGATGCCTTTAAAAGGGGTTCGGATAGATTCATGGAAGAAAAGGCCATCACAGGTTACAAGCCATAAGCAACCTCCTGGCTTTAGTAGGTTTTCTCTATGCCAGGTGCAAGGGAGTGGCGACAGGATACAGGTATCTTGTTGTCTTGTGTGCTCCCTGGGGCATCTGGTGGGGCCACTGTGAGATACAGGAAGCTGGACTAGATGGGCCTTTGGCCTGATCCAGCAAGGCTCTTCTTATGTTCTTATGTCTAATCCTGATGCAAGACTCTGCACTGCAGGACACTTTGATTTTGCAAGGGCATGCATTTAAATTCTAGAGATCTGAGGGTAGGGAGATGAAACCTTAGGGATGGCAAGTCTAGTGACAAGCCAACAACATTTTGAAAAGGCATTCCCAAGGTTTCCCAAAACACAAAATAAGCACCCTGGTTGACCAGGGCAGATACCAGAAAATTAGAACGATCTCTGTTAAAGAATGTCCATTGAGTCACTGGGTCCATTTCAGAGCCCAAATTCAATGTGCTGATTATTACCTAACCCAAAGGGAACCAAGATAGTTTTAAAAAAATCTCCTCCCACACAGTCTTGCTCAACTACTTTTTTTTCCACATTTTTATACCGCCCTTCCTCCAAGGAGCTCAGAGTAGTGTACATATTTCCTCCCCTCCTTTTTGTCTTCACAACAACCCTGTGAGGTAGGTGGGGCTAAGAGATAGTGACTGACCCAAGGTCACCCAGGAAGCTTCGTGGCTGAGCGGGGATTTGAACCTGGATCTTCCAGGTCTAAGTCCGACTCCCAAACCACTATACCATCCTGGCTCTTACATCACTGGGGAGAGCCTGGTCCTAGAGGTGCTGCTAGTAGGTAAACAGGAAGGAGTCTTCTCTGCTGGGGCATCCAGACTGAGGAACTCTCTGCCCAGGGATGTCTGGTTGGCATTCAGACATTGGTGTATTGTTTATGCTTTTAATTTCTATTATGTTTGCCACTTCAGGGCTCGTATACATGGGGAAGGATGAAAAAGCAGGCTGGAAGTATTTAAAATAAATCCAGCTATAGAGATAAGTAAATTAAAACAGGGGGATTAGTTGAACAGAAAACAGGAATTGTCTTTTATAGACAAGGTTTGGGCTCTAGCACTTGGTAGAAAGAACGTGACAGTCTGCAATATGAAGCCAGGATGGTGTAGTGGTTTGGGAGTCGGACTTAGACCTGGAAGATCCAGGTTCAAATCCCCGCTCAGCCACAAAGCTTCCTGGGTGACCTTGGGCCAGTCACTATCTCTCAGCCCCACCTACCTCACAGGGTTGTTGTGAGGACAAAAAAAGGAGGGGAGGAAATATGTACACCACTCTGAGCTCCTTGGAGGAAGGGCGGTATAAAAATGTGAAAAATAAAAATAAAAAATAATAGAAGACAGAATACCAGGAGGCGCTGCCGAGGTTACTCGTTTGACTACTACTTCCGATGCTAATTGACTTTTACTGGGCTAAGAATTTCTTTATATCCCTGGCTGCTGCATGTCTCGCTGTAACATCCAACAACCCGGGTTGCTTTTGTCTCTTGAAGAAGTTCATGGACCTGAACGAAACGTTGAGACTTTTATTTTTGTTTTTAAACTGGGGCTGATGTCTTTTAAACGTTTGAAGCTTTTTATCATCTGTGAAACTGGCTCTTTGTGTGGATGGTTTTTATGTCTTTAAAGACGCAAAGCGTTTTAACTTTCTTTATCAAAGACTGTGTTCTTAGCTGAATTTTACATTTTTAGAACATTGCTTGGTTTTATCATCAGTTTTCAACTTAAATACCATATTGGTCTGAGTATAAGACTTTTCTCCTAATTTAAGTTTTTTAACTAGGGGTGCGTCTTATATTCAGGCTGTTGCAATTTAATGCCAGTGATTTAATTAATTTTTTTTAATAGCACCAAACTTTAAGGGTGCGTCTTATAATCAGGTGTGTCTTATACTCGGGACAATACGGTATATTTTTTTCTACATGGCTTTTAATCCCGTGTCAATCCAGTCTTTGTGTGTAAATCCAGAAAGTTTAAAAACACACCTAGACTTTTTTTTCCTGCAGCATCCTTCCACCCACAACATACTACAAAGCTAGAACATTCCTTGACACTTACTGTAATCCTTGTTTCTCATGCTTTACAGTACAGATGCAGCAGAAATTATGTCACGAGTGATCACCAAGCTAAAGCTATACTGTCATCAGATTCCCACTAACCAATTTCCATATTATGGTTAAGTCTCACAGCAGCTTATGTATAACCAGAAAAATATAGGGTTTGCAAAGACAGGGAAGGGACGGCTTCCTTTTTCTCCCTATTGTTCAAAATTATCCCCCTTGTTTATAGCTTGCTAAATCTTGTATATAAGGATTCCTTTTTGCCTACACCAAGGTCAGTTTGAGGTTAAGTGGTTGATGCGTAAAGAAATAAAAATGGCTCCACCGTATGAACAGAAATATGTAGCCTTGTAATTGGGGCCTTTTTCCTCTTCCCCTAAGAGAATTCTGTGATTCAGGAAGAACAGCTCCATATTAAGAGGGAAAGTACCCATTCAGCCCTCACACCAGAAAGCAACAGGCTACCAAAAGCACTACAGCCTCTTACCCTCACCAGTGAGTGATCGGGCCTCCGTTGCCAAATGGAAATCAACAACATTCAATCACAAGGTCAGAGGCCCAAAGTTTGGACTTCACACTAATTAAATAAATGAAGCAGTAAGTAAATAGTTCACTAAACTCTGCTTGTTTGCTTCCTAGGAACATCTGGAAACAGAATGCTGGTCCAATTCAGCCAGCAATTCTTAATTAATATTCACTATGTAAAAGTGATGTAGAAGAATCAGCTCATGGTGATGATTTTACCAAACCTATGAGGCAAGAGGGCTCTATGATGGATTAAAAGCACTACGCAGCCAATAAATATGCATTGAGAGAGCTGGAGAAAATCCATCAATCAGCCCTTTCAGCACTCTTTATTGACCATGACTGTATGCAAGAAAGGAGGGGGGAGTTAAACTTTATTGTTTGAGAGATAGGGCTGTAACTGAGTAGTAGAGCACAAGTTTTGCATGCAGAAGATACAGGTTTGATCTCTGGCCTCCAGGTAGACTTGGAAAGTCAAACCTAAGGTCAGTAAGCTACTGCCTGTTAGCATGGACAATACTGAACCAATGGTCTGATGCAGTTTAAGACAGCTTCCTACATTCTTGAGTGATCTTGAATTGGCAGCCCAATCCTATGTAACTCCTGCACCGGTGTAACAGAAGATCCACCGGTGTAAAGTGCACTTATGCCAGTGTAACTTGCCGTACGCCGATGGATGCAGGACTGACACCAGTGTAACCCCCCTCGGATGCCGCACATGCGCAGTTTGGACACAGGACAGATGCCAGCGCAATTCCACTGTCACAGGGGGCATTCTGGGGGTGTCCAAACGCCCCCAGAATGCCCCCTGCACCAGAGGAGTTGCAGCAGCTTCCATCCCACATTCAGTGCAAGTTACATAGGATTGCGCTGTAAGAAGAAGGCACATCATTCATGTGCTAATTCAGCATGTTGACTGTGCTACTGAAGAGCAACAGAAAGTAGTAGTGTTGCATGGTAATGTATCAACCATATGATCTTTTAAAATTAAAGCCTATCTGGTCACTGTTAGTAGCAAAGCAATTTTGCAAAATGATCACTGCCTCTGAGATCTTTCCATTCCCTGGCATGCTTATCCGTATCAAGCAAAAAGTTATGAATCCTTAAAAAAGGGCTAACTACTCCAGTTCAGATAATATTAACCCCCTCTGGAGAAACAGATTCAAATGTGATTATACTGAAAGGGGGTGGAGTTAGAGCTGCATATGTTTTTCATTTCCGATCGGTTTAAGATAGAGCAGATACCTACAGTAATACTGGTGGTCTCATTCCAACTTCAAATGTTGTTTAGCTCATTATCAAGACAGCAGCCCCTGATGACTGAAGAAATGTTTGTTTCAAATTTCCTAGAATCTGGGTGCTTATAAGCATTTTATTTGATTTGCAGAGATGAGAATGTTGATTTATGTCAGAACCACTTATGCTCATTTTCCATGTTTCTAGTTTACTTGGAATTTATTTTAAAATTGTGTTTATTATGGGAATCTGGTTGTTGGCTTTTCCCATGTGTCTTCTCTTATTTTAACTGATGATTGTCTGAGGGCTTCAGCTTTTCCTCTCATTTACACCTTATTTACTATACAGGTGTCCCCTGCTTAATGACATTCTGCTTAACAACCCCCTGGATAAACAATGGGGGTCTTTAACGACAGAATGTCATTGGTCGCTTTCCCTACCTTTTGACTTTTGAGGCCTCTCCGGAGGCCTGTTCCTGGTCGTGGGCATCTCCAGAGGAATTTCTTGGTCTCTGCAGGCCTCTGAGGGCCTCAGAATGGCCCACAGAGTCCTCTGTAACACACTTCCAGCTTTTGGAGCAAACCGGAAGTGCCTTATGGAGGTCTCTGTGAGCCCGTCTGAGGTCCTCAGATGCCTGTAGAGGCAAGGAAAGGCCTCCAAAGTAAAGAGGTCTCAAATGTCAAAACTTCAAAAGGTAGGGAAAGACCCACTTAATGACAGACCTACTTCACAACAGAGTTTGGGGAATGTATCTCTATCGTTAGGCCAGCGGGTGGCGCAGCGGGTTAAACCGCTGAACCATAAGCTGTCGATCGAAAGGTCGGCAGTTCGATTCCCGCGACGGGGTGAGTGCTCGTTGCTTGGCCAGCTCCTGCCAACCTAGCAGTTCCAAAGCATGTCAATGCGAGTAGATAAATAGGTACCGCTTGCGGGAAGGTAAACAGCGCTCCGTGTTCCAGCTGCATGCTACGCACTGCGGCAAGGAGAGTCATGCCGGCCACATGACCACGGAGGCGTCTTCGGACAACGCTGGCTCTTCGGCTTTGAAATGGGGATGAGCACCACACCCTAGAGTCGGACACGACTGGACTTAATTGTCAGGGGATACCTTTACCTTTTTTTATCTCTATCATTAAGTGGGGGGCACTTGTATTTATATCCTACCTTTCTCCCACTGAGCTCAGGGCAGTATACATGCCTTCCCTCCCCCCCCCTTAGCCATACAACAGTTTGGTTGAGACACAATGATCTAGTCACCTTCATGGCTGAGGTGGGAATCAGAACTTGGGTCTGATCAGAACTAAGTCTCCCAAGTCTTACTCCGATGCTGTAGCAGCCCACACCTCAGCACATTGTGTCCTCAACAAAGCTGTATGGTGTTGGTTCTCGGGGCTTCCACGACTGATGATGGGATGGATGAAAGCAGTTGACACAAAAGCTGAGCTTGCTTGGAAAAGTGAGGTGAAAGTCATGGGCAAGAATTGGCATGCTCCCCAAAAGCCAGCTCTGGGATATATATTCACAGCCTAATCCTACTTAACTTCCCCATGCGGCAATGCAGCAGTGCCAATGTGGTGCCCACTGAATCCTGCGGGGGAGTTTCGGTAACTGGAGGACACCCCGAGGTAAAGGAACATTTGTTCCCTTGCTCCAGGGTAAGCCCATGCTGGGCCAATGGGCACAAATCTGCATGGACCAAGGTCAGGTGATTGAGGCCAGGAAGGGGGGTAGAATATCAGTGTGCACTACTGCTGCCAATAACACCCCCTTTCCCAGTCCCCATCCACTCTCTGCCACGCCCCGTTCCACCCCCTCCCTCCCTACCTCCACTCCCCTATACTGACTTACTGGCACCAGCGGTCTTTCCTAGTCCGCTGGCATGTGGACCTGGCCACTTGCTGCTTGCAGTGACAGTTTGTCCCCTCTTGCGACAGCCGTAAAGGACCTTACGCCATCGAAACACTCATTCCGGCGGTATAAGGCCTTAATAGGATTGGACCATCAGACTAATATTGCAGCTTATAAAATTTATTTTTTTATCTTTCAAGGTCTAATACTAACTATAGCAACATTATCAACTCAAATTTTGCCGCCACCACCACCCCAGTCAGGATATGTGCTTTGGGCCAAATCAAGTAATACCTCACCCTCAATTTGGCTCATTCAAATAAAGACTTTGTGTCTAAAGTCCAATGTGTTGAGGCCCAGAATTTGTTCCATATCTATGCATATAGACCAGGGTTTCTAGGTCTACTGCTGGTGGTACTTGGATCGCTGGGTCGCCGGAACCCTACTCCGACATGGCATTTTTGGCTCTGCATTTTCGCTTGTGAGAGGCTCCTGCCTTTGCCAAACCTCTCAGGAACGCTGAAAAGGGTCCTCCCACCAGCCTAGAGCCTCCTGCCTGCGTTTTCTGGCCTCCAAAAACCTGAAAACCCAGAAGTAATTGGCAATAATGTCATTGTCAGTCACTTCCAGTGTTACGCAGCAGGAGAGTGGTGCCGGAGGTGGTACTCGCCCAGGAAGGGGTTGAAAACCCCTGATATGATAGAACACATGCCTTGCATACATCATGTTCGAGGTTCAATTCCTAATATCTACAGTTAAAAGGATCAAGTAAGTAAGGTTGGAAAGACCCCTGTTTAACACCCCTGAAGAGCTGGTGTCAATCAGTATGGACAATACTGAATTGGATGGTTAGAATCAGTACAAGCCAATTTCATATGTTCGTGAGAGGCAGATTTTTACATAGAAGAGAATCCAAAACTGGTATCCACCACCTGCAGTCTGCAGTGGTTCAGTGCACCAGATACATCATTTGAGGCTGCTTAGGTTTGCCAGCCCTCTGGAATTAGCATGTAGTCTCCAGGATCCTGCACTGATTTCCAGGTGACTGCTGAAAGCTATCCTGGAGATTTTATCTTGGAGATCTCCAGGAATGTACAACATTACAGACGCAATCCTGTGTAACTCTTGCACTGGTGTAACAGCAGATTCCCCTGGTGTAAGAGCACTTATGGTTTTAATTTTTTTAATTCTTGATTTTAAATGTATATACGTATTTTAATGTTTTTATTGTAAGCCGCCTTGGTTGCCCTCGTAGGAGAAAGGCGGGGTATAAATTCTATAAATAAATAAATAAATAAATAATGCCAGTGTAACTTGCCTAGAGTCGGACACGACTGGACTTAATTGTCAGGGGATACCTTTACCTTTTTAACTTGCCGTACGCCCACGGATGCAGGGCAAACACTGGCACAACACCCCTTGGACACCTCAAATGTGCAGTTCAGTTGTGGAACGGACAATTCAGGCATGCCCCCTGAATGCCCCCTACGCCGGCGGAGTTGCAGCGGTGTCCGTTCCACGTCCGAACTGCGCATGTGAGGCATCAGAGGGGGGTTATGCATCCGAGGGGGGTCCGTCCTGCTTCCATCAGCGTATGGCAAGTTACACTAAGTGTTCTTACACTGGGGGATCTGCTGTTACACCGGTGCAAGAGTTACACAGGATTGGGCTGTACACCATGTGGGGGGGGGAGAATCTCCAGGAATAGCTTCAGTCAGAGTTGGCAACCCTACTGCTGACTGTGTAGCATATCTGGTAGAACTGGGGAATGAATGGCAATGAATGAAAGCCTACGTTATTGTCTAGATTCTGAGATACCTCCCTTCTCTGCACCATCTGATGTTAGCAAGACACACCTAGACAATACAAGACTAGCTGGACAAGACGGACTATTGGCCATTCTGGCTGTTCTTGAATTCCTCATGTGAGACAGTGAGCCTCTGGCCAACCTCAGGTTTCAAATACACAGGAGGAAAGAACAGATACAAGGAGATCATCCAATATTTGCATTCAACCTGCTGTGTTCGATGAACCAAGCAGCACAGCAAATTGCTAAGACGTTTCATAGATATAAAAACACAAAGGTGGATCGTGGTGTTTTAGTAAAGGAGACAAGAAGTCTGTTGATTGAGGGTGCCATAACAGCAGAGAGAAATACAACAAAGAACAAGCACAGAGGGTAGCAAAAGATCAGGAACTTTGCCATGAAGTGCTGTGGTTGTTGAACAATAGACGAAATGCACTTCTAGCAACTATTGGAAGAATCTCCAAAGTGTGATTGAGGAGCTAAGGAATGTGATAGAAGCACAAAACACATTATCCTCCTCAGAAAGATTGCTAATGGCAGGAATTCCGTGACAGTTCAAAAACAAATGAGAGAACAGATTGCCAAGAAAAGCAGGGATTCATGGCCTGAATTTACAAAAAAATTAAGTGCCATACTTGTTTTCAGACCATATGGTTATTGGTAAACGATGGATATAATTTGAGAAATAGACTAAGAATTAAATAAGTAGAAGACTGGGGATGCACTCATAGAAGGCTAACAATGTCCCCAGTATGTAGAAATAGCTGGATTTCCCAGCCCTGCGGAGCTCTAATGTAAAGATTTCTGGTGGTTGCCGAATCATTGAAAAGTAAGGGGCAGCTGAGGTCCTTCAATGATGGCAACTCATTTTAGGAGTTAATAATTTGCCTAGTTCTGTTGCTGCTGGTATTTCTGCAGATTAAATAATGACAGGCCAAATGGGAAGACTGTGGGGGTATTCACAAATTGCATTGTATGCAACGTATGGGCGTCCATGCATACATACATAATTTGGTGTGAATAACTTAAAAGAGTTTTCACATATTAACCTGTACCCAGCTACATCTGTGTACGTGGAAACACATATTAACCTGTACCCAGCTACATCTGTGTACGTGTTAGCTTGTACCTGTGTACACAGTTACTCTCATGTTCCATTCAGTGCAAGTACAAGCTGTATACAATGTACACAGATTGCTGATCTAGTAAAAGTGAGCCCAGCTACAGTCATTCACATGGAAGTGTACTTGTGTACAAACATGTGAACAGCCCTTACACATGATCATTTTAAAAGTGAACACAGTATGGGGGGGCGCCTCAAATATAGGGTACAGCTTATACATGCAACATAATATGCAACTAACTGTAAACTCAAAGGATCAAGCTAACAGATGTTCATAGTGGGAAGAATACATACAGCAAAAACAATCCAGTAAAAGTTAAGCATATCTAAGCTGCAATAGGAATTACACTCTTTAAAAAATACATTTCTGAATATTATTGGTATGCTCCTCTTCTGTGGGGATCCCAGTAGTCTCCCATCCAAGTCTCTGTCTGATCAAGTTAATATCTGCTTAATGTCAACCAAGCTGCAGAGCCAGATACTCTGAGACCCCATAGTTCATTAGACGTGTACTACATTTGTGTTCCATGAGGTACACTTAACGTTTTCTGGTTCAACACACGGCTAACAGGAACTTTCCTTCAACATGCAGTAGAAATATTTTTCAGACAACAGTATCAATCCCATGATATTAGATATACTATCTTTTTTCAAGTAAAAACAAAAATGGAAATAAACTTTTGATTTCAAGTGTGACAGCCTAATCCTATGGGGGATTGGGCTGCCACGTGGAGCCCATTATAACAGAGGAAGTTGTGGCCCCAGGACTTACCGGGAGGTAGGTATTTTTATACTTACCTCCTGATTGCCTTCGGGTCCCGTCCCCCCCCCCCCGTTAGATGCAGCATGTGGCTTTTTGGCACGGCTATATCAGTGGGGGGGGGGGGAAGGAGAGGATTGGGCCCTGAATCCAACAAGCCAAGAAGCCAACACAGCAGCACCAAGACACCAAGCAATCACAACAGTAGCCGCTGTATGAAAAATTACTCATGTAGGCATAATTGGTAAAAATGTCAAACCCAGTGGCTCCAACGCTTAGAATGCCTGCAACAGCTGGTACCCCATGTTGTATTTACAGTCAGTTCTTCCAGTCAGTTCAATAGGGCCTCAATTAGCGTTGCTCTGTAGAAAAAAAAAAACGTATCCAGATACACACCCAACTACACCAGCT
The DNA here is from genome assembly GCA_026170595.1 of Plestiodon gilberti rubricaudatus. Classification (NCBI taxonomy): domain Eukaryota; kingdom Metazoa; phylum Chordata; class Lepidosauria; order Squamata; family Scincidae; genus Plestiodon; species Plestiodon gilberti. Next base: position 18,472,892 of record JANXHW010000002.1, on the reverse strand, counting down.
ATGCACATGAAATCTTGCTTATTTTTTCCCCTAGGTTGAAGATATGTTTTGAGTACCTACCTGGGCAACTTTTCCCCTTTCCACAGCGCAATCCTAACCAACTTTCCAGCACTGGTGCAGACGCAATGCAGTCCCCAGATAAGGGAACAAATGTTCCCTCACCTTGAAGAGGCCTCCATGACTGCCCTCGCACTGCAAAATGCAGTGTGCACCCTATTGGCACGGCTGCATTGACGTTGGAAAGTTGGTTAGAATAGCTAATACTGTGATCCAGCTCTAGTCACATTTTTGAAATGTTTTTACACAAGAATGGTGGAGATGATTTGCATATCCATCCCACTGAAAGCAGTGCTTTGAAAATAGGTGTGCATCCTTACTTAGATTCACACCTTATTAGCATGAATGGTTTCTGATCCATCAAGTGATATCGTAAATACATGTGGAAGCGGAACTTCCTTAGCTTGATCAGGATATTCTGTGTGTGACATCTCATAGCATCTTTATATATATATATATATATATATATATATATATATATATATATATATATATATATATATATAGATAGATAGATAGATAGATAGATAGATAGATAGATAGATAGATAGATAGATAGATATAGATATAGATATAGATATAGATATAGATATAGATAGATAGATAGATAGATAGATAGATAGATAGATAGATAGATAGATAGATAGATAGATAGATAGATAGATAGAATGATTGTTTTTATTGCATGAGTGCAAAAAAAAATCAAGGTTATACCATTGTGTTTACCTATCTGAAGAGCTGTACACTTGAACTCACTTTTTAATATTATATATTTCTATATAAAGTCCTTTGTTCACTTCTGCTGTTTTTGTGGTTGACATGGCTAAATCAAGCTCATGTAGACAATATTGAAGGTCATTTTTCACACCTGTGTTTTAAAGCCAGGGATGATCATATGACAAATCCTATTGCTGACTATTCTGAATGAAGATGCTTAAGAGGCCAGCTATTTAGAACCGGCTATTTCTGTTTAACCAGCATCACCTCATTCTGGCTTAGACCATGAATGAGGAGACAGTCCCAGGGCCCAAGCAGTCGCATGTTATGGCCTGATAAGTCATTAAAGACCAATTGACGCCCCACGGGCTGGAGAATTTAGAAACTCAGACTGTGTAAAGAAGCTTCCTCAGATGACACATTGCTGTGGAACACATACCTAGGTCATATGGTTACACATGGTTTTCCAAATGTTCTTATCGTGCGCAAGAGTCAATTCTCATCATACACTCTTGTTCAGGCAGATCTAGCCCTGCATACAAGGACACATATATTTTGTAATTTCTTTGCATTTTTCAAATGTTCATACATGGCCGTCCTTGTAGTTTTGAAATAATAACCATACAGCATTTATATAGTGCTCTCGAGTCCTCCAAATATTTCACATAATTTAATCACAGCAATCATTACAACAACTTAGTGACAAGTAGGTCAGGGTTATTGCCCCCTTTATTTATTTATTTATTTATTTATTTATTTATTTATTTATTTATTTATATCCTGCCTTTCTCCTGACAGGGCAACCAAGGCGGCTTACAGAATTAAAAACATGCTAAAAATACAAAGTACAATAAAATAATTAAACCAAAGCAATTAGAACAAATAAAACAGACAAGCAACAGTGGGTCACCTAAGATTGCCTTTGATTAAAAAAGCCAGCCCACCATGTCAGCAATCGAATGCCGATCTAAATAAAAACGTCTTAAGGCCCCTCCAAAAGGTTTCTAAAGAGGGAGCCATTCTTAATTTCAGGGGGAGGGAATTCCATAGTTGGGGTGCCACCACCGAGATGGCCCTATTTCTCAGCACCACCCTCCTTACCTCCGTCAATGGCGGCACAGTTAACAGGGCCCCTCCTGATGACCTCAGAGGACGGGTCGTTTTATAAGAAAGGAGGCAGTCCCTCAAATACCCTGGTCCCGAGCCGTATTGCATATGGTGGGCTGAGAGACTTGCTGTCTGTTGAATTTGCACCAGACACTTAAGAACGTAAGTATATTCTAGGTGGATCAAAACAATGTCTGTTGAGTCCAGCATTCTGTGTCCAACACTGATTAGTGCAATGCCTCTGGAAGCTCACAAGCAGGATATCTTTGCCCCAGCATCTAGTAACAGCAACTCTTATGTCAGTAACTTACAGCACAATCCTATCCTTCCCCCCGCCATAGCATGCAGCTGCTCCAAAACGGGCTACACTGTATGCCTATGGGGAGGGCAGATTGGGAGGCTTGAGAAGGGAAAGGGAAAATATTTTCCCTTATCCTTCCATAAGCCTCTCAATCGCCAATGGGTTCCCTTGGACCTGCACCAGCTCTGTAGCTGGCAGACGTCTGAGGAAACAAAGGGGGCGTACCGGCTGCTATCGGAAGGGATAGCATCCAGCGCAAGTTGCCCACACCGGCTGCCATCCCCCACTTCCATCATGCCCTCAGCCCTCCCCCCATTCCACCCTGTTCTGGCCTCCCCATTCCATCCCCCGCAGACCTACCCACAGTGGCGTACCTAGCACCACTGGTACCCATGGCGGACTGCTCCCACTGCCCCATCCTTCGCTGCTCAAAGCCACCCTTGGCCACCTCTACTTCAAGATTCCCCAGTGGAAGTCAGATCTACACAACGTTTGAAGCAGTCAGATCAGGTCTATTTAAAGGGGCAGGCATGCTGACACCCCCTTACAGCCTGCTCATGAGGCAGACCGTCCCCCACCCCAGTACGCTACTGCCTACTTGAGTTGGTGAGTGCTCCTGTTCATGCCATCATCTGCTGGGCCTCTGCATACTCTCCAGCGGTGGGCCAGAAGGCTGTTTAAGACAGCTGTAAAGCACGTCCCGCCACCGGAACATTAGTTCTGGCGGCGGCCACGTGGGATAGGATTGGGCCATTAATGTTAAATATTCTACCTGATTTTTGGATAGAAACAGCTTTGGTCGACCATACAAGAACCTGAATGTATCCCTGTTGGTCCTGTTGGACTTCTCAGCAACTTTTGATACCATCAACGGTGGTGTCCTTTGGGGTCATCTGGTTGGATTGGGGCTGGGGTCACTGTTTGCAGTGACTCCGATCCTTTCTGGTCAATAGATTACAGAAGGTGTTACTGGAGAACTCCTGCTCTTGGCCTTGGCCTTTGACCTATGTCATGCCACAGGGTTCCATTCTATTCCCCCATGGAACCACTAGGAGAGACCATCCAGGCAAGGTCAGCCTGTCCATGATGAAGCCACATGAAACCATCACACTGAGTGGCAAAGTTGGAGAGACGGTGAACGGATGAACCCCCAGCCTTGTCTGTCTGCTGCCCCGTCAGGACTCTGCTCCTCTTCCAGTTCACTGAGAGTGAGTCAGAAGAGGATTGTAGCATCCCCTTTGCTTTCCAATGCCACTGGAGGCAGAAGGGGGGGGGGAAGCTGCCTAGGCTCCAGATCGCCTCTTCCCACCCACCAGGTTGCTTACCAAGTGGGCAGGGACAGGCAATCGGGAGCCCACCCTCTTCCCTATGCTTACCTGGAGCTCAGCACACAGCCTCTCTCCTCTATGCTGCTCGTGTTTTGAATTGGAACCCAGCATGCCCTGTTCTTGTTCATTTGAAACAGGAGCGGCATTGAGGAGGGAGGCTGCACGCCAAGCTCCAGGTAAGCCAAGGGACATCTCCCTGCCCTTATCCATAGTAGGGGAGGCAGGCGCGCGCACACACGCACACACACACACACACACACATACACACTCTTATCCACAGGGCGGCAGGTATGTGTGCAGGGGTGGCAAATCGGGGGGGGGGGGTCCAGGGAGTGGGAAGGCATGGGCCACCCCTGCATCTTGGGATTTGGAGTTGGGTGTCACCAATATGTGGATAACACCCAGCTCCATAGGTTCTCTTGATCCGGAGACGATGCAGGTATTGACTCAGCAACCTGTTCTGAATGGGATCGCAATAATCAGCCTCAGATCCTTCGCTTTCCAATAACGACTCAATAGGCAATGGCCAGTTGGAAAAGTGTGATGCTTTTTTTTTTTCCCCATGGGTTTTGCTGATCTCATTTATTTGTCTATTTATATATAGTGCCATCTTTAGAGTGTGGTACTTTACAGAGTGACTTTTTAAAAAGTATGGTAACTTTTTAAAAAGCAAGCCTTGGCCTGCCCCCAGGAGCTTACAGTCTAAATTTAGACACTAGGGAAGAAAACAGAATGAAAATATGAGTACAATAGTATTACCCGTCCTGGGCAGAGCTCAAACAAATGTTCATATATTTTGAATAATTCACATTTTTGCACTGAGATGTGCAGATTTGAATGAGTTTTTGTAAATGCAAAAAATAGTCTGATGGTTTTTGAAGGAACACTCCTCTCTTTAGGAATTACCAAAGTGGATGAATTTGTTATTCAACTTGAACCAATTTATCTGTATCTGGAAAAGTGAGACTATTTACCATTTTTAAGCTGCTGCCTACTGAGTCAGTCCATTGGCATGCCTGGGTCAGTATTATCTGCACTAACTGGCAGCATGTCTCTGAGGTTTTGGATGATGGGCAACATGCCCTGCCCTGCCTGGAAGGAGATGGAACCTGGCACCCTCTTCAGGCAAAGCATGAGCTCTACCAGTGAACTACAGCCCCACTCAAAGAGGACTTTTACAGCTGAAACACTTCTGGCAAATTGTCATTAATCGCTATCTACAACATGCTCTGTGTGGAGTTGCCTTTGAAAAGTGTTGGGAAGCTTCAGTTGGCTCAGAATGCAGCCGCTAGATTATCTAGGACAAAACATTCTGATTTTATCACTTCAGTGTTATTCCAGCTACAGTGCTGCTTACCGATTTGTTTCCAGAACTTATTCAAAATGTTGCATTTTTTCTGAATGGTGTTGGACCAGGCTATGTTAAGGACCACTTGTACAAATCTGCTTAGGGGTTTCATTCACATGGGACCTTCTCAGCTGTGGGACTGAGGTTCTCGAATACTCTCCCAAAGAAGTTTGTGTCCGCCTCATTGTTGGTTTGCTGGCATGTATCCAAGATTGTGGATGTAATTTTAGGTGGCTTTGGGCTCACTTATGATGATTAATTGTTGGTGTTGTGATTTTTGTATTTTTTTATTTATTCTGTTTTGTAATTGCTGATTAGTTGCTTTTAAATTTTGTTTTTATAAGCTGCCTTTTCCCACGGTAAGGTGGGGTACACATATTTTACCAATTACAGGAGGTTCTGTAGCTTAGTGGCAGAGCTGATCAGTGATGAGAAGTAGAGGTGCCAACTATTCCCAGAGACTGGCAAAAAAAAATTGCAAAAATTCTCAATAATGCCAAAACCAGTATAAAATGAAGGGGAAAGGTGCATTAAATTGTGTGCGTTGCTAAAATATAATTTATATAAATACCGTATTGTCCCGAGTATAAGACGCACCTGATTATAAGACGCACCCTTAAAGTTTGGTGCTATTAAAAAATTTTAATTAAATCACTGGCATTAAATTGCAACAGCCTGATTATAAGACGCACCCCTAGTTTAAAAACTTAAATTAGGAGAAAAAAGTGAGTCTTATACTCAGACCAATACGGTATTTACACACATAAAACCAAATAATAATGAAGATATCTTCCACGACTTTGGGCAATTTATTCAGTATCAAAATACAAATCATTTATTTTGATCTTTGCAACTACATGAAAAAATGATAAACTCATGTATAATACAGCACATATGGAACAGTTCACAAGCACAAAATAAACAATATCAAGAGTTCAAAATAATATTGAAAGAATATCAAAGAAAAATCATAAGCAATAACATGCAATTCATTTTGGACAATACGCATGTGTATGTACTTACTGGTTGAGGGCAAGCAAAAACTGCAGATTTCTCCGTCTGTAGAGTATCAGCACGGGCAACCAATGTGATTGTCATTCGATCATTTGTGTAAAAAATGACAAACTAAAGCAGTGGTTCCCAAACTTTTTAGACTCGCAGCTCCCTTTCATTAGCTGTGGCTCCCCATTACAGGGGTACTGAAGAGACAGGCACTCTTTACATGCTCAGAGGCACCCTTTCTTACATGTATGTGTATATTCCCAAAACGAGCCCTAAAGTGGATTTTTCACGCTTATGCTGAGCAGCAGCTAAGCCAGGAGTGCACAGGGTGGGGCTAGGATGCTGCCCTCCCTCCGTTGGCAGGCCTGGGGTGCCTAACTGGTAGAGGGCACTGATGTCGTCTGTGTTAGTCCTATTCATGGCAAGAGAAACATCAAAGCATGGGAGGGATTCATTTCTTTTCATTGGTCATCATGCCCCACCCCAGTTGCATGAGAGAAAACTCCTTTGGGTAGCATCTTAGCGAGATGAAAAAAAGATTCTTATACTGCCCAGCAGTCTCCAATGGGGGGGGGGGGTTGTCCCAGCAAATAGAGTGGGGAACTAACTTAGTGGTGGGTCAAAAAGCAGCAAAGGAGGAAGGAGGGAGATCCTAATAATTAATCAACCAAACAAATATAGCAGCTGCCTCCTCTTCCTCTGGCTTAAACAAGGGAGACATCTCTACAGCTCAGTCAACTGCAAGCAACTTACTTATGCCTCTTCCACCTCTCTTCTTGAGGCTCAATGCAAAGTGCTTAATGAGGTGTTAATGGCCTGACATTCTGTTCTTTGACTAAGATAAGCACGGGCTCTGCTCATCTCTGTTAAAAACAAAATGTGGAAGAGCTGACTGCAAACCTGAAGTCTTTTGAAGTGAACTTTGAGTGACCCGATGTGAAGAGGCAGCTTTTTCCGGGTCTTTGTTTTTGCCTAAATTTCTCTCTTACAAGCAAGAATATATGGTAATTAAAAGACTAACCCAACGCCCCTGGCGGGTTTCCATGACGCACTTGGGAGTCGTGGCGCACACTTTGGGAACCTCTGAATTAAGGATTTATAGAAAGTTCCCAGTTTTGTAAGTTTTTCTTTTAAAAAATCCCAAATTCTCATATTTAAAAAAAAAATCAAGAAAATTCCCAAAATTGAGGGATTTTTCCCAGATGGGTCATTCCATGCCAAATCAACCAATGAAAAAATCCATTTTAGAACTTGATGTCATGGATTTTGTTCATTTTTTGGTACATTTGTACCATGAGATGTTTTAAAAAAAAATTTTTTTTCAAAAAAAATTGGCCATCCGTTTTTGAGATATTGAATTTTCAAAATTGCCTAAAAACACCAAAATTCACTAGCCACCATACGTTTCATCCACTTCAGTGGACCTCTTCAGGTCAAAGAATACAGCAAGCTGCCAGGATGTTCCTGGGATACGCAGCAGGTTGCCCATTGAAAAATTAAATGCAAATTTATCATTTATAATGGTTTGCCCATTAAAGCTTGCTGTATTCTTTGATCTGAAGAGGTCCACTGAGGTGGATGAAACGTTGTCAAGCCGTTTTTGTTTTTAATGTTGTATATTTTTAAACTGCTTTTAAACCTTGTTTTTAACTGTTTTTTTTACGTGTGTATTTTTTAACTTTACAGAATAATTTTACATGGCTTCCAAACCTGTATGTCTAAGATTCATGAAGATTGTAGCAGGCCATGAAAGCTTTCGATCATTACACCCACAAATTTTAGTGTCCAATTTTAAAGTTGTAGATTACCATGTAAACTCCATTATGAGTACTTTGTTTGTTTGTAAGTGACATGCATATCTGCTTACTGTAAGATATTGAACACCATTGCAAATGAACTATCGAATACCATCAAATATATAAAACATGCTTCATAATAAAGAAAACAAGACAGACATTTTGAGCTTTTCTTTTTCATTTTTTAAGATCTCTTGGCCAGTACCAAGCATCACTGTGGCTGCACAAAAGCTTGATGGATTTTTCTTTTCATATCAGTAGTTGCTAAAGTGTTTAATTCCCAAGGATAAGAAAGGGAATGGAGGCAAAAAATTCTAACTAGAATGATTCTAGTGGAATTTGGAAAAAGTTATATTATCCCCTTGGGTAATACAAACTGTTGAGAAGAAAACAGGACTTTAAAAATTAAGAAATCTCTTTTCTTCCAAATATTTTATTAGTCTTGAGTTGAGGTTAGTCTATACCAATGTTTCACAGATACGGGATTAGACGCCATGTAGTAAGCTTGAAAGGTTTAATGAAATACAAAAACCGCGGCGGGTTTCCCAACCGGGCAGCCGCTCGCAGCACAGACACATCAAACGAATCCAAGGATAGAAAACAGCCCAACGTTTCGTTCTGGAATCTCAGAACATCTTCCAGGGGTAGACAATCAGCAGATTGTAGGTGAAAGTGATTGTAGCTGTTTTCTATCCTTGGATTCGTTTGATGTGTCTGTGCTGCGAGCGGCTGCCCGGTTAGGAAACCCGCTGCGGTTTTTGTATTTCATTAAACCTTTCAAGCTTACTACATGGCGTCTAATCCTGTATCTGTGAAACATTGGTATGTACTAACGGGCCATGAAAGCTACAGAAAAAAACTGAGGTTAGTCTTAGATTTGTATGGAATTATCAGAACTCCAGCTTTCTGTTTTCAATCAGATAAATAGGGACGATGAGATTAGGCTTGGTCATTTCACTTGGTCAGGATGTAATTTGAAAAGATTTGGTACCACAATTGACATATTTTCTTCTTCCCTCTCAATCTCTTTTTTCTTCTTCTTCTTTTGAATCTATTAGAGTATAAGTCTGCAGGCAGAGGCTATCATTTTTTTTCAATCAGTGTACAGTGATGGTGTACAGTGTACAGTGAATGTTGTTGGGACTTTCTAAATAACAACAATAATACTAATAAATACCAATATTGAAATGAAACACATACTATGAAAGTAAAATATGCTGTTTGCAAAGAGGTAGAATTTATAGGTCTCCTTCATGGATTGTTGCCTTGTCGTGGAGAAGGGGCTTGCGAAACTCAATGAAGCCATGAGCTATGCCATGCAGGGACACCCAAGACGGACAGGTCGTAGCAGAGAGTTCTGACTAAAAGTGATCCACTGGAGAAGGAAATGGCAACCCACTCCAGTAACCTTGCCAAGAAAATCCCATGAACAGTACCAAAAGGCTAAAAGATATGATGCCGGAAGATGAGCCCCTCAGGTCGGAAGGTGTCCAATATGCTACTGAGGAAGAGCGGAGGACTATTCCAAGTAGACCCAGAAAGAGTGAAGCGGTTGGGCCAAAGCCAATAGGACGTCCAACTGTGGATGTGTCTGAGGTTGAAAGGAAAATCCAATGCTGCAAGGAGCAATACTGCTTAGGAACATGGAATGTGAGGTCTATGAATCAAGGCAAGCTGGATGTGGTCAAAAATGAGATGATAAGATTGAACATTGACATCTTGGGAATCAGCGAACTAAAATGGACGGGCATGGGCGAATTTAAGTCAGGTGACCATCATATCTACTACTGTGGGCATGAATCCCTTAGAAGAAATGGAGTAGCCCTCATAGTCAACAAAAGAGTGGGAAAGGCAGTACTGGGGTGCAACCTCAAAAACGACAGAATGATTTCAGTTCGAATCCAAGGCAAACCATTCAACATTACAGTAATCCAAGTGTATGCCCCAACCACTGATGCCAAAGAAGATGAAGTTGACCGGTTCTATGAAGACCTACAACACCTTCTAGAACTAGCACCCAAAAAAGATGTCCTTTACATCATAGGAGACTGGAATGCTAAAGCAGGAAATCAAGAAATAAACGGAACAACAGGCAAGTTTGGCCTTGGAGCGCAAAATGAAGCAGGGCAAAGGCTAACGGAGTTCTGTCAAGAGAACACGCTGGTCATAGCAAACACTCTTTTCCAACAACACAAGAGGCGACTCTACACATGGACATCACCAGATGGTCAATACTGAAACCAGATAGATTATGTGCTTTGCAGCCAAAGATGGAGAAGCTCTACACAGTCAGTAAAAACAAGACCTGGAGCTGACTGTGGCTCAGATCATGAGCTTCTTATTGCAAAATTCAGGCTTAAATTGAAGAATGTAGGGAACACCACTAGACCAGTCAGATATGACCTAAACCATATCCCTTATGAGTATACAGTGGAGGTGAAGAATAGATTTAGGGCATTAGACCTGGTAGACAGAGTGCCTGAAGAACTATGGACGGAAGTTCGTAACATTGTACAGGAGGCAGCAACTAAAACCATCCCAAAGAAAAAGAAATGCAAGAAAGCAAAGTGGCTGTCAGATGAGGCTTTACAAATAGCTGTGGAAAGAAGGAATGCAAAAAGCAAAGGTGAAAGGGAAAGATATAAACAACTGAATGCAGAGTTCCAGAGAATAGCAAGGAGAGATAAGAAGGCCTTTTTAAATGAACAATGCAAGGAAATCGAGGAAAACAACAGAATGGGGAGGACTAGAGATCTCTTCAAGAAAATTGGAGATATCAAGGGAACGTTTTGTGCAAAGATGGGCATGATAAAGGACAAAAAAGGCAGAGACCTAACAGAAGCAGAAGAGATTAAGAAGAGATGGCAAGAATACACAGAAGAACTATACAAGAAAGATCTGAATGTTCCTGATGACCACGCTGGTGTGGTCACTGACCCAGAGCCGGACATCCTAGAGAGTGAAGTCAAGTGGGCCTTAGGTAGCATCACTAACAACAAAGCTAGTGGAGATGATAATATCCCAGCTGAGCTACTTAAAATCCTAAATGATGATGCTGTGAAAGTGCTGCACTCAATATGCCAACAAATTTGGAAAACTCAGCAGTGGCCAAAGGATTGGAAAAGGTCAGTTTACGTTCCAATTCCAAAGAAGGGCAATGCCAAAGAGTGTTCAAACTATCGCACAATTGCACTCATTTCACATGCTAGCAAGGTTATGCTCAAAATCCTACAAGCTAGGCTTCAGCAGTACGTGGACCGAGAACTACTGGACGTACAAGCTGGGTTTCGAAGAGGCAGAGGAACTAGAGATCAAATTGCCAACATGCGCTGGATCATGGAGAAAGCACGAGAGTTCCAAAAAAACACCTACTTCTGCTTCATTGACTACGCAAAAGCCTTTGATTGTGTGGATCACAACAAACTGTGGCAAATTCTTAAAGAGATGGGGGTACCAGACCACCTTACCTGTCTCCTGAGAAACCTGTATGCGGGTCAAGAAGCAACAGTTCGGACCGGCCATGGAACAACCGACTGGTTCAAAATTGGGAAGGGAGTACGGCAAGGCTGTATATTGTCACCCTGCTTATTTAACTTATATGCAGAGTACATTATGAGAAATGCAGGGCTGAATGAATCGCAAGCCGGAATCAAGATTGCCGGGAGAAATATCAACAACCTCAGATATGCAGACGATACCACCCTAATGGCAGAAAGTGAAGAAGAACTAAAGAGCCTCTTGATGAGGGTGAAAGAGGAGAGTGCAAAAGTTGGCTTGAAACTCAACATTAATAAAACTAAGATCATGGCATCTGGGCCCATCAATTCCTGGCAAATAGAAGGGGCAGAAGTGGAAGCAGTAACAGATTTTACTTTTCTGGGCTCCAAGATCAGTGCAGACGGAGACAGCAGCCATGAAATTAAAAGACGCTTACTCCTTGGAAGGAAAGCTATGGCAAACTTAGACAGCATAATAAAAAGCAGAGATATCACCATGCCAACAAAAGTTTGCATAGTCAGGGCGATGGTGTTCCCAGTAGCAATGTATGGTTGCGAGAGTTGGACCATAAGGAAGGCTGAGCGCCGAAGAATAGATGCTTTTGAACTGTGGTGCTGGAGAAGACTCCTGAGAGTCCCTTGGACTGCTAGGAGATCAAATCAGTCAATCCTAAATGAAATCAACCCTGACTGTTCCCTGGAAGGACAGATACTAAGGCTGAAACTCAAATATTTTGGCCACCTAATGCGAAGAGAGGACTCTCTGGAGAAGACTCTGATGCTGGGAAAGATTGAAGGCAAAAGGAGAAGGGGAAGGCAAAGGATGAGATGGTTAGACAGCATCACCGATGCAACGAACATGAAAATGAGCGAACTCAGGAAGATAGTGGAGGACAGGAAGGCCTGGCGGGATATGGTTCATGGGATCACGAAGGGTCGGACACGACTTAGCGACTGAACAACAACAACAACAACAGAATTTATAGGTACATAAGCTGTTTGATTTAGCTGTTATTTTATTGCTGGCTTTGTACATACAAACTGCTGTGAAATTTTACATGAACAGCATTTTAACATTTTAAACAAATAACAAATATAAGATGTCAAAGAGAGACAGATAATATTCATCAGATATTGCTCAGAAGATAGCTGGGATCAGATATAACAGGAAATGATGGTTTGCGCCCACAGTCCAGACGAACTTACAGCATGGTTTGAGCTTCCAGATGTACAACAGGCAAGTCACAGCTCAGAGCTGCTTTCGTTCCTGGTCTCTTCAGGGCTCAGCTTAATAAGTTATCTTCCATCTCCTCAGGGCAGCAGCCTCTTGAGGTGAAGCAATGGCCCTAAACTGTGGTTTGTTAATAGTCTGTGAATTCAGTTACAATGTGAAATGATGGTATGAACTGTGGTTTGCAAATCAGCTTCAAACCATAGTTTTAGATTCAGATTTGTCAGCTCAAGCATATCAGGATTTGTGGGAAGGCTCAGCTTCAAACATAATGCAAAACAGCGGTGTAGCTCCAGATTTCAGAGGGGCCTTGGCAAATTATCCTCTATGGGCCCCCTCCTGAATAGGTTCCAAGAACGTTTTCTGCTACAGAACACAAGGGCAGTGGTTTCAGGGATCAGTAGTGGGTCCTTCTGTTCAGCAGGTGTCCAACAATGGCAATCCCTGATGCTGAGCCAGGCACAAATCATGGGTTTGCATTATGTCTGAACCCAGCCAACGTCTGAAGGATATTCAGCATTAAATTCTGGGCTGAGTTTTGAGGAGAAACTTTGGGAGCTACTATTCTGAGTTCTGGATGATGTTACGCTGTGGCTACGGAATACTTCAGATGCATTCCTTGTTAAACTGCGAGATTCTGACCATTTTCTTAGGATGAGAAAGATGCGAAAACAGTGCCATGAATAATAGATAGTTTCATCTCTGGCTACAGCCTTCTGTTTGCCTTGCCTGCATGCATCCGTAGCACTCTCCTGTATTTCAGCTTCTTTGATTCCAGTGCTATTTAACTTGAAATTAATCACGAGTATTTTATTGTGTGGGCCTCCCTTACTCCAGAGTTGTCGCGAATGTGCTTTATGGCACATTCGCGACGTCTTCTGGTGACGGAACACTCGTTCCGTTGCCAGCCTTATTTCCAGGATTGCACCCAGAGTTAGGCTACCTCTCAAACCCGGAGGTTGCATAGAATTGTCACATAATATTCATATTATGAACCCAGAGGCGTCGTTACGGTGGGGGTGGTACCGTAAGTTGCGCCCTGTCCTAGTCCTGTTTACAAGCCGGCAGGAGGTGTCCCCGCCCCCTCGCCGTTGGAGCCATTCCGTGCGAAGAAGGCAGTGGGCAGGGAGTCTCCTGCCCACTGCCTTCCCCGCAATGGCTCTGACGGTGAGGGGGTGGGGACACCTCCTGCCGGCTTGTAAACAGGACTAGGACAGGGCGCAACTTACGGCAATTTACAGTACCACCCCCACCATAGCAACGCGTCTGTATGAATCCCCATTCCTAGTGAATATTATTGAAGACCAATTATTAGCTTACCATGCTGTAAACTCCTGATTGTCTGCATCCATCCTTAGTATTGTAAAGACCTAAAGAAGGCTCTGTTCATTCACAGTTCATGTCCCTCAGTAATTCGCTGCAGTTGAGTCAGGGTCAGTCTGGAGTCGGACAATGGATTTTTCAGAGAGCTGAAAATGGTATGATAGAGCTATCATTACTCATACTGTGTACACTCATTTACTTTGTCCCTCTGTCATCTCTGGTCCAACAAAGAGCCCTGGTTCAAGACCTACATTTCCTGATGGTTTTGCATTTCATGGCATTTCAGACCTTAAGGTTTTTAATATTCCACAAGAGAAGTTTTAAACATGTACCTACAGAGGAAAAGTGTGACTGTGACAAATATGTCCTCCAGCACAGTCTCTTTTCTCTTTTTGTTTAGAGTGGAATGTGTTGTCCCCAGGTTTCTATGTAATGGCATCATAGCAGCTACCCAGTGGGTAGAATGGTAACAAGTCCTGAGATGACAGGAAAGTGCCAAAATCCCAATTAAACTGCAGGCAGTAGAAAGAGCAACAATGTAGCAGGCGCTCATGTCAGTTCAAACTGTAGCAACATGTGGCAACTGTTGACAATTACATTCAATTAGCTACTTATAAACATTCTTTCAAAGAACTGTCCTTTGAAGTCTGTTACTAGAATAAGCTGTCCGATTCCGGAAACTTTTACTAGTAGCACGTGGTGCAACTTCAACACGTGTTAAGTTTGTTTACATAGAAGGAAATACACACCCGCTTCGATGGTCTGAGGAGTATGGCAACAGTGAGTCAAGCCTTAGGTGGTGGCAATGACACTGGCAGTGTAATCCTGGAAATAGTTCCGGCGACGGAACGAGCGTTCCGTCATCGGAAGCCGTCGTGAACGTGCCATAAAGCACGCTCACTCCAGCGCCAGATCTCCACACGGACAGAGGCGGAAGGTAAGCACTCCGTTGCTGGCTGCATGGGCAGTTCGGCTGGGCGAGGGAGGGGGGCCATTGGCCTAGCTGGCCAGGGAGGGGGATGGCCTCGGCCATATCCCCGTCCCCACCAGACTGGCTATGCCGTTACACGGCCTCCTCTACTTCCACCAGCTATTTAGCTGGCGGAAATCCAAGGAGGCTGATAGGATTGGGCCGGGTTTACACTCGGGGATGGGGACGAGCATCCCCTTCCCCAAGTAGACCTCTGGCCTGCAGGTCGACAGGCAGCCCATGCACAGTATTCAGTGGGTGGCTCTGGGCCGCCGGCCAGATCTTTAGTCAGGATTGCACCCAGAGAACTTGTGGCACCTTAACAGCTAACACTGCAATTCTATGCATACTTGCTACGTAGTGAACTCTACTGAGATCAATGGGACTTACTTCTGGGTAAACATGCACTGGAACAGATTTATTGTGGGATACACTTCCATGGACTAGCGTTCACATCATCGGATGTACGAAGTGTAATCCTCAGTTGGAAGATATATAGATATACAGATATACACACACAGGTACAGAAGAGAAAAAAATGTAAACAGTGGGGTCCCAAAGGCATGAAACACAAGAGGTCCAGCCTGTGACATTTATTTATACAGAAAGCTCAGATTCAAGCACAGTAAAGCTGTGGCGGCTGACCATTCAAACACAGAGAAGCACAGTGATTGGGTCATGACAATGCAAACTTCCTAGCTTTGCTAAGTTGATCTAACACCTGTCGGAGGAAAGAAAACCATCATCTTGGGACAGGTCCAAATGACTGCTACTTACTGCTACATTCTCATTCAGCCATTTCACACGACTTCATTTACAGTCCTCAAGTACTGAAAGAGTTGCCAGTAATCATTTCTAGCACTAAAAAAATGTGTCGCTGCTACTTTCCTGAAGTGGGAAGTCTTCCAACAATCTTGCCAGAAAGGAGCACAGTTGTTACTCGATTGATCAGACAATCCAAACACCTTTGTGGTACACCTGTTGTATGAAAAATGTATTTATTTATTTATTTATTTTTCACATTTTTATACCGCCCTTCCTCCAAGGAGCTCAGAGTGGTGTACATATTTCCTCCCCTCCTTTTTGTCCTCACAACAACCCTGTGAGGTAGGTGGGGCTGAGAGATAGTGACTGGCCCAAGGTCACCCAGGAAGCTTCGTGGCTGAGCGGGGATTTGAACCTGGATCTTCCAGGTCTAAGTCCGACTCCCAAACCACTACACCATCAGGCCAAACCACTACACCAAAGGCACGTTCTCAATATTCAAACTGCAAAATATTGCTGGGGAAATGCAATTCCATCCCTGTACTGGTTCCATTGCTGTCCTGAGTACCGTGTGGGACTGCAATTGTAGTCCAAAGACACAAGGAGTATCACAAGGGCTTTTTTGATAGCTCCCAACAGAAGACCTAATTATTCCATGATATCAAGTACAGGTATTTATATTTAGTCCATCTATAATCTGCAACATTCTTCCCATGGTTCTAGCCTCGCTCCAACCTTGACCCATCAAATTCTGTTCTGAGTCTGCCCCTGTGAAATGGCATTCTGGCTCCAAGCCAGTCCACCCCATTCTGTTCTGATTATGCCTGTCCTGGCTCCAATCACTAGTCTGACAGAGTGCCAAATAGGACCTGAAGGACCCAGGTTCAAAACTCTGGCTCAGCTCTGAAGCTCCCTAGAATGATTTTGGGTCAATCACTGTTGCTCAGCAATAACCTACCTACCTCACAGGGTTGTTTTGAAGAGATAGCCAGGATGGTGTAGTGGTTCTGGAGTTGGACTTAGACCTGGAAGATCCCGGTTCAAATCCCCGCTCAGCCATGAAGCTTCCTGGGTGACCTTGGGCGAGTCACTATCTCTCAGCCAAACCTACCTCACAGGGTTGTTTTGAGGACAAAAGGAGGGAAGGGACCATGCCACCCTGAGCTCCTTGGAGGAAGGGTGATATATAAATGTGAGAAATAATGATAAATTGGGGAAGTGGGACCATGCACATGACCCTGAACTACTGTACTTGGAGGAAGGGTGGAGTAAAGCTATGTAGATGTGAGAAATTTTGATGTGGGAATTACCTTTGAACTTTGCCAAATATTATTATTATTATTATTATTATTATTATTATTATTATTATTAACAACAGTATTTATATACTGCTTTTCAACACAAAGTTCACAAAGCGGTTTACAGACAAAATCAAATGATTAAATGGCTCCCTGTCCCAAAAGGGCTCACAATCTAAAAAGATGCAGAACACCACCAGCAAACAGCCACCAGAAAAGACACTGTGCTGGGGTGAAAGGGGGAAGTTACTCTCCCCCTGCTAAATATAAGAGGAGCACCCATTGAAAAAGTGGTTTTTTACCTCTTGCCCAGTTAGCAGGGGGAATACTCTATGCCAGACTATTACATGTCAAATCACTAGTTTTTGTGCTTCAGTGCACAAACTATTTGAAGTCCTACTATTTCAGCATAATCTACTGATGCCGTCGCAATGTTCATGGAGGCCAAGTCTTATCACGGGCTACTAGTCATAATGGCTATATGCTCCCTCCAGAGTCAGTGTACCACTTGTAGGGGAGCAATGGTGGGAGAGGGATATGAGGGACAGCCGCCTTGAGTGCCCTTGCTGGGAGAAAGGTGGGGTATAAATTCTTTAAATAAATAAATAAGACTTCATCTCTTTCTTGTAGGCTTCCCAGAGACAACTAACCAGCCACTCTGGAAACAGGGTGCTGGACTAGATGGGCTTTTGGCCTGATCCAGCAGGGGTCTTCTACCTTGTGTCTTGTGTACCTCTAATGTCTCTACCTCTAATGTCTTGTGTAGCTTATTGTGTATTGTCACGTCTAAAATCTCTCCTCACCATAATCAAGCGATGAGAAATTATCTGAGAGAGACATGTACGTGTGAATAATCAGTCTTTTTCTAGCCAGCGTGCGGCTAGAAGGCTGAGCTGAGGCAGATGTAGAAGGCATGCGTAGACACCCAGGAACCATAGAAAGGGTTGGTGTGTGTGCCTGAGACTAGGAGGCTGGGCTTCTTAAGTGGGGGGGAGGGAGAGAGAGAGAGAGAGAGAGAGAGAGAGAGACTGGCGTTTAGGAAATGGGAACCAGTATGTAGTATGCAGGTCGGGAGGAAACGTGGTTGAAACGATGAAACCGATCGCAGCTGGGCTTCGGCCTCCTGCGACCTGCCCCTTTAGAAATGATGCGAGCGCGTTGGAATGGGGGGGAGGGGGCGCTTCAGAATGCCCTGCGGGCGGCTTCCACCAAAGTGCGGTATTGTGTTACATCAGCAAGAAAATGTAAGCCTAAGATGCCGGGCCAACTTCAGAAGCCTTCTCCGTTGCTTGCCATGTAATACATGATATGTCGAGCCGCTGACTTCAGCCAAGAGATATTTGAAAACTGCTGGATCTTATAGTGTTGTTTGATGGGGGGGGGGAGAGAAAGGGAGAGAAAGGGGAGCCGCTCGTGTGTGTGTGTGTGTGTGTGTGTGTGTGTGTGTGTGTGTGTGTGTGTTTGGGTCTGCAGGCAAATCAGAGGCGGCGATGGAGGGCGCGTCACCGAGCAGGAACCCTATAAAGACATCTCCAGCGCCGCTTCCCCTGGCAAAGAGACCGCTAGGCGTGTGTTTGGGGCGGCTGCGCGCCCACCTCTGCCCCCTGGTGTGATAGCCTAGTTATACCTCTGGCGGCAGAAGTTCGTTCATTCGTTCAGGCTTCTCTCTTTCCCCCCCTTCCGATTCCTTCGGATTTTACAGAGTTTCATTACCTGGGAGGAGGGGGGAAAAAAAAGAAAAGAAAAAGGCTCGCTCGCTCTTCTTTTGGATTTGCAGCCGCCGCCGATCGCTTCTGTGGCGCTACGCATCATTCCACGTGGATCTATTTCTCAGCGTTGCTTTGCCATCCCCTCCACGGCTGGAGTCGAGCGGGAGGGAGGCAGCCCGTTCTGCCAGCCTGCCTGCTTCTCGGTGCCTGCCTGCCTGCCAGCTGCTGCGAACATCGCAGCCTGCCTTCCTTGGACCCTCCCTCCTATCCAGCTCCCTTCTTCCCTTGGCTGTGTGCGCCGCACGCCCCACTTCCTCCCGGTTCTCCCTGGAGCCGCTGCTGGCATTGCAGGACCCCCGATGTCTCCGCTGGACTCCCCGCTGCTGCGGTTCATGGGGTGGGGTGTCTCTCTGCCATCTCCAACCAGGGACTTCTCTGCCGCCGCCGCGGCAGCAGCAGCATCCAGGGCCAGTTCTTACTGACAGGCGGCGCACCCTGCGGCCAGGCAGGCTCCTGCTGCCGTCTCCCCTGAGCTTTGGGGTGGGATCGGCTGCTTGGGAGCCAGGGAAGGAAGGAAGCCTCGGCTGCACCTGCGGGGCCGCTGCTGGGGGAGGGCGCGGAGCCGCGGCAGCTCCCTCCCCCGCTTGGATTGTGAACTAAAGTCTGCCAAAGACAACTCTCCTCTCCCAGCCGCCCCTGCCGCTTTCAACCTCCTCGTCGCCCACCCACTTGGAGGATCCCTATCCCCCCCCCCCCCGGGCTCCGCAGGCATCTCTGAGCTGGAGAGTTTTGGCGTTCATGTCCCCCTTGGGTCTGAAGAGACCAGATCAAAGGTAAGATTTCTCTGGGAAACCAAACCACCACCCCCTGCACGCTGGGGAGGGGGAGAGAAAGAGGGGGCAGTTCGCTGTCGGGGTGGGAGGGAACAAGGGGGCTAAGCTGCTGCTGCTGGGGCAGGAATCGGGGTGTGTGCGAGTGAGTGGGATAAGTGCCCCCTCCCCGAAAGCAATCTCGTGCTAGTCTGTCTGGATCGGCGCGGGCTTCGACATCTTCACACGCACCAGAGAGTCGGCCTCGGGCCATCAAACGGGACAGGGAGGCAAAACTCGCCCTGAGGCTTTGATTCGCTCGCCTCCCGCTCCTGGGCGTGGATCCACCAGCCACTGAAGCCCCGAAGGTTCGCGTGGTTTTATTCCGAATCCCCACGGAGGTTTCTGGCGTGAGCTTGCTTGGGAATCCACCATCACCCCCCAACGTCCGGTTCCCTTAGCTGCAATAGTCAGCTTCCCTTTCAAACTGCGATGGTTTCCTTGGGGGTGTGAGTGTGGCTGCTTTGGCTCAAGTGTCTGGGATAAGGCGTTGTGCACCCCCAAAATGGAATCCCAGGAGGAGCGTTCTGCACCCCAGATCCGTCCACACGGCGCCTCTTTGGCAACGGGGCGCATAAGGTTAGTTGCTTGCAAGCCTGTGCAACAGTTCGTGAACATTCTGTGGAGGAGGGGTGTAAATATTGCTGTACTTCAGACTGTGGCCCCAAATCCCATGTACTGTTGCTGGATGACTTTGAAAGTTTAATAATATCTCCTTCCTCCGCCCCGCAAAAATCTGCACAGTGCACCTACCACCGCTTGTCCACTTGAGGGTCCTGGGAAGCCATCTCTTTGGATAGCGCATGTGCAGAGTGCCTCAGTTTTTAGAGAGAACGGGATCTCGCGTTCGCCTTGATCCAGGTCGCCTCGCGTTTTGACCAACAAGACCCAGGAAAGTCGGTGCCACGGATTAGTGTAGAGCTCAGCAGCCTAAGGCTGGTTGGTGGAAAAGGGGAGTCAAGAAAGAGACCATGTCAACTGTTTTAAACTACAAACTAGTTGAGTCTGATTTCATAGACTGCTTAAGCTTCTAGCCCCCATGAGGGTTTTGGTGGGACAGTCCCACCAAAACCCTCATGGGGGCTAGAAGCTTAAGCAGTCTGTGAAATCAGACTAAAACTTCGCTCTTGACTGCTCTGCCAGCCAGGTAAATAAGCGCTTCGGCCTCCAACAAATGTCTGGCGAGCAACAAGAGCGCTCTGGAAACGCATGTCAGGTTTTTCCAAGACGGGACGGACGGCCCAGCCCAGGGTGGGATCCAAGAGCTCTTTTCCTTTCCCGAGTTGTTGTTCTCGGGTCGGTCTGGCCACACCAGCCCGGCTGCTCCATCTCTAGACTCTAGCAAATGCCAAATCGACCGTCGAGAAAGGTGTCCGGAAAAACTCTTTGATCAGGTCTGAGCAAGCGGTGCTCCACCACCTCACGGGGAATACCCACCACCTCGCTTCCTTCAGGTCAATCCACCCAGGGCTCCTCCGCAGGTGTACTTCCCCAGAGCCGCCCTGCAAACTTTGTTGTTGTTGTTGTTCAGTCGTTAAGTAGTGTCCGACCCTTCATGATCCCATGAACCACATCCCGCCAGGCCTTCCTGTCCTCCACTATCTTCCCGAGTTCGCTCATTTTCATGTTCGTTACATCCGTGATGCTGTCTAACCATCTCATCCTTTGCCTTCCACTTCTCCTTTTGCCTTCAGTCTTTGCAAATGACGGGGGTTGACGACGCTTTGTGCGTCAGAATCCGAAGAACAGGAGGAAACTTTGCCTGCAATTGACCAGTCCCTTATTATTTCCCCTCAAAGTTTGACACGGGCTCCTGGCTCGTAGGTTGCTGGAGGAAGTTTACAGTCCAGGCAGCCGCCGCACGCGCATCTTTCCGAGGTTGCGCTCTCTCTCTCTCTCTCTCTCTCTCTCTCTCTCTCTCTCTCTCTCTCTCTCTCTCTCTCTCTCTGCGGAAAGGGGAGCAAAAGTTCCTATAGACTGATCCATGCAGTGGAGTTAATCTAACTACAAATCGGTTTGAAGCAGAAGGTGCAGGACAGGAGATAATCTCGATGGAGCTGGAGCCGAAAGGCCGGACAGCATCCGCCCATCGCAAAACGCGCCGCGGCCCCACTTTCCAGAGGCTTCCCGTCGACTTCAGGCAGAGCTGTTGTTTCTATCGCGGCATCTATGCGCACGGCTCTTTACAAAGTCCCTGCCTGCTGCCCCGTGCAATCTATACAGTAATTCTTCACATGGATGACAAAAGAGGGGTGGGTGGGCGAGGGAAACAAAGTGCCAGCTCAGCCTTTGCTGGAGGGAGGCTTCCCCAATGGCTTCTGGATGCAACGGAACTTACTCGGACTCCTTAGTAAGCGTCACGTCCATAACATTGCCGCCGCCTCGAACGGACTTATGCTTTGGCGGAGTAAGAGCCAGACTTCTGGGAGATACACGAAGTAATTGTGCTTCTTCGTGCTTGCTTCCGGAACTGGCGGGGCCGGGGGCCTGCTTCTCTTC
Source organism: Plestiodon gilberti rubricaudatus (assembly GCA_026170595.1). Lineage (NCBI taxonomy): Eukaryota > Metazoa > Chordata > Lepidosauria > Squamata > Scincidae > Plestiodon > Plestiodon gilberti. Next base: position 18,451,075 of record JANXHW010000002.1, on the reverse strand, counting down.
CTCTCATCGCGGAGAGATTTGCCTGAGAAAAAGAGCCGAAGAATAATTGGGTTAAGGTTTGAAAGGCAGTATCCATAGCGATGAGACTTTGCTTCCCGAAGTTATGCAGGGCAACAGCAGGGACAACAAAGTGAGGGGAAAGCGAAGGAGCCGGAAGCAAGCGGCCGGTTTATACTGCCCTCTAGCGACAGGTTCAAATTAGCAACTTCATCAGGGTAATAGCACTCGTCCGCAACGAATTCTAAACAGGATTCGCCTCGCACCACTTGTGATCCACCAAACTGAACACAGCCAACCACAACCAGTACCAGTTCATGACCACACTACACAGGGGCTCAGTAAACCTCCTGTTTTTGCTGCCAGCTTGGGCCTGGGGAAAAAAAGTGGTCAGCACCTGGTAATGCCGACTGCACATTATTATTATTATTATTATTATTATTATTATTATTATTATTATTATTATTATTATTATTATTAACAGTATTTATATACTTTTTGTATTTCAACAAAAAGTTCACAAAGCGGTTTACGGACAAAATCAAATGACTAAATGGCTCCCTGTCCCAAAAGGGCTCATAATCTAAAAAGATGCAGAACACCACCAGCAAACAGCCACCAGAAAAAAGACTATGTTGGGGTGAAAGGGGGGCAGTTACTCTCCCCCTGCTAAATATAAGAGGAGCACCAATTGAACAAGTGCTTCTTGCCCAGTTAGCAGGGATAGCATGACTGGTGGGCTGCATTTGGTTAGTGGGTGACAAGTTGTACAGGAAGAGCTGTAGCAAAATGGCAGAGCAAATGCCTTGCCATTTCCCTGGTATTTTCAGCTAGGAAAAACCCTGCCTGAAACTGGCCAGCTGCTGGCCAGTGCACACATTACTAAACTTCATGGCCTATGGTCTGACTCATCCCCTTCCTATAGGTGTGGTCTCAGGAAGGACATGTGCTACTACAGCCACCTTGTTGAAGCGAAGTGAGTGCAAAGCCTGGTCTGTGCCAGCCTGAGTGGGAGACTTTGTGGGGCTTAACTGAACATGATTATGATAAGACGAGCATGTACAGAGTGCCTTTTCCTCACCACTAAGGTCGCCTTGTACATCTGGGATCAGAGAAAGTGGCTTTTTGAATCCCAAGGCATCACTGGACTAAAGCACATCTCATTTTAGATGTTACAATACTGCCAGTGCCTTTAAGGACACTTCTTTAAATGGACTGAAAATATGAATGCATCTCTTTTTTGTTATTAATTGCCTTTTAATTGTGTTCTGTGATTTTAGCATTGTGTTAACGGCCCTATGTTAATTTTAAAGAAGGGTGGGGCATTGCTACATAAAATCAAATCAAATAAATATCTAAAGTCCAATAATCTACTCCCCTGCTGAATGCTCTTCTCCTAAATGCTCTATGTGGTCCCTCTTTGCTTTACAGCGCAATCCTGTCTAAGATCCACCATAGTGCACTAAGCGCGCTGCGCCGGATCCTCGCCTGGTTCGGGCCAGTGTGGGTGGGGCTGGAGGTCGCCTCAGGGGAAAGGGATGTTCGTCCCTTTTCCCCGGGGACAGCCCCTATGGCCCCTGTGGGCCTCATCAGATCTGCGCTGGCAAAGTGGCCAGCGCAAATCCAGGGAGGCCAGTAAGGCCAGTCTGGCCTGGGAAGGGGGATAGAATATCGGCAGAGCGCACTGCTGATATTCCTGCCCCCGTCCCTGGTCTGACTGGCCCCCTCCCCTGCCACCCTAGCCCTCCCTCCCACGCCCTTCCGCCGCCCAGCACAGGATTTACCTGCATCCAGTGGCATGGCCTCCAGCCCCAGCCGGGGTGAGTGGCGCCAGGCGGAGTGAGAGGCGCCAGTCTCTCCACTGGCACTGCTTACTCACTCCTCCGGCATCTGTTTGCGCTGCCCATTTGAGATCCAAGCCCTATGCTGTGAATTGGTTCTTAAATGCATTCAGCTCTCCTTACAGGAGTATTCCCTACTTGCTTAGCAGTGTAATGTTAGAGAATCTTATTTCTGGAGGCTGGAGTGGCCAGGTGCCCTGAGCATGCAGGAATTCCTGTTCCTTGTACTTTTAGTGGCAGCTTAGTTGCAGTGTGCTACTGGTGAATTCAAGGACACTTCTCAGCGGATGAAATGGCAAATATTCCCTCCCCCACTATATATGGACAGTTGGCCGGATTTGGTCTCACATTTTCACATATACAACTTAAAAATGAAATATGTGAAGAAGAGAGCTTTACTTTTAATGGCAGCTCACCATTCCGAGGGCAGGACTGCTCCCTCATATGAAGCTCAGTATTGTATTGTCCACCGACTGGCAGGAGGCCTTTCCCAGCCCTGCCTGGAGATGTCAGCAAACCTGGAGCCTGTGCAAGGCAGGTGCTCTGCCATGAATCATTTGGCTATTATACCAGAAGAGTCCTCCCTGGCAGTCTTCCCCTAGAACGGATTCTTTATATGGTGGCTTCTTGTTCCATTGTTTGGATTGAATAAAGGAAACAGGTAGATCATTTGCTTAAAAAAACAACCAGCACCACCATGTATGTGCTAGAGAAAAATTGCATTGATCAAATATTAGGGCATGCAACATTTTTCAGCTCTCTCCACAGCAGAATTGGCCTAGACAGTCCTAACTATACAGACGATTGAATAATGGAACCAGTTGACCAAGAAAGTGATGACATTTTTTTCTGCTGACTTTTCAGCCTAAGAAATGCAAAGAAGTTGGTGTGTGTCATCATTGCGGACTGTTTTTAATTTTCATATCAGATAGTCTGACTGTCAGGAAGTTGAGGCTGTAACCCGGAAGTCATAGGACTGTCATGCACAAATCAATTATAAATACTGTGAGGATTCTAAATGCTTAGTTGTCAGATTTACTTTAGGGCTGAAGTTCAGTACTATCCCACTTTCACTGGGATGTGTGAGCTTATCCTATTATATCCTATAATAAATACTTAGAAAGAGTATAGGACAGGATTGCCTTTGGTTTGTTTGCTGGCCAAAGGCACTCTCTTGCAGTTTCTTCATTCAGATAGGGAGTCTAATTTGGTGGGGATTGTGAATACAGAGTAACAAAATAGTAGTTTACTTATGCAGGGAATGCATGGATGCGACTGCACTATGCTGCGTGAAGGTCTTCTCAAATTCCTTTGTTCCCAAGTTATAGTGCAGACATTCTCATATAAGGGGGAGGTTGTCCGTTTCTTCCACCTGGATCATGAACATATTGTATGGAAACTTATTTCCAAGTAATTTGGTTAGGATTGAAATGGGACAGCAGCAGGCAACTAAAATGGGCAAAAGCCCTGCAGAAACTTTAACAGAGGACAAAGTGGTTCTCAAACGTTCCCACCCTGTGACCCACTTACCATGTGGAGCTCGGCAACCCAGACATTTTGGCAGTGACGTGATGACGTCATGATGACGTCATCATCACATCACCACTAAAACTTCCAGGTTGCCGAGCTTTCGCTTTTTTCGCAAATAGCCAGCCGCCCAAGACTCTGCTAAGCGGTCTTTGGCCTCTCTGGGTCTCGTCACATCGTGTTCCCGCTGATAACATGACGTGACAAAGCCTGGAGCGGGTTGAAGACTGCTGAGCAGAGGCTCGGGCGGCCAGCGGTTTGCAGAAAAAAAGCAAAAGCTCAGCAACCCGGAAGTTGAGACTTGGCTGGCCGGCTGTTCGCGAATTACACTGAATCTTCCCGAAAACTAGTTTGCATTTCAGGATATAATTTTGTTAATATCTGAAATAGCGTTCTATGGGCAAGGAGTGGTTGTTACTGCCATGCTAGGCTAGAACCTGTCTCCCAGTCCTGTGAGTTTTCAGTAGGAAGAGATGTTTAATTACACATGGAGGAGCTTTCACTCAAGTGAATCCTCCCACTGCTGTCTGAACAGGCAAAGCCTAGAAGCATGTGTACCTCACCACTGGCTGTCTCTGAAAAAGAGGCTGAGACCACCAGCCTCAGCACAGAGGCTGTCTTCACTACAATCCCGGAAGTGCCGTTGCTGCCATCACAACGTCACTGCCACCCTTAAGCCTGGGCTACATTGTCCACGGCTGCGTCGGCAGCTGCGTTCCGTGTACCGCCCCCAGGTCAAACAAAGGTTCTGATTGGCCGGACGTAGCGCGAACGCGGCAAAAGTCGAGCCCGGCTCGACTTTTGCCGCGTTCGTGCTACGTCCGGCCAATCAGAGCCTTTGTTTGACCTGGGGGCGGGACACGGAACGCAGCCGCCGACGCAGCCGTGGACAATGTAGCTCGGGCTTTAAGGGGGTAGCGACAGGCAGAGGTGTCGCTGGAGCGTGGCGGGAAGGGCGGACCGCCTGGGGGGCGACACGTGCAATGGGTGACGCGCGGTCACGCGCGTACACCCGCGCGTCGCTTCCCGCCGTGCTCCAGCGACGCCTCGGAGGAAGCCTCGGAGCGTCCGCCCTCGGCGGAGCTCCAAGACCTTCTGAAGGAACCCCGATGCGCGACATCATATTTACAAGGTTTAGCGCATGCGCAGAACGTTTGAGGGCAAATTTGCCCTCAGAAACGTACTGCGCATGCGCGAAACCTTATAAATATGTCGTCACGCATCGGGCCTCCCTCAGAAGGCCTTGGAGCTCCTCCGAGGGCGGACGCTCCGAGGCCTCCTCCTGCCCAAGACAGCCGGCCAGCGAGGATGTCTCTGGAGCCGGCAGCAGCGGAGGCTCCGCTGCTGTCGGCTCCGGAGACATCCTCGCCGGCCGGCTGTCGGACGGCACGGGGGTCATTAGGGCAGCACGTGCGCCCTCGCACAGGGCGGCGCGCACCCTAGTGACGCTGCTGGTGACAGGTTCCTGCTGGGCTGGGGCGTTGCGACGTCCAGTTTGGGAACCCCTGCCTCAGGAGGCTAGCGGTCAAGTAGAATGGACAACAGGTTTCCTGACAGTGTGATCCATTTTACAAATGGACTTAAAAGGGCCAGGGGAGGGAATGAGCATTTGAGTCAGTCATGCTATTTTGTGATGAGCATCGGTATCAGTGGTAACTAGAAATTCTTCTCTCTCTCGCACAACACCAGAACCAGGGGACATGCACTAAAATTGAGTGGAGGGAGAGTTAGAACAGATAAAAGAAAATTTTTCTTTACCCAGCGTGTAATTCATCTGTGGAACTCCTTGCCACAGGATGTGGTAATGGCACCTGGCCTAGATGCCTTTAAAAGGGGGTTGGACAGATTCATGGAGGAAAAGAGCATCACAGGTTACAAGCCATAAGCAACCTCCTGGTTTTAGAAGTAGGTTTTCTCTGTGCCAGGTGCAGGGGAGTGGCAGCAGGAAACAGGTTATCTTGTTGTCTTGTGCTCCCTGAGGCATCTGGTGGGGCCACTGTGTGATACAGGAAGCTGGACTAGATGGGCCTTTGGCCTGATCCAGCAGGGCTCTTCTTATGTTCTTATGTTCTTATGTTTAGAATGCACCAGAGAAACTGAATAAGTCAAGCCAATATTGGCTTTATAGTCCTATTATAGATCAAATTGACGTGGGGCTTATATTTGTCCAGAGATGTGTCAGTGTTGGCTTCAAGCGATGTAATTTTTTTAGGATTGCCAGATTGATAGCTGGAAATCCATGCTGTAGATTTACATTCTTGATGATACAGATGAGGTAGCCCGTCTTCTCTCCACACACACACCCCGTCTTTGCTACTGTCTTCCAACTACCACATGAACCGCCTGGAACCTTACTCACTACAGCAGTTGCAGATAAATAGACCTGGGGTGGAAGAGGTGAGTGAAAGTCAAGTGGCCTCATTCTTGCTTCAGTGGAGTACAGCTACAGCCTGGATTTCCTGGTTGTGTGACCTTGGAGGTCTAACTCTCATAGTAGGCCAGGTGCTGGTGTTAGGATCAAATGATGCAGTTGCTTGTTGGGGTGTAGCTGGTTTATTATCTGTCCTGTCCATGGCACTGTCCAATAGGTACTGTACCTTTCTTCCAGGGGAAGAAATGGGGGGCAGCTTCTGGGGTCCATTTTAAGTAGGGAAAATGCCATGGGGCAAAGGATTAAGAAGCTCCCCTGCCTCCTGTGGGTCTTCTGCATTAGCTTACAACGTCCACAGCTGCATTTTTTAACAGGGGAAACAAGAACGGGGCAGGGAAATTACGTCAGTCCAAGAGTCACAGGTAGCATAGCCCAAAATTTAAGCATTTCAGGCTGTCTGGATTTGTGCAGCTTGATTGTTGGGTTATAAACTGATCATAGAGAAGCCCTTTGAAAATCAATGAGTAAACGTCTGAGTCAAGTGTGTAGGATTCGGAGTGTCGATCACATTAGCTGAAGTGAGAATAAGTCTGTATTGCAAATCTGGACTCACCTCTTGATGTCTGGGTCTGTGTATGGCCCAGTGCACATCCAAAGGGTTTCAACGCACTCGTTTTGAGCAGCATGTTGAACTGGATTCCAAGCCAGGGCGAACTGCAAGTCTTACCCCACTACTTGGAAGGAGAATTACACTGAGACTAATGAGGGCAAACGTGCATTTGAAACCCTGTAGGGGGGAAAGCGATGCTTACGTGTTGCATGTAGTTTAGGCCCATCTAATTGGTTCAGGATGTCCTGCCAATCGGGTTAAATCCCAACGTCTCATCTTCAATGGGTTGCGGATGAGGCTGTAATCCGGTTGAAATCCAAGCGCTGCGGGAGGTGTCAGGTCTCAAGGTAGTTTAGGATTCATTTGTGTCCTTTGCCTTAAAAGCCCTAATCCGAACTACACACATGGATACTGCTTGTGGCTACTCGATGGTGAGGGGAAAGCACTCTGCACAAGCTTGAAGGCATACTTTCCCCCATTATTTCACAAATTATACTGCTAAGCTTTGGAATTCAAAATAGCTTGGGGGCCATGACTGGCCCTAGGGCTCTGGTTTCTTCTGCCCACAACCTGTTTGCTTGGTACAGATGGTAAAACCTTTCAAGAAAGAGGTTAAATGAGAAAGAAATTGCTCTCTGGTAAGAGAACTACAATTTGAGATATTTACAGTGGAATCTAATGCAGTCCACACATTGGTCTGTTCTCGTGAACAAGCTGAAAGGATGGGAAATGCCTGATTGGTCCCAGATTGTCTGTTTGCAAGGCGGATAATAGTTTCAGCTGGGGTAGGAGAATCCAGCCAAAAAATGCTACATGTTCTTCCAGTTTTGCAGATGCCTCTTCTCCTCTCTCCCTTCAACCCCATTTTACCAGGCACGACTGGTACCCATATAATGTTTTATGACTGAAAGTTGCCAAATCACTGCTTCTTTGATGTGGAAGCCAAGGAGATCTTTCTTTCTGTAAATGTATCAAAGGCACTTTAACTGTTGTATAATCTGAATTCCCTTTTGGAAAGGTGGGGAAAGAAGGAATATAGAATCCAGGAGCAGGGATATAGAACTTTTGAGCCATTGAAACTGTTATGCATGCCAGGGCTGACACATTGATCAGAGGAGTGCCTCTGAGCATGCATAGAGGGCCTGTCCTTCACTCATTGAGTAGACCACACATCTGGTTCCCAGATAAGAAAATGTATTGTCCACCAGGCTTAAGAACGCAGAGGCCCTAATGGTGGAAGGTTGGCCACCCCTACCATCTGGGAATCAAACTGCAAGGGCTCTAAAGCAGAGCTGTTAGCCGGTTAAAGATTTTTTAGGGGATTAATCGATTGATTGAATTAAAACTTGCATAATACAGAAACCTCAGTGCATTTTTGAGATATCATATATGAGAGAGAAAGACAGGGGGGGCTCTGCATTCTTAAGAGTTGTGTAGATTAGAAGACAGAATTTTGGCAGCTGCAATTGCTGATAGTGCTGCTAAAGCAACTGCACCTGCTGAAATGCCCTCACCTATACAACCATTAAAGGGCCAGGAGGATTCATGTTGAAAGGTTGGCCCCCCCTGATCTAGAGGTACCAGAAACTGAACTTGGGGCCTTTTGCATGCTCTCCCACAAACCCATTGCCCCTCCCCATTGGCTTGTGGAAAGGTGTCATGATGATACACAAACAGCCCCAATGCCTGAGTGTGGCTTCTCTATGCATGAGACAAAGGATAACATCAACAACAATGGTTGATTTCCAAAAAGCTGCACAGGCAGTGGCGGACTGGCCAGGGTGTCAGCTTGCCCGATGGCAAGTGGGCCCTGTGGGCCCTTGATGAAGAGGGGCCCCTTAAACATTAGACAATATGTTAAAAATGTTAATGCCCTTTTAGCGGTATGTATTACATTAAATTAAAGGGCATAGGGCCGCAGAATATAAAAATAATAATTATTATTATAGTTGTGGGTGGGCCCCCTTTTTCTCCTGGCAACCAATATTTTTAGACCCAGTCCGCCACTGAGCACAGGATTGGCTTGCATTCTGACCTCAGACATAAATGAGTGGGCTGTAGTAACTTGGGAGAGAAAATAAGAACTCTGAACATGCTCAGGGCCACTTCCTTCTTTATTACTTCACAAGGCAGAACCCCCGCTCAAGTTAAGTCCTACAAAACAGTGTGTATGTATGGTTGAGTTTTTACACAGGAGGTTTTAACTGGGCTTCCTGCACCCGCAATGCAAATTTCCAACCTCTTTCATCACCTAAAATATGCAGCTGATTTAACAACACTTTCTGTGATAACCCCACAATCACCTATGCACAAAATTAGTGTGAGTGAGACTCAAAATCAGTTTTGGGGTCAGATGTGCAAATGCTGCTCTTGGGGCAGGAGAAGATGGAGTGTGCCCATGCCCTTTATGAACTGAGGTTAGCTACTTTTGTTTTCATTTTAGGATTGTTTTCAGACTCAATTTCCTTTTTTTAAAAAAAGAGAAAGTATATGCCCCTGTTCTATAATTCCCAGATGGGAACTCCTATCTAACCAGATTATTTTTCTTTTTAATAGCAAAGAAGGCTGTCCCTATGCAACAATGTCTGTGCCATTTTGCAGCGTCTAATGTTTTCATCTTATTTGAGCTTGTTAAAAGTTTAGCACTTTGGAGGCTGTGTGCCTCCATTGTACGGTTCTTGTCTACATATCTCATCGGATTTGTGTGTGATGATAACAGTAGCTTGAAGAAACAGCAACATAATCCATTTATTGAATGTGGATGGGATATAGTGCTGTTGTTGCTGAAAAACTGTTTGCAGAATTATTGCATCTTGTGCTTGTGACACATTTTCAATTATCATTACTGAAGTGGCAAACCTTAAAGGACTGTACCAGTTCAAACAGCAGGTATATGACTGAGTGCATCTTCTGGCAAAAAATGTAATCCCCCACCAATCAAAAACTAGCATGTTAGGGCTAGACTGGAACCATTCTCCCTGATACTCTAGTTTTCTATGTGCGGGGAAACCTTGAAAAATAAGTTATGTTGCAGGGAATACAGATGCATTCAGTCAACTGAACCCTGACTTGCAGTCGGAAGTGATACAGCTCAGACAGTCAGCTCAATGAAAACTAAGGACCCAATCCTATCCAACTTTCCAGCACTAATGCAGCTGTGCCAACAAGGCACAGGGGTTACCTTGGGGTTGCATTGCGGCTGTATTGGCACTGGAAAGTTAGATAGGATTGGGCCCTCAGACTTTTAGGGCACATGGGGAGTAAATAGACATCTAAATGGGTGTAATATTTCAGAGGTCCACAAGTAAAGACAACAGGAATAAGTACTGGCATAAAACACAATTTAATCTGCAGAGTGGGACTCATAACTAGGCAAAGATTTGTATGGGTAGTGATGGAACAGTGCAGGCCCAATAATGCTCAAATTACTAGGGCCCGTTGCCTTTTGTAATGACCCCCTTAGCTACTGGTTTTAGGAAGCTATGGGGGCACGGTTTGGCTAAAATTGGGGGTGAGTCAAGGTAAGGCTTGTAGTAATTCATGACATACGCACCCATATGCTTTTCTCCATAATGTGAGCATAGAGTCTGAACAAGGAATTGTCTTCATTCCTATGCTGTGTCAGGATTGGGGCCAACTAGATGTGACATTTGAAATACCATTTCTTTAGCAAATACTAACCATGGGGGCTCCAATCCAGACTGGGACCACAGTATTGGAAGGAGACATTAATCCTTTAATGCTAGTGGGAACTTTCCTTCTAGGGTAGATTTAAGCTGGGAGAGAGGGGTGCTCCTCCACTGTGATTGTAACAGGGATAAAGGGTTCAAGCCTACTCTTCCCACCATGCCACAGTCCTGATCAGGATTCCCCCCCCCCCCATCACAAACAGATACTATTGACTCAAGAAATACTATTGACCGAGCCTGTTCGGGCTAATGACACAGTAAGTGTCCTGTGAAGTTTGGCCCTCGGTTGTTCTCCACATTTCATAGAGAGAACTCCCTTTATCCCCCCCCTGGCCAGCAGCTGAGTCACAAGAGACAGCCAGCGAGACAAGTTATTACTGCTGCGAAGAAACATAGCAGCAGTGCCAAGCACTGTGTTTGTTATTGTAGAGCACACAAAAATGGCAAAGACTTCTAGACCTGAGAGTGTGCAGTTTACAAGAGACTGTCGAGACAGGGATGGGAGCGAGGCCAGGGGTTGGCACATCCGTTGCGTAGATGGAGGCTGTAGGGAAGAGGCAAACGCTAATGTCATATCTCCTCTTTGTCAGGGTCCTGTGCTGGAAGGAAATCTAAGATGAAGTTATGGGATGTGGTAGCTGTCTGCGTGGTGCTACTCAACACAATCTCCACCTTTCCTCTTCCCGCTGGTAAGACACCTTCCGAGAGGGGCCACTCAGTGCTAGAGGGGACTGAAGAAGATCACACCTCCAGCAAGCTGCCGACTCCCTATGCTGGCCAAATGGACTGTAAGAAAAAGTTCCCTTTCCTCATTGCCGCTTCCTGTTCCTCATCGTCTTACTACTAAGAATGCTTTCTGTTGTCGTAGCACCGAGTCTGGGCAGACAGCAGTCTGCACAGTTTCTTACTTTCTCACGCTGAAGCAAGGAGGGCACAAGCATGAGGCAAATGTGTGGCAAGCCTTACTGACAACCCAATCAGCAACCTGGCTAGGCTGAAGCCATGGGCATTCAAGAGGACTAGTCACTCTGAAGCTGCCATCTCTTTGGCTTCAGCGGGAATGAAGGTCAATTCACACGTATGGGGCACATCACCACCGCAGACTGAATGTGGTTTAATAGTCATTCTCTCTATTAGAACCTGTAGTTCTGCAAAGAGGGGCTAAGGCTCTCTACCAGAGAAATCTTGGCAACCTCACCAGACTACAATTCCCAGGATTCTTTGGGAGAAGCCATTACAGTTGAACTGGTATAAAATCAATATAAGTTTATGGTGTAGATACGCCAATGGTGGTACCATCAAATCTCTTACATACAATCCTCAGGCATGCCCATATTTGTGCAGAGGAGGAACCATTTAGATATTTTAGCAGAACCAGAAGTAGAAGTATCTACAGGTTACATGCCACTATTGGAACTATACTTTACAATAGGAGTGGCCAACCTTTCAACATGAATGTTGCTGGCCCTTTAAGGGTTGTATAGGTGAATGCATTTCAGCAGGTGCAGCTGCTTTAGCAGCACCATCAGCAATTGCAGCTGCCAAGATCCTGTCTTCTACACAACTCTTAAAAACGCAGAGGCCCTAATGGTGGAAGGTTGGCCATCCCTGCTTTACAACATAGGCCAGTATGTCCCAAAAAAATTCGACCCATGGCTCCCTTGACCATTAGCGACCCTTGGCCACGGCTGCCCATTACATTATGTTGATGCCTACCAATTGGCATTGCATTGTATTCCAAAAGGATTCTGTGGCACTCCGCAGCTCCCCTGGCTGGTTTCCGCAGCTCCCCTGGGAGCCACGCTTCCCAGTTTGGGAACCACTGACATAGGCAAGTGTCAGTCTAGCTTTGTTGGTTGGAAATGCAGCAGCATTGCTGTGTGTGTAAGCCATCCCTAATGAAGTCAGTATAAGGTTGTAGCTTCTGCATGAAGAAGAAGTCCCAGCTCAGCAGGAGAAAGGAACCATTATGGCTAGGCTTACCAGGTCTCCAACTGGGACAGAGTGCTAGACCTTTAGGAGAAGGAATGTGGCCAGGTGTAGCTTGTTAAACCTTAGAGCACAATCCTAGGCATGTCTACTCAGAAGCAAGCCCCTAGGATTGTGCTCTAAGGTTTAACAAGCTGCACCTGCCCACATTCCTTCCCCTAAAGGGCTACACTCTGTCCCGGGAAGAAATCTGGTAAGCCTAGGCATAGTGATATGTCAAAAATTAGGCCTGCCTGAGACTAGCAGGAACTTTGGTCAATGGCATTTGTATATGCATTTGCACTAGTGCATTTGCACTAATAATGTTTTGATCAATACAAATTGGTTTGGTCTCACTCACTCTACTCTTAATAAGATCCCTTTCCAGGTCTGATCAACCTGTTGAATTTGGGCATAACAATTGGTGGAGGATTGTGGTGAGGGAGAATAGTAGTGATATCTGTAGTACGATTGCCTGTGGCAGTGGGTGATTTGATAGCTCGTGTTCATGTTAAACATCCAGATCCATAGGTCAAACCAGCCTTAAATGGAATTTGGAGGTTAGGAACCAGCCTCCATAAATAACCGGTTAAGCTATAGTTAGGGGCAATGTTTTTTGGTAATAGCGAAATAAAAAACACATAGAACCACTTTCTGCACAACCGTGTGTGTCCCCCCCCCCCAAAATCTGCAAAAAATTACAAATTTCTAACACCTCTACATATTGGTAATAACTGTGGCTGCATCTGCTGACACTATACCACCTATATACCTACCTTGTACACCTAAAGTGATTATTAAAGCGATTATAATTTATAAAAATGGAATAAAAATACATAAAAATGGAATAAAAATACATAACACCTCTTTCAGCAATTTTATTTTAGAAAACATCCAAATTTGCTTTTTGAAAACACCATTTTGGACTGCCTCTAGCAATAGTTATAGGTTGGATTAGCCTCAAATGGTAAAAGGATAGGAAAATTATAAAGCATTACAGAAAAGCACATGACTAGTTGTAGTAAAACCCAGATTGCAACTGCTTTAGAATGCAGATTTGGCCAAGTCAGTGCCGTTAGTGTCCCATGTGCTTTTCCCTGGGTGTAGGTAGAAAAATTTGGTCATGGCCAGTTTTAGAATGCTGACCACCCTCTCCTGAAGGGCAGGAGAGAAGTTGCAGGGTGAGTGATTCCTATTTTAAGTGGATTTTGGGGAGGGTAGAAGCCAGCCTCCATAAACAACTGGTTATTGTGGGCACAAAATTAGCTTCCAAATGAAAAAAACTTTTCTTTTCCGAACAATAGGACTCTGTTGCTGAGAGTGTGTTAGGATGTTGAAAAAGAAGGATGGGGTGGATGTGCAGGGGGGGGGGGGGAGAGAATGAAGGCACAGGAAAAGGCTGCGCCTTTATAATCAGCCCAGATTATAAAGGCATTATAATTCTGTAAGACATCTTGCTCTCATGATGTGGGGGAAGAGGTTGATAGCACTCATGCTAGACTCAGGGAGGGGCTGTAGCTGCTCGGAGCACCTGATTTGCATATAAAAGGTTGTCGGTTCCGGCCCTTCCCTTGCATCATGAGGAAGAGGTGGGAAAGGCCCACATCTGAAATCCTGGAGCGCAATGTGTAGGCAATATATTGAGCTGAATGGGCCAATGGTTGATTCTGTAAACGGCAGTTTCATATGTTGCTATTACTCTTTGCTGTATCCAGAGGCTCTTTAACCCCCCCCCCCATCATCATCATCATATTTGGAAAATGAGGGAAGGCTGATTGAAAACTAGCTCCTTCAGACACTTAATTCTGCCTTCATGAAAAGTGGGGCAGCTTTTGTCCACAACAAATAGAGTTGTCTGCTTATTATGGACAGAACTCCTCAAATATGAACCCTCATTACTACGAGCCCTAACCAGTCACAGATGCCATTACAGTAGGGAGGTATGCAAATATTATATATATATATATATATATATGGTTGGTCTACACAGGGTGGAGGAGATAAGACTTCCCAGGCCTGTTTTCCATATGCAGCCCATTTTCCTCCTCCACCAGCCAATTCCCCTTCCCACTAATCTAGCAGATAAAGGAGCCTATACAATGCTTTCTTGTTTTCACATTACACCCTGTACAGGTTTGTCCACTTTCCACAACAAAGGCTGTGGAAGTCACCAGTTGCCTGAGGACTTGCCAAATTATGCAGCTCCACAGTTTGTCATCACTGTGGCCCAACGTTTCTGTCAGTAGCTTAAGATACTATTAGCATGGTGAATGAGAATAACTCTAGAGCAGGGGTTCTCAACCTTTGGAGGCCCGGGTACCCCCTATCATCACGGTCCAATTTTCTGAAGTACCCCCTGCTAATCAGCTGCTAATTAATTGGATTAATCAATTAATTAATTAGGTAATTAATCGTAAAATAAAAAGTACTAAAACAATTTTAAATGTGAAAAATGTCTTATTTAACCATGTGTGTGTGTGTGTGTGTGTGAGAGAGAGAGAGAGAGAGAGAGAGAGAGAGAGAGAGATGTGCAAGGATCTCTTTTTTTCTCCAAGTCACACTTCCCAAAATCAGCTCCTCCCTCCCCCACCCCACCAAAGTACATTTTCCAAAGTACAAAAATAAGCCCAAAACCAAAATCAGAGAGATAGAAGGGCTCCGAAAATAATTACAATTTAAAATCCATGTTAATGAACACTTAATTAGCTGCTGATGGGGCAGATAAGGGGCAGGGCTTGGCGTACCCCCAGAAAGAGGTCCGCGTACCCCTACGGGTACCCGTACCACAGGTTGAGAACCCCTGCTCTAGAGTAAATTGCATAGAGTCTCCAGCCCAACAAAATACATATTTTATCTGATTTAAGGATTTTTGAAGTCTACGCTATCATTCCAAGGCTTTCTGTAGCATAAATGATTTGTGGTTTGAAAGGCCAGACATCCTGAAATGAATCTATGGTGTGATCCCCCAACCATAGAGACTGCTGCACTCTAGTTTACTGATACTACCCTGACACAACCCTATTCCAGTCTGGATTCAAAACAGTTTAGTTCCACTGACTTTGCTAGACCTAACTGGGCTGAAATCCAAGAACTTCAGTTTTAAGTTTTAACTCGGTTGTTTATTGAGCTGACAAATGGTTTAAGTAGTTTATGGATTATAGCCATAGTGCAGTTTTTTTTAATAAACTGACAAGTGTCATGTTAAAGTATATTACAATGCATGAAATCAGAGTATATAAAAACTTCAGATTAAAAGTAAGTGGTTGAGAATAGCAATCTAATCTTAATTCTGTGGAAGTAAAAAAAAACACAACCTAGAACTCTCCTAGAACCCTGAAGTTAAGAGCTTGCAGTCCACAATCAGCTTAATCCAGGAGTGCTTGATGACTAGAGTAGGACTAATATCAGAGGGGTTGCTAGATTATATTCAAGTAGGTCAATTCTGTGAATGTTTACTTGCAAATTAACCCTTCTGAGTTTAGTCAGGCTTACTCCAAAGTAAATATGATTATTCCAGGGCTTACTCCCAAGTATTCACATTTACTTAGGAATAGGGGCCAAATTAAGGCCAGCGGGTGGCGCAGTGGGTTAAACCGCTGAACCACAAGCTGTCGATCGAAAGGTCGGCAGTTCGAATCCGCGACGGGGTGAGCTCTCGTTGCTTGGCCAGCTCCTGCCAACCTAGCAGTTCCAAAGCATGTTAATGCGAGTAGATAAATAGGTACCGCTTGCGGGAAGGTAAACAGCGCTCCGTGTTCCAGCCGCATGCTACGCGCTGCGGCAAGGAGAGTCATGCCGGCCACATGACCACGGAGGCGTCTTCGGACAACACTGGCTCTTTAGCTTTGAAATGGGGATGAGCACCACACCCTAGAGTCAGACACGACTGGACTTAATTGTCAGGGGTCACCTTCACCTTTTTTAGGGGCCAAATTACTAGACACAGATTTCAATTGTATTATGTGATTAAAAGCCATGTAAAAAAAAATTGTAGAAGTAAAAACATGAAAAACAAACTAAAAACAAGGGTTTAAAACCACAAAAATTACAGGATACAGGTTTTAAACCCTTGTTTTTAGTTTGTTTTTAATGTTTTTACTTCTATGAAAATTTTTTAGGTAAAGGTATCCCTTGACAATTAAGTCCAGTTGTGTCCGACTCTAGGGAGCGGTGCTTATCTCCATTTCAAAGCCGAAGAGCCAGCGCTGTCCGAAGACGTTTCCATGGTCATGTGGCCGGCATGACTCAACACCAAGGCACAGTGGCGTTCCTGAGGTAGGGGCTCGACAGTAAGTCGCGCTCCGACCTACTACCGCGTTCACGAACCGGAGCGAGGAGGTCCCGCCCCCTCGCCATTGGAGCCATTCCGCACAGCGAAGCCGAACGGAAGGAGACCCTGCCCATTTGGCTTCGCTGTGCGGAATGGCTCTGACGGCGAGGGGGCGGGACCTCCTCGCTCCGGTTTGTGAACGCGGTAGTAGGTCGGGGCGCGACTTACTGTCGACCCCCTACCTCAGGAATGCCACTGCCAAGGCGCATGGAACGCTGTTACCGTCCCGCTGACGTGGTACCTACTTGCAATTTCTTGCTTTCGAAAAATTTTACATGGCTTTTAATCCCGTAATACAATTGAAATCTGTGTCTATTATCGCTGACCATGAATCTTTCAAATTGTACTGCAGGCCAATTTACTTATTATGTTAATTGTGTCATTGGTCCTGACCTGTTTGGGCTTCTGTTTTTGCTTAAACAGGAGCCATGGAAAGATGATTGGATTAGGACCATGATGTGGGGGAAAAGGAAATTTAACCCCCAATCCAGATCCCTCTTGAAGGCTGCTATTTTCTCGGGCAGGAAAGCTTCTTGCAAAGGACAAATAGAAGCTGTGAGGGAAGGATGATCTAGGCTGAGACTATGGCAGGGACAAAGGGTTAAAGACCCCTCTTGCCTGAGGCGGTTTTTGTTGTTGTCGTTAAAGGCTGTGAGGTACTGCAGACGTTGCGAAGTGAAGTGAAGACTACCTTCGCTTTGCGTTGCACCACACTGCTTCCCATCTATACAGACCAGGGGGAGGGGTTTGGATGGCTCACCTCACTGCCATCTTTTCAGCCAATCAGAATCGAGCTTTTTCAGACTCGATTCTGATTGGCTGTTTGCTTCCCTTCGCATCCCACCGCACCGAATTCGCCTGCTGATTGGACAAAGTTCAATATTTTCATCTCCTCTCGTACGGCACCACAGCTCACGTGCATTGCCGCGCGAAGGAGGAGAGTGCAGGACACACTGCAGGCAAGCAGTCGCATGGCGCTGCTTCTTCTCAGCACTTCATGTCATGTCGCAGGCAGTGTGTCATGTCATGTGACATGTCATGTTGCAGCCTTAAGAATATTTATATTATATAAAGCTTTTCAACAGGAGTAGTTCACAAAGCAGTTTACGTAGTAAAATAAATGATTCCCCGTCTCCAAAGGGTTCACAATCTAAAAAAAATACAGAAGCGACACCAGCAATAGCCACTGGAAAGACGCCATGCTGGGGTGAAGAGGGACAGTTGCTCTTCCCCTGCCAAATGTAAGAGGACACCACTTTGAAATGTGCCTCTTTGCCCGGTTAGATGGGGTTGTACCAATCTGGATTTCCCCCCTGCACAGCTCCTGTTTAAGCAAGAAAAAACAAGCACATCATGGCCAAAAACATAACACGTAACGTGTGGCTTAATAAGCACACTACTTAAAACTAAACTACTGTATATATTAAAAAAACAATCCCCCCCATTTTATTTTTTTACTACAGGTTGCAAGCTTCTCTATTTTTCTTTGTCCAAAGTTCCAGGGATATTACCGTATTGTCTCGAGTATAAGACGCACCTGATTATAAGACGTACCCTTAAAGTTTGGTGCTATTAAAAAAAATTTAATTAAATCACTGGCATTAAATTGCAACAGCCTGATTATAAGATGCACCCCTAGTTTAAAAACTTAAATTAGGAGAAAAAAGTGAGTCTTATACTCAGACCAATACGGTATATAAGATGAGAGTGGGGCATTTCCCTTTTGCTTCTAGCTGCCAGTTCTCCTTTCTGATTCACGTCTCTGTCTCAGGACCCCCCCCCCCAAAAGCTACAGAGAAAAGTTTGCACAGTATTACTATAAATGGGTCTTGGTCTCTGTCTTGCCTCTTCCCCATCCCCAGTTCCCACGGGCACTGAATGACAAGACAATTTGATCGTGTTTAAGTGAGTTAACCAAGCCAACCTTTTTGGCAAGTGCCGAGTATGAGACAGGGTCACTCTACTGAAGGTGATGGCACCCCACTGTGCCTTCAAATCTACGGAGGCAAGGAGCAGGGACATGCATGGCAGAAAGGAGGGAAGCGAAGCTAGCAGGAGTGCAGGCCTGACTCTGTGCCTGGAGGGGGCAGAATTCATGTGTTCGGGACTAGTACTAGAACTAGAACTTGTGGACTAGAACCACCAACGGAGCCAGGTGCATAATAGTGGTTCAGGGGCAGATGCGTACTCAATATTAAGCAATATGATGCCTCTGAGCCAGCGGTAGCGCAACCCGGAATGTCACTTGATGCCTCCTTGGGTCCTCTGCCTCTACAGGCTGAACCCAGGAATTTATTTTCAGCACCAGAGCAGAGCTCACAAGCCTTTCATATTCCTCATTTGGCCCTCCCCTCAAACGTTCAATCTCATTTCAGCCGCCTAGTTTAGAGAGGGAAACCTTCTTTTTGGAACTACTGGGAGCCAGAAACTCTTGTGATCTGTGCAACCCACTCAGGGATCTAGCAGTGGATCCTGAGCTACCTTCTGCTCCTAAGCCCTCATGTGCCTGTCTTTTGTAGTGGACACAGCATTGAGCGCCCAGCGCGCCTCGTACTGCAAATTACACAGTACTTCCAATGTTGCTTTGCTATGATTCTAAGGTTTCTCTTCTTTTTTCTGCATCTTCTGAGCAGATGCAAAACCACATCTGCATTCTTTCTCTTTCTGTCCCCTTCTGTCTCTTCCCACTGGAATCTTTCCTGGGCTTCACATTTTGGAGAGAGGCCACACTTTCTTTCAGGAATGATGCAAATTGGCCACAAGATTTCACTTTTCCCATTCTCGTCTCCTCCTTCTGCCCCACTCATCTTCAGCACTGGACCACAGACTGGACGTTTGGAGAATCTGTCTGTGTGTGGTAAAGATACTGTTCTAGAAGGTGGTTCTAGGTCATCTCAGTGTAATTTTTCTCTAATGGAACCCATCTTTGTGGAGATTGGCAGTTCTGGAGAAAAACAGGAAGTGTAATGAAAAACATTTTATGAATTAAAAAAAAACATTTTGCAGTAATGCTAAAGATCACAATATTGAATGCACACACCAAACTGCTTCTTCTAACTACAGTATTTATTGCTTACAACTTGCTAGAAAAACCTAGGATAAAAAAAAAACTAAGATTGGTGAAATAATAGGTACAAATTAACTGAATGAAGGCCATCGCCACTGGTTCATCTGGGCCTAGGACTGTTCAGACCCATGAAGCTGTCACATAGACTCAACCATTCACACAAGTCTCTCTGCTGCAAAAGCGAGACTGTTTCCTGTCTACTGTACTTACTTACATGGCCTGTCTCACCCTGAAGCCTTCTGGGATTTCCTCTTAAAAGGACAGTACACAAGACACAAGGCCTTTACTGCTCCATTGTGTCACGTCCAATGGATAAAGACAAGGTGGTTTATTGTTTTCCATCTTCTATTGTTTTCCAATTCTTCTATACACAGAATTCTCTGCAAACAGTGAGGTTATTTTATTAACCATTCTCATATGAACGAGTTATCATTCTCAGCTTAGAAGGTGCGTTGCATACTGGTGACGGCTGTCCAATCAGCAATAACTGACTTGAATCGCGACTCTAATTCTGTATTCCCACACCAGCCAGCTGAACATTCTTGACGGTGCTCCCTGTGCGCACTTTCCTGAGAATAAGCCCCAGCAAAGTGGGACTTACTTCTGAATAAAAGAGCATGGGATTGCACTGTAAGTCTCCCAGCAAGCAGTTATGCAGCTTTTCAACTACTTCCAGGTGACCTGGAAAAGAAAATATAGGTGGGCCCCCATATCCGCTGGGGATATGTTCCAGGCCCCTCCGTGGATACTTGAAACCGTGGATAAGAGCGAACACCCCCTCCATGGTTTCCTGAGGGCCGCCCCCCCCCCGCCTCCCCTGCAGGCAGGCATGCTTGCCCCCCCCCAGCTCTTATTTTTCTTTCAGCAAGCTTTGTTTCTTCCTTAAAACAAACAGAGAAGCAGCCTCCATTGCAGGCAAGTAGAACAAGACTAAGTCCTAGAGAGGCTCTGCAAGGTTTCTGTTAGCCTCTGGCTGCTTCTCCTGTTTCTTTAAGGAAGAAACGAAGCTTACTGGGAAAAAAGTAAAAGCCTGGGGGGGTCCCCACGATCCGTGGATAACTGAAACCGTGGATAGCGAATCAGTGGATACGGGGGCCCACCTGTAGTTTAATATTACGTGTCCCTTGTAGTCTATTTTGTACCACTGCCCAGATTGGACCTAGGTTACTCCATCACTCTGCCCTGTTATGCAACTGTTCCTGTGCATTGTTCTGTTCTGATCTGTCCATGGTGGCATCAGTCACAGAATGTGTATTCCTTCCAGCATCCTCGTTGTTGTGGAGTTATGCTTGAAATGACACAGGCAGTGTCTATAAATGCCTCCCATGCGTTTATCATGTCTCTCTCCATTCTCATTTTCTCAGAGATGTAGGTCTTGTCTATGTTGAATTTGTAGTTTGGCCCTGGGCATGCTCCTGTGAAATGGATTCATCTGCCTATCATGTCTTGGTCTTTTTGTCATTCACTCTGAATGCAGACTTTTGCTTTCATGCAAAATTTGGTTTTGTAGCAGAGGCTATCAGCCTTGAATATTGCCCTTGTTAAAGTATTCTTACACTGAAATGTTCTTTTAGTTCACGTTACAATACTTGCAAGGAGCAAGAAACAGCTTTTCTTCAGTGTTTCAACTGCACTGTTTCCAATGCTATTGAAACCAGCATAGGAATCCCAGTATTTGTTGCTCTGTTAGAATAAAGTAGGGGAATAAGTATATAGTTCTAAGCAACAGAGTCGATCTGGGTTGAGAAAAGGTGGGCAACATCTGCTTACTGAGTTATAGCTACAGTATGTGATGGGCCCCCATCAAGCTGCACCCTTGTGCAGCAACCGGAGCTGCGTGCAAAGAGCCATGTTAGAAAAGTAGCCGTCATTCTGTTCAGCTTTTTGGCAGGGTGAGGTGGAACTAAATCTAGTCACTCCGCTACCCCAAACAGCTGATTGGTGCTATTATTGATTAGCCCTTGTAGCTGATTCAAAGGAAGGAACTGCATGTGGAGCAATGCTTGTACACATGATTCCTTATCCAACTAGGGCTAGGCACGCAGAAGCCGGCTGCCGCATGCGTATGGCCCGTGGCTTGATCAGGGCGGATATAAATACCCTCTCACTTCCTGAGTGAGATACTGATTCCGCTTCGAAAAGTAAGCTTCATAGCAGAGTGGGGATTCAACGTTGGCTTCCTGTCTCCAAATCCAGTATGCTGTAGGTTTCTTTGTTTAGACCCAAGTCTGCTCTGATCACATATAAGCAGGTGAGGGCACTTTTCGTTGACTTATTTTATGGATTTTTATCCCACCTTTCCAACCCAAGGGTGGCTAACAATATACTGTATTTAAACACAATTAAAACCATCAACTTTAAAACAGAGTAATTTAACAGTTCTTCGAAGAATACAGCAGATCAGCAGCACCTAAAATATCAGCACCATAAGAACATCTCCACACTGTCTAAAAGTAAAACGTTTGCTTGAACCCAAAAGTTTTGACCTGGAGGCAGAAGGCCATGCAAGAAGGGGCAAAACGGACCTCCCTAGGCTCACAGGGTAGTCCCTCTCCTGTGTGCCAACCAAATGCATATTAGATGTTGATGGGACATAAGAGAGAATCTCTCCAGCAGATTCAGGTGGCCCTTCAGGTAAGTCTGTCCCAAGAACAATTTTTTGAGCAAACGGGACCAATTTTTTGAGCAAACGTGGTTTATCTATGCACCACAGATTCTCTTCGCTTTCCCCCTAGCTCAAGGGGTTCTCAACCTGTGGTACGAGTACCCCTAGGGGTACGCGGACTAACAGCAGGGGTTACGCCAGAGCCTGCCCCTTATCAGCATCACAGTAGTTAATTACTTGTTAATTAGAACTTAAATGCAGTCCCTCGTCTGTCTGACTCTGACTCTCACACACAGTTAAGTAAGACATTTTTTCACATTTAAAATTGTTTTAGTACTTTTTTATTTAACAATTAATTAGCTAATTAATTGATTGATTAATCCAATTAATTAGCAATTAGCAGGGGGTACTTCAGAAAATTGGACTGTGATAGGGGGTACCCGGGCCTCCAAAGGTTGAGAACCCCTGCCCTAGCTGGACTCTAATACCAGAAGTGAGCCTGGAGGGCAGAAAAGGGCCAGGGGGGAAGGAGAGGCCACGAGAGCTAAGCTGCAGGAGTGATGAGAGTTCATCCCACCACACCTTTGGGACTTTTTTGTTCCAGAAATATTATTCTCGTGCGCGTGCGCACACACCTGCTTTATATACAATTGGGGTAGATCCATGACATTTTGCTTCTTGGAGCAGCAAATGGCACCCCATCCCTTTCTCTTTTTCTGTGAAAAGCACACGCCCCAGTTCCTTCCATGCTTTCAAATTCCCTTCCTAACAGAAAAGGAACAGAGGGGATGCGAAAAAGCAATAAGTCACTTTCTTTTCCAGGCCGTGATGGAGAGGGTGCTGAGTGGGCTGCTACGCTGCCTCTAAGAACTGGCCCACAACCAGCCCACAGTGGGCTGCTTCGCCCTGCTTCATAGTAGGGACAACCCTGGATTCAGGTTTAAACAAATGGGTGTGCTACTGTTGTGTATGGTTTGAGCTTTATATACAGTATATGGGGAATACTTAATTGAATATGAATGTACTTTGTATGTACTGTATATGAATGAAAGGGTAATTAGGTCCGAGGAGAAATCTGACGACAGAAAGGCAGTATATAAATACAGATGATGATGATGATGATGATGATGATTCACACACTATTATACAGCCTTTATCACACCCATCATGTAATAGGAGACGACTATAAAGTTCATGTTTACACACACAATGGGCCTATAGTCATCCCAATGAGCTTTGTGGCTAAGTGTAGATTTGAACACAGGCCTCCCTGGTCCTGGTCCAGCACTCTAACCACTATACCACATGGGTTCTCAAGATGGGTGGTTTTTCAGAGGTCAGGTTTAAATTCAAGACCTTTTAGGTCCAACACTTTCTTGGACCACATGGGCTATATGTGAAAAGATGGATTACTGAAGAGGCGAGAAGAGCCTAAGAATGGAATTCAATGCAGCCTGTGGTTTTCACTCCCGTTGCTGGCGTTTTTCAGTACTGTAAGTGGATCAGAAATCAGATGCATCAGGACATTTAATGCCTCACGTTGAGGAGAGAATGAGATGACACTGCCGACCGTGTCAGATTTTGCGGGAAGTCTAAGCTACGCCTTGAGTCTTTCTCTTGTGCTTTTGGCAAGCCAGCAAGTAAATTAATGAACTGGAGCACCATCAATCATTTAAAGATTATTTGACCTCTGGATCTTTTGATGTTATATTTCATTAATGAATGCCATTAAGGGGTTTCCGTTTCACCCTGAGCCTCACGCATTTTGCTCTGAAGCCAGGTCTTAATTTTAGATGTTCTTTTAATTGGTTAAACCCTGGTAATGTTTCAGCATGCCAACTAGTGAATTCTGATTCCTCTTTGATAAGCTCCATTACTGAAAATGGCCTGTATGGGCAATAGCGCCTCTATTACCTACCACATCTTATCCCACTTGGCTTTTTTCTTTCAAACCATGCTGTGGAATGACGATAAGATGAGAACTGTTCATTATGATCACATACACTTCCATATGCCAACTGTTAAAGAGCATCTAAATACAACGAAAGGAAGAGTGTAGGAACGGTATTAGGGCAGTGGTTCCCAAACGGTTTAGCACCGGGACCCACTTTTTAAAACGACACTCTATCAGGACTCACCTAGCTTTACGAGACTTTAAAAAAAGGTGATCTAGAAAAAAATAATATTTTTATTTACAAGTAATATTTTATTTATTTGCAAAAAACCTCAATCCATTTCTTGTAATGAGGCAGCCCTAATGAATAACCTCAAGGCTTGAGGGGCTTAATTATGTGACCCAGACTTCACCTGCCCCCACTACCTGTCATTGACAGACTTGTGGGGGAGGGAACACTATAAAAGACGCTCAAACGTTTATCTCCCTATACAGTATTTACACAAGCTTGCAAACTGCAGGAGCTCAGCTCTTTGCAAGGCAATTAGCAGCTATCTGATTTTTGAACAACCTCTGGGCATTATCTGATCCTTCCATTACCCATCATTGTAGGCTCTGTGGGACCCACCAGAAGTCAGGTCGCGGCCCACCAAGTGGGTCCTGACCCACAGTTTGAGAAATGCTAATCCAGGATACAATCCACCATGAGTTCTCCTGCACAAGTACCATTGAAAAGAATGGGAGCTTCTCAAGATCACTTAGGTGGTCTGTAGAGAAAAGGTGGGTTGGGTCCAAGCACACCTTTTCCAACAAATGATGGGTAGCATTGATCATACATTCAGTAGTGAGAGGCTGCAATGGGAATGCAGCACAACTTGCCATATCATCACATTTCTATAGACTCTGAACCATCAGAGAGATCAGGACCATCATCTGGATTAGAAATCTCAAGTATTCAAATAGATAAATGTTAAGTAAAGGCATTCTTCAACCAAATCTCTGCACATAATTTATAGAAAGCAAAAGGTGGAAGAAAGAAAAAGCAAAGAATTACCAAACCTTGTAATTGCAAAGAAAAATTCCTTGGATCAAAATGCAGATCTGGTTGTAAATGCTGAAAATAGCCCCTGTAGAACATATTAACTATGCATGAACTATGCAATATTAAAGCAAAACATTAATAGAAAGATTAATTTTGCAACCAAATGGCAAGCACAACCAAACTAAGCACACTTTCCTAGCTCTATTGAACACAGTAGGACTTACTTCTGAGTAAACATGTATAGCAGGGGTTCTCAAACTGTAGTACGGGTACCCCTATGGGTACGCGGACATGTTGCTGGGGGTACGCCAAGCCCTGCCCCTTATCTGCCCCATCAGCAGCTAATTAAGTGTTAATTAACATGGATTTTAAATTCTAATTATTTTCGGAGCCCTTCTGTCTCTCTGATTTTGGTTTTGGGCTTATTTTTGTACTTTGGAAAATGTACCTTGGTGGGGTGGGAGAGGGAGGAGCTATTTTTGGGAAGTGTAACTTGGAGGAAAAAAGAGATCCTTGCATAGCTCTCTCTCTCTCTCTCTCTCTCTCTCTCTCTCTCTCTCTCTCTCTCTCTCTCACACACACACACACACACACACACACACACACACACACACACAGGAGTTAAATAAGACATTTTTCACATTTAAAATTGTTTTCGTACTTTTTCATTTAATGATTAATTACCTAATTAATTAATTGATTAATCCAATTAATTAGTAGTTAATTAGCAGGGGGTACTTCAGAAAATTGGACCGTGATATGGGGTACCCGGGCCTCCAAAGGTTGAGAACCCTTGATGTATAGGATTGTGCTGCTCATGAATATAATGGTTACCTGATGACTTTATAATGGGCCAATTTAACAATATAAAAGTGTGTTTATTTGGATAAATAGTCATCTGACAAATTCTTTTCTTTCTGTCTTTTCCAAACAGCTAATATGCCGCCTGAGGATTATCCTAACCGGCTTGGTGATGTAGTGGATTTTATTCAAGCCACTATAAAAAGACTGAAGAGATCACCAGATAAACCTACTCCGTTTTTTTCTAAACGGGAAAGAAACCGGCAAAATGCAGCAAAAAACACAAATAATTCCAGCAGCAGGAAGGGACGGAGAGGTCAAAGGGTCAAAAACCGGGATTGTGTCTTAACTGAAATACATTTAAATGTGACTGACTTGGGTTTGGGATACACCACCAAAGAGGAGCTGATTTTCCGGTACTGTAGTGGTTCATGCGAGTCCGCTGTAACCCTGTATGACCAAATTTTGAACAATTTGACCCAAAATAGAAGATTGGTCAGTGACAAAATCAGACCACAGCCTTGCTGCAGACCCATTGCTTATGATGATGACCTTTCATTTTTGGACGATGACCTATCAACTTACCATATACTGAAAAAACATTCCGCTAAAAAATGTGGATGCATCTAACGTCCTTTTGTGTTTGGACACTGCTAGGGTATTGCATTCCTGATAAAATGGCAAAGAAGGGACCAGGGCTCCCAAGGAGATGGAACGATGGGTAGAGTGAAAGAAGAGGACCAAGCATACAGGAAAACGATGTTTGTGGGAGCCTGGTTGGTTGAAATCCAGCACAGGATAAGTGGAGAAGATACAACCATTGGAGTTTTTTTTGTTTGTTTGTTTCTACAGGAAGGCAAATAATAGGCATCGATGCTCAGGGGCAGAGATCCAGGATGGATGGAGTTCAAATGGTTACCTACACCATTTGCTTTGAGGTGATCCACCGTTGGCAATACTTGGCTAGGCAGGTGCTTAACAACACAACTTCTGTTTGATAACTTGCTTCCCCCCCCCACCCCCCAGTTCTAGAATTGGAAGGAAAAACCAACTACCCCTGAAAATAATCACAATATATGGGCACAATTTGGACTTCATGTTTAAGGGAGGGTGAACAGTGGTAATTTAAGGGTTTCATGATTTATAGCCAGCTAGGCCACAATGTTCCAAAAACAAGAGGTGGTGAAGTCTGAGATAACTCTTATACACAAAAGTATTATTAATTATACTTTCTGGCACAACCACTACTTTCCAATTATTGCCCCCAACTTTTTGACCAATTGCTTATTCCACCAAGGTGGAGGCTCTGTCCCAGCCTATCCATAACTGTATAGATCAGTGGTTCTCAAACTGATGGGTCGCAACCCACCAGGAAACTCGGATGCAGTCGCTAGCCCTTTAAGGGGGGTGGCGACATGCGGTGATGACATCAGCAACATCCCGCAGCTGGTGGGGGAAAGGGTGTTTTTTTACTTACCGGCGGTCTGCCAGCTCTCTGGAGGGTGTAAGGAGCTCGCAGCCGCCTTCAGATCAGCATCCTGAAGTGATCAAGACCCACTTCTACTTTCGGATAAAAAACGGAAGTGGGTCTTGAATTGCTTCAGGGAGCCAATCTGAAGTGCAGGGAGGCCCGCAGAAGGGGTCACGGGGCTCTCTGCACCCTCCAGAGGACTGGTACAACCCCCAATAAGTTAAAAAAAAACCTTTTTCATGGTGGTGGTGTGATCCCAGGAGCTCCGCCGCCATTGTCGGCCCACCCCAGCAAAGACTTACAACTTCCCCAACTCGTGGGGAGAACTTTGAGAACCGCTGGTATAGACGGAACAAATGCAATGCCTATATGAGGCACACCTTCACTACCTGTTACAGGTGAAGATCCTAGAGGCAGAGCAGACAGAAACATGGAAGAACTTAAGAAGCAAGGTTGAAGAGAAGGCAATCCCAGCAACAGGAGGCAAAGGTCGTAGATTTGCAAGGGGAGAATAAGGCATGTTTGGGAAGCAGGGCATGAGAAGACTTGTTCTCCACTGAGGTGTGGTTGTTTAAAGCAGTGTATTTCAAAATTCGTGCCCCCAGGTAACCCTTCCACATCAGTTTGTCTGCCAAGGGAGCCCTGTTTGTTGGAAAGAATTTTGGGACATGCTCTCAGTAGAGTACAGACAGGTTGCTTAGCTGCCACCTGATATGGCTGTGAGTGCACCTGAGAATTCACTTAACAGCTGCAGCTGTGTATATGGTAGACAACATGGTAATGGGTTGCATCCCAAGGTTCCCTTGCTCTGAGGAAGGAAACCTTCAGAAGCAACTCATGGTCTTTCAGGGAACAGGTCTGCCATTACTGAGTTTCTCACGGAGGATAAAATTCAGATGAGCCCCAGGGTTCCTGGGCATACCGTTTGAAACCACTGCTTTAATGGGTTGCTGTCAAGGGTACCTAATTTCAGCCACTCTTTCCCATGCTGGCAGGATAATATGAGAGCTGTTCCTTCCGGCACCCCCAGGGTAACATGAGAAGTCCCATAGCATGCAAGAGCAGGCCATGCCACAGCCCCTCCCCATGCCATTGTCGGTCTTCAGAAAACAGCGGAGCGAGGAGCTGCAGTGGGAGCCCCCTTCCATGTGGTCCTGGGCTTCTCCTGTCAGAGGCGTCGCTCCGGTAGGGGCAGGGCTGTAAGTTTTGCTCGGTCAGAGTCCCGTTTACCGAACGAGCAGGAGGCGGCCCCGCCCCCTCACTGTCAGAGCCAGTCCCCTGCGGAGAAAGCAGCAGGCAAGAGACCCTGCCTGCTGCTTTCTCCGCAGGGGACTGGCTCTGACAGTGAGGGGGCGGGGCCGCCTCCTGCTCGTTCGGTAAACGGGACTCCGACCGAGCAAAACTTACAGCCCCGCCACTACCGGAGCGACGCCTCTGTCTCCTGTTACTTCTGGGCTACTCCTCTCCTGGGCTCCCTGGGTTATCCTCTCCTGGGCTACCCCTGTTACGGGGTAGTGGACCTGTTGAAGATTCCACGGTACCAGAGTAACTTGAGTCCAGGCCTAAGATGTTAGCAGAAATATTTTTAGAATATATATGAGGGACAAGCCAGAAATATTTTTGAGTTAGCAGAAGTGCTACACGGCCTTAAAATCGAATCCCAACAAAACTGTTGCCAAGGGAAGGGGCTGATCTGGTTATTCTGGTTCCCCCCCCTTTTTTTTCCTCCAAGACTGACATCCTTTAAAGTCCAGTTATTTCTTGTTCTCTGAGAAGACAAGTTGTGTTTTTAATCACTTATTTCTGTCTCGGCTACACCATGAAAAAACATGTGGATCTTTTTGAGGGTGTTTTTGTTTTTTGGTTTACAAAAGGACTTAATTACTTAATTAACTACATTTCGATATGGGGTCGTCATGAGTAAACAGAGACTACTTGATGCAATGCATCCAGTCAGAGACAAATCTAGAGAAAATATTTATTGAGATTTAAGTTATTATGATTATTATTTATTACAGTTCAGTCATGAGTTTCCTTTCCTTTATTTATTAAAGCTTCTTTCTTCAAAACAGGTGCCAAAGTTACAATGAGACAGTGACGCTGGGAACAAAGGTTCATGGTTGTTGTTTAAGTATTTAGAACCAATAACAGAAAAGCAAACATTTAGCAAAAAAAAAAAAATCACTTACTTTACCTTTTGAATGCAAAGAGTCTCAAAACGATTTGCCCTGTTCTGCAGTACTTCTATACCTCCTCCCACTCCCCCCCCCCGGTGATGGGCCCTGCACCAAAACTCATCCACCAGTTACAAGTCAGTATGATGACCCACCCACCAATGAGCTACTGAGGACTTTAGAGACAAGGGTTTAGTCTTTAGACTATCATCCCAATCCAGCGAGGAAGATCTGGTTGCAAAAACAGGGTTATGAAATCCAATTTTGCATTCACATTATGGTGCTAATCTGGGACCCACTGAAATAGCTAGATGCGTGTTTTGATGGGGATGTGAATGTTCATTTCCATTTAGGGGTGCATGTACCGGTACTTATGCCTGATTACTGCTGGGGCCCCTGTCCTTCATTAACAGCGCAATTCTGCTGGGATGCACCGGCCGGCCTAAACAGTTGGCCACTTCATCCTAAGTAGGATGTGGCCCGCGCCTGCGGAGCTGGGGCACACCTTGGAAGAAAGGGATGTTCGTCCCTTTCTCCTGGTGTCAGCCCCAGCGGGCCCAATGGGCCTCCTCAGATGTGCGCAAGCTATTTTGCTGGTGCACACCCAGGGAGGATATGTACTGTAAGGCTGGCCAGGCCCGACAAGGGGGTTAGGATATTGGCGGAGCACGCTGCCGATATTCATGCCCCCTCCCTGACCTGGCCAGCCAATCGCCCCCTCCCCAGCCTCCCTGACCTGTCTTCCCCATGCCCTCCCGCTGCCTGATGCAGGTCTTACCTGTTTCCCGTCGGCAGAGCGAGCGGTGCAGGCCTTGGTGCTGGCGCCACTTACTCCATGGGTGTCAAACATGCTTTATGGCACATTTACAACACCCAACACCGGCAGAACACGAGCTCCGCCAACATTTCTCTACACTGGATCGGGCTGCCCCACAGACAAAAGTGCTATTTTTTAAAAGTAAAAAAGCAAGGGGGGGGGGGGAACCCAGGCCAAAGTTGGAACTCCCATTGATTTTTACAGGAGAGCAAAGCATGTGCCCCACTGAAATTGACAAGAGTTGAAAGTGCCCTGTTTGGTGGGTTGACCCCAATCAGTGCATGTGGAGCAGTTTTCTTCTTTGGATGGTATGCAAACATTTCCCCTTATGCTTGACTAAATGAAGGGCTGTTAGCTTTAAAAAAAACACCTAATATTTATATTATCCTGATGAACAGTATAATAGGGCTGGAAAAATGCAATGCATTTTTCCAGTTAGGCTTTAATTTCCTTCTCGTTTTGATTGTGTCTGCAAATACCTTTCATAGGCCTCGGTGTATTGCTGCTACTTGGTTTTTACTAAAGCTAAACTTGGTTTTAGTTATTTTTAACCTTGGCTTTTTGGAATTGTAGGAATTGATATGAGTGTGTGAAGGTGTGGAAGGTGCCTTCCACTGAGTGTGGAAGGTGCCTTCCACTGAGTCAGACCATTGGTCCGTCTTGCCCAGTGCTTCTATTGTGACTGGGAGTGACTTTCCAAGCTCATAGGCAAAGTTGTTTCCCTGCCCTGTTACCTGATGTCCTTTACCTGGAGATGCCAGGATTGAACGTGGGACTTCCCGCATGCCAAACCTGTGTGCAACGGGTCCTTCTCCTGAAAGTCAACAATGTAATCCTGACTAAGGCTGTTGTCCTCCCACTCCCTCTTCCACTTTTCATGCTGTCTTTTACAGTATGTCCACACAGCAGCTGCTCAGAACTTTTGCACTAAACTGGAAGTGGGACAAAGCAAATATGGAGATGCTTTCTCTTGCCTGCAGGATGCTGGTGCTCCTGCCGCTACCCGGCATCCTGCAGACATATTCATTTTGTCAGCAAGGGTTGACTAGGGAGGGCAAGTATGAACTGTGTGTACATCCATGCTTCTCCTTGCTGCCCTGATCAAAACCGCCATACAGACAAAACCTGCCAAAGAAAAAGCTCCAAGTCCTGAAGTTTTCACCTATCTGAAATAGTTCTAAACTAGCAATGGAACTCGGGGGTTCAGTGGCGTTTTAACGCGTTCTGGCGCCTGGGGGGCGGCGGCTGGAGCGCCCCCGTCACGCCAGAGCTCGGCTGCCGCCCCCCCCCCCAGAAGCGGCACGTCACCGGCTTCTGAAAGCCAGGACAAGCCCTCCTCATTGCGACCACCCAGTTCGGCAGTCGAGGGCTTTGTGAGCCGGCCGAATGCGTCGCCGGCTTTTATTTGGGTTTTCTGCACATGCGCAGAACCTTTCTGAGGGCAAACGGGCAGCCTGTTTGCCCTCAGAAAGGTTCTGCGCATGTGCAGAAAACCCAAATAAAAGCTGGCGACGCGTTCGGCCGGCTCACAAAGCCCTCGACTGCCGAACTGGGTGGTCGCAATGAGGAGGGCTTGTCCCGGCTTTGGAGCAGAGCCTCCGGAAGCCGGTGACGCGCCGAGTGGGCGCGCTGCTTCCCGGGGGCTCGGCAGCCGGGCTCCGGTGCCGCGCCCCGCCGCGCAGCCCCAAGCCCAAGCTGCCGCGCCCCCCGGAAGCACCGTGCCTACTCGGTGCCTGGGGCACAGCACACCAGCTCCCCCATAGTAAGAACGCCACTGCGAGGGTTCCTGTGTCTCTTCCACACTAGGAAGCCAGTATGGATGATGGCTCCACAGTAGGGATCAAAAAGTTATGTGTCTGTCCATCTGGCAGAAATTCAATAGCAGAGTGCTCCTCATTGTGGATAGAACATCCATTTATTTGCAGTTGCATCACCATGGAGCAAACAATCCCTAAAGGCGGACTAATTGACTGATTGATTGATTTTGATTGATTGAGTGAGTGATTGAGTAGCATTCCCAGTATTCCAAAATTCTAGATTTCTTACTTCTGCCAAGAACCATAACAGTAGAGAAGTAAATCTCCTAGTTAAGAACCAAGTATGAAAGATACATTTGTCTCCACTTAACCCTGTAGTGAAAGAATATGCTCACACACAACCTTTTTTTTCAAGTCAAAGAGGCATTATATCATTGAATTCTGGTCATTCCCACTCAGGCAAATTACTCTTAACTCCATAGAAGTACTACAGAACTGGGACCATAATTAGCCTTGAATGGGGGGTGGGGTGGAACTTACATAATAACAATAATTAAAGTGCAATTTCTATTCTTCTTTACTCTCTTGCTTACTTTATACCACTGATCTCCTGTAATCATAAACGGTTGTGATCCAGGAACGGTTCGGGATCCTAAATCGCAGTGAATTAATAATATTTAACTTCAGTTGATAAATTCAGGGGGATTTAGAGCTAGTTTAAACATGATGTTAGGCAATAGGCATGTTAGGAAAAAAAACTTACATATGGAGTTTCCATGTTATTATGAATACTATGGATCACTGGCACCTTTGCATGAAACATTAGCACACCAGAGATCCATGTACACTTTGCTGAAGTAATGCACAATCTAACCAGCATTCTTCAATATGCAAGGGTTGTATTAGGATAACACACAAAAAAGCATGCAGTTGATATTTTGTGTACCCAGAACATTCTGAAAAAAAACTCCAAGTGTAATGGTATAGTGGCATTTCATTTCTTACCAGTTCTGTTCTTCGTTGTGGATCACATCTTGGGTGTTTACTGTAAAAGTTCCATTGTTTTCAATAGGAAGTTGCATATTTTCTTAACACTCCCATTGAAATCAATGGAGTTTCATTTAGCTGGAGTGTGCGCAAAGAAAAAGACTCTGGTACTGAAAGTGCAAACAATGGACATTGTAAAAGATTTTTGTCCAGGCCACGCCAAAAGCTTGTACCTTTTTAATAAGATTTTGCACATGCATGCACCCACACCCATACACACTTGCACAAATATCAACAGCAGAGTGCATGAAAAATCGTTGGTCTGAATACATCCTAAATCTTGTTTGTGGCAAGTCAAGATTATGTTGCCTATTGAAACCTAGATTCACCTGATGTATTGTTTTCTGATCAGTTACCTAGGGATGTGTGCAAGCCAGATTGACATGGGGCACTAGAGTGTGATTTGAACTTCTTGTGTGTGGCATTAATAACAGACCTTTAGGAAACACTGTGTTAGAACATGGGTTCCTATTCTTACGTTCCACTGTACTCTAGTGCACATTATTTATCACCTAGGATAGTCTGACCACATAAAACCTGATCTCTGAGTAATATTGTTTACTTAAGTCAGCTTACAGCACCTTAACTTCTTAACTGGAGTTAATTTGGCATCTGCCGTGGGGCCTTCATTAGTGGATGATAGTTTGCCCTCAGCTTTTCTTTCCGGACTATGTTTCAATCTGCAATGACAGCCTAATGCTACCATTGAAAAACTACAAAAAAGGTAAAGTTTGTGATTTTTTTTTTGAAAATTCAAAAAAAGAACACATTTCTCTGGGGATTTTTACTTCACCTACAATTTACGTCTCAAGCATATGTGTTAATCAACCAAAGTTCTCTACAGACTTTATTTTTGTACAATATGCATTTTATAAACTTTTTATGAAATAAAGCTCATTTCTATTGTTACCTGTATGTTAGTGTGAATTCTTGCACAATATCTGTGAGCTATTTGTCATCTCTCCCTGTTTTAAAACACAAAATGTGAGGAGAATATCAAACTCTGGCACTTCTCCCAGTCTGTCTGCTACAGTATATACCTTAACTTTCCACCATGGTCTTCATGGGCATTAAGTATCAGAATGGTTTATGGCAGAATGGGATTATCAGGAATCGAATCACATGTTACTTTCACATGGGCAAAAGAAGTCTCTCACAGAAATAAAGAATGATGCTGATGAAGTTTGTCAATAATAGGCTTGCAAAAAAAATGTGTACCTTTTGAAATACCGTATTGTCCCGAGTATAAGACGCACCTGATTATAAGACGCACCCTTAAAGTTTGGTGCTATTAAAACAATTTAATTAAATCGCTGGCATTAAATTGCAACAGCCTGATTATAAGATGCACCCCTAGTTTAAAAACTTAAATTAGGAGAAAAAAGTGAGTCTTATACTCAGACCAATACGGTATTTGTTTTTGTTATGAGTTGTGTACCCTTACCCTGAAACCCTTGCTCCATCCCTAATTAATAAGATGTATTTCAGACTGATGTCTTGATTTTGAACCTGTGCAACTGGCATGTAGCATCAGGCCAGGTTGGCAAGACCAATAGCCATGGATGACGTATGCTCAGAACCTGATTACTGTAACTCCTTACGCAGTTTTGATGACAACCGGTCCTTCCTTCTTGAAAAGTGCATTTTAGTATTCCTGTTGCTTGCTAGGGGTGGGGTGGCGGCTTCCCAATCCCAGTCTTTAAATCACTAAGTACTATCACCTGCTGGACCTTTTGCAAGCCCTACTTCTTTTTTGTTTGTTTGGATTGATTGACTGATCAGACACGGTGCCATAGGTTAGCCAAGTCAGACGCTTGTCGGGGACCCTGGATCATCAGAAGGCCCACAACCAACCTGCCCTGTGCCCACTTTTGTTCAGTGACACAACTCCCTTGGCTAAGAGAGCTGTGGCATTCTTGCCTTCTCCTAGCACTTCTATCTGCCAGGGGGAGCACCCTCCCCCCAGAGGTCCTGGCTTGCACCACCTCAGGTGTCTCTGGGGGACATTCCCATTTGCAAATGGGATATTGAGAGGAGACAGGGAGGAAAGAACTCTCTTGACTGAGTCACTCCATTTCTGCTTTCTTCACCTTGCCCATCCACAATTGACTTAAGGCCGCTGCAGACCGCACGAATCTTGGCTCGTCCCGGATGCCTGTGGAGCTTTGTCGAGCCGTGCTGAGGTGTCTGGTTACCACAGCGGTAGCAAGCGATCTCCCGATTTCCGGCACGATAGAAAATCCTCCTGGGCCATGTTTGAGGGGGCCGCACAGCGGAGCTACTGGAGCCACCAATCAGATGAGAGGGGGAGGAGAGTGGCTATCTGCCAATCAGGTGTAAACTGTAGTGTTAGCCAATCACTTTCTTAAGAAGGCGGGACAAAAGGAGGGACTATTTGCGGGAAGACACTTCTACAGACAAGCAGGTCAGTGTCCAGCCTCTCGCGCTTGCTCATCTCGGCGCTCGCTCTTTCGCCTCGGCATGCGGTCTGCAACGGCTCTTATAGGGACCCCTTTGGATGAGGAGGCAAGCAACTCACTCTGCCATCATTTCCTTCTGCCCTCCCCATCCATAGATGCACTTCTTTCAGAGACCCTGATGTAGGTGCCTCTGTCTGGAAGAAGCCCATTTGCAAATGGGCAGGGCAGAAGGGGGAGCTGCTACCAGTGTGGCAGCTCCTCCCCCCATTCAGATAACAAACTGAAGCCAAAGTATCCTACTGCTGTGATCACAGAATACCTTCAAATATGCAAATTTGAAAGAACCAGGTTTGCAGTGCAATCCTGTGTAACCTTGCACCAGTGTAACAGTAGATGCACCGGTGTAAGTGCACTTATGCCAGTGTAATTGCACTTACACCGGTGCATCTGCTGTTACACCAGTGCAAGGTTACACAGGATTGCACTGATAATTAAGTAGCACTATTTGAAAACAAAAACAACAGCCCAATCCTGTCTAGGGTCGCCACAGCATGCAAAAGCATGCTGCGCCGTATCCTAGGCAGGATCAGGTCAGCGCCAGCAGAGTTGAAGCACACCTTGGGGGGAAAGGGATGTTTGTCCCTTTCCCCAGGGGAGAGCCCCAGCGGCCACTATGGGCCTCCTCAGATGTATGCTGGCAAAATGGCCGGTGCAAATCCGAGGAGCTAGTGCTAAGCTGGTCAGGCCTGGGGGATAGGAATTGGTGGAGTGCACCGCTGATGATCCCTCCCCCCTTTCTGGCCCAGTGGGCCAATCACCCCCTCCCCTGCCAACCTAGTCCACCCTCCCCTGCCCCTCTGCTGACCGGCAGGGACTTACCTGCTTGGCACAGTGCTGGATGTCAGGCAGGTAGGCTGGCACCAGTAGGCCCCACGCACCAGGTGTCAAAAACGTGCCGTACGGCACGTTTATGACACCCAGCGCCAGCAGAGCCATCGCTCTGCCAGCATATACAGTACTTCAACAGGATTGCGCTGTAAATAAGGCAAATCTCTATTATGTAGAGTAAAACATGTTATATAGATAACTTTTGTAAACTCAATTCTGACTAAGCACTGTTGAGACAATGAGACAAGTTAGTTGTGACTAACTTAAGGCTGTAAGCTTCATTGAACATACAGGACTTACTTCTGATTAAAACGTTCTAGGATTACACTGTTACGGCGCAAACCTGTCTACCCCCCAGAATGGCAGAGCAACTGCTCCATCGGTCTAGGGTGTTGCAAACATGCTTTAAGTCAGGTTTGTGGCACCCAGTGAGTAAGCGGTGCCGGCGGAAAGGCTTGCGCCACTCCTTCGGAGCTGCAGAACGGTCCAGCACCGCAGCAGGAAGGGCGGAACAGGGGGATTCCGGGAGGGGAGGATTGGTCAGCTGGGCCAGGGAAGGGGGAAGGAATCAGTGGAGGAGGTCTCCGCCGATATTGTATCGCCCTTCCCAGGCCTGTTGGATGTATGGGCCTCTAGGATGTACACGGGCCTCTAGGATGTACGCCAGAAAAATTGCTGGTGGTGTGCATTTGAGGAGACTCATCGGGGCGGCAGGCGCATTACTCAGGGTAAAGGAACAAACGTCCCTTTACCCTGAGAAGGCTGCCAGCTGCGCTGGGGTAGGCCCAATCCTGAACACAATGCAGCGGGCTCCTTATGCGCGCTGCCATGCCCTGCTAGACAGGATTGGGCTGTTAGTCTCATCCTTTCATTTTCAGTAGCATTTCATCAGGATTCTCTTTCTTTGGATACATCTCATTTGTGTTATAGAAATACTGTGGACTAGATTCATGATCAGACAGGAAGGTGTTTGTGGGCACAGCTGTTTCTGGAAGCACAGGCACTAGCACGTGGCAACATAGGGGACATGTTCCCAACATCTGTAGCCAGAGTGTTCTGGAAGGCATATGAAAGAAGTGAAGACATGGAAGCTCAGTTACCGGTAAGATTTCATCTTTGATGAACTCAGTAGAACTGCTACTGACCTACAGCAGAACTGCTACTGACCTACAGCATTGTGATATTCTGTTATAATAATTTGTGGCCGGCATTCTATATTCTCTTTACTGGCTGGCAGACGAGCCTGCTCAACATCAATTGCAAGAGACTCCAGATGTGCAACAGCACTCTCCACGGCCCATGCCAAGCATTCTTCAAGAGCCATTTATATAAGAAGCTGGAAATCCACATAAGAAGTGGCTTAAGCAACATTTAGGGTGATTCCCACTGCTACTGGGAACCCATATTGTCCCCAATACCAGGCTGCATTTTCATATGGGGAGGAGAAGAACAGGGGGGCGGGGGGGGCAGTGAAGGATGTGCTCTACTGGAGGAGGCAACTGCTGTAGTGCAGCAGCAACCTACCTTAATTCTGGCAGTCAAGACTGCTGATGCTGCTGCCTCCTCCACCTCCATGTCCAAGTAGCCAGTCAGAATCAGAACTCGTGACACACGACAAACAGGAGCTGGGGCAAGAGGCTGCTGCTGCTGCAGTTCCCAAGCAGCACCGTGAGCATGAGCCATGTGTCAGAATATCAGAACTCTTGCAAAAAGTCTGTCTTTTTATTATTTACACAGAGTGGTGTACAAATTAAAACACAAGGCGTAAGAACAAGAAAATAAAAGTGTTATTTTGCTATAAAATAAAGGAAACAATGCTCCTGCCCCACAGTGAACAAAAGCTGGCTAATTTAACAATAATTTATTGTACATAATAAGTCATGTATATATTTTCTTAATTTGTGTACCATCCTTCACCCAAAATTGGTTTCAAAGTGGTTTACAGAAGAACAATTCAAAACAATTAAGAATCATCCTATTAAAACTATTAAGAGGTAATTCATCATTAATCCCTCAGCCCTACTGAAGCAATAAAAAGGTAAAGGTGACCCCTGACAATTAAGTCCAGTCGTATCCGACTCTAGGGTGTGGTGCTCATCCCCATTTCAAAGCCGAAGAGCCAGCGTTGTCTGAAGACGCCTCCGTGGTCATGTGGCCGGCATGACTCTCCTTGCCGCAGCGCGTAGCATGCAGCTGGAACACGGAGTGCTATTTACCTTCCCGCAAACGGTGCCTATTTATCTACTCGCATTGACATGCTTTGGAACTGCTAGGTTGGCAGGAGCTGGCCAAGCAACGAGAGCTCACCCCGTCGCGGGAATCGAACTGCTGACCTTTCGATCGACAGCTTATGGTTCAGCGGTTTAACCCGCTGCGCCACAGCATGGGCTAAATTTATGAGGACACATTTAAGTAGCATTGTAAATGGACCTTGGATTGAGTGGAACTGATTTGTGAGTAAATGTTATGGAAGGATCTTTCCACAAGCAAGGACACTGCTGATTACTTTAGTGCTGTATTAAGTGATGTTTTAATTCCATTTCCAGCTAGTTGTGGGAAAAGGACACCTCAGCCATTTTACAGCCATGGCAGACTAGCAGTGCAATCCTATGTATGTCTACTCAGGTCTCATTGAATTCAATGGGACTCACTCCCAGGTAAGCGTGTATGGGATTGCAGCCTGAATCTCTTTGCTGATGTTACTCAAAAGGGTAAAAGGGGGTAGGGAAGAGATTGTACATACTCAGCTTCCATGTATTCAGAAAAAAAAGTCCCTGTACATGCAGCTGAACATGAAGAGGAGGGGCGGGGAACTTTTTCCCTAGCAAGGGCTGTTTTAAATATTAGAAATTTGCTTGAGGGCCGGCCTTAAGGCCGGGCGCCATTTTTATTTATTTAATTAATTTTTGCCCCGCCCCCCCATCGGCCTCCGGAGGCTCCGCGCTCACCGTCCGAAGCCACTGCCGGGTCCGCGTGTCACCTCCGGCGTACCATGCCGATGAGGGCAAGAGGGCAAGAGCTTGCCCTCATCGGCGTGGTACGCATGTGCGAAATGGCCAACGGCCTGGTGAGAGGGGGTCGAGGCGGTGGCCTGGGAGGACATGCAAAGGCCCTCTCCCGGCCTCCGGAGGTGACGCACGGACCCGGCGGAGCCTCCAGGAGCCAGTTGGGCGGCCTCCCGGCAATCTCTCCGGGGGCCGGACCGGATGGCCTCGGGGGCCTGATCCGGCCCTGGGGCCGGAGGTTCCCCACCGCTGATGTAGAGAGTTTTCTTAATGCAGTTGTGGTTCCTAAAAAAGCAAGGTTCCTGATTTTATTTTATTTTTATTTTTCAGTTTCCACCCCAATTTTTGTTAGCAGGCCTGAGGGAATCAATCAGTCCTACACACAGCAAAGCTGAGTTTGTTAAGAACTTTACTGGAACAATGAAAAGAATTGCAGCCATTGTTACACATGCAGAACAGCAAGAAAAAAAAATAAACTAATGAGAAGTCTAGTCAAAGTATGAGAGCATAGGTAACTGCTCCCCCTACTGGTGGTCTTGAACACATAAACCCACTGCCCTCCCCACTGTTGTTATGTAGGTCTAGCTCATATGCCGTCACTCTTCTAACACTTTCCAACCAAGGCGGCTTATAAGACTTATAAGGCTTCTCGAGTATGGAAGGTTCTACATATGAATAGAATAATATTGTAAAGACCCTTATCAGGTCTAGGATAGCCTGCCTATGTAAACCGCCTTGAATAAATCTGATAAGAAATCCGATGATGAGAAAACCGGTATATAAATAAAGAAAATAAATAAATAATAAATAGATCAAAATAATTAAATGAACATCATAAAAACTACAATGCAAACAAATAAATAACAAATCATGGAGAAAATTTCATGGAGAAAATTCTCTGTGCATATAGCTGCATGATTTGGACAATGTCTGCAAAGGGGTTAGGAAGCAGGAGAGTCCCTGAATTAGCACAGGCTGAAGATTCAAGCCTAGATAAGGCTTCTGTGCTCTTAACACCGACATGATCTATGGCATAGACTTATGGCATGTCTTATTTAACTGTGGGGGGCGGGAGAGGGGAGACACACACATGCAAGGGTCTTTTTTTTCCTCAAATCACACTTCCCAAAATCAGCTCCTCCCTCCCCCACCCCACCAAAGTACATTTTCCAAAGTACAAAAATAAGCCCCAAACCAAAATCAGAGAGACAGAAGGGCTCCGAAAATAATTACAATTTAAAATCTATGTTAATAATTAACAGTTAATTAGCTGCTAATGGGGCAGATAAAGGTCAGGGCTTGGCGTACCCCCCAGCAAGAGGTCCGCGTACCCCTAGGGGTACCTGTACCACAGGTTGAGAACCTCTGATCTATGCATTTGCTCTGGTTTTCATTTGGCAAGTAGCGGTGTGCATGTGTGCGAGAGAAAGAGAGAGATGAGGACTGTGGTACACCAAGTGCTGTCACAGTCCATGAGCTACCTTATACATTCCCTAATATTCAGAGAAGACTGGCATTTGAAATGGAAATGCCTTCTCAGCTGTGCTGCTTTCCGCCTGAGTGGCCTGACGTCTGGGAAGTTCACTGTGTGAACAAGGTAGAGTTCTTATGGAGTGGTGAGATAGAGTCCTGCTGGCAGATTGGCAGGGAGTGAGACCACTGACAGCTTTCAAATCAACAAATAAACATGAACTTCCCCAATGCAGAATGTTGAGGGTTTGAGAACAATGTTTAAGCCTTTGGATTCTATTATTATGAAATCATTGGCCTTCATCAGACACTACCTTGCTCTGTCCTTCAAAAGATGGGGAAGGGATTAGGTCAATGCCGAACACATCTACATTTGTCCTTAGCTGGGGCTGACCCTTTGTTACATAAATGGCTCTGATGAATGAGTTCCAAGTTAACTCAAGCTATTTGGTTGCTTTTTCCTCCTGTCCTATCCTGCTGGACTGGAGCCAAATATTAGCTTTTGCAGGGAGCTGATGGTAGTACAAAACAAGCATTGTTGCTCACGGTGTGTGCACCCAGCCTTGTGTCATCTGTGGTAAATAGGTTCTGTAGGTTTTGGTAATACTTGAAAAGCCTGCAAAACCTGTTTGATCAGACAGTGAGTCAAAAGAAGTGGCCATGTACACCACAGGCAATGATGCCTGCGTCATGACCCCTTCAACTCTCTGACAAATGATTGTCTGTCTCCAGCCTCTCAGAAGTTTTACATGCCACCTTTTAACCTGGTAATCAGTGCAGCCATTTATAGCATCAATAGGACGAGATTAGTGGGACACCTGATGCCATGGGTATTTGTTAAAACAGCATTTTAATTCAAAACATGGTGTTATAAAGAATGTGAAGACCCTGCTCTTGTCTCGTGCTTTCATAGAGTTGAAAGGGACCTACAAAATAATCAAGTCCAGCCCTCTGGCAATCCAGGCTATTGTAATCCACAGTTACAATATCCCAGAGAGATGGTTATCCAGCCTCTGCTTAAAGACCTTCAGTGATGGAGATATTCTTTTTATATAGCCCTGATGGGCTACCATGAATAAGACTTGCAGCCCAATCCAACTAACTACTGTATATGGCAGGCGGCCCAAGGCCACCCGCCGGATCCTATCCCTGTTTGTGGCCGCTCTGGAGTGGCCCAGAGGTCTACTCGGGGAAAGGGGATGGAGGCTATTTAGCTGGCGGAAGTAAGAGGAGGCAGTGTAATGACCGAGCCGGCCCAGAGGGAGACGGGGATATGGTGGACGCCATCCCCGCCCCTCCCAGGCCGGCTCCCTCCCTCTCTTGCCACCCAGACCATCCCTGCTCCCGCCGGAGCTGCACTTACCTCCTCCAGCAGCCTCAGGGATGATCCGGCACTGGACTGAGGGTGGCTGGCCTCCGCGCCGGCGGCCCTTACTTCCAAGTCATCGCGAATGTGCTTTATGGCACTTCCATGATGGTTTCGGGAGGTGGAGCGCTCATTCCACCGCTCGATCATTCCGGAGGATTGTGCTGTTAGTCATGGCTAAGACTCTAGGTAGCCCTACCTTAGGCTCCCTACTGGCACTCAGAAGACTAGCTCAGATTTTGGAAGGGCCCTTGGCAAGATTGTTTTTACTGTTATTAATTTTTTTCCTGCCCTGCCTCCATGGACGCCAGGGTGGCATACAGGGTTCCCCCCCTCCCCATGTTACCCTCACCGCAGCCCTGTGACTACAACTCCCTAAGTCCTCATACTACACTACAACCAAGCCTAAGCAAGCATATATGATAATCACATATCCTTCCCCTGTCCTTCTCTGCACCCACTCCCCCCTTCCTCTGTTGTCACCTTGTGTCTCTTTCAGATGGTGAGGACAGGAACCTGTCGTGTCACACCATGTGTAAAGATGCGTGGCCGGCCTAAAGGGCTGGCCGCTGCATCCTAAGCCCATTCCGGGCTGCCCCAGCACTGCTAGAGTGCTCCTTGGGAGAATGGGACGTTCGCCCCTTTCCCCGGGTGCAGGCAAGCCTATGGGCCTCCTCAGATGCACGCCAGTTCCAGAGCTGGCATACATCCGGGGAGACTGTGTAAGGCCGGCACAGGCTACGACCGGGCTTAGGATATTGGCGCCAATATCCACGCCCCCTCCTAGCCCGGGCCGGCCAATGGCCCCCTCCCCAGCCCACCCTTTCACCGATCGGCATGGCCCTTACCTGCGTAGATCAGCACAGGTGCAGTTAGGCCATGGAGTAAGCAGTGCTGGCCTCCGCACCGGCACAGCTTACTCTCCCGGAGTCGCAAACGTGCTTTACGGCACATTTGCGATGCTTTAGGTCAGCAGAGCGAGAGCAACATTGGCCTAAAGTTAGGCAGGATTGCGCTGTTAATTAAATACATTGGCATATTATTAAAATCTCAGTGTAAGTCCCATATTGAGAAATGCAGGGAAGTGTAAGAATGTGCAATTTAATTAACAAAAGCTACTATATAGTACATAGTTTTTTCATATTTCCATTTCATATTTTATTTTTCATTCCATATTGAACAAAACCCACCAGAACGGAAAAAGTCTTTAAAAAACCTTTAACTTAACCGTCCACCAATTAATCAGCTAAAGCTTTAAATATATAACAATACAATCCAAACCATAAACTACCTGTATTTATGTTCCTCAAAATGATACTCAAATAATTTATTCTTACTTTTGGTGATTCTATAGTATGTCTTCCATAGACATTTTAACACTGAACCCTAAAACACACTTTAAAATGACACCACATAAAGCCTTTTAAAATAATGTACAGTAACACCTGTCTTAAAAGTAAAAGTACACCCATCTCACCCCACCCCTATATCCCTTGGGCTCAGTTGTGTTTATTCATCTCCTCCAATTGCTGGAGCTTAACTAAAACACCACTAATGTATAGTTTTACGACCACGGCCATTCCCTGGTGCTCATTCAATCCGGTGTTTTATTGCCATCTCTTTTTAAACTGTCAAGTGTCGTTCCTGAGGAAATGAGGAGCTGACT
The DNA here is from genome assembly GCA_026170595.1 of Plestiodon gilberti rubricaudatus. NCBI lineage: Eukaryota > Metazoa > Chordata > Lepidosauria > Squamata > Scincidae > Plestiodon > Plestiodon gilberti. The sequence goes on along the minus strand of JANXHW010000002.1, from coordinate 18,407,252 downwards.
TATTTACTTGTAATTCCCTGGTCATTACGTGGTACCCTGACTCCCCACCCCCACCCCTCCTGCATTCATAATATTATTGTTGCTTTTGTAACAATTGAACTTTTGTTTATAGCTAGCAGTGAATTCCAGAGTGCAAAATGCAGACACTGAAAACCAGCATTATATAATGGTTAGTGATAGACCAGAACTGGAGAGACTTGGATTTCAAATCCCCCACCCTGACATGAAGATCCTTGGAATGACCCTGGGTCATTGTTGCTCAGCCTAGCCTACCTCATAGGGTTGTTGTGCTGTTAAAGGGTGTTAAGATGAGAGAAGCTGCCCTGAGCTTCTTGGGGATATACATGTCATATTTCCCTAAGAAGGACAGATGTGAATCAAATACAGATGTGATTCACACTGTGATTCAGATCTGAAGGATGTGTGCCTGCCGTTTTATCCCCATAGTTGGCAAAGCTTGTGAGTGGAGTAACACATGGTCACATGTGTTTGAAGGTTGAATGGGCATAAAAATGCACACATGCGCACTGTTCCCTCTAAGGTGTGCATCCAAGCAGCCGTGCATTTCCAAACCAAGCTCTGTGTGGCGTGGAGCTTGGCAACACGTACGTTCAACTATGATGTGACGATGTCATCGCCAAATATCCAGAAGTGGTGTCGCAACACAGTTGCGACACTGCGCAGCTAGGGAAGGAGTCCATGCACTGGCATGGATCCCTAGGAAACACAGGGAACACTACACATGCGCCCTACAAATTGGCATATGTTCCAACTGCCCCCATGCCATGTACCAAGGACAATCACTATTTTCTGGTACCTGTCCCAGGTAAAACATTGTCTCCTTTTCATGTCACAATTTTGCCTTTGACGACATGTTGAGGATGGCTATAATTGGGTGTGCACAGATGTGTATGTATGTGTCTGCCCCCTTCTCACAGGCCTCTAGGGTGGTGGAACTAATGCATTTAATGATCTGAATAATGCTTGTACCTGTCCTGCTCCATCCAACACCACCCATTTCTGAGCTGTATGTATAATCTAAGGGGAGTACTTTAAGGTCAGGGAAACACAACAGTTTCCTGCTTCCTGTTAACCTTGCTGAGCCTCTAGTCTAGCATTTCATCTGTCTACTTCCATGCAATAAGCAGCAGGAGGCAGCTTATCGTATCTGTTCTAAGCAAGACACCAACTTAAAAAAAACACGGTAACAGCCGGGGGGGTTGCATGGATATGGCGTTTGCCCCATCTACAGTTTTCACATATCCGCAGGCAGGGGGGCCTGGAACGTTATCCCCCACGGATACAGGGGCGCAACTGTAGACGATTTGAAAATGCCCATCATGTATCCACTACCACAGCTGGGCAAAATACATATTTTTGAGTCCTTCCACTTGTTCAAAAAGTACAAACAACTCCATTGAATTTTATGTCAAATGTGAAATAAAAACACTAACTGAGAAGCAGCTCCACAAAAAGTCAAGCTGGTAGACCTTAAATCACTGAGTTGTTATCGTTCGTTCCTGTTAAATCTCAGCCTTCTCAGTGCTGAATGCGGCTATGATTTCATGACTGGTCAATCTGTCTTGTTTCCCCTGACTAAACTTGATAATAATGAAGGGCTCAGTAAAGATGAGTGACATCAGCGACCCAATGCAGTAGTTATTCAAACCAACGCTACAGACCCCTTATGTTATGCAACCCACTAATTTTAGACTCTGACTGATCATTAAACAATAGCATGCTTTAACAAGTCACAAGGAGCTGACCAGTTTCAGTATACAAGTTTCAATGTTACTTTATTTTCCAAATACTTCATTTCATTTATATAAAACAGGGGACATTTTTTCCTGTGGAATAGAAATGCCTTATAACTCATCAAAAGCTGTATGTCCTTGCTGCTTTCCTATTGCCAGTACAGTAATTATCTTCATGTGTCCTTCACCAGTTTAAAACCATACAGTAAACGTGGAAAAGAAACCCATGTTGAGCAAACAGTTTTGATTTGCCTGCCTGCCTGCCTGCCTATCTACCTATCTACCTATCTATCCAGTCGCGTCGCGACGACGCACGTCACCCCAGAGCGGGGGCGCGCGTCGCCCTTAAGGGGGAGGCTCCGCCCCCGCGCGTGACGTCACGCGCAGGAGCAGAGCGCCCTCCCTGCTCCATTTTCGGCTCATTTTGGAGCCAAACGGACACAGGGGAGGGCGGGCGGGCCCACCTCCAGCCCAAAACTGTAAGTGGGGGGTGATCGCATGTCACCCCTATACGCGCAACACCCCCGGGCGGCCCGCCCCCCCGCTTCCCCCCATCGACGCCAGTGTATCTATCTATCTATCCAGAGTAGAAAATAAGGCCGAGGAGTAGACAGAAATTGAGCATCTACAATACTTTATACAAAGGCCACAATCAAGTGCAGTGTTACAGATGCTTAAGTTCCGTTGGTTTCAGTAGGATTTAAATGCATTTAACAATGCCTTGGATTGCAATATTTTTCATTTCTAGTTCTACAAATTCTCATAAGGTGAAATAATTATTGGGCAAGTGCTTTATTTATATATCATTTATGACATGATATTCTAAGGACTGCAACCTTTAATCAGCTGAAAGTTGACTTACAGTCCAATCCTCCTAACCAGCTTTCCAGTGCTGGTGTAGCCATGCCAACAGGGCGCACACTGCATTTTGCAGTGCAGGGGCAGTCATGGAGGCCTCTTCAAGGGGAGGGAACAACCTTATCAAGTAGGTCATCACAACTATTTTGATTGTGCAGATGGAGCAAAACTGAGACTTAGAAGGCCCAACAGTGTCCAACACCATTCAACAGACCTTCCTTTCCTCCCTCTCCCTTCCAAATCCAATGCTCTAACCTAGCCACATTCAATGGATCTCTCTTGTCTTTCATCTACTTTCTCTCAGCAATCTCTCTAGCTCCTCCCTCAGCCCCTCCTCTCTTGCTACCACTAGAAAAGTCTTATCCAGATGCCAGAGCTGGCAGTCAGCTCCTTTCCCATGTGTAATCAACGACCTCACCTCTGAGATATGCTCAAATGCCATTGTTCTTGCCTCAGCTCAGATCTCCCAGTTTAAAATACATACTGCTGTTGGAAAACGACAAGCCAGCCTATATAATCCACTTCTAGTTAAAACAAAGTCAGTGTCTCTACAACAATTAGAATGGCTTCTGAGAAATGAAAAAAGGAAAGAACAAATTGAGGACTACCCCCTGCCCCCTATCAGTCAATGTAAATCAGCACAGGAAAGAAACTACATCAGCAAAGAAACTAGCCCTTAAATCATAGGTGGCCAACCCATGGCACAGGTGCCACTTAGTGGCACGCCGAGCCTTTTGAAGTGGCATGCACTGCCGTTCCTGCTCGAGCCGAGCGCTGAAGTCCCTCTCTCTTTCTCAACCCCAGCGCACCTTTCCAAGCCTGTGACACTAGAGGAGGTCTCTTCGCCCCACTGCGCCTTATTCTTCTTGCGCTGTCACTGTGCTTTAAATATTTTCATTACCTTAGATTGATTTATTTAATTTATTTAAGTGGCACGCTCAAGATTATCTACATAAAATGTAGCACATGGCGTGCCACGGGTTGGCCACCACTGCCTTAAGTGTTATTTTGGACGGTGCATATGGACTTTAGAAGTTAAACTATATCTAGTTACTGCTGATAGGAAAAAAAGAAAAATTAGAATTAGGGAGGGGCTGTATCTTAGTGGAAGAGCACCTGCTTACATGCGGAAGGTCTCAGGGTCATTCCACGGCATCTCCGAGTAAGGCGGAGAAAAATTCCTGTATGAAGCCTTGGAGAGCCACTACCAATCAGTGTTGACAATACTGAGTTAGATAGACCAATTATCTGACTCAGTACAAGGCAGCTTCCTCGGGCTTCTGGCTCAGATCTGCCTAACCTGCCATTTCCCCCTGAAAGTCCTCCTCACTAATCCCAACCCAGATGTGTTGTATGGATGTGTGTCAAATCCTTCATGTGAAGAGAGAAAGCACACTGCACACGCTCAAATATGTTATTTTGTTTACTTCACAAATTCCAGGACTGAACCCTGGCATGAAAACAAATTCAGGGACTCATCCCCACCTCGTGCATTAAATGCTGGATAAGAAATCGGAAAGGAGTGTAAAATACCAAAACATGAGGCTGTAGAGATGGTTGTAGGTCTTCAGCTTTTCTTTTTTTATCAGCCTTTCTATCTATAAGCTTATGGTTCCATATGGACATCATAAACCAGTTTTAGTGACGTACACTGTACCATGAAGCTCCCAAGAGCAAAGCAACTACCGAAATGGGGCCCACACACCGCAGATGCTCTTTTCAGCTGAGTTGAGGGTATCCTGAGCTTCATCTCTCCTCATGCTCCAGCTATGCCATCATCTTCTTTCTTGACCCATTTCCATCTATTCCTCTTCCTTTCAACACACTATTGCACTGGCATTTGAATTTTTTTCTCTTTTTCCTCTAGTGATACAAGAATGTCTAAGTATCTCTCATCATAACAGCTGCCTGGAAATGACTATAGCCTGACAGGAAAAACCAAACCCGAAAATGGCAATGGAAATTCCAAATGTCACCATAGTTGTGCTGAATGCATCCAGGACTGGTCCAAGTCCTCCTGACACCTGAGGCAGGTGCCTAATGCTCCCCCCCCTTACCTGGTGATGTGCCAACTTCTGCTCCTCCCACTCCCTGAATTGGAAAAGGAAGAAGGAGACAAAGTAGTAGTGTAAATGTGCTCACCATCCCCCTATTTTCCAATCCAGAGAGTGGGAGCTGGAGGAACATTGGAGGCATGTGGGTGGGCGGAGGTCGGAGGTGGTCACCCTGTCAATATGCTGCCTGAGGCAACCGTCTCAGTTTGCCTCACAGATGGACCAGCCATGAATACAGCCATAAGAGTTCTCCTCCAATTTAACTGTAGATCTTCTTTAAACCGTAGGTTCTTTCAGACTTTCTCCTTCGGTGAATGCACAGAGGAAGAAGTGGGACAGTGGCCCTAGCCCTGATGTCACAGCGGCTATCACAGCCAGCGTTTCCTCTAAGGTGCGCAGCTGCGCGGCCATGCACCTCCCAGCCAAGCTCTGCGCAATGCAGAGCTCAGCAACCGAATATCACCACTGAATGTCCAGAGGCAGCATGGCGACTTGTCGCAACACTGTGCAGCTAGCAAAGGGTCCACACATGAGCGTGGACCCCTTAGAGGAAACGCTGATCACAGCCCCCCCCCCAACCGTGCACTGGGCAGAACTACTGTAAGGAGCCCCTGTGCACATGCAGCTGTATGCACACAGGGACTTCTGCATGATCAGGCTCCAGGTTGTGTGGAAGTCCCTACATGCACAGATGTACATGCATAAGGATCCTTTCATGTGTTCAGCTTGCTTCATACTTGCTTCTGACCTCCTAGACATGACAAAAATGCAAATCTTTGGCCATATCCTGGTTTTTTATACACACACAACCCCCCCCCCCAAGCTTTTAACACCATTTACAACAAACATGGGAAGCGGTTGCTAGATCATCCTGTCATCTTTATTAATTCATTCAATGTTTATCCTGCCTTTCCACCCAAGGGTCCCCCCCCCCAAGGCAGCTCATTCCTTGCTATTTGCCAAGAGATACCCATGACACTCACACAATCATATTTCACACGGCACAACATCTAACGTGCAATAGCCACAGAAATTTGCAACTTCGGTGCTAGAAAAAATGCAATACAGGTGGGCCCCCATATCCGCTGGGGATATGTTCCAGGCCCCTCTGTGGATACTTGAAACCTTGGATAAGAGCAAACACCCCCTCCATGGTTTCCTGAGGGCCCCCCCCACCCTGCCTCCTCTGCAGGCAGGCATGCTTGCCCCCCCCCAGCTCTTATTTTTCTTTCAGCAAGCTTTGTTTCTTCCTTAAAACAAACAGAGAAGCAGCCTCCATTGCAAGCAAGTAGAACGAGACTAAGTCCTAGAGAGGCTCTGCAAGGTTTCTGTTAACCTTGCAAAGCCTCTCTAGTACTTAGTCTCGTTCTACTTGCCTGTAATAAGCAGCCAGAGGCTGCTTCTTCTGTTTCTTTAAGGAAGAAATGAAGCTTACTGGGAAAAAAGTAAAAGCCTGGGGGGTCCCCACGATCCGTGGATAACGAATCAGTGGATATGGGGGCCCACCTGTACATCCACAACAGAAACACTGCCTTGGAAAAAGGTCGCTGAAACCTCTCATATGACTGAATAACACCTGCACATTTACTCATCATCTGGAAAGTATTAACAACAAACACAACAGTATTTATATACCGCTTTTCAACAAAAAGTTCACAAAGCGGTTTACAGACAAAATCAAATGATTAAATGGCTCCCTGTCCCAAAAGGGCTCACAATCTAAAAAAGATGCAGAACACCACCAGCAAACAGCCACCAGAAAAGACACTGTGCTGGGGTGAAAGTGGGGCAGTTACTCTCTCCCTGCTAAATATAAGAGGAGCACCAATTGAAAAAGTGCCTCTTGCCCAGTTAGCAGGGGGATAATGTAGTCAGATATTGTGTATCTGCTTGGGATTATGGATTTTGGTGCCTACTGAAGATGCTATACATTGGTTTGTGTTTAGCATGTGACCATTTACCTAGCTCACGCAGAACAAAATAGTGTTGATTTTAGCATATTGAAAGGAGGAGAAAACAGTAGCTTGGACTAAAAAATAATGACTGTTTTTTACACTGATGTGTGATGGAACTCTCTGTTGAGAGTAACAAACTATTTGCCTTGCATTCTATGATCTAAGAACATTCATGTTTTGCCATGAATCAATGAACATTCTTAAAATGCACACAGCATCAACTTCTGTAGCACATTAGCAACTAATCAACTTTCCTAGCCCTGCCCCTGGATTGTTTTGATAAAAATGTATTTTCCCATAAAAGTGCAGAGAGTTTAATGCAGCTGGCAAGGCAAGTATCTGACCTACCTTTTAAAATGATTGTATATTATTTTGTTTGAAACATCCATGAAAATGTTTATATATTGCACAGCAAATGCTTCAAAGGTTGCATTTCCAACTGCGAAAAAAAAACTTCAAAAACATTCATGGGAAGTGCTACAATAAAGAACACATGTACATGTGTATGGAAAGCACAGTGAAAAAGAGTGACCCAGAGAAGAGGATAATAAGCCAAGCCTGGTGAGGCACTGTGGAACTCCTTGTTGTCACAGCAACAGGTAGTCATTCTCTTGTGTTTTAGCAGTACAGTAGGGCCTCCGTATCTGCGAGAGATACGTTCCAGCCCCCCCCCCGGTGGATACGTGAAAACCGTGGATAGGGGTGAACTATCTGCGGATAAGTAAATCCGCGGATAGCGGATCCGCTGACAGCGGGGGCCCCCTGTATAACCACTCATCTTTGTTTAAAAGCCAGTTCCCAACTTTCTATCATACTCTAGTGATTATTTATGCCACCTTGTCAGTGTAGGTGGGTATTTGCCTCGGCATAGGATAAGGTGGGATATAAATTTTTTAAATAAATAAAAAATAAAATAAATAAAGACAGACATGTCCCTGCTCTACAGAAACATACCATCTAAGACGGACAATGGACCATCTACAGTTGGACCATCTACAGACGGACCATCTACAGTTGGGATTGTGAATGAAGGGGATAAGCCAAAGGCCAAGTAGGAGAGGTAAAGTTTTTTGGGGGGAGAGATTTGAAAGCAGGGAAAGATGTGGCACCCAGGGCAGGCTCAGCCATGAAGCTCTTGAATCCTTCACCTGAGGAGGTGGGCTGGAGGAGGCTGTGAGCTGGCAAGGGATGCCCCACACTCCATGCCACCTCTCCCCAGCCCAATTGCTCCACCTGGCTGCCCGGTCCTCTTTTCATACAATTGGAGAGTAGGGATGGGAGGGCTTTGCCTCCTCCAGCTCCAGTTCTGCTGCTTCATCTTGTAAAGTGGCTCTTGGGTCATTTATAGCTCAGAATGATCTTTGCTGATTGGCAGCAGCCTTTCAGGGTTTTGAAAGCAGGTACCGTTCTATCTAGCGAGCGACAGTCCCGACTCCGTTCCCAAAGCTAAAAGTTCAATTTCTGCCTGGACGACTTAGATGAGCAAAGTTTAATTTTGGAAAATGCCTCTAAAAGCCTTAAAAATTGCTGGTTACCATTGAGCCTTATTTGATAGCGCTGATTTCTGAAACTCTTTTTCTGCAAAGGAAAAATGTGTGTATACATTGAACTATTTTTCTCTTCAAATGGACAGTCTAATATTTGTAACAGAGAAGTCCTTTTGCTCATTTCCTGTCTCTTCCTAACCATAATGGTTTAAACAGTACTCAATTTTCATCTGCTAATTTCATTATTATGGAGTTTAATGAGCTGGGAAGGGCGGGGGAGCACGATGATGATGTAGCACAAGACCAGACAAAGCCTTATGTAGCATCTCACTAGGAGTCACTTCCTCCTCTGTCAAGAAGTGGCGATATATTTCATGACCCATCTAGGTTTCCATCTATCCTATACTCACCTGGCCTTGCTGCTTCAAGAGAGTTCATAGCTCCTGTAACAGCACCAGAGGTGTAACAAGGGTGGAGCGAAGGCATGTAGTTCTGCAAGACTCCGTTACACTGGAGTCAGTGGCCCCTCCCCCTTGCTGTTGGAGCCATTCTGACAGCAAAGGCAACACGCAGGACACTCCCCTGTTGCAACCCTGTGTTGCCTTTGCTGTCAGGATGGCTCCAACAGCAAGGGGGAGGGGCCGCTGACTCCAGTGTAATGGAGTCTTGCAGAACTACGTGCCTTCGCTCCACCCTTGTTTCACCTCTGAACAGCACTGATAGTTCCAGGCACCTAATGTTGCCTTTAAATTGTACCAGTGGATAAGAATTAAGATTAGATTTACCCTCTCAGAAGTGTCACAAAAGAATACATTTTCTCAGGAAACAGAGGGGCTGCTTCAGTGGGTTTTAATTATTAAAGACGATAGCTAAGATGCCATATAGAAGAAAGGTGGACTGTCAGTCAGGTCCTGAGGCAGTTTATCGTTCTTCCTGCCTGATGAATACCCTGTTTTTCTCCTGTTTTGGGCCTATTTTTTCCTTATTTCAGGATACTTCTAACTCCCCAGAAGCTCCTATGCAAGTTTGGCAGTCTAAAAAGCTGCTGCAGCTTTTGTCCTTAGTTTAAAACGCCATTATCAGCCAGCCGTGTGCTTTTATGGATTCCCTGGTCTGGAGTAGCTAAGCCTCACTGATTGGGCAGCCAAACCCATTAGTCTAGGACAGGTAAAGGGGCAGGCTGGAGAGGTCAAATGGGTTCCACTCCTCCAGTCAGGTAACTCTATGACACCATCAAACCTAGGTTATTCAAGTTCAAACACAGAGATGCTCGATGTATTTCTGCCAGGTCTGCTGTGAAATCTTGTGTTGGTTCACAGAAGGCTTACCCACTTACCCGTAAGTGCAAGGGCCAGGATTCTTGAGACAATTTCAGTAAGTAGTAACAGGGACTGTATTTCTAGCTAGATTCGTTTAAGGAATTAATTTTGTTTTGTTTTCACTCCAAGCCAACCTGCAAACTTCACTGGTTTAGTAGGACAGAGGTTTGTGTGCTTTGCTCTTCTTGAGTAGCTTCCCTGCTCCCTCTGCTAAGCATTACTAGTTACTGTTTATTTTTTACTGTTTACTAGTTATCTAATTTGATCAAGCTTTTCTTTCCAGCCAAGTTCATGCATTTTCCATCTGCATGCTTGTCCTCCCCCCCTTTCCATCTGCATGCTTGTCCTCCCCCCCCAAAAAAAATTGGTTTAATTCCCTTTCTTCTGGATTTTTAATAACTAGTTATCTGCTGACTCTTGCCTGCCTACTCCATGTTAATAGGTAATGCAGTGGTTGTCACACCTGATCTTTCTCAAATGCTACTGTGATTTTGATTTTTAATAAGAACCCCTGGGGTTCAGTGCTCTCCTGGGGGGAACTTTTCCCAGACAGTCTCCCTCTGCCTGTAGCCTGGGATGGTGGCAGCAGTTAGAAACTTCCAATTTCCCCTGCTGATCCAGTAAAACCAGCTGCTGATCCAGTAAAAAAGGAAAGCAGGGAGCAGGAAAGGTGCGTGAGTGCTAACCACTAGGCACTACTCCCCTCAGTCAGTCTGCTTTCTCCTGGTACAATCCCTGACAAACCTGGACTGTCATCAGCCATGAAGGACCAGAAGACTGAAGATCAATGGAAGGGATGCTTCTGTGGTTTGGCATTGCAATCAGCCAACCTCCTTGCTTAAGAGGAAAAAGTCTAGGAAATGGACTGTATTACCAACAGGTAGGGACCAGGAGACCAGGAATGTGCAGTCCGGGGAGGCAGGGCCTTACAAGTACCCTGCCATTCTGCGCCACTCCTTTCCTCTCCAGCACAGTCAATGAGTTAAGCAGCACAGGCACAGACTACAAGACAGCAGAGCTGCCTTAGTCAGTTAGGCTGCAATCATGGCTGCCTTCCAATGAAAAACAGGCAGGGTTGCTGGCATCCAATGAAAAAAAGGCTGGGCACCTGCATCATCAAGCTCTGGGGAGGCAGCAGGCAGAACTGCCTCAGTTCTGTTTTAAAAAAGCCATGAAAAACAAAAGGAAGCCTGTGCGCAGGGATTGACTCTTTAGAGCAGCAGGAGAGACAGCTATCTCGCTGCCTCAGGGGGGCGTGTCGCTGAGCTCTCTGTAGCTCTCAGTGGGGGAAGAAGAGGTGAGTTTTTTTAAAAAAATTATTTCCGGGGGAAGAGAGAGAGAGAGAGAGAGCTGCAAGGAAGGTGAGATCCACTGAGACGGGGTGTGTGTGTGTGTGTGCGCATGCACGTGTGTGTGTGTGCATGCCTCCTCGTGCGTGTGCGTGCGCGTGCGCATGCCTCCTCAGACCTGGACCTCACCGCATGTTTGGAAGCCAATTTTGACTGAAAAGTAGGGTATAAATACATACATACACATATATACATACTGTATATACCACCGCCATCTGAAGCCAGAGGGATGGCGGTAAGGTGTAGGGCCTTCTCCATTGTGGCACCATGCCTCTGGAATCGGTTGCCAGAGGAATTGAAGACAGCCCCCTCGCTACGTGGTTTTCGGCAGGGTTTAAAGACCTATTCGTTCCGTCTGGCATTTGAGGAGGGAGGAACCACCTAGGAGCTACCTACCTTGGGACCCTTTTTACTTTTGCTGCTGCGACACGTTGGTTTTTCAATTTTAACCTGCTCTGTACTCTCTTTTAACTGTTATTATATTTTAATATTTAATTTTAATTGTGGATGGTTTTAATGGGTTTTTAATTATGTATTCGTTGTTTTGCTATATGTTTGTTGTACACCGCTTTGAATTTTAGAAAAGCGGTATAAAATCTTTTTGAATAAATATAAAGAAGATTCCACTAGTTGTTGATATTTCTACATTGCACATTCTCTGTTCTAATTGGTGACTATAGGGTACAATCCTGGAAATGGGGCATTATAGACAGAGGTCTTCCTTGCAGGATCAACCGCTTTGCCCAGAGTTCCAGAAGTGGCAGAGGCACGTCAAGGAGTGAATGGGCCTTTCCTGTTCCATTTGCATTCCTTGCTGAGGTCAGCAAGACGTCAAAAGGAAACTTGAATTTTGGTGACTCTTGTCCTGGTCCTTTTAGCTCCAGGGAACCTGTTTGGGGGGTTGAAAAGAACCTGCTTAACAAAGACCAACAAAGAAGTTAGGTCCAAGCAAGGCAGTCTTTTAAATCAAAAGATTCATCCAGTTGAAAAGAGGTCTGTGGGAAATGATCACTCTCCCAAATCTAAATGGGAAGAGAGAGTGCACTAATCAGCTACTAATTATGGTAATTGAATTAAGTGTAAATGTTCTGAGAGAGAGAGAGAGAGTCATAATTAGATACTTGACACACACTCTTTTGCATCAAACACAGTCCTGGAATGACCTCCAAGTACGGTATGCCTTTCTCTCCCACTTGTGGGCTTCCCAGAGGCAGGAGTTGGGCATTGTGGGAAACAGGATGCTTGGCAAGATTGGCTTGATTCAGCAGGCTTATGTTCTTATAAAAGAACAAGAACAAATGGATGGTATCAGCTTTCTTTTAAATGAAAGAGATAGACTAATAAAATAAAAAGAAACAGGGTTTCCACAAAGTCAAACTTTAAAAATAAGCTTTTATTTATGAGCTTAGCTCCCTTACAAAATGCAGATTTAATGCGAAACAATTCTGCTTCACTCTATAGCAAGTCAAATTCTTTCAAGTTGGTGAGAATAGCCCTACGCATGAAAGCAATTTTGCTTGCAGAAATGGAAAAATAACTCAGCTTTGTCTCAGATCCCTTGAGAGACTCCTCTAATTTAAATTCTTCAAATTTTGCGTTTTTTCCACTCTGGTTTGTCATCTGTTTCATCTTCATCAGATTCTACTTCTGCAAAAACTGCTGTTGGCTGAGTCCTAAAAAGGTATAAAAAAGCATAATGATTAAACAGCAGCTCTGTAAACAAACTTCATGGTTACCCTTATCAAGAAATGAAATACACATACTGTATACATACTGTACACACCACACAATACAAATTAAGAATCTTTTAAGAGAACTGCTGCTGAAATCCCAAGTTCTCACTGCTCTACACAAATATATATATATATCACAAATATATAAATATTTAAAGACATATATATATATATATATATATATATATATATATATATATATATATATATATATATATATATATATATATATATATATATATATATATATGTTTTTGATAAGAGACTACTTTGCTTAAAACCTGCTGGTGAATACTGCGCAAGCTGCAGGTCTCCAATGTTCTCTGCCACTCAGTGCTTTTTCAGTTTTTGTGGGACAACCTCCCTTTTAGAATTCTTGTGTTCACTCGCTAGGTTGTGCCCAGGGCAGCTGCCCTTATAAGAGCACTTCTGCTGGATCAGCTCAAAGACTGATCTGGCCCAGCATCCTGTCCCACAGTGGCTGACCAGATGCTTTGGTAAGTCCACAAGCCAGAAAAACCTTCTCCTGCTGTTGCTCCCCAGCAACTACCGTATTTTTTGCACTATAAGACGCACTTCCCCCCCCCAAAAAAAACATAGGGGGGAAAAGCGTGCGTCCTATGGTGCAAAGCCTGGGCTTGGGGGCGTTTTGGGGAGGCCTGCAGAGGCTCGCGCAGGCCTCCCCGAAGCCCCCACAGGCCTCCCCGATGTTTACTTCGACCCCAAACAGCTATTTTCGGCCATTTCCGGAAATGGCCGAAAATCGCTGTTTGGGGCCGAAGTAAACATCGGGGAGGTCTGCAGAGGCTCGCGCAGGCCTCCCCAAAGCCCCCAGAGGCCTCCCCGAAGCGCCCCCAAGCCCAGGTAAGTACAAACTTTTTTTTCTCTATTTTATGCTCCATAGGATGCATGCGTCCTATGGACCGATGCGTCCTATAGAGCGTAAAATACGGTAGTACTCAGAGGTATCTGAACCTAGAGGTAGCATATAGCCATCATCATCCTGCACGAGTTACCATATTCATTGGATGAATGAGAAATTCCTACTGCTCATCTGCTGATCTCTACTTACTCTTTAATTACATTCCAGCTATAACAACAGAAGGAAATACAATTTTTTTTAAAAGACATATATACATTTGTGTATCTCATGGTATTTGTACGCTATATTTTGACAGCGGCCAGAAAATGAACACAAGGATACCATAGCTTGTGATTGGGTTTTTATATGAGGAAACATTGCCTATAATAAAGAAACATGATTACACACTATTCTGATAATTATTTTCATACAAATCTATATTGTATCCAGCACAAAACCTCAACCCACTAGAAGTCTGATCAAGGTGTTGCCTGAATTTAGTATCAAGTTTACACAGAGGACAACGTTTTGTTAAGATGACACACCCAGCAAACTATTTCAGCATTTAACTTCACAGACATTTTCCACTTTAATTAGTGTTTAGTTAACATTTATTCATAAGCACTCTATAGAAATTGGTCAAGAAACTTCAGGAAGTGCTCCTGAAACATAAGATGGTTAAAACTGCATCACTGCTGAGCAACACCAGAATGTAATTTATAATACACAAGGTGGAATAGTTTTGGCTTATGAATATTAAAAGAACAAAAAGCACTAAGCAGGATTACAGTTAGGTTTGGCAGATCCTGCCATGCTCATACCCCCCCCCCCCAACACACAAAATTTTGCGTTTATCTGTTGCTAAGTGTCGTATTTGCTAAATGAATCTAAGGGCCACATCCTGAACTTGCCACTTCTGGCTTTCAAACAACCAAAACTCTAAGCACTGTGATTACACGGGAGGAAGGACAAGCAGAAGTTGACATCCTAAGCCCCATTTATAAATGACCTTCGCTGAGTTACAGCAAGGAAAGTTCACGCAAAAGGCTGCTGCACAAAGCTAACATCTCATACATTCCTCACCCGGGACAGAGGGCTGTGATCCTTGCTGGATCATGTCCATGTGCAATCCTGAACCAATTGTTGGTATAGTGCTTTGTATCCAAGTGATGGTGTTCCCAGTAGCAATGTATGGTTGCGAGAGTTGGACCATAAGGAAGGCTGAGCGCCGAAGAATAGATGCTTTTGAACTGTGGTGCTGGAGAAGACTCCTGAGAGTCCCTTGGACTGCTAGGAGATCAAATCAGTCAATCCTAAATGAAACCAACCCTGACTGTTCCCTGGAAGGACAGGTACTGAGGCTGAAGCTCAAATATTTTGGCCACCTAATGCGAAGAGAGGACTCTCTGGAGAAGACTCTGATGCTGGGAAAGACTGAAGGCAAAAGGAGAAGGGGAAGGCAAAGGATGAGATGGTTAGACAGCATCACCGATGCAACGAACATGAAAATGAGCGAACTCAGGAAGATAGTGGAGGACAGGAAGGCCTGGCGGGATGTGGTTCATGGGATCACGAAGGGTCGGACACGACTTAACGACTGAACAACAACATCCAAGTGAATGGGCCAATGGTCTCAATTCAGCATAAGGCAGCTTCTTCCTCATCCCTCACCTCTCCACTAAAAGAACTGGCAGCCTGCCATGGATATGATAGGCTGTGCATCTCCAGGCCATATCAGACCTGTCATGTTTTGCATATCAGCTCAAATATCTTACAGCAATTTCAGAGTCATAGGTTAAATTCTTGTCAGTAATTACTCACATGATAGGTTTTTTCCCCCACAAAGAATTAAAACTTGCTCCAGGCAAGCGGTTGTGATGTGATGAGCAATCGCTTGTACTACTTGTGACTAAATATGCAAGGGGAAACCACAACTTACTTGGCAGTGGGCTCACACAGTCCATTATAAAAAGGAGCCTGAAAGGGCCATGTCAATTATTAGTCATGGGTTGATAATCTGATAAGCTACCACTATGAATCAAGGGAAAATGCAATCTTACTCACAAAGAATTTTCATGATCAATTTCAAACAGCTGGAGGAATTAACAACAAAAATGAACCCAATTGTACCTTGTTGAAACTGTTTATTCCTTTCTTTAAAAAAAGAGTTACGAATAAATACCCTTTGAACACTTATACAGTACTGTAATGAAGCATTTGCTCTGGTTTCTCATTAAGGGTCAGGGCAGGTGTAAAAGATAGTGGGGATCTCTCAATCAGAGTTAAGAGATTGGGAGACGGCTGTGGAATCGCCCCCTTCCTTCCCTGGCCCTGTTTGATTTTAACTGCCGAAATGTTATGTTGGCCCCAATGCTAGCTATGTTTGAGACTATACAAGGCTCCCTCTTAAACAGGATTTGAACCAGCTTCAAACTTTTAATGCTAATCTTGGTTCAGAGAGAAACCCAGTCACCCTTACCTGTGAGGGAAATTCACAATTCAGGAGGGAGTGGCTGAGCAACTTTACAGCAGCTCGTGCTTCCTGATTTTGCCTTCCAGCAGGGTTTAAAGCAAAATGGTAGTTGGTGCATTTCAAGCCCTGCTCTTTCACGGTACACACAAACAACAGCTGGAAAAGTGCAAGGCAGTCTATAAAACAGTTCACTTACACTTTTCTTGCATGTACTGTCGGTAATCTTAGTTGAGACTGGGACAAGGCTGGCTCCAGGTTTTAAGTGGCTTTCAGCAAACTCCATGGACCCCTCCTACCTGGATGGACCCCCGAGTGGACCCCCCCACCACATAAAGGTTAGGGGCACAGAAGTGGTCTAAGGGGCCAGAAGCATGACTTTCTCGGGGCTCTGGATCCTCAGGAGCTGCTCAATAATGTTGACCCCAGGTCCTGGCCCTAGACTAGAGGTTCTCATAGTGTGCGTCGCAATGTGTTCCTAGGGCGGGGGTGTTGCGGGATGCGCATCTGTCAAGTTGGCCAGCAGCACAACCGCATTATGATGCAGGAGATCGTGGAGCAGAGGCTCTGCAGCGCTTGCAGTGCATCGCGTTTTCACAGCTCTGGTGGGCCCTCCTGCCCGCCCTGACCCCCTTACGCTGAATGAAGGTCGCCTGCGGCCATGGAACCCGGAAGTAAGTGCCAATGACATAATAACATTGCATGTTTTCGTGTCATCGACACTTACGTCCGGGCTCCATTACTGTTGCCAGCAAGGGAGGGGCGTCATGCTCCTGGTAAGTTTGAGAATCACTCCCCAGACTGTGGTATTTTGATTTGAAAAAAGAAAAGTGCATAGTGGAATCCTCCTGAATCGACCAACATAGCAATTATGATAGCAACTTTGCCATGAAACGTCGAGTTCCTAATGTGATGATGCTTGCTACTGGCCCAGCTTCTACCTCCCAAATGATACCATCTGATGTGTACGTGAAGAGCATGTTGGACTTGCAACTTGCCCACTTCTCACCCACTTCTATGTTCTTAACAAGAAACCGTAATGTGAGCTTGCCACAGTGAGCTTTCTGAATTACTACTGCATCCTAAAACTTTCATGCTCATTGCACTGTAGGTGTCAGGATGAAATTTAATACACAATCGATGAAGCTACCAGGCCAGGCACACAACAGAGATCACTATCAGTGTAATGGAATGAAATGGAGTGCTGGCTTTTAAGAGGGGAAAAAATACATTCTTAATGAGAAGAAAATTAAGCCATCAGTAAATGTTACCTCCTAAGGAAAGGTTGCTATGCCTTGCAATTCCATTACTACTGCTAGCTTTTCAGAACAATTCCTGAAAGAATAAAAGGACCCGAGAAATATGGGCAACAAAAATATAGCCATAACTGGTCAATCAAATGGCCCTTCAGTGTTTTACTCACTGAGTTGTCTGCCAGTTCAGTTTCTGAGTGAAAGGAATGAAGTTCTCAAAAGAGCAATGCTAGCTGAGATACTGATTATGCCTGGCTGTGTATCTTAGTGTGGCCAGATGGAAAGCAAGGTAGCTTGGCAGCGCAATCATGACTAACTATCTGGCGGGAGGCCCAGGCAGCCCGACGTATCCTATCCTTGTTCCGGGCCAATCAAGATCGGCCTGGAGGTTTACTCGGGGAGGGGGATGTTCATCCCCTTCCCCCGGTGTAGCGCGGCCCGGCCCCAATGGGTCTCCTCAGATTTCCACCACCTATTTAGCTGGCAGAAGTAAGAGGAGGCCGTGTAAAGGTTGCGCCAGCCAGAACAGGACAAGGGTATGGCGGCCGCCATCCCCACCCCCTCCAGGCCTGGCTCAGCCAATGGACCCCCTCCCTCGCTGCCCAGACCGCTCCCGCACTTGCCAGGGGATCTCTTACCTCCTCCAGAGGCCCTTAACTCTAAAATCATCATGAACGTGCTTTACGGCACATTCACGACGGCTTCCAACGGCGCAGCACTTGCTCCGCTGCTGGATCTTTAGTCAGAATTGCACCTTTAACGTTGAGCAGAAGAACAAACGTCACCAGGGACTGCTTTTCTCAGCCCAGTATGTCAAAATCTGCATCTGCTAAAAGTCCTTCCTGTATAAAATGGTTAACAGTACACATACTGTTACACATACAGTACACATACAGTACACACGGTAAGAAGCCCTTTCTTTCTTTTGCATCTGGATACCCACCTATGTATATGCATGCACACACAGAGGCAAGCGAGTAAAGTAGAAAAAACCCATGTGTGCACACGTGAGAATGTGTGTGTATGTGGGGGGAGAGCATAAGTAAGAACTTTGAAAGAAATTGAAGTGAGAAGAGTTGCAGAGCACAGTAACATATTTGTATATAGTCACTAATGAAAGGAAGCATTTGTGGCTTTATGAACAAACTTCCATTCCAGGTCTTCACAGATGCCCTTTAGAAGTTACAGCAGTGGTGTGGAAGGTGCTCTTCTGCGGGTTTATCCCACAGCGCTGCTGTAAAGTCTAAAGGGCTGCCACCATGTGGTGGGGACAATTGTGTGGAGTCTCATCTCCTGATTGCTGCCCCTAATCCCAGCTGGGCAATAACTGCATGGTAAGAACCTGTGCTATTAGCCCAGGCTCTTCAGAAACTGGCCTTTAAATGTGAAATTTCACTCACACTGGGTACTCAACATTGTGCAAAACTGAGAAAAGCAAATGCTTGCTCAAAGTGCAGCTGACAACCTGTCTTTCTACAAAGAGATTACTAGGCTTGTTGTAGAAAGGGGAAATTATTTACAAAAGGCAAATCTGTTTAACTGTCCATTCATGCTCCTACAAACGTCATCTAGTGGTTTTTGACCTAGTTTGAAGAACAGTTATTTTAGAAAACAAATAGTTTCATATGCAACATTCCCACATCTACAAAACTAAGTTACGTTTATGCAAAAATTAAATTAAAACCTTGAGAGCTTTTACTACAATCATAATTAATTTTAATCACATTTTTCCCCCAAAGGAAGCTTTCTTTTAAAGTTCCAATTCTATTTTATGCATTGTAACGTGTTGCAAAATTGGCTTCCCTAGAATAGCTGACATTTGATCAGTTTTCCACATTAGTGGCAACAATCCAAAGAAGACAGAAAATAGTGTTGTTAAACAGGTCTTCTGCTTATATTCAAGTTCACTGGCGCTTTAAGATATATTACATATGGGTTATTTTGACTTAAGAAAGTTTTCTTACTTAGAATATGCTGGCGCAACCCAGTATGGGTTCTCCTCAGCTTCCTTCGCATGTCGTAAAATGGCCTCGCGAGGATTGCTATCATCAGTCTTATCCAAGGCAATATTCTTGACTATGTACGAAGACAGAGTACCGCCATGAGTTCCAACACGGCCACCGCGACCTAATATAGGAGACAAGGAGAGAAAAAACAGATGTATAGAAAGAAAATTAAACAAACTGAAAAGAGAAGGGTAAAGAAGAAAGCTTAAAAATGCATTCACACAACAGCGAAGGTGGCCACTGTCCCATTATATGAGCATCTTCATGTTTTTAACCGTTAAACACTGTATGTTTACTGATATAGTGCTGCTTCAATCTTCCACAAAGCAGCACACAATAGCCTTAGCAACGCTTTGCTTGCAGCAGACAAATCAGTAAAAATCTGGTTACCTGGTCCTGCTACAGGGGGCTCTGGTTTGTGAGATTTCATGGGATCCAGTCTATCCTTTTCCAACTGCTTCCTTGTACTTCTCTGGCGTGGTTCACGAAACATTGGAAGTGCGTGAGCTATAGATTGTTATGGAAAAACAAAAACACATTTTTATTCAGGAACAAATGCTTTAAAGGCCACATGGTCCAACATTGTATCGGCAACATTAAATGTGGATTAAAAAATTTTCTTATGATAAGTTCTGTAAAACTAATTCTACTGGTTGGCATATATGACCTAGATTAATATATGGTGGTGGTGGTGGTGGTGTGTGCTTGTTTTAAAGAGTTAAATATTAGCTCTTAAACTTTATACTATCATGTTGTATCACAGAGATGTGTTTTTGTGTGTGTGTGTGTGTGTGTGTGTGTGTGTGTGTGTGTGTGTGTGTGTGTGTGTGTGTTTTTGTGTGTGTTTTTGTGTGTGTGTTTTAGGTTGTATGTTGTGGAATTCATCACCCATGAAGCAGAAGTGAATAATGCCCAAATCTGTGTCACAAATGGGATGTGAAAAGCAGCAAATCTTACCTTTTAAGGAAAAGAATTTAGGTCCTAACTTGTTTCTGCCATTAATCAGAATATAGCTATTTTTTAAATTCACTATCCTGGTACATTCAATTACCACAAGGCCAGAGCATCTCAGTAGCCCAGTGACTCCCAAGAATGTTTGGCATCACAATTCAAAAGAATGAATTCTATCTTCTAAGTCACAATGAGATGGTACAGATATAACACTCCATAAAAGCTAACCATGATTTAGTGATCATCCTAGATTGTATCATCCCCCATTCCAATCCTCTTTTCTGCAACTGGCCTTAGCAACAGTTTGTCGTTATGTTTGACCATGTCAACGATGACTAAGGCTGCAATCCAATACACACTTTCCTGGGAGTAAGCTCCATTGAACATAATAGGACTTACTTCTGAGTAGATATGCATTGGATTGCACTGTCAGGGTACTTCTAAATCACAGTTCAGGAAACATGGTTTAAATTAAAACATGAACTTCGCTATGGTTAGCATGGTCAGACACAATGACAAACCATGGTTAAGGGGAGCAGGGGAAATTCAAATACAAAAGAGTAGAGGACGGACCATTGCTAAAACAAGCATCACATTAGCATCTCAGTACTTACATCTGTAATGGTGTTTTTCTTTTTACCAGAAAAAAAGGTTTACCAGATACATACCAGGACAGAGTGCTAGACCTTTAGGAGAAGGAATGTGGGCAGGTGTAGCTTGTTAAACCTTAGAGCAC
Organism: Plestiodon gilberti rubricaudatus; assembly: GCA_026170595.1. Lineage (NCBI taxonomy): Eukaryota > Metazoa > Chordata > Lepidosauria > Squamata > Scincidae > Plestiodon > Plestiodon gilberti. The sequence continues at coordinate 18,386,465 of JANXHW010000002.1, read as the reverse complement.
AATCCTAGGCATGTCTACTCAGAAGCAAGCCCGATAGGCATGCCTAGGATTGTGCTCTAAGGTTTAACCTTCCTTCTCCTAAAGGTCTAGCACTCTGTCCTGGTTGGAGATCTGGTAAGCCTATTTAAACATGACTTGGGATGCTGAGGGATGGCCCACTGTCAACACCACTGCTGCAGCTGTGCAGTCCCAATTCATGTGAATCCTCTGGCTGGATTATTCACGCTCACAATGCTTATCTATGGGCACGAAATGGATACACAGCTTCATCTGGAAACAGAAGTGGTGTAGAAATGGCCTACTTCAGTTTCTGAGGGGCGTTTAATCCAGTTTAGGACCATTACTTTATGAACGAACCATTATTTATGGAACTTTATGAACGAACCATTATTTCTTACATCTGAATGCCACAAGAAGCATAAAAAGTCAATGTTCGTTGGCACATGACATGCTGTGCAACCCCTCAAGTGACAACACTGCACCTTAAGCAGTCGGAGGCGGCAGAGCTGAAGTCCCACTTACGGCTGACTTTGCTCCAGGGACAAACAGCTTATTTTGAGTCCCACTTCAAATAGGGCTGCTGGACACATATCACCCTACTGCTTCTCAGAATGACTGTTGACAAAGTTTCTCAAATGTTCTACAGAAATTCTTTTTAACAAATTAATAGGTAAAGGTAAAGGTGACCCCTGACAATTAAGTCCAGTTGTGTCCGACTCTAGGGTGTGGTGCTCATCCCCATTTCAAAGCCGAAGAGCCAGCGTTGTCCGAAGACACCTCTGTGGTCATGTGGCCGGCATGACTCTCCTTGCCGCAGCGCGTAGCATGCAGCTGGAACATGGAGTGCTGTTTACCTTCCCGCAAGCGGTACCTATTTATCTACCTGCATTAACATGCTTTGTAACTGCTAGGTTGGCAGGAGCTGGTCAAGCAACGAGAGCTCACCCCGTCGCGGATTCAAACTGCCGACCTTTCGATCGACAGCTCATGGTTATCATAGAGATAATATACAAATATTAGATGGAGAAAATATACAAACATTTTGAAACTTAACATTGTATAAGACCGGCATCAGTTTGGAGCACATTTTTGTGCCCTTTATCACATGAACATACAAAGCTGCCTTCATCAGCTCAGATCATTGCCCATTTAACCCAGTATTGTAGTTCCGTATTGTTGTAGAGGCTCTTCAGAATCTCAGATGCAGACTTTCCCAGCCCTGCTAACCAAAAACCTTTTAGGTGGCCAGGGATTGAACCTGGAACCTTCTGCATGCAAACATAAGCTCTGGCATTGAGGTACGCCCCCCCCTTAACCCCATCGCTAGCTGGACTGTAATGCAACCACTGATCTGTCTCTGAGCTTGCAGCCAGGCTGCCCACACAGAGTATTTTTAAAAAAAATGGCCTCTGCACATGCTCCACTGGATCATACTTTATGCATAAAGCGGGCAAAGCTCTACATAAACTTACGTGTTATAATGTAATCCTGAGTGAGAGTCTCCGCTTGTCTCTCTTTTCTTTTTGTCTTCACAACGCATAATTTTGCTCCCCTAGGAAGGGTGGGAAAAAAAAGTGTGTGTGTGGTTTAAAACAACAACAAAAGCGTACCTGGCAAGGTTCAAAAGTAGCTTTAAAAACTCAGATATATACAAAGAGTATCAAAAAGATGTATATACATTTTAATGAGCTATAATTCATAGATACATCACTGTAGAAAACGTGCAACACTCCAAAATCTAAGGGAAGCAACTGACAAAATGTGTGGAACCATCCCAGCACACACGGCGGATGTCTACAGATCTCTTAATCAGCTCTGTCAGCACTGTACAGATGCCAATGGGGAACAATTTGAGCACTTGGTCTAATTCATTAACTAACTAACTAACTAACTAACTGGGTTAAGCAGCTGCTTCTGTGCACACCATATGCCAGTATATGTGTGAATTATAGCATAATAAAATTGACACTATATAGTGGGTGTACATTCTCTTGAGACGTCCTGTATTACATTTTTTCTAATACAACATTGTCTACAAAACACGCAGACTACTTATCCAAGCATCATATCTGGAAGAGCAAAAAGCATTTTGCCTATCATGTAGCCACAAACCCTTGTTTGCCACTGAAAGCGCACACAACCGGAAGGTGCAGTCATTCCTAACTTTTCAACAAGTGTACCGATATCATTTGTGTGCTTCCAAACACCTCTTTAATTACATTCACACAATACATTTGTGTGAAGCACATAAAGCATCTTCGCGACACCCAGAGAGTAGGCAGCGTGACGCCAAGGCCTGCGCCACTACTCCGACGCTGAGCCCAGTGCCCTGCGCTATGGAGCAGGTTAGGTCTGCTACGAGCAACGTGGGGGCTGGGGGAAGGTGGAGAGGGGGCATAATGGGGCGGACCAGGCCCAGAAGGGGGTGGGATCAGTGACGCTGCTGCACGCCATATCCTATCCCCCCTCCCTCCTGAGCCTTTCCCACCTGACACGGGGCTAAATAGCTGACGCAGATCTGAGAAGCCCCATAACGCAGGCTGGGGCTTTACTCGGGGTAAGTGGACAAATGTCTGCTTACCTCAAGGAGACCTCCGGCCTACTCCTACACAGCACATGATTCAGCTTGTGCCTGGTGGCTACTCTGCGCCGGTGCTGGATAGGTTTGGGCTGTTAGTTGTATACCTAGAAACCATGTGTGAAAATGCACTGGCAAGACCAGAGGATAAAGTTTATCAGTCTTGTTATTTAGCTTGCCTGTTATTCAACATGGTGTTAATAACATGGTGTTAATAACCATTCTCCCAATTCATGAATGCAAATTTAGTTTATTACACCTACAAGTTTCTTATAGCACAATGCTATAAGAAAGGGGTTAGCAAGGGGTTAGCATCAGGGGTTAGCAATTAATTAGCAGGGTGTACTTCAGAAAATTGGACTATGATAGGCGGTACCCGGGCCTCCAAAGGTTGAGAACCCCTGCTATACATGATTACTCAGAAGTAAGTGGAAAGTGTATACAGGGTTGCAACCTTAGTTAGACCATTTTGCTTAGTCAGGCCATTTAGACCAGTATTGCCTACTGACTAGCAGTGGTTCTCCAGGCAGAGAAAGAACAAAATGCTTGAAAACATTCTGAACATTTGCACACTCCCACCTTTTTCTTTATCAGGGGTGCAATCTGCAGCCTGCCTGGTCCATGATGCTTCTGCTTGAAATGGAAGTGGTGCAATTTGGGTTCCCAGCCTGCTCTGCTACTGCTCACATCAAACAGATATAGCTGCAGGTCACACTCCTCATAAATGAACCAAAGGAAAGGGAGGTGGGCTCCAAATTACCTGTCCCTGCCTACCTGTAGGCAGGGAGAGGTGATCTGGAACGTGGCAGTATTCTTCCCCCCTACCCTTTCTTGCAGCACTGGAATAAGAATGGGGGGGAAGCTTCTTACGTCCTCACTGCTCCATCCTCGCGTGGGCTTTAAATTTTAAAGGGAATGCTTCACTTTAAACTTTAAAAGCCGTGCAAGTATGGAGAGAGGGGAGGGGTAGTGAAGTGCTCCTTCCTCATACAGCATTTAAAGTTTAAAAGGAAACATTCCCTTTACACTTTAAACCCCATGAGTGAATGGAGCACGGGGAGGGAAGGGGATGATCCAATTCCCGCTTGCATTTAGTGAGCCACACTGCCTGCTGCATGCCAACAAATTATTTTCCTGTGCCATCTTGGCCACACGTGCTATAGGTTTGCCACACCTGGTAAAGGGAATGCATGAGATACGGCTGGAATTTTTTTCTTTTCCATTAATTACACTGATGGAATCTTAGTTCTAACTCACGCAACGCTATAGACACAAGATTCCAAAACCCTGAATACTCAAGACAAAGTTAAATTTTCAGTAGAAAAATAAAAAAAGAGATTTGAAAAACACAAATTGTCATTTCCCTATCTTTTTCAAATACAACTTTGAATGCAGACATCATTCAAAGATAGGCTTACCAGATCTCCAACCGGGACAGAGTGCTAGACCTTTAGGAGAAGGAATATAGGCAGGTGTAGCTTGTTAAACCTTAGAGCACAATCCTAGGCATGTCTACTCAGAAGCAAGCCCCATAGGCATGCCTAGGATTGTGCTCTAAGGTTTAACAAGCTACACCTGCCCACATTCCTTCTCCTAAAGGTCTAGCACTCTGTCCCGGTTGGAGATCTGGTAAGCCTATTCAAAGACATGTTAAAAAACTACATTTAGACACGATAGATTAAATACCTTTGACTCTTGATGGGATCATAGTATACTTTTGCTAACCCATTTCCAGTACCGACCATGATTTGATTCAGCTTGGGATGCCAGAGACAACGGACAACACTCTGAAAAATCAATATAAGCTTTGGGTCAGTAATGTTTCATCTTGAAATTAAGGCTAATGTCCTAGTTCCACAGAGATTAGACAAAGTCTGAAGCAGTCTTCTTTAGGCCATTTCTAAAGCTACATCAGGTCTGGGCCTTGTCAGCAGTTGGATGGAAGACCACCTGTTATCCACACCACAGTCGCTGTGTACGCTGGATAGACTCCTTTTCACTAAAGGCCCAGTATAGTCAGAGGACATCACAATATGTATATGTGGTCACAACTGTCAGCTCTAAAATACTTTCTCTAGGAAAGACATGCTATATGTGGGGCATGTTACCACTCTGCAATTGTGTAAAAAATTGTAATTCATTGACTTTTAAGCACTAGTAAAGAACTACTTTGATATTTATCTCTGCCCATACCTAGTGCCAGCAACAATCAGCTTAAAAGGACTGATAACATCTTCCTTGTTTTAGTGCACTTTCTAGATCTAAAAACTGACAGCGCAATCCTCCGGGAAGATTGGGCAGCGGAACAAGTGTTCCGCCACCCAAAGGCGTTGCGAATGTGCCGTAAAGCACGGTCGCAATGACTCGGGAGTAAGGCCGGCCAGCGCGGAGGCCGGCCGCCCTTACCTCAGTGCCAGATCGCTCCTGCAGTCGCCGGAGGAATTGTCCAGCTCCGGTGGGCGCGGTCCTGGCATCGAGGGAGGGGGCCATTGGCCGAGCTGGCCTGGGGGGGGGGCAGGGATGGCATCCGCCATATCCTTGTCTCCCTTCGGGCTGGCTCGGCGTTACATGGCCTCCTCTTACTTCCGCCAGCTAAATAGCTGGCAGAAATCCGAGGAGTTCCCCGTTCGACACCAGGGGAAGGGAACGAACACCCCTTTTCCCCGAGTAGACCTCCCGACCACTGCAGAGCGGCCATGAACGGGGATAGGATCCAGCCAGATAGTTAGTTAGGATTGGGCTGTGAATGTTGTTGAAAATAAACCGAAGGAGAATGGGCTCTTTTCCTGTTCACGTTATAGATGTTTATAGCATTTATTTATAACATGTATACCCACCTTTCCGTCATAACAGATCCTCAAGGAAGCTTATTATTATTTTTATTATGATGACTATTACCAAAATTACCACCTACAATCTTCCAGTGTTACGCTGCAACAAAGTCTAAATAAGGGTATATAATATTAGATAACTGAATGTTCGTTTCTTGTCTTTCCCTGAATCCATTTTACTGCCCTTCCTCTGCTGTCTTTCCCTTGTGTCTCTTTTAGATTGTAAGTCCCTCAGGACACGGACATGACATCACTCTCTGTAAAGTATCACATATAAAGATGGGACTGTATAAATGTACAAATAAATGCAATTCGACAACATAACATAAAAACTAAAACAAATCAGTTGACAGGAGAGCAACATCATTCATCAAAAGCCTGGGCCAAAGAAGCTGATTTTAAATTGCCATATAAAGAGAAAGAGCGGGTGCTAAACAGATGCATAACAAATGACTTAACGCTGAGATGCCAGGATTTTAAATACATTTTATTGGTATTGTTTTATTAGTTTGTAACCTGCCTTGGGCTTATGCTTTTATGATGTACACAATTATGAATGCATGTTGGCTGATTTCTTAAGTAAAGTATTCAATTACAGATTCCACAATGGGAAATCTATGTGAGAATTGGCCCTTCAGCTGCACAGACTTACTCAATTAGTCAAATAGAATCCAAAGTCTATTTTGAAGACTACATCTTAAGATAGTCCTACCACAATTGCTGATCATAAAAGTCAAAATAAAAGCACTCCAAGGAATATTTTTCTCTCCACACAAGCTAGGAACCTCTTGTGCCAGTACTAGCAAGCCTGTCGGTATTTTTGGAAAAACAACTTGTGTCATTAACCATGATTCTGTGCCAGTAGGAAAAAAGAAGGGGCTCCCTAATTTAGGCTAATGCATCCTATATATTTTTTTTAAAAGCTACAGAACATTTTTTACAAGGGAACATATAAAGTACAATTTCATTCTAACATGAGAATCTAAATTAAATTTAATGTGACTTTGGAGACTTTTAAGTTATCCCACTTTGTAGACCAAAAGGACTCTGCAGGGGTATCAAGTTACCAATTCACAGAACATTTGGCCAGCCATCCTACATCTCCCAAATCCTGAATTCAATTCCAATTCATCTGAACATAAATATTGCTTCCTAGCATGTACCAGAGATCCTAGCTATAAAGTAAATGAATTTAGACTTCATATGGAACAATAAGGGAAATAGTGATCTTTTAACAAGCTTCAGGAAAACATTTGTCAGCTAAAACATGCTTTTAAAAATAAGAGCAGGTGGAGTAACTTCCGCTTCCCTTGCAATGATTCTTCAAAATGCAAAGTGACAGGGCTTGTAATCTGTCTTCGCGATTATGCAACCAGACAGGAATCTGCTGGAAATACACTATATTAACTACAGGGTAACATTTTAGGATTGGAGGTATAGGACAGACAATCCACTGGGTTTCTTCCAACCCTAAGATTCTCCTTTTGCTTTAAGGCATTCTGTGTACTCCTATTCAACAGAACAGCCTATCACATTAAAGTAATAGTTATTAAAAAAACTGGTCTGAACTAACTGAAGTTTTCAAGAAGTCTTCAAAGGCAGTGCGTGCCACATATAATGCATTGCTAATCAAATCTGGAGGTTACCAAGGCATGGATAACTACTGGTATGTTCAGGCGCTCTCTGTTCAGGAGAGGTGGTGGTAGAGAGGTGGTGCTATGTGCCACAGAGGCCACTTAACCTTCCACTGATAGAATTGGATCAAGCACCATCCCCAGAGCACGACCCAGCCCCAGATTGTGAGCCTGGTTCTTTAAGGGGAAGGCAGTCCTATTCAGAACGGGTTTAACAGCAGCTCCCTGGCCAATCTATTGGCCATCATTCAGTCCATATTGCATAAACCTGTAATGCATGTCTGGAATGAACTATTCAAATTGGAATAAATACAATTTATCTTGTATTTGCTTCATCAGGCTGATGGGGCTATTACAAATGGAACTGTTATATACAGAACAGAGAATGACCCCATAGCAGATTTTTTTTAGACTGCATCAAAAATATACAAACCTAGTAATACCAAGTTGATTACATTACATATCTTGCCCAAAACTATTGAAAAAGCAGATCAATTAAGTTAAAATGTCCAGGCCTGAGATAAAATGATACATAATTACATCTTAAGTTTCTGGAAATACTAGGAAATATCCCTTGCATTGTAAAATATGACCAATGGCTGAATCATAAGATGTATACATGCACATCCTGTTGAAATCAAAAGGCAAGTCATGTATTGATTTGAGTGGGACTGGATTGCATCCATCATCTTTTCAACTTCTGCCTCAGGCCGATAACCTTCATCTAATTAAACATATCTTCCAGACATATAGGTTCAAGACCAAATAGTTGCTCCCAGACCTAATCAACATGAAAAACATGGAGCTAGATGTTATCAGCATGCTATAGAGAACCCCAGACTTCTCTGTGTTAAAGCCTTCAAATTGCCATAATTTTGCTTGAATCTGAACCCCATTTAATCTTAAAATGCATTCCTAAGAAGAGAAAAACACTTTACTGTGCTTTCTTTTAACTTTAGTTTTGCAATAATGCTGCAAATGAGGAAGGTGATACATGAATTTCAGCTGCACCCAAGAGACAAATGAATTGAGTCTGAGGGTTGTAAGCACTGTAATGAAAAGCAAGTTACAAGATCCAAGGCACTTCTGCAATTGGATTTTATTTCTGACACCAAATCAACAGGAGGTGGCAATTAGATTTACAGCATTTTGCATAAACCAGCACAAAATTCTGGGTTAACCACTGGCCTTTCCTGTTAGTCTGTGAATTCTGGCCTCCGAGAAGAAAACTTGTAAGTAGTCCCTACATCTGAAGGCATAATATAAACAATTATATAACTTACCCCACTGCCTTGGATGTACGTTAGCTTCAGAGTCGACGTACATTCGAGGAGGCCCATTGGGGCCAGGCAGCCCTACACCTGGGGAAGGGGACAAATGTCCCCTTCTCCCGAGGTGTTCCCAAGCCGTGTCGACACAGCCCGGGAAGGGCGCAGGATATTGTGGCCGGCCCTATGGGTCGGCCGCATATCTTTACACAGGATCGGACTGCCCATTATTAGTATTATCTGTAAAAGGTGAAAAGTTAAATCATCGCTTCATTTATCAGAGAAATACAGCTATAACTGGAACATATGTGAAAGGAACAAAAACAAAGTGATACAGAAATAGTAATTAAGCAACAAGTTATCACAAGACTCCTGTGTAATCAAGCTTAACTTGGAAAAAAATAGATCTAGGTCAGAGAATAGACTTCACAAGTCTGAGATATAAACTGAAAGAAGAGATACAAAGACCAGTCTGACTCCTTCAAAATAAAGGTAATGAAGCTCAACACATTTTTTTGCATTTGTACGTTAACCACATTATACAAAGCCCTTTATACCTTTTGTCACCAAACAGGAGCCAGATCTTTCATCATTAGGTAACTGCAGATATTTTTGCAGCCAAAGCTATATAATACAGATGCAGGAAAAATATAATGGACAATGATAGAAGGGTTCACACTCTCATATTTTGGACAAAATATAAAGGGTTGCACCATTCCCATCTGAGGCAACCTTCTCCATCTTTCCAAAAAGCCAACTCAAAAAGCCCCCTGGTGCAGCACTCCATGATGTGTAAGGAGGTAATAGTGGAAGGAATAAAAAATAAAAGTAAAAATAAACAACAACCCACCCACCCCCCATCCATGCAGACATACACCTCTCGGGACCCCTGACTTCTTATAACTCCTGTGTTAGACGTTTACAATGTGCTTCATGTATGGACTCTCTCCAATAGCATTTTCATCTCACTCAAGGTGTATCCATTACTGGGAGGGAAACTTTGATGAGTTTATAAAACATGCATACCTGTTGCTAATAATATGAATGCCAAGGTGGCTCCACGGCCTTTGTTAAAATACTGAGAATTTCAGCTTATGCTGCGTAATAGATGCATTGCTCCTACAGAAGGACAAGTTTGTAGAACAAGAAAGACAATACTTTTTATTGGACCATCTAGCCTTTAAAATGTTGGGCACTTTTATGCTTAGTTGTTACATTCCCAAAGGGAACATAATTCTCATTTGCTGCTTTGTCTCTGGAAGGACGTTTGTAATGTGAATCCTACTGGCAAGATTTAACATTTTGTAATTCAGTTAACATAGGCCTGTTCTCACAAACAGCAAGGGAGGAGGTAAAACGGCATCTGGGCTATACCACTTCAGAACGAAGGTGGGGAGCTCTGCATGACTGAAAGCATCTCCATACAATAATAATAAAATCGGGGGGGGGGGGGGAAACACTCCTTCATATAGAAAATTAGATGCCAGGCAGAAGGGTTATTATTTATTATTTGCTAATTTAATAAATTTATATCCTACCTTTCCCCCACTTACGTGGGTGCTCAAGGAGAATAACAAAAAAGTAGCTGTCTAGCTTCCATCTGACATGCCAGTTCTCTACAGGGCTTTATACAGTAATTTATCAGTGTGTAAAGGCAAATCATGTCAGCCTCCATCTTGTCCCCCATGCTGTTTAACATGTTGTGACGATCTCCAGGATAGTGCCAAGGAGGATCATTTTTCCCTCTGGAAATATGGTGTTTGTCCCCACCATGAAATCATGTCAAAATCACACATACAGTCATGCCCCCTCAATCTGTACATGTGGGGCAGGTTCAGCTGCCACCAGAAACATAGTACCATCAAGCTGGAGGTTTGTCAAATGACAGCCCTCATGCGGAGTTACCTGAGGAGGGGGAAAGGACAGGGAGCATTTGAATGACCTCCTTGTTTCATTTCTCTCCCTCTCTCATCCACACCTTCCCATGCAATCATTTGCCAAGCTTCAGCTGGTGTGCTAGCTGTCTCTTTCCTGACAGCTGCAGATCTGGCCACAGCTATCCATGTCCTAATTGAACTACTCGAATGTGCTCTATATATGAGACTACCCTTGAAGATTACCTGAAAGCTTCTACAAGTACAAAATGTGGCAGCCACGGTCCTTTTGGGGCCCACTGGACTGACTACATTATGCCAGTGTGCTTCTGGGACCAAATAAGGTACTGGCTATGACCGTAAAAGCCCTACGTGGTTTTCCTGGATACCTAAAGGATGGTCTTCTCCCACATGAACCTGCCCATGCACTGTGTTCAGCATCTGAGACCCTGCTCCATGTATAGTCACTAGGAGAAGTATGACTGGTGGAGATTTGAGACAGTGTTTACTTGGTGAAGGAGCCAAGGTTGTAGAATTCTGTCTCCAGGGCGGGGCCTGGGTGGCCCAGTTGCTGCCCATGTTTTTATTTTATTTTTTTGTGTTTCACTGCAGTTTTAGCTGGTTTTCATTCATGTATTTGCTTACGCTTCCACTGCTTGTGTTTTTGGTTTTAATTATTTTGTTTTGATCGTTTTCGTGTTGGTTTTAAACTGTGTTAGCCGCCCGGGTATCCCTTTGGGGATGCAAATTTATTAAATGAATAAATACATCAAGACATGGATTTATCTCCTCCTCAGCTGTTTGGCAGTGATGAAAATGGAACAAATGCCAAGCAGAAGCTGTTGCATTCAGAATTTGTTTTTATAAAGAAAACAATGCCTATGACGGTCACATCTGAAAACTGCAACTCTCTACCAGACCTTTACAAGATTTAAATATAGATATATCTCACAGTGATCTCACTTCTTCCAGGACTAGGTAAGCCAGAAATCATAGTTAAGTAAGGCATACATACAGATTTCAACATACAGACATACAGTATGAGATTCAAATAAAACTGAATGAGCATAATGGCCACCAATCTTGCTAGAGTTAGTTTGTTTATTTATTATTTATTTATTTTAGGAATTTGCAGCCCACCTTTCTCCCGAGGGCACTCAAGGCGGCTAACAACATATTAAAATACATATAAACACATTAAAACATATAAACACATTAAAATAATTAATTAAAACACTTAAGTTAAAAATAAACAACCCCAGTGGGTCACCAGCATTTACATATATTAAAACCATTTGTTAAAAGGTCAGCCCACCATGTCAGACATTAAAAGCAGTCCTGAATAAAAACGTCTTAAGGCCCCGCCGAAAGGCCTCTAAAGAGGGAGTCGTTCTTAATTCCAAGGGGAGGGAATTCCACAATTGGGGCACCACCGCCGAGAAGGCCGTATTCCGCGCCGCCATCCCCCTCACTTCTGTCAATGGCGGCACGGTTAACAGGGCACCCCCTGATGACCTCAGAGTACGGGTCGGATTATAAGGAAGGAGGCGGTCCCTCAAATACCCTGGACCCGAGCCGTTAAGGGCTTTAAAAGTCAAAACTAGCACTTTGAATTGTGCCCGGAAACGAACCGGCAGCCAGTGTAGCCGCCGAAGCAACGGTCCGACTGAGTCGAGCCGACAGGCCCCGGCAACCACCCGGGCCGCCGCATTCTGCATTAGTTGCAGTTTCCGAACAGTCTTCAAAGGTAGCCCCATGTAGAGCGCATTGCAGTAATCTAGTCTAGATGTCACTAGGGCATGGGTCACTGTGGCCAGGTCTGCACGATCCAAGTACGGTTGCAGCTGGCGCACCAGCCGAAGCTGGGCAAAAGCCCCCCTGGCCACAGCCGCCACCTGAGAATCCAGGAGCAGCTGTGCATCCAGGAGAATCCCCAAGCTGCGGACCTGCTCCTTCAGAGGGAGTACAACCCCATTCAGAGCAGGACGATGATCCAGTACCTGAGTCGTAGACTTCTGGACCAGAAGAACCTCTGTCTTATCAGGATTTAATTTCAGCTTGTTTGTCCCCATCCAGCTCCCAACTGCCTCCAGACAACGATTCAGGACATCGACCGCCCCCTTGGAGTCGGGTGGAAAGGAGAGAAAGAGCTGGGTGTCATCCGCATACTGATGACTCCCCACCCCAAACCCCCGGATGACCTCTCCCAGGGGCTTCATATAGATATTAAACAGCATGGGGGATAGAATTGACCCTTGTGGCACCCCACACTTCAAGGGCAAGGGTGCCTAACAAGCATCCCCCAGCACCACCTTCTGGGATCCGTCAGCCAGGAAGGAGCGGAACCACCTCAGAACGGTGCCTCCAAGCCCCAACCCAGCCAACCGACCCAGGAGGACACCGTGGTCAATAGTTGGAACAGGGTCCCGTTGAAAGCAATGGGATGGCAATCGCAAGTCATGATGAATATGTTCAATTATGAGGAACGTATGGCAGGCAACATAAAAGGGAATAATAAAAGCTTCTTCAAATATGTTAGAAGCAGGAAACCTGCCAGGGAAACGGTTGGTCCGCTGGATGGTGAGGGAGAGAAAGGGGTGATAAAAGGGGACTTGGAGACTGCAGAGAAATTAAATGAGTCCTTTGCATCTGTCTTCACGGCAGAAGACCTCGGGCAAATACCGCTGCCGGAACGGTCTCCCCTGACTAAAGAATTAAGTCAAATAGAGGTTAAAAGAGAAGATGTCTCAGACTTAATTGACAAAATAAAGATCAGTAAATCACCAGGCCCGGATGGCATCCACCCAAGAGTTCTGAAGGAACTCAAGAATGAAGTTGCTGACCTCTTGACCAAAATATGCAACTTGTCCCTTAAAATGGCCACTGTGCCAGAGGATTGGAGGATAGCTAATGTCACGCCAATCTTTAAAAAAGGAAGGAGGGGGGACCCGGGAAACTACAGGCCGGTCAGCCTAACATCTGTTCCAGGGAAGATGGTGGAAAGTCTCATTAAGGATAAAATCTTAAAATACATAGAAGAACAAGCTCTGCTGAGGGAGAGTCAGCATGGCTTCTGCAAGGGGAAGTCTTGCCTCACAAACCTGTTAGAATTTTTTGAAAAGGTCAACAGGCATGTGGATGCGAGCGAACCCGTGAATATTATATATCTGGATTTTCAGAAGGTGTTTGACACGGTCCCTCATGAAAGGCTCCTGAGAAAACTCCACAGTCAGGGAATAAGAGGGCAGGTCCTCTTGTGGATTAGGAACTGGTTGAAGACCAGGAAAAAGCGAGAGGGAGTCAATGGGCAATTTTCACAATGGCGAGAGGTGAAAAGCGGTGTGCCCCAAGGATCGGTCTTGGGACCGGTGCTTTTCAACTTATTCATAAATGACCTGAAGTCGGGGATAGGCAGTGAGGTGGCCAAGTTTGCAGATGACACTAAACTTTTCCGGGTGGTGAAGACCAGCAGGGATTGTGAAGAGCTCCAGAAGGATCTCTCCAAACTGGGAGAATGGGCAGCAAAATGGCAGATGCACTTCAATGTAAGTAAGTGCAAAGTGATGCACATTGGGTTTCCTTGAACAGTATAGAGTGTCCTGTGGTAAGAACATGTTCAGCCACCGGTAAGACACTCTTATAATGACCATATAAACGATAATTCCATGCTAATAAGTGACACTGTCATACGTAAACATCCTATGAAGGGACAGGCTCGCAATAATATAACAACAGAAAATGCGAGTTGATACTATGTGACTGATAGACACCGGGTCTCAAAGTGAACAACAGCCCCTTGGAAATATACAGAATTCCATGCTAATAAGTGCAGAATCAACCTAGTAACTGCAGGATCAACTGCAGTCTCAACCTCTATGTTGGCAAGCTGTTTCCAGATTGAACCCCTTCGCCTGACAGCAGGGTTTCCTGCGGAGTTTTCGCAATAACCGCAGTTTAAACATGAACTGACATGCAACTGTTATTGATCCACCAGGTCTAAAGGACAAAATTGCAAGCTATCACTGTTAGTTTTTGCAGGATCGATCTCTTTGATTGACAGAGGAGTTCCGGAATGGTTTCCGTTCAACTGACAGCGTGTTTCCCTAGCTTCTGAAGTTCAAAACAACGAAGCGAGACACCGAGAACTATAACATCTTTCATTCCTTTTTGGATTGCCCCAGAAGATGTGTCCAGATTAGGACACGAAACGTTGGGCTCACTTGTCCAGCCGTGGTTTCTAAATAATTTCTGTTTGTCCGGGAATACATCGTTAAACCCAGATAAAATCGTCATTGTTTTTAAACCTCAGTCGGATTGCTGTGTTTTTTACATAGATATGGCTGCGTTACCCGTACTACCTGTTTCTCTAAATACATGTAATTGGTCGACTGAACTGCATATGCTTCCTCTGATTGCCCCACCTCCACCTTCCCCATGCTCTCTTATTTCCCTTGTGTTAATATCTAGATTGAAAGTTAGTTGGGACAGTAACTTGTGTACTTTTCACTCTATGTAAAGTGCCATGTATACTGATGGTATAATATCATCGCCATCATCTCCTGTAGCCAAATGTGCTGGTACAATTACTACTTTTAGAAGGAGGATATCTCTAAATGCCAGATGCAAGGGAATGACAACAGGATACATGTATCTTGTTGTTTTGTGTGCTCCCGACCCTGAGGCATCTGGTGGGGCCACTGTGAAGTACAGGAAGCTGGACTAGATGGGTCTTTGGCCTGATCCAGTAGGATTCTTCTTATGTTCTTATGGTACATGAAATTACTAGACAACTTGGCACCTGTTCATTTATAGTAATTTTTTTAGTGTGCAGTAATACCTCTGATAACACTGCTTTCTTTAGCACAATTTTGCTATAGCACTCTTTATCCTGAGCGGATTGACAGCTACTGCAGCCAATGAGAGCAGTGTATTCTGGCCAATCAGTGGCAGTTTCCTGCCTTTTCTCATATAGTGCTTCCTATATTGCTGTTTCAGACAGTGCTTGGCTTCTGAAATCACCCATGCTGTTAGAGGTATTATTGTATATTAAAACCTCAAGGATGATCCAGATCTTCCCCACCCTGTCTAAAAGGAGAAGGTATTGATCCCATGCATGTCAAGGTCAGGAACTGATGATAAAGCCAGGCTTTCAGATTTCTCCCTCCATCTCTAGCCACACCTTCACTCCTGGCTTCTGTTGCCTGTGTTGTTGTTGTTGTTCAGTCGTTAAGTCGTGTCCGACCCTTCGTGATCCCATGAACCATATCCCGCCAGGCCTTCCTGTCCTCCACTATCTTCCCGAGTTTGCTCATTTTCATGTTTGTTGCATCGGTGATGCTGTCTAACCATCTCATCTTTGGCCTTCCCCTTCTCCTTTTGCCTTCAATCTTTCCCAGCATCAGAGTCTTCTCCAGAGACTCCTCTCTTCGCATTAGGTGGCCAAAATATTTGAGTTTCAGCCTTAGTACCTGTCCTTCCAGGGAACAGTCAGGCTTGATTTCATTTAGAATTGACTGATTTGATCTCCTAGCAGTCCAAGGGACTCTCAGGAGTCTTCTCCAGCACCACAGTTCAAAAGCATCTATTCTTCGGCGCTCAGCCTTCCTTATGGTCCAACTCTTGCAACCATACATTGCTACTGGGAACACCATCGCCCTGACTATACGAACTTTTGTTGGTATGGTGATATCTCTGCTTTTTATTATGCTGTCTAAGTTTGCCATAGCTTTCCTTCCAAGGAGTAAGCGTCTTTTAATTTCATGGCTGCTGTCTCCGTCTGCAGTGATCTTGGAGCCCAGAAAAGTAAAATCTGTTACTGCTTCCATTTCTGCCCCTTCTATTTGCCAGGAATTGATGGGCCCAGATGCCATGATCTTAGTTTTATTAATGTTGAGTTTCAAGCCAACTTTTGCACTCTCCTCTTTCACTCTCATCAAGAGGCTCTTTAGTTCTTCTTCACTTTCTGCCATTAGGGTGGTATCGTCTGCATATCTGAGGTTGTTGATATTTCTCCCGGCAATCTTGATTCCGGCTTGTGATTCATTCAGCCCTGCATTTCTCATAATGTACTCTGCATATAAGTTAAATAGGCAGGGTGACAATATACAGCCTTGCCGTACTCCCTTCCCAATTTTGAACCAATCAGTTGTTCCATGACCGGTCCGAACTGTTGCTTCTTGACCCGCATACAGGTTTCTCAGGAGACAGGTAAGGTGGTCTGGTACCCCCATCTCTTTAAGAATTTGCCACAGTTTGTTGTGATCCACACAATCAAAGGCTTTTGCGTAGTCAATGAAGCAGAAGTAGGTGTTTTTTTGGAACTCTCGTGCTTTCTCCATGATCCAGCGCATGTTGGCAATTTGATCTCTAGTTCCTCTGCCTCTTCGAAACCCAGCTTGTACGTCCGGTAGTTCTCGGTCCACGTACTGCTGAAGCCTAGCTTGTAGGATTTTGAGCATAACCTTGCTAGCATGTGAAATGAGTGCAATTGTACGGTAGTTTGAACACTCTTTGGCACTGCCCTTCTTTGGAATTGGAACGTAAACTGACCTTTTCCAATCCTTTGGCCACTGCTGAGTTTTCCAAATTTGTTGGCATATTGAGTGCAGCACCTTCACAGCATCATCATTTAGTATTTTAAGTAGCTCAGCTGGGATATTATCATCTCCACTAGCTTTGTTGTTAGTAATGCTATCTAAGGCCCACTTGACTTCACTCTCTAGGATGTCCGGCTCTGGGTCAGTGGCCACACCAGCGTGGTCATCAGGAACATTCAGATCTTTCTTGTATAGTTCTTCTGTGTATTCTTGCCATCTCTTCTTAATCTCTTCTGCTTCTGTTAGGTCCTTGCCTTTTTTGTCCTTTATCATGCCCATCTTTGCACAAAACGTTCCCTTGATATCTCCAATTTTCTTGAAGAGATCTCTAGTCCTCCCCATTCTGTTGTTTTCCTCGATTTCCTTGCATTGTTCATTTAAGAAGGCCTTCTTATCTCTCCTTGCTATTCTCTGGAACTCTGCATTCAGTTGTTTATATCTTTCCCTTTCACCCTTGCTTTTTGCATTCCTTCTTTCCACAGCTATTTGTAAAGCCTGTTGCCTGTACCTCTGCACTTTCCACTTTCCTGTGTTGAAGATGGAGGGATGGAATCTGGACTAGTTTTTTTAAAGGTTTTATTTACGTCTGGGAAAACTGGAGCCAAAGGTGGCAAACCTAATCTCAAAAGAAACATCACTGAAGGTTCAAAGTTTGGGTCAGACTGCTCATGGCGCGTGCGCTAGCGTGCGCGCACATACATGCAGTAGAATTTGAAATAGATTATTTGTCAAATCTCAATAATGGAAAGTAAGCTGCAAACCCATTGCTCACTGAACTTATAACTTAGCTATTACAGTAAAAAGGTAAAGGTGACCCCTGACAATTAAGTCCAGTCGTGTCCGACTCTAGGGTGTGGTGCTCATCCCCATTTCAAAGCCGAAGAGCCAGCGTTGTCCGAAGACGCCTCCGTGGTCATGTGGCTGGCATGACTCTCCTTGCCGCAGCGCATAGCATGCAGCTGGAACACGGAGCGCTGTACAGTACTTCTAGTCTTACATGAGGAACCTCAAGTTGTCAACAGCTTCAAGACGTTTTAGAGGCTTATCTGGCTTTTAACTGATTAATGTCTTTAAAATGCATCTACTCGCATTTGGATGAAGTCTGCACTACATACAAAAAATAACTGGTGATGTCATGTGACAGCCACACTTGCCTTAGAAGATCAGCCAAGAAGCAAAAATCTGAGGCTTTTCTCAGCTGCAGTAGTCTGCACTTTGGAGAAAGCATATTTGTTCTACTCGACTCTTTTCCGTTACAGATGGCCTTAAAATTTTAGTTTGATGGAAAGGGATTATGAAATTGCTCACTCCTCCATCCTCCTGTCAGTGTCTATTCAAATGTTCCAGTGGTGAAAGATAACCAAGCTAAAGAAAGAAGAGAGGGGATAACTAGGAAAACTTTGAGTAAAACAGAAACCAAACAAGCTTTGTCAGCAAGAGAACATAGGATAATACTCCTAAAATAGTACAAAGATTATTTAAAGCAGATCCCTTCCCTCAAGTTCTCTGTGGATTGCCACTGAACTTAGGGCCAGACACAAACTACATGCTATGTTTACCATGTGATAATACAATCTAAGTCTTTTACTTCTATGTAGCATGTGTGCGGGTTTGCAACTTCAGATCAGAACCACAGCACATAGGATTGCAATACCACATAAATTGTGTTAAGAATAACTTCAAAGCTGAGCTGTGGAATAATCTTTAGATTTAAACTCTCTTAGGGCGCAATCCTATCCAATTTATGCCACCGTTGTAACCAGTGGCGCAGCGAGAACGGGAGGCCCCAGAAAGGAAAGGGGATTCAAATCCCCTTTGAATTCCCCTTTTGGAGGGGATTTGAATCCCCTTTCCGTTCTGGGGCCTCCCGTTCTCGCTGTGCCACTGGTTACAACGGTGGCATAAGTTGGATAGGACTGTGTTGTTAATTAACATGCAAGGACATTACAAAGTTTGCATAGATCACAAAGGAGCTGAGCTTAGAATTTTTTTGTCATTGAGCAAATTCAACTCTTTAGCTTGCTAACACTGATTAGTCAGGAGATATCTTGATTTCAGTTCTTGAAAGCTGTGTGTGTGTGTGTGTGTGTGTGTGTGTGTGTGTGTGTGTGTGTGTGTGTGTGTGTGTGTGTGTGTGTGTGTGTGTGTGTGTGTGTGTGTATGCTTATATTCCACCTTGAAACATGGCAATACATCTTAAATATTAATGCTGTCACACATTTAGCAATATGATCTCTAAATGAACTACTGGTAACAGTTAAAATATCTCTTTAATTTTCATTTCTTTGTTTTCATTGTGGTGAAGGATGCATTCATGAAGGGGATCGATCAGAACTTCATGATCAGTGGGAAAAGCTACATCTTCTGATTTTCAAATTTTTTTAGATCTAAGAACTTTACTATATAATGGGCTTAACATTCTGAAAAAATCAGTTATCTGAGAGCCAGATTTGTGCAACATGCTGATCAATATAAAAGTTCGTTGGAGCCTCATATTATAATGATGTACTTTCTAGACGGTAGATAAATGTACATTTTGAAGTAAAGATTTCTAAGATCATGAAATGGAACTTGCCAGTTAACAAATGGCTTGTTTTTGTTGCTTTCTTCTCTACCCCATGATGAGGAAAATACTTTTCCACATAATAAAACAAGTGCATCTAATTTCACTGAATAAACAGAATGTGTCACCACTTGCATAGGGGAGAAGCATGAGGATAAGCAGATCCACTCCTTGCAGGGGCAGTAACCTCAAGTGGTAAAACAAAGCTACTGAAAGAATGAACAGCTATAAGTCCTTGCAAAGAACTATTGTGCTACTTCCTCACAGTGATATGGGACCAAATAAAAGTCAGTGTTCATCACCAACAGTGTGGAAAACCCACAATCAACATGAAAACTGGGAAGCCAAAGTACAGTGGGGATACACTGCCAGGAGAGCGAACATTTTGGGGAATGATGTCTGATATGAAGAATGTAAGAAGTACTCTCCCTTTCCCATATGAGTCTGTCCATTTGTTAAGATCTGCAGTGAAGGCCTTGCTCTGTGCCTTCCACCTTTGGAGCTCCAGTGGATGGTGACGGGGGACAGCGCCTATGCCACCAAACGTCCTCTTCCTAGAGGCTCATGTGGCCCCCAATGCTGCAGGCCTTTCACTGGGCCACTAAAGTCCAGCAGACATTTGGCCTTAGTTGTTTGCTGGTTTCTCTGTGCTTATTTTATGCTTCTGTTGTCTTAGTATTTTTTTTAGTATTATAAAGTTGTTTTATTTGATTTTAACTGTAAGCCACTTTGGAGTCTGCTGGAGAAAAAGTGGTCCAGGAATATTAATACGCCTGTAAATAAAATACCATTTTTCCTTATGCCTTTCCTCCAACCTACCGATCTGGCAACCAGGTTGCCCTTGCCAGACAAAACAGGGACTGTACCATGCCAAAGGTACATTCTTTTCTGAAAGATGCAGCTGAGACAGGCAGAACTTCCTAATGACTCTCCCGGGCTCCTTGGGGCCAACATATATAGCCCCTTTGAAGCATAGAAGCAGAGAACTTTGTTCCATTTGACTGCACCGCCTATCCTAAACAGGCTTTGATAGGCCCAGAGCTTAAAAAACACCCATTAGCACCACAGCTTATCTGGCAGTGGTTAGATGGTTTAAAATGTCTAGTTTAGGGCTCCAGAATGGATCAGAAAGACATAAAACTGTCAGCAAGAACTGCTGCTAAGAAAACATTTCAGTTTAAAACACTCGCCTCAGAAGCGCCAACTTTGCTTTCTGCCTCAGTGGTGGTGACGTGATGTGGTGGGGTCTGTTTGAAGAGCACTGTTCTGATTTGCTGCACTTGGCTGCCCCTGCAGTGAGATAAGCAGCCTGTCAGCAGCAAAGACTCCGATTGTGTCAGGGGATATTTTGACAGTGATGGTCAAGCTCTGCATTTACATTCTGCTCCCCCCCCCCTTTCAAATGACAAGTTGGGCTCTTTTTGACTAATCAGAATGATTGCCAATTAACCTCTGTATTTACACTTCAACTTTATAGGCAGGGATCCAAAAGAGCAGTGAAAGAAACGGGGATAGAACAAGAGCAGTACCAATATAAATCAGGAAAAAAAGAGGTTCATCTTTTTCTGAACCAAAGAATGCCATGAGTGAGGGAAACATCTTAGTTCTACAGACAGAGATGTTGCTGATTTTCCATTTCAATGGGGAGGGTCCCTCAAACCTCCAGGAGCGTCTTTCCAGGAGGTGCAAGGGTCTACAGTGGGAATGGGAGGGGGATGTGAAATATTTTAGCGAACGTATTGGGGGGGGTGTACGAAAAACTCCATATAATTTAATCCTACTCAGAGACACTGCAGTGTTGTAGACAATTTTCCATGGGGCTATTTAACACCATAGCCATAGTAAGGTATGAAAGGAATTTTTCAAAAATCTTTTTAAAAAACTTACACAAAACTACTATGAAATTCCAGAACACATCTATTCAGTATTTACTTTTACCACAGGTACGACATATTGTGTTTATAAAAGTCGACCACCACACTGTTCTCAAGGGCGCCTGGAGTCCCTACTTGGTCCTTCTTGCTGGGCAGCACCAGAGACACTTCTTCTATGGCACATCCCCCCCCACCACCTTCTCCTGCTTCTAGCTAGACCAGAATTTATTCTGGCAGGCAGGTCTGAGTTTGCTGACTTGTCTATTCCTGCTGCTGCAGCCATTGCTGTGCTTGCTGCTCAGGCTCTTCCAATAATGCTTGATACTCTTTTCAATGGCTTCCTTCTTTTTGTCAAGTGTGACAGAAGATATAAAGCTCTGGGGAGTGTGAGCCAGGATGTCACTTTTGCTCCGGCTCTCTTTACTTCCAACTCGGTTGGTGGATTCTGACACAGACAGAAAAGAGCAGATGTCCTAAATGGCTTGATCTGACACCATAGTGATATGGACCATATAAACGTCATCTTTCACCTTAGCAATTCTGAACAAGAAGGCGGTCTCTGCAGTAACTCATATTGATGTCTCAACAGCACGTTTGATATATCAAGTAAAAATAAGGAGCAAGTTGCTGACCATGACCCTTAAGTGGTTAACAGTCCTGCTTTCAAGGTTACGTTTTAGTAATCCAACTATAAGGCTTTGAAAAGAAAGGTTAATTAGATGAACAGCACTTTTAACATACTTTACTGTATATAGTTAGCATTTCAATGTTGCTATTATCTTTCCTAAACCAATGGAATAGAACTGGTTAGAAACATAAAAAAAATGTCAGTTGTTCTTCCAACTAATGCTGGCGTGCAAAATATCAAGTTTGTAAAATTTATTTTAAGTGGATTCAACTTAAAATACTTGTAAGGCTGGAAAAATATACCATTGCTCTGCTCCCAAAATGTATCCCTAGTCCACTGAGATGAGAAGGAATGTCCAGTTTTATAGACAGACTGTCTGCACATAAAACGATTTGCCTAAAACTAGACAACTCCAATAACTCAAGTGCAAAGCTCCTTTGGAGCTCATCCGATTAAATTAGCCAATGACAATAAATAAGATGGTAGTTGAAAAGTTATCTATATAGCTGCATAGATACTGTTGCCGGATTTAAAATGGTTGAGAGGTCAGGAAGCAACACTAGCATATTTGTCTTGGGAAAACTGACTTCAGAACTATGTGAAAAACATCATCATTTGGACTGGAAATCAGTTACGTGCGCATCTCTATATGGCAATGGAATATACTTTAGCTACAAGAATGAGAGCTATAAGTCCTATATCAGGGGTCAGCAACCTGTGGCCTGTGGGCCAGATGACTTTGCGTGACGGGCCAGATCACATCACTGCTGCACAGAGCTCCGCCATTCCCCACCTGGAGCATGGCAAAATGGGCGGGAGCAAGCTGTGTTCCGCACAGCAGTGATGTGATGATGTCATTGCCGAACGTCCAGCCCCTTTTCCCAAACAGGTTGCTGACCCCTGACAACTTGCATATGTGCTTCAGTAGCCATTTGGTATATTGAAACAAGTAAAATATTATTTGCTTTAGATGAGAATATTCTCACCAAACAGGCCTTACAACAACAACAACGGACACATTGATTTCAAGCCACTATTGGCTTCAAACAAGAATTAAGGTTGACCCCATTACAACAACATTCTTTTATGGCATCTACACTATTCTATATCAAATGACCCAAAGTCCAAAATTAAGTTTAAAAATACTGTAATTCATCAAGTGCAGCACTTTACTTCTTCTGTATGGGAGTGAGCGGCAACCATTCGTTTATATCGGAGAAAGGGATGTACACAGAAACACAAATCGCAATTCTAGAAGTTTTGACTCTTCTCAGCCATGTTCTAGATTAGAGGTTCTCAAAGTTCTCTCAATGTATTTGCGGGGGCGGGGTCAGTGGTGGTGGCGATCCCAGGGATCGCCGCTGGGAACAAAAATAAATTTTAAACACTTACTGGGGGTAAGCGTTCAAAAATTATTTTTAAACATTTTTTCATGGTGGCAGCAATCCACTTTGAGAACCACGGTTTTAGATTGTAGTTCACTTTCTTTGCCCAACAGAGCTCTGAGAACTGAACAGTCCCAACTGAAAAAGTTTTATCCTGGGTTCCATTCCTTGGTCACACTACAATGTACCAGAAACCAAGAACTGGCTTTTATATATGCTGATGTTGTGCCTAAACTACAGACACTGCTAACCAGTGAAACAATAAGTACTGCTTAGCTTTTGTTCATGCCCCATTCACTGCTGACAAAATGCCTTCTGAATAGGTCTGTAAATATTCGTTAGCTTACACAAAAAACACAAA
This sequence comes from Plestiodon gilberti rubricaudatus, assembly GCA_026170595.1. NCBI lineage: Eukaryota > Metazoa > Chordata > Lepidosauria > Squamata > Scincidae > Plestiodon > Plestiodon gilberti. Next base: position 18,362,873 of record JANXHW010000002.1, on the reverse strand, counting down.
CATTCTGGAATAAGAATGTAGTCTCCCATAAAAAAGTTAGAAGAAAGGAGGTGAACAAAGGCTTGCTTGGTATGACAGAATGGAATGCCAGACATCACTTTGGTCAAGCATTTAAAGTAGCCATTAAGTTTCCATTAAACATCAAGTTCATTTGCAGGCCAAAGCCTACTGGCTATTTACCAAGCTGTTTTATAGATTGAGTTTACTGCCTTTAAGCATTTTAAAATTATCTATATTATCTAAACCCCACTCTGCTATTGGACAAACTAAAACTAAACAGCTGTACAAAGTGATTTTCTATATTGTTTAAACTTGACCCACTGGGGTTCTCCTGCAATCCATTTCATGTGCAGTACCCATTAGAACCTGTTTAAAACTGAGCTCAATAAATCTTAATTCTATTCATAGTTGTGATATATGGTTCATGATAACCCTCATGCCTCTCCTCAACGATTTGTGATACTGGCTATGCAGAAGGCCCTCCAAGGTTCTGTGACCGGCTGCACATTATTTGCAGGATCCCAGAGGCACACAATGTTATCAGTCTCTTCTGCCTCCCTACCAGCCCCCTGGGTAAGTTACCATCCTGATTAAGTTGGGAATTCTTTCTGAAGAAGGTACGACTCTTCTCCAAAACATGAGATACCCATGACAAACTGGGGGGCTGAGGTACAAAACTATGTAGATGGGATGGGCCTTCTGGCCTATACCCTGATGACTGTAGGACCTACCAGTGTTCAAAATACAGACAGCATTTATTATTTGTAAAAGACCATAAAAATACTGGCACTGATGAGGTATACTCCATGATATCCTGATTATAAGAAATCTCAACAAACATTGAGTTATATGTACACAGATGAAAATAATAACATAAATCATAATAGACACATAGGAGAGTCAATGCAAGCCAATTTTTTGTTATTTGTATCCACATACATTGCACTTACAAAAGATGAGAAAACAGGTCTCATGAAAACAGGTCTTATTGGATCATTAGTTCTCAAAGTTCTCCCCATGAGTATTTGCAGGGGCGGGGACAGCGGCAATCCCAGGGATCGCCACCACCAGCGGAGAAAAAAATATATTTTTCATTTACTGGAGCCCTCCAGATGGTGTGGGGAAGCTTGTGGCCCCCTCTGCAGGCCTCCTTGAGCTTTAGATCGCTGCTCTGTGGCAATTACAACCACTTCTGGGTTTCATCTTACCCCTGGTAAGTGAAAAAAAATACATTTTTAAACTTTTTTTTCCTGCAATGGCGATCCCCAGGATCGCCGCCACCATGCTGTCCCTGCCCGTTAAGTTTGCCGGGGACAGCATCTGGTTCTACTGGTGGGTCGCAACCCACCAGTTTGAGAACCGCTGATCTAGATATTGAGACAAAGGAGGGGAGGAAAGTGAAGGCAAAAGCAAGACAGGGAAGACTATGCAATTATTTCAGTTACACATGCTTGGGCTTAGTTAAAATGAGGGATTTGGGGACTGTGTCAAAGTCTGTGTTCACAGAAAAGGTGAGCTTGAAGCAGCAAACATAGGAAACCGCCTTCTACTGAATCAGACCACTGGTCCTTCTAGCTCAGCATTGTTGACGCTGACTGGCAGTGATTCTCCAATGTTAGAGATAGGAATTTTTGTCTGCCCTACCTGGAGATGCAAGGGGCTGACTCTGAGACCATCTGCATGAAAGCATGAGGTCTACCACTGCGCTACGGCCCCTCCCCCACACAGGTGTTCCAGGAGGCAGTTCCAAGAATACCTTTTCATGCATGAACCAAATAATCAAATCACATTACAGTGTACATACAGAACGTTCTCTTACCGCATCTGTGACATCTATTTCATACACTTTCTTAAACGTCTCCCGCTCGAAGAAAAGCAGTTTCCCATTTCCATGTCCTTTTTTAACAGAAGTACCAGTAACAAGTAGTTTGTCATCTGGGCTGAAACAGCAGTCTGTCCTGGTGAAAAATACATTAAAGAACACATGAGCATATTCTCCAGAAGTTTTATTTATATATTATGTCAAAGAATGGTAGTTTGTGAATTCAGTGTTAAACCTTTAATTATGTATGACGACAACTAAAAATCACAGCTTGGTTCAAAACAACAGAAGCTGGCAAAAACCAAGAAAACAAGACATCAAGATTTCAGCACTAGAAGAAGAAGAAATTAGTTAAAGCAACATCAATCAGAAACAGTTTCATAATTTGGCTGTCAGTCAGTCAGTCAGTAAGTAGGTCACAAAAACTGTTTTCACCAACAAAATATCTGCCCATTTCTAATGGAAATGCAAAATTACAAGCAGGCAAGAAGGACAATTTACAATATTGTTCTTTCCTGTTTCTCTCAAACAAACAAGATGCCCAGCAATTCATACTCCACATTCAGTTTTAAGTGCTACTCTCTTTTTAGGTTCATTAAAATTAGGTAAGAACTATAGGCTGGCAGTGAGTAAAAGCAATACATTTAAGAGCCAAATCCTTGTGTTCAATGGGCCTTACTCCCAGGAAAGTGTGTATAGGATTGCAGCCTAAGGCTGCAATGCTATGACCTCTTACCTGGGAGTATATCCTGCTGAATTCAGTGGATCTTACTTCTGAGTAAACACGCATATGATTACATAGCATATCACTTCACATTCCACTGCTGTAACACTAAGTCCACTGCAAACGTGACCTCTAGCTTCCTCCAAAACAAAAGACAGCCTTGGGAAGGAATGCACCCTCATACACCGCCTTGGATTAAAGTCACATAAGTCACTAGGAAGACATTAGCGTCTATGCTTGAAAACAAACAAAAACAAATAAACCTGAATTTTGTCAGGTAAAAAGATGCATGGATTCTTAAAGAAGACAGAATGCATACTCTCCATTTTAGGATTCCTATGCAGTATTTCTTTTATTTATTTATTTTTTTATTTTTTATTTTTTTATTTTTTTATTTATTATTTATTATTATTATTATTGACTGAACATATTCTTCCTATAGCAAAGACAGACAAATAAATGGCAACTTATACAACCAACCAGAAAATATCACTTTTTAAAAGAAAGGGAAATTATGGGAAACAATAAAAAAATAATCAGCCCTTTGCCAATTTACCAAACCATCCAGCAATGTTTGACGATGTAACACAACTCAGAGACACAGCATATTTAACAGAATTTAGTGTCAGTGATTCCGATTACATTTAAGGAACAGAACAGGATTAGAATCAATGGCTAAGTGCTTAACATCACAGGGCAAATCACTACTAGCTACAGATCCAGACAACTATCTCACATTCTGAGTAGTAGTGCCATTTTTCTTGCCCTGCAAAGTCAACATGAACTTCCTTTTTTATTAGATTTGCTGAACAGCTCCAAGGTTTAAATTGTGAGCACATTACATAAGAAGAGCCCTGCTGGATCAGGCCAAAGGCCCATCTAGTCCAGCTTCCTGTATCACACAGTGGCCCTACCAGATGCCTTGGGGAGCACACAGACAACACGATTACAATTTACCACACAATGGGTTTAATCCTTTTTGGTGGGATAAAGTCTGAACAAATGTTGAATTGAATCCATTTAACAAAACTGATTCAGGAGGTGGACTTCGAAATATAAAGAACGTAGTGAGAATCCCTCTCTTACCCCCAACTGTAAGTTAAAAAGTTACTTACATGGGGAAGAAGCTAGGTAAACTGGCAACTGAGTTAAGAGGTGTTTTGAACTGCCTGATGTCCCATGTTTTTAAGGCATCATCTCCTATGAAAAATAAAAAGATTTAACATTCAATCATGAAGAAACACATTGTATTTACTTATTTATTATAATATACAAAGGGGAAGTCAGAGGATATTTTAAATAATTCTAATTATTTCCTCACAAACGTTGAAAAGATACTTATTGAATAAGCTCATGTTTTCATCCCTACAACAAAAAAAGACATCAATCACACACCTAAAGGCAAATGCCTCCAAATAAAGTACAGGGGGCCCTCCGTATCCATGGATCTGTTGATTGCCTTATCCGCAGTTGGCCAGGCCCCCCGGCGCCCATTACCTTTCTTTATCTTTATAGAACTGGCACCAAGCACCTGCATTTCTTGCTTAACCAAAACACTATAAGCAGCATGCTGCTTTGGTGGAACACCAAAAGCTCCTGAGAAAACTCCACAGTCAAGGAATGAGAAGGCAGGTCCTCTTATGGATTAGGAATTGGTTGAAGACCAGGAAATAGAGAGTGGGTGTAGATGGGCAATTTTCACAGTGGAGAGACGTGAAAAGCGGTATGCCCCAAGGATCAGTCTTGGGACCGGTGCTTTTCAAATTGTTCATAAATGACCTAGAGTTGAGGGTAAACAATCAGGTAACCAAGTTTGCGGATGACTGTAAACTTTTCCGGGTGGTGATATGCACTAGAATTTCTCCAAACTGGGGGAATGGGCAGCAAAATGGCATATGTGCTTCAATGTAGGTAAGTGTAAAATAATGTATATTGGGGCAAGAAATCAAAATTTCACATACATGCTGATGGGTTCTGAGCTGTCTGTGATGGATCAGGAGAGAGAACCTGGTGTGGTGGTGGACAGCTCGAGGAAAGTGTCAACCCAATGTGCGGTGGTGGTGAAGGCGGCCAATTCCATTCCCGGTATTACAGTGGGCCCTCGTCACCCATGGTTTAGCCATCCACAGATTTCAGTATCCGCGGATGACTTTAAAAAGTTTTTTTAAAGTGTTTTTTTACCTTCACACGGCAAACTGCTCTATTTGCAGGGCTGGAAATAGTGCTCTGGAAGTCACTTCTGGGTCACGCAACCCCCTCCCCCTTGGCCCGCTTGCCCCAGAGTGCATAGTGAGATGCATTCTGGGGTGAACCAGGGCCAAGGGGGAGGGGGTCGCACAACCCGGAAGTGGCTTCCAGAGCGCTATTTCCAGCTCTGCAAAAGGATCAGCTTCCCACCTTGCTCTCTCTCAACATTCTATGTCCCTCCCTTCACTTCTCCTGCTTTCTATGTCCACATAAGAGTAGGCACTGTACTAGAATTAACTTTAGGTCCAGGACAATGAGGCTGTTGCTGTAGCCAGCTAACATTTGTAGCACAGGGCCAACACTGGCTTCAGAACTTCACCCACTGATCTGGGAGTACACATTGCTTCTGAGACCCCAGGGTCTGAGGGAGGCAGGGAAGAAGGGCAGAGTAGGGGAGGCTCCACAGGCCACATCAAATCCTCTTACCATGAGAGAGCAAAAGCATTCATCTGGTTTTTTTCATTGAAGGTGAGAGAATGCAATATATTTGACACACACCAGTACAGGTAACAATGCTAAGGTCTGTAACGTGTCACTAGTTCTCCACTACACTCAGAAAACAACGCAAAACTAAGCTTTAAAAATGTTTGCAGAACATCTATTTTTCTGGCAATTCTTCAAATCTTCCTCATGGTAACAAATCACCGCCAAGGCCTTCTTTGGCCTTGATAGACTAGACCTTGACACGATCTTCACTCTGGAGGACTTATGAGATACAGGATGGAAAAAGTCAGTTAGATGACTAATCTAACTGTTGTTACTAATGTTTAGAAAATGTTAGGAAACATTTTGAGAACTTTGTTCTGCCTCACATGAAACTTCAGGATGATGATCACGCTTGTGGAAGGACGCAGATATTACAGACATCTCAGCATACAGAAATGTTAGCAGAATAACTTGCAGCTCGGCACCCTAATTTCACACTCTTGCATGTGCAAATGATAAGAACAGTTCACAAATGCATTATGGGGCAAACTTGGGAGAGGGGAGGGGGGGAGAAGAAGCTTACGGAGTGCGAATTCACCTCGTAGAGGCCAGGAAACGAAGCAGTTTACAGCAAAATGGTAAGGAAAATGCATTCTAACCTTTTTTCGTCGTCTTAAAACCTTTTTGCTTTGGCCCCTGTAACCGCGATAGAGAACTTCGCTACCCGCGGATGTCAGTATCTGTGGGGGTTCCGGGAATGGAACCCCTGTGGATACTGAGGGCCCACTGTATTATATTTGCACTATTCAATTAGGGTAGGCTTTGTGGTATACATGGTTAATAAAAATCTATTTACAGCAAAGCAGGAGATGCTTGTTTTCCTGGGTAAGATGACCTGATGAGATTATACTTGTAGGCTTTTGCATCCCATAGCACAGAGTGGAAATTGGCCACATGTACAGTTTGTTGTATCACAGTTCATATACATATTAAACCATCAAAGACACAAAATTGTTATTTTGATGTAAAGCAACACAAGACGTTAACTGTGGAAATTCACATAATGTCATCTGAAAGAAGGACACCCCTCATGTTTCATTGAATCCCATTTTTATGTTCCACTTGTACTTTTTTTAGCGAATTATATTTTATCACTGTGTTACAAAAACCATATCCAATTGTGCTTTTTAAGAACTATTTTCAGGGCCACAAGTGGATCTTTAAACATTGCTTTCTTGCATTTCTGTCAAGTTCCAAGCTTAGTCTCAATGGGAATTAAACTGGAAACACTCCTAAGCAATCCTTCTGCTGCTCCTTTTCCCTTGTGCCTGAAGCTGAGTCTGTCTCAGCTCTCTCATATCCGACAGACAAACTGCATCACAGACCAAGGAAGCAATCAGGATTTCACTGAAAGTCCCTATTCTCCCAAACACAATCCCTTCTTTGATCCCCTGCTTGTGGGCAGGTGTGCTAATCTAAGACTGACGACTGGCCACACATCTGCTTTTGCTGGTTAAAGTCCAGAGTAATACTTATATTACATAAAAGCACAAATGCTCATTCTTTTGCAGATTTCAAAATGGCTACAGTGAGGCTAAACCCACCTGGGGCCAAGTTAACATTCTCCAATACACTGTGCTTTTAAAGTAACTTTGGACCGTGCATATTAAAACCCCGGTTTCAAAATGATTTTAGATCAAAGTATGACAAGTGGGTTGGATCCTAATTTATTTATGATCAGACACCTGGCTACCTGTGACATTCTGGGAACTGTTGAAGACTGCAGCAAATGGAAGATCAACAGAGGGGAAAGAAGAGAGTGAAGGGTCCATGAAAAGTACAAACACCATTTGACAGGATGTCTGCAAAAGGAAAGATATGCACATCATTCATCATTAAGACAGCATTTGCTGAACTACTGTAGTTCAGCAAATGCTGTCTTAATGATGAATGATGTGCATATCTTTACATGATGCGAAAATCTGGTCAGTCCCACAGGTCTGATGCCAGTGTTTGATTAAAAACATGAAAAAGTGTGAAAAAGTGTAGAAGAGCATCAATGTATTAATTTATTTTTTATTGTTTTTAGAGCTGTACACAGATTTGGGTGATTTTGCTTTGTCTCCCACACCAGCCCATTTTGTGAAGCGTGGGTGGGAAAATGCTCACCATAACAACACCAGGACACAAGGCAAGTTACGCCTCACGTGACAGCAGAGGAGGACAAAACACCTGAAGTGGGGTTGTCACTTCGGGTAGCGTTGCTTGATCGTGTGTAGTTCTGCTCTGCAAGTCAGCCCGCATTTTAACTGCACTGGGAGCAGTGAAAGACAAGGATGGAAATGTGGCACTCACCTCCCCGGCTGGCAAGAACTGTGCCATCATAGGAAAATGTCAAGCATGAAGTGTCAGTGCCTGGAGCATGTGCCAGTCTGCAGTGGAACTTGGTATGAACCTGTGTGAGAAGAAGATAAAATATTAAAAAGCGTTGCTACTTGGAGACTGTGTACACCTGGTTCCTTTAGAACATCAAACACCCTTTACTGCATTTCTCGGACTGAAAAACAAGCAAGCAATTTGAAAACGTGAGGCAAGGAGGAGAGCAGAAGCACAGCTGATGTCCATCTACTGTAGTACAACACCTTTTATGTACTTTAACAGCTTAAAGAGATCTGGGAGGCAAAGAACTTGTAACGCTTCCAAATAGTTAGCTTTACAGTCCAGAAAAATAATAATGCAACGATGTGATATTAATACCCAAGTATAACTCCCTTTTATGCTTGTTAAAGGCAAATATGTTGACTAAGATACAAAAACGCTTTTTTTTCCCATCAGGAGACAGCGTTCCCATCCTTCCTATGGCAGGTTTATATGGTTCAATCTGACAAAATATATCATCTATCTTTTAGATGTATCTTGAAAGCAAGGAAGACTGGGAAAAAGCCATACCAAGAAGTGCCAAAAAGTCTGAGTTCAAGATTTAAAACAAAGTACAAATATTTTTGTGGATTTCAATACCATTTGGCTATAGCAAAAGTATGGGAATAGTTTTTTCAAGAAATAAAAGTTATGTTCTCCTAGTCATACTAGAGTTCTCTCTTAAACTCATTTAATCCTCACAACAACCCTGTAAAGCTGATTAGGCTGAAAGAGATCGACTGGCCCAATGTCACCCAGGGAGCTATTAAAACACAAGGAATCTCATTTTAAGCAATAATCTTTACTTTCTATAAGGTAAGCTATTTATTTACAAAGTCATTCTCCATGACCCATCCTTTAGGAAGGTGTTCAAAATCTGAGAAACATCAAACTAACAATAACTCCAAAACCTCAAATTGAGTTATTGAATTGAATTTATTACGGTCACAGACCAGCATAAATTGATTTATAAGGAAGGTTGGCAAGGTTACACTGGAAGGTTAGTATTACACTGACTAGCTGTCAGGTATTGGGCAACCTGATAGTGAAGGAATTCAAGTCATGAGAGAAAGAGCTGCCTTCAGCAATAATGATGACTGAAACCGCCACTGCCAGAACTGACAATGGCCCACCAACTATCATGGACCCAAAGTCTCATTTTGGGTAGCATTGATCGTGTGTGGGTCTGCTCTGCAAGTCAGCCCACATTTTAACTGAACTGGTAGCCAGTGAAATACATATCTATAGAGTAGATATTTAAACTGCTTTTATAAAGACTTTCCATTTGTGGACATCTGTAATGAACAAGATACAGCCCCCCCCCCCCGCTATCCACGGATCCGGTATCTACGGATTCACTTATCCACGGATGGCAGGAACCCCCTCCCCCTAGTGACAGTCCTATCTATTAGGTGCAAGGCAAAAATAGTGGAGAGGCTCAGAAAGGACTCTCTAGATCAGGGGTGTCAAATTTTATACAGCTGACCGAAAAGCACTCACGGCGCCTTCTGAGAGCCACAAGTGACACCATTAAACAGGAAGTGATGTCATTAAAAGCAGACGATGGCCAGAAACCAGCATTTTGTTCTCACATAGGAACTCATTAGCTGCAAGTGACAGAAGAGAAAATATGCAAACGTTAATAATATTTTCAAGATATGGGAGAGCCCAATTATCATGCGGGCCACCCTTTCAGTAGCACTGCTTCTGCCGAGGTGCCACTTTGCAGCTCAGTAGCTGAGAGGTGCTTTGCAAAGTGATGCCTTGGCAGAAGTGGCACTGCTGAAAGGGCAGTCTACATGATAACTGGGCTCTCCCAGTGCTCCCTCTCCCACCCCTTTTGGTCTGCTCCTTCCCCCATAGCGTTCCTTGCCTTCTGAGCCATCTCTCCCTCCCAGAGTCTCAGCAGAAATGGCGCTGCTCAAAGGGCAACACAGGAAGAGCCCAATTATTACATGGGCCAGATAAAGAGCTTCCATGGGCCTTATGTTTGACATCCCTGCTCTACACTGATCCATCTTCTGGCTGATTTTTTTTACTATATCCCAACATGTTATTTTAAAAATGGGCTTCTACTGAAATTTCCTTATAATAACAATCCATTGCAAGAAGCCATAAGTCATAAGAAATGACACCAACTTTAAGAGACAACAAGGACAGTAGCTATGATAATATTTTATTAGATCAACTTTTGTTGTCAGAAGAATCATTCACCATATTCTATATTTTGAAACCAAGAAGAAAAGCAGATTAATGTACATGGAGACCACCATTTTGACAAGCTCCATAATAAGATATAAATAACCACCAACTGACAAGCAGGGTAATCCTTAAGAGACAAGAAAAAAAAATTATATTGACTGTTTTCTCAATAATCCTCCATTTTGCAAGCTCTCATCCAGTTAAAAAAAACCCCCAACCTTGCTAACTACTGAAAGTTAAGCAGCCAAAATTACCTTTTGGGAAAATGTTATCCTAATAACTAGGAGAAATATCATCCTAGTAGTTTAAAAAATGAAACCACGCCTAAAGCTTTTGGATGTCTTGTTAAGCTTTTGTCTCTTAAAACAATAGTTCAGACTGGCTAACATGAAACAATAAATATTGTTAATAAAAACAAAGCATCTGGATAGCATTCAACTAGCTTTTCATTTTTACATTGTTTGTGAAAAATGTTCACACACATAAAAGCAGTAAATCGTTACCATTTTCTCTCTTTATGCTTTTAAACCTCAACATCAAATTAACCTTTTACTTAGTTAGCATTTTGAAAATCCAATCCAATGAGATGCTGTGTTTTTAATGCTTTCTCTAAATGCAATTGTTTTTCTTAGTTGGAAAACCCTCCCAAGAATATTACATAAATGGAGGAGTACAGATTAGCCTACCACAGTATATGTCAGGGGTGGCCAAACTTGCTTCATGTAAGAGCCACATGCAATAAACTTCAGATGTTTGAGAGCCGCAATATTTAAGAAGCATTTAATTTCTTAAATATATTTACTCACCATGAATATTTAACTTGTGTTTTAATCCAGGGGACTCTCAGTTTATACCTGGTAAATAATTATAAAGCTTGAAAGTTTCTTATTTACCTATTATATGAATTGTGATGCGAAAAGAAGCTCAGCCAACGTATTTCCGAGAGCCGCACATTACACGTCAAAGAGCCGCATGTGGCTCAGGAGCCACCGTTTGGCCACCCCTGGTATATATGTAACTACCTGACAGGCTGCTGACCATCCATATTTCATACCAAATGGCAAGAAAAATCTTACCACACTTCTGTAATTGATCAGAAATCCAGGAAATCAAGAGATGGCTAAGTTCCATCAGCTGGGAAGATGACACTGATGACCAGGTTACCTGGCAGATACACACACATCATGGGAAACTTTGGGCTGGTGTAGACACAATACTGCCCTTTGTGTAATCATAGTTATGGGACTGGGTCACCAAACTTCCTCCCCTTGCATGAGTGAATTCTTCCCATGGCTAGTCATTACAGATGCAAAGTCACCCCAGGGTAATCTAATGAGTGTTTAATGTTGGTTGCAAATTCTGGGTAGGAGTGAATCCAGGACAGTATCAATCATGGTTATGCCAGACCAGCGCCAATAGCGCAGGGTGCGTATTTGCCACAGCCTCACTGTAAGCACAGGAATGAGGAAAGGGTGGGGGGCTCAGGGAGGACCCACCTGAGGGTTGGACCACAGGGAGGCGGGGTGACCCAGGCTTTACCTGGATGCATGGAGCCTCGTGGCTCATTCTAACTTCTTGTGAGGAGCTGACACCCTCCCCACCCACTCCTTTGGCAGTCCGGGCTCCGCCGGTCGCCCATTTGGGGGCCAGGTAGGAATTTTTCTGTTCACCTGATTGGCCGTGGTGGGCAGTTTTTCCGCCTACCTCGGACTGTACATGGGTATGGGTTTTTTCCCTTATTTTCTTCTCTGTTATTAACCAGTCACTTGTGTTGCAGGTTACTGCGGGTACGAAGGCTCGAGTGTGGCTGTCGGCGTGAGGGCAGCAGAGGCAGGGGATGCCCTGATCTCACACCTCACAGCTGCCCTCCAGCGCCGAGGCTACTGCGGGGCTGGCCTTGACCCGAACCACGCAGCCTGCACTAGATGCCCTCCAGTTCAGCGCGGGCTTAAGTGGTCCTGCTGCCCCGGCCCCTGCAAGGGGCTGACGGGGAAAAGCCTGCCTCCCTCCCGTGGGGGGGACTGCGGCTTGGAGTCAGAGGAACACCTATCAGCCTGGGGGGTGGGCTCTAGCCCATTCCCCTCCTTTTTCACCACAGCCAGCAGGCCCGCACATTGTTCGCTTTAACGTACTACCTTAAATCCTGCCGGTCTCCTGACCTTTCTTTTCCTGTTATTTACTTTAATAAAAGTGGCCCTTTACACCCATATTACTGACTCACGTGTTTACTGGGGAGTGCGTGGGCAAATGTTGGTGCACACATTTTGAGCTGGTTCAGGCACAATGTCAAACCAGAGTTTGCCTTTACATCTGAACCAGGTGAACTACGGTTTGTGTAAACCTATGGTTTGTCTGCAAACTAGATCTGGACACCAAATCATAGTTTGCCCGATTCTGATGTACTTTCAAGGGTTGCCTTGAAAGAAGAAATCAGAGAGGGAATCTGAGCATTGCATGAGCCCAAGGCTTGTTCATGTACTATCAAACCATGGACTGGTGTTATATCCACTGTCTCAAAGATTTATCACAGTTATGGTCAGGGTCTGCCCAGCCATGAAACGGGCTGGTGCGCCCTGTGTCAGAGATGGATGGTGGATAGTGGACTTGGGGTGCCATACCATTCACCCCAAATCTGCCTCTATTTCCCTCCAGCCTGCCCTGGACATGAACTGCATTGATCTGCTCCTTGTTTACTAAAAGTGAGCGTGAATCGGATCACCTGCTTCCCTCCATCCACATGCAGGGTTTAAAGCAATATGTTCCCTTTAAATATTAAACCCTGTGTGCTGTGGTGAGGAGGTAGGGAGTTGTGGGGGGTTTTAAGGGGGTACGTGCAGACAACCTGGCAAAGGCAGTGTGCCAAATCAGGGGCAGCACTGGGCACCAGATTCAGTTGGCCATCCCCTGGTTGTGGTTGACTGGGAAAGTACAGGGTAAATTTGTGATCCCCATAGGCCCTCTCAATAACTCATGACAAAAGGGTGAGTGACGTTATGTCTACACTAGCGCTATGTAATGGTTGTCTGCATGGTGTAGTGCTTGTGGTGTTGGACTTAGACCTGGAAGATCCAGGTTCAAGTCTCTGCTCAGCCATGAAGCTGACTGCGTGACCTTGGACCAGACATTATCTCTCAGCCTAACCTACCTCACAGGGTTGTTGTGAGAACAAAAAGGAAGGAAGGAGCCATGTACACCACCCTGAGCTCATTGGAGGAAGGGTGGTATAAAAATCTGAAAATTAAAAAAAAGTCACCCATTTCTCCTCTTTCATATCACAATCTTTATTTTAAAGACTCATGAACGTGGACTTTTCCTCCTCAGCAAAGATTCTCTATTGTTAACAACAATATGCAATGTACTACTTTGAAAATAAAAAGGGAAATAGAAAACTAAGAGTAGCAAATTTAAAGTAGGTTAAAGGACCTGAATCTCATGCTAATATACCAAAAGCAGACTTTTATACAGTTCATGTAGAATCAACATACATACCAACTGGCATGTAGATCATTAGCCACATTTGAGGAATATCATTTTTTGAAAAAAAATGTCTATGGTGAGTACACACACGTAATTACTATAATCCAGCAGACAGTTAGGCATGCTTTTCATTAAAACAAGCAGATTTAAGTCGCTTGTGAGGTAGGGGCAGGAGTGTGGGGCAAGCTTCGTGTCCCCTCGGCTTCAACTCGAGCAAAGGGCATATACTAAAGTCAAATCTGGTTTCTCCTCCTCATGAATTTCTGGCTTCCTCCCTAACCAGGGAGAGCCATGGAACTTCTCCAGCCTCCCACTTCTTCTGCTTTCTCACACTTATTTCTTGCCCATCATTCTTGGCTCATGTTGTTGTTGTTCAGTCGTTAAGTCGTGTCCGACCCTTCGTGATCCCATGAACCATATCCCGCCAGGCCTTCCTGTCCTCCACTATCTTCCTGAGTTCGCTCATTTTCATGTTTGTTGCATTGGTGATGCTGTCTAACCATCTCATCCTTTGCCTTCCCCTTCTCCTTTTGCCTTCAATCTTCAATCTGTCTTGGCTCATGAGTAGGTCCTTATTCACCAGCAGGCTGTTAATGAGGAGGCCTCCCCTAGGCTAAAGGGAACTCGCCAAGACGACTCTCTCTCTGAGCAGCTCTCTGACTGATGCAGCAACAGGGTTGTGACTTTCCCCATAGCTCCCCTCAGCCTTTCACTGTCTTATTCCTTTCACGGTCAAGACCACTGCTCTTACTCCTGGTGGCTTTGGCAAGGTGGGGGCAGCTCCTTTGCATGAGCCTTACTCTGTGCTTAATTATGCACTGCATACACACCACTACACCTAACTCTGTATCTTGGTTCAAGAAAGGCAGTTGTTCCATGGATGTATCTGGTTTCAGTCTGTGTAGCATCACTACAAGTCATATGTTAAATAAAACACAGCTGGAAAATACTCCATCATTTTACCAGCCTCTCTGCCTAGAATCAACATCTGCTGAAAACAACTTCATGTAGTAGGAGTATCCTGGAGCAAAATCATTTCCCATTTTTCTACTTACTATTATTTTGCAGAAGGACACAGTTTTGTTCAAGCTAGTGTAGTTTTGTAGCAATTTCAATTCTTGCTATTTAGATAAGATGCACAACTAGAATGTGAGTAATTCATTTTCCAGGATAAGCAAATACTTCTGCAGAAAGAAAATGTTTCTACTTGCTTCACATTGCTTCACACATTGACAGTGCAATCCTGCCTAAATATCTACCGGCGGAGTGATGGCTCTGCCGGTGCCAGGTGTCGTAAACATGCCGTAAGGCACATTTTTGGCACCTGGCAAGTAAGTGGCGCCAGTGGAGAGGCCAGAGCTGCTCACTCTGCCCTGGACTGCTGCTACCGCCAGCAGACGGGGGTAAATCCTGCAGTGTGTGTGTGGGGGGAGGGCGGACCAGGGTGGAAAAGGAGGGGGGTGATTGGCCTATCAGGGCGGGAAGGCGCTCCACCAAATCCTATCCCCATCCCAAGTCTGGCCAGCATTACACTGTTGCAAACATGCCATAAAGCACGTTGTGACGGCATAGAGGCCAGTTCCGCCAGTGTGGGAACCAGTGCTGGTAGACCTCCGCTGGCGAGGGAACAACGCCCACCAGAGGCAGGGGAGCTCCGCGCTGGTTGGCAAGGAGGGAGCGTTCCAGGGCAGGGAGAAGGCGAGCTTGGCAGAGGAGGCCTCCGCTGAATCGTATCCCCCGTCCCGGGCTTGAATGTCCGAGACAGGGCTGCTCGGAGCTGCACCGGCCGTTTAGCTGGTGCGCCTCTGAGTAGCTCCATAGGGGCTGCTGGGGCTCAACACGGGGGAAGGGGATGATTGTCCCCTTCCCTCAAGGAGACCTCCAGCTACACGCTGGATACAGCAGAGCCTGCCCCGGTGCCGCTGCATCCCAGCGTGGGACTTTGGATAGGATTGGACTGCCAGTCACACGAGCTAAGGACAGTTAAAAGGCTCATTAAAATAAAATATAAGCCCTATAACTTGATCAAAATATGTTTACAGCTGTTATTTTGAAACACCAACCCTTTACAGGCCACTGTTAGCAGCAAAAACTGGAAACCGTCCTATACATTCCACCTCTGCTCACAGAGAATGTTTCTCATTATTGTGAGGGGGGGGAAAACCACCAGAGAGTATGAGCCTAATGCTGTTATCAACAATCCAAACTCCAAATTCATTATTCCAGCTCTTGAGATTCTAACCTACTGGTAATTCATTTAAATGCTGTTGGAAAGCATGTCCCTTTGGTTGGTGCTGGTCTGTCATGCTCTAAAGTTTCTACTATGCTATGCTATTATTATTAAATATTAAAATCTACGTTTTCAAACTCTGATATAGGTTAAAGTCTAAAGGTAGGGTCAACTCAAGGATTTCTGCTTAGACAAATTAAAAGTGTTTACCCAGCTCCCATGAACAGTGGCGTTGCTGCGCCCGGAGCAGGTTGTTGCCGGCCCCCGCAACGCCCCCAACTGTAAAAAAAATTAGGTTTCGGTTTTGAAACCTATTTTTTTCCTGGTTTTTTCCGTTTTTTAATGGGTTTCAGGAGGTTACAGGGCATGTGAATGTATGTGTATGCTTTTCCTCCACTTATCTTGAATATTTGAAGCTTCCAGCGACGATCTTCTTCCTGCGCCAGGGCACATCTTCTCCCTGCGCCCGGGCAGCAACTCAGTAAAGCGCCCAGCAGCGCTTTCCAGAGTTTGCACAGGCGCAGAACGTCGATTGGAAACTTCGTCGTTCTGCGCTTGCGCGAACTGTGGAAGACTTGTGCATGCGCAGAATGACGAAGTTTCCAGTCGACGTTCTGCGCCTGCGCAAACTCTGGAAAGTGCTGCTGGGCGCTTTACTGAGTTGCTGCCCGGGAGCAGGGAGAAGATATGCCCGGTGCAGGCAGAAGGTCGTCGCTGGAAACTTCAAATATTCAAGGTAAGTGGAGGAAAAGCATACACATACATTCACGTGCCCCGTAACCTCCCGAAACCCATTAAAAAATGGGGAAAAATGGAAAAAAAGGTTTCGAAAACGAAACCTAAGGAGCTCCGCGCCCCCCCCAGGAGGCCTCAGCGCCCTACGTCCTGGGGCCCACCGCCCCCCACCCCTATCAGGCGATGCTTCTGCCCATGAATCTTATTGTATTCTTTAGCTACATAACAGCATATCAACAGCGCAATCTTAAGCCTGAATCTTACTCAGAAATGAGTTTCCTTGAGTCCAGTGGGACATGTAGCTATTTACCATATTGTCCCAAGTATAAGACGCACCTGATTATAAGACGAACCCTTAAACTTTGGTGCTATTAAAAAAATTTAATTAAATCACTGGCTTTAAATTGCAACAGCCTGATTATAAGACGCACCCCTAGTTTAAAAACTTAAATTAGGAGAAAAAAGTGAGTCTTATACTCAGACCAATACGGTATTTATTTTTTAAAAATAAATACAGACTACTTTTCTAAGAGAAACGTTTACCCAGAGTTGTGTACAAGATTACCAACACAAATCTATGCCACAAGTGGCCAGTGAAGATTAGAAGGATCTCAATCATGTCTCTTGGAATGCAGAGGATGTATCATTCAGTGGATGCGCTGCTAAGCTGTCTCACTCACTGCCTGAAGATGCAGGCACCATCTCTCTCTCCAAGACATTTATATAACTGAGGCATGAACCTCTGGAATGCTGGCACCCCCAAATAACTGCCTAGTTTACCTTGATGGTTGAGTTGACGCTGCTCCAAAGAGATACAGCTGGTAGCCAGGGGAGGCCAAGGTTCTTCCTATTAAGTGTCTTGAATGGGCCAAGCGGTAGAGAGCACAAACTCCTGACGACATGCAGCATTAATTCCATTGCTCTGTCGGTTGACAGAGGGTAATTTGGGCAACCCCGTTTTCACTGCTGGATTTTGGTATCATATGTGATCATAACCCCACTGATGTTTTTCTTGAATCATTTTCTTTGAGCGAAGACAAGAGCAAGTCCTGAAAGCTGAAATCTCTCCCCGCCTCCATGTTTACCTTTTACCATACCATCGTGTGGAGGTACACAAAACATTCAGTGGCGTAGCCAGACACCCCCCAGGGGGCGGTCATGTGATATCCCCCACATCACCACCCAAGCCCTGCCCCCTTTGGCCCAATCGGGCCGCTTCCGGTCTTTTCGGCGCAAAACACACACCCCTGGGGTGCTTTTAAGCCCAATTTACAGCGCAAAGGGCCCGGGCAGGCGGGCCAATCCCCGACCCACCACCGGGCCAAAAACGTGACTTTTTCACTGCCGCCGGCAGGTAAGTTGCACTCCCCTGCCGCCTGCCCCCTCCGCCCCCCCCCCGAACGACACCTCTGCAAACATTGCTTTCTTGCCCAGGAAAGCTATTTTGTAGCAGCATCTAAGAAAGAACAAGCATTGCTGTAGGAACAGCTTTCCCCCTTAAACTTAGTTGGCCCTAGAGAAGGTCTGCTTGAATTATTTTCATCAGGAGTGATAGAGCTTGAGCTTCAGAACTGCCTCTTGTCAGTGTATTAGGCTAATACAAACAGTTGGATAGCACTTTACTATAAACTGTTTATTATATAAAAGAGAATGCATTTAGAAATAGAACAGTGACCTTTTTTATCTTGGCCGAAGGGAGGAGAATCTGATGATCATATGGTGCTATTTTCAGGCTGCAGTTTAGGAAGTACTGGCTGGACCAGATGTATACAGAAAAAAATGTTAATATTTGCTTCTGGCATGCTACATGTGATTTTTCAGGTTCTGTAGCAGAGGTCTGGCACACATATCTCTGGAACAAGAAGTGTGGGATACTTATGGGTATGGAAACTTTACCTTGAGCTTGCAAGGAAAATATACTGTCTATTTGGATGCCTTTCGTCTTATATTTACTCAAGAAATGTCCAGATGTAGCTAGGTACTCTTCAAAAGCCCTGTGGAACCATTAGTTTGTCATGTGAATAAAGGCAAAAGGGCAATTTTCCTCATTGTTAGCAATTTTGACTTTAGTAAATGTGACCAATGTTTTAGCACCGTGTTAATTTACTGGATAATTTGCGTTGTAAACAGTATTTCTGCCTGGATGATGTAATGCAAAAATCTACCTAAGCAAAATATAAGAGACTGGCTCTTGTTAATTAAAATTTGTATTTTTGTAATCTTCATCATGATGCGAACCCAATATTACCTACCACTAAGATACATCAGTCTACATAGGGAAATATAAAAATGAAAAATATATTGCCCTGGTCCGCATGCTGCCCAGTTACCACGCGTCTGTCACAGTCAAACCTCTATACGTGTCTTTTTGATGGGCTGAATATAGAGAAAGATCAAGCAACATTTCTTCCTCTGTATTTGTTGAAACAAATAGAATAATCAGTAGCACAAAAATTCTTCTTATTAGCAAAACTGTAGAATTAAAAAAAAAACTTCCATAATTTTAACTGCATTATAACAATCAGGAAATCACTCGATGACTCTGAGCATGGCAGTGTTGGGCCCTCTTCTCCCATTTCTTCAGCCATGTACCCATAACTGGCTCTTGCTCTCTCAAAAGTGAAATAAATGAAGTAAACAAACTTCACAAAAGCCAGCAAGGCTGCCTTCGTCCCTGCAGCAACACTGCCAATCTGAGAAGTTTTCTTCCTCTCTTTTCAACTTAACCCTGGACTATGCAGATGTCAATTGAGGAGAGGATATTCAAGTCCTTGCACATTTAGTCATTTCGAAAGCAAGCATACAACATTTCTTTTTCAAAATCAAGGTTAAATAGTAAATCTTTGAAGGCATCACAAGTTCCTCCACAACATGACTGCTTGGTCTGAAGAATACTACTGTACATGTTTCCCAATAGGTTCTGTGCAGTTCCACCACCTGTGCTGATCTTGAAACTTTACATTGGTTACCTGAATGTTTCTGGGCTCAATTCAAAGTAACCTCTAAAGCAGTGGATCCTCGTGCAGAGTGTGGGCTGATGTAAGTCATTGCGGAGGGGCCCAACAGCAGCAATAGCACTCCTGGGATCATGCTGGAATGGGGGGGGGGAAGGGTTTTTTTGGACTCACCAGGGGTTGTGCATTGTGCCGGCCCTCCAGAGGATGCGGTGTGTGTGTGTGCAGGCCCCTCTGTGAACCTCCCTGCACCCCAGATTACCTTCCAAAAGTGATTTAAAGCTACTTCCGGTTTTAGTAGCTTTAACTTGCCTTTGGAAGCTAATCTGGCGTGTGGGGAGGTCTGCAGAGGGGTCTGTGCATGCCCCCGCACCCTCCGGAGGGTCGGCACAACCCCTGGTGAGTCCCCAAAAACACTTTTCCCCGCATTTCCAGCACGATCCTGGGAGTGCTGCCGCACATCACTGTATGTTGCCACCCCCCTTAGGGGGTAGCAAACAATTCTTCCCGACTGGGCCGTCACGACGCCCCAGTTTGGGAACCTCTGCTCTAAAGTTCAAAGCAGTTAAAGGACTATGTACTTGCATATGAACCTGTACATCTATTGAGATCATAATGGAGACCTTGCTCTAAGCACCTCTGACAGAAGATATGAACTTCTGTGTCTTAAAAATGTAGCACTCCTTCTCTGGAATTTAAAACCATTCCACCTTTCTTTTAGACAGAAACTTTATCTTTCTTTTCATCCCTCCCCCCCCAACCCACAACTGACAAATATTACTTGCTCTGTTCTGTTATAGTTCTGATGCTTTTGTCTTTATCGTTGATTTGGGTTATTTTTCTATTTTTTGGACTGACGTTTTTTATAATTTTACATAAATCACCTTGGATGAAGAAAATGGAAAGGTGCGGTATAAATGCTTAAAGCAAAATAAAGAAAAGGATTTCTGTGAACAATTTAGAAGTCTTATAGCTTGGCACTGAAATGTCAACCTATTTAACTTTTCACATTATTTTACCTGCGAAGGAGGGACAGATGAGTTGAGAAGGGTCACATCAACTTAAATATCCGGCCATAAGTCCACATAGTTGTTAGTCCAGTTCCATTCTAATTTATTTTGAGTTTCCTCCCCCTATTTCTATCGTTATTTCCACTATAAACCTAGTAAAACATTCTAATGGCAAGAAGGTTTTAGAAGATATCCAAAGTATAAACTTATTCCAACAGAATAATATTTTTTTCAGAGACTGGCTTTCATCACTTATGTAGCGGTTGGATGTAACTGTAGACCCTACTCAAATATTAAGGCTCCTAGTATAGATTTAACAACAGAACTCCTAATAGTCTGCTTATTCATATATTTTCCCATATGAACTTCTGTGTCTTAAAAATGACATAACACACTGCTGAGTGGGTGAACTTTTCCAAGTGTTTATGAACAAGTGGAGCATGTCGGAGATATTTTGTCCCCCCATCCCACATTTTGTTCAAACACACTGCTACAGCCAGAACATTAGTTAATGGTCAGGCTGCAGATGTCCCTTGACATTTGCTGAAGCCTCTGTGTCAATTGAAGAGGATTCAGTTGGTAAATAACTACATACATACAGAGGTACTGAGAAAAACTACATTTCTAAATAGTGTAGCCAAAAGATAATTACAATACAAATCCCAAATGTATACACAATATTAACAGGTTGACTCATTCACAACAGCTGTCATGGTGATAGGATGTTTCTTGCTATGCTAATTTAACACCTGAAGGGAGACAATGATTTCTGAAATGGGAAAGATAACCCAAACTCAATTAAATCCAAATTGAACAGAATCAACTGAATTAATCAATCAACTGAATCAATTAAGGTCAAATTTGTAGATACATTCTGATTCAGCTACTTCACACTAGCGCCTCCCTTTGAAGACTTTGAGGTATGGCGAGGTGAGAAGCAGAGTATTCTAGCGACTGAAACTTTGTTTGCCACAGTTTCTATTAGTGTTCTCCGAATTATTTATAGCTTGCAATGGGAAAAAACTTAAATTTATGGAGATTCTTTTCACAGAGAGCTTCTTTGTCCTAAGATGGAAAACCTATTAAAAATGACTTTATTTTATTCCATACTGCTTGAAAAGAATAGGCAGCTGTACTAATTGCATTTGATTGGGAACAAAGTAATAGGTGCTGAGATGGCAAAGTTGGAAAGAACGACAAAAATTCAAGAGGGAAAAAGGATCAGTCCTAATGGATTTCACCAAGGTATAAATCTAGCATTTCACATTTGATCTATGAAAAAGATGACCACTTACATTCATATTCCTATCCCAGATCTGGATGGATCCATCTTGGCAGCCAGCTGCAATGAGTTTACCATCTCTGCTATACGTGCAGGTTGTGGGAATCACCCGTTTACCTTGAGCTGTCCGCGGTTTAAATACACCTTTGTGTTTTTTGTCATTGGTAACATCCCACGTTCTCACAGTTCTAGTAAGACACCAAAACAAATAATGGCATTATGAATAGTAGAAAAATAGATTAAAGGAAAAACACAACGGGTGGATTACAGTACATGTGCAAATGCCTTCTTTTCAATATAATGCAAAACAGACAAACGTTATCTCAATTTATAGAATTATTTTCTAGTGTCCAAATCCTGTGAACATATATAGCAAAACAAAAAGAAAGATTGAGATAAAGTTTCTAATAAATTCATTTTTACAAATGATTTTGCTTCAGATTTCCCCATAACAATACATTTTAAACTGAGACTTTCTACATACAAATACAAATACTGTACATATACATATTCATATATTAGTTCTGACTCCTAATATTTTATATTGAAAGCATGATGTCTAGGCATAGCAATGGCGATTCCACGACTGCCCCCCACACACACCGGAAGTGACGTAACGGCTGCAGCCGTTATGCACCATACCAAGGCGGAGGGCAGGCGGGAGGGCCAAACATGCCGCCGACGCTCCTCGCTCGCCACGATGAACGGGACTCTGCTGGCTGCCGTAACACACACACACCCGCCGGCCACCTGGGGCTAAATCCTGACACTTGGGGGTCCACCGCCCCAATGCCCTCTCCTTGACGATGCCTCTGATGCATTGCATCTTACATATGACTTGGGGCCCTGCCCTAAGTTCACAGCAGCATGAAGAAAGCCTGCATATGCGCAGCTTCTACACATGTAGGCCCTGTTTACAGAACAACAGCCGTGATCTCATTCTCCCGCCACGTTGCAATGTATTAAACACTGTTCTTCATCTGCTCCACTCTGCGCTCATCTAACCTGCAAGATCTTATCCTGCCGTGAAGTCGGGTAAATCCGATAACGTTTCATAAAAGGCTTACTCTCACTGGTTCTATAATAATACAAGAACTATAACACGAACACATTCACCAACTATCTGAAGATAAGGCAGTTGGAAGGAGGAAAAAAGGGTGAACTAGCAAACTCTAATGTGTGTGTATACACCAACACATTTAATTTCTTGTAGTAACCTTCATGGCCCGCTATTACACACCAATGCTTCACAAATACGGGATTTGACGCCATGTAGTCAGCTCGAAATATTTAATAGTTTCCAATACATGCCGCAGGTTTCCAAACTGCGACTGCGATCGCGGGTTTCCAAACTGCGACTGCCTGTTTGGAAACCCACGGCGTGTATTGGAAACTATTAAATATTTCGAGCTGACTACATGGCGTCAAATCCCGTATTTGTGAAGCATTGGTGACCAACACATTTATTTATCTTTAAAATATATCTACAAGGCCTACCCTAAAGGCAGAACTGAGACTTACCAAGGTCAAAAAGGCCTGTCCCAACTTAGTAAATAGGGCAGTAGGAGTGTCAACAACAACGTTTTTAAAATGAAAAATGTAGAACAGAGATCTAGCCTGCTCTTATGTCCAGCATTCCCAGTACAAATGAGCACACACTAACACAGGCGTACCTAGGGTTTGCGTCACCCGGTGTAGGAGGTTAACGTGTCACCCCTGTCCACCGGGTTTCTAATTCGGGAGTTGTGTTCTCGAGGCCTATGTGGGCCATTCTGAGGCCCTTGGAGGACATTGGAGTGGAATAGAGGAGATTGTGGGCCCAGTGCGACCTGAAAAGTGCCCTCCGGAGGCTGTGGAGGTCTAAAATGTTGCAGCACAAGAAGACCAGGAAAGCCATCGAATATGCGGCCCACTGGTAAAATGTAGGTTGCTAAATGACGCACACCTGTATCCGTATTCTGTTGCCACTCCCTTGCAAGTGGCATTCAGAGATAGGTTACCTCTAAAATCTGGAAGTTGCATATACCATATATACCTGTGTATAAGTAAACAAAAATATGCATTGTATGTACTAAGGCTTTCATGGTCGGTGAAACTGGTATTTGTGCTAAGATTATTCGGGCTTGATGGCCACAGTCTCATAAAAAATATGCATTTCATACACTCCTAAGTTTTACCCTCGATACCCAAATTCCATGATTTTTGTCATAAAACTTGCCCTCAACTTATCCATGAGATCGACTTATACACAAGTATATGCGATAGTCATCATGCTTGTAACCTGTGTTAGACTTTTCCTCCATAAATCTGTCCAGTGTCCCCTTTAAAAGGCAGGTAGGAAAGGTGCCATCACAACATCCTGTGGCATGGGGTTCTACAGATTAATTACACAACCACCCATCCACCGCTGTCAAGTAAATAAAAATAGCACCACAGTGCCTCTACTCTGGTGGGTGTGGGAAGCGTGTCCAGCCATTACTCAAGCAAGGGCATCATCCTGCCTCTGATCCTTAATGGATGCTTTTGACTATACATGCAGCACAGGCTAGAGCCTAAAAAAGCATGTTCCCTCTGTTCTTCTCACAAATCTAGCCTCCGTAACATCAATTTAGATTTAAAACTTACTAAAGGGGATCCATGCCAGTGTAATGGCCAGGCAGTTGGCCATTTTGGCAGCGTGGAGAGCCAGTTGGTTGTTTTTTCAACCCAATATGCCTGTGAATTCAGCAAAAGGTGTGAGGGGGGCATTGTGGAGGGGGAAGTCTCCTGTTTGGAACAGACAGAACTGAGTTGAAGGGTTCAGGAATAATACAAGGCTCTTAACATACTATATATTTGACAATGATAAACTGATGAATAACCTTTCTTTTTAGAGTTACGTTTTTCCCACAGCCCATTCCATAAGTGACTTTTCAAGGAAAAAATTAATGACACCTTGGCTTTTATTATATTTCTCAGAAATACATGAAAACAGTTGAGGGTGAGGGAAGAGCAAGGAGGACAGAAATACAGGTGGACTGGCTAAGTGGTCTTGTACACAAAAGACTTTCAGAATGCTGAATTTCTTCCAGATTATAATTCAAAAGTCTTCTGGCATGCAATGCATAAAAACATTTCAATATTTGGCAGGCCAAGAAGATCATTAATTATAAAGGGAGAATCGATGAGCTCTTTGGGCAAAGCTCATTTGTTTAGACTATACAAACAATAGTTAAGATCCCAGCCAGCATACACAGCTTGTTGGGTCGCTTGCCAAGAACAATGCTACTGTATCAAGGCAGCCATCTTCCGAGAAGATAAGGCTGTATGAGTGAGGACCAAGAGCAGAGTTTCCAGTAGATTTTATAAAACCAAATGGGACATACATAATGAATAGACCACACTCTAGTGTAGCAAAATCATACAAGCTATTTGATTCCCTAAGAGTATTTACAATTAAGTGCCAAGTGTTGCTTGGACCGGCCAAGTGGAAAAGTCTCTTGTAGCTCATAAATGCATTTTTGTACAGATTGCACAATTTCTATAGATTTCAACTACCGATATGAAATGTGTTAGTATCCATTTGTAATGTCTGACTTTCCCGTTAACAAAAACCATCTCCTGTTGTCTTAACTGCTACATGGTCAATATTTTATTTCTGCTGATTTCAAGGCATGCAGGGGGTGCATTTATACCTATGTATTTGGTGCTGTGTGTCTGCCAAGAGAGTTTGGACCAGACCAGTAATGTGGCTATTTGCTGGACTGATGGCAAGAGGCCACAGATCCACCAGCTGGGAAGGCTACACATTTTGATTGGCCCATGTAATCAACCCTCCTTCCTTAACTGATCTATGGAGTTCAATGCTTCAAATTTGAACGGAGACTTGTTGACTCCTTAAATTCAAATGGAGCCCACTAGCTACAAATCCTGCGAGGACAGCAGATCTGACACCTTTTGACTTTAGCCACCTCTTTGTGACTCCTGAGTTTGGGAGAAAATTTTTTCGAAAACAAAAGGTTTTGCACCTCCAACGGTCCTCACCAGCACCATGATTCATTTGAGCCCAATCAAGGAGGCATGCTAAACAAGCCAGCAGACCTCCAAACTTGTCACTGCATCCTCAACAGCATGGGAAAAACAACGGCAGCACCCAGCAGCAGGGGTCCTGAACTAGCAACAGAGGACTCCCTGGTTGAGTCACACCACGTGTCAAAAATCTATATCCATCCAGAGTACTAGAACCTTGTGTTCTTGTTCTTCATTCCATCATCCATTACCCTGCCTTGCTGACTATGGATCATGAATTCGCTGGTGCTGCATGAAGTAACCTCCATTCCAGATGCCATCCAAGGACCACCATGATAGGTAATACTCTGCTCCTGTTTTGCTTTCCAGCCTCTCCCTCCCCCCCCCCTTTCTGAGTGCAACCAAAGCCAGCATGGGCTGGTCAGCTAATTTTGTGGGCCACTTCTCTCCGAGTACCCCTTCCCTCCAGGAAAGTAGCGTGGATCTTTTGTCCTGCTTCTCCCTGTGATTAAGGCTACTGCCAAATTACATGTAATGGCTTCCTTCACAGCCCTCTTTATCATGTCTTTCACCCCTCTTTCACCCAGGACAGTTCATGTTGTGGGCTCCCTTACTACTGCAGCCCCTGCAATGCAACAGTCTCAAGAACAAGGAACGGTAACCTCTGCATAGCCTCAGCAAAGCTTCCCCCTTTCTTTCCTTGTCACTGCCACGTGCTTGTCACACTGACGCCATGCTTCATGTTCGTTGCATTCTCTCTTCCCTGTGAGTGCTGTATGGTTGTGTGCAAGTGAAGTCTTTTCCTGTTTTGGTACCTTTTTGCTGGAGACCTAAGATCCATCTGAAATAACCCCCCCTTAACTGATCCACCAACGAATAAAAAAATAAAAAGAAAATCTCCCATTCCAGTTGGAGAGCATGAGTAGCTCTCCTATAGTCATCTAACTTCCTGACTGAAGAAGGACCTGCCCAACTGAATCTGGTAGCTGATTTGAAGTCCTTGCAATTCTCTGATCAGCTGTCTTGGGAGGTGCAGGGAGTTTGACACTCGTGCTCAGTATCTAGGTTTCCAAGTACATCTCATGGTGACCAATGCTTATGTGGATGTAACCACAGGACTAGTGGGAGGGGATCTGACCTTATACCACTTTTTCCTTTATTTCCTCCATACATTGTACACAGTCACACCTGCCCATGATCATCCCTATTTAATACAACTGATGTTACTTTCCTTAGAAAGAAAGAAAGTGACAAGTGAAAATAAATAAATATAACAAATATATAAGCTAACACACCAGCAGCTAATGGGTGTAGACTGAAGCATTGTTAAGCTATTTTACAAGAGAAGATTGAAAAAGGAATCTCTGGCTACTCTCCTTTTAACTGAATACACACTTAATAAAGCACATACACGGCTCAGAACAAAAGGAGGCTGGGTGAAAAGAAAAACCTTGCATTGCAACCAACTAAACATCAGAAATATCTGTCAAATTTAAACACACATTAGATTTAAACACTGCACATGTAAATTCAGTGCTATGCCTATGTCACAGGCTAGGAACCAAAATTAGCTTTGAAAAGTCTGAAGGTCTAACAGAATTACTCCTTAGCTGGAAGGACTGACACGTAATATACAACGCATACACATTTTACGTGTAACTGGCTTTTTTAAAAAAGTGGTGGATTCCACATCTGCAAAACAGATTTTGTGAAATGCATCTAAGTGCCAAAAAGTGATTCAAAGCAATTTTAAAAGGGATTGAAATGCTCTCTTGGAAGGTAATAGGAGTATATTCATGATTTGAGAATGTAAATAACTTCTGTTTACCTAAACAGCCGACTGTGTTATTGGGATCAGTTTTAAGTTCCTTAAATTTGTGCATTTCCTTTTGATTTTACAGGGACTCATTACCAATGCAGTTCTTGTATGCCCTATATCCTGTGATGTGCAGGGCAGACGTAATAAAAAGAAATATGTACAGTATTATGACAGGTTAACAGGATTTATAAGGCTATATTATTTTGATCTCAAAGTGTAGATTTTTTTTCTAACATATTTTAAATGAATCAAACCTACCACCCTATATCACATGAACTATTTTTCTGATGGCAAACGGTAAGTCAATTTAACCACCTGTGGAATTAGGAAACAGATGGAAGATTATAATGACCATGTAAAAGACAAGACGTCAAGAGACTGATTGGTGCCTGGGAGTGAGAATAGGAGTGTGTCAAAGCAAGGCGGTGCTAAAATGTGATTGGATGAGCAGTAGAGCAAACCGTTGCTGAACATACTACACAGCCCTCTGTACCCTGCTCTATTCCATCTTTGGAGCATCATCCTTTCGTAACCGAACTTGCACATTCAACTTTCAGGAATGGAGGTGCTAATCTTTTCCCTCCTAAAGGGACCATGTATTCTCTCCTAAACATCCCATAAAGAATCAATCAGACCACACTCCAGTTTAGCAAATTTATACAAGTTATTTGATTCCCCAAGAGTAAGTATCATTACGTACCAAGAATTGTCTGTACTGGCCAAATGGAAAAAGACTCCTGGAGTTCATAAATGCATTTTGTACGGACTGCACAAATTCTACAGATTTCAACTACTGATATGAAATGTGTTAGCATCCATTTGTAATGACTGACCTTCTAGTTAATGAAAACCAAACCAATTCCTGTTGTTTTAACATACCAAGAGATCCATCCAGGCAGTGTATTTCCTGCCTACTGTTTCAGGAAATCATTGGGGCAGTGTTGGTGTTGTATTCTCTCTCTCCCCCCTCCGTGGGACAATGCATTCCTTCCAAAACACCCCACAAAGAATAAGAAGATAAGAAGAGCCTTGCTGGATCAAACCAAAGGCCCATCTAGTCCAGCTTCCTGTATCTCACAGTGGCCCCACCAGATGCCCCCGAGAGCACACAGCCAACAAGACAACCAGTTTCCTGTTGTCACTCCCTTGCACCTGGCACAAACCTACTTCTAAAGCCAGGAGGTTGCTTATGGCTTGTAATCTGTGATGGTCGTTTCCTCAATGAATCTATCCAAACCCCTTTTAAAGGCACCCAGGCCAGGTACCATCACCACATCCCGTGGCAAGGAGTTCCACAGATGAATTACACGCTGAATCACAGATGAATCATATGCTTATATGAATGGTTCTGAAGGCAAGGGGGCGGGGCCGCTTCGTACACCAGTGTAACAGAGGGTTGGACCGCGGAACTTAGAGCTCCACCCCCCCTGCAGCGACGCCATTGCTCTTCACCCAAACCCGGCAAACAAGCAGGGTTGCCGCATGGGGACACAGACTGGGTCTGCTGGACCCTTTACCTGCCTATGCACTCTGTCACACCGTTCACCTTCCTATCCAAACCCCAGCTTACCTCTTCTAGCTTACATGGGGGCTAGGTGCTTCTTCACTTTTGTTCCTCCCCACCCCATCCTGCAATGCTCCCAGGTGTCAGTTCCCACCATCTCTCCTCCATCCATCCATCTCAATAATTTTTACCTCGCCCTTCTCTTGGTAACGGCAATCAAGGCGGCTTACAAAATTTAAACATAAAAATAAGCGTCTTTTTAAGTCCCTAGCTCTTCAGCTGTTTGGCGCTAGATAAAGGCTTTGAAGTTCAGCGCTGTAGTTAAAGCCCCAGCGCTAAACATCCCTTATCTACAGCCAGACAGCTGAAGAGCTGGGGATTTAAAAAGACATGTCTTTTTTAATCCTTTGCAATTTTTTACTGGGGTCTGCCTTCTGATATGCGGATCGTCATTAAACGATCCTGTCGTTAACCCCGTCGTTACCCCGGGGGACACCTGTATTTGGATGCTTTTCTTAGAGATTTATGTATAGATTGCTTACCTATTCTTTTAAATTGTATATATTCCATATTGTATTAACACATTTCTTTTTGTGGATTTTATGTTTTGGATTTTTTTCCTGTATATTCATTACTAATAAAGGAAAAGGTAAAAAAGAAAAAAAACTATCCTTTTCATTGCATTAACCCTGATATGCTGTGAGAACAAATGAGTTAAGAACTATAAAGCACTACAGAAATAAAAAGATTTTCCACAGACAGTAGCCACATAGAATACAGTACCTCTCTTTTAAAATAAGGTTATGGTACACAATTCTCAAGATTGGGGAGAGAGAGAGAGAGAGCCTTTACATACGTATATTTAATTATTACAGTTTTGTTAGGGGAATTTTTGAAGTTTCTCATTTAAAAAAAACCCCACAAATATATTGACCTGTTTGGAGAAGC
Organism: Plestiodon gilberti rubricaudatus; assembly: GCA_026170595.1. Taxonomy (NCBI): domain Eukaryota; kingdom Metazoa; phylum Chordata; class Lepidosauria; order Squamata; family Scincidae; genus Plestiodon; species Plestiodon gilberti. Next base: position 18,333,067 of record JANXHW010000002.1, on the reverse strand, counting down.
CTTGTGCTGTAGCTGTTGTGCACTGAACACTCGGGACACAAAAGGTGGTTGAACTGGTAACTAAAGACTAAAGAGAAAAAAAAACCCTAAAATGACAATAAAAGCCAGAGAGCCTTTGATACTTGTTTGGCAACAGCTTCTCCAACTAAACTATGTCCCCAAAAACTACACATCTGAATGGAATTAAGTTAATTTAAACCAGGTTTATACAAGAAAAATCCATTCCTAACCATATGCAAAGCAGGTTAAAGAAAAGCGCTGGAAGATCTTCCTTCCAAAGAGAGAATCTCAGCTGAGATAATATTGCCCTCTGTGAAGTGGGCACTCAAAATGAGAACCAGTGCTTAAGAAAAATCTGACAACACGTCTAACTCACTTCTAGTCTTTGAATCAGCCAACCAAATCTGACAAATTTTAGCTTCTCACAATTGGTTAAGAAGAGAAAGCAAGCAAGCAAAATGTTTGGATTCTGAACGTTTTGAGGTGAGAAACACTGGATGACAAATGTAATCAAACACCAACATTTCACAAGAGGAAACTGGAAGGAGCAACCAGGGGTATAAATTTGGAGTTGGCTTGCAAGGAAGCAAGCTCTCCTTCAGGCACAAGGGGACCCCAGTGACAAAGTAAACAGGAAGCAAACAGGCAAAGGAAAGCCTCTGAGCAAGAAGGTAAGTACAGTACTAGATTTTATTTTATCATTTTATCATTTAATTAACTAACTGAAGTTGTAATGAGGGCACAACATGAAAGGGCATTAATTGTCAGAAGCTGAATCCTAGGGAGTATTCTTTACCCAGCGTGTAATTCATCTGTGGAACTCCTTGCCATAGGATGTGGTGATAGCACCTGGCCTAGATGCCTTTAAAAGGGGTTTGGACAGATTCATGGAGGAAAAGACCATCACAGGTTACAAGCCATAAGCAACCTCCTGGTTTTAGAAGTAGGTTTTCTCTGTGCCAGGTGCAGGGAAGTGGCAGCAGGAAACAGGTTATCTTGTTCGCTGTGTGCTCCCTGAGGCATATGGTGGGGCCACTGTGTGATACAGGAAGCTGGACTAGATGGGCCTTTGGCCTGATCCAGCAGGGCTCTTCTTATGTTCTTATTTATTGTAACTTGCCCTTTAAATCAGCCTCTGTGCCAGAGCACTGTACACCAATATTTAAGAAGAGGCCCAGGAAATCATAGGTTGATCAGCTTACTGTCTGTTCCGGAAAGCATAAATCAAGATAACATGATTAAGGATATAAAAGAACAAGCCTTGCTGAAGAAGCAGCATGGTTTCTTACAACGGCAAGTCCTGGCATCTAAGGCATGAGAATAAAGCTAAAAGTGAATAACACGGAGACTTGAGGCCCTCAGAGACCCGTGGAGACCAGGAACAGGCCTCCAGAGAGAGATGTGACCCAGAATACGTCTCCGGAGAGGCCTCAAACTCCAAAACTTGCAAAGGCAGGGAAAGCAACCAACAACAGGCCGCATATGGGACCACCAGTCATATATCCGGGCGGTCGTTAGGCAGAATGTCGTTCAGTAGGGGACACCTGTATCAACAAGAGATCTTGGATTTATACATGCTTTCTACCATAGACTTTGTCAATATACAGAGCAGATTGGCTATGAAGTAAAACATAGCCAACACATAACCTTATCACGATCTACAAATGAAGACCTTGTTGGGAATCACAAACATTCATCAGCAAATATTCACATTTTGAGTTTCATAGGCTTTGGAATGATGCATAATGAAGTGATAAGGAAGACAGAACATTCATTAGTTCCTCATATTTATCTAAATAAAGTCACATAGAGCCTCCTTGTTTGGTTTTAAAAGGATGGTTATTTACAAGGGATTTTATGGAATGGGATCCAATTGTTTATTTTACATTCCTAATTAGCTTTACTACACTGAAGTGAACCATAAATTCTAATGGAGTAGTGACAAATTGAGAGCAAAAGTCAATAAAACTCCCAAGAAATGTATTATAAGAAGTCACATATTAACTTAATGCACAAATACTTCGAGACTAATGAGAATTGATAACCTACCTAAATACGGTTCTGAAAGGGTGAAGAAAGCCTCCTTAAGGAGACAAGAGCTGCATGCTTTTCCTTAATCATTCCCACCTCAATCTTGGCTATATCTTGATTATGGCAGAAGTTGTAGTGACAATTGGCTTCCCACCCTCTTCTCTTTCGAATATGGTGCTAGGACTCATGTAATCCACCAAGCTGGAAACGAGTGCGGTGGGGCCTCAAGACCTTTTTATTTAGGATAGTCTTCAATTGCTGATATGAGCTGGCGTTTTTAATGAATTTCAATTTTAATCAATTTTAGGTGATCCATTGGGGTCTGTCTATTTTACTGTTTTAATGTTTTAAGTTATATCTGTGTGTTTTTTTTTTTAATGTTGTTAAGCCACCGTGAGTGCCCTGAATGTGGGAGAAAGGTGGGGTGCAAATTCTTTAAATAAATAAATAAATTAAAAGTAAAACCCTGGCTCAAAACCTAACCTAACAAAGGTTTTGAGCCAGGGCTTTAGTTTTTGACATTTTAATCTTGCTTGAAGCTTGAGCCAAGTGTTTTAGCTTTCCTGTTAGTTTCAATCTTTTAAGCTTGGAATTTTAACTTTGTGACTTGGGTTGTAAACTGCCTTTGAGAATGCCCAACATAAGATTGAACACAACAAAGTCATTTTGGTGTTACCCCTCCCTGGGGTGTCACCCAGTGTGGTCTGCATCCCTGCACCCCCAGTGAATATTATACATGACTTCAAGACATAATTCTCAGGATTTTTGGGAAATGATAGCACAAGGTCACTGGAAGGCAGAAATAACCATAAAGTTAATTTGTGATTAATTTGTGATGTGTGTGTGTGCGCGTGTGCGTGTGCCATTCCTCGATGTATTACCATGTATTGCCACTTTTTTCATACTTTAAGTTCTTAAGATGTACTGTTGAACCTGGCCTTTTCTATCCTTTTTATAGCTGATCTCTTGGCTTCATATACCATTCCATTTTTTGTACTGTAATCTGATTGATCAAATATCTTTGATATATTGTTGATTGGCACTGTTTTCTATAGGAAATAAATTACAAAAGGACATTGGCAGTTTTGGAAATAACTTGTCTTTGCCAGTAGAAAAATTATGACTTAAAGGTCTTCTCTATCTATAAATTCAGTACTTTAGAAATCCTATATGTTTCTGGATGTCTGTAGGATCAACACACAAGAATATTATAGAAGCTACAATTAAACTATAGTTATGATTTTATAAAGCATCCCAACATACTGTGATCTAATCGATTCTAGTGTATCAACATAGATACACTGTCATGCTTTAGCAGGTAAACCAAGAAGTTTCCCTACAATCTGGAATCCTTCTGCTTATTAAATGCTTTCTAGAATATCACCTCATAACTGAGGAACAAAAACAAGACCAGCTTGCATTTTTTTTCTTTCCTATGAGTCCCCTTCTAAAGTCATCAGTTCTACAGAGGCAGAAAGAAGGAGGACAGGGCCTTTTTAATAATGGCACTTGTTCTAGGAAATTCCCTCAAAGAAGCCTGTATTCAGGAGTATACCAACGTAATGTGGTTATGGAAGCTGGTGGCTTCCAGACTTTATGAGTTTATTGCAGGAAATACCAGTATAGTATGTGGGAGTGGTGGTTGCATGTAGGAGTGGTGGTAAAGTTTTATATTTTAAGGGTGGGGCTGCCCTTGAAGACGGTTCGGAAACTGCCACTGGTGCAGAATGTGGCGGCTCATGTGATCACCGGAAGTAAGCGGTTCGACTCAGTCGAGCTGCTGCTCCGGCGGCAGCACTGGCTGCCAATTAGTTTCCGGGCACAATTCAAGGTGTTGGTTTTGACCTTTAAAGCCCTATACGGCTCGGGGCCAGGGTATTTGAGAGACCGCCTACTTCCGTACATTCTGGCCCACCCCCTCAGGTCATCGGAGAAGGCCCTTCTAAAAATGCCATCACCTTCAGAGGTGAGAGGGGTGGCGGCAAGAAATAGGGCCTTCTCAGCAGTGGCACCAACCTTATGGAATTCCCTCCCTCTAAACTTACAAACTGCTCCCTCCTTGGAGGCTTTCTGGCAGGGCCTAAAGACATTTCTCTTTAAACAAGCCCTCTGAGTTAACCACCCAGCCTAATTATTTTAGTGGTCCAGCCCCTTTTTACAAGAACTTTTTTACTCCTGTTTTATATCTTGTACTGTGTTTTTTAGTGTATTGATGTTTTATGAGTTTTATATTTTTGTATGTATCAATTTTGTAATTTTTAAATTTTATAAGCTGTTTTGGGTCCTCCCTTTGGGGGGTGAAAGCGGGATATAAATCCAATAAATAATAAATAATAAAGTGTGACACTACCCTAAGAAGCCATTTTTAATTCTTTCTAGACATCTGTAATGTTCAAGTTGTATGTCCCTGCCATGGACATAATTTTATTATTTCGGTAATTAGAATTCACATCACCCTTTTGTGACTGTTCTGTGAAATCCAAGGCTGATATTTCTTCCTCAAGGTTGTATAGGAGGAAGTTTCAAATGTTTGAAAGTTCAAAAAATTCTATTGTGGTTCTCCGGGTTAAACAACTTCCTTGCCCTCCTTTATGTCATTATTTTTAAAAGTCAAATAAAATACATGAAAATTTGGCTGATGGCTTCCCAAAAGTGGAAAGACCAAAGAGATGCTACTCTTTCATTTTAGGTAAAGGGGTCAAAACCTAATCTCCTGGATAAGAAGAAGGATGGGATGTAAGCAATCTCTATAGAGGGCACATTAAGTTTTGATCAAAGGAGAACTTCAATGCATGAAGTTAAGTTCAGTTTACCATCAACAATTCAACCAGAAATTACTCAGACATGACATTACACAAGATAGCAGAAGTAAGAGTGAATCACTGTGAAAACAGGATGGTTCTTAAGGATTCCAATTAGTTAAGGCTGTAAATAACTTTGTAGTTCATTTGGGTTTCGAATTATCTCCAACCAGATCAGAACTTTTGACTGGGACTAACACGAAACAGCATCATAGGTGACAACAGAAAGCACTCCAAAGGAATTCTGTTAGACGATAACATAGGCAGCAAGCAATTTGTTATCCCAGTATCATACACTGCCATCTTATTTTTCACCATCATGGCCAATTATGTTAACAATGAACAGAAATCAAGCAGTCCACCAAAAAGAAAGGGGAAGAAAAGGGCAAGAATATTTTGCACTATGTTTCCCCCCCCCCCATGTCTCAGGTTCACAGAAACATTAACTGACACTACAACCAAAAGGTAGGCAGAGCTGACCTAGTGAGGTCTTTTCTTTCACACAAAAAGAGGGAAACAGTTTCACATTAAATATGATGTGTTTATTTAATCCATGCCGTAAAGTTATTTTGGTCCTGATTTGTTATTGTAATGGGAAATGAGAAAAGGAAATATTAAAGATGGCCTTTCTTTTAACAATGAGTGGTACCATTTGTTTAAGTTGTAAGTTCTCACACGTCCTTTAGTATCTCAAAAAAGACATGCGTTTAAATTGAATTAATCAACACAGGCATGTGATAAAACAATTAAAATCCATTTAACAGTGATGGACAGCCCCTTTGTCTTCATTTTTTTAGATGCTGTCTACTCTCCCCTCTCCTAGGCAAGAGCAGAGCTCCATTTTTTTTTAAATGGGAGGGGCTGGGGTTCAAACAGCAGCACAACTATCCTGCTTCCTCCAATTCGTTATCATGTGAAGCCGCCTTATACAAAGTCAGAACACGGTTCCATCTAGCTCAGCATTGTCAACACTCCGCAGGATTTCAGACAGGGGTCTTTTCCAGCCATACCTGGAGATGTCAGGGATTGAACCTGGGAACTCCTGGATGCAAAGCATTGCTTAATGGCTGAGCTACAGCTCCTTCCCACTCTGGATGGGATGTTGCATTATTTCTGCTGCACTGGCTTGGCAGGAGTATTAAATGATAGATAGAATGGAGGTTGGAGCCTGCTTGGACAGTTTGGTGGAAAGACCCTAGAAGTCTGAAAGCCGAATAGAAGAATACGATCGCAAAACTGAACCCAACATGGGAAGAAGTGGTTTCAGGGCTCATCTGCAGCACAAAGGCAAGAACACCAACTGGATAAATATCAACTTTTTTTCCCCCTAAAAGGCCAATTATCTTCCATAGATCATGTTCCACAGGATCTTGAGGCTGGCATGAATCCATGCAAATCTTTAAAATGATGGGATCATTTTCTAGGACTATGGAAATACCATCCTTACTAGCTATGTTTACTGTCAGTGAGAAATAAGAGTTTTAGAATGAGGATAAACGGAAATGATGTTAAAAGCAATGGAGTAGGCAAAGGCTACAGGCTCTAACCAGCAAAACGTCAATTTCAGGTAGCATTTGATCACATTTTAACACTCAGAGAAGCATGGCACCACCAGTACAATAACCCACTCCCCAAGATGCGCACCTGTTCCAGAGTTCTTAGCAGTCAAAACTATTTACCCCGAGTTAGAAGAATTTAATGGGATTCACAAAGGGTCGGACACGACTTAACGACTGAACAACAACAACAACAGAAGAATTTAAGTTAGAAAAACAAATGGGGCAATTTGTTAAATAAACAAGTTATTAAAAAAATAAAGGTTCTGCTTTCCCGGCCTCAACTCGCATGATCCATCTACATTACAGCAATAGCCTTATTTTAACGGAAGGAAACGGAAACAGGTCCTTCCAGAGCCCTAAGCAATCTGTCTGCTACCAGAGAGGGAACACACATTATTGTGATGTGCCAGGATTCTATTTGCCTCCAGCCCTAAATTTTCATCTGTTCCAAAATTCCTCTCACTTCACTGCACAGCCCGTCTTCCACCTTCGAACCAAATCACAAGAAAAAGTGCACAAAGTTCATTCAGAGTATGTGTATAGCCTAACACAAGACGCTACCATTTCCAACTCTTAGAAATTAGTTGGATACATGAGCCATTCAATCAAGACAGCAGAGAGTATGTAATCATGTGACAGGTTCCACTAATCACTGCAAAAAACACTTATACATGAATAATGACACCTGGAAATAATATACCTGCAAGGACTAGGAACACACCATTTGCAGGTGCAGGCTGTGACCCAGGAGAGAGAGAGAGAGAGCACTGCACATTTAACTTCATATGCTCAGAAGAATTTTGTACTCTTTTTACTAAGAAATGCAAACAGACAGAATAGTGTAGAGGTGTCAGACCTAAGGTCCGTGTGTTGGACATGGCCCGCGAGAGCTCTTTATTCAGCCAATGTAATAATTGGGCTCTCCCAGTGCTGCTTCTGCTGAGGCTCTGGGAGGGAGAGATGGAAGGAAGCCTCAGAAGGCAAGGAACATGGGGGAAGGAGTAGACAAAAAGGGATGGGAGAGGGAGACACTGCCAAGGTATTGGGAGAGCGCAATTATCGTGCGGGCTGCCCTTTCAGCAGCACTGCTTCTATCGAGGTATCACTTTGCAGGGCACCTCTCAGCTGCTGAGCTGCAAAGTAACACCTTAGCATAGCGTCCCTCAACCTTTTCTGTACCACGTACCCCTTGTTCTCTAACCCCAAGCAACCCCCAATTCCCCCCAAGTTCCGTGTACCCCCTCACCAAAAGTGCACCCCCCAAAAGAGAAAAAAACGTTTTACGTCCATGCGGCGCTTCCGAGCCTGCTCGGAAGCGCCGCATGGCCAGAATTGTCCCCCGTTGCTGTCCCTTACCTTTTTTCTGGCCATGCGGCGCTTCTAAGCATGTCCTCCGGAGGGAGGACCCGCGTGGCCGCACCTCAGGCCGAAAAAAATCACCCTTCGGGGGTATGCAAAATCGCATCTCGCATACCCCCAGCCTGTGGCCCGCATACCCCTAGGGGTACACGTACCACAGGTTGAGAACGTCTGCCTTAGCAGACGCAGCTCTGCTGAAAGGGCGAACCATGTAATAATTGGGCTCTCCCACATCATGAAAATATGGTCAAAATTTGCATATTTTCTCTTCTGTCATTTGCAGCTAATGAGTTCCTATGTAAGAACAAAGTGCTCATTTCTGGTCATCATCTGCTTCATGACAACACTTCTGGCCCTCAGTAGGCGCCATGAATGCTATTCAGTCTACTGTATGAAATGAGCTTGACATCCCTGGAATAGTGAATGTCACATCTGAAACTTGGAAACGTGTGTCAAATCTTTATCAGTATTTTTAACACCGAGTGATATCAAGGGGAGGAGTCCTAGCTGAGTTAAACATCAAGCAACAGATGTTTTGCACATAAATGTGTGATGTTACAATCCCTGGTATCTCCAGATAGGCTAAGGAAGACCCCAGCCAGGGATGAGAGCTGCTTCCAGGCAGCATAGATAATACTGACCTAGATAAACCAATGGCGTGACTCAGTAAAAGACAACTTTATATGTTCATTAAAGCTGTGAATTATTATATTGACACTTTGGTTTGCTATTGCATTTATAGGTTTTGAGCTTTAATTTTTTGCAAGTCACCTTGAGCAGCTGAATTTTGAGCAAATTATGAATGTAAACAATTTGGAAGAGAAAATTGATCTTCAAATGGTGCAGGAGGATTCAAAAGTGGGTTGCACACTGACCTAAGGTGGGTCACATCAGCAGAACCACCACTCACTGGTTGCTTGGTTTCCTTATCTTTTTTTAAAGTCAGGAAGAGGATGCAAAGGAGAAGAGATTTCCTGTATCTTTAATAGCTGTGTAGAAGATGATGTTTTGGTAGGTGAGGGTTTCCCCCCCTACACAAGATGCTGCATCTGCAAACATGCAACTTAATATTAATATTGTCCTTGTTTGCATCTGGTCACCCAACAAAAAGGAAGAGAACAATGGGCATACATAAAAAAACAACAACCCAGAAATAGGTTCCATGTTGCCGTGGGAATAAAATAGAGAACCTGGGTGTGAAAAGGCTGAAAGCTGCTGTGTTACACCACAGTGGGGAGGGCAATTCTCTTTGAAAGAAAACTGTTAAAAGTCCTTCTGCATGTTCACAAGTCCTTATGTGTGCCCTTTTCCAATTATTAGAAGCAAATGTCCTCTCCTGACTATTCTTTCCTTTAGGACATATAGGGCTCAGGGAGCAATTATGATTGAACAGATTTAATGCTACCCAGATGGCTGCATGACCCAAGATAAATACTTACAATTCAACCATATCACTACATTAGCGCATCTCTCCGACACTTACTTGAAAACTGCCATCATTGACAGCAATTAAGCACCATTGAAAACGCACCAACAACATACGGAAATGTCAACATTGCTGGAACATCCTCGTACAATTAAAAAAAAATACTAGATCCATGTTTATATATTTTTTCCAGTTAATGGTCCAGTTAGTTTTACTTAAATAAGGTGAACTGCTTCTTCTTCAAAGAAATCTGAACAAGGACAGAACCATCTTCAATCTCATTTGGATCAAGACTGTAAGTAAATCGTGTGATAGCTGAACTGTAGCAAGGACTCTTCCCTCCTTCCACTGTCTCCTGCCTTAGCACTGCTGCATTCCATTCTGCCAGCCTCCTTCCTCACTAGCTGCGAGGCAGAAATGGAGCCCTGCTTGTTTGACCTGGCAGAAAAAGAATGGAATACATCAATGCCAAGGCAGAAGAACCATTTCCACTGGAGGAGCCACTTGGCTTGGCGGTGTTCCATTTTCCCTCTCCCGTCTATCGGCTACAGCAAGTGGAGCTCTATTCCAGTTGCGTTTCACAACCAAGGGGGGAGCAGTGCAAGCAAATGGAACGCAATAGTTCAGCTGCAAGTGGCTTGGCACCGGGCTGAGGAGGAACACTTTTTTTTAAACTTCCTTGCACATAGGATCTCTCTATAAAATCTACCCACAGCAACATGGATCAGTGACAGGCTGGGTGCGGTGAATGGACACCAAGATTCTCCACTGCACCATATGCAAAGAGATTCTCTTTGGTTTTCCCAAGTGTGGTGCTCTCATAGTTCCTAACCTGGGACCCTGAGATGCTGATATCAACCCATCTGGTTCTTCTTCCACTGCCACCAATCTTTAGCTTACCAGGGCTCCGTTCTCTATGAGGCCTTGAGGGAGTAGGGAAGCTTCTCTTCGGGGTTTTCAATCCTGAGCCTGGCTCACCCTCTGGTAACCTGGCACTCTGCCAGAAAAGGCAAGAATGGATGCAGAATCAGTGCAGCTGATGGGATTGATAAATGAGGTTTATTTCCCAGGACATCTTTGGTATTGATATTCCTCTCAATTAGTTCAACAATGTGAGCCAGCAGTGATACAGCTCTTCTCTTCCAACTTCCCACACCGAATGTTTAGGAGGTGGCTCTTACACATCCTTTAGGGCTGCTTAGCTACTCCCCCTTTCAGTTACTCTTTTTGGAGGCAATTTTAAAACAAAACTGCCCTTTCTGCTCTTTATCAGCTCAAAGGTTTTGAAGGGAAACAGCAGCAGCACTGCAGCAGGAGCAGGAAAAAAAGGCAAGAAAAATGGCACAAAAGTACCCCCCCCCCCAAAAAAAAAGGCATCAGTGACACGGCCAAAAAATAAAAAAAAATGTGATGGGGAGGAAAAAATAGGGTGGGTGGGTTCCGGTGTGGGTACCTCAAAATATGGTAACCCTAGCCATCAGTAGTAATTAAATAGTTGTTAAAAAAACTGCTTCCATAAGCTTTGGATTAAAAGCACATGACCTAATTTGACAATGTTACTAACTTCCAAGAGGTATATTTTCATGGTTATGTATGAAAACATCTGGTAACAAACTATGAAATGTCTTCATTTTGCGATTCGGGTTAAGCGGATTCTCTAGTTTTCCAAAGAAAGCTTCAAAACCCACTGCTGATAAACAGAGAGCAGTCCAGATATGTAAACTAGAAACATGGATTAAAAGGACAACATTCTAACTCACATTTGTCATTTCAGCAAAACAAGCTGGGTCTGGCTGTGAAATCAACACACGTGGCTAAAATTTAGCACTGGAATAAAGTTAAGAGATTAACAGCGCAATCCGACTTAACTTTTGTGCCGGTTTAACCAGCAGTGCAGCGAGAACGGGAGGCCCCAGAATGAAAAAGGAATTCAAGTCCCCTTTGAATTCCTCTTTTGGAGGGGATTTGAATCCCTTTTCCATTCTGGGGCCTCCCGTTCTCGCTGCGCCGCTGGTTAAACCGGCACAAAAGTTAAGTCGGATTGCGCTGTAAAATAGTTACTTTTGATGCATTGACTTTCTACACAATAGGACATTTCATACAAAACTACAGCATGGCTCATTCCCTGATGACAGAGCTTCATAAAGGAGAAGACTTGTGTGTTACCAGTGTAGGTTCCTGAGTATTTGTGTGGAGGGCAATAATGACAGGTTGCTTTGACTGGTCATCTGCACAGACACCAGTGATGTTGTTCTGCACATGTTTGTTAAGTGTTCTGCCCTGCTTGAGTGTCATCTGACCTGCCTGTTTTAAGGATGCCTTTTGGTGGGGATGGAAAAGGAGGCGGGATTGTTAGTGGTACAAACATGGCTGCTGTGAGTGTGAGGGCCGTCTCCCAGAGCATGTAATGTAATGTAATGGCCCCGGTGCTCAGTGGGGTTCAGAATACATCCAAAAGCCATCCCCCGCCCCCTCCCGGGCATATAAGTATTCTTAATACTGTAAATATTATTATTATTATTATTATTAATAATAATAATATCTAGGGACCTCTGAAGGTATATTCTGACAATCCTGGTATCTTCAAAGGATGACACAAATACAGTTCCCTTGTAATAATTATATTGAGCACAGTGTTTACATAATTATACAATAACTTAATCATTATGGCTATAGCGAATCATAAGAGGCAACGTTCAAGCACTCATAATTATATCGTTGGGATTAGAGTAGTCATTCTCAGTAACAGCCAACCAAATATCCTGTTGGTCACCATGGTTACAGGAAGATCTAGTCTCATTTGAGAATAAAAAAGTTTCAAACTTTATTGGCATGGGTAGAGGGTATATGTCTTCCTTTTACTCCAACTGGTAGCTTATTTCAAATACCACCATATTTATTCTCCCTATGTTTACCAAACTGAATACCTTTCCAGAAAAGCAGAGTAACACAGATGCAAATTCTGCTGGACAGTTATACTGGCCAAACAGTATGCTGGTCTTCACGATGCCCTGTGATCAAGTCATCTCTGCTGCATCTCTGTGGGTCACTAGAGTCTTAGCTAGCCTGCTCCTTAAAAACATCACCACTCCATAAAATAGTCTTTTTATCTTTCTCCCTCGACATAACGGCAACACAGCCTGCAATGAGAGACCCATGTGAGTCTCCTAAGGATCCAGTAGGCCCGCTGCTCAGTGCTCCCCATAGCTGTGCAGGCTGGCTGTTTTCACACTGAGCACAGGCTGTGGACGTAGTCTTGGGGAAGAGTGGGGCCACCAAATTCTCCCATGCGAGGTATGCCCAAGTTTTCCATTGTAGGTGTGGCTAGGTGCACTACAGTGTGTCCAGCACTACATGCACCCAGTCAAGGACCATTGGGAAAGAACTCTATAGTTCCTTAGGGTTCCTAAGAACTGTGCTCGTGGGATGGGAGGATCGATCATGTCCCTAGTGTCTGTAAATGCAAACCTTTTAAACAACACAACTACATTCCAAAGAGTTTCTTTCATGTAGACTGTAATGAAAAGCACACAAAAGCAGAAGCTTAGTGACGGTATGAATATATGAAGCTGTGTTATATTGAGTCAAATCGCTGATCCATCTAGGTCAGTTTTGTCTGCAGTGACTAGCAGTGGCACTTCAGGGATCTTTCCTTACCCTACCTGGAGTTGCCAGGAATTGAACCTGGGACCTTCTGCATGCAAAGCATGTGCTCCACCACTAAACTACAGGCCCTTCCATTAAGGAACTTTACAAAACCTTCAAGTTTTGTGCAACTTATTTCTCAACATACGGTATATCAAGACCCAGGTTTTGGGTTTATCTTGGGTCTTTTTCCATCTTGCCATATTTAGCTAGAACCTTTTCATGAAATGCACAGAGAACCTTCTGGGCTTTTTACATACTTTCATCCGCTACATTTTGCTTGCACCCCTCTTTTCTTGCAGTTCAAAAAAATCGAGGTACAAACTTTTTCATAAGGACTCTTTCAACCCAGCAGCTCACATTTTAATCAAGACAAACCGTAGAAATTAACATAAACATATGTATAGTTTATAAAGACAAAAATAGCTTGACTAACCCTTCTGTAAACATACAACACTCAACAACGGCCAGGACAGTGAGAAAGTCATTATTCACAGTGCCTTGCACCGGGCCAGCTCACTTGTTCTGCTCCCTGAATCAGTTCTCTGCTACATGCTCAAATACCGGTATATGGAAGAGAAGCAAAGCTGAAACAGAGCTCCACTTCTTTCCACATGAACAACTCCAATCTGCAGCAGAGATGGGGTTCACCTGTTCCACTGTTTTCAGCTCTCACCTTTTAGTTTTCGAGGACCTGAATTCGAGTATTTCCATGTCATATCTGAGATCCAAAGACTATTCAGACACCTCCCCACATGCAGAGGGCCTTCTAAGACAACCTGTTTCAAAAAGCAGCTCTCTGCCCCACAAGCCACTCTGAAACTTCAGAGGAACTACTCTACATGACCAGAAGTGCATGAGCACACCCAAAAATTGCTTTAGATCCTGACTTGAGCATTACGCAACTCCACAGAATAAGTCACTTACTACAGTACAGTATATGCATGCTTTGGAGAATGATACACAAAAAAACCTGGGCTGCTATTTCATATTTTAGGAAAGGAATGTGCAAGATTTAAAGCCAGGCTCAAAGGTCTGCTCTTGGATATACTCAACATTACACTGCAAAAAAGCAGGGTATTTTAAGAGCATTTGTGGTTAGTTTTTATACCCCACCATGACACCCAGGGAGACAGGTGCTAGGACATATGAGGTCTGAAACAAGAGAGGGAGTATTGCCACTCAATCTCTCCCCCTATAGCACCTCAGAGTAATGTGTAATGTTGTTCTTTAGTTGGGACCTTCGGCTTATGATATTTCCCAAGTTACTTGGCAGAAAAGAAATATTGCTCTTTGATTATCACAAAACTAGCATTCCCCCAGCACACAGGACCTCACTGTGCATGGAAAACCAAAACATTCTGCACAGACGGAGGCATCTACTGCTTTGTCTTCAAACTGTGCCTTGCACATGCAGAAACCCATAACTCTGGAGACCTTTGATCTCAGACAGTGTATGGATATTTCCGCTTCCAGTTGCAGTTGTAAGTGACAGCTTGACTCTCATTTCTGTCCCCGATTCCTCTAGCTTGTATATGCTGAACTACTTGCGCACGCTACATTGGCATCTAGACTTCGCTGGACTGAAGTAAACAAGTTTAGATGACAATACGGACTATACTTCAGATGCTTCATTATCCTGCTCACACTGTTAAATTTCCAGCTACAAGCATTTTGTTTCTGGTATTTTAACAGACACAATAGGGTGCTCTTCTACAACCAGCCTTTCGCACTCTACCTTTTTATCCTGCTACTACCAACTTAATGCTTGTGCATTTGCACAACAGAAAAGAGGATACAAAACTACTACAAGGAAGGTATTTATTTAGGGAAGAAAGAATGTATATGGTCTAGTAGTTTTACGATGACATAAGAAGATCTGCATCTTATCTCAGAGTTCAACCATGGGAGAGTGGAACATTTGCCAGCAGATGCTAAATCACACTGACACCAGCCGGTGTACAACTCAATATGGCAAGATTTGACAGTCAAGTTTCCACTACCACAAAATGAACTAAGTGCAGACCATATATCACGTTGTTTTTGCTTCATAACAAATGCATGCTATATAGCAATTTAAGGGTTTGGACTGGAAACATTTTAAAGTGCAGAAAGGCTGACAAATCTGTTACTGCCCCTCTACTCAAGGTAGCTACTTAAAAAGTAAGGACTTATACAGCAATACAGAAGGTGAATATAGGATAAAATCCAAAGCATTTTGTAACCTCTGGGTTACAAAATTATATAGCATTTGCCACATATATATTTTTTCCAAATACAAGCTGAAAAGCTACTTTGAATGAACAGACACAACTATTCTGAGCATGCACAAAAGAAACTGAAGTAAAGCAGTTCACTTACTTCCAAGTGACTTGGGGCTTAAATGCACAGCCATTTTTCAAATGTAAAATGATATTCAGGAAGTCACTTGTTCAGCAGAATCTCAAATGGAATTCGTTTTTGATTCCACCATTTATGTGAATGGATTCACCATGCACTCCATGTGTCTGATGTCCTTGGCAAGAGGCTGTGCATGCAAAATGGTGGTCCTCCAACTCAGAAGCAAGCAATTGGCTTTTAATTGGTAGTACTGTAAATGCCTATTTGCTTGAGGTGTTAGCACTATCTAATCCAATTTGTTAGAAAATCACGTTAGCAAATTAATGAACGCAGTTCCATATTCTAAAATCAGAAGAACTACAAAGATAATCTCCTTGAGAAAGAACAAAAAAAAATTGTAGTTTCTTAAAATCACAACAGCATTGATGTGGAGTTGGAATTAAGCTTGTAAAATCCGAGGTTTCTAAAAGACCAGGACAAGGAAATGCAAGAGCACTGATATGATGTGTAATCTGCCAGTCCTGTCTCATCTAAATTAAGGTGGCCTTTCCCCCCATTCTGGTAATTGAAATCACTTTCCTGACATATACAAGAACTTTAGAAATATGTACTATACCGATATAAAAAATTAACACACACAAAGAGGCAGTATGGTGTAGTGGTTAGTGCAGCAAACGTGGACTAGAGTGACTGGTATTTATTCCCCACCCCACCCCTGCAGTCACATCATGAACCTCATTGGATGCCCATGCTCTCTCTCTCTCTCTCTCAACTCACTTATCTCACAGAATCATTGTGAAGCTAAAATAAGAGAGGATACCCTGAGCTCCTGAGGAAGGACAGGGTTTAAAATATGTAATAAAATAAAGACATACTCTGTAGAAAAGTGAAGTGTTGGAGGCATTTTAAGCAAGATTTGCCACTGATTTCAACGAAACGTATACATGTTTATCATTTTTTGCACTGTACTCAAACTAAAAAGCATACATTTTCACAAAAACAAACCCCAAAAAATCAGTACAAGTCTTATCCTTCTTTAAAAGCAGAAACATTCTCAACTTCTCAACAATATATTCTTCTGGACAATTGGAATATATATTGCGATACTTTAAAAAAATGTTTCCATATGCACGATTAAAACATGCAGAATGAAGAAAGCAGAAAGACAACCGGAGATAAAAAGCAGAGATACACATGCAGGGTTTTCATAGTGTTAAGCCAAGAGCCCCCTAGGATTTAATGTCATATGAAAAATTACGTTGTGTGAAATTAACTATTTCTTTTGTTTCAGTGTGAAGATAATTTACATCCTCTTTAAAACTTCACTTACAGCTGGAACAAAGTACATATAAAACTTTAATTTTTGCTTTTGTTAACTTAAAAAGATAATTACACTTGAAAGTCAGGGATCTAGGTTAAAATGAACCTGAAAATGTGTTCCAGAGTGCTTTATTCCTACAAAGTGCTAAAATGTGTTTTTGGAGTGGGACTCCATCAGAACCAGTCCCAAGAGGCTCCATAAGTGATTACTGCCTGTAGAGACTTGCTTGGTCTAACTCTGATTCGAGAAACACAGTCAAATCCAGCAGGTCTCACAGATACCATGGCTTTCCCACTCAATTTTACGGAGGAGTCAGCTCTAGATCCATGTTCCACTGTTTTCATGGAGCTGTACCAACCGCAGTAATGAATGGGGAAGCCCTTGCATGAGCAGGGCTTCTGTGTGCGCATTTGGGTCCTACAACAGAGAAGTCAAAACATATGCATATGGAATGTGTCAAAGGAACCCAACACAGAGGGTCTTTAAAACTAAAGAATCTAATGTTTTATATGGCAGTAACATCCGATTTCCCCATTTTCTAGTATACCTCTGGAAAGCAAGCATCAGGCCCATATTCTTTAGGACTCTAAGGAAGCCGTAACTCAGTAGTAGAACACATGTTTTCAATTCACGGGACCTCTCGGTCCCAGAAAGCAGAGAGGCTCAGCACTGCAGCTGGGTTAAGAGCTCTAAAAACGAGGCAGTACTCCACCCAATTGTTGCTAATGAGCAAACCTGCTCCCACTAGTGTTCTGACCAAAAAAATGTAAGGAGCTGATATGACTGATAACCAAGGGAAGCAGCGAGGCTCTGCTTCATCTCCCTCCATTCCATGTACTGAACAATGAAGGAGGTGGGATTTCTGTAAGTTGTGTTCTTGTCAATTACAGGAGCAATTTTGCTCCAGTTCACCTTGGCTGCATTACTGCCCAGAACAAATTGGCGAGTACATGGCTCTTACTCTATGAACTTTAAAAAGATAAAGGAATCCCCTGCTCGAAAGCCAGTCGTGTCCGACTCTAGAGCGCAGTGCTCATCTCCGTTTCTAAGTTCGAAGAGCCAGAGTTTTCCGAAGACGCTTCCGTGGTCATATGGCTGGCATGACTAATGGAACGCTGTTACCTTCCCGCCCGCAGTGGTAACTATTACCTACTACCTACTACCCACTACCCCCTCCCTCATGACTTTTCGGCGAGGGCTCAAAACGTTTTTGTTTCGTCTAGCGTTTGGGTGATGGGTTGTAGTCTGCCTCCTGTGTCTCAAGATGCTCTGCCATGCTGCTTTTGTGCTCCATATTGTCCCCCCCCCCCCGTGGGTTTTAAACTTTTCTGTATTTTAAACTATGTTTTTTAATTTTTGTTGTAAGCCGCCTTGGGCATTTGCCTCGGCATAGGATAAGGCGGGATATAAATTTTTTAAATAAATAAATAAATAATATCTACTTGCTATTTCTTGCTTTCGAACTGCTAGTTTGGCACTTTGAACTTTGTTGTTGTTGTTGTTCAGTCGTTAAGTCGTGTCCGACCCTTCATGATCCCATGAACCATATCCCACCAGGCCTTCCTGTCCTCCACTATCTTCCTGAGTTTGCTCATTTTCATGTTCGTTGCATCGGTGATGCTGTCTAACCATCTCATCCTTTGCCTTCCCCTTCTCCTTTTGCCTTCAATCTTTCCCAGCATCAGAGTCTTCTCCAGAGACTCCTCTCTTCGCATTAGGTGGCCAAAATATTTGAGCTTCAGCCTCAGTACCTGTCCTTCCAGGGAACAGTCAGGGTTGATTTCATTTAGGATTGACTGATTTGATCTCCTAGCAGTCCAAGGGACTCTCAGGAGTCTTCTCCAGCACCACAGTTCGAAAGCATCTATTCTTCGGCGCTCAGCCTTCCTTATGGTCCAACTCTCGCAACCATACATTGCTAACTTTGAACTTTACTACAAATTAAATTAAAATGTTATGGCATGTTTTTAATATACATACACAGAAACACCAGAATAGTCGTATTTAGCTTTTTTGACTTGTAATGCCCACAGAGAGAGAGAGAGAGAGAGAGAGAGAGAGAGAGAGAGAGAGAGAGAGAGAGAGAGAGTAATGCCCTCAAGAGACAGGCAGGCAGGCAGGCAGACTCTTAACAGGTACAGTATATCAATTTGGTACTTGCTAAGCTCCAAACTGAGCTATGAGCAACAGTTCTAGGTTAGGATCATATTGTCTTTCAATGCGAAAGGTCTCTAAGCTGCTTTAAAACACCATTCACAGATGCCAGTTGAGAGAATGCCTTGCAATACCAAACGCTCTTAACTATGGGAATAAGTGGGAAAAACCAAGAGACTTAAGGCTTACCCATGAAACCAAAGAGAGCGTCTCTTTAAAAACAAAAGCTAGGAGTGCAACACAGAAATTAAGTGGTTGAACCTTTGGTGTACCATGTCAAGTGGTCTTCAAATTGTGAAGACAAATTCTGTAGATATGTGCTGTTTATTCAAATGTCTGGTATTGGCCTTGGCATGGCTTCTTCATTACCCCAGCTGCTCAGAAAGCTACAGCCTGGCCAGCATTAGCTGTGTACAAAGCACAAAATGTTTGTATAATACTGTGATGACGCAGGAGGTGCTCAGACTAATAACTTTCGTCCTCAGCTTTTGTGCACCATGGCCACAGTGGAAGAAACTATCTGCATGGTAGAATGGATAAATAGCACTGTAGAATTTTTGTCCTCTTCTGAGATTGTATCATCGAAGTCACATGATTGCAGAGAGGGACAAATTAAGAACAAACAACAGGCGTACAAAGTAGTTCTGTATTAAGAACATTTTTTTTTTAACCATTTGAGCAAATTGCCATCATTGTTCTTAATGAAGAAATTCTGGGATTTGACTCTAATTTGGAGTTTTTCCTTTGGGATGACTCGGATGGTGAACTATTTTCTTCCACCCTGGATCTGGCCAATAACCATTGTGCTTCCACTGAAAACAACCGAGACACAGGAACACTACACAGAGCCCACCCTGTGATCCCAGAATGCCAAGGCCGCTGATCCAAGGTTCATTGATAGGGTGCCCGTATCCCAAAAGGGACAGGGTGCCTATACCTTTAACCATTGGAATTGGGGCAGGTGCAGCTCATCATGGAAGGGTGAAACAAGCCCAAATTAGCCTCTTTTTGCAATGGTTAAAGGCATAGGCACCCTGTCCCTTTTTGGGTATGGACACCCTATTCACTGAAAGCCACTCAAATACCTGCAAAATGTTCATCATGATGATGGGCTGGATGCTTGTGGAGAGACGGCCTTGTATACTGCAATGTACACCCCCCCTGTGGCATGTCCTGTGGAAACGTGGTCAGTGAGTGCCAGAACACCCAGCATCAGGGAGTAACGGGTAGACTTGGCATCCAGTCCATCACTGGTTCCCAACAGCAGTGCTTTATTTTCTCTCATAGGCATGAATGGCAATGATTCAACTTATATGGCAGAAAGCAATGAGGGGCACTCAACGACATCACTAGGGCAGAAGCTAAACCTGCTCTATGCCTTTGGTGCCCTCAGCTTATTAAGAAACAATGCTGCTCCCATCTAAATAGCCTCATCCAGGGTTTGATCTCTTAACCACACTGTAGAGTAATGGAATGTTGGGGAGTGGCGTTAACCTTGGAGATGGACATGTAGAAGTTTTCCTATAGTACAGGGGTGGCCAAACTGCGGCTCCTGAGCCACATGCGGCTCTTTGACATGTAATGTGTGGTTCTCGGATATATGTTGGCTGAGCTCCTTTTTACATTACAATTTAATATAAAAGGTAAATAAGAAGTTTCAAAGCTTTTTAATTATTTACCAAGTATAAACTGAGAGTCCACTGGATTAAAACTAAGTTTAATGTTCATGGTGAGTAAATATATTTAAGAAATTAAATGCTTCTTAAATATTGCGGCTGTCAAACATTTGAAGTTTATTGTATGTGGCTCTTACATTAAGCAAGTTTCGCCACCCCTGCTATAGTACAACCGTACGTAACACTGAGTGCCTGTGTGGGACCACTGCTTAACTATAAGACTAGAATTTGGAGACCTAAGCGCAATCCTCAACTGAGACACAAAGCTCCTTTGGTGACCTTAGGCTAGTCACTATCCCTCAGTCTAACCTGCCTTGCAGGGCTCTTGTGAGGATAAAATGGAGCTGGAGCCATGTACGCCAACCTAAACTCCTTGTACAAAGGGTGGGACACAAATTTAATGCATACATGCACACACGTGGGATACCACAGTGAAAATATAAACGAGCTCTAGTGACATTGTTCAGGCAGTCCTGGGTAACAGAAGATAACATTCTTTAAGATTTTTATTTTTTAGAAGTCTGAGTGCTAACTTGGGTGGCTAATGGGTGGAAGGAGGCAGATCCGGCAAAGGAATTTTCTACAATAAACCAGCTGCAAGATAAACCACACTACTGGGCTCCAATGACAAATCGCAAAACTCAAGACTGCTACATTTCAAGGTTGGCTGCAATTCTATTTCTGAAACAGGGGCTGGGGGTTGGGAGAGAGAGGCTAGGGACAGAGAACACCTGCTGTGCGGGAATTTAATATCACTCAGCTCCATCTTACTTATTCACAAAAATAGTCATCACATGTGTGGCAAGAAAAAAGCCAGATAAAAATCAGAAATCCCTGATGATTCATTTCATATTCCCATTTTGTTTTCACATGAAAGCTCAGGATTTTTGGAATCCTATAAATTATTTTCTGCTTATTGCTGTGTTTCAAATAGCAATGCTTAAAGGAAAATGTTTACCAACTCCTGAGAAACATGCATTAATTCCTGATTGCATCCTCAATATAACCTTATATATACCATTTGGAAAATGCCACACACTTTTCAGGATTAGACTCATTAGTTGGCATCTGTGATTACTCTTTCCTTGCTTAGAAGCTCACCATGCCAGAAATATCTAGGCAAGATGCATTAATGTTTCAAATACATGACTATTTTCAATAAGCACTAAATCAATGTTGAACTGAAATTATAGTACTATGGAAACTTTCATGGCTTGGTACAATTTGTAATGAAGCAGGCATTATGGGTTTTCTAGCCATGTTTATTATTTGAGAAATAAAACTAAAATCGTACTGTCTTCTTAAGAGATTTATCTCACACACACACTCTGGAGATGTGCGTAGAGGCGAAGATGAGTCTTTATTTCTCCTACCAACGTTTCATCCCACACGAGGGACCTTGTCAAGGTAATTCAGCATAACACTGCTGGATGACACTGAGAACATGGAGCTCTTGCTAGCATATGCCAGTAAAAGCCATGGCAACCGTTAACTGACAACGGAATCATCAACCTCTGCTCTATTCCTCCTAGGCTGCAAATATGCTCTTTTCAGGATAGGTAGCCAGATTTTATTGGCAAATGACAGCTCTTGCTGTCTATTCAGAAGACTTGCAGGTTTCCTTTGGGAGATTGAAATAGCCTCCAGATTTAGTCTTCGTTTTAGACTGGCTTCCGAAAACAACGAACGGACCTGCTCAAAAGCAATTTGGTGGCCAGATTCCAGGGCGTGCGCTGCCACAGCAGATTCTTCTCCCTTACATTGGGAATACTTTTCACCATGTTAAAAATACCTACCATTTCATTGAACTTTTAAAAATAGCAAAATTAACAGAGAGATCAGTCTTGGTAAGCTTTGACGTAGTATCCCTATTTACAAAAGTGCCGCTAACCGAAGTAATGAATTTAATTAGTGACCTGACCATACCACAAGATCTAGTTCCCCTCTTCCGTCATTGCCTGACCTCCACATATTTTGTATGGGAAGGGGTATTTAGGGAACAAAAGGAAGGGGTAGCGATGGGCAACCCCTTAAGCCCGGTGGTTGCTAATTTATTTATGGAGTTTTTTGAACAGAAGGCTTTACAATCAGCCAAATTGAAACCATCTACGTGGCTAAGATACATCGATGACATTTTTTGTATTTGGGATCACGGGGAAGAAGAACTGAAAGGCTTTTTGGCACATTTAAATTCCTTGTGCCCCGAGATCCAATTCACGATAGAAATTGAAGAAAATGGGACTTTACCTTTCTTGGACGTCTTGGTGACTAGAAAGAAGGATTTAACCTTCGGACATACTGTGTACCGAAAGCCTACACACACGGGAAGATACCTGCACAAAACATCCAATCACCACCCACTGCAAAAGAACTCCTTAATAAATTCTTTAATTTTCAGGGCATTACGGGTTTGTGATGAACCATCTTTAGCTGCAGAAAGGCGCATCGTCACAGATTCCTTGTTGGCTAATGGTTATCAGTTGCAGCAAATTAACAAATGCTGGGAGAGACAAGTTAAAAAGAAAAACTATATCCCTAAGCCGGGAGAGAATAATGAAAAAGAGGAGGAAGCTGACAACGAGAAACTATGGTTATCATTGCCTTTCCTACAAGGAACCACGGACAAAATAGCGAGAGTGATGAGAAAATATGGGATCAGGACTTTATTTGCTCCTACAACTAAGATAGAGCAAATACTAAGAAATCCCAAAGATCAAAGACCTACGTTAATGAACCCAGGAGTCTATGAAATAAAATGCGGTTGTGGTCGTGCTTACATTGGAAATACAATGAGACCTATTAAAGTAAGAGTACAAGAACACCAGAGAGCGGTAAAATTGTCACAAGGAGAAAAATCTGCTGTGGCAGCGCACGCCCTGGAATCTGGCCACCAAATTGCTTTTGAGCAGGTCCGTTCGTTGTTTTCGGAAGCCAGTCTAAAACGAAGACTAAATCTGGAGGCTATTTCAATCTCCCAAAGGAAACCTGCAAGTCTTCTGAATAGACAGCAAGAGCTGTCATTTGCCAATAAAATCTGGCTACCTATCCTGAAAAGAGCATATTTGCAGCCTAGGAGGAATAGAGCAGAGGTTGATGATTCCGTTGTCAGTTAACGGTTGCCATGGCTTTTACTGGCATATGCTAGCAAGAGCTCCATGTTCTCAGTGTCATCCAGCAGTGTTATGCTGAATTACCTTGACAAGGTCCCTCGTGTGGGATGAAACGTTGGTAGGAGAAATAAAGACTCATCTTCGCCTCTACGCACATCTCCAGAGTGTGTGTGTGAGATAAATCTCTTAAGAAGACAGTACGATTTTAGTTTTATTTCTCAAATAATAAACATGGCTAGAAAACCCATAATGCCTGCTTCATTACAAATTGAAATTATAGTATTGGAAATACTGCTTACATTAATATAAGCTTAACTGCTGGACAGACAGACAGACAGACAGACAGACAGACAGACAGACAGTTTCCCACAGAGAATACTGTCAGAGCCTATAAACACTTACTCATTTAATATACATGCGTAACCTGCTTTATTGCTGATAATTTTGGACTGGCTGCTGGTGATGAGTAGTTTTTGTGAAGACTTTGGAGAACAATGGTATTTTATTAAGTGCTTATTTTGCTGTTATAGAAGTCATCATGCTATCATGTTTTATCTCGCCTTTCTACCCAGAAGTTGGGGCACAAACTTATTAAAAATATTGTATAAAATTACCTTTAGGCCATGTGTATACGGTGTATATGAGACATAAATGAATTTCATGTTTAGACTTGGGTCCCATCCCCCAAGGTATCTCATTATATTTATGCAAACATTCCAAAATCCAGACAAATCCGAAATCCAGACAACTTCCCGTCCCAAGCAGTCCATCTAAGGGATACTCAGCCTGTATTAACTGAATTACAGTATTTTAAAACTTAAGATACTGCAAAAACCAATTCCTTCACCCATTCTGACTAACACTTCAGCTTTGTCGCATCATTGTTGAGAGTTACCTATGAAAAAATGCATCCACATTGCACTGCTGTAGTCATCTCCGAGAATATTTTGGGTATCTATGCTCCAAAACTTCATTTGATGCTGCATTAGCACCATGGGTATATAAAAAATATGTAATACAACATTTGTACAGTGTTTTCCGTGTGCAAAGCGCTACATGTGCATTATCTTGATGTCATCCTTGCAAAATCCCTGTAAGTAAGCAAGTAAGCAACAATGCAATCCTATCCAACTTTCCAGCGCCAACTTTCCATTGTAGCTGTGCCAACAGGGCGCACACTGCATTTTGCAGTGCAGGGGCAGTCATGGAGGCCTCTTCAAAGCCATTTGTTCCCTTACCTCAGGGCTGCATTGCAGCTGCACCGACGCTGGAAAGTTGGTTAGGATTGCACAGTAAGTAAGTAAGTAAGTAAGTAAGTAAGTAAGTAAGTAAGTAAGTAAGTAAGTAAGTAAGTAAGTAAGTAAGTAAGTAAGTAAGTAAGTAAGTAAGTAAGTAAGTAAGTAAGTAAGTAAGTAAGTAAGTAAGTAAGTAAGTAAGTAAGTAAGTAAGTAAGTAAGTAAGTAAGTAAGTAAGTAAGTAAGTAAGTAAGTAAGTAAGTAAGTAAGTAAGTAAGTAAGTAAGTAAGTAAGTAAGTAAGTAAGTAAGTAAGTAAGTAAGTAAGTAAGTAAGTAAGTAAGTAAGTAAGTAAGTAAGTAAGTAAGTAAGTAAGTAAGTAAGTAAGTAAGTAAGTAAGTAAGTAAGTAAGTAAGTAAGTAAGTAAGTAAGTAAGTAAGTAAGTAAGTAAGTAAGTAAGTAAGTAAGTAAGTAAGTAAGTAAGTAAGTAAGTAAGTAAAATCCCCATATTGCAACTGGGGAGCCGAAGCTGAGATGGAGTGGCTTGCCTACGGACATGTAATGAGCTCGTGGGAGAGGCAGAATTCAAACCAGGGAAGTCCTCAGCCCTACATGCTTAAGCCCCCCCCCCTCCTGCTGCGTCGACCTAGCACAGTCCCAAGATGCAGGACTCCTCTGTACAGATCCACGAAGTGCCATCCTCTCCATCAGCATAGTTCAGAAAATGGTGAAAGAGATTCGGGGATGGCCAGACACAGAAAGGGGAGCAGACATTAATGTGCTGATGCTTTGTGTCTTTACAATGGTGAAGGGGAAAAAAAAGTTGCATATCAAAAGTATCTTATTTGTTACTGAAACAATCCAGGTAGCAAAGGTACCAAAGATCCTTCCCCACCCCCAGCAAATAATTATCAGATTTAAAGCCTGGTTAATCTGTAATTTATAAACAGGTACTGTTTATCTAATACAGAAGCAAGACTCAAAGTAACTGTAATGCACCTTGGACATGCTGGGGCTCTGAAGCTATCATTTACAGCCCTGGGGCGCCCTCTGCTGGTAACCTAGAAAAACCAACCTAAACGGTGTAGGTTTCATATCAGCAGTTGCTAATGTCCAAGGTCAAAACATTAGCGATTAGCTCCATATTTTAAAACAAAGTGAAAAACAAAAAAAGCAGAGGAAAGCCTGCCTGCTTATTTGTATTTTAACTCACTACAAGGTAGAACAGGAACACCATTCACAGTATAGTAGCAGACGTGAAGCAATATCAGCTGAGCAACACAAAGTGACATGCAATAGTGACAAGCAACACAGTCCTAGGCATATGTTGTCAAAATGCCCATTGAGTTCAATGGGACTTACTCCCAAGTAAGTATGCATATAACTGCAGCCTGAGACAAGTGTATTTAAGGGGTCTGGGCATGCCAAAGTTTAATTTCCCTGGTCACCGTACACCTTAGTTGGTCATTATATTCAGCCTAACCCTGAAGCATCTGAAAAAGCCCTGTCCCAAAGCAAGCATGACAACCCAAAGGTTGAATCAAGATTTTTCACCATATCACACTAAATCTAAGCCACAAAGTAAGTGAACAATTCGGCCTCAGTATGTTTACTATTCTGTAGATTTGTTTGAAGTTAAGCAGGTGTTGATCTGTTCAGAGCCTAGATGGGAGCCACCCATGTAAGCTCCTCTGGGTTTGCCCTCCCCCCCAAATGGTCTGGAGGCACATGGTATATCTCTACCACTGCCTGTCAATTACCTGAGCGGGAGGCTACCCGGGAACCACTGACCCTAAGCTCCTCGGGGAAAGAGCAGGATATTGGTGTAATAAACAAACATATCCATCTTCAGTTTTTCCTTTTTACTATTTTATTTATGAATTTTTACTATTTCCCCACTTAAAATGGTTATTATTATTATTAACAAACAGTATTTATATACCGCTTTTCAACCAAACGTTCACAAAGCGGTTTACAGACAAAATCAAATGATTAAATGGCTCCCTGTCCCAAAAGGGCTCACAATCTAAAAAGATGCATAACACCAGCAAACAGCCACCATACAGTTATTGTATCTGCATTATTTCGGTGGGCAGATGCTATTCCTCTTAGCATCCGACTGGCCACACACACACACACACACACACACACACACACACACACACAACCAGTGCAGATGGAACAAAATAGGAGTCAATGATCCCAAGCCGAGACCTCAACACAAACCTGCACTGTCACATTCTGGATCAGCTGATGTTTCCAAATAATTTTTCAGGGATAGCCGTGCACTGAGTGCCTTATAGTAATCTAATTTCAATGGGACTAAGACATGTGTCCCACATGTCCCACAGGCATGTGTCAAATCTGCCTTCGCTAGACAGGGGTGCAGTTGGTGCACCAAGTGAGGCTGCACAAAGGTGCTCCTGGTCACAGCTGCTACCTGACCACCCAGGAGCAGAGCCAGACCCAGGAATACCCCCAAACCGCAAATCCGGTATTTCAAGGAGAGCGCTACCCCATCTAGAAAAATTCAACTCTCCGAATACAGACTAGAAACACCTTGACTAGTCTTGGCTGGATTATTTATTCAAAAAATTATTATTATTAATTATTATTATTATCATTAAAATAATATAATTTTTAATAAAATAATATTAAAATAAATTATTATGAAAACGTTTACCCCACTTTCTTGTGCCTCTACAGGGGCCACCAACACAAGAATAACAATTATTTTGATTTATATCCTGCTCTATCCCATGGTTACAATATTTTTCTAGACATTTTTGTTCACTTCCTCCCCACAGTCTAGCTTTAAAAGGTTCTTAAGAATCAACTTGTCTGCCCACACCCAGTCCACCAGTGAGCCCAGTTCAAGGCCCCTGCTGCTTCCCTAGAATCAGATGAAAATCAGATTCTAAAAAAAGGATGTAGGTTAGTGGTAGAGTCACAGCTCAATCCCCAGCATCGTCAGGTAGGACAGAGAACAATTCTTGCCCCCAGTCACTGTCAACACCACCAAACTAGACGGACCAATAGTCTGGCTCTCAAACGTTTTAGCACTGGGACCCACTTTTTAAAATGACACTCTATCGGGACCCACCTAGCTTTACAAGACTTTTAAAAAAAGGTGATCTAGAAATAAATAAATTTTATTTACAAGTAAAGAGCTCAGCTGTTTGCAGGGTAATTAGCAGCTATCTTGCAAACTGCAGGAGCTCAGCTCTTTGAAGGGCAATTAGTAGCTATCTGATTTTTGAATAGCCCCAGGGCTTGTGGCAATTATTTATCTGATCTTTCCATCACCTGGGACCCACCAGAAATCAGGTCGCGACCCACCAAGTGGGTCCCGACACACAGTTTGAGAAACACTGGTCTGGCTTATGATTTTACAGGTCGCTGGATCCGATGAGGGCTTCTGAAGGCCTCGCCACAGCTTCCTTTTTGCATAGACGGTCCTCCTTTAGCAAAGCATTTACTTCTTCAGTTACCCAACTGGCCAAACCCACCCTGACCTCCTTATGCAGCCAGGAAGGTCAAGTATCAAGAAGGGCAAGTGGTTGGCTGCCTTCTAGCAACCCATCTACATCCTTGGGCAAAACTAGCTGAAAGTTATCCAAGGTAATAGGACCAGCAGGTTCTGCAGGCACAATATCAGAACTTACTCCCAATATGTACCCCGAAATTAACACTTGCTTGGCAGCTGTTGCCCCTTTAAACATTTTAAGCACAGTTACCCTTTTGAAAGCATGAATAATTGATTGTGTCCTTCAGAACGAAAGCCACTTCTCATAGATTATAGGCTACAGTAATAATAATGAAGCATAATTTGCTGAAGCAGTAAACGCATTAATTGAAGGAACATCGTAAGTATTTGTTTCCATTAGCCACTCAGAAAACGGACTGCCAAGAAAAATAGAGTTTGGGAACAACCTTGGGATTTCTATTCCTGAGGCTGATGGAAACCAGAAGCTTTTGCAGAACTGAGACTAGTTCTCTGGGAAAAGTGATTGTTTCACAACGTTTGAGCACCACCTAGCAGCCAGCATATGAAACAGCATTCATTGTAAATGTCACAGTGATAGGTGACACAGGCTCTGGGGCAGTTGTGTCCCTCAACTGCATGATTTTTCCCAAGTGCAGTCCCTTCTCCTTACTCTAGGGGTTCTCAAAGTCGGGGGCGGGCATGATCCTGGAGCATCGCCCCCGACGTTGGAGCTGGCCACCCTCTTTAAAGGCCTTTCACACACTTCCGGAAAAAGTGGTGGGTCGTGACCCACCACTTTGAGAACCCCTGCTCTAGAGATCAGCAGCATAGCACAGCACAGCACACCAGTATCAGCCCTCCCCCTGCTGTTGAACATCCTTGTCAGGGAGAGAGAAGAGACAGTGTAGCAGTGGCAGAAGGTGGACTTTCTGCAGCAGTAACAACATTAATGGGTTGATCAGTGAGGAAGCCCCACCCCTTCTTGACTGCTTCCAGGTGAGGGATATTTCCCTAGGATAGCCTGCAGGGGTGATCACCACCACACTGAGTTGCCTCCAAATGGGGTTATACCAAAAGGGAGGTACCCCTTGGCTCACCCCTTCAGTGAGCAGCAAGGGCGAGACCCTCCCATTTCTTCTACTACTGACTAGAGGCCCTTGTGAAAGGGGGATTGAGGGTTGGTGGGGTCTCCTGCGCATTGCCCTCACCCCACTGAATGGCTCCGAAGGTGAGGGGGCGGGGCCGCCTCGTGCCAGTGAGTAACGGAGGTCAGCGTGGTGCAGAACTTAGCGTTCCGCCCCACCTCCAGCGACCCCATTGGTGCCAATTCATTTCTGGGCACAATTCAAGGTGCTGGTTTTAGCCTTCAAAGTCTTTTATTATTTGGGATCAGAGTACCTGGAGGACAGCCAACTTCCATACATCCCATCCCACCCCTGATGAAGGTTAGCTGTGGAACTTCCTCCCTTGCAACGTAAGTGTTGCCCCCTCTCTAGAGATGTTTCAGTGGGGACTGAAGACTGTTTTGTTTAGATTGGTTTTTTTGGGTGGGTTGGGGGTTAGTTTGAATATTTTACATTTGGGCACATTTGTTTTATGGCTCTTTATTGGCTACTTTTATGATGTGCTGTTCTGTTTTTTAAACACCAGTGGCGCAGTGGGTTAAACCGCTGAACCATGAGCTGTCGATGGAAAGGTCGGCAGTTCGAATCCGCGACGGGGTGAGCTCTCGTTGCTTGGCCAGCTCCTGCCAACCTAGCAGTTCCAAAGCATGTTAATGCAAGTAGATAAATAGGTACCGCTTGCGGGAAGGTAAACAGCACTCTGTGTTCCAGCCGCATGCTACGCGCTGCAGCAAGGAGAGTCATGCCGGCCACATGACCACAGAGGCGTCTTCGGACAACTCTGGCTCTTCGGCTTTGAAATGGGGATGAGCACCACACCCTAGAGTCGGACACGACTGGACTTAATTGTCAGGGGTCACCTTTACCTTTACGTTACATGCTGCTACGTATTAATGATTTAAGCTGCTGCTTTGTCTAGGGGATTCATGTGTTGAGGATTATCTGGGCTATGCTATGAGCTACTGGGCTATGCTATGAGCTAAAGTTTGTCAATTTTAGTGCTTTTACCTTATCGTTATAGGTTTTTAATATTGATTTTTTTGTGTTTTAAAAATATTGCTAGCTGTCTTGAGCGCCATTGGGGAAAGGTGGAATACAAATCGCTTAAATAAATATATTGGATGAGTCATGGTAGAGACATGCTCCACGTGCTGAGATCTGTGCCAACTGGTCACATGAACAGACAGACTTTATGGCTTTGCTCTAAGTCCATTTGAAAAAATTGCAACCTTAAAGCTACTTCTGTCAAACAACAATATATTCATTTGGCTAAATATCACATTACGTGCAGCTTAGAAGACACAGAAAAGAAAACCAGAATAACTTCTAAATATGCTTTCTTCCAAACTGAGTTTGGACAAATCCAGCTGTAGAGGATAGCTAATTTCCAAGAAATAATGTTTCACTCCAATTAGTATGAAAAGTAGTACTGTCATTCTGACAAATGACTCTATGATAATAACAACTCTATTATAGTATAACATTTGCTGTACCTTAAGTCTTACTGTTAAAATGGCATGTGAACACACTACAGCAGTGCTTCTCAATTTTTTTCTCTCATGCCCCCCCTATGAAGAAGAAAAAATTTCGCACCCCCCTAATATAACTAATTCAATGTAACTA
Organism: Plestiodon gilberti rubricaudatus; assembly: GCA_026170595.1. Taxonomy (NCBI): domain Eukaryota; kingdom Metazoa; phylum Chordata; class Lepidosauria; order Squamata; family Scincidae; genus Plestiodon; species Plestiodon gilberti. The sequence goes on along the minus strand of JANXHW010000002.1, from coordinate 18,302,178 downwards.
ATGTAAAGGGGGGCTCGTTGCAATAGTTAGTGTGTATGCTTTGCGCCACTTACCTTGATTGTAGGAGCCTCCAGCGACGATCTAGTTCACCGACGATCTCTTCCGGGGAGCAGATCGTTCCTCTGCTCCCCGGCGCGAACTCTGTAACGCGCCTAGGAGCGCTTTGCAGAGTTCACGCATGCGTAAGACGACGATGTTGCCAATCGTCGTCTTGCGCATGCGTGATTCACAGTGTGAACTCTGCAAAGCGCTCCTAGGCGCGTTACAGAGTTTGCGCCGGGGAGCAGAGGAACGATCTGCTCCCCGGAAGAGATCGTCGGTGAACTAGATCGTCGCTGGAGGCTCCTACAATCAAGATAAGTGGCGCAAAGCATACACACTAACTATTGCAACGAGCCCCCCTTTACGGAGCCTCGCGCCCCCCCTGGGGGGCGCGCCCCACTATTTGAGAACCGCTGCACTACAGACACTTACTGCTAGTAGGGAACACTTTCAAATACTTTTCTTATTAAGTCAGGCAATTTGATCTTTGGGAACATAATTATATATCCACTTATATCACTGCTTATGTGAGTTTTAGTCACTTGAACAGGACAGAAATTTCTTCATGAAGCTTTCAATAACCTATATTTGGTATAACTGCTAAATACATGTTCATATAGAGAACTGAAAAGACTGGTTAATATAATTTCTTATGTCTCACCATCTAGAAGCGATCAACCTAGTAAAATCTCATTTTTAAAAGAAATGATGGAATAGCAAAACACCTTACTGCTCATAATCCTAGGAGACAGAAGCTATTTGATTTAAGCTTAATAACTATTGAGATAGTAAAATAACAACTCTCTGCTTTCTGTGCTGGGCACAGAAAACTGTTAATCTAATTAGTTTTGCAGAAAATAAAATAAAATAAAAGCTCCAAACATACTGGCTATTTTGATCACCGTCTCCCCTCCGTGCTCCATGTGTACTGGAACCTTAGGACTTAGAGCAGGGGTGGCCAACCTTCCACCAATAGGGCCTCTGCGTTCTTAAGAGTTGTACAGAAGTGCAAGTGCTGATGGTGTTGCTAAAGCAGCTGCACCTGCTGAAATGCCCTCACCTAGACAAGCATTAAAGGGCCAGGAGCATTCATGTTGAAAGGCTGGCCACTCCTGCCTTAGAGGGTCCAATGCACTCTCCCTTTTACAGGGCTTCCCCATTCCCTAATGCAGAGAGCAGCTCAATATGGGCATTCATCTGCACACTTTTGGAATTGTTCACTGGAATTGTTAAAACTGGGCAATCTTTGAGAACAAGAGTGCTATGTGCGTGCACTAGAGCACATATGGATCTCTTTTCTCCAAAGTTTCCCCAGCTCAGTTTCGACATCAGAACGAATCATGGTTGAGGAAGCTTGATTCTGATGCTGCAATTATGTCTATGGTTTGCCAACTCAGTCCGCGATCAATCAGGATCTGAAATCATGGACTTGAAGTGGATTTGCCACTCACGGTTTGGTGTGATATCTAAAATGATAACCCATAGTTATGGCTGCTTCCAGCAATTGCAGTGTTGAACTGTGGTTGGCCTATATGTTTGGAAACTCAAATCATGATGGTTAATGTCTGAAAATGAGTTTAGCTTAACACCAACGCTTTCAATTACCATGCATGAGAGGAAGCGGCATTCAGTAGCAGTTTCTACCCCTCTTCATGCAGTAATGGAATCCTGACCAGAACTCCTGCGCATACAGCTATGTACACAGAGGGCTTTGTCCATGCAATTGGAAACCCTGCCTTACACTGAGTATGGGGGCATTAATATCCAAAAAGAGCTTATGTTAAGTTCAAACCATGATTTGGTGTCATGTCTGAATTGAGTCTCCTCGTTAGAAGGTGCCATCTGTGAAATGTTGATATGACCTTCAGCGTACAGACACTGTAAACAGATTAAACACCAGGTCCAATTAATCCATGGCCTAACAGCACAATCCTATGAATGTTTACTCAGAAGTAAGTTCCACTGTGTTCAGTGGAACATATTCCCAGATACCTGTGCATAGGATTGCACCCTAAATGTATTAAATTCTGCAAAAAGGGAAGAAATTAAAAGTAATCTCTTAATAGATGACTCTGTTACTGCAACAGAGTCTGGCAATAATACTCACCCATCATTGGAACATGTCAAAAACTCCTCCTTTATTTTGGGGTGCCAACAGCCTGAATTAAGCATTGCTGTGTGCCCCTAAGAAAAAGGAAGAAAATGTATAATATGAGCAAATACTGCTAACAGAACCATTTCTTTGCTTCCTTCATTTTTTGACATTTCAGTCCACTAGTACCAGGTATCATCATTATTAACAAACGAGATATCCCGTACTGTCAAATATTTCATAAGGAAGACAAACCAAGATTAAAACACTCAGCCACTTATATTTAGGGAGAAGATTTCCAAAGTTATATTTTCTGTCTCAACTCTGCTTAGTTCTCATTAGTATCTAGCTGCCTTAAGTGCACTTCTGTGCAGAAAGACAAGGTACAACTTAATAAACTTAACTATATAAATATCTGTTATTTGACAGCAACTTGGGCTGCAATCCTATACATATGCTGTTACCCGGTACTTCCATGTAAGTTTCCAAGTTGAACAGGCTTTACTTACGAGTAGGTATGCATTAGATTGCGATGGTTTGATATTTAGAATAAGAGCATCTGAATTATCAAGTAAGCTTAGCTACTAACCCCTAATCTTTTTAGGGACAAGACGCATGTTACACTAAGGTAAACCATAATTAGGGGTGTGCTTGATTTGTCCTCATGTGCAGTTCAGGGTGAATCTGGATTGGTACTGTAGCAGGGGAGAGAAGGCTGGAATCCTTTGCCCCTGCTATGGTCGCAATCCAGATTGGATTCTCCATCATCACTATTACCCTGGGAGACAGCCACTGGCGCCAAACAACATTGATGGCGGGGCAGGGGGATCCAAATCAGGACTGTGGTGAGGACAAATTGTTAACCCTCACATGGCCACAATCCGTAACCCCCCTCCCCCCAACTTGTGCCATTTACAGATAACGCAAAGTGTAAAAATATCTAGTAGTTTGGTCATTGAAGATGAAACAAAGTTCCTAAGCAAGTCATGATTCAAGGACTTCCACTTTGCACCTCAATTGGTTGCAAGTTACTGTGGTGAAAGTTCTAGCTCTATTTTGGCATTATTATTATTATTATTATAATAATAATAATAATAATAGTACAGTATTTATATACTGCTTTTCAAAAAAAAAAAGAGTTCACAAAGCAGTCGCATTGACTGGCTCTATTATTTTGGGATCAGCTTCTCTTATGAACCCCTTTACGTCACTAACAAAAAACAGAACAACAACAAAAAAAACCAGGTAGGAGAGAGTTTCCCATGCTGTGCCTTTTGGTGCTGAAATGGGTTGTGGACAGAAGCTCCCTCCCCTCAAAAAGGACAGCTGGATACAGAACAGAGAATGTTGGCTGACATCACCCCTGAAAAGATATGCAACCACTGTTTTCCGTGTTGGTTCTGGGAGTGTCCACATCTGTAGCTCAAACAGGCACAACATAGCTTGTCTGACCTCCACTGCAAATAGAAAAAGTTGCCCATGAAGATACAGTCCTCAAATTGAGGCATTTTCCTGCTTACCTTGGTGTTTGCCATGTCCACAATGTACTGGTCTCCTTTTACACACTCCATTACAGGAAAGCCATCTCTGTCAAGGACCTTAGCTTGAGAGTTACCTGCGACGACAAGAATGACGTCCCCTGTGCTGCTGTATTGCAGAGACTTTATCTGGTGGCTGAAAAAGGAAGTGCATACGTAGATAGCATCAGTTTAAATCATAAGTGTTGGAGTATTCAAGAAAAAGAAAAAAGATTAGGCAATTTTAGAAAACATAAAAAGTAGTAATGGTTACCATCAGCCTACCACCAGGAAACACATCCAATAAAATAGCTAAAACTTCACAAATTGTTATATCTGTCTGAATACAAGTTGACTGGCCACAATAACCCAGTGAATGTCCTACTCACATACCAGAGCTTGCTGTTTACCTCTTCTGAGGCATCTCCCAGCATACATCTGCCCAAACTACTCTGTAAACTTGGTGCTTTTTGAAGATGAACCTAACCAAAATCTCGCATGCGTATGTAAGTCAATATGAATACAACCACATTATGTGGGTTAATACACACAACTGGAGTCACATTGTAGGGCATTTGCAGCTGGATAACAATGACCCTACTTCTGAGCAGACATACCTAGGACTGCACTGTAGGAAATTGTTTCAAAGCCACTTGATGCTTTTATTTGTGTATGATTTTCACCAACTTCTTAACATTGTTTCGAAAGAAAAAAGTATATACAGTACAGGTGGGCCCTCATTCGCGGGTTTGGCATCCATGGATCTCAATATCCACGGATGCAGCTCGTAAATAGCAGGGTGCTGGAGTCCAGCACTCAATTTCTGAATTATTCACCAAGGGGTCCTCCAGAGGCCTGTTCCACATTGCGCAGGCCTGCAAACCCCTCCAGAGGCCCCCCTCAGAGTCACTTCCGGTCGCTTGGGAGAGGCTTTTGGAGGCCCACAGAAGCCTATGGAGGGGTTTGCAGACCGGCACGATGCAGAACGGGCCTCTGGAGGGCCCCTCCCCCATGAGTAATTCAGACATTGGGTGCTGAACTCCAGCATCCATAGATCCTCATTTACTTGTGCGTGGTGTGTGTCCCCAGAACAGATCATGACGGCCCACTGATGCATGTTATATCAAAGCATGTTATTTCTCTCTCTTCCCCTCCCCTCACTTTTCTTTTGGGTTTAGGAATTCATTCTTCCTCCCTGCTTTTTGGTATAAATTATTCCAATTTCTCCCTTACTTTAAACACAGGGTCATAGAACCAAGAGCTAAATAACATCTGCTTACTCCTAAATATATCCACTATAGTAGGGATGTGAAATAAGTCATCTAACTAGCTAGGCCATGGAAAAAGTACACATGGAAAGGTCCCCTCAAATGAAAAGCACATGTTCTGACCCTTGATTAGATTTATCAGACTACCACTCTTAAAATTATTTCACTGTTTAAAAGACAACAGGGTATTTAATTCACTCTTTTTATTTGGCTTTGCTTTTTATTGCTTCTAAATTTATCAGGAAATAAAGCAATACAGATCTATAAGGTCATGGGAAATGGAGAGATACATAGTAAAAGAATGGGCAATTATGTCGTTTAAGAGTTATATACAAAATATTTACTAGGACTTTTTCAACCTTAGTTCTACAACCAGAGAATGGCAATATTTTTAACAACAAACACACCTACCAGAGATCCTCACAGTGCAATCCTATGCATGTCTACTCAGAAGTAAGCCCCACTGCCTTCAATGGGACTTATTCCCAGGGAAGTGTTATGAGATTGCAGCCTCAGGCTTCTAAGAGCAACCACTACACTACACAAAGTACTCGGAATCAAATCTAGGTGGCCCAGCACCTGGTAGAAACTGCTGTATTCCCTGTTCATTGCTGGTTTCCCTCCACTTTCTCTGTTGTCTCTATTGTGTCAAGTTTAGATTGTGAGCAACCCCCCAAATTACACAAATGACGTAGTGAACAGTGTCATGCATGCATGTCATGCATGCGAAACAACCCCCATTAAATAACGTCATCGTTTGCAAGCTTTCCATATCTTCAACAAATTCAGTTAAGTATCCAATGGCTGCTGTTTCTGAATTCTTACCGCTCTTCTTTCTGGAACTTTCTAGCTAAAGAAACAGGCTGAAAAACGAGAGAAACCCGAGTTCTATCGTTTCCTCTTTTTAATGCCTGGCATCAAAGATGACATTCTATTATAAATACACCAAAGCAAGATGGTGTGTCAGAAAGTTATGGCGATTTTGACTTCCAAAATGGGAAGTCATTTTGTCATTACTGCCCAAATACTCTTATATTCACCTCCACTCTAGTGTTTATCTCAAAAATGTATGATCCTTGGGGAGCCAGTATATGCTGTACATTGCTGTCCACTGCTACTAAAAATGGTTTTATTTTTGACAAAATTAAGCATTAGGATGTACCATTCACAGGGCTGCAGAGATCGAAAAGCTTGAAGAGATGCATCCATTCCGGCAAAATCCCAAAATCTAACATCATAATCCAAGCCTCCGGTTATCAAACGGGCACCTGAGGGGTCCAATCCTAAAGCAGAGACCTATAAAGAAATATTTCTGTTTATTTATTTAAAGCAACCATTACATGAATTACTGATGAGCGATTCATTTGGCTTTTTAAGCGGAACACAGCCTGCCCCCATTTGCTCTATGGTGCTATGGGGATGCACTAGCTCTGGATTTCCTGCATCAAGCAGGAGGTTGAACTCGATGGCCTACAAAGTTGCCTTCAACTCTTATGATTCCATTAATCATAGAGAACAAGAACAATGTCATTAAGAACAATGCATCATTCATCAGAACACACTTTCCAAGTGATTTACAATTACTTGCTTGTACCATTTGAAAAATAGTTGATTTGTAAACATGTGGCATGATCCATTTTCGCATAATATCATCCATCCTCCCATGGACCATGTGAGCACGCTACCAGTGTGGACAGCACAAGGAGCCTCTGTGAGTGGGCTAGGACGGAACAAGAAGGTTGGTTTGCTACATTGGAGGCACACAGTGGCGTTGCTGGAGGGGGTGCAGCTCCATAAGTGATGCAAGGCGCTCCACCGCGTCTTGCAAACCGGTGTAACACAGCCCCTCCCATTCGCCCTCAGAGCCATTCCGGCGGTGAAGGCAATGTGCATGCATCGCCTTCGCCGCCGGAATGGCTCCAGGGGTGAGTGAAAGGGGCCACGTTACACCGGTTTGCAAGGCACGGTGCAGCGCCTTGCACCATTTACAGTGCTGCACCACCTCCAAGAACGCCACTGGAGGCACACATGAGCCTTCCATTTCAGGTTATGGTTGCACTTGGCATACACATATCTGCACTAGTAGATGAGAGGGACTAAAGGCTCCATTCAGCCCTTTGGAGATTCTGCCCACCCAACCATCCACGCTCAGGAGTGGACTGATTCGTGATTTACCTCACATATTCTTTTGGACACATTAATGCAATTTCAGTTCTCAATTATCAGCTGTTATTTTCTTTTTCTCAATGAATGTCATTCGTTTCCTACTCCAACGTTCTATCAGAGGCCAGTGTCATCCTGCCCAGTCATTTGTGACCCAAAAGGACTTTGGCAAACTAGATTATAATAAATGGATTGTACTAGACTTGGTGCCACAGAGGACAAAACAGCATTTGACAGTCACTGCATATCCAGCTGAAGCAGCTGTAAATTGTGAATATGGAACACATGACTTTTAGAATCTCATGGTTGATTATGTAACACTTTCCTCTGCTCACCTACATGTCAAAACTGTCAGAAGAAAATTTATCCCTGCAGTTTCACTGGGAAAACCACTCCTGTTACAGGCAAAGCAACTGGGAAATTAATTAGGTTTCTGGAAAGGATCTTCAACGTGGGAAATCTTTTCTGATATTTCTCAGCTGCACAGGAACACAGTCATCAACAGCTTAAATTCATTACTTTGAAGAGATACAGATGGAAGTCTTAGTGACCTGACCTTAGACAAGAGCTGGAGGAGGCCGTGGGGAGCAACGAGTCCTTAATAGCTTGCCTCTGGGCAGCAAGTCACAGAAGGAAAAGGCGGGAGGGGTGTGGGACACAGTGAATTTGGCTTGGCCATCAAGGAACTGTGGTCTAGTGTGAACTATTTCACCAGCAACTGTCTGCTCAATAATGACTGTTCTATTACCCTGCAGGAAGGACGGATGCAATAACTCTAGCCATGGGTTTAGGTGAAATATCCCTAACAATATGAAGCCATGATCAAGAGATTGTCATTTAGTGGTCAGCACACTTGACCATTCAGGGCCAATTCTCATTTGCCCAATGTGGCATAAAAGCCATGTCCCCCCAACGCGCAATCCCATGGTGCTCCAAAAACGTGTGCGCAAATGCTTATGTGGTTATGTGGGCAGAAGAGTCTGGCGTAGTGGGGAGAGCTGCTGCCTTCAAAGCCCGAAGACCGGTGAACTTGATAAGTTTGAGACACGCCGCCGGCAAAAAGCTGTGAAAGCCTCCAGGAGGAGAGATAAGAGCTTCCAGCTGTGTCGGTTGAGTGTGGGAGGCGCCAGCCAGCAGAAAAAAGTCAGACTGTAAAAGGATACCACCTGGAAAGTAGCTGTTCATGAGAGATTGGACATTTATATATATTGTAAAAAAAAAAACAAGGAGGGGTTAGGACAGCCTGCCCATGTACACCGCCTTGGATTAAAGTCAGAGGAGAAATCCAATGACCGAGAAAGGCAGTATATAAATACTGTAGATTGTATTATTTTTCCCTTCTGCTTCCATATCAGATGCAAACTCCTTGTTCTTACCGCTAAAGCTCTCCAATGCCTTGCCCCGTCATGTTTTCCAGCCTTTGTTGTATCCCTACCCTTACCTTCTGGCCCTTCAGCTTCCAGTGTGGACAGCACAAGGTTGCTTGCTCTCTGTCAAAAATCCATCCATTCCCCTTTCAGTTCCTGATACCTGTAACTCCTTCTGTTCCATAGTGCCAGTGCCGCGCCCCCCTCTCTCTTAGTTCTCATTTCCCAATTGCAACTCAATTCTATATACAGTATATGTAACGGTATATACATTCAGCTTTCCCTACCCTTGCCTCTCCCTTCCCTGTTCATTTTCGTCTACTTATGTCTGAGGCAGCAAATAAACTGATGGCACTGTTGTTGTTGTTGTTGTTGTTGTTGTTGTTGTTGTTGTTGTTGTTGTTAAGTCGTGTCCGACCCTTCGTGATCCCATGAACCATATCCCGCCAGGCCTTCCTGTCCTCCACTATCTTCCTGAGTTTGCTCATTTTCATGTTTGTTGCATCGGTGATGCTGTCTAACCATCTCATCCTTGGCCTTCCCCTTCTCCTTTTGCCTTCAATCTTTCCCAGCATCAGAGTCTTCTCCAGAGAGTTCTCTCTTTGCATTAGGTGGCCAAAATATTTGAGCTTCAGCCTTAGTACCTGTCCTTCCAGGGAACAGTCAGGGTTGATTTCATTTAGGATTGACTAATCAATCTCCTAGCAGTCCAAGGGACTCTCAGGAGTCTTCTCCAGCACCACAGTTCGAAAGCATCTATTCTTCGGCGCTCAGCCTTCCTTATGGTCCAACTCTCGCAACCATACATTGCTACTGGGAACACCATCGCCCTGACTATACGAACTTTTGTTGGCATGGTGATATCTCTGCTTTTTAATTAATGCATGTACAATTACATAATGCATGTACATAAATAAATAATTAATGCATGTACAATTTTAATTAGTGTATGTACATTCATGCACTGTACAACGTATTTAATGAATTTGTACCCACCTATCCACTATTTAGGTCTTCAAGGTGGCTTTACATATGTTTGAATTAGGTTGTTTTCAATCACAGCAGAGATGGGCTTCCACATGTAGATGCTTCAGCTAGACCAAACCAAGAGGCTCTCACCCTATGTTCAATGTCTACTCTACAGGGCTACAACCACTGTTCCCTCTAGAGTCTAAACCACGTGGCTGCGCAGCTCAAACCGGAGACCCACACAGCTTCCACGACAGCGCTTCGGAACTTGGTGATGATGTCATCATCGAGCTCTATGGAGCTGCTGATGCGCATCTCCGTTAGGGCTCCACGCAGCCCCCATGGAAATTACAGGGAATGCTGGCTACAACTTGGCCATTATTCTCTGGCACTACCCTTCAGTGATGCCTCAGGAAGGGCAACAAGGCAAAGAACAAGCCATCCCCAAAGCACTCATCCTTAGACCAACCCAGGAATGGAGTAGATAATCTCCAAGTCCAGGATGTCCTGCCACACAGGTTGTTCCCACAGACAGCTGGCATGATGATAAAAAATAATGTGGGTCCTCTCACAATAATGGAATTGGCATGCTTTCCTGGCAGCATGAGATTACACTACACCATAGAAAAGCAGTTTCCATACCAGCGTCTAGGATGGTGTAGTAGTTCTGGTGTTGGACTTAGATCTGGAAGATCCAGGTTCAAATCCCCACTCAGCCATGAACCTTCCTGGGTAACCTTGGGCCACTCACTACCTCTCAGCCTAACCTACCTCACAGGGTTGTTGTGAGGACAAAAAGGAAGGTAGGAACTATGTACACTGCCCTAAGCTCAAAGGAGGAAGGATGATATAAAAACCTGAAAAATAAATAAATATCTCCGATTGCAACAGAGGGCTCATTCCCACTTACCAACAACCTACAGCATCTTTGTGCAGGAGAGTGGTTTGGTTCCTTGCATTTAATCTAGACATACTTCTGAACATGCCTGAACGTCTGCTCTATAAAATCATGCCAACTACATTCGTATTGTACAGTTTAACATTTGGGAACAAAACAAAGAACTGGTGGTTGCACTGCAGATTAACAAAGTAATAACGTCAGGCTATGTACACAAAACCTTTTGGCATTGTGCTCCAAGAAGTGAGATGCCGAGAGGCTTACTGTTTTTGTTCCATGATGCAGCGTAATTTCGTGAGAGTCAGGAATCCTCTTGATAGGGTCCTACAGGAGAATGATATTAAGAAAAATATTCAGTATGCATTCAAAACTTGTTGCTCGGGCACACTAAAGAGAGGCATAGAATAAAATATAGAAAGGGGAAAAACAAATGAATCACCACAGAATACTTAAGTTGCACCCCCGATTTCTTCTCTTGAAAAGTTATGATTTTTCTCTCTTTTCTGTAAATGAGTGCCTATTTTTACTTCTTTTTTTAACGACAGGAGCAATTATCCATGAGCACCACAAAAAATCCTGTGGAAAAGCTGCACACTGCTTACTTCAAAACAACTCCAACAAAGCAGTTTGCAAGCTGCTGTAAAAGCAAATCAATTTAGTGATTATGAGCATAGATCCTCAGGCTTCTACTGTTAAAACACAAACACAAACACACTATAAGTATGACTTACAACAACCTAATTTATGACACCATCCATATGCACACAAGATATAATCCCACTATGCTGGAAAACGTTTATTTGAATGAGAGCATGAGTAGGTAACAGCCATTAGAGAAACTATGACCAACTCCATTGTGTAATGCTATAACACTTGGGAGAGAGAGAGAGAGGTTTATTTCTCCCGCGTGCGTACAGGAAGGCACGGATGAGCTGGCAAGGCCCATTAGTAGCACATAAGTAAACCTAATACGCAAGTAGACCTGACTCACAAATCCATTTTAATTAATTAATTGGCGCAGGTGGTACTTCAAAAAAAAATTGACCATGACAGGTGGTACACTTGGCAACAAAGGTTAGTAACTTCCGATAGATGTAGCGTTGCGTTCTGGCAAACTGTGATTTCCTTATGTAGACCACTCCTTACCCAAGGTTCATCAGAGAATGGATGATCACAGCATGATCACTTTAAGAGAGATTCTTCCCCCCCCCCCCCATGTCTCTGACTAGGCTCTGCTGGGGGGGGTAGTAGGAGGCAGAGACACAGGGAACATTGCAGACCTTGTCTATTCCTGCAGCACAAAGAGGAAGGAGGATGTCCAAAGAGGAAGAATGGCTGTACCACTTCAGAGTGCAGACGAAGAAATACTATTTTTGAAGCTCCCCTACAGGAAGCGCACCCTGGAAACAGAACGCCTACCGGCAGGAAGATACATTTCACAGGGACGTACATTTGTTCACTGTTCTCAGGGAGCTACATTTTGTTACACAAGGAAACATTTGAAAGCAGGGTAGTACAGCTGCAGGTACAATTCATCCACTGCATCAGGTCTGTTCTACACATGCAGCTGGAAAAAAACAGGTTCCTGAGCTAAAGTGATTCAGCACACGTAACCAATGAGGGACCATGTTTTTGCCTGTTCGTCTTTGGTAAATAACCACTTCCTGCAAAAAGAAAACCGGCAACGCTGATAAAGGGCCAAGACCAAAACCTTCTCCCTCTGCTGTGCTAGATTTTTAGTTTCATGGAGCTGCTTTTTTTTTTTTTAATGCAGAGGACGACTCAGAATTAGACACTCTCACTTTCCAAGGTACTTCCTGTTGTTCCACCATATGTGAGGCAGGGGCACCCACTGCTGTGGAGCAGCACCTTTCCACAGAGACCGCCCCCCTCTGGTGACAGCTGGGATTCCAGGCACCATTTTTTCCTGGTTCTCCCCCTAGACACCTCAAATAAGGCTGGAGGATGAAGGGAGAGGCTGTCCGTTTCACCCTTGGTTCCTTCCTCCTCTCTTCCTTCAGCAGCATGATCTCAGAGACTGTCATCATCCTTATGGGCTACTTCACCCTTTCTAAGAACCCCGTCCCTCTAAGAAAAGCAGCTTGGCTCACGTACACTGTCCTCTCCTGCCCTAGAGAGAAGACCTAGGCTGAGCATTCCCCTTGCAGCGGCATGTGGCTTCTTGCGGACATCATCACACATGATCCCAAAAGGATGCTGACTCTGCCCACTATCAGCCAGCTGGTGAAACAGGGCCTGCCTTCTTCTGATCAGGGTCAACAGACTGGAGATGGCTCCCCTCTGGCGTCAGCAATGCCCAACAAGCTCAGTCTATCCTCTCACTCCCAATGGGTAGGAATGGTTCGTTCTACCTCTCATGTAAAGCTCTGTTCATCCTCACCAGGTACCAGAGTAATTACCTGAAGTGTAAGGGATTATAGCAGTGGTTCCCAACCTGGGGGCTGAGAAGCATTTTCTGGGGGGTTGCGGGATGTTGGCTGGATAGCCACACCCAAGATGGTGGCTCAGTCCTCCCCTCTCCCACTGCAGAGAAAGAAGTGACTGATGCTCTCATGGGGCTTGTTTGCTCACCTTGTGTGTTACTTTCTGCTTGCCTTTTAGCATATCTGTTAATATTAGCTCACTCCCCCCCATGGGGCTGCTTATGAGTACAACCATTTTTAAACAGTGTAACTTATTAAAAACAATGACATCACTTCTTGCTAACTGACATCACTTCCGGTCCTAGAGGGGTCCCGACAGATTGTCATTCTACAAAAAGGGGTCCAGGTGCTAAAAAGGTTGGGAACCACTGGACTATAGTCTGCAGTGACTTGTTCTCAGCTGACTAGTGCTAGAAGCTTCACATGTTACAGTGACAGGGGCAACCCACAATGTGGAGCGCTAAGGTAACAGTTGAACAGACCAGGCAGGATTTGAGGGAGAGCGAGGGCAGAGATGGGCAATTCCCGATATAGGTCTATGGGTCTATCAATAGGTCTATCAATGGCTACTACTGTCGTGATGATGACTATGCAGGCACTACCTGCAGTTTCAGCAGCAGTATGCTTCTGTGTTAGCAGTTGGCAGGGGAGCAATGGTGGAAGAATTGTGCCCTTCTCTCATACTCAGAGGCAGCTGGTGGGCAACTGAGAGAAACGGAACTCTGGAAAAATGGGCCTTTGCCTTGATCCAGCAGTTCTTATGACATACAGAGATCAAATGGCATTTGCAATTATCAGCGGCACAACACAAATTGTGCAAATTCACTCTTAGAATCCCAACAGCAAGTTGCTGGAAGTACATTCTGGTGAGAGAATGTTAGCTACGCTGTCCAAGGGATTCCAGAGTTTTAAACAAAACTGTTTAATCAAAACAAAAAATTAAAGATAACAACCTTCAAGGACATGTCTTGGCATAACATCTCTTAAAAATAGCCAAACATTTACAAAGTATCATTGTGACCCATTCCATTTTAGTAACTTTAAACTTCCTAAATTAAAGAATATACTATAAATATCTCAAAGCCCCCCCCCCCCCCAACTGCCTATATATGAACACAAATCAGTTGCAAGTAGAGGTTTTCCAGCAGTTTCATTCCAGAGGACTAAAAATACCAGAGAATATTTCACACTCTCAAGGAAAACGTTTATGTAGTATACTGCAAGGAGTGATGACTTCTGTGACAGAAGGTGCTCTACAACTCCTCTGAGCCGTACCATAAGCCTGACTAATAGTTGGAAGAAACTCTATTTATCTAACTTGGAAGTTCACATCGCTGCTATGACATGACTAATCTGGAGCTCTATGTACTAGATTTTCAGTTATAATTCCAGACACCACACTGTATCATACGATACGGCAGCGTTTCCCAAACCTTTTTGACCCGCAGCTCCCTTGACCATTGGCGACCATTGGTCGCGGCTCCCCATTACATTATGTTGATGCCTGCCAATTGGCATTTCACTGTATTCCGAGAGGATTCCGTGGCACTCCCCTGGCTGGTATCTGCGGCTCCCCTGGGAGCCACGCCTCCCAGTTTGGGAGACACTGCCATACTGAGTTTGTAAGTAAGCACACCACACTCCTCTGATCCCAATCATATCTAGTTCACAAATTTCTCACATGGGAGACAGCAGAAGCCACCGTACAGCTCGCCTTAAGCACTGGGAAAGTGGACTATCCAAAGGAAGAACGTCCCCCCTTCATGCAATACTTCTGGTGGAATTCAGTATGAAGCACTTCCAGACATGCTACCACATCCCCTCCTCACAAAATATACAGGTCTGTATGTGCACCCTGTTATTGCACAGAAACAATTTTTCTCCTCTAACATTGCCGTATTCTAGCAAGACTCGGCTGGAGAATTCTCCCATCCCATAGCATACTGCACTCTTATAACTTCCTCATATGACATTAACTGTGGTCAGGCCACAAAATCTGAGCTGGAGTGAACCAAAAGATCACAGAATATAATCTGACACCACAGAGCAAGGCCGCACAACAGCCTCCAGAGAGAAGCCTGTCTATAATTCAGTTCATAGTGTACCTAAGCAGAGAGCAGGTTTCAGTCCTATAAAAGTGCCTGCTGGGCAATTAGCGCTTCAAGCAAGTGAGCCAAGCCACATAGTATAGTTCAGTGTTTCCCTAACTTTTTCAACCTGCGGCTCCCTTGATCATTGGTGACCATTGGTTGCGGCTCCCCATTACATTATGTTGATGCCTGCCAATTGGCATTGCACAGCTTTCCAAGAGGATTCCGTGGCACTCCAGGCTGGTTTCCACAGCTCCCCTAGGAGCCACGTCTCCCAGTTTGGGAACCACTGCAAAGTAACAAAGGGCATAATCATCCTCCATCTTCATATGTCCAAGCACCGAACCCTTTTGACAGCTTTTACAAATGTAAATCAGTCACACCCCCAGCTTTACTTGGGATTTTACACTTACATCATGAATGAAAAGTGATGTAAAACTTAATATTAAATTAATAATTATAATATAATTAAATAATAATTAAATTATATTTATAATAATTAAATATAATATAATTAAATATAATAATATAATAATTAAATTAGCGATAGTTGGCTTCCAGTCATCAAAAGGTCTCGCACTTTGACAGATCACAGAACAGGAAACTGAGAGGAAGACTGCTTTAATATCGCAGATAATTTAGCACCTAAGTAGTTTTCACAGTGCGTGACTGTTTAAGCTCTCAACGATCGGCTGCACAAGAGAGGGCTGTTGCGCTTTGATGCCCCATTTTATATCTGGAAAATCTTTGTAGCTATGGGACTTGGTTATAAAAATGGTGGTATGACGTTAAGGAACCTGGCAAAGGCAACAGTTAATCTTCTAATTGTTAACAACTTGTGCTAAGAAGAACTAGAGCAGACAGCAAGTAGCTGCACCTTTGATAATGCTCCTCATGGTTTAGGAGCAAAACGTTAGGACAACCCCTTGTTCTCTTGTTAACTTAATAAAACGACCAGAACAACCTGGAAAATGCTTCCTTTTATTAATTCAGTGATATGTACCGGTCGTGAAAACCTCAGAACATACAAAATGAGGACAGTTCTTTTCTCACATCCCTTTACCAGTTGCAGGTTAGTAGACTGAAAGCCAATGGCCTAGTTACTAGGCCCTAGTACTTCTGAACAACAGATGATGTGGGAATCTGTGTCTTGACGACACTACTTCAGACTGCAGATTAGAGCTCCATGAATAAAAACACATCTTCTGTCATTAGCTTCATTATTTTTCTAGTGTTCAGCCCAAGAATAGCATTGAGATTGAACATCAGTGAGCTTGATAGTTATCAGTGAATTCGTTGTATCTTCTGCCTTTTAAGCAGGGCTATGCAATTTCACTCATCATGGTGAATGCTCAGCCTCCGATGTGTGAGCTGAAGGCTACCACCCAACCCTGGAACGAGAAGTAGGGAGAACGACCCCACGCTTCCCCAATTCTAAGTTTTGGGGGATGGAGAAATCAGTTTTAATAATTCAATTTTGAGGTGCTCCAAGCACCCTGGAAGCACAGTACAGCAACTATTCCAAACTGCAGCAAACAAAATAGTGAGAAGGCACATGGGAGTCGAGAAGCGGGTGGTGGGCCCAGCACAGCTGAAAAATAAGGTACCGTGATGCCGCTCCTGCCCCCAGTGGAACTCCTACTTCCGGGATTAACCATCTGCGTTGAGGAGAGCCCACCGTACAAAGAAACTGCCGTGCTTAAACTGAGAAATTATATATAATAAACATTAGCAAATGTCTGAACAAACCAACTGTAGATGAGAAAATATGCTATTCATTTTTAATTAATTTTATTGACTGAAATTTTACAAATTTACATGAAAATAAAAAATGAACAAAACTCAAGAAAGAACTTCAGCAAAATTCAGTCTGCACTTTTCAACACAATTCTGGCAATTAGAGTTTTCAATCGGAACCAACGCAACATGAAGCACAAGATTAATGTGAATGATGGAACTGATTTTATAATTTCAAAATATCACTGAATTGAGGTTTCAAGCTTGAGGAGCCAATTATTAGCAAGGACCAAAAGTTCATCAGATAAATTCTCTCGATATATGGACTTGACATACTTCATTTTTGAAAATGTTTGTTCACACAGGTACATTGTACCAAAAACTGATACAAATCCACAAGCAAATCGCTTCAAATTTGGAAACTTCTCAGGCTGCAAAGATTTATAAAATTGGATCAGATTTCCTTGTTTATACTTGTATTTCAGCTTGTAATTTGATTGGAGATCAATAATTTCCAACTGAAACTGACTTGGGAGTGTTTCAACATTGCAGTCAAATGGATTTTGAAACAGCTTTATTTCGTCTGTTTTTCCATCAAGATCAGAAAATCACTCATGAAATTGTTTTTGCAGATCCTTAATTATTTCTACTGCAAATGAAGAAGGAAATTCTGCTTCACTTTCTTCATGAATTTTTTTACAACATGGGAAATGAGCCAAGTTATGAACTTTCAGCTGGCTTTCAAATAGCATCAGTTTTGTCCTGAATGCCCGGACATACATGAATAGATCAGTAATCAAATTTGTTTTACCTTGCAACTTCATATTCAATTGATTCACATGGCCTGTCAAGTCTGCAAAAAATGCCAATTTCCAAAGCCAGTCGGTGTTTGATAAAAGTGGTTCAGGTTGATTCTGCTCTGTGAGAAATGAATCTATTTCCTCTCTGAGCTGAAAGAACCATGATAGAACCTCTCCACAACCAAGCCATTGAACTGCTGAATAATAAGACAAATCAACGAACTCAGTTTCTTTCAGAAAATCACTGGCGATGATTAACTGGCGATGATTAAGCTGGCAATGATTAAGCCCATGAGATCTAATGAAATTAACTATTGAAACAACAGGTTTCAGAACACAAGACATATCCACATATTTTCCACACAATGCTTGTTGATGGATAATACAATGCAGAAACATGGGCTTTGAGAATCCACCAACCTCAACAGCTGTTTTGATTTTTCCAACCAAAACTTTCTTTACAACAGACATGGTCTTTCCTCCATCAATTGTCACGCATTGCAGTTTATTCCACTCCAGGTTATATTCTAACAAAGTTTTTTGCAATTCTTTGAAGATGTGTTCTCCAGTTACTGTGCTGTGCATGCTATGCACTGATACTAATTCTTGCGTGACATTAAATTCACTGTCGACACCACGGATGAATACTAGAAGTTGTGATGTGTCGCACACATCCGTCGATTCATCAAGTGCGAGAGAATACAGCTGAAAATTTCTTGCTTTGTCCGCAATTTGATCAACTATGTTTCTTCCTATATCCTCAATTCTACGAGCAATAGTATTTGGCGCAAGATCAATCATTTTGAACAGATTTGCTTTTTCTGGGCATAACTCTTTCACTATTGCCATCATACACTCTTTGATGAAATCTCCATCAGTGAATGGCTTTCCACGTTTAGCAAACAGATAAGCTACTTCGTAACCGGCCCTGGTCAAAGTTTCATTTTCAATTCTTTTCTGCGTAAAAAAAGCTTGCTGGGAAAGCAAACTGCGTTGCATCGATTCAAATGTTTCCAAACGCTATGCTCCTGTGAATTGGGAATAACTTTGTTCATGTTTGGTCTTATAGTGCCAACGCACATTGTACTCCTTCAAACCTGCAACCGTTTCGTTGCACACGAGACACAAGGCTTTATCGCCTGCTTGTACAAAGAAGTACTGTACACCCCATTCTTCATTAAAAAGGCGGCATTCGCTGTCCACTTTTCTGTTCTTTCTTCCTTCCATTACTGAAGGGTATATCTGAACAATGAAAAGATTAGAATTAAAAATCTAATGATTAGGATTTGTGCAGAGGATGATACAAGAAGCAGGCCTTGACATGAGCCGCTTATATAGGGTGGAGGCGAGCGACGCAAGGCACACCGTCTCTGCCTGATCCACTGTGGAATCCCAGTTTTTACGATTTGTTTACATGTGTGCAAAAATGACACTATTTCATCACCGTGATAATTTTACAGCAATGGTTCTCAAACTGGTGGGTCGCAACCCACCATGAAAACCGGACGTGGCCACTACCCCCTTAAGGGGGTGGTGATGCACGGTGATGGCAGCGACGCCCCGCTAGCGACGGGAAAAGGGTTTTTTTAATTATTGGGGGGTCGCGCAGACCCTCTGAAGGGTGCGAGCTGCCTGCAGCCCACTCTGCAGGCTTCCCTGCGCATCAGATTGGCTCCCTGAAGCGATCGAGACCTACGTTCGGTTCGAGACCAGTCAAACCTGGAAGTGGGTCTCGATCGCTTGAGAACTGATCTGAAGCACGTGGAGGCCGCAGAGAGGGCTGTGGGCAGCCCGCACGCTCCAGAGGGTAAGCGCAATCCCTGCACCCTCCGGAGGGTCAGATAAAAGCTTGGGCTTTTATGGAAAGTTTGCATATGAATAACACAACTGCTGAAGAAAAAGGCATTCTTTGTTTTTAGAAGAAAAACGCTTTTCCATTTGTTCAATTACAAACCTTTAGAAATGGTACCTCTCTGGTTAACCAGGCAGCAGATTTTACAAAATCAATCATTTTAGATAGAGGTATTTAAAAAAAAACCCATAAAAGGTGCCATTTTAGAAGAGGCATCCTTCTGCTCTTGTATGCAGGAAGGAATGCCTCTATTAGGACTGCAGCTGCTGTAACGTGCATCATTACAAAGAAAGAGTATTCCCCCCCCTCCAGAAATACTGTCCTATTCATGCAAATCCAGATCTACAGTATTAATCAGAATACATACAATCAACTAGGTTTGTTGACTAGGTTGAAAGAAAGAGAAACACCTCTTCTGAAATGGGATCTGCCACCCATAGTTTTTATATTTTCTTGTATTAAAAACCACAATTTTTTAAAAACAAAACCCTGCTGCCCAATTAATTAGGGAAATCTTTTAAATAAATCATAATGCTTTGAGCCGATTGACATACCCAATTGACTGGCTAAGCAGTTCAGCCCTAAACTGAAACAGACAATATTAATATAGTTTAATTCATCAAGTAAAATATCTGAGCCAAACAGATTTAAACTGCAAATTCTTGAAACCTTTGTTAGGTATTCTGAAACCTTAGGAAAAGTTACAACATGCCAAACTTATTGCAGGAAGGAAGGAAGGGACAATTTTATATACAGCTGGTTCCAATCCTATTACTGTTTTGATTAGTAATTCTCCCATGCCACCCATAAATTACCTTCAGTACATTAATATGTAAGCCATATTATGAACAGTCATGTAACAACACATTTTTATGTAATGGGATAGGACAATAAATTGCTAAGTGACTAAAAAGTATGTCTATATAGAGGGAAACTGTTGCTATACACACACAAGTGCCAAGCTTCATACTAATTCTTCTTTTGTAAATTAGATGTCCTAACAGAACTGCCGCCATGGACTGGACTCCCCTCTCCCACTGAATAATGTTGTGAAATTACACCATAATATCAATATGGTAAACTTTGCTTTAGCATGTAGCATGCAGGGACATTCTACTGGTTTTCAATAAAATTTAAATAAAATCAGGGGATTTGCTGAGCTTTCGTCACTATCACCAAAGTCAAAACATTTAAATGTCAAGTCCACGGATGGCCATCCACGGAGGAGGGATTCCACTAGGGGTGGGGAGTGGCGCCATAGTACCTTATTTAACAGCTGTGCGGGCCCGCCGCCCGCTTCGCTTGTCATTTCACTTGTCATTTCACTCAGTCCCGCGCTGCCATGGCGTGGCACCACCGTCCTCCTCTCTCCCCCCCCCTCCTGATCTTTGGTCACTATGATTTGAACATTGTTTAGCTGGGTGATTGCTTCTGCAGCTGTTCTAGTTTTCTTTACCCAGAGAATCCCTCCTCCGTGGATGGCCATCCGTGGACTTGACATTTAAATGTTTTGACTTTGGTGATAAAGTGACGAAAGTTTACTTTCGCACGCACAACCGGAAGTCGCTTCCAATCGCGTTTTTTTTTCTTTTTATAAGCATTTTACAAGCTTAGAAAATGGTGCAAGAGGCAAGAAGCGGGCAGTGCGCCCGCACAGCTGTTAAACAAGGTACTATGGCGTCACCCCCCGCCCCTAGTGGAATCCCTCCTCCATGGATGGCCATCTGTGGATAGTCAAATCCGCGGATAGCTAATCCGTAGGTAAGGAGGGCTCACTGTACCCTGTTTCCTCTCTGAGAAGTTTTCAAAATAGCCATCTATTTCAGTGGTTCCAAACATTTTAGCATTGGGATCCACTTCATAAAAAGACAATCTATCAGGACCCACCCGGAAGTGACGTCATTAAGCAGGAAGTGACATCATTAAGAAACACGCACTTTGTTCTCAACTAGGAACTCATTAACTGCAAAATACAGAAGAGAAAATATGCAAATCTTGATCTTAACTATGTCTCTCTCCCTCTACACATCGCCTGGTGTGTGTAGTCTTGCACGAGGCAGGATATTTTTTGTTGCTAATACACAGTACGTTGAGCAACCTCCACATTTACACTTTCTTGCTCCATCCTTTTAAACGGGGGGGGAGCAGAAGCCCCTTCCCCTACGTCCTTCCAGTCACTTCCCTCTCTAATGCTACTTAAGATGGCCTGTGTATGTCCAAGCAAGACTGCTGCAAAGCCGCGACTTGTCTCTCTTTGTAAATAATTTAACACTGGGTGTGGCAATGCATTTCAGGATTGGTAGTGCCCGGCCCCATCAGTGCGCTGAAGAAGGGTGACAAGAGAATTACAATCTCCATCAGCACCTGGAAAGAAGAGGGAAGGAGGGGAAAAAACAGAGTGAGCACACTGGGATAGTCACAGAGAGAGATGTGGAAGAAAAATATCTCCCTTGTTCCTTCCTTATCGGCCTTCCTGCTAGAAAAGCAGTCAGAAAGCTGGGGTAAGAACATAAGAACACAAGAAGAGCCCTGCTGGATCAGGCCAAAGGCCCATCTAGTCCAGCTTCCTGTATCACACAGTGGCCCCACCAGATGCCTCAGGGAGCACAAGACAACAAGATACCTGTATCCTGTCGCCACTCCCTTGCACCTGGCACAAAGAAAAGCTACTCCTACAACCAGGAAGTTGCTTATCCCCATCATGGCTTGTAAGTTGTGATGGACCTTTCCTCCATAAATCTGTCCAATCCCCTTTTAAAAGGCATCCAGGCCAGGTGCCATCACCACCTCCTGTGGCAAGGAGTTCTACAAACCAATTACACGCTGGGTAAAGAAAACTGGAACAGCTGCAGAAGCAATCACCCAGCTAAACAATGTTCAAATCATAGTGACCACAGATCAGGAGTGGGGGGGAGGGAGAGAGGAGGACGGCGGTGCCACGCCATGGCAGCGCGGGACTGAGTGAAATGACAAGCGAATTCAGCGTCAGAATGCTTCAGCAGCAAGCGGCGGCCATTGTCCAGATGGGATGGAATTAGCCACACAGGTGGCTAAGGCAGGAGGGGAGCGAGGGTATGATCTCCTCTGCGCTCCCCGCACAACGCACCACCGCCAAGCACCACCATATTAAATTCCCTCACGCAGAGCAGACCCCAATCTGCCCTGGAGGTTGCAATGGCCACTTTCAGAATCCCTCCAAGCTGCTGCCGTTGCTCCTTATTCCTCCCCTCAGTGGGCTTCAGCCTTCCCACGTGTCTTTCCCTCACTCACTTTGCTTCCTGCCGCAGCCAAGTCCTCACCTTTCCCCACCCTCTCCGTCATGGCCCCCTAGGCACAAGACTAATCCCGGTGGGCAACAGCTATCTGGCTAGCAGAGTGGAGCAAGGGCCATGGAGGGGATGGATATGAAAAATACCGGTGGAAGGCAGAACCACTTCATTTGCTCCCCTCCCTCACTTGTGCTACAATCACACACAAATGGGTCAAAATGAGTGTGCGCAGGGAAGAGAGAGACAGGTCCAGTTCTGAACACGCGCCAGTCACTGCAGCATTGTTTAATGGAGGGAGGGAAGGTGCGCAAGCGCCCCACCACGGCCAATGTCACTTTACTGACCAGACCAGGACTACTGATCAGTCCTGACTCAGCGCATGCAGCCTTTGTTAAAATGCTTTCTGCTCCTACGTCAATGGAAACATGGGTTTAAACCCACCGCATGAGCCTTTGCTCAGTGGTCTTTGGCCCTGAGGTAGGTTTTTCACACACACAAAAATATGGTAGTTGGCCAACTCGGAAGTGTTGGCGGTTCTGGGCAGCATTCCGTGACCCACCAGAACAAGGTTCGAGACCCACTTGTTGGTTCTGACCCACAGTTTGGGAAAGTTTACTTCCTCTCTTCCCGCAAAAACTGGAAATGCCCAAAAATCGCCATTTATCACCAAAATGTAGATCAGGGAGGCCTGCAGAGGGTCACGCAGGCCTCCCCGAAGCCCCCACAAGCCCCGGTAAGTACTTTTTAAACTTTTTTTTTTAGCATTCGGTCCATAAGACGCACAAACATTTCCCCCTATTTTGGGGGGGGGGAGTGTGTCTTATGGAGCGAAAAATACGGTATATAAGAACCTTAAATAAAGTGCTTCTCATCCAGTATTTCAGTAATCCTTCCAACAGCATCAGGACATAGGCATTATTATACACCTATTGCAGGTGGAGGTACACGAAGCTGAGGAAAAAGCGGCTTGTCTAAGGTCATATAATGGGCGAGTAGCCAAGGAGAGATCTGAACCAGGAACTCCCTTGTTTAGTTCAATCTCATGCAGCCCAATCCTATAATCTTTACTTGGAAGCAAGTCCCACTTAGAGACTTAGTTCATAGAGACCCCATCCATCCAACCACCTGTGACATATGCCCTTCTGCCAGCACCAATATACAGTTTGGCCTCCCAGTATTCCAGACTATCCAAGCATTTCAAGCCCAATGTTTAGCCTGTAAGCCAGCACAGCTCCCTTTCAAAAAGGCTAGCTGAGCGTCGCCTGTGTTTCACTCCAAGTTCTTTATCTCTGCAAATACCGTTTCAATAAGAACAATGACCTCAGTTCAGTTACGTTATCCAGGACTATATTACCAAGCACTGTTGTGACTTCAGTTCTGCTAAAGCTGTGAATGCTTGGATATGGCTTGGTCCTTTTGATGAGAGATAAGGGACAGCAGATGCAGGATTAACAAATGTATTTATATTCCATACGCACTGATATTTGGTTCTAGGATCACTGCATACCAACCTTAGTTCAGGGCCCACAACACATGTGCACCAATCACCCCTTTCCATTGCTACTGTTCCCAAACAGGGTGACATCCTACTAGTACACACAACAAGCATCTCATGCTGGCACGCATTTTGGCACATTATCTTTGTTGCTAGATTAGTCAACCTCTTAATTCCCCCATCACTTTGGGTTCCCACTTCCCCATACATGGAAGCCCTCAGCTCCAAACGTTACAAGATGTTTCCAGACCTCGTGCACCAGGAACTCAGCTCTGCATCAGGGCCAAAGGCAAAGTTCCATCTTTTCTGTGGTGGACCATGTCCCCCACTTTTTCTGACTACGGAAAAGAATGGACCAAAGAAACAATGCATGCAGAAGGTCCCAGGTTCATTCTTCGATATCTCCACATATGGGTTAGAAAGACTCTGCCTGAAACACTGCAGAACCTGCCTGAAACACTGCAGAACCTGCCAGTCAGATAATTTTGATGTGCACAGAAGTAGAGATTATGGGGTTTTCAGCCATGTGAACTTTTCCAAGTTAAAGAAATAAAGATTTACATACCAAAACTTGTCTGGAGAAATTCCTTTTACTCGTACACCTCAAGTAATGGGTAAACGTTTTCAGGATTATCCAAAGTCAGTCAAGTACAAAAAGCCTTAGTTCTTCCGCTTTACGTTTCTTCCCACCCTCGGGACCTTTTCAAAAGCAAATACAAAACAGAACTCACGGCAACAAGCCGGTAGATGGTCAATCTACCGGCTACCGGCTTGTTGCCGTGAGTTCTGTTGTATTTGCTTTTGAAAAGGTCCTGAGGGTGGGAAGAAATGTAAAGCGGAAGAACTAAGGCTTTTTGTACTTGACTGACTTTGGATAATCCTGAAAACGTTTACCCATTACTTGAGGTGTACGAGTAAAAGGAATTTCTCCAGACAAGTTTTGGTATGTAAATCTTTATTTCTTTAACTTGGAAAAGTTCACATGGCTGAAAACCCCATAATCTCTACTTCTGTGCACATCGGGACAAGCCATGAAAATCTGCATGCCACAGATAATATTGAGCTGGATGGGCCAGTGGCGTGACTCTAATACAAGGCAGCTTCCTGTGTTCCTTTAACAGAGCAATCTTAAACAAGCTTAAGCAGCAAGTCCCACTTCCCATTTCAGTGGCACTTCCTCCCTTGTAAGAGAATTTCAGCCAAAAGCTCTTTGAAATCCAGTATTTTCAGATGCTTATTACAATACCTACATAGTACAAGCATTCATCATTAAATCCTCACAAAAGTTATTGGAAAAAATAATGAAGCAGGAATGTTACATGGTACTAGCGTACTAAACTGTCAGCCTGAGTAACCACTCAGGATTCAGCTGAAAGGTTTATGTACAATTCAATCCAGTAACAGTCTAATAAAATGAATTTTAAAAAAAACATCAATGCTTAATTTTATGATTGGTATGTTCCTTTGGAGAAAGCAATTTTGATGATTTGTGAAAGGAAGTTAAAATGTTATTTTAGCTAGTGCGGTTTTTAATATTCCTAGCTTTTTTTTAAAAAAAAATAGCGAGTTGTATCCTAAGGAGCACATGCAGAAATAAGGTGCCATCTTGAGCTACTCTGCAAGCAGATGTGTAACTGCACGTAGAAATTACACAACAATGAAGCACTGGCAATTGTATGCATGACACCTTGTTGCACAACTGCAGCCAAGTCGAGATTCCACTTGTATTTCTGTGTGCCAAAACCTTCTGCATGCACAAGCCCTCTTGCATGAGCAGAAGGCTAACTCAGGACACAACCCAGTCTATACAGCTGTGAAGATTCCACACACTCAAATACAGCAAGTCCTCACTTACAGCCTGATCCTGCCTAACTTTAGTGCCATAAAGAACTTTTGCTGCTCCTCTGGAGTAAGCAACGCCGGCGCAGAGGCCACCTACATGGACCTGTGCCAGCCGACGCAGGTAAGGGCCGTGCCGATTGGCGCAAGGACGTGGGGAGGCAAGGGAGGGGACCACCGGCCTGGGAGGAGCAGGGATATCGGCGTTGTGCTAAGGCAAAATCCTATGCCCCTTCCCAGGTCAGGCCGGCCTTACACAGCCTCCCCAGATGAGCACCAGATAAAAAACTGGTGTGCATCCAAGGAAGCCCATTGGGGACTCCGGTGCTTATACTGGGGGAAGGGGACAAACGTCCCCCTCCCCTTGCTGCGCCAGCACAGCCCACATCCTGTGCAGGATGCAGTAGTCACCCATTTAGGCCAGTCGCCGCAACTTGCGCAGGATTGTGCTGTTAAACGTTGTTGATAGGGTCTTCTTGGAAACTGCGACTTTAAGCAAAACAACTTATAATGAAACCAATTTTACCATAGGCTAATCCAGTGGTACCCTAACTGGGGCGTCGCGACGCCCCAGCCGGGAAGAAAGGGTTGCTATGCCCTTAAGGAGCATGGCAACCCGCGGTGACGACAACAGCGCGCCTGGGATCGCTGCGCCGCCGCTGCGCCCGGGATCGCCGTTTTTACCGTCATTGGTGGGCAGTGGGTGTCCCTCGGGGGTTGCGGGGAGCCTGCGGACCCCTCCTGGGATCGCGCCTGGGATCGCGCCGCCGCCGCCGCCGCGCCCGGGATCGCCGTTTTTACCGCCGTTTTTACGCGAAACCGGAAGTCAGTTGCGATCGCGTTGGAGCGCTGCTCCGACGCTTGGGGAGGCCTGCGGAGGGGTCCGTAGGCTCCCCGCAACCCCCGAGGGACACCCACTGCCCACCAATGACGGTAAAAACGGCGATCCCGGGCGCAGCGGTGGCGGCAGCGGCGCGATCCCAGGCGTGTCATCGCCACTCCTGGGAAGGCCCCGCTGCTACTTAGAGCAGCGTAAGGCCTTCCCAGGAGTTAGGGAACCTCTGGGCTAATCTATAAACGTAAAGGTTCCTATGGCATTTTCCCCATCAACTTTAAAATGAAACAAATTTAAACTAAATGACTTTAAGTGAGAACTTGAAGCAACTTTAAGTGAGAAGCAAAAATATTCTTAATCCAAGTATCACCTAAGAGTTAAAACTCAATATGAATCTTTTAAACCTTTAAATCAAAATCAGTGCTCTCTAAAGATGCAAACATTTAATACTTTGAACAATAATTCAAAGCTACGGTTATGTTGCTATGGATATCCCCACAAAGTATTACATGGAACTAATGTACTTGAAAACAATAACTCCCATAGACTGTCAGGATCCTGTGCAAAATGACACAGTTTTTGACGAATATCCTTTATGTCATTCCCTTCCTCCTGAATCATCTTTGGGGAGATATCAAGACTAAATGCCAAGTTCATGCACCGTCTCCTCCTACCACCACCACCCCCCCGTCTCTCCAAGCTGGGAGAAAAATGAACAGAACTAGGATACCCTGCTGTTAGGGAGAGATGCCTTGTTGTAATTCTTAAATGTTGAGGTCTGCTTTATAATACTGAATGTAGGCCCTAGCAGACAACTGCATTACAAGACAAGGGGCTTCATCATTCACTAATTGCTTCCTCAACTTTTGACTGATTCAATTTTTCCACTCTCCAGCAGTTTGCCCTTGATCCATTCTTAGATTCAGCAACTATTACCATTTTTCATTTTGCTAGATCAACCCTGATCATACAAACTAGCTTGCTGATATCCTATTTGCTACTAGATAGCACCCTTGCTATAATTTCAAAACAATTATAGAGATCAGATGCATCCATTTTAACTGAACATTTTCCAGAAGTACTTCTTTCTAAGGTTTCAGTTAGTTCATCCATTGATTAAAAACATTTTTGAACAACTAAAAAGCATAGTCCTAACTAATTGGCCAGATTTTTTTTTCATGTGTATTTACAGCAAATCCCCATGAACTTAGTGGGACTTGTGTCTGAGAAGACAGGCATAGGATTATGCCATTGGATTCCTTTAACAGTTCTACACATTTCCCTTCCCTACCCCACTCCCATTCATATATTTTCTTTTGGCTTAGAGGGGCTTTAACTTCATCCTTCACATCCTTTCCCTATAAAAAAATATCCTCATCCAGTATGATTATTCAAATGCTCTTATGTGGAGGATTCAAAAGGTTCAGATTTTTGAACCGTTCAAAGTAAATGTCATGTTTTCAGGGGAGTTAACGTCAGGTAATTTTGAGTTCTAAGAAAAGAAATCTTCAGAAAGAGCCATTCAGAAAGTTTTAGACTAAGGCAGTGGTTCCCAAACTGGGAGGCGTGGCTCCCAGGGGAGCCACAAAAACAAGCCAGGGGAGCCGCGGAGTGCCATGGAATCCTCTCGGAAAACAATGCAATGCCAAGTGGCAGGCATCAACATAATGTAATGGGGAGCCACGGCCAATGGTTGCCAATGGTCAAGGGAGCCACAGGTCGAAAAAGTTTGGGAAACACTGGACTAAGGTAGTGAAGTGAAAACTGACATTGCTCAAACACTTAAGAGTCACTGTCATCACCACAACAGCTCACCAAGAAATGCAACTTCTTTGCTGCAGCAACCCAGATGCGCAACAATGCCAACCCCTCCCCCTGTGATGTCACAGCTGGAACAGATGTCACAGGGCCCGCCCCTGAGTGATGTTGGCTGGCTGAAAATGTCCATCGGGGCTCGGGTGGGAGCAAAATCAAACGGCCCTGTGGATGCGGTGGACGGCCTCTCATACCCACTCTGAGCCATTCCGCCGCCGCCTGCAGAGCCACCGCAGCGTTCTCTGCCTGCTGCCCGGGGGAGTCCGCCCCCCTACCCCATCCCTTCCTACGCCACTCCAGCCACCCAGGAGGAGGGGATTCCTTTTTTCATTTACATGCACTGTATCCCTCAGCCATACTGTCACTAGCATGGCACCAATAAAGGCTAGCCTGGAGAAGTGGGCATGCTTCTTTCTCTCTGCAAAGCCTTGCCCATTTCTTGCTCAGGCTGAATGCAGCAAAGACACTAAAGTATGCATATTACAATAGCCTATAATAGGCTTGACCGTAGCATGATTCCACATAAAGGCAGCAAGACAAAGGTTTCATCAGCTTGTCAGCATGGTTCCAACTGGCTTGAAACAGTGTTCAAAATGGCTGCTTTACACTGAACCCCTCAAGGCCAAAACTAGTAACCTGAACACACCACACTTGAAACATGTAAAAATGCTGAGAGCTGAAAAACTGACCTCATCCTCTTCCTGCATGTTGTCATCCTCCTCCTCATCATCATCACTGTCCTTGTACCCAGGAGGGAGAGGTGGACCGATGAGTTCATCATCAGAATCTTCCACTGATCCTTGGGGTGGCAGAGGTGGACCAATCAGTCCTTCATCCGAACTGTCTTCACTTCCACTACTAGCCGAACTGCTATGTTAAAAGAATTGCAGGAAGTACAATAGCATGTATCTCATCCACAGCCCCCTTCTCCATAATAAAACTGACCCCTTCTCTCTCTCTCCAACATAGCCACCCACATGATGGTGCACACTGGGGAATGGAGAACACCATGCCTGGGGCTGACAGTTCCTAAGGGCCCTTGTCTGGGCACGGTGGGCTGCCCAATGGCCCCCTGCCCTCAATAATGCCAGAGGAGAGCAATAGTGCGCTGGCCATGATGGCTGAAGGGATCATGGAGCAAGTGAGGTCACTCTGTCGAAAAGCAAATGTCTCCTTCAGAGTCCTGGTTTTCCTGCCCAGCACTTTTATTGCAAGGAAGGAGACCAGTGCCAGCTCCAGGTTTGGAGGGGGGCCCTCCAAAGGCAAGATGTCCTCAGTGGGTCTGTTTAATATTAGGGAGGCCCCTCCCTCCCATAGGCCCAGAACCAACTGAAGGCAAGCAGGCAAGTTGACAGGGATGGCTAATTCTTCTTGACACTCACTCACCCTCTGCCATAGTGATGGAGAAGGCAGATGAAGGAATGGTGAAAGGGAGGAGGAACTGGAGCACTGGCCACCACCCACTTGCCCTCCACTACTATAAAAAGGGAAACAGTGGCAGCTGCTGCTGCTCCTCCTCCTACCCACTGCTACTGCTTGGCTGCCCTGTCACAGCCCGAGTGGGGCAGGTTAATGAATGGATGGCAAGAAAGAAGAACAATATCAGCAAGCCTGCATAGAGCTACAGCGTTGTACTAGCGTTGCCAACAGAAATGATTGCATGCACACAGAATATCCCATAACAGGAAATACCGGTAAACCAAAATAAAACAGTTCTTCATAGGTTTACTTTAATATTACATTTCACATTCATACTCTTTTAAAAAATTGTGTTCATGCTCCCTCTGTAGGCAACGAAGCCCATTTGTTTATGGATAGAAATTACACTTTCAAAACTGCGAAGGAAAATTATGTGTAAACAGTATAAGCAATTCTTCTGCAGAAATTGCACCATTTGAATGCATTTTTGAGTAATTCATATAGAGTTATTCTTTTTCCCAGTGTGGCCTGCTTTTTTGTTTTTATTTGATACAAAAAGGGCAAGAGGCAGTTTTTCAATTGGTGCTCCTCTTATATTTAGCAGGGGGAGAGTAACTCCCCCCCCCTTTTACCCCAGCACAGTCTCTTTTCTGGTGGCTGTTTGCTGGTGTTCTTCTGCATCGTTTTTAGACTGTGAGCCCTTTTGGGACAGGGAGCCATTTAATCATTTGATTTTGTCTGTAAACTGCTTTGTGAACGTTTTGTTGAAAAGCGGTATATAAATACTGTTAATAAATAAATAAATAAATATAAATATGTTATTTTAAGCAATTACATTCTTTATCAGAGTTTCCCAACCTGTGGTATGCCAGCACTCGGGCAGCAAGATGGCGGACGCTATTGTGGCCACACTGTGCCTTGACGGAGCCCTGAAACAAGGCAGTTTTTACCACACTCGAAAAGATTAAAAGGGGCTAGACAGGCCTCATGATTAAGATCTAAAATCTGGGTGCCACAACCAAGAAGGCCCTGTCTTGTGTATCCACTAATCACACATCAGAGATAGGGAAGCCATCAGGACCCCCAGTGGTAAGGATAATCACTTCCCCCCCCCCCACAGCGGCGATATGATCCCCGGGATCACTGCCGCCGCTGTCCCCGTGAAGACTCAGAGTTCTCCCTGCCTTGCAGGGAAAACTTTGAGAACCAATGCCCTAGCAGAGGAAAGGGCATGCAGGATCTGGACCCGGTGGTCTTTAAGCTACTGTGGACCCAGGGAAGTTGATCCTACTCAAAGGTGACAACATTTAAAAATAAAGCATTGCTGCTGCTATTTAAGTGCCACTGCCTGAAACATAACAACAAATGTTCTTGGACGGTAAGAAGCACTCTGTCACGGGTAGGCCCCCTGAAGTACGAAAATTTTCTAACTTGAAATTACAAGGCTGATTTACCTGGAAGGTGTTCTTGCTACTGGACGTGAGAGTGCCACTCTTGAATCAACACCTTCACATTGGCTTCCCGGTGCTTTTTCTTTCTGGGCTGCCTCTTTCTCACGGTCTTCTGAATGCAGAAAACAAACGTGGTTATACATGGAACAAGACCTGGAGCTTGCCTGGTTCACAAATTCCAAACAGATGTTTCCAAACAGGACGGTTCAACTTATTACACATTTTTATATTGTCTTTCTACCAATATGGTAACTCAAGGCAGCTTATAGAGTTTTATGAAAAACAGTTTAAAATAAAAAGGTGGAGCCCCCAAACCTGCAGCTTCCATGTATTGCACCTTCCTGGGAAATGGTTCCCAGTGTTCTCAACTCCCCTTGATATGGTCGCTAGGGCCAGCAACGGGATTCTCCTCATTTGAGAAGTTATTGTCAAGCTCTGGTCTAATCCTGACATGAAGGTTGGGGGCCTGAAACCTGCGTCTCTCTTTCTGTACATTTTGATGCCTTATTTGTCTGCTTTCTTTACCCTTTTCATTCAGGTCTCTCTCTCCCCACCCATGTCACCAACTGACTTTTTCTCCTTGCTGTTCCCAGCATTCCCAGTGTACTGGGTGGGGAGAGTTTAACCAACACTCTCCCAATGTGTTTTCTCAAATGTGAAGTTCTCAACGACATAAAATCACCAATGCTATATTATGTTCTCTTTAAACAAGCTTCAAAAACAATGAACAGTGGATAAGAGGGGGGAAATTGTGCATAGATGGCACTATTCTAAATCATCATCATCCTCAGCTCCATCCAACAGAAGCAGAAACACAAAAGCTTTTCACAAACACTGTTCATTAGATTAGCTGTTAATTTACATGCCATTTATCTACAAACTATTGTGTTCAAAGCAGCTTCCAAAGCACAAAACAACCATTTAGGAAAACATATTCACCATTTCAAATACAGGGTTATTTCTATCGAACGTATTGTTTGTTGTTACTGCTTCTTATGTATATTGTTAGTTTCTTATTTTTGCGATACTGGTTGTATAGGGTTATTCAAAAAGAATGGTACAAAAGTAAAGCTGATTTATTCTTAAATGAACTGACATACCACAATCGTCATGACATGAAGACAGAAAAACTGTCCAAGTTTCATATGCACATTACAAATGTTCAATGCGGCCATCATTAGTGACACGGCAGATGTCAAGACAGTAGTCCAGTTCTGTCCAGATGCGTCCCAGCATATCCTTGGATATCGATTCCACTGCATCGGAGATGTGTTGTTTCAAGTCGTCCAGTTGATGTGGCAATGGGGGAAGATACGTAGTGCCCTTGATGAATCCCCCCCAAAAGAAGTCGCAGGGTGTTAAATCTAGCGATAATGGAGGCCAGGGCTTCATTGGTAAATCCTCATTTCTGGCATGGCTGATCCAACGTCCTGGTAGGGTGTCATCGATACCCGAGGATATGCTGAAATGAATTTGTAATGTGCATGTGAAACTTGGACAGTTTCTGTCTTTTCATGACGATTGTGGTATGTCAGTTCATTTAAGAATAAATCAGCTTTACGTTTGCAGCATTCTTTTTGAATAACCCTAGCGGGTGGTGCAGCGGGTTAAACCGCTGAACCACGAGCTGTCAATCGAAAGGTTGGCAGTTCGATTCCCGCAACGGGGTGAGCGCTCGTTGCTTGGCCAGCTCCTGCCAACCTAGCAGTTCCAAAGCATGTCAATGCAAGTCGATAAATAGGTACCACTTGCGGGAAGGTAAACAGCGCTCCGTGTTCCAGCTGCATGCTACGTGCTGCGGCAAGGAGAGTCATGCCGGCCACATGACCACGGAGGCGTCTTCGGACAACGCTGGCTCTTCGGCTTTGAAATGGAGATGAGCACCACACCCTAGAGTCGGACACGACTGGACTTAATTGTCAGGGGATACTTTTACCTTTATACAACCAGTATCACAAAAATAAGAAACTAACAATATACGTAAGAAGCAGTAACAACAAATAATACGTTCAATAGAAATAAAAATATAGTAAAAACTTATTTAATTGGCACTTCTTTAACAGGTATCTCCACCCGCCTGAGGTGGCAAGTGGAGATTCCATTTAACCAAGTTTCCTTCTTTATCGAGTACTAGTTAACAAGCTGCCCAGTTGCCTCCCAGTCCCCTCCCTCACAGACCAGACAAGACTCCCTCTGCCATGCTGCCCCCCTTCCTTCCTCACAAGGACCCTGCTTAGAAAGTAGAGTCTCCATTCCTAGAGGGCCCTTGTGAGGAAGGAAGGAAGGAAGGAAGGAAGGAAGGAAGGAAGGCAGAGCGAATCCTGTCCAGTAAGTAAAAAGAGTAGAGACAGCCAGGTTTGTAAAAACCTTGTTAACCAACATTTTTGGTTAACGGTCAACCCCCGGTGCTGGTCAAGAAAACGTTTACTGTACTTTCATGGCATTAAATAACAAACTGATGTTATCTCACCCACCTTGTGCCACTCGCACAGAAGAAAGTTCAGTCCCTGTAGCTCAACAAGAGGCATGGAGGAAGGAGCACAGTTGCCAAGAACTAAACTCACCAGCTCACTATGTTGCCCGATACATTTATATTCACATGTACATGGTGCTGGGTGAATGCCAGGTGAACATGACCCCACCAGTCTCATGGTAGTTTGCTTAGGTTGCAGGTATGAAAGCATCAGGGCCCACACGGCTAAACATTGGTTCATCAGAGCACTCACGAAAGTCCCTGTTGCTTTTCTGTACCCCACTTGAACCAGGGATGAACTCCCAAAAGACTTATCACAATTTGCTGCCATGGAAAATTTTAATCTAGAAGTCAAGAGGAACATTATCAAACCCCTGGTATGAAATTGCCTGCCTCACCCAGAATCTTTCGACTTCTTTCCACAGCAGTTCTTCGAGTTTGTTCAAACATTGCATTGAAGTCAAATGTTCGAGCTTTCTTTCCTAGGCGATAAAGAAGAAAATGGTTTCACAAAATGTGAAGTTTACATGAAAAAGGAGAAGGAAAATGATTGAGCATCTTATCAAAACACCAAGACAGTATGAAAATCAATGGAAAGTTTCCTTCACGGCTTGTTACAATGTAAAAAGATCTTGGATATCCAGGTTTAAAAGCCATGACTTTTAAACCTGGATATCCGAGTTCTCTTTACAGTATGAAAATCTGTGAGAACTGGGTGCCCTGGGTTCATGCTTGCTACTTTCACAAAATAAATTTACGTAACTACAGTCTCATGCTTAAGACAAGTTTCTCAAATAACCTTATTCCTTCTTTTGTGGGCTTATAGCAATAAAACAAGTTCTAAAAAGAGCTGACAGCTTTTGCCTATACTTCATATGCTCGATACCCACAGGGTTCTGAAGCAATGATAGGATACCAAAAAAGCCACAGCTTCCATGGTTCAAAAGCAAAGGCACACACCTTCCAATGGCCTCACAAATATCATGTTCAGTCCTGATGTTATCTTAGCTTGCTTGCAATTCATGCTGAAAAAACTCACATAAACAAACATGCACTATGTGATTTCTGTGCAGGAGCCCAAGCACCTCTAGTTTTAAGAGATCCTACTGACCAAAGACCTCTGCGTTTTGGTGCTTTGCTGGCCAATATATGCACTAATAAATAAAACAATCAGTGTTTATAGAGTACTTTAAGTTCAAAGTACTACACATATCTTATTTTGCTGAAACAGCCTTGTACGTTATAGCATTATCATCACCCTTCCCCACTGCAGATGAGTGGGTGCACTGCTGAGACTGGGAGATAGTGACATTGTGCCACTGAATATCATATGCTTGGAGGGCCAAAGTGTGAGGGGGCTATTGTTTTTATGCCTAGCTTGTCAGCTTCTCAGAAGCAGCTGGTTCACTGTTGTTGGAAGCAGAGCAGCTGGGATAGATTGACTTGCGATCAGATCAAGTAGGGCCCTAGTGAAATTGGTGGCTGAGATGATATGTGAACCAACAGCCTTTCAGATCACAACTCAGGGCCCAATCCTATCCAACTTTCCAGCACTCATGCAGCCATGCCAATGGGGCGTGCACTGCATCCTATGGTGGAGGGACAATCACGGAGGCCTCTTCAGGGATGCATTGTGGCTGCATGGGTGCTGGAAAGTTGGGATAGGATTGGGCCCTCTGTTCTGTTATCCACTGAACTACAGTACCAGCTGAATAGAAGGGCTCAGATCCATGGGATCCTACACACAAACGATGCCCACGCTGCAGAGGCAAGACGTCCTTTCGCCTCGCCGCCCTCAGGCCGCAGGAGTGATTCCTCTGCGCCACTCCACTCACCAAAGCCCGAGAAGCCCATCGTGGCCGCAAGCTCTGGGTCGGGCCCAGCCACTGGTTCGGCATCTAAAAAAGGAAACCAAAAAGAATCAGTGCCGCCTCCGAGTTCGCGGGCACCCCAGGAAGCATCTCCCAGCGGGAAGGTACTCACCGCTCTCAGCTCCCGGCTGCTCCATCCCGACTGGCCTTACCAGGAACCACTACAGAAGCAGCTGCCTGCCGCCAAAGACGGAACTAGCAGAGGAAGCGCGCAGCAACAGGAAGCGGAACTAGCAAGAGGAAGCGTCTTGCGATAGCTGAGCGGTAGAGGAGACCCCTAGTGGCCGGAGTAGTGCAAGTCTAGTCTCACTGGAGTCCGAGGCCAGAGGGGTAGTAGCTGCATCACGCTACAATCCTACAATATTTTTTAAAAAAGAAAGAATATACCAGAAATGAACCACAACATACAAGAAAAATCATGCAAGAATGCAAGTCAAAAGCATGCCTAAAACGAAAAGTCTTCTTCTTGTAAGCGGCAACTTAACTATCAAGGAAGGGGCCATGCCCATGAATCTCTCGACGCAGAGACTCCATACCACTGCCACAAGGAACGCGCTTCCTCTCGTTCCCATCACTCATGGGCACAAACTCGTGGTGAGACAGCTAGTAAAAAGGGCCTCTCCTCTCCAGCAAACCACAGAGAGCTTCTACAGTCGGCACCTTCACACTCCTCCCAAATCAGTGATCAACAGTGCACTATAAGATTTGTCCACTAGCTTAGAAGAGATGGTCTTAAAAGGGGACTGGTTTTCGACAAATTCCCGGAGCAGGGTAACTAGTCCTGACCCTGGCTAGCCTATGACGGAACCTCCATGTTCAGAGGCAGTGTATCTGTGAATGAATACCAGCTGCTGGTATTCACGTACCAAGGATGTGAGAGAGAGCAATTGCCTTCATACTCTGCTCGTGGATACAGTCTATCGGTCGGTGGTGGTACCTCGTTGGCCGCCACGGAAAGCGGAACACCGAAGTCACAACTCAAGCATGGACCTTTCCGGCAGCCCCGCCTCCCTATTAAGCGTGGAACGATTCTAAGCTCTCCCCGGAAGTCGAGGCCTGTGTTGTGTGTGTTTGTGCCGCTCTGGCCTCTCTCTGTGGTTAGTCCGCACGCGCGGCGGATGCTGGGATTTGGCGCCTTGCGCTCTTCTCTGCTCTGGCCTGTCTGGGTTGCT
The DNA here is from genome assembly GCA_026170595.1 of Plestiodon gilberti rubricaudatus. NCBI lineage: Eukaryota > Metazoa > Chordata > Lepidosauria > Squamata > Scincidae > Plestiodon > Plestiodon gilberti. The sequence goes on along the minus strand of JANXHW010000002.1, from coordinate 18,265,300 downwards.
CCGGAGTTGAAATTCAGCGTCGGTCGCCCGCTCTTTCTCTCTCCGCAATGCCGGTCGCCCTTAGCCCGGCGATCGCCCCGGGTTTGCAGGAGGCGCTGGAGAACGCGGGGCGCATCATTGACCGGCAGATCCAGGATGACCGCTGCTACCCGGACCTCTCCGAGCTGCTGTCTGTGCCTGCGCCCGGTGAGCCAAACCGGTGGTGGGCGGGAATGCCCGGCGGCAGCACTTCCTGGGTCTCTCTCGCCTCCTCGCTGCAGTGCTTTAATATGCCCTTTCTCCCTGTGCCCCCTCCCCGCGCAAGACCCTTGATGCTTCCCCCCGTGGGTGCTGTGCAATGATAGTGCAGCAGCCCAGTGACTGGGCTAGTGACGTGCAGTCGCCGTACTGTTTGGAAAGCAACTGCATGCATGGTGCTTTCAAATGTTCATCATAGTTTTTGACTTACGTTATTTTTATCGGGATCCTTACAACAACCTTTTGACTTAGGTTTCTATTTTAATTGTTGGTTGGGCTTGCTCAGGGACACCTAAGCCTAGTTCTCAAGACATATCCAGGGTGAGTGAATGTGTGTTTCAAGGGTGGCTGGGAAGCACCATCACCAATCTGTGCATGCTCTGTTGAATAATCAGCATGGTGTATAATACCAGTATGTGTGTGCAAACTATACATGCCTAGGGCTTTCTGTGCTATCTGGAACTCTGGCAAAGTAAGGTTCTAGTTGTAGGAAAAGAGCTCTACAGTTGTATGTGTACAGACACCTGGATTGCATGTAGTGCCTCCCCATGTACTCCCCCATTCCTCCTGGATGACAAGAGGATTCATGGACTATGATGAGTTCATGGCAGAGGTGACATTTGGATTGGGGGCTTCCATACCAGTGCACAAGTAGGAGGGGATGCTCCTGTTTTCAGGGGCAGATGTCATCTCCTGCTTCTCTTTTCATTTGCTCAACGTCCATGCAATCGTCCCCACTGTCCATTTTCAACCTACTGTATGTAAGGTAAAGCAGCCACCATCGCCTTGCTGTGCCTTAAGGTTTTACTAAGCTGCTCTTTTCTTTTTAAATACTTTATAAAATATTTGTGACAAGCTGGGAAAAGATCTATGAGACACTTACAGTGCAATCCTAACTAACCATAGAGTGAGTGCTCCGCCGGCCTAAGGTGTCGCAAAAGTGCCATAAGGCACTTTTGCTGCTCCTCAAGAGTAAGCAGCGTGGAGGCCTGAGCTGCTAACTCCGTCACCCAGGACCTGCACTGGCCAACCCAGGTAAGTCCTAGGCCAGTCAGCAGGAGAGCATGGGGAGGGAGGGCCGGGGTGGCGAGGGAAGGGGCCATTGGCCAGTTCGTCCTGGGAGGGGGTGGGGATATCGGTGCTGGGTTGCGCTGATATCCAACGCCCCTCCCCAGGCTGGACCAGCCTTACACTGCCTCCCTAGTCGCACGCCAGCTAAAGAGTTGGCGCGCATCTGAGGAGGTCCATTGGGGCCTCCGGCGCTTACACCGGGGGAAGGGGACGAATGTTCCCTTCCCCCGAGGTGAGCCCGGGCTGCACCAGCGCACCCCAACTAGGATGTAGTGCATCTTAGATAGGATCGGGCTGTTAGGCTACATACAACACTGTGTACATTTACCTGGGAGTTAGTTGGACCTCTGAGTAAACATGCTTAGGATTGCACTGTCAATTTTGCATTGTGACTTGTAGGTTCACAAGTCAGACCATTTGTTATGCTTAGAACCTATACTGAAAGATTTTGAGATTGGTGTTAATATGAACTGTCTTGTGAGATGGTTCATTTTGATTATGTATATAAATATTCTTAATAATGATAGTGATAATTTAGATTGAAAGGCATGCATATTTTTTAGAGAAGTGTTCAGGCACTGTGTGGGGTGTGTGTGTGTGTGGTTTTGAGAAAGTATATGCCTATTGGGATTAAAATAAATTAAAGATTTAATTGACGTGAATATGTTTTTTGTTTAGTATTTTTAATTTCACCCTTTTCTCAATTATAGGCAGCCCCACAGTTTCCGGAATGTCAGATATGGATTATCCATTACAAGGACCTGGTTTACTTTCACTCCCCAATCTTCCAGAGATAAGCTCAATTCGGAGAATTCCTTTACCTCCTGAATTGGTTGAGCAATTTGGACGTATCCTAATTACTATAATGCCAGTGAAAACCCTGTTAAATTAGAAGGAGCAAGTCTCACGCCTATTCACTCTAGCATTCTCCTTTTCCTTCAAGATTGTTCTCCCTTTCTCTGCTATCTCTGTGTTTTTATCTCCAACTCTGTTTAACTTTGTTTTCCTCTATTTCTTTCCACTTGGACATGTATTACTGAGAAATGTGTACCTGTTCGCTGGTGTGCATGGCAATCATGACTGAGCAATCTATTTATTCTGCATACGAGTAATTGCTACACTGATGCTTGTAAATATAGGTATTAGTCTTTGTACTTTTACAAATACAAAATTTCAGGCATCGTAAAATGGGGTTTGTATCTTCTCGCTTTCGTGCGTTTACTCCTTAAATCTGGGTACTTCAGATATGCAGTGCAATTGTATGATGGGAGTTTTTCCTGAGATTAGCAGGGCATGGCTGACCATTGACAGCGACATTTTTATGTGGAATTATGAAGATGGGTATGTAGATCGCATTCTCAGAAGTAAATTATTTTTGTAGTGAGAATCGGATTGCTCTGTGTTAGCAAATTTCAGATGAGATGTCTTGTGTAATAATTACATGTTAAAACTCTCGTAATTTTAATACAGGTTTTTTTTTCTGTTTGTTTCAGGGGCGACCTTGCTTATTTTGATGGTCTCAGTGAAACCATCCTTTCTGTTGGACTTGTGAAACCAAAAGCAGGTAAACAGACTGTGCAACAAAATCCTACTGGGAAAAATCACTTGGTCTTAATCGTTTTGAGAACATGCTGCTTTTATTCATACCACTGCTCTCTGTTCCAAATTGGACTTTCAGGCTTTTGTACCGTAAATCAGGGCAGCACTTGTATTTCTGAGATTTCATTGCTAAAATTAGACCAGCCTAATAACTATAGTCTTTTACTGGTCTCTGAGTATTTTTGTTTGGTTAGTCATGTAAATATTTATATACAGTATGGTGTTTTAGAAACATCCAGGATAGCGCTTTCATTCCCTGAAGTGTTACACTGGATGTGACCCAAAGAGTTTTAAAGCGACAAAAATGCACTTTAAGAGCCAACATAATAAAGTTAATGTAACGTCAGCCAATAAGATGGGAACAGTCACAGAAATCAACTAAGTCAGACGTGTACTCCTATGGGACTATTGCATGGCTCACTGTGGTTGGAGGCACTGAGCATTTGAGAGGCATATACAGGTATCGCCTGCTTAACGGTGGGGATACGTTCTGGAAAACCTGTCATATAGTGAAACCGTCATTGAGTCCTCAATGTAACACAGTGGAATTGTAATAGAAAATGAATGATAAACACAGTGTACATTGTGAGTGTAACACAAAGCACAACAAGATTTCTACCTGTCTGTGGAGGGAGAAACACAAACACAGAGTTAAAGAACATTTTTTTTGCATTTAAAATACAGTACTGTAGCTTTAATTCTGTTTACACTTTGGGAACCTCCATCATATATGCGGATTGTCATTAAGCGATCCGTCATTAAGGGGGACACACACACCTGTATGTGTTTTTCATGGTCTTAGACCTTAATTATGATGGTTTGAAAACTTGGGCTGAGGTACTCTACACACTTAGTAGAAAGTAAGCCTCAGTGGACACAAGTGGTTTACTTCTGAGTATATACAGGATTGTGCTTTTGGAAAGGAGAATCCAGTAACGGGTATGCTGACAACTTGTCTTTTGGCTTCTTTATTCCCAGGAATTTTTCAACCGCATATTCGGCACCTGCTGGTTTTGGCGACTCCTGTGGATATAGTCATTCTAGGACTCAGCTACGCTACATTGCAGTCAGGTAATTCTAATTCTCTTTTAAAACAAAACTGTACCAGATTGCTTTCTTTTATAAGTAGACTGCCAGCCATTGTATGCAAAGAGCCACTGGAAAAGATACTAAGCTGAGATGAACAGGGACAGTAATTGGCGTCGCTAGGGCGTGGCGGGCTGCTGGGAGTGACGCGCAGGGAGGGGGTAATGTGCCCGCTCCCCCCTTTACCCCCCACTGCCGCCAGGTACGACCCGATCGCATCTTCTTCAGCCACCTCTTGCGATTGGGATCGTTTCCCCCCCCCCCACTATAGATTAATCTAATCTTTAATACCTACACATCTCTGCAGTCAAATGCTAAGTATTCTTCCATTATGCCCTCAGAGATTATCACTCCATCTTCTCCTTCTTCATTCTCCACTATGCACAATTCAGGAGGCTTTGAAAAGCTGTCTTCTTTATGAATAGGAGTAACAGAAAAGGGAACTTTTCTGCCCCAAATACTAAACCTGAACAAAACAGAAAAGGACAATTATAAATTAAAACCCATTCCAACAAGACTTCATAGTCTATTTATCAATAGTACAGTAGAACCCCCGGTATCCACGGAGAATACGTCCGTCCCGTCCCCCCCCCCCCCCCGCAGATACTGGAAACCATGGATAAAAGGGAACACCCATTGCGCCCCTCCCATCACGCAAATGACTTACCAGCTTGTGATTGCAGCCTTCCTGGGTCCAATGATGCCAGGGGCCGACCTTTTAGCAGTGCCGCTTCTGCCGAGGCATCTCTTTGCAGAGCACCTCTCAGCTGCTGAGTTGCAAAGTGATGCCTCAGCAGAAGCACTGCTGCTGAAAGGGCGGCCCGTTTTAATTGGGCTCTCTCATATCTTGAAAATATGATCAAGATTTGCATAGTTACTCTTCTGTCATTTGCCACTAATGAATTCCTAAGTCAGGAAAAAGTGTTTATTTCTGGTCATCACCTGCTTAATGACATCACTTTCTGCTTAATGATGTCACTTCCCACTTAATGATGTAATTTTCGGCCCTCAGCAGGCACCATGAATGGTATTCGGCCCACTGTATGAAACAAGTTTGACACCCTGATCTAAATATCCATAATGCAACAGCTTCTATTATTTTCTATTAGGGGGGCAGAAGCGGGGGGGGCAGCAGCAACATCATGGGGGTGACACGGTGACCTCCCACCCCTAGTGACGCGCTGACCTCCCACTGGAGGTGACACGAACCCTGACAGTCTCTGTCTCCCTGCTTATGAGCACCATTTTAAAAAGTGCCTCTCTGCCCGGTTTGCAGGAGTTAAATAGCTCATTGTAGGTTTGTCTTATTTCATGAAATGGATCTAATTGCAATATCTATCTACTTAAACAATAAATCCACAACAAATGATCTGCTTTTTTAACCCAGGTTCTGGAGCTCTCAATGACAGCTTGTCTGGTGGAATGCAGCTTCTCCCAGATCCTCTCTACTCGCTCCCTACTGATAACACATATCTGCTGACTATAACCTCTACCGAAAATGGGCGCATCTTTTTGGCTGGCAAAGATGGTTGCTTGTATGAAGTTGCTTACCAGGTCAGTGACGTCTACTGGAGATGAAGCTTTTATGTTTATTGGGAAGGGGATGGACTGTTCTTCTTGCCTCACTTTTTCTAGATTTATATTGCGGTTGCTTATTTGAAAGATCATGCTGAGTTTCTGAATGCAGACATATTAGCCTACAGTCCTATTGATCTGGAAAACATTTTTATTGCTTGCAAAGAACGCTCTGAAATGGATCTCAACATTAAAGATTGTGATAAAGAACCGAATGCTGTGTTATTGACGTAGGTAGCGAATATAGAAAGTTGCCTTTTCTCACGGGGGAGAACGGCATCCTCTGATGGAGTGCTCTTCCCACTCACCCCAGAGAAACGGATAATAGCTATGTAAAGGCCAGCGGGTGGTGCAGTGGATTAAACCGCTGAACCATGAGCTGTCGATCGAAAGGTCGGCAGTTCGAATCCGCGACGGGGTGAGCTCTCGTTGCTTGGCCAGCTCCTGCCAACCTAGCAGTTCCAAAGCATGTTAATGCGAGTAGATAAATAGGTACCGCTTGTGGGAAGGTAAACAGCGCTCCGTGTTCCAGCTGCATGCTACGCGCTGCGGCAAGGAGAGTCATGCCGGCCACATGACCACGGAGGCGTCTTTGAACAACGTTGGCTCTTCGGCTTTGAAATTGAGATGAGCACCACACCCTAGAGTCGGACACGACTGGACTTAATTGTCAGGGGTCACCTTTACCTTAAAAGTCTATGTAAATGAAGAACTCTTAAGGCCCATGGAAGGAAGCCACTCTCCCTGTTTCATCCCTGTCTTGCTCCAGGGGAAAAGGACCACAATGGCCTTATTAGTCAGCCACCATTCAGAAACAAAGAAGGAAAGAGAAAAGCTAATGATGGTTTAGTTAGCTAGTTGTTAGTCATTATTTGGCCTATGAATGAATTATCTAGAACAGTGGTTCTCAAACCTTTAAGCACCAGGACCCACTTTTTAAATTGACTATTGGGACCCACCTAGCTTTATGAGGCGCTCAAACATTTATCTCCCTATATTTAAACAAGCTTGCAAACTGCGGGAGCTCAGCTGTTTGCTGAGTAATTAGCAGCTATCTTGCAAACTACAGGAGCCCAGCTTTTTGAAGGGCAATTAGCAGCTATCTGATTTTTGAATAGTCTCAGGGCTTGTGGCAATTACTTACCTGATCTTTCCATCACCTGGGACCCACCAGAAATCAGATTGTGACCCACTAAGTGGGTCCCGACCCACAGTTTGAGAAACACTGATCTAGAATGAGGGTGTTCCCCTGAGGGCTCCCTATCCTGTCACCAGCATGGCCTCTCCTGATAAAAAGGCCAAGAATCCTGGAGACCTCATGCCAGTTCCAAGGCTGGCAAGAAGGACCAACAGCACCACTAGAGAGACCAGATCATTCGTCCATCTCGCATTGTCTACAGCGCATTGACCAGCAGTGGCTCTCTATCATTTGGACTTTCCTAGCTCAACCTGGAGATGTCAGGGGTTGAGCCTGTGATCTTCTGCATGCATAGCATATGCCCTAAAACTGAGCTAAGGCTCCTCCCCAGTATAAGTACAGAATGCGTTTTTGTTATGACAACAGCTAAAAAAATGCTGTTAGATGTGTCATTGAGCTGTACTCTATATCTGGCATCAAAGTGGTCTGAGGACTGGCAAGGATTTGCGAATTGGCGTGCAGGTTCAGACTGATTGTTTGAAACAGAGATGGCCAGCCAGTTGTTCATTCCTGTTTTAAATTATGATGCATCTTCTTTGAACTTCTGAATTCACTGATACCAAGATAAAGCGAGCAAAATAATTTATTTAATTCTAACACTTTCTTGTTTTTGTAGGCTGAAGCAGGATGGTTCAGCCAACGTTGTAGGAAGATCAATCATTCAAAGAGCACCCTTTCTTTTCTTGTTCCCTCGTTGCTCCAGTTCACGTTTTCAGAAGATGGTAGGTAAAGCTTAATCCGTAGATGAAATGCTACCAGTAAAACTCAGATGCGCTCAATGACATTTCTATACCCCCCCATGGGGGGCCGCCAACACGACACCTCCCCACGTGATGCCACAAGCCCTGCCCCTGGGGGGGGTGACGTCACTTTCGCCGCACCGCCGCCGAATTTTCTGGGATGTACCTAGCCAGGGAGGGTGGGAGGGCCAATCCTCCCGCCCTCCCAGGCTCTGTGCGGCCTAAAAAAGGCCGCGAAAACACAGGGGGGCGCAGCGAATGTGCACTGCTCGACAACGACGCCCAGGCGCTCCCACCCCCCCAACGGCGCCTCTGGATGCGCTTAGAATTTAGATGATATAAGTTACAGATGCCTGACCCCTTCTGAAAATCGGATGTTTTTATATAGATTCATAAATCCATACATGGATTGCTTTTGTTCAAACGCCAAGCCATTAAAACTATAACCTTTTTATTGCTAAAGCAGTTTACCCTTACAATAAATGATGCTGAGTAATGTGTAATAAGTAACTCTGCTGAAGCTTGAATTTGATATTGCTTATTTAGTGTGTAGGTGGGAGAGGAGAGGAGGCTGGATAATCGTGGTGGTTGTTTGGTAGCCCAGCAATGGCTTCTGGGCAAAACCATGTTATGAATGAAATACTTTTTCTACACACATCATCTTATCTTTTAATGGGCTTTGAACAAAAAACCCAATGTTTTTAATTTTTAACTTTTATAGATCCCATTGTTCAGATTGCCATTGACAACTCCCGAAACATCTTATACACACGCTCTGAAAAAGGTGTGATACAGGTATGACTTTTGCAATTGTTCTCTGACTTGCTGATGTGCACAAAAATTGTTTCCCTATTTTAACTTTTTTATATTGATTGATGTAGAGCAGAGCTTAATTCTAGCCTTGCATGCACATTTTCAGGGGGTAGTTTCCCTTTATCTGTTCAAGTTATTTTGCACACTTTTCTCTTTCTCCTCTCCACAGCATAAGATTATCCTCTTTCCTTTTCCTGTCAGTGTTGTGTCTATTTAAATCCTACATTGTGCTTACATTGAAGTTAATACGATTTTCATGAAAAATTAGTAACAGGATTGTATCCTTAGTTCTGGATCTGTTTGCCTTGCAAATATTCTGCAAATTCCCCCACTCTGCAGCCTTTCAGTTGGGAATCTCCAATGCCATTCCCTGTTCTGCATTAGTAGTTTGTACATTTATCCCGTAGCTTCAGAATCTTAATGTCTTGTCATCCCTAATTTTCCATGTTCTGGGCTCCCATTAATGCTACTTCTGATTCTCTACTACAGTATATTAGGCTTATTCTACAGTCCAAACTGCATTTGGTTAAAGTGGACTCCATTGTATTTTCATCCAGTGAGCTACTCATCTTGGGAACATGAAGTGGGAGCTATCCTTTCTTGTGAGAACTAACTTGTCTTTTGACAATAGTGAACTAGAGTTTGCAGAATAGCGGAATAATGCCATTTGAATTTATTTTAAGTTCACTAAAATGGTATGATTGAATTACAGGTTTATGATTTAGGTCCAGATGGTCACGGGATGACAAGGATTGCTTCTGTTTCCCAGAATGCAATTGTGTCTGCAGCTGGAAAGATTGCCAGGTAAAATGTCTACACTAGAATAGAGCGCTCGAGCAGTTTGTCTTGCTTGTTACATTGCATATTTGGGATTAAAGTCTGTCAGGTATACATGAACCATTGTCTGGGTTTTCTTTTAGGACCATAGATCGTTCTGTGTTCAAACCTATTGTTCAGATAGCAGTGATTGAAAATTCAGAGTCTATAGATTGTCAGTTATTGGCTGTCACTCATGCAGGTAAGAATTTAGTATCATCCTCTTCTTTATTGCGAAGTACCCACAGAGTTTTTAAAAATACTTGAGCATATTTATCTGACAGCACAATCTGACTTAACTTTTGTGCCGGTGTAATCAGCGGCGCAGTGAGAACGGGAGGCCCCAGAACGGAAAAGGGATTCAAATCCCCTCCAAAAGAGGAATTCAAAGGAGATTTGAATCCCTTTTCCGTTCTGGGGCCTCCCGTTCTCGCTGCGCCGCTGGTTACACCGGCACAAAAGTTAAGTCCGATTGCGCTGTGAGGCTTATAGTATTAACAAATATTCTTGTGTTGCTTTTTCTCTTAGGTGTACGGATGTATTTTAGTACATGCCCATTTAAGCATCCTTTTGCTCGTCCTTCAACATTAACATTGGTTCACATCCGCCTTCCCCCAGGATTTTCAGCTGCTTCTAATGTGGAAAAGCCATCAAAGGTGCACCGAGCTCTTTATAGCAAAGGTAAGTTGCAGGGACGAGGTTTTGTCATTTTTTAAAGGTTCCTTTAACAAATGTAGCCACTCTTATGTTGGAGAGAGCATTATGAGTTGTGAGATTTGACTTTAGCATAGGCGTCTACCACAGTTTAATACATTCTCCTTCTGTTGTCAGGTGTTCTGCTAATGGCTGCTTCAGAAAACGAGGATAATGACATTCTGTGGTGTATTAATCATGATTCTTTCCCTTTCCAAAAGCCAATGATGGAAACACAGGTAATTTTTTTCTTATACAGCAATTCCTCACTTAAAGTCATAGATAGGTTCCTGGAAACTGAGCCGTTAAATAAAGCAATGTAAAACAAACCAATTTTCACCCGCCGGCTCAGTGATGCTCTGGAGGGCTCTGGTGTACGCGCAGCAAAGCCGCTTCTGGGTTCCTTGACTTTGTTCTTGCCTCAGAATGCCTTGCAGAAGCTACCTGCAAGGCATTCTGGGGCACAGATAGGACCCGGAAGTGGGTTGTGAGCCTGATGCGACCCGGAAGTAGCTGTAGCCACAGATGATGTTAAAGCGAAAAGATGGTAAGTGAGGACTTGCTGTATTGCTATATTAGTTTGAAAGCAATTGTTTACTTTTCTTTAATATTAATCCACCTTAAGCTGAACATTCCTTTGGAGCACTCAGCTTCTGCAGGCCTGTAGCATTTCATATCTTCTCATCTTAGGCTTACCAGATCGTCGACCGGGACGGAGCGATCTACCCTGAAGGGGCTGGGCGCGGGGGGGGGGCCAGAACACGTCGCATTCTGGGTCCCCCGCGCCCCGCCCCTTAAGGGTAGATCGCTCCGTCCCGGTCGACGATCTGGTAAGCCTATCTCATCTCCACCACACCTGCCCCATTTTGATGTCGTTGCTATTGCAATGAGATTCTTCCCTATATCACAAGTTGTGCCCTGTTTCACGGCTGTCTGATTTTGGCATAAATATTCTTGAAAAATTTCAGCTATAGACTTCTGACGAGAAGGACATCCTTTGCAGGTCCCATTCTCTCAGCAGGTACAGGATTTTATGCTGAATAATAGTCGGAGCTTTCCTATTAGTAGTACTAACTAGTGGTTCTTATTGCTGTTGAGAGAGCTCTTTGCCTGCTCGCCTTTTCTTAAACATTGTCCTCCATTATTTTTGTTTTCAAAATAGTGTTTTTCCCCCTCTGGATCTTTGGTTATTTTGAATAGATCTCCTGTGGCAGGAGAAAAAAAATGATACTAAATAGTAGTCAATTGCTGTGTATAATACAAGTTCCCCAAAGAGCTAGTCTTGCATACCCTTAGGGGTACAACCCTATCTGACGTCATGGACTGACTGAGCTAGATGGAATGCCAAAGTGACTTGCACTGATGCAGGTATGCTGGTCTCCACCCTGTACCAATGCAGCCAGAAATCCTGACCCCCACACCAGTGCAAAGAATGCAGGCAGGCAGCCAAGCTGCACCAATACAAATGCACAATTGCAGCACGTCTACATTCTCCATAATGTCTGGACTAGAAGTCTGTATTAACCAGTGCAAGGCTTTACTCCTAAGTCACTCGCGTTAACTTAAATCTCAAGGCTCACTTCACTCCGCAGTCTCATAAGGGCGAACAACACAAATGCCCCCCCCTCCATACCTGTAAATGATAGGCGTATAAAGAGCCACCACCCATGTGGATACAGTAGCTCCCGAGCCCCCTGAATCCATGAATGCTTAGACTTGCATCCTGTGTCAAGATATGGGAACAACCTGTTCCCCAGGCATGGAGCAGGGTAGCAAGCACAGAGGTCCCAGGTGAACAACAGAACTAGTTCAGCACTTAACTAGCTTGCACAGATGCAGGCAAGAGTTCAATGGCAGTCAATTTAGGTGACGCATAAGGACTAGGCTGCAGGTTGGCACTATATAATTTCTTAATCTCTTATTTCAGACAACCACACCCGTTGATGGGCATTCTTGGGCTCTTTCTTCAATAGATGAACAGAGAGTTCAGAAGATTATAACACCGTTAAATAAAGACCAAATTCCAATAACTGACTATCCAGTAGTTGTACAACAGCATATGTTACCACCAAAGAAATTTGTTCTCCTTTCGGCACAGGTATGTGATACAGTTGTTCAATTTCAGATTACTTTCAGATGACTTCTCGGATTTCAGAACCTTTATTGGCATATAACCAGATGACTTCTTTATTAGTTCCTGCTACTATCCTGGAGTTACTATAACATACTACCATTGACTCTTATGAAGAAATGGCGTTGTTGTTAGTTATTATAGTTATATACTTCTTTTCAACAAAAAAGGTCACAAAGCATTTTACATAGCAAAATAAACAAATGTGTAGTTCCCTTTCCTCAGAAGGCTCCCCATCTCAAAAGGTGCAGACACAACACCAACAAACAGCCAATGTAAAAGAAGCTATGCTGGGGGGGGGGGGTGAATCACAACAGTTGCTTTCTCCCCTGCTAAATATAAAAGAGCACTGCTTTAAAAGGCACCTCTTTGCCCAATTAGCAGGTGTATTTCGCTAATTATTCATTATGCCCTTCGCCAATATATATCCTCTTCCTCCTGTGACTATTCTTCTGAACCTTTTTTCTTTAAAATAACCTTTTAGGGACATGGCATTTCTTGTGTTTGGGTTTCTTAAAATGTAAGGACGTCTCTATGTTTGAGCAACAGCTATGGGGGCTTTTCTGGACTTCAGACTGTGTCCTAAGCTTAGTTAGTCTTGTCTAAGTCCCATTGAAATCAGTGAGACTCATGACTGCCTGCATGCATCCCCTATTCAAGGGCAGTCCCCAAGTAGAGTGTAATTTACAGTAATCCAACCTGGATATAACTGGAGCATGGGCAGTTGTGGCCAGGTCCAACTTCTCCAACAGCTGCTGTACCAGAAGTTGGAAAAAGGCATTCCTGGCTACTGCCACTACCTGCACACAGGTGCAGTCTCTTTTTAGTACTATTTCACAAAGCACTGAAATTTAAACAAGAGTCAAGGCTAATCCTGGGCTCAGATCAAGCCATTGTAATTTTAAATGTCATGGAATGTATTTTATTATAGTTGTCATGGCAGTATGTAGATACTCCGTGTTTTGGTTTGGAAAATTAGGTTCACACAGTGCAATCCTGTGTACGTTTACTCAGAAGTAAGCCCCATTGTATTCAGTGGGGCTTACTCCCAGGTTAGCATGCATGAGATTATGCTGTTAATAACTTGTAAGGTAGTAAAGATGAACAAGGAAAGTACCATAAATGTTTTGGCTAGTAAAAATACTATAGAAATTTCCACCATTTTTTTAATATAAAAGTAGATCTTTTATTTTGTCTTTAGGGGAGTTTTATGTTTCATAAACTCAGACCAGTAGATCAGCTGCGACACCTTTTTGTGTGCAATGCAGGAGGTGATGGAGAAGAGATTGAAAGATTTTTCAAACTACACCCGGTAAGCCTTTTCAACTTGCTCAGAAATGATGCTTAAAATTGTCATCTGTGTTACATGTCCTATTTCTTGTAATTTGTTGTTCATTTTTGGTATTTGCTAACTTCGCTGCAACTGTGGTCATGGTTTCCTAACATTTGTGGAAGGTTAGCCTGACATGTGCAAGTGGGACGTCTCCTTTGGTGACTGAAAAAGTAGCTCTGTGTATGCTCTGATCTCACTTTGCTATGGCTCTAAGTGGGAATCCAGCATAAGTTCTGGAGGCTCTTAGTCATGCTGTTGTATTGTGCAAGCATTTGAAGAATTCTGATTTGCCCACAATGTTTGTAATTTACAGACCATGTTAATATCAAATTGTGTTATTTAGGAACATACCAGTAACCTTGCTGGATTAATCCATTTAGTCCAACATGCTGCCTCCATTAGTAGCCAACCATATACCTCTCATCCAGAAGTTCACAAGCAGGGCATAACGATGACAGCAATCCCCATTGTTTGTCCTTGATATCTGATAGTTGGCAAGGTGCTGCCTAGAAACAGAGTGTCTATTTAGCTTTCATATACCAGTGGATATTAGCTGCCCTCCATGAACTTTATCTAATTTTGTTTCAGCTGTCCTTGTTAGTGGCCATCACCATATATTTGTGGTAATAGCCTGTACATTAATTATGTGTTGCATTGAAGTAGCAAGACAGTTAAATATTTGCTCTTGACATTCATGAGCCTTTCCAGGTAAGCATGCTGACTCTAATCACTTTATCACTTTATCTTCTTAGTGTATCTTTCTTCACCAGTCATTCTCATGAGTCATTGGTTGCCGGTTGCTTCTCACACTCTGCAGCTGTCTATATATTGATTATAGTAGGTTGTCACCCACAGACACACACCAAGACATTCTCATCTTCATTCCAACAACACATTCTTTCCCACATTCTGATGCTAAAACAGCACAGCGTTGCGCTACAGCTACTCAAGACACCACTCCAAAATCCAGAACTTGTGTGTATTGTCTTTGGGGTGTGTGAGACTGTTGCACTGTTACTGTGAAAAGAGCATCTGATCACTACAGTTTCTAATATGGGGGAAGGGACACACACATCAAATCTAACCACCCAAGGCAACAGTTAAAAATTGCAGGAACTAATGATCACTACTTGAAGAAGCACAGAGAGTATTTTTGGATGTTTATCTTCTCCTAATATCTATTTTGTCGTCTTTTTTGGCAAATATTGCACAAACAAGACAGATCAAAGGCATTTGCTGCCTCTTGGGATCCAATGGCATCTTTAATGGGCTAAATTATATGTAGATTCTTTTTCAAACTGATGTGCCAAGATGATACTGTTTCATTTTTAAAAAATGTAAAAATGGTGGTTGATCTTGAAGGTCATCAAAAATGCTGCACTTGCATGACTGCAGATGCTTGTGTTTAAGCCATAGCAAAAGAATCTTTAGTTCAAATAAAAGAATAAAGAGCATTGCTGGAGCAAATGGGTTGTTTTGAACTTTTTCCTAACAGTGCTCACCTGAGATTGTGACTATCATTTATTCACTGTAACATTTGCCTGAGCAAATGTTAACTCACGGAGTTGTTCTTTTATGTCCGTGTTTCTCAAACTGTGGGTCAGGACCCATTTGGTGGGTTGCAACCTGATTTCTGGTGGGTCCCAGGTGATGGAAAGATCAGATAAGTAATTGCCACAAGCCCTGAGGATATTCAGAAATTAGATAGCTACTAATTGCCTTTCAAAGAGCTGAGCTCCTGCAGTTTGCAAGATAACTGCTAATTACCCTGCAAGCAACTGAGCTCTTTACTTGTAAATAAATAAATATATTTATTTATTTATTGATCACCTTTTTTTTAAGTCTCGTACAGCTAGGTGGGTCCCGATAGAGTGTCATTTTAAAAAGTGGGTCCCGGAGTTAAAAAGTTCGAGAACCACTGTTTTATGTTATGACACTTTTAACGACGTTTAGTACAATCCTAAGCATGTTTGTTTGACAGTCAGTGTGCATAGGATTGTAGCCTGAACATTTTTTTCCTAGTTGGATGCCTAATCATGTTACAACTTAGTGTGGTATAGAAAACTGCAGTGGCATCCTCATCAACCTTTGTGTTGACCGCTAAATGCATGCCTAAATGTTCCTTTTAGGTTTCTCCTTATTGCCCAGGATGGCTCCTGGACTCTAGAACAGGGGTTCTCAACCTGTGGTATGGGTACCCCTAGGGGTACGCGGACCTCTTGCTGCGGGTACGCCAAGCCCTGCCCCTTATCTGCCCCATCAGCAGCTAATTAAGTGTTAATTAACATGGATTTTCAATTTTAATTATTTTCAGAGCCCTTCTGTCTCTCTGATTTTGGTTTTGGGCTTATTTTTGAACTTTGGAAAATGTACTTTGGTGGGGTGGGGGAGGGAGAATATTAGAATATTAGAACTATGTCATGGTTGTCGCTTTACTGATTTCTCACAGTGATGGTTTTTACAGGAGGAGCAGGCTTGTGCTACCTGCCTCATCCTTGCCTGCTCTGCTTCTGCTTGTGATAGAGAGGTATCGACTTGGGCCACCCGAGCGTTTTTCAGGTAACATAATTCACGTTCCTATTATTTCAGTATGTAAAGATCTCTTGTATCCCAGCAGCAAAGGGACTGTGTTTGAACTGTGGCTGATTGAGCAGCAATATGAATTGGTTCTGGTTTTATAATTGTATGAAAATGACCTTTTTGGTACCTAATTAGTACATACACCATCTTTGCATTTGTGTGTTAATTTTGGCAAGTAGTTAAATTTTTAAGCCCATTAGAAACCATCTAAAAATAGCTATTTATTTAATACTTGACTGTATTTGTTTGGGCAGAGTTGCTAAATTGAGTTTTCAATCTGGTAACATCTCAGGTACGGTGGAGAAGCGCAGTTGCGGTTTCCATCTATCCTTCCTCCGCCAAGTAATGTAGGATCTACATTGGGCTCTCCTGTTCTACCTGGTAAGTAATGAATGTGGCTATGGTGTAATTTGTGTCCACCTTGGGGCATGAATTTCTTTTTCATTTTTGTTTTGCTTTGTTCTTATTTTTGCAATACTCTCCATCCTTTTGTCGTCGTCGTCGTCGTCCCCCCCCATAGCTTTTGTAATGTTCCCAGTGTCAGAACGTTTTCACTATAATTGTTGTCGTGAGTGAGAAGTACAGTTACAAGGACGTATAGATGCCTTGGTCCTCCTGGAAGGAACTGAAATTGACTTAGGCTGCAGACTTCTACATACCTGAGAATAAGCACCACTGAACACGGGGATTTACTTCTAAGTAAACATGTGCAGCATGACACTGCTGGTGCTTCAAATTGTTTGGACAGGCAGAAATCAATTTATAGTATCGACTTTGGTGATCTTTAAGTAGCGCCTAAGTCTCTCGCTCTTCCTCTTAGAGATATCATCCTTGCACTGGAAGAGTGCGAGCGGAAAATGAAGCTATTTGTTAAAGAGCTCATCTTTCCTTTTTGCCCATTCTTACTGTTCAGATATGCCCTCTTATTTCTGTCAGTCTGTCTTGGACTGTAAACCCTCCAGCCAGGGACTGCGCATCTCTTCTCCCACTGTTTGTGGGAAATGATTACTGTGTAGGGAGAAGAATAAGAAGTGTACTAAAAATATACAGAACCCCAAATGTTGCCTGGGTTGAGTCGGGGTCTCTTCTTCCCTCAGGTTCCCCCATGCCTGCTTCTAGCTCCTACCCAGGTTCGGGCTTTTTGGCAACACCAGCACAAGGTACTTTCTCTTATATAAAATACATGTTTTTACTTGCATGTGAATTGTGTGCAAATTTTAATGTTTATCATGTTGATGTTCCAGGTTTACAGCCTCTTACTATGTCGACTCCGATGTTTGGTTCAGGTAGCAACATATCTCAGCCTGGTGGCCTCATGGGCCCAGAGATCGTGTTTTCTGGAAAGCACAATGGCATCTGCATATATTTCTCTCGAATTATAGGGTAGGTTAGTCATAGAAAGTCTACAATTGAATAGTATTTGTGTTTTTGTGTTTGTGTTTACTCTGTGTAAAGCACTATGCACCCTGTTGACATTATGTAAATAAAATGATATATTTGACTGGACTGTACACGATGTAAAGTTCTTAATTTCCATTGATCTCAATGACAGAGAGGTAAACTTTTTTCCATTATTATTATTACTGTTAATAATATTTATAATATATAATACCATATTGTCCCGAGTATAAGACGCACCTGATTATAAGCCACACCCTTAAAGTTTGGTGCTATTAAAAAAACTTTAATTAAATCACTGGCATTAAATATATGCCAGTGATTTAAACGAACAGTGCAATCCTGTGCATGTCTACTCAGAAGCAGGTCCCACTGTTCTCAATGGAGCTTACTCTCAGGAAAGTGTGCACAGGATTGCAGCCTAAACCATTCATTGCCTGGGGAGGGGGGATGAAAGTGTATGTGATCTTGCTTTACAAGAGGATACAAAACCCAGCAGAGCAGAGAACGAAAATTAACAACTTATTGCAGCCTGGAAAGGGTTACAGCCTGTACAGGGGAGAGGTGTTTTGTGCCCTGCAGGGCAGAGAAGGACGGAGCTGAAAAGCAGGCGCTACAAAGACGTAACAACTTGTTGCAGCCTGGAAAGGGTTACAGCCTGTACAAGGGAGAGGTGTTTGTGTTAGCGTGAGCCGCTGCTGCATCTCTGCAAAGAAATCTCAGCCAGAAGCATTGTCTCAGTCAGCAGCGATAGACCGCATCTCCTCTTAGTCTCGGCTTCTTCCAGCAATGTCTCACGTTGTTCTCACCATTTTATTTTATTTTTTATTTTTGCAATGGTGCAAGTATACAACGCACCCCTAGTTTAAAAAGTTAAATTGGGGGGGGGAGTGCATTTTATACCCGGGACAATACGGTAATAATAATAATTCACCTTTCTCACTTCAGGGACTCAAGGCAGCTTACGAAGTATTTAAAAACAAGCCAATACAAAACTTTGCTTTAAAAAAGGCAAGGAAAACAAACCCACGGCCATATGCAACAAAACATCAAAGAGCGTGAGAGATCATAAAAGAAAACAACTATGAGAAGAGCCGGTCTTTAGCCTCCAGTAAAACACTGCCAAGGACAGAGTCGTGCATGCTAGAGGGCAGGGAATTCCATATTGTGAGCCACTGCTGAGAAGGCTTTCCTGCATGTCACCATCCACCACACTTCAGCGGTGGTGAAATATTTCAGCAGTGGTGAAAAGATTCATATGGAGGAAGGCAGTCCTTTCATTAGAGTCCGTGGGACTTGTAGCACAATCCTAGGCATGTCTATTCGGATGCAAGTCCCATTGAGTTCAATGGGACTTACTCCCAGGTAAACGTGTATAACAATGTTTCCCAAATTTTTTCAACCTGGGGCTCCCTTGACCATTGGCGACCATTTGCTGCGGCTCCCCATTACATTATCTTGATGCCTGCCAATTGGCCTTGCACTGTTTTCCGAGAGGATTCCGTGGCACTCCAGGCTGGTTTCCGCAGCTCCCCTGGGAGCCACGCCTCCCAGTTTGGGAACCACTGGTGTATAGGATTGCAAACTGAAATAGACTTAACCAGCTGAATCATGCTTATTGGGTTGGATCAAGACTTGCGCAAATAGAAGGAACCCACCTCTCACATGCATAGTAGTCCCCTGCATCCCCCAAGAAGCCTCTTCTGAGGGCAGGAGGACCCTTTAAATGGTAGAATGCAGCACAGGGGAGCTGTGGAGAGGAATTCCTGGAAATTGGGTGGAGAGTGGAAACTCCTTGCAGTCACAAAAGGTGCTTCCTCTTTTCCCCCAAATTCCCATTCCATTCCACCTCCATTCCTAAAGATCCCTGATCTGTAGGAGAGACTTGGAGGGGGCCTAGGGGACTGTGGGGAGGAGGGGGCAGAACATTCTTGAGCAAGCTTTCTTCTGTGGTCACACAAGGTTTGAATCCAATCTATTGTGTTTTGTTTTTTTAAAAACATTGTAAATGTTGTAGTTCTAAAAGAGAAGCATTTTTTGTGACTGTCAAGATGTGGAACAGTGAAAACCATGTGTGTTGTTCCTTCACTCATATTTTTGGTACAGCAATATAAGGAGATACACATGCAAATTAGGCCATATGGTGCATTCTGTCTTCTCACTCTTATGGTGCATTCTGTCTTTTCTGCAATATCTTCAAGTAAAAGTGAAATATACAGCTCCCCTATGTCATGGCAAGCTGAATGTAATGCTTGCAGAAGCTTGTGCAACTGTTGGTTTTGTTAGGCTACTCATGATAGCTCAGTGAAATGGACTGAAGCAGGTCCAAATTATAGCCCAGTTGGGATGGAGGAGTTTCTCCAGGAGTATGAACAGTGAAGAATATATGCATGTGTTGAGCACATAAGAAGTACCCCAAATTGTACAGTAGGAGAGAAAGGAAGACTGTCTGTCTGCAAATAAGAGAGAGTGTTTGCAAATAAAAGTTACTACAGTATATTGAAAGATGAACACGTGCCAGATCTTTAGATCCAAACGTTAGATACAGACATGTGCATTTAACAAAAATATTAGATATTTGCATTGAATTGAACTTTAGAAATATGTTAAGAAGAATCTTTTGCTATTAACACAGTGAAATTTTGCTGATGTGGTTTTACAAAGCATTAAAAGTGTGTATTCTTTTGTCACCATAGTTAACAGTGTTTTCTTGCCTTTCAGAAACATTTGGGATGGAAGCATAGTCGTGGAGAGAGTTTTCAAGAGTGGCAATCGAGAAGTTGTAGCTGTAAGTGTTAATGCCTTTTTCTTGTGGAATGTTACCCAAGATTCCTGTTCTGTATATGTTGTTGTTGTTCAGTCGTTAAGTCGTGTCCGACCCTTCGTGATCCCATGAACCATATCCCACCAGGCCTTCCTGTCCTCCACTATCTTCCTGAGTTCGCTCATTTTCATGTTCGTTGCATCTGTGATGCTGTCTAACCATCTCATCCTTTGTCTTCCCCTTCTCCTTTTGCTTTCAATCTTTCCCAGCATCAGAGTCTTCTCCAGAGAGTCCTCTCTTCGCATTAGGTGGCCAAAATATTTGAGCTTCAGCCTCAGTACCTGTCCTTCCAGGGAACAGTCAGGGTTGATTTCATTTAGGATTGACTGATTTGATGTCCTAGCAGTCCAAGGGACTCTCAGGAGTCTTCTCCAGCACCACAGTTCGAAAGGATCTATTCTTCGGCGCTCAGCCTTCCTTATGGTCCAACTCTCGCAACCATACATTGCTACTGGGAACACCATCACCCTGACTATACGTACTTTTGTTGGCATGGTGATACCTCTGCTTTTTATTATGCTATCTAAATTTGCCATAGCTTTCCTTCCAAGGAGTAAGCGTCTTTTAATTTCATGGCTGCTGTCTCCATCTGCAGTGATCTTGGAACCCAAAAAAGTAATACTGTAGTACTTTTTTATATAGAAAGGATGGTCTCTGTATAAGGGGGAAGCTGTTCCAGCATTTAAAACCTTTTGTTTCTGACCTGTGATTATAAGCTTTTCTTGCTGCAACTTTGAATGTGAAGGAACTTTTTTTGTCTGTGGGATGCATTCAGACATGCAGCTGCTATCCTCTACAGCCTGATATGAGACAGTTCAGGACAAAGTTTAGCACTAGCTTGTGTAGATTGTAGAAAAGCAGTTGTTTCCCAGGCCAGTGTGCATCTGGATTTTATTTGCCTGGAGTCAGATGTGTTTTGTGAACTTACTGATGCAGAATTCTCCGTATATTCTTATGATATTGGCATACATCCATGCACAACTCGCATCTTTCTGTTAAAAGTGGTCAACATTCTAGATATCCACATTCCGTTAACCTCTTTCTTTTGTAGGTTGAAAGCAGTGTTCCAACACAAGTCCTAGAATCTGTGCTACAAGAATTAAAAGGTCTACAGGAATTTTTGGATAGAAATTCACAATTTTCAATAGGAGCCCTTAGAAATCCTGGGTAAGTCTAAATGTGCTTTATTGTGCTGAGGATAAATAGATCAGGTAGTGACATGTATCCTTTGGGCACTTGTTTTGTATAGGTCATTGGTATGGAAGTTTGATTTGTACTCTAACTCCCAGTTCTTACATTTGGAAAGGGAAGTGGATTTCTATGCTGTTAAATTTTCAGTCTAATAGGTTTATTTCTAACATTATTTCTAACATCTAACAGTTTGAGAACCTCTGCCCTAAATACATCTAGCTAGAAATACAGTCTCTATTTGTAGTTAATTATGGATGCTGGCCTTCTGCACTTCCTGGGGAGTACGTGGGTATGCCTTCCACCACCAGCAGCTGGTTCCAGTGGCAAATCTGGCAAAACACACTCAAGCATCCTTGTGCTTGACCTTGAGAAACGTAGGTTTAATGATGTCATAGGGTTACCCAATTAAATAAGGGGAAACCACCTGGCCACTCCTTCCCACCCCTTTTCCTAGACAGGTGGGTTTGGCTGACCAGTTGCTAGGCACATGCCAGTCTTGGCTAGAAGCTCTTATCGCTGGGAGAAGCCAGACGTAGAAAGAAATATGCACCCAGTCACATGTGATGGTTTGGGAATGGCATTTCAAACAATCTCAAAGAAGCATCCCAAAGTCCCATTGACAAATGGATGTCAAGGGACTAGAAATGTCCAATAGTATGAAAAATAGGCAAAGAATAGGAGGCAAACAGCATCTATCACAAATGGGTTGTATTTTAAGGGCTTCCATTTGTGGAAGAATGTCTGTTTGCGCAGAGGGGAGGGACGTTTTTGCCCCCTTTCTACAGCCCCCTGAAAATCTGTTCAGTGGCGTCACTAGACGCGCGTCACCCTGGTGCGGGGACGCGCGTCACCCCCCCAGGGGCGCGACGTTATAGGCGCGGGGGGAGGGGGCCATCCGGCTCCCCCCGCATCGCGTCGCCCCCCTCCGGACGCTCCGAGGCCGGCCCGGGAGCCGGCCTCGGAGCGTCCGACCCCGTCGGCGCTCCAGGGCCTTCTGAACGAAGGCCCAGGCAGCGCGTCAATCCGGGTATTTCCCGGATTTTCGCGCATGCCCAGACCCGTTTTGAGGGCTTTTTGCCCTCAAAACGGGTCTGGGCATGCGCGAAAATCCGGGAAATACCCGGATTGACGCGCTGCCTGGGCCTTCGTTCAGAAGGCCTTGGAGCGCCGACGGGGTCGGACGCTCCGAGGCCGGCTCCCGGGCCGGCCTCGGAGCGTCTGGAGGGCGACGCGCGTCACGGAGGTGACGCGCGAGGGGGTGCGCGCGTCACCCCATGACGCGTGTCACCCCCTGGCGGCCCGCCCCCCCGCCACGCCCCAGTGACGCCCATGAATCTGTTCCTGACGCTAAGGCCCCAAACACCTAAAGTTGTGTCTAAAATTTTTCTTAAAGTGCTTTTATGTTTTTCTTGAAAGTTTCACCACTCCAGCTAACCTGCAGCAGCGGTTACTTGGCTTAATGCGTCCTGATGGTGGAAGTTCTCAGCAAATGCAGCAAGAGCTCCAGAGAAAGTTTCATGGTAAGTGTCAGGACAGGTACTGGGAGAGAGTAAGCTGATCAAGGGGAGTGGTGCCTATTGGGTAGAGTTCATGCACCCAAAGGTGCCTTTTGGGTAGGGTCAGCAGCTGATTGGGGGAGGGAAGCTGGTAGTTCTATTCATGGTCACCATTCCAGGCTAAAGCGACTAGGCAAAGGAGGGCCATATGGGGGGGGGGAACTCCTCCCAGGAGACCACTGAACCCAGGGTTTCTTAGTTACAATCAAAACCATAGAAATGTCTGGAGCGATCAGACGTGACAACGTTACTGATCTGCTTAAATTGGCTCTAGAAGTAATCAATGGATTGGTTTGACAAATGTTCAGTACACGTCTGAAAAATAATGGAGTCCGAGTTGGATCTGGCCTGTAGGCCCAAGTGCCCAGCAGTGACTTCAGTCCTACATGCTTGGTCCTAGGAGCTCCAAGTGCCTGCTAAGCTCTTCCTCCTTTAATTTACTATGATAGTGGATTATGAGGAGGAGTTTTAACAGTTTGCTAACTCGACCTCCCTGAGGTACTGGAAGTGTTTGTGAGTGTTCAGGTCTGGTGGAGGCCCTGGGAGCCCACTCGTCTGCCCTCATTGGTCAGTTTTAAGAAACAGCGAGAGTGATGGGAGGGTTCCTGGGCTGTGTATGAAACAGATACATTCTGGATTATATCAGTTTAAATGGATGTCAAGGGAAGTGGGGGTATAGTTCAAGCATTCCATTTCTTAAACTATACTCCCCCTGGCCATCTGCAAATTCTTATCTCAAATTCCACCCCATTGCAAATATTAAATAATACCCTTTCAAATCTCTCCTGTGTACAAGCAGTTTTTTATTCCATAGAGTTACAGTTGGGAGGATTCTGTTTAGTTCTGGTGTGTGTGTTGTTTTTGTTTTTGATCTTGCTATATATTCCTTCATCTCCCCCAACATTGAAAGCTGGGTAGTGATGTTAATATATTTACAACCTTGCCAAACCTTTTGGTACAGGTAAAAGCATGGCAAAAGTACTGTTAGGTTTTGGGACCTTGTATTAATCTGTGAGAGTTCGTCCTGAGCTGGTTCCGGGAGGGGCGTGTAGAACGGGAGGTCCTCCTCCTCGTCGACCTCCAGGGTCGCTTGATAGCCCAGCACTTCAAAGGGGAATGCAGGTGAAGCTGGAGGAAACCGGGCGCAGGAGAAGCCAAGGTTCCTATTAGCCTCAGGGAGTCTGGAGGGTGGGGGTTATTGCACCGCTCAAGCCGCCTCTCCAGTGAGTCGTCTGGTCCTGGGCTGGGAAGAAGCAGCGCTCTCCCTAGCCTCTCGGCCGACTGCCTCATCATTGGCCGGAACTCGCTTTATATAGTCCCTGTTCCCTCCGTCCCGCCTCCCCGGTTGACGGACAGGCAGCGGGGCCTATGGTTGCATTCCCTTTGGGGAACTCGGCTGCCCGCCGCCTGGCCGTGGCTCTGGCCCGCCCCGGTATTTTGGTCGTCCGCCGGGTAGGCGGCCGGCCGTCTGTTTGTCCGGCGAGGCCCCGAGGGGCGGCCTCGCTGAGTCTCCCAGGGGGTTTGCTGTCGCCCTCGAGGAGCGACTCTTCGTTCGTCTTCTGCCCCCCGTTCCGCTGGTCCGACGTCGGTGTGGTTGTTGGTGTGTCCAACGGGGTTGGAGTCGGTTGCTGGGATGGCCCCGCGGACCCTGTCGGAGGGTCTCCGTGCAGGACGGCGAGCGGTAGAGGGGAGAGTACGGGTATGGCAGGGCCTCCTGTACATAATCATATCACTGAAATTGCTGAACACTTTTTGTGCCCATGGAATGTGCAGAGACAATACCTGCTACTGGTAAGTCACCCTGGAAACCAGATTTTTTTTCCACTTTTAGGCTTGGTGAATCCTGCCTTGTTGGAGAGGGTTGAAACTCGATGAACCTGGAGATTCATTCCTTCAAGTCATATAGTTCTGTAATTCTGTGTTGCTGTTTTGAAAAGGTTTTGGGCTGCAGGAAACGATGAAGCTGAAAAACGGTCAGGGTGCCAAGTAACTTACTTGCCTGTGTGTTTGCAGCAGAGGCACAATTAGCTGAGAAGGCCTCCCTACAAAGCATCCAGCAGCTTGTTCGCAAGACTTGCCAGGCTTTGGCGCTGTGGAAGCTTCTTTGTGAGCACCAGTTCAATATTGTCGTTGGTGAACTTCAGAAGGTAGGTGTCGTGGCACAGCTACTCTTTGGCCTAGAAAACATGAAACTTTTCCCCTCTAAAACCAGGAAGTTTCTTTCTAGCCAGATGTTCTGGAAATTAGGTAGCAGTCAATGATTTTGTAATCTTCTCAAGCAGAGGTTCCCAACCTTTTTGCGCCGTGTACCACCTTTCCTGAACTCCAGCCCGGTGTGTCCCACCAGGTGTAAGTGCCAATGACGTCATTGGCACTTACTTCCGGGTTCATGGCCGCGCTGGAGCTCAGAAACGCAAGGTAAGAAGCAAGGGCGGGAGAGAGGGCCCTTCCCTGCTCGGGAAGCCCACGTGATTGAGCTCTGCCGGCTCAGCAGAGCTCGAGCCACTGCTTTTTGGGCTCTGGCGTGGAGCAGGCAGCACGACGACTGCTGGCTGCCCTTGTACCACCAGCCTGTGGTCCGCGTACCACAGGTTGGGAACCTGGGTGTAGCACGTTTTTGAGAGATCCCCTACAAACTAGTAAAATCAGTTTTAAATTACAATGGACGTTATGTTAGTTTATTAAATAGGATTTAACGCAAATTCAAAGTTTGCAAATAGCATATAGTGCGTTATTGAAAAACAAATGAATACAAAGCATATAAAAATAGTGCATTGTTTTATTAGCGTTGTTAAAATGGATTTTATCTGTGTACTCACTCAAAATTAGATCGCATATGCTATAAATTGTCTTGATGTTTTTTTGTTCAATGTGAATACAGGAGGATATGCTTTTAAGTCTAAAAAGTGAAATCTAAAAAAGTCCAATTGAAGCTAAAATTGTGGATGTGCTTTCTCACACAGGAATTTCAAGAACATCTGAAGGTTACTACTTTCAGAGACTTGGTAATTAGGGACAAAGAGCTAACGGGAGCCCTCATTGCCTCCCTTATCAACTGCTATATCCGTGACCATGCTGCTGTAGATGGCATCAGTTCACATTTACAGGACATCTGTCCACTGCTGTATAGCACAGATGATGCTGTCTGTTCAAAGGTATGAGTATAGTAAGCAATATGACAAAGGAACAACATTTATTTTTTCTGTACAGTAGTATAGATCTTGTAAACCTCACATTGGCTTATCCTGGAGCTCAAAACTGCACATACAAAAAGTTTTAAAATGCACCAGTTGTCCTTGGAAATGATTCAGAATGAAACTAGTTGATCTTTGCAAACAATTCTAGTTGTTGTTGTTGTTGTTGTTGGCATATACAGTAGTGGAGATCTGGTTTTGCTCCTATTAGATGTTTCTCTAATATGTTCCATTATGACACAATTTTGAGCCTAAACGGATCAGGATTTTGGTTTTTAAGTGTATTTTTTCCACTTGAGCTGTGTGGTATTATCTAGTAAAGTGTACAAGCGAGGCCTACAACAAGATGCTACAGTAGGTCATAAATCCAGTGGAAGGGTGGTCAAGATTGAGAAACCCATTGTACTCTATGGGACTTGCTTCTATGTTAACATGTCCTGGATCAAATCTTTACAATGTGTATTCATCACATATATTAATGTCCGGTCCCGGACTTAACCAGTGCCCTGTCGGGCATCCGCCCGGGACGGGAGAAAGAAGGTGGTGGTGCTGACAGGCCATTCCCAAGCATGGGCACGGCAGATGCCGCTGTGACCGCCCCCTGTAGTATACCCGGGACCCAGAAAAACCAGGTCCCAGCCGTGACCTCCCCGGACGACCGGAAGCACATCGGTCGGGCCAGGGGTGGCGCCACCCCAGTGCCAGGTGGCTGCCCTCAGCGGGCCTCGGGTGGTGTGGGACCCGGGCCCAACACGCCGGCGATGCCACGACAAGCGAGGGATTTCCCCCCGGAAACATCAAGGGGGGACTGGCAACCCGCTGAAGCCAATGGCGGGGTGGCCCTGCAGAACCTCAGACGCCTGGACAGCCAACTGGGGAGTCAAGAAGGCTGCAACACAAAGGATAGTTCAGGAACTGAAGAGAGAGGACCAGCCCCTTTAAGGGATACAGGCTGTGGGAGTGGCCCAGGTGGAGGGAAACGAGGAGGTGGAGTCTCAGAAGGATGGAGAAGGGGTTCATAAAGCGCTGGCTGGCCAGTGATGAGGAAGTCGGCAGTGGAGCTCCTGAATGCTTACACTCGGGTAAAGCATCACAAGACCAGGGAGAGGGGGATTAAGGTACGGTAACCTCCCTCCTTCCTCCAACTCTGAAGCCTTGACCAAGGCCAGACCGGACCCTCCAGTAAGGCCAGGAACTGCCCTTCCTGACAGAGGGAAACCCCACAAATAATAATAATAATATACAGTATGTATATACCACCTTTCTTGGTCATTGGATTTCTCCTCTAATCCAAGGCGGTGTACATGGGCAGGCTTTCCTAACCCCCCTAATACTATTTTTTACAATATATAAATGTCCAATCTTTCATGAACAGCTACATTCCAGGTGGTATCCTTTTGCAGTCTGGCTTTTTTCCACTGGCCATCACCTCCCACACTCTATCGACGCAGCTGGGAGCTCTTATCTCTCCTCATGGAGGCTTTCACAGCTTTTTATCGGCGGTGTGTCTTGAACTTGCCATTCATCGATCTGCGGACTTGCAAAGCGGCGGCTCTACCGACTGAGCCAGACCCCTCTAACCCCTCTGTGACACATGTGTAGGCCTCCATTTCAAAGAATGAAAATACAGTGGATAGCTATAATGGTGGCTCTCTTGTAAATATGACGTTATTTTCTGTGTAGGAAACTTTAGTTTTTGTGTGAAATTATCTTAACTCGGATGGAGAATAAAAACTTTTATTTCTGTTTTTGTCTTACTAGGCAAATGAACTACTACAGCGGTCCCGACAAGTTCAGAATAAATCTGAAAAAGAGAAGATGCTAAGAGAGTCATTGAAAGAATATCAAAAGATTAGCACACAGGTGGATCTTGCCAATGTTTGTGCACAGTATAGGCAAGGTGAGTTGCAAGTTATACAAGCAAAATTGTGCAATTGTGAATTCATGTTGTGAAATGGTTATTGTTTTTTTCAGGTGTAATGCCTAATTATGGTTTGTGCTGACTGGACTTGAAACAATTCTCAATGTATAGACAAACCATGATTATTTGTGTCTTCCTCTTCTCCCTTCCCTGAGAATTCCTGTATCTTATCCAAAATAAAAACTCTGGTTTGTCAGTTCAGATGTAATGCCAAACCGCAGATTCTGCAAACTGAGGTTTGCAAACCAGCTTCAACCCATGGATTCAGATCCTGGTTTAACAGCCACCCACAAACTGTGGGCTGTCAAACAGTGTTGGTTCAGACATTATAACAAAAGCATGGTTCGATGTTATAACTACACTATCTCTCTATGTCAATATGCCGTTGTCTCTGACATTCATTTCAACTATTCCAGGAATATAAAGGAGCTATCTGTTATATTATTATTTTTAATAAAAAGAGAGAACGGAAGATGTATAACTTTCTTTGTTTTAATTCTAGTTTTTACAGTAACATTTCAGGAAGGAACCCAAGCAACTTTAATGATTTACAAATTATTAATTATTAGCTTTCTGAATTGGGTGTAAATGTATAATGTGTTGGCAAATTTGATTATGAGTTCAAATAACCTTTAAATATTCCATAATGCATATTCATTATTTGTGTTTTAGATACCACACCATTCAGAAAATTGGTGATATCTTTTCAATAAGATATTGAAAGGTTTCAAACAAATCTACACGTCTGATTGAAAGTTCCAAAATAGATTCTGCTTTCACTAGAGCTAGTATACACTCTATATTAGAGAGTGTAGTCTGGATATACATATGCTATTCTTGGTTTAAAAATATAAAAGCAATGAAAACTAGAGAAATGTGCACGGCTTTCCTAGCTTTACAAGACTTGAAAAAGGGAAACTCTGAAAAATGTGGGTATGAACCAAGATGCCCTAGAATTAGGGCTTTAAGGAAATAGTGAGGAAATATTATTTCCTTAATAATAATTAAGGAAATATTTCCAATTTATAATTGGAAATACAGTATGTTGTGGTTGTTTTATCCTAAGTTTGTCAGTAGTGTGTGCTGTATTTCTGTTTTTTTGCGTGCAGTGATGCACACAATCACTGTTATGGTGTTTTTCTTTGTAATCTTAAGTGCGTTTCTATGAGGGCGTGGTAGAACTTTCCCTCACTGCTGCAGAGAAGAAGGATCCCCAAGGTCTTGGACTTCATTTTTACAAAAATGGAGAACCAGAAGAGGATGTTGTTGGATTTCAGGCTTTCCAGGAGAGGTACGTTTTTGGACACAGCTGAAAATTTTTCATTCAGTGCAGAGATGTTAGCTGTTATTTACTGGGGCTGTTCATGTGTGGAAATGTAAATTCCAAAATTAATTGTAGGTTGATGTAGAAATAGTTAAATTATTTCCAATGTCTTCATGAAGACACTAGTGAGGTGAGCTGAAATCCTGTTTGAGGAAACAAAAAATATATTGCTAGGTGGTTGATGATGGAGTGTAGGCATTGCTCTGTGTGTGTGTGTGTGTGTGTGTGTGTGTGTGTGTGTGTGTGTGTGTGTAATTACACTTTCTCTCTCTCTCTCTCTCACACACACACACACACACACACACACACACACACACACACACACACACACACACACACACACACACACACACACACACACACACACACACATTTTCCACCCATTAATAGTGTTAGAAAGGTTACATTCATGTTCTGTTCAACACATAACTTAAATGCTACTTATTTTGATTCTGAAGAATATGGTCTGTACTCATCCATAAGCTGTGACCAAATCATGGCAAATATAGATAGACCTGTGCAATGCTTATCTGTAGCTCCTGACAAGTTGTTTTTTAGACACCGATTGTGGCTTTATTACGGGATCACGAGCCATGTAAAAGCCAAGGTTTTTATTTTAACAAAAATAAAAATAAAATAAAATCTTTTTACATGGCTCTTGATCCTGTAATAAAGCCACAATCAGTCTATTGTTGCTGGCCATGAGTCGTTTAAATCATAGTTGTTGTTGTTTTCGTACAACTTAAGACACTTGAAGTGCCCTCTGTTATAAGGACACCAGGCTTGACAGACATTGTGGACTTTATTAGATAAAGAAAATGTTATACAAGAAGTTATTATTTAACACTTGGGTAATGCCATTGTGTTCATGATGGTGTTCATGTGAACGATTCACAGAAAGGTCAAAGTGGGCTCCCAAAGTGGGCAACATGAGTGCAACCTTTCTAACACTAATAACGGATGAAAAAATTATCTCTATAGCTCAAGAATCTATTCCTGTATACTGTTTTCCCCAAATATGTTCTACACTCCAATCTGTTGTGTCTTCTTTAAGAAACAACAGCCAGAGAAAAAGCTTTTGCCATCTTGTAGAAAAGTACATGCACGTGGGTAAATGGAATCGTCCATTATTAAGGACGATTAACATTAACATTGAGATGCAAGGATGGTGTAGTGGTTTGGGTGTCAGACTTAGACCTGGAAGATCCAGGTTCAAATCCCCACTCAGCCACGAAGCTTCCTGGGTGACCTTGGGCCAGTCACTATCTCTCAGCCCCACCTACCTCACAGGGTTGTTGTGAGGACAAAAAGGAGGAGAGGAAATATGTACACTACTCTGAGCTCCTTGGAGGAAGGGCGGTATAAACATGTGAAAAATAAATAAAAATAATAAGGCCTCTGATGTTGCCATGAATGCCTGAAATTTTGCTCAGTAGTGGGGTTCCTTTGACTTTCACAGATTGAACAGCTATAAGTGCATCACGGATACTCTTCAGGAACTAGTCAATCAAAGTAAAGCCGCACCTCAATCACCCAGTGTGCCCAAGAAGCCTGGTCCTCCTGTCTTGTCCTCTGATCCCAATATGCTGAGCAACGAAGAAGCAGGACATCACGTAAGTAACCAGCCAGATGTGCATTGAACTGTCATGACCTCATGAAAGTGTCTTAAAGCAAATCTAATCCCAGTAGCCAAAGATGCACAGAACTGCCTGAGTGTGCTAAATAGGATCTTTTGAATTTTTTTGTTATCCTAGTCTGCTTTTGAAACTCCCTTGAGTTTCACAAGAGGTTTGTCATGTGACGTGCGGGGGGTGGGCTGCTATTTGGGATCCACAAGTCCAAAGCTTCCTTGAGGGCGCTGACTTGGCATACGGTTCTTCAGGTTCAGGCCAATACTTTAAATGTAGCATAAATGTATAGCAAAACATTGTTGCAGCATGACAACTTGCACAAGCACTATTTGTGGGAATTCACGTACAAAGGTGAATTCAGGTACAGAAGATTTTCAAAAGGGCTACAAGTGTAGTAATTACTGTCAGATGTACATTTTTTAAAGATTGAAATAAAACTTGTACTTTCGTACGCACCCTCTGTTTTGAGGTTGTGATTTTATGAAAAATTTTGGAACATCTTTCATTTCCCCCCTCTCTTTCTTTCTAGTTTGAGCAAATGCTAAAACTAGCACAACGTTCCACTGATGAGCTTTTTAGTATTGCTCTTTACAGCTGGCTGATTCAGGCTGATCTCTCAGATAAGTTGCTGCAGGTAAGATCATGGCCCAGCTTTGTGAAACACAAATAATATTTTTGATACAGTGTTTTGGTATTTTGAAAAGCAGATTTTCTAGTTGGAGTGGATACAATACCACCAAAGCAAACTGATAGAATGTAATGTTTTTTTCTGGATTCCTACAGGTCAACTCTCCCTTTTTGGAGCCGTATCTGGCACGGATGGCCAAGGTTGATCAAAACAAAGTTCGCTATATGGATCTACTGTGGCGTTTCTTTGAGAAAAGTAGAAGTTTCAGTAATGCAGCCAGAGTGCTAGCAAAATTGGCCGATATGCACAGGTAAGGGGGTAGCTTGCTCTCTGTCTGTGCTTCTAACACTGAAAGAATTTCAGCTTTGTTTGGTTATTTTTGTTCCTACAATTTTTGCAAAATAAGTCCTTTTTATTATCCATCGCTAAAGACCGGGCCTGCTCAACATATTGTAGAATCAATGTTGTTGAGAACTAATCGCATGATTCAGTGGAAGAAAAATTTTATAGAAGACAATAGTGGTGTAACAATGTGATGAATGTTGGCCATCTTGTCTCAAACAGACAAAAAATATTCCTGATCATGCTGTACCTGTTTTGCTATACAGTATGACCCCCGTATCCACGGGGAATAGGCTCCTGCCACCACCACCCCTCGTGGATACCAGGAACTGCAGATAGGGGGAACGCTATTCCCCACACCCATTACCTTCGTTTATGTTCATAGAGCTGGCGCCAATCCACTGCGTTTCTTTCTTAAACGAAATGCTGTAAGCAGCATGCCAGAGACTAGCAGCAATCAAGCAGTCTGCATGCTAGAGAGACTCTGTTAGCAGAAAGCTTCCTGTTAACGGAGCCTCTCTAGCATGCAGGCTGTTGCCTGCTGCTAGTCTCTGGCATGCTGCTTACAGCATTTGTTTTAAGGAAGAAACACACTGGCTAGGCGCCAGCTCTATGAACATAAAGTAATGAGCACGGGGCCCCACAGCCAACCGCGGATAAGTGGATCCACAGATATCCCCCCCCCTCATACTACTTTTGAGCAGAGCTCAAAAGATTAGGCCCACTGAGCCTAGGGAAGATGCAGCTGTGTGGTTTGACAGAGATCTATTGCGTGGAAACTTTGAGTAGGGAACAACAGGTTTATTCTTTTCACATACCTCACGTTCTTTATTTTCAATAGTATGTAGCACTCTGCCCAAAGATTCTACCCCGGTAAGAGAGGGTATGGGAATTAGCTTAAGAGAGGGTATGGGAATTAGCTTGACTTATTCTACAACACCCCCCTCACAAAAGTAATGTGTGGACCTAGAGGCCTTTTGTGTTGCCCGGAGATTCATTTGGTACTTTCAACCTATGGTGAAGGGAGAGCACATGTGACTTTGGCTCACTCTTCATGTTGTCCGCAGTGTCCAACTGTTTTAAAGAATAAAGAGTGTAGAATTTTTTGAAAAACACCCAAAAGGAAGCTTCCTTCCCACCCCAATGGCACAAGGCAGCGGTTCCCAAAGGCCCCGCCGCTGTGCCCATCTTGGCCAGCCACGGCCATGTCACATGGCTGGAATGCGACCCAGCCTCCTGATGCGACCAGAAGTTGCGTCAGTGAGTCTGGAATTGACCTCGGTCCTTCTGGAGGCCGTCCCTGGGCCGGAGCAATGTGGGAGCAGGTGACTAAGGTGGGTCTGGTCCCAGAAGTGGCTTCCGGTTGCTTGTTGTCTTGTGCTCTCTGAGGCATCTGGGGGTGGGGGACATTGTGTGATACAGGAAGCTGGACTAGATGGGCCTTTGGCCTGATCCAGCAGGGCTCTTCTTATGTTCTAATGTTCCGTTTGGTTCTAATTTGGAGCCAAACGGAGGCAGGGGTGGGCGGCAGCAGCATGTATTTAAAAAAAATGTTTATGTATTTAACAAAGTATTCAACAAATTAATTGAAGATAGTAATAATAATAAATATTGTCAAAGTTTATCAAAACATGCATTCTCTCTCTCTCCCTCTCCCTCCCCTGAGTTGACATTCTCAAACCATGACTTTGAATCCTGGTTTCAAATGCTGAGTTAATCATGGTTTATCAACCACAGTTAAAGCACAGCTCAAGGTTCTGCAAAGCTACAAAACTGGTTTAAACTAACCCCAGTGCTGATGCCCTGGGCGCACCCCATTGTCAGGAGGGTGGGTGGGGTATACATCTTTTATATAAAAGTGCCATGGCACAGTGACAGAGCCAAGGAAGGGAAGCATGTGAGTTTAGCTGTGTTAATGACCAAAAAAAACATGGTTTACTCTGTCATCTAAGCCCACCCCTGTACCTTAAATGTTCAGAACAGGAATGTTCCGTTAGTTGCTATATGTTTCTAGGCACTATAGAGAAGATGGCCAGGATGCAAGATAGTGGGAGACAAGAGGCTGGAACTCATGCTAATAGATTGGATAGTATTACAGCAATGGATTATCAGAAGAAGAAATGGCATGCTATTTATTTTATTTATTTATTTAAAAAAATTTATATGCCGCCTTTCTCCCAGCGAGGGCACTTAAGGCGGCTTACAACATTAATGCTACTGTACATACAGGTTGAATAAACAGGAGCTAGATTGAAAAATGATTGAAGAAAAGAAAATAACGTTCTTATAAGCCTTGCTTGTGGAAGCCATCATATTAATCACATAGTTCTATAATTTAACAGCACTGAGATTTCACTTCAACAGCGTCTTGAATATATTGCACGTGCTATTTTGAGTGCTAAGAGTTCCACGGCCATATCACCAATAGCGGCAGATGGTGAATTTTTACATGAATTGGAAGAGAAAATGGAAGTAAGTAAAACCAGCTGTTGCTTTCGATTTATCTTACAACAGCTTGGATCCAGAAGTTCTTTTATATGAGCAGAAGGCATTTTCACTTGTGCAAGATGACCACCCCTGATTTCTACCAAATTCTCTTGTCCCACTGAACCACATCCAACACCATTTTAGAGAATCTTCCAGCCTGCAAGGGGTTGCAGTAGGGAGGAGGAGCCAAGAAATTTCTTGTGTAAGAGGCGTTCAGGTTGTAGCAAATGAGTGCAATTGTCAGGAGAGAGAGAGTTCTATAGTTTGGATGCTATCTCTGAAAGTTCCTGCCTCAGGTAGCCACCTATTTAACTTCAGAAGGCGTGGGCACTTGGAGAAGGGCCTCCAAAATGAATCTTAACTGGCAGAGTAATTCATAGATAGGCAGCCCGATCCTGCCTAAGATGCAGTGGCTAGCCAAAATGGCCGGCCACTGCATCCTAGGCAGAATGCAGCCCACATCAGCACTGCTGGAGCTCACCTTGATGGAAGGGGACATTCATCCCCCTTCCCCAGGTGTAAGCCCCGGAAACCCCAATAGGCCTCCTCGGATGTGTGCCAGCTCTTTAGCTGGTGCACAACTGGGGAGGCCGTGTAAGGCCGGCCCGGGAAGGGGCTTGGGATATCGGTGCAGTCTGGCGCCAATATCCCCACCCCCTCCCAGGCCTGGCCAGCCAATGGCCCCGCCACCCTGGCCCGCCCGCCAGGCACAAGGGCTTACTTGTGTCCGGCGCTAAGTCCAGGGGACGGTGTAGTAAGTGGTGCTGGCCTATGCGCTGGCACCGTTTACTCTCTAGGTACCACAAAAGTGCTTTACGGCACTTTTGCGACACCTTAGGCCAGCAGAGCACTCGCTCCACTGACCTAACGTTAGGCTGGATTGTGGCCGAAAATAAATTGGAGGTGGGCAGTATGTGGTCTTGAAGGCTATTTTGTGCAGCATTGAAATGTGACAATTTTGACAATCCTACCTTTGTTTTTGCAGGAAGTTTCTAGCCATCATGGTGGTTGCTTTGAAAATATAAATGTCGGCATTTTAATTGGGTAAACTAGACCAGTACTACTCAAAGTGGTGGTCTGCGGACCAGTGTGCCGATCCACGGTGAATTTCCAGGAAAGAAACAAATGGTGGTGGTAGTAATATGGTACAGATATGGTACTGGCCCCTGGCGCATTGGAGGAAAAAATTGCTGGACTGCCACATCAGATAGTTTGAGAAGCACTGAACTAGACAATTACCTATTGCATATTTAGTCACTATAATAGGTCAGATATTTTGATAGAGAGCTAATAAGGGGTGCTTGCTTATGTTCGTAACTTCTATGAAAATTATTATTTTTAACCAGGTTGCCAGGATACAGTTTCAAATACAAGAAGCATTACAGCGTCAGTGTTCCCATCATTCTTCAGTGCAAGATGCAATTTCCCAGCTGGATTCTGAGTTGATGGAAATAAGCAAGGTGATGTTTGACTTCATGGTGTTGTGTAGGTTTAAAACTTTAAGTTTCTAGTTCTGTCTGATAACAAAGTCCAAGAAATGTTTTTGTTTAGCTCCAAACATGTACTTAATTTAAAAGAAAACCTGCTTCTTATCAGTTTATCACTTTTAACCTTATATGCTGTGCTGTCTTTAGTCATCTTAATTCTTCCTGCTACCTATATTTCCTCCTGAAGAGCAATCACTTACTTTATTGCACAGCAAAAAAAAAAATGCCTTGGATACCAAGTACCTTATAACCTACTTAACAAACACAAATTGAAATAGTCAGTAATAAACCTATAGTGGAGTTCTACTATTGAAAGTATTTCCATTTCTTTGTTGGTGTAAGCCACTATTAATCTTTTTCATTCTGAATTCATTTTATAAGAATGATTAAACTGTATTTTTTTTAATAAAACCTGCAGCTGTATGGGGAATTTGCTGATCCATTCAAACTCTCTGAGTGTAAGCTGGCCATTCTACATTGTGCTGGTCTTTCAGACCCTATCTTGGTGCAGACCCTCTGGCAAGAAATAATTGAAAAAGGTAGGTCCAGTTGGTAGCAAGACCTTTGGGAGTATACAGAAAGAATCATAGAATGACATATTTCTGTGTCCTTAATCCATTCAAGTGAAGGAAAATAACCTTTTTAAAAAACATGGATGCTAGCTATTTTAACTCAAATTTCAATTAATAAAGAGAGGGTATCTTAAGATGAGGTTCTTGTCCTGAAGTGGGGTTCCTGTAGGAGATCCATCTCCAAAATCTCATTAGTGTAGAGCGGTGTTTCTCTGGAAGGAGGAAAGGGTCATTCTGACTCTTGGGTTATGCCCCTCCTCCACCATGAGGCAGAGCCGGATCACTGATGGGTCGCAACCTGATTTCTGGTGGGTCCCTAATTGCCTCAACCCCTAACAACTGTTAGTGTCAAGATGACAGCTAGTTTGCATGACTAGAATCTACCCAGGATTTTAAATACACAGATATGGTCTTATAGCCTGTCTGTGGGAGAGAAAATTGTTTTAGAAACTTGACTTTTAGAAGAACATTTGTATTGTGCATTGGAAAAAAAAAATGACCACAGGCATTTCATAGTCCTTCTAAAATAAGCTATCTTTTTTTCTTTCAGTGCTGAGTGATAGCGTGACACTCAGTGCTGCTGACAGGATGCAAGCTCTTAGCCTGAAGATGATCATGCTTGGAAAAATCTATGCTGGGACACCTCGCTATTTTCCTGTAGGTATGTAATTCAAAGTAAGAATGTTTGAAAGTGGTCATCTGTTGAACGCCTTAGGGTTGTACATTTGTTAAAATAGAGAGACATATTTCTAGGACAATATTAACATTAAACTTAATGAAAAAGTCTGAAAATAGAGAAATCTCATATTGGGGAATTCAGGTAAATGTATATATATAAAATTCTTCCCCCTTGCAGATTTCTTAGTGCAGTACCTAGAACAGCAAGTGTGTTCTTTGAACTGGGACGTCGGCTTTGTAACTTATACAATGCAGGAAATTGGTGTGCCGCTGCCGAGGCTTCTTGAAGTATATGATCAGTTATTCAAAGCACGGGTAAGAGAAAAGAAGTCAAAATCTAATTGTTAGTTTCAATGTTTTTGCTGTAAGTTGAAAGACAAGATGTGTAATACATTGCTCAGGTATGTATGTATTTGTGTGTGTGTGTGTGTGTGTGTCGGCACGTACGCGATTCATATTTAACAAGAAAATACTTTTGTACCACACCTTCTCATTGTTTCTTAGCGTTTGTTTCCATTATTATAAATTCACAAAGTCTTCTGTTGTACTTTTGGGGACAGTTGAAATGCTGCAGCATTGTTAAAACCATCCTTCAGTTGTTAGTTTGTAGTTGCAATACCAACTTCAAGCTAAACAGTGTTTCCTACCTACAGTGTGACCCCACTTTCTTTTCTCAAAGAATTAAGGTAATTCTAGGTTTGTATTGCCAACCTAACAGTTGGAAAGCATGTTAATGTAAGTAGATAAATAGGTACCACTTGCGGGAAGGTAAACAGCGTTCCGTGTTCCAGCCACATGCTTCGCGCTGCGGCAAGGGGAGTCATGCCGGGCCACGGAAGCTTCTTCGGACAGCGCTGGCTCTTTGACTTCGTAACGGGGATGAGCCTAGACACCCTAGAGTCGGATACGAGTCGGACACGGATGACTCAAGACACCCTAGAGTCGGACATGACTGGACTTAAATGTCAAGGGATACCTTTACCTAAGTTTTTATTTCCCTGTATTGGGCCAGACATTTCAGATATTTGTGCTTGTGGCAGGCAGATCGTATGAAGAGCATTGCCTCCAAATGGCAGATTGTGACCATTTTAGGTTACCAGATTTCTCAATTGAATATCAAATGGCGGCAGCTGGTGATGGGTAAATTATAGCACAAGAGTGAGAAGGACTAACTTCTTGGTCTGAGGTTTTTCCCCCTAATAGTACACCAACCAAGTTCAAATATTACTTCCCTATCCGTGGCCAAGTTTAGAGTTACTAAGCCTAGAACTTAGGTACTTAGCCTAGTCTGGACCTCCCCAAGTCCAAGGCTCATCTTGATAGGCTTACCAGATCTCCAACCGGGACAGAGTGCTAGACCTTTAGGAGAAGGAATGTGGTCAGGTGCAGCTTGTTAAACCTTACAGCACAATACTAGGCATGTCTACTCAGAAGCAAGTCCCACTGAACACAATGGGGCTTGCTTCTGAGTAGACATGCCTAGGATTGTGCTCTAGGACTTAACAAGCTACACCTGCCCACATTCCTTCTCCTAAAGGTCTAGCACTCTGTCCCGGTTGGAGATCTGGTAAGCCTACATCTTGACAAGCTGCAGATCCTCTGTGGGGGAGAGAAGCTGCAGCTGCAGTTGAGTGAGAGTCAAGGTTCCCTCTCAACTGAAGCGTGGTGAGGCGAACGCCAGAGAGAGGCTGGACTGTGAAGGAAACCACCTAGAATGAAGGGTTCTATGCAAGATTAGAACATATTGTTTTGTAAACCCCTTGGAGTTTAGAAAGCCTGCCTGTGTAAACCGCCTTTGAATTAAAGTCAGAGGAGAAATCTGATGACCTAAGAAAAGGCGGTATATACATACTGGTTTAGTATTATTGGTATTAGTACCATATCATAGACAGGAACACGGGTCCCATTTCTTTTGTAAGCCCATTTCCCCCCCCCCCCCCCTTTCTTTCAGATACTTGATTGCAAATGAGGGAAGAGCTGCAATTTTTTAATAAAGTAGTATTGTAGGTGCAGTTTGTTATGCAGTGGTGCAAAAGCCAGATCTACCATTCTCTCTTCTACGCAAGTATCTAAGGAACTCTGTCATAAGCACATAAGAAGAGCCCTGCTGGATCAGGCTAAAAGCCCATCCAGTCCAGCTTCCTGTATCATACAGTGGCCCCACCAGATGCCTCAGGGAACACAAGACAACAAGATAACGCTGTTTCCCGTTGACACTCCCTTGCACCTGGCACAGAGAAAACCCACTTCTAAAACCAGGAGGTTGCTTATGGCTTGTAACCTGTGATGGTCTTTTCCTCCATGGATCTGTCCAAACCCCTTTTAAAGGCATCTAGGCCAGGTGCCATCACCACATCCTGTGGCAAGGAGTTCTACAGATGAATTACACACTGGGTAAAGAAATATTTTCTTTTGTCTGTTCTAACTCTCCCTCCACTCAATTTTAGTGCGTGTCCCCTGGTTCTGGTGTTGTGCGAGGGAGAAGAATTTCCCTCTATCCACTCTCTCCATCCCATGCATAATTTCTCCTTTGCATCTGGTTTCTGTTATCTCCCACCCCTCATGCTTTTCTCTTGGTCTCACTTTAAAAAGAAGCAGTGAGAAAGAAAAGAAAGAAAGGCAGTGTTGCCACTGGTGTTGTGTAACACCACAGCATAGAAGAGAGGTTGGATCTAAGCTGAGTAGATGTTTCAGGTGTATCTTCCACAACTAGCAGTGCAGTCCTTTGCACACTTACTTAGGAATAAGCTCCATTGAACCTATTAATAGAGCAGAGTACACATGCGTAGGATTGTGCAGTAAGTGGATCCTTGGGATAAATGTGTTGGACAGGAGCCCTGACTGAGCAAGAAACTTCTGCTACTACTTTCATATGGGGTACAGAGAACGTTGAGGGCTTTTGTGAGGAGGGAAAGACCTCTACATTTATTGCTTATTTAATAGGCTTTATTACAGGTAACAAGTTAACATGCACATACATTCATCTTGGCATGTTCCTCTAAAATTTCTTTGCTATAATCAGACTAGTATTGCCTTCATTTAGTATTTTAAGTTCAGTACTTGCAATCCAGACACACAATCATGTTGAAATGTCC
Organism: Plestiodon gilberti rubricaudatus; assembly: GCA_026170595.1. Lineage (NCBI taxonomy): Eukaryota > Metazoa > Chordata > Lepidosauria > Squamata > Scincidae > Plestiodon > Plestiodon gilberti. Next base: position 18,225,100 of record JANXHW010000002.1, on the reverse strand, counting down.
CCAACCTCATGTGATTTACTTTTTCCTTATAGGACCCATATTGGAGCAAAATGAAGAAGCCTTTACACCTTTTGGAATGCATTCATGTCTTATTATCTGGATATGTACAAGACCCTAACAAAGTGCCTGCCTTTGAGAGGTAACATTTGATTCTGACAAACAGAGAATGTAAATGGGCCATATCAATGTAGGAGATGATGTAGCTATTGTCTGTAGGGGGGGATGAGGAGGACGGTGGCTATTGAAAGATTATTATCCTCCCTTGCGGCTTTCCCAGCAAAACTCGGATAATCAATTAAACGTTCCCCAATATCAAGTCTGCTCTCAAGGTTACATGAGCAGAAGGCAATCCATGTTTTGGAAAGATGCATGGCTGTGTATTCTGATGCACATATTTACACTTGATGAGGAAAAAGCAGAACTTGAGAATATTGCTGTGGTTCATTAGAAATCATTTCTGAGACCCTTTTGTAAAGTTCTCTGTCTTGCAGGGAGAACTTTGAGAACCACTGCTCTAGAGAATAATTTATTCAAAAAAGACAGGATCCTGCCTATGGAGGGTATACAGGGTTTTTTAAACTGGATGGTGCAAAAGTAAAGCTGATTTATTCTTAAATGAACTCTTTCATAATAAATTCTTACCATGACTGTCGTAACATGCACATTGCAAATGTGTCCCAGCATATCCTCGGATATCGATGACGCCCTACCGGGACGTTGGATCAACTGTGCCAGAAATGAGGATTTACCAGTGGAGCCCTGGCCTCCACTATTGCTAGATTTAATACCCTGCGGCTTCTTTTTGGGGGAATTCATCAAGGATGCTGTGTATCTGCCCCCATTGCCACAACAACTGGACGACCTGAAGCCGCATCTCCGGTGCAGTGAAATCGATATCCGAGGTTATGCTGAGACGTGTCTGGACAGAACTGGACTACTGTCTTGACATCTGCCATGTCACCAATGGCGCCCACATCGAACATTTGTAATGTTCGTGTGAAACTTGGACAGCTTTTCTGTCTTTTCATGTCATGACAGTTGTGGTATGTCAGTTCATTTAAGAATAAATCAGCTTTGCTTTTGCACCATCCTGTTTGAATAACCCTATATACCTTATGCACAATTTGGTCTGAATGTCTTTCCACACCTTCTAGCTGGTCCCCCAGAACTGACACAGCCTGGTTTATTGCTGCCACCTGCCAGGGATGGTCTGTGGAGAGTCACAGACCAAAACTTCCACTGTGCCTAGAAGTTTTGCTGTTGCTCCGGAATTAAAAGGAGACTGCAGTAGATTTACCTCAAAACATTTGGTGGTCTGTGTATACTGACAATAAAACCAAGACAAATTGTTTTCTTTCTTTCTTTCTTTCTTTCTTTCTTTCTTTCTTTCTTTCTTTCTTTCTTTCTTTCTTTCTTTCTTTCTTTCTTTCTTTGTAGACGACGATTCACAAACATTTGCTTGGATTTCTTTCTTTCTTTCTTTCTTTCTTTCTTTGTAGACGACGATTCACAAACATTTGCTTGGATGCTGTTAGCTGTTATCTGGTTGAGCTGCAGTCCATAAGTCTGACACTAACTGTACAGACCATTACAGGGAACTTTAAATCTCTACAAGCTAAACTGGAACGGCTTCATTGACTACAATGAGGCAACTGTTTGTCCAGATGGAATGAACTGTTGCTGCACTGGAATCTGAAAAGGCCAATACTTATGAAGAAGCCTGAAAAAAATCAAGCTCCTGCTGAAATGGATTGAATGACTATACATTTGTGTTCTTAACTAACGTAGCAGAATGTACAAATGGCAGCGTGTTGGTTTTTTTTACTGGTGCCAAACTTTTCTAACAATGAAACCGTTTTATATTCTTTGGAATAAGGTTGTTGTGTAATCTTGCCTTGGCAATTAAAATTATTTGTAAAATGGTTTTTCTTTTTAATTTTAAATTCAATTTGCACAAGATGTTTGTCCATATCATAGAGGTATAAATTATACCTCTTATTATTATTATTATTATTATATATATTATAAGAATCTTATTATAATATAATAAGAATAATAATAATAAGATTATTCTTTGATATGAAAAACAGATTTGAGATTGTAGAGGGCAATGCATAAATAAAACGTAACTGGATGGTTGACCATGTTGTCACCATGGCTAGAGACTTGCGTTTGTTGACAAATTTAAGTAAGGCTGCCAGATTACAATGAGAGAGAACTATGGTGTACCTTTTTTAAATCCCCCTTCTACTGAGATGATGGGACAGCTATGGTTTCCTCCATTTCCTAACCATCCCTTGGCTTCTTTTAAGGAGTAATTCCTTTAGTAGGGAGAAATGACTGAATGCATTTTGGGAAGTGTGATTTGAAAAATCACTATTAGGGAATAGACAAATGATTCATACTCTCTTGGTCAAGAACAACATAGTCTTATGGCACCTTAAAGGCTAACAAATGTATTATAGCACCATTTCTCAAACTGTGGGTCGCAACCCACCAAGTGGGTTGTGACCTGTTTTTTGTTAGCTGACAAGGAAAATGTACTGAACCTTATGGAAACTGAAACAGAGCAGCAGTGCATGTTTATTCATGAGTAGATGACCGTGCCTTGGTACATTTAGAACGGCAGGCCAAGAGGAACACAACAATTCCAGAATGATCCCGATCCAATGAACTCAGTCCCCAACAAACTCTTGAGAAGGAACTCCCCTCCCTCCAAACTGGGTTCGTTCCAGGCCCCCTGCAGATACCAAAACAGAGTGTGTGTGTTTTTAAAAAAAAAAATGGGTCCCGGTGCTACAAGTTTGGGAACCACTATATTATAGCATAAACATAACGTAATGTGGCATAAGATTTTGCATAGCCTACAATAAATTTCTTAGTCTTTGAGCTGCCGTGAGACTAACAGGGCTACTTCTCTGGAAGTTGTTCCCTTGGCAACATTATACTTGCAGTGCAATCTAATGCCTGTTGACTGACAAGTAAGTCTTATTCCCAAGTAAGTGTGCATGCGATTGAAGCCATACATGTAGTTACATTATTCCTTTGACACTTCTGTCATGTCTATACATCTGCCAACTTGTGTTTTAAAATAAACTATTTTTGAAAGTACCTCTGTCACCTTTCTGTGGAAGAACCCTTAGTTGCTTATTTAAATAAAATGAAATGGCCTTATCCATTAAATAGTCGCCTCTTGGCTTATGTGAAAGCTCAGTGACCTTGCCATACACTTAAAATGTTTAAAGTAGGGCAGATAGCAACTCTCTGTCCCATTATTTTATACCTCCAACCTAAGCCATTTCAGCTTTATACAGTGCCTTAATCTTGAAGCCGGTGCAGTCTTAGCACTGGCCCTTGTGCATATTTTGGATGGATCTCTTGTTTTACTTTGAACTACTTGTTGCAACTTACCAATTTAAAGTGACTTTTGGACTTAAAAGGAGAATCTTTATTGCAAAGGTGGGCAGAAGCTGGTATGTTGGTAATGCTGTGGTACAACAGGCACTTTAGTTGAAAGATCTGTTGAAATCCATGAGACTTGCTTCCAACAAGTAACCATTGGCAAAGTTGGGCTGCAACATGAAGCGTCCTTAACTGAAGAGTAAGATGTGCTCAAGGGGACTCGGGAAACTATAGGCCGGTCAGCCTAACATCTGTTCCAGGGAAGATGGTGGAAAGCCTCATCAAGGATAAAATCGGAAAACATATAGAGGAACAAGCTTTGCTGAGGGAGACTCAGCATGGCTTCTGCAAGGGTAAGTCTTGCCTCACAAACCTGTTAGAATTCTTTGAAAAAGTCAACAGGCATGTGGATGCGGGAGAACCCGTGGATATTATACTGTATATCTGGATTTTCAGAAGGCGTTTGACACGGTTCCTCATCAAAGGCTCCTGAAAAAACTCCATAGTCAGGGAATAAGGGGGCAGGTCCTCCTATGGATAAGGAACTGGTTGAAGAGCAGGAAACAGCGAGTGGGAGTCAATGGGCAATTTTCACAACGGCGAGAGGTGAAAAGCGGTGTACCCCAAGGATCGGTCTTGGGACCGGTGCTTTTCAACTTGTTCATAAATGACCTGGAGTTGGGGATAAGCAGCGAGGTGGCCAAGTTTGCGGATGACACTAAACTTTTCCGGGTGGTGAAGACCAGCAGGGATTGTGAAGAGCTCCAGAAGGATCGCTCCAAACTGGGAGAATGGGCAGCAAAATGGCAGATGCGCTTCAATGTAAGTAAGTGCAAAGTGATGCACATTGGGGCAAGAAATAAAAACTTCACATACATGCTCATGGGTTCTGAGCTGTCTGTGACGGATCAGGAGAGAGATCTTGGGGTACTGGTGGACAGGTCAATGAAGGTGTCGACCCAGTGTGCAGCGGCTGTGAAGAAAGCCAATTCCATGCTTGGGATCATTAGAAAAGGGATTGAGAATAAAACGGCCAGTCGATGGTAAGGCCGCATCTGGAGTATTGCGTCCAGTTCTGGTCTCCGCATCTCAAAAAGGATATAGTGGAACTGGAAAAGATGCAGAAGAGAGCGACCAAAATGATTAGTGGGCTGGGGCATCTACCTTATGAGGAAAGGCTACAGCGTTTGGGGCTCTTCAGTCTAGAAAAAAGGCGGTTGAGGGGGGACATGATTGAGACGTATAAAATTATGCATGGGATGGAGAGAGTAGATAGAGAGAAGTTCTTTTCCCTGTCACACAACACTAGAACTAGGGGACATCCACTCAAATTGAGTGGAGGGAGGATTAAAACAGACAAAAAAAAATATTTCTTTACCCAGCGTGTAGTTGGTTTGTGGAACTCCTTGCCACAGGAGGTGGTGATGGCACCTGGCCTGGATGCCTTTAAAAGGGGATTGGACAGATTTATGGAGGAAAAGTCCATCACAGCTTACAAGCCATAATGGGGATAAGCAACCTCCTGGTTGTAGGAGTGGGTTTTCTTTGTGCCTGGTGCAAGGATTGGCGACAGGATACAAGTATCTTGTTGTCTTGTGCTCCCTGAGGCATCTGGTGGGGCCACTGTGTGATACAGGAAGCTGGACTAGATGGGCCTTTGGCCTGATCCAGAAGGGCTCTTCTTATGTTCTCAACTCAATGGGACTTGCACAGAAACTCTAGGAGGCCAATCATAACTGGCATTATTACAGAATAAGTCCTATTCAACACAGTGGAACTTGAATAAATATGCATAAGATTGTGCTGAAAGCTTAAGCACATGTGAATTTGTACATGTTTCTCCTCTATTATCTTTGTCTTACATCTCTAGATTGCATAGTACTTGAGCAAGGACCTAACTTCTATATTTTGCTTATGTGACTATAAAATTCCATGTGCAGCAGTGGTGCTATATAAATGGAAATAAAAATGCTGCATTGTTGCAATCTGGCTCAGTTGGTCTGAGGGCAGAGGTCTGACTCAGTTGGTAGAGCGACCGTCTCACATGCCTGAAGATCTGAAGGGCGGCAGTTCACAACAGCCGGAAGTGTCTGTGTCTGTCGGAGAGCTGCCAGCATGCCAAGCGGATAAGCTTGCAGAGCCTCTGTGGGGGAGGGAAACTGCAGCTGCACTTGTGTGAGAGTCAGGGTTGCCTGTCAGCTGAAGCATGGTGAGGCGAACGCCAGAGAGAGAGAGAGCTGGACTGTGAAAGCAACATCTAGAATGAAGGGTTCTATGAAAGATTAGAACATTATTGCATTGTAAAAACCCCTTGGTTTTTAGAAAGCCTGCCCATGTAAACCGCCTTTGAATTAAAGTCAGAGGAGAAATCCAATGACCAAAGAAAAGGCGGTATATAAATACTGGTTTTATTATTATTATTATTATTATTATCATCATCATCATCATCATCATCATCATCATCATCATCATCTTAAAGTCATTCATTGGGTACAGTGGCAGGTGTATCCAGCTTCCTTGCTGCCTCGGGTGGCAAGGATGTTGTCACCCCCCAGTGCCATCACTTCCGGAGCAGGCAGGAGGTAGGTAGGGACTGGGATGGCCGTGTCTTTGGCTTCTCTTCCCTGCCCAAGAAACAGCTGCCACCAGATAAGCCAAAAAAAAATTGCAGCAGCCACAGTCTTTGTCACCTCCCTTCTGGCTGTGTGGCATGTTGGCCTGGGGTAGTCCGCACCACCGCCCCCCTTAGTATGTCACTGTTCAGTGGCATCTCCATGTGCTGGTGCCTTTTTAAGCTGAACTGTGCCCCTCACAGAGAAACAAGGAGCCAATGTGGTATACTGGATGGTGCCCCCACTATCACCCAGCAGACTTCAAGGTAAGATTCAGGTTCACAAAGTTCAAAGTTGCATGGCGAAGAGGGTCCCCTGGAACCTAACCCCATTTTCCCATAGGCTCAGTGATTCGGTATCGGCTAATTTGGTATCCAATAGGTTTTCCAGGAACCTAACCCTAGCTGATAATGTGAACTGACTCTATAACTGGAGGAGCAAAGCCAGAAAAACTCCTGTGCTTCCTTTAAAAGGCCGATTTAGGTTCTGTGGACTGCTACTGCTAGCACAGGAAGGTTTATACTGCAATAAACCAGTCTTTAAAAAGCCCCCCTGGCTCCTTTTTTCTTTTTTGCAGCAATCCTATGCACAGTTCCATGGGAGTAAATCCTCGTGAGCAGATAGAGTGGCGCTTATTTCTAGGACAAACGCGCACAGGATTACACTGTCAAGAGAAGCAAATAGGGTGGACTCTCATTTCATCGGGCACGGCCACTTCGCGCACGCTGACAACAAATCTGGAAAGTCCTGAAGGAGCCGCGCGACCGTTTTGGTTTTGCTGCTGAAGCAGCGCAAGCGTGGAAGGGCTGTAACCACCTCGCCCGGCAGAAAGCCCCACTGAGCGCAAGCAGGACTGGGAAGCATCCCCAGGACTGTGCTGTCCGCTGGAGAAGGCGCCTCTGTTTTCCATTGGAAGTCCGGGGCACGCATGCGCAATGGATCCCGCTGCTGCTCCGCCCCGGGGCTGGTAACTTGGGCGCTGTCGGGACAGCGGGGCAGAATAACCGTTGATGCCGACGAGGAGGCGGCGGGGCCGGGGACGCGTACGGTGGGTTAGTGGACGACGCCTCCGCTGGCATTCGGGAAGGGCTCTTCTATTCCAAGGGCGCTCGACCGTCCGCATTCCTTCCTCGCACGGGAGGGAAGGCTCGGCTCGGGCTTTCCCTCCTTCAGTGCGGTGCGGGGGCCCAGGATTGTGGCGCTCCGTCCCGACCTTCTCCATCGCCAGCCAGGGGCCGAGAGCTGAGCGCTCTTGCTGCTCCCCTTTCCGAGGGACAAACAGGCTATAGGGGCGAGCGCCCTCCTAGTCCCACTTTGCCCGCCTCAGGCCTGAGAAGAGCCCTGCCAGCCGGGCACAGCAAGCCTCCGTCTAGCTCAGCAGCCTTTTTGCCCCCCAGTGCCCAGTCTCTGCGAGGAGGCCCGCAAGACGGGCGTGAAGGCAATGTTTGCTCTCCGTAGCCCTGTCTCTGCACCTGCAGCTTCTGTTCAGCTCTCATCACGGCTGTAGTACTGCTGTCCATTGGTTGGTAGACTAGTTTTCCATGTCCTCTTTTGAAGTTCTCTCAGTCTGTGGCCATCACTGGACCTTATGGTGTCGAATTCCATAATAATGCCCTTGAGAATGTGCAGAGTGCTTTCACGTATCCCACTGCATTACCACAGCCAAGCCCCATTTTGAGATTAAAGAGAGTGGATTGCAGGAACGAAGGCTGTTTTGTTATTTCCAGGTAGCACCCATCATTTCATATACTGTATTTCATCTATGGATGAAGTGCACACCAAATATTATTGCTATTAAGGGGGGCCCTGTTAACCGTGCCGCCATTGACGGAGGTGAGGGGGATGGCGGCACGGAATAGGGTCTTCTCTCGGCAGTGACGCTGGTGCCCCAATTATGGAATTCCCTCCCCCTGGAATTAAGAACGGCTCCCTCTTTAGAGACCTTTTGGCGGGACCTTAAGACGTTTTTATTTAGGTTAGCATTCGATGTCTGACATGGTGGGCTGGCTTTTTAACACATGGCTTTTAACAAATGTAAATATAGGTGACCCACTGGGGTTGTTTGTTTTAATTGTTTTAATTATTTATTTTTAATTATTTTAATGTATATACATATTTTAATGTTTTATTGTAAGCCGCCTTGAGTGCCCTTGCTGGGAGAAAGGCGGGGTATAAATTCTTTAAATAAAATAAATAAATAAAATAAATTATGACTCTTTTGCATACCACTATATACTGTTGTTATTATTATTTGAGTTTCTATCCTGCCTTTCTCCCCCATAATCAAATTAAGTTTGATTGTGTATCCTGCTCTTCCTCCAAGGAGCTCAGGGTGATAAACAGCCTTGTTGTAATAGTTTAGGCTGAGAGATAGCGACTGGTCTGAGGTCACCCTGAGAACTTTTTGGCTGAGTGGGAATTTGAACCTCGGACTTCATAGTCCAAATCCAACATTCTAGCTAGCCATCATTTTGCACACTAGCAAGGAAGGTGGAGGTGTGTTTTGATGGTGAACTTCCCTGTTGACTTTTTGGAAACATCTGAATAAGTTTTTGTTTTGGAAGATCTTTAAAAATTGCTAGTACCCAGACTGATTTTTGTGCCATCAGTCTGCTGGTACCCAGACAGAATTGCTGGTACCAGACTGACTCCTTTTTTTCCCCCAAGGTTTTAAAAATTATTATCTTGGTTTCATGTTTGTTTTGAAGTTTCTTGTGATTTTTAAGTTGTACACCCAAGTGGTATGTGTGTTTTTTTTAAATATAACATGTATAGGATTGTGCTGTATAACAATTGGAAAGAATAGGGACATGCTTGGTCACACCAAGGTCATGTTTTTCTTTCCACAGATGACTGTGCAAATCACCATTTGCGAGACTTGTTATACATAGCTCAGTTCCTTCACCTTTCCAGTGATGATTGCTATATGAATCATAGAAGCACCAAACATGGCTCAAAGGGTTAATCCCTTGCTTTCCTCTAAGAACATAAGAAGAGCCCTGCTGGATCAGGCCAAAGGCCCATCTAGTCCAGCTTCCTGTATCTCACAGTGGCCCCACCAGATGCCTCAGGGGAGCACACAAGACGATACCTGTATCCTGACACCCATCCCTTGCATCTGGCATTAAAAGATAACCTATTACTAAGACCAGGAGGTTGCATATACTCATCTTGGCTTGTAACCTGTGATGGACTTTTCCTCTGTTCTCCTGTTCCCCACATTTTGTAGGTAGCATGCTCCTCAAGCCAGAGATATATCCCTAAATCAACAATGGCAAGTTTGCCAGCCATTTAGAAATTCAGCAACTTCCTTTAGCTGTAAATGGATGTTGGTGAGTAGAATGGATTACTGACCAATTTAGTAAATTAAACTGCACATAACCTCCTGCCTGCAATTTAGGAGCCTGAAGGCAGATTCTTACAATACCTCATATTGGGTTTAGCCATCAATTTTACTATAGTAGCAGACTGTATTGTTTCAACCTTGACAATTGATCATGTATTATTTAAGTTATCTTTGTTCCATCTTGAATATTGAAATGATAGTTATTCGTCTGTTTGAGAAACACCTCTTTATAATCTACAAAGCAATCCTATATGTGTTTCCTCAGAAATAACTTTCTCAGTGTTCAGTGGCACTTAAGGCTGATTCACACTACAGGAATCCAGGCGCGTCACGGATCTCCGGAGCGTAGCGCGGAGCTCTTTGACAGCATTTCGGAAGCTTGCGGAGCAGCTGCAAGCTCCGCAATGCAGAAAAATGGCTTCCCCTCATCTTTTGAAAGCAATGCTGGAAAAATGGCTTCCCCATCTTTTGAGGGGTTGGGCTTCGCGGAGCTGGGCGGGTTTGCGGAGCTACTGCAGCCTACCAATCGGATGAGAGGGAGGGAGAGTGGCTGTATGCCAATCAGAACTACCTCCAATCACCTTCATAAGAAGGCGGGACAGCAGGAGTGCTTCCGGCCAGCTCTGTGCGGTGGGGCAGGGGCATCCGCGCCTGGAAAAGTGTAGTGTGAATCACCCTTTACTCCGAGGTAAGGGGCTGTGAGGTTTCCCTCCAACTGTTGGGAGTGTCTGTTCTCTCCCTCTGCCCCAGGCCTGGTCTAGAATATGGCACACAAAGTCTCCCTAATACTAGCGAGCACTTGTATTAATTTGACATGATACTAACAACTGAAAGTTTATTTTCTAATAATTGCTTTTTATAATATGTGAATACGGTGGTTCATCTGAATGTCTCAAAAATTAAATACACACTGTTTCTCCCTTTTTTAAAAGACGTTTTATAGCTACCCTAAGTGTTACTAATCATGGAAATGAAATTAGAAGTTTTAGCCTCTACATGCATCAAGCAAAGGAAACCATGGCCTCGAATAACTTGGCTGGGACAGGTAATCATCTGTTCATTTTTATATAATGTATGGTAGGAGTGCCATCTAAGCCAGAGATGAGCTCCTCTGTTGAAGTGAATGGGACTTAAAAATACTTTGGTTAGATTGTGTTCTAGGTTTCATTATATAGCAAACAAGCCATGCTTTGGAGAATGGTGACAAAGTTGTGAGAAAATACAGTGGCGTAATATTGACATTATTACTACTACAATCACATTGGTCCACAGGATTAACACTGTTCAGATAATACTTTTTGTCTTAGTTTCACGGAACTTAGTTTCATGGAACTTTATTTCCATGTATTAAATGACATTGGCCATAATCTGTGTCCTCTCCTTCATCCATATGCACGTACATCTTTTCTATAATGGGGAAATGGTACATGCGGGCAAGGGGAATTCTTATGTCCATGTGAAGCATTTATTTTTGTAGGAGAGACCAGCACGTTCCTGACACACATGCGGCTGGATAACAAAACATTATGGTGACACATGAAGCTATATCACAAGCATTAATTTTGTGTTACTGTTTCTGTAATTCTAGCATGATAGTTGTATTTATTCAGACACTGATTTTCAGGCAAAAAAAAAAATCAAAAGCAGGCACCTGAAATAAAACTGACACTATTATTATTATTATTTTTAATAATAGGAGAAAGAGGCAGTTTTTCTTTTAGATGACAGAAACATAAATGAAATTAACCTTGTTTCGGGAAAGACAAAGAAGAAGATTTCTCAGTTGCATCCCTTGCTGAAAAATGTCATTATTTTATCAACATCAAGAAATGGTTAAGTATTAATGCTAACAAATTGTACAATGAATATGTTTTTGAGTTTATATAAATGATCCTGTGGTTTGTATCCAGAGTTGCAAAAGTAGGCTGTCACTCAAGAAATGGGTCTCTTCCCCCCCCCATCATCTCACTGCAGCCTGCTGTGCCTCCAGAAAAGCTGCTCCTGAAGTTTGGGGCCCTCTGGAATAGTAAGAGAGAATGTGGCGGAGCCAGCCGCCCGTGCAGGGGGGGGCGGCAACCGCGACGCCCCCAAAACTAATTAGCATAATTTATGCTAATTGTTTTTCCCCGTTTTTTCACCGATTTTTCGGGGGTATTTTCAAAGTATGTATGCTTTAATGGCACTAAAACGGGGGTATTTTCAAAGTATGTATGCTTTAATGGCACTTAACTTGTAGTTTACGATCCCTCGACGATGTTAATCCTGCTCCTTCTCCGTTCACCGCGCGGGACTCTGTTCCGCCCCCAGCAGTACTCTCCGTAGTTTGCACATGCGCAAACCCACGGCATCTCCAGGGACGCTCCAGGGAGTTTGCGCATGCCCAGAACGTCCCTGGAGACTCCGTGGGTTTGCGCATGCGCAAACTACGGAGAGTACTGCTGGGGGCGGAACAGAATCCCACGCCCGGGTGCAAGGAGAAGCTGCGCGCCCGGGAGCAGGATTAACATCGTCGGGGCCCGGGGAACATAAAATACAAGATAAGTGCCATTAAAGCATACATACTTTGCAAATACCCCTGTTTTAGGCTTAAAATTGCCGAAAAAAACGGCGAAAAAAGGCAAAAAAACGAACGGAGCCTCCCGGAGCCTCCCGCCCCCCCCCGGAGCCTCTCCGCCCTTACGCCCTGCGGCCCACCGCCCCACCGCACCATATCAGCCTACCCCTCTGATGAGAGATGGCTCAGGGGACTACAGCAGGCAGGAGGGGGATCAGCAGTAATTGGACAGGGACCCATTTGATCCCTTCCCATGCTGTGAGCAGTGTAGTCTATTAGTGATATTGCCTACAATGTGAGAAATGCTGGTTTCTGCTTCTGCTGCAAACCCCCCCCCCCCCATGCCATTTTCCCACACTGTTATGGAGGGTCCCCTGACCCTCAGAAGCAGATTTTCAAGGAGAAAATGCAAGGGCTACAATGGGGAAGAGACCGGAAATTTTCCTTGTGTGAGTGATGTTCCCCTCACGCAGCTTTGGGTCCAATTGAAGAAGCCTTTATGTTTAACCATTTAAATGCATATTGACTTTCTAGTGGTTTTTATTGGATTGTCTTAACTTTTTGCTTGCTGTAAACATACTCCTGATCTGAAGTCATTTAAGGACTGAGGCCAGAAGTTGCACTGTGTTAAAAGTATTTTTCCCCTTGTTCAAACAGGAGCTTGGTTGGCTGGGGTACTTAAAACAGGAGAGCTCTTCCTTTGGAACAAAGACCATGACACACTAACAACTGTCCCAGCAATTGAAGAAGTTAAGCAAGTCATTATAGCAGCACAAGGTAGGAATAGTTAGTTAATCTATGTGTTAAAATTTTAGTTATGCTTATAATTTAACTTAACTTAAAATGAGGGGCTGTAGCTTAGTGGTGAAGCATTTGCTTCGCATGCAGTCAAGTGGGGGGGGGGGAATCCTAGTTCAGTGATAAAGCATGTACTATATATGATTCCCCAGATCTAATATTTTGTTGCATGAAAGTCAACACAATATAAAATTACTCATAATACGTTTTGCTATCAGCTAGCATGCTGACACCTATTTCAGATAGATAATGTAAAGGCTGAGAAGCTGTTCTGACACAACTTTATTTTCTAGAATGTTCTATGAGGTTGTACCTATACATTTCTGGTGATGGAAAAAAGTTGCTTCTCACTACTCCAACGGCCTGTATCTTTCTATGGGAAAGCACAGAATGTAAAAATATGTCATTTAAGCACCCTTTAATGGGGCAGTGGTCACAAATTATTCCTGAAGCATCAATTGTGTTACCATCTGTTGAAGAGAAAGAAACTGCAGTCAGTGCTGATTTTCTCAAAAATGAGGTAAAATAGCTGCTCTCATCATGATCTTCATTAGGAATCGATAAAGAATCTTTGTAGATTGTATATAGTGAGGCATCAGCTCTGCGGGTTTGCTCTTTGTGGAAAGGTACGATGCATTTATTATCAACCACCTTTTAAACAGAACATGAAAATTTAAATAGATTCATGTTCTATTTAAAAGGAACTTGTCATTTGTTAGTTTTCTACACTTTTAATATATAACGCTTGGTTAGTTTATATATTTGAACTCCTAACCAACCCCTACTACTAAATGAGAGCTGTAATATAAAACATACACAAAATGGTGAAAGAAAAATCCAGTGAAATAAACCCATGCTCAGACCCTCATAGCACTGTGTGTTTAGCATTATGCATTGAATGGAAAAGCCCTCTCCTGTGAAAGGGAGAAATACAATGAAAGACCGTTTGGTCAGTTTGTTCATGTACAGTATTTTGAGTTTCTAAACCTAGCTCTGACTCAAATTGATGACCAGGTGGGGGAAAAGGAGACTGTAGAAGTCACATGATGACTTGGTGTTTCTTTGGAACATAACCAGACATCCTTCCCACGTAGTTGGGCTATTTTCTCCCAGCCCAAACTCTGCAACTAGAATTGCAGTTGCCTGCCTGCTAGTTTCTTCTCATCGCTTCTTTGCTGCAAAAGCAAATCCAATAGTGTTACCAGCAGTGCATGCGCACATGGCGAGGGGGGGGGGAGGAGTTGTTTGCAGGGACCCAGTGTAATGGCCAGTAGTGTGACTGTATAATTCAGTGATGAAAGGAAAACAGATGAGGGTAAAGAGGCATGAAAGTTTACTATAGTGTTCAAAAAAAAAGGGGGGGGGTTTCAAACTAGGCGTAACTAAAATCACTTCCTTGCACTTAACCTAGTCAGGGGGAATTCTAGGTAACAGTCGTACACAATAAATCCAAGGGAAAAGTGACTAGAAGGAGGAGAAAGACGGAGAGGGGAGGAGAGAGGAACTCTTTAGAAGGGGAAGGGCCAGAGCAAAGAGGGGAAAATGTCTCTGAAGGGACACAGGGAGATTAAATGGGCTTCCCAGTAGAACCTGGTAAAGTGTTTTTGGGGTGCAGAGAGGGAGGGAAATGGGGAAATTATTGGGTAAGACGAGGGAAAGGTTTTGGCAGCTTAGGCTATTGCAAAAGGCTGCAAGCTGGAGGTGGCTCTCTGTAGCCTGACCCTCCTTTGTCCCTGCATACCTCTGCTCTGTATTGCATACCTGAGCAACCAGATCCCCACTGCCTCCTTGATGAATAATATTGAGATGATGTTCCTAACAGAGAGTACTCTTATGTTGTTTGTTAGTCTTCATTATTTAAATGATAAAAAATGAATGAGTAAATATAAAAATAGTGTCTTGGGCAGTAGAATATTGGCTTACCCTGTTTCACTTTTTTTGTGAAGGATGGGTGGCGAACAGTAGCATCTTAACAGGTTCCTTTCAGGAAGGCAACTTTCAGATTCCTTGGTTCCAGGTCAGTTAGGGGTGTAAAGGCAAAGTCCTTGAGCCTGGAAATAAAATGCAGTAGTAGCCAGTGGAGCTCGTTTAGTATTGGCATGATGGGTTCGATATTGTTCAAGTATTAGCCACTGAAAAAATCTGAGTATGGCTATTAAACATTATTTTGCTTCACTGGCAGATACTAGGGGACTGCTGCTTGTGTTGTTTTGCATTTTGTTCTGAGGAGCATTTGATGCTGACCTTTTTGGAAATTAGGTGGCAAGACAACAATTTAACTACTGCTAGGTAAGTTGACCACATTTATGAAACTATAACGCATATGTTTGAAGCTTGGTTTTTAAAACATGAACTTTTCCTGCCATGTAATGTGAATAAACATTTAGATTACCTTTTTGTTGTTTGGGCTGCTGAATATGAAAATGGCAATTAAAACACCAGATTAACTCTAGTTTTAAGGTTACGGCATCGCTACCTCATAATGCAAATGAAGCAGATTCCTCGTGAGGAAGCCTCATGGTTTCCTCACGAGGAAGCTGCTTGACTCATATGTGGTAGCAATGTTGTACCCCAAAACTAGATTTAACAGGGCAAAAATGATGCCATTTTTGGAATCAGTACCCCAAATACAGCGGGCCCTTTGCATCTGTGGGGGTTCCGTTCCTGGAACCCGCGTGGATGCGAAAAACCGCAGATTCTCAAGTTCGGGGGCGAGGGCAGCGCCACTACCTTATTGAAGAGCTGTGTGGGCCTGCCACCCACTTCTTCCCTCCAGTGCCATGTTGTAATAGTGTAAATTGCCTGTTAGAAGAAAAAAAATGCGACCATAAGTGGCGCTGGAGGGAAGAAGTGGGCAGCGGACCTGCACAGCTCTTCAATAAGGTACAGTGGCCCCGCCCCAATGGGTTCCCTCCATCCGCAAATAGTGAAACCACGGATAAGGAGGGCCCACTGTATATCCAAGAATAGATCTCACTTTTAAGAACGCAAAATGTGCGTTGGCCTGTGTAATAGATAGAATAGGCACCTTTCTGACAGGCCTGTCTAAATAAGCCGGTGCCCATAGCACAGCCTAATTTGTAGTGAGTACAGAAATCCTGAATTGATTATCCTTTGGTGTATTTATCTATTTCTTGTTTCATGTAGCTCTTTTCCATGTCGGATACACTGGGCACAGCAAACATGTTCTCTGCCTAGTCTGATTCCTCACTGTGAGTCTGTCAAATCAAGAGGCGCTTTGCTTACTACGTTTTCAAGTGATGGGCTTGTGCTAGCAATAGGTGTCAATCAAAAGGATCTACAGGTACAAATGTTCATTGCATATTGGAAAAGTGGCCATATTGATAATGTGCCCTATTATTAAGCATTGTAAACTACTTTAGGATTATGTCTGGGAAAAGCTTCAAGAAAGGACAGGCATTACTGTATACAGTACATGCATTTATTTACTTCATTTCTTCTCTTTAATCAGCAAGCCTTCAGAGCAGCTCACATCAAAAATGTGATGAAATAGCAACTCATTATAATAAACAAAAATGTCTTGCTTTTCCTCCTCTTCACAGGACAGTTGATAGTTTACTGACCCTTGTGAAGGGAGGAGGGGTCTAGCTGGAGAAGCAGCAGTAGGTGGTGATGGCAATGAGTTCACCTCACTGGTTTTGTGCTCCTATTCCTTCCAGGTGGTTCTCCTCATAGTAACAGCAAGGAAAAAGAGTGGGAGTCTGTAGAACAGCGGTTCTCAAAATTCTCCACATGAGTAAGGGAAGCTGTAAGTCCTTGGAAGGGTGGACCAACGGCGGCACTCCAAGGATTGCGCTGCCAGTGGAAAAAATGTTTTTTTTACTTACAGGGGTCGCGTCGGCCCTCCAGGGGTTGCGGGGGGGGGACGGCCCCCTCTCAGCCCCCCCCATGCATCAGAAGAGCTCCCAAATGTGATTGGAAGCTCTTCTGAGGTGTAGGGAGGGGGCGTTGAGGGCTCTGGAGGGCCAGCGCAACACCCGGTAAGTACACCCGGTAAATACCCCTTTTTTTCAACGGCAGTGGAACCCCGAAAGTGTTGTTGCCACATGTCGCCACGCCCCTTAAGAGGGTAGCAACTGTTTCCGGTTTTCGTGATGGGTTGCGACCCACCAGTTTGAGAAACACTGCTGTAGAACATTTAATATTGTATTCATTAGTACTGTACTTCTATTTAACTGATGGTGATACGTAAGAACATAAGAAGAGCCCTGCTGGATCAGGCCAAGGGCCCATCTAGTCCAGCTTCCTGTATCACACAGTGGCCCCACCAGATGCCTCAGGGAGCACACAGCCAACAAGATAACCTGTTTCCTGCTGCCACTCCCCTGCACCTGGCACAGAGAGAACCTACTTCTAAAACCAGGAGGTTGCTTATGGCTTGTAACCTGTGATGGTCTTTTCCTCCATGAATCTGTCCAAACCCCTTTTAAAGACATCTAGGCCAGGTGCCATCACCACATCCTGTGGCAAGTAAAGTTTTCAGAAGTTATATACATGAGTTATATATGTTATATTCTCAGAGGTAACTCCCTCTCTCATCAATTTCTCTCTGCCAGAGGTTCATTTTGCCTGTTCCCACTGTTTTGGAGAAGACTGAAAATGTATTTATTTAGGCAAACTTCTGAGTATTTATGACCATTTTTGTAGTTTTAGCTCTCTCTTTGTTTTGTCGTTGGTGGTGCATGCAGTTAATTAACCATTCTACCTGATACAGTAAATATTTGTGTGTTTTCATATTCTCAGGCAACTCAGATTTTGCTTATGAACACAACGAATTTTGTTACTGTTTCTGGAAGTCTTAAAGGTTGTGGTAGCAAGAATCACAAAATTCCATCAAAGCTTCTAAGGTTAGTATCTGAAATTAGCATTGAATTTTAAAAAAAAAAACTGGATAGTTGACCGCAAAGTCCTGAAGGTGCCGTTTTTTGTACTATTTTAGGTCCTATTGGATTGCTGACATGAGTTGGACTCCTGATAACCTTTTTTTGGCTTGCATGTTAAAACGTGGCTCATTAGTCTTAATGACTTGCTTGGGAGAATTGCTGACTTTAGTTACTTATGGGTGCTCTGTAGAATTTGGACCGGCAGAATTTATTCCTCTGCATCCCCTAATAATGTACAGGTGAGGTCATCAGTGAGTTTAAAAAAATCATTTGATCATATCTTTCTTTCTACTATGTTCTTCTATTTTAAATGTTGCACCTTTCAATTAATTATTTTGCTTTTTCTGTGTCTTCTCAATATCTGTCTCTCATTCATAGTTGTCTTCTATTTCTAATAATGGCTTTGCCCTGCTGAACAAATGACATTTTCATCATGTAAGTATATGTTCAAATAATTATTAGGCTCCAGGTTTTTTTTAAAGACTTTCTTCAGAAGCTACCAGTAGAAGTCACTTGCATGTTATAATAATACATAGCAAAGCAAGGAATGAAAAAGGTTGTGATTAAAAATACATTGCGGTGTTATAGGCTCACGTAAGAATTACCAGTAACTACTTCCAAATACTGAAATAAAAATGTGTGGGATAAAATTCAAAATTTTATCCCAATAAAATTCAAAATTTATTGAGATTACTATAACTGCAGCAAGATTACAAATGCTATGTATAGCTATACATGTAGATAAAGAACATTGAAGGTAAATGTATCCATAGGTCACTTTGTAGGAATAAAATAGAAAGTTCAGTTTCTGCATGGTCTTTTGTTCTCAGGTTCTTGTAATTTATTTGAGGTGTAAATAGTGTCCTGAAGCCAGGGAAAACATAGCAGACATTATTTGCTATTCTAATTATGTTTTCTTACACTAAGACTACTTGGCTGCTAACGTTTCCCCAGGCTGGACACACGTAGGTATATAGCCACGTACAGGGGACCTATCTCACACATAATGGTGAATGCACATTAATCTGGTTTTTGTTCCCACACTCTTCTCCCTTTCCCCCAGCATGATAGTGCCCATATGCCCGGGTTTATGTGTAGCTACCATAATGCTTGTTCTGTTTTCCTGCTCCCTGAGGAGAGTAAAACAATTGGCACTAATTGGAGCTTCTTGTGGCGGGTAAATAGCCACAGGGGCCCTGGTGTGAATTGGGATCATGGTGGGGGCAGAGTGTTGAAAACCCTGTCCTCCCACACCATAAACTCAATCCAGAGGGCCTCCCAATTTGGCTTCTATTTACTGAATAAAAAACAAGCACGCTAGTCCCAATGATGTGCTTAAGGTGATATCTAGTTGGAGACAGAGATTTGATTTTATGAAGAAATTATTTGGGGGGGGGATGTCAAAAATGTTGATTCCATCTTATACTTTATAAATTTATTTTAAGGGCATTGCAGAACGATGTGACAGAGATACTTGGGTTGTAATGTGACTACATAAGGCAGTTCTAGTTTCAGTCTGATCCATAATTACACCTGGACACAATGGGCAAACTGCAGATACTTAATGCTGAAACCCTAAACGTGGTTGTAATAGTGTAAAATGCCTGTTAGAAGTACACTTCTTCACTCCCTCCGTACCCCCATAATCCTGATCTGCAGAGCAGTTGATCCAGCTTCTATTTACTGAATGAAAACATGCAGTCTAGCTCCAGTCCCCTGCTTAAAGTAATATCTAATTGGACCCTTCTAGTCCGCCATTCCCATTGCCTCTTTCTTTTGTATTCTGCTGTATTGCATTCTCCCCTGCAGTGCTGTGCACAATAATGTCTTAAAGGGAGTGGCAACATGATACAGGTGTCTTGTGTGCTCTCTGAGGCATCTGGTGGAGTCACTGTGAGATACAGGAAGCTGGACTAGATGGGCCTTTGGCCTGATCCAGCAGGTCTCTTCTTATGTTCTTATGTTCAGTAATCAGAGAGAAAACCAGTGGTGTTGTCCGTCTGCATTAGTTTCTGAAGGTGATTGGGCAAGTGTGCCGTGACCCAGTCTACTGTCCCTTTGATTAATGACAGCAGCCTAGTGATGCAATTTGTCCTCATAAGAGAACATGACCCTCCTCTCATCCCTGTCACACACCCAGTGAACCGAGCTGCTGGTATGAGTAGCCTACAAGGGTGGGAGCGGGTAGACTGCTGCTGGATGTGTGATGATGGGACATAATGGAAGAACACGAGTTGCCATGATTTGCTGGACTAGGATGCCACTGCAGTGCAAAAGGTGTGCTGCTCCCAAGATCTGGGGCATTGCATTGATAGATGCATGTTGCCAGTGTGCTTGTGCACGTTCAGAACCTTTGTGCTATTAACAGAGGCAGGGTCATGGCCAAAGATGTTGATAGTCAAGATCTAGAAATAAGCTCTAAATGGCCTGGGATCAGAATTTGTAAAGGATTGTCCTCTCCTGCGAAAGACTGCCTGCCCACTCCAATCAGCATCTGCGGCCTTGCTTTGTGGCCTATGCTGTTGGCACTCCAATTGACTGGGATGCAGAGCAGGACCTTTTTTGTGGTAGCACCCAGAGTGTGAAAGTTCCTGACTTAAAGAAGCCCAGTTGACCTCCTCACTGCTAGCTTTTAGGCAGGTGGCTATGCATGGGGTTTTGTGTCCTGTTGTGCTGACTCTAAATATTTTTTAATTGATTGCTATCTCTGTGCTTTTTATTGTTGATGGGTTTAAATCATGTAAGGTACCTTGAGGATTCCCTAAGTGGACTGAAAGATGGGATGGAAATTAAACATATTTATTTGAGAATACTTGATGCCCAAATCTTTTATAAGGCATCCCCAGGATTTCTACCAAATCAAATTTCAAAGAAATTGTAAAGTGTAAGAGAGATCTGAACATCCTTTCCCCTTTTGAAACTATACCTTAGAAGTCTTTCTGTAAGACTTCTCTTACTTTATGCATGTTCACTACATTTCCATCGTGCTGTTTTGTTGCATATTTTGCATTTTGTGGTATCAGTGTCACTGTGAAATATCCATATATCTGACTGGGCATATAAAGTGAGTTGTTAGTTTTAGAGGAATGTGGTCTCTTTCATTAAATCTGTTGTTTTTCCCTGGAAGAGGAAGGGGGGCATTCTGTACTAAATATTTTGTAACAGCTTTGGGAATGGTCTGGTCCCGCTCCTGTGCATGCAGCTCTGCACATGTGGAGAGGGGACTTCTGGAATGGGGCTCCCTAGCTCAAGGGAGGAGATGGATCTGGAGAGGGGATGGAATGATGTTCCCTTGGTGTGTTTATAATAGAGGATTCTGTTTGCTTCCTTGTTTTTTCTAAGAATGTTTTTCTTTCTGCTAGATCACAGCACTCTTTGTTGCAAGATTCAACTCACTCTCATGATTCATCAGCCTCTGAAGGAGACCTCTTGAGGCAGCGATTTTCTGTAACCTCACACCCAAGCTTACCTTACCTCATTGCCTCTGATGGATACATAGTTACAGTTCTTAGATTTACTGACAGTTTTTCACCCTCTGGATTTATGAGGTCACTACTACTGGATTCAGCCCAGAGGCTTGATAAGCTGCGTCACAGTCTGATTACAGCAAAGGTACTGTTGTTCCTTTCATTTTTTAAGAACATAAGAAGAGCCTTGCTGGATCAGGCCAAAGGCCCATCTAGTCCAGCTTCCTTTATCTCACAGTGGCCCCACCAGATGCTTCAGGGAGCACACAAGACAACAAGATAACCTGTTTCCCGTTGTCACTCCCTTGCACCTGGCATACAGAGAAAACCTTCTAAAACCAGGAGGTTGCTTATGACTTGTAACTTGTGATGGACTTTTCCTCCATGAATCTATCCAATCCCCTTTTAAAGGCATCTAGGCCAGGTGCCATCACTACATCCTGCGGCAAGGAGTTCCAGAGATTAATTACACGCTGAGTGAAGAAATATTTTCATTTATCTGTTCTAACTCTCCCTCCACTCAGTTTTAGTGCATGTCCCCTGGTTCTGGTGTTGCGCGAGAGGTAAATATCTCCCTCTATCCACTCTCTCCATCCTATGCATAATTGTATACATTTCAATCATGTCCCCCCTCAGGCGCCTTTTTTCTAGACTGAAGAGCCCCAAACGCTGTAGTCTTTCCTCATAAGGGAGTTGCTCCAGCCCATTAATCATTTTGGTCATTCGGCACCTTTTGCTACACTGAAGTTAGAATTGGGGTCCCCAGCTTCAATAGAAAAGTGTTTCTCCTGTAAATGCCCGGATTTGAAAGCCCAGCATGGAGCTGCTCGTATTTGCGCTGGCCATTTATTATAATTGAGTAGCTCCGTAGAGGCTGGGGCTCAACACGGGGCTCGACACGGGTTAAGGGGACAAATGTCCCCTTACCTTGCGGAGACCTCCAGCAGACTCCAATCCCACTCTGGATACAGATGAGCCTGCTCCAGCGCTGCTGGATCACAGCACTGGGCTTTGAATAGGATTGGACCCTAAGAAGCATGGCCTATAAGTGAGGAGCTGGCAACAATATTCCTACACAACTGTATCATATTTGAAGTTACCAGGGTGAGTATATTACCATTTCCTTTTTCTGCCTTTTGCTCTCTGGCAGAATGATTTCACTACATTGTTAAGTGAAACAGTAACTACTTTGGCGGAGGGTTAAGTTTGCGTACATGGGGCAGAGAACTATAGAGCAGTGGTTCTCAAAGTGGTGGGTCACGACCCACCATTGGAACCAAAAGCTGTCCCCTGCCCCTTAAGGGGCGGGGATAGCATGGAGAAGGTGATCCCGGGGATCACTGCCGCCACCCGGGAAAACAAGTTAAAAGGTGATTTGTGCACTTATCAAGGGGCCTGGAGCCCTCTGGAGGGTTCGGGGAGGCCTGTACTAACCTCCGCAGACCTCCCTGAGGTTCGGATTGCCGCTCCACGGTTCAAACTGGAAGTGGTCGTAAATCACCACAGAGCAGCAATCCGAAGCTCAGGGAGGCCTGCGGATGGTAGCGCAGGCCTCCTCGAACCCTCTGGAGAGAGACCCCCCCAGTAAGTGCACAAATCACCTTTTAAAACTTTTTCCCCCCGGCGGCGATCCCTGTGATTGCAGACACCTCTGATCTCACCCTCGCAAGCACTCAAAAGTTCTCCCCTCCTCGCGGGGAGAACTTTGAGAATCGCTGCCGTAGAGGATTATTTTTATTTTTGGTCATCATGTATTCCTTTGCAGCCCTGATAGCTACAGTTTTTATTCAATAAGAGTGAATGGTAGCATTCTCAAGATGTCAGGAGCCACCCACAGGTTGCAAATTGCTTCTGTTTAGAACCAGGGTTGCTACCTTCCCCTCAGCATCTTGGTTCCCTACCCCCTCCTGAGGGTTTTCCTGATTGCAGCCACTTTTCCAGCTGTTTGAATAGAGCAAGGAAGCATTTCTCACAGTGCAATCCTGTAAAAAAAAAAAAAAGAAGCCAGCGACGGAACAAGCGTTCCGGCACCGGCAGCAGTCGCAAACGTGCCGGAAAGCACATTTGTGACTACTCGGGAGCAGAGGCCAGCCTCCCTTGCTCAGTCGCCGGATTGCCCGTGTGTCTGCCGGACAAGGTGAGTTGGGATCCAGCGGGGGCGGTTCGGCGGGCGAGGGGGGGCCATTGGCCTAGCCGGCCCAGGAGGGAGCAGGGGATGGCCTCAGCCATATCCCCGTTCCCGCCGGGCCGGCTAGGCCGTTACATGGCATCCTCTACCGCTAGCTATTTAGCTGGCGGAAATCCGAGGAGGCCGATGGGGCCTGCCTGGAGTTACACCCGGAGAAGGGGACGAGCGTCCCCTTCCCTGAGTAGACCTCCGGCCCGGCAGCAGAACAGCCGCCTGGACTCAGAATCCGGCCGGTAGCCGGATCCTTACACAGGATTGCGCTGCCCAAGTCTTACAGGGGAGTTTACTCCCCTGCAAGTCTTTGTGGGGGTGGGTCGATGACAGAGTCAGCGCTCCAGGATTGTGCGCAGCCTGGCCCCCAAATGCTTTTTAAAACATACAGTACCTGGTTGTCCTGCCAGCTCCCCAAAGCGTCCAGGGGGCCTGCTACCACCTCTGCAGGCCTCCCGAAGGCTCTGAATGGCGCCAATTGCATTGCAATGCAAAACCTACTTCCGTTTTTCGGAAGTAACCTTGTCCGTGATCCTGTTGTCTACAAACACATACTGAGAAGGATGCCTTGGTGATTTCACTTTCATGTGTGTAGAACTGTAGCCTGTGTTTGTATCCAAATTGTAGCTAACAGTTCAGTTCTTTCTTCTCGTAACCATGTTGCTGCTGCTTTCAACTTGAACATTACATACAATTTATGCTGGTTTTCATGTTTAGCAAGATCATTATCATTGTTCCTTCTTGGTTGTTATCCCTAGCTATATTTCTTGTGATCCTCTCTCACCATGTCAGCTTCAACATGTCATTCATCTGCATTTTTTAAAAAAAACTCAGATAAATAAACCAATAATATTATTAATGTGCTGTTTCCCACAGTTTAAAGGGAGAAAGCTGCTGTTGCAATCACTGTCATCCTTAAGAACCAATCTGTTACAATATCATCAAAACCAAAGTTCTTCCTTCTCTGCCATTCCAAAATTTCTGCAAAAAGAAGAGGGGATAACAGAACAAAATGGAGAAGTAACAGGTTTACAGGTATTCTGCATTAGTTTTTAAAAGCATCTGTTGATTTATTTATTTATTTATTTATTTATTTATTAAAAAATTATATCCTGGATTCCTGGTTTGCTTTGTGATGGACACACACAACAAATTGTCTGTTGTGTGTTCTAAATGTAGAAGAAATGAAGACACTTTCATTTTCTCAGTATTTTAATGTATCTTAGACTGGTGCTTCTCAAACTATTTGATGTGGCAGACCTGAATTTTTTTTCCAGATGTGCCAAGGACTGGTGCCATATTTGTGCTATATTATTATCATATTTGCACAGGCACATAGCACATCAAATCAGAAAAAAAAAACATTCTTCATTGTAATAATGGGAATGGGAGTGTTTATACCAAGTGTAGCATACTCATAGAGATGTTCCCATTTAAATGCATTGAAGATTGACTGAAAGGCTGTCCATCTGTGCAGATAGTGCTCATTTTAATCTGACCATTTTATACTATGTGGGGGTGTCACTGAGTCACCAATGCTCCCACTAGCGCTTCAAGGCAAATTTCAGCAACGCTGGAGCAAGGTAGTGCACTTGGAGACTTCATGTCCTCAATGAGGTGCTGTAACTGGGCTTTAGCCCTGAACAAATTGAGCAACTCTCTCTGATCATGGTTGCTGCAGCTTCCACCCAGCCCCTGCTGACAGATGACATAACTGTCATCACCGATGCATTAGCAGCATGGAACCAGGTTGGGTTTCCAGGAAACTTTTCTGGAAATTCACCACAGACCAGCAGCCGATGGCAGGGCCTCTGGGGGGGGGGGGAATAGGGGATAATTTGTACCCGGGCCCAGGGTGAAAAAATGAATCAAAAAGGGGGCCCAGGACCCAAATTCATTCCCCCTGCCCCGCCCCTTAAGGGCAAAACGGAGCGTCCCGGTCGGCGATCTGGTAAGCCTAGGAAGGGGCCCATTAGGAAACTTTGTACCCCCTGATAAAATTCCTCTGAATGGCCCTGGCCGATGGTGTCACAACTCCCGTCAACCATCCTGCAGGGCCAAACCAAGGAGCATCCTGCCCCATCGCTTCCTTTAACACCCAGCTGCTGCAAATTTCTAATTAATAAATGCAGCACATGGCCTTGAAGGTCTAGCAGTCCTGATAACACAGGTGCCTTCTCATGTGAACTTTTCCAATCAGCAGCTATCCTCCCACTACAGAGAGGCACAGACCTTCCCTTCAAGATGGATTCCTGAGTGCACTATGATGGAGTTTCAACAACATGGTTTTATAATTTCTTTACAGATGATGGCTCACAGACCAGCACTGGTCCACACTCCTCCACTTTGAATAGCACTGTCTTAGACCATTTACATACTTCTCTCTTACATACTCTACAAGAAATCTGCTCTTCAAATCTTTTTTGATTTAGTAGTCTCCATTTCATATCATGAATTTGTTTTTGTTTATTAGATTACTAATCTAATCCACCTTGATCTTCTGGAAAGGTGGGATATAAATGTTTTTAAATACATGATTTTTAAATAAATCACATCCCAAAGAAAAAGAAATGCAAGAAAGCAAAGTGGCTGTCAGATGAGGCTTTACAAATAGCTGTGGAAAGAAGGAATGCAAAAAGCAAGGGTGAAAGGGAAAGATATAAACAACTGAATGCAGAGTTCCAGAGAATAGCAAGGAGAGATAAGAAGGCCTTCTTAAATGAACAATGCAAGGAAATCGAGGAAAACAACAGAATGGGGAGGACTAGAGATCTCTTCAAGAAAATTGGAGATATCAAGGGAACGTTTTGTGCAAAGATGGGCATGATAAAGGACAAAAAAGGCAAGGACCTAACAGAAGCAGAAGAGATTAAGAAGAGATGGCAAGAATACACAGAAGAACTATACAAGAAAGATCTTAATGTTCCTGATGACCACGCTGGTGTGGTCACTGACCCAGAGCCGGACATCCTAGAGAGTGAAGTCAAGTGGGCCTTAGGTAGCATTACTAACAACAAAGCTAGTGGAGATGATAATATCCCAGCTGAGCTACTTAAAATCCTAAATGATGATGCTGTGAAAGTGCTGCACTCAATATGCCAACAAATTTGGAAAACTCAGCAGTGGCCAAAGGATTGGAAAAGGTCAGTTTACGTTCCAATTCCAAAGAAGGGCAGTGCCAAAGAGTGTTCAAACTACCGTACAATTGCACTCATTTCACATGCTAGCAAGGTTATGCTCAAAATCCTACAAGCTAGGCTTCAGCAGTACGTGGACCGAGAACTACCGGACGTACAAGCTGGGTTTCGAAGAGGCAGAGGAACTAGAGATCAAATTGCCAACATGCGCTGGATCATGGAGAAAGCCCGAGAGTTCCAAAAAAACACCTACTTCTGCTTCATTGACTACGCAAAAGCCTTTGATTGTGTGGATCACAACAAACTGTGGCAAATTCTTAAAGAGATGGGGGTACCAGACCACCTTACCTGTCTCCTGAGAAACCTGTATGCGGGTCAAGAAGCAACAGTTCGAACTGGCCATGGAACAACTGATTGGTTCAAAATTGGGAAGGGAGTACGGCAAGGCTGTATATTGTCACCCTGCTTATTTAACTTATATGCAGAGTACATTATGAGAAATGCAGGGCTGAATGAATCGCAAGCCGGAATCAAGATTGCCGGGAGAAATATCAACAACCTCAGATATGCAGACGATACCACCCTAATGGCAGAAAGTGAAGAAGAACTAAAGAGCCTCTTGATGAGAGTGAAAGAGGAGAGTGCAAAAGTTGGCTTGAAACTCAACATTAATAAAACTAAGATCATGGCATCGGGTCCCATCAATTCCTGGCAAATAGAAGGGGCAGAAATGGAAGCAGTAACAGATTTTACTTTTCTGGGCTCCAAGATCACTGCAGACGGAGACAGCAGCCATGAAATTAAAAGACGCTTACTCCTTGGAAGGAAAGCTATGGCAAACTTAGACAGCATAATAAAAAGCAGAGATATCACCATGCCAACAAAAGTTCGTATAGTCAGGGCGATGGTGTTCCCAGTAGCAATGTATGGTTGCGAGAGTTGGACCATAAGGAAGGCTGAGCGCCGAAGAATAGATGCTTTTGAACTGTGGTGCTGGAGAAGACTCCTGAGAGTCCCTTGGACTGCTAGGAGATCAAATCAGTCAATTCTAAATGAAATCAAGCCTGACTGTTCCTTGGAAGGACAGGTACTAAGGCTGAAACTCAAATATTTTGGCCACCTAATGCGAAGAGAGGACTCTCTGGAAAAGACTCTGATGCTGGGAAAGATTGAAGGCAAAAGGAGAAGGGGAAGGCCAAGGATGAGATGGTTAGACAGCATCACCGATGCAACAAACATGAAAATGAGCGAACTCAGGAAGATAGTGGAGGACAGGAAGGCCTGGCGGGATATGGTTCATGGGATCACGAAGGGTCGGACACGACTTAACGACTGAACAACAACAATAGAATAAGAATTTTTGTTTGAGCTCTTTGATTGCTTGTTCATTTTTGATAATCATACAGTGAAATAGATGTCTCTTGGTGATGTATAATTCTCTTCAATTTAGGATTATGATGAAGAATCTGACGATGAGAAGCACTTTCAAAGTCACTCCTTTATTCTGGGGAGCCAAAAAGCAAAGTTCTCTGTAAGTGATGAAGGCAGGTTGGAATTTGCGTCAATGTTTGACACTATTCATGCAGTGGATGGAACAGGAGAAAAAGATGACACAACTCTGGAGTTGAACTGTATTCAAAAAAAATTAATTACAGCTTGGAGAGTAGGTATTTCAAGAGGCATAGAAGGATCTAGAGACACATTGCTGTGTTGTACCATACGTTGTATGACACACTTTTTTAGCATTTTGCAGTATATAAAACGTGATGTTGCACATTTAGATAGCTCTGTCAAGAATAGATCCTGGATACAGTGCGTCTTAAAATGTTTCCAGCAATTTTTGATTCTCCTGAGTTGGGAGGGGAAGCACAGCCAGACCCTGGGGCATTTGCTCATGCTGACATCACAGACCCTAAAACTGATACTTGCTGAACAACAAGATCAGCTGTTTTCCAGCAATCTTTTGGGAGGCTTTGCTCTGCTGAAGATGGTTGCTCATTATTTAAGTAGCAAAATCATGCCACAGTATGAGGTATTTTTGGCATTCCTGGATGTTACTAGTAACGTGGAGCTAGATTCTCTAGTTGTGCCTGTGTTTCAAGCTATGGATTGGAGCAGCCAGCAACATTTTTGTGCCTTGAATTCCATACTGAAGCCCTCTCCTCCGTCTGTAAACCTGAGTGAGAATCGTGAAAAGAGGTAGGATTCTTTTCTAATATGCATGAAAAAAATCTTTTAAAAAGTGATTTTATATATATATATATATATATATATATATATATATATATATATATATATATATATATATATATATATATATATAACCTTCTAAGAAATAAATATGAGCTCACTAGCTTATTTGTATTCTCAGTAAAATCTGTTAAATGAGAATGCTGGCTTGGACCCAGGGATCCCCCTCTGCTCACAGAAGACCTGTTTCTGACCTCCTGTAAGAGCATTACAGAGAAGTTCTGATTCAGAGATGTTCTTGCAAAAGACCTTCCTTCAGATATTTTTGTTGTGTGAAGTGTTCCTTTTGTTTGACAGTAACTCTGTCGGAAGTCCTTCTGCTTGTTGTTCTCTGGATCCAAGTCATCATACCCCATTGACAGCGCAATCCTACCCAGCTCCTCCAGTGGTGCAGCAGTGGTGTAGGGCAGAATGAGAGGCTTTGGAAGGGAAAGGGGATTTAAATCCCCTTTACACCCCCCTTTAAAGGGGATTGAAATCCCCTTTCCCTCCCAAAACCTCCCGTTCTCCCTCCACCACTGGCTGCACCAACGGAGGAGCTGGGTAGGATTGCGCTGTAAGGCTGCAATCCTATACCTGCTTACCTGGAAGTAAGGCCCACTGAACTCAACAGGCCTTATTTCTGAGTATGCATAGGATTGCGCTGTAAGTTAATTAACACCTTCTGCCCATTAAATGCCAACCCAAAGAGGATCTGTGACTTTTGAGTTGAATATTTGTTTCTGAACTTCAGGTTAATTGCAATGTGGCGACTATTGTATAAGCATGTCCTTTGGTATCGGGTGCAGCTGAACAGAACAGTGTACATCTCAAGTAAGCCAGAAACTGAAATGCAAATTGTACAGGAAGGACCAATGACTGAAGCACTGGCAGGTCATATACAAGCAGTCTTACAGTCTTCAGGAGAGAGGCTAGAACAAACATTGAAACTCAACCCTGTGACTGGTTAGTACCCTGCAACAAAAAGGCATCAGCTGATTCAGTCACTGTTTATGAATAACATTTAATGCAACACATTTAATGCTATGTTGTTACAGTGCTCATTTATTTTTACTATGTAAAACTGCTTTGTGAACTTTTTTTGTTGTGAAAAGCAGTATATAAATATTCTTATTGAACGACAGAAATGACCTTTTATCCTACTGTTGCTATTATTAGCATTATTATGTGCTGGTTTCCAATATTTCAGTTAGCATTTGGAGTTTGCTTTGCTAACATTTAGGAAGCATGTTGTATAATTGTTGTAATTAGATGGTATCCTCTTGAAACAATTTCTAACATAGAAAACCCAGATTTTATTAAATGTTTCCTTTTTCCTCAAATGCCTTTTGATTAAAACAGTAATGCATATTTGCAGCCTGTAGCTGAAAAAAATAGCATAGAACTTTCCTACAGCTTTATGGTGTTTTCTGTGATATGATAATTTATAAACTATTTCTTCAGTCAGGTGTTGCATTAAGTTTTGGTTATTTTTTTAAGGTGAGGAGCAATTTCTAATAGGCTCTTATAAAGAATCTGTGGCAACATGGGAGAGAGCTCTTCAAGAAATAAAAGGAAAAGGTAAGGGAGTTAGAAATGTTCACAGTCTGAAAAAAATGTTGCAGATAGAACATAGTAAACATGGATTCACATTTTTTCTACAGTACAGTATGTCCTTTGTATTAGCACAGACAGGAGGCTTAGAAATCTGATTTCTAAAGAAATTCTTTGCTATATTAAAATGTTTGTAATTTAATATGTTTAGTAAAGGCTGACCTACACCAAATCCGTTGGCGTCCGGGTGGTCGCGAGCATAGAGAATGGGATGCCCCGCCCTGAGACGCTGCCCTGGCTCCACCAGATATCTTCCCCTCCAAGTGTCCCTGCATGTCATAAGAACGTAAGAAGAGCCATAAGAACATGAGACGAGCCCTGCTGGATCAGGCGAAAGGCCCATCTAGTCTAGCTTCCTGTATCACACAGTGGCCCCACCAGATGCCTCAGGGAGCACACAAGATACCTGTGGCCTGTTGCCATTCCCTTGCATCTGGCATTAAGAGATGGCCTATTACTAAAAGCAGGAGTTTACTTATCCCCACCATGGCTTGTAACCTATGATGGACTTTTCTTCCATAAATCTGTCTAATCCCCATTTAAAGGCATCTAGGCCAGGTGCCATCACCACATCCTGTGGCAAGCAGTTCCACAGATGAATTACACGCTGGGTAAAGAAATATTTTCTTTTGTCCGTTCTAACCCTCCAATCAATTTTAGTGCATGTCCCCTGGTTCTGGTGTTGTGCGAGAGGGAGAAGAATTTCCCTCTATCCACTCTCTCCATCCCATGCATAATTTTATACATTTCAATCATGTCCCCCCTCAGACGCCTTTTTTCTAGACTGAACCCCAAACGCTGTAGCCTTTCCTCACAATAGGCTTACCCTAGTCCCGGATATGGCCGGGACAATCCCGGATCCGGAGCCCGAGTCCTGGGCTCCCGGCCGGTCTTCTCTTTATCCCGGCCATCCAGGACTGCCCTGCTGCAGCGCTAATGCGCTGCATCTTCGTCCCAGCTGGGACTCTTCGTGCACTGGAAAGCACCAAAAGCGACGTGTTTTTACCTTGCCTGGGCTTTGGGGGTGTGCAGGGAGGTCTGTGTGACCCTCTGCAGGCCTCCCCAATGTTTAAAACGACAATATTAGACCTATTCCAGTTTTTGCCAGACAATATCAAATCCAGAGTCACCTGTCCTCTTGGTCGGCTCCATGACTAGCTGCTCTAAGGCCCGCATGACTACAACCCTGTCTCTTGTTGACTCCTCCCTGATTTGCTTCCTCATTTCAAGATCCCCTTCAGGTTTTTGATCTGGAGGACAGTAGCATGCCCCTACTACTACATCGCTTCTCGAGCCTGATAATCTAACCCACAGTGATTCTACAGAGAACATAAGAACATAAGAAGAGCCCTGCTGGATCAGGCCAAAAGCCCATCTAGTCCAGCTTCCTGTATCACACAGTGGCCCCACCAGATGCCTCAGGGAGCACAAGACAACAAGATAACCTGTTTCCTGTTGACACTCCCTTGCACCTGGCACAAAGAAAACCCACTTCTAAAACCAGGAGGTTGCTTATGGCTTGTAACCTGTGATGGTCTTTTCCTCCATGAATCTGTCCAAACCCCTTTTAAAGGCATCTAGGCCAGGTGCCATCACCACATCCTGTGGCAAGGAGTTCCACAGATGAATTACACGCTGGGTAAAGAAATATTTTCTTTTGTCTGTTCTAACTCTCCCTCCACTCAATGTTAGTGCGTGTCCCCTGGTTCTGGTGTTGTGCGAGAGGGAGAAGAATTTCCCTCTATCCACTCTCTCCATCCCATGCATAATTTTATACGTCTCAATCATGTCCCCCCTCAGGCGCCTTTTTTCTAGGCTGAAAAGCCCCAGACGCTGTAGTCAGACGCAGGAGTCAGAGCACCCTCAAACTCTACTCTGGTGGATTCTACCCCTTCTTTGACATAGATGGAATATGTAAGGCTGAGAATGTTAGGCTGAGAATACCTAACTTTTCAGCCTGCTCTTACCCTTGGAACTTAAATATCCATTGATACGATGTTACACCTATTCCTCATAATCTCATTAACTGCTAATCAATCCAGCAGTCTACCTTAGATCTTAAAGTCCTACTCACTAGATCAGAGGTTCCCAACATGTAGTTCGTGTACCACTAGTGCAGCGGTTCTCAAATAGTGGGGCGCGCCCCCCAGGGGGGGCGCGAGGCTCCGTAAAGGGGGGCGCGGGGCTTGCAATAGTTAGTGTATGCGTGTATGCTTTGCGCCACTTAACTAGAGTGTAGGAGCCTCCAGCGACGATCTACTTCACCGGGATCTGCTTCCGGGGAGCAGATCGTTCCTCTGCTCCCCGGCGCGAACTCTGTAACGCGCCTAGGAGCGCTTTGCAGAGTTCACGCATGCGCAAGACGACGATGTTGCCAATCGTCGTCTTGCGCATGCGTGATTCACAGCGTGAACTCTGCAGAGCGCTCCTAGGCGCGTTACAGAGTTCGCGCCGGGGAGCAGAGGAACGATCTGCTCCCCGGAAGCAGATCCCGGTGAAGTAGATCGTCGCTGGAGGCTCCTACACTCTAGTTAAGTGGTGCAAAGCATACACGCATACTCTAACTATTGCAAGCCCCACGCCCCCCTTTACGGAGCCCCTTTAAGTGGCGCAAAGCATACACTAACTATTGCGGGGGGGCGCGACATTTTTTCTTCTTCCTAGGGGGGGCATGAAAGAAAATAATTGAGAAGCACTGCACTAGTGGTACGTGGACCACAGTCTGGTGGTATGCAAGCTACCGGCAGCCATGGTGGCCATGCAGTGCCGCGCTGGAGCCCAAAATGCCGTGGCTCAAGCATCCGGGCTGCCAGCACAGGGAATGGCCCTCCTGCCCTCCATTGCGTCTTACTTTGCTGTTCTGCACTCTGGCATCGCTACGAACCCGGAAGTGCTGATGACTTCATTGGCACTTACTTCAGGTAGTATGTGGCAGCCGGAGGCCCATGAAGGTGGTATGCGGTGCGCAAAGGTTGGGAACCTCTGCACTAGATTATATAATTAATCTCTAACAACTTCATTGAATCACTTTCTTTATGCTTCGTTTCCTAACCCTTTTTTTATTCTGGCATTTCTTAAGCACCGGCAACCCCGCTTTACTCACACTTCATATTTCTTCATTTCTATTCATATTTTGTGTATGCTTGAAAATGTATATAGCTTCTCTATGTAATCTGGTCCGATAATGTCCGATCCTTGCCAATGATTGTGTATTCTGTCTGGTGCCCACTTGCTGGCTGCAGTGCTAGCTGTGGGGTAGCGACTGTTTGGTAGCAGTGCATTACACTGTTATTTAGGTGACCCTGGCTGCTACTCCCAGGGGGCTTGGTGGGAGCAACGTTGCTGCTCCTGGACATTACAGGCCCAAGATTATTTAATTTACTTTAGAAAATTATTTTTCTTTCTAATATAGGAGGAAAGAGAACGCCTTACCTTCAAACTCGATATTATCTTGCTATATTGTATTGCCATCTATATCACTATAATTTAAGTGACGCTCAGGGCCTGTGTGATCATATAGTGAGTGAACTGCTAAAGAAGACTGAAATCTCTGTAACAGAGAGGGATGACGTGCCAGGTATGCAAATGGAGAATGTCACAGTTTAGTAAAATGAGTTACTGATATAATGCATTTATGTAATTTTATGCCATTGTTAAAGGTTATAGCACCTAATATTACAGTCTTAAAAAGAGCTATCCTCAAACCAATATTCTTAAATCATTTTTATAGTGTGGCCAATAGGTTTTTGCTATATAGCAACAGATTAAGCATCTTCAGTTTAGTTGCTTTTTAAAAGCCCTCTTTCTTAACTCTCAATGAGCCTGCCTGAAAATATTATTTCTTACAAAACTGTGCTAGTATTTAGTTGATGGGAAACAGTTTTCTTCTTTACTTTATATATAGATTGTTGGTTGATTAAAAAGGTCAGATGCAAAAGTGCATTCATTCAATAGATGGTTCTCCATTCGAGTTTTATCTCTATACCACAAGCCAGTGTAATCCCACTGAAGTCATAAAGTCTAAGCCAGGTCTTGCTGTCGCTGACTTTGTTAAGAAGGATTCAAGCAAAGTGAAGTACAAGTACAAGCTGTCCAGGGAGGGAGATGCAAGTTTACATTCTCAAGCGACTTCTAGGGCTTTATTTCTGGAATCCTATGTCATTCTTGAGGAATTGACGAGTAATGAGTGTTTGCTTCCTTTCCCTTGTTTAGCAAAAATGGTTGATAGGCCTGATCCTTTCAGTGATTTTACATCACACATTATGTCAAACTCTTTAAATTTTTATCTTAGGAGCTGAACAGATGATAAGAGATATTCATACTGAGGCTGCTCTGGCAGTGATTCAGTCTCTGGGACGATTCATGGCAGCCTACTTTACTAATGAGCCAATTTATGTTCTTCCTCCACATTGTATTGATGTTTTACCCCCGCTTCACATCAAGCCAGGTATTCTGTCAATATTGTCCTGGTTTACTGTCATAAGGCAATTTCTCCAGCCAAAGTTAAGCATTTCGGAGTCCTAGTTTTTTCAATAGAATAATTGTTCCTGGCAGTGGAAGGGAGCATTCCTGACTATATAGGAATGCCCTCATGCCAGCACATGGAAGGGTTGACTGTTGAAATGCCTTCTCTTTTATGCGGGGCTGACCGTTACCCCAGTCCGGCCCTACCTCGTCAGTAGAACGGACGTTGGCTGTTGGGCTGCGAGCCCAAATGCTTTTTCTTTCTTGTTTTTTCTCCTCCTCCTTTAGTCAGGGCTTTGGCTTGGCATGGTTGCTTTGTTTGTTTGTGTCTGGAGGGGGAGTGGCCAGCAGTGACCTCTGGGGCAATTGAATCGGTGGGAGGGGGCATAGATGCGTTTACATGTTTCCCTGTGTGCCGTAGTGCCCCATCCTATTGCAGCAGCAGGCAGCGAGACGTCCGCTCTGCCGCATTATCATGTGGAAGGAAGTGGTCCTTTAAAGCTTTGAATGGTTTTGGGCCAAGGTATTTAAAGATCATGACCAATTGGGCTTGGAACCAAATTGGGAGCCTGTGTAGATCAAACAACAGCAGAGTCACGTGCTTCAGTGGAATGGTCCCAGTTAGCAGCATCCTGTACCAACTGCCGTTTCCAAATCTCCTTCAAAGCCAGCCCCACTTTCAAGAAAGTTCAGTTGAACTCATTGGGTCTACTTCTAAGTAAACATGCCAAGGACTAGGCTTGAAATACCTTTGGAGTCAGCAAACCCAGAGGCTTTGGAACTAACACATTCTTTTGTATCTTAGATAGGTGCCCTCGTTTTGTTCCACTGCAACATTCTAAAGTCACAGAGGCAGTTAAGGATCTCAGCCTCTCTTGTGTCTGGACAGCTGAATATGCTCTTGATTTGTTGCTTGTTGGTGGGCTAATTCCTGAAGCTGTTTGGCTAGTGCATGAACTTGGAGATTGGAAAATGGCTGTTTCAATTGGAGTGGTTTATCTTCTGTATTGTCAAAATCATGATGGCTTCCTACGGTGAGTCATGCTGTCGTGTTCTTTTGTTGTTCATCCTAAATATAATTTTAACTGAGTGCTTTAGACATTTTTGTTATTTATTTCTGTTGTCTTTTTAATTTTCTTTGAAAATCTGTGGACTGAATCCGGCGCACCCAGCACATAAGTCCAAGCACAGCGGTGGCAGAGCTTACCGTTCCTCCCTGCAACCTCTTATCATCACAGACTATCTTTACAGAAACTCGCTCCGGGCAGCCGCTTGCACGGCATGTCGCTCCTGACAGCTCTGTGCCCCAATTTCCTGGGGGAAGTGGCTGGCCGGTGTGAGTTTCTGCAAAGATCAGCTGTGACGATAAGCGGCTGCGGTGTGGAACGGTAAGCTCCACCACTGCCGCGCAGTGCCTGGACGCTGTTTTCTGACACAAAACGGGCCACGGTTTGGAGACCGCTGATCCAGGTAGAAACTTCAAGGACTTTTCATGTTCATCTCAAAGAGTAAGCAGGCATTATAAGGCCCGTGATTTCTTCTCTGGCTCAAAATAAAATGCAAATTGGAGGTGCATTCTCTATTTACCCCTCCCCCCTTCCCTTTAAATTGCACATGTTGACTGGGCTGACAGAAGTGACCTTTTGGCTGCAGTGAAAGAAGATCTATCCGCCCACTACCCAGTGACTGGCACTAACATCTTATCCCCCATGTTGACGTTTACATAAAACTGCTGTAATAAACAAATCTAAGTCATGGCTTCAAAACCCTGTATACACATTTCATTGTCTTTAATTCTCGCTGGCCATGAAAGTCTAACCTTTTATCCAAAACAAACCATGTTGAATTATCTGTATTCTATCAAATGTTATGGCCAAATAACCGGAAAAAGAAAGCTGCCTTATGTAACGAAAAGTAGATTTCCTTAAAACTGACCGATGATTGTTCTGAGAGCCAATGAGGTGTTGTTATGACACAGCATGGAACCAATAAGGTGTTAGTATGAGTCAGCTCTCATTTCTATATATCAGAGCTAATACTAGAACTCTTCTTCAGTTGTGTGAGTGTCATCAAGCAGTGGCGTTCCTGCGGTAGGGGCTCGACCGTAAGTCGCGCCCCGTCCTAGTACTGCGTTCACGAACCGGGGCGAGGAGGCCCCGCCCGTCGCCATCAGAGCCATTCCGCGCAGCGAAGCCGAACGGGCAGGGTCTCCTGCCCGTTCGGCTTCGCTGTGCGGAATGGCTCCGACGGCGAGGGGGCGGGGCCTCACTCCGGTTTGTGAACGCGGTACTAGGACGGGGCGCGACTTACGGTCGAGCCCCTACCGCAGGAACGCCACTGTCATCAAGTTGGCCACTGTTTTTTTATTGGTTACTGATTTTTTGCATGACCTGTACTATATATTAAAATAAATAAAGTTAATGGGGGTGATGCCATGAGTTACCGCACCAGGTGACGCAAACCCCAGTGACGCCTCTGGCTTTCAACATGTGCTAAGCAGAGCAAGAATCATCCCCCTTATCACTCAGTATGAAGTTTCTGCATCTAGCATCTGAAAGAAGGGGGTCTTATAAGCGTCTGCCTGTAACTATTGTGCCCGGCCTCTGTGCAAGCAACCTTGTTTTCCTTGATATGCTTTCAGGTCACAGAAAGTAGAACTATCTCTACCATTTCACTTGAGTCCAACACAGATCTTTCAAGAAAAACTGCAGTTTATCTTAGGCCATCCTGTCAATAATGAAACATCAAATGAAGACCCCACATGCAAACAACTTACAGGTGTGCCATCTCCATATCTGGATTTATTTTTTGTCCTTTTGACAGTATTCTGCAAATGCAGTGCTTTCATTCAAACATCCGCATTTTTCCATAATCAGGGCGTTGTCAGATATGTTAATGAAAGTGCTTTTTATTCTTTAGCAATTTGGGGTTTCTGCATGCCCATATAATCCTTACCACCCCTGCATCTTTTGAGAGAAACTATTGCTGCTTCTCACTGAAGTGGTAGACCTATGTTTGGGCAGTACCATATGTGATTGTAGGTGGAATTTTGTGTGATCGGGTGCTGTTCCATAAAAAAATAAAGATTCTGCAGATAGAAATCTAGATGTCAGGTGGGTTTTTTGTCCCTGGCAGAGGAAGGGGACATTCCTAACAATATGAGAATGCCCTTGCACCAGCATGAGGTAGCGTCAACTGTTTAATGGCTTCTCCGCTCAGGGAGCTGACCATTACCCCAGTCCGGCCCTACCTTGTCAGTAGATCGAACATTGGCTGTTGGGGCTGCAAGCCCAGATGCTATTTTTTCCTTTATCTTCTTTGTTTTTGCCTCTCCTCCTTTAGTCAGGGCTTTTCCTGGTTTGTGTTGGAGGGGAAGTGGCCAGCAGCGATCTCTGGGGCAATTGCATCGGTGGAAGAGGTCATGGAGGTTTTTTGTGTTGCCGTGACACCCCATATTGCAGCAGAAGGCAGCAAAAGATTATCGGTTTTTTGTATGGAGGAGCACTCAATTAAGTGAATTTTGTATGGGGAAGCTTTCAGTGATGTGAATCTCTTCCTATAGTGGTAAAGTCCCCACACAGCTTTATCAGCTCAGTGACTAATAGGTCTATGTAATCTTTCATTATATACCCACTTAGGTTGCAATCCTTCAAAGCTGTATGTATGTATGTAGAGAGAGCCATGATGTTGGCCTTCATGCATCTTTATGGGACTGAAGCGTAATAGTTTGTTTTTTAGAAACCAATATACCTTGTTTCTTTTCTGTGAGCAACACCCAATGATTGATCTAAATTAAAATAATGTCAATATGTTCTTAGGAACATACGAAGGTGCCTTCAAAAGTATCAGATTATGAGTCCATCTCAGTTCTGATTGGCAGCAGCTCTCTGGGGTTTCCGTTCCCTTCTGTGTGGAGAAGTGAGGAATTGAACCTGGGACCTTCTGCATGCAAAACATGTGCTCTTCCATTGAGCTACAGCTTCTCCCTTATAAAAAAAAAGTTAGATCTTCAGATTGGCAGCAAAGTTGCTATGGTATTGTTTTTGTGTGGTATATCATGGCGTGCTCTTTTTGCTATATATTTTTGATTGAAATGTTGTTGTGATTTAGTGTATTTTATGTTGTAAGCTGCATTGAGCACTTATTTGGAGTGGAAAAGGGTGATGTGGGGAGTTAGGAAGTTTTAAAATAAAATATATAATAAAAAGCATCCATTTAGGAAAAAAAAAGTATTGTGATAGTAATAGGTAGAATTAAACCTGTAACTGTATTTCTGTTTCAACCAAAGGCATGACTATAAGGCAGTACTGGAGCATTATACATGTAGAAGACTTGAGATTCAGTCCCTGGTATTTCCAGTTAAAATGATTGTGGAGCTAGGTAAAACCTAGTCAAAGTAGCCTGCTAATCAAAGTAGGCAGATTGGACTAGATCAAAACACTGTCCTGACTCTGTATAAGACAGTTTCATAGATGAATCTGTTCAAGTTGTTAGTATGAAAGAGCAACTGTAAAATGCGTCTCCTGGGATCCAGGCATTCTAGCAATTAGTCTCAACTTGTAGTTGATTCAGTGCACTTACCACAGTGGTTATTGGTGACAGTAAGTGAGATTCCTTTCTGAATGAAATTGCTATTAGTAAGTCCCCTGAGTAAAATATTTGGGGACAAAACTTACAATGAACAACTTCTTATTTTATGCAGGCTGTCCTTTAATCTCTTGGAATAATTAAATACATTTTGATAATGCTATTTTGTTGTCTTATGAAGTTAGGTTAGTTTTGACAGTGTAATATGAGGGTGCTGTTAGGTGCTGATTAGGTGAACTGTCCAGCATTCAGAATGCCTACTACCTCTCTTTAGAATCAAATGCAGAGTGTAACTTCCTCTTAGAGCAATGAATCAAGACATATGTACCATTCTTCAAGCAATACCTTGACAAATGTATTTCTAGATTTAACAGTACAACTTTTCAAGTTGCAGTGAGTAATGCAGTCATTTTATTTCTTGGTCTGTTGGCTTTCTTTAGATCCTATTGAAGAGGAAGATGCCACTGTCCTGTTTAGTTCAGTAGAAGAAATACTGAAAGCAGCTGTCATGGCAGAAGCAGACATTCTCTCAGAGCCATTTCAACTGTTGATGGACTCGGCCAAGGAGCTCAGCAGAAAGTTCTATGGTTTGGTGCCTGATGGCTTATATCTTCCTGCACCACCTTTATATTGTCCTCAACCAGCATTTCTTAGTGAAGTAAGCTTCTTTGGAAGTTTTGTGAAATTCTACTTGTAGTTTAAAATTCCTAATGAAAAAAGGGGATGAATGTAGCAAAAAAAAAAAAGCACAAAAATAATTCATGGGGGGGGGCATCCAGTGTAATGCTTTTGTGAGCAGAAAGGGGGCCCTTTGCTCAGATGCTTAAAGAACTCTCTTTCCTGGTTAGCTTCCAGATCAGTTGTCTCCACTGAAATCTCTCCTATGAATGTGGAATATCAATGAGACACTGATACATCCAGGCACACACATTTAATTGATGTCATGATCCTGCTTTTCTTAGAACTGCAATCCCTCATATTGAAAAAGCCAACACAAATATCTAGATTGGGGTGGAGAGTCTGCACAATACTCAGTGTCCTGCCTTGTGAATTGTCATTTACTTAATGCCATTTACATTTTGCAATATTCAGAAAGAATCCACGGATTTACCATTAAGAATGGAGCGAGATTATCGACAGAAGCTGTCCGGGATCATTCAGCGAATTCTTCTGCTTTTCCAGGCTGCTCATTGTTCTTTTCCTGCTGCCCAGTGGTATATTGTGCAGCTGAAACGAGCACGAAAAATAATGCAAAAGGTATATCAATTGTTTTTAATTTGCCTTCTTCAAGAAAAGTATCACATTAACTTCTGTGGAAGTTAATTTGCCATTTTGTTTCTTCATTCAAGGATAACAAAACAGTATCCTTAATTGGAGCAATCATTGTCACCCTACGAATAATAACAGGTGTGAATAGGGTAGAAAAGAAGCATGCTATAGCAAACACTTCCTTTATTCTTCCTTTATTCCATCCAGAAGCGTCGCTCCGGTAGGGGCGGGGCTGTAAGTATCGCTGCGGTCATAGTCTCTTTACCGAGCGAGGAGGAGGCAGCCCCGCCCCCTCACTGTCCGAGCCAGTCCCCTACGGAGAAACCGGCAGGGAAGAGACCCTGCCTGCTGCTTTCTCCGTAGGGGACTGGCTCGGACAGTGAGGGGGCGGGGCTGCCTCCTCCTCGCTCGGTAAAGAGACTATGACCGCAGCGATACTTACAGCCCCGCCCCTACCGGAGCGACGCCTCTGATTCCATCCCCTGTGAAATTGGCAGCAGTCCACTTGTGTTCAACTTTAGATACAAATCTGCCATGGTGGCAATGACAGGGGGGGGAATGTACTCTTCAGATGGCTCTGTGTCAGGTAATGTTGGTCTCAACACAAACGTATGTTGGACCTGGTGTTTACTGCTAGGCAAGTGGACGTTGATCTGGATGTGGAGGAGATTAAGATCAATTGTTTGTCATGGACAGATCGGTTCTTGGTAGGATTTAGGTTGATTGTGGCCCCTTTCTTCTGCAAGGGTGGGTGCCCAATTTGGATGATCCATCCTCAGAGGCTGATGGATCCAGAGAATTTCCTGAGGGCTCTGGGGGATTTTCCAGGTACTGGGGAAAGTGACTTATCCAAAGCCTTGGCTGATCTCTGGAATAAGGAAATGAATATTTCTGGTGGGTCAGATTACTTCCCAGTGACCTCTGCCTCATTGAAGCAAAGGTTTTCTGAGGAGCTGTGGACAATGGTGGCTTTGAGAGATGGTGGCGAAAAGCTCATGACCACTCCAATTGAACCCTGGCTGGAAATCAGGCTAGAGCCTAATCCATGGCAGTGAAGAGGGCTGTTTTCTCTGCTACCATTGTGTCTGCGGAGAACTGTCCTGCAGAGCTGTTCCAAGTTGTCAGGAATCTTCTCCATCTGGTTCCTTGGAAAGAGAGGAGGACAATTCAGTTGCCCATTGTGATCAGTTTGCTAATTACTTTGCAGATAAAATCACATGCATCCACCACATCATCCACGATAAAATCACATGTATCTGCCACTTTGACTATGACGGTTGGTATCCCCACGGTGCCTGTTAGTCCTGTTATTCGGGATTCTTTTCAGTGTGTATAGCCTGAGGATGTGGATAGAATCCTTGAGAGTGTGAGGGCATCCTCCTCTTGCTTGCCCTTGCACAGCTTGGTTTATCAGATCTCCTTGAGAGAGTCTAGTAGAGTAGACAGGGAGGGTTGTTAACACATCTCTGTTGCGGGTGTTGCCAGTGGCATTAAAACAGACTGTGATATGCCCCCCTTTGAAAAACCCCTCCCTAGATCCCACCATGTTGGGGAATTATAGGTGATTATCCAACCTCCTATTTCTGGGCAGGGTGATTGAGTGGATGGTGGCGTTTCAGCTCAAGGGTTCTGAATGAAACAAATAATCTGGATCCTTTTCAATTTGACTTCTGGCTGGGTTTCAGGATGGAAACTGCTCTGGTCGCCCTGGTGGATGATCTCCGCTAGGGACTTGACAGGGAAACGGTGTTCCTGTTGGGCGTCTCTGTGGCATTTGAAACCATCAACCATGGTGTCCTTCTGGATGTTTGGCTGGACTGGGCCAGGGGAGGCACTATTTTGATGTGGTTCCTGTTCAGCACCCTGGCCTTTGACATATGGGGTACCACAGGGTTCCATTTTGTCACCCAAGTTGTTTAATACCTATATGAATCCATGAAGAGAGGTCCTTCAAGGGTTTGGAGTTGGGTGCTGTTAATACGTGGATGATACCCCGCTCTACCCTTCTATGTCATCCAAAGCTGGGGAAGTGGTTGAAAGCCTGGAGCACTTTCTGGAGGTGAGGATCTCGATATGGGCTAATAAACCGAGATTAAATCCAGACAAAAACAGAGATCCTCTTAATTTGGAAATCCACAATGCAGTTCATTGGAATACCAGCCTGTTCTGAACGGGGTTGCGCTTTGTTTGGAGGAGTAGGTCTTCAGCATGGGGGTCATCCTGGACTCTTCACTTCTCCACTGGCCAGGAGAGCCTTTGCCCAGCTATGGCCATATGTACTGTAAATGGGACTGCCCTTGAAGACTGTCCAGAACTTACTGTTGGTTCAGAAAACGGTGGCCTGTGTAGTCTTGGGGGCTAGGTGATTTGTCTCTGCCTACCCGCTGCTCCTGCAGCTACACTGGCTGATGATCTGTTTCTGGGCCCAGTTCAAGGTACTGGTTTTGAACTTTAAATCCTATACGACTTGGGACCAGGATATCTGAGAAATCTTTCTCCCATACAAACTGACCTATCCCCTATGGTCGGGGTGGGTGGGTGGTTCCTGCTGTTCATGCCACCTCTGACAAAAGCCAGATTGACAGCAATGAGGAGCAGGGCCTTCTGTGTGGCAGTGCCTTTTTACAGAATGCCCTCCTAGTGGGATTAAGAAGTGCCC
Organism: Plestiodon gilberti rubricaudatus; assembly: GCA_026170595.1. Classification (NCBI taxonomy): domain Eukaryota; kingdom Metazoa; phylum Chordata; class Lepidosauria; order Squamata; family Scincidae; genus Plestiodon; species Plestiodon gilberti. The sequence continues at coordinate 18,181,879 of JANXHW010000002.1, read as the reverse complement.
CCTCTTTGTTAGGCTTCTGGCAAGGGCTGAAGGCTTTCCTTTTTCTCTTGGCTTTCCCTTCTTAGTTACTTTTGGGTGTTGTGATTGTATTCCATATTTTGGTTTATTGTTTTTTATTCAACTGTTCTTTATGGTTGCTTACAATTATTGCACTTTATTGCACTTTATATTTTCTATTGCACTTTATATTTTCTTCCTATTTTTTGTATTGTACTATTTTTTTCTCTATGATGTGTGCCACCTTGAGGGCTCCATTTATTTGGAGGGAAAGGTGAGATTTAAATAAAGTTGACTCTTTCAAATCCAATGTTACTCTTTGTTGTCGTCTTTCCCCCATTCCTGTTTTTCTCCCTTTTCTCCTCCTCCTGCCTCCAGGGCTGCCCCACTAGTCACTCTACCCACTCTCCTTTCCCTTCCTTGTTTTTTCCCTGCCTCCCCCCCCCATCCCATTTCACTTACTCCCATAGCATAGCCATGTCATTCTTCAAGTTTTGCTTACTCTCTTTTAAAAAGTGGATTTCACATGGACCCTCATGTGGGTTCAGCTAAATTATTCTGTGTAACCTTTGGTTTCTCTTCATCTTCAGATTCACAAGAAAGGTGCTCTTCCTTCGTTAAATGCTCTTCCGGAAAATTTGCTCAGTTATTCTAAAGGTCATACGGTATTCTTTAAGCCAATATCTTCTGGAGACCATGGATTTGATGATGTTTCATGTAAAGCTATAGGTTTGTATTGGCAAAAGGACAGGGAGACTGAAATATTATCAAGTAGAATGAGAGAGCAAATTAGAGAGGTGGATGAGGTCTGTCCTGCAGTACCCCTTTTGCAATAACATGCTCCATTCTGAGGGTACCTTTTATAGCAGGGGTGGCCAATGAATGATCCTGGTCATTTAATGGTTGTGTAGGTGAGTGCATTTCAGCAACTGCAGCTGCTTTAGCAGCACCATCAGCAACTGCAGCTGCCAAGATTCTGTCTTCTACACAACTCTTAGGAATGCAGAGGCCCCAGTGGTGGAAGGTTGGCCACCCCTGGGCTAGACTATAAACCAACAAGAGGTAAGTAAAGAACGTGTTTACCATTTGGTAGGCCTTCTGGCCACCTATGGGTCTCCTCGGGCCTATGTGAGCTATTTTGCTGGTGTATGTCAAAGGAGATGAAAGGGTGGAGTGGGTTGACATGGGGGATAGGATTTGGTGTGTGCCTTTGCTGCCAAGATCCAACCTGCTCCCTGCTCCCCCTTCCAGTCATGAACTGCCCCTGTCACCTACCTGGGTCGATGGAGTATCCTGGGGAGTCTGGACGGAGCACACAAGGCATCACTGGCCGTTTCCTCCAGCAGCTCAGTCACACATCACAGCTTGATAAGACTGGTCCTTTAGTCACTGCATTTCTGTTTGTATGCTAATCTTATGTTGCTTGAAGAAAATATAGTCCTAATTCATTATTTTAGGATGAGTAATGCATTCTTAAAAAATTCAACTCTAGTTGAAACTTAATTGGCACAAAAAAATCTACATGGTACAAAAAAAACTAAGGGAGCGAATACTATTAGAAAGGACTGTTGCTCATAATACTGTACTTTTACTTACAAACGGACTACAGAGGCCCCCGCTACTATTCACTTAAGATAAGATTCACTTATCCGCAGACAACCCGCACACACACACACGCGTCCCACTGGGCATTATTTTACCTTAATTAGGGGCTTGGTGTCTTCCTTTAAACACGCTATAAGCAGCAGCAAGGTAAAATAATGCCCCTGCGTGTGCACCCCCAGCCATTCTTGCCTTCACTAGCTGCTCCATGTCTTCCTTGCAACAGACGCTATAAGCAGCAGCATGCTCAGCCGAAGAACAGAAAGCAGGAACTTCCTGTTCTTCAGCTGAGCCTTTCTAGCACTCAGCCAGCATCTGTGCTATAAGCAGCATGCTGTTGCTTATAGCATCTGTTGCAAGGAAGACAAGGAGCAGCTAATGAAGGTAAGAGAATGGCTGGGGGACTGCGGAGGGGGCGTTCGCCCCTATCCGTGGACCCCGGTATCCGCGGGGGGGGGCTTGGAACAGATCCCACGCAGATACCGGGTGCCCCCTGTATTTTAATTGACATTTGTGTTGTGAAGTTTCTGTTTTCTTGATTGAGCAAAATGTTTTACAACTGTCTTTCTCTCACAGGGTGCTTTAGAGAATTGTGTGCATTGTGTTGGATGCTTCATGTTCGTGAACGGTTATCTGACAGTTGCAGATGGTACCAAATGGCAAGAGAGAATTTAGAAAATCAGAAAGTAATTATTTATTTTTATTTTTATTTTTATTTTTCACATTTTTATACCGCCCTTCCTCCAAGGAGCTCAGAGTGGTGTACATATTTCCTCCCCTCCTTTTTGTCCTCACAACAACCCTGTGAGGTAGGTGGGGCTGAGAAGTAGTGACTGACCCAAGGTCACCCAGGAAGCTTCGTGGCTGAGCGGGGATTTGAACCTGGATCTTCCAGGTCTAAGTCCGACTCCCAAACCACTACACCATCCTGGTTGTGACATTATAATGTCACAAATCTTTTAGCTCCATAAAGAGCAGTAGAGCAGTTTTTTTATTTCTCTTAAGAAAAGGTGTGTGTTTTTAAATAAATGATGGCCTTTTGTTGTGTACAAAAAACAAGAGGCCTGGTTCAGACAGTCATCTTAACCATAATTTACATGAATGTAAACAGCACTGCCTAAGCCTTAGAGCAGCTCATCAAGTGCCCCTTATCCCTCCTTGTCCACATGTGTGAGGAGAGATTGCAAGCTTTTGTTTTTGAACTAACCTTGGTTCCCTGTTGTGACTGAACGTGGGGAGCTGTGGCTTGTTCATATTGTAGTGTGTTAAAATAAACCAGAATCACAATTTTTAATTTTTCAAGAAATGAAAGTGAACAATTTTCATGAAAAGTGCAAGTTTTCATTTTCCCCCTGTCATGGACTAGAGGAGAGGGGAGGATTGTGTACACACAAGGAAGACTTGCTTGCATCCGTCTAAATCAGGGATGCCAAACTCATTTCATACAGCAGGCCAAAAAGTATTCATGGAGCCTGCTGAGGGCCGGAAATGATGTAATTAAGCAGGCGATGACCAGAAATAAGCACTTTTTTTTTCTCACTTAGGAACTCATTAGCTGCAAATGACAGAAGAGAAAATATACAAATCTTGATCATATTTTCAAGATATGGGAGAGCCCAATTATCATGCAGGCCATTGCAGCTCAGCAGTTAAGAGGTGCTCTGCAAAGTAACTCCTTGGCAGAAGCAGCACTGCTGAAAGGGTGGCTCGCATGATAATTGGGTTCTCCCAGCTGTCCCCTTTCAGCTGTGCCACTTCTGCCAATGCGTCACTTTGCAGCTCAGCAGCTGAGAACAGCTGATGGTGGTGCTGGGAGAGCCCAACTATCATGTGGGCCAGATAAAGAGCTTCTGTGGGTCGCATCCAGCCCGCGGGCAGTGTTTGATGCCCCTGATCTAAATCATGGTTTAAATGACCATCTGAACTGAACCAGATCTGCCCCAGTCACTTATAAAGCAACTGTGTTTGACCATTTTAAAAGCCAAATGGTATATGGATGGAGATTCTGAACTCTCCCCACAAGTCTTCCTCCCTCTGAGGATCACTTTTGGTATTGGAGTCCAGTTGGGGGAGAAAGGGACTTCAGGTGACAGTCTTATGAAGGTAAGTCATCCGTTGGAATTGGGTTCAGCTTCGCTCACATAAGTGCCCATTTTGCTCTTTAAAAGATCCCTACCTCCTATTTTATACATAACTAAGGCAGATCTGGCTTTAAACAAACGCATCTGCCTCCATATGTAGTTTGAGACTTGGGTTACCAGCCTTCCGATTGTGTTTCAGACCATTTAATTGGTGTCTCCTCTCACTAGGAGTGCAAGAGGATCGAGTTTGATGCTTGTATCGTTGAGCATTGTCTCACTGCTTTGGAATGGGCTTGCCGTATGCTTCCTTTTGTGAGGTTCATGAATGTTGAGGAATTTGTCCAGGATATCATTCTGAGCCTTATTGGAGAATTACCACCAACCAAAAAGGTAAGGTCACCTGTGTCGGAACATGTGGAATATTAGAAGTTCGCTTCCATTATAATATTTTCTTTTTTCACATCCATAGTTGTGCACAGATATTTTTGGACACTTTTTAAACGTTAATTTCCCAGAAATAAAAGTGATCTTGACTTTCTTGCTTTTTTTTTTCTTTTTGGTACAGGTGGCAGAAATTTTGGTGAAAGCATTTCCTAACCCAGAAGATGTAAGAGTCTCACTAAGGGATAAATACAATGCTCTGCACCAACGACTTAGACACTGTGTAGTCAAAGGTACTGTGCATGATGCTGAGGGAAGCACAAAATGGACAACCAAAGCACTAGTTAATGACATTATTATAATGAGAAACCTTCTGTCTGTCTTTATGGTTAGGCCCCAACAATGAAGAAATGATGTCTGTAGTTATACAGGCTGCTCTGAAAGTGAATCTGAAAGCATTAAAACGTGTGACAAGGAATATTGGACCCCATCAAAGAAACATTTGGGAACCCCCGGAAGAGGAAACACAAGATCCTGGAGTGTATTGCTATGATAGGTTCTCTTTGGGGACTAGTCTGAGCAGAAGCACAATTTCAGATTTAGGAATCTCTCAGGCTTATAGTGATGCTGAGACAGCAGACTCATTCTCTGAAGCTTTGCTGATGGAGGACACAAATCAAATTCCTTCTCAAAAGTAAGTAGACTACAAGTTTTTTTGTAATGTCTTGGGATATTTCATTCAAGGTGCAGGTTTTGATCTTTAAAGCTCTGAATGGTACTTCGTAGACTTCCTCCCCCATGAACTTACCTGTGAATTTTGGTCATCTGTGGACGCCCTGCTCCATTCAAGGTGCAGAGATTGATGGTGCAGGACAGGACCTTCTCCATCATGGCACTGAGATTATTGGACTCTACTCCAGGAGGCTTGACTGACACTTTCTCTTCTAGCTTCTAGAGACATCCAGTGAATAATTTTATTTCAGAGAGCATTTTGGATCCACTGAGTTTATGATTGGTGTTCAACTAAATAGGATCGAAGATTGTTATAACCGGTTACGATATACACAGAACCATCTTTATGTAGAAATCTTTCTTTATGTTTCTTTATGTAGAAATCTACCCTGGCTCAACATAAAGAGGAGTCAGGACATGAGATCAGATTTGACAATACTGTCAAGTTGTGTAATGAAAACAATTATAGGGCTAGGCTAAGTTTGGAAGCCATAGAAATATTCAAGCATGGGTCCCATGTTCTTAACCGCCAGCAGGAGTTGTCCTTTATTAATAAAATTTGGACCCCTGTATTAAGCAAGAATAGTAAGCCATTTGAATAGTTTTTGTACCCTGGCTGCTATCATCTAGGTTACCACCAGGGGCAGCATAGATAGGGTTACCTGGGGTCATATCCCAGTAGATGCAGAGCTTCCGTTCCAAATGACAGTTTGTGCGATGGGGATTCCATTTCCATCTTCCTGTCTACTGAGGCAGGGTTGCATTTGATAAAGTTCATGGGAAATGAACAAAACGTCATGCGAACGCAGCCTTTTAAAAATGTTTTATTGTATTTTATTGTAAAATTCTAAAGGTATTTATACACATATGTGTTTTAATTGACTTTTGAATTCATCAGTATTATACAGTCTTTACATTTTATAAAGCCATCTTATAACCTGAATCCCGGAGATGATTCGTTCTGTGTATGGTGTTCAACTGTTGGTAGGTTCTCTTGGATTTCTTAGTTTTCATTATTGTTTATTTGTGAAATTGGTTTTTTATTGATAGTAAGTTTTTATTTTTTGTAAAATGCTTTGATGACTTGTTTGAGTAAAAAAGTGGGATAAATATCTTTAATAAGGCATTTAATAGATTCCCTTTTTGCAGTTACAGTTTTTAAATAAGATGAATTGCATGCATATTTACTGCAAAAGTATATATTTGTATTATATTTTAATATTATAATAGTAATTGTTTGAGAACAATCATTTGTGCAATGCAGGACAATTTTGATCTCTTACAGCTAGACAAATTTGTTGAGTTATTTTGCTTGTATTGCAAGCAGAAAACGTGTCTCTGAGGATTTAATTAATTTGTTTTGGAAGAAAAATAATTCATTTCTTTTTCATCTCCATGGTTGTGATTTCCTTGTTGTAGGGAAGTTCCTAGCTGTGCTGGAGAATTGACAAGACACGAGAGAACTACTGAAAAGTCAAAGGACCTCAGTGTAGAAGAAAAAAGTAACAAAAAAGAGGACAAAAAAGACTTCCATAATCAGCATGTTTTGCCTCTAGTTGGTGTTTGGGAATTTGAACGTGGTGATGATGAATACCTTAAGTTTTTAGATCTCTTTTTGACTTACTTGCTTGAAAGAGATCAGATCAATCACAGAAACACAGACATTCCTTTTTTGACAAGTTTTTCAGCACTCCTTAGGGAACATGAACTCAATTCTCTCCTTTTTGATGTTCATACAACACTGAAACGTCGACAGATCGGAACGAAAGGCCAAAATGTGTTTCGAGCTGGTTCTTGCTTCACCCATATTTTTGAGACCAATGGCTCTAAACCAGCTGCTTTGTATGATAAAATGAAAAAGGATTCTAAAAGCCACACTTTACCCATTTTCATTCAAGAACCAACTGAGCCTTCTGTCCATGATTCAGTGATGAGACTCACTTCAGGAAGAGGATTATTTGGTCTAAATCGGCAGTTGATTTATGGAGCACATGATTCCAGTAAAGAAATTACTCTTACGCCTGTATTTACTCAGCATCTGTCTGAACAAGCATCTTCTCTCCCACAAACGCCTCCAGTTTACAAATGTATCTACAAAACAGTTCAGGGGAATGATGTTATACAGAGAGAGAAACCAACTCCAGAACTGAAGTATAGATTTAACAGTATTGCACGTTTGCTTGAATGGATGATCAGATGGTCTGACAGGAGATTACTCTATGATCCCATCTCAACAGACCCATTTCAGGAGTGCCGGTCAGTGATGCATGTGAAAACATCTGCAACTGCCATTCTAACATCATTGAGGCTTTTAGAACAGCAGTACCGCAATGAATCAGAAAATCAAAGTCTGTACCTACAAGTAAGCAAGATATATTAACTTTTGACAAAACTTCTTGCCATTTCTAATTCTCTCCTGAGTATATGAGCTTGGAAATAGAAAGACATTTATAATACGTATAATCCTGTAACGGACAGTTTATCTTCTGCGTATAAATATCTTTTAATATTGTTTAACAGGATGAGGAACTTACACCAGCTACGTATTCACGCCAAAGACAGCCATTTTTGTTTTGGGAAGCTGGTTCCAGCTTCACTGAACAAACAAGTTGTAAAATGAATGATTTAAAATGGGAACTTTGGCATCTGGTAGAGTGTACTATAGGCCAGCGGGTGGCGCAGTGGGTTAAACCACTGAACCATAAGGTGTCGATCAAAAGGTCAGCAGTTCGATTCCCGCGACGGGGTGAGCGCTCGTTGCTTGGCCAGCTCCTGCCAACTTAGCAGTTCCAAAGCATGTGAATGCGAGTAGATAAATAGGTACCGCTTGCGGGAAGGTAAACAGCGCTCCGTGTTCCAGCTGCATGCTACGCGCTGCGGCAAGGAGAGTCATGCCGGCCACGGAGGCGTCTTCGGACAACGCTGGCTCTTTGGCTTTGAAATGGAGATGAGCACCACACCCTAGAGTCGGACACGACTGGACTTAATTGTCAGGGGATACCTTTACCTTTAGAGTGTAGTATCTGACAGCCCAATCCTGTGTAACTCTTGCACCGGTGTAGCAGTAGATTATTATTATTAACAGTATTTGTATACCGCTTTTCAACAAAAAGTTCACAAAGCGGTTTACAGACAAAATCAAATGATTAAATGGCTCCCTGTCCCCAAAGGACTCACAATCTAAAAAAGATGCAGAACACCACCAGCAAACAGCCACCTGAAAAGAGACTGTGCTGGGGTGAAAGGGGGGCAGTTACTCTCCCCCTGCTAAATATAAGAGGAGCACCAATTGAAAAAGTGCCTCTTGCCCAGTTAGCAGGGGTTAGATCCACCAGTGTAAGTGCACTTATGCCAGTGTATCACTGTGTACGAGTTACACAGAATTGGGTTGTAAGAGACTGACAGCGCAATCCTATCTAACTTACATCACCGGTGTAACCAATGGGGGAGGGCAGGGTGGGAGGCTTTGGAGGGGAGGGGAGATTTAAATCCCCTTTGAATCCCCCTTTGGAGGGGATTTGAATCCCCTTTCAGTTCTGGGGCCTCCCGTTCTCACTGGTTACACCGGTGGTGTAAGTTGGATAGGATTGTGTTGTGAGTTGTGCATCAGAACTTTCCCAGTTCAAATTTCATCCCAGTTCGAATTTCATCTCTGCCATGAATTCCTACCAGGTGGCCTTAAGCAAGCCAATCCCTCTCGGCCTCAGGTCCCCAGCTGCAAAATGGGGATAACAGTATTCATTTTACAGAACTGTTATAAAGATAATATATATGAAGATCCTTGCACACTCAGAAAGCCTTATGTAAATAAGTATTATTTTATTTTATTTTATTTTAAAAGCATACAATAAGTTTTCACTACACCAAAAGAAGGGCAGACCTTTGTGGTATCCTTGGATTTTTGACATAACCCAAGATGCCAAAAGAAGAAATGTAAAGTATGTGGGGGGTTTGCTTGGTTTTTTTTTGGGGGGGGGTAGTTGCAAACAGCATGCATCTAAGTCAAAGCAACATTTTGAAACTGGTATAATCTGGCCAGATTATGCCCCTCACAAAATAGATTCTTCATGCCTAAAGCCCGTGACACACCTAAAGCCCGTGACACACATCTCGCGTGCGTTGCGTCTGGTGTGTCCGGCGGTGGCCACTTTTTTGCGGTGTGACGTTCCTCCGACTGGAATGCTCAGGCCTGCTGGGAGGGATGTTCTGGGTCACGCTTCCTTTGGCCAATGCCCAGGTTTTGCCGCATTTGTCACGTCGCATTCCTGTTCAGCCAATCAGAGCCATATTTGGAACTCTGGGGGCGGGATGCGGAGCAAACGTGGTAGCCAGTCAGAATCGAGTCTGATGAGTCTCGATTCTGATTGGCTAAAAAGAGGGGGGCAGAATATCTTCCCTTTCTCCATGCGGCTTATGTTGGCGTGCCTGGGGTTCCTAGTGGCATAGCTGCTCAGTACACGACGCATGCGGGACGTGCCCGGTGTGTCCCAGGCTTTAACTTCATAGCAACCACAAAAATTGTCTTCATTTTATGACGAATAAAATGTTTGAACATTATAGTGATAGAATGTTGAGAAACACACTCACCTTAATAATACAGGTACTCTCATACCTATAGAATTACTTTAAAATTGAGTGTGAAAAAAAATTGGCACGTTTAGAACAAGCTGAAAAATGTAACCGAGTCTGTCAACAACTGAATAAAAAAGAAGAGATGTGCAGTGATCAGTTTTGAAGTGCAGCAGTTTATTGTGACATGCTCCATCAGATAGGCCTTAGGAAGGACAATGGCCTAGGCCAGTGGTTCCCAAACGGGGAGGCGTGGCTCCCAGGGGAGCCATGGAAACCAGCCAGGGGAGCCGCAGAGTGCCACGGAATCCTCTCAGAATGCAATGCCAATTGGCAGGCATCAGCATAATGTAATGAGGAGCTGTGTCCCATGATCACCAGTGGTCAAGGGAGCTGCAGGTTGAAAATTTTGGGAAATACTGGCCTTGGCATTAACATGAGCCCCTAAACCTTGGTGCTTCTTCTTGTCTAAGATACTTTGAAAAAAAGGCAGCACCTACTGATGATGTCACTACACCTGTGTTAGGAGAAGTCCTACAGCTTCTCTCTTTCCCACAGCAACTATACTCTTGTTTATGTGTTATGGTTATCGTGGAATTATTACGTTTTGAACTCCATAAAGCTGATTTTTCACATTTATTTGACCTAAACCAATCCTTGCTACAATATTGCACTTGAAATAACACTACCTTTCATTTGATACCAGACAGCTCAAGTTTAGTGTGACTTTGATTTTACTAAACGTGTCATTAACTTTATCACTGGCCACCATTTAGTTTTTTTAATTAACTCGAGTCTGCCAGGGATATGAACTTCCTACTATTGCAATGCATGATTGAACAAACAATTTGAAATCGCTCCCTTGTTTGCTTCACTGATGGTCCTATGGAACAAGGCGTGTTGTATGTTTGCTGACAGACTAATACATTATTTGTTGTTTGATTGCTTAACATGCTTATATGCTGATTGAGTGCCAAAACGTAGAATGCTAAGTCATCAACCTGCCTGTAAAGCAGTTGCTAGGAAATAAAAAACATTCCAAGAATGCTGGTATTCATTCTATGATGCATTTACATGGTCCTGAAGACTTGAGCAAGAGATACCTGGGTTATGGTATTTAAGTCTTGGGTGTAATCTTTCTGATGTGTCTAGGTACCATACTATGAGGTCGAAGCATATGACAAATTTTGCCGTTTTGTTTTGCATTTGGTTTGGCGAAAAAGTGAATAAAAGCTTCATAAAGCAGTTGATTAAATAATAGAGGCAATATCTTTTATAAAGTGAAACTTATAGAATTTGATTTATTGATCCTCAGGAGAGGATATAGCCTAATTAAAGAAATTTGTTTAATCAAAACAAATCTTTCAGACTTCAATATGATCATGGTATCCATTGAAGAGGCATTTTGGGTGTGTGTGGGAAAAAATGAAAGTCCCATTCTAGTAGCATACAACTAGTTCTAGGCTGCAGATCTCCCTTGCTGGTTTGCACATTAAAATATATTAAGAGACTATGGGACAGTATTATAGTGAAGAAATGTTATTGCAACTCTTCATTCATATATGTTCTTTTCTAGAATCCACAGAAACCGCATATTAGTGTTCATTCTTCAGATATTCGCTCCAAATTAGAAAAAGAAAGCAGTGTGGATACAGGGTATTCTCCATCAGTTGGGACTCCAGTTGGTATCCAAGATGGAAATGCTTATGGTGAACGTTGTGAAAGTGCTCCAGGGTAATAATTTAATATTCAGTTTGATGTTATAGTTTAGAAGAGCAGAAACACAATGTCTGCAATTCAGGGTCTTTATTTTTAGTAATCTTTTCTGTTATACAGAACTTTATGTGAACAGCACTCTGAGAAGAAAGAAATTAATGTCCAGGGTCATTCTGTAATGCATACCACAGAGACTGGAGAAACAGATTTTGATGAAAGTCTGAGAGAAAAAATGGAAGACTATTTACCAGATGAAGTGAATGTTACATCCAAAAATGAAGGTTAGTTGCATTTAAACTGATGAACGGTGCAATCCTAACTAACTTTAGAGCGGCAGAGTGCACGCTCCACCTCTTTAAAGCGTCGTAAATGTGCTGTAAAGCATGTTTACAAAGACTCGTGAGTAAGGGCTGCTGGTACGGAGGCCAGCGGCCCTCACTCCGCCGCCCTCCGAACCCTGTTCCCACCGTCTACGGTAAGTCCAACGGTAAGTACAGTGCTTCAGAGCTGGCGTACATCTGAGGAGGTCCATTGCAGCCCACACAGCTTACACTGGGGGAAAGGGACAAACATTCCCTTCCCTCGAGTACAGCCCGTGCCATGCCGGGGCAGGCCGCAATGGGCCATAGGATACAGCGGCCGACCCTTTAGGCCGGCTGTGTATAGTTTGGCAGGATTGCGCTGGGAAAGCAATACATGCTATCAATAATCTACATGTAGCCCCAATGAAGGGATTCTTGTAACAAAAACCTATTTACCTATTTAAAGTGATACCACTGCTAGAATCGCACAAAAGTCTGCAGTTTCTCCAGAATTTATATTATAAATCTTCTCATCTATAAGCATCTTGGTACTCAGGTGGTGAGTCCTGGCTTACTTTCAGGGTGGTCCCTGGGCCATGATGAAAAAAAAAGAGGAAAATGCTACTAAAGAGCTGATAAGTTTCTACCACATGCTGAGCAGGCAATTTACTATTCACCTTAAATTTTAAAGGAAAATACTTTGCCTTTTCAGCAGCATAAGCAGCTGCAGTGGAAACTTCCAAATAATTCCTTGGCTGTTTAGGTCAGTGTTTCCTAACTTTCGGAGGCCCGCGTACCACCTACACTGGCCGTGTACCACCGGAAGAAAGTGCCGATGACGCCTTCGGCACTTTCTTCCAGGTTTGCAGCCGGTCGGAGCTCCAAGAAAGAAAAAAAAGGCAAGGTAAGATGTAAGGGAGGGCAGGAGGGTGATTCCCGCTGCTTACAGCCCACATGCCAAGATGGCAGCCGCCAAAAAGCCAGTCCATAAGCCAAGTCAGGGTCCCTAAGTTAGATAATCAGTCCGTTGGTCAATCTGTTTATTCAGCCGGTCAGTTTGTTAAGCTCTCTTTCCTCTGTACTCTTCTCCTCCTACCCACAGCCTTCCTTCCTCCTGGTGCTGCTTTTATCCTTGAAGACCTGGTTGCCTCTAGTGGCTGCAGTGGTTGCCTCTAGTGGCTAGCAGCAGGCTGCCACATGCCTGCTGCTAAAGCCTAAGTTTATTCCCCATTCCCCAGATTTGCCAGAGCAAGGGGCCAATGTTGACACCACAAACTATCTCCTTGGGGAAATCTTCCACATTCTCCAGTACACTCTGCATACAGCAGTTGGATTAACAGCATAAGGGGGGTTGGTGGTAGGGAAAGTAAAGATGTGGAAGAAACCTGGATTGTCTCATTAGTAATTTAATTTCTTGTATTTATCAAGCACCTTTTATTTTACAGAGTGCTGTGAAGACCCATTTGCAGCCTCAGGGAGTACCACCATTTCTGTCAGTATTAAGTCAGTACAAAATAAAAAAGAGGCAAGTTGCCATCTGACTGAGTATATTTTATTCACTTTGTAGATATGAAAAACTGGAGTTCTGCATGCAACAGTGCATGTGTTTGCCTGTACATACAGCATTGCTTTCCAACTTATTTCCCTCTTTCAAAGATTCTCCCCCCCCCCCTTGTGATTGTTGACGGAGTACTGTCTCTAGATCTTGGAAAAATCAAAGACCTTGTAAACGTTTTCAGTCCGTCTGAAAATCTATCGGTGTGGGTGTCGATGAAAATTAGCTAAAAACGATGGTGGAACCTGAGGGGCAGCTGTCCCTGGTTCAGTGCCGGGGGGGGGTTCCACCCTCAGGCTCCACCACTTAATGGCTGCTCTTGCATTTGACTTGGAACTCGCCGAGCTAAACACGAGGGCAGCCATTTGCCTGCTGCCTTCTCGTGGCACCCCTTTTCCCCATGATTGTGAAGAGAAGGGGCGGTGCATTGAGGGAACCGCCAATTGGCAGCCCTCGCGTTCCGCTTGGACCACTCCAAGCAAAGCGCGACGGCTGCCGAGTCCTCCTGTCTGCACCGCCCCTTCACAATCATGGGGAGAAGGGGCTGTGTGTGGAGGCAGCTGGCAGTCGGCAGCCCTCGCATTCCACTCGTTCTGAGCAGAACGTGAGGGTTGCTGATAACGCCCAAACCCCAAGTGACATCACTTCCAGGGCACAGCCAGCTCCCATGCCCCGGGTTGCACAGGAGCTTGTTACACTCCTGCATTTATTAACCTGTCAATCATCTGTGACAGTTTAGCAGACAATTTAACAGTATTTTACCTGAACTTCTTAAGAGATGGATGTGTGTTGCTGAGATCTCTCAGCAGTTAGTTATTTGTAGTACCTTCAAACCAAGAGGAAACAGTTTTATGTTTTTCAAAGCTGTTAGAACCTCTGGTCCAAAACCATATGCTTTATGAATAAGTATTTAAGAACCTAAAGTAAAGTATTTGTTTGAACTTTTACCTCAGCCTCAGTTTTTCTAATTCCTTATGCACATTATTTTGTCGTAGTGGCAAGCAGCCTGGTTAGAAAACCATTTTGATTACAAAAGGAGCTTTACTTTTACCCGTGTAGCTGTGCTCTATTTACCAACCACTCCAACACTAGGTTCACAACTCTAGGTTCAGGCAAGCCACAGAGCTAAGATTTAACAAACCACAATTGTGACGTCAGCTCTGTGCTGGAGTTCAGGATAGGGGATGTCATGGTTGTTTGCTGAGGAGGGGGCCATACCTTCTTCAAAGCATTGTACCAGGAAGCACAAATACATTTGATTACCCGCATCCTCAAAAGTTCAAAACACTCCATCTATATGCCTCTTTAGATGACATAAGCCAGAGAGAGCCTGCCCTTTTTACGGGGTGTGTGTGTGTGTGTGTGTGTGTGTGTGTGCGCGCATGTGGACTCAAGCTTCTAAGATTACATTCATGACCACATTCACCACTGAACAAACCATAGTTTATTCAGTGGTCTGAATCAGACCATGGTATTTGCAAAATGAAAGCTATTGACTTTTTTTAATGAAAGCTCAGAGTCTTATGGTTTATGAGCACATCAGATCATAGTCCTGTACGTCTTTAATCATGAAAATGCAGATTGTGTATTATATGAAGCTTCAGCACACCTGAAAAGTGGGGTGTAAATGTAAGAAACAAATCAATACTAGATTCTGTCAGGTTAAATAAGAGAGTACTGTAATTTTGCTCACGTGCACTTAAATACTTTTTAAAATTGCAGCGACTTTCTACATCAGATGTGAAATGTACACAGCAGGAACCAATGATAGAGATGACAGAGAGGAAAATACCCAAATTGGATGGGTGAGAGAAATTACATCCTTAATGTATACTTGAATCATGATGCTTTATTTGCTCATGTAGATAGTGATGATAATAATTTCATAGGTTGATTCCTGATATCTCCAGGTGGAACAGAGAGAGGTTCCTGTTCAAAACCTGGAAAGCTATCAAAGGCAAAAAGAAACTATTTTATAGGAGAAATTAGTGTTCTCTGATCAGAGCATCGTTAGAGTGGGGCGGCGGGGGTGTCAAGCGACGGGGTTAGGGTTAACACTTTGCCGTGGTAACCACCCCCGTCCAGCATTTTTCCGGCCACTTGCGGCAGGAGGATTGGCCTGCCTGCCCTCCCAAACAAACGTGATGTGTGTGTGTTTTTGTACTGTGCCGCCGCCGAAATTCGGCGGTGCGGCGAAAGTGATGTCACATGCACCAGGGGGCGGGGCTTGTGGCGTCACATGGGGGTTGCATCGACGGCGCCCCCCCAAGAGGGGTGTAGCGATGCCTCTGTCTCTGATATCTGGAGGGAGAAGCTGTTGTTCTGATATATTCTTGCAGACTGGAGGAAAGTGGACTTCTGCCTGACTTGAAAATTCATAACAGTTTTTTTAAAATGTTACTCCAGCCCACTTGATTTTTTTCTGTTTTAGTCTTTAACAGTTAAATAGTTGTAAAGACTATTTTGCTACTATTTTAAGGATTTTTTATTTTTATTTTGGAAACAATGCTGTCATGATTTACCTTCTGGAATAATATTATTACCGTAAAATAGTCTTAAAACTTTAATAATCTTTAAAATATCTTAAAACTATACAGTTTTGTCCTGTATTTTTCTTCCTTTTGTCAAATTAAATCATTGTCATCTATCGAAGTATTGTAGCCTAGCGTTTGTGTGAGTAGTTTAAACTCTTGTTTGAGTTAGTTGCTAATGGCTGCAAAGATCAGATGTAAACAATCGAAAGCTGTGAACTAGGTAACCATGTTTGTTTATAATAAGAAAAAAAGCCATCCGAGTATGACAAGGAATGGGTTCTTTTGGATTGTAAGTAATTTTTTTTGAATTTTTTTGAATTTGACATAAAAGTCTTTAAAAATAATATATTCAAATTGAAGATATGTAATCTAATAAAAAGAATTCTGATACAACGTTCTCTATGCATTGACAGGACAACATGTGAGGCAGTTCCCAACCACGCTCCTTGTTCATTCTGTCCTGAACTGAAGGCAGAAACTCCCAGGTAAAAGAAAATTAGTTGTTTTTCTGAACATCATGAACATACTGTTCCTAAGGTCACCTGTGGCCTTAATCTAGAAGTTTTTTTAATCTAGAATCTCACTTGTGGCCATTTCACACGACCAGTTAAAGTAAAGAAAATGTACAGTCGTCCCTCATCTGTGGGGATTGGTTCCAGGACCCCCTGCAAATACCAACATCTGCCAATGCTCGTCCATTATATGAAAGGACGAAAGGGAGGGATGTCACATGGGAGCAGCCCTGGCCAGGCACGGCAGCAACCACTCTTCAAAGGAAATTGCCTGGTTGGCCACTTGAGCACATTTCAATATATGTCTGCAATAAATCAACATTCAACACTTTTGTCATTCCTTTCGCCACCCCCCGCATCTCCTTCAATGTTCTTGTTTTTTTCTCCTTCCTCCTCCCTTCCTCTTCTTGGCTTTCTTTTTTGCATCGCACCACCCTGTCCTTTCCCCAGCCCGAACATTCCCTTGAATTTGTTTCCCCCTGTTCGTAATATTGGCGACAGCAGCAAGTGCGATCAAGTGTTGCCTTCTTTGTCTTTCCTTTATTTAATTCCAGTTGCAGGCAAGCATCACATTGTTAGATTTAAGAGTTTCCCTCCCTCTCTTTCCTAAATAAATTTCCTTTGCTAAATTAATTGCAAACTTGCAAGAGGGGAGGGGGGAATAACTGTGGTTATTGACAGAGCTTGCAATGCCAGGCAAGGCAATCCAAGGGCAAAGGGAGGGAGGCATGGGCATGCTCAGGAACTTTGCGGAAAGGCTCCCCTGCGGCATCTTCAGCGCAACTGGGCTTTAGCGAGAATCGACTTCTTGCATTTTTTTGAATATTTTTGATCCACGGCTGGTTGAATCCTCAGATGTGAAACCTGCAGATACGGAGGGCCGACTGTACTGAAATAAATGGGTTATGAATATCCATTGCTTCATAAGATTGCATCAAACTGCCTGGTTGGTTCACCTTTGGGGTTTATTTTTTCAGCCTCAGAACCTGCTTTTCAACATCAAGTGACTTTGTAGTAGAGGGTTTTATGTCTTCCACAACGTTAGGCGATAGCCCTTTCAGAACAGTCCAGCTTTCATGTGAACCACTCAGGGCTCAATCCTGTCCAACTTTCCAGTGCTGATGCAGCCACAATGCAGCGCCGAGGTAAGTGAACAAATGTTGAGGAGGCCTCGATGACTGCCCCCCACATTGCAGGATGCAGCACACACCCCGTTGGCATGGCAGCATCAATGCTGGAAAGTTGGATAGGATTAGGCCCTCATAGTAGTTCTGCAGGTCACACATTCAACAAGGAATTGTCAGATGTTCCGGGCAACACAGCTTATTTCATTTATTTATTTATTTATTTATTTATTTATTTATTTATTTATTTATT
Source organism: Plestiodon gilberti rubricaudatus (assembly GCA_026170595.1). Classification (NCBI taxonomy): domain Eukaryota; kingdom Metazoa; phylum Chordata; class Lepidosauria; order Squamata; family Scincidae; genus Plestiodon; species Plestiodon gilberti. The sequence goes on along the minus strand of JANXHW010000002.1, from coordinate 18,164,521 downwards.
TATACATACCCCGCCTTTCTCCCAGCAAGGGCATTCATGAACTCTGCTTCCTTCTATGAGATCTCGGCTATCATGGTCTCATGCCTTATTGACATCAAGTATTATGTGTCATTTTTAAAGACCCATATAAGCTTGCCTGATGATCGCTGGAGGCTCTCTTTTAGGTGCTCTTGCCTTCTGATCAAGGCATGTGGTGAAAGGGGAGAAATAATGCTCTCCCCAGGGAGGCTTGCCTGGCACCTCCTTTGATGTCATACCTGCTCTAGGCCGGGACCTTTTAAGTTTCCAGATCTTTGGGGGAGAGAGAGTCAGTGTGTTGTAGTGGTTAGAATGCACTAAATGCACCTAGATTGAAACCTCCACTTGGTGACCTTGGGTACTTTCTCTCAGCCTAGCCCTACTGTACCTCATGGTAAAAGGTGCAAGGGAGAAAAGCCATTGCCACTCTAAGCTTGGAGGAAAAGCAGGATAAAAACGTAATGAATGCATGTGTTAATTCTTTTGCAACTCAGTCCTATCCAAAGCCCCGCGTTCGAATGCAGCGGACGAACTTCCCCTTCCCTCGTGTCGAGCCCCAGCAGCCCTTATGGGGCTACTCAGAGGTGCGCCAGCTAAAAGCACAGGATGGGGAATAGGATTCGGTGGAGGCCTTCTCCACCGGGCCTGCTTCCCTCCCAGGCCTGATCTGCCCTCCTCCCAGCCCGAAACGCCGCCTCCCCGCTGGCCGGTGCGGAGCTCACCTGCCTCCAACAGGTGCAGCTTCCTCACCGGTGGAGGCTTGCCGACACTTGCCTCCACGCCAGTGGGACTGGTCTCTACGCCATCGCAACATGCTTTACAGCACTTTGCAACAGTGCGGAGATCAGTACCACTGGCGGAGACCAGCATAGGATTGGGCTGTTAGTCTGCTATTTGATCTGCTGTTCGCTTATTTTTTTACCTGCTGCCCTCCCCCACCATCTTTTATTGTTTCATATTTTTATTTTTCAACATTGCCAGCCACCCTTAAAGCACTGTTGACGGGCAGAATACAAATCTGTTAGTTTGAATACATTGTCTTGCTTTCAGAGAGGTTGGCTAAAGTATCAGACAATTGTATAACGTTGGGTGGCTAATAGTCTGCTGTGTAAGCTGCATGTAACAAGCCAACCGCGCAATCCTAACCAACTTTCCAACGCTGGTGCAGCTGCAATGCAGCCCCAAGGCAAGGGAACAAATGTTCCTTCACCTTGAAGAGGCCTCCATGACTGCCCCTGCACTGCAAAGTGCAATGTGCACCCTGCTGGCATGACTCCGCCGGTCCTGGAAAGTTGGTTAGGATTGCGCTGCAAGTCTTATAGTTGCTGTAAATAAGGGGGCAATGTCCACCTCATTTACAGCATGAAAGTTGTGATCTTCACTAGTAAGAAAAATGAGAATATATATTAAGTATATTTTGCGAGTTTCTCACTCTTACATATCTTTTTTTTCCCCTGTTCTGACTCTGTAGCACAGACATCACTGTCTCCAGTGGTCAGACTTCTTTCACCATCGTGTCAAGTGTTCCCTCCAGTGTTCCTGTTGGTCCAAAGAAAGAAGCAGCTGAGGGAAGAGAACCCACAGCACAGTCACTGGCCACTTCAGATGCTGTCAGGCAAATGCTCCAAGATGAAATGTTTAAACTGGTCCAGGTGATAATTTATCCTTATGAAAAATATAAATAAAAAGTCAAGGGGCCTGTCGCGCCGAGAGGGTTGAGAACCCCTGCTCCAATTCAGACATACCTTATTGTAGAAAACCTGCAACACTCAAACATCTAAGAAAGCAATGTGTGGAACCATCCCAGCACACGCATTAGTGGATGTCTGTAGATCCTTTAGTCAATAATGTCAGCAGTGTATAAACTCCTTTGGGAAATATTTCGATCACAAGTGGCCTAATTAGACCAAGTGGCCTAATTAATTGGCCAGGATGGTGTAGTGGTTTGGGAGTCGGATTTAAACCTGGAAGATCCAGGTTCAAATCCCCGCTCAGCCACGAAGCTTCCTGGGTGACCTTGGGCCAGTCACTGTCTCTCAGCCCCACCTACCTCACAGGGTTGTTATGAGGACAAAAAGGAGGGGAGGAAATATGTACACCACTCTGAGCTCCTTGGAGGAAGGGCGGTATAAAAATGTAAAAAAATAAATTTAAAAAAATTAATTCAATTAACTGGGTCAAGCAACTGCTTCTGTGTACACTATATACAGTATGCAGTATGTGTGAATTATAGTTTAGTAAATTTGACACTATAAAGTGTGTGTACATTTTCTTGAGATGCCCTGTAGTATAATATTGTTCATTATAAATGTGCCTTATTCTTCCTCAGAATGGCTTGTATATGTTTCCCAGGGAATCTGTTATCCAGGCAGATTTAGCGGAAGCTTTGGGGCTGCCTGAAGTGGGATTGGGGTGGAATCCCTTAACTTCTCGCTGCTTACCTGGCTACTTTTCCAAGCAGCCAAACAGCTGAGACTGAGGTGTTGGGAGGTCATCCCCCCCTTCTTCTTCTAGCAGCACAGGAAGAAGAAAGGGCTGACACTGGCCTGGTGCTCTTCCTGTTTGCTCTCAGCAGTCAGGAATAGGATCGGACAGTCAACTCGTGGATCCGTGAGCCAGAGAGGAACCATGGGCAGACACAGGATATGAGGTTCCCCTCATTAGTTCACTGCTCCCACCACAATTTTACTTGACACAAGGATTTCAGCCAGCTTCATGGAGGGGCAGGCCCTGTATCCAGGTAGCTTTCAGGACAGATGGGCTTCAATCCTAAACCCATACTCGGCCATTCTCAATGTTTTTTTGGCTACGACCAAGGAGCTCTTCTTAGGAGCTCTTCTCGTGTTCCATGTCCCCCCTGTGAAACAAGGATAGAACACGAACAGATAAACGTAAAATCTTCTCACAGTTTTCAGTCTGTGGCCCCCTTCAAATGTGTCAGGGCTCCCCAGTTCATATGGCTGCCGTTGGGTAATCCCTATTGAATGCAATGGGATTTAATTCAACGTAATCATGCATTGGCTTGCACAGTTAGTAGAATTGTATTATAGGTCTTCATATTAGTCTTTGAGCTAGAAAAATGTACGGTACTAACCTGATCATTTCAATCTACTTGTATATTGATGAAGATTCAGTGATGAGTTCAGTTAAAATAGCACTGGCCCAATCTGTGCTCTCAAAATAACAGTAAATCAGGAATACCTAGCCCAGTGCCTGGTGGTATTCACCTGCTGATTTTATTGTACTTTAATAAAAGGAATCAAAGCCTTCTGAGGAACTTGTGCATTGTCTTGCTCTCCTAGATAACTTTGTACCATTTGCAGAATCAGTGCATTAGAATAAGAATAATATGATCTGTGAAGCAAGGTAACATTTCAGTGGCTATCTGTTTTACTAGGATATTTGCACCAATACAAGCACACTACCTATGGGTTTTTTAGCCAAGGCAAATTTTATCAAATCTTAATAATGGTTTGCTTATTTTCTAGCTTCAGCAAATCAATTTTATGAGCCTCATGCAAGTAGTGGGATCATCCTTTGCCAACCTGCCAAACATGTCACAGCAGTTGCAGCCTTTTCAGCTGGAAAGAAGCCAACTTTCAAACGTTGGAAGGGCTGATGCTGAGATGCCTCTCTCCAAACATGCAGCAGATGACTCTCCCAAAAATCAGATGCCCACTCTAGAGAACACCTGGAATTTGAATAAGAAAAATGCTGGTCCTCAAGAAAAAAACAGCCTGCATGATCAAAGCTGTCATAGAAACTTGCAAGTAAGTAGACAAACATGTATGTTAGACACAGTTCCTTATGTTTGTTCATCTTGTGTGTAATCTAACTATTAAATGTAATTTGTTTCTCACCTAGAATCTTCCACATGCCAGTGATTCTTCAAGCTTGCCTGAGAGCCAGTCTGCTGGCACAAGGCTGATTCCACCCTTTCAAGACTTTCTCCATCCGGTTCCGGCCAGGCCACTGCCTCTGTTATCTGCTTCCCTTAATGTTGAGAAGAATCTGAAGCTTATTCCAATGGCAAAACCCTTAAATACTGCAAATGGATTGCCTTTGCTTAAACTTCAACCAGATTTTCACTCTCTCAATATCTGCCCAGTAAAAACCCCACAAGCTTCCACTGGCCCTTTTCCACAAAAAAGGGAAGCCTGGGGTACTCCACCACCACTTCCTCCTGCTCTAGTGAAGAACCATCACAGCTCACAGGCTCCAGGGCACAAAAATGGTGCAACAGCACATCTAAATTTGAACAGCTATGATGCTGAGGTTATAAGGCAAGCACAAGAACAGAAGAACCACTGGACAAAAAGTATAAATAAAGACCCTCCAAAACATCTTAATCTGGATGCGTATGAAAAAAAGAAAAATGTGACACCTTCGCAGTACCTTCATGCACATCTAAGGGCAGAGAAGCCACTGGTTGAGCGCAGAATTCCTGTATGCGAAACACAGGAGAGCCTTGCTCCAATTCCTTTGCTGCATCTGCAGCAATCCAAATATCCGCCAGCTTTAATACCTCTGAAACTCGCAGGAAATGACATGGATTCCAGAGATCCCTTAGAGCCCATGGAAATACCACTGCTTTACACAAATTTAACTCCACTCACTAAGGTACTGGATTTTATAAGGATTTGTTTTTAAAAAAATAAAAACCATTTCATTTAAAATATGTTCGTGAATTTAAGGATGCATTTCTAAATATGACTCCTTCCCCTGTTTGACCCTCCACCTAATATTATTTGCTGTCTCTGTTTACATCAATGAAATTTGAGTGTGTTTAACTTCTGTCAGATTTTGACCAATTCTGTTTTCCCCAGTCAGCAAATAATTTGGGAGGGGAGGAATTCATTACAAAAGTGTCTTTTTTTTCCCCCTTCTCTGAACAGTTTCAAACTCCAAAACTCATCCCACTTCAAAATCTAATTGCATTCGAGCAAAGCTGCCAGATTGTCCAAGTCCCCCACGTTGGCCATAAAGACCACCCTGAACAAATGCGGTTATTGAAAGCAAACATTACACCATTTGTAGCAATGCAAGATAGGAATAGTAAAAAAAGGTAAGAGCAAACAGTACTGAGTTGTTCCCCTTTCAAGACGTGGGGGAGTGGCTTCTGAACCCTAAAGGGATCAAGGATTCACATCAACCTCACAGCCAAGTGTTGAGTCTTCCCCATATACAGCCTGCTGTGTAGAAGATCATGAGGAGCACCAACTAGGGCCCACCATGTGGCAACAGAAGTATGTGCTAAGCAAACTAATCACATGGCCAGTGGAGTATGTAAAAGAAACAGTGTTTCTGCTATGCCAAGTTTCAGCTCTTCTTTTTGGACACCTTCTTGATGGATCAAAAAAGAGATTGGGCTAGTTCCCAAATATGTGTTCTGTCAGTAGAAGGCACTTCTGTTGGCACAAGGGGGGGGGGGCAGTTTTTCCTGATCCCTCCCTCTTCAGCCCCCTACACCCTTGAAAATTTGCTCTTGAGGTTGGGAGGCCCTCTGGAACAGGATAGCAAGTAGTATGGGGGGCTGCAGCAGAAAGGGGGGAGATCAGCAAAATTATCTTTCACCCTGGTACAAATAAAAGTGCCTTCTGTTCTCAGAAGAAATATGTTTGTCTCTTCTACCTGCATCCTGGCTAAGAGCAGAAAAGGTTGCTAGGAGGACAACCTGATGGTTATTGCACATCCGGTTTCATCGAAAGGCCTTAGCAACTGGTCTTAGGTGCAGTGATGGCCCTCCTCATTCCCATATTTGTACCTATAAATCTTTCGACACTGTCTGGGTTTCCCCGTACTTACCCTCCAGGAACCCCAGCCAAAGACGCCGGATACTGCTCCTGCCCGGCTCGGGCCTGAAGAGCTGGCTTCCGCTGGACGGAGCAGCACAGTGAGCCCACCCGATGCGAGTCCGCTAACAAGCGAGCCCCATTGGCAAGGGCGAGTCCTGCACGAGCCGGCCAAGCAGCTTCCTGGCGAACCCCATCAGCAGGGGCAAGCCTCCTGGCGAACCCCATCAGCAGGGGCAAGACCTCCGCGAGCAGCAGGGGCAGCCTCCTGGCGAACCCCATCAGCAGGGGCAAGACCTCCGCGAGCACATCGTGGCAAACGCTTCCGCCGCCGGGTGCCCGTCGGCCGCCTCCTCTCGGGCTGCCCCAGGCCCCACCCGACTCGCCAAGAGGCTTGTCGGGACCACCTGTGCCCAGGATCACCACACTGAGGACAGCCTCATCTGCGGTGGTTGGCCTGGGCAATCAGGGCGGTACTGGGGAACCTGGGACGGAGGCACAGGACGTCAAGAGGGAGTCGGTGGGGAAGTCGCCAAGCAGACCCAGAGGGAAGTGGGGGCAGGGACACCGAGGGGCAACGGATAACTGATAGACCTGTTTCAAAGGGCGTCCGTGGGGGAGGGGCAACGCGAGTTGCGAAGCTCAGGAGAGCCTTGATGGTATATAAGACCCTTCAGTTGGCCGATGAGGCTGGTGGAATGGTAGGCCAAGAGACCCAGGTGAGGGTGAGGCCCGTGACCTTTCCAAACCAGGCTGGGGAGAAGGATGCTGGGTGGGGCAACCCCTTCCCCCAACAACTTCTGTGACCCTTGTAAGGCAACCCCCAAAGGGTGTTTATCATTAGGGTGAAGCTCTGCTTGTGGCCTGGAGCTCGAAGACTCCTTCCTTGTTCCCCAAGGCCTCGGGATCACCTTGGCCAGACCTTACCCGGGTCCCCTGAGCAGGCAAGCGGACAGACACTTATATCTGTTAGAATGTTGTGCATATTTATTTTAAGTATTTATATACCGCCTTTCTCTGTTTTAGGCTTTATAATAGAGATTTTTTTAATTAGGATGTAGTTAAAATGCTAATGTGATAATAGGCAGAAGAGACGTGCAAAGAAACTGATCAAGGAGAAGGAAGAGAGGAAAAAAGCAACTGTGACTTTTCAACAAGATGATTCTGCTGTTTTAGCTGGTATTGTGGAGAAAACAAAGGTACAGTGATATGGACATTCTCACTCATATTAGTCATATCATTTATTTTAAAATCATGATACACTTCAGAAAAATCTGTGAAGACTGACACTATAAGAAACACTGTGGTGTTCCAGAGATAATGTCAAATGTTTTCCCTTTAGCTTCTCTAAGTTTTTTTTCCTGAGTCTTTTTCTTAGCCTCTGTCCTCAGCCGTTCTTCATTCTATCACTATTCCTAGTCTTAAAATTCTTCCAAGTTTGACTGACATCATGCAGTGACCTTTATAGGAGACACATAAAAGCTGTGATGGGGGGCTGAGGGCAAACCAGGTCAACCAACATTTGCTACTCTTCCCCATAACAATGAGACACTTCATTTGTGAAAGAAATGCTAAGGGACATAACATCTAGTTCAGAATGCAGCAGATCTTGAGGAAGGGCCAAAGCTCCGTGGTAGAGCATCTGCTTTTTATGCAGAAGGTCCAAGCTTCAGTCCATAGCATCTCCAGGCAGGATTGGGAAAGACCACTGCCTGAAATGGGAGAGAGTCAGCATACACAGTAATGAGCTAGGTGGACCAATGGATGGACTCTCTTCCAAAGGCAGCTTCATATATTCTTAGGTCCAACAACGTGAACTAACACCTTTGTTCTGTTTTCCCAAATGCTCCATTGATAGTATTTTTAAATGATATTGGGAGAAAGAAAAGCAAATTAAAGTTGATAACAATGTCAGATACAAAGGTGTGCTTTCACTTGTTGAAGGCATCTGTGCTCATGCAAGGTCCGTTACCTCACACCTGTCAGTTGAGTAAGAAAGTAAAACTGTATCCAAAGATATTCTCCTGTTTGCACAACACCTTGCACCAGAGAGAGCATGACAACAGTTATCCACCTGTTGGTAGTACTGTGTGGACCCTTTCGTAAGCACGAGCAGCTTTCCCCCTCTCCTCATGGTTCTTTGGATACAACCCACTGCTTATAATAAAAAAGAGGTTAAAGAAAATGCCAGTGTAGCTATTCCTCCCTTAAGGCTGCAGTCCTAACCTATACAAACCTGGGAGGAGGTCCCATTGAACTCATTTGGACTTACATCTGTAAGATTAGACTGTAACAGCGCAATCCTTACTGAAGAAGTGCTCCGCCAGCGCTGGCTGTAAGGCATGTTTTTGACACCTGGCGAGTAGGCCCCTCCCAGCGTCGACCTACCTGCCCAACATCCAGCCTGTTCGCTGTGTCAAGCAGGTAAGTCCCTGTCGGTCAACGGGGTGGTGGTGGACAAGATTGGCAGGGGAGGGGGTGATTGGCCCACCAGGCCAGGAATGGGAGAGGGATCATTGGCAGTGCACTCCACCGATTCCTATCCACTGTCCTGGGCCTGGCTGGCCTTACACTGGCTCCTCGGATTTGCGCTGGCCATTTTGCAGGCGCATGTCCGAGGAGGCCCATAGGGCACTGGCTCGATCTTGCCTAGGATCCGGCACAGCGTGCTTTTGCACACTGTGATGGCCCTAGGCAGGATTGGACTGTAAGTTTCTTAAGGGATATTGTGTCTCTACTTTGTGGTAGTTTATTCTGTATTAATCTAAATATTCTGATTTGGCGGGGAGGGGGGAGTTTTCCTACTGGATCGACTGTGATTTTTGTTTACTAAGAGATGTAAATGTTTATAGTATGCATTTGTATCATGCTTGTTTGCATACTGAGATAATAGTGTTGGTATGCTGAAGTATGTTTAGAAACAAGTGGATCATCTACATGTGTTTAGTCATATTTTTGCTTGTGTTAGGATAACCAAACAGGATCCAGCTATGACATCATTGATGTTAACTCCTCGCTGGGTGAGTAGTTGAACAAGACTGTATTAAAAAAAAGAAAGAATGTCCAGCTAGGTCTGGGCCAGTCTTTGGTGGTCTGATATTTCATGTTGAATGACAATGGTAGCCAATATGATCTAGAAAAAGAAAAGTTGATATGAATTGTCAGAGCCATGGGTTCAATTCAATTATCTATCCTAGACTCATTCTGCCTACTGGTCACTATCCTTCAGCCTCAGTTGCAGATCTATTAATTGGAGAAGAACAAGCTCTGCTGAGGGAGAGTCAGCATGGCTTCTGCAAGGGGAAGTCTTGCCTCACAAACCTGTTAGAATTTTTTGAAAAGGTCAACAGGCATGTGGATGCGAGCGAACCCGTGGATATTATATATCTGGATTTTCAGAAGGCGTTTGACACGGTCCCTCATGAAAGGCTCCTGCGAAAACTCCACAGTCAGGGAATAAGAGGGCAGGTCCTCTTGTGGATTAGGAACTGGTTGAAGACCAGGAAACAGCGAGTGGGAGTCAATGGGCAATTTTCACAATGGCGAGAGGTGAAAAGCGGTGTGCCCCAAGGATCGGTCTTGGGACCGATGCTTTTCAACTTATTCATAAATGACCTGGAGTTGGGGATAGGCAGTGAGGTGGCCAAGTTTGCGGATGACACTAAACTTTTCCGGGTGGTAAAGACCAGCAGGGATTGTGAAGAGCTCCAGAAGGATCTCTCCAAACTGGGAGAATGGGCAGCAAAATGGCAGATGCGCTTCAATGTAAGTAAGTGCAAAGTGATGCACATTGGGGCAAGAAACCAAAATTTCACATATACGCTGATGGGTTCTGAGTTGTCTGTGACGGATCAAGAGAGAGATCTTGGGGTCCTGGTGGACAGGTCGATGAAAGTGTCGACCCAGTGTGCGGCGGCTGTGAAGAAGGCCAATTCCATGCTCGGGATCATTAAAAAGGGGATTGAGAATAAAACGGCCAATATCATTATGCCTTTGTACAAATCGATGGTAAGGCCACATCTGGAGTATTGTGTCCAGTTCTGGTCACCATACCTCAAAAAGGATATAATTGAATTGGAAAAGGTGCAGAAAAGAGCGACCAGAATGATTCGTGGGCTGGAGCACCTCCCTTACGAGGAAAGGCTACAGCGTCTGGGGCTTTTCAGCCTAGAAAAAAGGCGCCTGAGGGGGGACATGATTGAGACTTATAAAATTATGCATGGGATGGAGAGAGTGGATAGAGGGAAATTCTTTTCCCTCTCGCACAACACCAGAACCAGGGGACACACACTAAAATTGAGTGGAGGGAGAGTTAGAACAGACAAAAGAAAATATTTCTTTACCCAGCGTGTGATTCATCTGTGGAACTCCTTGCCACAGGATGTGGTGATGGCACCTGGCCTAGATGCCTTTAAAAGGGGTTTGGACAAATTCATGGAGGAAAAGACCATCACAGGTTACAAGCCATAAGCAACCTCCTGGTTTTTAGAAGTGGGTTTTCTCTGTGCCAGGTGCAAGGGAGTGGCGACTGGACACAGGTATCTTGTTGTCTCGTGTGCTCCCTGAGGCATCTGGTGGGGCCACTGTGTGACACAGGAAGCTGGACTAGATGGGCTTTTGGCCTGATCCAGCAGGGCTCTTCTTATGTTCTTATGTTCTTATGAGATCTAGTTACCCACCTCATACGGTTATTGCAAGAATTAGCTTACAAAAGATTGCACTGGGTAGTGCCCAGTGATGTAGACTTGAGACTATTGACTTGGACTTGAGTCGGACTCAAGTCACGTCAATGACACGACTCGGACGTGACTCGGCGATTTTTAAAAGACTCGACTCGAGCCTTGGAGCCTTTTTATGACAAGTCCTATTTTATTCAGGTTTAAACCCATTTTCCCCATTAGTCAGATAGGGACTCATAGCCAAAGACTCGAGACTTGGGGGCAAAGACTTGGGACTTGACTCGAGACTTGGAGTCAGAGACTTGATCCACATCCCTGGTAGTGCCTATAATAATCTCTGATGTTGACTGTAGGACATTTACTTTCATGAACTTATTCTTCATTAGCTTTGCTGGAGTTCTTACTAGGTAGCTATGAGTATTCAATTATGGTTCTGAATTTGCTTTCATGAGAAACTGTTTAGAATGTTCATCAGGTTTAAATTTTCAATCATGACTATGATTTCAGTGTTGCTTTGCTATTTTAGTTTTTAATTGGTATCCAGTCGCTCTTCTAAGTATTAGAACCTCTTCATCTAAATCTCGTTGGACAGATATTCTGAAAAATATTTTTCATCAATCATCCTTATTGTATATTCTATACTTTCTGTTTATAAGCTAAGGCAGAGGTTCCCAAACTGGGGCATTGTGATGCCCCAGCAGTAAACAATGGGTCTGTACTCCCTCAAGGGGTGACCCATAGTGATGGCGACGGCGCTTCCGGGATCGTACCGCTGCTGCCAGGAGAACAAAGGACATTTTTTTAGCCCTACCTGGGAGGTCTTGCCAGGCCTCTGGGGAGTACGAGGAGCCTGTGGACCTATCTGCAAGCCTCCCCACAGGCCTCCGCAGGCCTCCCCACACCTCAAAACAGCTCCAGATTGCGATCGCAACCCACTTCCAGTTTTTCGACAAAACCGAAAGTGGGTCACAATCACGATCTGGAGCCATTTTGAGGTGCCGGGAGGCCTGCGGAGGGCTCCGCAAAGTGCCTCTGGAAGTGCCGCTGCTGTCGCCTTAGAGCCATCACCCCCACAAATACTGATGGGGGGAAGTTTGGGAACCTCTGAGCTAAGGGAATGCAATTGTAGACATTTGTTGACATAATTGTCCTACTGTAGGCCTTTGATGTGGATAACACTTATATATTTCTCTGATGTAGACCCAGAGACAGTTATTACTTCAGCAGAACTACATTATTTGGCTTCTGTAAGAAAAAGGCCCACAGAACTTCAAGATTCTAGCACAAATACAGAACCTGGTAAAACAGATTGGCTTGAAATTGTTGTATTCTTGCTTTTTATGCTTCTCAAACAAAGTTGTTTTCTGTTAACATACACTGGAATATATCCTAACAGTTTTATAAGAAATGATGATCAGAATACTTTTGCAGTACACCTTTCCCTCTTTATATGTACCTAATCCATTCCTGAAAACAGCTCTTATAGTGAAATTCTGGATAACGATGTCACGACCGGCACCCTTTACACTCTCAAGCTGGAGAGGAGTTGCCCTAGTGGCTTGTGGGCTTGAACTGCCCTGACCCCACACAGGCAAAGACAGGGTAGCCCAGAAATTACTTCTGTTATTTTGCAATGCTGGCTCTTAGGGAGATGGAACTGCCAAAGAGTCAAGGCTGCAGTTCTTAGCCAAATAAACCAAATTAAGATTACACTGGTCTACAAAATAAATAAAAAAATAAATTCTGGCCTGGACATTTGCAGCTGTTTTAGACTAATTTCAGGGTGCAGATTCCAAATCTGGCATAAGTTTTTGTCTATCACATTAGGTTTTTGAGATATCAAATATTGCATTTGATAAAATCAATGAAATTTACACTGGTCTACAATTTTTTTTTCCTGGCCTGGACTTTTGCAGCTGTTTTAGACTAATTTCAGGTTGCTGATTCCAAATCTGATCTCTGATGTATAGTGAAAGTACTTATTTATTTATTTATTTTATTTTTCACGTTTTTATACCGCCCTTCCTCCAAGGAGCTCAGAGTGGTGTACATATTTCCTCCCTTCCTTCCTTTTTGTCCTCACAACAACCCTGTGAGGTAGGTGGGGCTGAGAGACAGTGACTGGCCCAAGGTCACCCAGGAAGCTTCATGGCTGAGCGGGGATTTGAACCTGGATCTTCCAGGTCTAAGTCCGACTTATAAAGAGGGAAGAGTGTATTAGCCGTTGAATTTAAAATGTTATTCTCTTATGAGTCAAATGTGCAATCTTTCCCTTAAAAATAAGGCTCCTTTGATAAACAATAGAATGTTTTGATCTTCTATTGATTCATCTTCATTTTGTTTTCATATCAATCAAGTTCTTAAATCACATCAGGATATACAAACTATCTCAGAAGAAATAGATTCTGAATCTGGTAAAAATCAACCAATCATCTCTGCTTCTGCATCAGGTGCGCTTTTTCTGAATGCTGGTTTGCAGTAATTAATTGGATATACAGGTATCCTCCGGTTAACGACAGGGATACGTTCCGCAATCTGCGTTGTAACTCGGGGGCATCGTTAAGCGAGGCAACGACAAAAAATGTTTTAAAAGTTTTAAAAATCATCTTGCTTACGTTTCGCTGAAACTGCTCCGTTTTCAAGGCTTGAATCATCTTGCTTAACTCGTTGCAGAGGGAAATCACGCTCCAGAAGCTTCTTCTGGGTCGCGCGACTCCCCCCCCATCTCTTTGCTCAGGGTGCCCAATGATCTACAGCAAGAGGTTGCCGCAGCTACAGAGCTCTGTGCACGTGTGTGTGTGAGTGTGTGTGTGTGTGTGTGTGTGTGTGTGTGTGTGTGTGTGTGTGGGAGGGAGGGAGGGAGGGAGGGAGGGAGGCTGCTTCTCAGGCGGGGGGAGGGTGGAATGCCGGCTGCAGAGGAAGGATTGCGTCTATCAACTCAGCTCATCAAACTTTTCTGCTCTTCCCCCCGCCGCCTAATGTCCCACTGTTCTCTGAAATGCTGCGGTTCGTCTTGCATTTTGCAGCGTGTGTGCGTGCGGGTGACTTGCCTTTCAGAGAGCAACTGGCAGAAGCAACAACCTGGGACATTCGGCAGCGAAGCCACCAGAAGAAAACAACGGGGGAAATAAATAAATAATTGAAAAACTCTGCTTATAATTGAAAAATTCCAGTCTGCTACTGGAACGTATTTCAATTCTCCAGTGTCTTGAGGCTGGGGTCCCTGGAGTTTGGGGGATCCCTAAAGCCTGCAAGAACTGGGAATAGCCCAAAGGGCTTCAGTTTTCCCTGGAACCCTGGAGTTCGTAGGACCCAGAATAACAAATTAAGAACAGTAGCCTTATCTCTCTAGCTAATTGTAAAAGCCTTGAGAGGGAGGGTTACCTAAGAACTGATTGGGAACAAGTGTCCCTGACGCATTGTGCGTGTTCAAACTGTGGGTCAGGGGTGCATAAAAACAGATCGACTTTGGGGAACCTGAGTCAGAGGGACCCTGGACCGTGATACTATGTTAACTGCTTTTTGAACTACTTTTTATTGAAAAATGGTATTTGTTCACTTTACAAGGTTTTCTGCAAAGGTTGCTAAGATAATGTGTGGGAAGCACCTATTATTGCATAAGTGTTATGTAACAATATGCATTGTTAAACTTCATTTTATTATTATGTTGCCAGTCTGATTATGTTACCAGGCCAGATGCAGTACCTAGTCTATTGAAATCACATCATATCCTAAGCATGTCGTTTTCAGGGACAATCATCATGATTCGTCTTCCACAAACGTTGTAAAGTACTTGTATAAATTGCAGAGTGCCATCAACATAATTAGCTGTAACATCCCTTAAGTAGTAGTTTATTATATGGATGTGTTTTTGTCAGTCTAGTAAATTACTTCCTAGGTCCTTGACAAAAGGCCTCACAGTGGTGGCTCTGGTTGTGTACACGAAGTTCCTCGTTATTATTCCCCTTTCTCGTCTATAACCACTTGTTTGGGATTCTTCGTATAACTGCAGAATCTGTTCACCATATAAGAAATAGAAAACCCCTGCATTTTGCATGTAGAGCTCTGCATGTAGTTTGGAGCTTCCATGGAGCCTTAGACTATGAGGAAAATGCTATCTTATAATACTTACAGCATTTCTGTGTTCTTATCAGCACTATTTCTATTTCCAAAGAGGCTTTTTAGAATGCAGAGTATTTCTGGCACAGGTTGGCTTTAATATTTTCCTTCTCTTCTCACAGAATCACAGTTGCCTCCATGTGTTTCTCCGACATTGCCACCAGATTTGTTCCTGAATCTTGTATTCCCCCCTGAAGCAACACGGAAGCCTTTGCAATCCTCAGCATCTGATATTAAATCTGATATGGTCAGTATATTATAAATGCAGTATTTGCAGATAATATACCAGGGGTAGGATGAAAAGTTAAAGCAAGCAGCTAATTTTATTTTAGAATGTCATATCACTTACTACCCATAACACCAATCTGTTTTTTAATATGTTTTAGGCTGGACGGGAGTACATCAATGTGATTGATATAGAAAGTGGTGATCTTCTGAAAAGTTTGCCGGAGACATCTGCAGCCATCATACAACCTGAGAAAACCGAGTTTCTGACTTCTGCAAAACTGCACCACCGGGCAGCGTCGACTACTAATGCAATTCCACCTGAAGAATTTGAGAGCAAAGGTGAAAATCTTTATTTTTGATTTGTAAACAGTACTTTACAAAAATATTGCTGTTGCTGCTGCTGCTACTACTACTACTACTACAATATTTAATACCACTTTTCAACAAAAAAAGAAGCTCACAAAACAGTTCACAGGGCATAAATTAATAAATGGTCCCGTCCCAAATGGTTTCCAATCTGAAAAGCAGCATCCGCAAACAGCCACTAGAAGAGGCACTGCGCTGGGGTGAATAGGGATAACGACTCTCCCCCTGCTAAATAAGGGGTTCGCCATTTTAAAAAGTGCCTCTTTGCCCAGAAAAATGTATTACTTATATTTTTGAGTGAGTTTTTTGAGCACTTTGTAGAAAAGCAGCCGAGAAATGTATGAACACGTACAATTTGAAACAAGTTTACAATACTGCCTTTTATATGTTTCCAGTATGGGTCACGCTTGACACCTTTTTTCATTTGTTTTTGTTTTAAAGGTGATACTCTTCCAACTAACTCATTCCAAACGCCACTAGAGAAAGTAGAGACAGAAATGGCTGGTGATCAACTAACCTTGACCCTTCTGCGTGATGATTTCAGCACTAATGCCTCCACAGGATCGTTAGCCAAAAAAATTAGCAGACAGCACTTTTCTGCCAAGCTGCTGGATATGGATAGGCAGCTTTTGGCTCTACAGAACATGGCAGAAAGATTGGAAAAGGAATTTAGCAACACTAAATTGGTATGTTTTAAATGTTATGTTCTTCCTTCTGTTCAGAGAGTTCTCTTTCTCTGCCTGAAAGTGGACCTAGCTTGTGTATGTGGCTTCATCGAAAGAGGGAACCAAGCACTAAGGAAAACGTATTTAGAACGTTTTGATTCTCCTGTGCTTGGAAAAAGCACTTCAGTGATACTACACTGGAGTCCAAGAGGCCCCAATTAAGTTACATTTTTAAAATATCAAGTGTATTTGACAATTACTGTACTCCTATTTAGTATATAAACTATGAAATGGAATTAAAGATTATAATTGTTAGTACCAGTGATGCAACTACAGTATATCACAGACACAAAAGGTGTCTGGAATCTGTAGTCAACTCATTGTTAAAAGCATAGTCTCAAGAGAAGTAATTTTGGGCGACTGTGTTTTTTGCCACCACAAAACATCCTGGAGATTTGGAAAAAAAAAATCTGAAAGGGTGGTAGTTCTTAATTGCTGAGGTTAAATGTAATAGGCAATCAAAAGCAATGTTAGAGCAGAACAAGCCATATTCTGAACAATGAGTTGCTGTCAAGAAGAGAGTGTGCTTGTACAGCAGTTAAACTAGGACGTCATTTGAGAGACAAAGATTTGCGTTTCCTCAAGTGACATGCACTCTCAAGACTTACCAGTCCCAGAGTTCCTTGTTGATAGGCAGGAGGGAGGGACAGCTGGTGGAAGAAACAGAGCACCAAACTCAATATATACAGTGGTAAGGCTCAGGCATAAAATTCCAGTTCCAGACCCACCCACCCCCACGGATACTGAAATCTGCGTAAAGCGAGATTGCGAATACAGGGGTCACTGTAAAAACTTGAAAAAAGAAAAATGCATTCTGGGGCGACGTAGGGGAAGGGAGGGGGGAAGTCGAGCGACGCAGAAGAGTCTGTTGAGACAAATCCGCGGATGCCGTATCTGTGGATAGCGTGGATCCACTATATATTCATTACTTTTTATATAGGCACTCATGCAAGGGTGGTTTGTGTTCTAGTGGCATACTTATTACTAGTTGTCATTTCCAAATAAGCACCCATGGGTTAATTTTGTATGGAGATTATACTATTTTGTGTTACTATGACTGTTTCTCATGGCACAATATTCCTAGGCAATTTATATATGCCTAGTACATGCTTGGTAGCTCCTTGTGCATGCTTGGTGTGTCAGTAATACTTCTAGAAAATCCATAGAATTTGAAATGTTATGTGCACCCAAGTGATTAATTTAAAAGCATCGGATTCATTCCTTAAAATAGAAAATGTTTTCTAGGAAAATGAGGCATCCTTTTATGCATATATTTGGTACGTGTTTGTTTGGGTTAGAAATATCTGTGTTCAAATTGTGAAATATATGTGTTAAAAGTGTGACTTCTTTTTTTAGCTAGTGAAAACTGTAGAAAATGCAAGTATGATGACTGATCCAAGAAAGGATAAAATTCCATTTTTTGCACCAAGTATTGAGGTTTGCAAAGAAGGTGCGTGTTGTTGGGTCCCCTTGTTGATCTAAGGGAAGTTGAGAATAATCCTCACCAGTGTGAGAGGGAAGGACATGGGCTTGGAGTGTGAACAGGTTGGAGTGGTTGAAGGGGAAGGGTGGGAGGAACAGGACTGATGGGGAGAAGAGATATTTTACTAGATAAGGATGTTTTGAAATTAATTAAAGAGTGTCGGAGCAATAGGAAAGCGTAGCAAGATTAAAACTGCTAAATTTAAAATGTCATAAAATTGTACTAAAATATTTTAAGATGTCTTGAATTTACATAATTATACATTCAAATTAGACAGATGGGACCTGAAACATAATGTTGCATCTCCCCAACCCTGATCCTCAGTTGGCTCAAGCAGGCCAATAAACTCTCCCACCCCCCACCCCCCATGTTTTGCTGCTGTGTTTTCCCAACTGATATCATGGCTCCTGGGGGCACTGACCATTCTCAGTCTGCATCAAATGGGATTTTTTTTTTGGGGGGGGGGGGTGAGGTTACTTTTTCTTTATAAACTTGTCCACCTCTGCATACCTAGGGATGCATACATACCCCAGGTATGTAGAAACCACTACCTTGTCCGTGGATGATTCCATTTTGCTTGCAGACTGATGGGGTGCTCAGCCACCTGATTGCTCTATACAGGTGTCTCCAGCATAACGACATTCTGTGTAACAAACCCTCAGATATATGACAGGGGTTGTTAGGTGGAATGTCATTGGTCGCTTTCCCTATCTTTTGAAGTTTGAGACCTCTCCGTAGGCCTGTTCCTGGTCGTGGGCCTCTCAGGAGGCCTTTCCAGGAACAGGCCTCCGGAAAGGCCTCAAACTTCAAAAGGTAGGGAAAGGCCCACTTCACAATGGGCCAGCTTAACGACGGGAACGTATCCCCGTCATTAAATGGGGGACACCTGTATATGATGGCGATATAAGAGATATTTGTATTGCATTTCTTTTAAATTAATATTCACTAATTTGCTTCACTATCCTTTTGTTGAAACAGAACATTATTCAGCCCGAGTGATTGTGGAGGATTTTACAAATGAGGGTCTTGATCTGGAATCTTCTGAGACTGATTACATGGCCTTGCAAACCCCCTCTGTTTCTCATTCAGCATCAACTGTTAATCTTCCCGGTGTCAAAAAGTCATCTTCTGGTACCATTCTCTAACTTTACTTGTATTAGTTTCAGTGATTCTGACAGCGTCTTGTTTGTTATTTTCAGTAAGCATTGTGAGCTGTATGTGTGTTACGGCGTAATCCTGTCTACAGATCCTCTGGCGGAGCAATGGCTTTGCCGGCACCAGATGTTGTAAACGTACCATAAGGCATGTTTTCAACACCCGGTGAGTAAATGGTGCCAGTGGAGAGGCTGGCGCTGCTCACTCTGCCCAGGGCCGCAGCCACCACCCGCAGACACAGGTAGGTCCTGTGCCGGGCAGTAGAGGGTGTGGGGAGGGTGAACCAGGGTGGAAAGGGAGGGGGCGATTAGCCAACTAGGCCAGGGATGGGGGTCATCGGTGGCATGCTCTGCCGAATCCTATCCCCTGTCTCAGGCCTGGCCAGTCTTACCCTGGATCCTCGGATTTGCGCTGGCCATTTTGCTGGCACACATCCGAGGTGGCCCTTTGGGCCTGCTGGGGCTCTACCTGGGGAAAAGGGACAAAAAAAACATAAAAAGGGACCGCCTTAGGTGCGCTGCTGCTGCATTCTAGACAGGATTGAGCTGCCCACCATTTGCTTAATGACCAGGTTACAGCTGTCTGATGCCCTGAAATTCAGCATGTGTGTGTGATAGTTCTTCTTTCACAGTACTTCTAACTTTACAGTGCCATTTATTCGTATCTGTAGAAAGGTCAAACCCGTGAGGCAGTGCTGTTGTCCATGCAGTAGAAATTGGATGGTTGAGGCCTTGTGATGGCACATGATGGACATACTCAATCTTTTGTTCCCTGAACAGAGGTCTGTAGGATTGTCCAGTTGGCCTCAAATGACAGACACAACCGGCAACTCTAAATTCACTGCCATTTAACAGAAAGGTAGCAAAGTAGATAAATAGGTACCGCTTGAACATAACATAAGAACATAAGAAGAGCCCTGCTGGATCAGGCCAAAGCCCATCTAGTCCAGCTTCCTGTATCACATAGTGGCCCCACCAGATGCCTCAGGGAGCACAAGATAACCTTGCGGGAAGGTAAACAGCGCTCCATGTTCCAGCTGCATGCTACGCGCTGCGGCAAGGAGAGTCATGCCGGCCACATGACCACGGAGGCGTCTTCGGACAACGCTGGCTCTTCGGCTTTGAAATGGAGATGAGCACCACACCTTAGAGTCGGACACGACTGGACTTAATTGTCAGGGGATACCTTTACCTTTACCTTAGCAACTATTAACTTCACAATAGCGTCATCTAATTCACGTTACTTTTGAGTGTTAGATTCAGCTATGCTTCAGATGATGAGAGTTGTTCTGAGTTTGGCAATATTGCCTAATGTGAGTTGTTAACTCCTACCTTGCAAGCCCCAATTGTAGCTCCACAGCCTCTTACGTTGATAATGGTTAGTCTAGTGTTATACCTTCCTTTCCTACAGTGTATTTTATTAATAAACTCTTTCTTTTTCTAGATATTAATTACAGAATAGAAGAACTGGATGAGAGGTTTGTAAGAGAGAATATTTCAGTCATTCAGGGGAGTCATCTTGGGAAACTGGATACAGTATTTGTCTCTCATTCATTCTCGTGTATCTAGAAACTATAGATGTAGATACACATGCCATTTTCTTTATATGTTCTTGCCATTATCTAACAATGGTAAGACAAATTCTGACCTCTTTCCCATTTACAGTATCAACCTATTTAACAATGATGTGGATTGTGTTTTATATAGGGTAAATCTGACGGTGTGCTAAATTAGACTTTTGCAGTCTTGTAATTCCCATAAATAGTTTTACCGAATGGCCAAACTAGCTTTAGGCAGTCATCTAGATCAGTGCTTCTCAAACTTTTTTTTTCAATTTTTGGAAAAATTGCAATTTTTTTCCAATGTGCCAGGGACCAGTACTCCCCCTTACACACACACACACACACACACACACACACACACACACACACACACACACACACACACACACACACACACTTATATTTTGCATAGGCATGCGGTATCTTTCTCCTTACTTTATCCCCAGCCTCTGTCAAGCTCTCCTCTTCTGGCCAGCCTTGTCTTATTCTTGTCTTCTGCTCCTTCTTATATGCTGTCCTTATCCCTCCTGACTCATTTCTCCTGTATGCCTCCTGGCCCAGTCTCCCCAGTATCCATATTCCTCTCCCCCACGTCCTTTCTTGCTCTCCTCCTGTCCTGATCCTCTCACGTCCCTTGCCTCCACCTCCTGTGTTGACTCATGTCTTATCCTTAATGTATTTGCCCCCTCTCTTCCTGTAAGTTCTCCCTTCCTGCTCCTTGCCCATCCATTCCCTGCATCTCTGCTGCTCTTAAGCCTCCTGCTTCCCTCTTCTTTCCCCCTGTCTCTCGCCCCACTGTCCTTCTCCCCGCTCCTTCCTCTTCCACCCCATAAATCCTCTCGGTTCGCCTTGGTCCTGCCTCCGCATCGGCTCCCAATCTCGATCTCATAGCTTCTGGCGAGGCTTGGCACACCAACCCCAAGAGGAAATGTCCAAGTCCCGTGGCAAGCCCTGGGAGACTTCATGGCTCCGCTCTCTCCAGATGCCCTTAACCTGCCGTAGAAGCTGGAAACCGCAGGAGCTATGCTGTGGACCTACAGCCAATGGCTTATGGACCAGCAATGGTCCACAGACAACACTCTGAGAAACACTGATCAAGATGATTGTAAGAAAACAAACATTGCTCTTAGCTGTATAAATTCTTAAAACCTACCACAGAGCGGAAATGAGCAAAGCTAAAAGTTAATGAGATATTCCATGTTTAAGAGTAAGATTTTTTTTAAGATGTACTGTTTGTAAATTATTCACTTTGTTAAATAAAATATATTCATAATGGCTTAAAATAAAAGAAACAGCAATACACTCCCTGAAAAAAGGCAATATAGAAACAAATATATTCATATCTAGTATTGAAATAAGGATTGCGTTGTTGCAGACTAAGGCTGCTGTAATCCCATTGAAAATCAATGGAATTTGGACATGTAAGAAAGAAGCTGCCTCTACTTAGGCAGACTTGTGTGTTCATCTAGCCAATATTTTCTCCCCTGACTGGCATCAGCTTTTTGATCTCAAGCGGTGGGTTTCTAAGCCCTGCTACTGGAGATCCTCTTAGGTGGAGGTGCCACTGGTTGATCTTGGGAACTTCTGCATGCAAAGTATGTGCTCTGCTACCCACATTCCTTTCTTTTCAAACTTCCCAACTGTGCACAGCCTTAATTTGTCATAGAAGCAATTTTTTCCCCTGCTTGTAATAACAGAATTGCTTTTCCTATAGTTTTTCTGAAGATCCCTTGCAGATGACTGGCTTGAGTGGCGTTACTGACATCATTACTGATCTTGTAGTGGAGGGTGGCATGTCTGCTGCAGACCTGGGTCTCTCAAAAGCACAGGCTAAAAAAATCTCCAGGTAATGTTACATTGGCACCTTGACAAAGACTGAGCTATGGAGCCTCAAGATAGCAATTGTTACACACCAATGATGACAGACTTTTGGTTATGTATGAGTGTATGTACATCCCTCATTCTTGTCTCTGATTTGTATTTCATTCATACATAGGGAAACCCTAATCCAAGTCTAGCTGTGCACATCTCATTGAGCTTAGTAACTGATGGCTGCAATTGGGGGGTGCTCCATGTGCACCAGAAGACAAATAGTTGAATGAGGCTGGGATGAGCAATGCAATGGCAAGATGCAGTCTTGCCAAGATTCTACGTGCACAAGAGGCTGTTTCCACATGTGGATTGCCCTTTGTGGATCAGGGCAATAGTTAACTAGACACATATAGTTGGCCTTCAATATCTGCAGGTGTTCTGTTCCCGGAACCCCTGCGCATACTTGAAATCCGCGGATACCGGGGCCAACCGTAAAACATCTAAAAAAGAAAAAACTGGTAGATGCAATCTGCTTCGTGTTCTTGCTTACACAAACTTAAATTGTGCTCCAGAAGCCTTCTCGTGCAATTCTCCCCTCTCTCAAGATCGCCCCAGAATGCATTGCATTCCGGGAATCGCAGATAGTGGGCGTCCTACAGCTTTGGAAATATAAGCTATAGCCAGAGGGCCCAAATTAGCTTTTTAAACAAATACTTGCTAATACTAATAATACTAATCTGTACTTTCTTTCTGATTCCGTTTTACTGTATAATATTGTTCTTACATTATACTAATGATATCAGCTCAAAAATCCTTTCAATGGATTTTCTGGAGTTTTCATAGTATTCTGATTACGTATGCTTTAGGAGCAAAGAGTACACTCGTAATTATTCTCATATTGTTTTACATGCCTTCTCCAGAATTGGTATCTGTAAAATCTGAAGCAACTGACTCTTGTTGATGTCATGTCTTTTTTTTTCAGCTTCTCAAGCATAGTAAGTGGACGTTCACGTAAAATGGAAAGGGATAAAAAAGAGTTGCAAACCTGGATGAAAAAAAAGCGAAAGGAAAGATTAGCTGAATATCTGCAAAGGCGGGCTGAACAAAGGGAAAAAGAGCATAGTCCGTTCCAGTTGAGACGAAATGTGGTAGGATTATTTGCACGTGACTGTTACATCCATATTAATGTAATAAATAGAATGTAGTATTTTTTTTTTAAGAAACATTCATTTCTTTGTTAGGTGATGGTTCTCAGAGACCTGTTGCAGTGGGGTCTTAACCTTTTTGGGGGTCACGGACCCCTTTGAGGATCTGATAAAAGCTATGGACCCCTCTGCTCCCCAAAAAAATATACATACACACATTTTTTTTGCACCTGGTTCACAGACCCCCCTGAAGCCCATGGACCCCAGGTTAAGAACCCCTAAACTATCGTGATCTGGATGCCCTAATCAGCTTCAGTCCAACAGCCAGAATCCATTATTTTAGAGCTGGATCAAATATAACAAATAGTTATGATGTAGGGATCAGGCCATGGGATAGCATGTGAGGGGAGGGAGTGTATGATATCAGAGCCTTAGAGTTGCTGTATTATAGTAGCTCAGAGACTGAGCAATGAATCGTAGGGCCCAATACTATCCAACTTTCCAGTGCCGATACAGCTGTGCCAATAGGGCTTGTGCTGCATCCGGTGGTGGGGGGACAGTCATGGAGGCCTCCACAAGGTAAGGGAATATTTGTTCCTTTACCTTGGAGCTGCATTGCGGCTGCATCAGCACTGGAAAGTTGGATAGGATTGGGCCAGTAAAGTATGTGGTTTGAATCTTGCCTCTGACATAAACTTACTAAATAACAAGCCACTCCCAGTTAGCCTCAGCTTCCCATCTTCAATATGGGGATAATTACTTACAGTGTAGTTATAAGGATTGGAACTAGATAAGAAATGCGCAGCCCTTTGAACACTGAAATGCACTGTACAAATGCTAGTATCATTACTGCTCTTTTAACCCATGCTTAACCATTAAGCGCTCTTATTTGGACAGGCATTATCTGAAGCAGCTCCAGTGCTGTGGAATTCCCTATCCAAAGCCTGACTGTGGGCATGTTCCAGAATCAATGCTAAATGTTCTTATTTGTGCTGCTGTTGAATAGCCAGACATAAGGATGTTATAGGTTGTTTTAATCAGCGGATGTGGTAGTGTTGTGCAGTTTATTACATGCTTTGATTCATATTGTTGGAAACAGATGGTATTGTGTGTGACAGAGACTGGAAGCTGAAATGGAAGGCAGGAGGTAATGGTGGCGGTTTATAACGCTTGAAGAAGGATGTAGGGAAACTTCACACAGGGAGGGCTGGTTGGTATGTTGGAACGTGAGCTAACAGCCCAATCCTATCAGGCTGCCCCACCGGCGCAACACAAGTTCCTGCCGGCAGTAGGAGGATGCCTTTGGAACATCATTTCCGTCAGCAAGCACTGTGAGGCCTTTGCCGCAATCGCTGGCAGCCAAGTGCTTTGACTAGCAGAGCCAACTGTGTGCACCAGTGTCAGTGAATGGGTGGTGGGAAAAACGGGGTAAATGGGAAGAATGGGGGTCACGTTTCGAACAAACCATCATGTGCCTCAAACTGGATTTGAGCGCACAGTTCTCAGTTGAAAATCCAGTTTGAGGCACATGATGGTTTGTTCGAAACCTTCAGAGAAAATCTGTTTCAGGGTTTCTGCCTGGCCACTTGCCATATCGCAGAGGTCCAAAACCCAAGCCCGGAAAAGGGCCTGTAATGATTGTGTAAGAACAGTGATGAGGCAATGAAAGTTTTGAAACTCTTTGTATTTTCTATTTAGCAACTTGGACTTACATCACGGGAAATTAAATTGCAGCAGAAAAAGAAAGATGAAAAGGACAAGTAAGTTTTTTGTGCGTTTTTTCTCCCTTCATTACCTTACTAGCCTTTTCACTTGTTAATGTTCTGGAAGTTTTGCCTGTCAGCATGAACAATCTTAATTCTGGAGTGTCAGTTGTTAATCTTGAATCATATACCTTCACCTTTCAGGGCCTGCTAGTACAGAGGGCCCCCGTATCTGCAGATCTGATATCCGTGGATTCACTTACCTGCAGATTGCGGATCTGTGCCTCCCCCCCGTGCCCATTACCTTCATGTGTGTGTGTAGCGCTGGCACCAAGCCAGCGCGGGTCTTCCTTAAATTTCTTCCCAGCCCACAGCTGTACGCATTTAACTCCAGTTGCATATATACACCCTTGGGTAAAAATGCCTTAAAGAAGACCCGCACTGGTCTACATGGACGAAGGTAATGGATGCAGGGATAGCGTTTGCTCTTTTCCACAGTTTCAAATAACCATGGAAAGAGCGGGAACCTATCCCTTGCAGATACCGGGGCCCTACTTTACGTGACACAATGATGATGACTTGGTGATTTGCCCCAAAATAGATGTGGAGTAGAAAATCCCCATGCAAGAGGGGGACATTGCCCCCTACAGCTCACACTTGCCAGCACGGTGACATCCGCACTTGACTTGAGATGCTAGTGGACGTGTCCAGATGCAACATCCCTTGGGGAGAAATGTGTATTGCTAGCTTACACAGTAAACACAGAACTCTTAGGGAGATGCCAGCCAGTTAGAGGGGTTTCAAAATGGCTGTAGCAGCTACTGAAAGCTTCTAGTATGTGTGTAAAAAGTCCTTTCATACAAATGTAACATGTCTCTACTGTACTTGTTTTTAATTGAATATTTGACCTTTAGATTGATTAACATGGAAACAGTATGTACATTTGGGCATTCCCCCCCCATTACCTATGTAAAGTGGTCTCTCTTTTTTCCCTCATACAAAATAAGCTTAGGTTTCTTCTGCTAAACCCGAGGAAATGTCAATAAAAAAACAGTCTGATGCAATTCCGCAGAGAAATGATAGCGTGTCCTGTTTTTTCCTCTCCAGAGCATTATTATCTGAGCATCATAATCGCAGAGTCTCCGAAGCTCTCAGCCTGATGCACGAGCTGTTAGCGGACACAGTGCCACTTCCGGCAAGTGAACACAGATCATGGTCTAAGACAAAATCACCCCAAAATTTCAAATGGCCACAAGTCACATCTACCAGAAGGTAAAGCTTTTAAGATCTCCATTTCCTTTACGTGTCTCAGCTGAACTGGTCCTGAACTCAGAACAGTGTTAGCAATCCACCCTGGACCTTTTCCTCTCTTTCAGGGGATGTGTGACTATGCCACAGCAATGGTGCACACCTTGCGTCCTGTGCCTGCAATCCTCCAGCTGCTCATTTTGGATCGGTCTCAGACTACCATAGGGAGGCTGTTGTGGGCTTTTCTGAGGCTAGTAGCAAAACCTCCAAGAATGCCATCTCTCTCACTAAAATGACTTGCAGTTGTCTGAAACTGAAATTAATTGTCATTTTTGAGACAGCTCCAAAAAGAGCAGTTTCTGGGTTGTAGCCTGGCGCTTGACACCCAGGGTGGGTCATGCAAAGCCACAGGTAGACCTGGCTTCCACCTTAAGATCCCCCAGTAGAGGCCAGGTCTACCAGCCACTCTAAGTGAAGGCTAGACCTGGCCTCCACTTTGAGATTTCCCCAGTGGAGGCCAGGACTACAGGCCACTTTGAAGCAAAGGATAGACCTGGCCTCCGCCTCAAAATTCTTGGGGGAGGCCAGGTCTACCTCTCCCCCCCTCCCCCGTACACTAATGGCCACAGGATTGATTTCACCAAAAGACTGAGTTGTCTTCATCAAAAGGCACAGAGTTGTCCTTACAAGAATATTGTTAGAAGCTGCTTTCTAGGATGGAGATTTCTAGCATCATGAGATACTATTCTAGTGTGTTTTGAGTATTATTTCTGAAATTATTGCAATAATAGAATGTGATGTATTCCTCTAAGGTGTTACCAGACCGCAAGAAACAAGGCCGCTGCTAAAATCAATTTTGGGCACACAAGATCCTTTTCCAATCTACCTCTTGACATAACTCAGAAGGAAGGTAAGTATGGAAAACCTGATTTTGCAATAGAAGGCTTTATTACGATGGGCTGTAACATAAGCCTGTTGAATGTTTGGGGTGCTGTGATCATGGATGTAACAGGGAGTGCCTCTATCTTTGGGGCAGCCATAATAACCAGGTTGTATTGTATTGGGATTTCATCAAGCTGTCATAAAATACAGAATGATACGGGCAGAAACAAAGCATAGAAGTGGTCAGTGTATGCTGACTCTTTAACCCCGTTACAAGGTAGCTCACAACAATTTACTTGTCTTCAGGTTTTTCCATAGAAATTGGGGTAGATTTTTATCCCCCTAAACCAAATTGGTTAGTTTGGTTAAGAGACTGCCCCTGAGAAGGTTTTGGTTTTTTTTTTTTGCATAGAAAATAAGTTTATAACAACATTTCATCTGTTTCTTGAACAAATTAGGCATTTCCACAAAACAGCACTTTATAGAAATTATTTAACCCTACTGTTACCACTCGGCAAACAAGGTTGTATACCTTTTTATACAGAGATAGTATGGTAATCCTGAAACAGACACCAAAAACTAATCTTTTTAACACTGTGCTCATGTAGAAAGCTCCCTGCTGTGAAACTGACCAGACATTGACCAGATAGGAAGATACACAGCCTGTTTGCTGGCCTTGTTTTCTCTCTCTGTAAGACATACCACCTCCTTATTTTATTCAACATTTTGTTTTTGCAAGCCTGGCTGCTAACTTCCTGACCATTGAAAGCACAGATTTGATCCATGATAAGTTTTAAATGCCCTGGTTAGCCTTAGGTATCTGTAAAACTGTAGACTTTATAAATGCAGACTATCTCTTGGAGTTGTTAATTTGCTGGCAGGAGAATTAACACCTTTCACAGTTACGTTGAGTGCAAAAAAACCCATTTTTTTAAAGCTGGGGTAGAACTTTCACCATGTGGGAAATTGACATTTACACTGGGGTTAGAAGTCTACCCAAGGTATATTTTATTCACAGAAAATAAATAGTACATGGTATCTGGGTAAATCTGAAATATTATATGAATATAATCTGAATATGAATTATAGTTCAAGCTGTTGGTGGAAAAAGTCCTAAAAGCACCAAGTTGATGCTCCGGAGTAGGAATTCAAAGTGATTGAAGCAAGCGAATAGTAAGCAGTTTGTTGGAGACATGCTTTCTGTTCCCTGATCCATTCTGTAAAATGCACTTTTCTGTCTCTCCTTGTCTTTTCTGCTTCAGGCCACATATTCCAAACTCCTTCCAGAAGAACAGCATCAGAATCCTCTCAAGGGGAAACGCGGTGGAAAACCCGCAGAAGCCAGAGGCAATTTCCAAGTAGCAGGCTTGACCTGAGAAGTCCAGGTTCGTGACTGGAATGACTACAGTGCTCTTCACTGGGGCTAATCCCAGCTTCTGTCCCCAGTGCCAGTACTACAGTTTCATTGAACACCACGTCATCTGGAAGAAAGGTTTTATTGCACTGAGAGGGTCGGTGAAACATAGGTTAGGGGGTGAGCGTCCATAATAAAAGCATTGCCTTGTACTGTTGGCTGCTTGGGTTGGAAAGCTTCCCAGAGTTTGGGCAGACAGATTTCAGAACCTTTATTGGCATATAGTTTGGGCAGACAAATACAACAGCTGCCTACGAGGCTTTGGCATGTTGCTGTGCTTACCCTCTGGCACAAGGAGCCTGGTGTGTGTGTGTGTGTGTGTTTGGTTACCTCTGTGTGTAAGCAATAATTGTTGTCTAGGAGTTGGACTACAATTAGACATGTCAAAAAACCACCCTCAGTGCATGTGCAGAATCTCATTTTCCATTCTAGCCTGCCGAAGAACTTTAGAGGTAAATGTTGTATTGTAACAGACTACTATGGAAATCTGTATTTGGAGCCAGCTGCTTATTGCCATCACTGATAATAATTGTCACTGACAGCACTGAGCACACTTGGAGGGGGCTGTGTGGTAGCAGCTGGGGGGACAGAGCCTTTACGGAGTGGGACCTGTGAGAAAAATGTTATAATGGTGGGGATGCCAGCCCGAAAGGCCATACACAGAGGCACAGTCCTCCATCCTAGCCAATCTTAGATGAACTTATGTTAATCCACCGTTACCTTGAATCACAAGTAGAAAACACCCAGCCCTGCTGTATGCTGTAGCTGAGGTGCCTGCAGTACAGTGAACAGGCTGAAAAGAACAAATCTTGAGAGTTCAGACCAACTACTTGTGCTTATACTAGGACAGGTGTCAAGCACCCACAAATCTGTGCTGAGGGAAGGCCGAGCCTCTGGAAGCTTGGCCCAGGAGAATGAGTACGGCTAGAAGTAAGTGACCTGCAAGTAAAGCACCAATGTGATTCCTTGCAGTTTCTGACCAAACAAGAGGCTCGGCGAGTCAGAGTTGGCTTCCAACCACTGACACAGTGACTGCTGCAAATGAAGAGAGTGAAGAAGATGCCGTGAGTGTTTGGAGTGTTCCTGATGAGATCCAGCAGATACTGCATGGAGGTTATAATTCCCGTTTTGAAGTAAGGGTGAGAATTATACTTATGGTTGTTTGTAGAACAGACATGCTTATTTGTGTTTGTGGTTCTGTGTGCACACTGAACGAGTACATGACCCAGGTCAGACTGATGTTGTCTTGGATATAGCTGTTTAGCCGAGGGAGCCTCAGGCGCATGAGCTTCGCGTAAAAGGCTGCGTTTGTTCATCTCCATTTAGTTGTTTGATTTTCTCTGTAAAGTGCTTTGTGAACTTTTTTGTTGAAAAGTGGTATATAAATCTTCTTATTAATCATCATCTCTGGGAGGGGGGAAAGACTGCCGACTGCAAAAGCCTAGCAGCATATATCCATCAAAGCCAGCATCTGTCATCTTGTGGGGCCCACCAGTTTGAGCCATTCCCTGCAATGGTGCCTGCATCCACCATGAAATCCTGATGTGAGGGGGAGGAGAGTCCAGGCAGACACCCCAGAGAGCTACTTGCCTGCTGTGTTAGGAAGGGAGGCCATTGAGATCAGCCGCAGAGTTGCAAAGTGATGGGTCAGAGCATCTCTGGATCCGTAGCACCCAAGGTGCTGAGCCTCTGCCAGCCCAGCTTCTAGGGGCTGGGTCCAGTCTAAGGAGCAGCAGCTATCGAGCTGCTACTTTCCGCTCCTCACCATGTGGGGCCTGTTTCAATTCATGGCAGGGCGGGAGGAGAGGGGAGAGTGAAGGGTTAGCCGCGCTAAAGGAAATGAGATAACAGAAGACTCTGCTTCACTGGCAACAGTCAGAGAAAGCAGGGTCATCCCTCTCCTTAGAGAAGTTATTGCAAGACAGTGGCTCTGCTTCCTGATCCAAGAGGAGACCCTGTCGCTAGCTTATAGCATTCACCCTGAAAGCCCTCTCAGAAAGCATGTTTCGTCAGTGTTCGATTACTAAAATGACAATTTTAGTGGCATGCACATGACTGGAAATAAAAAAATGGGATCCTTCCAGCTGGTAGCTTTAGGACAGTAGGGTGTTTGGGAAGGATGGATGATTTACTCCTAGAAAAATCACAATAAAGTTTGCTTTATTTATTTTTATTTTATTTATTTATTTAAAGAATTTATATGCCGCCTTTCTCCCGGCAAGGGCACTCAAGGCGGCTTACAACATTAAAATAACATATACATTAAAATAATTAACAATTTAAAACAATTAAAACAATTAAAACTTTAAGATGTAGTACTTCTGACGTTTCGCTACTCAAATTGGTAGCATCTTCAGAACAATACTCACAGGACAAGCTTGTTTTATTCTGGACAGGACAGGACAAGTTTTATTCTGAAGAAGCTACCAATTTGAGTAGCGAAACGTCAGAAGTACTACATCTTTTATGCTTTAGTTTTTTTATTAGCATTTTATTAAACGACAGATTTCCTGGAAATCATGCATGTTTTTAATTCTGTTATTTGGACAAGTCATGAAAACTTGAGATTAAAGTTTGCTTTGTTTAGCCCAGGTAGAACAAAGGCTTGCAGGAAGACCACCCCCACCTCATCTATCTCTTTTCTCCGCAGGAGTCCTTACTTCAAGAAAATGCTCCCTCTGTTGCTAGTCTCTGTAATGCTGACAGTCTGTCTGAAAGTACCAGCAGCCTCCTCAGCAAGCTCGACTGGAATGCAGTGGAGGCCCTGGTAGCAAACCTGGAAGAAAAATAAACCCACCGTTTCTGGGCTCTTCTGCACTGTAGGCTTGATTTGTGAAAAACATCAGTTAAATTTCAGGGAAATGTACAGCCAAGTTCACACTAAGGGCTACTAGGTGTCATCCGACCAGAAATTCTGCATCAGACATGCTATTACAACAAAACAACACCTGTTCTTTTCCAAGAAATAATCTGGGATCAATCTATAAAAGCCAAATTGTGGAACTACCAAATACGGTGTGCTTAGGCCTCTCAGAACATACAGTTGTGAAATACGGCCGGCTCTTTTTTTCCCACAGGTTCGGAACCCACAGATTTGATTAACCGCAGGTTCTGAACCAGTGGAAGGAGAGCCTCAGAAGGCCTCCCGTAGATTGCTGAAAGGCACTGTCGGTTTTTCCAAGAAACTGCAAGTGGCTTTCAGAAGCCTCCAGGAGGCCTTCTGAGGTGCAGGGAGGTCATACGCCTCCCAGAGGCTTCTGAAAGGCACTTCTGGTTTTTCAAAGTTGGTTCTCCCTGCCCCCCCCCCCCCCCCGTTGATTTGATTAGCCTGTTGTTCTCAGGGGATCCTGGAACAGATCCTTGCGGATAACAAGCACCAACTATACGTAAATCTGGCAAACACATCTACAGGGATATTTCTGAACGCAAATACATACTCCCCGCATTACGGATGTCAGAGTTACAGAGGGCTGTAACTCTGTAAGCTGTAAGTTACAGAGGGCTGTATGCTTTCACGCATACGCAGTACATCCTTTATTGGTGCTTCTGCATAGGTGGGATAACACTGGGCTGGCAAGAATGTCAGTTTCAAGTACAAACAGACCTCTGGCACTTAACCTTCCTTAAGTAGGGGACAGAGGGCCCAATCCTATTCCCTTACCTTGAGAAGACCTCCACGACTGTCCCACCACCACCGGATGCAGCACATGCTGTATCAGTGCTGGAAAGTTGGATAGAATTGGGCCCTTTGTGTAGTGCAGTTAACAGCATTTAAATGGTCAGATGTGTGCATTGATTTAAGGACTAAAAGGTAACTGTTGCCTAAAATTCTGAATTATGGTTAATGTTTCCTTTTATTAAGTCAAAGATTTGTAGTTCAAATAGTATGAATGTAATAAAATGTTTGTCATCTGTTTGTTTTTGTGCAGTGTTCTTGCAAAGGGAGCCTGGTTGTGTCAGATAGTATGACAGTGATGCCTGAGAATAACCTTCTAATGGTGCAGTTCACTTTCCATTGAGTCACTTTGCCACATCACTGGCAAGACTTGTACTGAATATAATGCGGTTCAGTTGCACCCTAAATGTTGCCTTGATTACAGTGGCTTCAAAACACAATTCCCACACTCAGCCACGCTGCAGTATAGGCATAGTGCTGATCCTGACTGTTTGATACATGCTACAGCTTGTTTAATCAAACCCTTACTCTAGCTGAAGTGTGAAACAATGAGAATTAAGACAGAAAATGGTAGAATAGGTAGTAAGATTTAGGCTGCAGGCCTGGGGGAGAGGCTGTAAGCATTTGCTTTGCATGCAGAAGGCCCCAGCTTCAGTCTCTAGTTAAAAGGGTCAGGTGCAGTTTCAGGGGCCCATTCTGCCTGGGCCCCTGAAAAGTCATGGCCAGCTGGACCAAAAGTCTCTTAGTATAAGGCAGCTTATACTGAGGACACTTAAGGCACATGTTCCAAGCGCACTTCATAGAAGTTTCACACTAGAGGTAGAGGTGCATCTTTATATTGCAAGTATTCATCGTCAGAAGCAAGGTGGAAACTGCAGTAGCACATGCTGGTGGTCTCTTTCTTCCTCTGAACCTCATTCTATCTCCCTACCGCAGTCTGTAACTGTGGCCTTTTTGCTTCACAGCTTCCATTCTTAGATGCCCAACACTAGTTCTTCAGTGTTCCCTCTTCCTTTTTGTTGAGGGTGAATGAACTTGGTCCTAGGCTACTGCTCCTAACAAATGTAGATTAATAAGGGTAACAAGCAGGTGATATTCAAAACCAACTAGTTCGAATGTAATGCCAGTTGGAGAGGGTGCAGGGTCACTACCCTCTTAAGGGGAGTGGCGACTTGCAATGGTGGCGGCAGCAATTCAGGGATCGTGCTGGGGACAAAAGGGGTATTTTTAGACTTACTGGGGGTCAGACCATCTTCTGAGGGGGGGGGGAGGACTCGCAGCCACCCCAGCAGGCCACCTCAAGCCTCCAACCAGCTCCTGGAGGCGATTAAAGCTCACTTCCGGTTTACTTCCTGGTTTCCCCAAAAACTGGAAGTGGGCTTTATTCGCTTCCAGGAGCCATTCGGAAGCTTGGGGAGGCCTGCTGGGGTGGCTGCACCCTCTGGGGGGGGGGGGGGGACCCAACCGCTGGTAAGTCTAAAAATACTCCTTTTGTCCCTGGCAGCAGCACAATCCCCAGATCGCTGCCGCTACCATTGCCTCGCCTCCACAAGCACTCAAAATTCTCCCCTACTCACAGGTAGAACTTTGAGAAACGCTGGCTTAGGGGGCCCTAGGGAAATCTAGAAACCCTTTAAATGTACAATCAGAGGTTGGGCAAGTAGGGTAGTGGAATATTTTCACGTGGATAAACAATTTTCTCAATCCGAAATGGTACAATTAGCCTTGAGCCTGGTGTTTTAACACTAAAACTCAAGACATGCAGCAGCAGCCCCAGTTTGCCTCCGGCCTGGCTAGAAGAACTTGCTGTTTTTGCCCTGAAATAATAAATGCTATGCCTTTGCTCTAATGTAAAATAATAATTTGTTAAAACCCAGTAACAATACTGAATGAGGGGGTAGTCTATATCGAAGCGCCTACCTGAGCTGATCCATAGTTCTAAGCACCACCCCCAATGATGAGACAAAACTGCAGGAAAAATTCTGAGAGCTTCCAATATATATTTTCCCTGCCCGCCCCCCCCCCCCCTTCTTCAGCATGACTCCTCATGCTTGGAGTCATGGCCAAAACACTGAAGCCTTCCCTTCCCTCACCCCCTACAATTCCGCCCTGCCCCTTCAAAAATCCCTCCCTACTCACAACTCTTTTTGCAGCATCACAATGCTACTTCTGAAGAAGCCCTCCCTTGATTCCACAATAATGGACAACTACCGGCCAGTTTCAAACCTCCCGTTTTTGGGCAAGGTAATTGAGCGGGTGGTGGCATCTCAACTCCAGAGGGTCCTGGATGAAACGGATATCTAGATCCCTTTCAATCTGGTTTGGGACAGAAACGGCCTTGGCCGCCTTGGTAGATGATCTCTTCTGAGGACTGGACAGGGGGAGTGCGTCCCTGTTGGTTCTGCTGGACCTCTCAGCGGCTTCCGACACCATCGACCATGGTGTCCTGGGCCGACTGGCCGAGCTGGGGGTCGGGGGCACCGTTCTGCGGTGGTTCCGCTCCTACTTGGCAGATAGGTCCCAGATGGTGGTGCTGGGGGACGCCTGTTCGGCATCCTGGCCCTTGAGGTGTGGGGTGCCACAGGGTTCCATCCTGTCCCCCATGCTATTTAACATCTACATGAAACCGCTGGGAGAGGTCATCCGGGGATTTTGAGTGGGGTGCTATCAATATGCTGATGACACCTACCTCCATCTCTCCTTTCCACCCGATTCCAGGGTGGCTGTTGAGGTTCTGGAGCTCTGCCTGGAGGCGATGGGGACCTGGAGGAGGGCTAATAAGCTGAAACTAAAACCGGACAAAACAGAGGTTCTCCTTGTCCGGAAATCCACGATGCAGGTACTAGGGTATCGTCCTACTCTGAAGGGGGTTGCAAGCCTTGGATTTGAATGGTGTTTGTTCCGTGAGTGGCTGCCTGGTACTGGAAACCCGCGAACGGGAGTGGAGTACACTAAAGTTTGAGTGATTTCTTCCTGACATGGCATCTCTTCCCGTCTTTCTCAAACACTGTAAGTTAATGGCTGGCCATGAAAGCTTCCAAACCAAAATAAAGATTTTTAATGTTTTCCTAATGCCTGTGGCAATGCCATGTCCTCCAGTGGGTGACAATATTCAGAACATAAACTAGTTCATAAAGGTAGAACAGGGAATTTGCTACAGACCTGAACTCTGGAAAATCATTCTCCAACAGCCGAATCCTGATCAAGATGTGGTGGCTGGCCTAAAGGGTCAGCCGCTGCATCCTAGTCAGGATACGGGCCATGCTGGCGTGGCAGGGGCTCACCTCAGGGGAAGGGGAAGTTCGTCCCCTTCCCCTGGTGTAAGCACTGGAGGCCCCAATAGGCCTCCTCCGATGCACGCCAGCTCTTTAGCTGGCTCATGTCCAAGGAGACCATGTAAGGCCGGCCCAGCCTGGGAAAGGGTGTTGGTTATCGGCGCAACCCAATGCCAATATCCCTGCTCCCTCCCATGCCAGGCTGGCCAATGGCCCCCTCCCTCAACACCCCTGCCCGCCCGCCCCCCCCACCGACCTGTACAGCACTCACCTGGGTTGGCCGGCACAGGTCTGGTTAGGCAGCGATGTGAGGTGCTGGCCTTCGCGCCGGCGCCACTTACACGAGGAGTCACAAAAGTATTTTATGGCACTTTTGTGACTCCTTAGGTTGGAAGAGCGCACGCTCCACCGGCCTAGATTGCGTTCCAAATACCATAAAAGTGTGTACAAGTTAAAAATGTACAGACTGGCATTCAACAGATATCTTAGGAACATACAAAGCTGCTATTGGCCCATCTAGTTCAGTATTGTTGACACTGAATGGCAGCAGGTTTCCCAAGATTTCAGACAGGGGTTTTTCCTTAGCCTTACCTGGAGATGTTGAGAATCCCAATCCCTGCAGCGCCAGTCGCGCATGGATTGTCATTGTCTGGCCTTTCCATCCTGTAAGACTTTGGTGCTTTTACCCCATTGGATGCTGTGCATAGGGGAGGGGTGGCTTGGCTTGCTGTTGCTGGCCAGCCTCATGCAGCAGCCAGTCTGCCTGCGCTTTGGATTGAGGAAAGCTCTGCTCCTCCACTGCTCCAGGTGCACGAGGAACTATCGCTCACCTGGCTCCGACTTGACTCCCAGACCAGCTTCTCTCCTGATAATGCTGAGGGGTGGGGTGGCTGGCTGGGCTGCCCGCGGCCCTGGGAGTTGGTTGCCCTCCACTCCACGCTGCTCTGGGGTTCTTGTGGAATCTGACACGGTGCCCTGGCCACAATCCGTTGAGGCTACCCTCTCAAGCTGACTTTGCCACCATTCCGGGTCCAAGGGCCCCCCTTCCTGGGGCCATGTGCTGCCAACAGGGCTCCACTTCACCTTTTCGGGCTGCAGCAAGGTGTCCACGCCGCCGCCAAGGGTTCCATTTACCATCAAATTATGTACAACTTAACATGTACAGACTGGCCTTCAACAGATATCTTAGGAACATACAAAGCTGCCATTGGTCCATCTAGTTCAATACTATATTGTTGACGCTGACTAGCAGCAGGTTTCCCAAGATTCCAGACAAGAATTTTTCCTTAGTCTTACCTGGAGATGCTGAGAATTGAAGAACCATCAGCATGCAAAACAGATGTTCTTCCCCAGAGCTACAGCCTCTCCCTAAATCCTTTCAATGGATTGTGTACAAGCCTGTGTATTCTTCTTCCTGGAGCACTCCAAGGCCTCATACACCTTCCTCTTAAATGCTATAACGTTTTCAGGATATTTAAAGCCGTATTCTAGTTCCTACTTAAGACAGATTTGGGAGAGAATTCCAGTAAACTCTACACTCATCTGCATCATTCTGGAGAATAAACTGACTGCAGACAGTTGCTACTAGTATTCCCTGCCTTCCCTCTACTATATTGTGGAGAACATTGTCCAGAACTGGCAACAGTGCAGTAAAGCACAACATGTCCTTTGGCCATCTTCAAGATATCCTGTTGTGGATGGTGATAGATTAATTGCCACCCAAGGGAGCAGCTTTTGCACCTTCACCTAATGCTTGATAGTACCGAATCCTTCTTGGGCCAGGAAATTGCCCCCAGGAACAGCTTGAAGCTTCAGTGGTTATGAAAACCTGCATTTCTTTCCATACCATCATCTGCAGTGTATTAGATTCTGAGGAACTCATCCCAAGGCTTCAAGCTGCAGGCAGAATCCCTTCACTACTGGACCCCTTCTTCTGCCATTCCTTCTTCCACCGTCCGACAGGACCAGGAAGTGCTCTCTACCAGGTCCTGCAATGGAGTATGAACTGCATGAGGTTGAATTATGGCATAGGATTCTAATGTGGGCCACTACGAAGCTGGTAAGATGGATGTCTTTATCTTCAGTGGTCTTCTCTTGCTGCCTCAGCAGATCAGTGGCAGCAGCCTGACCTCTGTCTGAGGGAGAAAACTACCTTGTTTGTAGCACAATGTCAAGCTCTTACCTGAAAATACAATTTCTCGACATTCTAAAAAGGAAAGGCTTGTGATGTAACTAAGTACGGTGTCCTTTCTGGTTGCCACATAACCTAGCCATTGAATATTAGGGGTGAAAGAGCCTGAAGAGCATGACATTAAAGATGATTTTAAAAAAGGAGAAATACCTATCTGACACTGGCTGGTGGAGCTGGAAGTGAAAAAAAGTGGATATGGGGGCCCACCTGTACTTGATGCAGTTCTATGTAATGTTTCAATGGATTGGTATTAAGTAAACTGATCACACTCCCCCCCCCCCCCTCGGTTGCTATTTCTAGGTTCAGTACAAATCCATACAATCAGTCACTGAACAGGGCTAGAGGGAGAATGTTTTCTAGCCTCTCCTCACAATCCATACAATTTATAGGCCTGTGTTTTTCGCCAGAAATGGCATACAAATGGCATGGTCAGGGCTCCTTTTGGCTGATCTTTGCTGAAATCATGGGAAATACATGATCATAGTTATATGGACACCAATCCATTCAAAACTAGTGACTTACTGTGCCCAGCTATAGAGCTGACTCACTCTAACAGGCAGCTATAATCTGCACTAGATACTATGTTACCATGCAGTAACATGGATTACCTTTCATTATAATAATCTTAATGGAGGGGATACTAGGGATGAATAAAGGTTGCCAGGTCTGAATTGGAACCAAGGGCCATGCATTTCTTCTGCAGCGTCACAAGACTCAACCACCATGATTATTTCAATCTTGTCTTGAGTTAGGCTTACCTGCACCCAGTTCTTCCAAGGCCAGATCCAAAGCAAGCACCAAAATTGCAAGACACAGGCTGTACAAAGAGAGATCAGCCTGGATGTAATCCGCGTACTGAAGGCACATTGCTGCGTGTTCTTACAAAACAGCTTCATTTACATATGGAGCAAGTAGGATACATTATAGAAGAGTTCCAAGGATTCTAAGCAAGATTCCAGAACGGTTACTAGCAGCCACCTACCACTGCCACCACCCTTTGAGAACTTTCTTCTACAGACTAAACCGTTCTGTGTGGGTTCTTGTGAACACTCAGAAGGTTTAAATAAAATGTCTCCTGGGCCAATCAAGGTGAACAACAGACCTACTTGGCACTGAGAACAGATTGCTAAGACATTTTAAACATTTCCCTTAGTTGTATTCTACAGCAACAGCACAGAAAATACTGAGAGTTCTTGACAATAGGAAGCAGATGATATGAAACTAAATCACTCTCAATTCTACGTAAGATATTAGAATAATAAACCAATTCGTAAGCATTTAGAGTGTAAATGAGTGACTACGAACAGAGTGACAGATAAGTCCTTAGGCAGATTTTGCCCTAGAAATACTTGCAGCAGAACACAGTTAAGATAAAGGAGGAGTAAATACCGGTACATCGAACAATTATTAAATAGATGCTGCAAAATTATTAGTCATGTCAGTTTAATTTGTGAATTCTGTACAAGAAAACGATTGAAAATTGTGTTACTATTCCTCATTGATCAGGTAACACACTAATGTTCTGTATTCTAGCATAATAAAAAGCACACCCCATCATATATTAACTTTATAGAAGAAAATAAATGCATCCAAAATCTTTACGTCTGATGAACACCCACCTTTAAATAAGCTTGGAATACAAAAGGCTTTAAAAGAGTGCTCTACTATTTCTTTGTTTTCTTCTGCTTACGCCACTATGCAAAAATCAGCTCCTTTATGTCACTATCCAGAGCAAAACAGCTTCCGCAAGGCTTGTGACACATACATTGAGGCTGGCAAGCATGCCAGAATTTGTTTAAAATAGCATTTTCAGTGTATAAAAGGTGAAAACAGATTTCAAGTAATTAAAAAGCCTGTCTGCAATACAACGCAGTGTTCCCTCACCCAGTTTTAAAAAAATCATTTATGAAGAATGTTAGCATCAGTATCAGTTACACATTCATATCACTCTTCTGACATTTGCAGCCCCTGGCTGTGATTCCAGGAAGGGCATACCAAGGATGCAGCAAGTGCTCTTCACTCTGGAGTCACAGCCAGCAACAGGATCCAGATGAGCAGGCGCTGCTCCCGATTCACAGCCATTGTTCTTGCCGCAAAGTATTTGGATGTCCTCCACAAGTGAAATACTGTACATACATGGCTAGTTACTCAAAATAGAGCAATAGTTGGTTTTTTCCCCCAAGTTTTCAATGTTGCCATATGGACAGCTTGAGAAAGAAATTGAAGCATACAAGGCATAAACTATAGTTTCTTTTTATATCAAAATGTACTCTTGAAAATGTGTTTGGCACAGTGCTAAATCATATATAGTTAATACTAAATATTGCAGGATACAATAAAACCCTGGAGTTAACTTGTGTTTTACACCCTTTTAAGGGATAAAAATAAAAGATACCAATTATTCAGAAGTCAGCCTATACAAACTGTATAAACAATATTTATGTCTTGCTTTGAAAACCACCGATATAGTAAATTTTACATAAAAGACTGCAAAATAATATAAATGGATTTAAACAGATCTTTACAATAAGAAATTCAAATGGAAACAGACAAGTAACAAAGAGAAGTAAAAAAATTTATTGCAGTATTCGTTCCACCAGATTTGCTGGGGATCCCTTTTCTTGTATTATTTCAGGGTGACCTAATACATCAAAATCTACATTTACAAAAACTCCTCCTGCAGATAGGTCATAGATACTGCATGCTTTTTTTTCCCCCAACAGAATAAATTATATATCCAGGAGATTCTGTCATTTTACAGCCTGGAAAAACAATGCTTCCCTGGAAACTGGGCTAAGCTAAAGAAAGCCATCCGCTGCTAGGTTAAACTCCAAGAACACTTTATTAAGAACATTGACAGACTAATTTCCAACATTCACTTGTTTATTTTTTTTTAAACAGAAAGGTTTTTTTCCAAGATATAAACAATTTTTGTTAAACTATTATACAGTGGGAGTAAAAATGAACTGAGAAGTTTCTGCTGCACAACAGCGAAGGAAGCTCCCACAAAAATGTTTACCAAACATTTCCTTCTGTTTCCTGCATCCCAGGTGTCATTCTTACTCTTCATTAAATTGATTTTTTTTGCCAGAAAGTTGGTATTTCAAGTTTTTTTTTCTGTTAT
Organism: Plestiodon gilberti rubricaudatus; assembly: GCA_026170595.1. NCBI lineage: Eukaryota > Metazoa > Chordata > Lepidosauria > Squamata > Scincidae > Plestiodon > Plestiodon gilberti. The sequence goes on along the minus strand of JANXHW010000002.1, from coordinate 18,123,925 downwards.
TTCATTTCCTGTAAAATTTGGCTGCATGTACAAATGCATTAGCTGGAAGTTCCATCCTTGGCGGCATACAGCGATCGTAAAGTCTGAACCACTTTATTAGTCAGCTTATTAGCACTCGTTAGAGCAATTTTTTTGTAAATAATGTCTGACTCTTTAATAGTGTCTACCCAAGGCACCAGTTTGCGGCCATCGCGGCGCTTAGCCTCAGTCCAGGAGCCACTGTAGGAGCCCGCCATCCACTGAACACTGAAGCCATTGCTGGTTTTCTGTACTACTCTTGCAATTTGTGGTCGATCTTTGTACTTTGGACAGCAAATAGCGATGACATCCATGACATCAACACTTTCATTCATCTGTGCTGCCAACTCTGTAGAGTCTGAATTTCGTTTTGACCTTCTCAATGACTAAAACATTGGGAGGGGAAAAAAGACCAAGTGTTACACAAAAGAACTTGAGTGAAATTATTGCTTTTATTGCTTTTAATCCCTTGACGCCGGGAGTGGGGATTTCCCGGCACACATTCCATTGCCGGCAATGAGACGCACCGCGACCGCCAGCGCCAAGGGGTTAACACATCCTTGCAAAATCACATATTTTAATTTTGTACCCGTGTCTTTTAACTCTTATTGATATATAAAATTATATGTACAAATGAATCATAAAGCTACATAAAAACTTGGCAACAATAAAAAGGATACACACAGTACATTCCAAAGGAAAATTAATTTTTTTTATGCTAGATAAAATCTCTTCTGCTATGTTTTTATTGTTTTTTGTTAAAACTTTCTACAAAAAGTTGTATAAACGGTTAAGAATTTCTATCTACAAAATGTTTTTTCATATGGATTACATTACTGAGTGTACATTTTATCAGAGACTGACATTTATAAGCACAGAAAAATCATTTTACGTAATACGCTGCGAAATACGTTGACTCCTCCTCCGCCTCACCCCTGAAGTGCCTCCTCCTCTATCCTCCCCATCACTCTCATCATCCTCTGTCTCAGCTGCATTGTTTTTAGGGCTGCCTCCTCCGAGCAGCGAGGTAATTGCTTTGTTGCGAGCATTTGTGCTAGCTGACACTTCCCCATCCTCTTCCTCTTCATCAGGATCCAAGTGTTCCATAAGAAGTTTGAACTAAGAAAGGACATTAGAAATTAGATTAGATGCTACATAAGAGGAGTCACAAAATGGCTACAAAAAGCAAGGTGCCAATGCAGACTGGGGGGGAGGGGCTAACACTGAAAATAGTAGCTTGTGATACACGTAAGAGCCATGCATTTTGTTTTCTTCATTAAATGAACTTGTTAGTACACAACAGAAACCAGTAATTCAGAAACAGTTAACTATTATTCAGTTTTCCAGCAGCTCTCAGCTAGGCAACGAAGTAGTTGAGGGAAAAGGGCAATGATCCAAACAACCTTTGACACGGCACTATTCTGTGCGACAGAAACCTTTATATCTGGAAACTGAAGAACTTGGAAATCTGCTCTCATTAAACATAGCCTCCATTAGATTGACACACAGGTTGCAAGGGTTACAAACTCTCTCACATAAAATCAGCATGTTTTTTTCTCATTTTTATTAGTCTGAAGGAGGCGGGGCATAGCTCAGTAGAAGAGTAAATCCTTTGAATGCAGTAAATCCAGATTTGATTTCTGGCATCTCCGGCTAAAGCTTTTTAGGTAGCAGGTGCTGGCTAAGACTGAGTGGTGGTGACTCTTCAGAGATATAGGTGGAACAGACAATACAAAACAAGGTAGATCAGTGAGTCTGCCTCCATATAAGGCAGTTTCACATGTTCATAGCATTTGACACAACTTAACTGCTTTAGGTTCTACAGGCAGTTTGTAGAACTGATGTAACCTGCAGCTTATCCCATCACCTTTAAATGCCCTAGTCCTCTCTACATTAAGCACACATTCTCCAGCAAATCAAACTGAAAAAGGTAATTTGTTGGGAGAGTCACCATGGCTCCAGGTTGCTGCTCTAAGCACGCTAGCCGCCATGCCTCATTTGTCACCTTCACAAGAAAGTTCAAACCCTTTTATAATGAAGTTGATAAGGGTCAAAATTCTGCATCTCTCATTACTTACATCTAAGTACTGTTTGACTATACTCCTCTTCACTTCTTCTGTGAGCTTGGAACTAGCCATATCATTTCGAAGGAAGTCCAGTGTCTGTTTTGGATGGAAGTGAATTCCTGTCTTCCTGTTTATCGCTTTATCATACACCTTTGCTGATTCAGAGGGAGAGTATTTCTGAATTTTACTATATTGGAAAAACAAAACAAAAGCTTAGAAAATAGGACAACTTTCTTTGAAAACTATAATAGAAGTCACTTGAATTCATTAATTCATGTCAGAGCTATAGAAATGGAATTTTAACTTTAACACCACACTAGATTCTGCTTGACGCATTGTCAGCAACACAGAGAATTTATCGAAATCTTAAAGAGTTCAATTCCTCCTCAAAGTCTTGAGAATGTAGAAGAAAGGGAATGTAGATGAAATGGGAATAAGCAAAACTGTAAATGATCCTTACCTATCAGAAAATCCACAGAGGTTCTTCAAATGCTGTTTTAACATCAAAAGCAATAATATACCCTGGGAGACATTTGCAAATTCAATTAGAGGGGCTGAATTGTCAGGCAAACATTTCATGACAGCACTTATATCGTTCTCTTCATCAGAATCTGAATCAGAATTTGCACGTTTTCGTAACTTTCGGGGTTTGTGAATTTCCTCTTCGCTGTCACTGTCACTCTCACTGTTACTTTCACTCTCACTCTCTTCATCAGATGAAGGTTTCCTCTCTTTTTTATATTTCACCATAGACTGAAAAGGAGGATGACACAAGTGCTTTAGAAGAAAAGGAAGTGCCACCGCACACCTCTCTGAAAGTGAGCTGAAGACTATAAGAGCTATAAGGCTTAATCATTCACAAGCCTGAAACATCAATTCCCTGGGAGATTCAGGCAAAATTTCAGGGAAGTACATTTGCATAACACACACTTCCAAACCATTAATTTTTGGACTGAGAAAATATTAATACATTCACAAAAGCAAAGGCAGCTCAACTTGAAGCATTAGCAATTTCTTGTACTATTGTAAGTGTGTCTGTTCAGTGATGATAGCTACTCTTGCTCATATGGTAACTTTTTTTTTGGGGGGGGGAAGAATCTGGTATCTCTTAAAAGTTTCCCAAGTAGTTCACTGTCTCAAATACGTTTCTGAAAGTATAGTGAAGCTCTTGATCACTGCTTTTGAAAGACAAAACTATTGTCTGAGAAATTAGGCTCCCCTCATGGGCAATCTGAGGTGCATGAGATCTGCTTCCATTGTAATATGATCATGTTCTGAAGGCGTGCACATGTGAACATGCAATACTGGCAGGCCCTGTATCGCATGCATCATTCCCTCCAGCTGCCAATTCCGTGGAAAAGACTGATGCAATATGTTACTCCCATGTGCACCACTACAGTGTGGGGTCACATTATGTGAAGTAGCTTCCATTCTGCCAAGAGCATGTGTGAAGGGCATCTAAAATACGTAATTAACAGTAACTCATTGTTAAAAGAACTGCCGGCCCTAAATTTATGATTCTTAATATTAAATGCTTTCATTTAGAATGGAATATTACAAATAATGTTAACTATTTTGAAAGACATTCACGGGGATAATCAACTGATGGGGGAAACATTATGCATTATTTGTTGTTGAAAAGCAGTATATACCATAAATAATAATAATAATAATAATAATAATAATAATAATAATAATAATAATAATAATATTACTACTAAGGTGATATTATGAACACTTAGCATTAGAAGGGTAAGGTAAAGCAACTGAAACTACAGTTTCCTACAAAAATTTAGCAACATGGTACCAGACAGACATTTCACAAATGGAAATCTTGCAAAGAAGAAAAAAGCTCCCTCTAGCTAAACAGGACAGCACATCAATTGGGGTGAATGAGTTGCAGCTTCTATATCAAGATTAACTGCATGAGTGACTACACAAGTATACACAATCTCCAAGCACTCCATGGATTGTGCAGTAAACAGACCACTCTAGAGTTCCATTGCTTTGGCTCCTACTGAAGAGCACTGACTTGAGAAGCTGGAGCATCTCTATCCACATTCATTCAAATGTTTAAAAAGTCTAATTTTGCTTGCAAGGTTTTAAAGCCTGGGTGGCCAAGAAACAGGGCCTTCTCAGTAGTGGCACCTACTTTATGGAACTTCCTCCCTCTTGGTCTACAAAATGCTCCGAGAGACCTTCCAGCAGGGTCTGAAGACGTATCCTCTTCAGACGAGCCTTTTTAACAGACATCTCGGCCTTTTTAACAGACATCTGGCTTTTTATATGATACCTGCTGCTGGTCCTGAGTTTTAGTAACTGCGTTTTATGATTTTTTTAAAGTCTACTGTAATTTTTTACGAAATAGGATATACGAGTAGAACAGCCATGTAGAAAAAAGTCCAGCAGAGATAAAAACAATGTCCAAAACCACTCGTGTTTACTGTAATTGTTTTTATTCTGATTTTATACTGTTTGAGGAAGATTTTTTGTAAGCTGCCTTGGGTACCCTCTGGGGAAAAAGGCGGGAAATAAATGCAGAAAATATAAATGAATGAATAAAACATACTATTTTGAACAGCACAATATCAGAATTTCACACTTTGGACTTGATCACGGACAGTGTGTAAATAGCATAAGCATAAATCCACTTACCTCCTTAAATGATTGGAGGAGGTTACTACCAGAAACTGATAATGTAATGTCTATATGGTGCATTATAAAAAGTGGCTCTTCCTGGGTTTGATAAGGAAAACAGGCTAGATTGTCAGCTATATACAAGAGCATATTCACCTCTGTTTTCTGTGAAAGCAAAAAAGGAAAATATATTTAAATGTATTGTACAAGTTCTGCATTTCTGAGTTCTAAGGGCTAGATGCCAACTTTCCTCACTTCTTGAATATTTTACACATATCCAAGTTCTGAGTATGCACAGCCCCTGAAACTTTAGTGACTGAGATCCTGCCAGAAAGAGATACTGTTCTTTAGTTAGGCAGGTAGGTACTGGGAGAAAAACGAACAAGAGAAGCACTGGGCCAAAACAAGAGAGATAAAGGAGACCATTCAGACACACTGGGAGTCAGTTGAGAGGAATTAGGGAAGCTAAGAAGCACTACAGGTGAACTGATCCTCTTCCTCCCAAGCAGAAGGAACAAAGGGGGAGCAAGAACCCACTTCCATCAAGGCAGCTGCCGTGCAAACACAGACCTGCGTCTAGGGCAGCCTTTAAATGTTGCTGAATCCAGCTCTCAAAGTCTTGTTGGGAGGGCAAGTAGGTGAGGAATATCTTCAAAATGCAGCTGGTAATTCTCAAACCAATATACCCCACCCAGCCCAATCCAAAACTGAGGACTGGGAAATACACTTAACAGCGACAACAAAAAGAAATAACAACATGTCAAAGTTTTTCAAGCCATTCTAAGATACATGACCAGCTATCAAGATCCTTCATCAAACCCACTGTACAACAGTATAGAAAGCTTATTGTACACTCACAGCTGTGTCATCAAAGAGGTTGAGCAAGGAAATGAGAAAGGCTCGTCGGTGTTGCCGATTCCCTCGGATCATGGAGTAAAGATGTGAGCACAAAGCACTACTGGATTCATCCTGCCTAAAGCCCCTCACAGGAACTTTCAGGCAAGTGTTGATTGCCTGCTGTACCTGGTAAGACATCTTCATACCAGCCACTGCTTTCATCTACAAGTAGAAGTGATTATAATTAAGTCTTGACTTTGCTTAACACAAATTGAAATAGGAGGCTATACAGGATGCTTTTTAGAGCTCAGAGTTGTCAACATTTCCATTTTCCCCAACAGGTTTCTCAAAATGGTTTCCAAAACATTCACTGTGTTTTATACCAGATTTATGCATGCTTCCTACTTGCCAATATGCAGGATGGATTCAGGAAGGTTATTTTATGATTTTTCAAGGCCAAGATACATGGCACATATCTATTCTCCAGGGTACAATGCACAGGGAAGTTCAGCTTCCCGCTTCCAATTGCTCCCAAAAGAATATAAATGGGTCAAACTGTACTCAACAGCTGCACAAAATTTAAAGTGCAGACAGCAGGTGTAGTATTCACAGCTAAAATTCTAGGGTGAGAAGCAATTACACTGGATTGTGCTGGACAGAGGTATAAAGCAAATTTCTAAGTAAAACAAAAGATTATGAAATAATTTATCCCCCTCCCTGCCAGTATACCTGCACAGTTGAAACTGAGCCTATAGGCTACAAAAATAGAGTGCGTATGGGGGGGGGGGGGGAGAGAAGACAGAGAATAATCCAATACAGAGATGTACAATTCCGATCACTCCAAAACCAACTTTCAAATTTACTAATCTCAAGTGGTCCAAATCCCTGTTAACTGCAGAAAAGCATTCTCTCTCTTTCTCACACTCACTTACACACACACGGTCACATAATTTTAACTTAGTGCTTTCCTTTTAGCCAATTCCTTTACCCACTTTTTCAATCTGTCCCCACAACATGCTCTCTCAGTACTAAAGAACTGTGGGTACTGTAGAGATAACATTTTCCTCCCCACCCCCTCTGCATTACCAAGAGATATGTGGATATATCTCCATGTCAATAGTTTTCCCCCTTTCCTGACCCCGTTCCTCATGTAATTTCTTGAATCTTTGTTTCTCCGTTTCTGCCCTCCCACTGCCTGCAATCCTATACCCCCTCTAAGTTAAGCAATAACAACCATAAGGCTTTAACTGTCCTAGCAATTCACATACTAAGGGAATCTTGGACACTAGTGGGTTGTGCAGTGTGACTGGCTCCTGGCCAATACTGCATAACGCCTTGTTCAGGTAAAGAAGGAACAATTCAGATGTAGTGAAGCAGGCTTTCTTCCACATCAACTTTTGATGGGTTTGGACAACTCATAAGAGAATGCAAAGGGCCACCAATAAGAGGCACTTGCTATTTCTCCAGGGGTTGCAGTTGGTCTGCTGGTCTTATGTTGTTAGGTCTTGTCTGAGACAGACACTGGAGTACCACAATAGGGCCTTCCATATTGGGCATACACCCTAACAGAAAATTGAGCTGCACTCCAAGAACATGCATATATTCATGCTTACCAATGCAAACCTTCCCTATCACCAGATCTGAGGACAAGCCCCATTTTGAAGAAGAGAGATCAATGCTCTATTTTCAGATTCTTCTAGAAATCAGGGTGTCTTCAAGGAGGTACATACCAAATTTCAGGTTTCAAGCTGGTGTGGACGTAGCCTAAAATTTTGATACTCTCGGTCATAAGCAGCATCTTTGTGCATATGCCTGGTTTTACAGTGGTTTGTATATCTGAAGACCTCTCTTTTGCTTCAGTTGTTCCAGCTGCAGATGCCAAAATGGAAGGTCCCTCATCATGCAGCTGATGCCTGTCACCATGTACTCTTTGACTGGTGCTTTCAATGTTTACATTTTTAAAAGCAGGGCAAGTATAAAACATGGCAGTTTTATAATAAGCAAACTAAATAGAAGTATACATACATGAATAAATCCAGCATATTTTTTGTCTATCTCCACCAGCTGCTGGTCAGCTTTGTTCCTCATAGAAGGCTCTGGATCTGTGCCCATAGCTATTAAATATGGTACACACTGGAAAAGAGAAAGAAACAATACTGTGAGTTTGCCACATATGCCTCTAATTTCTGCAATTACTTTCTTTATGGTTGATATAAGCTACTGTATTCACTACGTAGCCTGAAGGTCATTAAAAAGTAGTAGTCTGTGGGTGCAACATGCCCTAAAGTTTCACACGCTACAGGTGAAAATTGCATAATTATATATGTAACATGATCAAACAAGATTATTAAAAGAAGCTACATATTAAAAATGTGTTTAAAATGCATATTAAATAATGTAAGCATGACAACAATTTCCCCAGAATTCAGGTAGTAGCTATTGGCTAATTATTCTAAGTTTGAGCACAAACAGTTGTTATATCGGTGTCTATAGTGTTACAAGTAAACAGGCCCTTTACCAAAACATATTTTTATTAAAGTAAGTTGGAGAGCTCTAAATGGATTATGCAAAGCTACCTAGATGAAAAAAGCTACACTGAAAAACGTACTTGCTTACTACATTTTCTCAACCTAGGTAAAACTGTCTCAACAGCCAGCCCTGATTGCTCAAATTTCAAACCGCTAATATTTCAGAAATCCATCTCAAATCCTTTCAATGCATGAATTTATTTACACTTCAGCAGGCCAAAACAAAAGGCTGTGAAATAATTTTCTCTGCCTGCAAATGCAAGTCTGTCAAGAGCAGTGGACACAATTGTATTACTACATCAGAATTCCAAGTTCTACATTACTCTTATAAACACAGCTTGGAGTGGCCAAGCAAATAGTACACTACAATATACAATGGTTTTACAGTGAGGTGATATGGTAACATGCGACAGGATACGTTCCCCATCGTTAAGCGATCCCAGTGTTAAGCACGCAAGCAGCTTCCGGAGTCTCAGGAGGCTGCTTTTGGGTTGCGCTGGGCCAGCAATCCACTCTGTTCTTTTCTAATGGCTTCCGTAGACCTCAGAATGGATCGCAGAGGCCTCCAGACATGACTTCCTGTAAAACTGGAAGTTGCATTTCCAAACCAGAAGTTGCTTCTGGAGGCCTCTGTGGGACATTCTGAGGCCTGTGGAGACCAATATAATGGAATAGAGGGGATTGCAGGCCCAGCGTGACCCAAAAAGCAGCCTCCGGAGGCTCTGGAGCTATTGGTGCTGAAATGGTGCAGCAACAGATGGCGATAGAAGAGTCAGGAAGGCATATGTGGCCTGACGTTAAAAGGTAGGTCGCCCAGCGACGCATACCTGTACTGCAAAAGGAAATCAGAGATACTCTTCAGGATGGCATGGGGGAAAAAAAGGAAGGGAAGATCACAGACGGTCACTACAAATGATTCATGTTTTGCAAACAGTTCATTTTTTTCTGCAGAACTTAGTGATTATAACTGTTCCATATCTGCCTCTTTATGATATGACCAAACAGGTCTGGTTCAGTGGAACATGAACTATGTCTCTATACACAGAACTTACTCTGTTAAAATTAAGGCAGAAGGCATGCGAGACAGAAAACATATAAAGCTACCTTATACCTTAAAGTCCCTTATCCTAAATATCTTAGGTTGGTCCAGCTAGCCTAGCACTGTCTACTCTGACTGGCAGTACCTCTCCTACAGCACAATCCTGCCTATATATAGGCCGACGGAGCAAGTGGTCTGCTGGCATAAGGAGTCGCAAAAGTGCCATAAGGCACTTTTGCGGCTCCTCACATGTAAGCGGCGGAGGCCGGCACCGCTTACTCCGCCACCTACCTGGACCTGCGCCGGCCGACCCAGGTGAGTGCTGCACGAGTCGGCGCAGGGGCGTGGGGACAGCGGGCCAGGATGGGCCAGGGAGGGGGCCATTGGCCGGCCTGGCCCGGGAAGGGGTGGGGATATCAGCGCTGGGTTGCGCCAATATCCAACACCCCTTCCCAGGCCGGGCCAGCCTTACACTGCCTTCCCAGATGCGCAGCAGCTAAAGAGCTGGCGCGCATTCGAGGAGGCCCATTGGGGTCTCCGACACTTTCACCGGGGAAAGGGGATGAACGTCCCATTCCCCTGAGGTGAGCCCAGGTTGCACCGGCGCATCCCGCATTCCAACTAGGATGCAGTGGCCAGCCCTTTAGGGCGGCCGCCACATTTTAGGCAGGATTGGGCTGCCAAGGTCTCAGGCACAGGCCTTTCCCAGCAGTGCTATCCAAGCTCCTTTCAACTGGAGATACTATGTATTGAACTTAGGACATTCTTCATGAAATGCATGTGCTTCTGCCACTGAGTAACGTCCCCTTCCCACATCTAAACTGCTGCAGAGATCTCCAGTTAAGGTGGCTACAACATTTTCTCCTGAAAAATGGGAGTGGTCAGTTGTTAAATGAGAGGAGCTTTAGAAGACATGAAATTCACTGACTACTCCTGAGCAAGACGCACTGGGGTCCTGGAATAAGTAGATGATCTAATTTGGTGAAGCCTAATTCAAAATGAAGAACACATTCTGATAACTAGTCAGTCTTTTGACAGCACCGTTTCAGGATAATGAAGTTATGGCAACCCCTTAAGGCAGAAGTTCCCTAACTTTTTCCCCCTTTGCAAGTCTTTGTGGGGGAGGCGATGGCGGCAGCGCTTCCAGGATCATGCCGCCACGACAAAAAAGAGTAGCTGCTTTCAATTTTTCAAACAAAGTAGTCATTTTAGCCATCCAGTTTCATTCCCAATGCTCTGGTTTCCCCACCAAAGCAGAAAGAATGCAACAGTGGCAGCTGCAATGGAGAGAAGGAGAAATGACATGAAAAGGGAAGAGAGGCAGAAGGCATCTGGTGGGAACATCTTCTACCTCAAGGCAGCTTGGTCATCCTAGCACAACAGAAATGAGCAAACAACCCATTAAATTTTATTTATTTTAAATAATAATAATAATAATAATAATAATAATAATAATGATGATGATGATGATGATGATGATGATGATGATGATGATGATGATGATGATGATGATGATGATGATGATGATGATGATGATGTAGTAGTAGTAGTAGTAGCAGTAGTAGTAGTAGTAGTAGTTATATACCGCCTTTCTCTGGTCATCGGATTTCTCCTCTGACTTTAATTCAAGGCGGTTTACATTTTTACATATCCCACCTTTCCCATGCCAGAGCAAATACCCAAGGCAGCTCACAAAGTTCCACAATAAAAATTTACAATATATAAAAACAATAAATAAAATAATGAATAAAAACGATAAAACCATGGGACGATGACTATTTGGACCAGAAAGCAGCAGCAGAACCAAAACACTATTACAGAGTCACAGAGAGCAGACATCAACCCATCACCCGAATGCCAAATGAAAAACGTTTTGAGCCCGTGCTGAAAAACCATGAGGGAGGGGGTAGTTTGTAATTCCCCAGACAGGGAATTCCATATTTGTGGCACCACTACAGAGAAGGCTTCCGCTGTCATCTGTTTAACTTGGGACAAAGGCGGCACTTGTAGGAGAGCCCCTTCAGATGACCTAAGAGGATGAGCTGGAATGTATGGGAGAAGGCGATCCCGCAGATAACCTGGAACCAAACCGTGAAGGGCTTTAAAGGTCAATACCAGCACCTTGAATTGGGCCCAGAAACGAATGGGCAGTCACCAGTGCAATCGCCAAAGCAGCAGTCCAACAAAATTAAACCACCTAGCTCCAGTAACTACTAGAGCCACCACATTCTGCACTAATTTCAGCTTCTGAACTGTCCTTCAAGGGCAGCCCCACATAGAGCACGTTACAGTAAACCAGTCTTGAAGTCACTAAGGCATGGACCACCATGATTAGATCTGATAGACTCAAGTACAGCCGCAGCTGGCACACTAGCCGAAGCTGGGCAAATGCACACCTGGCCACCGCTGCTACCTGGCTCTCCAAGGAGAGCTGTGAGTCCAGGCGCACTGCCAAACTGTGCATTTGTTCCTGCAGGGGGAGTGAAACCCCATTCAAAGTGGGCAGATGACTCAGTACCTGCATGGAGGATTTCCTGACCAGGAGGACCTCTCTCTTTTCTGGATTTAATCTCAATCTATTGGCCCTCATCCAGACCTCAACCGCCTCCAGACAGCTCTCCAGGACTTCCACAGCTTCTCCAGAACGAGATGGCAAGGATAGAGTTGGGTATCAGCAGCATGTTGGTGATACCCCACCAAATCCCTGGATGATCTCCCCCAGCAGTTTCATGTAGATCAGTGACCTTCAACCTTTACCTGAAGGTAAAGGTCGCTGTAAGTCTTTGCGATTTTGCAGTGATGGTGGCAACGGCACTTCCGGGTTTGCGCCACCACCACCTAAGTAAAAAAAGGGAGGTTTGGACTTACTCATCTGCGGCAGCGGCAAGAACCCAGGTTGTACAGAGTTTCCAGCCACTGCTATCGACAGGTAAGTCCAAACCCTTTTTTTATTAGTCGGCAGCGCGAACTCAGCAGTGACGTCGCCGCCATCCTGACATCACCGCCAAGTCACCGCTCCCCTTAAGGGGAAAGATATTGTCTAGCACAGGACCTTGGGGTTGCGACTCCAAGGTTGAAGATCACTGATGTAGATGTTAAAAAGCATGGGGGACAGAATAGAACCCTGTGACATCCTGCACTGTAAAGGCCAAAGCACCAAACAGGTGTCCCCCAGCATCACCATCTGGGACCTGTCAGTCAAGAAGTGGAACCATTGCAAAGCAGAGCCCCCCAGCTTGGCCAGCTGACCCATAAGGACATACCATGGTCAAGGGTATCAAAAGCCGCCAAGAGGTCCAACAGGACCAGCAGGCATATAAAGGTGAGACACTTCTTTCTACACTGTCATACTGTAAGAATGCGAAAGCTTCATATTGTGTAAAAAGCTGAGACTGGAGAGGAAACTCTTACTCAGATAGATACAATTGTAGACTCTCACGACGTGACCATATTTTTGAGTTAAAAACCCACATATTTCCGGGTAAGACTACGTCGTTTATAAATTCTTTATTACAAAAACAAGATGTTACCAGTAACTTAATGTTTCACCCCTGACATTCGGGGCATCATCAGAAGATTAACACTGTAGGACAGACACTCAATATATACTCCTACTACTCAATCTAACTGACATCAGGTGTCCTAGCAGTGACCCAAATGTAATTAACATCAGCTGTCAATGGTGATGATACTTCTACCAGGCATTAAACAGGCATCCTAACTTGATCAAACTCTCATGTAAAAACAAATCAATAAAATGTCAACCATCTCTCCTGCTCCTTCTGACAGTTCTCCCATGGCTGAAGAGAAACAACGTGGCAACAAAAACTCCCCTATCGCATTCATAAGCTGCCACAATATCCCAGACATCCTCTCTATCCTCCAAAACAACCACACCAAATCAATTACAGAACATCCAAGGCGGGGGAGGGGAAAGGGAAGAAATACCATGAGGATGATATGCATGAGCTAAAACAAGATCAGAGCAAACACACAAAAAGTTAAAACACAATGTAATAAAAAGGAGGGGGGAGGGAGAGAGGAGATATAGATAAAAACACACACAATTAAACATAGGAAAATAAAACCTGAGCAACCATAAACCATCTCATTCCACATAAAGAAGCCTCATATACATACATCTATTGATCAGAATAAAGCCACTGATTCAAACATTACTCAAACATTACATTACATTAATCTTACTCAGATTTCTCAACATGCAACTATCACACAATCCACAGTGTCTCAGGGCCACAAATTTGATTATCAGAACCACCCTATGAAGTAGTGTCAGACAGGGAAGTTGGCTGAGGGGGAGTTTGAACTTGGGCCTCCCCAGTCATAGCACTCTAATTATTACACCACATTGGGTTTCTGGGACATGAACATCTAGGAAAGACATTCTGTGTGCCATGAAAAATCCTCAAGTATCATATTTAGGCTATATAATAAAAGCACATTTAATTATATCATTACATACCTGAACTGGATGGATAAGACCCTGGTTTAAAGTCAGTGCAATAACATTGAGAGCAAAATGACGAACACTGGACTGCGCATGAAAGAAAGCCTCAAGGACCTGTTTGAGATATAGCTGCATGATAGAGCTGCTCATCCCTGAGGAAATATCACCCATTTCTTTCAGATCTTCCTGTTTTGCTACCTTTTTCCCTATAAGAAGCAAAAGGATTTATCAACACTTCTTGTATTATCTACACATAATACTATTTTTTATGCTATATGGACACAAATCAGGAGAACAGAGTTTTAATGAGATTACTGAATCAAACACTTCCATATTCTGGGAAATAGGTTGTTTAAGAGAGGTAACAAGTTTATTAAAACATTAAAAATTGACGTTTCGCCACATAAGTACTCGTGGCAATAGAAATTTTTAAACACAAGGATGCTGTCAACAAAAAAGAAGAATCACTGTCTGGCTCCCATTGAAGCTATATTGAGAAGACTCGGAGACTATCTTCGTGTCTTCTCAAAGAATATTTGAGAAGACTCAAATTAGTAACAACAGACATGTAAAAAAGAAAGGAACTCTCTCATGAATTTTAGCAATGTTTATTTTGTCATGAGATAGCATCTTGCTCTCCTCTATCATATCTTTTGATGAGTGTAATACTGTATACATGATTCAGGTCCTGTGAGTACTTCTCCACTAGTTGGGATAACTGAGTATGCTAGAGGCCTCTGTGGGAGTTCCCCTTCCATTGGATACCAACCACCACAGATGAAGTCTATGTGGGTCATCATAAGAACTTGGTACTCAAAACATTCCTTTGGCCATGGAGGCTTAACACTGGTCTGTGTTCAGGATTTGAGAGGCTCATCACAGGAGATACACTAGCCATCTCATGATACCACATAATACAGTATCCTTTTTACCATGGGCTACGAATATACTGTGCTTTTACCAGTGGTGAAAACTGTTGGTTCAGAATACTAAACACTTGGAATTACTTAAAAGCTACAGTTTAAGGTTTGACCTGCAGTGGAATGAGTACCAGGGTAAACTGTAGCACTTCAGGTTGCAGACAGGAGGTTGCCATACTTTTAGAGCATCCTCCTGTAAGATCTTTGATGAAAACACTAACACATGAGGAAGACAGGTGCTGTTTTTGTTGTGCTAGTTTCTACTTACAGGGAGATTTTTACATAGAGGAACACTAAAAAATATGAAACTCGACCTACAGTGTGAATACTACAGTACCATCTCATTCTGCTGAATTTGTAGTTCCAGTCTAATTTACTACCCCCAGAACTTGTAAAGCTTTCAATAATTATACACCTCTTTCTGTGCATATACATCAGAGATGGACCTACAAACTGAACTGCAAATACTTAGGAAATATTAGGTATTCAATTTAGATGGTTCATTCAGTGCAATAACGTTCCAGACTCACATTCTCTGTCTGCCTGTTGCATACGTGTGTCTTCCTCTTGAAGGTAAGTTTGGAGATTTTTTAACACCTGGATTTTTAAATTTACTGAGCAGTTCTTATCAGAAAGAATGTTGTTGTATAATGTTTTCACCTCCTGTTCAAACATTAGGCCTGGATGTTGTATGAAAGCAAACCCTGGAAATAAAAATAAAATCTCACTTTGTAAATTTTGTTGCTATCAAATAAGACAAGGTCCTGTTAAAAAAAAACCCAGCATAACTTAAGTCACATTCACATTTAAAGGCAACTTGATTTTAATCTTTCTCCGAAATGACAAAGTACAAAAAATGTGGGATAATATTTGGCTGCCTTAACTCTCAGTCAATATCAAGATTGACTGTATTAATCTAGTATCAGGGTCAAATATATCCCCCCAATGCTAGAAAAACAACACTTGAGGGATTGCATTTGTTGTTGTTGTTGTCAGTAACAACAACAACATATATATATATACTGCTTTTCAACAAAGTTCATAAAGCAGTTAATACTTAATCTTTTCATTTGTTTTGCTACGCTAAGCACGAAATCATTTGCAAGCAAAACAGTTAACTCTTTGAGAACTCCCCTTTTTCAGTAAAACAATATAGCTGCACGTAAATCACCAGGATCAATAATACCGCACAATGCAAAGTACACAACACCTACAAGAACAGACTGTGGAGGCCTAACAGCAAATTCTATGCATATCTACTCAGAAGGAAGATCCATTGTGTTCAATTGGGCTTACTCCCAGGAATGTATGTATAGGATTGCAGCCTAAGTGACCCCAATTTTTAGAACATAAAATACCACATTGTGCCATTAACCTGAGAAATTCTGATTCAGATGATTCTTGTAATAATGCCTTGACTGATTTCTCCGTGAAATAATGTTTGGCCATTTTTATTTACATTTTTGCTAATGAGAAATGGCAGAAAGTGGCCAGTTTCTTTCTTCTCTTGTTGCTAATCAGAAGCAAAAGGAAATACCAAACCATAGTCAACAACCTCCCCCCCCCCCAGACCCACCTGTCCCTTGCAGAGGGTGCCGCAACCCATCTCTGGCAGTGGGCCTCTTCAGGCCTCAAAAGGCCTCCTGAAGCAACTGGAAGTGACTTTTGCGAACCCAGAAGTCACTTTCCGATTGCTTCTGGAGGTCTCTTGAGGCCTGTGGAGGCCCACAGGAGGCCCAGTGGGTTATATAATGCATTATAATGCTGGCTGTATCATGGTCTGGTAACATATTTCCAGCCAGTTAGGTTTGCATTTGACAATGATCAGAGTGTATGAATGAAACATTATGCAGTTTTAGATCTTTACTGTTTTATTTGATTTTTAACAAATATAAACAGAATTCTCTTGTGACCTTTTTCCCATTTGAAGATGATTTTTTCTTGTAATATAGTTGCAGGTCATAACAATTTCCGCTCTTTTTAAAATATACTTTTTTGTAAGTTCTTACCTAGACCAATAATGGCTTTTGTTTGTACCTCCTCATCTGAATGCTTGGTAAAATACATCAGCAGTTCAAGTACTTTGTCCTTTATGTTAACCTAATTAAAGAGAGGGGAGGGGGGGAAATATGGCTAATCAGAAAAATATTGAAAAGTTTTGATTCCTTTAAAAAAAGTTATGATTAAAACCCACACATATTCCACAGCAAATTTTCCAAAGAGTTTAGCTGTTACTATCCTAAGGGATTACAGTCAACAAAAACTTATTTTCAAATATGCAACAGTGAGCAAATACAAAGAGTACATTTTACCTTGCTATTGCCTTTAAAATCCTCTTGATCAAAATCAAAATGCCGACATAGTGCTCCAACAGTGAAAAGGGATCTAAGGAGTGCTGGTTTATTTGCTGTAAGTATAGTGCTGTTTGGGTCTTCTTGATGTTGACTTTTTAACTTTGAAAGTGCACCTGAAGAAAGAAGAAGACTTGTCTTCAAAACTGGTCTCCTCACATCTTCAGTGAATATGTAAAAAGAATTTTATCTAGGAGTTTCCAATATTTAACTCACCATAGTATCTATTAAAACAGGCCCATACAAATTTATAATTCTGCGTGACCTTATTTACAACAGCCCCAAGACAGCTGACACAGTGCTGCACTACCTAGAAACAAAACAAAGTATTATAATAGCAAGACATTCCAAAACAGGGAATGGAAATCTCAATCTTTTGCTCTCATTTTAGCAGGTAACAATCTTCAAACCCCAGGATTATTGGGGGGGGGGGGGAACTGTGTTCATAACTCCTACAGTGTTTCTATGAAATACAAAGAGTTATGGCAAGCCTAGTAAGAGCCATATCCGTAAAATCAATTTAATTATATTACCATCAACCACAGTTGCTTCTGTGTAGAAACTGCTTTGATATTAAAACAATTTTGCATTTTACACAGCACTAGCACAAGGTTAACACAAGATTAACTTGAAGTAGAAATTAAACCTTACTGTCATGCCATATTTGATTATTAGCTTCATGAGATCTTCTTCAATAGTAGCAAGGAAGGTCTCACTTGGATGCTCCATCAGTGGCACTACCAACTCTAAGATTTTTGCAACATTGCAGATCACCATGAAGTCATTTTGAGTCTGAAGGAGAACATGTTATATGATTAAGCATGTTTGCTGTGCTCTTATTGCTATGCCACATCAGGTCTGAATAAACTATTTATTAAATTCTCACTTTCAGGAATACACATAAAACCTGCACACACATAATTGAAATGAAAGGGAGATGCACAAGCTCTGGAGAAGCTCTAGTTGAATTGTGTCCAGAGATGAATGCCATTTCTGGAGAACAATTCCTATCCCTCTTCTCATATACACCTTGGAGAGAACATTAGGAAGTATCTCCTCCCTTGTACAAGAGAGTGAGTTGCTGCTTGGTTTTGCATATTGATGGCACTATCCTCTCAACTTGAAGAAATGTCACTGTACTCAGAAGTTCTGGATATCTCCATTACAGTAATCAAGCTAGGAAATATTGAATATGGCAACAAGGAATGCAAGACATCATTTTAAGAAGGTTTCTAATTCATAAAGAAAAACCTGAAAACACATTTATGCTTAAAATAGTCAGGACTCATCTTTGAGGAGTTCTCAGATGCCACTCCACAAGATACCATAACCGTAACCAATTCAGTCCTTTCTTCAATGCAATCTGTCCCAGCCTTGTAGAGGCGTAGTACTTTGGAACAAGCCATGTTGTGGAGTGGCGTTTGAGAAAATCCAAGGACGACAACTCACAGGCAAAGTACATAGTTAACTATTTTCCAGAGGGACTTAGGTGCCTCTCCACGTGATGAGCTGTATTAAAGCAGTATACCCTTACGCCAGTGGGACAAACTGCACTGCAGAACGGACATAATTAAGATTACATGACATCCAAGAAAATCTGGAGAACACAGAATAGGGATTCTAGTGGTTGGATGTAGAATTTCAATACTCTAAATGCAGCTGCTCCACATAGCCGCTCCACACAAATTAATTTGTGGCCCCCAGCCCCCCCCCCCATTTTGTGGTAATCATGTCTAGGAGTTTTACTGCATAATTAAAAAGTTTATCCCATCAAAATGTGATAGAACTACTTCAATTTTACACATAGGGTCACTGAGCAAGTCCTCAACTGAAATGTACTGATAGCCAAAAAAGAAAGTATTTTACTTTACACAATAAATACATTCATTAACAGCGGTATCCTGCACAAGTTGCAGCAGCCGGCCTAAATGGCTGGGCGCTGCATCCTAGGCCCATTGCGGTGGTGTGGCCCGGGCTCACTTCGGGGGGAAGGAACGTGGGCCCCAATGGGCCACCTTGGATGCGCACCAGCATCCAAGATGGTGCGCGTCTGGAGAGGCCATGTGAGGTCGGCCCAAGCTGGGAAGGGGCATAGGATATCAGCGCAACTCAGCACCGATATCCCCGCCCCCTCTCAGCCTGGGTCAGCCAATGGCTCCCTGCCCACCTTCCCCCCACCCCTGCGCCAACCGGTATGGGACCTACCTGCAACGGCCGGTTCAGGTCCGGGTTGGGGCCTGAATGAGCGGCGCTGGCCTCTGCACATTAGTGCAGTTTACTCGCAAGGAGCTGCAAACGAGCTTTACGGCACGTTTGCAACTCCTTAGGTGGGTGGAACACTCTCTCCGCCAGTCTATATTTAGGCAGGATCGGGGTGCCAGTTATGGAATTCATTGCCATAAGAAGTGGTGATGGCTACTAGATAGTTTTAAAAGGGGATTCGACAATTTGCCTGTGCGCCCCACTTTTGGGCTTCCTAGAGGCATCTGGCTGGTCACCAAGAGAAACAAGATGCTGAACTAGATGGATCTCTGGCCTGATCCAGGACAGTACTACTTTAACTCAAAGATACAACTTTTCTGCATGTGGTAGAACTAACTACTTTGGTGGTAGACATGTGGTTGAATTGTGAGAAACGCACTTAAGCATTAATTCAAAACACAACAGCATCAGTTACATGCTAATTCTATATGGGAAAAATATAAATAAACACAAGTTTATATAATTCAAGTCAAACAAATCTTTGGGGAGTTTCACACTTTATGCAACAAACAGCTGTTGTAACATGCGTCTTTCCTGCAGCAATGACATAAAAGCATGAGTATCAAATATGCAAATATGTCTGGAATTCTTTGCCCAATTGGGATATCAACAAATGCATGTTGGGTGTAATACACATATACATATTTGATGAAGGAAATGTAAGAACATATTTGCCACATAAAGACTGGACCTGTCCTATATCAAAGAACAGAAAGTCACATGAAAGTAATGTTATTTTGTGGCCTCTATTTATGTGAAATTATGTTTCCAAAGATACATTCAGATGAAAAGTAGTGAGTTTTCCCATACTTACGCTGCATTTAGTGGTAAGGTACGGCTGCATGGTCATAGCATGTTTGACCATTAACTGGGGCCTAATTTTGCTGAATAAGAACAAAGTGGTTATGCAAGCTACCAAGCGACTTGAATTCACACCTTTGTTGTCAGAATCTGCAAAAAAGAAAAAGAAAAAGTATATACAGTGTACACACACACACACACACACACACACACACTCACTCACTCACTCACTCACTCACTCACTCCATTAATTTGTATGTTGGAATGCAAAGAAACTCCTTTTTAGTAACCTTAAATCTAAACAGTTTGCGCTCTCTGGAAACAGCAGGGACAATTAAGATCCCAATAGATATTTAAAAAAGTAAAGCTAACAACAATCTCACTTCATTTTATTTTTCAGTTACATGCCCAAGCATTTATTTATGAGTACAGAGAAACAAAATACTATGATTAAAACTAACACTTATTCCGATTCTCCAATATGAAAACAGACAAAACTTAGATCACGTTGACTGAATTGTAAATCATTATTTTACCTGCTAGAGATTCTTCATACTTCAGAATGTGTTCAACTAAATTATCCACAAGCTGAGTACAGGCTTTCTTCACAGGTTTATATGAAGCATCCTCTTCAGATTTTAGCAACTGCAAAGACAAACAGAATAGGCAAGGTTGATATTGATGGTTGAATCAAAGAATCACAAATCCATCAGAAAGTACGGAAAGGCAGCAAAGAGCAGATTCACGAACAGATTAACGTAACAACCACAATTAATTAAGATGCAATAATCTGATAATACATGCTATCCTATTGTGGCTCTCTCTGTGACCATCTTTCTACCACATGTGGGAAGTTACCATCAACAAGTCAACAACTTGCACACAATGCGATCACCATATCAACCATTTGTTTGCTGGCTCTGTAATTTTCCTCAAGTTTTCCAGAGTGCAAAACTGATTATAAATACTTTAATCCAGGGGTTCTCAATCCCTTCCCGGCCAAGTACCACCTCCAGCGCCACTCTCCTGCTGCGTACCACCAGAAGTGACTGGCAATGACATCATTGCCAGTTACTCTCAGGTTTTCAGAGGCCAGAAAATGCAGGGAGGAGGCTCTGGCGAGTGGGAGGGCCCTTCTCAGCATACCTGAGAGGCTCAGCCAAACGCTGCTAGGGAACAAAAAAAAACAGCGCCAAAAGCGCATGCGTCAGAGCAGGGGTTCAGCAGTTCAAGTACCACCAGCAGTCAGCCAAAGTATCACCGGTGGTACAAGTACCACTGATTGAGAACTCCTGCTTTAATCATTTAAGACTCCTATTTTAGTTAAATTGTTATTTCAAAAAAAAGGGAGTTTCCTTACCTGTGAACTCCAGTTCACAGCCCTCCATGCAGAGGAGATGCTGTTAAAGAGGTGACCCTACCTCGAGTTGGTGCGAAGGAATTCCCATTCAGTTAGGAATGCCCTCTTGTTCTACCAGGGAACACAGCAAATCTACTGGGTTGCATACTTTAGCAATGATCAGGATCTCCATTCAATTGTTTTCTCAACCTACCATCTTAAATTAGTTTTAATTCTTAAAGATGTCCTATAGCTTTTGTTTTAGGTAACAAGTAACTATTGTAGAACTTGAGGTTGTGAACAAGATTCTTTGGGTTGTGATACCATCTGCCGACCAACTCTTGCCCAGCATGGCTGATTAGATCTGCCCAGGAGGGGCTGGTTGAGTGGACAGGGAGGGTGGTGAATTCATCTCTAAGGGAGGAGGTGGTTACAGTATAACTGTACTGTATGGTAGCTGTTACAGTACAGTAGCTTCTGGTTCATTTCCAGAAACAATTAAAGGTGCTAGTCAGCGGCGTCGTTAGATGGGGGCCCGTGGCACAGAGCCCCCAGCGCCAGCTTGGGGGGGGGGGTGCCGAGTCCGAGCCCAAGCTGGCCGACCGGCAGGGGCGTCGCGACGACGCGCGACACCCCTGAGCGGGGGCGCGCGACACCCTTAAGGGGGAGGCTCCGCCCCCGCGCGTGACGTCACGCGCAGGAGCGGAGCGCCCTCCCCGCTCCGTTTTTGGCTCATTTTGGAGCCAAACGGACCCAGGGGAGGGCGGGCGGGCCCACCTCCACCACAAAAATGTAAGTGAGGGGCGCCGCGCGTCACCCCTATACGCGCGACGCCCCCCGGCGGCCCGCCCCCCCGCTTCCCCCTGTCGACGCTAGTGCCGACCGGACTAAGTCCTATTGTGGGACTCTGCGGTTTCTTGCCTATCTATGATTTGGGCTGGGGAGGAGCGGTAATGTCGGAGTCGGGCAGCAGGGAGCGTCCGCGGAGTCTCGCCTGCCTGTGCAACCAGGTCATTCAATAATAAGGCTTCAGGTCAGAACTGGGCGGGGGTCTCCTTTCCCCTGTGAGTGAGTGCAAAGTGGCAGAGCCGGATCCGGCCATGAAGGGTCTTTGGGAAGAACAGGCCGTGCACAGGATCGACGTGGCCGCTGCGTTTCCCACCTTCATTTCCGTCTGACATTTTTTTTAATGAGTAAGAGAAAGTTGTTATTTTGACTTTTAGCTTCAGGCGTGAAAATGTCTAAGGCTGATATTGGAGGAGGAAAACCGGTTCAAACTCCCCCCTCCAGTGTGGGCTTCTAAGCTGCATCTCGCTGAACGATGCTTGCAAAGGGGGGGGGGAGAGCCTTGTTCATCTGAATTGTTGTAAAGGGGAACGCGAGATCAGGCTGGCCGAAGGAGCGCTCAGGTTCAAAGGAGACCCGGCCAGAGAAACTCGAACTGCATCTCTGGCAGCAGTTGTGTCCCCCCCCCTTCCAAAGAGACGTGGTTGGACTCGGTCCCCAGGGCTGGTGGGTGCGAGGAAGTGGGGTGGCTGCGTGGTCAGCGCCAAAGAGGCGGCCGGAGGGAGGAGGGCACGGGCAGCAGCGGGCAGCGGGGGCTGGAGGAGCCTCTGCGGGAAGCAGCCGGGTGAAAGACTGCAGCCTCCCGACCCGTGCGGTTCCGTCTTCCAGCGTGCGCTGAGCCCCGCGGGGCTCATCTGGCCCCAAGAACGCCACGATTCAGAGGCCCTGCACGCGCTCACCTCGGTCTCCTTTTCAACTCAGGAGGAAGTTAAGCTTCGCGTCGAGTTGCGCCGAGGCAGCCAACAATTTCCTTCCTTACCAAAACAAGGTAGAGAGCGGTGCAGGGGGTGGGGGGAGAATTCTAGCGGCGCGGGGGGGATTCTAGCGCCTGGGGTGGGAAATAAATAAATGGTGGAATTGGCGCCCCTCAAAATCGCGCCGCCGCCAAGGAGTCAAAAAGAAGAGCAAGGGAGGGGCGCCAATTCCAGTATGTGCCCCCTATAGATTTAGGGGTAGAAACGCCACTGGTGCTAGTTTTGAATTTAAGGCCTTTTATGGCTCAGGACAGCCTTCTTCCATATAATCTGACCCGTCCTCTGAGGTCAGAGGCAGAGTTGTCTTAAGTGCATTATAGGCCCCCAGGCACCAACGCGATTGTGACCCACTTCCGGTTTTCCGACGAAACCAGAAGTGGGGTACGATTGCATCGGACGGCCGTTCTGAGGCGTGTTCCCCACACCCCCCGGAGGACCAGCACACCCCTCAGGGACGGGTTAAAAAGCACGTTTTTCCATGGCGGTGCGATGCTCTATGCTCATGGGCCTATGCTCATGGGCCTATGCTCATGCCCTATGCTCATGGGCCTCCGGGCAACCGCCTAGCATGCCCATGCGTTAAGACAGCCCTGATGAGAGGAGGGCCTTTTAACCATGCCGCCATTGATGGAGGTCAGGGCGATGGTGGCAAGGAATAGGCTCTTCTCGGTGGTGGTGCCGATTGTGGAATTCCCTCCCCTTGGAATTAAAAACTGTTCCCTCTCTGGAGACCTATCAGCAGAGCCTTAAGACCTTTCTGTTCAGAATGGCTTTTGATGGTTGACATGATGGATTGGTATTTTAATGGAATGCAATTTAATTTGACCCGAGTGCCGCGTGACGGAGTGAGCTCCTGTCTCCTGTCCCAGCTCCTAGCAGTTTGAAAGCAAGAAACTGCAAGTAGATAAATAGGTACCACTGCGGCGGGAAGGTAACAGCGTTCATTAGTCATGCTGGCCACGTGACCACAGAAGCGTCTTCGGACAGTGCTGGCTCTTCGGCCTTAGAAACGGAGATGAGCAGTGCACCCTAGAGTCAGACATGACTGGCTTTTGAGCAGGGGATAGTTTACCTAATTTAATTTTAGGCGATCCACTGGGTGTTACTGTCTTGCTTTTATTGTTCTTTAATATTTTTTATTATTGTGTTTTTAATCTTGTAAGCTGAATTGAGTGTTCTTACCGGGAGAAAGGCGAAGTATAAATTCATTAAACAAACTATATAAAGCTACTATAGAAGATTCCTTAGAAAGGAACTGAATTAAGGCTCCAATAATCAGAGTTGAAACAAACTCTACTACACCAGATGCACCTAAAGCATGTCACATTCTTACAACATTCTTGTCTGTCTTAAAGTTACTCTAAGACAGACAAAAACTGGGAAGGAATTTATCACCTGAATTTCATCCACAGGTAGCTGCTGGGTGTTAAGCATGGGCTATCCTGGAAGTAACATGGGTTTTCAGTTCCAGTGAAGCCATTTTCAATACCACTGCATAACATTCTACTTCCCAGCAACAGAAGGGACATGGTCAAGAGAAGAGTATTTAATGAAATCAAGATTATTGAAAAGGATGAAAAAGTAAAGCAGCTTAGAGCTATGAGCTTAGACCTCTGAATCCCTCAGACTGAGCATTATTTTTCTATTTGCTAAGAACCATCCAAAAGTCTATCAAGTTGTACTATGAACATTAAAAGGGAGTCAAGTCATTACTTACATTCTGAAGAAGCTGTTCAAACCAATCATACCCTGTATCTCTACAAGCTGCAACCTAAAAGAAAGCAACCATAAAAATAGACCTGTGAATAATTAAAAACTATAGATTTGAGCACTAAAATAATTCAAAGTAGACTGAAAGCTTTCATGGCCCGATATTATATATAACGAAATCGGATATATGGGTTCTGGAGCCATGTAGAAGATAAAAAAATTAAAATAATTTAATATATAGTAGGGTTGGGCAGACATTAGGTTTCTGGGAGCTACTTTTCTTACAAAGCAATCCAGCCTAAACAAGGCCAGTGGAGTGTGCGATCAGCCGGCCTTCGATGTCGTGAAAGCGTTGTAAAGCACTTTCGCAGCACTGAGTGAGTAAGCAGCGCTGGTGCAGAGGCCGGCGCTGCTCACTTAGCCATTGCCCAACAACCGCGCCACTGGACACAGGTAAGGAGACTGGACACACTGGACAGAGGTGGCGGAAGGGCGAGCCAGGGTAGCGGGGGGGGGCAGGGATGTTGGCACGTGCTGCACCGATATCCTAACCCCCTTCCTGGGCCTGGCCGGCCTTACATGGCCTCCCCAGTTGTGCACCAGCTAAATAGCTTACACCACGGGCTTACACCACGGGAAGGGAACGAACATCCCTTTCCCCCAAGGTGAGCCCCAGCCTCGCCGGTGCGGGCCGCATCCTGCGCAGGATGCAGCAGCTGGCCATTTAGGCCAGCCAGTGCATCTTGCACAGGATTGGACTCAGTGGCGTCACTGGGTGCGCATCACCCTGGGGCTGGAGGTCGCCACATCACCTCCCAGCTGCCGCCTCACCCCCCCCAGCTGCTGCCTCAGTCCCCCCCTCCACTGCCTCCGTATCACCCACCGAGGCCACTCGGTACGAGCCGGGAGAGGGTGAAGATGCATCTCACCTGCTAGCTCGACCGCTTCTGACTAGACCAAAAGCGGCATTTTTGCACATGCGCACAACGCCGCTAAGGACAAGAGGCTTCAAGCAGCGTTGTGCACATACGTGAAGAACGCCGCTTTTGGCCTAGTCAGAAGCGGCCGAGCCGGTGGGCGAAGAAGACGCGTCTTCATCCTCTCCTGGCTCGTACCGGGCGGCCTCAGGGGGTGACGTGGAGGCCTTCGGAGGGCGATGCGGATGCCTCAGGGGGTGATGCGGCACGGAACATTGGGCACGTCACCCTCGCGTCACCCCCTCCGACGGCCCGCCCTCCGCCACGTCCTAGCAACGCCACTGATTGGACTGTTAGTCAGAGACTTGAGGAGATAGAAGCAATTGCAAAGTGGCAGACTGTAACGTTACACTTTTTTGGGTCACTTTCTCATACATACTCCTTCAGTAGTATTCAATTCTATTCAATATTCCACTCACCCTCTAAACAAGGCTTTGAACACTGGGATTTGAACCTGAGTTCCCAGGAGCCAAGGATGATGCACAATTAAAAGTCACAGGGGCATGGCAGAAGATTTGGGATGGACTTTAGAGCACTGTTGGAGCTACAGACCTTGAAGTGACAGGTACTGTATTTCTTCAATTCTAAGACGCATGTTTTTTCCCAATTAAGCATTTCAAAAAATGGGGTGCGTCTTAGAATCGAAGGTCTCCAAAAAGCACCCCAAAATGCTATTTTCTTACTTACTGGGGCTTGGGGGAGCTTCAGGGAGACCTGCGCGACCCTCTGCAGGCCTCCCTGATCTTCAGTTCGGCAAAAACCGGTGATTTTCAGCCATTTCCGGTTTTCGCAAAAACCAGAAATGGCCAAAAAATCGCTGTTTTTCGCCGAACTGAAGATCAGGGAGGCCTGCAGAGGGTTGCGCAGGCCTCCCTGAAGCTCCCCCAAGCCCAGGTAACGAAGGAAATTGGACTTTATGGCGGGGCCAGAAATGCTATGCAAAGGCAGTGCACTCAGTCATCCTCAGCTGCAGGAGACATGCTGGGGAGAGTTGGTGCTGAGCGGGTCGATTCAATGAAGGGAGGTGAGTCTTACACTCGATGGATTTTTTTTCCCCTGCTGGTGGTACTGAAAGTAAAGGTGCGCCTTAGAATCGATGGCGTCTTAGACTCGAAGTAATACGGTATATCCTACCCCTTTCAACATAATTTTATGTTGCCAACATAACTGCTCCCTCCTTGGACACTTTCCGGCGAGGCCTAAAAACCTTCTTGTTCAAAGAAGCCTTCTGAGCCCTTGCCTTTTTAACATCCTGCTGGTACAGGTGGGGTGCTGCTGTTTTTATGTACTTGTTTTAATTGTAATCTTTTTTTTAAACTGATTTTTAGATACTGTTTTTATTAATTTTCGTTAATTGTTTTTACTGTTTTAAAATTATTTAAACTATATCTCAATTTGTGATCTCAATTTGTAACTATTTTTTTGTATTATACTGCACTGTATTTTCTTTTTGTTGTAAGCCGCCTTGGGTCCCTTTGGGGAGAAAGGCGGGGAAAAATACTGTAAATAAATAAATAAATAAATAATACATTTTAGGTTCTCTCTTCACTCTCTCTAAGCATAGCCTATTCTTAACCTAATCTTACATGACAAGATCTTTGAAATAAGAGCCTACCTCCTACTTGGCTCTCATTCATGATCATCATCATCATCATACCTGTTTTCTGGATTTGAACAGCACTGTAGATATTATCTGAGAAGCGTGATCTCAATTTGTTAAGCAGTCAATAGAGATAAATGAGGCCCAACTCTGCTTTTGTAAAGCAAATGCTGAGAAACGTAGAGATCAGACCCCACAACAAATACATCATCTTAAAGGTTTAAATAAGTGCAGGAATATCAGTTATGCAAGTATGAAAGCTGTAAACTTGATTATCCAAGTTAAACTCAGCATGTACAATACATTAGAACTGGGGTTCCTCAAACTCTGTAACAGGAAACCTCACCATAGAAATATGTTGTATTGTATTGTTTTATTGTTTTGTTTTGTTCTGTTTGGTAGTTTATTAATAAAATTAAATATATAAAAAAAAGAAACCTCACCATAGAAAGAAGAGGGAGAGGGTTAGTCACACACACACGCACGCCCTTCCTACCTCTCCCTTTTTTTAGTCAGGAGAAATGTGTAGTATATGCTATAGCATTTGCTTGAGTGCAACACTGTGTTACTCATCACCAGTGATGCTACATTTGATCACCCAAATGCGCCTGTGGCACTATCACAACCACATCAGATGGAAGACCTTCTTCTACAATTGCCACATTAGTTGAGGAATCTCATTCTAATTCATACCACATCTGTGATGTTCAGTATTTTCCTGGTCATTGCTTCTTTATCATTATGAGGAGTTGGAGTAAACCACAGCTTCTGGAATGTCTCATTGACCAGTTTCTGAAGAGAGAGAGAGAACAAAACCCTATTGATTAGGATAATTGAGAACGAACACACACACACACACACACACACACACACACACACACACACACACACACACACACACACACACACACACACACACAGAGAGAGAGAGAGAGAGTTTCAATTAACATGCTCTGCTGGGGTCATCTCTTGACAGAAGCACAATTCTAATGAGTGAAAATTCAAGAAAAAAGCCTCATATTCAAGCAAAAGGCACGAGAAACACAGCACACAGTGAGTAATTTGTTTACTGTACCTTGATGCCTTCTTCATCGTTGACTCTGCGAATCATTTTCACACACATTTCAGTAATTTTGGGAAATGTTGGTTGTTCAATGCAGATATCCCTAAGAATCTTTATGACTCTCTTTCTGACACTAATACCAGTATCCTGACAGAGGAAAAGAAAGTCAATTTTTAAAACGTAAAGAAATTAACAAGTGGTGCTAGCTTTTGTATAAGTCAAGTTCAAGTCAAGTCAAGTCATGTTTATTAGGGCAAATAGCACATAAGCCATACACCTATGAATTTGAAATTAAAAACCTTTGTACAAGATGTATAACAACTATAGAAACCTTTACTGGCAACTATGGCAAAACGTGACAATACTATAAAGTTTATAGTATAAACTGAACATACTAAGGAGACAGACAGGACAGACAATCCAAACAACACTATTGCTGTTTGAGATGCTCCTCAGAAATTATAGTTGTATTTCAAAAGCTAATTCAGTGAACAATTTATTTGATAGCTATCATTAAGAACTATGGATTGTATCTCAAGTTTAGTTAATCATGACAAAGTCCCACTAATTTCAATGAAACTTAGGCTGCAATCTTATACAGATTGTCCTGGGAGTCAGCACCACTGAACACAGTGGGACTTACCTCTGAGTAGACATATTTAGGACTGCAATGTTAGTCATGACTAACTAAACATAGCAAACAACGGTACGTAAATATATATATATATATATTGAAGCTTGAAAATAACTGTACCAGTATTCGCTCAATCAGCATGTCATAATACTGTTCAGCAAGCTGTGGTCGACAAAGCACAAACCGACCAAGTAATTCCACGGCTGCTTCTCGTACACTAGTGGAATTATCCATCAATCGTCCATGGACACCACGTTGCATATCCAGCTACAAGCAATAGGCAAAACACAAATGCAAAGTAAGGAAAACCAGTAAAGTTGATTGTGAAGATAAAATAATGTATGTATGGTGACAGATTCCCCTCCCCCCCTTTTTACCCTGGCTAGGATGCTGGGGTCTACAGCAACAACCTCAGACAAACACTTCATGGCTTTTGTTCGAACAGCAATTGCATTTTCACCAAGCACACGCAGAATCTAGAAAGAAAAAAATGGCATTTTAATTGCTTTTGGAACCGAGCAGGTGATGTTTTACAAACAAATATGAATTGGGAAAACATGCTAACATGAAAATAAAATAAAAATCCATCTACTGGATATCTAGCTTAACCAACATGCCCACTGCGACACCCCTGTTCATTCCTTCTATAAACACTGCAGACAGACCCACACACATTTTGATCTGGCTTAAAGGCCAAGTCATTATTTGTGTTTGCTACTGGCTGTTCCCTTCATTAGAGTTCTCTGGTACATGCATGCGGGCATGCACGTGCATGCACATGAGTTGGGCAGAGATGTCTCATAGACCACTAACATTTAGAACCTGCAGAATGAACTCTTTTGCTGCTTGCGACTGGTGTGAAAATTGGAGCACCTCACGGTCCACCAAGCTAGCTACTGAGGTGGGTAGGTGCATCTACTCTCTGTGGCACCCTCCAATAATGGCATCACTTGAAAATTTGGTACATTAGTGCTTGCTGTAGCTGGGAGGTGCTGGGATTCCACATAAGTGACAGCTGATGTGATATCCCAATGATCTACAAAAGCTTCATAGCTCCTCTATGCTGCAGCTACAAAACTTGGGTATAAAGAGATACTGCCTCCCTGTCCCTTCCAGTCAGGCTGCTGAACTGCCTCCAGTAGTGCTCACTACAATAAGTCTTGAGTGCTGGCAGCAAAGCTGGTAAGTCAGTAATTAAAGGAAAAACATGTTCGACTGTCCTGGCCAGGGCATCTGCTCCAAGCAAGCAGATCTGTGGATGCCTGGCTCCTAAAAGGAATGGAGGCTGTACAACAGCAGTGTTAGGTGGATTGTTCTCAGAGTGTTATAATGCAAATGCATAATATCTTCCTCGAACAGGCATCTAATCATGGTTTTCATTTTATCATAATATGTGATAAGAGGCAGAGGCATTGGAGGGGAGGAGTAGGTCATCTGCATATCTCCTAGCAGGCTTTGCTGAAGACAGGAAACGTCAGAGGGGAAGAGCACACTGAGAGCAACAAGGAGCTTGGGCTTCTAGCCACCCTTCGTGACAGTCACACAAGTGAACTACTTGTAGTCCTGAGGAAATCATCTACTAAGAAAGTGTTTGTTTCCTCACAAGGGTTTCCCTCAGTGGGTCCCAACCTCATCAGTTTGGAGTACCACCTCTGGGGCCGCTGTCACACCACGTAGTTACTGAACAAGTTACTGTACAGAAGTAAGTGGCGATGACATCATCACCACTTACTTCCGGGTTTTCAGCTGCGACGGAGCCCTGAAAACGAAAGTAAGGAGGTCAGGGCAGGCGGGCATTTCCCAGAGCAGGAAACCTCTGCACTCGAGCTCTGCCAGCCACCTGGGACCACGCACCATCGTTTTCAGGGCTGCAGTGCGGCCACAATGGCGGTTGCCATCTTGCCACCCAAGTGCCGGTGTACCACCAACCGTCTGTATACCACTAGTGGTATGCATACCACAGGTTGGGAAACTCTGGGTTAGGGCTAAATCAGAAGGTTGGAAGATGGAAGGGGAGGTTTCAGCTGTGGTGATATACAATGTATGCAATTGCACAAAGTCTTGAGTTTTAAGGCCATGTTAAAACTAAAAACCTGAAAGACTTTGTGCAAGAAAGACTGGCAATGAAAGCCTAAGTAGTCAATGTATGCAATGTTTGTTTTCTTGCCTACAGGTATTGAGGACTACACGTGTAGCAAGTTCAAGTTGGTTGCCCTATTGGAAGAGAAGGTCACGGGGCTGCAGGAGCAAGTGTCTACCCTCTGCCACATTAAGGAAGCTGAGGAGTTCCTTGAGACAACACAGACAGAACTTCTCCAGAGGATACAACTGGAAAAGGACCCTAAAGAAAAAGAGACTTGTGCAGAGGAAGAATCTACATGGAAGCAAGTTACTGTCAGGAGCAGGAAAATCAGAAGACATTCTGAACTGCTGAACCTATACAATCACTTCCGGTGCTTTTCAGATACCAGTGCCTCTGAAGATCCTGATGGAAAACACCAACAATTGATTGTACCAGGCAGCAGGAATGACTCCCAACCCTACAGAGGGCGGAAGAGAAAGGTGGTGGTGGTTGGAGATTCCCTGCTAAGAGGTGTGGAAATTGCTTTGTGCCAACCCAACCTGCTTGCTCATGATGTGTGCTGTCTTCCTGGTGCAAGGATCTGGGATGTGACAGATAGACAGCCAAAGCTGGTGAAGCCCACGGATCACTATCACTTCCTGCTCATTCATGTGGGAATGAACAACACTGCCAGGCACAGCTATGGGCAGGTCATTTCTGACTACAAGGCTTTGGGTAGGAAGATGAAAGATCTTTGGCACAGATGATATTGTCTATCCTCCCAGTGATAGACAGAGAACTTCAGCGTGAGGGGAAAAATACTCCAGGTGAATGACTGGCTATACCAACAGTGTCAATGAGAGAGGTTTGGCTCCCGGGACCATCGCCTATGCTTCCTAGAGTACTGTGTCCAATTCTGGGCACCACACCTTAAGAATGATGCAGTCAAAATAGAGAAGGTTCAGAGTAGGGCAACGCAGATGGCCAGGGGTCTGGAAAGCAAGTCCTGTGAAGAAAGGTAGAGGGAACTACTTGATAACTACTTGATACTTTAGCCTGGATAACAGAAAGCTGAGGGGAAACATGATAGCACTCTTCAAATAGCTGAAGGGTTGTCACATGGAAGAGGGTAAAGATTTGCTGCCCCAGAGAGCAGAACTAGATCTAACTGACAAGCTGCAGGAGGGAAAAGTTGATTAGCAATCAGGAAGAGATTCTTAATGGTAAGAAGAGTTAGACAACAGAACTGATTACGGAGGAAAGTGGTGGGTTCTCCCTTGCTAGAGGTCTTCAAGCACTGCCTTGACAGGCACCTTTTAGAGATGTTCTAGAGAGGATTTTCCTGCTTCAAGCAGGGGGTTGGATTAGGTGGCCTTCTAGGCCCCTTCCAATTCTATAATTTTATAAATTCTGAAGTAGGCCCTGCATAGTGTCTTATTGTTTTTTGTTATTTATACACCCACACAGCAGTCGCATCAACTTGCGTGAATTCAGCTATGTGCATTCGGCAAACAGTTTAAATAGCATGGGCAATTCTCAAAACCAAAAGGTGTGTATTTTCATTGCTGGTTTTACTGAACTCATGATTGTAAGCTGCCTTGGGCTTCTTGTAAGAGAAGAAAAAGTGGAGTATGTATTTTTATATTTAGTAAATTTAGAATGCATGAAGGATAAAAAGTGCATACGTCATTGCTACAGAGGTATGGAAGCATGTGGACCTAACTGAACACCTGTACTCAACAATGAACAGATATTACACACTACCAGATAAATGCTTGGAACCAGAAAACTGACCACATTTCACTTAGACTTCTGGCACCATTTACCTGAGTCAAATAAATATCGAAGCTCTGGGCAAACGGCCTCATAGAGGCCAAGTAACGAACGATCAAGCAAGCATCTTCATAGTCCACAGTATCAGAGTTCATCCTGTAACAGAGTTGCAGAACAACGCTTGAAGATTTGGTTTTCAACAGAAAATGTCCATACATAAAAGCCAAATGTAAAGAAAGTGAGCAATTTGTGGAACTTACTTTAATGTACTGAACTGAGAGGGTGCAATTCTAATAATGTTCCGAAGAAATTTTTTCCGACTTTCTGCTCTGTGCATGATTTGTCCTGTTGTCTCAACTTCTTTTGCATGGTGTGTTCCTTCAGATGCATCTTCATCCTTCTGAGACTTCATTGCTTTCTCTGTCTCCATAGTAGTGTCCCGAAACCACTGAGCTATATAAAATTTCCGAGAAAACTGGTGTGGTAAGAGAGAATGCAGGAGAACAAAGGGGTGAGAGGGAAGAAGGAAAAGGTCAGAGTGCGCTCAGAAAAAAAATGTGTCAGATCATGATGTGGTATTACTGATACTTAGTAATAATGAGTGTAAAGTTGGTTCATTTAATACAAATCCAATGTCAAAAGATTACCATATTTCAAGCCAATTGTGTTTTGAATTACATAGGCCTCTGATTTATCTAATGCAAGGGTGGGGAACGTCCGGCCCCTGGGCCGGGTCTGGCCCCCGAGGGCATGTTCTCGGGCCCCCGGAGAGCTAGCTCCCATAGCATGGTGTCCGGCCCGCCAGGAGCTTTTTCGGGAGCGCCGCGGCTTGTTTCTGCGTGCACACACTGAAACAAGCCGCGGCGCTCCTTCGGGCTACAGTACACTGAGGACAGGAGACTCCGGAAGAAAACGAGTCGGGCTGGCAGCCTCGTAAAAGCCCCTCGCTGAAGCAGCAGCTGACTCACAGCAGTTTATCAGATCGTCCCATCTCTCGCGTGTGAATGATTGTCAGGCTCAGCGATCGATCTCTCCCGAGGCTGCTGCAGGGCCCTCCCACTCTCTTCCGGTCCGGAGACTCCCGAAGAAAGTGGGTCGGGCAACGACGCTCCTGTGTAGCCCGAAGGAGCGCCGTTGCCCAACCCGCCTTCTTCGGGAGCCTCCGGACCGGAAGAGAGTGGGAGGGCCCTGCAGCAGCCTCGGGAGAGATCGATCGCTGAGCCTGACAATCATTCACACGCGAAAGACGGGACGATCTGATAAACTGCTGTGAGTCAGCTGCTGCTTCAGCGAGGGGCTTTTACGAGGCTGCCAGCCCGACTCGTTTTCTTCCGGAGTCTCCTGTCCTCAGTGTACTGTAGCCCAAAGGATTTTATTTGACATCTCCACATGCTCATTTCAGACTCAAGTCTCAAAAGTTGATTCCATTTCTGTATCTTAGTAGAAAAGTCAACTAAAGTGATTTCACCATCTGCCCAAAACTAGAGTGATTAAACAAGTTATGGGCTATTGCAGCTCTGTTCACAGAAGTCATGCTGCACAGGCAAAGTGGTAATTCATATATTGAAAGGGAAAAGGCTGGTTGCAGCAGGCTTGCCAGAAGAATGACGTATCCCCTTCCTAATTAAGTCACATTCTAATACTGGGGAGAAGTCATTTCTTCATTTCCTCAGGTAACAAATGTTTATATAGAAATATACATGCTTTTTTTCTCCTATAGAAGGGTACGAATAGGAGAAGAGATTATAAAGAACATAGCCCAGGGCGCTTTTAATATTCATGAGGGCTCTTTCTAAAAAAAACAAAAAAAACAGGCAAACTCCAAGAGCACTGAACTAGTTAATGACTTCGAAGTGGTGTTTGCTCTTTGGAATCAAGTAAACACAGCCCATTTAATAAATAAATGATGTGAAGTAATACATTTCCCCACTGCGGTAGTTTGATCTGTGATGCTCCTTTACACCTGCAAGTCAGCATTTGCTGCTATCTCTTTTCTAGTGGTTGTCATGCATGTGTATCTGTTGTGCGTGCTGCTTCTCGCAGCATAAATAAATAAATAAATAGCAAAAATAAATAAATAAATAAAACGGGACCGACCTGGCGGCCGGCCCTCAAGCACATTTGTAAAACTTCAAATGGCCCTTGGCAGGAAAAAGGTTCCCCACCCCTGATCTAATGCCATATTCACACAAACATTACAGTTTTGAGAAGCGACTTACAGGGCAATCCTGTCTAATTGTAGACAGGATTGTGTTGTGTGCTGTGTAAGGTGTCATGCTATGTAAGGTGTTGCAAACATGCCGGAAAGCACATTTGCCGCACCTGACAAGTAAGCGGTGCCAAGCGCAGATGCCTGTGTTGCTCCACCATCGCCGCAGAACGGTGGAGTGCAGCGGCGGAGAGGCAAGTCCCTGTGGCACAGTGGAAGGGAGGGGCCGGATTGGCCTGCCGGGCTCAGGGTGGGGGGGAGAGATTGTTGGAAAAACATGGGTTTTTTTTAACCTTTTGACTGAAACTGCTGCGTGTTCTTGCTTTAACCATGCTGAAATTGCGCTCCAGAAGCCTCTTCCAGGTCACGAGACTCCCCTCTCCCAAGGTTGGATTCTGAAGCTATTTTGGGAGCGGGAAGGTGAGTTGCGCAACCCAGAAGAAGCTTCCAGAGTGCGATTTCAGCATGGTTAAAGCAAGAACATGCAGCGTTTTCATGCAGAAGGTACAAAAAATCTGCATATTCCCTTTTTAAACATGTTTTACAGCAGATCCCGGTATCCGCGTAGGTGGGTGGGTCTGGAACGGATCAGGGGGTCAACTTATTCTTCACCACTACCTTTTGAAGGAAAAACATTACCATGTACAGTGGACCCTCCGTATCCGCGGGTTTGTCTCAATGCGGATGATCGCGAATACGGGGACCACTTTAAAAACTTTTAAAAGAAAAAAGTTTAACACTTCCCTTCACGCTTTTCCGTTTACAGAGCTGCAGGGCAGTCTTCAGCATTCCAAAAGTCACTTCCGGCCCTGGCTCACCCCAGAATGCATCACGCTGGGGTGTGCCAGGGCCAAGGGAGGGAGTCTTACAACTTGGAAGTGGCTTTTAGAATACTGAAGACTGCGCTACAGCCCTGTAAACTGTGAATTTCCCTCACCTTTTCTTTTTAAAGGGTTATTTAAGTAAAGCGGATTTCATTATATGCAGATTTGCAATATCCATGGGGGGGTCCTGGAACGGATTCCCCACAGATACCGAGGGCCCACTGTACTCTTCTCCTTAAAAGATGTCTGAACAATACTGGAGACCTACTCTATTCTCCTTAGATTCTAAGTATCTAAGACTGCTCACTGCTGCTTATCCATAAACAACATAACATACTAAAAACAAACAAGAACTATGTTTGTAACACATACGTTATCCATGGAAACACAAAACTTGCTTCTTTTCCCCATGCTACTAGGTGTGGTGAGAAGAGCATTTCACCAGAGAGAGACAGAGCAAGCAAGTGAAGAATCTGATTGTGAAATCTAGTTATAACCATGACTTTGGTAACACAATTGCCCAAGTTATGAATCAATTCAAAGGAAACGAAGCACCAAACGTTTAGCATTCTTCTAGTGGAGTGACAGCTGTTTTGTATGAATGCAGAGTAGCATAAAAATGGCTATGTTTTACACACTTGTTGATAGTCACAAAATGACTGAATGCCCCTTTAATCAAAAGAAGGCGCAAAGGAGGATGTGCATGTTGGTAGTAGTTTCCTCCCTTTTCTACAGACTCTTATTCTGACAACTGAAACATACCATTAATGATGCATCAGTCTCTGTATTTTCATCCAAATAATCTAGCAACGCCTTTTGTAGCTGTTGGATTTCATCTTCTCCCCCTGAGGCCTGTAAACAAAGCAAAACACTTTAAGACAATTCACATCATCTTCCCAATGTCAAAACCCACATAAACAGAGCTTCACATTCTAAACATGCCTTGAGGTACTCAAAGCAGACAAAATAAAAGACATTTTAGAATATACAGAGATTCTAAAAAAGGCAGCTTAACACACAAGAGTTTCATATGCATGTTTTTCATACTGTAGAGAGCACAGCTCTTAAATTACCTGTCATAAGAAGTTCTGCAAAAGGAAGAATGACCTACGGGACTGATCAAAGTTTAAAAAGTAACACGCATCCTGTCAAATAAGAACTACTATTACTTGGTAGAAATCAGGAGAAACATTTGCAGAATAGAGGTGTGGAATGCATGCACTGCTGTGAGAAGTGAGGTTGGAAAGTCCTGTTGTGCCTACATGATCCTCTGAATCATGGTCAGGGGTGGGGGGCAACCTTATACCTGAATCATGGCGGGGGCGGGGGGGCCTTATACCTTATCAGTTTTTATTTACTGACAAAATCAAAAGTTTTACAAATTGGTTATATATCTGGTAATACTTTAAAAAGACAGTAAACAAACTTTTATAGAACCACCGCAATTAAAGTTGTACTGTATATGGAGGCCACCATGTGTATGAACCACTCTCTCTCAGGATCAGTTTGCAGAACTAATCAAGTAGTATAAGAGATGTTGGGCAGGAACCCACTTCCCACTCCTCAGTGGCTTGCCACTGCAAGGGGCTAACGGGGTAGTCCCTGGCCAGGATCACAGAGACCGCCTCAAATGCTTCCCAGCTTGTGCGGTCCAGCTGCCTCTGCTCCCTTAAGAGTCGACTGCGATAAGCTCGTGTTACCTTGGCATAGGGGCACGGCTTGGAGTCAGGGTGGGAAAGCCCGGCCCAGGGGTCAGGCAACCAGCTGATGCCCCTTCACAGATTCTGCCTCCACACTACGGACTATCTTCTTTATGGCTGCGGGTCTCACGTTTCCCTCTCTGTAACTAATCTTAATAAAAGTGGCCCATTCACCCACATATTTGTCTCGTGTGTTTATTGGGGAGTGAATGGGCAATAAAAGAGGTAAACAGTTTGTTTCTGAGCGAGATCAACTCTTAATGCCATTTTTATAAAGATTGTTCAAAACACCGTGCTATTCCAAATATTTTATGAACAGAAGAGTTTTATTCAAACCTGTTTTAAAATTCGGGCTATAGATCCTTGATCCATTTTGCTAGTGACTGCGTCTTTCCTTAGTCGTGCTGCTACAGTTCCAAGATAATCAAGCGATGCCACTCTCAAAGCCATCTCTGTAGATTTATTACTAAACTGATGAACCTAACAAAATAACACAGAAGTTAACAACCTCATTTTTGTCTTCCCAATGTTCATCACAAAATAGTTTGATCCTCCCCAAATACTGTAATAGAAGTCCTGTAAAATTATTCAATATTTTTGTATAAATTTCTGGCCCTCCTCAGCCCAAACACTTGCAGTAGGCAACTATAAAACTATACAAATTAACACAGTTTTGATTCAATTAAGTGGTACTTTTATTACTTATATAGCACCATCAATGTACAGTATATGCATTTATTTATTTAAAAATTTCCCCAGACGTTTCACAAGAACTCAAGGCAGCTTACAACAAATACAAACATATAAAATTTAAACACAACTAGTACAACAAAAACAGCAAGGAAACCTGAGGAAGAATTCAACCCAGATTGTCAAGAGACAGTTATACAATAAAATATTTAAAATATCTGTCTAATTAGCCAGGTCTTGAGTATGTGCTGAAAAATATCTAGGAGGGAAGTTGCTAGCAGCACCTTGAACTGCACCCATAAACTAGCAACCAATGCAGCTGGACACCACCAACCAACAGCAACACACCATGATGATAAAGCCTTGTTTCCTTCAAAACCTCACAGCTACAATTTGTGCCAGCTGAAATTTCCAAAAGGTCTTCAAGGACAGCCCCATAAAGCATTGCAGTAATCTAACAGGTAACTAAAGCATGGGTGATTGTGCCTTAGAGGTCTGCTTAAGATAGAAAAAGGTACAGCTGGCACACTAGTCAAAGCTGGGCAAATGCACTGTGTGCTACAGCTGTCACCTAGTCATCCAGGGACAATGCTAGTTCCAACAGTATTCTCAAGCTACAGATCTGGTCCCTCAAAGAACAACATCAAGAACAGCACAATACACCAGCATCGTATCAGTGGATGTCCTAATAAGAAGAACTTCTATTCTGTCCAGATTTAATTTCAACTTGTTTGCTCTCATCCAATTTTCCAGTGCTTCCATACACAGCTTCAGAACATTCACAGCTTCTCCAGCTTAGGAAGGCAACTAGATGTATAACTGGGTGTCATTCTCATATTGGTGATGTCCCACACCAGAACCCAAGACAACATCTCCCAATGGTTTTATTAGATGTTAAACAGCATGGCAGACCAGATGAAATTCTACAAAACATCAAAGGCCATTAAGTACCACTTAATTGAATCAAAAAAGCAGCAATTCCCAGTACCACCTTCTGCTACTGATCCTCCAAGTAAGGATTGGAGCCACCGTAAAACAGTGCCCCCCATACCATGTCAGAAGAATGGTACTGAAAGCCTCTGAGGTGTCCACCAGGGATGCACTTCCCTAGATCTTGGTGTAAGTTATCTACTAGAGAAGCGGTCTCCAAACACCATCTGAAAACAGCATCCAGGCACAGTACAGCAGTGGCTGAGACTTACCATTCCACCCCACAGCCTCCTATCTTCGCATCCAATATTGCAGAAACTCGCGTCGGGCAGCCACTTCTGCAGCACATCACCCCCAGACAGCTTTGCACCCTGATTTCCAGGGGGAAGTGGCTGCCCGGCACAAGTTTCTGCAAAGTTCGGATGCGAAGATAGGAGGCTGCAGGGCCGAACGGTAAGGCTCTGTCATGCCGTGCTGTGCCCGGATGCTGTTTTTTGGTGCGCTGGATCTGGCCTGCGGGCCGAGGTTTGAAGGCCCATGTACTAGAGTGACCAAAGTGGTTTCAGTTCCAAAAGTTGGTTGGATGTCAGATTGAAAAGGGTCCAAGGCAATCTGTTTTCTCCAGGAACCCCTGAAATTGGGTTGCTCAAGTATGGCAGGTTAGAGACTAGCTGGTAATAATTCAATACAGTGGGATCAAGTGAGAATTTTGTCTGGCAACAAGCAGAAAATCCATAATTATAGGACAAGCAAATAAATATACCTCCAACAAAACCTGTTAATGTGAAGTCTAAGTCATGATGAATGCAATTTATGCATAGTCATGACATGCACCGTATACATTGTTGTATTCTTTTTAAATAAAAAAACTTATGTTAATGTGGCATTTTGACTGTTTGAAATATGGTCAATGATGTTGTTGTTCATACCCCAGAATCTCATTTCCTTAAAATAAATTAGCTCATTCACCCTATTAGTCCTTCTGGCCCAATTATCAAACACACACATACTGATAAAGGCCTTCACTTCTTATTGTGAATGTCAGGAAGGTAGCCTTCAAGTTTATGAAAATATTTGTATTACTGCTTCAAAATATCCATCTTACCAACAATCTTCCCAATAAACTAAGCAGCAGCTCTGCAGCTGGCCATTCTGGTTTGTTGACAGTGGAAAGAAGATCTTGAACAAAATTCTCAAAGAGTGGCCTATAATCCTCTTCCCCTTGCTTGCTACCACATCTGTTTGAAGAAAACAATGAGGAGAAATAAAGCACACACAAGTATGAAGTAACATATTTACAGTATATCAGTGTAAACTATTTAAACTACGTATATGCCGCAAAAATGAAAAATCAAACATCTCATATTAAATATATGAAATTAATATAATTTTTCCAAGAAATTATAGGTATCTTTTAAAAAAATAATAATTTAGTAATCACTTTAAATCAGTGTTTCTCAAACTGTGGATTGGAACCCACTTGGTGAGTCGCGACCTGATTTCTGGTGGGTCCCAGGTGATGGAAAGCTACTCATTGCCCTTCAAAGGGTAGAGCTTCTGCAATTTGCAAGATAGCTGCTAATTACCCTGCAAACAGCTGAACTCCTGCAGTTTGCAAGCTTTTGTATATATAGGGAGATAAATGTTTGAGTGTCTCGTAAAGCTAGGTGGGTCCCAATAGAGTGTCATTTTAAAAAGTGGGTCCTGATGCTAAAAGTTTGAGAACCACTGCTTTAAATAATGTCAAAATCTTTAGCGGGTACCATGGTGCGCTATAAGTTAGTGAGCAAGCAGAACAGCTTGTTTATAGCCAAAATGAGAAGGTATTAAGATATTATGTGTGGGATAATACTTTGTATAGAAAGGATTGATTGGAAACTTTCACTTCTTCTAAACAGGTATGTTGGTTGGTTTCTGTTTTTTATTTTAAAGATACAGTGGACCCTTTCTATCCACGGATCTGGGATCCATGGATTTGACTTACCACAGATCCGGGATCCACGGGGTCCAAAAACCTTTAAAAAGGAAGAAAAAGCTCCCCAATCCCTGTCTTTACCTTTGCGTGGTGAAATCGTGCCATTTTCAAGCCTCCTCAGGGCTTCAGCAAGCTTAATAATCCACTTCTGAGTTGCACAAAGGCTCTTCCCCTCCTCCCAGTCTTGCCCAAGAATTCATCTTGGGGCAAGGCTGGGAGGAGGGGAAGAGTCTTTGTGCGACCCAGAAGTGGATCAGTAAGCTTACTGAAGCCCTGCGGAGGTAAAAAGGTAAAAACGGGGATTGTGGGGCTTTTTTTTCCTTTTTACAGGTTTTTTTTAAGGTGGACCCCAGTATCCACGGATCCTCGCTATTTGCGTGTGTGTGTGCGTGTGTGCATCAGAACGGATCCCCCATGGAAAGCAAGGACCCACTGTACTCTGTTAACAGTACCCTGAGATCAATGGGACTTGCTCCCTAGTAAGTGTGCTTAGGATTGCACTTTACTCTCTCCAAAACTAGGGTGAAAAAAGTTGTAATATCTGAGATATAGGAGGGGCAATATTACTGGCAGTCAGTCCATGGGTGGTTACAAACTGTGACAGGAGATATTCGTGCATATACATAACAGGTAAGCTGAATTATAACAATGATTCAAGTTTCTGAACAAGCAGGAAAGACTTTAGTTGTACTGGAACACTGCAGAATGTGGACTTCTGGCTCCAAATATGCTATGGACAGTCTACAGCAGGGGTTCTCAACCTTTGGAGGCCCGGGTACCCCCTATCATGGTCCAATTTTCTGAAGTACCCCCTGCTACTTAAATGCTAATTAATTGGATTAATCAATTAATCAATTAGGTAATTAATCGTTAAATAAAAAAGTACTAAAACAATTTTAAATGTGAAAAAATGTCTTATTTAACTCTGTGTGTGTGGGACGGACGGATGGACGGACGGACAGACACACACACACACACACGCACACACGCACCTCTTTTTTTCTCCAAGTCTCACTTCCCAAAAGCAGCTCCTCCCTCCCCCACTCCACCAAAGTACATTTTCCAAAGTACAAAAATAAGCCCAAAACCAAAATCACAGAGACAGAAGGGCTCCAAAAATAATTACAATTTAAAATCCATGTTAATTAACACTTAATTAGCTGCTGATGGGGCAGATAAGGCAGGGCTTGGCGTACCCCCAGCAAGAGGTCCGCGTACCCCTAGGGGTACCCGTACCACAGGTTGAAAACCTCTGGTATACAGCTTTAAATTAATTTTTACCTCAAATTTTTTTTACAATGCTTTACACAGATGTTGTGCTGATAAATTCTGATAAATAAAGTCAGCTGGTTCTGTCCAGCTTGCTGGAAGTCCCACATCTTTATTCTTCACTTACGGCCTGCATGTTTCTTCCTACCTCTGCATGTCCCATGAGCTAGTGAAGAAGCATACAAAATAGCCTGACCATTGACACATGGGATCAAGGTCCTAAGGAAAGCAAAGGGAAAAAGTTGCCCCCTTGTGCTGGCACGAAAACTCTTATGCCAATCTTTTGAGCCTATTTACAGCACAGTGGCTCATAAGTTAAGATCATAAGATGATCGGCATTCAGAAAAATGTCACCATCATGTCCTCCTTCTGAAAACAATAAATCTGGATACCATAATACAGAATTCAGGTACCGGGGGGGGGGGGGGCGTATCTGCAGATCTGCTGTCTGCAGATTCAATTATCCGTGATACACAGGGCCCTGTTTAATGTTCGGGTGCCTCTATAGTATGCAGGCTGTGCTATAAGCAGGCTGGCTTATAGCATTTAAGGAAGAGATGCGCTTGCTTGGTGCCAGCACTAGACTCATAACGAAGGTAATGGGCGCGGGGGGCCG
This sequence comes from Plestiodon gilberti rubricaudatus, assembly GCA_026170595.1. Lineage (NCBI taxonomy): Eukaryota > Metazoa > Chordata > Lepidosauria > Squamata > Scincidae > Plestiodon > Plestiodon gilberti. The sequence continues at coordinate 18,080,807 of JANXHW010000002.1, read as the reverse complement.
CAGGGAATAGCGTTCCCCCCACCTGCAGATTACCGGTATCTGTGGGGGGGGGGGAAAACTATCCCCCGTGGACGGGGTTCATACTGTACAAATGCATCAGATCTAGCAGGATATTTATCTTTTAAGAGTTCTTATTGTATCCTAAGTTTAGTTAGTCAAAACATACTGAAGCTGCAATCCTATGAAGCTGCAATCCTTTTTTATGCTCTTGTTTTAATTGTAATTTGATGTGTTTTTATTAATTTTAGATGATGTTTTTTTACTAGTTTTTGTGGATTGTTTTTATTGTTTTAAATGTGATTATTTTTTGTATTATGTATCCGTCTCCCATGTTGTAAGCCGCCTTGGGTCCCTTTGGGGAGAAAGGCGGGGTAAAAATATTGTAAATAAATAAATAAATAAATAAATGCATTTTCCTAGAAGTAAGCGTCATTGAACAGACTGGCTTACTTCAGAGTAACCATTCATAGACATGCACTGTAAGTTCCATACAACACAAGGTTTTTCTTCACAATATTGCATTTAAAAGCATCTTGTTCATCTCCATCTTTCTTGGGACAAGTTACCATTTCTAAACTGTTCAAGACAAACCTTCAGTTCTTTCTAGGGTTCAAAATCTGATTCTATAATGGGCACTGATTACAACTGTACAACAAAAGTACATCTTGTAGAACACAAGCAAGTTGAGTCTACTCACTTCTTGAGAAAAATGGAAAGGAAGTTTTGTGCTGTTCTCATGGCTGTTTCATAGGAGTTTGTAATGAGGACATCCTGATCCACCTAAAAAGGAACAAATATGTAAACTGAATTTACATTGCAATTTATGGGACAGTGTATGTGATGTTCCTGTTGGATGAGGAGAAGCAGACTGGCAATCACTCTGGATTCTAATGAATATGAATAAAGTGTCTTGATTTTATAACTTAAAAACAGCTAATTTAGCCAGTTAACAAGTCTAACCAAGTATAAACGTGACTACAAATGACCAGACTCCAAACCATTGTTGGCTATGTGGCACAGGGTTAGATTGGCTATGGCTCCTTAAATAGGTTCTGACACACATTCAGTTCACACTTCCTACTCTACTCTCTGATATCTTGTTATCCACTTTCTTCTCTTCTTCTCCTTCAGGTGTTCCCCTCAACTTCGCCTCCATCTCCACCTGTCACAGCTAACTTTTAATCCACAACATTCCCTTTGTTGGCCCAGCATTCTATGACCTCACACAATTAGGCAATCTATATCGAATCTTAAATGAAACTGTTTTTAATATCAGTTTGTATTAAGGTGCTTACAATTTTCCTTCATGCCCCTCAAAGCAAGGAGAAACGGAAAGTAAGGTGGTGACCTTAATTTCTCCACCATGTAAGCAGTAAATACTTTGTACAGTCCTGTATATTATGCTGTTCTAGGTATTTGCCTTGGTCTTTCAGCTGGAAACTGGGCTGGGGAGGGATGTGTCCAGACAAAAAATCTACAGGAGGAGATGGTGCCACTCCTCCAGCAAACCTGTTTTCCCCCACCTTTTATTTACATTTACTGTATATCCTGCCCCTCATCTCAATAAATTCCAAGGCAGCTAAAAATATATTTAAAACAATAAAAACAAATAAAGTCAAAACACAAATCCAAAAACCAGAAAAGAAACCAAGCAAAAATCACAATATAGTTGCAGTAAACAGCAACTGTTCTTCTTTCTTGGAGAAAGAAGATCTGGGCATAGATATCTGTGCCTGGGTCATCTTGCAGTGCAGTGCAGTCTACATAGGGCTGCCCTTTAAGAGTATTTGGAACTGGTGCGGACTGCTGATGGGGTCTTGTGGGAGGGAGCATATTACTCCTATACTGCAGGAGTTACACTTGACCACTCATTGGTTTCCAGGCCCAATTCAGGGTGCTGATTTCTTACCTTTTAGATCCCTCTGTGGTTTGGGCCCTTGGTATCTGTGTAAGACTACCCATACATTAAGATATTCTGGGGACACTTGCTTCATGTGCTATTGCTAACTGAGATCAGGTTGACATGTATGTGGGACAGGGCCTTCTGCCTTATCTGCAGTGGCCCCTCAGATGTGGAACTTCCTACCAGGGATGTATGGGAGCCCCCCTTTCTCTTGGTCTTTAAGGGAATATTGAAAACCCACCTTTCCTGTCAGGTATTGGGCTCTAGGGGAATGTAGCTGCTGCACCAGAAGGAAATGTGCAAAAGTACTTGTGGCTACAGCAGATCTGCCCCTCCAGGGGAAGGGCCAGATCCCAAAAGCACCCCAAACTACATACCTTCAAACATCTAAATCGTATCTTACCTTCTTATTTGATTCCTCTTCAGAATTATCCTTCTCACCTGACGGGAGGTGCACAACACACTGAATAAGTTGTAGCACTAATGCAGTCACCATCTGAATATACATAGGTTCTCCATCAGTATCACTGCTGTTCAATCTGTTGGGGGGAAAAACACACAACTAAGCTATTTACTATTGTCAAAGGTGAATCACAACAATGAAATCACAACAAATGTTCAACTACCTTTAATTATTCGGAGTACAACTCATACATTAAAAACAGCAGGATCTGCTGTTGCATTCATAGGTAAAGGTAAAGGTGACCCCTGACAATTAAGTCCAGTCGTGTCCAACTCTAGGGTGTGGTGCTCATCCCCATTTCAAAGCCAAAGAGCCAGTGTTGTCTGAAGACGCCTCCGTGGTCATGTGGCCAGCATGACTCTCCTTGCCGCAGCGTGTAGCATGCAGCTGGAACACGGAGCGTTGTTTACCTTCCCGCAAGCGGTACCTATTTATCTACTCGCATTAACATGCTTTGGAACTGCTAGATTGGCAGGAGCTGGGCCAAGCAATGAGAGCTCACCCCGTTGCGGATTCGAACTGCCGACCTTGTGATCGACAGCTCATGGTTCAGCGGTTTAACCCACTGTGCCACCTGCTGGCCTGTTGCATTCATATCACAGAACAAATTCCACTGCATTCATATCACAGAACAAATTCCACAAAATACAGAGGACACATAGCCCAGGGGTGTCCCCATGTGATCACTAGGCTCTCCCAGCACCTCGGCAGTTCACCCCTCTTGTTTTGTCTCTTCCCCTGTACCATTCCTCACCTTCTGAGGCTTCCTTCTGTCTCTCCCTCCCAGCGCCTTGGCAGAAGTGGTGTTGCTGAGAGGGCAGCACTGGGAGAGCCCAATTATCACATGGGATGCCCTTTCAGCAGTGACACTGCATCAGAAGCAGCACTACTGAAAGGGTGGCTCGCATGGTAATTGGGTTCTACCAGCTCCTTCCATTCAGCAGTGCAACTTCTGCCAATGCATCACTTTGCAGCTCAGCAGCTGAGAGCAGCTGATGGTGGTGCTGGGATAGCCCAATTATCATTGAAACTGGATAAAGAGATTCCGCGGGCGATATCCAGCCCATGGGCCTTATGTTTGACACCCCTGCCATAGCCGATAAAAGTTATCACTTTATTTTGAATCGTAACATATTGACAAGAATGCTTGAATTAACATTATCATGAAATGCCTGTTACCTACCATTTTGAATAATAATAATATAGTTTTTATTGCACACTTCCTTCAAGGAGCTTAGGGTGGTGTACATGGCTTTCATAATCTTAACAGGAGACAGGTTGGGCTGCCAGGTAACAACTGGCTCAGGGTCACCCAGTGAACCTCATCGAAGAATGGCGATTTGAACCAGGATCTCTCCAGTTCAAACCCAACATATAACAGTCAATATATAACACTGGTTCTTTATTGATAGGTAGTTAAACCATAGGACTAAAAGGTTTAAAGAGAGCTGAGGAAAATGTCTGCAAGGTATTCTCCATCTGACATTTGGGATGTTTGGTTCTTCCCAAAAGCCACAGTGCTCACATCGGTAAAATCCCTTTGCAGTCAGTCTCAAATCAGCTAGATAACATATTGACAACTGTCCAAGGGTGAACTGTGAAGCTTGGAAGTACAGAGCACAAGCCAGAAGGAGGGCTTGCACTCAGAAGGGAAACATCTCAAGAATGGAAGGTTCTAAATATGAATAGAACAATATTGTAAAGACCCTTATCAGGCCTAGGATGGCCTGCCTGCGTAAACCACCTTGAATAAAATCTGATGATGAGAAAGGTGATATATAAATAATTAAATAAATAAATCCAAGCTCTATTGTTGTATACATGTTTTAATTGTGTATAGTCATCTGAAAATCACCATCAACAATGTTCAGCTTGCTTAAACTGATTTCAGGAGGAGATACTTCAGCACGTAGAAAATTTCATCCCACACTCCCAAACACACACAGAAGCCATCTAAAAGAGCCATTGTTTAGTTCTGTATATTATTACCTAAAGTTTCTCAAACTCCTTTTGCTGGTTGGTAGCCTTGCAAGTGAAGTGAAAATTTCTTCTAGTATCAATTGCCTATGCTTTTCATATCTTGAGAAGACCTGTTCAAAAGAGTTCATGAAGTGGTTTTTAAATATATATTGCTTATATTGTACTTCAAAATATAAAGATTTAACAAATGCAGTTTGTTGGGGTTTTTTTTTAAACACACAGTCTCTTCTTCACCAACAAAACATCTTATCAGCTGGATAAAAATGTTTTTATTCAAGTGAGATTTAAAACATCTTTAAGCATCTCTTTTTAAAATAAATTGGTTTAACATCAAAACTGAATTGGATTCAGGGCACAATCCTACCCAGCCGCTAGGCTGGTGTAGGATGACTGTGCCGGCCCAGGACCATTTCAAAAGCTGCCGTAAGGCAGTTGCACCGTGCCCACGCTGGTGCAGAGGCCTACGCTGGCCCCCTGCAGGCCGGATTCGGATGGCATGTGGCGCAGGTAAGCCACGGCTGAGCCACGTGGCACAGGGGCGGGGGAGAGGGCATTCCAGGGGTGTTTCAGGGTGAGTGTGGGTGGATCGGGCCCGGATGGGGGTGGGATCAGCAGCAGCAGCGCATGACGTATCCTTTCGCCCTCCCATGTCCATTTCCCCTGACACAGGCCTCCTGAACGTATGCCAGCTAAATAGCTTTCAATGGATCCAAGGAGACCTGTTCAGGTGGCTGGGGCTTTACCCGGGGTAAAGGAACAAACGTTCCCTTCCCCTGAGGTAACCTCCAGCCCGTCTCTTCGCACCCTGGATGCAGCGTTGGCTACACTGGCCATGGTGCAGTGCCAGGCGTAAAGTTAGGCAGGATTGGGCTGCCCGATACATAATTTCTTAAAACTGAAATTATGATCCTAAGTGAAAGGCTGCTTTTGTTTGTAAAGACCATGAATCATTCCTGTACTTGATACTGAGGGGCAAGGACTGACAAGTCAGCACATCCATCTGGGTGATTTTTAACTCCTATTTTATTCCTGGTAACTAACTGAACTCTGGAACTGCTCAGCATTAGTACTGTAACTGTAAATATGCATGATTACCTATCAAACAACATTAATAGTTACCATGTATCTCATGGAGAATAGTAATCTGCCCCAAAACTAATTGTCTACAAAATTTGAATGTAATTGTCTACTAATTGGCACCTGTCTACAAAAACCAGTCACGACTTCAGGTCACAAGAGACCCTAATTGCAAATATTTTGAAGAAATCATTCTTCAAATAAAACAAAAAGTAAACGAAACGAAAAGTGCAACAAATACAGAATAGAACAACAAAAGAGAAGAAAGGCCTGGTTGTAAGAATGAAGTAACACTGAATCAATATTGTGTTTGGCTATAATCACCAATTAGCATGCACTTTTATTTAGGTGGGATCTAATTAATAAACAGAACATTTTGATTTAAACTACTCATTTAAATCACCTTGATTTAAATGAATCCATCCTGCAAAGAGACTAAGAATTCTTGACCACAATACTAACGTTAGAGATGTCACTCAAATCCAGAAATCCTCACCTCCACCTTGCTGTTCCCTATATTCTGCTCTCCACTGGTCCACTCACCTTCCCCTCCCACTAATTCCTAGGATCCCTAGAGATAGGAGTAGGAGATTGTTCCTCAATGTCCCTCATCACCCACACAAATAAGGACTGCAATCTTCTAATCCTTAAAAGGCCTGTTGAGGCGAGGCAAGATTTTGTGGCTAGCACTGATGAAGACTGATGAAAAACAGGAGACACCAAGTGAGGGTCAGCTCAATTAAGAACAGCTGAAGGTATCCCCACCTTCCACCCACCTCAAGAATGCAACTTCCTCACTTTTAAAGGCCTGACAAGATTTTGTGGTCTGCCAGATGACAACTGATCTATCAATAAAAGTAACAGTGTGAAAACCCAAACTCTAAAGAATGTTTTCTTATAAACTAACAGCTAAGGAGCTCATTCCTCTAGCTATTGAGAATGTAACTGATGGACTGTTAGTGAAATTTGAGAGTTAAGAAAAATCCCCATTGAAGGGATAATACAGTGGACCATTTTTATTCACGGGTTCAGGATCTGCAGATTTGACTAACCATGGATCCCAGACCCGCAAGGGTCCACTGTAATACGCTTACAAAAAAAAAAAACCCTAGGGAAAAAGCAGCGTTTTTTTTTAACCTTTTGGAGTGAAACCGCTGTGTGTTGTTGTTGTAAACAGGCTGAAATTGCACTCCGGAAGCCTCTTCCGGGTCTCACGACTCCCCTCTCCCAAGGTCTCCCCAGAATGCTTTGCAAAGCATTTTGGAGCTATTTTGGGAGAGGGAGGGGAAGTCACGTGACCCAGAAGAGGCTTCCGGAGCGTGATTCCAGCCTGTTTACAACAAGAACACGCAGCGGTTTCACTCCAAAAGGTTAAAAAAACCTTTTTCCCCATTGTTTAAGCGTTTTATACATGGACCCCAGTATACACGGATCCTCGCTATCTACGAGGGGGGGTCCGGAACGGATCCCCCGTGGATAGCGAGGGTCAACTGTAGTTGCCTCCACTGAACTTGGACTAGAATTGGTACCTTCCAATTGGTTGGACTAGAATTGGTACCTTCCAATTCCAACATTCTAGGACTACAATTCTATTGCCAACACTGTACCAAAAATGTCTTTGGTACAGTTAAAGTGCACTATTATGGGTTAAGAGACAGATTAGGAGTCTTCCACTCCCCCCTCCCACCCCCTATCATTATTTGTTTGTTTTAATACCACCACCAGAAGTCATTAGTTTCTAAAAATGAGATACTGGTTAAAAAGGTATGCTTACTGCAGTGACTAGTTTGATGGCACATAACTGAAGTTCACTGACATTTTCTACAAAAAAGGGTGTTATCCCCATTGAGGAAACCTGTTAACAGAAGACAGACAATGATTATACTTGATAAACTGATATGAAATTGTTTTTAACACAGAATAAGCCCTCTGGCTACCACCTTCCACTTCTAATATTTGCTGTAGCTTACAACTGCAATTAAAAGAATCAGATGAAATCTTAGATGCAAGCCAGCACACCTCATCTCTGTGTTACTTTGTGGTATTCCTATTACTTGCAGATTAGACTCAAATAAATGAAGTTAGGAGGATACTGCAATCATACCACGTTCTTTTTAAAGACAGGATTGCACAGAAAGCCTCAGCAGGCAGCACATGCTAGAGAGCTGGATATGCTCAGAAGGTCATGGATGTGGCAAGAACATTGGAAAGGGAGAGAACTTGCAAAGTTATGATAGTCAGTTACATATTTTCTCCACTTCCAAAGCAGGTCCTTCTATACACCTCTCTAAACTATGTATTCTGAATATTAACTATTTTCCATGTTATGCATTTGTATGGAATTCGATCAAACTTACCTGAAGGATAGTGGTGTCAGTAAGAAGCTGGATCTCCAGTAATTCGGCCAAACTGCTAACAATATCACAAACTTTGTTGTACAACATCACTATTACTCTCTGTTTGTGGGTGGAACATTTGGCACGCTTTGCTTTTGAGCTTAATACACCACCTAGAAAATGTTAAACAAAGTTGTATTTTCTAGAATGTTAGCACCATGAGATACACAACTCTTTAGTATCTTACAATGGCTCCTCTCTCTCTCTCTCTCAATAATCAAAAGGAAAATATCAAAATGACTGTATGTAAGTGGGGGGGGGGTGGATTTTCTGAAGAGGGTTCTTACTGAGGTTTCTATGCTATGGGCAGCCCAATCCTGTGTAAGAATACCCGGCCTAAAGGGCCGGCCACGGTATTCTTTGGCCATCCTGGGCTGCCCTGGGGCAGCCAGGGAGGGCCGCAGGAGAAGGGGACACTCGTCCTCATCTCCGCATGCAAGCTGGTTGAGGCCCTATGGGTCTCCTCGAATGCATGCCAGCATTTGAACTGGGGAGGTAAGCCAAACAAGGCCAGGAGAAGGCTTGGGATATTGGTGGAGCTCGCCGCCGATATCCCTGCCCGATTCACCCAATAGCCACCCTCCCTCGCCACATGGTCCACCCTCCCCCTGACGGTGCAGGGCTTACCTTCCTTGGTGAGAGTAGGGACAGTCCACCAGGGGAGTGAGGGCTGCTGGCCTTTGCGCCGGCAGCCCTTACTCCAAAGTAGTCACAAAGGCGCTCCACCGCTCTAGAGTTACCCAGAAACGCACCATAAAGCATATTAAATTGTACTAAATCAATGCTGCATCTAAAAGGCTGGTTCCAAACAAAGATTAGAGGCAACTATAATAGATATCAACGCCCAACACACATTTTGGTGCCTTAAAAGTTAGACCTATTCTTGGATATATTTGGGGCGCTGATTCCAAAAATGGCATCAGTTTTGCCCTATCAGCTCTAGTTTTGTAGGTATGGCATAACCACCTTATATGCTGATTCAACTGGTCGTCTGTCAAATTTTGTGGTCAATCGCACAATCCGCTATTTTTGATATGATCTTGACAAATATTGATGCTATTTATATTACATACTATTAAAACAAGCACACATTACAAAATCTGTTTATTTCAACCCAAGAGCATGCTAACTGGGCAAGAGGCACTTTTTCAATTGGTGCTCCTCTTATATTTAGCAGGGGGAGAGTAACTGCCCCCCTTTCACCCCAGCACAGTCTTTTTTCTGGTGGCTGTTGCTGGTGGTGTTCTGCATCTTTTTAGATTATGAGCCCTTTTGGGACAGGGAGCCATTTAATCATTTGATTTTGTCTGTAAACTGCTTTGTGAACTTTTTGTTGAAAAGCGGTATATAAATACTAGTAATAGTAACAGTAACAACATCACATTGACTTACAGCACAATCATGCGCAGGATGCGGCAGCCGGCCTAAATGGCCGGCTACTTTATCCTGCGTAGGATGTGAGCCTCACCGGCACGGGCCGAGCTCACCTCAGGGGAAGGGAACATTCGTCCCCTTCCCCCGGTGTAAGCCCCGGAGGTCCCAATGGGCCTCCTCGGATGCGCACCAGTTCTGGAGCTGCCACACAACCGGGGAGGCCGTAAGGCAGGCCAGGCCTGGGAAGGGGCTCAACTTATTGGTGCAACCCAGCACCGATATCCCCATCCCATCCTGGGCTGGCCAATGGCCCCCTCCCATTGCCACTCCTTGTCCGCCCTCCCCACGCCCCTGTACCGACCGGCGCAGGCCTTACCTGCGTCGGCCAGCGCAGGTCCAGGTAGATGGCGGAATAAGCAATGCTGGCCTCCATGCCAGCGCTGCTTACTCCAGAGGAGTTGCAAAGTGCTTTACCGCACTTTTGTGACTCCTTAGGCCAGAGGTGCAAGAGCTCTGCCAGCCTAAAGTTAAGCAGGATTGGACTGTTAATTGTGCTTTTAAAGTTGCAGCGACTTTTTGTAAGGTACTGTACTGGGGGACCACTGCTATGGTATATGCGGATCGTTGTTTAACGAACCGTCATTAACCGGGGGACATCTGAACAATTATATTTCAGCATATCAGCATCTAAGGTGGTTATGCTGTATTTCCAAAACTAGCGCTGATACGGTCAAACTGATGCCATTTTTTGAATCAGTGCCCCAAATATACCCAAGAGTAGGTCTAACTTTCGAAGCACCAGAACATTTTTGTTGTTGTTGTTGGGCTGTGAGTTTAATAGAAACTTTGGGATAAACCTATATGCCCTTAATAACTTTGCTTGGTTTCCATAAATTACAAATAATATACCTATTAATTCTCATACTAACCACCATGCGGATCCAATCGATAAACAGGATCATACTGAGGATAAAGTGTGTTCTGCAAATGAAATTTAGTGTACTGAATAACTCTTTCTATTACATCTTCAATATACACAGCTTTGGGCATGTTGGGTGATGTCATGATGTTGATAGCTGTAAGACAGGCATCTGCAGATTTTGTGACTCTCTCCATGATCAAGTCTCTCCACAATCTTTCTTCATCTTCAGTATCATTATTCTACAGAAAAAATCAGAGTGCTAATTTTAAAAACATTATTTTAAAAAAAGTATCCACAGAAAGCAACTCTGAATAAACAAATCTCTCTAGTTAATGCAACAACAGTTAATTAACAAGTCCACAGAAATTCAGTTTCTTTTAGTAATCTTTGCTTTGAATAAATTTAATTCAATTTCTATGACCAGCCACATGATGGCAACAATGTGTAAAGTTTAAAGAAAAAAGAGAGAAACTAAGAATACAAGAGTTACCAAACAGAACACAGTGTACTAGTTTCTTGGTTAAAAACTAAAAAACAAAACATTCAGAATAAACTATTCTTGCATATCCCAACAAAAATACAGGCACACTCCACACACTATTAACATTTTACAAATTACTAGTACAAATCTCAAAACACTATATATTGTTAAAAACAATACAAATAGTGATGCAATTTCAAAAACATCAAAATTACTGAAAGTTGATCAAGAAACTACTCATTTAAAAACAGAGCCATCCAAATTAGAACTCATCTACAGCTGAAGCAGTTCTACATCCAAAGCAAAATATTAAAATGTCAACGTCTCCAAGAGGTAGAAAATGAAATATAATTATACCATCATCAATTTGAACAACTCACATGGTTAAGTAAGGTAGAAAGCTTCGCACCATCTTGAATATTCTTTTCCAAAATGTTTAGGACTTTCACTGTTTTTTCTGTTGAAAGCTAAGAAGAAAAGAATTCATCCAACCAGTTAGCTTTCACCAATAGAATTATCCTCTCTAAGCTGATGTTAAATTTAAACTGATCTTGACAAAAAGAATCCAACATCGTTCATCCTAAAATTCACAATCTACTTCAGGGGTTCTCAACCCCTTCCCTGCCAAATATCACCTCCGGCACCACCCTCCTGCTGTGTACCACAAGAAGTGACTGGCGATGGCATCATCCAGGTTTTCGGAGGCCAGAAAATGCATGTAGGAGGAGGAGGGCCATTCTCAGTGATCCCGAGAGGCTTGGCCAAAGGCAGGAGCCTCTCGGGAGCAAAACGCACCCCTGAAAGCGCCGTGTCAGAGCTTTCGGGGTTCCAGTGGTCTGGCAGTCCAGGTACAACCAGCAGTTGGCCAAGTACCACTGGTGGTACTAGTACCACTGGTTGAGAACCCCTCTACTTCTTGCTATTGCCAAGGCAGAGAATAAAGGACTCTAAAAGAGATGGGAAAAGCCTTCTGGTACAGTTTAGGGTTAGTCTTAAAAAAATACTAATAATCATTTGCCTCCTTGTGAGGCAAACACATCACTCAGAATCTGGACTATTGAGTCAAACAAGCAGAAAAAAATGACAAGATGCTAAACGAGCGTGCACATAAAACTGTCATTTTTTGGTCTGTCTCAAATATATTCAAGGTCAAAAGAGGTTCTTAGAGCTTTTCCAAGCCAAATAGGTTTATTAGAGATTCCCTTCTTGAACAAGCCAGTGTTATATTTTTTTAATTTTATGGCAGCAACAACTTACTCTGTCCATAATGCCCATTGCCTTGATTTTAGCAGATTCACTGCCCAATTCACTAAGTTGATGTTTTCCCAGTAATAATTCCTGAGGCATTTCATCATCATCACCTAGTAGGGGGAAAAATATATATTTATTGCACCAGTAAGACAGCTACAGCAGAAATGCAGTCTAGAAAACTTATTTTCCAAAAATCTAGGTGACATTAGCTATAACAAACCACTTAGCCCCAAGCAGTCACACTGAAGACTCAGCTGATACCTACAGGGCAATATTAAGGTATAATATAGAACTGTCATCCATGAATTACAGCCTCAAGACTCTGTCTTCAAATAAAATTATATCCTAACACGTACTTCAAAGCATTTTAAACAAATTTGTTGAAGCTGGTAGATGTTATGCTAGTCAAAAATTTGGATGGGGTGGGGGGGATAAGAAGAAAAATTTGGATGGGGTGGGGAAACTATGGAGTTCGCCCCTATCCACAGTTTTCACATATCCGCGGGGGGAGCTGGAACATATCCTGCGGATACAGTCCCCCCCCCCCCCCGTATGTTAAAATATTAAGAGAACATGGGCTGATAAAATGTTACCACCTTACTAACTTGGCCTTTCTCAACAACACTCTGACAACTCAATTATCTCTCATATTCTCAAATGGAATAGCTTTTCTGCTGGTTGCAATTATGATTCTTTCTGGGGCTTGTAGTCAATAACTATGGGGGAGGGAGCTTTCTATTGGTAGAACCAAGGGGACACCAAGCCATGCTAAAAGGACATACGGTATGTACTATAGTGTAGAAATTAAAGGAATTTCATTCAAAGAAAATTAGGTATTTACCAAATGCAGTAAAATCCATGTCTTCCAAATTGTCCAAAATATTTTCTACTGAAGCACTGAACCTCTTGAATGTAGAAGAATCCATCATTTCTAATGCAAATGGAAAGTATAATATATTGGAATCATGTGCAATGCATAACAGTAACCATCAAGGACATTAGAACTAAAAAAAAACTTACCTTCAGGCGTTAGCTTTGGTTCATAAGCTTTTCTCTTCTTTTGTTTTTCTTTTTTCTTCATTTTTCTAGCCACTTAAAATTATAAAAAAATGAAATATTTATGGCAAAATGCTTTCTTCTGCAGCAACGTATTATAGCTGTAACATGACATTTGCAAGTGTCTTTTGGGTTTAATCTATTAAATCATTCCAAAATTGGACCAGTTTTAACTTTGACACATTTTATTTTTTCAGTAGAAGTGGTGGCACTAAGTATATTAGCAGAGTGATAATTACCCTCACTGAGGCTAGGAGGAGGAGAATAATCATCCATCTCTGAATCTTCTGGACTACGGTTTCGATACCGACTGCTTCCAGAGCTCCTCCTTCCTTCGTGATAATGGCTACTCTTTCTATGATCTCCAGATGCTCGTCTGTCATGCTCTTCGTATTCCCAAGCTTTATCCACATTTCTATCTTTTTTATGCCTTTTCCGGGAAGCTGGAAATGAACATACCATTATGAATGCTGATTTCAAATTAAAAGAATGTCCACACATCTTCAGCGATAGGTGATGTGCAGCACAATCCTATCCCCTTTCTGTTCTGGGGCCTCCCGTTCTTGCTGCACTGCTGGTTACACCAGTGGTGTAAGTTGGATAGGTTTGCACTGTGAGAAAACACACTCCAACTGGTGTCTTGGTACCCTAGCAGCCTTAGAAGACCAACTGATCAAGAATAATTTGCTGAACCTTACTGAAAGTTTTCGGAAGAACAGCATCTTTCTGTTCAATATATGGAAATACTAAAGTTCATGCTTTTGTTTCTGCCACAAAATTGCTTGTTTTACTTCTGGTCTTGAGAAGTGTAGTGCTTTGCTTTCTGGTTTTCATCTCTATCACCTTAAACTTTTGGGCTAGAACCCAATGTAGTTATATATTCATACAGGCAAGAGACAAATGCTTTCAGCCTAACCCTCCTTTTTGGATTTTGGCTGAAATTCCCACTACTGAAGATTTATTTATTTTTAATGGAAAAGCAACAATATCACAGAATGTGCAAGCAACTCTCACATGTGCATGCATCACTTCTTTGAATCCTGGTCTCAATGTCCATCCAAAATTCTACTACTTGAATTATATATCTTGCTCACTGTACAAACATGTTGTGCTGTCTCCTTTATTGTTTTCATCATTGGCTCCTGATCATATTTTGTATTCAGTGTAAGCTTTTGGTTCTCACTTTCAAGATCTCAAAAACTGAGCTCTCTCATTTTTTAATCTACTTCATAGTGCCAGACAGGGCTCTGAATCCATCTGACCCTCTTTTTGTCTCCATCATGAACACACTAAGGAAAGCCACTGCATCTCAGCCTCAGTTCCCCAGTTGCAACAGGAGATAATACCTACTTGGTTTACAGAGCTATTGCATGGAGTACAGCAAGGTAACACGTTTGAAATGGCTTGCTCCTAGAAAGCATTATACAAATGGTAACATCTTCCAATCTTTCAGATTGGTTCCTTGAGAAGGTTTCCGGAAAGAAGGAAACGAAACGTTGGAGTGAGACTACTGGGCTGTGAGTTTTAAATAAATTTTCTGTCTGTCTTGTGAGCCCCAGCAACGGAAGACACAAGCGGAATTGATTTTTGTTTTTATTCTGGCTGTCCTGTTAGCTACTACATGGCTATTTTACCCGTAATTCCGAAATCGCTACAAGTAATCGCTGGCCATGAAAGTTTTCGATCAAAGATCATTATACAAATGCTAAGTGGCATTATTATAAACCATATATTAATTCTGATATTTTTTTTAGAGTGTAATACTTTCCCTATGAAACTCTCTTGAGCCAGCCCAGATTAAATGACTTAGTTTTCATATTGTTTGAATATAGGATTCTCGTGACGAGGTCTCCCCATAGTGTACTGACGGCCTGAACCCTGCTAAGTGACAAGGAGAAAGGTTTTTCTGAAGGGAATCTCTCCAGGACTTGCTACACAACACCAGCATTCCTCAGACAGCCTACTGTAGATTTGCAGTACTGTTTCTCTCTCAACATGTATGCATAGAGGGGCATATCCAGGTCTGAAAGGGAAAGCAGTTAAATTTTGTTCCATGTCCTAGTTGTTCTAGGGACTTCAACACCTGAAAATGTACGTTATTTAGCTTCTGGCTTGCTGTGCTGCCTCTGGCTCTATTGCAGATACACTGAACAGCTGTTTATTAAGTCATACATACTGTATGGACTAGTGCCATATGCTTTGCAGGCACACAGCATGTACTGTACTCTTTCTGAGTTTGAGCTCTTTTCTATTCTGAGCTGTCTGCACTGGCACAGGCCACCTTGACTTCAGGCAGGTGAACTGATCCTTACTCCTCTGGTAAGACTGATGGGGAGCCATCAAATACATAATCAAAAGAGCAATGCATTACCATTATAAAAAAGAGGGAACTCATCATGCTACTTACTTTCAAAAGCCTCTTCACTGTCATTGTCTTCATCCGAACTGATTTCAGCATATTTTGGTTTTTCATTTACTGTGCTACGTTTACGTTTGTTCATTTTCACTCGTTCACAAAGAGGCATAGTAGATTCAATTTCAGCTAGCAGTTCTGGAGGTAATTCCTTTAACACTGACTGATCTATGCTACCTATCAATGAAGAGTAAACTAAATGAATATAAATCTATGCACAATAAATATTTGCAGATTTACATTAAAACCCATTTTTACCCTGCTTTTCATTGTGTAAAATATTACAGTAGTTTGCAACACACCGCAATAGCCATAAAAATACATTTTTCTTAATCTAAAGTACGAAGTGTTGGCCGAAATAGAAACTGGGTATTCTCCTCTACTGAGAAGATGCCTACTTGGTAGATTATTCAGACACAAAAGTACAGCATTTTCTTTGCAGCCACCCATTCTTCATTTTGTATTGGGGTGTGTGTGTGTGTGTGTGTGTGTGTGTGTGTGTGTGCGCGCGCGCACGCACACACATGCGCATGACTGTTGAAGAAAACTTGGAAGTCATTTTCCTGTTTATAGAGTCAGTTATTTTGATAAGATTCAAACACCCTGCCTATAGCAGAATTCTTCATGCACAACCCATCTACATGCAAGCAACTTTTGTAACACTATGTTGTAAGCAATTACAACGAACACCATTCCTATAACATTTTCAAAGCAGCAATTAAATAGCATAATGATGATGTCATTTCATAGAAAGAATTTGATGCTTCTTCCGCCCTACATTCCTCTGCTGTTGTATATATCCGTACTGAGCTGTAGCATATCATTGTATATACAAGGGCCTTTCCCTACATGTGTTCTCATTAATATCTCCAACTCTTATATATTTTTCCCCCAACCTTCCACCCCCGCAGAGGCCACCAGGGCAACTTTATGCCCGTGAAGGAGTACCCATCTCCCCTTCAAGTAACAGAATACAATACATCAGTGAAGAGATGCTGATATACCTTCTTGTTTGGGGCCAGAAAATAAGCTTTTCACAAGACCATCTCTATTCCACTGTGACCACCTGATGCATACTTCCACACCTTACATTTATAAAGTAGATACTTGAACTGCTGAAAATGTTTAAGACATTTGTCATGAGGTAATAAGAAACTGTATTTTCAAATTTAAGATGATGCCCCAAATATAAGCTGCAGAATAAGAACCATCTAAAATAAACTATACTATGGAGTCGCATCTTACACAGGGCTTAGGTTCTAAAGTCAGCATGTAAGGCAAATCCCCATTTCAAAGGCGAAGAGCCAGCGTTGTCTGAAGACGCCACCTTAGTCATGTGGCCAGCATGACTCTCCTTGCCACAGCGTGTAGCATGCAGCTGGAACACGGAGTGCTGTTTACTTTCCCGCAAGTGGTACCTATTTATCTATTCACATTAACATGCTTTGGAACTGCTAGGTTGGCAGGAGCTGGCCAAGCAACGAGAGCTCACCCCGTTGCGGATTCGAACTGCCGACCTTTCGATCGACAGCTCATGGTTCAGCGGTTTAACCCACTGCGCCACCCGCTGTATGTATATGTACGTATGTATGTATATACATATATATACACACACACACACATATATATATACATACATATATACATACATATATACATATATTTGTATTTGTATTTTTCTAAACCAACATGGTGTAATATTGGAAAATTCTTAAGGGCCCTGTTCAAATCTCCAGAATTTCTTTCTGTAGTCACCTGGAGATTGATGTCGATTCCTGGAGACTCCAGGCCAATTCTGGAGGGTTAGCAACTGTAACAGAACAATAATAATTCTACACATTAATTCTTCTTTTCAAATATAGCTGTAAAGGGGTCAGCTCTAGCGATTTTGAGATTAATGAAATGTTCACCTATAGAGTTTAAATGCAGGATAGAGAGTTTCAAGTCTAAAATGAGGACTGTGTTTCTAGGGCTAGTGACTACTATATATACAATAATTGCTCCTCTGCAGAACTGTTGCCTACATTGCCATTTTTTTCAATCTAACAGACTGCAATTATTAGCAGATTGAAAATTAGTAATTCATTCTTTTACATTTAGTTCACAAAGATCTTAATACACAAAAACCAATGTTATAGCAACTAAAAATAACACATTTTTACGTCTTTAACTCAGTGTTTCTCAAACTATTTAGCACCAGGACCCACTTTTTAAAATGACACTCTATTGGGACCCAGCTAGCTTTACAAGATGCTCAAACATTTACTGGTATTTCCCTATAGTTACATAAGCTTGCAAACTTCAGGAGCTCAGTTCCTTGCAAACTGCAGGAGCTCAGCTGTATGCAGGGTAATTAGCTATCTTGCATACTGTAGGAGCTCATCTCTTTGAAGGGCAATTAGCAGCTATCTGATTTTTGAATAGCCTCAGGGCTTGTGGCAATTACCGTATTGTCCCGAGTATAAGATGTACCTGATTATAAGACGCACCCTTAAAGTTTGGTGCTATTAAAAAAAATTAATTAAATCACTGGCATTAAATTGCAACAGCCTGATTATAAGACGCACCCCTAGTTAAAAAACTTAAATTAGGAGAAAAAAGTGAGTCTTATACTCAGACCAATACGGTACTTATCTGATCTTTCCATTCACCTGGGACCCACCAGAAATCAGGATGCAACCCACCAAGTGGATCCCGGCCCACAGTTTGAGAAACACTAATTTAACTAATTAAAACTCCACATCCCATGGTGCCGTCCATGTCATGTTATGCCATGCAAGGAATTTAAAAAATTGCAGTTAATTTAATCTCTGATAAAAGATCATTGAGCCCACAAATGAGAAAAATGTTCAGAGCTAGAGCAAGAATAAAATACAATATAAACTGGATATACTGAAATAGGTTTGTATGGCTGTTCATCCACTTACTAGATAGCAACAAATAAATTATTTTCAATTTCCAGGTTGTTGATACATTTATTTCAACTGTTAGTACTAGATAACTGAAAAATCGTATACAGATGCATCACATTTGATAAATGAAAAGTAGGCTGATCTCTACTCCAGTTGTTTAAAAAAAAGATGAGCTGACCTTTATAAAGGGTTATTCAAAAAGGATGATGCAAAAGTACAGCTGATTTATTCTTAAATGAACTGACATACCACAACCAACATGACACGAGAAGACAAAAAAAAAAACTGTCCAAGTTTCACATGTGCATTACAAATATTCGATGTGGGCACTGTTGGTGACACGACAGAAATCAAGATGATAGTCCAGTTCTGTCCAGACACATCCCAGCATATTCTCGGATAGAGATTCCACTGCATCGGAGATGCATTGTTTCAGGTTGTTCAGTTGTTGTGGCAATGGGGACAGATACGCAATGTCCTTGATGAATCCCCATAAAAAGAAGTCGCAGGGTGTTAAATCTGGCGATCATGGAGGCCAGAGAATCATTGGCAAATCGTCATTCCTAGCACGGCTAATCCAACGCCCTGGTAGGGTGTCATCGATATCTGAGGATATGCTGGGACACATTTTCGCGAAAACCGGAAGTGGTCTAAAATCGCCATTTTTCTGCGATCTGAAGATTGGGGAGGCCTGTGCAGGATCGCACAGGCCTCCTCGCACCCCACCCCCGAAGCCCTGGTAACCGACGAAAACCCGTTTCAGCCCCTTTTTGGCAGTGGCAATCCAAAGGGATTGCCACCATCACCATGCTGTCCCCGCCCCTTAAGGGGGCAGGGGGCAGTTTGTGGATACAATGGTGGGTCGCAACCCACCACCATGAGTACCACTGCACTAGCAGAAGTAGGAAGCATCAGCCACACAATGGGAACAGGGATTGGTGTTCATCATAACTTCATTACATTCTCCCACTATCAGAGCCTTGCAAATAAATACAAAAAAAGTACCAGTCCACAATATCTGCCAGTTCACCCATATCTCAGGAGAAGGGAGATGAAACATTAAGAGGCAGCAAGGCATGCATCAGGTAATAAGTGGTTAACAGCAAAGTTCCATAAGGATTTAGTTATAACCGGTTTAGTTTAGGCATACACAGTAACAAAAAATGTGCCGGGAATAGAATTCACCTTGCTAACTTTTGTGAGAAGGAGAAATGGATCCAAGAGAAATCGGAGACTCAAGTGAGTTCTGATTGATTGACAACCCCTTTCATCCCGCCCTCTCATCCAATTGGTGGCTGCAGTAGCTCCGCGTACTTGCCCCCTCAAAGATGGGCAACAAACAATTTCGCTTGTGCCAGAACTCAGCAGAGCGCAGCTGCTCCACGTTCAGCTGCTCTCTTCTGGAATGGTGACCACACAGCTCAGCACAGCTCCGCGCACGTCTGGGACACGCCAGAAATCATGTGGTGTGGGTCAGCCTTTAACGTTCAGGAGCCTCTCTAGTATGCAGGCTGCTTGCCTGCTCTGTGCTATAAACCAGCATGCTGGCTTATAGCGTTTTGGCTTGGTGCCAGCACTACCGTAGACTCCTTACTAAGGTACTGGGTGCAGGGGGCGCAGGGGATAGCTTTCCCCCCCATCCACAGATTCCTTGTAACCGCGGGGGGGGGGACCTATTCCTCTGGGCTATGGGTTAATACTGTATATAAACCATTTCAAACTATAGTCTGATATCGATTTCAAGTACCAGTATGCATGATTGTGATTGACACATGTTATACGACATAGATCACAGATTGTGGGTGGCTTTGCCATAGTCCTGTCCCCTCTCCCAACTCGGGGAAGAACTATATCATTAGCTCCAAGCTCAAGAGGAGGGTAGATTGTTATGCTTGCCAGAGTAGGGAGGGGCATTCACCATGGCAACGACTGCAAATGAATTCATTAACTTATGGAGACAACTTTCCTATATAAGCCCTAAACTTACAACAAAATACAACAGAGCTTCACAAACATCACCAAAACCCTTACATTACTCTAAACAGAGTATTGCCTAAGAACATGATACTATGTTGTTTATTATTGAGACAGTCAAATCTTAAGGCTGGTTTACACCTTACATTTTCACAGTGTAGCAGCTAAATTGATTTCATTATACCAAGCTTCAATTCATGTTTTGCCATGTTAGCATTATTGTGAAAATTGCAGTGGGCTAGCACCAATGATGAAAGGAAAAATGAGAATTGAAGCCCAATTCAACATTTCATAAACTAGATTCCATAGCAGCCCTTAATGAAAACATACCCCATTCACAAAATGCAAAACCAACATCTACAGTAGTTAAATATCTATGATCTTTTGTGGCAATCATGGTACACAAGTATAAATTCTCCAATACAAACAAATCCTAGTCTATTTACAATTTATTTTCAAACTATTCAATATTCAAAATCAATTCAACAAAACTAATTCATTTCCCCTTTCTACTCAAATTAACATCAGATAGAAACTGGCCGAACACTCCAAGACACAAAATATAATGGATAAAGCTTGAAGTCTTACCTTTGTTTGATTTGGATGACTTGTTCTTGTTAGGTTTGAAACAAGAGCTCCTAGATTTGTCTTCTCTGTCCTTAATAAATTTTTGTACATCATCCAAAGAAAGCTTCTGCAGAACAACAACTGGTTTAGCTCCTTTATTTAGATCCTCCACTAGTCCAATCTTCTCTACTTTGTCCTTCGGTTCACCCTTAATTTCCGATTTCCTTGCATCGTGCATAACATTGCCATCTTTGTCACGTTTGATTTTTGGAATAATAAAATGTTTCAAAGCCTCAGATCTTCCCCCCAACAAATAACTTGGAAACTCTGCTTTGCTGTCAGTGTGTGCTTTATTACTATCCATTTTGCTCTTATTACCATCTGTCCTTCGTTCATCTTTACTGTTGGGCGATTTAAAACCTGGTCTATCGGGTCTTACTTTACCAATATCACTTTTACTTTCTTGTTTAATACGAGGGCTGTCAGGTCTTGATCTCTGATCCCCAGAAGACAGCCGATCCCGTGACTCCCCAGACTCATGCCTGTGTTTTCTTTCTAGTTTTTCAGCTTTTGCACTATCCGATTTAATTCCATGTTTAGAATCATGATCACCTTTACTTGAAGACCTCAAATATTCAGGTCTTCTCAGTTTTGATGAATCTCCTCTATATCTCTCTGATTCACCCCTGTCCTCAGATTTTTGTTTAAGGTTATCGTGATCACGCCTTAGAGAGTCAGAAAGTGAACGTCCATCCGGCCTCTGCTTTAATGCATCAGTTCTTTCAGATTTCACCCTGGAAGGATCAGATTTCATGTCCATCTTATATTTAGATATATCAGGCTTCTTTTCTGAAGAGATTTTGCCAGAATCCCGCCTGTTGTCATGCCTGTGTTTTGGGGTTTCTGGTCTGCCTTCATTCCTCTGCTTTGGGGTTTCTGGTCTGCCTTCATTTTTCTGTTTTGGAGTATCCGGCCTCACTTCATTTTTCTGTTTTGGAGTCTCAGGTCTTTGCCTTATTTCCTGTTTGCCATTATTTTGTTTGCCCTCATTTTGTTTCACATCAATCTGCCTACCCTCATGCTTGCTTTCATGTTTAATTTCAGTCTGCTTGCTTTCACTGTGTTTAGTTTCTATCCGTTTACTCTCATTTTGCTGCACTTCTGCTGGTTTGCTCTCATTGTGTTGTATCTCCACCTTTAAACCTTCAGTATCTGATTTTTTCCTAGGGGTTTCAGGATGGTTTTCAGATTTTAGTTTAAGTACTCCAACGACATCCTCTTGAGGAACAAAAACAGAACCATCATTACACTGCTTTATCTCTTCAGGCTTTTTGATGATGTCCAAGTCCTGAGTTATAGTTGCCTGAGAGTCCGCTCGTCCTGCTTGATGAAGATCAATACTAACCATCAAGGCTGGCCTTGACCCATTTCCTGCAGAACCTGTCTCCTGAGAAGCTGGTTTATTTCCACCAATAGCACCTCCAGCTTCCTGTGGATAGGAATCTTGTTTTCGTTTCTTCAAAGGCTTATCTGCGGATCAAAGTAAAAATAAGTTAAGTGCTCATTGTGAGTTGAACTAACATATGAACACACCAAAATTGGTACATTTTAGTATATTCAGATTTAGAGTTGGATGTTTGTAAAAAAAAGTTAAGTGCATAAATTATAAAAAATAGTTTGAATAAAGTTTGCGTGACCCATCTATAGACAAGTAAGAACAAGTGAACATTTAACACCAACGTTCATTCAACATGTATTGTTAGAGGAATAAAGTGATAAAATAGATTTACTTTCTATTAACATGTTTGAGGTAGCATCGTACATTTATAAATATGTCACATGGGCATTTTCAATGAAGAAATGAACATTTCTGAATACCAGGAGGCTTGTATTCTGTGTGTGTGTGTGTGTGTGTGTGTGTGTGTGTGTGTGTGTGTATATATATATATATATTAATCTTGATGCATGCAATTTCAGAGTCAAACAAATATATTTTGTATTTTACAACGCATTTGCCCTTTATGAGCAAGTACACTTAAAAAAACCCCACAAAGTGACAGGTACATGGAAGTTGAGCCTGTATAGCTGACGCAAACCTGGGAATTCTCAACTCAGAGAAATGGTGAAGAGGGAAATTCAGAATGCTGGGTGTGAATCTGGTGACAAAAACGCTTGAAGTTTGTTAAGGGAGCTGCATGAGAGGGGAAAGGTAGCAGTTGCCTTGCTGGATCAGATCAAGGATCCATACTCCCTTAGCAGAAGAGGAACACTCCTCTCGCTCTGTAGCTCGCTCTGAAACACCAAGCAGCAGAGGGGACTGAAAAGAGATTGAAGATATAGAGAAGGATCAAAATCCATCTGGTGGGTAGGTTTCTCTTTCTCTGCAGGCCCCAATACCTGAAGGATGCAATGCGTCCTGCTCCTCAGCTGCTAAGCCCAATGAGCTGCTTTAAACTACTGCTTTAAGCTTGTTCAGAGTGAAGGAGGCAGAAAACCCTGGGAAACCCCTCCACACCATGGGATCTATGCATTACTTGAACAACTTAAGAGGTACTGCAGTGACAAACTGATCGGTGTTCTCAAAGTTCCCCTCCACAGTCAGACAGTAATTAATCTTGGCTTTTGACAAATCAGTTTGTAATATATTAAAGAAACTTATTTTAAGCCACCACATTTCTTGTACGTAACATAGAAAACCCAGTCATATTTGTGGTCAGTATCAAGACAGTTGTATTAAACATTCATTTGGTCCATTATTGAATATAAAAACCTTGTACATATAGTTGGCTTACATTAACTGTAATCCACAAATAAGAACTCAGCCAATTAGCCACATCTGGTGACCTGCCAGGTGCTTGACAACCCTCCTGTTTTCACACTCCCAGCAAGAAAGAAGGAAAAAAAGGAGGCTTGTCAAGCTGTTAGTGAGGACATTCAGTTTGGTGGATCACAAGTTGAACCAACCTGATACAGTATATATAATGCACATATAATGTACGTACGTATACCTCGTTTTTGCTTCTCTGCTATACATTTCTTTATATCACAAATGGGAAAAATGCCGTAACTTAACTTTCTAAATGACCAAATAGTTTACCAACTGAATTACATACCAACAGCTCATCAAAAGAAAGCTTTAATGATAGTGTGCTTTACTACACTTTATTATTAATGCTGACACACCAGAAATAAAAATTACATTAAGAAGTGCTGTTTAGTGAGTCAATAGGAGACAGAAGAACAGTGTCTTTTTAAGTAGTATATATTAAATCCACCTCCTGGTCAGAAGAGAAAGGACATGAGTAGTTATAGATACTTTCTGACAATTCTCTCTGAAGGGTCTTATCAGACTAAACTGAAGAATCATTCACACACATTCTCTCAGAAAATATAAACCTTGAAGCCCATATTATAATGTGGGAAGAGTAACAGGAACAACACTGCAACATGGACAAAAGTTAAATGGTCTTCTCTCTCTCTCTCTCTCTCTCTCTCTCTCACACACACACACACACACACACACACAAATAATTATGAGCATGCACTGGTAATCTTCAGTAATTCCTTATGAGTGGAATTCTGGATATAAACTGGTACTGTACATGTAGCAGATCTAGCAATCACTACAAAACCTTCAAAAAACATACTTTTTAAAAATGTAGAACATCCAGCTCCTCAATTCTGTGCATGAAAAGCAGTATACCAAGGCCCAGATGTGCACCAACATTGTTTGGGAGGGCCAGCTGGTTCACAACCTCCGTGTAAATTTTCATCCTCTCCAAACCGCATATATTTTGCCTTGAGTGTTCTGTTTATTCTGAGGCAAAGGCACAATATAAATAATTTAACTAAACTAACTAACTAGCCTTTTCTGATATTTAATTTAGATCTATATTTCTGTGGGTTAAGCCCATTGCTTCTCCTATCCTCAGTTGGTTAGGTCTGTCAGGACAGACCTTCAGTCATGGCTTTCATCTGTGCTGCATACAACAGTACAGTACTCTTTCATCCACAGTATTAATGCTGTTAGTACATCCAAAAACGGCATTGGCCTTTTTGGCATATTGGCTCACAATCAGTCTGTGACCTCCTACGACCCCCAATCTTCTGCTGAACTTATGCTGTCTAGCCAGTTATCCACAGTGTATATTCATACATCCCCCCCATGTGTAAGACTACATTGATCTTGCTAAAATTTCTTTTAGCAGTTCCATTCAAGATAATCCTGAATTTTAATTTATCCCCAGAAATTGTTTAAGCTCTCTTAGTTTCATATCATTCACAAAATTTCATTCACTGTCCACTTCTTGATCCCAAAAAATTAATGAAGACACTGAACAGAAACAGAAGCCACATTGACACATACACACTGCTGATGGATAACTGTCAAATTGTATGTTGATCCATATATCACTCTTCTTATGGACATTAATTTTCAATGCATACCAATTTTACAGCAGTGTCTTCTAGTTCACTTTCCCCAAGCTCTCTTGAGAGGATATTATGTGGCTAGGCAAAAAGTTTTATTAAGAACCAGACACACAACAATTCTGTTTTCATGCAGTGCAATCTTATGCATGCATGTCTACTCAGAAGTAAGCCCCACTGAGTTCAATCGGACTTACTCCCAGGCGTACAGGATTGCAGCCTTTGGCTTCTTATTTTTGTGACAGACAAGACAGCTAGGTCTCGCATAATTTGTTCAGAATAAAGCAATGGCAACTGTTAAGCTTTGTTCTATATACTGTTCTATATATTTACATTGTCTCAAAGTTTAATTACTACAGTACCTTTTTTGGTCTACATACGCCAAATTGGACCCACAAAGGGCTTTAGGAAAAATATAAACTATATTAAAAAAGGCACTATTTGCTATTCAGAAAATGCATTCCTCCATTCTAATATTATTAACAAGGGATTAAAATAAGAATTTTAGAATTCAGCAGTATTCTGACACTAAGATCAATATGTAACAATGAATTTCTAAACACACTTAATAAATGTTGCACTATTCATGAAGATAACTGTCAGGAACATTTCAGCAACTTTACTTTAGTAGATGTAATCAGTCAGTTCTCGTTATCCACTAGGGTTAGGTTCCTGAAAAACCTAGTGGATACTGAATTAGCGGATAACGAATCATTGACCCTATGGGGAAAATGGGGTTAGGTTCCAGGGGACCCTCTTCACCAGGGGAGTTCCATGGGCTGGGTGATAGCCCAGGACTAAACTGGTTGTAATGCATTATTGTAAGGTAATGTGAGAGCCCTGTTGTTGATGCCCCTATGCCAGAGTTTGGCATCTCATCTGAACACATTGTAGCAGCAAAACTAACAAACAGTACAACCCCTCCGTAATTTTTTTTTTTTTTGCAATTAAGCAGTGACTTGGCAGGCAGAAATTCAGCAGGCAAAGCTTTGCCTATCACTCACTGTATCTCCATGCCAGAAAAAGCTTCACTCCCCTGGCTAAGTTCCTGCTGGCATGAATTTTTAAAATAAGCACAAAGAGGGGTCGTTTCCCATCCCTACCTGGAGATGCTGCCAGTAACTGAACCTGGGACCTTTTCTGCATGCAAAGCAGGAGCTCTCCCACTGAGTTACAGCCCTTCCCCAAGCTCAAAGCTTTCCAGTACCTTAAGAATGATGCAGATAATGTGAGAATGCCCCCCCCCCCCCGTGGATAGGTTCAGGATGGCTGCAGACAGCTCTAAGTTGGGATGGCTGCCGAGATGTCCTAATGCATGGCGGATTCAGGGAAGACTTTTATAATGGGAGGGATTGGGTTGAAAATTGCCACTGTGAATCACTTCAGGAGGCTTGCACAGAGCTTTAGAATGCCCACAGATGCAGCAACCAAAACGCAGATAGTGAGAACAGACCGCGAATACAGAGAACAGACCGTGAATACAGAGAGGTGGCTGGCAATCCTGCCCCCCCGCAAATAACCAAATTCGCGGATAGCAAAAGCACAGGTAGTGAGAACTGACTATTCAATTTACACCAAGATGAAAAATGGATACGCTAATTAGCAAAGTCTTGCCATTAATATTTTGGACCAGGACTGTGCCACACAGGTCAGACATAGAAACATATACTGTTCGGCAGCTGGAACAGGTTGCAGATATGGTATGATCTTCCTTCACTGACATTGTTGTTCTACCGATTCAAAAGGTAATTATTCAAGACATTTCCTCAAAAATGGTGAAGTAGAACTGGTACTGGATTTTGGGAGCCCCTGAGGCACAACACTGTTAGCAGGCTCTTTTAAATGTGAGGGATGGTGAGAGACTGAAAAGATATTTATACCCCTCCCCTTCTCACAGTGTCCTCTTATTTCACAGCCTACAAATCCCATGCTGTTGTGGGAAGGCATTCCCATTTCCAAAGAAATGCAACTGTCATTTGATGACTCACTCAAAGTCAGGAGCAGCTCTGGACACGCATGCTATGTACTATGTGCACTGAGCCTAGTGGTGGAGCGTTACCTGCACACAGGTTGTTGCTTCCCTGCACATTGCTGCAAAGTAGTTATTCCTCCCCTGCTTTAAGAAGCTAAGGCAAAGCCAGCTCAATCATTCATCCCTATCTTGCAATCGCGACAGTCACTGGTTCCCCAACAAGGAGAAATAGCAGCCACAATTCACTTTCCCTCCTATTCTGGTTCTAATTCATGCCACAGACTGAAAGCCCAATCCTATCCTTTTCCCCCCCTGCTGGTGCAGCGGTGCCAAAAAGGCTACCATTGCATCCTGCAGGGTGGGGGGCAGTCACGGAGGTCTCCTCTGGGTAAGGGAACATTCATTCCCTTACCCGGGGGTACGCCTCCACAGCACAGGGGGTTCTACTCTGACCTGCACTAGTGAAATCACTGGTACAAGTCCACATTGACCCGAGACAGTGAACCAGACTCGGTAAGGGGGTTAGGATTCGGCAGCTGCCAGACCCACACCCTTCCTGGGCACAATCCACCCTCCCCCTGCCCTGTTCCCCCTCCCTACACCCTGTACCCCTCCTCCCACCAACAGATCTAAAGCACTCCTCTGACACACACAGGAAGGCTCCAGCCTTCCGCCAGCACTCTGGTAGTGCATGACTCCGCGTGCTGCTGGAAAATTGCCGTAAGACAGGTAGTACCGGAGGAACACCAGTTCTGCCAGCGCTACAAGTCCATAGGATTGGGCTGTGAAGCAGGTACAAGCTACTGCTACTCCTTACCATGATTTAGGGAACTCCAGTCAGGGATGATGTGTACCCCACAGATACCCAATCATGCAGACTGCTAACACAGGACCTCTAGGCCTAGGTGATATACTTCTATATGGTTCAAGATACAACATCTTCAACAGAATTATAGGAAAAACAAGACCCTTAAATCAGAACACACAAGCTAGATAAATCCTGATTGTTTGGGCTGGACCCAGACTAAATACACAGACTTTTAAACTACCGCATCAAATAGGCCAAAAAGAATAAATGACTTAACTCTTGTAAGCAGGCATGACATCTCTGCTTAAACATTTATCAAAGGTTGACTTATACTTAAAAAAGGACGTACCGGTATATAAGAATAAGATGACTCACGCTGGCTTACAAAGGCTGATCAGCATCTCACTTCCCACAATGGTCCATCAGTTGCCGATAGAAAGCCCAGAAGCAGAAGTACATGTATCTCCTGCTACTCTACTCTCCCTGCAACTGGTATTTAGTGGCATGCTGTTGCTGAATCTGGAGGTAGCATTCAGCCACCATGACTAGCTTTATTCATAGATTTGTCCTCCATGAATTTGTTGAATCCCTTTTTAAAACCATTTCAACTAGTGGCCATCATCACATTGTGACAACAAATTCCACAGATTAATTATGCACTGAGAAAGAAGAGACAATAACTCTGGGATATACTAGTATTTAGTTACACCTAAAGCTAAGAAAATGAATTGTTCAATTGTTTATGCAAAATACGCATCTGACGACAATAGCTGCATTCAGAATGGGTCTCTGATGAAGAAGTGGGTGTTCTGGCAGCTTTTGAAGAAGTACACTTTAGCACAGTCATACAAATTTTTGTTCTATTGATATTAAATGTCCAATTAGTTATGTAGGTTTGCAAGCCATTTGTTTGAAATGGGATTATCCTGCCATATATTTATAACAGCAAATGGTAAGGAAACACTGTCAAAACTCCTTTAATAATAGACCACATAGATATTCCAATACTGATCAAGCAGGAGACACTCCTATTTATCTATACAGATGATAAACTGATACATCACACACTGAATATTGCAAACAGTGGCTTTCTAAATCAATGATAAATGGCTTTGCTTCAATATGGTACTTTCTACTGCTCCAAGAACAGAAATACAAATAAAGATTCTTATAGCTCTTTTCAATGCTTCTTTATTTGGAACCATCCCACTGAGTTCAATGGGGCTTACATAAATATTGTGTAAGTGTGTGCAGGATTGCAGCCTAAGTTATATTTCTCATGAATCCAAAATACATCACACTGTAGCTGTATTCTCTAGAATTTCAGACAATGCTGAAAGCCAAGTTGTAGTAAGAGTAACTTATTATATAAGTAACTTATATGCAACCTATGTTTCACTTTCACGAACATCCAGGAGATTAAAAAAATGTATATGTATATGTACGTACACACACACACACACACACACACACACACACACACACACACACACACACACACTCTCTTTTACCTTTGTCTTGCACTTCTTTTGAAAACCGTTCCCTTTCAATAGCTGATTCCCGTTCTATTCGCTCAATTTCAGCCAATGCATCCAATTCTACTTCATCATATGGCGTTATAGTTCCATGTTGAGAAACCTGTTGATGTGTCTGTACCAAAGGATTTTGAGGTTGTTTTGCAGAAACTGAAGTGTTCGGTTGTAAAACAGGCACTTGTTGTGCCTGAAGGAATGCTGTTTGTTCATGCTGCGGCAAACACTGAGCAGCATTTAGTGGGCGATTAATATCCTGTGGAGTAACTGGTGTTTTAGAAGTCTGTCCTGGATACTGCACATTAAAAGAAATATCCCCTTCCGACATGTTACTGTTTTCCAAACCAGAAAGCATATCGTCCTGCTGGTCCATATCTGAAGATCTTACACGAGTGAGTCTTAATGTAAGTTTAGTAGAGTCCTTGGATGGAGAGCTAATGATATCATACATTGCAGCCTTTTCAGTCTGGTCTTTTTCATCCTTGCCTAACTTCATTTTCTTTTGTTTCTTTTGCTTTCTTTCTGGAGAATCTAATAATATGTCTGGGGGAACATCTCTAGGTGATGAGTAAGGTGGAGGCTGAGACTGAAGTATTAAAGGTGGTCTTGATCCTAGAATAATAATTCAGAAAAACTGAACAGTTATGCTGGTTCACATTTCTATGAAAGCACACAAAAATAACCTTTATTAGTAATTTGTATTTGTACAGATATTTGCACTTACAAAATGACAAAAATTCTATTCATAGGAGTAATGAAGTTTAGTAATGGAGATATAAACAGCTATAATATCTAGAATATCTTCCTATCTACTTGGCAATTCACATCTAGCAAATAAGGCAGCACTCTAAGAAGAGATGGCAACTCTTGACACAGTGCATGCAGCTCAGGCCAGGGCTTCAACTATTAAAGGCTGAGGCTAATCAAAAGGCAGCCAAGGCCAGGGGAAAAATAAAGTTTAAAGATGGCTAGCTCCCCACTAATAATGAAAGCCCAAAATGATGAGCTGTAGGCAAAGAAACTGCACTGCAACATAAACACAAATACAGTGTCATGGGAGCTCCCTACTTGCAGGGATTTGCAAAAACAAAACAAACACAAAATCACCTTGCTATACTCAATATGCAAGAGGAATATGATCTTTAAAAAAACCTGAAGAGATAGTTTGTTTTTGCCTCTTTTCAATATTTATCACAGGTCACCCCAGACAAGTTTCCACATATGCAAATGCTACTGCTTAATTACAAGCAGTTTGAAGTATTGTTTTTGCCATGTTCTTAAGTACTTCTTGGGGTGATAAGATCTTTCACAGTAATGGGGAGAGAGTCCACTTGCTGATATACCGTAGTTTATCACTAACACATTCCCTCACTGACAAACTCCTGGAGTCACTGTACCCTTCTCAAAGGTGTTTAGAAAAACACTAAGCATAACAATTCATTCATAACCATTTAAATGGTTATTTATAACAGATAATTGAAAGACCTTTCTGCTTAAGAAGAGAAGTGGAAAAGGATATTTAACTTATGCGACACTGTTGTATAACTAGTGAAGCACTATGACTACAACCCCTTAACTACATTCTCATAATAATGTGTTGACCATATTCTGTGAAGGAACCAGCATAGGGTCATATTCTGCAACTGAAAGTTCTTAATAGTTTTCAGGATGATATAAAAAAGGAACATAATAAGATCAGAAATAAATGTAAAGTCCACATTAAAAGATAAAGACATCTTATCATGGACATCTACCTCTCTCATTTCATTATTTTATACATTCCTGCAACCATCTTTCAGATTAACTGCCATTTCTCTATTCTCCAGCCTGCAACTCTGCAACATTTTCTGATAGCATGTTTCTACACGAAACAAGATCTATCCCACTGGTGCACTATCAATCCTGATTCATCCATATAATGCCAAAATGGCAAGAGATACACACTAAAAAGTAGTGCACCTGTTTATCTGGAACAGCACTGTAAAAGCAACTGTGTAATTCCTTTTACCCTCCTTAGGGATGCAGTGTTGCAGGGAAACATGTTCTACCTATACTGTTCACTCCACATAGTTATTTGCACTGGAGAATCATATGACTTCAGTACAGTGGTATGGACTTCAAGCCATAATGCCTCTGGCTTCCCTGTTGAAACTACGAAGTTAATTTTGGATTGGCCCTGGGAAAAAGTGCCACCAGAAGTTACAATTGATCACTGAACTTTGTGAATCACCAGTTACATATTATTTTGTTCTGCGTCTTTGATTTTTAGAAAGAACCCATGTAGAGGGGGTGTTAGATTATCAGATAAATTTGTTGTAGGTCAAAGGGAGTGAAGAAAAACACTGTTTATATAATAGCACTCAAAGCCCTTATATGAACTCATTCTCAAGAAGCAATTACGGTAAGTTTTTTCATCAGAGATCCTCATCAGTTTACCATTTGAGGTAAGAAACGTTGAACAATTTGAACAAAAATACATAGGAAAACCCCTCCTTCTGATTTTTTTAAAAAAACAAATATACATCTAATATGATGACTTAGAAACAGTTATCCTTCCCTAGAATGGGAATTTAAGTACATGAATCTTTGGGCTCCCATCTAACTCTATGATATCAAGCAATAAGTTAGCAATGAAGATAAAAGCGAAATATTTTTTCCCTGTGAAAGTCAACATAATCACAGTCTGCGATGATATGCAGTATCTTCTTCTGAAGAATGCTTTTGCAGATGATTGTAGGTGGGACTTGGAGAAATTTAGATTGTGTTGATGAGCAGGCATCAACATATGTACAAGTGTGTTCTAGAGGTGCTAGAGTCTCTTTTTCCAAAAATGTCACCAGGAAGCAGGATATACCTGAAAGCTTCTATCATTGACTTATCCTTAGCTAGGTATATTTCACACAGAAACTGACTCTCCCGTGAACAAGAATATTTTCTTATGAAATCTGGTTTGCTTCTCAGGCCTCACCTTCATGTGTAGCCTCAACACATCCAACTACTGAGTAGCTCAGCTTGCTTGATATCAGCAACTTTCAGGTTCAGGAACAATTCAAACTTGCAAAGGCTCACTGCTCCATCAGTATGCTTGTCAATGGATGATCCACTAGTCAAGAGATAAATCTATACCACTTTGGTATTTTGACTTCTTTTTCCCCACCCTCTGCTGATAAGTACATAAGTACTAATCTGTCTTCTCTTAAGATGATCCTGAGTGTGGCAGTATGGTCCTTCACCTCCTATTAAGTGGATATTCTGCAGTCTCTACAGTTGAAATTCAGCTTCCTTGTGATGCCTCTGTTTCCCCATCCATAAGACTGGCAACATGAACATATTTTGGGATCCTAAATGTGTCAATTTTGCCTCTATATGAGCTATTTCCACCAACTGAAGAAACGGATCGCTCTGGATGGTGCCTTCATTTTTCTTTCCCCCTTTAGCTGGGAATGATTCACAATTGGAAGGGACCCTTCAAGCCCTCACCTAGCATCCAGAAATTAATCCGCAGAACTGAAGACACAGATCAATAAATATTTCATTCAGCAGCACACTAGAGTCCAAAAATGTGACAATTTTTTCTGCATGGAAATGAATGATAGAATAAAAAAACTATCTTGACTTAGCTTTGAGGAATTGCTCATCATAAGAACTGTTACCAAGATGTTCCAATGAGAATGTTGTCCAAGTACAAGCACAGGTGGCCCCTAAATTCTTTAGCTATATAGTTGCTAGCCAGTTTAATACCTTCTTGATTCACAGAACTACCAGTACTTTCATGAATACCTTGAAGGTCAAGTATTAATAAATAATACTTTGTATTAATAACTAAGTGATTGGCAAACAAGACAAAGACATTTCTAGTGCCAAGATCTAATCATACATCAGAGAAAAGCCAGGTCCACTAAAATGGTTACTATGAAAAATGTGATTATAAAATGAAGTAAAGGCCCTGCTCCCAAGTTTCACTTTCCATACAAGAGTCTCTCTCATCTTCTTTTACAGAGAAGAAAATCCCTTACCATTCTTTACTTTCATGGATTGATACTGCTCTTAACTCTTGAAAATGTGCAGACCCTATACAATGTGTTGATTTTCTTCAACCATTACTAACAATTTTTTCAAAATTAGAAAAAAAATCCACCACTCTAGAAATCATAGAAGATTAACAGTTTGGCAACATACAAACCTTACAGAGATTATCCAGGTTCACTGGAATATAAAATCTGTATTAAACCTTGCCTCCAGTACAAGGAATAGCAATCCACATAGGCTTGATGACCAACTGGAGTTCAAGAATGGAATATCATCTCCTTGCATCCACAGATGCAGCATAAATGGTTCATATGTATTAGGTGCTGTTAAGAGATACTTTACACCAAGATCTTGCAGAACAAGATAGCATTACAGGTTGAGTACCGCTTATCTCGACATCCAAAATCCAGACTATTCCGAAATCCAGACATTTTTGGGGCTATGATTTAAAAAACAAAACAAAACACTTTTTCTAGCACCTGGCTGGCATAGCACAAGGCATGCTGGGGCACAAAATTATTAAAAATATTGTATAAAATTACCTTCAGGCTATGTGTATAAGGTGTATATGAGATATAAATGAATTTTGTGTTTAGACTTGGGTCCCATCCCCAAGATATTATATTTATGCAAATACTCCAAAAGCCATCCGAAATCCAGACAACTTCCCATCCCAAGCAGTCTGGATAAGGGATACTCAACCTGTATCTAAAAAACACAGTTTTAAAAGAAAACCGACGAAGAGTTTAAAATGCTGCTTCACTTGAATGCTAAAGTCTTCAAATGCTGCTCACTTAATTCTGACTTTCCAATATCCAGTGAAAGGGAGAAAGAGGTAAGGAGCCCTGATCCAGCTCAAGCCATGGGAAACTTTTACATACAACTGATGGCTCAATGGCTGCACACATTTGCATATTCCTTCTATCCCCTTACCCTGGGTAGCGACCCAGCCAGTCCTATGGGGCTACATGGGACTGCGCCAATTATTTAGCTGGCGCAGACCTGATCCACCGCGTGTCAGGGAAGGAGGCCTGGGGGGGGGATAAGATTCAGCGGAGGCCTCCTCCACTGATCCCGCCCCCTCCCGGGCCTGATCCACCCCATTCTGCCCTCCCTCTGCCCGTTACTCCCCTCCCCGCCTCCCCATGCCCTCTCCCACCCCACTGCTCGGTGCGGTTCCTACCTGCTACGTGACATGCTGGGTCTGCACTGGTGCCGGCAGGATGGCACAGGCCTTCCCATCGGCACCACCTACTCGCGCATAGTTGCAAACGTGTTTTACGGCACGTTTGTAACACATGGCGCTGGGGCTGAGGTCCAGCGCCTGCGCATGTAATCAATAGGATTGTGCCCTCAACCAAGATCAGATCTTGTAAAATGGATGCAATATGAGGCACCTTCATATAACTCCTAGACTAGGCGCTACTTATCTTTAACAAGTTAGAAAAGTATATATCAGAAGCTGGGGCTTCTATAGTAAATGTAGAGGCTCAAAGAGCTGACAGAGCCGGGATGAAGGAGCACACCCATTCTCCTTCCATACTAGGGATAAGAATTAGCCTGACATTCCTTTTTGTTTTTTAAAAATGATTTCCTGAGATGTGCCTTCAGTTCAAAGGAGCATAGCAAATAACAATGCAAATGCAAGTTAATGGTCATTTCTGAAGAAAAACAGAAATAGTCAGCTGCCACCTTCAAGCAAAGAAGCAATTACCCTTTCTGAAATGTTCTATGGAGTCAGCACACTTACAACTTTTATACCTCTATTAGAAGATAAAGAAATTCCATGACTGAAACAATTTTCAAGGAATTTCAATCTAAAATCCACATAAAAGTTAAACATCAAAAAGTGAGTTCTACCTCAGGGGTTCTCAACCTCTTCCTGGCCGAATACCACCACCGACACCACTCTCCTGCTGCGTACCACCGGAAGTGACTCATGATGACATCGCCAGTTACTTCCAGGTTTTCAGAGGCCAGAAAACGCAACCAGGAGGCTTTGGGCAGGTGGGAGGGCTCTTCTCAGCGTTCCTGAGAGGCTCAGGCAAAGGCAGGAGCTTCTTAGAAGTAAAAGTGTGCTGCTGAAAGCGCCACATCAGAGAGGGGTTCTGGTGGTCCAGCAGTCCAAGTACCACCAGCAGTCAGCCGAAGTACCACTGGTGGTATTAGTACCATTGGTTGAGAAACCCTGTTCTACCTAATTCTGAAGCTTAAGATCCTTTTAGCTTTCCCATTAAGCTTCTTCAAATGCTATCAAAGACATATAGTTACAGGTAACATATTTGCAGATCCTGCCACGTAGGAGCCATCTCTGTAATGTGACCAAATACCCTAAATTCTTATTTAAGATTATTAGTTTCCGATGATTTAGCTTTCGTTTCTTCATCCAGTTCCTACCTATACTTAGATAGCAAAATAGTTCTCTATTTCGAATTTCAGAAGTTGGTAACCAAAGCAGCATGACTGGTACCAAAGCAGCATGACTGATAGGTAACTCAGCTACACAGGAGCTAAGGCAATGAACATCTTGACAAGTGCTTAAAAGAACTGAGATGAACATGCACCACTCCACATTTTCACCTTTGAATACCCATCAAGGACCAACTGATTGACATATGTTAGAGATGGCTTCCTTCCCTGTATTCCATGATCAGCTTACAACAGCCTTTTAATGGCTCCTCGAACATATTAAAATATAAACAAAAGGGGAAAGAAGAATAAAATACTGTTTCTGCCCTAAGCTACAGAATGTCCTTCCAAATATTAAATGAAACTGAAAGCTGTCCGACTTCTATAGGTAACTTTTTATTTGGAGAGGGATTTAGAGGCCAAAAGATAAAGGGGGCCAAAAGATAAAGGGGGTTTCTTTAGTGCAGCAGTTCTCAAACATTTTGGTCCCCAGAGTTCTTTACACTGCTAAACGGAGTCTCAGGTGGAATCCCACTGGCTCATGCATGGAGTCTCAGGGAGTCCCAGAGCACTGGGGCATACGCAAACTGGCGCAGCACCAAGCCCAATGCTAAATACCAGCAAAGAGCCAGAACAGGAGGGGAATGAGAAAGGAGAGCCACGAACAGGGGAGGCAGTAGGGATGGATGAGCAAACTGGGCAGGGAGCAGATGGTGGCCACTTATGGTGTGCTTGTGGAGTCCCTGAAGGGGACTCAGGGAGCCACAGGGCTCCTAGGACCACACTCTGAGAAACACTGCTTTAGTGGTTTAAATAAATTTTATACGAATTGTTATTTGTTACCTACTGTTGTGGTGAGGCAAATATCTACTACAACTAACTTAAATTTCAAAGCTGCAACAACACTATTGGAAAGGATTAAGATATGTGATGCCAGAATTCTACTGCTTCAGAAAATATCAGACTCAATTAGACATGCCACACATTCCAATATATTACTGTACATAGAAAAGGTTCCCTACATGTATTATTTTTAATGTATTACTAAAGGGAGAGAAGTTTGATTCAACAAAAGACTTGGGAAAACCTTACAAGTTTGCATGGCGTGGAACTATAGATTCAAAGTCAGCTGAACATAACTTTGTGGATAGACAAAAACTTATTTTCCACGCGCAGGGCCAGCTAGGCAGGCGGAGCTCAGGGGTCTCAATGCATAGATGAGACACTGGTGTCAGGAGGAGGGGTTTAGGTTTGTTAGGCACCGGGGAACGTTTTGGGACAAGCTGGGCCTGTACAAGAGGGACGGGCGTCACTTGAACCAAAACGGAACCAGACTGCTGGTGCGTAACATTAAGAAGGTGGCAGAACAGCTTTTAAACTGACTCCTGGGGGAAAGCCGACAGGACCCGAGGGGCATCCGGTTCGGGACCCCTCATCCCTAGGGAATGAGGGTGCAGAGGATTGGGAACAGTAAAGTAATAATAAAGTAAAGAATTAGGAGTGGTAGCGTGATGGGACACGACAGCCAATCTAGCAGGACAGAAGGCTGCGGGGATAAAGGTGCGAACACACAGCCCTCCTTGGGGGACCTGGTATATAAGTACTTTTATGCAAATGCCCGAAGTCTAGGGGCAAAGATGGGAGAACTGGAATGTTTGGTGGCTAGGGAAAACATTGATATAGTAGGTATAACGGAAACCTGGTGGAATGCGGAGAACCAGTGGGATACTGCAATTCCAGGATATAAACTCTATAGGAGGGACAGAGAGGGGCGTGTTGGAGGTGGGGTGGCCATCAATGTCAAAGAAGTGGTAGAATCCACCAGAGTAGAGCTGGAGAGGGGCTCTGACTCCTCCATAGAATCACTGTGGGTTACATTACCAGGCTCAAAGAGCGATGTAATAGTAGGGTCATGCTACCGTCCTCCAGATCAAAACCCTGAAGGGGATCTTGAAATGAGGAAGTAAAACAGGAGCACAAACTGTGGCAAAAGAAATGTAAAAAGATGATACGGGAGGCCAAGCAAGACTTTGAGGAACTTATGGCAGGCAACATAAAAGGGAATAACAAAAGCTTCTTCAAATATGTTAGAAGCAGGAAACCTGCCAGAGAAGCGGTTGGTCCGCTGGATGGTGAGGGAGAGAAAGGGGTAATAAAAGGGGACTTGGAGACTGCAGAGAAATTAAATGAGTTCTTTGCATCTGTCTTCACGGCAGAAGACCTCAGGCAAATACCGCTGCCTGAACAGCCTCCCCTGACTAAAGAATTAAGTCAAATAGAGGTTAAAAGAGAAGACATATTAGACTTATTACCAGGCCTGGATGGCATCCACCCAAGAGTTCTGAAGGAACTCAAGAATAAAGTTGACCAAAATATGCAACTTTCCCCTTAAAACGGTCACTGTGCCAGAGGATTGGAGGATAGCTAATGTCACGCCAATCTTTAAAAAAGGAAGGAGGGGGGACCCAGGAAACTACAGGCCGGTCAGCCTAACATCTGTTCCAGGGAAGATGGTGGAAAGTCTCATTAAGGATAAAATCTTAAAACACATAGAAGAACAAGCTCTGCTGAGGGAGGGTCAGCATGGCTTCTGCAAGGGGAAGTCTTGCCTCACAAACCTTTTAGAATTTTTTGAAAAGGTCAACAGGCATGTGGATGTGAGCGAACCCGTGGATATTATATATCTGGATTTTGAGAAGGCGTTTGACACAGTCCCTCATGAAAGGCTCCTGAGAAAACTCCACAGTCAGGGAATAAGAGGGCAGGTCCTCTTGTGGATTAGGAACTGGTTGAAGACCAGGAAACAGCGAGTGTGAGTCAATGGGCAATTTTCACAACGGCGAGAGGTGAAAAGCGGTGTGCCCAAGGATCGGTCTTGGGACCGGTACTTTTCAACTTATTCATAAATGACCTGGAGTTGGGGATAAGCAGCGAGGTGGCCAAGTTTGAGGATGACACTAAACTTTTCCAGGTGGTGAAGACCAGCAGGGATTGTGAAGAGCTCCAGAAGGATCTCTCCAAACTTGCTGGAGAATGGGCAGCAAACTGGCAGATACACTTCAATGTAAGTAAGTGCAAAGTGATGCACATTGGGGCAAGAAACCAAAATTTCACATATACGCTAAAGCAGTGTTTCCCATACTTTTTTGACCTGCGGCTCCCTTGACCATTGCTGAACCTTGACCACGACTCCCCATTACATTATGCTGATGCCTGCCAATTGGCATTGCACTGTTTTCCGAGAGGATTCCATGGAACTCCGCGGATCCCCTGGCTGGTATCCACGGCTCCCCTGGGAGCCACGCCTCCCAGTTTGGGAACCACTGCGCTAAAGGGTTCTGAGTTGTCTGTGACGGATCAAGAGAGAGATCTTGGGGTGCTGGTGGACAGGTCGATGAAAGTGTCGACCCAGTGTGCGCCAGCTGTGAAGAAGGCCAATTCCATGCTCGGGATCATTAAAAAAGGGATTGAGAATAAAACGGCCAATATCATTATGCCTTTGTACAAATCGATGGTAAGGCCGCATCTGGAGTATTGTGTCCAGTTCTGGTCACCACACCTCAAAAAGGATATAGTTGAATTGGAAAAGGTGCAGAAAAGAGAGACCAGAGTGATTCGTGGGCTGGAGCACCTCCCTTATGAGGAAAGGCTACAGTGTTTGGGGCTTTTCAGTCTAGAAAAAAGGCGCCTGAGGGGGGACATGATTGAGACGTATAAAATTATGCATGGGATGGAGAGTGTGGATAGAGGGAAATTCTTCTCCCTCTCGCACAACACCAGAACCAGGGGACATGCACTAAAATTGAGTGGAGGGAGAGTTAGAACGGATAAAAGAAAATATTTCTTTACCCAGCGTGTAATTCATCTGTGGAACTCCTTGCCACAGGATGTGGTGATGGCACCTGGCCTAGATGCCTTTAAAAGGGGTTTGGACAGATTCATGGAGGAAAAGACCATCACAGGTTACAAGTCATATGCAACCTCCTGGTTTTAGAAGTAGGTTCTCTCTGTGCCAGGTGCAGGGGAGTGGCAGCAGGAAACAGATTATCTTGTTGGCTGTGTCTCCCTGAGGCATCTGGTGGGGCCACTGTGTGATACAGGAAGCTGGACTAGATGGGCTTTTGGCCTGATCCAGCAGGGCTCTTCTTATGTTCTTATGTTATTTTCTTCCCATCAACATGGTTGAAGTGTTTATGCAATCAAAAAGGAGCAAGTCCACAGCTTCCCTATATAAAAGTAAACCATCTTAGGTTTGTTTTTGTTTTTTTAATTCTCATTAGAATTGTTTTTTTCAACTTTATAGATGTTCAACTGCATCAGAAATTGTTGCTGACTGAGTTCGAATTATACGTACAAGTTAAGAGTCAGAGAACTGTTTTGGGCAAACTGCAAAGATCCTGTTTTTTGCAGTAACACACACAAGCCTACAAAACATGTGGTCCACCAAATCTCCTGCGCTGCTGCCTGCCCAAGACCTCAAACAAGGGGGCTATAAAGCAACTGGAAGGTCACAACAAAGTGAAAGTAGGCTACATTCTGGCTGGTGGGACACAGGTTTTGAAGAGATATGAATGTTCCAAGAGGTATGAACAACTAAGGACATGAAATTTGGCATTCTTGTAAAAATAATGAATGAGAATATTGTTTGTTCTGATGTAGAAATTGAAAGGGAAGATTCAGTATCAGTTATACAGTACAGTTGGACCTTAGTATCCGCAGGGATTCAGTTTCAGAAACCCCCCCCCCCCCGCACAGATACTGAAATCTGTGTAAAGCAAAATCGCTTTAGCATGGACAGAGGGGTCACTTTAAAAATGCCTTTAAAAAGAAAAAAAGTTAAAAAAATAGTGTTCTTTACCTTTTTGCTGGCAAACTGCTCTGTTTGCAGGGCTGTAGACAGTGAAATCGCACACCTACAGCCTCTTCCGGGTCACACGATGTCCCCCCTCCCTTCCCCAGGCTTGCCCCAATGCATTCTGCAAACGGAGCGATTTGCCAGCAAAAAGGTAAGGAATGCTATTTTTAACCTTTTTTTTTTCTTTTTAAAAGGCATTTTTAAAGTGACACCCATATCCACGAGCATCCACAAGCCAAATCCGTGGATAATGAAATCACGGATACGGAAGTCCGACTGTTTGTTTTTATGTTATGGTACTTCAACTAATCACACGATGCAACTGTACATTTAAACTATGAAAACACCATACTTAAACCTTATCATCTCACACAGTTCAAACATCCATGTAGTCAATGTTGTAAAAAAGATAAAAACCTAGATTCGAGATGTAATGTCAAATTTTGAGGTTCAATAGGTTTTCAGTTAATAGAAGAGTAAAGTACTTTTTAAAATATGCAGGTGTTTGTGAGTTAATTTTTTTAATACAGATTTAGGACTTTTATCTATAAGAGTAAGAGAGAGCTATTAAAGTACCTTTAGGGGTTCCATCACTTCCAGCAGGAGAACACACCGACTGCGGTGACCTCAAAGAAAAGGATGCTGCGTTCCTTATCGATGAATCACCATCCTAGAATCATATTAGCCAGTTATTAGAACAAGCACATTTTCAATAACTATTTTTGCTTTCTATAAAACGGCCACAGGGATAGCTACAAGTACTATTTTTTTATTCCATGCAAGGTATTAGACATCCCCAGCACTTTATATGAAAATGAAATTATTAATGGTAAAGATGCATAATCAACGTAAGTAATTCTTAAGTATTAACAA
This sequence comes from Plestiodon gilberti rubricaudatus, assembly GCA_026170595.1. Lineage (NCBI taxonomy): Eukaryota > Metazoa > Chordata > Lepidosauria > Squamata > Scincidae > Plestiodon > Plestiodon gilberti. The sequence continues at coordinate 18,039,132 of JANXHW010000002.1, read as the reverse complement.
CATTCAAATCAAAAACTAAGACATTTCTTAATAAGCTTGTGAATACAAACACACTTTGTGCCAGGAGAAGAACCAAGCTACTGTATTTATCAATTTATTTATTATTTATTTATTTAAAGAATTTGTATCCCGCCTTTCTCCCAGCAAGGGCACTGAAGGCGGCTTACAACATTAAAAACAAACATGTACATTAAAATAATTAAAAACAAATAATTAAAACAATGACCTCAAAATGAACTGTTACATCATCAATCTAAACAGAAGCCAGAAAAAATTTCCTTGATTGCCAGGGAGCTAAATTCACTTCAGTTTGTCTTAGTCCTCAACATACTGTATATACAAGACCAGCTGAAGGAAGTGAAAGAGACTAACAGCCCAATCGTGTCTAAGTATCGGGCAGGCAGCCCAGGCCGCCCACCGGATCCCGTGCTCTGCTGCGGGCAAGCTCCCGCCCAGCGGAAAGTCTCCTCGGGGAAGGGGACGCTCATCCCCTTCCCCGAGTGTAAATGGTGCTGGGGCCGATTGGCCTCCTCGGATTTCCGCCAGGTCGTTTCCATGTAACGACCCAGCCTCGTGGTGGGGACAGGATCCGGCCGAAGCTTTCCCCCTCCCAGAGCGGCTGGGCCTATGGCTGCCCTTCCTTTGCCCCCAATCTGCCCCTCGACCGCTGGATCCTTACCTGGGTCCGGCGGCGGTCCTTTAGGCGCTCCATCAGCAGAGCAGGGGAGGCTGGCCTTACACCAGCCTTCCCTGCTCACGAGTCGTCGAAAAAGTGCCTTACGGCACTTTTACGACGTCTTCGGGCAGCGGAACACTCATTCCGCCACCCGACCAAAGAAGAGGATTGTGCTGTTAATTTTGATTGGCAGGAGAGCAGGATACAACACCTGAGGGTAAAATGAACAGCTCCAGGTTTCCATATGTGGCAAAGCTGAGAGTTTCAAGCTAAACCTGATGTTCAGTTGATGCCAACTACCAGGAGATATTTACAAAAGACCAACCTACCACTTGAGATATCTCACTGAAAAAGGCATACATCAGGCCAACCTAATTATACATGTGTTTCTGTTCCTCAAAATGTTGGCTCTGTTCAGGTGACTTTTTTAAAAAAAGAAATACAATTTGTATTGTTTTTACAGAAAGTATTTTGATTTTTGTGTTTCCCATCCAAGGTAGGAATTAGCAATGATGTCTGGACTGAATCTGGTCTACCTTAGGGAGATGACATCAATATGCCTCTCAACTCTCAAATCTCTCCCTCACTGCTCAAAAGAGCTTGGAAAGGGGGAAGGAAGACACTAGATAATGCATGTGAAGTAATATTCTTGCTCACACATTTTGGGCTACAGTGGGCCCTCGGTATCCGTGGGGGTCCTGTTCCTGAAACCCCTGCAGATGCCAAAAAACACAGATGCTCAAATCCACTACAAAAATTAGTGTCCCTTTACATTTGGGCTTAAAAACCGCTTTTCTTACCATTGTAGAGTGGCAGGCGGGCAGTCTCCAGCAATTAGAATGGCTATTTTCAGGTCAAACCGAGACAAGCTCTCTGCATCCCCTCCCTTGGCCCTGGCGTGCTGAAGAATGCAACGCAAAAGTGATTAACACTTCCGTGTTGCATTCTGGGGCGACCAAGGGAGGGGGTCGCAACCTCGGAGTGACCCGGAAATAGCTGTTCTAATCGCTGGAGACTGCCAGCTTGCCGCTCTACAATGGTAAGAAAAGTGGTTTTTAAACCCCAATTTAAAAGGGACACTTTAAAACAAAAACAAAAAACTGAATGATTTGCAGGGCTCTTCTCATCCGCGGCAGTCATCCTTGTTACCTCAAATCCGCAGACTAGGGCCGACTACATTTCTCTCTTACAGAGTCATCTAACATTCCCTTAGCAGCATCCAGAGAACTGAAGCAGCTCAGATTTACTGGTGATGGTACAAGGGTGCACTAAGAGTGCAATCCTATATACAGTGGGCCATTGTCATTCACAGTCTTCCCAACCATGGATTTCACCTACCACGGACCGCTCAGATGGCCCTGGCGCACTCCAGGGAGCTGCTTCCAGGTCGCACAGAGGCTCATGATCTGCTCCGTTGGCTCTGGAGCGCCCCAGTACACATCACGGAAGCGTTTCCAAACGCTTCCGTGAAGTATTTGGGTGTGCATCAGGGCCAATGGAGCAGTCCACGGAGCTCAAGACCCCCAGGTGAGTATCACTATCTTTTTTAAATGGGTCTTGAGCATCCGTGAAATTTGGCTCCTGCAGATTTTGGCACCTGCAAGGGGTCCCAAGACCAAATCCCCACGGATGCCAAGAGCCCACTGTATGTTGACTCAGAAGTAAATTCTACTGTGTTCAATAGGGCTTACTCCCAGGAAAGAGTACATAAGGTTGTAATCTAATCTTCATAGTAAGGGAAGTGTGGCGATGTTTCAGTGAGAAGTGGCGAAGAGCTCTATGTATTTGCATACAGCATCTGAAAAGGCACCATAGCATCAGCCTGCAAGCATACTATTCCAAACAGAAGCTGCTCCACACTGCATCCCTTCCAGAAAGCTTTTCTACATATCTAAAAGGCTTCTTCAACATTCCAGGAAAATACAAGTAATGAAAATTTTTACATTATCACATTCTGGAAAGTTCTTATTCTTCTAGATTAATATAAATCAGCAATTATAACATCAAACTCATTCTGTAAGCTTCTTGAACAAAAACGAGGGCTGCAGGAACAATAGACTAGGATTCTTTTGTTTTGGTTTACATGTACCATGTTTCCCCGAAAATAAGACAGTGTCTTATATTAATTTTGGCTCCAAAAAAATGCAGTAGGTCTAATTTTCAGGAAGTCTTATTTTCCCAACCTGTGGCGTGACACACCCCCCCCTCGCGCACTTTGACCAATTAAAGCTTCATTCTTTCCTGAGGGTGCAAGGCTCTGCAAGGCCTGCACTTGAGTCCTCCACCATGGAGACGACATACTAGAGAGGCCTGTAAGGAGGCTGCAACCTTGCAGGGTCTCTCTAGCATGTCATCTCCATGGTGGAGGACTCGAGTGCAGGCCTTCCAGAGCCTTGCACCCTCGGGAAAGAATGAAGCTTAAACTGGTCAAAGTAAGTGCTGGGGGGGGGGGGGGTCTGCGCCTGTCTGGCTGATGATCCTAGCTAGGTCTTATTTTCAGGGGAGGTCTTATTTTTTAGGGAAACAGGGTAGCAGCACTAAACAAATGCATCTGAAGACAATGTTACTGCAACGCTGTTATTTTCCGTCAACTAATTTATAAAATAAGACCAGGTGCAGCCTAAATTTTAGTTTTAATTATGTGTATTAACTTTTCGTCTTTCTGAAATTCACACACACAACAGACATAATGTCAAACCATTGTTCATGCTAAAGGAAGACTCCCAACCATGATTCGTGTTTCAGACATAAACAAATCAAGATGTGTATAGTTGCTTCCCTAAAAATCCCCCAGACATTATTCCAAAGAGTGGTCTCCCAAGGAAGAGAAATGTTCCAACCATGATTTGTCAGTCTGGATACAATGCCAAACCACAGCTTGCCCAAAGTATGACTATAAAACCAGTTTAAACTAGTTTCAGATCCTGGTTAGTGATCATTTGCAAACCATTGTTTGTTGGATGATATTGAATCAAACATCACAAGTCATGGTTTGGTTGTGCAAGCCATAGTTCAGCATTACACCTGAACCATCCTAACACATATCTGTGTTTAGACTTTTAAGAGAGCAGTATGTTAACTTTCATAAAACAGTGCTATAGGGCCAACATCTGTTGAGCTACTGCACAAATCAAAGGCTAACATTAAAATAAATGAGTGTTACTTACTTCACTGCTTATTCTGTGCACCATCTGTAGGTAGTCTTCATTTGAGCCATGTCTAGAATTATCAGCATGGTGATTAGCTGAACTACCAGACAACTGACTTGTAACCTTGTTTTCATGTATATTCCTCATCCCACCTGAGACAATGGGACTGGATACTGAAGCTGAAATAAGAGACATATGAAAGCATGCATTTTAAGTTTATAGCATAAATCTTCAAGGACAGATTATATATTAAATCTTAATAGCATTTCTTTAAAGTCAACATATTTCAGGAAGGTGGGATTTTTCAGCACTACATCACCTGTAAAGAAATATACCATATACTTTCTGTATGTTGATAGTTCCCGGGGCAGCATGTGCCCCAATGGCCTTCTGATTCCCTACCCACTGCTGAGCGAGTGGGCGTGCAAATGAGCAGGTACGCCTCATCCCCTCTACTAACAAAGTCCACGCTGTGCAGCCTCCCCGCTCCATGCCTCTTCTGTTTGAAATAAACAGGAGCAGGGGATGCTGGGTACCCTGTAAGTAGAAGATGCGGTAAGCAGAGGGGGGTAGTGTCCAAATTGCCTATCCCTGCCTACTTGGTACTTAGTAAGCACCAAGTAGGTGGAGAGAAACAATTTGGGGTTGTGCTTTTTTCCCTCCCTCTTTGGCTGCTGTTGCTGCGATCCTCTTCAGACTTCCTCCAGGCAAGTTGGAAGAAGATTGGAGCACCCAGTGGAGCAGCAAGCTGGAGAATGCAGTAGACAAGCAGCCAGGGGAACTCACCTCCAAGTGTGCTGCTCCACAAGATCAATTCACATAGCTTCATAGTTGGGTTGCCCCAACTTATGAGACATGATACTTTATATAAGCTTTATATAAGCCCTATGCAGACATTCAATATACTTTTTGGGGACTGGGATAGTGCTGGCTTGCCCCACTCTACCTGCATGTTCATTCCACCCACTGCCCCTCCAATGTGCCCAGATTTGTACAACTGCACAGCTGTATAGAATCAAACAAACACGCACAGGTCTGAGCTATGTTATTCTATGCCATAAAGGTGAGAGGTATCAAATAGTTCAGGCCTATTTGTACAGACCCCTATAAAAATACAAAGTCAACGTATGGACTCAGGTGAGACTGTGGAAGGATCAAATACGTGGGGTGGGGGGCAAGCTAGCACAAACCCAATCATCATGTGCTGGATCACATTTATGCATAGGTTATTATAAAGGTCAGTGATGTTTTACTGCAATACCTTGCACTTTCGTCTGGTTAGGGATCAGATCATGGATGAAAGTAAAAAATGGATGAATGTCAAAGCATAGCCTTATTTAGCTTGCAAATTTATTTTGGCAGGCAAAAAACATGTGAAACTTAAACAGAAATAAAAGAAAAATGAACATAAGAGAACGGCAACGAACACCGTGGAAGACTGGATGAAATAGGACGAAAGAAAAGCATCTGGACGAAATTTGAAATGTGGTTATAACTGAAAATGGTTGAAAGAGCAAAACAATGAAAGTCAAGGTATTGCTAAATATAATTATGAAAAGGACCCCCTGATTGATGAAAAAAAATGCTTAGAAAAAACTAATTACTGAAAATGAGAGAAAAAATTGCAAACACAGCTGTATAGTTGTTTAATAAAGCTAACATTTTACCTGAAAATGCAGGCTCAATTAAACAAACAGTATCCCACAAACATTTTGCATTTGCTCCTTAAGTACATTACTGAAATATTTAGAAACTCCTTCATTAGAACAAAAAGGTCCAAAGGCTCCATCTGATATGCATATTATAATTTCATGAAAAGAATTTGATTATGTAGCAAACACATGCTACTCATATCATTCTCTGCATAGTGTATGGACCGTGCAGTGAAGTTACTTTACCCACATTAATCCATTTTAATTAGACTGAGAAATAGCAAAGTTACTCCATTGTATTGATCTCAAAAGTACACACAAACGTGGACAGTAGACTTTACTGAAGAATGATTTTTCAGTCTTTACATTTTTTCCTACACAAGTGTAGGAAAATATTTTTATGCTGTAAAATGAACATTACTGAGTCTAATACAAATCTATTCATTGGGAAACACATACACCTAGTAAATCACAGGTATGCAATTTCCACATATCACGGTGTACATGGTGTTTTTGTGACACTTATGTATACCTCTGAACAGCCTTAAGCTTTTTCAGAAGCTTCCAAAAAGCTGTTTTCTAGCAAGCAATATGATCCACGTGTTATCAAGATAGAATATGCTGTAGTTGGAAGGTGTATCTAATATTTCCAAGTTTTTAATTCTGGTTTCTAGTTTCCTTTTTGAAGCAATCAACAAGTTGGAAGGTGTATCTAAGATTTCCAGGTTTTTAATTCTGGTTTCTAGTTTGCTTTTTAAAGCAATCAACAATGTACCTAACCTGGTAGCTTGATCAAATGTCTTTGCTGGTTGAGGATTTCCTTGAATGGGCTACCATGTCCTTTAGCTCCCGGTAGAAACCTACAAAGGCTGACCCTGCGATGCTGTTATTTTCAGTTTCAAGGTGGTGTTTGGAGACAGGAAATTCAAGCAGGAGACAGGAAATTCAAGCATGTTTAGGACATCCCTCTGCATCTGCCTCAGTCACTCCAGTGTTATCAGGATGCAATCAGTGTTATCAGGATGCAAACTTGGGTATCCTATTGATGACCTTTAATTACCACTGTATTTTTCGCTCCATAACACACACCGGACCTTATGTTCCCACGAATTTCCACCGCAAAGTTCCCAGGTGCTGGATGCGACCAGGAAGCTCTGCGCAAACATCGGAGTTACTACGGTGTTTGCACAGAGCTTCCTGGTCGCGTCCAGCGCCTGGGAACTTCGCGCAGGCGCTGAACGCGACTGCAAGCTCTGCGCAAACATCGGAGTTACTACAATGTTTGCGCAGAGCTTCCTGGTTGTGTCCAGCGCCTGGGAACTTCGCGCAGGCACTGAACGCGACTGCAAGCTCTGCGCAAACGTCGGAGTTACTACGATGTTTGCGCAGAGCTTCCTGGTCGCTTCCAGTGTCTCAGCATCCGGGAGGCTCGAGTCTTGCTTCTAGAAGAAGTGAAGGTGCAGCGTCTTTGAGCTGCTGACCGAGGGCAGTCCCGGCGGGGCCGCAATGCAACCGGCAACGCAGGACAAAGATTGGACGTGCTAAACAACAACGCGGTAAGCGGCCAAGTGGCCGGAAAACTAGTTAAAGCAAGACTTTTTTTTACAGTATTCGCTCCATAAGACGCACAGACATTTCCCCCTATTGGGGGGGAGTGCGTCTTGTGGAGCGAAAAATACAGTAACAAGAAGGAGGAAAATGCATAAAAACAAGGCCCCTTCCCAAGCGACTATAGAGTGTGGATTGTGTGAATTGGATGCAAAACCTTTGGCACAGTATTGTGGATGGTGTCAAACAGATCCATGGCAGGACAACCCCAGTGATGAACTACAAAATGGAAGTCATCAATGTTGATACTCCACTCATAGTCAATGGCACGGTCTTCCATTCTACTGAAAGTAACTGACAAATGGTTGCTCTGGCTAGATGAACAGCAGTTGGGGGAAACTATGGCTTTGAACATAGCAGTCCCATATCACGAACACCAAGGAGCAAAGGGGTTTTGATGTCATGCCATTCTGTTCATGTATACATGCCTATTGGATTGTCTACTAGAATTTGTATTACATGAGCCTTCAAAGAGAAGAAGGATCTTAGTTCTCTGAAGATGACCGAACAGTTCCAAAAAGTTGATGCGAGTTTCTTAGTTGCAGGAACCAAGTTCCACTGTTTTTGAGGGAGTGAGAGCAAGCTCACAATCCCCACATCAACACATAGGTGGTTATTGCCTTGGATGGTGTCTAGATGGAAGGGCACACCCTCAAAGAGATGGACTGGGAGAGCCCAGCGCTGCTGAGAATGTAGGATTTGGTCGTAAATGACTAGCAGTTTGTATTGATGATGCATCTGAATACCCACAGGAATAATCTATGTAGGGGCCCCATGTTTACATGTGTCAAGATAGCTGCCATGGTATATGTCATGTGACGGAAGTTACTAATCCGATGTGCACACTGGGATGGTGATCTCTGGAAATCTGTGGTGCGAGACATTATGATTCAACTCTTTGATTCCAGGGGACAGACATGATAGAGTGCAGAACTGAACAGGATACCTATGAACTGAATATGCGAAGTCGGTTCCAGCTGGTTGACAGACAGGCCCAGGAATGTCAGAGTTAAAGTGAAATCCAGGTGTTTGAGTAATTGTTCAGATTCTGCCACTATAAGCCAATCCTCTGGGTAAGGGAAAATCATTTTCTCTTGTTGCTGAAGAACTGCCTCAACTATAACCATACACTTTGTTGACACCCTTGATACTATTGAAATACTAGTGCCAACTGCAAAGCAAAAATATTTCCGATGTTTCCGACATATCACAATGTGGAAATAGTCATCCTTTACATCTATAGCTGAGAACCAGTCACATAGTATCGTAATTATATGGAATTCCTTAGTCCAGATGAAGCACTGACATCACATAGTTCTAGAATAGGATGCAGACCATTCCCTCTTTTCATTACTGTAAAATACAGGTAAAATTCAGGCTTTAGGCCTGGGGCTCCATTTTCTGACCCTGCTGTCATTTTATGCACCAGCTGGTGGGAATCAGCTCGAGTAGGCTGAGAGAAGAGGCCTGGGTTATCTTACTTCTCATTATGGCCGTTGGGAAGAACCAAGATAATGCAGTGCTGTGAAACCTGGCACAGCCAGCACACCAAGGCTGCGCTAATTGCAAACTCGCCACAGCTGGGATTTACTGGTTGGGAGGAATCACGTGGTGACCAGAAATAGCCCAGGGATTACGTAGGCCTTCTGGAACCTTCAGCTGGTCTGAAGCTCTGGTTGGCAGAAATCAATTTTCCAACTATAAAGGGACCCTGAAATTGGGAGGGGTTGTTGCCTAGCAAGCTCCTCTTTACCATTCCATCATGGATGCCTGCCCTGCCCAAACCTGGGAGGACAGGTAGAAGATACGTCAGAGGTTGGGAACAACCAGGTGAGAGTTAGGTTAGTTTAGGCAGCTAACTTTTTTGTTTTAGCCTTGTGTGTCTTGAACATATTCTCCAATGTATTTATGCCTTTCTATGGATATGTAACCGTAACGTTTTCTTTAAATAAACCAATTACATTATTTATGGGCTTGGGTCTGTGAGTCCAAGGAACTGGTTCCACCTAGGCCAAGCCTAGCCATTGGTCTGCTACTGGAAAGTATCTTAACGTGCCTGAGACTTGAGGCTTAAATCCCTTGGAGGGGGGGGGGAGCCTGCAAGAGCTGGCTGATAGCCCAGAGGACCCCAGCTTTCCCTAGAGCTGGGGGACTGACTATTAATCAGGGTAGTGGAAGCTATCATGGGCATTTAGCCCGTAAGAAATGCATGCACATCTGGTTTGCAAGTGTTAAGCTAATCAGGTGGCTATGCCTTCGAACCTTGTAATCAACGTTTGGTTTATTCGGAAAAACTGTGCCCCTTACACTCAGGGCAGTAATTCAGGCACTCAAGTGTGAGGAACACATTAGAACATCTAAGAACAGTGGCCCAATCTCGCAAGCTAAGACCCCTTGAGATGATAGGTTACTTGGAAACGGATTGGGACACGCACCCCTAGCTCACTTTGTGTGTTTAGACGGTGGGCCAGCCATGCGTACAAACATCTTAGTCCCGGGTTTCTGACGTGCAAGGACCCAGTGACTTTTACAATTACTATGATGTAACTCAAATAAAAAACTCAGTGATGTTAACCTAGAGGCATAGGTTCAACAGGACCTTTCTGGAGAAGAACAGCTATTTTGTCTACTAGAGCTTGAGTGGCATGGAACATGTCCAATGATGGAAGGTGTGTAAATTTAATGCCATAGCCAATTTTGACTATGATCACCCCCCATTGGTCTGACGTGATGGAATTCCAAGCACCTACATAAGTTGTTAGACACTTTCCAAATCTCGAGAGAGCAGGCTGACATTATTGGCACTCAGAAATATTTCAGCATTTTCTATAGCAATGCAGACATTCATCAATGGTGTCAACGTCACAATGTTCATGTTGTGAGAATCAGAACATAGCAATAGTATACCAGCATGGGTGTTGTGCACATCATGGAAAGTCTACAGAAAAGAGTTAGAAACCCTACTTATCAGTCCAAGTCCTTCAGAGTTTGCTTGCTCTTGGATGCAGATTGTGATATTTTCCCATAACAGTTGAAAAGCACCTACAATACACCCTGTCAAAGTAGGATTTGTATCACCATCAAGGATGTTGACCCTGTCTCAACTTTTTCACTTTCTTCAGATATTCTAGGAAATCATCAGTGATGGCACTGAACAGGCCCTCCCCATCAAAAGGCAGATCAAATACATGTCTTCTTGTCTGAAAGAAGGGAGGCAGATGCCTCCTAAGAGTTATCAACCCAGCCATAGTAACAGATGAACACTCTACAGTAGGTTTCACCAGGGCTAGCCTAGCAGCAAGGACAACAGATAGTTGCAGATAGCACCATGTTGGCCACTTCCATAGTTGCCCCCACATACACTTTATTCTGGCTCTGCTGCTATATTTTGAATCAGAGCTAGATGGGACAAAGAAGCTGGTAGAAGCACTTCCCCACTTTCAAAAAAGGCAAGAACTTCCCTTTTTGGAAGTGGGGCAATGCTTCTCCCAACTTTCTTATTCCAACTAACATTGCTGCTCCATTTCAATACAGAGCGGTAAACCCAGGATGCAGAGGGAAAAGGTAAGAAGGAATGGTGGGAGGACAGGCAAGCAGGGAGGCAATCAAAGATTATGGCACCACAGCTGGAGGAGGAGCTTGCCACCACCCTCAGGGATTTTTGCCACTGCTGGTTCCTACCACTGCTGCCTCCTCTCCTCATCCTCTGTCAGTGCCTCTAAACTCGCCAAAAGGGGGGGGGGATTCAGGCAGCTCACAACGGGTGCTAGTAGAGGGTGCACGCTAATGCATGTGCCAATAAAAAAAAGTGTGTGAAATTCAAGTGGCCTCAGACACCCATCTTATTTGGGCCAGGCCACTTTAGAAGCCTCAAATTGGAAGGTGCTGGCAACTTTATGATCATCTTCAAACCGTTTGTTCCAAAATGGAGATGCTCTTTCGCAAAGAGTATACTGATACCTTGTCAAGCAAGAGAAGAAGTTGATGATTTAATATTCATGGTAGCAGTAGCATAGAACTTCCTTGTCACAGCATCCAACTTCCAACTCTCAGAGTCTGTGGAAGCCGAATGAGTTTTCTTCTTGTTGACTGCAGGATGTTCTGCTATGACAGAACTCAGCTTCAGTTGGTTGAAAAGAAAGAACACCCTCTTCCTGAACTCTGTAGATCTGCTCCAATCTCCACAAATTGAGGAAGGCTTCTCCCAAGTTTCTTTTGCTGCCTGAAAAACAGGAAGCATTGGTAAAGCTACCGGTGCATAAGCATCCTTTTGCACATGCTCCTCCTGACATTGATACTTCCTGCCCAGTCTGGAGGTCACCCTAATGATGTTCTCATATAGTTTCAGGTCCTTTGTGAGAAAGAACTGGCTTTCAGCCTGATGGCGGTAATATTTCCGACTCCAATACTGGTTTCCTCAGTCAACTCAGAAGAAGACACTGTAAGAGAAGTTGCCCGTGTGGATGAAGAATAAGTAATGTTGACATCGCTGTTGGTATTGAAGAGACTAGCGCTGTTGAAGGTGGCGGAAGTACTGCTGATTTCAACTCTAAGGGTTGTGGAACAGCAACTAACACTCAATGCCAAAGCTTGAGTTGGTGTTGAGGGAGGGCTTTGCAAGACTAACTTGTTCCTATCTCCACCGGTGACAGAGATACTGTAGCCGAGGGTGGTTCTCTTGGCCTGTGTACAGCCAAGCAATCATGATGACCGGAGCCACAGCAGCAGTAATGATCCTTGTCCCCATATCAAGCCAGGCTGGCCCATGATGAGGGTCTACGATGATGATATGGGTAATGGGGTGCAGATACTATGAATATCTTGAAACCGAATTCACATCATCATTTCGATTGGAAGCTCTTGTGCTAAGGTACATCTATTGACATGGAGATCTATAGGCTGGTGGTACTCTAGACTTTGACTTAGACACCCACCGCATCCCTGGCTTGGCATAGACGACATCAGCCTGCAGTCTCTAGGTGATGACAACGTTGTAGTATTCTGACAATCTTCCCCTCAGCACAGATTATGACAATGTCCAATTCAGGGAAGGGGCCCAGCAGAATCTCGATGAAGATCATTCCAGGATCGGATCTCAGACAAGGTGATGAGCTTCATGAGCAACTGAGGTGCAAGCTATCAATGTTGGGATCCCAGAAGGCTTTTCTGCAGACTTGGCTCCTGATTTATATTTTTGCCTTCTTAGGGGGGTACCTGGTACTGGACACCCCCAGAGTGCAACTTATGGCATTTGCTGTAACCCTTGCTGGCATTGCCTCAATTTCAGTGGGTCACTGAAGAGAGTTTGTGCGCCATCCGGCTCTCTTGCTTTGAAGAAGTGGCTGTCATTGGTGGAGAAGGATGCAGGAGGTGCCAACATCACTTCAGTAGGAGCAAGAGCAGACCCCCAGAGTATTGACTTGAGACAAATTTTCCTATTCTTCCCTATCTGTCAGGCAAATTGTTTGCAGCGGACATTGCTTTCTCCCATACAGGGAGACAAGTGTTGCATCCATCTGTGGATGGACGTTTTGCCCCATAATCATAACACATTTTAAAGCTGACCTTATTCACAATGTAATGAGACAGTGGTAACTGACAAGCTACTAAGAAAAATGATATAAATACATTTATGGGAGTCGGACTTAGACCTGGAAGATCCAGGTTCAAATCCCCGCTCAGCCACGAAGCTTCCTGGGTGACCTTGGGCCAGTCACTATCTCTCAGCCCCACCTACCTCACATGGTTGTTGTAAGGACAAAAAGGAGGGGAGGAAATATGTACACCACTCTGAGCTCCTTGGTGGAAGGGCGGTATAAAAATGTGAAAAATAATAAATAAATAAATAAATAAATAAATAAATAAATAAATAAATATTGAGAGAAATTACTATTAACACAAAAGATGAAAACTGAGCTATGTCTCTCTAAATTTTTCTGAGCACCAAATGACAAAACAAAGCATCCCTCCTGATGCTGCTTCAGCGGCAGTCAAAAAGAAACAGAGATTTTCCCTACCCACAAGACACACTGTGAGCATAGGGCTTCTCCCTACACAATGGGCAAAGGCAGAATGCTCTATGAAGCTCTGGAAGCTTCTGAGGTTGGCTTTGCACATGTGCAAAATCCCACTAAGCTCCACTACACAGACACCACAAAGAAGCCATTCCATTCACCATACCCCTCAATTGCAGCTATTCTACCCAATTATGATAAACCCCAGCAATTTCTTTTTCAATATATAATTTTAATTTCATATGTTGGCATTCATTTTATTCAGATCTTTTTGAATCTATATACCTTACAGGAATTCCTTGCTAAGAGATAGGACATACCTACAATAACTAATATTTAATTGCCCTGTAAAGTTAACTTGCAACCAGACAGTGTTTGGTTACTTAAAACTCAATTTCAGGAAGAGAAAGTTCTGGATGAGTTCATGTTAGCTCTATATTGATTGCATACAATACTATTTTAAGCAAGGTATTCCTTATCTGAACTCCTAAATCTTCCTATTTAGGAGACTGATGAACAGTTGCAGGTTAAGAGATCATTCTCAAGAGATATATACAATACAGGCTCAAAAGATAATGTGAATAAGGGAAACAAGTGACACTCTTGTCAAGTTCCTAGATACAAGTATGTATGTTTTTTCTTTTAACAATAGAGGAAAGTACAGTGGGCCCTTGCTATCCGCGGGGGATCTGTTCTGGACACACACACACACACACACACACACACACACACACACACACACACACACGGATAGTGAGGATCCGCAGATACTGAAGTCCAACACCCAATGGTCCATTTATTCACTGTGGAGGCCTCCAGAGCCCCGTTCCACATCGACGCTATCCTGGAAAGGCCTGCAGAGGCCTTCGTGGATCTCTGCAAGCCTCTCCGATGCAATTTAAAGTGACATCCGGTTTGACCATAACATTTCCCATAACATCCAAATCAGTTTATTTTCTTAAGACATAATGCCAAATCACACAGAGCTGACTAAAACATCTTAATAAACCTTTCATAAACACACCTGGTTGGAGGTTCCTTTCTTTGCTTAGTGTGTGCTATTCCATTTGTTTTGCTTCAAGTTGGGAAGGTAGCAGCAGTAGTAGAGGTCCTCTCAACAGCCATTCTTGGTGGCCATCATTTCACACACACCCCACCACCCAGAATGTCCAGGTGAAGGGTGGCCACCATTAAAAAAAAATAGGCAGCAGCCAAGAGGACTTCCCCTGCTTTTACTGATTTTTAAAACAAAGAACTATATCATTGTCACCATGCTGTTAAGCCCCTGAAAAATACCCCAAAGTCACAAAAATGCCCTCCCCACAAACTGCTGCAGAGTATCCTATTTGTGGGGCCATTTTCATTCATACTTAGAATGAACTACTTGATGTCTTTTATCTGCCTGTAAATTATAATTGGGTTATTCCACTAAGGTTGTATACTGCTTTGGAGCTACCAATATGTGTTTATACTACGCCTTAAATAGATACTGAAGTTGAGTGTGAGGCTACAAACTACTCTTTTCTTCCTTGCTTTACCTGTCCATATTTAAATAGTTATATCCTGCCTATCAAACTGAAAGCTTAGTTCTGCCCTCTCCTTCCTGCCCCTACAACTTTAGCATAGTCCCAGTCCTGACAGCCTGGCTGACTGATGATAATAATTATAAGGTTCTGAACATTTTCTTTTCAATCGGATGAATTTTCCATAAGGGAAGTTGTTTTCTCGCTACCAGTAGGAGCTAACATTTCAGAGGACAGAATTTTAGTCTGCTGGTTTTTTATATATGGGGGTAGACTGCTTTATGAGTCTTAACACATCTAAATAGAGCAATACTGTAAATTGCTCTCAATATATATATATATATATATATATATATATATATATATATATATATATATATATATATATATATATATATATATAATCTCTAGTTTCAATTAGCTCCAGAAAGATGTCTTTAAGGGCCCAATCCTATCCAACTTTCCAGCGCTGATGCAGTCATGCCCGGGGGGGGGGGCAGTTATGGAGGCCTCCTCAAGGTAAGGGAATGTTTATTGCCTTATCTCGGGGCTGCTTTGCAGCTGCATCTGCTCTGGAACACTGGATAGGATTGGGTCCTAAAATACAGTGCAAAATTGTGAAGATTATAATCTGTGTAAGGTCAAACACAAATTTGGCCCAGTTCACAGCACTGCAGATGTACCAACACAAGTAACGTGCATCAAGGTTTGAACAGTGGGCCGGATAGAGTGTGCAATGCATGTATTCAACCTAGGAGCCTCTTGTACCCTGAAAGAAAAGTGGCAGCAGAACTCAATGTGGAAATCTTCTGAATAGAGGGAGCTGTGCCCATGGTTATCAAGATTGGGCCCATGATGTGTTCAAATGAATCCTCAGAGGTCAATAAATATGATTTCAAAATGTGCTATATAAAAAGGTGACCATGGAAGCACTCTGCTATACTTTATTTTGCCAGTAAATATATTTTATTTTGCTAGTAAAACTGAAGTTTAAAAGAAATTGTTCTCTTTAAAATACTAGCAGGATGTCAGCCAACCTTTACCTGCTCTCTTTGGAAAGAGCTACAAAAGGAAATGTGAACAACGTACACTTTGATGTCAAATATTTAACCATCAGTTTTTATATTCAAGGTTATTTTAAATAGAAACATTGTTAAAATAACAATCCAAAATCATTTATTGATGAATTAAAGATTTTTGAATAGAATGGATGGAGACAATTCAAAAATAATTTTAAAGGAATTTTATTCTTATTTAAATAACATTTTATTGTTTAGTAAATAATTGTATACTTACTACACTTTGTAAGTGAATGTCTCGTTATCAGAGAGATGGTAGGAAAGGTTCAGAGAATAGGCAAAATATACCCCTTTTACTGTGAACACACATTCACAAAATATATATATTTGAGCAACTATTAGATAATTGTTTGTTTCAGATGGGGGAGGTTTTAAATGAATCCAAAATTAACTTTCTTACAATTTATGCTGTTATGTATTTGTAATCCTAGTTTATTAGCTGCTTTGTACAATCCAGTGTTTCCAATATGCAAACGTAACGGGAACCTGTGATTTGTTACAACCAACAAATGAAATTTTCCAAACTCCACTGCTTGCTCATGGAGACAGAGAAGCACTAGAATCCAGAGTTTGTCCCTGCTACTTCTTGTCATAACCATTTTAAGTTTGTTGTATTGTCTGACCTGGTCTTACAGTAAAAAAAAAATATTGTGTAGACACAGTTCATTTTATAAAGAGGAAATGGGAGCAATTACTCCATCTTAGTGTATATTTTGTTTTGCAATATCCTTGAAAAATCTTTTAAAGACTCATAAGGTCTCAGGTTATTTTCTAACAGTAAGGCCTGCCTTAAACAGTATTTTTGGATTTTTTTCTGATTTTTTTCAGTTTATACACAAGTAGTACAAAGTAATAATTTATGCAATGAGAAGGAGAGACACTTAAATTGAAAAGCATATCAGACTGCCACACAGGATGACACAATTTAGACTGCAATCCTATGCATACTTACCTGGGAGTAAGTCCCACTGACTACAATGACAGCTACTTCTGAGGAAACATGCAAGAACTCGGCCATTATGCTCTAAATATGCTATGCTCTAAAGACAAAATTATAAAGAAGATAAATACCTTGCTGCATCTGCGGGTGAGGCGTATAACTTGGAGGGTGTGAATATGGCAAATATCCTGCAGGACTTTGAGGAGCATATGGACTAGGCACTGGGCTGTTTTGTGATGCCATAAACCTGTTACCAGAGCTTGACTGTGGTGGCACGAATCGACTGAAAATAGAACCCAAGGAAAACATGTATGAATACTCTAAGAGTTCCTCTGTAATTATGTTTACAGTCTTCACAAATGCTATACAATTTGGTAAACACACACAACAACAACCACCACCGCTTGATTTATTACATTTATATCCCACCCCACTGGCGTCGCTCGAGGTGGGGCAGAAAGCTAAGTTCTGCAGCTTTCCGCCCCACCGTTACTCCGGTACGAGGCACCCCGCCCCCTCGTCATAGGAGCCCGTCAGCGGAGAGAAAGCAATGCACAGGAGAGTCCCTGCGCGTTGCTTTCTCTCCGCTGACGGGCTCCTACGACGAGGGGGCAGGGCGCCTCGTGCAGGAGAGTAACGGTGGGGTGGAAAGCTGCAGAACTTAGCTTTCCGCCCCACCTCGAGCGACGCCAGTGTCCCACCCTCTCTTTAAGCAGCTCACATGGGATTGTCCCATTTTATTCATAATCTCCCTGAGAAATAAGTTAGTTTCAGAAAATGACCAGCCCAAGGCCATACAAGCTTCATGGCTGAGCAATAAGCAATTGTATAGCGCATTTCCAAGTGTTCAAAACATTTCATACACATTCTGTTGGTAATCCTTATAGTAGCCCTGTATTATTTTAAACAACACTATTACCCTCATACTAGGTGAGGAGAAAAAGACTGAATATGAATCCAAAATTAAACCTGCTTACAATTACTGTTTAGAAACATTTGAAATGAAATACAGTAGTATAAAGTCTTTAGAAGCTTGAAGCACGCCAGCTGAATTTGCTAGCATCCAGAAATCGTGTCTATTCCTTCTCTCTCTTATACTAAAACAGAAAGGGGTGTGTGTGTGTGTGGGGGGGGGGGACTGCAAGATCTAGAAAACTGACTATAGACACCTACTGTTCTAGCCTGTACAAATGTTGCTTGCAGCCACTCTTGGCCACTTAATAACTGTACTAAGCTATAGCTCTTGCCTATCCTCTCAATAACTGTACTAAGCTATAGCTCTTGCCTATCCTCTCAGGTTCTAATTGCATTCGTTTATAGCTTGAGGATTGACTTAAAGAATGCTAATAAAACATTTCTCCTCTTTGGTGAAAAGAAAGCATGGTGAAAAGAAAGCATGAGAGCTGCTGAAAAATAGCTCAAATACAACCAAGAGAGTTCTCAGAACAGTAGTTTGAGGAGAATGTGTGCTCTGAATGCATGTTCTGCTGAACCTTGCCCTCAAGAGTCTTGGACCACATTATACTTCATTTTCTATTATTATTATTATTATTATTATTATTATTATTATTATTATTATTAATTATTATTATTAATCTAGTTGGCTGGAATTGAAGATTTGGAAAGGTAGCAGCTCTTATTAATAAATATAATGCACTTGAATACTTCAAAAGCACTTACACATGTGGTATACAGAAAAATGACCAAAACAAGTTTACAAACTATATTACCTGGAAGGGCTATGAGAGATAGTGGTTTGCTGATAATTGGAAGATGCAGGACTACCATGCATGGAATTTTGAGAGAGTTTGTACTGTGGCATCATCATTCCTAAAAATATAGTTTTAAAAGTTAAATGCAAATATTTATTCACTTGTAGATTTATCCTTTGTTTTGTTTGTTTCCCAAATGGCTATCTTTTCACACACACTCTAAATTGGCCACAATCCAGGTAACCACAAAATCCATCCTCAGCAATACAGATCACTCCACAGCTTTATGCAAGTTTTCTGAGCAATTATAGATGTTTATCTTTACGCAGCACATGCAGAGTGCTGGACCACTGCCAATGTTACAGTTAGAAAAACTAAGCCACTGCACCTCCCACCTTTCATTCTATACTTTAAAGCAGTGTTTCCCAAACCTTTTTGACCTACGGCTCCCTTTGACCTCCTGGCCATGCCTCCGCATTACCAATGAGTAGTAAGAAAAAGGCACTCGGCTCATGCTCAGAGACAGAAATGACTATATTACCGATTAAATCCTCCCATTGAAAACAAACTTTAGGACAAAAACCTTGCTTCTTATTTAAGCAAGCACAATAGTATGCAGAAGGAATTGAATGGGGGTGATTTTATAGAGAGAATGAGAGCGAGAAGAAGATTCTGAGAGTGGCGACTGCAGCAATCTATGGGGCTGAGACAGTTCCCCCTGGTCTTCCACAGAGCAGTGAATTCATGGCGGGGGCTGAGGAGGTGAGCCCTGCCAGGCAAATAAAGACCAACCTGCAGCTGACAACCTCTCCCTCCCCCCTCCTTTCCTCCTCCTTGCCAGGCTGACGGAAGATGTCCTTGCGCCCCAACCCTGGGCCGAGCCGCCGCTGCCTGCACTTTCCTCCTCCCACCACAGTTCCTCCCCCCCCCATCTGGTCACCCTGCACCCACTTGTTGAGCCAGAACACCCAGGGAGAGTGAAGGGGGATCCTACCCAACTCCGGTTACAGGCTGCAGAGTTGCACACATGCGCAAAGCAAGCTGCTGCACTGCAAAACGTGGGGAAGGAGAAAGTCGTGCCTCTGTGTCTGTCTGTCTCTCACTCATACACAAAAGCAATGTTTGCGCTATTTCCGCCCTCCTAATTGCTGCGCTACTGCCCAGAGGTGCTGCTGCTAGAGAGAAATGCACGCCTGAGTTTCCCTGCAAAGGGAGGAGAGGAGGTGTGTGTGCATAAAGCGCACTAACCTGCTCCATGTCTGCTGTCACTGGGAGCTTCCCTTCCCCCACCATCATTTGCAAATGCACTCAGGGAGATAAACTCAAGCAGCCTTTGATCCCCGTCCCCTCCCTACTTTTTTCTCTTAGTTTCTTCTTAAAGGGAAACGTTTGCATCTCCCTTGCAAAGCAAAGTTTTGCTCGAATAGGACGGCAAGGGGAAGAAGCGCGTTGCTCTCACCTCCTGGATCAGGGGAAGACATTCAGTGTCAGTCTCTCTTCTCCCTCCCCACCCACAATTCACCATTGCGAGGATGCCTTTTGCTAACCACGGCACCAAAAAGGTGAAAGTAAAACAGGGAGCGGAAGCCCCAGCCAGGCTCAGGCAGCACTAGCG
The DNA here is from genome assembly GCA_026170595.1 of Plestiodon gilberti rubricaudatus. Taxonomy (NCBI): domain Eukaryota; kingdom Metazoa; phylum Chordata; class Lepidosauria; order Squamata; family Scincidae; genus Plestiodon; species Plestiodon gilberti. The sequence goes on along the minus strand of JANXHW010000002.1, from coordinate 18,019,164 downwards.
AGCCAAGGAGAGAGAATGTGCTGGTCTCCGTCTTTCTCCGGTTCTTCCTCAGAGAACGCTGGATTTGAGGTTGGGGGTGGGGCTTCAAGGGACTATTCCGCGGCTCCCCTGGCTGGCTTCCACGACGCACCAGGGAGTCGCGACTCACAGTTTGAGTACCACTGCTTTAAAGGAACCTATGACTCATCAGATGTTACAGCAAAACCTGGTTTGCACTTACAATAGTTCTGAACTCAAACCATGGTTTGCACATTCCAACTGGAGACTCTAAACCAGGGTTTGTATGTACATCTGCTCTAAGTTTTTTATCTGTTCAGCACTTCCGTTTCTAAAATGCAGAGGCTTTGGATGTAGAGCAATGCCATACCTATGGTTTGTCAATTCTGACATCACACCAAGCATAGTTGGCACAAACCATCCTTTGTAAATCAATTTTGAACCCTGATTTCCAATTCTGGTTTGCTAGTTGATTACATAACATCATTTATCAATTCAGGGTTATTCCATGTGAAATCAACCAACTTCTTGACTGATTGGCTACAAGATATATATCTTTAAGTGTGATTTTTTTGAAAAATTTTAAAAAATCCCATTTTTCCAAAAATTCAAAATAAATATTATTTGAATATTTTTGAATTTCTTGAAAGTTTACAATTGGGACATGTTGTATATCACATGAAAGCTCTATTCATTAGCTTTAAACCGACACCTGTCCCATGTCTGTAGCTTTCATAGTTTTCCTGTAAATGACATTTGAAGGTATGGTGACAAGTGAATTTTGGCGTTTTTAGGCAATTTTGAAAATTCAGTATCTCAAAAACAGGTGGACAAAAAAATCTGGAATTTTTTTTTTAAAACATCTAATGGTAAGGTACAAATACAGTGATGCCTCACAAGACAAATGCCTCGCACAACAAAAAACTCGCAAGACAAAAGCATTTTGCATGTTTTTTGGTGACTCGCAAGACAAATTTTCTTGCAAAAACAATTTCGTCTTGTGGAACACTCAGCTCCTAAAGCCACAATCTATTCAAAAGTTAAAGTATTCAAGAGGGTTAGCAGACTGCAAACAGTACAGCCCGAGGCCACACCGATTATCACCCGACAAATAGCTAACACCAGCAGAGATAAAGGCAAAGCAGAGATAAAACTACCATCCTGAAAAACTTCCCATCCTAGTAGGTGTACTGATTAAGACCCTACCCATTCTTCGTTTTGGCCCGGAAGCGGCAGCAGCAACTCGGCACAGGCTGTCTGCCTGCCTGCTTCGAGTCTCTTACTGACTCACACAGGAGCCGCCCTCACGCCGAGGAAAGCCTCTTCAGCTGTTGCACGGCCGAGAGGTAATGGTGCATTTAGTGGTGCCTGCTCCGCCCCTTAGCCTGGCCGGCACCGCGGCAGGAGGATACTGTAGGCGACAGCTACACTTGCCATTTGAATAAAGTATTCAAGAGGGTTAGCAGACTGCAAACAGTACAGCCCGAGGCCACACCGATTATCACCCGACAAATAGCTAACACCAGCAGAGATAAAGGCAAAGCAGAGATAAAACTTCCCTTCCCTTCCAGAAACGGTGTGCATTACTAGAGCGGAGCTCTGGGAACTGTGAGTACTGTAAATACTTAAAAGTAAATAGCACGGCAGGGGAGGTGACTCGCAAGACAAAATTATTCGCAAGACAACATGACTCACGGAACGAATTAATTTTGTCTTGCGAGGCACCACTGTATATCAAAAATGAACAAAATCCATGACATCAAGTTCCAAAATGGATTTTTCATTGGTTGATTTGACATGGAATGACCCTTCAGATAACACACCAAACCATTAGATATACTTCATGAACCATATTTTGGTGTGAAGTCTGAACTATATTTCTCTAGACTAAGAATGAACCTAACTTTCAAGAAAGCATTTCCACTGCTACCTCTTTTCATTTTGGTTGCTAGCTGCCTCAAGCAAACAGACTCTTATTCTCTCTCAACCACATTCACAGCTTTCTGCAAGCAGAGCCTGTCATGGCATTGCACCTGTTACTATATACGTACTTCCAATAGTGCATTACAGCAGAGGTTTCCAACCTGTGGTACGCATACCACTAGTGCAGTGGTTCCCAAACTGGGAGGTGCGGAAATCAACCAGCGGAGCCAGTGCCACGGAATCCTCACAGAAAACAGTGCAATGCAAATTGGCAGGAATCAACATAATGTAATGGGGAGCTGTGGTCAATGGTCACAGGAAGTCGCAGGTCGAAAAAGTTTGGGAAACACTGCACTAGTGGTACGCGGACCACAGGCTGCCGGCGGCCAAGATGGCCACCATCTCAGCCGTGCAGCACCACACAGGAGCCCAAAAAGTGACAGCTCGAGATCTGCCAAGCCATCAGAGCTCTAGCACAGGGGAGGGCCCTCTCGCCCTCCCTTGTGTCTTACCTGAGATTTCTGAACCCGTAAGTGCCGATGACATCATCAGCACTTACTTCTGGTGGTACGTGGCGGGCCACAGGCTCCGGTGGTATGAGGAGCCAAACGATTGGGAACCTTTGCTCTAGAGTACTCCTGAAGGAATGCAGAGGCATGGAAAGAACAGTCTTGAGAAAGGTAAGTCTGTCCTTTCCTATTTCTCTGAGCATTAATGTTTCCAAAGAACTACCAAATGTTTACTCAAACCAGAGTAAGACTTGAAGTGAATGAAAACAGTACTAACAGATGCACACACTTGTGAACACTGTGACAGCCATCATACCTAACAGTTCTAAGTGAAACATGTGGCTTGGGATAAACCTGAACCAGCTCCCCTTGACTATTAAACAGTTACTTAGTGTCAACAGTATGCCAGGCTCTGCAAAGAACATATGGAAAGCATCTCCTCAGGGAAGTGATACCCTTGTTAGGAAGAGAAAACAAATTTGTCTAGTAATTAGTCTGAATCATAGGTTTTTTTATCACCAACACGAGAGTGACCAAGATACACTGCATGTAAGAAAAGCACAACAAATATCAGAATTTGACACTGAAGTCTTGATTAATTTAAATTATCACAATGAAAAAGTAATTTAGTTTATGGCATTATTTTGCTTGGAAAAAATGAATAAGAACTCTCACCACTTTGTACCCCATATCTGTTTTGCATGCTTTTCTCCCTGAAAACGTTAGGATTCCTTGCCAGGACAGCCTGCAGCAAGACTGGTATATCTCCTTCTGGATCATCGCTGCCAAGGTTATCTTTCAATTCTCTGTCATTGAAGATACAGACATACAGAGAGTAATGAATATGTTCTCAAAATTTAGGAAGTTACCGAACAGAATCTGTGAAATTATCAATTTTGGAGAAATTACAAGGAAAAAGGTATGGTTTCCCCTCAAATGGGACCGCTACAATTTGTTCCTGTAGTAGGAAGAATATTGTTTGAACTATTTTCCCATACTGTAATAGAATTTAATACATGTAAATAGTGATTTCTAAGCACTAAGGTACCTCACAAAACATTGACATTCCTTCTGGTTCAGCACTTGATATAGCAGTAGTATTGTTATTCCTAGCCCTGCATTTTTCCAAACACCGATTGTCAATTACGCGTGCCTATAAAGAAAACAAAGCCTACTATGTGACCAACCGGACAGTAAATTGACTCGTCCTGAAGTTTGCAACTTCTGTATTTTTAAGCTGCAAATTAAAATCGGGCCATGATCTCCGGATTATCTCTGTTCAGAGGTTTTGTACATTTGCTTATTATTGACTTGGAAGGGAGGCAGCACAGGTTCAACTGTGTTCATAGGAATGCAAATACGACTGGGGAGAAAAAGAAACTAAAAGGTATTAAAAAGAAACCTCATACTTACAGCACAATCCTGTGTATCTTTAGCGCCGGGGGAGCGCTCGCTCACCCGGTGCTGGGTGTCACGAAAGTGCTGTAATGCATTTGTGCAACACCTGGCGAGTTAGGGCCGCTGGGTCAAAGGCCCGCAGCCCACATGACCCTGGCACAGCATCCCCACATCCACTGGACTGGGTAAGTCCAGCACCAGCTGGTGCAGGTCAGGGTGGAATGGGTGGGGGGCGGCTCTTGGCCGCCCATGGCCAGGAGAAGGCGGAGATATCAGGGGTGAGATATCCAAAGCCCTCTCCCAACCCGGGTTGCCCCGACACCCGGGCCTCAGATGCAGTAGGCCCATAGGGCTTGGATCCGAGTAGGTCAATAGGAACTGGGCCACCTAGCACCCGGGGAAGAAGATGATCGTCCCTTTCCCTCAAGGGGCAACACGGGACCTGGATAGGATACGGCAGCCGGCCCTTTAGGCATTCATTAAAGAGCTGCCATATCTTACACAGGATTGGGCTGCTCATATGTTTCACAAAGACAGAAGTCAATGTCCATTACGTTGGATTTGCAATCCTGTCTCATAAGCAACAAAAGGTATTAGACACCTGGAGAAAGAGATTTGGCTTTTTATCCTGGCCTACACAGACAAGTCACCACCTTAATGCCTCGAACTTCACTGCTATGAAGGAGGCAACACAATACAATCTTACGTTGCCTCCTTCGCAGCAGTTAAGATCAAGATTTAGTGGCTTATTTTCTTTTAAAAAGAATTGTCGATATTCTTAGCTCCTTATGGAACACAGAATCTGATGTTCAATGTATTGTTCTTGTTGTTATTGTTAAGTCGTTAAGTCGTGTCCGACCCTTCGTGATCCCATGAACCATATCCCGCCAGGCCTTCCTGTCCTCCACTATCTTCCTGAGTTCGCTCATTTTCATGTTCGTTGCATCGGTGATGCTGTCTAACCATCTCATCCTTTGCCTTCCCCTTCTCCTTTTGCCTTCAATCTTTCCCAGCATCAGAGTCTTCTCCAGAGACTCCTCTCTTCGCATTAGGTGGCCAAAATATTTGAGTTTCAGCCTTAGTACCTGTCCTTCCAGGGAACAGTCAGGGTTGATTTCATTTAGGATTGACTGATTTGATCTCCTAGCAGTCCAAGGGACTCTCAGGAGTCTTCTCCAGCACCACAGTTCAAAAGCATCTATTCTTCGGCGCTCAGCCTTCCTTATGGTCCAACTCTCGCAACCATACATTGCTACTGGGAACACCATCGCCCTGACTATACAAACTTTTGTTGGCAGGGTGATATCTCTGCTTTTTATTATGCTGTCTAAGTTTGCCATAGCTTTCCTTCCAAGGAGTAAGCGTCTTTTAATTTCATGGCTGCTGTCTCCGTCTGCAGTGATCTTGGAACCCAAAAAAGTAAAATCTGTTACTGCTTCCATTTCTGCCCCTTCTATTTGCCAGGAATTGATGGGACTAGATGCTATGATCTTAGTTTTATTAATGTTGAGTTTCAAGCCAACTTTTGCACTCTCCTAATTCACTCTCATCAAGAGGCTCTTTAGTTCTTCTTCACTTTCTGCCATTAGGGTGGTATCGTCTGCATATCATGTTGATGTTTCTCCCGGCAATCTTGATTCCGGCTTGCGATTCATTCAGCCCTGCATTTCTCATAATGTACTCTGCATATACTGTATTTCTTCAATTCTAAGACGCATGTTTTTTCCCAATTAAGCATTTCAAAAAATGGGGTGCGTCTTAGAATCGAAGGTCTCCAAAAAGCACCCCAAAATGCTGTCTTCTTACTTACTGGGACTTGGGGGAGCTTCAGGGAGACCTGCGCGACCCTCTGCAGGCCTCACTGACCTTCAGTTCGGCAAAAACTGGTGATTTTCAGCCATTTCCTGTTTTCGCAAAAACCAGAAATGCCCAAAAATCGCTGTTTTTCGCCAAATTGAAGATCAGGGAGGCCTGCAGAGGGTTGTGCAGGCCTCCCTGAAGCTCCCCCAAGCCCAGGTAACGAAGGAAATTGCACTTTATGGCGGGGCCAGAAATGCTATGCAAAGGCAGTGCACTCAGTCATCCTCAGCTGCAGGAGACATGCTGGGGAGAGTTGGTGCTGAGCGGGTAGATTCAATGAAGGGAAGTGAGTCTTACAATCGATGGATTTTTTTCCCCCTGCTGGTGGTACTGAAAGTAAAGGTGCGCCTTAGAATCGATGGCGTCTTAGACTCGAAGAAATACGGTAAGTTAAATAAGCAGGGTGACAATATACAGTCTTGCAGTACTTCCTTCCCAATATTGAACCAATCGGTTGTTCCATGGCCGGTCCAAACTGTTGCTTCTTGACCCGCATACAGGTTTCTCAGGAGACAGGTAAGGTGGTCTGGTACCCCCATCTCTTTAAGAATTTGCCACAGTTTGTTGTGATCCACACAATCAAAGGCTTTTGCGTAGTCAATGAAGCAGAAGTAGGTGTTTTTTTGGAACTCTCGTGCTTTCTCCATGATCCACCGCATGTTGGCAATTTGATCTCTAGTTCCTCTGCCTCTTCGAAACCCAGCTTGTACGTCCGGTAGTTCTCGGTCCACATACTGCTGAAGCCTAGCTTGTAGGATTTTGAGCATAACCTTGCTAGCATGTGAAATGAGTGCAATTGTACGGTAGTTTGAACACTCTTTGGCACTGCCCTTCTTTGGAATTGGAACGTAAACTGACCTTTTCCAATTCTTTGGCCACTGCTGAGTTTTCCAAATTCGTTGGCATATTGAGTGCAGCACTTTAACAGCATCATCATTTAGGATTTTAAGTAGCTCAGCTGGGATATTATCATCTACGCTAGCTTTGTTGTTAGTAATGCTACCTAAGGCCCACTTGACTTCACTCTCTAGGATGTCCGGCTCTGGGTCAGTGACCACACCAGCATGGTCATCAGGAACATTAAGATCTTTCTTGTATAGTTCTTCTGTGTATTCTTGCCATCTCTTCTTAATCTCTTCTGCTTCTGTCAGGTCCCTGCCTTTTTTGTCCTTTATCATGCCCATCTTTGCACAAAACATTCCCTTGATATCTCCAATTTTCTTGAAGAGATCTCTAGTCCTCCCCATTCTGTTGTTTTCCTCGATTTCCTTGCATTGTTCATTTAAGAAGGTCTTCTTATCTCTCCTTGCTATTCTCTGGAAATCTGCATTCAGTTGGTTGTATCTTTCCCTTTCACCCTTGCTTTTCGCATTCCTTCTTTCCTCAGCTATTTGTAAGGCCTCATCTGACAGCCACTTTGCCTTTTTGCATTTCTTTTTCTTTGGGATGGTTTAATTTGCTGCCTCCTGTACAATGTTACGAACCTCCATCCATAGTTCTTCAGGCACTCTGTCTACCAGATCTAATGCCCTAAATCTATTGTTCACCTCCACTGTATACTCATAAGGGATATGATTTAGGTCATATCTGACTGGTCTAGTGGTGTTCCCTACATTCTTCAATTTAAGCCTGAATTTTGCAATAAGAAGTTCATGATCTGAGCCACAGTCAGCTCCAGGTCTTGTTTTTACTGACTGTATAGAGCTTCTCCATCTTTGGCTGCAAAGCACATAATCTATCTGGTTTCGGTATTGACCATCTGGTGATGTCCATGTGTAGAGTCGCCTCTTGTGTTGTTGGAAAAGAGTGTTTGCTATGACCAGCGTGTTCTCTTGACAGAACTCCGTTAGCCTTTGCCCTGCTTCATTTTGCGCTCCAAGGCCAAACTTGCCTGTTCCGTTTATTTCTTGATTTCCGACTTTAGCATTCCAGTCTCCTATGATGTAAAGGACATCTTTTTTGGGTGCTAATTCTAGAAGGTGTTGTAGATCTTCATAGAACCGGTCAACTTCATCTTCTTCGGCATCAGTGGTTGGGGCATACACTTGGATTACTGTAATGTTGAATGGTTTGCCTTGGATTCGAACTGAAATCATTCTGTCGTTTTTGAGGTTGCACCCCAATACTGCCTTTCCCACTCTTTTATTGACTATGAGGGCTACTCCATTTCTTCTAAGGGATTCATGCCCACAGTAGTAGATATGATGGTCACCTGACTTGAATTCGCCCATTCCCGTCCATTTTAGTTCGCTGATTCCCAATATGTCAATGTTCAATCTTATCTCCTCCTTTTTGACCACATCCAGCTTGCCTTGATTCATAGACCTCACATTCCATGTTCCTAAGCAGTATTGCTCCTTGCAGCATTGGATTTTCCTTTCAACCTCAGACACATCCACAGCTGAACGTCCTATTGGTTTTGGCCCAGCCGCTTCATCCTTTCTGGGTCTACTTGGAATAGTCCTCCGCTCTTCCTCAGTAGTTCAATGTATTGCTGGTTACCAATTCAAAGTAATACTTTATAAACATATTGCCATCCATTACAGAAAAATACATGGCCTTATATAATTATCCTGTAGCTCTGCATTCTACTAGATTTAAACAATTCTGTCATCTATGATAATTTCACTCATGACAAACTAGACAGTTGGACCTCTGTATCCGCAGGGATTCCCTTCCGGCCCTCTCCCGTGGATACAAAATAATTTTAGTGCAGATACGGGGGTCACTGTAAAAAGCTGGAAAAATGGGGAAAGGGTTAAAAATAGCATTTTTTACCTTTTTTGCTGGCGAATCACTCCGTTTGCAGGGCTGTAGACAGTGGAATTGCGCTCCTCTTCCAGGTCCTACGACTTCCCCCCTCCCTTCCCCAGGCTCACCCCAATGCATTCTGGGGCAACCATGGCAAAGGGAAGCGAAGTCGTGCAACCCAGAAGAGGCTACAGGGGTACGATTTCACGGTCTACAGCCATGCAAATGGACCAGTTTGCCAGTCAAAAGGTAAGGGGCGCTATTTTAAATATTTTTTCCAGGTTTTTACAGTGACTTCCGTATCCGCGTTGAGACTGTACTAACATTCAGTTATGAAGTATCATAAAGTACATACATGTGATCTGTTGACACTTGATTGAGGCTGTGTACAAGTTGGGAAACAAGATTTTCATCCCTACAGGCCAAAAGGCAGTTCACTTCTTCAGCAATTCGTCCATTAAAGAGCAGGCTTTTTGTAGTTGTAGCAGGTAAAGGTGATGGAAGAGGCAGCTGGTTCAAAACTAATTTTAAAAAGGAGGAGAAGAAATACAATTACTACATTAAAACTAAACATTTAGAAAGCAATTCTTCCCTCAGCACTTCTGCTGTCGTCCTCAGAGCTGCATCATCTGTGGTTAAGACGGAGCTCAGAGATAAGTTTCATGATATACATGGTTTGGCAGCCAAAACCTTTTTCTCTTACCTTTTGGCTGCCAACTGCTCGTTTTCAGGGCTATAGAGCGCGAAATCGCACTGCTGCAGCCTCTTCCTGGTTGCTCAGTTCCCCCCTTCCTTCCCCAGGCTGCCCCAGTGCATTCTGGGCAACCTTTGGGAAGAGAAGGAAATTGAGCAACCAGGAAGAGCCTGTAGCAGCGAGATTTCACTCTTTACAGTCCTGAAAACGGAGCGGTTAGGCTTTTTAGTGTGCACGGGGGTTTCCCCAGCTGAGGGCAGGGAGTTCTAGAAAATGTGGTTCCCTCGACCTCCCTTCTCTTAGACAGAAGAGGTTTTATGATACTGCAGCATTCAATCCATATTGTACTTTGCACTAGATTATACTCTACACAACTGTTTCTAAGTTCACATTTAAATTTATTCATAAAACCTTTTTCTGACAACAATGAGATCCCACTAATTCCCAACATTTTCAGTCCGACACAATTCTTCTATTACGCTGTCCTTCAAAAGACAGACAGACAGACTTACAGAAGTCTTTGAAAAAAATGCCTTAAATAATTCAGTATTTTGTTCCCAAAACACAATAACTATTGAACTGTAACAATTTTTTAAAAGGTACTTACGGTCTGTGAGACTAGCAATCCCTGCAAGAGTAGTGATGGGAACATGAGGCATATCCCCATTCATCCTGAAGTGCTGGGATGGTAGTGCCTATAGACAGAGTTTAGTTTGGGTGCCAGCTACCATCACTTCCCATCTCCCAAGCACTGCAACGAGACAAAGATAGATTCCATTTGCAAAGGTCCATAAAAGATACCCAACTAAACAAAAACTAAGCAATACAGAAATATAGTAGATGTAGAACATTTTTTTAACTACAGAGAAAAGCTATAGTAAGGTACAGTGATTTCATCAACCCAGAAGAAACGAACAACTGAGCTTGTGTTGAAATTAGTACGATTGAAATCACACTTCCTTCTAGGGAAGCTGTTTACCAGGCCAACAGTCAATCTGCCCTGTTACATACATGGGCAAGTAGAACTTTTGTAGTCTGTTCAATTTTTTCTATTCACCAACAAGGCTAAAAAAGCAGAAGGACATAAAGTCTGATCTACACCCACTCCTGTTGTGCTGCGCTTGCGTTGGGAGGCGCGCGAGTGTAGGGGACAGGACGCCCCGCCCAAAACGCTACCCTGGACTCCACCAGCTTCTTCTACACGCTTGTCCCGCCTTGCAATAAAGCTCAATGCTGATTGGCTGATAAACCCCTGTCATCCCCTTGGTCAAACAATTTGCTCCGCGTCCTGCCCAGAGAAGTGCTATGTAGATCAGCCTTAAGAGAATTTCCCTCTGCACCTGTTGGTATTAGAGTTATGGATTATTTTCATCTTGTACAACCTGAGGATGTGGACAGGATCCTTTAGAGTGTGTGGCTGTCTACATGCCTGCTCAATCCTCGCCCAGCATGGCTTATTAGATTGACTTGAGAGGGACTGACCAAGTGGACAGGGAGGGTAGTGAACTCATCTTTGAGAGAGTGGGTGTTGCTGTCATCTTTAATGCTGGCAGTGGCATGCCCCTCTTTGAAGAAGCCCCCAGATTCCAATTTATTGGAGCACTTCCAGTCAGTTCCAACCTCCCATTTCTAGGCAAAGTAACTGAGGGGTGGTGATGTTCCAGCTCCAGAGCTTCCTGGATGAAAATGATTATCTGGATCCCTTACAATAAGGCTTCAGGTATGGGTTTGGGGGAAAAATGGTCTTGGTTGCCATTGTGGATTATCTGAATTGGGACTGGACAGGGACAGTGCACCCTTGTGGGTCTTGCCGGATCTCTCAGTAGCTTCTGATGCCATAGACCAGGCGTGGGGAACCTCTGGCCCGCGGGCCGGACTGATCCGGCCCGCGACCGGAGGCTCCGCGGCCACCGCCACCTTCCCGCGCCACCTCCTTTTAAGACCGGCCTTCCTGGACCTACGCAGAGCGCGATGCCAGCCAAGAGGGCAATCTCTGCCTCAGTTGCGCTCTGCGCAGATCCAGGAAGGCCGGTTTTAAAAGCGGCCTTTCTGAAAGCGGCCTTTCTGTACCTGCGTAATAGCGCAGCGATAGCAAGCAAGCGAGAGGTGGGTGGGAGCGAGAGCGAGCAGTGGGTGGGTGAGTGGTGGGTGGGTGGGAGCGGTAAATTCGCGGGGGGGGGGGGTCAAATTTGCGGTCTCCCCCACCCTTGCTACCAGGGAGGAAGGGAGTAGAAGCAAAACAGGACTTCAGGTGTTCAAGTTCAGTTGAGCTCCTCTTTGCATCACAATTAATATAAAAGGTCAATAAGAAATTTCCAGCTTTATAATTATTTACCAGGTATAAACTGAGAGTCCATTGGATTAAAAACGCAAGTTTAATGTTCATGGTGAGTAAATCTATTTAAGAATTTAAATGCTTCTTAAATCTTGCGGCTCTCAAGCATCTGAAGTTTATCACATATAACTCTTACATTAAGCAAGTTTGGCCACCCCTGCCATAGACCATGGGGTCGTCCTGGGTAAATTTGGCTGGGTTGAGATTTGGGGGCACTGTTTTGCAGTAGTTCCAGTCCTTCCTAACATATAGATTCCCAAAGATGGTCCTGTTCAGCACTAGTCTCTGGCTTGTGGGGGTACCACGGGGATCCAACTTACCTCCCCACCAAGTAATTTACCATCTACATGAAACTGCAGGAGGAGGTCACCTAGGGCTTTGAAGCCGAGTGTTACTCAATATGTAGATGACACCCAGCTCTAGATCTCTATGTCATCTAATCCCAGGGAGGCTGTCAACATTCTAAGGTGCTGCTTGGAGGCAGCACTGGATAAGGGTCAACAAGCTCAACATGCGAAACAGTCCAGACAGAGATAACATTCACACCTAAAATAATACCAAATCAATTGTTGGTAGCGCACTTTCAAACCATTTCACAAAGTATAACAGTTGAAGAAATACTATTTCTAGTCACACACAAAGTATGAGAATAAGCACTCCCATTGAATCTAGTATAAGTTCCTTGGGGCAGGGACCAGTCCTCTGAATTTGTACAAAGCACCATTTACATTGATGGCATTGAATAAACCAAACAAAAAAATTGGAGAAAATATTTGCTTTAATTTCTATACAGTAATCATTTAGACCTAGTCAAGTTCACTATTCTCTGAAAAATGACTTGAAGAAGCCAAAAACAATTACAAAACTGTACCTGCGTAATACCTGCGCATTTTACATCTTGCTAGCATGGTGCTGCTGTACACCAGAAGACGTCCACAGAACTGGACGAAACGTTGTGTGTTTTGTGTTCTGTTAAATACATTTTCTAACATGGCATCTAAACCCGTGTTCCCTATTTCTTATGAAATTGTTGCTGGCCATGAAAGCTATCGCTCTTTATTGAATTACAAAACTGACACCTGTAGAATTTACAGACAATCTATTATTTAGAAGTGAACCACCATAAGTTAAAAACTACACAGAAAATAAGCTTATTCTCTCTCTCTCTCTCTCTCTCTCTCACACACACACACACACTAGGGTCCCAATCTAACAGTGTGCACAGACTAGCCCCTTCAAGGAAGCTAGAATCAAATCAACTATCTGACAGGTAAAGGGAAGGGAAATCACACCGTGGACACTGCATGCACGGCATCTATTTAGGAAGGGTACGGTTGATTTAATAATTTTTACAAATGTAGGGGGAAGCCTAGATCAGAGGTTCTCAACCAGTCAGTTGTTTGCGTCGGCAACCTGAACGTTGAGGCTCAGGCAGCTGGCTGTTCGCAACCCACCAAATATCGGGTGGAAACTCACAGTTTGAAAAATGCTGGGTTAGATGATTCTGATGTTGTGCTTATGAACTGATAACTGGTTAAAAATAGGAAGCAGAGAGTAGGAATAATCTGGCAGTTTTCACAGTGAAGTGAAATAAAAAGTGGAATCTCTCAACTATCTGTCTTGGGACCAGTGCTTTTTGACTTGTTCAAAAGTGATTGAGAGTTAGAGGTAAACAAGCAAGATGACCAAGTCTGCAGATGACACCAAACTATTTCCCACTACATACCAAACTATAACCCCTGCTAACTGGGCAAAGAGGTGCCTTTTAAAACTGTGTCCTCTTATATTTAGTGGTGGGAGAGCAATTGTCCCTCTTCACCCCAACATGGCATCTTTTCCAGTGGCTGTTGCTACGTGTCTCTTCTGCACTTTTTTTTTTAAGACTGTGACCTGAATTAGCTCCCTGTCTAACCTGAAGTCACTTTGAATCACGTCAGAGCAGCTTGCAGAGGCCCATGGAAGCCTATGCAGGCCTTTTCAAGCCGCACCAATGGGGAACGAACCTCCAGAGACCTCCACAGTAAGTAAATTGCCTGTTGGATGCTGGACTCCAGCATCTGCGGATCCTCACTATCTGCAGGGGGGGTCCGGAACAGTTCCCCCACGGATAGTAAGGGCCCACCGTACTTGTATTATATACATTTAATAAATATACTGTATATGCAAAAAAAATGTAATTCAGGGTGGTTAAAACCATGATTGGGTGTATGGGCAACCAAATAGCAAATGTGGTTCAATGTCAACAAGTGTAAAGTCATGCACATTGGGGCAAAAATCCCAACTTCACAGACGTTGGGTCTGAGCTGTCACAGACGTTGGGTCTGAGCTGTCACGGAGCTAAGCGGTACCAGGAAAGAGATCTTGGGGTTCTTATGGATACCTCAATGAAAACGTTGAGCCAATGTGCAGCTGCACTTCAGAAAACAAATTCCATGCCAAGAGTCATTAGGAAAGGGATAGAGAATGGGATTGCTTAACCTACTGTGTGGCCACATTTGGACTACTGTGTGTACTTCTGGTCACCATATCTAAAGAGCTGAAAAACATGCAAAAGAGGGCTGTCCGCTTCCAGACTTGCCCATCGTCTCGGGGACTCCAGCTGTCCAATCACAAACCTTACAGGGAGCAGCCACTGGCATCATGGCTGTACGTCCAGTCCTCCCACTGTTTCCCAGGCCATCAAGGGACAGGATTGACTGCTCCTTGCAGGATGAGGGCCTCCCTACTCTTGGGCGATCCTGGCCCTTTAATCTCAGGGCTGGATCAGGTGGAGTTGAGGATGAGGGTGGGGGTGGGAGAGAGACAGCCCAGGAAGGAGAGGACCTAGGGCTTCATCGGGCACTCAGGGCCGGTGAGGAGAGGTCTCTGCACAGGCTACTTGAGGGGTGCTCTGTGTCCAGGGAAGGAGCCAGGTAGAAAAGAAAGAAGGACTGAAGCAACGCCCTCCCCATTGCTGAACTCTTAGGCCTGGTTGGGGGATCCTGGTTGTTGGGCCACCGAACCTCCCTTTGTTTCTACCCCTCTTTCTCTGGGGTCAAGAAGGACTGAAACACCAAGGGGAGTACACCCTTCTTGTGGCAACCCTGATGGGGGCAGACGACGGAGAAACATACAAGGGCAACCAAAATTATCAGAGGGCTGGAACACCTTCCTTATGAGATAAGGCTATAGCATTTGGGGCTTTTTACCTTGGAAAAAAGTCAATTAAGGGGTACACGATCGAAGTCTATAAAATGATGCATGGTATGGAGTCAATGGAGACAAGCTATCCCCCCCTCTCTCTCAGTACCAGAACCAGGGATCATTCAGTGAAACTGACTGGCAGGAAATTTAAGAGAGAAATGGAGACCTTTCTTCACACAGCAGTCTTTGGAGTTCGTTGCCAAACATATGATAATGGTCACTAGTGTGGATGGCTTTAAAAATTGGACAAATTCATGGAGGACATGTGTATCAATGGCTACTAGTGATGATGGCTCTGCTCCAGCGGCAGTATGACACTGAATACCAGTTGTAGGCAACGGCAGGAGAGTACATTTGAATCCTTCATTGTCTTCTTGTACATCTTGAGAAGTAACAAGCAAGACACATGAAGCGTCAATATACACAATACATCACCACAACAATAATATTTGATATAATTAATTGATTCACGGTGCTAATCTTTAGTCCACCAAACGTAGACAACTTTGTTCAAATTTAGAAGACAAATCACTTCATTTTTTATTCATGCATCACTTTATACCAAGGCAACAGGGAAACAGTTAATGATTATTTTTTCCATTCCGTCACATTACACAAAAAACAGATATCCTTGCACAAGCATGAGGTAAAGTCACATCTAACTTTCTACATATAAATCTAGATTTGGCCACAAGAGGGTGCAGTGCATATTCACAGATCAAAGTTACTCTTCAAAAGTCTTTTTACTTGTGTCAAAATCTGAATGCAACAGGTGAAATACAAAGAATATAAGAGGAGCTTGTTTGAAACTAAACATGCCATTAAAGGTATCACACAGCCATTTTAATGGTAAAGATAACTGTCCTCAGGTCAAGAACTCAGGATAAATAGTTTAATCAAGGAGATTGAAATCAGCAAGAAAAAAAGCAAATTATGAGATTTAAAATGTCAATTCCCTGTGTAATGTACAGCAGGCCCTTGTTATCCACGGGGGTTCTGCTCCGGGGGTCCCTGTGGATAATGCAAAGCGCAGGTGCTGGGGTCTAGCACCCAATGGCCCCTTTACTCAACTGCAAGAGCCTGTTCCGTGTCACATTGGCCTTGAAAGCCCACCAGAGGCCTCTGCGGGCCTCAGAAAGCCTCTTCCAGTTTGACTGGAAGTCACTTTCAATTGCATTACAGAACTGTATCTGCTGAAAAGTAATGATTTTGGTCAGCTCTCCCTGTACTAACATGAAGACGCTAAATTCCATGGACACTATATATCCAGAACTTCACAACAGCAAATTCACTTGGCAGATTAGTGTTTCTTCATCAGATCGAGGTAATATTTTTGCTGCTTCCTTGGTTATTCATGCATTCATTCAATAATAATGAATGATCTTGTTTACCTCATACCGTAGCTGTGGTAATGCTTGATCTCAAATTGCTTCCTGTGGTTCTGTCTTTTATACAGAAAAGGGGGCTTTAGTTCCATTTATTCTGACAGGCAGTCAAGAACTCAGTTTTAACAAATTGTGAGTTTCCTAACATACCTGTATCAAACTGAGATTTCACTTTTAGTGTTAACCTTAAAAAACATGCATTTTGAAAAATAAATCCATGATAAAGTTTTTTTTAAGTACCGGTATATAGTTTTTATTCACTCCACAGCAGCGGTTTTCAACCTGTGGTACGGGTACCCCTAGGGGTACGCGGACATCTTGCTGGGGGTGCGCCAAGCCCTGCCCCTTATCTGCCCCATCAGCAGCTAATTAAGTGTTAATTAACATGGATTTTAAATTGTGGGGGAGGGAGGAGCTGATTTTGGGAAGTGTGACTTGGAGAAAAAAGAGATGTGTGTGTGTGTGTGTGTGTGTGTGTGCGTGTGCGTCTCTCTCTCTCTCTCTCTCTCTCTCTCTCTCTCTCTCTCTCTCTCTCTCTCTCTCACACACACACACACACACACACACACACACACACACAAATAAGACATTTTTCACATTTAAAATTGTTTTTGTACTTTTTATTTAACGATTACCTACTTAATTGATTAATCCAATTAATTAGCAGTTAATTAGAAGGGGTACTTCAGAAAATTGGACAATAGGGGGTACCAGGGCCTCCAAAGGTTGAGAACCCCTGCTCTACAGAACTATTATGATAAGGAACTGATATTCACCTAACCCATGTTCTCTTGTATTTTAAACATTTTAAATTATCCTGTTATATACCTTTTAATTCTTAATTCAGCTTTATTTTAAAATACCAAAAAGGTACATAATTCACCACTTGAACATCTTGTTGGAAAATGTTAGGTTGCAAATTCATCATTATTTTGTTTATATAGTGCTGTGAGGCGAATAGTATTCTGAAATAGAACATTTCATTGCTTTTAATCCCATGCCAAAAAATCCATTTCTAAGAATGCACAGTTTCATTAATACTGTAACATAAGAAATAGATACAATACCAAATTTGTATCAAGTTTGGCAGTTATTTCAGATATACTTAAGAGCCATGCTGTATCAGGCCAGAGGCCCATCCAATCCAGCATCCTGTTTCCCACAGTGCTAACTAAATGCCTGTGGGAAGCCCACAAACGGAAGACAAAGGCATACTCTCTCCTGCCCTGGTGTAGAGGAAAAAACATGGCAACTGGAAAGAACCAGTCATTGAGAATGCTATCAACACTTGAAGAGCTGTTTAGTGCAGCAAAAAAGAGAAAGGTTTGTTAAAGGAAAAAAGTCTGCCACTGAAGCTGCTGCTGCTGCCATCAGTGGTGCAGCAAAAAAAGTTTTAAGAAAAGCCGCAGCACAGCCACACACTCATCAAAAATTCCAAGTCACCAATGGTTACTGGGTGAATGTTAAGTCAAGGCTTACTTATTCAATCAATTCATGGAAGGCAGGTGGGACTGTGGCCTCTGGCCCTCTTCCCCAACCTCCACAAGTTCAGCCTGTTATCTTCCACTGAAGGCATGGAGGTCAGAGGCAGAGCCAGTGGGCACAATCCTATCCCCCTCTATGCGCAGAGGAACTAGAGATCAAATTGCCAACATGCGCTGGATCATGGAGAAAGCACGCGAGTTCAAAAAAAAAAAAAAAACCACCTACTTCTGCTTCATTGACTACGCAAAAGCCTTTGATTGTGTGGATCACAACAAACTGTGGCAAATTCTTAAAGAGATGGGGGTACCAGACCACCTTACCTGTCTCCTGAGAAACCTGTATGCGGGTCAAGAAGCAACAGTTCGAACCGGCCATGGAACAACCGATTGGTTCAACATTGGGAAGGGAGTACGGCAAGGCTGTATATTGTCACCCTGCTTATTTAACTTATATGCAGAGTACATTATGAGAAATGCAGGGCTGAATGAATCGCAAGCCAGAATCAAGATTGCCGGAAAAAACATCAACAACCTCAGATATGCAGACGATACCACCCTAATGGCAGAAAGTGAAGAACTAAAGAGCCTCTTGATGAGAGTGAAAGAGGAGAGTGCAAAAGTTGGCTTGAAACTCAACATTAATAAAACTAAGATCTTGGCATCTGGTCCCATCAATTCCTGGCAAATAGAAGGGGCAGAAATGGAAGCAGTAACAGATTTTACTTTTTTGGGTTCCAAGATCACTGCAGACGGAAACAGCAGCCATGAAATTAAAAGATGCTTATTCCTTGGAAGGAAAGCTATGGCAAATTTAGATAGCATAATAAAAAGCAGAGATATCACCATGCCAACAAAAGTTCGTATAGTCAGGGCGATGGTGTTCCCAGTAACAATGTATGGTTGCGAGAGTTGGACCATAAGGAAGGCTCAGCGCCGAAGAATAGATGCTTTTGAGCTGTGGTGCTAGAGAAGACTCCTGAGAGTCCCTTGGACTGCTAGGAGATCAAATCAGTCAATCCTAAATGAAATCAACCCTGACTGTTTCCTGGAAGGACGGGTACTGAGGCTGAAACTCAAATATTTTGGCCACCTAATGCGAAGAGAGGACTCTCTGGAGAAGACTCTGATGCTGGGAAAGATTGAAGACAAAAGGAGAAGGGGAAGGCAAAGGATGAGATGAGATGGTTAGACAGCATCACCGATGCAACGAACATGAAAATGAGCGAACTCAGGAAGATAGTGGAGGACAGGAAGGCCTGGCGGGATATGGTTCATGGGATCACGAAGGGTCGGACACGACTTAACGACTGAACAACAACAACAACAACACCTAAAACGGTCTAAATACCTAATATGCAGCAATATGTTGTTGTTGTTCAGTCGTTAAGTCGTGTCCGACCCTTCGTGATCCCATGAACCATATCCCGCCAGGCCTTCCTGTCCTCCACTATCTTCCTGAGTTCGCTCATTTTCATGTTTGTTGCATCGGTGATGCTGTCTAACCATCTCATCCTTGGCCTTCCCCTTCTCCTTTTGCCTTCAATCTTTCCCAGCATCAGAGTCTTCTCCAGGGAGTCCTCTCTTCGCATTAGGTGGCCAAAATATTTGAGTTTCAGCCTTAGTACCCAATATGAGTGTTCTGAAATTAGTATGGTAGTTTTTGGAATCTATTTTTTTTTTTACTTAAAGTTGAAATAATGCAAATTTGGCATGTTTTGTGGAAACAGTTTCTAAGTAAAGTTTAAGTCATTTAAATAGTTTAGACCAGGGCTTCTTAAATGTACGCGACCCACTTGGTGGGTTGAGTTGGGCACTCCCGCCCACCATTGCCTCCGTTTGGCTCCAAATTGGCACCAAATGGAAGCAACTGGAGGCCATGCCCATGTCGTAACTCACCTCCTACAGCTTCTCCTGGCCCTGGATGGCTTCCAGAGGCCTTAGAAGGTCTTCGAAAGTGACTTTTGGGTCACTCCTGTTTTCACCGACGTGCCTTCCGGTCGCATTGGGAGGCCTCCAAGGCCTGTGGAGGCTGTCCAGGGCCAGGAGCAGCTCCAGGAGCTGGGTTGCAATGCCACCACGAGTCGCGGCCGCGCCAAGATTGAGAACCCCTGGTTTAGACTACAGTAACACTCTCCACCTGAGGCTGCCCTGGAAGCTTCAAATGGTGCAGAATGTGGCAACTGGAGTGCTTATGGACACCCATTGGGCAGAGCACATTACACCTGTGCTTAATCAGTACAGTATTAGATTCTAATACTAATACTAATAACCAGTATTAGATTCTAGTACACTTTCAAGCACAATTCCAGGTGCCAAAATTATCAATAATGTGCCACATGGCTTGAGGCCAGATACCTGAAAGATTGGCTTCTCCCTCATAAACCTGGCTCTGTCATTAGAGGCTCTGTTCTGTAACCCACTGAGAGGCTTCATCTGGTGGCAATGCAGGCTAGGACTCTCTCAGCAGCAGCCCCCTTCCTGTGGAATTCCCTCCCCCAAGAGGCTTGGCTTGCTCCTACACTACCAGCTTTTAAGCGGGCTGTAAAAATGTCTATTTCATTTGACTTTCTCCTGAGTTTGTTCCACTGAGATTGGAATTTTTATCGGTTTTTTTTTCCAATTATGCTGCGTTGCTATGCTTTTGTTTGTTTAACAGTTTTATTTTGTAAGTCACTTTGACTTACAAAATGGGACCCCAAGTGGGACCGAGAGACATCCTAGAAATTTACAATTAACAAAGATTAAAAATGTAACATTAAACTACATTGTGTTTTCCTGGTTTTTTTTTTCCTAATGGAATTCAGTTTAAATACTTTTGGCTGACAAGAAAAGTTCCCCCTCTTTCAAATGAAGAAGAAAGGCAGAAGGGAAAATCTGCAACCCACCATACATTCGCAGAAATGCTTTACGCAGACCTTTTCAGAATTCTCACCAGTTTTCTGGACCAGGAACCAGAAAATTAAATAATTAGGTTCCTAACAGATTTTTAAATAGTTTACCCCACTAACAGCGCAAGCCTGCCCAACTTTAGGGCAGCGGAGCAAGCACTCCACCCTCCTAAGCAGTCACAAACATGCCATAAGGCACATTTGCGATGACTCTAGAGTAGGGCCGCCGGCGCTAGGCCGGCAGCCCTTACTCTGTCACCGGATCTCCATGTGACCGCTGGAGGAAGTCAAGGGATCCCTGGTCCGGGCGGCGAGAGATGTTCATTGGCAGTGCCGGCCCGGGAGAGGGTGGGGATGGCGTCCACCATATCCCCGTCCCCGGGCCAGCCGGTGCGGGCCTCCTCCGACTTCCGCCAGCTAAATAGCTGGCGGAAATCCGAGGAGGCCCATCGGGCCTTTCCTGGTTAACACCGAGGGAAGGGGACGTCCCCTTCTCCCAAGTAGACCTCCGGGCCGAATGGGGATAGGATCTGACGGGTGGCCCTGGGCCGCCCGCTGGATACTTACATAGGATTGCGCTCTAATTTGCACACTTTATGAAAATCTGTCTCAAAATGTATTATGTACTTGACTTTGAAATTTAAAAAGGACAAACATTGAAAAAGGTTTATAGCAAATAAAAGCAAAGTTCCTCTCTACACCTCAACTTCAAAGTTAACTAAATGGCATAATGCAGTACAAGTTAGTTTTCCTCAGAGTTTGTCTTATTATTTGAAGTGATATAAGCAAGCTGCATTTTAACACTGAGTTTCAAATGCATATTTCTACAAATACTACTGTATTTTGGTTAGTTTCTGTACACTCTTCACCTGTGCAGTCCAAAATATCCCATCATGAGAATACAGTATCTGATATTCTTCCCCTACAATCTGAAGAACTCTTACTTGCAAATAACCCCAGCTGAACTCTCTGGGTCTTAATTCAGAGTAAACATGCTTAGGATCAGACTGTAAATCTATTAAAATGCATGCACCGCCTGAATTCTCAAGCCATGAGATGAACAGGGTAGGGAAGAGTATACAATCCACCACAACCATCCTGCTAAGGCAGTGGTTCCCAAACTTTTTTGACTCACGGCTCCCCTGACCTTCCTCGCTGTTAGCCGTGACTCCCCATTACAGTGCATGGAAGAAACAGGCACTCTTTACATGCTCAGAGGCACCCTTTCTTATATGTATGTGTATATGTATGTGTATATTCCCAAAACAAGCCCTAAAGTGGATTTTCCATGCTTATGCTGAGCAGCAGCTAAGCCAGGAGTGCACAGGGTGGGGTTGGGATGCTGCCCTCCCTCCATTGGCAGGCCTGGGTAGAGGGCACTGATGTCGTCTGTGTTAGTCTTATTCATGACAAGAGAAACATCAAAGCATGGGAGGGAAGTCTTTTTTTTTTTTCATTGGTTATGCCCCACCCCAGTTGCACGAGAGAGAAAGCTCCTTTAGGTAGCATCTTTGCAAGATGAAAAACAGATTCTTATACTGCCTGGCAGTCTCCGGGGGGGGGGGGGGGGTCCCAGCAAATACAGTGGGGAACTAACTTAGAGGTGGGTCAGAAAGGAAGAAGGAGAGAAATCCTAATAATTAATCAACCAAACTAAACATAGAAATCAAAGACTGTAAAGCAGAACCTGCTCTGCACCATTTTCAATTGCAGGTCTTGCATTTGTTTTGTGTTTGCTTTATTAAAAACATTCAACAGAAAGAAAATACTTTATTTGCAAACCTGCAATGTCTGAATGAAACCTGAATGAAAATACTTTATCTGCAAACCTGCAATTGCAAACCTACAATGAGAGAAAGGGGATGCTGTCTTGCTGTCTCCAGGAACTTGCAGCTTGAGTACTTAGCGCTTATTAATTGAGTTGTTAATTGTTCTTTAACATAAGGTAAGCAAGGGCTTCACTCACTGAGTGTGGAAAAACTGCCTGCAAACCTGAAGTGTTTTGAAGTGAACTTTGAGTGACCCGATGTGAAGAGGCAGTTTTTCCCGATCTTTGTTTTTGCTCTCTCTTGCAAGCAAGAATATGTGTTAACTAAAAGACTAGCGGGACGCCCCTGGCTGCTTTCCATGACGCACTTGGGAGTCACACCTCCCACTTTGGGAACCTCTGCGCTAAGGGATTAGGCTCATCAGGACTGTGTCTGTCTAATACCACCATACTGTGGTATGGGTCTGTCCCACCATCTAAACAGAGGACTCATCGTAACTCAGTGCCCCAACATATGTTTTTTTTGGATACAGAAGTAACGAAGCTCTGTTCCTGGCATCCCCAGTAAAAAGGATCCCAGGGATATCAAGGTTGGGAAACACTTCTGCATGAGACAGGGGACAGCTACTGCCAATCAGAGTAGTAGACCAGCAGTTCTCAAACGTTTCTGTTTCCAGAGCCCTTTACACTCCTAAAAGGACACTTGGGGAGACCCAAAGTGCCGACGCAAACCGAGCAGGGGGCAGATGGCAGAAACACTGTAGTAGACATACTGGGCTAGATGGATCAATGGTCTAACTCAGTAAAAGTTAGTTTCATATGTTCACATAAATTCAAGTGTTCAGAAATTTACTGGTCAACACGTATTTATAGAAGCAACGCTTGGGTAGGGGGATAAACCCGCAAGAGGCATGAATGCAACACCTTAATCCTCATGAACAACAGAATATTGCCTACAGTAATTTTTAAGAACTAAATCCAAAACGTTTTGTTGAAAATTTGAGTAGGATCTGGAAGAAACAGAAGAGGCTTCCCTAAACAGCCAGGCTTATGTAATATAGGATCCTCAAAACAACTGCAGCTCCTCTCAGACTAATTTCCCTGGAGAAAATCTTGAGACGGTCATTCTTTGCGGGAATATACGAGGACCCCTAATGTTATGTTGGAGCCTCTGCAATACTGTTAGCCAAAGAAGCACAGGACAGGTGAGAAGGAACAACTTCTAATCATGCCAGCATTGCTCCACTTTCTAGGAGGGGCAATATTGGTGTGATTGGGAACACAACATGGACTCCTTCCACAACAACTGGAGCTTCCCCAGTGATACAAATAGAAAATGTTTCACTTCTAAAAGTGTGTTAATTTTTTTATGAAACAATAAAGTGATACAACGCCAGTCAAACTGTAATTTTCTTATGAAACAATAAAGTGATACAACGCCAGTCAAACTGTAATTTTCTGTCAGATGATCATACCTAGTAAATAGCTGTTTATCTAATGCACAGCACTTTAGGTCTGCTAAAATTAGCATGTTAATCATTTTCAGTATCTTCAATTTGATTCGTAAATATAGATCTAAAGGAGGTGCATGATGTAAGCTATTATGTTTTAAAATACTTTGTTGTTGTTGTTCAGTCGTTAAGTCGTGTCCGACCCTTCGTGATCCCATGAACCATATCCCGCCAGGCCTTCCTGTCCTCCACTATCTTCCTAAGTTCGCTCATTTTCATGTTTGTTGCATCGGTGATGCTGTCTAACCATCTCATCCTTGGCCTTCCCCTTCTCCTTTTGCCTTCAATCTTTCCCAGCATCAGAGTCTTCTCCAGAGAGTCCTCTCTTCGCATTAGGTGGCCAAAATATTTGAGTTTCAGCCTCAGTACCTGTCCTTCCAGGGAACAGTCAGGCTTGATTTCATTTAGAATTGACTGATTTGATCTCCTAGCAGTCCAAGGGACTCTCAGGAGTCTTCTCCAGCACCACAGTTCAAAAGCATCTATTAAAATACTTAAGAATTCCAAATTAAGTTTTAAATGTGTTTAATTGAACGTAATTAAACATGCTTTCTTTATTTTTTTCTGATTAAATGTTTTAGTTCAAGTACTTCCAGTTACTGGAAAATTGAGATATTTATACAGTGTATAAAACTAGGGAAGACTTTTTTTAAAGCCACATTTCTTAAATAAAATTAACACATACATGCTGAATCAGCTCCAAACTGCAGATAACATTCCACCTGCACCTGAAATTCTTTTACTGTATACATTCCTTGGAGAGTGAAAGTCTTGAGCAGTTGCTGCCAAGCAGTTGCTGACTTGAACAGGAATAAAGATGTGTAGAGAAGAAACAAAAACAAATGAGAATGGAGGAGAGATCTGTGGAATGAAAAAGGTAACTAATAATTGGGGTACAGACAGATCTCTGGAGTGAGACAAGAAAAAGGGGGGAGTAAAAGGTGGGGTACACCTGAAAGAAGATGAGAAGAGAGACTGACCTACAGTGGTTCAGAGAGAGAAAAGAGAAGATGTGGGCTAAAAAGAGAAGCATGGGCTATGGCCTGGAGTACACAGAGAGAAAAGGGCACACTAAGTGGAGAGAGCTGAAGATGGCAAATTAACAGAGAAAGAAAACTGTACGTAGTACATAAGAAGAGCCCTGCTGGATCAGGACACCAGTAAGGTGTGCGCACACTATGGGACATGGGGGTTACCAGAAAAAGAATCAAACACAAACCATACAATTGTAACGAGAATGATTTTCAACTGTTAACCTAGTCCTGTCACCCTCTCAAACTTAACAAAAACATAAAAAAATTAGGTCCTCAGAGTGATTTGAGACATGCAGCTCTGAAAAAAGGAAACAAGAAACGGGGAAGTCAAGCCTTGGAGTTTTCTGCTCCCACGTGCGAACTATTCCTCAAATTGATTGGATCTTGAAGTTACCATGTGCTAGAGTAGGCATACAGTTGGGGGGGGGAGGGGAGGTGGTGTCATTCAGTGAAAATGGTTGACACTATCAGGCGCGTCACAGGGCGTGCACCGCCCCAAAGCGGGGCGCGCGCACCGCCCTAGTGACCCCCATTTCCCCCCTCAAAATTTCATGCCGCCACAGCTGCTGGCTCACATCCGCGCTGGCCGGCTGTCTGAGGCCTAATGACGAGGCCCAATGCGGCTATACGTGATTTATTACAATTTTCGCGCATGCGCACAACGAGAAATGTTCTGCGCATGTGCGAAAACGTAATAAATCACGTATCACCGCATTGGGCCTCGTCAGAAGGCCCCGGACAGCCGGACGGGGCGGACACGCCGAGGCCTTCTCCCGGCCTCGGAGCCTCCGGAGGGCAACGTGCGCAGCGGAGGTGACGCGCACGTGGGTGCGCACGTCACCCTCCGCCATGGGTGCGCACGTCACCCTCCGCCGGCGGACCGCCCCCCGCTCTAGCGACGCGCTTGGACACTATATTTAAAGACTGGAAGATTTTTTAAAATCCACAGTGCACAGCACAACTGATTTATGCAACTCATCAATGTAAGATAATGCTGCAGACCACTCGCATACATAGCTTTTAGAAAGAATTAACCATATCTACCATGTCACATGTCTATTAGTAGCTATTAGCCAGAAGCATAAACCCACAAGAAACTGAGAAGGAAAATCTCTTCACTGGATTCCTATAACAGTAGTTAACATTATGTTGCAGAATGTATTGTCCTACAGAGCACGGTTAATAGTTTGCTGGCTGGCCCTATCACAGACACAGTTGGTTTTACATAGGAACTGTTATATCATCATAATTCAACAATACTATTCAGTTATGTAATTCCAAGTCACAGATAAAAAAACATTCAAGGGATTTATAAGATTCAATTTGTTTGGAAAGCTACTGAATCAGCCAGTAGATAACCAATGTATAAATTCCTCAAGGATTCACTTTAACCCATGGGAGTTTATGCCACAATACATCCATTATCCAAAGTGCCACAGGACCTTTTCTTGTTTTTGCTAAGATGGACTGACACAGTTCCTCTTTTAGTATTTGTCACTGTGGAAAACATACCATATAACAGCTTACAACTTATCTAATGCAGCTCAAGAAAATAATTTCCTACCAGAAAGAGCAGTGTTCAGTAGATAGATCCACAGAAAGCTGTCATCCTTCACAGCTCTCTGGATCACAGCTAGCCTTCAGGGCACTTCAAAGGCAAGAGAATGGGAAGGCGGGAAGAGAACAGAATTTTTTTTAAAAGGTACTTCAACGAAGCCACTAACAATCTGTACCATTTTCATAAAACTGAACACTGAGACCCGTATAAATGTACAGTACTCTAAATTAAATATATATGCACACTACAACCAACATCCACCTAATAAAATAAAAAATAACTTTGTCAAGATGAAACTGTACAGAGTATTTCAGACTACAGAAAAAATCTGTAACAGACAAGAGCTCTCTATACTTGAATAAATGCAGCAAACAGAATAAAATAGAGGACTGTGTTGCATTTCATTATCATTTAAGATTTACTGTATTTATTGGCGTATAACACACACTTTTTTGTCTAAAAATTTGGCCCTAAATAGTAGGATGCGCATTATATGCCGATACTGCCGATTGAAGATGCAAAATCCCCCCCAGCGGTTTTAGGCATTTTCACGGCACTTGCCACTTACCACGTTGTTGTTGCTGCCAGTGCAGTATCAGCATATAATGCGCATATATCCATTTGCCACCGCAAATCTTCGTCCCACGGGCCGGCTGCATCGTGGCCCCGCCAGGACTGCCCCCGCTCAGCAGCTCCTGCTCTCACAGATGCGACTCTCAGGCACTGAACGCAGCTACAAGCTCCCCGAAAATGTCCAAGTTACTCGGACGTTTTCTGAGAGCTTGCAGTCACGTACAGAACTTGTAGCTGCATTCAGCGTCTGAGAGGCTCGCACAGGCGCTGTACGCGACTGCAAGCTCTCTGGAAACCTCCAAGTAACTCGGACATTTTCAAAAAGCTTGTAGCTGCGTTCAGCGTCTGAGAGTCGTGGTAAGTGGCAAGTGCCGCGAAAATGCCTAAAACTGCAGGGGGGGGGGTGTTACATCTTCAATCGGCAGTATCGGAATATAGTCATTTATTTCAAAAAATTTCCTCAAACTTCATTGTTAAAACTAGGGTTTGTGTTATTCGGCAGTGTGCGTTATATGCCGATAAATACGGTATATAAGAACTAGTCCAACCGCAAAAAAAAAAAAGCATTGGTGAGTTGAGGCTTTTATCTACATTCAAAATGTAGAAAGAAATAACAACTTCTGATAGCAGGTACTTTCTTCTTAGATCTGATTCACACATGCAACCAGCCTAGATGCTTGAAATGCAACCAGGTTGACACAGCCACATAATAAGCTATTTTGTATGAAGCACAAGTTTACAGAGGTGAGGCTGAAAAAGGCACTACTGCAGTTCTGGTTGCCCTTCCTCAAGAAGGATATTGCTGAGCTGCAAAAGATGCAAAAGAGGGCAAACAAAATGATCAGAGCGTTGGGACATCTTTACTGGGAAGCTAAAATGTCCGGGGATTTTCAGCTTGGTAAAAATGCAATTAAAGGAGGGATTTATAAAATTATGCATGGTTTAGAGAGATGTTTTTCTCCCTGTCTCATACTACTAGACTATGGCTCATCCAGTGAAACTGATTGGCAGGAGACTTAGGACAGACAAAAGGAGGTGTTTGCACAGCACATAGTCTGTGGAATTCATAGCCACAAGATGTGATAATGACCACTAACTTGAATGGTTTTAAAATGGGACTGGACAAATTCATGAAGACAGGTCTATCAGTGGCTATTAGTCATGATGGCTACGTGCTACCTCCAGATCCTGCAGCAGTATGCCTCTGAATACCAGGTGGAGAGGAGCAATGCTGGAGGAGACGTATGCCTTTCTCTCCTACTTGTGGACTTCTCAGAAGAAGAAGCTAGTGGGCCACTGTGGATAACAGGATGCTGAACTAGGTGGGCCTTTTGGCCTGATTCTGCAGGGTTTTTCTTAGATTCTTAAGTTACCCCACATAAACGGCTTACTACTTGGAGGTAATGGGTTTTCTCTCACCACCTCCCTAACCAGCTTTAAAGCTGAGCTGAAAACCATATTGTTCAGGGAAGCGTTCTCAGGGAGCTCGTGATTGTCCCTCTGTTGTCTGATAGTATCTGTTATGATGTAATTTGTTTCAATGATGTGATATGACTTGTTCTATATTTGATGTTTTAACTTGTTTCTTTCTTTGATATGGTACTTTTTATTTTTTTTTATTTTACCTCTTACTATCTTAGAGTGTACGCCTTGGGCAGGCTTTTATATGCTTCTATATGTGTTTGAATTCTTCAACCTTGTACAGCGCTGTGTATAGTGACAGCGCTTTAGAAATAAACTTTTAATAATAATAATAACACCTCGCACTGCTATCACTAAAAGTCTTATTGAAACTGGCATGCCAAAAAACACTTTGCAGGAAATAGTTCTTAAAATAAAATTAAGGGGGGGGGGTTTGATAGAACGGGCTGACCGATCCTAGGTAGAATGGTGCAAGTGACTAACAACGCAATCCTCACGTAAGGATCCGCCGGGCGGCCCAGTCTGCTCACCGGATCCCGAGCTTCGCCGCGGGCAGGCACCCCGCAGCAGAAAGTCTACTCAGAGAAGGCACCGCTCGTCCCCTTCCCTGGGTGTAAAGGTCACTGGGGCCGATCGGCTTCCTCAGAATTCCACCAGCTATGTTGCTGGCGGATGTCGGAGGAGGCCATGTAATGGCTCAGCCGATCGGCGGGGGACAGGATTCGGCCGAAGCCGTCCTCCCCCCTCGATAGGCTGGGCCTATGACCGGCCTCCGTTCCCATTCGCACTGCCCCCCGTCCATCTGCTGGCTCCTTACCTGTGTCTGGCGGCGGGCTGGCGAGTCCATCGGTGGAGCAGGGGAGGCCGGCCTTGCGCCGGCCTTCCCTGCTCGGAAGTAGATGCAAACGTGCCTTATGGCACATTTGTGACATCTTCGGCCAGCGGAACGCTCGTTCCGCCAGCCAAACGTCCAGTAGGATTGGACTGTAAAGCACAGAAGAGAGGCAAACTGTGCAGAGCCAGGGAAGCAAGAATGGGTAATTTCATCGTTTCCATATCATGCCATAATCTCCGTATTTGGCTTGCAACAAATAAATGCGATTGCAGCCATAGCCAGAAAAGTCACTTACTGGTCACAAGGCCCCAAGAAATGCTCTAAAATTTTCATATGAAGCATCCCTTCGAATGCAGCCATATATTTCTTACACAGATTTATATAAGATCTTGTTTATTGACATTATCAAATCTTTATCCACTTCTAACATTTGGTTGCTGTACAGATTTACTTGTGCTGTAAAGACACTAACAACTTATTTTCATCATACAAAGTTTCAAAAAATCACAATAAAAGACAGATCACCAAAACTTCACTGTAGTCTGCTATGCCAGTGAATTCAGCAATGCCCTCTGGTGGCCACTCAGAGACTCTAGCACACATGCCAAAAGAAACAACTGCAATTATTTGTTATGGAATCAATTTTCAAAAGCAAAACAGTAGGAAAAGAAGACCTTTCTGCAGATCCTGGTAAATATTCAAAACATTTCTGATTTTCTGTAAATTCTTCCTAACTATACTTGAGCACAAGCAACAGCCATTAGTAGTCCAAGTAAGATCTAACACAGAGGTTCTCAACCTTTGTCTCCAGGTGTACCACCTGTCATGCTCAAATTTCCTGAAGTACCACCAGCAAATACGGTAAATACTTCACTGTAGTCTGCTACGGACGAATTATCAAATTTTTATCCTCCTCCCCTCCTTACCCAGTGGCACATGAGCCACTGTTTCTCCCACTCCCAGGATTCAAAAAAGGGTGGAAAACAGAGTGGAAAAGGACCTGTTGGCAAAAAACCCTTCCTTTTGTTGCTTGGGCGATCAAACATCGCCTGATCTCACAACAGCAAAGCCGACCTCTTCCGAGCTCACCTGAACCGCAGCGAGAACACTCGGTGATTATGGGTGACTTAGGAAAGGTCGGCTGTGAGATCAGGCAACATTTGATGCTGCGCTCTCGCCCGAGCAGCAGAAGAAAGATTTTTGAAGTAGCAGCACAATTCTGATAGTAAGAAGCATCGGGGTTTCACTCGGCACTCTACATGGTGCGCTGCTGCCGAGAGAGATGCGGATGACTTGGGAGAGGTCGGGTAAGCGTTGGGGAAACCCGGTAGTTCACATACCACCA
This sequence comes from Plestiodon gilberti rubricaudatus, assembly GCA_026170595.1. NCBI lineage: Eukaryota > Metazoa > Chordata > Lepidosauria > Squamata > Scincidae > Plestiodon > Plestiodon gilberti. The sequence goes on along the minus strand of JANXHW010000002.1, from coordinate 17,988,711 downwards.
GCACGGGTCCAAAGTACCACTGGTGCTACATGTACCATCGGTTGAGAACCCCTGAAAATAAACTACATATTAAAAGCAAAAGGCATACATAAAATGCCATAAATCTGATGTTGAGAAAGGCGGTATATAAATACTGAAGTAAGTCAGTCCTTAGGAGGTTTTCAATAATTGGATACAAATTGGATACAAAAATTTTAGAATGAAAAAAATAGCTGCACAAATGTAGTTTCAAAATTCCTTATACAGGACGTTTAGTTTAGATGTCATAGGGAACATTGCAAAACATGAATTTCGAACCAATCAAGTAATAAACTGTATGAAATACACCTGTGTACCTGCACTTTCTATAAAATCATGCCATTACTTAGTAAACCAAATATTGTGAAATATTATGTGAAGTAGGTCAATGGTAACATCATCTGGCTACACATTTAATATTTAAATGCAGAATCTTAAAAATCAAAATAGCATTCGTTGAAGAACATAGTACAAGAATGCCATTATTATTCCAGTCATAAATGTGCATTTAATCCATTTTACTTACACCTTCAACAACTGAAATAAGTTGGTTAATAAAAATACCTATGGTGAATATGAACCCAGCATTGCTATCTTTTAAATCCTATGAAGCTTATAGTGAATCAGACCCAGTGGCGTCGTAACGCCACCCCCACCTTGGAGCCACAGGCCACGATGACACACACCCTGGCGGACGTCACGCTCCCGGGGGTTGACGTCAGCCGGAAGCCACATCCCTGGGTGACATCAGCGGCCTGTAACTAGCCAAAAATGTTACCTCGGGGGCGGGCGGGGGAACACCTCCCCCGCCCTCCGGAAGCCTCGGCAGCGGTGCCGTAAGGCTCGCAGCTGCCGCAGGCTAAGCAAAAAAAAAGCGGCGCAAAAAGACTCTGCGGCAGCGCCGATTTACCGCCCTTAGCGGCAGTCGTGTGCACACACACCAGCGTGCCGCCCAGGGGTGGACTGCCCTCCCCCAATTCCTATGCCACTGATCAGACCATCAGTTCATTTAGGTCAGTATTGTCAATACAAACTGGCAGCAGCTCTTCAAATTTCATATAGGAATTTCTCTCTGCACTAGCTGGAGAACCTGGGACCTTCCGCAGGAAGAATTTAAAGTAATGCATCAATCAATGAACACATTTCAGTTTCAGCATCCAACTACTGAAAATCCAAATTATACAGGCTTAGTTCAGACATAAAGCAACCCATAGTTGGTCACTAGAAGAATACATAAGAACGTAAGAAGAGCCCTGCTGGATCAGGCCAAAAGCCCATCTAGTCCAGCTTCCTGTGTCACACAGTGGCCCCACCAGATGCCTCAGGGAGCACACAAGACAAGATACCTGTGTCCAGTTGCCACTCCCTTGCACCTGGCACAGAGAAACCCCACCTCCAAAACCAGGAGGTTGCTTATGGCTTGTAACCTGTGATGGTCTTTTCCTCCATGAATCTGTCCAAACCCCTTTTAAAGGCATCTAGGCCAGATGAATGAGCCTGGCAGGAGCCTTGGGTTTGATCCTGATTTGTAAGGCAATTGTAAGCCATTAGGGTTTTGTTTTTTTTTACATCAAAACCACTCGTGCATCCTAGCATGCTCCACCCACCCATCTTATTTGTTTCAGCAGTGTTGGTTGAAACAAGCAGAAGGTGGTGGCAATAGTCATAGGACCTGAAGTAGAGGTGGGTGGGTGGGTGTGTGTGTGTGTGTGTGTGTGTGTGTGTGTGTGTGTGTGTGTTGCTCCGGATCACTCTAGCCTGACCCCCCTCACCCACCTGCTCCTGCCCTATGCAGGTGAGGAGGAGGCAGAGGACAACAACAGCGAGTTCAAACTGGTAGGGGCACCATCCACTTGGATCGTTCCTGGGTCTTGGTCTCCTGACTTCCTTCTAAGTAAATAGTTGCTTTTTGGTTTTCAGCAAACTGTAGTTTGCTGGTTTTGATGTAAAAAATTGCCTTACAAATCAGGATTCTATCCATTTTTCTTTTGTTTTAACAAAGCTGGCAGGAGCAAGCAACAATACACCTCAAGGTAAAGGGAAGGAAGCGTGGGATGGTTCCACTTCTTTGGTGGGTCAGCAAGGAGAAAAAGGCACAGCCAAGTGATTCTATGATGCTGCTGCTGCTTCTCATAGCTTGTGCTAACTCACAGTGATGGTGCTGGATGAAGAGGTGGGCTGCTGCTGCCCTGATCCTCTTTTCATTCACTCAGTGAGTGAGGACGGAGCTGGAGAACTGAATGAAGTGTCTGGATGGATTGGGGGAGGGGGGGCAGAGGAGAGGTGGCAAGCAGATTCGGAGCATCCCTCATCAGTTTGCCACTCCCTCTCAACCTGCCATTCAAAGCAGCCCCTTCAGACTCCTGGCTGGGTTGGCCCTACAAATCCCCTTTCAGGATCATTCTTGTAGTGCCAAACCATAGTTTGGTGCAACATTTGAACTGAGCTACAACGTCCCATCCAGAATATGCCTTATACCAATATGTTTCCAAATTTCTCCCTTAATCTGGAGTTCTGATTTACCTAGGCTAGTTTCCACAGAGAGACCCATGCATCAGAGAACTGTCAATTGCTTTGGGGTTTTTTATTTACAAATTTTGTACAGAGCACTATATAGGGGTGTCACTAGGGGGTGTGGACTGCACCGGGTGACACGCCAGGGAGGGGTGACACCAAAATGACTTTCTATTCCATTTACTACCAGTGGTGCAAAAAATGCACCAGTGGCAGAAACCCATTTTCTACCACTGGTGTGTTTTCGCACCACCAAAAACAAATTACCGTATTTATCGGCGTATCACACACACAGGCATATAACACACACCTTAGTTTTAACAGCACTGTTTGAATTAAAAAAACTAACCATTTTCGCGACACTTGGCCGCTTACCGCGTTGCTGCTGCTGCCATCTCCACTTGCCACCGACACTCTTCGTCCCGCAGGCCGGCTGCATCGCGGCGGCGCCGGACTGCCCCCGCTCAGCAGCTCCTGCGTTCCAGAGACCTTGCACAGACGCTGCCACACAGACGCTGAACGCGGCTACAAGCTCTCCAGAAACATCTGAGTAACTCAGACGTTTCCGGAGAGCTTATAGCTGCATTCATGGTCTTTGAGACTCGCATCTGTGTGGTAGCATCTGTGCAAGCTCTCTAGAACGCAGGAGCTGCTAAGCCGGGGCAGTCCTGACGGGGCCATGATGCAGCCGGCCCACGGGATGAAGAGTGGCAGTGGCAAGTGGAGACGGCAGCAGCAACAACACGGTAAGTGGCCAAGTGCTGCGAAAAATGCTTAAAACCGCCAAGGGGGGGGGGATTTTGCAGCTTCAACTTTACAGCTTCAGCGTATAACATGCACCCTACTATTTTGGGCCTAAATTTCAGGGGGGGAGTGCGTGTTATACGCCAATAATTACAGTAGTAATCTTATGTCAGCAGGCTCCTACTTCTAGGAAACACAACTACAAAACAGGACAGGGCATGCAGAAAATTCCTACAAGGGAAATAACTTTACCTACTGCAATGGTCTTTCCCACTGCTACTACCTGAGATCTTTTCTAGCTTCTCTTGCCAAAGCCTTCTTTGCTATAATGAATCTCAAACCCACCTTCTTCCAAAGGAAATTCCTGATCTCTCTCCTCAGCCCTATTTAAACACCCAACATTTGACCTCCAAACTCTTTAGGGAAATTATAACCCAAAACCAACCAACCTGCGGTCCCAGGTGTGAGTGTGAGTGAGAGATAGAGAGACACCAATGTGCATAATGCTACAATATTTTTAAAGCAATTCCATTAAGATATTTTGTATGGTGTTTTGTCAGTGCACAAATGTGCATTCATAAAATACTGCCAAAACCCCCAAACTTAACATGATCGCATATAGAGTTGTATCAAGAACCTATTTGTGTTGTATAAAACAGATGGAACCTTAAACGTCAGCAGTTTTATTGTAATAAAAATGGTGATCTGATCAAGTAGACCACCGTGGTCCAACATGCGGCCCACAGGCCACACGCAACCCCCGGAGGCCTCTCCTCCCCCCTAGCAAAGGCACTCGGCACCGACCCGTTCCGACTCTGAGGCAGCCAGCCCGATCCACTCTCTTCCTGAACCTCAGGAAGAGAGCTAGTTTGGCTGGCTGCCTCAGAACAGGTTGCCCCCAGCATGCCTCGCGCTCCGAAAAGCGCTCGGCTTCTTAGCGCTTTTCCGAGCGTTAGCGAGTGCGCGCAGGGCATGCTGGGGAGAGTTTGTCGGCTGAGCGCTTGCCCCGCGCTCCAGCTGATCGGAAAGCGCCTTCCCGATCATCAGCTGGAGTGTGGGGCAAGCCCTCAGCCGACAAACTCTCCCCAGCATGCCCTGTGCGCACTCGCTAACGCTCGGAAAAGCGCTAAGAAGCCGAGCGCTTTTAGGAGCGCGAGGCATGCTGGGGGCAACCTATTCAACACGCGGGTTTTGTAGCGTCTAGTGCAGCAGCAGCAGGTTGAGCAAGAGCCAGGGCTTCATGGCAGCGGGGTGAACTAGCAAGCGAGGAACGGGCGGGACCGTCCAGTGACTTCTTCGGGCGAGAGGCTGGCAACGGGAGCTTGCAGCCTCAGGGCTGGCTGAGGACGCTTGGCCGGCCAGGAGCAAGTGGCAGCCTTTCCATTTCCCGCCTTCGGGGGGTCCCCTTGGTGTCGTCAATCAGTCAGCCCGGCTGCGGTGCGTGGCGGGCTGTGAGCTCGGCCTTAATGTGGTGCGTGGCGGGGCGGCTTCTTCTCTCCCCCCCCCCGCTTTCCTCTGCAGGTAGGCGAGGGATGCCTGTAGTGTGTTGGCAAGACATGGCTGGGGGCGCAACACTGGTTTCTGGAAGACTAGAGAGGAAGAGTTCTCACTTCTCAGTCTCACCAACTCGCCTTAAAGTTGCTACTGCTGTCTAGTAAGCGTGCATGAATGTCATATAAGGGTCTGCTTCTGGGGGGAGGGCTCCGAGCAGCAGAGGGAGCAGAGCAAGGTGGGAGGAAGATCAGCTCAGCGTGGCTCCCTCCTCCGAAGCAAACAGCGAAAGGGAGCAGAAGAGAAAACTCGCAACAGGAGCAATTAGAGAACAAATTGCCCAGAGAAGAGAGAACCATGAACGATTTAGCAGTCCCTGTTTAAAAAGGGGCGCTCAAAAATACAGAAAGGAAAGGAACGTTGCCACCACGTTACCAGCTGAGATCGGCTTAAGCTCCGGGATAGCGTCTGAATGCCACGATCCCTAGAGCTTTATTAGGTGATGGGCCTTTCCAGGGCGAGGGAAAGAGTTAATCCAGTCCTCTTTCTTTTGTTGTTTTTTCCTACCCATCTCCCTTTTCCTTTACAGCCCCTCACCCCCAAGATTTCTGGCTTGAGTTTTAAGCCATGTCTGGACTAATTGAAAACACACACCTGATTTACCTGGAAAGGGTTGCCTTTTAACACACACACACACACACACACACACACACACACAGGGCAGCGTGTCCTGCAAGATCATGACCTCTCTTGTTGCCCCTCCCTTGCCCCCCCACTCCCAAGTACCCAGCTGTTCTTATTTCTTTCTCCACTTCTCCCAGAATTCCTCTGTGCCGCGGATGAGAAGGAATATTCTGGCTTGTTGTTAGTTTTTTTTGGGGGGGGAGGTGGGAGGGAAAGGAGTCTGGGGGTGTCAGTGAATCACTGTCGCTCCTATTTATATTGGGGGGAGGGTAGATGAGATGGATCATGTGAAAGGAAAGGGTGTTGCATTGGGGGGGTTGTCCTTTTTAAAAAAAGAACAGACCCTTTGGGGTATCAAAGGGAGAATGGTGGGGACAACGTCTTGCACTTCTGCTTTGAAAAGAATTATTTATAATTATATTATTAATTAATATTTATTTATTTATTTATTTGGTTGATTGTGTGGCCCCCGGGTTCCGTGCCGAAGCCAGCATCCAGCCCTCGAGGTACAAGAAGCTGGACCACTCTGAAGTAGACTGTAGTTTACAAAAACGTATGCCAGGGGTTCTCAACCTGTGGTACGCGTACCCCTAGGGTACATGGACCATCAGGCGGGGGTACACAAAAGGCTTCCCCTTATCAACTAAGATCAGCTGATTACCGGTGACCAGAGTTATTTATTTATTTTTAAATTGCCCCCCCCCCAAAGCTCCCAGCTCGGCCTCACACTGGCAGGGGTATGTGAGAGGCTGCTCCTTATCTCCCTGGATCAGCTGAGTGTTGGCAAGTCAAGTATTTTTAAATTTAAACTGCTCTGCAGTTTCACTTTCATTTTCACTTCAGAGCAGCAGAACGCGAGCCTAGGGTTCCTTGCAACATGATGAAGATTGCCTGCTTCTGGAGTGTCTGCTTCTCTCAAATACTAACAGATAAGAGACGGGGTGGGGTGGGGGAGGAAGGAGCTGATTTTGGGGAGTGGGAGAGGGAAAAGATGGCTTGGAGGGAAAAATATTCTGGCATGTGTTTTTTTCCCTTCTCTCCCATCTGTGCAGTGTATTTTTTGTAGTTGAGAAAATGCAATCCCCCCTCTCTCCACACACACACACACTTACTTTTCACATTTAAAATTGTTTTAATACTTTAATTAATTGATTAATCCAATGATTAGCAATTAATTAGCAGGGGGTACTTCAGAAAATTGGATTGTGATAGGAGGTATCCGGGCCTCCAAAGGTTGAGAACCCCTGGCTTATGCTATGATAGAGACTAATAGTGTTTAACACGCCACAATAATTTTTGCTGACATTACTATAATAGACTAACACAGTTACCCCTCTGGAAATTATTTTTGTGTTGCACTTTACCAATGTGCAAGAGTGTATGTGTGCATCAACAAAACACAAAAAGAATTCTGATGCAGACATGAGTATCAATCAGAATGCTGTTTTGCTTGCTTTATCAAGGTGTGTACACACACACACACACACACACACACACACACACACACACACACACACACACACACAGAGCGCCAAATCCTGTGTAAGGACCGCCCGCCGGATCCTTACACAGGATTTGGGTGTCCGGAATGCCATGCAGCGGGCCGGAGGTCTATTCGGGGTCTACTCCCTGGGTGTAGGCTGGGGCTCGGATTTCCGCCAGCTAAATAGCTGGTAGAAGTAGGAGGCGGCCGTGTAATGGCCAAGCCGGCCTGGCGGGGACTGGGATATGGCCAACGCCATCCCCGCTCCCTCCTGGGCCGGCTCGCCCAATGGCCCCCCCTCCCTCGCCACCCGGACTGCTTATGCGGCCGCTGGCGCAAGCCTTACCTGCCTCCGGTGGCCGTATCCTCAGTCCGGTGACAGAGGGAGGGAGGACAGCCTTGCGCTGGCCTCCTTTACTCTAAAGGAGGCGCAAACATGCCTTATGGCACGTTTGCGACAGCTTCTGGCGCTGGAGCACTTGCTCCGGCACTGGAAGTTTGGCCTGGATCTCACCCTAAATTAGTAACACATATGGGCAGAAGTGAATTGAAAGCTGAAGCAAACTGTGCATAATAGTTCTGAAATTAATTTTAGAAATTCTCCTAGTTGAACCAGAAGTGGAACACTGAGAACCAGAGGAAAGGAGAAATCCCAATATGCCCAGCTATTTGCTTCTACAATGCAACAACTTTTCAAAGTTCCCTAACTATTAAATTTGTCATGATTCATGGTCATAACCAATATGCTTGCTGAGAAAGATTGCTCAGCTTCCGTTGCTATTACAGGGAGAATTTGGAAACAAGAGCCAGCATAACTGGTACTCTTTGTTCTGGAAGTTCCAGAATGGTACTGCAATTTCTCCAGACTAGAATCCAAGTCTACAGAGTTAAAAATACTTTTGACATCTGGTGGGAAATGAGCAAGCATAAAGAGGCTTAGTTATTACTACATGCTGCACTTTCATGTTGCATGAAATCACTGAACATTAATAAGTTTTCCTTCAAAATACTAATATTCAGCAAGCACACACATAAGCAAACCTAAAAGTACTGTTAATGAACAACTGTTTTAGTGCCATGGTTATCCAATGTCATAACAAAAGGAGGGCAAAAAGATTCTAATTGCATTTTGTTATTAATGAATGAGAGGGAACCTGCAACAAAATGCTGCAGCATGCATAATTACTTCTGATTCCACATGGCCACAAATGCACTACTAGTGTCTCTTCTCCCCTTTTTTAGAGAGTGTGATCCATGGGGCAATTTTTTAAAACAATTTGCCTCCATTTTTCCCATCTCGCTCTCTCCTCCCTTCTTTCAACAATCTCTCACCCCCACCCATTTTCACTTTCAGTCTGTCTCTTTTCCAGATTTCTCCATCTTATTTCTTTCACTTTCATGGTGGGTTCTTAATACATTTTGTACTCACATTCCTAAATGTAGTCCAGTTTTCCTTAGGAAGTTGCTTGGAAAAAAGTGACAGTATAGATTCCTAGAGAGATGTCTATCCCATTAACCCTTAAAATGATTCTCCATAGGAAGCAAACGAAAGGCATACAGTAATAGAGAATGACAGCGCAATCCTATCTAACTTACACCACCGGTGTAACCTGCGGGGGAGGGGAGGGCGGGAGACATTGGATGGGAGGGGAGATTTAAATCCCCTTTGAAGGGAATTTGAATCCCCTTTCCGTACTGGGGCCTCCTGTTCTCACTCCACCCCTGGTTACACCGGTGGTGTAAACTGGATAGGATTGTGCTGTGAGTCACGCATACGCAGCAAGTATGTTTTGGTTTGGGGGGCTAATTGTTAAAATATCCAACCCTTGCATACTTAGTCCCCCTTCCTCAACAGCTGATGCCCCTCTTTTCTTTGCCCATAACCAAAACAGGGCTACTAACCTATCAGCACAGGCTGGGGACTTCAGAAATACAGTAGAGGGAATTACATACTGTTTTGAAAAGTCTGCTGCTACGTATCCAGTTTCTATCCATTAAGACAGTATCCGATTAGCCTTTAATTAAACAGAGTTTGAAAAAGTTAAAGAATGTTTTGAAATAATGAAGTTGATGGCAGGAATGGGTATTACAGAAGCTTGATTGCTGACATCCCACTTCTCTGAATGAGAGATTTTCAAGCCATGATCCCACCTCTATGAGAGATTTTCAAGTCATGATAACACCAGAACATAAAAGCCCAATTCAGACACGATGCTAAACCATGGTTTACCACTACATGAACAAGCCTAAACCGGTTCCCATCATCATATGTAATGCAGAACTGTGGTTTGTTTCAAAATACATATGCAATTATGTGAATATTTTCAAGCTAAAGAGACTCCTAACAAAATATATGCCCGAGAATATAAAAATAGATTTTTGTCCTATAGATATAACAATTATACCACTCTGTCTTGCAAGTATAAATCACAAAATGTTATAAATTTCATAATGTTATACACTATAAAAAACTATACAATTGCAGTATACTCTGCAGAAACACACAAAGAAGCAGCCATGCCTTTTTGAACAAAGAAGAATGTAGAATAAGCCTGTCACTTTTTCCTTTTCCATTTCTGTGATATAAATGCCAATCATTTGGATCCTGCTCTACATATGTACCAAGTTGCAGGACTCTAACTCTGTGGAAGGACCCAAACAAAGCTGTTACTACCCTCCTTAAATCAAACAGTAGCAAAAGTGTATTTACTGTATATGAAAATGACAGTACTTATAATGCAGTGGCATGAATACCAACTTGACAGTTCAATATATCAATCCTACTGATAGTAAGAAAAAATGAGATCATTCACAATTAGAAGCTGGATGACTGAACTGAGAAAGAGAAATGAAGCCCAGCAGCAAATGAACTTAATTTCAAAAACAGAATGCATTAAAAAATAGTTAGAAACAGATTATATGATGTTCTTAATTGTCTATGCTATACAGCCTGCATATGTACTACATTGGAAAAGTCCAAGGAAAAAGTTATTTCAGGGAACTATATTTTGGTATTATTACATTATCCAGCAATACGAATGTATAGATGGCATGTGTTTCTATTTCACATAACTGTATTCTGGAGCAATTTCAACAACTCATCATTAAGGGGTATTTGTTTTTGTTGATAACCGCATAACACACAAAACACCACCTTTTCAACATGAATAAAAACACAACACCCCATTTTCAAACAGAACTGCAACCAAATTACCAACTCTCTACTGGTTGTGGAATGCATACACATGGCAGTACCATGCAACAGAGGACAGCTGACTGAAGACAGCATGGATATGTCTACTGATGTTTGCAAACGCAAAAAGTACTATATAAATGCTAAATATCACTGATGTACCTCTTTCTAGCTGTCAATTCTTCCCACAGTGGGGCAGGATACCATCATAGCATGTGAAGGAAGCAGGTTTCAGAGGAAAAAAGACATAATTCTGCCTCTTCAACCAAGCTGTTTGCCTCTTATGATAAAGTGAGATATGTTGGCACAAGCAGCATATACTGCAAGATAAATATAGCCAGATATTTCAATTAGTCTAATAGTCAACACATCACAACTCCATTATATAAAATGGAGGGGGGTAGTAGAACATTCCAATAATGACAAGGTTCTTAACTGTATGGGTTCTGCAGCCATGTCAATATAAAAGTAGAGAAATAAAATCCTTTACCGCTTTTGTTGTTTGTTTAGATTTCTTATATTGTGCAGGTGTCACATACACAGAAAAGGACCTTCCTTTTCTGTGTATGTGACACCTGCACAATATAAGAAATCTAAACAAACAACAAAAGCGGTAAAGGATTTTATTTCTCTACTTTTATATTGACATGGCTGCAGAACCCATACAGTTAAGAACCTTGTCAGTTACCCACAGCCATGAAAATCTGCATGCAACATTCCAATAATGGTTTATATTTACAATATGTTAGAATAATAATTCTGTCTCCATATTATTTTCAAGTTAAAGGTAAAGGTATCCCCTGACAATTAAGTCCAGTCGTGTCCGACTCTAGGGTGTGGTGCTCATCTCCATTTCAAAGCCGAAGAGCCAGCGTTGTCCGAAGACGCCTCCGTGGTCATGTGGCCGGCATGACTCTCCTTGCCGCAGCGCGTAGCATGCAGCTGGAACACGGAGCGCTGTTTACCTTCCCGCAGTACCTATTTATCTACTTGCATTGACATGCTTTGGAACTGCTAGGTTGGCAGGAGCTGGCCAAGCAACGAGCGCTCACCCCGTTGCGGGAATCGAACTGCCGACCTTTCGATCGACAGCTTATATAAGACTCACTTTTTTCTCCTAATTTAAGTTTTTTAACTAGGGGTGTGTCTTATAATCAGGCTGTTGCAATTTAATGCCAGTGATTTAATTAAATTTTTTTAATAGCACCAAACTTTAAGGGTGTGTCTTATAATCAGGTGCATCTTATACTCGGGACAATACGGTAATATCTCCTAGTAGTAGCTCCAGAATGTACAGTAAAAGATTACCCTTTGAAATTATTCCCAGCTGGGTAACACTTCTTTAATGTGAAAACTGAACATGGGATTCATAGGCTGTAGAGCCGAGACAGGTTTTAACTTGGTTCAAAAGAATAAATAAAAAGGTAAGTTTCCCTTCATTCACTGAATTCATCTAAACTGTAACCCAAAAGGCACTGTAATTGCCATTTTAGAGATATATCTTTATGACTAAATAGATGGCAGACGTGCAATATATATCGTGTTCAGCCATATATGAAGAATGTTGTTCACTAGAAAAAAATATTTCTAGTAACACTACAATTTGCAGGTGCTTATGAAACACAAGTCAGTAGTACAGCTCATCTGAATTCTTCCAAATATGAAATCCACTACTTCAAGCATGCCACGTAATAGATTTTTACAAGAATAGATTTTTACCCGGTCATATTAAACCATTAATAGATTTTTACCCTGTCATATTAAACCATTAATAAATGTACTGAGGTTTTCGCAACCGGTACATATCTTTGAATTAATAAAAGGAAGCATTTTCTAGGTTGTTCTGGTCGTTTTAATAAAAACAACAATAGAACAAGGGTTAGGGTTTCTCAGTGATTGGCTGCACGAGGGAGGGCTGTTGTGCTTTGCTGCCCCATTTTATCTCTGAAAAATCTTTGTAGCTATGGGACTTGGTTATAAAAATAGTGGTATGACTTTAAGAAACCTGGCAAAGGCAGCAGTTAATCTTTCAACTGTTAACTTGTGCTAAGAAGAACTAGAGCAGACAGCAAGTTGCTGCACCTTTGATAATGCTCCTCATGGTTTAGGAGTGAAACGTTAGGACTACCCCTTGTTCTCTTGTTAACTTAATAAAACGACCAGAACAACCTGGAAAATGCTTCCTTTTATTAATTCAGTAATATGTACCGGTCGTGAAAACCTCAGAACATACAAAATGAGGACAGTTCTTTTCTCGCATCCCTTTACCAGTTGCAGGTTAGTAGGCTGAAAGCCAATGGCCTAGTTACTAGGCTCTAGTACTTCTGAATAAAAGATGATGTGGGAATCTTGACGGCACCACTTCAGACTGTAGATTAGAGCTACATGAATAAAAACACATCTTCTGTCATTAGCTTGATTATTTTTCTAGTATTCAGCCCAAGCATAGCATTGAGATTGAACTTCAGTGAGCTTGATAGATACCAGTGAATTTTCTCCCAAACTGAACATCGGGGAGGCCTGCAGAGGCTCGGGGAGGCCTGCGCGAGCCTCTGCAGGCCTCCCCAATGTTCAGTTCGGCCAAAAACAGCGATTTTCGGCCATTTCCGGAAATGGCCAAAAATTGCTGTTTTCTCCCGAACTGAACATCGGGGAGGCCTGCAGAGGCTCGGGGAGGCCTCCCGGAAGCCCCCACAGGCCTCCCCGAAGCGCCCCCAAGCCCAGGCTTCGCACCATAGGACGCACGCTCCCCCCCTATGTTTTGGGGGGGAAGTGCGTCTTATAGTGCGAAAAATACAGTAACTGTCATAACACAACATACACTATTTCATGACCACTTGGTTCCACTACTTACATTTTTAATCTACACCTGTGTGAGAAAAGGAGTGATACAAACTAAATATCCTCCATCTAGTGAACACTAGGTATTCTGATAAAATGGTAACAGACCTTCTGAACACACAGATTTACAGCATAAGCCTATGCATGTCTACTCAGAAGTCTCATTGTGTTCAATGAGACTTACAGCCCAAAATCCTATCCAACTTTCCAGCACTGCCAACAGGGTGCACACTGCATCCTGCGGTGGAGGGAGCAGTCACAGAGTCCTCCTCAAGGTAAGGGAACATTTGTTTCCTTACTTCGGGGCTGCATTGCGGCTGCACTGGTGCTGGAATGTTGGATAGGATTGGGCCCTTAGTCCCAGGAAAGTGTGATCGGGTTGCAGCATTAGACTCTAAATCAGAGTCTGTTATCAGAAATTCCAGCCCTTACCTGGGTGTGCCAAGGATTGAAGCTGGGACTTTATTAACTTCCTTAAGGTGTTGTGTCTTTCTGGGTGGTACTAATAGAAGTATTACTATATTGTGATTTATTTTGGTGTTCATTCTTTCTGCTTCCTCCAATCTTTGTATAATTTCATAAGCCTCTATCTTCTTCTCCACCCTCTTCTCCCTTTACCCCAAACTAAAAAGCCCCCAATCATTTTGGTAGCCCTTCTCTGCATCTTTGTTCTTTGTACTTTCCCCCACAATTTCCTTTTGGAGATGGCGCAAACAGAACTGCACCCTGTAGTATCCTTCCATCCGTAATCTGCACATGCACTCCCGGCTTCCCTCCTTCCTGGCATTGCGGAAGGAAAGGAAGATAGAAGTGATGCTTCTTTTGGCTTCTATCAGCAATCTGCACATATGCCTGGCATCCTTGCCTGTGGCGGCTGAGCAGGCTCCAGGGTATTCTTCTAGGGAGGGAGATAAGACAAAGGGATGAGAGAGGTGTACGCCAATTTTTTCAGCTGTATGGGGCTTCTACCAGAGCTGTGCAGCCACACAGTTTACAGGGACCAGTGTCCCAAAGTCACTTGTCAAGCTAACACATTCAGGGAGCATGGAGCTCCTGGGACTGTCCCAGACCCTTACCATCCAGCACAGTCTAAGGTGCCAGCTATTCTTCTACTCCAGGGGTTCTCAACCAGTGGTACTCGTACCACTAGTGGTATTACAGCTGGTCGTACTCAGACTGATGGCCCACCAGAACCCCGCTCCGACATGGTGCTTTTGGTGCTGCATTTTTGCTCTCGAGAGGCTCCTGCCTTTGGCTGAGCCTCTCAGGAATCCTGAGAAGGGCCCTCCAACCTGTCCAGAGCATCCTACCTGCATTTTCTGGCCTCTGAAAACCCAGGAGTAATTGGTGATGATGTCACTGCCAGTCACTTCCAGCGGTACGCAGCAGGAGAGTGGCGCCAGAGGTGGTACTTGGCCAGAAATGGGTTGAGAACCCCTGTTCTACTCAGTCAACCACTACTAATGCTTTCCTAGCCTGTTTTTCCCTCACTCCTAGATTCTCTCTGCAGAATCCATGGGTCTTTTTCCAGACACCATCTCCATAACTGAGCCTCTTACAGACCCATTTGCAAAATTTCGTTAAATACTTTCTGAACAGGGGCAGTTCATCACTCTCAGTTTCATCATTGTTTGCACTTAGTGATATTTACTACAATCATAGCAAGTTTGTCAACATAAGACAAGACATGTAAACATTTCCAGTATCCCCATCAGTTCCTATTCTGTTCCCAAATGAGAAGTTCCCAAATTTTGAAGGTACTTATTACCTCTTTCCCTGCAAGTGTACTAACTGTATCACATCCAATGAATACACACATAACTAAGACAGCCTCTCAAACATTTGTGTCATCAGATGCTACTATTTTCTTAATGTCAACAATACTTGTGCTTCCTTTCTAGAACAATGGGGTCCTAGACAACAGATGGACTGGATCACAATCCAGGGGAATGGTTGAAAATGTGGCAATAAGCTTTGATAAGGATGAGAGAGATGCAAGGCTACCACCTATTTTCCACCTCTGAGGACACAATTGTAAAAAACAAAATGAGCCTGGAAATTATTTGGAAGGAGAATGTATTAAAATAATTTTAATGTTTCAGTAAAAGCAAGTACATACAAACTGTACAATGACATCAAAACAGCTGCCAATGCCAAACCAGATGTTGTTCGTTACTGGAGCAAGTGCAGGCATTTGACTATCAGGACTTAATTTGTATGTCCCAACTTAACTAAAAGTTATTTTATAGGAGACTGATATACTGTAGTGTCCTTCTCCCAGGAGCAAGTGTAGAATTTTTGCTATTGGCAAATTCAGAGATGTGGTTGCCAGAGTGGCCATAGCTTTGAGAAAGCTGAGAGATGAAAGGCTATAATCTATTTTCCACCTCTATGGACACAGAGCTTGCCAAACATCATGATGTGTCTTTATTCTTCTAGGTGGTACCAACCAACTTTCCTATAAAACAATGGAAAAATCCACTCTACTATGATTGTTATTACAATTGGGCGATTATGAGGATGATAATATCTGCAACTATGAACACAGCCTTTGTCTAGAACTCAAATCCTCCCCCACCCCCATACATTTTAAAGAGAATCTTGGGCATTTCAAAGGGAATCTTGGGCAAGTCCCAGTCTACAAATGGTGGCACTTAGACATCAGCATTAAGGGTTTTATTCTTTGAAACCCCAGCAAGAGCTTCCTGTTCCAATTCTTGAGCTACCTGCTGCAACTCATTAAAACTTAACTCTGGTAACCAACTTTGTTAAGAACAAGCATATACAGTGGATCCACAGGTCCCGTATCCACAGATTTCACCAACTGAGGATTGAGCAAGAGATGCTTCTGGAGGCGGCTTCCAGGTCATGCCGGGCTCGTGATGCACTCCATTGGCCTCCGTGGTCCACAGGACGCCTTGGGGAAGCGACCAGAAGCGAGTTCCAGGTTCGCACCCACAGCTACCCCGAAGCATCCTGGGGCCCGTGGAGGTCAATGGACTGTAGTGCAGTCCCAGCGCACCCGAAAGCAGCCTCCAGAGGCACTTCTCGCTTGATTCAGTAGGGCAGTGTGGCTCAACTTCAGCATTCACGGATTTTGGTATCCACCGGGGGGGGGGGTCGGTCCCGGAACCAATCCCCTGCAGATACCAATGGCCCACTGCATTCTGTACTTTTCTTGGATATAATTGTCTACCAGCTAATCAAGTACAGTTGGTCCCTGGAATCCATGTGGGTTCTGTTCCCAGAACCCCTGTGGATGTCGAAAACCACGGATACTTAAATCCTCGGTTGGGCGGGGGCGGCGCCATTGGTGGAAGGCTCGCGTGGCTCTTGAAAGGCGCCGCTCCTGCTCCCAGTGGGATCCCTCCCTCCGCGGATGGCCAATCGGCGAATGAAAAGGGCCCATTGTATTTCATCATCAAATTAGATCTATTGTGCATGCAGAAGAACTTGTCTAGGTTTCCCTTCTCCTTTCATGTGTCTTTCCTTTAAAAAATATGCCCAGGAAATGACTTTTTAGTTATCAAGCTGGATCCAGTATCCCTGGAAGCCTCCATCCATACACTGAAACATGGACCTGTCTCTTTGATTTGAGAACCAGCCTCTCCAGATCAACCTATGTTGCATTGCAATCAACAGCCCAATCCTATCCGGGCGCAATGCAGCGGGGTTGTGTGTTCTACACTGCATCCTAACCCGGGAAGCAGCAGGCTGAAGGTCTCCTCCAGGTAAGGGGACAACTGTCCCCTTACCCCAGGTAATGCCCCAGCCTGCACAACGGGGCTACTTGAATTTGTGCATGCTAGTTTACTGGCGCAGAGCCAAGAAGCCTTATATGGGACTTCCAAGCTCGGGAGGGAGCACAGGATTAGACGTGTGCCAGTGCTGCCGATCCCGCCCCCCCTCCCAGGCCTGAACAGTTCCCATCTCCACCCACCCTGTTACACCCCCTCCCTGCCCTCCCCCCAGCCCCTGCACAGTTTGAAGCAGCTCCTACCTGCTCCGGCATGCGGTCATCTGGATTCAATGCCAGTAGGATGGCGCATGTCTTTCCTGACCAGCGCTGTTTGCTCTCCGGGTGTCTCAACGTGCTTTTACAGCATGTTTGCGACACCCTAGGCCGGCACGGAGATCGCAGCACCGGCACTACCAGACTATAGGATTGTGTCAAATAAAGGACTTGTAGCAGATTCCATCAAGTTAGGGGAACTGATTTGTGGTTGGAAAGCCAAGGCTTTGCCCTCAAAGCTCACCTAACCTGCTTGTGCTTCTTCATTATACTTTAGATTACTTACTAGGTCAGCCTAGAAACAGAACACCCTCTAAAACAGCATTATCTCACGTTCCGACGTACCCTTCACAACCCATGTTTCTCTTGTTTTTCTGTTGCAATTCTCTGATTACAAGCAGATTCAAGTCTGATACAGGAGACAAGTGGTAACTTCTCTTGGATCATGCCCTACTCTGCAACACCAGAGCTACAGGCACTGGAGAGGATTGGCTCCCTTCAGATTTTTAGGAACCTTTCATACATTTTTGACATTCATTAAAAAGGTTCTAGTCTTTTTTTTTAAAAAAAGGAAATAAAAAAGCATGCAAGTGTTATTCAATCCAGTTGAGCAAGTCAACGTAACACACGTTTATTGCAGATAGCCATAGGCCATTACAAATGAAACACTCATTCTACAATGAAAACACATAGCAAAATTGTTGACATCCACATGCAGTAGGACATTAAGCCAAAGAATCACATAAATAGTTAATAGCCTCTTTATTCAAAGCTTTTGCCTGAATTTGTTTTAGCACCTTTGCAAAAAGGGTCACCCTATGTGTGATATAAACATCTTAATAGGTAAAGGTAAAGGTGACCCCGACAATTAAGTCCAGTCGTGTCCAACTCTAGGGTGTGGTGCTCATCCCCATTTCAAAGCCAAAGAGCCAGCGTTGTCCGAAGACGCCTCCGTGGTCATGTGGCCGGTATGACTCTCCTTGCCGCAGCGCGTAGCATGCGGCTGGAACACGGAGCGCTATTTACCTTCCCGCAAGCGGTACCTATTTTATCTACTCACATTAACATGCTTTGGAACTGCTAGCAGCAAATGAAATCAGATGTAGGCCAACTTGTACGCAGACAGAAGATATAACAAATTTTCTTCTAGAGCCATCAACTAACAAGACCTGAATCACACAGTGCACCACATCTTCCACCTGTCCATATACATCACAAATACAAAGAGGACACAGGAATTTCATATCTTCCATCCTTATATATAAAGGGCAAACTTGAGCTCATTAGAAACCTGCAAACAAATTCTTGGAAATACTAGGGCCTATTATGATCCTTTTTTAAGCAGATCATACTATCTGAAAAGGTTAGAAATCTTAATCAGGCCGTATCTTTATAAGCATCATGCCCATATTCACGTACTCAGAGGTTAGACCAGGGATCAACAAATTTGCTCTGGATCTAAGAGCCAGTCAAAAAATTTAGGAGCCAGGTGACTTTTTCAGCTTTCAGGTTCCTACGTTTTAATGCTGGCCCCTCAAAAATATCATGTTCCACCAGTGAATGGTACAAATTAGACTTTACATACAAACAAACATTAAAAAGCACATTTTCAAACACTTATGTTGGTAAGAAAATAGGGCGTCAATATGACTGCAAAAAGTCTTAAAGGCTTTAATCCAGAAATAAATGAAGTTACATCAAGAATTCATTTTTTTAGGTTAAAAATGACACACGGTGCAATCCTACGCAAGTATGCATGGCTGGCCTAAAGGGCCGGCCACTGCATCCTGCGCAGTTTCCGGGCCGTGCCGGCTCGGCCCTGGAGCATCTCGGGGGAAGGGGTCATTCGTTCCCTTCCCCTGGTATAGGCAGGACAGGGCCCAATGGGCCTCCTCAGATGCAAGCCAGCTTCAGAGCTGGTGTGCAGCCGGGGAGGCCATATAAGGCCGGCCTGGGCTGCGACGGGGCGCTGGATATCGCTGCCGTTATCCACACCCCCTCCCAGCCTGGGCCGGCCAATGGCCCCCTCCCTCTCTGCCCCTGCCCGCCCTCACGCTGGCCGGCGCAGGACTTAGCTGTGGCAGCCGGCACTGGGTCGGTCCGACAGCCAAGTCAGAGGTGCCTCCACGCCGCTTACTTGCAAGGTATCAAAAACATGCCTTATGGCACATTTATAACACCTTAGGCTGGCGCGGCGCCAACCTAGCACTACGCTGGATCAAGCTGCCCAGCTGTAATTCTATGCACAGAAACTTGGGAGTAAGTTCCACTGAACTCAATGGGCATAGCTCTGACAAACAAGATTCTCCTCCTTTGCCTCCCTCAACTCTTTTCTTTTCCTTCCCTTCCCCATAGGGATGGGGAGAGGGAAAGACACATGTGTGACTACAGTACCTATTGGAAGGGGTACTGTACTCCCCTATTGGAAGGGAAGGGGTGTGTCCTCCATGTGACACCCTCCCCACCAAAAGGAACTCCCTCCAAAACTAAGTTCCTCCTCCTCAGCCCCACAATAAACTCTCCCTCCTCAGCTTTGCAACGCTAGCTGCTGCTGCAGTTTTTTTCAATGACACAATCCAACCACTTCAGTAGCTGAAACAGTAGCATGACAGCTGCCCCTCAGCTGCAGTCTTGCTGCCATTCACCAAGCACGAAAAACAAATTTTGAGTTGCCATGCCAATCCGTATTTGTCAAGTCCTAGCTTAGACCTCTGTAAAACTAGCTCCTCTAGGGACAGCAAGCAAATAGACATCAATCTGGCAAAGCCACCCTTTTCAAGTTCCTCCAAAAAGCAAAACTTTGACAACTGTTCTGCCATCTCAAAGTCTTTTCCACAACAAAAACATGGATGCATGGATTCAAACAGCAATAGATGGAAATCCAACTTCTCCCCTTAAGAGAGGCTTCTAGGGATCCAGGTAATAAAGGTAAGTTCTCTCAACCATTCTCTCACCAGCTTTGCCTAAAAAAAAACCTTGAAAGCTAGGCACAACAGATTATCACCTTTAGAACAATTAGATGTTAAAGTAATCCTAGTAGATTTATAAACAGACAATTTGATGACAGCTAAATTAGACTTCCATGGGGTGCACTCACTAAGCATATCCCCAAGTATTTGAAGGACTGGTACTGTTCAATCTCATATCTATCCAATATCCATTTAGGTTCAGGTACATCTACCAAATATCACTGCCTTTATTTTTGTATAGTTTATGGTGAGTCACTCTTGCCTACAATGGTTGGACTTGATCTATGTTGGTGGTTAGTAGTTTATCCCAGAGATGTCTTCTGTCATTAAATCAAAGACAGAAGAAAAATCAAGAAAGGTTGCATAACATTTCACTGTTGGCCATTAATGTATTTATGAATCAAATGTTCTAACACACAGCACTGGTCAGCAGTACAACCCTTTTGAAATCCTGACTGTTACTCAGAAATAAGTTCATCACTTTCTTCCCATTTCTCTAGTTGGAAAAAACAGCTCTAAAGTTTAAATTGATCAGCAAATACTAAGCCAGGCCCTAGGTAACGCTCTGACCAATGAGTATAAATACATTAAACGAAACACTTAAATCTAGCACTTAAACTAAACGTATTAAACTACTTGTATTTAGATTTTTGTTCCAGTTTTACTTGATGGTCCCCAGAGAATCTTTAGAATCGATACATTTGCACCCTCCATGTAAGGCCTGGCCTGGCCTAGAGAGGGCTTTGGGTAACTGTATCTCAATGCCAATATTTCCGCCTTCTCCAGGCCCACCGCAGCCTATGGCCGCTCTACCTCACCGCCCGGTCCACCCTCCCACTGCCCCGGCCGGTGTAGGCCTTACCTGCTCCGGTGGGCACGGGGCCAGGTAGTAGCTGGGGTAAGGGCCACCGGCCTCTGCGCCGGAGGTCCTTATTTGCTGGGTGTCGTAAACGCGCTTTACGGCACGTTTACGGCACCCTGCACCAGGGGAGCGTGCACTCCCCCAGCGCAGGCCTACACAGGATTGCGCCATAAGACCACTATAATTCAGTGATTTAAAAACCCAATATGAGATCTTGCCATTTGACGTATAAACAGTGGTGCATCCAAAAGTCATTTTTCATTCCATTGCATTATAAAGGAATATGTTTATAGTCAGCAAAGATTAAACAAACTCAGTGGGGCCTCTGACCAGGACACTGTTGTAACCCACATATCCTCCTCAGGATGGTGCGACAGTACCTTGATATTCATCTTGAACCACACCCAGAAACATGCCTGAACCTTTTGCTCCAACATGCAAAAAATCTTAAATTTAAAAGTTGCTTATTTCTGAATTTTCTTCAAGATAAAAACATACTACAACTCATTGATAAATTATTATTTAATGATAGAGATGCTGCTCATATGTCACATTTAATTTGGGTTGTCTACTGGTATGCATAATGTTTCCAAATTATATGTGACCTTTAGATTTTTGATGTACACAACTGAGGTTATCAACAAAAACAGTAGAAATGAATGCATTTTGCCTGCAGGGAAAATGATTACTTCAGGGTGATAAATCAGGATTGACTGGATTCTATGTTTTCACATTGAAAGCACAAAAGGTGCAGACTTATTTATAGACATAAAATTCAGTTTCCTAAGTTTAAGGCCCAACCCTATCCTCAACACCAATGTATCTCCATGTTCACCGGCACAATGTAGCTACTTTTAACTCCATGCTCAAAAGATCCCCCCCGAGTTCTGACGGAACTCATGACATAATATTATGCATGAATGTACTAATAATAATCATAACTTAATAATTAATATGCAAAAATACTAAAAACTATTGCTAATACTAATACTAAGAATAAAAATCTCCAAAACATTCACAGAAAGTGTTTACACCCTTACATCCCCCCCCAGACCCTTACAATAACCCCCTGATTCACATATGAAGGGGGGGGGAGAAAACCCTGGGAAAGAAAGGGGGGAGTAAAAAGGGAGGGGAGAAAACCCAGGGAAAAAAGCCACCTTAAAAAATCCAGCACACACACAACTGAGGACACCCCCAGACCCTTACATGATGTAAGGGGGCATCCTCAGTTGTTCTGGTTGGTTTTTGTGCTGGCTTTTTTAAGTTACATTCCCCCAGACCCTTACAATGCACCCCCTAATAAAAAGAAAAAACTGTTTGTATTCGGCACTTCACTTCCTGGTTAGTTCCCCATGTGACCCATGTTCCCCCCCCCACTGGCCCAATCAGAACTCATTTAGCTCTCAGCCCTGCTCAGAAATCAGTAGCATTCCGATTGGCTTCCACAGTTTCTGAGAGAAGCAGAGCTAAACAAGCTCTGATTGGGCCAGAGGGGGTCACATGGGGAACTAACCATGAAATGAAGTGCCGAATACGAACAGATAAGCCGAAACGCTCCTGAATTTGTCTCACACCCCACGTGTCACTCGCTCTGCGAGTGAGAAAAAGATACCTGGGGGGCCCTCCCAAAGCGGCACAAAAAACCTTGCCGCCGCCGCATTGCCATGGATGGAGGGGCTTTGACAAACCCCCCACCCACATGTCGCCCGGGGCAGTACCTCTCCCCTTCCCCCCCCCCCCGGGCAATGCCACTGATGACAGCCTTGCTGGTGTAGAAGTCTGCCTGCCAATGGATGTGCAACAGTCACCAGCACAATATTGGAAAAATGCCACACTGGCATAACTTGGACATCACTCAGGTACCAGCACAACATTCCTGGTGGAGAGGCCAAAACAACAAGGAGATTACGGCTGAGAGTAGGAGGGACATGGGCGGAGTCTATGTACACCACATCCTAACTCCCTTTCAGACAAAGGATATTCCAGACACCAGAAAAATGTTACACTAACAGAGCTGGTGTTGCTAGGAGTAATCTGATAAGAAACAACGGGGAAAGAAACAATAGCAGAAAATTGCACCTCCTGCCCCGACCACTTTCCTATGACAGAGCATAGTATACAGACTCATTTGGCAGTTAATCCCAACCACAGCACACCCACCCCAGTATTAAATTCCTTGCCAGGGAGACTACCTCTCAGATGATCAGATGTGCAGCAATAGGTCTGGTCTCTCAAAGGTGAACTTTGGTGATGTACACCATGTTTACCTTTCACCATGGTTCCTAAGGAGGCATTTTGCACAAAGAACCTTTCATCTCTCACAAGTATGGCAATATACTGTATTTTGTTAACACTTGTATTCTCAAGATTCTTATTGCAGGTATTCTGCCCCAAAACAAGATACAAACACCCAACTGGAATCTCTACCTCACCATCCCAAACAAGGGAAGAACAATGCACCCCACACAGGTAAGAAAAGGGAGTGAAAAAAATTCTATCCTGCAAAGTACTAATGCTGCATCTCCCTCATGTTTCTACCCTCCCCATTCTGACCCCCTAGGATTATCAAACGTGTCTCCACTATCAACTTAAATTGCCTAAACATCCCTTCCTTTTGCAACAGCTAAGTGCTGGGAATGTCTGTTCTCTTTCAGGGAATACCAGGCATTCCAACCACTGCTACTGCTAGCCAAACACTCATCACAACCCCTTTTGTTTTTCAGGACTGCACTACTGCCACAGGGGGTTTAGACGTGGTCCTCTACAGAGTTCAACCACAGCCAGCCCCAGGAGAGGGAAAGGTCATGTTCCAAGCCATCATGATCCTGCCCTCCTAAAGGGCACCACTGCCACTCTGGTGCAACCACTCTCCTTTACAAACACCAAGTATGCATCTCAAGCCAGAGAAGCAGAGAGGGACTCAGCCCATTTTCGGGGGGTTGGGGGGGGTCAGTCCTTCCGCCGCCCCCCTTTGATGTCTAATCAAATCATCCAACCTTTGATCTGTGATCAAAGAACCTTTGATCAAAGATCAAAGGTTTTTCCGGGGGTTCGGAAAAACTTTAATGGGGCTTTAAAAGACTTTAACGGGGGCTAAGGGCATTCTAGGAGGGGCGCAGGGGCATGTGTGTGTTTTTGGGGCACTTATCTTGTCTCTGCGGGGCGCAGGGAGCTTCTTCGGGGCACTCTCAGTTTCTTTCCTGGACTTGCAGCATATTCCCTGGCAGGACGTTCCGGCGCCGCCATCTTGAATCTCTCTAGGACCATAGAGAGGAGAGTCCTAGAGAGTCCCACCCATCCAAAATGGTGCCGCCGGAACTTCCTGCCAGGGATGAGAAAATGCTGCAAGTCCAGGAAAGAAGCTGCCTGCGCCCCAAAAAGTGCCCCAAAAGCACACACACACCCTGGGGGGCGCACGCGAGGCAGCTGCCGCCCTGGGATGCAGCAGGGAGGCGGCAGCTGCCTGCGAAAAAGAAAAAGAAAAAAAAAACAGAAAAAGATAAGAAAAAACCCGAAAGTTAAGGGGTCTGCACCCCCCTGCCCAGCCTCTGCACCCCCGCCCTGGGGCCCTGGCCCCCCCCTTGACGACGTCTCTGCAGAGAAGAGGTGTGGCTGATACAGTTGTCTATTACTCATTACTCTGTGTTTCTCCTTGCTAGCCACAGGCAGCTGTCCTTGTAGCTTTGCAAACTTTCTGCCCTTCCTCTGCTGTGATCAAAACAGTATTCCTTGGATGTGTATGTGGAATAAGGGGACTTGAACCCTGGATGCAGGGATTCCTAGCAGGTCACTGCTTTTGCCACTGTAGCTCCTACACAAGGTGGAAGTATTGTGTCATCCTTGGGGTGGGGTGTGTGTTGTGTCCTTGGGACATCTCCCCATAGTTAACAGAGGTTCTTGTTGCTGTGCTGCTCGTTCCCAGTGGCTTGCAGGGGGCAACCCCTCACCCAACACTGGCTATGCATTGGCTATGCACCTGCTCCATTCACCTGGCAGCATTTTGGAGCTGGGTGGATGCAGTGGTAGGCTCCTTGGACACAATATCAATGATGCACAGATGTAACACAGATAACACACCAATGCAATGCAAGACACTGCTCTGTGGATGATAGGTTGTGTCAAGGTTTTCATGGGTACTCTCAGCTTCGCTGGGAGGGGCTGAACCAGCACTACTGGGAGGGCCACAAAGTCTGGCATTACCTGGATGGGCTTAGAATATGACAGATGTCACACCAGCATCCATGCAACAGTTGGCATGGCATCCGAATAAGACTGGGCCATTAGCCCCCCCCCACACACACACACACTTAAAGAAACACTAAGTTGGCAAAGATATATTTAAGATGGGTGATCACTGCCAAGGAGATAACTAAATGTTAAGATTCAGTGGCCAGATTTTCAGTGGCCAAAAATATAAAAGGAGCCCTGCTAGATCAAGTCCATCTTGTCCAGTCCTGTTTCTCCAAAGTGGCCAACCAGATGCCACTGGAAAGGCCACAAGTATGATATGAAAACATATCCTTTTCCTGCCTTTGCTCCCCTGCACCCAATATTCAGAGGTACCTTTGAACCTGGAAGCAATGTATGACCATCATGACTAATGAAGGCGTGTATGGTTTAGAAACGTTCTGCTTAATTACCGACAGGATATACGACCGATTGGTCCCATAAATAAGTTTTTTTTTTAAAAAAAAAATCTTACTTGGAACAATTCCTGGCCAGGATGCCTCATTGGGAGGCCATGAAGGCCTCATCTGGGTCGTGCCAGATCCATGACCCACTCTAATGGCCTCCACGGGCCTCTGAATGGCCTGCAGAAATGTCCCAAAGTTACTTCTGGTTTTCAGAAACTGGAAGTGGTTTCCGAAAACCGGAAGTGGCTTTCAGAAGCTTCTGTGGGCCATTGAGAGGCCCATGGAGGCCATTAGAGTGGGTCATGCAACCCAGAAGAGGCCTCTGGGGCCTCCTAATGAGGCTCTGGCACCAGTAAAAGTATTCACTTAACGACAGGTGCCTCCCTCAGGCATCTGGTGGGACCACTGTGAGATACAGGAAGCTGGACTAGATGGGCCCTTGGCCTGATCCAGCAGGGCTCTTCTTATGTTCTTATGACAGGGATCGGCAAAAGTATGCACACCTGTAAGCAATGCACACCTGTAGTCACCGATAGACCGATTGTCTATCAAAGCTAATGGTCATCACCACCAACTTGTGGCAGTGACTTCTATAAAATTACTCACTGTGTGTTAAGTGCTTCCTTTTGGCTGACCTAGACTTTCTGCTAACAAGTTTCATTGGATGACCTCAGGTTCCAGCACAGTGAGTGAAGACTGTTCTCTATTCATTTTCTCCATATCATACATATATTTCAAGCCTCAGACATGATTCTCTTTAGCCATCTTTCTAACATCCCACATATTGTAGTTTCAGAGCCCTATGAGTGCGTTGCTCCTCCCCCAGATCAGCAAAACTAGAATGCAAAATGTCATTTTTAAAATTTATGTAAATTATAGTGGACACCCACTTTACAATGGGTTCACTTTACAATGAACTCTCCATACTAAAGATTCACTATATGATAAATTATTCACTTTACACTGGGCTCACAACTGCCACCAACAAGGACTTCATGGGCAATAGATAAGCCAATCAGTGATGCAAATACAAGCATTTGGTAGTGTCTCAACAGCACTGTTTTTAACATCATGGCTCTGTCCATGGTGGGAAGGATATAACAGATGTGAATGCATATGCAAACCCAAGCCTTCTAGGTAGTGTCTCAGCCAGTAGCAACATTTTTAATATTGTGGCTGTGTTCACTGAGTGAAGGATACAGCCTTGTAATTTGTTTTTGTTTGTATTACAACATTGTGTAAACTGATAACAATGGTCCCTAAAGAGCACAGTAGCCACCTTTTATAGAGGAAAATAGCTTAGTTCTGTGGTAGAAACTTCAACTTCGAGGTCTCGGAATGAACTACCTAAAAACAATTCGTTATTGAGTTTGCATTGCAATACAGGATTATTCAAAGAGGATGGTACAAAAGTAAAGCTGATTTATTCTTAAATGAATTCTTAAATACCACAACCATTATGACATGAAGACAAAAACTGTCCCAAGTTTCACATGCACATTACAAATGTTGCATGTGAGCACTTGCGTAACTACAATGGGGCAAGGGGGGCGCAAATGCCCCGGGTGACAGCTGTGGCCTCTAAATGGCTTATCTCTAAAAGCAAACAACCACCTCCCTCATTGGCACCTCTCAGCCATTGGAATTTTGTGGCTAGTGAGAGTTTATATAAACTCACTAGCCCCAAAATTCCCATGGCTGAGAGGTGCCAAGGAGGGAGGAGGTCATTTGCTTTTAGAGAAAAGCAGTTCACAACAGCAGTTACAGAGATCGGTGAAGGGGGATGGGGTAAGTAGCAGCATGGGTTCCTTCACCTTAGGAAAAAAGGGATAGTCTGCATGGCCACTCAAAGTGCAAAGCTGAACACAGCATGTCCTTACCACACCTTTCTCCAGTCCCTCTCAGTTCTAGGAAGCCTATAAGGAGTTGCTGTCGCTATCCTCTGCACAGCACATGTACAGACCCACCCACCCCCGTTCCATTAGCTCTGGCTAGAAGGGGTAGGGATACATATGTAGAACACAGGAGCAGCTCATGTGATGATCACTTTAGAGGTGTTGGGTACAGGAGATTAAAGGGAAGTAGCTCAGGATTGCATGCCTCCCGTAGAGCCCTCACCTTGAAATTGTTGTTCGGGGGGGGGGGGGGAGAAGAGACCCATCACTGAGCACTGAACTTCTTGGCTCCAGAGTTCAATGTCAAATACAGAAACTCCTGAGGCAGGGTTTTGATGATGCGTTCTGGGCAGGCTACCAAGGGCAGCAAAAATGTGTTGGCCTCTGGTAATTTGGTTGGTCTTTACTATTTTTGCTCAATTAACATTCAACATTTAGCTTTCCAAACTATGGAATTTTGGCAGGACAACTGAAGCTCCCAACTACACCCAAATAATTGGCTTTGCTCCATTTATTGCATGTTGGAACACTTAATTAGAACATAATTTAAAGCTACATACATTAAAATATATTTAAATGTGAATAGTTGCAGTGTATCAAAAATTTATTCACAGTAAAACATGCTTCATGACTGGCTGTGCATACACCTATCTTTCTACTGTCCAGCAATGATCATACTCTCCTCCTTTGAACACAAGAATAGCCTTGCTGGATAAGGCCAAGGGCCCATCTAGTCCAGATTTGTGTATTTCATACTGGCGCACCAGATGACTTTGGGAGCACATAGGGCAACAAGACACGTGTATCCTGTTGGCATTCAGAGATAGGCTACCCCTAAAACCCAGGGGTTGCATATAGTCATCATGGCTTGAAACCTGTGATAGACTTTACTTCCATAAATCTATCCAAACCACTTTTAAAAAGGCATCTAGGCCAGGTGCCATCATCACAACCTGTGGCAAGGAGTTCAACATATTAATGACATGCTGGGCAAATAAATATTTCCTTTTGTCCATTTTCTTGCCAGTCAATTTTAGTGGATGCCCTCTGGTTCTGGTGTTGTGCGATAGGAAAGAACTTCCCTCTACCCACCCCATGCATAATTTTAATGTGTCTCTATCACATCCCCCTCAGGAGCCTTCTTTCTAGACTGATGAGCCCCAAACTTTGTAGACTTTCCTCATAAGGGAGGTGCCAGAGCTCACTAATTTTTCCTCGCTCTTTGCACCTTTTCTACTTCTACTATATCCTTTTTGAGATACAGCAACTAGAACTGGACACAATACTCCAGAAGATGTGACCTCACCATTGATTTGTACAATGGCATAATACTGGCCGTTTTATTCTCAATCCCTTTAGTGATCCCCCCCAAAAGGAATTGTGAATAAAACAGCAGATTACATCACTGTCCAAAATGATTTCTTTTTGAAGGTACATACAGATAGAAAGCCTATAATTATGACAATACTTTTTTGTTCTTTCACCTATTTAATTCAATGCACAATTTTGAAGTTGTCTGAATATATGTACTTAAAAACCTTGTATTCACACAGTGAGTGGTACATCCAACATTTTAGAAGTCCAATATTGCTGGCTGGACAAATACCCATTCAAACCAAACACTCTCATGCTAACATTACAAAAAATACATTTGGACAGCAAGTGCACTCACTGTATTATCAGGCAATTTCAAGGAACAGGCTAAAAAGCACACCATCAGTTCCACGGGGAAGGAATAAACCCAGATCATCTCCAGCCCCCCCCCCCCAAACGGCAGTATAATAGATGTCGTTGACTACCAAAAAAAGAAAAACACTAGAACATCTCTTGAGCATGTCGTCTCACTACACTTCATCAGCAGTTAATATAATAAAAAACACTGTTTTTACAATGTCTTAACCCCGCTTTGTTTTTGACAGAATAAAATCATACAACCTATAAGATATAGGCAACTTTTTTACCAGGTGGTTTCAGGCAGTTTTTAAAATACAACCAAACTACAGTATATTTCTAACATAGGCTCATGAATTTCAGTTTCAAGTGTTACAGATAAGAAAAACGTGTATTGTAGTAACAAAGTAGCCTGCAAACATATACAAGGGTGTCTGACAATTACGCTATTTTTGTCTTCTATTTAAGAAGGGGCAGATAAAATAGCAGTATTAATAAGAATAATCAGCATGTTGTCATAGCTCAGTGATATTTTTCCATCTCATTAAGTTTCTTTAGGATAGAATGTTTTCCCACATGTTGCAAGGTTCAATACAATTACCAGCAAATTGTGCGATTTCTTTTCTACAACAGAAGAAAAAATACCACCACCTTGAGCAGATATGGATAGGCGTTCTTTAGTCACTGGTGATAATAGCTTCTCTTTTCCCCACCTTTGGGCAGCTGACAAGTTAGCTTCTCCTTACTATATACACCAGGGGTTCCCAACCTTTGAGGCCCACATACCCCCTGTCAGTCCTATTTTATGATGTATCCCTGCTAATCAATCACTAATTAATAAGCTACCAAATCAATCAATTAATTAGCTAATTAATTGGTCCCCAAAGTATTAAATTTTTAACACAATTTTAAATGTGGGAAAATTGTCTTTAACTGTGTGTGTGAGAGAAAGTGTGTGAACAGCGGAGATGCTTTCAAACAGACTCTGCCACTATTGACATGCGTCTTTTCAAATGGCCTGGAAGTAAAGAAGGGGCAGGATGTCATGCTGACTGGCCACCACCAAGTTGGGGGGGGGGGGGTTTGAAAAAAGAACTATGGCCACTCACCCACCCACCCCTCATGCCTGCAGAGCTCTTGAAAGCAGGTTGGGGGTTGAGGTAGGTCCCAGCTCCTTACAAGCTGAAGACTATTGGGTTACACTGTTCTGAGGTTATCTAATTCAATATCAATTTGCATTCCTATGGCTATGGGATTTCACCTATCCTAAAGTTATATACTTACCAGGAAGCCTACCTTAACTGACAGCGCAATCCTACCCAGCTCCTCCACTGGTGCAGCAGTGATGGAGGACAGAACAGGAGGCTTTGGAAGCCTTCTGTTCTGCCAAAGCCTCCCGCTCTCCCTCCACCACTGCTGCACCAGTGGAGAAAATGGGAAGAATTGCGCCGTAAGAGGGCCTCCAAACAAACAAGATGCAGATTTTTATACTGTACTTGCCAAACCTTCAGGATGAAATACATCAGAATGACATTTAATGTGCCAAAATAACTTAGAAAGGGCTATTAAGACTTACAAAATCAAAACAATCATCTTTAAAAGTTTAACAAGGTTTGCAGATTATACTAACCTTTTTTGAAATGACAGACTTTTTATAGAATAAGCCATTTGATAAATCCAATTATCTATGGACTTGAAAATAAAATTTTATTTCACTTGATACATCCATTGTTATTAGGAGACATCAGATCCAAAAGGAGGTACACAGTATAAGCAAGCAAATGTGGTAACTATTATGATGACTTCCAGCGGCCCGAAGCTCGATCGCTCTCTCTCTCGCTCGATCGCTCTCTCTCTCTCTCATTCTCTCTCTCTCTCTCTCTCTCTCCCTACAGCATAAAACACAGTGTAATAAGATACAGCAGCAGTTCTCAAACTGGTGGGTCGCAACCCATCAAGAGAACCGGATGCTGTCCCCTGCTACTGCTGTTCCCCAGCGGCGATCCTGGGGATTGCCACCGCTGCTATCCCCAACCCCGCAACTATTCAAAGTTCTCTCTGCCTCGCGGGAAGAACTTTGAGGGCCACAGAGATACAGGAAATAAAGGTGGGGAATACAAAAAAGGTAGGTGTATTAATGTCAGTGTCTTACAATCAGCTTCTGAATTGCTGTACTGGCAACTGACAAGTCAATATGTAGCAAGTCACCCAGGCGCAGTCACTGTACAACTGACACTCCACTGAATTGCCATTAATATGACGAGATGAAAATTGACACAAAAAAATGGAAGACATAACACAAGACACCCAAACAAGGTTATTATGTGGCAAAATAGGTAAATACATTGACTGTTATAACAAGCAATAGAAAATGTAACATTGACAATATAAAGAACAAATGACACACACCACGGACATTAATTTTGGGAAAAATATAAAAAGAATTCATCTGTCCGTTTCTCATTTTGGGGTACTCAGGTCTTCCTTTTAAGCCTTTTTTTCCATACTAATATGACAGAACCTCACTGTTTTTACTAGCATCTTACCCCAGCTGCTGTGCACAAGTTTTAAGTGTTTGCTGAGGGCAAGGTCAATCTTCACATAACACCTAATGTATAGAGGTGGGAGAAATTTCTCACAGATTTCGGTGTTTAACCAAAAAACAAAACAAAATAGCAGAAAGCAGTGTTTTTATTCCAATTTTTATCAATCGTAACCACTTTAAAAGTATACTAGGTAGGTGGTATAGGTTGTACAGTATCAGCAGATGAATTATGCAAAATTACATGGTTTCATTCCATTTTCTTTTTTCAGTTTTTTTTAGCAGAAAGTGGTGTTGTGTTTTTATTTCGTTATCACCATTTTTTCCTGCCCCTACCAATATATTATGTAGAGCTGCCTCACTTTTTTTAGGTGTCCATTTTACATGTTCACCTAAGATCACCAACTGTGAACGTGCAGTATGTTTTGAAAGTGCATATCTCTCTCACACACACACACACGTACGTGACAGGGAGCATGAAATGGCCACACACACATGCTTGGCAGTAGACACTGTGTAATATATGAATCAATACTTAGCTGTACTGGCTTTTTACAATGTCATTCTTCCTATCTGTGCTCCAAGTGTAGAATGTTGTTTTTGATTTACTATTCATAATATGCAAAAATATTTGTTTAGAAATATATAATTTTGTCTGTCACTATTAATTCAGCTACATAATTTAATAGTAAACAGCTTCATTGCCGAATATGGAATATACAGCTTAGAACTTCTTGAAAAAGAGACCAAAACAGTAACAACTGAGTAGAAGGATACTATGGTTTCTAAACACATTAAAGTTGGAAGTTACTCAAAATTGTCTTGGTGGGGAAGCTACTCTAAGGCCACAACATTTTTATAACTACAGTCTGAAGGAAAATGAGACTATCTAAAGTGAAATCTATACCAAAGCAACTTACAGACCACTGTATTTTGGTAGTACAGTATGCTGCTAAGATTTCAATACTAATTACTTAGATTAGCATTTTAAAACACTTAACAGCCCAATTCTATGCATGTTTACTCAGAAGTCCCACCTACTTAAATGACACTCCCAAGTGCAGGTAGGATTCTAGCCTAAAGGCTGTGACACACCGCCCACAGTGCAGTGTGAAGCAAGGCAAAGCAAAGACAGCCTTTGCCTCGCATCACGCCACTTCCCATTAATACTGACCTGGAATCTCTCTCTCCATAGTCTCCCTGTGGCTCTCTCGGTCTTTCGGCCAATCAGAATTTATTTATTTAAAAGATTTATATCCCGCCTTTTCCTATGCCGAAAGGCAAATGCCCAAGGTGGCTTACAACAAAGAATACGTAATTTAATACACATAAAATAAGTTTAAACAATACATAACCATACATAAACGAATTTAAAAACAAATCTAAACTGTGGTATAAGAAAGCATAAGTATAAGAACACAAGTAAGCCTTGTTTTATGGAAGCTTCACGACCCACTTCTGGGTCGTGCAAGGCTTTTTTTCTCCCCTCAGCCTTTTTCCCAGGGTGCATTCTGGGATGAGGCTGGGAGCGGGAAAGTGCCTTTGCACGTCCGAAAGTGGGTTGTGAAGCTTCAAGAAACCTTGTGCAGGCTTGAAAATGCTGCAATTTTGCTATTTAAAGGTAAAATGGTGCTTCCCCCCTTTCTACAGGGTTTTTAATGCGGACCCCGGTAAACCTTCACTATCCACGGGGCGGGGGGGGTGCGCATCCATAACGGATCCTCTTTGGTTAGCGAGGTCCGACTGTACGTGTACGTACACACACACACACACACACTATTCACGGTGTGAAACAGTCTTTACAAATCTATTTATTGATGCAGGTGGCACTTCAGAAAATTTGACTGTGACAGGTGGTACACCTGGTGACAAAGGTTGAGAGCCCCTGCCCTAGAAGGAAGTACCTTGAAATCTGTGAGGCCTCATGTCAGCAAGAGAACAAAAAAGAGCATAGGGATATTCATTATGTGAACACATGTTTATTCCCCATGCTCAGTTGTGTTTGTATACAGACATGTAACAAACAGAACAGTGTTTCGCAAACTTTTTCAACCCGTGGCTCCCTTGACCATTGGTGACCCTTGGCCACGGCTCTCCATTACATTATGTTAATGACTGCCAATTGGCATTGCACTGTATTCCGAGAGGATTCTGTGTCACTCTGCGGCTCCCCTGGCTGGTGTCCATGCCTTCCCTGGGAGCCGCGCCTCCCAGTTTGGGAACCACTGCAATAGAAGCAGGACGACGATATACAGTCAGTTCTCATGATCCGCTAGGTTTATAAAAGGTAAAGGTGACCCCTGACAATATTTATCTACTCACATTAACATGCTTTGGAACTGCTAGGTTGGCAGGAGCTGGCCAAGCAACGAGCGCTCACCCCGTCGCGGATTCGAACTGCCGACCTTTTCGATCGACAGCTCATGGTTCAGCAGTTTAACCCACCGCGCCACCCGCTGGCCCGCTAGGTTTAGCTTCCTGGAAAACCTAGTGGATACCGAATTAGCAGATACCAAATCATTGAGCCTATGGGGAAAATCGTGTTA
This sequence comes from Plestiodon gilberti rubricaudatus, assembly GCA_026170595.1. Classification (NCBI taxonomy): domain Eukaryota; kingdom Metazoa; phylum Chordata; class Lepidosauria; order Squamata; family Scincidae; genus Plestiodon; species Plestiodon gilberti. The sequence goes on along the minus strand of JANXHW010000002.1, from coordinate 17,954,609 downwards.
GGTTCCAGGGGACCCTCTTCACCATGTACTATATGAACTTTGTAAACCTGAATATTACTTTGACGTCTATGGGCTGGGTGATAGCTGGGGTACCATCCAGTATACCACATTGGCTCTTTGTTATGGAACTATTCCTATCTCTAGCGAAATTATTCCTTCGTAACATTATGCAAATATAAAAAGGTATTGTACAGTATCCTGGAAGTCCAGAGAGCGCACAAACAGTTTCCATTGTGTTGTAAATGGAATTCAACAGCGCGCGCACACACACACAGATTACCCTTTACAAATGCAGCAAGGCAGGGAAATTTGCTCCCAGAGCAACATGGAGACCCTCAAAAAAGCTAAGAGAATAATGGCCCTGATGAGATCTCAGTTAACAAGAACAGATCGTGGATATGGAGAGACAGGTGGCAGTAACTGACATCACATAGAGATGGTGGTGTGATGAGGGACATCATTGGCGTACAGCCCATTGAGAAGAATAAGAGAAATAAGAAAATAAGAGAAAGTAAATTTCTGTATATCAAGGAATTAAAATATTCACATGAGCTTAAAAGTTGGAAATGAAATGGTAACCCAGTATGGCTACCCCCCCCCCCCATGGAGTTTGTCATGCAGCATGGTAAGCTATTGTTCAAGAAACACAAACCAAAAGTCCCCCTCAGCACACAGAACTAATTGTGTAGATCTTTGGATCCTGGCCATGGTAGTTACACTGCATACAAGCACAATCTGCCTCACATTATTGGACATGGTCTGCTTTTTATTTTCCCTGTAGAGTAGACCAAGTCTGTGATACCTGAAAATTTGTATTTACTTATCAACAATGACAGAATAAAACTCTAACTTTTTAGGATTAACCGAGTAGCTCAACTCACTATTTAACTATCATTTTATAAACTATTATATAGAAATCAACAGTTCTGCAACCTTACATCAAGTTTTAAATAAACCCTACTGACATGCAAGTAAGCGGTTTGTCACAGTTAGGGTTTGTAAGTGTGGGATGCAGTTTTCATGAGGCAGCATAAACGTTTAGGTTTCTCATCTTTAAACTTTCCTGCAATCCATAGTCTTCTTAAAATTCTAGCCGCAGCATCTTGTTTTTTGAATAGGTGGGGCATCCTTACAACTCTAAACAGCAATAGTTGTTCTCCAGTCTCTTTTGGAGTAGGATAGCACTCTGCCCCCTTGTGGAAGAGGAAGCAAATCTACCTAGATATAAAGAGGGAGGGAGAGAGAGCAAGGAAGATGAAGTATGCATTTTTGACAAATGTATGAGTTAAAAAAGGAGGTACAGACAAAATGGATGGAAAGTGGATAAATAGGAAGAAGTCACATAAGATGTGTAGAAACACTAGTATGAAAGGTAGAACATTAAAGAGGGAGAAGTAGCCAATGTATCTGTGCACACATACACCTATTCTTGTAGAAAGTATGATGTAGTCATTTGTGTTAAAGACAAAAAGATCAGAAGAGAGGAAAAGAATACAGCAGAAAACAGACAAGTATTATTTGTTGAACAGGTATATCATTTCTAAATGGGATCTAGGATCCTTAAGTGCTACCAACACACCCCATTCACAACATATATTTCTGAAATTTCTCATTTGCACTTATGCAAATGAGTGTTAACCCTAGGCATCTTACACTAAGGAAAAACAGCAGCAGCTACAGCCCCATCCCCAAGTACTCTTTTTAAAAATACTACATACAGTATAAGGCACCACTTAGCCTTTTTACATTATCAAACTTTAACATAGTATAGTGTCTTAATATTCTTTTTGCTGGAACAACTCCTCATAGAGACACTATGACAAAGTTTGAGAGTGCCTGCTCTCACTACAATTCATATTCAGCGTATATCACACAATGTCTATCTACATCTTTAGTGGTAAGCAAACTAGCAGTATCAATCCAATGTACAATTATATAAAAGTCCCACTGAGGACTTTAGGACAAAAATATGCCTAGGATTAGCCTGTAGAAAAACAGATGATTTTGGTCAAATCCAACTCTCTTGAAGCTGTCTTGTATGTAATGTAAAATACAGTCAAAGCTGTTTGGCTAGTGAGAGTTGTAATGAAAAAAAAAATGCTGTTTTACAAATCACTTTTCAAAGAATCACCATATTTAATTTAGACTTGCCACAGGATGTAAGCATTACTTGCTTTGGCATCTATCCCGGACTAAATTTAGATGTCCAAAACAATCAGACCGGTACAATTTTCTATTTTTTGTTAACATTTATATATTCAATGTTCAGAGGATTCAACTCCTCTTCAAGAAATGACTGTAAAATTAGTTACAGAATGGTCAGCAGATAAGGAAAAAGGAGCAGATTTAAAATTCTACGAATGTGAAGTGCCCACCATAAATCTACCGTATTTCTTCGAGTCTAAGGCGCCATCAATTCTAAGGCGCACCTTTACTTTCAGTACCACCAGCAGGGGAAAAAAAATCCATCGATTGTAAGACTCACCTCCCTTCATCAAATCTACCCGCTCAGCACCAACTCTCCCCAGCATGTCTCCTGCAGCTGAGGATGACTGAGTGCACTGCCTTTGAATAGCATTTCTGGCCCTGCTAGAAAGTGCCATTTCCTTCATTACCTGGGCTTGGGGAAGCTTCAGAGAGGCTGAAGGCTCTGCAGGCCTCCCTGATCTTCAGTTCAGCGAAAAATAGTGATTTTTGGCCTTTTCTGGTTTTCGCGAGCCCCAGTAAGTAAGAAGATAGCATTTTGGGGTGCTTTTTGGAGACGCACCCCATTTTTTGAAATGCTTAATTGGGAAAAAACATGTGTCTTAGAATTGAAGAAATACAGTATATTGTTAGGATAATTTCATGTACTATTTAACACACACCTAACGCTTTAAAATTATTCCATCTTCTACAATATTTTACATGAACATAAAATTCAGTATTTAGGATTCCAAATATGCTAATAGTAAACTTTCCAGCAAAATGAATTCCATCTTACACAACTAACGGAGCAATCCAGAGCTTTATACTATCATCTCCTTAAGGCAGCGGTTCTCAAATAGTGGGGCGCGCCCCCCAGGGGGGGCGCGAGGCCCCACAAAGGGGGGCTCGACCACCACAGTCGCCCTCCGCACGCTCCGAGGCCGGCCCAGGAGCTGGCCTCGGAGCGTCCGGAACGGCCGGCGCTCCAGGGCCTTCTGAAGGCCCAAGCGTCAATCCGGGTATTTTTGATGTTTTCGCTCATGCGCAGAGACGAAAATGGGTCTGCGCATGAGCGAAAACATCAAAAATACCCGGATTGACGCTTGGGCCTTCAGAAGGCCCTGGAGCGCCGGCCGTTCCGGACGCTCCGAGGCCGGCTCCCGGGCCGGCCTCGGAGCGTGCGGAGGGCGACGCGAAGGGGGGGCGCCACCCCCCAAAATCGGGTGACGGGGGGGCGCGGGGAAATTTTTTTTGAGAACCACTGCCTTAAAGGAAGTTTCCTCACATTCATAGCCAATGAGAACATCTATCATGTTTGCCAACTGTGTAGAAAACTTTCAATATGTGAAAATTAGATAGATCTCATAGATAATTTAAAGCAGCTTAAGCCAATTTAAAGCAGCTTAAGCCAAATTGTTCCACAAACCTTCTATTAAAATATGGGAACTAGTTTTATCTTTGCTAAAGATAAGATGCCTAAAGGGCACGAATACATATAGAAGTATATATAGGCTAGGGACAAGTGAGTTCTAACGTAACAATAAGTTCAGGTTCTGCCTCCCCCTATAATGTTTGCCCCAAACATGGCAGAATGTGTCCCCAATTTCCAGAAGTTCTGCACTGTTACTAACCTGTCTTTCCCAGATTACCGTCTGAATATTTGCCTCTCTATGCCCTTCATTCTATTCCTAACGACTGCTGCACTTAGCAATCATTATCCCTTCATACATGGATGGTTGACCTCTTTTCCTTCTCTCTACCCTACTGATCAGCATTTAGTATTCATTCAAAGGATCAATCAGTTATTGTGCCGTACTCTTTAACTTCTTCTGTTTCAGAAGTTTACTTCTGTAAACTTCTTAGCTCCTTAGATTGGACAAATTGAGGAATTTCAAATCAGAGTTTCTTCTATATTTTCCCAACATACTGGAACTGAACGTTAACCAACACCCCACTCTACAACTTTTAAACAAAAGTACTAATACCCCTCACCTGGTGAAAAATAGTGTGCATGAAAACATTCTTAATCACTCACACCAAATGATCATTTTTTTCATTTCACCTCGTTTGTGATGAAACCCAATATGTAATAGGCTTTTCAAAAGGCAATTTTTCAAATATTCTATTAACAAAAGCAATTCCAGTGCTGCACGTGCCCAAACTCCTCAAAAAGGAAGTTTTAATTGAAACTGGCATTTGTAGTTTAGCTTTGCGGGGGGGGGGGGGGTGAGCGACAGTTACTAATCCCTAAAAACATCTCAGAGACTGGAGAGAAAGGTGTAGAATGGGACAGCAACTCTGCCTCCTGTAAATAAGGAGGCATGGTGGGAAAAGCATAGGCGTAAAGGTACTCAGATAACCCGATTCAAGAGTAATGCAGATAGGAGACAGCAGAGTGTGGGAACTATAGCGATCAAATGTTATAAAAGGAGCTAATCTATTGAAAAAATTACATTCCACCTTTTTCTGCAAAACAAAGTTGGTAAGAAACCACAATAAAAATACAAAAGAAAAGAAAATAGACAGAAGCAGTAAAATACTGTACATCCTAAGGTCCAACTAAAACCACTCTGAAACAAAACCATCAAAAGCAGGCTGTCAGAGGAGCACACAATCCCTAGGGTGGTCATTCCACACTCTGTGCCACAATCGAAGAAGCCAGTTCTCTCAGTTCACAACAAGCAGAGTCTCAGAAACAGAGCCAAGTTATTGCTGCACAAAGCAGAGGCAAAGCATCACATCTAGGACTGAGCTCTACCCCAACCCCACTCAACACACTCCACTCTCCAGTACCTTTTCCTAAGAATTCCCATTGGCAGCTGGTGCTGTTGTAGGGTATGGGGGTGATTTCAGAACATGACACCTAAGGATTGGGCTTTTACTTTTGAAACAGATTTCATTCTTGTAATGTCATTTTGATTTTGTTTGGTCTCTTATTCCCCAACTATAATTATTTTTGGATCGCAAACCCTTCGGGGACAGGACTATTAACATGTAGAAGAACACACTATAAACCACTTTGAGCTCATGGGTTAGAGTGGGGGCTAGAGTGGGATATAAATCAAACATAGCAAACAAGCAGAACATGAGACAATTCCTCAGATAAAGGTCAACAAGAGCACCTTGAATTGAGACAAGTTAGTAGCCAATTAAACAGGGAAGTTTGAGCTTACTTCTGAATTATGTCTCAGTGGTTCCAGGGTAGCTCAGTTTTTGCATCTGGAAAGCTCCTCCCTTCTGAGCAGGCACAGTCAGATGGAGTGGGGGGGAATCCCCAGACTGACCTTGCCTCGTGGGAAGGTAAAAGGGTCACCAGTTTGCTCCGAGAGATTCCTCTCAGTCGTCATTTTTTTAACTTTAACCTTTTAACTTTTAACCTGTTTGCTTATCTTCTTTACTGTGGCCAAGCTGCAGGTGCCAAACATCACTGCTCTCTGCAGAGAGTCTAGATCTGCTGCACCAGACGGGCAGTGACCAGAGGACTACAGCCCAGAGAAGATGATGAATCCTTGATTTAACAGTCCTCAATTCAAAGGACTTCAGAAATAAGACAATTTCTGATGTCCACAGAGGTCCACTAAACTCTACCTTACAGACTAACCTCGGCAGCGCCAAGGGAGCTGTCAGATAGTTATGTGTTGGAAGGGGCTCGGAGCAGGCGTACCTACTTTTCAGGTTCACTCAGTGCTGCCGCTCTCCCTTCTGCTGTTGAGCAGGATGCTGTAGAAACTGAGAGTTTCTCAGGAAGTGACTGGCAGCAATGAGCAAGTCCTGGAAGGTAGATAAACCTGTCCCCGAGCCTCTTGACACTTAACTTTAGAACTCCCTTGGTGCCACTGCACCTCTCTCCATCAGGGTGCTCGGGAAATGGAGATATTCCTCCATTCTTGAGAGAGCCCTGATGGAGAGAACAGCAGAGCACTGCCAAGGGAGCTTTCTGAGATTTAACAGATTGGCATTAACAGGCACCCCATTAGTCTGCTAAATCAAAGGTTCACTGTAATATGGTCCACCTGCTAACCCTTGTTAATACTCTAGCCATTGTATTCTACACAACCTGCTCTGGGCCCTTCTGCTCTGGCATTACCTACATCAAACTGTGACCTCCCACCTGTCTGACAACCCTGCCTCTGGCCCTCAACCCCGACCTGCCTATTCCTGGAACTTGGCTCCATCTGTTCCGGGCTAAACCCTTGTTTCCACCCCTGTGCTAAAAGCCAGCTCCCTTGGGTCTCCACTGCAGCCTTATACTATGTAGAACAGAGCAGGAACATAGCACCAAATAAGGGCAAAATATTGTTTCTGGCTACTAGCTGCATATTGTAGGTGGACACTGTACAAATTTGGAAGTCTGCAAATCTGAGAAACACTCAAATTGCCTAGATAAAGCAGGTAAGTCCCACTGAAGTCATCATAAGTAAATGTTCATAATAAGAGACTATCAAACTTGGGGGATTCAAATATATCTCCCCCAAATTTTTGCTGCACATGCTAAACATATCCAATCACAAATGACATCTTCACAGGCAGTGGCGTCACTGGGTGGGTTGAGACACTAGTGGCCAAAATTGTGGAAACCTTGTATTAATATCATCATGTTATATATCATTGGAAAGGTAATTTAATGCAGAGTGTAATAAAACTGAGAGTTTCTTGGCTGGAACTATCAGAACACCATGTTTTTATCAGGTTTATTAAGCCAAAGGTAAAGACATTTTCCAAATTCCCCCACCACAACGAGGGGGAACGTTAAACGTGAGAGGTTACAAAACTCCTACGTTTTGTTAGCCCTGGCTGGCTAACATTTTGGGGAAGTACTTGAATCCCTGAAGATGTTAGCCAGCAGGGGCTAAAGAAACTTAGGATTTTACTAACATTTCCTGTTTTTTAAACTTTCCCCCATTACGGCGGGGGAATTCGGAAAATGTCTTCACCTTTGGCTTAATAAACCTGAAAAATGTTTTTATTTTGTAATAAAACCGTTTTTCACTACAGTAGGGCCGCGGTGTTCTAAGTACAAAGTACACTGTATACTTTTGGAATATTTAGCCTTGGGGCTAATCTTTAGGGCTGCCTCAATACGAGAAATGGATTGAGTTCTTTACAAATAGATAAATAAAATATTACTTATAAATAATATTTCTAGATTTCTAGGTCTCAAAGCTAGGTGGGTTCCGACAGAGTTCCATTTTAAAAAGTGGGTTCTAGTGCTAAAAGGTTTGAGAATCACTGATGTATCTCCTTTCCACGAAATTTGTAATTAATCAGTCTCAAAAAAAATAAAAATTACTTTCCAATTACATATAAGTATATATACACTACCTAATACAGGTAGTGCCCTACTTCACAGGTTAGGATCCGGGCCCTACTTTACAGGTTAGGATCCAGAAGTCTGTTCTGAAGCTAAACATTATGTATTTATGCGCTGTAAACAAAAAATGAACTTTATGTAGTGATTAAAGTATAGAAATATTTGTCTATAAATAAATCAAATTGCAAATTCACTCCCTAGCAAGTGTACATCGTGTGATAACCTTGCTTTTTTTTGTTACGTACAAAATAGGCCTTAGAGCAGCTTAGATTGGGGGGGGGAGAGAGCTACGTTTGTATTAGTTGCATTTTACAAGTTGCAATTTGCATTTGTATTAGAGGAACTTGTATTGGAACCTGTGTATTAGAAGAATTTGTACTGTAGAAGAACACAAGAACAGTTCTATTGACAAATATACTGGCTCTCCTTTACTCACCACTTCTGCATCTCCAACGCAGCATCTCTCTTCCTCTCAAAACCACAGCACTGTCATGCCTGCATGAAAACACTGGAGCAGACAGACTGTGCCTGCACTAACTGTGCCTGTGTCTGCACGGCTGTCTAAGTCATAAATGTTACGAGCTAGATCTTTTATCAACAGACCATGGTCACAATACCTGGATAATTTAATGATAGGCTGCTCTATTTATTTATTTATTTAAAAAAATTATATCCCGCCTTATCCTATGCCGAGGCAAATGCCCAAGGCGGCTCACAACAAAAATTAAAAAACATAGTTTAAAATAGAGAAATAAGTTAGAACAATACATACTTAATTTAAAAACAATAAAATCCACTGGGGGGGCAACAGTATGGAGCACAAAAGCAGCATGGCAGAGCATCTTGAGATTTATATTTGTACACAGGTATTTTAAATATGCTAATAGCCTAACCTATGTTTCCTCAGAACTAAATTCTGAAGTTCAATGACATTTACTCCCAAGCAAGTGTACAGGATTAATCCAACCTGAGTTGCACATACTTCTCAACTTTAAAGTTTATTTCTAATACCGTTTCCCTGAAAATAAGACCTCCCCCTAAAGTAAGACCTACCATCATTTTTCTTTGCGTGATTTTTGCTGACACTCTTAAATATAAGACCTCCCCTGAAAAATAAGACCTAGCTAGGATCGTCAGCCAGATGGACCCCCCCCCCAGCACTTACTTTGACCGATTTAAGCTTCATTCTTTCCCAAGGGTGCAAGGCTCTGCAAGGCCTGCACTCGAGTCCTCCACCATAGAGATGACGTGCTAGAGAAGCTTGCAAGGAGGCTGCAACCTTGCAGAGTCTCTCTAGCACATCGTCTCCATAGTGGAGGACTCTAGCACATGAGTCCTCCACCATGGAGACTATGTGCTAGAGTCCTCCACCATGGAGACGACATGCTAGAGAGACTCTGCAAGGTTGCAGCCTCCTTTCAGGCCTTGCTGACCTCTCTAGCATGTCATTTCTATGGTGGAGGACTCAAGTGCAGGCCCCTCAGGAAAGAACTAGGCTTAAATCGGTCGAAGTGCTGGGGGAGGGGTCCCGCCACAGGTTGGGAAAATAAAACCTCCCTGACAATAAGACCTACTGCATTTTTTGGAGCCAAAAATAATATGACACTGTCTTATTTTTGGGGAAACACGGTAGCACTTCACCTAGACTTCAGAACTCAGTACCGTATTGTCCCCAAGTATAAGACGCACCTGATTATAAGTCGCACCCTTAAAGTTTGGTGCTATTAAAAAAACTTTCAATGGAGTTCACTCTCAGGAAAGTGTGCACAGGATTGCAGCCTAAACCATTCATTGCCTGGGGAGGGGGGATGAAAGTGTATGTGATCTTTCGTTACAAGAGGATACAAAACCCAGCAGAGCAGAGAATGAAAATTAACTTATTGCAGACTGGAAAAGGGTTACAGCCTGTACAGGGGAGATGTCTGTTCGTGCACGCGCGCTTGTTTTTACAAAGAAAAGTAAGCCCTGCAGGGCAGACAAGGACAGAACTGAAAAGCACGCGCTACAAAGATCTAACAACGTATTGCAGCCTGGAAAGGGTTACAGCCTGTACGGGGAAAAGTGTGTGTACCCACTGCAGAGAAGGAGCCTGCTCTTGCAAAGACTTCTCAGCCAGCAGCATTGTCTCAGTCAGCAGCGATAATCACCCGACCACCACTTCAATTAGCTGCTTTTTTGAAGACTCCTCTTAGCCTCAGCTTCTTCCAGCAATATCTCACGCTGTTCTCACCATTTTATTTTATTTTTGCAACCGTGTGAGAGTATTATTTTTATTTATTTATTTTTCACATTTTTATACCGCCCTTCCTCCAAGGAGCTCAGAGTGGTGTACATATTTCCTCCCCTCCTTTTTGTCCTCACAACAACCCTGTGAGGTAAGTGAGGCTGAGAGATAGTGACTGGCCCAAGGTCACCCAGGAAGCTTCGTGGCTGAGCGGGGATTTGAACCTGGATCTTCCAGGTCTAAGAACCAACCAACCTAGGAAATACAAGTTTTTCACTGTACTGAAAATAAACTTGATTAGTCCTAGTTAAGTCACGTATATCGTCAATTATCCTCAGTTATCACTGTGGACGATAGTTTAAGTTTAATTTTCATTTTATAGTTTTAGTTATCAAAAAGTAAATTCTGGATACTACCAATGAGAGTGAGCATGGTTCAGTGGAAACTTGGAAGATCAGTGTTCAATGTCTTTTGCTACCGTGGCCTCATTCTGTGGCCACACAGCCTTAATTCTTAATCTGAAAAATTGGAATGATTAGCAACCCAACCTCAGAGGGATTACTGTGAGGCTCAAAGACCGTAAAGGACTCAGCAATATAAATAATTCTAGCCTACTGCTACTTACAAGCACTCTTTAAAGCCCAAAATTGTATCATAATCTAGCATCACACCAGGAAACAGAACCCAGGAAGGGTTTACAGAAATAGGGACTGCCTCAATTGCTCTCAATGAATTCTATAGGACAACAGGTTGCAATTAGTCACAATTGAAAAGGCATAATCAATCATGTCCCTGAGTGCACCCCTTTTACATTCTGTTATATGAATTACAACAGGTGCTTTGAGACAGTATATGTACATATAGACCTCACTCACTCACTCAGCTGTAATGGAAGCCCCACATAGCTTCCCTCTTGGCATTCCAGAGCTTGGTTATGACGACATTATTGCCAAGCATTCCACAGTTGCCCCCACAGTAGCCACTCCGCACACTGGGGGGGGGGCAGAAGGAAGATTACTTGACAAAATAAGGACATGGTTTCTACATATTTCAATATACTGTACATATACAGTACAGCTCTGTGAGTTTGTGGACTTACAGAATACTGATACATGTTGCAATCTGATACATGTTGCAATCTTAGACTGTATAGTAACAATGTTTCATCAGTAGTACTATAACACACACAATATTACAAACTTCAGGCCCAAAGAAACTGAAAATGGCCACATGGTTGCTTTATTTACATGTAGCTCCTAGAGAAATAGGATCAGGTCACACAAACAGAGCTCTCACATAGGTGCAACTATCTGAACTAGTGGTGGCCAACCTGCAGCACGCCGCGTGCCACTTTTTGCGCAATCTTGAGCGTGCCACTAAAAACAAAACAAAAATGTTAGGTAATTAAAATATTTAAAGCACAGTGACAGCACAGTCCTATGCATGTCTACTCAGAAGTAAGCCCATTGTGTTCAATGGGGCCTATTCCCAGGAAAGTATGTATAGGATTGCCACCTGAGACTAGTCCCAGCACCACCAGAGCAGCGTACAGCCTAGCTTCTTAGAGAGCTTTGCTTTTAAAACAAGTTCTTCCTTTCTCCCTCTTTCCTGGCTTAAAAGGTTATTCTCCTTTTTGAAGAGCTGCCCCGCTTTATGAGGAGCCGTCCCACACAGCCAATCCTGGTTCTCCGAGCATTCGAGTCTTGCCAGGCTACTGTGCTCCCTCACTGCTTTCCCTCTGTGCTCTCTTCACGCCTCCAGCTAGGCACCACATCACTGTCACAAATCACTGCAGAGTGGTGATCTAAAGGTCAGGGAGGCCCACAGAAGGGTCCACAGGCCTCCCCACACCCTTCAGGATCCCCAGTGTGTTAAAAAAGGACACTTTCCCCCTGCCGGTGGAGCGATCCCTGGGATCGCTGCAGCCGCTTTTCCCACCCCTGCCTCCCCGCCTTGTGGTGGGGACACACACCAATTCTTTAAAGCTTGAACCTGCAGTGGTACTGCTATTATAAAAATCTACAGATGTTAAATTTTCACACAACACAGGAAATCAATTTGTCAGAACTTAGTACCTCAGGATGGGGGTGACTGAGTTGCACGCCATGAGGTTGAAGATCTCCTTTCCTGCGATACATGCAGTGATTTCAAGAGAGGTAATGTTAAAAAAGACTTTTTCTGCACCCATTCTCCAGAAACACCCCATATATAAACACAGGGGGATGGAAGAGTATGTCCCATGATAGCTGCCTTGGATGCCCACAATTGTGGGGGGGGGAAGGTGGGATATAAATTAATTAAGTATTTAACATGCCTCCCCATGCTACTTGTTCTTCAGAAACCTCCCCTACCTCTGCTGTACAGCAATAAAAACAAAAGGTTGAGGGTTGACAGCCAACGTTCTGTCATCCTCTCACATCATTCTATCACACTCTAGCATGACTCAGAAATGGAAAGAGCAAAACAATGCAGACAGAGGGTTTATTTTCTCTCTAAGCTGCTTCATGAACTTCTTTGCTGAAAAATACTGAGAGAAGATAGCAACTCAGTTCTCAGCAGCTTCCACTGAGTTCTATGTGAATAAATGGGTTTCAACCTGGGACAATTCAGACAGGAAAACCTGCTTTAGGTCCTTGGTCACAGACCCTGTAACAAAAGCATTCTTGCCCACATCTTTATTTACTCTCATATAAGCGATGGCTACCATTCATTCCTATGAAAAGTAAAAGCACTGCCTTGAGGACAAAACCTGCTTTAAGGTAGCATCTACCTCTCTAATTAAAGATGCTTCCACCTTAAGAAAGAGGAAGAAACACAACTAGCTTGCCTCTTTCTCAAGGCAGGGAATCACCTTCAGTTGGGGAATCATAGGCAAAATCAGGTTCACAAAAGTCAGTCTGGTCCCACCATTTTTTCCCTATCATAATGACCTCAAATGACAGATGAGAGGGGTAAAGCTAAGTGGAAAAACTCCTTTACCCTCCTAAGCTTCATTGTGTAAATATTGCCAATGTAGCAGAAAAATCAGTTTGCAGGAAAAGACTCTGCTTCTGTGTTTTAATAATGGATTTTCAAGAGGGGTTAGAAGGGGAAAAAAGGGAAGCTCTCCCACAAATGGATCTTTAAACAGCCTTTAATTAGTAGCAATCTAATTTTAAAACAATATTTCAAGAAAGTCATCAATATTTATTGATTTCTATCCCACACCTAATGTAGAAGTGACTCCCAGAGTGGCAATACCAAAAAAAATCATCACTGGTCACTGTACATAGTGGCAGTACACACAAATAATTTCTGGAACTTTCGTCTGCACAGCAATCCACTGAAAAATAAATCTAGAATCTGAATACCCAGTGTTAACAAAATGAGCGAGACAGCACAAACAGGAAATTCTCTCCCCAATACTAAAAAGTTTGCTTTGTTACTTCTATTTTATCCTTACTGAAGTCAAGCAAAAGCAGAAATTAAGCTACTGTTTTTACAGATTCGTTGCAGATTGTTTTTAGAGATTCGTATAGATCGTAATTCACTGATCTATAATTGTTCAGCAACAAACTAAATATTGTCTCGTAAGGCATGAAACAATTTCCTTGCCCTCAACCTTGAACAGATGAAAGATCATGCCTGGCTCACAGTAAGTGACAGGGGATCAGCAACCAACCAAAATCCTCACAGAAAGCATGTTAAGCACAGTTTGTATTGCTTCATGAGTGCAGCTTCGAAGAGTCAGAGCCAAAATTACAAAAAGGACTCACCTATGGCACTGCATATAACTAGCTTATAAGTTTCAAACACAAACTAGACCAGTGTTTCTCAAACGTTTTAGCAATGGGACCCACTTTTTAAAATGACACTCCATCGGGACCCACCTAGCTTCACGAGACTGACTGATCTAGAAAGACAAGATTGATCTAGAAAGTAAAATATATTTACTTACAAGTAATAATTTATTTACAAAAAACTCAATCCATTTCTCGTAATGAGGCAGCCCTAATGAAGGCTTGAGGGGATTAGTTGTGTGACCCAGTCTACCTGTCATTGACGGACTTGGCTCAAACATTTATCTCCCTATATTTACACAAGCTTGCAAACTACAGGAGCTCAGCTCTTTGGAGGGCAATTAGCAGCCATCTGATTTTTGAATAGCTTCAGGGCTTGTGGCAATTACTTACCTACTCTTTCCATCACCTGGGACCCACCAGAAATCAGGTTGCGACCCACCAAGTGGGTCCCAACCCAGTTTGAGAAACACTGAACTAGACTAACAAAATTCACACACGCCAGTGACACACCTACCGTGTCTATATAATTTCACCACTCTCCCCCTATTGTGTCATAATACAGTTTATAAGCGCTGCCACTTCTGTGCTGCAATAGCATGTTTATCTGCACATTACACTTTTTCCATAGGGTTCTGAAAAGAGACAATATCTTCACGTTAACATTTGTATACTGCCCTTCTCAGTTTTGAATTGGTGCTTTGAGATTCACAAACAAGATCCATAGCAACCTAAGGCACATTAAGAAGAGCCTTGCTGATCAGGCCAAAGACCCATCCAGTCCAATTTCCTGTATCTCACAGTGGCCCCACCAGATGCCTCAGGGAGCACACAAGACAACAAGATACCTGTATCCTGTTGCCACTCCCTTGCACCTGGCATACAGAGAAAACCTACTTGTAAGATCAGAAGGTTGCTTATGGCTTGGAACTTGTGATGGACTTTTCCTCCATGAATCCAATCCCCTTTTAAAGGCATCAAGGCCAGGTGCCATCACCACATCCTGTGGCAAGGAGTTCCACAGATGAATTACACGCTGGGTGAAGAAATGTTCTCTTTTGTCTATTCTAACCCTCCACTCAATTTTAGTGCATGTCCCCTGGTTCTGGTGTTGTGTGAGAGGGAAGAGAACTATCCATCACATGCATAATTTTATATGTCTTGCAGCCCAATTTTGTGCAGGATGCAACAGCCGGCCTAAGGGGCCAGCCACCACATCCTATCCTGGTCCCAGGTCACCCCTCGAGGGAAGGGGATGACCTATGGGCCTATTTGAATGTACGCCAGTTCGGCCAATGGCCGCCCTCCCTCATCACCCAGTCTGCCTTCTCCCCGCTCCTGCACTGACCGGTGCAGGGCTTAACTGGTCCAGGGATGGCACGCCAGGGAGGAGAAAGTCTCCGGCCTCTGCACCAGCGGCCCTTACTCTCTGGGTGCCATAAATGCACTTTACGGTACATGTATGGTACACAGCACAGGGGCAGCATGCGCTCCCCTGGCGCTGATTTACACAGGATTGCGCCATCAATCATGTCCCCCCTCGGGCGCCTTTTTCTAGACTGAAGAGCCCCAAACACTGTAGCCTTTCCTCATAAGGGAGGTGCTCCAGTTGTACTATGTACCACCAGTAATTTCTTCCAGGTTATTTCGTTTTTAAAAAGAAAAGAAGGATGATCAGATGGCAAAGAAGGATAGTTATCTTTCATAACTGGTAGAAGACAGTATTTTGTTATGTTGACTTCATAACTGTATGACAAGCTGCACCTACAAAAGTTGAGGGTTCTTCAGTTTTACTTGCTTGCTTTTTAGGTTGTATTTTTATCATGTTTGTATTGTACTGCTTTTAGGTAAGCCACCTTGCATACATTTTATTGTTTTACAACTGACAAAACTCCTCTACCTACCTACCTACCTACAGAGAGAATATACAGGAACCCTGCCGTCCTTTGCATCTGGTCACCCAGAAAGGAAAAGGAGAAAACAAGCATGGAGTGCCGTCCCTGCTGCTGTTGGGGGGGGGGGAGCAACAATTACAGTGGCTCAAACTCTACAGGAGAGCTTGGGAACCGCAGCACTAGAGATTTAACCAATGTATTGTACTCAATCTCAAAACCAGCATTTGATTTATTCTTTTAATTTTACACAATTAATTATTTTTCATTAAAGTCTTCGATCTCTCTCTCTCTCTCTCTCTCTCACACACACACACACACACACACGTGTTATTTACATTCACCTCAAGTGTTATTTACATTCAAATAAAAAGAAACCATTGCTGAAGAGGTGTCCGCCAAGTTGCAGCCAGCAAGTTTTAAAAATAATGGATACAAATCTAGCTCAACAATATAACTTTTGGGCAAGTATAGAGCTAATACAAGGGCTTTTTCAGAAACAGGTCTTCAAATCTTGCCATACAAAGTATTTTATATTTTGCTTTTTTTATAAAGGGGGGACATCAATCTCTCTGTTAAAGTCTGTCCCACTAAAGTCTTTCCCATCTTTACAGTGCTGGTGCAGCCATGCCAACGGGGCGCTTGCTGCACCTTGCAGCCGGGGGGAGCCACGGAGGCCCCCTCAAGGTAAGGGAATGTGTGTCCCCTTACCTTGGGGGCTGCACTGCGGCTGCATCAGCGCTGGAAAGTTGAATAGGATTGGGCCCAAAGTCTGTTAAAATCATGGTCCATTAAATCAAGAGATCACTATAAGCAGAATAAGTGATTCAATTAGCTATTATTTCAATCCAGCAATTTCTCATTCATTACTCATTTCTGAATCAGAGTCTGCTCCTTCTACTTTATTTCTTTGTAGGAAAAGGCACTGCAAAGCCTAGCAATGCAAAATACAAAAGTCTATGCATCATATAATCAAATTCTGATCAAAACAAAACTACATCAACTGCATGGCTATGCAGCACAGCTATGAAACAGCAAGATTCTTGAAAGGTTTGAGAATCAGTACTACCTACAGATATACCAGCCACATCAGTGGTAGTTAAGTATGCAATACGCCTGTCTAATGGTTTTATTTTCCCAAGAACAATATACATGTTCACATTCTACATCAAATTCTTTATGTTCAATCTTTGCAGACAAACATGTTCAAAGGAATAGCAGATATTTCAGGGCAGCACAGTATAGTTTCTTTAACCTGATGTATTGCAACCTATAAAAATTTACCCTTGCGACGACATTTAATTACAGTGGGAGGAACAAAGAAGAGTTATATAACATGAAGCTATAGCAATCCAAGATAGCCATGAATTGCTGAATTAAGATTTGACAGCGGAGTTCAGAACCACACCACTTTCGAGTCATATGCAGTACATTACTGCCCCTTTAAAAAAGAAGCAGTAGTAACTTGAGAAGAATGAAAAGCTATACAAAAATACAAAATACTTCCAGGTAACCAATACTCATTTGCCTCCAACACTACAGTCAAACACTTTAATACATTGCTTCACATTGCTTACTGATTTTTGCACTGTATCTAGATCAGTATATTACATTTACCTCAGCATGAATTACTATACTTTCACAGCAAAATTGCTACCGTTTTACAGTAATTGTGTGCCATCCTAATCATACTTGCATGGAAGCATGTTCAATGGGAACATGTTATTATACGATTGGGGTCTCATGAAATTTAGTTAAACCAATGTCCCAATCCTCTGGTCTATATTAGGTCTTTATCAGGCATTTCAGCATGAATGCTCCTGGTCCTTTAACGGTTGTATAGGTGAGGGCGTTTCAGCAGGTGCAGCTGCTTTAGCAGCACCATCAGCAATTGCAGCTGCCAAGATCCTGTCTTCTACACAACTCTTAAGAATGCAGAGACCGTAATGTTGGAAGGTTGGCCACTCCCTGGTCTATATGGTATAATGCAAAAGGGAATAAAGCTGCAATCCTATGCACATTTACCTGGGAGTAAACCCCATTGACTATAATATGACTTTCTTCTAGGTAGATATCATAGAACTGGGATATAAAACAAGGTAGAAATGCTGCACCAGTGTCCCTAAAAGCAATGTGGCTGCACTATGTAAAATCTTGCATGAATCAGATATGGACAGAGAAACAAGACAGGACCATCACCAAGTAAAATCCTAACCACTTCCACAGAATGAAACCCCTACCCACCCTTCACGCAAGGCAACGACAGAGTACCCTTTCTATCCGCAGATTCAGGATCCGTGGATTTGATTTACCGCGGGTCCCGGATCCACGAAGGTCCAAGCTAAAAGCCCTGTTAAAAGAGGGGGGGGAAGCACCAAAATCACCATTTGTACCTTTAAATCCCTTCATGGATCATTGCCTTGTTGTGGTGAAGGGGCTTGCGTAACTCAATGAAGCCATGAGCTATGCCGTGCATGGACACCCAAGATGGACAGGTCGTAGCAGAGAGTTCTGACTAAAAGTGATCCACTGGAGAAGGAAATGGCAACCCACTCCAGTAAACTTGCCAAGAAAATCCCATGAACAGTACCAAAAGGCTAAAAGATATGACGCCGGAAGATGAGACCCTCAGGTCGGAAGGTGTCCAATATGCTACTGAGGAAGAGCGGAGGACTATTCCAAGTAGACCCAGAAAGGATGAAGCAGTTGGGCCAAAGCCAATAGGACGTCCAGCTGTGGATGTGTCTGAGGTTGAACAACCACCACCTTTAAATAGCCAAATCGCACGGTTTTCAAGCATCCGCAGGACTTCTGTAAGCTTAACTACCCACTTCCAGGTCGTGTGAAGGCTCTTCCCTCT
Source organism: Plestiodon gilberti rubricaudatus (assembly GCA_026170595.1). Taxonomy (NCBI): domain Eukaryota; kingdom Metazoa; phylum Chordata; class Lepidosauria; order Squamata; family Scincidae; genus Plestiodon; species Plestiodon gilberti. The sequence goes on along the minus strand of JANXHW010000002.1, from coordinate 17,936,356 downwards.
TCTGTCCCAGAATGCACCCTGGGGCAAGGCTGGGAGGAAGGAAGAGCCTTTGCACGACCTGGAAGTGGGTAGTTAAGCTTACAGAAGCCCTGCAGAGGCTTGAAAATGACACAATTTGGCTATTTAAAAAAAGGTACAAATGGAGATTTTGGGACTTTTTCCTTTAACAGGATTTTTAGCTTGGACCCTGCGGATCTGACCTATCCGTGGGGTGGTGGTGGTTCAGAATAGATTTCCCCGCAGATAGTGAGGGCCGCCTGTATCAGAATTACAAGTATCAAGACCCAAAGAACATCAACAACCTTGTAGTGGTGCAGGGGCTAGTGCATCAGCAACTTGCAGGCACACAAACCCTTTTCATACATTCTGCAAGTGTGAGACTCCAACACCTGCAGAATGCTGTGAGCACATCCAGCATACCCCATCTCTGCCATGCTCCTAGTTGCTGCCCCTTGCTAATCCCATGGACAGGGTTTTGCTGTAGCAACAAATGTTATCCACAAGGAAACTTAGTGTTCTGCAAGCGTGGACACCCTATGCTCACGACAGTATGAAAATGACTGGAACTAGGGTAATAACCTGTTTAACTGAGCATCCCAATATTGTGAATCAAGCTTCAAGTCCGATGCATACATTCTAGCTTCTTATAGAAAATTAAGAATGAATTGTCAAATGGCAGTACAGGTGTCCCCATGTATCCATGGGGGATATGTTCCAGCCTCCTGCGGATACAGAAGCTGTAGGTAAGAGGGAACCCCATCTCTGTGCCCCCCCATTTACCTTCATTTTTGTCCTTTACCGTGGCACCAAGCAAGCACAATTCTTCCTTTTACGGAACGCTATAAGCAGGCAAGCTTATAGAGACAAGCAGGCAGGAAGCCTCAACACTAGAGAGAGAATGTTAGCAGGAAGCTTCTTGTTAACGTTCTGGCTGTGTCCCTCTAGCGTTAAGGCTGCCTGCCTGCTCATCTCTATAAGCTTGCCTGCTTATAGCGTTCTGTAAAAAGAAGAATCATGCTTGCTTGGCACCACGGTAAAGGACAAAACGAAGGTAAATGGGCTCTGAGGGGGTGGGTGAGTGACACCACAGATATGGGGGGGGGGAAGACCTGTAATTCAACTTCAGTGTTCTCATTGTCTAGGGATAGTAACTTTATTTTCTCAAGCGATTTTAGAATGTGTTATACTTCAAGGCACTATTCTGGTATCTCTTTCCTTTGAAATGCCATACTAAAAGCATATACCCACCTCAGGTTCAAATCTTCTCTCAATCATGAAATCCGATGGCCTTAGGCAAGCCCCACCCCACCCACACATTCAGTAACTTGGCATAAGCTTCAACTACCTTACAAGTTTGTTCTAAGGATTACTGAAATATATTTGAAATACAGTGAATGCCTTTGACTGCTACCCTTCAGATAGCTCATGGAAAGGGACCACTTGAAGTGCTTACAAATTATTCAACTCCTGTGCAACTGATGGAGCAATACTAAACGTGAAAGACTGATGTGATGGAAAAGGAGAAGTGATGCTAGGCAGTAGGCATGCATTGCTGTTCATGTATGCTTTGTGTCACAGAACTTTGTCTACAATTCTATGTGGGCTTACTTGAGAATTAACCAATTGAATTAAATGGAACCTACTTCTAAATCTATGTAGAATTAGGTAGTATGTCAATCTAGAAAGGTATTGCTATGCAGGATAAGTCTTGCATTATACTTAGAGAGGCTGCTTAAAAAGCACTCAAATGGCAGCTGCTCCTTGAACTGATATACTGTAGTACAGTGGACCCTTTTTATTCGCGGATCTGGGATCTGTGGATTTGACTTACCATGGGTCCGGATCTGAGAAAGTCCGCCAAAAAAAAAAGCCTTTAAAAAGAAAAAAGCACCAAATCACCGTTTTACCTTTAAAAAGCCAAACTGCTGCGTTTTCAAGCCTCCATGGGGCTTCTGCAGCCTTAGCAACCCACTTCCAGGTTGTCCAAAGGCTCTTTCTCCCTCCCAGCCTTGTCCTAGAATGCACCCTGGGACAAGACTGGGGGGGGGGGGAGAGGAGAAGAGCCTTCGTGTGTTCCGTAAGTGAGTCATTAAGGCTGCAGAAGCCCTGTGGAAGCTTGAAGACACAGTGGTTTGGCTTTTTAAAGGTAAAACGGTGATTTGGGGGCTTTTTTCCTTTTTAAAGGCTTTTTTTCCCCACGAACCCCGGTATCCATGGATCATCGCTATCCACGGGGTGTGTGTGTCTGGAACGGATCCCCCACAGACAGGTCGCTGACTATATGTTAGATCCGAAAAGTCACACCAACCTTCAACACTAGTTCAGAGAAGTTTTTTTTTTCAGTGAAATGGACTTGAACCCAAACTTAAAACCTTTTAATTCTTTTGAACTTAAAACTAAACCCACAAACCAAACATCCAATATGTGGTTCAAAATGAGTGTTTTGGTGATCATGTATTTAGGTTTTTCTGCGTAAAAAGAAGAGGTGGGACTTTGCCTATGAGAGAGAAAAATTTCCAGGAAGTCACAGGAGAAGATGAAAGGGACTAATAGAAAAGAGTTCTGGGCTTGGTATGGTAGTTCTTTTATCTCAGTTTCAAACTGCTTCTCACAGTTAAGAAAAAGCTAAAATTCATCTAACTAGGATGTTAGCTAATTTGAAAACCATGAGCCAAATGTGATGGACTTTCATTCAAACGCATATCATAACTTAAGACTGTGAGAATTCCAAGTGAAACTTGGCAAAGGCAAAGCCAGCCAAGATATTGATCCTTTTCTAAATTCTACTTTCAATAAGTCTCACTTCAACAATAGTGATGACTTTCTTCCCCTTTCGAAGTGACAAAAAAATGAAACCTGTACCATATCAGTTACCTAAAATTGTGCTTGCTGCTGTTAAGCAGGTAACGAACGATCATCAAACGAACATCTTAGGAGCTGAAATTCATTATGTCACCTCAACGGTCAAATGACTGATGGTTTTAGAACTCCATTAGTGCATGCAAACAACCACCATAAAATCCAAATATTCTCTGCATACAACTAAGCAATTCTGTAACACACAAGATACTCCACTATTTCCTTGGTCAATTAAACAACCCGCCTCCAACTTGTGCAACTAGAAGCAGACTTGTGTGTGGTGCAGGAGTTGAGAGAAAGAACAGGGTAGCCTTCAAACCTCCACTGCACATATAGAAGACTCCCCAGCATGGCCCTTTGGAACCTGGTCAACATGTTATAAAATAGTTCCCAAATTACTTCATATTCTTTTGCATAGAAGTTATGTTGCAGGTACAAGAGAATATGACAGTAATCTGTGTGGTGCATTTGAATTGATTCAAAATGGCAGAAACAAATTATAAATTACCGGTATTCTTTAAAGTTAGTGTCTAGTCTTGGTAAACTGCAACAGTTAGAATCTGAAATGGAACTCAACCAGAATATAAGGAATTATGGGTCAACCTAAACTGCAACTGAACTTAATTTTTTTTAGCAGTTCAACTCTTTGGGGGACACTGATGTGATGAACAGTTTTCAGCACTGTGCGGGGAGTTCACACATTGCTCATATTACAAGCATCACTATACAAAAGCAATCCCAGTCGTTTCCAAGAGTCACTGTAATCCAAGAATCAACCCTGAGTAGCAATGCTGACCGAGACGTGCTTCAGATATGTGAAGCACACACAAATCCAACACCACCAACTGATATTTAGCAATATTTTACCTTATCCCCACACATTCAGTAGAGCTGGATTAGCACGCAAAAGGAACTGCATTTCAACTGGCAGTTCATTAATTGCTCTAGGGAAAGGCTTCAACGTTTTTTTTTCTTTTCCTATGGTCTTGTGGACCACCAGTAGTCCAAAGTCAAAGATTAAGAATCACATTATGATCATTTTACTCTGCACAATCCCATTCTTTTACACAAACAGCTGAACATTATGTGCTTGTGTCTTATAGGCATAGTCAATGCACTAAGCATACAACTATGTTGCAATATAACTCCAGACATTGGTTGTCTATTCCCTGCTTCTCTTAAATCTATAGAACGTATAAAGGCAAAAAGGGAGAGACCACAACAATAAAAATATATGGGGAAGTTCTCACAGATGCCTCTGTCTTCTGGGAACAGAAAAGGGGCACTGCCACCAAGCAGCACTGCCACCTTAAAGGTCATGACGACACACTACATACGATGCGAAGCATGGTGGTGCAAAGTGAACAAGAAAATATCCCAACTTTTGCTGCACGCTGTCTATATTGTAGCAGCAGCTGCATTATGTTTTCATGGATCTGCCAACAGAGGTCACTTGCACAAATTCAATATCAGACTCCCAGCCGCACAGTTGAATCTCCGCCATTTTCAAGGTCGACGAAACATTTGTTTCTACTGGCTGTTCGTTTCCTTCGCACCCTGCCACATCGTATTGCACACGCGTGCAGATTGGCCAAAGTTCAATATTTTTATCTCCTCTCACACGGCAACACAAGCTCACACGAGCAGCCACACAGGAAAGGCTAGTCCAGGATACATAGCGTGCATCCGCATGACGCTGCTTTCCTGCTCTTCACTTCACGTCACATGCAGTGGCCTTAAGGCGGTTGTGCCCAACAATACTGCACTGAGAAGATATTCTCACAAAGCAATACCATCCCTTCAGGTTGTTAAGGGTAGACTGCATAAAGGAAGTCAGGTAGAGACTCCAGGGCTCTGCTAAAAGTACAAGCAAAAAGAAAGAGTCACCTCCAAGAAACCTGCTGTGTTTCCTGGCAGACAAATCAGGATATGGTGCACTGATGGCTGTTAGCTTCTGGGTTTTCTGGTTCTGTACCTGAGGGACAGAGAATAAAAGAAACTGCTAGCCTGAGCAAGATACTGCCAGTTGAAGTCATACGCATGACTCTTTCTGCTTGTCTTCTGCCTTAAAAGGCACACAGCCCTTAAAATAAAAGGGAGGCAAAACAAAATGCACAATGTGGACTGTGAGTATCTAGTCCCATCTCTCTTAAGCTGAATCCACAGCCAGCTGGTGTGCTTGGACAGTTGCACACACAACAGTAAGTCTGCTGGAATGGAGATGTTCAGCTAGGGGCAATTACTACTCACCCCAGATGAGCCGCAATTTAAAAGCCCAGTCTACAGATTATATGCCCCACACATCCCATGCCAAACCTGCATGACAACTCTAGAAAGTATTTATATGGGCCATGCAATTTTACCACTAGCCTAGTAGTGGCTGCCTCAGGAGGCAATCTGGCTGGAAAACTTCTCTGCCACATTACAGCAGCGTCTCTCGGGTTGGCTCTAAACTAAAGCAAGAAGTAAAAGAGAAACACCTGGCTCTGTGCTAAATACACAACTACATGTGAGGTGCACGCTTTCTCCCTGGCCTAGGGTATCTTAAAGAGCCAGCAATCCCTTAATGGGGTGAGAGAGAAGACAGGGGAAACTGTTCCTAGTTCACATATCCAATTTAAGCTTTAATTTGGGATGTATGAGAAAGATATCTAACAGGCAAATTCAAAATATGTATTGGAATAAAATGGCACAATCCTATCCAACTTCCCTCACCAGTGCAGCTAGCAGTGCGGTGAGAATGGGAGGCCCCAGAACGGAAAGGGGATTCAAATCCCCTCCAAAGGGATTCAAAGGAGATTTAAATCCCACCTACCCTCCAAAGCCTCCCACCCTGCACTCCCCCGCTGGTTACACCGGTGGAGGAAGTTGAATAGGATTGTGCTGTATTCGTGGTTATCAGGCAAGAAAACTTATAAACTGAAGACAGCTTATTTTTGTCTCTCTCAGATTGTCAGGGGGCCAAAAACATTATGAGCATATGTTGGCAGACAAATTAGTAGAACTTTTTTAAGTACTGTATTAGTTACTTTTGTGACCATTTTCAAAGCTGATTAAATGCATAATTTTTAGTGATAGCATGTCTGGAGAGAAAAAAGTAATGTGATAGATTTCAACAAGAAATGTATGAAGGAAAGCTAGGCTAACATTTGTAGAATTATTATTCTTCCTAGGAACTACCAAATGTTTAGCAGCCAACATCAATTGGGGGGAGGGGGGAGGAGGCGGCTGTGCCAGTACCAAGAGATTTTAAAAATTCCAAGGGATTTTTCCCAAATCTGTCCACAAATACTAGATGTATATACAAAAAGCACTCAACAATGGAAAACTCCAGTCCTTACTTGAATATATGGAGCCAAGTTACATCAATTCCAACAGAATTTATTTGCCATAGGATCACAGTCTAAAATGTATTTGGAGGGATCACTACTTTGCAGATTTGAGACCAATCTTGTCTAGACATAGTAAAATGAATTCAGATCTCTCAAAATATTGATTGTTTTTATAAATTTTGTTCATCTGTTTTTTCTTTATGAGAGACTGCAACAGAATTATAGACATCAAGGCTTTTTATTATGAAGTATGGTGCTACTTGCATTATATTATTGATCTCTCAAAAAGCTAAATATAATTCAAATAATTCATCCCACTCAGAGTAAACGCCTTAGCCTACTAACCAATAACAAGTGTTATCATTTATAGAGCAACAGATCTAGCGTGCCCATTCAGGATCAGAGGTGCATTGTCCTAGGCACAAGATACGTGAAAAGGGCATTGTCCTTGACCTAGATTATGTGTATGGCCCTGATTCTACACTTATTTCATTGAGTTAGAATTTATGCCATCTTGACAAAATAAATGGGGTACAAGATTATGTGGACATGGGAAGTGCCAACATTTATACCTCCAGCCATAGAACTAAACTGGTTGGTTGTAGGCTTTACTTACAAACTTCTGCTTTTTTTAAATAGAGATGATTAAAAGGTTACACTAAATGCTATACTAAGCCAACACCTAAAATGTAATTGTTTGCAAAAATTTTACATTGTACATAAAAGCATTATTTGTGTACATAAAAGCATTTAAAATGCATCCTTACTACTGCTGTTTGTGCAACCATTACCAATTCGCATGCAGAAACCTGGAAAAAGAACCCTCTGCTTTCAGATAAAACACAAGACATACACAAGTAAAATCTATCCCACAACCCACTTTGGTACTTTGAACCAGTCTATTCCTATTAACTGAAACAGGATCAGTTTCAATCCAAGATTAACTGGGATTGTGACAAAGAAAAGTTTGTTTATTATACTTTGTTAACACACTCTCACTTACGTAATACTTCCTTTTTCAAAATACGATGTCACTATTAAAGGGCTAAAAAAATTGAACATGTGCATCAGCTGTTAATTCTTAAGCAGCAAGGAAAAAATTGTTCTGTACTATATTAGCCAAGGCATATTATACATGCTTAACCTAGAATTTTATTTTTAAGATTTACCAGATACCTCTAAAGTTTCCCCTCACGTGTTTGATATTTAAAAGAATAACCGATAACTGGAGTAACACACACACAGGTCAAAATATTGGACCAGAACACCAATATATAACTTTTAAGATTTAATATACTGAATTTTGATATTTTAAAACATAGCATGGACAACTTCAAAATGCATGTAATGTATAGATAATGTAGAGGAAAACAGTCAAGAGAACCTATTGGGAACTAATTTCTAGCCAATATTTGGAATTAAAATTAAGAACTTGCTGAAGATATACAAAATGTAAGCATAAACCTCATTGCAATTTAAGGGGAGCCATACTTTTATGTGCAACATTTATGACAAAAGAATCAGATCTAGTGTCACTTTGATGAAGCAAAACATTAAAGTCCAATTATTTTCTGCAAAGTCCTTTCTCTCCTGTAAACTAGAACTGTGCTTTGCCCAGACACAAACATCACAGCTTAAGAAAAACAGAGATTTGGTTACACACCATACACACAGGGGCACAACTTGTGGTTCACTCTGCTATTCATAAAGTTCAGAAATAAAGCTGCTTTTTCAAACTGAAAATGGTTCCTCTCCCGTGCATATAGGCCTGAGGCCCTGTTGCAAACAGTGTCTAACAGGCCCAGGCAGCACAAAGACAGGAATGGCAGATTAGTGGGAGGGAGGGAGGCCGGGTTTGGGGCTCAGCAGGATCTTCAGGCTTTTTAAAATTCAAACTGCTGCCTGACCAATACAAATCACAGACACGCTACTGCCTACAACACGGATTTACAGCATTAAAAAAATGTGCCTTCTATGTGACAGCTATATTAACTTCACCCTTATAAACATGTATCAGAGGCCATAAAGGCACAACAGTACTGAACAGTAAGAGCTGGAACAACAAAAAGTTACTTTATTAAAGAGATGTACTAAACAGAAGACAGCTTCCTAGACAATGATAACACCTACAATATCATGAAAGTTGAACACTGTGAAGCATTGCTGTACTTTAACCATCACTGGAAGACTTGGCAGACTTGGAAGACTTCCCTTGGCAGTTAATTTTTTTAAAGACTACCAAATCAGCCTGAAGAACAACTCTTCATAGTTATGCAGAACAATCTGGCTTATTAGAGAACATTTATAGGTATCTAGCTTATCCACAATTTCTAAAATGTACTTCATGTTTTCTCTGAAAAGTAACACTACAGTTTGATAACATTAAATATCATTTATGACCTTAAAAACACCTGACTTGCAAAGATATTGTCCAACTACACAATCATGGATAGACAAGCAAATACTTTCAGGATTTAAAACCCATCTATTCCTATAAGGAAAGATAGGAAGGAGTTACAGGTCTACCTTTGCATGATTTTAACCCATTTTTCAGCCTGATCATAAGCACATTTAGTCAGAAGTACCGTAAGCTCCATTTACTTCAATGTACATATGCAGCTTTACAGGCCACAATTTGAGAAAAGATTCCAGATTTCCCTCCAGTTCTCAAAGTGTCAAAATGACATGTGCAACCCATTATCTGTTTGAGCATTATGCTGTTATGTATAACAGCATAAATATTTTCCCTATGTGACATATTCACGTATGTAGTTTTTGGGGCACAGAAATCTAGAAAGATTTATTTTAAAGTAACTTTATTCCATCTTTCCCCTACAAATCAAGGTGTCCAAGGTGGCATACAGTAAGTTTAAATAAAAAGGTAAATACATACACAAAACAAAACAAGCAGAAAAGAATACAAAAACAGTATGTACCTCCAATTTTGCGAAGATAAAGGTTTATATAGGTTTAGGCTTTAAAAACACCCTTAAGGGAATTAAACTAAAAAAGAAACTAAGCCCCAAGTAAAACCCCCAAAATATTATTTTAGTTACTGTTGGAATGATGGGAGAGGGAACTGTACTGATCTCCACCAGCAGGGAGTTCCACATGCAAAGTGTCACCACACAGAAGGCCTTCTATCACTGCCAACTGAATGTCCACTGGCACCACTGGCAGCCCCTCCAGAAGACATCAATGGACGGCTGTTTCACAAAGGGGAAGGCAGTCCCTTAGGTATGCTGGTCCTAAATTGTACAAGTCTTTACAAACAACAACCAGCACCTTGAACTGCACCTGAAACAGAGCAACAACCAGTATAACTGCTGCAGCAGTGGAACAACATGATCATACCGCCTGGCACCAGTCAAAAATTATGCAGCAACATTCTGCACAAATTGTAGTTTCTGAATGGTCATCAAGGCCAGTCCTATGTAGAACACAATACAGCAGTCCAACTTTGATGCAACAAATACATGAGTAACCACAGGAAGGTCCAACAGACAGTAAAGCATGCAGTTGGCACATCAGCAAAGGCACCTCAAGCCACAGCTGCTACTTCAACATCCAGGAGTAATGCCAGGTCCACAAGTACCTCCAAACTGCAAATATGGTCCTTCCATGGGAGTGCAGTCCCATCCACAACAGGCTGATAACCTGAATCACAAGTTTCCCGACTAAGAGCACCTCTACCTTATCAGGATTTAATTTCAGCATGGCGGCACGCTGCAGTCCGTGTACATTTTGTGATGTTTGAGTTCTGTCAATCACTCAGCAAGTGATTTTTTATTTTTATTTTGCCAGCACAATACTGTATATGCACTCGAATGGTTTTACACAACTGTTATTCATCATCTCTCTAGTCATACAAATCCGTATGCGTCAAGAGATGAGGTTGTTTCCGATTATCTTCTACACACGGAGTGCATGCGGGTGCCTGCTTAGGCTTGGACCTTTTCTTTCCTCCCCCGCCCCCGCCGGTGAAGTTGTAAATATGGCACAGGTTCGGTGCCCAGTCGCTGCTTAACTGTATTGTTTCTTCCTCCCACTCTTGCTCTCGGGCGCTGAGGCCTGTCACAGAGACGCCACTTCGCCTCTCTAATCCCCGAGCTGGAGTGAAAGCGCTGGCCGCTGGGCCTGCGCCCTCCTCCGGGCCTCGCCTTCTCTGGCAGCTCGGCAGAAACCATTCTCATCCGCCAAACCCCAAGAGGAGGAGGAGAAACGTGAAACAAACACCCCCGGCTGCCACTCATTATTTATCTCCTCTCTTCCCCCACCTCGCGCTTTCACACCGGCCGAAAAGGCTAATCCCCGCTCTGCTTCCCGACTGGGCCGCCTCGCCTGAGAGAAGGCCCAGCTCACTACCTCCTCTCCGCCGGGGAAGAGAAACCCGAAGAGCGGGGGGTGGGGTGGTTACCTGAGCAAAACGCCGTCTGAATCCAACCGAAAGCCAAGCGAGAGGAGGGGAGGAAGGAGAAGAATAAAAAAAAATCCACCCCCCTCCCTCCTCAGAGGATCCGCTGCCGCCGCTGGGCCGCCGCGGAGCAAGAGGAGGAGGGGAGATAATATAACAACAATAATCCGGGCCGGGAGGGGGGCTGGCTCCTCTTCCGTCTCCTCCTCAGTGCAGCGAACATGTAGAGCCGGGAAGGGGGGGTGGGGAGAGCGGCCGAAGCGAATCCCTCAAGTCGCCTTCTTCCTTCGTCGTCGCCGTCGCCTCCTCTTCTTCTTTTTCTTCCTTCTCCTCCTTGCCGTCGTCCTCCCACCGAGCCTAATTCACACCAACATCCACACAGGCCAGGCCGAACCGGATTCGATAAACACCTCACGCACCGACCGACCAACCCCGAGAGAGGGGAGGAAAGGAGCGAGCGAAAGGGAGGGGAGAAGCGGGGAGGGGGGGTCTCTTCTACCGCGGCTTGTTCCTTCCCTTCCACCAGAGCCGCCGTCACCGCCTCCGCCTCCTCTCGCTCTGTGTACGCGGTTCAGGGGCGGGGCAGGGAGGGGATCGCTTAGGCTACGGTGAGTCGGTACCGGGGAGGGAGGAAAGGGGGAGGAGGGAAGAGAGAGAAAAAAAGGAGGCTGCGTGAATACGAGTGTCGCTCTCGGTCCCTCTCAGAACAAAATGCCGACCGGAAGTGCAGCTGTAGGAATGACTCCCTCCACCGGCGCCAAACACCAACAACCTCCCCCTGTCTCCTTCTCCTGTGGCGGATGCCTCTCAGCCTCCTTTTTCTTTATACCGCCACTTGCTTGCTTTCCTCCCTCCAGACGGCGAGATCCACGCCCGGACAGCAGCTGGAACGGCTTTCCCGACCACCTAGCGATCGCTGATGGCCGCCTCAGCTTTGTGTATGTGCACCTCTCTATCTTTTTCTCATCAGTTTCCCTTTCTTTTTGTTTTCCTTCGCCCTTTTTGACGTGCACAAGAACTGAGCTGGAGTTTTTCGTAAGGCCTGACACTGCGAGGAAGAGAAGCTTTGCGAACTGTCAAGAGGAGGATATACGGCGGAGAGATGTTTGTCCATTTTTCGCCTTATAGTTTTCTTTCTAAAGCAATCGCATTTTTTTCCCAAACAAGAGGACTGAAGAGAGAAAGAACTCCAAGGAAAGAAGAGAGAAAACGACATTAACTAGCGTGTTCTTTCATACTCCCGAGGATCGTGGAAGCCTGCTCCCGTTCACGTCTGCGTTTCTTTCATTATCAAATGCCACATTGCGGCTTCTCTGTGTATTTTTTTAATATAAACTGATACTCCTGATGGTGATGTTGGATTAGAAGCGTCCGGTACTGAAATTTTTGGGTTAACTGATGGGCATTTTTTTTTTTTCAAATTTGTGTTTTCGGAGGAGGGGGGGAAATCCGTGATGTTGAGATGAAGACCCCTTCGATAGAAAATTGATATGGCTATTGACAGGTTTCCTGTAACTAGTCTAATTATGGGTTGTGAAAACAGTATTTGGAGAAGGGAACAGTGACTACCTGGAAGCATATCTGTTTTCCCTTCAGGTAAATTCTTTTGAGTGCGATAGCCATAAATAGACATGAAGCTCCATTCACACCGGTTGGTTTAAATGCCTGCTCTTTACTCAGTGCTCGGGGTCCAATCATTCAGCCAAGAATCCTGGCATTTTGTTTTGAAGGATACTACAATATTATGGTATTCCCACCCCCTCAAAAAAAAATTGTAAGCTTTCTTATTTTTACATTCTTATTTTTAAACACGACCATTCAGTTGGGATAAACTTTCCATGTAATGCCGGAGCTTGCTCCAATGTTCCTGCTTGAGTTTATTCCAGTAAGATCTGCAAGCCTGGGCCAGAAGTTGGGCTCTAGGGCCCTGATTCCAAAAAGCACATAAATTATTCTGTATAAATTAACCATGTGCAGGTAAGAATAATTCTTAAATATGTTCTGGGGGAATGTGATTTGAACCACCAAATAATCCCTTCCAGACATTAGGCTGCTTGTAGAATGTTGGGCTGTAACTCATCAGGTGGCATGGATACACTTGTTTTAAAGGCCCCAATTCAGCTACAGTTGATCATGACTGAGGCTGCAATCCTAAACATACTAGTGAGTACTGTATGTCCTATTGTTGAGCACAGTGGCATGTATTTCTGAGTAGAGATGCTTAGGATTGCACTGCAAGGCTGAGCTCTTTATGCACGGCTATTAGGGAGTAAGGCCTATTGAACATTGTAAGACTTGTTTCTGAGTAAACATGCATAGGATCAGGCTGAACTGATCAAGATCAGTTGTTTATATTAGTCGTGACTAACTTGTTCCATTGGTTTCAAAATGCAAGTACAATTAGCAGGTAAGTTATCCTAACTTTTTTAAAAAGACATGGGCAGTTTTGCTAGTGTTATTGTCAGTCACAAGTTCTACCCAGCCAGTGGTACTACTTGCAAGCAATTGGCTTCTGAATGGAAGTTGAGAGAATATATTTTCTCTTTCCCTGAAACTGTCATCAAACATTTGTTTATGTATTTAAGAGTTGTGACATGATAAAACATTAAATGTAAAGTATTTTTCATATGTAAAATGTACAGTTCTTTATTAGCCCAAATTCTATGTAGAATATGTTTCAAGAAAGATCTGGGCAAATAAAAATGTAATTACTGGCAATTTAAAACTTATTGCAAAATATATATATAATGAATTTGGATATCAGAGATCATTTATAGATGACATATACATTTAATACATGGTTACCCATAAGCCCTATGCAGTTCTGATAGATTTTGTGGTCCAAAACCGTATTGGTCATTTGCAAGGAGACTTGATCCCAACCTAAATACAGGTCTTCATTGATACACATATCCACTTTACAACAAATAACTAAAAAAAATGACAGCCTGTAAACTAAGCTTGTTTAATGTTTCCTGGTGTTATAAATCTACTAGTATTTTCTTAGATATGTTTTTTAATTGACAAAACTAAAAAGCTGCTTTAAATATACTTTGCCATGTGCAGACCAGAAACATTTTTGTGAAAAATGTTCAAGCTAAGTATAAATGGGAAGAGCCAAATTGTGCCCTCGTGTGGAAAAAACTCAAAAAGGCCAGGAAACTCTCTTGAGTCTCACACTGAGTTACTTCTAGGCAGCCTTGTAAAATCCAACAGCCCAATCCTATCAATGTCTACTCAGAAGTAAGTTTCAGTGAGATCTACTCCCAGGTAAGCATGTACAGTACAGAATTTCCGCCTACGGTAAGTCCCTTTGTTATGCACCTGCATTCTGAAATCGAAGCTGAAGACATACACTAACAAACATTCAAATACCAAAATACAGTAGATATATTTTTGTGAATACTGTATACTGCACTATAGAGAAGATGGAAAGAGTCTAGAAGAAAGGTGACTAACTTTTAATCATTAGGGTCATATGAAAACAATGCCATGAGCTGGGCAGCCCAATCCTGTGTATGATACAGCAGCTGGCCTAACGGGCCGGCCGCTGTATCCTATCCAGGCAGCCCGGGTGCACCTCGAGGGAAGGGGATGGTTGTCCCCTTCCACAGGTGTAAGCGGCTTGAGGCCCAATAGACCTACTTTTATTTATTTATTTTTCACATTTTTATACCGCCCTTCCTCCAAGGAGCTCAGAGTGGTGTACATATTTCCTCCCCTCCTTTTGTCCTCACAACAACCCTGTGAGGTAGGTGGGGCTGAGAGATAGTGACTGGCCCAAGGTCACCCAGGAAGCTTCGTGGCTGAGCGGGGATTTGAACCTGGATCTTCCAGGTCTAAGTCCAACTCCCAAACCACTACACCATCCTGGCTCGCCTTGAATGTATGCCAGCTCTGGAGCTGGTGTACGTTTGAGCCCTCCATGTAAGGCCACGCCAGGCCTGAAGAGGACTTTGGATATCGGCGTATCACACCGCCCTCTCCAGGCCCGGGGTGGTTAGTGGCAGTCCGCCCCTGCACCAGCCGGTGTAGGACTTACCTGCTCTGGCGGGCGCAGGGCCAGGTAGGAGCCGGGGTAAGGGCCGCCGGCTGCTGCACCGGCGGTCCTTACTTGCTGGATGCCGTGAAAGTTCTTTACGGCACTTTCACGACACCCTGTGCTAGGGGAGCGCGCGCTCCCCCAACGTAGTTCTACACAGGACTGTGTCATTAGACACGTAGCGAATTTACAAACATGTCTTCTGAATGTATAGTGCTAACTGTTTTCATGAATATTTATATTGGGTGGCGCAGTGGGTTAAACCACTGAACCATGAGCTGTCGATCGAAAGGTCGGCAGTTCGAATCCGTGCGACGGCTCCTGCCAACCTAGCAGTTCGAAAGCAAGAAATTGCAAGTAGATTAATAGGTACCGCGTAAGCGGGACGGTAACAGCGTTCCATGCGCCTCGATGTTGAGTCATGCCGGCCAGAGGCGGAACTACGGTGGAGCACGTGGAGCAGGTGCTCCAGGCGCTCTACCGCGGGCGGGCGGGGATCTTACCTTGCCAAGGAGCGTTGCGGTTGGGCCCTCCCGCCCGCCCTGAGTCCTTTTGGCTCTGAAATGAGACCAAACCGGGTGTGGAGGGCGCGTCTACGTGACGCGAGGGCGCGTTGCGACGCTGGCCACGCCCCCTCGCTCCAGGGCGCCCTCCTGGCACGTTGCGCCTCTGATGCCGGCCACATGACCATGGAAACATCTTCGGACAGCGCTGGCTCTTCAGCTTTGAAACGGAGATGAGCACCGCTCCCTAGAGTCGGACACGACTGAACTTAATTGTCAAGGGATACCTTTACCTATAGCTGTTAGACATGATGCACCAATTTTATACAATATATTATATTGTTAAACAGTTAACACTCAAAATGTGAAATATATATTACACCAATAGTACCAGCAGTATAAACATTTGAGAGTAGCAGAGTTTGATATGGACAGCAATACACTTCCTGCTACTAGGTAGTGCAATGAAGTATTAAGTTGAGATGCAGATAACCAAGGTTCAGATCCACACATCTTTGAAGCTTTCAGCATGTCACCAACCCAGCCAAACATATCAAAAAGAGGCTTGGGGGGGGCACCTTGAAAACAAACAGATTCATTGTGACAATCTTTTGTGGACATGATGAAGCTGTTAACCTTTAAGGTGCTGCAAGTTATTTTTGCATGTGTTTGGGTAACAGGCTAACATGGCTACACCCATTTTGAAATATGCTACCTTGCAGAGTTGCTGCTCTGAGCTTCTTGAGATACAAATGTAACACATAACTTTTATCTAGCACCAATTCTAGTTGAGTGGGGATGACTGATCATGTTATTTTACTGCCAGTTTCTGCAGTATAAACCTAAACATCCACAATTTGTTAAAATTTTGGAATGGTATTACAAAACTGGTTAGAACCACTCACTACCTGTGAGGAAAACAAAAAGGGAAAGTCAGCACCATCTCCATATCAAAGGTTAGTACCTTTCAAGCTGAGTGGGCTCATCTCAGGGCAGCCATAGAATCACCAACTGCTCTGTGAGGAAGAGAACAAAAAGTGAGTGACACTCATCTCTCGTAATTAAGTTCCTATTGACAGCTTTTCTAGGAGCCTTGCTGGCTGAAGTGCAGCACAAATTCTTAAATAATACACAGCACAGACCTGCTTTTCTTGCCTCACATGTAGACAAGCCAAATAGCTTTTGAAGTGGACTACAACACAAAATTTAAGAAGACAAACTTGCATTTGTATGGTCCTTGTACGTTTAAGAAATTGGGTTTAAAGGAATAATTTAAACTAACCGCGCAATCCTGTGTAATTTTGCACCAGTGTAACAGTAGATGCACCAGTGTAACAGCAGATGCACCAGTGTAAGTGCATTTACACTGGCATAAGTGCACTTATACTGGTGCATCTACTGTTACACTGGTGCAAGGTTACACAGGATTGCGCTGTAAGAGCATTAGGTGTTACATATGATAAATGTGTTTTGTCCTCACAGGCTCTGTGGATTTATTTATTTACCATATTTCTATCCCGCCTTTCTCCCCACGGGACCCAAGGCGGCTTACAAAAATACAAATACAAATACACATAAATTACAATTTTACATTTTAAACAGCAAAAAATAAAAACATCTAAAAATTTAAAAATTTAAAACAAGATCATAAAAACAGCAGCAACCCACCCGTACCAGCAAGCTATTAAAAAAGGCAAAAAGGATATAACAAAATATATCCATGCAATGTTATAGAAAACTATTCATGTTTTAATTTTCCACACTTTCTACTATTCACAACAGATGAGATTTTTGGAATATAGTTTCTGGGTTGTTTGTCTTGTAAAGAAAAAACAAACAAGTTACCACCATTTTACACCTTAACAGAACAAACAGACCAAAGCTGAACACCACAGCTCAGTTCTACTGATTTTACCAAAGATATTTACAGTCTAATCCTACCTAACATTCTGCACACTGATACAGCGAGGCCAGCATGGCTTGCACTGCAAATTTAGGAGGTGGGAGGTCTCCTTGGGGTAAGGGGACATTTGTCCCCTTGCCCCAGGGAAAACCCTAGCCATGGCAACAAGTTACTCGCACCTGCATGAGCTATATAGCTGGTTAAGTCCAAGTGGATCCATGTAAGAAAAACAGGCCCAGGAAGGGGATAGGATGTGGCGTGCAGCAGCGCCGCCGATCCCGTCCCCCATCCGGGCCCAATCTGGCCGCCCCATCACCACCCCGCCCTGTTACACCCACCCTCCCCCTGCCCCATTCTGCCCGCGCGCTCCTTGGCGCATAACCTACCTTCTCCAGCCCATACTGCATACTCAATGGCAAAGTTATTCAATTCTTGTTGAAGCACTGCTATTAATGGATCTAGAACTCAGGATATAATCTATTTGGACACAGTTTACAGTTCAATCCTATTGGGCATTACTGCTGCCGGAACTAGTGTTCTAGCAAAGGTAGCTGCTTCATGGCTGCAGCAAACGCACAAAACTCATGCTTGTGGAACACCACCAGAGAAGCCAGAGCAGCCCCACGCATGGCAGCAGGGAGAGGAGCACCTGCCAACAAAGGTGAGTTGGCGGAAGGGGATGGAACAGAGGGTGGGTGGGAGGTGTGTCAGAGGTGGAGGGGTGGCACCCAGTGCGGGCAATTTGCACTGGATGCTATCCCCTCTGAGAGTACCCAGAATGCCCCCTTTGTCTCCTCAGTCTTGCACCAGCTAAAGAACTGGCACAGGTCTGAGGAGACCCATTGGTGATTGGGAGGCTTATCGAGGTGTAGGGGTATTTTCAGATTCATCTACAAATAGTAGGTACATCTAGAGAAGCAGTTGTTGATTCAAATTGCAGCTTTATCTACTCTTTTGTTTGTTTTTGCTATTAATGAAATTAGGCACAACTACTAACTGAGAATTTCCTTCTCTTGAAATTTTGAAACCACTTTTCCATATTATTGTGCAATTAAATTTTAATTGATATTTCAGGTTTTCATGGCCAGCAACAATCAACTTAGAACAAAATTTATTTACGGGTTTAAAAGCCATGGTTAAATAAAAAGTCAATTAAGCTAAAAAATGCAACATTTCATCCAGATTACACTGGATATTTTCATGCTAGAGCAGCTCAGAACCCTAAACCCTAAAGCTGAGATGGTAACGCATTTAAGATTTTTAGCTTAATTTGCTTTTTACTTAACCATGGCTTTTAAACCCGTAAATAAATTTTGTTCTAAGTTGGTTTAATTGATATTTCCATTGTTTATAAGCACCCACCATTTCCTCTCCTAACTCCTTTAATTAATCTATGTAGAAATGCATATTTTCTTACCCTTGCTTTCTTGCCTTCTTCCTCCTTGCCAATTTTCTTGTTGATTTGTGATTCTTTATTCTTCTACAAAATTGATGCACCACCTGCAATATAATTATTTACATATGAAACAACTGGTTATTTCGATTCATAAAATTCCTGTTTTTTACCCATTGTCAAAAGCTTTTTGAAAGTCCAGTTACATAATGTCTGCTGGACAATACCTATCTACTTCTTTATTTCTCAGAGACATCTTAACATTTGCTAAAGCAAGACTTATTTCAAAAGTCACACTGACGACGCAATCCTCACTAACGCAGCGCTGGTGGAGCGTGAGCGTGTTGTAAATGTGCTGTCAAGCATGTTTATGGCATCCGGAGAGTATGTGGTGCCAGCGTTGAGACCAGCACCACTCACTCCCCTGGCGAACACCAGTGGCACCAGCCAACGCAGGTAGGACCTGCGCCGCTTGGTGCAGGGGCGGGGACAGGTGGGTCGTGGCGGCAAGGGAGGGGGGCCACTGGCCAGCCCAGGCTGCAAGGGGGCAGGGATATTGGCAGTGTGCTCAGCCAATATCCTATGCCCCTTCGCAGCCCAGGTAGGCCTTACACGGCCTCCCTGAATGCATGCCAGCTTCAGACATATAATGAAATAACTTATAGAGGGAAATTTTCCTCCATAAGAAATAATGTAAATAGGAGCTAATGGACATTCCCTGTGCCTACCTTATTCAGACAGCAAATAGAAGCAGCCAGCAAATTGGCAAGAGGTGCCCCATGCCCATCTGTTACTCCCACCCCGCCTACCACCTTCATGAAGTCCAGACTGGCTCCATCGTCTTCTTGCACTATAGCATGTGAGAGGAGGATGGGGAAGGCTTACTTCTCTCCTTTTTATGAGTCTAGCATTCCCTCAATGGCTATTAGAGGAAGTGGCAGTGGGAGCACTAGATACTGAGGGAGAGAGGTAAGCCCTCCCTATCCTCCTCTTGGCATCCAGCACTGCTTCCTCTTCCTCCTCCTCCTCCTCCTCCTCCTCCTCCTCTAATGGCCGAGATCCATCAGGAGCCCAGCATTCCCTCCATGGCCACTAAAGGAAATGACAGTGGCAGTGCTGAATGTGGAGGGAGATACCGTAGGTAAATGGGAGACTTAGTTCTAAGGCAGGGGGTCAGGGGAGGCTGCCACTTCCTCTGATGGCTGCAGAGGGAATGCTGGGCTCCCAGCATTTCCTCATCATTTCCCACAAGGAGGAAGAGGCAGCAGCACTGGACACTGAGACTTTTGTCAGAGGACCTGAGTGATGCTCAGTAGGAGGCAAAATGAGAAATTTGCCTAGGGAAATATGTTAACGTCCAGGCCAGGAGTTCTCAACCCCTTCCCAGCCAAGTACCACCTCCAGTGCCACTCTTCTGCTGCGTACCACTGGAAGTGACTGGCAATGATGTCATCACCAGTTACTTCCAGTTTTTCAGGTTTTTGGAGGCCCGAAAACGCAGGTAGGAGGCTCTAGGCCTTCTCAGCGTTCCCAAGAGGCTCAGCCAAAGGCAAGAGCCTCTCAGGAGCAAAAGCGTGCCACGGTGCCACCGAAAGCGCTGCATCGGAGCGGAGGCCAGCGGTCCAAGTACCACCAGCAGTCGGTCGAAGTACCGCTGATGGTACTAATACCACTGGTTGAGAACCCCTAGTCTAGGCCATTGTCTTTCTCAAGGGCTGCCTGAGAGATAATATGTAGCTCATGTTACATTAAAGGAATCCTAGGAAAATTTACTTGTGAGCAAGTCCTACTGAACACATAGCAATAGGAAGTGTGTCATTACAAGTTCTCCTATTTCAAAATTTACCACTGCATCAGATTACATCTTAATCATGATATCCATTAGTTTTACATTTTTGTTCTAGTGACTATATATAGCTTTAATTAAACAATATTTAGAAATGGCGTTTCCCCTCACCGGTTTATTAAAATCAATTACCGTATTCAAAGTTTAGGGTGTTGTTTTTTAAATTTAAAATATTGTTACCCCACCTTCCCCCTCCAGGATGTGCTTAAACCATATTAACAATAAACAATAAATTAACAATAAATTGTTAACCATATTAACAATAAATTATAAATCAGTAGAAACAATAACACAAGCGTGCGCACATTTTGCTTTCTTAAAAGTGAGACCTACTCTTGGGTTTATTTGGGGTGCTGATTCCAAAAATGGCATTGGTTTTGCCCTATCATGTCTAGTTTTGGTGGTATGGCATCACCACCTCATAATGTGAGTCAAGCAGTTTCTTTGTGAGGAATCGGACTCTATGGCTTCCTCACAAGGGAGCTGCTTGACTCACATTATGAGGTGATAATGCCATCCCCCCAAACTAGATGTGATAAGGGTAAGGCAAAACTGATGCCACCTTTGGAATCGGCTCCCCAAATTCATATAAAACCACCACAAAATTTGACAAAAGTGTTTTTGACCCTCAAATTTGCAGGCCTGTGTAACCAGATTAAACAAAATAAAATCACAAAGGGACAGAGGAAAAAAGCACAAATCAAAGCTAGTATTCATAACTCTCAGATGGTCTAGCAGCTAATTGAGATTTCATGGTGTGTTTAGCAATTAATGAAATGTACAGACTGCCTTATAAATTGCCCAAAGTGGTAAACATTTTAAATTAAAGTCTGTCATAGTTGTCCTTTTTTATGTCATTCTCACAAAGAAGGAGATTTTCTTCTGGAAACTGTGGTTGGTGAATAGGAAGAAGTGATTATTAGTATGTCAAATACAGCTCCCCTCCTCCTCACAGCATATCTTAAAATACTCCCATGTCCTCAAAATAATTGAAAATAACTCATACACGTTTTTAAGGTCTACCTACAGGGCTGTCTCCAGTGTGACTCCCTCCATTTGTTTAGTACTGGAGAAATCCCTCCTTTTTATTTTTCCTCAGACAACTTCTAGGGCTATTCCACTGACCAAACAAACACACTTTTGTCCTCAAAAATTTACTTCAGGTTTAACTCTTTTGTTTCATAGATGCATGCATTACCATTTAAACAAAGATACTGTGGATTCATTAGCAACTTTAAAAAAAAGAAAAATGGTTAATTAATTGATAACATGATCTCCCTCCTTTTCTGCCTAATGGAACATTCCAGTAAGGTTTCCCTCAGTTGCATTAAGTTACAGTAAATGATTCTTTAGTTTTTCTGATGTGACAGTTCACAGATATAACCAAATGATTAGACAGGCAGCTAGGTCTCACTTAATTTGAGATTTTTTTAAAGATTTATTTACACATAATCTTTTAAACATGAATTTGTGTATTAGCTTGGATGTGCCATTCCATTACAAAATTTTAACACTATGATTTTTGTTTAACAGATATAAATACAATATAAGCTTTATAACTTGCAAACATGTACAAACGTTTTCATATGAAAAATGCCAGTGCCAATGACACAGTGCCAATGTCACATGGCTGCTAATGTGACATCCATCATACCCTAAGCCTGGCCAGTAAAAGCAGGGGAGAAGGAGAGAAAGTCGAGCCCAAGCTATGTCCCACCAGTGCAGCCAGCCCAGCAACACTGCTGGCATCCTCAGCAACTATGACTCCGCCCAAATGCCATCGCAGGCCATGGTGGTGGTGCCACGATGGTTTCACAACCGAGTGATGCCACACAGACCCCCCTGAAACTTGCTCGCTGGACCACAAAACCACCTGCCAAGCCATTAGTACATTGGTGTATTCAAGGACAAGATTGGGCCTTTAGTTTCAAAACTATGAAGGCAAATTACCGGTAGGAAAGCAGAATGAAACAAATGAACAATTTGCTTCAAGGTGTTCAGCCTGATCTTATGTTCACTCAGAAGTACATCCCACTGAGTTCAATGGTGCTTACTCCCCACTAATGGCTTAATCCTGTGTAAAGATGTGCGGCCGGCCTAAAGGGCCAGCCGCTGCATCCTAAACTCATTGTGGGCTGCCCTGGAGCTGCTAGGCCGCACCTCAGGAGAAGGGGACTTTTGAATGCTCACAGCGCAATCCACAGTGCAATCCACACTATCTTTAGAATGGCGGAACACGCACTCCGCCGTTCTAAAGTGTCACAAACAAGAGTAAGGGCGGCCGGCACGGAGTCTGGCAATCCTTACTCCACCGCCGGATCGTCCCTGCGACTGCCGGATACAGGTAAGGGAAGCACGGGCAGGGGCGATCTGGGTGGTGAGGGAGGCCGAGGGTTGGCCGAGTCAGCCCGGGTGGGGGGGGATGGCAGCCGCCATATCCCCGTCCCCTTCCCGGGCTGGCGCAGCCATTACATGGCCTATTTCGGACTTACAGCAGCTAAATAGCTGGCAGAAATCTGAGGAGGCCCTTGGGGCCTCCCCACGTTACGCGGGGGGAACAGGACGAACATCCCCTTTCCCTGAGGAGACCTCCGGGTTGATTATGATTGGCCCAGAATGGGGATAGGATTTAGTCAGGATTGCGCTCTCAGTGTGATAAATTTGATTCATGGACAGTTATGGTCACAAATATGAAACCCAGGGGGTGCCTATGCATTTAACATCATGGTCTTCAAAATACTTTTTGGGAATTCTTCCCACATTGACTTGGCTGCTAGGAAATCCCTTTGTCTCATTCAGGGCCTCTGAGAGGGGGATTAAGGGGGTAATTTGTACCCTGGCCCAGGGTGAAAAATGGGTCAAAAAGGGGGCCCT
Source organism: Plestiodon gilberti rubricaudatus (assembly GCA_026170595.1). NCBI lineage: Eukaryota > Metazoa > Chordata > Lepidosauria > Squamata > Scincidae > Plestiodon > Plestiodon gilberti. The sequence continues at coordinate 17,913,190 of JANXHW010000002.1, read as the reverse complement.
GGAGCAAAAAAGGGGGCCCCAGGAGCCAAATTCATATGTAGGGAAGAGGCCCAAAATAAACTTTATACCCCCTGATAAAATTCCTCTGAATGGCCCTCATTTCATCTACAGAACCTCCTATGTGAAGCAAAGGGTTTTGAGTGTCAGGAAGCCTCACTAATACTTCATGCATTGAGAGTATGTACATATAGGAAAGCATGGACTCTATTAATTATGTGTGCAAAGTCACCACTGCTTCTGAGCTAAGCCAAATTGCAACAGCACTAATATATTCAAAATTTAATGAATCAGTTATAAGTCCCCCTTACAGCCCTGTTTTAATATAACTCAGTAAAATCAGTACAGTATTTGATAATCTATGAGGTTCTAACATACTTCTAATTAAATGCTGCAATACTGAGGTCTAACACTATAAAGAAATAAACCTTTGTAACATGTTATAATCATTCTCTATCTGGCTATATTGGGCCACACCAACAGTACATTTATTGTTCTTAGTGACTGATCTGTCTTTATAATTGGACATTTTATGATGAATAGCTGTTTTTATTATACCTCATATTCTTAAGAAACAACTACGTCTGTGGAAAGAAGCACATAAAGTGTTGACAACAGTACTTTCAACTGTAATAGCCCTTTAGTGACTTTCTTTACCAGTAATTTTTATTTGTTCAGAAACTGCCCTGTAAATAAGCCATATTCAGTTCTGTGGCCTATTTTAAAAGCCTTGTAAAAAGGTTCATATGGCAGAAATTATTGTTATTATCCTCCCCAAAAACACAGTTTAAGATTAGGCCACATCATTATTTCTGAATGAATGGAGATATATACGGTAGATATGTGTAAACACAACAAATAGTCTTGTGGCACCTTAAAGACTCACACATTCATTTCAGCATAAGCTTTCATGGATTACAGTCCAATAAGTTAAATCAGATGCATAAAGTGAAATCCTCAGCAAACAGGTGTACATATTGGTATAGAATTTCGTTTTTAAAGAACACAGTGAATTTGAAAGAAGAAATAAAACAAAGCTGATCTTATAACAAGTTTAAAATGATGCAAGATAAGCACAGTGATTATTCAAAACGAATGATAATGACATCAGAGCAATGCTAAGACAATTACTGCGCAATCCTACGTAACTTGTGGGCGGCGGACCGCCGCCGGACCCAGGTAGGTTTGGATCCAGTGGGCGGGTGGGTCAGTCAGTCAGGGGGAGGGGTGGCAGAGCCGGGAGGGCAGCCATAGGCCTAGCCGCCCCAGGCGGGGATGGGGGCATGGTGTCTGCCATATCTAGGTCCCCGCCGGTCCCCGCAGGGCAGCTGGGCCGTTACACATCCTCCTCCGACTTCCACCAGCTAATCGGAGGAGGCCTATCTGCCCCAGCCGCCGTTACACTCAGCGTCCCCTTCCCCCGAGTAGACTTTCTGCTGCGGGCTGCCTGTTAATTCTGTAATGTGATAAGAAGCCAGTTGCAATACAGACCCCCTCCTGTGATGGTGTCAAGTTTTGTTATAAATTCAAATTCAGCTTTTTCTCAATCTAATCTCCATTTGAAGTGTTTCTGTTGGAGGACTGCCATTTTAAAATCTGCCCTGGAATTATTTTGGAGATTGAAATGATCTTTGGCTACTTTCTGAATGATGCCATTCCTGATGTCAAACGTGTATCCATTTATTCTGCGTAGAGACTAACCTGTTTCTCCTATGTAGGCAGCAGAAGGGCAGTGTTGGCACATAATGTCATATATCACATTGGAGGGTGAATGAGCCCCTAATAGGGTAGCTGATATTTTTGGGTGCTGTAATGGTGTTGCCTGATTTGGAGACATAGTTGGCAACATGGTTCAAGGAAGGATCTGGTCCCTGTGTCACTGATATATATGTTATTTGTCATTGCTAGTGGGCAGCTTTTCAGGATTAGGGGGCTGCCTGTAAGCAAGAATGTCTACTATCCACAGCCTGTGAGAGAAAAGTGTCATTTTCCAGAATGGGCTGGACATCATTGATGATACTTTGGAGCAGTTTGAGCTGGGACTATAGGTGTTCTGTCATTTATGAGTTTATTTTTTTTCTCTCTGTTTGGAACTTCCATAGAAGTTGCCTATGAATTGAAAAAACACACACAACATCATGTATTATAGAATTTAAAATTCCCATATTCCAGGTTCTCAGATTGGTTTAATATTAAAAACAATTCAAACAGTTAAAAACCATTTAAAAGTTCTTTCCTTTATATCATGTATTATTTAGCTAACACTCAACCCTCAACCCTCATCCTAAATTTATTTATATGGAAATAAATTCCAAAGTCCTGTGACTGATCTGGCAGTAACTTTGTGGAAAGTAAATGTGGACCTGAACAATGTTTGGATGGGACTCAACAGGAGTTCCATGTAAGCAGAGCCATGGCTAGCCTCTCCGGCATCCCCCTCCCGCACATAACGGCACAAGCAGCGGCCCAGCCCCCCGCATCATGGCGAGAAATCCCCCCAATTTTTTTTTAACTTGAATATAGCTCCTAGGAGCCTGGGTGGACAGGTGGGCCAATCAGGCAAGCTGCTGCGGTGCGCGATTCACACACCCCTGTGTGCCGCCCGGAGGCCCCCACCCCACCCCAGGTGGCCCTCCGCTGCTGCATGTAAGATACCTTGATCTTTCTAAGAAAGAAATGGGAGATTATAATTTTTGTTTTAAAGCATGCTTTTACTGTGTTTTTACTGTTGTGATCATACATGCTGTCTGAGGCATTTAAATCTGAAAAATTGTACTTGTTGCCACAGGTGCCAAGCATGTGCTCTATATAATCACATCTCAAGATGAAGGAGAGATGAGTCAAGATCTTCTGAAGTTGCCATCCCATGATTGAAGTTCAGAGTGCTCCTAAGTATGTCTCATATATCAGAGCTTTGGTCTTCTGTAAGAAAGCGTGGTGTGTTAGGAATAGAGAGTGTTGTGAAGTGCTGAGTTATATGATGGGGGATGCTGTGTTGCACTGTATTCTCCAATCTTTTTTTTTTTCCTTTTGCTTATACAGTACTACACTACAGTATAGCATAGATCAGTACCCTGGTCCTCATGGTGTGCAAGCTCTCAGTATCATAAATATCACCTAAGGTTGCCAGGTCCAGAATCCAAGAGCGATCCTACTCTTTGAACATTTGCACAGAAGGTACAGTTTTTACAGTTGCTTAACTGCTAGGAGATCAAATCAGTCAATCCTAAATGAAATCAACCCTGACTGTTCCCTGGAAGGACAGGTACTGAGGCTGAAGCTCAAATATTTTGGCCACCTAATGCGAAGAGAGGACTCTCTGGAGAAGACTCTGATGCTGGGAAAGATTGAAGGCAAAAGGAGTAGGGGAAGGCAAAGGATGAGATGGTTAGACAGCATCACCGATGCAACGAACATGAAAATGAGCGAACTCAGGAAGACAGTGGAGGACAGGAAGGCCTGGCGGGATATGGTTCATGGGATCACGAAGGGTCGGACACGACTTAACGACTGAACAACAACAAGACCTAGTACAAAAACAGACTTTGCAAACCTACGAGGACAGCTGCAAGGGAACTTCTATGGTACTTTAGCATCAAACTAGATGTCTGGAAGAAGTCTCTTTGCTTATTTACCGGTAGTTATTTTATTAGTTCCCTACCTCAACTGAACAACGACTGAACAACAACTTTTCTCACCACAATTTTGCACTGATGAAAGAAAGTCACACCTGGTGAAATGTTCCCTTCCTTCCACACCATGCTTAAAAGGTACAGGAGCCTTCTTATCGTCGCGACTGGAGAATGTTATCTTCACAACCTGGAACCACAACTCAACCTGTTGTGGAACCACAACTCAACCTGTTCTGACCTATGAGTAACGTTAAAGGAATTTGGGAGAAGAGGTAGGGTAGATCTATTCTCCACACAGAGGAGTTCTCAAACAATTATAGTCCCAATGTGGCTGGAAGTAGTACACATTCCGGTGCTGTGTGAAAGCCTTCGAATAGTGTGTTCTGATGAAGTGGAAGGAGAGGCTTATGCCTTAATGGCTCAGTCAGAATCCTAATCTATCCAATTGTGCATTGCCAAAATAATAATTCAAAACATTGAACACACATTAGTGTAGTTATAATTGTATGAGAAATAGAATCCTTATTTTAATAAAATATTAATTTTGCTAGCACATTAACACATTTTATGCAGTTCCCAGGAGAAAGGACAATCAATATTACAAGTGTTACATCTTCTGTTCTAAAATTAAAAAAGACAGACGGCACATACTAAAAACAATGGCTGTGTCACTGTGAACGTTTCAGTTGAATAATATTGACTAGAACAAGCTTTTAAAAGTGTTATTTATTGATTACTGCAGTTAGCATAGTTACATGAATACAGTGTCAGTTCAGCAGTCATGGGTAGTTGACAAATGCAAATTATGAGATCAATTATGCTTTCTAGACCTGAAGTCTTATTAGGAGAATGGAGGAGGAGCAGCGACAGTGCAGTTAGCAAACAAACAAGGTGATGAAGTTCTACAGTTGCATTTGATACATGCATTTGAACTGAGATTTTTAAACTGAACTGAGATTTCTAAAATAGTGCATTTTTTAAATGACAGTCATCACTATTCTCTAACATGTGTAGCTGTAATGGTGCACTGAATAGTAGAGTAACACAGATATTCAATTCTCCCCCCCCCCCCCCCACTCTCCTCTGGCAATCTGAAATTGCATATATACTGTGTTTTGTCTCTGAGGCCTTGGCTGTCTCTGACAGCCTAATCCTGTGTAGGCTGCGGCGGAGCTTACATACATTCATGCCGCTCATGTCTGTATAACGGGGGCCTGGAGGGAGCTTTGGATACCAGGGATCTTGGCCCCCAGTATCCCCACCCCCCTCCAGGCCCTGGGCGGCCTATGGCCGCCCTCCCTTGCCACCCGGTCCGCCCTCCACCCGCCCCTGCCCCGACTGGCGTAGAACTTACCCAGTCCGGCAGACACATGGCCGAGGAGATGGCGGAGCATGCAGCGCAGACCACAGCGCCAGCGCTGCTTGCTCTCTGGGTGTCGCGCAAGTGCTTTACGGCACTTGCACGACGTGCTATCCCAGGGCGTTGCCCCGGGACTTCTTCTACACAGGATACTCAGATCCCCATTGGTTCTTTAGCCAATGGAGAACCAAGTAAGCCTGTTTCAGGGGAAGAGGCTCGGGAGGGGGGATAGGATATGGCACACGCAAGCGTCACCAATCCTTCCTCCTCCTGGGTCTGATTCCCCAGACCCCGCACTGTTCGGAGCAGGACTTACCTGCTCCACAGCTCAGTCTTGTTGGCCCGTGCTAGAGGGACGGCGCAGGCCATCCCACCAGTGTTCCCTCCTCTCTGAGTGTTGGAATGAGCTTTACAGCGCATTTGCGATACCCTAGGCTGGCACAGCACACGCTACATCAACCTAGTGTCCAAATAGGATTGTAAAGTTAGTCCAATATTTTTGTCTTCTTTTATAAGGGATTTTTATACCAGCAAAACTCTCTCTCTCTCTCTCTCTCTCTCTCTCTCTCTCTCTCTCTCTCTCTCTCTCTCTCTCTCTTGCAGGCCAGTCATTAAAAAATAAAGAATACTGTAATCTGTGTCAGAAGCTAGCACTGTTTGTACATGGAATCAGCTCTGATGAAGAGAAACCTTTTATAGATCAGTATGTCATAGGTTTGTGTCAACAGAGTTATTTGAACGTGAATGCTTAATAGAGCCTAGAAGAGAATAATTCATCTGATAATAAGAATAATGTAAAAATATATTTGGTTGTAGAAATAATACTGGATATTTGTAGAGCTAATAGTTTCAAGAGTTAGCAAATGGGAAGGTTGTTGAATTAAGAGTGCACATAAGGGTAGAGAATTCTAATAACTTGCCTAACGTAAGTGTGGGACACACATTTTGTCTAACATTTTACACTGATCTGGGAACAGGTGCTCTGGTTACTGGGGTGCTGAAAAGGTGCTGCTATCACAGTTGGAACATCACCTCCTGAGGACTCTCATTCCTCTTTGTGGTGTGGTAGATCAATTTGATTGTTCTGTCCTTGAAGACTCATAGCCAGTGTAGCCGCTGGAGCAACGGTGCAGCCGATTCTGCATGCCGAGCCCCGGTAAAACCAAACGGGCCGCCGCATTCTGCACCAGCTTCAGCTGTTTTCAAGGGTAGTCCCACATAGAGTGCGTTACAGTAGTTTAAACAAGATGTCACAAGGGCGTGGACCACTGTCGCCAGATCTAACTGATCCAGGTATGGCCACAGCCGGTGCACCAGCTGAAGTTGTGGCGGGGGGGGGGCGCTGGGGGTGATGCACTAGGAGGGGGTGATGCACTGAGGGTGACTCGCCCGACGTCACGGGCCATGTCACCCCCCCGACCCGTACGAACCGCTCGCCCACCTGGCTGTCGCCCGCGTCATCCCCCGCTGCCACCCGGTACGAGCCGGGAGAGGATGACAACATGTGTTCTTCAGCCGGCAGCTCGGCCGCTTCTGACTAGGCCAAAAGCGGCGTTTTCGAACATGCACACAATGCCGCTGAGGGCAAGAGGCTTCGAGCGGTGTTGTGTGCATGTGCGAAAACGCCACTTTTGGCCTAGTCAGAAGCAGTTGAGCTGCCGGCCAAAAAAGACGTGTCGTCACCCTCTCCCGGCTCGTATCGGGGCCAGGCGGCAGCAAGGGGTGTTGCGGCGACAGCGGTGGGTGATGCGGTGACAGTGGGGGGCACAGCGGTGGGTGTGGCGACAGCGGTGGGTGACGCGGCTGCAGAGGGAGGTTGATGTGGCAGCAGCAGCAAGGGTGACACGCCACCCAGTGACGCCGCTGGAGATGTTCTAATGCTATCTCTGTGTATTTGCTAGGTCAGTGGTTCCCAAACTGGGAGGCGCGGCTCCTCCAGCCAGGGGAGCCGCGGAGTGTCACAGAATCCTCTCAGAAAACAGTACAAGGTCAATTGGCAGGCATCAACATAATGTAATGGAGATCTGCGGCCAATGGTCACCAATTGTCTAGAAGCAACATGATTACTGGAGGAGATGCAGGGTTGCTATGGAAGCTACACTTTGTATTTCACAGTTTCTGTAGTTTATTTATTTTTATTTATTTATTTACAGTATTTTTACCCTGCCTTTCTCCCCGAAGGGACCCAAGGCAGCTTACAACAGAAAAGAAAATACAATACATAAAAGTACAATACAAAAGTCACATTTTAAAACAGTAAAAACAGTTGACGAAACTAATAAAAACAATATCTAAAAATGGATTAAAAAAGATTATTACAATTAAAACAAGAGCATAAAAAACAGCAGCGTCCCACCTGTACCAGCAGGATGTTAAAAAAAAAAAGGCAGGACTCAGAAGGCTTCTTTGAACAGGAAGGTTTTTAGGCCTCGCCGGAAAGTGTCCAAGGAGGGAGCAGTTTGTAAATCAAAAGGGAGGGAGTTCCATAAGGTTGGTGCCACTACTGAGAAGTCCCTATTTCTGGCCGCCGCCCCTCACACCTCCCTGGGCGACGGTACCTGCAAAAGGGCCTTCTCTGATGACCTAAGGAGACAAGCCGGACTATATAGAAGTAGACGGTCTCTCAAATATCCTGGTCCCAAGCCGTATAAGGTCAAAACCAGCACTTTGAATTGGGCCTGGAAACGAATCGGCAGCCAGTGCAGCCGTCGGAGGAGCGGCCCAACAGACTCGAACTGCCTACCTCCAATGACCACACAGGCCGCCGCATTCTGCACTAATTGCAGTTTCCGAACTGTCTTCAAGGGCAGCCCCACGTAGAGCGCGTTACAATAATCTAGTCGTGATGTCACCGTGGCATGGATCACCGTGGTCAGGTCTGCAGTTAAAAGTTACATCTCTTTTGGAAGTGCTATGATGTTGTTGAGTTAGCTGAGTATAACACTAGAATGCAGCTCTGTCCCCCGTGGTGGCCATTCTAGCTGTACTATAAGGTCAGGCTGCCTTGGCTATTCTTTGGCGAGTATCAATATTTACTATTATTTCAAATAGGACTGGGCACCGCACTTTACACATTCTTTTCTATATGAAAAAAATAGAGTTTCACAGCTGGGTCTCTGGTTTTGCACCTGCAGTTAATTGCATCCATATTCTTATGCCCACAAATCATTTTTGCTCTGAGCATCTGTTCCTTTGTGTTTATTTGCACTTCAGTGATGTAGGCTTAATTTCTCCCATTTTTATTTCATAACACACTAATGCTTGGTTTGTTTTTTGCTTAATGCTTTTTCTGCGGGTATTAGGGGATTGTGTTAAGGATGTAATTTACTATTTTGCGTGTACTTAGTGCTTCCTGCACATTTCCACAGCTGAGTAGATATAGTTAGAATGACATATCAACTGTGGAAATAACATGGAACAAAGGTAGCAACTATGAAATGACATGTTCTTTTCACACATGCTCCATCAGCTGCAGCTTTTGAATTCCACCAGCAGAGCACAAATGCCTTCATATCATAAACTCCTCTATAATTTAGTAAATTGAATGTTGACATATTTAAAAAGAACTGTCCATTGTTTTCAAGTGCCACAGAATTTTATTGTATATCCATAGGCATCCTTTTCTGGAAAACACATTCATATTTTGATCCTCAAAACAGACTGCAATCCTATACCCACTGATTTCAGCAGTAAGCCCCACTGAAAGCAATGGGATTTATTTCTGAGTAAACATGTTCTGAGTAAACACCATGAGCTGTGGTGGCTTAGTGGTTAAGACACTGAACTGCAGACTGGGAGGTAGGCAGGACAGTAGTTCGAGACCCGAGTGCCACGTGATGGTGTGAGCTACCGTCTTCGGCTCCAGCTCCTGCCGACCTATCAGTTTAAAAGCAAGAAATTGCAAGTAGATTAATAGGTACCGCCTTGGTGGGAAGGTAACAGCGTTCAGTGCGCCTCAGCGTTGAGTCATGCCGGCCACATGACCACGGAAACGTCTTTGGACATCGCTGGCTCTTCGGCTTTGAAAAAGAGATGAGCACCACCCCTAGAGTCAGTAACGACTGGCTTTTGAGCAAGTGAAACCTTTACCTAAACATGTATAGGATCAAATTGCATCATTGCGATCCTATGCAGTTATCTTTTGAACATGTGGGATTTTCTTGCAAGTAAACATGCACAGAATTAGACTTCATGTCCCATTGAACTCAGTGTAATTTACTTTAGAATATATTTGGGATGATGCTTTTAGTATTTATGCACTCAGCTTTACCATTGAAATCTATAGAATTTGGTACTTAATTTTAGTCAGATTTGTGTCATGTGAATTTCTGCTGTTTGAATTACTTTCCATATGTGTTTACGCCGTCACAAATGTAGAGCAGCAGAATTGCTCTTTACTGCCAAGCATAATGGCTATGCAGGAAACATTTAGCTCTTATGTGCCAAACATGATTTAGGAAATTCTTAAAACTGGAGATCATCATTGACTTTATAATCTTCTTATATAGTTTTTGCGATCTGTCCATTCAGTATAGACACCACACATCAACTGTGAGACATGAACCAGTCTGTCATTCAGCACATGATCCTTCTGGATGTGCTAAACTAGTTGTTCTGAAGCTTTGTTTTCTTTAGAGCCAATAAAATTGAGACGTGCCCCAAGACTAACCAAATTCTACTCATTTTCACTCCGAGTATGGGAGTGGGAAGAACAAAGAAGGAAAAAGAATGGACTGTACAGTCCTTTTGCATGCATGAATGCTTTGCATAATGCCCATTACTTATTCGATGCTCTCTGATAGAAGATCTCAAGGAAAAAGAAACTTGGATGAAAATTAGTGGATTGCAACATTAGTTTCCACTTCCCAGTATTGTTATTCAAGGCAGGGAGGCAAGGAGAGTGGCATATAAGCCACAGAGCTGCCTGAAGTTTGACATGGATGGATAGGGGCCTAGTCCCCTTCCTGACTCACAGCCCAATCCTATGTACTATAACTATCCGGCAGGTGGCCCAGAGGGCCGTCCGTTGGATCCCATGCTCGCTCCGGGCTACTCTGGAGTGGCTCGGAGGTCTACTCAGGGAAAGGGGATAAACGTTGACTGGGAGCGCTCAGTCCCCTTTCCCGGTGTTGGTCCCCTTTCCCCGGTGTAGAGCTGGGAAGGGATTTCCGCCAGCTAAATAGCCATGCTTGTGCTGTCAGTGTATTCCCATGGCCATTTGAAAAGAACCAATGCATTCCAAGGGCCATTTGCTGCCATTTTTAAAGCACATCTTCGTTATATATGAAGAGGCAGGCACTTGCTGCCCTCCTCCCGTCCCTTCTAGTTTAGCCTTAAGGCAGAACAAGTAAAACTAGTCTCAGGCATTTATTCTTTGGCTTTGAGTAGCCTCACCCCTAAACTGCTGGCTTTCCTCTTCCGAAACAGTCAAACGTGAGAGGGCAGAGCAGAGTGTGTGAGTGGATCAGTGTGGATGAGGTCAACTGTATTAGGCTACCACAATGAAGAGGAAGAAAAAGCCAGCGAGCCAGGTGCCTATGTGCTCCTGCAGGATGAAGGAGGATTAGGGAGCCTTCTGTACCTGTCAGGTGTGTTTCCCTGGCAGCAGATTTCCCTTAACAACAAAAGTCCCTTTTGTAATAGAAGAAACAATGCTGTTCCAGAGTGACAGATGTTATATATGTATAAAAAGCATGGTTTGCAGTGTTTTGGAACAGGTTAAAAGGATTGTCTACTATTCTATTGCTATTATATAACTGCAGGGGAAAAGTAGATATACCATGCTACTGTCTTTCATACAATGGTTCTGTTTTCACAATGCAGGAGTAACTTGCATTGGATGGATAATCTAGGAACCAGTTCAGTGAGGAATTGTTTGCTTGCTCCATCTAAGGTTGCCACCTGCTTCTGTGCATTTAACAGCCACACATGTTTGGTTTATAATAGAAGATGAACATGAACACATTTGGCAAGGTGCGATAACCTAAAAGCTGGAGCTGAATATGTACATATTCTGCAAGTGGACAAACAGCTCACCAAACATGAACCCACACACAGGTTAAGAACTGTTCTCCATATTTGTTTTTGATTTGTTTGTAACTCTCATTTCTACTGGAGATTTCAGAATGAACACAACTGGTTTGAAATAATGTACTACATTTATCTTTGTGATGTAGAGCTTGTGCCTTCCTATGAAAAGGCTGTGTACAAATGACACATGTGATGCCTTTAAAAAGAATGCCATCAGTAATGAGATCATCTGTCCAGCCAGTGTAACAAAGAAGTGTGTGCTAAGGATTGGTCTTGGGACCAGTGCTTTTCAATTTGTTCATAAATTACCTGAGTTGAGGGTAAGCATCAAGGTGGCCAAGCTTGTGGATGACACTAAACTTTTCCGAGATGGTGAAATCTAGAATGGATTGTGAAGAGCTCCAGAAGGATCTCTCCAAACTGGGGGAATGGGCAGCAAAATGGCAGATGCACTTCAATGTACGTAAGTGCAAAGTGATGCACATTGGCACAAGAAATCAAAATTTCACATACTGTATATGCTGATGGGTTCTGAACTGTCTGTGAAAGATCAGGGGAGATATATTGGGGTGGGGGTGGGGTGGATAGCTCAATGGAAGTGTCAACTAAGCAGTGGTGTTCCTTGGGGTGGTGGTGGGGGGACCCAGGATGAGGGGGCGTGACAATGGCAGCACCTTTTGGCGGCACGTCTTTGTCGCTTCCCTCCAATCACGGAGGAAAAAGCTGGAGGGGGGGGAACAAAGCTGGAACACAGGTCATGCGCTTCAGCTGATGAACTCAATTGCATCCCCTGTGCTCCAGCTGATGAGTGGAAAGGTGTTCAGGAGCTGAGTGCCTTTGCGCTCGTCAGCAAAGGCAGGTGAGCGGGGCATGCTGCATAGAGCTCATTGGTTGGAGAAGTGCATGTCCTGTCACGCTCCAGGTGATGATCAGAAAGTTGCTGAAGAAAGGCGCTCAGCACTTCTCCAGCTGATGAGCTCTATGCAGCATGCCCCATGCACCAGCCCTTTCTGACGAGTACAAAGGCACTCAGCTCCTGAGCGCTTTTCCACTCGTCAATTGGAGCATGGGGATGCACTCCAGTTTGTCGGCTGAAGCGCATGCCCCATGCTCCAGCTATTTCCTCCGCGATCGGAAGGGGGCAACAAAGTGAGGTGCGATGCTGGCACCAGAGGAGGGCGACAAAGATGAGCAGAAACCGCAGGATGTAGTGCACACCACAGGATGCAGTGCACACCCCGTTGGCATGGTTGCATCAGCGCTGGAAAGTTGGATAGGATTGGGCCCTAAGGCTGCAACCCTATAACACTTACCTGGAAGTATGTTCACTTGAACTCAATGGGACTTGTTTATGAGTAGACATTCATAGGCTTGTGTAATATTTACCAGTTCCATTCTAGAAGTTTGTCTGGAAGTCGGAATATATATAAATAGAAATGGACAACTCTTGCCAGTCTAGTGCTTTCACACCTGTGCAAAAGCACGAGAATGGATGGACTGTGCCTGCATGAAAGTGCTGATGTGGCCATCTGTAACATAGATGTCTGTAACACGGGGACCCAGTGTATTTTCTTGGCGCCCAAAAGACATTAAGGTGAGTCCCAGGTGAGTGCACCTACGGGAATAATTCAACAGACAGAGAAGACCCTCTTGCCAGTCACCACCTACCTCACTTCAGATGGCGAGGGTACTCAAAGGCTTCCAGAGATTATCTCATTGCATAGGCAGAGTGATATGGGACTCAAAGACTACGAGCCCACCCTTTAGTGACTGAAATGCTATAGGTTCAATTCACCTTTTCAGGGTTGTTTCTGCTTTGTCATCACTAAATATTATATTTCTTCTAGCCAGTCATGTTCTATGAACTAAGTAAACTATATGTGGGTAGTGACATCTTGCATTCAATGCAGTGAACTAGCTCATTTTTTCAGGAATGTGTATAAACCAGTGGAACTAAGCTGCCAAAATCCAGCCCTATAGATAATGACTGGTTTTAAGTGTCCAGCTGCCTGTATATTAATGAACATGGCTTTCTTTCTCTTCCTGTAATGAATGCAGAATGTCAAGAGACTGAAACTGCACGTTGAAGAGCTATTTTTTTAATATTAAATTTTAGAAGTCTTAAAAGCAATTTGGTCTTAAATTTTAAGACCAAAGTTTAGAACTTTGGTCTTAAAAAGAAAACGTTTGAGCAATTAAACTTGTGTTCTTTTCAGAATTAATAAAGTGTAATTACCGGTAACTCTGCGATCCTGTGTATGTTTATTCAGAAGTAAGTCCTACTGAGTTCAATGAGACTTACTCCCAGGAAAGTGTGTGTAGGAATATGGCCTGAGACTGCAATCCTTGGCATACTTAAGTGGAAATAGGTCCCACTGAATCCAATGGGACCTCAATGTAAAATATACATAGGTTTGGGCTGTATTTAAGAACCAGTAAAACATATGTATGTACTTCTGTGTGCATTCAGGTTCTTAGGAAACTCAGAATCTGAGAGCTTGATACTTTCCAACATTTCATAGTTGACAATAGGGATATCCTTACATACTTCTAACATCCCTGTTTTTACACCAAGGTTTAGTGCCCCCAGATTACACATCATTCTTCAGAGGCGAATCTAGGGCGGAGCAAGCGGAGCACCCGCTCCGGGCGCCATCGCCCGAAGGGCGCCCCACCCGCGAGTCGGACTCGGGTCTCCGAGTCCGAGACTCGAGTCCGAGTCCGAGTTGGACTCGGAGAGTCGAGTCCGAGTCGGAGACTCGAGTCTCCGAGTCCGACTCGAGTCTCCGCCCCCTCAATCGGGAGAGCCGGCTCGGGGACGTCTTCCCCGGCCGGCTGCCCGGGGCCTTCTAAGGAAGGCCCGCGTGAGAACGGTATTTATACCGTTCTTTTTGCGCATGCACAGACTGTTACTGAGGAAAAAAGGCTGCCCTTTTCCCTCAGTAACAGTCTGAGCATGCGCAAAAAGAACGGTATAAATACCGTTCTCGCGCGGGCCTTCCTTAGAAGGCCCCGGGCAGCCGGCCGGGGAAGACGTCCCCGAGCCGGCTCTCCCGATTGAGGGGGGGTGCCGGGTCGCCCCTCCGGAGCGGCCGCGGCGATAGGGGCGGCAACCCCCCTTGCTCTGGGCGCCAACAGAGGCAGTGACGCTTCTTCACCACTTGCTGAATATTAAACTGACTGCAACAGTTTACTTTTAAAAAAAGAAGTATTTCCTTTGCTGCTTTGATGAACCCAGGCTCTCACCCCAACATATGACTAATTCCGATCTCTCAGGTCACCCCCCCATTTATCAATAATACTGAATACCTGATTGATTGTCTATAGAATAGCTGCATCTCAAACTCACTCAGCAATGTTGTTATTCACATAGGTAGTTGTGTGTGGATGGGGGAAGAGACAGAAGGAAAGCAGTGTACTGGCATTTTCCATCCATATATGTCTATTTACATATATGTGCTGTACAGTCAAGATATATCTGCCCCCCCCCAATTCAGGGCCAAAATATATGTAACATGGGAATCAATGTCCTTTTCTTGATGTCTTTTTCTTCTTCAAAAAGCAGTTGGAGTGAGGGTTGATTTGCATTGAGGCCATAATGTTGGGGACGGGTTCCCCCAAATAAATCCTTTCATCCAGTGCTTATTGCCAAATTTAAATCACTCCTGAACAGAGGTCTAGCTAGCCTCTGTGGCACACAACCCTGCGCGTAACATCACAAGCCCCACCCCACCGGTGGCCCCGCCCCTGCCACGTTGCGGCTAAAAACGTCCCCCCGGTGGTTTTTCGCTGGATTTATGCTCCGAGGAGCCCGGGCGGGCAGACCCATCCTCCAAGCCATGCGGCCGTTTTTTGACCGCTGCTGTGGAACGATTGATGCCCCTGCCCCCGCCCCCCTCGTCGCCCCTCCGCCCCCCTCCAGCCACCGCTTCTGCTCCTGGCTCACAAAAAATTACTATGCTGTGTTTTCCCCTCTGTGGTTAAGAGCTGCCTTTGGGGAGAGTAGCAGAATTTAAATTGAAGCATGGGGAAAAGGGTGAAACCCTCCTGCACCAGGGACCCAATCTATATCAGGGGGCCAGCAGCTCCATTTGGAAATAGAATAAGATGTTGGGAATTCCAATCACAGCAATTACCTGATATCTAGGTTGACCCACAGAGTTGACATTTAGAGATCTGGAGGAAGGGGATAAACCTGAAAAAATGTACTGTATATGTCAGGGGTGGCCAAATTTGTTTAAAGTAAGAGACACATATGATAAACTTCAGATGTTTCAGTGCTGCAATATTTAAGAAGCCTTTAAATTCTTAAATATATTTACTCATCATGAACATTAAACTTATGTTTTAATCCACTGGACTCTCAGTTTATACCTGATAAATAATTATAAAGCTTGAACATTTCTTATTTACCTTTTATATTAATTGTGTGATGCAAAAAGGAGCTCAGCCAACATATTTCCGAGAGCCGCACATAATATGTCAAAGAGCCACATGTGGCTCAGGAACCACAGTTTGGCCACCCCTGGTATATGAACTTTTTTAAAAAGACATCTCACATCTTTCAAAAAGAATGAAATAATAAGAATGTTTTCTCAGGGATAAGCACCAGAAACTAGGGACATCTGGAGCATAGGGTGGTTAGATAGTAGGTTCAATTTCTTGAGGTATAGAGAAACAAAATTAGAAATCCATTCAAAATGTACCAACGCATGGAAATGCTTCCATTGTATCTAGGCCTTCCCCAAATTTCCCACACCACAGTTTGGAACTGCATAATATTGTATATATTTTACATATAGCTCCTCCCCCCATACATTCTTAAGTGGTAAATAATAATAATAATAATAACGTTCCAAATCCACGTTAAATACAAACATGATGGGATGGATAGAGGCAGGATTGCCAACTTTTGCATTTGTCTTGCTTCCACGCCTTTAACAGCAGCCTGCTACCCACCTTTAGCAGCTGAAGCTTTTCCCATCAATTGCTTCCATAGCAGGAAGAAAACCTGACCTGTTCAGTTCCTGCATGTCCAGCTTAAAAGCATGACAGCTGGACCAGTAAATAGGTGGACAGCCTGGAAGCAGCAAGACATAAAAGCAGGGCACAAAAAGAGCCACTGAAAAAGTGGAATAGACCTAATCAAGCTGAAAGAATAAAATCTGAAATAAAGTTAAGAAGAAATAACACTTTCTTTTTTGCTGCACATAATCAGCTCACGCTTTCCTGCGGACACAGGTGTAGAAGCTTTCTTTGCTGTGACTTCTTGTGGCCCCTGGGCTCTCAGGAGCTTAATACTGCCAGCACCTGATTGTCTCCTCAGCATGTAAAATCAGTGATTAGTCATCAGGAAGAATTGTTACAGCCTTGATATCATTGCCACAACCCAGGGAGCCTTGATTGTCATTTTTTTTCAATTGTTTCTGTTGCTCTGTTTTTTCTTTTTCAAAACTTTAGATCCAAAATTCCCTAGCAAAGCAATCTCTAGATCTTTTCTCTTGAATAGGTAAGGACAGACAGACAATCTATTAGTTGAATGGGGGGGGGGGGGGGAAACGAACATTGAGGTTTTCTGCAGTTACATTAAGTCCAAACTGATTCAAAAATGAAGAGCAGCCATCATATCGTTGCCCTCTGGTGGTGCAGTTTGGTAGTTTGAAACTGGTCATCACAAATGAAAAGAAGGAAAGCTGCATCAGATACAACCATGAGATCACTGGAACCCCCGCCCCCCACCTTTTGGTTTGAAATTAGTTAGACAAGTTCCCTGGTGGAGAAATTAAATCTTTCAGTGCAATCAGGATTTTGTTCAACTGAATTTCTTTTCAATAATATGCAACCATATTTGAATTTTTTTGCTCATACCTTTTTGTCACATATTAATACCGTATTGGTCTGAGTATAAGACTCACTTTTTTCTCCTAATTTAAGTTTTTAAACTAGGGGTGCGTCTTATAATCAGGCTGTTGCAATTTAATGCCAGTAATTTAATTAAAAATTTTTAATAGCACCAAACTTTAAGGGTGCGTCTTATAATCAGGTGCGTCTTATACTCGGGACAATACGGTATATAACTTGGCTTGCCATTCTACCACTTACTCTGTTTAATGCATCCAGAGGTTCTCTGACATTTGAAATTATTATATCTGCTATATTACGATATCATCCACATTTGCTGCTGCATCCATAGTTTGAAGAAGAGAGCACAAAAAACTTTTGGCAGGTTGTAACATTTCAAAACTCCAACTATATGACATTAAAAAGGACCTGCTCGGAAGCGCCGCATGGCTGGAAAAAAGCGCTTTTTTCTCCTTTTGGGGGTGCACTTTTGGGGAGGGGTATGCAGGGGTACGCAGGGCTTGGGGGGAATCGGGGGTGCTTGGGGGTAGGACAGGGGGTACGCGGGAGGGAAAAGGTTGACTGACACTGCCCTAGAACTGACTCTTTTCTTGGAAAGGGACTTTTGTTACTAAGGAGATTTTGCAGTCTGCTGCTGCTAGGGTCATCATTGTATGGTAACACAGGTAACACAGTGTTACCCTTGCAAGGGAATCGATGGCAGGAAAAGTTTCACCTGTGTGTGGGAGCCTCAGCCTGGCACACAAGAGGACCTGCAAGAAAGGCGGCAACCTTACATCTATTTGTGAATGAGAAGTGAAGGAAGACAAAAGGTCACTGGAAGTGCCTTTTCTGCGTGGAAGGACCTGTGCCAGCAGAGTACCCTAGCAGGTTCGGCAGCAAACATTTGAAACCACACAAGGGAGCAGCAATGAATCCAGCAGCCACTAAGGGCCTAAGAAGACCTTGCATCAGAACTGCTGGCTCTTTCATCACATTGTTCTGTCAATAGGAATACGGACTAAGCTGATAAACTGATGCAAGAGCACTTACAACGCTGGTAGCAAGGGAGTTTGTCACCCCTCCGGGAAAGAGCAGACAGAGAGGGGAAGTTTATAAACAAAATAGCCTTTAGGCTCAGAAAGAACAAAGTGGAGAAACAGATTGTGAAAGGAGAATTGGCACAACAGGAAGGAAATATAAATATTGTTTTCCTGTCCAGCCCTCTTGTTTCATGACTAGTTTTCATGATTGTAAACAGACGATATACTTTGTGGCTTCAGTTTGGTAAAATAAGATCATGCAAGTACAGGGGAGATTTCACACCTACGGTAAGTCTTGATGGGGTGGAGGAGAAAGGAAAGTTCATCATTTCCCATGAAAGGTTATGATGTCTGAGTTATGATGTCTGAGCTACAGTGTTAGATGTAACTTACAAACACCTCTTGAGTGGAAATGATACCAAATTTCGGGGCGCAATCCTAGAAGTTACGCCAGCGACGGAACGAGCGTTCCATCACCGGGAGACATTGCGAACATGCCAAAACGCACGTTCGCTATGCCTCGGGACGGGAGTACCTTCGGCCTCCCTCACTCCGGCATCAGACCAGGACACAGATGGCGGCAGATGGTAAGTGCTCCGTCGCCGGCCATGTGGGCGGTCCGGCTGGGCGAGGGAGGGGGGGCCATTGGCCTAGCCGGCCCGGGAGGGGACAGGGGGTGACCTCGGCCATATCCCCATCCCCACTGGGCTGGCTAGGCCTTTACACGGCCTCCTCTACTTCCGCCAGCTATTTAGCTGGCAGAAATCCAAGGAGGCTGATCGGGCTGGCCAGGAGTTACACCCGGGGAAGGGGACGAGTGTCCCCTTCCCTGAGTAGACCTCCAGCCCGGCGTGCACTGGGCAGCCCATGCACAGGATCCGGCTGGCGGCCCTGGGTCGCCCGCCGGATCCTTACGGTGGATTGCGCTGTTCACTGCCAAGTAGAATGCAGCTGAGACACTACCAGGGCCTTAGCAAACTTCCTATCTTGGCTGTTACTGGAAAAATGGTGGTGGGAGGGCTGAAAAATATCTGGTAGGCCACCATCTCTGTTTGAAGTGTTGCGCATTTTGGCTTCATGGGTTACAAGCTGCACAAACCTGATGTTCATCAACATTTGAAAAACCTTTGCTAGAAGTCGTTGCCCCTCTTGTGAAAATCCCTGGACATTTGCAAGCTAATGATGGTAAGGTGTCAGGCTGCAAGCCTGCAAATTCTTTATGAACATTTTTTTGCTGGATATTTAGTATTAGTAGACCCAGAAAGAGTGAAGCGGCTGGGCCAAAGCCAATAGGACGTCCAGCTGTGGATGTGTCTGAGGTTGAAAGGAAAATCCAATGCTGCAAGGAGCAATACTGCTTAGGAACATGGAATGTGAGGTCTATGAACCAAGGCAAGCTGGATGTGGTCAAAAATGAGATGATAAGATTGAACATTGACATCTTGGGAATCAGCGAACTAAAATGGACGGGCATGGGCGAATTTAATTCAGGTGACCATCATATCTACTACTGTGGGCATGAATCCCTTAGAAGAAATGGAGTAGCCCTCATAGTCAATAAAAGAGTGGGAAAGGCAGCACTGGGGTGCAACCTCAAAAACGACAGAATGATTTCAGTTCGAATCCAAGGCAAACCATTCAACATTACAGTAATCCAAGTGTATGCCCCAACCACTGATGCCGAAGAAGATGAAGTTGACCGGTTCTATGAAGACCTACAACACCTTCTAGAACTAGCACCCAAAAAAGATGTCCTTTACATCATAGGAGACTGGAATGCTAAAGTCGGAAATCAAGAAATAAACGGAACAACAGGCAAGTTTGGCCTTGGAGCGCAAAATGAAGCAGGGCAAAGGCTAACGGAGTTCTGTCAAGAGAACACGCTGGTCATAGCAAACACTCTTTTCCAACAACACAAGAGGCGACTCTACACATGGACATCACCAGATGGTCAATACCGAAACCAGATAGATTATGTGCTTTGCAGCCAAAGATGGAGAAGCTCTATACAATCAGTAAAAACAAGACCTGGAGCTGACTGTGGCTCAGATCATGAGCTTCTTATTGCAAAATTCAGACTTAAACTGAAGAATGTAGGGAACACCACTAGACCAGTCAGATATGACCTAAACCATATCCCTTATGAGTATACAGTGGAGGTGAAGAATAGATTTAGGGCATTAGACCTGGTAGACAGAGTGCCTGAAGAACTATGGACGGAAGTTCGTAACATTGTACAGGAGGCAGCAACTAAAACCATCCCAAAGAAAAAGAAATGCAAGAAAGCAAAGTGGCTGTCAGATGAGGCTTTACAAATAGCTGTGGAAAGAAGGAATGCAAAAAGCAAGGGTGAAAGGGAAAGATATAAACAACTGAATGCAGAGTTCCAGAGAATAGCAAGGAGAGATAAGAAGGCCTTCTTAAATGAACAATGCAAGGAAATCGAGGAAAACAACAGAATGGGGAGGACTAGAGATCTCTTCAAGAAAATTGGAGATATCAAGGGAACGTTTTGTGCAAAGATGGGCATGATAAAGGACAAAAAAGGCAAGGACCTAACAGAAGCAGACGAGATTAAGAAGAGATGGCAAGAATACACAGAAGAACTATACAAGAAAGATCTTAATGTTCCTGATGACCACGCTGGTGTGGTCACTGACCCAGAGCCGGACATCCTAGAGAGTGAAGTCAAGTGGGCCTTAGGTAGCATTACTAACAACAAAGCTAGTGGAGATGATAATATCCCAGCTGAGCTACTTAAAATCCTAAATGATGATGCTGTGAAAGTGCTGCACTCAATATGCCAACAAATTTGGAAAACTCAGCAGTGGCCAAAGGATTGGAAAAGGTCAGTTTACGTTCCAATTCCAAAGAAGGGCAGTGCCAAAGAGTGTTCAAACTACCGTACAATTGCACTCATTTCACATGCTAGCAAGGTTATGCTCAAAATCCTACAAGCTAGGCTTCAGCAGTACGTGGACCGAGAACTACCGGACGTACAAGCTGGGTTTCGAAGAGGCAGAGGAACTAGAGATCAAATTGCCAACATGCGGTGGATCATGGAGAAAGCACGAGAGTTCCAAAAAAACACCTACTTCTGCTTCATTGACTATGCAAAAGCCTTTGATTGTGTGGATCACAACAAACTGTGGCAAATTCTTAAAGAGATGGGGGTACCAGACCACCTTACCTGTCTCCTGAGAAACCTATATGCGGGTCAAGAAGCAACAGTTCGAACCGGCCATGGAACAACTGATTGGTTCAAAATTGGGAAGGGAGTACGGCAAGGCTGTATATTGTCACCCTGCTTATTTAACTTATATGCAGAGTACATTATGAGAAATGCAGGGCTGAATGAATCACAAGCCGGAATCAAGATTGCCGGGAGAAATATCAACAACCTCAGATATGCAGACGATACCACCCTAATGGCAGAAAGTGAAGAAGAACTAAAGAGCCTCTTGATGAGAGTGAAAGAGGAGAGTGCAAAAGTTGGCTTGAAACTCAACATTAATAAAACTAAGATCATGGCATCGGGTCCCATCAATTCTTGGCAAAGAGAAGGGGCAGAAATGGAAGCAGTAACAGATTTTACTTTTCTGGGTTCCAAGATCACTGCAGACGGAGACAGCAGCCATGAAATTAAAAGACGCTTACTCCTTGGAAGGAAAGCTATGGCAAACTTAGACAGCATAATAAAAAGCAGAGATATCACCATGCCAACAAAAGTTCGTATAGTCAGGGCGATGGTGTTCCCAGTAGCAATGTATGGTTGCGAGAGTTGGACCATAAGGAAGGCTGAGCGCCGAAGAATAGATGCTTTTGAACTGTGGTGCTGGAGAAGACTCCTGAGAGTCCCTTGGACTGCTAGGAGATCAAATCAGTCAATTCTAAATGAAATCAAGCCTGACTGTTCCCTGGAAGGACAGGTACTAAGGCTGAAACTCAAATATTTTGGCCACCTAATGCGAAGAGAGGACTCTCTGGAGAAGACTCTGATGCTGGGAAAGATTGAAGGCAAAAGGAGAAGGGGAAGGCAAAGGATGAGATGGTTAGACAGCATCACCGATGCAACAAACATGAAAATGAGCGAACTCAGGAAGATAGTGGAGGACAGGAAGGCCTGGCGGGATATGGTTCATGGGATCACGAAGGGTCGGACACGACTTAACGACTGAACAACAACAACAACAAACCGTATTTCTAGAAGGGTCACGGTGGCTTAGTGGTTAAGATGCTGAACTGCAGATCAGAAGGTTGGTAGGTTGATAGGACAGCCGTTCAAAACCCAAGTGCTGCGTGACAGAGTGAGCTCCCATCTCCAGTCCCAGCTCCTGTCAACCTAGCAGTTCGAAAGCAAGGAGATAAATAGGTACCACTGCAGCAGGAAGGTAACAGTGCTCCGTTAGTCATGCCGGCCACATGACCACGGAAGTGTCTTTGGACAGCGCTGGCTCTTTGACCTTAGAAACAGAGATGAGTACCGCACCCTAGAGTCAAAAACGACTGGCTTTCGAGCAGGGGATACCTTTACTTTTTAACCATATTTCTGCTTCCAGGTATCCCACATATGAAATTGTTGTGCCATTTCTAACAAGTTTCATTAGTTGGGCATGCCACGGACAGCTGAGCCCTAAGACATTAATACTGCATACAGTAGTGGTGGTGCAACCCAGAGTGCTGCCTGATGCCATCTCAGGTCTACCGCCTTGACACCCCTACACCTGCTTCAGTCTCCGCCCTGTTCCAGCCACTACCCCCCACATCAACTTACCAGCACTGGGTCGCCTTCAGAGGCTGCTGGTGTGTGCAGCTGTGGCCACTTGCTGCTGCTTCAGTGACCCGGCTGCGCAGAAAGGCGTGCTGCTTTTCGTGACCTCTGTAAGGCACGTTCTGGCAGTGCAGCAGGACCATAGGATTAGGCCTTGTGTTGTATTCCTGCTTTCCATCTGTCTCTGCTATGGCCTTCGAACCATGTTTGCTGTGCCAGTTATTGTAGTCAGCAGAAGCAGATTTGATGGTATAGTCTACTCTTATGATTTACAGTAGAGGTTGAGATGGATGAAATTGAAAACTGGGAATTATTATTATCACAGATTCAGAACAAATGCATTAATAACTGTATAGTACTATCTTTCCCCAATATTAACTAATCTGGAGTGCTCTCTCATTATCCTCCTGCCATAACTTCATCACCTGCTTCCAAGGACAACAACTGCAAAGTGCTGGTATCACTCAACTAGCTCCTCCTCCCTCGCTCCAAAAGCTAAGCCAGGGCACTTTATGCTGCTTCTCAGGAACTGGAGCTGGCAGAATGCCCTGATGTGTTGGCCAGGAAAGGACAGGTGGCCAAGCTCCTGATATTTACATGTAGCCCCATCAAAACAGAGAGTTCTACTGCTTGCTACCACAGGGGCATCGTGTGGGGCATTTTTTCCACTGTTGTGCTTGTGTCTTTGCATACAGAGGCCTGAGCAACTGCTTAGGGTACATTACAGCTTTGGACTGTTTAGGTTCCTAATTCAAGATTTGGATCTCCTGACAGCTAAAAATAAAGCTGGGAAAACCGGTTAATGAATCTTTTAAAATCCTTTCATTAATTCACAGTGCAATCCTATCCAACTTACACCACCGGTGTAACCAGCGGGGGAGGGCAGGACGGGAGGCTTTGGAGTGGAGTGGAGATTTAAATCCCCTTTGAACCCCCCCCCCTTTGGAGGGGATTTGAATCCCCTTTCCGGTCTGGGGCCTCCTGTTCTCGTTGCACCGCTGGTTACACCAGTGGTGTAAATTGGATAGAATTACGCTGTCAGATGATGCTCCTTAATGGGTAAGAGCAAAACCGTTAAGGCATTTCATATTGACATATTTAACGGTTAACAAATTATGTATGTATGTTCTAATCTTGATTTTAGAACCTGCAATTTTTGCATGTTCTAACCTCCATTGATTTATACCAGCCCTCTTACAAAACTTGTAATTCCATAATAAATCTGGACAGACCCTTCACAATTTGATCAGCACGAGAAATGCATTCCTGTGAGATTGCTCATATCCTGGGTTCCAAACCAGACCAGACACTTGTCCCAGGTTGGGTTTATGTAGATTGCTTTGTCCACCTGAAACATCCAAAATGCCCCTGTCATTGTCTTCATTCAATTCAGTGGTCCCTGTGTTCCGGTAAGCCCACCACTTTCTTTGCCTGCTTAAGTGAGTCTGCATGTTTCATACTCATAAACTGGAAGCCCAAACATAAAATAAACAAAGAATAACCAAATACCCCAATATCCATTATGAAACTGTGGAAGCTTCAAAGCAGTTTTCCATTTAGTGCCACTAGAGGTCAATATATGTATAAAAATAGCATCTTCGACTCTTGTCGACAATTCAGAAACAAGCAAATGTGGGTCAAACTATACATTACTTTAAGCCCATCATTAAGAGAGGAACTTAAAAACTGAACAGACCTCTTTGTCCAAACAAAGTGGCTGCACACCAGGGAAGGCCCTAATGTGGATAGGACTACAGCATGCAGGGAGAGTGGTTAGCACTTTCCCCCTGCACTGTTTTCCTGTAGAAAATCAACCCTGATGCAGCTATTTTGAGTCTGTCTTTTAATGATGAGCTAAATGTAATGTGTCTTTTGGCCCTGTGAGAGCCCTGTATGAAGACATGATTGTTACCTATAAGATACTCATAGCTTCCTAGATTACACTTAATATTTAAGCTTGGGAGGTCAGACGCGAGTCCGCAACACTACAAACAGCGGTAAGAGGCTCAGGGTGAATGGGTGAGCTTTTTCAAGCGCGTGAAAAATATGGGCTGGAGCTCTACTTGCTGAGCCTCCTAGTGTTGTTTGTAGTGTTGCGTCATGGTCTCAGTGCTGGGCGGGGGGCAGGGTGTCTCCTGGAAGCCACACGTACCACTAGATCACACATACCACTAGACAACAGTTTAAGTACCACCAGTTGAGAAACACTGCTTTAATTCAAACCACCACATATTTTCCCCCACATTGTCTATCAGTGCAATTATTTTTTAAGAAATGAATTCCAGAAATCATCCTTGGAAATGTACAGTATATCTATTCAGGAGTAAGTTCCATTAAGTTCAATAGGGCTTACTAGGGTAAGTGTGTATAGGATTGCAGCCTTAGATTGAATCCTGTACACACTTTCCTGGGAGTAAGCTACACTGAAGTAAGTAGTCCAGTAAATATGCACTGTTAATTATGGAACTCCCCAAGTTGCTGTTGTAGGGAAAAAAAGGTTGGAGCCAATAGAAGCTTTCTCTGAGGGCAAATAGCACCCATGAGACCCCTCAATCCAGACTGGGATCATAGTGGCGGATAGAGTTAAAACCCTCCCTTCTTTTCTTAATCCAGAATTGAACCCCTTGTGTGTGCTATTTATGGAGTGGGGGAGTAACTGCACCAGGCAGTGGCATCACTGGAGGTGAGGCGGAACGCTACGTTCCGCACCGCGCTGACCTCTGTTACTCACCAGCACGAGGTGGCCCCGCCTCTTCGCCTTCAGAGCCATTCAGTGGGACAAAGGCAACACGCAGGAGACTCCCTATGCATTGCCTTCGCCGCACTGAATAGCTCTGAAGGCGAGGGGGCAGGGCCGCCTTGTGCCCGTGAGTAACGGAGGTCAGTGCACTGCGGAACGTAGCGTTCCACCCCACCTCCAGCAATGCCACTGGCACCAGGGCCAATGATATGACCAAAGTCATGTCTAGTTTGGCCCCTTGATAAGCTGAATGTAGAAGGCTAACTCTGGGATTCAGGTGCTTGTAAAATGCTGTTGGAGCGCTTTTTGCAACTGGTGCTGACTGCTTTACAATTACGTAGATATTAGCAAGAATGGGATGGATCCTAATTTTGGGGACATCTGAATTACAGATGGACAAATGTTTTCTAAGCTGGAATTTGTTCTCTTTGGTAATGCTGAATCAAACAACTGAAATTTGTTTTTTTAATTATTCTTTGGAAATTAACCTCTGAGACTGAGAAATAAGTTTTTGAATTACAGTTGGCTGGTTTTTTGGGCTTTTAGAAGAATAAGACAAAAATGTCCAACTGGCAGTGGCAGCTGGTAGACCAACTCTGTCCTCTAGGCATCTATCTGTGGTCCTTGACAGCTCTACCAAAGTTCAAACAAGATGTAGTAAAAATTTCCTTGTAAGAAAAAGAAGCAGTGCAACTTGTGTGTGTGTTCATATAAGTACGATTGTGCAGCTAACCTATGCCTTAAATATTTAAAATGCAGCACGAGAGGGATATTTAGGGAAGCGCATGTGTTCCTTAGCATCCCTGAATCATTCTCATACCATTTATGCACATGTGTTCCATAATGCCATTAATGCCAAGTAACACCAGCATTTTGATTTTCACTTCTTGCTGTTCAGTCAGTCACACAGTCGAGTCCGACCCTTCATGACCTCATGGACCATGTCACCCCAGGCCCTTCTGTCTTCCACTGTCCTCTGAAGTGTGCTCGATTTCATGTTTGTTGCCTCAATGACACTAACCATCTTTGCTGTCCTTCTTTTACCTTCAATCTTTCCCAGCATGATTTTCACTACTGACTTTCTAATTACATTAAACCAAATGCAGTTACGATGGTATAGCTAACTGGGCAAGAGGCACTTTTCACTTGGTGCTCCTCTTATATTTTTTTAGCAGGGGGAGAGTAACTGCCCCCTTTCACCCCAACACAGTGTCTTTTCTGGTGGCTGTTGCTGGTGGTGTTTTGCATCTTTTGGGACAGGGAGCCATTTAATCATTTGATTTTGTCTGTAAATACTGATGATGATGATGATGATGATGATGATGATAATAATATCCGGAATAGCATGTGGGAATGCCATGTGCAAACCCTATTAAGAAGTAGATTAAAATGCTAGACGATGCTATCCCAGAATGGCATGGTAATGCCAATTTATTATGTGAAGTGGATTGTTCTTGTTCAGACATACAGTACAGTCATTGGCCATCTCTGAGATGAGATGCTGTAATTATCCTGTAGTGTACAACACTGTTTGGTTGCAAGTTGGATCACTTGTCTTTCCTGATTTTTATTCTGTCTGCATCCTCTCATGCCACACTGAATCCTGGTCCAAAGGGTTTCCTGACCTGTAGGAGGGACTTTGGTGGTGGTGCTAGAGGTGCTGCAGTGGGAAGGACTAGAAAAATGCAGTGTGCTAGTGGTGTCCCATTGGATTCTGATCAGTGGATGATTTTAATAAAGCAAGGAAAAAATGAATATACAAGAAATGGACAAAGGACAGGGTTATTTCTTCATGACAAAATTGTGGAATTCAAATATTTGTAGGAAGCTCAAGTAGTCAAGCTATGCCTTTGGCCAATAAGCCATACGACCCACTGCATAATTGTGGCATAAATACAACAGGGAGCCAATGTGATGTAATGACTAGAGAGTTGTTGGTAGACCAGAGAGGCCTGAGTTCAAATCCTGCCATGAAGCTCACTGAGTGATATCATCTCTCGGTCTAACCTACCTCACAAGGTTGTCATGAGGATGAAGTAGGGGAGAGCACCTCCCTTAGGGAGGGAATAAAGGAGGCCACCTGAACTCCTTGAAGAAAGACTGAGATAAATATATAATAAACACATAACAATGAGGAAGTGTTTTGCATCTGCTCTCACCAGACTGCGAGGAACTTACTCCCACAGGGTGGCGCTATAAACCAACATGTTAGGAATAGGAAATGTGGCTGGGATATGTTCATGGCTAGTGGCAGCTGATGGTTGCACAGCTCAGTCAAGGATATGAAAAAATGAGAGCCTGGCAAAGTCTGAATAGTTTCCCACCCCCTCTGGGCCTCTTTACAAACGCTACAGTGGTTTACTGCCATCGCTATTTTCTTCCGGAGTCCTGGTTTTACATCCTGGCTTTAGCGCATAAATGGAAGCATCATGGGTGGTCTCTTTCTACTAGGTTCCTCCATTCATGCATGTCATGAAAAAATTATGCAGCTTGGCAGGGACAGGATTAGAAGGGACCAAGAGGCCAAAGTTGAAGATAAATGTGAATTGGCATAGAAGGGCGACAGAAACGTGCACAACACCTGTTCTCACATAGCCAAAGCACTTCACCCTTAGCAGCAGCAACTTCGGAGACCATTCTCCATCTTCTTCCATTTGTCATCTGTGCCAAATGAAACCCTCTTGAGAACCCTATAACTTGTACCATGAGCTGCAAATTCATTGACCAGAAATACAATATATTGTTCAACTGTACAATTGGGATTTTGATGGTTCCAGTATATGATACATTATTTCCATATAGCTTTAGAGTTCAACAGGTTGCTTCTCTTTTAAGAGTCATTTCTCATCCTCCCCCCTTTTCAAACTTCGTATTTTTTTCAGGACAATATTTGTGTTGATGAATGTAGTTTATTACAACGTGTAGGGATGAAAATGAAATAATAAAGGGGGGAGGTAATATGGGGTTAATGAAATGTGCAAGTTGGCATAAATTTTCAACTTATGTTGAAAAGAAATATGGCTTATGGCTGGGTGTATAAATGGGCATTGCAAAGAGTCTAGTTCAGAGGTTCTCAACCTTTGGAGGCCTGGGTACCCCCTATCACGGTCCAATTTTCTGAAGTACCCCCTTCTAATTAACTGCTACTTAATTGGATTAATCAATTAATTAATTAGGTAATTAATCGTTACATAAAAAAGTACTAAAACAATTTTAAATGTGAAAAAATGTCTTATTTAACTCTCTCTCTCTCTCTCTCTCTCTCTCTCTCTCTCTCTCTCTCTCTCTCTCTCTCTCTCTCTCTCTCTCGTGTGTGTGTGTGTGTGTGAGGGACACACATGCAAGGATCTCTTTTTTTCTCCAAGTCACACTTCCCAAAATCAGCTCCTCCCCACCCCACCGAAGTACATTTTCCAAAGTACAAAAATAAGCCCAAAACCAAAATCAGAGACAGAAGGGCTCCAAAAATAATTACAATTTAAAATCCATGTTAATTAACACTTAATTAGCTGCTGATGGGGCAGATAAGGGGCAGGGCTTGGCGTACCCCCAGCAAGAGGTCCGCATACCCCTAGGGGTACCCGTACCACAGGTTGAGAACCTCTGGTCTAGTTCATCTTTTGCATTTCTAGTTCCTCAAGGAAAGGAGACAATTTTTTTTCCAATAGTCATCTTTGTATTTGGGGATGGATATTGCTTTCAGTTGCAGTTATCATTTGTAAAATATCAGTTAACTTCTTTCTGAGCATCAGTTCACAGAGGATGATCCCCCCCGCCCAAATAATTGTAGCAGCAACCAACAAGTTCTGTCCAAATTTTGAATAGGTTGACTGCACTGGTATCTCCCTGGATATATTATCCATTATTATTATGATTAATATTAATATTTAAATACTGCTTTTCAACAAGAGTAGTTCACAAAGCGGTTTACATAGCTGGATAAATAAATAAATAAATGGTTCAGTGTCTCCAAAGGGCTCACAATCTAAAAAACACACTCAAGAGAGACACCAGTAACAACCACTGAAAAAGACTCCATGCTGTGGTGTGGAGGGAATTTTATATCCAAGTATCCTAATTGATTATTATAGTTGACTTTTCCCAGTAGGATTAAATCTTTTCTAATTTCCGTTATCTGCATCCAAAATCTTCTTATTAAAAATACCACCCTCTGTCTGAACATGTATAGGTATTTACTATCTAGCTGGTGATACCAGTCGTGGGAAGAAAAAGAATAGGATTCTTTATTTTATGTAGTACCTTTTTCTCCCACCCTTCGTCCCAGGACCTGAGACGCAGTGCATGGCTGTCTTCCATTTTATCCTCACAACAATCCTGCGAGACAAGCTCTGTTCAGCTGAGGAACGGTGACTCATCCAAAGTCACAGAATGTTAAGCAGGAATTTGAGTCTGGGTCTTACTGGTCCTAGCCCCATATGCAAAGCACTGCCCCATACTGGTTTGTGCTAAAGAAAGGTATGTTCAAAGTGTTCCTATGTGCACAGCCTGAGGGCACTCAGGAAGATTTGGAGGGTTTCAAAAGGGTGTGACAATTTAGGATAACAGCTCAGATAGTATGAGGCAGAGAAAGAGTAGCTGCTTACCAAAACATGTTCAATTAAGCCCATTATTACAACTCGACGGGCTTGTTTTTTACCCAGTAACTAGCAGGTGTGTGCACAGGTGGCATTGCCGGGAGTGGGACCTTCACCCTTTGCCTCCACCAAAATCCCAATCTAGATTGTTTCCTCCTCCCCCCCCCCTCGGTTGTTTTCTTTGGGAGGAAAGCTGCCATTAAGAAACTCTTTTCTCAAAGAGAGCTTAGGAGAAGGGAGAATTTGGAAGATAGAAAGGCACCCGCAGCAGTAGCAGCTAGGACCATAGTTCCATTAGGAGGAACTCGGCACATGCTCAAGCATATGTGTTGTCGTTTTGACAATAAAACGGCAGCCAAGTCCTGGCTCCTTTAAGCTCTGGTACCCAATAATCCACATCGATCTTTAATCTCCTCCTTTCCCCCTTTTGGTACTTAGTTTGGACAGTTTTCTCTTGAATGATGATCATCACTGCAAACTGCTGCATAGGTCTGATGCTGATCAGCTCGCTGGGAAGTTCAGCTCCATCCACTGACATGAGAAATAAGGAAGGAGGTGCTGAATACATGTTTGGCAGCAGCATGCTGTCCTTCCCTGTTGTGTTGGGGTGTTGTATGGAGTCAAGAGGAATGAGATGAAATTTCTCAGCATTTCCAGCTACACTGGAGTACAAACTTCACTCTGGATTTTTTTTTGCCAGTCCGGTTCTTCAAACAGGGGAACAGAAGCACTTTGCTGGAGCCATAATTGATTTTTCCACATGAATGGACTCTCTCCTTTATCCTTCCCACATGCTGATACACAGACACAAACTCTTGTTTCTGAATAGGGTGCTCATTATGTACCCCGTCTCCTACATAAAAGCGCTATTGAAACACTGCAGAATTGCTTGAGCCTTTTTATTCCATAAAGGGGACACTGTTTAGGAGTTTAACTGTTTAACAGGTAGAAAGACTGTATCCGAAAAAAGGCCTCCAGCCCTCCTCCTCCGTGATACTCTATTTATTTTGCTGGGCCAAATGCTGAAGCAACCCCAGAAACAGGCTCCTATTTTGTTGGCTTACAAATGTGGTTTGAGAAGTTTATTGCCCTTTTGTCCTGGCCACAAAAGTAGCAAGACTAAAGCCAACGCAATTCAGAATAACTTCAGTCTAGCAAGGGAGGTGCATGCATACATATACCTGGAGGGAGGGGCAAAGCACATGCTCTGCATGCCAAAGGTCCAAGCTTCAATCTCCAGCATCTCTAGCAAAAAAAGGATCTGATGGGAAAAAAGATCCCTGGAGAGTCGCTGCCAGTCATGAGTAGATAATACCTGGGTCTGATCGACCACCAGTAGTCTTACTCAGTATGTCAGCTTCACTGTGGCGCAGAGGGTTAAACCGCTGAACCATAATCTGTCGATCGAAAGGTCGGCAGTTCGATTCCCGCGACGGGGTGAGCTCTCGTTGCTTGGCCAGCTCCTGCCAACCTAGCAGTTCCAAAGCATGTCAATGCGAGTAGATAAATAGGTACCGCTTGTGGGAAGGTAAACAGCGCTCCGTGTTCCAGCTGCATGCTACGCACTGCGGCAAGGAGAGTCATGCCGGCCACATGACCACGGAGGTGTCTTCGGACAACGCTGGCTCTTCGGCTTTGAAATGGAGATGAGCACCACACCCTAGAGTCGGACACGACTGGACTTAATTGTCAGGAGATACCTTTACCTTTTTATAGTGTGGTGCAGAGGTGTCCAACATAAGGCCTGCGGGGCTAGATATGGCCTGTGGAAGCTCTTTATTATTCATCTCACAACATGAACGATAATTGGGCTTTTCCAGCACCGCCCTTTCAGCAGTGCCGCCTCTGCTGAGGCTCTGGGAGGGAGAGAAGGAGGCCTCAGAAGGCAAGGAATGCTACGGGGGAAGGGGCAGACCAAGAGGGCTGAGAAAGGGAGATGCTGCCGAGGTGCTGAGAGAGCCCAGTTATCACACAGGCTGCCCTTTCAGAAGCTCTGCTTCTGCAGAGGTGTTACTGCAACGAGCACAAGATTTGCATATTTTCTCTTCTGTCATTTGCCGCTAATAAGTTCCTATACTGAGAACAAAGTGCTAATTTCTGACTATCTACTTAATGATGTCACTTCCTGCTTAATGATGTCACTTCCAGCCCTCAGCAGGCACCATGAATGCTTTTGGCCCACTGTATGAAATGAGTTTGACACCCCTGGTGTAGTGGCTAAGAGCCTAAGCTGTGAATCAGGACTTCCCTGGGTTGACTCTCACCTCTGTCATGAACTCACCAGTTCGCCTTAGCAAGCCATTCCCTCTCAGACTCAGCTTTCCAGCTGCAATATGGGGATAATAATGATTGGGTTGTTGTAATGATAACCTCAAGATAATGCAAGTGAAGCACTTTGCACGTTCACAAAGTGCTATGCCAATATAATTGTTAAACAGCCAATGTGATGCAAATGTGCAATTGCATCCCATCTGAATACACATTACTGTGTGAACCTCACATTGCTGGCTGGAGGAATACTCTGATTTAAATGCAGAGAGAAATATGCATACCCATGTCCTCTTCAATTTCTGCCTTGCAGTACAACTATAGCTGAACCACGTCCAACAGATTTGGTTTTTTTGTTTTTTTGTTTTGCAAACTTGAATACAATTGTGGTAGGGTACCTCTCTAAAAACATGTACCCAAGAAGAATACATTTTACAATGAATGTGAGCTGAGCTCTTTCTCACGTTTGTGAATAAATTAGATTAAATATTTCCTTACCACTTTAAAAGTGAAACTGAGCATTCCCATAAACTTGTCAGAAGTTGTATGTAGAATCAATGGCAAATCCAAGTTCTTATAGTCAGACTCCCAGTTCGCTCTTCTGTTCCTTTCAAACAACTCCAATAGCACAGCTGGGTGTGCTTGTTTCACTGAAAATGATTGAGAACTGGCATTTCTGCTTAGAGAGGGGGTGGGGGTGGGCCTGCTAATGACCTTAAGTGAGAAGGAGGAAATACAAGTTTCTGGAAAGAAAAAAAAAATGTCTAACCACCTGCCTTTCATGTACATCCATACATAAGAGGTAACACAACACACTCCCAATTTGAGAACAGCCTAACAGGATGGGAGTGACTCAGAACATGCTCAGTGCATATTCCTGTTCACTTTTGCTTGCTAATTAGCCCACAGCATTAACGGTTTTGTTCACACCCTGAGAATAAACAGTGTTCTTTTGAGGATTTTTCCTTGCAGACACTCAATGCATGTCCTAATCTGTATTTTTGTTTTTGCACCAGACCCTAGCAAGCAGGACCAAATTTAGACCAACTGGTGCCCAAGACAAACCCCTTGACTGCCAATGGGTCTCCTCAGACCTGCACCAGCTCTTTAGCTGGCGCAAGTCCAAGGAGACAAAGGGGGCGTGTCGGCTCGCTTTGGAGGGGATAGCATCTGGTGCAAGTCACCGACGCTGGGTACCACCCTGTCCCGCCTCTGCCCCCAGTCTTCCCCCATTCCATTCTGATCCTCCCACCCCCACTCCGTTCCACCCCATTCCACCCACCCCACGGACTTACCAACATCACCGGGACTCCTCTTTGCTACCGCCACGTGCAGGGTCCTCCCTACTGTCTGTGGCAGCAGTCTTGGCCTTTCCCAGCTTGCCGGCTGCTTCACGGCGGGGCAGAACTCTTCTGAGCCTGGCTGCGCGAGGAGCCCTGGCTGGGAGGAATGCACCGGCCAGTCTCAGAAGAGTTCCGGCCTACTGCGATGTAGCTGGCGGGTCGGGAAAGGCCCAGGCCGCCTGGGGGCAAGCAAGCGGAATGAAGATGCTGCTGCAGCAGTGGTGGCAGCACCAGTGTAGATGCAGCACCAGTGTAGATGCACCAGTGTAAGTGCACTTGTGCCAATGTAATTGCACTTACACCGGTGCATCTGCTGTTACACTGGTGCAAGGTTACACAGGATTGCGCTGTGAAAGACCGCTGAAGGTGTTGGTGAATTAAGGCCCTCTTTTTTGTTATTCTTTAGACACACACTCATTTTTTGGATGTGGGTTTAGGGTTTCCTGTGAATATGTTGTCACTTGTTGCATATGCAATTAGCATTCCAGAAGTTGAACTTGGTATCCTGCCTTGAATGTTCTCCAAAATCATGCCAGGCCAGCCAGGGAGTTTCCATCCACCCCAAACAATTTAAACATTAGATAATTAGTGATGATAACACTTCCATGTCAGATGAGTCAATGAAAAAAGTACCTATTGGAGCTAACTCAATTTACACTGTGTTTGAAGGATAATGTAGACAAACACTTGAACAAGCACAAGCACCATTTCTTGTCGAGAGATACAGTACACTGCTACGATTCATCTAAAGAATTAAGCATAGCTTGTATGTTAATGTAAGAAAAATGTAATAGACGGAAACAAACATGTGGTGTTGCAGTCCAATCCTGACTAAAGGCAGTGCTGTTTCTGTATCTTTGTGGAAACCTACTTCTGTATGCATATCTTCCTTGCTTCATTAGAGGCAGTGTGTGCATGTGTGTGTGTGTGTGTGTGTGTGTGTGTGTGTGTGTGTGTGTGTGTGTGTGTGTGTGTGTGCGCCCTTCATTTGTACTGGAGCTATTCAATTAGTTAATACCTGCAATCTTAAGAACACTAATGTGAAAGTTAGTTTCACTGGAACTCATTTCACATAAATATGATTAACAGTGCAATCCTGTGCAAATAAAGGCTGGCGGAGCAAGCACTCCACCGGCCTAGGGTGTCACGAAAGTGCCGTAAAGCACTTTCACGGCACTCTGGGAATAAGCAGTGCTGGCGCTGAGGCCTGCACTGCTCACTCTGCTGCCGGCCTCGGCCGCTAGACACAGGTAAGTGCTGCACCGAGCAGCAGGGTGTGTGGGGAGGGTGGGCCAGGGTGGCAGGGGAGGGTGTGATTGGTTGGCTAGGCCAGGGAGGGGGTGGGGATATCGGCGGTGTGCTCCGCCATATCCTTACCCCCTTCCCAGGCTGGCCAGCCTTACATGGCCTCCCCAGAAGTGCATCAGCAAAATAGCTGGTGCACATCTGAGGAGGCCCATTGGGGCCACAGGGGTTTACACTGGGGGAAAGGGACAAACATCCCTTTCCCCCGAGGTGTGCTCCAGCTCTGCCGGCACGGACTGCATCCTGGATAGGATCACCCATGACTGCATCCTGGATAGGATGCAGTGGCCGGCTGTTTAGGCCCAATTGGGGTCAACATGTGTGTGTTGTTCGAGGTGAATGTGAAAACCCCTGCTAACTGTGTAAGAAACATTTTTTAATTGGTGCTCCTGTTATATT
Organism: Plestiodon gilberti rubricaudatus; assembly: GCA_026170595.1. NCBI lineage: Eukaryota > Metazoa > Chordata > Lepidosauria > Squamata > Scincidae > Plestiodon > Plestiodon gilberti. Next base: position 17,877,866 of record JANXHW010000002.1, on the reverse strand, counting down.
TAGCAGGGGGAGAGTAACTGCCCCCCTTTCACTCTAGCACAGTGTCTTTTCTGGTGGTTGTTTGCTGGTGGTGTTCTGCATCTTTTTTAGATTGTGAGCCCTTTCGGGACAGGAAGCCATTTAATCATTTGATTTTGTCTGTAAGCCGCTTTGTGTACTTTTTGTGGAAAAGCGGTATATAAATACTGTTAATAATAATAATAATAATAATAATAATAATAATAATAATAATAATAATGTGTGTAGGATCCACCATATCTGGAGATCCAAAAAGAACTTGACAATTATCCTCTGAAGAAAAAAAAATAGCTCCACACAGTTCAAAAATAATAATGTAAAACTATTTTTATTGCAAACACATCTACAAAGTAACATTTCTCAAGCCACACTGGGTTGCACCCAGCTGCCAATCCAGAGTGGGCAGGGAAAAGAGATTGTTCTACAGTACCTGATTTTCATAAGAAACAGAGTTAGTGTAAAAATAAAAAGCTGACAATTTGTAACACACTTTTGCCTGTTCTGATGTCACAGAGACGACAACCTTTTACATGAAGTCTTCTTTGCAGCATCTTTCCAAAAATAGTATCCAAGGAAATGCAAAATATAATTAAAAAGTTACTCCATATAATCTAATATTAACTTTTGTACACACATACTGTATACAGTATCTATATAAAAATATCTCTAGTTACATATCAGAAGATGCCTGTCTGTAATCTAGGTTTCTTTTCTGTTAGCAAAAAATAAGAAAAGATAATTGAAAAAAGGCTCACCCATGACTGCATTCAGTTCAAGATTACTCAAGAGCTTTGCATTGTTTAAAGCACCCCAACTCCTGAACACTTCGGGTCAACTCCTCGTTGCGTTCTATAAGGGCGTGCTCAGAGGGAAGCTAAGTGAGTAGGATTTGCTACTCATGGAATAAGGAGCCTGCCTCATTGCTCCAAAGAAAAGACCTGCCTATGACCAGCATTCAGATACTTTCACAACAGTTGCTTAAATTTCCACTTCACAGTTTGTAGTATATGCGTCTCCAGGGCTCATTCACAGGTCACACTTTTGAAGAGATTATCCTAGGTGGGAGGAGCTCATCAGGATGTGGCCATAGCTCAGTGCTTTTGTCACCAGGATCGACCCCCTCCAGTCCACTCCCCACCCCTTCTTTATTCCTTCTAACACGACCATTAATAAAATACTGGTCTTGGCACTGCTCCCCCAAACAAAAATTTACTTTGGAGTTCAAATTTTGAAAGTCTGACTTCTACCTACAAATTAAGAATGTGATCATTCCAGTGCCAACTATCATTCTTCTTACCGACTCAGTTTCCTTCTCTAGTGCCTCTAGAACTGTCACTAGAAGTAACTATGAGTCTGCATCTCTTTGCTAGCTCACAACTGGCTTCTGAAACCTACTGTTTGTTTCATCAAGGGAGTGCCACAGTGAGAATGCAGGCTTACGTTAGTCTTGAGCTTTCCAAGCTTTTTGTGACAGAAAGCGATGTAAACATAAACTAGGGTACACATTAACAATGCATCAAGAATTAGCTGGAGTGAAACACCATAGGCTTTGGGCCATTCAGGATGCTTGATCTTCAAACTTGTGATATTTGCAATCCTGTGCATGTCTACTCAGAAGTATCATTGGATACATTGAATATCATTGAATTCACCCAGGTAACTATGAGTTCATGGGCAACTATGCATAGGATTGCAACCCAAATGAATGAGCCCTCAAAGACAAAAGTAACACGTGTTAACCTTGAAATGTCTGAGTGTCATCTGTGACACAGGGAATATTTTGTGCCTGTCACATAGTAATACAAATTAAAAAAAAATACACATATACTTTTCCAGTAGATGATGCAACCAGTTTTATGTCTATTGTCCATGCTCTCAAATTCCCCATTTCTAACTGTTCTGGTTCCATAAACCTTTCTTGTCTGACTTCTCTGAGTATGTATGTAAAATATATAAAAATCATTTTTTTAATAAATGGACTTCATCAGGGAGTAAGCTTCAAAGGGACACAAAAATAATAATAAATCACAACATTTGAAACTCACCTCAATTTTTAAAATCCTTTCTGTCTTTATTCCCTGAAGAAGACTTACAATATTGCTCTTTTAAAATCCTCTTTTATATTTTCAATATTTATTAAATGTATTTACTATTCTGTTTATATATTTTTTCCTAGTAAAAAAGTAATAAGAGCATTACATTAGTTTTAATTTCTAAAAGATAATTTTCTAAGTTGGAGATGCTGCTGGAATGGAGAACTCAGCACAGTCTTCCCTCCTCTATGTTAAAAAATGCATTTGGCAAATCAAGTCCATTATTTATCAAGACAACAAATCTAGACCAAATTAATTGGAAGATCACCCTTTCTGAACTGTTCTCTGCAGTCCCAATGGGATGCTAGAAATATTACTAATCCTGTTAGATGTTCTGTGCATTCTGTTATCTATTGGACCTTCTTTAGATTGTGGCAGGGATTTTCAAGGGTGTCTCACTTTAGATAGATGAGGGGGAAGACAGACAGGTGTCCTAAGTGTAGTGGAGGTGGTTTGACACATATTCTCTGCCTTGACAACAAATGGCTTGGATATGACAAACATGTTCAAACACCACTTCCACTGCACTTTAGAATATCTGAATATCCTTCTTCAGGCACTTGGGAGGGAGGGGGCTAAACGTGTCCCATCTCCCACTACATGCATATTCCATCAAATGGCTACAATGCACATACAAATGTAGGTACATTGCAAGTGTGTTGACAAATGCGCATACAGCAGGGATGATGCCTGCCACCACCATGATGCCCCCTACATGTGTTCAAGGAATGCATGGAGGCTGCAGTCCACAGCTGCACTCTGAAAGGGGTTTAGGTGGCCAAATTTGATGGACGTTTTGCAGTAGTTAGAGGAGACAGACAGCCCAATCCTATACGTACCTCCCGATGACAGCACACCTCCCTCACTGGTGCAGACTGCCGTAAAGCAGTCTGCGCCAGTTGCAAACACATCCCCAACAGTGCACTGACCAGCACACTGCTGGGAATGTTGGCGGGAAGGCCTCCACCACGCCTGAGGACGCCCAGATGCATGCCGGGAAAGGTAAGCCGGCGGGAAGGTGGGTGGGGCGAAGGCGGGATGGGGAATTGGCGTAACGGAGGGCGGGAGGCCGTGGGAGGGGGAGGATCCATCATGGAAGGCCCACGCCGGATCCTATCCCCCATCCCTGCAGCTTCTCCGCCCCTTTTCTCTCCTTGGAGGTATGCTAGCAAAATTGCTAGCATAGGTCTGAGGAGACCCCTTATGGGTCAAGAGACTTACACAGGGATAAGGGGATTAAACATCCCCTTGCCCTGCAGAAGCCTCCCGGTCGTCGTCCCTGCACAGGATGCAGCAGCTGCCATTTCGGCGCTGCTGCATTGGGGGGGGGGGAAGGATAGGATTGGGCTCAGAGAGACATAGGACAGTTAGGGCATAACTATGTCACAAATATTAATTGGCTTAATAGTCAGTCTCTCTCCAGGGTTTTGGGAACTATAGTTTTGCGGTGATGTTGGTGATGGTAGGGTAACGATCTCCAACAGAATTCTCAGCACTTTCACTAAACGCCTATTCCCAGGATTAATTAAACTATGTCCATTAAATGGGTTTAAAATTATACATTTTTAGCGTAAATATGCCCTTAAAGTCAGTAGGTCAACTCCCACTGAAGAAATTTAAATTGTCTGTCAAATTCACTCATGGCTCAGTTTAGAACTAAAGTCAGGCCTGTAGACATTAATTATGAACCATGAAGCTGAACGCAGTTCATCAGCTGGGTATTCTGGTCTGCCTGATGCTAATACTTGACAAACCCACTGTTCTGGCAGTCCCAGGCAGGCAGCAAAGGCAGGAAGTTGATTGAACTTGTTGCACATGGCCGGCTGTGGTACATGGCTGGCAGGAGGGCTGGTCCACCCATGAGGCCAGGTGAACTGGCTGCTTTGAGAGGCAGGCTGGGTGAGGCGGTGAATTGGCAGAGATGCCTCACACTCTGAGCCTGCCTGCCTGCCACCTCCCCCAGCTTTTCACCCACACAGCCGCTTAACCTTATGCTCTGATCCTCTTCTCACTCATTGAAAGCAAGAAAGAGGACACCTGAAGCAACAGCGGTTACTCACCTTTTCCCAGCACTGCTGCTGTCAATAAACTATCGCAGTGGAGAAAAAAGCAGGAGGCCGCTGAGATCCTGTTCGGATCGCTCCCCTTCTAGGGGAGCGATCCAAACAGGTTTGCTTCATCTCCTTCTTTCTCATCCAGCTCCTTCTTCAAAACAGGCTGGGCAGGGCATGCTGGAAACGAAAGTCCTCTTCCACCCCCATCATGCTCCACCCAGACTGTTTTGAAGAAGGGGCTTGGTGGGGAAGAAGATGGTGGCAGCAGAGGAGTGAAGTTAAGGGGAATGCGGTGCTCCAAGATTGCTCTGTTGCCATCTCCTTGTCAGCCTAGTCTCTTCTTCAACACAGGCTAGGTGGGCAACAGAAAAAAGGGGGGAGTGGAAATTTGGGCACCACCTAGGGCATCGCTTCACCTTGGGCCGGCCTGGAAGTCTGCCTTTGGCTTGGTGGGGCGCAAATTGTGCGTGCCTGATCTAGTTAGATCAGTGGAATATTCAGAGAAAGTGGTGTGATCATTGTGTGCAAAGGGAGCCGGATGTCTAGTAGCCATTTCCCAAACCCACGGTACTCTGATATGGTACCAACAATAAAATATTCCTCATAGCAACTAAGGGGTGAAGACACAGTTCCTGTTCCAAAGTGCATGTGTGTGTGTGTGTGTGTGTGTATATATATATATATATATATATTAGATCACTGATCCCAAAATGACCATGTGCAGGGGTAACATTACTTGTGTTAAGTAGTAGCGTTGCAGTCCAAAGTGGAACAGTAATGTTACACATACGCAGAGGTACTTGCAGGTTCATGATCTAGGAAGTCAATAGGACTTGAAGGTGCACAGTACCAGGAAGAATCAGATTTTTCCTGATCCTAAAATATCCCATTGAGTAGAAATAGGTATCTTTTTTGCTTAGCTGTTACTAGACTGATAGCACAATCTTATGCACGCCTACTCAGAAGTAACTCCTGTGGAATTCAGTAGGTATTAATCCCAGGTAAGTGTGCATACGATTGCTGCCTAAGTTGTGGAGAACGTTATCCTCTTGTTTCTTTCTTTAAAAAAATGAACAGCCCCACTTTTACAGTTCCAGTTGAAATATTGTCTTTATAAAGAGAAATCTCAAACCCTGCTACTCACTGCTCTGGGGAATAGAATCAAACGTAAAAAGTTGACTGCATGCTTGCTGGTTTTATAAATGTGTGATAGTAATTTTTAAAAAATCAAACCCTTTTCAGAAGCTCTTTTTAAAAAAACTTTTTGTGACATAAGCAAGGTCACAATTACAGGACCAAGAAACATGTACACTTGCATATTCTTGGAAATTTGATTTTAAGAAATCCACCCCTTAGCATATCACATCACACTGTGATGCCTGCTATTTCTTTTTATAAAAAATGGGATGCAGTCATACACCGAATTTGGAATGTTTTTCCCAGAGGCTTAACTAGACATTGTGTCTTGTTTCCTACTGCTGCTCCATTTCTCTTTCTCCCTCTTCCTCATAACATCGCAGTAAATACACATGTGAAATGACAACATTGTGCTGTGTGTTGCCCCTCCTTCAGCCTCACATCACAAGCTGCAGGAATGGGACAATACACAAATCGGTGACTTCACATTACACATTGCATTTACCTAGACATTAAGAGGGAAAGAGGCTAGGAGATATGGAGTTGACATCGCTGTGTCTCTCAGATTGCCTAGTTAAGCCTTAAGCCTTTTCAGTGCTCTGTTTGTACAGAGAGAGATAAGGAACAAAATGGACAAGATACAGAAAGGATCCAAGCAAGTGTACACTTCCCATGTATCCCGTGCTTTGTATTGAACCGCCCCTCCTTACATCTTGGTTTCACTGTCTAAGGGTTTTTCATTCTCGTGCTCTTGGGAGATCAGCTGGTAAGGCTTCTTCATTTCATTCTCCTCTATCACAGAATTGCCCATTTCAGCATCCTTGTTCCTCAACTCGTGTCGCGATAAGTGTTCTACAATCCCTGCACCGATAGAATCTCCCAAAACGTTGGTAGTGGTGCGCAGACGATCCCTATGGAATAGGTTGCAATTTAAATTCACAAGGCAGAGGACATATTTTAAAGCAGTTATCGAAAACATCTATTAGATGACAGAATACACAGGCATATTCATTTTTGAACTCAGGAAAGGAAGATGTAATCGACAGTGTAAATGAATATGCTTTTGTGCTTGCACTATAGCAGGGGTGGGGAACCTCCGGCCCGCGGGCCTGATCCGGCCCGTGGGACGATCCGCGGGACCGGACCAGAGGCTCCAGAGGCTCCGCCGCCACTTTCCCGCGCCTCCTTGGTTTAAAAGCGGCCTTCGCACAGCGTCGCTGAAGCAGAGATTGCCGAGAGGGCAATCTCGGCTTCAGCGACGCTGTGCGAAGGCCGCTTTTAAACCAAGGAGGCGCAGGAAAGCGGCGGCGGCCCCGGCCCGGAGCCGAGGTAAGGAGAGCAGTGGGTGGGTGGGTGGGTGGGTGGGTGGGAGGGAGAGCGAGCGGTGGGTGGGTGGGTGGGTGGGAGGGCGGGCGAGCGAGCTGGCAGGCGGGCGAGCGAGCGGAGGGAGGGAGAGCGAACGGTGGGTGGGTGGGTGGGAGGGCGAGCGGTGGGTGGGCGAGCGGTGGGTGGGAGGGCAGCTGGGAGGGCGAGCGGTGGGTGGGTGGGTGGGAGGGCGAGCGAGCGGTGGGTGGGAGAGTGGTAAATTCATGGGGGGGTCAAATTTGCGGAGGGGGGGGAATCGGCCGGCCTAACGGTCGGCCCGCAGCAAATTTTCCCTATGGGAAAATGGCCCCCCACTGCAAATAGGTTCCCCACCCCTGCACTATAGCAATGAGAAAGGTGCCATATGACTTAATATACAGGAAAATATTAAATTCTGAAGCCAGCATATATCAAGATTTAAATGGCAGATTTAGACTCAATGAATGTGTTTGGCAAGTTCACTTTGGCAAGCTCGCTGAAAGTGTGGTGTATGGTGAAAGATTTTTTCAGTACCATGCGGATCCCCAAAATAGCTATGGTGGAGACCTTGGGTTGTCCAAAGGAACCCTACTGTGAGTTAGAAGGCACTGATGCTAGGCCAAGGGGGGGGGGTTTCCACAATTCCTGTTGGCAGATACCCTCCATCAGTAACCCCTGTGCCATATCCCTCACCATTCCCAAGGGGCCCCTGAACCTCAGGACCACCATATCAGAGGCACAGGGGCTGCAGCAAGGAGGAGGGTTTGGAAAACCTTTCCTCCATAAGTGGAGTTCCAGTCATGGTTTGTTCCATCCAATTCTATGTAATTCCACAAACACTTCTATTTATTACATTTGCACTACACTTTTCCTCTAGGCATGGTGTACATAGATGGCATGGTGTACATTTCCTTCTCTCACGGCCCAATCCTATTCTCTGCCGCCACAGATGCTGAGGAGCACCCCCACACGACGGCAGCAAGGAGAAGCCCTGCTGACATCAGTAAGTTCGCGGCGGGGTGGGCGGAATGGGGTGGAGGTGGGCAGATTGGGGCAGATTGGGGGAGGGACGAGGAATGTTGGAGGTGGTTATCCTGGCACTTCCCAACATGCCTCCTTTGTCTCCTTGGACTTGCACCAGCTATGGATCTGACACAGGTCTGAGGAGACCCATTGGCGATTGAGGGGCTTACAGAGGGGTAAGGGAAAATATTTCCCCTTATCTCTCCCAAGCCTCCTGATCATGCAGCATGCAGCACAGCCTGTTTTGGCACAGCTGCTTGCTATGGCGAGGAAAAGGACAGGATTGGGCTGACCGTGAAGTAGGATAGATGAGGGCCAAAGTGCATGTGAAGCGGGTGTTTAGTGACTAGAACTGACAATGTGTTTTTGTTTTTAAAGAACAGCTGCCAGAGGGCCCAATTTGGATCAGGACCACAGATGAGGGATTTCACCCTTCACCATACAAATACTCTCTGATTTAAATTGCACTCCCTGCCCCGGAAGCTGCTCTTAGCCGCTTTGAGGGGGGAATCCGATTCTGATTCATGGTGTGGGAGGATAGAGTTAGACCCCTCCTTTCCCCACACCCTGAGACAAATCAGTTGTTCCCACTCAACTGCTTTTAGAAAAAAGAAAAATATACAGGAAATTCCAAACGTGGAACTCCAAAATTTCATGTAGTTTGGGGCTGCGAGATAGTGTCTTGCACAAGTTTATCCAGTATGTTTCATGGATGTGCCCCTGATCTCTCTGCTCCAGGCTTAACCCTCCAACATCTATACCACATTGCCGTGTTTTATACGTGAAGTGGCAATTTCCCAATATTGCATGGAATATGATAGGATAGTTTTACCAATTTAAAGAAATACATTGTTTTCCATAAAGGAATGAACTAAAATGGCTTGCAAGTTGCTTTTATAACTGACCCCGGTCTGTTTTATTTTTCATAAACTTTATACTGCATTGACGAGAAATACTCACAAAAACCAATCCACTGCAATGATAAGGGTGATATCGTCAGTAGGCAACCCAACAGATGTCAATACAATCACCATGGTGACCAGACCAGCCTGAGGAATTCCTGCTGCTCCGATGCTTGCGGCTGTAGCTGTGATGCTGTTCAGAGGAAGGAGACCCCAAAACAATCAATCTGGTGTTGTTGCCTTTTTTTTTTATAAAACAAAACAACAACATGCAAATATCCCAAGAGTTTTTCAGGCTTTAGAGAAATTGGTGATTAGTAAATACTACAGCTTGAATCTGTTGCTGGTTTTCATGGCCCAAAATATTTTTTTTCCTTTATGTTTTATGGGGGAAAAAATTGGCACATCCTGGTAAGCGAGATAATTCATTAGCTGTTATTCTCTGCTTCATCAAAAAAGACAATACAGTCTTAACAAACTTTATGCAGCATTCATCAGCTCTATTCATGGGCAAATACAGTATGATTATCGTATTCAATAGCTAGACAAAACACCCATGGAGTGTTTCATGCAGATATACAGAGCAATGTACAGTAGGTTTTTTTTCCATTGCATGGATTTAATTGTGGCTACTGTACAATCATAATGAGTGGCCTTTACAGTGTACTGCAGGCACGAATGCCAGAACAAGGGCACCTTCCTGCCCCCTACTTCCTATCAAAGCTCCATGTGCCTCCTGAGAAGCCACTGCTCAGGTTTGGGGGGCTCACAGCAGCAGCAGCAGCATGAGATGTGGCACAGGGGCCTGCAGGGAGAGGGGGGAAGTATCTGGAAACTGTGAGGGGACTCACTAGCAGAGCAGAACCTCCCCTGCTGTAGCATCAGGTTGCTGTGGGTCCGGCAGCAAAGCCTGGCCCTGGGTTCAACCGCTCCGTAGTCACTGGGTAGTGGGGCTTCAGGAGTCAGCAGGTGAGCCCTTGGTCAATTCCCCACCTGGGCAATGGTGTCCCTGCTCCCTCCTGTTGCTGCAGCTAGAGCCAGAAAAAAGAGACATGGGGCCAGAGAGAACCATCCAGCCCAGAAGAGAAACCTCTCGCTCCTGGGAAAGATCAACAGCCACTTACTAGGCAATTTGGCTTTCATTTTAATGGGATATTGATTTTGTCTGCCACTTTGGCTTGTTTAACGATGGAACCCAAATCTTTAAAAGAAATAATAAACGTATACGGAAGAAATCGTGTGGATGCCTGGGAGCACGTGCAGGCAGAGCCAGTAGCCACTGTGCGGAACAGGAGGTCTGTGTCTGTGCTTTTTATATTCCCCTCAATTTGGAACTTGAATAACAGCGTGGAGAGGGAGAGCTTGATGGGGCCATGGGAGACAAGCACAGACCGTCCACTTCTCAGACTGCTTTCATATGCTGCTTGTGTGCGCACAGTACTGACTTGCTATGTTGAGGGAGGGCAGAAATAGGACTCCTGGTAAGTCCTCGGGGGCTCTCCCTGCCTCTGGGCAGGATTCTGTCATTTATTTATTCCTTAGTCAAGGGTTCATACAGTGATGTATAATATAAAAATAATACGCAAAGAATAAACAAATGCTGCCACCCCAGTATGAGAAGGAAAGGCCAACATTAATGTTTTTATGTTCATTCTCTGTTATAGTAAGACACAGAATTAAAATGACGCCACTCAAAAAGGCTCCACTCCTTCAAGTGTGCTGTTGAATCACAGTTTAATACTTACCCTATTTAAATGACCAATTAGCCAACTAAAACTTTAATTAATAAAAGTTCAGATCAGCGATAGTGCCAGGTTGCTGAGAGCCCTGGGGCAAAGCCCAATACTGGGTCCCCGCATGGTGCCCCCTGCCCATTGCCTGATGGAGCACTGGTGCTACCACCACTGCCACTGGTACTGAGGGTTCAGGGGTTAGCCCAGTCAAGTGGGCTCTCTGATGAGCATAGTCTCTTGGTCAGTGCCCAACTTAACTGACCCCCGACACCACCCCTAGTTCAGATTAAACTGATTAACAGAGAAACTCAATGCATGTTTATTTGGAAGCAAGTCCCATGATTTACATACCTGATTGTGATGATCTGTCCAAAGTTTAGATCCATGTTGTTAACCTGTGCAATGAAAATGGCAGCCAGCGCCTCATACAAAGCTGTCCCATCCATGTTAATAGTTGCACCCACTGGGAGCACGAATCTGGTGATACGTTTATCCACTCCGTTATTCTCTTCCAAACACTTAAATGTGACCGGTAGGGTTGCAGAACTAAAGCCAAAGGGGAACAAAACCCAGACAGATAGCACTACCACATTGGGGGAAAAAAGCTGGACATTGGATACAAATGGTGACTCAAAACTTTACTATTTTGACATCCAGCTGTGATTTGCATGTGTGAATGAGCTGCCCAGAACAAATTCTGGAAACAGAACTGTCTTGTTACCTCATGTCACCCAAGACAATGCTTTTCCATTCAATACATCCATACGTCCAACTGCAGCTCAATGCCCCCCCTTCAGCTAAGGAGATCTGCACATGCATGATGAATGCTCTGTCCCCCCCTTTTTTTTGCCTGTTTTCCCTTGTTTGGATACCTCTGACTCCCCAGAAGCTCTTGTGCAGGTCCAGCAGTCTAAGAGCTGCTGGAAAATCCTCCTATAACAGCATTGCCCTTTGTCAAAATGCCATTATCATCCAGCCATGTGTGCTTGTGGATTCAGGGTCATTCTTCAGGTCTGGAGTAGTGGACACTATTATGAGTGACCAATTGGGCAACCAAACCAGTCTATCTAGGTAAAGGGTTGGGATGGAGTGGCCAGGTGGGCTCCACTCCTTCAATTAGGTAATGGTATGACACAATCAAATCTACGTAACTTAAGCACAGAGATGCTCGTGTGTGTTTCTGCCAGGTCTGCCATGAAATCTAGTGTTGGCTTGCAGAAGGTACCCTCACTTACTCTCCAGTATGTTCAGGGACCAGGATTCCTTGAACAATGTGAGTTGAACAATGTGCAGTGATAGGGACTGTAATTCTAGATAGAAGCAGTAGGTAATTATTGTGTACAGAAATAGGATATATGGGATTATCAGCCATGTAAATCCCATATATCCTATTTCTGTACAAATTGTAACATGCCATGAGAATCTCCATACTACTCAGTAATTATTTTATTTTGCTTTTTGCTCTTTTCCCTCCAAGCTAGCTTGCCAACTTCACTGGTTTAAAAATGTGGCACATCTGCTTTGCTCTTAAGTAGCATCCCAGCTCCATCTGCTGGGTATTACTGGTTAGTGTATTTAGTTTGGTCAAGTTTTTTCTTTGTATCCATCCAGCCAAGTTTAGCCATTTTCCATCAGCCTGCTTGTACTCCCTCGCCTTTCCTCCATTTAGTTTAATTCTGTTTCTTTTGGATTTTTAATAAACTAGTGACATTTTGGCTCTTAGTTTGTTTAGTCCATGTTCATGGGTAATTAATTGGGCTGCCATGTCTGATTGCTCTTGCAGATACTACTGTGGTTTTGATTCTTAAGAGCCGTGGGGTTCATTGCTCTCCAGGGAGGAGTTATTTTCCCAGACAGCCCCCCTCTGCCTGGTCTCTTTAGCCTGGGATGGTGGCAGTGGATAGAAACTACCAGGTTTCCCCCCCCCCCATTCAGTCGCTGAGCTAGTAAAAAGGGAAAGTGGGGAGCAGGAAGAGGCATGAGTGCTAATCACGGGAAGCTATTTCCCTTGGCTAGCTTGCTTTTTCCTGGTAAGACCCCTGACAACATGTAAGCAGTCTTCTGCATGTGTATCACTTGTTGGATCAAAATGTATGGGAGCAATGTAGATGTGTATTCAAATGTGCATCTCAATGTTTATCCAAATATTGCCTTGTTTTCAGTGGTATGCACATACAAATGACCATCCCTGTTCATACTCTGGCACAATCAGTTATGTGTATTGGAAATCACGATAAGTGCACTCAAATGCAAGTGCTGAGAAAATGCATGATGTCTATGCAAATGAGAACTGTCCCTCCATGTCCCAAATTCGTTCCATGTAAAATTCTGCTCAAAGCCAAACTGGACTTGGCTGTGAGTATTCCTACCTTGAAGATGTGCCCAGGGCTGTGATGAGAGCTTGAATCAATCCTCCAATGAAAATCCAAGGGTTCTTTCGAGTGATGAAGAAGTAGAGGAGCGGGAGAACGACGATAGCATGGATGAGCAAGCCAATGATAACAGTTACCGTATACATGGCAAGTTGCCCTCCAATCACACCCATGTCTTCCATCTCAACAATTTTTCCAGCAATCAGAAACATGATACCAAGTGGTGCATACCTACAAACAAGTTAAAAATGTCATAGTGTACTATATAGGTACAAGCTCATATATGCGTGGATGCAAAATATCTTAACAATGGGGCACAACTTCCTTGCCCCATTCTACGAGGATGTTCAGTAGAAGCCTAGTATATACACTGTCTCCGAAATAAGTCCCACTGTGGTCAATGGAGCTTACTCCCTAATCAGGATTGCAGCCTTAGGGCCAAACTACATGTTACTTTGAGCATATACTATACAGCAGCATGTTTGTTTTTCCTTTGTTAAAAATTGTGTGTGTGTGTGTGTGTTGATCTCAATAAAGACTGCAGTGTAGGAGAGTGGACATTAATCCTTTGCCCCTGCCACACTCCTGATCTGAATTCCCAGCTTGCCCATAGCTGCTGTTTCACCAGGGAAAGCTTTTTGAAGTCCATGTTGCCAATAGGATCTTTTTTCCCTGGTCAAATAGCAGCTGTGAGGCATAGCAAGTTAAACACATGTTTGTCACACCAGCTAGGAAGTGATAGCAATGATCCAGTTTTACCAAATGACACTTACCACATGATTATTGCTACCAGTCGCATGATAGCCTCATTAAGGCTATCAAAGAAGTCTCTCAATGCCCTTCCTTGCTCCTTCATGTTCCCAATCACCAATCCAAAGCTGATTGAGAACACCACTAGTCCAAGGGCATTCACTCCGTTAACAGCCCCCGGAACTGGGATCATCTCCTTTTTCAGATGGGTTAGGTTTTCCATGGCTTCTGACACGTTGTTTATAATAGCAGCAAGGACAGATGTTTCATTAGTCTCAACTGGTGCACTAGGTGTCCGTTCCTCATAGCTTGTTTTGAACTGTTAGCAGTGGGCAGGAAAAAAAGGATAAATGCCATACTTGTCACTTTTCCAGGCATTAAGGAGACATTATTCAAGATCACTCAGTTGCAACTGTCAGAAGATTTACTTGAAACCTTCAGTGGAAAGACCAACACAATGCAAACTTTTCTGTTGTTCAGCAGATTTAGATTAGATTTAGACACAAATTTAGATTTGTATTTTGTACAACAATAATGTACCATCCATGTCTGCATGTTGCCATTTCTATAACAACAACAACAAGAAGAGTAATAACAATAGCTTCATTTATTATAGAGCTTCCCTGGTAAGCCATGAGGCCAAGAACGTTGTCGAAACGTTGTTTTTATTGTTTGTTGTTTTTAAGTCAGAACTTTTTAAGGCTTCAACTGATAAAGCATTTTTACTTTTAAAACTTTTCACATGGCTTTTTATCCCGTAACCCCACAGTCCTTGATGATCATTGCGGGTCATGACAATTTTAGATCTTATTTGGCTTGTAGACAAACAATTTCCCCCCAAAAATCTACACTCTGAGGAATTTGCAAGATGGCGTCCATACTCCTCACCAGCCCTGATTTTTTTTTCCTTTTTCCATCTGTTTTGACTGGATTAGTTATGCCCACCTTTTTCATCCGTACCACATTGCTAATGTATAGTGAATCTGGACATTCTGATCAAGAATCAATGTGCCCATAAAATGTACATACTTTTGCCATCTAAACCAATTACTGTAATGTATTTTTTATCCATAAAATGAACCCTATGAAAGAGTAAACTAGCTGTCAGAAAACTCTTCGTCAGGCAGATGAGAGCTGCATTTCTCAGAAAATTTGCTGGATTCATATACAAAAACAATAGCATCTTTACCTGTTTAAAGCAGGCTTCTACCAGATTTGGAGGAAACATGTTTCTGTGAAGAAAAAAGACATGTATTTGAGACATTTTAGACATCTTTTACCAACATTTCAAGCAGAAGCCGAGGACATATCAAATTTACAAGATAGTAAAGAAAGCTGGTGCATGTTTCTAGTATAGAGGAGAGAGAGAGAGAGAGAGAGAGAGAGAGAGAGAGAGAGAGAGAGAGAGAGAGAGAGAGAGAGAGAGAGAGAGAGAGAGAGATTTATCATTTTCCTGAGAGCTAAACCACCACCACCACCACCACCATTTATATACTGCCTTTTCTTTGGTCATCGGATTTCTCCTCTGATTTTAATTCACATCACAGGAAGTAATGATGCTTTGAGGTTCTATGCTTGATTTATTTTTTTTTACAGTAAATAACACCTAGATCAAGTCTCTGTGGACTGTCAAGAGGGGGAGGTGCTTTTAACCCTACTTCTTGCCCCTGTCCTAATCTGGATCTATTTCTCCCCAGCTACTATTTGTTAAGGGAAGAACGATCTGATTGGTGCAATGAGAGTTTCTTTTCCCTTAACAAATAGCAGCCATGGGGGACACTGATCCGAACTAGGGCTGTGGCGGGGCATATAGTTTAAATCCCTCTTCCCCCAGTACAATCAATGCGAGGGGCAATTCAGCTGTTATTTACTTTAAAAAGTGACGAATGGAAAGTACATGCTTCCTGTAATGTGTTGTATGACTATGAGACAGGATACAAGCGTATGTCAAGCCTTATTGAGGCCCACTAGAATCGGTGGGACTTATATCCAAGGAAACCTGCATAAAATTGGTTACTTACTCCAACGTTCTATCAAGTATGTCTATACCTCCAAGGCACATCTGTGAGAATGATAACCTCTTTCTGTAACTTGTGTTGGGGAGAATTTTGGGGCACAGCTGACAGTCTGGAAAGATGTGGTGTCAACAACCACCATGAGAAGACACTCTGGAGGAACTGAGTCTGGCTAGCTTCTCAAATGAACATGTATATTCTGGCCATGATATTGTCGCAATAGAGACACATCGGCATGTGCAGATAGTCTTCTCCATGGGGAACATTCATTTTGATTTCTTTTCCTCAGTCAGAAAATATGGCTGCCACATTTTGTGATTGAGGGGAAAAAAGTCAAAATGACCTGTTTTTTTGAAAATATGCAGGAAACCTTTGGCCACATTCCATCCCCTCGTGCACACAGAATTCACAGAGCTGTACACAAGGAAGTGAATCACATTCCCAATAGAGCCAGACCCCTCTCCATCCCTCAGTCAAGCATGGTGCCATGTGAACATACCCAGGCTGGGTGAATATACCCAGTTATTATTTTGGACAGGAGGCTTACATAGAAGGGGTATGCAGTGGTGCACTCCTCTTCCAGAGTTTTAGTGTGCAGGCTACTCCCACAAACAGTACAAGTAGTCTGTGCCCTGGGGGGGGGGGAAAGGAACACAGTTGTTGCATACCTCTGTGTGAGGGCATGGAATTACATGCCCGGGAGGGGAAAGAATACTCCCAGTATTCACATTATGCAAGAGATGTGGAGTCAATGTGGTTACTTTGTTTACTGCCCAAATTTGGCTGACGATGGGATACATGCAAACGTGCATCCGAGTCCCCCTTTTTCAGTGTCACTGACATTTCTCCAAGAAGAGATATAATCTGATCTGTACTATAGCCCAACCTCTGAAACCAACAATGAGCAACAACCTACTCTATAAATGTACAAACAGTTCATAATTAATTACAGAAATCCAATTTTTTCCAATATTTAAGCTTTTCAAGCTTTTGTGCATTCCATATGGAATAACAACATACATCCTGAAAGTCTTTCACATTTACACAATTACAAGTGTGAAATAGTGTTATTGACCTTAAACACCATGGAAAATGCTGCCTCACCTGATTAAGTCCAGAAAGGCATCTGCAGCTGTCACTCGCACAATTTTGCCTTCTCGGTGCATTTTTTCTTTTGACCCTTTCCCAGGGTGGATGATGATCACCATGATTATCCCAATCAAGACAGCAATGATTGTGGTACACATGTAGTAGACGACTGCGCGGAGTCCCATCTTTCCTGATGCTTTACTGTCCAAGGCAGCAACTCCTAGCAAATGAAAGCACAAGTACATATTCAGACTGCATATCTCAGAAAACTGTGAACTTATTGCAAATCAAAAGTCCTTTTGTGAAAAAGGTGACCACTACAGATGTTCTGTTCCGCTCTGGTATAACAATATTACATGATTCCCTCCTTTCCGTCCCAAATATAGGGTGTTCTAAGTCATTGGAACTCCCAGTCTTCTTATACTAGACAAGCACATTCCACTGACATAAAATTAAAGTTAACTGACCTAGCAATATCAAAAATAACTCTAAATGGTTGGGCCTCACTGACTCACAGGTGTTTCAAAATTATATTTAGCTCTTGCCGTTTGTTTCTAGGATCTAGTACTTTCACAAAGGATGGAAAGCTGACATTTTGTGCACACATGGTCAAGACGCGATGGTTTGTTCAGAAACAGTGCGCCTTCGCTGGCTGGGATCAAACAATGGGACAGGGTTGTTGCCACCATGCTTTATTTTGCAGCTTCCAGGGGACATGGAGAGAGGGGGTAGAGGGAAATTCTTCTCCCTCTCGCACAACACCAGAATCAGGGGACATGCACTAAAATTGAGTGGAGGGAAAGTTAGAATGGACAGAAGAAAATATTTCTTCACCCAGCGTGTGATTCATCTGCCTGCCACAGGATGTGGTGATGGCACCTGACCTAGATGCCTTTAAAAGGGATTTGGATAGATTCCTGGAGGAAAAGACCATCACAGGTTACAAGCCATAAACAACCTCCTGGCTTTAGAAGTAGGTTTTCTCTGTGCCAGGCACTGGCGTCGCTGGAGGTGGGGCGGAAAGCTAAGTTCTGCAGCTTTCTGCCCCACCGTTACTCTCTGGTACGAGGTGCCCCGCCCCCTCGTCATTGGAGCCCGTCAGCGGAGAGAAAGCAATGCGCAGGAGAGTCCCTGCGCGTTGCTTTCTCTCCGCTGACGGGCTCCTACGATGAGGGGGCGGGGTGCCTCGTGCAGGAGAGTGACGGTGGGGCGGAAAGCTGCAGAACTTAGCTTTCCGCCCCACCTCCAGCGACGCCAGTGGTGCCAGGTGCGACAGCAGGAAACAGGTTATCTTGTTGGCTGTGTGCTCCCGGAGGCATCTGGTGGGGCCACTGTGAGATACAGGAAGCTGGACTAGATGGGCCTTTGGCCTGATCCAGCAAGGCTCTTCTTATGTTCTTATGACATTTGGCTAATCATGTTTAGAAACAGCATACTGAAGTAGATGGACCCTTGTTCTCAACCAGCAAGACTCTTCTTACTCAAAACATGGGCCATTTCTACTTGTTTTCCTAAAAAATTGAGACAGCCTTAGCCTCATTACAATAGCCAGCGCTCTAGCCCAGAGCAAGCCCAGGCATAGATAGGAAGAAAGGTTGGTCTATCGTAGACCAACCTTCATGTACATGAATTATAGGAGGATCCGGGCTCAAGAAAATGCCTCTGGGGTCCACTCCCTCCATCACGCTCCCTGCCCTGAAACTCCCCCTGCCCTCCCCCTCTCCGCCCATGACATGTTCCACTGCCAACTTACTAGCACCGGCGGAGGCTTTGGGAGCCACTGTGGTGCGTGCTGTGCTGCTGCCTGTTTGCAGCAGCAGCCCGGAAGCACGAGATGGCAGTTTCACTTTCATGCCACCGTAAAAGGCCTTCCACTGCCGGAACTTAAGTTCCAGCAATGCAAGTCCTCGATAGGATTGGTATCAGTCACAGTCACAGTCATATCAGTCAGGAAGTGGTTATCAGTCACATGCCCAAAATTGCTCAAAATGATGTGTACAAAAATGTCTTAACAACCGTTTATTAGGACACACACACACACACACACACACACACACACACACACACACACACACACACACACACACACACACGAGTATTTATATACCACCTTTTTTGGTCACTGGATTTCTCCTCCGACTTTAATCCAAGGCGGTGCACATGGGCAGGCTTTCCTAACCCTCCTAATGTTTTTTTTAACAATATACTGTATAAATGTCCAATCTTTTGTGAACAGCTACATTCCAGATATGATGTTGGATCTTGCCATATTCTTTCTTATCCATTCATCTATCCTTGCTGCTTTGCCTTACTCTAAAACCTTGAAAAAGCCAAGGTAAAGGATACTTGAACAAAGTCGCAAACAGAACTACCAGACGAGGATACCGCATCTCCTTCAGGTGTATTTTAGCTACACAGCTAGCTAATCATAGCACAGATGCACTGTCAGACGGTTAGTTCTCATTTCAAGCAAAAGACAGACGGTTCCTTGATGACACTTTTAAATGGAAGCAAATGTAAATGTGATTTCACAAGTCCAGGAAGCTTCTGGCCAATACTGGCAAGTTCCCTGTCAGTTGTTTTTGTGAATCAACAAATTTCCTGTTTAGTTCAAAGACCACTATAAGCACACAAATGAAACAACAATGTGCATCTGTTCTATTGGGGATTGTCTCCTGCGTCCCATTTATTAATTACTACTACTACTACTGCTGCTGCTGCTGCTACATTTGCATCCCATCCCTTCCTCCAAGGAGATCAGGGTGGCATAGAAGATGTAACTAAACAGTGATCTTGAGAATGCTCTCACGCCTAAGAACATAAATGTCTTGGTGGATTAGACTCTGGTTCACCAGTGGTTCTACCTTCTGCCCAGCCCTGCTTTACACTACTAACAGCCCAATCCTAACCAACTTTCCAGTGCTGATGCAGCTATATCACTGGGGCGCGCACTGCATTCTGTGGTGGTGGTGGGGTCATCACAGAGGCCTCCTCAAGGTAAGGGAATGTTTGTTCCCTTACCTCGGGACTGCATTGCAGCTCCCTTGGTGCTGGAAAGTTGGTTAGGATTGGGCTGTAAGGGATATATATTACAGAAGCATTTTGTCAGTTGCATACTGTTTTGCAATATCTTCCATTATTACATTCGCATGTTGAATTTATTAACACTGCAAAGTAAGACATATGAAAACTATCTCTACGGAAGCAAGCTAAGCCCATGTATTCTGCCATTGGCGTCTGTTGTGATATTCAAAATTGAATTTTGATTAGAAAGTGCCTTGGTGGATTTTATTCAATGGGAACTCCTCAGTGTTTCTAGATTTCAAATTTTCGGAGGCATAATAGACGCGTCTCCCCTGCAGAGATTAATTCTACTACCCTGTTTCCCCAAAAATAAGACTGGGTCTTATATTAATTTTATCTCCCCCAAAACACGCTAGGTCTTATTTTCAGGGGAGGCCTTATATTTATGAGTGCCAGCAAAAATCACCGGGGGGGGGGGGGGAAATGACAATAGGTCTTACTTTTGGGGGAGGTCTTATTTTCAGGGAAACAGGGTAAGTCAGACTATTGGTCGATCTAGCTCAGTAATGACTGCACTGACTGGCAGAGGCTTTCCAGGGTGTTGGAGACTGGTCTTGGTGATTCCCTTTGGACAAGAAACCATTTCTCATTCTTTGTGCTTTGAGAACTGGAATTGGAGAACTGTTTTTGTGGAAAATCAATATGGTGATGATTATAGGAAGATTTACACGTCAATTAGGTAATTCTCAGTTCAGTTCAGTTCAACTGTAAAATTGAGTAGGGTTAGCATCAAGGTTGGCCTGGTCAGGCACCTCTCAGCCAAGCTCTGAAGCCTCTCAATGTGGAGCAGCAGTTAGTCAGAGGTGCAGCTACTTGCTCAACCCAGTGGTGTACCAAGGGTGGGGCAGGGGGGTGGTCTGCCCTGGGTGCCAGCAACAAAGAACTGCCTGTGTCACGTGCCTGTCGCTTTGAATATCAAGTAGACCAGGTCTCATCCAGGGTATCTTGAGATGGAAGCCAGGTCTACCCTTTGCTTCAAATGGTTGGTTGCCCTGGCCTCCACTGGGGGGAATCTTAATGCAGAGCCCAGTTCTACCTGTGACTTTAAGTGGCCAAGGGTGTTGCAGTGGGAGCAGTCCACCCCAGGTGTCAAATGCTTTAGGTATGCCACTGGCTCAACCAACTGTGTTGCACTGCCCCTGCCTTCTCCCACCATCCCCATCCACAACTGAGCTTCCTCAGAAGCCCACATCCACAATTGGGCTTCCTCAATTGGGCTTCCCTTCAATAATGTAAGGGTCTAGAAAACCCATTTGTTAGAGGGCAGAAGAGGATGATAAAGCAACTTGCTCTGTTGTCCTCTCTGAGCAGCTGCTGCCTGGGTGCATCTCCTCTCTCAGCACCCCTGGGCGGTGCTGAGAGGAGCGTCCAGAGAGGCCTCTCCCCTTTTCTTATCATGGGAACCTCCAGGTTTAGAGGCAATATATCTGAATCAGGGATGTGCAGTCAGGAGAGGAAGGGGAAGCAGAACTTTACTGGATCCAGCCTTTTCACCTTGCCTTTTCACCTTACTGGATCCAGCCTTTAACTACCTTGCCTTTTCACATAGCTCCTTTCTGCTCCAGCAGTCAATAAGCAGCACACACACACACACACACACACACACACACACACACACACACACACACACACACACACACACAGAGAGAGGCACCTAACAGAGATGCCTCAGTCGGTTGGGTGCAATAAATGGCTGGCTTTCAATGAAAAAAAGGCAGGGTGCCTGCATCTGCAAGTGCTGGGGAGGCAGCAGACAGAGCTGCCTCACAGCCTGATCCTGCCCAACTTTAGGCCGCTGACCTAAGGCATCTTTTGCAGTACCTCGAGTGTAAGCGGCAAGTGTAAGCCCGCTCTCAGAGGCTGCTTATCCTCTGTTATCCTCTGAGACTCTGCTCTCAGAGGCTGCTTATCCTTAAGTTCCTTCATGAAAAGTAAGAGCGGGGGGGGGGGGGGTGTCGCGTGCACATGGGCCATAGTGGATGACCCCTACCCCCACGTGACCCCCCCAGCTCTTACTTTTTGTGAAGCAACTTCGTTTCTTCATTGAACAAATAGGATAAGCAGCCTCTGGCAGAGTGAGACGAAGTGCTAGGTAGGCTCTGAGAGTCTATCTAGCAACTTCATCTCGCTCTGTCGGAGGCTGTTTATCCCGTTTGTTCAATGAAGAAATGAAGTTGCTTCAGTAAATATAAGTTCTCAGGTTTTTGCGGATGGTATACACATTAGAATTAAAAATTTAAAAAATCCGAGACTTCAGTCCGTTTATTAGGATTAAAAAATGCAGGATCTGTTCCTAACGTTTTGCACAGAGGTATTTCTGGCATCCTCAGAGGTACAGTGATACTAAAAAGGCTTGAAAATCAGCAGCTTGACTTTTTCCAAGCCTTTTTTTACTATTGCTGTACCTCTGAGGATGCCAGAAACACCTCTGTGCAAAATGTTAGGAACAGATCTTGCATTTTTTAATTCTAATAAATGGACTGAAGTCTTGGATTTTTAAAATTTTTAATTCTATTGCTCCAGTAAAATTAAGAGCAGGGGGTTGCGCGCGAGAGCACAAGCATGGGGCGCAGCCAGGGGGGTCAGAAAACTGTGGAGGGGGTGTTCGCCCCATCCATGGTTTTCATGTATACTCGTATTTCACGTTTCACGTATTTCACGTTTCATGTGTGCGGGGGGGGGGACACGACACACGACAACCCTGGAACATATTCCCCGCAGATATGGCCCCCCTGTATAAATAAAGCTAAACAAATCTGGAATTAGCCACACCAACTATAACACTATTCACACATTATGGCGTACATGCATACAGGTGCCTTTCTGTACACATGTACATGTTTTTGTGTGAATTACCTGTACATGCATTCATTTTAAATGCAGACCCAGGGACCGAACCCCTCAAATGTAGGATACAGATTGTGTGTACTCCTATATGTGCATTGAACATAATGTGTGAATAAGTGTTCATGCATGAACATATAAACCATTTGTATTTACTGTATGCATACAGTGCAATTAGCTCTTGAGTAATATAGGATCTGCAGTAAATCTGGTGAAG
The DNA here is from genome assembly GCA_026170595.1 of Plestiodon gilberti rubricaudatus. Taxonomy (NCBI): domain Eukaryota; kingdom Metazoa; phylum Chordata; class Lepidosauria; order Squamata; family Scincidae; genus Plestiodon; species Plestiodon gilberti. The sequence goes on along the minus strand of JANXHW010000002.1, from coordinate 17,855,191 downwards.
AATGACACACATTCATTTGTGTCATGGATCATAAATCCTGGAGTTTAAGGTCCATGATGTTTTGCCCTAAACACTTTGCCTCCAATCCCTGGTTTTGTAAGTTAATCAGTAGTACATGGAAGGTACTTTGTACACGCACAGATGCACCCACATAATAATTATTATATCCCATGTTCCACGGAGCGCTGGCACCAAAATCAGGGTCCTGACTGCAAAGTCCTGGCTCAATACAAGCTCCAGACTTATTGTCCTTTGGGCTGTAACAGATTTACAGCGCAATCCTGTAAATAAAGCCGGCCCGTCGCTGGATGATGTCGCAAAGTGCCGTAAAGCACGTTTGCGATGCCTCGGGAGTAAGTGAGGCCACCGGCCTCCCTCACTCCAGCGCTGGACCAGGTTGCAGACGGCGAAGGAAGGTAAGAACTCCGTCGCTGGCTGCGTGGGCGGTCTGGCTGGGCAAGGGAGGGGGGCCATTGGCCTAGCCAGCCCGGGAGGGGGCGGGGGATGGTGTTGGCCATATCCCCATCCCCGCTGGGCCGGCTACGCCATTACACGGCCTCCTCTACTTCCGCCAGCTATTTAGCTGGCGGAAATCCGAGGAGGTCGATAGGGCCAGCCTGGATTTATACCCAGGGAAGCGTGTGTATCACCCTGACTGAGCCTGCAGATCTCCTGTTTCTTTGCTCTCTGTATCTATTTCAATAAAGTGGCCCTTTTCATCCATATACTTGACTCGTGTGTTTATTGGAGCGTGCTAGAGCAAACACCCGGGGAAGGGGACGAGCGTCCCCTTTCCCAAGTAGACCTCTGGCCTGGCGGCAGAACGGCCGCTGGGGCTCAGGATCCGGCGGGTGGCTGTGGGCCGCCGGTCAGATCCTTACACAGGATTGCGCTGTTATACTCTCAAACTGCGCAAGTGCAAGGTAACAAGAAACTTTTGGATGCCCGGCACAGCGGTACATTTCCTGTTCCTCACATCTGCCAGGGCACAACCCTGCTGTGGGGGAAGTTTAGATACCAATTTAACTCTTCATATTATTCCATCTTTTGCTCAGTGTATTGGAATGTGTCAAACAATATGCTTTTTGAAGAGAAGCCGAGGGAGTAATTTATCTTTTTTATGTGTGCTAAGCAGAGCAGGAGGTAGGGACTAGCGGGGATTCACAGCAAGCCACAGAACAGTGATTAGTAACAGCTGACAGCCTTGGACTAAGGCTCTTTCTCTTTGGTTGCCTCCATTGTAACGCTAGAGTACAAAGGACTTACTGTCCCAGCGCCAAGAATCAGAAACGCAGGAGCACAAAGAATAGCAGCACAAAATTATCAGTGACAAAGCAGAGCCGATACCTGCTTCGTAGAACCTGAAAAGTCTACCCTTTTATCTTTCTGACATTTAGATTAGCATCCTCTTTTCTGTAACAGTAATTCCCCCCACCTCTCTAAAAGGTTTAAAGTTGCCCATTCAGAAAACTAGTGGTTGGGGAGGGGAGCAACAACTCCCCTGACACACACACACATTTAAAAGCCATTTGCTTCTGAAAAAACACTTCCAGTTGATGATTCTGTTGGAAAACTCCTAGTGTTAAATAAGCACGATGTAACGTGGTGAATTACTTCTGTTTAATTAGAGGCAAGTTCATCATAGTAACGTCTTAAGCTAGTTACCCAGCTTGATTGCTCAGGACATAATTTGATCAAAAATAAAATAAAAGGTTTTACCATAGTAAAAACACCACTTGTAGAGTACATTTTGATGCACAAGACAGAGGGTATTTGTTAGTGAAATAATTTCATTCGTCTATGGTTATCATCCCTTCTGCAGCAAAATCCCATAGAACATGTGGTAAGTGGGAATGTATTTGTAATATAATTTTTTAAAAAAAATTCACTAGACTTCTATTTATGTTGTGCTTTTACAAAGTACTCAACACATATCAGCCTTGCACAACTTGTGAATCAGTAAGCTAAAGGCACCATTTGTCTATGGCAGTCCACCAGGGGGTTGGTAAACCTCCTGGAATTGTTAAAACCAGGATGTGGTAATTGAAGGAAGGGGGGGGGGCTGAACTCCCCGTTTTTACAAAATGAAGGCAGATGAGTAAACGGCAAACATTGAAATAAACATACTTCTGACAAAACTTTCTCACTTGATCTCGGATCTTATGTACACTGGACAATGGTTCCCTTCCACCATAGCCCATCTCTCACTGAGAAATAGGAGAGATCCGAACAATGCGTGGTCAGCCACCACATGTCAGGGCCAAGAAGCCAAGAGCCATCCTTCAGCTTAACCTTATATGCCCTCTGTTCAGTGATGTCACCTTTCTGTCTCATTGGCCACATCATGATCACTTGAGCATCCTGATGTGACTTCTGACCTCTATCAGGTGGACAGAGATGCTCAACCTGAGATTATGCCAGCTGGAAGGAGTGAGCTAGGCTGATGTCTCCTAGGATCAGGAAATGTATGGCCCAATCCTATACAGGGCCTATGGTGGATGGATCTCCCAATTTGCTGTCATGTCCTGTTGCAGCATTGTAAATGTCACGCCACCATTATGCGCATCGAAGCCGCTGGCGCAAACAGCCAGAGGTTCCGCACACCTGCCAGAGATGGACACAGCCCTCATTGGAACAGGTAAGTTGCTGGAGGGGGCAGGTCATGGGCAGTTCCGGTGAGGAGCAGGGTAGGATGCAGTTCAGGGGTGGGAGGGGTGGAGGGCAGAGATGAGGGATGTCCAGGTCCAGGAGGGGGATGGGATCGGCGGCGCTTGTGCACGCCAAATCCTATGCTCCCTCCCGGGTTTGGAAGCCCGACATGCCCAACATGCACCAGTGAATTAGCAGACACAGATCCCAGTAGCCCTGTTGCACATGCTGGGGTTTTACCCAGGGTAAAGGGATGAATGCCCCTTACCTTGAGGAGACCGCCAGCCTGCTCCTTGCCAGGATAGGGTGCAGTGTGCTGCATCGCTCCCGGTTAGGATTGGGCTGCCCATATCCCTATGGTAGAATGGAAAGCAATAAAATGTGCGCTTAAAAAGTGCATGTGAGTTAATGGACCAAATGGATCTAAGCACATTTTAATATAAAACTGCATACACATAAGCCTACAAGTATACACACAGAACGTGTAGATTACCTTTGAAAAGTAAATGCAGTAGTAAAACCACTTGTTTTAGAGACTGTGGAATGAGTTAGTAAAAACATTAATTTTATTTTTTGTTTAGAAAAAAATCAAAATGTAAATGAACAGCATTGTTAGGAACAAATTATCTTTTTTTGGATTTCTAAAAATCAATAAATTATAAATAAATATTATTTATCACATCACATTATAACTGTCAAAAGTAACACACTTGACTTATGGGTCATTCCATGTGAAATCAACCAATGCATGAAACCTTAATGTCATGGATTTTGTTCATTTTTGGTACATTTGTACCTTACCATGAGATGTTTAAAAAAAATCAGATTTTTTTGTCCACCCGTTTTTGAGATATTGAATTTTCAAAATTGCCTAAAAATGCCAAAGTTCACTTGCCACCATACCTTCAAATGCCACCTACATTTTAAAGCTAATGAATAGGGCTTTCATTTGATATACAACATGACACAATTGTTAATTTTCAAGAAATTCAAAAATATTCAAATAATATTTATTTTGAATTTTTGGAAAAATTGAATTTTTTAAAATTTTCCAAAAAATCACAATGTAAATTGTAGAAAAATGGACTTGAGGGGTTTAATTCCTTGTCACAGCCAACAAGAAAATTTAATTTTTGTATGATACCATTGAGATACCACCTTGAAATTTTGACTGATTGGCTACAAGCTACAACCTTTAAGTGTGATTTTTTTGGATTTTTTTTTTAAAAATCTGTTTTTCCAAAAATTCAAAATAAATATTATTTGAATATTTTCATTTTTTTTTGAAAATTAACAATTGTGTCATGTTGTAGATAAAATGAAAGCCTTATTCATTAGCTTTAAAATGACACCTGTTCCATGTCTGTAGCTTTCATAGCTTTCATGTAAATGGCATGTGAAGGTATGGTGGCAAGTGAATTTTGGCATTTTTAGGCAATTTTGAAAATTCAATATCTCAAAAACGGGTGGACAATTTTTTTTGAAAAAAATAATATTTAAACATCTCATGGTAAGGTACAAAAGTACCAAAAATGAACAAAATCCATGACATCAAGTTCCAAAATGGATTTTTCATTGGTTGATTTGACATGGAATGACCCTTATATCATTTTTGTGAGTGCAGGGTATACAAGGCCCCCCCATATCCACTGATCCACTATCCACGGTTGCACTTATCTGCGGATGGTGGGAGCCCCTTCCCCCCTCCTTGCGCCTCCCCGCGCATTCCCCTGGCAATTATTTTACCTTAAAATGGTGTTGGTGTCTTGCTTTCAACAAATGCTATACATAAGTAGCCTGCTACTGCTTTATAGCACAGATGCAGGCTCAGCCGAAGACCAGGAAGCAGTTTCAGTTTCTCTTTCCTGGTCTTTGTCTGTGCCTGTGTCTGTGCTATAAAGCAGCAGCATGCATGCTACTTATAGCGTTTGTTGAAAGCAAGACATGAACACAGTTTCAAGGTAAAAGAATCGCCAGGGGAGCGTGCGGAGGGTGGGGCATGGAGCTTGAGACTCGGCTCTTTTGAAGAACCTCTGGCCTGTTTTGTGCCATTGTTGCATTTGTGCATCAATAAGGTAATGACCGCGGGGGGTGGGGGGCCGCAGTTGATAGCATTTGCCCCCATCCATGGTTTCCCGTTATCCGTAGGGTGGGCCAGGAACTAATCCCCCGTGGATACCGGGGCCGTACTGTAATCTAATATGTCTGTATTTGTAGGTCCTAATTATCTTATGTATGTTATACAACTTAAATACTGAATATAGGCCTACAATATATAAACCTGCAATTTGGTGTTACGTGTATGTTACAATGTGTTGCCATGTGTATTTGACAAGACTAGATTACCCTAGCGTCAGTGGCATAGTTGGCTTCACGCCAGCCCCCCACGAGATGGCTAATGTCACTCGCCCCGACCCAAGTGACGCAAGCCAGACCAAAACATCACTCAGGGCTCAGGTGGGGACCAACACAAATGGCAAGCAGAGGCGGCAGACGCCTTCAGCTGCTCCCTCTGACCTGTTCTGCCGCCTTCACTGCCGCCACCGCCTGCATCGCCGCCGCGTTCTCCGCCGCACCCGCCGCCATCTTCTTGCTCCGCCTCCGGTAAGCTTCCCCCTCCAGCATGCTGCCCGGGGGCGTATCACCTCCCCGCCACTCTCTTTCCTACAACACTGCCTAGTGTGGGGCCTCCTTAGGCACAGGGCCAATTGGGAGCAATTGGTCCAGTTGGCTTAAAGCCAGTCCTGCTCCAAAGAAGACACCATGAGCTTGGCTCCTAATGATAAGGATCCTAAAGTATTTATCATGTATATTATATACATACTTTATGAGAGATTTATGTGAAATATTCCATTTCTCATTTAGAAATATAACATATTGTACAAAGCCCACTTCTCCCAGAAATGCACTTTGCCCACCTGTACCCTCACTTCATATTTTTTTCTGGTGCCATCACTGCAGGACCAGCCACAGACCTCACAGTGTCTGAAGTGGCATGCCAAATGAAAAAGGCAAGGGGGGGGGGACTGAGCAGAAGAAGAGGTGTGGAGGAGAGGAGAGTGGTGGGCTAGAGTGTCTTTAGATCACCACTCTCCTCTCCTCCACTCTTCCTCTCTCACTTTGTCTCTTTCTTCCTTTTCTAATCCAGGGACTGAGTGGAGGAGCAGTGGAGGTGAAAGGGCAGACAGAGAACATAAGAAGAGCCCTGCTGGATCAGGCCAAAGGCCCATCTAGTCCAGCTTCCTGTATCACACAGTGGCCCCACCAGATGCCTCTGAGAGCACACAGCCAACAAGATAATCTGTTTCCTGCTGCCACTCCCCTGCACCTGGCACATAGAAAACCTACTTCTAAAACCAGGAGGTTGCTTATGGCTTGTAACCTGTGATGCTCTTTTCCTCCATGAATCTGTCCAAACCCCTTTTAAAGGCATCTAGGTCAGGTGCCATCACCACATCCTGTGGCAAGGAGTTCCACAGATGAATTACACACTGGATAAAGAAATACTTTCTTTTGTCCGTTCTAACTCTGCCTCCACTCAATTTTAGTGTATGTCCCCTGGTTCTGGTGTGCGAGAGGGAGAAGAATTTCCCTCTATCCACTCTCTCCATCCCATGCATAATTTTATACATCTCAATCATGTCCCCCCTCAGGCGCCTTTTTTTCTAGACTGAAAAGCCCCAAACGCTGTAGCCTTTCCTCATAAGAGGTGGGTGCCCTGTACCAATCTGCTGCCTGAGGCAACTGCCTCAGTTGGCCTCATGAATGGACCGGCCCTGTACCACTGTGGTTCAGACTGAGAGAGGATTCTTTGATCAAAGCCACCCAGTAAGTTCAAAGTTGAGTCTTATATGAATGAGGGACTTCCAGCTTATAGCTCTCATCCTCTCTTAACCACTCAGGACACCAGCTCTTCCAGATGTGGTTGGTTCTACGAGTTCCAGAGAACTGCATTTTCTCTGATAATGATGTCAATCCTTGAAGACAGAACTATATAACCAGTAAGGCGACATTCTCCTGAAACATGATGAGCCACAGGCCAGTTCCTGCTATTCCCTTGTAGCTGCAGGCAGGGGTCACATTGAAAACCAGATTTACAGCTACACAAATCGTCCATTGTATTCTGACCTCTGGAAATGTGGGTCAGAGTTCATGGCCCCACTAAAAATACTGCCAGTGGGGTATACAGATGGAGAGCAAGCTCTGGAGGCCATTTCATGATGTTCCTGGGAAAGCAAAACTTCAGACACAGAGCTAAATGCCACATGAACTGAGTTTTATCACCACGCCTCTCCTGCTCTTGAATAAGGGTGACGCAACTTGAGGATGGTCTCGCCCTCAGTAGAGCATCTACCTGGGTGCTTCATCTAGGGGTGGAGGATGCTAAGAAAATAAGAACACAAGAAGAGCCCTGCTGTATCAGGCCAAAGAAGGCCCATCTAGTCCAGCTTCCTGTATCACACAGTGGCCCCACCAGATGCCTCAGGGAGCACTGAGGACTGAGAACTGAGCCTCAATGATATATACTGAGGCCTTGAGAACATCCGGGGGGGGGAGGGGGAGGGCAAAGTGGAGCAGCACCCTGGTTGTCATGTCTGGGAACAAAACTTGAACCATCACATTCTCAGAATTTGACCAGCGACAGCAACATATGGCTGCGAAAGCTGGACCATAAGGAAGGCTGAGCGAAGGAAGATCGATGCTTTTGAACTGTGGTGTTGGAGGAAAATTCTGAGAGTGCCTTGGACTGCAAGAAGATCAAAGCAGTCCGTACTCCAGGAAATCAAGCCAAACTGCTCACTTGAAGGAATGATAGCAAAGACAAAACTGAAGTACTTTGGCCACATAATGAGAAGACGGGATACCCTGGAGAAGATGCTGATGCTAGGAAAAGTGGAAGGCAAAAGGAAGAGGGGCCGACCAAGGGCAGGATGGATGGATGATATTCTGGAGGGGACGGACTTGATCTTGAGGGAGCTGGGGGTGGCAACGGACGACAGAAAGCTCTGGCGTGGGCTGGTCCGTGAAGCCACGAAGAGTCGGAAGCGACTGAACGAATAAACCACAAAAAGCAAACACCCGCTGCATGAGCAGATACATGGCATGCAGGGGAACAGACGAGGCTGCCTTATACTGCATCGCAGCACTGGTCCTGTGGCCTGGTAGAGTCTACTCTGGTTGGCAGTGGCTCTTCAGGATCTCAGGCTGGTTGCTACCTGATCCTTTTAGTACCCCAGCCCAGGTACTAGTTGCTACCTGATCCTTTTAACTGGGGATACTGGGGAGCATATCCAGACCTTCTGCATGCACAGCATGCTCTCTACCACTGTAGTTATGGTCCTTCTTCCCATAATTCCCTTACAGTCCTTTGCTCCTAAGGTTTGTACAGTATTCATTAGGATTAGCCATATGTTCTCATGTTTCCAGATATTTATAAATAGATATCTATAAAATATCTATAAATATCCGGTTACGGATATCTATTTATCAACCCAGCTTTATTTGTACATTAGCCATAAAAATCTCTAAAAAAATACATTTAGTATTTTCCGATTACCGTCATGGGTCTCTTGGTATGGTTTTGACTTAAGGGACGGTGGATGAGTGTCAGGGAACTGACATAAGAAACTCAAATATTCCTTAAATGGCTGTGGTTGTTTCCTTGAATAGGTAACTTACCCGCAGGGGTGGAAACTGGGACGTCTTTTAGGAGATTTTGAGTTCAGCAGAAGGTGAGAACAAGGCTCATACAATTGTACATGTGTAGGGTCTATACTTGTGACTGGGAACCCTTTGTGTGCCAGAGGTCCTGACTGCATGTACAGACCCAGTTGTAGGTGTGTGGAGCTTGAATTCATCTTCCACTGAGCATGCAAAGGTTGAAGTCGAGCCAGCAGACAACTCTGAACCTGATGCAGGATGCCACTTCAGCATCCTATGATCTCATTCAATGTTATGTATACATCCCATTATCATAGATGCTACTCAGCCCCCCTATTCTCTCTATGGTTGTGAGGGGGAAGATGGTGCCCTTCAGAGGCATGGATTTGGCATGGGGCCACCAGTGACTAACTCTAAAGAGAGGCTAATATCTAGCCCAGTGTATACAGATACATATAATTCTCAATGCATTGTACATCTGGAGAGTTAGAACAGACAAAAGGAAATATTTTTATCCAGTGTGTAATTAATCAGTGGAACTCCTTGCCACAGGACATGGTGATGACACCTGGCCTAGATGCCTTTAAAAAGGGATTGGACAGATTTATGGAGGAATAGTCCATCACAGGTTATGACTCATGGTGATTGTATGCAACCTCCAGGTTTTAGAGATCCTATCTCTGAATGTCAGATGCAAGGGAGTGGAAACAGGTTACAGGTATCTTGTTGCCTGGTGGTGGGCCGCTATGAGATACAAGAAGCTGGACTAGATGGGCCCTTAGCAGGGCTTTTCTTATGTTCTTATCCAAAAACGAAAGGAGTCTCAAAATTAAATTAAGGGGACTGGGCTCACAAGAAATGTTGGATTCCCAGGACCTTTCTAAACTTCCACTACATTCACTCCATTCCCTAGCAACCCAGAACCAGTCAACTGCTCCATAGGTGTGCAGAAATTCTTGCAGGCAGCTATGAGTGTACAGGCAGGCTGCTGTCATATACAAAGACCTGTGGATTGGGGTAGCAATCCCACATTAACATGTAGAGTACTATTTATTTTTTTAAATTTACTTCCCACCTTTCAGGGCCAGATCCTCCTAAGAAAGCTAACATAATTTTATTATTTAAAATCAGTAAAGCACACAAAACAAGACAAGAAAATAGCCATGTGATAAAACTAAAGAGCAGCCAGATCAAAATCACAGGAAGCTTTGCATTAAAGGAAGGTCTTTAGAGCAGGGGTTCTCAACCTCTGGTACATACGCGGACCACGGGCTGGGGGTACGCGAAGCACTGCCCATTATCAGCTGCAGCAATCAGCAGCTGATGACGGGCAGCTGTAGCTGTTTTTTTCCGGGTTGCGCGCGAGCGCCACAACCCGGGAAAAATGGTTAGAGCCCTCCCGATGTCCCCCATAGCTGCCCCTACCTTGTCTTCCAGCCGCCTCCATCTTGAATCTCGCGAAACATTTGCAAGATACAAGATGGCGGCGGCCAAATCTCATGAGGGCACATGAGGCAGTTTCATGCCTCATATGCCCTTACGCGATTTGGGCGCCGCCATCTTGAATCTAGCGAATGTTTCGCGAGATTCAAGATAGTGGCAGCTGGGAGACAAGGTAGGGGCAGCTACGGGGGACATTGGGAGGGCTGCAGTAGCTGTTTTCCCCGGGCTGCGGTGCGGGTGGGCGGGCCCTCCCGCCCGCACCGCAACCTGGAGGGAAAAGCTAAAGCCCTGCCAAATCGGCAGTGCTGTAGCTTTTCCTCCAGGACTTTAGCTTTTCCTCCAGGTTGCGGCATGGGCGGGAGGACCCACCTGCCCGCACTGCAGCCCAGGATAATGACATTTTAAAGGGGGGTACGCGGAGGTATTGGGGGGTTAAGACTGGGGGTATGCAGGGGACCGGAGGCCCGCCTAGGAGGTACGCGGGCCTCCCAACTTTGAGAGCCCCTGCTTTAGAGTGTCCCTAAAAACAGATAGTGGAGGGTTTTGATGGACTTCCTGGGGAGGGAGTTCCAGTGTTATGGTGCCACCATCAAAACAGTCCTGACCCTGGTATTTGCCAATAAAGGACTAGAGCAGAATAGGGAAAGTCCCCTGTTAGGGGGCATTCAATCCACCCAGGTCTTGGCTGACCGTGGAAGGCGGTGATGCAGGTGATGTCTTAGAGCTCCCGCACTTTGTTTGTGATCCTCTCCAGTAGCCCAGGCCTCCCATGCCTCAGTTTGAGAAGCCCTGGCCTATATAGTTGCCAGTTTATATATATATATATATATATATATATATATATATATATATATATATATATATATATATATATATATATATATATATATATACTAAAACAAAACAGTACATAAAATTTCAAAAGATTACAGCAAGCGGAAAGCAGTGTATCCTACTAGCATACTATTCCCTATTTTCTACTTAGCCAAAATGTCTCAGACACTCTTCATCAAATCTACATACCATCATGCCATTCCTCTCTCTCTCTCTCTCTCTCTCTCTCTCTCTCTCTCTCTCTCTCTCTCTCTCTCTCTCACACACACACACACACACACACAGGTAAAAAAAGTCAATAAGTGGTTTCCAATTATTCACAAAGAGATTTATTGACTTTTCTTTAATTAAAATTGTGAGTTTGTCCAATTCTGCAAAGTCCAAAACTTTTGTCCACCAGTATTCCAGCGAAGGTATTTCTGAATTCTTCCAGTATTGTGTATACAAAATTCTTGCAGCACTTGTCATATATAGAAACAAATTTACAAATTTTTCCCCTACATGATCGTCTCTCATACCCAGCAAAAAGACTTCCAGTTTCATTTGCACATTAATCTTTAAAATCAGCTGTATCTGTTTATGAATCTGAGCCCAGCAGTTTTTTGCTTCGGTACATGTCCACCACATATGATAAAAAGAACATCTTTCTGTACATTTACTTGGGGTCATATACTATCTATACATGATTTTATACATATTTAACATAAATTTCAAGTGTTTTAACCATAATTGCTCCCATTGTTCCATTAAGATTTCGTGACCTACATTTTTTTGCCCATTGATTCATATATTCTTTAACCTTCTTCTGTCTCAAACTTCAAAAGCAATGTATACATTTTTGAAATTACCTGATCTTCAGATTTTAATTGTACCTCCAATGTTGACTCACCTTCTAAAAATTCATATAACCTCTTGCCCACTTTAAATCTCTCCACAATTTGAGCATATACAAACCACTGGCAATTAAACTCATCTTCCATTCATTCTTCTCTTGACTTCATCTTACAATCACCTTGGCCTATACAGTTTATTAGACAGGCCAATGCTTTGTCCAGAGGCGTTGACTGAGACTGCCTTGAATTAATGGTCAGCTTTAAACAAAGGCAGCAAATGTATCATTTATTAAACCCAAATAATACAATTCAACTCCCTCTGAAATCAATAGATTGTAATGGAGCTGCCTGGAATTAATCTGAATCACTTCACGCTTTACTTGTTAAATACATAAGAAAAACCAACGTTGGGCTTAAACCGCACAAATAATAGTATAGCATCTTTTGCACAAAGTTAATCTGAGAATACACCATGATGATTTGGTATCTACATATGCTGTTCTTCAGCATATCAGTCAAATTAGGAAAATCCAGAAGAAGATTGAGGCCTAGTTCTTACAAACAGCACATATGGTGGTATGCCTATTAAATTGACAGGAGTCTGAGTTTTTATAGCTGGATGTGGGGGTGGGGTAGAGGACAGATCAAAGGGTATGTTGTTTGCTTTGGGAAACTGATGCTGCTTTAAAGAGTAGCACTGTCGGTCTCAATGCCTGCCTGCGTCTCCATTTTCAGTCTGTCTGTATATCAGAAAATTAACCAAAATCACCAAACGTTCCATAAGACTCTAGTCTACTTCCATGGCAAGGAGGGAGATGGAGACCTGGTCCTTGGAACTGGGTACTGCTTGGGGAAGTGGGGACAAAACACAGACAAAGCATGCTGCAGAGAAAAGGCAACCTGGCAACACTTCAACAAGGTTTTCATGACCTACTTGTCTAGGAGACGATCTGTATGAAAGACAAAATGTAGGTAACTAGGCCTCCAAGAGAATACATAACCTGTAGGAGTCAATGAGAAGTTTAAAAGTGATTTTAGTGAGATCTGTAGCAAGACCTTAAAAGAAGAAGATTATTCAAATACCTACTTTGGGAGCAGAGATTACTTAAGTTACAAGTAATGATTGTACTGGATAATTAATTGTCCTGACTAAAGTATATCTAATGCATTTGGATTTTTGTTTTAGATGCTTGGGAAGGACCTTAAGGAAACAGGTTGTCAACTTTCAATCAGTAAAAGAGAAACTGGCAATGTTTATAGAGCTGGTTGGCAAGAAGCAGCTTTAGGAAGAAGCAAAGGCATACTGCTGCTTTTGGAAGGACTGACTACTTTAAAAACTAGGAACTCAAGTAATTTGTATCCAGGAAAGAGAGGACCGGGTGAGAAAGAGAGACATAGAAGCCTCCTGTTTCCCATAATGCCCAGATATGCTGCTTGTATGCACCTGTACATGTGCACGGGGGGGGGGGGGTTGAGTAGAAAACAAAACACTTTTAACCCCGATGGATATGCCTCTGCATGTGGACACTACTTGTGGAGCAGGTTCCCTTAGCTAGTCTTTTTACAGCCCAATCCTAACCAATTTTCCAGTGCCGATACAACCGCAATGCAGTCCTGAGGTAAGGGAACAAATGTTCCCTTGCCTTGAGGAGGCCTCATGACTGCCCCTCCACCACAGAATGCAGCGTGCACCCTGTTGGCATGGCAGCATCGGTGCTGGAAAGTTGGTTAGGATTGGGCTATTAGTATCCTACAGCGGCCCGGACTTGGCTAAAATTGGGAGGCGTCAGAAATGGGATTTGTGGATTTCACTATGACCCCCCCCTTTCCCTCTATGATTCAAGCACTGATCATATGCATATTTACTCAGAAGGGAGTCCAACTGTGTTCAATAGGGTTAAACCGCTGAACCATGAGCTGTCGATCGAAAGGTCGGCAGTTCGAATCCGCGACGGGGTGAGCTCTCGTTGCTTGGCCAGCTCCTGCCAACCTAGCAGTTCCAAAGTAGATAATGTGAGTAGATAATGCGAGTAGATAAATAGGTACCGCTTGTGGGAAGGTAAACAGCACTCAGTGTTCCAGCCGCATGCTACGCGCTGCGGCAAGGAGAGTCATGCCGGCCTCATGACCACGGAGGTGTCTTCGGACAACGCTGGCTCTTCGCCTTTGAAATGGGGATGAGCACCACACCCTAGAGTCGGACATGACTGGACTTAATTGTCAGGGGTCACCTTTACCTTTACCCTAAGGGTGCATAGGACTACAGCTCTAGGCTGCAATAGTATACACACTTACCTGAGAGTACTTCTTGTTCAACTCAGTGAAGCTTACTTTGTAGACATGCATAGGATTGCATTGCCAGTCAGAGGCGTCGCTACGGTGGGGGCGGTACTGTAGGTTTTGCGCTGTCCTAGTTCCCGTTTACAACCTGGTACGAGGTGGCCCCGCCCCCTCGCCGTTGGAGCCATTCAGTGCGGCGAAGGCAACGGGCAGGAGACTCCCTGCCCGTTGCCTTCGCTGCACTGAATGGCTCTAACAGCGAGGGGGGGCACCTCGTACCAGGTTGTAAACGGGGACTAGGACAGCGCGAAACTTACAGTACCGCCCTCACCATAGCGACGCCTCTGTTGCCAGTCTTGCTCTTGTTCATTTAGCTGGATTATGTTTCCAAATGTACCTGTATGTAATACACACTTACCTGGGAGTAAGTCCTATTGCAATAAATGAGACTTACTTCTGAGTAGATATGCATAGGATTGTGTTGTCAATTCAGCAGTATTTTTAAGACTTTGAATAAGCTCTACGACAACGTGATGCTGTTTTCTATTTCTTCTGTGTTCTTGTTTCAATGACCCTTGAACCTTCAGGTCACTGAAGGCGTGAAAAGGCTGGTCTCTTTTTTGTTGTTGTTTCTTTTGCTTTTCCGCATCTCACATACTGGAAAGGAATTTTATTTCCTCTGAGGCCAGGACAGTAGCACACAGGGTCAAATCACATGTTACTTTATGTACATGTTTTGCTAGAGTGTTATTGGGTTTTTGAAAATGTTAACCAGCAGCTAAATTGGGCTTTAAACCTACCCCACTCCCACAACATGGACCTGCTCTAGATTGCCCCCATCACCACCACCCATGACTCCTATTTGCCATGGTCCCATTGGGGTGCATGATAACTTTTTTTTAGCAAATAGCAGTTGTAGGGCCGCCAAACCCCATTGAAACAATGATGAGAAAGGCAGTAGGGTTCAAGCCCTCCTCCCCTGAGGCAGTAGGGTTCAAGCCCTCCCCCTGTTGTAGTCCTGAACTGCTGGAGGCCCTGATCTGGTTGTTATTCAGCATATAAAATGAGAACATCCTCGCAAAGCGCATGCCTAAAGTAACGTCTATTGACCTGCAGCTTCCTCCAATGGTACCGTATTATCACCCAGGTTTTGGGATTAACTAAACCAGTGGTTCTCAAACATTTTAGCACTGGGACCCACTTTTTAAAATGACACTTTATCGGGACCCATCTAGCTTTATGAGACGCTCAAACATTTATCTCCCTATATTTACACAAACTTGCAAACTGCAGGAGCTCAGCTCTTTGAAGGGCAGTTAGCAGCTATCTGATTTTTGAATAGCCTCGGGGCTTATCTGATCTTTCCACCACCAGGGACCCACCAGAAATCAGGTCGCGACCCACCAAGTGGGTCCCGAACCATAGTTTGAGAAACACTGATTTAAACGAATCAGTGGTTTATAACATTTCTACCTCCAGATAGCCTCTTACACACTGATTTTACACCACAGAACCTCTGCATTTTCTAACAGATTCTGGGGAGTGTCTGCTAAGATACATGCTCTATTCATGCTGGGTCCTGATAAATCCTATTGGGCTTCACCATAGCCCTGCAGCATAAACATACCCAGACAGTGGTGTAACTAGAGTGGAGCGGAGGCAAGTAGTTCTGCAAGACTCCGTTACACCGGAGTCAGCGGCCCCTCCCCTTTGCTGTTGGAGCCATTCCGGCAGCGACAGGGGTGTGTCCTGCATGTTGCTGTTGCTGCCAGAATGGCTCCAACAGCAAGGGGGAGGGGCCACTGACTCCGGTGTAACGGAGTCTTGCAGAACTACTTGCCTCCGCTCCACTCTAGTTACACCACTGTACTCAGAAGTCTCCTACTGCTGGGCATGGAGAAAAAGATTAGTAACGATGGGGAAGCTGCCCACCATTCCAGAACCCCAGAGTTCGTCAGAACACAAGTTGAAACCCACTGGAACAGAGTAACACACCACTGTCCCCTTCCCACACCCCATGTGTTTGACTGACACAGCTCAAGTGTTACAAAGTTGAATTTTGTGGACATTTCAGTTACAAGGGGGGTGGGGTTGATGAAGGGTCAGAAGGTTTAGTAAGGAATGTAGGAGGCCATACAGTAACTGCCAAGAAAACATTGAAGAGTTTTAGAAAGGAAAAAGAAAAAAAAAGGACCACATGAAAGGGATGATTTTTAAAAATATATACCAGTATATTATTCTTGGATGTTGAAGTCATTCAGAGCATATAAGAATATTCTAAGCAAGATACAAAATATCTACCCATTACAAAAGTGAACCTGCTTTGATTTGTTTTCTTTTTTTCAGAACAGGAGTGTAAAATTCTAACCCGTCTGCTTTGTTATCTGGGAGTGGTAATGGGCTGATTATGAGGATGAAAGTGTCCTCCAGTTGAAGATTATTTACAAATGGCAAATTTGGAAACGTCAAAATTATAGACACAAAACAAATTAGATGAGTAAAAATTCAGCATGTTGCCAATTCCACAATGCCCTGGTGCCCTAAGGAACCAGCTCCCACTGGCGTAGCTAGGGTGTGTGTGTGTGTGTGCGCGCGTGCAGGGCCCTGTGTTCTATGCCTGGGGGGGGGGGGGTTGCCATGCTATCCCCTGCACCATGCCTGGAGGGTGCCATGCTATCCCCCACCCCCTAAAGCAGGGGTTCTCAACCTTTGAAGGCCCGGATAACCCCTTATCACGGTCCAATTTTCTGAAATACCCTCTGCAAATTAACTGCTAATTAACTGGATTAATCAATTAATTAATTAGGTAATTAATCATTAAATAAAAAAGTACTAAAACAATTTTAAATGTGAAAAAAATTATTTAACTTATTTAACTGTGTGTATGAGTGAGTGAGAGAGAGACATATGCAAGGATCTCTTTTTTTCTCCAAGTCACACTTCCCAAAATCAGCTCCTCCCTCCCCCACCCCACCAAAGTACATTTTCCAAAGTACAAAAATAAGCCCAAAACCAAAATCAGAGAGATAGAAGGGCTCCGAAAATAATTATAAAATCCATGTTAATTAACACTTAATTAGCTGCTGATGGGGCAGATAAGGGGCAGGGCTTGGTGTACCCCTAGGGGTACCCGTACCACAGGTTGAGAACCCCTGCCCTAAAGCATCTAAAGTCGCTCTAAAGCATTGCAAGTAAGGCACTTTTCCGACAACTCGGGAATAAGCGGTGTTGGTGGAGGCTGGCACCGCTCACTCCACCAGATAACTTACCCGACCCCGGCCGCCACAGGTAAGTCCCATGCTGGTCGGGTGGGTCAGGGTGGCGAGGGAGGGGGACCATTGGCTGGCCCAGGCTGGGAGGGGGCGGGGATAGCGGCGATATTCCAAGTCCCTTCCTGGCCTGCACTGGCATTATACCGCCTCCCTGAATGTATGCCAAGTCTAGACCTGGTGTACATCCAAGGAGGTCCATAGGCCCCAGGTTCGCTTACACCCTTCTCCCGAGGTGTGGCCTAGCAACCCCAGGGCAGCCCGCATTGGGCTTAGTATACAGCAGCCGGCCCTTTAGGCCAGGCACATATCTTTACACAGGATTGGGCTGTGAGTCTGGGAACAAGCATTTGTCAACATAACATGTAGCTCTACCCTCAGAACCATTTCATTGCATGATGTGGATCACGCATCAGCTATGTGTTATTGTGCATTATGCTTTGCTACCCAATGTGACAACACTATTACTGCTCACATGAACCACAACTGACTTTTCACATAGTCTAGAAACATGTACAATGAAAATGTGGAGTGAATCATACAAGTTGCCCCTACTCCCTGAAGTCATTATTCCTTTGTGAGCATATATGCATGTATGCACATAGTCTCTTCTCAACATGATGGGAACCCCAACATCTTGTATTGTCCTAGCTGGTGTGTACACCTACACAGGTGCAACTTTTTTTTTTTGCCTTTTCATATATTTAATTTTATTAACAAAACAAAACAATAAAACAAAACAATACAGCATACTACGAAAGATTACAGCAAGCGCGAAGCAGTAAATCCTACTTGTATACTATTATATATTTTCTACTTATAATATCTAACTAAGCCTATATCTCTAATATTCTATTCATTAAATCCACACTTCATCACTTCTTCTCTCTCACTCTCTCTCTTAAAGAATCTATAAGTGGTATCCAAATATTCACAAAAAGATTAACTAACTTTTCCTTTATCATCTAAAAATCTTAATTCCCGCTTCAAATATTTTAATATATAAAGCCACCCCATTTTTCTCCAAATGTACTAAAATAAAAACCTTCCAAATTTTTCTGTTTAAACAAAAATAAATTCTATATCCCTTTTATATAAGAGTCTTGAAAACAAATCACATCTTATTTAAGTCTTTTCAAACAATAAAACATTATTTTTCTTTTATTCACCAAAGGGTTAACTAACGTTTCCTAACAGGTGCAACTTTCATACACATAGGCTTTGCAGAAGAAAAATGAATGTGTGGAGCCTGTGAGTGGCACCACCTGCCTTGCTCCCACCTGCACACATATTGTGGACATGATTTCAGACCATGTGGCAGGGGCTACTATTCACAGCTCCTTAATTAATTAATAAGAATACTTATATACCGCTTTTCAACAAAAAGGTTCATAAAGCGGTTTGCAGAGAAAATCAAGTAACAGTCCATTCCTGCTACCTGCGAATTCGCTTATTCACGAGCAGCAGGATTGACACCACCTTGCGCCATTCATGAGGTGTGTCTCACTTTCCATGATCCCGGCTGCCCCCGGAAAGTCTCTGCTGGTTTCCTGAATACAGCAGAGACCTTCTGGAGGCAGCAGGGACCTTCAAAACGGCACCCACAACGACCTCACGATCTAAAACGAGGCAGAAAAATCACTAGCAAACAGCCACTAGAAAAGACACTGCACTGGGGTGAAAAGGGAGTTGCTCCCCCCCTCCTAAAAATAAGAAGAGCACCACTTGAAAAAGCACCTCTTTGTCCAATTAGCAGGGGAAGTAACTGACAGTGAAACAATCACACACTTAATCACACCACTGAATCTTTCTGAATTTTTGAGTGTGCCAAAAGTAAAAAGTAAGCTTTTTATTAACAAATTTACACACAAGAAACACTTTAACAACAGCAGCAGCAGCAGCAAAATACAGAAAGTAAAACATATTGATTTCTGTACCTGTTACTAAACTGGATACAATGAGAGGCAAGACCAACATCTGCAACATTCTCATTAAGAGTTCTCCAGGGAAGGAGAAGTACTTCACTTCTCGGTAGTTTAGGTGGTATGACCGGAGAGAAAATCCAAGAATGATACCTGAAGAGAGAGAAAAAGCACGAGTCTATCTTCTGAAGAAAAATTACATTGACAATAACATGGATTTGGAGTAGCTATTTTGAATTCAGGAGTCTGCCTGAATCACTGAGTGCCCATTTACATTATAAATGTATATCGGTTTTACATCAACCAAACTCTCACGGCTTCCACCAAAGATTTCTGGGAATTGCCATTAGGAGAGGAGCTGAAAAATTATGTTACTTACCCCCCCCCCCAGAACTACAATTCCCCAGTGTTCCCCAGAGAGGGGGTGATCATTAAACCAATTTGTCTAGGATGAAGCGCAGGTATGCCCCAAGTTCAGTTCATTCACACATGGATTTCCCCTGAAGACAAATCCTCACATAAGCTTTTATTTTCTTGTGGCAAGGTTATTTACACTTGAATAGGCAAATCATTGTGGGCCACTGCGCATGACTGCCCCACTCATAGAAGCAGGAAGTTCATTTCTGGCCTGCCTGTAGCAGCTCCCTTCTCATGGTGTGTGGGGTCATCTGACTCACTGACCAGGAGCAGAACTTGACATTTTGATTTTGCACATCTGTATGGGCCCCACAAGCAGGGTGGTCTTATGCACCAGCTTGAAGTGCTCCTAAGGGCAGGTCTGTGCTGTACCTACAGCTTGCTTCTGTTTGGCTTTAAGGAGTAGTGGTAGAGTAAGTGATTCCACTTTAAACAGGAAAGTTGAATAGGGTGTGACAACTGTTAGCTGACTCAACCTGAGCCTACCTTGGCCCAACTGAATCTCAGCAGAGGGCAGAAGATGCTCTGTGTAAGTGTGCAGCTTATTAAATGACTCTTAGCTTGGTGTACTTTAGACCAGTGGCTCCCAAACTGGGAGGCACGGCTCCCAGGGGAACCGCGGAAACCAGCCAGGGGAGCCGCAGAGTGCCACAGAATCCTCTTGGAAAACAGTGCAATTCCAACTGGCAGGCATCAACATAATATAATGGGGAGCCACGGCCAATGGTCGCCAATGGTCAAGGGAACCGCAGGTCGAAAAAGTTTGGGAAACACTGCTATACACCATATCTAAAACAACACTGATAAGTACACAACGTTTAGCACAACCAGGTTTTATTGTTTTACGCATTACAGTTTTCTTACATGAAAAGAGTTTAGCATTGTACAAAATAAGGATCTTCTTAGTGCTAATCATCAGTGCTTAGCATTGCATAAGATGCTAGCATACCAGAACACTTTTTTTGCTGTGTTTCCTGTCCTATCAGTAGCTCTTGTTATACAGGCAGGAAAACAGCTCACTTCAAAAGGATGAAGTGCATTTGCTTCTCTATAACCCATGTATGATATCTTTGTAAAGAAACATTTTGCAATTTATGTCACAATTAACAGTGATGAAGTTACACATTGTCATCTCAGTGTAAAAATACAAATATGATGAAAAGTGGCGGTGTGTAGAACAGTGATAGCCGGACCCCCACAGCTGCTATTTGTTCAGGGGGGACAACTCAGTGGCACCAATGGGGATTTTTCTCCTTATTGAAGTAGCAGCTGCAGGGCACCCTGATTCAGATAGATCTGTGGTGTAGCAAAGGGTTAAAGGCTCCCCTCTTCTCTGCTGTACTCCTGATCTGAATCTGGCCCTTCTGTGTGTGCTATTTAACAAAGAAAGCACAAACATGTCACTATATAGCATGTGCTTGAAGCAGCACCTAGGGCCCTAGGCTAACCCTGAAAACACCTTTTTCCTATCTACTACATCACTTCTGAAGGTTTGCCAATGCATTGTAAAGCCT
This sequence comes from Plestiodon gilberti rubricaudatus, assembly GCA_026170595.1. Lineage (NCBI taxonomy): Eukaryota > Metazoa > Chordata > Lepidosauria > Squamata > Scincidae > Plestiodon > Plestiodon gilberti. The sequence goes on along the minus strand of JANXHW010000002.1, from coordinate 17,834,369 downwards.
GCCAAAGAGCTATTTTTAATGTCACTATGCATTCTGGTCAATTACATTTTCTTCCATGGAATGCAAGGCAGCATATATAAGGGCACCAGGTGGTCTCTCATCCAGCCTCAGATCTTAACTTTGGCACAGTTTCAACATCCTGTTCCTTCAGGCCATGAGCTGGGAGCTCAGCCTTTAGCATCACTTGTAAAAATGCCCCAAGGAGCCAAATCCCAAAGCCAGTTCTGAAAGGAGCTCCGAACCTTTTGCTCATAGATACTCCCAGCAGTACTACACTGCGCTTCACTGAGAAATGGAGTCAGTGACGTGTCACTTCGCCTGCTGCTGAATCAGACGTGGAGTGACTGGCTCTTGAACAACTCTTTCTCAGTAAGAGTTTCAGGTTTCCCAATAATTTGTGAGCCCTTCAATGGAACAAAGCCTCATAAGAAATCTCCCAAAGCTGTTCTGCAGGTTTTCGCTTGACCTTTCACATCAGTGGGAAAAAAGCAAACATTTTGAAAGAGGACAGGAGAAGCACAATTTTTCAAACGATAAAGAATTCCACATCCCTGTTTTTTTTTCACAGAGAAGTCTTTCTTAAAACAAACTCTTTGGTTTTGCAGTTTTAAAATAAAGCACAGTCAGAAGCAAAGCCGTAAAAAGATACAACTTTGAATAAACACTGAATAAATGTCAAACATAAAACCTTGCGATGTTAGGTTGAAGCGGGATTTTGAAATGCAACCCTACTCCGTTACTACTTCCAAGTAACAATAGCATTTGTTTGGCCATAGGCCAGAACAAAATGATATACTGTATCAAATAAATGATCACAAAATGATAAAGCCACCGAAACTGAGCATCACAAAGGAAGCACCAGAATCGAATCGATTACATCATGTAAATGTACTTGTCTGAATAATGATCTATTATGCTGTGATTCAAATAATTTGACCACAGCTTTGTTGGAGTCAGAGCAAAAGCAGACATATTCTACATTTCCCTCTTAGGGCCAAACTACACATGACACTTACAGTGCAATCCTAACCAACTTTCCAGTGCTGGTGCAGCCGCAATGCAGCCCGAAGGTAAGGGAACAAATGTTCCCTCACCTTGAAGAGGCCTCCATGACTGCCCCTGCACTGCAAAATGCAGTGGGTGCCCTGTTGACACGGCTACACCGGCACTGGAAAGTTGGTTAGGATCGCACTGTTAAAATGTGATTAGGCCTTAAAGGCTTTTTTTTTGGGGGGGGGGGAACTGCATAGCAGCCAGACTGGGCCCTCCTGCAGATTGGGACTATGATAGAGAGGGGAGCGTTAACCCTACTTCCTATCAGGGTGGAGTTAGCAGGAGGTCAGTCTTGCACTTGGCAGGAGCCCTCGTCAATCAGGGAGCACACCTGGCCAGGCAGACTCCTGAAACCTCAGTAATGGTGGCAGCACTAGCATCAGTGCACCAGCAGAGGGCGGATGGGGGCCCAGTGCTGGGCTTTGATACAGGACTGTCAGCAATCTGATCTGGCAGTGCCAGTTTCCGTACTCCTGGTCTGACTTCTATTTAATCTGGAAAAAAGCTCCCATGAGTGCCAATGGGATAAATAGTAGTTAGATTGCTTCCCTTGGGTTGCCCCACCTTCACCAGGCACAGTCCTTATCTGTAGGGGATCCTCATCCTGCTGATATTCACTAAAGAAAATCTACGCCCCTCAGGATAATAGTGCTTTAAATCTTGTACAGCCAGTTCTTGCTTTTCGCGGATTTGCTATCTGCGGATTCGCTTATCTGCGGGTAGCACAATTGCCGCCTACCTCTCTCCATTCACACTCTGTTCTCGGCTATCCACGGTTTGACGGTCTCCCCAGCACTCGTGGGAGCCATTTTAAAGGGCTCTGCGCCATTTGGGAGGTCACTGCTGCATTCAGAATGTCAGCGGAGACCTTCAGAATGCATCAGAGACCTCCAAAATGGCACCTGCGAGTAGTGCAGAGCCCTTTAAAATGGCCGTGGGAAGCTTCAAAATGCCAGCGGAGAAGCTATTTTTGCCATTTTGAAGCTTCCCACAGCCATTTTAAAGGGCTCCATGTGTGTTCCATTTTGAAGGTCGCTGCATTCTGAAGGTCTCTGCTGGCATTCTGAATGCAGCAGAGACCTTCAAAATGGCATGGAGCCCTTTAAAATGGTGCCTGTGAGTGCTGAGGAGACCATCAACCCACAGATTTTGAAGGTCTCCGCTGCACTCCTGAGGGTCTCCACCAGGGTTGGGGGCTCAAGTCGGATGACTTGCATGTGAGTCCGACTTAGTTACACCCAGCGACTTGACTTGGACTCAACTTGGAAACTGTAAAAGACTCACTCGACTTGACTCACGATTTGGGCCCTTTTATAACCGAGTCGCTACAGGATTACCCGCCTCCTCTTGTCCCTCCTCCCCTCTTCACTTCTGCATACTCAAAAGATACAGTTGCAGGCAATGTCTCGCAGTTGCACCCTACATGTGTGATATTAAAGTTTACTTCCGAACATGTTAATTTCATTTTTCTGTTTTATAAAAATGCTCAATGTGGCTAACAACATTCATAAAATACAAAACACCCATAAAACAATCACAGCACTTCAGAACCTTACCACAGAACCTTACAATATTATTTTCTCCCCAGAAAGATAAAAAATTTAGACAAACTCAAAATCTTCTGGTTGGGGTGGGGTGGGGATTTTATTAGTGGACCTCTACTAAGACACCTATGGCACCAGAAAAAAGGCACAATTTACCTGTGAAAATCTTCTACTCATCCAGGAAGCAATCCTATGGTTACTATAGGGCTAAATCAGAAATAGAAGAAATCTCTGGCAAAAACATATAAATACGATAGACACTTAAAAAGATTCGAGATCAATTGACTTCCTTTTAACCAGAGCCCTATGCAGCTATTTGGAAACTGATACAGGCCCCCACCTATCCATGCCACGGGGGATACGTTCCAACACCCCCCCCCCCCCCCGGGTTCGTGAAAACCGCAGAAGGAGACGAATGCCCCTCCACGGTATCCTGAGCCACCCACCCACCTACGCACACGACCCCCCTCGCTCTTACTTTTCGTGAAGAAACCTTGTGTCTTCCTTCAACAAACGCAACGATATATGCTGCTGCAGCAAGCAGAGCAAGATGAAGTCCTAGATGGGCTCCTCTGAGAGTTGGCTCTCAGAGGAGCCCATCTAGGACTTCATCTCGCTCTGCTTGCTCCATTAGATTTCCTTTTCCTAAAATCAAGTCCATTAAATTTCCTTTCCCTAAAACTGCCAGGATTCCTGTTCCAAGCACTATCTTACAAAACAATCTGCATAATTTTCTTGTCTATCCTGGAGACCAATTTGCCTAAATAGCTTTATCTGGCTGACGTACAGCTGAGGGCCTCATAATGGCAGTCTACTTATATTGGCACCTCCCTCCTAGACTAATTGAAGGCTTGATCCCAGCAACCAGGGTTGGAAATCCTCCCTGAGCCAGAACAGCTTTCACAGAAAAAATCTCCTTTCATATATCTTGCCCAATGTTTATTATTTGATATACATTATTATTTGATGTTTCCAGGGGTGTCACTAGGGTTGGTGACACCCGGGGCAAGATCTCATGGTGTCACATTCCCATGGACCTCCTCCCATATCAGACCACACAATGTGGAGGCCTCCTGGGAAATGCAATTCCCACTTGAGTTGCAGCAGGGATCAAGAAAAAAACGTTTTCTACAAGTGGTGTGTTTTCATACCACCAGTAACAAATAGAATAGAAAGTCATTTTGGTGTCACCCCTCTCTGGGGCAGTCTGCCTGGGCACCTGGAGCGATGCGCTCCTCGCTTTCCCCTGGATGTTTCTGTTACTCAGCTGATGGAATTCTGTGAGGCTTCTGGGGGTCAGCTGACCACCTGACAAAATCACCCACTTCAACAGATCATCTACCCATGTAACTGCATGGTATGCACCCTCCAACAACCTTCCTTTTCCACATTCACAAAAACATTTATGGGCCCCTCCTTGGCACCTCAGAATATCTACCTTTCCTCCTACACAGACCTTCCTATGTCATACCAAAGCCTTGATCATACGAAAGCCTTGACATCTTCATAATGGACTAATTCTAGAAAACCTGAGCATGATGGAACTGTAGCTATGTGGTAGATCCCAGGCTCAATCCCTAGTATCTCCAGGCAGGGCTGGAAAAGATCCCTGTCTGAAATCTTGGAGAAACCGCTGCTGTCAGTCAGAAGCGTCATTAGGAGGCAGCGGGGGCGGCAGGAGTGTCAAGCGGCGGGGGGGGGCCTTTTCACCACACCGCCGCCGAAATTCAGCGGCAGTGCAGCACGAAAGCACCCTTTCCGACATTTTTGCGGCTGTTTGCAGTGGGAGGATTGGCCCTCTTGCCCTCCGTGCAACCTAAAAATGGCTGAAAAATTGTGTGTGTGTGTGGGTGCTTTCATGTTGCACCGCCACCAAATTTCAGCGCCGTCGCGGTGAAAATGACGTCACCCCCAGGGGCTGGGGCTTGTGGTGTGACGTCACCCCCACGGGGAGGTGTAGCGATGCCTCTGCTGTCAGTGTAAGACAATACTGGGCTACAATACTAGTCTGCTTCAGTAGAGTGCAGCTTCCTGTATTCAGAAACTGCAGCTTTGTAGGTTGTACGGTATATGCACCTCTGAACAGAGTTTCAGTTATTAACCCTGAGCCAGCCTATTATTATTATTAACTCCAGGCACCTGTTCGAACACCTCACCTGGCCCAAATGAAAAGATGGAGGCATTATCATCACATTGATGACACTTCACTCCAAATCTCTGAAAAACCTCACGCAGATCATTATATATTTTTAGAAGTCTACAAAATCCTACTATAATTTAAACTGATGTGCAGGGTCAATATTTGCTCAAAATTATGCGTATTTGCTTAAAAATAAGTCCCACAGTGGTCGGAGGGGCTTACGCCCATAGAACTGCTGCCTCATAAAATCTGCATGTCACTGATATTGTAACACATTTATGAACTATTGAAGGAATTATTTGAAATTAATAATTAAAATTAAATTATTAAATGACGTAAAATTAAATGAACAAAAACTGCCACTCTGTAATGAAAGAAGGCTATTTTTAGTGTTTTCTTTTTCACTCCATGTTACAGAATCACATCTGACCTCAAATAGTTTTTAAAAAGTAGATATGTTCATTGCTTGCAAACCCACTATTTAGAATGTTCCCTCACTTATTAAAATTGGCGCAACTAACAGAGGCATTTCTACGGTAGGGGCAGTACTGTAAGTTGCGCCCCATCCTAGTCCCCGTTTACAACTCGGAAGGAGGAGGCCCCGCCCCCTCGCCGTCAAAGCCATTCCATGCTGCAAAGGTGTCCTGCCTGTTGCCTTCTCTGCACGGAATGGCTCCGATGGCGAGGGGGCGGGGCCTCCTCCTTCCAAGTTGTAAACAGGGACTAGGACAGGGTGCAACTTACAGTACCGCCCCTACCGTAGAAACGCCTCTGGCAACTAATTTAGTTTTAACCTATGGATGACATGGATTAAAGCTTGCAGTCCTACCCATTGTAGTTATTTCACTAGATGATGAAATGTCATTAGCAGCTGATTTCTCTAGACTTGATGAACTCTAGTAAGTTCCAGAGTATGCAGCCAGGATACAGGGAAGAGAGAAAACAAAGAGAAATAAGGGGTGGTGGTTTCTAGAGAGCAGTGCAGAGTTAGTATGAGAATTCATTTTTATCTGACATCCAAAATGATGTCCTCTGATGCAGAGACTTGTCAAGACAGGGTTATCCTAAGTAAAAAAAAATGCTTCCTATCCAATATAAACTGGAACAGAAAAACATGGACAAATAATCATCAGAAACATGAATTCGTGACTAGAGGAGGATCACCTATTAGTAGATTTACCAGATTTTCCTGGTTCTAAACCGGGACACCCTCCCAACAATTAATTAATTAAAATTTAGGAGATTTTGGGGGGGCGCAAAGTTTCCTTTTGCCGCCCGAAGGGTGCCCAATTTTTTTATTAATTATTTTTGTTAGCAAATTAATTAAATACGCCGCTGCTGTATTACCCGCCATTGCCGCCGCCGTATTGCTCGCCATTGCCGCCACATGCTGCAGCAGCCTAAAAGGGGCCAAGCCCACCAAGAACAAGCCTCATTTTTATAGGAGCTGGCCTTTCAGAACCATTTTGAAATATGTCAGATGTTTCTGATACTCTGTTCTTTATCCAAAGTGAGTAAAATGAGATCAGAGGCAGCACAGAGCTCAGGCATCACTTTGTCACCTGCAGCAGCTCCAGGGATGGGGGTATCCTGGCTATATTAAGGAACACAACTTGCTTTTCCTTCAAACTATGCAAGACTTGGCAGGACTTGCAGCAGATGAAATATGACCATATGCCTGTTACCCTTCTCCTAACTTTTGTCTAGTGATCAAAAGTAATCCAAGAAAAGCAAAAAGAAAAGGGAGGGAAGAGGGAAATCTCCATGGATGCTCACTGTACAAAATGACCACTTTACAGTGTGACACTATGGCACAATTAACACGTATACACAAACACGCGCACATGCACACACAGGGGAAGCAGATAGGAGAAACAGGAGACAACGTTCTCGATCACTATGAAGTTCCCCCCACCTCTCTCTCTCTCTCTGTCTCTCTCTCTCTCACTCACTCACACACACACACACACACACACACACACACACACACACACAGAGGAAAGAGCAATAAAGAGTTCTATGAGAAGGAAGACAGGAACAGGTCTAAAATAGTGGCAGGTGCTCTGTTAGCTTGCAGCAACAGCAGCATCTTTGTCACCAGGGTACCCACAACACACACAAACACAAACACCCTCCCTGCCAAGACCCTCCCTGCCAAAGTGAATAAAACCCCTCCCTGCCTGCCAAGGTGAATAAAGAGGACTCCTGCTGGTGCCCCCAGCCGCCACCGCTTTTACGAGGCTTGAAATTTTAAAACTTATATATTTTTGTAGGTTTTCACGACGCGACCATATCCTCGAATTAAAAATCCGCATGTTGCCGGGAAACTCCGTCGTTATAAATAAATTTATTACAACAAATAATAAATTTCAACAGATGGTAAAACATACTTTGACGTTTCGTGCACGTAACACTCGTGGCATCATCAGAAATCCCCTATAGTGCTCATGAGACAGTTTAAAAGGCTGATGCAAAAGAAAACTGGAAGTGGGCACTACCGTATCTGACAAAACAAACAATTAGCAGCAGCTGATTGTAACTGCTGGTGGGAGAAAGCGGACACCAGCTGAAGCCACTCAAGAACAAACATAACAACAGAAACAATACTATCGATACAAGTACAATTTAAAGACCCACTTCTAAATAAAACACAGAACCACCTAAGAGCACAGCAAAAAGAAGACTATAAAACTTATGTTTTTTTCTTGTCAGCGGCCATCTTGGATCTTGTGAAATCTTGCGAGTTCCAAGATGGAGGCACCCAAATCTTGTGAGGGCAATGAGGCAGCCTCATGCCCTCACGAGATTTGGGCACCTCCATCTTGGATCTCGTGAGATTTCACAAGATCCAAGATGGCCACCGACAAGAAAAAAAGGTAAGTTTTAAAATTTCAAGCCTCGTAAAAGCGGCGGCGGCGGCGGCAATGATGGCTTCACCGGGCCCAGAAAGCCCAGGATGGATCCGTCCCGGATTTTCTAGGACTGATGGCAGGCCTACCTATTAGGAACTGTTCCACAATGCAGACAGGAGGGAAGGATTAGCAGTGGCTGAATACAATGTCCTCAAGCATAGAATCATAGAGTTGGAAGGGACATTCAAGGCCATCTAGTCCAACTCCCTGTTTGAAGCAGGAAAGTCCTCTTTAAAGCATCTCCAAAAGGTGCCCGTCAAGCCTCTGCTTGAAGACTTCCAGCGAAAAAGAAGTCACCACTTCCCTCAGTAATCAGTTCCATTGTTGGAACGCTCTTAAGAATTTTTTCTTTATATTCAACCAAAATCTCGCCTCCTGCAGCTTAAGTCCATTAGATCTAGTTCTACTATCTGGAGAGCAGAGACCAACAGTGCAATCCTGCGCAATTTTCCATGGCTGGCCTAAAGGGTCATGGAATCCTGAGCCCGTTCCCAGGCCAAACCGGAGAAGGGGATGTTCGTCCCCTTCCCTGAGTGTAGGGCTGCCTATGGGCAATTTACAAAATTGTAAACAAATAATAGTTATCATGAACCAGGAAGTGAGAAAGGGAATCACAATACAAGTGCTCAAGGCACATCGGAGCCAGGCCAATACTATACAACAGGGGTTCTCAACTCCTTCTCAACTCCTCACCACCTCCAGCGCCACTCTCTTGCTGTGTACCACCAGAAGTGACTGATGATGACATCATCACCAAGTACTTCTGTGTTTTCTGGTTTTTGGAGGCCAGAAAACGCAGGTAGGAGTCTCTGAGCGGGTGGGATGGCCCTTCTCAGCATTCCCAAGAGGCTCAGCCAAAGGCAGGAACCTCTCGGGTGTGAAAACGTGCTGCCAAAAGTGTTGCGTCGGAGCGGGGTTCTGGCGGTCCAGTGGTCCAAGTACCACCAGCAGTCGGCTGAAGTACCACTGGTGCTACTAGTACCACTGGTTGAGAACCCTATACAACACTATTTTGAATTGAGTTGTCAGTTTATAGGGGTCAGTTTAGATGATACCATACACTGGTCCAACATGTAATTAAGAATGAGGGAACATGTACCATCCCCAACCTGGCTTGGGGGAGGATGCAGAACTTCCAAACTGCTCCTGCTTATGCATCTTAAATAGTGACATTTTAAAACACCTTAGTAGGGGATGTTCTCCATGTGATTATTATTGAAAGACTTGTTCAGGTGCGAATTATCTAATCTAGACTTAAACGACCTATTCTACTGTCTCTAAATAGCCTCTCAAGACCCCCCCCCCATGGGTTGCTGTTGATTATTCTAGTACCCATGATCTCTTTCCTGGGTGGTCATAGCTAATTTAAACTCACTTGATTTACGACTAAGTTTACAAGACCCTGAACTTCGTTTTATTATTCTTTATAAATTACTCTGACTGTTACTATTTATCATTTGAATTGTACTTGAAGTCCAAAGCCCATGTTATGGCTATACAAACACAAAAGAAAACAATCCATATTCCAACTCGCAAGTGAACATCAGGAAGAAATGAAGGTACTGCAATCATAAGAAACAGACATCAAAAAATGGCAAGGTGATGTTCAGTTAGCTGTACATGCCAATATGATGGTTTTAGCTCAGACAAATTGTTTTTCCGTTTTTCAAGAATTATGAAAGGAATAAATTAAATTAGCCTTGAAATCCATCTTGTGAATCTTTGTCACCAGGGTACACCACAACACACACAAACACAAATCCATACTGGCTGGTTGCTCAGGCTGGTGTCAATGTAAGCAGTTCCAGAAAGGTAACAGTTCTAATCTTCTTATCAGGCCATAAGCCCTGAGTGAAATTAAATATTGACTCTGGCCAAAACACAATGCAGAACTTTTCATCTTGCTCCAAAAACCAGACTTTTACCAATACTGAACAAGCAAGGAGAAATTTCGGAAACGGTTCAAAAGCTGCTGCCAGGTCACCTATGGGTGCCTATTACTTGGCGCATGTGATTCTGATCCTTTTTGGTTACACTGACTCCCAGCACATTTCCAAACCCATCATATAGTGGAATAAGAACTGAAACCGAAAGGGGCATTAGGATTAGGCACTCTTCCTCAAGTAAACTAATTATCTTGATTCACTATCTTCTAACTCCCACCATCACTAGTATATGGCTCGTAGTTTTAATAAAATTCCCTTGTACTCCTCAGACTAGACCAACTTGAGCTCTGCTCAAATATGGCATCTATTTCTTACAGCACAATCCTATACACGTGTACTTGGAAGTCCTACAGCACAATCCTATGCAGATCTACTCAGCAGTAAGTCATATTTAGTGGGGCTTACTCCCAGGAAAGCATGTATAGAATTGAAGCCCTACTGTGTTCCTCGAGACTTACTCCCAGGAACGTGTGTGTAGGATCGCACCCTTACAGCCCAATCCAACTTAAATCACTGCGCAGCGATTCAGCGCAGGGGATTTTTGGCTGCTGGAGGTCTCCTTGGGATAAGGGGATGTTTGTTCCCTTGTCCAGGGGAAAGCCCCAGCAGCCGCAATAAGTCAACTCACGCGTGTGCCAGCGATATCACTGGAGCAAGTCCGCATTGATCCATGCAGGCAGGTCAGGCCCGAGAAGGGGCCCAGGATTCGGGGTGTGACACCACTGCTGATCCTGCCCCCTCCTGAGCCCGATCCGCCCATCCCCCATTCCCGTCTCTTCTCAGTTCCGCCCTCCCACAGCCCTGTTCAGCCCCCTCCTCACTCTCCCCCGCCCCATTCTACCCCCTACTCTGGAATTGTCCTGAGAAACAGGACTATGTAAATCTTCAGAAAGTCTCATAAGTAAGAATTATGCCATATTTTGTATTAATGCAATTCTTCCAATTCACTGATAGAATCCCTCCCAATCATTCCTTCCCTCCGTAATCTCCATCTTAGGAAAACTCCCTTTGGATGCAAAGTCCTAGAATCAGAAGTTATAAAGGGACCACCAAGTCAAATCCCATCTACAACGTCTACTGCAGTCAGAACCTCTCACATGTCAACCCCCAGATGAATAACACAAACTGGCACCAAGTTGCTGGAGGTCTTGAGGCAAAGCCCTGCACTGGGCTCCCCAAGATCGGTGGTGGTGGTGGTAGCCCCAGGCATCTACCACCACTGCCAGATGGGGAGAGAATTTGCCGTGGCTGACCAGTACTAGGGAAATCAGGGGGTCAGCCCAGCTAGGTGGGCCCTCTGATGGGCAGGGGCCCTCAGTCAACCAATCTCTTGGGACTCAACCAATCTCTGACTCTGTCCCTGCACACAATCCAGCCTGCAGTGTCCTATAAACCCTGAACAACACCTAACCCGTGGTACATCTTAGTAAGACAAAAGGAAAAAAAACTGGAAGTTTTTAGATCATTACTTTACCTTACGGGGTAAGATCATTACCCTAAAAGACAAATCATTTTGCAAAGCCGAACATGATGAACTATAAATAATGTTTTTAAACATAATAATCACAACAGACTGGTAGGACAGACCAGTCACTGATGCAAACGGAAAAGCTAACAGTAGGTTTAATGAAGATGAGGGGATTTAATGTTACTATCGCTGTCTTGGCAAGAGCTCTATCTCTCTCATACTGATCCCGCTGGTTTGTGTGAACGAGCAGTGATTGTAATAGGGATCACCCCTGCTATGGAGTTGCAGGCAACTGGCACTCATGATTCGAATTGCTGAGCCCTTACATATAGTCTCTGTGTTTATGTTTTATTGTGCATTTAATTCAACCTGCGAGAACATTTCTTCTATGAGAAATTTTCACCCTGACCTTCGCCACTGGGTCATTTCTTCCTGTTGCCTGACACTTTGAAATGTATTAGACCTAGATACACATGTAGATTTTCATGGCTTGTTGCTATGTACAAAGAAGTAATATTTATGGGTCAGCTGTGTGTGCTGAGTTCTCCCATCTGCTTTTGAGAAAATCCGAAGTGTCTGGATGAAACGTCAAGCAAAGGAAGATCAAAAGACTTTTTCATCGCTTCGTCTGATTTGGAGAATCCGCTCAGATCACCCGCTTCTAAATACCGGTAGGATCAGAGAAACAGGAATCTCAACGGACCAAGTGTAAGAACTCTTTTATTTCTTCAAGTTAAGAGCTGTTATCACATGGCTGAAAAACCCATAAATATTACTTCTTTGTATTAGACCTTTCGTGACACATTGGGTCCTCTGCGAGGTGGGAATATCCATCCTCTCCCTCGCATCACTCATTTCCAAGAACCATAGCCAATAGAAACTGTTCTCCTTGTCAGAAACAACGAAGGGCTCAATCCTATCCAACTTTCCAGCACCGATGCAGCCATGCCAACGGGACCTGCAAAGCACCCTGCAGTGGGGAGGGCAATCACGGAGGCCTCCTCAAGGTAAGGGCTACATTGCAGCTGCATTGGCACTGGAAAGTTAGATAGGATTGGGCCTGAGCTCTCTACGCAGTCTCTGTGTTATTTCCATCCCCCAAGAAAATATCAACTTGAAAGGCTATAAAAATGTAGGTAGCTGTGTCGGATTATTTAGCACAAATATTTGGTGCAACACAACCTGAGGTTTTTTGCGCTTGGCACAAACTACTGTAACTTATTTAGCATGCAAACCGCCTCCTCAATCACCATCTTAGGACTGACACTGTCACACATTTCAGATGGGCCCCCACCACGCACTTTATCAGCAAGATCTTTCTCTCTTCTCTGTCTGCTGCTTCATGAGGAAGAGTTCCATAAAACCTGAAAGGTAGCTCACTTGGTCCTAGCAGAGGTAGTATGCTGCTGGTCCTGTTTGGATTTTTGCAAGATTCTGTTGATCAAACTCAAATTTCAAATAAACCTTTGAAAATGTGACTGTTGTGCAATGGTATACTAAGACCTGCAGTTCAAACAACTGCAGGAAATCAAGAAAGGCAGGTGATAGGTTAGGTTCCCAGATCTAATCCTTTGCAGTAGGCCCGTGGTTCTCAAAACGTTTTAGCACCGGGACCCACTTTTTAAAATGACACTATCGAGACCCACCTAGCTTTACGAGATGCTCAAACGTTTATCTCCCTATATTTACACAAGTTTGCAAACTGCAGGAGCTCAGCTATTTGCAGGGTAATTAGCAGCTACTTTGCAAGCTCAGCTCTTTGAAGGGCAATTAGCAGCTGTCTGGTTTTTGAATAGCCTCAGGGCTTGTGACAATTATTTATCTGATCTTTCCATCACCTGGGACCCACCACAAATCAGGCCGCGACCCACCAAGTGGTTCCCAACCCATAGTTTGAGAAACACTGCAGTAGGCATTTCAGAATACGTTGGTTTTCTGGAACAATTCTACTTTGGAACCTTCTGTGTTACATTTTACACTTCATATACTGCCAAATATGATTGACATGAAGAAAACCACTGATTGGAAATCATCCTCACGGGTCCTGCAGATGTGCACAGTGCTGTTGTTTTACTTCAATAAGTGGGGGGGGGGAAAGTAGGGGAATTCAGTTCCGATGATCCTCTAGCTGATTGCCTCTAGCTGATTGCTCATGTGAATAGTTTTTTGTGGAGATGAGAGTTTGGCTGATAGTTGCAAGTTAATCCAAGATTAGATACCACTGAGAAAATGAGTGTGGAAGTGATTTCTTACAGGGCTATTTACGGTTATTGTTTTAATATTCTATGAAGATATCGGTGTGTCAAGTAAGTCCATTGGTCCATCTGGTCCTGTTTCTAATAGGAATTAAGGCAGTAGGGTTTCCACACTGAAGCTATATCCCAAAGTTGCTGTAGCCACTCCAATACTCATGGGCATAAATTTCCAGTGCCTGCACTGGGCAATTTTTGTGGCCATCAGGAGAGTTCCACAACAGAAGTATCACCTTTTGACTGAACAGCTTTTCAAGTAACTTAATAAGATCATTTAGGGGAGTCGGGTCTAGAGGACATCAATGGTTATAACCAAACTTTGTAATCTGTGAGTGGAAGAAGTTCTGATTGTGCAAGGTGGGGGGATTTTCTCTGATTGCCTCTTCCTTCTCCAACCCTGTGTGACAAATATCATTTCTAGTTCATGAGGGCCACCCAACCCCCCAGGAGCAGATTTTCTGGGAGTGCAGGGTGCTGGAGAGAAAAGGGGGATGAGTGAAAATCATCCACCTCACCCCCCTGCTTGCACAATCAGAACTTCTTCCATCCACAGAAGACACTGTTTGGATAAAACTCATTCTATTCAGTGTGTGTTCGGAGAGCACTTGATGCTGCCCTGCTACATTATTTATTTATTTTTCACATTTTTATACCGCCCTTCCTCCAAGGAGCTCAGAGTGGTGTACATATTTCCTCCCCTCCTTTTTGTCCTCACAACAACCCTGCGAGGTAGGTGGGGCTGAGAGATAGTGACTGGCCCAAGGTCACCCAGGAAGCTTCGTGGCTGAGCGGGGATTTGAACCTGGATCTTCCAGGTCTAAGTCCGACTCCCAAACCACTACACCATCCTGGCTCATCAATGCTGGGATGGGAAACTACCTGCAACGCTGTGTAAGCCACTATGTGCTTTTTGAATGAAGTGTAATAAATAGACTTAACTATCTATCTTTAATTTTTTATAGTGTGAGTGTTCACTAAAGAATTTTTTTAAAAAAACACAGTATTCTAACCGTTATATCTCCTGTACTTAAATTATATCTTACGTTAGAAAGAACTTGAGAAAAACTATGTTTCGACATTCCTGCTCTTGGGAATCTTCTAGGAGAAAGGGTACAACAATCCAGAAGGGAGTTCCCTTTTCAAAACCCATTGAAATAATTGGGTACACAATGCAATTCCATTCATTTAAATGGGGCTTTGTGTAGGAATACTTTACAGTGGGGTATGCCACAAAAGCGTAATGTAAAAACAGTATTAAGCATAGACTTTGGACACAAATGTCATTCAGAGCATATCTACATTGAATGCATATATCTTTTCTCTGAAACAGTCATCCATATCATCCTTCCTGTAAAATTCCTACAGAAAAATAGCTTTGATGTAGAATGCCTACCAAGGTTTAGGAAGCAAGCCAAGTCCGTTCCTTTGACTGAAATGAGCAAACTTTCTTTCTTGTTTAGAATAATACCTCAGTGCTTGATACTCTCCAAAATAAAGAACATGGTGATTCCGAGCAAAATTATTATTTTTTGTGTATAGAAAGCATAATTCCAAAAACCAAATACCGTATTTTCATATACACCACACTTTGGTGAATGCTTTTCTTCTAATAAAAATATTTTCCCACAACAAGGAACCCAATGGCTAGAATCCAAAGAGGTACTTTAGGTGCCCAAGGGGCTGAGCTTGTCCGGTGAGAAGTTTAACTTATTTCTTTTCAACTAAAGACTAGAATGCTACGTTGCACTCTGCTTTTTTCCATAGTTTAAAAAGAGGTTTATCATGAGGCAAGGGAAGCGGCTGAATGAGAATCTGAAGCCCAAAGATGTAAATGGCATGTGGAACTAGTTGCACTATTAATTCTTATCTCTAGCAATTATTATTTTTTTAAAAAAGTTTTGGGTGCATTGTAAATATTGTACCAGTAACAATTCCCAAGTCAGCTTTGTTTAGTCTGATCAGAGGTATTCAAAATATAAAACTTTTGCAAACATTACCCTAATCGGCTTTGTAAACAACTCTTAACCAGGTTGCCTTCTGTAATCCTTGAGCAGGTAGATCCCCCATTGGCTACTGAGCTACAGGAGTCAACAAAGTAGTGGAAAACCTGACCTTGAAGTCTTGGATATGTGGTTGTCCTTCTTTAACCAGGAGGTGAAAAACAGTATACATTTAGGTTGTGCACTCTTGTTTTCTGTGGCTTGACTTTGTTCAGAATCAAGAGATATTGGAAACTTCTGATCAAACCGTAATAAAAAAATGGAGCCAGTAAAATAACTGAACAAATTTCCTTCTGATTTAAGCCTGATCTGAGCACTATTAATGTCAAAGAAGGGGTTAAACATGCGTCACTGCAAGGAGAACTGCAGACCTGACTATCAATAATCAAACTTTCTCTTTCACACTGAGCAATCAGACAGAAACCTTTCTAAACTAGCAAGATCTTCTCAATGGGGGAGCAAATGAACAGCAACAGTTCTGTCCAAGTTTTTCAAGATTGTTGTCTCGATCAAATTACTCACCAAGAATGACTGCAATGATGGTGAACATCACAAAAAAATTCCTCAGTAGGTAACTTTTAACATCATCCTTTGTGATGCTTTGCACCTTCTTTTTGGCCATGAGTGTACGTTTCCGGACGCCTTGCTGGAAGCGCTCCATCCTATTGCCTGCTCTTGCGTCTTCTCCGTTACTTTTAGTCATCTAGGTCTCGGGAAAAAAAATCTTCTTTATAAATTGATCGGTGGTAAAATATCCCCAGGAAAAAATATGAAATCTCTTGCGCAGCAATAATGAAAACCTTGAGAGACGGATTGAGAGAAAGGGAAAATATATGAGTCTTCAATAAATGGCTACAAATTTCAAAACCACAACTGGTTACAGCTTTAACGTTTTAACAAGTGGAATAGGACCATTTAGAAAAACAGAATTAAATATTTGCAAGAAATAAGTTTCATATAGGAGTCATTTACGCATCAAGAGATGAGAGATGTGGGCAGACTCCAGCCAAAGTTATACATTTTAAAATCTTGCTTAGTCCAATGAATGAGATCAATGTTTTACATTCAAATCGTTGGAGACCAACTTTGGCTGGATTGTGCCGCATTATTAATGCTGATTGTAAAAAAAAAAAATCCATTCTTAAACATCTATTTCAGATTTTAACAGAACTAAGATATTTAATTACATTATACAGTGGGATCTGCTTTTTAGCTGACTGTTGTGCTTTTTTGGTTACTAAAATGATCCAGATACATTTTCTCGTATGAGTCACATGGTCAAAAAAGAGGCGCATCAAAATCGTCCAGCTATTTCAGAAGGATGCTCAAATAAGTTTCCTCGCACAGTTCCTATTCTTCTGCCTTGAGGTGTGCTCAGCTATACTCAGTACACCCATTCAGCCAGAACAAATTAGAACATAAACCTCTATTAAGCTGCCATGGTGCACTCATTACGCACACAGTTACAAAGTAGTAGTTTGCTTTAAGTGGCAAACCACATACCACAATCTGCACATCAACCACTTGATTCTTAAAATAGATTTAAAAGTGGATGGATGTAAATCCTTGCGCCTTCCTATCAGATGTACCGTAAAACTATTCCCTCCAATTATTAATTTAGCCTGTTACGACAAGTTATTTTGCAAAAGGAAAAAGAGGTTTTTGACCATATTGTGGTTCATGCTTCCCCGCTATGAATGGTGAAGGTTTCAGAGGCTGGGTCAGAAAAATCAGAAATGACCATTGCTCAGCAAAGATGATTCGCATTCCCAATTATTGTCAACGTTTATCTCCTTCTGACTTGCGTCAGCCACTGAAAGTAACATTTAAATATTGTTTTTAACAAAGCTGTTCACAAATAGCCAGTGAAACTGCTCCTTTTCTCCTATGTTCCAAAAATATTTCTGCATTCTTTAGATCACAGAGAAAATTTCCATTGGCAACTATTCATAGGAAGGTGTAATTTTGCTACAATGGTACGCTTAAGACCTATTTGTATGAATTTGCTTTTTTCTAATCCAATTAGAAACAGATTCGGTCTTCTTTTTCTCCTCTCGGAGTATTAAAATGACCTCCCACCCCGCTCCGCCCTTATCAATTTGCGATTAAAATCAAGGCAGGGGAGGGAGAGAAACAATTCAATAAACACCATCAATAAGGTGTGAGTACATCCCATAAAAAACTAGAAAAGGAGCGTGGAGAAGAAACCAGGAGAAGGACGGAGCAGCGCTTTGCCTCAGTCCTGTACTTACCTTTTTAGACTCCGGAACTGCAAGCAAACTGGGCAGCCCGCAAGGTAGGATTTCCAGGAGACACAAAAGGGATGACAAAATGTGCAACGAAGCCGAGGAAGAGGAGGATACCCGGCCGGCGGCATGTGCTCTGCAGACTGCAACTTCCAAACCGCAGCAACTTAAGAAAAGGGGAGGAGCCTGGCCAGCCAACTCCAGAAAAAATAAAAAAAACCAGAAAAAAGTGTGTGTGTGTGTGTGTGTGTGTGTGTGTGTGTGTGTGTGTGTATACAGGAGAGCGCTGAAAGCTGTGCTTCAGGAATATTGAT
This sequence comes from Plestiodon gilberti rubricaudatus, assembly GCA_026170595.1. NCBI lineage: Eukaryota > Metazoa > Chordata > Lepidosauria > Squamata > Scincidae > Plestiodon > Plestiodon gilberti. The sequence goes on along the minus strand of JANXHW010000002.1, from coordinate 17,816,494 downwards.
GAGTCTTGGCACGCTGAAAGCAGAGTTGCTGCCTTTGTGTTGCCCCTTTAGACCACTTTCACGCTTTGTCAGTTCAGCCTCATTATAAATGCAAAATCTGGACCCAGAAAGAATGGAAAACACACACTCCCCCCCCTTTTGATCGACATTCCCAACGAGATTTCTGTATATCCCCACCCCACATAATTATGCAGCATTATAGTCTCCCGTAGTAGAGGGATGACAAAGAATGCATGAGCGTATTCTCTCGCCGTTAGACTTTCTTTACAGAGCAATTGCATTTCTTACTTTCTGTCGGTCCTCTACGACAGCTGTTTGGAGGCTAGGCAATCGTGTCTTCAGTTCTCAGGAGTTAACTGGAAACATCATCAGCAAGACACCAAACTTGATCAGAGAGAGGGGGGAGGGAAGGAGAGAGAGAGAGAGAGAGAGAGAGAGAGAGAGAGAGAGAGAGTCTGCCTTTTCCCCTTGTGGTTCCAGTAAATCGAACTTGTCCAGTCTTCAAGTTCAATTCCAGCTCAAATCTTCAGCAATAGAAGAAAGTTAGGCAGAAAGTACAAAAGGTCCAAACTTAATTTTTTAAAACGAATTTACATCTCATGTGAGTGTTTCCAGAGGCTGAGTTTGCATGCTAAACATGTATTAGATGCTCAACCATTAAACAACGTTTTAGAGAAATGTGGATGATTCCTTCATGGCATTCATACAAAATGTTTTCAATTTCCTTGCTGAGAACCATGAATCAAAATACAATATCCATGTATAAATACTACTACTATAGTTTCAGAAGATAGGACAGTCTTGTAGATTTCCTAGCTGAATTTAATAGAAACATTGCTGGGGATTAGCAAACAATTTGTTTAGATTGATTATTACACAAAAGGATACACATCTAGAATCTAAGAGCACTAGCAAGTTACATGCTGAAATAGTACCAATTATTTCATTTTCTTTTTTGGGAAGAAGTTCACATGTTCACTATATGAATTCCTTCCGATTTCTGCTACTTTACATCTATACAGACTAGTGGAAATGAGAATTGTCTTTACACAGGTGCATAGAAAGAAAGAAAAAATATGGAGAACTGAATACAGTACTCCCCCCATATCCGCTGGGGATATGTTCCAGGCCCCTCCGTGGATACTTGAAACTGTGGATAGGAGTGAACACCCCCTCCATGGTTTCCTGAGGGCCCCCTGCCCTGCCTCCCCTGTGGGCAGGCATGCGCACCCCCACCCAGCTCTTTTTTCTTTCAGCAAGCTTTGTTTCTTCCTTAAAACTAACAGAGAAGCAGCCTCCATTGCAGGCAAGTAGAATGAGAACGTTTCTGTCAGAGGCGTGGAAAGACTGGAGCGAGTGGAGCAGTGGCTCCGGGCGGCCCCTTGGCCCCAGGCGGCGCTGCTCCGCTCGCTCCAGTCTTTCCATGGAGCGCGCGCACCCTCCCGGTGACGCAGGCGGGCGCTCCGAGGCCTTCTCCCCCAGCCTCGGAGCCGGAGAAAGCCCCGGAGCATCCACCACGACTGGTGGCCAGGGCTTTCTGAAGGCGGCCGACTGCCACACCGCGTTATTTATCCTTGTTGTTTTGCACATGTGCAGAACGTTAACGTTCTGCGCATGTGCAAAACAACAAGGATAAATAGCGTACCGTGGCAGTCGGCCGCCTTCAGAAAGCCCTGGCCACCGGTCGTGGTGGATGCTCCGGGGCTTTCTCCGGCTCCGAGGCCGGGGGAGAAGGCTTCGGAGCGCCCGCGTAAGCCGGGTCGCCCCCCGCCCCCGGAGTGGCGCCCCCCGGAGCGGAGCCGCCCCCCTGGGAGGTGCCGCCCCTTTGGGGCGGCGCAGCAGCAAGTGCTCCAGGCAGCACTCGCTGCTGATACGCCTCTGGTTTCTGTTAACGTTGCAGAGCCTTTCTAGGACTTAGTCTCATTCTACTTGCCTGCAATAAGCAGACAGAGGCTGCTTCTCCTGTTTGTTTAAGGAAGAAATGAAGCTTACTGGGAAAAAAGTAAAAGCCTGGAGGGGTCCCCGTGATACGTGGATAACTGAAACCGTGGATAGTGAATCCATGGATATGGGCAAAGGCGTCACTCCGGTAGGGGTGGGGCCGTAAGTTTCACTCTTCGTAGTCCCGTTTACCGAGCGAGCAGGAGGCGGCCCCGCCCCCTCACTGTCGGAGCCTTTCCCCTGCGGAGAAAGCAGCAGGCAGGGTACCTCTTGCCTCACAAGGGCATGCGCTACTCTCACAGTGCTTAGGGGATAGCAGTTGCTTTAGTGTTCCAGGACTCCTATTGGATGGTGCCTCTGACATTACCATGTGCCATGTCACTCTGGCCATTTTGAACGTCCGGTCCATGTTAAACTGTTTCTCTCTCCTTTGTTTTCCCAAGCGCTTCAGGGGCTCTCTATGCTTGCCACTCCACCCCAACTTTCATCCACATGCCTTTTGCAATGAGAGAGACTGAACGTGAGAGAAAGAAAAAGAAAGGAGTATTATTCCTACAGAAAATGACGTTATAGAATGGCCTTTTTGTAAAGAAAAGCAACCTTGGGTATGGATGATTCTGAGGGAAGAAACAGTAAAGGGGAGGGTGCGGAACCCTTTCCCTGTCAGACTTCTTTTCTCCTCCAGTTCATCCCAGCTAGTTCTCTCCCTTCACAGGTTTTAGGACATCCCTGCTCTTGCATACACATTTCTGGAAACCCATCAGTAGAAAATTAGCGCGGAGCAGAAATTTGGAGCAGGAGAATAGGGAAGGCTTAAGTACTCCACACTTCTCCCCTCAAATTGCCTCTCCAAATCTTTTTTCTTTACAAAAAGCAACTGTTGGGGCTATGTTAAATCCCTTTGCAGGGAATGTATAGTTAGACCCAAGCTACATGTCTCATGGCATTCTATGTTTCTTTCCTATTGTTTTTTGTTTGTTTTACTGAAAAGCAGCAATTGAGAATAGAAGAGCTGTGATGGCAGAGGCTGCTTTTCCTGCTCAAAATCACACTCCGCAAGGTGTTTCTCTCCACAAGGAAAAACCTATGTGGACCATGTATCTTTCTCCCTACAAATAGAAAAGCAGCTGGGGGTTATTTTGAGCTGCAAAATGATAGAAAGATTTAAGTACCCTCTACCTTCTTGACCTTCCTCCACTTAGACTGGTAGGTTGTCTAGGCTGCTATTGGTTAAAAAAAATAAACACCAAGGAAAGCAACCTGGATCACCTAATTTCACCCTTAGACACAAAAGTTATTATACTAATATGTATAGTAGGCAAACATGGATCTATAGCAGGGTTTCTCAAAGTTCTCCCCATGAGGTCTGGAGAACTTTGAGTACTTGTGGGAGCGGAGACAGTGGCGGCGGCAATCCTAGGGATTGCAGCCGCCAGAAGAAAAATGGGCAAAAAAAGTGTTTTCATACTTTCTGGGGCCTACGGGGGATGCGAGGAGGCCTGCGGACCCCTCTGCAGGCCTCCCCGAGCTTCAGATCGCCGCCGATTAATGACCACATCCTGTTTTCGAAATGGCAAAGTATTGCATCATATTTCTCATGTTTTCTGTGGCCAATGACTTTGTTCATCACAGATGATTAAACGTTTTCGGGCTATCTGATCACGGTCCCGATAAAGTTGAAACTTATTGGGACCATGGTCAGATAGCCTGAAAACATTTAATCATCTCATCATAGCTGGCCAAGAAAACCTCAGAGACTATTTGTTCATCACAGTTTTGGGCCAATTCTATCCCCCTCCCTCACCGGTATAACTAGCGATGCATCGGCGGAGGCTGCTTTACAGTAGTCGCAAAGCAGCTTCCACCGATGTGCACTGCAGGTCTGCTGGTGGGGAGGCCGGAGTGGCCTCCCACATGCCAGTGGACCCATGAAGACCTGCTGGAGCAGATAAGCCAGGGGGAGCAGGGGGTTGGAGGGAGGTGGGGAGGGGCTTGAATGGGGCGGTATCGGATGCGAGGAGGTGGACGGATCAGGCCCGAGAAGGGGCGGGATCAGTGGTGATGGTGCATGCCGAATCCTGAACTCCTTCCTGGGCCTGATCCACCTGCCCGGGTCAATGCGGACTTGTGTCAGAGATCAAGCTGGCGCAGGCCCAAGCTGCCCCTTAGCAGATGCTGGGGCTTACAAATGCCCTCTTACTCCGAGAAGATCACCAGCAGCCAAAAATCCCCTGCAGGATACAGCGATAGCCATGCTGGCATTGCTGCATTGTCGTGTGGGGATTTACATAGGATTGGGCTGCCAAGGTGGTATAAAAAGAGAAAAACCCCCGCAAACATTACAAAACTTAATTTTTATAATTAAGGTCCCCCTATGGGGGGAGAAAGCAGGATAGAAACTCAATTATTATTAATTGACTTTATTAATAATTATTAATATTATTTATTAATATTATTAATATTATTTATTAATATTATTAATATTATTTATTAATAATATTATTAATATTGATATTGATATTAATTATTATTAATAATAAAAAGTATTTTCTTGAAACTGATAATTACTGTGAAGCTCAGTGTTGTAAATTCCTTCTTGTTAAAACATTAAAATGATGTTTTGAAAAGAGAATTATTTTTACTCTTGAGTCTTGTGTTCATCTTTTCCAACCTCACTTGATTACATAATCTAGCAAGGGTGATGGGTGATTGGTGAACAGAAACTGGCCTATGCATCTGGGTGGTCTTTCTAGATATGGTTTTGCATGCACAAATTAGTGCTGCATAGGGAGGGAAAATCCAGCACTTAAGGGTAAGATGCTAAACAAATGTCTTTGACAGTGTGGATTACCTATTTTGGGGTGGACATATACAGTATAGCTGCCTTATGTTGAATCAGACTATTTTGGACTATCTAGTAGTAGTAGCGTCTACTCTGTGGCAGCTCCCAGGGTCTCAGGTACAGTATAAGCCATTCTTCATTCCACTACCTGACATCCTTTAGCTGGAAATACCAGGGGGGGAGCCTGAAGGCTGATCTACACGACAGCGTCGCGGCTCCGCCGTCGCCTCTGCCTGGCGCCTCCGCGCTGGAAGCGGGGGGAGTGTCTTCAAGCCTGTTACCCCTCATGTTGTCCCGCCTTCCTAAGAAAGCGCAGTTATGATTGGTTAAACTCTCCCCCCCTCTCTGTGATTGGTAGGCTGCAGCAGCTCCGCGAGCCACCTCCAAGCTCTGCCGTATGCCCCCTAAAAAATAGAGCACTCGACTTGGAGTACGCGGCAGTGGGGCGGAGGTCCAGCGGCTCCGCCGGATTACAAAAACGCTCCGCGACACTGTCGTGTAGATCAGCCTTGACACTTTCTACACACAAGGCTCTGCCACTGAGATGTATGTAGGAGGGCTTATTCTAAGTTGTGCCCTCTCCACAAGTAATGATTGTTCCTTTCAAAATGGAGAGCATGGATTGCCTTTTCAGTGGGGAAATGTAAGGAGCCAGGTGTGTTTTTCTTGAACTGGGGCTCCTCCGAGTAGTCAGGATTCAATGCCTTCCTTCCTTACATCCTGTGCCGCCAGTGAGCTGCTTCCTTTACAGACCTAGCAGTTCAAGCGTTTCAATGCAGGGGCGCTAGCTAGACTGCAGGAGTTTTCCGCAAATCCCACAGGCCAATCCCTGTTCGCTTGATCTAGAACTGCTCTGGCCTCAGAGTTTTCTCTTCTGTCTGAACAACTGGTCACAGAGAGCTACGGTCTCCTGGTTCCTTGCCCTGCCTCACCTCGCTGTATTCTTGGAAACTCCGCCTTCAGCCCAGCTCTGATGATGCTCTGATACAGCGAGGAGGAGCCCCCTCTGGCCTCAGGTCTCTGATCTGCTGTTTCCAGAACGGAGATCTTTGGCCTAGCTTTGATTACACCTCTGGAACCTCCGCCCTTGATTTGATTTCTTCTCTCTGGATCATTTATTTTATTTTTCACGTTTTTATACCGCCCTTCCTCCAAGGAGCTCAGAGTGGTGTACATATTTCCTCCCCCCTTTTTGTCCTCACAACAACCCTGTGAGGTAGGTGGGGCTGAGAGATAGTGACTGGCCCAAGGTCACCCAGGAAGCTTCGTGGCTGAGCGGGGATTTGAACCTGGATCTTCCAGGTCTAAGTCCGACTCCCAAACCACTACACCATCCTGGCTTTCTCAGCACCTGATTACCTGGAGCAAGTCCCAGGAAAATCCTCATATAATGCAGCATCATACACCCAGCCCTGCTGCATGCAAGGATTTCTGGATAGTGCCTCGCAATATCTATTTTTTTCATTGGTGGTGTGGCTTTTAGAAAATACCTAACATAGGCTTTTAATAAAAACAAAAACAAAGCAAGCAAGCAAGCAAACACCTCATCTCAATGATTTAAAAGTGGAAATTATTTTACTAGAAACCTTAAACATAGAGTGACTCCTTGAGTTTAGGCCACCAAAAGCTATTCATAAACACCCCCACAACTCTTGCTTGAGTCAAAAGAACATTCATTCCGTTTTGCTTGTTTTGGAGGAGTGATTCATTATCACTTTCCCCAGAAATAAAGAAAAGCCTTTGGTTACTGGAATACACCATCAAAGACACAGTTGGCTAATTGTAATGATAGTAAGGATTTAAAACATAATTCTAGCATCAATATTATTATTAATTAAATCTTAATTGAAGACAAAAGCATGTTGAATGTATTATTTGCAGACATATTGGTGCATTACACAGAAAATCATGTACTGCATAAGATACAGAAACTAAGGAAAGTGGTCTTAATATAAATTAAGAATTTGAATCCAGGAATTTGGTCCAAACCCAGTACTCAACCCACTACCAAGCAGTTTGTGACTCGATAAGGATCATATAGAACAGGGGTGTCCAAACTTGCTTACAGCGCAATCCAGTGTAGATTAGCGCTGGGGGAGCGTAATTAGTGCTAGGTGTCGCAAAAGTATTGTAAAACACTTTACAAGAGTAAGGGTTGTCAATGCGGAGGCCGGCAGCCCTCTCTCCCCCCATGGATCGTCCCTGTGCCTGCCGATCAAGGTACGTTCTGCACCAGCCGGGGGCGGGGGGAGGGCGAACTGGGCGGTGAGGGAGGGCAGGGGGAGGGTGGGGATATTGGCGGCAAGCTCCGCCCATATCCAAAGCCCTCTCCTGGCCCGGTGCGGTCTTAAACGGAGGGCTCAAATGTACGTCAGCTCCAGAGCTGGCGTACATTCGAATAGATCCATTGGGCCTCAGACCGCTTACACCCGGGGAAGGGGACGATCATCCCCTTCCCTTGAGGTGTACTCGGGCTGCCCTTGGGCAGTCCAGGACCTGGATAGGATGCACCGGCCGTCCCTTTAGGGCTGCCCATGTAAGAGCCACATAGGATAAACTTCAGATGTTTGAGAGCCCATAAGAGAGATGTTTGAGAGCCGCAATATTTAAGAAGCATTAATTCTTAAATATATTTATTCATCATGAACATTAAACTTGTTTTAATCCAGTGGACTCTCAGTTTATACCTAGTAAATAATTATAAAGCTTGAAAATTTCTTATTTACCATTTATATTAATTGTGATGCAAAAAGGAGCTCAGCCAACATATTTCCGAGAGCCGTACGTTATACGTCAAAGAGCATGTGGCTCAGGAGCTGCAGTTTGGCCACCCCTCATATATAGAACTATATTATAGCTCTCACTGGTGGCTCTCAGATTTTGGAGTGCTCTTCCTCAACAACTTCAGTAAGAAACCTTTTAACGTGTGTTATTATCATCAATCTTCTGCCTGAAACATCTCTACTGGCATGTTCATTGTATTTTCTCTTTGGGTCATCCTCTGCTAAAGCAATGAACCTGAGATGACCTTTGTCTGAAATGGTGAAGATGAATGGCTTGGTACAATGCACAACAGAAGTGCTTCACTGAGAGAAGTTGTGTGAATTTCTCACAATCAGTAACACTGATTTTTTATTTTTTTATTTAGTAAGAACAGACTATTCCAGTGATGGCGAACCATTTGGGCTTGGTGTGTCAATTTTTGGAAATGCCTAACTTGACTCTGCTGGTGTCCCCCCCCCCAAAAAAAACCTTTTAACAGTACTTTGACTATTGCTACATTTGCTACATTTAATAGTAATTTTGAATTGAACTGATCTGAAAACAACTATAGAATACATTGCATTTTATTTAACATCAATTAGTGCTTTTTTGTTGCTGAGTTTTACTAGATAATAAAAGAGGTCTGCCAAAAATCTACGCTCTAAATGTTCAAGACAAGCCTGTAAATCTTTTGCGAAAATGTAAAGTGTCGGGGGCCTTGGGGGAAACACAGGCGTGTCACCCAAAATGACCTCGCGTGTCACCAGTGACACGTGTGTCATAGGTTCGCCATCAGGGGACTATTCTGTGTCTGTTGTACAATATATTACTTCCCTGAGGATGCAAATCCTATACACACTTTCCTGGGAATAAGACAAATTGAATGCAATGAGACTTACTTTTGAGTCAACATACATAGGATTGTGCTGTGAATCTCCTTCAATTTTGACAACTAGAGGGACAATTAAAGCCCCAGATGCTAACACCTACCAGAAAGGGATAGCTGGTAACAGCTCCTAGAAAAGTATTACACCACACATTTATATACTCTTCGAATTTAAGAACATAAGAACATAAGAAGAGCCCTGCTGGATCATGCCAAAGGCCCATCTAGTCCAGCTTCCCCCAACTCAGTCTTGTTTTTGAAAGAAGGATATACAGAGCAATGTATAGCAGTGTATGTGAATCATAAAACCCCATTATCATGCCAGGGTACGATCATGCTATCAGTTCAATTCCGAACTCAGTTGCCTTGCTGCAAGTGGTTGGCAAGGGTGCTTGAGGAGACCCATCTCAAGAAGGTGGGTTACTGTTTCATACCAACTGTCCTGATTAGGTTATGAATGTATATTGTATCTTCATCTATGCAAAACATGGTATGAATGTTTCTAACACCAGATGCTGCATGAATTCCAGTTGGTCTTTTAGCAGCAAATATATTGTGAGTGCAAAGAACTGAACTCAGTTAAGAGTGTCAGTTTATGCTGAGCCTAATCTTTGCATGAATTTGTAAAAATACATAGCTATGGTTATGGGATCGTTAATCACAGCAATCAAGACACATAAACATCTCTTGTAATAATTTTAATTTAAGGGTGCTCACAGTTCAAAGTTGCTTTGTCGTAATGACTGTTATAGCTTCTCTTTAGCATTTGGACATTTCTTTGGCAGGAGGTTCGATATTGTCTATTGTAAGAAAGAAACAGGCTCTGAGAAAATATGCAAATTTTAGCAAGGGAAAATGCAGCTTCAGCTTTAGAAAACAGAAGAACAGAAAGTCGCCTGCACTATGTATGTAAAGTACTACAGGTATGTGTATCATCTAGGCATAGTGTCTGATATTGTTTCAAACCTTTCAGTTTGGGTGACTGTCTTCTATGAAATATAACACTGTTTTAGAGTATTCTTGGTAATCAGGTCCCCAGAGCATGTGATAGACAGATTTTTAAATAAGATTTTCAGTGGGATAAGAAATTACAGTACTGTATTTTCTCTCTTGTATCCAGTGGACGAGACCATAGGAGAGAGAATAACGTGGACAGTCCACTAATACAGTAATACTTTGTGTTTGACCAGTGCTTTTTGGGTGTACAAAAGCACATGACATATATTCTTTTGATGTAATCCTTGCAGCAACCCTGTAAGGTAAGTGAGAATTATTATCGCTGTATTGCAGCTGGGGGGAGGGGGTGAGGATGAGAGGGAGTAGTTTGCCTTCTGGCAGAGGTGAGATTCAGAGCAGGTAAATCCTCATTCATAACTTAGTCTCTTGCAGCCCAGTCCTACCTGTTGGCTCTGCCAGCAGAAGTGCGAGCGAGGATGCCGGCGGACGTTCCACTGCTGAGCGCAATGAGGCCAATGTCTGGCAGCCGCACATGCAGGATGGCAGAGAGGCCACCATCTGCCAGTGCTGGTGAGTTGGGAGTGGGAGTGGGCAGTGAGAGGAATAGGGGTGTTTATGAGCAGGGAGGTGGGAGGAACCGGGTGGCGGGAGGAGGCAGTTGGGTGCGGATCTGGCAGCAATGGTGCACATCAGATCCTATCCCCCATATTCCAAACCTCCCCGCCCTTTTCTCCTCCTTGGCCATACGCCACCACAATAGGTGGCCTTATGCGGAGGTAAGAAAACATTTTTTACTTACCTCCCATTTGCCCTCGGTCACCCCGCCCACCATAGGGTACAACGTGTAACTTTTTGGCACAGCTGCATCAGCACTGGTGGCAGGGGATAGGATCGGTCTGTTAGGTTGCAATCTAAAGCACACTTACTAGGGAGTAAGCCCTATGAGCTCAATGGGATTTACTTCTGAGTAACCCTGTTTTAAACCACCAACTCTAAGGTCAAGACTTTGAAGTTATCTGACAAGTTTTCAAAAATAGATTATTGCAGAGTAAGTCTTTTGAAGGTAGCCATTTAAATGTAACTGCATTGTGGATCTCTTCCATGCTATACATATTTATTGACTTCTATGGAACATTTCCTTGTGAGCATGCTTAGGATTATTGCCTTTGTAGCCCTTAGTTGTCATTAGCGCAGTGCATGATTTATTCTATATTTAAAACAACTCCACTTTTTTCTTTCTGAGGCTACGGTCATTTTCCTCCTGCATTGCTTATCATTTGGCTAAAAAGGAGCTGTCCAAGATGCTCAGGTGAAATGCACACCTGGTAGTGCTAGAGGTTAGTTAAGTGGGTAGCCTCTGAGAAAGAATAAAAACCATGTCCGCATTTGATGCAGGAAGCGGAACAAGCTCTTATTTGCAGTAAAAAGGAACGGATGCCAAATCTTCTTGACATGGCGACATCCCGTCCTCAGGAACTAAATGCAAAATAGCCCTTACTTTACTTAGTGTACTAAAACTGAAAAGATCCTATGAGAGACGAGACAGACAACTTAGAAAACAACATTTAGAATGAATGTAATGGGAAAACAAGAGACAAGCTCATTAAAAGTGTTCTGTCAGAGTCTGGCTCCAGAAAATGCCTGTGTCTCCATCCAGTTCTGTGTCTACCACTCAATGTTAGCTGAAAACTTGTGATCTGTTGGCAAGTGATCTGTGAGAGCATCCCATTTAATAGTATTTCAGACTCACTCACTTCCATACCCTGGAAAATCCCACATTAAAAGCAGCCATTCATCTGACTCAGGATTCTCTTCCTTTCTTTAGAACCAGAACTCAGCTTCTTAATGCATGAGGTGGACCTCCGTATGGAGGAATGAGCAGTTGCTAGGAGAGACACAAGCTATTCTAGTTCCATCAGGCCGGTTCTTGAATGAATCAGCAGGCAAAGCATGAACTAGGGTTCCCCATCATATTCCAATGAATCTAACATGGCATGGTTTTCAAACATCGTCTCTTTTTCATTGTTCCACTTGACCCCATGCCTGGTGTGTGGGTGACAACAGCCATTGCCAAGTTGCCTTTGTTTTACATTAGTTACATTAGTTCACACTATTTGTTTCTTGATTTCTGAAAAGGCTGTGCATGACAACGTTTTACAACTATTGTGGAACTATTTTTTTGCGGAAGCTACATAATGAGCGAGTCTATGGTAAGATGGTTGCATTGAAATGCAAATCAACTTTCCGTTGATTTTCATTTGCAGAGGAAGAGACATTGAGCTTTTGATATTCTCAGGAATAGTGTGCAATGGCCAAGAACTTGGGGAGAGGGGTAGTAATCTGTAGTGACTGGTCACACAGAGGGGCTGTTTCTAACCTAAAGAACCTAAAGAAAGAGTGTTGCATAGCCCCAAATCCAGAGGAATCCCTCTGTTTGCACAAGCTGTTAGACTTTGCACAAACTCATTTTTTCTCAAGAGTGTGTATGCTGCAGCCTGTATCTTCCTTATTCACCATATTTGTCATGCAGTAACACAGCTGTCAATACAGTGTGATGCTGTCCTGCAAGAGTTTTTCTACTGGTGGTACCACAAGAATTAATACAGCACTATATTATTTTCTTCATGTACTCACTGTTCTTTGGATCGAAGGCAATGTGTCTCAAAGTATACACTAGACCAGTGGTTCTCAAACTCCTACAGGGAAGTAAGGGAACCTGTAAGTTGTCACAGACTCTGTGGCGACATCAGTACTTTTGGGGTCCCTCCAGCACTGCGGAAAAAGGGGATTTTTCACTTACCGGGGGTCGTGCTGGCCCCATGGAACCCTCTACGCCCCCCTACCTCAAAAGAGCTTCCAACCGCGCTTGGAAGCTACTTCCGATTTTTGCTGAAAACTGGAAGTAGCTCCAGAGGGTCAGAGGGTTCCGGAGGGCCAGTGTGACCTCTGGAAAATAAAAAAAAAACACCTTTCTTCCACAGCAGCGGCGAGACCCCAAAAGTGCCATCACCGATGTTGCCGCACGTTGCCACGTCCCTTAAGAGGGTAATGACTGCTTCTGTTTTTTTGTGGTGGGTCATGACCCACCAGTTTGAGAACCACTGCACTAGACTAACTGCCCAAATGTATGCAGTGTTGTTGCCGCGGGAACAAGTGTTCCAGTGGTGGAGCACACTGTAGGGCATTGTGAATGCCAATCCAGAAGAATGCATAGCTGTGCACTTCTGGACCGCCATTGCAGATGCTGCAGAGGCCCCATATGAGGTGGCAGGGAGGAGAAGGACTGCTAACCTCGGTAAGTCAGCAGGGTGGGGGTAAAGGGGCAGGGGGTGGGTGTAATGGGGAGGAATGGGGAGGGCCAAAGGCATGTCAGAGGCAGGAGGGGGGTGGAACCCAGTGCAGGCAACTTGCACTGAATCCTATCCCCTCTGGAGCGAGCCGACATGCCCCCTTTGGACTTACACCAGCTAAAGAGCTGGCACAGGACCAAAGAGACCTGTTGGCGGTCGAGGGGCTTACAGAAGGGTAACGGAAAATATTTTCCCTGTCCCCACCCAAGCCTCCTGATCACACCCCGCCCCCCATAGCATGCTGTGCAGCCCATTTTAGAGCGGTTTCATGCTGTGGTGTGGAAAAGCATAGGATTGGGCCCCAGGGTAGTCAGTTTGTCCATTTCCCCTCATTTTCATTGCTGTAACTTTGTTCAAAATATTGCCAGCCACACTGGTAATGCTATGAAAAGATTCTGTACTTTTCCATGGCTTATCTCCAATCTGTTCAGCCCTTTCCTAGATTTTCTTGGATTCCCTTTCCCACCCTCACAGCCGAACCACTCCTGTCAGATACAGTAACTCGTTTTGGGATAAACAATGCACTTAATCACATTCTAAGATCTTAATGTTTGTTTAGTCACCTGATTTAATTAAAAATGTAGCTGCTGCATTCATTTGATCTCTTTGTAATTTCTTCAGAATTTTTAATTTTAAAAACTTCCTTACTGTATACGTTTCTATTTTGTAGAGAGAATTTATACTTGGAAAGCTGAAATGTTAACTTTTTGTGTGGGGGAAATACTGGGGGGGGGGGGAGTGACAGAATGGTCTACACAAGTATATATTAAGTCCCAGAGAAGAATTTTTCCACACCACCATAGGGGTGGCAGGGTGGGAGGCTTAAAACTGATGATACCCAGATACTCTGCCCATATTTACCAGAAACAGTGTAAATCACTGATCCTATTTCTGAGGATGACTTGTTAACACTTTAGTTATGTGAGTGTGAGATACCAGAGGTGTCATTCTTCAAGGTTCAGTTTCCTCTCTGTTATCTCTACAGCTTAAATCTCTGAGCAGGGAATCGATGCATTTTGCCACTAGTTCACATGGGTGGAAATTCATACACATGAATGCTACGGTTCCGTGCAGTGGACAATTTGCCATTTCACACACTGCAGCTGCAAAAGTATGGTCTGATCTGAACTGTTGAATACAGAGTGGCAATTATGTTTTTGTAATATGTCTTTAATCAAAAGAACAAACACCCTCATCTCTCAAATCAGTGCAGAGTAAATGAACACATCATATAACAAAAGGAGTGGAATTTTTAATAATGCGTAATTGTGGCACTGCGAAGCAGACTCAGGCAATGATCCAAGGTATAAGAATAGGAGTGTTACAAGAGTCTCCTTATTTGCATCGGTAGAATGCTGGAGAGTGTGCGATTTATAGGGCACGATCCCCTGGAAGTGCTCCTACACAATCTTCATTAATTAACTGCACAATCCTATCTAGCGCTGCCCGCCAGTGCTGGGCCTCAGCATTGGCGCTGAGTGTCACAAAGCACGTTTGCGACTACTCTAGTGCAGTAGGAAGGCCTGCGCCATCCTGTCGGCGCTGGCGAAGGTCCAACGTGTACTGGAGCAAGTAAGTTCCACTCCATGTGGCATGGGGGCGAGGCAGGGGTGCTATGGAGCAGGGGAGGGAGTCATGGGGGAGGATCAGGTCCGGGATGGGGTGGGATTGGTAGAGGAGGCCTCTGCCATATCCTATCCCGTCCCAGGCCTGAGAGCCCTACACAGGGCTTCTCTGACCTGCACCAGCTATTTAACTGGCGCAGATCTGAGTAGCCCCATTGAGCAGGCTGGGGTGCTACACAGGATGACACTACACAGGATCTTGCCCTGAGGAGACCTCCAGCCTTCTCAGTTCCAACGCTGGATATAGCATGGACCAGCGCTGGACCGTTGCACCAGCGCTGGATAGGATTGGACTGTCTCAGAATTGATTCCCATTTGCACAAGTGGGCTTCTCAGTAGACAGTGCTCCTTGGGTCGGATCTCTCTGAACCCTGTTCTGCTACTTTTAACGATACCCCACTCTCACCATCTGCGGCAGTTGCCTGCTGGTAGGACCATGTCTTCTTACTCCTGAGTCCTGCAGACATGACCAGTGCTTATTTGGCCCATTCTGATCTGCCATTGTTGGCCTTTTGGAGAAATATGCAATTACTCTTTGACCTTTTTTTTTTTTTAAGAAAAGTTTACAATAATCACATATAAAGCCCCATTCCAAAAGGTCTTTTTGTTTCCTTTTGACTTTTGCTTATTTCTGAACTGTTTTCCCAGCCGATTGTCACATTACGGGGCCTTCCAAGTTGCTTTAGGACTGTTCTATTCAGTTTCTATCATAGTGCTCAAGATAAGTGCCCCAGAGAAGGGGGCATTCACTCCCCACAGTGGGATATCAGTACATTATAATAACTCTCCCACAGCACTGCAGTTCTCAGAACTATTCGCTCCATCCTGGCACCTTTAATGTCGCACAGTGAAAACGGGGCTTTTTCAGGATCCCCATGAATTACTTCCCACAGAGAGCCCTATGCTCAAGATGCACAGCAAGAAAAATTCCATTATAATCTATTTTTTAATAGAATGCCTCAGTTCCTGTTCAGCAGAAGAACAGCTGTGTAAATAGTAAAGTGTTTGTAGGGCACTTTGTATTTATCGGGAGGACTTTCTTTTATGCAGACTGGGTGTCTTGTATATGAATACATCTAGACAGCTTTAATAATAAACACATTCAACATGTTTGTATGTGTGTTATTACACACTCACAGAACATAGGACCTTAACTGGTGAATCTGACTGGTCCTACCAGAGGACCCACCAGGCCCAGCCAATCCCGGAACCCTCAGTGACATTGGCCACACACAGCACACTGTTGAGTGGTGGGTGGGTGGGAACACTGTGTGGATTCAACGTAGGGCTTTGCACAAGGGCTCCTAGCAACTTGGAGCTGGTGCTGGTTCCACTCTTGGATATACATACATTTAAATTACCAACATCTCACTGTTGCTACTTTTTAATCTCTCATAGTGACTGGAAATTACTCCTGAGGAATAGTCATTATTGCTTCTGTAAAACACTCATCCCCCTTCATGGATATAGTCAGGGCCATGGTGTTCCCAGTAGCAATGTATGGTTGCGAGAGTTGGACCATAAGGAAGGCTGAGCGCCGAAGAATAGATGCTTTCAAACTGTGGTGCTGGAGAAGACTCCTGAGAGTCCCTTGGACTGCTAGGAGATCAAATCAGTCAATCCTAAATGAAATCAACCCTGACTGTTCCCTGGAAGGACAGGTACTGAGGCTGAAGCTCAAATATTTTGGCCACCTAATGCGAAGAGAGGACTCTCTGGAGAAGACTCTGATGCTGGGAAAGATTGAAGGCAAAAGGAGAAGGGGAAGGCAAAGGATGAGATGGTTAGACAGCATCACCGATGCAACGAACATGAAAATGAGCAAACTCAGGAAGATAGTGGAGGACAGGAAGGCCTGGCGGGATACGGTTCATGGATCACGAAGGGTCGGACACGACTTAACGACTGAACAACAACAAGAACACTCACTCTTACTTCTGAGATCTAATCTGATTTCAAATCTTCTGATTTGAAACACTGGGAGGAGTGACAGGGAGGAGGATGTACGATTCCCACTACAACATGGGAATAATATTGTGGTGCGGAAGTCCCCCCTGACCACACACAGAAGATGTTTTCTGTATCTCTTCAGTAACATCAGAATGGGCAAGACCATATGGGAGGGGCTGACAATATGATGGTAACTTCCCATCCCACACCAGCATCTCTCCCCAGTTGTGGTGAAATACATGGATGTACCGGGAGGCAGATTTGCATTGCAGATTGGATGTTCTGAAACAGTAGTCCGAGTGGATAGTCTGCAATAACATCAACAAATATTGTCACTGAGAAAAGACTACCCACTAGATTGGAGGGTCAGGAAGAAAGCAGTCACTAGTATCGTGAGGCAGGTGGGCAAGTGTGCCAATTACTGTACTTTCCTTGCTATGTTCAGGTGTGTGTTTGTTTAGTATGGATAAACATGCTTTGCTGCCGCAGGATAGTCTCCAGCCCAGTTCTTTGAGAGAAGGGATAATGGCACATTTAGAAGAGCATCCAAACTTCTGCATTGTGGTATGTTCACCCTTCACTAATTTTTACAGAGATGCAATTATGCTCGGCCACCCCACTGAAGCCAATCTTTCTTTGCACTCAAATGCCCGTCTTCTCTCTTCCTCTTTGTCTGCAGTCATAGTAGTGAGTCAAGCATCCCTGAAATGAATGTTCAGTGACTCTGATAGTTTCAAATGCTTATTGCCCTGCTCTTTATTGTTTCGTAGCAAAACCAGCACTTTTGAGGTGGAATTTTCCTTCCTTCTGGAGCTGGGCTGGTTCTGGTGAAATGCTTGAATTAGCTAGGAACAAGAAGGAAACTGGAGACTCCGAAAAGCTGGGCACATTTATAGCCAATCCCTTTCACAGCAAATAGTTGAAATAGTTCCCCAGTTCATTTCTCACCTCAAACTTTAGCTCACTAGGTGGCCATAGGCAAATGACTATTCTCTCAGCCTCACCACCCAGTATAATATAGGAATAATAATGTACTGGTGTGCCTTTCAGGGCTGCGGCAGTATGTCTGAGTTAATGTATTAAATAATCTGTTGTGCTTGTTGCATATGGATCTGTATTTAATATCAGCCTGTCCTATTACCATATAAAGTTAACCTGTTGCTAACAAGACCTTTGCTCAACATAACCTGCAACTGACTTCAGGTCAGTGAAAAACAGCTACCTGATAAGAATCTAGGAATCCTGAATTTAGGAATTTGGAGTTGGAGTCACTGGGTCTCTCTGCACCAACTGTTGTAAGGTTGTCCCATGTAAATATAAACAGGTTGGTTATTTGCTGTATGATCTCTAGATCAAAAGACAACTGTTAAGCATTTTATGATCCATAAAGCATATTGCTTTGTCATCTGAAAAATGGACTCATGCAATTTTGTAATATCATGGGATGTGTATGTTGGAAGTTCTTCTTCTGCAGGTCCCGCATCCTGCCTCTGAGCTTAGGCAGGTGGCAACAGGAGAGAAGGTATCTTCTATGTATGAGAAATGTGTGAATATTCGTTCTACAGCAACAAGAATCTTTGAGAAATCTGTTGTTAAAAACCTAAAAGTTATGGATGTGAAACTTCATGTACAATTACTGTAATTCTTCTGGGATACTTCAAGAAGACGGATAGAAAAACGAATCTACAGTTGGGTAGGAAACTAATTTGCTGCCTCTCAAGAAGCAGGGTAAAAATTGGAAGCAGGTCTCAGGTGGTAGATGGCTCCACCCACCCAACCTGGTCATTGGTTTTCCTCAACAGGAAGGACTATAAAAACTTCCTATCAGGCTGGGACTTTGCCTGGGCAGTGATAACCCCTGCTAACTGGGCAAGAGGCAATTTTTCAATTGGTGCTCCTTTTATATTTAGCAGGGGGAGAGTAACTGCCCCCCTTTCACCCCAGCACAGTCTCTTTTCATGTGGCTGTTGCTGGTTGCGTTCTGCATCTTTTTAGATTGTGAGCCCTTTTGGGACAGGGAGTCATTTAATCATTTGATTTTGTCTGTAAACCGCTTTGTGAACTTTTTGTTGTCCCCTGCTTGATTGCCTTGATTCTAGCTTGACCCCTCAGTTTGGACCCCTGGCATGATTCCTCGCTCCCACTAGAGTGCCCATGACTCACCGCTAACACTGCTGCTCATATGCTAGAAAACAACTGTAAACAGAAACAATTGCCCGCAAAAGAAAAACGGGCAAGGAGATTGTAGCATATGATGTTAATGAAAAGACTGTAGCATATGATACATGGGAAGGTGTGATTTATGCTGGAGATTTCCCTTTTGGAACAATGGTGCATTTTCATTTTGTTTCAGGCTAGACCAGTGGAGAATGTGAGGCAGGAAGTATTGGCTACAGGGTTTGTATCACATACTATACAGAGCCAGAACCAATGGCACTCCGAAGTAATCAAATTTATCTTGATGCTACTTGGTCTGTTGGCCTTTACAATACCCACTGGAAGTGAATTGGGCGTGAAAACACTATTATTATTGTTGTATGCAGGTTCTCATGGCTTGTTACAACTTGTAGAGAGATCGGAGGTATGGGTGAAGAAGCCATGTCAAAGATTTTTGTTGAAGAGACAAATAAAATTTTATTGTATCAAATGCCTGCAGATATTCCTTTAACGCAAAGACTCCAGCGTACTGAAAAAAGAGGGGCGCATAGGATTATCCGTCAGACAAAGAAAAATAAAATCCACCGTCCACTTGCGACGTTTCTCCCCGCTCCAGGGGTTTTCTCAAGCAATCCTGGCCGTAGCCAGATCGGAACACTTACTGGCTACGGCCAGGATTGCTTGAGAAAACCCCTGGAGCGGGGAGATACGTCGCAAGTGGACGGTGGATTTTATTTTTCTTTGTCTGACGGATAATCCTATGAGCCCCTCTTTCTTCAGTACGCTGGAGTCTTTGCGTTAAAGGAATATCTGCAGGCATTTGATACAATAAAATTTTATTTGTCTCTTCAACAAAAATCTTTGACATGGCTTCTTCACCCATACCTCCGATCTCTCTACACTATTATTATTATTTTCTAATTTGTTAGTTTAGTGTTGGCTGCCTTGGGCATTTTAGCAGAATGGCAGGATATAACAACATTAGAAGAGCCCAGCTGGATCAGGCCAAGCGCCCATCTAGTCCAGCTTCCTGTATCTCACAGTGGCCCATCAGATGCCTCAGGGAACATTCAAGACAACAAGATACATGTATCCTGTTGCAATTCCTTTGCACCTGGCATTCAGAGATAGTCTACTTCTAAAACCCGGAGATTGCATATAGTTATCATGACTTGTAACCTGTGATGAATTTCTCCTCTGCAAATATGTCCAATCCCTTTTAAAGGCATCTAGTCTAGGTGCCATCACAACTTCCTGTGACAAGGAACTCCACGTATTAATTATATGATGGATAAAGATTAAGAAATATTGCTTTTTGTCTCTTCTAACTCTCCCGCCACTCAATTTTAGTGGATGTCCCCTGGTTCTGGTGTGGTGCAAGAGGGAAAAGAATTTCCCTCTATCCACTCTATCCATCCCATACATAATTTTATATGTCTCACAACACAATCCTATGCATGTCTACTCAGAAGTAAGTCCCAGTGTGTTCAGTGTGGCCTACTCCCAGGAAAGTATGTATAGGATTGCAGTCGGGATCACATCCCCCCTCAGCCTTCTTTCTATAATGAACAGCCCCAAACACTGTAGCCTTTCCTGGTAAGGGAGGTGCCCCAGCCAATCAACCATTTTGGTCACTGTTTTCTGCACCTTTTCCAGTTCCACTATATCCTTTTTACGATGTGGCAACCAGAACGAGACACAGTACTCCAGATGTGGCCTTATCATCGATTTGTACAATGGCGTAATAATATTGGCCGTGATATTCTCAACCCTTTTTTATGATTCTGAGCATGGAATTGGCCTTCTTCGCAGCCGCCGCACACTGGGTCGACACTTTCATCAAGCTGTCCACCAACATCCCAAGATCTCTCTCCCGATCCATCACAGACAGCTCAGAACCCATTAGCTATGTGAAATTTTGATTTCTTGCCCCTTACTTACATTGAAGCGATCTGCCATTTTGTTGCCCATTCCCCCAGTTTAGAGAGATCTTTTTGGAGCTCTTCACAATTCCTTCTGGACTTCACCACCCGGAAAAATTTAGTATCATCCACAAATTTGGCCACCTCGCTGCTTATCCCCAACTTCAGGTCATTTATGAACAAGTTGAAATGCACTGGTCCCAAGCCTGATCCTTGGGACACACTGCTTTTCACCTCTCTCCAATGTGAAAATTGCCCATTTATACCCACTCTCTGTTTCCTGGTCTTCAACCAGTTCTTAATCCATAAGAGGACTTGCCCTCTTATTCCCTGATTGTGGAGTTTTATCGGAAGACTTTGCTGATGGACTGTGTCAAACACCTTCTGAAAATTCAGATATATACAGTGGGCCTTCCTCATCCGCGGATTGGCCATCCATGGATTTGAGTATCTGCAGATGGCCATCCGCGGAGAAGGGACTCCCACTGAGGGTGGGGCCATTTGACCATCTTTTGTAGCTTCGCAGGGGCCCACCGCTGCTTCTTCCCTCTTGTGCCGCATTTTAAACGCCGAAAGTGCCTGTTAAAAAACAAAAACAAAGCCAGAAACTACTTCCAGTTATGAGCACAACCAGAAGTAGCTTCTGGCCACATTCTTTTCTTTTTACAAGCACTTTCAGTGTTTAAAATGCGACACGAGAGGGAAGAAGTGGCTGTGGGCCCCAGTGAAGCTACAAAAGAAGGTAAAATGGTATTGAATCCCTCAACCCCCCATACCCGACTGCAGACTTGAGCATCTGCAGGGGTTCCAGGGACTGAATCCCCACAGATGCCAAGGGCCAACTGTAATATCAATCGGTTTGCCCACATCCACATGCCTGTTGACCTATTCAAAGAAGTCTAAAAGACTTCCCCTTACAGAAGCTATGCTGATTCTCCCTCAGCAAAGCTTGTTCTTCTATCTATCTATATGTTTTAAGACTTTATCCTTGATTAGGCTTTCCATCATCTTACCTGGAACAGATGTTAAGCTAACCAGCCTGTAGTTTCCTGAGTCCCCTCTTTTTTCCTTTTTAAAAGGTTTGATGTGACATTAGCTATCCTCCAATCCTCTGGCACAGTGGTCATTTTAAGGGAAAAGTTGCATATTTTAATCAAAAGATCAGCAACTTCATTCTTGAGTTCCTTAAGAACTCTTGGGTGGATGCCATCTGGGCCTGGTGACTTATTGATCTTTAAATTTCTCAGTTAGATCTGAAATGTCTTCTCTTTTAACCTCTATTTGACTTACAGCGCAATCCTATCCAACTATCCTATCCACCGGTGTAACCAGCGGTGCAGTGAGAACGGGAGGCCCCAGAACCGAAAGGGGATTCAAATCCCCTCCAAATGAGGATTCAAAGGGGATTTAAATCTCTCCTCCCCTCCAAAGCCTCCTGCCCTGCCCTCCCCCGCTGGTTACACCGGTGGTGTAAGTTGGATAGGATTGCGCTGTTAATTCTTTAGTCAGGAGGGGCCGTTCTGGCAGCGGTACCTGCCCAAGGTCTTCTGCCATTTCTCTGCAATCTCCAAGTCCCCTTTTATCACCCCTTTCCCTCCCTCACAGTCAGCAGGCCAACTGCTTCTCTGGCAGGTTTCCTGCTTCTAACACATTTAAAGAAGCTTTTGTTATTCCCGTTAATGTTGCTGGTCATTCGCTCCTCAAAGTCTTTCTTGGCCTCTTGTATCATCTTTTTTACATTTCTTTTGCCATGCATCACAACTGCTACCTCCGCCCTATCACTCTCTACCAGCCTATCTAGACCAAACATGATGTCTGCAACCTTCACACCAGATACACAAGTCAATATGCGGTCCTCACATCCATCACAGACCCCCCTGTCAATGTTCTTGATTATAGAATCACCCACTACAAGAAGGCCCCTTCCCCCCTTCTAGAGGAGTATCCTCAGTGCAATTGGATATGAGCGCATCACATGAAGAAGGGGTCTCCACTATGGGATTGTATCTTTTCCAGAATGATGTCCTCCATCCCTGAGACTTCTTTCCTTGGCAGCTGAGGAGCTGCCTGTCTGAGGGTGGGACAACATCTTCACGTCCCTGGAAGTCTCGCTGTGGTCCCTCTCTGCTTTTCTCTGGTCTTTTTTCTTTTACTTTGGTATAACTGTTTTATATGTAATCAATCAATCAATCAAGCAATCAATCAATCAAGTTATTTATTTATTTATTTATTTATTTATTTATATCTCCCAGCTAGGTCTTCAAATTCCTCCCTCAAGTTAGATGAAGTTCTAACTTTAAGTTAAAACTTAAATTTAAAGTAAATTTTAATTAGATTAAAGTTAGACAAATAAGAGATTACATTTACCTTCTCCTTTCACAGATGCTTAACTCTCTGTGTCTTCTCTTACCTTGACATTTTGATCCAATGAGGTACTTGGTTCCAGGAGGCAGCATACTCACTGCTTGTGGAAAGAGCTCACTTGCAAGCAGGTTCTAGTTTTATACTCTTATCTAGCTCCTCCCCCTACCCTAAGTTCTGGCTGATTAAAAAATCATAGAAATGTTTTTTTTTTAAATTTCATCTTCATTGGAAATATCAAGTGAAGTGCCAAATGATATCTAACTGTACACTCCATTATAAGAAAAAAGGTATCTGGTCCCATTTTATGAAAAGGCTCGGCTTTTTGTCTCTTCAGCTTATTATTACGTCGCTTGTGTATTTGCTTCTTGGTACGTCACATGACTTTTGCACATTTAGTAACACTGGACCACATTTCCCTGGGCACTTTTCTCTTACAACTCTGGACTAAACACAACTGTTCCTTTGCAACTTAGTTGGCAGCAATAAGCACTTGGTCTGTCCTACTTTTTATTATTATTACAACATCTGGGCTATTGTGCTTTGAATACAAAAGGGCAAATAGCACTGTAGTCTACTGCCAGCTATTCCCTCTGCTGTGACGAATAGCAAGTCTTTACTACTTGGAAGTTACACAGTCCAAGAACTTTTCTGTAGATTTCCCTAATCCTTTCTCCATGCCTGGAATTCATTTTATTACATAAAATGTATTACGGCCTGTCCTCCAAATAGCTCAGAGGAGCA
This sequence comes from Plestiodon gilberti rubricaudatus, assembly GCA_026170595.1. Classification (NCBI taxonomy): domain Eukaryota; kingdom Metazoa; phylum Chordata; class Lepidosauria; order Squamata; family Scincidae; genus Plestiodon; species Plestiodon gilberti. Next base: position 17,792,996 of record JANXHW010000002.1, on the reverse strand, counting down.
TTTTAATCTCACAACAACCCTGTGAGGTGGGTTAAACTGCAGCAATGACTTGCTCATGGTCATATAGTGAGCTTCAGAGTAGAGCAGGGATTGGACTTCGGGTTTATCACATCCAAGCCAAACACTTGTCCAGGCATTATATCACATTCACCCCAATCCAGCTATCCAGATATCAATCCGGAGATATGAAGGCAGAAGTGCACATAGTAGAGAGCTGCTTTATGCAGCATCAGACCCTTGGCCATCTAGCTCAGTAGCATTGGCACTGACTGGCAGTAGCTCTCCAGGGTTTCAAACGAGCATTTTTCTCTGCTCTACCTTGAGATAGCAGGGATTGATCCTGGGACCTTCAGGGAAAGATAGGAAATCTATGGAGAAGTTCTTGGACTGCGTAACTTCCAAGTGGAAAAGACTTGCTATTTGTCATAGCAGAGGGAAGAGTTGGCAATGGACTACAGTTTGCAGCTACTCTACCACTGACCGATGGTCCTAGTGAGTGTGGTGTATGTGATTCCTCCCGGTTGCCATGGCTGTGCAGATAGAGCTCACGTTAGAAAAGCAGCAATGTTTCTGATCAGTTGTTTGGGAGAGAGTGCAAGGGCAGGGTTTTGTACACTCCCCCCCCCCAACCCTAAGAACTGATCAGAGCAAGTGCTGATTTGCTAACCAGGCTCTATGAGCACAGCTGCAAGTGTGCACAGTTGAATCAGAGCCACTGACTGCAGTTCTAAGCATTTTCACTTCTAATGCAACACAAAACAAGGATTGGTATGCTTGATTTTTAAACATGATCAGGACTTATAACACTGGCTTTAATTAAATAACAGCACAATCCTGTGTAAGTATACGCAGCCGGCCTAAAGGGCTGGCCGCTGTATCCTATCAGGATTGTGGCCTGCCCCAGGGCTGCTAGGCTGCACCTCAGGTGAAGGGGATCGTCCCCTTCCCCGGGTGTAAGCGAGACCAGGGCCTATGGACCTCCTCGAATGCACGCCAGGTCAGTACATTCATGGAGGTGGTGGCAGGGTGTCACAGGCCGGGAAGGGGCCTAGGATATTGCCGCCAAAATCCCCGCCCCCTCCCAGCCTAGGGTGGCCAATGACCCCTCTTTCTCACCGCCCCAGTCCTCCCGGCCCCACCCCTGCATCGCGCAGCCTAAGTCTTAAGGCTGATCTACACCGCACGAATTCCGGCATGTCCCGGGCGTGTGTGGAGCGGTGTGCCGTCCATTTTACCTGATCGCAACGGAACATGAGAGAGCACCGCTCTCCCGAGATCTGGTGCATTCAGACATCTGGCATGCTGATGTCTGGCCATGTGGGCGGGATGTAGAGCGATGCATTCACCAATGGAAGGAAAGGGGGTGCTTTCAGCCAATCGGAATGCACATGTGCGACCAATCAGGAGGGACACGCAGGGACAGCGTGGAGGGGCCGGGCTAGGAGGGGAAAATATCTGGTGGAGCCAGGGCAGTGTTTTGGGGCCGGGCATCCTGCTCCCTACGCTCACGATCCCCCAAACGCGAACGGATTTGGTGTAGTTCTGGCCTTATCTGGTAATTCCCACATATTACTGAATGTAATGGCAATAGTAGTGACATAAACCCCGTCAATCCCCCAAGAGATACCAGCATTCACTGGGGGGGGGGGACAGTAACACCGAGCTGCCACCAAACTGGTCACTGACTAGCTAGACTCCAGCAGACAGAAGGAACAGAAGTCCTACTGCAACCCCCCAAAATCGAGCCTGTTGACAAAAAACAAAGCCTTCTCAATCCCAGTGCCTGCACTCCTGCCTTATCCAACAACAGATTACAGCATCTGTTAACTGGGGAAGAAATGGGGGGGGGCACAGGTTGGTTGGTTTGGGGTTATAATTTCCCTATGGAGTTTGGAGGCCAAATGTTGGGTATTTAAATAGGGCTCAGGAGAGAGATCAGGAATTTCCTTCAGAAGAAGGTGGGTTTGAGAGTCATGATAGCAAAGAAGACTTTGGCAAGGGAGACTAGAAAGGATCTCAGGTAACTGCAGTGGGAAAGGCCATTGCACTAGGTAAAGTTATTTCCCTTATAGGCTAGTGGCGTTGCTGGCCCACCCGGGGCCCAGGGCAGGGGCAGGGGCAGGGGGGCAGGGGGGCAGGGGTTGGCCGAGCACCCCCCAGAAGGATGCTCCCACCCGGCCCCTGCGCGCCCACCCCCACCCCATCGCTCTCCTTACCTTCTTCAGCTTCAGCAGCAGCAGCAGCAGCAGCAGCAGCCGGCGCCGGCGGCCCCGCGCTCACCTCGGCGCGACTCCTTTTCAAACTGGCTGTTCTGTACATGCGCAGAACGCCTAAGAGGCCAAGAGAGGGCAATTTTGTCCTCTCTTGGCCTCTTAGTCATTCTGCGCATATACAGAACAGCCAGTTTGAAAAGGAGTCGCGCCGAGGTGAGCGTGGGGCTGGCGGCGGCGGTGGCGGGCGGCGGGGGGCGGTGGCGGCGGCCCGCGGAGAGCAGTGGGGGTAGGAGAGCGGTGGGGGCAACAAATCCCGGGCCTTTTGGCGCCCCCAGAGCTGCCGCCCGGGGCCCAGGGCCACAGGGGCCCCCATCAAAGAACGCTACTGCTTGTAGGAATTCTCTGCATGCCCTGTCATGTTTTGTAGTTGCGTTTCCTGGAAGAAGGAACCTGCTGACATAAGTTTACTAATTAATTTGTTCCTGGTGGTGCGAAAACACACCAGTGACAGAAAATAAACTTCTATCACTGATGCGTTTTTGCACCACTGGTAACAAATGGAATAGAAAGTCATTTTGGTGTCACCCCTCCTTGGGGTGTCACCCGGTGCGGTCCACACCCCCTAGTGACACCCCTGTTTACCCTACTTTGTTGTTATAATAGCTGTCTAGTCTGTCTGCAGTTCAGCATCATGACATCAAGCAATACGTAAAGCAGATTCTCGTACAGCACAAGCCTATGCATTACTCAGAAGTAGACAGACAGACAGACCTTTATTGGCATAAAAGAAACTGCTCCCCAATGGGAGGAACTCAGAAGTGACGGCACAATCCTGTGTAACAATCCGCCTAAGGAGCATGCGCTCCACAGGCGGAAGGTGCCGTAAACACGCCATAAAATGCATTTTTGGCACCTGTGGAGTAAGGGCCACTGGCGCGCAGGCTGGCAGCCCGTACTTCACATCCCAAATGTCCCTGAAGACGCTGGTGCAGGTAAGAATTGCACTGGTTGGTGCAGAGGCTGGTGGGGAGGGTGGGCTGGGTGGCGAGGGAGGGCGGCCGTTGGGCGAGGTGGCCTGGGAGGGGGGGATATCGGCAGCAAGTGCAGCCGATATCCTGCTCCCATTCCTGGGCTCGGCGGCCCTTTCCCCACTGCCCCGGATACATGTCAGCTTGAGAGCCGACGTACATCCAAGGAGGCCCATTGGGGCCAGGCAGTCCTACACCGGGGGAAGTGGATGAATGTCCCCTTCTCCCGAGGAGTCCCCGAGTCACGCCGGAGTAGCCCGGGAAGGGCTGAGGCTCCTGCGGCCAGCCTTATGGGCCGGCCGTAGATCCTTAGGCAGGATCAGGTTATAAGTCTCACAATAGTCACAGGCGCTTACTCCCAGGTACGTGTGAATAAGATTGAAGTCTTATTTACATTTGTTTGCTGTGAGAGAATAAGGTCTTGGATGTTTCTAAAAGCATCTACAGCTGTTAAAAATAAATCTGGAGAAGGCTTTTAAAGATGCAATTTATATATGAAGTAGCAATATGAGGAACCACCTTCCCAGTGTGTGGATTTCTAAATGTTTCAGGTCCCTGTAATTCACTACTATTTCAGCACTTAGTATGATTTCATGAAGAATCTATTGATTTCCTTAGGAGTGTGTAAGTGTGCGCAAGGGGTGGTGTGTGAGGCATGTGTGAGAGAGCGCCTGTGTGTGTGAGTATAATATTAATAGTTACCATGGCACACACTGTTGTCATAGCAACTGTAAACAAATTAGTTATGTGATTGAAGCTTCTGTCTGGTAAGTGAACTGCACTATGGGCAATTCCTGTCATTAGTGAAGAGTGAAGGAAGTTTTTAGTAAGAAGCTTGCTCTCCCATCCAAGAAAGACACACAAAAGGATGCTGGGCCTGTGAGAGGGCCTTTTCAGGCTGTCAGGACTGCTGGAATAAAACCAAGTGCAATGGGAGAACCGACCTCATGAAAAAAATTGTTTAAAAAATGTCGACTATTTAAAGGCAAAGTTATTTTTCATTTTTATCTGGAGACAGGACAGATGCTTATGGAAACCAGAGCATGGTTAATGACTATAATAAGGTATTGGTTACGTATTTATTATAACTCGGGGCCAGATAGTTTTTTACATCAGATGCTCGCTCACAGAGTCCGATTCTTCAAATTGGTCAAGTTATGTGAGAAATAAAATTGAGACCATTGTTTTTTCTTTGGACTATCTGAGTATGTACGTCATACTTGGAGGCTTATGGAAAGACAAAGCAAAGATTGATTGCTGGTTATTGATTTCTGGAATTTACATAATTTGGCAACAAGAGTTTGCTCTCCGTTAAATTTTCTTATACCAGATCAGTTCAGACAGATGGCACCTTACCATCATTTCCTGACAAACCCCTGTGAATGGTGGGCCATCTCTTTAGCGAGGTTTAATGTGTTTCCTTCAGAGGTAACGGCTGGGAGATATCGTAAGATTCCGTACTCTAGCGTTGCTCCTGTCATCAGAGGTCCATCAAGACTCTTTTTCTCATATTCTTTTATTGCCCACAGCATGCTAGCCTGCATTCTGTTTATCTGGAACCCATTCTAAGGAATAAGGATGGCCATCTTGATCTGGTGAAAGTGAAATACCTCCTTAATGATAGTTCTGCAGATATCATGGAAAGGGTGGCAAAGTTTTTGCTCTTGGTGATTGAGAAGTATAATAATAGAGTTATGTGTAGAGATCCAACAGTGGGTGCTAATTAACCAATTGTTATTTTTCTTTTGCTGTGATGTTGTGGTGTACTGTTGCTAATGATGTAATTACTTTTATGCCAATAAAGGTACCTATTGAACGTTTCATTTTCTGTTTTTAAAGTGATAATTAGCCATTTTTAAAAGTCTTCCCGTGAGAGCTGGTTGAGAAGAGGCACAAGTCACAAAGTACCACTACTTTTTGGGCAGAGTTGTAGGAATATATGGGGGGGGGCTGCACGCCCCAGGTAGGGGGCAGTACGCTCCCCCGCACCGGGCAGCAAGTGGCGGGGGTCCGTGGCAAAAGCGACGGTGGCCTTTTTCCTGTTGCCGCGGCCGTGAAGTTTGGCCCTCCCGCCCGGGCTCTCTGTAGCCTTAACCGGGTGAAAAACGCCCGGGGGTATGTGTTTTCCAGCCAGAAATGGCGATTGTGGGGGTGTGAATCAGTGTGCATCTGAAAGCCGCCCAGGGGTGCATCACTGAATCCCGCCCCCGGTAGCATGTGACGCTGTCCCAGGCCCCCTAGTGGCTAACTATGCCACTGTTTTGGGGCTGTACAACCGCCTGGGTGGTAGATGATGCTGAGAAATGGGCCAGTCATCATAGCCTTTTTCACGTGTTCATTAACTGCTTCAGGGGTGTGGTGGAGGGAATTATACCCAATGTCTCCATTCCCAGTTTCCACACTTTCACAGCAAAATGTGAAAAGACCCCGTGTGTGTACAAATGTGCCTGCATAGGCTCTCTGTGCAGTCAGGCACCCTGCAAAAGGACAGGTCCATGACTGTGCACACAGAGCCAGAAACATACATATGTAGATGTGTAGGTGCAGCTTGATATTTACTGTAGATAAATTAATCTTGTTGCATATTCTAAATAAATAGGACTTATTAAGCACATAATTGCTTATGATTGAATTCCCCAGTCACCCTTCTTTTTCCTCATATGTTTTAAAGTCTCACTCTCAGCATAAGACTCAATTGGAAGGAGGCTGCCCTGAGGCACTTTGAATGCAGCACCATTGCAGAGATTGCATGGTCTCAGTTGGGTTGTTTTGTGCATCTCCTGTTATCTTCGTTTGGTTTTGCCAAGAACAATAGGTCCTAGCCACCCCATCTGATCAGATCAGAGGGTAAACAGGAATGCCCAGGTAGTTGTAAACAACCCAATTGAATAGACCAATGTCATAATGGAACATGGGTATCTTAGGTCGAGTCCAAGGGTTCTGTGTGTGAGGCTTGCATCTGTATTGCCAGAAGGGCAAAGTTTCTTTTTGGATATGGAGACAAAGAGCAGACCAGTGGGAGACAGATAGAAGCTGGGATTTATTACCCATACAGGCAAAACTTAAACAGATAACAACAAAACACAGTGCTCTTACATCCCTCCAGATAGAAGTGGCCTTCTTCTACCAGACATATCCCTCTTGCGAGCAGGTTTCATATGGCTCATCTGCAGCTGGCCATACGTGATTCCTTCTGCTAATGCTGATGCTATTAAATGGTGTCTCAAGCCCCCTTTTATATCATTCAGTGGGAACAAGTAGCTGATGTAATCCCTGGAGGATGACTTCATCCAGGCATGTGATCTTGGCATACTGCTCAGAATGTCTCATGACAAGATTGATAGGTGCATACTAATGAAGCATGTCTCAGCACTTCTCCCAAAGATTAACCCAATAATGGAGGGACAGACTGACCATTGGGGAGAAACTATGCAGACCACTAACTCCATGGCATATGGATCTTCTGCAATCTGCCAATACAGTATCCATCAGAGAACGCATTTGTGCGTGGTCACATTCTTCCCTGCCTCTCTGGGGACAAGAGACATGTAATGGGCTCCTCAAGCTGATACTAAATAAACCATGTATTTCTTTATTTAGCTATGTAAACTGAGTTGGGAACATTTTTGTTGAAAAGCAGTACATAAATATTCTTAATTAATTTTTATTAACAACAACAACAACAACAACAACAACAACAACAACAACAACAACAGTGGGTGCTTTGGGAACCATGCAGACCTGGCCATGGTGATCCATGCCACGGTGACATCGCGATTAGATTATTGTAACGCGCTCTACGTGGGGCTGCCCTTGAAGACGGTTCGGAAACTGCAATTAGTGCAGAATGCGGCGGCCCGTGTGGTCACTGGAGGTAGGCAGTTCGAATCTGTCGGGCCGTTCCTCCGACAGCTGCACTGGCTGCCAATTCATTTCCGGGCCCAATTCAAAGTGCTGGTTTTGACCTTTAAAGCCCTATACGGCTTGGGGCCAGGATATTTGAGAGACCGCCTACTTCTATATAGTCCGGCTTGTCTCCTTAGGTAATCAGAGAAGGCCCTTTTGCGGGTACCGTAGCACAGGGAGGTGCGAGGTGCGGCGGCCAGAAATAGGGCCTTCTCAGTAGTGGCACCAACCTTATGGAACTCCCTCCCTTTTGATTTATGAACTTCTCCCTCCTTGGCCACTTTCCGGCGAGGCCTAAAAACCTTCCTGTTCAAGGAAGCCTTCTGAGCCCTGCCTTTTTTTAACATCCTGCTGGTACAGCTGGGACGCTGCTGCTTTTTATGCTCTTTTTATGCTCTTGTTTTAATTGAAATGATGATCTTTTAAAATTAATTTTTAGATGTTGTTGTATTAATTTCGTTAACTGTTTTTTTACTGTTTTAAAATGTGACTTTTGTACTGCATTTGTTGTATTGTATTTCCTTTTTTGTTGTAAGCCGCCTTGGGTCCCTTCGGGGAGAAAGGCGGGGTAAAAATAATGCAAATAAATAAATAAAATAAAACCATACCCCAAAACTTGGAAAAACACCTGCACATCTTAGATGTAAATGAAATAACCACATATGAGCTGCAAAAAGCAACTTTACCCAGAACTGCACATATTTTTCACAAATACCTCTAGATAGCCTAGGTCTTTGGGAAGGACTTCATATTTAGAAAATACCAGCCACCACCAGGTAGGCTGTGAAGTAAATCACCACCACCACCACCACCACCACCACCATCATCATCATGGAGTAAGTACAGCTCTTCTTTTGTGTTTTCCTTTTCTAACTCTTCACCTGTTGTCAGTAAAACTCAGCCTGACCCTTGCCCCAGTCCTTCTGGATGCCTGGCTACATGCTCTTGGATAGGCTTTGGGTGAGTTTCCCACATAACTGGGAGGAAGACTTTTGAGGATGGTCTCTTTCTCCCTGGCTTTGTCCTTGTGGTGGTAGTGGAGTGTACCAGTTTTAGCCTTGGCATAGGGTCAGATGAAGGGAAAGCAGGTACGTCTCCCCCCATCACTACATCTGCTCTGGCTTATTGCTTTGAAAGTGGCATCTTTGCTGATCCACTTCATTGTTACCCTGTAGTTCCCTCCAGTGGCAGGACCTTCATGGTGGTACAGTGCAGTAGCGTAGCTAGAGGGGGCGGTGCGGTAAGTGCTCCATGGCGCTACATGGTGGTGCAAAGTGCCCCCCCCAATTCATCACTGGTGCCAATCCGGAAGGCAGCTTTGCCTTCACTGCAGGAATGGCTCCAATGGCGAGTGGGAGAGACCACTTTGCATCACTGTGTAGCGCCATGAAGCACTTACTGCGCCGCCACCCCTCTAGCTACGCTACTGGTACAGAATCTTAGTATTTCATGGTCTGAGCCCTGACATGGAATGTCATAGTTTTTAATCCTCTGGGGTCTTTGATTATGGTACAGTAACAGAGAAAGTTGCAACCTACTTAAAGCAGATTGTAAAGAGGCGTAGTGCGAGTCATATGGATAGTGCATGCTAGGTTTAGGACTCTTCACCCCTATTTATGGTTACTGTTGTTATGTGTCCGTTATATGTTTATGTTGTATGTTATGTATGTTGTTAATTATGCCAGTAACGGTTCTGAATCTGAATCTGATTATGGTACAGGCAATAAATTAAGATAAACAATTGTAGAAGGGAAGCTTGAAGAAGATTACTGAAGCCATTTTTTCCCCTCAGAATTTTTCATTTCCAGGGTTGAAATCAAGCATATTTCAAGCAAATAATTGATGCCTTAAGTCACTGTCAGTGCAATGAAATAAATGAAAGAATACCACAACTTGGCTTGGTGGAATCTGCATGCACACGGGAGGCATGTGCCAATGTGAAAGCAATACAAACTTTTTTTTACAAGTGAACTCTCTGAAGCTTATAGAGAGAGAGAGACGTGCGCATTTTAGTCTGCCTAAAAGACAAGATGAGGAATCACCAATGAGCTCTTAGCACTTGAACAATTCTTTCCAAATGTACTAGTAACTAGGGAATTCCAGAGGAACAATTCTCAGAAAACTATCCAATCTGACAGGATGGGCAGCCCGATCCCACGTAGCAGATTCTACTAAGGGAGTGTTCCCAAGTTACATTTCTGTATTAATGTCACAATGAAACAATGATGAAGTTTGCAATTGGAAGTTTAAGCTTTTCATTTAAATTGTATCAGAAAAAATCCGAACAGACTGCTTGGTACACAAGCAGTAGTAACATCATATCTGATTGTTTAGATGTTCGTGACACGTAGAACAGAACCCATTAGAAAGGCTCTATCTGATGTGGTCAAATCATTATCTTTTCAGGTGCTAACATGAGTGCCCTGAAATATCCATGTAGCAGTGCTGTTTTGAATCTGTCACACCCTTCGCCTGCTCATGTCATAGCAGACAATTTGTAGTCTAGCTACTGTATATGCTCACACCTCACCTTTTGTTTTTTGCAACTTCTCTTGTTGCCTTTTTCATTCATTTCTGTGGGCTCTCCCAGCTCTACTGGCTGAGTGCCTACACTGTTTTCATACAATGCATCTCGATCGGCCACAAGGGAGATTAGTAGCAAATGTATTGCCTGACCACACTGCTGTTCTTTCTGCAGAGTACTGGATGCTTGCCAATGAGGGTGCAACTATCTGGAAGCTCTGGAGCTTGGGGAAATAGGACAAAACGCCTGCAAATATTCAGGAGCAAAAATTCATGTCTGAAAGCCATGGACTACATGCACATGGTGATCTGTACTGCTGATCAGCTATTTGGTTGGGGGATGGAGCAGGAAGGACTGAATCCCTCTCTCTACCCAGTAAACAGATTTGGCAGTACTGAACACAATCTAACTAGCATAGTTTCAGCTTCTAGACTGGGCAAAATTAATAACATATGTTCCCAGCCCTTTCAATCCCTGCCACCTCAAAGGAGATGCTGTTGTCCAACTCTATGGACCTCATGCCCCCCCCCCCACTTACTTTCTCTCAATATACTGCACTGTTATGTGCTGCTGCCACTGCTAGACACTGACCAAGACCGAGCAGAGCAGGCAGGTAAGGGGCAGGTGACAAGAAGGGTGGGGGATGGCATTTGGGTGGCAATGCTAAAATGGGGCATCACCCCACTTTTGCATGCATGTTTCTCCCGATTGGCTTGGAGCCCACATCTTCCTGTCATCAGTGGTAAGGTTTTTACCACCCTTCTCTTATTCTGATGGGATATACTTTTAGGTAAAATATACTTATTTTTGCATGTTTCTTTCTGGAGCAATCATCCCACATATATTTAGACTAGATAGATCAATGGTCTGACTCAGCGTAACTTATGATGGCTTCATATATACATGATGGCTTATATGGCTTCATATAATTTACATGTAATCCTATGCAATCTTGTTGGTATCTGCAATCCTATGCATTCATATATGCCCCAAAGCAGGCACCCTCCCCTACCCCCACACCCATTCACACCCACTCAGACAAGCAGACAAAAATACTTCAATTTCATCCTCCTTCCCTGCCTCACTCTCGTTTGCGCCCCACTGAACACAATGGGACTTACGACTACTGAGTAGTAGAAAGGCGGTGTCAGAAGCACCTTTCCTGCCCCTGTGCTGCGCCCCCCTCCACCTCTCTTGCTGCTCCTTTCTTTTTAGGTGGGGGGAAGGAGGTTGAAGTGGCCTTTTGTCTGGTAAGGGGTCAGACACAGCTGTTTTGTCTGATGAAGTTTTATCTATTTCTGTATGTGCAGGAAAAGGAGCCCAGCACCTCTGACAATCCCCTGCCTACCCCAAGAGCGGGACCCCCCACCCCCCCACCTCTGACATTAATAACCATGTTTTGGAAGACAGTCTCTCTGTAAAAGGAAGGGGGGGGGGAGAAGACTTGCTCTGTGTAAGGAAGCCACATGTTTAACACAGACACTTTGAGAGAGTGCAGTAGTCGAGCAGCAGTAGTTTGCAAGACAACTTGTGAGCCTCCTTCCCGGTGACTTGGTCTGCAATCCTATGCATATTTTTTAGACACCCGAGCGCTGTTGGCTTCCTCCTCCCCCCATCCTCCCCCCATCCTAAGCAGATCTGTAGATCAAAAGATCAAGCAAAAGCTGCTTTTGCTGCTGTCTCTCCAACATGCCACAAGGGGAGAAATGCCTGCCCTTTAAAGCTAAAGGTGAGGAGGAGCTTTGGCAAAGAAGGGCTCTGTTGGCAGCCAGTCTAGGATGCTATCTCACCTCCCAAACTCACGAATATCGAGCTCCACATGGGTTTTGGAACCACATGTTCAAAAACCCATGTGGAAGAATCCCAACTCATGGATTAGAAGGGTGATGAACGGCAAAGAGATACTTATATATTCCGTGGCATGAAACCCAGCAAGGGATAAGGAAACCCAAATGAGTTTTGCACCCTAATGTGCGCTTATTCCATGGAAAATGCCCATTACCATGAGGATTTCTGCACATGTGGTTTGGGTCTGAGTTGTATAAGCAGACTGTGTATTTGCAGCCAATCTGGCAAGTTTCTAGGATGAAAATTGACAAAAAGATACTGCTACTGACATTCTCAATACGAGGGCTTTCTCAGAAAGAGTAAGCAATTGCACCATTCATCATCATTCTATCCTAGCTAGGTGAATTTTGATATCTTCATTCCAGATATTCACATCTGCTCGCATTTACATACAATGAGCTTTCAGCACAGAAAGAAACTGTAGATTTGTGGTTTCTAATACAGTTGGTTTTCAGCCCTAGATACCAACAATAGGACTACTGTGTGCAGTTCAATGGCTATGCCAGAGCATTATCACATGACAGTGTCAAATTTCTAAAGGCTGATAACCGAGAGGCTGTGTGGGTGTTTGTTGTGCAGTACCTGCACAGATCACTGGATGCTTCTGTAGTGTTTTCCCATGGGTTCTGCAATGTACATGCATGCATGCGCATTAATGCATCCTTGCATTAATGCAGCTCTAAACCGGAGAGACGGGTAAGAAGTAGCCCTGGAGGTTTGAGAGACTGCTTTATTGCTTCCCCTTCCTACAACAGCTGCTTCAGTGCTTTATTCAGATCACAGCACAAGCCCACTGGAATTATGGCAAAAGTCAGAATAGCGCCACCACATAAATTAAGTACATATTTTAGAAGAGATTGCACTGAATCGAAGGCTGGTTTAATTTAGTGACTAACAGAGCGCAATCCTATCCAACTTACACCACCGGTGTAGCCAGCAGTGCAGCGAGAATGAGAGGCCCCAGAACAGAAAGGGGATTCAAATCCCCTTTGAATCCCCCTTTGGAGGGGATTTGAATCCCCTTTCCTTTCTGGGGTCTCCTGTTCTCACTGCACCACTGGTTACACCGGTGGTGTAAGTTGGATAGGATTGCGCTGTAAGAGACTAAGCTATGAATCAAGAGGTCCCTACTCCGAACCTCAGCTTTCCAAATAACTCACTAGGTGGTCATAGGCAGACCACTCTTTCACAGTTTCCCAACTGTGATCTACCTTACAGGGTTGTTGTAAGGATTACAAGATAAAGAATGTGAAGTGCTTTGAAAGGTAGACAGTGTTATATTATATAATTTATTTTTGTTTAAAACATGGTGCATTCCTTGCATACAAAGTGGTTTAAATAAGCTAACGTGTTTAAAACTTTAGTTTTAACAATACCACCCAGTAGATTTCCAAATAACATTGCTTATGATGGGGCTTTGGGGTTTGGTAAGGGAGGCTTTCATAATTTCCTAATAAGAGACTGTAGTATCAATGATAATGAAACCAAGTAACTAAATTCTTTTAAAATAACTGTACTTCAGTAAAATGTGTTTTTGGTATCCCAATTGCTTTCAGACTTTCTTCTAGCTGTTTAAAATACAATTAGCAATAAAATACTCCATACTTAAGGCCACCAATGAATTAAAGTTGGAAAACAATTGAGAATTGTGCTTAGTATGCAGATCAGATAAGCTCAAACTTAAAATAAGGGCATTAAGATTCTGGACACCTGGTCTTGCCTAGCTGTGAATAGAGAACAGGGTTGAATGTTGGAGTCCAGTCGTTCAGTTCTGGTAGTTAATCCTCTTTGTAACGGTCGATTTACATGTTAGAAAACCTAAAAGACAGGAAGCCTGGCTTCGAATTTTTGCCTGAAGAGTTTTCCCTTTTAATTTTTTTAGAAACAAAATCACATTTGTAAAAATGAACAGAAGTTATACTGATTTGTTTATGAACGTTAGAGAAAATGGGCATGATTCAGCCAAAGTGAAAAACATGTAAGTCACATTGATTTCCATGGGTAAGATAACCACCATGTATCTTTCTCATTGAAATCAGTACGATGTAAAAACCTCTAACTTTGGCTGAATTTGGGAGCAATGAATGAAGATGATGATTTCAGTAATATTCAGGTGGCCCAATCCTAGCGGGCGCTTACGGTGGTGGATCACCAAACCTGAGGCCGTAAGTCTTGCTCCAGTGCAAATAACATCCTGCTCTGGTGCAAAGGCTCTGTGTGCACACCAGCGGTTCCTGGACAGTGCAACGGAGCAGGTAAGATGGCAGAGGGAGAGGCGGTTTGGGGAAGGATTGCGGCGGGGAGTGGGCCAAACCAGGGGCAGTTTGGGGGTGGGAGGGGATGGTAATTGGTAGCATCAGTACAGCCCAAGATCCTATCCCCCTTTCCCAGCCCAGACCCACCCCTGAGACTTCTCGGACTTACTCCAGCTAAATAACTGGTGTAGGTCTGAGGAGATCCATTGGTGACCAGGTGGCCTACCAGGGGGTAAGTAACAATTTTTGTGTGTGTAAGTAAATATTTTTACTTTAAAAAAGTAAATATTTTTACTTGCCTCTCCCAGGCCGTCTGGTTGCCCTTCCCACCACTGGATGCAGTGTGCACTCTGGCAGCATGGCTGCATCGCGTAGGATGGTGGGGGATAGGATTGGGACAAACGTTATACAGAAGGAAAGGGACCAACTTGCTAGCATCCAAGGAGGGAGAGTTTACATTGTATCCTGCAGCTGAATCGTCTCTGCAGAAATATGGGGTGGAATATGCAATTGCTGATGGGACTTCTGTGATGGTGGAAAAGAAGTTGCTGCGTCTTCTTCTGTGCTCACGTGTGAATGAAGCCAATGATTCAGTGGAGGGAGGGAGCATGGCTTGACTAGGAAAGGCTTGGAATACTTTGCACTCAAAGGATAAGCTACCCTGCAGCCCATCAGAGTTGAGTGCTGAGAGCTCAGTCACATGACAGGAAGGAACACTGCACACTGCACAGATGAGCATTGCTTTGGCCACTGAAATCCATGACATGAGGTTGTTGTTTTTTTCCTAATCAATGAGCTGCTGCTCCGTCTTTACCTTGCTGGTATGAGCTGCTGCAGCAAAGCTACTTTTTAAATAATTTGGAAACACTGGAAAGCTGAAGCCACAAAGAAGGAGCTTGTCATGCTACCATTTCTCCAGTTTCCCTAGAGCCAATGCCAGTGTTTGCAGTAGTTCAGGATATCCTCTCCATATTATGAATATCCAGCTGTTGGAATGACATCTGCCATAATGGACTGAAGGGGCTGGTGGTCCTTGTCCTACTCACATTCTTTTAACAATAGCCCTTCTCATTAGCTTGATGGCTCTAACGGTCTATTGAATCCCTCACCCACTTAGCCAACTGTAGAACTCTTGCGTTGGCTCTGTGACCTACATATTTAGAGCGAGACCACCCAATCAGTTAACTCTTTTCAACCTTGGCAAGCTGTCTTATGGTGGAGTATTTCCACCATGGCATTCAAGCCCTTATGGAGCAATGAAGGCATCCCGGTGCTCCAAGGTATCATTAATTTGTTTATTAATGATACCTTGGAGCACCTAGATGCCTTCATTGTGTCTTACGGCACTTTTGCGATGGCTTCGGGAGGTGGAACGCCTGCCACAGCGCTAGCATTGCGCTGTGAGTTGGGCAAAGATCCCCAAGCTGCTGCCACAACCATGTCATCCAGGAGCAGTGAGGAATCCAGAAGGACTCTTAAGTCATGAACCTGCTCTTGAAGAGGGAGTGAAACCCCATTCCTAACAGGTTGCTGGTCCGATACCTGCATCGCAGGTCCCCAGACCAAGAGGACTTCTGTTTTGTCCAGATTTAATTTCAACTTGTTTCCCTTCATCCAGCTCCCCACTGACCCATATACCAGTCAAGGACTTCTACAGCTTCCCCAGCATTTGATGGAACAGAAGTAGAGCTGTGTTTCATCTGTATATTGGTGACACCCAACTCCAAACTTCCAGATAATAACGTCTCCCTGCAGTTTCACGTTGATGTTAAATAACACGGAGGATAGAATAGAGCCCTATGGCGCACCATAGGCCAAAGGCCAGGGTGAAGGAGTTCCTCAGTACCGTTGTCTGGGAGCTATGAGCCTGAAAGCAGAACCACTGCAGTGCAGTTCCCTCTGCCCCAATTCAGCCAAATGCCCCCCCCCCCCCGAAACCATGGCTGATGGTGTCAAAAGCATCAAGGATCTGAAAGAAGCAAGAAAGCATTCCATAGGTGTTCTGGGAGGTGGTTTCCTGTAGGATGAAGCTAATAAATGGCACCAGGAAAGTTTGGACAACTTTTGGTACATGAATAAATGCTTATTTACAACATTTAAAATATAGCTTTCTGATCTTTATGTTTTTAGGTTTCTATGACATTCGGGGAGAAAGGCGTATTGTAAAAATATTGCAAATAAATAAATAAATAAATAGACTCAAGGTAGAGCTGCATGCTATGTGCTGCGGCAAGGAGAGTCATGCCGGCCACATGACCACGGAGGTGTCTTCGTACAATGCTGGCTCTTCAGCTTTGAAATGGGGATGAGCACCACACCCTAGAGTCGGACACGACTGGACTTAATTGTCAGGGTTTACCTTTACCTAGATAACAGGTATAATACTTTATTTATTTATTTATTTTTCACATTTTTATACCGCCCTTCCTCCAAGGAGCTCAGAGTGGTGTACATATTTCCTCCCCTCTTTTTTGTCCTCACAACAACCCTGTGAGGTAGGTGAGGCTGAGAGATAGTGACTGGCCCAGGGTCACCCAGGAAGCTTTGTGGCTGAGCGGGGATTTGAACCTGGATCTTCCAGGTCTAAGTCCGACTCCCAAACCACTACACCATCCTGGCTCTCTGTAGCATTTAATACTTAAATACTTAGCATTTATAAAGCACACTTTCAGCATTCAACACACTTCATACACATTATCACAACAACTCTGAAAGGCAGGCCATTATTATTATTATTATTATTATTATTATTATTATTATTATTATTATTTTGCAGAATATAGGCTGAGACTGAAAGACAGGAGCTTGCTTAAGGCCACCTAGTGAGTTTGTGGTTAAGGTCAGACTTGAACCTGTGACCTCCTACAGTACATCTCATTCTCTTAGCCGCTACAACTCAAACAGAATCACAGAATCATATATATAAAATTAAGTCTAAACAATTGCACCCTTCCATGTTCTTTTCCTCATGCTCCATATCCCTTTTTCATTTGGTCCTACAGTTTGGCAGGAGACTAGTGCTTGCTTCCATCGCCATAGTAACCACAGGAATATGTGGTACTGCATGTGTGCAGCATCTTTTTAAAAGGTACAGAGCACCATGGGAACTAAGTTGTTAGCTCCTGCAGAGGCTCCAAATGGTAATAGTGGAATTAGATCCAAATGACCCACTTGTGCAAACAAGAAAAGTTGCACAAAAGCAACGTAAGATTCCGATTCCTGCATGACTATGAGACCTTGTGAAGAGAATTTGGTTCCTTAACAGTGGATTGCTTTAAAATGTAGATATATAAATGCTGCTTTAACAGTATTATAAAACAAACAAACAACCGATTAAACTCCATAAAACTATTTAAAAGGTCCATGTGGAAAAATACAGTTGTCTGCGCTATACTTTCAGCCAATAGAAGCTGCATATTCTGGCGAGCGTTGCACCAATGCGCATAGTGTGTTTTGCCTAGTGTGGAGCCAATCAGCGCTCTCCTACACCCATTTCAAACTCTTCCCATGATCGTGTATGTCAGCCTGGCTCATACTCCCAGGAGTAGCTACTCCCACTCTCTTCCACCACTACCATGTAGGAGGAGCAACAACAGCAGTGGTCAGTTATGGGGCAGGCTGTGACATAATGCACTGGTAAGTTAAAAAATTAAGAAATTGTGATACTGTGAACCCACTGCTAGTAGAAGTGTGTTCTAATAACAGGTTATTAAATAACCTGTCTCTGGCAGTCTTTGAGTCCTGCTTGGGAATACTACAGGCCTCTAGCCAGAAATGTTGAGGAAGCCGAAGGGACAAATTATGTCTTACACAGAATGCACTATTAGGAGGCAGTCTTTTAAGTCTGGCAGGTTCTCCTTTTAACAAAAAGCATCCATTTGGGCTGTGACACATAGAAAGGTGAACACTTTTCCCATGTGCTGTTTTCCCACTGAAAAATCCCCCCTTTCAAAGCTGCTGTTTCCTCCTGAAGCAGCAATTTGCAGCAAAGAGCTGCTTTGGAGGGATGTTTTGTTGCTGGAAAAATGGCGTGAGGCAAAGGAGCGAACTTCCTTTCTCATGCATCACAACCCCAATCGGGATTGGGCCCCCATGGCTGCCTTTTGTTAACAATGAGAAGTTGCCAAAAAAGATAAGCATGCCACATAACATTGTATTATACTGTACACAGTGGCGTTCTTGGAGGGTGTGTGGCACCATAATGGTGCAAGGCGCTGCGCTGTGCCTTGCAAACCGGTGTGACGCGGCCCCTCCCGCTAGCCCTTGGAGCCATTCTGGCAGCAAAGGCAACACATGCGCTGTCTTTGCCGCCAGAATGGTTCCGGGGCAAGTGGAGAGGGGCCGCGTTACACCGGTTTGCTAGGCACAGTGCAGTGCCTTGCATCACTTACGACGCTACACCCCCTCCAGGAATGCCACTGATTATACACAATGTGTACTTTGACCATAAGAAGGGATAGGGAAAATGCAGGAAAGCCTGACCGTAATGCAGATCACCTAAATCATTCCATTGTACAAGACAGTAAAGAAATAAAATGTTATAACAGTAAAAAGAAGGGCTTAGTGCTTGTCAGTTATGCCACTGCCTTTCCACTCATTGGCCAGAATACTAGAAGGGAGGAGGAGGAAGACAGATTCTTGGTGAGCAACTGGATAGAATGCTGCTTGTGTGTTTTGTTTTTTAATCTCTCTCCAAATAAAAGAGCTGGGAAATGTTTTAATTAACAGAGAAAATTCAGGGAGGGGACCTGGAATATTCCTGTGGGGGGCAGGCCCTAGGAGTCCCTCTGTGGTTGCAGAACTTTGAACCTTGATAGGTCAATGTATGTCTTCCCTGAGAGCTCTCCTGAGTCCAATGAACTCCGACACCTGGAACCTCTTAGGTATACCCTGCTAGCTGCCTCTTGCTTCTAGACAACCCCTGTTCACAGTCAGTTCCCTCCAGGCTTTGCACAGCACCTCATGGAACAGTGAGAAGCTTCCATACATTATGAACCCTACATGGATCAGCTGCCACTATGAGGAATTGTTTCCAGCAGCCACCACATGATGTCCATAGCAACTGAATCATGGGCACCCTTAAGAACTGTGCATTACTCAAGGCCTGAAAAATCCAGGTCAAAGATCACTTTGAAAGCTACACATCCAAACTCTGGTCTTAGAAAGGCTATTTACTTAAATGGTTTCGTGCTTAGCTTCAGAAGCACAGAGTCTTTCTTAGAAGGCGTCTCTCTCCCTCGTCGTACCATCATCCTTTCTTAGATGGACGACTTAAATTACATCATGCTAACTTCTGTCTTACTGGCTGGTGTCTGGCAAGACCTTTTGAACTATGCAATAGAGAAATGTAAAACTGCAGCATCCCACTCAGCCTGTAAATAAATCTTGCATCTTTTATTTAATCTTGCCAGGTTCCTGAAGGTAGATTAGGGAGGGTCCGTCCCCATGGGGCGGCTTGCATTGATACCGAGACGTGGGATTGAAACTATGCAGGGTCAGGCTGAGGACAAATAACAATACCAGCACACTGGGCCTGTGATTCTCATGGATTAAACTTCAAATGAGCCATTCCCGTCAATTATTGTTGAGTGGAAAATGGCTACAGCTTGTTCTTGCATCTGAGAACAAGATCTCATTTTTGGGCGGCCTGATCAGTGCCATATGTTGTCTTGAGATTATTTTTTTCTTCACTTGCTTAAATAGACAAACAGGTATCATTAGGAAAAAATGTGTTAAACACAGGGATATGGATCAAAGTCTCTGACTTCAAGTCTTGAGTCAAGTCCCAAGTCTCTGGGTCCAAGTCTCAAGTCAAGTCCCAAGTCTCTGGGTCCAAGTCTCAAGTCAAGTCCCAAGTCTTTGCCCCCAAGTCCCGAGTCTTTGGTTATAAGTTGCGAGTCCCTATCTAATTAATGGGGAAAACTGGTTTAAACCTGAATAAAATTCAACTTGTCATAAAAGGCTCTAAGTCTTGAGTTGAGTCTTTCAAGTCTTTTACAATTGCCGAGTCAAGTCTGAGTCATTGACGCGACTTGAGTCCAACTCGAGTCTGAGTCAATAGACTCAAGTCTACATCACTGGTTAAACATGCTTCTCACTGTCATTGTCTCGGGATCCAAATGACGATTCTAACCCAACTCATTGTCAAAATAAGGAAACAACAAGAAACTAGAAAGGAAAGAGCTTGGTTTTTTTCTTTTTAGATTCAATCAGTAACTACTTTTGAAGACATTCTCCAGTTAATCACATTAATGAGGTGGGTTGGTGGTATTTGAAGCCAGATACAGGCAGTAGTTATATAAACAGAGTTGCAAGAGGAATATCAGAGGCATCTTTACCCATGGTAAAGGTAAAGGTACCCATTTGTTTCCTTGGTCTGGACAAAGAGACTTTGCAAGCTTCTGAAGCACGATAAAAACTTGCAAATGTGTTTATCAGAGGTAGCAGTGGGATGAGTGCACATACTCTTGTACCATGATGGGTGGCGGCGGCGCTGTAGTCAGAGGTAGCACATCTGCTTTGCATACAGCAGGTCCCAGTTTTGGTCCCTGGCATTTACAAGAAGGACTAGAAAAGTCTCCTCCTGAAAACCCTGGAGAGCTGCTGCCAATCATTTCAGAGAACACTGATCTATTCTAGAGGGACGATGATTTATTTATTTAATTTATTTTTCACATTTTTATACTGCCCTTCCTCCAAGGAGCTCAGAGTGGTGTACATATTTCCTCTCCTCCTTTTGTCCTCACAACAACCCTGTGAGGTAGGTGGGGCTGAGAGATAGTGACTGGCCCAAGGTCACCCAGGAAGCTTTGTGGCTGAGCAGGGATTTGAACCTGGATCTTCCAGGTCTATGATCTGACTCACGGTTTTTATACTCTCTCTCTCTCTCTCTCTCTCTCTCTCTCTCTCTCTCTCTCTCTCTCTCTCTCTCTTTTAAACGATTGTTTTCCTCAATTTTTCCTTATTTCCTCAGAAGAAATAAGAAGACTCTGAAATGAAGGAAACTCTCCAAAGACAAAGAACTCTCTTGCAGGACAGCAACTCTGCTGTCTCCGGAGCACTAGCAATTCGAACAACTACTCTGTTGCTCAAATGTGAAAGTGCTGTCATGGATATCTTTGATTCCATTTACGTTCTCTAATGCTGCTGGATAGGAAGAGAAATCACAAAATGTACTTAAGTGATTAGTTGAAAGGATTAACAGGGATTACACTTTTATAATTATTAACATATGTAAAGAGCTTAAAGATTAAAGTAAGCAGGACCCTATTAATAGTTACCTGATAAGCAAGGAGTATGCAATGGACTAAATTTTTCTCTGCAATTGTGAAGGCTAACCAGCTTTTATTTTTAAGTGACACCTGAGATGCTCAATTTAAGTGAGAATCAGGACCTAGCTGTCCAAGGGGAGAGGGTTTAACCCTTTGCCCTGGAAAATGAGCCGCCCTCCTCCACTTGCTGTTTGTCCTGGGAGGGAAGTTTCTATTTTAGTCAATGGGAGCTTCTGTCCTGGAACAAACTGCTGCTTTGGGGGGTAACCACCAGTTAGAACTGCTGCACAAGGTCAAAGGATTAACCCCCCCCTTTTCTGAGTCTGATTGCCCTCTGTGGCTATTTTAAGAAATACGCACACACAAACTACATGTTTGACCCTAAGTCAATGGTATCCAGGGATTATTTACATCCTTTTCTACAAGGCATGACTTCTATGCCTTGTAGAATGGGATGTAAATAATCCTTACTAATCCTTACTAATAATCCTTACTAAGTACCATGGAAATCAACATGAAAACTTAATCCAGACTAACTTAAATCCCATTAATTTAAACAGAATTTAGGCATCCTAACTTTCTTAGGATACAACCCTGTGTACAGGATACAACCCTATGTCCAACATCTTTCTAGAGCCATTAAAAAAATATTTCCCATTGGCTTGCACCACCAATAAATTATATTGTTTGTATGTCAAAGACTGTGACGGCCCAATCTTAACGAAAGGAAGCACCAAAAGGAATGCATGTTCTGCTGACCACTTCCTGGGTCTGATCCGTCTGCACGGGTCAATGTGGACTTGCGTCACCAACTTCGCGGTTGTTGCAGATGCTAGGGCTTACCCCAGGGCAAAGGGACAAATGTCCTCTTACCTCGAGATCTCCAGCAGCCAAAAATCCCCTGTGGGATGCAGCAGAAGCCACGCCAGCGCCGCTGCATTGCTGCGCAGGGATTTACACAGGATTGGACTGCAATAATACTAGGGCAGAACCTCTTATCTGCATCAAGATGTAGCACTAAGCAATCAAAGAATCAAAACTAATGGTCCAACTGAAGCCAGTGGACATAATTTCTGCTCTTTGATGCAACTTAACCATAGTGATTGATTACATTAAGTTTGATTTATATTACATCTGTTTTAACCATATGTTCTACTGATATTATATGCTGCGTATTTTATATTTTAATTTTCTGCTGTATCCTTTAACTGATGCAGTTGTTAAACAAGTCCTGACTCTTGTATTTAACTTTGATCAATTAGGACCTAATCCACTGAGTTTAAAAATAGGTTTCCCAGGGATTTCAGTGTTATCCGATATCCTAAAATTCTAGGAAATGAACACCTTATGAGCACCAAGTGTGTGCCTTGCAGAATGACTAATCTACTGAGACATGGAGGGACTCTGGGCAGTAAATTCTGCTGAGAGGTAATGAGACAGTCTTTGTCTCTTTTTGCTAATGATGAGGACTATTCATAATAAGCCTCCCCTGTAGTTCCATTCCAATCTCTCTCTCTCTCTCTCTCTCTCTCTCTCTCTCTCAGTCACACACACACACACACACACACACACACACACACACACACACACACACACACACAGAGCCCACATTTTCTGCTGCTAAGGAATGCAAGCACTTAATGATGAGGGTTTTTTGTTGTTGTTGTTGTGCACCAAACTTGCTACATAGCAAATAATCATCATTCAAGTGCTTGAATTCCTTACCAGCTGAAAATGTGGGGCAGTGTGTGTTTGTCCTGATCAGTGACTAAGACTACACTGATTAGCCATCAGTGACTAAGACTGGCCTTACTTAAGAATAGGTATATGCCACCTACATGATCTCCAGTTAAGACCTCCCCAGATACCATCAGTTGGGTACATTGGGCAGCTTCTCTTAGTTTGCTCATCCATCCCTCCTCTTGAATGCATATGTACATCTGTTTTCTTGAATATACAACCACGCACAAAACCCCCCCCACCCAGATGCCCAGGAAAACCACATCAGCCCCCTGCACAAGGCAGCAATCTCCATCCTCTTGAAAGATCTCCACTGGGATCCAGAAGTGTTCCCATCTATACCTTCTTCCTTCACACCCCTAAGACATTCCAGGAAGCTCTTTGGAATACTTGAGATATTAGGAGAGACAAGGGCACATTATAGAGTACATACAAGCATAAGAAAAGCCCTGCTGGATCAGGCCAAAGGCCCATCTAGTCCAACTTTCTGTCCGCACAGCACAGTGGCCCACCAACTGCCTCTGGGAAGCCCACAAGCAGGAGCGAAAGGCATGTCTCTCCTGCTGTTGCTCCCTGCAACTGGTAATTCAGGGACATACTACTGCTGAAATTGGAGGTAGTGCATAGCCATCATGGCCAGTAGCCATTAATAAACCTGTTTTTCATGAATCTGTCCAATTCTCCTTTTAAAGCTGTCATGAACTGTTGTTCATGTAGGCTTAGAATTCTCTGTATCTGTTGTAAATAGAATTAGTAGATTTTTTGCAGGATCAACCTTATAGTACTTCTCTTGCGTAAAATGTTGGATGAAGAAGTAAATTGTTAATGGAAAACAGAATTG
Organism: Plestiodon gilberti rubricaudatus; assembly: GCA_026170595.1. NCBI lineage: Eukaryota > Metazoa > Chordata > Lepidosauria > Squamata > Scincidae > Plestiodon > Plestiodon gilberti. The sequence continues at coordinate 17,769,370 of JANXHW010000002.1, read as the reverse complement.
TTGTGGGAGGGATAAATTCCCCAAGAAGAACAGAGTTTGAGCACTCTCTCTGGTGTAGAGGTTAAGGAGAGACCTAGGAAAGAGTAGAGTGAAATTGACTAGTCAAAAAGAGATTAAAGTATTGAAGGGTTTTATCAGCTGTTTTTAAAGTTTTAACGTTTTATTGGATTGTACCTTAATGTTGGAGAAACCCTTCTTTTCTTCTATTTTTATGGGTTTCTAATTAAAATTTAATAATAATATTTTTGCCTGGTTTGTTTGTGAAGTGAAGAGAAAGATTATCCGCATACCTTGATTTTTATAGGAGGAAGTTTAGCTCAGGAAACCCCTCCAATCATATTAAGTCCTGAGCTGGTGGCAGCGGAGCTACAACCAAGTCTTTTGTTTCCCTTGCTTGGCCATGACAAAAGCCATTCAAACTAGTGGCCATCTTCACATCTTCTGGCAACAAATTCCACAAACTAAATATGTGCTATGTGAAGAAGGACTTCCTTTTGTTTGTCCTAAATCTTCCACTAGTCAGTTCCAACAAATGACCCTTGGTTCTGGTATTGTGAGAAAGGGAGAAACCTTTCTGGTATTGTGAGAATGGGAGAAACCTCCCATTCCACACTCTACCATACATAATTTTATAAGTCTCAATCATGTCCACCTCTAATCACATTTTCCAAGCCAAAAAGTCCCAAATGACATAGCCTTATCTCATAAGGAAGATGTACCAGCCCTCTGATCATTTCGGTGGCCTTCTTTTGCACCTTTTCCAGATCTACAATGCCTTTCTTGAGGTGTGGTGATCAGAACTGTACAGAGGATTCAGTTTTCTGTTAGAACAGAAGTAAGACGAGGGTTTCTTCTTATCACACTTGTGTACTCTTATACTTGCCCACTATGATCCACTCATGGCATTTCAGGAAGCAAAGGGAGAAAAACAATAAGATTTACAGTGTAATTCAGCGCAAAGATCTGGCTGGCGGCCCAGGGCCACCTGCCGGATCCTATCCCCATTCCGGGCTGCCCTGCAGCGGCCCAGAAGTCTACTCGGGGAAGGGGACGTTCATCCCCTTTCCTGGGTGTAAACCAGGGCCGGCCCAATGGGCCATCTCGGATTTCTGCCAGCTAAATAGCTGGTAGAAGTAAGAGGAGGCTGTGTAACGGCCTGGCGGGGGACGGGGATATGGCGGATGCCATCCCCGCCCCCTCCTGGTCTGGTTCGTTCGGCCAATGGCCCCCCTCCCTCACCGCCTGGACCGCCCCCGCGGCTGCAGGAGCTTGACTTACCTCCTCTGGCGGCTGCAGGGGCAAACCCCCTCCAGGAACGCCACTGAGAAGATTCAAAATGTGAGATCCTCCTACCTGCGGTCTGAAATGTATTCTATAATTGCATTCTGCCACTACATCCATTCAACCAAAATACCTCATTCCGTTGCATGCATAGACTAGGCCTACCTGGCAGCAGCTCTCTATGGTTTGAGGCAGAGCAAAGTCTTTTCCAGTCCTGCTTTTTGAGATCCTTTTGACTGGAGAGACCAGAAACCGAGTCTGGGACTTTATGCATACAATAGATGTGATTCTCCACTGAGCTTTGGTCTCTGCTAGTGATATTTGCTTCCACTGGGCATTTTTCCATCCTTCCGTTGCAACATCTAGTAAGGGGGGGGCATCACATTGAACCCCTGGATGACAGGGGGAGTTTCTTTGCCAGGGATGAATATTTCTGGGGGTCTCCGTCACTGACATGGAAACTTCCTATGCCACTGAGAGGGTTCACATCATAAGCTGGGTTATTAGACGTTATAGCACGGGAGTGGTAAGTCACTAAGAAGCATCTACTTGTGTGAAACCAAGTGCTGAATGCCAAAGCTGCTATGGAATTGCACTAGTCTTGCTGAAACTTTCTTGGCTTCCCTTAAAATCTCTCAGGTGTTTTGCCTGAGGAGGAACGTTCATGTTTACTTCAGTTGTCATCTTTGGAGAAATGCAGTGAAAAGCTACAAATGTGCATGTTTGGAACAGCTCTGCACATGGTGATCTGGTGGATTCACTGGAGGCGGGTGAACCAAAAGTCAACAGTGTTAGGCCAGATCAGAATGGGTATTTTGCCACTGATCCACAGGTGGACTAACAGCCCAATCCTACCTGACTCCCCATGTGGCGATGCAGCAGCAGCACACCTTCTTCTACTGTATCCCACGGGGGAGTTTTGGCTGTTGGAGGTCTCCTCGGAGTAAGGGGACATTTGTCTCCTTGCCCTAGGGTAAGCCCCAGCAGCTGTGATGGGTGAACTCGGATCTGTGCCAGCTCTATAACTTGCGCAAGTCCGAGTTGATCTCTGCAGGTGGATGAGGCCCGGAAAGAGGGGTTGGATTTGGTGTGTGCCGCCACCAAACCCACCCCATCCTAGGCCTGATCCGCCCATCCCCCACTCCATCTTCTTCCAGTTCCACCCTCCTCCACTCTGTTCACCTCCCCTCCTCACCCTCACCCTGCCCCGTTCCACCCCCTGCACTGGACTCATCTGCTCTGGCAGGCCTTCCGAGGTCCACCAGTGTGCGTGGGAAGGCTCTGACCTTTCCGCCAGCAGCTTCCACTGGCATCCAGCGCTTTATGGCTGCTTTTCTGCGGAGCGCACATTCCGCCGGCTGCTGTTAGGATCAGGCTGTCTGTTTTGTAAGAATCTGTGAACGTAACCAAAGAATCTCAACCTTGTGTACGGAGACAGAAGATGTACGGAGAAGAAAGATGTAAGAAGAAGATTCCTTTATTAGGTGAGGTCAAGGACTGTCAGAGGAGCCAGAACTATAAATATAATGTGGTCATTTGTGTGTGTTGCCGTTCAATCTGTAATTTTTTTTGTCCAGTGTGATGGCAAAAGTCAGGGCTTGTTTAACAGCCCATAAGCGCCACCTTCAGGTAAAACATCAGCCTTAACAAATATACTTTTAAATGGATAGAGTGGAAAGAAGAGACCCAGGTTTAAATGCCCACTCATTTCTGAAGCTTACATTGGGCAGGTCATTTCCTACCACACCCAGGAAAGACCCAAGCAGTTTCCCGGTCACAGGGTTGTGCACTTTTAAACATTACAGCAGCGCTGTGGGGTAAACCGATGGGTAAGTGACTCCTATGACACTGTGTAAAAGGGCTCCTGCAACTGTGCCCTAGAACACAGGTCTTGAACAGGTGGGTCAAGACACAGAAGTTGGTTGCGAGCCAACCACAGATGGTTTTTTTTGGCAGTGCTACCGCTGCCATTTTGTTCTGAAGCTCAGTTTACACAGAAGCCAAGGCTAGGGATCTTAGAAGAGGCAAAGCCTACAACAGACTCTGGATTTGGAGGGGTTGCTTTGGCCCAGTCCCGTGATCTTCAATGGGTCCACGCAGTCTCCCACCCACCTGCCTGCTCTCCCCTGCCATGGTGCTCGCTCTGTTCTCTGCCTAGCCTCACCTCCTCTTCCTCCGCTTTTCAAAACAGTTCGTGCTGTTGCTGTGCCACACTCCACCTCTCCTGCCATCCCAATTAGCCTGGAAGGAAAGAAGAAGCACTGCAGAGCAACACAGCAGCAGCTCACACTGATTGGCCACCACCGGGCAGGAAAAGGAGGGACTGTGGCCATGTGGCCACTCACTTGGCCAAGCCTCTGGGCTCTTGAAGCTGGATCCCATGTTGCAGGTTCAGGTTCGAGGTGGGTCCCAGCTGTTGACAAGTTGAAGACCACTCCCTGCCTAGACCATTTCCCAGAAATCTCTGCCAAAAAAGCGTCTACGGCAGATGCACAGCGGCGTTCCTTGGCAGGCATACTGATGGTGGCAGAGGTTCTTTAAGGTAGAAAGTTGGAAAATAACTATCCTTGGGGATGTTTATATCAAATAATTTAAAGCTGCAGTATTTGTGCGACGACCCTGGTGCTTGACTCTTCAAGTGTAGAGAACGGAGGGGGAAGGAGCACCCTGCTGTTCCATGTGCTCAGCAAGGTTGTCCTTGTGTTATGGTTTTCTGATTTTATTTCGACACATGTGGGTGGAACTGCTGGCTTGTTTTCCTGAAAGAAAAGGGAATCCTCTTGTAGGATTGCTGTTTTATATTTGTATACTGTGTAGGTTTTGCTCAGGTGCAATTAAAAATAGGGGCACTAGGTTTGTTTGTTTTGCCTTAGACTGTAGAAGATGGAGAAAATAGAAAGTGGAAAACCATGCAACAATTAAGTACAGTTGACAGTGTGTGTGTCAACACAGGAAAAACAAACAAACAAACAAACAAACCTAGTGCCCCTATTTTTAATTATACTTGAGCAAAACCCCAAAGATATGTACAGACTATGTTTCTGCAACAGGAAATTTGGAGATTTCCTAAATGGTGACCTGCAGAGACCCTACACATCATTTGTACTGATACCAAGACAAGAGGACTGATTCAAACACTGAGGTGTTTGCAAGTACAGCTGCATTTGATACTGCTGCTTATGAATGTTCGAGAGAGGCAGTGTAATCTAAAAAGTATCTGAAATTGTTACCGATATAAATCTGCATATGAATCACTGGTAAAACTCTTGCCTCTGTCTCTGCATTGCCGTTATTAACCTGTCCTGCAACTGAGAAAAAAAAAGGTTTCCATTTTTATGGGGAAATACAAAAGACGTGCTTGCTGACCCCTTCATAGGTGATGGCTGAACATGATCTGAGAATATACAGCAAATCTGTTCATAGATTTCTGCAGGACACCTTATGACATCCTATCCATCTGTTAACTGTCATGTATTCTTGCAAGGGCAGAACATAGCATGTCAAACAGCCCAATCCTAACTAAATCCCTGCATGGCTACACTGCATCCTGCGGGGGATTTTTGGCTGCTGGAGTCTTCTCAGGGTAAGGAGATATTTGTCCCCTTGCCTCGGGGTAAGCCCCAGAAGCCACAACGGGTGAACTCAAACCTGTGCCAGGGATATCCCTGGAGCAAGTACACGATGATCAATGCAGGGGGATTAAGCCCAGGAAGGAGGTCGTAATTCGGCGTGTGCTGCCGAACCCTCCCCCTCCCAGGCCCGATCCACCCATCCCCGCCCCATCTCCTATCTGTTCCACCCTCCCCATTCAACCCCCTTCCCGCCCTCCTCTGCCCCATTCTGCCCCCTGCGCCGGGCTTACCTGCTCTGGCGGGCCTCTGTAGCTCCACCGGCAAGAGTGGGAAGGCTCCAGCCTTCCCTCTGGCACAGTGGCTCCCTGCACTACCACAAAGCATTTTTGTGCAGCCAGCACCAGTGGAACACATGTTCCGCCGGCGCATGCCTTGAATAGGATTGGGCTGAAAGGTCACTTTAGCCACTTTGGGGATGGGGCCACTTGGTCACTTTAGCCACTTTGGGGATGGGGCCATAGCTGAATGGTACCGCCCATGCTCTAGATGCAGAAGGTCCTCCCAGGTTCAATCTCCAGCGTCTCCAGGAAGGGCTGGAAAAAGCCCTACCTGAAACACTGGAGAACTACTGCAAGTCAGCGTAGGCAATGCTGAACTATATGGACCAATGGGCTTTCTTAGTAGAAGGCAGCTTCCCATGGTCACAAAGAGTGATCAGCTCTGCTGAGCAGGGACCCTGTCTTTCATTAGCGTGTTTTCTGTGAAGTGTCTAAAATGGTTTGGGGGACTATGAAATAATAAGCAGTTATTATTACTTCTGAAATGCTGCATCCCACAGGGGAACATTTTTGAACTGTGAACAAGCAGAATGGACTTGGCAGTACAATAGAGGCTTTAAATATTTCAGCAAAGAGCCACACAACAGGGAGTAGTTTTTCAAAGTCACCGGCCATTAAAGAAACAGGCAGTCTGCTTCTAGTTTGGACCAACAGAAAACATTATTTTTATGAGAAAGGTTTTGCTTAACCATTTGTGCTTGCAAAGAGCAGATGTCTTAGATTAGCGGAGCGCTGCTTGTGTGGTTAATGTTTTTGCAGGTGGCAGTAAAGCAGCAAGGATTCAGGGCTGAGCCGAGAAAAAGGGAAGATCTTCCTTTTCTTTATCAGCATGTGTACAGCAAATGATCAATTCCAATTTATTTAAGTTTAAATTAATGTCAAAGAACTCCGGGTCAAACTAGACAGGACGTAAAATGTATTACCTCATTTCTGTTTTTGTGATTTTTTTTTTTTAAATAGTCCTGGGAGGGGGAGCAATGCAGATTGGGACCATGGCAGAGGGAAGGGTGGGTTAACCCTTTCCATCGTGGCATTTTTCTGACGAAAATCTCCCCTTTGCCCAAAGCTGCTATTTGCTTCTAGAGAGAAGCTGCTGTTTTTGCCTATATACCTTGTCTCTCACGGCAAATAGCAGCTGAGCAGTGTGTATGTGTGGGGAATTTTATTGGTTCTAGTGCCCAGGGATGTGGATCAAGTCTTTGACTCCAAGTCTCAAGTCAAGTCCCAAGTCTTTGCCCCCAAGTCCCGAGTCTTTGGTTGCGAGTTACAAGTCCCTATCTATTTAATGGGGAAAACGGGTTTAAACCTGAATAAAATTCGACTTGTCGTAAAAGGCTCCAAGTCTCGAGTCAAGTCTTTCGAGTCTTTTACGATTGCAGAGTCAAGTCCGAGTCGAGTCATTGATGCGACTTGAGTCCAACTCGAGTCCGAGTCAATTGACTCGTCTACATCACTGCTAGTGACTTAGAGTAAGTGTCCCGGATAGCAGATTAGGGTTGGAGGAATGCCTACAATGAAGTTAGACAGTTTCCTTCCTGTACCATACACATCTATTTCCAGAGGGAGGAAAGAAAAGAAGGGGTGGAAAAGAAAAAAGTGTCCTTTTTACTTCTCCTGAAACTATATGCACCAGGCAGGAGCACTCCTTTTAAAATATTTCTTTACCCAGCGTGTAATTCATCTGTGGAACTCCTTGCCACAGGATGTGGTGATGGCACCTGGCCTAGATGCCTTTAAAAGGGGTTTGGACAGATTCATGGAGGACAAGACCATCACAGGTTACAAGCCATAAGCAACCTCCTGGTTTTAGAAGTGGGTTTTCTCTGTGCCAGGTGCAAGGGAGTGTCAACGGGAAACAGGTTATCTTGTTGTCTTGTGCTCCCTGAGGCATCTGGTGGGGCCACTGTGTGATACAGGAAGCTGGACTAGATGGGCTTTTGGCCTGATCCAGCAGGGCTCTTATGTTCTTATGTTCTTAAAGACTGGGGATATACTGCAATATATTGTTGCAGGCCCCTTCATGGATCATTGCCTTGTCGTGGCGAAGGGGCTTGCGTAACTCAATGAAGCCATGAGCTATGCCGTGCAGGGACACCCAAGACGGACAGGTCGTAGCAGAGAGTTCTGACTAAAAGTGATCCACTGGAGAAGGAAATGGCAACCCACTCCAGTAACCTTGCCAAGAAAATCCCATGAACAGTTCCAAAAGGCTACAAGATATGACGCTGGAAGATGAGCCCCTCAGGTCGGAAGGTGTCCAATATGCTACTGAGGAAGAGCGGAGGACTATTCCAAGTAGACCCAGAAAGAGTGAAGCGGCTGGGCCAAAGCCAATAGGACGTCCAGCTGTGGATGTGTCTGAGGTTGAAAGGAAAATCCAATGCTGCAAGGAGCAATATTGCTTAGGAACATGGAATGTGAGGTCTATGAGTCAAGGCAAGCTGGATGTGGTCAAAGATGAGATGATAAGATTGAACATTGACATCTTGGGAATCAGCGAACTAAAATGGACGGGCATGGGCGAATTTAATTCAGGTGACCATCATATCTACTACTGTGGGCATGAATCCCTTAGAAGAAATGGAGTAGCCCTCATAGTCAATAAAAGAGTGGGAAAGGCAGTACTGGGGTGCAACCTCAAAAACGACAGAATGATTTCAGTTCGAATCCAAGGCAAACCATTCAACATTACAGTAATCCAAGTGTATGCCCCAACCACTGATGCCGAAGAAGATGAAGTTGACCGGTTCTATGAAGACCTACAACACCTTCTAGAACTAGCACCCAAAAAAGATGTCCTTTACATCATAGGAGACTGGAATGCTAAAGTAGGAAATCAAGAAATAAACGGAACAACAGGCAAGTTTGGCCTTGGAGCGCAAAATGAAGCAGGGCAAAGGCTAACGGAGTTCTGTCAAGAGAACACGCTGGTCATAGCAAACACTCTTTTCCAACAACACAAGAGGCGACTCTACACATGGACATCACCAGATGGTCAATACCGAAACCAGATAGATTATGTGCTTTGCAGCCAAAGATGGAGAAGCTCTATACAATCAGTAAAAACAAGACCTGGAGCTGACTGTGGCTCAGATCATGAGCTTCTTATTGCAAAATTCAGGCTTAAATTGAAGAATGTAGGGAACACCACTAGACCAGTCAGATATGACCTAAACCATATCCCTTATGAGTATACAGTGGAGGTGAAGAATAGGTTTAGGGCACTAGACCTGGTAGACAGAGTGCCTGAAGAACTATGGACGGAAGTTCGTAACATTGTACAGGAGGCAGCAACTAAAACCATCCCAAAGAAAAAGAAATGCAAGAAAGCAAAGTGGCTGTCAGATGAGGCTTTACAAATAGCTGTGGAAAGAAGGAATGCGAAAAGCAAAGGTGAAAGGGAAAGATATAAACAACTGAATGCAGATTTCCAGAGAATAGCAAGGAGAGATAAGAAGGCCTTCTTAAATGAACAATGCAAGGAAATCGAGGAAAACAACAGAATGGGGAGGACTAGAGATCTCTTCAAGAAAATTGGAGATATCAAGGGAACATTTTGTGCAAAGATGGGCATGATAAAGGATAAAAAAGGCAGAGACCTGACAGAAGCAGAAGAGATTAAGAAGAGATGGCAAGAATACACAGAAGAACTATACAAGAAAGAGCTTAATGTTCCTGATGACCACGCTGGTGTGGTCACTGACCCAGAGCCAGACATCCTAGAGAGCGAAGTCAAGTGGGCCTTAGATAGCATTACTAACAACAAAGCTAGCGGAGATGATAATATCCCAGCTGAGCTACTTAAAATCCTAAATGATGATGCTGTGAAAGTGCTGCACTCAATATGCCAACAAATTTGGAAAACTCAGCAGTGGCCAAAGGATTGGAAAAGGTCAGTTTACGTTCCAATTCCAAAGAAGGGCAGTGCCAAAGAGTGTTCAAACTATCGCACAATTGCACTCATTTCACATGCTAGCAAGGTTATGCTCAAAATTCTACAAGCTAGGCTTCAGCAGTACGTGGACCGAGAACTACCGGATGTACAAGCTGGGTTTCGAAGAGGCAGAGGAACTAGAGATCAAATTGCCAACATGCGCTGGATCATGGAGAAAGCACGAGAGTTCCAAAAAAACACCTACTTCTGCTTCATTGACTACGCAAAAGCCTTTGATTGTGTGGATCACAACAAGCTGTGGCAAGTTCTTAAAGAGATGGGGATACCAGACCACCTTACCTGTCTCCTGAGAAACCTGTATGCGGGTCAAGAAGCAACAGTTCGAACCGGCCATGGAACAACTGATTGGTTCAAAATTGGGAAGGGAGTACGGCAAGGCTGTATATTGTCACCCTGCCTATTTAACTTATATGCAGAGTACATTATGAGAAATGCAGGGCTGAATGAATCGCAAGCCGGAATCAAGATTGCCGGGAGAAACATCAACAACCTCAGATATGCAGACGATACCACTCTAATGGCAGAAAGTGAAGAAGAACTAAAGAGCCTCTTGATGAGAGTGAAAGAGGAGAGTGCAAAAGTTGGCTTGAAACTCAACATTAATAAAACTAAGATCATGGCATCTGGTCCCATCAATTCCTGGCAAATAGAAGGGGCAGAAATGGAAGCAGTAACAGATTTTACTTTTTTGGGTTCCAAGATCACTGCAGACGGAGACAGCAGCCATGAAATTAAAAGACGCTTACTCCTTGGAAGGAAAGCTATGGCAAATTTAGATAGCATAATAAAAAGCAGAGATATCACCATACCAACAAAAGTTCGTATAGTCAGGGCGATGGTGTTCCCAGTAGCAATGTATGGTTGCGAGAGCTGGACCATAAGGAAGGCTGAGCGCCGAAGAATAGATGCTTTTGAACTGTGGTGCTGGAGAAGACTCCTGAGAGTCCCTTGGACTGCTAGGAGATCAAATCAGTCAATCCTAAATGAAATCAACCCTGACTGTTCCCTGGAAGGACAGGTACTAAGGCTGAAACTCAAATATTTTGGCCACCTAATGCGAAGAGAGGACTCTCTGGAGAAGACTCTGATGCTGGGAAAGACTGAAGGCAAAAGGAGAAGGGGAAGGCCAAGGATGAGATGGTTAGACAGCATCACCGATGCAACGAACATGAAAATGAGCGAACTCAGGAAGATAGTGGAGGATAGGAAGGCCTGGCGGGATATGGTTCATGGGATCACGAAGGGTCGGACACGACTTAACGACTGAACAACAACAACAATTGTTGCAGGATGCAGGTTCCACTTGTCATCTCTTCCAATAGTGAGTTTGGGTGGTGGAGTGCTTGTCAGTCTGGAAGCAGAACAGAGCCACCTAAAAACAAGATAGTGGGTTCAACATAGGGTGGCTCCCTAGGTACACAGAAGCATATAAGTTTGGAAATTAGAAGAAAAATAAGTGTTTAGAGCCTAGAACACAGCCTTGTGAACTGTGGAATGTTGAGGGCATAGAGATAAGAAATACAAGAGAATTGTCTGGAGAGGAAACTTCTGAGTTCACATTGAATATTAAAGACATAAGAGTCCTGCTGGATCAGGCCAAAGGCCCATCTAGTCCAGCTTCCTGTATCACACAGTGGCCCCACCACATGCCTCAGGGAGCACACAGAAACTGAACTTGAACACCTGAAGTCCTGTTTTGCTTCTACTCCCCCCCCTCCCTGGTAGCAAGGGTGGGGGAGACATGTTGGTGGTCTATCACAGATATACTAAAATCCTGCATTTCTCTATTGTTGTTTATGGGAAGTTCTCGTTTCCACCCTGGGGAAGGCAAAAAGTGGTCTCTGGGAACTGGCAGTTGGGTACATTGAGTCTGCTTGAGGGCTGCTGAGCTGTGCAATGTTCAAGGTGTTATTTGGAAAGAAAAGAAGAAAAATTGAATGGGAGAGAGGGAATTGGCCTGCTCGAGACTTTAACAGCTTATAGTATCCTGCAAATGAGAATTACTGGGGGTGTCATGAGGTTAAAAAATCTCCTCAGCTTGTTATACTGCTCACCCCTCCATATAGCAATGAAGTTCTCAGGTGCAAGGCGAGCAGCCAGCCCTCACTGTGAGTACCACTTTATCACTATATAACACAATGGGGGAAAGTTAGTGTCTGGGGATTCACTATGACATTTTGCTGCAAGTCATCACTTGCATTTATGTATGTTCTTCTAGGAACTCAAAGCGTTTCATACACATTAATTTCATAATCAATTCTAGGGCAGGACAGATCTCAGAATATATTTGTTGTTTTAATTTTAGCCCTTTTCAGTACTTAACACATTCTGCTCTGACCTTTTAACTTCTTCTATTTACCTGTTTGCATGGATACATTTTCCAATACATCCTGGAGTGCTGGGGTTAATGTTAGGATGGTATACCAGGCTTTCTCTCAGAAGATGCAGATTTCAGTCACTCAAATGGAGCCGCTTGCTTTTCATAATCAAAGCTATATCTTCCCACAGTAGCAAAGATTTGGTATAAAATCTTGACTTGAGTCACACAATAGCCAGAAGGTGTCAGCCTTTCCTTTCTAAGCATAAATGGTCAATGAATGCACTTTCCAAAGTCTATTAGAAGTTTAACCTATTCACACAATACATTTTTAACACAGTTGTGGGCTCAGATATACAATTAAAGTGAAAGTAAAAGTATGGCCAGCTAAAACACGCTGGCTATGATCCAGGAAATCTCTAGATGTACACAAAACATTTTATGTATGCATGAAGATTTCTTGTTAGCCTTTTGTTTCTGCAGCCAAACCGTGTGCTGCTATCAAGTTGCTATCTGCTTCTGGAAGTTTGCAATACAGTTCAGTGTTCCATCCTGGAATCAGGGGCACAGAAGAGTAAGTAGGGGCAGGGCTGTGTCAACATTTGAAATCAAACGTTTTAGTACCTGGGCACAGCCTGAAACCCAGAACAGGTCTAGAGGTGGAGTTAGGGGTGGAGCACAACAGGTTTAGTGGTTCTGGGTGTGGAACCAGAACCAGGTTCTGGGTGTGGAACTCATATGGTTTTTGGCAGGTATTCACCTAACGTGTCACAAGTGTAGCCAATCAGCACTCTGTATAACCATTTCTGCTTCAAACTGGAAGAGCCTGTTCCCAGTTTGGGAGGATGGTATGACAACATAGTAAGTGTGCTTTCTGGAAAGCTTCTGTTTTTATGTATGTCTAGACTCTCTGTTATCTTTGCCATAGGTGGAACAGATTATTTGACCATCCCTACTAACCACTATGACCATTAAATGTTCACAGTTGTTGATATATACAGTAGGCAGTAGGCACTTTCTACCTGGTTGCATGGCATTACATTTAAATGTTCTATACCAGGTATGTCAGTGCTTAACTAAACTCGGTGAATCTGGCCTTCCCAAGAGATGGAATAATCACCAGCACCTTATATGTTTATTTTGTGCACCTTTTGGGGAATTCATGTTTCACACTCCATGTTCATCAGGAGCATCGATGTCTGTTGTTTCACTTGTTATACACACATGGGCAGCAGCCCAATCCTAACCAGCTCCAGAGCAGCGGGGCTGCATGGCCCAATGCTGCATCCCATGCTGACTAGGAGCAGGCTGGAGCTCCTCGTGGCAATCGTGATCTCCTCCTGGAACCCCTGACCCACCCCATCTCTCATTTCCCCCCCCACCCTGTTATATCCCCTCCCTGCCCTCCCCCATCCTTCCCCAGCCCCTGCACCATTCAGAGCAGCTCTTACCTGCTTTGGTACACCCCCGCACCACAGAAAAGCTTCCAATTACTTCCAACTTTCACCGAATTTCATCCCTCTATAGAATTGGAAGCTCTTCTGGTTTTTGCCGAAACGCGATTAGAAGCTACTTTCTAAGGCTTTCGTGACTGGTGTGATTTTAACCATCTGATTATAATAATAAAATTTATATTATACAATGGAGTTTCCTGATAAAAATGTTTGTTTTGAACTCTAAGAACTCTCTGACTCTATAAAGATCCAGGAAAGCAGAAAACAAAAATGTCATCAGAAGCGGTGAGGAAAAATAATGGGACACAGCATTCCAGGGTGCTTTTGAAGAGACCACACACACACACACGCACACGCACGCACGCATGCATGCATATGCACCCTTTCTGATGGGGATGGTTTGTTTCACTACCAACAAAGCACAGGGTGGAAATTTCCACTGCAAGTCACAGCCCATCCCCAGCCTTTAACCCTAAATATTCTGAGCTTTCGCAACTCTTTATTGGTGGTTGAAATGCACAACCTTCACTTTAATAAAGATAATGATTCACAATCTGTTTCTTAATCTAATCTTCACAGCTGACTAATAATCTCTCTCTTTCTCTCTTTAAAAAAATTATTGAAGCATACCACTTATCTATAATGATCTGGACCAATTTAATTACTTTTCACAACTCAATTGTTTTTTCACGAAATATTACTTTATACTGTACATTCCAAATACAGATCTTATGCCTAGAAAACATTGGGTGGTGCTATGTAGCAAAATTTACGAGAAAGGACTTATTATGCACATGTGGAATTATATGATTAATAGATCATCATTATGTTATTACTGTTACAACATTAAGTACAGGCTGTTCCACGTAGGCTGTAAGATATAGATTAGTGAAAGATATAAAAGGTAAAGGTGACCCCTGACAATTAAGTCCAGTCGTGTCTGACTCTAGGGTGTGGTGCTCATCTCCATTTCAAAGCTGAAGAGCCAGCGTTGTCCAAAGACGCCTCCGTGGTCATGTGGCCGGCATGACTCTCCTTGCTGCAGCGCGTAGCATGCGGCTGGAACACGGAGCGCTGTTTACCTTCCCGCAAGCGGTACCTATTTATCTACTCGCATTAACATGCTTTGGAACTGCTAGGTTGGCAGGAGCTGGGCCAAGCAATGAGAGCTCACCCCGTCGTGGATTCAAACTGCCGACCTTTCGATCGACAGCTCATGGTTCAGCGGTTTAACCCACTGCGGCACCTGCTGGCCAGTGAAAGATATAGACTAGTGAAATTATGCCCATCATTATGATGGGCAGTGCATGTACAGTGAAAGAGCATATTGGTGTTGGTCACCCCATTTCTTAGTTCTGATCTAGTAAGGTTATTGTTATGATTCAGGTAAGCAGTGTGCATGGCAAGAATTTAGTTGGCTTCAAGCTGTCTGTCTTATTCATCTATACAAATATCAAAATAGTTGACTCTATAAAACACTGTTTCCCTATGCAGACATCATGTTTGACTATGATTAGCTTCCTTAACCATTGTTAAGTGTTTTGTCTGAATGTTTCAAGATTGACTGCAAATTAGGATACAAAATCATGGTTTGAAATGGGTAAGAAAACTATAGTTTGCACTATAACTACAGCTATACCTATACATTACAGATGCATTACATCTATGTTAATATGTTAATAATAATAATACACAAATCATGGTTAAGGCATTCTCCATTCTCTCTGCTTGAAGGATGACAAAGAGGTTTTACCAGTACATATCCTTTTGGCACGAGACTTAACTTTGGAAGCTAAACCACAGTTTAATTGTACATTTGAAATCTTAATCAACAACCCATGGCTAACACTAACCATGGTGTGGGGGCAGGAGGTCTGGCTCAGTTGGAAAGAAACACCTGAAAAGAAGTGTTCTATGGAAGACTGGAACATATTGTATTGTAAAACCCCTTGGGGTTTAGAAAGCCTGCCTGTGTAAACTGCCTTTGAATTAAAGTCAGAGGAGAAATCTGATGACCAAAGAAAAGGCGGTATATAAATACTGGTGATGATGATGATGATGATGTCTGTGGCTATGCCTTTTAGCAGAAGCAATTGACTACAGATAGGCTCACCCAAAGGCATAACTTACCTCTGCGGAGCCCAGGGCAGTGATGTCACAACGTACACTGTGACATACATTGTGACGTCACTTCGAGTTCTCTCCCAGAAGTGAGAGAACCCGGGAGCCGCTGGTGGGGGCCGCGGCCGCTCTCTGCGCTCTCCCGAAGCAGAGAGACAGAGAGAGTGCCCTACTGTATGTTAAAAATAATAATCTCATAATCTGCCACCTCTTGTGCCCTTTACATATCAGTACGCGTCAAGTACTCCCACAGACCGAAGTCCTGCTCCATGCAGCCTCCTCTGATCTTATATTTACTGAATGAGAACCCAACCCTATCCAACTTTCCAGCGCTGATGTAGCTGTGTCAACGGGGCGTGTGCTGCATCCTGCAGAGTGTGTGTGTGTGTGTGGGGGGGGAACCATGGAGGCCTCCTCAAGGTAAGGGAACGTTTACTCTCTTACCTTGGGGCTGCATTGCGGCTGCATTAGCACTGGAAGGTTGGATAGGATTGGGCCCTGGGAGAGAAATCTCAAGAGGGTAAACACACGTTGGGGGGGGGGGGGAAGATGCAGAGTAGTATTTTAATTTCCTGGCTTTTGCAGAGATGTATGAAAATTACTACTTTAAAATAGTATTTTGTATACATCATAAGATATGGGTGTCTCGTAGTACAAGCCTTCTCTCCCCCACCCCGTTTTTTCTATTTTGCTTCCTACTTGGTGTTTTGTACCTACTTTTTTCTTCCTTACTTTTTTTTTCTCCTTCAGGTGCTTGCTATCTGCCTCCTCATAAAGGCAATACTGTACATATGTACAAAAGAGGGATCCCCCCACTTTTTGGGAGTGAGTTTAATTTATTTTAGAATGCTTTAATTGGTATTTCATATTTTTAGTAGTTATTTTGTCCTTTTTATTAGCTGGGCTAGTTATTTGAATATGTATTTAAAATTTCAATAAAGGAAAGAGTGTTTCTATTATTAGGGAATTAATGAGCTCAAATGTATTATTAATTTAAGCATTTATGTCTTACTGTACACACACACACACACACACACACACACACACACACACACACACACACACAATAGGGGGCCCTGCACTGGTTGAGTCGCCCTGGGCCCCGCACCCTTCTAGGAACAGCCCTTCTACCAGCAAATAGCTATTTGCTGCAAACAGCCACTTTGGCAGCACATAGTAGCTTTGGGGGCAATTTCTGATGGAAAAATGGTGCAGAGGAAACAGTCATACTTTCCTGTGCCTCGCCACCCAATTTTTGTTTAAAAAGAGAACTTATCAGACTGATGGCGTAATCCTGTCTAACCCTGCGACCTGCAATGCAGCGAGGCCGGTGCAGCATCCGCTGCATCTAGGGCGCGAGACAGGCTGCCAGGAGGTCACCTTGAGGGAATGGAATGTTCCTTCCCTTCCCTGGGTAAAGGCCCAGCCGCCGTGGTGGGGCTATTCAGATGTGCGCAAATCCGAGATCTCCGTGTAACAGTGGCCAGACTCGGGAAGGGGGATAGGATACGGCGGAGGAGGCCGCTGCCGATCCTCCCCCTTTCCAGGGCCAGCCGACCAATCCTACCCCCACCCCCCAGAACGCCCTCCACATGCTCCTTTGCTGCCCAGTGGAGGAATCACCTTCCCCAGCGGGTGCTCCGCTGGATCTGGGGCAGGGAGAGTGGTGCTGGCCTCTGCACTGGCGCCTCCTCCTTGCTGGGTGACACAAATGTACCTTATGGGAAAGGGGTCTGGCTCAGTCGGTAGAGCCGGCGCCTTGCAAAGCCCGAAGATCGGCAAATGGCAAGTTCGAGACACGCTGCCGACAAAAAGCTGTGAAAAGCCTCCGTGAGGAGAGATAAGAGCTCCCAGCTGCGTCAATTGAGTGTGGGAGGCGCCGGCCAGCAGAAAAGCCAGACTGCAAAAGGATACCACCTGGAATGTAGCTGTTCATGAAAGATTGGACATTTATATATATATTGTAAAACAAACCCATTAGGGGGGTTAGGAAAGCCTGTCCATGTACACCGCCTTGGATTAAAGTCGGAGGAGAAATCCAATGACCAAGAAAGGTGGTATATAAATACAGTATATTATTATTATTATTATTATTATTATTATTATTATAGCATATTTGCAACACCTGAGACTGGCGGAGCAGCACTCTGCTGCTCTAAAATATAGAGAGGATTGGGCTGCCCAGCACATCTCTTAATGACACATTAACAGTACAATCCTATGTCTGTTTACTCAAAAGTAAGCCCCACTATTTCAATGGGACTTACTCTCAGGTAGGTGTGTACAGTTAGCCCCTCATTATACGCAGGTTTGCCACCCATGAATTTGACCATCTGCTGATGACAAACCCGCGTCCCGCATAATGGATGGCCTCACCACACCTCAGAACAGCTCCAAGACGCAATCGGAAGCTGCTTCCGGTTTTCGGACACGACCGTTCTAGAGGTGTTCTGAGGCACAGGGAGGCCTCCACGGGCTTCCCTGTGCCTCAGAACACCTTCCAGCCACGACTGAAAGCCACTTCTGGTTTTCGGACAAAACCAGAAGTGGCGTTCGATCACGGCTGGAAGCTGTATTGAGGTATGGGGAGGTCTGTGGAGTGGGCCACAGGCCCCACGTGACCTCAGAGGACCGGCATGACCCCTGGGTAAGTTTTTGTAGCAAACCCTCCCCACGGACTCCAGTATCTGCATTTTTACGGTATCTGCGGGGGGGCTGGAACAAAAAACCCCTGCGGATAACGCGGATAACTGTATAGAATTGCAGCCTAATTGACGTATATTTTGGCCCTTAGAACAGTGGCAGGCAGTTCTGTGTCCCTTGCATTTAGGCTGCAATCCTATACACACTGTCTTGAGAGGAAGTCCCATTGAATTTAACAGGGTTTACTTTTGAGTAGGCATGCAGAGGATTGTGCTGTTAGTTTGTCCCTTACTGTATAATTAAAAACAAAAACACTGAACAACCCTCTTTACTGTGGCAAAAGGGGATTGGTTCTAGAGAAATGTTATAAACGCTAACAATAATTTAAAATGTGTTGCATATCAAAGAGAAGGAGATGAAATCTTTCTTTGTACAGGATGAAGGTGTAATTATGCTCTTTGATGTTTAGTTGTATGTCTTAATTCTTCTAAGAAGTGATCTAACAGGTTTAGCAATGGGCCTAGAAGTGGCAATCTCCACTGGAGAAAGCTTGATCCCAAACCTATTGACGAAATGAAAAATGCTTTGTGGTGGATTATTCCAGTTTCAGAGGTGAGATGGGAACCTGCAGTAGGTGGGCAGATGCTAGGGTCTCCCACCCTATCTAGCCAGGGGTTCTCAACCCCTTCTTGGCCGAGTACCACCTCCAGTGCCACTCTCCTGCTGCGTACCACCGGAAGTGACTGGTGATGACATCATCACCAGTTACTTCCGGGTTTTCAGGTTTTCGGAGGCCAGAAAACGCAGGTAGGAGGCTCTGGGCGAGTGGGAGGGCCCTTCCAACCATGGTGTACATGGTTAGTTCCTTCCTTTCTTCCTCCTTCCTTCCTTCCTTCACCTGTGTGGCTGCGAGATACTGACTGGCCCAAGGTCACCCAGGAAGCTTCATGGCTGATCATGATTTGAACCTGGATCTTCCAGGTCTAAGTCCAACACCAGAACAGCTATACTATCCTGGCTCTTGCACTTTCCAACCATGGTGTACATGGTTTGTCCTTCCTTCCTTCCTTCCTTCCTTCCTTCCTTCCTTCCTTCCTTCCTTCCTTCCTCTGTGAGGCTGCAAGATACTGACTGGCCCAAGGTCACCCAGGAAGCTTCATGGCTGATCATAATTTGAACCTGGATCTTCCAGGTCTACGTCCAACACCAGAACAACTACACTATCCTGGCTCTTGCACTTTCCTTTCTGTAATATACAATGTGGATGGATATTTAATGCTATTCAGTACACATTAACAACTGTTAATACTAATCCCACCATGTTACCTAGAAATCCCAGGTTACCATGTTATCTCGAAATCCCACCCAAACTCCCATTTAGGGCTAAAGTGGCTGGGGGAAGATCCCACCTAGATGCGGCTATAATGTTCTTTAGAGCCTGTTGTGTTTGAAATGTTACTGTGCCAGCATATTCAAATGGCATGCATCTTCAGCAAAACAAACCTCGAGATGTGAAGACTGTGATTCCTGCAGTATGAGAAACACAAAGATTGTTAAATTAAGAGCCCAATCCTATCCCCCCTCCCCATGCTATAGCATGGAAGGCAACTTCCACTGTCATAACCGAAGGATAGGATTGAGCTGTAAATCCTTCAAGAAATACACTTATGTTTTCAAAACACTATAAATTTTTAGCCTCCCCTCCCCATGTTTTCTTCCTTTTTGTAAAGTCTTCTGCAATACTGGTTTTATTATGAGGAAGAAGATAGTTGGGAAAATCTGAGGTTCTGCCTTTACTGCTGCCCAAGGTCATGAACTGTGCTTGTTGTTAGCAATGCTGAGGGAATTTAGCAGTCCTGCACACAGCAAAGCCAAGTGTGTTAATAACTTTACTTAGGGCTACTATAATTTCCCTATCCCCATCCAGGACACCTCCCCCCACAGTCCCCCCCCCACATTCAATCAATTAAATAACTACAAATTTAAAATTAAAAAATAAATGAAATAAAAAGAAATAGAATAAATTCACTTCAAAATTTCACTTCAAAATAGTCCCAAGCTGTTACCTATTCAGTTGGGGATTAACACATATATAGGTAAAGGTAAAGGTATCCCCTGACAATTAAGTCCAGTCGTGTCCGACTCTAGGGTGTGGTGCTCATCTCCATTTCAAAGCCGAAGAGCCAGCGTTGTCCGAAGACGCCTCCGTGGTCATGTGGCCTGCATGACTCTCCTTGCCGCAGCGCGTAGCATGCGGCTGGAACACGGAGCGCTGTTTACCTTCCCGCAAGCGATACCTATTTATCTACTCGCATTGACATGCTTTGGAACTCATCTAGCTCACATATTATTGCTCTTCCAACAGTTGTAACTTGGAAATATCCTCTTCTAGTGCTAGAAGAGGAAGATGTTCTGTGACCAGTTTTTTGAAAATTTGAGGTCTTTTGTTTGCTTTTTGCTTTTCCCATTCCTAAAGAAAAATATCCAGCTCATAAGAAAATGAGGAGACATTGCTGTGGTTCTTCTGTGTTTGTCAGTGTAAATGGAAAAACTCATAAATCATAAGCCTTCAGTTCACTTCAACCCATCTGTTGCCACCTGTGTACCTCACGCAAATTCTCCCCAGCTTGGGCCTCATCTCTCACTTCATTTCTCTTCAGCTGTAGTTTCCCACTGTATCTCTCCCATGCCCAAGGCTTTTCTCAGGCTGCCCTCATTGCAATTCCACACCCTCTTCAGTTCACCTGCTCTTTCTAAAACATTGCTGCAATGCTAAGAAGCTGGTGCAGATTTCCCTCATTCCCTCTGGTGTGGAAGGCCTGAGAAACATTTATTCCCCAGAAAGTCATGAGTGTTTAATATGATAGGGCATGGATAGGCCATGGCTAGGCTTACCAGATCTCCAACCGGGACAGAGTGCTAGACCTTTAGGAGAAGGAATGTGGGCAGGTGTAGCTTGTTAAGTCCTAGAGCACAATCCTAGGCATGTCTACTCAGAAGCAAGCCCCATTGTGTTCAGTGGGACTTGCTTCTGAGTAGACATGCCTAGGATTGTGCTGTAAGGTTTAACAAGCCGCACCTGACCACATTCCTTCTCCTAAAAGGTCTAGCACTCTGTCCCGGTTGGAGATCTGGTAAGCCTAGCCATGGATAGGGCAGAACTAAGGAGGACAGAGCCCTCTGCTCTAGTCCAGAAGACCTGTAAGTCTAGGTTTACCAGATTTCCAACCGGGAGAGAGTGCTAGACCCTTAGGAGAAGGAATGTAGGCAGTTGTAGCTTGTTAAACCTTAGAGCACAATCCTAGGCATGTCTACTCAGAAGCAAGCCCCAATGCGATTGTGCTCTAAGGTTTAACAAGCTACACCTGCCTACATTCCTTCTCCTAAAGGTCACTCTGTCCCGGTTGGAGATCTGGTAAGCCTATGTAAGTCACAGTGTCGCAATTTGGAAAGTAAATGATGACATGACTGGGGTGCGAACAGGCAGGAGGAGCTTCAACCATCTTTCCCCCTCCATCTGAAAATGGTATGGCCTAAGTGATAGAGCACAGGTAGAGCAGTGGTAGAGAAAAGAAAGTCTCAGGTTTGGTCCCTGGCATCTCCAGGTAGGACCAGGAAAGACCCCTGTTGGAAAGCCACTACCAGTCAGAGACTAGTAGCCATTAATGAGCTAAAATCAATGGTTTGATTTATTATAAAAATGCTTAATATGTTCAGATTTAATGGGAAAGACCTAAACAACAGGTCTTCTTTTTGTCTCTCCTACATGTACTTACCTGATTATTAAGGTAGACCTAAGAGGCGGTGCTCAGAGATGGGGGGTTGTGGAAGGAGACTGGGGATAGGGCCTTTTCAGCCATACTGTCACATCTCTGGAATGCTCCCCTGAGCAAAGCTGGACTGATGCTAAGTCTTACATCTCCTTGGTGCCAGATGAAGACCTTTTTGAATTTTCCTAGGCCTTTTAGATCTTTTTAGTCTCTGGTTTTAACACAACCTCTGCTTCCCTATAGTATTGTTGTCCCTATAGTATAGTATCCCTATAGTATTGTACATGTTGTATTGGTCTTTATGGTTCAATGTGGTATTGCTGGAGGGGGTACAGCACTGTAAGGTTGCACCTTGAAAACCCTCCAGGGGTGAGTGGGAGGGGCCGCAGTACACCAGTTTGCAAGGCGCAGTGCAGCGCCTAGCACCACTTACGGTGCCAACCCCCCTACAGCAACGCCACATGGTTGCTGTCATTTAAAACTTGTTTGTATCTGGTTCTGCTCTAGGAGTTTCTTGAAATAGAAAGACAGGTTCTTAAATTAAAAAATACATAAATAAACCAAGTTTCCTGTGGGGGTAAGAGGTGGCAGCAAGCCTAAAGTTACACCATATAGCCTTGCCCTCAGAAAAGTTCTGCGCATGCGTGAAAAAAAGAATAAATAGCGTGGCGACGCAGTGGGCCTTCTCAGAAGGCCCTGGACTGCCGGTCGTGGCGGTCGCTCAGAGGCTTTCTCCGGCTCTGAGGCCAGGAGAAGGCCTTGGAGCGTCCGCCCGCGTCACCCATCGGGAGTCTCCGAGCCCAGGGGGGCGGGGGGTCCCTCCGAGTCACCCCCCAAAAACGCGGCGCGCCCTAACGGCCACACCAGGATCCCACATGGGCACCGCCTGGAGCTCCCGAGCCAGGCGCGGGAGCTCCAGACTCCAGTTACGCACCTGCTCAAGGAGACCTCCAGCATCCTCCAGACCCGCGCTGGATACAGCAGAGCTTGCCCTGGTGCCGCTGGATCGCAGCACAGGTCTTTGATTAGGATTGCGCCATCAGACACTGCCAGCCCACACTGACTTTGATTGTAAAAAAACAGGGAGAAAAGAATCATGGAAGTCTGCATAACGTCGTTTGAGTCTGAGATTAAAGACCTGATTAATCCATTTTCCCTTGACTAACCAAAGGTAAGCTTGGGTTTGCTTTTGCTCTCTTGGCAGCTCTCAGGACAGGGAGAAATAAGTCACATATTGTCAAACTACGTTTTTGGCAAGGAAATGGGGGAGTTTTTCTCCCAAGCTCCAATCAAATGTGCCATATTTTCATTTTGAATGAAACTTTTGGCTGAATGCTAAAACAACAATGAACATTAGTACTATTATTGTGAAAGGACGTAGGGAAAAGAACTATTGATGACACACAACTACTAGGTCAATGGTTGTTGCTGGAAGAACAAGAACATAGGAGAATACAATGAATTGTGGAGTAATATTTCATGTATCAACTGTGGGCTGTAGCAATGCACAGTTGTAACCTGGAGAGAACATTGCTCTGAGTTATATCTGTGGATTTGGTCACATTTGAAGACATTCTTTTTGTAAAAGCTTGTGCTGAAATAATTTTTTTTAACGTTAAAGGTGCTACAAGACTCTTTGTTCTTGCAATGAACACACGGGCATATGCACAAACTTATTTGAAGAAAAATCGTTTAAGGCTATTGTCTTGCCTCTTTTTCTCATATTAAATTAAATGGATAGAATCAGTGGAAAATCCACCAATTACTATTTTAATACGCAATGGTTTTTTAATTATGTGCTGCAAGTGGGTAAGCCGTAATGGCCAGTCCGATCCTATCCAGCACTGGTGCAGCATGGGCGCCAGGCCCACGCTGTATCCTGTACTGGAGAGGAGCGGGCTGGGAGTCTCCTTGGAGTAAGGGAACATTCATCTGCTTAGATAAAGCCCCAGCCTCTGATATGGGGCTCCTCGGATTCGCACCACCAAATTCGACGGTGCAGAACTGAAAAGCCTCATGTCAGGCCTGGAGGCCTGGGAGGGTGAATAGGATATAGCATCTGAGGATGCCGATCCCACCCCCTTCCCAGGCCTGATCTTCCCCCCTCTCTTGCCCACTCCCTCTCCGTTATGCCCCCTCCCCACTCTCCCCTGCCCTCCTACAGCCCCAGCGCCACTTGTAGCGGTACTCACCCACTCCATGGTGCTGTCCTCTGGCCTTCTAGGTGGGCAGCGCTGGCCTTGGTGCTGGCACCACCTACTTGCCGGGCGCCGCAAACATGCTTTACGGCACATTTATGACTAGTCTTACCAGATTTTCCAGTTTCTAAACTGGCCTCCCCCCGCAAAATTTTTATTAATTCATTTATTTTCAATGAAGTAAAAACAGGAAAACTGGTCATGTTAAAAAGTTCTTTATATTAAAAGAAGGCTAAAAACTAAAATATTGAAACCATACAAGATTAAAAACTTTAAAGTTTAAAACCATACAATAAAACACAGAACTGCTACATTTCACTCAAATCTTTGATCATCTTCAGGCAGTACAAAGAAAACATAGCAAGAGATCTCATAAAAAAAGAACCAGGCAGCACCCCACCCACCTACAACAAACCTACTTCCACCCAGGTGCTTCTAATTTGAGAAAAAAGGATCCAGAAGCAACACTAAAGAGAATGAACCTGCAAAGACTCCATTCTTAATTTATAACTGTCAGGGTTCTTTTACTCAAAACGGGTGCCCAAATTTTATCAATGTTTTATCAATCAAAATTTTATCGAAATTTCACAAGATCCAAGATGGCGCTGCCGGGAAAAAGGTAAGTTTTTTAAATTTTAAAAGCGGCGGAGGCTTCACCGGGCCCGGAAAGCCCGGGATCAACCCGGGACCGGAGCCTGGAATCCAGGACGGTCCCGGGTTTTCCAGGATGGATGGTAAGCCTATTTATGACCTCCTAGGCTGGCGTCAAGGTCACAGCACTGGCGAAGAATTGGATTGCACCATCAGTCTGGTCCAGTGTAGGCAGCTTTCTATGTTCATACGATCACAAGTTTCAATCCTCCCTCAAATTACGAAATAAAATTTCTCTGCATATAGTAAACTAGTCTGTGAGGAGCAAGCTCTTGCCCTTCTAAACATACTAGGTTTCTATGTTGAAGGAGTTCCCTACATGGGAGAGCTTCATGGGGAGGAGAGGAGATGGATGAAAGGACTGGAATGGGCAGGAGAAGCCATGACTATTTTGCTTCCCACATTATCAGACACCAAATTTCAGGGTTACAACCTGGTAATTCTGTTAAGGTGCAACAGAAGACAGGCGGAAGACACCACCAGTTAATGGTGTAGAAGAAGAGAGGAAATTAAGCTTCCCTCGCTCCACTTGCATTTCAAGCTGAATCTGCTGAAATTCCTACATCTACCCTACTATTACAAGTGTATTTGTTTATTGTATTTTATCCTCCTGTTCCTTCAAGCTCATGGTGGTGTACATTGTTCTCCACTCCCATTCGATCCTCGCCGCATCTCTGTTGTCCAGTCACTCTGAGCATGACATATGAATAGTCTCTCTCTCTCTCTCTCCTTACTACTGTATTTCAATAACCTTCCAGGGTTTTTTTTTTTAAACACGTTAAGCAAAGCTTTATACAGTGCAAACTGATATTTAATTCAGTCACAGACTAACAGCCCAATCCTACCTAACTTTCTGCAGACTGATGCAGCAAGGCCAGCACGGACTGCACTGCATCCTGCGTGGAAATTTAGGAGGTGGGAGGTCTCCTTGGGGGAAGGGGACATGCATCCCCTTGCCTCAGGGAAAGCCCCAGCCTGTGCAATGGGCCTATTTTATTTATTTATTTATTTATTTATTTATTTATTTATTTAAAGAATTTGTATTCAGCCTTTCTCCCGACAGAGCAATCAAGGTGGTTTACAACATTAAAAACAATAATAAAGCATTAAAACAATTCCAACAGGTAAAGCTAGACAAACTCCTATGGATCACATAAAAGATTAAAATTACATCGATTAAAATCCAAGGCTACTTGGATCTGCACAAACCAAATGTCTGGCGCAAGTCCGAGTGGATACGTGTTGCGGAAACAGGCCCGGGAAGGGGGATAGGA
Source organism: Plestiodon gilberti rubricaudatus (assembly GCA_026170595.1). Classification (NCBI taxonomy): domain Eukaryota; kingdom Metazoa; phylum Chordata; class Lepidosauria; order Squamata; family Scincidae; genus Plestiodon; species Plestiodon gilberti. Next base: position 17,743,796 of record JANXHW010000002.1, on the reverse strand, counting down.
TGCGAAGTGTGTTGCTGCCGCTGATATCGCCCCCCTCCTGAGCCCAAGCCGTCCACTCCTCACCCCCATTGCCACCCCCTGCCCCGTTACACCCCTCCTGCCCTCCCTTCACCCTTCCTCATCCCATTCCACCTCTGCACTGCTTAGCGCAGATCCTACCTTTCCCAGTGTGCATCACTCCTTCTGCTGGCGCATGTGGGCCAGTACACGCCTTTGCGCCGGCCTCCACAACTTCTATGCCATTGCAAAGCACTTTACGGCGTTTTGTGATGGCATGCACTGGTGCACCATGCGCTGTGCCAGTGCAGTGATAGAGCAGGATTGTGCCATAACTTAGAATGATTTAATCCAACCACTCATTTCTATAATCTAATTTCAAAAGAGGTTTTATAAGGACACCACTAAATAAAACTTTTGGCCCATGCCTGGCTGTAATTTAACATTCATATCTAAGCATTGTATTTGATGATGACAAATAGGGGCTGACCCTGAAAACACTCTGGCCACTATCCAGCAGTGTTGGATATGCTTAAACCTGGTTGGTCTCCTTAGAATTTAGGCTGATGAGATAGATGAGAAAAGTACAGTTTAAAAAACACACACACATAAAAGCTCCAAATGTATCTTTATTCAAAAATGTAGTACGGTATAACTTTTATTGCTAAAACAGGGGTCGTGGTGCTTATTTATATAACCTATCAGGTTACATTTTGGCCTACTGCTCTCGACGTAAAAAATAAAACCGCTCTCATTGCTTCTGTATTTGGCTAAGCAATAGCTTGTCAGATTATTCAGAACACGTCTGGAAAAACCTTCCATATGTTGAAAGGGAGCCAAAATATGTGTACAGAGAGAAGCAAATGGTCAGTTGTAACTTTTTTGCCAGCAGCTTCCTTAGTGAAGCAAATCAAGTGCCACCATTATCAGCTGTAGAATCAGATACCTTGAGATTCTGCTGCCCTTTGAAAAATTTCCCTGAGCTATGACACTGTAGTGGAAAATCCCCAGCTCTTAGGTGGTATGAGAGGAGAAGTAATAATTTACCTGTTGCTGCATGTGTGTGTGTGTGTGTGTGTGTGTGTGTGTGTGTGTGTGTGTGTGTGTGTGTGTAAGCAGCACTGGCTTTCTAGATATACAAACCTCCTGTACAAGAATATGGGAGTCAGGAAAGTTCACTCAAAATCTCTAAGTTGGATTCTCCTATAGTTGCTGTTTGCCATGGAAAAAGCAGGGGCTGTAACACATGCAGAGGCGTCATTGGGGGGGCAGTGGGCCCCCAGACAGCGGGGGCGACACGAGGCAGGGGGTGCACTTGCCGCCGGATTCAGTGGCATGCCGAAAGCCGCCCCCCCCCCGGGTGTGTTCCTGGCCCTGCGTGGCTGCAGGATTCGTCCTCCTGCTAAAATAGGCCGAAAACCCGCCAGGGGGGTGCATTTTCGGTGCACTGCCACCAAATTACCATCAAAAGGGGTGGGGCTTGTGACATCACACATCCGGGGCATCATGGCGGTGTCACGTCGATGGCCCCCCTGGGGGTGTAACGACCCCACTGATCACACGTGGGGCCTTGTTGTGGGGCATGTGCCCCACAACACATGCCCCACAACAAGGGGCACATCAGAGCACATGCAGGGACTGATCCACCCCTGATCCACTAATCCACCAATCCATGTGTTCCTGCCACATGAGTTGCTGCAGCCTAGAATGGTCTGTTACAAAAATATAGAGTCATCCAGTTAATCTTTATTTTCCTAATCTATGTGCGACTTGCATATAGTCGTGACAACTATAGTCATTGCGCGATGCTATGTTTTCATAATAGTTCTAGATTTCTGCAACTTGCTTCTGGGGTCCCTGCAATAAGTTACGGGTCTGTGAGAGCAAATCCAGCTGACTGATGGTGTGGGAGGAATCTGCCATGCAAATCTGCCTCTGTCAAAGAGAGAAAGTGGTACTCTGGTCCTTGTCATTCTTGCTGGCGATAGTGTTGCCATGTTGCCATGGGACGGTCTTCTGACTTTCCCAGTTTCCCCCCTAAAATTTCATGTTTGTGATGATGACAAGCAAACCAGAGTGCCAACCTGTGAGCAAATGTACTTGTAAGGCAAGAGGTGGTAATCTGGGGCAACTGTCCACAGCTAAATGTACTGGTGAGTACATTTAATACAGAGCAAACAGCCAGTTTGCTGTTTGAAAGAATATGGTGATGTTGAAAGAATAGGTTAATGCCTACTCAGAAATATAGGTCTGCCCCACAGCCTCCTCTGTTGCAGTTCATTGTATATGATTGTGTTATGATTTACCCTTATAGTGCTTTGTGGATAGGTGTTCTAGCGTGTCAATTTAAGTGGCCAGTTTGAAGAGGAGAATGCTTATTATGCTGGGCCAGTTATTGCAATAGAAACATAATTAGTGTAATTATTACATAGAGTAATTGAGCGGGTGGTGGGGTCTCAGCTCCAGAGGGTCCTGGATGAAGCGGATTATCTAGATCCCTTTCAGTCTGGCTTCAGGCCGGGCTTTGGGACGGAAACGGCCTTGGTCGCCTTGGTGGATGATCTACGCCGATGACTGGACAGGGGGAGTGCATCCCTGTTGGTTCTGCTGGACCTCTCAGCGGCTTTCGACACCATCGACCATGGTGTCCTTCTGGGCCGACTGGCCGAGCTGGGGGTCGGGGGCACCGTTCTGCAGTGGTTCCGCTCCTACTTGGCAGACAGGTCCCAGATGGTGGTCCCAGATGGCCAGGATGCTGTTCGGCATCCTGGCCCTTGAGGTGCGGGGTGCCACAGGGTTCCATCTTGTCCCCCATGCTATTTAACATCTACATGAAACCACTGGGAGAGGTCATCCGGGGATTCGGAGTGGGGTGCTATCAATATGCTGATGACACCCAGCTCCATCTCTCCTTTCCACCTGATTCCAGGGTGGCTGTTGAGGTTCTGGAGCGCTGCCTGGAGGCGGTGGGGACCTGGATGAGGGCTAACAAGCTGAAACTAAACCCGGACAAGACAGAGGTTCTCCTGGTCCGGAAATCCACGATGCAGGTGCTAGAGTATTGTTCTGCTCTGAAGGGGGTTGCACTCCCTCTGAAGGAGCAGGTCCGCAGCTTGGGGGTCCGCCTGGATCCGCAGCTGCTCCTGGATTCCCAGGTGGCGGCTGTGGCCAGGGGGGCCTTTGCCCAGCTTTGGCTGGTGTGCCAGCTGCAACTGTACTTAGATCGTGCAGACCTGACCACGGTGATCCATACCACGGTGACGTCGTGACTAGATTATTGTAACGCGCTCTACGTGGGGCTGCCTTTGAAGACGGTTCGGAAACTGCAATTAGTGCAGAATGCGGTGGCCCGTGTGGTCACTGGAGGTAGGCGGTTCGACTCGGTCGGGCCTCTCCTCCAACAGCTGCACTGGCTGCCGATTCGTTTCCGGGCCCAATTCAAAGTGCTGGTTTTGACCTTTAAAGCCCTATACGGCTTGGGACCAGGATATTTAAGAGACCGCCTTCTTCTATATACTCCGGCTCGTCTCCTTAGATCATCAGAGAGGGCCCTTTTGCGGGTGCCGTCGCCCAAGGAGGTGCGAGGGGTGGCGGCCAGAAACAGGGCCTTCTCAGTAGTGGCACCAACCTTATGGAATTCCCTCCCCTTTGACCTACGAACTGCTCCCTCCTTGGACACTTTCCGGCGAGGCCTAAAAACCTTCTTGTTCAAAGAAGCCTTCTGAGCCCCTGCCTTTTTTAACATCGCTGGTACAGGTGGGGGTTCTGCTGTTTTTATGCTCCTGCTCTGATTGTAGCCATGATCTTTTTAATTGTTTTTTAGACACTGTTTTTATTATTTTTCATTAATTGTTTTTACTGTTTTAAAATGTGATATTTTTATACTGTTTTTTGTATGTATTTTTTTTTCTGTTGTAAGCCGCCTTGGGTTCCTTCGGGGAGAAAGGCGGGATAAAAATACTGTAAATAAATAAATAAATAAATAAATAAATTAGTGCACCTGCTCTGATGCCTTTCCTGGGACAGCAGCACCAGTGGAGATGCTGCTGTCTGGACTACAGCTGCTGTTCCCAGGATGTTCTGGAATCCATCTCAGGAAAACCAGCTGATTCAGATTTTACTGGTTCCATAGACGGAGAAACACAGAGCACCTCTTAATGACTCAACCAGTCTTTAAAGTGCTAGAAGCCATTGAATAATACAGAGCTCTTTTTCAAGAGTTGTTACTGAGCCAAGAACCTCCCCCCAGAGATTGCATATCTATATCGATGTTTTCTCCTACACAACTCTGAGGTTCTCCAGAATGAACAGCACAATCCTAAGCACGTCTACTTAGAAGTAAGTCCCATTGTGTTCAATGAGACTCACTCCCAAGAAAGTGTGATTGCAGCCGAAGGAAGGGAGTGGAAGTTAACGGTGGATAGTAGTCTTTATCCAATGGATCCCTGAACCTGGACCAGTGAACAGGAACACTTTTTGTACAATGTCAGACAGCTCCAAGCACACACACACACGCACGCACGCACACACACACACACACACACACACACACACACACACACACACACCCTGTTGTACACAAAAAGCTTTAAAGTGAATGCAAAGCTTCCTCTTGTGTGGGAGCTCCATGTGTGTCTTGTCGTAGTTCCCATGAACTCTATTACAAATGGCTAGACTTTGTTCAGAGGATTCAAGTTACAAAGGGCTTCCAGAGATAATGCAGCCAATGAAAAAGGTGGTTATTCTTCTTCCTTTGGGACTATAGCAGCCAGTCTTTGTGCATATGTCTGTCATGCTCATACCATCCAGAATGGTCGACTCGTGCCATCTCCATTTGTTCTTGTTGTTCTACATCTCTTCATTATGAAGCAGCAATCACAGAGGGGAAGAGGCTAGAAGCAATTTTGGCTCCTTCCTATCCCCTTCCAGCAGTGCGACGCCAATGCAGCCATGCTACCCAAAAGGCACACGCTGCATCCAGTGGTGGTGGTGGGGGGGGGGGAATGACCTGAGGGCAAACAGGAGTTAAGTACAAAACATTTATACTTACCTCTGTATAAACCCTGGGGTCTCCAATGGGTCTCCTCAGACATACTCTACCTCTTTTTGTGGCGTATGTCTGAGGACAGAAAAGGGGTAGGGAGGTACTACACTACACATGCTACACTCATCCCACCCCACCCCCCCACTGCCGAAATTCAACACTCTCCCTGTGATCAGCATTTGTCACTGCTGGCAAACACTAATCATGGGGAGGGCAGGAGGTGAGGCTATCGCACACATTGGGAGCAAGGGTGGAGCTGGTGCAGCACATTCTTGTGAAATCCACATGCTTTCGTGAACAGGACAAATGTGTGAACAGGGCTATTATTGTACATATCTCTACTGCAACCACATACTGTATCAGTTTTATTCCTCTTTAACTGTCATGGTTTCCCCCCAAGAATCATAGCTATTGTTGGCTGAGAGTAGTCTAGAGATCACCCCAAACTCTAGTTTTGAAGATTCCTTGGAAATAGGAAATGACTGTTAAATCAGTTTCTGTAGTATAGATGCATTGATATACAGAGTGAAATAGTTATGTGTGCAGTTCTCGCACATGGCAATCGGAGCACAATTACCATGGGTTTTGAAATATTTTATTTTATATATCATATTTTTATCCTGTCCTTGTTCAAAGTGCTCATTGTTGTTCCCAATTTTATCCTCACAACGACCCTGTGAGGTAGTTTTTCTGAGCAATAGTGAACAGGTCCAGGGTCACCTAGTGAGACTTCACAGCCGAGGGAGAATTTGAATTTGGGTCTGCATAGCCCTAGCCAGCACTCTGTAGTGTTCGTCACATGGAAATGCTTTCTGCAAAGGATATTAATCACTGTTGAAGTGACCCTTAGGAAAGAGGTCAGAGTTTAATTTAAATGAAGCAGCTTCTCCCGTCTCCACAGTGATATTTAGACCCTTTGCAAGATGGGAAAGGAATTCAGAATATGTCAAGTGTTCATTCACGCCCTACGAAGTTCGCTCTGAGTTTCAGGCTTATTTGAAATACACTATTTTTTTTTAAAAAGCTAAAACAAAAGGAGAAGACTCAGTAAATAAGCATATCTCCATGCAGGATACAAATGATCATGCAACACAGGGAAACATCAAAAGAAATGGTTTTGTTTACCAAGCAGTGGGGATGGAGTCAGTTCATTGACTTGTGTAAACATTTGCAGTGATGCAAGGTAAGAAAATGATAGGGGTCATGAAAAGAAGACCTGAGCAAAAATAAAACGGACTGATTCAGCAAGCAAACAGGAATGTTCTTTCTGTGCACAGCAATATTGCGGCAGTATGTCTGCCACAGCTTCATACTGACATATGAGTGAAGCCGGAGCTACATTGTACGCATTCGCGTTCCGTATGCGTCTGGGTGTCCCGCCCTCAGGTCAAACAGTGGGCTCTGATTGGCCAAACGTACCGCAAATGCAGCCAATCAGAGCCCATTGTTTGACCTGGGGACGGGACACCAGGTGCATATGGAACGCGAACGCGTGCAATGTAGCTCTGGCTTAAATCTGAGTGCCAAACTAGATGGGTTGTGAACATTCTGACACTTGTCATAGATTCACTCAGTATCATAGATACTGAAAAGTACTGGATACTTATGGAAATTTCCATCAGCCCCAGAAGATACATATTGATCGCTAAATGGAAAATTCCAGTTAGTCTGCTGCATGGGTCTCAGGGTGGGTCTTTCCCTTTTGATGGAGAGAACTTCTAAGCAACACTGGTAGTCTTGGGTGCAAACCCAAAACACAGGGCTGTACTTCTCTCCCTGGCCTCATTCTCTTTTTATTTATTTCCATTTTATTTCCTTGTGATTTTAAAAAGGTAGATGGCTTAGTGGGAGATAGAAATACTGCAGCTTCAAGAGTTTAAAAAAAAGGTAAGGGAGAGCTATTGATTGAGCACAACTGCAGCCTGATCTTATGCATCACAACTGCAGCCTGATCTTATGATCTTATGCATTTTTAACAGCCGGCGCAAGACCGAGCTCCTCGTGTCAGGTTTTCAAGCCCGGGAAGAGGGATAGGATTTGGTGTGTGCCAGCACCGCCGATCCTGCCCCCTCCTGGGTCCAATCCTCCCCTGTCTCTGCCGTCCCCCATCCCGTTACACCCCCTTCCTGCTCCTGTGCTGCTCGGAGCAGCTCTTACCTGCTCCAGCGCGTGTTCCGTTCTTCACTGGTGCCGGCGGGACGGCACAGGCTGTCCTGCCGGCGCTCCTGCTAATGTGCTTTACGGCACATTTGCAGCAGCCTAGCGATGCTTAGGATTGTGCCGTAATTGTAGGTAGTGGATACTGCAGAAGACTATTGTATCTCGAGGAGTTAGTGGTGTGTCCACATGTCCCTTTTGATCCTCTAGGGCCCACTAAGGGTTAAAAACCTGCTGTAGCAGCCTGCTCTGGTATATTTCCATTGCTTGGTACAAGCTTCTGAAAAGCACTGTTTATCCTATTCTAATCCCTTAATTGGGCGCATCTTCTAAGCCTTGTTAGTGTTCCCAGGCAAGGGCTGGACACCTGGAAGTGACGGCATAGTTTGAGTCTTCTTCTTCCTGCTTATCTCATCTTAGAAGGCACTGGGCATTGTTTCAAGGTCCAACACCTGCAATTGAGGGCCCCAGTTTCTTTGATGGTTTCTTCCCTAACACGTTTTTCCTCTCTTACTAATCAATGGGGGTAGAAATATATTAATAGCTATTGTTGGGCATAGTATGCATCTATAAGAAAGCCCGGAGCCCCAGTGAGCATCAGTGCAGACAGTCCTGAGAGGTGCTACTTACCCACTACGGCCATCAAGAGTTGCTTGCTGCTGAACGTGGTGCTCCCAGCAGCTGAATGTTGGACACCCCACCATCAGACAGCATTGGCGTAGGCCACTTGGGGAGGCCTTGTGCACAACGCCCACTGGAGTTTGTCCACTGTTGTCTTGGTGCTGCTGTTGATGGCAAAAGTGGATTAACAGCGCAATCCGACTTAACTTTTGTGCAGGTGTAACCAGCGGCCCAACGAGAACGGGAGGCCCCAGAACAGAAAAGGGATTCAAATCCCCTTTGAATTCCTCCCGTTCTTGCTGCGCCGCTGGTTACACCGGCACAAAAGTTAAGTTGGATTGCGCTGTGAGCTATCTATTCTATACTGTTCTGCTTGCTTAGAGATCTTGTTTCCAACTTAATTAGACTTACAGCGCAATCCTGTGTAACCTTGCACCAGTGTAACAGTAGATGCACCGGTGTAAGTGCATCTACTGTTACACCAGTGCAAGGTTACTCAGGATTGCGTTGTTAATTAGAAATCCTGTTTCCTTCATCCGTTGGTGTGTTCATTACCTCCAAATCCAAAAAGAACCATTGCTTCTGGCAATGTACAGTATTTGCTTGAAAATGTTTTTAGCCATTTACCTGGTCATTTACCTGGCTGAATTGGCCAGCAGAAACATAACAGCAGAATTTGGTGGCAAAATTCTTCATTTGTTAGTTTGTTAGAACATAAGAAGAGCCCTGCTGGTTCAGGCCAAAAGCCCATCTAGTCCAGCTTCCTGTATCTGGTCCCACCAGATGCCTCAGGGAGCACAAGACAACAACCTGTTTCCCGTTGTCACTTGCACCTGGCACAGAGAAAACCCACTTCTAAAACCAGGAGGTTGCTTATGGCTTGTAACCTGTGATGGTCTTTTCCTCCATGAATCTGTCTAAACCCCTTTTAAAATCATCTAGGCCAGGTGCCATCACCACATCCTGTGGTAAGGAGTTCCACAGATGAATTACACGCTGGGTAAAGAAATATTTTCTTTTGTCTGTTCTAACTCTCCCCCCACTCAATTTTAGTGCATGTCCCCTGGTTCTGGTGTTATGCGAGAGGGAGAAGAATTTCCCTCTATCCACTCTCTCCATCCCATGCTTAATTTTAAACGTCTCAATCATGTCCCCCCTCAGGCGCCTTTTTTCTAAGCGCCTGTTGAAGGTCAAACAGTACTTCACAGCGCGATCCTGGGTAAACTTCGAGAGGCGGAGCACGCACTCCGCCGCTCAAAGGCATCGCAAACACGTCATAAAGTGGGTTTGCAACTTTTGATGAGTAAGGGCCACTGGGGCAAAGGCCGGCATCCCTTCCTTCGGGGGACCGTTCCTGCACCTGCTGGACTAGGTAAGCCCTGCACCGGTGGGTGCAGGGGCAGGGGGAGGGTGGACCAGGCGGTGAGGGAGGGCGGCCATTTGGTAAACCGGACAGGGGGAGGGTGGGGTATCGGCGGTGAGTTCCGCCGATATCCCCAGCCCTCTCCTGGCCCAGTTTGGCCTACCTTCCACGGCTCGAATGTATGCCAGCTTCAGAGATGGCATACATTCGAGTAGGCCCATAGGGCCTCGGCTGCCTTGCATGCGGGGAAGGGGACGAGTGTCCCCTTCTCCTGCGGTCCTCCCAGGCTGCCGCGGGGTAGCCCGGAATGGCCAAAGGATACTGCGGCCAGCCCTTTAGGCCTGCCGTGTACCCTTACACAGGATTGAACTGCTGGTTGAACTTTCCTTTCAGCCCCTTTCCCAGCTACTATGTTTGCAGTAGTACTGCAGCCCAGGGAAAAAGCATTGCGTTGCATAATGGTTCCTATTGCCATTAGGATTGAGATACACCCCCCCCCCTTCATTGCCCCATTTGCAGGCAATGAAACTGGCATTTGAGCAATTTTCATGGGATGGGCAAAAGGACAGTGAAGTGCGGTCTTACTAGCAGCAGAAATGCTGCTGTTTTTCTGGGTAGCTGTCAGCCACTATTCCCCCCCCCCCCCCATATCATCAAGGGTTATCCTTCCCAGGAACGTCTGGGGTAAAACAATGACCACCAGCCACCCAGAGCAATGCTGCTTTTGTTGTGGGAGGACTACAGCGACACAAAACTGGCAGCCAGAGCAGAAGAACTAGGGAATAGTTTTGGTGTGACTCTCACTTAAGAACATAAGAAGAGCCCTGCTGGATCAGGCCAAAGGCCCATCTAGTTCCGTATCACACAGTGGCCCCACTATATGCCTCAGGGAGCACACAAGACAACAAGATACCTGTATCCTGTAACCACTCCCTTGCATCTGGCACAGAGAAAACCTCCTCCTCTCCTCCTCTTTCCCCTCCTCAAATTTTGTGTGGAAAATTCTCCTGGGAGACCTTTTGGATCAGCCTTCATTGACACTCTATACATTTACTATAAGATCTGAAAACCCTATAAGCAGGCTTACCAGATCGCCGACCGGGACATTCCTTTTTGCCCTTAAGGGCGGCGGAGGGGCGGTGAGATAGGAGCCAGAGCGCGCTCAGATGCAAGGGCTCCTATCGCCCCGCCCCTCCGCCGCCCTTAAGGGCAAAAAGGAACGTCCCGATCGGCGATCTGGTAAGCCTGCCTATAAGCCAGGGATAGCTAACCTTCCACCATTAGGAAATCTGTGTTCTTAAGAGTTGAGTAGAAGACAGAATCTTGGCAGCTGCAAGTACTGATGGTGCTGCTAAAGCAGCTGCACCTGCTGAAATGCCGTTCAGTTATACAACCATTAAAGGTTCAAGCAGTAGCGTCATCTGGGGGGGGGAGCCTTGGTGCCCTGGGCACCAAGCGCCGCTTCAGGGGAGGGGCACGATTTCATGCGTTGCTTACCTTTTCTCCGCAGCCATCCGGGGAGAGACCTACAGATTTATTTTCTAACTACTGTATGTGTTATCATGTGTCTGTGATAAGTGAAATCTATTACAAGCAGAAGGACTTGTTTCATGCACCTTTTTTTGAGTTTGACCAGGGCTTTTATGAAACAGATGCATGTCTACTCAGATGTAAGCCCCACTGAGTTCACTGTGACAGTAGCGTCACTGACATAGGGCAGGGGAGGGCCCTCCACCCCAGGCAGCACACACGGTCTCCTTGTGAGGAGCAGCTGTGTCATTGTCTCCCGGCGTGATCCGGGCCCTCCCGCCCTTGCTTCTGTTAGGCTCCAAATGGAGCCTTTCTGGAAGCAAGGATGGGAGAGAGCAAGGAGGGGGGGGGGTGGCGCAATGTCACCTGGCACCGGGTGGTGGGAGGGCTAGCGACAATGTGACTTACTCCCAGGGAAGTATGTATAGCACTGAAGCCTAAAGTAGCTACTTCTCCACCAAACACTGCCTCAACTTTCTGACTCTGGTGTGCAATAGACTGTCCCCTCTGATTTCAACAGATGTCCTTAAGCCCCCCAAGAACTTTAAGAACATAAGAACATAAGAAGAGCCCTGCTGGATCAGGCCAAAGGCCCATCTAGTCCAGCTTCCTGTATCACACAGTGGCCCCACCAGATGCCTCAGGGAGCACAAGACAACAAGATAACCTGTTTCCTGCTGCCACTCCCCTGCACCTGGCACAGAGAAAACCTACTTCTAAAGCCAGGAGGTTGCTTATGGCTTGTACCCTGTGATGGTCTTTTCCTCCATGAATCTGTCCAAACCCCTTTTAAAGGCATCTAGGCCAGGTGCTATCACCACATCCTGTGGCAAGGAGTTCCACAGATGAATTACACACTGGGTAAAGAAATATTTTCTTTTATCTGTTCTAACTCTCTGTTCTATCTGTTCTAACTCTTCAATTTTAGTGCATGTCCCCTGGTTCTGGTGTTGTGCGAGCAGTGCGACCTAAGGTCCCAGTCTTTTCTGTTCTGTTCTACGTGACATTACCCACATAGAAGGAGCAAGCTCCTGTTTACAAAGCCCCGGGCTGCTGCAAGTGTCCATCAGCGACTTGTCCACTCAGATTGAAACTGGAGGAGCACAGAACATGCAACTGTTTACTTCACTGCTGCCTTCTGTGCCCCAGGCTAGTGGCCCCCTTGTGCCCCCCAATCATTTGCCTTTCCTGGAGAAAGAACATGGAACCTGAGCGTGTTCATATGCACAAATCCTGCAACATAGAGATATTCTTGTGTGCTTGTTGCAAAACCTACGTTCGCATTTTATTTAAAATTCACAGATGAAAAAGCAGTAACGCACCTCTTCTGACACCGTGGAGGGCAACTGCCTGAGGTCCCCCCACCCCATTAGACTATACTGAAGACCCTTTACTGCCTGATGCATGCTGAATTCATGTTTTTCTGCACTAGCCTGTCCTGCACAATTTATAGGCAAAGACAATATTTGTTTCTTTGGCCTTCTTAAAGATACGCTCTAGAAAATTATAATTGTCCTTCAAAGAGGCAGTGTATGAGATGCCAATGATAAACTATGCTGTATATGATGCCTTCTTAGTGTGTTCATATGTGAGCATGCGTGCAGTAGTCCGCTAAGGGCAAGAGGCATCTACGTGTACCGCCTTCTGCAACAGATTCAGGGCCGAACTACAGAGTGTCTCAAGAAAATGTACCTACAATTTATAGTGTCAAATTGATTATGCTATAATTCATACATATACAGGTGCCCCCCCTCTTAATGATGGAACACTTAACAATGGTCCGGATATATGATGGAGGTCCCCAGTAAAAAAGAGCAAAGGATTTAAAAAAACGCATCTTTTTAAAGCCCCAGCTCATCAGCTGTTTGGCTTTAGATAAGGGCTTTGAAGTTCAGCACTGGGGCTTTAAGCACAGCGCTGAACTTCAAAGCCCTTATCTAAAGTCAAACAGCTAATGGCCAAGATAAGAACTTGGATTTTTAATGCTCGGGCTTTAAGCACAGTGCTAAACTTCAAAGCAATGCTTAATGACCACTTTACGACGGGGATTTCAGAACGTATCCCCGTCATTTAGCGGGGCTTGGTGCGCCATCGCCACCAAATCCACCCCTTCCTGCATTCTCCCCGGCCCCCATTCCTCCCCCTTCCCGCCCCTGCCGCTGCCTTACCTGGTCCAGCAGGCATGGCGAGGAGTGCTGCTGCCTCTTGCACGCTCCATCAGCAGCCATTTTACAACAGCATAAGCCTCTTCCCCCTTCCTCCAAGAGCCTAATCTTGAATAGAATTGGGCTGTTTGGAATCTGCAGACATCCACCAACATGTGTGCTGGGATGGTTCCACATATCTCTTCAATTATTCCTCTTAGATGTTTGAGTGTTACAGGTTTTCTACAATGAAGTATGTATGGATGAGAGCTCATTAAAATGTGTGTACATTAGAGACACCCTGTATATGTGATGTTGAGAAATCCAATATTGGATCTCTTGTAGGTTTTTAAATCGTAAATGCAGCCATGGAGTATTTATGTGTGTGTGAAACAACATAAGAAACAACAACCGGCTTTTAATAAAATCATCAACCTAATTTTTATTGTTTAAATAAAATGTCAATTATCTAAAATAGTGCAATCCTATTCTAGATATGCTAGAATTTTTTTTGTTTCCGTGCATCAGAAAAGATTTCTGATACCCTATATGTGTAACAGATTTGAATTACTCACCCCATTTTACCAATGAGAATTATAGATTTTACAGTCTGGCAGGCATGGAATACCGCTGGTGTAAAATGTTAAAGACATTTTCTTTCTGATTGATGGCAGACATGGGAATTTTTTTTAAATCTAGTTTAATTGCATTTGCAACAATTTCTGAGTTACTTTACGGAGTTAACTGGGGTCTACAAGTATCGGAACTAACTGAGCGAGGCTGTTATATGATTATGGAAATGTTCAGGCCAAGAGTTGAACTGCACTGATGTAGGAACAGCATGTTCCACAGCATAAAAGATGACCTCATATGGTTTAGAATCTGTACATGACCTCAAAATCCCTGCATAGCCTCCGTGCACTTCAGAATCCCATTATGAAAAGGGAGAGATATAGAAATTAGCCATGCTCAACTAAAATAAAAAAATTCTGAAACTCCTCCGTTATATTTTCAAGCATTTAATTGGAGGCATCAATCTTCAGCTTTATTTTCCTTGCAAAGCACATGCAATTCCCTTTGCAAGCCAGGGATGAACTATATACTATACATTATGTTGACCCTTGCATGCTTGTTTTTCTAATGGAAGTAGCAATCAGGCAACGTGTCGTGTTTGTGGAGGGGGCTTTAACCCTTTCCTTCTGCTGCAGTCCTAATCTGGATCTTCCCCACCCTTCTCACCTTTCTGAGAGGAAAAGCTCCCATCTCAGTGCTATATAATGCCAAATATTAATAATAATTATTATTAGCAGTGGTGTCACATCCCACCAGACGTTTGGACTGGAATTTTTGGGTGCTCACTAGTTTGAACTCTACCCAAGAATTCGAACTAGTGAGATATCTACTGGTGAGATATTTATTTATTTATTTATTTATTTAAAGAATTTATACCCCGCCTTTCTCCCAGCAAGGGCACTCAAGGCGGCTTACAATAAAAACATTAAAAATACATATATACATTAAAATAATTAAAAACAAATAGTTAAAACAATTAAAACAAACAACCCCAGTGGGTCACCTATATTTACATTTGTTAAAAGCATTTGTTAATATATAGTGACTATATATCCTGGATTCTGGTTAATATATAGTGACTATATATCCTGGAGTCAGGATTCTGGATCCTGACTATATATTCTGGGGTTCTCCTGGATGCGCAGCTGCTCCTGGATTCCCAGGTGGCAGCTGTGGCCAGGGGGGCTTTTGCCCAGCTTCGGCTGGTGCGCCAGCTGCGACCGTACTTGGATCGTGCAGACCTGGCCACAGTGACCCATGCCCTAGTGACATCTAGACTAGATTACTGCAATGCGCTCTACGTGGGGCTGCCTTTGAAGACTGTTCTGAAACTGCAGCTAGTGCAGAATGCAGCGGCCCGGGTGGTTGCCGGGGCCTGTTGGTTCGACTCAGTCGGACCGTTGCTTCGGCGGCTACACTGGCTGCCAGTTCGTTTCCGGGCACAATTCAAAGTGCTAGTTTTGACTTTTAAAGCCCTTAACGGCTCGGGTCCAGGGTATTTGAGGGACAGCCTCCTTCCTTATAATCCGACATGTACTCTGAGGTCATCGGGGGGGGGCCCCTGTTAACCGTGCCGCCACTGACGGAGGTGAGGGGGATGGCGGCGCGGAACAGGGCCTTCTCGGCAGTGGTGCCCCAATTGTGGAATTCCCTCCCCCTGGAATTGAGAACGGCTCCCTCCTTAGAGACCTTTCGGCGGGGCCTTAAGACATTTTTATTTAGATCAGCTTTTGATGTCTGACATGGCGGGGTGGCTTCTTAACAGATGGCTTTTTAACAGATGGCTTTTAACATGTAAATGTGGATGACCCACTGGGGTTGTTTGTTTTAATTGTTTTAACTGTTTTAATTCTTGATTTTAAATGTATATATGTATTTTAATGTTTTTATTGTAAGCCGCCTTGGTTGCCCTTGTGGGAGAAAGGCGGGGTATAAATTCAATAAATAAATAAATAAATATATCACTATATATAGTATTCAGTGTTCCTAGTAGTGCAGCTCGTTGCAGTTGTTCAATTAATTTGTACCTTCCAGCTACAATAGTAGCTCTCCTACTGCTGCGGCGGCAAATGAAATAAATATCCACCATGCTGCCAAGGAAAGGGGGGGGCCACTGGAGGCCCCCTGTTGAGCCATTCCTCCAATAGCCAGCCCTTGGATAGCAAGCCCTGGCTATCCAAAGGAAGTATTCCATGTTCCCACATATAAAATGCAGCACAGCTGTTTCCCTGCATCGTAAATATAACATCACTGGAAAGGTATGACAGAACAAGTGCATAATGATGCTCAGAGCATCATTTGAAGGCATATGGCACAGTTGAATTCAGCAGGTTTGACCCTGCCAG
The DNA here is from genome assembly GCA_026170595.1 of Plestiodon gilberti rubricaudatus. NCBI lineage: Eukaryota > Metazoa > Chordata > Lepidosauria > Squamata > Scincidae > Plestiodon > Plestiodon gilberti. The sequence goes on along the minus strand of JANXHW010000002.1, from coordinate 17,728,022 downwards.
CTATCTTGGGTGCAACATCACCTGGGAATTGTATGTCAGCTGCCTGGAGTTTATCCAAGGAACAGCAGGGTATAAGTAAAACAAATTTATGGCATGAATATTTATTGTGGTAAAAATGGGCTGTGTGGGAATACACTTAAAATTAGCCTTTCCAGGTTGTCTCCCAGATCTTTTTTAAGGACAACTCCATGCAGTAAAGTTGTGTTTACTATAATGTGTGAATTTTGGCTGCCTGATCTATTCACCTGCTGTGTGAAAAATGTTTATGCCACATTTTAGTGTAAATGCTTGTTTTCCTATATCCACTCCAAAAACAATCAGTGGAGTATAGCATCAAATTCTATATACAATATCTAACTAGACTGACATACGCAGATCAACAAATTATGGTTTTTCTTGACTTTGGACACAGCGTTGAAATTGGGGTAATATACATTACAATGGAGGAAAGACTGGGAGAAACAGAAGAACGTGCCCATTATGTTCTTGATTGTGCCTTGTATAATGTCCCCCGAGAGGCACTATTGGAGCCAGGATGGTGTAGTGGTTTGGGAGTCGGACTTAGACCTGGAAGATCCAGGTTCAAATCTCCGCTCAGCCACGAAGCTTCCTGGGTGACCTTGGGCCAGTCACTATCTCTCAGCCCCACCTACCTCACAGGGTTGTTGTGAGGACAAAAAAAAAGGAGGGGAGGAGATATGTACACCACTCTGAGCTCCTTGGAGGAAGGGCGGTATAAAAATGTGAGAAATAAAAATATTGGATTTGTTCCTGACCAAAATGGCTACATGGCCTGGAAAATTTAAACTGATAGTTTTGCTGAACGACACTAACAACCAATAAAATGGCCATATTTGCAGTGAATACAGCTAAGATTCAATCGCAAATTGTGAATAATGAGCTACAGACTATGAAGCTGACAATCATAACTGACTGCTTTAATGGGGTTCTGATGAATTAGGGCCCAGTTCTATCGGGCCTTTGCATCACTGGAACAAGCATTCCAGTGGCACAGTGTGCTTTACGGCGGTTGCAAAATGTGACCTGCCATTCTGTGCAGCCAGGCCACTGCTACAGGCCACTGCTACATGCCAGAGAAACTCTAGCACCAGTAAATCAGCACAGGCGGTGGGTGGAATGGGGAGGGCATAGGGAGGAACAGAGTGGAGACCAGGACGGGGAGGGGTATGTGTCGAGACTGGGAAGGGGGTAGTATCGATAGTAGCAGCTCCGCCAGTATCCTGTCCCCCTTCCCGGCCTCAATCCCCTGACCTGGGTCCACTCAGACATGCACCAGCAAAATAGCTTGCACAGATCTGAGTAGACCCATTGGGGTTGCAGAGGCTTGCTCCAGGGCAAGGGAACAAATGTTCCCTTAACTTGTGGAAACCTCCGGGACCCGAAACTCCCCCATGAGATGCAGCACATGCCCCGTTGGCGTTGCTGCATTGGTGCTGGGGAAGTTAGGTAGGACTGGGCTGCTAGTCAAATACTGTAGCTTTATCTGGCTACTGTGATATGAAACTTGACATATTTTAAGGCTTTTTGTTTGTTTTTGTGCTGTGTAATAGAGAAATATTGATTGATCTCCTTGACTGAAACTGGGCAACTTTTCACTCCGGATTTTCTCTTAGAAACCTGCTTCTGCCTGTTGGTTAAAATGAACTTTTGACACAGAGAATGACATTATGTTTTGACAGTGGAGAGGTAGTTGGATGGAAGGATTTAAGTTAAATCCATGTACATCAATTTCTCTTTCTGTTGGTGAAATCCACACTGGTCACCAGTGACTGCCATAAATTCTTTAGGCTGTATGGTTATATGCTCTTATATGGTTCTCAAATATTTGCTGAGAAATAGGAGCTCCTGGACCCTTTGTCATGACCTGCCACAACATTGTTCTATTGTGTAGAACAAGTAATATTAATACGTGTGTGCTGTAAAAGCTAATGTTTTACCTCCTTGTTTAAGGTGGGTGACTTTCCCGAATAAATGACCTGCCTTGAGGGGACTAGTTATCTAAGGGTACGATAATCAAGGTACTCCCAATCTGGGGATCTGAAAGGCAGAATATATACAAACATTCAAATAAATATGTTTTACAGTGAAAGAAAGCAACACAAGAGCAGGTGTCTTTACCAGGTGATCTCCCCAAGAAATACTCTTAAAATGAGCCTTTATGGATTTTCTGTTGTTTCCCAGATCTTTTTAAAGGACAACTACATGTAGTAAAATTCGTGTTTACCATATTGCGTGAATTTTGGCTGCCTGACCTATTCAGCTGCAGTGTGGTGGAAAAATGTTTCTCATTTAATTCTATGGGACTTACTTCTGAGTAGTTATGTATAGGATTATGTTGTTAATCAGTATCTACTGACTCCCATACACATTCTGTTGACCAATGTCTGTACTCACCAGCGGTAGCGTAGCTGGCGCGCGGGGGGGGGGGGTCACCACTCCCTTGCAGTGGTGGAGTGGCCATTTTCCAGCATCTCTGCTGGTGAGGGAGGGTGCTCGGTGAGGTGGCGGCGCGTGAACTGAGCCCTCCTGCCCGCCCTCACCTTCATATGGCTCCAAATGGAGCCATTCCAGAGGCAAGGGCGACACGCAGGCACGGGGAATGTCACAATGTGTTATGATGTCACCCCACCCCCACCCCAGGCAGTGGCCGGGCTAGCAATGCCACTGTTCACCAGTGAAGAGTCCAAAAAGTTCCTCACTGCTGAATGGGTTCGAATACATAACTCCAACGCAGTCCCATCCATCCACAATTTTGTGTGTGTGTGGGGGGGGGGGGACAGGTAGTGTAGACAGTTAATGCATTAAATAAGGTTGTAGGCACAACCTTGCAAGTGAAAAATATCTTCATTTTACCAAGAACGGGGCAAATCTTCAGGATTAAAAGCCATACTAAAATATAATTGAAGTTAAAAATAAGTTACAAAACGTTTAAACAACAAACCAGTTGAACCAGTTAAAACACAATCAATACTGCAACGTTTCATTCATTTCCCATGAATTTCATCAGGCAGAAAAAAGAGCCAGCAGGCAAGATTTTGTAACTTGTTTTTAACTTCAATTATATTTTAGTATGCCTTTTAATCCTGAAGATTTGCCTCCTTCTCTCAGCTACATTGTTGCTGGCCATAAAAGCTTTTAGATTCAATCTTCATTTCCTTCCATATCCCAGGCAACATTGTGTTGGTAGAATTATGGGAGACTGGGCCTGTTCACACCTGACGAACCCAAATGTATGTGGCTTTTGGACAGAAATGTCGGGCGCCCTCCCGGCGCCTGGCGCATGGGGGCGGGGCCTGCGTCGCGTGACGTCGACGCGCCCCTCGCATCACGTCGATGCGCCCCCCGCCCGTTTTCCGCTCATTTCAGAGCGTAACGAGCTTCAGGGACGGCGGGAGGGCCGACACAACGCGGCGCTTCGCGTCAGAGACAGTCCGCCTGCCCGAGCGCCTGGAGCTTCTGCTCCACGCGCTCCGCCGCTGAGCGCCTGGTTCGAGTGAACCATACGCTCCACCGTTGTTACGTCTCTGCTTTTGGAAACCAGAGTCCCTCACCCTGTACAATACCTATGTTCAGGATACTCTGTTGGAGTTGAGGAATTTGTTTGGTAAGTCAAGGGGTTGCCAGGTTGGGTCCCTGTTATTACAAACTGAGCCACTCTCATGCTCTGTCCAAATGAATTTGACTCTCATGAAATGTTGTATGAACCCCTGCAGGCACATAGACAGGGAATCCGGAGGATTTAGACTCTCCTACAGTAACTCCAAGTGGGCTTGAGTTGAGCTTCCAGTTGTGGAAGCACTAAGTGGGGAAGACGGTGAAATATTTTTCTACAATTCGTTCTGCCATCTTAGGTGCATGTTCAGAATCAGAGTCTAGTACAGACATGAACAATCGAGTGGATTTTCTGAATGATTCTATGATCATTCCAGGACTGTCTGACCCATTGACAAAAATACAGTGGTGCTGCCTACTTCATAGACTGAATAGAATCAAAAGACATCCTGTGAAGATCAACCTCTAGTCAGTAGTGAGGAAGCATAAGCAAAATCTTGTTCTATTGGTAACTTGTGGGAGAAGGCAGTCTACTCCATCTCTCTCAGTAGTTGTTCAGCTGGTTAGTTCATTGTTTGGCATAAGCTCTTTGACAACAAAGTCAAACCTTGGAATGGGATGGAAGGGTGCTATAACCTACGAGTTAATCTCCCACTAATGTACTAGGTTTTTAGGGGCAGGGTTATCATATTATCAAAGACACTTCCTCTCTGAAGACTGTGTGTGGTTTGTTCTCTGATTCTTTCTTGTAAACTAGGACTAATTTACAATTGGGGCAACTATTTGAATGCCACAATGAGTAAATAGGAACATATGACACTGCCTTATACAGAGTTAGTCCACTGGTCCATCTAGTTCAATTTTGTCTACACTGACTAGCAGTGGTTCTCCAGAGTTTCAAGTTCAGATAGGGTTTTTTCCAACCCTGCTAGCTTAAGATTGCAATACAGTGAGCTTGGGAACTTGGTACAGTTGAGGAAGGACCAGCCGCCACAATGGGGCTACTCAGTTCTCCCCCAACTCTTTAGCTGGTGTAGAAACGAGCAGCCCCATGTTGGCAGAAAGGGACTGGGAGGGAGGGTAGGATATGGCATTGCCATGGCATTGCCAATCCCTCCCCCCATCCCAGGCTAAATTTGCCCACCTCTGACCTCCCCCTGCCCCGGGACCTGGTTAGGGGACCAGGCAGCCCAGGACCTGGTTAGGATACAGTGGCAGGCCATTTAGGCTGACCACGTATCCTTACACAGGGTTGCGCTGTATGTCTGTGGAATTTGTTGCCATGAGATGTGGTGATGGCCACTTGTTTGGATGGTTTTAAAAGGGGATTATACAAATTCATGGAGGACAGTTCCAGCAATGTCTACTAGTCGTGATGGATATGCAATAACTCCAGATTAAGTATTCCTCTGAATTACCATTGCAAGGGAGCAGACATGGGAGAGAAGGATGCCTTCCTCTCCTACTTGTGGCCTCCCAGAGGTAGCTGGGGAGCCACTGTGGGAAACAGAATGCTGGGCTAGATGAGCTTTTAGCCTGATTTCTTAGGTGATTAACAGCCCAATCCTATCTAACTTTCCAGCATTGATGCAGCTGTGCCAATGGAGCATGCACATGCGTGAAGGGGTAGTCATGGAGACCTCCTCAAGGTAAGGGAACCTCTGTTCCCTTACCTTGGGGCTGCATTGGGCTGTAAAAGGAAGATTTAAATTTTAACAAAAGGACAGAAGTCATAGCCTGCAAATTATGTTTTCATGAGTCTTGATGTGGAGCTCGACACATAATGCCTCCATAATGAATAGTAATAGTAACTGTGACACTTTGACCGTAAAAACCCAACCTATCAGTTGCTGGGCTGCCTTTGAGCCTAGACATTCATGTTATTTTCCAGGAGATAGGGTATATGGGTGATGATGCCATGTAAAAATTTAATAAAAACCAGTAAATACGCTAAAAAAAACACATTTAAAAACATGCAACCACAGATTAAAACACCAAGGTAAAAAACCAAGTTAAAACGTGCAACGGTCCGCTTTAAAAACAAGTTGGAAACACGTAGAGGACTGGCTTTTAAAACATAGAATCGACGTTTCGTCCTCTTCTGTGGACTTTAAAAAGCTGACCGTTGCACGTTTTAACCCGGTTTTTTTACCTTGGTGTTTTAATCTGTGGCTGCATATGTTTTTAAATGTGTTTTTTAGCGTATTTACTGGTTTTTATTAAATTTTTACATGGCATCATCACCCATATACTCTATCTCCTGGAAAATTGTATTGGGCCATGAAAGTTTCCGTTCTACATTCATGTTATTTTGCAACTACTCTTGAGTAATCTCAGTAACAAGAGTACTTTGTATTCATATGCAAGCAAACATCACTGGGTCAGATTTAGAGGCAATGAATAAGGTGTTTAAGATCAAATGCTCTTTCATTTGGCTGGCATCTTCACCCTGCTATTTAGAAATGTGTAAGGCAGTCGCACCCTGACTGACATACCTTTCATTTGCTCCCAGGAGCGTAAATTCAGACTGGTCGTGATCAACTCTCACTTCAACATTCTGACACCTTCCTGTTAGTTGCCTTGATCTTTCCATCTTATATCTGATCTTATATCAGCTTATTATAGCCACAACCTTAAGGCCTTCTACCACAGTGGGAAGTTTTATTGAAATGAGTGGGATTTGGTAGTGAAATGCTTTAATAACCAGATCTGATTCACATGTGTTGGGAACACTGATGGATTAGAGTGCCTAACAGCCCAATCCTACTTAACTTCCCACACGGTGATGCAGCAGCGCCAACATGGTGCCAAGTGAAATCCCGCAGGGGAGTTTTGGCATCTGGAGGTCTCCTTGGGATAAGTGGAACATTTATTCCCTTGCCTATGGTAAGCCCATGCGTGGTTGCCAGGTCTACTCGAATTTGCGCCAGCTCTACTGCTAGTGCAAGTCCGTGTGGACCCAGGCCAGGGGATTGAGGCCAAGAAGGGGGTTAGGATATTGGCATGCACCGCTGACGCCAATACGGCCCTCGTCCCAGCCCCAATCTGCCCTCCTCCCGTTCCTCCCCTCCACCATGTTCTGCTCCCTCCACCCCAGCACTGTGGTGCTGGCAATTTTCCCGTCTGCTGGTGTGCGAACCCAGCTATTTGCCACTTTCGGCACCGGCCAAGCCGCGCTCGCGCCAAATGGCTTGTCACATTTTGCAACAGCCATAAAGGACCTTCCTTCTTTGGAAGGCTCGTTCCAGCGGTGTAAAGCCCTAGTAGGGTTAGGCTGTTAGGAATCGGGTATATTATGTTTAATAGATAACCAACATTTTTATCCCACACTTCCTCCAAGGTGTTCAGGATGGTGCACATAGTCTCCCCGTTTATCCTCATAGCAGATCTGCGAGTTTAGGCAGAGAGAGTGTGATTAGCCCATGGTTAAGCTTCATAGCTAAGCAGGGATTTGAACCAAAGCCCTCTAGTCATCATGTAAGTGTAAACCCTGTTAAGTGTAAGCCTGTCTGGTGTCCTCGCTTGAGGATCAGACTAGACTCACTTAAGTCAGAATTTTTAAGAGTGGTTTACAGGCGTGTCAACCTGTTAACGTGTCAGGCACAACTAGATCTAGGCTTTCTCAATATAGGGGGCACAGAGGGATGTCATATGTCACTTCTCTGAGCTCACCTTCTTCTAGTCCTTGTAGGGGGGGTCATCCCTTACACATTGCCAATAGGAAGTATTGTCGGATATCAAGTGTGCCTCCAACATTCATTCAAAGAGTGTATTTGAGGCCAAATGAGGTGAGATGATGGAGATCCATAATTGGATCATTTCTCTCTTTAAAAATATTTGTAAAGAGCAGCCATGGGCCATCACCCCCCCTTCTGTTTATGGAATTCCTGTCCCAGCTCACTTGGCACCTTCATTGTTACCTTTCTGTGGCCAGGGGGACGGGATGGGACGGGACGGGGGACAATGAAATGGCCCCTTCGAGCAGCAGGCTGGGGTTTGGATTGGTCATGGTTTGGAGTGCCCAGCACTGCCTGCCCCCTTTCCTGGCCCACTGCCTGCCCAGCTGCTGCCTCATCCCCTTCTTGCACATTCTCCTCCTCAGACAGCATGTGAGAAGAAGATGAGGATGAGGATGCAGGGGCTTACCTCCTTCTCCCTTGTTGCTGCTGAGGATCACAGCAATAGTGACGGAAAAAGTTGCTGCCACTGAGATCATTTCCCCAAGTATTCGCCTTCCAAGAAATGCTCCTATGCCTCCTGGTCTGCTGCTGCTGCTGGCTCTAAACTGGTGAAGCACTGGTAGGGAGGATCGCAGAGGCGAAACAAGGGTGGAGCGAAGGCAAGTAGTTCTGCAAGACTCCGTTACGCTGGAGTCAGCGGCCCCTCCCCCTTGCTGTTGGAGCCATTCTGGCAGCAAAGGCAACATGCAGGACACTCTCCTGTTGCTGCTGGAATGGCTCCAACAGCAAGGGGGAGGGGCCGCTGACTCCAGTGTAACGGAGTCTTGCAGAACTACTTGCCTTCGCTCCACCCTTGTTTTGCCTCTGGGAGGATGCTGCTGAGGATGAAGGAGTTTCTCTTCCCACTCCTGCTGGTTTAGGACCAGTGGGGGCAGTAAGGTTTGGGTCCAGGATATCTGAGGGACCGCCTTCTCCCATACATTCCGGCCCGCTCTCTTAGGTCATCTGAGGGGGCTCTCCTGCGTGTACCACCTCTATCGCAAGTTAGGGGAGTGGCAACATGTGGGCGAGCTTTCTCCGCTGTGGCGCCACAACTGTGGAACTCCCTGCCAGGGGATCTGAGAACCACCCCCTCCCTCATGACTTTTCGGCGAGGGCTCAAAACATTTTTGTTTCGTCTCGCGTTTGGGTGATGGGTTGTAGCCTGCCTCCTGTGTCTCAAGATGCTCTGCCATGCTGCTTTTGTGCTCCCTACTGTTGCCCCCCCAGTGGTTTTTATTGATATTGATATTATTGTTTTTATTGTTTTTAAATTATGTATTTAAACTTTCTGTATTTTAAACTGTTTTTAATTTTTGTTGTAAGCCGCCTTGGGCATTTGCCTCGGCATGGGATAAGGCGGGATATAAATTTTTTAAATAAATAAATAAATAAGGTGAGGTGCTCATGTGGGAGGCAGGTGAGCTCATTGACCAGCTGGCTGGAGAGGAGGTGAAAGGCAGAAGAATGGGGGGGGGGGGGCGGACGACAGCGGCTGGACTGCCATTTCAGGTTTAAGATTCTCATGCATTTTAGCTGCTGCTTGTAATCCTGTTTTCATTCTTGCTATGTTGGTTTATTCTAATACTTTAATTCTTTACACAGACACACACTCACTCACTTTGTAAACCATCCTGGGAACACAGTGGAAGTGCAGGATGGATGGATGGATGGGGGGGGGAGAGAATTATGGGAGAGCAGGGGTTAAACCTTTCTCCTTGTCCATTTTCCAATGAAAAATTGCCTTCTATTTATCCTGCTAGGGAAAACAGGGAAAATATACCTGTAGGCTTTCCAAAATGGAACAAATAGCAGCACTGGGCATTTAATTGAAAATTGACTCAGGGGAAAGGGTTAAAAACCTTCTCCAAGCACTGTGGTCCTTATACCCACCCACCCACCCCCCGACACACACACACCCCGCACAGCTGCTTTTTTTTCCCCAAAAAATGTACAGAGAAGGAGATCTGATCTTGGATCTCCATCATCTCGTCCAGTTTTGTCCTGAAATACCAAAAGTTTGAAAACAAGAGTCTATGGTGCAGCCAGAAATCTCTGCATTTCTGGTGTCCTCTGCAGATTTAAGACCCTTGGAACAGCATTTTTTTTTAAACTTACATTATTACCGTATTATCTGTGCTGAACTTCTGTCTTTTCAGCCTACTAAGCAATTTTAACAAGGTCAAAATATTTTTCCCTGCAGCTGACAGAAAGCAAAACTAACCTCTCACAGCTTCCACTTTGCCATTGTAAATAATAGGATGCAAAGAAAATCTAGGATCTCCCATTGGTCCACTCCCTTTATGTTAATCTCTATGACTTTACATATCCCCTCCCAAAGCACTGCCCCTCTTAAGTACACCAGCCTGAGCTGTCAGAAACAGTAAGTAGAGTTTGCTGGGCGAAAGGCTTGCTCTCTTTTCAGCTGCAATACGTTTTTCTCCCCTCGGTCCTTCAAAGTGTTTTGTTTTTAAACCAAGGACTTGTGTGTGTGGCTAGAAAACTGCTTTGGACATTTGAAGAAAGCTGCAGCAGAACTAAATACCAAGAAGAAGAAAGCAGCAATTGGACAGCTGTTGGGGAAGTTGTAATAGCCATCACAGCACTTTAAAAATCTCTGCAGTAGGACAGAAAATAAGTCTCAATTTACCGCATTCTATACATGCATTTTTAAAACTCTGTGGTCCTTGATTATGAGGACCCAGCAAATTCCTCCTAATACAGTAAATGCCTTATGTTCAGGGATCAGAGCTTCATGTGCAGGCAGTGGCTGTGATCTGACTGTCAGGTCTGAGCATCATATGAAGAGGAGACCTCATTGCAGTAAAAGACTAGAGTCCAGAGACACATGGACCATGAACCCAGCAGCCAACACCAGAACAAATGTGTATGTGTTCCACAGCTTAGGCAACAGCAAACACAATGAGGGATACTGTGCAGGTAAGTGTGTGCTATGTGTGTCAGTGAAAGTATTGCGTTTTAATTGATGTAAGATGTTTGGTCTGCAGTTCAAACTGTGTGTGCTTTCACAGCTTTGGGAAGATGCTGATAGAATCATATTGTAAACAAACAAACAAACTTCACTGCCATGGGTCAAATCCAGCAAGAAAATAAGTCCATCAGTGATATGATGGGTGTTATTCTCATTTCACTGAAGCTAATGGCAAAACTCCCATTGGTTTGCGTAGATTAAGGTTGCACTGAATGGGAGAGACTGATACTACATGTCTATTTAACACATTTACAGCATAAGGCTATGCATGTCTACTGTTACCCTGCTAACTGGGCAAAGAGGCACTTTTTCCCACGTGATACACATCTTATATTTAGCAGGGGGAGAGGAACTGTCCCTATTCACCCCAGCACAGTGTCTCTTCTAGTGGCTGTTGTTTGTTGGTGTTGCTTCTGCAATTTTTTAGATTGGGAGCCCTTTTCGGACAGGGAGCCATTTGGTTATTTGCTGTTCTCTGTAAACCACTTTGTAAACATTTTGGGGGGTTGAAGATCAGTATATAAATACTGTAATCTTATTAATTATAATACTCAAAAATAAGCTCCACTTAATTCAATGGGGCTTACTCCTAAGTAAGTGTCCATAAGATTGCAGCCTAAGTCTAAGCACACTTCTGTGAACACTGTGAGATTTACTTCTGAGTAAACATGGTTTGCATTGCATCTCTTATTTTGGTTTCTGAAAGGAATCTTAAGCTTGTTTTGTTTAATATCCTTATCCTGCTATCTGATTAGTTTGAATAAATTTTGTTTCTGGTGCATCCACATATCAAAGAGCATACTGAGATGGTTAGAGACTCAGTAGGGTTTGTCCTTAAGTGCTCTCTCTCTCTCCTCTCTCTCTCTCTCTCACACACACACACACACCTTTCCCCAGAGAAAATGGGTGAGAGAATAGGCAGATTCCTGATTTTGCTAGAAGATAACTCAAATTCGTGTGTGTGTGTGTGTGTGTGTGTGTGTGTGTGTGTGTGTGTGTCAGTTTTCTTTCTGCAAAATCTGGAGCCTGAGTGACCATTCTGCATAATGAGCTATTTAGATTAAATATATTAACAGGCACTAAGAGCATGATCCAGCCAAAGTTAAGCAATTTTAAGTCCCCAAATATTTCAAAGGGAGATATTTAAAAGCATGTTTAAAGCTGCATATACACACCTACCTGGGAGTAGTTTCCATTGAACTCAGTGAAATTTACCGTACTTCTGAGTAGTCATGCATATGATTGAGCTGTAACACTTCCATAGAAATCAATGAGATTGAAAAAAATCTTAATTCTGGCTGGATTAGGCACTATATACTTATTTTGTAATTCTTAATTCACCCAACAGAACGACCCTTTCTTTGAGTCAGTTTAGGTTCAGAATTTGCTTATTTCTTTGTTTATAGGGTGTTTTAACTTCTTTTCTACCAGAAGGGAAACCAGAAACCATTTTAGTAAAAATGAAAAAACTATGGATTTGGATTGTATCCTAAGCCTAAAGAAGTTAGGATTCCTAAATCCCATTGAAATTAATGGGGTTAAAATTAATCACAACTAACTTGTCTCACTCATTTTATTGGTGATTAGTCATGACTCACTTATTTAAGATACCATTAATTCTAGATAAGCAAAGAGAAGTTTAAAGAATTCCTATTAGAACAATAGCTGATTAAAAATGCAACAATACGCAGAGTTCTGTGTGGATAGTTTACTTCAACTGCTGGCAACTGCTCAAACTGCTCCTATCCTATCGAGTTCCTGGGCTGCTCCGAGGCAGCCTGGGAACAACTCAGGAGAAGGGGACAATTGTCCCCTTCCCTCCGTGTAAACCGATTGGTACACTTGGTGATGACACGTATGTATATGCAGAGATGTCCCTGGCATTTAAATTTTATCACCTCTAATGGTTTTTAATCATTTTTTTTAGTTTTTAAATGCGTTTAAATTTAAGATGTTTACCTTTTTAGCACCTTTAAATTTAAAGGAGATAAAGCAGCACTTTAAATTGCTCCTGGAAACCAAACAAGCCAGGAGCCAATGAAGATAGAACAGGAGCAGAGTGATATCCTCCCTAAAACTGGCTCCAGGCTCCAGCATTCTGCACCAACGGAAGTTTTCAAATGTGCTGTAAGGGCAATCCCACATAGAGGGTTACCGTTGTCTTGACTTGACGTAACTAGGACATGCATCACCATAGATACATCGGCTTTGGATGGAGTAACTCGACTTTAGAAGTGTCTGGGAATTCCATGCCCTTCTTCTTCTCCCTCCCATTCATGTAGTTTGCCAACTCTGATTGCAACTAATTTTCAGTTATAACCAACAGAGGTTTGTTGTTGTTGTTGTTTCCAGGAGGTTTATGAAGGAATGTACAAAACTTGTAGGAAGAATTTTGTTTTCAGTTTTGCTTTTGCCGGGTGGTAGGGATTTGTGTCAAGTAGAAATGGTTGCTCACCTGACTAGATAGATTTTTTGGGGGGCATTCAATGTGCATTGGTTTTGCACAGAAAATTGGTCTCTTGAGTTTTTACCTGTTGCATTCATGGTGCCGTTCCTTTAAAAAGTGCTTGTTTCAGTTAATGGTCCAAGATATTCTGAACCCTATGTGTTCGTTTGTGATTGCACTGCACGATGAGTTTTGTAGTCCCTAAGGGTCCATAAACAGGTTTTTCCCGTACACACGTGTGTTTGGTTTATAAGAATGAAGACGGTTTGGACCCAAACAGTAAAAATATAGTAGGGTTGTTGATTGTTTAGTGCAAGTATGCAGTTCTCACAAGGATACTTAAAGTCCAATCCTATCCAGATCCCCCCCCCCGCACCGATACAGGCGCGCCACCAGCGCATGCGCTGTACCCTGTGTGTGGGGGGGCAGTCCTGTAGGTCTCCTGTAGGTAAGGGAACATTTTTCACTTGCCTTTACTGCCCTGATGTGTCTGCTCAGACCCACGCCAGCGATTTTGCTGGCGCAAGTCCAAGTGGATGCGGATAGGTGGATCTGGGCCAGGAAGGGGGATAGGATATCATCAGCGCTGCTGCTGCTGCTGCTGCTACCACCCATTTCCCAGCCTCAACCCACACTCCTCCCCATTGCAGTCTCCACCCTGTTCCTCCCATCCCCATTCTGCCCACCCCATGCTGACTTGCCAGTGCCAGGGCTTCTCCAGAGGTTGCTAGTGTACAGCCATGGTTGTTCACCGTTTGCAGCGGCAGCCCGGCTGCACAGAATGGCAGGTCACATTTTGCAACCGCCATAAAGCACACTGTGCCGCCAGAATGCGAGTTCCAGAAGTGCAGTGGGCCCATTGGATTGGGCCATTAATGTTTGTTCATTTAAACAGGTTCATCAAAATGAATGTGTATTTTGGAATGGCCACCAGAACTTTCAGAATGTAGTGGAGCTAGAATATTTTTCAGTACCTTTATGTAATTTTGGTGGCAAGTCTACTATTCTGGCCTTGTGAGTAAATACTGTATGTTTAAAAGTGAATAACTAAATCGAATCTTTAGACATTCTCAAGTTCGTTGCAACTGTTCTGGACTTCATCTACAGGAAACAAGAAGAATGGAAGGAGCAGTGATGTAGACTTGAGTCTATTGACTTGGACTCGAATCGCGTCAATGACTTGACTCAGTTTTGACTCGTCGATTGTAAAAGTCTCGAAAAACTCGACTCGAGACTTGGAGCCTTTTACGACAAGTTGAATTTTATTATGGTTTAAACCTGTTTCCCCCATTAAATAGATAGGGACTCACAATCAAAGACTCGGGACTTGGGGGCAAGGACTTGGGACTTGACTTGAGACTTGGACCCAGAGGCTTGATCCACATCCCTGGGAAGCAGTAGTGTAAGCAAAGGACTGTCGGCCAAAGGCTTTGAATTTGAGCTTGACCAGCCCCCCCAAGTCAGTGTTTCTGTCTGAAATTTCAGGCATATGGGGGGGGGGTGTCTTGAATTTGGAAGGGTGCCTAGAACAGTGTCTTGCAACCTGTCAAAACCTTGGCATTACCCTAAAATTAATTATTATCGTTCTTAGTTCACCTAAATCCTTGAAGGGGGAGAGGCAAACTATGGCTGTGAGTTTGTCCCTGACTTCTCCCATTTTTGTATGTGCCTTGATCGGATGAGGTGGAAGAGAACCAATCTGCTTTCCCCTTTACTATGTAATTCCCAAGCAATGCAAAATGGGTGAGAACAGGATTTTCATCTTCTCAACCTTTTTGTGTGGCTTGACAATGCTTGGGGTCTTTCTCTCAATTTATTTGCAGGATTTATATCCCACTTTTCTTATCCCTAACTCAAACTGGCTACGGCACCTTCTCATGGGACGTACGCATACGATAAACTGCAAAGTGAAGTGAAATATAAAGTTTGTGATATTGTGTCTGGGTTTCAGACAAACATTCCATGTTTCATGCTTGGCACGATCTCAGTGGTCTAGTGGCACAGTTTCCACTGGCAGAGTGCCTTGGATTAGATTATTGAATTCTGATGCTGCATCTAAAAATAATTCTGATCTTAACTTTTAGAATGGAGGGCAACCCTTTTCCCCAAACCTTGGAATCTGAACTTTAGTAACCTATATAACTCCCAGAGGCTTTCAGTGCTCATCACTAAATGTTACAATGTAAAAACAATATTAGTTCTCAGCCAAGTGTGAATACAATGTGGATTACAGAACGTGTTTTAATATAGCTTTAATAAGGGTTTAGAGACTTCATGACTTCGACTTTTAGCATCAAATCAAAACATAAGATTATGATTACAAAGCAGCATCTTCCAAGCATCATAATGATTATAGAGCATTACTTGCAGCAATTGTCCTTCCTTCAATCTAGAACAAAGCCAGTGTTGTGTAGTGGTTGTTAGAGTGTTGGACTAGGAACAGGAAGACCTGAGTTCAAGTTCCCACTCAATCACGAAGCTTACTAGGTGAGCTTGGATAAGTCACTATCTCTCAGCCTAACCTTCCTCACAGGTTGATAAATATAAGAATTTTTAAAAAGGGGGGGGGGACTATCTGTGTGTACCACACTGAGCTCCTTGGAGGAAGGGTAATACTGGTATGTGACTATGAAATTAAATGACATAAGCAAAGCCCTGTTGCCTCAAATTAAACGTCCATGTAATCCTGTTTCCCACATGGTGCTCCAGGAAGCCCCCAAGAAGGCAATAGGCACCTTCTCACATTGTTTCAAACTGTTGCTCCCCCAACAGCTGGAATTCAGTGGTACACTGCCCCTGAATATGGAAGTTACATTAATCTAGGATTAATCCAGATCCATACCGGGACAGAGTGCTAGACCTTTAGGAGAAGGAATGTGGGCAGGTGTAGCTTCTTAAACCTTAGAGCACAATCCTAGGCATGTCTACTCAGAAGCAAACCCCATTGTGTTCAGTGGGGCTTGTTTCTGAGTAGACATGACTAGGATTGTGCTCTAAGGGATTAACAAACTACACCTGCCCACATTCCTTCTCCTAAAGGTCTAGCACTCTGTCCCGGTTGCAAATCTGGTAAGCCTACATTAATCCATCACAGCTAACAAGTCATTGATGGATTTATCCTCTCTTAATCTGTCTAATCCCCTTTCAGAGCCATCTAAGCCAGTGGCCATCACCACGTCATATGGCAGTGCATTCTAAAAATTAGAGCCCAATCCTGTCTTTCGCCCCGCCCACCAATGCACCAGTGCCAAAAAGGCACGCACTGCATCCAGTGGGGTGCATGTGGATCAGAAGGCTTGGGAGGGGAAAGAGAAATTTCCCCTTACTCCTCTGTAAGCCTCTTGCTCGCCAATGGGTCTCCTCGCACCTGCACCAGCTCTTTAGCTGGCACAAGTCCAAGGAGAAGAAAGGGATGGGGAGCTTCAAAACGGATAGAATAGGATCCAGCATATGCCATTGCCGCCGGATCACCCCCTCTCACCACTTCCCTGTCCCATTCCTCCCTTTCCCTGCCCAATTTTGCCCTCAGTCTGCCCCCACCTCTACCTGGTCTGGCGGGCACAGTTGGCAGAGTTGCGGCGCTGCCGCCTGTTGCAGCAGCCTTTGCAAAATGGCCACTGACAGAGCGCTGTGCGCGCCATCAGCAGCCATTTACTTCTGCTGTGGTTAAGAGGCTCTACACAACAGCTCAATTCTACACACACACACACACACACACACACACACACACTTTAGTGCGCTCAGGATCATTGTTCTCCATAAATCAGGCACAATAGTTCCAGAGGCTCACGTTTTTGAAATTTCAGCCTAGCAATGTCACCTAGCCATGTTTTCATACGTAGGATAGCCAAAGATATGGTTTATGGCTGATTTTTTTTTCTAAGTTCTGTTCCTCTTATTAGGTAAAACCTACAGAGTACCAGTGAAACTTGAATGGGAAGGAAATACAGTTGGCCCGCATCTTACGCGGGGGTTAGGTTTCTGGAGTCAGCGCATAAGAGGAAAATCATGTATAGTCAAAAAACTATCCGAACTCTAGAAATAAGTACTGTCTCTTTAAGAACTAAAATCACATTATGAGAGGCACTGGGAACTGCGATGACTGAGGGAACAGAAGATTCATTCTCCCATCTCACACTCACTCTGGGTCATATACTTAGGTTTACCATCCGTCCTGGAAACCCCGGGACCGTCCTGGGTTCCGGGCTCCGGTCCCAGATCGGTCCCGGGCTTTCTAGGCCCGGTGGAAGCCTCCACCGCTGCCGCTTTTAAAGTGAAAATACTCACCTTTTTTTCCAGCGGCGCCATCTTGGATCTGGCTAGATCCAAGATGGCGGCACCCAAATCTCGTGAGGGCAGCAGAGGCAGTGTAAAAAAAAAAAAAACCCTTGGGAATTGCCTGTGGCAATTGGTCTGTTGGCCCTGTCTCTCCTTGCTGCACCCCAATGTTCCCTCTGCCCAAAGTGTCTGCCTCCAGCCCAAGCACCTTCCAACCTGGGTGCTCAGGGTGGCTTTCCTTCCTTTCCCTTGTTTTCTTACTCTCTCCCTCCTTTGCCATTTCTGTCTCTCCCTTCTTACAAGTCTCCTCCTCTGAGTTCTGCCCTCTCCTCCAGGTCCCCTTTCTTCTTTCCACCACACATTTCCTTCTGCAGTCTGTCCTGTCCTCTTTCTCTCTACTAACTTCCTCCTCTCCCCTCCTCTCTCTCTCTCTCTCTCTCTCTTTTCTCCCTCATTTTGGCAGGACCAGTCCAACCCTCCCAGCAGTTGATTCCCTTCAGCTGCAGAGCCAGCAACTCTTTGCTGGTGATTGCTGTGGCCCCGCTCTTGTGGGGGTGCACAGGCCCACCACATCAACCTCCCTCCTTCTAAAAATAGTAACTATGGGGGGCATCAATAAGAGGGTTGAGCTCCCTCTGCCTGCCTCACCCTGGTAATTCAAGTGCTGCTCCATTGCCATCACCATTTTTTGTAATCAGCCAAGAGCTTTGTAAACAAGACCAGGTTCATGAGCAGCTACTTCAGTAATTAACCCTAAGGTGTTTTGACTCCTGTATTGTTCTTATTTCATTCATTCATTCATTTATTCATAACCTTTATTGGCATATACCGTATTGATATGTATAAGACTCACTTTTGTCCCCTAAGGCCAGGCTTACCAGATCGCCGACCGGGACGTTCCTTTTTGCCCTTAAGGGCGGCGGGGGGAGGGGCGATAGGAGCCGGAGCGCGCTCCGGCTCCTATCGCCCCTCCCCCCGCCACCCTTAAGGGCAAAAAGGAATGTCCTGGTCGGCGATCTGGTAAGCCTGCCTAAGGCAAGTCTTTAAAGTAGGGGTGCGGCCTATAATCAAAGTCTAGCTTTTCTGCCTAGAGTTTTCTGCAAAGTGTCCTGTTTTCAAGCCTCTCCAAGCCTCTCCAAGTCTCTTTCAAAGGTAAAAGGCTTTTTTTCTTTTTTTACTGCAAAGCTGTGTTTTCAGCTCTTAATCACTTGCTAAATGGTCAGATCTCTCCAGCAGGCTCTAGCCCCAGGATGGAAGCATTTGAAAAAATTAACCCTTAAGTTCCAGCCCCAGGACTCTGTGGAAACTAAGATATTTATTGATCCTGCAGTTTGAAAGTTGAGAGCAAGATCTCCTGCATAGGCTTACCATATCCAAAGGGGGACAGAGTGCCAACCTTTAGGCTGCAATCCTATGCACACTTTCCTGGGAGTAAGCCCCATTGAATGCAATGGGACTTACTTATGAGTAGACATGCATAGGATTGTGCTGTTAACCATTGAAATTTGGGCAGGTGCAGCTCATCATCATGGAGGGGTGCAACAAGCTGTACCTGCCCAAATTCCAAAGGTTAAAGGTAGGCACTCTCTCCCCCTTTGGATCTGGGAAGGCTACTTATACTAGGATGCCCAGATTCAATAAGGGACAGGCTGCCTATGCCTTTAACTGTACTGTCTTTACTAATGTGTATATTTTCTTTAAGTTAAAAAAAGTTTAAAATGTATTTTTTTAAAAATAGCACCAAACGTTAAGGGTGCGGCTTATAATCAGAAGTGTCCTATACTCGGGGCAATACGGTAAATAACAAAAAAGCAATTATGTAATATAAGGTATTGTTCTTATTAGTGCACATTGCAGCCAGCCCCAAGAAGTCAAAGAAAACTATTTCTTTGTGGCAAGCAATCCTCACTCTCGCTGTGACATATACCAACCCTTACCAGATCACTCTTCACCATCATGTTGTGACGGATCTGAATATTCTCTGAGCACAGGCAGAATCATCATGCTCCCTCAATACAAGGCAAGCAGCATGGTGGCCTGCCTGGACATTTCTTCTCTGGCTCAGATTAAAATCCGAGCTGGAGATGAATGTAAGCCTTCCCTCCCAGCTGCCACCACCTCTATTTATTTATTTACGGTATTTTTACGCCGCCTTTCTCCCCAAAGGGACCCAAGGCGGCTTACAACAAAAAGAACACAGTGCAGTACAATACAAAAAATAGTTACATTTTAAAACAGTAAAAACAATTAACGAAAATTAATAACAGTATCTAAAAATCAGTTAAAGGAGATTACAATTTAAAAAACCCGTCCTCTAAGCCCCCGTCCTTTCATGCACTTACCTTGTTTTTCTGTTCTGACAATTAAGAATGCTCCCTTTCATCTCTAATGCCTGGAACACTGCAATGGCTGCCTGTCAGATGCAAAGAGTGCTGGGAAATGTATCCACAGAAGTGTACCAGGCGTCAGAGGGGTAAAGGGCAGGGGCAGAAAAAGAGACCTCCTTCACACTCCTGCTTGATGTTTCTGGTGGTGACTTGAGGACTCACAGTGCAATAGCAGGGGTACATGCATTAAGTAGATTGATACATTATAGACAGGAATCACTGTCACAAGGAGGCCATTTTCAGCAGAATAAAACACTACTCAGCTGCCCCCTTTCCTGGGGATCCTGCTAACTGGGCAAGAGGCACTTTTTCCAATTGGTGCTCCTCTTTTATTTAGCAGGGACCAGTGTAACTTCCCCCTTTCACCCCAGCACAGTGTCTTTTCTGGTGGCTGTTTGCTGGTGTTCTTCTGCATCTTTTCTAGATTGTGAGCCCTTTTGGGACAGGGAGCCATTTAATCATTTGATTTTGTCTGTAAACCGCTTTGTGAACTTTTTGTTGAAAAGTGGTATATAAATACTGTTGTTATTATTGTTGTTAATAATAATAATAATAATAATAATAATAATAATGTTGTAACCAGCTATCAAAAACAGCAAGTCGGGCTGCTTGACAGGCTCTTGGGGCAGGAAGTTCCACCGCGAGACAGAGGTGCTGCTAGGTAATCCTTCTTTTAGGGAAAAAGTCGGCAACATACTCCAGTACATAGAATCAAAACAGCACAGATGCATGATCACATCAAAAAAAAAGTGTTTGCTACAGCCCCAGCGGTCTTTGGGAGAAAGGCCGGGAAAAACAGAGTCCTGCTCTACAGTCATTCTTTATGAGGTTGGCAGGCAGGTTCATTGCCTGGTCTTCTCTTGGCAGAAAGAGGTGGATTATTCCAGTCCCGGCATCCAGAGGCGGCCCACTTGGCAGGCTTCTGCAGTGACTTTTCCGGCAATCCCCTGTGCTCAGAGTGGCTGGGCTGCTCCAGACTGGAGCAACCCGGTCTTATCCGGTTACTGCTAAACAGGCCTGTCAGAGCATGTGTCCTGCTGCTGCTCCTGCGGAGGAGGGGCTGCTGTACCCACCCCTGTTCTCTGCCTCCTCCACTGTGTGTCCTCGGAGGCTGTGAGAGGAGGAAGCTTAATAAGGAATGTCCTTTTTGAGAGAGTTTGTTTGTGAGAGAGCTACTGTGCCTGGTTGTGTGCCCCCCTCTGCTGCTGTTATTGGAGGACAGCAGTCCTTACATCCCCTCCTCCATTCCTTTCTGCAAACTGAGAGCACCAGTTCTATCCCCAATAGGCTAGCACTATTGGTATCATTCCTTCTATAGTATTGTGTATATGTGTATGCTTCCTTCTGGCACAGTGTTTTTTTCCTCAGCACTACCCATTAAGTGGCTGTAGACTTTCTTCACCACATTTCCTTCCACATTTTCTTTCTGAAGCAACGTGCTTTAAATGCAAAAGAGGCACAAAAACAAATTGCTGCAACCTTCACCACAGTCGCCAGCAACTTAGGACATCTGCTCACACTTCTTTCTCAGAAGTCTTTCTCAGACTGAGGTGAGCAAGGCCCAGGCGTGTGGTCTGTGCGTGCGTGCAGGAGAAAGGAAGCATAATTAAAGCACTGTGAGTGGAGCGTGGCCTTCATTTAGAATACATGTTGGAGCCAGTATAGGACGGGACCTTATGAGGGTTACATCAGATGCCTTGCTCCATTCTGTGCTGGACTTTGGGGGGGGGGCAGGCTCCTTAATTTTGTGATAGACTCCTTAGCTACTATTTTAAAAGGCTATGAGGATGTGATTTGGTAAAATTGGAGATAGTTGGGTTGGTGCCTCTGGATTTAATTAAAGCCTCCCCTCTACCCTTTTTCCCATAAGTGAAGTATGAGCCATAGTTCTGCTAATGCAGGGTTGGGGGGGACTTGCAAAGCAAAGGTAACTCACAGAGCCTACCCAGCTCCTGCACTGGTGCAGCAGTGGTGGAAGGAGAACGGGAGACTTTGGGAGGGAAAGGGGATCCCATGTCGTCTCCATGGTGGTGGATTCGAGTCCTCCACCATGGAGACGACGTGCTAGAGAGACTCTGGAAGGTTGCAACCTCCTTGCAGGCCTTGCTGGCCTCTCTAGCACGTCGTCTCTATGGTGGAAGACTCAAGTGTAGGCCTTCCAGGTCTTGCAGAGCCTTGCACCCTCGGGAAAGAATGAAGCTTAAATTGGTCAAAGTAAGTGCCGGCGGGAGGGGGGGGGGGGTCGCGTCTGTCTGGCTGATGATCCTAGTTAGGTCTTATTTTCAGGGGAGGTCTTATATTTATGAGTGCCAGCAAAAACCACGCAAAAATGACAGTAGGTCTTACTTTCGGGAAAGGTCTTATTATCAGGGAAACAGGGTATGTACTGTACTTGGGACATGGAATTTCATTGGATAAACATAGGACTTCCACCTTATTTGAAGGAAGCATGGGGAGTTCAGCTTGGTGGTAGAGTACATGGATTGCATGGAAAAGATCCCCATGTGTCTATTTATATGTTCAGGGCAAATATGCAGTAAACAGAAATATGTCATATGTTCTTATTTGTTCAGAACATAATAAGTATTACTGTTTATAATATCTTGTGATATCCCAGTCTTCTGTATTTTTTCTGCCAGTTAGACATCCAGCCAGTCAGAAACATTCCCTCAGTTCCTCCCAGTTCAGCGCTTTAGCTATTGCAATAGTTTTTTGCCCTAAATCTGGCACAAAATGTTTGTATCTCTTGCCAACTTCCTATGGTTTTCCAGCTTCAGTAAACAGTAGTTCACTTAGATGAACAACACTAAGTTTGGTATTTTGCTTCTCACACCCTTTCCTCTTCTCATTTTATTTTTGTTGTGCAGTGTGTTTTGGAGTGAAAAGTTAACAGGACTTTAACAGTTGTAACTTTAGAGATTTTTTAATGATAGATCAGTGGTTCTCAAATGTTTTAGCACCGGGACCCACTTTTTAAAATGACACTTTATCGAGACCCACCCAGCTTTAGGAGATGCTCAAACAAACATTTATCTCCCTATCAGAGACGACGGGCGCCCTCCTGGTGCCCGGGCGCGTGGGGCGGGGCCTGCGCGCGTCACATCGACGCACCCCTCGTGTGACGTCGACGCGCCCCCTGACCGTTTTGAGCTCATTTCGGAGCGGAATGGGCTCCAGGGAGGGAGGGAGCGCCGATCCAGCGCCTCGCTTCACTTCGGTGAGTGCCCGCGAGCGCATCCGCCCTCCTGCCCGAGTGCCTGGAGCTCCTGCTCCACACGTTCCACCGAAGTTCCGCCGCTGCCACAGGCGTATTGCCCACTGATTCAGCTCGGCAAATACTCATAGTCCCTACATTGCCATGCAGTTCGTGGCTTGCCTCACTGCTTTTTGCCATCTGAAGCCTTCTGCTTAAATACACCTGGGAAGCAGAAGTTTAAAGAGACCGAGACTGTGCAAAGAAAGAGCAAGTTGAGCGGGTAGGGATTTGCAGATTGATTTGCGGCTCTGTCCACGGTGGGCTGGAGGGAGGCAGCAGCAGACTCAGGGTTGAAGGGACACTTTGAGTCAGTGACGTCGCTCCAGGTGGGGCGGAGCTCCGACCCACCATTACACGCCCGTGTGAGGCAGCCCCGCCCCCTTGTCTTTGGAGCCTTTGAGGGCTGCGAAGGCAACGCGTAAAGAGTCTCCTACGCATTGAATTCGCAGCCCTGAAAGGCTCCAAAGGCGAGGGGGCGGGACGCCTCGTGCAGGCGTGTAATGGTGGGTCGGAGCGCGGCGGAACTTAGAGCTCCGTCCCACCTGGAGTGACGCCACTGCCCTGAGTCTGCTGCTCCTCTGCCACCTGCTGCTGGGCTAGAGCTGCATCGTTCCTGTCCTGGATGAGCCGGGCCTGAGATCATTGGCCCATTTAGGTCCATGCAGGCTAGCAGCAACTTCCCAGGGTTTCAGGTCAGAGTTTTTCTGTGTCCTATCTGGAGATACCAGGGATTTAACCCGAGATCTTTCTCATGCATGCAAAGCATGTGTTCTGCACTGACCCAAAGTCCTTCCCTATAGCTGCGTCTACTTTTTAACATTAGCTATACTAAAAATAACTATGAGGTAAGAGATGGGAATTATAAGTGTCATTTCAAGAGATGCCACTCTGCCATTAAAAGTCCCTGGGAAGAGTGTAAAAGATTCCGCTGGTTAAAATTAAAAGGGAATCCTAAATGAAGGAATTAATAGCATCTAAGGTTTTAGGGACCATCATGTTACATGGAACATGTTACTTTAAATGCATTATTAAGAGGTGTTCTTATGACTGGTAACTTCTCTTTTATGAAAATCAGCTGTAGGGGCCTGATCTGGATGACGGGGGAGGGGGGTTTAACTCTTTCCCTTGAACCATTTTCCTGCCAAAAATCCCTCACCACCACCCCAACTGTTATTTGCTCGTGTAGCAGCTATTTGGGGAAAATAGATGCTTCAGGGGGAAGTAGCATCTTTGAAGGAGGGCGGTTTGGGGAGCAAAATGGCACATTCCATGTTTTGATCCCAGTTAAGATTCCCACTCCCCTCCCCCCAGTTATTTTTTGTTAAAGAAGAGAAGTTACCAGTCTTAAGCAAGCTTCTTAACTTAATAATGTATTTCTGGTAAAGTGTGCTTTGGTCCTGAAGTAGATAAAGGTGAGAGAATAAGACTGTTCTAATGAATTGGCTTCTACTGCCCTCTGCTGAGTTTGAAACAGCATCAGAACAGCTCAGCGGTGCTCACAACAAGCTACAGTATTTATGACTCCTAACAAACAAAGATTTTCTTTTAGCTTAGGTAGTGCTGGTGGATTGTGGTTTGAGTACAGGAACATGAATCCTCTCTCTGTTCTCACCATGGAAAATGTTAAATAAGTGATGCTACAGAGATTCGGAAGGTTTTTTTTCACCTTTTCAGCTTAATCCTAACGATTTTGCTGTGAAGCACTGAAAACCTGCTGCAGATGTTTATGGATTGAAGAATCTCAGGGGTGTCAATAAATTCTGCCAAAGCCAGGCAGTTATATCCAGTGCAGGGCTGAAGATCTCCTCGAGGGAAGGGGACGATCGAGAGAAGGGGATGATCATGTTGAGCCCCAGCAGCCCCTATGGGGCTATTCAGAGGCATGCCAGCTAAATGGCCAGCGCAACTCCCAGCAGCCCCATGTCGGGCTTTCAAGCCCGGGACAGGGGATAGGATTTGGCAGAGGCCTCCTTTTCCGAGCTCGCCCCCTCCCAAGTCTGATCCACCCTCCTCCCTGCCCTTCCCTGCACCAAAACGTCCCCTCCTTACCTCCATTCCACCCTCTCCCCGCCACCCGGTGCGGAGCTCACCTGCCTTGGTGGGTGTTGCTCCTTCATTGGCGGAGACCTGCCAGTACTGACCTCCGCCCCATTGCAACGTGCTTTATGGCACGTTTGCAACAGCACAGAGCACTGTACTGCCGGCAGAGGCTGGCAGAGGATTGGGCTGTGAGTCAACCAACATTTTGCCATTCTGAAAGTTTTGTGTGAATCTGCTGTTAAGCAGCTGCAATGTTAGACAGTAGCAGTGGAAAACATTGGTGGAAACTGGAATGCACATTTTGCTAACAGTGATATTATCATACATTTATTTGGATCAACTGAACATCACATAGTCATGTTATATCAATCTGAGTGTCCTCGAATTCCTGCAGTGTATTTAAAAGCAGAATGCCAGTAAGTACTTGAATTATAGGAGAATAGGTAGGGAGGGCCTGAATAAAATCCACAAGCCCATGCCCGGACTCTCCCCAATTTAGCTATAACACAGCCCTTCTGTATCCTTTCTAAAAACAGCAGCTTATGGGGCAGGAACAGGACCAAATGCTGCCCCCCTTTACCTGATGATGTGTCTGCCTCTGCGCCTTCCACTCTCCAAATGTTCTCACTTAGCACTCTCCTCCCCTCCACATTTCCTCTTCCTCTCTGTTCCCCTCTTCCTTTTCTAATCCAGGGAGTGGAAGGAGGAGGAGCAGTAGAGGCAAGTAGGACAGAGAAGGGTGCCCCAGCCCTCACCAATCTGCTGCCTGAGGCGACCACTTCAGTTGGCCTCATGGATGGGCCGGCCCTGAGCAGGAACAACAGGTATTGAGCCCGGGACTTTTCGGCGGCTCCCTGCAATTTAAGGACTGATGCCAGTTCTGCTTTTGAGCAAACAGTACTAACAAAGATTGGGCAGAAGAACCCTATTATTGGTAAACTACCTACTAACAGAAACAAACTCACTAGATTGAACAGTGATTTTCCTTGTCACTGGACAATTACAATTTATTTAAAAAATGATTTTGTGTAATAATCACACATTCTTGTAGCTAGATTTGCTAGCACTGAAAATATTTAATTGCATAAGATTTATAATTTTTTTTTTTTGCGTTCCACACATACACACACAGATTAAATATAAATATATATACCGGTAGTAAATATTTGAAAACATCCTCAAAAGGAAATGCGCATTCTACATTTAGCAACTGGCTATGCTATTCAGAGTGTCCCAATATACTGTAAATGGATATGCTAAACGAAGGTCAATATGCCACTATATGGATGTTCCTTAACTGTATGTGTGTTGAATCAATGAATATTTTTAATGCGTTTCTCTTGAGAGATGGTCGTGCAAATCATACAAGTCTTGTGGGATCATTCTACAAATTATCCCTTTGTGGGGTCCATTCAACTCTAGCTCTATTTTTAAACATGTGGTTAAAATATCAATGACTACCTTTTTCAAACAGAATTCTGCCTCTGTGCAATTTTACTGGGTTAGAATCTCTAACAGGAGAAGCAGTCTGTCATTATTCCTTTGCTTGAAACAGAGTTATGTACACACCCAAACAGCAGTCTGTTTAAAGCAGGCTGCCTGGGCCATAATTGGCTTGTTGCTGCATTTCAACTATGTGATTGCTTCTATTAAGATTTTTGGGGAGGATGCATAGAACATTTATTGATGACCTGTAAATAAAAGCAAAAGGGTTACACCAACAGGGAAAATGCAATGGAGAAAACATGTTAGGTGCAATCATAGTTTAAGAAATAATTCTCAATGTATTAATATTTATTAAATACATATTTTATATTATATATTTATTTATATAAATAATTTGTTTGTTTGAGTCTTTTTGTTTCGCCTTTGGACTTAAAAGCCCTCAAAGCAACTTGCAATAATAAAATCACAGACAGACAATAAACATAATTATAGCCATATAATAAAATGTAATGTATATCTTCATTAGAGGAATTATATACTATATAAAAATAATAAACAGGTTAGCAACGATATCACTAAAAAAACTACTTCAATTTTGGGGCAAATAGTAATCATATGCTGATGTTGCTGTTAGATTTCTGTAAATAAAAGTCAGTTTATCAAGAGTAGAAAAAGTTCATTAAATTAAAAACAGAAAACAAAATAGATTAAAACCCTGGAAGGCAGCAAATATATTTTACAGCGCAATCCTATCCAACTTACATCACCGGTGTAACCAGCGGTGCAGTGAGAACGGGAGGCCCCATAATGGAAAGGAGATTCAAATCCCGTCCAAAGGGGGATTCAAAGGGGATTTGAATCCCCTTTCCGTTCTGGGGTCTCCCGTTCTCACTGCACTGCTGGTTACACCGGTGGTGTAAGTTGGATAGGATTGCACTGTTAGTACTGTACTGTGTGTTTTGTTTAAGAAATAATTTTTCATCAAATAGACTAGTTGATCAGTTGTAAAAAATAAATACAGAAGTTATACACTACTAGCAGGGCTGACCCAGGATCTCCTGGTGCCCAAGACGGCGTGGCAAATGGTACTCACCCTTACCTGGTGACATGCCAGCCTCTGCTGTCCTCAATCCCTGAAATAGAAAAGGGAGAGAGGAACAGAGTGGAAGAGAAAGTGTGGAGGAAAGTAGAGTGGTGGACTAGAGCAGCAGATGCTCTTGCCTACCACTCTTTTCTCCTCCACACTCTCTCTTCCACTCTATCCCCCTCTTCCTTTTCCAATCCAGAGAGTGGGAGGAGGAAGTAGAATAGTGGAGGCAGATGGGCAGACAGAGGTGTGCCCCAAACACCAATCTGCTGCCTTAGGCAACCACCTCACTTGGCCTCATAGATGGGCCAGCCATGACTACTGTACTACAAAACAATTTTGGGGCAAATGAAATGGGAACATCCTCCAGTGCCTCAAATACGTTTTTTTATTAGGCTTTATTTATTTATGTAAGAGATTTGTATCCCGTCTTTCCCTAATGGCACTCAAGGTGGCTAACAATATTAAAAAATGCAATAAGTATAAATACAAAAAACCCCAAACAAACTACAACAATAAAACTAGCAGGTTTTGCACAGTGTATACTGTATTTCAAGCACTGATCACACTTGCTTCTTTTTGTAAGCTATGTTATTATCATGGCAAAAGCTTGGGCTCTGTTTCTACATTTGGTCATGTAGACCAACAAAGAAAAAGCATAAAGAAACATAAAGAAAAAGCATAAACATAAAGAAAAAGCAAGCATGGTAGACAAAAGTGAGATTATGCTCTATGGATACAGATTGTTCTTATTCGTTGTTGCAGTACATGCTTGTGCACCTAGTATAGATGCACCCCTGAGGGAGAATGAAAGGGTGAAGTTTGCTGATTTGGAGTGGGCTTGGTTTCAAAACGCAAACAATGACTTTCCCAGGGTACAGAATGATACAGAAAACCCAGAAGAATGAGTATGTGCTGAAAGGTCTTTTTTGTAGTAAGATGAAACCTGATTGTATTCAATGTTTCATGGAGATTTTCATGACCGGATATAATTACCACAGTTTTGGGAAGTATGGGTTCTGCAGCCATGTAGACACAAATGAAGAAATAAAAATCTTTAAACTGTAGTTGTGTGATGGATTTCTTTAATGCCAGTTGCCACTGACACACAGATGTAAACTGTCACAACCACAGACAAGATCTTCGTTTCTCAGCCGACGTTTCGCTCCTCACACGGAGCTTCTTCAAGGCAGATGCAGTGTAACCACTGCTGGATGAAAAAGACCTCAGAAGAACGTTGACAGTTAAATACAGTTCAAACCTCTAAAGCGTGGGCGGGGCTTAATTGGAACCTGAAGTCTTGTCCTCTTGCAACCTTTGGAGCCTGTCAGCCCTTGTTCTTGACCTATTTAAAATGGGTAGCCAAATTCTGTTTGCAAAGGCAAGTTCTTGTTGACGGTTCATAAGAACCGAAGGTTTCTTCTGCGAAATCATTAGGACTTCCAAATTCAGCCTCTGTTTGTGTTTAGGTTCATGAAAGAGGGAACGTGTTTGGTCAAACATTACTTTGTGTCCCGTCTCCTTTACGTGTGCAGCCACCGCCGATTTCTCTTCTTGGTGAGCCTCCGTAGCCCTCCGATGTTCCCGCAGTCTTACTTCTATTGGACGTTTCGTGTTTCCGATATAAACTTTTCCACACTCACACTCAATCTGATATACTCCGGGATTTGACAGCCTGGGTCTCGGATCTTTGGGGTTCTGCAGCAATTGACCTAATTTAATTGAATTACATCTAAATAGTTTATGCCCAGAAATCCAGTTCACTATGGAAGTTGAAGAAAACAAGACCATTGCCTTCCTGGATGTACTGGTAGAAAGAAAGGAAGATCTGACATTTGGACATAAAGTGTATCGCAAACCCACTCACACAGGAAGATATCTGAATCAAACTTCAAATCATCATCCCTTACAAAAAAATTCGTTGATTAATTCACTGGTATAAAGGGCACTTCATGTGTGTGACAGCACGTCTCTAGCAGCTGAAAAACAGTTGCTCACGCAGTCATTGACAGCTAATGGCTACAAAAAGCAACAAATTAACAATTGTTGGGAAAAGCAGCTACAAAAGAAATTGTATGTTTCAGCTCCTGGGGAAAACAATAACAAGCAAACGGAGACTGAAGAACAACGGTGGCTATCGCTCCCCTTCGTCCAAGGTACAACGGACAAAATAGCCAGAATCTTTAGGAACCATAATGTGAAAACCATCTTTACCCCAACAATTAAATTAGGTCAATTGCTGCAGAACCCCAAAGATCCGAGACCCAGGCTGTCAAATCCCGGAGTATATCAGATTGAGTGTGAGTGTGGAAAAGTTTATATCGGAAACACGAAACGTCCAATAGAAGTAAGACTGCGGGAACATCGGAGGGCTACGGAGGCTCACCAAGAAGAGAAATCGGCGGTGGCTGCACATGTAAAGGAGACGGGACACAAAGTAATGTTTGACCAAACACGTTCCCTCTTCCATGAACCTAAACACAAACAGAGGCTGAATTTGGAAGTCCTAATGATTTCGCAGAAGAAACCTTCGGTTCTTATGAACCGTCAACAAGAACTTGCCTTTGCAAACAGAATTTGGCTACCCATTTTAAATAGGTCAAGAACAAGGGCTGACAGGCTCCAAAGGTTGCAAGAGGACAAGACTTCAGGTTCCAATTAAGCCCCGCCCACGCTTTAGAGGTTTGAACTGTATTTAACTGTCAACGTTCTTCTGAGGTCTTTTTCATCCAGCAGTGGTTACACTGCATCTGCCTTGAAGAAGCTCCGTGTGAGGAGCGAAACGTCGGCTGAGAAACGAAGATCTTGTCTGTGGTTGTGACAGTTTACATCTGTGTGTCAGTGGCAACTGGCATTAAAGAAATCCATCACACAACTACAGTTTAAAGATTTTTATTTCTTCATTTGTGTCTACATGGCTGCAGAACCCATACTTCCCAAAGCTGATTGTATTCGTACAATTAATTTTAAGTATTTCTTCTTCCTTCAGACAAATCAGTGATTGCAGAGCCTGTATTCGATTTCAAGAAGAAGGAATGTCCTGGCAAGGTATTAACTGAAGCCTCCCTTTTATTTTCATTCATAAAGAAACTTGCACATCAGAATGAGAAATGTCTCTTGTTGCAACAAGAACAAAAATCCCAACTGAAGTGACTGGAATTATCCTTCACTTTAGAGATGGAAGGACTAATCCCAACAATCCAAGACAGTGTGAAAACTAGGAATATGCTTTTCAAGGATTAGGAGTGGAAGGGAAGGTGTTGCTTTCTGTGATTTAAAGAATAAAGATGGTTTGATCAAAATTGCAAAAAGTGAGCAACACTCTAGAGCAGGGGCTGGCAAACTATGGCCCGTGAACCAGATCCGGCCCGCCACCCAAGGTCATCCGGCCTACATGGAGCTCCGCTTGGGAGGCAAAGCCTCCCGCCCAATTTGCTGCATGCCAGACAGGGAACGGCAGATCTGCCTGCCCAGGCTTGCGGAGTCCCTGTGCCATGTGGCAGGAGGCCATGCCACTTCCAGGAGCTTAGCAACCTGGAAGCTCTTGCCACGGGATGTGGTGGTGACACCCCATCTTACACGGGGTGTGGATGGATGCCTTTAAAAGGGGATTGGACAGATTTATGGAAGTCCATCACAGGTTACAAGGCATGATGGGTATATTCAACCTCCTAGTTTTAGAAGTAGGCTATCTCTGAATGCCAGATGCAAGAGAGTGACAACAGGATACAGGTATCTTGTTGTCTTGTGTGCTGCCTGAGGCATCTGGTGGACCACTGTGACATACAGGAAGCTGGACTAGATGGGCCTTTGACCTGATCCAGTAGGGCTCTTCTTATGTTCGCCGATGACGTGATGACATCATCAAACATCTGGACGTCATTGCCAAACGTCTGACCCCTAAGCCAGCAAAGATTGCTGACCCCTGCTCTAGAGCCTCAAAACCAATAAAGAGTCTTGTAGCACCTTAAAAACTAACCAATTTATTAAAAAAAATTACTCCAGAACCTCAGCTTCTGTATATCTTCTGCTGTGAAGTGGGCAGGACCTGAATTAAGGGTAGTCTCCACTATATTCCCGGGCTTTGAAAAAGATATTCATTAACAAGTGCGAACAGCAGGCTTTAGAGGTCCTGAGGCAAAATCCTGCACTGTTGTGGTCCCCCCACAAGTTTACCAGCAGTTGGTAACAGCTTCCTCCTCCCCCCCACCAGAAGCACCAAAGTGACACAGGATCCTCTGTGGGACACTCCCATTTGTAGATGGGATGCCAAACTCTGCAGCAGCATGAATCTCTTGGCCAATTTGCACCATCCCAACGTGTGTGTGTGTGTGTGTGTGTGTGTGTGTGTGTGTGTGTGTGTGTGTGTGTGTGTGTGTGTGAGAGAGAGAGAGAGAGAGAGAGAGAGAGAGAGAGAGAGTGAGTGTCAGAGAGAGAGAGAGAATTAGCCTAGTGTGGCTGCCCCTAACACTGTCCCTTTCAGCAACACAGAACACTTTCTAAAAGTTGGAATATCCTTTTCAATGGTTGACATTTCTGGCACCTCTCAGTGTAAGTCTCAACTAATACTTCTTTTTGTTCAGAGACCTGCAGAGGACCCTGTATACAAGACTGAAAATGGTAATACTTCATTTTCTTAAGACATCTTCTGATGCAAATTTGTTAGAACAAAGGTAGTGTCATTGTATTGCGTGTCTGGAGATTCACCTACATCACAAACCCTAGTCCCCTCCTCCTGTGGCTGTCATGGAACCCCTCTGGCACAAGAATTCCCATTCCCAAGTAACTCCTAATAGATTAAACACCTGATTAATGTGTGTGCTTCACTGTTCCATTAATGAATGGAACAATTGCCTGTTTTAATTAAATCAGTTGCATTTTTGTTGGCCTTCTTTGATTTGCACCTCCATTACTGATTCACAAGCACGGCCTTCTCTCCTATATAAAAGGTCGCTGGGATGGTGAGGCCTGACAAAGATATCAAGGAACGAGGCAGGCAGCTCAGCTTCCCAGTCTGCTCCTACACTATACCACTACCCTACACAAAGATGCCTCTCCTCTCAGCCTATACCTACCCCCACGTAGTGAAACATTCTGTTCATGTTCTGAGTTGAGCCCAGGAGTGACCAAGCCAGAGGCTTTACACCTAGTCCTGGTGCCTCCAGGCTACAATAATCCCTATCTGTTCCAGTTACACAGGTGGATGGGATTGGTGCGGGAAGGGAGAAGGTCAGGACAAACTCTCCTTTCTTAAGGAAATCCCTGGACTATCTAGCTACACTCAGACAATCAGGTAGCAAGACCTTTGTGTCCTTGAGTTGGATTGATTTAGGTTGTTTTACAGCGCAATCCTGCATAAGGATACATGACCGGGCTAAAGGGCCGGCCGCTGTATCTTATGCCGTTCCTGGGCTGCCCTGGGGTAGCCCAGGAGCACCTCGAGAGAAGGGGACGTTCATCTCCTTCCCCAGGTGGAAGCCGGCTGGGGCTCTATGGACCTCCTCGGATATATGCCAGCTCTGAAACTGGTGTACATCTGGAGTGGGGAAGTAAGGCCAGCCAGGCCCAGGAATGGGCCGAGGATATTGGTGGAGCGTGGTGCCGATATCCCCCCCTCTCGGGCCGGCCAATGGCTCCCCTCCCTCTACACCCCTGCCTGCCCTCCCCCCCACCCCTGCACCGACTGGCGCGGGATTTACCTCCACTGGGGGGTGCCGGGTCCAGAGGGTGGCGGAGTGAGGGCTGCCAGCCTCTGTGCCGATGGCCCTTACTCTAGAGTCGTCACAAACGTGCTTTCTGGCATGTTTGCAACACTTCGGAGTGGCGGAGCACGTGCTCCGCTGCTCCAAAGTTACGGAGGATTGCGCTGTTAATGTACTATTGATATACTAAATGCGATGCATGCTGATGTTCTATGATTTTTTCCCTTTAGTTTTCATTGGTTTTTCCAGAAAACGTGCACGATCTTCACCCTTTCCTTCTCAAATATCTGACTCCCAGTCCTACAGAGGTATGACTTCTTTTACTCTTTTCCACTGTTAGTGCTGTATTTTCACTGAGAGTCAGCTTCATTCAGCTTCTGGTTTGGAACTACATTTTATTGGAATGTTGAACTATTTGCTTTAATTGATTTCAAAGAGACCTAAACATAGTCCATAGTGGATGATGTGTCTCTCTCTGGTGGAAATTGTAAGAATAATATAGTTACCTAATATCTGCCATGCGTTGCTGTCAAAGAAACATATTGATATAACTATATTTACATACTGGTTGTCCTACTTGGGCTGTCCCAGTTGCCTCAGACTGACAGTGCAATCCTATCCTACTTATGCCACCGGTGTAACTCAGCTCAATCCTATCCAATTTACGGCACCGGTGTAACCCAGCGGTGCAGCGAGAACGGGAGGCCCCAGAATGGAAAGGGGATTCAAATCCCCTCCAAAGGGGGATTCAAAGGGGATTTGAATCCCCTTTCCGTTCTGGTGCCGTAAGTTGGATAGGATTGAGCTGAGTTACACCGGTGGCGTAAATTGGATAGGATTGCACTGTGAAAGAAGGAGGGGATTAAGTTTCACCTGGCCCCTCCTCTCATTCCTTTTCACCCTTGGGTTTGTCCTTGCCAGGGAGCTCAGCTGCCAGTTTGCCTTCCTTCTCAGTAGCCCTCCCCCTCCAGCCCATATAATGCCCAGGACCCTTGCAAGGAGTTCTGTGAGTTCTTGGCTATGTGACAGGGACTAACTAGCAATAATAACACTATAGCAATGGCAGCGCTGTTTGCCCAAATGTCCTTGCCCTCCACACCTTACCAGGGCATCGTAGCCAAACCCAACTTCCCAGCTGACTCACCGATGACCAGGAGAGAGCCATGAGTCTGGGTCTGTCAGCTTCTCCCCTAGGGATCCCTGACACTGTTATAATAACATTTGCTAAAATTATGACCTGTAAAGTGCTTTTGTGGAAAATTATAACTTGCTTCTTGGATTTCCAGAAACTGTACTGTCCCAAAAACGAGCAAGATCGTCATCCTTTACTATCCTTCCAAGATTTCCACCATCCCAGCCAGGTAAATGAAAACCAAAGTGAACAGAAATACGTCAAATCAACATAGGGACCAAAATGGTGGTCATAGTAGCTCTCAAGGCTGTTTTGGCTCATTAGGAAATGGCTGTTACTGTGAGAGCCCTGAGAGCATCATTAGGATTAAGTCTGCTCTTCCTGAATTATGGCACAATCCTGTGTAAGTTTCCGCCGGTGGAGTGATGGCTCCGCCGGAGAGGCCATTGCCACTCACTCTGCCCGGGGCTGCAGCCACCGCCAGCGGACTCAAGTAGGTCCTGTGCCTGTCGGGGTAGGGGCGTGGGGAGGGCAGACTGGAATGGTAAGGGAGGGGGCAATTGACCAGCCAGGTCAGGGACGGGGGAGGGATTATAGACGGCATGCTCCGCTGAATTCTATCCCCCATCCCGGGACTGGCCAGCCTTACACCGGCTCTTCGGATTTGCGCTGGCCATTTTGCCAGTGCACAGCCGAGGAAGCCCATTGGGCCTGCTGGGCTCTATCCGAGGGAAAGGGACAAATGTCCCTTTCTCCCGAGGAGTGCTCCAGCTCCGCCAGTGTGGGCCCAAACCTGGCTAGGATGCAGTGGCTGCCTTAGGTGCGCTGTCGCTGCATTCTAAACAGGATTGCATTGTTACTCTGTAATGAGAATGTAAAAACTGTGCATTTAGTTTATCTTCTTTTTTCTATAAATATTGTATCAATATTTATTTATTTATTAAAAATTATATCCCGCCTTTTCCTATGCCGAAAGGCAAATGCCCAAGGCGGCTTACAACAAAGATTAAAATACATAATTTGAAATAATACATAAATTTAAACAATACATAACCATACATCAACAAATTTAAAAACAATATAATCCACTGGGGGGGGGGTGACAGTATGGAGCAGAAAAGCAGCATGGCAGAGCATCTTGAGACACCGGAGGCAGACCACGACCCATCACCCAAATGCTAGATGAAACAAAAAATTTTTGAGCCCTCGCTGAAAGGTCATGAGGGAGGGGGTGGTTCTCAGATCCCCTAGCAGGGAGTTCCACAGTTGTGGCGCCACAGCAGAGAAGGCTCGTCCACGTGTTGCCACTCCCCTAACTTCCGATAGAGGTGGCACTCGCAGGAGAGCCCCCTCAGATGACCTAAGAGAGTGTGCCGGAATGTATGGGAGAAGGCGGTCCCTCAGATATCCTGGACCCAAACCGTGAAGGGCTTTAAAGGTCATTACCAGCACCTTGAACTGGGCCTGGAAACGGATAGGCAGCCAGTGCAGCTGCTGAAGCAGCGGCTCAACAGAGTCAAATCGCCTAGCTCCAGTGACCACCTGGGCCGCTGCATTCTGCACTAATTTCAGCTTCCGAACCGTCTTCAAGGGCAGCCCCACGTAGAGCGCGTTACAGTAATCCAGTCTTGAAGTCACTAAGGCGTGGACCACCATGGTCAGGTCCAATCGACTTAAGTACAGCCGTAGCTGGTGCACCAGCCGAAGCTGGGCAAACGCACCCCTGGCCACAGCCGCCACCTGGCTTTCCAAGGAGCGCTGTGAATCCAGAAGTACTCTCAAGCTGCGCACCCGTTCCTGCAGGGAGAGTGCAACCCCATTCAGAGCAGGCAGATGACTCAGTACCTGCATCGAAGCTTTCCTGACCAGTAGGACCTCTGTCTTTTCTGGATTCAATCTAAACCTGCACAGTGAGACACATATACGGGTTTAGATGCCATGTAATAAAGACTTGTCCTTTACCCGTTCTCCAATACTGCTGACGGATCTCCTGTTCAGGCAGCCGTCACAGGCATAAAAACACGTAAAATCCAAGGTTTTTGCAGACCCCAACGTTTCGCTCCAATCTCGGAGCCTCTTCTGGGGGAAACGAAATCACGAAGATTGCGATGTTGTTGTCCTGGGTTAACATCGCAATCTTCGTGATTTCGTTTCCCCCAGAAGAGGCTCCGAGATCGGAGCGAAACGTTGGGGTCTGCAAAAACCTTGGATTTTACGTGTTTTTATGCCTGTGACGGCTGCCTGAACAGGAGATCCGTCAGCGGTATTGGAGAACGGGTAAAGGACAAGTCTTTATTACATGGCATCTAAACCCGTATATGTGTCTCACTGTGCAGTAATTTCGGGCCATGAAAGTTACAGAAAAAGATTCAATCTAAACCTATTAGTCCTCATCCAGACTCCAACCGCCTCCAGACAGCGCTCCAGGACTTCCACAGCCTCCCTGGAGCGAGATGGCAAGGAGAGATAGAGCTGGGTGTCATCGGCATATTGGTGACCCCAACTCCAAATCCCTGGATGATCTCCCCCAACGGTTTCATGTAGATGTTAAAAAAGCATGGGAGACAGACTAGAAACCTGTGGCACCCCACACTGTAAGGGGCAGGGCGCCGAACAGGCGTCTCCCAGCATCACCATCTGGGGACATTTCTTTTTCCTCTGCCCCATATTCCATCTATTTGCTTGGCAAATAATTTCCAGATAGAATATGGGGCAGAGGAAAAAGTGTTAGCCCCCCTCCATCCTCCCCACGCACCCCAGTTCTAAGCTGGATCAGTTGCTTTCTGTGAAAACAGAAGTATGGGCAGCAGAATACTTTTCCTAATTACTGTGAACAAACATTTATTTTGTAGTTAAAAAGAATAATATATTCATGACATCAACACTACTACAAAGGAGCATGGACATGAAAGCCACAGAAAAAGGTGAGTTTAACCTTTCTCTATAATTAACATCACAACGTAATAAGACCCTCCCCACCCCCTCCCATATGAAGTCTGGAAGTGAAATAAACAGATAAAGTAGGTAACTAGGGGAGACGGCTCTTTCTACCTCATGAAATCCAGACACCTGTGTTGCCTAGTCTGTGAAGGCCATGTAATTGTAGGCTTACCAGATTTCTTGCCAGGACAGAGTGTAGACAGACAAGCTTGCTTCTGAGTAGACATGCCTAGGATTGTGCTCTAAGGTTTAACAAGCTACACCTGCCCACATTCCTTCTCCTAAAGGGCTACACTCTGTCCCAGCAAGAAATCTGGTAAGCCTATCTGTGTGGTATGGATGGCCATTGAATTAGCAGGGGAGGAAGCTGTGCTGGCGCTTGTCAACTTGTGCAGATTCAGTTGCATGCATACCCCTTTAAAGCCATCTTGCAGCTGTGTCCTATAACTCCCTATCAGCACAATGCACTATATGACACCGACTCCTCCCCATAGCAATTTAGCTTAGCCTTACCACTTAGCTTAGAAGTTTGGAACACCTCTGGTTCCAAACTTCCGATTGCCTAAAAACGTTGGGATTTCTCACTTTTTTTAAGTACTAGAAATCTCCAAGGAAAACAGAACAAACACCACCGTGCTAGAAAAAAATTGTTGTTTTAGAAAGCATACCAGTCACCACGCTTGCACCTGGCACATTTTAAGCAGAGCAGCAGTTCTTCAGAAGCAACAATAGTTTTTGGTTTTTAGTGTGTGAGATTTTTCCATCTTCAAAAAACCCACTTAGCACAACTGTCCTGCAGTAGCAATATATCTTCAGTCCTGTAAACCGCATTGAGAACTTCTTGTTAAAACGTGGTTTATAAACCACTAATTGCTAATAGCAACAACAACAATATCCCCTTATTATTTGGAAGTAGATAGTACTGGTGCTGGATTGATGCTAGAGTTGGAATGAATCCCCACCCCCACCCTATATTCTTAAAATTCTCCCCTATGAATTTTCCACATGGTTTGTATTTTACATCAACTTTTGACATCCAGGGGTTCTATAAGGGAGTTCAGCATTTTATAGTATCTGGCAGGTGGTATGCAAAAATGCTTGATGTTGGGGGGGGGGGGGAAGAGTCAGATGATATTTGACAATATTTGCAGTTATACCAGTCAGGTGTGACAACAGACATGCAGAAGCAGTCAGTATTTGATATTTTCTGGCAACTGACATGCCATAGTAATGAATGTGTGACTGGCAACAGAATTTAGGAAAATGTATACTAACTGCAGTCATTCTTTTTTAACCCAAACAGTTGAATTTCTCTTTTTGAGGTCAAACTTCAATTCTGAAATTCAGACAGTGAATTTCAATATTTTAAATTATGTTGTTTGATTTTGAAATGTTGCAATATTTTTCTTCAACTCTAGTTAGGCTTACCAGATCTCCAACCGGGACAGAGTGCTAGACCTTTAGGAGAAGGAATGTGGGCCGGTGTAGCTTGTTAAACCTTAGAGCACAGTCCTAGTCATATCTACTCAGAAGCAAGCCCCATTGTGTTCAGTGGGGCTTGCTTCTGAGTAGACATGCCTAGGATTGTGCTGTAAGGTTTAACAAGCTACACCTGTCCACATTCCTTTTCCTAAAGGTCTAGCACTCTGTCCCGGTTGGAGATCTGGTAAGCCTAACTCTAGTGTACAGCAGTAAGAGAGGTGTAGTTTAAAAAAAAAAATCTGGAAAGACCCGAAAACTACCTAGCTGCAGCAATCCCAGTATGAAAACAAGAGATCCAGTTGTCATTTGTATCATGAAGATTCCATTTGTTCCATGAAACAAGAATTGTTTTAAGGCTGCAATCCTATACACACTTACCTGAGAGTAAGTACCAGTGGACTTGCTTCTGAGTAAACATGTATAGGATTGTGCTATAAGAAATACATGTAAGAAAAAGGTGTGTAACAGGTGGTAACAGTAAAAATTAAAATCTTCCTAACTCTCTGTTTTCAAGGTTTGTCATCAGAACGTGTACAAAAGGAAGTTTTAAGGCCTGCCGTCTTACAGCCACCACAAACTCCTATATGTAGACAAGTAAACAAGGCAGATGTTGAAAATGTTCTGGAGGATAAATATGAAGGAAACACTGAGGTAAAATGAAGTATAATAAATATGGCGTGCATGTTGCTTACTTCCTAGGTGACTAATAATATCTTGTGGAATGGGATTGTATCTCCCAGATGTTTCAAGAAGTGCATCATTAGTTTCTTTGATATCCAATGATGCAAAGAGTGTGGATTTTCCCAGCACACAGATGCAGTGATGGAGAAAGCTTCTTCTGTTAAATTTCTGCCTGTCATACAAAGGCGGGCCATTGCTGGCGCCGCTGGTGCGGGCCACACTGAGTGACGCATTGTCCAGGGGGAGGAGGGGTGATGCGCGGAGGGCCTGTGGTGCCCGCACGGCTGCTGAACTGAAGGTTCCTGCCTTGTACATCTGCACGGGCTGATAAAAACACACACAGGGCCGCTTTCGCCCTGCTCCCAGTTCAGCAAGCTGAGCCCAGAGCAGGCGAAAGCAACCCTGAGTGTGTATTTTTGTCGGAAGTACCATATTTATGGGCGTATAAGACACACTGGCGTATAAGACGCACCTTCCTTTTGGCCCTGGGTTTCAAGAAAAAAAGATTTAAAGAATTTTTAGGCCACTTGGCCACTTACCGCTTGGCTGCTTAATTAGCTAATTTACATAAATTGCACAAAAATACCAGGATCTCTTTTAAAACACACAGCAAGAAGACACATGAACAAAATGCACCAGAACATAAATCCCAAGTACAAAAAACCCCCAGACTCAACTCTTTCCCCCCCAACCCACCCATGCACAGTTTCCAAAGTAAAAAACATTTACCCCAAGTACAACCCCCCCAGATTCAACTCTTTCCCCAACCCACCCATGCACAGTTTCCAAAGTAAACATAAATTCCAAGTACAAAAAAACCCCCAGACTAACTCTTTTCCCCCACCCCACCCCACCCCTGCACAGTTTCCAAAGTAAACAACATAAATCCCAAGTAAAAAAAACCCAGACTCAACTCTTTTCCCCCACCCCACCCGTGCACAGTTTCCAAAGTAAACAACATAAAAGTACAAAAAAAACACCCCAGACTCAACTCTTACCCCACCCCACCCCACCCCACCCCACCTATGCACAGTTTCCAAAGCCTCCCCAACTAGGCCCAGTTCAGAAGCTTACCCAAGTTGCATTCATTCACCATCCGAGGAGAGCTGGGAAGACCACTCCCTCTGCAGCTCAGCTGAACTGAACTGAGGAGCACAGCGCCCTCTGCTGGCTGCTGAGAAGCTCAACTCAGGCACGTGCATAAATTAAACCCGACAAACAGCTGTAGATCGGATAGATTAGTTAGGGAAGAAAGTACAAGGGGGCTCTCCGGCTCTGGAAAAACGAGGTAAGCCTGAAAATGCTTTAAAATGGGCGGGGGGGGGGGGGGAGAAGGGATTTTTTTTAGTATTGGCGTATAAGATGCACCCTACTATTGTGGGTCACAAATTTAGACAAAAAAGTGCGTCTTATACGCCGATAAATATGGTAATTGGCGGTGATGCGATGATGTCATCACATCACTGCCAATTATTTATTTTATTTATTTATTTACAATATTTCTATCCCGCCTTTCTCCCCAAAGGGACCCAAGGCGGCTTACAACAAAAATAAAATACAAAAAATACAAATAGATAATTACTTTTTAAACAGTAAAAAACAGTTAACTAAACTAATAAAAACATCTAAAATTTGATTAAAAATTACATTTAAAACTTCCAGTTACTTCTACTTCTGCACCTGGGGCCTGCTCCAGGCGCCTGAGATGTGACGCCCACCCCTGCTGCTGTGCCATTATTGTCCACCGCTTTGAGCTCTGGGGAAAGCTGCATATAACTCTTTTAAATAAATAAAATGAACGGCACAGGAACCCTGTGGGGGGAAAAGAAGGATGCAGTCCTAGCTATTGTATGGTGGGTGCTTTTAAAATGATGCATCAACTTTCCTTTTGGCCAAGCATGTAGATGATCTTGCCTTGTAGCAGAGGACTGGTTCACATGAACTTTTGGTTGCTTTTGAATCTATAATTCTTGGTGCACTTAGATGAAGTCTGCAAATTTGATTGCATATCCATTGACAGGATGAGTAACATTCTTAGTGAAAGAAACCGTGAAAGATGAGATGATGAAAAGTCCAATTTATCAGCAGCATGGCATGCTAGTAATGTTACAACTTTCTGTTGACCCTGAACCTTTTCATGTCAGTGTATCTGCGTGCTGGGAAAAGCTTCAGGTGTTACATTTCTGTATGCCAATCTTCTGTTAAAGGCACAAAAGCCTCTAAAGCCCATCAAGGGCTTTAAAGTTAAATACCAGCTCCTTGAATTTTGCCTAGAAGCAAACAGGCAGCCAGTGCCAGTGGCCTTGCAGAATCAAACCACCTAGCACCCATTACTACATGGGCCACTGTGTTTTGCACTAACTGCAGTTTCCAGGTAGCCTTCATGGGCAGCCCCACGTAGACTGTGTTACAGTAACCAAGTCATGATGTCACCAGTGCATATAGACCATTGTGGTCAGGTCTGGATGACAGGTATGGATATAGCCGGCACACTAGTCTGACCTGGGCAAAGCCATCATGTGAATAGATTTGCTATTACTCTTGGGGGGAGGGGGGGTAAGCATTATGTTTGTCTTAATACCCAGTAACCCAGTTGGGGATTACAACCTACATTTGTAGCAGTGCTGTGTGTTTTATAGGGAGCAGTGAACAGCAAATGCAGCTCATTTAATGAATTTCTGCATTACATTGTTTTTAGGTGTCTGAAGACCCACATCCCTGGACAGATAGTTCAGAAAAGCCAGCTTTTTTTCTTTACTCTTCAGACTCTAAAGCAATAAGGTAACTTAAGTTGAATCTATTTCCTTTTTTCTGTGAGAAAAATAAGCGTTCACCCAATATTTTATTATTTTACTGACAGCGCAATCCAACTTAACTTTTGTGCCGGTTTAACCAGCGTCGCAGCGAGAACGGGAGGCCCCAGAATGGAAAAGGGATTCAAATCCCCTCCAAAAGAGAAAATCAAAGGGGATTTGAATCCCTTTTCCGTTCTGGGGTCTCCCATTCTCGCTGCGCAGCTGGTTAAACTGGCACAAAAGTTAAGTCGGATTGCGCTGTAACATTAGCACTGCCAGGCTACCGGGGGGTGGGTGGGATAGTTTACGATACACGGTTACGGGGCTTTATGGCGCGTTTACAGCACATGGTGCCTGCCAACCGCGCGCTCCACAGGCACATTGTTACTTGGGATTGGACCGTCAGCCTCATATGTTCAAATATGTGTCTGAGTAAAATCAGATGATTTCAATAGAGCTTACTCAAAGTTAACATATGAGTTTTTAATTGTTTTCTTGCAGAAATCCTGTGTCCTTAATAGCCTGATTCGTGCAGACATTCAGCCAGTAAAGCGGGTCTTCTCCTTTTACCTGCC
This sequence comes from Plestiodon gilberti rubricaudatus, assembly GCA_026170595.1. Taxonomy (NCBI): domain Eukaryota; kingdom Metazoa; phylum Chordata; class Lepidosauria; order Squamata; family Scincidae; genus Plestiodon; species Plestiodon gilberti. The sequence goes on along the minus strand of JANXHW010000002.1, from coordinate 17,685,491 downwards.
TTTGGGAGAACCAATCCCTGGGTGGGGTGGGGTGGGGGGGTTGTAGACTGCATGGGTGACACATGGTGGTGTGGGGGGGGAGGGGACACCACTAGTGGCCAAAATTAATAACATAATGTTGTATATCTTTGGAAAGGTAATATAATGCAGAATGTAATGAAACAAACATTTATGAACTATCTGTATTCTATCAAAAGTTATGGCCAAATAACCAGAAAAGGAAACCACAACTGCCTTGTGTAACAAAAAGTGGATTTCTTTAACTAAAAACTGACCAATGAGACTGATTGTTCGGAGAGCCAATGAAGTGTTGTTATGACACAGCATAGAACAATAAGGTATTGGTATGAGTCAGCTCTCATTTCTATGTCTCAGAGCTAATACTAGAACTCTTGTTCAGTTGTGTGAGTGTCATCAAGTTGGCCACTGGTTTTTTGTTGGTTACGGATTTGTTGGGTGACCTGTACTGCTGTATATTAAAATAAATAAAGTTAATGGGGGTGACACCAACCCAAGTGACACCACTGGGTGACACGATGAACTCTCACACTGGGTGATGGAAACCCTAGTGACTCCTCTGGAGAGAACTGCATTTGTTGAATTTCTGCTTGTCACAAAGCTGTTTAATGCCACAGGAGTACTGCCAGGAAAAAAATGGTAGTTCTAATGTACGCCTACATTTTAAATGGCATGAATAGTGTGATGTGTAATTTTCTGTTTTTGTTGTTATAGCAAGCAGCTTCCAGAAGGCAGACCTTTCTTCATCAGCAGACATTCTGACTTTGTGTTTGGAGAAAATATAGTAGAAAGAGTGTTAGTAAGTGTCAATTATTTTCATCTCATTTTGGAACAATTAATTAACAAAAGCATCTCTGTTAAACTTTTACCCACATCATCTCTTTAGTGATGCGTGTGCCAATTCTTGAAATACTTATATTCATTTTAAGCTCTCCTGAATTTATATGTTTAGCTATTTTCTCTGAGTAGAAGAAGAACTACAAAGCTAATTTTTAATAATTTCTACAATATGTAATGCAAAATTTGGAATACATTTAGTGTGGCCAGAATGATAAATGACAAATTCCGAACTGACTGATTACAAAATTGTCTTGAGTCCTGGATTAGAAGAACTCTAGCTTTTATGAACATTCAAACAATATTTGGTATAACTGTGTAATTAACATGTTCTATTAAAGCTGGGATGTTAGCATACCACTTTCATTCAGCCTTCAACCCACCAAGCATTAAGGGTTGACTAGATTAGGCACTGACTGACAGCTACACCCCTGAACCCTCAGTACTGATGGTAGAACCTAAAGCACCATCAGGAGGCAGGTGCCTTGCACAAGCACTGCATCCCATTGTGTATATCCTGTTGTAATGCAATAAATTCATTATTGATTGTTTTAATGGCTGTATCTCACTGTTTGACATGCTTCTATCTAGTTCAATGTCACGTTCATAATTTATGTAATGCCTTTCTGCAGTTCTGCAACTGTAATGTCTTTCTGCAATTTCTTTCTGCAACTGTAATGTCTTTCTGCAATTTTCCTAGAGGCCTGAGAAAATCTCAGAGGCGGAATCTGAAAGCAAGCCACACAGTGAAAAAGAATCCACATCCACAATGGATTTTCATTCCAATTCTTCACTGGCAGGTAGTTGTTGTTTCTTAGCAACAAATAACATACACTTTACTACTCTGCTTTTTTTCAGGATACTGTATGTGAGATTATTGCCTTCTGGTAAATGAAACATCCTGTTAAGTTCAAAGGTGCTGGAAAGCCAACAGGTTGAGCACCTGTTGTTGTTGATGAGAACAAGTCTAGAAAGCTGCCTTGTCCTGAGTCAGACCACTGGTCCATCTTGCCCAGTATGGTCTGTTTTCACTGACATAGAGAGGTCTTTTGCAACCCTGCTACCTGTCGTCTTAATTCTTTTTTTTAACTGGAGGTGCGGGAGTTGAACCATGGGTTTATATGCATGCAAAGAATCTGCTCCATCACAGAGCTATGGCTCCATAAACCAAAAACCATAATGTACCTAATTATCTCTTAATAAAAGCAATGTTGAGCCAAAGATAGCCTGAAGAGGATTTTTGATTTTGCCAAGGGTAGCCAAGGCATTTTTGATTTTGCAAGACTGTCCTGCTGTAGAGAGGATTTTCTATTATTGTCCCTCTTCTTGTACAGCACCAGTTTTTGCCAAGAATACAACACTTGTTGAATCAGCTGCTGCTTATACTTCTCACAAACCAACACAGAGATGTTTATTAGGTAAAGTTGAAGTTACTACGGGGGAAGAAGCAGAACACAATGTGTTGCAGGTATGTCTTTCCCCAAAGATTTCTTGGTTAACATTTCTATTTTATTTAGAACATAGACTAGGTCCTGATTTAACCTTTCCCATTGCCATCATGGGACTTAAATACTATTACTTTTTTCTGGCTTGGGGCTATTAGTAGGTAGTAAAACTCTTGGTGTTCAGTTCCCATTTTTAAAAAAATAAAATAAATTTTTTTTCTCTTTTTTAAAAAAGAGATCCTTGCATGTGTGTCTCTCCCTCCCTCTCACACTCATAATCACACACACACAGAGTTAAGTAAGACATTTTTTCACATTTAAAGATTAATTACCTAATTAATTAATTGATTAATCCAGTTAATTAGCAGTTAATTAGCAGAGGGTACTTCATAAAATTGGACCGTGATAGGGGGTACCCGGGCCTCCAAAGCAGAGGCGTAACCGCCTCCCTTGGCGCCCGGAGCACGGGGGAGAGGCGCCCCTATAATTAAATAGCGTGCCGCGGCACGCTCTGGAGGGGGGGCGCGCTCCGGGAGGGAGGGGCGCGCTCCAGGAGGGGGCGACCTGGCGAGACCCCCCCAATCGGGAGAGCCGGCTGGGGACGTCTTCCCCGGCCGGCTGCCCGGGGCCTTCTAAGGAAGGCCCGCTGCGCAATTTTTTGCGCATGCTCAGACTGTTACTGAGGGAAAAGGGCAGCCCGAGTCCGACTTGCGGGCGGAGTGGCGGGGCGCCCTTCGGTTGATGGCGCCCGGAGCGCGGTGCTCCACTTGCTCCGCCCTAAATACGCCTCTGCTCCAAAGGTTGAGAACCCCTGCCTTAGAGCACAATCCTAGGCATGTCTACTCAGAAGCAAGCCCCACTGAACACAATGGGGCTTGCTTCTGAGTAGACATGTCTAGGATTGTGCTCTAAGGTTTAACAAGCTACATCTGCCCACATTCCTTCTCCTAATGGTCTAGCACTCTGTCCCGGTTGAAGATCTGGTAAGCCTATCAACAATGATTGTGTGGTATAATCTCATATATTGCCACCTTGACCACATGAAACCACCAGTGTGACCAGGAACACTGCCATGAATCTAAAAAATCCTCGAGTTTGGCTCACTGTTGTCTGAAACGCTTCTCTGTCACCCTGCCAAAAGATAAGGAAATATGTTGTGGTTACTAGGCAATTTTTAGGCCTCCTCTCTAATCGCCTCCAGATTTGGGTCAACAGCGAATTGCTAAAAGAGACAGCACTAGCAGTCGATAAGGGGCAATGCTAGTGCCTAGTTGGTAGAAACTCTGGCAAAGCCCTGCACAGGGTTTTTACCCACTCCCTGCTGCCATATTGTGTGCTACCACTGCCATCGGTACAATGTACTGTCTGTGGAGCAGCCAGGATTGCACATGCATTCCTCTTCAAGAAGTAGTAATTGTGCAATCAGCTGCTTGCAGAGTTGTGGAAACTAAATTAAATCAGCCTCTCCTCTCTTGTCCCTTCTATGTTGATAGGAGTAATTAGTGCTCTTTTGAAGAGGGCTCTATGCCTGCAGCTCTGACTTCTGGATTGGGAAAGGGAACCATGCATGCAATGTGTATCTGTACGCATGAACCATGTGTGTGAGGAAGCAGGCTTGGTTGGTGGAAAGTCCTCTAGATAGATGTGCTGAAGCCTACTCCCTCTTATATATGGGCCCAAGCTGGAGTAAAGTGGTAATTTGTATATTGGGAAGGGAGTGCATGTTTGAATAAGAGACTAGATTTTAGTGTGAAGCCACTCTAGAGAAATGAAAATCCTGACATGAGGAATCATATGCGATAGTGCATCCTAGAAGATCTTTGAAAATTTGGTTATACCCCTGCTCTTCTAGTCAGTGGCGACAGACTTTGAAGGGGTGTTGTGTGGAAAAGAATTTTGGTGATACAGTTTCTCTGCAGTGATTACCGGTAAATAAAAGTGAAAAAAATGTTTTGTTTATTTGTATTCAGTTGTCGTTTCCTTTAAAAACAAAATTACTATATACATATACATGTAGCCATCACAGCATCCTCTCCCCCCTCCAAAGGGGCAGCTTACTGTCCAAGGGGTTGGTAATGGACATTGGTCCATCGGGAGTGATCCTCTGGGACAACAAATTCCTATCGCTTGCCTTTTTATTGTGGGTTAATCAAAAAAGGGGGAAAGGGAATCTACAGATTGGAAGTGGGACCCTTTAGGCCAGCGGTTTTCAACGTTTTTCTTCCTGCAGCACACTTACCAGTGTGTGTTCTCTATGGTCTTTGTCTTCTCTATGTTTTCTCTATGGTCTTCACCTCTTGTGATGTCATCTCCTCCTTCTCAGAGATTCTTCCGGGTTCTGCAGCTCTGTTTCTCGGGCAATTGTCTGTAGTAAAGCATTGTCTGTCCCTCTTCCCTCCTTAGAGCTGGCAGAGGAAGAGGGACAGACAATTCATTACTACAGACAGTTGCCCTAGAAACAGAGCTGCAGAACCTGGAAGAGATTTTCAGCGGTTTTCAACCGCTAAACTCCTGTGGCATACCTGAGGCCCATTTGCAGTACATCAGTGTGCCGTGGCACACTGGTTGAAAACCACTGCTTTAGGCTTTTGGGGTTCCACCACCACTTGTGGCTGCAAAGATTTTCTGGGTTGGCCCAGGAGTTGCCTCCCTCTACACAGCCCAGTATCTCCTCTTTAGGTCGAGTCTTGTTGCTCAGCTCCTGGCAGGGACCAATGGGGGATAGCAGAGGGTCAGGCAGTTCACTAGGGCTCCAGGATCTGTGCAAGGAAGGAATCAGCTTGGGGCATTGCCAAGTCAACAGACCTGCGAGGTCTGGCCTCATCGTCCCTCTCTTCCTCCTTCCTCTCCCCCCCCCCCGCCACCTTGGGACCAGCTCCTTTTAAGGGCTGGTACCAATAGCCTGGGTGGCCAGTGGGTGGCGCAGCGGGTTAAACCGCTGAACCATAAGCTGTCGATCGAAAGGTCGGCAGTTCGATTCCCGCGACGGGGTGAGCGCTCGTTGCTTGGCCAGCTCCTGCCAACCTAGCAGTTCCAAAGCATGTCAATGCGAGTAGATAAATAGGTACCGCTTGCGGGAAGGTAAACAGCGCTCCGTGTTCCAGCTGCATGCTACGCACTGCGGCAAGGAGAGTCATACCGGCCACATGACCACGGAGGTGTCTTCGGACAACGCTGGCTTTTCGGCTTTGAAATGGAGATGAGCAGCACACCCTAGAGTCGGACACGACTGGACTTAATTGTCAGGGGATACCTTTACCTTTTTACCAATTGCCTGGCCCTCTCAGCAGCTGATTGCCATCAGCTGCAGGGCTCACAGCTTCTTCATAGACGCTGGTGCCTGGCAATTATGCCATTATGCCATCTGACTCCTGTGGGCTCTCAGGGCAGCTGGGGCTAAAATATGTTGCCATGTTTAACGTCCGTTTACACTGATTGACAATGTCAATTAAATTTTCCCACCTTAGATCAACTGCAGCCTTTTTTTATTTAATAAAGCATCACTGTCATGGATTGAAAGAGGGAGTGGCTCTCTGAGACTTAATGATACATCCAGCAGTCAATGTGGAATGTTGCAATCAAGACTGGGTAAGAGTAAAGTCATCTAACTCTGACTATTATCCCCATAGGCAATTATTAAAGCAAGAACATGTGCAATTATGGCCAATATTTATTCACAAGTAAAGCATGTTGTTAAAAGGGTTTTAACATTAAAAGGCAGGTCCAGCAGAAAAAAAATCTGTGTATTTTTCAGCACACTGGAATCAAAAGGCTTAAGCACACCTAACTTGGTGCCGCACTGAGGCCAAAATAAGGTTAATGTACCCTTCAGAATCTTTGGCTAAGGCCTAGTCCACGTAGGCAGGAGAATGAATCCTGTGATGGTAGAATGGACTGTACCACTTCAGACAGGGAATGCCACCTTCACATGAAAACTTCACTGCAAGTAAAAACACCCAATGGCGTTGCTGGAGGGGGCCGCGGGTGGGGTGATTACGTGTTTTGCATCATTGCCCCACCCCTCCATCACAGCAGCGCTCCCGGAAAGGCTCCATTTAGACCAGGGAGAGAGAGAACATAAGAAGAGCCTTGCTAGATCAGGCCAAAGGCCCATCTAGTCCAGCTTCCTATATCACACAGTGGCCCCACCAGATGTCTCCGAGAGCACACAGCCAACAAGATAACCTGTTTCCTGTTGTCACTCCCTTGCACCTGGCACAGAGAAAACCTACTTCTAAAGCCAGGAGGTTGCTTATGGCTTGTAACCTGTGATGGTCTTTTCCTCCGTGAATCTATCCAAACCCCTTTTAAAGGCATCTAGGCCAGGTGCCATCACCACATCCTGTAGCAAGGAGTTCCACAGATGAATTACACGCTGGGTAAATAAATATTTTCTTTTGTCCGTTCTAACTCTCCCTCCACTCAATTTTAGTGCATGTCCCCTGGTTCTGGTGTTGTGTGAGAGGGAGAAGAATTTCCCTCTATCCACTCTCTCCATCCCATGCATAATTTTATACGTCTCAATCATGTCCCCCCTCAGGCACCTTTTTTCTAGACTGAAAAGCCCCAAACGCTGTAGCCTTTCCTCATAAGGGAGGTGCTCCAGCCCACGAATCATTCTGGTTGCTCTTTTCTGCACCTTTTCTAATTCAACTATATCCTTTTTGAGGTGCGATGACCAGAACTGGACACAATACTCCAGATATGTCCTTACCATCGATTTGTACAAGGGCATAATGATATTGGCCGTTTTATTCTCAATCCCTTTTTAATGATCCCGAGCATGGAATGAGAGAGAGAGAGAGAGAGAGAGAGAGATTTTAGCTCAATCAACTCACCACATGCTAGTACTCTATTTTACTTGCAGGAAGTTCTTTATGTGGGAAGAACATTCAAAAATTGTGACCCCTCTCCCACTGTAGCCTAAAATGGTACAGTACATTCTACCACCTCGTTCCTTACTCATCAGGTGGAGTTTTTTTTTAATATGACATCGTACATGTTCTAAAGAGGATCACTTGCAGACATACTGAAAGTTCAGGTTATAGTACGTTATTGTTTACTCAGATCACCTGTAGGGAACTGGCAGCCGAGCCACATGTTAGACAGGATCGGGCTGCCCAAGACTTACAATCTAGATATCGACATAAGAGACACAATAAATGGAAGGGGGTGGAGGCTGCAGATAATGTGTGCAATTGTTTCAGTAAAACATACTTAAGCTTACTGCCCAGTCCTATCCCCCCATTACACTGTGGGAACAAGTGTTCCAGTGGCATAACACTTTCGAGCTGTCGCAAATGCGACGTATCAGAGAGTGCAGACTGGCCTCCACTGGAAGCGGTGAGTGGCCGGGTCCGCACAGCGACGGACCAAGGACACCCGCCACAGGTAAGACTATGTAGGGGGTTGGAGGGATGCACATTGGCACCGCTGCATTGCTGCGGAAGGAGTTAGGTAGCATTGGGCTGCAAGTTACATTGGGGAAAGAGGACTAATGTCTGGATAATGTTCTGAAGAAGTGGGAGAGCTATTTACTCCTGTTGAGTAACTGAGTTCTGTATAAGGGTTATGTTGTCCCAAACTGCATTTTATTCTACTACAATGTTCAGTCTGAAAGGAATGCTTATTATTTCCATTTATCTCCTGTCTTTTACTCCCCTTGTTCCCAAGTCACCTGACATATAAGGCAGCTAAGCATATAATCAAAAACAGTAAGCAACATAATATAAACATCAAATATTAAAGAGATAGGGGATTTTCCTAAGGGGAAAATAAAAAACAAATATATTACAGCAGCAGCAGCTATTGGCCATTCATTCCCCCATCCCAAATGCCTGATGAAACAAATGGGTCTTTAGTACCTTCTTAGAGGCAGGGAGAAAGGGGCCTCCTGCAACAGGTAGTTCCACATCTACAAGTGTATAAGCTGCCTGAAGAGGCTTTCAGAGCAACATATAGTCATAATAAAAACATAAAACCAACCAGCATAATAAGAAATATCATAAAAAGGAGCAAAAACACAACATGACAAAAATGCCAATACACCTAAGTCAGCAAAAGGATCGTAGCCACCAACAACAGAGAACATTTTAAAAAGCACTAAAGGACCCCCGAAACAGGAAGATTTCTATTAGCCTTCAAACGGTTAAAAGGTAGGGGGCTAGGCATATCTCCAAAGGAAGGGAGTTCCAAAGTCTGAACACTATGACAAGAAATTCCTGTCCTTCTTATTTACCAACCGTGATTTAGGAGAAGGTAGGACATGAAACAGCCAGCGGGTGGCACAGCGGGTTAAACCGCTGAACCATAAGCTGTCGATCGAAAGGTCAGCAGTTCGATTCCCGCGACGGGGTGAGCGCTCGTTGCTTGGCCAGCTCCTGCCAACCTAGCAGTTCCAAAGCACGTCAATGCGAGTAGATAAATAGGTACCGCTTGCGGGAAGGTAAACAGCGCTCCGTGTTCCAGCTGCATGCTACGCGCTGCGGCAAGGAGAGTCATGCTGGCCACATGACCATGGAGGCGTCTTCGGACAATGCTGGCTCTTCGGCTTTGAAATGGAGATGAGCAGCACACCCTAGAGTCGGACACGACTGGACTTAATTGTCAGGGGATACCTTTACCTTTTTAGGACATGAAACAGTCTCTCCCTGGTAGATATCAGTGGGAGGGCAGGATCATGTAGTAGCAGGAGGTTCATTATTAGGTACACAGGATCATTTGAGCTTTAAAGTGATAGGTAGTACCTTGGTTTGGGCTCAGAAACATATCAGTGTAGATAAAAAAGCAAGACTTGTGTGCTCTGAGTAAATATTGATAGTATCTCTGGCTTACGTATAGAATAATGAGGAAAAACAGACTGAATGCCAACCTAACATGTAGGTCAAGGTAACTAACCACATTCTATTAAATATATACCCCCCCAAAAAGGTAAATATATACAAAATATATACCAAAAAGGTAACTAAAAGACAAAGTCTCACTAACAAATAAAATATGGATATAAATCAAACAGCAACATGAAAAGTTGTAAATGACTTCAAAGTCTCAGTTTAAAAATAAAGGTATAGATACAACAAATTGTCTCTTGTGTACATATATAACATGTAATATTGCAAACTGCCATAAAGCTGTAAATAAACTTTAAATGAACTCAGTGCTGTATATAACAATATTTAACCAAATGCATTTCAACCAATGGTTGTTTTCAGGGGTGGCTAAAATACAAAAGATGATAATGTATTTCCTCCAGGGTACAACAGAGATTCAAACTTGCATATATTCTCATAGGTTCTCCTTGAGTGGCAAAGAGAGATATAAGAAAAGATTTTAGAAAAGATCTTGTTGTTTGATGTTTTAAAACAGCTTTAAAAGCCAATTTAAGGACAGGTAACCAGAGTAACTGAGTTTATTTGGCACTGCTTTAGGTCTCCTACATTAAGAAAGGAGATTTCAATTTCCCTGCATTTCTTTTTAATATTCAGTTTCTCCTGTTTATAGTAATGCGAAATCAAGGAAGTATGAGGCTCATTCTTAACACCAAACTTTGGGCTCAGATGGTCATAGAAAGAGCAAATCGGAAGAGTCTGTGCATCACAGCAACAGACCTGGAGGACTGTTCTATCAAGGTATTTCTAATACAGGTAAGAAGAGAAGGTTTTTAGAAAACAAAACTATAAATAGCACAGGAAGGGGACAGAAACCACAGCAGGAGTGAAGTGCTAAAGCCAACCTACCACCCCCCTCTGCAGAAGCATTGTACCACGTTGCATACCCCCCCAGAACTATTGGTAAAGAATGTGAATAAATAACGGGTCAAAACTGCACATTTGCATTCATGTCTAATTTGATCCTAATTTTTTTAAAAAAGTATTCATTGATGAGGTCCAACACATTTCGATAAATTGTTATCTGGGCACTGTTAAACATCTAGAAACCTGTAGAAACCTGCTAGGGGATTTGAGAACAACCCCCTCCCTCATGACTTTCCGGCGGGGGCTCAAAACGTTTTTGTTTCGTCTGGCGTTTGGGTGATGGGTTGTTGTCTGTCCCCAGTGCCTCAGTATGTTCTGCCTTGCTGTTTTTTTTCTGCTCTACATTGTCATCCCCCAGTGGATTTTATTGTTTTTTTTAATTTACCTTATGTATTGTTTTTAAATTATGTATTTTAACTTGTTGTAAGCCACCTTGGGCATTTGCCTCAGCTTAGGAAAAGGCGGGGTATATATTTCTTAAATAAATAAATAGAAAAGAGACAATTCTGTTGTAAAAGAAGTTCTGAAACTGTGCTTTGATCCTGGTTTGCTTTTTCCCTGACTGTGGTCTGAAGTAAACCAGTTCCCAAGTCTGGGCATAATGTGGAACTGTGGTTAAGTGAAGTACTCTTCTCACACACAATAGGTGTGTGCGTGCATGTGCGTGCGTGCGTGTGCATGTGCACACCTTTCCATTATGTCTGAACTGAGCCAGAGACTAATAGGTATTAAATTCACCAGTCTGTCCATGCTCATACAATCATATGAATGATCCTTCCAACTTGGTACTTTTCTGGTATTAGTCACCATCACACTACCCTCATCTTATGGAGGCTTCCCCTTTGTGATGGGAAGAGTCACACTTGCCATAGTTCTGCAGGAATGCACTGTTTGTGCCTTTAACAACTGTATGCCAGGCAGAATGATGGCGAGTGTGGCTTTCTCCATCACTGTATCTCCATGTTACACCTGTTGAATTTATACCTGCCATGCAGCTGTTAAAAGCATAGAGCTTTACCTTTTCCCTAGGGAAAAAAATGCAATCCTAGTGCTAAATCACAATTGTAAGGCAGTTAAATATATTTTTGAACATTGTGTTCTTAGATTATAAAAATAGATCAATCATTCTCTCAGCCTGGGGCTCCATTCTTTGCAGTAGTTCTGAAATTTCTTTTCAGTTTGCTCAACTGTTTGTTGATGAGCTGGAAAGCGGTACCTAAAGGACATAATACATTTTATGTGTTGCACAGGCAAGCTCCAAAGACACTGGTTCTTTATATGCAGCTATCCACCACCGCCTTATTGCGTTGAGAAGCTTCATGGAGCAAGAATGTGCCACAAACCAGGTGGAACCAGAAACAGAGATTCAACCACCCAATTGTGACAGTGATGATGACGAGAATGACAAAATGACTCGCGAGAGCAATAATGGATCAGGTAATCCGCTTACCCAAACCACCTGGTGTTCTTTGAATGATAGTCCTGCAAGTCCTGAATTTGCTGCTTTCAGGAAATACCTGCAACATGGATGGAGTAATAGCTGTGCTGCAGAAGGTTCCACGGCCTTGCTGCTGCTATGCTTTAGTTTGTAAGCCTGGTTGGGTGTATACATTTTCAGGAGTGGGAGAATCATGAAGTCTGTTTTTTTTTATTTTTTATTTATAAAACATAAAATGAAGGGTAAAGATTTCTCAGGCTCCGTTCCTTTATTGTTCTGTGAATTTGCTCTGCCCTTCATTTCACTGTCCCCACATTCTGGTTGAACTTGGAGAATTTCTCAATTACAGCCCAATCCTAACTTAATCCCCCCCCCCGCCGCCAGTACAGCTGCGCCACTGGAGAGTGCACTGCATTCTGCAGGGGGCCAGTTATGGAGGTCTCCTCCAGGTAAGGGAACATTTGTTCCCCCTTTAGTTAAGCCTCCATTCACCTTAGATCTGCACTAGCTACTTTACTAGTGCAGGTCCGAAGTGAATAAGGAGAGGGAATGGGGGGAAAATAGGACAAGGATATTGGCACAAGTTGCTGCCACCAATATCCACCCTGTTTCACCCACTGTTCCACCCTGTCCCCACCCAGACACTCCCCCGTTCTTCCCCCTCCCTGCCCAGTTCTGGCCCCACCGCTGGCTTACCAGCTCCAGCAGGGGGCAGTGTGTTCCAGTGGCGAGGCTGTGGCAAATACGGTGGCACTCAAAAAATGGCTGCTGGTGCTTCGGAGCAAGGGTGAGGAAGACTAAGGTGCACTGTTGTTTGTGTAATGCCTGCATTGGTGCATGGCTGGGTTGTGCAGACTAGTTCCATGTATTGGAGGGTATTTTCCCACCACCACCACATATTTACACATTGGCTGATCTTTCCCTGCTTTTCCAAGTAAGCCTAGTACTGAAGGAAGGACAACAGGGCTACACTAAAGTCAGTAGACACCTCTGACACTCACCAGATGTTTGGCTAACCCGATTGTCCTTTCCTATTGACCATCTGCCTCTTCTTGTCACTAGGCATGAGCCCCTTTGAAATGAAAAGGAGTTACTCAAGAGTATTGCTAGTAGCAAGGTTATTTTAATTAATAAAAACACCACAGTTTACTCTATCTTTGTTCCCCTTTTCTGTTGTGGTCTAACAACATTCTGGAGATATTTTTCTTCTCTAAACATAAAATGATGGCATGGCAAGCACTTTTGTGAATCTCCCTACATAAACATCCTTCATTAGATGTGAAAGTGTAATCCCTTCTGTTTTTCCCAGGCAGGGAGACAAAATGGGTATAAAACCCCAATAATTTAAACATTTTTTTTAATATTTGCTAAAATGCTTCATTTTAATGCAACAGCCCTGATCCAGGGAAGCACAGGGAATGTAGCAGCTACCATACTTGACTTCTAGAGTCTGACTGGTTATGAAAAACGTGTGTGAGAGATTTGGAAGCAACTTCTAAGTGGCACTGAAGAGGTGGTGTTCACTGGGGGGAGGGAGGCAAAAATGCTCATTGCACATGTGCAGATCTCTTCATGGGTGTAAATAGACTTGCTGGATAAGGGACAAAAAAATGGGGCAATTATTTTTAACAGAATTGAAATTCTTATTTATTGATGTATGCATTTGTGCATGCCCAATGCAATGCAGTAATGCATTTTCTCAAATTTTCACATATGTACAGTTGCAAATACTGTACGTGGTGTGTGTGTGTGTGCGTGTGCGCGCACACATGTGAGTAAGAGAGACGGATTGATTTGTCTTAACCCATCAACATTCAGTGCATTCCTACTTACCTTATAGGAGTCCACAAAATGTGAAGCCTCCCCCCTGCGCCGGAAGTGACGTAGCGGCTGCTGCCATTATTGAGCATACCAAGGCACAGGGAAGGCCAAATCCACCGCTGACGCTCCGCTCGCCCTGATGAACGGGACGATTCGCGCTGCCGCCATCCGCCATGACACCCCCTGGCCCGCCTGCCGCCTGGGACCCAAACCCACTGCCTGGGCGGCCAATGCCCCATCCCTGACGACCCATCACCGGGCTTAATCTCCCTCACAACTCTGTCTGCTCAGCCCGGCCTTTGGCTCCCCTAACTGGGCATGTGGCTTCCATATGTGATTCAGCCTTTTCCTTGTCTGAGTAACGATCTACCTGTTCTTGTGCTTAAGAACAGTAACGATCCACCTGTTCTTGCCTTGGTGCCAATTCTCCTCCTGTATTTCTGGCCTGCCTCTAGTCTTATGTTACTCTCCAGTCTCTGTGATCCTAAATAGCAGGGCTGGGAAAGACCTCTGCCTTTAGAGGTCTGGAGAACTGCTTGCTGTAAGCTGATAGGATAAGGCCGTTTCAAACAACCACATATAGTAGTTTTCATGCTGCAGCAATACAGTAATGTATGAATAGGGGGCAGTATAAAAAGCAGAGAACTGGAAGAAGAAATGGGAAGAAAACGGGAAAAAAGTACTAGACTAGGCAATTCCTGCACAACTTCTGCACACTATATACACTATTTATTTTTATTTTTTTGAACAAGGGGAAAAAAGCCTGAGGGACCTGAAATATGTTTCCTATGTCTTATGGACACTTTCTTGGGAGTAAGCCCTATTGAATGCAGCAAAGATTTGCTTCAAAGTAAATATGCACAGGATTGTGCTGTAACGTTGCTCATGTAAGGCAAGCGCAAAACAAACATGTGCCAAGTAGCTTGGAGAACTGAGCACTGTGTTTTCAAATTGTAAAAATGCCATGAGCTCACCCATTCCCCCACCCCATCTCAAATAATAACTGCTTCAATCAGCATTCATACAGAACATAATCCTTTTTAACAACGATAGTTCTGACAACTCCATGTGACTTTCCAGAGGATCATAAAAGGATACAAAATGTTTACATAGTGGAAGGCAGCATCCAATCCGAGTAAGAGTGCAGGTTTGCAAGTTAGGCAATCGTGTTGACTAGTAAAGACCTCTGACACAAATTTGGTAAAAACAGCTAAAGGTCACTGAGCAATGTCCATGGAGATCACCCTGCTGTGGGACGTTCCATTCATTTTGATGGGCTTCTCAGTGATGGATGTACACAGACTGGCTTGGAACACTAGTAACAGTGGAGTGATATACATTCTGACGGCTTTCACCTCAAATTATGAGGCAAAAAACAAGGATGTTTCAAAACAAGCAAAATATTTAATGCCATGCTAGGGCTGCCAACCTTTTATGAACAGAGGTTCTGTGCCTTTTACTGTTCTGTGACAATCCAAAATGATTAACGGTGCAATCCTGTGTAAGTCTTCAACCGGAGAAGCACTGCTACGCTGGTCTAGGGTGTTGCAAACGTGCTGCGATGCATGTTTGCGGCACCTGGCAAGTAGACAGTGCTGGGGCCGAGGTCAGCGCTGCTCTCCCTGCCCCAGATTGAGTAGATAACCTGGTTCCCTGCCAGACGGCGGCAAAAACACAGAACGGAACATTCCAGGGGGGGCAGAAGTGGCCCTACCCCCCCCGGTGGGAGGGGGCCGCCGCCGCGACACCCCCCACGGACGCCACATGCCCCACCCCTGGGAGGCATGACATAATCATTGCGCGCCGCCGCGTGGAAACACCCCCCCCCCCCGCTTTTTGGCTCCTTTTTGGAGCCAAATGGCACCAGGGAGAGTGGGAGGGCCAAACTTGCAGCCAAGAACGGCTACGAAGAGGAGCCAGCGAAGGGGGGAACGGATCTGGTGGAAGGTGCGCCCCCCCCATGACCCGCCACTTCGGGCCCACCGCCCCAACTGCCCCCACCGTAACAACGCCTCTGGGGGGGGACTGGTTGACCGGGCCCAGGAAGGGGGAGGGATGGGTGGCGGCGGGCCTGGCTGCTGCTACATGGTTTGCTTGAATGTGCATCAGCAAAATAGCTGGCGCAGATTCGAGTAGGCCCATCGGGCCAGCTGGGGCTCTACTTGGGGTAAGAGGATGAATGTCCCCTTACCCCGAGGAGTGCTCCATTTGTGCCTGTGCTGGGTCCTATCTAGATAGGATGCAGTGCAGGCTCTACGCCCCCACTACAGCCTAGCTAGACAGGATTGGGCTGTTCCCCATCAATTCAGTTTCATGTACTGTACCAGGAAAAGTGTCCCCAGTTAATTTTGCCCATTATTTATTTGTTTAGATTTGGAACTCCTGTCTAGAAAGAAAGGGTGGTAACCCAATGTTACCCTTGCATTTCCACACAGATTTTTTGTCAGGGCAAGTTTACATAGCTCAAATTTAATTAATGATGTATTCCTTTATGAATTTGGGAAGACTATACTTAACACACACATTGGGAGGAATTGATGAGATTGAGCGTTTCTCTTCACCTCTGAGTGGCAGCAAAGGCAACAAAGAGCTTTGCCGCACCTTAAGGATTACAGACGTATTGTGCCATAAACGTTTGTGGATTAGAGCCTATGTCATTGGCAGGCAGGCAGGCAGACATGCGCACACGCACACGCACACGCACAGAGGAAACAACCTGTAAACAGTGGAACCAAAAGTCCATGAAATACAAGAGGTACAATCTGCGACATCAACGTAAAGCTCATATGTACGATATACAGTATGAACACAGTGACCAATCCACAGCTGCTGTGATAACATCGTCCTAGCTTTGCTATACTAATTCAACATCTGTAGTAGGAGAGAAAGTCATAGTCTTGACTGAGTCTGAAACAAATAGAATCATAATCATTGGAGTCTTTCTTTTGTTGAAGAGTTGTGACTTTCAGCTGCAGAGTATTCTGGAAAAGGAAATGTTCTCTCACTGGTTTCTGAATTCTTCCATTTTTGATGACAGATTTGTGTTCATTTATTGTTTTTTGCATAGAGATCGACCTATGTAGACAGTAGGAGGACATTGTTGGTAGATGTTGGCATACACAATGTTGAAGGATAAGCAGGTGAATGCAACCCTGGTAGTGTTAGGTCCCATGCCTGACTAGAAACGTATGGCCCAATCCTATCCTTCCCCCCCCCCTGCTGATAAGGCACGTGCTATATAGGGGGGCAGGGCAGGAGGCTTCGGAAGGGAAAGGGGATTAGCATGTAAGGGCCCAATCCTATCCAACTTTCCAGCGCCGATGCAGCAGTGCCAGTGCGGCACACGCTGCATCCTACAGTGGGGGGAGGCAGTCATGGAGGCCTCCTCAAAGTAAGGGAATGTTTTTCTCTTACCTTGGGACTGCATTGCAGCTGCATCGGCGCTAGAAAGTTGGATAGGATTGGGCCCACAGTCTTTGAAATTAATGGAGCAAGTTAGTTGTACCCTGTTGCTTTTAATAGGGTTTTGTTGCAACATTAGCTGGATTGGGGCCAGCATGCATGGAACAGCACAATGATGATATGCAAGAGTGTTCCATCAATCTAAACCTAGTCATGCCTCCTGGCCTCTGGATGTTGACCGACTAGATACCGTATTGTCCCGAGTATAAGACGCACCTGATTATAAGACGCACCCTTAAAGTTCGGTGCTATTAAAAAAATTTAATTAAATCACTGGCATTAAATTGCAACAGCCTGATTATAAGATGCACCCCTAGTTTAAAAACTTAAATTAGGAGAAAAAAATGAGTCTTATACTCAGACCAATACGGTATATACAGATTTTTTCCCCTCATCACTAAAGGTTCCCAGAGAAAACAGCAAGGCCCTTGTCTAGAAACACTCTTAAAAGCATAAACAGTAGTCCTACACTCCATTCAGTGCTGTTGATATTCATAATTCATTTTTAAAGGCAAATTATTCATTGGCTGCAATCCTATACATACTTTCCTGAACGCAGTGGGACTTACTTCTGAGTAGACATGCATAGGATTGTGCTGTTAGTGTAACAGATTGGAGTCGACTCTAGGTCTGAGGGGAACTTGGCAAAGCACCCTCTTATGCTAGCTGTGGTCCTCTGCCCCCAAAGCCTGTTATTGTGGTTTAGCTTGATGGCTTCCATGAGGAGGAGGAAGCTTTATGGTGGGGAGGTTTCCATTTGTGGATGCAAAGATGGAGGGGACTCTGGGCCACATCTCCCATTTGTTGGTGGTATAACCTGGACAGAGGCGTCGCTTCGGTGGTGGCTGTACCGTAAGTTGCGCCCCGTCCTAGTCCAGTTTACAAGCTGGCAGGAGGCGGCCCAGCCCCTTCGCCGTCAGAGCGAATGGCTCCGACGGTGAGGGGGCAGGGCCTCCTCCTGCCAGCTTGTAAACGGGACTAGGATGGGGTGCAACTTACGGTACGGCCACCACCGGAGCGACGCCTCTGAACCTGGAGGAAATGACAAGTTCTTTCGGACTAATGACTTTACTGCTGATCATCTCGGGGACTAGGAGGGTGTCCTTAGCAACTGCCTGAGGGTGCTGACAGCTGACAGGCCCTAACTCTGATCCTGACAAAGCAGTCACAACTGAATTTTATTTATTTAAAAGATCTGTGCCCTTGTGGGAACTCAAGATGTCTCACAGAATAAAGTACAATGAAAACAGTATAATAAAAACAACTAATAACAACCAGACACACTCTAATTAAAAGCACTGTGAAAGCACTTTGAATTGTGCTCAGAAGTGTACAGGCAAATGAAGATGGATTAACAGGGGCATGACATACAGCACAATCCTAACCAACTTTCCAGTGTCAGTGCAGCCGTAATGCAGCCCCGAGGTAAGGGAACAAATGTTCCTTCACTTTGAAGAGGCCTCCATGACTGCCCCTGCCCTGCAAAATGCAGTGTGTGCCCTGTTGGCATGGTTACACTGGCGCTAGAAAGTTGGTTAGGATCGTGCTGATAGTCTCGTGTCCCCTTGCTCCTATAAAGGAGCCTAGTGGCTGCATTCTTTATTGGTTGAACTAGTTGGAGTTTCCATGCAGTCTTTAGAGGCAGCCCCACATAAAACACATTACAGTAGTTCAATCTAGATATTACTAGTGCATGGGTAACCGTAGCTAGGTCTGTCTGATCCAGGAAAGGATGCAGTTGACAAATCACTACACACTTGAGCACCTTGCCCAGAAATGGCAGATTGGAGACTGGTGCATAGTTCTCAAATATATTTAGGGAGCTCTACGGAGGACTTCTTCAGGAAGGGCAGACCACCATGAACTGCAGGGAGACTGCAACCAACCACTCACTCGAGTAACCAAAAAATTGACCTTCCTTCGCACCCATTCGGCTAGTCTTCCCTGGCGGTTTTCACCTGCCAGGATGGACAAGAGTTGAGTGTGCCTATGGACAGACACATGCTTCCAAAGATCCTGTCCATATCCTCAGGCTGTACAACAAGATGAAAAGAATCCAAAGCAATAGGACAAGCTGTTGCAGTGTTAGTAGCAGCAGGACTAATCAAATCAGTGTCCAACAGCCAAATCCTTTCGGGCTAGTTACTGCAGTGGAACAGAGCAGCTGTCATAACAGGCCATACGGCAATGTGCACAGTGCGCCACTGGTGGCCATTTTGGAGCCACTGCCACACATGGCGGCAGTGGCCTGCAGCCACACCTGGCTACCTGTTAAAGAGCAGGTAAGCCAGCATGGGGGGGCAGATTGTGAGCATTCTGGGGGAGAAACCGGGGTGGGGAGGAAGCGGGTGTGGCTTCCTACATACAGTGGCAATGGTGCATGCCGGATCTTATCTCTTTCAAAAACCTCCCCATTCCTTTTCCCTCCTCAGACATATGCCACCAAAATATGTATGTCCGAGGAGACCCATAGGCAGCCCCAGGACTTATGCGGAGGTAAGTAAAAATATTTAAATACAACAAGTAGTAGTTGAATGCAAGTAGTTTTATCTACAGTTTTTTTTCTGAATTCTTTTTCACAAAATACTTGCAACATTTCTTCAGGTGTAGATCCACACCAAGAAATTCCAGAAGATTTTGCTTTCTTTGCAACTTAACAGTATTGCAATTTGTGGTAATTTCCCCCTATTAGCATACTAAGAACAAGGTTCTTTCTAGTATGATTTAAAATTTGATCACACCGGATGTCTCTAATCATCCCTTACCACGCCTAGCAATTACCTCAATGTGAAGTCAAAGCTGTTCTCTGCCTTCTGTAGCGGGTCCTTAGATCGGGCTTGCATGCTGCATGTAGGTCCGCTTGATAATGCTCATAGAATTTGAACGAAACGTTGCCAATAAGCAGATGATTTTAGACAGGTTTTTACTCAAGATTTAAACGTTGAATATTTTATTGTTGTATTTAAACCAATATATTTTTTCACGTGAATTAGCTTGTGTTGCCTGTTTTTTTAAAATCATTTTACAAGTTTTTTGTCATGGCTTTTTCCCCATCCATTTTAAATTGTTCCAAGAAGGTTCTTTCATTCTGCTCATCCTGTCTGTTTCATACATTCATAGGAGGGTCATAGTTTCTCCCAAAACTATAAGCATACAGCTGTTGCTTACTTGCATGTTTATTTAAATACTCCAGTTTCAAATATCACAAATGTCTGTGACATAAATAACATAATTTTTTTTGGGATACTTGTTCTGTGTAAGAGCGGGTGAGTTCTAAGATTGTGGTGGGAAGGTAAAAGAAATAGGATTTGGGTTAGGGAGAGTCATGGAACAAGGGAAGTGAGGGTGGGAAGCTGAAGATGGCCTCAGCCTTGGCCAAGAAGAGAACGGCCCTAGGCAAGTTGCCCAAACCCAAGCAGAAGTTCCAGAAGAAAGCCCTGGAGTGAAGGAATCTGGAAGATTGTGTGGACCCATTAAAAGGGTTTTCAAGCTGCATACAACTAAAGCACATTCCCTGAAAGCACATTCACGATCTTCTTTACAAATTGACTGTTTTCTCCACTGATGACCTCAAAGTTAGTTCTGTAGGTTTGTAACAGAAGCTGGCTGTGCGCACCACTAATTGGCTGGTGTTTGTGATATCATGAACTGACTTCTCACTTCATCCCAAGAGTCATTTTGCAAAGTTAAATAAGGTGGTGCCTTTAAAAAAAATTAAATAACAAATCAAATGTAATTGAATAAACGTATGTGCAATGCTCTTTAAAAAAAGGAGATAGTGATTAAAGTATGTAGAAAGGACATGACTGACCAGTGATAATTGATTTGGAATTCTAATTGTTTGTATATAGTCCATCAGTTACATTGTTAAAGTCAAGCTAACCCCGTGGGAGGAAATCTATTCCAACTCTTGATCCTAATCTGAGCCTAGTGACAAGAAAAGAAAGTTTGGTAGTCAACTGTAACGTCTGATGACTTAAAGAAGAATGTGGTGTGTATGTGAGAAGCTCTCATCACCACTTTATTCTCATCTTCAAATCTTCAGGCTAAACTACATGTTACGTGTTGGACCTTCTTTTTTCTATTGTATTCTTTTTAAAATGGGGGGGGGGGAGCAAAACCTCACCAAGCTGTGTTGGAAACTTGGAGGACTTTAATCTTTGCCCCTTGCCAAGTGCCCATGTGTGCTATTTACAATATGAAAGTAAACCTTCTATAGAAAGTCAGTGTTTTTTTCTCATTGAAGACAGTCCCTGAATTGTCCACATTTCCTCCCTTTGAGCTTATCTCTCCTTCAGCCTGCATCAGAACGATAACTAATATTCTAATAAAATATGGCTCTAATATTAATAGTTGCTTTCATTTACAAGTTTCAAAGAGGAAAGTTCAGAAACCTACCCAGCAGCGGTGCAGTAGCCCAGTGCAATCCTGGATTTGACGGAGCACACTGTCACAGATCCCTCCCCCAGTCTGTGTCCGGCCGACCAATCCCACCCACCCCGGAGTGCCCCATTCCACCCTCCCCATGCCTCTCCGCAGCCAGGCGGAGAATGTACCTGCTCCGGCGGGTGCTCCTTCAGATATGGCCAGGGGAGAGTGCCGCTGGCCTCTGCACTGGCACTGCCTCCTTGCTGGGTGACTCAAATGTGTCTTACAGCACATTTGCAACACCCTATGTCCTAGACAGGATTGGACTGTGAGGGCCTAACTCTATGTACAGCATGTAAATGCATGTATCTGAATCCTATCAGTCTCTCTTTGTCCCCAGAGGGGGAAAAAAACTTCATTAGGTTTAATGATCTGAATTCAGACATTGTATGTCTTACAGAATGCTGATGTTCATTCTGTAAATTAACCGGCGGCTTTACATTCTTTTTCAGATCATTCGCAATGGATTCGCAGACAGCCTGTGGTCTGTTCATGACAATTTACTACCTCTGATCCAAAGTGAAAGAATGGAAAACCTTGTTGAAATACTCTACATGTTCTCACAACATCAGCAATGAGAAGATTACGTGCATTTATGCTATGACTTTGCGGCAAAGCTAATTTTTCAAGGTTGACTTAGAACTAATATTTAAGATTACAGTACATGAAAGATAGACTTTAAGGGTCCCAGTCATCATTCCTTTTCACCCATACAAGAATTTGAAAATAGCTCCAATTCTTTCAGAAACATTTTTTTAAGCGACAGATTTTGGAATGAATTTTAATGGAAAGGACAATTCTAGTCCAGGTTCATTAATTCATCATATTGATGGAACTCATTTATCTATGAATTATTGAAGGTATTATTTCTACATAGATGTATCTACACAATGGCTATCCATAAAAATCTTCACAATATCCACTGTGGACATGGTTGTTATATTTTTTTTGTTAATGTTAAAAGCCTAATTTTCAGCAACTGATATTTCTGCCCCAAATTCTTTGTGCATGGTAGCTTCTTTTAGGTCACCACCTCACCCAACAAAAACAATCTAGGTGTAGAAACAGATACTTGCAGGTCAATATACTATACAGATGCACAAAACCCTGCTTTATGCACACGTCTGTGTGGGAAAAAGACAGCATTTTGCAGCAACTCACTAATACAGTACATGCAGCATGCCTTCTCCCATGGGGTCCCCCACTGCTTTTGCCCTGGGCATCAGTGGGGATAGCAGTCTGCACTGAATTGGGCCAAATATCTACATAGTACATTAAAATAATGTTATTTAAGTAATATTTTCTTTGTAAAATTAACTGTATTATTGGATAGTAATATGCTGCTAGTCTGGTTCTGCTTAAAATTACAACATTAGGAGCTTTGATTCAGACTAATGTGAACATTGGGTTATGGCTCAGGCTTTCAAGTCGGCAGGTAACAAGCCGGTAATCATTGCAAATGTGTTTTGTTAGTCTTTTTGCCTACATTAAATATATACTTATGTAGACAGCTATATATTTTGCATGTGCAAATGGATGCACCAAAAATCCTTCTGAACAATTTGCCTTAGATGTGTGAGCTATCCTACTGCCAAAGGTAATAGCTTTATTATTAACTACCTGCAAACTTAAAAGCTAATACCTTGTTTGCTAAGAATATAACTTTCAGTCTAGCACATACAAAAGTCCAAAGAGTATTCCAAAGCTACTGATACCAATAATTCCATTAGCGACTATTTTTTGAAGAAAGAGGTGTAAGGGCTTAGAAAAATATAGTCTCTAGTGGTATTTATCATTTGCTAATGACTCTCCACCTGGGATAGGGGCTATGTTTGCTGCATTTTCCATATAAAGAATTGAGGCTGTTATCTACGACCCTTTTACCTCTCTACAGTCAATCCTATTAAAAATCAGTTGTCCCTTGGGCAGGGTCAGAATTGGATTTCTTTGAGTCCCCGGACAAGAGACCTCATCTCAGCAAGAGTGTGCTGCTTGTGTGCTACATTTGCCATCCTTACTCCACCCTCCTTGTTGGTCTCCCTTGTCCACGACAGGCAATTTCTCTTGGAATCTTGCAGGTCATGGACATGCCTGTCACTGCCTTAGAGGCGCTGTGTCTCCTCTTCTGCTGCCGTCAAAAGATATTGGAGGAGGCTGATGGTAGATGTACAGGGGTAGCAGTATTCCTGAACTCATCTTGATGCAAGGGCGGCATGACCTGGAACATCGCCTGATGGCATCTCAGGTCTGCCGCCTCTGAGCTACCACCCCCCCCCCAACAAAACCCGTGCTCCTTGCATGTTGCTGTGAAACCCGGAAGCAGGACTTCCAAGTTTCATGGCAGTGTGCGAGGAGCACTGTAAGAGGGGAGTGGGAAGCAGATCATTGAGTGAGCGGGAAGCAGATCATTACGACTTGCATTGGTGTCAAGTTGGAGGGAGGTGGCGGTGGCAGACTCAGGCTGAAATGCAACCTGAATCCACCATACCCTCATAACCCTCACAATCTGCTGTTGATGCAACCCACATCAGGTGGCTGCATGGATGGGCTCCAGCTTCTGCCCTACCTTGCCAGGTATTGGCAGAATTTGTGAATCTAAAGAATAGTGACTTGGTCAAGTTTATCCAGGAATTCTAGAACTGTGCTGGGTTAGAACCATGCTCCACCAAGTTCAACTCATTTCACCAGAGTCTAGTCTAGTCACTACTAGACTATTGGAACAATGTTTCACTCAGCTTTTGATATATAATTGATAAAGTATTAATAATCTACCTACAACAGCTTAGATAGAGATTTATAAAAAGAGTCTGAAAAGGTGCGTTCACACTGAGCAACAGTGTCTTCATCAAACGGTAACCTTCAAAGTCAGACACATATTACATAATGTGTATGAAACAATTGTGAGAGGAGTTTCCCAAACGGCAGTTACAAGGACCATCAAGTTCTCTGTGTTTTTAGACACAAGTATGGTTTTGTGCTTAGCCAAAAATGAACAATTGCAGGAAGAACAGCTGGCTAAAGATGAATCTTGGTAAGATAGAAATGATGCTGTTCAGCTTCTACTCATCTTCCGTGTTAAACTGTTAAGGAAATCCATGGCTTTGGAATCAGTGCATATGGCCACAGAAGCTGAAATAGCAACAGCAAAGACTGCCATTTTACTTTGACCAGATTATACTGTTGTGTCCTTTTCTCGAAACTATCAACTATATTTGACAGGTGACCTCCAGACCTATCTTTGAATAGCCCCTATAAAAGTGCAAAATCATGTGCCATGTAATAAGCTTCAACTGTTTGCAAAGCACAGCAGCCAACCTATTTAGCAACAGGTCATAGTAAGAATGTTGTCCCATACAGTCTCTTTGCACTGTTCACCTCACCTTGTACTCCCAGTCCAATTCAAGGTTTGTAACTCAGCAGTTTTAAGGCCTGCAATAGGTCAAGAATCTGGAGATGTAGCACATTTTCTCTCCTTTAATGGATGATGCACTAGCTCATGGGTGGGGAACCTCCGGCCCGCAGCCCGGATCCGGCCCCTGAGGCCATCAGATCCAGCCCCTGAGGCCATCGGATCCGGCCCCCGGAGAGATTCCTGGGAGGCCGCCCAACCGGCCCCTGGAGGCTCTGCTGGGTCCGCGCGGAGCCTCCAGAGGCCGGAAGAGGGCCTTTGCACGTCCTTCCGGGCCGCCGTCTCGGCCGCTTCTGACCAGGCCCTCGTCGGCGATTTCGCACATGCGTACAACGCCGATGAGGGCAAGCTGCCCTCATCGGCGTTGTACGCATGTGCGAAATCGCCGACGAGGGCCTGGTCAGAAGCGGCCGAGCCGGCGGCCCGGAAGGACGTGCAAAGGCCCTCTCCCAACCTCTGGAGCCTTCGGGCGGTGAGCGTGGAGCCTCCGGAGGCCGATGGGGGGGGCAGGCCCCCCCAAAATAATTAATTAATTCAAAATTGCGGCCAGCCTAATGGCCAGCCCACAAACAAATGTGAAATAGTTTCGGCAGGGAAAAGGTTCCCCGCCCCTGCACTAGCCCATAGACAAGTTTTCTTTATACAAATAATAAAATGGCTAACAAATGTTGGGAAGGCATATGATAGCAGGGTATGTTTCTTTTTATAGGAACCAGAGTATGGCACTTATTCCGATAGGAAGAATACATGTCTGACACATGTTCCTAATCTTATCTCTATTAAATCTTATTTGAGTCATGAGAAGAAAGTAAAATACAAACTTTTCAGTAATATAACATGTACTTAGGGATTTCAATGGAACTTACGGTACCTCTAGAGACATGTTGGGCAATGCAATCCTGTGTAAAGATCCACGGCCGGCCCATATGCTCTTCCTGGGCTGCTCCGGCACAGCACGGGGTCTTCTCGGGGGAAGGAGACGTTTATCCCCTTCCCCCGTGTAGAGCTGGAAGGCCCTAATGGGCCTCCTTGGACGGCCGCCAAGCCTGGGAATGGGGATATCGCGGCTGACATCCCTGCCCCCTCCCGGGCTAGCTCGCCCAATGGCCGCCCGCCCTTGCCGCCCAGACCCCCCGTCCCTACTCCCATCGGAGCAACTGTTATCTTCCTCTGGCAGGAGCAGGTCTGGTCTGCAGTGGAGAGAGGCCTGCCGGTGTCTGCGCCGGTGGGCCTTACTCTCCGGGTGCTGTAAATGTGCTTTATGATGCGTTTACAACACCCTCCACCTGCAGAGCACATGCTCCGCAGGCAGATGCTTACGCAGGATTGCGCCAAAAGTCATTCAAGGCTAGAGATAAAGATATACACACTCAAACAATCATAGCACTATTTATAAGTTCCTGCATTTGTGAAGGCTGTGAAGGAATGCAAATATTTTATTACTTGCTTTTAACAATATGAAAAAAGTTAAAATTCTATGGATAGCATCCTGCCTAGTGCTTCTGCTGTTGGGAACTCCCTTTGTGAAAAGAAGCTCCCTCTGTAAATGAAAGGAGCATTCTGCTCATGCAAGGCATCTCTTGTGTGGATGAAAAACTTATTTTGTGTACAGAGGGAACTTCCATTCATGGAGGGAGTCCTACTAGTGGTAGAAGTACTAGTCAGGATGCTACTCTGTGTAAATGGCCTATGTGACTCCATTAATAGAGCTATACAAATGTGATAAAATTTTGTTTTTAACATCCTGAAGTGTGCTCTTTTAGTAATATTATTGCTTTATATGCAGGTCTTTTAAAAGCTATACTGTATTATATTATCACATAAGTTATCAAAGTATTCCATGTGCAGTATTTTGGATGTTATACAAGAAACAGAAAAGTAAAATCAGATTATGTGTTACACAGTCAATGAACACAATTAAGTATTGGCTTTTATTTTCTGTATTTATCTTCTTCACCACTTTTGGTTTCAAATGTTATGTGGCTTTCTCCCTAAACTTATAGATGATGCTGCATGTCATTTTGAAAAACATTCTTATGTTGCCTATGAATTAGAATTAAAGTAGGTATCGCTCCTTTTCTTCCTTGCTGTAAGCACCGTCCTTCCCTTTCTCTTTACCAGTAATTGAAAGGATTGCTTCAAAATCTGTTGTGGATCTAGACAAAGGGGTACAACAAATGGAGGTTACTGGAATTGTCCGTCCAACTTGTTTTAAAGCCAACTGACTACTCTTCTGTGATCCAGCTTTTTCTTTTTGTTTCATACCAGTGGTCAATTTTTAAATGAACTATGTGCAAATCAACAACGGCTTACATTGTTCTTCCTTTGGGAATGGTATTGCAACTGCAGGAATTCAATGATTCAGCACTAGGCAAGACGATGGTTCCGTGTGGCATCTGAACCAGCCTAGGGGAGCTAGTTACCCTAACAAGTAATGTTTGATCTTTCACACTACATTGGCATGAGTCAAGTTGGTGGCGCCATCTGAGTGGTACAGATTGCCCAAACTCAACCATTATAGCACTAGGGCTGTTGAATTTGTACTTGGTATGTAGCATAGAGATAATCTGAAAGTTAAAAAAAAAATTGGGAATTCAACCACAATGTTTTAACAAGATCAGATTTCTCCACAGATATTATGCATCTTCTACAGTCTTTATATAGTAAATAGTTGGAAGGAGGAAATGACTAATGTAAACATGGTTAATATATGAAGTGCTTGGTGGTTTATGTTAAATTGTTTTGTTTCCCTGGGAACATACATTTGTGGGAAAGAAATCCTCAAAGCATATTTTTAGTCATCATTCCTACAAAAAGACAAAATACAGGGTGTCCATTGGCATAAAAGGAAGAACTGCTTTTCAGTCTGGACAGGTTCTCATATGTTTGCCTCTGAAGATATCTTTGTGGTGTCAAGACACTTTTGCAGAAAACTATATGTAGCCAGGAGTTACATCTAGTATCTTAAGTGATTCTTGACTGTCCTGGAATTAACTGGTAAAAAGCTATGGCAAAAGAAACTAGTATGATTTTTGTTGTTCAGTCATTAAGTCGTGTCCGACCCTTCGTGATCCCATGAACCATATCCCGCCAGGCCTTCCTGTCCTCCACTATCTTCCTGAGTTCGCTCATTTTCATGTTCGTTGCATCGGTGATGCTGTCTAACCATCTCATCCTTTGCCTTACCCTTCTCCTTTTGCCTTCAATCTTTCCCAGCATCAGAGTCTTCTCCAGAGAGTCCTCTCTTCGCATTAGGTGGCCAAAATATTTGAGTTTCAGCCTCAGTACCTGTCCTTCCAGGGAACAGTCAGGGTTGATTTCATTTAGGATTGACTGCTTTAATCTCCTAGCAGTCCAAGGGACTCTCAGGAGTCTTCTCCAGCACCACAGTTCAAAAGCATCTATTCTTTGGCGCTGAGCCTTCCTTATGGTCCAACTCTCGCAACCATACATTGCTACTGGGAACACCATCACCCTGACTATACGAACATTTGTCGGCATGGTGATATCTCTGCTTTTTATTATGCTGTCTAGGTTTGCCATAGCTTTCCTTCCAAGGAGTAAGCGTCTTTTAATTTATCATAAAAAGCAGGTTACTTGGCCAAAACGTAAACGTACTTGTATTGATTTAAAATAATTAAAAACAAAACAACTACACGTTAAAACACGAAGTAACACACGTTTATCATTAAAATCATAATCTAAAATGCAACTTTTTTTTTATCCTATGTGATGTTGCAGCTAGTGGGAGCACACTTGCTTCTCAATTTGTGCACTGCTGCGCCAGCACCCTTAAAAATACTGCAGTCCCATTATGCAAACAGGCTGGTGCTGGAGTGCATTTTAAATTATTCTTGTCGCGGCATATATGTGGAAAACTGTTACAGGGTCAGTGTTGGCCATTCTCATCTGGTTTGGGTTATGGATAGCATAGGATCAATCTGATGGATACAGTGGAGTGGGCGGAAAAGATTTTGCTAGGAGAGTCAAAATTTGGAGATATCCTGAAATAAATTCTTCACTCACATCAAGTGCGAAGTTCCACTCTAATGCATTTGTAGTTAGAAGAGCAATTTCCGTTAAATTTAGCTGGATTTACTTCCAAGTAAATATGGATATGATCGGTCTGGATAGGCAACACCGTTGCTCTGCCTGTCTGAGTCTGTTCTAACTGGAGTAAGGCAGCAGGCTACGGAACAATTATTTGGGAGTAAGCAAAATAATGGCGCAGTGGGTTAAACCACTGAACCATGAGCTGTCGATCGAAAAATCGGCAGTTTGAATCTGCGACAGGGTGAGCTCTCATTGCTTGGCCAGCTCCTGCCAACCTTGCAGTTCCAAAGCATGTTAATGCGAGTAGATAAATAGGTACCGCTTGCGGGAAGGTAAACAGCACTCCGTGTTCCAGCCGCATGCTACGTGCTGCGGCAAGGAGAGTCACGCCGGCCACATGACCACAGAGGCATCTTCGGACAACGCTGGCTCTTCGGCTTTGAAATGGGGATGAGCACCACACGCTATAGTCCGACACGACTGGACTTAATTGTCAGGGGTCACCTTTACCTTTAGCCCCACTGAACATAGTGGGAGTTGCACACGACCGAGCTAGCTGCAAGGCTGCTAGTTTATGCATATTTGCTTGGGAGCAAAGCCCGCTAAACTAACCACAGTGGGGTTTTTAAGCACACACACGACAAGACTTGGCCCGTTTACAGCCGAACCCTATGCATGTTTTCTTGGAAGGAAATCTTACTGACTGCAATGGGATTTACTCCCTAGTGTATCCATAGGATTGCAGCCTTGAACAGGCGATATTAATCCCACCACCTACCTATCTACTGACCGTTCTTTTTCCCTGTAAGGCCAAGTTGGTTACAAAACATCCACTGCCTCCAGCGCATGCGCATACGCTTCATTGGGTCAGAACCCTGTCGACGAACCTCACAGATTACCCAACTTCTGCGCCACCTCGGAGACAGCTGCTTCCGGATTGGTAGACAGCCACGCAGGCGCAGAGAAGACTCGACGTCAAAGCTCGCCTCTATTGGGTCTACCGGACTCAGAACGTGTGGGAGCGGGATCTTTGCTTTGATGGAAGAAAGGGCGGGGGTGAGAAAGAGCGCGAGAGCGAGTAGGGTGTGTGTCTCTGCTGCGGATTGGTGGGGCAAGCGCCACGCTTGCGCAGGACGGCCCTGGCCGTTCCTTTGCTCGGTGCCGCCCCCTCCCCTCGCGCCGGTGGGGTCGGAGCGCCCTGGTGAGGACCGCACGTATCGGGGCTGTGTGGTGTGTGTCAAGCCGCACGCTGATCCGCGTGAGGCGGCGCCGCCGCCGCGGAGGGGAGGCTGTAGCAGCCGTGCCTGCTTCTCTCTCTTTCCCTCGCGGTCTATGACGGCAGTGGCTGGACTCTGAGGAGGACACCCCCGAGTCGGGCTATGACCTGCCTCCCGAGTTACCTGAGTGGCGGCAATCCCTGCGCCGTCCTCCGCGCCCTGCTCAAATCCTCGCGGCGGCAGCAGCAGCAACGGCACCTCTCCTTAACACCCGGCGCCTTTCGCCTGGCCGAGGCGCCCGCCGCCGCCGGGCTGCCCTTGTCGGCGCTGGCGGCACGCCGATCGCCTTCTCCCCCCTCGTCGCGGAGCCTCTGCACAGACGTTTCTACCGAGCTTCCCTCAAAGGCCGACGGCGGCTTCCGCCCTGCACGGGTGGTCGTGGTGACCAAGACGACCCGGTACGAATTCGAACTGCAGCGGTACCGGTTCGCGGGGCTGTCGGAGGAGGACCTCAAACAGTTGGTGAGTGGCGACTTCCTAGGCTTGTATGTACGCCTGAGGTGGTAGAGTCTTCGGTGATTGACAGGACTGCACCACTTTAGGCAGCAGGTGCACAGATATTTACATGCTCTTTTATATATTATTTATAGGCTTACCATATCCAAAGGGGGACAGGGTGCCTACACCTTTAACCATTGTAAAAAGAGGGAATTTGGGCAGGTGCAGCTCATAATTGAAGGGTGCAACAAGCTGCACCTGCCCAAATTCCCTCTTTTTACAATGGTTAAAGGTGTAGGCACCCTGTCCCCCTTTGGATATGGTAAGCCTAATTATTCAGCCTACTGCAGGGAGAAGGGCAAGCTGGCTAGAATCTTTTCCCCTGATGTTCTTGTTTTATGCTAGCATGGAGTCTGATGTGGGAGGGGATTAGAGAAACTGCTGTTTATATACCACTTTTCAACAAAGTGGTCTGCACAACAAAACACAAATGAATGGGTTCCCTGTTCAGAAAGGTTCAGGATCTTAAAAGAAGAAACACTGGCAAAGAAGGCATGTGGGAAAAGTGTTATGCTGGCATGAGTGGGAACAGTTGCTGTCCCCCTGCTTTTGATATAAGGAGCACCACTTAATAAAGTGCCTCTTTGCCCAGTTAGTAGGGTTAGTCCATATAACTGACAATCTAAAGCGTTACAATTCCCAGAAGGGTAAGTGTGTACATCAAAAATAGAATCTCCTGTGAAACCTTAAAACGGTGGTTCTCAAACTGTGGGTCATGACCTACCATTAGAACCAAAAGCTATCCGCTGCCCCCTTAAGGGGCGAGGACAGCATGACGGTGGTGATCTCGGGGATCGCTGCCGCCGCCGAAGTACCCCAAACCACTGTTTTTGTACTCACCGGAGCTTGGGGGGACTTTGGGGAGGCCTGTGCGACCCTCTGCAGGCCTCCCCGATCTTCGGATTGCTGAAAACGGCGATTTTTGTGTGCTTCCAGTTTTTGTGCTGGCGGAAATCTGAGGAAGCCCTTTGGGATCCCCTTCCTCCGAGTTGACCTCCGGGCCGATCCTTGAATGGTGATAGGATCTGGTGGGCGGCCTGGGCTGCCCATCGGATAGTTAGGCAGGATTGCACTGTTACAGGATAGTCCTACTCACACTTACTTAGATGTAACCCACAGAGATGTTCAGTGGAGTTTTCCTCCCAGTAAGTAGGCATAAGATGACAACCACATTGTGATATAAGCTTTTGTGAAGTACAACCCCTAGCTGCCTCTGATGAAGTGGGCTCTTGCCCCAAAAGCTTTGGCCACAGGAAGTCTGATAGTCAAAGTGTACCCCATGATTTCTTGAGTTTTGAAGTGGTATGCTCCATGTAACCACTTAAGCGTTTATTTAAAAGATTTATAACCTGCTTTTCTAGAAGCTCAAAGTGGCGTACAGAAAATAAAGCAATTTAAAATCACTAAAAACAATATATAAAAATACATACAATGATGAAAACCAACTAACGATACGCAGGAGCGGATAAAACATCTAACAACCAAATAAAACCATAAAGTAGCACAAAATAACAAAAAGCTTATTTTTGTTAATAAACCAATCAATAAACTAATGATTATTGAATGGGGTCGCCAGAGGAATCGCCCCAGCACAGTGTCTTTTCTGGTGGCTGTTTGCTGGTGTTCTGCATTTTTTTTTAGATTGTGAGACCTGTGGGGACAGGGAGCCATTTAATCTTTTGATTTTGTCTGTAAACCGCTTTGTACTTTTTGTTGAAAAGTGGTATATAAATACTGTTAATAATAATAATAATAATAATAATAATCCTTCCTCAAAAGCCATTTGGATTCAATGTTTTAAATGTAATTTTTTAATCAATTTTTAGATGTTTTATTAACTTTTTTGCTGTTTAAAAAGTAATTACTGTATTTATTTGTATTTTTTGTATTTTTGTATTTTATTTTTGTGCAAGCCGCCTTGGGTCCCTTTGGGGAGAAAGGCGGGATAGAAATATTGTAAATAAATAAATAAATAAATTGGATTCAGCCATTTCATTTTGCTGCAAGTATGAATCAAGCCTCTACATACACTCTCACGTGGTCTTTTAACACAGGGAAGTAAATGTTATTAGTAGATGTTTTACGCAGTAGATATATCCGTGACTCCACAGAGAACTGTTGTTGCTCATGGAAACTGAGGATCATAGCAAACCTTTTCCATTTTGCTGAGGGTCTTTTCCTGCCCTCCTTTTTTATTATCAGTATTTATGATGACTGAACATATTACAATAGTATGGAACAGGCTGGAATAATACAGGAAAAAAAACCTAATTGCAGCTGGACTGAGGCCGTTCCTCCTTATCCCAGTGGCTATGTAACAACAGCAGGCATGCAAGAGATGGAAGCAGGTGAAGATTTAATCTGTGAGCTGTCCTTGGCTCAACTGAGAAATAAACATGTGTCTGTTATTAAAATGTGAATATTTACTAGAGAATGCTTCTGGAACTGTTTTTTTTTTTTAACTGAGTCTAAATGCCAGAAATTTTGATGGTGTTTGATCTAACTTCACATGTTTTAGATGTGACCTACACCTTTCTGAAGATCCCCCAAGTGATCTTCTGTGGTGAGGGCCAAACTAATTTTTACTTGCAAAATTGAAGATGCCCATCCTTCTTTTCCTGGAAAAGTGTGAAGGCTGTATTTGAACAGAAAATCAGCTGATGTGGAAAACATTCAGCTCAATACACCCCCCCCTCCCCAAAAAAATATCTAGTTTGGTTTTCTTCCCCAATCTCTGCCTCCCCATGGCTGGCTATGACCTCCCTCCCCATCATCTTTTCCATCTATTTAATGAACATTCGCACAGGGAAAATGGTTTTTCAAAGCAGTCTACCTAGTACCAGAGCTTTGTACAACCAAGACTGCTTGACAACACAGTCACGTAATTCGGGAAGGGGCTGTACAGACTTGCATTTCCCTGGTTTCACAGGGAGATGACTGCTAATGCACAAAACCCTCAGTTCTTTGATTATCTAGAGCTTTGGTCACTGAACAAATATTTAACCTCCTGAGAAGTGATAACTATAGGTCAGCGGTTCTCCACCACCGCGACCACCTTCTGCAGCTGCTTCCCTGTCGCGACCCACTGGAATGTTCTCCGAAGGCCTTCATGGACCTCAGAAAGGCCTCCCAACATGACCAGAAGATGCTCCAGCGAAACCCCGGAAGTCACTTCTTGAGGCCCCCGGAGGCCTGCCCAGCGCGATGGGGGAGCAGCTGTAGAAGGTGAGTTGCAACCTGGAAGTAGCCTCCAGTTGCTTCTGTTTGGCTCCAATTTGGAGCCAAGGGTGGGCAGGCGGGCCCAACAGCATTGACCTGTGACCCAACAAGTGGGGTGCGACCCACAGTTTGAGAAATGCTGCTTATAGGTCACTACTGAACCATAGCCAGTCTTGTGGCAGATCTATCCAGTTTTAAGAGCATTCACAATGTATAGTTGCATGCTGCAGATAGAGCATGATGCTGAAACTTGGTCCCACGGAGCAGCACCTGTCCTACACTCTCAGCCATCAACTGATGTTTGAAAATGACTGCTTTTGCTATTGACTTTTCCAGCTAGACCTTTGGCCACACGAAATTACTGTAGTTATACAGGCTATATGTATAGTTGTATAAAAGGGTGGGTTGATTACATTGAGACAATTTAAATTTTAAAATCCAGCAATTGAAATAAAAATCTATTATACAGACAATTCCTAAATAAGATTATGCACATTGGTTGCTATTGCCTTAAAAGTGTACTGATTTAGCATTGCTTGAATCTGACAACCAGGAACATAGAAAGCTGCTTTATACAGAGTCGGACCATTGGTCCATGTAGCTCAGTATTGTCAACACTTTGTGGCAGTGACTCTCTATAAAATTTCAGACGGGGATCTTTCCTGGCCCCATCTGGAGATACTAGGGACTGAACCTGGGATGCAAACACTCTTCCAGTGAGCTACAGTCCCATAAAGCAAGCCTTGTATTCCTTTGTTGCACTGTTTACATTTGCCACATGTTCATTTTTTATTTAGCAAAGAAATTTCTTCAAACTTATTCCCAAATAGGCCCACATCGATGACTGGCAAAGATGTGTTTTCCCACAGCTGTTTTATTTTATTTTACATAAATAAAAAGGCTGTTCATAAGAGGATCATTGATTTCAAGAGATTTAGGACTGAATCCCAACCTTGTGCTTTGAGAATGGAAGCTCCTTTTATTTACCTGTCTAGATGAACTTTAATCCTTTAATCAAACAAGGACAATAAGGACATTTCCTTTTTATCATGTTGAGGTATACTCCTCTGTCTGGTAACTTAACGACTGGGAGATTCAGTGCCCTTGCATTGCAAGGCAAGTTGTATAGACTAACCTGGAAGTAAGTACCATTAAACTCAGTGGGGCTTACTTCTGAGTAGACATGCCTAGGAGTGCACTGTCTCTAAAAACATATATGTGAAGACTGATGGGCTTGAGTGAGTGAAACGTTTGGGTTGTTCTGTAGGTGGAATGGGGCAGTGCTGGAGAATTATGCAGTATAGGAGAAGAAGCAGAAGTGAAACAGAAAGCAGTCCTGAAAAGAAACTTGCTGCTTAAACAGTATAAACACAGTATACATGAAAGCCAGGATGGTGTAGAGCAGTGGTTTCCAAACTGGGACATCACGATGCCCCAGCCGAGCTTGTTACATCCTTAAGGGGAGTGGCGACCCATGGTGACGATGATGGCGCTTCCAGGATTGCGCCACTACTGTGGGAAAAGGTGGGTTTTTTCAGTTCTACCTGGGGGTCTTGCTGGGCCTCTGGAGGATGCGGGGAGCCTGCAGACCCCTCTGCAGGGCTCCCCACACCTCAAAACAGCTCCAGATCACGATCACGACCCACTTCCGATTTTCGAACAAAAAACCACTATTTCCCCACGGCAGCGGTAGCGCGATCCTGGAAGCGCCGTAGCCACCATCCTGCAAATACTTATGCGGGGGTGGGGTGGGGTGGAAGTTGGGAACCTCTGGTGTAGAGGTTCTGGGGTTGGACTTAGACCTGGAAGATCCAGGTTCAAATTCCTGCTCAACCATGAAGCTTCCTGGGTGACCTTGGGCCAGCCACTATCTCTCAGCCTCACCTACCTCACAGAGTTGTAATGAAGACAAAAGGAGGGAACTATGCACACCACCCTGAGCTCCTTTGAGGGAGGTTGGTATAAAAATGTGAAAAATAAATAATAATAAATGCTTTACATATCAACTTACATGTTGTAGTAGCTTGGACAAGTAGCTTGGATCACTGGGAAATATGTGAAATACCAACTGGAAACTTTGATTTAAATCACCAAGGAACAAGATCAATTTAAATTGGACTGCCTTGTGGTTAGTTCTGAGTGCACAGCACATATTCCTGGTTTGAGCGTCTAGTTTTTTTTAGTTGTGCTGAAATTCACAGTCTCTTTCTGATATCTTCCTTGCCTTATCAGAATGCCATTTGAAACTTTTGACCTACATTGCTGTAGGTGGGGCAGCATATATTTCCCTTCCAATTCCGCCTACTTTTGCTTGGAAGCAGTTCTTCAGATGCACTACTGCTTTTGTCTAGACTTCAAAACAACTTGCTTCTGTAAAATAAGTGGCTTGCTATGGAGCAGTACTTTCACACAGTCATCAAAGCTTTGGTTGCTGTGCAGCAGGGCCAAGATTTTGTGTAGGAAATACGGCGCTGTTGAGCTCATACTTGTCATTCTAGTCAGCTTCTTGCTCTGATTCTCACATGGTAGTAGAGGGGATTGTGGTGGCAGCCTTTAAAATGATATAACTACAGTTTGTTTTAATTATGTTACATGTTCCGTGCACAGGCTACCTTGACTGTGCGGGCAGTGGTTTTCAATCAGCGATTTTCATTCCATTCTGATTCTGCTAGATAGCAAAATCACTTCTTTTCCCACAGCCTTAGAAGTTCTCTATACTGATGTGAAACACTTTTATTTATTCAGTTCAGGAAAATAGAAACTAAACTAACACTTTCAAACACTGGTGTAGCCATCTTTGAATCTTTCTGGTGCTATGCTTATGTTCCATAATGTAATAGTCGGCATTCTCACTAGTTTTGTCCTTTCATGCTTTCCTTATCCTATTTCATTCTAGCAGATTAGGAAAGGGAAGTGGTTTTTCACAAACTTACAAGTGGAACATATAATTGGTTACCAAACGTTTTAGCATCAGGACCCACTTTTTAAAATGATACCCTATCAGGACCCACCTAGCTTTATGAGACTTTAAAAAAGGTGATCTAGAAATAAATAAATAAAATATTATTTACAAGTAATGTGTTTATTTGCAAAAGACTCAATCCATTTCTCGTATTGGGGCAACCCTAACGAATAGCCTCAAGGCTTGAGGGGATTAGTTACATGACCTAGCCTTCACCTGCCCCTACAACCTGTCATTGAGGGACTTGGAAAAACGCACACCAGAAAAACATTTCTCAAACATTTATCTCAAGCTTGCAAACTGCACAAGCTTGCAAACTGCAGGAGCTCAGCTGTTTGCAGGGCAATTAGCAGCAATCTGATTTTTGAATAGCCTCAGGGCTTGAGGCAGTTATCTGATCTTCCATCACCCATCACTGGAGGCTCTGTGGGACCCACCAGAAATCGGGTCGCAACCCACCAAGTGGGAACCACAGTTTGAGAAAATGCTGCCTTAACCATTTGGAGTATACTTGTGCTTTGGGAGATTACCGGTATTTCTCCAAAAGCTTAGCCTTTGAAATGGCTGTTGTAGAAAATACTATAGCACATTTGAAATTCACTTATTTTCCTTCTAAGATTATGCTTGCACAGTGATCAGCCAGGACTTCATACAGACATACCTGGAAACAGGAAAGTGAGGTGGGTAGGATAACCTTTTTTTATGCTGCAGGGCAAGTTCTACTTCTGCTCTTGTACTGACATGTGCACCAAAAGCTGATTCTTGCTCACCCCTGTCCTGCTTCAAATGGACTATTGGCTTTGTTTTCTTGGGGGGGGGGGGAAGGTGTTGCACACCTGCATTCAGTCGTACTTTGGTTCGTCATTTTAAAATGTGTTTTAAAATGGGCTCTGGGTGTGAGTGGCTTCATGACTGCCAGTCAGCATTAACTGCTTCTAAAACTAGACAAAGAGGTTCCCCTGAGCCTGATTTTCATGAGATCATCTGTGTGGCACAAGTGCAGCAAACAGCGCTAGAGTACTTCATAACAGGCTCACTACTAAAATTTGTCTTGATGCACCCCAAGGTAGCATTGTGTACTATGAAGTTGACCTTGAGTTTAGTACTTTGCACACTGTTTAACCTGATTTTATGTTGTCTGTCTATCATAGGTTAACTCTGCTCAAATATTCACTTTGTTAGATCTTCAGAACCTAAGAAAATGGATAAAT
This sequence comes from Plestiodon gilberti rubricaudatus, assembly GCA_026170595.1. Taxonomy (NCBI): domain Eukaryota; kingdom Metazoa; phylum Chordata; class Lepidosauria; order Squamata; family Scincidae; genus Plestiodon; species Plestiodon gilberti. The sequence continues at coordinate 17,647,659 of JANXHW010000002.1, read as the reverse complement.
CACCACAAAAGAACAGAAACTTGTATTTACTTAAATTTGAATCTGCATAGCATAGCTGTATGCTAGTTCTACAAAACGTTGCTGGTTCAGTTACTTGTTCTTCTACTCATGTTCCCACTTGAGCTTCTTAAAAGTAGAACACAGGATAGCCTACAGGTGGATTTGTGACTCTTGTACTGTTTTATTTTTCTGGACTTTTGGGAGGAATTCATCACTCTCTGGACATTCTTGACACTATCAGACTGTCTTTGTTTGCACGTACATAGTTCCTGAAAAAAGGTACTGATAATGAGTATTTACATTGTATTCTAACACAACAATCCAAAGGTCAGATTTCTAGAAACATCATCTTCGGATGAAGAAACATTTTTCACTGAACAAAGTTCATTTCATTGTGCAGTTGGGTTGGAGAACTGAACTCTAAAATAGCCATCCACAGAATTCTATGTACCAGTATTGTTGGCCTATATGAATTCAGTTGGTCTACAAATGATTTCCATAGCAGTTCTCAACCCAAGAATATCGCAGTAACAACCCAATCTTATTCAACTTTCCAGTGCTGATGCAGCCCCAAGGTAAGGGGACAAACGTTCCCATATGTTCCGCATATCAGTATGCGGATGACACCCAGCTCTTTCTCTCCTTTCCACCTGACTCCAAGGGGGCGGTCGATGTCCTGAATCGTTGTCTGGAGGCAGTTGGGAGCTGGATGGGGGCTAACAAGCTGAAATTAAATCCTGATAAGACAGAGGTTCTGTTGGTCCAGAAGTCTACGACTCAGGTACTGGATCATCGTCCTGCTCTGAATGGGGTTGTACTCCCTCTGAAGGAGCAGGTCCGCAGCTTGGGGGTCCTCCTGGATGCGCAGCTGCTCCTGGATTCCCAGGTGGCGGCTGTGGCCAGGGGGGCTTTTGCCCAGCTTCGGCTGGTGCGCCAGCTGCGACCGTACCTGGATCGTGCAGACCTGGCCACGGTGACCCATGCTCTAGTGACATCTAGACTAGATTACTGCAATGCGCTCTACGTGGGGCTGCCTTTGAAGACTGTTCGGAAACTGCAACTAGTGCAGAATGCGGCGGCCCGGGTGGTTGCTGGGGCCTGTCGGTTCGACTCAGTCGGACCGTTGCTTCAGCGGCTACACTGGCTGCCGGTTCGTTTCCGGGCACAATTCAAAGTGCTAGTTTTGACTTTTAAAGCCCTTTACGGCTCGGGTCCAGGGTATTTGAGGGACCGCCTCCTTCCTTATAATCCGACCCGTACTCTGAGGTCATCAGGGGGGGCCCTGTTGACCGTGCCGCCACTGACGGAGGTGAGGGGGATGGCGGCGCGGAATAGGGCCTTCTCGGCAGTGGCGCCCCAATTATGGAATTCCCTCCCCCTGGAATTAAGAACGGCTTCCTCCTTAGAGACCTTTCGGCGGGGCCTCAAGACATTTTTATTTAGATCAGCATTTGATGTCTGACATGGTGGGCTGGCTTTTTTACAAATTGCTTTTAACAAATGTGGATGACCCACTGGGGCTGTTTGTTTTAATTGTTTTTAATTATTTTAATTCTTGATTTTAAATGTACTTATGTATTTTAATATTTTTGTTGTAAGCCGCCTTGGTTGCCCTGGTGGGAGAAAGGCGGGGTAAAAATTCTATAAATAAATAAATAAAATAAATAAATATGTTAAGGAGGCCTCTGTGACTGCCCCCCTCCCACTGCAAGATGCAGCACGTCTTGTTGGCATGGCTTCATCAGCGTTGGAAAGTTGGATAGGATTGGGCCCTTACGGCGCAATCCTGCGTAACTTTAGAACAACGGAGTGCGTGTTCCAAAGTGTCGCAAAAGTGCCACAAGGTACTTTTCCGATGACTCAGGAGTAAGTGGTGCCGGTGCAGAGGCTGGCACTGTTCGCTCCGCCGTGTAACTTACTCAACTTCGGCCATCGCAGGTAAGTCCCGCGCCGGTTGGTGGGAGGGTGGGCTGGGGTGGCAAGCAAGGGGGGGCATTGGCCAGCCTGGGCTGGGAGGGGGCAGGGATATTGGTGGCGATATCCCAAGCCCCTTCCCGACCCATGCCAACATTACACCGCTTCCCGGAATGTACGCCAGGCCTGGACCTGGTGTACATCCAAGGAGACCCATAGGTCCCCAGCTCTCTTACACCCGAGGAAGGGAACGAATGTCCCTTTTTTCTGAGATGCCGCCTAGCAGTCCTGGGCAGCTCGCAATGGGCTTAGGATATAGCGGCTGGCCCTTTAGGCCAACCACGTATCTTTACACAGAACTGAGTGGCCCGTCTTGGAATCTTTAATATTAGACTCTCTGGTTTCCTCAATATGGTACATGGCATTCTTATCACAACTGATGTAATATCTTTTCAGACCCACAAGCACCCCTTCTATAGGTGTCCTGTGCCCCAAGGGAACATCAGGATGTGGACTTCCAACTATTCTTTCAGAGCTTTTCCCCTGAGCTTGTTGTGTTTTCATGCCTGGGATATATTCCAGGACTCGCACTAGCCATGAGTAGTAGATATTGGAAAGAGGTGTTTTGGGAGAATTGAAATTCATCAAACTGAGGTGGAAATGGAATTTTTGGAGGTGAAAAATATGGATGCAGCTATGGGGAACTGGCTCTAGCTTCCAATGCCTCTGGTTTTAGATTGCTGTCTTAAAACAGTTGCAAATAGGGTGTTGATGTACAGTGATGAAACTTAATGAAGGAAGAGTTTTTTGAAAATGGTGTATGGCTTGAAGCAGTATAGTTATGAACTTTAATTGAGAATTGTGTTTTTTAAGTTCCACTGGCCATTTCTATGTGTACAGGCTGCACTAGAACTAGACTAATATTTGGTTGAGTTGTGACAATTTAGTTAAGTGGGGCTAAGTTTGAAGGTACATTAGTAACTTTTTTCAAAACTATTGATTTCTGCTGAAGGCAATTTTAACTGTTTGGAGTTTAGTTTTCTGAAATACAACATTCATAGGGTCAATAAATTATACTTAGCAGAACCAAGCCATGTTCATAGTGTAGCATGGAAGTACTTTTATCGAGTTCTTTTTATAGAAGGATTATTGTAGAGATTTATTGCATTAGTTCCATGGCCTCATTTTGTCCTTATACCGTTTTATATAGTTCACTGCTGCGTGGCGGCTTTTCCTGCTTGCCCGCTGCATATACTGTAGTACGTTTTTCTTTGTATTTTTAATGGCTTTTTATTTTCATAGACGGTTGATATGCTTGCATGTATATCTGTCCTAGCAATTCATTATATTTTCCTGTAGTGTTGGGATATAGTGTTGGGATAAATATCATGTCTATTCATTCAGTTTTCTATAGATCATGTGCTAACTCTGAGAGAGGGAGAGCGAGGGAGAGGGGGGGGACTCGGAGTAGCTTAAACTCGGGGACTTCACTGTAGCTTAAACTCTGCAGCACAGATGGTATTTGGCCAATATTCTTTCCACTTAGTCTACTCTAGTACTTGTCAGTATTTTAAGGCCTCACAGAATTAATCAAGTAAATTCTCTAAGCCAAAATTCTGAAGGGCACAGAGAATTACAGTGAAGTACGCTTACTAAAGATGGTAGCATGTGAAAATAGCTGTCCATAAAAAGACATGTACATCACAACTTTGTGTTTTTCTCTTCTGTAAGTTTGCTAATTGTTCTGATATGCTTAGTATTTGTTTTTATTTTTCAGACTTAAGCATGCTAACCCCCACTTTCTACCATGCGATTTGCAAAAATAAATACCCAGTGATCCACAAATATGGTTGTCAGATCACCAAGGCAGCTGAAAATTTAATTTTGGTTAAATTACTGCTGCTGCTGCTACTACTACTACACGGGCATAGAACTCTGTTTTTCAGGCTTCTAGAAACAGGCTAGTTATAAGTATTCTACATCTCATTAACCAAATGGCACCACCATACCTGTCCTCTGTACCACCAGCCCCATCATCAGACAGTAGGTACAGAAGGGATCTGCTTTGACTTTATAGAGCAGGAAGCCAGAAAGAAGAAACACATTGGCTACCGAGCCCAAGCTAATACCGTGTTGTCTTTGTTGTTTACTGTAGCAAACATTGTGTAGAATAGTGGTCTTCACACTGAGGCAAAAACACAAAAGGAAACCAACACTTAACATTGTACATCACTTTTCCTACACTCAAAAGTGGCTAGCAGATTAAAACCAGTGGTTCCCAAATTTACCATGGTCACGGTGCCCTTCTTGCACAGTGTACTGTTGCGGCGGCAGCATCTCCTAGCTCTCCCAGGCGCTGCCATCTTGAATCACGCAAGATTCAAGATGATGGCGCCTGGGAGAGCCAGTAAGGCTGCTGGGGACATCCCTTGGTCCCCTGTGAGATTGCCACAGCGCTTTTAGGTACTGCTGTGCACAGTTTAGGAGCCATTGGATTAAAACAGACTACAGTATTTAAAATTAAAACAGAAATGGCTCATTTCAAACACGTTCTGAAACATTTTTTGCATTTTTTTATGGAAGGTGAAATGAAGAGCAGCTCCACACCTCAACAGAGAGAGCGCTGCAAAGCCTTGGGGCAAACAAAAAAACATAAGAGCCCTGCTGGATCAGGCCAAGAGCTCATCTAGTCCAGATTCCTGTGTCTCGCGTTGGTCCACCAGATGCCTCTGGGAGCGCACAAAACAATAAGATACCTGTACCATGTTTCCACTTCCTTGCATCTGGCATTCAGAGAGAGGTTACTTCTAAAAACTGGAGTTTGCATATAGTCATTGTGACTTGTAACCCGTGATAGATGTTTCCTCCATACCATATATACCCACGTATAAGTTGATTTCATAGATAAGTCGAGGGCACGGTTTAAGCCAAAAATTACGGAATTTGCTATGACCCGTGGATAGGTCAAGAGTAAAACTTAAGGGTGTATGAAATTCTTTTCAAAACAACTTACCATTTTGAAAATGAATTGAAATTCTTTCAAAACAACTTACCAATAATTGTCCTGAAGCAGCAACAGAAATTCTGCAAACAGGAAAAAAGAAAGGTGAAGGAGCTTATGGGAGGCTTATACACGAAGCTTCTAAGAACGGCTACTTGGTGAGGCAGGGGGGATGGACAACCAGGCTGAGAAATGGGACACATGGACGTAGGTTAAAAAGGAGCTATTTTACCTTGCTCTGAAGCAAGGTAAAATAGCTCCATTATTTTTTACCCACCTCCGTGTGTCCCACTTCTAAGCCTGGTCGTCCATTCCCCCACCTCACCAAGCAGCCGTTCTTAGAAGCCTCGTGTATAAGTCGACATAGGTTTTCGGGGTAAATGTTAAGGCGCATTTTTACTTATACACGAGTATATATGGTAAATCTGTCCTACTTTTAAAGACATCTAGGCCAGGTGCCATCACAACATCCTGTGGCAAGGAGTTCCACAGAACACCGTGCTTCTTTCAGCTGCTGTTCTAATTTCATATGTGAATACTCTTACAGCAGGGCCTGACCTAACTGAATGCAAATGGCTTAAGGAATGAAACGGTGAGCAGTGCTCTCTAGTATGTACGTATGCTACTAAGGATCCCACCTGATGTTGTGAGCGGCCTTGTGCCTCCTCTGAGGCCAGAAGCACGGGACAAATATTTTAAAATAATAATAAATAGTAAAAGTAGAAGTTTTGGGGGTGTATCTTTTTTTTTTTTTGCTGCTCTGGAGAATATTGTTTATGAATCAAGTTGGCCTGTCCATAGTTTTATTGTAATATAAATGGAAAGGGATTAACTCTGGCATTGGCTATGTCACATTATTTGAAATCTTTAGTAAGTCAGGATGTAAATGACTAGTCTTTAAATAGAATTATTTCTAAACTGGGGTTTAATGAAATGTTAAATGTGTTTCTAATTCTTTTAACCAGACTCTTAATTTTGAGCAACATTAAGTATATCCCTTGAGAATATTTACTTGTTTTTAATTAGATCAGAAATTTATTGAGAAATTCATTTTCATGCTTCTGACAGTCTGAGTTCTCCATGATCAGTTTCGGTGTTTGCAAGTGCAAAGTTTGTCCAGGCTTAACTGTTTAGTCGTCTTGCAACATTATTTGGTAATATCTGCCAGCTTTACTAAATTGTGGTTTTGTCCTTCACAGCTTGCATTAAAAGGGTCCAATTACAGTGGACTACTAGAACGGCATCGCATTCATACAAAAAATGTGGAGCATGTTGTAGATAGTTTAAGGTAAGGGTATGTATCAAGAATTTTGATTATGAACTGTTTGAAATGACTTGATTAAGCAAGAGTTCTTAGTATGGCAGATTATTCTGATGTTTGCTATCCTAAAAACGCTTTTTATGGCTCTGGTTCAGAAAACCCATTTTAAACACATGAAGAGGATTACATACATGCCACTTGGCTGTTTGCTTCATTTTCTGTTCAATAGCTGCAGCATTGCACCACATGCGCCTTCTATAATTCTTTGGAGTTTCAGAAGCATTTTACCATTCAACAGGATATTTGGCCTGCTTTTTTGAAAAAAAAAAAGCAAAAAGGACTATCTGTATGTGGTTCTCTGAATTGGGCCACTGTATTCTCAAATCTTTTAGTATTTATTCAGCTGAATTGTCTTCCTGAATTTTTGTCCAGTAGGATATATTTTGCAGTATCATTCTAACATGAGTCAGATCTCAGTTGAATAACATAGCAACAGCCATGAACTATAAATTAGACCACAATTTTTGGTGTAAATCCAATGATACCAAGTGAGCTTACTTCTTAGCCAACAATCCCCCCTCCCCCAATGTTGTTTGATGTGTGATCCTGTTGCTCACATCTAGCAGGGGAATGAGGTGGGTAGAAAACATTGCACAAAATCCTCTTGTGTAAAAATAAATTGAGACCTTTCAAGGAACTAGTAACTACATCATGATGTAAGGTATACTGTAGAATATACAGTGTAAATAACTTTCATGGGTCTAATTTTCAGCAGGCTACTCCATTTATACTCATTCCTAGTATTCAAAGTTAACTTGTTTTTCTGCTTTCCCCTTCCCAGGGGACAGTCTTTAACTTGAATAAACTAGCTTTTTAACTTTAATGCTTACATTCCTTCAGCCCTGAAACGTGAATAAGCATTTGCATTTCCATAAATCTTCTAGGAATGAAAAGATTGAGGTCCGTCTTGTGAAACGCAGAGAATATGATGAAGAGACTGTTCAGTGGGCAGATGCTATTGTAGCAGCAGGAGGTATTAACTTGTGAGTGGGGAAGGGTATTTTGAGTTAATAGTATCCATTCAAGTTTACTGTAACCTTTGTTGTTGTTGTTGTTCAGTCGTTAAGTCGTGTCCCACCCTTCGTGATCCCATGAACCATACCACTCCAGGCTTTCCTGTCCTCCACTACCTTCCTGAGTTCGCTCATTTTCATGTTCGTTGCATCGGTGATGCTGTCTAACCATCTCATCCTTTGCCTTCCCCTTCTCCTTTTGCCTTCAATCTTTCCCAGCATCAGAGTCTTCTCCAGAGACTCCTCTCTTCACATTAGGTGGCCAAAATATTTGAGCTTCAGCCTCAGTACCTGTCCTTCCAGGGAACAGTCAGGGTTGATTTCATTTAGGATTGACTGATTTGATCTCCTAGCAGTCCAAGGAACTCTCAGGAGTCTTCTCCAGCACCACAGTTCAAAAGCATTTATTCTTTGGCGCTCAGCCTTCCTTATGGTCCAACTCTCGCAACCATACATTGCTACTGGGAACACCATCGCACTGACTATGCAAACTTTTGTTGGCATGGTGATATCTCTGCTTTTTATTATGCTAAATTTGCCATAGCTTTCCTTCCAAGGAGTAAGCGTCTTTTAATTGCATGGCTGCTGTCTCCGTCTGCAGTGATCTTGGAACCCAAAAAAGTAAAATCTGTTACTGCTTCCATTTCCGCCTCTTCTATTTGCCAGGAATTGATGGGACCAGATGCCATGATCTTAGTTTTATTAATGTTGAGTTTCAAGCCAACTTTTGCACTCTCCTCTTTCACTCTCATCAAGAGACTCTTTAGTTCTTCACTTTCTGCCATTAGGGTGGTTTACGGAGAACTATTTGACTGGTCCACAAACAAATTTAGGCTGAAATAGCCAGATAACATTGAGTTAGTGTTAATGTCTGTGTGTTTAAACAAATCTTAATGCTAGAATTCAGTTGGCATAATTTTTGCCAGTTAAAGCCTGGCTTCACTGCTTGGGAGCATGCATTGCCTTAAGGGCTTGTTTATGCTCCTGTTTCCCAGAATGGAAGTTTTCTTGTTTTCTGCCCAAAGTTATGCTGTTAGTTTGAGCACAAAATACAGAAGACACCTATCAGCTAAATTATTCTATTAGCCTGCTGAAATGTAAACAGGTTTCTGTAAAGGAGAGTTCTTTACAGAAGATTTTTTACATCTGTATCATTTATTAAAAGTTTATATTTTAAGGTAGTATGTTGTTTAAGCACTAAATATACAAGTTAAGAAAAATGACATATTGTTTCTGAAACATATAGAAGAGCTGTTCAATTAGGCTCTCCATACATCTAATTTTCATTTCTTTATAGGGAGAATTACATTTTTTAGTGTAGTTTTGCCTGTCTGTTTTTAATACTTCAGTTTGGAGTACTTAAATGTTTTTATGTAAAAGCAATCTGTTCTCAAACCATGTATTCTATCTAGGTGATGGCACTATGCTTTTGGCAGCCAGTAAGGTGTTGGACCGATTAAAACCAGTTATTGGAGTAAACACAGACCCAGATAGGTGAGCTGAGATTCACAGTTATTGTAGTGTTGTAAGCTACAACACCGTCTAGTTGTGATCCGAGTACCATAAACACGTATGGCACAGTCCTATCTGGCTGCTAGGCCGGCATAGGACCTCTGCGCCGGCCCAGGACTGTTGCAAAAGCTACCGTAAGGCTTTTGCCTGTGCAGCTAAGCCTAGGACGGTGCAGAGGCCTGTGCCAGCCTCTTTGGGCCAGATCCCGACGGCGTGCAGCTGGGCCGCGTGGCACAGGAGCGGGCATTCCAGGGACGTTTTGGGGCTGGGGAGGGCGGATCGGGTCTGGAAGAGGGTGGGATCGGGCAGCAGCAGCATACGCCATATCCTACCCCCCTCTCAGGCCTGTTTCACCCAACACGGGCAGCCTTAATTTGCGCCACCGAAATAGCAGGTGCAGATCCGAGGAAGCTTATTGTGGGGGCTGGGGCTTTACCTAGGGTAAGGAAACAAAAGTTCCCTTACCCTGAGGAGATTTCCATCCCTGCCTACTCTACTCAGGATATAGCATTGCCAGTGGTGGCATAACTGAATCACTGAGCAGAGCATAGGATAGGATTGGGTTGCCCATCAGTTTCCTATTGTTACCACGAGTGAAACTTCTTTCTTAATACTTGACAATATTTGTTATGCACGCACATATGTAGCACATTTTCTAGTAGCTTTTTCTTAAAATTGATGACTTTATGTGACTTCTGCAGTGTATCCAGGAATACCGTTTTTCAAAAATTAAATCAGGGGTTCTTAATCCCTTTCCGGCCAGGTACCACTTCCAGCACCACTCTCCTGATGCGTACCACTGGAAATGACTTGCAATGACATCATTGCCAGTTACTTCTGGGTTTTCAGAGCCCAGAAAATGCAGGTAGGAGGTTCTGGGCAGGTGGGAGGGCCCTTCTCTGTGTTCCCGAGAGGCTTGGCCAAAGGCGAGAGCCTCTCAGGAGCAAAAACTTGGCACCAAAAGTGCTGTGTCGGAGCGGGGTTCCGGTGGGCCGGCAGTCGAGTACCACCAGCAATCAGCTGAGGTACCACTGGTGATATGAGTGGTTGAGAACCCCTGGATTAAATGAATAATAGTAAGAATCTTCTCACTTCTGTGTGTTTCCTGTTAATCCTAGATCTTGCCTAGAGATTAATTGATCGATAATTGTGTGACATGCTGAACATCACTATAGGTTTATAAGTTTTCTTATTTAAAGTCTTAGATGTTAAATATAAGACAAAGTATTTCACAAGAACTGCCTTTCATTTGATCTTTAAAAGATTTGCTGTTTCAATTTTCTGGTTTCATATATAATACAGGGTTATTCAAACAGGATGGTGCAAAAATACAGCTGATTTATTCTTAAATGAACTGACATACCACAACCATCATGACATGAAAAGATGGAAAAACTGTCCATGTTTCATATGCACATTACAAATATTCAATGTGGGCACATGTGTAGCTACAATGGGGGAAGAGGGGACAAATGCCCAGGATGGCAGCTGCAATCTCCTCACGAGGAGACCACGGCTGTCCCCCCCCCCCCATTGTAGCTACGCATGTGCCCACATTGAACATTTGTAATGTGCATGTGAAATATGGATAGTTTTTCTGTCTTTTCATGTCATGATGGTTGTGGTATGTCAGTTCATTTAAGAATAAATCAGCTGTACTTTTACACCATCCTGTTTGAATAACCCTGTATTAATCGTAGTTATTCTATTGACTCATTTAATTGTATATCCAGATACTAGCCATCGTGACTATCTAGATATACAATTAAATGAGCCAAGAAAATAACTTGTGACTAGTAAGTAGCCAGTGAAAGACCCTGTCCTCCATGAATTTATTCAATGTCCTCTTAAAGTAATTCAGGGTAGTGGCCATCACAACATCTTATAGCAACAAATTCCACAAGCTAATTACTTGCTGTGTGAAGAAGCACCCCCTTTTGGCTGTCCTAAATTTCCTGCCAATTAGTTTCAGACTTTTCAACAAGAAGTTTTGGAAATAGTCCCTTGGCTCATTTAGTGGCCTGTGGCAAATAGTTGACAAATGTGCAGTGTTCGGCTGCTTTTAAGCCAATGATAGTTATCCAGGTAGAAATATGTTAATGTAATCCAGTATCTTATTACTCCTTTTTAGAAAGGATAGGAGGGAACAAATCTCTTCCTGAATGAAGTAGAAGAGTATTCCGATGTTAGACAATATTCTCATACTTGAATTTATTACATTTTATATTCAGATCTGAAGGCCATTTGTGCTTGCCTGTACGGTATACACACTCATTTCCTGATGCCTTACAGAAACTCTATCGTGGTGAGTTCAGGTAAGAGTTTGCATATATTGAAAGGTAGTTGTTGAAGTTTAAGCTTTATACTTAAAATAAGCTTTGTACTTAAAATAATCACTGAACTTCTAGAACAGATCTGAAGACTGTGCAAAATAGTGCTTTATCTGCAATTTTGTGCACTCTTACACATACGGAAGTCTGATTACAATGAAATGTCAAGAATTGGTGGTCAGAACCACAACTTTATGATTATTAGTATAATGCAGCTTGTAGTTGAGCTGCAGGAGAGAGCCTTTCGGAAAATAGTAAGTTCTGTACGATAAATCAAATTTACTTTTGCAAGTTGTTCTATGCAATAGTGGTGAATTCCTCTCTTTTATTTCCCAGTCACTTGCCTCACACTTAGTTTTACCAGTCAGTTGGGTTAGGAGAAGATCAGAAAAACATTCCTAACTTTGAGATTGGGTTCTAGTTGTGCTGCAAGTTAAGCATTTCTTCTTGAAGCCTCTGGCAGTTCGAATGAAGTGGGTGGAAGCACTGGCGTTGCTAGAGGTGGGGCGGAACGGTAAGTCTTGCACAGCAGTAACCACTCTGTTCCATGATGGCCCCGCCCACTCGCCATCGGAACCAGTCCAAGCGGTGAAGGCAACGCGCAGGAGACTCCCTGAATGTTGCCTTCGCCGCTTGGACTGGTTGCAACACCATGGAACGGAGCGGTTATTGCTGTGCAAGACTTACCATTCCACCCCACCTCTAGCAACACCAGTGGGTGGAAGAGCCTTGTGAGGGGAAAAAATGCTGCTTACTCGGGTGCCCCATTACAGAAAGGGTCCAGCAACAAAGTTTTACTTTATATGCATCTTTGTTGGGGCAAATCTCACTGGACTCCATGAGTTTACTTCAGAGCAGTTTCTGACTCTCACTATTAGTTCCTGTAACCTGAACACCAGTCTTTCTCCCTGTTATTTTTTTCCTCTCTCGGTTCAGTTTGGGAAACTCTTGTTTTTCAATTTTCCCCTTCTTTCTTTCTGATTAAAATATTGCAAGATCTGTTCGTTCTCTGATTTTGTGTCTTTTTCAATGTGAAATGGTGGGAGACCTGTACGTACTTAATTTGTCTCTCTCCGTATGGTTGAAATCCTGCCAGGATATGTCATTTCACAGGATGGACCTGTGAAATGAACAGTGATGCCTCTTTAGGAAAACAGACTTGCTCACTTTAACCTTAAAGTTCCTGGTGCAGCAAATGCAGTGCATACTGAAATGGAAATGTGCGAGCCTCACATGTGCCGTCTGCCTGTATAGTTTTGGGGCTCTTTTGTCCCTCTAGGTTTTTTTCTGGGATAATTGTGAAACTGCAAACATCTGAAGTCCAGTGATGACTTAGAAACCTCCCTTTTCTTTGTGGGTAGGCCGTTTTGGCTACAATCCAATCAGCATACAAGTTCCAAGTCATTCTTTATTTACTCTGGATTGTTTTGCAGTTGGCAGCTCTTTGCTAAACAGACTGGTGAAAGTCTGAATTTGGGGCTTATCTTCCGTTATCCATGGATATGCATAATACGTCTTTCCTTGTGGAATTATTGGAGGACAAATCTATTAATGTTTGAGTGGGACTGAGTACAGTGATTGATTCCTGCATATATGCAACCAGATGGAAGGATATTTGTTGTAATCCTTTGAAATCTCTGCATGTGGTGCTGCATAGACATGTTGTAGGCAAGCAGCTGAGTAAAACGAGATATTTCTGATAATGACCACCATATCATAGCTATGGCAAATGGGTGGAATCTGCTAGGGAATATACAGCAAGGCAAGTTCTGGACAAGTTTGTGTTTGTGGTTGTTGACAGGGTTTGTTCTCTGTGTAAGAATAAAAAGCCTTTTATTTTTGAGGAATAAGATGTGGGAGGGACATAACATCTTAAAAATCTTGAACCGCAAAATTCTGTAGCTTTATAATCAAAATAATGGAATAGGAAAGATGTAGTAGTTTAGGCAAACTTGTTTAAAATGCAAGTTTTAAAATCTACAAATTATTCAGTAGACATTGTTTATAAGCAAAAATAAAATCAACAGCTTAATTGCTGTGTACAACACTTATGAAATCCACAAAGTGTTCTTTGGTAACATACAGTCATGCAGTTAGTGTGATCTATGAAGTCCTTGCTAGCATTCTTAGCTATTTGTTCTTAACAGAACCAAATAATTTGTGTTTGTTAAAATATTAGGCATTATATAAAATGAACAGAAAGCCACAGAACATTTGATGAAGAATAATAGAAAAAAATTGTGATTATGGGACACAGGAATGCCAGTTCTAGGAAGTGGTTCTGTAAACCAAAATTAGGTTGTAGTAGTAGTTTCTCTTTTCAATAGTCTCAAAAGACTACTAAAACCAGTAGTTAACAGTTTGGGGGGAGTCCTTTAATTGTGCGACATCTGAATTTTTTCTCTGGCTAAGCAGCAGTAAACTAAAATGCCCAAATATTCTGAATTTTGTTCTCCATTCCAGCTCTGAAGAGCTAGGAACAGCAACTCGCCTCTTGTGAATACTTAATTTTGACCATTTCCAGGAGGTCTCATTTTGCCTGATATAATTAGGATAGTGCATGATACTATTTTTCTATCATCTTCTAAACTTGTATGGATTACAATTAAACTATTTTTTACAACGCTGATGAATTTAATGATCTGTATGCAGTTTTTCAGGGTAACATCCATGTATTACTGACTCATTACAACATATCTGTTTCAATTATTTTCACCCTTGTGCTATCCTCTAATTCCGTTTTAAGATGGCAGTGGCGGCAGCGAACTCGGTTGTACCTCGAAGGGACTGGTATTAACCCTGTCCCTGTTGACTTGCATGAACAACAGCTAAGTCAAGAACAGCATAGCAGAGCCCATGTTAATGAAAGACTTCAGGATCAAAGTAAGTACAGTTTCTATCCTGAAATGTAATCGGCTCAGCCTGATATGCAGTAGTCTCGGAGTGGAGTCATATCTTAAAGCACATGATTCAGGTCAGTTGAGTAGAAGAAACATCATAATGGAAGCCAAATGTACTCAAACAGATTGTTAGGGGCAGGAGTCTTGAATAAACTAGCAGAATGTCTTTACATCTACAGAAAAAAGACAGCAGCCCTTCCCACCTCCAGTAAAAAAATTCTGAATGAAGGGATGGGTCATAGCTCAGTGGTATAGCACATGTTTTGCATACAAAAGGTCCCAGTTTAATCCCTGGCTTTCCAGGTAGGGTGGGAAAGGGCACCATCTGAAAGTGTGGAGAGTCACTGTACATCAATGTACACAATACTGAGCCAGATGGACCAAAGGTCTAACTTGATAGAAGGCAGCTATAAATCTTGTCTATTCTGGAGAAGCTTATCCTCTTAGGATGTATTTTTCTGTATCTTCAGGGTCTCAAATTTCTGAACCACATCTTTTGCCAGTGAGATCATTAAATGAAGTCTTTATTGGCGAATCTTTGTCATCCAGGTATGCTAAACACGTACTCGCTAGCCTTATATTTGACACAACCTGAAAACTTCTATACTGTAATCATGCTTTAGGTCTTTGCTTCTGTATTAATTTATGCAAATATATTCAGGCTTAATTACTGGAGCCGAATTTTACACTTCTGCCAGCTCCCAAATCTGTGAGAAGTCATATTTTGTTTTTGGCTTTCATGCTTCCAGAGCATCTTTCCTTCTTCCTTTTGGAAGAATTGACCAGTTATTCCCTTTTTTTATGAGTTCCTAGTGGATTTTGTTTAACATATCACTACCATCTCTAGTATGTCCAGCATCATGCATATTTTCGTTCTGAAGTTGTGGTGTCCCTTTGTTTAATCTTTGTCACAGAACTCCAAGCTTCTGTCTTTATCTGCATCTCTTAAGGGCTATAAGTAGTACAATAGTGTATGTATGTTGACTATTGGATAGGACCGCTTGCATCTTAGACACAGAGATGTGATGCCTAGTGAGGAAGTGTGGGTTTTTTTTTTTTACGCTATATATAGATATACATGGTAAACTTCAGTGTGTCAGCCTTAACTCTGTCTTGCTTCACTTCTCCGTACTTTTAAATACATGGCCCATGTATGTTTTGCGTAGGAAAGAATCAAAGTATCAGAGTTAAGGCTGAACTCATTGTCTCCCTTTAACTCACAAGATGAAGTATACAAGTGGAGGGGGAGAAATCCCTTGCCTTTTTGGAGGGAATTTGAATATATATCATTCTCTAGGAAATGCAATGCTACCAGTTTCCTCAAATAGGGATGCTGAAAGAATTTGGATAGTGCGAAGACCCAACTTTGGGTAGTATTCACAGTCTATGCTTGTGTAACAACCACTTTCCCTGGCAGGCCCTCCTTACAAAAGCCACTGAGCCCCCTGTCCCTCAGCAGTAGCATGGAAACAATCACTGTTGCACTAGAAAAGTCTAAAAGGCTTTCAAAATGGCTTGCTAACTTACTAACAATTTGCTGTAATTTTGAAACTTGATGAAAAACTACCAATCAGAAATGAATCTTTCCTTTAAAAAATGCTCTACTAAATTTGGTTGTGACATTTTCAGCCATGTTTGAAATTGGCTCTTTTAGATTTGTTCATGCCTGATGTGGGGCTGTGTTCTGTCTTATTCAGGGTGAACTATAAGTCCTGCAAACCCAGTTTTAAATTCTCCCTTCGTAGGGCCTCTTACTATGAAATATCAATTGATGATGGTCCGTGGGAGAAACAGAAGAGCTCAGGCCTCAATATATGCACTGGAACTGGATCAAAAGCCTGGTAAGTTAGAAGGAAAAGTGGACCTGAGTGTTAATGGGAAACACATTTACAGAGAAGATACAATGTACTTAAAGACTGAACTTGCATAGAAATGAGTGAAAACCATGTTCGTGTTGGGTTGTTGTGTCAGATGCTTGGACAGTTTGCTCTCACGGCCCCCTTTCACATGTGTATGGAACCCCACCAAGACTTCTCCCCTCCTGTAGCTGGAGGAGGGAGGGGGAAGCAACTTCCTTTCCCCTTCTCCAGGGCGGCTTCCTTTCCCCTTTCTTTAGTGGCAGTGGCATGGACAGGCAAGCTCGTGGAAAACCCAGTTAGGAGGAGGGGGAGGAGGAAGAATTACCCATCCCTCTTCCTCCATTTTGTCTGCCCTCCAGCTAACCTGTTTGCTCTCCGATGGACCTAGAAGGGAAGGCATCAACAGAGTGACATGCTCAGCTGAGTGCGTTGTTCTGTTGTTGCCATATAAAGGTGGGTGCTAGAGGCAGAGGCGTCGCTCCAGTAGGGGCGGGGCCGTAAGTATCGCTCCGTCCTAGACCCTTTACCAAGCGAGCAGGAGACGGCCCCGCCCCCTCACTGTCAGAGCCATCCCGTGCGGAGAAAGCAGCAGGCAGCCTGCTGCTTTCTCCGCACGGGATGGCTCCGACAGTGAGGGGGCGGGGCCGTCTCCTGCTCGCTCGGTAAAGGGTCTAGGACGGAGCGATACTTACGGCCCCGCCCCTACCGGAGCGACGCCTCTGGCTAGAGGGCTTCAGGGGTTGCACAGGTGGAGCTTGGGGAGCTTGTGGGTCCTCAGCCAGTGCCTGACCATGCCAACCTCTGTGTCAAATGACCTGGTCTCTTAATTTCTGGTCCCTTAACTAATGTTGCAGCCTTCTTGTGTACAACATTGCAGGCTGCTTTTGAAATTAGTTCTACTAAAAGAAATGCAGTGTTGGGAAGGGAAGCTGCTGTGTTTGGAAACAGTGGATTTTTTTAAAAAAATAATCCTTACTGGCTTTGCAAAGCTTGTTATACAATTCTGTGGTTCTAATAAAGAACTTCTGGTTGTACATTTCCTACAGACCAAGGACCAGTTTGAATGTTCAGAAGAGGCATATGGTGCAGTTCTCCTGCGACTGTTCCACCATCATTCTGGTGTATTCTGAACACAGAAAGCTAGCATGTTGGGGAAAGAAGTTGCCTAGCCCTTGCCTGTGTGTGTTTCCTTCGTTGAAAAGTATACTGCTTCACAAAGATAATAAATATGGTGTTAAGGAAATTAAGAATAACTTCTTCTTACAAAACATACGTAGGCTTTCGTGGTTGGAAGATTTTGAACCAAAATTAAAAGCATTGTTCGGATAATCAAACCACGGTCCAAACGAGTTATCTCATCCCCTGCTTAACTGGGCAAGAGCTACTTTTTCAATGGGTGCTCCTCTTTTATTTAGCAGGGGGAGAGTAACTGCCCCCCTTTCTCCCCCTCACAGTGTCTTTTCTGGTGGCTGTTGCTGGTGGTGTTCTGCATCTTTTTTAGATTGTGAGTCCTTTGGGGACAGGGAGCCATTTAATCATTTGATTTTGTCTGTAAACCACTTTGTGAACTTTTTTTGTTGAAAAGCGGTATATAAATAATTAATAATAATAGTAATCTCCTGACATTTCACTGCCACTTGTGGGAAATATTATCAGATGAATGATAATTTGCCTTGGGGCTTTACAGATGAATGAGTATGGAAAAGAAGAGATCAGAAGGGCCATGCACCCAAGGCACTCTATGAATATATAGAAAGACCAGGTTGATATGAGAACCAAGGTATTTTTACCTTATATAAAGAGTGTCACAGGTCAAATTGGAAAAATCTTAGAAAGAGCCAATCTTTAGACCCACTAGGAAGGTCTAACAATTTCTCCACCCTGTAAAAGACAAAGAGATGCCCTCTGTCTATACCTGGTGTTTATCACATTCCATGTGATTGCAGGATGGTATATATTGGAACCACAAAAAGGAGTGTTGCTACGAGAGTTAAAGAGTATAAATGCCATTGTTGTTTACAGCACAAAGAAAAATCGGCTATAGTGGAGCATGTGATCAATATGGGACCACCATATGAACCTTGCTCAAACGTAGGTGCTATCATCAGTCCAGCAGTATTGTACTCGGATATTTTGGGAAGCCATAGAAATTCAGAAACATAACTCTAATCTGAAGAGGAAATTAGTTTGTGGAACTCCTTGCCACAGGATGTGGTGATGGTGCCTGGCCTAGATGCCTTTAAAAGGGGATTGGACAGATTTATGGAGGAAAAGTCCATCACAGGTTACAAGCCATGATGGGGATAAGTAAACACATGGTCTTACTATCTCTTAATGCCAGATGCAAGGGAGTGGCAACAGGAAACAGGTTATCTTGTTGTCTTGTGTGCTCCCTGAGGCATCTGGTGGGACCACTGTGAGATACAGGAAGCTGGACTAGATGGGCCTTTGACCTGATCCAGCAGGGCTCTTCTTATGTTCTTATGAGAAAACTCTCAGCATTAGTAAACATGGCTTCTGGTTTTGAACCGTACAAAAATCCAACATTTTCACAGTTGTGAGGGTGATTTTCAAGGGAAGAACAATAGTAATACAGAAAGGTACTATGCAGCTTTAACATCTAGTTGCAAGCAGGTAATTGACACTAAGTAGATAAAAAGGATCAAAGACTGTTATAACCGGTTATGATGTACACAGAATGAATAATCTCCGGGATTCAGGTTATAAAATGGCTTTATAAAATGTAACAACTGTATGCTACTGATGATTTCAAAAGTCAAATCAAACACATATGTGTATAAGCACCTTTAAAATTCTACAATAAAATACAATCAAACATTTTAAAAATGTTAAAAAATGTTAACTAAGTAGATAATGAGGTCCACCTGTCAAGCAAATGCTTCTGCTTCAAGAACTAGTTAAGAGTGCTCATTCACTGTGGAGCCCTGGACGAAGGGTTTTGGATCACCATACCTTTTTGATAATGCTTTCCACAAGTGACAGCAAAACGTCAGGAGATAACTTTTTGGACTGTGGTTTGATTACCCGAACAATGCTTTCAATTTTGGTTCAGAACTTCTTCTTACACTGATATTTTCCAGCATTTAGATAATTGTGACAACAGTGTCCTTCTGGGTCGGTTGGCTGGGTTGGGGCTTGGAGGCACTGTCTTGCGATGGTTCCGCTCCTTCCTGGCTGATAGATTCCAGAAGGTGGTGCTGGGGGATGCTTGTTCGGCACCCTTGCCTTTGAGGTGTGGGGTGCCACAAGGGTCAATTCTATCCCCCATGCTGTTTAATATCTATATGAAGCCGCTGGGAGAGGTCATCCGGGGTTTTGGGGTAGGGAGTCATCAGTATGCTGATGACACCCAGCTCTTTCTCTCCTTTCTACCCGACTCCAAGGGTCAATGTCCTGAATCGTTGTCTGGAGGCAGTTGGGAGCTAGATGGGGGTAAACAAGCTGAAATTAAATCCTGATAAGACAGAGGTTCTTCTGGTCCAGAAGTCTATGATTCAGGTATTGGACCAACATCCTGCTCTGAATGGGGTTGTACTCCCCCTGAAGGAGCAGGTCCGCAGCTTGGGGGTTCTCCTGGATGCGCAGCTGCTCCTGGATTCCCAGGTGGCGGCTGTGACCAGGGGGGCTTTTGCCCAGCTTCGGCTGGTGCACCAGCTGCGACTGTACTTGGATTGTGCAGACCTGTCCACAGTGACCCATGCCCTAGTGACATCTAGATTAGATTACTGCAATGTGCTCTACGTGGGGCTGCCTTTTTGAAGACTGTTCGGAAACTGCAACTAGTGCAGAATGCGGCTGCCCGGGTGGTTGCCAGGGATTGTCGGTTCAACTCATTTGGACCGTTGCTTCAGTGGCTACACTGGCTGCCGGTTTGTTTCCGGCACAATTCAAAGTGGTAGTTTTGACTTTTAAAGCCTTTAATGGCTCGGGTCCAGGGTATTTGAGGGACCGCTTCCTTCCTTATAATCCAACCCGTACTCTGAGGTCATCAGGGGGAGCCCTATTAACCGTGCCGGCATTGATGGAGGTGAGGGGGATGACGGCAAGGAATAGGGCCTTCTCGGCAGTGGCACCCCAATTATGGAATTCCTTCCCCCTGGAATTAAGAATGGCTCCCTCCTTAGAGACCTTTCGGCGGGGTCTCAAGACATTTTTATTCAGGTTGGCGTTCGATGACTGACATGGCAGACTGACTTTTTAACAAGTGTAACTATAGGTGACCCACTGGGGTTGTCTGTTTTAATTGTTTTAATCACTTAATTCTTATTGTGTATTATGTATTTTATCATGTTTTTAACTGTAAGCTGCCTTGATTGCCCTTATCGGGAGAAAGGCGGGGTAGAAATCCTTTAAATAAATAATTAAAATGGAATATAAAATGTTGATGGTGTGGTGGTGGAGTTCTCAGCTGGAGCTGGGTTCAGGTAGTAGCAATTATGTGTTTTTTTTCTTCTGTTTTTAGGTCTTTTAATATCAACAAGGTAGCAAATCAGGCTGTGGAAGAAATCCTTAAGATTGGTAAGTTGGCAGCGGCCTGCTTGTTAATTAGCAAATGCCAGATGTAATTGTATCTGATTGAGGCTCTTCATTTTTTTTGTTTAATAGCTAAAAGTTATGAGAGCATAAGCCTTCCATTGAACAAGGAACTAATACAAAAAGGTTAGTGGGAATATCCTTGGAGTCTTTTTCATATGTCTGAATTAGGGCCCAATTCTATCCAACTTTCCAGCACCGATGCAACCCCGCAGTAAGGGAACAAATGTTCCCTTAACTTGAGGAGGTTCCATGACTCCCCCCCCCCCGAATTCAGTGCACGCCCCATTTGGTATGGCTGCATAAGCGCTGGAAAGTTGGATAGGATTGGGCCCTTAGTCATGTACGGTGTGGGCACAGAGTGTGTGGGCACAGTGTTTCTCAGCTTTTGTCTAATAGTTTGTTATAGATATGAGCATTATATTATATATTTTGCATGCACATACCAAAGTTTTGAAGGTTTTATTTAGTACTATAAAAATTACCACTTTAATATAAATGTAGTTGAATATTTGGCTTAACATATGTGCTGAACACCTAAAGAAAATCTTAAAACTCTTTATAATTAGAGTGAAAATAACTGGTGTGCACACATTACTATTTTGGGCAGTTTTTTAGGTTATGTATAAACCACATGCTACATGAAAGCTAAGTCTGAATAACAGTTTACCATAAATTGGCCTAACTGGCTAGAAAACTTAGTATTTAGTGGGCTGTTAATTTGTAGAGAAACTGATAGTCTAACTTCTGTACTTATAGTAACAAATGGATATAATGAATCACTGCTGTATAGTCCAGAGGAACCCAAGATGTTTTTCAGTATAAGAGAGCCAATTTCAAACCGTGTGTTTTCAAGTAGCCGGCAGCGAGGGTTTGCTTCAAAGTAAGTATTTATAGGTGTTTGGGCATGGACCAAAGTTTGTCTGCAAATACAAATCCTACATGTGTGGCTGAAATATGTTTATATTTCATTTTCCTGTATCAAGACTATAAAGAGAGTGGACAAACCTTGATTTGAATCCAAAGATATGCTTGGACATGCCCTGTGAAATCTTTGATGGCTTCCTTTTGAGTGACAGATCCATACTGTATTGCAAACTGCTTTCAGACTTTCCTTGAAGCCTCAGAAGGTGGTAGACTCTCCATCATTGGAGATCTTTATGCAGATGCTGGATAGCCATCTATTGGGCATGTTGTAATTGTGGACAGCCTGCATTGATGGGGCTGGACTCGAGGATCTTGAAGGTTCCTTCCTACTCTGATTCTATGCCAGCAAATCAAATATGAATTAGTAGACCTGTCCGTGGAGAGTCTTGCAACTTCCAGAACAATCGTATGGTTTTGTTCAGGCCCATAATTCATTTTCAGCTCTGCTCTTCATTGTGCACAAGAGTTGATCTTGCCTTATCTGCCCTACTCCAGGGGAAGAGTGGCACATGTCAAGTATTGAAGTGTCCAAGTCTGTATAGATCAGATATTCATAGCCACCCTTTTGTTAATCTTCCGTGGAAGGCAAAACTTTTCTAACTACAGTATACTTTTCTGGGGGATTAGAGCATGAATCCTGCTCAGTTCCAAAGGAAATCTCCATCTGCCTTGGAAGTCTTTAAAAAAGTCTTTGGCCCTCTGGATATTTGGGCTATCTGTATGAAGGAAGGAAGGGAAAAAAATTTTCTTGGCGAATTTCTGTAGGGGGTATCTGTTCACCCCAGTCAGTGACGTATCCTGGGATGCAGCCCTTTGATATCTGAAGTTCTTGACTTGAGGTTTCTTCTACTGTTTGAGTAAACTGTTAACAGGCAGTCTTCCTGTTTGCTCACCTGTGGTGGTGGTTTAATCTCCTAGAGTGGACCCTTCATGGGATCTAGAGAGAGGTCCCACAACCACTGCTTGTTTAGTCCTGCCAAACCAGTTGTAGAGAGTTCACCTTCCTAAGATGAATGCCTGTCTGCCTATGAATGGAAATTCCCAGGGAAAAATCCCTTTTTTCTTGACACCAGAGTAAAAATCTTCCATACTAAACAAGAACTGATCCCTGATAAAGATCCCTGATAAAAATCTAGCTTAAATTACATTGGTCAAATATGGTGTTGCTTCTAGCTCCTGTTGTATATGAAACTGCTCCCTTAAGTAGTTGTCTGTAACAGTTTTTCTTTTGCAGAGTTTGCATCCGCTCTCGTTGTTGGGATGCCTGTATGGTTGTAGATGGAGGAACTTCATTTGAATTTAATGATGGAGCAATAGCCTCAGTCTTGATCAATACAGAAGATGCACTGCGTACTGTTTTGCTAGAAGAATGAAGAGATTATTGAAAGCATTTGGAACTCTGAATGCAGCAGAGGGATGCTGCATCATTTCAGATGTGAAACACACTTTTCTGTGTAGATAGGCATTTGGGAAACATGGATTGAAAAGGCTTTTCATTCCTCTGGGTGAGAGATTCTTGGGAATATGATGTCTGTCAATGTTCTGTTCCTGATAACAGGAAAAATAGCTTGCATCTAAAGCCAGCAAAATAGTGACTGTTAACCTTAATGAATGTGACAAGATGCTTTTAAAACTAAGGCAGCGGTTCAATCAAACTGGTACTAACGGCTGTACATTTATGTTGTAGCAGTCCGGTACTGGTTTTGCAAAATACCTTGATTCCTCCTATAAATATTACATTACTTTCTAAAAGTATATGATGTCAAATATAATTAACAAAGCTAAAAATTTAGGTCTGTCTTAAATTTATTTACTCAACAAATTGAAAAGAACCTCCTTGTATACACAAAGAATTTTACACTTCTAATTTGTCATTTTTTAAGAACAGATTTCAGTACCCTGATTCTGCCACTGTCTAATATTCACATCTTAAGAAACCCAGGTACATCTTGTGTCTAGAAAACACTGCTTTTCATCTTACGTGTTATAGTCTATCTTCCCTATGGTTATCGTGAGACTCACATTAGATTAACCCTTTTTCTAGTTCTTGTAAGAATGTGGTTTTTACTATCTGTCTGAATTGGCTTCTGAAAAGTGTTCCTTCATTAATGTCCCAGTAGTTTTTTCCAGGAAAGGCATGTAACCAATGATTTTAGACAAGATATTGCATATTCAATCTGGACTTAAATTTGCATGATGAGAGAGAGTACATAGTGCCATTCCTTCTAAATTTTAGACATAAGTGAAAATAACCTGGGTACAGTTACAAGACTAATCGCCAGTTGTGATATGGGGAAATATTCAAGCATCTTAGAATCATTTTAAAGTTAAACTTGTATGAAGTTTGTTTTGAAAGGACTCTGTATATGATCAGTTAGAGCACATACCATATGCTTGGAACTCCCTGTTTCTCGCCTTATAGATCAGATATAACAAATCAGAGAGATGTGAATACAGCCAAACACTAGCCATTATTTATTTTAAAGTACCGTATTTTTAGCTCCATAACACGCACCGGACCTTAAGACACACATGTATTTTGGAGCTTAAATTTTTTTTAAAAAAAGTCTTCCTTTTAACAGTTTTCTGGGCACTTGGCCGCTTACCGCGTTATGGTTTAGCACCTCCAATCTTCGTCCCACGTTGCCAGCTGCATTGCGGCCCCACCGGGACTGTCCCCAGTCAGCAGCTCAAAGACACTGCACCTTCGCTTGTTCTACCAGCAAGATGCGAGCCTCCTGGACGCTGAGATGCTGGACGCGACAAGAAAGCTCTCCAGAAACATCGGAGTAACTCCGATGTTTCAGGAGAGCTTGCAGTCATGTCCTGCACGAAGCTCCCAGACCCTGGACACGACAAGAAAGCTCTCAGGAAACATCGGAGTTACTCGGATGTTTCCGGAGAGCTTTCTTGTCATGTCCAGCATCTCAGTGTCCGGGAGGCTCGCGTCTTGCTGGTAGAACAAGCGAAGGTGCAGCGTCTTCGAGTTGCTTAGGGGCAGTCCCGGCGGGGCCGCAACGCAGCCGGCAACGCGGGACGAAGATTGGAGGTGCTAAACCATAACGCGGTAAGCGGCCGGAAAACTGTTAAAAGGACCCCATTTTTACAGCATTCGGTCCATAAGACACACAGACATTTCCCCCTATTTTTTTTGGGGGGGTGCGTCTTATGGAGCGAAAAATACAGTACCTGTCTTTGCAAAAATGACTTTATTGGTTGACATTGTGCTTAAACATAGGCAAAATGCAGGTTGGGTACAACTGTAAGAACTAAAATGCATTCACTAGTTACATTAGAAATGGTAACCCTCAAAGATGAAGTAAATGATTTAAGGAATCCTTTTAATTACAGTAAATAAATTGTCTTAACTTTTGCCAAGTCCTATAGACTTAACAGGTTACCAGCAGTTTTGGAATGACTGTGTACAAAGATGAGGGTAAGACTGAAGAAATACTGATGCAAAATACATAGACATCTAGCTCTTTTCGCTGCTGTATGAAGAGCTAGACTCTGCAGACCTTCTCCTGAAGTTGTATGCTATAAACTGCATGTCAGTTAGGTGCAATTATATGGAAGTACAGTATTCTGTATTGAGATTAGTGGGTTTATGTCCAAGTACTATAAATGAGTTAAATATGAATACTCTGACCTGTAAAAGTTAATCTGAAAATAGGAAAGCTGTGAAGTAGTCAATGACTATGCATTTTTTAAATAATTTTGCAACATGAGGTACTATCTAGAGCAGGGATTCTCAACCAGTGGTACTAGTACCAACAGTGGTATTTCAGCTGACTGCTGATGGTACTTGAACCACCGCTCCGATGCGGCACTTTTGGCAGTGCATTTCCACTCCCAAGAGGCTCCTGCCTTTGGCTGAGTCTCTCAAATGCTGAGAAGGGCCCTCCTACCCGCCCAGAGCCTCCTACCTGTGTTTTCTGGCCTCCAAAAACCCAGAAGTAACTGGTGATGAGGTTATTGCCAGTCACTTCCGGTGGTACACAGCAGGAGAGTGACACTGGAGGTGGTACTTTGCCAAGAAGGGGTTGAAGCCCCTTAAGCTAGAGTAGCTCGTCCTCTGGAAAAATAACTCTAGGTGCTACCCAGGAATATTTAGATTCCCAGAACTAGGGTATGTAATCCATTTGCAATATAAGTGCAATGTCCACAGTTTATAAACCTCAAACCCGTTTTCCCCTCCTGTACACACATGTGCAGATGTATTACTCTCCTAATGTCCCATCACTTCCTTGGCTGGCTGGTAGAACAAGCGAAGGTGCAGCGTCTTCGAGCTGCTGACTGGGGGCAGTCCCGGCAGGGCCGCAACGCAGCCGGCAACGCGGGACGAAGATTGGAGGTGCTACATTGTGTACATTGGTGCTGGATGGATGATACTCTGAGGATATTCTGTAAATTTTGTGCTTGGTAAAGTGGCTCATGATGTTGAAATGTAACACACCCTTACCTTCCACTGTGCCAAATTTATGAAGGATTAAATAGGGCTGTATGAGGAGTATATGCCTTGACTTAAAATCTGACACAAGAGCAAATTGTTCCTTAAGTCTAGCGGGCAAAAGACATTGGTTTAAAAGCAGACCAAGCTTCCCCCCCCCCCCCAACCCAATCAATGACTGTCTGAGCTGAAACACCTCAGATTTATATTGACTGCTGAATGTGTTCTCTGTATTCCCTTCCACACCAATAGCAGTTTAAGTTGGTTGCTTTAGAGGGGAGTAGAGTTTAACACACCCAGTGCCATGTTCCTTCTCAATTGCACCACTATTCCTATCTTACTGATAGGTTCATCATGGATCTCCTGGCTCTTATGTTATGGTAATGTCCTAATAAGTACTGTTAAACAGAGCAGTGTTTTGCTATGAAAACCAGTTTTTTTAGGAAGACAATTCAGTGGCTTGTAGCCTAAGTTTAGTTTGTCATGATTACATTTCCTTGAAATTAATAGGACTTAGGGCGCAATCCTATCCTAATTACACCACTGTTGTAACCAGCGGCACAGCGAAAACGGGAGGCCCCAGAACAGCAAGGGGATTCAAATCCCCTTTGAATTCCCCTTTTGGAGGGGATTTGAATCCCCTTTCCGTTCTGGGGCCTCCCGTTCTTGCTGCGCTGCTGGTTACACCTATCAGCCATACCTGAAAAGAGACCTTTCACCCAAGTTGTTTAATTTCAGCATCCAGCTGAAGTGCTAAATATCTTATCCTGGATTCCCTATTTTACTAAGACATTGAAATTTGATTTTGCTAAGAAATGTACAGTATGCTGTGGTTGATAATCCAATGTAATAAAGGTGAGCTAATGATTTTGAAAGTATTTCCTGCCTTACTGCTTTGTGAGGAAGACTTCCATGGTAAAACCTCTGATATTTAGCCTAGTAGAAATTGTTTAGAACGTAGTACTCATTTCCTTTCAAATTCATTCTTTATAAATATGTATTTGCCCCTTGCAGTTTCTTATGAATCCATAGCCAATAGCAACACTACCTCTGGTGGGAGTAGATTTGCATGGAATAAGTTGTCAATGCCATAAATAGGAAAAGTCTAATTCATATTTTTAACACAGTATAGAATACAGCTAAGTACTTGCAAGATCCTAACTTGTAGACATCAGAAGAAACCTTGCATGCTAATCCTGTCTTCTTCCTGGCCATGCAACAGCAGATAAGTCTCTCATCTGCAAATAAGTAGCATCTTCAGTGACTGGAATTGGATGGACGTCCTCTGGTGCCCAAATCCAATAGCTTGTATTTAACACATGCAACTTTCTAATACTTGAACTAAGGGGTGTGTGTACAACATATATAGACATAGCTTTCCCTCACACCTCCCATTATCAGTTGACTTTGTATATAACCCTATAGCCTGGATGTAGCAACAAGCTGCTGTTCCACATATTTATTCTTACCTAGATCAGTTTCAATAATTACTTGTATATTTGGCCTGCATCTTACGATACTCGTGTGAATTCAAGTACTGTGCTTGCCCCCCCCCCAACAACCCCAGTGTAAATAGTGCAGGCAATTTCACTTGCACTGTTTATGCCCTGGAACGAGCCTGACGGAGAAAGAAGCTGCTGTTCCCTCAGGCCTCGGTTGCCACATGTCTCTTGTACCGCTTTTAGTTCTTAGAGATAGTATGCATTTCTTGGATTTAAGGGGGTTTCAACTATACAGGTATAGTACATGATTTTGGCTTTACCCACCAACCTCTGAATGTAACCCTTGCGTAAGATGCATGCCAACTGTACTACCCCTTCAGTGGAGATTAAACTACTGCAGTTTAATCCTTCAAGTAGAAGAATACAGAAACCCTTTATACTGTTTTGAGGACAGAATTACTCCACCCTTGTAGTGTCAAGCTGCTAGTTCCAGCAGAAACTAGAACCATCAAGAATAAAAGGATTCCCTAGACCCGTGATGGTGAACCTATGACATGCGTGTCACAGGTGACACGTTAGGTCATTTTGAGTGACACGCCAGCATTTCCCCCAGGGCTCCGACACCTTATTTTTGCAAAAGTGTTACAGGCTTGTCTTAAACATTTAGGGCAGGGATTTTGGCAGACCTCTTTCAAATTATTCTCTAGTAAAACTCAGCAACAAAAAAGTCACTAATTAATGTTAAATAAAATGCAATGTGTTCTATAGTTTTCAGTTCAGTTCAAAATTACTATTAAAAGTAGCAATAGTCAAAGTACTATTAAAAATTCGGGGAGAGGGGCAACACACCAGCAGAGTCAAGTTAGGCATTTTCAAAATCTTTGACACACCAAGCCCAAATGGTTCGCCATCACTGCCCTAGACGAAATACAGTCTCAACCACAAAGAAGAAAAGCCAAAGAATGGATTTAAAAATCTGAAGCCATCTTAGTACAGTTGTGCACATATTAAGTACCACTACCACAGAAACTAGGCAGTTGAAACAGAATATATGAAAAACAGAATTTAATATCAATACACGTTGGGTGGTAGGGCGAGTGTTGCATACAAACATGATTAGTATCTCTTCAGCAAACCAGTAAAAATAGAAAGTATATTTTAAGAACAAATGGGTATGACTGACAAAACAATTGACAGTAGCATATACATAAACGACTGGAGTTAATGGAATTGAGTCAGCTTAAGCAGTTGTGGACTAAACTGCAAATTATAAAACAAGGTTAAAACACAACTTTACGAAGACTCCACAGTTCAGACTTCGTGATTCAGTTGTTGATTGGAAATATCTTGCAAACCATGTTAAAAGACAGCTGGATTTCTCAGGCTTAGTCGGCACTGGATTCCCCAAATCTCTTGGTTCTTTCTGCAGCCAATGGTAGGCCTTGCAATGGGTGTAAAATGAGAAGCATTGATCTTTATATGAGGAAGTGTTGCTTTTAGAAGCTGTAACGAACTGGCAGTCACTATTCCAAAAACCTGGACTGTTTTGAGTGTAGCAATTTCACCCAGTTCCCTAAAATGAAAAAGGAAAACTAAGTGAATTTTAGTTTTAGAATTATTTCAAAAGGTCAACAGCATGTGGATGCGGGAGAACCCATGGATAGTATATCTGGATTTTCAGAAAACGTTTGACACAGTCCCTCATCAAAGGCTCCTGAAAAAACGTATTCAGGGAATAAGAGGGCAGGTCCTCCTATGGATTAGGAACTGGTTGAAGACTAGGAAACAGAGTGGGTGTCAAAGGGCAATTTTCACAATGGCGAGAAGTGAAAAGTGGTGTGCCCTAAGGATTGGTTTTGGGACCGGTGCTTTTCAACTTGTTCATAAATGACCTGGAGTTGGGGATAAGCAGCGAGGTGGCCAAGTTTGCAGATGACACTAAACTTTTCCGGGTGGTGAAAACCAGCAGGGATGGTGAAGAGCTCCAGAAGAATCTCTCCAAACTGGGAGAATGGGTAACAAAATGGCAGATGCGCTTCAATAAAAGTAAGTGTAAAGTGATGCACATTGGGGCAAGAAATCAAAACTTCACATATACGCTAATGGGTTGTGAGCTGTCTGTGACAGATCAGGAGCAAGATTTTGGACAAGTCGATGAAAGTGTCGACACAGTGTGCAGCGACTATGAAGAAGGCCAGTTCCATGCTTGGGATAATTAAAAAAGGGATTGAGAATAAAACGGCAATATGCCGTTGTATAAAATCGATAGTAAGGCCACATCTGGAGTATTGCGTCCAGTTCTGGTCACCGCATCTCAAAAAGGATACAGTATAGTGGAACTGGAAAAGGTGCAGAAGAGAGCGACCAAAATGATTCGTGGGCTGGAGCACCTCCCTTATGAGGAAAGGCTACAGTGTTTGGTGCTCTTCAGTCTAGAAAAAAGGCGCCTGAGGGGGGACATGATTGAGACGTATAAAATTATGCATGGGATGGAGAGAGTGGATAGAGAGAAGTTCTTTTCCCTCACACAACACTAGAACTAGGGGACATCCACTAAAATTGAGTGGAGGGAGTATTAAAACAGACAAAAAACATTCCTTTACCCAGTGTAAAGAATTAGTTTAATTAGTGTAATTAGTTTGTGGGACTCCTTGCCACAGGATGTGGTGATGGCACCTGGCCTAGATGCCTTTAAATGGGGATTGGACAGATTTATGGAGGAAAAGTCCATCACAGGTTACAAGCCATAATGGTGATAAGTAACCTCCTGGTCTTAGTAATAAGCTATCTCTTAATGCCAGATGCAAAGGAGTGGCAACACGATACAGGTATCTTGTTGTCTTGTGTGCTCCTTGAGGCACCTGGTGGGGCCACTGTGAGATACAGGAACTAGATGGGCCTTTGGCCTGATCCAGCAGGGCTCTTCTTATGAATAGTTAGAAAATAGTTACACACTAATATGGGATACTACTTCAACCACTCTTCAAGTAAATTTTACTGACATCTATAGATAGGACAGATAAAAATAATGTAAGTCACTTTTTGATCTAAGCACTGTTTAACAGTTTAAACATTTATTTAGATCAGGGGTTCTCAACCTTTGGGGGCCTGCGCACCCCCATGCATGCCCCCAAAGGTTGGTGTACCCCCAGACCCCCCAAAGTCCCACGTACCCCCGCGAAAGTTTTTTCCTGGCCTGCAGTGTGGCCAAGCGGGTTCTCCTGCTCACGCAGCAAGCCAAAGGGAAAGGCTACAGCCCTGCCGATTTCCCTCTGGCTTGCGGCGTGAGCCGGAGAACCCGCTCAGCCGGAAAAAAAACTTTCCCCCTTTTTTTCCGCTGCCCGTTATCAGCTGCTGATCGCAGCAGCTGATAACGGGGAGCATCTCACGTACCCCCAACCTGCGGTCCGCGTACAGGTTGAGAACCCGATTTAGATCATTTGAGTAAGCACAATACCCCCAAAAATTTTTTACTATGCATTTGCACTTGATCTGTGGTTAAGTTCTTACCACCTGGCAAGCGGATAAACTCACCCTGGCATTGCTGGGTCATCTGTATGAGCTTTTAGGATTTCCTGTGCTAGAGAGGGAAATGGCCCACACTCACCCCGCTGTATGCTTTGTAAAGCTGTGTTGTGTTAGACATGTTTTTGGTTAAGTTTGTGGTATTTCTACAGTAGGCTGAGTGGGTTTTTTTTAAGACACACTGGTCACAGGAAAGGTATCCTAAACATTGATTACTAAAAAGGAAACGTAATAGCGTGATTGGAAAAGATGAGGAGGAGCCCCTGTTGGCCCCATTTGTCTTACATTGGAGAACAAACTCCGTAGGGAGAGGCGGATACTGTGTTTGTCAAGTAACCTGACCTGATTCACAGGTTGTAAAGCAAAAGTGATTGAATTGGCAGAAAAAAAAACACGGGAATGAGCTGAATAAATACTCAGTGGTTGGCATTAAGAGGCATACATATGGGTGAGTGTGAATCCTTTAGCATGCCCTTAGTCTAGCCCAGAAAACAGCATAGCAGTAGAAGAGCTGAGAAGAGACTTTGCCAAAATATTGATCTTGAGAGCAGGAAGCAACTTGATGAAGTGAGATAGGAAGCTAGCTAGAACTGAATCTTGCTGTATAAGAATAGGTAGGGTGTCCAGCAAAAGGTTCAAAGGCCCAGGCTGATTTTTATCATGTTATACAACAGGCACTCTTTTAATTCACAGGATACAAGGCAAGTTCCTTCAGGATCCAAGGCAAAAGATGTGGCATAACAGCTCAGAAAAAACAACTAGTTTGAGTGCATTTTTTTTAATTATAAGAAAAGAATATGGCTTGTCACCATTCCACTGAGCAGCTCCTGGAAAGCTATTGTGGCGATCATGCTCACTGCTGGCAGGCAGAAGAGTTCAAGGAGATGATGAGAGGACTTCTTTGAAATGGGAAATGCTGGCCAGCAACACTGAAAAATTTGAGGGGGTGATATAGAAGTCAGCTCCAAAAGAGGGATTCCTAGCAAATGTGAGGTAGGGGGAACGTACACTAGTTATTGCTTCCAACTCCACACAAGGGTCTCTCACAATGGACTAACCCCTTCTCCCATAGCCAGAAGACCGAAGTAGTGCACCTCCTATTTTTTTTACAAACTATCAAAGAACATACCCGGCATCTTCAGCAATGGGAGAGAACTAATCTTGGGTGCTGCTGGTAAGATGACGCCACCTGGCGGCTGCTGCCAAAGCTTCTATCCTAATCTCTTGAAATGTTAGCCATCACGAGCCACTTGCATTCACAAAATATTTAGTAAGCTTTTTTTCTTGAAAACAAAAGTTCAGCAAACTATTTACTCACAGTAAGGATGCAGGTGGTATCTGGTAACATCGACTAAGACCCAAGTGCTCGAGGTAAGTGAGCTGGTGGAAGTACTGAAAGCATTCCGGCTTCAGCATAACACTATCGCTGTAATGAAAGTGTTTGTCTTAAGTTCCATTTCCACATAATTAAGTATTACTGGTAGGCTAACGGAGAATGATTCCTATAAACCTAATTCTGAACTTTAGCCTTCAGTTAAAGAAGTACATTATTGCCGAGTTCTATTCAGGGTAGAACAGAAAGCATTCATACCTCATCTTTTAATTTAAACAAATTACAAGGTGTCTTCCAAAAATGCAAAATATCAGTAACAATGAAATGATAATTACACAACAAATACAAATCTGCTAGATGCTGTTGTTTTTCTGTCTGCTTTCCTCACAAGTATGAGACATCAGTTACGCACCAGAATATTCTTTCAGCCTCTCTCCTTCCCCCTCCCATATAGGAAGTCTGAGGGTTGTTAAGTTTCTATAGCACACCTGAAGTATTCAAAGGGCTTTAGAAGTCTCATGTCACTATCACAAAAACTGTGAAAGGAAGGCTGCTATTGTCCCATTTTACAGATGGGAGACTAAAGCACAGAGCAAATTTTCTTTCCTACTCCCCAATCAAATGACTTCAGGGCAAGCATGGGATTTGAACTTGAGTTTGTCCATCCTATGAAACAGGTTGCATCCACTGCAGAATTCCTTTTCAAGCATTAGCAGAAGGGTTATGGACAGGATCAAAGTGGTGTTTAGGGAAACTACTATATCTCCCTTCTGACAGCTCACCTGCTAAACCTGCCTGGTATATAGACAGTGGCCAAAGTGCTTGTCAGTGAGTTCCACTGAATCAGTTGCAATGTGTGATACAGTCGAAAGGCAAAACAATTGCTTCCCCCTCCAGATACTTCTTGGATCACCAGGGTAGAGATGTTTTGCAAACCCCACTCAGGGGAGCTCTCTGCAATACACATTGCAGACCTTTCATTCAAGTTAGAACATCAGAAGAGCCTTGCTGGATCAGGCCAAAGGCCCATCTAGTCCAGCTTCCTGTATCTCACAGTGGCCCCACCAGATGCCTCCAAGAGCACACAGCCAACAAGATATCCTGTTTCCTGTTGTCACTCCCTTGCACCTGGCACAGAGAAAACCTACTTCTAAAGCCAGGAGGTTGCTTATGGCTTGTAACCTGTGATGGTCTTTTCCTCCATGAATCTATCCAAACCCCTTTTAAAGGCATCTAGGCCAGGTGCCATCACTACATCCTGTGGCAAGGAGTTCCACAGATGAATTATACGCTGGGTGAAGAAATATTCTTTTTTTTTTGTTCTAACTCTCCCTCCACTCAATTTTAGTGCATGTCCTGCCTGTTATGTTCTGCATGTCATGACAATAGCTGTTTTGTTAGTGTGCCTTTGCATAGACAAGAAACATGCTGGGGGTTTGTTAATTACTGGTACTAAATAAGAGGACAGTGAGGGCTGCTTTGGCTTGAATTTAAATATTGCTGATGTTTAGCTATGATTGATGCAACACCGTGCTCAAGTCTTTCCCCTTGTGCTAGGGTGAATCTTACAACCTGTTACTTCAGTGGAAAAAAGCAGGCTGTTAAATAATAATCTACTGCTAATATTTGGATATGTGCTTTGACTTCAAGTACAGTAGTACTTGACTGGTCTTATTGTATTCTTCAACACAGTTCCTCACAGAGATAAAACAAACTTTGACTGCATTCAAATTCTTACCTTAAATCTAAGTGGACTAGACTGGAGCACCTTTCTAGTAACGTTTTAACATCTGAAATGAGATGCCACATACAATCAGCCAGCCACACATACATCAATAAACATGACATAGTCCACCTAAGAAGGAAAGGTCTGTACAAAAATAGCTTAAAATTAGTTCTACCTACTCCTATATTTACCTGTTTTCTACTAACTCAAGATTTCATCTTGAAGGTCTGCTTCAGATTTAAATATTTAATTGTGCTAGGAAAAAAAACAGCAGTTTTTCATGCACTCCGCTTCCACTACTATCCCTGAAATATACAGGTGTTCCCCGCTTAACGACGGGGATACCTTCTGAAATCCCCGTCGTGAACTGAAACCATCGTTAAGCGAGTCTTCAAGCCATTTAGCCATTAGTTGTCTAGCTTTAGATAAGGGCTTTAATGTTCAGTGCTGGGGCTTTATGCACAGCGCTGAACTTCAAAGCCCTTATCTAGTGCGAAACAGTTGATGAGCTGGGGCTTTTAAAAGACTTTTTAAATCCTTTGCATTTTTTTACTGGGGACTGCCGTCGGATATGCGGATCGTTAAGTGATCCCGTTAACCGGGGGACACCTGTATAATAACAACATTACTTGATTTAAACAAGTCTTTTTACTCCACGAAGTGTCTTGATGCTTGCACCACCACTGAGAAAACTGTGATTTAACAATCACAAAGCAAAGCAAATACTGGATGTAATCATCACAAGGACACTTTTCTCCACTAAGTCAGGCTGCCAGCCAAATGCCATTTAAGCCTGGATGGGAAACTGGCTGGACCCACCATAAACCTTCCCAAAGAACCGAGTGTGTTCCAAGGAACACGAGGCCTGTCAGCCATTCACTGCTTCTTCCACTTGAGCAGCCCCAAGAGCATAGTCATATGAACAAATGTGGGACAGGACCTTCAAATGACCTCTATCAGTGGTTTCATGCACATGTTAAACAGCATGGGGGATAAAACAGAGCCTTGCAGCACCCCACACTGCAAAAGCCAGGGTGCTGCAGGCATCTCCCAGTACGACCTTCTGAAATCTGCTGGCCATGGAGCGGAACCACTGCAAAATGGTTCCCTCAAGCCCCAGATCAGCCAGCCAACCAGAAGGCTACCATGGTCAACGGTGTTGAAAGCCGCTGAAAGGTACAGCAGGACCAAGCAGGATGCATTCCCCATGTCTAGTGCCTGGTGCAAGTTATCCACCAAGGCGACCAAAGCAGTCTCCATCCCAAAGCCTAGACTAAAGCCAGACTGAAAGGGATCCAGATAATCTGTTTCATCCAGGACCCGGGAGCTGAGATGCCAACGCCCTCTCGATCACCTTGGCCAGAAACAAGAGGTTTGAGACTGGCCATGAATTTTCCAACATGGTGGGATCTAGGGATTTCTATTATGACGGAAAATTAAATCTCACGAATAGATTCAAATCCAAAATGAAATGGCTTTTAAAAGAACTCCCGCAGGAACTTTCAAAACACTTACTCCAAGATAGTTGAGCTAGTTGTTTCAAACTACAAATATGCTTCTCACCTGACATCAGTAGATTTTGTCTGTATCCACTAAGGTTCAGCTGTATTAGTTTTGGAGGAATGTGATTGATGGCTGCTCTCACATGATCAACAGTAAAGTCACACCAGGCCAAATTCAGCTCTTCTAATCTGCATGCAAAACATTCACTTTCAAATACATGATTTATTAGTAGTAGTAATTATTTATAAAGTGCCTATAGGTATTGCACTAAAACCAAATCAAGTTCTGCCCACGGACTTGTATTCTAAAATCAAAGAAAAATATCTTAACTTTCTACTTCTAGGTAACATTCTTTAGATAACATTCTTTAAGAAGTCAGGGTCATCCAGTGAAACTGGCTGCCAACAGATTCAGGACTGACAAAAGGAAGAACTTCATGCAATGTTTAATTAATATATGGGCTCAGGATTCTCTGCAGAATATTAATATATGAAGTGTGTCGCCCCAAGATGCGATGAGGGACAATAGCTTAGATGGCTTTAGAGGAGAATGAGATGTATGTATGGTGAATAGGTCTATTACCTAAATCAAGGGCTATTAATCATGAGGCCCCCTGCGGATAGTGAGGTCCTACCTGAATTAAATATCCACTTCAAAAGTTTATTTGCAATGAATAGGTTGGGGACAAGCAGAAATACAGTGCAGTGGCGTCGCTTCGGTAGGGGCGGGGCTGTAAGTATGCAAGAGACCCTGCCTGCTGCTTTCTCCGCAGGGGACTGGCTCCAACAGTGAGGGGGCGGGGCTGCCTCCTGCTCGCTCGGTAAAGAGACTACGACGGAGCGATACTTACAGCCCCGCCCCTACCGAAGCGACGTCAGTGATACAGTGGGCCCTCTGTTTCCACGTTTTGAGCATCCTTGGATTTGACTCAACGCGGATGCTCGTGGATACGGGGCCAATGTAAAACGTTTTTTTTTTTAAGTGGAAAAAAGGTTAAAAAGAGCTTTCCTTTTCATTGGCAAACCACTTCATTTTCAGGCCTTAAGCCTTTTCCGGGTCACATGACTCGCCCCTTCCTTTCCCAGGCTCACCCAGCAATGTATGAATGCCTCATGCCAGTGCTAAACCCAGTCTTCTTTCTCACAAAAGTCAATAAACTTTTTCCTACCTGGGACAGCTGGTCAGCATCACCTCCAAGGCTTCTGCAGAGAATCCTGAGCATCCAGAGAGGTTGAGTCGCCCCAGGCCGGGGTTTTGTGCAACGTTTCTAAAAGGGAAAGGGCAGTCAGCGTATCCAAATATTTCCAGATGCTGCTGCCTGATCACAAGGTAACTCTCCCTGCCAGTGGCCAAAGGGTGCGAGCTTGGGCACCTACCACACTAACGGGCAGATCTCTGTAGACAGCTGCTTATGTACCTTAGAGAAATCCACACAAGACACCACACATGGAGACATTTTTAAGTAGCAACTGAACTGCTGTCACAACGTACGACGCCTACCTAATACGTAACAGTGAGAAGGTACCTTACACTCCAGAATCAAGGTAAGTGTGAGCAATGTTAAGATGCAAGCAAACATCGACTGGATGTTATTTATTTATACAGCACCATGGCACTTTATATAGAAAGAGAATAGAGGACAGGTCCCTACTTGGAGAGTCTTACAATCTAGGGACAAGAAACAACAGAGGACAAGGGAAGAATATGTAGTTATTTCAGTTACCTGCACTTAGGCTTAATAGTTATTAAGCACTTAGGCTTGTAGTTATTTCAGTTACCTGCACTTAATAGTTATTAAGCACTTAGGCTTGTAGTTATTTCAGTTACCTGCACTTAGGTACAGAAAGTAGACTAACGGTGCAATCCTGTGTAATTTGAGCGCCGGGGGAGCACGTGCTCCCCTGGTGCTGGGTATTGCGAAAGTGCCGTAAGGCACTTGCACAACACCCGGCAAGCAAGGGCCACCGGGGCAAAGGCCAGCAGCCCTTGACCCGCCGGGGGACCATCTGTGCACCCGCCGGACTAGGTAAGCCCTGCATCGATTGGTCGAGGGGCGAAGGGAGGGTGGACTGGGCGGTGAGGGAGGGCGGCCACTGGCCGAACCAGGCGGGTGGAGGGGGGAAAATCAGCAGCATGCTCCGCCAATATTCCCAGCCCACCCCCGGCCTAGTTTGCCCCAACACCCGAGCCTTGGAAGTACGCCAGCTATAGAGCTGGTGTACATCCGAGTAGGCACATAGGGCCCGGGCCGCCTTGCACCTGGGGAAGGGGACTAGTGTCCCCTTCTCCCAAGGATTCTGGATAGGATTCCGTGGTCGGCTCTTTAGGCTGGCCGGGTATCCTTACACAGGATTGGGCTGCCAGGCATTGTGCCAAATGCCGTTCACAGAAAAGGTGGGTTTTAAGAAGGTATCTGAAGGTAGTAAGCAAGGAAGCTTCCCAGAGGTGTTACCCAAGAGTAAGGCCCAGCAAGGGAGGAAGGGTGGTGATATCTGAGGGCACAGGAGACCTTTAGGCAGTTGAGGGTTGGGCAGCTGGAGGAGCAAGGGTCAAACACATCAGAAGACTACAGTCATGTAAACCACCCTGGCATAATCATATATCAACAACTGTAGCTGCATCCGATTTCCCAGTGTAAGATTAGATGACTTATGCAAATAAGAGACTTAACTCATTAAAAACACAGTTGATTGTGCATGAGTAAGCCTCAATGACTATAATGTGACTTACTTTGGAGTAGACATGCATAGGATTGGACTGTAAATGTTGCAGACCCAATTATTATTAATAAATAGATGCCATAAGCCGTAGGTTAGTTAGACAATTTAACTTTTGTAAAAGTTAGCTCCACACCTGCTTGGGTATCAGTTAATTCTTGCATCCCTGCAACGTCTCAATATACAGGTGGGCCCCCATATCTACTGGTTGATATGGTTTCAGTTATCCACGGATCGTGGGGACCCCCCCAGGCTTTTACTTTTTTCCCAGTAAGCTTTGTTTCTTCCTTAAAGAAACAGGAGAAACCTTAACAGAAACCTTGCAGAGCCTCTCTAGGACTTAGTCTCGTTCTACTTGCCAGCAATGGAGGCTGCTTCTCTGTTTGTTTTAAGGAAGAAACAAAGCTTGCTGAAAGAAAAATAAGAGCTGGGGGAGGGGCAAGCATGCCTGCCTGCAGGGGAGGCAGGGTGGGTGGGGGCCCTCAGGAAACCATGGAGGGGGTGTTTGCTCTTATCCACGGTTTCAAGTATCTACGGAGGGGCCTGGAACATATCCCCAGCAGATATGGGGGCCCACCTGTATTCTGAAAGCAGCAACCTAGCTGGCAAGGCTACTTGTCCAGAACTCCTTTACTCACAGGACATTGTCAAGCATCTTTTTGCCCACTGACCTAATTATATCGTCAGAAAGCTGAAGCCCTTCCAAACTGAGGTTCTGTAGGCTCTGGCAGCGGCTGAGAATACTGTGGAGATCTGCAGCTTTGATTGTACAACTAGATAGATCCATATGTTGCACCCGAAGAGGTCTGAAAACCGGCAGAAAAACAAAGGAGAAAGTTAAAACATGCTGGTTATTACTCTTAGCACGTTAAAAGCATCAGGGTGCAGGACACCATTAAGGGGCAGTTGCTCATGTATGGTTCTGCTCGGCCTCTGCTCAGCTGAGGAAGCCCTTCTGAGGATCCTATCCCCAACAGAGGTCCGGTTGGTGGAAATGGGAGAAGGAGCCGCCGGAATGGGGAATTCCCTGTCCAGAGAGCTACATCTTTTCTCTCCCCCCCCCCCCCCACTGTCTTTCACAGCTTAAAGTTGTTGCTCGTTTGTTTTGGCAAGCGTTTTAACTTGCCTTCTGTCTGATTATTTTGGTGCAGTCCTGCTATTCTTGTTTTTATATGATTTTATATGATTTTTATATGATATATTTCCTTATGTTTTTGTGGCGATTGTTTTGAAACGAGGTAAGCCACCTTGAGTAATCTATGTAACGGAAAGGTGGCACACAAATCACAAAAATAATTAATGAAAAGAATGTTAGAATTCGATTCTGTGTGCATCTATAGCTATACCTGAAAAGGGTCACATCACCCAGCCAGCCTAACTTACTTTTAAAGCCCTCAAGAGCATATAGAAAGCATTTGGGAACTCTGTATGCTAAGCTGCGTCATACACATTTGGAAAGAATCAGTCAAAAAAAAAAAATTGTCTCAAAACACACGACAGTGATTAACTTCACAATTTGATTGTTAATTGTTATGATCCTTCGGGCTTCTCTGGTTTTACTGTTAATTGTTATTGTTTTTAAATGTTCTGAGCCGACTTGGGTGACCTTACTGGGAGAAAGGCAGGGTAACAAGTCAGCTTATAAATATCAAACAAGCCAAGCTTGGTTAAGAGAGGCACTTTCTGACACTGTAAGAGTCTCGTGGCTGAACAGCGATTCACATGGGTTTCCCTCAGTCAAAACAACACATCCGGCTTTGCGCTGTGCTGGTGTTTCCAGTATCAGAGAAGCCCTGTTTGATTATGAAGCAGAATTTTTAGGTATTGTTTTATCCACATCTGTTTGTCCATTAGCATGAGGAGAACTCTTGCATAAACAACTTCACCACTCCCTCCTCTTCGGAATGGCACACACATTACGCTGGCTCCTGGAGCGAGGAACTCCCTTGGACTAACTCAATTAAGTCCCACAGGACTGGCTGCTGGGACCATCATGAGGTGTCAGATTCTATCGTAAAGCTACCTCCTCTCATTGTCCTTAAGAAATGTAAATCAGTAATCACCTCAAGACCTCTATGCCCACCTGATCATGCACCTCTCTTGTAAGCATGTGATGGTCAGTTCTGTAAGGTATAAAAAGTGTGCTCACTTGGAGCAAAGGGTCAGCATCCCCTCCTGGGGGGCTGTCCACTGCGCTGCGTAACAATAAACCCATACTTTTTCCTTGTTCACCAGTCTTCCTGGTCCTCCATTATTATCATCTGCTTAAAATTCCGCTACAATTACCTAACCATTAGACCACACTGCCTTTACTGATCAAGACAGACAGGAAGGCGGATGGGTAAAAATATACAACAAGAATGAAAATGGGGGGGGGGGGGTCAGCTGTGTTCAGGGAAGCCTTACCTGCTGGTTTTAAACAAAGGATTTCCAATGCAGGACCTTGGACAACGGAAGGCAGTCACGCCTAAGGGAAGCAAGTTGCCAATGACTCCAGGCTGTAGACTTCTCCCTGCAAGATCAAGAGTCTGCCAGAGCGACTCATCAATCCTGAGAAGGACAGGAGTTCATTGGTTAGCAAACGAAGAACGCTGAAGGAAAAAACGATGTCAGTATTAACAAATTCCAATTCTGATAGCAGAGTCCTGACTCATATATATATATATATATATACATACCGTATTGTCCCGAGTATAAGACGCACCTGATTATAAGACGCACCCTTAAAGTTCGGTGCTATTAAAAAATTTTAATTAAATCACTGGCATTATTGCAACAGCCTGATTATAAGACGCACCCCTAGTTTAAAAACTTAAATTAGGAGAAAAAAGTGAGTCTTATACTCAGACCAATACGGTGTATCTCCAGGTTTTAACGTTCTGGCAGAAGCAAAGCACTCTGACATGAAGCTCTCCCTCCAACGCTGGTCATAGTTCTGGCAAAGGTATGGAAAAACTCTCATATTCCCTTCAAGAAAATTTAAGCAAGGACTGCAGGGATGTGGTCATTTTGGCCTCCACCACTAGCCAGGATATCTAGGGGCACTGCATGGTATTCGGAAGAAATGTCCCCTCTGGCTAACAGGAAAGCGATAAGAGGAATAGGTTACATTTGTTAGAGAGTCAGATAGGAAACACCAAAATGTCTTGAATTCATAGTTTGTAAAGATGAAAGTTCAGTGCCACTTTGTATCCAAGTGGCCTGCCTAGCTACTTAACTACTGTATCACATGAAACATAGAAATCTAACAATAACAGCACAATCCTACCCAGCTTTTCCACTGATGCAGCAGTGGTGGAGGGAGAACGGGAGGCTTTGGGAGGGAAAGGGAGGGAAAGGAGAGCAGGTATCCAGCAAATAGTTTCCCCACCCTGCAGTAATAACTCTGCAGTACTAACTCTGGACTGTGAAAGTAACATCTTGAATGAAGGGTTCTATGAAAGATTAGAACGTTATATTGTAAAAACCCTTTGGGGTTTAGAACAGCCTGCCCATGTACACCGCCTTGAATAAAGTCGGAGGAGAAATCCAATGACCAGAAAGGCGGTATATAAATACTCTGTGTGTGTGTGCTCTCTCTCTCTCTCCCTCCATGCTGTAGCTGTCAGTTTCACTCAGAATGCTGTCAGTTTCACCGCAGAGCCACCAGGAATGCTCTTGAGCACCTTCCATACTCAGGAGCCTTGGCTGCAAACTGAAGATGGTGCTGAAAGTATTTATTCTTAAGTTGAATGTTCTCATGTAGGAAAGCTTCAGTATTTTGAAACTGAGACTTGCGGGACTTACCCTCACAGGCTATTATATCCCATTCTACCAATTATTAAATCCTCTGTTCCTTTGCATACCTTTAATTGTCACCCCCACAATATTACACAACCCTTACAAATGCCAAGTTCAGCCAAAAAACCATTACTGTACACTATTAAACCATTACAACTATTAAAAGGCAAAAATTGTTCTTTAAACAATTACGTCAGTGTTTCTCAAACTGTGGGTCGTGACCTGATTTCTGGTGGGTCCCAGGTGATGGAAAGATCAGATAAGTAATTGCCAGAAGCCCTGAAGCTATTCAAAAATTTATTTTATTATTTATTTAAAGAATTTATATCCCGCCTTTCTCCCAGCGAGGGCACTCAAGGCGGCTTACAAACATTAAATCAGACAGCTAATTGCCCTTCAAAAAGCTGAGCTCTTGCAGTTTGCAAGATAGCTGCTAATTACCCTACAAGCAGCTGAGTTCTTTACTTGTAAATAAATTATTTATAGATCACATTTTTTTTAAGTCTCGTAAAGCTAGGTGGGTCCCGATGACACTCTGTCATCTTAAAAAGTGGGTCCCGGTGCTAAAAAGATTGAGAACCACTGAATTACGTGAATCCAGTTTAGAAATCACTTACGAAAGTCGGTGCCATCTCTTGCAAACCTGGGAAACTTTTAGCAGCTCCGTTAGAGATAGATAGGAGAAGATTCCCAGCAGCAACTCATCGGGTAGCGTATCCCAAGAAACACCTTGTAAGGAGAAAATGTTGTTGGAGTATTATGCGAAACATGAAAGCAAATGTTTACAGCATTTAATTCCCTGAGGTGCTTTGATAAGCTATGCACATGAAATCTTGCTTATTTTTTCCCCTAGGTTGTAGATATGTTTTGAGTACCTAGTACCTGGGCAACATTTCCCCTTTCCACAGTGCAATCCTAACCAACTTTCCAGCACCGATGCAGCTGCAATGCAGTTCCGAGGTAAGG
The DNA here is from genome assembly GCA_026170595.1 of Plestiodon gilberti rubricaudatus. Classification (NCBI taxonomy): domain Eukaryota; kingdom Metazoa; phylum Chordata; class Lepidosauria; order Squamata; family Scincidae; genus Plestiodon; species Plestiodon gilberti. The sequence goes on along the minus strand of JANXHW010000002.1, from coordinate 17,604,886 downwards.
GAACAAATGTTCCCTTACATCGAGGAGACCTCCGTGATTGCCCCCCCATCTCAGAATGCAGCGTGCATCCTGTTGGCATGGCTGCATCGGTGCTGGAAAGCTGGTTAGAAGTGGCCTGTCAATCTTGTTCTAAATCGTGCTTGCTCAGGTTGTGACATTCTGAAAAAGTGCAACATTCCAAAGCCAGAAGACCTTTTTCTGCATCTGAAAGGGGCACAGCAGTACTACCAATGCTAATCCAGCAAAGGTTTTGAGCTTTCCTGTTAACATAAGAACAGCCCTGCTGGATCAGGCCAAAGGCCCATCTAGTCCAGCTTCCTGTATCACACAGTGGCCCCACCAGATGCCTCAGGGAGCCCAAGACAACAAGATACCTGTATCCTGTCGCCACTCCCTTGCACCTGGCACAAAGAAAACCTACTCTTACAACCAGGAGGTTGCTTATCCCCATCATGGCTCGTAAGTTGTGATGGACTTTTCCTCCATAAATCTGTCCAATCCCCTTTTAAAGGCATCCAGGTCAGGTGCCATCACCACCTCCTGTGGCAAGGAGTTCCACAAACCAATTACACGCTGGGTAAAGAAATATTTTCTTTTGTCTGTTTTAATACTCCCTCCACTCAATTTGAGTGGATGTCCCCTAGTTCTAGTGTTGTGTGAGAGGGAAAAGAACTTTTCTCTATCCACTTTCTCCATCCCATGCATAATTTTATACGTCTCAATCATGTCCCCACTCAACTGCCTTTTTTCTAGACTGAAGAGCCCCAAACGCTGTTCCCCAGCTTAAACACCCTGTGGCTGGGTCAGACCATACTCATTGTCATACCTCTGGATTTCAGATCACAATATCAGACTTCCCATTGTAAGGAAGTTGCTCCACCACCCTAAGGCATTTCTGTAGCACAAGAAGTAGGGCAGTACCTGCTGGTGTGTCCAGTTCCTGAAGAAATACACCTCCCTCTTTCTTTCCTCAAGAAATGGATGATGTATGATTGTGCCAGCTTCTATGGGCCAAGCCCAACAGCGGCCTGGTTCAAATGTAACAATTCCAGTCCAACAAGCCACAGTTGGTTTACTCATGAACCTACGGTATATATTCCCTTCTCATTTCCACTCCTGAACTTTAATTCAGTGCTTGTAATTTGTTAAATCACAGTTCCCTGTAATAGCCAAACTGGAAACTGTGGTTTGAATGATCCCTACAAAGTAGGATATCAAGCCAAAGTTTGATACCATGATTTGTAGGCATTGTTTTGACATGGAAGTACAGGCCCCCCCCATATCCACAGATTGTTATCCACGGATAGTGAAACCCCCTGCCCCCCCCCACGACCCCCTCGGGCACTTACTTTTACAGAAGAAACCTCTGTTTTGTTCTTGCTGAGAGGCTGCAACCTTGCTGAGAGGTTGGAGAGACAATCTAGCACCTAAGTCTTGTTGTGACCCCCCCACGCCCTCCACAACCGGGTTTCAAGTATCCATGGTGGGGGCTGGAATGTATCCCCCGCGGATACGGCAGCCCCCCTGTACTGAATTAAGGTCCAAGAAAAGGAGAAAATTGAACATATAGGCACATGGCTTCAGTAGTGTTGCTGGCCTGCCCGGGGGGGGGGGGGGAAATGATGAGTTTCATGTCATCGCCCCGCTCCTGCGCTCCCGGAAGGCTTCATTTCAAACCTTCCAGGACACGGGTCGGATGGGAGGGCCAGAAAGACACATCGTTTTCAGTGTGATAATGCTCCGCGGCTGCAAAGAAGCACAAAACTCCCACCGCGGCTTTTCCTCACGAGACCACAATTGTCACCTGGGTGCACTGCGTCTTCCTGGCACTTGCTATGCCTCTGCGTGGCTTTTCCCCCAGGCTAATGAACCATGAATTAGTGGACCAGAACCATTATATCTGAACCAGACCAGTATGTTGCACAGGAGGGCAGACAGGAACCTTGATCCTCCCCAGAGTTACTATGGCTCTTGCACAGCTGTGTCACATAGGGACCCAAAGAGAATAGAAAGAATACTTAGCACCCACTGGCTAGCACCAGCACAACTGTACCAGGCAACTGCTGGCGCCTAACAGGGCAACTGGAGTCCTTACTGGCAGCAAGATTCTTATTCTGAATCTTATGTGCTCTGGAAATGGAGCTATGATTGAAAGCATCAAGCATTTAGTTACTCTGAAGGTAGCAACCCACAAGCAAAGGATTAGACTGAAAATCAGGGGAGCAAAGTTTAGCCTCCCCAAAATGAAAAAGTCAAAGTCTGGCCATGGCAAACAGAGCAACATGTATTTGTATGCAAACCGAAGGAGACTGATTGACTAATATTTGGTAAACGAGAAAACAAACCTTTCTGCAGACAGCTTAAGAGCCAAAACCAAAAGGGGTAATGGAGAAATGGGATACAATAAATAATGACTATTAAAGATATGCATTTCTAATGAAAAGTGCAATTTTACTACCCAAGTGACACAACTAAGATATTGTTATTATAGGAAAAAGCAAATTCACTATCATCAGCATCTTTAGCATTACCAATTGGTTCAGGCTGTAACTCTGAATGGATTTTTACAGTTATTTTTCTTTACCTGTTGCTGCCTCTCGAAGCAGCCGAGGTCTGCGGGCAATCACAAATTCTTTGTCCTTGACTTTCTGCCGCTTTGGGGGCGGGCCCACACACACCAGCAGCTCCTGGGGGGTGTTCTCATTGCCCAGTTTATCCTTAAGGACAGACACTCCCATGCCCGAGAGCAGCTCTGATGTCTTGCTGGGGTCCCATGCCCATGTGAAACTAGTGCTGATGTTGCTGCCCAAATCTGGTATTTCCTGGAGATGCCTCCTGCAGGGAGATAAAGGCCAAGCGACATTGTTTCATACATCGCAGTATTCATCCATGGCTGCAAAAAAGATGGAAGATGTGTAGAAAAAGAGGCCACAAATATATCCTACGACAGCCACTATCCCCTTAAGGGGGGGGGTGGCCAGCTCCAACGTCGGGGGCGGCGCTGCAGGATGGTGCCCATCCCAATGCAAAAAAATGCTTTTTTCAATGTACCTGGTTGTCCTGCCAGCTCCCTGAAGGGTCTGGAGGGGGCTGCTTCTGCCTCCGCAGGATCCCCGAGGATCTAAACAGCAGCAATCGCGTCGAAAACCCCACTTCCGGTTTTCGTTGGAAACCACAAGTGGGCTTCAGAACGTGATTGCTGCTGTTTAAATCTTTGGGGAGATCTGCGGAGGTGGCAGCAGCCCCCTCCAGACCCTTTGGGGAGCTGACAGGATAACCAGGTACGTTGAAAAAAGCATTTTTGGGTCAGGGCAGGTGCGATCCTGCAGCGCTGCCTCCAACATCGCCCCGCCCCTGCAAAGACTTACAGGGGAGTAAACTCCCCTGTAGGACTTTGAGAAACGCTGTCCTATGACATAGCTGTTCTCAGAAGTGACACGAAAGAGAGAGAAAATTACTAAAGTATAGTGGCTGCACATTCCAGCTATGAGCAGACACATATATGCAAGTAGAGTGCTTCTTTTGTTCATGCAAGCTAGATCCAGTCAGAAGGACTGCCTGGTAGGCGGGCCTGGTTGTAATCTCTGCCTCATCCTTGCATGGCTAGCCTCCCAGGACCAGCAATAGCATGTCGCTCCATCAGCCAACTGGAGAACTGCCCATCTTGCTCCTGAGTTCCACTATAAGCCAGAAGGCAATGCTGCTAGTGGGAAACAGAAACAGAGAAAAGAGAAAACAATGGGAAACAAAGAGATGTTTAAAAGATGTGCGTTGTTTTTTTACTTTATGAAACCTGATAGGGAGTTGATACACCCCAGACAGTCTTAAAATTGGTTAAGCAGCCTACTCACCAAAATATATATGCACAGCCAAGAATACCCTGCAAGATTTTATTCTGATAGTCATTCAATAATTACACTGGTTCTGGAGATAACATCCTCATCTTGTACTTTGGGAACTGGTTTTACAGTCCACAAAAACAGTCCTTGAATTTACACAAGGACAGAAATTCCAAATTGGTAGGGTGAGGCCCTATGGTCACACCCTACTAGTGGCAGAGCACACGTCTTATGTCCCAATTGCCACAGATTCAATGTCTAGTTAAAAGAACCACAGGTAGCAGGAGTGGGACAGGTCTGTTTGAGACCTGAGAAAAATGCTGCCAGCTGCAGTAGAAAGTAACCAATTAGATGGGCCGGCCGACTCATTGCATGTGTGCATGCACACCCGTGAATGACCCAAGTTCATCAATATACATGTCACAATTGTTAGCTGTCGAAAAATGGCATGAATGCATGAATCAGGACTTTCGTGTATATAGATGCATATGGAGCAAACACACCCTTCAGCAAAATATAGGTTTGTGTTCTATGACAACACTTCTTAGCATGGATTAGAACCAGCATGCCAGATCATGCTTCATATTCCTAGCCAATGCTTTGGATGATCTGGCAGCCACCTTGAAAGAAAAAAGGCAAGCAAAAGTCACACTAGAACCAGCCTTTAGGTACAGCTACAGGTTTATTCAGGTTTCCAGAGTCCTTGGTGCATTGTCACCTCTTTACTCATAAAGTGTTACAGTTCTGGACATTATGATAAATATTTATATCTCACCTTTCCCCTTCGGAAATACCAAATGCGGTTTACAGTATTTATTTATTTTTATTTATTTGTTTATTCTACATATTGGTAGACAGTGCAAGTTGCTCACTCTTCATCCTAACTTTGGAGCCTTTGCTGACAGCAGATATGGCAGCTTTTTGAACAGGGATATTTATGCAGCAGAATAATCTAGAATATTAACATCAGTACATGGTTGTAGCTCAATGGTAGCGCAAATGTTCAGCACACAGAAGGTCCCAGATTTAATCCTTAGCATGTCTACGTAGCACTGGGGGAAAAACCCCTGACTGGAACCCTAAAGAGCTGCTGCCAGTTCGTGCAGACAATACTGAGCTAGGTGGACCAATGATCTGACTCAGTTTAAGGCAGCTTCATACATTCAACATGTAGGGGAGAAACGGGGCGGGAAATGTTGCGATCCACAAATGACGTGCAGCCCTAATCCTACGCATGTTTCTCGAGAAACTAATCCACTGATTTCTAGGTAAGCGTGTTCATTAGTCTTGCATTATTCAACCTACTAGGCTACTACCGTTCCCTATTTATTTGTGGGTTGCAACCTCCAGTTGGGGAAGCACAGCGACCAGCAAACGCGCGCGCAAACCGCTTATGCTTTGGGCGGGATCCGCTTTATCTTACATTTTTTACCAGCTCCCCACTCTCGTTTGCGCCCATCGCCCTTTACCTGTGCATGGTGCTCCAGCGAGATGATGCATCGAAAGCTGGGACCCCCCTTGGTTTTTCCAGCCCGCTCCCCTCGCCTAGGCTAGCTGCACCACCAAATCCAACAACCGCACCAGATGCCCAAGACCACGGGGTCCCTCTCGCGCGAGCCCCGCCCACATAGGCCACCGTTCTCCCACCTCCCGCAACGGGTGCTGGGAATTGTAGTGCCTTGCTGTCAAAAGCATTTCTGTACAGTGCTTTATTTATTTATTTGTGTGCGCGCGTGCATTTTTGTTTTTTCATATATATAGATTTTTTATTAACAATTTTATTGGAAATTTAAAGAAGCAATCGTTAATCAGTACTCCCAATGATCTTCCATCTCCTTGCACCCACTCCCAGATCTAATGAGTGGTAATTTTTATTAACACGGTGGTTCTTGGGCCACACAGATGTTCTGGAGAGGTAAAGCATGTCCCGCAGAGTCTGATGCGTTTCAGCCCTAGACATATTAGAATACATACATTTCAACAATTATCACTGCGATCAATTTACACTTCAGAAATGCCATAAATAAAATACTGTACAAGTAGCGGGTCATAAATAACAAAAACCGAAGCTGGCTCTCCTGGGACTTGTAGTCCCATCGCGCCCAGCTTGCCTATCCCCGGGAGTCAAGCCCAGCGCTCGCAAAGGCTCCTGGGTGTTGTAGTCCCAAGGCTGGAAGGGGAGGTGGCTTTTCTCTTTTTTTCCCCGTCTTCCTGCGGAGGGTTGTTTGGATTCTGCCCAGGCGTCCTGACGCGCCCGAGGACGAGGCAAGGCGTCGACGGCGAGCGAGTGGGCGAAGCAGGAAATGTCAGAAGCAGCATCCGCAGCTCGGCCGGCCGCCGGCTTATTTTCCTCGCTGCGGAGAGCCGCGGCCTCTGCCTGAGGGGAGGGTCTCTGAAAGCTGTCTGATTCAAGGGCTCTTGCCGAAGCCGGCAGACCGGAGGAGTCCCTTCCCTTCCTCGCTGGGGGACCAGTGGATGAGCCAAGGCTCTTCGGGGCCTTACAGCGAGCCGCCGCCGCCGCCGCCGTCGGGGGGAGTGGGCGAGGAGGAAAGAAAGAGAAATGGAGCAAGGACGGGCCTGGCCCTCCCTCTGCTGAGTAAGTGCCACGGGCCGGCGCGGAACTCCCAGCCCTCCCTTCAGCTCGGAATTCCCCGCCCGCCTTGCATCATCGGGGGTGCTCGACTCCAAACCTCTCATGCATGCCTTGCATCACTGCGGGCAGGCTGCTGCATTCTTGCTTTGGGTTTTTTAAAGCGTTCGCTTAGGTTAAAAAGAACGAGAGCATTGCAACTACTCCTCGCAAGTAGAAACCTAGCACTACAGGGAGCAGGCTTGGCCGAACCCTTCCTCCCTCATATGGTAGCTGGTGTGTGTGAGGGGGTGGGTGGGTGTCGTCATTTCCAAGGGATATTTCTTTTATGCAAGATACAGTACCATTTAAAAATAGAGTGCCCTCAACCTGCATTCTGAAATGGTAAAATCTGTTCTTCTATCCCCTCATTCTTCTGCTGAATCTGAGCGTGGTCCAAGCCTAACTGAGGTTGTTCTGACCCATTAGGTAGAATGAGCTGGTGGTAGAAGGCTGGACTCTCCAATTTCAGACTAGTGGGTTGAGACCTGGTCATACTTTTGAATGGTTGCCTCTTGCTATAGTGCTGTTCACCAAATCCAACCATTCTGATTTGCTCATATTGTGCAAATTGGGGGAAAGATCACTGCTGCATTTTCATTCCAGATTTTATCTAGAATTTTAAAACTGTATACCACACTTTAATCAACAAGAACTCAGGGTGACTTACAAAACTTATCAAAGCCACTATACAACTAAAATGACAAAAGACCAGCAGATACAACAACAAAACAATTGGGAGTACAGTACTATGAACGCATTGAAGATTTTGTATATTTTTTGTTCTTTAAGGCCTGACTTCCCCTTCCCCCCCCCCAAGCAGACTAAACCTTCAGCTGCTGTTGAAAAACACATAGGATGACAATTTTTCTCTTCCCAGTGCTGCTTTGGGTTTATTACGTTTTCTTGCACACTTGCATGCAACTTGTATGTATTTATTCATTATAGTATTTCTACCCTGCCAATTGTCATAAAATGGCCTCAAGGCAGTCTACAATAATGTATAGTTGAATCCTCAAAGGCTTAAATAAAGACTAAAGAACAGACTCTGGTGGCCCAATCTTATGTATTTCTGCTCAGAAGTCTCAGTGAGACCTACTCAGGTGGATTGTATACACATTTACACAGGTACACATTTACCTGGAAGAAGTCCCATTGAACTCATTGGGACTTACTTCTGACTAGACATGCATAGAATTGGGCTGTACACTGGCCTTTAACTTGTTGCATTGGCCGCAGTATCCTTCGTAGTCCATTTTTCCTCCTGTGCATGGCAATTCTTTACTATATTTTTCACTGTATGCAGTTTGATTTATATATTTTTAGATGGCACTTCTTTCTCTGACCATTTCACAGATGAAACCAATAACACCCCTGTTCTTAAACCAAAGACCATTATATATTGATGAAGACCTTGTCTGTTCATTTACCCTGCAATAGTCTGTCCTTCATTGATTCAAAACTCATGTCTTAAATTTCCTGAGAATTTTGGATTTCTCCACTGTATTCTGTGGGCACCTCTCGCTTCCTTCCCAGGGCAGGAAAAATAACCCAATAGCTTCATAAAAGATCCCCTAATATGTTTAGTTTTTATTGCATTTTTTATGATAAACCTTTTCTTTGGTGGAAGGCTATTGATTTTTATGATAACTTTTTTCCATCTTTGCTCTTTGTTGTAAAAAATGATGATGTAAAATCTGCTAACAGATTTGAACCTTTCTGGTCAGTTCTGCCTGTAATCAGTATGTTGTATTGTCTTGATGTTATTGATTGTTGTTGTTGTTCAGTCGTTGTTGTTCAGTCGTTAAGTCGTGTCCGACCCTTCGTGATCCCATGAACCATATCCCGCCAGGCCTTCCTGTCCTCCACTATCTTCCTGAGTTCGCTCATTTTCATGTTCGTTGCATCGGTGATGCTGTCTAACCATCTCATCCTTGGCCTTCCCCTTCTCCTTTTGCCTTCAATTTTTCCCAGCATCAGAGTCTTCTCCAGAGAGTCCTCTCTTCGCATTAGGTGGCCAAAATATTTGAGTTTCAGCCGTAGTATCTGTCCTTCCAGGGAACAGTCAGGGTTGATTTCATTTAGGATTGACTGATTTGATCTCCTAGCAGTCCAAGGGACTCTCAGGAGTCTTCTCCAGCACCACAGTTCAAAAGCATCTATTCTTTGGCGCTCAGACTTCCTTATGGTCCAACTCTCGCAACCATACATTGCTACTGGGAACACCATCGCCCTGACTATGCGAACTTTTGTTGGCATGGTGATATCTCTGCTTTTTATTATGCTGTCTAAGTTTGCCATAGCTTTCCTTCCAAGGAGGAAGCGTCTTTTAATTTCATGGCTGCTGTCTCCGTCTGCAGTGATCTTGGAGCCCAGAAAAGTAAAATCTGTTACTGCTTCCATTTCTGCCCCTTCTATTTGCCAGGAATTGATGGACCCAGATGCCATGATCTTAGTTTTATTAATGTTGAGTTTCAAGCCAACTTTTGCACTCTCCTCTTTCACCCTCAGCAAGAGGCTCTTTAGTTCTTCTTTACTTTCTGCCATTAGGGTGGTATCGTCTGCATATCTGAGGTTGTTGATATTTCTCCCGGCAATCTTGATTCCGGCTTGCGATTCATTCAGCCCTGCATTTCTCATAATGTACTCTGCATATAAGTTAAATAAGCAGGGCGACAATATACAGCCTTGCCGTACTCCCTTCCCAATTTTGAACCAGTCGGTTGTTCCATGGCCGGTCCGAACTGTTGCTTCTTGACCCGCATACAGGTTTCTCAGGAGACAGGTAAGGTGGTCTGGTACCCCCATCTCTTTAAGAATTTGCCACAGTTTGTTGTGATCCACACAATCAAAGGCTTTTGCGTAGTCAATGAAGCAGAAGTAGGTGGTTTTTTGGAACTCTCGGGCTTTCTCCATGATCTAGCGCATGTTGGCAATTTGATCTCTAGTTCCTCTGCCTCTTCGAAACCCAGCTTGTACATCCGGTAGTTCTCGGTCCACGTACTGCTGAAGCCTAGCTTGTAGGATTTTGAGCATAACCTTGCTAGCATGTGAAATGAGTGCAATTGTGCGATAGTTTGAACACTCTTTGGCAGTGCCCTTCTTTGGAATTGGAACGTAAACTGACCTTTTCCAATCCTTTGGCCACTGCTGAGTTTTCCAAATTTGTTGGCATATTGAGTGCAGCACTTTCACAGCATCATCATTTAGGATTTTAAGTAGCTCAGCTGGGATATTATCATCTCCACTAGCTTTGTTGTTAGTGATGCTACCTAAGGCCCACTTGACTTCACTCTCTAGGATGTCCGGCTCTGGGTCAGTGACCACACCAGTGTGGTCATCAGGAACATTAAGATCTTTCTTGTATAGTTCTTCTGTGTATTCTTGCCATCTCTTCTTAATCTCTTCTGCTTCTGTTAGGTCTCTGCCTTTTTTGTCCTTTATCATGCCCATCTTTGCACAAAACATTCCCTTGATATCTCCAATTTTTTGAAGAGATCTCTAGTCCTCCCCATTCTGTTGTTTTCCTCGATTTCCTTGCATTGTTCATTTAAGAAGGCCTTCTTATCTCTCCTTGCTATTCTCTGGAAATCTGCATTCAGTTGTTTATATCTTTCCCTTTCACCTTTGCTTTTTGCATTCCTTCTTTCCACAGCTATTTGTAAAGCCTCATCTGACAGCCACTTTGCTTTCTTGCATTTCTTTTTCTTTGGGATGGTTTTAGTTGCTGCCTCCTGTACAATGTTACGAACTTCCGTCCATAGTTCTTCAGGCACTCTAATGCCTAATGCCCAGGTCTAATGCCCTAAATCTATTCTTCACCTCCACTGTATACTCATAAGGGATATGGTTTAGGTCATATCTGACTGGTCTAGTGGTGTTCCCTACATTCTTCAGTTTAAGTCTGAATTTTGCAATAAGAAGCTCATGATCTGAGCCACAGTCAGCTCCAGGTCTTGTTTTTACTGACTGTATAGAGCTTCTCCATCTTTGGCTGCAAAGCACATAATCTATCTGGTTTCGGTATTGACCATCTGGTGATGTCCATGTGTAGAGTCGCCTCTTGTGTTGTTGGAAAAGAGTGTTTGCTATGACCAGCGTGTTTTCTTGACAGAACTCCGTTAGCCTTTGCCCTGCTTCATTTTGCGCTCCAAGGCCAAACTTGCCTGTTGTTCCGTTTATTTCTTGGTTTCCTACTTTAGCATTTCAGTCTCCTATGATGTAAAGGACATCTTTTTTGGGTGCTAGTTCTAGAAGTTGTTGTAGGTCTTCATAGAACCGGTCAACTTCATCTTCTTCGGCATCAGTGGTTGGGGCATACACTTGGATTAGTGTTATTGATATTTGCAGTCAACTCATGAACAGGCTTTGATAGGTGAAAATATTCAGAGCAAAATTAGTTCAGTCCACATTCACTCTTCAGTTCATAGCCATTGTGTCTGATGCACAGAATAATAGTTATGTTACATGTTTTTGATGATGAGTGTGGACCAGATTGACTTTTTTAAACTTCCAGCATTGCTTTATATTCTCACTGCATTAGGTAAATGTTTTCAGCTCTTTGTTAGGTCTGCAGTCTTGGAAGTTGAGAGCATTACTGAGGGCCAAAGAGCACATTACAACAGCAGGCTTGTATGCAGAAATGAGTCTGTCCTAGGGAGGGACAATTCAGAGCATAGCATGTGGGCTAGAGGAGAAACTGAACCCTTTCTCCACCCACTAACCCTGAAACTGCCATTTGAAATGGCTTTTCTTCAGTAAAGTTGTGTAACTGGAAATAATCTCCACCAGGAAAAATGCTTAAAAGCCAGCAGTTTTGAGTGGCAGGGATAGGGTTCAGCTCCTCCCACACTGTGCTTTAAATTACACCCTCAGCCCCCAGACCCAGACTTATTCAGGTAGATGGGGAATTGCTTGTTTCATTCATACAGACCTATAGCCCAATCCTGTCTACATAGTAGACCAGCGAAGAACCTGCTCTGCTGGTCTAGGGTGTCACAAACGTGCTGTAAAGCACATTTGTGGCACTCTGGGAGTAAGTGGCGCTGGCACCGAGGCCGGCACTGCTCTCCCCAGCCCGGATCCCAAGCTGTGCCCATTGGGGAAAGTGAGTTCCCCACCAGGCGGTGGAGGGTTGTGGGGAGCACAGAACGGGGCATTCTGGGGTGGAAGAGGGAGGGATCAGCGGCAGCCTCCTCTGTCAAATCCTATCCCCCTTCCTGGGCCTGGCTGCCATTACACGGCCAGCTCAAATGTGTGCCAGCAAAATAGCTGGCGCACATTTGAGTAGACCCAGTGGGGAGGCTGGGGCTCTACTCAGGGTAAGGGGATGAATGTCCCCTTCCCTCGAGGAGAGCTCCAGCCATGCCAGCTCTGGGTCCTATCTGGATGGGATGCAGCATGAGCTCTATGCCTGCGCTGCAACCTGGCTAGACAGGATTGCGCTGCCAGGTACTTGGGTGAGTCACCTATAATGCTTGTGTAGGAAAACTGGTGTGTATGAGGGAGACTTTTGGTGATACTTGCTTCATATTTTCAGGTCTACTTTCACAGTGACAGCGTGAAAGTTCTCAGAAATCTAAATCGCCATACTCAAGAGCACCATGCCTATAATTTTAATTGCATTGTGTTTCACCATCATATACTGTAATCATAAAATAAATGACTTGAAATCTGTTGAAACCTGAAAATGCTATACAGCAGGATTGATTACCAGCTGAGTAGCTGATTAAGGCGCTAGAATGGTCCAAAACAAGTGAGAAATGGGGGGGGGGGGGAGAATGGAGAAATCGGGTATTAATAGCTTTCAACCTAACCTACCTCAGAGGGTGCTTGTGAGGATAAAATAGTGGCAGGAAGCAGGCAACCAGGAACCTAGGCACCTTGAAGGAAGAGCAGGATAGAAATGTAAACAACTTCGTGTGTTCATAAGTGATAAGAGTATTTGATTCAACAAATAAGACTTGCTGGTAAAAAAGAAAAAAGATCACATGTTTTTCTTTCTCTTTCTTCAAAACAGATGTCTTTTCAGTGATTAATTTTTAAGCAAAAACAAATATCTAACTAGGTGCGTAACATATTTGAAATTGAACAACATTTTAATTTCCTAATAACTTACAGGAAGCAGTTTAAGCTAATTGGCATTGTACATTGTGCTGGCTATCTGCCTGCAACACTGCTGTAATGTGATACTTTTGTGATGTTTTGATCTGGCTATCTATAGGATAGCCTAGTGTTTCCCAAACTTTTTCGACCGCGGCTCCCTTGACCATTGGCTCCCCATGACATGATGTGGATGCCTGCCAATTGTCATTGCACTATTTTCTGAGAGGATTCCATTGCATTCCGCGGCTCCCCTGGCTGGTTTCCGCGGCTCCCCTGGAAGCTGCGCCTCCCAGTTTGGGAACCACTGGGATAGCCCATAAGAACTACTTCACAGGTTTCACTGGAATTCAAAGACATAGGCCACTGCATTATGCTGTGGTTGCATACTGTGGAGATCTGTGCTTGAGTAGATGATGACACTGACTAGGTTCCAATAAGCTTCCCCCCCCCCTTCTTCATTGGACATCAGAACCCTAAGCCCCATCACAAGCTGTCTTGTCTGTTTCAAATGTTGTTTACTATGTGGTGTGGCCAAGCTGCTGTTTAAAATTTGGAGCCAGAGTCTCTTCAGCAGGTTTTGAATCCTGGCCACAGTGGTGAGTGTTGATGGAAGAGAGAGCTGCTACTCTTGTGTGTGTGTGTGTGTGTGTGTGTGTGTGTGTGAGAGAGAGAGAGAGAGAGAGAGAGAGAGAGAGAGAGAGAGAGAGAGAGAGAGAGAGAGTTACTGTATGTTGAAAGAAAAAAGCCTTGCTACATGCACTTAAGAAGGCTCAATGTGTTTGTCGAGCATGCACTGCAGCATTTAATTAAATGTTTGTTGTTTGTTTTTTAATACAGCTATAACACTTTCTTATACATGAGTAATACATCCTGGCCGGAGGCAGTGGACAATAATGAGTGGTGCAGCTTTGGGAATTGAGATAGTATTTGTCTTCTTTCTGGCATTAATCATACTACAGCGGTATGGAGACTTCAAAAAACAGCACAAGCTTGTAATTGTGGGAACATTACTAGCTTGGTATCTTTGCTTTCTCATCGTCTTTATATTGCCTTTGGATGTCACTACAGTAAGCAATTTCATTTTGGCTTTTTTCTTTTTATGAAAGTTGGTTATGCATGCATAAAATGTCCCAAATAGGAGTAGTCTCAGGCTTGTTTATAATTTCCTTCTTATACCCAGCACACAAAGGGTTATATCCTACATGGTCTTCCATTCACTATTGTTGACACTTATCATCAATATTGCAATCCTGTGCTGTCCCCCCCCCCCCATATCTTCTCTTGAGAGTCCCTCAATCCTCAAACAAATCTTCAGAGGGTATGGGGGGGGGGCTGTTGAGGGAACCTCTTGCACGTATGGGGCTTCTTCGGCGAATGGAAAACTGCCTTAGGATAAACGCTAAGTTTTTCTGTTAAGAGGGCAGCGATGATGTCCTTTAATAAATTGTCAATTATTTTTTTTTAGAATAATCCCCTCTGCTTTTGAGGAATTGTCACAGGCAGCCCAATCCTACTCAGCGCCAGTGCAGCAGGGCTATGCCCTCCCCTCACCCCGTTACGTCCCCAAGCCACTCAGAGCAACCTTACCAGCTCTGGCGTGCAGTGCTCCTGGATGCAGCGCTGGCAGGATAGTGCAGGCCTTCTTGCCACCGCTGCTTGCTTCCTGGGTGTTGCCAGCATACTTTACAGCACGTTTGCGATACCCTACGCCAGTGTAGGAGCCACTGCGCCAGTGTAGCACTTCAGTAGAATTGTGCCAAAACTCTCAAAAATGAAGAGTGAGAATTCAAATATTCACTTCACACTGTTGCTTTTGCCTAAATTAACAGCAATGCAAATGTAAGTTCAGTTCCTTTAGGACTGCTGACCCCAGCCCTATTCCATGCGTTTGTCACAAGTATAGTAGGATCCTATGCAATCCTATATACAGTGGGCCCTTTGCATCTGCACCCTTTGCATCCTAACCCTTTGCATCTGCGGGGGTTCCGTACTTTTTTCAATACACTTGCACCAGGGTTAGGTTGTAAAGCGATTCAAGTCAACTGCAACCAGTTCTATACTCTGCTGCTGCTGTTTAGTGGGTTCCAGCTATACTAGCACACTGCTCACAAAATAAGTCTCCAAAACCATACATCATAAGCAAAGAAGCTGATTTACTTGAAATTGAATTGAAAATAATTATTGGGTTTAGGTATAGGTTGCATAGAAAGCTGTGTTACACTGAATTAGTCTCCTGATTCAGTATACGAATGGACATTATATATTGTAGGTCAGTCCTGTCAACACAGTCCTGTCAATGTAGGTCAGTCCTGTCAACACTGACGGGCACTTGCTCTCCAAGGTTTCAGTCTGATATTTCCCAGCCCTACTGGGAGATGCCAGGGATTGAAGCTGGGACCATCTGCATGCAAAGCACGTGTGTTACCACTAAACGTCACCCCCTCCCCTAGTATACAATTAAATTGACAGGTATCTTTACCTCTTCGCTCTTCCCACAAAATTTCACTTTGCTCTTTTCTAATTGCCAACCTCTTTCTTTTTTCCTGTAGACTATATACAATCGATGCAAACTTGCTGTGAATTCTAGTCCATCTGAAAGTAGCACCAACAATGGATCAAACCACCTTTCACGGTACAGAAAACTGATTCTCTTTTTGCATGTCGGTGTAAAAAAAAAACGTTTCTGTAACCAATGTCATTATTACTTTGTTTAACTAGTAAAAAGCTAGTCTCTTTCCTAACAAGAGTAGCATTGCTTGTGTGGCTTGACAATTCAAAGTCCCCAACAAGATCTGAATAAGAATCATGTGAAATGTAATTTAACAAGGCATCTATACATTTAAAAATCTGGCTGTACTCTGTAAATTCAGTTTTATTTCAAGTAGTATACTACTTTCTCTAGAGCAGGGGCGGGGAACCTTTTCCCTGGCGAGGGCCGTTTAAAATATTAGAAATTTGCTTGAGGGCCGGCCGTAAGGCCGGGCGCCATTTTTATTTATGTAATTAATTTTTGCCCCCACCCCCCATCGGCCTCCAGAGGCTCCGCGCTCACCGTCCGAAGCCGCTGCCGGGTCCGCGCGTCACCTCCGGCGTACCATGCCGAAGAGGGCAAGCTCTTGCCCTCATTGGCGTGGTACGCATGTTGCGAAATGGCCAACGGCCTGGTGAGAAGGGGTCGAGGTGGCGACCGGGGAGGACATGCAAAGGCCCTCTCCCGGCCTCCGGAGGTGACGCTCGGACCCGGCGGAGCCTCCAGAGGCCGGTTGGGCAGCCTCCCGGCAATCTCTCTGGGGGCCGGACCGGATGGCCTCGGGGGCCTGATCCGGCCCTGGGGCCTGAGGTTCCCCACCCCTGCTCTAGGGGTATTGGGGGAGTCTGTCTTACTTTTTTTGTAGTCTTCGTTAAGAATATCCACTTCCCTTTCTGGCTTATTTCCTTGACATCGCATGTTAACCCAAATGAAAAGGTCTTATGCAGCCTGTCAAAAATGCCTGGGATTATCAGTGGTAGCTTTCTAGCGGAAAGAGAATCTTTAGCTGAGAGGCAACCCCTAAAAACTCTGCATTTTGTGGATGGCATATTTAAGAGGAGTCTTGACTAATCTTAATGGCCATGATGGAACATATGGGAAGAGGTGTCTTTAGTAATATGTAAAGCCCAAGGCAGGTAGTTACACACTTAAAGGTCTTTCATCTCAATTCCTCTTGCCTTTCAACTTTAACGTTATGAGAAATCAAGACAAGCCCGGGACTGCTAGGGCCAGATTTCTGCTTTCCTTCTTCCCTTGTGATATTTATTCACCATTTACATTTAAAAGATTTTAGGCTGTCTTTCAGCCAGAGGTTTCCAAATATAAAATATAGCAAAAAATCCAAACAAACCCATCAAACCAGCACTAGTATAGTGACCATATGGAGTCACCATATTTACGCAAATAGAGTCACCACTTTACGCCAGTGCTTGGTAGGAAGATGGTAACCTAGCAGGGATGAGTTTAAAGTTTACCATGGGTGCAGGGGGGCTATTGTCTGTAAATTGGCTATTGGGAAACTGTGGTTGGAAGAGAGGAATAAGTCTTGAAATATTCCTTCTGTACAATTTATATGGAAACAAATACCCCCATTGGTTTGGAAAGAAGGGTACATGTATGCAGTACATTTTATGGTTTTGTTGTGGTGCTTCACCTGTGTTCCATTGGTGAGAGTGTGAAAGTTTGTGTGTGAGTGAGTGAGATGCTGCACTCTAATAAAGTGTATCCCATTGGGTAGATATGAGGCTTACAGTTTTTTTTTCCTGTGGGTTAGTAGGTCTGTCCCCAAGGTACTCACAATGTTACTTTGTATCTGTATTTTATTGGAACAACTGAAAATGACTTTTTGGGGGAAATTGAATTGTTTTGAAACAAACATTTATTCTGTATCTCCTTTGATTAAATATAAATCTTGCATCCTTGACAGAAAACAGGAGTGTTTCAAACCATGGAGTTACATTCCTGCTGGAATTATGCCCATCTTTTGGCGTGTAGTATACTGGACATCGCAGTTCTTAACATGGTAAGAAATTGAAGGAGCTGGAATGCTTGTAAGAATTCAGACTAATATGTTCAAGAAACATCAACATGCTTTTATTTAATATGTAGCATTTGAGTGTTAATCATTAATGTGAGAACTTCTGGCGGGTTTCATATAAATGCTGGGGTTAAACATCTTGCCTAGAAGGAAGTGGCAAGCATCTTCTATATTTTAAACCAGCACATTCCCCGGCTACAAACAGGATAAACTTGCTTAAACAGAAGTGAGTGTTTTTATTTAGGGAAAACACCTCACTGTTGTTGCAGACGAGGTGAATCCTTCATCCGGTTACGTTGTCTAGTTGCAGGTTGTCTCATTGAATGTGTTGCCTGCTACTCCTAACATGCTTTCTAAAACACTGGCTTGGAACCCAACTAACCACTCTGAAGGCTCCTTTCATTCAAGAAAGGAAACTTCCACAAGTGGACATAAGAAGCCACCATGAGCAGAGTAATAATTGGAATCCAAGCCACAGTTGCAATTCTTAAACCATTTATATGAGGTATAGAGTCTCTTTCCTTGTGAATGAACTGCTATAGAGTAAAGAGTTTCAGGATTATAGCCACTATTTATTCAAAACCTTTTCATTGGAAAATATGTTTAATGGGTTTCTGGCAAGTTACTTGGATCATGTTACTATCGAACACAAAATAGAATGAAACTATTTTTTAAAAAATTAATTTTGTTGTTCACTCCTAGGATTCTATTACCTTTTATGCAGTCCTATGCTAGGTCAGGAGGCTTTTCCATTACTGGAAAGATTAAAACGGCATTAATTGAAAATGCAATCTATTATGGGACATACCTTCTGATTTTTGGAGCATTCTTAATATATGTGGCTGTAAACCCCAAGTTCAACCTGCAATGGTAAGATTATTAAACTTCTAGTACTTAAAGATTTAGGGTGTTGGGGTTTTTTTAGTAGCTATAGTACTGTACATTGGGCTGGATCCCACAATGAGCTTGGACCTGCCCAGTGAAATCTTTGACTTCTTCCTCTTGAGTGACAGGTCCCCTTGCCATATCAGTTAGGCTGAGGGATGGTGCCCGTCCCAATGTCACTCGGTGAACTTCATGTCTGAGGATGGATTTGAACTTTTCTGGTTTCCTGGTCTGGCATTCTAGCTCATATATGGTACCATATTGTTAACACGCATGCTCTGGAGACACAGACATTGCCATGTCTAGGGAACTTGTATGTAGTCTTTGGTCATAATGTACACTCACACAAACTGTCATCGCAAGCAGAGAACGAGAATAGGAAGTGACTCGGAGCCGAACAGTGAATTTATTGAGAGAAATTAATATGACGACTAAAAACACTGATATCAAGTAATAAAGAAAAGTATACAATTATAAATGAAGAAGCAAACGATGATGATAAAATACGCTGATGAACCTTCTCCTAGGAAAAACAAAGGGCTCCTAGCAGAGGCAACACTTAACAGGAAGGGGATGTTATCTGTTCTTAAAACTAGAGAATAATTTGGCTCCACCGGAGAGGGAGAAGTTGGTTGAAGTGATCCCCTTATGCACGCACGCTTACATTCCTGCTTATACCTCCACTCACAGTGTTGCCCGCACTCTCATTCTTGGGGAATGGGTGCTCCCTTTTATGGAGAGAGTGGGGGGGGATCAAAGTCTGGATCAAAGATTAATCAAAGATACAGACCTAAAGCGGAATCAAAGATACAGACCTAAAGCGGAGGGCCTACTATTAAAAACTTCACTAATTGAAAAGAAAGCAGTTCTACTCCATTCTCTATTCCAAGAGGTCATCAATCTTTAGCAAAGTAAGAAGGGGAGAGTTTCATAGCATTAAGGTAGAAAATAATGGAGTTCTATATTTTTCAGAGAACATTCATGAGATTAATCAATCTGTTTTCAGAAACATTGTACTAATTAATGCATATGAAACTGTCGAATGTGAAATTATCTTTCTGTTTTAGGAATGAGCTTCAGACTATTGGAATAGCTGCTGCCAATACCTGGGGCCTCTTTCTCCTTGTGTTGTTGTTGGGATATGGCCTAGTTGAAATTCCACGCTCTCACTGGAGTGGAGCAAAGAAAGGCTACCTTCTTATGAAGACTTATTTCAAGGCGGCTAAACTGATGACAGAGAAAGCAGATGCTGAAGAAAACTTGGAAGATATTATGGAGGCAAGTAAACCATGCTGCCCAAAGAACAGAGGTGCTCAGAAAGCAGTTGAGATCCTCCTTTTCTTTGGAGAGTGTGATAAGGAAAAACAAATTTTCGTGTACATTTGAGCTTGTTTTCTTATCCATTCACAAGAAAAGCACTCAGCATATTGTACTATTCCTTATTATTTTGCTGCTAGAAGTAGGGATGGTTCCTTTTGTAAATGGTTTGTATGTAATGCCATCTTTGAGAGGGATGCAAAAGGAGTAAAATACAAAATATTAAACACTGACAAATAAAACAAGAAAGGGAAATAAGTTATACCTAATCAATTTACATTCAAATAAGCTAGAGGCATGCTTTAACAGTCGAAAGTCTGTAGGGCTAATTTCATGATGTGTAAAATCAGTATGTATTGGGGAAGGTGGTGATCAAATTGATGGGTGCAGGTCTCATTTTGTTCTAGAAAACCCAGGAGTGAAGTCGGTCATTTGCTTACTCCCAAGAGCCGGTGTAGTGTTTAGAGTATCGGTATTGGGTGACCTTGGACCAGTCAATATCGGCCTAACCTACCCCACAGAGTTGTGAGGCTAAAAGGAAGAGGAGGAGCCATGTACACTGCCCTGAGCCCCTTGGAGGAAGTGTTAAAAACAAATACTGTAATTTTTGCATGGAAACTTTCATGGCCAGCAATTATGAACAAGGACTTAGGTATCACGGGCAACATAGCCATGTATATAAAATAAACTGACTTGAATAAAAACAAAATTACCCAACTGCCTGTGTCTTTTGTTGTTAAGAAATACAGGCAGGCAAAATTACAAACTGCTTGCGCTTTTTGTTGTTAAAATCCACAGGCAGGTAAATACTGTTAAAATCCAGAGTCCAGTAGTTAAAGTCCAGTTGGATTTTAACAGTATTTACCTGCCTGTGGATTTTTAACAACGAAAAGTGCAAGCAGTTTGTAATTTTGCCTGCCTGTATTTCTTAACAACAAAAGACACAGGCAGTTGGGTAATTTTGTTTTTATTCAAGTCAGTTTATTTTATATACATGGCTATGTTGCCCGTGATACCCAAGTCCTTGTTCATAAATACTGTAATTTTAATTTTGTAATTGGGAATTCAAGGTCTGTTTTCTAGAACTGTGTCGCATCTTTAGGAAAGCAGGAAATACACTCTTTCCAAAGAGTACCTTGTGATATGCATTGCAACTATTTATTCTAGGTACTGACTATAAAAGCAAAAGAAGCAGGTCTGTTGGCAATCATTTTAGTGAAACAAATTTGATCACTAAAAATAATTGCATTCGGTTTTTGCCAAGAAAAAAGACCGTTATTCCACATATGTGCGCTATAATTCTTAGGTTTAGGTAAAGGTGACTCCTGACAATTAAGTCCAGTCGTGTCCAACTCTAGGGTGTGGTGCTCATCCCCATTTCAAAGCCGAAGAGCCAGCGTTGTCCGAAGACGCCTCCATGGTCATGTGGCCGGCATGACTCTCCTTGCTGCAGCGCGTAGCATGCAGCTGGAACACGGAGCACTGTTTACCTTCCCGCAAGCGGTACCTATTTATCTACTCACATTAACATGCTTTGGAACTGCTAGGTTGGCAGGAGCTGGTCAAGCAACGAGAGCTCACCCCGTCGCGGATTCGAACTGCCGACCTTTCAATCGACAGCTCATGGTTCAGCGGTTTAACCCACTGCGCCACCCGATGTTACGCCATGTTACACAATGTCTAAATAACAGACCAAATGTGACCCCTGTGGCTGTTCTGTGCACACCTAGGCGGTCTTACTAGAATCCAGAAAATTCCAGCTTTATTTTTTTTAGCATATATTTCTTGCTCTTGTGGTCATAGAAACAAGTTTGATTATTTGATGGGCCTCAGTGCAAACCCAGTTACTTACTGCAACTCTATTTTGTCAGAATTTATTTCGACACAAATGTGTATGAATGTGTTGTGTTACTTGTTTGAAAATAACACTTTAGAACTTCTTAAAATGTTTTAAACTTACTATATAGTTTAATTCCCCCCCCTTCCCTTTCAACTCATGCATGTCTATGTTAAAAAAAATATTTCTGGTCTCTTTTGCGTAAACAGGAGGTCCGTAAAGTAAGTGAGAGCATCAAATACAACCACCCTTTGAGAAAATGTGTGGATACAATATTAAAAAAGGTAACGCGTTGAGTATGCACTTTAGTAACAGTTGCACTTATGGAATAGGACACTGAAATGTTGAGTTGTGTTCAGCATGGTCACCTTTTGTTTCTGTTTCACTAAACCAAAGAGCAATATTAAAATCTGACATAACAATATAACACAGAGTCAGTTAGACATCATCTTTGTGTTGTTTCCAAGCGTTGCATTTTACCATGCAATGACCAGCACAACATGACTAGGCAGGAAGTATCAAGCCAGTTGCTTGGGTAATGGGGATATGTTCACTTCTCCTAACACCCAGAGTGAGGGCAATGGAAAGTTTTGGTTTGCCATCAGCAAGGTGTCATGATGTCATCATGTTCACTACATTATTCCTGATTGGCTGCAGTGGCATAGTCATGAAACTCTGTTTAAGAAAAAAGTGCGTTGGCAGCAGCAGATCAAGGGGACAATAGCTGTAAACAGCCACAAACAATGGATGATTTTTTTAATAAGACTTTTATGTTGGGGGGGATTAATGCTTCTCCTTGTGCTGTTTTTACACTGAAAATCACCCCCCAAATCAAAGCTGTTTGGCCCCAAAATGTCTGTCTTTTGCAACTAGTAGTTTAAGGAAAGGATTTTTCAGCAGGAAAATAGTGCTGGGGGAAAAATTCTAGCAACCCCCCCCCCCCCCAGTTCCAGTTTGCAATTTGTGGGATCCTCCATGGCCACTTTTTTTTTTTTTTACAACAGTTTTCTTCCTGCATTGAACCCGTCTCTCAGTGATGGGCTAATGTGTGGTTTGACCCTCATTCTATGGAGATGAAAACCATGCAAATTATTCTGGTTCTCTCCCAGGGTTAGGAGATAGTACAACAGCTCTCTTTCTGACTGGAGAACCTGTGCTTGGGGATGGAAAGAAGGGCAGTGGGTGGGTGAGCGGGCTGCTGGGTGATCTTTGTAAGGCTTTGTTACCTGTCCGAAAGGTTGACTTTGGGATGATGGTGTGTCATGTTGGTATCATCTGTTGAGACATATCTTTTCATCTCAGTGTCCTACTGAGTATCAGGAAAGAATGGGTAGAAACATGGATGACTATGAAGATTTTGAAGAAAGGCATAATACTTATCCAACAGAGAAAAGCCTGGTCAAACTTCATAAGCAGGTAACTGGGTTGCTTCATTTTAGCATGTGGATTAAATTTATTTAGACCTGCTCTTTTTCTAAGAAGTTAATCGCGTGAAGTTCTCTACATGAATTCCTTGGTAACTAACTTGTTTTGTTTGGAACTTCTGTGCACTTTCCAAAACCGTTTCTGTTTGTCGTGTTAGAAGAGCTGTGTGTCTGAACTGATAGCTATGTAATATTTGCAAGGTATTTTAAAACTTGTGCATATTGCAGAAAGAAACAATGTAGCCGAATACATGAGAATGCTCAATCCAGATTTAACAGAGAAGGCAGGATAAAACTGTATTTATATTAATCAAGGACTAAGAAATATGAAAGCCACATTGTGGAAGGACCAACCAAAAAGACACACAGCACAATCCTGTGTAACCTTGCACCGGTGTAACGGCAGATGCACTGTGTTACTGGCATAAGTGCACTTACACCGGTGCAAGGTTACACAGGATTGTGCTGACAGTCTTATTAAGCAAGTTCTCCAGAACTCAAGTTGGATTTTAAGAAAAAGTCCCCGTTTTGTTTTTCTTAGCATCTTATCTGATGAAGAGTTCTGAAGAACTTGAAAGCATCCAAGGCTTACTACAATATGACTTACTGGATTTTTTAACATGGTTGTCCACAATTTTTAAAGGAATTTGATAATGTGACAGTAGCCTGTCACCGATAATACAGTCAGGTGCGGCAACGTGAGTTCCTTAGGAACAGTTGGTAGTCTTAACTATGCATGGCTACTCAGAAGTAAGCCCCATGTGTTCCCTGGGACTTACTCCCAGGTAAGTGTATACAGGATTGCAGCCTTCATCATTGCTATCCATTAAAGATAGTTCCCAGGTTTCTTTTGGCATATACAGTGTGTGTGTGTGTGTGTGTGTGTGTGTGTGTGTGTGTGTGTGTGTGTGTGTGTATTGCGAGGGTGAAGTGTGTTCTCTTTTTTTTTTTTAAAGAAGCAGTACTTTCCTCACTCGAATTATGTGAGAAAGTTGGAGGTGCAACTTATTCACCTTTTCTGATTTGCCAATCGCCCCTGCTGCCTTTGCCATAAATAAATAGAACATTTGGTTTTCTCTTATTCTTAGGTAATTTATTCTGTTCAAAGGCATCGTCGTACACAGGTCCAGTGGCGAATTCTTTTAGAACAAGCCTTTTATCTGGAGGATGTGGCAAAAAACGAAACCAGTGCCACTCGTCAGTTTGTTCATACTTTTCAGCCTCAAGAACCTGAAAGCAGAATTACGCAATATCTCTATACACCAACTGTTGGTATGTGCTATCGTGCAGATACTAGTATGCAATGTTTTTAACCAAGATTTGCAAAATAATAATAAAGATCAAGGATGCAATCCAGTCTATAGGTACCGTGCCCATATGTGGGGGGAGTCCATTGATGCAGTGGAGTTCTGTCTCCTGCCTATGGGTGCATGTGCAGACAATGCCTCAGGCTGTTGAGGAACAGGGTGTCTGTTCCCGTTTTCCGTATCCCTGTTTAGCCCCCCTTCTTGCCTCCATGCATGTCACTCATGCACTAGAATTTGCAGTGTTCAGGTTACTTCTGCACTTTCTTCCCTTGCTGCTTTCTCATTTTGCTAACTTCCCCCCTAACATGTAAGTATTTATCTTTTTCCAGAATGGTACTGGGAATGCCTTCTGAGGCCATGGTTTCACAGGATTCTGGCTGTTGTCTTGGCCACATTTTCTATCATTGTTGTGTGGTCAGAGTGCACATTTTTCAGCACAAAGCCAGTTTTGTCCCTGTTTGCTGTCTTCATACAACTAGCAGAAAAGACATACAACTATTTCTACATAGAGGTCAGTTTGAAAATCTTTATTGATATCTGGTATTTGTAATACTGTATAGTCTTTTAATTCTTTCATCTGGTGCTTATATAGTTGACTATTTTTTATTATGTAACAGGAATTACTTGGATTTATTTTGTTCCCCTGAAGTCAGACTAAATTGACTTGAATCTAAATTGGCTTGAATCTAAACTCTGAAATTTCACTAAATTGGCTTGAATCTAAACTCTGAAATTTCACTAACAGTGCAATCCGGAGCGGCAGAACCATCATTCTGCCACTCCAGGGTGTCACAAACGTGCCGGAAAGCACGTTTCCGACACCCGGAGAGTAAGCGGTGCCGGTGGAGAGGCTAGCACCACTCACTCCACTCACCTGCAGCCACCGCTGGCGGACGGAGGTAAGCCCTGCACCAGGCGAGGGGGGGACTTGGGTAGGTGGAGCAGGAGGGGGTGATTGACTTGCTGGGCAAGGGCCAGGGGAGTGATCCTCTGAGGCACGCTCCGCCGAATCCTATACCCTATCCTGGGCCTGGCAAGTCCTACACGGGCTCCTCCGATTTGTGCTGACAATTTTGCCGGCGCGCATCTCAGGAGACCCATGGGTGCAGCTGGGGCATTACCCGAGGGAAAGGGTCAAACATCCCTTTTCCCCAAGGTATGCTCCAGCTGCACTGGCACTGACCCAGTCCTGCATGGGATCCGGCACTGTGTGCTTTTGCACGCTCTGGTGGTCCTAGACAGAACTGGGCTGTACATTTGATTTGTGTTACTGTTCAGCCTTGGGATAGCCAGTGTTTGATATCTAGATGTGGGAGTACCTGTACTCGTTGCTCCTCTATTTCTGTCTTCTAGATCAAGTATTTTTCTGTCTTAGATTTTTGGGGTATTTTCAACATCTACATTAATATCAAGTTGCTCCTTGTAAGGTCTGTTTAGGTGTCACTAGTGGACAGCCCATTTGGGAGACCTTCAAGAATATATGCAGCAATATGTATCCCATTGCTTTTCTGCCTCTTCCAACTAAGTCACGTGCAGTGTCTGTCCTTATCAATTTGACAATTGAGTACTCTACTGGAGAGCTTGCTGTTGTATGATGTGTCATTTTTTGACAGTCGAAGGCCAGGAGGTAGCTTGCTGTGCCCATTCCATACATCAGCCTAGTATGGCAACAAGGCAAAACAAAAAACAAAGTATATCTGAAGGGTGATAGAAGATGAGACTATTAAATGGATCTTTAGTTCTTCTTGTTGTTGTGCTTAGAAGTGGAATAGCTTTGTTTTATGAAAGCATAGAATTATTAGATGACAAATGCTACCAGGTTGCATCCAAACCTTTAGGACAGTAGAACTCAATAATTGGAAGTCTGTTGTGTGACCAGAGGAATGTTTGCTTGCCGATTTACTCCGTCTGACTTCAGGGGAACTAAATAAATCCAAGTAATTCTTGTTATGTAAAGGGATCCTGGAGTCAGGCCATCCTCTTTTCTTGATATCTGGTTTTATTATGTAATTGTTATAACTAGATTTCAAATCCATCTGTTTCAGATAATACCGTCCTACTAAGGGCTGGTTCATACTTGCATTCCTCCTTGCAATTGTGTGCACAAATACTGATGCAAAACTGTGTACAGGAAACTGTTACTGTGAACCAGATCGTAATGTAGTAAGCTGGGACCATTTCTGTAATTGCTGCTCCCAGAAAAAAATGCAGCCATGATTGAGTGCAGACGCAGCCCGATTCACACTGAACTTTCTCCACACACGTACTAGTTTCCCATGGAGAAATTCAGCAACGTCAACCAGCTATAAGAATGTGTCACTGTTGAAATGCGGGACCAGGAAGGCTTAAGAGTATGCTTTTAACGATGCAACTGGCCCTTGTTTGTCCACTGTGAGAGTGGGGCAGAATTATCTGCATAGTTCTGTTTGCATAGTTTGCTCTCATATCCTGTTTTCTTGAAAGAATTCATAAATGTTCTAAGAGTAGGTAATTGGTTAATAACAAAAGCAACTTATATACTCATATCAGCGTGAACAAAATCTCTGTCTATTTTGTAGATGGCTTGCTTTCTTACCATCTTTTTCCTAAGTATCTGCGTTTATTCTACCGTCTTCAGGATCCGAGTATTTAACTATTACTATTTAGCATCACACCATCAGACAGATGCATACAGTTTGCTTTTCAGTGGCATGTGAGTACACGACTAGTTTATTTGGATGGGCTTAATTAAAAGCGTAGCATTCTTAGACCTTTTTCATAGTCTGTGTATAATACATTTAGACTAGGGCATCATAGCCCTTGATTCTAGAGAAGGGAGTGTTATAATTCTCCCTGAAGTACAACAGGTGAATGCTGATAAATGGTGACTATTGCATAGTGTTTGAATGTTGGGGAGGGTGTCTGTTATCAAGCCTCCAAGAACCCAGGACTCAAACATGTATACTCATGCATACATATTGCAATATACATGCAAACAAGTATACTCATGCATACATATTGCATCAGTACAGCTGTTAGCTTCTTTCCAAAATAACACGATTGCTTGATAATCTCTTGGTGATATGGAAGGAAGAGGGGAATGCTAGAAGAAGAAGCAAAAGGTTTCAGTATTGCCAACTATTTTTTTTTCTTGCAGGCTGTTTTGCCGGTTGACTCCTCCACTGTGTCTAAATTTCTTGGGCTTGACTCATATGGATTCATCAATCTCTCACAAAAGCACGCAGCCAACAGCATACACCTCTGTAAGTAAAGAAAGCAAAGACCTCTTGCTGCAATATGTCTTAGCAGCAGATGCTGAAATATTGCCTTGTTGAAAAAAACCATATTAGCTGGGGGGGATTTGAATTTACTTTATTTCATGTATTTTTAGTCGCCTTTCTGCATGAAAGTGCATTCAAGGCAGAGTGGGAGTTCTTAATAATATTTAAGGAAATTAGTTGAAAACCAATGGGGTATGGTCAATAACGTTGATAATAAAAGATGATAACAGAACAGTAGGCAAAATAGCAAGTGTAGGGGGAAGCGTCACTACCATAAAATCTTCCAAAGCCTGTTTTTAAAAAAGCATCTTTACATCCGGCTAATGTCTGGTACAGCGAGTCTGATGGATCTCGCCAGGAGCTAAATTTGCAGTTGTGGTGTAACCGAAAAGGCCCTACCTGTGGTGTTCACCAGATGTGCAGCCAGTGGTGATGGACCTGGGAGCAGGGCCTCCGAAGGGCACGGGCAAGCTCCAAAAAGGTGCAGGTGGTCCTTTAAGTAACCTGGTCCCAGACCACAAAGGCCAAGACCAGCACTTTAAACTGGTCCCAGAAACTGACAGGCAACTAATGCAGTTCAATAGGACTAATAGTATTAAGATATCTAGCCTAAATGCAGATTTATGATGTGGCAACGTGGCACAATATCACCAACAGAATAACATTCTTACTACGTATAAAATAACTAATGCTGTTGACAAATATTTGGTCTTGAACTTGCATGGCTTTATAGAAGAAGGAAGTTTGACAGTTTTGGGCTAGCCACTGAAAGCACCTTTCTGCCCACCTTTGTACACCATTGTCAGAGTCTCAGTTGAATAATTATCTGAGGACATTTGCATCGGGCCAAAGACATTGCAAATGATAGCTGCAGTGCCCAAGACAACTGGGGCATTACAGGTTAAAAGCAACGTCCTAAATTGCTAACGTCCAATCCTAACTTGGAAGACAGTGGAGAGCAATGTACCATTTTCTGTCAGCAGGTGGTAGCACAGAGCAAGGTGTTGACAGATGTGAATCTGTACACAGTTCAAGAAATTGCCTTGAGGTTGATATACTAAACCAGGGTGGCCAGCTTTTCAACATGAATGTTCCTGGCCCTTTAATGGTTGTATAGGTGAGGGCATTTCAGCAGGTGCAGCTGTTTTAGCAACACCATCAGTAATTGCCAAACCAGGCACAAATTGTGATTTGATATGTTTTGTTTGCATTTTGTATTTATCTCTCTAGTTAACAAAATGTAGGCCCCTGAATTAATAGATATCACAGAGCTGTAGTTTGATCTTAAAGTGAAAGCTATAGCTTTCACTCTCCCCACTTGCAAGAAAAGAGTTGGGGAGAGGAGTGTCAAGGTTATGGCTCTTTTAGGCACATTCCTATAGCATAAAATCATGGCTTAGTATTGTGTCTGAACCAGGTCACCTTTTCTACTTGATTGTATTGGTGCAAAGTCATCCATACCATAGGTAGACAGTTTAAGCATTATTGGTTATTGTCTGTAGCAAATTACAGATGTCCCCGCTTAACAACAGGGATATGTTCTGGAAAACCCGTCATGTAGTGAAACCGTCACTAAGCGAGTCCTCAGTGTAAAACAGTGGAGTTGTAATAGGGAATGAATGGCAAACACAGTGTACATTATGAGTGTAACACAAAGCACAACAAGATTTCTACCTGTCACTGGAGGTAGAAACACACACACAAACACTGAGTTAAAGATGACATTTTTTTGCATGTATTTTTAAAAATACAGTACTGTAGCTTTAATTCTTTGTTTACACTTTGGGAACCTCTGTCATATATGCGGATCGTCATTAAGCGATCCGTCATTAAGGGGGGGACACCTGTATAACCAAGGATAAGCAGCTGTCCATAGTACACATAATGAATGTACTAGATCTAACTTTAGCCAGTATGACCAATAATCAAAATATCTGAACAGTAATAGCCAGTACACTGTGTATATATAAAATGTGTTTTGTTTTTTATTTTTTTAAAGATGGAGACTTATTAACCTCTCTTGCCCCACAGATTATGGGATCCATGAAAGTGTTGTCCTTCATTGCAGATGGGTTTTATATCTATTATCCTATGCTGGTTGTCATTCTCTGTATTGCTACTTACTTCAGGTAGGTAACAATTAGCCTGGATTTATTTTGTATTCTTGGGTATACAAGTTTTTCTGGGATATACAGAATTACTGCAGGTGTCCCCCACAGCGATGGAGATATGTTCTGAAATCTCCATTGTAAAGTGAAACTGTAGTTAAGCGGGGATGCGTCTTTTTGAAGGAGAAGCTGGAATGGCTTTGTTTATCTGCGCGAAACAGCTGATGGGGCTTTAAAAAGATGTGTCCGGTTTACAACTTGAGCGATCTCGCAGCGGCCCCGTTCCGGCTTCTCCTTTAAGGAACAGGGCAGCAGTCCTGGCCCCAGTCAACCTCTTCACTTCTTTCAAGTGACTGTGACACACTCTCTTACAAACTGGGAAACAAACATCTTATTGCCCAGCCTTCCTGGAGGATAAAATGTCAGAAGGAGCTGGGGCAGAAACTGCAAGAGATTGCTGTGGGTGCCAAAGCCTCAGAGGAACAAGCTGGCAGTGAGAACTAAACTGTAACCAGTCCAATGGTAGCATAGAGTGCAGCAGTTTGCAGCTCTCTTGTGGTGATACTTATGTCTGTATAAAACTAAGATTTTATATTTTTAAATTTCATATATGTCAAGCAGTACCATTTTATATGCTACCTGAGTTATAAATGATGCATTTATGCTGCTAAAGCAGTAAAATAAGTAGAAGCGTGATATGAAAATAAAAATTGTGTATTTCAATTTTTCCCATAGGCCCACTCCCCCCCCATTCTTCCCCCCCCCCATGACTTCAAAATTTCCAGAATTTTAATGTCTCTAGACCAGGAATTCTCAACCTGTGGTACGCATACATCTAGGGGTACGTAAACCGCAGACCGGGGATGCACAAGATGCTGCCCGTTATCAACTGCTGCAATCAGCAACTGATAACGGAAAGCATCTAAAGTGGGTTTTTTCCCGGGTTGCAGTGCAGCCGGGTCATCGCACTTGCGCCGCAACCAGGAAAAAAAAGCTACAGCCCTGCCAATCCCTGTAGCTTCCCCGGTAGCTCCTCCTAACTGTTCCCCTGGGTGCCGCCATCTTGGATCTTGCAAAATCTCACAAGATCCAAGATGGCAGCGCTCAATTCTCATGAGATACGGGCGCAGCATCTTGGATCTCGCGGTTATCGCGAGATTTTGCGAGATCCAAGATGGTGGCGCCTAGGAGAACAGGTAGGAAGACCTACCAGGTAGGATACAGGGATCGACAGGGCTGTAGCCTTCTTTCCTGGCTTACAGTGCGGGCGGGCGAGTCCTCCCGCTCGCGCTGCAACCCGGAAAAAAAGGATACAAACCTGTCAATTCGGCAGGGCTGTAGCCTTTCCCTCTGGGTTGCAGTGCGCCTGCGCCACAACCTGAAAAAATACATTTTAAGGGGGGTTACGTGAGGGGGTACCGGGGGGTATGGGGGTGGCAAGTCCAGGGGTACGCAGGGCAACAGGAGGCCGCGTAGGGGGTATGTGGTCCTCCAAAGGTTGGGAATCACTGCTTTAGACTGACTAACTTTGCCAGGTTCAAATGTTTAGTCACCCAGACGTCTTGGGGTTTTTTTTTTCCTCACATAACTTTCATTTATGTTTAGGATTACATAGGCCAGCGGGTGGCGCAGTGGGTTAAACCGCTGAACCATGAGTTATCGATCGAAAGGCCGGCAGTTCGAATCCCCAACGGGGTGAGCTCTCGTTGCTTGGCCAGCTCCTGCCAACCTAGCAGTTCCAAAGCATGTTAATGTGAATAGATAAATAGGTACCGCTTGCGGGAAGGTAAACAGCACTCCGTGTTCCAGCCGCATGCTACGTGTTGCGGCAAGGAGAGTCATGCTGGCCACATGACCACGGAGGCATCTTCAGACAACGCTGGCTCTTCGGCTTTGAAATGGGGACACGACTGGACTTAATTGTCAGGGGTCACCTTTACCTAGGATTACATACATAATCATACATACTCAGTATTTATCACTACAAAAAACCTGATGAGTTGGTAGGTGCGTCTAAAGATGGATGCAAAATGAGATCATTGTTATGTTAGTAATGTGGTTAGGAGGAATTTGTACCACAAAAATCCAGAGCAAACATAAGCCATCCTACAAACCATGTAATTGACCCATGTCCCAGTTTGTTATTAAATTTGCATAGCACCTGAGCTGTGTGCCTTATCGCTATGCATCTCCAGCCAGGTGCCTGATTTATGTCCCATGAATGATATCCCCAACCTGTTTCCTAACTGGTTATTGGCACACTGGGGCTTGTGAGCTGAGTGTGCTCTGTCAACCCTAGATGCATCCTGTAGGTGAAAAAACAATAGCACAGGTATAAGTTCAGGTCATTCTATATCTTGCATTACAGCTAATGATTTTGTTTTTTGAATAGTGAAAGCAATATTTTGTCACTTATTTTTATCAGTTTAGGAACCCGGTGTTTGAATCTTCTGGGGTTCCAACAGTTCATGGGAGAGAATGAGATGACCTCCGACCTAATAGATGAAGGGAAAGAATTAATCAGAAGAGGTAAAGTCACATAATTTATAGCAAAGCAGAAATATGCAAACTTAACTGAGTAAAAAAAGAGAGAGAGAGAGACTTGTGCATTAGCTGCTCACTCAGTTATTTTTCCTAAGAATTGCCAAAAGTATACCTGGTTCTGCACTCAGTCTCCAAAAGTGGTCAGTTGGATGCCTTGGAAATCTCATAAGTAGGTTGTGATGGAGATTGATTTCTTGCATCACCTGTCATTAGAGAGAGATACTCCCCTGAGCACAGATGATAGCTCTTAAATTGCCATGAGCCATTAAGAGAGCCACCCCCCACAAATTTTGGATCTACTTTTTAAACGTTAGTTTAGTTGTACCTTGTGGACAGGAAGAGCCCCAGCCCATTGTGAAAAAATTGCCTCTACATTTATACCCCTGCCAGATTCCTTTCTACTAGCTTTTCCCTAGACATCAAGTGCATGCGGATGCATTAAACACATCCAGTGCTGTGGGGTGTGCTTGAGCTCCTATGGTTGACTTGTGCTGCTTTAATTTGGGAGCATTCTTTCTTATCATGCTACCTGGAGGATAATAGTAATACATTCCTGCAGTTTCCGATTGTTGGATTGTACCACTTGGTGTGTTACAAATAATAGCAGAATATAGTTCAGTAGTGTGAACTTACCCCAAATAAAACAAATGTTTAACTAGCCACTGCACAATTCCCCCTTCTGTAACTCCAATGTTCATTCAAAGTGGCCTTCATTAAAAGTATACGTAAAAGTGATTTTTTTTCATTATCTTGTAAATGAATATATTTGTCTCCCTAGAAAAAAGAAAACGACAAAGACAGGAAGAAGGCGAAAATAGAAGAAGGGTACGTGGACTGTTCAATATTTTTTCTCCAGTTAGTAGAAGTAAAAAATACTTGTTTTTAATTTATTTTTAATGTATATGTATTTTAATGTTTTGTAAGCTGCCTTGAGTGCCCTTGCTGGGAGAAAGGCGGGATATAAATTATTTAAATAAAATAAAATAAAAGTGTTGGAATACTAGCAACCTTTGTTGCTATTGTGGAAGGTGTAGGTATCCAATGTGCAACCTGATCCTGTTGCACAGTTAGATGCTCATTGAAGTGAATGAATTTAAGCACAGCCAGCTCTGCTGTGGATTGCAGCCTTGATTATGTTATTGAGATGTATTAGATTTTTATTGCACACTTAAAGAAATTAAAAAAAACTCTTGCATTTTCTATAGACCAGGGGTGGTTTACTGTTTCTACAGCTTACATAATACGACACTCCTCTTCATCAGCTAAAAGTGTGTCCCATAGAGTTCAATTACTGACCCACAGAAGGGAGTGGAAAAGGTCTTCAGTAGCAATAAATAATAGCTTATAAAATGTAATAGGTAGGCTTACCAGATCCATACTGCTAGACCTTTAGGAGAAGGAAATGTGGGCAGGTGTTTCTTGTTAAACCCTTAGAGCACAATCCTAGGCATGTCTACTCAGAAGCAAGCCCCATGGGTAGCTCTGCTGTTGTCTTGTGGCATCCAGCCTTTCTATTTATTTATTATTTATTTAAAGAACTTGTACCCCGCCTTTCTCCCGAGGGCACTCAAGGCGGCTTTCTAGTCATTGTTCCATTAAGCTTTGGTAAGGATTCTTGGGATCAATGTCTTTCACCAGTGTATATGAAAGACACAGATTATCAGATAATGCTGTGGTATTAGAAAAACGTTATATTAGCAGTACTAGGGGTCTTTACTTGTATGTGTGTTGTGCTTTTTGTCAGGAGTGGAAGGAACGGTATGGAAACAGCCGTGAGGATTCTGCTAGAAACAGAAATGTTCAAGCCGACCAGAAGGAGTCCAGCTTCATAGAGACGAATACAAGTAGATGTAAGAGCTTATTTCTTTCTCTGCCTTGGCTGTTATTGAACCGAAGTGCTGTTGTTTCAGATTTAAATATACATTGATATTTCAATGTATTGGCCTCCTGGATATTTCTCCTTTTGTCTGTAGAACTGTTCAGGACTAATTTTGAGCCATTGAGGGAGTCCAGGAGGGAGGACTTCATTACAGTATATATCTCAGGATCATAGTTTTCATATTTTGGTTGCAGTTCATCTATTTCATTTATTATTAGACCAGTATTTACCCTGTTGAAATACAAAGAGAGCTCTGTTTCTGTTCAGAATGTTCCAAATATATACATTATTTTTTAGCAGTAACATCCAAATACACCAGGTCAAATGGGAGGAATGAACGAGATAGAATAGAGCTTCTCCAAGATGCAGAACCTCTGGACTTTAATGCTGACTCAATTAATGAAGATCCTCTTGATTCTGACTCAGGAAGGTGAGCAGTATTCAGAATTTAAAATCTATATTTGAAAAAAAACTCTTGTAATTTTTTTCTTTTAAGGTTGCATAAGTTCTACATATAGCTTTCTTTGTAATCTGCAGGTATCAACCTGGTGGAAGATATTTATCAATGTCGCAAAGTAGAATATTTGATGATGTCTAAACTTCTGGATCCAAGTCTCGCATCCATTACTTTGAGAACGCTCTTTCAGTAACACATCTTGCAACCAAAACAACCTCACTTTACAAAAAAAAAAAATGTGGGAAATAAGGAACTTTATTTCTTAGATATGCACTTTGTACAATTAGTTGCCCAATTTACGACGGGCTGGAGCATTGGTTTCTGAAACTGGGTCCACCTCAGCAGTGCCTTTCCCGTTTCCCCAGCCCCCATACCCACCCACTTCTGCCCTGATATGGTAGTTGTGAGCTATACGTAGATGATAGTGTGGCAAGGAAGAAGGAATTTTGACATAGAAGGGAATAGTGAAAGAAGGGATTTATGGGGTAGAGGGAAGGTGGAATGGGATGCTAGGCTGAAGGGCAGGGAGCCTGGACTTCTTGCCTTGTGGGATTGGTCTTATCCTGGGTGCAATCTGTCCTGAATTTAGAGGGCTCACTGACATATATTCTAAAAAAGATTCAGAAGCCTCTCTGTTAGAATTGTCAGCCATGGGATACATAAAGGTGTATGATTTTGTATTTTACTGTCTGATCAGAGAAATCATTCTAAATCTGTTTAAAAGTTAATGTAGACTTGATTTTAAATAAATGTAGGGCTGAAACCGAGCTATCATTTGTACACTTTGGAGGTTTATTTGGATTTTCTTTTTCAGAAGGCTCTTGGTTTTTAAGAAGATATTTTAAAGTCTTATGTAGCCAGGTCATCCTGAGTGCTTACTGTATTGGCTTTCATCAGCTTGCTGTAGCTCGATGCATATTTATGGACTGCATTCTATTCAAATCTTGGGCACAACTGACAAGCTCGCCAGGTTGGGTCATGGGATACCAATGACCAGCCTTTGTCTGGAGTTCTTGAAGAGTCAAAGGGATTTAAGGACAAATCTGTACAAAATCACTTTATCGTCTGCAATGCCTGCACATTAGTCACAAGAACTGATAATGATTTCTGTTAACATTATATGCATATGGGTGGTGTTAATATGCATGATAGTGAAGACCCAACAGAATCTTAAATGTTTACTGGTGCTGATATATACATACACTAGCACATGTTAGATGAGAGAAAATCCACCACAGAGATTTCTTAATTTTTAATATAATAGCTGCTGCTGAAAATCTGTTTCGGCTAAACCACACTTAGTGACTCAGTATGCAAAGTTTTAATCCTCATGGTTGACACGTTAATCACTTCAAAAATCTTGTGCAGTTCACACAGTTCTTACAATGTGTGAAACTGGACCTTTTTTTTTTAAAGAAACTTTTCTAGCATGACTCCTTATTAGTAAGTGGCAGAAGTTACATCTCAATTGCTCTGCTTTATGGAAGGGATGTGTTTGTACTTTTTTTACAGTCGGTACAGATTTTCACAACAAAATAATAAATGCTTGCTTGCTTCAAAAAATGTCAGTCAGCAGACATGGACAGAAGTGTTCTATATAAGTGGCTTCATCAGTGCTAGATGGAAATATGTGCAGTGTAGATCAGGGCAGATAAAATCAGAAGCATTTTGTGATTTTGAGTAAAATGTGCATTGTCACTGAAGAGAGTATTGCTTTGCTTTTTTTTTTTCCTCCTGACTAAAGCTAGCACTTAATCATGACCGTCCAGTGCAATGCTCTGTGTTTTCATATATAGAGAACTCACTGTAAATCATTACAAGATTCTTGAGTGTTTTAGGGAAACAAAGGATCTGAGTGCATTGTATACCAAATATTAAGGCTGCAATCCTGTGGGCAGAATGTTTAGCAGATATAATTTATTTCAATAAAACTTAAATATCCCTAAAGATTGCAGCTTTAGGGTTTATCCTCTAGATGTTATGAGAGATTCAGAGCTGCTACTGCTTTGTCTCTTTCACCTGTTTTCTCATAATGTTTAGGTAAACGCTGCATGGTGTGACATCACACTGTGTATTGCCATACCCACAATTTACGTCATTGACTGCTGAATGTGTGAATAGGACAGTGCATAGCACAATGATGTCGTCTCATGTTGCATGTGCCTAGATCTTATGAGAAGAAGGGAAACCAAGGAGCTAGGAGTTGCTGTGCTGCGTCTCTTGTAGCATCTACGTAAGCCCTTAGCCTTCATCTTGGAAAAAAATCAGTGTTGATGTGACTCACAGTAGCTTCAGTGAAGTGTCATTTAAGTAAAGCATATATTGAAAGTTAATGGAAACTGAAAGCATGTTATCTGTTTATAATTGTTCTTGACATCTCATTCATGAATGTTTCCGATCCTATACCATGTAGTTTATACAAGTTCTTAAAGAAATGTGAGGATGGGCTAATGCTGAATCCTAGTGCATTAATATCTCTGGAAATCATTCAGATCTTTCTGTATCTCCTAAGCAGAAATACAGCGCAGTCCTAACCAACTTTCCAACACTGATGCAGCCGTACCAACACTGGTACGTGGAACACTGGGTGCATGCACACTGCTTTTTGTGGTGTGGGGCCAGTCGTGGAGGCCTCTTCAAGGTGAGGAAACATTTGTTCTCTTACCTCAGGGCTGCGTTGCGGCTGCACTGGCGCTGGAAAGTTGGTTAGGATTGCGCTGATAAATTCTTTAAATGGTGCAGAGTGTAGATTCTATGGAGTTTCCTTCTTTTTAGAAAAGACCTAGAGATTTTATCTCTGAAAGACACTGATTGAAAAAAATAATGAAATTATAATGCAGGGTTATTCAAAAAGAATGGTGCAAAAGTAAAACTGGTTTATTCTTAAATGAACTGACATACCACAACCGTGATGACATGAAAATACAGAAAAGTTGTCCCAAGTTTCACATGCACATTACAAATGTTCAATGTGGGCACTTGCATAGCTACAGGGGGGGGGGGCAAATAGTCTCTTGCAAGGAGACTGTGGCTGTTTGCTCCATTGTAGCTACGCAAGTGCCCATGTCAAACATTTGTAATGTGCATGTGAAACTTGGACAGTTTTTCTGTCTTTTCATGTCATGATGGTTGTGGTATGTTACTTTTTGGAAAGGTTTTTTCAAACAGCTGTTGAAAATGTTGTTGTTTAATAACAGGTAACTGCTAACTAGTAAACATTTGGAGGAGCACCTGCTTGTTTTCAGTATTACAGTTGTGCTTCAGGAATCCTTCAGTTATTCAGGGAGATCTAAACATGCCATCTCTGTTCCTCTCAGTTAGAAACTTTACTTCAGAAATACCTCCCAGAATGAGAGATTCAGCTATGGTCTGTTTTAAATATCCCATAAAGAGATCTGGTTGATTGTATTAGCTTCTTTTGCTGAACCATTTGTTGTTAAAAGAAACAAAGATACAGTGAGATTTCTGAAAGTTCACCAAGAGATGGCTTGAATGCTATATTGCAATTGCCAGTTGCAGTTGTCAAGTGAATGCAATTGGCTTGAATGCTAGATTGCAATTGGCTTGACTAGCAGCTCGCCTCTTATTGCAGGTAAGCAGAAAGCACTCTGGAGACTTTCTCAGAAGCCTGGGAATGACCTACTGAAACAGATTGCTATGAGTTTTATCTTCAACGCAAGCGAAGGTGCATCGGCTTTATTGCAACATAACTTACTCTCTTCCTCATTGAAATTGCCTCCGAGGGAAA
This sequence comes from Plestiodon gilberti rubricaudatus, assembly GCA_026170595.1. Lineage (NCBI taxonomy): Eukaryota > Metazoa > Chordata > Lepidosauria > Squamata > Scincidae > Plestiodon > Plestiodon gilberti. The sequence continues at coordinate 17,566,979 of JANXHW010000002.1, read as the reverse complement.
TCTTTCTGTGTTAAGGCAGCAATCCTGCAGGTCTTACTTGGAATCATCCCTGTTGAACTCATTGGGACCGACTTCTGAGTCAACATACATAGGATTGGCCTGCATGCCAGCACCATATCTGAGAAGTCTAGGATAACCTTTAATGTGAGGCCAGCCTGTTTCAGTGCACATGTATATAGGACTGCAGCCCCAGAAACGTAAATGGCAGGATGCGAGTAGGATTTCATTGTCGTGCTCATTACATACTGTAGTGGAACTTCAAGCTCAAGGCAAACGTAGTGGCAACGTTTTTGGTTTTGCATAGAGCTCCCTGTGGTGTTGGTGGCACAATGGACAGCTATAGTAGTGCCCAGGAATGTGACTTTTCAAGTTTGGTCAGTTTCTGAAATACTAGTGGTACTTGGATTCCCCTGAGGTGAGATTCTGTGGTGGACGTATTTGTGATGCAGACGAGTTTTCTTTTTTAATTTCTTAAAGAGTTTTCTGGTAACCAGACACTTATGTTTGTGATTAATGATTTGTGTTTCAGTTTCAACACAGATCTGTGAGAATTCAGGTTGGTGCAATTCTGCAAAATGTCCTTTTTTTGTCATTGATTTCTTTCCCCAGGAATGCCTCATAGTAACGTACCTGTTGGGTATAACCAAATTGCTTTGTAAACAGCATGGGGGACCTGGATGTATATTTGCTGTCAGTATATAATTTATTTCTATCTAACCAGGGTGATATGAATTGTAGTCTAATAAAATATAATGTTGTGTATTAGTTGGAATTAAAATTAACTTTTACATCATGCTTCTCTGATCATCAGTGTTTGCTCTAATTGTTAAATGCCAAAAGGTTATCTATATTGCAAACGACAAATTGAGTAAATGAGTGTAACTTGTACATTTTTCAGATGCTAGAAGGAAGATATTCTTGGAAAAGATCTATACACATTTTTATTAGGAGTTTTCTTAAGTTGGCTGTACTACTAAACCAATTGTGTTAAAAACAAATGAGTAAAGTAACCACTAAACGTACATGCAGTTCTAATTTTGCTGCCCTGTTTAAAATAGTGTAGATACTTCTCAAACTTATCCCCCACCATGTTGCTGATTTCAACGTTTTCTTGTTTTAAAAACAAATTGCTGCTCTGAAGATCACATTTTCTACATTTGAGGTGTACAGCTGTCAGTATATAAATGACATTTCCTTTGTATATGAGCACGTTGTATGCTATTGCTGTTATTAATAGAGGACAAATAGAGGAGAACTGGAGTAAACCTTATTCTCCATTTGACTTGAAATGCTGTATTTAAAAATGAAGACCTAATTGCTGTAATTTACACTACTGAAGAATTCCTAACTGAATGTCACTTGCAAATTGAATGTCATCAAATACAGCACTTTTAACACGCTTCAGCTTGCAGGACACAACAGCACAATTCTATGCACATCTATTCAGAAGTAAGCTCTACTGAATTTAATGGGGTTTATTCCCAGGTAAGTGTGTGTAGAATTGCAGCCTAAAACACGCACACACACACTCTTATTACCGATACTTTGAAGCGGAGGTGTATTTAATATTAAAATGAATGTTGCTTTATGGGGTAATTTCATGAAGTCTTTCCTTTGATTTTTCCTTTACAGTCTATAGTCGCATGTATTTTAATAATGTTCATGCTTAGATTCATGCTAAGATTAGTTAATTGCTTCTAAAAATGCAAGAATGCCATTGAAATGTTTAGAGCATCCAGCTATAATGTTGAGATATTTATAAAGACTCTCTTCCTCTGTGTTTTGTTGATCATTGCTTCTCAGCATTACTCTGGCAGCCCTGTCTGTGATTCAGGCTAACCAAACCAGAAAAAACTGAACTTCATTGTATCCATGTTCTCTCTTCCCTCCCCCCCTTATCAGCCAAATTTACCTTGAGCACCCATTTTCAGCTCAGTTCTTCCATTGATGAAGTATTTATTTTGCTGCATTGCACTGAATTAATTTCACTTAGGATTTGTTCACAAACTGTAGCGTTGCATCCCAGGAAACCACTTTGTGAACTACATGCTACAAAATGTATTTCAACAGTAACATCCTAAGTTGCTGCACATCTACGATTTTTAGCAGATCAACCTTTACCAACATTCACCCATTACATGTCAACCACGGGAAGCCAAGAAACTATGGGGTATTAAAGTGTTGGGCATAGTGTGTAATTGAACCTCATTGGTATTAGAACAAGTTTGTATACCTTGATTTATGTACCAGCTACAGTACATAAATCAACAATGCTTTAGTGCTTTTGTATCATGACACTAAACTGTATACCTGAAAGCAGTGTGTCTTACTATCAAAGGAAGATTTGATAACAACGTTCAGTAAAGCTGAGGTCTTAAAACATCTCTGCAAATAGTATGTGTTACAAATGAGCTGTAAGTGTGGCTTGATGACCTTTCTCTGCCTTTTATCACTTTAGTGCAGGTTTGCATAGTATCTTGTCTTGATACTCACAAAATTACACGTGTTCTGTAAGTTACAGATGATGTACTGATTTTTAAAAATTGTTCATTTGAGCTACTCAAAATAAAGTTTGCATGAAACAGTCTGTTTCTACAACAGGTTTTGTCTGTACGTTGTCGTCATTACCATCATCAATTTGCATCCCAAAACTAGTATTGGGTACTGTATCTCTACATGTTCACAGCCACACTTTCTATATTCTTCTTTAATATATATATTTATACAGTACAGTATTTATAGTTCTCACACAAGATCTCCAATTTACGGGTAATGATGCCTTGTATTGTTCTTTAAAAAGCCAAAAACCGATTAAAACAATAATAGACAGATTACAAGAGTGGTAATAGACCGACGTTTCATCTTAATCTTAAGACATCTTCTGGGTGGTGACAGCTTGGCTGTAAGGATGGTACATTACCACTCTTGTAATCGGTCTGTTATTGTTTTAATCGGTTTTTGGCTTTTTAACGAACAATACATGGCATCATTACCTGAAAATTGGAGATCTTGTGTGATTACTGCAGGCCATGAAAGCTTCCGTTCGAAATTTATAGTTCTTTTGTTTTGAAAACTTGAGTTCTCCTCATTATTGCTGAATCATTTGGCACCATGTAAGGACATCCTTTTTTGCCCCTTATTTGTTAGCCTAGCTTTATCTGACTGCATTTTTAAGAGTATGTGTTTGTAAGACAGTTTATTATTAACAGTATTTATATACTGCTTTTCAACAAAATTCACAAAGCAGTTTACAGACAAAATCAAATGATTAAATGGCTCCCTGTCCCAAAAGGGCTCACAACCTAAAAAAGATGCAGAACAACACCAGCAACAGCCACCAGAAAAGACACTGTGCTGGAGTGAAAGGGTGGCAGTTACTCTCCTCCTGCTAAATATAAGAGGGCCACCAATTGAAAAAGTGCCTCTTGCCCAGTTAGCAGGGGATAATATCAGATATTCCAGTTCAGTGGCTTTGTGGCTGACTGATCAAGGATGGCATAGAGAAGTAAAGTTCTCACAAAAAACTTTAAGCCAGGGTGAGAATACAGCCTGATTTACCTCATAATATACATTCAGATGGTTTATTCAAGTTTTATTCAAAAGATGGTGCTTGTGTGTCATTTTCCGTTAGGCAGCAAAGTAATCCAATCTGAAACTAGGCACCTTTACATTTGTTTCTGTTTTCCCAAACTCCGTATCCTCTTAACAACACTTCCAATCAACTTGAGACCAACGTAACCAACGCCAAGGAAGGAAGCGGACAGAAACAACCAGACATCAACTAGGTACTGCTGATACCAAGGCTGGTGAAAGGCGAAGGGTTTCAAGTGAGCTCCGCTTCCTACTTGCAGAATGTGCTCTATCCATCCTGCCATTCGCTGCTGTGGAGAGAATGGATGCGACCGATGGATTGTGCGGAGATGCATTGCTGCAGATTTATACCTAGTTGAGAAAATTTGAGGGAGAAACAGTCAGTATAATGAAGTGATGGCAGATTGCAGGCTGGAATGAAGCCAGTCCTGCTCATGTCTGTTCTCTGATGTTTTACTTTAAAATGGTAGCACGCTGGAAGCAGAAAGGAACTTTTGCTTCTATTTCAGGGATTATTTCTATATTTCTGTCAGATGGGAAGATTTGTGTCAGTACAGCACGTACCTCCCTGTTCTGGAAGTTGCTTGCCCCCCAAGAAGGGAGGGTTCCACCCTGGAAATAGGTAATGTTTAGGGGAAAGCAACAATAAGACAGGATGCTTGATATCGAAAGACGGGGGGATATCAGCCAAACACCAAGCTTCCTGGCAGCCGAAAGCATTAAATATGCTGTCACCCTGGCTGCCTATCTCTCTGTACTTGAGCATCCGTTGCACAGGAGGGCATTTGCTCTAGCCTGATGGAGAGCACTCCCATCGGCTGTGACGGATGGGCGGTATGAAAATACTATGAATGAGAGGGTGTGCCCATGTGGAAGTGGGGTTAGAAACAATTAAACATGTTCTCAACCCCTTCCCAGCCAAGTACCACCTCCGGCGCCACTCTCCTGCTGTGTACCACCAGAAGTGACTGGCAATGACATCGCCAGTTACTTCTGGGTTTTCAGGTTTTTGGAGGCCAGAAAATGCAGGTAGGAGGCTCTGGGCAGGTGGAAGGGCCCTTCTCGGTGTTCCTGAGAGGCTCAGCGAAAGGCAGGAGCCTCTTTGGAGCAAAAACGTGCAGCCGAAAGCACCACAGGGTTTCAGTGGTCCGGCGGTCTGAGTACCACCAGCTGAAGTACCACTGGTTGAGAACCCCTGGTGTAAAACCTCCTTTAAAAATAATAATACAGTCATAGACCAGCTTGAGTCATAACATATCCTACATACTAAAAATACATTCATAACCCTGAAAGATTACAAATTACTAAAAAAAACACATTTCAAAACTACTAAACGAAGGGGGGGGTTAGAAAATTATTTGTCTAAAAATGTTCCATTTGTAAAATTTTACAATGGATTTTGCTGACGGCTGCAAAGAAGCTTGCACTCAAAACTGTAGTTCGAGAAACAACGCCTTTCAGAAGCTCTTTACAAATATCCGAGTCAGTGAGATCAGAATACCTTCTAACCAGGGGGAAAATAAGCCTTAGTCGAATTTTGTCATAAAACAAACAGTAAAGTAGAACCCCTGGTTTACACCTAACCCTCTGCCTCCACATGTTGCTTTTGTAAGATACTATAGACAAGCTGCTTTGTGACACTGCAAGTACTCCATGCGGTAGTAAAACCCCTATCTTTTCATTAAGTAAAGCCAATATAGGACAGACTTGGGCTTTACTCTCTTCTCTATCATTCCCCAAACTTGCTGGAACCACATTCGAGGTTCACTCCAAAAGACAGCTGCGACTGCACCAGTGCTGCAGACTGATGAGCACAGACGTTGGGCAAATTCAGTTGCCTCCTCTCCCAGGGGTGGCAAAAAGTGATATTTGTTCACTCCTGCATGATCATTCATTGAAATAGGTAAAATGCTACATTGTGTACTACAATAGATATTCTGGGATGAAAGTGTGTTCTGGTAGCAACCATAGAAGCAACAGGTGCAAGGCCACTACAGCAAACCTACTTTGTGCTGGGTCTCTTGTGACACACAACCCTATATCTTTTCAAGCCAAACATAATGCGGACTAGCAGGGCAGAGCAGCGCCTCCATGGAACAGAAGCAAAAGCTAACAGAGGACTCTGCTACAGGCACTTTGCCTACTATCTTGGGGTTCCGCTTTCAGTCTATTGAATTGTTGTGTGTCTCTTGTTTGTTGGCTTCTCCCAGCGGTTCCCCATCGCTCCTACATTCCAGCCCAGTAAAGGGGTGTTTGAGCAAGTATGACAAAACTAGAAGACCAAAATATTGGATAATGCCACAGTAGGGATTGTCATAGTACACGTGTCTTGGAATGATTTTGGCTCTAGTCTATGGAGAAGTGGAAGAGGCAGGCAGAAATCCAGGTCTGACTGCCATAGCTAATCATGTTAACATCCCACATATACAGGTAAATGTCATGCTGAAGGTTTGCCTTGGAAATTAGGGCTGTTCCTGGGCCTCTTTCTCCCCGCCCACCCCTGCCCTAGTTTTTAGGCTCTTGCCTATCCTCACAAACATACCTTTGGTCTCCTATGACTTTCTTCATGGTCTGAGCAAAGCTATGGGCTGTAAGTTGGTCTATGCGAAGAGTGAGGCCCAAAGTTTTGGCTTCTACCCGGACCATGTTGTCATGTTGGTCCCCAAACAGGGGCATCCCCACCACTGGCACTCCATGGTAGATGGCTTCCATTAAACTGTTGAGCCCTCCATGGGTGACAAGGAGCCGAGCCTTTGGGTGTCCTAATCAAAGTGAAAAAATACGTATAGTCAAAATGAACTGAGTTTTGCAATTTGCCTGAATGTTGAATCATTCCATATTTCAGCTAGTCCACTTTCCTCCCTTTTTGGTGTTGAGTTAGATGCAATATGTTGCAACAGTGGACCATCTACTCATTTAGGTTATGTAGGCTACATATGCTCCCTAGACTGCATTATTACATTATGGTTTAATTAAGAGCCACATACGAGAAACCAGATGTGTGACAGCCAAAAGACATGAGTAAATATTTAATGTCTCAAATCTAGCATTAAAATTAGCATTCTTAAATATCATCATGAACATTAAACTTACATTTTAAGCCAGTGGACTCTGTTCGTCAACTAATATCTAGTCCAACATATAACAAATGTACCCTGTTTCCCTGAAAATAAGACCTCCCCTGAAAGTAAGACCTACCATCATTTTGCATGGTTTTTGCTGGCACTCGCCAATTTAAGTCCTCCCCGAAAGTAAGACCTAGCTAGACCTAGCTAGGATCGGACGCGACCCCTCCCCGGCACCCCCTGAGACTCTGCAGGGTTTCAGTCTCCTTGCAGGCCTTGCTGGCCTCTCTAGCACGTCGTCTCTATGGTGGAGGACTCAAGTGCAGGCCTTGCAGAGCCTTGCACCCTCGGGAAAGAATGAAGCTTTAATCGGTCAAAGTAAGTGCCGGGGGGGGGGGGTTGTGCCACCGGTTGGGAAAATAAGACCTCCCTGAAAATAAGACCTACTGCATTTTTGGAGCCCTTCTCTTCCATATCACAGGGGGAAACGGGGGAGGGGGGTCCTTTGAGCAACGTATTGCAAGAGTTTGCTTGAAATTCCAGCTCCTTACCCAACAAGTCATTCTGAGGAAGCCAATCTACAATTTTCACATTAGAGGCCTTTTCTATTTCCTTTGGCCACTGAGATCCCTGATACCTCCAAAGGACGCCTTGAGGAAGCTGTGCGAACCCAGCGTTGAGCTCCTTTAGTACTTCAAGGTGTGGTATTGAGGATACCATAGATCCCAATGTCACAATGATAAAACCAGCTTCTTCTGTTCTTTCAATAAAGTCTTCAAGCTCCTGGATAGAAGAAAAAAAATGTATTATTCCACTTTACTGGTCACAACAATTTATTTGACCCTGGGGCCAAAACCAACTCACATATGCCTGGAAGCGTCTTGACCAAATAAATCCCTCAAGCTCTATTCCCTCCTGTAGTTGCCTGTCTGCTTCCCCTCCGGCAGCCTTTTTAAAAAAAATATTGTTATGACTAAAGGCCAATTTTTTTTTGTTATGATGACTGCTTGTTAGTATCCCAGAATTCTTAGAAAAGTGAGATAGAAGTTAGTGGTTGGGCATTAGCTAGAGGGAATGGGAGAGCCTCCAGAGCTTGGGGAAGGTGACACATCCCACCCTTTTGTGTGAGTGTGAGTGTGATAAGCAGTTTTCAAGCAGAATGAATGAGCTAGAAATTCCTTGTGCAGGAACCCTCTATATGAAGATCTGTTGTGAGAAAGTAGATTTCCTCGAGAAGAACTGATTTCCTCCATTTGTATACTGGTATACAAGCCAGCGGGTGGCGCAGTGGGTTAAACCGCTGAACCATGCGCTGTTGATCGAAAGGTCGGCAGTTCGAATCCGCGACGGGGTGAGCTCTCGTTGCTTGGCCAGCTCCTGCCAACCTAGCAGTTCCAAAGCATGTCAATGCGAGTAGATAAATAGGTACCGCTTGCGGGAAGGTAAACAGCGCTCCGTGTTCCAGCCGCATGCTATGTGCTGCGGCAAGGAGAGTCATGCCGGCCACATGACCACGGAGGCGTCTTCGGACAACGCTGGCTCTTCGGCTTTGAAATGTGGATGAGCACCACACCCTAGAGTCGGACACAACTGGACTTAATTGTCAGGGGTCACCTTTACCTATATAATATAAAGCTGATATTAGAAGAACACGATCAGACTCTAGCACCATCTCCTCCCAAGGAAACAAAACCATGATGAGGATTCGACCCTTGGAACCTTCCTGCTCAGGGGAGCAGGAAGCACACCACCTTATATGACCTTTCCTATCTGAGGCACCTTCCTTATTGGCAGCAGGTTTAATGGCTACCTCAAGTAGGATCCTCTAGAATGCCTCTTTCTGGGAGCCCACAGCCCTAGTTTCTGGCACGACATTTAGGAAGCACACTAAAGCTTCCTTTTCTTCAGCGATCTGCAGATCCCCCCACCTCTATTTCTGCTCTTTCTTTGTTCTGTGGGTTTGCTTTGCTCTACATTATCAGTCAAGAAGGAGCCCTCCTAATACACATTCAAAAACTGGAGCAGGCCTAGACACCCTTCAGTCAACCTGCATCTTCCCCCTGCTAACTGGGCAAAGAGGCACCTTTTCAAGTGGTGATTCCCTTCTCTTCAGCTGGGGGAAGTTGTCCCTACTCACTCCCAAATGGTTTCTCTCGCCCAAGTGTTGTTGCGGGTGTCTCCCTTGCCCTTCCTGCAAGACTATGAGCCCCTTTGGGATAAGAAACCATCATATTCTTTTCACTGCTTTGAGGATGACATCATATTCTTACAGTGCAATCCTGTCTAAGTAGAGACTGGCAGAGTAGCCACTGAGCTGGACTAGGGTGCCACAAACGTGCCTTAAGGCACAATTGTAGCACCCAGAGAGTGAGCGGTGCCTGCGGAGAGGCTTGCACCAGTCCTCCGGCACAGCAGTGCTGCGGCGGAGGTAGGTCCCCACCGGGTGGCAGGGGGAGGGTGACCTGGAGGGGTGGGATTGGAGGATTAGGCTCAGGAAGGGGGGAGGGATTAGGGGAGGCCTTCTCCGCCATATCCTATCCCCCTTCCTGGGCCTGTTGGACCTTACACGGGCCTCTCAAACGTATGCCAGAAAAATTGCTGGCGTGCATTTGAGTAGGCCCATTGGGGCAGCTGGTGCATTACTTAGCGTAAAGGGACAAATGTCCCTTTACCCTGAGGAGGCCGCCGACTGCACCAGGACAGGCCCAATTCTGCATAGGATGCAATGGGTGCCTTATGTGCACTGCCGCATCTTACTAGACATGTTAATCGTCAATGAATGTGGTTCACATACGGGATAAGAGGCCATGTGGGATTCCAAAAAATAATATATTGATAAAAACCAGTTTAAAAACACTCAGAGTTTTTAAACTGGTTTTTATCAATATAAAAATTTTTGGAATCCCACATAGCCTCTTATCCCATATGTGAACCACATTCGTTGTATATTCTGGCCGGCCATGGAAGTTTTAGATCCTGTTAATCATCAATTTCCCCTAATCTTACCGTGCTCATGTACATTGATAAAACTCTACAAAAAAAGCACTGTGTGATCGAATATATGATTGCATCAGGATTCATTGTTTACTTTTTGTGCTGGCTCTTAGAAAGTCGTAGGAGCAGCAGGACATGAATTGGCTAAAATGGAAGGCTATATGGGAATGGGGTTAGTGGATTTCAGAAAGGCTCCCTACCTTTCCCCCGACAATTGGCACTTTGCATGAGGCTCTGGGAGTGTCACAGCCTGGGTGGTGGTGGGGTTAGGATTTTGCCATCGGTTCTTAATTTGCTTACAGGCCAATCCTATCCTTTTCCCTGCCATAGCATGTAACCACGCCAAAACAGACAGCACTACTCTGTGTGTGTGTGTGTGTGTGTGTGTGTGTGTGGGGGGGGGGAAATAATGACGCTTGGGAGAGGCAAGGAAAATAGTTTCCCTTACCCCTCTGTAACTCCCTCAATTGCCTATGGGTCTCCTCTGACATACCCCAGCTATGTAGTTGGAAGTAAATCTGGGGAGAGAAAGGGGACATGAGGAAGGAGATAGCGAAGGAGATAGCGAAGGAGATAGCGTCCTGGCACAAGTCATGCACACCAGGACACTCCCCCCTCCCGACACACCTCCTCCCATCCCCAGTCTCCTCCCCTTTCTGCCCACCCTGCTGGCTCACATGCATTCCTGTGTGGAGCCAGATGCCAGAGTAGGCCACTGCTGCTGCCGCCGCCACCATTTTAGATGGGAAATACAAAATGGCTACCAGCAGCCCACTCTGTGTGATACTGTAAGGCCTTTCAACGTCGTAACTAGTGTTATGTCAAGGGCCTGATAGGTTTGGAGTGCCAGTTTGTTTTCATGTTTTATGTGTTTAATGTTTTCATCACTGCTATAAGCAGGCTTCTTTGGGATGGAAAGGCAATGTAGAAATTAAAAAATCAATCAATCAATCAATACATAGCTGATACTTACCTCTGGCAAGGGTTTAGCTGGTTTAGCCAAGAAGCCACCCACAAACACCGTGTTGGGCAGAAGGGGTCGTGCAAATTCAATGGAGAGGTCAGTGTTATAAATCCATAGTTCTGCTTTCAAATACAGCTCAGAGAGATCAGGTCTGGAACTAGCGGGGAAATGCTCGCTAATAACATTACTAAATCTGGTGTGAACCTGATAATCTACCACTGGCGAAAAAACCGCCATTAGACAGTTTTTCAATCGTCCCCAGAAGTCCATGTGATCGGTTAAGCGGGAGTGGAATACAGGAACGTAAGACAGAGGACTAGGTATTCCAGCCTGTGCTGCATTAGCTAAAGTCCCAGGGAACACAGCAACGAATGGGAGTCCTAGCTTTTCTGCAGCCAGGAAGGAGCAAGGATTGAAAGCATCTATCACTGCAATGTCAAACTTCCTGTCCTTCAAAGAGTTGAGCGTTTTTGAGTCATTCAGTAAAACATGGCACTGGACTGCCAGGTGGCTCATAAGATCCAGGTAAGATTGGAACGTCTCACTGGAGGAGAGAAGAAGAAGAAAACATTTAATTACTTGCACCTTCTGCCATTTGGCAAGATTCTATAACAGTGAATGCCCCCAGAGGGTGATTCACTAACAGCCCAATTCTATCCCCCGCCGTGCTATAGCCTGTAGCCATGCCAAGGAGGTGTACACTGCATACTGGGGGGGGGGGGGGAGAGACAATTGGATAGCCGGCAGGAGATAAGTAAAACTATTTTTTACCTAAAAAAAATTTTTTTTACTTACCCCCTTCCCCCGTAGGCTGCCTTGACCGCCTATAGATCTCTTCAGACCTTTGTCCGCCATTTTGCTTATGTAAGTCTGAGGAGAGCCAGGGGTTTTTCCCAGGTGGGGGTTTGGGGCTAGGATCTTGCGCCAAGTTGCTGCCACCAGGATTCACCCCTCCCTCTCCCCCAAAAGCCCCCTTATTGGGCTATGAGGCTGCAGTCCTATGCACGCTTACTTGGAAGTAAGCTCCACTGAACACAATGGGACTTACTTCTGAGTAGACATGTACAGGATTGGGCTGTGAGATATGCCCGATTGGGCATATCTATTCTTAAGTATTTGTTTTGTGTCTTTTGGTCCCCATAGTGACTTACAACAATCTTTTTTAAAAAAATAGCACATCAAACTATAAAAACAAAATGCACAATTGTGAACAATTAAAACCACATCCACAACAGTACATTAAAACGAGCTTAGAGTAGCAGGGGGATAATAAATGCAAGTGAAATGCAAATGAAATAAATGCAACAGAAACACTCGACCAGGTGCCAAAAACCAAACCAGTGAGGGGCCAGATGGGCCTCCAGAAGTGGAGAGTCCCATAGCTTGGGGGGGGGGCTGCAACCCACTTGGTTCGATCCTGCACCACCTCCAGCTGAACCTCCAAATGTGGGGAAACATGGAGAAGACTCTCAGGTGCATAGGTTTATGAAACAGCTTATTTTAACATTGCATTATTCCAATTACTACAAACAATGAGATGTGGGTTGGAGCAAGGCCTTGTCTGTTATGGCCCCCAAACTGCGGAATTCGCTCTTTAACATGTGCACCTGTACATTGTTCTCTCTCTTTAGATAAAAATTCAAGGGCCAGCCTTTTTGAAACTGCCTTTTTGGAAAGCAAAGTTTCATGTCTTATCTGATGTTTTAAATTTAAGGTGGCATTTTTGTATGTTCAGATTGCTAGGATTTTAGCACTTCACTGCTGCCTTGAGCTGTGTAAGGCTGCGAGGTTAAAAAACACACATACAAAAATTGCAGAAGCTCCCTGGCATTACCCCCACCTTTAAGTTCGCAAGAAACTGTTTCACAACGTGGTGTTACTAGGTCATATCACATAGCCATATCCATCCCTGTTGGAAGTCTTCCTGTGCAAGAAGAAGAGCAAGTGGGTTTTCTCTGTGCCAGGTGCAAGGGAGTGACAACGGGAAACAGGTTATCTTGTTGGCTGTGTGCTCCCTGAGGCATCTGGTGGGGCCACTGTGTGATGCAGGAAGCTGGACTAGATGGGCTTTTGGCCTGATCCAGCAGGGCTCTTCTTATGTTCTTAAGAACGACCTTTGAGGCCAACAGTAGGAGGACTGGGGCAGCAGTTCCCAAACTCTCGCGTAGAGTTTGCGCTGCTGTAAGTAGTTGCCGGGGGGGGGCAACAGCACTCCCGGGATTGCAGCGGCACCACCACTGGGGGGGGGAGTGGTTTTTTTAGCCCTACCTGGGGGACTTGCTGGCCCTCCCGGGGGTGTGGGTACAAGGAGCCTGCAGACTCCTCTGCAGGCCCCCCTGCACCTCAAAATGGCTCCAGATTGCAATTGCGACCCACTCAATTGCGACCCAGTTTTCTCATGCAGAGCCCCAATTCTTGGGAATCAGGGCCCTGTATATGGAACCCTACATCATCAAGCACCCTTTTCCTGCATGTAGGATTAGACCCAGAAGGAGATCAGCGAGTGGCAATTTATGAATCATTCTTGTTGGATCAGAGTAACAGAGGATCAGCTAGCAATGCCTCTGAATGGTTGCCTGCCATATTATCATCTGGTTAATCTATGGGTGGGAAAGGAAGTAAATCCTTCCTGATAAATGTACTGTATTGAAAACATGATCCATGTGGAGATAATGCTATACAGCAGTGGTTCCCAAACTCGGAGGCGCGGCTCCCAGGGGAGCCGCGGAAACCAGCCTGGGGAGCCACGGAGTGCCACAAAATCCTCTCGGGAAACAGTGCAATGCTAATTGGCAGGCATCAACATACTGTAATGGGGAGCCACGGCCAATGGTCGCCAATGCTCAAGGGAGCCACAAGTTGAAAAAGTTTGGGAAACACTGCAGTATTTATTTGAATGGGTGCATTCATATATTATAAGTGATACAGCTAAGTTTCTGGGAGGAAAGATTTCCTTGGTCTATAGATTGCAAGAATACCAGTCAATTTTAGCTTCTCAAGGTTTAGTATAAAAGGAATAATACAAGATAATAAACTACCTGCCCATCATAACATCATTTTTGAACTCATCAAACCATTTCTTGAATTCACCGATATAGTCCTTACTGGCAGACCAAGTTGTAATTTGGTAGGAATCGGAATGCTCATACTGTAATCCTAAAAACAAACACAAGATTCTTTTTTCAAAAGTAATTTTTCTTTCCTTAAAGCTGTCTTTCAATACAATTGCTTTTTTCTTCCTATTAGGGCTGCAACTTTTAGTCAACTCATGGATAAGAGTAACCTATTAAAAACATCTACATCAACTAAAATGATGCCCCCAAACAGTGCAGTCATATTTCATGTAATTGTTTTATATTCATAATGTAATATGAATTATGAACTATGAATTATGAAGGTAGGTGCTGTTTTGCAACCCAGAAGAAGTCTTGCATGCATCATCTAAAAACAGAACAGCAAACCAAAAAAAAAAAAAAAAGATGCATTCTTCTTCAATCATTCTGTGTCTATTCGTATGCCATTTATGCGGAGTTAATAGGATGCCAAGAGGAAGAAGAGCTGTGATGGTATCTCTTCAACAAAGATTGGGAGATTTGGAGGGGAAAAAAGAAGCAGAGAGCAGAGCTGTAAGTTGCAGAGGTGAACTGCAAAGTGAGCCAGGGAATGAGGGAGTCCCACATTCACAAGACCAATTTGTTGTTTATTCATTCAGTCGCTTCCAACTCTTCGTGGCTTCATGGACCAGCCCACGCCAGAAGCTTCCTGTCGGCCGCCACCCCCAGCTCCCCCAAGGTCAAGTCCGTCCCCTCCAGAATATCATCCATCCATCCTGCCCTTGGTTGGCCCCTCTTCCTTTTGCCTTCCACTTTCCCTAGCATCAGCATCTTCTCCAGGGTATCCTGTCTTCTCATTATGTGGCCAAAGTACTTCAGTTTTGCCTTTACTATGGTATCTTTCCCTCAAGTGAGCAGTCTGGCTTGATTTCCTGGAGTACAGACTGGTTTGATCTTCTTGCAGTCCAAGGCACTCTCAGAATTTTCCTCCAACACCACAGTTCAAAAGCATCGATCTTCCTTCGCTCAGCCTTCCTTATGGTCCAGCTTCCGCAGCCATATGTTACTACGGGGAATACCATTGCTTTTAATTATGCAGACTTTGTGATGTCTCTGCTCTTAATTATTTTATCCAGATTTGTCATTGCACGAGAGACCAATAGCTGACTGCAAATCAATCTCTCTTATGAAGACCCTGGCATTTGTACTTACTGGTAGATGCAAGACCATCATATGGTATTAGTCTTCAGAAAAAAGAACGCTAGTTTAAAGAAGAAACCCTGATCAATAATAATGGAGGCCCCCAACAGAATGGAACTTTTCCAGCAAAGCTGCATAAGAACTGGAAATTTTCTCAAGCAATCCTTTGACCTTTATCAGTTGGCTGATGGAAAGGTAGAAAATGCAAGATGCACAGAGGAACTTTCTTAAAATTGCAGGCAAAGAAGCAATGCATTTCAGGCAAAAAGTTGTGGCTTTTTATAGAGACGCAAGACTTTGGCAACTATATGCACTAGTAAATGTGAGAATATCTTGATGCTTTTCTATCCTGCTGGTTTCTAATGGAAGGCTTACTTAACTCTCTCTAAATCAGCGGTGGGGAACCGCTTGCCCGCGGGACAATCCGGTCCAGCCCGGCCCGCGCGAGACCGGACTGGAGGCTCCGCCGCTGCTGCCTTCCCGCATCAGCTCCTTTTGAAAGCGGCCTTACTGTACCTGCGCAGATCGCCGCTGAGGCCGAGAGATTGCCCTCGGCCTCAGCAGCGCTCTGCGCAGGTACAGGAAGGCCGCTTTCAGAAGGAGGAGGTGCCTCCTTCTTTGGCAGAAGAGATTGCCCTCTCGGCGATCTGCGCAGGTACAGGAAGACCGCTTTCAAAAGGAGCTGATGCGGGAAGGCGGCAGTGGCGGCCCGGAGCCTGAGGAGCTGAGGAACCTGAGGTAAGGAGAGCGAGTGGGTGGGGGTTCGGAGAGCGGTCGGTGGGTGGGGGTTCGGAGAGCAGTAAATTCGTGGAGGGTCAAATTTGCGGTGGGGGTGTGTGCCAAAATTGCGGGCGGCCTAATGGCCGGCCCGCAGCAAATTTTCCCCATGGGAAAATGGCTCTCCACTGCAAATAGGTTCCCCACCCTTGCTCTAAATGTATGTTTTGCTTAGCAATCTGTGATCAGCCACAAAAGCCTCAACAGTTTCTCTTTTTCTGCAATCTCATCCCTCATCTCATCAAGGCTCATTGATTTGAGAAAGGCAATACATTAAGAACTTTTTATCCACGGTTTTTTATCCACGGATTTGACTCAACACGGATGGTAAAACGGATGGTAAAACGGATGGTAAAACGGATGGTAAAACACAATCTTTGGGTGCTTCCAGTTTTCGCGAAAACCGGAAGTGCCCAAAGATTGGTGCAAAACAGCAATCCAAAGATCGGGGGACTGCAGAGGGTCGCGTAGGATCCCCTAGATCGCTGCTGCCATTGCCATGCTGTCCTCGCCCCTTAAGGGGCAGGGGACAGCAAAAGTTCTCAATGGTGGGTCGCGACCCACAGTTTGAGAACCAGTGCTATTCAGTATTATGCAGATAATACTATACTAAAATATTATAGATCATACTATAAAATATATTAGTAAAGGTAAAGGTATCCCCTGACAATTAAGTCCAGTCGTGTCCGACTCTAGGGTGTGGTGCTCATCTCCATTTCAAAGCCGAAGAGCCAGCATTGTCCGAAGACGCCTCCGTGGTCATGTGGCCGGCATGACTCTCCTTGCCGCAGCGCATAGCATGCAGCTGGAACACGAAGCGCTGTTTACCTTCCCGCAAGCGGTACCTATTTATCTACTCGCATTAACATGCTTTGGAACTGCTAGGTTGGCAGGAGCTGGCCAAGCAACAGCGCTCACCCCGTTGCGGGAATCGAACTGCCGACCTTTCGATCGACAGCTTATTGTTCAGCGGTTTAACCCGCTGCGCCACCCGTTATGTAATTACGGTATGATAATGATTTTATCATTACATTAGTAAGGAATAGGAGGGCCTCTCGCTGCTTTACCTGGAATCAACATCACACCTTCCTGGAGCAACATTTGAACTTCGTGGCCTCTCTTGTGGAGGGTGGTCGATATTTCATCCATTAACAGATAATGACTTCCTCCTAGAGGGAAGGCAGGGGAAGAAAGAGAGAAGGAGATTGCATTTTTTTAAGGGCATTCACATTTTAGTGTGAATACGGTATATGTTTAATCCAAAAGCAGCTACAGTTCTTGGAAAAACAAAACTGTTATGCAAGTTAATTAAAACCAGCTCTTGGTTAAGGGGCCAAGTGGTAGACTCAGTGATAGAAGAGGCCTATCTTTGCATGTAGAATGTCTCAGGTTCAGTCCCTGAAATCTCCGCTTATAGGAAGATCTCTGTTTAAAAGAAGCTAGGCTAGGCTTTACAGGGAAGTCCTCCACCTTATATAGACCAGTGGTTCTCAAACGTTTTAGCACCGGGACCCACTTTTTAAAATGACACTGTATCGGGACCCACCTAACTTTACGAGACTTTTAAAAAAGGTGATCTAGAAATAAATAAATATATTTACAGTATTTATTTACTTACAAGTAAAGAGCTCAGCTGCTTGCAGGGTAATTAGCAGCTATCTTGCAAACTGCAGGGGCTCAGCTCTTTGAAGGGGAATTAGTAGCTATCTGAGTTTTGAATCGCCTGAGGGCTTGTGGCAATTACTTATCTGATCTTTCATCACCTGGGACCCACCAGAAATCAGGTCGCGATCCACCAAGTGGGTCCCGACCCACAGTTTGAGAAACACTGGTGTAGACAATACAGAGACAAATGGACCAGTGCAATGACTGAACTCAAGACCAGTTTATTCTGTAGTGGTTAACCTGGGCTAAACCACCTCAGAGTATAGGGGGACATGATATATAGGGGGACGTATAGGGGGGCATAGCATGACGGAATCCTCCTGTACGCATAGAAAACTAGGATGACAAGAAGGCCAGGCTCTCTGGAACTACAGTATGTGAAGGGATTTTTTTTTTTGAGCCTTCAAACCAGGCACGACCCACACCTGCAGCCTGGGACAGTCCAGTTGAACAATCCTGACCCAGGTTTACAGCCTCAGTGAGCACTAGACCCCAGTCTAAGGCAGCTCCTTACAGCCTCCCATGTATACAGTGATGAATCCTGGATCTCGCACCAGCATTCTTCTCACAGTCAAAAGAAAGGGCAGCGACAAGAGACGGGTTCCATGCATTTCTTCCTTCAGAGGATAGCATGGGGGACTCTTGGAGGGCCATATAAAGTGGGGTAGAAAGTCCTGATTAAAATACATAATTTACATTGGCTCTGAATGTTCGGTAATCTCCACTTTTTTTTACTTTTGTCTCTGCCATTATGAGACCTACAGCCCAATCCTAACTAACTTTCTAGCGCTGATGCAGCCTCAAGGTAAGGGAGCAAACGTTCCCTTACCTTGAGGAGGCCTCTGTGACGGTCTCTCCCCCCCCCCCCCGAATGCAGTGCATGCCCTGTTGGCATGGCTGCATCGGTGCTGGAAAATTGGTTAGGATTAGGCTGCTAATAAATCACATGGGGAGGGACAGTGACAGTCACCTTGTCGATGTCTGCCACTTGTTTGTGAAAGTGTATATGTGCACTCCCATGCAATAATGATTTTCTTTTTACTAATTGTTTTTCTATTGTTATACTTTTTTTCTACCGTAAGCCTCATTTTTCGGTGTGGGTAAAACTTGTAAGCCACCTTTGCTGTTTAGGCAAAGGTACGGCAGGATATAAATGTCTTACAGCGCAATCCTATCCAACTTACACCACCGGTGTAACCAGTGGGGGAGGGCAGGGCGGGAGGCTTGGGAGGGGAGATTTAAATCCCTTTTGAATCCCCTTTTGGAGGGGATTTGAATCCCCTTTCCATTCTGAGGTCTCCCATTCTCGCTCCACCACTGGTTGGTTACACCAGTGGTGTAAGTGGGATAGGATTGCGCTGTCAAATAAATAATGATAGAGCAGGGGTGCACCCACTCACCCTTCAACAAAGTAGCAAAACAATACATATGAATGAAGACAAGTTCACAGTCATGGGGGGCGGAGTTACCTTTTTTCATCACTAGTGCTGTCACAGGTACTATATAGTTAGTACAATAGGAGCCCATGACATTCACATAACCACATTTATCACTCAGGGTAGGCGCACTAGATGGGGGCACAATTGCATGGTTCCAGTGACGAACTTTTTTGCTTTGTTCTGTTCAGGGAAAAATAAAATATCTTTCCACACAACAGAAGCACAGCTTTGAGAAAAAACATCTGAATTCCCCTCAGCTGGGTAGCTATGGCTTGTTTATTGTACTACAAGGAAATAAAGGATCACCACAAAAGGCTCTGACATTTTTGCAATGCCATGGAAAACGGGGATTAATTTGTGTGCCGGTCGGGACAGTATCTGTCTGACCAGCCCCCTTTATACAATGAGCACACAAGTGTGTGTTGAGTACAGAGGCATCATTAGGGGAGGTGGGGCCCCCAGGCGATGAGGGTGTCAAGCAGCGGGGGGCACACTTTTTGCCGTGCTGGTGGTACTCTGGCCGCCGGACCACCGGAACCCTGCTCCAATGCAGCGCTTTTTGGCAACGCGTTTTTCACTCCCGAGAGGCTCCTGCCTTTAGTCGAGCCTCTTGGGAATGGTGAGAAGGGCCCTCTCACTCACCCATAACCTCCTAGCTGTATTTTCTGACCTCTGAAAACTAAACACCTGGAAGTAACTGACAATGGTGTCATCGCCAGTCACTTCCGGTGGTACACAGCAGGAGAGTGGCATTAGAGGTGGTACTTAGCCAGGGAGGGGTTGAGAACCCCTAGTTTAGACAACCAACCCCACATGATTAGGCAGCAGAGCCCCAGTGTGATATAGGCGGGAGCAGGGACTGCACATTCCTGTCCTATCCACACAAAGAAGGGGCTGGTCAGACAGGTATTGCCTAAACTGGCCCAGTGCCTTTCATGTAATTCGCTCCCCCTAACACAGCTGTATTTAATCATGCTCGGTGGAGTCACTAGGGCGCGTGCCGCCCCGAAGTGGGGGTGTGCATGTCACCTTAATGATTCTTGGCGCGGTCGCGCCCCGATTTTTTGGGGGGGCGACCCCCCGGTCACTCATTGCAGCCGGCTCTGCTCCAAGGTCTTCTCCCGGCCTCAGAGGCTCCGAGGCCGGGAGAAGGCCTTGGAGCAACCTCTCCGGCCGACGCGCCAGGGCCTTCTGACGAAGACCCACTGCGTCACAACGTTATTTATAACGTTTTTTGCGCATGTGCAGACTGTTCCTGAGGGAAAAGGGCTCACCCTCAGGCGGACCACCCCGCGTGCTTCGCGGTAGCGACGCACCTGATATTTCTGCTGTATTTAAGTCCACCTCTACATTAACAGCACAATCCTACCCAGCTGCTCCACTTGTGCAGCCAGTGGTGGAGGGCAGAACAGGAGGCTTTGGAAGGGAAAGGGGATTTCAATCCCCTTTAAAGGGGGATGTAAAGGGGGTTTAAATCCCCTTTCCCTCCCAAAACCTCCTGTTCTGCCCTCCACCACTGGCTGCACCAATGGAGAAGCTGGGTCGGATTGCGCTATAAGCATTGCCCCAAATGTACATGCATACGCATGAGCTTGCAGGTAAGATAAATGCTGTAGTGGGAGGCAAGGAGAATATCCATGTTCCATACGAAAGCCCTGTGCTCCTTCTGCTCAGGTATGGCTGCAAGAATTGCCTTGCACTTTGACGGAGATAATTCGATGCTCATTCTGTAATTTCTTGCTCTCTTTCTTAGCCCCAAACAACCCCAGGATGTCTTTAAATCAATAGAACCTTCAGTTGGATTGGGACCTATTATTGTAAGCTGCCTTGGGTGATTGCTGCCTTGGACAGATGGGGGGGGGTACGTGTTAACAATTATAAAAATCACTAAAAATTTAGTATGAATGCTAGAATTGCAGCAACAATCAAACCTGTCAGACAGTGATGCCCCATGAACCGTCTCCCCAACAGCAACAGAGATCTTCCAGGAACTCCTGAACTTTTGGCAGGCTTCTACAAAGCTGCCTGGAGCCACAACCAAGCATGCCCTGCACCACAGTGGAAGGAATATGCTTGCAAGCAGATGAAGCAAACAATGAAAGGACCACTTCTAGAGCTTGCTCTTTTTAACCATCGGCAGGCCCCCCAAGTCCATCTGCAGCTCCTTCCACTCCCGCCTCTTCTGAAGGAAAGAATCTGGAACTTTGAACTGTAGCACAGCTCAAAGTCCAGGTGCATCAGATATCACCGAGTGACCCAGGGAAGGATCTGAGCTGAGGGCACCTGAAACAACTGCCTTGCTGGCTATGCAGTTCTTGAACCACCAGGACCCCACATCACCCTGGAAGAAAGGCAGGATATAATAAATGCAATGAATAAAAAATAACTGCCGGGGCCAGAAGGCTTCCCCTTCACACCAATATATCTCTTATGATTTTGAATTTCGTGTGAATGTTAGTTGTAAGCCCTTTTAGGCTGCAGCCTTGGCTGAAAAGCAGGGTACAAATGTAATGAATTCTAAAGAAATAACGAGGAGAGTTTCCTTTTTCTTGTCAGTGAATCACACAACTAGTTACGGCTTTCCCCACTACCAGATGTCGTCCTGATCCTTTTATTCCGTGGACGAGAATAATGTAATTTGTAGCAGCAGCAGCAGCAGCAGCAGCAGCAGCAGCAGCAGCGCGCTCTCAGAGCTGCACACTTACCAATGAACGCAAGAGTGAGGACCTTGAATCCCTGCAGGAACAGGACCTGCTGTGACAGAAGCAAGACGAGAAGGAGCCTCTTCTTCCCCACCACAGCCATCGTCCTGCCACTGAGAGCGTCAGCACAGCCCGGCCCCTTCTTCCCAAGGGCTCCCACAACCAGCAGGAACGCTGCCGCCGTCGTGGAGCTTAAAAAGCGCGGCTTGCGTGACCTGCGTGTGATAACAGCTGGGAGGAGGAAACTCACACCCAGTTGCTCTGCCCCAGTGGTAGCACGCGAGCTGGCCTCCTCCGCTGCTGCTTCGCAAAGTTCAGGGCTCCTGGAGCAAAGAGCCCTTGCGAAACGTGAGACTCTATCCCTGCGGCTCTTTCCCAGAAGAAGCCGTTCACACGCACGGACTCAACACGCGAGGAGGAAGAAGAGACGCCTTCTCTTCCCCAGCCCAGCAGGGTTTTTTTTTTATTCCTGTGCAAGTTTCGGGTGATTGGTTCACGCTTCTTCTAACACTCACCGAATTCATTCTCTACAATTTCTTGCACTGAGTTGCTGCCTATTTAGAATCCAGGCATTAATCAGGATTGTAAATCACGTTTGTTTTCTCTGATTGAAGTCAGTATTGGGACTAATGTTTCAGATTTATAAACAAAAATACAGGGTGCCTCAAACAAAATGTACACACAGTGTCCGGTGTACACACAGTACTTAGGGTCCGGTGCACCCGGGCCCCAGGTGATGTCATCACCCCACGGGAGTGACGTCACCCTGGGAGTGTGGTCACTCCATGGGGGTGTTTTTGAAAATAAAATAATGTCTTTTTAAAAATAAAAAGCATACTAAACCTCCTGAGCATTACAGTATGGGGGGGGTGCATTTACCTTGTTCTTTCTACAGTATCTCTGCATGAGAACACTGGTAGTGCCTTTGCAGCACCCACATCTTTGGCTTCTTTTCCCCAATCACGGGGAAGAGAAGTTGAAGACGTGGCCACCCCCAGCTGCATAAACAGCCGCTGCCTTTGTCGGCCCCCCTCCAGCTGGGTGGTGTATCTCCCTGGGTCAGCCCGTACCACCGCCCCCCCCCCCAGAACACCACTGTGTGCACACATTTTAATGAGCTCCAGTTCATACATGCTTCAGGGTAGAAAACCTGCAACACAGACATCTAAAGGAAGCAATCGAAGAGATGTGTGAAACCATCCCGGCTCCAGATCCCTTAGTAAGTGATGCCAGCAGTGTATGTCTATATGGGGACCAATGGGGACCATTTTGAGCACTTGGTCTAATTTCTTAACTAATTAATTAATGAACTGGGTCAAGCAACTGCTTCTGTGTACAGAGAGGTGTTGTTAGGGTGGGCGGTGGTCCCCCGGGCAGTGGGAGTGTCGAGCGCCAAGGGGGTGCACTGTAGTTCACACAACTACCTCATATGTGTACACACAGAGTGTACATATGGTGTACAAACAGAGGCATCGCTACACCCCCGTGGGGGGGCAGTTGGCGCAAGACACCCCACGTGACACCGTAAGCCCCGCCCCGGGGGTGACATCACTGCCGCCATGACGCTTTCGAATTTCGGCGGCACTGCGGCACAAACGCACTCTCTGGCGTTTTCACGGCCTTTTTTTTAGGTCGCACGGAGCCTGGGAGGGCAGGAGGATCGGCCCTCCCACCTTCCCTGGCTCCGTACGTCCCAGAAAAGTCTTTGGAAATGTGGGGGTTTGCATTTGTGCCGCGGCATTGCCGAAACTCGGCGGCGGGGCAGCGGCAGTGATGTCACCCCTGGGACCGGGGCTTACGCCGTCATGTGGGGGTGTCACTCCAACTGCCCTCCCCCCCGGGGTGTAGCAATGCCTCTGTGTGTACACCATATGAGGTAGCTTTGTGAATTATAGTATCATAGTATAAATATGTGTGAATTATAGCATAATAAATTTGACACTATAAAGTGTGTGTACATTTTCTTAAGGTGCCCTGTATATACAGGTACAAGTGTGCACATACTAACACGCACGCACACACAATGAGATGCTAGAATTCAACATTTCTACATGCAAATAAACTGTAGCTGCAGCTTCTTATTCAGACTGCAACACTAGAACTCTTATTCAGTTGTGTGAGTGTCATCAAGTTGACCACTGGTGTTTTGTTGGTTACTGATTTCTTGGGTGACCTGTACTGTTATATATTAAAATAAATAAAGTTAATGGGGGTGACATGATGAGTTACCCATTACAACACTGGGTGACACCAACCCTAATGACACCACTGGGAGCTCTCGCACTGGGTGATGCAAACTTTAGTGACACCTCTGATCGTATCAAGCACCCTTGAACACTCTCTCTCCTCGAAGGAAAAGGGAATCTGTAAACATTGACCTTCTTTTTCTGCTGTGCTGCTGTTTTTTTAAAGTCATTGCTGATGTTGTCTTGCTGTTTGTTTTAATTATAAGCTGCTCTTATTTTTATATTTTGAGTTTCATCCTCACTATTATTGCCCTTGTGCCAGAGTGATATTGAAGTGTTTGATCATGGCCAAGAAACGATCGTGCTGTTGTGCTGTTTCACCTCTGTGTCTCAGTGAAGTGTTTCCCTCCTGAATAGAGCAACGCCAAAGTGAAGACTGAGGGCTGGAGGAGCATCATCACACCCCACAGAAACAACACAACCCCCAGCTGGTTGCACTCGGCCTTTCACTGCAACCCGTGTCTCCTTGGATACAGGGAGGTAAACTCCAGGCAGGGCAGGGAAATGTAAACAAGTACGTTGAGCTGGATGGACACCGGAGCCTTCCAGTCAGCCTTCCCAGCTTTTCAGGGTTCTGCCTCAGTTAACTCAAGTGGTCCAATCAGAGGAGGGAGGTGTGGGCCAAGGGCGGGAGGCGATGCAGGGAAGAGACCAGCCCACTTCCCCCAAACTGAGCACAGCAGCGTCTGTAGTTTCAGGTAGACGCAACAGGTAACAGATTCAAGGTAAAAGACTTTTTTTCTCTTTTCCTTTGGTTGATTGGATCAAGAAAGCTATCAGCCCATTCATTCTAATATGAGCCTGATTTTGTCCTCCTTTACTTTAAAAGCCAATCCTATGAGTGTGTCGCTTTCAAGAGTCGCACTCTTGGGAAATTGCCTGGAGCGGTAAAACTGTGCCAGATTCTGGGGCCAAAAAGCTCCTTTTGACATATTTGCAGGAAAACCTCTAGGAACAATGACACACATTTGATGTTCTTATTCGGTCCTAGGAGATAAAAGCAAAGCTGAGGTGATGGGGACCTGCTGGTAATGTCTTCAGAGCGTGGGATCCCGTTTGTCTCTGAGCATGGTGTAGTTTTTTGAAACCCATAAATGAGCAATAGAATGTACACAAATGATTAATAAGGATTTCCCCCTTCATCCTGGTCTGTTCCAGCACCCTCATTTAAAACCAGGCCTATTTATAGCAGACAGAAAGGAAGTGTCAGTTGGTTCTAATCCTGGTTTTTCATTGGTTTAAATTGTACTTGACATTGGGGAGTGGGCTGTTAGTTTGATTGCAGAGACAGTCTGGATTCATCATTCACTGATTGTACAGCAGTACATGAGAAGCTGTTTGTCTGAAGGGGATTTCACATGGCTGTGGTGATGGTTACTATGCTATACTAGTGCAACTACCTGGAATACAAGAGCAATAAGAGCTTAGTACGCGCTGCTGAGATTGCTGTTCCTCTGAAAATGTCGGGTATGGATCCCGACACAACGTCAGGAAAGGACTTGTCCTGTTTCTTGTTTGTTTGTTTTGTTTTAATAAACAGCCAGTAGACCCGGAAATGTTGGTTTTTAATTCTGTTAAGAGCAACTATGTTGCTCAAGTGAAAATGGCTGCGTCCAAGTGAGATGCCCCCTCAGATTAACAGGTAAACAGCGCAATCCTATGTAATCTTGCACCGGTGTAACAGCAGATGCACTGGTGTAAGTGCACTTACACCGGTGCATCTGCTGTTACACCGGTGCAAGGTTACACAGGATTGCGCTGAAAGATAAATATTCTTAATAACAGCTTTCCACATTGATGGTTCTCCTTAGACCCTAACAGTTTTTGTTTCCTGGCAATAACAATGTGGTTGTTATTTGTTGTATGAACACAGTCTCAGAGTTCAAGGCATGAGATGCTAAGTCTTTTCTGATTATTTGGATCAGAACCAGATACCCTGTTAGTTTGGGGTTATTAATGCAGTTTTCAATGCAGTGTGCTTTTAAATCAGTGATACAAGACTAAAATCATTCCAAAAGGTAGAAAGCAGTGGTGCCCAGAGGGAGATCGTATCTACAGTAACATTGCACATTTCCAGCTACCAGTAGTACATCGTGTAGAGTACATCATGTTTCAAAGAACGAAGAGCTGGTGGTGTACATTTGATCTCCCCTTGAGGTAGTTGCTATAGTTTGTGGTTTTAATTAGCATCCGAAATTCACAGCCACAAGATGTGGTGGTAATGTCTCCTAATTGAAGGATGGGGAAAAAAATCACAGAGGATGGGGCTATCAGGATGGGGCTATATACTACCTACTATTCAAAGGTATACTGTATACTTCTTCATAACAGATGCTGCGATCAAACTACAGGATAGGACAGCTCTGCTTGTGGGCTTCCCAGAAGCATTTGGTTGTCAATGAGATAGTGCTGTCAATGATTTACTTAGCGGGGGGGGGGGGGGACTGTCCCTATGCATCCCAGCATAGCATCCCTCTCAGTGGCTGGTTGCTTGTGTCTTCCTTTCTGGTTTTTTCTTTAAAAAAACACAAAACCACATTTTTTAGATTGTGAACAATGCTTTTAGGACAGGGAAACATTACGGCCCAATCCTATCCCCCCTCCCTACTGCTGGAACTAGTGATCCAGCGACAAGGTACGCTTGACGGCCTTTGCAAGCAGCCTTCTGAAAGCATGCCGAGCTGTGTGCTTCCAGAATGCCGGCAGCAAGGCTGGAGCAGCCCCTTGCATGGCGGCACAACATGGAGCAGCCGCCAACCCAGAGACGTTGGCAGGGCAGGGGGGGGAGGGTGAAATGGGGCAGGGGAAGGGTGGAATGGGGTGGCAATGGGGTGGAGAGGAGGGCAGATTGGGTCAGAGAAGGGGGTGAGTTGGCAGCAGCGGCGGCCGCCGAATCCAAACCCCTTCCCAGACCTGATCCCGCGGGCCGGGTCAACACGGACTTGCACCAGCGATATCACTAGCGCAGGTCCGAGTAGCCCCCTCTGCGCCTCAGAGGCTTATCCCTGGACACGGGAACAAATGTCCCTTACCTAGAGGAGACCTCCGGGACTGCCCCCCCCCCCTGCAGAATGCAGTGCGAGCCATTTAGGCACAGCTGCATTGCCAGGAGGAAGGATTGGCCTGAACATCCCATAGGACTGGGCTGTAAATCACTTTGATACCTTTGTTATTGTTGTGGAATAGTAGTGTCTAAATATTCTAAATAATATTAATTATATAATATTATGCACTACTTCAGGATAAGATGGCAATTTAGCTGATCAGTAATTGCTGGGCATTTCCTGCATCTTATGTTTAGTTTTATCTAAGTGGGGGTCACGTGCGATGTTACTGGTGACTTCCAGAGGACCCTTTCTAGAAATATCCAACTATGTGGAGCTATGTTGGAAATTGGTAGAGGGCCTGCTTCACTTCTAAAGAAATTCTTCTAACTAGAGACCTGTAACCATTGCACCATATGTCCGGAACATTCCTTTAAATATGCACACACATGATTTAATCCAGAGGTTCTCAACCGCTTCCCGGCCGAGTACCACCCCGGCACCACTCTCCTGCTGTGTACCACCAGAAGTGACTGGCGATGACATCATCACCAGTTACTTTGGAGTTTTCAGGTTTTTGGAGACCAGAAAACACAGGTAGGAGGCTCTGGGCGGGCCTTTCTCAGCATTACCGAGAGGCTCAGCTAAAGGCAGGAGCCTCTCGGGAGTGAAACTGCACCGCCGAAAGCACCGTGTCGGAGCGGGGTTCCAGTGGTCTGGGGGTCCGAGTACCACTGATGGTACTAGTACCACTGGTTAAGAACCCCTGATCTAATCTAATTTGTTGAGATATTTGTACAAGGTTTTCTACATTGGTCCTTGGATCACAAGGAACACAAACATTTTCACATCATTTAAGACCTAATATATTCACTCTGTACTCTTGGCAGGTACAATATTTTCATTTCCTTGTCAGATGAGGTCGAAATTCCAGTTTTGCCCAGTTACCTTTTGGCGTGATACTGTCAGACAGTTGCGAAACTCTGTCTGTAATTAATTAGTGAGGGTTTTTTTGTTTTTTTTTTAAGAATTGCCAACATTTCACTGCTGGCTGTAGGTGAAATAATAAACCATGTTTTGAATGTTGGTTTTCATTGTAATAGATACTTTTGGAGAAACTTTCTTTTTTACTCTGACAGGATATGGAGTTTGAGGTCTTCCGCATACTTATAATAACCCTTAAATTTATTCTGGGCTATTTAGCACAGGGAGATCTTGATACGGGATTGGGGTGGGAGAATTACACCAGATCATCATTTTGGCTGCACAAACAGCAGCATAAACGATCAATTTGCAAAGTGAACTCCAGTCCCAGGGGTTCTATAGTGTAGAGATATACTGATACTGTACATCTGCAACCTCTTGAGGCTTTCTAAATCTTGGCAGGTATGTATGTCCTTTCCTTCCTTTAGAAACGTATCATGTCATCAGTAGCCAGTGCCTTTTATCTGCTGTTGACGTTTGGGGCTCTCGGCTCTGACACGTTGCCTTTGTCTTCCAGATGCCTGGTACTGCAAGACACGACCGGGAGATGGCAATCCAGGCCAAGAGAAGCCTTGCCAAAACCACGGATCCGATTGAGAGGCTTCGGCTTCAGTGTTTGGCAAGGGGTTCTGCGGGCATCAAAGGCCTGGCGAGGTAAAATGAGTTCATGAGGTAAATTATTAAACCAGCCCCTGGGTTGAGGGCCAAACTCAGTGAGCTTTGCTTGCAAGTTGCAGTCGATACTTCAGTTTCCTTGCTGCTGTGTTATTCAAAAGGTCTTCACATGCTGATTTAATAAGCCTTCTATCTTATATCAAGAAAATTACCTATTTAAATCTGATAGAAGCTGTAGGGGGCCCATAAATTTAACTGTAAAGAGGCCTGAGGCAAACATAAGAGAGTTCACAAGGAAGAGTTCACTTTCATCTGCAGATTAGGAAGACCAAAGGCTAAACTACATTTTGCATTAAACATGTCTTGATGTACTTAGAGGCTTATGTTTACTTCCATGTAGCAGTAGACCATGCAGGGCTGTGGTTTGGATCAGGACCATGGTGTAGAAGCAGGGGTTCTTTAACCCTTTATCCCTGCATTGTGCCCCCCCCCAATTGTGCCCCCAAAGGGACTATTGCACCCTTAAAGTACTATTTTCTACAGTGGTACTTTCAGAGTTAAATAGAGACTTCAGGTGTGCGATTTTTTTGACAGGGAAATTGTGCAGGAGTAAGGGGAACTAAACAGAAGTAAAAGCAAACCTCTAACTAACACAGTGACACTTTATATTTGGCCCCAATGAAAGCATCAGGACTTTCATAGGCCTCAATTTGGAGCATCATTTCAGACTTCAGAGGAGGGCATGCAGTTTTGATAAGAGCTGGAAGGCAGATTCACAGCAAGCTCCAATGATCTGCTTTTGAATATGTTCAGTATGTAGAACAGCAGTACTTTTAACAGTGTTGTTTGTTATTCTTTCATAGCGAGTGGAGAATATGTGCTCCTGATATATACTCACATGTGGTCTGAGACCACATTGCTCTCCCCCTTCCTCAGTGTGCACTTAGGTTCATTTACAGCCCATTCCAACCCAACTCCTCTCCAAGTCAGGCATAAGTGTGGCCTAAGTGCAGCCTAAGTTAGGCAGAAGTTATGCCTGAGGTAGGTCAGAGTTATGCCTGAGTTAGGCAGGCTGCAGTTTCTGTGGCCCAGCACCACCCCAGGATCCAGGCAACACTTACCTCCCAGGCAGGCAGGCTCTTCTCCAGGCTCCGTGTCTGGCTCGGGCATGTGCAGGCCTCTGTCTGCATGTGTCAGCGTCCATCCATGGCAGCTGCCGCAGGGTCTGTCGCAGCCCAGTCGCAAAGGGGCTGACCGCAGGCATGGGGGTTGCGCCAGTCATGTGGTGGGCGCAGGGCAGGTGACAGGTGAGCGAGGTGCCTGAGCCCAGCCGCCACAGGGCACCCTGTGCATCAGCCACCTGCTGCAGGGGAGAGTGGCCGTCCCCTCCCACCTGCAGAAGGCGATGCCACCCCCAAGCCACGTTGAGGATGCACTGGGGGGTGAGTGGGGGAGGGAAGGGAAGGGGAGGGGGTGGGAACGTCACACACAAGGGGGGGTCTCATGAGGTCTGGAACTGCCTCTGACATGACTCGCCCGTGCGCTGCCTGAAGCCCTGGGCCTCCAAGCCCGGGGCAATGCCCACAAAGAAGGCATCCCGGCGTGCCTGCTGCTCTGTGCCCCGGCCAAGACCGAGAGATGCCTTGGGCTTGTCTGCTGCGAGCGTGAAGGGCTCACGCAGCTCATCACACCCCCAGATGGGGCGACGACGGCGCCTCGCGGCAGGCGCTCTGGCAGGGTGGGGGGTGGCCAGCAGCCATCATCAGGGAGTGGGAGGGGAGGCAGACACACAGGCAGGCAGACAGGGGGTGCTGGGGAGGGGCACGGCTGGGTCAGAGACAGACAGACAGACAACAAGGCTGGTGGGAGAGAGATTCCGAGAGAGGGGTCTGCAGAGACCGATAGGGACACAGGGGGCGCTCCGCAGATGAAGGTGATGCATAAACAGGCGCCTCTTATGCAGACAGACTTTGGGCGGAAGTGGCTGCATTACGGGCGGACCTTCGACGGAGGCGCCTGCATTACGGGCGGACCTTCGACGGAAGCGCCTTCATTACGGGCGGACCTTCGACGGAGGCGCCTACATTACGGGCGGACCTTCGACGGAGGCGCCTGCATTACGGGCGGACCTTTGACGGAGGCGCCTGCATTACGGGCGGATGCCCTGGCTGTCACTGTTTGCCTGCCTGAGAGGCCCCCCCAACTCCCAACTCCCCTCTGTGCCATGGGGGTCTGGCAGCGCCCCTGCTGTGTTCTCCCTGGGAAGGCCGTGGCAGTCCCTGGATGGGACTCATGTAGGGGCTTCAGTGCTGGGGGCTGTCTGTGTGTGTGGGGCAATGCTTGTGTAAACACTGGGCACATATGTTTCACTGGGGCTCTGCCCGAGGGGCGTCTTTATTGTTCTGGAACGTTAGCAGAGATGGCCAGGCGAGGCTGCCAGGGGTAGTCACAGCAGCCAATCTGAAAGCAGCAGCAGCAGCAGCAGCACACCTGCCCCATGGACCTGGAGATGCAGGCTCTTCCCCTGTGGAACCACAGCCTGCTCCATAGAAAGGGGAGGGGCAGCAAGAACGACAGCCAGGGAGGTGGAGCAGCAGCAGCGCGGGCAGCTGAGGAGGGTTGCAGGGCTGGCTCCCTGACCTCTGGCAGCATCGAGGCAGACGACAGTGGGGCAACCAGACTGCAGCCCCAGGGGTGCTCCCAGGAAGGTAGGTGGTAGTGGACGTTTCTGGGGAGACAAAAAACAAGGGGGTGTTACATGGCAGCTGGTGCGTGGTAGCAATCGCCAGTGAAGACAAGCCAGTGTGTCGGTTGCAAAAGCCTGCAGGGCTAGAAATAACACAGCTGATAGGTGTGACACACATAGCATGGTCTGAGCTGCTTACCCGGGTGTAAGGCAAGCATCATCCTGTAAGGAAAAAGGGTCAAAGAGAGAGAAGACAACACAACTTGGGGGTCACTACCATGGCAAACCTAGCACTACTGACCTGTCAGTTGATCCTGTGGAGAAAAGGGGGGGGGGAACAGCTGGTGTCTACATAAGGCTAACAGTTCCACACTTGTGGCAGTGTCTGCTCACATGACTACAGGCAGCTATCAGACACAACAGTGCTAAAGAGGCATGTATCCTATATATCATGGCAGGCTATGCAGGCAGCTATGAGACAAGACATTGGTAAAGAGGTATATCATGGCAGGCTATGCAGGCAGCTATGAGACAACACATTGGTAGAGAGACATGTCATGGCAGGCTATGCAGGCAGCTATGAGACAACACATTGGTAAAGAGGCATGTATCCTTCCTATATTTCTAAATGCAAAGAGGCAGCAGTCAGACCACATGTCAGCACAAACCCTGCTCTTACCTGCTCTTACCTGCTGGTGTTGTTGCCTGTGGGGGGGGGGAAGAGGGGCTGGGAGAAAGACATGGGTTAGCAAACACTTGCATGGAGGCAGCTGCCCAGGCAAAGCTGTAAACAGGTTGGCCACAGCCAGAACAGCCCTCTCTGCCCTAGAGGGAGGCAGAGAGGAGAAGAGAAGAGAGAAGTGGGGTGTTTGTGAATTTTGCCCTCCACTGACAAAGTCCCACTTTGTGGCTGTGGGGGACAGAACCCCACGCCACGTGCTCAGAGAGAGAGAGAGAGAGTGACTGGAGGTCTGGGGCTGGGCTTTTGTGGGAATGAGGCTGGGTGGGGCTGGGTGCTGATAGGCTCCCTATCTTAGGCATAACTCTGTCGGTTTCCAAACCTAGCAGGCCCAACTCTGTCCTAACTCTGACCTAACTCAGGAGTAGGGTGTTAGAAATTTTCAGGAGAGGGCTGGCTTGGGTAAGGTAAAATGGCTCCTATGGATCTCCTCGAATTTGGGTCCACCTTTTTGGTCGACCTAAATTTTGTGTCAGCATTTGTGTTGGAGGGGGCGTGTCTGTGCTCGCCAGGGTCTGGAATCCGACGTTAATTGGTCTCTGCCCCCATTCCGCCCACGTTCCGCCCATGGTCCGCCCACTTTTAGGTCGACTTTAGGTCCGAGTTGTGCCGGTGTCGGTGGTGCGCATGTGCGCCGTTTTTAGTCCATTCTTAGTCCGTCGGTCGTAAGTTTGACCTAACTTCGCCCTAACTTCGCCCTAAATGGTCACGTTCCAGACCTAACTTCGACCTAAACGACTTAGGCTGACTTTAGGTCTGACTTGGGCTGCTTAGCACTTGGGTTGGAATGGGCTGTTAGTGACATACAGGCTTAGCTGTGCAGACCTTAGCTACACACTTAGGTAAAGGTAAAGGTATCCCTTGACAATTAAGTCCAGTCGTGTCCGACTCTAGGGAGCGGTGCTCATCTCCGTTTCAAAGCCGAAGAGCCAGCGCTGTCCGAAGACGTTTCCATGGTCATGTGGCCTATGCTGTGTGACCCTATGCTGTGCATATGACCCTATGCATATGACCCTATGCTGTGTAAGCTCAGCCCTAATTATTTTCATGGAGAGAAGAGGACTGGTTTTTTTTGGTCACAACTACAGCTATCTGCCCTGAGCTCTAGAGAAGGGGTGGGCAGGCTTTAGGCTCAAGGGATCTACTTTGTTTGTTGCTAGAACACTGAGGTTCACCAACCAGAGCCAGGTAGTGGCAAAGGGTGAAGCCAAATGCAAAACGGTGACTCAGGGTGAAGCCAATTCATGAGCCATATGCTGCGAAAAAACTGCGTGTACATCAGAGTTAGTACAGATGCAGAAGGACCTTCCCAACGGCAACCAGTTAATATGCCTATTTTACAGGTGAGGAGCAGTGAGGCTGAGAGATAAGCAGTTAGCACATGTTTAGCCATGGCAAAGATTTTTTTTTTTCTACTTGGGAATCAGAAAACTTTGCTGATCTATTGCAAATCGGTGAATTCCAATCTACCTTCTGCTTACCCTGCCCTTGAGAACAGATAGCTAAACATTCAAATCCCATAAACATTTGCGGTGTGTGTGTGTGTGTGTGTGTGTGTGTGTGTGTGTGTGTGTGTGTGTGTGTGTGTGTGTCCAGGATTTTACTGGTGTACCATGTATGAGTACAAGGCATGTTCCTCTCCTTCCTGCTGAAAGCTCCCTGAGTGACTGAGTCCCCTGAAAATCCATTGCTGAAGATTTTATTTATGTTTCACATTTTTATACCGCCCTTCCTCCAAGGAGCTCAGAGTGGTGTACATATTTCCTCCCCTCCTTTTTGTCCTCACAACAACCCTGTGAGGTAGGTGGGGCTGAGAGATAGTGACTGGCCCAAGGTCACCCAGGAAGCTTCGTGGCTGAGCGGGGACTTGAACCTGGATCTTCCAGGTCTAAGTCCGACTCCCAAACCACTACACCATCCTGGCTCCTAAAGATTGGGAGACCGTCGGCAAAAGCTTGGGATATGACGCAACTAGGGCTGCAGGGGGGGGCGGGGAGTATCTGGAAGGCACTGGGAGACTGTTAGCAGAGGCACTGCCCTGCTCGCAGTTTCCAGATGTGCCCCCTGAAACCCTCACATTCAACCCCCTGAAGCCCTCACATTGCATTAAACACCCCTGGCTGTCAGCAATGGCTTTTGGTGGAGTGCACAGGGAGGTTCACCAGGGAGGACAGGATGAGTAAAAAGCTAACACACTTTGCACCAGTGGCACACTGGATGCTGGCCAGGGAGTGCAGGTCTTAGAGCTGCCAATTTCAGTAGCAAAATGAAATCTGTCAGTGAATTTTTGATATGGCAGGTGGCCAACACCTGGGTGTTTTTTTTTTTGTTTTTTTTTTTACATACGTAGTAAAAACATACTATCAGGTAAATGAGTTTTTTTCCTTTCCTGGTCTCTGTCCTAGATTCTGTATACAATTGTTCCTTCTCTTTCTCCTTTGTTTTGTTACTCTTTTCTTCACAGTTGCACTTGTTTTCTTCAGGGTCTTTCGCATCATGGATGACGACAAAAACAGGACTCTTGATTTCAAGGAGTTCATGAAAGGCCTCCATGATTATGCTGTGTTGATTGAGAAAGAAGAAGCTGAAAAGATTTTCAGCATCTTTGATAAAGACGGGAATGGAACAATTGACTTTGATGAATTTCTCCTAACATTAAGAGTAAGCATCTAATTTGTAATTATCCCACACAAGCTTTCCTCTGTCGTAGTGACATAGATCAGTAATATTCAAACACTGTCAGTACAGAAGGGTCTTCAATTTGTCAAAAATTATTTTTAAATAATAAAACATTACTTTTGTTCATACTAACGCACCAAAATTACCATAAAATGTCAGAAGTACCTGAAGCAGGGAAACACTCCAATGGTGGGATTGGGGGAGGTGTCAAATGAGCTCAGTGCCTAGTGGTTAGTGTCAGGCTTTTCTCCCTCACTCTCTTCCCACTGGTCAGTCTGGGAGGTTCTGGGAAAGATGATACATTTTGCTGCCACCACCCACGTCTAGGAAATACAAGACAGAAAAAGACTATTTGGGGAAAGCCTCTCCCCTGGTTAGAAAAGGGCCCCCTAATTGGAGGGGGATCCCATCCCAAACAGTAGAAAGGGCTGAGAGGTTGGGAAAGTGTGGTCAGCCTGCTCTATGAGGAACTGAGACCAGGCAAGTAAAAAAAGAATGGATTAAATGAATGACAGCACAATCCTGATTAAGGATCCGGCCAGTGGCCTGCCAGATCCTGAGCCCAGGCTGCCATTGCACGGGCGGGCCAGAGGTCTACTCGAGGAAGGGGACATGTGTCCCCTTTCCCAGGTGTAAAACAAGGCCGGCCCTATCGGCCTCTTTGGATTTCCGCCAGCTAGTCGGAGGAGGCCGTGCAACATCCTAGCCACCCGGTGGGGACGCCATCCCCCTCCCCCTCCCGGGCCGGCTAGCCCAATGGCCCCCCTCCCTCACCTGCCGGACTGCCCATGCGGCTGCCGGCGGGAGAGCTTACCTGCCTCTGGCGGCTGCGTCCTGGTTCGGCGACAGAGTGAGGGAGGCCGGCCTTGCGGCAGCCTCCCTTTCTCCCAAAGCGTCGTGAACATGCTTTACGTTCCTGTCCTCTGGTAGATTGTGCCCTGAATGAATGACTGAACAAGACAAAATAAGCGAAACATGAGGTTATGCAGAAGATCAAAAAGCGAAACACATATCAAAAATAGAAACAAGACTGACCAAGATGGGGGTTTCCCAGAAAATGGGCATAGAGTTTAAAAGGCAAGTGAAAACTAAATAACATTCCTGAATGTGACTGGCTGGATATTACCTTATTCATAGCCTCTCACACTGTCCAGGAGAGTTGGGAGAAAGAACTGGTTCCTGCAACTCTACCAGGGGTAGATGAACTTTTTGTTAACGCATGGACACAGTGCATTAGATGATGGACCAGAGGCAGCAATCAAGGGTATCTCTCTGTGTGAACTTCAGAAACCTGGTGTTGCTGATGTCCTAGGGTCATTCGATTGGATGAGTTAGGTCCACCTGGGTATTCCATCTCACCCCTTACCTAACCAGGTGGGCTTGACTGCCTAATTGGTGGGCACACGCCAACCTCAGCATGGGGTTTGTCTAGAATTCTTTGTTTCTGGAGAACTCCAGATATCAAGAATCCAAATAAGAGGTCTCTGGATTAGGGGCACTCAAGGATTTTTGCCACAGCTCCTATAATGTGCTGTTTTTCTGCAGCTCCTCTTTGGTTATTCTTATTTGTGAAGGTGAAATGTGGCTCCCTCTTGTGGTGAAATGAAATAGTCAAAGGGAGAACACAATTTCAGTGTGTTGATGAGTCCGCTCAGGGTCAACCAGATGAGAATTGTATCTGTGTTTCTTCTTCTTGAACACTTTTTTAAAAAAAAAGAAGCTGTGGAGACTTGAGATCTGGAATAATTTAATTCTTCCCTCCTTGCAAGTTTCTGGATTAAAAATGCCCCATCTGAAATGACTATTTTCTTCATTGCCATAATAAATTAAATGGAAGCATATCTCGTCTAGCATCCTTTTGCCATTACAAAATGTCAAGTAGTAGCAGCAACATATATATGTAGGTATAGGGGCAGTTCACAGGAAGACTCCAACCACTCTGTACAATTATTTTAGCCTCCTATGTCTAATGCAAGGAAAGAAGTCATTATGCAAGCCTTTCGAAAGCTAGACAAGACTGGGGATGGCATCATCACCATTGAGGACCTGCAAGGAGTCTACAATGTCAAGCATCACCCCAAGTATCAGAATGGAGAATGGACGGAAGACCAAGTGTTTAGAACTTTTCTTGACAACTTTGATTCACCTTATGACAAAGACGGACAGGTAAGTGAAATAGCCCACATTGATTTACAGTATTTGGTAGTTATAGCCTCTCTTCTATTGGGGATATCTGTCAGACTCTTTCCAACATGGCACCTGCTACATCCTGCAGGGGAGTTTTGGCCTCCGGAGGCCTCCTTGGGGTAAGGGTAAGCGTGTGCCAGCCCGCTAGCGATATTGTTGGTGCAAGTCCGCGTGGACCCAGGTCAGGGGATCAAGACCAAGAAGGGGGTTAGGTTTCGGGTTGTGTTGCTGCCTACGAATAAAATCGACCCCTTCCTGATCCCGATCCACCTTCCTCCCTGCCCCCATCACCACCACTTTCTGCCTGTCCCCCGGCTCCATCCCACTCCCTGCGTGACCTTACCAGAGAGCATCTGGCAGGCGGTGGCACATGGAGCCAGCCGCTCGCTGCTTGCAGCTGTTCCGGCATGTCATGTTTTGCAATAGCCGAAAAGTGCCTTACTCCGGCGGCATAAGGCCCTAATTGGATTGGGCCATAAAAGTAAATAAGATAAAAATTATTTGAATTGAAAGTGATGTTTTAATTTCAATATTAAATAGAAATGTTTAAGGATTTGAAACACACCTAAACTCACATAGGCACAACTGTAACCATGGGAGTGGATTGTCATGGTGTACACTGAAGGCCTTTTCTCTCCATCCTTCTCCCGACCGGCCCTAAGGCATGAACCATTATTTGTCTGGGAGGTATGTGTGCACAGAGGCTTTGCCAGGGGCAACTTTGTGTACCAAAGTTCTCAGGAGAAGCAAGGCAGCTGGATTGCACAATGGGGGGCACAAGTAGGCCCCCCCTCCTGACTGTAACAGCTGGGTGAGTGGGAAAAGGGCTCCAAAATGCTTTATGGAAATCACCTCCCATATTTTCTACTCTTTAATTTATGAGTGTTAGTAATTAAAAACTGCATGACAATTATAATCATAGCTTCCTTTTCCTTCTTAGCTAAGTTTGTTCTGAAAATCAGAAATGTGACACATGTTGCGTGGGAAGTTGATCCCCCCCTAGTTTTTTGCATGTAGTAAATGTGTGTTCTGCAGTTCTGCAGTCATTTGAACTGTTCTGTTTCTCTTTCAAATGTCTCCACTTTAGGTGACAACCGATGAATTCATGAACTATTACGCTGGCGTCAGCGCTTCAATAGACACTGATGTCTATTTCATCGTGATGATGAAAAACGCTTGGAAAATCTGATTGGTTTTATAAAATAAGACTCATTGGTTGGTTGTTTTAAACATCTCCTTAGCCTCACATGCAGAACAGTGTGATTGATTGTGTTCCATCCATGCCATTATCTATTGCAGCACTCATTGCAGTAAATGAGAGGAAATAATGGTCACCTTTATCATCATGCCTGTTGTTTTTGGCATAACTAGTCTCAGGGCAGAACTGCATGTTATTTCAGCAGCTGGGCTGGGCTGGGCATGTGTGTGTGTGCGCGCGCGCACACGCACGTGCTCGCACTTAATCCTTCCATCTGGTGCTTTTCCTCTGCAACTCTTCCTTCCAGATTTTTTGGCCCCATTCTGGCTCTGAGGCCAGAAATAAGCCTAACTGGGAAGGAAGCAGTCTGGGAATGGGGGGGGGCATGGGTGGGTGAAGGAAGGGTTAAGCACCCCCAAATGCTGCTTCTTCCCCAAATCTCTCCCACTTCTATATTTGTTATTCAGCAAATACAGAGTTGGGAACACCATTTATTGAAGTAACATGTAGTTCTGCCCTAGGTAGGTGGGAACGCCAGGAAATACAACTTACAGCATCCTTGCTGTATAGTGTTGCCGTCTCTTCTTACTTTTGCATAGGAAATCGGCTTCTATCCAGGGCCAGACAAGAAGCGATGATGGAGATCTGTGGCTGCCACACCTGTCTCTTTGAATGTTAGCAACTAGCAGTTGCGGGGGGGGGGGGATCCAGATCAGGGCCCTGGCATTAAGAGAGGAGGGGGCTTAACCATGCCCTTTGCCATTTTCCTGAAGAAGATCCCCCCCACCCTAAAACTGCTGTTTACCCTGTTAGGGAAAGAGTGTGTGTGTGTGTGTGTGTGTGTGTGTGTGTGTGACACAACCCCATGAACCTCCAATTTGAAAATATATTTGTGAAGTGTAAAGCAAAAAGATCCATTATGGCAACATATCAGGATTTAGCTTGATCTTAATGACCAATCCGAGCCAGCGGGTGGCGCAGTGGGTTAAACCACTGAACCATGAGCTGTCGATTGAAAGGTCGGCAGTTCGAATCCGTGCGACGGCTCCTGCCAACCTAGCAGTTCGAAAGCAAGAAACTGCAAGTCGATTAATAGGTACCGCGTCAGCGGGACGGTAACAGCGTTCCATGCACCTCGATGTTGAGTCATGCCGGCCACATGACCATGGAAACTTCTTCGGACAGCGCTGGTTCTTCGGCTTTGAAACAGAGATGAGCACCGCTCCCTAGAGTCGGACACGACTGGACTTAATTGTCAAGGGATAACTTTACCTTTACCTAATGACCAATCCAGCATTTTGTTCCAGCAAACAGTGAGGTACTATATTGATATGATGATTTGCTACCAGAGTCTACTATAGGGAGAGGGGGAGGAAACTCTAGTTGATACTCCTTTGTGTCGTTGTGTGTGTGTAAAAATAATTATGGATAGCATTGAAGCTCAGATTTTTTTATTTTTTTACAAAATTATTTATTTAGACACTGCATCCCTGATTCAGATTGACTTGCAATATCAAAATTGCAATATAAAAATATCAAAAATGTATCAAAACCACAAAGACCAGCAAATCAAAATTAAAACTTACAAATGAAACTATAAAAATAAGCAACAGCATAATGATATATATAGCATACTACATGACAAATCCAGGCATGTTGGGTAAGTATGAAGTGACAACAGATTCCAGCCAGCATTCTTATTTATCGGTTACTATCACTCTGAGAAAGCCCTTTGAAAAATTGAGCTGTAATGGATGGCAGGATTCAAGTTTTAGCTGTTGCTACAGCAACAACCACAGCATGGGCAGTCATAGGTAAAGGTAAAGGTGACCCCTGACAATTAAGTCCAGTCATGTCCGACTCTAGGGTGTGGTGCTCATCCCCATTTCAAAGCCGAAGAACCAGCATTGTCCGTGGTCATGTGGTCATGTGGCCGGCATGACTCTCCTTGCCACAGCGCATAGCATGCAGCTGGAACACGGAGCGCTGTTTACCTTCCCGCAAGCGGTACCTATTTATCTACTCGCATTAGCATGCTTTGGAACTGCTAGGTTGGCAGGAGCTGGCCAAGCAACGAGAGCTCACCCCGTCGCGGATTCGAACTGCCGACCTTTCGATCGACAGCTCATGGTTCAGCGGTTTAACCCACTGCGCCACCCGCTGGCTGGTAGTAACCGGTAAATAAGAAATGCACTAGTGACATAACTTATACCAAATGTTCAGGACAGACAAAGGGAAAAACTTTGCATAGTGCGTAATTAATTTATAGAATTTGCTGCCAGAAAGATGTCCCTGAAAGTCGTTTAAAAGATTATTGGACAAGGGCTGTTAGTCATGAGAAGAGTTACATCCCCCCCCCCCCCAGATTCAGAGGCTGTTGCTTCATCTCTTGGCTTGTGGGCTTTCCAGAGGCACCTGATTGGCCACTGTGAGATACAGGATGCTAGACCAGGTGGACCTTTGGCCTGATCCAGCAGGGCTCTTCTTATGTTGGTTGGCTGGAGTCACCTTTGTTTGTAGTACAAAGCACAGTTCAACAAGATAGAGTGGTCCAGCACATTGCAGCTATTCAGAATAGTGCTGATAAAGATAGTAGATATTCTCAAACCATTTTTACCACCATGAACCTTTTTTCAGGGATCAATTCAGGGCGGAATTCTTGCAGCATGGATAAGATACTGTGGTGTATAGAATCATCTGGCAATGTGTTCCATGGAAGCCACAGTTGAATGAATGGGAGTTATGCAGATATGTGCTTCTGGTTCTGCAACTTCCATGTTTTCAGTGGGTTATGGTGCACAGGAGACTGTTGAGGTGGATATACCCAATGAATGCCCCCAAATCCAAATTCACCTCAGCAATCCAATGTACTTAATGCACCCTTGCTTGCCTTAAGTGAGCATTTCTAGGAAGGTTCTGTATGTGTCACTGATTTCAGCATCCAACTGCCCCAAATATCCCTTATTCATGATATTGGCAAGGCTCCATTTAAAATAAACTAACAACTCTTAAAGCTCCATTGACAACAACTGTGCAGTACTTGCACATTTTTGTTGTAGTCCTTTTCACACATGTACATTCTAACAGCAGCAGAAGACTTGACCTTTGGCCAATCCAAGTACAGACCAGATCGCCTGACTCCATAGATGACAGCTTCCAATGTTCAAAACAGGGATTCCAGGTTCCACCTGTTCCTGTCCCTTTAAGAACTCAAAGGCAGGCAGGGATTCAACCAGTGCAGATTCTTCCAATTTTGCTACAGTTTGGGGAGGTGCACAATCTGTCCCAACACATCAGTTAAAAGCAGAGCAGCAAACTTCAGAGCTAGGATAGAGCAAAATAAATCCGTGTAGAAAGGAAGGACTGGTATAATCACTTTGGTGATCTCTGAAATGCCAGCACTGCTAGACTTCTAAGCCCTACTCAGGTGTTTCCCCACCACCACCACCACACCCCACATATTCAGAAAATGTATGGGGAAGAAACAGAAGCATGTCAGTTAGCCATGTTTTCCCCAAATGTACCGGCTAGCCACACCCCCTGTGCACTCAGCACTTGTCTGCAAAGACCTGGGCAGAGGTCTTTGCCCAGTAGAGAACCCTGGCTGCAGAGAACCATGTGCCTGGGGGGGGGGGCATGGCTAGCTGACATGCTCCCATCACACACACACCCATTAATGCCTGCAGGAGGCTCTACTTTCCAGCATGTCCTTTGTTTTGGAAAAAGCTTGCCATTGTGACATAGGCTTCTTCATGATTTGACACCTGAGTCCCAATGTTGATGCCATTTTGGCGACAGGGCTCTACCTCTAACCCAGCCAGGATGGTGGGGTCCGTTGAGGAACCGGAATGGGTGCTGAGGGTATCGCTACAGCTACCAGCACTGCCCTCATCGGTACTGATGCATGCGTCACCTTTGGCAGGCTGTCTTCCGTCCAAGTGCCCACTCTGCGTCTCCGTTGGCCACATTCCTTCATAGGCCAGAGGCAGTTTCAACCAGCCTTGATTGATATGGATCAGGTGGTTCTTCTGTTCTGGTCCATTCCCCATCTTCTCGGAAATGTCCGGGGGACCAGGGGACCATTCCGGGGACCTCTGCACATTCCAAGGCAGCGATGACTGCGGAAAGTGGTTTGCTTCTGATTTGGCCTGAATGCTGTCCACCTTATGGATATGAACATAGCCCAGGCTCTCAGGAGTGAAGAAGCTTATGTCAGAATTCTACAGTTAAAAAGACAGTGTGAGCGTTAAGCAGAGGAAACAAATTAACATAGCTGTGGTGTAAACTTCTGATAATAATAATAATAAAAAAACTACTGATAGATATATATTCCTAAATGGGAAAAAAAACCCTCTTAAGTTCCATACAAGTTATATAAACGAGATTTTTGCAGTTATGAATACTGTCCCCAATGTTTCTATCTATCTATCTATCTATCTATCTATCTATCTATCTATCTATCTATCTATCTATCTATCTATCTATCTAGATATAGATATAGATATAGATATAGATATAGATATAGATATAGATATAGATAAAACACTCTTTATAACTGTTGGCAGAGATAAAACAAAAAACCCTGCCGCCAGGTTGGGTGAATCCCACAGCAGGAGGGATTCTAGAAACCCTTCTAATTTATCAACAGATTGACTGGGCTGTCTGCTACCCCCTCTGACCATTACCGAGGTGAGGTTGTCGAGCTGCCACTTAATCCTGGGGTCTGAAACTGCAAATTGAGTTGGTATAAGACAGGGTGAACTAACCTCTCCTTTGGGGGGGGGGGGGTGATGACAACTCTGCCTCTTGTTAAGAACACAACAAGAGCCTTTCTGGATCAAGCTAAGGGTCCATTTAGTCCAGCTTCTTGTATCTCACAGTGGCCCCATCAGATGTCTCAGGGAGCACACAAGACAACATGATACCTGTATCCTGTCACCCATCACTTG
Source organism: Plestiodon gilberti rubricaudatus (assembly GCA_026170595.1). Lineage (NCBI taxonomy): Eukaryota > Metazoa > Chordata > Lepidosauria > Squamata > Scincidae > Plestiodon > Plestiodon gilberti. Next base: position 17,524,202 of record JANXHW010000002.1, on the reverse strand, counting down.
CACCTGGTATTCAGAGAGGCTACCTCTAAAACCTGGGGGTTGCATACAGTCATCATGACTTGTAACCTGTGATGGACCTTTCCTCCATATATCTGTCCAATCCCCCTTTAAAGGCATCTAGGTCAGGTGCCATCACAACATCCTGTGGCAAGGAGTTCCACAGATTAATTATACACTGGGTAAAGAAATATTTCCTTTTGTCTGTTCTAACTCTCCCATCAGTCAATTTTAGGGAATGACCCCTGGTTCTGGTATTGTGTGAGAGGGAAAATAGCTTCCCTCTATCCACTCTCTCCATCCCAAGCATAATTTCATATATTTCAGGGCGCAATCCTGTGTTCTGTATCTCTTGCACCGGTGTAACAGTAGATCCCCCAGTGTAAGAGCACTTATGCCAGTGTAACTTGCCATACGCCAATGGACGCAGGATGGAAACCAGCGTAACCCCCCTTGGATACTTCACATGTGCAGTTTGGATGCAGAACGGATGCCGGTGCACAGGGCGTTTCAGGGGCATCTGAATGCCCCCAGAATGCCCCCTGCACTGGTGGAGTTGCGCCAGTGTCCATTTTGCGTCTGAACTGCACATGTGAGGTGTCCGAGGGGGGTTACACCGGTGTCCGTCGTGTGTCCGTTGGCGTACAGCAAGTTACACTCTTACACCAGGGAATCTACTGTTACACCAGTGCAAGAGTTACACAGGATTGGGCTGTCAATCATGTCCCCACTCAGGCGCCTTTTTTCTAGACTGAAGAACCCCCAAATGCTGTAGCCTTTCCTCATAAGGGAAGTGCCGCAGTCCACTAATCATTTTGGTCGCTCTCTTCTGCACCTTTCCCAGCTCCACTATATCCTTTTTGAGATGTGGTGACCAGAACTAGACAAATACTACAGATGTGGCCTTGCCATCGATTTATATAATGACATAATGTTGGCTGTTTTATTCTCAATCCCTTTTTTAATGATCCCAAGCATAGGATCGACCATCCCAGCCCCCACACCCTGGGTAGACACTTTCATCGACTTGTACACCAGTACCCGAAGAACTCTCCCTGATTCATCACAGACAGCTCAGAACCCATCAACATATATGTGAAATTTTGATATTTTTTTGCCCTAGTGTGCAACACTATACACTTACTTACATTGAAGTGCATCTGCCATTTTGCTGCCCATTCTCCCAGTTTGGAGAGATCCTTCTGGTCTTCACCAGCCAGAAAAGTTTAGAGTCATCTGCAAACTTAACCACCTCACTGCTTATCCCCACCTCCAGGTCATTTATGAACAAGTTGAAAAGCACCGGTCCCAAGACCGATCCTTGGGGCACACCGCTTTTCACCTCTCTTCATCATGAAAACTGTTTGTATGCCACACTCAAGGGAGAAAAGAAAACAAAAGCCTTGGTTCAGCATTACCTCAGCCTGGCTACCTAGTTTGTCCATGATTAGGGTTACCATATTTTGTCAACCCCACACACCCCACAATCCCCCCCCACATTCAATTATTTAATTAAGTAAATAATTAAAAATCAAAAGTAAAAAATAAATGAAAGAAAAGGAAATAAAATAAATATACAGTAAAGGGGGCGCAAAGCGCGCCCGAATTTTTTAATTATTTAATTAATTTCACATATTAAAGATAAATGTAATAAAAATAATGTTAACCCTAAAGGGGGCGCGAAGCGAAAATTTTAATTATTTAATTATTAAAAATTAAAAATTGTTAAAAATTAAATAACCTTACCTTTGCTGCTCCCTGCGCTGCTGCTGCTGCTCCCCGGCAAGCAGGAACAGACAGCTGCTGGCCTGGTCTCCCCAGCACCGCATGGAGCCGGGCGAAACACAGCCTGCTTGCCTGTGCGAGCCTGCCGGAGGCTCGCGCCGCGCGGGCAAGCAGGCTGGCCCGGTCTCTGAGTGGCACCGCACGGAGCCGCTGGGAGACCGGGCAAAACACAGCCCGCGCGCGGCACGGGCAGCAGGCTGTCGTTCGCCCGCTTCCTCACTGAGAGAGAGAGCAGGCGGATGACACCCGCTCGCCGCCGCCATCTTCTTTTTTTTAAACTTACCTGGGCGCCGGCAGCATGCATCTTGGATCACGAAATCTCGCGTGATCCAAGATGTCGGCACCGAAATCTCGTGAGGGCCCTCACGAGATTTGGGTGCCGACATCTTGGATCTTGCGAGATTTCGTGATTCAAGATGCATCCTGCCGGCGCCCAGGTAAGTTTTAAAAAAAGAAGATGGCGGCGGTGGCGACAATCGTGGCCGATTCCCGGGACTGTCCCGGTTTTTCCAGTATGGATGGTAAGCCTATCCATGATGGTCCCTGAGTAACCCCTTTGAGACTGAGTTGCCCCCCCCCCGGCAAGAAGAAGAAGATCCCCATGCTCACAGGAGGGAAGCAAGAATCTCCTATTGGGACAGCTGCTTTTTATTTGTTTGTTTTTTTGTTTGTTTAAAGAATTTATACCCCGCCTTTCTCCCAGCAAGGGCACTCAAGGCGGCTTACAATAAAAGATTAAAATACGTGTATACAGTACATTAAAATAATTAAAAACAAATAATTAAAACAATTAAAACAAACAACCCCAGTCGGTCACCTATATTTACATTTGTTAAAAGCCATTTGTTAAAAAGCCAGCCCACCATGTCAGACATCAAATGCTAACCTAAATAAAAACGTCTTAAGGCCCCGCTGAAAGGTCTCTAAGGAGGGAGCTGTTCTTAATTCCAGGGGGAGGGAATTCCATAATTGGGGTGCCACTGCAGAGAAGGCCCTATTCCGTGCCGCCATCCCCTCACCTCCCTCAATGGCAGCATGATTAACAGGGGCCCCCCTGATGACCTCAGAGTATGGGTCGGATTATAGGGAAGAAGGCGGTCCCTCAAATACCCTGGACCCGAGCCCTTAAGGGCTTTAAAAGTCAAAACTAGCACTTTGAATTGTGCCCGGAAATGAACCAGCAGCCAGTGTAGCCGCCAAAGCAACGGTCCGACTGAGTCGAACCGACAGGCCCCGGCAACTACCTGGGCCGCCGCATTCTGCACTAGTTGCAGTTTCCGAACAGTCTTCAAAGGCAGCCCCACGTAGAGCGCATTGCAGTAATCTAATCTAGATGTCACTAGGGCATGGGTCACTGTGGCCAGGTCTGCACGATCCAAGTACGGTCGCAGCTGGCGCACCAGCCGAAGCTGGGCAAAAGCCCCCCTGGCCACAGCTGCCACCTGGGAATCCAGGAGCAGCTGCGGATCCAGGAGAACCCCCAAGCTGTGGACCTGCTCCTTCAGAGGGAGTACAACCCCATTCAGAGCAGGACGATGATCGCCTGAGGACGCCTGAGTCGTAGACTTCTGGACCAGAAGAACCTCTGTCTTATCAGGATTTAATTTCAGCTTATTTGCCCCCATCCAGCTCCCAACTGCCTCCAGACAACGATTCAGGACATCGACCGCCCCCTTGGAGTTGGGTGGAAAGGAGAGAAAGAGCTGGGTGTCATCAGCATACTGATAACTCCCTACCCCAACCCCCCAGATGACCTCTCCCAGCGGCTTCATATAGATAGGCCGTACTTGAGTCGATCGGACCTGACCATGGTGGTCCACGCCTTAGTGACTTCAAGACTGGATTACTGTAACGCGCTCTACGTGGGGCTGCCCTTGAAGACGGTTCGGAAGCTGCAGTTAGTGCAGAATGTGGCGGCCCGGGTGGTCACTGGAGCTAGGCGGTTTGACTCTGTTGAACTGCTGCTTCAGTGGCTGCACTGGCTGCCCATTCGCTTCCGGGCCCAATTCAAGGTGCTGGTAATGACCTTTAAAGCCCTTCACGGTTTGGGTCCAGGATATCTGAGGGACCGCCTTCTCCCATACATTCCGGCCCGCTCTCTTAGGTCATCTGAGTGGGCTCTCCTGCGTGTACCACCTCTATCGCAAGTTAGGGGAGTGGCAACACGTGGGCGAGCCTTCTCTGCTGTGGCGCCACAACTGTGGAACTCCCTGCCAGGGGATCTGAGAACCACCCCCTCCCTCATGACTTTTCGGTGAGGGCTCAAAACGCTTTTGTTTCGTCTAGCGTTTGGGTGATGGGTTGTGGTCTGCCTCCTGTGTCTCAAGATGCCATGCTGCTTCTCTGCTCCATTCTGTTCCCCCCCAGTCAGAGGCGTCGCTCCGGTAGGGGCGGGGCTGTAAGTTTTGCTCGGTCGGAGTCCCGTTTACCGAACGAGCAGGAGGCGGCCCCGCCCCCTCCCTGTCAGAGCCATTCCCCTGCGGAGAAAGCAGCCGCTTTCTCCGCAGGGGAATGGCTCTGACAGGGAGGGGGCGGGGCCGCCTCCTGCTCATTCGGTAAACGGGACTCCGACCGAGCAAAACTTACAGCCCCGCCCCTACCGGAGCGACGCCTCTGCCCCCAGTGGATTTTACTGTTTTTAAATTATGTATTGTTTAAAATTATTTTCTGTATTTTAAACTATGTATTTTATTTTTGTTGTAAGCCGCCTTGGGTATTTGTCTTCGGCATAGGATAAGGCGGGATATAATTTTTTTTAATAAATAAATAAATAATAAATATTAAACAGCATGGGGGATATAATTGACCCTTGTGGCACCCCACACCTCAAGGGCAAGGGTGCCGAACAAGCATCCCCCAGCACCACCTTCTGGGACCTATCAGCCAGTAAGGAGCGGAACCACCTCAGAACGGTGCCTCCAAGTCCCAGCCCAGCCAACTGACCCAGAAGGACACCGTCTCAATGGTGTCAAAAGCCGCCGAGAGGTCCAGCAGGACCAACAGGGATGCACTCCCCCTGTCCAGTCCCCAGCGCAGGTCATCCACCAAGGTGACCAAGGCTGTCTCTGTCCCGAACCCCGGCCTGAAGCCAGACTGGAATGGATCCAGGTAATAAGCTTCCTCCAAGACCCTCTGGAGCTGAGACGCCACTACCCGCTCGATCACCTTGCCCAGAAACGGGATATTTGAGACTGGCCGGAAGTTGTTCAAAATAGTGGGATCCAAGGAGGGTTTCTTCAGGAGATGGCGCACCACCGCCTGCTTCAAAGACGGCGGCACCACCCCCTCCCTTAGGGATGAATTTACCACCCTCCCCATCCACTCAGCCAGCCCTGCCCGGGCAGATCTAATCAGCCATGCCGGACAAGGGTCAAGCGGGCAAGCAGACGGTCTCACGCTCCAAAGAATCCTGTCCACATCCTCAGGTTCTACAAGCTGAAAAGAATCCCAGGAAGAAGAACAGACAGGTGCCTCAGGGACATCATTAGATACTGCTAACGCAGCGTCCAAGTCACGCCGAATCTGATCGACTTTGTCTGCGAAGTGCTTTGCAAACTCATCACAGCGAGCCGTGTGTTCCGCCCCATCTACTGGGTGGCCCAGATGGAGCAGGCTCCGGACTACACGGAAACGCTCAACGGGACGGTTCTCCGTGGACGCGATGCCGGCAGAAAAGAAAGCCCTCTTAGCTGCCGCCACCGCCACGGAATAGGCTCTGAAGTGAGCTCTAGCCCGTGCCCGGTCGGAGTCAGCACAAGTTTTCCGCCACCGTTGCTCTAGGCCTCTGCCCTGCCGCTTCATCGTCCGCAGCTCCTCAGTAAACCAAGGGGCCGCTCTGACTCTGCGGCTTGGTCGAGGACGCTCAGGAGCGATCAGATCCAGAGCCCTGGTCATTTCCCCATTCCAGAGGTCAACCAGGGCGCTGGGTGAGTCACCGACTCTGGCAACAGGAAAGTTCCCCAGAGCCCTCAGGAATCCATCCGGATCCATCATCCTCCGGGGGCAGACCATAGAATGAGGTCCTCCACCACTGTGGAGGCGACAAGCCGCGATAAGCCTAAATCCCACCAGGAAGTGATCTGTCCATGACAAAGGAGTGATGTTAATTTCCTCCACATCCAGATCAACATCCACCTGTCCAGCAGTTAACACCAGGTCCAGCGTGTGTCCCGCATCGTGCGTCGGGGCAGATATTCTCTGAGACAGACCCATGTTTGCCATGGCAGCCATGAAGTCCTGAGCCGCGGCTGTCCTCGGGGCCTCAGCGTGGACATTAAAGTCCCCCAACACCAATAGGCGAGGACACTCCAACGCCACCGCCGAGAACATCCCGGTCAGCTCAGGCAGGGAGACTGTTGGGCAGCATGGTGGGCGGTACACCAACAGAATTCCTATTCTGTCTTGCCCTTCCAACACGATATGGATGCACTCAAACCCAGTGGACTGCAGGACAGGGTACCCAGTGAGATGGATGGTATCACGATAGATTATCGCAACTCCACCTCCCCGCCCCTGTAGTAGTGGCTGCTGCAATACCCGGAAACCCGGCGGGCACATCTGGGAGAGACTTACCCCTCCTGACTCATCCAGCCAGGTCTCCGTAATACACACCAGGTCAGCACCTTCATCCAGGATTAAATCCTGGACTAGGCAGTTTTTATTGTTAACTGACCTGGCGTTCAAGAGTAGCAGTTTCAGACTCAGGGGACTGTTGCCCAGACCACCAAGGGTCAGAGGGATGGGAGAAAGGCCAGAAAGAGGGACAGTCTGCCTGTGACTGACCCTCGTTCTCCTGAAACGGCCTGCCCAGCCCCCACCGCCATATCTTCCGTGACCTGTCACTCTGCTAATGGTGGCCGCCCACCCCTCCCCTAGACTCCCTCGAGGTGTCAAACACATAGCCCTTCAGCGGACTCTGCTTCCTGACCACACAACCTAAAGATCTCACACACTCACCACACACTCTCAATCACCACCTTTTAATGTGTTCATAAGTGATCTGGAGTTAGGGGTAAGCAGTGAGGTTGCCAAGTTTGCAGATGACGCCAAGCGACTCAAGGTGGTAAAAACAAAATGCAGAATTTGAAGAGCTCCAAAAGGACCTCTCCAAACTGGGTGAATGGGCAACCCAATACAAATGCAGTTCAGTGTCAATAAGTGTATAGTGATGCACATGGCAGCTACTGTAAAATAAATAAATAAATCCCAGCTTCACATAAACACTGAGCTTTTCTGTGATGAACCAGGAAAGAGTCCTTGGAGTGGTGGTGGGCAACCGAATGAAAACGTTGACCCAGTGAAGTAGGCAAATTCCATGCAAGGGATCATTAGGAAAGGAATTGAGAATAAGACTGCTGATATTATCATGCTCCTATATCCCTTCTGCTGCTGCGCGGTATCGCGACTGTATTGCAACACCATCTCCAGATGCTCGGCAATGATGTCAAGTATCATCACCGAACTTTGGGGTTGCTGAGCTCTGAGCTGCATGGCTACGCAGCTTAGCAAGAACAGGGCTGACAAGTTTAACAACACCAACACCAAACATTTGAAGCAAAGCACTTATCTTGAAGTAATCTTTCCCAACTACCTTAGAAGGTAGGTACTGTATTCTTCTCCACATGTTGCAGTGGTGGAGCTGGCTTGCCTAAGGGCACCTAGTGAGTTCATGGCAGATTTTAAGTCCTGATTTGTGAATTCCCAATTCACAGCTCCAACACTTAACCAGTGCACTACACCATTGGTCCCTTATTATAAATGAGTCGTTAGCCATATTTAGACACATTTTATAGACTGGGAATTGATGCGGAGTGATAGTGATGAACAAGGCCACCCACTGAGTTCAGGATGAAACCACTGCACATTTTATAGAATTCCTACATGGAAAGTACCATTGTGAGAGACAGCACATGAAACCATCCCCACTGGAAAATGACAGCCAAAAATATGTACATGTGTGGGTGGGGAGAATGTTTCCTGGTCCTAATAGCTTTCTACTGTGGCATCAGAATATATGGGCATTTTTGCCCTGGTGCAAATCTATGGGCAAGTTCCATAGTAGATACAGTAGCATATATTGGAAACTATGCAACATGCAGTGTGCTCCACATCTGCAGAGAGGCATGATGACAGCAGTACAGGTGGGCCCCCATATCCGCTGGGGATATGTTCCAGGCCCCTCCGTGGATACTTGAAACCGTGGATAAGAGCGAACACCCCCTCCATTAGTTTCCTGAGGGCCCCCCCCACCCTGCCTCCCCTGCAGGCAGGCATGCTTGCCCCCCAGCTCTTATTTTTCTTTCAGCAAGCTTTGTTTCTTCCTTAAAACAAACAGAGAAGCAGCCTCCATTGCAGGCAAGTAGAACGAGACTAAGTCCTAGAGAGGCTCTGCAAGGTTTCTGTTAACCTTGCAGAGCCTCTCTATTACTTAGTCTCGTTTTACTTGCCTGTAATAAGCAGCCAGAGGCTGCTTCTCCTGTTTGTTTAAGGAAGAAACAAAGCTTACTGGGGAAAAAAGTAAAAGCCTGGGGGGGGGGGTACCCACGATCCGTGGATAACTGAAACCGTGGATAACGAATCAGTGGATATGGGGGCCCACCTGTATTGACAAGATCAAAGAAGCTGCAGGGAGGGAGAATGTTAGCATGTTACTTCCCATAAAGTCCCAGCTTCAAGAATTGACTTGACCCAGAATATTGAGTGGACAAGTTGAAGCTTGGTCAAAAACCAATAAAAATACTACATTTTTTTTCTGCTGAGGGGGGCTAACAATACTGGTTCTTATAGAAGCTTTTCAGTAAGAGAATTAGGAAAAACACAAACCTTTCTTAGTTTGTCGCAGAGTTTATCCAAAGTTTTCTCATGGTTAGGGAGGGTTGGCCATATAATGGGTTTGATCCTGAAAAAGGAGATTTAGCACTGATGGTAGTGATGAGCAACATCTTGACAACATCATTGTGAATGAGCTTTGAAGTGCATGAGCAGAACTGCAACGCTGTCCAACTTGAACATTCATTCACTCACTCATTCGTGCATGCACACTGTTCCAGTCAAATAATACAGCCCAATCCTAACTTTCCAGCACCGATGCAGTTGTACCAACAGGGGGTGCACTGCATCCTGCAAGGGGGGCAGACACAGAGACCTGCTCAAGGTAAGGGAACATTTGTTCCCTTACTTTGGGGTTGCATTGTGGCTGCATCAGCCTATGGAAAGTTAGTTAAGATTGGGTTGTTATTGTTAATCACATTTTACTCTGGTTGAAGCCTACTGTGCATCTATAATGTGGAGAGTTTCCCTCCAAGAACTGTGTCCTTCTGCAGCCATTTCCTTCTGGCAGCAACGGGGGGGGGGGGGGAATGGCATGTTCAGTCCAACCATGAAGTCACGTGATGTGGCTTGCCTCAGAGCGGCTGGTGGAAGGAGCAGTGGATTCAAAATGCCCTTCAACCCGAGTTTGTCACTGCCTCCCTCCCTGTAAAGTTTAAAGGGACCTGTTTAAAGGGACATGTTTAAAGGGAACAGGTCCCTTTAAACTTTAAATGCCATGCAAGGAAGGAGCACTTTGCTATGCCTTCCCCTTGCTCCATATGCACATGGCATTTAAAGTTTAAAGGGACCTGTTCCCTTTAAACCCCATACAAGGACAGAATGCAGTGAGGAGGTAAGGAGCTTTTTATCCCATTCTCTTTGCAGTGCTGCGGGCAGAAAGGGGAAAAAAAGACTTCAATGCTTAGGGTCACCTCTCCTCATCTACTTGGTACTTACAAAGCAAAAAGTAGGCATGGAAAGGTGATTTAGAGCCTCTTCCCCCTTCCCTATAGCAGGCTGGGAACCCAAACTGCACCACTTTCATTTTAAACAGAAGAGGCATTGACTAGGCAGGCTGCAGATCACTCTCCTAGTAAGTAAAAGGAAAGTGGCACGCACACGCACGCACATGTGCCCTCCCCCACATTCATGTGGGTGTGTGTGGGAGTGCAGAGGTGGTATTGGGGGGATTGAGGTGGCATGGGGGCATGCTGTGGAGGGCCAGCCCTGGAGGCAGGACAATTGCACCCACTTCTTCTGACCTAGCAAAAGCCAATTGCCACTAGGCCCCTCCCTTCCCAGAACGGTGTCCTCCCACTGTCGTGTCTACCAGGTTGCAGCATAGAGAGAGGTAAGGCATCTCCTTTGGTCTGACAAGGACCAGTGAACTAGACTGAAATACATACACATCGAATAATTGCATATTCGTTTACTGTTGTTCCCCTGCATCCACTTTCCTCCCCTTCCTGACTCTCTCTAGTATAACTAGAATCATCAGTGTAACTTCCTTATCCATGAACTGTCCAGAGGGTTAACACCCAGTGAACAGGATCCAATCCAAACTTCTTGTTCACAACCTAACTAGACAGGTTGTAGGTAGACCAAACTTCTTTTGGGAAGTTCTACTGCAGACTCTCCTGCGTTATAAAGAAGAACATAAACACCCAATCCAATTGTCAAAGTTTACTTTACTAAGGTCCACTTATGGTGGTTGCTTCCACCCAGATGTGGAAGGAAAACCATTGAGAACCTCTTCTGAATAAGTTCAATTTAGGATTCTTCCAGATGTGGATGGAAAACCCAAAATCTCAAGAATCCATTGGTGACATATTTTGAGCAAGTTCCATTACACTGTATAAGCCGTAGGGATAGCACAGGACCACACGTTCTGCAAAGGAAAACTTGTAATTCAAAGTTTGCTATCAAAGATTTATGGTCCTCAAGTCAAATTTAGGAGTCTTCCAGTTGTCAGCTGGCTCCAGCAATGGTAGTGGTTGGGGGGATGACATGTTGCCATACCAGATACTCCCAAGTCAGTTGTGCCAAACCCCAGGCTGCTCTTGCTAATACATACTCAAGACACACAACCAAGATTTGCATGGAGCAGGGAGATGGAGAAAGCAAGCATTGCACAAAACTTGCACTGGTAGATCCAATTTCCAATGATAAGTACATTTACTGTGAGATACTTCCTCTTTTGCTCCTGGGTTTTCTGTTACTGCAGAAGATGAGTCTCAAATCTGAAAACACCTCTGGTACTACCCAAGCATGCATTAGCACAGCTAAGTTTAACTGTGCAACAGTTCTCATTCATATCATTGGGGCTTGCATGAAAGAAACTTCCAGCAGTTGATTGTGACTTTTATTATTTATTGAATTTGATCCCGCCTTTCTCCCCCATAGGGGGACCCTCTTTTATGCTACTCAAAATGAGAAGAGTTCAAAATTACCTGTTTCTCCAAAATATTGGGATCATGGAAATCATAAGCAGTAGAATGAAGCTGAAAATGGATGCTACTATGAAGACATGCTCCTCCTTACCTAGAGGAAACAAATAATAAGTATCTTAAAATTTACTTATAAAACTTTTATGGATTTTCTTCATTTCATTTGACACTAGAATAAAAGCAAACCATCTATATTATATTGCTGATCTCCTGGTTCTGTGCTGATAGCCAAAATGGGACCACCTGCAGAAGATAGGGAGGTACAGTACCTCGATGCAGATTATTCTTTAGGTATACAGAGTTTCAAAACTTTCTCAACAAATATACTAAGGGGGCAACCTGTCTGAAGAACATGGGTTGAGAAAGAGAGGGGATTCCTAGTGAGGCTAAACAGGACTTAGCACATGATTTCCTGCTTAGAGTTGGGTGGGGTCAGGCTAGGCTTACCAGATCGCCGACCGGGACGGAGCGACCTGCCCTTAAGGGGCGGGGCACGGGGGGGCCAGAACGCGATGCGTTCTGGCCCCCCCTGCGCCCCGCCCCTTAAGGGCAGGTCGCTCCGTCCCGGTCGGCGATCTGGTAAGCCTAGGTCAGGCAAGAAAAGGACATTTTTTTCATAGTGAGTAGCATGATCTATTTCAGTTCATGGATGGGAGGGAAAAGAAGAGACTGGGCAGGAGGGAGAAGAAAAAGAAAGAATTCTCTTCTCTCTGGTCCAGCAGGCCCTGCGAAATATAGCTGAAGAACTGCAAAATATGTTTCAAGCTTTAGCTGTGAATGAAAGGACTATGCTGCTGATTTATCTGTTGTTTGAAGTCGCTGATTTTAAATTTTTCTTTTTTCTTAATTTTATTTTGATGTTTTCTATGCTGTATTGTTGTGGTTTTGGAAGCCGCAGCCTTTGAGCTGCCTGTTGAGCTTTTACAACAGTGGGTTAAAAATACATTCAAATTAATAAATAAAATTGATCAATAAATATAGCTGAGGCTATATATAAAAATAATACGTTGCGATAAGGCGAACTGAACATTCGAAACTGAAAGTTGGAAAGACGAAGTTAAAGTTACAATAGTGGTGAGTTTTATTGAATTACTTTTTGTTTTGTACTTATGGAAGATTAAAACAGTAAAAAGGTCTTTTTTAATAGATTATTTCGGTAAGAGAAAATTGTCCGGGACTTTGTTGACATTCCTGACATTCTTGCTAAAAGAATATGAGCCCTTCCGTGTTAGAGTTCATGTTTCCTGGCAATTAATCCTTGTTTCACGTCGTCGACCGCAGAAGTTTTTTATATTACCTCTTCTTTTTTTTAAGAGAAGAGAGATTGGCATCTGGTGAAGAAATTGCAATATGACTACAATATTGTCTTGCTTTAAGAAATGGGAACAGAGATTCGATGTAAAGATGACAATTTTGGAGGAAAATCTTCAGAATATGATTGCAGAACTGAAACAAGCAGGGAAGGAAAAGGATGAATTAAAAGACTCTACGTCGGCCTCCCTTGCTCCCAATAAAGAGAAAGATTTATTTGAAGACACTGTAGCAAGAGTTAAACCAAGATTTGAGATAGAGAAGCAGAGTACTTTACTAAAAATGGTGTTGAAGATTGTCTTTCGGGAGAGGAATATAGAAGACGTGAATGATCCTGTGGAAAAGATTGCAAAGTGGATACAATTTAAAAAACAAGGGACTTTTGGGAAAGATTTAAAGATGAAGAAGAGGAAGGAGAGGAAGAAGAAGAAGAGGAAGAGGAAGAAGAAGAGGAAGAAGAGGAAGGAGGAAGGGGAGGGATGGAAGGGGTAATGGCAAACTGTCAAAAATGTTTTATTATTAAGAAACAAATAGATATGACTTGTTTTTAAGAAACTTATATTAAGAGTGATGGAAAATTTTTGATGATGAATTAACAAATTTGAAGACAAAAATGGGGTGACTTAATAAATTTAAAAATTTGAAGTGGAAGTTAAGACTTTTAGATGATAAAGGAAAGGTTAGTTAACCTTTTTGTGAATAAAATAAAAATAATGTTTTATTATTTGAAAAGACTTAAGTAAGATGTGATTTGTTTTTAAGAATTTTATATAAAAAGGGGATATAGATTTTTTTTTTAAAGAAACATTTGAAGGTTTTTATTTTAACACATTTAGAGAAAAATGGGGTGGCTTTATATATTAAAATATTTGAAGTGGGAATTAAGATTTTTGGATGATAAAAGAAAAGTTAGTTAATCTTTTTATGAATATTTGGATAACACTTATAGATTCTTTAAGAGAGAGAGAGAGAAGGAGTGATGAAGTGTGAATTTAATGAATAGTATATTAGAGATATAGGCTTAGTTAGATATTAGAAGTAGAAAATAGATAATAGTATACAAGTAGGATTTACTGCTTCACGCTTGCTGTAATTTTTCGTAGTATGTTGTATTGTTTTGTTTTGTTTTTGTTTTATAGTCTATTAATAAAAATTAAATATATTACAAAAAAATAAAAAAAATAAAAAAATATATAGCTGAGGCTTAGAAACTGATGGTAACTTATGTAAGCTCCAATAAAGATTTTATGAATACAAATTATTGAATTTTGGCTGCAACTTATATTCATCTGTTATTTTACATGTTATCACATTTCATATATGTTTATAATATTGTTTTTTATAATATAGACTGACAAACAAATCTTGTGCTTACTTTTTTCATCGGGTGTTTGGATGTATACAGAAGAGCTCCATTCACTCCATGTACCTCTGAAAAATATTCCATCGGGCTTTGACCGGACTCTTATCTCGTATGTTTCACCTGGTTGAAATTCCTTTCCCTGAAGTTTTAATTCAAGATGTTCAAACTCTCTAGTCTGAAAGGGTGAATAAAATTTGTTTTTCAAAAATTCAGAAAACCAGTACATTTCCATACGTATACTAGCATTCATACTGACTGATTTGAGCATGGCTACCAATGTATGATTGGTATGGCTACCAACTTTGGTAGCCATTCTTTGGCTACCATACCTTGGCTGCCAAATTTGAGCATGGCTACCAACTCATGCTGCCACTGAACTACAGGTGTAGTTTTTACCTGTTTTATTCCCATGCAGCAGCATTAGAAAACATGGGGGTGGTGATTATAATGTGGATACATTCTATGGCAGCATCACCATTCCCTGGGACTGTTGGTGGTGGGGTGGCATCAGAAGTAACCACATAATGTGCCCATCTCATATATTTCCTTTGGAGACATTCCTAATGTGGTATAGAATTGGGGCACATATGAGTAGCTTGCTTCATATGAGTAGAAAACTGCTTCTTATGGCACAATCCTGTCTAACTCGTAGACCGGTGGAGTGCTGCTCCACCAGTCTAAGGTGTCACTCACTAACATGTCATAAAGCACATTTGCGGCACTCTGGGAGTAAGCACTGCCGGTGAAGAGGCTGGCGCCCTCCCATCCCAGATCTGAAGCTGAGTTCCCCAGCAGGTGGTGGAGGGGTGGGGGAGGGTGTTCTGAGAGGGGGGATTGGTCGGCTGGGCCCAGGAAGGGGGAGGGATCAGTGGTGGTGGCTCTGCCGAGATCCTATTCCCCCCTCCCAGACCTGCCCAGCATTACACTGCTCGCTCGAATGTGCGCCAGCAAAATAGCTAGCACACATTCGAGTAAACCCATCGGGGTGGCCTTACCCTGAGGAGTCCTCCAGCTGCGCCAGTGCTGGATCCTATCTGGCTAGGATGCGGGACAGGCTCTACGTCCTCGTCACAACCTAACTAGACAGGATTGGGCTGCCAGTGGAATTGGTGATGCAATCTGCTACAACTGCTAAACTGGATCTGAATTTGTTAAGGATCTTCCAACTGATGTGGCACCCAATCAGAGGCGTCGCTGTTGCCTGGCGAGGCGGGTGGGCCCCCCTGAGGTGACGCGCGCACATGCGTGCGTCGCCTGGGGGCCTCCCGCCCGCCTCGCCAGGCCGGGAGAGCCGACTCGGGGATGTCTTCCCCGACCGGTTGCCCGGGGCCTTCTGAGGAAGGCCCACTGCGCGAACGTTATTCATAACGTTCTTTTGCACATGCGCAGACCATTCCTGAGGGAAAAGGGCTGCCCTCTTCCCTCAGGAACAGTCTGCGCATGCGCAAAAGAACGTTATAAATAACGTTCGCGCAGTGGGCCTTCCTCAGAAGGCCCCGGGCAGCCGGCCGGGGAAGACATCCCCGAGCCGGCTGCAACGATTGAGGGGGCGCCCGGAGCGGCGACCGTTGGGCGCCCCCCAAAATCGCGGCGTGGCCTATGGCCGCGCCAAAGATTAGTAAAGGGGGTGTGTCCGGGGAGGAGGGGTCACTAGGGTGACGCACGCGCCCGGCCCTGAGGCAGTGCGCGCCCTAGTGACGTCTCTGCACCCAATGAATGATTTGTTCATAAGCACCTTTGTACTGTACTCTGCAAGTGGGAAAATTTACCCTGAACTGGATGTTGCTCTCACTCAGTGTGCTCTGTCAGATGTTAATATCAGAAGTCAAATATCACCTGCTATTGGCCAGGGATGTGGATCAAGTCTCTGACTCCAAGTCTCGAGTCAAGTCCCAAGTCTCTGGGTCCAAGTCCCGAGTCTTTGGTTGCGAGTTGTGAGTCCCTATCTATTTAATGGGGAGTTCATTGTACCCAAGGAAGAAAAGTGGTCCAGTGAGTAAGTGACCAGAGGGGGAAAAAAGACAAAGAATGGACGGAAACCCAGTTCTTTGGGGTGAATAAATGAGACCCATGCATACTAGACAGCTGCAACTTTTCATAGTTTTCAGCTAAAGTACCAACCTTAATGTTTTGCACATATTCACCTAGAATTCAAAGTGGACAAGGAGGAATTCTGGCTCAAATGAAAATGACACAGTTTTACTCACTGTCCAGTTTCTGTTTGGCTGGCGATATGCTATTTCATGAATTAATTTGCGATCAAGGTATGTTCCTAAATGTGGAGTTGAGAATAGAATAAGATACTCATTTGCCACTTCTTGGTACGTAATGTTTAAGCCAACTGGCGCTTCAGGTTTAACTGTAAGTGACAGAATGAGAAAAAGCAAGTCACAATCACACACACACAAAGCATGGCACAGCTTCCTTGATTGGGAGAAATGATTCATGAGCCAGGCAGCCCTAAACTACCCAACTCCACCCCACCCCCTGCTGATGCAACTAACCCTGAGGGGGGGGGGAATCCAGGAGGTCTCCTCTGGGTAAAGGAACATTTGTTAATGAGATGCATATACACCTTTAGGAGTTGAAAGAGGAGGGAGTATTGGCATATTCTCTCATGACACGGTATAGGAGGAGTGAGAAAAGCTTCTCCTGACTGAAGCCCATCCAACATGAGTATGCAATATACAGGAGCCCAGCCTTCTAGTGCATCTAATCAGCACTGTGATTAACAGGATGCTGGAGTAGATGTACCTTGGGCCAGACCCAGCAGCCTCTTACTATGATCTCTTTAAGGGTTAAGTCCAGGAGGCTTCAGGATAAGACGGGCCAAAGGAGGTCTTGGAGGGCACAGTCTCACTTTTGCAGCAGCTGCACTCTGTAGCAGAGTGTGTGAGTGAGCCTGTATGTTTTCATCTGTCCTAAGCCCTGATGGACCAGTAACCAGAAACGTTCCTCAGATAAACTGTGTTTGTTGTTTCACTAATTAAGCTTTTCTGCCTTGAGCCTTTCTAGTGTGTCATAAGCAATATATAGTTCAGCTATTAGCAGACATCTAGTGCATGCTGTCAGACTCAGATATCCAATAAACCCCAGATTTGTTGGCGCATGCACGCACGCACGCACGCGCACACACACACACACACACACACACACACACACACACACACACACACACACAAACTGTTCCTGACCCTTGCAAATAAGATAAATCCTTTCCTTTGTGAAGAGAAGGGAGTAACTGGTGGTGCGGCAGGCTCACAAAATGCGCCTCCCTGACACTGACTTGAGCTTGACATGCAGTCGGGCAGGTCTGTCATGGTTGCTGAATCTGTGGGTGGCCCACAGTGGGTGTGGGTTGCTGCTGACATCCGATGGGCTGCCCGTCTAATCAGCAGCCATGTTTTGTGCACGTCAGGTTGGGGATTCCAGGCCCACAGTGTTTGTCCCACAGTGGAAAGAGGTGAGTTTGCCTCCCTGGGGATGTTTTTAGCAGTTCTGGGAAGGAAGTAGATGCCCAGACCCAGAAAAAGGAGCAGCAGATTTTTTTTTTCTGTAGTCATAATGGCTTTAAAGACAATGGCTGATCATCAGTGGGGTTATCTGGGAGACTTATTTGAGCTGGCACAAAATGGTGTACAATTCTGAGTACAGACTGCACCACCAGGTCGGAGCTTACCAATATGCTTTGGCATCACTTTCTGGCACTGCTGTGGAGATTGCTGTTCCATCCAGGTCACAGTCAGGCAAACTTCCAGTTCCGTTATGAGGTCATAGTTCTTGATTGGACATCTGCCTCCCAGTTGGCTCTCCATTTTGCACTTATCGGAGCTCTTTTCCCTACTGTGGAGAATATTAGAGGTGAGACTAAATATCTGAACATTTCAAAGTTCTGTAAAAATTTCAAAATGGAGATGGTCCTTGAAATTGGACCCAAACATTTGAAATGAGATGAAGGCTGCACAGTAGAAGCCTAAGCAGGTTTCCTCAGAAGTAAGTCACACTGTGTTCAGTAGAACTTACACTGAGTAAGTGTGTTAGAATTACAGCTGTGCCGTGCAATTTTATGTATGTGTACTCAGAAGGATGCCCCATTGTGTCCAATGGAGCTTACTCCCAGGCAAGTGTGCATACGTTTTCAGCCTTACACTGCAATCCTGTACAGGCTTACTTAAGAGTAAGTCCCATTGAACACAGTGGGGCTTACCTCTGAGTAGCCATGCATATGACTGCACTGTCAGACTTCTTGTGCAACCTCTTGGTTGTAAGAACTTAGAACAAAGGGATGTTGTCTGAATGCTTTGTCTGTTTTTATGAGAGACTATATACGTCCATCGTAGGGAATTGTGACTGTTGTTCACTGTCAGCTCTAATTCTCTGGCAAAGGTCTATGTAGTAGCATATTTATATTTGCCATTACATTTATGGAAAATTGTGAATGATCTTCAACAATTTAAGAAGTACCGGTAACTTCCTGCACTGCCCCGTCTTGGTACCTTCAGCTCAAATCTGTCTTGTCTCCCATTCTCCCATCTCACGTTGGCTGAATATTTGCTTTTGTTGAAATCTCTATCTTCTACCACTATTTTGTGACCAGAGGTGAGTCTGACCTAGCTTTGTACACGTCAGTATTATCAGGTGTCCTGCTAATGAAATAGGTCTGTGCATCATGTTAACATTCAAACACGCTAGATCTTTTTTATTCCTAATAAATGATTACTCTCTGGGTGCCGCGAAAGTGCTTTACGGCACATTTGCGACACCCTAGGTTGGCGGAACACTCGCTCTGCCAGTCTTAGTTTGTGCACAGGATTGCACTCTAAGAATATTTATACAGTACCGCTATTCAAGAGAGTAGTTCACAAAGTGGTTTACATATAAATAAATCAATAAATGGTTCCTTGTCCCCAAAGGGCTCGCACTCTTAAAAAAAAATACAGAACATACACCAGCAGGAACAGCCTCTGGAAAAGACGCTTTGCTGGGGTGAAGAGAGACAATTGCTCTCCCCCTGCATAATATAAGAGGACACCACATTAAAAGGTGCCTCTTTGCCCAATTAGCAAGGACCACTGGGTGTTGCTTTGTGGAGACAGAGCGCTCAAAAGAAAGAATGCTCCATTTCTGTGCCCCAATGGTATTGAAACAATCTCATTCAACAAAGTAATCATCAACATCATCATCATCAGCAGCAGCACTTGTAATGAACTGGAGAGGTTCTTACACTATAGTGAAGTTAACGAACGTCCCCTTCAGGGTCTCCTCTGCTCCGGTGACGTTGCAAATTAAGAAATGCTCTTTGGATGGTGGGAACTGAGTAACGCATGTGAACTTGGTGTCCATTTCAGCATCAGTGGAGACTTCTGGGGGGAAAGAACCATAAAATGAACATTTTGATTTGAAGTGCAGAATGACAAATCAAAAAGGACTTTGTAAAGACTATATTCAATTCATTCAGTTTAGCATCACCCCCTAGACATCTTCACATCCACAAATGTGTTCTAATCTGCAAGTGCTGAGGTCGTGCAAATACTTGGGTGGGCTGGGTGGCATTTGTAGGGGCGAATCAGCGAAAGGAAGGAATAGGCTCTTCATCCAGCCCTCCTGGGATTATTTAGCCAGCTGGGATTATTTCTGGTTTCAGAACCTGATTAGTGGGGGGGGGGGGGTAGAGAAAACATAAGGAGAATGTGGAGAGAGGGTGGGTGAGGGAAGAGTTAAACATGGCCTTACACCCATCAATTCTCCCTTGCAAATGCACCCTCATTGGCATTATGGCTATGAGTCAAACATGGGGCTAACTTTTCTCACAGCCAAGAGGGATACTCAGCCGGTGTTATACAGTAGGTTTTTTGTGATTTGTCACTACTGTCACATGATATACAATTTCTAATTCCCTCCTCAACTTCTTTGTCCATCCCTAGCTACTGAAAGTTTTGCAACAGGTGACATCATTCCCAGATTGTCTTCATGGGACAAGTGGATCAAACGTTCCTGTAAATTTGATGGGACAATGACACCATCATTTCTCAAAACCCATTTATCTGCTATAGACAAATCCTGCAATACATGTTGAAAGGGCTGTAAGTTTTCTGACATCTTCTTCTTGCAAGGCTATCTTTTAACTATAATATATAGTTAATTAATTAATTGGCACAGGGGGTAATTAATTATTGTCACAGGTGGTACTTCAAAAAAATTGACCGTGCCAGGGGGTACACTTGGTGAAAAAGGTTGAGAACCCCTGAACTATATGGTCCCTCAGCTTGTTCGGTACTTGGACTTCTTTTACAGATGTTACTCATTCTGAAATGGAATTGATCCCTTGAGTACCTGCAGTAATCTGTGCAACGATAAGGTCTCTATCATTGGCTCTAATTTCATCCTCTCAGTAAGAAATAGGCAAGCAGGTTAGGCAAGTCACATTATTGACTCCTGGAAGATACGCTATTTCAAAATCAAAGTCCATCAATTTAACAGTCCATTTTTGTGGTGGCCTGACCAGAACCTCTTGTAGTAAAGAGGGTTGATAGAGGTTTGTGGTCAAATCTCGAACTAGATTTCCTATCACACAGATAGGTCTCTTATAGCCCAATTCTATTGTTTCCCCACCACCACCACCAATGCAGCGGCACCAAAATGACTATCACTGCATCCTATGGTGGGGGGGGGGCAGTTGCGGAGGTCTCCTCTTGGTAAGGGAAAAATTGTTCCTTTACCTGGGGGTAAGCCTCTGGCGCAGTGGGTTAAACCGCTGAACCATGAGCTGTCGATCGAAAGGTCGGCAGTTCGAATCCGTGACGGGGTGAGCTCTCGTTGCTTGGCCAGCTCCTGCCAACCTAGCAGTTCCAAAGCATGTTAATGCGAGTAGGTAAATAGGTACCGTTTGCGGGAAGGTAAACAGCGCTCCGTGTTCCAGCCGCATGCTACGCGCTGCAGCAAGGAGAGTCATGCCGGCCACATGACCACGGAGGCATCTTCGGACAACGCTGGCTCTTCGGCTTTGAAATGGGGATGAGCACCACACCCTAGAGTCGGGCACGACTGGACTTAATTGTCAGGGGTCACCTTTACCTTTAAGCCTCTGCAGTGCAGGGGGGTCTACTTGAACCTGCGCTAACTAAACAGCTGGTGCAGGTCTGCTGCCGCCGAATCCGCCCCTTCCCAGACCCGATCTTTCCATCCCCTGCCCCTGTAACCACCCTGTTCCGCCCTTCCACGTTGCTGCCTTGACCCCGCCACCGTTCCATCCTCCTGCCAGCCCTCCCGCCTCCCTCGCCATATTAACTGGATCGGTGGCCAGCTCCAGATCCGTTGATACAGGCGGGAAGGCACAGGTCTTCCATCCAGCATCCCCAGCAATGCACTGAGTAGCACGCTGGTGGAACGCCTTTTATGACTGGCGCTGACTGCTTTATGGCGAAAGAGGAGCACCACCATCACCCAGTAAGTATAAGATTGGGCTCAAAATGTCTCGCAGACCAGAAACATGCCAACATTTCTTTTTCAATTACTTAGTAAGATTTTCTGAGTCAGTAAGCGTGCAAGAGGGAAATGCAACTGTATTCTCTCACCCATTTTTAAGCTGAGTCAAGACAGCCCCAAACATGCGCATCTGCAGTCAACAGGACTTTGGGTCTGGCTGGTGAGAACAGAATCTTCCAGAGATTTCTCATGCATGCTCTATCCCTCTCAGATTTTACATCTTTCTTTAGGACATGTGCAAGGGAGCAAGCTTTGTAGCAAAATGCTTTCCAGGCTCCAAGCAGTACTCACACATTCCAGTGAAAGATTGAAGTTTGTCTTGTTGTCTGGTTCTAGTGCTACTCGAACGGCTTTTACCAAGTCCAATTTTGGTATTGTGCCCCTTTGGGATATGATATATTTTAGATACATAATTGAGTCTGTCTTGTTGACATTTCTCCTTACTAATAGTTAGGTCATGTTGTTGAAGATTCTCTATGACATGTTTCAGGATATTATCATGTTCAGCCTTATCCTTACTATAGAGCAGAATATCATACTGAATGTCTGTAATGCCTTTTGTTTTTCCAAATACAGTGTGTATTAATCTCTGGAATGCCACTGCAGCAGAAGCCAAACTAAATGGCATGCATTTAAACTGGAATAAGCCTTCTGGGATGATGAAGCGCTGTACTTACAGGATTCTTTCACTAAAGGTCTCTGGCGGTGGGCTGAAATAGGCCCAGAGCTGTAAAGACACTTGTTCCTTGAGAGCAAGTAGCACCTCGCTGATGTTGGGCAAGGGGTGACAGCCCACAACAATGTTTGAGTTGGGGTCTCTCAAGTCAACAACATACAAACAATGGGAAACATTCACTCTACGGTTCAACAGTGTCATCTTTGCATGATTTGAAAGTCTCTATGCAATGGATAGGCCAGCGGGTGGCGCAGTAGGTTAAACCGCTGAACCATGAGCTGTCGATCGAAAGGTCGGCAGTTCGAATCCGCGACGGGGTGAGCTCTCGTTGCTTGGCCAGCTCCTGCCAACCTAGCAGTTCCAAAGCATGTTAATGCGAGTAGATAAATAGGTACCGCTTGCGGGAAGGTAAACAGCGCTCCGTGTTCCAGCCGCATGCTACGTGCTGCGGCAAGGAGAGTCATGCCGCCCACATTACCACAGAGGCGTCTTCGGACAATGCTGGCTCTTCAGCTTTGAAATGGGGACACGACTGGACTTAATTGTCAGGGGTCACCTTTACCTTTACCTTTACTATGCAATGGATACATCCTGTCTTACTTTATGTTGTACTAGCACTGCATTTTCATTCAACTGAATCTTGTGTTCCAGCTTTCTAGCAATCCCTGAAGCATTTGTGAAGGCTGCTGGAAATGTAAGTATAATTATCTCGTGGGAGCTTTCTACAGTTTGTAGACCTGGTTCTCTGCTGTTTGGACCTAGCACTATTCGAGGTTCTCCTTGATAGTTTCATCTCAATATTTTATTTTATTTTGCATTTTTATACTGCCCTTCCTCCAAGGAGCTCAGGGTGGCGTACATGGTTCCTTCCCTCCTTTTGTCGTCAAAACAACCCTGTGAGATAAAAACCAAAAGATCCGGGTTGTCCGGTCGTTTAATAAAAGTATTAACAGCGCAATCCGACTTAACGTTTGTGCCGGTTTAACCAGCGGCGCAGCGAGAACAGGAGGCCCCAGAACGGAAAAGGGATTCAAACCCCTTTTCCATTCTGGGGCTTCCTGTTCTCGCTGCGCTGCTGGTTAAACCGGCACAAAAGTTAAGTCAGATTGCGCTGTTAATACTTTTATTAAACGACCGGACAACCCGGATCTTTTGGTTTTTAATTCATTGATATGCACAAGCCGTGAAAATCTAAGAACGTACCTGTGAAGTAGTTTAGAGATAGTGACTGGCCCAAAGTCACCCAGGAAGCTTCATGGCTGAGCAGGGATTTGAATGAACCTGGATCTTCCAATTCTAACACACCAGAACCACTATACCATCCTGGCTCTCTATGAAAACACTCTTTTGAGCTACATACACATTCCCAGGAGAACTGCAACCTTTGTATTGCATACTTGCAGTCAAATAGCCCCTAACACTGATGGGAGAAGCACCATACTCTGCTGTGTGTATATCTGGAAGATGGAGAGATGGAGAAGTAGCAGTAAATAGTACAGAGTACAGTTGATGAATGGTGTATGATGAACAAGCGTCTGCAAAATGAGTAGCACAGAGGAAAACCATGTGACAAATGTGTGGGAAGCAAATACAGTAAGTATATTTGTCGCTATAAATGTACAACAACTGAACTAGCAGAAGTTCACACAGCAGGGAGTACATTCTCCTGTCAGCCCAAGCAATCCTCCCCCTCCACTTGTCTCAGAACTGGGGGCTGGTTGAGCCCTCAGATGCTGCTGCACTAAGGCACTTGGGGACAAGAAGCTAAAGTGGTCTTGTCTTTGTGTTGTCTGCTGGCAAGTGGCCAAGGAAGGGAGGGACTGTCAGTGAATATACAGTATTATCTCTATAAGAGGGTGCTCAGCTTATTGAGAAATGTTTCAAACCATGGAGCTTCTTATGACTGATTACTATCGCACAATGAATGTTTCACTTCCATGTTGCCTAGAATGATTTCACAGCATTGTTGCTAAAGGTTGTTGATGCTGTGAAAGATTACCATCACCAACGCAAGAAGCATTACGGGAAAGACCAAACGGACCATGTGCAGAGAGGCTGTGGAGGTGTTCGCTCACTTTGCTCAAGGCTTTCAAATGGTAAGTTGTTCAATTTATGTTTCCGCATGAGAGCGCTTATCATCGCCTATCTGGCAGAGCCCTTTGTTAGGATTTATGTAGACAACCAATTAACAATGGCACTAGGGACAACTCCAGATCGAGTCGATAGGCATAGACCCTGAGCACAGAGGTGGTCTCAGGAATCGGCAGGGAGTCCTTCTGAGGGTCTAGGCAGCTGCCCAACAGTGCTACCCTAACACTGGCCCTGAGACGTACGATATGTAAATACTCCGGCCATAGTCATTAAATTGTCCAGATGGCAGACCAACCCATGTTCAAGGGAAGGGCTGTGGCTCATTGGTAGTGCCCTACAGAAGGCCCCCGGTTCAACACCTGGCCTCTTCAGGTAGGGCAGAGGAAAATTCCTGCCTGGTACCCTGGAGAGGGGCTGCCAGTCTAGGTTGACCACACTGAGTGAGATGGACCAATGGTCTGACTCAGTATAAGGCAGCTTCCTTCCTATGATCCAAAAGCAAAAGGATTGAAAAAGGGAGGATTCCAAATCTGGGCTGGCCAGGATTGAGACATATATTGAACCATTCACAAACCTGGAATACCATAACATGAGTATCCAGTCTGACTACTTGACACCAAATGTTACAGTGGCTTGAAAAGGATGTCCAAAAAATGGCTGGGTGACGGCCAAACTAGATGTGGCTTTAAACATGTCTTTGGAACCTGTGCGTATGTATGTTAAAAGCAGCCATGGGGAGTTCCCAATCTGGATCGAAAGTACAGCATGGGGGGAGGGGAACTTAACCTTTTGCCTCCTCAGATTGGTCCCAATCTGGCTCCCCCACCCCCCCCCGCTGCTATTTGCCCTGGAAGTAGAATTCACATTAATGCTAATGGCAGCTTTATTTCCAGGGCAAACAGTTCCGGGGGTGTGTGTGATTGGGACCATGGGGGGGGGAAATGTTAAATCCCCCCATGTCATAATCCCAATCTGTATCAGGGCTCCCATGGCTGGTGTTTAGCAGAAACAAACATGCAGGGCCAAATGATACTCTAAAAATCAACTCTACCCTGTACCCACTCCAGCAAGTCATTTACAGCGCAATCCTATCCAACTTACACCACCAGTGTAACCAGCGGTGCAGCAAGAACGGGAGGCCCCAGGATGGAAAGGGGATTCAAATACCTTTCAAAGGGGATTTAAAACTCCCCTCCCTTCCAAAGCCTCCCACCCTGCCCTGCCCTGCCCTCCCCCGCTGGTTACACTGGTAGCGTAAGTTGGATAGGATTGCGCTGTTGTTCTTTTGAATTCCTCAGATTGCAGTAATAGCCCAAAGCCCTTTGCAGCAACTCATCTCTGTGGGAAGCTGTTCTGCCTGTCTGATTAAGAGTTGACCAAAATCATGATTCATATAACCTCAGAAGAACTGGCCTGTTGTGATCACTTCTGGGCAGGCTGCAGCTACTGACTGCTCAGAAGGGTCAACTGGTACACAGTCCCGCAGAGCTGAATTCTGAGCCAGAAATCAGCATCACTCCTCCTAAGAACCAGCCCCAGCACTCCCAGGATGTCTGAAGGGGATAATTAATGGTCACATATTGATGCTACCTGATAAAGGAGAACCATCTTTTAGCCACAGTGAGTGAAATTTGCCAGTCACTGCAGCATCTGTTCAGTGGGGAGATAAAAGAACATAAAGAACGTGATCTGTGGATTTCCTTGGGACTGGCCCACACAGGAGGCTGACTGAGTCAGTTGCCTCAGGCAATAGGTTTGTGGAGATGCCCACCTCTGCCCACCCACTCACCTCCACTGGGCCCCCTCCTCTTCTTCCCCCACTCCCTTGATTACAACAGTTAGAGGGGGTGGAGCAGAAGAGGACGTGTGGAGGAGAGGAAGGTGATGGGCTCTAAAGCATCAGCGGTCAATTCTCCCAGACCTTCAGGTTCAATGTGAGAGATGGTGTTAGGGGTAAATATTGCCCTCTCCCCATTCATGTTACCCTCTTCCTTCACTAATTTCTTCTTATATACATTCCATCCTCCCCAAATCGCACTCCCTTCCCAATTCGCTCATCCAGCAGTCCTTGCCTCCTTAAACATTTCCACAATGGCAACATTTCCCCAAGTGCCACCGAATGGTTAAATAAAATCCATGTATTTATTTTGGAAATGTATATAACCCACTTTTAAATTTTAAATAACATTTCCAGTTTTCTTCCAATAATTACTGTCCTTTTTCAACCAGGAAAGCCATTTCATTTCTCAGAGCTGATCCGAACATCTCAGTTATCAGGGAACAACTATGTTTCTCTTCCCAATTTTTATTTTTATTTATTTATTGCACTATCCATACCTACAGCAGAAAATACTGAAAACCAAAGTCGGCATTGTAATTACAATATTAGGTCTGATGATGACTACGTTGTTTGAGGGCTCAATCCTATCCAACTTTCCAGCACCAATGCAGCCACAATGCAGCCTAAGGTAAGGGAACAAACATTCCCTTACCTTGAGGAGGCCTCTGTGACAGCCTCCCCACCACAGGATGCAGCGCACGCCACATCGGTGCCGGAAAGTTGCATCGGTGCTGGAAAGTTGCATAGTATTGGGCTCTGATTTGGATTAAAAAAAGAAAAATAATTAAATACGATTTAAAATCTTCATAGCCAGCAACAATCTTGGAACAGCTTGAGTTACACGGGTAAAATGCCATGGCAGAAAAAGTTTTTAAAATGATAGGAATGTGAATGAATTTGTTTTGCCTGTTCTTATCATTTTTAAAACTTTTTCTGCCATGGCGTTTTACCCGTGTAACTCAAGCTGTTCCAAGAAAAAGAATTTATGGACACCTTAATTTTGTTACCTTTATACACCCCAGGTAAATATATCCTGAAGACCTAGCATTTGCCAGAAACAGAATAGCACAACCTCCTTTACTTACATAGTCTGGACAAGAAGACATCAATACATTGGATCAATAAGAGTACCAATGTTATCTAATTCTTGCTAGAGTGGACATTTTAATAGCTATGCAGAGGGGAGAACTTTAACAGGTGCAGCTTGCTGTGTAAGGATGAGAAAATCTGGACCTGCTAGAACATCTTCTTTTACAGAGCTATTAAGAGTACAGTGAGCCCTATACTCGTTAGACTCTGTTCACCCTTAGGCTGCAATCCTATCCACACTTACCTGGGAGTAAGCCACATTGACTATAATGGGACTTACTTCTGAGTAGACATACCTAGGATTGGGCTGTTAATTAAATAACAAGATATGAGATCAGTGAACGCTGATTGTCAGGAGACCTGGATCACTGAGGTTCAGATCATGAGAACTTTGGCTACCATTTCCTGTTAGAATCGTAGGTATATTGTTTGCATGTCCTTCTTCTTTGGTACTGTTGTTCAGCTGGCAGGGCTGAGCTTTCTATGAATGCTTATTCATGAAGCACTGAGCTTCAATCATCACTCACTTTAGTTGAGTGACAAAATTTGGGAGTAAAATTCAGGAGTTCTGGAGTAAAATGAAAGCCCAATCCTGTCCAGGGTCACTGCAGCATGCAAAAGTACTCGGCACCAGATCTTGGGCAGGATTGGGCCAGTGTTGGTGCAGCTGGAGGACTCCTCAGGTAATGCCCCAGCTGCCCCTATGGGTCTCCTCAGATGTGTGCCAGCAAAATAGCCAGCACAAATCCGAGGAGCCCGTGTAGGGCTTGCCAGGCCCGGGAAGGGGGATAGAACCTGGTGGAGTGCCGCTGAGGATCCCTCCCCCCTCCCGGGCCAGCCTGGCGGGTCAATTACCCCCTCCCGTTCCACATGCCCCACGCCGCCCGGTGCAGGATTTACCTGCATCCGCTGGTGGCGTTCTGTCTCCGGCGGGGAGTGAGTGGTGCCGGTTCTCCTAGTATCTTTCCGGGTATCGAAAGCATGCCTTATGGCACGTTTACAACACCCAAGAGCAGCAGAGCGGCCAGTGGCCGCCGACAGGATTGCACACACTGAGTAACAACATTACACTACCAAGCAGAACAGGGATGGGAGTGTTCAGTTTAATGGGGATTATAATAACACCCCAATATTTGACAACTCAGTGGGATTTGGGCATACACACAACAATACTCCATTTTAAGCTACAGTACAAGATACAAAACCCAGTACTGGTTTGTTGGGATGACAACATTTGTTTCTTTCATAAAATATAACAGAGACAAATGTTAGGGTGAGAACACAGATAACTGGCATTATTATTTGCATTGCAGGTTTTGGGATTTTGTTCAAAGCAGCATGTGTTTCAAAATAATTCTAGTTTTTAGAGAAAAAGCTTGAAATGACTCACCATACCCTACCGCTGCCCCAGAGCCACTTTCTGCCCCAATGGCAGGAAGAAGAATAAAGAAGTAAGCAAGAAGGTTTGCAATGGCCATCCCGAGCTCATGTTCTTTCCACCCAGTGCATTTGTGTAAGAGTGAAAAAGGCAGAGAGGGAGCAGCTGTTTTATATCCTCGCTCTAGAGCGGATCCTTTGATAAAGTAACCACAGGCAGGGCAAAGCATAAACACGCAGACAAGCAGGCACGGAGTGAAACAGGAAGCCAAGGAGAGTGTGCTGTTGGGAGAGGTGCGTACGTAGGATGATAAAAAGATACTACTGTGGCCCACACAGACTCGCACATGCAACTGTGAGCACCTCTTTCAGTTCAACGGTGTATTCCAAAGACAGGAATGCCATTTTGGGAATGGGGCCTTAGATTTACAGGAAGAGCCAAAGACCCGCTCTTGGGCATATTCCAGTTTAAACTGCAAAAAAGCAGTACCGTTGACAAGCATGTGCATGTGTGGTTCCTTTTTAGTACCTCCTAAGGATCAGAAAGGTCAGTGCTTTTGAGGAACGTGATATGCAACAAGAGAGGGAGGCTGGCTGCCCCTTCTGTCTTCCCTAACTCTGGGCTGCTATCCAGAGTCCTCCAAAACGAGTATAAAGAGAGAGTTGTAACCACACTGTAGCCATGAAGACAGGATGATGATCATATGCGAAGGAGGGCAGAGAGCTCCAGTGACTTTCATGGTTGTGGAGAAGAGTGAATTTCAGCAGGTCAGAATGTAGATTCTCACACATTCTTCAGTGCCAGAGTCTTCTGAGAGAATGTGTAACCCATTTGGTTATATCATTAGAAATTCTTCTTTGTCATGTTGCCAGATTGCAACCTGGAGATCTGTCTTGTTCTTTGAAGCCTCCTGCATTGGGAGATCAGACTGCTGTAGCTTCGCTTGCTTGTTTCTCCCCACTCACCCCAAGCCCTGTTCTCCATCCTGCTTCTCTGTTTTCTGTGGGGCACACCTAGAGTCCTGCTGACTATAGCAGGTGGGGGAGGACTATAGAAGGTGTGACCAACAGAGCCAACAGCTGAATCAGCACACAATTTGCTGGTGTGCATGCCTGTCATTTCACAGGTGCAAAACTGGGCTCAGCACACAACTGAGGGTCATGTTCTTTCATATTATGTCCGTCTTCACCCGTCTTCACCAGACTGTTTTCTGCCAGGAAAAAAAGTAAATTAGAAGGTAGTTTGTGCTCCAGAAAGCTGTTCAGAAGAATTCAACCAGAATGGCAATTGCAACATATTAATTGCAAAGGTCACAGTGGCCCTAGGTCCAAAGGCCTGCTCTGGAATACATTGAAGGTTACACTATGGGAAAGCTGTGCATTTTTATACCCCATCATAGTTAACAACATAGCACAAACAGGCACCCCCCCTCAAAGCAAAGACCTACGTAGTACACATACGTCTGTATAACTGCTTATTATAGTGTGTAAAACTAGTGAACAAGCCAGATAGGTGGGTGTGCACAAGTCATAGTTTCATCTGATCTCCCCTCCCTAAATGGTGCCTGCGATCTTCCTGTATACCCTCTAAGATTCACCCCATCATACTAGTGCAGTTCAAGGAAAGCGGAGGAGTGAAGATAGAGAGTAGTGAAGCCTTCACCCCGGTCTGCTCATACCTGGCGCTGGTAAAAACCCTTACCCCACAAGTGTGGAGTTGTATGGTTTCCCTTTGGGCAAAAAAGTCCCCGCAATGAGAAAACTGCCATGTCATCTAGAAGGCTTGGCTGAACACTTCTCCCTGATGTGATAGCTTTCTCCCAGGAGAGGGTTTTCCTTTGCTCTTGTTCAGAAGGAGTATGTCCAATCAACCTGCTCCTTCAACTGCAATCTGAAGCAGTACGCTCCAAGAAAAGCTGATCTGCTTTCTTCAAGGGACTGTGTAAACTGGCACTGCGAAGAGAGCTAGATAAAATGATGGCTCTGAATTCTGAGAATTCTGTTGACGTTTTTCCCCTCCTTGGCCACGTTATTTAAGAGACTGAACTTTCATACGTCAGCTACTGATAAAAGCAGGCCACGGCAACAGATGTTCTTCTCATTGTTCTCATTCCTGGAGAACAGGGGAATTCACAGAGAAGGAACTGCCTGGGTCTGCAATATTGGTCTTAGTTTCGTAAGAGCAAACTACAGCAACACAGCAGTGGTGATGTTGGTCAGTCACTGAAGAGAAACGTTCAATTTCTGTGTTTCTCCTGTCCTGCACCAACATTTCAGGCAGGCTTAGATCATCTGGAGCCCAATCCAATGCTCATGGTGGGATGACGTTGCACTGGACTAGGCAATAACCAAACAGCCCAATCCTATCCTTCTCCCCCACTGGTGCAGCTAGTGGGAGAGAAGGATAGGATAGGATTGGGCTGTTAGTGGTGTAAGATCAGTGCTGGCACCAAGATGTTAGGGGCCCTGAAGCAAACCCTTGCAGTGCCCCCCCCACCTGTTCCCAAAGGTGCACTGACTGCCTCCACGGTCACTAGTACCAAGGGTACAAGGGTTAGCCTGGGTAGGCGGACCCTCTGATGCACATGATGAGCCCTTAGCAAGTGCTCAACCTGGCTGACTCCCATCTAAGATGATAATGCAGTAGGAAGTTGCACAAAGATTCTTCCGAGTGTGGAATCATTTATTGCATTGGGTCCTCTTCCTGCCATATGTGATATCACAAAAGAAGTGATATGGCCCTACCAATGCTTCTGAAACTTAACCACTCAGGTTTGCTGAAGGTATAAAGTGGCCCACAGATTTCAAATAAGAGAGATGAAATCAGCCCAAAGACAACAGAAGGACCTGGGGGGAGGGGGGGAACCCACACACACATGATGGTCCAGGCTTCCTCCCAGGGTTCCTCAAGGGATGACTGACAGATATCGATGGTGACACCAGGGAGAATAGGAAAAAGAGTGGAAGCTGCTCTCTCTTGTGTCTTCCCTCAGTCACTCTCATAGGTTGCCCAGGACCAAGCACTTCACTCAGAGCCTTGCAGACAGCGTAAGGAGACACACAGGGAATTCTTGGGAAAAAATTTAAAAGGTTTCTTAAAAGGGGTCCCCCCCCCAAAAAGCATAGACACAGCAACTTGAGTTTAGAGACAAGTCAAGAGTCAAAAATGAAGGCTAACTAAAAAAAAGTGATCTTGTGTAAGATGACCAGCTCGAACTGGAGGTGCATGCAAGCTCCATAGTTAACCCTGTAACTGCTGGAAAAAACATGCGCTGACCCCAACCACTGCCCCTTTTTATGATGGGTTGGGTGAGGGAGGTGCTAGCTACCTTTCCAGCTAGTCCAACAGTGGGGAGGTTCTAGTTCAGCCTCTTGAATCTCCCCTAGTGCATGGTCATGGACAGACCTGACCAATGACAGGTGCCAGCCAAACCCAGTGGGTTGTTGGTAGAATCTTCCATCCTGGCCCGTCGTTTCACCCAGGGGCAGGCGATAGCCATGCATCCAAGGTTAAGCCTTTCTAGGGAATGTGTGGGTCATATAGGCGTCTAACAGCAGAGCTGCATCCACTGCCTGAGTCTGGTCAGCTCCCTTCCAACACAGACCAGGGCTTTGAAGAATCCCCATTCACCAGAGAACCAAAACAGCAAACTCTCCTGTTGGTATAAGGTGAGGTCACTCTAATTTCACAGCAGACGCATGGGAAATTCCAAATGACATGTAGGTGGCACTTAAATCATCACCCATAGGACAGCGTTGAAAGTGCATTTGCCGAGCCAGGAATCAAGGTGGGGGGTGCGGTGCGTGTATGCACCATTGCAACCATAGGCATTTCAGTCTGGATTGCATTGCTGTCTTTTCCTGTGTTGAGCGCAGTGTGAGTTTAAAAATGATGACCTGGGGTGGGGAGCACAGTGCATATGAAAACCAAATACATGTTCAAAGGTGTCCTTAATGGGATCTTGTTTGGATCAGAGATCAGAACGGATAGATGAGTCTCCCTGTGAGCTCTAGTGGCCTGATCAGCAGCTCCCTTCTGTGGCGCCAGGTGGGTGATGATGTCATTGCTGGCATTTGGGGAGCAAAGAGATGCTGTCAGCCTCGCAGCTGACAGCAATCTTAGGGGGAGGAGCTCTGCAGTCAGGATCAGCTCTTTAAAAGGGTTGCCAGGGAAGAAGGAAGCGATGAGAATGAAAGCCAGAAGAAGAGGGAGAGACATACACAGCAAGGAGGAGGGAGAGAAGGAAGAGAAAGAGAGGCACAGGGAGGAGACTGAGGGGAGAGAGAGAGAGAGAGAGAGAGAGAGAGAGAGAGAGAGAGAGAGAGAGAGAGAGAGAGCTGGATCAGAGGTGAATTTGGAGGAGGAAGCAAGGGAAACCAGGAAGGGAAGGAGAGACACAAAATAGCAGGAAGGAGAGTGAGATGGACAGGGAAGGAAACAGAGAAACAGAACCGGAAAGACGTAGAAATCCACGGAAGGGAAGAAGGGTCCCTAGTGACTACCCCACATTGGCTAGAAAGAGAGCTGGAGCCAGAGGCTAGACAGAGGCAGCAGCATACTTACCCAGGTGAAGCCGGCAAGGCTGCGGACCTCCCTTTACCAGTGGTTCTTCCTGGGGGTGTCAGGACCCCACCAGGAATGACCTGTAGCTGAGCCTGAACTGAATGTGCCACCATAGTTGTGTGCCCTGAACTCTCTGATTTATCTGTTGACATGTTTTTGGTAGAATTAGTAGTGCGGAAATACATTTCTAGAGAGAAAACTGGCAGATCTCGAGAGAGTGATGTTGCAAAACCCCTTGGAAGCCCAGCAGACACAAGGTCAGGAGATAGGAGAGAGCAAGGGGCGGCTGAGAAAGTGGGACCCACAGCTTCTCTTTGTGATGCTGTGGAAGAAATCCAGTTTAGACCAGTTCAGAAGACCCCCCCCTCCCCAGAGGACCAGTGTGAGGAGGTCAGAAGACAAGCAATGAGAGATTGTTACAGCAAAAGGCAACCACCAAAAGGTTTAAAAGACAAGGTGCTGAAGAAAGTTGATGATAGCTGTTGGTTCTCTCTTGTCCCAGGACAGCAATTCCATCAAGTGCGCAACAATTGGGCAGCCTCCGTAAATATGAGTGAATGGACAGAATGCTTTTCCATCCTGTGGTTTTCTCAACTTATGTTCCAGGATAATCTCAGTGTTGCCACTCTGATTGTCTGGCCAAGAATAAGAGAAGGATGGGATGGAGTGTGAGAATGAGACGAATAGGGGAACTTCAAAATAATCAGTATATTCTGCGGTTGCAGAATATTGGTTTTCCCCTCTGGTTATGTAATGAAATAATAAATATGAGACCACGACTGCAGCACACAGTCTGCTTGCATGCATCTTTTTGACAATGCACGCACGTGGTTCTTCTGGTAAGGCACTTGTAAACAAGTGTATAAACCACAGGTAACAGTGTCACGTACCATACAGTCCCAAGAGCCTTCTAAGCACTCTGAAAGCTGTGCTGGCCAGGATTACAATGAACTCTGTTTATGGGCCCAGGTAGAAACAGTGCTGGGCAGAGAACTGTGCACTTTGTTTTAAAAGTCCTGTAGTTTTTAGAGAAAAGTCTTTTTTCTGTGATTTTCCTTCTCTTGGGGCAGAATTACACGCTAATTATATCATATAGTTTCAGGATACATTTTGTATACAATCCAGCTACCGAGGCTGCAATTTCAAATGGAAACCCAGGCAGGACAGAGGCAGAGGGGATTTTTAATTCTGCCTCATCATGCCATTGAAAATCAGCTCCCCCCCCCAACTGCTTATACCCCTGCAGCTAGGTACTCTTAGCTTTTCCTTGGTGGGGTTAAAAGCAGCTTTGGGGAGGGGAACTTTCAAAGGGAACATAGTGCGTAATGTGTAGTCATGGCCGGCCCATTCATGAGGCTACCTGATGCAGTGGCAGATTGGGGGGCGGCAGGTTCAGGGTGCCTTTCACCCAGAGTCTGCTGCCACTGCCTCTCTCTAACCTGCTGCCAATGCAACGATCTGCTTCCCACTGGTTTGAGCGAGCAGATCATTCCCCTCCTTTCCTCCTGGACGCCTTCAGTCCAGAAGTGCTTCTGGGTTTGATGGCAGCGCATGAGCCTGGTCAAGGTTTTGATGTGGGTTTTTTTGGGGGGGGGGGTTGTGCAGAGGCGGCATTCGAGGTCGCACCGCCCCTGTGTGTAGTTCTGCCCTGGGAACTTGCCATCAAGTTTGGCAGGGGGGAGGACTTGCCAGGCAGATTGACGTGGAGAGAGGGGGCAGCCTCTCTTGGCCCTTGCTGCCTCCCCATTCCTCAAAGGCCTGGTCTACACCATGCACCAGTCTGAGGTGGGAAGGTAGCAGTAGGATGGACTCACTGTGCTTCTTCAGGCTGAAAGTGGGGGACCATATTTTGGGATGGCTCCCTATGTGAAGAACGCCCTAAAAATAGAACTCCCTTCAAATAGCATAGCAGCGAACAAGCTGGTCTAGAATGTCTCACTGGAATGTGTAGTTTTTACTGACAGGGAGGTGAGGTCTTTTTTACATGGGGCAGCATTGAAAATGAATGCCCGTACCTGTAGTGAAGTCGACTTTGCCACCTCAGGATTGTTACCACCTTGTTCTGGGGCATTTATAGACCAGGCCCAGAGGTGAAGAAGAGCCCCGCCCACCCTGACCCCTTTGTCCACGCTACTTTTGCCACAATGCCAGTCAAGGACGGGGACAACAAGATGGGTGTACCAGTCCCATCAGAGACGTCACTAGGGCACGCGCTGCCCCAGGGCAGGGCACGCGTGTCACCCTAGTGACCCCTCCCCCGACACACACCCTTTACTAATCTTCATCGCGGCCATAGGCCGCGCCGCAATTTCGGGGGGTGCCCGACGGGTCGCCGCTCCGGGTGTCCGACGGGCGCCGCTCCGGGCGCCGCTCCGGGCGCCCACTCAATTGTTGCAGCCGGCTCAGGGACATCTTCCCCGGCCGGCTGTCCTGGGCCTTCTGAGGAAGGCCCGCTGTGCGAACGTTATTTATAACGTGTTTAGCGCATACGCAGACTGTTCCTGAGGGAAAAGGGCAGCCCTTTTCCCTCAGGAACGGTCTGCGCATGCGCTAAACACGTTATAAATAACGTTCGCGCAGTGGGCCTTCCTCAGAAGGCCCAGGAGCGCAGGCCCGGGAGGACAGTTCGAGGCCTTCTCCCGGCCTCGGAGCCTCCCGGGTGACGTGCGGAGCCTCCCGGGTGACGTGCGCAGGGGAGGTGACACGCATGTCACCCTTCTGCGCGCGTCACCCTGGGGCCCTCAGCCACGCTACAGTGACGCCTCTGAGTCCCATCTCTTCCCCTCAGCAGCATTACAGCAATGGGGAATATTGCTTGAATGAAGAGCCAGGGGGTAAGGTAAGGAGGGTGTGAGAAGGCCCTTCCCCAAGGTTTCTGTTCCTAACTTCTTCAACTCAGCAACCACAGCTATCATCTCTACAGCTCTTGGAACTGGTTTCAAACAGAAATTCATTTGAATTACCATATGTTAAATTGATTGTTAAATTACCATACGTGTAATTTAGATGCACCTTCTGGCTCCCCCAGCAAAATGCAGCCCACCAGCCATGTATCCATGAGGCGATCAGCACTCAGGTTCTTCCTGATTGTCAGAGAAGACCAGAAAGTTGCAAGGAGAGGTAAGTAAAGGAGGGGCTTTGTGGGAGGAAAACTTCAAAGGTTTTTTTTTTCTAAAATAGCTTCTGGTTTCATCTGTTCTTCTCGTTATTGAATAAAAACCCAAGGAAGTGGTTCGAATCGGTACATCTCCTGTTTCTGCTGCCTACCTAGGCCTGTAAAACCAAGGGGATTGTGTCAAGCATGTGGCAGGCCACACTTCTGATCTGTGGGTCAAAGTCATACAGAGTGTGCACAGAGTGGTGTGTGTGTGTGTGTGTGTGTGTGTGTGTGTGTGTGTGTGTGTGTGCGCATGCGCGCTCTTTTATGCACAGCAGAATTCAGAATTAGGACAATTCTGCCTAGCTATTTCTGAGTTGAATTAGGTCACCTTTATGGCTGAGAAGTGTCATGTCACCGCCAAATTCAGAATGAGAACAATTGTATCTACTATTTCAGATCTGAATTAGGTCGTCTTATATCCGAGGACTGTTGCACACTCAGATCAAACTAGGTCAGTTTGTACCTGTCTTGCTTGCGCTTCAGCAAGGGATATAACATCGTAAACAGGGTGCAGTTACGAGAAAGCCGGAATAAATCAGAGCAAAATAGAACCGTCAGGCAGACTCAGGGCTGGTCTTCTAGCTGGTCTTCTAGTTCTGGAGGAACTAGACGTGCCATGGAAAATACAGCACTGCCTCATGGATAGGCTAGTCCTGATTCTAGATGTACATAAACAAGTGTTGCTCCTCTCTAGAAAAGGAATACATTATGTTGTCACATGTACAGTCTTCTCGGGAAGATGTTATTCAGGGGAACAAGATCTGCCAATTTAATACAGAGTGGGTGGGCAAAGCTCTGATTGGCTGAGTGTTGTATGAAACACCACTGCTCTCCCCAGATTAGTTTTTCAGTTTGAAAATAATTAAAAAAAATCAGGTCCTATATACCATTATTTAAATGCATACTTGTACAGACAACATGTAAAAACCAAATTATGGTAACTAAAAAGGGTGAATAACCCACCAGAAATCTGACAAAGCTGCCAACTTGGCACAGAAATCAGTGCACAGAAAATCTGAGCAAAAACAGATAAACTAGGCTCAACCCACAAGAGAAAAAAGACACATGCGGGCTCCTGTTTTTATAAACAGCTGTATGCACCCAAAGCGTGACTGATTCTGCAAGCCACCACACCCGTACGTGTCCTCTGTTGCTCCTCTCATGCTGTTCAGCAGTGGCCCCAACTCTGAAAAGTCACATAGCCTTCTGCCGCTGTTGGATATCAACCTAAGGCTATGCTATGTTAGACTTACTGGATGGTCTGAAGTACAATTTTGACTCGTTTTGACTGCAGCAGGAGGAGAAGACAACAGCTCAGTTTGTGTGCATCTTTGAAATGTATTTGGTAACAAGTTAAAACAAGAAGGGTGTTGAGGTTTCTGCACTCTCTGCGGGGTACAATATGCTTATGGCTCTTTACAAGGCAGTTTAAGAGGCTGGGGTGGTTTGTTTGAGTAAATAAAAGGTCCAGAGACTCGGCATAGTTTGCTTAATAAAAATGTACATGGGAGATTCTCCTTGTTGCACCACAAATCGTCTAGTCTGACTGTATGAGCATCCATCTTTGCTTTCAACATCTGATGGACGGAAATCCAGGTAAAAATGGGATCACAAACTATTGATGACATTCCTGCAAAAGTTGCAAGCACCAAGCCTTGCAAGTTGCCTTCATGTGCATGAGCCTATCCGTCATTATCTCAGATCCTGCCCTCTGGCCTGCCATAAATGCAGATGCAGCGTGGATCTGGGGCAGGCCCTTTTTGGGGTGATGGTGAGGCAGCTTCAGAATTCTCTTCCTGGGGAGATCTGGCAAACCCAGACTTTCTCTGTCTTTAAGTGGGTCTTGAAAAACCTTCCTCTCTCTCTCTCACACAGGCCTTTTAGTTGATTTACTTTTATCTGACTGATGCTTTTGGATCTGTTTGCTGTTTCTGTTTTTATTATTGTAAATGTTATCATCATGTATTTTTATGTTTTTGTATTATTGTGAAATTGTTAGCCACTGTGTGAGAGCATTTTCCTGAAAGATGGGCTTAAAATGCATGCCTTTAAATCAATAAAAAGGCCAAAAGCAGTTCTTCAGCCATGCATGTATTTTGGCTGGCCAGGTGCTTGACAATTTTTCCTTTGCCAAGCTTGGTGGGTCACAAGTTGTGCAGGTCTGTGCTTCAATACCTTTTTGGTCTTAAAACAATTTATTCCTCAGTGCTTTATACATATTGGACAGTTGACAGTATACAATTTGCTGGCTGGTGTAGGGAGGCCTTGATTGTTTGCATATATGGGTGCCAATCTCCCTCACAGAGTGGTTGTGAAAAAAAATGAGGGAATGGCTAAATGCAGTAAAGTTTTATCTAGAAAATGCTAGATAAAATAACTTGGCTGAATTTGGAACTTTGTGAGGAGGCAGTAGACCCAATCCATCACCTTTATTTATGATCATGTTTCATTGATTTCAATAGAATAATCTCAAACTCTGTTCCTTTGTACAGTCGTCCTCCTATATCCGTGGGAGATATGTTCCCACTACCACCGCAGATACCTGAAACCGCGGATAATAGTGAACCCTATACTTACTATGGCACTGCAACACATTCTGGGGCGCTACTCAAATTGATCAGCTTCGGAATGGCTGTGGAGAGTCTGCAGAGAGCTGTAAATGGCTGCAGATAGCTTCAGAATGGCCGTTGATTCAGCAAATAGCTTCAGGATGTACAGTATCATAACTTCCAGGTGCTGGCAGAACAGGGGAGCGCAATTGGGGGGGATGGATTTGTGAACTGCAGATAACTGAAACTGTGGATGTGGGACCCACAGATACAGGATGTTGACTGTATATAACAACCTGATCCTAATCAAGTCTACTTGTTCTTCCAAGTTGGCATTCTTAGCATTGCAGCCTTAGAGGCACTTCACGTTTTCATGTGTACATATAAGGTGGTTTAAGTTCACTCCTAAAGATGTATACTGTGAATGCAATGATGTAGGAAGCTTTCCAAGAAACCAGACTTTTGCGTGGCTCCTGGCTGAGTGAACACACAGCAGCAAACCTGGGTTTGTCTTGTATAATGTGTGAATTGGTCCATAATGTTTTAGATCATGTTACTGTAGTATATGCCTGAATCCTTTGTCTGAAATAACCCATCTCCTTAAATAAACCTTTATTTAAAACAGTGTGAATACAAAACATGACTATGCTAATAGAAGGATGGAGTTCCACAACTAGGTAAGGACGGAAATATTGACCCCATGAGACTCTTTTCTGTTTTGGAAGAAAACCTCCAGAGTTTCTCCCCACTGCTGTTATTTCAACTTCATTATGGGATGGCATTATCTCCATTACCTGGCTGTGTTTGGTCTGCTCTCTGCAGAATAATTTTAAAATCCTATAGAAATAAGAGAAAAATAATTTAGAAGGATATTGTGTTGACTGTTGTAGGGTTTGTGGACAAGTAGATTTGT
This sequence comes from Plestiodon gilberti rubricaudatus, assembly GCA_026170595.1. Lineage (NCBI taxonomy): Eukaryota > Metazoa > Chordata > Lepidosauria > Squamata > Scincidae > Plestiodon > Plestiodon gilberti. The sequence goes on along the minus strand of JANXHW010000002.1, from coordinate 17,484,745 downwards.
CCACCAACAACCAGAAAAACATCCTTATCTGCATATCTACTTTTATTTGTCCACTGCATGCATAATACATGTTTAGAAACAGGTTAATTCTTACGGCGCAATCCTGCGCAAGTATGCGTGGCTGGCCTAAATGGCCGGCTGCTGCATCCTGTGCACATTGCGGCTTGCACTGGCGCGGCCTGGGCTCACCTTGGGGGAAGGGGATGTTCATCCCCTTCCCCCAGTGTAAGCGGTGAGGGCTGCAATGGGCCTCCTCAGATGCTCACCAGCTCTGAAGCTGGCATGATTCTGGGGAGGCCGTGTAAGGGCAGCCCGAGCTGTGATGGGGCTCGGGATATCGGCACAACTCAATGCCAATATCCATGCCCCGTCCCAGCCCAGGCCAGTCAATGGTCCCCTCCCTCGACACCCCTGCCCACCCTCCCCACGCCCCTGCACCGACCGGCGCAGCACTCACCTGCGTTGGCCGGCGTGGGTCCAGGACGGCAGCAGAGTAAACGGTGCCAGCCTCTGCGCCAGCGCTGCTTACTCCCAGGGTGTCAAAAACATGCCTTATGGCACGTTTACAACACCCTAGTCCAGTGGAGCACTTGCTCTGCTGGCCTATAGTTAGGCAGGATCGGGCTGTTAACCTATGTAGTACTAACTAAAAACCTAAAAACCTTCGACTTATGGTGGAAAACTGGCAGTGAAGTAAGGCTTCCTGGAGTAACCTTAAAAAAATATGAAAACTTAACGTTAAAAAGAAAACTTTTTCAAATGGTGTTGTATAATACTAGTATCATATATTTGTAAGTGTTATTAAAGTGACATAGTTTATTTAAACAATTACAAGTTATTTTGCCATTCTTTGTTACCAACATTGCTATGCATAAATAAAGGTAAAGGTGTCCCCTGACATTTAAGTCTTTTGTTTAGTTCTAGAATTACTATACGCAATTGAGGTATATATGTGGTATTCAAGGGCAAAATACACATTTGGAAAGATTTAAGCTAACAAAGTAATGATGAATCAGATTCATGGCTTAAGAGTGTATCTTACCTACAGTCCAAAGCAACATACATTTCCTTCACCAACAATATTGATATAACAAACAAAACAATAGCATTGAAACAAAACAAAAAACAGGGTTAGGTGTGCAACAGCCAACAATAACTCTACCTTTGTTGGTTCATATTTTAAAACTTATTTGTAGGGAAAATCCCATTATGAATACTTTTTAAGAGCACTCATCAATGTATTCCATCTGCTCAACCTTTTCTCGTAGAAGACCCTGACCCATGGGAAATTTTCATCCGTCCCGTATATTGTCTGTAAAAAAACAAACAGGTAAACTAAAGAAAACAACAAACAAAACCGCCCTCTGTTTTTCTATTTTGTGGCTACTTTCTTTGGAGGGAAAAGGGGGGGGGGAATGCCAAAAGAGGATTACAGGGGTTGGGAAAACCCACCATGTTAATAAACAGAGTCAAAGCCCAATCTTATCCAACTTTCCGTCACTGATGCAGTTGGGTATACGCTGCACCCTGTGGTGGTGGTGAGTCATGGAGGACTCCTCAAGGTAAGGGAACATTTGTTTCCTAACCTTGGGGCTGCATTGCTGTTGCATCGGCGCTAGAAAGTTGGATAGGATTGGGCCATCAGGATGGTGTAGTGGTTCTGGAGTTGGACTTAGACCTGCAATATCCAGGTTCAAATCCCCATTGAGCTACGAAGCTTCCTGGGTGACCTTGGGCCAATCATTACCACTCAACTGAACCTACCTCACAAGATTGCTGTGAGGACAAAAGGAGGGAAGGAACTATGTATACCACCCTGAGCTCCTTGGAGGAAGGGCAGTATAAAATATGAAAAATAAAATAAAAAAATAAATAAAAAGGTAATGCCAAAAAAATAAGGGGCATGCTGCTTGCGGACTGGGTGAGCATGGGGAATCCAGTTCAGAACACGCTAAAGGCCACAGTAGACTTTATGAAGAGCATATTACTTCGGCCTTTAAAAAACAACAACCTTAAATAGCATGTGGGGGAGGGGAGAACCAAAAGCGAATGGAAACTTTTCTCCTAATTAAAATAGTACGTGGGGCCAAGAGTGTGATCAGGATCAGAAGCCTGGCAGGGTCAAAACATTCATGCCCCCTCCCCTGTTGTGGTTTTGCCCCATTTCAGGCACCACACCTCCCCCAGCGCCAATTGTCCTACGGATGCCAGAGATGGTGGAAGAAGGTTGGCCTCTGAGCATGGGAAGGAATAGGGAGGCCAAGGGTCACAAACAGAATGGGGCCAGGATGGGACAGATTAGGTGTGAGGGAAGGCTGAAGCAATAGGAGAATAGGAGGAAAGGAAGCTGTGCATATATGTGAGGGGGAGAATAAAATGTGTGTGTGTGTGTGTGTGTGTGTGTGTGTGTGTGTGTGTGTGTGATGCAACATAAAGTCAATTTTGCTAAAAATGGGATTATTATTGGTTTGTTCTTCTTTCAGTGTGGAATTTCCTAGCAAGCTTATCAGCTACGTGCCTTCACATATTAATCAGTCCCTCCACAAGAAGTTCTGCTTCAGATATAAATAAATATTTGAACAGTAAATACTATTTTTTTCTTTTAATTTTGTTTTTGAATTTAAAAAAGGCTGTTACTTAGCAGGCATGACTCAGAACAGAGAGGAAAAATACCACTTCAAGGAACTGGCTGTTAAGAATGAAAAACTATAAAGTTTGGAGTGACTCACATCAACCCGAGTACATCATGATGGGCCTAAAAACCTTCTCTAACGGCCCAATCCTATTCAGGCCTTATGCTGCCAGAACAAATGTTGGCAACGTAAGGCCCTTTACAAGTGTCGCAAATGGCAACACGCCAGTCTGCGCAGCCTGGCCAGTAACGCTCTGTGTGCCAGCAGCCAGAGGATGCCCTCCAGCGCAGGGGGTGGGAGGGAGGTGGGGAGAGGGCAGAATGGGATGGGGAGGAACAGGGCAGTGATGGGGCGGGGAAGAGGGCAGATCAGAGCCGAGAAGGGGGCAGTATCGGGGGCAGTGTTGCATGCTGTTATCCTATCCCTCTTCCCGGCCTTGATGCCCCAAACCAAGTTGGACTTGGGCCAGCGATATAGCTGACAGAGGTCTGAGTAGATCCAGCAGGTTGACACGGGCTTACCCTGGGGCAAGGGAACAAATGTTCCCTTGCCCTGAGGAGGCCTCCAGAGGCCCAAACTCCCCCAAGGGATACAGCGCACGCCATGCTGGCACAGCTGCATCGCTACGTGGGGAGTTATCTTGGATTGGGCTACCCAGGCCCGATTCTGTCCTTGAGATATGCCACTGTATCCCCATGTACGCCAGCACAATGACAGCTCTGCCAGTGTAGAAGCCCGCCCACCAACAGATGCCCCACAGATGCCAGCGCAATGCTGGAAAAATGCCAAGCTGATGTAGCTCAGATGTCACCTGGATGCCAGTGCAACTCCGCCAGCAGAGAGGCCAAAGCAGGGAGGAGACTGGGGCGTGATGCGGGAGGGACGTGGAAGGAATAAGAAAACTTGATGTACACCATATCTTAACCTCTCTTCGGAGAATGGACATGCCCCCGACATCGGAACAATGTTATACCAGCAACAGAGCAGGTGTAGGTAGGAGTAACTCCATAAGGAACAATAGGGATTACTCACCTCCTAACCGTGCTCCAGGCACAGTTCCTTTAAACACAGAAGTGCAGGACTTCCAGTTTGATTTACAGGAACTGTGCAAATGAAGGAGCAACATCATTCATGCTATCCCTCTAAATCAAACCAGAGGTCCTGCACTTCCGCAACTGAAAAAACCATGTGAGGACTGGAGCACGGTAAAAGCAGCTGTTGTTGTTGGTTTTTGTAATTGTGCAGAGGTGGTGGACCTGAAGTGGCCTTGGGTGGTGTTCTGGGTTGCTGCTGTCTACTTCTCTGGTCTCTCAAAGGGGACCTTTGGTAATGGGAACCGTAGTGAAAGGACAATTGGCTCAGAAAGGGAGCACGTTGCACAAACAATTTGTTGTCCCTCACAACATGTTTGGCAAGATATTTTGGTTACGTCTCCTCAGAATTCTTACTGCAGGAATTCTGCCCCAGGAGGTTTTCACAGACAGGTACCCAACTTGCCGGAAAGCATGTTTTTGACACCTGGAGAATAAGCGGCGCTGCCGCAGAGGCCTGCACTGTTCACTCCGCCACCTACCTGGACCTGCGCCGGCCACCACAGGTCGGTGCAGGGGGTGGGCGGGGGCGTGGGGAGGGCGGGCAGGGGCAGCGAGGGAAGGGACCATTGGCCGGCCTGGGAGGGGGCAGGAATATTGGCACACGGCCTCCCCGGTTGTGCACCAGCTTCAGAGCTGGCGTGCATCTGAGGAGACCCATTGCGACCTGGGACGCTTACACCGGGGAAAGGGGACAAACATCCCCTTCCCCCAAGGTGAGCCCGGGCCGCGCTGGTGCAGGTCACAATTGGCCTAGGATACAACAGCCGGCCCTTTACGTTACGTAGAATTGGGCTGTTACTTTTTCCAGTTAGGCTGCTGTGGCTTTGCAAACTCCATAGCAGATAGTAAGAACATAAGAACAAAAGAACATAAGAAGAGCCCTGCTGGATCAGGCCAAAGGCCCATCTAGTCCAGCTTCCTGTATCACACAGTGGCCCCACCAGATGCTTCAGGGAGCACAAGACAACAAGATACTTGTATCCTGTCGCCACTCCCTTGCACCTGGCACAAAGAAAACCTACTCCTACAACCAGGAGGTTGCTTATCCCCATCATGGCTTGTAAGCTGTGAAGAACGTAAATTCCTCCATAAATCTGTCCAATCCCCTTTTAAAGGCATCCAGGCCAGGTGCCATCACCACATCCTGTGGCAAGGAGTTCCACAAACCAATTACACGCTGGGTAAAGAAATATTTTCTTTTGTCTGTTTTAATACTCCCTCCACTCAGTTTGAGTGGATATCCCCTAGTTCTAGTGTTGTGTGGGGTGGTGGTGGAAAACTTTCCGAGGTTTTTTTTAACCTTTTTCGGGTGTTTTTTTTTTTTAAAGGCAGCTGGGGGCATGCTCAGAGGGGCGCGGGGGTACTTAGCTGGCTGGCAGTTTTCTCTGGGGCGTCTTTGGTGGTCCGGGGGGCGTGGGCCCCCGTGCGCAGGGGTGTTGCGCTCCAGAGGGGGGGTGCACAATGCAGGGGTGTTTTTGTTGCACAAGAATCTCTTATGTTCACTGTCAATGAAGTTTCTCTTTTTAGTAATAAATTAGGGACTATTTAGTCAGAGAACGTACCCTAACTTTGATGTAAATGCTAGAAAGGGGTTTATATAGAGATTATATAGGGTTTTTTTTTATATGGTGGTTGCGAGTCTGTGCCTTATCAGCTGTGAGTCGGGAGTTTAAATTAAAAAAACTAAAAGTAATGCTGACTGCCTTGTACCCTCACCCATTGGTTCGCGTACCACAGGTTGAGAACCTATGTTCTAGCCCATATGCTTCCTAAAAGCCGTATGCACTGGCGTCACTAGACGCGCGTCACCCTGGTGCGGGGACGCGCGTCACCCCCCCCTAGGGGCGCGACGTTATAGGCGCGGGGGGAGGGGGCCATCCAGCTCCCCCCCTCGCATCGCATCGCCCCCCTCCGGACGCTCCGAGGCCGGCCCGGGAGCCGGCCTCGGAGCGTCTGACCCCGTCGGCGCTCCAGGGCCTTCTGAATGAGCGCGTCAATCCGGGTATTTTCCGGATTTCCGCGCATGCGCAGACCCGTTTTGAGGGCTTTTTGCCCTATAAATGGGTCTGGGCATGCGCGAAAATCCGGGAAATACCCGGATTGACGCGCTGCCTGGGCCTTCGTTCAGAAGGCCCTGGAGCGCCGACGGGGTCGGACGCTCCGAGGCCGGCTCCTGGGCCGGCCTCGGAGCATCCGGAGGGCGACGCGCGTCACGGAGGTGACGCGCGAGGGGGTGCGCGCGTCACCCCATGACGCGCGTCACCCCCTGGCGGCCCGCCCCCCCCGCCACGCCCCAGTGACGCCCGTGGCTGTATGGAAAATACGCAGTCAGTGTTTGATGGCATCTTAGAGCCAAATCACACATTACCAGAATGTAGAACATGGCCCTTTGTTTTGGTTTTTTTTCTAAACAGTGTGCTGGAAGGGGACCCAAAACTGTGGTAGTGGGGCTTTAGGTCTTTGTCCCCCCCCCCCAATGCTGGGGGGAGAACTTACACTGGCTTTCAGTGGAACGCTTTTTTCAATAAAAATAGTATGCAAGGGAGCCAAGATCAAGGTGAGAACCACTGTGGGGGCAAAGAAATAACCCCCTTCCCTTATCTCCATGGTTTCACACCATTTGGGGGGCCCTTTAGCATGCCGTTTAGAGAAAAAGAGAGAAAACAGGGAATTTGCACTTGCCACGCTCTTGGAAATGTCTAATTTGTACCTTAAATGCCAGACTCGGGCTGAGCAAGACTAAAGGCTTGAATGCCTTTGGATAGTGTATGTACAGGTGGGCCCCCATATCCGCTGGGGATATGTTCCAGGCCCCTCCGTGGATACTTGAAACCGTGGATAAGAGAGAACACCCCCTCCATGGTTTCCTGAGGGCCCCCCCCACCCTGCCTCCCCTGCAGGCAGGCATGCTTGCCCCCCCCCCCCCCAGCTCTTATTTTTCTTTCAGCAAGCTTTGTTTCTTCCTTAAAACAAACAGAGAAGCAGCCTCCATTGCAGGCAAGTAGAACGAGACTAAGTCCTAGAGAGGCTCTGCAAGGTTTCTGTTAACCTTGCAGAGCCTCTCTAGGACTTAGTCTCGTTCTACTTGCCTGTAATAAGCAGCCAGAGGCTGCTTCTCCTATTTCTTTAAGGAAGAAATGAAGTTTACTGGGAAAAAAGTAAAAGACTGGGGGGGTCCCCACGATCCGTGGATAACTGAAACCGTGGATAGCGAATCAGTGGATATGGGGGCCCACCTGTATTCACATTCCAGTAGGAAAGCAGAATGAGACCAGATTATGCAAACGAAGCAAACATATTTAATTAGCATATTCTGGACCAGTGATGGTGAACCTATGACACACATGTCAAAGGTGACACGCCACAATGTTTTGGGTGACACATCAGTGTTCACCAACACCTGACAATAACTACAGGATCTCAGTATCCGTAGAGGCTGCGGGTATGGCAGACCTTTTTTTTTTAAGTCAGAAAAAACCTTCCCTACCACCATACGGCAAAATCGTGCTGTTTGCAGGCCTGCAGGGCAGTCTTCTGCGCTCCCATGCCCTGGCTTGCCCCAGAATGCATCGCAATGGGTGAGCCAGGGCAAAGGGGGACTGTCATGCGACCCAGAAGTGGATTCCAGGAGCGCAGAAGACTGGCCTGCAAACAGCGTGGTTTTGCCGCGCAATGGTAGGGAAGGCTTTTTCTGACTTATTTTTACTTTTTAAAATAATTTTTAAAGGGTCCCCCATATTTGCAGTGAACAAGAAGAATTGTTTCTCTTTGTTCAGGTGTGTGTGTGTGTGTGTGTGTGTGTGTGTGTGTGTGTGTGTCACACCAGCAGAGTCAAGTTCTGAATTTTTGACACACCGAGCCCAAAGTCACCATCACTGTTCTGGACTGTCACAAAAAAGCAGTCTTTCTTGGCACAGGCCTATTTTCTACAGCAGAGCACGTACAGGCTTTTTGTAAGCTGTACAGTCAGCACCTCACACCAGCGGCGGAACCACGGTGCAGCGCGTGGAGCAGGAGCTCCAGGCGCTCGGGCGGGAGCGCTTGGGGAAACTCACCAAAGCGAAGGCAGGTGGCGGATCGGCCCTCCCGCCCTCCCTGGAGCTCGTTCGGCTCCGAAATGAGAGTAAACCGGGCGCGGGGGCGCGTCGACATCATGCGAGGGGCACGTCGACGTCACACGCGCAGGCCCCGCCCCCACACGTCTGGGTGCCGGCAGGGCGCCTGTCGTCTCTGCCTCACACAGCTGCCTCTAAATAAACGTTAAGTACTATTAGGGCTCCCTGTGACTTGGAAACACTTCTCCAGCTACTACTACATAAGAACATAAGAACATAAGAAGAGCCCTGCTGGATCAGGCCAAAAGCCCATCTAGTCCACCTTCCTGTATCACACAGTGGCCCCACCAGATGCCTCAGGGAGCACAAGACAACAAGATAACCTGTTTCCCGTTGACACTCCCTTGCACCTGGCACAGAAAAAACCCACTTCCAAAACCAGGAGGTTGCTTATGGCTTGTAACCTGTGATGGTCTTTTCCTCCATGAATCTGTCCAAACCCCTTTTAAAGGCATCTAGGCCAGGTGCCATCATCACATCCTGTGGCAAGGAGTTCCACAGATGAATTACACGCTGGGTAAAGAAATATTTTCTTTTGTCTGTTCTAACTCTCCCTCCACTCAATTACTACTACTTGTTACTACTAAATTACTGCAATTATGATGAGGTACAGTGGGTGAGAGCAAAGCCTCTTCTAAAGTGGTGCCTGTCAACTGCTGTTTTTATAAGTTCTTGTATCAGAAAACAATTAACTTTTTAAAAAAGGATGTGTTGCACAGTTAATGGAGGATGCCTTTTTAGAAGATTTTTAAAAAAATGATTAGAGGTTGCTGCTCTTGCTTTAATTATTTTTTATTTAAAGGAAAATAGAGCATATAAGAATAAAGAAGCCCCAAAATCGTATAAATCCAGAAAACAAAAAAGTTTAAATTGTATGTAAGTCCAACCAAGGTATAAGATTAGTTATCTACAAACAAGCAACCCCCCTGAATTATATAGAACCAATCAAAATACAAAATTTTAACTGCTTCAACATGGAGATGTGCAAACAACAGAGTTTTATAATACAACGGGCAGCCCAATCCTACATAACTCCTCACATGTTAATGCAGCTGCGCCACTGGGGCGCATGCTGTATATTGCGGGGGAGTTCCAGGCCCCAAAGGTCGAACGATGTGAGGATATGCGGATTTAATGAATAGAATGTGGGTGTTATTTTGGCTTAGTTGGATATTATATGTAGAAAATAGTGAATAGTATGCTAGTAGGATGTATTGGTTCGCGCTTGCTATAACTTTATGAAATATGTATTGTTTTTATGTTTCAATATACAGTATTAATAAAATATAAATATAGGGAAAAAAACAATAACTTTGTTCTTCTCTTTTCAGTGTATTCTGAAGAGACCCATGGTTTGTTTTAGCAAACACCAAAAGGGCTGGTTGAAGCTAATGGGTTGCCTGAGGCAGCCCAATAATGCCACCCTCTGCGTTGGCACTGCCAAAGACCACCAACTCACACACCCCTTTCCTGGCTCCTCCTGTTAAAGAGCTCCTTCCCCACCTCCTGACTCCCCTCAGTCACTTTTCCTTGTAGTCACTAAACAACGTGGTGAAGAGGACTCTCTCAAACAGTAAGGAGGCTAGACTCCTTTGTGATTTGTGCCCTAGACTTAAGCCCACACTACACATTTCGTACTGATGTTTGGGCACTGCCAACCCCCATCTTGTTCTGTGCATCTCATCTCCATGGTAATGTGTTGCTGTAAAACTAGTGACAGGTTGCCATCACAGTACAGTTTTCCTGATCCCTGCTCCATTACATTAGCTACTACTTGCAGGAATGGAGCATGCAAACATTCATGTGATGACATCAAAGTTTTCAACATGTTACCAGGGAGACATGGAGGGGGGTGGTAGTTTGGCAGCGTTCCAAATTGTCTTCACAACATGTAACTTTAAAGTAGGAACTATGAGTACTACATTTTTGTGAGCAGGGTCAGAGATTTCATTTCTATTTTAGCACCCTCACCAGTCTAATGCACAGGACTCGGGGGGGCGGGGGGCGGGGACGATAGTTCGACTGGCATAGAACGAAATTAATTTGTAGCGTAGATATGCCCTCTGAGTGTAAATGCCACATGCCAGCCACAGAAGTGCTTCCTTCAAGCATGACATTTGGATCCCATGCAACAAGCGATCAACTACAATAGTACATTTATGGCACTGCAGTCTGGAAAAGCCTGTTCACTAGGAAGTGGAGTTTACTTTCAATGCAAAAAAGGTTAGCATTTAGAAAACATGATGTAAACCACTCTGAGCCAATGGGACGGAGCAGGATATCAATGTAATAATAATTGTAAAAAATCACCAACTGCATACACATCAAAACTGGTAGTAGCAAGGAACACTTTAACTGAAGTCCTGCTGATTACAGCTTATTATAACTGATGGGGGAAAAGGGAGGTTCAGTAGATGACAGAGGCAGAGAAAAGGCCTTATCTGCCAACCCAGTGGCCACTTTAAAGTTTCAAAGGGTTTAAGAAGGGTGCAACCTGCCAACGTTAGATGTGCAAGGTGTGACTGGCTTGCACAAATTAGTAGCTAACTAAGGGCGCAATCCAAACCTACTTAGCCCACCGTTGTAACCAGCGGCCCAGCGAAAACGGAAGGCCCCAGAACGGAAAGGGGATTCAAATTCCCCTTTTGGAAGGGATTTGAATCCCCTTTCCGTTCTGGGGCCTCCCGTTTTCACTGGGCTGCTGGTTACAACAGCGGCCTAAGTAGGTTTGGATTGCGCCCTAACTGTCATTGGGGGGGGGGGCAGGTGAGGTTTGTCCTCTTGTTTACTGTGTGGATCACTCACAGCCCATCAATAATATGAGCCAAGGGCCATAGCTCCGTGGTGGAGAACATACTTTGCATGCAGAAGGTTCCAGGTTCAACCCCTGGCAGCTGCAGGTGGGGCAGAGAAAAATCTCTATCTGAAAGCGTGGAGAGCCCTGCCAGCCAGTGTCAACAATGCTGAGCTAGAGGGTCTGAGGGTCTGACTCTGAGTCAGAGAGCTTCCTATTCTATAATACAAAATAACCGATATACAGTATTTTAATAGTTGAATTAAAAATTCGCATGTTTGCCAGGAAAACTCTGTCGTATCAGAAAACAATTTATTTCAATAAATAAATATCACAGATGTTAGAATTTTGACGTTTCGCACACGTACACTCGTGGCATCTTCAGAAATCCCCCATAACCCACTAGAGACAATTTAAAAGACCATAGAGATCAAAGCCTGGATGTAAAGACACCTCCATTATCTGTAGAGCAATCAATGACCGGCTGATGAAAACAAAACACTGGGAAGTACAGGAGATTTACGACAAAGATTCTAAAAAGGCTAGTACTGTACGTCGCTGTGCATAATTAAGAAATGTGATTTGTATGCTTAGAAGCATGCATGCACAGCCTGTGAACCATCAAGCTAAATGCAGCCCCATCCACCATGTACAACCACCCACCTTGGGTTTGATGATCCTCCTGGTTTGGACGCCCACCTGAGCAAAAATGGGGGGGCCTGCTGGCACCAGGTTGGAGGGGGTTGTCAAGCATCAGATGTTGTCAATATATGACTGGCAACGCCCGTTCAGCTTGGTGGGCTACAAGTTGTGCAGGCTTAGTTACAAGCCAGCATTTCCCCCACAAAGAAGCAACCTGCTACATTACTCAGCAACATGCAGACTGAGGCTCCTCTGATTCTGTCAGCTTCACGACTGACAATGCTTTCACCTTACAAACCACACCCTAGCTTTGCTGCATTTATCTTGCAAGTGATCTCAAAATAACACAGCTCTGTGGGGTTTTTTGTTTTGTTTTACTTGTCTCAAAAAGATTTTTATTTTTTTGGGGTACTGTTGTTTATTTGATGTGGTTTGGAGAAAAATGCAGGCACCTTTCGTCTTGGAACATTATTGTAAGTATTTGTGTTAAGATTAAGATTATTCGGGCTTGCTGGCCACAGTCTCTTAAAAACATTGTCTCCTGACATTTCGCCTGCATCTTTGACCGTGGCCATCAAGCCTGAATAATCTTAACACAAATACCAGTTGCACCGGCCATGAAAGCCTTAGTACGTACATTATTGTAAGTAATTTCTTTTGTTATTGTGGTGTTACTGCATTGTGTTTTTTATTAGCCAATAAAGGTTGATTATTATTATTGTTGTAAGTAAATTCTACTTAACACCCTGGTTTTTCACAGGCAAAATCAGGCCCCACTCCTAACCAAACAGCCCTTATGCAGGGTCAGGCTTACATTTGGTGCTCTCACACTTTGTAACAGTGGGTGCTCTCAAGTCAAAGAAAACTCTTGACCACCCTCAGACTGGAGGGCCCTTAAATAAACTAAAGCAATGCCTATTTGTACAGCCAGTATTCATCAACAATAGCCCCGATGGAGCTTCATTCATGCCTTTCTCCAATTCACTCAGCCACCCATCTGTTACCCCGATTGGCGCTGATCAATTTTTTTTGTTTACCTAGTCGTGAGCAATTATCTTCTACCTTCAGGCTGCATCATCACCCGGGGCACCCACTGCAAAGTGCCACCACAGGCAGCTGCTGAGATGTGCCTACTAGTAGAATCCAACCTGCTTTCTCTCATGCTGGGCCAACACAGGCCTTAAAGAATTGTTGAGATAGGTAAATATTTCCTTTCCAGTGGCTTAACCTCACTCTGGAAACAGCAAAGGCGGCAGGCAAAGGCGAATCAGGCTTAGAGTAGGATGGCCCCATTTGGTGGAAAGGTTATCACATACACAAGATATCCCGTTGCACAAACAACAGAAGCAAAATGTTTACTCATTTTCTAACAGCCCAATCCTAACTAACTTCCTGCATGGTAATGCAGCAGCACCAGCGCGGCTTCCGATGTATCCTGCAGGGCAAGTTGAGGCCTCCCTGGGGTAAGGGAACATGTGTTCCCTTGCCCTGGGGTAAACCTAGCAGCCGCCATGGGTCAACTTGGACCTTTGCCAGCTTTATAGCTAGCGCAAGTCCGTGTTGACCCATGAAGGCAGAGCAGGCCCAGGAAAGGGGTTAGGATTCGGCAGATGCTGCTGTTGAATCCGCCCCCTTCACGGGACCAATCTGCCCTCCTCCCCACTCCATCTCTACCCCGTTCTGCCCCCCTCCCCATTCTACCCTCTCCCAACCCCTTACCTGCTGTCTTACCTGCTCCGGTGGGCGTCCAGCGTCCATCTTCGCACAGACCCAGCCACTCGCTGCTTCTGACGACAGCAGCTAGGCCACGCGCACCGGCACTATCGCATTTGCGACAGTCGTAAAACTGTTTATGCTGGCAGAACACACATTCCGCCAGCATAAACAGCCAATAGGATTGGGCCGTAAGTCTCAGTTATACCAAGAGGATATGCGCCCTCGATTCAGTTGCTTGGGGTGCAATGATGGGCAGCAATTACTCAAAATAAAGAGGGGAGTACTTTTGTCAGACTCTTCTCTGCACTTTTTGTCAGACTCTTCTCGCTAGATTGTTAGTACAATTTCCTTTATTCCATGTTTGTTTCCATGAGTGTCAAAAAAAGCACTTCCCATTTTTGGCAAATGTTGATGCTCATTCCAAGCATATACATGCTGTTCTCCTTGGCACCACTGTCCTTATTCGCCCTCATCGTCCTCAGTCTCGTATGTTCTCATTGCCAGTTAATCTGATTGGCTGTGGCAACCCACATCATTGTCTTGAGTTGATGATGGCACAAAGCTGTATCTGATGTGGTCGATGTTAAGAAAGCTCACAATGAAAGCACAAAGATCACAGCAGCCAACTAGTCAGGAGAGGCTGAGGACAGTAAGGGCCAAGGAGGAGGAGAAAAATGGCACTGAGAAGTACCAGACAAGGGAACAAAAGGGCACCAAACAGTATGAAAACAAGGTGAATATTCAACAAGAATTTTTGCTTGTTTGTTTTGGTACTTTGCTTGGCTGCATCATCAAATGTGTCAATTTTGAAGTAAATATCAGACTGCTTGCCATAGTTCTAGGCAATACCTTCTCTTTACTGTCCTAAGCAGAACTGTTGTAACAGCTCTGATCACTGTATTATACATGGGAAAGACAACATTTACTCAATTGTATTTTAGTTGTCCTTTAGTCCAAGATTTTGAAAAAAAGGTTCTAGATATGTGTATACTTACAGGAAGTGCGTACTCTTGGTAGTTGTTAATCAAGTCTTCAATGAAGGGATGCTTCAGAAGAAGTGCAACTGTGATGGGTTCCAATTGTTCAGAGCCAAGATCCTTGTATATTTTAATGAAATGCTTTAAAGGGGAATACAAATTGCTTACTTTTTTAGACAAGAGAACCAATTCAAAACAACACAACCAAGACATGCCATTATAGAAGGCAGAGATAGACAAACACTGTAGTCTCAGAGAGCACAAGCCTATGCATGTCCACTCAGAAGTAAGTCCCATTAAATTCAATGGGACTTAGGTAAGTGTACACACAGGACTGCAGCCTCAGGGGGCTGCTGTATTAGCTAAATATTCGTCTGGAGGCTGGAACTACTGTATATTGTACCATTCAAGACAACTGCACCCCCCACCCACCACCCCCATGGATGATTAGACTCTGTAACAACTCATTGTTGAGAGCCATTTTGAGCTCAACTTGGTTGTGGAGAAGCAGCAAACATGCCAAGGCATGATATTAGGAAACGATGAACTGTATTCTAAGAACTTCCATTTACTGGAGAAATAGGGGGAGGGGGGAATCTACCCTTGCACAAATTGAACTTTTTCCACAAATGGTTATTTTTGTTACATGTAAAACTTTTGTTTTATTGTTTTAGTTTTATTGTTTTAGTTTTTAGCTACTATGTATATTTTATGATAGTCACCTTAGGCCCCCACATCAGTGGGGGAAAGGCAGGATAGAAATATTATAAATAATAAAACAGATCCCAGAAATCCATTTGTTCCACCCTGACACAAACAGTGGTTTGTGTAGCTTTTCCACATTTATGGATTTCCTCGTCCCTGGAGGTTCACAATTGAGAACTAGCCTGAGCATATTTCAGAGGCAGGACAAGCCCTTATTGATCAGACTGCTATTTGTAGGTCAGTGTTAAGCAGTTTCATATAATACTCTTTTTAATTTTAATAACCTATTGCTATTGCTAATTACCATAACCTCTGAATAAGTGTAGGATACAGCAGCACATATATGCATCTAATAGCCCAATCGTGTCGAGAATGCAGCAGCGGTGCACCTAAGGCGGCCGCTGCATCCTAGCCAGGATTGGGCCCGTGCCAGTGGAGCTGGAGTGCTCCTTGGGGAAGGAACATTTGCCCCTCCCTTTTCCCCGGGTAGAGCCCCAGCAGGCCCAATCCGCCTCCTTGGATGTGCGGTGGCCAAATGGCTGGTACAAATCTGGGAGGCCCGTGTAAGGCTCAACAGTCCCAGGAAGGAGGATAGGATTTGGTGGAGCGCACCGCCAATGATCCCTCCCCTCTCCCGGGCCCGGCAAGCCAATCTGCCCCCCAGAATGCCCCGTTCTGCCCTCTCCCCGCCCCTGCCCCGACTGGCGGAAAACCTACCTTCCCCAGTGGGCACAGCTTCTAGTCTGGGGCAGAGTGAGCAGTGCCGGGCTCTCCGCTGGCGCCGCTTACTTGCCGGGTGTCAAAAACATGCCTCATGGCATGTTTACAACACCCAGCACCGGTGGAGCTATCGCTCTGCCAACACTTCTGTAGATAGGATTGCGCTGTAAATCATATATAATCAATATATGCAGCGGTCCCAACCTTCTTCACCCTAGGGACCGGTTTTGTGGAACACATTTTTTCCATGGACCGGTGGGGGGAGGGGGGGTTGCCCAGAATTTCTAGCTAGCCCAAAATCTGGGGGGGCCACCAACGAATTTGCGCCTCCCCCCGTTTTTGCACCCCCCTCATTTTTTTACCCCACTATACTCCCTGGTGCCACCGAAGGCGTCGCCACAATTTTTTGGGGGGTGTCAAAACCTCCACATGAAGCGCCTACCTGGGGTGTCAAAAATTTTTTGGGGTGTCAAACTCTCCCCCGCCCGTCCTGTGTAGCCGGAAGGAGCGCCGCGGCTTGTTTCAGCGTGCGCACACGGCTTCCGACTACACAGGACGGGCGGGGGAGAGTCTCCTGAAACAAGCCACGGTGCTCCTTCAGGGCTACACAGGACAGGAGAGGAGTCTCAGCGGTGGCGGGGGGAGCCAAAATGCTCACGGCCCTTTCCATACTGGCCTGGTGGTTGGGGACCCCCGAATATATGCATATAATTATAGTACTCAATTAATTAAGCTCTGCTCTGAATGGGGTTGCACTCCCTCTGAAGGAGCAGGTCCACAGCTTGGGGGTCCGCCTGGATCCGCAGCTGCTCCTGGATTCCCAGGTGGTGGCTGTGGCCAGGGGGGCCTTTGCCCAGCTTCGGCTGGTGCGCCAGCTGCGACCGTACTTGGATCGTGCAGACCTGACCACGGTGATCCATGCCACGGTGACATCATGGTTAGACTATTGTAATGTGCTCTACGTGGGGCTGCCCTTGAAGACGGTTCGGAAACTGCAATTAGTGCAAAATGCGGCGGCCCGTGTAGTCACTGGAGGTAGGCGGTTTGACTCTGTTGGGCCACTTCTCCGATGGCTGCACTGGCTGCCGATTCGTTTCCGGGCCCAATTCAAAGTGCTGGTTTTGACCTTTAAAGCCCTATACGGCTTGGGGCCAGGATATTTGAGAGACCCCCTACTTCTATATAGTCCGGCTCGACTCCTTAGGTCATCAGAGAAGGCCCTTTTGCGGGTACCGTCGCCCAGGGAGGTGCGAGGGGCGGCGGCCAGAAATAGGACCTTCTCAGTAGTGGCACCAGCCTTATGGAATTCCCTCCCACTTGACTTACGTACTGCTCCCTCCTTGGAGACTTTCCAGCGAGGCCTGAAAACCTTATTGTTTAAGGAAGCCTTCTGAGTCCTTGCTTTTTTTAACATCCTGCTGGTACAGGTGGGGTGCTGCTGTTTTTTATACTCTTGTTTTTAATTGTAATGTGATCTGTATTTTATTAACTTTTAAATGCTGTTTTTTATTAGTTTCCGTTAACTGTTTTTTATTGTTTTAAAAAGTGATTATTTTTTGTATTGTATTTTCTGTATTGTATTCTTTTTTTCATGTTGTAAGCCGCCTTGGGTCCCTTCGGGGAGAAAGGTGGGGTAAAAATACTGTAAATAAATAAAATAAATTAATAAATACATAAGGAGTGAAGCTTGATTGGTTAACCAACCTCATAATTATCCTCTGCCGTCAGATAAGCACTAAATCGATGGTTGTCAGCAGCTTCGTTTGTTTCATGCTGAAATACTCTGACTAATGTAGCCAAGGAAATTTTTCCTTCATTGGTAAAGTATTCCTCTTCATCCTCTTTTTCCTTCTCTTCCTCTTCTTCAGTCCCTTCTTCACCACCATCCTCCTCTTCTTGCTCATCTTGTACAACTGTTAGCTGTATAGCAGAAGAACTAGCCTGGGGAAGAAAAGCAGAACACATTGTAAGGTTGAGGTGATGTTTCCTCAGTGGGCACTGAGGTCTGAGGCCTTTTCTTCAATGCCCTATTAATGTTGATGGCCACTACTGGCCAGGACACACCTATTGCTGAGATCAGTGTCTTGCAATGCGTATGTCTGGCAGAGAGAAAAATGTAGCCAGCTCCTGAACATTTGAAATTTTACAATCCCCCCTCAAAGTCCCCCTCACTCACTGCCCCCCCCCGCACACCACATAATACTTGCTGGAAGGTCAATATCTATGCATATGGGTATAATTGCACGACCTAACGTTTATTATTTATGTCCCGCATGCAGTTATGAGAGGCAATGTGTGCAAAGGAAACCCTACAATATTATTTTGACCAAGGGATACAAATGACAGGAACGTGAGTGGCGGGAGACACAGCTGGGTTTAACAATTATCTGTTGACATCCAGTTCCATTACCAGAAAAATTCAACAGCACTAGATATTAATAAGTAAGAGTGAATGAAAGTGCCATGTTACAATGCTCCCTACAAGGAAATGTGATATAAGAGTGTAGCGCTGGAGACAGGTCATTTTTTTTTTCAGGGACTTGCAGTGCAGGGGTGGCAGGTGAGGCAGAATCAGCCTGTCATAGTTCACAGAAAAAAGCCGCAGCCTGACTCTAAGATTGCACACACGCACCACCCACTTTCTCAGGTGCACACACAATCACAGGGTTAACTGTGCTATTGTCTGGTTAGGAGGCTATTTTTACTCTAAAGTAACAGCTGCTTGGGGGAGTGATTGAGATTGTGACTGCAGCACAGAGGTAGGGAATTTTTACCTCTGCAACATTTTCCCATGAAAATACCCCCCAAGTTGGTACAGAACCCCAAAGGTTCCATGTGCTACAAGTATAAAATAGTTCGAGTTCACCAGAAAATAAAAGGCAGCAAAAATTAATGAGGGTACATGTAATTAAACCCCCCATGGGAGTAAAAACAGACTATAAGAGGCAATTAAGAGAGTCCATTCAAGGAGAAATGAAAAGTGAAATTCTTATTGGGAATTTCTGCAGGACTTCCAGAGGGCATTCCGATTCCTTACTATTTGGGGTAAGCCCCTCCTCTTGGGCTGATAGGCAGGGCCAATCTTTGCAGTGGAGGGGCGTCCACATTCCCCAGACCTGACTGGAAGAGCAGTTAAGCCCTCTTGGCCTCATTCAACAAAGGCATCTATCAAAATTAAGAAGTAACCAGAACAAGCAGGAACAAGGTCAATAGTCAGGTAATGAAAATGCAGCTTCGACACTGAGAAGCAGCACCAGAAAGGAAATAAACTGGGAGATCTCAAGTCTCCTCCAAGAGTCCCTGACTACCACCCTACATGTGCAGTGAAGGCAGAAGCTTAAAATAACAAAATAGATTACCGGAAGGCAGAGGTGAGGGATTTCCCTCTGGGAGTCCTGGAGAACGGTAATTCACAGTAAGAATTTCATTTTTCTCCTTTTGCATTTTATTGATTATTGGCCTTGTGCCATCTGCTGCACTGTGGTTTTATTGTTGACCTTGACTTTTATCTGTGTTTCTCCGCCACCCCCTTTAAAAAATAATAATTTGGAAATGTTTTGTTTTAAATTGTTCTTTGCGTATTATGAACCACTGGGGTAGTCTCTTGAATAGGATGGAAAGGTGGGATATAAATTTTCTAAAACAATAAAATAAAATGAACTCAGGAATTACTGGAATGGGATGTGTAGGCAACAACATTGCCTAAATTCTCTGTACAAAGCGAGTGAACAACGGAGGGCAATTTCAGACCAAACAGTTAGTGCAGAAGCGTCCCAGAACAGAAGAAATGTCATCACTCGTGAATAAGATCAAATCTGCACAACTAGCATTCTCATTTCTGTTTGGGGAAGTGGCATATAACCTTGTCTTACGCAGAAGGGCTACAAGAGCCTGGCTCTAAGGAATAAGAACCACCACTGTCATTGGCCAACACTAAATATCACCACCACCACCACCACCACCACCACCACTACAATTTACCAAACAGGGATCAGGAGGTGGTTTCTCTATTTTCCTATGGATGTATGTTCCTGTAGCAACACTGAGGGCCCGATAGACACCATCGACAGCATCAGGATGGGAGGCAAAATAAAGCAGCATCTCAGTGTAGTCCAGCTGTGGAGGGTCTTCTTCAGCGTCAGCAAATAAAGTGAATAAGAACTGTAAGAGGAAACGCGCTTCAGTTAATCCATGCACAGGATGTTTCATCAAGTAAGAATTAAAGATGGAGCAGAACCCATTCAACCATCAATTTATGGGTATTTTCATACTAGAGGTCTCATTACATGTACCTGGGATGACACAGTTGCCATTGTCTCCACAGTGGCTTCCGTGTAACTCCTAGGAATGTATAAATTTCTGGGGAAAAAATGACCACAACAAAGGAAAAACATCTGTCCAGATGCTTGAGCTTCCTTTTCAAGGACCTCTCTCATAGGAGGTTCATCACTGACATGCATTTGGGGGGGGGGGAATCCAGAATTTCCTTGTTCTGCAGGAAGCGAAATTGTGGCTGCTTCTCATTGGAAATGAGAAGGATGTCCCAAACGAACATTTTTACACTTCCTGGGAGTGACTCGTGAGCCACTGGAGTGAGGGAGTGGCAAGAAGACATCTTACAGGTCTGTGTAAAAGGAAGAAGGAAAGAAATGCATTTGTGATCTTTGTGCTTTTTTTGGGGGGGGGGGTCACACGTCAATGCTGTAAATGTGGGAGAGAATTGACACTGAACGTACAACATAATCAATGGCTTTGCCTCTGGAGTAGAGGCTGATTTAAAACAAACCTGGTATAAGCTTTACATGTGAAAACGACCTGTCATTTTGTACCAGAAGAAAAGATTTCCTCAGAGATAAACTTTTAGAGCTCTCTTTCCTCTGAAAGAAACCAGTCCTGATGAAGAATCTCACTGCTCAGCAGAAAAAGGATAACTTCATGACTGCTTCTTACAGAGAATAAGGTGTTTGTGGCAATGTGCAAATGTATGAAGGAAATGCAAGTGCTTGACCATAATGGAGAAGGACCAGGGCTAGGTAGCTTTCAAGATTTGTATGCAGGAGGTTCCAGATCCAGTTATTCCAAAAACCTGTGCCTGAGGCATTGCAAAGTAACTGCTAGTCAGAGGTGACTATTTTAGGTCAGACCCACCCAGAGTCTGGCTGAGTATAAGGCCAGTGGCGTAGCTGGCATTTTTCCAAGGGGGCCGTGGGCGGGATGACACATCTTTGCGCCGCCCCCTGCCATCGAAATGGAACGGAACCTTTTGGCTCAGGTCCCGCTCCATTCCGGTGGCAGGGGGCGAAGGCGCATCGTCCCGCCCACGGCCCCCTTGGAAAAACACCAGCTACGCCACTGTATAAGGCAGCTTCATCTCTTCAGAAGAGGCTACAGCCCCCTAAACAAGTAAAGCATGTTGATGAGATGGGCAGCCAAATCCTACTTAACTATCCTACTTAACTTTCTGCCCAGCAATGCAGCGAGGCCGGTGCAGGCAACACTGCATCCTGTGCACAAAGTGGGAGCTGGGAGGTCTCCTCGGGAGAAGGGAACTTTTGTTCCCTTACCTTGAGTAAAGCCCCAGCCCCCGCAACAGGTCTTCTCGGATCCATGACAGCTATTTTGTTGATGCAAGTCCGGGAGGCCCCTGTAAGAAAAAATGGCCCAGGAAGGGGAACAGGATTTGGCGCACCCCGCTGGCACTGATCTATCCCCCACTCTCCCCACCTCGTTCCGCCCCTGCCCTTGCTTACCTAGGCTGGAGCGCATCCTGCGGTGTTCCGGTGCACCTGGGCTGGCCCAGCCTCTGGTACACTGTCGAAACATGCTTTATGGCACGTTTGCAACAGCCTAGCATGCGCTAGGCCGGTGCAGTGGCACCATAGGATTGTGCCCAAATAAGTGTTCAGGAGTGGGGAATGTAGGGTTTGATTGTTTGAAGGAGGTTGGTTTCTCACAACAATACACTGCTTGTGCACTTCTTAGCCAACGGGTGGCAGAAAGTAAGAATGATAGTGGCCTATCTGCGAGATTACTCAAAGCATGTCTTTACTGAGCTTAAGCCAGAGGTGGGCAGAAGGTTGATCAGTATCTACTAGTAGATCTCTGGGTTTAATATCACAGTTTAATATCAGTGACTGAAACCCACAACATGACAGAGCAGAAATCGACAGGAGGGAGTGGTAGTGTTACTTTCCTCTAGGAATTACATTTTCAATTACAGTACAGTAGTATATCTAATGGGCAGTGTGTAAATGACAGTGCTGTCTGGGAGTTTCTGGATCGGAGATATGGCTTCAAACAGAAAACAAAGGCACAATGTCACTGCAACAACAACAAAGAAAGCTCAAATGTGTGCAAAGGCTCTTGTGAATTCTGTTAGCTTCAAGATTCTACCCTCCCCACTTCTATGGCAATTTTAAGGCATTAAAAAACACACGAAACAAATCTTTTGGATAGTCTATTGACACAGTTGGGAATTATTTCCAGGACAACATATTTAGAATCGAAGTCCAGAAGTGCAAACTTAAAAAGAAAGTTACTTGGAACTAACTACCCCAATTATCACAGGCAAAAAATACAGTTCTTTGGTTTGAGTTGTCGATTAATTAGGTAAGGTCTGGCTTTGCGACAGAGTAAAATTAATGATCTTAAGTGTGCCTAAATCTGTGTTGGATTATGGCCTGTGAATTTTTAACACTTACTTTTATAAGATGCTCCTGACGATTAAATGGTAATGGTTCTGTGAGACTTTCTGGAATGACTAGATCTTCACTGCCTTTAAACCAGAGACCAACCTAAAAACAATACATTTTTTATCATTTAGGATTGTAGTTATATCACCATTTATATTTTCCAGTTTATAGACACTTAAGACCAAACTACATGTGACACTAGCAGCGCAATCCTATCCCACTTACACCACCAGTGTAACCAGTGGGGGAGGCTTGGGAGGGGAGGGGAGATTTAAATCCCCTTTGAATCCCCCTTTGGAGAGGATTTGAATCCCCTTTCCATTCTGGGGTCTCCCGTTCTCGCTGCACTGCTGGTTACACCAGTGGTGTACATTGGATAGGATTGCGCTGTAAATGTGTCAGTGTGTAGCTACAAGCTAAACAACACAATCCTATCCTAATACGCTTGCCCAGAAGTGAGTTCTATTTAACTCAATGGGACTTACACCCAGGAAAGTGTACATAGCATTGGTTCTCAACGTTCTCCCTGTGAGTCAGGGAGAAGTCTGAGTCTTTGCGGGGGTGGGAACAGCAGCAGCGATCCTCGGGGATCGTGCCACCGGCGGCGGGGAAGTGGTCGTCTTTATCTCACTGGGGGTTTGGACGGCTTCTGGGGTGTGTGGGGAGGCCTGTGGAGGGGTCCGCACTCATCCCCGCACCCCCTGGAAGCCATCAGGACTCCCAGTGAGGTAAGGACAATCACCACCACCCTGCCGGCAGCACGATCCCCGGGACTGCTGCAACTGCTGTCCCCGCCCCTTAAGGGGCCAACGGGAACCAGCAGTTCTCCTGGTGTGTCACTCACAACCCACCAGTTTGAGAACTGCTAATCTGTAGAATTCCAGTCTTAGTGTACTCTTGTGTAGCAGCTGCATGAGACTGCAGTTTGGATCAGGACCACAGCATAGAGGTAGGAATATTTAACTCTGCTAAACCCCCTCTGTACTGTTTTCAGTACAGTCTCTACAAACTAGATGGCAGAAAGCCGCCTCTACGAACTAGCTATTTTCCTCTAAAAATGCCATTGTTTTCTGCAGAAAAACAGTTCTAAAAGAGGATTCAACACAATTATTAACCATGATAATGGAACCTTCATATCCAGAGGCAGTATACCTGAGTACCAGATGCTGGAGACAAACAACGATGGGGGAGAGGCCAATGTGGGGGAGGTCGCTTTCTTGCAGTGCTTGGCACCCGGCTAGCAATTTTCAGAAAGCAAATGCCAGACTAGGTGGACCAGTAAGTCTTATGTGCTCACACCAACATAAAGTCTACACCCCGACTCTAAGAGTTCCTAACACACGTCAGGCTGCACAGAGCGCCGGATCCTCTGGCTGCTCTGCAGGATACAAGGTAGCTGGTTGCACTGCTGGTAGCTCGTTGCACAATTTAGCCTGCCATCCTATACACACTTTCCTGGGAGTAAGCCCCATTGAACACAATGGAATTTACTTCTGAGCAGACAGGCATAGGGTAACCAGAAGTACTCGAAGTAGTTCCTACAGAAACAGAGTACAAAGCTGCCCTGAGTTTTGAGCCATAATTGCTCAGGAATTCTTCACTGGAATTGAGCCACCTCTTCTTGCCTCATTATTCTCACTCAGAAGTAGGAGATCAACAGACCAAAGATCAGAAACCTTCATGTGGTTTGCAGGTGTTGAGTGCTGGACACCCAAACAGTTTTCTGCCTGGGACTGACACTGAATAAGCACATGGTTCCCAGAGAATGGGAAGGAAGGCATGCAGATATAACCGGTTGGAGCTATAGTAAGGTCCCACCACTTCTCCAAACTGTATTTTTCTTAACTGGCAAGAGTGGCTCATGGCCCCATCATCACCTCCTCCCCCACCATCTCCATGGCCCTCCCCTTCAAGGCTCATAAATACATACATACAGTCACTAGCGTCGACAGGGGGAAGCGGGGGGGGGGCGGGCCGCCGGGGGGCGTCGCGCGTATAGGGGTGACGCGCGGCGCCCCTCACTTACATTTTCGCGGTGGAGGTGGGCCCGCCCGCCCTCCCCTGGGTCCGTTTGGCTCCAAAATGAGCCAAAAACGGAGCGGGGAGGGCGCTCCGCTCCTGCGCGTGACGTCACGCGCGGGGGCGGAGCCTCCCCCTTAAGGGTGACGCGCGCCCCCGCTCAGGGGTGTCGCGCGTCGTCGCGACGCCCCTGCATACAGTATTACATATACATCCTTTAATCTCCCCTTTTGGGCAAAAATCAACACGTAACAATAAGAGAGGAGAGAATGTTATACTTGAAGAGACAACATGAACTCACTTCTATGCTATGTCACACGTAGCAGCAAGAATCCATTACACAAAGCAAGTCTGCAGAGTTTTTCAATTTTGTGTTTTGAACAGAGGCGTCGCTGGAGGGGGGGCAGTACTGTAAGTTCCGCACTGTTCTAATCTCTGTTTACTCCCCGATATGAGGTGGCCCCGCTCCCTCGCCGTCTGAGCCATTCTGTGTGGCGAAGGCAATGGGCAGGCCACCTTGTACTGGGGAGTAAACAGGGATTAGAAACAGTTGCGGAACTTACAGTAACACCCCCCCTCCAGCGACGTCTCTGGTTTTGAAATTACAGTGTATTTTATTTCTAGAAACAACATTTTAATATTGCTAACCTGTCTTTTGCTAACCATTTAATGGTACTGGCATGCACATCCTTTTCAGACTATACAATAATGACTCAATGACTCACTAAATGAACCTGTCCTCTTTCAAAGTATGAGTCAGTGATTCTGCTTTTTTTCTAGCAACATAGAAAAAAGAATAGCTGCGGATGATAAAAGGAAAGTTGTGATGGCTGGTTTTAGATGTAATGCTGGAGTAACTCCTAACTTCAACTCTACCCAAAAATATGCTGCAGACAGGGTCCAAGCATGGAAAGTGGGAATAAATACACTTAACTGGAGCCCAGACTGCAAGTCCATTACCACCATGAGGAAAAAATTGAGTCTAAATCAATCATTCTAGAAAAGAATGCGCTGGGGGTGGGTGGGCGCGCGCGATGGGTGGGCAGGCGGGTGTGTGGGCGTGATGGGGGTGCGCGCACGAGCGCACCGGGGGGTGCCCGTTTGCGGTGGAGGGGCGCATGGCCCATGACACATTTCCCCCATGGGGAAATGGCCCTCCACCGCAAATAGGTTCCCCACCCTTGATCTATAGGGTGTCTAAATCTTGGAAGATTTGTTGGAGCCAATCAGAAGCAAAACAAGCAGTCAGAAGAGAAGCAGCATGCAAGCTAGATTCATACAATAACAGTGGGTGTGGATATGTATGTGTTCATCCCCATCAGTAGGGGAGCAGAATCCTATTCAGTTCCTAGTTTTAAATACTTGTAGTTTGCTCTCTCCTACTTTGATTAGACTTCTCATTAGCTTCTTTCTTCTGTCTTGTTTTATGTCTTCCTATGTGGCCATGGCCAGTCACAATCTTCTCTTATTTTGCAGTATGTAATTCAGCGCTGCTGTGAATGAGTTGTTCTTTCCACAGCTCCACTAACACAAGCAACATTGTGATCAGTGCCCTGTTGCTAGCCCAAGACTTGCTCTAGAACAGGGTTCTCAACCTTTGATGGCCCGGGTATCCCCTATCACAGTCCAATTTTATGAAGTACCCCCTGCTAATTAACTGCTAATTAATTGGATTAATTAATTGGATTAATTAATTAATTAAAAATAAAAAGTATTAAAACAATTTTAAATGTGAAAAATGTCTTATTTAACTCTGTGTGTGTGTGTGTGTGTGTGTGTGTGTGTGTGTGTGTGTGTGTGTGCAGAGCAGTTTGAATTTAAAAATACTTGGCTTGCCAACACTCAGCTGATCCAATAAACAAACCTCTGGTCCCCAATAATCAGCTGATCTTAGCTGATAAGGGGAAGCCTCTTGGGTACCCCCACCTGATGGTCCGCGTTCCCCTAGGGCAGGGGTGCACAACTTGGAAATAGGTAGGGGCCAAAATGAATAGGCTAAACTTCTTCGGGGCCGCACGGGGGAGCGTTGCAAAGAGTTATATTGTTGATTGTTCTGTTCCTGGGTCCTGACCTGGGTGCCTCTGAAGAAGGGGATTCCTGGAGACCGCAGAAGCGTAGAAGGGGATTCTTGAAGGGAAAACCCAACTTTTCCAAGAACTGTTGTGGACGTTTCTGTGAAGGAGCTGAAGTGGTGCTCACTTATATTTAGCAGGGGGACAGTAACTGCCTCTCCCTTTCACTTTCCTGGGGGAAACAGCAGGGGCAAACCTCCAGGGGAAAATGGGCAGAGAACGAAGGGCTGAAGAGCCCCTTCCCCCAGGCAACCCCATTCACAGCTTGCCGTTGCAACCGTCAGGACGCGAAGAAATGCCCGCCAAGATCTCTCATCGCGCGCCTGCGCACAGCAACGCAACTTGAGGGTTGAAGAGAGCTCCAAGAAATGCCCGCCAAGATCCCTAATCGCGCGCACAGCACAGCACAGCAACGCGACTTGAGGGTTGAAGAGAGCTCCAGCCTCTGTGCCCGTTCTTTCGGCTCCTTCGGCTCCTGGCCGAACGTGGAAGCAGCTCATTCGGCTCCTGGCTGAACGCCAGGAGACTCCAGCTGATCGGCAGCGATTAAAGCGCCGCCTTGAGTCTCCTGGCGTTCAGCCAGGACCTGAATGAGCTGCTTCCGCGTTCGGCCAGGAGCCGAAGGAGCCGAAAGAACGGGTGCAGAGGCTGGGGCTTGTCCTGCGAAGAAATCGGGACAATCCCCGATTTCTTCGCGGGCCACTGGAAATCCTCCGGAGGGCCACCAGCGGCCTGGGGGCCGTATGTTGTGCACCCCTGCCCTAGAGGCACTCGTACCACAGGTTGAGAACCCCTGTTTGAGAGACAGAGAGAAGTGTGCCATCCTATGAGACATACTATCTCAAGAACTACAAGTCCCAGAGTTCCTTGCAGGCATTTCCTATCTCAGGTACAAAGGCAGGTGGAGCCAACAGGGTGCAGCACCCAACTGGCAGTAGGAGGGAGGGTCAAGCATATAATAATCAGGGCACTGAGGTCCCAGGGTGGATGCCAGTGCTGCTGAAAGGACGTACAGGCCCCAGAACACATGCGTGTCTAGCCTCTGGTATCCAAAGTTCACTACTTGATGGGAGTTCCCAGGAACAGGAAACAGTATCCAAAGGACATCAATCAATCCTTCAGTTTTTCAAAACAGACAAGGAATGGTACAGGGAAGAGGTCCTATGTTACTGGTTTGTACCAGGCCCAGAGAAAAAATGCTTGGGCATTGACGGAAGACAGCAGTTTTCATGATAGAGGCATTGTTGTCTGTGGTGCGTACACTCATTCCAGTATTGTCTCTCTTCACTGCTTTTGCAAGTTTATGTAGTACACTCAAACCTCTCTGACCAAAGAAATGAGTGTGTACATCACAGGAAAAGATGTTGCATCAACTCTCTGGAAAAAAACACACACACCAAAACCACCGTCTGTCTCCGGTATCAATCTGTTTCTTGGTGACTTAAAAGCTACTTAGATCAGAAAGCTTCTTTGCAAGTCTAGATGGTACTTAAAAAAAATGAACCGTGCAAGATTAGTTTAATTTTGTTATAATCTGGGTGGTACACAATCTCATCGCCAATCTTGCTAACATAAACACTTGGGTGGGATTATTTTAGTCAAACTGGCTTCAATTAGGTTTCAACTGGGAATGAATAAAATATTTTAGATGGATTTAATTTCTTTTTGATTTTTCTCAAAATCGTAATTAATGAAAAACAATTTTTGTTTTTCTCAAATTTACTAACATGCCCAAAGAGCAAAGGACACAAATCAAATACTGAACCAAAAGGATGTTCTATCTAGCATCCTGTGTTGACTCTGGAGCTGTCGGTATGTTTTTATTCTCTACCCATGTTGTGTAAAATACCGCAACACTGCGTAGGTGGGAGCAATATTGAGAGCTGCATCTCTTTGTGGTTTTTCCATCACTGATGGGGTTTGTTTCTTTTCCTTTTTCTGGTGACATGTGTAGCTACCACATGGTTTAACTTTGCAGAACAAGAGTCTGGGCCAGGCAGGCACCTGGAATTTTGTAGTCAGCTACAATGTATTGCTGTGGAACACAAAAATGATGGTCATCACCCAGGATGCAGACATTTTTGTACCAGAAGAAGAGTCCTAGGATATCAAGAACACTAACAGCAAAATCCTCCAGCTCCCACAAAGTATCACCCTACACTCCTGACTGTGATGTTCATCACTGTACATTTTCTGTACATGCTCATCTCTGTAGTCTGCCTGCAGATCACTAGATGCATCTGTTACGGTGCAATCCTGTCTGGTCTTGGACTGGCAGAGTGACTGCTTTGCTGGTCTAGGGTGTCACAAATGTGCTGTAAGGCACGTTTGCATCACCTGGCAAGTAGGCAATGCTGGGACCGAGGCTGGCGCCGCTCTGTTTGCCCTGCCTTTGATGCTGCACCCGCCCGGGAAGGTAAGTTCCCCACTGAGTAGCAGAGGGGCAGGTGAAATGGGGCATTCGGGGGGGGGGATTGGTCAGCTGGGCCTGGGAAGGGGGAGGGATTGGCAGCGAAGGCTACGCCGAAATCCTATCCACCTTCCTGGGTCTGACCGCTGCTACATGGGGCTCTCGGACTTGTGCCAGCAAAATAGCTGGCACACCGGCTGGGGCTTTATCCAGGGGAAGGGAACGTTTGGGAACAAACTTCCCTTCCCTCCAGGTGACCTCCCGCCTGCCTGCTTTGTGCCATGGATGCAGCGGAGGCTGCACCAGCCTCGCTGCATCCCAGGGCGCAAAGTTAGACAGGATTGGGCTGTTAATGTTCTCCATATTAGTAATATAGCTGGTGTCCTGCATGCAGGCCAAACAAGCCCAGGGAGAGGGCAGAAAAGGCTGTCTACAGATGGGAGGGAGGCTATGTTGTGCAGGAAAACATTGCGGTTGTTCAGGTTGTCCTCCTCCCCACCCAAAACCAAAAGCTGTGGGAACCAAAAGCTGCTCATGCACGCTGTCCTCATAATACCTGCAGCAGAGAGCAGCAGTGAGGTCTTAGCTAACTGGAGCTAGAAGCTAGGAAGTTAAAAGTACAGAGAGATGGGGGAGCAGGAAGCAGGCAAAGGGAGGAGAAGAGCAAATGACTTTTGTTTTCAACTCAGTGCACATCATTGCTCCCTTCCTAATTTTTAGCATTTTTATGTTGGTCTATTTTCCCATATAGTATTTTTGATTTTGATTTAAATTGTGTTTGATTATATAAGCTGCCCCTCCTTCTTGTTGCAGAAAAGCAGATTAGCAAATTTTTGAAATATATATAATATAATCCTAATCGAGGGCTGAGAGGGCGGCCTACTCCCCAAGCGCCAGCTAAGGACGAAAGAGAAGAAGAAGAATCGAGGGCATTAATTTCCCCACCCCAAATTCTAAACAAGAACATCATCGAAAAAACATGCATTAAATATTTTGAGTAAAATGGACCTGAACTTTGGATTTGTTTTCATTTTTACCTAGGAAAACAATTTGTGCCTTCTCTGAATCACAAACCATATTTGAAAAACAGGGACCTTTGCAAAGGGGGAAGGTTTGTGAATGGGTTCGTGTTGACCAAAATACAGCACAAATCCCAGTTGCACATATAGAATTGTTGTATGCATCAGAGGGCTCATGGCAGTAGACTAGGAACTACAGAAAGGTGACTAGCTGCTAGCCCTGTTGCTTTCAGTGGGACTTAAAATACTTCACTTCCGCTGAATCGAGTCCATCAACAAAGATCCTGAACCTGAAAAAAAGCAAGAGCTGGTACCTGATCATATTGTTCTTGTGTAACAGTGCCTGATTTGTCTTCATCGACTGCCTGGAATCTCTGCAGCGTCTCTAGCAACTCCATCACCGAAGGCACTGGCCAAGGCTGAGAAGCTGCTTGTAAGAACTTGCGCCAGTCCACAAAGTCTGAGGTCACAGTTAGCAATGATGCCAGGTTTTGTAACTATGGTATAAAATGGCAAACATCAGATGAACGCAGTTCTCTTGACAGCGAAAAGCAGAGGAATAGATGGTTAAGGACAGAACAATGTTACATAATTGGAAGGACTGTGTCACTCACTGGCGTCGCTGGAGGTGGGGCGGAAATCTAAGTTCTGCAGCTTTCCGCCCCACCGTTACTCTCCAGTACGAGGTGCCCCGCCCCCCTTGTCGTAGGAACCCATCAGCGGAGAGAAAGCAACGCGCAGGAGAGTCCCTGCATGTTGCTTTCTCTCCGCTGACGGGCTCCTACGACGAGGGGGCGGGGCACCTCGTACAGGAGAGTAACGGTGGGGCGGAAAGCTGCAGAACTTAGCTTTCCGCCCCCCCAGCGACGCCAGTGGTGTCACTTATCCTTTTTAACATGCTATCAATGACAACGCTGACAGGACTGATTATCACAATGATTATGGCACTTCCTCACAGACAGAAAACTGAAAAAGGACTGAAAGTCTAATTACATAAAGAGTCTGAAACAAGGCATTTTTATGCTTCTCGTTCACTCAGGGCCCAATCCTATCCAACTTTCCAGCGCTGATGCAGTCGTGCCAATGGTACGTGCGCTGCATCCTGCAGGGAGGGGGCAGTCATGTAGGCCTCCTGACGTTTGTTCCCTAACTTTGGGGCTGCACTGGTGCTGGAACATTGGGCCTTTAAAGTCTGTCTCACAATAGTGGTCTGTGCTTCAGCAGCAAGCAAACTAATAGCCCAATCCTATCCTTGGCTGGCCTGTAGCATGCAGCAGTGCTGGTGCGGCCTCCGCTGCATTCTGTGGGCTGGCAGGAGACCATGCTGTGCAGAGAGGTAAATAAAAAAAAACTTTTACTTACCTACTCCACCACACCATGGTCTCCAATAGGCCTACTCGTATCTCCACCAGCCCTTTGACTTGTACAAGTCTGAGTGGGCCCAAGGGGCCGTGTTAAGGCTGGGAAGGGAGCATAGGATATTGGTGGCACCGCTGCTGCCGATATCTGCCCTGTTCCAGCCCTTGGAATGCCCCCAGTCAGCCCCGATCCCTGCCCTGATCCTCCCCACTCCACTGACTTACCTTTGTCGGCGGGGCCCAGGCTTTGTGGCAGCAGCTCCGACTGGCCCAGCAGCACCGCAATCTTTGCGCTATCGCTGGCCTTTTACGACAATGGAATGCTTGTTCCACCGTTATAAAATGCCCATAGGACTGGATTATAAGTCACATCTCCAGCTGAACACAGGCACAAGAGTCTTCCCTCTCCATATCTTTCAACAAGCTTTGGATTTGAAGAGGGAGTGGCTTCCAGGGATGTGCCATACATACAAGAAAGCGCAGTGGCAGCCAATATATCTATGCAGTGCTTGCAAGAAGCAAGCTGTATTTGTTTACTAGTACTGTATTATGTATTTGGAGAAATTCCTCCTATGTTGTAAGCAAAATAAGAAAATCTCACCTTGTAAATAGGTGTGGCAATGTATTCTGAACTAGCAATTTAAAAAATTCAGTAGTTACAATGTGAATTGTATATCCAATCAACATGACAAGAGATCCAAGTTAAAAATTACAAGGGTTACAAGTATAGTAAATACCCACATCATAAATGGAGAGGTGCATCCAGGCATCAGGAAGCATGTTTGAGCCAAGATTCAAAGTTATCAGATCATAAATAATGTCAATGAACATTTTACTTAGAATTAAGCCTAGGCAAAGAAGAAAAAAGAGAAAAAAAAACATGTCACTATAGAATTCATATGAACCATTTAAACATTCATCATATTTTCACTTCCTGATTTAGCATATCAAAATATCTCTCCAGAATTTATTTCCTAATTAGGAGCACAATATTTGTAATTTACTCTATAGTTCCACACTGTTTAATGGCTTCAGATCCATCACATGCTATGTGAATGCATCCACCGATCAACTATAAATTCAATATGAAAGTAATTCATAAACTTCTGACTAGTACTGGGAAAAAACTCACTTTTGATCTGAAGCTTTGGCATACTGAGATAAAGAAGTATTTTTTTCTTATTGTTTCCTGTTTTGTTTTTCCTTTTCATCTGATTCATCACAGATGTGGAAACCCAAGATAGGGATTTGTAGGAAATTTGTGGAAATGAAGGGTAGAAATTGATCAGGCTAAGGTTACAATCCTAGGGAAATTTACTTGGGAGTGAAACTCATTGAAAGTGGTACTTACTCCCACCTTCCAAGTGAATGTGTGGAGGGTTTGCTTGCCTGTGTACATGTTGTTTCTTGTGGATATTGGGCCAATGCATTGCTTGAGTGACAAAAGTGACAGCTCTGGATAGAACTGGCTGGCTAGCCCTGCTTCTGGAACCTGTATTCTTTCTTCTTGATTATGGATATACAGTACACACATTACATTAGCAGCACAATCCTATACACTTTTACTTAGAATTAAGTCCCACTGTGTGCAATGGGGCTTACTCACAGGTAAATGTGTGCATAGGATTCCAGCCTAAGTCCCTACTTAAGGTGAATGCATTGACTAACTATGAGGCAACGTGCGACAGTGCTGCAAGTGCAATGGGAGCTGAAAAGGCTGTCCGTAGCACCCATTCACGTAGCAAGGAGAACTGGACCAAGAAATGGTTCCAATCAGAAATGTGGGCTAAGGCAGGTAGGACAAAATTGTTGCAGACAACTGGCTCCTCACATCTTTATATATGCATACGCTTACCAGATCGTCAACCGGGACGGAGCGATCTCCCCTTAAGGGGGTGGTGCGCGGGGGGCCAGAACGCGTTGCGTTCTGGCCCCCCCCGCACCCCACCCCCTTAAGGGGAGATCGCTCCATCCTGGTCGACGATCTGGTAAGCGTATATATGCACAGCAGTAAGTTCTGAAGCTGCCTTACACTGAGTCAAACCATTGAACCATCTAGCTAAGCCCTGTCCATTCTGATTGGCAAACACTGCCTGATGGGCTGTTTGGCATGGTGGACCAAAAATGGGGGAGGCCTGAGTCACTTTAAGGATGTTATTATTTGGGGAAGTTACTTTTGAAAGCCAACGGTGCATAAAAAGTGTGGATCTTTAGAGGAACTACAATATACCAATCCCTGATTTTGTGTTATGCCAATAAAGGTACTTATTATTATCAATATATCAAACTCTAGGTAAAGAATGTAATCCCATGCCTAAGCTAAAACAAAGAAGTCTCTATTGAGCACTGCTTTCAGAAACTACAGACAGATGCATAGCGAAGCAGCTTACATAAAGATAGCTTATGAAAAGAAAATATGCATCCTTTAATGATGAGTTTAGATTGATTCATATTGATTAAAAAGAGGTACAATCAAGATGGTACCCTTTTTGATACAGCACACAACTTGTTTGGTGTCAAAGAGACACAATTCAATCAGATGATGGGGCCTTAAACAAAGTTGTATCTGCCATCACAGCTTGTGATTCACCAAGCTAAGCGTTATCCACCTGCCACATCTCATCATGGTGGCCTGCCAGAAGCTCAGTGAACTTCTGGTTTTTGCTGCCTGGCTGCGACTGCAAAAGTGACAATACGGTTGTCCAGTACTAGGCAGGTTCCAATGCATATCTAGCGGGCTGCATTTGGATTGGTAGCGGGCTGCATTTGGATTGGATTGATTTGGACAATTTGTGCCTGGTCTAGGAATAGAAAGTAACATGATCGATATCTGGCCTATTGAGCATTTCCCCCAAGAAAGATCCCTGTTTCCTTCTATCCCAGAAGAGCTGGTACACAGGTAAGTTACTATGTGTGGCAGCAAAGGTTAGGGAGAAACCTTTGGTTGGTCAAAAAGAGTTTGCATGGCATGTGGGCGTTACATCAGCTACCATGCTTTTGCCAATGTCATGATTGACATTGTCATGATCATGCCAATGTCATGAACAATGATTACCTGTTTTGGACCAGTTTAAGCCTTGGGGGGTGTATTGATAATTCATGGTATACATGTGCTGTAGTTGAATAAATAACAAATTACAGAGACGACCCAATATGTCGTGGGGCAAATGAGACAGGATGACCCTTTCATGTCAGCAATGGTCTTTAAAGCACTAGGTTAGGCTCAGTTCGCACAAACTGCCACATCTCTACAGCATTTCCTGAATAAGTCCTAGACATGCTGCGGCACATGCCAAACTTGAAAATCATCTGCATTTACCATGCCCACTGATCTTCCATTTTTCATCAGACTTGTAACAGCACATGTGAGTAAATTTAAGTTAGCACTAAATGCTGCATGGACCCACTCAATCCCTTTATGCTATACACTCATCCGGCTGTATGATTTGGCCTTCAGCAAGTTTCAATTACAAGCACTAAACAATATGTAAAGTATTGATTGATTCTCAGTATTGAAGGGGTTTGAGAGGCAATGATTATCACTGATTGGGTACCATTACTGCTAAGCTACAAAAATACTACTCAACTTTCACGTGTTACCTAGTTCATGGAAGATTTAGTAATTTTTTTTAAGAAGTATTAACATCCCTTGACTACAGTTGAAAGTGTACATGCACATAATCACCAACCAGTATTTCTCTAGCTGTTCCTTATTTTTAATATTAAGCAAGATCCTGTCCCCCTTGTGTGTTTGGGCAAGGGGGGGGGATAAAGCATTGATGCATGAATACCCGTGCAAATGGTACCCCATATTATCTTCCCTAACTGCTGAGTTCCAGATACCAAGCGATGACCCTAAGTGTGGAGTCTGTCCTCTATTCCCACTAGTTGATGCATGGTGACTTTGTGAGTGATGGCTACTTTTAGCAAGCTTTACTTGGTCAGCTAGTTAGAAATCAAACTAGGCATGCATTTGTTAGATAGCAGAATTCTACATCTACAGTTGCCACTACAATTGTGAAAGCATCAAGGAACTAAAGAAGATGGTGCATGAACTGAGATACCTTCTAGTGCCAGCCACATTTAGAGGTGTTTTATCCAGCATACAGGGCTGATATGGCATATAAGGGAGAGAGACAGAATCCTCAATTTGTTTTTACCACATATTCCATGTGACTTTCTTCACCCTTCTGCAATTTCTGCTGCATTAAAATGGTCTCTGAAGTCCCATTTCTTCTTTTCAATGATAATTCAGCTTACTGGTATGAAGGCATCATCTTGATAATAGCTACTGATAAGAGGACTTCTGTTACCAACACTGCCATAGGCAGTGGTGAAAAATTACTTTGAAAGGAAAAAAAAAAAGAACTGCCACCTGTTGCCGCTGTACCAATAATAAACCTTTTGAAAAATTGTCCCAATATCCCCCCCACTCTTTATTTCAGCTATCAATTTAGGGTAAAGGAATTTTCTTACCTGTAAATTTTGGGGAGAAAAAGGGTGGCATTCCTGAACCTTTGGGAAGCCCCCATGTAGTCGGAGGCAGGGTCTGCTAGTTTCTCTGGTAGAGGAAGGAGGGAATTCCTGAACATTCAGGTTACATCCAACTAGCAATGTTCCAGGGCGGTGGCGATTCTCGGGGGGGGGGGCCCGATGCGACGCCCCCACGTGACCCGGGTGTGACATCAGCTTGCCGCGCGCACCCAGCGCGGCTCCAATCACGCTCCCCGCCATTTTACTAGGTATTTTGGAGCCGAACGAGCTCCAGGGCGGGAGGGCCCAGCACCAAGACGAACGATGGAGAAGACTCTTCCTGGAGGCAAGTACGCCCCTTCTCCGCAATGTGCGCCCGCTGCCTTGGGACTCACGGCCCCCCGCCCTGGGGCCCACGGCCCCCCCACCCCTACCCTGACGACGCTTCTGTTCCAGGGCGGGGCCCCAGGTGAGAAGAAGCTAAGGCTTCCAAACTGTCTGTAGTATCTGCCTACCAAAGGTGGTGTTGGCTGAAGAAAAACAATCTACCTTTGCTGCCAGGCAAATGTGTGCACAGAGAACTAAGCTGCTGCCCTACAAATTTCCACCAGGGATGAATGACCCCAAAAGGTCACAGAAGTAGCTGCCCTCCTGAGAGAACGTGCTGTAAATCCTGTGGATCTGTTTGCCAACTCAATGTAAATGCAGAGCTTGGCTGAAATGGACATCAAGCAAAATGAAGGCAGGACCAACTCATAACACTAGTGGAACACAGACCACTAGCCACCAGATCACTTTCAACCAATCTCTAGCTAAAGGAGCAAAAACGAAGAGAAAGAACTCAAAGAAAAATACTGCATTTGGGCTCGCCGCCCCAATGGTCAACGTCCGCTCTTTTGCTGAGGTAGGGCCGGACTGGGGAAATGGTCAGCCTCTCGCAAAGAGAAAGTGTTTACAACGGTTGACTCTACCTTGAGCTGGCGTGAGGCATTCCCATATAGTTAGGAATGCACCCTTCCTCTGCCAGGAAACAAGAAGACCTCTAGCTCTGACACCTGCTGTGTCCAGGTGATGGCCACTAAGAATAGGGTTTTCAGCATCCACTCCTTCAAAGATATTTTAACCATGGACTCCAAGGCATGCTCCATCAGAGCTGAGCTGTGAGGACCCAATTAAGGTTCCAGCTAAGAAACCTGTGCTCTACAGGGCGATTGATCAAGGCTATGTCCTTCAAGATGTACAATGTCCAAAGCAGAGGCGAAACAAGGGTGGAGCGAAGGCAAGCAGTTCTGCAAGACTCCGTTACACTGGAGTCAGCGGCCCCTCCCCCTTGCTGTTGGAGCCATTCCAGCAGCAACAGGGGAGTGTCCTGCGTGTTGCCTTTGCAGCCAGAATGGCTCCAACAG
Organism: Plestiodon gilberti rubricaudatus; assembly: GCA_026170595.1. Classification (NCBI taxonomy): domain Eukaryota; kingdom Metazoa; phylum Chordata; class Lepidosauria; order Squamata; family Scincidae; genus Plestiodon; species Plestiodon gilberti. The sequence goes on along the minus strand of JANXHW010000002.1, from coordinate 17,447,900 downwards.
CAAGGGGGAGGGGCCGCTGACTCCAGTGTAACGGAGTCTTGCAGAACTACTTGCCTTCGCTCCACCCTTGTTACGCCTCCGGTCCAAAGGGTTGGGTGCAAAATCCTTCTTTGTGCACTGCTGCAGAAAGCCTTTCCAGGTGCTGTTATAGACCTTCTGAGTGAACAGACATCTAGATACCAATAGTGCACTCCAACAGTAACTTATCAGAATCACTTCAACTTTTCAACCAGCCCCGCTCAGCCTCCATGCTGTCAGATGGAACACATGTGGTTGGGAGTGCATAACTGACCCCTGAGACAACAGGTCCTCCTGCACTGCAAAGGGAGCCGCAGTCTTGGCCACCTTGGAGCAACGAAGACACTGAACTTTCTGAGCATCCTGGAAATCAAGGCTATGGGCAGGAAAGCATACAGCAGCCCTTGAGGCCAGGTCTTCTCCAACGTGAACTCCCTCTCCACACAATACGCCATGATCAACAGTGCTTGGTAGTTTGCTCTTGTTGCAAAAACGTTCATCATCAGTGTTCTGAAGCAATGCATTACCCTCTGGGAGGAATATGGGTGGAGCCTCCACTCGGATTCTTGTAATGGCTTGCACCTGAGCCAGTTTGCCACTGTGCTGGATGTCCCCAACAAGGTATTCTGCCTTGATCAACGCCAGGCTGCATGCTTCCTTATGAAGGGCCTTGGAATGTGTCCCTTTTTGGCAGCTTATGTAGGTGTTTGCCAATGTGTTTTTTGTCCGTATGAACACATAGGAATGTTCTATTCAGTCATGGAATGGTAGAAAGGCCAAACTGATTGCCCTGAGCTTGAGTGACCAGATACTTCTCCTGGCTTCAGAGCTGGACCATGTGCTCTGTGCCAGATGCTCCTCTATGTGAGCTCACCAGCCTAGTAGGTTAATGACATCAGCGCAACATCTGTTCTAGTGACTGCTTGCCGGTGTTTCTTCTGCATTGATTTAGATTATGCACACTTTCGGGCCAAAGAACTGTTTATTCATTTCTTTTGCTTTGTGAACTTCTTTGTTGAAAACAGTAAGTAATTATTCTTAATAATAAACATTTAATATACAGTATATTTATTTAGCTGTATAAACTGCTTTGCGAGCTATTTTTTTGTTGTATAGCAGTATATACATATTCAGTCATGGAATGGTAGAAATGGAATGGACTCTCTGGAGAAGACTCTGATGCTGGGAAAGATTGAAGGCAAAAGTTTGAGAAGGGGAAGGCAAAGGATGAGATGGTTAGACAGCATCACCGATGCAACGAACATGAAAATGAGCGAACTCAGGAAGATAGTGGAGGACAGGAAGGCCTGGCGGGATATGGTTCATGGGATCACGAAGGGTCGGACACGACTTAACGACTGAACAACAACAACATATACATATATACATAAGCATATATTCATAGTAATAATAATATTTGCTGACTATTTTAATTATAAGTTACTGGAAAACTTTCAACAAATTTCCTGTCCCTTCTATTAACAAGATCCTTTATGAAAAGCAACAGAATTGTTATTGGGTTTAATGGTATGACACATCCTGTTATGCCCTTAATCTCTTTAATTATTTTTCTCCAGAATGTTCTCACTTTTAACGTCCTTTAAAATCAACAGTTTCTTCCCCCCTCTCCAAAATCTGTTAAGTGTGAGCCACATATTGTTTCACTGGGGTCATATGCCATTTGTGGATAACCATGTGATTTTCTTACATTTAGGGCCCAATCCTATCCAACTTCCAGGGCTGATGCTGCCACAATGCAGCCCTGAAGTAAGGGAACAAATGTTTCTTTACCTTGAGGAGGCCTCCGTGACTGCCCACCACCACCACCACAGGATGCAGCGCATGTTGTGTTGGCATGGCTGCATCAGCGCTGGAAAGTTGGATAAGATTGAGTCCTTAGTCAATATTGAAGTTTTACTGGGGGAAAACATTTTTTTGAAATTTCATCTGGTGGTATCATTTGAAGATCTTGTTTCATACCTGTCTACATTGCTCTGCAATTTCCCTAAACTTAACAAGACACAACAATATTTAGGCAATAGGCCTTTTATGCTTTTTAGACCACACTTGCATGTTTGTGTTTCAGACTTTTGCCTGGCCTAGATCTGACACTCTTTTTTTGTAATTGGAAGGTCCATGGGGGCTAGAAGTAATTCCAGGGGGGCTAAAATGCCTTCCACTTTTCTAGCTTATAAATTGTATTTGCTTCTTTACCTAGTGTTTAATAAATAAATAATTACTTTTTTCTGACTTCAAAGGGGGAACTGTGATAGCCTATTGAAAACAAACAAACAAACAAGAGAGGGTCTTGTGGCACATTTATTTTAGCATAAGCTTTTGTGGACCTGAGCCTCTTCATCAGATACTTGAAGTGTTAATCTCGGTTGACAGGTGTAAAGGTACGTGGGGATAGAGAAAAAGAAAGGAAAAAAGTGGTAAGCTGTGGGATCAAAGGGCTTAAATGTATGAGATAAACCCAGTGATAATTTACATCAGCAGTAATTGGTGATACTCAGTCTTCCTGGTTGAACTAACAGTTCGATCCTATGCATGTCTACTCAGAAGTCAGCCCCATTGCGTCCAATGGGGCTTGCTCCCATGAAAGTGTGTATAGTGTGTGCTCCCATGAAAGTGTGGCCCAAGTTACCTTGCACATGTAATGAGATAGGAATTCGCTATCTTTGTCCAAGCCCAAGGGAATAGAATCAAACCTCCTGATTAATTCTAATTCAGCACTTTCACACTGAAGTGTCCCTTTGCTGTAAAATAGTGACTTTCCGGTCAGCAGGAGAGCGTCCTGGTAATTGAAATGTTCTCTTATTGTAGAGCGGAAACTTTCATGGCCAGGTATAATCTTACAAGATACAGGATATATGGGTAAAGATGCCATGTGTTGAAAGCCAAGAATGCAATTAAAAATATTTAAAAACACTGGATCACAGATCTTTTTTTCAAAACAAGTTTCTTCAAAACAAGTTTACTTCAAACTTCAAAACAAGTTTAAAAAACAAGTTAAAAAACTGCAAACAAGGAATAAAATGCATTTAAAATCCGAGGCTTGAGATTGTGCAAAAACTGTGCTTTGCTCTCAGCTTCTAAACTGTGTGTTTGCGCTGCTGACTTGTCATCATACAGTCTTTGTGATTGCACCTAGAGAAGGTTCCTAGTCTGGAACGAAACGTTGGGTTTTTTGCACAATCTCAAGCCTCGGATTTTAAATGCATTTTATTCCTTGTTTGCAGCTTTTTAACTTGTTTTTTAAACTTGTTTTGAAGATCTGTGATCCAGTGTTTTTAAATATTTTTAATTGCATTCTTGGCTTTCAACACATGGCATCTTTACCCATATATCCTGTATCTTGTAAGGTTCTCTTATTGTTTTCTGAAGATTGCCATTTTTGTGTCACGTTTGTCTCCATTTATTCTTTGGTACAGACATTGATAAGTTTGTCTTATGCAGACAGCGGAAGGGCAGTGCTGGCAGGATTTGTTTTCATGCACGCTACTAAAATTGTTTGTGAAGACAAACTGGAGCATGTTGCATATCTAATAACTTCCAAATGAACTTTCCCTGTCCCACTCGGAGTCTGATGAACAATCTGATCTCTCGGGGCTAACCGGCCACTGGCCAGCTTGCAGTTTTCTGTTCCTCATCCAAGAAATATTCCACAACTGAATTGCCTCCTGGGGGTCAAACTTTTTGATGTCTGGTGAATTCATCTGAATGATCATGAGGTCCGTCATGCTTTCAGTCATTAGTTTTGAACGTAGCTGCATCATGGACAGTTTCATCTGACAGAAGCCACGTGCTGCTTCATCTGAGCTTGCAGGCAGAGTCAGGACCAGATCTACTAGTGTCAAAATGTTTGGATATTTATGAGAATAATCTGTGTTCACCGAATCCCATGTTAAACTTCGGATGGCACTCTGATATCTATAAAGAATAATTGTTGGGATTAAATTAGACTTTGCTAACAACAGCTCTCAAATGCATCAAAAGAAATGCATTTAAATTTCAGTGAGCTTGAGTTTATACCAGCCTGTTGATTACCTATCATATAGTTCTGCTTTCAGCATATTCCATTCAGTTTCAACTTCATCAACCTTCACGCTGGCACATTCTAGAACTGGCTCATAATACTTAGTCAGGACAGACACTTCAATCTCACCAAATTCTGCAAGAGTTTCAACATTCCGTCAGTGAAACAAAAGTTCTTTCAGAATTTTCAGAAATGTTGTTTATATTGTTCCACATGGGTACCTTGTTTGATTTTGTCTGGCCACAGCTTAAAACTTCCAATAGTGCTTGCTCTCAACACTTCTTCACTAGCATCACAAAAACAATCACGCAGTTGGTTCACAAGACTGCTTAATAATTCTATCCGGACTGCTGATATATTGCCATCTCCTAGAAGCTGGAAACCATGGAAGTGTGTGATACTCTCCACCAACCGCTCCCTTGGACCTGATCTGGAAAATACCACATTTAAGAAATATACTACGTGTCTTTGATTCTCATACAACTGATAGGGCATATATTATTTGTGAAGTATACACAACCTTGCTTGATACATTTGGAGCGTTTCCATTGTTGACTGAATGGTTGCAAACACATCTGCAATGGAAGAGTTTTGATCTTGGGCAACGCGAGATAGAATGTTGAGGACATTAATGACGTCCAACAAGAAGTGGAAAAACTTAACGATGTCTGTTTTCAGAAGAAGTTTTAGAAAGTCTTTGGCTTTCTGATGATTGAAGGAACATGGCTCTTCTTGTATCTGGAACTCAGCAATAAAAACAATTCAGTAAAACATTGATAAAAATACACTAAGTATTTTTTTCTCAATATGTGATTTTAAAGAGTATTTACCTTACTCATGTGTAGAACAATAGCAGGGTATCCTTTAAGAAGGATCTGAAGAGCTGTCTGTAGGCGGAGGAGCCATCGAGAACCTCCAATCCGAGAAGGAATTGCTGGTCTCAATTTGAGAGCTTCATACGCTAGCTTGAGAGTACTCTTATTCAGTGGCGAGTTATGATAAAAATAGTACATATTTTGCAAGAGATCAGTTAGAATAGTATATAGCTGAGTATTCTTCAGTGCTGCCTTGTAAGTCATTTCAAGGTGATGTACAAGACAATGCACACTCTGAATGCGTGGCTGGATTTCCTTCAAAAGTTTAGCCACCCCATTGTTTTGTCCTACCATAACATCTGTGCCATTACTTCCAAAGCCAACTAGTTTCCTTGCCCAATCTTGGCTTGGCAAATTAACCTGCAGATTGGTCTGTAATGTTTTCAAAATGGCATTTTTCACAGCTGAAGCATCAAATTTGTCTACTGACTGAACCCCGACAATCTGGCAATGAACTTTCCCTTGAAACGCAAAGCGTACATAAACAAGGGCAGATTCTGTGATGCCATTGTCTGTAACACCGTCACTAATGAGTGAGAAAAATTTGCATTTTTCTAATTTCTCTTTCAAGGCTCTTCGCTCCACTTCAGCAATAAAATGAATAAAGATTCTTGCTGCCTTGACATTTCTAAATATAGAACCGATATCCACCCCCTTCATATCATCCAGCTTGCACATCCAGTCCAGGTCCGTGAAGGGGCGTCCAGTTTTGGCAATGGCGTGGCATGTTCTAAAAAGGTTTTCTATTCTTCCTAAGGTTGCTTTACTCATGTTCTTTAACATCTGGTCAGTGGTTGCTGTGTCTGGGGTAGAACTACTGGCTGCTTCCATGCAGGTAGCCCAGGCATGTGCTTCACTGTTGTGGTGCATGTTGAGCAAATCAAGTCTAAAGTCATCAGTTCCAGAACAAAAATTGTGTGTACGCTCTCCTAAATCCACATTATGTTTCCGACACAAAGCGCAGTACATTGTACCTCTTTCACGGTCATGCTTTAGCCAAGAGTACATTGACAGCCATTTATCTGGGAACTGATCATGCTTCTTTGATTGATTTTGATTTTTGCCTGGAGTTAGATTCTTGCTTTTAAATTGCTTCAGCGCTGCTATGGCTATAAATATTTTAAATACAACTCAGTATACACAACCTTGTTTGATCATTACACTTACATTTTCACTTTGATTTTTTTCCCCTTATCACTGCTACGTATTATTTTAAACTACAACATGAACTGTACATTTCTACTGCAGCAAAGGAAAGCTAAATGCTGTATCTTGTATAAATGACATGCCCTGAGCACATCTGCATAAGATGACTTTTTTTTTTTCTACACATTTCTTATCATTTTGCCTAATTTTTCTAGTCTTGAGAAGGGATACAGATCTATGCAAAGTATAGTTCAAGCGTTAAAGGTAAAGGTATCCCCTGACAATTAAGTCCAGTTGTGTCCGACTCAAGGGAGTGGTGCTCATCCCCATTTCAAAGCCGAAGAGCCAGTGTTGTCTGAAGAGGCCTCCGTGGTCATGTGGCCGGCATGACTCTCCTTGCCGCAGCGCGTAGCATGCGGCTGGAACACGGAGCGCTGTTTACCTTCCCGCAAGCAGAACCTATTTATCTACTCGCATTAACATGCTTTAGAACTGCTAGGTTGGCAGGAGCTGGCCAAGCAATGAGAGCTCACCCCGTCGCGGATTCGAACTGCCGACCTTTCGATCGACAGCTCATGGTTCAGCGGTTTAACCCACTGCGCCACCCGCTGGCCCACTTTAAACCTTAAAGGTAAAGGTATCCCCTGACAATTAAGTCCAGTTGTGTCCGACTCTAGGGTGTGGTGCTCATCTCCATTTCAAAGCCGAAGAGCCAGCGTTGTCCAAAGCCGCCTCCGTGGTCATGTGGCCGGCATGACTCTCCTTGCCGCAGCGCGTAGCATGCAGTTGGAACACGGAGCGCTGTTTACCTTCCCGCAAGCAGAATCTATTTATCTACTCGCATTAACATGCTTTGGAACTGCTAGGTTGGCAGGATCTGGCCAAGCAGCGAGCGCTCACCCCGTCGCAGGAATCGAACTGCTGACCTTTTGATCGACAGCTCATGGTTCAGCGGTTTAACCAGCTGCGCCACCCGCTGGCCTACTTTAAACCTTACTTGCAACTAAAAGTAATCAGAATGCGAGTGACTTCTACTTAGGAAGCCCTGGAAATAAAGTAAAGCATGAACTGGTAGTCTTGAAGATTGTTACCTGTAGTGGCGTCGCCAGGCGCCCCCGCATCTGGGGCGGACCCCGCAAAGCCCCCAATAAAACTGTCAAAACCCGAAACCTATTTTTGACAGTTTTATTGCCTTTTTTTTTCTTTTTCGCCGTTTTAAGTCTAAAAAACGGGTATTTTAAAAAGTATGTATGATTTGCCGGCACTTAACATGTAGAGGACGTTCCCTCGACGATGTTCTTCCTGCTCCCGGTCGCAGCTCCTCCGTGCGCCCGGGCGCGGGACTCTGTACCGCCCCCAGCAGCACTTTCCGTAGTTTGCGCATGCGCAGACCCACGACGTCTCCAGGGGCGCTCCAGGAAGTTTGCGCATGCCCAGAATGTCCCTGGAGACTCCGTGGGTCTGCGCATGCGCAAACTACGGAAAGTGCTGCTGGGGGCGGTACAGAGTCCCGCGCCCGGGCGCACGGAGGAGCTGCGCCCGGGAGCAGGAAGAACATCGTTGAGGGAACATCCTATACAAGTTAAGTGCCGGCAAATCATACATACTTTTTAAAATACCCGTTTTTTAGACTTAAAATCAGCGAAAAATCGGCGAAAAAAGAAAAAAATGCAAAAAAACCACGGAACTTGGGGAGGCTCCCGCCCCCCCTGGAGCCTCTCCACCCCTACGCCCTGGGGTCCACCGCCCCACCGCCCCAGATCAGCCTACGCCCCTGGTTACCTGAAAGTAAGTTTTGCAGCTATCAGCAAATGTCATCCTTTCTTGGCTTGGGACATGAATTTCAGCTACTTGTAATGCATTATGTCTCCCAAATTCCTCTCAGACCCCAGTTTCAGTATGAGCGAGTGAAGATCTTTCCTCCCATCCACCCACCCATTTATCTGACACTGGTTGACCCATTTATCTAATTGCAGCTCTGACACTGGTTGCTGCTACTCCAACAATTGCAGCAACAATGGTGGTGTCTCTTTCCCTTTCGCCCGTCTCTCTCTGGCCTTCCTCCACCTCATCACATCTGGAACACAGGGGAATGTAGTTTTCTCAGGGCACATGATCATGCCAGGTGCCCCAGGAAAACCACATTTCCCAGCATACAAGGGAGTATGGGTAGAAAGAGGAAATTTTATCCTTGTTTCCTTCTTGCCACAGTGGGCACAGCAGCCACCATGGAGTAGGAAAGGAGAGAGAGAGAGAGAGAGAGAGAGAGAGAGAGAGAGAGAGAGAGAGAGAGAGAGAATCCTTAGCCAAGACCAACTGCAAGATACCACCTGTTTGGAAAACTCATGGAGAAAGGGAGTTGAGGGCTCATAGGAATAGTGTAACAAGCACAAGCACAGTTAGAACTTTCAGGATTTTTTTTTCTGTTCGTTTTTAATTGCCGGTCCCAATGTAAATAAGCCTAAGCACGCTTGCCCATTCTACTGCAATCAAGCTAATCCAATTACAAGGAAACGTGTTTCTAATATCATACAGTCTGATGCTAAACTATGGGTGGATTTGAAGACAAAACAATAAAGGAGAAACAAAAATGAGAGTACTGTATTCATTCTTAGTATGTGTTCTGTAAAAAAAACAAAACACAACCAGAATGATTGAATGATTGGCCAACTGAATTGTCCTGGGACAAATGTTGATTCAGAGAGTCAACGTTCCACTTTCTGTACAAATGTTCTTTCATGTAGTAAGAATCACTAATGAAGTTGTTGGTCTCTTAAGCAAATATGGTGTTTTCCACGGAGCTCGTTGAGCTTCTGTATGAGATCTAATCTTCTCTTTGTGACTAAAAGTACTCAGAAGCCACAAATATTAGCTTACTTCTCTGAGTCAAAATACTATTCCGCATATAGCAAAGAAGTTTCCTTCTATGGTTTCCATTTTTTCTGCTGACTTCCTATATGATACTACCCTAGCAGAGCTCTATGAAGCTTTTTTCTTGCTTATGTTGATGCAATACTTCTATGAGGGTGATCAGCAAGAGCAGAGGCATTGCTGGAGTGGGGTGGTGGTGGTACTGTAAGTTCCGCACTGTTCCACTCCTCGGTACGAGGTGGCCCCGCCCCCTTGCCATCGGAGCCATTCCGTGCAGGGAAGGCAACGGGCAGGAGACCATGCCCATTGCCTTTGCCACACGGAATGGCTCTACGGCAAGGGGGCGGGGCCACCTCATAGCGAGGAGTAAACGGGGAGTGGAACGGTGCAGAACATACCGCCCCCCCCTCCAGCGACACCTCTGAGCAAGAGCATATCATGTTTCTAAATCAGAAACAGCCAACGGATTGATTAATTTCTCTTATTCCTAATTCAGATGGTGCAGCAAGAGTATTGTATTCCATGTCTAGCTGTAAGTGACCATGGAGGAATATAGCATTTATTCAACTAAATCAAAATATGAAATTTTATCAAGAGGTAGTAGGAAAGAAATGAAAAATAGAGCAAGACTGTGACTGCGAGTGAGCATCTACCTGCCCCTTGAGAGTCCGCTATTGGATAGTTTGACCCTAAGTCATGTCACTTGCTTGAGAACTTTTGCTTCTTTGTATGTTTCATTGTGTGTATATGTCAGCACAATCTGACTTAACTTTTGTGCCGGTTTAACCAGCAGCGCAGCGAGAACAGGAGGCCCCAGAACGGAAAAGGGATTAAAATTCCCTTTGACTTCCTCTTTTGGAGGGGATTTGAATCCCTTTTCCTTTCTGGGGCCTCCCGTTCTCGCTGCGCCGCTGGTTAAACCGGCACAAAAGTTAAGTCGGTTTGCGCTGTGTGTCATTTTTAGTAAAATAGCTTCCATTACATTAAACAATAGGTTAAATATAAATGTATCGATAATTCTGATATTGCAATCCTTTTAGAATCCTGAATTAAACAGGTTAGTAATTTTAAGAGAAAATGTACATGTTGACTGATCTATAGCATATTAAACATTTCCATGTAAGACTGCAAAACGTTTTAAACAAGCCTCGAAGACATATGTTCCAAATCAAAGGTACACACATTACTTAACATCTAGCAACTGTTTCACACATCATGCAACAACAAATCTGTATTTGTTGCTGTGTGCAGTTGAGAGGAAATTGCAGCAAACCCCTTCTCTCTGGCAACCATGTACACCGCCTTGAATAAAGTCGGAGGAGAAATCCAATGACCAGAAAGGCGGTACATAAATACTGTATATTATTAATTATTATTATTATTATTATTATTATTATACCTATATGATCCACCTTTGCTGCATCTTACACTTTATATTTCAGGGTGTACACTTAGGTTAGACAGTTCTAAGAGAACTGAAAAGGAATTTGTGAGTACATTCTCTTCCCATGGTGTAAGCACATTTCCTTTGTCCCACTCTTACAGCTGCTTAAACAGGTTTCTGGAACAAATACTAAAACCTGTTGAAGCAGGTGGATATCAGCATATACATTATGATAACAATCCCTCTTTCAAACCACTTTCAACTGTCTGGGAAAAAACCCCAACAATACTATAGTCTGTCTCCAGCCTTAAAAAATTCTAAATGTAAAGTAATGTGTAAAGCAGCTATATTTTAATGCTCCTCTTAGCCATAGCATAACCGTTTCTCAGTCCTGAAGGAGGTGCCATCACTACTGGCAAAAATGTAAAACTTTTAATAGGCTTACATTTTGAACAGGTAACTAATTTGCTTTTACAAATATACAAAGAATGAGTTTTCTTACCTTTTGGTGCCACTTGTAGAAATTGCTTATGAAGAGTGCTAAGCTGTGAAATAGTGAGAGTACCATTTGTAGCAGTCTCTACAGATGGAGGGCGAGGTGGAGGGAGAGGATCTGGAAATACTTTGATATCATTGTTAATGTAAAATTCTGTCCCTTCTAGAACCAGTTCATACTGGATTTTGGTAGATGCTTCAATATAGTGCCGGGCAACCTCAGTTAATTTGTCAACACTGTAAAGATATACATCAAACAAGGAGATGACTCTTGAGAATCTGAAAACTATAACGATATGTAAACAGAGCGGGGACGACGACGTTGCCCTCGCAGGTGCTATAATCATATCTAGTGGAGCCATTTGTGGACCTCAGTAACAAGCCTGTGCTAATAAATGGCCTAAGTATAGATACTGCAGGGGATAAGAAGGACCAATGGCTACTGAAATGGCTGTGCACAAGGCCCAAACTCAGCAACTGTGCCCCTTGCACCAGTAAGCCAGCCCCAAGTGCTGACTGTGCCAAAACTGCGTCTCACAGCACTTTGCTGTAGATCAGCATATTTCCAAGGGCTCTCACACATCAGTGAACTACAAAAAGCAAACCACATATCCCTCAGAGGATGTAAAACGGTTTTCATTACTGTCACTATGTGATGGTTATAAACTCTGCAACTGTCTTGTCTGCTGTAACTGCCTCCCAAATCTGCTACATCAAACCCACCCCCCACATGGAAACGTGCTTCAGATGTGATGGAGATATAGGAGAAACAGGAAGAGCAATGCCTTGTGCTTCCTGTTTCTCCATGCATCAAGAACAGACCATTCACATTTTCTTCTCCTTCTTCACTTGCCACAGGGAGTTGTGAAATTTGTCTCCTCATCAAACTTGGGAAGCAACAGTTGAGTTTCAGACGATGAACAAGTGTGGGAGGGGACAGGAAGTTTGAGCACTTGTGCTTTCTGTTCTCCCTGCATCTTTTCTGTCATGTTCATCAACATGTGAATGTCTTAAGCAAGGTCTTGTTGTCATAGGCAAACCCAAGGTCTATTTAAGGGTGAATATTCTATATTTCTACATTAACCATCAAGTCACTTCAAAAACCACCCACCCACATGTTTTCATTTAACCCATTTAACCCAATTTAACTTTCACAACAAATTACTACAACTTACAAAATTAAATGCCGAGGAGCTCGACATTTAACCACAAAACCCCGTCATAATCCACCTGCCACATTACTCACCCAATCTGCCTTTAGTAAGACAGACATAATTGTGGCCCTGCATTAGATATGATGCAAGGGAAATAAACCTTTCTTCCCACATGACTTCTATATCCTTTCTTGGACCGATTCGTTTATCAGGTCCATCTACTGTAATATGGAATCAATGCTGTGTCAAAATTAACCATCTGTTACCTAGACATTTCAGCCAGAAACCTCTCTCCAAGCCATTTTGCCATAGTCTTGTATGCTAGTTCGGCTTTTGATTGTAGATCTTCAGCGAAGGCTAGTGCTTTAACTTTTAACAGTTCAAGTCGAGATTTTGCAGCTTCCGCTGTTTAAAAAGTTGGTTTAGAATAAATAAAAATGAAAACATTCTGATATCAGTGACTAAGGTTAAGTTCAGTTCAGTTCAGTGACTAAGGTTAAGTTAAGCGTGGTTTAGGAGACAGGCAGCCTGATTCTGTGGCATTGCTTAAGCTGGAGAGATGCATACAAGGGCCATATGAGAACTCAAATGCTTAGCCATGCTTTGTTTTCTTTAATCTTGGTTATACAATATATCCATATACTTAAAACCATGGTTTAAGGATAAACAGTAAACATTATGTGAAATCATGGTATTAAGCATGGTTAAGCATTACATCTGCAGCAAGTAAACCATGGCTAAGAGCACAATCCTACCTAACTATACCTATCCCCATTCTGGGCCACTCTGCAGCGGCCCGGAGATCTACTCGGGGGAAGGGGATAATTGTCCCCTTCCCCCGGTGTAAACTGGGGAGATTTCCGCCAGCTATTTAGTTGGAGGAGGCCGTGTAACGGGCGTGCCGGCCAGCCGGCCAGGGATATGGCGGACGCCATCCCAGTCCCCTCCCGGGCCAGCACAGCCAATGGCCCCCCTCCTCACCGCCCAGACCACCCATGCGGCTGCCGGGGGATCCCTTACCTTCCTCCGGCAGCCACATGGAGATTCAGCGGCAGAGTAAGGGCTGCCGGTCTAGCGCCAGAGGCCCTTACTCTAGAGTCATTGCAAACGTGCCTTACGGCAATGCATGATTGCGCTGTTGGGCAGGATTGCGCTGTAAGATAGTCTTCCTACTTCCCTAGCCTCTCTGCTCACAAGGTGACATGCAGTTTCACCTGATCACTTCCTATATATTCTCCTCCAGGGATAGGGCTTAGTTCAGCAAGGCACATCGTGGCTGCAGTGTATGTTTTCACTCATGGGGCAACCCCCTCACATCTTAATGTGATGAATGCCTTGTTTCCTCCCCCCCCCACCCATTTTACCTTATTTTTGGAAACTTCTAACTCCCCAGAAACTCCTATGCTGGTTTTGCATATTCAAAAAAATTCTTAACTCTCTAGAGTAGACAGTCAAACATCTAGGCAAAGGTGTAGGAAGGCGTGGCCAGGTGGGTTCCACTCCTCCAATCAGGTACTGTAATTGGTAACATCATCAAACCAAAGCTATGCAAGTCTCACCATAAAGAAGCTCTGTGTGTTTTTTCCACTGGTTTGTGGTATGAGCCATAAAGCTGGGACACAGAAAACATTCGCTTGCTTTCCAGTAAGTGCAGGGGATGAGGATTCCCAGGACAAATGTAAGTCGCTAAAGCAAAAGGCCATTTCTAGCTAGAGGTGATCAGGGAATTAATTTTTTTTCATCTGTGTGCTATGTTTACTCCAGGCCCAGCCTGCCAACTTCACCGGGTTTAATGTAGTGACATGTTGAGGTTGTGGGCTGCGTTCTTGAGTAGCATACTGGCTTCATCTGTTGGGAATTACTGGTTAGTGTATCCATTTGATCAAGCTCTGCTCTATGTCCATCTAGCATAGGGGGGAAGGATAGGAGTGGGCTGTTAATAAACTAGTTCCGGTTTGACTCTTTGCCTACCTGGTCTATGTTCATGGGTAACTCAGTAGGATGTCACATCTCTTCGCCCTGCAGACACTACTGTGGGTCTGATTTTTAATAAGAACCCCTAAAGTTCAGTGCTCTCCTGGGCTGATTGGACTCTGTAGCCTGGGATGGTGGCAGCAGATAAAAACTACCAATGTTTTCCCCTGTTCACCATGGTAAAGGGAAAATGGGGAGCAGGAAGGGGTGTGTCTGCACTAACCAGTAGGCCTACCATCTCCCCTCAGCCTACCTTCTCCCAAGTCCCCTTTCCCTGACAGTTAATCTTAATGCATAGCTAGGCTTACCCCAGGACAGTCCCGGAAACCGGCCTCAGTTCCCGGAATTGTCCCGGAATAATTCCGGGCCGGTTGGCAAGTCTCCGTGCCGCCACCATTTTTTTAAAAAAAAACGTACTGGGCACCGAAATCTTGCGAGATCCAAGATGTCGGCACCCAAATCTCGTGCCTGGGCCCGGTAAGTTCCTTTAGTAATGATGGTGGCGGCGGCGAGGAGGAGCAGGTGAGCAAGCCGGCCAGAGCTGCGAGAGGCTCTCGCCCGCTCTCAGCTGGCTCACCCGGTCTCGCCGCTCCAAGCTCCGAGCGGCGAGACTGGGTGAGCTAGCTAAGAGCGGGCGAGAGGCGGCGGGTTGCCCTCCAAGCCGGATCGCCTGCTCACCTCTCGCCAATCCGAGCTCGGAGCGGCGAGAGCCAGTGAGCTGGGCAAGCGCGGCCCGGCTCGGCCAGCCGAAGCTTGCGAGGACCCAGCCGAAGAAGAAGAAGGAGCAGCAGCACGGTGGCGACAGGCAACGACGGCGACGGGCAAGTCAATTTAATTTATTATTTAATTTAATCTAAAAATACATAAATAATTAAAATTTTCGGACGCGCTTCGCGCCCCCTTGTATTTTTAAATGTATGTTATTTATTTATTTATTTAGTTAGTTAGTTGTGTGTGTGTGTGTGTCCTGGTTTAAGACCTGGAAAATCTGATAAGCCTATGCATAGCTATAGCTGTGCATTATGCCAAGCACGTTTCATGGCAGCACATGGAAGATGCAGAGGCAACATACTGTATGCAACTACCAGTAAATTACAATGTTGAGCTATTCCTGAACTTACATCATTGCAATTAATACATACCCTCGAGCTCCAGTGCAACAAAGTACTCCTGCTTCATTTTCAGCTTCAATTCTAGCTTTTTTAATTCTTCTGGGGATAGGGGAACTGGTGTTGCTTCAACTACAGGTGGGGAATGCGAACCTGTGAAGAAAATTCAAGATTTTGCCTAGAACTGAATCTGTATACAGTATTATTTGAACCATATAACGTCTATGCTACTGTTGCACTGTGATCAGTTGCTTAGTACTTAACCTGTGACACACTTATTTACTAACACTGTTGGTATTTTGCAAAAATGACTGTTATTTGAATGCTGTAACACTAATTTATTCAGCATTTCAGGAAATGATAGTCATTTTGTCACAGCATGGCCGCTATCCTGTGCACACTGACTAGAATGTCAGTCCCACTGAAATACAGTAAGGGGACTTACTTCCTTGACAGCCCAATCCTAACTGGGGCTTATGGTGGCAGATATTGTGATCTGCTACCCTAAGTCCCGGGTCAACAGTGCAACAGCTACACCCAGCAACGTCGCTTTCCCTGCCCCAAACTGTCCCGATTCTCGGACCTATGCCAGCTAAATAGCTGGCACAGGCTCGAGGAGACCCACTGCAGACTAGGTGGCCTCTGGGGAGGTAAGTAAAAAAGATTTTTACTTACCTCCCCTGGAACATCTTTGTTAGTGGCACTGTATTATGGACTGGCAGGGGGACAGGATTGGGCCCTGACTAAACATGCATAGAATTGGGCTACATGGAATTTTTACACATAATGATTGAAAAGCATTTCCTGATGGTTATAAAATCAAATTCAGAGATTTAACGCCCTGCACTTTGCTCTCTTCCACTGTAGAAGACAATGCTACATTCACAGGGATTCAAAGTGGAGTCAACAAGGAAGCTCATGCTCATCATAGAGGTCTATAAGTTTATTCCTATCCCATATTCGTAGCTACAGGTAAGAGTCTCAAATGAAGCAATACACCTCTGAAGTTATTGTGAATCCACAAAAAGAAAACCTTGTGATTTCTTGCAGAAGGCAATAAAAACAGTTTCACAGAATGGGGTAGGATGTACAATAATCCAGTCTGATGTGCAATAGCCAGCCAGTTAGTCCTTTGATGGGAACAACAATAAGCGTAGTTTCACAAAAGAGCACGGTTGAAATCAGCACTTTGAATGAGAAATGATCATACAAGCAGGGTTGGATCCAGCATTTGGGGAGCCATGGGAAAAAAGCCCTGTGAGGGCAGCCCAAAGCTGTGCTGGAAAGCACATGTGCGCACAACCTAACCCCCTCATGGTGCCTAGGAAGGGTCGATGGGTGGGCAACGGTCCTCCTTTGCCACCATCGCTACTGTTACAGGTGCTATGGCTATTGTTACAGGAGGCTTCGTGTCTGCTGCTATCACTGCTCCCCACAGCCTCCTGGTAAGCCTCCTCATTGGCGCTGTGCCCTGGCTGGCTTACTCAGCAAAAGGAGGGAGCAGTGGCACCGGGATTTGTAAAATGGTGCTGAGGGAAGAAGAGGACAGACCACTGTGACTGTGCATTGTAAAATGTAGCAAAGCAAAGAAGCAGGGCAAACATCACTCAAGTGCACCACTAACAGTGCAATCCTGCTTAAAACTAGGCTGGCGAACTAGGGCCTAAGGAGTCGCAAACGTGCCGTAAAGCATATTTGAGGCTCCTCAGGAGTAAGCGGTGCAGGCAAGGAGGCCAACACCTCTTACTGTGCCAGCCGCTGCAGGTAAGTCCCACGCTGGTTGGTGCAGGGTCGCGGAGAGGGTGGGCAGGGGTGCCATTGGCAGGCCCGGGAGGGGTGGGGATATTGGCACTGAGTTGCGCCAATATCCCAAGCCCCTTCCCAGCCCGGGCAGGCCTTGTACGCTGGCACGCATCTTACACGCCAGAGCTGGCGTGCATCCGAGGAGGGGTTGGCACGGGTGAGTGCTGGGACTGGGACGGGGGATATCGGAGCTGGGTTGCGCCGATATCCTATGCCCTGTCGCAGCCCAGGCCAGCCTTACACGGCCTCCCCAGTTGTGTGCCAGTTTCAGACCTGGCATGCATTTGAGGAGGCCCATTGTGGCCTGCGCCACTTACACCGAGGGAAGGGGATGCACGTAAGCCCGGGCCGCGCCGGTGCAAGCCGCAATGCACACAGAATGCAGCGGCCGGCCATTTAGGCCAGCCACACATACTTGCGCAGGATTGCACTGTCAGAGTAGAAGTCTCCCTCTGCTTTGCTGGCCTTGTGTTGAGCATGCTGCAACAGGCCAGCTACACATGGGGTAACTGCAAGCAATCCATCGCCTGCTTCCTATTTTCTTGATTACATGCAATTCCACTAATGCAGAACACCATAGAAAAGACAAGACAAGTGTTGCACCTTGTTTACCTTTTTTTCCTTTCTTGCCATCTTTCCCTTTGGCCTCTTTTCCACCTTTTCCTTCCTTTCCTCCTTTTGCTTCCTTTCCTCCTTTTGCTTCCTTTCCCCCTTTCCCCTCTTTGCCGCCTTTCTTCCCTTTGCCTTCCTTTCCACCTTTGCCAGCAATCGCTTGGGAAGACTTCAGCCGTTCTTTTTCTTTCATTTCTTGCTGCAGCCGCTCTTTTTCTTCCTCTGCCTCTTTTGCCTGTATTTCAGTACTAACCTTAATTTAAAGGGTCACACATTAGTAGAAGCATCCGGAAGGTTTCAGCAGAACTGCCAGGGAGCAGCCATGCAACTAGTGCTCAGTTGATCTCCATTTTCAGCTCTCCCACCCCAGTCAAGCACCATCTCCACTAGCCTTTCATCCTCCCCCCCCCCGAACACACCCTTTACTTACCCCAGTGATAGTGGGGGCTTCTTTCTCCCTCCCCTTGATGCTCTAGATCAGGGGCGGGGAACCTTTTCCCTGGCGAGGGCCGTTTTAAATATTAGAAATTTGCTTGAGGGCCGGCCGTAAGGCCGTTCGTCATTTTTATTTATTTAATTAATTTTTGCCCCTGCCCCCCATTGGCCTCCGGGCGCCATTTCTATTTATTTAATTAATTTTTGCCCCCTCCCCCCATTCGGCCCCCGTCCGAAGCCGCCGCCGGGTCCGCGTGTCACCTCCGGCGTACCATGCCGATGAGGGCAAGAGGGCAAGACCTTGCCCTCATCGGCGTGGTATGCATGTGCGAAATGGCCAATGGCCTCGTGAGAAGGGTTCGAGGCGGCGGCCGGGGAGGACATGCAAAGGCCCTCTCCCGGCCTCCGGAGGTGACGCGCGGACCCGGCGGAGCCTCCAGGGGCCGGTTGGGCAGCCTCCCGGCAATCTCTCCGGGGGCCGGACCGGATGGCCTCGGGGGCCTGATCCGGCCCTGGGGCCGGAGGTTCCCCACCGCTGCTCTAGATGCAAGTTTAAACTGTGCCACACAAGGTTCCCCCCCCCCTTCTCCAAACAGGAAGAAAATATTAAGTTTTATTGAGACTGCAGTCCTTCTGAGGGCTACTGCAGTTGAAATCACTCACAAAAAAAGACGACTACAAGGTGGCCACAAAGTCCCTATGCATGAGATTGCGTGGATTTGGGATTGAAACCATTTAAGCCTGCATAGGGATTTTGTGACCACTCTGTACACTGTGTTACACGGTCACCTTGTCATTGTGGGGGTGCTCCTGAGCCACATGCGGCTCTTTCATGTATAATGTGTGGCTCTCAGAAATATGTTGGCTGAGCTCCTTTTTGCATCACAATGAATATAAACAGTAAATAAGAAGTTTTCAAGCTTTATCATTATTTACCGGATGTAAACTGAGAGTCCACTGGATTAAAACATAAGTATAATGTTCATGGTGAGTAGATATATTTAAGAATTTAAATGCTTCTTAAATATTGCGGTTCTCAAACGTCTGAAGCTAATAGTACGTGGCTCTTACATTAAGCAAGTTTGGCCACCCCTGGTCTATGGCAAGTGAATTCTATAAGATGTCTGGCCAGAGATCCCCCAAAATTACTCATCCTCCTTCCACTCAACCCTGGTGTGAATTGCTTGCTGTGCTGAGTCAGGCACTACCATCCAGCAGCTGCCCAAGAATCTCCATGTCAATTCTGGCACCTAGGAAGGCAAGTGGTCTCTTTGCCTATCCTTCTGCTTCATTTTCTCCCTTTCGCTTGCCAGGTAATATGTGAGTATGCCAATGTGAACCTGTCAAGAGGTAAGCTGCGGCATTTCTACAAGTTTCCAAACAGCTTTCAAAGGCATCCCTGCACAAAAGACACGGCAATAATCCTGTCTGAAAATCACTATAAGAAGAATCTAAGTTTGAGTTCTTAAGCAAGACCTTTCTCACCATGTTATTTATTGCTGATACGAGACTGTGCCATGTCTCAGTGATCAGCTTCTCATCTGGACAGAAATTAAAGATGACACTTTCAGAAAGCAGTTCTTCCTTAGGCTTC
Organism: Plestiodon gilberti rubricaudatus; assembly: GCA_026170595.1. NCBI lineage: Eukaryota > Metazoa > Chordata > Lepidosauria > Squamata > Scincidae > Plestiodon > Plestiodon gilberti. The sequence goes on along the minus strand of JANXHW010000002.1, from coordinate 17,428,391 downwards.
GCTTGAAATCCTCTGCTCCTTTCTTTGTTGACTTCTGGAGAAGGAGATCTGCGACTGATCAAAGGAATTCTTAAAGAGAGAGGGGAAAAAAACTCACTCTTGTATTCCTCACAACATGTATTTGTATTATTTACTCAGAGTACCATTTTAAACATTAACAAGGTTAAACATTAACCACATATGATGTGTGGTTCTGAAGAGGCAATATGTGCCACTATAAGAAGTCGTAGTAAAATACACTGATCTTAAAGAAGCCTGATCTTTCACCTATCTATTTATTTATTTTAAAATATTTACATTCTGCCTTACCTCTGAAAGTTCAAGGCAGCTCACAACATGCGTTTACAAACACAAGAGAAAGCAAACACCACCACCACAGCAGGCAACTATGATTACAACCAACATCCAGCAAAACAGGAGAGAGAAAAAACAGCTCTCAAGACACAATGATCAAATGAATTGGGAAAGGGTTCTCAAAATAGCTGTGTTTTGACCCTATATGCAGACTGGCAACCAATGCAGCCAAAAAAATAAAATGATCATAGTGTCTTGTCCCTCTTAATACTCTTGCGGCTGCATTCGGTACCAGCTGAAACATCTAAAAGGTCCTCAAGAGCATCTCCACATAGTGCATTGCAGTATTCCAAACAAGAGTTAACATACCATTCATGCACACACTCTCCCTTTCAATTATGCACGCGCGCACGCGCGCACACACACACCCCTATTCAGTAATTATTGCAATGTTGCAAATTCTGATTGTACATTTTAGGCTTGCCCTCTTCCACAGGTGCTTCTCCTGGAACCAGGTCTAATAGGGGTGTTCTGGTAAATTCTGTGTTGGTTTCTGTTGGGATCTTGCCTTCCATTCCTCTGTAATAGTCATGCAAAAGTCTCTTGGAATCCTGGAAACGGTCCACTTCATTCTTCATAATATACAAAGAAAAACAGTTTTTAAATCAAGTGTTTCCTGCCACTGTACCTCAACAAATAATGCAATTCTTAAAACATCAGAATAGTGTACCTATATTAGAAAAAAACTGATTCATAGAATGGTTAAATCAGTGGTTCTCAAACTGGTGGGTCGCGACCACCAGGAAAACCGGAAGCGGCCGCTACCCCCTTAAGGGTGTGTGTGACGATGTGTGGTGACGTCGGCAACATCCCGCTGCCACCAGGAAAAAGGGGTGTTTTTTTACTTACCGGGGGTTGTGGCGGCCCTCCGGAGGGTGGGGGGGGCACGGCCCCTGTTGCGAGCCTCTCCACGCTTCATATTGGCTCCCTAAAGCAATCGAGAACCACCTACGGTTTTTGTCCGAAACCGGAAGTGGGTCTCAATCGCCTAAGGGATCTGAAGCACGGGGAGGCCTGAAGAGGGGGCCACACCACACATCCTCTTGAGGACCAGCGCAACCCTTGATAAGTAAGAAAACATTTTTGTCCCGCTGGTGACGTGATCTAGGTTGCTTTTGGCGATGGGATTAACCCGCTCGCCCGCCCAGGTCTTCTTTGGCCTAAAAGCGGCTGAAAACCCTCCGGGGTGTGTGTGCATTTTTGGCGCACCGCTGTTGAATTGCTGCCAAAGGAGGCGGGGCTTGTGATGTCACACCCGGGGCGGGGCTTGTGCCGTCACGGGGGTTCATGCTGACGGCCCTCACCCCTGGGGGAGGTGTAGCAACCCCACTGGAGAAATGCTGCCTTAAATCATTAGGAACCTCAACCAACGTACTTAAGGCTCAAACTGGACACTAAAGAGGTCATGGGTTTGCCACAAAAAGCAGCAGCGACATTTCTCCTCTCTGTTTTTAACTTGTAACATCTAGTACTGAAAAAAAGTGTGATGTAATGACATCCCACTATGTGTTTTTTAGCACTAGAGGTCATTGGGGAGAGAAAGGGATACGCTGTGAGCTACTGCTTCTGGCAACAAACACAGATGTTAAGCTGACTTTTCCAAAATCCCTCCATATCTGTTTTTACATACAGTACTGGTGGTGTTACATAGGCTACCTTCCAGTCCTCTGGCATGGAGATTCATATAAAGGACAAGTTACATACTTTTGTTAGAAGATCAGCAATTTCAGTTTTGAGATAAGTGGATGCCATCTGGATCCAGGATTTGTTAATTTTAATTTGCAATATGCAAATTAATCTTTAATCTCATCCTTTGTCCTTATGGCACTTTTGCGACACCTTAGGCCAGCGGACTGCTTGCTCCACTGGCCTAAAGTTAGGCAGAACTGGGCCGTAAGACAAGTAAAATGTTTCAGGATACATCCTTATTTGTAACATTTCGTTTGCCCCTTGTTACAGATACTAACAGTGCAATCTTTTGCATGTCTACTCAGAAGTAAGCCCTACTACATGTAATGGAACTTACTCCCAGGTAAGTGTGCATAAGATTGCCATCCAAGTCTCCTAAATTCCCATTTATAATTAAAATGTTTAAGAAATAACTAGAATTTCAAGTTGTTGCAAAGTCAGGTAGATTCTTCAAGGTTCAGAATCTCTACAGAATGCAGATAGGAAACATTCTGCACCTGTTATACTTTGATTTATTATTAGAACAAAAGTCTCTGACTACATAACTGAAAAAAGAAAACCAAGACCCCTGGCGCTACATCTTCATGGGAAAATTCACAAAACCACAGTCACAAAAGGAAGAAAATACACCACAGTGTCAAAATCCAGTTGTGTAGAACAGCTATGAGGCCAACGGGTTAGGCGTGATATCTTTAGCTCCGTGTCAGACCCAGCTCCTGTGCCAAGTCATCGATTGGGGGCCAGGTCCTGGGATCAAGGCTAGGCTGAACAAGACGGAAGCAGGACAAAGGCAGAGGCAAAGTGAGATGGCGCAGAGGCTGGGGAAGGCAAGGCAAAGCAAAAGGCCAGAGCAGGTCCTGTGCTGTCCTTGACCATCTAGAAAAAGAGATCTGTAGGGAGGTCATGAAGCAGCAGCAGCAGCAGATTTCCCCTTGTTTCTCAAACCAGGCCTCCCCAGAGTCTTTTCATTGGTCTGGCTTGTCACCCTGCAGTTTCTCGCTCTGGCCAGAACTTGGTGGTAAGTGCTGCGCAAGTTGCCTCCCCACCCAGCATCCTTTCCAGGTCTAGGTTCAGGACCTGTGTGTAGGTCTGACTCCTTGTAGTCAGTTACCCAAAGCACAGAAAACACACTGAGAATCTGTAGGTAAGCTAAGGTTCTAGATGTGTCTGAGAGTTTATGGAGAATTGTAAGGCATGACGACAGCCGGGTTCAGCAACATCACTGTAGCCATTAACTGGTCAAGGCCATTGTTGCCCCAATCCTAACCCCCTTCCCTGTCAGCATAACTAGCATTGCAGCAGCGGAGGCTGCTTTACAGCTGTCGTAAAGCAGTCTCTGCTGATTAACGCAGTGAGCCCGCTGGCAGGAAGGCCACAGCGGATTCTCCCCCATCTGCCAGCGGACCCACAGACACCTGCTGAAGCAGGTAAGCCCATGCAGGGGGTTGGAGGGAGGCAGGGAGGGGTTGAACGAGGCAGGAAAGGCGGAATGGGGGAGGGGGAAGAACGGGGCGGTGATGGGGGTGGGGAGGGGGTGGATCAGGCCTGGGAGGGGGGCAAGATCAATGGCGGTGGCCCTTGTCAGGCCTGATCCACCTGTATGGAGCAACATGGACATGCAACTGCAATTGAGCTGGCGCAGGTCCAAGTTGCTCCATAGCGGCTGCTGGGGCTTACAAATGTCCCTTTACCCCGAGGAGACTTCCAGCAGCCAAAGATCCCCCACGGGATGCAGTGAAAGCTAATGTATCGGGGATTTAGTTAGGACTGGGCTGTGTGTCACCCATACTGACAATGCAGTATAACAATCTTGAATATAGGCATTCTGCAGCTGAGAAGCAGGGAGCATGGGGGGGAGGGCAAAAGGTGATGGCAAGTCTGCAAAATGACATGTTCTGTGCCATCTGGTGGGCATTTCAACCAGCTGAATGCCACCTATTTTCACAAAAGCATATAAACCTGACATTATTGTACAACTTTTATAATGAGAGTGCATGTCTTCTCAGTCTTTTGAGCCAAGATCAATTCCCTATTTCAGAAAGGAGATGCATGCACAGAAGCACCTTTCCGGCTTTCCCATATAGATTCTTTTACAGGATCAGGAACTATATCCACATGCAGGTGAAGATGGAGATGCAATCTAGAGATATACCAGCTCTATGAAGCATACACAAGACATTCAATGTGGTCTTGCGCTACATAATGTGGATGAGGACATGTACTTCCGTCCATATGGCAAAGCAAATGGCCAACTGCATCCCTTCAACCAGAGTCTCGGGCTGCATGTGCATTGTTGTGTATAACTCCTTCTGGATTGGAGTCTAGCTGTGTCAGGGGATGGCAACCATCAAGCACTATAGTCTCACCAAACATGCCCGTGTGCTGTTTTGCTAATGGCCTTTTTACTTCTAGCTTCAGGATCAGCCAAGGTTTCTCACACACGATCGGCCTGCCCACTGGCACTACTGGTTTTTGTCTTTTTCACATTCTATTTCCAGACCTGCATGAGTGAAAAGATGTGGTTCATCAGAAGTCCCATTCGGTCTGGCAGCCAGCCATCATTCATGATATCACAACGCTCCTGCTCAGCTTCATCTCTTCTGTTTTCACAGATATCCCACAGACGATCCCGTAGGTCCTAAAGCAAAAGTATAAATGACGAAACATACTCAAATACCAAAGGTGTCTTGCCACTGAAGTATACCGAAAATGGCAGTTAACCACCTTCTGATGCTTGGTCCAGATCAAACAGCAACCTTTAAATTTGCGTGCGTGCATGTGTGTGTGATACACGTGGAGCCTCATATTCTGTTGTAACTGACTTGAAAACATTAATCCTTTTACTTACTTTTTACCATACCTCACAAAATTTGCAGCTAATGTCATAGGCCATCCATTGGCCATCTCTGGTCTAAGCTATGAAACATGATCAAATGGATTCTCTTCTGTGACTTTTATCTTAGTGGCTTTCATCTCAGCAGTTCAGGCAGTACTGAAAGAATACATTTTGGAGGACAAAGGCACTTTCTAGCATAATATGCAACAGAGCTTTTCCCAGCTTCAAGGTCTGCTCCTTTGAGGTTACTCTTCCATCACTCTATCACCCAACTCCATGAGCTGTTAGAGAAGGAGGACATCATACATTTCCCACCTCCAGTAACTTCAACAGGTGTTGTGGTCAGCAGCCACATGAGCTGTGTGCTTTTATAGATAAGCTTTGGTATGCCACACTGCAAGCTGGATTCTAATCTTCTTTCTCTTTCTATTTCATTCTAAATTAGATTTTTGATCTGGCTAGAGATTACAAAGTGAGAATCAAAAACAAAGAACTCCTGTCTTCCATGCAACAGGTACCAATAGGGATGGGTCTCTATCGTTCAGTGGATGTGCTGCTTTTCATAATGAAGGTCCAGGTTCAATCCCTGGCCTTTCCAGAAAGAACCCTGCTGGAAACTCTGGGCAGCACTGACAATACTGAGCTGAAGGACCAATAGGCAGCTTCCTACGTTCCTATTTGATTTGGGGGATTTAGGAGCACAGTGTCAGCTAATGACATGACCAAGTACAATTTCTTTAGGAAGACTTGTACCAGCTCGGTATACAGACAGGCAGCCCAATCCTATCCAGCGTTGGCGCAGCATGTATGCCAGGCACATGCCGTGGTCATGTGGCCGGCATGACTCAACGCCGAGGCGCATGGAACGCTGTTACCTTCCCGCCGAGGTGGTACCTATTAAGCCGGAGCTACACTGTCCGCGTTTGCATTACGTTCGCGTTCCGTGTGCGTCTGGTGTCCCGCCCCCAGGTAAAACAACGGCTCTGATTGGCTGGACGTAGCGCAGACGCAGGAAAAGTTGGGCTGGACTCGACTTTTGCTGCGTCCGCATTACGTCCGGCCAATCAGAGCCGTTGTTTGACCCGGGGGCGGGACACCAGACACACCCGGACCGCGAACACGGACAGTGTAGCTCCGACTTTAATCTACTTGCAATTTCTTGCTTTCGAGCTGCTAGGCTGGCAGGAGCTGGGGCCGAAGATGGTAGCTCACACCGTCATGTGGCACGTGGGTCTTGAACTGCTGTCTTGCCTACCTCCTGGTCTGCAGTTCAGCATCTTAACCACTAACCCACCACGGCCTTTTCTGTAGTTCTTAGGCAAGTGGAAATACGGATATCTACCCTCCAAGGTCAAGAGGCACTGATAAAATCTTTCCTCTCCTACAGGAAGGCTGCAGCACAGGCACCAGGCAAACTAGAAAAGGCTTCAAGTCACTTCCTTGAGCAATGCAGCCTAACATCTGTACTCCTCCTCCACCTCATTCATTTTAAACAATCACAATAACTCAATATTCAGTAACTCAAAAGCTCAACCACTTTTAGCCACCACTCACAGTAACTCTTTGGTGTAATTCCTCTTTCATTTCATCGTCCTCCCACAAGTCATCAGCCACTGAGTTATAATCAGCTTGCCACTGAATCACAAACTCCTGCTTGTGGTCTGGGCGCTTCAAGTATTCCTTGAAATGATTTCTGGACAATGAAATCAAAAGAAGGTAAGGATTCCAAATGAAGATAGTTGCAGGAAGCAGAGGATTCTTGAGCTGTGAAATCCCAACCACTGACCTTATGTCTGACAAGTAATGAATGATCACATGCTGTTCAGCTCTGAGACATCGAAGTGTAGTTTTGATATTAGTCACATAAGTTTTCTCCACAGTTTCCCAATAGGGAACTAAAAATTCAGGCACTTCCTGTCAGGGTTAAAAGACATGGATTTTATGCATCTACTCATAGGCTGCCTAATTCAAACGTTGGGGAAAAGCAACAGATAAAGAGAATAAATGCAACTATTACATCATATTCTACCCCTACTCCCACCTTCTACTTCTGCCTCTGTGCCTTCTGCCAGGCTGATGCTACGGTCGAAACATGTTCCCTCTTGACAAGAGCCAGTGTGGTGTGATGGACAGTGTATTTTGCTTAGGCTGAGGAGGCCCAAGCTCAAACCTTGATTACTCATCCTGATTACTGCAGTGCACTCTTTGTGGGGCTGCCCCTGAAGACCATCTAGAAGCTACAGCTGGTACAAAATGCAGCTGCAAGACTGTTGACAGGGTGTGCAGGCCCTGCTCCCTCCACCTCCTCCCAATGGGGAAGATCCACACCTTACGGCGTGGGCAAAGACATAAGAACATAAGAGCCTTGCTGGATCAGGCCAAAGGCCCACCTAGTCCAGCTTCCTTTATCTCACAGTGACCCCACCAGATGCCTCAGGGAGCACACGAGACAACAAGATACCTGTTTCCTGCTGCCACTCCCCTGCACCTGGCACAGAGAAAACCCACTTCTAAAACCAGGAGGTTGCTTATGGCTTGTAACCTGTGATGGTCTTTTCCTCCATGAATCTGTCCAAACCCCTTTTAAAGACATCTAGGCCAGGTGCCATCACCACATCCTGTGGCAAGGAGTTCCACAGATGAATTACACACTGGGTGAAGAAATATTTTCATTTGTCCCTCCCTCCACTCAATTTTAGTGCATGTCCCCTGGTTCTGGTGTTGTGCGAAAGGGAGAAGAACTTCCCTCTATCCACTCTCTCCATCCCATGCATAATTTTAATCATGTCCCCCCTCAGGCGCCATTTTTCTAGGCTGAAAAGCCCCAAACGCTGTAGCCTTTCCTCATAAGAGAGGTGCTCTAACCCACAAATCATTTTGGTTGCTCTTTTCTGCACCTTTTCCAATTCAACTATATCCTTTTTGAGGTATGGTGACCAGAACTGGACGCAATACTCCAGATGTGTCCTTATCATCGATTTGTACAAGGGCATAATGATATTGGCCGTTTTATTCTCAAATCCTTTTAAAATTATCCCGAACATGGAATTGGTCTTCTTCACCGCCAATTAATCTTGCTCTCTGGAGTAGTACAGAGAATACGCAAGTCCTTAAATTGCTGCTCTTAGGGGATTTTATTGCCAAGGGGTTCACAGAAAGGCAGAAGAATGTCTTTTACATATTGGGAGAGATTATTCTTGAGTCCAAGCAGTGGCGTCACCCAAGTGACCCCCCCTCCCAGACACACCCCTTCCAAAACTATTGGCGATTTTGGGGGGGGACCCGATAGGCCACTGCCCCGGGCGCCCCCCCCCCCCGCAACTGCCCCTTTAATCGTTGGAGCCGGCTTGGGGACGTCTTCCCCGGCCGGCTGCCCGTCTTTTGCGCATGCGCAGACCGTTCATGAGGGAAAAGGGCAGCCCTTTTCCCTCAGGAACGGTCTGTGCATGCGCAAAAGATGTTATAAATAACATTCGCGCAGTGGGCCTTCCTCAGAAGGCCCCGGGCAGCTGGCCGGGGAAGACGTCCCCGGAGTCGGCTCCCGGCCTGGCAAGGCGCGCAGGGGAGGTGACGCGCGCGTTTGCGTGCAGGGGAGGCAACGCGCACGCGTGCGCGCGTCATCTTTCTGCGCGCGTGTGCGCACGTCACCTGGGGGCCGCCTGCCTGGCTACGCAACAGCGATGCCTCTAAGTCCAAGATAATTCCCACATCCGTCATTCACCTAAACGCAGACATGAGTTTTCTCTGGGTCAAAAGATGTTTCCCACCTGTCTCGTGGCTGCCGTCTCCTTTCCCCCAGTTTGGGGCTCTGTCATCTCATTCTCCACTCCATCCGGTCCCTCCTTCTTGCTCCCTCTCTTTCCCTTTTAAACCTTCCCGCCCTCCCTGCCTTTGCTGATCTGAGATTGCTGTCAGCTGGACTGCTGACACCATCTAGGGTTGTTTTGATGCCAGGCAATGACGTATTCACCGAGTGGGGAAGAAGAAGTAGCAGCTGGCTGCTGCTTTGTAAGATTCTGTGGGAGGAGGTCACATGGGGCAAGACATTATGATCATGGTACTCTGCTGTTGCTCGGGCTACACTGATTGCCAGTTTGCTTCCAGGTACAATTCAAAGTGCTAGTTGTGACCACTAAAGCTGTAAATAGCTTGTGGCCCGGGTAGCTGAAGGGCTGCCCCCATAAGATCCTACTGGTTATAGTTAGTTTTCCGGGTATACTTGCTCTCCCTTGGGTTGTTTTTATGATACGATTTTTGTATTTTTGTTTTATTTTGCCTTTTTTTTTTGGCTTGTATTTTTGTTTTATTTTATTTTTATTTTTATTGTTGTTGTATCTGTCAAAAACTATGTTGGCAGCCACCTCAAGGCAGGGTATACATCTTTTAAAATAAATAAATAAACCCCCTTATGAGCCATGGAGTTCAGTAGGTGGCCCGACCCAGTTATTTTCTCTCAGCCTAACGTACCATACAGAATAGCTGCAGTCAGACACAACAAGAAGCCATGGATCAGAATGACCTGTGACTGCATTAGACTCCTCGCCTCTTTTCTCCCCTCCTGTAATCTTTTGGTGCTATGTGCATAAACAAGGTCAGGGTTGCACAGACGCATGGGGGAGTGACAGTAAACCACTCTCCCCTCGCAACACAGCCTTGTTTCAAGCCCCAGGCAGCCGGATTTACAAAATTATCACCAATTTCGACTCACATGTTCAAAACAGCATCAAACAGTGAATAAAGTCAAGTTAAAAATCTGAGAAAGAAAAGCCGCCACCGTGCACAGCTGATTTTGGACTGCCATACCTGTGGAAGTGGTTCATCGATGTAAACCCATTCATCCGATCCTGGTTTAATTGGAGGTGGTTCTACAGGAGCAGGAGGCAGAATGTCTTCAGGTGAAGTTGGCATCAATTTCCCTTGTGATTTTCCTCGTGGGGTGCCTTAAATATGAATGCAAGGTTAATATCTGGAAGAGCAGGTGATTTAGGGATGCAAAAATAGGCTGTGAGCAATAAACAGGGCCAGCGCCAGGGTGCACCAAGTCCTGGGTTACTGTGCGTGCACGCTGCCCCCAGCTTGCCCAGCCCCTGGAATTCTCCCCACCCCACCTGACGTCCATTCCTGCTGCCCCCAGCTTACCACGTCCTGAGATTTGGTGGCTGCAAGGAGTGAGTAGAGTTGCTCCCCCTTTGACCCCACCCTGGCTTCCTCTCGAGGTGGTGGTCCTACCACTTGGAGGCATTCTAGGCCAGCACTGCCTTGACCTCTGGGGAAGGAGGAGGAAGGGCCCACACATGGACTTCCTTGTTTCTCTCCCCTTCAGCAGCCAATTGGGATTGCTTCGTGGAGCTCTAGAAGACTCCTGGGAGAACTTCATTAGTTGCCAGAGGAATCGGTGCAGGCTTGACGTCAGCTTAGAAAATCTAGAGTCACAGAGTAGCTCTAGATTTTCAAAGTTGACTTGTAGGTGGCTGTGAAAACTGTGGCAGCCAATGATGGGGTGGATCAGCATGCTCTGGCAGGACTGCCCTCTAGTGCACCACTGATCAGGCATTGGTTGTTCTCTTTGAACAACCTTTAAGGCTGACCTACACCAAATCCGTTGGCGTCTTGGGGGTTGCAAGCATAGGGGACAGGACGCCCTGCCCAGAGACACTGCCCTGGCTCCACTGACTCCTGCTGCTGCCACAAGTGCACTCCAATTGGCTGAAAGTCCCTCTCTCATCCCATTGGTGAAACACTTAGCTCCACGTCCCACCCTCACTTTCTTCTGATTGGCCAAAAACGGCCAAACATCAGCATGGTCCATGACCGATCGTAGCAGAACTCGGGAGAGCATCGATCTCCCGTGTTCCAATGCGATCTGATAAAATGGAAGCCACACAGCTCTGCACTCACTGCACGCACCCGGGACTCGCCGGAAATCGTGCAGTGTAGATCAGCCTTTACTGATGCGAAGCAGCACTGTTCTAGTATGTCATTCATCAGACAAGGAATGCTGTTTTGTAGATACTAATGGGTTTAATTTTCTTTAAAAGGCAAGCACTTTCTAATGTCTTTGCTGTGAGAATATATTTTTTAAATGTCCTGCGGATGCCTTCTGTCTGAACTATAACCCCATTAATATAAGCACTCTCAATTAGCCTAAACTGACAATTCCAAAGTAGAACAACCTTGGATTGGGCTACAAGTGTTTCCCTTCCTCAGTGGTGCAAGAATTCTTTGGAGAGAGACCACAGCTCAGTGGCAGAAAACGTGCTGCCTAAGGTCACCGGTGTGATCCCTTGCATCTCCACTTAAAAATGATTTCAAATAGTAGGGCTGGAAAAATCTCTGCTTGGGGCCTTGAGCCACTACCTTGCTGTGTAGACAATATTTTTACTGCCTTCGTTCTTGTACTGGGATGGTTACAACTTTGCAATATTATTATACCATGGATCAGTGGTGTAATAATCATAATATAAGCATTTGTGAAAATGCCTTCACTTTCCTTTATCAATGAAAGCATTTTTCCTATCTAAGAGCTTGTCAATGTTGCTGTTAAATGCAGGTGTAAAGCTGAAAGTGAAAGCTATTGTATTTTGTGGTTGCCAGCAAAACACTACGAAAAACAAAACTGTACTTTACCTGGTTTACTTCCTGATTCTTTTCCTTTGGCTGCTTCATCTTTCTTCTTCTTCTTCTTTTTGCCTTTACCGGGTGGCTCTGGAGAAGAGTCTTTTGGGGAATTCAATACAAGTAAATTTAATTTAGATTAATTTAAGATTAATTTAGATTAATTAGATTAATCGTGTCCCTAGAGTCGGACACGACTGGACTTAATTGTCAGGGGATACCTTTACCTTTAAATTTAATTTAATGTTCTGGCATATGTTAACTAGACTGCGTTAGTGCGAAGTTACACTTCTATCCAGGGATGGAGGAAGAGTTAGAAAATGAACTCTCTCAGTTCGTAAATACCTTGCTCCCCACTAGCATATTCTACTTTGGCTCATAATGCTTAGTGCCAACTCTCTTGTCTGTCAGCTGCCCTCTTCCTCCTCCCTCTCTCATACATTTGTATGGGGGTGGGGGGGGGATGAGGGAAAGCAGCAGCAGCAGATGCTAATGGAGAAAGATGTTTCTAAGCTGTTCCTGTAGGTAAGAACTCTGAAAAGTAGCTTTTGAAAAATTCTTCCTTGTCAGTGAGCAAAAGGGGATAAAAAACCCTACCCAGTTCCCATGGTTAAACCAAGGTTTACTTCTTAATTCCTCACTCTGCAATGAAGACTTCTGAACATCGTTGTAACCAGTACTGCTTAATCTGGGAAGTGTAGTTCTTTATATTTCCCAATTTATTTACAGGAAGAATTAACTCCTTGGAAGGAAAGCTACGGAAATTTTAGATAGCATAATAAAAAGCAGAGATATCACCATGCCAACAAAAGTTCGTATAGTCAGGGCGATGGTGTTCCCAGTAGCAATGTATGGTTGCGAGAGTTGGACCATAAGGAAGGCTGAGCGCCGAAGAATAGATGCTTTCAAACTGTGGTGCTGGAGGAGACTCCTGAGAGTCCCTTGGACTGCTAGGAGATCAAATCAGTCAATCCTAAATGAAATCAACCCTGACTGTTCCCTGGAAGGACAGGTACTGAGGCTGAAGCTCAAATATTTTGGCCACCTAATGCGAAGAGAGGAGTCTCTGGAGAAGACTGATGCTGAGAAAGATTGAAGGCAAAAGGAGAAGGGGAAGGCAAAGGATGAGATGGTTAGACAGCATCACCGATGCAACGAACATGAAAATGAGCAAACTCAGGAAGATAGTGGAGGACAGGAAGGCCTGGCGGGATATGGTTCATGGGATCACGAAGGGTCGGACATGACTTAACTACTGAACAACAACCATTCCTGGAGTGGTGTGGACAATGGAGCATTTCTGCATGCTCAGAAGCTTTTTGCAAGCCTTCTGCTGTCCTTTTCTCTCACAACGTTGTGAGTTTGGGAAAGCACAGGAATGGGGTGCACTTGCAATTGGGGGAACTGACAAATGAGAGGGATGGTAATGGTGAAGGAGATCCCCATGGCCAGGTCTTTCCAAGCATTGCAACTTTCTAAGAAAAAGCCCATCCTTTTCCCAAGGTTGGAGAAAAGGCTTGGAGAGAGCCAGCCCATTCCAAATCAAGATGGGTGAGTTTCACACACCACACCCAAAATCTGCGCAGGATTGCGCAGTACGGAAGTGAGATAGGAATGCCTTCATTCAAATCTCAGCTCAGCCATGGGGTTACTTGGTGGCCTCAGACAAACACAGCCTTAGTCCCTCCACCTCCCCAATCTGCATGCACCAGGGCTCAAAAAGTGTTCTGTAAGTGTTATCATCATATATTCAGGTGATGGCTGTAGCTCGGTAGAAGAACCTCTGCTTTGCATGCGGAATGCCCTAGATTTAATCCCCAGCATCTTCAAGTTCCCTGTCTGAAATCCTGGAGAGCCTACAGTGAGTAGTAGACTCTACTGAGCTAGAGGAACACTAACAATACGGCAGCTTCATATGTGGCTACATAAAGGGAAAGTTGCTGGCATGGACATTGCCCTATGGCTACTTGTCTATAAAGAGGTTTGTTTTCATTCAGCTTATGTTATTTGGGTTCTGCACCTGCCTTTCTTACATTTATTTATATGAAGCAGTGAGTAGATAAATAGGTACCGCTTGCGGGAAGGTAAACAGCGCTCCGTGTTCCAGCCGCATGCTACGCGCTGCGGCAAGGAGAGTCATGCCGGCCACATGACCACGGAGGCGTCTTCAGACAACGCTGGCTCTTCGGCTTTGAAATGGGGATGAGCACCACACCCTAGAGTCGGACACAACTGGATTTAATTGTCAGGGGTCACCTTTACCTTTACCTTACCCATAATGAACTTTGGAATCCTTTGCTCCCCCCCCCCTTTTTTTTACAATATGTTGAAATGTTCAGTCTTGTGGTCTATAAAGCCAGTACAAGTAGAAGTGCCAGCAATATGTCATCCATTGCATAATTCAAAGCTACGGTAATTTGAGTGGCTCAGGAAAAGGCACCTAAGGAACTGCAGAGGAAATCCTCCCCCAAAGTGAGCTTCACTGGGATTGGCCACATTTTCCAGGGTGGTTTCACACAAATCTGGGTTGTTGCTGGATTTCGCCTAGAGCAACAATTGACCCGAATGGAAGTTCCTTCTCAGGTGAAAAAAAAACTGAGGAAATTCTAGGGAAGCCAAAGGTGTTTTGTTAGGAGTTAAAAAATGTGTGTGTGTGTGGGGGGGGAAGGGATTCTACAAGAGTCACAGCAAAGAAATAAGTTATTCAATTTGCCATATAAATGAGAGTGAGCTACAGTTGCTGTTCCTAAATATGGGGCACAACTGATTCACAATTTGATTTATACTTCCCCAACCTTTAGCAGCTGCTGGTGGAGACTCCTGCTGTTCTGGAGAAGAAGCGGGGGTCGTTTCCTCCACCTTCTCAGCTATAGCTGCCTGCGCCTCTTCTTGTCTCTTCTTTGCCAAAAGTTCTTGCTGTTTCTCTGCTTCTCTCTTTTCCTTTTCTTTCCCTTCAGCATAAAATCAGCAGCAGAGCAAATATAAATCAATAATGAGCCCATGCATCTGTAACTCAACTGTCTACCCACTTGCCAGCAGGCATTTTGAAAGCCATTCCCCAGGGTGTCACAGACAACAACTGTGAGGCACAAACAAGAGTAAAAGGCACCGAACACACCTCTGTGCAAACATTTGTGCTTTCTTCAAAAAAACACAACAAATGTATTAAGCATGGCTATAAAAACCAAATATCTGCAGTGCTTGTACTTCTGGATTATTAACACCTTTCTTAAATGCTAACCATGCACCAAAATGCAAGGCTGCATTTGGCACAGAGGCCTGATACAGGAAATCGAGAGTCCAAGGACTGACTGCAGTTTTCGAAGTAGGTTCCACAACAACATGGTAATTGAGAGGCCACCAATTTAAATTAAGCACAAAGCTGATTCTTCTATCATTCTGATTACAACAGGGGTCTGACTGTAGGACCCTAGCTGAAGGGTAACTTTTGTTTCCTAGATGGGGAGCATCCTATGGGTTTCCATTAGCATGAAGCACTGGAGCAGCAGAAATTTAGTAACGTCTTAAACCTTTCCCATTGTGTGCTTGGGTTGACCCTGAAAGCAGACACTAGGTCTCATCTTGGTGAGCCTTAGCTCTTAAACTATTACCTGGCGTCTGCTCTGATGCTGGCTTAGCTGAGACAACCTAGCAACTTTGCCATTCTGGCAGTGCTCCAACACATGTACCAAAAGTAGGCTTTACCTACAACATGTAAGTGAGAGTGTCGGGAAACAAAGCCACCTGGCAGAAACTCCCTGACTCCCTGCTGAAGTCAGCTCTCACCTGGTCTTTGGCTCAAGTCAACACAACTGACTTAGCAGTGGGAGAATGTGGTGGCAGCTGCGTTGCTAGCCCGCCCCGAGGGCGGGGGGCAATGACACATTTCACCAACGACGCGTGTCATGCGTGAAAGTTGTGTGTATGTGTAATGGAGCTGAAGAGCCAAAGAAAAGCCAAGGAAGAGCCAGAGAAGATGGAGAACTCGTAATGCCTGCTGGGAACTGTTTAATTTGCATTGACAGCGAGGAATTCCAAGACCCTGACTGACAGTGCCTGCACAAGATTGTTTAAAGAACAAAAGGAATGTTACGTTCTCCTTTCCAAGGATGGTACAGGCTGTAGGAGCCAGGAAGACGTGGGGCAACTGATAAGGAAAAGGGTCTGGAGTTTATCAAAGTGACGACAGAGTAACCCTCCTCCCTACACTGACGAGAGATGCCGGCTTGAGAGTCGAGGGCGGATACGAATTTCAGAAGAAGGAGAAGACTTTAAAAGGAGGAAGCCAAAACTTTACCTTTTGTGTTCCAGTTCCGCGGCCACTGAGCTCCCCCGCCCTTTGGTGGGTAAGTGTGTGTGTGTGTGTGTGTGTGTGTGTTGTGTGATTGTGTGAGTGAAAGAGAGCTCTCTTGATTCTTGGTTTTTGTATGTCTTTGTGTTTTAATAAATGTCACATGCATGGTGATTTAAAACCAAATTTGGTGTCTTGGGTGTCTGTGTCAAACCTCTGGTGCGGGGGTGCTACGAGGAGGGAGGTAGGACTCTGCTGCACTCTCCTAGGAAAAAGAACAACCCTCCCCTCCTTCCAGACAGTCGGAAGGGGAGTGTAACAAATTGGCGTCACGAACAGGATCCTTTTGGAAGTGCAGTAACCCCCTCTTTTCTTGCGGTACTCCTGGGTGAGGTGGATACGAGACACTAAGACTGGACGCAGGGGGACGCCCCGGCATTGAGCAGACTAACCGAGAATTGGAGGATCGGTTGAGTCTACACAGGCTAGCTGAAGGATATAGGCTAGTTCTGTTTTGATTCCCTTGTAGCACCTGTCACGAGTGTGGGGGCAGGTTGTAAAGACTACTTGGGCTTGGAGATACTCGCCGTAGTGTGGAGGTGAGTGTGGTGTTGACTCTTAAGAGAGATTCGCTGAGGTTTGGAGGCGGATTCCATTGTTCTGTGAAAGGGGTTATCTAGCAAATTCCTCCCGACACCGAATAATGTTTAAGAGAAAAGGACAAAAGGGAGACGGGTGAAGGAAATAACCTTGTCTATTCAAACCCTTTTTGTTCCGTGGAAGGGGTGGAAGACTAGAAATGTTTTTGAATTATTAAGTGATCTTGCCCACTCCAACCTTATAGAGAGGGGGAGTGCGAATTATGTCTACTGCTGACGTTAATCAATTTTGCTGATGCCAGCATCTTTCAGGACTACGAACTTAGATTTTTATGCCTTCCCTTGCCTGGGAAAGAGAAAAAGAAAAATCCTGTTTCTATTTTTGTGTCCAAACAAGGACAACCATTTCTTTTATGTTTGAAAATTTACACCATTAGACTTTAAACAGTCTTAACAGTACCTATGTGTTGAAACTTAACTATGATTTGCCTTCATGACTAGGTAAAACTGGAAGTCACCAAGCAAAACCTTACAGTGGCATACAACTTTAATCTGCCTATCAAAAGTTTTATTTTCTCTGTAAATGTCAGTTGTGCAAATTAATTGTCCTTCATTTTAAGGAAAAGGCAAATGGAGTTACCAACTGCCACTGGAACTCCCTGCCACTAGCAGACAACCTGAGTGTCAATAATAACTTTAAGTTTTCCTCCATAACTTTTGATTTTCACAGGTATACAATGGAATAGAACCCTTCTGCCTCTGGAAAACTGGGCATGCACAGAGTTCAAACAAATAAAAGCCTCATAGAAATCAATGGTTTTGGTTTTGTGTTAACCCTTTTTGTTTCAGCTACAATTAGGGATGGGAAAAGCAGTTGCCCTCAGGAGGAGGAAATACTTAACTTTGCTCCTTTTTGCAAGATCTAGACAATGAAACAACATCTTTGAGGGGACATGTTATATGTTGTTTGTCCTGTGTGATAAGCACCTGTCTGTCTGTCCTGTTTTCACTATGAAATGGCCAAACACAACCCAGAAGGGCCTGAAGCCCACATGATAGGATCTGACTTTTCTTTTGATTGTGCTTTCAACAGGCCTGACCTATTTATTTTTGAATTTTGAGCTCATTTTTTTTGGTACCATGGTCACTGAAAACTGATCTTAAGAGTACTCTATGGGATATTTTGCTTGTATGAATATTAGTTTTTTTTTGAATAGCTATGTTGCTATATTACTTCACAACTGTACCTCTCTCTGGAAACTGTCAGTATAGTTTGAGAGGAAGAGGAAGATGCATCTGCATTTGCTCCTAGAAAAAGGATGTGCTTGCATAAAGAAAAGAGGGAAACCACTCCCAATAATTTGGGAGCACAAGAGGCTGAATTGGAAGCAGTTTTGAATGTCCTTTCCTTTTTGAAAGGACAAGAGTGGGAGAGATTGAAGGATTCACCTTCCTACATAGTGATGGATAGCGAATATGTATATCACGGATGTACTAAATTTATACAATTTTGGGCACATGATAATTGGAAAAATGCAGACAACAAGGAATTAAAACACAGAGAACAATGGGAAAAGATTTGGGTACTAATGGCTATGAGAAATAGTCCTCTAGGGAAACATGGGTATACTCCCTATGAAATTTTATTTGGTCATGAAATGAATCTGGGACTCATACATGAATATAATAAAGTGGTTGGCAGAACAAAAAGAAAGAGAATCTAACAGAGCCTGGATCAAAGATCAAATGTTAAGAAATCCAGATGGGTCCATAGAAATCAAATTAAACTGTTTAAAGGTGATAACTAATATTGTTGTATTTTATGTTGTCCAGGAACAATCATTGAAATAACACTTGGGACTTGGAAAACACCTTGCTTCTCCTAATTGACTTTGCTCCACTTGTAAGTATAACTCTGTTGTTCATTGTCTTTCTCCAAAAGGATGCCTTAACCAAAGGAGATAAGAAAAATCAGGACAAGCAACGTGTAGATTGGGGAGACCGGCCCACGGACAAATTGGGATTGGAAAAGGGAGAGTGAAATTCTTGAAATTTTTAAGGTTTCTGTTTATTTGGTATCCTATTTTCTCTTGGATACTGAGACTGGAAAACGGCCAATACTTTGTTAAACAGTCCCTGGACAACATAGAACTAAGAGTCAAACCAGACCTGGGAAAACAAATAAGGTTCCATTAGAAACACTGACAAACAGATTGAATGATCATGTGTGTATGTATCCCTGTGTGAAAGATATTACTTTAGCTCTGGAGTCTCTGGTGATGAAATTGCGTCTAGCCGCCCAGTGAAGTGGTTATACTGCTTTACTATAGTAAGGGGGCGCAGTGGAGGCAGAGACTTTGGAAACCCATGAGCCCGCTCTGAGAGGTTGCTAAGAGGACAGGTTCCCAAGCAATCCCTTGGATGGGACAGGCGTATGACTGTACCTTCCCTTCCCCCATATCCATCTCATGAGCCAGTCCGCAAATAAGGATTGGACTTCCTGAATAAGCTCTTCCTACCTGAATGAGTGAAAGACACAAGCACGTACATACATAAAAGAAAAATGAAACGAATAAGTTTGTTTTGGGTAATAGGTATGATAAACCTCATAAAAGGGACCAAACCCTCTGAACAAATGGTTTCAAAAAAGGACAAAAACCTGTCACACTCAAAGTTATTCCTATGACTTCAACTTTTTGTTAGATGTATATGATTGGGGAAGCATAGAAGGAGAGACCAACTGTACAGGGACGCTGAATTATACAGTAACCATATGGGTTACGTCTGACACCGCTTGCCCCAAGGATACAACACTCCATGCGGAGCCAAACTTTTTGCCTACCAACGCTGGTCTAGCTGGCAATATCCAAGATCCAACCTATGGTAATGTGTCTCTCCATATTTTGGTTTCTGGTATAACACGTTGGGAATGCCATCCATACAGATTTGGTTTTAACATTAGTAGTGGAGACAGTAAGGATCTAGGAAAAACTGTAACCCTCCAATATTTACAGCCTGTAGAAGCTGGCTACTATATGCAAACTTTAAAAGGTGGTCAATGGATTATTGTAAAGGGGACTGTTCTTTTGGAACATGGGATGCAGATTTGGAAATATAATACGAAAAGCAACCAAAGCTAATATAACCACGGTAATGAAACAATGGCATACACCCGTACCTGTTATACTAGGACCAGACTTGCATCAATGGAATATTAAGCTAAATATAACACTGTTTAATGTAACTCATCTGAGGCCCGAGTGTAGACTCTACACCAACACATATTTGAACTATGTGGGGAAAAAGGAGAAATTGTGGAAAAGAGAAAAAAGAGATTTACTGGACAACACATGGGTGGAAATATACAAGCCCCATCTGAAGCAGGGGGAGCCATTGAAATCCTGCCCCACTTGTAAAAACTCAAACTGAAATCCCAATCACATTTTCCTTGGGAGCAAGCACTACTAAACACAATGGGATGTATTCCTGAGTATCATACATTCCTGCACACCCCAGTGGAACACACCAGTAAGGCTAGCCAGTCTTTATCCATTTTGAACCCTCAGGCCCAGTGCTGTATCTACCTGAAACCAGTGACTAAAAACACTGCACCTTTTGTTATAACTTGCTGCTATCTTTAACTTTGTTCCTATGCGCTGCTAGTCAAACCCCCTTTTCTGAAAGTATCAGGGGAGCAGAAAATTAACCCCCACTAATCTTTTAATTGGGGGACCTGAACAGCAAACAGCCCTTGAAACAATAAGGCCCTCTTTACATTGTGTGTTGTGATTTCTTATAACTTACCTCTTTGTCGGAAGCTCACACCCCTGGGTTCTATGAACACAAAGCTATTTTTCTTTCCTTGCAGCATGTTGTTCGGAAATTGTTTGAAAAAAATGGACACTGTCTTCAGATTTCTTGGTAGGCAGAAGCCTGCTGTTATCTTGTAATGTCCTTGTGAACAGAAACACAATATTTTCCCAGTACTGAAGAACAAAACACTATCTCAGCGCACTGCGCAAAGAGCTTGGCAACTCAAAAATTGCCAACTGATAGGCAATGGTTGTATTTAGGGATGCAACAACAACCTTTCAAGGTAGCCTTGGTAATCTTCAACCACCAAAACAGGAAAAGAGAGCAAAGAAACATGGTTTAAATATTGTTTACATATAAATGTAAGAAAGTTAGAAACAAAGGAGGGGGTGTGGCTTTGCAAGAGAGAGGTGAATTTATGAACTGGATTTTAATATCCTATGGGGTGCAACTGTCGCGTAAATAGCCCTCTTAATTGTGATGTGGTAAGAGACCAAGAGTGATTTCTAAGAATAATAAGAAGAAAGAAAGGTGCTTGAACAACATCTAAGCACAGCAGAAAGGTGTTTTAATGTGTTGTTGACTCACCCAATATCACTGAAGAAGAAAATGAATTAATGAAATGAAAAAGTGTTTCCTTTGTAGTAGAATTTTATCATAAACTGAAATATATAACCCCTGTAGTATGTTGTCTAACATCTTTTTGTTTCTTTTGAAGACAAGTATATAAACTTCTACACTCCAGGAAACTAGGAGAATAGGGCAAAGAAGATCCGGCCCTTCGGGGTAAGAAGAGATTGTAACGCGAAGATTCAATAGGGTCTCCAAGTCCTCCTGGAGGAATAGAAGACTGTGAGCTTTTAGATAGTTTTAAGTGTTTTTGTATTATATGTATATATGCTTATTAGGCCTTTTTAGAATTACAAATCATTGAATCAATTGTAAATTATCAAATTATATGATACTTGATTAATTGATACCAAGTATCAAGAGGGGGAATATGTCATGCGTGAAAGTTGTGTGTATGTGTAATGGAGCTGAAGAGCCAAAGAAAAGCCAAGGAAGAGCCAGAGAAGATGGAGAACTCGTAATGCCTGCTGGGAACTGTTTAATTTGCATTGACAGCGAGGAATTCCAAGACCCTGACTGACAGTGCCTGCACAAGATTGTTTAAAGAACAAAAGGAATGTTACGTTCTCCTTTCCAAGGATGGTACAGGCTGTAGGAGCCAGGAAGACGTGGGGCAACTGATAAGGAAAAGGGTCTGGAGTTTATCAAAGTGACGACAGAGTAACCCTCCTCCCTACACTGACGAGAGATGCCGGCTTGAGAGTCGAGGGCGGATACGAATTTCAGAAGAAGGAGAAGACTTTAAAAGGAGGAAGCCAAAACTTTACCTTTTGTGTTCCAGTTCCGCGGCCACTGAGCTCCCCCGCCCTTTGGTGGGTAAGTGTGTGTGTGTGTGTGTGTGTGTGTGTTGTGTGATTGTGTGAGTGAAAGAGAGCTCTCTTGATTCTTGGTTTTTGTATGTCTTTGTGTTTTAATAAATGTCACATGCATGGTGATTTAAAACCAAATTTGGTGTCTTGGGTGTCTGTGTCAAACCTCTGGTGCGGGGGTGCTACGAGGAGGGAGGTAGGACTCTGCTGCACTCTCCTAGGAAAAAGAACAACCCTCCCCTCCTTCCAGACAGTCGGAAGGGGAGTGTAACACGCGTTTCATTTCAAGCTTTCCAGGACACAGGGCAGGTCGGAGGGCCCGAAAAACATGCCTTTTTGGCGCGTTCATGCTCCGCAGCTGGAAACGCAGTCCTCCGGCTGCAAAAAACCAGCAAGGGAGCACTTCCTGGGTGACCTTGGGCCAGTCACTATCTCTCAGCCCCACCTACCTCACAGGGTTGTTGTGAGGACAAAAAGGAGGGGAGGAAATATGTACACCACTCTGAGCTCCTTGGAGGAAGGGTGGTATAAAAATATGAAAAATAATAATAAAATAATAATAAAATCCCACCGCAGCTCCTCCTCGCAAGGAGACTGCGGTTATCACCGGGGGGGGGCATTGCATCCCCCGACGCGCCGCCACTGTGTGGTGGTCTGTTAAGCTTAAACTAAACAATCAGAGCTCACAGTGCAGTACCCCCCCCCCTCAAAACAAGGGACAAAAAGAGCCAATTAGTTGGAGTTGCCGCAAGTGGGGACTCTTGCCAGGCAAGAGAAAGGTCTGGACAGGCCACAGCTACTTCTCCAGCTGTCATACCTCTCAGTTGCCAGGAGAGGGCTAGGAATCATCTTAAGAGTCAGTGGACTACAGTATTACTAGGGAACATTCAGTTGGAAACTGATTTTTTTTTCTTTTGTACTTTGCCTCTGATCTCAAGTATACTACAGTATTTGGTTGTTTTTCTCCATATTTATTCCCTGTTTTCAATAAACATTTCCCACGTTTTAAAGAATTGCTTTAAAATTGATTGCTTCGTTCAACCAGGTGAGAGCAATTGCCTCCAGCTTTCCATTGACTCCCTGTGCTACCAAAGACAGGCTCATGCGTGTATGTCAATAACCTGGAAACATTTTCAGTATAAGGGCTTATACTGAAAACAGAAGAAAAGTATTACTCACTTTTATTTTGGATTTTAACCGTTTCTTCCATTATGATTTCTTTTACTCTTTGACACACAAGATTCTCTTCGTTTTCTGCACTGATCTTTATGAGAATATTTTGCTGCTCAGAAAACCAGTTTTCCAATGCTGGCCAAGTCTCCAGGAAACGTATAATTCTGTGAAATCGGATTTGGAATGATGCATGCACAGTGTTAAAGCCAATATCAGAAAGGTATTTGCAATCCAAATGAATAGGTCTGATGATGGTGTACGACGTCATAGCTGAGTATCCAGAGACACCGCTGCATGGCCATGGAAGGGGTCCCCGCAGCAGGTCATAGACCTGCATCAGGTATGCCTGACTTGCCAGGAAACCCCTCACCCTTATTATTAATTATTATTATTAATAAATGTATTGATGAATTTTCTATAAAAACTATACTCTGTGACTAACACAAATGCCAAACAAAAGGTATAATAAGATGGTAATTTTAAATACATTAACACGGAACTCTTTTAACTGGATAGCGTGGGATTGGATTGAGTCGTTTACTGCCACCACCCACAGCTAGAAAGGCCAGACAGAAGGAGGTTGGAGGCCTTCGGAAGGTCTCCTTCCCAGGCGAACAGAGAGTCCCCCAAATTCAGCGGCTCTCCTGAAAACCAGCATACATGCAGGCATACTATAAAAGTGAAGGTTTATTAAAAGGCCGAAAAATCTAAACAATTGATGGAAAAACCGATGCAACGAACATGAAAATGAGCGAACTCAGGAAGATAGTGGAGGACAGGAAGGCCTGGCGGGATATGGTTCATGGGATCACGAAGGGTCGGACACGACTTAACGACTGAACAACAACAACAACATCAGATGTATGGCAGCAGGGGTCCCTCAGGTAACGAAGGGCACTACTTGCCATGCTCTGCATTGGCAGGAATAGGATGTTGTTTCAGCTGCGGGGGTTACCAGTCACTGTTTACGCCACTGCAGCTAGGGTGGAGACTCAAGGCGAGGCTGTTTACACCTGTGATCGTAACACACCTGTGCTGCATCTGGCCCCTCACCGAATCCTCTGTTTGTTGGACTTCAGCAGGTTGATCACCTCTTTCTTGCCCACTTTGATAGGAGTCAGCTACTGAAAAATATCAACATGATTTCTTGAAGGAAGTTACCAGGCAGCAGTTTTAGGAAATAAAAACATAAATCAATGACATCACTAATAATATCCAATGCTGAACATATGAAGCTGCCTTATAACCAAATTAGACCATTAGTCCATTGAACTCAGTATCATCTACTGATTGGCAGCCATTCTTCAGGGTTTCAGACAAAGGTCTTCACAAGCCCTACCTGGAGAATATTATATTAATATATCTACAGGAAACCATGAGTGGCGGGCAAGTTGCCAAGTTGTACTTAGATAATTTCCCCAGAGAACTCTCAGAAAAACTCATTTTGCTTGTTTACCAAGAGTTCTCCAAGAAAGCTCATAATGATGATGCATCTGGAGGCAGCTCCCCACCAAGCATTCCTACAAGCATAAGTGAACCTGCTTGGAAAAGGGGGGCTTTTATCTAAGTAAAATATATGTATCTAACAGCTCAATCCTATCATCTATATATGTCAGTGGAACTTGTGTCCCGCTGTAGTGAATGCAGTGGCACTGCCATAAATGGTGCACCACTGCCGAGCACGAGGGAGTCAGCAGCAGAAGCAGCCAGAGGCTCCCTGCATGCACCAATGGCCCACCTGGGCCACACCAGAGGTGGGGAGGGGGAGGATTGGGGTAGGGAGGGGGGAGAGCAGGGGGTGGGGAGCAGGCGGGAGGGGTGGATCTCAGGGGTAAAGGTGCATGCTGGATCCTATCCCCGGTTTCCCAATCTGCCCCCTTCCTGTCCTTGGACTTACACTAGCTGCATAGCTGACATGGGTCTGAGAAGACTCATAGGCAATCAGGAGGCCTATAGAGAGGTAGGTAAAAAGTTTTATACCTGCCTGTTGTCGGTCCTCTGTTGGCCTCCCCCATAGCATGCAGTGCGTACTCGGTTTGTACGGCTGCATGCTATGGAGTCCCCTTCATGGATCATTGCCTTGTCGTGGCGAAGGGGCTTGCATAACTCAATGAAGCCATGAGCTATGCTGTGCAGGGACACCCAAGACGGACAGGTCGTAGCAGAGAGTTCTGACTAAAAGTGATCCACTGGAGAAGGAAATGGCAACCCACTCCAGTAACTTTGCCAAGAAAATCCCATGAACAGTACCAAAAGGCAAAATGATATGACGCCGGAAGATGAGACCCTCAGGTCGGAAGGTGTCCAATATGCTACTGAGGAAGAGCGGAGGACTATTCCAAGTAGACCCAGAAAGGATGATGCGGTTGGGCCAAAGCCAATAGGACGTCCAGCTGTGGATGTGTCTGAGGTTGAAAGGAAAATCCAATGCTGCAAGGAGCAATACCGCTTAGGAACATGGAATGCACGGGCGTCACTGGGGCGTGGCGGGGGGGGCGGGCTGCCAGGGGGTGACGCGTGTCATGGGGTGACGCGCGCACCCCCTCGCGCGTCACCTTTGTGACGCGCGTCGCCCTCCGGACGCTCCGAGGCCGGCCCGGGAGCCGGCCTCGGAGCGTCCGACCCCGTCGGTGCTCCAGGGCCTTCTGAACGAAGGCCCAGGCAGCACGTCAATCCGGGTATTTCCCGGATTTTCGCGCATGCCCAGACCCGTTTTGAGGGCAAAAAGCCCTCAAAACGGGTCTGCGCATGCGCGAAAATCCGGAAAATACCCGGATTGACGCGCTGCTTGGGCCTTCGTTCAGAAGGCCCTGGAGCGCCGACGGGGTCGGACGCTCCGAGGCCGGCTCCTGGGCCGGCCTCGGAGCGTCCGGAGGGGGGCGACGCGATGCGGGGGGGGAGCCGGGTGGCCCCCTCCCCCCGCGCCTATAACGTCGCGCCCCTAGGGGGGGTGACGCGCGTCCCCGCACCAGGGTGACGCGCGTCTAGTGACGCCAGTGATGGAATGTGAGGTCTATGAATCAAGGTAAACTGAATGTGGTCAAAAATGAGATGATAAGATTGAACATTGACATCTTGGGAATCAGCGAACTAAAATGGACGGGAATGGGCGAATTCAAGTCAGGTGACCATCATATCTACTACTGTGGGCATGAATCCCTTAGAAGAAATGGAGTAGCCCTCATAGTCAATAAAAGAGTGGGAAAGGCAGTACTGGGGTGCAACCTCAAAAACGACAGAATGATTTCAGTTCGAATCCAAGGCAAACCATTCAACATTACAGTAATCCAAGTGTATGCCCCAACCACTGATGCCGAAGAAGATGAAGTTGACCGGTTCTATGAAGACCTACAACACCTTCTAGAACTAGCACCCAAAAAAGATGTCCTTTACATCATAGGAGACTGGAATGCTAAAGTCGGAAATCAAGAAATAAACGGAACAACAGGCAAGTTTGGCCTTGGAGTGCAAAATGAAGCAGGGCAAAGGCTAACGGAGTTCTGTCAAGAGAACACGCTGCTCATAGCAAACACTCTTTTCCAACAACACAAGCGGCGACTCTACACATGGACATCACCAGATGGTCAATACCGAAACCAGATAGATTATGTGCTTTGCAGCCAAAGATGGAGAAGCTCTATACAGTCAGTAAAAACAAGACCTGGAGCTGACTGTGGCTCAGATCATGAGCTTCTTATTGCAAAATTCAGGCTTAAATTGAAGAATGTAGGGAACACCACTAGACCAGTCAGATATGACCTAAATCATATCCCTTATGAGTATACAGTGGAGGTGAAGAATAGATTTAGGGCATTAGACCTGGTAGACAGAATGCCTGAAGAACTATGGACAGAGGTTCGTAACATTGTACAGGAGGCAGCAACGAAAACCATCCCAAAGAAAAAGAAATGCAAGAAAGCAAAGTGGCTGTCAGATGAGGCTTTACAAATAGCTGTGGAAAGAAGGAATGCGAAAAGCAAGGGTGAAAGGGAAAGATATAAACAACTGAATGCAGATTTCCAGAGAACAGCAAGGAGAGATAAGAAGGCCTTCTTGAATGAACAATGCAAGGAAATCGAGGAAAACAACAGAATGGGGAGGACTAGAGATCTCTTCAAGAAAATTGGAGATATCAAGGGAACATTTTGTGCAAAGATGGGCATGATAAAGGATAAAAAAGGCAGGGACCTAACAGAAGCAGAAGAGATTAAGAAGAGATGGCAAGAATACACAGAAGAACTATACAAGAAAGATCTGAATGTTCCTGATGACCACGCTGGTGTGGTCACTGACCCAGAGCCGGACATCCTAGAGAGTGAAGTCAAGTGGGACTTAGGTAGCATTACTAACAACAAAGCTAGCGGATATGATAATATCCCAGCTGAGCTACTTAAAATCCTAAACGATGATGCTGTGAAAGTGCTGCACTCAATATGCCAACAAATTTGGAAAACTCAGCAGTGGCCAAAGGATTGGAAAAGGTCACTTTACGTTCCAATTCCAAAGAAGGGCAGTGCCAAAGAGTGTTCAAACTACCGTATAATTGCACTCATTTCACATGCTAGCAAGGTTATGCTCAAAATCCTACAAGCTAGGCTTCAGCAGTATGTGGACCGAGAACTACCGGACGTACAAGCTGGGTTTCGAAGAGGCAGAGGAACTAGAGATCAAATTGCCAACATGCGGTGGATCATGGAGAAAGCCCGAGAGTTCCAAAAAAACACCTACTTCTGCTTCATTGACTACGCAAAAGCCTTTGATTGTGTGGATCACAACAAACTGTGGCAAATTCTTAAAGAGATGGGGGTACCAGACCACCTTACCTGTCTCCTGAGAAACCTGTATGCGGGTCAAGAAGCAACAGTTCGGACCAGCCATGGAACAACCGATTGGTTCAAAATTGGGAAGGGAGTACGGCAAGGCTGTATATTGTCACCCTGCCTATTTAACTTATATGCAGAGTACATTATGAGAAATGCAGGGCTGAATGAATCGCAAGCCGAATCAAGATTGCCGGGAGAAACATCAACAACCTCAGATATGCAGACGATACCACCCTAATGGCAGAAAGTGAAGAAGAACTAAAGCGCCTCTTGATGAGAGTGAAAGAGGAGAGTGCAAAAGTTGGCTTGAAACTCAACATTAATAAAACTAAGATCATGACATCTGGTCCCATCAATTCCTTGGCAAATAGAAGGGGCAGAAATGGAAGCAGTAACAGATTTTACTTTTCTGGGCTCCAAGATCACTGCAGACGGAGACAGCAGCCATGAAATTAAAAGACGCTTACTCCTTGGAAGGAAAGCTATGGCAAACTTAGACAGCATAATAAAAAGCAGAGATATCACCATGCCAACAAAAGTTCGCATAGTCAGGGCGATGGTGTTCCCAGTAGCAATGTATGGTTGCGAGAGTTGGACCATAAGGAAGGCTGAGCGCCGAAGAATAGATGCTTTCGAACTGTGGTGCTGGAGAAGACTCCTGAGAGTCCCTTGGACTGCTAGGAGATCAAATCAGTCAATCCTAAATGAAATCAACCCTGACTGTTCCCTGGAAGGACAGGTACTGAGGCTGAAGCTCAAATATTTTGGCCACCTAATGCGAAGAGAGGACTCTCTAGAGAAGACTCTGATGCTGGGAAAGATTGAAGGCAAAAGGAGAAGGGGAAGGCAAAGGATGAGATGGTTAGACAGCATCACCGATGCAACGAACATGAAAATGAGCGAACTCAGGAAGATAGTGGAGGACAGGAAGGCCTGGTGGGATATGGTTCATGGGATCACGAAGGGTCGGACACGACTTAACGACTGAACAACAACAACAACAACAACAACATGCTATGGAGTGGAGGGGGGAAATAGGATTGTGCTGAAAGACATATAAGATTTTTGGAAAGTATTTCAATAGGATATCGTGCAATTGTTGTAATTAGCATGTTTACATGAATCAATCAGTAAAGTTTGCTTCCTTATTGTGTACAATGAACTCTAAACTTACATTTCCTGCTTGTCACCCGGTTCAGCACAACAGAGTCTGAAATATCTAACAACAAGACAAAATCAAGAGCAGGTGGGAATAAAGGTGGCTCTTTTGGAGTTGCTGGATCTACAACCAAGGTGGGTTTTTTCAAGTTATTATCCTTTGTTTGTGTCTGATCCGGATCTCGACCCGTCAATGCCTTTTCCAGCAGTTTTGCCTGTTTCAGTGTCATTGGAAATCCGTCCATGATCCATCCCTTTTCTGGCGATAATCGACTAAAACAACACAGAACAATAATTATCCCTATTGGGAAGGTTCACTCAACTTTAGGTAAAGGTGACCCCTGACAATTAAGTCCAGTCATGTCCGACTCTAGGGTGTGGTGCTCATCCCCATTTCAAAGCCGAAGAGCCAGCGTTGTCCGAAGACGCCTCCGTGGTCATGTGGCCAGCATGACTCTCCTTGCCGCAGCACATAGCATGCGGCTGGAACACGGAGCGCTGTTTACCTTCCCGCAAGCGGTACCTATTTATCTACTCACATTGCTTTGGAACTGCTAGGTTGGCAGGAGCTGGCCAAGCAACGAGAACTCACCCCGTCGCGGATTCGAACTGCTGACCTTTCGATTGACAGCTCATGGTTCAGCGGTTTAACCCACTGCGCCACCCGCTGGCCTCTCACTCAACTTTACTGAAGCATTTATGTTTTCCTCAGATCCTCAAACAGCCAGAACACTTTACACTTGAGGAACTTCCCCTTCTTCAAAGTGAGGAATTACTCATACACACTGTGGCAGACATGTGGTTCTTGACCAGGACAAGGTGATTGTGTTCTTCATTCACGTTATGCACTACAGTTGCGTTTACAAGCGGAGAACATCTTTTTGTGTCTACCACTGAAGGGGTTTTGAACTTGAGAAGGTGGTGGAAGAAGCTCCTATTGTGGGAAAAGGCATTGATGTGAGATTGTAAATGTCACATCCTGTAGTAATGTGGCTTTTAAATTAAAATGATACGGAGAACATATTATCTATTGTCTGTCCCAATCTGTACATCTGCCAGCAAGGGCGGGTGGATTGGGCCCAGAGGGGGCAGGAGCATCAGCGCTGGGACACACTGTACCCTTCTTGGGCCTGATCTGGCAACACGGATCAACATGGACTTGCACCAGCTATATAGCTGGTGCAGGTCTAAGTTGACCTGTTGCACCAACTGTGGCTTCCCCTGGGGCAAATGTCTCCATACATCGAGACCTCCAGCCTGCAAAATTCACCCACGGGATGCAGTGTAGCCTGCACCAGCACCGCTGCATTGGCGAGGGGGAATTCAGTTAGACTTGGGCTGCCTGTGTCTGACTGCACAAGACAAGCCCCCAGCAAAAAATCTAGCCAAAATAATATGTATTAGGATTATAAAACCGCCAGTCCTCTCCTGTTAGCTACACCAAGTACTGTATGCCTTTTATGCTTCCAGAATTTTGAAAGAATGCATCTTCACAGGAAAAAGGATATTGAATTACCATTAACTGTAATGCTTTCTAGTTATGCGACCCCCGAGCGGATTCCTTTAAAAGGGGATTGGACAGATTTATGGAGGAAAATTCCATCACAGCTTACAAGCCATGATGGGGATAAGCAACCTCCTGGTTGTAGGAGTAGCTTTTCTTTGTGCCAGGTGCAAGGGAGTGGCGACAGGATACAGGTATCTTGTTGTCTTGTGCTCCCTGAGGCCTCTGGTGGGGCCACTGTGTGATACAGGAAGCTGGACTAGATGGGCCTTTGGCCTGATCCAGCAGGGCTCTTCTGATGTTCTTATGTTTCTGATCTACATCTATTTGCATGGCAAATGAGGTCACATTTACTGCTGTGATGAATAGTTCCTGCCGCCATAAACCACCTCAATGATTTTAATGAGAGATTATTACCAGACTAATTTAGTGATCCCCATGAGGAAGGGTGGCAAAACCTGACCTCACACTAGTTAGACTGAACAACATTCAAATACAGTGGGGCAGACTCTGCTCTTTTCATACCTAATTTGTTCGACCATGATGCCAACTAATATTTCATCTGGAATGCTTTCTCCTCTCTTTAACAGTGTCTCACCGGCTGCACCAAGCTGAGCACGAACAGTAAGCTGTGGGATTTTAAAAAGACATTTAAACAGGTATGGGAAAGCTCAGTTAATTGAGAGCAATTTGATAAAAGGGATAGGCATTCCCCTTCAAATCTGAAATTCTAACTTCAGTCAAGAACAATGTTGATTGGCCCACAAGGTAATTTCTAAAGAACCTCCTGTCAGGAGCTGCCCAGGAATAGCCAGGGATCCCTGGTTCTGTGCACAGGTGTTGTAAGTTACCAGGGTGATAGGTAAGAGCATCTCTTTAGACAGTAAAGGTTTCCCAGATACTGGAATGACTTAACTCACTCAGGCTGGCCATAGCTTTTCCCTACAGTTCATACTGAGACTTTGACTGGGCAACAATAGTTTCTGCTAGCTCTGGGTTTATTTTGACTCTGGTAGTTCTCTGGTTCTACTCCTGGTTCCTACCTGGTGTCCATACGGCTGAGCTTGGACAGTTACTTAGCTTGCAGTGGCATAGCTGGCGTTTTTCCAAGGGGGCAGTGGGTGGGACGACGCGTCTTCACCCCGCCCCCCTGCCACCGGAATGGAACGGAATGGAATGAAAGCTTTTGGCTCTGTTCCCGCTCCATTCCAGTGGCGGGGCAGGCGGGGCGAAGACGCGTCGTCCCGCCCACGGCCCCCTTGGAAAAACGCCAGCTACACCACTGCTAGCTTGCATGTATATATGAAACCAGTCGTGTTACACAGAGATCAAAATACTGTACCTATTTAGCTGTGGCAAAGGACTTGCTAAGGTGAAGGTTTTGACGTTTTTCATTTAGAATAGCAGATTGCCATGATATCTCAGAACCTGCTTGTGTAACCCCACTCCAATTCAAGAGCAATTTGCCATGTGGCACTGAGGGCTACTATTGAGGAAAGTCTCTAAAATGCCCTGGGGCTCACAGACATGATTTCATAGCTCTTTGAATCTTGGTCTAAGAAATTAAGTATTAAAAATTATAAAGGGATTGAAAAATGAAGCAATATTCAAGGAGCTTTTTTTACTTGTTAAACATGAAGATGGTATTGAGACAGCTAGAGTAAAGAATATTAAAGGAAGAGATACTGATGACTATTCAATAACCAGAAGGACGTGGGGAGCACTGGCATTGCTGAAGGTGGGGCTCTGACCCTCTGACCCTCCGTTACTCCGGTGCACGAGGCAGCCCTGCCCTCTCGCCTTCGGAGCCATTCAAGATGGTGAAAGCAACGCACAGGAGACTCCCTGCGCGTTGCTTTCACCACCTTGAATGGCTCCGAAGGCGAGTCGCCTCATGCACCAGAGTAACGGAGGGTCGGACCGCGGCGGAACTTAGAGCTCCCCCCCCCGGAGCAACACTACTGGTGGGGAGGACGCGGAGTAACAATGGATTCACTCAGTCTACCAGGGACGGACAGTCCAATCTTACCGTATCTAAATTCACCCCTCCCAGTCGATGCAGCTGTGCCACTGGAACGTGCACTGTACCCAACGGGGGGGCAGTCTTGGAGGTCTCCTCTGGGTAAGAGAAAAATGTTCTCCCTTGGCCAGGTAAGCCTCTGCTGCCCAAATGGGTCTACTCAGACCTGCGCCAGCAGGAAAACGAATTGAGGCTGGGAAAGGGGATAGGATATCAGCAGTGCTACTGTCCCCTTCCTGGCCTCGATCCACCCCCTCCACTGGTGTGCAGCCATAAAGCACGCTGTGCTGCTGGAACACTAGTTCCAGTGGCGCAGGGGCCCAATAGGCTTGGGCAGCAAGAAGGTGTATGCGGGCACTTATAGAGCTGCAGCTCATATAGCATAGTTATCAAAATCAAAAGGAAAAAAAATGAATTGTTAGTGGATTTTGTTTCACAAAGCACTTTAAGACAGATTTTTTTGTTTTGTTTACAGTGCTGACAGTGCTTTCATAGAGGTATTGCTGACATGTGCACACTCGTCCTACTCTTGTGCCAACAGTATTTGCAGGTATTTGTTATACCTTAAAATCTCACAAACCCTGTTGGAGAAAAGGTAACAGGAAAACAAAAACAACGAAATCCCTGTAGTACCACTTTCAACTGTCATGTTCGTTCATTTCAACCTTAGTACAGTATCTGTCTACAAGTGAAATTGAAATCTAATTACGTACTTTGCTTAATTCATCGTCTGACATCAACTCCTTCGACTCAGCATTGGCTGGTTTTAGATCAAGATCTAGGGATAGTAAAATATTGTTAAATACAACAGTTTCTTTTTTGATATTCATAGTATTAGCACATTATACATACATGAGATGTTATGGATGTTAACAACCTATGGATGTTATCAGGGTGTAATGGGGCATAGTTCTGGGACAAAAGAGGGGACCAAATAGGTCTACCTCTTTCATCATCTTTTCATTGTTGCTGCTATGACAATGGTGTTGTTATATGATATCACAGCAGGTACCATAAATGATATGTTATATCAGGGCGGTCCAACTTTTCATACCAAATGAACCGCAAGAGTACTTCGACACAGAACCTGCGGTCCACACACTGAATTAAATTAATAATTTACAGCTCAATCCTGTGTAACGTTGGAGCGGCACACCTGCTGCTGCGCCACTCCAGGGTGTTGCAAATGTGCCGTAAGGCACATCTGCAGCAACCTAGGAGTAAGTGGTGCCGGTGGCAAGGTCGGCGCAGCTCGCTCCCTGCCAGACGTGCCAGATGCAGGTAAGGACTGCGTGGGGAGGGCAGAACAGGAGGGGGGATTGGGTCACAGGGCCCGGGATAGGGGCGGGATCATCAGCGGCGCGCTCTGCCGAATCCTATCCCCCTTCCCAGGCCTGGCTGTTGTTACACAGACATCCTGGATTTGCACTGGCCATTTTGCTGCCGCACATCTGAGGAGACCCATTGGGGCATCTGGGCCATTACCCAGGGTAAAGGGATGAATGTCCCTTTACCCCAAGGAGGCCTCTGCCTGTGCTGGCACTGGCCTGATTCTGGATAGCATCTGGCACAGCATGCTTTTGCACGCTACGGCAGTCCTAGACAGGGTTGGGCTGTTAATAGATTTATTAAAACAAATTTAATACACAAACAGATGTATGCGCTTTCATTTAACAATGTATGACACAAACAATATACTCATGCCTCTTGTACACAGCTGCCTTTTGACACTTACACCTGATTAATCCTCAGGACAGCCCTGGAAGGTAGGCTAATCTTACTACCCACATATTTCAGATATATGGCCGAAGCTGAGAGATAGCAGAATGCTTAAGACTGGCCAGTGAGTTTGTGCCTGAGGTGTGAGCTTATTGCTTGTTATTTATTTGTTTGTTTTAAAAGACTTCTATCTTGCATCTCCCCTCAAACAGAGGTTCTCAGAGTGGCTACCAAACAACTGAAAAAGATGTGGCAACTGCAGTATGTGGCAAAGAAAGAACTCAATTTAGGGCCATTTGCTTTGCAAGCTGAGCTGCAATCTCCCCTGGGGATGAGAGAGAAATAGGAACAAAAAGAGGACTTGATAAAGTCACTCTAGCACAGATCATCTCAGCAGAATAGGTTTTTGACTGAGTTATAGCTGCCTTTTGAAACTTACACCTCATTAATCCTCAGAACAGCCCTGGAAGGATAAACTCACCCAAGCACAGACCACAGTGGAAAGCTGTGGATGAAGACACTGAGGTTCCCTCCCAGTAGGAGTGAGAAAGCTGTGCGCCCGCCACGAGCAGCGGCCTCCTTCCACGACTTTCTGCCCGGCTGGGACTTACAAAGTGCTTCCGGCTTCCTGGGAGCAAGTCCCAGCATTTTCTTGTCGGTGAGGGTTGACGTGATGCTGGCGGCCCGGTCCGAGGCTGGCCACCGGCGCTGAAGAGCTCGTTGCAGAGGCGTCAGCGCCCAGCTTCGGACCAGGTCACAAGCATCACGGCAACCACAAGCATCGCCGCCCAAAATGTCCAAGGGCCACCATAAAAGGCCTGTGGCCCTTAGGCTGAACCACCCTGTGTTATATCATTTGCCATTTCATCATTCCCACCCAGCAAAAATGGCCTGGGACCTTGTATTCTTATCCCCCCCCCACAAAAGCTTTCTATTGTTGCACCTAGAACCTTGAGTTCTAGGTCCTAGAACCCTCATTTCATGCCATTCCTTTTCCTTGAGCCACTGCACTTGGTCCCTGCACACACAATATATTTCCCTCATGTGTTCGTGTTACATGTGTTCCAGAGCACCCAAGCTCTGGAACTCCCTCCCAAGGCAGGGCCAGCCCGAGACCACCTGACACCTGAGGACATCCACTAAAATTGAGTGGACAGAGTGTTAAAACAGACAAAAGAAAATATTTCTTTACCCAGCGTGTAATTAGTTTGTGGAACTCCTTGCCACAGGATGTGGTGATGGCACCTGGCCTAGATGCCTTTAAAAGGGGTTTGGATAGATTCATGGAGGAAAAGTCGATCACATGTTATAAACCATAAGCAACCTCTTGGCTTAGAAGTAGGTTTTATCTGTGCCAGTGCAGGGGAGTGACAACAGGAAACAGGTACAGTAAAACCTTGGATTACGAGCATAATTCGTTCCAGAAAGGTGCTTGTAATCCAAAGCACTCGTATATCAAAGCAAATTTCCCCATAATAAGAAATAATGGAAACTCAGATGATTAGTTATTCTGCAAGAGATCTCTCTGTGTGTCTGCAGAGGAACAATAGTGTCTCCTGGGCAACAAACTGCCTTCCCCCCATCCCCTTCTCATGATGTCCCTGCCGTTTCTCTGCAAAACCCTTGCTCATTAACAATCTGTTCTCCCTCTGCAAGAGGCTCCGTTTTTGCAGAGAATAGCTCAGACATTTGCTCTACAGAAGTTGCAAAGCAAACGTCTGAGCTATTCTCTGCACAAACAGAGCCTCTTGCAGAGGGAGAACAGATTGTTAATGAGCAAAGATTTTGCAGAGAAACGGCAGGGACATCATGAGGGGGTTGGGGGGGAGGGCAGTTTGTTGCCCAGGAGACGCTATTGTTCCTCTGCAGACACACAGAGAGATCTCTTGGAGAACACAATGTACTCGTATTGCAAGACCTTGCTCGTTTATCAAGTCAAAATTGATAAAACAATTTTGCTCGTCTTGCAAAACACTCGCAAACCAAGTTACTTGCAATCCAAGGTTTTACTGTATCTTGTTGTCTTGTGTGCTCCCTGAGGCATCTGGTGGGGCCACTGTGAGATACAGAAAGCTGAACTAGATGGGCCTTTGGCCTGATCCAGCAGGGCTCTTCTTATGTTCTTATGAGTGTCCGCATGCCAAATGCCGTCCTACCCTGATGATGTGCCAGCCTCTGCTCCTCCCACTCTAATGTTCTACCTCAGTGGTTCTCAAACTTTCAGGACTCTGGAGCATTTAACACTCCTAAAAGGAGTCTCAGGGAACCCAGCTGGCACATGCACAGAGTCTAGGGGAGCCCCAGAGCACTAGTGCATATGCGGAGTGATGCAGCACTGAGCCCAACACTTTCTCACTCCTGTTCAAGCGAAGAGCTTGAACAGGAGGGGAATGAGGAAGGAGAGCCACAAACAGGGGAGGCGGGAGGATGGAGAAGTAAACCGGGTAGGGGGAAGATGGCAGTCACAGTGTGCTTATGCAGCTCCTGAAGGGGTCTCAAGGAGCCCCAGGGCTTCAAGGAGCACACTTTGAGAAATGCTGTTCTAGCTCAGCACTCTGCTCCTCTCCATATTTCCTCTTCCTGTCTGTCCCCTTTTCCAATTCAGGGAGTGGAAAAACAAGGAGGAACAGTGGAGGCAAGTAGGCGGGCTCTCCATCAATCTGCTGCCTAAGGCGACTGCTTCAGTCGGCCTCATGGATGTGTGTGCAGGGACCAAGTGCAGGGCTGGCTCTGTCCCTTGGGAAATACAGGCGGCCTTGTCCATGCTGGCTTTCCCTGGGCCATGAAGACTCTGTTGTTCTAGAGTGCTTTTAATCTGTCAGTATGAGATCTATTCTGCTGGTTTTATTCTGTGTTTTACCGTGGCCCCATGCTTTGAGTGTTTTTAGTGTTGCTTTTATCATTGCTAGTTTGATATTATATTTTATTATTGAGTGATATGGGGGGTTACGTTGATTGTTTTTATGGTTGTAAGCTGCCTTGAGTGTCATTTTAATGATGGAAAGGTAGGATATAAATTCCTAAAATAATAATAAAGGTAGGAATGCGGGGCCAGGAAGAACAGGGTCCAAAACCTCTGTTGTAAAGAGACGCAAGGAGATACATGGCAAGGCAAGGTCTTTGTCCTTTTGCTGTGTGACCCAAGGCCAAGTTTTGAAATGATAAAAAATCGTAATGAAGTTTTCTTTACCTTTGAGCTCATCATCAGGTACTAGGTTCACCTTCGATAGCTCAGTAGCTTTTAACGCTACCAGTGAAATCTCCTTCTGCAACTTTTGGATAAAACAAACTATTAGCAATTTCCCTCCCCAATCATGTGAAACAGGAATAGATTTGAGAGCATTGAATAACTGCCCCACTCGCCGAATTCTACACGATCCTGCAAAAGCGCAATAAGAGCCCCAAGCAAAGATCCAGGTCGCCCTACATTGAGTTTCCAACCATGACTGGCCCGACACCCCCAGAAAGCACAGGAGCAGGACAAGAAGGCAGAAGCCTCCCTCATTTGCTGCTTGCACCTGGCATCCAGGCATCCACTGCTGTCCTTGAACGGGGAGGTTCCTTTCAACGATGACTAATAGCTCTTGATAGCACTATCTTCCATGAATTTGTCTAATCCTCTTTGAAATGTGGACACTGAAATGGGGAAGCAGGTCTGCTGCTGCTGCTCCCCATCCAGCATCTCGTGATGGGCCTGGACTTACTGAGTGACAGTGGGAAACAGCAGCAGCAGACCCATGCTGCCTCCAGGGTTGGCCGGACATGGGTCCTTGTGAGGGCCCCCCCCCCAGCATGTACCCCACCAGGTCCCGCCTGTGGAGTCATCCCCGGCAGAAGTTTAACAAACAATGCATGGTGTAGAAAGAATAAATAGAAGTGTTTCGTCATCACCCTTTCATAATACCAGACCTCAGGATTATGGAATGAAATTGAGTGCCAACAGACTCAGGATCGAAGAAAGCAAGGACTTCATACGCTAAGTAATTAATTTATGGAATTCGCTGCCACAAGATGCGGGGATGGCCATTAACTCAGCATGAGTCCTCCAGCCAGCGAGACTAAGGGAGCTAGAGAGGCTGCAGCAAGTTTGCGCAGGTGCAACCTCTCCAGCATCATCTTTGATATTGCTGGCCATCCAGGAAAGACGCGCCTGGTCGCCTGCCGCCCGGCAGTGGTGGTGCACAAACGCGGTAAGAAGACCTCCCCCCCCCCCCCGGAGTGCACTGCCCGGCTGCTTTTGCCACCGGCTCGTGTTGAGCTTGGGGGCGTCAAGCTCCAGAGGGGGTGCACTGCCACCGCAGCGCCGCTGAAATTCAGCAGCGCCGCGATGGCAGTGCACCCCCTCTGAGCTCGACACCCCTGCACCCGGGGGGGGGCCGGCCCCCCCAACGACTCTGAGCTCAGGTGACTTTTAAAAAAAGATCAGACAAATTTATGGAGAGCAAGTTTATCAATGGCCGTTAGTCATAAGGAATCTCCATATTCAGAAGCAGCATTTCTCAGTGCCAGTTCCTGGGGGGCAACAGTGAGAGAGGGCTATTGCTTCCAAGCTCTGCTGCTCCTGGCTTTTCAGAGACATTTCTGGCTGGACGCTGCAGGAAGAAGAATGCGAGATCAGATGGATCAGGATGCTTCTTATTGACCCTACAGAAAAGTGCAGAACTGGTGGTCATTAAACTGCAAACGTCTCTCTCTTGCTGCTTTGTCTTGCTGCACCACTGGCAACAACTGGCCTTGCAGAAGTCAAAGTTTAGAAGACAGGGTAGGATTGCAAAGCAGAAGCCTCTATCCATATCAACAAGATGGGTTTGGAGGAGGAAAAGCGAACTATGGATTAATCAAGAATGAAAACAATGTATAGCAGAAGATCAATATGTACATAAGAATAACATTGCACAAAATTCAAACAACAAAAACGTTGCAATGACTCGAATACAGTACGCTAAGATCATCCTGAACCTTTCTATAATATGGATTTGCTTTTGACATGTTTTTCTTTCAGCCCCAACTCTCACCCCTGACACTGGAGTTATCTTAAATCCCAAGCAAGGTGAATACAGTATTATCTCCGGCACTTGAGCACCTAACAAAGGCAAGGTCTCAGACAGCAGATTTCAGGCACTGTTAATACAGACGGATCCAGGTCATGGAGCACAATCTACACATGAAGTTCTCCTGTGCAAAACCCACTGAAATGAACAGGATTTGCACAGAGCAGGGCAATTTTTGTGCAGCTCAGTAAGGCGTAGGAGGAGGACTTCACAGGAGATTGTGCCCCACGTTGTTAATTAATATGTGGGGGGGGGGGCAGTTGACATGATTTAGAGTTTGTACTTTAGACACCAAAATGTCTTGAACTTGCCTTGATCTCAAGGCCTAACACTCAAACAGGTCACAGGATGCCCATTGATTTGGACAGATAAACCAAAGCAGTCATTTGGAAACACTCATAAAGTTGGGCTGCCAGTTGCCCTGCACTTCACTGCTCCACATCAAAGCGTTTTTAAAAGATAAAACAAAAATTGTACTTACATCCCGTATATTGGAGAAAGACTCTTCCAGTGTAGTTATCTGATCAGTTTCACTTTCCATTTCTTTGTTGTAGAAGGCTTCCACAGCCTTTGCAATCAATGTATCAATAGACAATACCTGGATATTGCAAGCTGACACAGAGAAAACCCAGCTCTCATAGGCTTATACTTTAAGATGGTGTAAAGGAACACTGGCAAATGTTATCACATGAATACTGACTACTAGGTTCATAAAAAAAACAGCACTTAT
The DNA here is from genome assembly GCA_026170595.1 of Plestiodon gilberti rubricaudatus. NCBI lineage: Eukaryota > Metazoa > Chordata > Lepidosauria > Squamata > Scincidae > Plestiodon > Plestiodon gilberti. The sequence goes on along the minus strand of JANXHW010000002.1, from coordinate 17,388,577 downwards.
ACATTCTCAGTGAGCACCCATGAACTGCAACGGGGCCAGGGCTTACGATGAAGATGTTTCTGGTGGATTGTGTCCGCAGCCAATTATTCCAAAATGCTGGACCAGAAGCCACCTTAGTGCCATAGGAAGGGACGATGGCTCAGAGATAGAGCACATGTTATGCATGCATAAGGTCCCAGGTTGAATACCTTACTGTACATATCTACTGCAAATAGGGATCTGAGGTATTTGAGAAAAGACCCTTGCCAGAGCCCTTGGGCTGCTGATGTCATTCACTGGGCAAAGACAGACTAATGGTCTGATTCAGCATAAGGAAATTTCATGTACATGTATCATATATCAGAGAGATTTTGAAGTTGGATCTCCAGGCATTCAGAAGATAATACAGTATAAGAAGATTATGAGTGGGTAGTAGATTCATAGGTAGTGGCTTCATTCATTGGCAGTCCAATCCTATTCCGCAAATGGCCGGAAGCCCTGTGTCGTGTGTGTGATAGTGCCTCCCAGGCACCCCGCCGGAGCAGGTAAGTTGGCGGCTGGGGCGGTTCGGGCAAGGATTGTGGGCGGTTCAGGGACTGACAATGGGCCACGCAGAGGATGGATCTCAGCAGCAATGGTGTGTGCTGAGATTCTGTCACTCTTTCCTCATCCTGAACCGCCTCATGAGTCTCCTTGGACTTACACCAAATAGCTGGCATAGGTCTGAGGAGATCCATTGGAGACCAGGCGGCCTATGGGGAGGTTAGTGAGTTTTTTTTTTACTTAGCTCTCTGGGGCTGTTTGGTCCCCCCCCCCCCCAGCATGCAGCGTGAGCTCCGTCAGCAGTGCAGTGTGCTATGGGCTGGCAGGGGATAGGATTGGGCCCTCAGTGTTTCAGTCTCACTCATTTCAAAGGTCCATAGGAGCATTCAATTTTATCTGGATCATACTTAACAAGTCAAATTCTGCAAAATACTGATATCCTGCAGTCCATTTGTTTTTGTTGTTACAGTCAGTTCTCATTATCCGCTAGGGTTAGGTTCCTGGAAAACCTAGTGGATACCGAATTAGCGGATACCAAATTATTGAACCTATGGGAAAATTAGGTTAGGTTCCAGGGGTCCCTCTTCGCCATACTCTATATACAGTATCTCTGTTTGGCCACAACAGTTTTCTAAACTGAGCATAATAGAGACAGAGCAAAATTAGTCCCCAGGAAAGGAAAAGATCGCCCCAAACCCTACCTTCTTCCAAGAATTTTAAACAGGTTGTTTTCCCACTATAAAGCTTCCCCAAAAGGCATCCTTTGATAGGAAATGGAAAAAATACAGGTGGAGGCGGCTCAGGTTCTGGGGGATAGATGATCTCCATCAGCCGATGAACCACATGGCCCAGTATTGGGTTATTGGGTGGAGGTTTATTTGCACTAATCTCTTCAGGTGGATACCATTCTTCTGTCATAGTCTGTAGCAAGACAAATTACAAAATAAAACTGTGAACATTTTCCACCCTCCACAACTGTAAAAGGACCACAATCCTATGCAAGTCTTACATCCAAATAAAATATGCATTGAATTGGACAGCAAGTATTTTACTGCTTTGTTCATACAAGCATTTTCATGGTGGATTATAGATATTAAAAGAGGGGGAGGGAATCCCAAGTCCCTGATCACTCAGGGTCAAAATACTGTATTGGTCTGAGTATAAGACTCACTTTTTTCTCCTAATTTAAGTTTTTAAACTAGGGGTGTGTCTTATAATCAGGCTGTTGCAATTTAATGCCAGTGATTTAATTAAATTTTTTTAATAGCACCAAACTTTAAGGGTGTGTCTTATAATCAGGTGCGTCTTATACTCGGGACAATACGGTATATGTTGCATGGAAAATCCATGACCACTTCCCCCCCACCCCCGAAGGACTAAGAACAGAATTTGGGGGTGTGATTTAGATTGGAGAAATAGTTAAAGCCCCTCCTTCCCTAACCAAATACACACACACACACACACACACACACACACACACACACACACACACACACACACACACACACACGGCTGCTTTGAAGGAAAGTAAAAGACACCGGGAGATCCAGTCAAGGGACTTTCACATCATACGTATTTAGCGATTCAGGCTCCAAAACAATGCGACTCTGGCACCTAGAAATGTAAGGATTTTTCAGCTCTATATACGTCTGTCTCTTAGGAAGTGGACCTATTAATTTTTTTCCCATACTTGTTTATCCAATCTTCCTTTACTTTCAAAATCTTCCTTTGTGATAAAAACATGTTTGTCCATTTGTACAAGTATTTGAAGTACAGAGAAGAAAAACAACATGATCAACACCACAATACAAGCGTCATCCTTTTTCTATCACTGGCAATCTTCCTGCTCGCTTTGATGGTTCTGCTCAGAAAGCCCTAGCTACTACTGAAATTGCCTCTATTGCTATAAACATTCATCATATAGATTCAATAGCATAAACAAACGATTTTTAATTGTTTATGTAAGCATACATTGGCCCTACGCATACAATTAACCATACATTTAAAATCAAAGATGTATGTGAAATTTCTAGCATACATTAACCAGTGTGAAACATCCTGCACAAAATGACTAAAAGAGCATTACAATTGTTTAAAATGCAGGCGACATCTTAACAGAAAAAAAATTACATTCAAATAAATGCTGGCACAATTTTAGATTTTAACATGCATAGGGAAGCATGTGGCTTTTCAAATCTAAGATCACATTTCAGGAGCTGAACATAAAAGAGATGAAGATGGATGGTCTACGATAGCCTCAGAGGATAGCCTTCCTCTGCTGTCCCAGAATACATCGATGAAGGAAAAGGGCACCCCATATCTTGAAAAGGGAGGAATGATGGTAGAGGCAGGGGAAACTTCCTTGACACAACTTGAGTTCCAGTGCAGCAGGCAATGGCAAGATCCGATTATATGTTTTCCTCGCCGGCTGTCTGGATGTCCCCATTCTGGTCTGGCTTGAGGCCATTGGGGCAATGCAGATCTCTGGCTCTGGACAGGGTCTGGAGTAAGATAAAACAGGCAAGCCAAATGCACTGAACCAAGACAAGTGACAACAGAGTGGAAACATGTTTCAAACAAGACAAGTGACAACTGAGTGGAAAAACGTTTCATCCTACCACTGTTAAGTGTATGTAGGTCACAAGAGAATTCTCCCAATTGTAAAACTAAAACCAATAAACCATTGCTTGCCATTGCAGTACATTCAAAACCTGCTGAGTAAAGCTATGATAAAGGAATAATGAAGCTGATTATATTTAACAGCCACAAACTGGTATCCATCACAAAAATCTTTGAAGAAAGGTTGGAAGAAGTTGATCTTGCAGCACATAGCAGTGTTCACATGTTCTAGCTGAGTTTCTTATAGCAGTGTTGTTTAAGACAGCAAAATCACAGTCCAATCCATTCATGTTTACTCAGAAGTAAATCCCACTGTAGTCAATGGGGCTTACTGCCAGGTAAGTATGCATAGGATTGCAGCCTCACAGCGCAATCCTGTGTAAGGATCTGGCCAGTGGCCCAGGGCCGCCCGCCGGATCCTGAGTCCAGGCTGACCGGCATGTGCTGGGCCAGAAGTCTACTTGGGGAAAGGGACATTCGTCCCCTTCCCCAGGTGTAAATCGGGTCCGGCCAGATAGGCGTCCTCGAAGTAGAGGAGGCCGTGTAACGGCGTAGCCGGCCCGGCAGGGACGGGGATATGACTGACGCCATCCCCTGCCCTCTCCTGGGCCAGCTAGGCCAATGGCCCCCCTCCCTCCCGGGCTGGACTTGCCCACACGGTGGCGGCGGCCTCACCTTCTGCTGCCGGCCGCATGCTTGTACCGGCACCAGAGTGAGGGAGGCCGGCCTTGCGCCGGAGTCATTGCAAACGTGTTTTACAGCACGTTCACGGCAGTTTCTGGTGACGGAAATATATATTGGTTTTCCTTTCGTTCCATCTCCGGCCACTTTTCCAGGATTGCGCTGTCAATCTAGTAGCACGTCATAATTTTTATCTAGGCTTATTTCAACTTATGTGACATTCAGTTTTGGGCATAAAATATTGCCATTCTACTAGAATAACAAGCTTAAGTCCAATTCACACATGCAACCAGCACTGTGGTGGCTGCTTTTATATAACCATATGGAAACTGCTCCATGTGGAAAGCTATTCTTGTGAAGTAGTTCACCAGGTGGTCCAAGTATTTTAACCAGACCACCAGAACCCCCTTTTTCTCTGCACAATTTGTGAGAGAGCATGGTGAACAAAAATCAGCAAAATGGCTTGACATGTTGAGCAACTTTCACATACGGTAGTTGCAATATACGCAAGAACAACTCTCTGTGAACTGGGGCTAAGGTATCAGTGAAAATATATCTTCAGTATCTCATATTGCAGTCTCAGGGACATTTCACCAAATTCACTGTGTAGGCCACACTGGAGAATAGCCCAGTGACAACCGCTTTGGGTGAGTCGATTCACACATGGCTTGGAGGACTGGAACCAAGTCTTTTGCTCATGTTCTCTTTCCTCCATGGACACATAGTTACTTTCTGGTTCAGGCAAACCATAGTTTGTTATTATGCTTGAACCAGCCCTTCAAAGCAGGATTGGGAACTAGCTTCTAACTGTGATTTCCAGTCCTGTTTTGGAAGCCATGTGCAAACAATAGTTTGCTTGCTTGGATGCAATGGTAAACTACGGTTTGTCTGAATCAGAAAGTAACTAGTATACACTGACCATATGAGGGGAGTGGAAAGAAAGGAGAATGCAAGCACAGAGAACGCAAGCACAAAACTTGTTCCAAACTATGGTTTGGAGCAGGGGTTCTCAACCTTTGGAGGCCCAGGTACCACCTAGCACGGTCCAATTTTCTGAAGTACCCCCTGATAATTAATTGCTAATTAACTGCTAATTAATTGGATCAATTAATTAATTAATTAATTAATTGGGTAATTATTAGCTAAATAAAAAGTACTAAAACAATTTTAAATGTGAAAAAATGTCTTATTTAACTCTGTGTGTGTGAGTGAGTGAGTGAGTGAGAGAGACACATGCAAGGATCTCTTTTTTTCTCCAAGTCACACTTCCCAAAATCAGCTCCTCCCTCCCCCACCCCACCAAAGTACATTTTCCAAAGTACAAAAATAAGCCCAAAACCAAAATCAGAGAGACAGAAGGGCTCCGAAAATAATTAAAATTTAAAATCCATGTTAACACTTAATTAGCTGCTGATGGGGCAGATAAGGGGCAAGGCTTGGTGTACCCCCAGCAAGAGGTCCACGTACCCCTAGGGGTACCCATACCACAGGTTGAGAACGCCTGGTTTGGAGGATCAGAGCCAACATATGAACCAACATATTGGGCTGGTTTGGAAACTACTCTGTCAGATCAGTCCCCTGCATTAAAAAATGTGTGCACTTATGGCGTACATGTCCTGGCCTCCCCTCACTTCCTCACATTCCCGGGTAGCATTCCTAATTGCATGGGAGGGGAAAGTTAATCTGAACCAAACTTCTACGCATACTGCTAAACCTACATTTAAAGGAGGTTTAGCAGCATGTGTAGGGGAGCAGTTTGGAGAAACCACCCCTTCATCCAGTTAGGAATACTTTCCAGGGAAATTAGAAGTGAGAGGAAGCCAGGAGGAGGAGCCAGGACATGTGCATGCTGTGAATGCACATATCTTTTAACATGTGGAACCAGTTGGGACGATAAAAGTGTTGTCTGAACTGGCCCTCTGTCTTGTCTGTATTGCGTCATTGTTTGGCTTCTTCTTCTATGAACATCGAAGGTTGAATTTGTCTAATTGTAATGTGAGAAATGGCCTTAGTTTCTCAAAGCAAGATAGTAAATGAATGATGGATTCATAAACTTGCCACATATCTTCTTGGTTTGGAACTGGGGGTGTAGATGAGCTACGAGAGCCAGAAGCTGATGTTAGAACAACTCCTCTTGAACAGACAGGAGTGTCATAGTGTAGCCAAAGGTATCTGCACACGACATTCCTCTGTTCCTGATTCATGAACAGGAGCACACAACAGGAAGTGTGGAAAGAAGTACTTCAGAGGGAAAATATACTACAACGTGGAACGGTGTTTTATCCATTGCCATCTCTCTCTTTCCCTCATGAAAACCCTGCGGTCCATGAAGAGCCCATACCAACTTACATTTACATGTGAAGAGACCATGAACCAGGGTGGGCTACGAGCAGCCACTGGTGTGGTTTGCATGTCTCAAGTATGCTGAACGAACTCAAAAGACCTCCTATAACTCTGACTAGAAACACTCCGACAGTAGGGATTGCATACTACAGCTCTCTACGTTTCAGGAGCAGAACAAGCATATATACATAGAAACAAAGAGGATAAAGGATAAACTAGAGCAGCCATAGTCTGTAATAGCCCAAAGGATGAGTGACCATATCCCCAGTTCAAGTGAGGGTGGCGAGAAAAGGCAGAGCTGTGTGTGAAACTTGATTGTCTGGGTCCAGGGTCACTCTCTAGATCAAGAGTTAGAATTAATAGTGACAGTGGTATTCTTTCCTCCTCTGGTTTACCCCTTGAGTGTTGGCTGCAGGAGAATACATTGACTCTACAAATCTATTTTTAAGCATGTAATCTGTGGAATCAAGATGATAAGTGGTACAAAGCCACATCTTTTCAATTTTAGCAGAACACTGTTTTTGATAAGGCTATAAATGCGTTCAGTGTTGCACAGCACAAGATATGGGTGCTGTACTCCTAAATTGAAACGTGATGGTTTGAAGGTTCTAATTTCAAACCCTATCTGCACTAAAGAGTTCAGATTGTATATGTTTAATAAAATGAGTGAAAATGTCAGCGAATGAGCCTTGTTTTAGACAACAGCCCTAAATCTGCACGAAGAGCTGGTTAAAAATGAGACCATTTCCCTAGTTCCATCCCTTTAGTGTTCTGACTTGCATCCCACGCTTTTTGAATCACAGTTGAATTACGGTAGGTAAATTCCTAAAATCAGTGCTAGAATCGGTCATGTGCAGCTGACTGCAGCTTTCCGTTTCTTCATTTGTGCCTTTTCCCATTTACAATACATGGGTGTGTTGATAAAACTGCAAAAACAGCAAATGTGATGTGATCGTACATATGACTGCATTAAGGTTCTTTTTTTGTGAAGTATTACTGATGCACAGAAGCACATCAATGTGCTAAAAACATGAAAAACAATCTTGATACAAATTTATGCACAATCACATTGCTATTTTCAGCTTTTTTCAGGTTTAGAAGTTGCAGGAAATTGTTCACCGACAGCATCCTCACTGGGGCTCGCAGCATGAACACAGTACTGCCCAGTCGAGCTGCTCTCCCATGTGATTTCTCCATCCAAGCATGCCCAGTGTGACAAGGAATCCAGCTACACGGAAAGTGGTGATCATCATGCACTAGTAAAACATGGATCAAACCAATCTGGAAACCAAGCCCACTGAGATGACACTTGGATTTTCCTAAGACAAGTTTAAAACAAGAAACACTGGTGCAGGGTCATTGAGAACAAGGGGAGAAACACTAGTCTAAACTTTAAGTGAACAACTTCCTAAACAGGTGTCCTCCCAAGGAAAGTCATGTTCAGAGTTATCGTCTATTTCATGCGCTATATAACAAGTAAACAATTTTCACGCGCAGAGATAAAACCTCAAGGAAAGAACGGAATTATTTTGCAGCAAGACATCTAGCACGCTAACTCTTAACAAAGGTTTACTACTTAGTGCAAAATAAAATGTACCAAGTTGGTTCAGGATGTGGGCACAAAGAATATATACATGTGGTAATCGTTTCCCAAACAAGATTAAAAAAAACAGGCTATCTGCTAAGATGGTACATGTAACTAAGCATAAGTACATGCAACAGAAACAATCGCACATGCTTCCTGTGTTTATCCTTGACTTCATCCCCTCCCTCCCACTGTTATCTTCCTTGTAACAGTATCTAGTTTGTAAGCCCCTCAGGGCAGAGACCTCTATATAGAGCACTATGTGCATAGAGCTCTATAAAAAATACTTTACAGATTCAAATAGGTTGGTAGAAAAGATCCCAGACCAACAAGGGAGGAATCCTTTTTTCAAGACAGCTAAATTGATAATGGTAAAATTTGGAAAGTGACAGCATAGAAAACTTTTTTCAGAAAAGAAAGAACATTCAGAGTTCAATTAGTTAAGCCCAATCTATTTTTGAAAACCAGAAAAGAGAGACATTATGTTCTTAGCTATTTTTTTCATTTTTTATTCCTTCATGAAGGTGATGAGAATAGCTACTTCTCAGAACTGCTCTATATAAAAGAGATATTAAAATAAGCTGATCTCATGATACCAAGAATTTGACTAGGAAGAACTACTCCACCATCTGCTTTTTGTCAGATATCTACTGGTTTATATGAAACAAGACTACTCATTTTGTGGATGACGTTGTGTTTATTTTGCATTACTTTTGTGCACTCCTTTGTATTACATTTTCTAGCACAGTGGAATGTACTACAGTTTAACTTCTGCTTAAATAGTAGCTACATGCCCCCTTATCACAACTTTGGTGGTCTTACATATTGATGTTGCTGCACTTTGGGCTGAACAACAAAATAGTTCATGACAGATATAGCATAGCCTTGCGAACTGGCAGTGATTCAAGGTACCATCTAGTCCCAGAGAAGCGGAATATGAAGTACATTTAACCATGCGAAAATGTGTGTTAAATTCTAGCATGAACTGCCAAATGAGATCTATGCAGTGTCACAGGCAAAAGGCAGGAGTCATGAGTGCATGTCCTTCCACTAGGCCATGTCAGTTGGGAGTACCTTATATTCATCATAATCTTTTTCATCTAGCAAATTCATTTTGTCCAGTTCTATAGACTGTTGGGGAGTTGGCTCAGCTGGCAAAGGGTCGATCTCAGCTTGCTCATATATTGGTTTTCCTTTCAGGAATAGTTCCTTCCAGTCACGCATCAGCTTTACTGGAATTAAGCTGCAGAAATCAAGCAAAACAAATCTCTGGTCAGATCAAACAAAGCACACTTCTTAACAATGTCAAATACACAACACGGAGAAACAAGCTGCAGCACAAACCACTTTGCAGAGAGTAGGGCTTAGCATGTTCTTCAGATACGAATAGAACACACACGTTCTTCAGTTGCGGGGCTGCAGGGGTAGGGATGGGGGGAGGTGATCTAGGAGAATTAATCCCACTCCCCACCCCACAGTCACATATCCTGTGAGGAGGACGATAATCCTACTTTGTGTCTTAATTGAATGCAACTTTGTATTCCTTTTGGCATCTCCTGTCTGAATTTACATTTTGTATTTGCCTCTAGTAAATGCAACCTCAATAGTCTCTGTATTTTGTATCAAAACATCTTCATTCTACATTTTGCACGTAGCCTATATAAACCGCATTTCAAGATGCCAGACATCCGACGGGCAACTCAAGTTGGTGAGCATTGTACATGTGCATTTTAGCTGACACTGCTAAAGCCTCTGAAGAATTATCTTCCAATTCATACTCCGTTATACATTTACACATTAAAACAGAACACATCAAGCCCTCCTAATCATTTTGATATCCCCACTAATTAGACTACCCCTAGTTCTGCATGTAGTAGCAACCCTCAAAATCCTAAAATAGTAAGAGATTTTGACCAGTAAGTGGTTACTCTTAGTACAACACTCCTGTGTGATGTGTCAGGACAGGGTTTCCACATGCTGCTCCAAGGACCTCCAAGATCCTCATCGAGAATACAGGTAGCTATATTCCACTTTTGCTCTTTCACTCCGATTCTCTCCACCCACTCTCCCTGTACTTGTATCGTGTGTGTGTGTGTGTGTGTGTGTGTGTGTGTGTGTGTGTGTGTGTGTGTGAGAGAGAGAGAGAGAGAGAGAGAGAGAGTGTATAGACAGGGCGATGGTGTTCCCAGTAGCAATGTATGGTTGCGAGAGTTGGACCATAAGGAAGGCTGAGCGCCGAAGAATAGATGCTTTCGAACTGTGGTGCTGGAGAAGACTCCTGAGAGTCCCTTGGACTGCTAGGAGATCAAATCAGTCAATCCTAAATGAAATCAACCCCGACTGTTCCCTGGAAGGACAGGTACTGAGGCTGAAGCTCAAATATTTTGGCCACCTAATGCGAAGAGAGGACTCTCTGGAAAAGACTCTGATGCTGGGAAAGATTGAAGGCAAAAGGAGAAGGGGAAGGCGTACTCAGGAAGATAGTGGAGGGCAGGAAGGCCTGGCGGGATATGGTTCATGGGATCACGAAGGGTCGGACACGACTTAACGATTCAACAACAACAACAAGCTTGGGAATCTAACTTCAACACCTGGGCTGAGCCTTGTACAGATGATGTAAAAGCCTTAGGGAGTATCTACAGTGCAGTCTGATTTAACAGTCATTCCATCTCCTCAACGGACCCTGGGAATAGTAGTTCTTGGGTGGACAGCAGCTACGGATCTCTAATAGAGAATTCTCATCAAACTACAACTCCCAGGATTCTCTGCAAAAAGTTCCACGTGCTAAAGTGAAATCAAACCAATATAGATTTGTACTGTGGACTAGGGGCCCATGAGAGGAAGGTAAAGAGGGTAAATTGTACCCAGGCCCAGGGTCAGAAAGGGGTCCCAGGAGCCAACGGAGTGGGCACAGAAATTTCCTGGGATCTCAGCAGGCCTCATGGAGAGTGAAAGATGGTGGCTGGGCCAGGGCTACCGGGTGGGGAGACCTGGGCGCCACAATGGGAAGCCTGGGAGACTTGGTTTCCGAAGATGTTTCCGGGCGTTGCTGCCCTCCCCCCACCCTGTTTTGCCCCCTCCCCCTTTGAGAAGGGGCCCAAAATAAACTTTGTACCCCCTGATAATATTCCTCTCAGAGGCCCAACTGTGGACATATCTAAATAGAACACACAAGGAAAGAGCAGGTTCACATGGCTTTTCCTTCACCATTGTGTAAACACAATCACAGCCCGATCCTGCCTAAGATGGCCGCTGTATCCTAGTCAGAATGTGGCCTGGGCCAGCACAGTCGGGGCTCAATTCAGGGGAGGGGGACATTTACCCCCTTCTCCCAGTGTAAGCACTGGAGACCCCAATGGACTTCCTCAGATGCGCGCCAGCTCTTTAGCTGGCGTACAACCGAGGAGGCCGTGTAAGGCCGGCCCAGTTCGGGAAGGGGACGGGGATATAGTGGAGCGTGCCGCCGATATCCCCGCCCCCCTTCTGGGGCAGGCCGGCCAATGGCACCCTCCCCTGCCACCTGACTTACCTGGGTCAGCTGCTGTGGTTTTGGGATGGTGGTTTTGTAAGCGGTGCCGGCCTTCGCACCAGCACCACGAACACTACATGTGCTGCAAAAATGCTTTCCGGTACTTTCGTGACATTTCAGGCCAGCAGAGCGCACAGTCCACTGGCCTAATCTTGGGCAGGATTGAGCCCTCAGCCTCACAAGTTTAGTGAAAATGCCTTTCAAATGATAGGGTACCTGAAAGCATTTCAGCTCCCACAACTCTTATTTTAGAAAATAAGCTCTAGATATACACATGCATCTACACACATATGAACATATTAATGGTACAGTGGGGATATATTGGGGACATCTCTGTACATACACACAGGGGACAGTGGTCCAAATATCCTCTCTGTGTTTGAAACACATCTAGAATGTTCTACCAAAAATTGCAGGAGAGGCTAATTTGATTAGAAAGAGCAGCTCTGGATGGTACTATCAATCAGAGATGAAATGAGCAATTCATCTCATCAGTGATCATTTTGCAAGAGTATAAGACTTTTAGAAAACAAGTTATTCCATTTGAAAAGGTGCAAGAAAATACTGAGCACAGACTGCATCTGCAATGATTGTGCCAGTTTCTTTTTAAAGTAAACAATTTAAAATGAATAACTAAAAGTAGTCAGAAATGGTTTCCAATCTACATGAAAGCACTGGCTGTAGTTCTGGGCCTTGTTATATGCCAGTGATTCCAAAAGCGGATGTATGTAGAAGTGTATTGCAGGTGTGCATCCTTTCTTTTGAAGAAATAAATGTAATAGCTTGCGCTGGCCTATCCCTTGCCGTCAATTCAGGAAATGCCCAGTCAAGGTGTCAGGAGTGGCATAAAAGGTTGGGCACTAGCCAAAACACTGACTGACGGTCCATACCCTTACCCATCAGAGGGCCCACTTGGCTCAGTCAGCCCTTGAACTCTCAGGACCAGGGGCAATAGTAGTGTCCAATATGTCATTAGAGGGTGGCCAGGGAGGGGGCATGAGGGCCTTGTGCTGGCACTGGGTGGTGTTGTACCAACACACACAGGGAATGAAGGGGGACCCTGAACCAGCCAGCAGGTTTTGAGAACAAGAAAGTTGTAATATATCTCATCGGTTTTAATAAAAGCAACTCATGCCAATCTTCAACTCTAGCATACCTAATAGATTCGGACAATTTTCTGAAAATGTGAAGGCATGCTGAAACAGAAGCTGCTCTTTGTCAAGCTGCATTTTGAAGTTCAAAGGTCAACATCCTCAGAAAATGAAATGGCAACCAATCAAACATGCTGATGGCTATAACTTCTGAACCAGGGCTTTGCAACCTTTTTTTCTTTCTTTTTATCTCCAAGTACTGCTTTTCCGAGTACCAGCTTTGGCAGGTACCACCTTTGCAAGTACCACCACTGCCACCAGAGACAGAAGCTGTGCATAGGAGAAGGAGGCTTGCGCCACAGTTGGGGCTTTGCTCTGCGCCCGCCTTCCCTAAACAGAGCTGCTTTTGAAGGGCCAGGCAGCTGCACAGACATGTCTCGCCCAATGATGTGTCACTGCTCCAGCTTTCTCCACTTGCAGCAGGCAGGACACTGCCCCGTGGTCACTACTACAATGGGGTTGAATATCACCTGCCACACTGCGCAATACCACTGCTTCTGGGTTTCTGGCATATGGTGGTGCTCATATGTAGTTGCACAGTGGTAGCCAGAAAATGAACCTGTTCTGTACAGTGGTAGAGCAGAAGCATTTGGGAACAGAAATTGTAAAAGTGTTGTTCTAAAACAGCAGTGATTATGAGCTGTTGACAAATCCCTCTTCTCTGATTCTCTGTGGACAAATCCCTTTGGCAGTGCCATTGACCTCACCAGCAATAACAAACTATATAGCACAGACACAAACACAGTGATCAGGCCTTGACACAAACACATCAATGGTTAGGGGCCATTTTTTTCAGGTGTTTGCCCTTTGAACTTCAAAATCCAGCTTGGCACCCAATAGATTGAATTTCAGCAGCTCGCAAATTCTTTGGAAAAAGTGACTTGCCCAGTTTTCCTCAAAAATGCCTTATGAACCTTGTCTGGACAAACTTCTGAGAAACTGCACTAGTCCATTCAGTTCCTGTATTATATGTTGATCTGATTAAACTTGAACTTGGGTACACCAGAGGTCTGCAGCTGCATTGCATACAGCAACCACATCCACCCAGTTCTTCATCTTCTATTTAACAAGAATCTGATGGGCCTGAAGCTGTCACGCAACTTGTAAAATACACTGATTTCACCTTGCTCAACGAAATGCATTGAAGCTTGAAAAGAAGTCTCTTTAATGAGTGTGACTAATGGCACAGTCTAGGCCTTAACATGTAGCTGTTTGAGAGCACAGCATTTGTTTATAATCTTCACCAACCGACTGCCCCCAAAAATGTATAATTATACAGTACTTGCATACTAACATTCCGAGTGAAGGGCACTATCCATTTCCACATAGGAGCAGCTGTGGATGGGGGAGCGGGTTGGCAGAGGGCTTCCTTTCCTAGCTGGTCTTTGACTGGTTATGAGACAGTGACTTCCTGCTTTAGGAGGCCTCTGCATAGATATCAACTCAGATGGGCTTTACTCATGGCTAATTACTCATGGCATTAGCAACATGCACGAACAGTCCAAGAATGGAGTGGGTTGTCTGGATATATGGCTGCCCCATACAAAAAGCCAGTCAGAGAGGGAGGGAAGAGGGCTCTATGACCTAAGGGCCATCTAATCCAGCATCCTGCTTACTAGTGGCCAACCAGTCGCCCCCAAGAATCCACCAGGCCTGAAACCACCAACTATCCCTTACTGTTGCTTCCCAGGATTTGGTATTCAGGGGCATACTCCCCCTGAGCATGGAGATTCCATATAAACATACTGGTAATAGCCGTGATTAGACCTACAGTCCAATCCTAGATTTACCTTACGCAGGTGGAGCACGTTGCGACAGCACACCTTCTTGCCGGCACCAGCAGACAAAGCAATACCCGTTGAAGCTGGTGAGTCCAGAGTAGGGGTGGGGGGAGAGCGGGGAGGGGCAAAATGGGGTGGGGAGGGGTATAATAGGGGCAGGGAGGCTGCAGGAGGGGGTGGATCTGTCACAGAAGGTGCGTGCTGGATCCTATCTCCTCTGGCAGAAGTCTCTCCACGCCCTTTCACTCCTCAGACTTGCACTAGCAAAATCGCTAGTGCAGGTCCAAGGAGACACATTGCGAGTCAGGAAGCTTACGCAGGGGTAAGGCGAAGGAACCTCCCCTTTCCCTGCTGAAGCCCCACCATAGGATGCAGCGGTCACCATTTTGGTGCTGCTGCTCTGATGGGGGGGGGGAATGGATAGGATTGGGCTGCTGGCCAGTATCAGGCCTGTCATATAGCCCTATCTTCTGTGAATCTGCCTATTCCCCCTTTTAAAAACATGGAGCTGGGGTGCTGGTGGACTGGATCATGCCCAAAAGCAGCAAGAGCGCTGTGAAGCTGAACAGTGCCCGACTACTAGCTGATCAGGAAGGGGACAGAGTAACATCTGGACTTTATCATAGTCTCTTCCACCTGTGACGGCTTCCCTGTTCTCCGTGCTTGAGGACACTACATCTATTTCTGCTGCTTTGGAAACACTACTTACTTGTTTGTAAGCGTTCGATATTCTCCTATTTTGGTACATAGGTCAATGATTTGTTCAACCACTTCCCAACAAATTGCATAGTGCTTCCTATAGCGAGCCTCAGCTCTTTCCGCAGCAAGTATTGCATGCAGTTGTTTTTCTTTGAAGGCCTGTTCCTCAAGCTCCATCTTCTCTTGTTTTGCAAGAATCTGAAAAGAATTATTTTTAAAGGGTGTTAAAAAATAAATCAGTTGTCAATGAATTTGGGTTAGCAAAACAAAACCAATCAAGAAGAAATCTACTCAAAATGTAGCGGTATCCAAATTTCACCTGACCTT
The DNA here is from genome assembly GCA_026170595.1 of Plestiodon gilberti rubricaudatus. Lineage (NCBI taxonomy): Eukaryota > Metazoa > Chordata > Lepidosauria > Squamata > Scincidae > Plestiodon > Plestiodon gilberti. The sequence continues at coordinate 17,373,340 of JANXHW010000002.1, read as the reverse complement.
CTGACCACAGTCCAAATCAGTTCATCTAAAAAAAAAAAATTAGGCAGTTTCAGGCCAGGATGATGTACTTCCTTGGCAAGCCTGTGCTTTCAAACCCACATTTGCTGGGCAATGTTAATGTGGGGGAGGGCAGGATTTGCAGGAGAGAATTCATAGCCAAGTAGTTCTTCACTCTCCCTCCTTAGGCCCTTCCCAATCGCTTGCTCGCACACGCACACACACTTTCTCCCAGGTGTTGTCTCAGAACCTGGCTAGGGAAGGCATGTAGGGGAAAGTGGTATCTCTCCCTGCAAATGTCTGCTCCCACATTAGTGTTTCCAATCAAACACTGGTGTGGCCTCAAAATGTCCTGGAAGTCTTCCCAACAGGTTTGCAAGTCCTTGCCCACAGATGGCACCCTTATATGAAATACTCCAATACTGCCCCATTCTGCCCAGTTTCTCTACTGCTTGTCTTTGTCACCCTTCTTCCCTAGGATCATCAATCCCTGAAAGACAAAATGCTGGTATCTGAGTGGGGCACACTCTGTAAACACAGAGGTGCAGCCCATCAGTAATCACTCTGTTCATCTAAGACACACAGCTATTTCATGTGTTTACAAGATCTCTGCCACCAAGCAATACATCCATCCATGATACTAGGCCAGTACAGATCAACCTAACACAATCCAGCCTCTAACTGGGTCACAAGCACAAAGCAAGAATTACAGGGGGGGTGACTAAAAGGAATAGAAACAGGTGAGCCCACCCTACATATCAAGTCATAAAAATATACTGAGGAAGGAAGCATTTAGAAGAAGTCTAGAAAACATATCCATTTTACAGATAAGAAACACTGTTGAGAATACTGAGTCCAAAAAGCAATATACTGAGAGAGAGAGAGAGAGAGAGAGAGAGAGAGAGAGAGAGAGAGAGAGAGAGAGAGAGAGAGAGAGAGAGAGAGAGAGAGAATGAATCTGTGCACAAAGCAAAACAGTCAAGGAACTGAGTGAATGTAGCCATAAAACACAGGTCATCACAATATACCTTCTTTCAAGAATTAAGCATCTAGTCAAGACATTAAGCATGTAGAAAACATTTACTCAGTGCATGAGCACTCTTCCATATGTATTCACACAAAGGCACAATAACCTCTCTCTCTCATACTCACACACACATTTCTTCCAATATGCTGATTGTTTGGACTAGCTGGCACGAAGACTTTGGAAGGTTTGGACAGAGTAAGAGAAAGGGAAGATTGGCCAATATGGGCAACAGGGCTGGCAGAAGTGGTTCCAAGAGTCAGGGTTGGCGTTCGGAGCAGGTACTGTTGGGCAGCTGCTGAGACCACCTCTATGACTATAGCCTTTGGGTGATAGAGAGATGTAACTCTCTCGGGGGGCACCTGGGTGGGAAGGGGCTCATGCAGGCATGGTATCAGAGGCCATGCCAACCCTTTAATCAGTGGTGGTGGAGTGGGCACCATGAGGGCCCAGTGCAGAGCTTTGCCCTAGGCCTCCCAGCGTCCTGGCACCACGGAGGACAGTTTGCCAAGGGCACCCTGAAACCTCGAGTTGGCCCTGCTGAGAATGGCCGATTCAGGCAAGCAGAGCCAGTCAGCTAAGCCAATACGGTACGTTCTTCTCGCCACTTCCACTCTCTGCCAATCATTTTCCTCCAGTTGCAAGTGAAGTTTCTGCTTACAGTGGGGAGGGAAGCTGGGGAATGGGCTTGGGAATGCCGTGGTGATTTCAATTTCTCCCACTGCTATCAGCACACAGGCACATGCACAGAGCCAATTCCAGGGGCTGAAGCTCTCATCCCCCATTACACATGTGTGCATTCTGCACATATGCAGATAATATATACATTTTTTTAAAGAAAATCACTGGAAAACTGGGTTCGGGCAGGAAAACTAGTTTTTGTCTTTTTCAGCTGGCAACTGGGGCGGGAGATAAAACTGAGTTTTATGGCTGATTTGCAACTCTCTCTTCCCCCTTCTGTTGTGGAACACAATGAAAGTTCGGCTGGCCACAGGAAGTGGGGGAAGGTGGTGGTGGAGAGAATCGGTGGAGGAGTGGAACAGGAGGTGTAGAAGCAGCCTCTTCACTTGCTGCCTGATGCTTTTTAAGGGGCAGGCACCACTTCATGCAACTTTACCTCCCAAGTCATTTGGAGAGATTATAGGTTTAACTGAATTACTTTTCAAATTATTAAAAAGGTAGCCCATACTACAGTAAAACACAATTCAACTATTTCATTCTAGATCTAATAGCCTGACTCTTTCAGTGCCAGCTTAATTATTATCTTATGTTCTATCTGTTTCTTATATCATCCTTTTCCACCACTGCGTTATTTCATCATTCCTTCTAACAGCCCCAGGAGTAGTTCCTTTCCTGATGAGACACTGTGGATCAGAGTGGTGCCTCCTCTGTACTGCAGAGAGACCTCTTTGGTGTCTGTGAGCCTCCAAGATATCACATTACAGTGCAATAGCGGCCCCTAGTGGTCAGGGTATGTGTAGAAGAGTCCAGAAAATCATTGTTGTTGTTCAGTCGTTAAGTCGTGTCCGACCCTTCGTGATCCCATGAACCATATCCCGCCAGGCCTTCCTGTCCTCCACTATCTTCCTGAGTTTGCTCATTTTCATGTTCGTTGCATCAGTGATGCTGTCTAACCATCCCAATATTAATGACGGCATGACAGGCACTCTTTTCTTTAAGGCAGCCGTTTTTGGTCTCTGGAGCCCAATAAATTCCTAAATGGAGTCTCGGGGAGCCCCAGAGCACCAACGCATGCATGGAGTGGCGCAGCACCAAGCAAATGGCAGCTACTTATGGTGTGCTTGTGGAGCCCCTGAAGGGGTCTCAGGGAGCCCCAGGGCTCCTAGGAGCACACTTTGAGAAATGCTGCTTTAAAGAAATAAGGCATGCAGAAATGATACACTGCACAGTGCACCACATCTAGTGGATCTTTATGTACTGAACAGTTCATGTGCAACACTCAGCTATCAGCTGCAGACCAGATACTAAAATTGTAGTGCGTCGGGACTTCGAGAACAGAATGAAAGCAGGAAGATCTAGAAACTTTTGCCTTCCTCTAAAACGTGTGACTTGGCTCACCTCTCAAGCCACCTTGAACCCTCTGCTTCAGAGGCAGCTTGTTCTTTCCTGCATTTATTTTGCAGCAATCATGGTCTAGATCAGTGGTCTGCAAACTATGTTCTGGGGAAACCTGGGGTTCTTTGGCAACCAATTAGTGGGTTATTTATTGAGATTGTTTTATTTATACCACCTTTCCACCCAGAATCCCTAAGATGTTGAAAATGATGACAAAAATAAATAAAAGAATTACATTTTTTTTTAAAATCCATTAAATCATAGTAAAAGTCAACCAGAGAGCAGTATGAATACAAAAGACAATAACTTAAGACAGTGGTTCTCAAACTGTGGGTCGCGACCCACCATAGGAACCGAAAGGGGCAGGGACAGCATGACTGCGTGACCCTCTGCAGGCCTCCCCAATCTTCGGATCGCCAGAAACCGGTGATTTTCGGGCACTTCCGAAGATCGGGGAGGCCTGCAGAGGGTCGCGCAGGCCTCCCTGAAGCCCCCCCATGCCCCGGTAAGTACAAAAACAGCTGTTTCGGGGGGGGTTCCGCGGCAGCAGTGGCGATCCCCGGGATCGCTGCCACTGCTGGCCGCGCCCCCGCAAACACTCCGGGTTCTCCCCACCTTGCAGGGAGAACTTTAAGAAACGCTGACTTAAGAGAACAGCCAGGGGAGGATGGTTCTCATCAGTGAGATAATCTAATATATGCCTAGTCGGAAATAAATCCCATTGTGTTCAACTTAATCGCAGGAAAGTGTTATAGGATTGCAGCCCAAATTGCATAGCGGTAACAAGAGCAAGGTAGGAGGGGAGGATGAAATTGAAATATCTTTGTCTGCTTGCCTCTGTGGGTGTGGGGGGATGGGAGGGTGCCTGCTTCAGGGCATGATCCTATGCCTGCTTACTTGGAAGTCCCAAGGAGTGGCCAGCAGCTTGCTCTGGCACAAGCAGGTCAGTCCTGGCCCTGGGCTGGTCAGTGTCTGGATGGGAGACTGGCCAGGAAGCTTCCTGTATGCTGACTTGAGTTCCATGAAGGAAAGGCAGGATTTAAACAAATAAAGCTAAGCTTCCGGGACATGTACTGAAATTGACATGTATAAGATCCTGTCTGGGGACAGGAAGTGATAATTTTCTGGTATTTTCTCAGCCACCAAAATTCTTCAAACATTTTAACCTTGTTTCTTGGCTGCCAATTACAATGTCTTTTTGGCTACAAATTGAAGACTTTTACGGTGCAATCCTATCTAACCTGGAGATCGGCAGAGCACCCACTCTGCCTGTCTAGGGTGTCACAAATGTGAATAGGCAGCACCATCACCGAAGCTGGTGCCACTCTACCCACCCCAGAACCAGTGGAGTGCCCGCCCGGGAAGGTAGGTTCCCCGCCAGGCGGCGGTGGGGCAGGGGAGGGTGGAATGGGGAATTCCGGGAGGGGAGATTGGTTGGCAGGGTCCAGGAAGGGGGAGGGATTGGCAGCTCCACCGAAATCCTATTCCCACGGCCCGCTCAAACAGGTGGTTGTGGCTCTACTCAGGAGAAGGGGACAAATGTCTCCTTCCTCTGAGAAGTGCTCCAGCTGCACTGGTGCTGGGTCCTATCTGGATAGGATGCAGCGCAGGCTATACGCCCGCGCTGCAGCCTAGCTAGACAGGATTCATACAAGCTCTTCAAAGGCAAATGAGTGTCAGAATAAATGTTTTCCATTTGTGATGATAAAACACAGACAAATAAGCTTTTCTTTAAAGAAAGAGAAAATAATGAATGTTTACCGCCTCTCTGTCAAGTGCTTCTTGAAATTCTTTAAGTCTTCTTTCTTCAAACTGTTTTTCTCTGCAAATTCTGTTCTGCCACAACACTTCTTTCTCATGCCGGACGTGCATAAGTTGTACAGCAATTCTGCGCTCTTGCTGGGACTGCCTCATCAGTCGGTTGATGAGCTGTTCTTCTCTATATGCCTCCTAAAGTAAAAATAAAAATAAAAAGCAACCTGCAACATACCCGTGTAACTACTTCCACCCTTACTAAAATAAAAAAGTGATATGATTTCAGAGATTACAAACTGGTATGCTACTGCTATGTAGTCTCCACATTGCACGTCATCAGAAGACAAAGTGTCTAACTCACTTCTTGAGCTTCGTGGGCTATTAATTGCTCCCTTAACATCTTCCGCCGTCTTTTTTCACGTTGTTCACGTGCAAAAGTGTCTTCTTCGAGGCGTTTCTGAATTTTCCTTATGTATTCATCATCCGAGTATGTGTTCAATAGCTCAGTGATCGCTGGAGTTGTTTGGTCAAACACCTGCATCATGCTAACAAAATAATCAAACGGAATGTGTGTCATAGAAGTGACTAAGACCCCAATCCAATCCTTTCCCCTGCCAATGCAGCTGCACCGCTGGAGCCCGTGCTACATCCTGGGAGGGGGGGGGGAGTCTTGGAGGTTTCCTCCAGGTAAGGGACTCCAGCGCCAGAACAAATAAGAACAGAACAATTTTGCTAGCGTAAGTCTGAGTGGACCCAGGAAGGTGGATCAAGACCTGGAAGGGGGATATCAGCAGCGCCGCTGCCTCCGATACTGCCCCCTTCCAGCCTCGTGCCATCCCCCGTTCTGCCCCATTCCTCCACGCTTCACCCTCCCCCCACCCCCTGAGCTGACCTACCAGTGGATGTGGAGGATCTGCTGATGGGCCACCGCTAGCAGTGGAGGCCCGGCTGCTCCAAACAGCACGTCCCATTTTGCATCAGCTGTAAAGGACCTTATACTGCCAGAACGCTAGTTATGGTGGCACAAGGTCCACATAGGATTGGGCTGCCTGGGAGCTGCTCTGTTTCTATTCCCTCGCATTACTATTAATGGTTTATATATGGTGATTTGCAGAACAACATAATATCAGCAAAAGGAGGCTGTTGCCCCAAGGAGCTCCCAATCTAGATATCAAATGGGTAGAGAGAGACAATTGTGGGGGGGGGGGGAGAGGGAAAGGCAGGGAAAACAAAGAAAATGGGGTGGGGGAAGAATGGGACAAGCAAGGGTGACAAAGGATGACATTAATAGCGTTGCACGCTGCCAAAGTGCCTTTTATGACTGCCATAAGGCAGGATCCACTGCTGGAACACTAGTTCCGGCAGCAGAGAAGCCCAATAGGACTGTGCTCTTAGTTTGCTTCTATTGCCAGACAGTGCAGCAGGAAAAGGGAATTATTTGTTCCAAACATTACCTTTCAGTGAGTTTGGTGACAGAGGGTATGATGCTTTCTTTCCTCATCTGCTTTTCAAACTTCCTAATTTCTGTGTACGTGTTCTAGAAAAAGGGAAAATAAGCAAGTATATCTGTACTGCCTAGCTTTTGATCAATTCAATGCCTTGTAAAAATCCATGAGAAAATTAAAAAGTGCAAAGCAGCTGGTGACTCAAATCCATAGTGCAGTACTTCTCAAACTGTAGGTCGTGACCCGATGCTGAGGTGGGTCGTAAATTGGACCCACTCGCCCTTGCCTCCATTTGGCTCCAAATTGGAGGCAAATGGACGGAACAGGAGGCCACTTCTGGGTCGTGACTCACCTCCAGAAGTTGCTCCTGCAATGCGCCAGGCCCAGGACGGCATCCAGAGGCCTCCGGAAGTGATTTCTGGATCACTTCTGGTTTCATTAACACGACTTCCTGTCCTGTCCAGAGGCGTTTCCGAGGCACACAGAGTCCTCTGGAGGGCGTCCCGGGTCCATCATGACACAGGAGCAGCCTCTGGAGGTGAGTCGCGCCGCCAGCACTAGAGGACGAGGTAGGTCACCACTCCGGTAAGTTTGAGAACTGCTGCCATAGTGTAACATTGTCACTACTTAAGATAAAACGAAGAGTTCAGTGACTCCTTACAAGCTAACAATTTTATTGTTGCATAAGCCTTTGGAAACTACAGTTCACTTCACCAGCTCAGACTTCATCCACACTATGGGGTCCAATCCTATCCAACTTTCCAGTGCCAAAGCAGCTGCAATGCAGCCCCGAGGTAAGGAAGCAAACGCTCCTTTACCATGAGGATGTCTCCGTGGCTGCCCCCCCCCCAATGCAGGATACAGCGCACACCCCATTGGCATGGCTACATCAGTGCTGGAAATTTGGATAGGATTGAGCCCAAAGTTTCACAAATTACCGGTAAAGCCAGTAGTATTTAGTAGTAGTATTATACTTTTCTGTAATTTTGTATACCAGTAGTATTATACTTTTGGCTGTTTTTTTTCTGCTACCCCTCTGGGTTACTATATGTGATGTTTGCTAAATTTGAGATTACAGTATTTCTCAATCCCTATTCCAGTGGTTCTCAAACTTTTTAGCACTGGGGCCCACTTTTTAAAATGACACTCTATCGGGACCTACGAGACTTAAAAAAAAGTGATCTAGAAATAAATATATTTATTTATTTACAAGTAAAGAGCTCAGCTGCTTGCAGGGTAATTAGCAGTTATCTTGTAAACTGCAGGAGCTCAGCTTTTTGAAGGGCAATTAGCAGCTATCTGATTTTTGAATAGCCTCAGGGCTTGTGGCAATTACTTATCTGATCTTTCCATCACCTGGGACCCACCAGAAATCAGGTCGCGACCCACCAAGTGGGTCCTGACCCACAGTTCGAGAAACACTGCCCTATTCAAATCCCTGTATTTGAACAACACTTTGGAACAGCATGTCCGCTGTTGCAAAATGGCTGCCGACGAAGCACAGCGCTCCATCCGTGGACATTTTAGGAGCACTGCCGCATAAGTGGCAATGCTCCAGAGGTGCCCGCAGAGCTGCCTTACAATTGCCGGAGGAGGTTAGGCAACGGTGGGGGGCAAATGGGGTGGGGAGGGGATGTGATGGAGTGGGGAGGCTGCAGGAAGGGGTGGATCCTATCCCCTCCAGCAACAGCCTCCCTGCCCCCTGCTAGCAAAATCGCTAGTGCAGGTCAGAGGAGACCCATTGCAGGTCGAGAGACTTATGCAGGGCTAAGAGGATTTAAAATCCCCTTTCCCTGCTGAAGCCTCCTGGCCCGCCGATGCGGGGGTTTTGACACACACACCCTGGACAAGCAAGCAATGCCAAGGGGGGGGGGGACTGTTCATAGTTTTGTTTTGTTTTATCCACCATTTTAAAATATCAGAACTTACCTCTGCTTCCTTTTTCTTTCTCAGCACTTTTTGGGCTTCAATTGCCTTTATAGTCTGCTGTGGCATTGGCTTCGGAATTTGGACAATCGCTGCTTGAATCTTAGCCATTATCTCATGTTGCCGCTGTTTTTCTACAAGTTTCTAAACATCCAATGAAAGGCTAATGAGCTATTTAAACCAGGCTACAAAAGAGGTATGAATTATCCACAAATCTATATTATTTTAGAGAGAACTCATAGGAGAGTCACTTCCTACCCATACAAACATAGTGAAAGCAGGGTTTTTTGTAAATCTCTCCCCCCCCCCCAAGAGTGGGACATAAAAACAATAAGATGGTGGAATTTCTTTGCATCGTGTGCATGATTAGTATACGTTGTGTCACAAATGGGTTTGCAAGTCATGGGGGGGGGGGGAACTGTACCATTGCAAATAGCAGGTACAATTTGGCATACCATAGGAGTTCTCCTTAAGCAAACCATAGGTCAGAGACTTCCTTGTGTGCGAGGCAAACAAAATCCTGCCCCCACACTGTACATTATGCCATATGATCTAGAAGAGATTCCTGTTAGAAGTGGCATGAAGCTACATCAAAGCCAGCATGTTCCCTGCCACCTTCACTTACATATTTGCGGGCCATGAATTTCACAGCGCAACCCCAAAACAAAGAGATGTTCTTAAAGCAGATTTACATTACCTAACCTGCAATTCGCACTTCTAATTTAACACCCAACCAAAGACGAAAGGGAGAATTAGGACACCTCTCTGCAATTATAGTGTGATTCAGCACAATTTGGAAAATTGTTACCATATATACCTTCCCCTGCCCCGCCACCCCCACCCCCCCAGAAACTGAATCAAATTAACATGGCTTATCGGAGCAGCCCTCCTTTTCAAATCTTCATTCATGTTTTAAATTAAAACTGATTTCAGGAATCATGAAACATCACAGTGAAGATAAAGTTCCCACCGCCATCTCGGGGGGGGGGGGAAATATGTCACACCATGACCCCATACTTTGCAGTGGCATTTCAAATGACAGTAGCCTGGACTAAACTGCACCAGAGGCATATATTAGGTGTAAGTGAGATATAAGTAAACCCTTATATTTACTGGCGAATATGGCTTTCCTGTTGCAATGAGAAGCTTGACCAATGGAGAAAACCAGTATCAGACCAAAGATAAACACCTTGATCCCAGAGCAAAGACCTATTTTATATATAGGTATATAAATAGTCTTAATAAAATAACAACAACAACAGCAACAACAACAACAGCAGCAACAGCAACAACAATAAAATATTGCATAAACGCAGGCTTCAAGGTCTGCAGCTGTTGTAGATGCAGATATACATTTAGATATGCCACCCCCATCCCTCTAATGATTAATGTATCAAAAGACACTTTCAGCTAGTTCAATGGGCTACAACTGAGCATTAATCAATAAGGGAAACTATTGATTAATAGTTTCTATTGGGAAACTAACCTGCAATTAATCAATGCTCAGTTGTAGCCCACTGAACTAGCTGGAAGTGTCTTTTGATACATCAAAATGATTATTATACACTGATATATCAAAAGACATCTCCACGGGGCACCAGTTGTTCCACTATTTACAGGTACCTTTGCTCACCACCGGCTTGGATGGCTTGTAGACACCAATTAAAAATTCTGTTCCTTATGCAGACTTTTAAATGGAGTTTAGGAGTTTTTAAACTCTTTTAAAACATTTTAGAATTATTACACACACACACACACACACACAGCGAGAGAGAGCGCACGGAGCCTGCACCGCTGTTTCCTGGGCTGCGGCGCAGGACTGGATACGTCAGAGGCTGAAACATAAAGGAATGGGCGGGAGGTGTGGTCTGGAGGTTGAGCAGTCGACCTGTCTGAAGGAACTAAGCAGGATCAGCCTGGGATTGCTGCCTTGGAAGGGTGACGGGAAGCCGCTGACGGATCTCGTGGAGGCACTGGAAAGAGTGTGGGATGTGGAGGAGTCAGCTGGCAAGAGACGGATAACATCTTGGGAACCTGCAGAGGTGTGATTTGTGGCTCCCTATGAAAGCTTGGAAGCGCAGAGCACAGCCAGGACAATGGCTGCACTTTGAAAGGGAAACATCTGGAGAAATCGGGGGTTCTATGAGTTTCTCTCATAGAACAATACAGTACTTGTAAAAACTCTATTTGGAAAAAAAATGAGATTAAGATTAGCCTGTCTATGTCTATTAGCCTAGCCTTGAGTCTGTAAGAAATGAGGTATATAAATAAAAAATAAACATTTGCTGCAACCTTCGGGTAGAAGAAAGAAAACCAGCTTTTCACCTTTTCCACATCTTGAATTTTCTTCTCCTCCTGAATTTTCTTTGCTTTCTGTTGCTCCATATATTGCACATGAGCCATCTTAGTTTCCAGGTCCTTACTTTTGTTGCGAAAGTTGTCTGAAATCTGCTGGAGTGACAGGTCAGCCTGTCGTGGCACTAGGGTTTTAAGGCGCTGAAACGAGAAATATTTCCAAAATATTTGAAGAAACCTACAGTAGAACAGTGTTTCTTAAAATTCTCCCCATGAGTAGGGGAGAACTTTGAGTCTTTGCAGGGGATGGGGACAGCAGTGGCGGTGCTCACGGGGATCATGTTGCTGCTAGGGGAAAAGTGATATTTTTTAAAAACTTACCTAGGGTCCTGGCGTCCCTCCAGAGGGTGCAGGAGGTAGAGTACCACTTCGACGCGCTTGCGACCACTTCCGGTTTTTGGAAGTGGAAAACCAGAAGTAGTCGCAAACGCGTTGGAGCAGCAATTTACAGCATGGGGAAGCCCGCAGAGTGGGATGTGAGCCTCCCCGCACCCTCTGGAGGGCTGCCAGGACCCCAAGTCAGTTAAAAAAGATCACTTCCCCCCCCCGCCAGCGGCATGATCCCCGTCGCGCTGTCCCTGCCGCTTAAGGTGGCAGGAGACAGCTTCCAGTTCTTCTGGTGGGTCGCAACCCACCAGTTTGAGAACCACTGACCTAGAATAAATGGTCTCCATAAAATTCATCTTAGAGTATAATCTTATGCTTGTCTACTCAGAAGTAAGTCTCATTGTCTTCAGTGGGGCTTACTCTCAGGGAAGTGTGCACAGGATTGCAGCTTCAGTCGAGTACTGGATGGCTTTCAGCTACAAGAGGCCATGTTTTCATTGATATGGTGGAAATCAAAGAGACAGAAAGGGCCCAATCCTATCCAACTTTCCAACGCTGATGTAGCCATGCCAACGGGTGTGTACTGCATCCTGCAGTGGGGGGGGGGGGGGCAGAATGCAGATGGTACAAATTGCTACACCGTCTGCCACCCCACTGCACGTTTTCCCAAGGAGGTTATATACCTCTCCAGTCCTTCCCAAACAGCTGATAGCTACCAGCAGTGATTTTCTAACTGGGGTTACTCACATGCAGAGGCGAAACAAGGGTGGAGCGAAGGCAAGTAGTTCTGCAAGACTCCGTTACACTGGAGTCAGCGGCCCCTCCCCCTTGCTGTTGGAGCCATTCCAGCAGCAACAGGGGAGTGTCCTGCGTGTTGCCTTTGTTGCCAGAATGGCTCCAACAGCAAGGGGGAGGGGCAGCTGACTCCAGTGTAATGGAGTCTTGCAGAACTACTTGCCTTCGCTCCACCCTTGTTTCGCCTCTGCTCACATGCAGCCTCAGCCACTAGCCATGTGTACGGTGCGTGTTTACACACACTGCTCCTCATCCAGCTAGGGACATGTGAACGGAAGCCTGTTTCCACAGATGTATGCTCCCTTCTTGAATCAAGGTTTCATTCCTTCAGAAAGCTTTGTTAACAACGCAGAGGTCATCAGTCTGGTGAACACATTTTTAAAAAAGCTGTCTGGAACTGCAGCCCAGTCCAACCCAAGTGAAATGAATGATGAAGCAAAACGCAGAAAGCTTGTAAGGGGAAAGCATGCCAACCACTTCAGTGTGAATATGAACTGCAATATGTAGTTAAAGTTATTCTTGCCCTGATAGAGGGAGTACAGCCAATTTAGAGAGAAAAAGAATGCATGCGAGATGAAGGAACATACATTCTGAAAGGTTCACAGCTCGAATTTCCTTATTTAGTCTTCTGGGCCTTTTGCCCAGTTTTAACTTTTCAAGAGTGCAAGTGCTCGCATCTAGACAGAAAGCACGGAGAACTATGCAGGCACCCGCTGAGAGAAGGCAAAACAAAAAGATCAGTAATTAAAATGCCTATTACTCCAGCGAACCAATAGGAGGGAGAGGTAATTTAGGGAATCTCTAAGTGTATAGCAAGTCAGTGGCATGGTGTTTCCCAGGGTGGAGGATCAATACCTGTGGAACTCACTCGCTCTGATGGGGAGGCCTCAGTGTGTTCTCTGATACACATTCAAGGGCAGCGCACACAGCTAGGAGAGCTGTATGCCTGCAGTGAACCTCCACACCCACAGCCCAATTCCTTGACTGCCTGCCATGGTTTGTCACAGCTCTGTTTTGTTGACAGACAAAATAGCAGCTTTGCAGCTTCAGAAAACATAGCACGATCTATTTCAATTTTGCTTTTGAAAAATATTGCACTTTTAATCCTATACACAGTTCCCCAGGAGTAAGTCCTATTGAATACAATGGGACATGTCTGAGTACACATGCATAGGCTTGCACTGTAAAACCATTTTAAAATACACCAACAACAGCGAAACAAGAAAAACCCACGAGAACTACAAAATTAAAGGCGTGACTAAGCAAGAAGGTCTCAACTAGCCTCTAAAAGTAACCAAATGAGTGAATGCTTCCTTCAGTAAACATTTTCACAAGAATGGTGCCACTACTGTGATGGCCCTGATCTAGGTGGCCACCTGCCTGATGTTGAAAGGGGGGCACCTGGGGAAGAGTAACTCCTAATGATTTCAGACTCTTCAGAGGAACACAGCAGAGCAGATATTCCTTCAGATACAGTATGTATATGCCTTCAGAGGCCTGCATGTCTGCATGTCTACTCAGAAGTGTGATATTAATGAAAAATAAAGTCAGAGCATCTTTTCCATAGAGAGACAGTAGACTCAACGGAAATGTTTTCTTCATGAATTGCATTTTCCTCTGATCTTCTCCAACAGAGGAATGTTCATATGCTACATTCTGCCTAAAGTAACTCTCTAGTAACAATCGTGTCCTTGTATAACAAGCTCACCTCTCGATATATCTCAGTTCCAACATTCCTGAGCTTCACGATAGCGGAGGCTCTCATTGCATCCATTGCGACTCCAGTGAGACCTGCTTTTCTTTTTTTCTCTAGAGACACGTACAATTGATACACGAGCTTGGTGGCTGCCCCATGCTGTTCCGTCATGACATTTCGGGCCACGTTTTGGTCAAACTGCACACCCAGGAGTTGAAGGGTGGGTTCCATGCGAGAAAAGTTGTTAAGTTTTGCATTTGCCAGCCTGTAAGTTTATACAACAGAATATATCACTACATAAGTCTCTTCAAAATGCGGAAGTCTTCTGAAAAATTAACCAGCAAGCCTGACATATTTCAATAAGCATGTCCATATGTGTGTGTGGGTAAGAGCTTCATAAGGTAAAGGTATCCCCTGACAATTAAGTCCAGTCGTGTCCGACTCTAGAGTGTGGTGCTCATCTCCATTTCAAAGCCAGCATTGTCCGAAGACGCCTCCGTGGTCATGTGGCCAGCATGACTCTCCTTGCCGCAGCGCGTAGCATGCAGCTGGAACACGGAGTGCTGTTTACCTTCCCGCAAGCGGTACCTATTTATCTACTCGCATTGACATGCTTTGGAACTGCTAGGTTGGCAGGAGCTGGCCAAGCAACGAGAGCTCACCCCATCGCGGATTCGAACTGCCGACCTTTCAATCGACAGCTTATGGTGCAGCTAAGCAAAATCCATGTCTGCAGTATATCAAAAGCTTTGGATGACCATAGCCAGTGACCATAACCAATGTTATATATAAGACCAATCTCCATCTCTACTACCGCAAACATTGGACTCTCAAACTGCAAGTCCTAGAACTTCCTGTACAAGCGTGTGTACACACATGCACACTGGTCCCTGTTGCGTGTGTGCACACATGCACACTGGTCCCTGTTCAGAACTTTGCTTGCTCTGTTCTAACACCGCTTCTGGCTCCAGTCTCACAAGATCTTACAAAATCTGCAACACCCTGTACACACACAAGGAAATAAGTTTGCAAGGAAATATATTTTTGCAATAATGGGCTTGCAGCCTGGGTCAGCCTCCTGGATCCTCAGACCAGGTTAAAGTGTCCCCTTTCCCCCATCCCCATCCCTCTGCAGGCCACCATGATCTGCAGATATGGTGGCCTGAAATGCAATGTGAATGTGCAACTATTGCGGTAATGATATGCCTCCTTGTGACAAATTTAAGATTTCCTAGGACATTCAGCAAAGCTACGTTAGTCATCAACAGCTTCATCTTAGATTTTAGAGCAATAATGAAATGTCTTGGAAAATTGCAACTTATACAAACCAGAGATCGTAAAATAAAAGCTTCCACATATTCAACCTTCCACATATTAATTACTTTATGTCATGCAACATATTGTATTGGAGCTGCCCCAAAGCTACTAACCTGCTTTGCGAAAATTGGTCGAAGTCATCCTGAAGGTCATACTTGTTTAGAAGTTCTCCAATGAGGTATCCAGAAGAAAATTCTCTGGAGAAAGACTCCGGATCTGGTTTAATTAAAAAAATATATATATTCGTCTTCTTCTGCCTTTTCCACAATGGTATGAAAACAATATATAAACTTGGAACAGCTTGAGTTACACGGGTAAAAAGCCATGGCAGAAAAAAGGTTTTTAAACAATTAAGAACAAAACACGAGATCTTCCCGCTGCATGTGGGGTTGCCTGAGGAAGCTCAATGGAATTTGAGCAAAACGTTGCTTTTTAAATATATAATTTTGTATAGGTTTAACTTGAGATTTTAATGCTGAGATATTATTGTAATTTTAATATTATAATTTTTTCACATGAATGAACTCGTGTTGCCTGTTCTTAATCTTTTTAAAACTTTTTTCTGCCATGGCTTTTTACCCGTGTAACTCAAGCTGTTCCAAGATTGTTGCTGGCCATGTAAACTTTAAATCATAATAAATATACTGTATAAACAGTGGCTGATTGGATTTGGCATATTTTATCAATACTTGTTCAGCTATAAGGTTTGATTCACGTTACCACTGTTGCAGAGGCGTCACCAGGCGCCCCCCGACCTGGGGCCACCCCCCCGGAGCCCCCCAATAAAACTGTCAAAATTTTTAGGTTTCGTTTTCGAAACCTATTTTTGAGTTTTATTGGGGTTTTTTGGCGATTTAAAGTGTTTAAAGGGAATGTAAAAGTAAATGTATGCTTTGCCGGCACTTATCTGAACTATGGGGCACTTCCAGCTTCTCCCTGCCCGGGCGAAGACTCCGTAACGCCCCTAGCAGCGCGTTCCGGAGTTTGCGCATGCGCAAACCGTCCCTGGAAACTCCATGGGTATGAGCATGCTAACTGTTCCCTGGAAGGACAGGTACTGAGGCTGAAGCTCAAATATTTTGGCCACCTAATGCGAAGAGAGGACTCTCTGGAGAAGACTCTGATGCTGGGAAAGATTGAAGGCAAAAGGAGAAGGGGAAGGCAAAGGATGAGATGGTTAGACAGCATCACCGATGCAATGAACATGAAAATGAGCGAACTCAGGAAGATAGTGGAGGACAGGAAGGCCTGGCGGGATATGGTTCATGGGATCACGAAGGGTCGGACACGACTTAACAACTGAACAACAACAACAAAAAATATTCTTCATTAGGGCTGATTTACACATTCCACTTTTAAGTGTATAGCCCCCCTTCTTTCAATCTCAGGGAGGCAGCAAAAAAGGAGGGTTATCAAGTCCTTCATGAGTCTGGCTTGGTGGGTTACAGGAGGTGGAGGGCAGAGCTAGACGTTACTGCAGATGCCTGGGATGAAGCTTCAAGAAAGCAAATCCCTTCCTTTTGCATTAATATATGGATGCAGTGTATTAATATATGAACTGGTCCTAAATGACCAAGGAACAAGATGTTCAAGAATCAACTCAGTCCTTAAATTCTCCATTCATTCTTGGAAATAAAATAATTTAATCAAGACCAATGAGTTCAAACAGCAACAGGCAAGTAAAGACTTAAAACACAAAAAGTGGAATGTGTGTGTCTGGATAACACATAAACAAGCACACTTGGAAAAATGGCTTAAGCATTGAAGTGCCTAGGTGCATGCAGATCTTAGCAGAAAATATAAGCAGGCAATTTCAGGCAAACTTGGAAGCAAAGTAATTCCCTAATGCGTCGAGATCTCACTGTTCCCTAACTGTACGTACTCCTGTATCAGCTTGAAGAGTCCATTCCTCCTTTCTGATCCCCAGGGAGGCAACAGAGAACTTGATCAAGCACAGATGCGTCCTCTGATGGAGTCACGCCAGAACACACACAAGCATCCTTGGGCTTCACCTTTACAATCCTAGCTTGGTGATGTCATCGTCCCATCCTATTGGACATTTTATGATCACCTTGGCATCCCTACCTGACCTGGTCAGGTAGACTTGGATGCCCAATTGGCTGCTGCATCCCAGGTGGCCTGGCTAGGACCTATTGTTCTTAGAGAAAGCAAGCGACATGAAATACACAAAACAACCCGACTGCCTGGCCACGTGGTCTATCTGCAATGGTGCTGCTTTCAAAGTGTCTCAGGGCAGCCTCCATCCAACGGAACCTTATGCTGAGGCTTTGCTTAAAGAAAGGAAAAAGAGAGGAAAAAGGAAAACAGGGAAAGAGGCTCTCACTCATTGCAGTGCCAAAGAGAAGCCATAGGCTGTGATAGCAATTCAATAGCTTCTAACTGCCTGTCCTCACAACCCAAAGAGAGCTAGAAATCTGCTAGCTCTGCTTTCCATTTCTCAGTGGATCCTCCTCTGAGGACTCTTCTCTGGAGGAAAGGCATTTGTAGCTGAAACAGTAGGAACTACTGGATAAACATGTACCTACAAGGACTGTCTGTCCTCCAGAGTCCTTATTAATTGAGGAAACTCAACTGCTTTGTGTTGCTTGAATCCACATAAGAGTCTTAGGTGATGAAAATCCTCTCTGTTTTATGCCTAATGGGAATTTCAGAGATATGAAGGGACTGTTGCATGAGCACGATGTACAAAGGGATTTCACTTAAGGATTCTTCGTGTAAATGTAATATGTGCTACACAGGCCAGCCTCCTTAAAGTATTAACAGTGCAATCCTATACATGTTTATCAGAAGTAACTCCCACTCAATGGGGCTTACTTCCAGGTAAATGTGTGTAGGATTGTAGCCTGAGTCAGGCTGCCAAATGCAGCCACCCAGTACTTGATGAGCCACCTGTTTATGCTATTTCCTTGGGACTGCAAAAAATGGGGGAGGGGGTTTCCAAGCACTAGAGACATTCCCAACGTTTATGTTTTTGGCTCAGAGATATGAACTTTGGGGGCAAGCATTCAACTCCGTAATTTTTCTCCAACTCAAAATTTAATCTGAACTAGAGAACAATTGTGTTCCTACACCCACTAGACCAGCGGGTCTCAAAGTTCTCCCTGCCTGTCAGTGAGAACTGTGAGTAGCTGCAGGGGCGGGGTGACGGCGGCATGCCCGGGATTGTGCTGTTGGTGGTGGCAAAAAGGGCTATTTTTAACTTACAATCATCACGCCCGCCCTCTGGAGGGTAAAGGGAGGTCCATGGCCCCCTATGCGGGCCTCCCCACACTGCCAATCGGCTTTCCGCTGCATTTGTGACCCAATTCCGGTTTCGTCCAAAAACCAGACGTGGGTTGCAATCACTGCAGAGAGCCAATCATCAGTGAGGGGAGGCCCGAGCAGAGGGGGGCCGCAAGACTCCCTGCACCCTCTGGAGGGCCCGTTAGATGATTGTAAGTTAAAAATATCCCCTTTGCCACTGGTGGCAGCGCAATCCCGGGAGCACTGCCACCACCATGGCCACGGTCACCACATCCCTTAAGGGGCTGGTGGCCGCTTCCGGTTCTCCTGGTGGGTCGCAACCCACCAGTTGAAGAACCGCTGATCTACTAGTTAACAGTACCTGGCAGACCGACAGGTGTGCCTGATTTTGAGGAATGTCTGTAATCTGAATGCAGTTTTTCAAGCTATCCTTCGCTGCCTTTGCAAGGTCTCCAACTCTCACTAAATGCTTTTGGACTTAGAAATTTGCCTACATCTGTGTGTCTACAAAAATATTATAACGGGTGCCAAGTGAACAGTGGAAAAAGTCTTTGCTCCACTTCTGCCACTACAGCCAACTGAAGGAATAGCCCTGGATGGATGGGGGAGACAGTTTCAGCACCAGATGGCCTTGAATCCAAGAGCTTGGTCCACATAACCCGGGAAGTCCTTCTTGCTGAGCACTCAAAGCACCGCTTGCAGCAGACTGTACTACTGACGTTTCCTAAGGGAACACTGCTGTTTCCAACTTTCTCTTGAGTTCTCCCTCCCGCCTTACTTGCTCTGCAGACAGTTTCCTGGCTACTCCTCTTACTACTGCCTGTCTACCCATTTTCCAGTCTTTTCCATGTTTCCAGCTCCAATCTCTAGCTCCCGTTCCTCCTAGACAGATCTTCGGATTTACTGATCCAGCCTGAAGCCTGATGACAACTGGATTAATTGAGTCTCGTCTGAACTGAAACTCATGCAATTGACTCTCTGCTTCATCAACTGGCTGTCCTCAGTCTTTGCTTGTTGAATTCCCAGTGGTGCCTGAACCTGCCTACAGCTCAGTACAAACAGAAGCAGCAGCCATTAGTGACAGCTGCAGGAGATTGGTACAGATCATAAAGGCCAAGTGCTTTTGTATGAAATGTATCAAACCACCTCTACTTAGTATTATAGTTTTCACCTTCTAGAACTCAACTACCCCCTCAGCAAAGACTCTCCACTCTCACAAAGTCTGGAAAGACAACAGATTTTTTTCCCCAGGAATGGTATGTTCTCAGTCAGTACACCCCATTGCTATGAGTCACATTGTGCCCAGAACCACACCTGGATTAATTGTTATGATCATTACTCTCAGCAAACTGGGATCCTATTGTAATATAAATCTCTGCAAGGCTAAGACCTTTTTCTCCAACAAGAATTCCACAGCTCAAACTGTGTTGCTGGGATATTCAAGTTTTTCACCTAAAAGTTTTTGTTTGTTTTTTTAATTTGTGGTGCTCCCCCCCATTTCTCAATCAAACCAAAACATGGGCCTTAAACGTTTTTAACACCATTTTATAATACCATAATTGCCTTTTTATCAACAGACAATGGACAGGCAGACCTTTTTCCAACCACAGGCAAATTTAAAGTACTTACTTACAGCACAATCCTATGTATGTCTACTCAGAAGAAAGCCCCAGAAAATGTAATGGGGCTAACTCCCAGGTAAGTATGTACAGAAGTGGAGCATAAGTGCCTAACCAACAGGAGAAACAAAACCCCAGCTGTGTCATGAATCTTGAGGACAAGGGAAGATAAGGTGAGTGTGCAGATGCATCACACAGCAAGATTGACACATCTAAATGTCGCCTTGATTGCCGCCTAGCCGCCTTGATTGCCCTTATTGGGAGAAAGGCGGGGTAGAAATCCATTAAATAAATAAATAAATAAATAGTTACGGAACCCCCCCCCCCCCATGGTTCAGTATACCATACAAATATGGTTCAGTATAAAAGAGCCACCACCTCTTTTAATGGAGTCTTTGCAGGAGCTGAAACCATGCTAAACCTTTGCATATTTGAACAGCAAACAGGAATGCTGGAAGACATGGGTAACCAAACCAGAAAAGAGCAACCAAAATAATCAGAGGGCCGGAGCAGCATCTCTCATACAAGAAAGCTGGGGCTTTTAAGTTATGAAAAAAGTGACAACGAGGAAATATGATGCAGGTTTATGAAGTGGACAAAGTGGACAGAGAGAAGTCTCCCTCTCTCTCTCTCTCTCTCTCACACACACACACACACACACACACACCCATCATAGGAGAATCTGAAGTCATCCAACAAAATTGGCAGGAGATTCAGGACAGAGAAAAGGAAGGTTTTTTTTTTTCTCCATACAGCACATAATTAATTCCTGGAATTCATTGCCACAAGCTCAGGTGATGGCCACTGGCTTAGATGGCTCTAAAACGCAATTAGACAAATTCATGGAGTCATGACAGCTATCTGCTGCTTCCAGGTTCAGAGGCAACCTACCCCTGAATAGCAGTTGCTGGCAAGCGACACTAATAAAAGGGCTATTTGAACGCCTATCCTGCTGGTGAGTTTCCCACAAGCATCTGGTTGGTCATTGTGGGAAACAGAATGCTAGACCAGATGGATTTTTGGTCTAATCCAGCAGGGCTCTTCTTATGTCCTTATGTGAGGAAAACGTGAGCAGCTCTGCCCAAACAACTCAGTGTGTGACACAGATGCAGAGATTCACTGCATCATGTTTACATTTGGGAGAGAGAGTGTGTGTCTGTATTCCTAGTTTGGAGCTAGAGTTGCAAATCAGGAGCAGCAGAAGCTGCTTGCAGACATGCCCAAAGACATACTGCAAAAACTTGATGTCCTCCTATTTTGAGGGGAATTGTCCAAGAATGTACCACCCATACCATAAGCACACTTTGATTCTCATTTCTGAAGTCCCAGAACTGAGAAACCTGTTCATGCTGGAAATGCTTCCCAATCCAGAAGGTTTCAAGATTCACGCTTCCAAAATAAAGGAAAAACAACTGAGCTGCATGGAATGCCCAAAAAGCATTGCACATACTGACCTCCAGTTTCACATTATCAGGATTTTTGGCCACTTGACTGGAGTCTAATTTTATTGCCTCCTCACACACATACACACCCCAGCACTATTTAGTCACATCAGCACTCTCTCATAGTGTCAGCAGAGAACATACAAACCTGCCTTGTACAGAGTCAGACCATTGGTCCAACTAGCCCAGCAGTCTACCCTGACTGGCAGCAACTCTCTGGGGTCTCAAGCCAAAGCATTTCCCAGACTTGCCACCTGATTCTTTTAACTGAAGATGCCAGAGCCTGAACCTGGGACCTTCTGCAAGCAAAGCATGTGCTCTGCTACTGAGTTGTGACTAATACACTCACTCAAGTGGAAAAAGTTGTTTCCATCAGCCTAATGCCTATTCTGCGTACCACTACTGGTCGTGCAAGCAGGAAGTATGTGGAGTCGTCTGAGACTGAACACCTATTTTCAGAGACAGAACTAATCCTGGGAGCTTACTTCTTACGAGTGTCTCTGCCCACGTGCAGAGTGCCATGGCTCCCACCAGAGCTAAACAGAGATTTTAAGCCTTCAAGCACGTGGGGATGGGGTAGGGGTTTCCACGATGTTTCAAGCAAGCTGGAGCCCCGGCACTTCTTGTTCTTAGAAACTGAGCGCTAACTTATACTCCTGCGTTCCTGAAGGGGACGAAGCGGGCGGTCGAATGCGCCTGACCCCTGGCTCCAAAGCAAGCCCTCCCTCCCTGCATGTTCCCGGCGGTCTCACCCACTGCTCGTGACAGCTTCACTTCTCTGTTCAGCCAATCGCACAGAATGTCAGTCATGGCCGCGGGCGATCCCGACTCCTCGCCTTCTTTCCACCCGGCTCTACACTGCCTCCAGCCCCGCTCCGCGTCCCGTAACCATGGCTACCAACCCTCCTCCCCCCCCCACACACACACGCAGGCGCGAGCGAGAAAGCGGCGGACGTCACGGCAGTAGACACAGCCAAGGCAAGAATCTACGTCTGCGCAGTCTACCTTCCTGGCCGGGGTGGGGGAGTAATTCGGGAAACTACTGTAGCTTCGTTAATGAGCGCATGCGTAATTCGGGAAAAGGTCTGTACAACACGAGTGGGTGTGGTTTACCTGACCGTAAGAACGGGAACGGGAAGCGTTTGTTTTCTTTTGTACCCGGGTAGGGTTGCATACCGGACGTACAAGCTGGGTTTCGAAGAGGCAGAGGAACTAGAGATCAAATTGCCAACATGCGCTGGATCATGGAGAAAGCGCGAGAGTTCCAAAAAAACACCTACTTCTGCTTCATTGACTACGCAAAAGCCTTTGATTGTGTGGATCACGACAAACTGTGGCAAATTCTTAAAGAGATGGGGGTACCAGACCACCTTACCTGTCTCCTGAGAAACCTGTATGCGGGTCAAGAAGCAACAGTTCGGACCGGCCATGGAACAACCGACTGGTTCAAAATTGGGAAGGGAGTACGGCAAGACTGTATATATTGTCACCCTGCTTATTTAACTTATATGCAGAGTACATTATGAGAAATGCAGGGCTGAATGAATCGCAAGCCGAATCAAGATTGCCGGGAGAAACATCAACAACCTCAGATATGCAGACGATACCACCCTAATGGCAGAAAGTGAAGAAGAACTAAAGAGCCTCTTGATGAGAGTGAAAGAGGAGAGTGCAAAAGTTGGCTTGAAACTCAACATTAATAAAACTAAGATCATGGCATCTGGTCCCATCAATTCCTGGCAAATAGAAGGGGCAGAAATGGAAGCAGTAACAGATTTTACTTTTTGGGGTTCCAAGATCACTGCAGACGGAGACAGCAGCCATGAAATTAAAAGACGCTTACTCCTTGGAAGAAAAGCTATGGCAAATTTAGATAGCATAATAAAAAGCAGAGATATCACCATGCCAACAAAAGTTCGTATAGTCAGGGCGATGGTGTTCCCAGTAGCAATGTATGTTTGCGAGAGTTGGACCATAAGGAAGGCTGAGCGCCGAAGAATAGATGCTTTTGAACTGTGGTGCTTGAGAAGACTCCTGAGAGTCTCTTGGACTGCTAGGAGAACAAATCAGTCAATCCTAAATGAAATCAACCCTGACTGTTCCCTGGAAGGACAGGTACTAAGGCTGAAACTCAAATCTTTTGGCCACCTAATGCGAAGAGAGGACTCTCTGGAGAAGACTCTGATGCTGGGAAAGATTGAAGGCAAAAGGAGAAGGGGAAGGCAAAGGATGATATGGTTAGACAGCATCACCGATGCAACGAACATGAAAATGAGCGAACTCAGGAAGATAGTGGAGGATAGGAAGGCCTGGCGGGATATGGTTCATGGGATCACGAAGGGTCGGACACGACTTAACGACTGAACAACAACAAGGGTTGCATCCTGGTATATATGGGAAGCTTTTGAAGTTGTGCCATATGTTTTTCCTTCACCCCGTCCTACGGTTGCCGCTTTTTTCCTCTCGCAGGACTCCTGTGCATTTAAAAGCTGCAGAAATCCTGGAGAAAGCGGTACCTGTTGAACCTCCGCCGCTGCTATTTTGATAGGCGCCTGTTAAGCCCTTTGTGTGTGTGCGTGCGTGCGTGTGTGTGTGCGCGCGCGTGCGCGCATATGCAGAATACTTTTTCTTCAACCCTGAACAAACAATAAATAGTGGGAAGCTGCCTTGCACAGAATCGGACCACTGGTCCTCAGGCTCAGTATTGTGTGGCAGTGGCTTTCCAGGGTTCCTTCCGGACAGGGGTCTTTCCTGGTCCTACTACTTGGAGATGTCAG
This sequence comes from Plestiodon gilberti rubricaudatus, assembly GCA_026170595.1. Taxonomy (NCBI): domain Eukaryota; kingdom Metazoa; phylum Chordata; class Lepidosauria; order Squamata; family Scincidae; genus Plestiodon; species Plestiodon gilberti. The sequence continues at coordinate 17,349,525 of JANXHW010000002.1, read as the reverse complement.
GGAATGAAGCTGGGATCTTCTGCATGAAAAGCAGGTATTCAAACACTGAGGTACTACTCCTTCCATATAGGGACAGCCCAACGGGTTAAACCATTGCCTGAACCCACCCCTAAATTCCCCTTGCCACCATTCCCCTACCCCTACTAGCGTGCACACCCCCAGTGCACACCAGGGATGTATCTAAGTAACTAGGTCACGAGTGCGAGTACGAGTCATTTTTGAAAGAGTGCGAGTCCGAGTGCGAGTCAGTGTCAAAATTTTTGGGCAAGTACGAGTCAAGTGCGAGTCATTTTTGCACGAGTGTGAGTCGAGTACGAGTAAGGCCAGAAACCACAAGTCACAAGTCACGAGTCGAGTCACTTTGGGGAAAATGGCTTTTCCCCTGAAAATGGGGTGGGTGGGTGTCTGTGTGTGGGGACCTCTGAGACTTTTAAAGCACCCACTTGGCTCCCCCTATGCCCTTTCCCTCACCTCTCAGTCTTGTCACCAACCATCTGGTTTGGGAAAAACAAGCGTATCTACATTCAAACCATTTATTATTCCCTCCCTGCACCTTCCCCTTGCTGAGCCGAGCATCCCTTGGGCTCGGAGTTTTGGTCAACGAGGAGGAACTGCTGCGGCAGCTTCGCCTTCCCTCACTCCTCCCCACCCCTCGCGCTCGGAGTTGTGGCCAATGCCAAACAGACAGCAACAAAAGGGGGGGACTCAGAGCCAGGCTTGCTTTCCCACCCCCTTGAAAACCCTTCCTCCCTGCTGCCCTCCTCCTCCAAGGTCTCCACTGCGCCTGCCTGCCTGCCTGCCTGCCTGTGTTGATGCCGGCCAATAAAGGAAAATGACTTGGAAATGGCAAGTCGTTACCCCACGAGTGCAAGTCAAGTACGAGTCCTGTGGGTCACAAGTGCGAGTACGAGTGCGAGTCAGTGGGTCACGAGTACAAGTACGAGTACGAGTCTGGGAAAAAGTGGCTAAGTCACACTTGCGAGTCGAGTCATTTGACTCGAGTCCCCATCACTGGTGCACACCATCAGTGATGCATGCGGGAGTGGGTGAGTGATGTATGCCCCAGCCGCCCGCTAGCAGCCCCGTTCTCTCATGTGCTCAGAGAACCTCTCCGTTCCCAGTATTCTCTCTACCAGCCATTTCATAAGAAAGGACAGTGGAGCTGAGGATTGGAGGAGGTAAGTCCTCCTCTTCATTGCTCTTCTTAAGAACATAAGAACATAAGAAGAGCCCTGCTGGATCAGGCCAAAAGCCCATCTAGTCCAGCTTCCTGTGTCACACAGTGGCCCCACCAGATGCCTCAGGGAGCACACAAGACAACAAGATACCTGTGTCCAGTCGCCACTCCCTTGCACCTGGCACAGAGAAAACCCACTTCTAAAGCCAGGAGGTTGCTTATGGCTTGTAACCTGTGATGGTCTTTTCCTCCATGAATCTGTCCAAACCCCTTTTAAAGGCATCTAGGCCAGATGCCATCTCCACATCCTGTGGCAAGGAGTTCCACAGATGAATTACACGCTGGGTAAAGAAATATTTTCTTTTGTCTGTTCTAACTCTCCCTCCACTCAATTTTAGTGCATGTCCCCTGGTTCTGGTTCTTGCATGCTCTCTGAGCTCATGAGAAGAGAACGGTGGGCCAGGGCAGGCAGCAGGTAGATGTGGGGTACACTAGCTGGCCACCTGCCCCAGGAAAGGATCAGCTGGTTTCATGACTGGGTCGGCTGTCCTCCTCCCATACACCTCCTCAGCATGAACAGCTACACGTCTAGGATGTGTGGGGTGAATTTCCTTCTCAGGTGGTGTGGCACTTCTTAATGGAAATTAAGCCATGTGCAGGCCAGCCCAAGACCTCCTGGCACCTGAAGTGGCTTGCCAAATGCTGCCCCCTTACCTAAGTAATGTGCCAACCTCTGCTCCTCTGCCCCCCCCCTCTTCCTTTTGCAATCCGAGGAGAAGGTGCAATGGAGGCAAGTGGGTGGGCAGAAATTGCACAAAAGACCATCCAAAACACCGTCAAACTGCTGCCCGAGGCAACCACTTCAATTCATTTCATGGCCCTGCTTGTGTGTTCAAACGTCTGCCTGTGCATTTGTTGTTGCTGTTTTTGGCCTTTATTTTTGTAATGGTGAAACTGAGTTGGAAAGCAAGTCATGGAACAGGTGCAAATGTGATCCCTGTGTTTTTAACAGAGCAGACATGCACACCTTGTGACCCACCAAACTAGCCATATATCATGGCTTGTGGCAGTGCTTAACAACCATTCTGTTGCCATTCTAGGCCTGCAGCAAAAATAGGTTTGTTGCCATCATCATTGTCATCACTGAGATAATGCTCCAGACTGGAGAATGTAAAGGGTTCAATCAGGAATCATTCAGACAAGGCAGCACACAGTGTGGAACAAATTCACGATTGTTATTTCCACCCATACCACTTGCTCTGAGCAGAGTCCATCACCAGTGAATAGAAAAAAATAATAACAACAGCAAGCAATATCTTCCACTTGCAGTGCAGTTGATTTTAAAGGGCATTCCTTATTACAGAAGCTGACCCTTTTATTTGATAGCCAGGCTCTTAAATTTCTTATGACAAACATCCTGCATTGCATGCGTTGTTTTGTTCAAAGATGTATAAACCTTTCTGACAAAAATGATATTGGTGGTTTTGCTTGCACAGAGGAAAGCTAATGAAACCTGAAAGCTCATATTTCTGGACAACTTCGCCAGGAGGGTGCCGGAAACTATGCTTCCTCTCCTGCTGGTTCATTTTTTGAAATGCCTGTTCCTAATCTTAGCAGACAATTTCTTGCTCTGCAAGTGATGGTAGAAGGAAAACCGGCCACCTATTGCTTTCCACTACCTACTCTGACTTGCAACAACTTGACAATTTGAAGGTGAACAGGAAGCCCCAAAATCAAATTTGCTCCCTCCCCACAAAATATTGTATGCTACCAATTCAAAGCCAACAGAAGTGTGAGAAGAAAGTGCTGATTATGGAAACGGGCCTTGTTGGCAGTCCACTTTGGAGAAGGAAGGGACCACCTGACCCACTGTCCTCTGTCTTCTTAAAGGGACACCAGTCACTGATTAGAGACTTAAGTCCACTGACTTCAGTGCGAATAAGGGTGCAGATATTAGTGCAAACTGCAGCTTTTGACCTGTGAACTTGCTTCATGGATGGCTCCCTTCCCAGTGCCTGTAGCCCTATTTTGCATAACCTTGCAGACTGCTTTTAAACTTTTGTTCCAGCTGTCAAGGAGATTGCCATTGTCCAGTCTTCTGAACAGCCATGATTAAAAAAAAACAAAACATCTGAGTATTAAGTAACATAAGAATCAAAAAATATTGCCACGTTTTGGAAGGATGCTAAGAATTTATTTTGCAGATGTTTGTTCTGCATGTGTATGGCATAGCCTTGAGTGAGGGTTGCCAGATTCTCACCTGGATACAGTTCCTATCCATTTAAATGTGTTTCCTGCAGTGGCGTCGCGACGACGCGCGACACCCCTGAGTGGGGGCGCGCGTCGCCCTTAAGGGGGAGGCTCCGCCCCCGCGCGTGACGTCACGCGCAGGAGCGGAGCGCCCTCCCCGCTCCGTTTTCGGCTCATTTTGGAGCCAAACGGAGACAAGGGAGGGAGGGCGGGCCCACCTCAACGCGAAATTGTAAGTAAGGGGCGTCGCGTGTCACCCCTGTACGCGCGACGCCCCCCGGCGGCCCGCCCCCCTGCTTCCCCCCGTCGATGCCAGTGGTTTCCTGCACCACTCTCCCACCAGCCCCCCAACTCCACTGCTTGCCTACCCTCTTCCCCTGCCTCTGTGACCAGCAGGACTCTAATTTTGACCCGCAGCAAGCAAGCAAGCAAGCAAGAAAGCAGAGGAGGGTAAGTAAGGGAACTGATGGAAGAATGGGAGTTACAGTTGTCTGTACAAATAAAGGCGTATATCTGAGCATGATTGAGCCAATATTAATTTATTGACAATATTTTTTTATCCCGCCTTTCTCCCCGAAGGGACCCAAGGCGGCTTACAACAGAAAAAAGAAAATACAATACAAAAAATACAATACAAAAATAATCACATTTTAAAATAGTAAGAAACAATTAATGAAAATTAATAAAAACAGTATCTAAAAATCGATTAAAAAGATTATTGCGACAATTAAAACAGGAGCATAAAAATAGCAGCACCCCCACCTGTACCAGCGAGATGTTAAAAAAGGCAAGGGCTCAGAAGGCTTCTTTGAACAAGAAGGTTTTTAGGCCTCACCGGAAAGTGTCCAAGGAGGGAGCAGTTCGTAAGTCAAAGGGGAGGGAATTCCATAGGGTTGGTGCCACTACCCTGTTTCTGGCCGCCGCCCCTCACACCTCCCTGGGCGACGGCACCTGCAAAAGGGCCTTCTCTGATGATCTAAGGAGATGGGCCGGACTATATAGAAGTAGGCGGTCTCTCAAATATCCTGGCCCCAAACCATATAGGGCTTTAAAGGTCAAAACCAGCACTTTGAATTGGGCCCGGAAACGAATCGGCAGCCAGTGCAGCTGTCAGAGGAGCGGCCCAACAAAGTCAAACCGCCTACCTCCAGTGACTACATGGGCCGCCGCATTCTGCACTAATTGTAGTTTACGAACGGTCTTCAAGGGCAGCCCCACGTAGAGCGTGTTACAATAATCTAGTCGCAACATCACCGTGGCCAGGTCTGCACGATCCAAGTACGGTCGCAGCTGGCGCACCAGCCGAAGCTGGGCAAAGGCCCCCCTGGCCACAGCCGCCACCTGGGAATCCAGGAGCACCTGTGGATCCAGGCGGACCCCCAAGCTGCGGACCTGCTCCTTCAGAGGGAGTGCAACCCCCTTCAGAGCAGGACGATACTCTAGTACCTGCATCGTGGATTTCTGAACCAGGAGAACCTCTGTCTTGTCCGGGTTTAGTTTCAGCTTATTAGCCCTCATCCAGGTCCCAACCGCCTCCAGGCAGCGCTTCAGAACCTCAACAGCCGCTCTGGAATCAGGTGGAAAGGAGAGATGGAGCTGGGTGTCATCAGCATATTGATAGCACCCAAGTCCAAATCCCCGGATGACCTCTCCCAGCGGTTTCATGTAAATGTTAAATAGCATGAGGGACAGGATGAAACCCTGTGGCACCCCACACCTCAAGGGCCAGGATGCCGAACAGGCGACCCCCAGCACCACCATCTGGGACCTATCTGCCAAGTAGGAGCGGAACCACCGCAGAACGGTGCCCCCAACCCCCAGCTTGGCCAGTCGGCCCAGAAGGACACCATGGTCGATGGTGTTGAAAGCCGCTGAGAGGTCCAGCAGAACCAACAGGGACGCACTCCCCCTGTCCAGTCCTTGGCGTAGATCATCTACCAAGGCGACCAAGGCCGTTTCCGTCCCAAAGCCCGGCCTGAAACCAGATTGAAAGGGATCTAGATAATCTGCTTCATCCAGGACCCTCTGGAGTTGAGACGCCACCACCCGCTCAATTACCTTGCCCAAAAACGGGAGGTTTGAAACTGGCCGGTAGTTGTCCATTATTGTGGAATCAAGGGAGGGCTTCTTCAGAAGGGGTCGAACCACCGCCCGCCTCAAAGCGAGCGGCAGCACCCCCTCCACCAAAGAAGAGTTGACCACCCTCCCCGTCCACTCGGCCAGCCCCTCCCGGGCAGATCTGATTAGCCAAGCTGAGCAAATGTCAAGCAGGCAAGCAGTCGGCCTCACACTCCAGAGGAGCCTGTCCACATCCTCAGGCTGTACAAGCTGAAAAGAATCCCACAACACCGGACCAGCAGGTGCCAAGGGGACATCCTCAGATATGAAACAGTAAGCATGTTTCAGCCCCATTGATTTCAGTGAGAGAGCCTTATGCATATGAAATCAAGAGGGCATAAAAGTAGGGTAGCACCTGTTTGTGCAAACTGATACCAGGCAGGTCAGACTACTTGCTGGCAGAAAGGTATATAGTAATTTAAAATCTGTCTTTAGGACTGCTTCATGCATTATGTAGTGGCAAAACGTGTCACCACATAAGCCATAAGTCAGTGGCTTGCCACCAATTGTCAAGGAAGCATGCCAGTTCCAAGTCCCTGGTGAGAGTCCCTGTACAACACATGAGTTTGTGATATTCATACTGTTGTGAGATTGAGATTTGATGTTGCAAATGAGCATGGCACTAGAGACAGGCCCTGAGGCAATGTGTTGCCTGGAATGGAAAAAAGAGGGTTAACAAGTGTTAATGGCCTGAAAAGCTACTTGTAGGAGATGCTCCATCAGGGGTCCTCAGGATCCTCAAGTACATATGCTTGAGAGGAGGAGCTGAGATGTAATACGCTTCATCCCCTTATCTTTGAAGCTGTGCTCTGTACACTTTTCTCTGGGAGTAGATCCCATTCAGCTTAGTGGGCTGAGTAGGCATATGTAGGATGGGCTGTGAGGACAAAGATTCTGAAAGAGGCAATGAGAGTTATAAATTGATCTGGCAGGGACTGGAACGGAAGCCAAGAGGAAGAACTGGCAGTTCATGTGCATAGAATCTTTTCTGGATCTTTTGGCACCAATGGCAGTTTCCTTTCAGAGAGAGAGAGAGAGAGAGAGAGAGAGAGAGAGAGAGAGAGAGAGAGAGAGAGAGAGAGAGAGAGAGAGAGAGCACTATAGCAGTGCAACCTCCCCTCCCTTGTGCTGTGGTCCCAAATCAATATTGGACTCCTCTGCAGTTGTTATTTTAAAGAGAGAAAAACATAGAGGCATGATGATGTTTTTAGTGACACATGTAGTTTGATCCTTGGACCTTTGTGCAACCAGTGCACATAATACATATTCTGCAGAAAAAAATAATTGATGAATCAAATCCTCCTCCAGATGCATTTTTTTCCACTTAGTGTAAATCTGAAATAGGATATGAAATTGCACAAAAGACAATCCAAAACACCCAAATAACACATTCTAAATTGTGGGGGGGGGGGGGAGGTAAGGACAACAGCTGCAGTGGCAGAAACACCAGAAAGGTGGGGAGGGACATCAACAGCAGGCCCCCCCATCATCTGTCTTAGGTGCCCAGGAAGAGAAACCCCACATTCTACAATCAGTTACATTCTGTTCCCACTTCGGGGGGGGGGGAACACATCTTTCCTCTGTGGTCATCACAGTAACATAAGGAAGCAGAACAGTGTGATAGATATAGAAAATCCAGTGGATTTTTTTTAATTATTATTTTATTTTAGCAGAAGAAAGTGAAATGGAAATCAAAGAAACATATGAGAAGCTTGAACATAATGGAAGCAGAGAGGTCCGTCCCTCCTCCTAGGACAAGTCCCACCTGTTCTAATGTTCTGAGCTCTTTGGAGGGAGGATGGGATATACATGTGATAAATAAAATCTCTGAATAATAGGTTTGAGCTTCTGCTTCAGAAAACATGAAAATTAATATGAACAAAACTAACATGGATGCTATTATTCATATATAGCCTCAGGCCTGTCATGTCTCTGACCAGTTCTTGGAATACTTACAAATGTAAAAGGAATGATTTATGTACACTTTTGGAGATGACGTTGGAATGCAGGTATCTGGATTTTTCTTTGATTCCTTTTGTACTGAATAAAGAACTTCTGTCCTGTCTTCATACCGTGTGTTCCTCAGCAGTCCGTAAAGACAATAACAAGATCTGAGCCTAAGGGGTAACCAAAATGACTGTACTGTTTGCACAGTAGCAGTGCAAGGCTATGCATGTCTACTCAGAAGTAAGTCCCATTGTTGTCAATGAGTCTTACTCCCATGTGAGTGTGGATGGGTTATCACAGTCTTGAGTTGCCTTTTTAATTAAGAATTTATGCTTTACCTCCTGTACAGTATACCTCTAATAATAGATACTGTACCTGGTTTCTTACGATAGTTGCTGATGCTTACTGAATTTGATCCTAATAATGAGGCTAATGTCTCAGCTGCCCCACCTTGGCTGGCATAGTGTTATCTGTTCTGCTTGGGAAATGGATTCTGTTATAGCTAAGTTGCAGTGAATTGTGACTTTTTAGACCTTTCAGTATATTGGGTCCAGTATATTGGGAATGGAGATGAACCATGGCAATAACACACTTGTACTGTAGTTAAGGCTGCAATCTTATCCTTATGGGTAAACATTAAAATAAATCAGGCTGACACGGGGGGAAGGTGTAAACACTCTTTTCCCTTCTTCTCTGCTCTAAAGAAATTGCAGCCCCCACAGCTGCATTTCAGTAAAAATAAATACACAATAAATCAAGAGGTTATTGTAAATCACAGATCTTTGCTGTAACATGTAGTTTGGCCTCAAGAATCAGATTGGAAAGAATGCTGTCTGCATGACCTGCTGGGCTTCTTGAAATCGAATCAGTCTGTTTTTTCCTGTCCAAAAGATAACTGAGCTGCACACATGAAAACAGGGATCAAGTTTTCAAACAGGATACAAATCACACATTTGCCCCTTCCAAGTCCGTTGCTGAACATCTGGTGATAATGAAGCATTTTCTTCATATCAGACTCTGTGACGGATGAAGGCTGCTGATATTTTTCATGTTCCACCTCATAGCACTCATAAAACTTGGATAACGTTTAACACTGTCTTTCTGGCTCTCAAGGGGAACTGATAGATCTGCCTCAGAAAATACCCTTTTTGTCTTCTACCTGGCAACTGGCATTCCTCATAAAATGGCTGTCATTATCTCCCTGTCAGGGTTATCCAAAATGGAGGAACCAAATATTCCCTCCATTTATCACCACAGTGGGTCTGCTACCAGTGCCATGGCCTTGTCAATCACACAATCTTTCTATTCTAAGCAAGTACTCCACTGCACACTCTCTCTAGATAGATTAGATAGAGAAGTATTAATATTAATATATTAATATTTTATATAATAATAATAATAATAATAATAATAATAATAATAATAATAATAAATGTACTTGATTTGTATCCTGCCTTTCTCCCCAAAGGGCACTCAAGTCCTTGAGTAGTGGATTGCTTGGAAAGACAGAGGCTCAGTTCAGACTTTGTGCACACTCAGGATTTATTCCTGGTTCTGATGACATCCCCTAGCCTTCCTGCAAAACTCCCTGTCCGTCATGCAGCAGGTGAGAATCCTGGCTTGTTCTAAACAAAGTATTGTATCCTAGCTTGAGATCCTAGTTTGTTTGCAAACTGTTTACAAGAAGACAAGAAAACTGTTTACAGGAAGTAGAATCTTTTCCTTCCCTCATTTCTGAAAGGGAAGAGGGGAGCGTGGTTGCTACAGGACAGTGTTCTCTCTGTGTGACTTCTGAACCAAGCCTATGCATATCTGTCTGACCTCCTCAAACACCCCAGATGATTAACTTCAGAGCTCAGGCACCCCACCTGCATTCCCTGTAAAAATGACAGGGACTGCACAGAGCCCTAACAGAGCGGTGTGGGGACAGCTGCAGGGTGCCCTGAAGGATGCCGCACGACACTCCAGTTCTAGCTGTGCTGCAGTGTGACTCTGCAGCTTAGAGCTACATCCCACCCTTCTTTTGGGGTGCCCTGCTGTCACTTTACTCTTACAACCACCTACCATCAGGGCAGTGAGAATCAGTGGCTTTGGTTATGAGACCTAGCAGGGAGGGCTTCTAGCTTGCCTCTCAGGGAGTCATCTCAGCCAGCCTAGGGGGTCTTGCTCTGCTGTTGGAGTCCATCTGAGAAACGTTTATGCTTCTGGGCCCTCACCAGCTCTTCCCCTTTTTCTAGGGTTATCAACCATCCAGAATTGACTTGGGGTCTTCAGGAATCAGCATCCATCTCAGGTGACTACAGGGCCTCCAGGTATTTCCAATACTACATTATGTTGAGGGAAAGTCTCCAAGAAGATCTTGGCACTTGTGGAAGATCTTCGCTTTCACACGCAACTTCTGGCTCCTCCTTCAGTGCCTGGGTCTTCACTTCCTTGTGCACTGGCCAGCCTCTGAGCCACAGGCCCCTGTGCTTTCTCCTGGGTTGAATGTACAATGAACTGAATGTGTTTTAGCATTTGCAGATACTATCCTAAGGCTGCAACCATATGTGCATGTACAATAAGGCCTATTGAATTCAGTGGGATACATTTCTGAGTAGGTATGCTTAGAATTGGGTTGCATGGATCCTACAGTAAGAATGCATCCTGGACAATAGTAAAGCAAAAGATGTCTAGTGAGGAATAGTGTGTGCCTGTGAAACTGTCATGGGAACGCAAGCAAAGTCTGTGTAATGAAGTGAGTGGTAATTTACTCAGCCTCCTGGGAATATTCTCTAAACTCAAGGTCTCTCTCTTCCTTCTGATGAAAGGTGGCTGGCTGGCACACAGGCTTATATTCAGCTTGAGAAATATTTTGGGGAGAGTAGCACTACACAATCATTTTCCAGGTATCGGTGGTTATTTAATTGCAATAAAATTGATGTTCGGAGCATATAAAAAATAATTATATCCCGCTCATGTGCCGAGACTGCAAGGATGAAGTGTCCTGTTCCACACTTGCTGTGTTTATATATTGCAGTAATGGATGGGAGTGAGTCATAAGCACCGTAGCGGAATACTCTGTATTTGGCTTTATGAGGACATCCGTTGCAATATGTAGCTTTCCTTGTTTAAGCATCGTCTAACAAGATGAGTCATGAATCCTGACGGTTCATCACCCAAATATATTTAAATGTGCATTCTTAGCACTAGCCATTTAACAATATGTTACTAGCTTGGTGGTTGAGGATGGAACGATGCATTACGTTATGTGTGGGCGATCTGTGTAATGTCACACCTTGTGCCTTTTGATCTGGACTGACAGAAGGAGCTGTCACTGTTGGGCAGGTGCTGAGACTCCAGGGCCACTGAGGGCCATTGACATAGATGCTGTTAAGAAGCTGCAGGCACCGTTGTCAGCAGGAGGGACCCATTAGGTGGGTGGGTCCCCTTCCTCTGTGCTGTTGCCTGTGGCAAGAAAAGGAGCAAGGAGGAGGATGGAGCCCCATCAAGGTGAGTCGTCCCACCCCTACATTGGAACTGGCCCTTCGTGTGATAGCATCACATTTGTGTGTTTTACCGACAGTGGCAGCCAGTTATGTGGAGCAGGGGCAGGGAAATGCTGTGAGTTGACATCACAACATGAGGGAAGTGATATGCCACCCACGTAATCAGGGAGATGAGAAGAACTCAACACAGGATGTCATTATCAATGGCGGTGCTGCTGTGCACCACATAAGATGTATTTTCACCAACCAAATTCTGACTCATGGAAATATTTTGGTCAGTTGAATGGTTCTGGGAACTGTAGCATCATTGAAGCTAAGCAGGGGTGGGCCTGATTTGTTTCACTGGGAATGCCATGTAACTGTTCTGAGCATGCTAAAAACAACAACAACAAGCATGCTTGTGTGTAAGTAACACTGGAGCACTACTTAGGTTCATGAAACTGATTAGTACAGGGGTTCTCAATCCCTTCCCTGCCGAGTACCACCTCTGGTGCTACACTTCTGCTATGAACCACCAGAAGTGATTGGCAATGACATCATGGCCAGTTACTTCAGGGTTTTGGAGGCCAGAAAACGCAGGTAGGAGGCTCTGGGCGGGTGGGAGAGCTCTTCTCAGTGTTCTTGAGAGGTTCGGCCAACGGAAGGAGCCTCTCGGGAGCAAAAACGTGCTGCTGAAAGTGCCACATCGGAGCAGGGTTCCTGTGGTCTGGCGGTCCAAGTACTACCAGCAGTCGGCCAAAGTACCGACTATTTTCCGTGGACTATGATGGGGTGATTCTACTGCCCCTGCCTCCCCTCCCTTCACTCCTGGTGGAAGCAGGACAGAACCTGGTGGATCAGACACCAAGCCTGCGGGACTCTGATGGGCTAGGGTGGGGCCAGGATAAAATCTGGTGGTTCAGGGCAAAGCCTCTGTTGGTGACACTGGGCAGAATCTGGACTTTCTGGTTTTTCAGTGCACAGTATTGGTGACCTGGCAGAACATAGTTTTTATGGAAATGCTGGTTAGTTGGCAACCATAGCTATAACTCGATGGCTTCCAGAATGTTTAGCTATGGGCATTGGGAATGAAGACTGAATAGCTTGGTTCTCCATCAGGGATAAGTGTCAGTCATTGGCTTTGCATGCCCCACAACAAAAGCTTCAAAAATCAAGATAAATTCATTGTTATAAGTCTGTACCGCTCCCTCATGCTTCTTGGAATCTGGACCCTTTGTGTATATTAACCACTTGGACATGACGGAGATGGCGTACATTAACTAATGTGCAAAATTCCTGTTTCTGCTAGGTGGTTATTTATATTCCTCCACAGTGTACGTTCCCAATAACCTATATAAAGAAATGTTGCATTTTCCTCTGTGGCTGCAAAAGTGCAGCTGTAACAAGCAGCTGGTGGGCATCCATTTCAAAAGAAATCCCTTTCTGTCTTAATATTTTTTTATACCAACTAGTTTCTGATCCTAAACATTTCCAGGAGAATACATGTATCTACATATACATGTGCGCGCACACAGAATTTGTGCTTCTGGTGTTGTGTGTTTGAATCCTGGTGGAAGTCATGTTTTAAAAATAAAATTGCCAAGGGCTATAGTTTGGTGGTGAGCCAGCGGGTGGCGCAGTGGGTTAAACCACTGAACCATGAGCTGTCGATCGAAAGGTCAGCAGTTCGAATCCGTGCGACAGCTCCTGCCAACCTAGCAGTTCGAAAGCAAGAAATTGTCAAGGGATACCTTTACCTTTACCTATAGTTTGGTGGTAGAGAGAATGTTCTTCACATGAAGAAGATTCCCAGTTCAATCTCTGGCATCTCCTTTGAAAACAAATCTTAGGTGATAGAACCTTGCCTGAGATCTTGGAGAGATGCTACCAGTCAGAATAAACATGACTGGGCTAGATGGATCAATGGTCTAACTCTGTATAAGGCAGTTTCAGAAGCAATCCAAATATTGGAAAATTGTACAAGTATAGTACTTGAAACAGTTTGCAAATGCAACAACTCTTAGGAGCTGAGAATGTTCACTTCAAGAAGTAGCCATCAAGGTCAAACTAGACATCACGACTGAGATGATGCATGTTTGCATCTCTGGGTCTCTTCATTTTATTTGCCCCACAAAACAGCTGCAGGCAGGGCTGGCCCATCCATGAGCCCCCCTGAGATAGTCACCTCAGGCAGCAGTGGGGGAGGGGCGCCCATCTCTGTCCACCTTCACTGCTTTTTCTTCTCCGTCCACTTCCTGAATTAAAAAAGGAAAAAGGGGTTAAGAGGAAGAGGAAATGTGGAGGGGAGTGCCAGCAGCGTCACTGCAGGGGGGGGGCGAAGATCCAAGTTCCGTCGGGCTCTGACCCTCTGTTACACGACGGGAGAAGGCGGCCCCGCCCCCTCGCCTTTGGAGCCATGCCGGCTGACAAAAGCAAGTGCTTTCGTCGGCCGGAATGGCTCCAAAGGCGAGGGGGCGGGGCCGCTTTCTCCCGTCGTGTAACGGAGGGTCAGAGCCCGACGGAACTTGAAGCTCCGCCCCCCCTGCAGTGATGCTGCTGGAGAGTGCTGAGCTAGAACAGTGGTGAGTGGGAGGAGCAGAGGCTGTCACATCATCAGAGAAAGGGGACAGCATTTGGCGCACTGCCTCAGGCGTCAGAGGTGGTCTTGGGCCAGCCCTGGCCGCAGGAGAACCCCCCCCAGATCAGGAGCATGGCTAACTCTTCCCACACACAAAAGAGAGTAAATCCCAGTCCACAAAGGAAAAAAGAAAGGCTTGAGTAGGAGATATAACAGATGTGTTGGTATCACAAAAATAGACAGGGTTTTATTCAAGCCAAACGTTAATACATAACGAATGCAATTAAAGGCGCAAAAAAAAAATCCATAATATATTTTTATAAATGCAATTTTGTAAACATATGTCAAACATTCTGGCAATTCACCCCAGGATATAGTAATAGTGAAACAGACTTGAAACTGCCTACAGTCTAGCAGTTATGTGACCGTCATAGAAAGCCATGAATCTTGTGGCAGTAATTGGGGTGAGCCATCCCTGTACATATGGGCATAGTTGTTTGGAGGGGAAATTACCAGCGACAGAGGCATATTCACGTCTCTCCACCATAACATGTTGTTTGGCCCTCAGACACCACAGCTCTTATCAGCAGGGGCATGGCAATCAGGTATCCTCCAGGCACAGCTTTTCCTGAGCTGGAGATATAATGATAGGCAAAGCTGTACCTGTTGAATTTGCCTGCCCTGCCTGAAAATAAACAAAATGGAAACTGAAAGACAAGCAGTTAGTCAAGTATGTCTAGGAAGCAGGCTGAGTGCCCTTGTTGGGAGAAAGACGGGGTATAAATTCTTTAAATAAATTTAAAGAAATAACCTCAATATGGTTGCATGGGTACCTGCTATCCTGCTCATTAGAGTGCCCATTAGCTGTGACTTGGCTGCTCAAAGGTGGTGGGGTGGATTTAAAGAAATTCACAGACGCCACCCCAACTCTCCCCAATGTATCTATGATATAGATACATTGATACAATGTATCAATTTACTCTCTTCTCTCTGCCCAGATTCCAATTTGCCATTCTTTCCCCTTTCAAATCCAAGTCCAAACTTGTTCCAGTTCCCACCCAGACAGTGACATCCCTATCTAGCCATCACTGCCCATTAATTAGCGTTTCATTGGTAGCATGCAAAGTGTTTGACAGCGCAATCCAACTTAACTTTTGTTCCTGTGGAACCAGCGGCACAACGAGAATGGGAGGCCCCAGAACGGAAAAGGGATTCAAATCCCCTCCAAAAGAAGAATTCAAAGGGGATTTGAATCCCTTTTCCGTTCTGGGGCCTCCTGTTCTCGCTGCACCGCTGGTTAAAGGTAAAGGTGACCCCTGACAATTAAACCCAGTCGTGTCCGGCTCTAGGGTGTGGTGCTCATCCCCATTTCAAAGCTGAAGAGCCAGCGTTGTCCGAAGACGCCTCCGTGGTCATGTGGCCGGCATGACTCTCCTTGCCGCAGCGCGTAGCATGCGGCTGGAACACGGAGCGCTGTTTACCTTCCCGCAAGCGGTACCTATTTATCTACTCACATTAACATGTTTTGGAACTGCTAGGTTGGCAGGAGCTGGCCAAGCAACGAGAGCTCACCCCGTCGCGGATTCGAACTGCCGACCCTTCGATCGACAGCTCATGGTTCAGCAGTTTAACCCACTGCACCACGCCACTGGTTACACAGGCACAAAAGTTAAGTCGGATTGCGCTGTGAGTTACAAGGAGCAGAGGACAGATTCCCCTTCCTTTTGTTCTGATCCTCTAGCTACAGTTTTAGAAGGCTATGGCAGGGAGAGTCAATTGGAATCTGGGCAGAGAGAAAAACAGTTTCAAGTTCTGGAGGCGACAGGCTGACAAGAAGCAGCCCTGTGGGGCTTGAAGGTGATTCTGTGACTTTGAGGGACTGATGGTGCTTTCGGAGTAGCATGACTGCTTTTATGCCTACTTGCTTTTTTACTTGCACACCCTGAATATTTGTAAATAAACAAAACCAAACATTATAGACATACCAAAAATCTCCAGTACTCTCTCCTCATAGGGACTTTTCACTGTTCAGGATAGTGGAGAGCATGGAATCCCATACATCTATCACGAGGCGATACATCTATCACGAGGGAATACCTCTCTCCTGCCTTTTGCCTGAGAGACCTGTACAAATATTCTGCAGTCTGTTGACTCCCATTGCTCATAAGAATAGTCTACTTCTGTGAGCAGTGTAACATCTGAGGGAGGGGGCTCACAGAAGTCTACAGTAGGAACGAAATAACATTTTTATAATCATAGAAGAAACCACCAGGATCTACCATGACTCCCTACTTAAGACATTAATCCTGTCATCAGGCTGCACTGCCGGAACTTGTGCTGCAGCAGTGCAAGCCTGACTTGCAGCATTGCAAAACTTAACGCCCTGTAGCGCGTGACCAGACCACTGCCGGAAATGGTGAGTGGTGCCAGCTGTGTGGCAGCAGCCTCCCTGGATCTGCCGGCACTAAGTGCTGTGAGCAGGGAGGGGAAGGGAGTGGGAGGACCAGGGGCATTTCTGGGTGGGAAGAGGGGGGAACTGGGGTGGGGAGGAGGTGGGAGGGGGTGGATCCGGCAGCAGTGGCACTCATTGGATCTTATCCCCTCTTTTTAAAACCTCCCCACACTTTGACTCTCCTCGGTCATATGCCACCAAAATAAGTGGCATATGCCTAAGGAGACCTTTTGGCGATTGGGCTGCCTACCAGGAGGTATGTACAAAATGCTTTCACTTACCTCCTGCAGGCTGTCCAATTCCCCCCCCCCCCCAGGATGCAGCATGCACCTTTTTAGCGTGGCTGCAATGGCGCTGGTGGCGGGGGATAGGATTGGGCTATAATTGAAACATGGGAGGAGAAAATCTTTTTCAATATCCGCACTTGCTCTAGAAATCCTGTGGGTGGGTGGGAGGAAGTAAGCAGAAGAGGTGGTGTAAAGAGTGGAGAAATATTTTGACATTTGCGATGGTACAGAAAAATGTAGCAAGTTTGTTTTGTGCTCTTCATATGTCTAAAGAAAACAACTGCAATACAAAATTGAATCCTGCCCATTAAACATTTTTCAGGTTTCCACTTGTGTTGGAATACTAATTTGTGGGTGGAAGTCTGAAGGATTTATGGTAGTGGGGAAAAGCCACCAGTTCAGGGAAAGGTTGGCCAGGTAGATTGAAAAAACATTATTATAGTATACCAGTGTTCAGAGTCATATTTAGGGTGGAGCGGAGGGAGCAATGGCTCCAGGCCGCAACTCAGGCTGGGGCGCAACGCCGCACCACCCTGAGTTGACGCCCGCCCTCCGCCCGCCCGCCCTGTCTTGCCCGCCGTGTAGCTGGAAATTCCAGCTACACGGCGGGCGATACAGGGCAGCGGGAGGCCGCCCAACCGGCCCCCGGAGGCTCCGCCAGGTCCGCGAGACTCCGGAGGCTGGGAGAGAACGTCCGCCCGTCATGCCGGCTCGGCCTATACTGCCCAGGCCTTAGCCGGCGATTTCGCACATGTGTACAGCGTATTGGCGTTGTACGCATGTGTGAAATCGACGGCTAGGCCTGGGCAGTATAGGCCGAGCCGGCATGACGGGCGGACGCTCTCTCCCGGCCTCCGGAGTCGCACAGACCGGAGGGAGAAGTAAGCCGGGAGGGAGGCGGGCGGCGGGCACCCGGGGGTCGGGCGGGCAGGGCGGTTATGCTGCCCGGAGCTAGGGGGTGTTGGCCACCTCGCCTCTGCCAGTGTTTATTTTGTATTTAGGTAATCCATGTTGTTGAGTGCCAAATTATTTTGTGGGTTCAATTTATTGCCAAGTGCCCATCTCTAAATCTAAGGGACATTAAACACACTTAAGGCACTACTAAACTATGCATGTCTACTCAGAAGTATGTCCCATTATGTTCAATGGGGCTTACTCTCAGGAAGGTGTGGATAGGATCGGAGCCGGGCAGCCCAATCCTGTCTAGCAGGACGTGGCAGCGCACAGAAGGCGGCCGCCGCATCCTGAGCAGGATTGGGCCTGCCCCAACACAGATGGTGGCCTCCTCGGGGTAAAGGGATGTTTGTCCCTTTACCCCAAGTAATGCGCCAGCAGCCCCAATGGGTCTCCTTGAATGCAAGCCAACAATTTTGCTGGCGTACATTTGGGAGGCCTGTGTAAGTCCCAACAGGCTCAGGAAGGGGGATAGGATACGGTGGAGGATCCCTCCCCCTTCCCGGGCCCAATCCTCCAATCCCCCTCGTCCCTGTTCCGCCCTTCCCCAACCCTTGGCTGGCCAACGGGGCCTTACCTGTCTGCTGCAGCGGTATTCCATTCTGCGGTGCTGAAGGAGAGGTGCCGGCCTCTTCACCAGCAGCGCTTACTCCCAGGGTGACGCAAATGTGCTTTACGGCACATTTGTGACACCCTAGACTGGCGGAGCAGTTACTCCACCGTTCCAAAGTTACACAGGATTGCTCAAAGATACAATAGGTATGGGTTTTTCAGCCATGTGATTTCAGATCTTAAAATTGAAGAAATAAAGATCGATCTTACAGTTGTCAGTAGAAATTCCACTTCCTGGTTTTACCACGATGTAGATCGGGTAAGTGAGACGGATTATCCAAAGCTGACAATGATGAACTTTTTTAGAGTCTTCTAGCGCTTAACGTTTCTCCCCAAGCATTAGGGGCTTCTTCGGAAGCAAAGAGAACCCAGCTACAAGCTGGAAGATGTACATGGGAGAGCACAGCTCTCCAGCGTTCCGTGACGATTGGTTAAAAAGGAAACCACAGCACTCTGCGCACACTGCATGCGCCCAGGACACGCCGGGATTCATGCGGTGTAGATCAGCCTTAAGTGTGCCTTGCATCCCTTCACAATGGCAACTAAAGCGCTGCAGCTTTGCATCTTGTGGGGCACAGGAGGTCTCAGCGCAAACACTACCCTGCTTCCAGCAACAAAGGTCCTTATGTCCTGTACTGACAGAATACAAAACAGAGTGGTTTCAGGAATATTACTTTGTGTTTGTATAGCACCATTCAGCATTCAAAGTGCTTCATATACATTACATTTGTAGATGTAAGAGGTAGTTAAGTACTATTATCCCCATATTGCTGATGGAGACCTGAGGCTGAGAGACAGCGGCTCACTTCAGATTATCAGTGGTGGGATTCAAACTAAGGAAGTCGTGATTTATAGCTCAGTCTTTTACTTTTAGTCTGCTTCATACAGGCTCTCTGTAGGCTGGTGACTGATATAATAAACAAACAAACAAACAAACAAATAAATAAATAAATGTACACAAGGTTATTCATATGGGGTGACAAGGGCCACTACAGTTTGTGGTAGTTTCTGTGATGAGTGGCCTTCTTTATCTCAAGTTCATACACAACCCAATGAAGTTTCCTATGCATAGATCAGGCTCTTACATCACAATCCTATGCTTGTCTACTCAGAATTATTATTATTATTTATTAGATTTATGTCCCACTTTTTCCCCCCATAGGTAAAGGTATCCCCTGACAATTAAGTCCAGTCGTGTCCGACTCTAGGGTGTGGTGCTCATCCCCATTTCAAAGCCGAAGAGCCAGCGTTGTCCGAAGACACCTCCATGGTCATGTGGCCGGCATGACTCTCCTTGCCGCAGTGCGTAGCATGCAGCTGGAACACGGAGCGCTGTTTACCTTCCCACAAGCGGTACCTATTTATCTACTCGCATTGACATGCTTTGGAACTGCTAGATTGGCAGGAGCTGGCCAAGCAACGAGCGCTCACCCCGTCGCGGGAATCGAACTGCCGACCTTTCGATCGACAGCTTATGGTTCAGCGGTTTAACCCGCTGCGACACCCACTGGCCTTTTCCCCCCATAGGGGGACCCAATTAAGCCCCATTGAAGTAAATGGAGCTTACTTCCGGCAATGTGTATAGGACTGCTGCCTTGATGAAGTATCACATGAATGAAAGACTCCATGCACCTATTTATATTACCAGATGTAGCATCAGACATCCAGGATGTGTTTCTTACTTTTGTGACTGTATATGATCTTCATAATGTGGTTTTCTGGATCCCATTTCAAAATTACTGTAACAATGGCATGCTATTTTTATAATTGTAGCATTGAGCCAAAGGACGCCTGTGCTTTAGTGTGAAAATGCCGCTGGTAGCAAGAAAGCCCATATGTTCTTCTAGAAACAAAAAGTGTTGCTTCCCAGGCAGGCAGTGAATAATTTCATCAATATTTTGATCGCCGTAATCCTTCATTTATTTTGTGCCAACTTCATGTCCCTTTTTGGTAGAGCAAAGCATCATCACCCATGGAATTTCTTAATGGAAATGAAAGTATATAGGATGGTGAATGTGAGTTTAATGGATAATACACGTCAATGTCAGCTGTTGTGGGCATTCATCTGAAGTATGCCCAGAAACTGGCAATGGAGCTTCTATTCACTTCTATTCACTTTCATTGAAAGTGAAAACTTTTATTCACTTTCATTGCCACTGTTTTGGTTTATTTTTCATGTTTTCCCACAGGATTCTTTCAAACAAACCAATAAACCATGCCAGCACATGTGTTTAAACTAAGGTGCATGCTTTGGCCCTTGTCAAAACATGTGCAAAACATGAGCATGAGCATATTCAGAGACAGACCACTGGTCCGTCTATCTCAGTCTTCCCACCACTTGGTGGCAGCAGGCCTCCAGAGTTTCAAAGAGGGGGCCTTTCCCAGTCCTGAGTCCTCCCTCAAGATGACAAAGATTGAACCTGGGACCTTCTGTTGCAAAACATGCAAGTCACCACTGAGTCTGGCCTGTCCTCTTTTGCTTCCTCTAAAGTTCCATGGATGTCTCTCCCCTCCAAGCAGGAAGTCCAAATGTGCCATGGAAATGTCATATTCAGTTAAATTGAGCAGCAACTGCAAACATCAGCTTTGATCACTGCAGTGGAAGGTTCGTTTCTTCATCAGCCCTGGATTCCAATTGGCATCTCTAGGGCAGGAGAGAGACAGATAATATCCACAGCACAATTTACTCAGCCTTTGTCATTGTTTTCTGTGGATCATCATAAGGCCATAAAGAGAGCCCTGCTGGAGCAGACCAGAAAACCATCTAATCAAGCATCCCACTTTCCACAGCAGCCAATCAAATGCAGCATCCCAAATAGGGATGCATAGAATTCCACTGAGAAAGTTTGCTTGTTCCAACTCTTTTGGCCTCCCTTGAAATATTCACAGTGCAAACCAATAGAATCAAGAGCCACTTGCAGCATCACATCTGAAAATGCCAGCAGTGAATAAAAAACATATGTACATTCTCCTTGAGCTTCATATTATCTTATCTGTTTCAATGTTATAACAGAGTCTACTGCTACCCTGTGTGCTTGCATACAATCTCAGACCTCACACGAAGCAGTGACATGTCAAGGCAATATAAATATTTGATTATAGACTCGGTTGGTGATTTGCTTTTTTTTTTTTTTAACTTCCAGATCTTACATTTCAATGGCAGGTATTTGGGGCTTCATTCCACAAGGCTTTTAATAATTGATTTAGTTTTACTTTTTACTTTTAATAATCGCCTTATGGTCGTGCTGCTTTTATACCTCTTGTTTCATTGTAATGTGTTTCGTTGCTTTAAATTTAAATTGTATTTTCAATGGACTATTCTCACATTTAAATGTACATTGCCTTGTGAAATTATATTTTGAAGCCAGGGCATAAACATGATAAGCTAAGACCTCCATGTGTCAGCTATTGTACTCTGTCTGGCATTAAACCTGCAGCAGCTGTTGAGAAGAGCTTGACTGAGGAAAGTTGCAATGAGTCAAACAGAGCTCTGATTTTATGCTTCCAGTGGAGCAATTCAGATAGTTTTCAGACCAGCTCATGTTTAATTGAAAAGGAATGTAGAAATATAAGAAATAAAATTAGTTGAGGGAGAGAATAAAAAGTGGCTCTTTTGTGTTGGTTCAGAGAACTCAGGGCAGTGTACAAGATTCTTTTCCCCATATTTTTTCCTCACAACCTCCCTGTGAGGTAGGTTAGACTGTGGGATAGTGAGGTCCAAGGTCCCTGAGGGAGCTTCATGGCTGAGCAGAGATTTAAGAACTTGGATTTCCACACTCCTAGCCTGATGTTCTAATCACTATTCCACAATGATTCTCAAAGCCTTCTTGTTGTTGTTGATCAGTCGTTAAGTCGTGTCCAACCCTTCGTGATCCCATGAACCATATCCCGCCAGGCCTTCCTGTCCTCCACTATCTTCCTGAGTTCGCTCATTTTCATGTTCGTTGCATCGGTGATGCTGTCTAACCATCTCATCCTTGGCCTTCCCCTTCTCCTTTTGCCTTCAATCTTTCCCAGCATCAGAGTCTTCTCCAGAGAGTCCTCTCTTTGCATTAGGTGGCCAAAATATTTGAGTTTCAGCCTCAGTACCTGTCCTTCCAGGGAACAGTCAGGGTTGATTTAATTTAAGATTGACTGATTTGATCTCCTAGCAGTCCAAGGGACTCTCAGGAGTCTTCTCCAGCACCACAGTTCGAAAGCATCTATTCTTCGGCGCTCAGCCTTCCTTATGGTCCAACTCTAGCAACCATACGTTGCTACTGGGAACACCATCGCCCTGACTATACGAACTTTTGTTGGCATGGTGATATCTCTGCTTTTTATTATGCTGTCTAAGTTTGCCATAGCTTTCCTTCCAAGGAGTAAGCGTCTTTTAATTTCATGGCTGCTATCTCCATCTGCAGTGATCTTGGAGCCCAGAAAAGTAAAATCTGTTACTGCTTCCATTTCTTCCTCTTCTATTTGCCAGGAATTGATGGGACCAGATGCCATGATCTTAGTTTTATTAATGTTGAGTTTCAAGCCAACTTTTGCACTCTCCTCTTTCACTCTCATCAAGAGGCTCTTTAGTTCTTCTTCACTTTCTGCCATTAGGGTGGTATCGTCTGCGTATCTGAGGTTGTTGATATTTCTCCCAGCAATCTTGATTCCGGCTTACGATTCATTCAGCCCTGCATTTCTCATAATGTACTCTGCATATAAGTTAAATAAGCAGGGTGACAATATACAGCCTTGCCGTACTCCCTTCCCAATTTTGAACCAATCGGTTGCTCCGTGGCCGGTTCGAACTGTTGCTTCTTGACCTGCATACAGGTTTCTCAGGAGACAGGTAAGGTGGTCTGGTACCCCCATCTCTTTAAGAATTTGCCACAGTTTGTTGTGATCCACACAATTAAAGGCTTTTGCATAGTCAATGAAGCAGAAGTAGGTGTTTTTTTTGGAACTCTCTTGCTTTCTCCATGATCCTTCTCCAAAGCCTTCTAGATTTTCTCAAACCAGCAAGCAAGCCTGCTCTGGAAGGCTTTACGGGGTTAAGGAGTATGACCTGACCAGATCCGCCCTATGTAAAGAAGAATGCTTCTCTGCACTGGTGTATTACTATTTTCTCTGAAGTTCCCTCATTTGACCCGAGCAGGGTTGCTGTGGTAAACAGGCTGAATCCTTGCCTGGCATTCCTCTGAGCAAAATCACCTGTTACGAAAGATACACAGTTGTCACCAAAGACAGAAGCCCTGCGTCATCACTGTAAGGTCTAGTTCCTGTGTCCTGACAGCATTGCAGTGTGTGCTTTGTTTCCATCAGCATCAATTTTTTGCACATGGTTATCGCAAGGATGGCCCATGCCTGTAATCTCAGGGACTGCTTTATTCTCCAGAGTCCAGACAGTGTTCTTAACCCAGAAATGCATCCTGTGGCTCAACCCGACCTCTAGGTATTTGGAGTCAGTCACAAATTCACTGGCATCTAGAAGTGCTGGCTTCACAAATATGGAGCTGGAACGTGGTCTGGGCATTATGTCAAAAACATAGAAAGAAAACATTGCAGCCCAGAGGCTCTAGCGTACAATTTGGGAAAGCAATTTTCTTATCTGTGGGCAACGTTTCAATGGCACCTTCTTGATTAAATATTGGTAGGCCCACTGGGAACCAGATAAAATTGTTGTGAGCCTCATGTCAGCGATGCTTGGTTCAGATGGTCACATCAGTGAGCCATGAACTTCCTCAGCACTTTGGTTTCGTAGGCTTGTAACTTTTTTGTCCAGTTTCTCAAAAGTTATATTCTAGGAACTCTTCATCGTCTGCCTTAGTGCTATCATATTTCAGTCCCATCCTGTTGATCAGTGCCTCTCTGGCTCCCTGTGGACAAGTGCTTTCAGAGCCATGCTGTCACTAATATTTATTTCCATCTTCAAGTTTTGGACACCGTCATCTGACAGACTCCTTCATGGATCATTGCCTTGTCGTGGCGAAGGGGCTTGCGTAACTCAATGAAGCCATGAGCTATGCCGTGCAGGGACACCCAAGACGGACAGGTCGTAGCAGAGAGTTCTGACTAAAAGTGATCCACTGGAGAAGGAAATGGCAACCCACTCCAGTAACCTTGCCAAGAAAATCCCATGAACAGTACCAAAAGGCTAAAAGATATGACGCCGGAAGATGAGCCCCTCAGGTCGGAAGGTGTCCAATATGCTACTGAGGAAGAGCGGAGGACTATTCCAAGTAGACCCAGAAAGAGTGAAGCGGCTGGGCCAAAGCCAATAGGACGTCCAGCTGTGGATGTGTCTGAGGTTGAAAGGAAAATCCAATGCTGCAAGGAGCAATACTGCTTAGGAACATGGAATGTGAGGTCTATGAATCAAGGCAAGCTGGATGTGGTCAAAAATGAGATGATAAGATTGAACATTGACATCTTGGGAATCAGCGAACTAAAATGGACGGGCATGGGCGAATTTAAGTCCGGTGACCATCATATCTACTACTGTGGGCATGAATCCCTTAAAAGAAATGGAGTAGCCCTCATAGTCAATAAAAGAGTGGGAAAGGCAGTACTGGGGTGCAACCTCAAAAACGACAGAATGATTTCAGTTCGAATCCAAGGCAAACAATTCAACATTACAGTAATCCAAGTGTATGCCCCAACCACTGATGCCGAAGAAGATGAAGTTGACCGGTTCTATGAAGACCTACAACACCTTCTAGAACTAGCACCCAAAAAAGATGTCCTTTACATCATAGGAGACTGGAATGCTAAAGTCGGAAATCAAGAAATAAACGGAACAACAGGCAAGTTTGGCCTTGGAGCGCAAAATGAAGCAGGGCAAAGGCTAACGGAGTTCTGTCAAGAGAACACGCTGGTCATAGCAAACACTCTTTTCCAACAACACAAGAGGCGACTCTACACATGGACATCACCAGATGGTCAATACCGAAACCAGATAGATTATGTGCTTTGCAGCCAAAGATGGAGAAGCTCTATACAATCAGTAAAAACAAGACCTGGAGCTGACTGTGGCTCAGATCATGAGCTTCTTATTGCAAAATTCAGACTTAAACTGAAGAATGTAGGAAACACCACTAGACCAGTCAGATATGACCTAAAGCATATCCCTTATGAGTATACAGTGGAGGTGAAGAATAGATTTAGGGCATTAGACCTGGTAGACAGAGTGCCTGAAGAACTATGGACGGAAGTTCGTAACATTGTACAGGAGGCAGCAACTAAAACCATCCCAAAGAAAAAGAAATGCAAGAAAGCAAAGTGGCTGTCAGATGAGGCTTTACAAATAGCTATGGAAAGAAGGAATGCAAAAAGCAAGGGTGAAAGGGAAAGATATAAACAACTGAATGCAGAGTTCCAGAGAATAGCAAGGAGAGATAAGAAGGCCTTCTTAAATGAACAATGCAAGGAAATCGAGGAAAACAACAGAATGGGGAGGACTAGAGATCTCTTCAAGAAAATTGGAGATATCAAGGGAACGTTTTGTGCAAAGATGGGCATGATAAAGGACAAAAAAGGCAGAGACCTAACAGAAGCAGAAGAGATTAAGAAGAGATGGCAAGAATACACAGAAGAACTATACAAGAAAGATCTTAATGTTCCTGATGACCACGCTGGTGTGGTCACTGACCCAGAGCCGGACATCCTAGAGAGTGAAGTCAAGTGGGCCTTAGGTAGCATTACTAACAACAAAGCTAGTGGAGATGATGATATCCCAGCTGAGCTACTTAAAATCCTAAATGATGATGCTGTGAAAGTGCTGCACTCAATATGCCAACAAATTTGGAAAACTCAGCAGTGGCCAAAGGATTGGAAAAGGTCAGTTTACGTTCCAATTCCAAAGAAGGGCAGTGCCAAAGAGTGTTCAAACTACCGTACAATTGCACTCATTTCACATGCTAGCAAGGTTATGCTCAAAATCCTACAAGCTAGGCTTCAGCAGTACGTGGACCGAGAACTACTGGACGTACAAGCTGGGTTTCGAAGAGGCAGAGGAACTAGAGATCAAATTGCCAACATGCGCTGGATCATGGAGAAAGCCCGAGAGTTCCAAAAAAACACCTACTTCTGCTTCATTGACTACGCAAAAGCCTTTGATTGTGTGGATCACAACAAACTGTGGCAAATTCTTAAAGAGATGGGGGTACCAGACCACCTTACCTGTCTCCTGAGAAACCTGTATGCGGGTCAAGAAGCAACAGTTCGAACCGGCCATGGAACAACTGATTGGTTCAAAATTGGGAAGGGAGTACGACAAGGCTGTATATTGTCACCCTGCTTATTTAACTTATATGCAGAGTACATTATGAGAAATGCAGGGCTAAATGAATCACAAGCCGGAATCAAGATTGCCGGGAGAAATATCAACAACCTCAGATATGCAGACGATACCACCCTAATGGCAGAAAGTGAAGAAGAACTAAAGAGCCTCTTGATGAGAGTGAAAGAGGAGAGTGCAAAAGTTGGCTTGAAACTCAACATTAATAAAACTAAGATCATGGCATCTGGTCCCATCAATTCCTGGCAAATAGAAGGGGCAGAAATGGAAGCAGTAACAGATTTTACTTTTTTGGGTTCCAAGATCACTGCAGACGGAGACAGCAGCCATGAAATTAAAAGACGCTTACTCCTTGGAAGGAAAGCTATGGCAAACTTAGACAGCATAATAAAAAGCAGAGATATCACCATGCCAACAAAAGTTCGTATAGTCAGGGCGATGGTGTTCCCAGTAGCAATGTATGGTTGCGAGAGTTGGACCATAAAGAAGGCTGAGCGCCGAAGAATAGATGCTTTTGAACTGTGGTGCTGGAGAAGACTCCTGAGAGTCCCTTGGACTGCTAGGAGATCAAATCAGTCAATCCTAAATGAAATCAACCCTGACTGTTCCCTGGAAGGACAGGTACTAAGGCTGAAACTCAAATCTTTTGGCCACCTAATGCGAAGAGAGGACTCTCTGGAGAAGACTCTGATGCTGGGAAAGATTGAAGGCAAAAGGAGAAGGGGAAGGCCAAGGATGAGATGGTTAGACAGCATCACCGATGCAACGAACATGAAAATGAGCGAACTCAGGAAGATAGTGGAGGACAGGAAGGCTTGGCGGGATATGGTTCATGGGATCACGAAGGGTCGGACACGACTTAACGACTGAACAACAACAACAACATCTGACAGAATTATGGAACGTGCATTCAGAAGAATATTGATGGCTCAAGTAATTAGTGCAAGTTTTGCCTCAGTTATAGAACAGAATGTCAGTGAATCTCTAAGGGATGCTGTTTCATCAGATCCATTAGCAGTACCAAATGTGGCTGAAAGAAAGATACATTTGAGCACCAAATCCCATTGCAATAATCTTTGTGCAATAATGGATGATTCCGTTACAGCGATGACAGGTGGAGTTACTTTAAACTTGGAGCAAACTCCTTCCCAAGAGTCAACAACAAATTAATGAGCTTCGATGTAGAGTTCTTTCACAGCAGCTTTTCCAAAAGTGGTTCTGAAGCAAGGTGTGTGCAGCATGGAATATTTGTTTCTCTCATAACAACATGGAGAAAAAAGTAACATTATAGACAAAGTGATGGGTGCTAAAGGATTTTTCATTGTGAAGGTTTTTATGATAGACTCAACTAAAGAGCCTCTTGATGATGAGAGTGAAAGAGGAGAGTGCAAAAGTTGGCTTAAAACTCAACATTAATAAAACTAAGATCATGGCATCCGGTCCCATCAATTCCTGGCAAATAGAAGGGGCGGAAATGGAAGCAGTAACAGATTTTACTTTTTTGGGTTCCAAGATCACTGCAGATGGAGACAGCAGCCATGAAATTCGAACTCAGGAAGATAGTGGAGGACAGGAAGGCCTGGCGGGATATGGTTCATGGGATCACGAAGGGTCGGACACGACTTAACGACTGAACAACAACAACAAACTTGATAAATGAGAGGAAAGGTGGTGGTTGAGGTTATTTGCTTACAAATATCACAATTCTATAATATCAATAAAATTAGACAGAAAAAATTAAAACCAGTGCAGAAATATTAAACAGTAACACATGAAAATACTTAAATCATCAATCCAAATAGCGAATCATTTCCTTAAAAGAGCAGCTTAACGTTAAACATCAAAAGCTTGACAAAATAAGAAAGTTTTTAAGTGGCACCATAAAATACCAAGAAAAGGGGTGTAGAGGAAAGAGTATTCTTGGTGCCGCCACCTAAAAGTCCCTGTCTCTTGTAACTGCCCATCTAATCTCATGCAGTGGGCGAACAAAGAACAGGGCCTGAGATGCTGTTCTTCAGTGCTGGTCAAGCGCATGGGGGGAGCAAATGGTTCTTTGTAGTTGCTGTGCAGTCACACGTAGTTAAGTACCGTGCATGCACAAAGCTGACCTCGGAAGTCTCCAGAGCTTTGTCGAGCATTGTGACCTGTTGTCAATGGGAGGCAGCCCTGTGTACATCGTGTGCCTTGAGCGCTGGAAGAACGGCCAGTTCCTCATTTCTTTTTCAACTGCCTGCCGCCTCCGCAACATCAAGAAAGGATCACAAACAGAAAGCTGCTCTTAATTTTGTAGCACAAAATGTACGCCTTGAGGGCAGGGTATTGGCCTTGATGGGTCTCTTTCATTTTGGGTAGTGATCATGGAACATGAAGCTAGTATAGTATGTGTTCTTTTATCCGAGTAGCAGGAGATGCAGTTGGGCTTGATAGCAACTGTGTCCATCGTTTGCAAAAGGGCTGCTGTTAGCCATGCAGTCCTGTTGTTAGCTGAGAAACCAGGGGGCAACATGACTGGCTCACCATTGTCGTACCTAACCAGCCTCTCTCCTGTCAATGACATGGGAACTTCCCGGTCACTTTTGAACGCACAGCAGAAGCTTCTCAGTGGCCCAAGACTCAATGGACTTGAATCTTTGGCTCTTATTTGATAGGAAGTGTCCAACCAATCATTCTTATGAGGGCTCTGAGGCTCTCAGAAGATATGCACAGCGTCAAAGACAGAGGAGAGCTGGTGAGGGTGCAGCCCCAGAGCTGGGAGCCAGAGAGAAGCCCAAGGAGGAGGGTCAGAGACTCCCTCCCCTTCCCATCTGAAACAAGTCTGATCCCCCCCAGGCTCCTCTCTGGCTCTGGAGCAACTCCTCTTCTCCTTCACTTCCTCCCTCCACCAGAACTCAAGACAATCTACCAGCAAGATGGGCTGGGCAAACTCCATCACACTTGTATATTATTCTAGCCCAGGGGTTCCCAACCTGTGGTACTAGTACCACCAGTGGTACTTCAGCTGACTGCTGGTGGTACTTGGACCACTGGAACCCCACTCTGACGCAGCGCATTTAGTGTTTTTGCTCCCAAGAAGCTCCTGCCTTTGGCCAAGCCTCTCAGGAACGCTGAGAAGGGCCATCCTACCTGCCCAGAGCCTCCTCCCTGCACTTTCTGGCCTCTGAAAACATGAAAACCTGGAAATAACTGGCGATTATGTCATCGCCAGTCACTTCCAGTGGTACTCAGAAGGAGAGTGGTGCCAGCGGTGGTACTCGGCTGGGAAGGGGTTGGGAACCCCTGTTCTAGCCATTAAGCCCCCTGAGGAAGGAAAGGGTACAGATTGGTTAGTCATCCTGATTTCAAGCAATTTGGGGCATACTCTGTTATTAATTCAGTTGGCCTGGCCTAACTGAGCAATTTTGTCCTGTATAAATGTTTTAGGAACATGACATATGACCTCAATCAGGTAGTATAATTTTCAGAAGTCCATGTGACTGGATCTTTTATTCCTCTTAGTTAGCAAGAGACTTTAATGCTAGGATGGGATGCAGTGATGTTTTTATATACATCAAGTGCTGTGTATTTATTTAGATGATGCAGGCTTTCTCATCTGAAGAGCTTGTAAGGATGGTTATGTTAGGAGACAGGCTGTTGTTTCCTTCAGGTTATACATAAATACCGTTTAGTTATATGGAATGGTAGAGGTGGAGGGAATGACACAGAGAGATAGTACATCGCAGGATGTGGAGGGAGTGTTATAGATCATAACTTTCTTGTACCATTATTCCATATTTCACTACAACACACCTGAGTTAAAGATAGCAGAACAAAGAGTTACTCTGGTCCAGTTCAGACAAGATGAGTTCCACTGAACTGGCCTTATGCAATTATCTATATGGTTTGTTCATGGAACAGGCACATTCTGATTCCTTCCCTCATTTCTGAGTTACTTTTGTTAATTGTGCATGTGTGTGTGGTGTGGTATCAGGGAAAGAGAGCCTGCTGGCCAGCCACACCAAGGGGAGTAAGCTTAGTGGTTAACGCTCAACACACTGTGAAACTGTGTAACAGAGGCGTAACCAGGCCTCCCGGTGCCCGGAGGAAGGGGGCGGGGCCTAGGTGACGTGATGCGCCCAGCGCGTCACCGCCCCCGCCCCCTGCCGGTTTCCTACCTATTTCGGAGCCGTACAGGGTCCTGGGAGGGCAGGAGGGCCGGAAAAAGGACGAGCAATGCGCCAGAGATGAGCAACGCGCCAGGACAGGACCGGTAGGTCCGCCTGCGCCTGGAGCAGCTGCTCCACTCTCCCAACACCGCGCCCCGAGGTTCGCCTGCGCCTGGAGCAGCTGCTCCACGTGCTCCACTCTCCTCCCACTTCTGCTGTGTAAAGTATGTCGTGGTTTTTGTTCCATTCTTTTCCAGGTCCCAAACTATCTGCATATTGTGTCCCCTGTCTACCCTAGAACAATTTCAACGTAGAAAAACAAAAAGGAGACTTGGAAGGGCTGCATTATTTTAGTCCTGCCCTCCAGCAACATCGACACAGGACTATGAGTTAGCAAGTCACTCCATTCTTTGTTGTTCCTCCAGTAATGCTATGCTTGTTATTTGGATTTTAAGTTCCTGTCTGGATTAAATTATTGCAGTAACAAACATTGGAACCTATTTTCACATTTGATTTCCTCCTTGAACCAGTCTTGATTATGTGCAGGGTGTGCGTCCTCTCCTGCCCAATGTAACCTGTGAAAAATTCCTTTGTTATGTCTAAGAAAACTGCTTTTTCATCCAGCCCTGTTCAGTTTGATCTGCTTTTGTCATGTATTGCTTATCCTTTTGCTATATTTAGCGGGACTGTTCTACTGTTCCATGGGATTTGCTTCCACATAATAGCTGACTAATAGAGTGACTTTGAACCTGCCAAAAAAGAATTTAAGCTTAGAATTTATGAGTTATCTACACAGATAGATTTCTCTTCTCTCAAGACCACAAAGGTTGCACCTTGGTACATTTGTTAAGTTTAAACTGCGCTTAGGGGACTATTTATTTAAAACTGGCAAGTATAGTTTGAAGAGGGAACTCGCTGTTGCTAGATTTGAGTTGATGCTATCCAAGTTTGGAGGGTTGGATTTCTTAAGAGCCCACCTTTGTTCCACCCGTGGTACTGGTCAAATTAAGGATCTTCCCCACTACTTATTTGATGGCAGATTGATGTAGGGTGCAAGAGATAAAACTCTTGCTGATTTCCTAAATACATGCAAACTAGTCTGTTGTTCAAACAAATAACGACTCTAGGGATGAAATCAGATACATATTTTTCTGGGAGTAAGCCCCGTACTTCTGAGTAGACATGCATAAAAACATGATTAAAAAATTACATTTAAAACAAGATCATAAAAACAGTAGCACCCCACCCGTACCAGCAAGATGTTAAAAAGGCAAGGGCTCAGAAGGCTTCTTTGAACAAGAAGGTTTTTAGGCCTCACCGGAAAGTGTCCAAGGAGCAGAGGCGAAACTAGGGCGGAGTAAGCGGAGCACCAGCTCCGGGCGCCATCTCCCGAAGGGCGCCCCCGCCGCTCCGCCCGCGAGTCGGACTCGGACTCGAGTCTCCGAGTCAGACTCGCGGGCGGAGCGGCGGAGGGGGGAGACTCGAGTCCGAGTCCGACTCGGGCCGGCCCCCTCAATCGGGAGAGCCGGCTCGGGGACGTCTTCCCCGGCCGGCTGCCCGGGGCTTTCTAAGGAAGGCCCGCTGCGAGAACGGTATTTATACCGTTCTTTTTGCGCATGCTCAGACTGTTACTGAGGGGAAAAAGGCTGCTATTTACTTATAGGGGCGCCTACTCCCGTGCTCCGGGCGCCAATGGAGGCAGTTACGCCTCTGCCAAGGAGGGAGCAGTTCGTAAGTCAAAGGGGAGGGAATTCCATAAGGTTGGTGCCACTTCTGAGAAGGCCCTGTTTCTGGCCGCCGCCCCTCGCACCTCCCTGGGCGACGGCATCCGCAAAAGGGCCTTCTTTGATGATCTAAGGAGATGAGCCGGACTTTATAGAAGTAGGCGGTCTCTCAAATATCCTGGCTCCAAGCCGTATAGGGCTTGAAAGGTCAAAACCAGCACTTTGAATTGTATATGCTGCTTTTCTGCAAATGCAAGCAAAGTAGTGTACACACCAATCAATAAAATATGAAATATAATCACAGCATCAAACAAAAGGAAACACAGCTGAAGCACAGAAGAGGGGAGCCATGTTGCATGGTTGCAAACTGTTCTGTCAACAGGATGTGCCCAACTGCTTTAGTTTTCCTGCTATAAATCAGGGTCCCGTACTTGCAACATGAACATGATTGTTGTTTCCAGGCACTGCACCATAAGGTAATTGAAGGCTCTTGCTTGGGGCTACACAACCAATACTTAAGTTGTCACATAAATATTAGAAAGCCCATTTGTCAATGAACTCTTCATTGTAAAGTTCAAATGAGTACAGTACTCTGTGCTGTACAGAAGGAGGAAAACATTTCAAGGCAGGCAACACCTCCAGAGAGACAGAGTTTGTCTTTCTTATAACACACTGTTTATTTGGTCCCAATGTGACAAGCTTTATATGTTTAAATGTTCATTAAAAAGCACATCCAAAGTAGATATTTTATGCAGTCGCAGTTTGATTTTATCTAGTGCCTTGAGAGCTGGGATTAGAAGAAAGGAAGAACTGGGATTTCCTAGGAGATAGGATGGAGCAATTGTTTGTTATGTTCCATCGTTCTGTGCTTGATTTTAAAATGAACACACATGGCATGTGTGTGTAGGGTGGGGTGGGCAGGTTATTTATATTGGGACTGCAATATGGGGGAAGGAGTTTTTAAGCACTTTTCCTCAAGAAGCCCCTCCCTCCATGGTCTCCCCCCCCCCTTATTTTTCCCTTTTCCTTATGTGTGCCTATTATTTATCTCCATTTATATTCAGACTTCCACACCAATGCCACACCAAGATGGCTAACATCAATTGATTAAAATGTTAAAACAACATAAACAAACAAACAAAATAGAACAGAGACTGAAAGCAATCATATTCCAACTGCAGCAAACATCAGCAATTAATTTTCAGACTCTAAATGCCTGATGAAACAAAGCGGGTCTTCAGTAGGGAGTAAGGGGGCCTTCCACATCCCCACAGCAGGGAGTTCTACACACAGGGGCCTATCACAGAGAAAGTCTGTTCCGATATGCAAACCCACCGAACTTCATTTATTGTGATGGCACATGGAACAAGTCCTCTCTTAGAGTTCTCAATGGGTGAGTAATTTCATGCAGCAGAAGATGGTGTTGGCTGGAAGCCTACTACAAACGACCCAGGATGACCGGAGGAGGGAAGTATTACCAACAGCTTTATTTAACGAGCTCGTGTCCCACAGCTTGAAACAAAAGAAGCTGAGAGCCCCGAGGGAGGGGTGGGCTCAGCCTTTATAGCCTCAGGTCACAGGACAATCGTACTTACAAAGTTGCAAAGTTTCAGCACTTCTAATTGGCTCGGTTACACTCATTCCCTTATTTGGGCATGCACCCTGCACGTTTTAACTGAACTATCTCTGAACAAAGAAAACTCTACTGCGCAAGCGTGATTACAAAAGCATGAAGTCTGCAGTTTAACATCTTCCCCTTTGGCCTCTTCCCCTTTCTATCACTAACCCAGCTAGTTCCATCCTTCATTTCCCCTCTTAAGAATCACCAATTGTTCTTACATTGTGATTCTTCTTTATCCATGGCTGTTCCATAAGAATCAGTTTCCTCACTGTCCTCTGCTATCTTCTCATACAGTGCTAACATTGCTAGGTTAGTTTGCTGGTGCACTATTCTAGTCACGCATCCAGTCACGAATTTAAGAATACAAGGAATCATACATGGTAATAAAGCGAGTAATAATAACATCAGGAAAGCGAACACCAGTATCCCTTTTAGCCATCCAAAATTGGGTAGCCATGATGTCAACCACGACATGTCCCATCCACCCCACTTCTGATCTGGTACATAGGCCACCGTGTTGATTTCGACAGCTAAATTCCGGATGGCCTCCCCATGGTTAGAGATGTTAAAACAACAGGCTTCTGATGATATGTTCAGTGCCTGGCACAGACCACCTTGCCGGGCTAAAACGTAGTCCATACCCAGCTTCAGCTGAAGTATGGCAGTGCGTTGTTGATTCAATTGGTCCGCAATAAGCTCTAATGCAGTGGCGGTTCGGTTGGCAATGATTTGTACAACAGCCTGTAGTCGGATTATACGGTTTAGTTGGTATATGGGGCCTCTAGCACCTGCAACAATTTCATGAGGGTCCCAAGAGGCTGGGGTGTAATGATTGATTATCCTCTCTGCAGTCCATACATCATCTCCCCAGTTAGTAGTACCCCCAATGTTTACCCCCTTTAGTATTTCTGCCCCTCTTTTCTTCCGAATGTGTCGGCTTTGGGGTACAACCCACATGGGCAGGAGTAAATATGCCAAATAACAGGCACCGTTCCAATTTGCGGGCAAGTGCCTGTATGCCAGCCGCCCGCAAACCCACCAGACTGGTTTCAGCATGGTAGTTTGTGGGCTGGTGCCACTCAGGAACATTATAAGGGTGGTGGAGAACACACTACAATGGCTGTCTGTGACGTTAGCTTCCGTGAGAGTAAGGTTCCATAGTTGCTTCCACGTGGTCCAGAAACAGGGCAAGCATGGGATCTTACGGGGGCTAGTGAAAGTGAGGTTGTTGTATGAGTAGTGAGACCCATTATAACTAACGAGGTGGGAGCAGCGAGAGTGTCCCACCCAAGTGCCTTGCCCTGTATTCCTCTCATAGCAAACGCCCCCTTTTCTATTCCATACTGCCAAGGTATCTCTCCACTGGTCTTGGCTTAAAGGGTCGTTAAAGTTATCCTCTGCATGTTCTGTGGCATTAAGTGGGAGCGGTATAAGGGGCATCCCTGATTCAGAACTTTCGGGTCCCAGGGTACAGATCCAACAGCCCTGGCCACCTATACTATTGGTGATGTTGGCTACAGTTTCAGCCATGAGGGCCCACTGGTTATTGAACGTGTGCCCACCCCACCCCTTGAGGAGTTCATCTGTGACCATGTTGACCCCTTTAATCGATATCGGTATCCCACTCGCTCCGTGGCCCGTCAATACCCCAATCAGCGAGGAAACCCCCAGTAACGGAATCCAAAGGAACATTGTATGTGTGTGTTTCACTTTTAACCTGTGGTCCCTGTGGATGATCCTCAACCTTCTCCCGTGCGTCGAGTGTCAGCTTCCGGTGTGACACAGCAGGGGGTTGTTTTCTATGTTCGCCTGGCGTTGCCTGTCCACTCCCGGTGGGACAGTTGCCTAGGATCTGCTGTTTTTTCTCAGAGTCAGTTTTGTTGGGCCCACCTGGGTGATGATCCATCGATCAGGGGGCGGATCGGTCTTTTTCGCTTTGCTGTAATGGGTCCAAGACTTAAAACCAAAACATTTAATAGAAGTGGGCGTGGTTAACATGACCTGGTGCGGCCCGCTCCAATGAGGCTTGAGTGGGTCCGATTTCCATTTCTTAACGTACACCCACTCCCCTGGTTCGATGTTATGTACAGAATCTACAATAGGTAATGGTACCTCCCAGCTTAAGTATTTCCTCAACTCCTTTAGTCGTTTAGCCCAAGGCACCACCTCCCTCGGTACATTGTGCTCTGTTCCCAATTCCCTCCACAAGGGGGAGGGCCTACCATACATAGACTCAAATGGAGTCAGTTTGGCCTTACCCGTTGGAGTGTTTCTCACCCTGAACAGCACCTGTGGAATGAGCTGAACCCACGTCATCCCGGTCTCTTCCATATATTTAGTTAGGACTTCTTTGATTGTCCGGTTCATCCTTTCTACCTTCGCCGAACTCCGTGGGTTCCATGCAGAATGCAGTTTCCAGATGAATCCTAGGCATCTCGCCGTCTCCTGGACTACCTCTGCAATGAAAGCTGACCCATTATCAGAATTGATTTGTTGGGGCAAACCATGATTAGGCAGGTGGTGTTCAATTAGGTACTTGGTTACTTCCCTCGCCCGTTCGGTTTTGGTGGGCTTAAGCTCCACCCACCCAGTTAGGGTACATACGATCACAAGCATGTAACGGTACACTCCACACCTGGGCATCTCCGAAAAGTCCACCTGTAGTATCTCCATGGGACCTGCCCCTATCGCTACTTGTCCCAATGGTCCCTTTGGCGTACTTCTGGGATTGATTTTTGCACATGTGGTACACCTCCGGGCAACTTCCCGGGTGGCACTTGACAGACGGGGAGCGTATAGGTACGGCCTGATGGAGTCACACATAGCTTCTGCCCCTAAGTGCATGGCATCATGCAGTTCCTGGACCAATCCTTTCACTTCTGCTTGTGGGACTAGGGGTCTACCATCTGGCAGTCTCCACCAGCCCTTCTGTATTGTTGCCCCCAGTCGCTGAGCACACTCGACATCCAGGGGGGTATATTGCCATTGTCTATGGTCAGGGGATATGCCTTGCATGTTATATAACATTCTCACTGCCCCGTCCCTTGCTGCTTGCTTTGCGGCCGCGTCGGCCCTACGGTTGCCCACAGCCACTCTGGAGTCCCCTTTCTGATGTCCCTTGCAATGCATGACTGCAACTGCTTGAGGCTTCTGTACTGCTTCCAACAAGGCTTGGATGTGCTTCTGATATTTAATAGGGTTCCCCTTTGCATCGATCATCCCTTTCTCCCTATACAGCGCTGCGTGCGATTGGATCATAGCATATGCGTATTTGGAGTCCACGTATATATTTACTGTTTTTCCCGTGGCCAATTCTAATGCTCTAGTCAGTGCCACGATTTCAGCCAGCTGTGCTGATGTCCCTATGGGCAACTGTCCAGACTCAATTTCCTCATGATGTGAGACCACTGCATACCCCGCTCTACGCTGCCCCTCCTCTACGAACGAGCTCCCATCCGTAAACCACTCCTCATCTGCATTCTTCAGTGGTTGATCTTTAAGATCGGGCCTAGCTGCCCACGTCTGTCCTACCAGGGTGACACAGTCGTGCAGGGATTGGCTCTCCTCTCCAGTGTCTAGGTTAGGCAGATAAGTGGCTGGGTTGATGGTGGTACACACTGCCAGTCTCACATCTGGATCCTCTAACAACATCATTTGGTATTTCATGGTTCTGGCATTTGTCATCCAGGACATGTTCCCTTCCTTCAACAGCTGTCTGATGGCATGCTCAGTGTACAGAGTAATGCTTCCCCCAAACACCAGTTTCTTAGCATCTCTGAGCAGCAGGGCGGCAGAGGCGATCACCCGCAGACACTTAGGCCATCCAGCACTTACATGGTCTAGTTTTTTAGACAGGTAGGCACATGGGCGCTTTATCTTGCTAGACTCCTGCGTTAAAACACCCTTTGCTATGCCTTTGGCTTCGGCCACATACAATTGGAACGGTTTCTGTAGGTCTGGGAGTCCCAATGCTGGGCCATGCGCAAGCTGGTTCTTCAAAGCCTCAAACCCACATTGCTGATCTTCTCCCCATAGGAAGGGATCGGTGTCCTTTCCTTTTGTCGCCTCATAGAGGGGTTGGGCATGCTGGGCATAATCCATCAGCCACAAGCGGCAGTAGCCCACCATTCCTAAAAAAGCGCGGACCCCTTGTCGGGTGGTGGGAGGTGCGATGCTACATATGGCCTGTACCCTCTCCGGCATCACTGCTCTTTTTCCTCCTCTCAGTTGAAAGCCCAAATATGTGACCTGCTGCTGCACTAGCTGAGCCTTCTTCCTAGACACTTTGTATCCACATTCTGCCAAGTGTATCAGAACTTGTCGTGTGAAGGCCTCACATTCAGCCTGGGTATGAGAGGCAAGCAGAATGTCGTCGACATACTGGAGTAGTCGACTTCCGGTGGGCACCTGTAAGTCCTCTAAATCTTTGGCTAGGGCTTCGGCGAATAATGTTGGACTATGAACGAAGCCTTGGGGTAACCGAGCCCACGACAGTTGCACCCGCTTAGTTTCTCCTGGCTCCTGCCACTGAAAGGCGAAAATGGGGATGGACTGCGGTGCCACCCGTAGACTGAAGAAAGCATCCTTCAGGTCGAGCACAGAGTACCACACAACGTCAGGGGTGAGTCGGCTTAGGATGGTATAGGGATCTTCTACCAGCGGGGTCATGGGTTCCACCCTGGCATTCACTGCTCTGAGATCGTGGACTGGCCTGTATTTCCCCGGTTCCTTCTTCTCTACAGGGTAGAGCGGGGTCGACCACGGTGAGCGGCAGGGTACTAAGACGCCTTTGTCTATGAGTTCATGGATGACTTCTTTAATTCCCTCCCGCTTGTAGTCGGGAATGGGGTACTGACGGAGGGAGATGGGTTGTACACCTGGCTTTAGCTGGATGTATACAGGGGGCTGTCTCTTTGCCAGCCCTAAGCCTCCATTTTCACTCCAAACCTCCGAGGGTACATCGGGGAATGGCGTGGTCACCACCATCGCTAGCTGTGGGCCTTGGTCTATGGTGTCCCATAACACCTTATATCTCCAACTCTTTTCGCGGGGCATGGTGATGGTACATGGCTCACCTTCTTGGGGCACTTCAAATTTAAAACCTCCCTTATCGTTAAAGGTCAGTCTGGCCTGGAGCTTACACAGAAGGTCGCGTCCGAGTAAATTAGCTGGGCAGTTCGGGATCCAGGTAAATCGATGAGAAAAGGTGTGACCATCTAAGGTGCAGTCATCTATCTTGAATACAGGCCTTACTTGGAGTTGCCCTCCCACTCCCATTATGGGCTTCACTTCGTTAGTCCGCTTTCCTTTCTTTTCGGTTATGGCTGATAAAGTTGCTCCACTATCTACAAGGAATGGCACCTTTTCTCCCCCTATTTTCATTGTGACCATAGGCTCCGGGGTTGTCTCAAGGTGCCGAGAGCCCGGTCCCCTTCATTGTTCTTCTGACATGGTGTGCATCCCTGCAGTACCGCTTCCTCCCACTAGATGGCACTCGTTCTTCCAATGTCCTTCTTGACGACACCGGGCACATTGGTTACGTCCAAGTGGCTGCCGGGAGCCCCCCCGTCCTCTGCCTCTGCCGTAGCCTCGGCCTCGTCCCCGTCCTCTGCCTCTGACGTCCTCCCCTCTTATGGCTGCTGCCATCATCTGAGCTGCTTTCTGAGCCTTCCCTTCATCGTCCTCCCTATTTACGTACACTGTTCTTGCAACCTCCATCAGTACATCCAAACTCTCCTCCAAAAACCCCTCTCTCTTCTGGAGCTTCTTTCTTATGTCTTTCGTGGCTTGTCCTACGAAGGCGGCGTTCACCGTCCGCCGGTTGGCCACATCATCTGGGTCAAGGGGGGTATAGAGCCGATATGCCTCCTTCAGGCGCTCCAGATATGCCCCTGGGGCTTCTGTGGGGCCTTGTATTACTTCTGCCACCTTAGACATATTCATGGCTTTCCGTCCTGCTCTCCGCACCCCCCTTATAATCAATTCACATAGCTCACGACGATCCCTCTCATCCCCCTGGATCTCAGGGTTCCACCGGGGGTCCGCGTCTCTTAAAAGGGCGACCCTCCTCTGGTCCGGTGTTCTCTGGTCATGGATCCCTTGAGCCCTAAGCTCCTCCTCCATGCACTGTCTCAGCTTGGACCGTTCCTCTGCCGTCAGCAAGGTCACTTCTAGTGTTTTTAAATCTTGCCAAGTCGGATTGTGGGTCCGTACTATGGTCTCAATCAGGTTCCCCATGGACTTAGGGTCCTCCGAAAGGGACTTGCCTTGCTGTTTCCAATTTATCAGATCGGTAGTAGTGAACGGCACGTATGTGATGGACTGATGAGTAATCCGCTCATTAGGGTTAGTTGGGCTAGTCTCTGACCATTGCTGTACTCTAAGGGGGGCTTCAAGATTAATCCCACCCTTTCGTGACCTTAAGGCATAATGCTGTGGGCTGGAGGGCTCAGGTGAAGGATCTCTTCCTTTCGGGTGTTCGGTGGGTGCAGGGGACAGTTGTGGGGGTGGGGGGGTGAGGGGTTGGCCTCCGGTCTCCTTAGGCTTTTCCTTTCTTTTAACGTCAGGGTCAGGGTGTCCTGCCCCCCCTCCTCCTGCCGCCTCCTCTTCACCCCCCATTGCCTGGAGGGCAGGGTAGATCGGCCTATAGTACGGTGGTGGCAATGGTAACTCCTCCTCTACGGAAGGCTGGGGCGGGGCTGATGCACACGTGACGACGGGGTTTTGGGGCTGAATCTCGATTCCTCATCTCAGCCATTTTAGCTTTCCTCTTTTCTGTCTGGCCTGTTGCTTTCGCCTGTGTCTCCTTCCTAGCCTTCTTCCCCAGGACTTTCACTGGCAGTTGCAGCGCCCCTTTTTTCTGCTTACACTCTTGCCTGCAACAATCTCGGAGCCACGCTGGTGGGTCTTGGCAGTTAAGGAGCCACTGGTCGATGTACGGGTACTGGTCAGGGTGGGGGGTGCTCGTAACGGATATATGGACCCTACGAATTTCTTCCAGATCACAGGTACCTGTAGAGGGCCATGTGGGGCTCTGAGCGGGCCAATCTAACTCACAAAATCGGACCAGGGTTGCTGCTTCCAACTCCTCCCCATAATCCCTGCTAAAACCCTTGGTAAGGTTATCCACCATGCATTGCAATACAGACTTTGAGCTGGAACTCCCCATTATCCTCCACAAACGACAAACGTTCCAAACAGACAAGACAACAGAGGGGTTGGGCACGTGCCGGCCAGTAGGGGGTCTGGCTTAGGCTGAGAACAGCAGGGTGTGGACAGACAATTCAAACGCTTGCTCCGTTCGTGGCTTTTCCGGTCGCCCGGGGAAAGTATCGCACTATAGGAGCTCCGCTTTCGCTTTAGGTTCGCCGCTAGTCGGCTCCCCGTTCACAGACACTCGATCCTCAAACACACGCTTTCATACACCAACCCAACCTTGACCACGACGAGGTATAATGGGATGTAGCCGCGTCCCACCTCCGGTCAGAGCAACAGATGGCAAATCTGTGCTATACCATGAGACGTCTCCCACCTTGTGCACACCTATACTGTACCTGCCGGCAGGATGTTCCCGTTGCTGTAAACCTCGTCCGTCAGGTCCGATAACAGCGGGCTCCCAGGGTGTCTCCTGCGACCGAAACTCCTAACCTGTCTC
Source organism: Plestiodon gilberti rubricaudatus (assembly GCA_026170595.1). NCBI lineage: Eukaryota > Metazoa > Chordata > Lepidosauria > Squamata > Scincidae > Plestiodon > Plestiodon gilberti. The sequence goes on along the minus strand of JANXHW010000002.1, from coordinate 17,308,267 downwards.
CAGAAAAGCGGAGTGGCGCCACAGGGAGGGGTCTCCGTCGCCGGAGAGTCCCAGCTGGGGCGTCGCTGAAGGACAGGTAAAGTACCACTGTAACCATCCGAGTCACGGCACCAGAAATGTTGGCTGGAAGCCTACTACAAACGACCCAGGATGACCGGAGGAGGGAAGTATTACCAACAGCTTTATTTAACGAGCTCGTGTCCCACAGCTTGAAACAAAAGAAGCTGAGAGCCCCGAGGGAGGGGTGGGCTCAGCCTTTATAGCCTCAGGTCACAGGACAATCGTACTTACAAAGTTGCAAAGTTTCAGCACTTCTAATTGGCTCGGTTACACTCATTCCCTTATTTGGGCATGCACCCTGCACGTTTTAACTGAACTATCTCTGAACAAAGAAAACTCTACTGCGCAAGCGTGATTACAAAAGCATGAAGTCTGCAGTTTAACATCTTCCCCTTTGGCCTCTTCCCCTTTCTATCACTAACCCAGCTAGTTCCATCCTTCAATGGTCCTTAAGGTACTGAGGGACCAAACCATAAAAGGTGTTAAAGGTAAGAACCAGCACCTTGAACTGCTGTTTCAGATCAGACCTGGGAGGGGGGCAAGATTGGCGGCACTGGTGTGTGCTGTATCCTAACCCCCTTCCTGGACCTGATCCTCTGACATGGATTAACATGGACTTGTGCCAGCGATATCGCTGGTGCAGGTCCGAGTTGACTCATTGTCACTGCTGGGGCTTACCCTGGGGCAAGAGGACAAATGTCTCCTTACTCCAAGGAGACCTCTTGCATTGCTAAATTCCCCCCTCAGGATGCAGCGTAGCTTGTGATGGCGCTGCTGCATCACCACGTGAGAATTTGGTTAGGATTGGGCTGCCTGTCAACTGCCCAGGTCATTTCTTTTTTCAAAAGACAGTCCAGGGCTTTGACAGTCCAGGGCTCACCAGTCTAGGCAAGCAAAAAATCTCTAAGAGCCGTCAGGAAAGATCCATTAGCTTTCTGGGGTGGACTGTCCTAACTGGTGCTCCACACACTCACAATTTAGATTGTAAACTGGTGGGCATGATCTGGACCTCTGGTTAATCTTATACTTTTAAGATGCAAAAGAAAATAGTTATAATAGTTTTTATTTGCCCTTGAAAGAAGTTCCCATCCCTTGTGTTGATGAGTTCCTGTGATTGGACCTAGCTTGTCCTCAGAGGACTCTGGGATGATCATTCAGTCTCTTTCTTTGACCTTTTGATTACACACCCAAGACAGGATTGTGAAAAGTCCAGTTTTTCCAAACCCTAGGGGGAAATATGTTTTCATCCTCTCCATTTTAACTTCAGTGTCACCTTTTTACATTGTGGGTAACTGGAAAAATCTAGTTGGGTAACAACAGTGTGAGACAGAGATATAGCTACTTGCATTAGCTCTCTGAAGGGAGTTGTTTTACAAGCATTTGGAACTTCTGAGAGCAGATATCTCAGTACTTCCAGATTAAATAGCTCTGGATGAAATAGTCTAGTCTAGTATGTTTGGCTTCCTTCCAGCTCTGAATTCTGTAGGTCAGGCATCAATTCTTCAGAAGCAAATGGATGACCAAGCTTGTATTTTAATAAGGTAAATCTACTACGGGCTACATGATTTCTGTGTGTGTTTGTACACTTATCCCGCAAACCACCCATGCACACATGTGCGTGCACGCACACAGAGCACACACACACACACACACACACACACACACACACACAATTTGAGAAAGGCAGTACATCCAGGTTTTTTCACTAAGATTTTTTTCATAATAACATGCAGATAAAAATATTGAGCATTGTACATTAGGTGTTTACATAATATGGATGGGATAACTCGGACAGAAGAATTCATTCTGTCATCAAAACAAATAAGCCTAACACACAACTGCTTCCTCAAGTGCAATGGTTCCCAAACATTTTAGCACCAGGACCCACTTTTTAAAACAACATTCTATCAGGACCCACCTAGTTTTACGTCTTTAAAAAAAGAGAGCTAGAAAAATTGTTTACAAGTAATAATATTTTATTTAATTATTTATTTACACAAAAATCGATCCATTTCTCGTAATGATGAGGCAGCCCTAATTAATAGCCTCAAGGCTTGAGGGGCTTAGTTATATGACCCAGCCTTCACCTGCTACCACTATCTGTCATTGATGGACTGTCATTGATGTAAAATATATATACTGTATTTTACAGGCAGCCATTCGTCTTGGGGGGGCTGGGACACTGCTGCGATGGGCCCCCCAAAACCAAAGTGGTCCCGGCCAAACCGGGATGAATGGTAAGCCTAAGCATGAGGACTCCATATTGGAGAACCTTTCTGCCTGTTCTCTTGGTCTCCTCTGTTGGGCTTGGCCACACATCTCATTTAATTCTATCTAAATTATATCTGGTTGTTCCTTCCAGCCCACCTCTTAAGGGAACCTTATCCTCACAAGGCTGAGAGATAGACCAAGGCCACTGGATGAGCATCATGGCAGACTGCAGTACCTCCATGGACAAGGACCTATTTTACTGTGTTACGATGGTGTCATGAGCGTAGCGCTCAGATCAAAACTCCTGGGGGTCAGGCTCAGATTTCTTACTCCCTGAGCCACCTACTGGTTGGAGGAGTTCATTTGATTTAGGACACTAGTCCATCAAAACGAGCCCACAATCCTGTTGGTGCTGTTAATCAATAAATGGGAATCTGCCATTGTCTAGGTAAAGCTCTCTGATGTTCTGTGCTTCCTAACTGATGCCAGTGAGATTATTCTGGCCTCTGCACAGTCTTGCTAGCTCATTTATTCTTAACCACTTGCCAGCACTTGGATTTGAGCATTTGACAGTTTCTTTTGGTTATTTCTGCTTTCAGTAAGTAGTTCCCCCAGCCCTTTGTTAGTAGAGCAGGCAGTGTCTCTTCCTCAATACCTGAACCTTCCCTTTCATAATTGATTGGAAGTAATACATTAATTAATGTATAATAATATATAGTATTTAATGTGCAAGGGGCTCTGCATTTCTCCATGCCTAAACACTCCCAAGGCTAAAAGACTAGCTTATATTGCCTTGATCTTCTGTTGTTCAAATAGATGAAAGCTGTTAGAAACTGGCCAATACAGAACCTGGACAACAATAAAGTTTGCTTCCCTTGGTAAACTTCAGTTTTCCTAATGTTTTTTTTTTTAATGTGGATAGATCTAAGAAGAGTTTGGAGAAGGGATGATGTCAAGGGAAAGGAATATCGAACTAGATTGCTTTTAAATATTACTATATTCAGATTTGAATCATGCAAGCTGAATACTGTAGGCATTCATGTTGTCTTCTTTTTATTTTCCTTGATGATACCAATAAATCAGTGTCATTAGAGTATCAACAATTAATTAACAAAGGCTGCTTATGGAAGCGTGAAAGATATGTAAAGCCGCAGGATGGTTCAGAAAAGGAGGGTGACAGTATCAAGGTCTGTTGCCAATTTAAAAAAATCTTCTGTTGATGAATTTATGAGTTTTGATGTGGTAAAACATCAAAGTATGCATTGATGTTCTCCGCATAAGTATGCATGGAGAAGAGTATGAAGAGTTATATATATATATATATATATATATATATATATATATATATATATATATATATATATATATATATATATATATATATATATTTCATAAAGTTATAGCAAGCACGAAGCAATACATCCTACTAGCATACTATTCACTGTTTTCTACATATAATATCCAACTAAGCCAAAATAACACCCACATTCTATTCATTAAATCCGCATATCATCACATCGTTGTTCTCTCTCTCTCTTAAAAAATCGATAAATGCTTTCCAGGTATTCACGAAAAGGTTAACTGACTTTTCCTTAATTAAAATTGTAAGTTTATCCATTTCAGCATAGTTCAAAACTTTGAGCCACCAATCTTCCAGCGAAGGTATCTCCGAATTCTTCCAATATTGTGCATATAAAATTCTTGCCACAGCTATCATATATAAAAACAAAGTTTGAAATTTTTCGCCTACATGATGTGAAGAGTTCTAAAGAAAGAACTTTGAATGTCTTTGTTTTATTTTAGATTATGCACATTTGTGTTGCAGCAGCAACCCTCTTACAAGATATCCTTTGCTGTGTGAGAAGTAAACAAATAGTAATTGACTTCCCCCCAGTAAATTTCAGTAATTAACAATTTTTAAAAGACTTCTCTCCACTTAAATCAAAATATTTTAATCACTTTATGTAATTGGTTAGCAGACAAAACGTTACCACTTTATTATAAATCCTATTCCTGGGTTATTGGCCCCAATTATGGAACTGGCATAAAAACTGCACTGGTAACCTGGAGAGACCAGGAAGGAGCCAGGTGGCTGATTGGCTTCGAGCTCAATCTTTGGACCAAAGTACATGTTATGTTAAGGGGCCAATGGAAGCTTTTCTCCTTGGCAATTAGCAGTTGTGAGAGGAAGAACCTGGATTGGGACCACCATGGGGAAAAGGTTAAGCTCCCCTTCTTCCATCATGATGGGGACTGATGTGGTGGAGGTTGAGGTGACAGCTATTTTTAACAGCAAAGCCCATCAATACTAATGAGAGGCTTAACATAAAGTGCAGTCTGGCCCTTAGCCTAGAAGGATTGTATATCAGGGCAAGTAGCAGCAGCAGCAGTTTAAAGGGGAAAATACACTCCTTGCTATAGCAACGTCTTTCCCAGTCCTCTCTTCAGCCCCATACAATAGAGCAAGTTTAAGGGCTTTAAGTTCAAGGATTTTAAACATGTTGTTTGCCCTTCGGTGTTTAGAGAGGGGTGGTTGTTGTTTTGTAAATAGCAGCTGTGGGGGTCCCTAGAACAGCAGCTAGTGGGGAGGGAGGGAGCTTAACCCTTTCCCCCAGGCTGCCTCCCCGGTGAAAACCACACATATATAACTTGCAGCTGTTATTTGCCCCAGAAGTGAAGATGCTGTTGTTGATGCCAATGGTAGCTTCCATCCCAGGGCAAATAACAGCTGCTGTGGGTGAGGGAGCCACAAGGACTGGTCTTGCAAGAGACTGTAAATCTTAGAAAGCTGCAAATGAGACAGCCAAACATCCTCAGCAGGTCACAGGGTAGCTGAAGAAAGGAGCAAATGTTAGAAAGGTGACAAGCTGGAGTGTACAGACAGAGTCTGAGCTACAGGATCCTTCATTTTCCACTGAGTCACTAATAAAAACAGCAGAAAGAACTACAGCAGAACTGTAAAACGTTCTTGGTTTCAGGATCGCATCACAAGATCAGGCAAAAAAAAAACAGGAGGCTGTTTTGCTTTGCTAGTGCCTATCAGGGCCATCTCATACAAACTCAGATTTACCACCAAATGTGGAATTGCAGCTGATCCGAGCTACCTGAGGAGTGCACCTGTATAACTGATGTGTTTGCAAACATGTTTTGTCCCGTTAATAATTTACATTTTAGGTGTGAATTTAAAACATCTTAAGACATTTATCTAGGACTGTTGTGCAGCAGCCACCTCCACAACCTCACAAACTCTCCACACAGTTGGGTGGATTTCAGTTGGAACTACAGTGGGAGGGAGGGTTAAGGCCCTTACTTCCATACCTTGGTCCTGATAGGGCTTTCCCCTCTGCCCTGCAGCTGCTTTTTAGAAACTAGCCTGAAAGGGCAATGAGTTTCAAGTTGCATCTAGATCTAGCTTGGCCCTGTTAAGAATAGGTGTACAGAAACTTCCCTCTGCCTCTGTCTCCACTGTAGGAAGACATCATGCCAGTGGGTCTACCCACCCTCACCAAGGACAGAGCTGCAAATCTTATTCTTTATCAAGAACACCCCTGAAAACTCCACATAGACCCATGCACGTGCTTTCAATGTAGCGTGTTTTAAATAATTATGGTAATGTTGGAAAAGATAGGTTTCATGTTTACTAAAGTCTATCTAAATTGTGTCTTGGCACATGGCACTCTGCAAGCTTGTAATTCCAGCAAGAATGCTTTCATGAGTGCATAAACTGTGCCTGTTCAGCAAGATTTTTGTGGCAATAATGCTTCTTCGTTATGCCCCAAAGTGTTGGTGTTTGGGGCTAGAATGCTACACAATACGTTTGGAATGACTGGGTATTTATTGTGTGCCTATGGAATTCACAGGCAGTTCTGCTTAAACTATTCAGATGAGAAGAAGAGATAATTTCCCCCTTCATAGTTCGTAAACTTCAGCTGAAGTCCAAATTGGGAAGAAAGAAGATTAAAACTACAGGTGGTCTGAAAGAACTTGAGACCAGTTCACACTAGCTGAATTCTGCTAGAGACCAGTACATTCTAGTAAATGATTAATCTTGGGGGTCAAAGTACATGGTACTGCATGTGCTTATTTTTTTGATGTTAAATAGCTGCTGGGTTGGGACACGCAGGGCCAACCCACTAAGTGGATCCAGTGGTATTCAGGATCCAGAGTGGCACCTCTTCTAGTGCAGTTACTGTCTCTGGCAGCCACTGCCTCCATCACCATTGCTGTCACCCTGACCTCCTCACCCTTCCAGCTTCCTTCCTTTTAAAAAGGCAGAGAAGGTAGGGGAGGGAAAGAGGAAATGAGAGAGAGGAGCCACTCTCGCTCTGTGGTCTTCTCTCCCTCCCACTTCTTCTCTGCCTCCCCCACCCTCTCTGCCTTTTGAATTGGTAGAACAGAAAAATGGAGAAGGAGAACGAATGTGGTGGTGCCAAGGTGGAGGAGGTAAACAGCTTGATGCAGAGGGGTGGTGGTGGAGGAGGAAGTGCAAGGGGAAAATGCCGAGTGGGAGATGGGAGGAATTGTGGAGAGGGTGGTGGGATTGATGCAGAGGGGCCGGAGGGAGCATGGGGAAATGCGGGAGCGGGTGGCGAGGTGATGCAGGAGCAGGGGAGGTGCGTGGAGAACGTGGAGGGGGCTGAAGAGATGGGGGGATGTGGAGGGATGCTGCAGGAAGAGTGGGGTGGCATGAGGGGCATGGGGTGGAGGTAATGCAGATGGGGAGGCACAAGGAAGGGGGTGTTAGAATTTGCATGAAGCTCAAAACATGGTGGGCTTGGGGCAGGCCTGGGGGACTCACTATGGATCAGGACTGTGGTGGAAGGAGGGGGGCTTTAACCTTACCCTCATACTCATAGTTGGGGCCCTCATGAGTGCTGTTTGCCACCAAGGATCATACCATATGAAGCTGCCTTATACTGGGTCAGACCATTGGTTCTTCAATCTAGGGCAATACAGGTGGGCCCCCATATCCGCTGGGGATATGTTCCAGGCCCCTCCGTGGTGGATACTTGAAACCGTGGATAAGAGCGAACACCCCCTCCATGGTTTTCTGAGGGCCCCCCCACCCTGCCTCCCCTGCAGGCAGGCATGCTTGCCCCCCCCCCAGCTCTTATTTCTTTCAGCAAGCTTTGTTTCTTCCTTAAAACAAACAGAGAAGCAGCCTCCATTGCAGGCAAGTAGAACGAGACTAAGTCCTAGAGAGTCCAAGGTTAACAGAAACCTTGCAGAGCCTCTCTAGTACTTAGTCTCGTTCTATTTGCCTGTAATCTCTGGCTGCTTCTCCTGTTTCTTTAAGGGAGAAATGAAGCTTACTGGGAAAAAAAGTAAAAGCCTGGGGGAGTCCCCACAATCCCTGGATAACTGAAACCGTGGATAGCGAATCAGTGGATATGGGGGCCCACCTGTACTGTCAACGCAGACTGGCAGTGACTTTCCAGGATTCCAGACCGGAATTTTCCTCCACCCTGCTGGAGATACCAGGCATTGAACTTGGGACCTTCTGTTTGCAAAGCGTGTGCTCCATCACCAAACCAGAGCCTTTCCCCAAATTAGATACAGTAACTAGTAATGCCCAGTAGATGAAGCTGGGATACTACGCAAGAGCAAAGCACACAACCCCCATCCCATGCTCCGTTAAACCAAGGAAGTTTGCAGCGTATGTCACCATGCCCCTTAAGGGGGTAGCAACTGCTTCTGGCTGGTGTGGTAGGTCATGACCTACCAATTTGAGAAACACTGAACTGGGTGATGCCCTTCCTTTATCAGAAGTCTTCGCTACATGTTGATTTGTTGAGACTGCTGTGAGGTTTTACATTAGGAACTTTACTGCCACCCCACCTTTACTGAGATTGTGATTTTTTTAAATGTTTGAATGTGGTTTTTATACGCTTTTAATTGAATTGGTTGTTCTATTGTATTGCTTCAGTTTTTTAGTTGTTTTCTGTGTTTTCTGTTGTGCCTGCTTTGAGTGGTTAGTAAATTCAGCTATAAATAAATAAAATGCATGCCTTGAGTACTGTATCCAAGATACCGCAGAAGACATGCCAGGAGAATCAGCTGGAGAACTTCTATATGACATTTTTTTAGGCACTGGCCACTATTCATACTATTCTATATGCAAGCAGCAACTAACCACTCATGGAAGGAGGGGTTGCCAACTCGCTTTTTCAACTACAGCCCTTGGCGCGACATTAATCCTTCCCAGAAGGGTCCCCCAACCTTCTGGGGCAGCTTCTCAAGAGGGATATGTGTGAGGGTTTGTAGTGGGAATGGAGGGCTAGAACAGTTAATATGCTGTCCAAGTTGGGACGGATCCAAGTGATTTTATCTGCAAAATGCCTAGCAAATTGATCATGATGATGCTAGCCCTGTTATGTGATACAGAAGACAGCCCTGTTTTAGCTATGCCACTGATACAAGTTAAATCACCTGGGGAAAAGCCTAGTTTACGAATATAATTCTGTCAAGAATGTAACACTGGACAACAAATTTTAACAAAGGTCATGCCCTCAAGATTAAATTAGTCATTTCTTATAGATTTTGATATAAGAAATGATATAGAGTTCCAAAGCATGTTAATGCGAGTAGATAAATAGGTACAGCTTGCGGGAAGGTAAACAGCGCTCCGTGTTCCAGCTGCATGCTACATGCTGCGGCAAGGAGAGTCATGCCGGCCACATGACCACGGAGGCGTCTTCGGACAACGCTGGCTCTTCGGCTTTGAAATGGAGATGAGCACCACACCCTAGAGTCAGACACGACTGGACTGAATTGTCAGGGGATACCTTTACCTTTTTATAGATTTTGAGGTGCTGAACACGAATATGACAATGAAAAGGCAAAATTGGCTACAGTTTGTGAGAGATCCGCAATAGGTAAATGCCCTACAACAATTACAACACCAATGTACCCAATGCAAACTGCTTCTCCTAAACAAGAGGCAATTGACAGATTTTATTGTCTTTTTCGTTTTCAGCACATCTAAATTAGAAAAGATTAACTATTTTCATTTCAGAGGCCAATTGTGTGTTGTCCAGTGTAATTGTTCTCATAATAAGAACATGATTGCCTTGCTGGATCAGACCAAAGCTCAGACAGATGCCTGTGGGAGCTCACAAACTGGGCATTTACTGTAGGCGTGGGCCTTCCTCTGCGCTTAACCTTAGAATCTAATATTCAGAAGTGGACTGCCTCTGAACATGGAGGGTTCATTTGACTCTCATGGGAAATAACTGTTGATAAGCCCATCATTCATTGACTTATCCTGCTTTCAATCCATCTGAATCAGTAGCCATCACCACATCTTGTGGCAGCTAATTCCATAAGACAATTTTGCCATGTGCAAAGAAGTCCTTTATTTTGTGTCTCCTAAGATAAAATATTAGAGGGTCTTTGATGCAATCTAATTGTAGAGTTTGGGTAGATATTCTGCTTGTATTTGTCACATTGTTCTGCTTCCTTTTGTGCTACAGACTATTATTATTATTAACAGTATTTATATACCGCTTTTCAACCAAAAGTTCACAAAGCGGTTTACAGACAAAATCAAATGATTAAATGGCTCCCTGTCACAAAAGGGCTCACATTGTAAAAAAAAAAAAAAAAAAAAGATCAGAACACCACCAGCAAACAGTAACCAGAAAAGGCACTGTGTTGGGGTGAAAGGGGGGCAGTTACCCTCCCCCTGCTAAATATAAGAGGAGCAACAATTGAAAAAGTGCCTCTTGCCCAGTTAGCAGGGGCACTTTTGTTTTCTGCTGTGGCTAAATAAATCTGGACAAGAGGGCCAAATTGCAGTCATCATAGCCATGTTTGAATGGTAACATGGAGAACCAACCACTATGAATTATTGAAATATCTCAGTTACCAAACAGGTTTTCTATCGGTAACCCATTCAGCATATTTTTGCTTTGCTACAAGATGTATATTGCTCTGTCTCGGGATAATTAGAATTATACCACTCAATAGTGAATATAAGCAACATTATGAAATGACTTGTACCTAAAGGCAAAATTAGATGTGATGGTAAAAATGTGGCTGCTGCCTCAAATGGCAGCCACAAATGTAAGGTTTTCTCCAGTCAGAGGCAGCAGCAATTTGCATCCCAGACCCTTGGGGAGGGACGCTGGGATGGGGAGGGACCCTGGGATGCATGCAAAGTGCATGCAACTTCCAACATTTCCCCCAATTGCTAGCTTACCTGCCTGGTTTTCAGCCAGCTAGACAACAAGCTAGCAAGCTGGCCAGCCAGTGTGTAGTGAGCACCCAAGGGTGCTAGTGATTTCAGCTCGTGGGACCCGGTGAGCGGACACCTAACTCCACGAGTGGAGAGGGTAACCCCCCCAAAAAGGAAAGGATAGAGAAAGAGGGGAGAGATCTGCAGTATGCAGAGGCGCCAAAATAGAGCTCGAAAAAATAGACCAACGTTGATAAAAGAAAGCTTTTACTAGGCTAGCCCAGGACACGATCATAAGACAGAAAGTGTAACACATATGATTAATACAGAAGGTTTTATACATTTCATTATTTACATACAGAATCATGGAGTACATTGTTTGAAAGATAGATACCTTTATTGGCATAAACACATCAAACAGACAAACATAAACAAACAACCCAAAAAATCCCCCAACAGATCCAATGACAACAACCAATCTTGCAGAGAATTTCTCCCCAAACTGTCCCACAATTAATCTATACATCAAAACTCATTTCCCGAGTAGCCACCACCACAGAAGCAAAAGTTGCAACATCATCAAGTCTCCCATCATCTTCTGTTGACAGAAGGGCTCGGAGAATATCCGCCTCCATCCAGCCCTGAAAACACGTCAGTATCGATTTAAGGTGTTTCTGACGGAAAGACTCGTGCAGAGAGCATGATAAAAAGATATGCTCAGATGTCTCCACACACTTCATGCCACATGAACAGAGCCTTGCTGAAACAGGTATTCCTTTGTACCGCCCCCATAAAAGGGCAGAAGGGAGAGCGTTACACCTTGCCAGCATAAAAGCCCTTCTTAGCTGTGGGTTATGCAACTGATATAGATAAGTTGACAGCTTCCCAAACTTTATAGGCAGATGGAGATGCAATGGAGAACACGTTGTATCAGCTGCACTGATTAACTCTTGGCGCTCGATGTCGAGAGTTCTCTCCTTAATAGTTCTAAATGCTGCAGCTAACCCCATCATGCCTAGCATCTCACTGTCAAGCCCCATCGATTTTAGCTTTGTAAGCAGAGTAGAAACCCCACAAGGCAAAGATGTGTCTGATAGTAGGTGGTAAATCAGGCTATCACTTGTTGCTTTAAAAAGAATGCCCAGCCAGAATTTGGCAAATCTTAGCCACGCCAATGTATTCAGCCTTATAAGACCGGTTTCAAGGCACAGAGCTGAGTACGGAACACAACGTGGCATACCCAAAATTTTCCTGAGGAAATTAGATTGGATACGTTCCGTGGCAAGGTCTGAAGCCTTGAACCAAATCGGGACACCATATAAAGCTTGAGAGACAACTTTGGCCTTATAGGCTTCCAGAGCAGCCGGGACATATCTGTTGCCCAGAGTAAAATAAAATCTCGCAACTCCTGAAGATGAGAGTTTGGCCAAATTAGAAATGGAGCGGCGATGAAAAGCCCAAGAGTGCCTGTAATGGAATGTGATGCCCAAGTATTTAAACTGGCGGACTTGTTCAATACTGTTGCCCTTGCAGGTCCAGTTATAGATTTTGTATCTATTTGCAAAAATCATAATTTTAGATTTGGCATAGTTAATGTTCAGTTTGTTGGCTGTTAGGTATTCAGCACATCTATTAAGTAGCCTCAGGAGACCCACACGAGTACGTGAACGGAGAATCATATCGTCCGCATACAAAAGCAGCGGTACCTGACAGTTGCCCAAACATGGACAGTGACTGTTTACATCCTCCAGGGCCAGGGCAAGATCATTCAAAAATAAATTGAACAATAGGGGGGCCAAAATGCATCCCTGCTTCACTCCTTTATTAACAGATATGGACTGGGATAGGGCCCCAGTTCGCGGGCACCGCACTTTGCAGGAGTTGTTGGTATAGAGGGATCTAATCAATAGCAGGAGTCTTTTTTCTATTCCTTGTGAACTAAGCTTGTTCCACAACAGTTCTCTGTCTACTGAATCAAAAGCCCCTTTTAAATCAATAAAAGCCACATATAATCTTGCTCTGGATACCCTGACTTGTTTGTCAATTATGTGGGAGAGAATAAGACAGTTGTCAACAGTAGATCTGCCTTGCCGGAATCCTGCTTGTTCTGGTCCAAGTATACTATTCAAGTCTACCCAGGCCAAAAGCTTGCTGTGCAGATACCTTGCATAGATCTTACCCACAACTGACAAAAGGCTGATAGGTCTGTAATTAGCTGGGGAGTCAGCATCACCCTTTTTGAAGATAGGAACAATAACCGAGGAGCTCCAGTCTTGGGGGACACATCCAATTTCATTGATCTTTGTGAAGAGTGGGGCTAACAACTGAGCCCACCATTCTGGCTCGCTCTTAAGAAATTCAGGGGGTATTGCATCCAGTCCAGGGGCCTTCCCAGATTTTAGATGACCAATTAGCTGTCTTATCTCTTCTGGGGCCACCCGTGGCCAGACAGGAGGCTCAGAAATTAGTGTGTCTAAACACACTTCAGGCTGGTAGGATTTATCCAAGAAGATCCCCTCAAAATGTTGAACCCAGGCAGAGGAGGGAATTACCACCCTATCACTTCCCTCAGAATTTGATGCACCTGAGACAATGTTCCAAAACATCCTACTATTCTTGGATGATATGGCCTGTAGTAGCTTCCCCCATTGCATTTGGTAGAATTTTTGTTTCTTATCGTGCAGTAATTGACCTAACCCTTTCTTAAGATCTGCGTATTTGTTTAAATGTCTGGGGTCATTAGAGTTTCTAAAGTCAGCTCGTGGGACCCGGTGAGCGGACACCTAACTCCACGAGTGGAGAGGGTAACCCCCCCAAAAAGGAAAGGATAGAGAAAGAGGGGAGAGATCTGCAGTATGCAGAGGCGCCAAAATAGAGCTCGAAAAAATAGACCAACGTTGATAAAAGAAAGCTTTTACTAGGCTAGCCCAGGACACGATCATAAGACAGAAAGTGTAACACATATGATTAATACAGAAGGTTTTATACATTTCATTATTTACATACAGAATCATGGAGTACATTGTTTGAAAGAATACATAACAAAGAAGGGCCAATGAAGGGAAGGATCCAAGAAGTTGCACTTCGATACAGCCAATTGGGAAGTTGGATTGAAACTTTGCACCAATGAGAACAGCAGCAGCGTGTGTGAAACTTTGAACCAATAAAGGATAAGCTTTATTAAAAGAACCAATGAAAAGTGTGGTGTTTTGTGTGACTGGGGAACCAATGGTATGATGGGAAAGGGTCACTGGGTGGCAGGAAATAATAGGATTAAACCCCCACTTCAGGGGAAGCGAGGTTTTCTGGAGTTTTGTGAATGAGTCCCTTTGTGAAGCCTGCGTGACACAAAAGGCAACATTTCCAATAAGATAGCCAAAAGTGCCACACAATAGGCCCCTACCCATGGCACCATACAGTTGAGGAGGGTTGAGTGATTGCTGTCAGTCAGGCAGGAGCAAGGTAGATAACTAATTAGCATCTGAAACAATTGTAGCCAAGGAAGGCAAGAATGAACAATAGAGATCACTGAGAGGCGTTTGCATAATTGTAGCCAAGCGAGGCAGGAAAGGGGGGGGTGATTGGGTTAGGAGAAAGGTGCACAAGGAGATGGCTTTTGACACTCAGGAAATGCAGCAATCTGAATCCTTGCTGTGTTTCTGGGATTCCCCTTTGTCCTTGCCCCCAGCTGGCACCTGGGTAGAAGGCAGCCATTTGGGAACAACACAGAATTGGAGCCGCTGTTTGCTGGCTGAGTTATGTCTCAAAATGGTCGTTCCCCTACTCCCTGCAGTGCAGATTCTGGCGGGAGGTGCACCCTTAGTGCCAACCTTCGTTAAACCTTCCTGAGTCCTGGCGAAGAGGGGAGACGGGACTCTAACCCTTGCGCAACCCCGGGCTTCCCAGGCAATCCCTAGTAAGGATGCTGAGACCTTAACTCAGCTTTTATAGCCGCAAATCAATTGCCCTGCTTCCAGGAGCCTCTCCGCTCAAACTAGGATTAATCTCAGTAGAGCGAGAGGATGGGGACCCCTCTGTGTTGGGACCCATCCCTGGGGGTGACTCCGATGATCCTCAATGAAGATCCGGTACATAACTCTCAAGGGAACCCAAAATACACAGCAAATCTTCCCATAAATGCATTTTCCGAAATAAATGGCTGGCCCTTTAAATCTGTCAAAAAGCCGAGAGAGATGGAGGTCAAGCGGTCAAAAAGCCGGGTGCACACGCCGAGTAACGAGCGGCACACGCCGGTCTCCCGGAGTTGGCTGAACGCCCAGAACTCGGTGAAGCGTGAAATAGGATTTAACGGTTCAGTGGGTTAAGAGGGTTGTAATAGGATTAGACAGGCACAGAGTGAACTTTTGCTGCTGCCGCTTCTCTTGGGGGTCCCGGAGGCGCGTGCGAGGCGCGTGCCTGTGAACCTTTGCCCTGGGTGGCGCGTGTCCGCTGTCAGAATATGCGCAAACCGGAAAAGAAGCCGAATTTGGAAGCGGTTGTTTTAAAATGGCTGTATCTCAGCGATTCCTTGACGGATTTGGACGGGGAAAGAAGGTGGGGGCTCAGGAAAGTGTGGCCGATGAGATAAAAATATTTCAGGGGGGGGTTGTTTGCATACTACAAGTGTGTCCAGAGGTGTCCCGGGAACAAACAAATTGGCTGGGAGGGGGTGCAGCAGGAAGACCTTGGTTCTTTCTGCTTCCCCTGACCTGTATTCAGAGGGTCTGAAAAGAGCAACCTGATTGACTGAAGGGGGGGGGGAGGATGTAAGAGCTTGTGAGGGAGTTGCAGTGGCTCTTCATCATGCTACTCCCACCCTCCAGCCAATCATCTTTGGCAGTGACAGAGCAACACAAGCATATTGCTCCATTTCTGCCCACCATAACAGGGGCTTCAAGGTGAGTTATGGTCATGTAAACCTTCAGCAAAGGGGGGGGGGCTCTGACAGCACCCAATCTCCAGTTATTTTGTCTTGAAGAACTTGCTTCATGTTGTGATGTCCTGACTTCCATGTTTCCACGCCCTTCCATCACTAGCCTGAGATGTAGAGCAGAGAGCAGGGGAAATGCTGAATATTGTAAAGTCCTGATGTGTTGCCCTGAGGGAAGAAAGCAGAAGAGCCTGGTGAGCTGCTGACCACCACCCAACTCCCACAATTCCAACTGAGGTGAGTGACCCCCTCGCCTCTCCCCCAACCGCCACAAGAGGAACTGAGCAGCCATCTTGCCATGAGGGAAGGAGAGAGAGAGAGAGAGAAACTTGTTTTAAAACGAAGTATGAAAAGATCAAGTATCGTGAACATTTTTCAGTAGCATATCACTATTGTTTCATTGTATACTTTTTACTGATGGTTAGTATTTTAATAATTCTAGGTAATTTCATGCTTTGTGAGATTTGCCAGCATAGCCACTGGTTTATTATCATATCTAATTTGACCCCCAGTCAGTATTTCGGAGCTACATCTGATGCACACTTAAAAAAAAAATAGTCCTTTTGAAATAAATGGGTTTCTGAGCAAATGTGCATACTATTGAGATGTAAGTCACTTTCATGATTTTTTTCCCCCTGTGTTTACTAAGCTTGCAATATATTTCACATGCAAATAAGACATAAATCATTCTGGAGCTATAAGTAAAAACTATTTTACATATACACACAGACCGACAGAGGACCTGTGGGAAACAAACATAAAGTAGTAGATTTTTAAAAATGTTGACATCAAACCTTGACATCACATGTGGCCAAGGATGCCGTAGCAACTGCAACTGTGTTGTCAAGGAAACAGCCTTGTGCTCGGTAGGCGAGACCAATGAGGATTAAGCATTGCTATATTCTATCTAAGCCTTAGTGACCTTATCAGAGAGCACCGCATTCTATCTGGTCTGTACTGTGCAGGTATCCCTCTGTGGGAAGGAAGATATGTGCAGACAAGACAAACACCTTTGTATCATGTACCCAATTGGAAATGCTGGAGATGGATTATTCAAACAACTGACCGCTCTTCCAAGTGAGATGGATTAAGAGGCACACTTTTTGTAAGTACAACAGTGTTATGAATGACCAGTCCTCATTAAGAAAATCAATGTGGCGTGTGCATGTTTTCATTAAATGATGTGTATTTAGGAGAGTGTGGATGGTGTTGATTTTTTTAAACTGCAAATCTCGATTTTCAAAAATCATGTTTTAAAGAACTTCTTCAAACACAGTGCAGTCTGTCATGACCCGCTTTGGAATACACAGGCACCTTCTGAAATTTTGTTCAGGCTGCAGTTTTGTATCCAATTGTAATGAGAACAGGATAAAAACAGAGCACAGGAAGGCAATGGGGGCAACTAGCTCTGGTACGTTTCCTCTGATTCAGGATTTCATTCTTAAATACTGACTGGAGGAGGCTTAGAGCATATGAGGTGCTGGAATAAGCTCCTGCTGGTACAAGTTTAGTTCATCAGGAAACTGTCAGATGTTTTTGGTGAAGAGGCACTGAAATGCAAAACCTAACAATTACATTCTAGCAAGCATAGAAAAGGAGCATATGTTGTACTAAGAAGTGTGAGAATCCGCCAAGACAACAGTTGAACAAAGTTGTTCTGGTACTAAAATACCTAAGCAAATACCTAAGCATTAGCATTGACTTTCCTGGTGTTACTATTTTGTTTTCTTTCTTGCTTCAAAAGGAAAGGTGTCTGCTCCATTTTGTTTGGGAGTGGAAAAAGTTCAGCATTGATGTATACCTTGTTCTATTTTGTAGCTTTGTGGTGTGAGTGATGGTTATGGAGCCCTGGAATTACTCGAGTGTCTCATAATATTCATAAGATTCTTAGCATCAGAAAGGAATCTGCAATTGTTCAGACCATCCATCTTATACTCCCCCCCCCCTGTAACTCATGTAAAAACTCGTGTGTTTACAGCTGGAGATGTTAGCAAGTTATCTGTAGATAATAAATCCAACCACACTTTTATGGGCTTCACGATCCTCCAGCAATGCTATCATTTTGATATAAATAATGTATTTGATATAAAAGGTGGGAAATGATAGTCTGCAAGCCAAGACAAAAGCTGTGAAATCAATACCAGAGCAGCTGATTATGATGAGAACATAATGGTGCACAATCTAGAAAGAGTTGAACTCTTTAAATCCCATTGATTTCAATGGGAAAGTTAAGCTCCATTGAAACTGATGGACTGCAAAGTGCTTAAGGTTGGCTGGGTCATGTCTATAATGATTTGTCATAATGCTGGTTACTTTCTTATTAATTTCAACTGAAATTAAGCATGCCCTTGCACTAATGATCATGAAACAAAATTAAATTGTTGGTTATTTTAAGAGGAACTAGTTTCTATGGCATTTCTACCATTTTTACGTGAAGAACCATCCCCCCCCATTACAAGTACACAGTGATCTGGTTCAGATCTAACAATAAATCATAATTTGTCCAGAGAACAAGCTGTGATGAGGCTTCCCTTCCTTCTCTTCTTCCTTCATATGCAAAGGGAGAAAGATATCTTCCACTTTCACGTTCATTCACACTACAGTTAGATCACAAGTGAGGATATTAAACCAGGATCAAATTATGATTTAATATCCTGATTTGTTACGAACTCTCATGTAGATAAATCACAGTTTCCTGAATTTGGAGTGGACAGACTTCGTAAACTGTAAATCATGAGATGAAGTGTTCAGTCTTCTTCCTCTGCACATGAATAAAGAGGAGAGGAGTGCATGAAAATGAAACTCATTGTGGCTTGTTCACTATAAACTAACAGCGCAATCTTAAGGAATCCCAGCGCTGGTGCTGCGGCCCCAGCACTGGTGCTAGGTGTCGCGAATGCACCGTAAAGCGTGTTGTGACTACTCAGGAGGAAGCAACTCCAGTGAGAAGACCTGCACTGTCTCGCTGGCGCTGGATCCCGGATCTCCATGCACTGGAGCAGGTAAGGCCACTCCAAGCAGTGTGGGGGTTGGGGGAGGATGGAGAGGAGGTGGATCAGGCCTGGGAGGGGGGTGGGATCGGCATCTTCGTCGGACGCCATATTATCCTATCCACCCTCCCAGGCCTTGAGGCCTGACTGTAGCCCAATTACACAGGCTGGGGCTTTACCAGGAGTAAGCGGACATGTGCCTGCTTACCCCGAGGAGAAAGTCCAGCCTACCCCTCTCCAGCACACAATACAGCGTGGTGTATACACTGCGCTGGTGCTGGATAGGATTGGGCTGTAAATCTTGATTTAAATGATCATTTGAACTCGTAATGTTCCTGAATCTATGTGCTTAATACATAGACTTACCAGATCTCCAACCGGGACAGAGTGCTAGACCTTTAGGAGAAGGAATGTGGGCAGGTGTAGCTTGTTAAACCTTAGAGCACAATCCTAGGCATGTCTACTCAGAAGCAAGCCCCACTGAACACAATGGGGCTTGCTTCTGAGTAGACATGCCTAGGATTCTGCTCTAAAGTTTAACAAGCTACACCTGCCCACATTCCTTCTCCTAAAGGTCTAGCACTCTGTCCCGGTTGGAGATCTGGTAAGCCTATTAATACATGTTAACTTGCCCCATGCCAGATATAGTCCCTGGGCATTTACTTCAAACAAGTATCCCATTTGTGGTATGAGAAACCCAACACCCTCCCTTCCCTCTGGTTTGGGTCATGTGGAGAGTGAGTCTGTCTTCCAGTAACCTGTGCGGTTGTAGTTACTTTTGGGGATTAGCTCCCGTTTATTTGGTTTCTTTTAGCACAGTGGCTGACTTGTACGTTACTGGCTGGTTGTAGGGGAATATGTATATCACATACGGTAGTGTTTACTTAGGCCTGCTTAACTGCTTTGTCTGCCCTCGGGTGTTTTACTTTTATCAGTTAATTATCATCCTCCTAACCTCAGAAGCTTTCAATTTCCCCTCATCACATTAGCAATTTGCTTAGCGTGAATGCCAAGGTTTTCTCTACCTAATGTAGTGTGTCTTCGGACCGGGCTGGGTAACATCGTCCCACTGCATGTGGGCTTGCCTGATGATGCTCAATGGAATTTGAGCGAAATGTTGCTTTTAAATATACAGGTTGTAAGGTTTTACTTGAGATTTTAATGCTGAGATACATTATGTTTTAATAATATAATTTTTTTTCATGTGAATGAACTTGTGTTGCCTGTGCTTATCTTTTTAAAAACTTTTTTGCCATGGCTTTTTACCCGTGTAATTTAAGTTGTTCTAAGATTGTTGCTGGCCATGAAAATTTTAAATCATATTT
The DNA here is from genome assembly GCA_026170595.1 of Plestiodon gilberti rubricaudatus. Taxonomy (NCBI): domain Eukaryota; kingdom Metazoa; phylum Chordata; class Lepidosauria; order Squamata; family Scincidae; genus Plestiodon; species Plestiodon gilberti. Next base: position 17,288,575 of record JANXHW010000002.1, on the reverse strand, counting down.
GATCTTCCCAAATGTTTACATTAAAAACATGTAATTCAAACAAAGGAAACATGTAATTCAAACAAAGGTTTAATTCAAACAAAGGAAAAGGGTGAGATATGTGTGGAGTACCACATCAAAATCAATGGGAAAAAGAAGACAGAGTCTCAAAGAGGTGCTTAGAACAAAAGGCGTTTATTCATAAATGTGCAAGCTCTTTTGTGACTCGCACATGGTGGAGTCTATTGCTAGCATCACAAACTCCTTTTTTAGTGCCCTTAATGAAGATTGAGACCAAACCACGCTGGGCATATATGTGCACATCTGAATAAAGAATACCTGTGTTCCTGTGCACCTGATTGACAACACAATCCAGCGCAGGGTGTCATGAAAGTGCTGTAAGGCACTTTCACAGCACTCCACGAGTAAGGACCACCGGCGCAGCGGCCGGCGACCCTTACCCCAGCTCCTACTTGGCTCCGCGCCTGCCGGACTGGGTACGTCCAGCACCAGCTGGGGCAGGGGTGGGGAGAGGGTGGACCAGGTGGTGAGAGAGGGCGGCTATTGGCCGCCTGGGCCTGGAGAGGGTGGTGATATTGGCGGTGAGATATGCCGATATCCAAAGCCCTCTGCAGGCCCGGCCCGGCCTTAGATGGAGGGCCCATTGGGCCTCCAGCCACTTATATTCAGGGAAGGGGACAATCGTCCCCTTCCCTCAAGGTGCACCTGGGCTGGTCCGGGGCAGCCTGGGACCTGAATAGGCTACTGTGGCCGGCCCTTTAGGCTGGCCACCGTATCTTACACAGGATTGGGCTAACCGGCTTTGCCTTGTTTTTTCTCTATGAGGTTTAATTTGGTCAAAAGGTTTGAAAATATTTATTAAACCAGGAGGGTACCTGCCTTGTTTTGCTAACTGAACATAAACAATAATAGACCATTTTTGTCTTTTCGTGTATGGAAGGCCTCCAGGCAATGACCATGCTGGATCTGAAGGGCACAAACTGCATAAAATCATAATTAGTGAAAAGCCTCATCTGCTTTCTGCAACTCTATGGAATATTGTCTCTTTCTGAGATGAAAACTTTGCATATTTAAAGTGCCGACAAATGCCAAGAACATTGTTTTGTAGCTTCTCATTTAATCTGGCATAGTCTTTATGCATGCTTTCTTCATAACATACTTCTGCAACATTTGGCTTGAGATTGTAAGCACATTTACTTGGCAGTACATTTCGCTGAAATCAATATACAGGAAGTCTTTTAAAGTTGTTGATAGATTCTTCTTGGAAACTGTAACTTTAAGCAAAACGATGTATAATGAAACCAATTTTACCATAGGCTAATTGATAAATGTAAACGTTCCCATGGTGTTTTCCCATCAACTTTAAACGGAACAACTTTTAAGTGAGGACTTACTGTACCAGTAGTTTCAATATAAATGTATTCAGGATGTGAAAACCAGAGTCTTCTGTTTGATTTGAACCCCCAAATCACAGGGACTTTTACTATTTGGCAAGTTCTGTTGCTTTATATAATTTCCTCACATGAAATTTTATTACAGATAGACTACATTTTCACCCATGTAAATGGGTGTATGGATACCTAAATGCCTTTCAAAGTAATATGTAACCTTAATTCTATTCTTTAAATAAACCATTCTATTATTACAGGCTTGTGTCTGTGTGAGCACAAGGGACCAGACATGAGAGGCAAATGGGGATAATTTAGGGCTGATCCGTGTTAACGTTCAGGCAAAGGGGGACTTGGGGAAGTGAAAATGTTCACACACACACCCTTGCTTTCCTCTGATTCTACTGTTCTCCTAAACATGTGCTCTGGGTCCAGGAGCAAAAACTCTATAAGGGCCCCCCATGGCATCTCACACCCATTCACATTGGGTACTATCAGTCCCACCAGTACCGAAAGTTCAGGACTTAGTCTAGCCTGGTGGGCCTTCTTGTCAGTGGTGTCGCTTCAGGTGGGGCGGAGCTCTAAGTTCCGCCGCGTTCTGACCCACCGTTACACACCCGCACGAGGAGGCCCCGCCCCTTCTCCTTCGGAACCTTTCAGGGCTGCGAAGGCAGGAGACTCCTGCACGTTGCCTTCAAAGCCCTGAAAGGCTCCGAAGGCGAGGGGGTGGGGCCGCCTCGTGCGGGCGTGTAACGTGGGGGTCGAAGTGCGGCGGAACTTAGAGCTCCACCCCACCTGGAGCGACGCCACTGCCTCTTGTGGGTGTGAACCCTTGGCCAGCACCCCACTTGGCTGACCTCTATCGCTACCCCCTCTCTGACTGAGAGCACAATCCTATCCTTCAGAAACCCCACCGATGCAGGGTGCAAATGGCAGCCGCTGCATCCTGTGCGGGGGGGGGGGAGACCGGGAGACTTCTGCAGGGAAAGGGGATGTTTAATCCCCTTACTCCTGTGTAAGCCTCATGGACCACAATACGCTGGAGGTGGTACTCGGCCAGGAAGAGGTTGAGAACCCCTGGTACAAAACCTACACTTTGTAAATTGGTAAAAACATCATTCCCAGTGTAATTACCAAGACGTCCGTGGATGAAATGTTGAAAAGCCAACTCTTCCTGAACATCATCTAGCTACAGACCACCGCATTTTGTTTGATCATACCCAGCTACTCTCCAAAGAGGAACATCAACAAGTGTGGGTGTTCTATGAAGCGACTGAGCTTCAAAAACACTCTGGAACACTAAATCGCAAAGAAGAAACCTAAGTTTAAGCTCCGCATGGATTCCAGTACAGTACTTAAAAATACTAAAATAATGGGCGTTAACAACTTGGAGATGTCAAAACACGATAATTCTCGTGTCTCCTTTAAGGGAGAAGTCTTGGAACAACAAGAACCTACTTGAGGGGTTATGATGATAGTTTCCACCTTCCTAGGTATTACAGACTGGTTGTGGGCCAGTCTTTCCTTTAAGAATGCTCTGCACAATTCCGAGTGAAACATCAGGAAGAGCCAGTTTCCTCCGCAGTGTCTCCCCCCCCCCTTGTGTTATTTGATAACTTTTGAACTAGATGCTGCATGTACCACTTTCTGGCCACCTGGTCTGGTGATGTCTAAGCAACGCAGTGAGAAAGCTAGTACAGTTGGCCCTCGTTATCCTTGGGGATCTGTTCCAGGAACCCCTGCGGATAACAAAATCTACGGGTAATGAAACCTGTGGGGGGAATTCTGAAAAACCGGGAGTGCCTTTCAGAAGCCTCTGGGAGGCCTTCTGAGGTGTGCGGAAGCTGCGCACAACCTCCCCGCGTCTCAGAAGGCCTCTCGGAAGCTTCTGAAGGGCACATTCAGTTTCCCGGAAAAACCAGAAGTGCCTTTTCTTCCGTGGGTTATTCAAATTAGTGGGTTTGAGCTGACTGTAGCTCCTTATAATAACCATCAATCTGGTTGCCAGAGTGGCTGGTTCAAGACCCCACACTGATGCTTTCTTTACACACCCATGTATTTGAATGGGGTGTGCACAGGTAAATATCGTGGTGGGTTGGCTTGTGCTCTGGGATTGTAATTGTGTCATAGCATCCACCAACGTCCACAAGCTGACGTAGACAGAATTCAACATAGGACTGCATAACACAGATGATATTGAATGAAACAATCTTGCCAATAAGCCTTTAACTGTGGAGAAATCTCAGTTCTTCCAACTGCATATCCTGGCTGCTTGCTACCACTGCTCTTTCCAGCACCATTCAGAAGCACCCTTGATAAAGGCTAGTTACTTCTGATTGTACAGACATAGGCATGAGATGAAAATCGAGTCCTCCTCATTTGTAAATCCAGAAGTAGAGAGAGCCCTTTATCGATTGAGTTGTGCTGCTGGGCAAATGGCAAAATCTACGCTTGATTTCATGTGCAATCCATTGTTTCTTTCCAAGGACTTCTCTTGTGCCACTTGTGTTGGGATTCTTTTTCTTCTGCTGGAAAATACGGCAGATAAGGCCCCTTTAAGAGCGCCAGCATATGGAGCAGCTGTTGCCAAGTCAGTGTTGCTTTTGCTGTGTGGGCTGAACTTTGAGCAGGGCTGATCTCTGTCCCTCAAGCATCTTGTTTGCTGTCTGTACTGTTTTTTGCATATCATCACTCAGTTGACAGGATGGTATGGATTAGTCTCCTGGGTGATTGCGCTTCATTTGCAAACCAGTCCTGTTTATCTATTACTGCTTTTTTTCTATGAGCTAAACAATGATATTTGCCTCTTGTATAACTACAGGAGGTACAACTACCCGGGCATTTCCAATATTGTGCAGAATTGGTGGAAGTAAAAAAAAAAAAAAAAGTCCTCTTACTTCTGGAAGTCCTGCCCTTATCTGACCAAGCAGAACATTCTTTTTACGGCAGTTTGTTTGCCAGTGAGTTAGGGCAATGCTGTCAGGGCTGAGCTACAAGTGATACTGCTAGCTGCATGGCGCATTAGTTGCACAGCAGCCACAACTCTGGGGAGTGCAGCAAAGCAGTGGGGTGTGTATGTGCTCAATTCTTTTTACCATTCTCACTACGATTCAGTCTGTTTCAGTCAATCACCGCTTTTCGAATGGTTTTGCTCTCATATTTTTTCTCTCTGACCTGCTTTTGTAATATGCTCAAAGCCCTTTGATTGGTTTACTGGTTACTGTTCATCCTGTTGGCATTTTGGTATTTTTTTTTAATAGTTCTTAATTCCTGTGTGCTGTTTTGAGCTCTTCCTTGAAGTGGAAAGGCAGGTTATAAGTTTACAAAACTAATAATAAAAATATACCAAACAGGCTGCACAAAAGGGTTTTACCGGAAAACGTAGAAAACCGACAGATTCACATGGAACTTACAATAGATGAAGGGGGGTATTGGCCATGAGAGGTAAGCAAAAAGGATTCACCTTGAAATGGATCAGGGATAAAGGATACTGTCATATTCCTATACAACTATCCCCCCCCCCGTCCCCGTCCCCGTCCCCCGCATATCTGGTATAGTGGCTTTGATCCTACTTGTTATTTCCATGCCTAACCCTTTCATTGCTAGCCATTTTTCTTCTGGATCGCCCCCCAGCTGCTTTCCCTCCATGAGTTTCTAGACCTGTGTTCTGGAGAGAAACGAGTTCACTGGTGACGGTTAAAAACAACAACAACAGCTTCAGGATGGTCAGAAGCTTCAAGGGAAAAGCATCTGGTAGGGGAAAGGTTTAGCAGCCCCCCCCACCGCCTCTTTCCTGCTACAAAGCACATCACCCCCAAATAATGTGCAGCTGTAGGATAACGTCTAGTTGGGTCCTGAGGCAGCCGGCTCAGGTGTGGTGTTTGTACGGAGTGGCAGATGTGGACAGCTCTCCCAAAGTGCTGCCTCTTCTCCTTTGGCCGAGAATGGGAGGATGAATGAAAGCACCAAGATTTCCATCTGCAGCCACAGTTGCAGGATGGATGAGGACACCGTTGCATAAGGCCTGGGCAGCAGCTGTTTTATTTCAAGATGCTGGTGATTAGGACAAACATGCCTCATCTTTTTGCTGCTCGGCAGTGGATCCGGTTGTGAGACTTGGCTTTGCTCTCTCCCATCCAGCTGCTTTCGTTCCTGCCTATATACCCTGGCTGACCCCTCGCACCATCAGTCTACGCCACTTTGGCCTGTTTTTTTGTCTCCATGCCATACAGTCTTGCACAGAGCCTTCCATGACTCACTTTCCCACACTTAAGGTCTTGCAAAGTCTGCCACAGGCACCTGAAGTTAGGAACCTGGAGATCAGTCTTTGGTTCTTCCGCCCTCCATCATTTCCAGCAGATGTCCTAACTGAAGTACCAGAGGTGAAAGGAGATGGGGCTTGATGTCAGTCCCATAAGAGTTGCCTGGCTACGGGGAACTGTCTGGACGCATCTCATGCTGCAGCATTGCTGGAGCTAAGTGAGTGTGTGGACCAGATCTCAACCCTTTGGAAGCTTCATACAAAGGTAACGGAGGGCCCGATCCTATACTTACCACACATCCTTGCTTCCTCCCCTCCGCTGACTGCCGTAAAGCAGTCAGCACCAGTCACAAAAGGTGCTCCAATAGTGTTCTACTTACCATGCTGCCAGCAACGCAATGGGACGGCCTGCATCTTCCCGTCTGCGAGGACGCTTCTCCCGCTAATTGCTGATGACTGTAAGTCAGCGGGAGAGGCGGGAGGAGTGGCAGGATGGCAGAACAGGGCAGGGAGAGGGCGGAACGGGGTGAAATGGGGCTGGGAGAAGGCAGCAGTGGGGGTGGGGGATAGGCAGTTAGGGGGTGGGGGATAGGCAGGCCTGGGAGGGGATGGGATCAGTGCCGCCAGCACCACCAATATCCTATCCCCCTTCCTGGACTGGATCCTGCAGCGCTGGTCCACACAGACCTGCACCAGCTATTTAGCTGTTTCAGGTCCGAATAGACCCGTTAATTGACCCCAGTTGATCAGTCGGGGCAGCTTCTCTTTATAATCTTGCCGGTTGGTTTGCAGGTCTCTTAGCATCTCACGTGCCTGTGTGTTTTTACTACCTGAGGATGTTCGGTATATTTCAAACGAAACGTTGTTTTAATTGTTTTTAAACTGTTTTTAAACATAAAGCTTTCCGTTTTTAGCTCATGGCTTTTTATCCCGTAACTGATGTTCAGTCCCTGTAGACTCGTCCACGCCGCAGAGGCTTACCCCTGGTAAGGGAATGTTTGTCCCCTTACCAAGAGGAGATCTCCCGGACTGCCCCTCTACCATGGGATGCAGTGGTCACCATTTTGGTGGTGCTGCATCGACGAGGGAGTAGTGGATAGGATTGGGTGGCTGTCAATAAATTAATACAGTACATATTTTAAAAGAAATAGAAGAACTGGCTTGCTGGATCAGACCAACATCCATCGAGTGCACCATGCTGTTTCTGACAACAGCAGCTGGAAGCCCACTAGTAGGTCATGCACAAACCCCGATGATCATGTCTTGTAGTTGGTCCCCAACATCTGATAATCACAGGTAAACTGCTCTGAACATGGAGGTTCCATTCAGCCACCATAGAGAATAGCCACTAATAGTTACCAGTCCTGTATGAATTGATCAAATCATTTTAATTTTCAAAGACATCGAAGTTAACGACCACCACCTGGAGGTAGTGAATTTCGTTAACGTGCATTATGGGAAGGGAGTACTTCCTTCTCTCTCTCTCTCTCTCTCTCTCTCTCTCACACACACACACACACACACACACACACACACACACACACACACACACACACACACACACACACACACACACCATATTGTTAACGATAAGCCTCTATCCCGTACCCCTCTCCAATTAAGGTAAAATAATGTCCCCATGTGCCCCCCTGGTCATTCTCTTACCTTAATTATGAATGAATGAATGAATGAATGAAACCTTTATTGGCATAAAGACAAACATACATAAAATATAAATAACAAGCAAGCAAACAATATCATAAAGCACAGACTAATCCAACACATAAAACAATATCTAAGGCAGTCAAAATAGGTGGATACAACAACAACTGCAAAGGAGCATCTAGATATTAAGATATATTAAGGATTCCAACCGCCATCTATAACCAAATTAATCTGCGTCATATGAAGGTGAGATCACTTTGACGTTTTATTAATAAATCCAGATAGTTTGCTACCTTAATTAGCTGCTCCATGTCTTCCTTTAACAGACGCTATAAGCAACACACCGGGGGCCGTGTGGCTGCTGTAGAGGGGGCCGCGGAAGGGGCGTTCAGCCTATTGGTCCGGCCCTCCACAACAGTCCCAGTTTCTCATGTGGCCCCTTAGGAAAATTAATTGCCCACCCCTGATCTAGATCATGACAACAGGTTTGGAGCCCAGGCTGGGTCCCCTGGTGTGCCTTTACGCTTCCCGTCTCTACTGCGCACACAGAGCAGTTGCTGGATTGGGGTGCGGAGTTTTTTTTCCAGCCCTCAAATATTTACTTTTAACAGCCTCCTGAAGCACAAGAAGGAAACAATAAGTGCAGGAAAAGGAAGCTCAGGTCAGCAAGAAAAACCTAAAGGCCATCTGAGAAAAATCTCTAGCTCAACTTTGCATGAACAACATATGTCCAATTATATCCAAAGAGCTGCTCTTGAAGCAAAAGAACTGCGGAACATATAATTGCATGCACTGGCTAAATAATGTCTGATTGTTACCATAATGAAGAATCCATCATTTCTTTTCCACTTCTGTGGAGGGTCCGTAATTAAGCTGGTCTGCCAAATGTTTCAATTTATGCACCGTTCAAAGAAAATTATATACAGCGTTCAATAAGGAAATTGCGGTGTTTTGTTGCTGTTGTTTTTAATTTTGCCCCTGGCAGATTTCTTAATAGAAAGCAAAAGTAGTTTTTTCTTCTTCAAAAGAAGCTGGAATGTATAAATGGTTTCAGGACACATAACAAAACTAACCGTAATCATTCATGTCATACCCTGATTATATCGAACTTCTTTAGCACTTTAATTATTTTTCTCCTAATTGTGCCTTCTTTTCACAGGTATTTACGTCATTTGATCCTGCCTACCCCAGTTCAGCAGTAAAGCTGCAAGCTGTAAGTATTACTTTCTTTAAACTTCCTGGAGGCTGCTGTCAAAAGTTAAACAAAGCACAATCATAACCATGAAATAATTAAATCTCTGTGAAATTGTAGCCGCTCTATTGAGTTGCAGAATATTTTTAAGGCATTTATTCCCTTGCATATGTACGTCCTCCCCATGATGGCTGTCCAGAGCCTGAAGGCGCCATACAGCCATCATGGTGAGGTGTATGTATACAAGGGATGTCACTTGCTAGAGCAGGGGTGGGCAATTAATTTTCCTAAGGGGCCACATGAGAAACTGGAACTGTTGTGGAGGGCCAGACCAATAGGCTGAACACTCCCTCTGCAGCGCCCGCACACCTCCACGGCCATTCTCTTACCTTCATTAGCTGCACTGTGTCTTCCTGGCAACAGGCGCTATAAGCAGCAACATGCTGCTTCTAGCGTCTGTTAAAGGAAGACACGGAACAGCTAATGAAGGTAAGAGGGGGGCTAACTGGGGGGGCACACAAGGGGGCATTATTTTACCTTAATTAGCTGTTCCATATCTTCCTTTAAACCTCATGCGTTCCTTTCAGAGACAGCCAAAGGGGTTAATGTGGCCTTGGGGCCATACAATGGCCAGGTCTGGGCTAGAGGGTTACAGTAGGCAAGGCATTGTCCAGGAGGCACCTTCTTGGCCACTGTGTGGGAAGTCCAATGCTGAGCTAGATGGACCCTGTGTCTGATCTGGCAAGGCTACTCTTATGCTCTTATGCTGACATTGTGGACCCGTTCAGTTGCAAAGGCAATCATGGATACCGAGTACAGGCACAAATGCCTTGTCCTTTGGGCTCCTGGACACCTGTTGATAACACAAAGGCTCGATTGTCTGACTTGGATCCATTCACAAGCATTGCACGTGCAAATGTGACTGATTTCCGTCACTGTAAAAGGGAGTGGTGTAGTTGCAAAAAAAAAATAGATGCACATTCTGTGGTGTGGAGAGGGCCAAATGTTGCAATATGACCTCTGTGTGATCAGCAACAGCTGGCAACACTGACGATGGCGTAGGTGTGCTGTGTTTATGAACGCTACTTGTATGAACCAGTCCCAGGAATAGAAAAGGACAAAGCATAAGTCATTCATCTGGTACTTACAGCTTGATGTTCTTGGAAGCAATTTGCTCAGTACTCCAGTATTCACACTTAGAGCTGTTTTTTGTTTGCAGTTCCAAATGGTGTCACTCCAAAGTTGTCTGAGTTGCATCATGATCATAGACTGGTCACATATGCATGCCCGTTATTTGAAATTGACTGTCCATTGCTTTATTCCTCAACAGTGGATAGCCGACACCTGTGAACTGATTCCATTGAAAGGTATTGGGGTCGGGGTGATGTGCGGCCTAAGGAAAGTTCTATCTGTGGTGCTTGCCCTATAAATGGCTGTTTCACACATGCCTGTCATCATTTGATCTTTCAACCATCAAGTAGTGAACATGAATATACGAACCGACAGTTAGTAATAGTGAGAGAGTGCTGGCCAGATGTCTTTTGTAAGGGAGTTAAAAGCTAGGATGACAGGTGAATGTTCTTTAATGGCCAGTTGACGTTTCAGACAGCCCAATCCTATCCTGGGCTGGCCCAGAGTGTGCTGTGGCGCTGGTGCAACCTTCACTGCACACTGTGGGCCAGCTAGGGACCAGGCAGCAATGGAGGGGTAAGTAAAAAACATTGAGCCCAATCCTACCCTTTCCACCCTGCTGGTGCAGCTGCACCAAAACCAGGTGCTCTGTATCCAGTGAGGTGGGGGTGGATTTAAATCCCCTTCAGAAGCGTCGCGGGGGTTGGTGCGGTGGTGCGGTGGGCCCCAGGGTGTAGGATGTACCTGGAGTTCTTCTGGCGCTGTCCTCGCCGTTTTCGCCGAGCGTGGGTTGGGCCCTCCTGCCCTCCCTGGCTCCGTACGGCTCTGAAATGGCCTTGAAAACGGAGCGGGGGGCGTGGTCGGAGCCGCGTGACATCACGCCTGGCGTCACGTGGGAGCATAGCGCCGGCAAACCCTACCACGTGGGGGCGCACCGTCGTCTCTGATCCCCTTACACCTCCATAAGCCTCCCGCTCTGCAATGGGTATCCTCGGACCTGCAGCAGCTCTCTAGCTGGCGCAAGTCCAAGGAGAGAAAGGGAGTGAGGAGGCTGCCCATGCAGGGGATAGGATCCAGCATGCACCATTGCCGCCAGATCCACCCCTTCTTGCAGCCTCCCCGCTCCCTTTCCTTCCCCTCCCTGACCAGTTTTGCCCCACCCCCATTCCACCCTTCCCCCACCCGCCTCCCCCAACGTCCTACCTGCCTCAGTGAGTACAGTGCACTCCTCCAGTGGGCGTGGGAAGACTCTGGACGTCCTGCTGGTGCTCGGGCAGCACGCTACTTTGTGTGCTGCCAGAATGCCTTTTGCAGCAGCCATAAAGGAGGTAGTGCTGGTAAAACACTAGTTCCACCAGCGCTACAAGTCCATAGGACAGGGCTGTTTTTTACTTACACCACCACTGCCTTGTCTCCAATGGGCCTGCTCAGATCTGCACCAGCTGTTTGACTGCTGTATCTCCAAGTGAGTCCAAGGGAGTATATCGAGCCTGGGCCAGGGACATAGGATATTGGCGCTGTCACCAATATCTGCCCCAGTCCACTTTTGAGACCCCCCCCCAGCCAGTCCCAATCCCTCCCTGTTCCTGCCCTGGAACACCCCCTCTGCCAATTTACCTGCTCTGGCTTGGGCTCTGGGGGTTGCTGTTGGTGCACTGGTGGCCCGGGCCCATGTGCTAGCGCAGCAGCTGATGTGCCAGAAGCCCAGAGTTCCATCAACATGAACTACTTAAATTCCAGCTTGAACAATGGTGCATGGATTTGGAATTGGAGCTGAAAGAAAAGCCATTGGCAGCCAAAAAGAAAGGAGAAGGACCTTGTGCTGGAGGAAGACAAAGCCTGCATGCTGCATGTTGGAGCACATCTGAAAAGGGCTTGTTTTTCCCATGCCTGCTTCTCCGCCAGTTCCTGTAGACACAAAGAACTCCCCATCTTCTGCGTGGAGAACGATGCCAAGACCTTCATAGCAAAATTGGAGCAGGCCTACATGGACTATGGGATCCCTGCAATGGACTACATGAAACACCTGATACCTTAGCTTAGTGGAGCCATGATAGAGATGAGGCCACTAAGTTGACCCAGGGGTACAGCAATCATCATCAGGGTCGTTCCTAGGGTTTGCATCACCCGGTGCGGGAGGTCAGTGCGTCACGCTCATGATGAACCTTCTCCCATGCAGTGGGCAGGGAAACGCATCATCACCCCACCCCCATGAGTCTCATTGGTCTGTTTTGAGTTAAGGAAATTCACTTTTTGTTACACAAGGAAGCTGTGTTTTCTGTTTCTGGTTATTTGGCCATATCTTCTGATAGAATACAGATATTTCAAAACGGTTTGTTTCATTGCATTCCGCATGTGATTATGCATCGAATGATATTCTGCATGCGATTATGCACCGAATGTGATTATGCAACATGATGATATTATTCGTAAGAACAAAGGTTTTCACAAGTTTGGCCACTAGTGATGTCACCCCCCCGAGGGTGTCACATGGTGCGATCCACACTCCCCGCACCAGCATAGGGACGCCACTGACCATCATGCGCTCTTCAAAAAGCAGGGCAGGCCAAGGCCAGATTGGGACTCAACCAGGACACTGCAATGTCAGGTTGAAGCATCACAAGCCCTATCCACAAGTAGCCTACTATTTGGGCCACACCTGCAAGATGTGGACGATGGACATAGGAGCTATGACCAGGAAGGAGGTTCTGGCCCTAATAAAAATTGAACAGTTTATTGAACAAATTGTGCTGGAAGAGATATGGAACCTTGTTTGACAAATGGCCTCAAATCATCCAAGGAGATAAGGGGGATAGTGGAGTACATCACCAGGGGCTGGAACACCAGCCCATTGGAGCCATGGTGTGGAGCACAGTCCACAGTCACAGTGGGATGGGCTGTCAACAAATGGGGAGGCGCCCCATCATGCCTTGTGCACAAGCTCTGTTGGGAAGCGTCACTACTGCAGAGATAAGTGGTTGCTTCCTGGCTGCAACACCCCAGAAACTGCACCACTCTGCTGGTGGAAAGCCTTCCCCAGGAAAGCACTGTCTCCTTTTCCTGCCCCTCCACCGATATTCATGAACCAGCTGATGTGATGCTGCAGGATGACATGTGAGAAGAAGGGGGAGAGACTACTAGAGCTTCCAAATGTAACTCCTGCAATGCATTTTCCATTCTTGCCACCAGAGAGCCTAATAGAGATCAAGTCCATCATTGTACACTAGCTGTTCCATTACTTCAACGTAAAGAGGACGGGACACCCTTATGGCAGAAGTGGGAGGAGAGTGGAGCGCATGGAGCAGCTGCTCCAGGCGCAGGCGGACTGTGGAGCGCCTGCTCCAGGCGCAGGCGGACCGAGGAGCACGTGGAGCAGCTGCTCCAGGCGCAGGCGGACTTACCGGTCTCGTCGGGGCGCGGTGTTTGTTGTTGTTTTGGCCCTCCTACCCTCCCTGGAGCCCAAACGGCTCCAAAAAAGCTAAGAAACCGGCGGGGGGCGGGGGTGGTGACGGCGCTGGGTGCGTCACGTCACCTAGGCCCCGCCCCCTTCCTCCGGGCACCGGGAGGCCTGGTTACGCCTGTGCCTTATGGACAGTTTCTTGGATTAGGGTTAGAGTTAATTCAGATATCTTAAATAGCTCCATGGTCCAAAGTGCCCACATGCTAATTTGCCCACATGCCACCACCGCAGGCAGGACGTGTGGTCTGATGGTTGAGCTGCCATACTGCCTGAAGAGCTAAGCAGGAATCCATGCCCTGGATGGGAGACAAGAATGCAGTTACCCATTGTGGCAGAAAGGAGTCGCTGCTGAGTTGACGAGCCCCGCAGTGGGAGTGTGTGAGAAGGTCAACTAGCAAGAACGGTGAACAGCTTGAGAATCCTGCCTGGGCTGATTGACGGTTGCTGCGGAAGCTCGAAAGGCAGGCAGCCCGAAGAGATATCTATCTAACCGCACCATGAAGGAAAACACCTGGGGAAACGGAGGGTTCTGCGAGTTCCACAGAACAATATTGTAACAACCCCATTGAAAAACGGTGGTTTGGATTAGCCTGCCTGTGTAAACCGCCTTGAATGCTGTGTAAAAACGGACAAAGGCAGTATAAATAAATAAATAAATAAATGCTAGCTATGTGCTAGCTTGCATTACAGTTTGCATTCCAGTCTGCTTCATTCTGCAATCCAGGTAAAAGTCCCTCAGTGTTACACTCATTGAAGTTCAAGTAAAAAGCACTCTATCCACATAATGGGCTCAATTCGGGGGCTCAGATGACCCCCCCGTAACCAATCCCAGAGGTGAAACATGGTTATTGCCCTCAACGTATAAAAATGACACACACACACACACACACACAAACCCTTTGTGCATTTGGCCATGTTCAGCATTGGGAGCACCTAACGCTTCATGGGAGGCCTGCTTGCCAGAACCAGGAACCTGGACAGCATGAGTAGGTTGGGTAGGGAAGTGCCCAGAGAGGGTGCTGTGTGGTTTTTTTCCTTTTGTTTTTAGCTCTTTTACTTTTATGGTTTCCTGCCAGGTCTCAGTTCCCTCGATTGGGACTGGGTCACTGTCGTGTCTACCAGACCACTTATGTTCCACTACTCCTTGGTTTTAAGGAGACCCCTCAGGTTTTGGGGCTCTCTGTTAATCTGAGAGGGATGCTTTCCCAAGGCCACCTCCTGCCTGGGCTTTCTAGTATTTGGGTAGTAACAGCAAAGACTATCTTTCCTCAGTTTCCCAGTCAAAGACCGAGGCAGGGAGAAAGTTACAGCACTAACTGCCAAGTGCTGTACCCATTTTGCCCTCCATCTTCCCTTACACCTTGGAATGACAGATGCTAGGGACAAACAGCAGAGGAGGGCTATTCCTTCATGCCCAGCTTGAGAACTTCCTAGACCTAGATCAAGGGTTTTCAACCCCTTTCCTGGCTGAGTACCACCTTTGGTGCCAATGTCCTGCTGTGTACCACCAGAGGTGACAGGTGATGATATCATCATCAGTTACTCCTGGGTTTTCAGGTTTTCGGAGGTCAGAAAACACAGGTAGGAGGTTCTGGGCGGGTGGGAGGGCCCTTCTCAGTGTTCCCAAGAGGCTCAACTAAAGACACAATAGGGCACCAAAAGCACTGCATTGGAGCAGGGTTCTGGTGGTCTGGCAATCCAAATACTACCAGCAGTGGCCAAAGTACCATTGGTTGAGAAACCCTGTCCTAGAGGCATCTAGCAGGCTATTTTTGGAACTAGGACGCTGAACTAGATGGACCTGTGATCTGATTCAGCATTTGCATAATATTTTAGAAAAAAAAAACCACTGTGAAAATTTGCAGCAATCACGTAGTTGGTGACATTTATTAACATCTAAATATGGCCCATCTGCCCCATCTGTGCTAATGAAAAAATAACACCAGGACATGATGCACAAGATTTTCTTCTCTATAATTGTTAACAGTGACTCCACATGTTACCAGAGTTCCTCGGCTGTTGCACGTCTCCTTTACCTACCTATGGATTTTTTTTCTTTGCATTTTCTTCCTTTGGGTGGTCTCTAAGGTGAAGAAGGGAGTGGACGAGTTACAAGGGCCATTACTGATGGCATTTGAGTTAAAGTGAAGGTACAGCTGACACGTCCCACCCTATTCACAAAGTCTTACTGTACTGAAATTGCATCATCTTATCTCTCTCCCCCAGTAGTTTAAAACATTTCCTCACAGATCTTATTGCCAAAGAGTACGTGCAAAGGATAAAGATCTAGAGATGAGATGAGAGATGAGATGAGAACGTGCTGGAAAAAGGAGGAGATCGCAGGAAAGAGGGGGAAGAGGTGCCAAGATCTTGAGAGGAAACTTGTAATGAAGAGTGAGAGCAATATCACCAACTACGTGATTGCTGCAAATTTTCACAGTATTTTTGTAATTACACTTTGATCTATAGATTACCATTTTTTTCAATTACTTTTGTTCACATTTTATTAACTGACTGAAAGGCATTTCAGTTAAAATTGCTCTCACTCTTCATTACAAGTTTCCTCTCAAGATCTTGGCACCTCTTTCCCCTCTTTCCTGCGATCTCCTCCTTTTTCCAGCACGTTCTCATCTCATCTCTAGATCTTTATCATTGGCGGCAGGTTGGAGGCAGGCGGATATAAGCATCCACCAGGAGTTCCCCCTGCATAAACCTCATTCCAATGAAGATGCGCCGACCCTTTCTTGACCACCTGAGAGGAAGCCTTGTCGTGACCTTGCTTCTGCTGCCTCCCACGTTCCTGTCCCTCCATCTTCCCCAACTAGGCTCTGTCTTGGGTTTCCTTTCACTGTTTCCTTAGGGTTCTCTTCCTGCTCATGGCTCTGGGCACACAGCTCTTGTTAACAGTGACAAAAAAGGATGGGGAGCGGCCCCAGAACAATCTTCTCTTCCTTCATGTTCTGGGGACATTTCTTCATTTGTGCTACTGGCATTGCAAATGAACTCCTGGGAAAATGTTGAGGTACACAGGTGTGTAGACATTTCCCTTGTTCCCTCTCGTATTATTCTCACTAGGCCTGTATGACTTGTGCCTGAAGACAGCAGGTTAGCTGTGTATTGAGGCCTGCCCGGTGCCTGATTATCCTCCTAGTGTTGCAATTCTTGTCAAGAAGTGCAATGATTGATTGAGCACAATACCTGGTTGTATTTGGCTTCGTGGCTTCCAACTTCTGCAGGCTAGTCCTACACTCTCCATTCACATTGCTTTGCCTTTTTTGTGTCGACTTTAAAAAAATAATAATTAATCAGGGTTAAAAGTACCTTTTCTCCAAAACATCTGGGTGTGATACATCACAAATGTAGTCAGATCCTTGTCCATCTGGGTCTTTTTTAATTTTATTTTTTTCTTCACATTTTTATACCGCCCTTCCTCCAAGGAGCTCAGAGTGGTGTACATATTTCCTCCTTTCCTTTTGTCCTCACAACAACCCTGTGAGGTAGGTGGGGCTGAGAGATAGTGACTGGCCCAAGGTCACCCAGGAAGCTTCGTGGCTGAGCGGGGATTTGAACCTGGATCTTCCAGGTCGAAGTCCGACTCCCAAACTGAGTGACAGTGGCTCTCTGTGGGTTCAGAGAGGAGTGTTTCCTAACCCTCTCTAGAAACCCTATCTCCCTCCTCCCAAGTAAGGCATTCAGGTATTCTGTTGCGAAGGCGCTTCTACACAGAGATAGTAGCCCTGAAGATTGTTTTGAAAGGGGGCCAGCAGCACTAAGCACCAAGCTCTGAACCCCATTTGCAAGGACAGAAGTTGCATAACACTAGCATCGCCCTTCCCTTGTTTCTTCTCTTGGCAGCTTAAGCTCATCACATGTACAACATGTCAAACGCCAACACAAACAGCACAACGAGTGCACAAGGGCTGAGGGGGACACAGAAGGCAGACAGAATGGGGATTCTGAATTGCTAAATGGTGACAGACAACCCCTTTTTCTCTCTTCAAAGGGGATTGTAAAAAGTCACCTGGAAGTGAAAGGGGAAATGAGAGTTTTGATACGGTGCAAACAAACAGCAAAGGTGATTGCGGTAGCATAGGCAAGTGGATCTCATTGGGAAGAGTGGATGCTATCATCGTAGACAGGTGAATCATCTAAAGGAGGAAAGAGACAACAAAGAGAAAGTGTCCACATTTTTTTTTCTTAGTCCCAATACCCATTATGATTTTCTAGCTTAGATGAGGGAGTGTGTGAATCATATATTTACACAGCTATTGTCTTTGATGGCAACGATTCCAGCCCCCAAACATGCTATTTTCTTTGTCGTCTGCACTTTTGGGAATGAAGGGTGCTTGTCCAGAGCACATAAAAGCATTTGCTTTGGGATTTGTGAACCTCGTCAACCGGGACTAGAACGGGTCCCATTAGAAGGTGACAATGCTTCGCCCCATGTGAGATGGAAAATACGCAAAGGTCTTCTCTTTGGGCAGTGATTAAAATTGATACACCAAGCATTTGGTATCTGATTTCTGGTATTAGTATGCATATGTAAGATCTCAAACCAGGCACTGTGGTGGCAGGACATAGGCACCTGACTCCCTGCAGCATGGCAGCAGCTCTCAGACTGATACCAGGCAGTCCACTGACTGTGGCCGTACAGCACGAGTACCCACATAAAGGCTGGCAGTGGCACCACTACTGTAGTGCTTCAACCCAGGTGACCTGAGGAACAGAGCCGGTCCAGCCATGAAGCAAATGATGCAGCTCGTGTCAGTGGAGGGGGGAGCAGCAGATTCAGGGTGCCCTTTACTCCACTGCCTCCCTGGCAGTGATCAGGAGCAGGGCCTTCTCCATGGTGGCACCATTATGGAACTGCCTCCCGGTGAAATTAAGAACTATCTATCTATGCCCTATATGCAACAAACAAACTGTATTCATGGGTTTTGAAGCCATGTAAAAATGATTTAAAATTCAATACAAACTTTTAATTAAAACTTTAAAAAAAAACTTTTTAAAAAATCTTCAGAAGTATACTACAAGAAATAGGTTGTCTGGGTGAAATAGCCATGTAAAAAAGTATATAAGCTCAGAACCTCCCCAAAACACGTAAAAAAAATTTTTCAAAGAAGCCACCAATAAAAAACGGGTACTGAGAGAATTAAAAACGGAAATCAGAAGAGTCCAGTATTTACAGAAAGACCAACGTTTCGACCTCTAAGCCGAGGTCTTTTTCAAGGTAAAATACAGCAAGGTTGCAAGGATAACACTAGAGAACGAAGTCAGAATGCTGCTTGGATATCTTCAGAAGCATTACTTTTTGTTTATTTACCATAAACTTCTTCAAATGTATTGAAATGAATTGTATTGAGGAGCCAAGGCTGGCTGCAGCAGATGTTAACAGAGTGCTGCAGTCTGAGACTGCATATAGGCTGCTCTTCAACTTTAAAAAAAAAATAAAACTCTTTTAACGATATGAGTCCCTGACATGGCTTTTGGGCGTGATGATAACAAAAGGCATCACCTTGTTCAGAGCATCCAAAAGTTTGTCTGGGTGTGTAATTACTGAAGGCACATTGTGGGGTGGTTGTTATTGTCTTGCAGACATGAGTAATTGGTGTTCTTCAGCATTCAATTGGCACACCTGTGGGCTGAGGAAAGCTACAGTAATCACTTAATATACTACTGTGTCTGATCTGCCAAAATGTGCAGTCCTCAAAAATTCACATCCTGAACATGATAATTATTTTCCATGACAATTCTCCATAAGAACCTTTATCTCTTCTATTCAATAAATACCAAGGCAAGAACTCTTTCTAGACATTGAAGAACTTTGCAAAAGAATAGAAAAGTTGCACTGTGCTGTAGAATGGAATAGTGTCTATTCTTTTCTCAAAATGTGTGGTTTTCTCTTTCAGTGTGGTTTTAATTATTAAGACTGGCAATGAACCTCCTGTAAAATTACTTAAATGGTTTCAATCATCAATAGAAAACATACAGCACAATCCTGAGGATTGCGATGGCAATGGAACGAGTGTTCCGTCGCCGGAAGCAATCGCGGACGTACCGTAAAGCATGTTCGCGACTACTCTGGAGCAAGGAAGGCCGGCGCAGAGGCCAGCCTCCCTTGCTCCCTCGCTGGAGCGCCTGTGCATCCGCCGGAGAAGGCAGGTAAGGATCTAGTAGGCACAGGGCCAGTTTGGCGGGCGAGGGAGGGGGGCCATTTGCCTAGCTGGCCCGGGAGGGGGCAGGGGAAGACCTCGGCCATATCCCTGCCCCCACTGGGCCGGCTAGGCCCTTATACGGCCTCGTCTGACTTCTGCTAGCTATTTCGCTGGCGGAAATCTGAGGAGGTTGATTCGGCCGGCCTGGAGTTACACTTGGGGAAGGGGACGAGCATCCCCTTGGATTGTGCTGACAGAGAGGTTGAAGGCTAGGTCTGTCTTGCTCCTATGAGGTTCTTTGTTTCTTTCCTTTGTACTCATCCTGTGAGGAAGGAGGTGGGCACACCAGTATGCAAGTTCAAGAAAACTGAGAATGAATAGGATGAATGTTCTTTCTTTCACTATCTTAACAGTAGAAATGGAGAACATGCAATGAATTTTATTTGTGATCATCTCAGGAGAGGCAAAGGGTAGGAGGTACAGTATTTCTTTATGCACACAGAATTCACAGCCCAATCCTACCTAACACCCCCCCCCACACACACACCAATGTGGGCATGCCAATGGAGCGTAATCTGCGTTCCGGGGGGGCGGGGCGGCAGTTGGAGAGGTCTCCTTGGGTTTGTTCACTTTCCCTGGGAAAAGCCTCTGCTTTCCCCATGGGTCTCCTTCATCCTGTGCCAGCTATTTTGCTGATGCAGAACCGAAACGTATAAGGGCAGTGGAAAGGGAGAGGGTTAGGATCTGGCTGCACACGAGTGCCACCAAACCTGCCCTCTCCCTCCCTCGTTCTGCCTCCCTCTCTGCCCCGTTCCATCCACTGCCCGCCTCCTCCGCCAGCTCACTGACACAAGCAGACGCAGTCAGCCCCACTGGTCAGCGCGCCAGGCCACCAGCGATTGTGCTGGCAGCCTTGCAGCACTCTCCAGCAGAAGTGACATTCCACTGGCATCCTCCTCCTTTCATCGGCCTGATAGGCAGCCCCTTGTAGTGTTGGCCACAGATTTATATAGCTTTTTTAAAGGATAGAATCAGAGAGACTAGTGCTGGGAATAAAGGCTGATCTACACCGCACGAATTCTGGCACATCCAGGGCGATTGCAGAGCGGTGTGCCTTCCTTTTTAACAGATCACAATACGGGAGAGCTCCACTCTCCCGAGTTCCGTTGCGTCCGGACATGGAGCAGGCTGATGTTTGGCCGCATCCGGCCAATCGGAAGAAAGTGGGGGGTGGGACGTAGAGCGACACGTTTCACCAATGGGAGGGGGGCTTTCAGCTAATTAGAACACACTTGTTTGGAGCACACCGAATCACAGGGGCCAGCATGCGACCAATCAGGTGGGACAACATGCAGGGACACTACGAGGGGAAAAAAATCTGGTTGAGCCAGAGCAGTGTCTCAGGGCGGGGCGTCCCATCCCCTATGCTCACGATGCCCAGAACGTGAATGGGTTCGCTGTAGTACGGCTTAAGGCCCATTGAACTCAGCAAGGCTTACTTCTGGGTAGAAATGCATATGCTTGTGCTGTGATTTTGTCTGTAAACTGCTTTGTGAACTTTTTGTTGAAAAGCGGAATATAAATACTGTTAATAATAATAATAATAATAAGTCTCTCAACAGATGTTAGCCATGTGATAGCTACAGAAACCCCCATGTACAAAGGCAGCATATCTATGAATACCAGATGTTGGGGGCGGGGCGGGGATATACAATAGGGGAGAGCAATCACTGAAGTTATTGTACAAGGAGTTGATAGCTGTCTTCTGGAAGCTGATTGGCCACCAGGAAGGTGGCTCTACATTATTAACGCTGCCCGGTCAGGCTGACTTGGGGCTTGGAGCAACAGGAGTCTCTGCTCATTGTTACTCCTTCTGCTGGCTGTGGTTCATCCACCTCAAGGCAGGAGCTGCTGGGTCTGCCAGGTCTTTGCACTTGAGCAAATGAGCAGGCTTGTTGTGCAATATGAAAACTCAAGGTGCTCTTTCTCCCCTGTTCTCTTTGCCATGCCTACATGAAGAATAGGTGCCGGTGCCTAACCTACAGGGCTGGCTGGCTTATGAGTTAGCTGGCTGCATAACAAGCTCTTTGGCATATTCATAGAAGAAAAACACATTTAATTATGCTTATTTTCATAATAAGGGTGTCTGCAGCTGGAAAGCTGCTTACTACAACTATTTTAACAATCTGTATTTTAACGATCTTACAGTATACAGTATTACAGTATACAGTACAGTATAAATTGGGGAACAGAAAGTAAGCAAGCATGTTTTCTTTTTCCAAGGCAAACGCAAGTTAGGGTCACACTTAACTCTTCTTTCTTTCTGTTTTTTTCCCAGAAGAGTTCTTTCTGTATTGTGGAGGGAGGGAGTTTTAAGCATCTATAGCAGTGATGGCGAACCATTTGGATTTGGTGTGTCAAAATTTTTGAAAATGCCTAACTTGACTCTGCTGGTGTGTGTCCCGCCCCCCAACTTTTAATAGTACTTTGACTATTGCTACGTTTAATAGTAATTTTGAATTGAACTGAACTGAAAACAACTATAGAACACATTGCATTTTATTTAACATCAATTAGTGACTTGTTGCTTGAATTTTACTAGATAATAATTTGAAAGGTCTGCCAAAACCCCTGCCTTAAATGTTCAACACAAGCCTGTAAAACTTTTGCAAAGATATAATGTGTGTCGGGGCCCTGGGGGAAACGCTGCCGTGTCACCCAAAATGACCTCGCATGTCACCTGTGACACGCGTGTCATAGGTTCGCCGTCAAGGATCTATAGTCTATTTTGCACATTTTGATCTAAGTATCTCCTAATCTGTTTGCTAGCAAAGGTTGCAAGGATCTTGCAAGATCTGCTTGCAAAACATTTTGATCTAAGTATCTCCTGATCTGTTTGCTAGCAAAGGTTGCAAAGATCTTGCAAGATCTGCTTGCAAAACAACATTTAATCTGAACTACCTAGGAATTCATGACACGAACTTTTGAATAGGGCCCGTGTTGAGTGGCAAGTGGTGGTGGGGACTGGCAGACTAAGGGTGCCCCTTCACTCCCGAGTCTGCTGCTGCCTCCCCCCAGCCTGTTGAGCATGGAGTCTGCTGCTGATCCCTTTCAAAAGGGACTGCACAAGGAAGGAGGAAGGGGAGGGGTAGGGGAGTGGATCACCACTGTCCATGCCCCCCCCAAACCACGTAGGCAACAGTGATCTACTTCATTCACCTCGCTGCTTCCTCATGTGGCTCCTTTAAACTTGGAGCCCAATCCTATCCTCCCCCCCCCCCCGGTGTAGCCGTACCAAAAATGGGCACACTATATCCGGGGGGGGCGGATTGAGAGGCTTCAGAAGCAAAAGGGGATTTAAATCCTCTTATACCTCTGTAAGCCTACTGCTCCGTAATAGATCTCCTGATGGAATAGATGGAAGTCTTGCCCTAATGAGGAAAATAAACAGGAGCACAAACTGTGGCAAAAGAAATGTAAAAAGATGATACGGGAGGCCAAGAAAGACTTTGAGGAACGTATGGCAGGCAACACAAAAGGGAATAATAAAAGCTTCTTCAAATATGTTAGAAGCAGGAAACCTGCCAGGGAAACGGTTGGTCCGCTGGATGGTGAGGGAGAGAAAGGGGTGATAAAAGGGGACTTGGAGACTGCAGAGAAATTAAATGAGTTCTTTGCATCTGTCTTCACGGCAGAAGACCTCGGGCAAATACCGCTGCCGGAATGGTCTCCCCTGACTAAAGAATTAAGTCAAATAGAGGTTAAAAGAGAAGACGTCTCAGACTTAATTGACAAAATAAAGATCAATCAATCACCTGGCCCGGATGGCATCCACCCAAGAGTTCTGAAGGAACTCAAGAATGAAGTTGCTGACCTCTTGACCAAAATATGCAACTTGTCCCTTAAAACGGCCACTGTGCCAGAGGATTGGAGGATAGCTAATGTCACGCCAATCTTTAAAAAAGGAAGGAGGGGGGACCCGGGAAACTACAGGCTGGTCAGCCTAACATCTGTTCTAGGGAAGATGGTGGAAAGTCTCATTAAGGATAAAATCTTAAAATACATAGAAGAACAAGCTCTGCTGAGGGAGAGTCAGCATGGCTTCTGCAAGGGGAAGTCTTGCCTCACAAACCTGTTAGAATTTTTTGAAAAGGTGAACAGGCATGTGGATGCGAGCGAACCCGTGGATATTATATATCTGGATTTTCAGAAGGCGTTTGACACAGTCCCTCATGAAAGACTCCTGAGAAAACTCCACAGTCAGGGAATAAGAGGGCAGGTCCTCTTGTGGATTAGGAACTGGTTGAAGAGCAGGAAACAGCGAGTGGGAGTCAATGGGCAATTTTCACAATGGCGAGAGGTGAAAAGCGGTGTGCCCCAAGGATCGGTCTTGGGACCGGTGCTTTTCAACTTATTCATAAATGACCTGGAGTCGGGGATAGGCAGTGAGGTGGCCAAGTTTGCGGATGACACTAAACTTTTCCGGGTGGTGAAGACCAGCAGGGATTGTGAAGAGCTCCAGAAGGATCTCTCCAAACTGGGAGAATGGGCAGCAAAATGGCAGATGCGCTTCAATGTAAGTAAGTGCAAAGTGATGCACATTGGGGCAAGAAACCAAAATTTCACATATACGCTAATGGGTTCTGAGTTGTCTGTGATGGATCAAGAGAGAGATCTTAGGGTGCTGGTGGACAGGTCGATGAAAGTGTCGACCCAGTGTGCGGCGGCTGTGAAGAAGGCCAATTCCATGCTTGGGATCATTAAAAAAGGGATTGAGAATAAAACGGCCAATATCATTCTGCCTTTGTACAAATCGATGGTAAGGCCACATCTGGAGTATTGTGTCCAGTTCTGGTCACCACACCTCAAAAGGGACATAGTTGAATTGGAAAAGGTGCAGAAAAGAGCGACCAGAATGATTCGTGGGCTGGAGCACCTCCCTTATGAGGAAAGGCTACAGCATCTGGGGCTTTTCAGCCTAGAAAAAAGGCGCCTGAGGGGGGACATGATTGAGACGTATAAAATTATGCATGGGATGGAGAGAGTGGATAGAGGGAAATTCTTCTCCCTCTCGCACAACACCAGAACCAGGGGACATGCACTAAAATTGAGTGGAGGGAGAGTTAGAACAGACAAAAGAAAATATTTCTTTACCCAGCGTGTAATTCATCTGTAGAACTCTTTGCCACAGGATGTGGTGATGGCACCTGGCCTAGATGCCTTTAAAAGGGGTTTGGACAGATTCATGGAGGAAAAGACCATCACAGGTTACAAGCCATAAGCAACCTCCTGGTTTTAGAAGTAGGTTTTCTCTGTGCCAGGTGCAGGGGAGTGGCAGCAGGAAACAGGAATTTATCTTGTTGGCTGTGTGCTCCCTGAGGCATCTGGTGGGGCCACTGTGTGATACAGGAAGCTGGACTAGATGGGCTTTTGGCCTGATCCAGCAGGGCTCTTCTTATGTTCTTATTTTATGTTCCTCAGACCCACGCTAGTGATTTCACTAGTGCAAGTCCAAGGAGAGAAAGAGGGCAGGGAAGCTGCAGGCAGGACCGGCTTTAAGCCAATTGGACAAATTGCTCCCAAATGGGCCCCATGCCTAAAGGCCCCCGCGCTAGGGTGGCGTTGTAACTTCTTTCTTTTCAAAAAGGTAAACTACACATTTTGATTGTTTACTTGTAGGACTTACTAGTATGCACACGTTTTGTTTGCTTTCCATTCTACCATAGAGATATAAAGTCTATAATAAATTCTATTTATATGTCTAATATTCTACAGACCTTGACTGTGAACCTGGGGCCCCGCAAAAAATGTTTCCAATTGGACCTCGCTGTTCCTAAGGATGGCTCTGGCTGCAGAAAAGGGAGATAGGATCTGGCACACGCATTCGCTACCAGAACCACCTCCTCTCACAGCCTCCCCACCCCCTGTTACGCCCCCTCTCTGCCCAGTTTCACCCCTCCCACCTCTCACGCTGGCTTAACTGCCCAGCGGGTGGCAAGAGAGGCGACGACACGTGCAGGAAGACTCCAGCCTTCCCACCGGCATCCTGGCAACACGCTACTGAGCACACTGCCATAAGTGCTTTATGGCGCTTTTGCAGAAGTTAGCGCTGGCTCATTCTGCCAGCGCTCATTCCACTAGCGCTAAAACCCAAGAGGATTGGGCTGTTTAGGAAGGAGAGAGGTGAGGAGGTGTGGGAAGCAGGAGGGAAAAGTGAGGTTACAGGACGACTGCAGCAGGCAGGGAAAGTCCAACTGGATCTGCTGCCTGATACCACCCTTCGCCCACCACTGCTGCCGCCACCACTGGCAAAAAGCCAGAAACAAGCACACAAACAAAAAAGCAGTCACTTACCTCACCCCTTCTTTGCAGCTCCTTTAAATAAAGCAGAAAGTGTTTTGCCAAAAAGGATCATGCAGGAAAGAGCAAGGTGACCGTGGGTTTTTTCTGTTTGTTTCTGTTTTTTGTGGGGTGCGTTGCACAGCTGGGGTAGCAGCAGTGGGGTGACAACAGGCAGCAGGCAGCACGGTAGGGGCTCTCCCTGCCTGCAGTCCTTGGGTACCTTTACTTTTTCCTTTCTGCCAGGATCCACATAACTGAAACTAATACTAAGAGCACAATCCCGTCTAACTTTTTAACGGCGGAGCACGCGCTCCGCCGTTCGAAAGTGTCACAAACGTGTCAGAAAGCACGTTTGCAACTACTTCTGAGTAAAGGGTGCCAGCGCGGAGGCTGGCAGTCATTCCGGCACTGGATCGACCCAGCCGTCGCTGGGGAAGGTAAGGCATTCGTCGGCGGGTGCAAGGGCAGTCCGAGTGGCGAGGGAGGGCGGAGGTTTGCCGAGCTGGCCTGGGGGCGGGCGGGGATGGTGGCCTCCACACCCCCATCCTGTTCCCAGGCCAGCACGGCCATTACAAGGCCGCCTTGGACTTACGCCAGCTCAAGAGGATCTTTAGGCAGGATCGCGCTGTGAAATAGACAAAGAGGCGATTAAGAAAAACAAGGCTGAAATTGGGAGTGAACCATGGGAAATTCGATCAAGCTATTCTCTGGCCACCGCACGCTGGTTATCACTCCTCAAAGAGATCATCTTTAAAATCTGCTCGTAGTGATGCACTTTGCTCCAAAAGTTCCAAAGGGAAAGACACCTTTAAATGGTTTGAGTTCTGTGCCCTTGTGTCAGAGAAATATGACCCAGAAGCCTATATTTTATGAAGCAGGATCTTAAGGAAGTAGGTCATGACAATTATTCTGATAAACCAGAACTTTGTGCCATATTCTGAGGACAGATGGATATAGCAATAACAAGATTAGCTGCTTTTTCAGCATCTGCTATAGTAAGAGCTTAACACACAGAATATCTGTCATCCCACAAAACAGCCTAATAATTCTCAAGCCAGTTGAAAAGGGCCTAGATCAGAGGTGGCCAGCTTTCCACCATTAGGGCTTCTGTGTTCTTAAGAATTGTGCAGAAGACAGACTCTTGGCAGCTGCAAGTGCTGATGGTGCTGCTAAAGCAGCTGCACCTGCTGAAATGCCCTCACCTATACTACTATTTAAAGGGCCAGCGTTCATATTGAAAGGTTGGTCGCCACTGGCCTAGATGGTATCCAAGTAATCATCAACAATATTCTGTTTTAATGGTCCCATTGTAGTGCACATGCTTAAAAAAAAAAGCAGTGTCGTCGTTGCACAACCATATGGCTCCTTTAGGGCTATGAGAATAGTGAAGTTCAGAACAGCCTTCTTCATGAGCACAATTCTCAGCATCAGTCGTATACAAATTTAATTTAGAGGAGATCTCCTGGCAACATTCCAGTTCATTAAAGCCAGATGGGAGTAAAACCAATAAGAATCCCATTCAGGGTCAGACCATGACAAGGAAGAAGTACTAAATGAAGCAATTGACTTAATCCTGGAATAGAAATGACCAGAAATGGTCAGCCCACTGGCATCGACGAAGGGAAGCGCGCGGGGCGGGCCACCCGGGAGCGACGCGCACACAAGGGTGACGCGCGTCCCCCTCGGTACTCACAGTTAGTCGCTGGAGGTGGGCCTGCCCGCCCACCCTTGCGTCTGTTTGGCTCTGAAATGAGCCGAAAATGGCACCGGGGGGGGGGTGACGTCACGCGCGGGGGTGGAGCCGATTTCTTAAAGGTGACGCGCGCCCCCGCTCTGGGGTGACGCGCGTCATAGCGACGCAACTGGGTCAGCCTGGAGTTTATTTACTTGTTTCATTGGGGGAAATATCACCAAAATGAAATAAAGGATGCAGAAAGGAAATAAATTTGCAAGATCATGTTGTGGCATCAAACTCCAGTTGCTACTGGCAGCAATAGTGACAGAGCCACAGGGCGCTACTTGTACGAATCAATGTACCAAGAGTCAGGTTTGCTGAAACCACTCTCATTTCACATTATGTTCTATTTCCACCAGCTCTTGTTTCCCATAAAGGTTGTATAAAGCTCTTTGCGATATAAAAGTGTTATGTTTGCTTCCTGGAGCAAACATTTGAAAACTATAACCTTGGCATGTAATGCATGCAAAATTGCGCACAAAATATGAATATCAAGACACAATGAAAATTATGTCTGCCAGGGTTTTTTATTTAAATATCCTATCTCTGGCATTCTCTTTCATTTGCCCTGCTGCAGGAGGCAGCACTTGGTACTTCTGTGCTGGTTGAAGGAGAAACACTGGTGTAGCTCTAAAGCAGAGGTTCTCAACCTGTGGAACGAGTACCCCTAAGGGTACGCGGACCAATGGCAGGGGTACGCCAGGGCCTGCCCCTTATCAGTATCAATCAGTAGTTACTTGTTAATTAGAACTTAAATGCAATCCTCTCTCTCTCTCTCTCTCTCTCTCTCTCTCTCTCTCTCTCTCTCTCTCTCTCTCTCTCTCTCTCTCTCACACACACACACACACACAAAGTAAGACTTTTTCACATTTAACATTTTAATACTTTTTTATGTAATGATTAATTAGCTAATTAATTGATTGATTGATCCAATTAATTAGCAATTAATTAGCAGGGGGTAAGCAGTTCCAAAGCATGTCAATGCGAGTAGATAAATAGGTACCGCTTGCGGGAAGGTAAACAGCGCTCCGTGTTCCAGCTGCATGCTACGCGCTGCTGCAAGGAGAGTCATGCCGGCCACATGACCATGGAGGCGTCTTCGGACAACGCTGGCTCTTCGACTTTGAAATGGAGATGAGCACCACACCCTAGAGTCGGACATGACTGGACTTAATTGTCAGGGGATACCTTTATCTTTTATTTCAGAAAATTGGACCATGATAGGGTGTACCCGGGCCTCCAAAGGTTGAGAACCCCTGATCTAAAGAATACTGGAGGTAATGGTTGAATAATTGAAGTAATTCCTGACTGTCATGAGAACGCCAGTCCTTCTGACCTGAAATGGTATGGCTGTTGCCATGTCTGGGACTGTTTTGCTGTGGCTAACGTCTACTTCTTCCGTCCATATGGTTTGGGAAGAACCTGTGGTTATGTGCCATATTGTATGCTGACATAATCCCTAATGGAATGATAGTTGCCAGGCTGCTAATGCAAGTTGTGCACAGTACAGAGGCTGAAGATACAGATTTTATCTTACAGTGGTGGGGGAGTAACCACAGAGGTGGTGGCAAGTTGCAACCATGCATGCCATTCTGGGTAGTGTATAAACAGGTTCATGCTGACTATGTGACAGTGGCATTCCTAGAGAGGTGCGGGGGTGTGGACCGCACCAGGTGACACCCTTTGGGGGGGGGTGACACCACTAGTGGCCAAAATTGTGAAAATTTTGTCATTATGAATAATATCATCATGTTATATATTGGTCGATGTGTAATTCCATGCAGAATGCAATGGAACAAACTGTTTTGAATTAGCTGTACTCTATCAAACGTTATGGCCAAATAACCTGAAACAGTAAACACAACTGCCTTATGTAACAAAAAGTGGATTTCCTTAACTCAAAACAGATACCAATGAGACTGATTGTTCAGAGAGCCGAGTTAGTTACTGATTTGTTGGGTGACCTGTACTGTTATATATTAAAATAAATAAAGTTAATGGGGGGGACACCATGAGTTACCGGACCAGGTGACACCACTGACCAGGAGTAATCTGTAGAAATGCATAGTCCTGCCTGATGGGCATCTTTTGTAGAAGCCAGCTCAGCCCAACCTTGTTTCTCCCTATTCACCTCTGGGATCTATCATGGGGGTGACACGCTGAGCTATTGCACCGGGTGACGCAAACCCTAGTGCCGCCTCTATTTAGGCTGCAAACATACATTTAGGCAGTGCGTATAATATTGTAATTTAAAGGTGTAATTTTGATTACGCGGGAGGCAGAACAATAATGCGGAGGGCGAGGCAATGATGCGTTGCCCCACCCACTGCATGGGAGGAGGCCCATCATGGGGGTGACGCACTGACCTCCGGCACCGGGTGACACAAACCCTAGGAAGGCCACTCCTATGTGGTAAGTAGTAGCCTATGGCTCCACTTCAGATATGAACACATCACATGACACATGACAAGAGGGGGAGCTGCCAGCACATGACGAGTGGTGTGAGATCACAGGTGAGGATGCATATTCCCATCCACATCGTAAGACTGATGGCAAGGCCCATCCCTCCAAACCATGCATTGGTTGCCTCATATTTGGATGCACATCTGATCTACATGCCTGAGTCCCTATCCAGCAAGGAGATCCCTGGGCACTGAAACCTGCTTCCACATGAATCTCCCTTGCTAGATTGAGATTTTGAGTCTGAAAGTAACACAGATCTCTGGTTAAAATGGTTAAAAGCACACAAGGTTTGTTTTTGCAGTACAAGGCATCTCAAAACAATGTACGTATACACATTTTAATGAGCTCTAATTCAGACATGCTTCATTGTAGAAAACCTGCAACAAACATCTAAGGGAAGAAATTAAAGAGATGTGTGGAACCATCCAGCACAAGAACAGCAGCATGTATAGACTCCAGTGGTGAACATTTCGAGCACTGGGTCTAATTCAGGCGTTCCCAACCTGTGATACGTGTACCCTTTGGCGTACGTGGACTGCAGGCCAGGGGCATGCAAGACACTGTCCCTTATCAGCTGCTGCGATCAGCTGCTGATAAGGGACAGCTTATTCAGAAGGGCTGTAGCCTTTTTTCCCAGGTTGCGGTGCGAGCGGGAGGACTTGCGCCGCAACCCGGAAAAGAAGGCTACAGGCCTGCACTGTCCCCGGTAGCTCCTCTTACCTGTTCTCCTGGGCACTGCCATCTTGGATCTGGCGAAATCTCGCGAGATCCAAGATGATGGCACCCAAATCGCGTGAGATTTGGCAGGGCTGTAGCCTTCTTTTCTGGGTAGTGGTGCGGGTGAGCGGGTCCTCCTTCTTGTGCCACTACCTAGAGGGAAATCCCTCGCTGCCCCCCAAAGGAGACCAGGGAGTACACGGCGGTACGTGGGGGGAGCCAATCCAGGGGTACGCGGTGCAGCCGGAGGCCCGCGTAGAGGGTATGCGGGCCTCCAAACGTTGGGAACCCCTGGTCTAATTCATTAATGAGCTCATTAATTAATTAACTTGGTCAAGCAGCTGTCTCTGTGTACACCATATGCAGTATGTATATGTGTGAATTATAGCACACTAAATTTGACACTATAAGAGCTCAATCCTAACCAACTTTCCAGCGCCGGTGCAGTCACAATGCATCCCGAAGGTAAGGGAACAAATGTTCCCTCACCTTGAAGAGGCCTCCATGACTGCCCCTGCACTGCAAAATGCAGTCTGTGCTCTGTTGGCACATGGCTGCATTGGCGCTAGAAAGTTGGTTAGGCTTACGCTTCTTGACATGCCTTCTAGTATCTGCTCACCGTGTAACAATAAATCAAGACAGAATTGCAAAGTAATATGTATGTTAAAACGGTGTTATAGAACTGATGGAGGAAGATAATAACCTGCAAGTTCAAACAATATCACTGGCCAAAACTGCTTTTTGCAACATGCTCAAGGCAGGAAGTCACTCAATTTCCATTTTCTGGGGCACTTCAAAAAGCAATGATATACTCAAGGTAGACCTACCATCTAAATAAAGTATGTGGATGCAGAAGCCCAGTGAAAAGAAAAATCCCTAAAGAAATCAGTCTTCTTCTGAAATACTTCATATTTATTGTTTCTTTTCTTGGCCCTTTCTATTTTTTAAGCTGATCTATGGAAAAAAAATATTCTAGGTATATTAATCAAAGACACTTGCCAGCTGGGAGATGAGCTCATTAAGAACCAAAGGCATACAAGTTGGTGGCCAGGAGAGAAAAAAAAAAACTTCTTTGTTGACTCATTTTCTGGCAGTGTTCCTCATTACTTTAAAAGATTAACTCAAATAAGGTCAGATGGGTTAGGGAGAGATTCAAAGCCTTGACACCGTAACGTAATGAATGATCTGTCCCAGTGTAGCTGATGTGAAAAAATGAGAACAAAATGTTGCCCTCTCTCTTTTTAAAAAGTCATCACCATTGTCAGCAGATTGCGGGTCATCCCAGATGTGCCACATAGTCCAGAGGTGTCGTAAGGGGGGAGCCTTGGTGCCCAGGGCCCCAAGTGGTGCCCAGGGCCCCCGGGTGCAGACCCCTGAAGGGGCGGAATAGCGGGCTCAGGGGGATGAAAACGTACCTTCGCAGCCGGGACGGCCACATTTCAGCCCTCCCGCCCGCCCATGCGTTCGAACAGCTCCAAATACAAGTGGCATCTGGTGGGGCCACTGTGAGATACAGGAAGCTGGACTAGAAGCTGAACCAAGACTGGCCTGACACTGTGGCGGCATTCCAAATGCTGCCCCCCTTACCCGATGATGTGCCCCTCTCTGCTACTCCCACTCTCCAATGTTCTAGATCAGCACTCTCCTCCCCTCCATATTTCCTCTTCCCATCTGTCTCCTTCTTCCTTTTCTAGTCCAGAGAATGGAAGGAGAAAGAGGAGCAATGGAGGCAACAAGGTGGACAGAGATTGGCACCTCTCAGCAATCTGCTGCCTGAGGCAACAGCTTCAGTTGGCCTCATGGATGGGCCAGCCCTGCCTACACCTTTCTTGAAATATTGGCTGAAATATCCTATATAGTTGCTGCAGTTTTGCTGCTGGATAATTGAACATCTGTTGACTTCCGCCAGAGAAGCTGAAGACATTTCAGCAGTGGGCCACAGGGCAAGATGTATCTGTCTGCTGCACCCTACACCAACTCTTCATGTTTTCATAGCTATTGGGGGCCCTTGAATGAACAATGCCACAGATGTGAAAGATTTATTATACTTCACTGGCTGCTGTTATTTTTCCACATCAGCATCTTGCAACATTAGCGCACTGAATGAAAATAGTGTAGAAAAGAACAAAAGGGACACTGGGGAGATGAGAGAACAGTTTGTCTGATATTCTAAGAGTAAAAATAGCAAGATCCTAGCCAAGAAAGAAGACAGACTTTAGAAGCAGTTTACTGAGGAAGCATGAATGAATGCTTTTGTGTTTTGGCTAACAAAGTCCTACTTGTGAACTCAAGAATGTGCAGAAGTCAAACGCAGTTGACAGAAGTTCATATATTAGGATCCAGTACTTAATATCTGACTGGTCACCAGGTTTGGGGCTGGGAAGGAATTTTCCCCAGATCACACTGACTGGGGTTTATTGCTTTTCCTGTTAGATTATGCGCTTCAACTCCCTTACCTGAGTCATCGAAATGTTTTTGGCTCAACTTTCCTTAGATATAACCTTATACTCTGTTCTAATCTCAACCAAAGAGATCAACCAAAGATGCCTTCTTACTGCCATCATCTCTCCATCAGAGATTGGTAGCTCTTGCAATTACACACACACACACACACACACACACACACACACACACACAGAGGAAGTGTTTTAAAATTCCTCTGTGCAGGTGGATTCTACTAGAGCTCAGGAAAAACTTGGAAGAGATGGAGAAATGTCATTAACAGTCCAATCCTACCTACACTCCCTGCGCAGCAATGCAGTGGTGCCACCGTGGCGTCCGCTGCATCCTGCAGGTGAGTTTAGGCCTCGTGTGGTTCAGCCGAACCAGGCGCCACCTGCTGCGGAGGCGCCGCAGCAAAGCCCCGGCGCCGGCGCCGGACTCGAGTCCGACTCGAGAGCCTCGAGTCCGACTCGAGTTGGGGAATTGAGTGACTCGCGAGGCGGCGAATTGTGACTCGCGAGTCACTCGTCACTGAAGGAGGGGGCGGTCAGGAGTCAGCAGCGGCGCCACGTCACACGCACACGACACGCGCGCACGCGCGCACACACACACACTCACTTCCGCTGCCGGCTGCCCAGGCGCGGCGTGGCCGGCGGCGCTTGAACTGAAGAAGAACAGAGCAAAGAACATGAAGCACGCACGCTGTGGAAAGGAGGTAAGCCGGCCGGTTTCGGGAAAGCGGAAGGCTTTCTTGGCGAGGATGGGGGGGCGGGTGGGCAGGGGGTGCCTGGAGCAGGGTCTCTGAGGGGTACCCCCCCACGCAAAAGTTACCTAGGGGCACCAAATCCCCCCCCCCGAACCAGGCCCAAAAAAGTCTTGTTACGCCTCTGCCTCGAGGCAAGGGAACATTTGCTCCCTTCCCCCAGGGTAAGCTCCTACCAGCCCAGTGAATCAACTTGGGCCTGTGCCAGGTACTGTATATCGCTGGCACAAATCCACATGGACCCGTAAAGGCAGATCGGGCCCAGGAAGGGGGTTAGGATTTTGTGGATGCTACTGCTCCCAAACCGCCCCCTTCCTGGGTCCAATCCGCCCTCCTCCCTACCACTGTTGCCTCCCCTTTCTGCCCATCCCTGCTATTCCATACCCTCCCCACCTCCCTCCCGCCCTTTTTGCAATCCTACCTGAGGCAGAAGGCATTCAGTGTCCACTGCCGTGCGGAGCCGGCCACTCATTGCTTCTGGCAGCGGCCAACCCATGCACTCCGGCATGTTGCCTTTCACAACAGCCAGAAAGCGCATTTACACCGCCGGAATGCTTGTTCCACCTTCAGGATTGGGCGATTAATTCATTTTTGTTCTGATCCACTGTATGCCTTCGGTATAGTAAATCTAAATAAATAAGCAAATATTTGCTTTGCAGGGCATCTGCTTTCAACTTTCGTACAGTGCTTGTAGCCTACAGATTTTGCATAAAGTTTTGGTCTGTGAGAGAAGCAGGCGTACAGATAATTCTCCCATGCCATGAGTGACTGGACCTCCTTGCTGCCTTTACACATGACACCACTCATGCAGTATCCTAACTGCATATGACTCTTTCCTGGCAATAGTGCAATACAGTATATTCCATCTGCACATAATGGATGGGTGGAGGAGAGACATTGTGGATCTTGTCAGCTGCTTTGAGAGCAAATCTTGACTATAATGCAGGGCATAAATGTAATAAATAACAGTGTAGACTTCAGTCCACAAGGGAAGTGTTTGGCCTGCAAATAATGAATGCATGAAAAAGTGAATATGGAAGAATAGCACCTGAAGGACCAACCAATTTATTTCAGCATAAGCTTTCGTGGACTACCTGAAAACCTATGCTGACAAAACGTGGTTACTCTTTAAAGTGCTGCAGGATGCTTTGCTGCTGTTGCTGCCACAGACTAACAGGCTACCCCTCTGGTAGTGTAATATAATTACACTATAGGGGTCTAGCTCAGTCGGGAGAGCCGCCACCTTGCAAAGCCCGAAGATCGGCAAATGGTAAGTTCGAGACACACCGCAGACAAAAAGCTGTGAAAAGCCTCCGTGAGGAGAGATAAAAGCTCCCAGCTGTGTCGGTCAAGTGTGGGAGGCGCCAGCCAGCAGAAAAAGCCAGACTGCAAAGGATACCACCTGGAATGTAGCTGTTCATGAAAGATTGGACATTTATATATTGTAAAACCTCTCATTAGGGGGGTTAGGAAAGCCTGCCCATGTACACCGCCTTGAATTAAAGTAAGAGGAGAAATCCAATGACCAAGAAAGGCGGTATATAAATACTGTATATTATTATTATTATTATTATTATTATTATTATTATTATTATTATTATTATTATTATATGGAAGAATTGTAAAATGACAAGACACTGTGGAGCCGCGGGGACAGAGATGGGAGCTTGACATATGCTCCTGCGCTAATGTTGCATAGTGAGGTGCCCTCGGTTCACAAAATGATGTGAGCACCAGTTACATCATAGCACGTATCCTGTGTCCATGACTCTTATGTGACTATACTCTACCTAGCAAGTTCAACCTCCATGAAGAGCTATAGAGAGTTGGGAGGGACTGGGTGGAAGAAACACTGTTTTTCCAGGCATAAGAGGCTGCAGCTTGAGTCCTGGAAAAATAAAATGTTACAACTGGCATTCAGTGTGATCCCTAAAGCAGTTGTTCTTACGGTAAAAATAGGCTGGAACCACAAGAACAGAGTTTTGTGATGAGTTTTGTAGGCAGGTCATCAAGCACTGGGAACAGTACAGCAAAGGTTCTTAGTAGTTGACTCCTCACGCATTGTTCCCAGTCATCCCATTTAAGGATCGTTTCTGATTCAATGTGTGCTGTAACTGACTTCTCTTTCTTGTGATACCTGGCCTCTTTTTCCAAGACATCCCATGCCTACTGGAAGGGCAGGCATACCTGCTAACTTCCGGGAGTCTACAGTACATTAATCCTGGTTGAAGGTTTTTTTTGGGGGGGGGGAGTTTTCCCAGCTGGCAGCAACCTCCATCCTGCCCTGCCCTCAACTGACAGCTGAATTCAACATCCTAAGATTCCCCAACTCTTGGATCCTGCAGCTGTTAGGGAAAAGCTTGCTGATGCTGGGGCAGTATCAAATGAAGCAGTGGACTCTGCAACAATCAAGAGCAGGTCTTTTCATTGCTCCAACTGGCAAGTAAGCCTGACCTGGCAGCTTTGAGAGTGTCACCTGACCATTCTGACCTATCAGGATAAGGAGGTACCCTCAGCTCGCCTCCATCTTCAGTCTTCGGTCAGAGCTAGAAGAGGGTGCAGAGTCTGATACCTGTCTGTCTGCAGGTCTTCAGGAAGTTCACCTTCTGAAGGTTTATAGTTCTGCCTGCAAAGCAGATGTGCTACCCATGTGAGCTACATTCCTTCTCCTTCTCCCTCCCCTATGACTTCCATCCCAAATGACATATCTACTCCTACCTCCATATTGTTGTCATTGGTGAAGCAATTGTAGAATGGTTTAGATTAGAAATCTCTTCCTAGCCTTGCACTGGGGAAAGGAATTGTTTTCTTAATCTCTTCCCAAATAATTGGAGAAAATGCTTCTTTAGTGTTGAGGAAAGGGCCAGCAAGTGCTTTTTAAAAATTATATTTGTAATAAATGAGAACAGATAAGCGCTTGGTCATTATCTAAATAATGATAAAGCCCTATGCAAATACCAAAGTGATTATGCAACTTGTTTTCTTCATCTCACCAGACAGCTATTTACAAAAGGATTTTCTAATGTAGTGCAAAGCAAACTTGTGTACAGAGCAATAAAACGGGATCACTGTAACTCAAATTTATTTCAAGGCTGAGGGCCAAATTACACATGATACAAGAGCATCAAAATGGAAAACTCCCAATGTAATTTTCTTCCTGTAAAAGCAGTCAGAGGAGGGTTGCTTTGGATCAGGGTTACCGCAAGGGAGAAGGAGATCAACATTTTCTCCTTCATACCAGAGGTTTCCCAATTCAAATCACCACCCAAAGCTGTTTAGTGTGTACTCTGTAACTTTGTGCCAGCCAGGGCCGGCCCATCCATGAGTCCAACTGAAGCAGTTGCCTCAGGCGGCGGATTGGTGGGGGGGCACCCATCTCTGTCCGCCTACCTGTCTCCACTGCTCCTCTTTCTCCTTCCACTCCCTGGATTGGAAAAGGAAGAGGGGGGACAGAGAGGAAGAGGAAATGGGGAGGAGAGGAGGGTACTGAGCTAGAATACTGGAGAATGGGAGAAGCAGAGGCTGGCACATCGTCGGGTGAGGGGGGCAGCATTTGGCATGTCACCTTAGATGTCAGGAGGTATTAGGCAGGCCCCTGTTTGTGCCTATATGTTTTCTCCTCCACAGTGAAACACCTTAGGTGTGCATGTGTAATTTCAGTCAGAGAACCTGGCTAAATAGCTGGCGGAAATCCAAGGAGGTCCATTGGAATGTCCCTTTCCCCTGAGTAGACCTCCCGGGCTGATCCTGGAACGGCGATAGGATCCGGCGGGCGGCCTGGGCCACCCGCTGGATACTTAGGCAGGATTGTGCTGTCTGTCTTTAGTTGCTTAAGCTTGGGTGGAAGAGCTATGACTTCTGGAAACCTTCCCCCCTTTTCCTTTCCTCGGATACTGTGAATACTGTGCACCCTGCATTACATGCAAACACATAAGACAGGAACATATTACACTATTTTAGGGCAAGGAAAGAAATCTCAAAGACAAAACACCCATTAAAAGCCATGACACAATTAAAATCTAATGTTAAGAACAAAATAAAAACTCCAGCTGGCCAGCAATCGCACGTCTTTTAAACCTGAAATCAAAGAGACAGATGCTTACCATCTT
Organism: Plestiodon gilberti rubricaudatus; assembly: GCA_026170595.1. NCBI lineage: Eukaryota > Metazoa > Chordata > Lepidosauria > Squamata > Scincidae > Plestiodon > Plestiodon gilberti. The sequence continues at coordinate 17,250,752 of JANXHW010000002.1, read as the reverse complement.
GCAGCTTGCTGTGCCTGTTTGCCTGAGGACGATCATCAAAAGATGGTTGAAATGTTGCCCATCTAAGACCTGTTTTTAATAAACGAAGTTTTTATTTTGTTCTTAACATTAGATTTTAATTGTGTTGTGGTTTTTAATCCCGGTGTTTTGTCTTTGAGAATTGTTGCCGGCCATGAAAACCTTAACGCATACTTGAAACAAATCTTTATTACCGTATTGTCCCGAGTATAAGACGCACCTGATTATAAGACGCACCCTTAAAGTTTGGTGCTATTAAAATTTTTTAATTAAAGCACTGGCATTAACCACATGAAGCATGTGCCCTTGTAATATGAAGCATGTGCCCTTGTTATTACAAGGGCTATGCCCTTGTAATAACACAGCTATTGAAACCTTGCCACATATGTTATTATATTGTGATCTTTACCAAGACTTACGTTTATCCCATTTAGGTCCGATTTTGATTAAATACACAGGATTTTCTGAGTCAGAAGTCATATATTACCTATTGGTTGGTGACGATGAATTACGCACCAATCAAATAGCTAACTATCTGGATTTATTAATAAAACGTCAAAGTGATCTCTCCTTCATATGACGCAGATTCATTTGGCTATAGATGGCAGTTGGGATCCTTAATATATCTTAATATCTAGAGGGTCCTTTACAGTTGCTGTTGTATCCACTTATTCTGACTGTCTTAGATATTGTTTTATGTGTTTGGATTAGTCTGTGTTTTATGATATTGTTTGTCTGTTTGCTATTTATATTTTATGTATGTTTGTCTTTATGCCAATAAAGGTTTCATTCATTCATTCATTCATTCACTGGCATTAAATTGCAACAGCCTAATTATAAGACGCACCCCTAGTTTAAAAACTTAAATTAGGAGAAAAAAGTGAGTCTTATACTCAGACCAATACGGTATTTCTTTGTGTGCATATTTCTCTCTTTGTTCTTTCTTAATACAGTTATAATCTTTTATTAGAAGCTATTTCTCTCAGTCTCTTCATTGAGGGACGGGGATTCTACAGTGATTTGTTATCTAGTCTTAAGATCCTTCATTCCAATAGAACTGTGTGCTTCAAACTGGCTGCTCTCTCTCAAAATTGGTGTGCATTAAATCTGTAGACAAATGTGTGTCATAGCTGCAGACTACAAATGTGGTACTACAGACTACTCCTTCATGGATCATTGCCTTGTCGTGGTGAAGGGGCTTGCGTAACTCAATGAAGCCATGAGCTATGCCGTGCAGGGACACCCAAGACGGACAGGTCGTAGCAGAGAGTTCTGACTAAAAGTGATCCACTGGAGAAGGAAATGGCAACCCACTCCAGTAACCTTGCCAAGAAAATCCCATGAACAGTACCGAAAGGCTAAAAGATATGACGCCGGAAGATGAGCCCCTCAGGTCGGAAGGTGTCCAATATGCTACTGAGGAAGAGCGGAGGACTATTCCAAGTAGACCCAGAAAGAGTGAAGCGGCTGGGCCAAAGCCGAAAGGACGTCCAGCTGTGGATGTGTCTGAGGTTGAAAGGAAAATCCAATGCTGCAAGGAGCAATACTGCTTAGGAACATGGAATGTGAGGTCTATGAATCAAGGCAAGCTGGATGTGGTCAAAACTGAGATGATAAGATTGAACATTGACATCTTGGGAATCAGCGAACTAAAATGGACGGGCATGGGCGAATTTAAGTCAGGTGACCATCATATCTACTACTGTGGGCATGAATCCCTTAGAAGAAATGGAGTAGCCCTCATAGTCAATAAAAGAGTGGGAAAGGCAGTACTGGGGTGCAACCTCAAAAACGACAGAATGATTTCAGTTCGAATCCAAGGCAAACCATTCAACATTACAGTAATCCAAGTGTATGCCCCAACCACTGATGCCGAAGAAGATGAAGTTGACCGGTTCTATGAAGACCTACAACACCTTCTAGAACTAGCACCCAAAAAAGATGCCCTTTACATCATAGGAGACTGGAATGCTAAAGTAGGAAATCAAGAAACAAACGGAACAACAGGCAAGTTTGGCCTTGGAGCGCAAAATGAAGCAGGGCAAAGTCTAACGGAGTTCTGTCAAGAGAACACGCTGGTCATAGCAAACACTCTTTTCCAACAACACAAGAGGCGACTCTACACATGGACATCACCAAATGGTCAATACCGAAACCAGATAGATTATGTGCTTTGCAGCCAAAGATGGAGAAGCTCTATACAGTCAGTAAAAACAAGACCTGGAGCTGACTGTGGCTCAGATCATGAGCTTCTTATTGCAAAATTCAGGCTTAAACTGAAGAATGTAGGGAACACCACTAGACCAGTCAGATATGACCTAAACCATATCCCTTATGAGTATACAGTGGAGGTGAAGAATAGATTTAGGGCATTAGACCTGGTAGACAGAGTGCCTGAAGAACTATGGACGGAAGTTCGTAACATTGTACAGGAGGCAGCAACTAAAACCATCCCAAAGAAAAAGAAATGCAAGAAAGCAAAGTGGCTGTCAGATGAGGCTTTACAAATAGCTGTGGAAAGAAGGAATGCAAAAAGCAAGGGTGAAAGGGAAAGATATAAACAACTGAATGCAGAGTTCCAGAGAACAGCAAGGAGAGATAAGAAGGCCTTCTTAAATGAACAGTGCAAGGAAATCGAGGAAAACAACAGAATGGGGAGGACTAGAGATCTCTTCAAGAAAATTGGAGATATCAAGGGAACGTTTTGTGCAAAGATGGACATGATAAAGGACAAAAAAGGCAAGGACCTAACAGAAGCAGAAGAGATTAAGAAGAGATGGCAAGAATACACAGAAGAACTATACAAGAAAGATCTTAATGTTCCTGATGACCACGCTGGTGTGTTCACTGACCCAGAGCCGGACATCCTAAAGAGTGAAGTCAAGTGGGCCTTAGGTAGCATTACTAACAACAAAGCTAGTGGAGATGATGATATCCCAGCTGAGCTACTTAAAATCCTAAATGATGATGCTGTGAAAGTGCTGCACTCAATATGCCAACAAATTTGGAAAACTCAGCAGTGGCCAAAGGATTGGAAAAGGTCAGTTTACGTTCCAATTCCAAAGAAGGGCAGTGCCAAAGAGTGTTCAAACTACCGTACAATTGCACTCATTTCACATGCTAGCAAGGTTATGCTCAAAATCCTACAAGCTAGGCTTCAGCAGTACGTGGACCGAGAACTACTGGACGTACAAGCTGGGTTTCGAAGAGGCAGAGGAACTAGAGATCAAATTGCCAACATGCGGTGGATCATGGAGAAAAAAAAAACACCTACTTCTGCTTCATTGACTACGCAAAAGCCTTTGATTTTGTGGATCACAACAAACTGTGGCAAATTCTTAAAGAGATGGGGGTACCAGACCACCTTACCTGTCTCCTGAGAAACCTGTATGCGGGTCAAGAAGAAACAGTTCGAACCGGCCATGGAACAACCGATTGGTTCAAAATTGGGAGGGGAGTACGGCAAGGCTGTATATTGTCACCCTGCTTATTTAAGTTATATGCAGAGTACATTATGAGAAATGCAGGGCTGAATGAATCGCAAGCCGGAATCAAGATTGCCGGGAGAAATATCAACAACCTCAGATATGCAGACGATACCACCCTAATGGCAGAAAGTGAAGAAGAACTAAAGAGCCTCTTGATGAGGGTGAAAGAGGAGAGTGCAAAAGTTGGCTTGAAACTCAACATTAATAAAACTAAGATCATGGCATCTGGGTCCATCAATTCCTGGCAAATAGAAGGGGCAGAAATGGAAGCAGTAACAGATTTTACTTTTCTGGGCTCCAAGATCACTGCAGATGGAGACAGCAGCCATGAAATTAAAAGACGCTTACTCCTTGGAAGGAAAGCTATGGCAAACTTAGACAGCATAATAAAAAGCAGAGATATCACCATGCCAACAAAAGTTCGTATAGTCAGGGCGATGGTGTTCCCAGTAGCAATGTATGGTTGCGAGAGTTGGACCATAAGGAAGGCTGAGCGCCGAAGAATAGATGCTTTTGAACTGTGGTGCTGGAGAAGACTCCTGAGAGTCCCTTGGACTGCTAGGAGATCAAATCAGTCAATCCTAAATGAAATCAAGCCTGACTGTTCCCTGGAAGGACAGGTACTAAGGCTGAAACTCAAATATTTTGGCCACCTAATGCGAAGAGAGGACTCTCTGGAGAAGACTCTGATGCTGGGAAAGATTGAAGGCAAAAGGAGAAGGGGAAGGCCAAGGATGAGATGGTTAGACAGCATCACCGATGCAACGAACATGAAAATGAGCGAACTCAGGAAGATAGTGGAGGACAGGAAGGCCTGGCGGGATGTGGTTCATGGGATCACGAAGGGTCGGACACGACTTAACGACTGAACAACAACAACAACAACAACAACAACAACAACAACAACAACAACAACAACAACAACACAAATGTGGATATGAATGTGCCAGGCAGTGTGAGAACTTTCAACGATTAGTCATTCATTCTGAAATTACAAAATTTAGAAAATTGCAACCCATCATCCCCAAATTCCCCTTGCCAGCTCTTTTGGTAACAGCAGTCCCTTCTAATAATAAGAGGTGAGAAAATATGTCTTGATTCAGAGGGTGCAATGAGATTGAACCATAAGATAAGAAGTAAGCCAAGATCAGAAGCCAGTGAAGTAGTAAAACAGTCAACAGGACTGGAGAGACCAAGGACATTCAGGAGAGACTTTCAGGACCTAGATGATGACAGGGAACAAACAAGTGCAGAGCAGATAAGCAGCAGGGCCTGTCTGCTGCATTCCTGTCAGTGGCTTGTCACAGACCAGGCATTCATATCATGCTCTGTAATTGATACAGAGACACACAACACAATCCTATGGATGTCTTCTGCTGAAGGAATGAGTGTTCCGTCAACGGAAGGCTCACTCCATTGGTGCTGTGGCTGCAGCAACAATGTGTGCAGTGGGGCCACCAGCATGAAAGGCTGGTGACCCCGCAGACCCAGTCACTGCCAGAGGAGCTGAGTTGTTGCAGGGGGGTGGGCTGTGGGCAGGGAGGGGGATGATTGGGGCAGGGATCGGGACTGCCAGGAGGCATGTTGGGAGAGGATGGGGGTGGATATTGGTGGCAGTGTCACCACCAATATCCTATCCTGGCCTTGACACGCCCCCCCCCACCCCATGGTTCACTCAGACTTTCGCCAACCAAGGTAGACGCTGCACGTTGCCTTCGCTCCGGGGGCGAGTGGGAGAGGCCAAGAGGGAGGCAGCGTTTTGCACCACTCATCCCTTCCACTCCAGTAACACCACAATTTTAGTTTATCCTTCATCATCTCAGCACTCCCATTAGCCCCTGGGTTTATCTGTTGTATGAATGCCTCCACAACTCCCTCCTTTCAGGAACATCATGTATCCCTGACTGGCTCCTGGGAACTTTTTATCCTAATGCAATCATCTCCTTGTAATTCAGTCAGAGTGGTATTGTGACCATCAAGGGTCATTCACTTCTATTGTGGGAATACCTCCTCAGAATGTAATGTAAATCTCTAGACACGCTGGAGCCTGTGTTCTCTCCTGATTGTACACATATCTTTCCCATGTGGTGTACTGCTTTTACAATGTATAAAAAGTGTGCTCATGTTTGGCAAGGGGTCAGCACTCCGCTCTTCGGGTGCTGTCCACTGCGCTGCGTAACAATAAACCCGATACTTTTTCCTTGCCCTCTGGTCTGCGTGGTCCACCATTATTAGTTACCATCTGCTTATTTTGCCGACACTACTAGTACTTTCTATATTGGAAGTGCAGCAAGACAGAGCTATTGGTGGTATGTTTTTGGAGGAGGAAGTCTTGAGGGATAGGCTCTTTCTCAACACTGTCTAGTACCCAGGTGGACTACGTGGGACTGCGAATCTCTCATTCATCTGCTTAGACCAGAGGTTCTCAACTTTTGGAGGCCCGGGTACCCCCATTATGGTCCAATTTTCTGAAGTACCCCCTGCTAATTAACTGCTAATTAATTGGATTAATCAATCAATTAATTAGGTAATTAATCGTTAGATAAAAAGTACTAAAACAATTTTAAATGTGAAAAATGTCTTACTTAACTCTGTGAGTGTGAGAGTGTGAGAGAGAGACAGACATGCAAGGATCTCTTTTTTCCCATCCAAGTCACACTTCCCAAAATCAGCTCCTCCCTCCCCCACCAAAGTACATTTTCCAAAGCACAAAAATAAGCCCAAAACCAAAATCAGAGAGACAGAAGGGCTTCACAAATAATTACAATTTAAAATCCATGTTAATTAACACTTAATTAGCTTCTGATGGGGCAGATAAAGGGCAGGGCTTGGGTACCCCCAGCAAGAGGTCTGCGTACTCCTAGGGGTACCCGTACCACAGGTTGATAACCCCTGGCTTAGACAACGTTCCCTTTGCAAAATCTGTTATTGCTTGTTTCACTTCCAGTCACAGTATTATTAGCAGAAGTTGTTGGGAAGGTCTTTTAAGTTTTTTATTTATTTCAAAGTATTGTAGTTTGCAAGGTGCTCTCTCACTCGCTTGCTCGCTCTCATGCACATGCACATGCCACATTTCTGTAGCACCAGATAGGCAGCAAAAACAGGAGGTATAGTGAGAACATGGTAGACCACCAGATGTGGTTGCTGGACTGCTTTCAGCTTAGTGAGCCCAAAGCTGTGCAGGCATAGACTTGCCTCATAGACATCTATGGAATGGTATCTTTGTGGCATCACAACCACGTGCATCGCTGCTAGGCTTTCCCTCTGTGACTACATCATTTTGAACATCTTTTGGGAGGCTGTGCACTTGTCCACTCCAATGATGTGAGGCAGCCAATTTTGCCCCAGGAAAAGCACAACCCTTTCACACCTCTCAGTAAGAGAAAAACAATAAAAGGGCATTTGCCCATGATAACCAGAGGCACACCTGGGTGGGAGCTTGAACCTTGGGCCCAGGTCTGTTGCTCTACCAACTGAGCTATCCAGGCCCTACATAGGTAGGCTTACCAGATCTCCAACCGGGACAGAGTACTAGACCTTTAGGAGAAGGAATGTGGGCAGGTGTAGCTTGTTAAACCTTAGAGCACAATCCTAGGCATGTCTATTCAGAAGCAAGCCCCATGGATGCATAGGATTGTGCTCTAAGGTTTAACAAGCTACACCTGCCCACATTCCTTCTCCTAAACGTCCAGCACTCTGTCCCAGTTGGAGATCTGGTAAGCCTATACATAGGGGCCTTCCCCCCCTCCCTTTGGCCTGGGGACCCTGCCAGAGATGCTGAGGGCTTGAAATACATTTCTCCGGCGGCCAACAAAAGGGAGAACAAATAAACGGGGGCCACTGCTCCTGCATGCCTGAGTGGGGGGTTGAACCTTAGACCATCAGATAAGGAATCTGATGATGCTCTACTGACTGAGCTACTCAAGCATAGAAAGGGTGCCTGCTGGCCTCAGCCTTACCCTGAAGAGCCTGCTTGACTCAAGTCCCTGCCCCACCCCACCCACCACACAGCAAAAAGAACTAGATGGTCTTTCACCTTAGCAGCTTACTGGGATGTGTCCTCTGAGCTTCAAACAGCAGAACAGCATCATCTGCCTTCAGAGTTTTCCCATGTCAGGGAAACCACAATGGAAACAGAAGCCAGGAGCATCCAGAAGACCTGATCCTGCGTCATTTCACTCAAGGGCAACGTTGTCATAGTTTTCAACTTGGCACCAGCTGAGAAACCGGAGATGAAAAGATGTTGACTTCTGTCAATGTGAACTGCTTCGTTCCGTATGTTGGACATTGTCCATTAAGCAGTGGCATTTCGGATGTTTAGTCGTAGGGCTTTCATCGACGATGGGCACAGAGTTCTCTAAAAACTATTTTGTGGTCCTGTCTTCTGTTTTGGAGAAAAGATACGATATTTTCTCCAAACAGTTTATCATATAATCCTCAGTAATGCTGAGAAAATGATCCTTGAGCTCACCTGCCCAGATCCAGCAGCACTGGGCTAATGGAGCTCCCAATTGGCTACTTCTGCCTGCAACATCTTCCTCTGACAGTGATCTCTGCCAAGACAGGGACATATTTTCACAACATACCTTCCTAGCCCAGCATCACCAGATGCAGCCAGACATCTGGATCAGTGGTTCTCAACCTGGGGGTTGTGACAGAAGTACAAGGGGGTTGACAGAAGTACAAGGGGGTTGCAAAGTTGACAGAAGTACAAGGGGGTTGCAAAGTGGTTTCTGGGGGGTCACAGGATGTCAGCTGGATGGCCACCCCCAAGATGCCTGGTGCTCTCTTGGGGCTTGTTTGCTCACCTTGTGTTACTTTCTGCTAGCCTTTTAGCACCTTTGTTAATATTAGCTCACTCCTCACCCCCCCCCCCATGGGACTGCTTATTATGAGTACAACTTGAAAAATGTGATTTAATTTTAAAAGTGTGGTCTATTAAACAGTGTAATTTATTAAAAACAATGGCATCACTTCCTGCTTAATGGCATCCGGCCCTAGGTCTTAGGGGAGTCCCGGCAGATTGTCATTCTACAAAAGGGGCTCTAAAAGGTGGAGAAGCACTGCTCTAGATGTTTCATCACCGATGTAAAAAAAATGAATCCCTATATATTCCACTGGTGCTTTTTGATAAATTTGCCATTGTTAGGCACAATCATTCATACCTCCATTTACTAAGAGCTTGCTGGAATCAGTTACCTACTAGAGCTTAGGGCTTATTTGGTTTCACAATTCACAGATATCCGAATCGTTTTGAAATTGGCCGAAAAAAAAAATGATACTGGGACCCTATGGCTTTGCTACTGATCCTTTGCTCGTTTGACTTTTCTTTTACCTGTGAGTCTCACCCATACTAAAATTTCTAAGGCAGAGAAACATTTTGAAATATTTTCCTTGATTAAAGGATTTCAGCACAGTCACCAGAGCAACAGAATGTTAGTTCCAAAAATACTTCTTAAGAGGGCTTGAGCTGGACTGAATGGTGAATCAGAAAGTACATTGGGGGCCTGGTTTGAAGAGTCAAATGACATCCGGCGCAGTCCAAGAGAAAATAGTGCCTGTAGCACCATGGAAATTCTGCAGCCCCCATCTCTGTTGCTGCCCCCATGCAAGCTTGTGGGCCCGTTGCTCACCTCCTCCTCCAAATCAGTGTAGAGGTGGAGGAAGAGAGGTTATGGTGGTTCCCTTTTTGCCCCCCTGCCCATTGCTACTGGAGGAGGAAACAGTAGCAGTGGTCACATTATTATTATTATTATTATTATTATTATTATTATTATTATTAATAGTAGTAGTAGTAGTAGTAGTAGTAGTAGTAGTGGTGGTGGTGTCACAGCACACCAGATGTTTGGACTGGGATTTTTGGGTGCTCACCAGTTCGAACTCTACCCAAGATTTTAAGAACTGGTGAGATATCACCATATAATGTTTGACGTTCCTAGTAGTGAGACTCGTTGCAGTTGTTCAACTATTATCTTGTCAGTGCCTATATTGGCCAGATATTTCTTAAGGGCCTTGGGGATTGCACTTAGTGCACCATTGACAATAGGAGTGGTTGTGGTTTTCTTTCACCAAAGGCACTGTATTTCAATTTCCAGGTCTTTGAATTTTGTGATATTTTCCAATTGTTTCTCCTCTATTCGATAATCTCCTGGAATGACCACATCAATAAGCATCACTTGTTTCTTCTCAACCATAGTTATATCTGGAGTATTGTGTTGTTGTTGTTGTTGTTGTTGTTGTTGTTGTTGTTGTTGTTAACAATAATAATCATATTTATATACCACTTTTTAAAAAAAAAAAAAAAAGTTCTCTGTAAAAGTGGTTTACAGAGAAAAATAACTAAATGGCTCCCTGTCCCCAAACGGCTCACAATCTAAAAAGATGCAGAAGAACACCAGCAGTCACTACTAGAAAAGAGACCGTGCTGGGGTGAAGAGGGACAGTTACTCTCCTTCTGCTAAATATAAGAGGTGCACCACTTGAAAAAATGCCTCTTGACTTTGCCTAGTTAGCAGGGTGCCAATCAGGGAAAGAGAAAAGGATCGCCATCGCTACCTTCTCTTCTTCCTCAGCACCTGGCGATGCTGGAGAGAAGTCCACTAGCTTGCCCAGCTTCCTAATTCCTTTCGCCTGCTTTGCTGCTGTATGTTTTTAAATAGGCAGGACCAGTGGTGAAACAAGGGTGGAGTGAAGGCAAGTAGTTCTGCAAGACTCCGTTACACTGGAGTCAGCGGCCCCTCCCCCTTGCTGTTGGAGCCATTCCAGCAGCAACAGGGGAGTGTCCTGCGTGTTGCCTTTGCTGCCAGAATGGCTCCAACAGCAAGGGGGAGGGGCCACTGACTCCAGTGTAACGGAGTCTTGCAGAACTATTTGCCTTCGCTCCACCCTTGTTACGCCTCTGGGCAGGACCACTACAAGGTTTCAAGGAAGACGGGAGAAGCAGAAGTGGGGCTGTGCTTCTCCTGGCTTCCTTGTTCCACTAGCTTATTGTTTTATTACTGGCACTACTAGCTAAAGGTCTGTCAGGTTTGATGGGCAGGGGTGCAGAAAGGATAGAAAGTTCCAGACTTTCCTAACCCCCGATCCCTACTTCTCTTCTCCCCATTCTCCCATCTCTCGTGAGGCCATTGCCTCAGCCAGAGAATTGCTTTTCCAAAGTCCGGTCATGCTCCCTGTTTCTCCAAACCAAACACAACTATGAAGAGGAGGTAAGGAAAGCCCCCCTCCAACTTAGAAACAATGTTTGGGGTGCAGGTGAGGAAGGGGGAAATTACTTTTTTAATACAGTGCCTTCAACGTAGCTGGTGCTTTATGAGTTTAGTAAGCAATCAAGGCAGGGCGCTGCCCAAGGCGTGTACAATTTTACTTAGAAAGTTTACTGGGTAACGTTGGACCAGTTAGTCATCTCAGCCAAATCTACCTGACACAGTTGCTATGAAGATAAATGTGAGGTCTTTATCTAAAGAATACCTGCTTCCATGTGAACCTGCCTGGTTCTTAAGATAAACTTGCAAGGCAATTTGGTGGGTCTTGCTAGATTGGGCAGGTGGGAACCAGAGATAGAGTCTTTTCAGAGATGCTATCTTGGTTGTGGAACGCCCTCTTGGTTGCCTAGCACCTAATCTGATGAGACTCATGTGCCAGCATAAAAAGTGCTTTATTGGCCTGGGCATGCTGACTAAACACATGCTGACTTCTATGACTACTATCAGAATTGTAATGCGCCATTGTTATTTTATTGCTCTTCTGTTTTGTCAATGTTGTAACATATTTAATAATGATTTGATTATGTTTTATAGTTTTATTTTTAACTTTGTATTATATATATGTGTACACACACATATTTAAATTTTACCAATTAATACTTGTCATTGCTTGTTATTCATTACTCATCAAACACACACACACACACACACACACACACACACACACACACAAAGAAAAACCTTTAGTGGTATCTATTATATAGTTCCTTCTATCACAGTATGAAGAATTCTTATTTCCTTAAGTTACACATGTTACACATAGCTTTATTGTTAACTAGAGGCCACCCTGTGAATGTTTTGAAGTTAAAGTATAAATGCTAGCTGAATTCTTTGAAGGATGGGTGGGATAAGAAAGTAATAAAAAGTAAGTCGGGCAGCACAATCCTGTATAAGGATCCGGCCGGAGGCCCAGGGCAGCCAGCTAGATCCTGAGCCCGAGGCTACCCATCAGATGGCGGTCTACTCTGAGATCTACTTGGGGAAGGGGACACACATTCCCTTCCCCGGGTGTAAACCGGGGCCAGCCCGATAGGCCTCCTTGGATTTCCGCCAGCTAAATAGCTGGCAGAAGTTGGAGGAGGCCGTGTAACAGCCTAGCCGGCCCGGCGAACACAGGGATATGGCAGGAGCCATCCCTTGCCCCTCCCAGGCCGGCTAAGCCAATGGCCCCCTCCTCGCCCGCTGGAATGCCCACAAGGCCACTGGCGGGAGAGCTTACCTTCCTCCGGTGGCCGGCCTCCCTTATTCCCGAGGCGTCTTGGAAAAGTGGAGCGCTAGCTCCACCGTTCCATAGATCCCCAGGATTGTGCCCTACATATTGTACGGATTAATGGCGCAATCCTCTCTACCGCTAGAGTGGCGGAGCACACGCTCCACCGTTCTAGAGCAGGGTGGTCCAACGTTTCGTACCTCGAGGGCCGCATGCGAACATCAACATGAAACCCGGGGGCTGCACAATAAATTAAATTATTAATTAATTAATAATAATGACAGATGCATGCCCCGCCCCGCTGTCTAGCATGCCCCGCCCACGCTCCCCTGAAGATCGAAAAGGCGGTCGGCTCCCGACCGCCTTTCTGAACATCAGGGGAGCGTGGGTGACTGCGGGGGAGGGGAGCTGCAAGAGCAGCCGGGGGCCGCAGCAGAGGCCGCCGGGGGCCGCATGCGGCTCGCGGGCCACACGTTGGACCACCATATTCTTTGTTGTTCAGTCATTAAGTCGTGTCCGACCCTTCGTGATCCCATGAACCATATCACTTCAGGCTTTCCTGTCCTCCACTATCTTCCTGAGTTCGCTCATTTTCATGTTCGTTGCATCGGTGATGCTGTCTAACCATCTCATCCTTGGCCTTCCCCTTCTCCTTTTGCCTTCAATCTTTCCCAGCATCAGAGTCTTCTCCAGAGAGTCCTCTCTTCGCATTAGGTGGCCAAAATATTTGAGCTTCAGCCTCAGTACCTGTCCTTCCAGGGAACAGTCAGGCTTGATTTCATTTAGGATTGACTGATTTGATCTCCTAGCAGTCCAAGGGACTCTCAGGAGTCTTCTCCAGCACCACAGTTCGAAAGCATCTATTCTTCGGCGCTCAGCCTTCCTTATGGTCCAACTCTCGCAATCATACATTGCTACTGGGAACACCATCGCCCTGACTATGCGAACTTTTGTTGGCATGGTGATATCTCTGCTTTTTATTATGCTGTCTAAGTTTGCCATAGCTTTCCTTCCAAGGAGTAAGCGTCTTTTAATTTCATGGCTGCTATCTCCGTCTGCAGTGATCTTGGAACCCAGAAAAGTAAAATCTGTTACTGCTTCCATTTCTGCCCCTTCTATTTGCCAGGAATTGATGGGACCAGATGCCATGATCTTAGTTTTATTAATGTTGAGTTTCAAGCCAACTTTTGCACTCTCCTCTTTCACCCTCATCAAGAGGCTCTTTAGTTCTTCTTCACTTTCTGCCATTAGGGTGGTATCGTCTGCATATCTGAGGTTGTTGATGTTTCTCCCGGCAATCTTGATTCCGGCTTGCGATTCATTCAGCCCTGCATTTCTCATAATGTACTCTGCATATAAGTTAAATAAGCAGGGTGACAATATATACAGTCTTGCCGTACTCCCTTCCCAATTTTGAACCAGTCGGTTGTTCCATGGCCGGTTCGAACTGTTGCTTCTTGACCCGCATACAGGTTTCTCAGGAGACAGGTAAGGTGGTCTGGTACCCCCATCACTTTAAGAATTTGCCACAGTTTGTTGTGATCCACACAATCAAAGGCTTTTGTTCTAGAGTGTCACAAATGTGCCGTAAAGCGTGTTTGCAACTACTTTGGAGTAAGGATCACCGGTGCGAAGGCCGGCAGCCCTCACTCCACCTGGGAACCGTCCTTGCACCTGCCGGAGAAGGTAAGCCCTGCACCCACTGGTGCAGGAGCAGGGGGAGGGCAAACCAGGTGGTGAGGGAGTGTGGCCATTGGGCGAACCGGGTGGGGAGAGGGTGGGGATATCGGCGTCATGCTCCACCAATATCGCAAGCCCTCTCCTGGCCCGGGCTTACACCCCCGGTTCGAATGTACAGCTTCGGAGCTGGCATACATTTGAGTAGGCCCATAGGGCCTTGGCCGCCTTGCACAAGTGGGAAGGGGATGAGCGTCTTCTTTGCCCGAGGTGCTCCCGGGCTGGCTGGGACAGCCCGGGACGACCACAGGATACCGTGGCCGGCCCTTTAGGCTGGCCAGGCATCCTTACACAGGATTGGGCTGCCCCAGAGGATGAACTTGGGCAACTTCATCCAGTCTTTTTATTAAGTCTTTGCCTGATTTTTGCCCTACCACAGACCTGCTCCCCTAAACACTGATCTGTGCTTTTTGCCTACATGATCACAGAACTTTCTTTGCTTCTAGCATGAATTGGAAGAAGGCCAATTCCATGCTTGGGATAATTAAAAAAGGGATTGAGAATAAAACGGCCAATATTATTATGCCGTTGTACAAATCGATGGTAAGGCCGCATCTGGAGTATTGCGTCCAGTTCTGGTCGCCGCATCTCAAAAAGGATATAGTGGAACTGGAAAAGGTGCAGAAGAGAGCGACCAAAATGATTAGTGGGCTGGAGCACCTCCCTTATGAGGAAAGGCTACAGCGTTTGGGGCTCTTCAGTCTAGAAAAAAGACGGCTGAGGGGGGACATGATTGAGACGTATACAATTATGCATGGGATGGAGAGAGTGGATAGAGAGAAGTTCTTTTCCCTCTCACACAACACTAGAACTAGGGGACATCCACTCAAATTCAGTGGAGGAAGTATTAAAACAGACAAAAGAAAATATTTCTTTACCCAGCATGTAATTCATCTGTGGAACTCCTTGCCACAGGATGTGGTGATGGCACCTGGCCTTGATGCCTTTAAAAGGGTATTGGACAGATTTATGGAGGAAAAGTCCATCACAGCTTACAAGCCATGATGGGGAAAAGCAACCTCCTGGTTGTAGGAGTAGGTTTTCTCTGTGCCAGGTGCAAGGGAGTGGCGACTGGACACAGGTATCTTGTTGTCTTGTCTGCTCCCTGAGGCATATGGTGGGGCCACTGTGTGATACAGGAAGCTGGACTAGATGGGCTTTTGGCCTGATCCAGCAGGGCTCTTCTTATGTTCTTATGACTCAGTGACATCTAACCCCATTGACCTAACCTGGGTGCCAGACCCAGGGCCACGGTTAGTTCAGTCCTTTCTGCAGCTATTGGCCATTCTTCTGATACATAGAACACTTTAGGCACATGACTAGAGCCCTTTTTAAGCATTAGTTAACATGCGGAGAGAGAAAAGTGGGACTGTGTGTCCCTATTCATGATGATCATTATAAAGTCTGAAAGAGACCCTGCACACTCCCCTGTGTGAATGGAGGGCTCTCTCTGTGCAGTTCCAACCTCTGCTTTTTCAGGGTTCCTGAATATGTTGAGAGAGCCTTCCACATGTACAGTGGTTCTTTCAGACATACCTGGTCAGTGCGTGTGATCTCTCTTCCCCTCCACATGTTCTTGCACAATCTGAAAAGAGCTAGCATGACACAACAGAGTGTATGTGTGAATCAAACAAGTGATTGTTCTAGTAAACATCAGGCTCCATACTGACTGCTTTTCTCTCACTGAGTTTCTGGTGAGCCGATCAGAGAGATTCTAGTTTTCTGCTTTTGTATCTGTGTAACAAGAAGATAGCCAAATCATTGCCAGTTTTTTTTAAGTTTTTTTTTTAAAAATGTGCTAGCCTATTTTTGCCCTGTTTGAAATAAAATATATTTGACATCCTGTTGTGCAACAAGAGATCAGTAAGCCCACCCCCATTGTATGGGAAAAAAAAAACGTTTTGAGTGACCTTTAAAAGTGCACAGATGTTTCTCTTCCGCACATGAATGTAAACATGTGCATTTTAAGAATGTAAATCTGATGTCTTCATTGCTGCATCCATATAAGCTGTACCTTGGTAATCTAACCTTGTAAAGCTGTCAGTCAAGATATTTTGCATAGTGGAGAAAATTGCTGTTTTGCCTGGAGCAAGGAACATGAATATGTTGCAATCTTGGCTCCTCCTCCAATGGAGAGAGCTTATGAGTACATATTGCTCTGATTCCCACAGAGACGACTGCGTGACACTCCAAAGGAGTCGGAGCTCCAAACTGTGCGGATTTTCCCTTCTGTTTCTGGTTGTTTTCCTTTCCCCAAGCTTCATGTTCTCTCTGGATTTACTGAATCAGTTTGAAACTCTCCTACCAACACTGGGTTTTCATTTCCTCGTTCAGGAAGCCTTCCCAAGCCGACATGGATCATAGACTTCATTACTCTGCAAAAGTGAGTACTCTGGTTTCATTTATTCTTACACGCTGTCTGTACTTGTGGAGAGAGTGTGCCTTTTTGCAGATATATATTTTAGCATTGTGTGGATTTTAACTTCAGTGGCAAGGCAAGGCAAGCTCTTTGTGTATTAATAAAATGTCACATTAACGCATTAGAAAGGAGCCGGTCTTGTGGTAGTGACCATTTGGTTAGCTCTCTGGGGAAGGTTGAAAGGCACCCCAAAGGCTGTGTGGATTTGCTCAGAGAGTTTAGAAAGGTGTTTTTGAATACAGCATCTGTAGACCTGATATGACAATGTCATTCCTCTCCTCCCCCCCCCCACCCGAACATGTGCAACAATTGAACTTCCTAAAAGTATATTGTGGATGACAGGCTCAGCTTGCGATGAAAAGAAATTGGGGGTAAAACGCACACCTCTTCGAAAGCTAAGTGCAGGTGTCGGCAATACCCATTGTGGGACATGTAAAAAGGATTCTGTGCATTCTGAGATTTGCAAATGTGTAGAAGCAGGCAAAAACACATGGACATGCGCATTTGATTCCTTGCAATGGAATTGTTGCCTATTTGTTTCCAGGTTCAATTCAAAGTACTGGTATTCACTTTTAAAGACCTAAACGGCTTGGGATTTGGGTGCCTGGAGGGGCTGTCTCCACCTATCCATAGCTCTCTATATATCATGTGAGGCCTTGTTTTGGATGCCTCCACTGAGAAAAGGGCAGGGCCTTTTCAGTGGTAGCACTCAGTGGCGTCGTTGGAGCGTGGTGGGGGGCGGACCGCCAGGGGGTGACGCGCGCGTGACGCACGCAAAGGGGTGACATGCGTCACCCGCGCGTCACCCTCCGGAGTCTGGACGCTCCGAGGCCTGCTCCCCGGCCTCGGAGCCTCCGGAGTCTGGACGCTCCGGGGCCGAGGAGCCAGCCTCGGAGCGTCCGGCCCCGCGGGTGCTCCAAGGCCTTCTGAAGGTCCGATGGTTCAAAACGTAAAGTTTTACGTTTTCGCGCATGCGCTGTACTTTTCTGAGGGCAAATGGAAGCCCTCAGAAAATGTACTGCGCATGCGCGAAAAACTTTACGTTTTGAACCATCGGGCCTTCAGAAGGCCCTGGAGCGCCGGCGGAGCCGGATGCTCCGAGGCCGGCACCCCAGCCTTCCGTTCAGGTGAGGGGGTGTTGGGGGGTCACCCTAGGGCGGGGGGGTGACGCGCACCCCCCTGCCCTTGGGTGATGCGCGTCTAGTGACGCTACTGGTAGCACTGGCCCTTTTGTAATGCTCTCCCCAAGGTGGTTAGATGATCCTGATCCTTCACACTGTATGCTTTCAGGTGTCAGGCAAAACCTTGTGTCCGGGGACGGGCGAGCCGCGCCGCTCGGGAGCGAGCCAAGCCGCCGAGCCAGAGTGCTCCCGAACGGCACGCGACTCCCCGTCCCCTGACCGCCCACCTGTCGGCACGGGCCCTGTCTCCCCGAGCGTCGGAGGGCCGCCGGACGCACGGCCTGCCAGGAAGGCGGGGGAGCAGCCGGCGGCAACGCAGCAGGAGGCCCGCCGTGGAGGGGAGACGCGGCGGCCTCAGGCCCGTCCGGAGGACCTCGTCCCAGGCTGCGGCTCCGGCGCAAGGGAGCGGGACAGGTCCGGAGACGGTGAAGCCCGCTCCACCCCACCTCCCGGCCGCGAGGAGGGCCGGGAGTCCGGCCACCCACCGAGCCACCCCACCCCCACGGACACTTACCTGAGGGGGAAAGGCCCCGCCGAGCCGGCTCCGGAGACAGGTAGCAACACAACGGGCCAGACTCCGGCGGGAATAGCCAGCCCTGCCTACCCCCAGACGGAGGAGGCCGGGCAAGCTCCAGGACGCTGGTGGGAGTGGCTGAGGGGCAAGGGGGCAGGACCCAGGGGGCAGGGCCAGAACCGGGGAAGGGTATATAAAGAGCATGGCAAGGCCAATGAGGAGGAGGGCTAGCATGCAGGAGGCTGGAGGATCGGAGTGACAGCCAGGGCGGAGCTGCACTAGCCAGGCAAGGAGGAGGAACAGGGTGCCGTAACCCCCTCTCCTTGGCCAGTTCTGAGGCCTATGCAATAGACGCCCTCTGGAGGGAGGCTGCTTGCTCCCTACCCCTCCTTCGGGCTGGAGGTCGACCCCAGTGGCTCCGAGATGCAGGGGGCAGAGAGGGCGCTGGTTACCCCACTGCCAGGGTCCCCAGTGAGCGACCCCTCACACCTTGTTTTTCCAAAAAGCCTGTTCTTAAGCTTTTAAAATTTAAAAAAAGAGTTTTTAATTCTGTGCTGCTGATGGCATTTTCTGCTGTTTTGGTTTTGCAATCTTCTGAACTGTTTTTAATTCTAGGCTGCTGTTTTGTCTTTGTTGTGAAGTCTTGATACATTTGTATTGATTTTTGGGGGCATTGTTTTCTCACTTTTGGTTCTATAGAGAGAGAAGTAAGGTACCGTATTTTTCGCTCCATAAGATGCACTTCCCCCCCCCCAAACAATAGGTGGGAAAAAGCCTGCGTCTTATGGAGTGAATAATAAAAAGTAAAGAAAAAATACTTACGGGGGCTTCAGGGAGACCTGCAGAGGCTCGTGCAGGCCTCCCCGATCTTCATTTCGTGAAAAAACGGCCATTTTCGGCCACTTCCGGTTTTCGTCAAAACAGGAAGTGGCCGAAAATGGCCGTTTTTTCACGAAATGAAGATCGGGAAGGCCTGCAGGAGCCTCTGCAGGCCTCCCTGAAGCCCCGGTAAGTGTATTTTGCTTACATTTTTTTATTATTATTATTATTATTATTTAAAAAAAACCTTTTTCCCCTATTTTTTGCTCCATAGGATGCATGCGTCCTATGGTCCGATGCGTCCTATGGAGCGAAAAATACGATATGTATTTTTAAATAAAATAAGTTGATGGATTGGGAACGCAATCCAAACTTTCTTCCTTCAGATTTTTCCACACATCTGAAGAGGGAATAAGAGACAAGAATGAGGGTAAGGACACAGAAAGAGAAAGTACTGTATATACCGATTAGGAGGAGGGCAAACATTAGAGATATGTAAAACCCTTCTGACAAATGTCATGAAATGATGACAGCAACTCCGGAAAAACTTTTGTGGCTTGTGACATTTGTGACCTGAAAAAGGTGCCCTGCCATTTCCCCATTGAGAGTCACCCCACCAGACATCAAGATGCCACAAAGAGATCGTTCATATCTCCTCATATCACTGCAAACGCAACATTTTTCAAGGGAGGCACTTCACATATTCTGCTGTGAGTCAATCAATGAGATCATGATAATCATTTTTCATTCATTATCTCAATAACCCTTACAACAATCTTGCAAGGTAGGTTAGTACAGTTGGGGAAGACTGAGGCTGAGTGAATAGTGGGTTGCCTGACCACTTGGTGAGTTCATGGCCAAGGTGATGTTTGAACTGGGGATGTCCTGGTTATGCAGTTATGTTTCTAAAGCTGCTTTGTTACCCTAGATATTGAGTATCAAGGTAATGCATGTGTAATTCAGCCTTTACTTTTCTGCTTATCTGATAAAGCTCAAGTGTCTGTTTCTCCTCCTCTGTTTTCTGCACTCAGGCCTCCCAGTTGTGGAACATAACATCACTAGACTCTCTCTGCCTTGTTTTGTGAGCTAGGTCCCCAGGGTAGATGAATGGACTCCCTATACCACACAAACAAGTCTCAGCAGTGAGCAGTGTCTGGCATGCATGCAAGGGTGTAATAAGTGCCATCCTCTATTGTGCGTTTAGTGCTGGCATCAATGCCCGATCAAACTGATACCTAATTGTGCCGTGGGCACCCCATCTGTGATTAAGCAAACCCTCTGAAAAACTAATTATAAAGAATGGTAGCAACCAGGCAGATATTGCAGCCACTGTATTACAGAGCTTGAAACACAAACCCAGTGAAGGAGGGTAAGTTGGATGGACTAAAAACCGGTGATGGATTTCCCATATTTGGGCAGGCAGGCAGGCAGGCAGGAAATAGTTCAATGTTTCATTTTAGCTTATGCATGGGCTGGAATCAAAGCATAAGCTTTGGTCCAGAAGACGTATAATTGGAATTATGGAAGTTCCATTCCCTTTTGGAGATGCTAAGGTGGTGGCATCAGTGAGGGTTTGCTCTCCAAGTACCCATAGACATCAGGCTATGGTGGCCTTAAGGGAAGTATCAAAAGTGATCTGAATAAAATGTCTCTGTCTTGGTATAAATAGGCTTACCAGATCTTTAACCAGGACAGAGTGCTAGACCTTTAGGAGAAGGAATGTGGGCAGGTGTAGCTTGTTAAACCTTAGAGCACAATCCTAGGCATGTCTACTCAGAAGCAAGCCCCACTGAACACAATGGGGCTTGCTTCTGTGTAGACATGCCTAGGATTGTGCTCTAAGGTTTAACAAGCTACACCTGCCCACTTTCCTTCTCCTAAAGGTCTAACACTCTGTCCCGGTTGGAGATCTGGTAAGCCTAGGTATAAATGAGGCACAGCATTTCTGAAAACCCATTAATATCTCTCCTCAAAGGAGAGAGTGTTCTGCCATACAGACCATTTTGATAGGGGAAGGGCAGGTTCTACCTGCCCCGTAATCACGGGGTTGATTTCTGAGTTCACTTCTGAGTTGGCTTCTGAAAGGGAAGGTGGAGGGCAGACTGAGTGCAGTGTGTAACAAACAATGGAGGCCTTGACTTGATCTTGCAGATGTCCTCTCAAAGCCCCACAAAAGAAGTTCCTTCCTGTTCCCTGATTCACTATTTTAATAACTGAATACATTGGCAATGAACTAAGAAAATGGTAGAAGAAAGAAAGACACGGAGCGCTGGAACACGGAGCGCTGTTTACCTTCCCGCAAGCGGTACCTATTTATCTACTCGCATTGACATGCTTTGGAACTGCTGTATACAAATATGGAGGACCCCGGATAGGTATCCTAAAAAGAATGCAGCTGAATACCATGCTTTCTGTCTGATGTTAGGCCTTTGCCTATCCTGTTCCCTGCTCTCTCCTCCCATCTTTTTTGGACTTCTATCTCAAAGCTGTTCACTATTTAACTTTCTCCTGCCATCACTTGTTTATAGACGATACTTTCCTTAATGTATACAAAGGTCAAGACAGACGTTATAATTGTGTCCTTTATTGTTTCTGTATAATGGTTGTTTGCTTTTACATGTTAAATAAGCCCTGAGGTCCAGTATTTGTGCTGTGTGTGAATAGAAGGTCCAGCTCTTCTATACAACAATGTAGGAAAAGCTAGAAACACAAATCATAGCAGATTGATAACAAGATTTTATTTCCACTGAAATGCTGTCATGAAGATGGATACCTGTCTGTTGAGTAGTTACATGATCAGAAAGAAATAAAAAGTTGATGGAATAATTTCCCCACTGCAGCTGTGGATTAGGATACAGAAGTCTTCCCAGTTTCAATAAAGAATAAATAATGCAGCATAACCTGGTTCCTCCCCCCCCCCCAAACCTAGGCTGACCATATCGAAAAAGGGACAGGGTGCCTATACCTTTAACCATTGAAATTTGGGCAGGTGCAGCTCATCATGGAAGGTTGCAATGAGCTACACCTGCCCAAATTCCCTCTTCTTACAATGGTTAACGGTATAGGAACCCGTCCCTTTTTGGATATGGTAAGCCATTACCCATCAGTTAATTCATATTTTAGTAGTGACGAAAGAGCAATAGTGGAGGTTAAGGAGATATGTCCGCATAGGTGCACATTTGCCTTCTTGGCAAAAGGAGATCACTAGGTTCTCATGTCCAGGGGTTTGTGTGGTAGGCAGCGCAATCCTGACTAAGGATCCGGCTGGTGGCTCAGGGCTGCCCGCCGGATCCTGAGCTCAGGCTGCCCGTCAACCGGTGGGCCGGAGGTCTACTCGTGGAAGGGGACACTTGTCCCCTTCCCCGAGTGTAAACCGGGGCCGGCCCTATTGGCCTCCTCGGATTTCCACCAGCTTAAATAGCTGGTGGAAGTAGAGGAGCTAGCTGGCCCTTTGGGGACAGGGATATGGCCAACGCTATCCCCTGCCTCTCCTGGGCCGGCTACACCAATGACCCCCCTCTCCCGCCGAACCCCCTCCCTGCGCCCGCTGAATCCTTACCTTCCTTCTCCGGTGGCCGCCTGGGCATTCCGGCGATGGAGCAAGGGAGGCCAGCCTCTGCGCCGGCCTCCCTTGCTCCCGAGTAGTCGCAAACGTGTTTTATGGCACATTTGCGACTGCTTCCGGCGCCAGAGCGCACGCTCCGGCGTCGGAAAATTAGTCAGGATTGCGCCCAGAGTCTGTAAGTGTTTTCCAGAAGGCAAAACTTCATTTGACCTTAAGGGCAACTTTTATTCATTGTTCACAAATAGACGAACTTGCATTTGCTGGTATGAAGGAGTTTTTGCTGGAATGAATCCAGCATAGCAACTAAGCCAGATCGCTCTGGTTCTGATCTGACTGGCTTGTCTTCAGCATTACTTACCACCCTATCAGTTTGTGTAACCTGAAGTTACTGATCAGCAAAGAAATCACTCTACTCTTTCAACTCATTGCTCACAATTTTGGGTAGGACTGGCAAGATGACAAATCACTACAAGAATCTTCCCTAATTAAAACTGTATACTTCTCTACTTGAAGGATCTTCTTTATCAAAGCAACGGTACCTTCCTAGGATTCACCTCAGGATCCCTACTGTTCAGTTCTGGGGTTGGCCAGAGAGCCTTCAAGCATATATCCTACTGTGGCCGCAACCCACATACACTTGTGTGCAACAACAGCACTTTCACAGCTCAAGGCAACAAGTGGAGATGCTCACTCCAACCTGGACATTGCAACAAAGTTGGAAATGCACACCATTGTTGGTGCTGTGTGTAGAACATGTGGAGACCACATTGGATGTCTCACTTCCTAATGCACGTTGCAATGTGATTGTCAGCGCAATCCTACGTAAGGATCCTGCCGGCGGCCCAGGGCCGCCCTCTGGATCCTGTTCCCTGGCGGCCAGGCTGCCACCAGGGTGCAAGTCTACTCAGGAAAGGGGACGCTCGTCCCCTACCCTGAGTGTAAATGCCGGCCAGCCCGACCGGCCTCCTTGGATTTCCGCCACCAAAATTGCTGCCGGAAGTAGGAGGAGGCCGTGTAATGGCCCAGTCGCCTGGCGGGGGCCAGGATATGCCCGCAGTCATCTGCCGCCCCCTCCCAGGCCAGCTGGGCCAATGGCTCCCCTCCCTCGCCCAGTGAAACTCCCCCGCCAGCCGGATCCTGACTTACCTGGTCCAGCGGCCGTGGGGTCATCCCGGCACCGGAGCAAGGGAGGCTGGCCTCTGTGCCGGCCTTCCCTGATCACGAGTCGTCACAAATGTGCTTTCCAGCATGTTTGCGAAATCTCCTGACGCTGGAACGCTTGTTCCGGCGCTGGGAGCAGTGTCAGGATTGCGCTGTGTATGTCCAGAAGATGCAGATATCCCCATACAATCAGGGCATATTAGTAATTCTGTGCCTAATTTTCTTACTCATCATAAGTCTAAGAGCAAGTGTGATGATACCTTCAGGGTATATGGCTTGACTGACTGGGATTATTATTAATATTAATAGGAATAAGAATTGTGAAGTGAAAAGACAGGTATTCTTCAACTCTTGCACAAGAACTCATGCAGTGTTATATAGATTCCATAGAAGTTGTCATGCATTCTCTTGTGCAAGAGGTTGTGCAAGAAGAATTCTTTAGATTCATTCTCTTTTGCACGCAACACTCACTCCAGCACGAAGTGTAAACCAATTCTTTGAGCGGAAGAAGCTTTCTGTATGCGAAATGGAATTTTTAGCTCAACCCCACAATAATAAAGTACAGTACTTAACATTTGCGTAACACTATTTCACGTGTCCAAAGCATTCTTTTAGAAATACACTAGCCCTGTTTTGAAGTGGACCATATTGCAAAGGGGGGGGGGGGCTGCAGGTGAGAGAATAGTGGTTTGCCTCAAGCCATGAATGAATTTGTTTGTTAAGTGGGACTTGACCTTGTGCATTCTCAATGTCCAGCTCAGTTTCTTAGGGCCAAACTGGGTATGATGTGGGAGATCTGATTTCTTGGTTGTCGCACCTGACCTGTGACACTTACTCCTGTCCTGTTAGAAAGTAGAGCTGCCAGAACGCATGGGAGCGCCGGAACGCACGTTCTGGTGTGCACTAAGATGACCCATGCTCATCTTTTGCTGACTTGTGCCGCGTTCAGCCAATCAGAGCCCATATTTGGAACTGTGGGGGCGGGACACAGAGCAAACCCGGTAGCCAATCAGAATCGAGTCTGAAGAATCTCAATTCTGATTGGCTAAAAGAGAGAGGGGGCGGGGCAGAACATCTTCCCTTCTCTGTGCGGCTTTCTTTGGTGTGCCTGGGGTTCGTAGCGTCACGTTCCGGCACGTTGGCTGCTCAGACAACGCACCGGACAAGACGCATGCAGATGTCTTGGTGTGTCAGAGCCTTAAGAAAGAGCATGAATCGTGCCCGTGGGTGTCATATGCAGCAAGCATCCCATCGCGCTGCATGTACACACACTGGGAATGTAGAGCACAACTCTGTTCCTCTATAACCTGTTAAATATTGCTCATTTTACACAAAAGTGGCTCCGTATTTTGAGGCAGGCATGGCAGCTTTGTTCAGATGTGGACTTCCACGAAATGTCTTCTTTGCACCTGACAGTGTTTGGTAGAGAAAATGCTTTAGATATAGTAGGTTCACTGACCCACGAACAAGCATTTAGAACAATTAGGGGCAGGCTTCTGGATATTGAACAGCAAGAACTTCAGCATGCTGCCAACATGACATGCTCACCACTTCATTATCAGATTCCTATTAAGTATGGCCAACGGGCAGAGTATTTATACCACCTAAAATGCCCATCTGATTGTAGGGCCTTCTTATTGGCAAGGTGTAATGTCATGCCATCAGAGTTACTTTATGGGAGATTTAGAGGGATTCCCTCTAGGGAGAGATGTTGTTCTTGTGCTGTGGGAGGTGTGGAATCTCTGCACCATATGTTATTTTATTGCCCCCTGTATAATGATCTACGTGAGAAATATTTATATCCGATCTTGTCCAATAGGTGGGGTTGGGGGGATCAGGAAAAAATCCGGATTATTTTACAGGGTGTAGATGTTGTATTAACAGAAAAAGTTAAAACCTACTTAAAGCTAATTGTAAAGAGGCGTAGTGCGAGTCATATGGGTAGTGTATGCTAGGTTAGGACTCTTCACCCTTACTTGCTATATGTCTATGTTGTATGTTATGTATGTTTTAATTATGCCAATAAAGGTTCTGAATCTGAATCTGGTAGAGAAAAATATGAGCTTTGAGTTCTGATCATGGAACATAGAGATGACTACAAAGGAAATGAAGAGGATCAGGAAGATTTTAGGATATGTGACACAGTCTAACTTTGATCTGGATATACCGTAGAGGATGGGAACCAGGAAATTGTAAACAGCCAAGGCCTGCTCCCTCTGCTGAAGAGAAGGATCCACAGTGGAGCTGGGCGGTTTGTGTGTATATCATAAATATGAGGCTTTCCTAAAGAGCTTTCAGAAGTTTGGAATGCATTTCATTACAGATTCTCACCATGAAAGTCACACAGAATCAAACACAGCTTAGCGGCTAACATTAACACTAGCACATGGTTGGTCAGCAGATCTAATACAGTTAATGGATAAAAACAAGAATTTCTGCTCTCATTAAAAATGTCTGCCTGAGGGCTTCCCTTCCCCATCTGGAGCCGCATAAAGGAATCTTTTGTTTTAAATAAACATTGTTGGTTACAGTGCATCACTGATGATGATGCAAAAGACTTTCAGTTCACAAACCAGTTAGGCAGAAATATTTGCCTGTAAGCCAGCCTGGTTCCATTTACCCCAATGTTATTTCCACTAATGTTTGGATAGGCCAGCCTGTAAACTAGACCTACAGCCCAATCCTATCCAAAGCCCTGTGCTGGGATGCAGCGGTGCTGGGGCAGGCTCCACTCTACCCAGGGCGGGGCTGGAGGTCTCTTCAAGGGAAGGGGACAATTGTCCCCTTCTCCCATGTCAAGCCCCAGCAGCCCCTATGGGGCTACTTGGAGGCGCATCAGCTAAATGGCCAACATTTGGTGGAGGCCTCCTTTGCCGAGCCTGCCCCCTCACGTGCCTGATCTGCCCTCCTCCCCATCCTCCCCCACCCCAAAACACCCCCTCCTCACCTCTGTTCCACCCGCCTCCCTGTCGCCTGGCACGGAGCTCACCTGCCTCAGCGGGTGCTGTTCCTTCGCCAGCGGAGGCCTGCCGTCATTGACCTCCACACCCGCGGGAATGGCCTCCATGCCGTTGCAACGGTCTTTATGGCATGTTTATGACAGCACGGAGCCCAGTACCGCCGGCAGAGGCCAGCATAAGATTGGGCTGCAAATCATCTTAAATCCAAGAATTCTGAGCAAAACTAGACGAATTTTTTAAATGAAAAGCAGCTGCGGAGATTTAACTGTTTTAGCAGAGGAGAGGCGGGGGAGGAACTGCCTAAGCCCTTTACCTACTTCCATTTATCTGCCCCTTTTCCAGACTATATATATATATTGAAGAGGCGTTCTTATTAAAGGGAAAAATTCACCTTTGACAAAGTGTGCACTTCAAAGAGGCTGATAAACAAGGCTGATAATTAAGCCTGGCTCTGCGAGGGTAACGAGACCTATGAATCAGTACTTCAGCTTCCTATTTCATAAAAGGAAAAAAAGCACATGTGATAACCACCAACCCCTCCAATTTTGGTAACAAGGTATTGAAGAGAGGATAATTCAGTCAACAATCAGAGTTCATTGAAATTGAGATATTAAGAGCCCAATCCTATTGTTTCCCTAATTGTGTAAAGCCTCTGTGGCAGGGGGGATACTCAGATGTACGCTAGCTAAATAGGTGGCGCAGGTCCATGTGGACCCTCACTATGGTATTGGGTCCAGGAAAGGAGTTAGGATTTGGCGGTCGCCGCTGCTGCCAAACCTATAACTTTCCCAGAACTGATCTGCCCATCCTTCTCCCCCTTCACCACTCCATTCTGCTCTCCCCCTTGCCCCTGTTGCCACCTCATTTCACCCTCCCCAACCCTCTTCCTCTCTCCCGCCGCCTCTCCTGCCTCCCCCGTCATCTTACCTGGATCCAGATAACAGTAGCTCCAGATCCGCTGGTTCCGGCAAGAAGGCTCCAGCCTTTCCACCAGCGTCTCCGGCAGTGTGCTAGCGCACTACCAGAACACCTTTTACAACTGGTGCTGACTGATTTATGGCAGTCAGCGCCAACAGAAGAGGCATGACGATGATGGCTGGAAAATATAGGATTGGGCCATCAGTCCTGGAACATTAAATCCCTCTCAGTGAAATCTGAAGTCACTCTCAGACCAAAACTGGGCTATTAGTCCTGAGTAATTTCCGAAATGGAAAAAGAACAATTGCAATACTAAATCTGTTGAAAATGGCACTTTTTAAATAAACATAAACTCTTATTTATTGTACAACAACATACATATATGATATACAATATAAAAGAACTTGAAGTTCTACCTGAAGATGATGAATCTGAGCAAAACTTTCTTATGTGTAATTTGGACAAATATCTTACCTTCAGGGTAGCTAAATTTGGACCACTGTGCCAGAGGAGAAGGTTTATGAAAATAAATGCTATGAGCTAACTGATCCTGTTCTAGAGGTTTTGATTATCATTTCCCTTCTAGAATTTTCTGACTTTATTTTATTATATTTTTATGTTGCTATTAGCAAAATATTTTGTGTTGTCAGTTTTTCTATACTTTTAGTGTTAATTTCATTGTCATCATTGGGTAAATAATGATGTGCGGGGGGGGGAGTGAAAAAACTCTCCTCGAGGTAAGGGAACTTTCTTTCCCTTGCCCCAGGGCAAGCCTCCATTGCCCCAATGGGTCTCCTTGAATCTGCACCAACTCTTGTGCTGGTGCAAATCCAAGAAAATAAGGGAGAGGGAAGGGGACAGGGTTAGGATCTGGCACACACTGGAATGTGAGAAAGATGGTAAAATTACCTGAAAAAAACCTGTAGAGTAGGGCCCTGGTATCTGCCGGGGATTGGTTCTCCCCCCCCCCCCGCGGATATTGGGAACCCGTGGATGGGGGAGAACTTAGACTTCTCTACTAAAATGACTTTCAAAGTGGCACACAATACAAAATCCCAACATTACAATTCAGTATCAAATCATCAATTTACAAATTACATCGGGCTTATGAATGCAAGGATCTCCCACAACTGACATGAATGGGAAACATGGTGCACTTGCAAGGATGATTATCACGCATGCATTAGAGCACGCCTGCAACTGAGCAACAGTATCTGTATCACATGAGGAGGGCTGGGGCAACAGCTGTTTTGGCTTCTGCAGTTCACTTTCAGGAGCTGTGTCAGGATTAGGTCACTCCGTGTTCGACAGCCCCTCATTTTAAAGGGAGAATCTCTAGCTTGACTGTTCATGCTACCATCTACCAGTGATGTAGACTTGCGTCTATTGACTCGGGCATGAGTCGGACTCAAGTCGTGTCAATGACTTGACTCGGACCTGACTCAGCGATTGTAAAAGACTCGAAAGATTCGACTCGAGACTTGGAGCCTTTTACGACAAGTCGAATTTTATTCAGGTTTAAACCCATTTTTCCCCATTAGTTAGATAGGGATTCACAACTAAAGACTCGGGACTTGGGGGCAAAGACTTGACTTAAGACTTGGACCCAGAGACTTGGGACTTGACTCGAGACTTGGAATCAGAGACTTGATCCACATCCCTGCCATCTACCACTCAGAGCTAGTGTCCAAGTGATGTTTGGCCACAGTAAATGAAACACCAGGACATCCTGCTTGGATCTCCCACAGGTTGGTTTGTTTTTTACTTTGAAGCAGTCTCTGTGGCACTAGTGTGCACGCAGGATCTTATCCCCCCCCCTTCCTGGCTCATACCCCCCCCCCCAGGAGTTTCCTCAGACTTACACCAGCTAAAGAGCTGGCATAGGTCCAAGGTCCAAGAAGACCCATTGGAGACCACAGAAAGGTGTGTAATAATGTTTTCTACTTACCTCTCCTGTCTAGTGTCCCGTTCCCCCAGCCCATAGCATGCAGTGAATGCTCCATCAGCAGCATTGCACACTCTGGGCTGGCTGGCGGGAGATAGAATTGGGCTCTTTCTTAGCTGCCTTGAGGGCTTCTAGAAGACAAATCTTGGTTATAAACCTAGAAACAAGCAAACATTGGCAGACCTACATGTAAACAAAATGGGAGAAGCTGGCCAGGCTCCAGCATCGTAGAAAAGGATGTTGTTGCTACAGAGGATTCTTCCCTCAGCAGGAGACAATAATAGTGCGTTGTCATGAAATGGGAAAATGCCATTTTTGGTTGGCTCAAAAGATGCATCTTGTTAAAGCTAGTGGAAGATTGGTCATTGCAAAAGAGATAAATAATATAAATAGATTAAGGAGCTCAGAGAAGAGGAACACCAGTGACAAGTTTGCCGGACTTGGCATTTGAGGACAGGGGTGTATCTTATCCCCCCCTTCCATGACTAGGCTTCAGCCTAGGGGCCCCGCAGGGAAAGGGGCCCCTAGGGTCTTAATAGAGAAAGAGGAACTCACTCTATATAGCGAGAGTGAAGATTGAAGTGCTGGAGGGGAGTCCAGGGGCATGTTTAGATTAGAAACTCGGAAGATTCACCAACATCAATTATTCAAGTGGTGAGAGACTACAGTATATACATATTGTTGGTTTATCAGCTTGCCACTTCCTTCCTGTTTAGCTAATGGTTTCCCTGAGATGAGAAGAAACACTTGATGGCTGATGGCAGAATTTTATTTCCACTCTCAGATGATCAAATGATACCTGCAATTATAACCTGAATGGTTAGCACCAAATTCAGCCATGTACGGAATCAGACCAATGGCACATCTTTGAACATCTGCAGCGGGGATCTTCTGAGGCATGGCCCCTCCCTGTTACCTAGTGATGGTCTAAAATACTTCCATTCCCTTCACTGAAGTTGCACAATAGCCCTCCCTTTCTATTAATACGTCATCAATATTTTGATTGGAATTGAAAGCTATCAAACTGCTGACTGCTTCCCACTCAAAAATTTCATACTACCACTAAGAAAACGATAGCGTTTACTGTGACTGACAGTTGTTCTCGATCTACAAGTTCAGAAGAAACATGTGGTACAGCCCTTTCTATATGGTGTACCCAGGGCCTGGGGGGTGATATGATGTCACCCCTCATGATGTCACCGCCGGAAGTAACGTCACCCCCTGTTGTTGTTTTTTGAATGTGGCAGCTCCAGCCAGGGGCATTGCCTCCCTTTTTCTTCCCCCTGCCATAGCGGCAAAACATTTTGCCCCCTTTTCATGGTGGTGAAGAAAAAGGAAGGCAATATGGGTGCTCGCCGCTGGATTTTTTTTTAAGTAAAAAAAGCCACGAAAAGGTAGGCCTCTCCCTTCCCCCTTTGTTCCCAGTCCAAGCCCCCCCCCTGGTCGTCCACCCCCCCAGCCCCATATCTCCTACCAGCCACCACCTTCTTTCTTCACCACCTTTTTAAACCACCACTTTTCTCGCCACGGTTTAAAACAGTGGGTGAAAAGGCGGCGAAAAAGGTAAGCCTAAACCCGCCATCCTCATCCACCACCCTCAGCTCAAGCCGCCCTCCTAGTTGCTCTCCCCGAAGCCCCTGGTCACCCTTCCCCGAGCCCCCAGCCACAACCTACCTTTTTCGCCGCCTTTTTTTGCCTGCTGTTTTAAACCGACACCGTTTTTCTTACAGCCCAATCCTTTGCGGCCGCCGTGCTGAGAGTGCAGGGCCACTGGTGCAGTGTTCACCAAATCCAATGCACCGTTACGGTGGAGAGGCTGGTCAAGGGGGGGTGAGAGGTATAAGGCTTGCCTACGTGTTCCGGCTACTGCATAGCCTCCTATGGGACTCCTCTGAGCTATGCCAGCTCTGTTGCAGGCATAGTGCTTCGTAGTCATTGGGGGGCATGTCCAGCTCAGGAAGGGGGTTCAGAATCTGGCGTCCACCAACTCCGCCTCCTCCATTCTCCACCTTTTTCGGCCTCTCTGCTGGCTGGGCTGGGCTGGGCTGACAACCGGTCTGCGCCTGATTGATGGTGGTGCGTGGCTTTCCAGCTGCTGCACTGGCACCTGTGCAGCGCCCACTGGCAGAGGGGCTTCCGCGCTGGTGGGACTGTCTGCACTGGCATATGAGGCGGTATGCTGGCATTCCCCCTGGCTAAGATTGGGCCTTTATTGAGGGCAACAGGCCAGGCAGAGTAGCAGCTGTGCAACTTCTCGGAGGCCTGTGCTGCAGCCTAACAGGATACAGCAGCATAGCCATTGAAGATCCCTGTTGGCTGGGCAAAGAACACAGAGGCATAGCGCCCTTGACAAGAAGTGCGTACGTGCCACACCTTCTGTGGGTGCTAGTTCTGACTGGCAAATTCTATAAATATTCAGAACAACAATACTACATGATGCTTCAGTGATATGAGCACAGAGCAAATTAGCCTGCAGTTTCAAGTAGGTAATACTGAGCGTAATTCACAACAACATGAATCGATTAGCAATAGGAACTGACTCAGCCGTTGGGAATCACTATGGACTTTTAAAAATGCAACTAAATAGGTTCACAGCATATTACATGGGCAGTTTTTCATATCTACAGTAGCTCAGTATAACTATGATCCATCTTTCAGCATTGTCACGCTGCAACTTTGGCCACAGTAGCAATATGTGTATGTTCTCTTTAAAAAATACACTTTGTTCACACCAACACATCATCATAAATATTGTTGCTTGGCACGTGGGTGTTCATAAATGAGACAAGGTTCTTCATCTAAAGTACGCAGGTAGTAGCTGAAAGACAATAAAAGCATTTTGACACACAGGCACTGACACACAGATAATATTTCATCAGCTTCTGTATAGTGCTCCTGTTGTTCAGTTGTACAAGGAAACGAAAAGGGTGTGTAAGATATCTCTTTCATAGGCAAGAAGCAATGCGTTCAGGGTATTGCAAGGGCAGATTTAGGTTAGACAGAGGATATGACAGGTTGCTGTCCTTGGAGTGTGCATGCTTCTCACTTCTGCCTTTGGTGAACAGGTTTGGCAAGCTTCTGTATTATTTCAAAAACTTGGACAGCCTGTTTGACCGTGGTGATGTGAGGCAGGGGGAAAAAAAGTCTGTTCACTGTAGGAGGTGCTCCATCTCTCACATCGCTTTCACTGCTCTTCAAATCTATCATCAGTTTTCAGCCTTAGGCTGGAGGCCAGAAGAAATATGTAAGTCAACAATATGAGACGTTTCATACTGGAACAAGCCTTAGATCCTGAGAACTTACAGAATGGCATTCTCCAGAAAACTTAAAGAGACAAGAACCTTAAGAATTGCCTTGCTGGATGAGACAATGGTCCATCTGGTTCAGTATTCAAACAGCAGCCTGCCAGATGCCTCTGGAAGGTAACAAGCAGGGCATGAAGCTGAAGACCCAACCTCTGATATTCAGAGTTGTGGCCACTGTACTGGAAAGTCCAGCTAATCGCTCTCAATAGACTGACGTATAAAGCTGCCTTTATGTTGAATCAGACCACTGACCCACCCAGCTCAATATTATCTGTACCAACTAGCAACAAGTTCCCCTGGGTTTCAGACCTGGGACTTTTCAAGCTTGGCCTGGAAATGCCAGGGATTGAACCTGTGTGCAAAGCAAGTGAGTGACACTGTGATTTCTTGCTCCTCCACAAATTTGCCTAATCCTTTTCGAAGCCATCTAAGCAAAGGGGCATCATCATGGCATCTTGGGGCAGTGACTTTTGTTAAATCCATCATGCACTGTCCTGATCCACATCCTATGCTGTGCACAGAATCATATAAATAGGGGGTTACAGACACTGTCATCATTCAGGCTGTATTGATGGTGATTTCAACTGTTCTTTGGTTATTATGAACCCTGCCCCTCCACGGCTTTGGGTTGTTGTTGTTTTTTACAAAGCTGAACATAGACTGTATGTTTTACTAGACAGTCACATCTTCTGTCCAGGAATCATATATGCAAGAATTAGAGCCAAGCCATTAGAAGGTCAAACTGTGCCTTTTTCGTGATCATTAATGAAAACGTTCGCAGGCATGGATTTATCAGTTGAACTAGGAGAGACACAGCTCAGTGGGAAACACTGTTATCTTGTGATTACAGGTAATCTCAGACTGTGTACTGCTTCCTCGGAAAGATGGAGCAATCCTGAATGTAGCACAAGCATGTGACAGAGAGTCGTAAACAAGTAAAGGGCATCAAACAATGAGGTGCCCAGGTGTTCAAAAGAGACCGTCTAATCTACCTGAACAGAAACACTGCCTTGGAGGCCCACAAACTGGCCTGTTATAATTTTCTGCTTGAGAATGGTTAACCATGGCAACCTCCTTTGATCTCCATGACTCGCTAATGTAACAAACTGTGCCAATATAAATCTTGGCTGAGGTTAGCAAAAATGAACTTGGTTCACTATATCCCTCAGAAGAATATCGTTTAATAACCTGCCTAATCTCCGTATTTATTTTTTAAAGGGATTATATTTTGCTAATTAAATCAGTTATCCTATGCTCATTCTGGTAAGATACTGATAGCTCTCGATTTACACAGTCTTCATTTGTGCATTTTTGAAATAGCGCAATTTGCAAATTAAATCTAATTATGCTGGCAATTTTTGAAATAACGTGGTCAATAAATAAATAAACGCACTGTGTGCCTGCAGCGCTCGTCTGTGGGGGACTTCCTCCACAGTCCCAAGATGGTGTAGGGACTGGGAGAGGGTTGAGGAGGGAGACTAGTGGGAGTGGCTTCTGGTAGTTGAGAAAACAATGAGGAAACTAAAGATGCATTTCCCACCCGCAAACATTCCTCTAAAGCAAATGCTCCTTTTCTGCTCAGTGCTCCAGCATCTACCTCTCCAGAAGTCAGCTGCTCAGTGCACCCTTTCCTGAGGGCTGCCCACCTGCATGGAGTCTCCTCCTCCCCCCCAAATTTGCAGCTGGGTATGAAACCTTTTGCTTTTGCTGCTGCATTCCCCTTGACTCCTAGCAAAGAAGGCAGTGGCAGCAATGGCGGAGGAGAATGATGACTGAGAGACACATGGCGCATGCTGTTACTCTTATCCTACCTGTCTACAGGGGTGGGAGGGAATACCCACAAGTCTTCGGCTCAGGCTGCTGCTGCTACAGCTACTGCCAATGAGAAGTCTGAGCATGCACATGCTTATTGCATGAGCCGCTTTCCACGCACTAAGCAGGTACACGGTTGTTAGCCCAGCCTGGTCCCAGTCCCCAAACTGCCCATGATCCTCCCCAGAACTGCTGCAGCCACCATCTTACCTGCTCTAGCAGGTGATCTGCGGCTCACCACTGGCAGCATGGAACTTCCCAGCTGCCACAGCATCGCTAGCAGGCCGTGGAATGGATGTGAGGCTGGGATGGTGGTGTGGTATACCCATAGGACTGGGATATGTGCATATGCGTGCGTGCACGTGTGTGATTTGCTGAAGCTGTACTGAGCAATTTGTATTAAGGAAAATGGTCAACATACCCTGTGTATAACAAATTTTCCAATGGGTGGTCACCCATTCCCGGGCAATTTATGTATCCTGATCCAACAACTCCTTGTGGTGCAGGAGCTTCAATACACACACAGAGCTCCTCAACCAACAAGAGTCCTTCCATTAACTTATATGGAGGGAACACGTTTTTGTCCACAACGAAGGCATACAAAGATGTTTCACCTCCACTGGCGAAGTTTCCTTTCGCTGATGTCCCATGTATATACATGGGGAGCACACGGGGCTCTGAACTAGATCAGACATGATTAATGCCAGAGAGTGGTGAGGTTGGGCAGTCATCATGGCTCATGTCCATTAGGTTGTTCCCTGCCTAAGAACTAGTACCACTGCCTTGGTTCTCATTGCTCATGGCCTGACCATGCCCTGCACCATGAAAATTAATCCCAGAGTCCTCTATAATAGTGCGGAGACTTTGAGGACATTATCTCAGTTTGTCCACCCAATTTCCTTCTGCTGTCATGAAATGTGCCACCACTTTTCCTTCTTGGATAGTTAAGGAGCCTTCCTAGGGCAAGTTGCAAAAGCAGGCACCAGGGATGTGGATCAAGTCTCTGACTCCAAGTCTCGAGTCAAATCCCAAATTTCTGGGTCCAAGTCCTAAGTCTTTGCCCCCAAGTCCCGAGTCTTTGGTTGTGAGTTGCGAGTCCCTATCTATTTAATGGGGAAATCAGGTTTAAACCTGAATAAAATTCGACTTGTCGTAAAAGGCTCCAAGTCTCGAGTCGAGTCTTTTGACACGACTTGAGTCCAACTTGAGTCCGAGTCAATAGACTCAAGTCTACATCACTGGCAGGCGCCATCTCTGGGACAGGTTGGGGGTCATGGTGGGTACAGAGAGAGAGAGAGAGAGAGAGAGAGAGAGAGAGAGAGAGAGAGAGAGAGAGAGATTTGCATAAGTGTGTGGGGATTCAAAGTGTTTCTTTCACCTTAGGCAACTATGTGAGAGACCCATCTATACCCATCTCAGAACTGCAGATACTGTATTATCTTATGTTCAAATTCGTGCTAGGGCTCTGAACTAGTTTTAATTCATATTCATTTTTTAAAAAATTCTATCCCACTCTTCCACCCCCACAGAAGCAACCAGGGTGACTTACAGCAGGTGAATAACAAAACAATGTAAAGGAAAAGCACTTTAAAACAAAAACAATTTTAAAATGCACAGCAGAAAAGAGAGCAATTGAAAAACAATTTAAGAGAGCTAAGCAGAAACAAGAGGGATAAAAGCTAAAAACAGTAACAGCAAATTTCAAAATCAAAAGATTGCTGGAGAAAATAAATCTTCTCTTAACATTTAAAAGATCCCAAAGCCTTTTGAGCCTCCTGGGGGAATTTTGAGCCTCCTGGGGGAATTTTCAATTTGGGCTCCACTAACAAGAATGATTCTGCCTGCCCCTCGTCCGCGCCAATCACTGCTCACTTAGAGGTGGGGCAAGGCCTCAGGAGATGACGGAAGTAGGCTGGCAGATATATGCAGTGATACCTGGCAGATACTTGGCAGATATGTGCAGATACCTTGAATTGGGCAGGGAAATAGATGGGAAGCAGCACAGACAGCAGAGGAGTCCTACAGTCAGAGAAACAGGCTCCTGCCACATTTTGGCTCCGTTGAAGTCTCTGAACCATTTTCTGCTGAAGCTGGGCAAATCATGCTCCTGGCCACTGCTGATACCTGGTTCTCCAGGGTCAGACCTGGGCCCTGGAGCACTCCCAAGCTGCAAACCTGATCCTTTGAGGGGAGTGCTGCAACTCCATAAAAAACCAGTGGAGCAGCTCGCCTACTGACAAAGAGCACCCCTGACTTGCTTGGGTTGAGTTTCCATTTATCAACCCACATCCAGTTCTTCAACACACCAGGCACCAGTTCAGAACCTCCACAGCTTCCCTTGTTCTTGGTGGAAAGGAGAGATACAGCTGGGTGTCATCCACATAGATATTGGAGACATTGCGAAGCTCAATCCTGTGCAATTGAGTACTAGGTGTGTCTCTGGACCAAGGAGGTGGTGTTCAATCCATTCTGGATCAGGATGCACTCCCTCTAAGTCTAAATGATCAGTTTTGCATCCCAGAATTGCTCCTACATTCAGCTTTTTTCATTGGAAGCCTATATGGGTTCAGTGGGTAAGTACCACCACCAGCTTCCAGTGATGTAGACTTGAATCTATTGACTCGGACTCAAGTCGCATCAGCGACTTGACTCGGCAATAGCGACTTGACTCGGCAATTGTGAAAGACTCGAAAGACTCGACTCGAGACTTGGAGCCTTTTAGGACAAGTCGAATTTTATTCAGGTTTAAACCCATTTCCCCCATTCAATAGATAGGGACTCACAACTCGCAACCAAAGACTCGGTACTTGAGGGCAAAGACTTGTGACTTGACTTGAGACTTGGACCCAGAGACTTGATCTACATCCCTGCCAGCTTCCAGTACTTACACAGCTCCACAGCTGAGCATAATTCAAAA
The DNA here is from genome assembly GCA_026170595.1 of Plestiodon gilberti rubricaudatus. NCBI lineage: Eukaryota > Metazoa > Chordata > Lepidosauria > Squamata > Scincidae > Plestiodon > Plestiodon gilberti. The sequence continues at coordinate 17,213,518 of JANXHW010000002.1, read as the reverse complement.
GTGCTGGTGCTTATCTTTAAGGCATGGCTTTAAAATGTGGCTTAGGACCTACTTCCGACATCAGAGAAAGAGAGTTTTATTCTCCCAGGCAGTCAAAACTGCTGTTGAACTGGTTTTATCTGCAGCATTGGTATGTTTGTTCTGTTTTTATTGTTGTTGTAGTTGCTATTTTAATATTGTTTTTATCTTACCTTTTTGAGCTGTCCTCAAAGCACCAATGTGGGATAAAAATTCATTCATTATACAAACAACTAAACAAGCTTGTAATTCTTATATTGAAGAATGTTTATGGTGTTCAGGGAACATATACACATTTTTACCTTAAATGAAAGATACCCAGAATGTTGACTTCTGGACTCAGTGCCAAATTCTGTAATACCTGCTACAACTACAGAACTGCAAAACACAAACACCTCTGCCAGTAGCCAAGCAGTTCAGTTTCATTATTGGACTTAATTTAAACTTGACTAATCTTCTCGCATCAGCATGTTTATGCTCTTTACAGCTGCTTACATAGTTTAGTTAATCCTTAATTGGCTAAAATTACAGTACCTCCAGGGGAGGAAGCAAAATAACTCCCAAGGGACCTTGTTATATAGTATCCTAGGAATAAGTTCACCGTGACTGGATCCTTAATCTTTCATTAGTCTGGAGCTGCCGTACCTTCAGTAGAGGAGGGCCTCTAGTCAGAGGACCTCTACGGAGGTAAATCTAGCATTGATTAAAAATAAATTAAAATATGGATATGGCGGATAGATTTGTTGACAAATGGGTGTTGTTGTTGTTGTTCAGTCGTTAAGTCATGTTCGACCCTTCGTGATCCCATGAACCACATCCCGCCAGGCCTTCCTGTCCTCCACTATCTTCCTGAGTTCGCTCATTTTCATGTTCGTTGCATCGGTGATGCTGTCTAACCATCTCATCCTTTGCCTTCCCCTTCTCCTTTTGCCTTCAATCTTTCCCAGCATCAGAGTCTTCTCCAGAGAGTCCTCTCTTCACATTAGGTGGCCAAAATATCATATTGGAAGAATAATGGTCATAATAACCTTCTCTTTACTGTAAAAGAAGTTGAATTATATGTTATTCTGTTTAGCATTTTAATTAAAAAATATTGGAAAAAAGCAAAATAAAACAATTATCTACAAACCCTGACTTTTATTGATGCATAGCCATCTGTCATTATTAGACATGCGACCGTATATAAAATATGTCAGAAACCAATGGAATAAAAATAGTGGTTCACCTTATTCTCAGACAAGGAGGAAGTTGGTTTCAATTACAAAGCTGTAGTTAAATAAAACATGGGAGAAAGTTTGTTAAATGTTGGGTCCGTACTGCAATCAAAGACTGTCAAAGGGGGTTGTGGGACTGGAGGTCCAAGTACTTGTCTGAGATACTAAAGATAATGTGCATCACTGTGGAGCAGGAGGTTGTCTTTTCCGTCTTTTCCTCTCTATACCTGTGACCTCGGGCAAGGCTTTGGCGAGCCAAAGCAGATGCTATTTGATGGTAGTGGCGTCAGATGCATTCCGGACTGCATGCTGCCGGTGTTTAATGGCTAGCAACATCCAGTGTGGGCATAGATTAGTGGCATCATCAACCTATGTTGGGCATTGTTGGCCATTGAACAGCCATGTTCCTGCACCATGAGGTCCCAGCTGCCTTCTGTTGCTGCTGCTATAGCAACCTCATGCTGCCCTCCACTTTCTGCATACGCCACAGCTGTGTACTCCTACTAAGAGGAAATACTGCAGGCTCCTGTTATGGAGACAGATGTACCTGCCTCCTTGCTAGATTCTCTCTTGCTTCAATTCAGAATGCTGTTGTTAACATCACATTTCCGGTCTCTTGGTGACCACGTTGTCTTTTTCCAAATTTACGAATATGTTGGGTTCCAGGGGTCTGTTCATCAGTTGTTTGGTTCATCAGTATTGTACTGTACAGTCATGCCCCCGTCTCTGTTGCTGTAGCTGTCGGTTTCACTCGGGACACAGGGTTAGCCTGGTTGTCAGATTTACTCTGCAGGCTGTCAATGGTGTCTGTTCCACTTGGAAAGCTGTCAGTGCTATCCCTTTCATGCTGAACATTGTCAGTTTCCCTGCAAAGTCATTCAGAATGCTCCTCAGTGGCAACAGAGGTGGCGCAGGTCCAAAGAGACCCATTGTGGAGTGGGAGGCTTATGGGGGGTCTCCTTTCCCCTCCGAAGCCTCCCGATCTGCCCCACACACGCTGGATATAGCACGTTCCTTTTTGGCACAGCTGCACTGGGGGTGGGGGAAGGATAGGATTAGGCTCTTAGTTTTGTTATAGTTCATTAAAAATTTTAAAGCAACATTTCCCCCTCCCCCCCCCACCATCCAAACCAGCCATGTCTTTTGTAGTAGGATTATAAAGAATCAGCAGTCCGCCATGGGAGGGGTGGTGGGGGGACATTTCTAGCGTCTACCAGAGGCGTCACTCCGGTAGGGGCGGGGCTGTAAGTTTTGCTCGGTCGGAGTCCCGTTTACCGAACGAGCAGGAGGCGGCCCCGCCCCCTCACTGTCAGAGCCATTCCCCTGCGGAGCTTGCCTGCTGCTTTCTCCGCAGGGGAATGGCTCTGACAGTGAGGGGGCGGGGCCGCCTCCTGCTCGTTCGGTAAACGGGACTCCGACCGAGCAAAACTTGCAGCCCCGCCCCTACCGGAGCGACGCCTCTGGCGTCTACAGAAAACCACCAGGTTGGATTATTATAGATAAATAATTTACAGGCTATTTTTCACGTTTTAAATTCATTAATACTTCTGGGATTCCACTGAAGTCTATCTGAAGTCACTCCTCATTTAGATTTTATAATACGTCCATACTAATATGTCCATGCTAATATGGCTACAGGTATTATCCATCTCAGTAAGTTGCTGTGTTTTCTTTTGGAGAAAAGTGAGCTAAATCAGTCATTCATCATGACTGTTTTGCACTTCAGAAGAGCCACGAACACATCACTTACAAATTTGCACACTTTAAACGAGCTAATCTTCAGAGAAAACAAGAATCGAATTAACAGCCTTTTGTTTTGTTTCTTTTGGTGTCATCTTACAGGTGCTGAACCGATGAACTTTTTAAAGAATGCCAAAAAGCAAACAATATTTGAAAACAAGAAAAACGTTTTTTGTGTTAACTATTTGGCTTGAAGCTACAAACAGCTGGGTTATTTTAGAGAGGAGTGCCAACAATTCTGAAGTGAACCTTAATACAAACCACATTGCCCGACAAGAACAATGCATGAAGTTATTGTGCATACCTTTGGCACGGTGGTAACCAGTGGTAACCTCCTGTCAGCAGAAATCAGCCCTGGGTACATTTTTAATACCATTTAATTTAATTATGGCCTTTTGGAATTTGACTTCTTCCTAACCTCTTTCTGTTGCTGCTCTAAATAGTGAGTGCTCCAAATAAGTGGTTTCCATTCGCAACACTGATCAGATATGTAGGAATATAACATAGGAACATAGGAACATAAGAAGAGCCCTGCTGGATCAGGCCAAGAGCTCATCTAGTCCAACTTCCTGTATCTCACAGTGGCCCACCAGATGCCTCAGGGAGCACACAAGACAACAAGATACCTGTATTCTGTTGTCACTCCCTGGCATCTGGCATTCGGTGATAGCCTACAATACATCTACTACTTTATAACAGTCCAGAAATTCCATGCAGGCTCAGGAAATCCACGTGTGTTCAGACTTGAGCCTGCTGTAGATCTTGAACCAGTTACCGTATTTTACGCTCCATAGGACGCATCGGTCCATAGGACGCATGCATCCTATGGAGCATAAAATAGAGAAAATTTTTTTTTACTTACCTGGGCTTGGGGAGGCCTGTGGGGGCTTCGGGGAGGCCTGCGTGAGCCTCTGCAGGCCTCCCCAATGTTCATTTCGGCCGAAAACAGCGATTTTCGGCTATTTTCGGAAATTGCCGAAAATCGCTATTTTTGGCCAAAATAAACATTGGGGAGGCCTGCAGAGGCTCGCGCAGGCCTCCCCGAAGCCCCCACAGGCCTCCCCGAAGCGCTTTTTTTAGGCTTCGCACCATAGGACGCACACTTTTTTCCTCCTATGTTTTTTTTGGGGGGAAAGTGCATCTTATATTGCGAAAAATACGGTACCTACGATACAAGTTTAAAAGGGGTTTGGACAGATTCATGGAGGAAAAGACCATCACAGGTTACAAGCCATAAGCAACCTCCTGGTTTTAGAAGTGGGTTTTCTCTGTGCCAGGTGCAAGGGAGTGTCAACGGGAAACAGGTTATCTTGTTGTCTTGTGCTCCCTGAGGCATCTGGTGGGGCCACTGTGTGACACAGGAAGCTGGACTAGATGGGCTTTTGGCCTGATCCAGCAGGGCTCTTCTTATGTTCTTATGTTCTTACAAGTTATTTAGCCTAGGGAGTGCCAACCCATTCAGACCAAAGGAGGAAACTGCAGGGAGGGGAGACTAGCCAGACCAGCAAGGATACTTCTTTACATTGGTAGGCCAGAAGCGATCAGGTGATACTCCCTGGTCCCTCTCGGGGCTTCCTGATTGGTCTGCTTACTGATTGGAGAGACTTGTTCCTTGCTGCCTTCACTAATTTTCCAGTGCTTAATTTCTCAGGTCTGACTAGCAATGCTAACCCTTTCCCTCAATCTGGTGCGTGGACATGCTTTCCAGGGGACCTATGCAAACCTACCTGGGCTTTTAGATTCACACCTAAGAGCAGAGATGGAATCTGATTGCCGGGGAGCCTGAAACAAAGCGCTGCACTGAGTTCCTCCCATGGTACCACCTGCTCACCACCCCTTGGTGACTCATTGGATGCTACCATTGCCATTCCAGGATTGGAATATCCAGGGGTCCCTCTGATGAACACTGGGTCCTTGAGGACTGCCCAATCTGGCTAATCCCTGAAGCCACCTCTCTGTCTCTGGCCTGCTTTTTAATGCAGATTGACTTGACATTGTATGAGGAACAGATCCTTGCAGTGATGTCACTGCATTTGTGGAATGTACCCCCCAGAGGTGAAACAAGGGTGGAGCGGAGGCAAGTAGTTCTGCAAGACTCCGTTACACTGGAGTCAGCGGCCCCTCCCCCTTGCTGTTGGAGCCATTCCAGCAGCAACAGGGGAGTGTCCTGCGTGTTGCCTTTGCTGCCAGAATGGCTCCAACAGGAAGGGGGAGGGGCCGCTGACTCCAGTCTAACGGAGTCTTGCAGAACTACTTGCCTTCGCTCCACCCTTGTTACGCCTCCCTGTGTGCATCAGGCCCCCACTGTGGCTGCTTTAAGAAAGGTGTGGAGGTGTTTTTAGTACACATGGCTTTGTATTGTTGTTCTTCTTGGGATTCTAATGCTGGTTTCAATTGCTAGCTTTATGCCGATTTAAATTGTCAGTGTCAGAGAACTTGAGCATGTGCAAACAGCTCCATTCATTTCACTGGCTGAACTGAACATACCACATATTTGTTTGTTTGCACAAATGGGCTCCCTTGATGACAAGGGATGAGGATGTTCTTGTGGCCAGTTCCATGTGCACATGTATGCTCCCATGCTGATAAGAAATTTCTGGATTTGACAGTGAGTGGAAGATTTTACGGCATCAGTTTGTTTGGTTCCTCCTGCTCTATACTTGCTGGACACTATAATTTGCTTTTTGTCTTTGCCTGCAGTATATCTGTCTTGTCTAAAGACAGATTGCAGGTGGAAATGAGCTAGACAAGAGCTGTAATTGTCTACAGGTGTGGCAGAGCCTGCTTTGGCCAGAGTAAAATGTTTAGGAATTGTGCAGCTTTACAGTCCTGGGAAAGAAATGTCTGGATTTCTTCCCTCCCATCCCATGATGATCAATGCTGATCAAGTGTTGCAGTAATGTGTCAGTCAGTTTCTGCAGTGGGAGCATCACAGATCTACTGCTCTGGGTAATTGAACTCATACTGCAAAATAAAAATTCTGATTACCGTAATATTCCTCATCAGGTGTCTTGAACCACATTTTTTCCTGTGTTGCTCTGTCAGAGTCCAGTGACAGAGATCTGAAATCCCTTTCTTTGCAAAACTACCTGGAGGGGAAAGAATAACTGCTACTGTTTCTACCGATGCATTTGTTGAGAGGGAATAGACTAACGGTGAAATCCTATCCCCCACCGGCCTAGAGTATGCAGCATTGCTGACAAAGTGCACACCATATGCTATGGGCTGGCAGGAGACCAGACAGTCCATGAGAGCTAAGTAAAGAACATTTTTACTTACCTCTCCGTAAACTACCTGGTTTCCAATGGGTCTTCTCAGACTCTGGGGATGGGAGCAGGTCCAGGCAAGGAAAGGGGTAGGATCCAACATGCATGGCTGCCACTGAGATCCACCCCCTCCCGCCCCTGGCCTGGATTGCTTCCCTGCCCTGATCCACCCCAATTATTGACTTACCAGCAACAGCAGAGGTTCTGCGGGCTGGCCTCAAGGGTTTTGTGCTGGTGGCAGTGGCCCATAGAACAGCACCAGTGGCATGAGCCTTTGACGCACCAGTGGCATGAGCCTTTGGTGGTGGATCACAAGATCCACCAGCATAAGGTCCAGATAGAATTGGGCCCTAAAGCTTTCAGATGTGGTTTCACAGTTGTGCTTCTACCATGGGATAGTGGTGAGCTGGAGAATTTTGAGTATTACAGTATTAATATAAAACAATAATTTTACGATTGTGCTATTTTCTAGCTTTAATCCCAGTTTCATACCCTGGTCCATGCCTGAACTATGGTTAGAATAAGCCAACATGTGCCAGGTTCAGACATCAGAGTGAATCTCAGTTTCTACTGAACCATGATCAGAAGTAGAAACCTTCCTCACCTCATGTCTGAAGTGGAGGGGGAAAGAACACGAGGCTAAGGCTCAGGAATGTCACACATAACCTGGATTAAACCATGGTTCCCTATGACATCTGAACCAAGCCTCTGGTTAACTCATTGATGGGTGCCAAAATTGTTCTGCAACAGACAGAACATTTAAATCTGATGTACATGGCTATGCCAAACAAAGGCATTTCTGGTTGGCCACTGTGGGAAGCATTACCTGTGATGAGTTGCATTTTACACTTGCTTTTCGCAGTACAGTATGTTCTTTTAGTAGAGAGATAACATGATAGCCTAACATACATATTCATTTGAAAGTAAGTACTAAAAATTCGAATGGGCCCTTCTTCCTGGGAAGTGCACTTATGATTGCAGCATTAATCCACAGATCGCTACCTAGATAATCACATGAATTATCACTGCCTCACTGAGGCTTGGGCGCGTCCTCTTCTTCAGGTATCAGTCATGTAGTTTTTTTTCCTTCTAGCTTCTGACTTACAGCCCAATCCTGCCTAACATGCAGCAGCCGGCCTAAAGGGCCGGCCGCTGCATCCATTCCAAGGCCCTTTGCGACCTGCACCGGCATGGCCTGGGCTCACCTTGGGGGAAGGGGACGCAATGAGCCTCCCTGGATGGCCGGGGAGGAGGCGGAGATGGTATAGGGAGGCCCGGGCTGCAACGGGGCATATGATACCGGTGCACCTCAGCGCCGATATCCCCGCCTCCTCCCAAGCCAGGCCGGCCAATGGCCACCTCCCTTGCCAACCCTGCCCGCCCTCCCTCCACCCCTGTGCCAACTAGTGCAGGACTTACCTGCGGCAGTCGGCACAGGTCCAGGACGTGTGCAGTGTGAGTGTTGCCAGCCTCTGCGCCGGTGCCACTTACACACAAGGCGTCACAAAAGTGCACTTTTGCGACACCGTAGACCGAAGGAGCATTCGCTCCACCAGCCTCCTCCACTACGGAGGAGCATTCGCTCCTCCACTACGGAGGATTATGCTGACAGTACGATTGCACACAAACATTCATGATATCAGAATTTTGGTGGTGGTGTTTTTTTTGTTTGTTTCCTATAGCTTGAGTCTGACCATTGAATTGGACATTGACCGGTAGTTAAACTTGTTCTCTCCCAAAGTGGGCTGTCCACTCTTTCCTTATTTTTAAGGCACTACACGTACTGTTTTTCAACTAAATACCTATTCCCAATGGGGCTTGCTTCTGAGTAGACATGCCTAGGATTGTGCTCTAAGGTTTAACAAGCTACACCTGCCCACATTCCTTCTCCTAAAGGTCTAGCACTCTGTCCCGGTTGGAGATTTGGTAAGCCTAGGCATTCGTTCCCAACCCAGGGTTTATGTGGAAGTATAAATGTTTTGTACTCGCCTCCCGTTTGCCCTTGGGTTGTTCCCCCACCGCTGGATGCAGTGTGCACCTTTTTGGCACAGCTGCATCGGCTCTGCCAGCGGGGAATAGGATTGAGGCCTAAAACATTGAAAACTATTCCAGGTAGGAAAAGGGAGATGTGTTAGTGATGTTGCCAATTTCTAGCCAACCAGTGCTGACTTCTCCTTTGTAGTCACTTGCGTGTAACTGAAAAACAACTGTGCCATGCATGCACCATCATCACAAAAAGCTCCTGATCGAATCTGCTGAGTCATTGCAGTTTTAATGCAAGCATTGCCTTGTTACCGGTAATCAGTCTCCTGACTGCTCAGCTATGGGTTACTACACATTGCTATAGCAACTGCGAGATATATGCATAATCTTAAATGTAAAAGCTTAATTCTTCGATTTATCTGTTTCTCAAAAAAAAAAAAGATTTATTGACTTGTCATATGTATTTCCAAAATAGGATTTAAAAACACATGCAGCAAAGTCAATGGCAAAGAAGAACGACCGCATTGGTTTGGAAAGATATGGCACTTTGAACCTACACTAATTGCAATCCTGTGCTCTGATTTGTAATGTGCCCTTTGCAAAGTAAAAACTGCCAGGCAGTTCTGTCGTTCCTGCCCTGAATATCAGAAGCATGAGCAGAAAATCAGCGGAGAGCCGTGCCTGTTATTACTTTGGTTGTAACATGTTGATCTAAATACAGATTATGACTACAGTCCTAATTGCATTTACTGTATTAGGAAGCAAGTCCCATTGCTTCCTCAGTTGGACTTACTTGTGATACACACGCAGAATCGAGATACCTGCACAGAGTTAAGATGCATGTCTGTAAATCTGTTTACAGATGAGGGTGGCTGGCGGACCTTGGGTCTGTTCTCCAGAGTAGGGGAAAAACAGTCAAGTTGGTTTCATGTTTCAGAGATATCTGTATTTTATTGTAACCCTATGGTGTGGACCCATAATGGGATGGAATTTCTCTTTCACTAGATCCTTGGCTTGGAACTCTTACTCAGCAGACCTTTAGGTAGATTTCCATTTGTGGCAGCTTCTTGCATTTTATATGTTGTTACTGTTACTGTTGCTCTCTGCCTAGTGCAGTGGTTCCCAAACTTTTTTGACCTGCGGCTGGCTCCCTTGACCATTGACGACCATTGTCCGCGGCTCCCCATTACATTATGTTGATGCCTGCCAATTGGCATTGCATTATTTTCCAAAAGGATTCCGTGGCACTCTGCGGCTCCCCTGGTTGGTTTCTGCAGCTCCCCTGGGAGCCACGCCTCCCAGTTTAGGAACCACTGGCCTAGTGGATTCTCTCTCTTTTTCTATGCCCAGTGGATCCTTTAACCTGCACACAGTATTCGACCAACGCCTCCAGCTACCTACTTCTTGGAATTAGCTTCAGTCTCCGTCTGAAATTTGTAGACTCTGCTTGAAATCTTACTGAAGCCATGTACCCTTTGCAGAACTCTGTTCCATGCTCTCCAATATTTCTTTAATGAAAAGTTTCAATAAACGGTCTTTGAGCATGGCCACTTCATATAGGAAATTCCTGTCTATCTGAAGATTTTATGATTGTACGTGTGGGTGTGTGAAGGGTGGTGTTATGTGCTTCTGTGCATAAGGAAAGTCAAATGAGGACACAGTAAAAGAGGCTTAACTCATCATGGGGTGAACATTGCCAGATTGTTACAGTTAAAGGAAGATGGGGCACCACTAAAGGGAACTAATTACAGGTACAGTGTGCTAAACTTTAGAAGCTAAAGGAATTGCATGCCTGGAGTCAGCCATGTGACTTGCCAATTGCGCACAAATGTGCGTCTCTCAGATTGATCTTGGAGAAATGGCAAATCAGTGAGCCCACCTATCTCCACCAGTAGGAAGGCAAATGTGTGTGCAAGGGAAGTGCAAGGGTGGTAGTGGCAGAAGGGCCCGGAACTGACTATAGATCATCACTGGAATTACTGGTAGCTCTGGAGTGACCTTCTGTCCAGCCCTGTTATAGTGTAATGATTGTAATGAATTCCACTGTTGGAATTCAACTTGACAGTAGACTTGCTCTTTATCATATGCAAAATATCTTTTAGTGCACATGTGTTGTATATCAGGAACCATAAAGCATGCAGCAGCATTGGTATGATCATTTCTTCTAACTGTAATAGAAAGTTATCTAAAGAACTCTCCTTTTCCCTTCTTCATTCAGTCCAGACACACAGAGCAATTTGTAATTTGCTGTGGCTGTTCTATGGGAGTTTAAAGCGTTTCTGCCATGCAGTGCTTAATTCTCTCCCATTGGTACTTTAACGTACTTAACTTTATCTGGATCATATCCTTCATTTATATAAAATTCGTTACTCAGCTTGAGCCAAACAGGCAATGAAAGCAGAATAAACAAAATAAATATACATCTTGCTTGTGGAAGAATATACTTCCACACGCAAATCCATTTGTGGGAAGATCCAGGATGACAAGATCAAGGCTTCAGAAATGATAGCAGGAGTTGCGGGAAGGGGGGGACGAGGGCAAACTTAGGTAGGCCGTTTGAACAAGCCACATCACTAATGGCTGACCCATAAATATCCAGGCCAAACAATATTAGAATTCTTCGCATTTAATCTGCAGGCCTTTCTGATGCTGCGCACACGATGCTATCAGTCACTCGATGTTCCAGGCTGGAGTGCCAGCGAAGGGAGGACAAGTTTTCCCATCCAGTTCAGCAGGGTAGCACGAGTTGGTGCTTATCAGATTGATCATGAGATTCTGATCTGCATGATACTTTTCACTCTATGGCATGGATCAGTACCTGGCCATTCCTGGGCCCTCTCTGACTCCTTGAGAAGTAGTGCCTTGTGGCCCTAATTGCAAACACAGAGGCAAAAGGACGTGGAGGGAATGGCGGATGATGCAGCATTGGGTTTTGCCAACCAATCACTTTGCAGAGCCAGGGGTTGGCGCCTCGGCCCAACACCCTCCACTCTTCTCTCAAAGCAGCTGTCTGGCAAAGTGTCACAGAAGCCATAAAAGACAACAAGGTGTCCTTTAAAAACGTAGGATTGCCTAGGTGACGAAAAAAAGAGCCAAACTCTCAGAAAACACATGTAAGTTGATGACAAGACAAATAAATAAGGCATTCAAGTAGCAATTTGCTAAAGGTATAAAAACAACCAACACATTTTTTTATTTAAATAAATCAGAAGTAGGAAAGCTAACCAGGTGGCGGCAATTGGACTGTGAGAGGACACTGAAAGCCAGTGGAAGCTTTTTCTGGTTTTCCTTGTCGAGGGTTTGGTGCAATCAGAACAAAAACACACCAACTTCCCCACTATAGTCCTGTTTTGTGCCTCTCCCCCAAGCCGCTATTTAAAAACAAAGAAGCAAAGAAGCCACCGAACTACATTATAGTACATGTTTACAGGCACGTCTAACGTGACTCTTAGGGAGATTACAGGCAGCTCAGTTAATAGTTTGTATGGACCTTCACGGTGGAAGACACCTCTAATCCTTCTTTTGGAGAGGCCATTTCCAAGGTAATTGAAAAAGTCAACTAATGAGTCTCCAGGGCCAGATGGCACATAGTCAAGAGTGGTGAACTTGCTGACTTCTTAGAAAAAAATATATACGGCATCATGAGAATCTGGCCTCTTGTTAGGATTGTAAGATGGGATGGCCCATGGGATGCTGATTTTGAAAAGGGGATCCGTGGGGGAGCAAAGAAATTACAGTCCTGATGCCAGCCAAGCTTCTGTCCCGGGTAAATGGATAGATACATTATATTAAGCTAGAATGCCTAAACACACAGAACAAGACGTTTTGCTGAAGGAGAATCAGTATGGCTTCTGCAAATGCAAATCTCTCACTAAGTTTTAGAATTATTAAACAGCCCAGACATGCTGCATCCTGCGGGGGGGGGGGGGAAGAGTCCCAGAGGTCTCCTCTCGGTAAAGGAACATTTGTTCCCTTGGCAGGGGTAAATCTGAGTGGACACAGGAAGGTGGATCAAAGCGGGGGAGATAGGATATCAGTGGCGCTGCAGCTGCCAATACCACCCACTTCCTGGACTCGATCCACTCTCCTCTCCGCCCCGGTCTCCACCCTGCACCTCCCCCTCCCCGCCCTGTTCTGCTCACCCCCTTCCCACCCCCACACTGACTCACCAGAGCCAGGGTTTGTGGGAAGGCTTCTGGTGTGCGGTGGCTCGCCGCTTGCAGTGGCGGCCTAACTGTGCAAAATGACATGTAGCCATTTGCAACCGCCATAAAGCACACTGCACCACTGAAACGGTACATGGAAATAAATCCCAGTGAACACAATGGTACTTCTGAGTAATCATGCCTAGGCTAGCCTCTAATATACCTTTTATATTTATCGGATATATTTTTCTATTCCATTTTTCAAACTGTATGTTGTTGTTGTTGTTGTTCAGTCGTTAAGTCGTGTCCGACCCTTCGTGATCCCATGAACCATATCCCACCAGGCCTTCCTGTCCTCCACTATCTTCCTGAGTTCGCTCATTTTCATGTTCGTTGCATCGGTGATGCTGTCTAACCATCTCATCCTTTGCCTTCCCCTTCTCCTTTTGCCTTCAATCTTTCCAAGCATCAGAGTCTTCTCCAGAGAGTCCTCTCTTTGCATTAGGTAGCCAAAATATTTGAGCTTCAGACTCAGTACCTGTCCTTCCAGGGAATAGTCAGGGTTGATTTCATTTAGGATTGACTGATTTGATATCCTAGCAGTCCAAACTGCAAGCAGTCCAAACTGTATACAATTGTTTAAAACTACTGCAACCCACTTCAAGAGTTTGAGATGAAATGAGCTAGGTCTTTAAACGACACATAATAATGTTCAAAGTAGGAATAAATGTCAGGAGACCCATTTTCAGTTTTCCTGATTCTCATTCTCTTTTACTGCCTTCTGATATTATTCTTTTTATGATGCTTACTGTTGTTGTTTTTTACGGCTACAGTTGTTGTTTTAAAAAAGATCAATGTTTGTTTATTTTGTGCCGAATGAAATTACAGTACGTTGCATGCTGCCCTGGCAATTAAAGGTGAGAGGAGGGATAAAGATGATTCAGATTCACTGACAGCCCAATCCTGTCTAGCTGGACACGGTGACGCAAATAAGGCACCTACTGCATCCTAAGCAGGATTGGGCCCGCCCCGGTGCAGCTGGAGGCCTCCTCATGGTAAAGGGACGTCCCCTTGCCCCGAGTAGAATCCCAGTAGCCCCAATGGGTCTACTCGAATGTGCGCCAGCTGTTTTGCTGGCACACATTCGAGCTGGCCGTGTAATGCCGGCCAGGCCCAGGAAGGGGGATAGGATCGGCGGAGCACGCTGCCGCTGATCCCTCCCCCAGCCCGGGCCCGGCTGACCAATCCCACCCCCCTGGGATTCAGTGCTTCTGAAAGTTGCTCAGGCATAGACTTTGGTGAGTCTGTCTGTAGTGAGAAAGAATTTGATAATGAGGGGAAGGGAGCCGCTGAAAATGCCTCTGTCTGCCCCCTTGCTATCTGAACCTGACAGAGATACATCATCATTAAGAGGGAATTATGACCCCGAATCTCTTAGAGACTCGTGTTATTGCTTCCCTGATGCGGAGGGGCTGTTCTTTTTATTGTACTTGACATTTTTATTGCTGAACAGATGAAGCAGACTGCTTTATTATTACACCGTCTTGGCAATTGTGGCTGTGGGGACTATGGGGGGCTAGACTTGGCCATGGGAACTCACATGAAGACCTATACCACTGTCTGGAAAAAAAAATACACCACAGAACTGCATAAATTAATGCAATGTAAGCTGGTCTACAGTTTATCTTTTAGAATGCTCATTTAAAATGAAAACTTGGTCTTGTTTTTTCTTAAAAAAACAAAGGGGGTATTTTAGGATACAGAGAATCTTTGCCAGGTTGGGAAAAAAAACTTGGGGAGGGGATTTGTGACTGAGAAGACAAACTGCTGGAGGAGAAAGGGAAAAAAATCAGCCCTCCCCACTCCTGATAGCAGTTGCAGAGGCTTCTTTTCACTAAATACAAAACAAAACAAAAATGCTGAAGGAAAGATACACATAACTACATGTCACACGTCTAGTTAGGTCTCAAGATACCCAGAAACGATGCAGTGGAACCGAGTCGTTTCTCAGACTGTTCCCAGGTGGCGTTGTTTTTCTGTGGAAAATATGCCATTGTGAACGTTTTGTGTTGGCGAATCCAATATTTTCCAAGCTAGTACAACCGTTCCTGAAAAACTGCATGTTGCTTGAACACAAAATAATAAGCAGCATCTTGAGTATGGCTGTGTTCATATCATAGCCTCCTAATGCCTGGTGCCCGTGACATCGCTGTGACAGAGCTATAAGCAGGCTTACCAGATCGTCGCCGGGACGGGAGCGGTCTACCCTTAAGGGGGCGGGGTGTGGGGGGGCCAGAACGTGACACGTTCTGGCCCCCCCATGCCCCACCCCCTTAAGGGTAGACCGCTCCCGTCCCGGCGACGATCTGGTAAGCCTGGCTATAAGTCCCTCTCTCTTAGGCTCTACCATTTTGGCAAGGTGAAAATGTTCTGTCATTTCAGTTCAGACCTGTTCTTTGTACTTTTAATTTTTCCCATCCCTGTTGATGCCTGTATCCTCCAGGTTTCCAGTAGTAGTGCACACCTTCTCGAAAATGGAATTTTCCACAGCTGTTTCCCTATCCTCAAACAGCAATGATGTCTACCCCACCTCCCTTCATTATATAGAAATTCGGATATACCCCCGTATTGGTCTGAGTATAAGACTCACTTTTTTCTCCTAATTTAAGTTTTTAAACTAGGGGTGCGTCTTATAATCAGGCTGTTGCAATAATGCCAGTGATTTAATTATTTTTTTTAATAGCACCAAACTTTAAGGGTGCATCTTATAATCAGGTGCATCTTATACTCGGGACAATACGGTATTATATAGCACTGTTACTGCTACTTAGGCTTACCAGCTCTCCAATCGGGACAGAGTGCTAGACCTTTAGGAGAAGGAAAGTGGGCAGGTGTAACTTGTTAAACCTTAGAGCACAATCCTAGGCATGTCTACACAGAAGCAAGCCCCATTGTGTTCAGTGGGGCTTGCTTCTGAGTAGACATGCCTAGGATTGTGCTCTAAGGGTTTAACAAGCTACACCTGCCCACATTCCTTCTCCTAAAGGTCTAGCACTCTGTCCCGGTTGGATGCGAGCTATTTTTGTCTTTAACAACTTGCAACAAAAACCACATTTTTGATTTGTGTAGGAAGGCTCTAATGTGCTATGGTGCAGATCCAAAGGGCCAGTTCACAAGTGCATGTTCACTACTTGATTACTTGTAGGCTTACCAGCTCTCCAATCAGGACAGAGTGCTAGACCTTTAGAAGAAGGAATGTGGGCAGGTGTAGCTTGTTAATCCTTAGAGCACAATCCTAGGCATGTCTACTCAAAAGCAAGCCCCATTGTGTTCAGTGGGGCTTGCTTCTGAGTAGACATGCCTAGGATTGTGCTCTAAGCGTTAACAAGCTACACCTGCCCACATTCCTTCTCCTAAAGGTCTAGCACTCTGTCCCGGTTGGAGATTTGGTAAGCCTATTACTTGATACTATCTATGTGGATTGGCTCCACATGAAAAGCATTATGTGTGATATGATGGGATATGAACGCTGGAACTGTGGCGTTTAATGTGTGATGGTTCCTACATGTAAGCACCTTGATGATGGTGCAATCATCAAGCAATGTGCTTGTGGTTGTGTGAACCAGCTCACAACCTCCTCTGATTAGCATTCACGTTTTTAACCCATGCTGGCCCAGGGCACTGGCCAAGGAAGTGGCTGTGCATTGCAGTTCCTGCCATAGACAATAGAAGCAGAGGCAAAACAAAAACAAAAAACCTGGAGTTAGAATAAGGGCTAAATCAGAGGTTACACAAAATGCATAACACGGCCTGGTGGTTTTGGTTTATTTATTTAAATAGTGGCTTGGGGGGAGCCAGGACAGAGAATGAAACTGCAGCAGGGGTAGGACTGGGAGGCTTTAGAAATTTGTCCCTCCTATGTATCTGCTCCCAAGCGTGTCCTCCCATGCTATTTTAAAGTGAAGCAAAGGTTCAGTTAAAAGCCAATGAAAACTTTATTTGTCTTTAAAACAGTGTGTGATCAGGAGCTGGGGGTCTTTAGGAATTAGCCCCTGCCACAGTTCCATAGCCTTTTGTCGTCATCGTCCCCCCAGCTGCTATTAAAACAACCCAAAACTACAGGCCACATTATGCATTTCAAGAAACATCTGATCTGGCCATAAGACTTATTTTGCTTTAAAAAATACCCCAGAAAAGCAAATAGGCAATGAATGGGGATTCTGAAAATCATTTGTACCCATTCATTCCCTGGCCCATTTGATGGAGTGAATGGTTCACCATAACTTGAACTGAATGGGCCCAATTTGTTTTCATTCCATTTGTTCCAAAAATGAATGCAGACTGTTCCTAGCCACAGTGAGCAGGGACAATTCATCAGGTCACACTAGGACAAGGATCTAACTCCAGTAAGATATGTGAGCCTACTTAAGAGAGCCCATTGGTCCATTTAGCTCACTACTGTCTGGTAGCAAGCTGCAGAATATCACAGCTTCTTATACTACTAACAAACTTACATTTGGATCACTGGTTAAAGGTGGGCATACATCTAAAGAGGTGTCGCTGGAGGGGGGCGGTACTGTAAGTTCCGCACCGTTTTAATCCTCGTTAACTTCCTGGTATGAGGTGGCCCCGCCCCCTCGCTGTCAGAGCCATTCCGTGCAGCGAAGGCAACGGGATTAGAACGGTTTGGAACTTACAGTACCGCACCCCCCCCCTCCAGCAACGCCTCTGTACGTCTGCTTTTCACTGGTGCTGTTAATGGAACCAGATAGGGAAAATAAAGACACAGTAGCCTGTTTTGCATGTGCATGTTTCTAGGGTGGGAGAAAAAAGAAGAAGCTCAAAGCAAAGGGGAGTGTGCAAATCCTCCTTAGGATCAGGGTTTAAAGAATTCCAGCTGTACATGTGCACAACTGCAGGTATGTGATATGCCAAAATGGCAGACTCGTGTACAGAACATCCTAATCAAAAATGTCTGTTTGGTCTGGAAGAATAGGAAAAAGTTTTTCCTATTCGGAAAAAGCATGATTGTTCTTCAAGAGCCTTCCAGCAAATTGGTGAGTGACTACTTTAAGAACAATTTGTTATTCATCATATTCACTACTCTACATCTTCTGAATGTGTTTTAACAAATAAGTTTCTGTTTTTCATACCGAGTACATCTGTCATTTCTCTCCCCAAGCAGGTGCAGCAGTGCCGTTCCAGCCATATTCATTTGGCTGACAAAGTGGAAAAACACATAGAGAGGCCTATAGCTCAAAATGTCTCCAGGTGCCATTTTTCACCATTACAATGGCTGTGCTTTTTGCATATTACCGTCCTAAGACATTTCCAATTTGTAAAATTAGCAATGGATACAAACACTTACAGGCCCCCAGTCTGAGCTCCAATAACACATTTGTCCACAGAATTGGTGTTTCTGGATGATGATGCTGTGCTTCCCACACATCCCATCACAAAGCTGCGGTGTTGCCGCCTCTTATGGCAGCGCTCATAGAATGGCCACTGACGGAGAGTACTGCGTGCTCCATCGGCGGCCATTTTATGATGGCAGAAGACTCTTCTGCTGTTGTAAACCCCTCCACCCGACAGCTCAATCCTCAGTAAGATTGGGCTGTGAGAGCAAGTTTAGATGCCACATGTGTCACCAGAAATCCTTGTGCAGTAGAAGTTTCAAATGGCCAGCATTGCCTTGTTGTGGTCTTACCCCATACACCAGTATCTGCATGCCAGCATGGCTGTTGCCTGGGCCATAGTATATTGGTGTGCAAATTCTTCACACCAATTTTCATGGTGGCAACATTCATGTGGAAGTCACGCATCATGTCTAAACTGGTGTGAAGAGATGAACAATACAGTATAACTAGACCTTAAATCCTGAATCCACTGGCCACTTTGCAGCAAATAAGTGTTTAGAATGGGATACTGGACCAGTGGACCAGTGTCACACCTGTTGCACTGGAGCAGCATAAGGAGTAACCTGGGCTGTTGTACCAGTGCTGCAGGTTGAGCTGCTGCTGCTACTGTAAAGAATAGCCATAATGCATTGTACTTTTATCACACAAAGCTGTTATGTGCCAGAGAACTAGAGACTGGGCATGGCAGATAATGTGCAAGAGGAGACAGAGGGCAGACTTGTAAACCACCAGACTTGAACCCAGTCTGTCCTCTGGCTCCCATTTTCCTGCTCCTGCATCACCCTTTAAACAGGACAAACTGGAAATACTTGGGGAAAGTTGATTGCTGCCACCACTCCAGACTGAAGCCAGACAGAAAGAGGTTGCCTGTGGAAAACCTCCCTCCCAATAGGACTGAGAACCCCAAAAGCTGGGGCTTCCTTGAAAGCAGCAGTAGCAGGATGTGACGGTCTCTAGGAGACATGGCAACCTGCACCCTCATTAATAAACTGAGACCAGGCAGGTGAAACTGTAAAGAAGGAAGAAGTTATTCAGAAGGCAATACAGTATATCAGGACAATGGAAGGGAACATACGAGAGTAAAACAAAACACAAGTGGTCTTACAAAAATAGAGCATGGGGATTTGCAAAGGTTGGCAAAGATGTTAAAATGCAAACAAAAATACACTGCAACTTCTCTGGGTAATATAGGTAACTTACTTACTCACAGTGCTCCAGGTTCCTGTCTTTCCACCCACTCTTTAGTAGGACATTGATGTTTCCAACAACAAACCTGGGCACATGTGCAAAGGGGGTGGAGGTGGTGCATGGTTCTACTTTTCATAACCTTTGGCCATTACCTTTGCTTTACTGGTGGGATTGGATACTGACCATCACCTGAGCCACTTAATTTTCCCGCTCCTGGAAATCAGGTGGAATTCATGATCCAATGAACTGGCTGAAAAGCCAAGCCCTTTGTTTACCAATCCGTTGGAGAAAACGAAGCTGCTCCAACAATAAACAGCAACACAATTGGGCAAACATGGCTACTGTGTGTGTTCAAATGACCTCAGCAGCCTGAAAGGTCCAAAATGGGTGAAAAATAGGGGGAAATCGGAGATTTTCCACCATACAGTAGGAATGTAGATACACTGTGCGGTATCAACACACAACCAGGGTTGTGTTATGGCATTGGGGGGGGGGGCTGTTCAGCCACCTGGGACAAAAGGTGCAGATTCTGCAAGAAATTTGATGGGTCATGGGTGAGGTGCTGGGATCAATGGCAAGGGTCCTCATGCCACCCCACAGAAGTAGCATAGGATTAGCTACCGTATTTCTTCGAGTCTAAGGCGCCATCGATTCTAAGGCGCACCTTTACTTTCAGTACCACCAGCAGGGAAAAAAAATCCATCAGTTGTAAGACTCGCCTCCCTTCATTAAATCTACCTGCTCAGCATCAACTCTCCCCAGCATGTCTCCTGCAGCTGAGGATGACTGAGTGCACTGCCTTTGCATAGCATTTCTGGCCCCGTCAGAAAGTGCCATTTCCTTCGTTACCTGGGCTTGGGGGAGCTTCAGGGAGGCCTGCGCAACCCTCTGCAGGCCTCCCTGATCTTCAGTTTGGCGAAAAACAGTGATTTTTGGCCATTTCTAGTTTTTGCGAAAACTGGAAATGTCTGAAAATCACCGTTTTTCGCCGAACTGAAGATCAGGGAGGCCTGCAGAGGGTTGCGCAGGCCTCCCTGAAGCTCCCGCAAACCCCAGTAAGTAAGAAGATAGCATTTTGGGGTGCTTTTTGGAGACCTTCGATTCTAAGACGCACCCCATTTTTTGAAATGCTTAATTGGGAAAAAACATGCGTCTTAGAATTGAAGAAATACAGTATTTTGCTTGACCTTCCTGCCTATTTGGGAGATTTGCGTTTCTCACAAGAGGAAACAAGACTCAGGAACTCCTTACACAGCGCATAAGCAACATTGGGCTGGTAACTCTAGTATTTGGGACAGAAAGGGCTCAGGCAAAGGTTTGAGAGAATGCAGTAGGAGTGAGGGATTCAAGGCTCACTTTGGTCTGAAATTGCTTGGCCAACTTTTTTTTTTTTAAATAATAGCAGCTTTAAGCTTTTCTGTATAATCAGAGGAGATTAGATGCTTTTCTCTTCCCTCTGTTTATTTATTTTTCCCTTTTGGCAGTACATCCTGTCATCAGGGCTTGTTCCCACAAGTTAGGGAATCTGATGTGAACCCTTCTCTGAAAGGTGTGCATGCTCTGGCTGACTTGCCAATTTGTGCATGGCAATCCTTCAGGTAGAATGATGGAATGACCCAGAAAAAACAACAACAGGATTTTTCTTGCCTGATTAATCTCTGCTGGATGCCACTCAACAACAGTGTGTTTGGATTTTGTTCTGATTTTTTTTTCTCCCCTAATGAGATTTCACAATATTACTTTCAAATTTCTTATTTAGTGTTTCTTTCTATACATGCTGGCGAAAGCAACTTGGATAGTTACACTCTCATTATTAAAGGAAGTGTCTTGCATTCTTAAGCATCAGAGGCGTCGCTGGAGGGGGTGGTGGTACCGTACGTTTTGCGCCGTCCTACCGGTAGTCCTCGTTTACTCCCCGGTACAAGGTGGCCCGCCCTCTCGCCGTTGGAGCCATTCAGTGCGGCGAAGGCAACGGGCAGGGAATCTCCTGCCTGTTGCCTTCGCCACACTGAATGGCTCCAACGGCAAGGGGGTGGGGCCACCTCGTACCGGGGACTAGGACGGCGTGGAACTTACGGTACCGCCCCCCCCCTCTAGTGACGCCTCGGTTAAGCATAAAGATTATATAATGTTTTGCAAAGTGGGCAAAATCAAGTCCACTAAGGCTGCAATCCTAAATATACCTAAATCCCATTGAAAGTGAGACTTACTTCTGAGTAAACATGTATAGGATTACCCTTTAAATTGCCCAGGGTGCCATCTGGGGCCAGCCTGTCCCTTGATTCAAATTGCATATGATTATCCTTCAGGAGCACCAATATTCCTGGCCAACTTCCTAGCTCAACACATGGAGACCCCAATCCAGTTTAAGTTAGACTATGTGAGTGGACTCAGGTCCATTATATCTAGTGGGGCTTACTCCATAGTATGTGTATGTAGGGTTGCAGCCAAAGGGCCAAGCTAAAGTATGAATCTGAAATGCCTTTCAAATGGGACTTAGTGATGGTGAGCTTTAGCTGCAAAAGGGCCATTATGACTTATATTTTTCTCCCACCAGCAGAAAAGACCTGAAAGGAGTGTAGACAGCTGCCTTGTACTGAGTCAGACCCTGGGCTAATCTAGATGAGTATTAGCAACACTGACTGGCAGCAGAATTGCAAGGTTACAGACAAGTTTCGGCTGCAATATTTTCCAGCCCAAGCTGGAGATACCAAGGACTGGACCTAAGACCTTCTGCATGCAAATACACTTAAAATAACATGTTTAAAAATTAAAAAAATTAAATTAAAAAATTAAAAAAAACATCATAATGAAACATTTCGCTCGTCTGTCACGAGGATTTTCAAGCATAGCCCTTTTAAATGTGGATGTGTGTATGTTTTTAATAATTCATATTTTAAACTTACAATTTTTGTTGCACTCAGTTTCCTCGTTTTTTATTAGTACCATTTTAAACTTTTTTTTGCCATGGCTCTACACCTGTTTTTTCCAGTAAATTCAAGAATTATTGCGGGCCATGAAAACCTCAAATCGGTACGTTATTTCTAAGTAATAAAGAAAACTCTTAAAGTCATAAAATGTATAGTAGCAGCATAAGGCCTGCTAACAATTTTTTTTTCTAATAATTGGTACTTTATTCAGTGTGATCCTTGTGACAAATTCATCGTATGTCTGGCAGTTGTTTGGGGGGCCCTCAGAAACGTACTGTGGCTCCCTAATATTCCGTTTTTTCCCATGTGGCCTCCTAGAATAAAGGCTGGTTTTAATAAAAGCACTATCCATTTCCTTAGAAAAGGCAATAAAGAAGGAAACAGTTGAACCTCTTCTGCAAGGTATTCTAGACCTTAACATTCCTGCCTCTCTCATACTTACTTAATTACTCTGATGTCAAGGAGAGCGGAGCCTCCAAGGCAGACCTTAGGCCAGTTGCCATGGGAGCAGATGGTCCTTGAGGCAAGCAGGCCCAA
This sequence comes from Plestiodon gilberti rubricaudatus, assembly GCA_026170595.1. Taxonomy (NCBI): domain Eukaryota; kingdom Metazoa; phylum Chordata; class Lepidosauria; order Squamata; family Scincidae; genus Plestiodon; species Plestiodon gilberti. The sequence goes on along the minus strand of JANXHW010000002.1, from coordinate 17,191,080 downwards.
CACTTTTAATTAAAATGAAACTGCTGAATGACAAAGCAAGAGGGAATTTTTTATCATATGTGGTGGACATGTTCTCAAGCAAAGAAGTACTGGATTCAGATTCATAAACAGATACAGTTGATTTTAAGGATTAAGGTTCAAATGAAACCAGAAACCTCCTTGTTGGGTATGACTTGAGGGATGATTATGTATTGTAGGCGAAAAATTTCAAACTTTGTTTTTATATATGATAAGTGCAGCGAGAATTTTATACGCACAATATTGGAAGAATTCAGAGATACCTTCGCTGGAAGATTGGTGGTTGAAAGTTTTGGATTATGCTGAAATGGATAAACTTACAATTTTAATTAAGGAAAAGTCACTTAACCTTTTTGTGAATAACTGGAAACAATTTATTGATTTTTTAAGAGAGAGAGAGAGAAGAACGAAGTGATGATATGCGGATTTAATGAATAGAATGTGGGTGTTATTTTGGCTTAGTTGGATATTATATGTAGAAAATAGTGAATAGTATGCTAGTAGGATGTATTGCTTCGCGCTTGCTATAATTTTATGAAATATGTATTGTTTTTTATGTTTATACCATATTGTCCCGGGTATAAGACGCACCTGATTATAAGACGCACCCTTAAAGTTTGGTGCTATTAAAAAAATTAATTAAATCACTGGCATTAAATTGCAACAGCCTGATTATAAGACGCACCCCTAGTTTAAAAACTTAAATTAGGAGAAAAAAGTGAGTCTTATACTCAGACCAATATAGTATATAGTGTTCCTCAGGATGTAAAATAAAACAAGGTTGCCTGATAAGTTTTCACGTTCTGTGCTGCAGAAATCTAGTAGGCATAGCTTTTCCCTATTGCAGTATCTCCATGCTCAGAAAGCAAGGGTGCCTGTCTTCAATTTCTTTCTACATTTTAACAGGGCAGTATTTCTGCTAGGGACAGAGCTTATAGTTTGTGGAATCTATTCTTATTAATCGGAATTTGATGTGTGACTGACGGGCAGCGTAATCCAGCGCAAGGATCCGGCCGGCGGCCATTCTGCCACCAGGCCAGAGGTCTACTCAGGGAAGGGGACGTGCGGTGTAAATCCAGCTAAATAGCTGGCGGAAGTAGAAGAGGTTGTGTAACGGCCTAGCCGGCCTGGTGGGGACAGAGATATGGCCGAGGCCATCCCCCGGTGCCTCCCGGGCAGGCTAGGCCAATGCCCCCTCCCTCGCCCGCCGAACCGCCCCCGCTGGATCCCAACTCACCTCGTCCGGTGGACGCACGGGCACTCCAGCTCCAGAGTAGTCGCAAACGTGCTTTCAGGCACATTTGCGACTACTGCCGGCAACGTAAAGCTCATTCTGTCGCTGGCACAATTGTCAGGATTGCGCCCTGAGTCAGAGCAATTGCATGGTCAAGTGTATCCGGGATTTTACCAAGAATTAACAATTGCTAACTAATGGTCCAGGAGGCTTTCTAAATGGGAAGCTCCACTGAGGTACATAAGAATCTACCTGATGATAGGAGGGGCTGAGGATGTAAGGTGACCCTTGCCCTCCTCCCCAGTTGGTGTAAAAAGAAAAAGAGGAAGCACTCGCTGGCAGGCAGTTTTCTGGCAGCTTCTGTGGGACAGAGAGTTGATTTGATCTTTGACAGGAATATTTATTTATTTATTTATTTATTTAAAAAAATTATATCCCGCCTTATCCTATGCCGAGGCAAATGCCCAAGGCGGCTTACAACAAAAATTAAAAAACATAGTTTAAAATACAGAAATAAGTTTAAAACAATACATACTTAATTTAAAAACAATAAAACCCACCGGGGGGGGGGGCAACAGTATGGACCACAAAAGCAGCATGGCAGAGCATCTTGAGACACAGGAGGCAGACGACAACCCATCACCCAAACGCTAGACAAAACAAAATATGGACTGAAAATGAAGACAGTCCAGGCCAAGAGATACAGCACATCTAAGAATCAGAAGAAATGTCTTCTCTGTAGAAGTGATGTAAAAAAAAAACCCTGTTATTCCTTATAAGGGCTGCTTTGCTATCTCCCTCTCCAATGCTCAACTTGGAAATACAGTATATTTATATTTAAAGCAAATATTACCAAGACATTGTTAGCCTCCAGGGGTCTCTCCGTCCAAGGAAGTCAGAACACAGGTAGTACTGTGCCCCTGAAATGTCTTGCCGCTTGGGGAAGTGGGTTGAGCGCATAACATAATGCTTCTGGTGTTCCGTATTGTATCTATAACATAATATTGCATGATTTGCAAAATTTGTATTGTTGCATAATGTTTCTTATATAGTTCATTATAAATTCTTATACTCTGCTTTTCTGCTTCCAGTTAGAAATGCCCAAGGCAGCTTACATCATAGCCAACTATATGTTCACATTTAGTATAGAAGTGCATTCACTGGCAGTTGTGGGATCAGGTGAACAGTTTTCTGCACATATTCCTCCAGTGTTCCTAAATCAATGAAACAGCTGGCATAATCTGCAGCTATTTAATTATCATGTGGGAATGCCTTCTCTCCCCTTTTATACTAATTTGTTTAAATTTGAGTTGTAACCCAAAAGCCTTTGTTTGTTTGTTTGTTTGTTTCTTACATCTAAGCAAAGATTCACAATTTTATTCAGTCCTCAGTTTGCTGAAACAAGCCCAGGTTGGGCTGCTTTCTTGATAAAAGAACAACAATAACAACCCCTTCTTTGGGAAGATCTCTGGAGGCGTCATAGCTCTATATGAATTACAGCTCCTGAGAATACATTAATCAACAAGTCTCTTTGTTCTGTGTTGAGCTTAGCCATGTCTTTTCAGAAGGTCCCATGTGACAAGCTGTCTTGTTTACAAGAAATCACTGGCAAAATTGTATCTGAATCAACAGCATTGAATTATAAAATACAGCCAGCTAAAGATGAAATCCTAAGCACACTTACTAGCGTACCAAATGGTGCCCCAGGCAAAGAGAGGATTCTGTGCCCCCCTCCACTTGTTCAACATTAGAATAACTTATTTTTATTGCATCTGTAACTCCTTTCACAATTTTGATACAAGATTTGCATGCAAGATTTATCCTTCTCATGCAAACGGATACAATTCAGTAGGCACTGCTGCTGCTGACCACCTTCCTGGGACAAACTGCCCCATCTCCCCGTACCACCCACCCCGTCCTGTTCCACCCCTCCCCTCTTGACCCCTGCGCAGCCTTACCTACACCCAGGTGTCCTCGGTCCATTTTTGCACAGACCTGGCCACTTGCTGTTTGTGGTGGCAGCCAGTGTGTGCGCTCTGGCGGTATCATGTTTGTGACAACTACAAAGTGTGTTATGTGGGCGGAACACTCATTCCGCCAGCATAACACGCCCATAGGATTGGCCATGAGTTTCATGGAAGGAGAGCGGGCTTTAACATATAAATGTTTTGAATTTTGATTCTAGAATTCAGAAGACTAATTTTGAGGCCAAATTTCAGCATGTAAAAATTAATTTCATATGAGCTGTATGTGCAGTGCAAAAACTGAATAGGTCAGAAGCAAGAATGCTTTTAAGTGACTCTAAGCCTTCATCATCTCAAGCCACAGTGCTGAGCCACTGGAAGCCAAATATCAAAGATGTTAGTGAACATGAACACAGAACAAGACAAGGAAACTACACCGGTACAACTAAACAGAAACAGTTGCATTGCATTGAGCAAGTCTGTGCATGAGTCAGATGTGAATGGAGAGAAGGTGTGGTAGTAGTAGATTGAGGCAAAGAAGGAACACCCTTGCACTGGTGCAATGTTGCAGTCACAATGCATATTTATTATCTCAGAAGACATGAGTAGGAGTCAAGGAACATGACCCAAACAGACCACAGGAAGCCTACCATAAACGTTTGGAGTTGCCTTAACTGACCTCTTTATTTTTTTTTTAATTTTTATTTTTAAAAAATTATATCCCGCCTTTTCCTATGCCAAAAGGCAAATGCCCAAGGCGGCTTACAACAAAGATTAAAATACATAATTTAAAATACATAAAATTTAAACAATACATAACCATACATAAACAAATTTAAAAACAATAAAATTCACTGGGGGGGGGAACGACAGTATGGAGCAGAGAAGCGGCATGGCAGAGCATCTTGAGACACAGGAGGCAGACCACGACCCATCACCCAAACGCTAGACGAAACAAAAACGTTTTATCTAGTCCAGACTTCTCTATTCCAATTAGCAGCAGCCACACCCCCCAAGGTATTACACAACATTGCTCTTGTACACTCATCCCTTTAAACTGGGAACGCCAAAGATCAGACCAAGGACCTTCTGCATCAAGGCGTTTGCATAGCCCCATTGATAGGCTGACTCAGAGCCGAAGCCTAGGCATATCTACTCAGAAGTAAGTCCTATTACAGTCAGTGGGGCTATCCCAGGTACAGACTCCAAGACACATCAGTTATAAGAAAATTGTGAAAAAAGAATGTATTTGCAACTTATTGTCAACATGTAAGGAATAAAATTGTATCTCATAATATGGGCTAGCATTTCAACATGGAGCAAGACAAGCAATCCATGGGAAGAAATGTTGAACAGTGGAGTTCCATTACTGGTTCACACAGGTCAATCAGAGTTGGATCTGGTGAAGAGGCCACTCCAGTAGCAGTCATAAGAACATAAGAAGAGCCCTGCTGTATCAGGCCAAAGGCCCATCTAGTCCAGCTTCCTGTATCACACAGTGGCCCCACCAGATGCCTCAGGGAGCACAAGACAACAAGATACTTGTATCCTGTCGCCACTCCCTTGCACCTGGCACAAAGAAAACCTACTCCTACAACTAGGAGGTTGCTTATCCCCATCATGGCTTGTAAGCTGTGATGGAATTTTCCTCCATAAATCTGTCCAATCCCCTTTTAAAGGCATCCAGGCCAGGTGCTATCACCACCTCCTGTGGCAAGGAGTTCCACAAACCAATTACACGCTTGGTAAAGAAATATTTAAGAGAAATATTTTCTTTTGTCTGTTTTAATCCTCCCTCCAGTTCTAGTGTTGTGTGAGAGGGAAAAGAACTTCTCTCTATCCACTCTCTCCATCCCATGCATAATTTAATACTCCCTCCACTCAATTTGAGTGGATGTCCCCTAGTTCCACCATATTTATTTATTTATTTAGTTAGTTAGTTAAAGAATTTATACCCCGCCTTTCTCCCGAGGGCACTCAAGGTGGCTTGAGTGCCCTCGGTACTCAATAGGAAAATGTGGAGCAGTTGTGTAGCCAGCCCACCCCAAGGGGGGGTCGATGATGCGTTTCGCATCATCGCCCTGCCCCTTGCACGGCCAAAAGGTCTCATGTCAAGCCTTCCAGGGCACACACAACATTTGGCGTGTTGCTTCAGGTCTTAGGCCGTCCCTGAGAACTATAGCAGGGGCCACCCTCCTCACCATGGTTTGGGACTGTTTTGCACAGGCCCACCCACATTTGTTAAGAAAGAAAAAAGGGCCAAACAGACACGTTAATCGTAATGTGTTGTTTGTCCCTTAGCCATCCCCCATGCAACACTGTCCCTTTAATTAATTCTTTACCAATTTTTTTCCCACTTTTTACCCCATGCCAAATTGTCTATCTGCTGCATCTTTGCAGGGCTATTGAGGGCATGTGTTTCACCCTTCTCCATGATTTGTTAGCTACACCCACTTTGTGTTTAATCCACAGAGGCAGTCTCTCTCCATCTGAAATAAAAACTTCAGGTGGATATCAAAACAGTTATTATTTCACTAAATAACAAAGGAGGTGTGGGGAGAAAGGAAACCTGTCACTGAGAACAGAGTACAGGCTCTTGACTTTAACTAGGGCTTACACAATCAGCTGACCTTTATGCTTATAAAAGTCACTTTATTGTAGCAAACCTGAACCCACACCTCCAATCTGCCTGTTTGACCCCATCCTCCTTAGCTTTAGTATCATGACTTAACCATGTTGCCTTTTATGGACATATTTTTTGCACCTGCTAGGATTTGAACCCTGACTGGACCTATATTCTCTGCAACTTAGATAAGAAAAAGATACCTTTTAGTGTCAATAATTGCTTTCATGCCCCCCCACATCTGCTACTGGAAGGGGCAATGCTGTTAACTCGATATGACCTGCTATGCAGGGCTGGCCCAAGACATTTTGTGGCTGTGACGCATTATTTGAAAGGTGTGCCCCAGAATCCCTTATTGCAATATCCACAGGGGATCCAGGGGCACAATGCTCAGATAACATATCTCTCAAATTGTGTGTGGCTATGCACAGTCTGAGAATTAGTGCCAGCATCTTCTGCGAGACGGCAAGGCGTTCTGGGCTGTACCTTCCTGGATGTACTCTGCTTCTTTGGCATTCCTAAAAGTACCGTTTCCCTGAAAATAAGACCTCCCCCAAAAGTAAGATCTACTGTCATTTTTGCGTGATTTTTGCTGGCACTCATAAATATAAGACCTCCCCTGGAAATAAGACCTACCGTGCTTTTTGGGAGCCAAAATTAATATAAGACCCTGTCTTATTTTCGGGGAAACAGGGTATTGCCATTGCAAGCAGCTGCTTAAGGTTGCCTGAATATTTGAGCCATCCTACTAGTGTGTATGCGTCCTATAAATTGGGGCACAATTTCAGACTTGATGGACCTCCTCCAGGGACTATTATAACAACTAAGACTGTATGTTGTATGAGCTTTAAAAAATAAATTGAATTTCTGTGACTTTTCTACTAACCTGCCACCCCCTGTTTTTCTCCTGTGCAGGGAAATCGGCAGGTATTGACAGGCTGAAAAGGGGCAATTACAAGCAGATAACATGCTGTAGGGGGAAAGAGTTAAGGCCGACCCACACCGCACGAGTTCTGGTGTGGAGGCGTGCGAGTGTAGGTGCCTGGCCGCCCACCTCCAAGCGCTGCCCTGCTCTCCACCAGTGTCGTCCTGCAATTAGTCCCTCCTGATTGTCCCGCCTTCTAATCGCTGATTGGATGAAACATAAGTGTGCTCCAATTGGCTGAAACACCCTCTAATCTGATTGGTGACAAAAGTAGCTCCATGTCCCGACCCCTCAAAATCTTGGGCATGATATAGTTCTGATCGCGCTGGAACTCGGGAGAGCGCAGGTCTCCCGCGTTCTGATGTGATCTCTAAAAATGGAGGCCACACAGCTGCGCGAGCTCCGCACGCGTCTGGGACGCGCCGGAACTCATGCGGTGTGGGTTGGGCTTTAGAAGAACCCTCTCCCACGTCACTGAGATGTTGCTGTTGTTTTCTTTTTCAGTTTTGGTTGGAAATTTTTCAGCTGCATTTTGTAAAAGAAAAAAATATTGAGATCAAAGTACATGTGACAGAGCATCACGTGTCATTTGCTGGTATGCTAATGTGGTCGGCTTCTGTGTCCATTCAAACATTTCCTCTCAGCTTGCTCAATTAAAATGACTTCAGTGTAAATGGCTTGTTTACTGTGGCCTTTGGCTACATTCTTGAGTTTTTACTTGAAACCATAACTCCAAAGGCGAGCCTTTTCCACGAACAGTCTTTTCTGCGTTGTTTTAACGGTGGCCTCACAAGTCGCTATGGCAAAGTTTATAAAACTTTGATAAACATTGTCTTGACCAAAAGTTCATTTAATGTCTTCTCTGGGTTGAGATTCGAGTTCAAAGGACAAAAGTCCCAGTAAGAAGTCCTGGGCAGTAAATGGAGCGAGTCAAGAACATTGAGTCCGACAATAAAAGCAACTTGAAACCGACTGAGATGACAGCAAGCAGCAACGACTGTATCTGCTTAAAAAGTAAAGTCGGATATTTGGGTTCTTTCTTCCAGTTGACTCCCGATTACTTTCTCCTCCTTCGGCTTTACCACCAAGGGTCAAACTAGCTGAGACCCTGAAGCTTCCTGCTCAACTTTCTGCTCTTTACTTCGGCAAATAGCAGCTGCTGCAGGGAAGGTGATCTGAATGGGGACCATCATGGCAATGAGAGTGACAGGTATCCTGTTTCCTGTTGCTACTGTATTTTCCTGTTGAAGATCAACCCCTGAGCTGCTACTTGCTCTGTTATAGGAAACGTACGTGTACATCCATCCATACGCTTGTAAGTTGACCCTAATGGGGCAAATAGCAGCTTCAAGGGAAGATTTTGATCAAGCAAATGGCATTGGGGGGGGGGAAGGATTAGACCCCCCTCCTCCAGTGCTAGGGGGGGTCAAATACAGATTCCCACCCTGGGCAACTACTTTTGACAAAATGTAAAGAACCAGCTGTCTGGTTATGGATCCCTGTTGACTCATCTGGCTTGGCCCTTAATCAAGTTACCATCATCACCGCTGAACCATGAGCTGTCGATCGAAAGGTCGGCAATTCGAATCCGCGATGGGGTGAGCTCTCGTTGCTTGGCCAGCTCGTGCCAACCTAGCAGTTCCAAAGCATGTTAATGCGAGTAGATAAATAGGTACCACTTGCGGGAAGGTAAACAGTGCTCCGTGTTCCAGCTGCATGCTACGCGCTGCGGCAAGGAGAGTCATGCCGGCCACATGACCACGGAGGCGTCTTCGGAAAACGCTGGCTCTTTGGCTTTGAAATGGGGATGAGCACCACACCCTAGAGTCGGACACAACTGGACTTAATTGTCAGGGGTCACCTTTACCTTTACCTAATATTTTAGATAGCTCTGATCCAGCAAGGTATATATCCACATGCACATTGTGATGCACTGTCAGTCTCCACTGAATCCAATGGACGTAGCTGTGCTGCTAATGGAGATGTGTATTTCCAGATGTATCTTTCCCACATCCAGGGCCACCACTAATCATATGCAAAACAAGCCACACCAGGATGGAATTCCAGCTGCTATGTGGTACATTTTAAAAGCCAGTGAAGAGAGGGCCAAACTGGTAGCTGTTTTAGCAATTGCATTGTCCCAACCCCACATTTGCTGAGGTTATGGGGAATGTGGAGGCAGAGGGCACTTGTAAGGGAGGGTCAGTGAGCAGAAAGGAGTATTTACTCCTGCAGCACCCACAGATTTTCCCCTGCAAATCCTTCTACCTTAGCGGGGGGGGGGGGGAGCAAGCCGTGTTGCACAGGAAAGTTGCCTGATTGGGGCACCACCACTTCTCAGATTAGTATGAAGTTGAAAGGCAGTCCTCTCCTGAGAACTGTGAGTCTTCTTCCCCTTGCAGTGTCTTGTGTGCCCAGAGGCTGGCGTTATCATGTGTGCAGCTGCAGTTTATATCCTGATTAAATTGAGCCAAAGGAAATGTTTGTTATTTAATTAAAAATGGTGCACGGGGAGGGCATGATCAGGATAAAAACTATGGCTAGGAGAAATTATGAAAGCTCTCCTATCCCCTGCCACAATTTGGCCCATTCTACTACCTCCCACTTCCTATTTTTCATTAAATCTAAGCCCCAATTGGAGCAAACTGTGCAATTAAATACACATCTAACTAGACCCTAAAAGGTTAGGAACCCGCTCAAAGTCTAACAGTGCAAACTTATGCATGTCTCCTCAGAAGTAAGTCCCATTGTGCTCAGTGGGACTTGCTCTCAAGAAAGGTATAGATTGCAGCCTCAGCCTGGCAACACTAGGTGAAGATTAAGAATAAAATAAAAAGCTTCATGTTTTCCAGAAATGCTTAGGGCTAGTTCAGTACTTTTAATGAATGTATTTGAAATAGTAGTAATAGTAGTAATAGTAATAATGCATTTAAAGAAATAGCAACACAAAGAGGCTTTCATACAGAGACCGTAAGGAAGAGGTTTGAACAGAAAGCAATGCTTGGTCTCTAATTAGCTCTGTCTCGTGGCTGTTTCTAATTACTGAGCATGCTTGTGCTTGTATAAGTCTCCTGATCTTTCATGGCCTCTCTGTCGTTTTGCCTTCCAACACTTTCTCAGTCCTAATCCAATGTTTATTACGCTGGACTTTTAATATCTGGCAGGAGTGGTTGGAGAGCTATGGATCTATTTGCTGCAAGTTGAAGCTGTAGAATGGGCAGCCCGATCCTGTGTAATTTTAGACCGGCGGAGCTCTTGCTCCACCAGCCTAAAGCATCACAAATGTGCCATAAAGCATGTTTGCGACTACAGGAGAGTAAGTGGCACCGGCGCAGAGGCTGGCACCGCTCACTCCGTGATCTACCTCATCCCACACTGGCTGATGCAGATAAGGGTTGTGCCAGTCGACGGGAGGACTGGCCGGGGCAGCGAACGAGGGGGCCATTGGCCAGCCCAGGCTGAGAGGGGGTGGGGATATTGGCGGCAATATCCCAAGCCCATCACAGCCCACGCTGGCCCTACACAGCCTCTTCGGATGTCCTCCAGCTCTGGAGCTGGCATGCATCTGAGGAGGCCCATAGGCCCCAGGCTTGCCTACACCCAGGGAAGGGGACTAACGTCCCCTTCTCCCAAGGTGCACTCTAGCAGTGCCGGGGCAGCCCGGAATGGGCTTAGAATGCAGTGGCTGGCCCTTTAGGCCGGCTGCGCATCTCTACACAGGATTGTGCTGTAAATCATTCAAATTTGTCCCAGGGAGAATAGGTAATGCAAATGACACATCTTTATAAATACTATTGGGTTGTGTAAACTATTCCAGTTGAGATACCACCAGTATCTTTTGCCTTTTATTGCAAAATACTGCAGTAGTAGAGAGGAGGGATTCATGGTACTGTTGCTGAAAAACAGCTTTGGATGGCTGTGAGTTAGCTCAGAGGCCCCGAAAGGAATTACAAAACATAATCTTAAGAGAGAAGAGAGAACTGCATAGAATCTTTTATTCCATTTTGAAATATTAGCATGGCCATGGGTCCCAGCAATACAAATTGGATCAGAGCTGGAACAACGTACAGAATGTTACAAGCCCTCTTATACCTTCATTCAATGCATATGCAAAAAGACAGGATACAAGTCAAATTTCAGAAATTACATCACAAGCTTGCCTACGTGCCATTAGAGACAAAACCCAAGCAAAAATCCCCCCTCCCCTTGGAGTGCGTCCTTTGTCTTTAGCTAACCCTAACAAACAGGACAAGGGTCTGTGTGTGATGTTCCTGTAACAGAATTTCTCATAGCAAAGCTGATTCCTTATCTCCATAGCCCACTCCTTCCTGGGCTCTTTGTCTCCCAAATAACAAGAAAAGGGGAGTCAAGAAGGTGCTGAGGTAGCTAGAAAGGATGAGAGTGGGAACTTACAAACCCTTATGACCCATGGTTCAAGATGGCGAGAGGCCTCAACAGTACTGTACAGTATATTGCTGAGCAGAAGGAATACATAGGGAGGACAAACTGCTATGAAGAGTAAAGGGGTGTGTGTGCAATTGGAGCCCCCTCTTGTCTCATCTCCAGCTTCTTCAAATTCCTGTAGATACCTACTCCATGTTCTGCTGATCCAGACTTTCCAAGGAAATTGATTTTCCATGTTGTTGTTTTTTAATCTGCATCAGAAATTTAGTGGGATCGGTATATACATTTGTTGCCAGGCATTCTGTACCTTGGGATTGTTCACGATAGAAGCACAAACATCTTGCCACACTTTTTCAGAGCTGAAGTGTCACATGGGAGCCCTTCTGTCCTGCTGCTTCATAATGGGAAGAGAGTAAATTGTAGAATAAAAACAGAAAGAAGTAAACAGGTCTTGGCACTAAATGTGACACTGAGAGCTCAATCCTATTCATATCTAATCAGAAGTAAATCCTATTATAGTCAATGGGGCTTACTCCCAGGTAAGTGTGGGTAGGATTGCAGCCCAAGTCTCTATACAGTGGACTGTGGGTGGATATTGCATTATTATTATTATTATTATTATTATTATTATTATTATTATTATTATTATTTAAGGAATTTGTAGCCCGCCTTTCTCCCAAGGGCACTCAAGATGGCTTACAGCATATTAAAATACATAAACACATTAAAACAATTTAAAAACACATTAAAATAATTAAAACACTTAAGTTAAAAATAAACAACCCCAGTGGGTCACCAGCATTTACATATATTAAAACCAATTATTATTATTATTATTATTATTATTATTATTATTATTATTATTATTATATATTCATAGTGCTTTACCAAGGACAAGAAGAGAATTCCCTGCCCCAAGGGACTTACAATCTATAATTGAACACAGGGAGGCAATAGAGGAAAGAGAATGTTTTATTAATTATCATTATTATTACATTTATTAATTTTACAACGTTTGCCCCACCTTTGCATTCTGGATAGCGCACTCAGTGCAGCCTCACCTCTCTGAATGCATTGTCTGATCTTGGACAGAGAAGTCTCTCAGCCTCAGTTCTCCATCTGTAAGGTCATAGTGTGCAGAATAATAGTCACAGTGTTGCTGTGAGAATTCTGTAGCACGTTGCACAGGCTGAAAGTGCCATATGAGGTGAAGGAGGAGGAAGGCGATATCAAGTCTCAAAAGAATTAATATATTGTTTTGCTGAACTACATGTCCGATAACGTTTTGGCTCAAGCCACATCAGACTCGGTTGCCTGGACCTCTGACAGGCCTTTGCGTAAACACAGTGTTATCATATTCCATTTTATTGCATCTCCTTTAGACCAGGAGCCCGGCTGCACATGCAGGAGAGACACACGCACAGGCTTTGTGGACTAAATGCTGAATCTCTCCTCGTTCCCACCAACTTTACTGCTGTTGTGCTAAACACAGGAATCCCTAGTAACCCGTTCCTTGAGCTCTCCGCTCCCTGCTTATATAGTCCAGACATTCATTTTGATCTTAAGAGTGTTCTAATGTCACAGCTGGTGAATCGCACGGGGAAGCTGTTTCCCAGCCAACTCTTCTCCCTTTGTCTCTAGGCACTGAACCTTGTATTGGTTACTCATTCATGGGAAACATGCAAAAAGCAAAGGGTTATATTCTATTACGTGAGTGGGAATCGGGCAAAGGAAGAAAAACGCCGGCAGAGAGCTGTCGATTTCAGAGCACTATGAGAAACAGAAACTGCTGGTGTGGTTTCATAGCCTACTGCCTGTCACTCACGAGCATCTAGTGAGCAAAGGGGTCCCGGGGCAACCCTCTGCAAGCTGCTGCTTCCAGGGCCGCTGCAAGCTGCTGTTTCCACAGAGTGCGCAGGAGGTAGTGGCTAGCGATAGCTTTGCAGCTGGCAGGGACTTTGCAGGAGAAAGAGGCGATGCGTCTTGGAAGACTCCCCAGTCCCATGGCCACACTGCATGACCCTTTGGGGTGTGCACAATTCTAGAGGCCGAGAGAGGGCACTGCACTGCCCCAGACACTAAGCACACAGGACAGAAATCAGAAACTAACAGCCTAATCCTGTCCCCCACCGTTGATGATGATGCAGCTGTGCTGATGGAGTGTGTACTGCACTCAATGGTGGTGGGCAACTAGAAAGCCAATCAGAGGTATGCATTTTTTTATTTACCTTTGGTTGGCCTTCTAGTCGCCCCCCAGTCCAAAGAGACCCATGCCATGTTCCAAAGAGGGAAAGGGAGGTGAGGTGGCCTGGGAAAGAGGGGATAGGATCCTGGCTGCTGTCGGGATCCTCCCCCTCTCCGCCCCAGAATGCCTCCAAACCTCCCCCTCCCTGCCCCTGCCACCAACTCACCAGCACCAGCGGTAATATACTGTATATATATAAAGTGTGTGTGTGTGTGTGAGTGAGTGAGTGAGTGAGTGAGAGAGAGAGAGAGAGAGAGAGAGAGAGAGAGAGAGAGAGAGAGAGAGAGAGAGAGAGAGAGAGAGAGAGCTACTATAGAAAGACTTCCAAAACTTCAGTGGGACTCTTATGAACTGTTTGAAGACTCTTTCATTTAACTGAAATGGTAACCTCATCCAATATGTACCAGATAGCCCTCCTAGAGTCTAGGAATGGTCAGGAGTATATGAACTACAAAAAATTGTAGTCTTTGTGTTGCAAATGTAAAATGATAGTGGCTTTTTAATAAATCAGGAAACAAGAATACACACACACAGCATTCTCGTGGTTTCTGCTATCTCAATCAGTTTTTCCCCTCCCCTTTTAAAATGAATTAGGGGTTCTTTGTTTTCCTATATGAAATCCAAGGCAAATTATTCTGTGGTACAAGTTGATGCAACTTTCCTTAAGCCAGTGGAGTTTGATTTCATTCCTCCGACCTGCTTTTGAAAAGGGGGGGGGGGGAGGTAAAATAAAATATAGGTACTGTATATTGAAATAGCTTTTCCTTTTTTCTTTCTAGATGGTCATCTGATTAGGCAAGCCCCCATGAAGAAAAAGAACATGATCATACACAAGAATCCTGTAAGTAGGTTGCTGTCATCTGTTATGAGTATGGAGGGTACCTGTCTGTTATTCATGCGAAGGACACCTGTCCATAGCTGCCTTGGACATATAGTTGCAGAGTGGGATCTTTATAGAAAGAGGACTTTTAAGTCTGATGAAACACAGAACCAAAAGTTCTGCAGCATTGGCTTCTGTAGCACTGTGCTAGAAAAGCACATGCTGAGACCATCCTCTTTCAGCGACTGCTTTGTAGTGCCCCTTCCCAAGAAATCCACCCCAGTTCATTGCTCACCTTCTGTGCACTGGAGGGTCTGCTGTGTTATATGAATCTCTCTCTAACATGATATCAACTTCGCTCTTGTAATCCGTGAACAGCAAACCTCCTCTAGAACCTTTGATCTTGCTTGACCAGGACCAGCAGCTGCTTTTTTTTTTTTTTGGCCCCAGAAGCTAGCCGGCCTTCCTCCTCACTACCAGCCCAATCCTATTGAAACCCCCATGCTGATTGAGCCGCGCCAATGGAGCACACGCTGCAACCCCAGCGCCAATCAGCTGTTTGGCGCTAGATTAGCGCTTTGCTGTAGAGCGCTAGAGTAGGGGCGGCTGGAGTTTCTGTCACACACCCCCTCTGGCTTGGCACTCTCTGCCACTAGAGGGGGGTGACAGAAGCCACAGGGGTGACAGAAGCTCCAGCCGCCGCCGCCCCTCTACTCTAGCGCTATACAGGAAAGCCTTAATCTAGTGCCAAATAGCTGGTCCCTGGGGTTTAAATGCCCAGCACTGATCAGTTGTTCGGTACTAGATGGGGGAGCACCAGAAGGGGGCTGGGACTGGGGGTGACTGGGTGCGGCGGAAGCGACCGGGGGGGCAGCAGGTGACTACAGGTGGTTTTTGCCACTGCTACCTCCTCCTGCTGGAGGCGGGGGGGGGGGGCGAAAATGGTCTGCGGCAACTTGCTGCCACTTGCCCTTCAGCTTGGGGGGCTTGGGGGTGACCAAGAGGTGTGGGGTCAGTGACCACAGACTGTTTTTGCTGCTGCTGCCTCCAGTCTCCAGCAAAAAAAGCGGCAAACTCGCAGCTTTTTTTGCTGGAAAGAGACTTGAGGTGGCAGTGGCGAAAAGGGACTGTGGCCGTTCACCACCCCCTTGCTCCTTGGCTGGGTTTGGGTTGAGCTAGGGGCGGCAGGGGCCCTTTCTCGCCGCTTTCCATTTTTTAAAAAACCATGGGGGTGTCACGTCACACCCAGAAGTAATGCCACGACCATGGCACTTCCGGGGGTGGCATATTGAACTGGACCTTGGGTACCACGGTGGCTAGCTATGGCACTGGTGCTGTTAATTGGTGCTGTCACCAAAGATACTAAGCAGGAGGGGTTGGAGAACTCAAAGCCCCAAGCAGGGAAATTCCAGCTTGGCTCAGCCCAGTGGGGCCACATCAGATGCAACCCAAAAATACTGGGACACCAAGGGTTTCTTTCAACTTCCTTGAAGGGCAACAACATGATTCAAGCTTAAGGCAACTGATTCAGGAGGTTCCTGGGGGTGCTTGAATGCTTGCTGTACAGTGTGAACCTCATTGACACACAATCACACAAGTTCAGGGTGAAGCAAGAATTCAAATTGGGGTTGCCAAACAACCAAGACAATGATAGTCCTTCTGAACGTGGGGGTGGGGGAGCCCTGATTGGCTCAGACTGCTTACCACATTGTTGGGTGAGAAGGGACAAAGGAATGTAGACTGAGGAGATGGCGGCGGGTGCCTGGAGCATGGTAAGTGTGTTAATTGTTGCAGCTACTGGGACAAGACACAAATGTGGCAATAGCAGGTCTCAAATTGACAGAGGCACCCCTGGGAGGACAGGGTCCAAACAGATGTACCGTATTTCAATTTGATAGTAGTGTAGCGGAATTTTAAACAGATGATAATTAATAACGGAGGACCAGGAAGACTGGCGAACAAGGAAAAAGTATGGGTTTATTTGTTATGCAGCGCAGTGGACAAGCAAGCCCCCCAGGAGGGGATGCTGACCCTTTGCTACAAGTGAGCACACTTTTTATGAGCTTTGAACACAGAGTTGTCTGTGACGGATGAAGAGAGAGATCTTGGGGTGCTGGTGGACAGGTCGATGAAAGTGTCGACCCAGTGTGCGGCGGCTGTGAAGAAGGCCAATTCCATGCTCGGGATCATTAAAAAGGGGATTGAGAATAAAACGGCCAATATCATTATGCCTTTGTACAAATCGATGGTAAGGCCACATCTGGAGTATTGTGTCCAGTTCTGGTCACCATACCTCAAAAAGGATATAGTTGAATTGGAAAAGGTGCAGAAAAGAGCGACCAGAATGATTTGTGGGCTGGAGCACCTCCCTTACGAGGAAAGGCTACAGCGTCTGGGGCTTTTCAGCCTAGAAAAAAGGCGCCTGAGGGGGGACATGATTGAGACTTATAAAATTATGCATGGGATGGAGAGAGTGGATAGGGGGAAATTCTTCTCCCTCTCGCACAACACCAGAACCAGGGGACACGCACTAAAATTGAGTGGAGGGAGAGTTAGAACAGATAAAAGAAAATATTTCTTTACCCAGCGTGTGATTCATCTGTGGAACTCCTTGCCACAGGATGTGGTGATGGCACCTGGCCTAGATGCCTTTAAAAGGGGTTTGGACAAATTCATGGAGGAAAAGACCATCACAGGTTACAAGCCATAAGCAACCTCCTGGTTTTTTTTTTTTGTGGGTTTTCTCTGTGCCAGGTGCAAGGGAGTGGCGACTGGACACAGGTATCTTGTTGTCTCGTGTGCTCCCTGAGGCATCTGGTGGGGCCACTGTGTGACACAGGAAGCTGGACTAGATGGGCTTTTGGCCTGATCCAGCAGGGCTCTTCTTATGTTCTTATGTTCTTATACCTTTCCAAAGCAGAACATCACATGCCTACAAGATACCTGCAGGCTTGGGAGGGCATGTGATTACAGATTTACATTTCTTAGGGACAATGGGGCAAGGTGGGTATACAATGGATTCTGATGACTCAGGGTGGTCCCAGCCAGTCTTGAGGGGCTTAATTGAGTTATTAGCCCAAGGGAGTTCCTGACTCCAGGAGCCACCCTAATGAGCGTGATATTCCAAAGGAGAGGGAGTGATGGAGTTGTTTATGCAAGAGTTCTCCCCATGCTAATGGGCAAACAGATATGCATAAAACCGTACCTAAAAATTCTGCTTCAGTAGGATGTCCCAATGTCCATGCCATGATACTTGGGTTCAGACAGGGCAACAGCATAAACTGTCATCACTGTTGGATAATGCCATCCTCCATGTGGCTTTTCACTGAGAAAAGGAGAGAGGAAGAAAAGGAAAAATGGCTTTTCAGCCATTTCTGGTCTGCCATTAACCCTGGGAAGGACATGTATGTAGTGCTCCAATGAGAATTTGGGGGTGGGGGTTGTAACAGAAGTCATTTCTTAAAGATTAACTTTGTTCTTCTTGGCTAAGGAACCACACTAGAGAAGACTGCTCAACACAAACATTTAGCCTTTCAGATGTATAACGTTTCCAGTCATATAGAGCAGAGGTTCTCAACCTGTGGTACGCGTACCCCTGGGGGTATGCGGGCCACAGTCTGGGGGTACGTGAGATGCTTTTTCGCATACCCCCACGTACCCCCTAAGGATGCACAAACATGAGAAAAAGCACTTTTTTGGCCATGCGGCACAGCTGAGCGGGTCCTCCGGCTGGAGGAGCCACTCGGAAGCACCGCATGGCCGAAAAAAGCCATTTCGGGGTCTTTCGGGGGTGCCCTTTTGGGTTGGGGTACACGGGGGTACACAAGACTAGGGGAAATTGGGGGTGCTTGGGGGGTAGGACAGGGGGTACGCGGGAGGGAAAAGGTTGACATATGCTGATCTAGAGAAAACACAGATTTACAGCCAGATCCTTTTGACTCTTAAGAGGAATTATATCCTAAGAAACATGTTTGCCACTAGGCATTTCTACAGCACCCTTTTCATCTGTGTCCACTGCCAGCCACGCCCAACTGTCTTGGTTTTCCTACTGGCTCTGGCACAGTTTCTCAGATTCAGAAATCATGAATTCTGCCCCCTGATGATGCACAAAATGCACCACACAACTTTTACTTCCTCCCCCCCCCCACACCATCTTCTTCCTCGTCCTCCTGCCACTGCCTTCCGGCTCCTCCCAATTCTCTTCTTAAGGCAGAACCATCTTCAAAAGGCAGAGAGGGGGGAAGCGGAAAGAGGAGCTGAGACTGGTGGCCTAGACCACCAACCTCTCTCCCCAGGTTCTCCTTCTCTCCCCCGCTCCCTCTGTCCTTTGAAAGTGCAGGCAGGGAGCTGGGAGGAGGACAGCAATGGCAGTGAGGGTGATGGGTGACTGCAGCATCTCCTGGCTTGCTGCCTGCATTTTCAATGACAAGAACTGGAGAAATGAGCGGTCATAGGCCACCGATCTTGGGTCCTTGCCCTGCTTCCTCCTTTTCTTCCTCAACCTCTCCACCTTTTAAAAGCACAGGTGGCGAGCGCCAGGAGGAGGAGGAGGAGGGTGGCTCCAGCGGTAGCCATGGGTGAACCATTATCAGGAGTGGTTTGGCCACTGTTCCTAATGTGTCACCATGGACCTGTGATCTCACTAGGCTTCATTATATTCATTATAGGTTGACCCTGGACAAAGAGACAGAAGCTGGGATCTGAGAGACAGAACCTGGGATCTGATAGTATTCTAGGTTCTCCGCAATACGTAAAAGTGACACATTCCCTTCCAAGATGGCTTGAGGTTCATATTAGATGAAAAAGGCAGTAATGAATAGCTAGTTGAGGTGGAATAGAAGAGAATCAGCTGGCCCGGATGGTTCTCTTTTTAAAGATGTGAGTTTCAAGGAGAGACTTCAAGGGAGAAGAAAGTGGCTTGACGAATATAGGGGACTGGACCATACTAAGCAGTTGTTACCTGCTGCAAATGCAACTCGGATTGAGCTACTGTATTTGTCCTCATATGACTTCCACTAAAAATAATGCAAAATCAATACCAAAAGGTGGGACACCAAGAGTGACTATTAAATGTTTAAGAACATATAAATGGATCTGAATGCAAAGAAGCAATTAGCAAGTGCAAGTATAAGACACTGAGTGCCCAAATAAATGAAAGATAATATGGGAAAATGTTATTTAAAAGAATATTAATTGCACAGGGAGGTTATTAGTGTGACTGAAAACCTAATACATGTGATTCAAAGTACCATCCTGCCAACCATTTTATTACATGATTGCATTACCTTGTCTCTGTTTTCAGGTTGGCCTGATGATTCAAATGAAAAGGAATGACTCAGGAAGTGAGTCTTCCCTGCAGAGATGCAAAACTAGTTTTCCAGACTCTCGGAATCTTTTTCTTTTAATTAAACATAAAAAGAAAAGCTTTGCACAGCTGAAGCAATTTGATGCAAAGTACCCTGCAGCGTGGTCTGTTTCTAAGGGCTGCACCACCAGCTCAGTGAGAAGTGTTGCACATTGCAGCCGTTCCTGCCCCCCCTGCTGGACTAGTACTGTACTGCTACTGCCACAACCACCTCCTGTTACATGTAGGAAATGACTGGGGCCGAGGTTCCAACTACATGTTCTTTGGGAATCCCTATATTTCTGGACTGTGTTTCTGCTTCTTAAGTGTCTGCACAGTTGTCCCTAAACTAACACACCACATACACTGGAACTGGCATCTCTGCTTCTTGCAGGCATTGCTCACAATCGCTGGCACAGCAAATGACAGGGATCTTGTCTCCTGTTCTAGTTCAAATGTTTATCTTGGCACTCAGTGAGCGAAGGGAACAGTTGAAGACAAGAGGCAGGAGAGGAGCTGAAAGTAATCCAGATCTACTGCTTGCCTTTCCAGACAATCGTTTTTCCAAGCAATATAAAAAAAACTAGGACACGTTCCTCCAGGAGGTGCTTCTGCTGCATAGATATCACTCCCACTCCCACTCCCCAACTGTGCTCAATTTGCCTTGTCCTTTGGAAAATGCAGCATCATGTCTGGTGCTTAATTTGCAAGGGACCCTTTATATGGAGTTTGGAAAAAGCTATAGGAGAAATTGTTTGGCTAAAATTGGGGGTAATGAAGCAGTGGGGGGGGGTCTTGTGGATTTAATGACCTCTCTCCCTACCTTTTCACTCATATTTGAGCACTGGCCTCCCCCGGCTGGCACACCTACTATTGTTGTGCTCTCCCCCAGCGATTGCTTGTGCACTCTTGATTTCATAACCTCTGATGTCTGGATGGGGTCTGGTGGTGGAATCTAGGGAGAGTGGGGCGAACAGCGAAGGCTTTCTGTTTGCTCTGGTGCCGGAGATGCTTGGGCTTTGCTGGGGCTTGAGTTCTAGTCCAGAGTGCAGGAGCTGCACAGGGATGTTGGTTTGAGTGCAACAACCACCCCAGCGACCCTTGCCATGTCATTGTCTTGCTCGGACTCTGGGCACCCTGCCTTCCTCAGCCAAACAGACTGTGCTGGGGGGGACACAGGGCGGCAGCAGAGGAAGCCCCCCCACGGCCTCTCCAGTCTCGGCTGCTTGCCTTCTCCAGGCCCTTTCCAGAAGGCAGCTTGCGAAATGGGGCTCAGCTCATCATCCTGACTCCTCCATGGGGTACAATGTGCACATTGACTTGGAACGTTTTAGATTTTCTCAGAAAATTCTGGCAGCTGGTTCACAATCCTGGCTTTTACACTCAAAAATAATCTGGCAGCTGGCCCAGATGCTACCCCCACCCCCCAAAAAAAGAAAACAGGATAAGTTGTTGGGTGGGGTTTATTTGCTGGCTAGTTTACAACCTCACTTGAGAAGCTGAGCACTCTGCCTTCCCACTGGATAATTCCAATGAAGGAAATTTCATCTAGCCTTTCAAGAAAGACACGCTCTAGCAAAGCTGCGTGCGCACACACACACACACACACACACACACACACACACACACACACACGTGCAAGAGCGACCTTCCATTTCATAAATGTGTTGCTTACACTGTTTATTTTGAAGGCTCTTGAATTCTCCATTCATGTGTTCAAGCACACATAGGAAGGGGGGAGAGAGAGAGAGAGAGAGAGAGAGAGAGAGAGAGAGAGAGCGAGAGAGAGAGAGAGCGAGAGAGAGAGAGAGAGAGAGAGAGAGAGAGAGAGAGAGAGAGAGAGAGAGAGTTCTGCTGGATCAGGGAGGCTGAAGATCCATCTACCCCAGAATCCTGTTTTCCCACAGTGGAAAACCAGATGCCTGCAATAAAACCACAAGCGAGGGCATGAAGGCTGTAGCCCTTCCCCTCTTTCTGTGGCACACAGTGCTTCCGAATATGGAGGTCCCATTTAGCTATCATCCCTAATAGCCATTGATAGTCCGTCCTTCTCATCCCTGTTTAAAGCTATCCATCTCAACTACTGTATTGTTCGCCATCGTCATCACATTTTGTGGCAGTGAATTGGATGGACATTGAATTAGATTGTGCATTGTGTAAAAAAGTAATTCACAGATGGTCCCCTGCTGGGCATGCTATTTAACAAAGACAAAACAAGCATGCAGCTGCATCACACATGCTTAAAGTAATGTGTGGTTTTGTCCTTAATTCCAGCCTAAGTATTTACATTGTATGTTTGCTAGTACTTTGGGTGTTTTTTTTTTCTGGCATCAGGGCACATGAAGCACAGTGAAAGCAAAGAAAAGGGAAATGTGGTTTGAAAACCACAGGCAGTGTTGAGGCTCCAAAGGGGAGATGTCTGTTCTGAAAACTCATGTAGCCTTTTTTTAAAAAAAAAAATATCTGCAAAGCTTTTAAGCAGAGAGGGTCCCATTAGTGTGCCGATTGCACACAAAGTGCAATTTTAAATGGGAACTTTAGTGTGGCAAGACACTGCTTGCAAAGCTGTGATATAATGGGGTGGTACATATGATTTTTGGTGGCTGTTTTAACTAGCACCAGCCCTGCAGAGAGACCTAGACGCACTTATCATCTGGCAAAGTCTTAAAGCATCTGGGAATTAAGAGAAATGCATTATCCCGCAGAACTGGAATCTTGATATAAAGAGAAGATGAGATGGTGGGACAGGACCAGTTGTAAGGAGGAGGAAGCAGACCAGATGAACAAGTTCACGATGAGAAGAAAGAAGTTCATCTGATTGTAGAAAAAGAAGAACATAATTTTCCTCGAAGTGTTGCAGAGGTTTCCTAGAAGAGAGACTTAACTCTTGGAAGCTTTGCTCTAAGCACAGATGTGACAGCACTAGCTCTGACTTGAGACCCATGATTAGGTATGTGTGTATCTGTGTAGGTGTGCTTTGTTGCCAAAAACTGAGATTATATTGCTCCTCATATTTATGAGACAGTGCCTGCTCATCAGAACTGAGCTGTATGCCGTCCCATACAATTTGACCAGGAGGGTCGAAAAGACAATAATGTTTTGAGTGTAAATATTTTGGGCAAGGATTTATGTGCAGTGTTCATTCTTGATTGAAAGCAGCTTTGCCCTTGTAAAAGGTAGATCTGGTGCAAGCAGCCTTTGTTGCTGTTGATGGGTTGCATATTTTTCAACACACTGTATACTCTCTGTTTAGCCCTCTGATCAGCTGTCGCCTCTATCCCCTCAGAACTGTCTAACCCAGGGATTTGTAGGATAAATTCTGCTCAGTTAAGTAGTCAGTGAGGCAAGCAATCTTCCAAATCTGTTTGGCACAACTGTAAACTTTGAAGGTATGCAGTTTCATGGAACCAAGCATATCTGCTGCAGGTATGAACCTGATCGTAGAGGTGGGGGGATGTTGTCAAAGTTCAAAAGGGATCTTTAAGGGCGAGTGTAGAAACCCCACTTAATGAGCAATTAAGTGAAAACTTTATGCAGCATAGGTATAATTGATTACAGTGAAACCATGAAGTCTATTTCCTTCATTCGTGCAATCTAAAAAGCATCAAGTTAGTGAAGCAATCCTGTGTACCACTCGAGTGGCTAATGGTGCAATGCTCACTAAAGAAATGCCGGCAGAGTGAGAGCTCTGTTGTAAACGTGGCGCTCGGTGTTGTAAATGTGTCGTAAAGCACATTTTCGATACCCAGCAAGTATGCCCCGTCGGCACCAGCCTACCTGCCCGGCATCCAACCTGTCTGCTGCACTGAGCAGGAAAATCCCCGCCAGTCAGCGGAGGGGTGATGGGAGGGCGGACCGGATTGACAGGGGAGGGGGCGATTGGCCCATCGGACCAGTGTTGGGGGAGGGATCATCAACGGTGCACTCTGCTAATTCCTATCCCCCGTCCCGGGCCTGGCTGGCCTTACACCGGCTCCTCGGATTTGCGCCAGCCATTTTGCCGGCGCACATCCATGGAGGCCCATAGGTGCCACTGGGGCTCTCCCCAGGGGGGACAAATGTCCTTGTTCCCTGAGGTATGCTCCAGCTCCGCCAATCCTCCTTAGGATTCGGCACAGTGTGCTTTTGGTTTGGGGGGCTTTTGGCGGCCCTAGGCAGGATTGGGCTGCCCGTTGAGTTTCTAGCAGGTGTAATGGACGCCTGGAGAAGCTGGTGGCTCATCGCGACCTCTTTCCTTGTTGGTGATGGTAGGCTTCCACCTCTGGTTTTGCTGGCTGTTCGGGCCTTTTGACATCATTTCAGGAATAGTTTTTTTTCTCTAGTAGGTAACTGCATATTTATTTATTTATTTATTTAAAAAATTTATATCCCGCCTTATCCCATGCCGAGGCAAATGCCCAAGGCGGCTTACAACAAAAATTAAAAACAGTTTAAAATACAGAAAGTTTAAATACATAATTTAAAAACAATAAAAACAATAATATCAATATCAATAAAAACCACTGGGGGGGCTGTGAACCCAAACCGTGAAGGGCTTTAAAGGTCATTACCAGCACCTTGAATTGGGCTCGGAAACGAATGGGCAGCCAGTGCAGCCACTGAAGCAGCGGCTCAACAGAGTCAAACCGCCTAGCTCCAGCTACCACCCGGGCCGCCGCATTCTGCAATAATTGCAGCTTCCGAACCGTCTTCAAGGGCAGCCCCACGTAGAGCGCGTTGCAGTAATCCAGTCTTGAAGTCACTAAGGCGTGGACCACCGTGGTCAGGTCCGATCGACTCAAGTACGGCCGCAGCTGGCGCACCAGCCGAAGCTGGGCAAATGCACCCCTGGCCACAGCCGCCACCTGGCTTTCCAGGGAGAGCTGTGAATCCAGAAGTACTCCCAAGCTGCGCACCTGTTCCTGCAGGGGGAGTGCAACCCCATTCAGAATGGGCAGATGACTCAGTACCTGCATCGAAGCTTTCCTGACCAGTAGGACCTCTGTCTTTTCTGGATTCAATCTCAACCTATTAGCCCTCATCCAGACCCCAACCGCCTCCAGGCAGCGCTCTAGGACTTCCACAGCCTCCCTGGAGCGAGATGGCAAGGAGAGGTAGAGTTGGGTGTCATCAGCATATTGGTGACACCCAACTCCAAATCCCCGGATGATCTCTCCCAACGGTTTCATGTAGATGTTGAAAAGCATGGGAGACAGAATAGAACCCTGTGGCACCCCACACTGTAAAGGGCAGGGTGCCGAACAGGCATCTCCCAGCATCACCATCTGGGACCTGTCAGCCAAGTAGGAACGGAACCACTGCAAAGCAGTGCCCCCTAGTCCCAACTCGGCCAATCGGCCCAGAAGGATACCATGGTCGATGGTATCGAAAGCCGCCGAGAGGTCTAAAAGGACCAGCAGGGATGCACTCCCCCTGTCCAGTCCTCGGCGAAGATCATCCAGCAGGGCGACCAAGGCTGTCTCCGTCCCAAAGCCCCGCCTGAAGCCAGACTGAAAAGGGTCCAGATACTCCGTTTCATCTAGTATCCCCTGGAGCTGAGACGCCACCACCCGCTCAATCACCTTACCCAAAAAAGGCAGATTGGAAACTGGCCGATAGTTATTTAAATTGGAGGAATCCAAAGATGGTTTTTTCAGGAGGGGACGCACAATTGCAGTCTTCAGGATGCTAGGCATCACTCCCTCCCGCAGTGATGAATTCACCCAGTCCAGTCGGCCAGCCCAACCCGCGCAGATCGTAATAGCCAAGCTGGGCAAGGGTCAAGCGGGCACGAAGACGATCTCAAACTACAGAGGACCCTATCCACATCCTCAGGCTGTATAAGGTGAAAAGAATCCAAAACGATGGAATTGACAGATGCCGTAGGGACAACTTCTGGAATTGTTAAACCAGAGTCCAAGTCGTGGCGAATCTGAGCGATTTTATCTGCAAAGTGCCGTGCGATCTCATTGCAGCGGTCCGTCGAACACTCCAACTCACTTGCTACAGGAGCCGAGTGGAGCAGATCCCGGACAACTCGAAAGAGCTCCGCTGGCCGGCTACTCGCAGACGCAATGGTGGCAGAGAAAAACGCCTTCTTTGCTGCCATCACCGCCACGGAGTAGGCCCTGAAATGGGCTCTAGCCCGTGTTCGGTCAGATTCATCACAAGTTTTCCTCCACCGTCGCTCCAGGCGTCTGCCCAGTCGTTTCATTGCCTGCAGCTCCTCAGTAAACCAAGGAGCCGCCTTGGCTCGACGACAAGGCCGTGGCCGTTCGGAGCGATCTGATCCAATGCTCTAGCTGCCTCCCCATACCACAGGGCAGCCAGAGCATCAGATGAATCACTGACCCGGGAAGCTGGGAATTCCCCCAGAGCCCTCAGGAAACCATCCGGATCCATCAGTCTCCGAGGGCGGACCATACAATTCGGTCTCCCAGCTCTGCAGGGGTGATTAAATGTTGCCAGTCTAAAACTCACCAGATAGTGATCCGTCCAAGACAGAGGAGTGATCTTAATCTCCTCCATGGGCAGATCACCATCCCCATACCCACCAGTGAACACCAAGTCCAATGTGTGCCCCGCACCATGCGTTGGGTCCTTGATCCATTGAGACAGGCCCATGGTCGCCATGGCGGCCATGAAGTCCTGAGCCGCCGCTGTCACAGGGGCCTCGGCATGAACATTGAAGTCCCCCAGCACTAACAGGCGTGGGGACTCCAGTGCCACCGCCGAGATCACCCTGATCAGCTCAGGTAGGGAAGCCGATGGGCAACCAGGTGGACGGTACACCAACAGCAATCCCATCCTGTCTCGCCCCTGTAGCACGATGCGGAGACACTCAAACCCAGTACACTGTGGGACAGGGTATCCGGTGAGGGAGATGTAATCTCAATAGACCACAGCAACACCACCCCCTCGCCCCTGTAGCCGCGGCTGCTGCATCACCCGGTATCCCAGCGGACACAGCTGGGAAAGGTTCACACCCCCAGCTGCATCCAGCCAGGTCTCCGTGATGCAAGCCAGGTCGGCACCCTCCTCCAGGATTAAATCCCGAATGAGGGAGATCTTGTTATTAACCGACCTGGCATTTAATAGCAGCAGTTTAAGGCCACAGGGGTTTCTCCCAGGCGCTCCCCAGGCTCCGGGGTTGGGGGAAGGCCTAGAAAGAGGGATGGTCTGCCTATGACCATCCCACCTTCTCCTGGAACGGCTAGGCCAGCCCCCACCGCCATATCGCCCACGGCCCGTTACACTTTTTATGGTGGCGCCACTACTCCCTCGAACATCCCAACACATCTTCCCGGAAAGGGCTCACACAACACAAACACACACTTAAACAAATATAACCCCAACACAAGACAGTAACACTGCCTCCAGTGTCTCTATAGCAGTTTAAGGGGTAGGGAAAAACAACCAGGAAATCACCCAGACAAGAGGCGCTCTCACCAACCCCAAGTCCAGAAGGAGTCCCGCTGCCCCCTATACCTCCCACTACTCCTCACCCCACTCTCACCAGGGTTACAGAAACTGAGAAGAACAGGGCCCTCCCCTTGTCGCTCAGAGGATAATCCCCTCTGGTGCTGCAGATGTTAAAAACCCCAGGATAATAACCTCCAAACCCAGAACATCCAAGTAAGGAGGTAAGTCTCTTCTCCAGGGCACATACGCATTTCATGCCACTGCCAATCCACAACCAGATAAAGATAGATGCTCCAGCAGAAGATGAGAAGTTCCACGAGGTAACAGAGTCGGTAAATAAATGTCCTTGGTGTGCAGGTATCCTCAGGGCTACGATCCACGGGCTAAGAGCCAAGGGCCAAGAGCCCTTTGGCTCTCGCCCTTCGGCTCGCGCCGAAGGCTCGCGCCTCCGGCAAGCCGGAGGCCCAAATACCTGTAGGAGGGAAGGGAGATGAGAAGCCCTTCAAGGTCCAGCACTGTCCCTTTCTCTTGCTGCTACTGCTGTTCCTGCTGTCCCAGCTTTCCAACTCTACCCAGGTGGACTCCCTCACGCAATCAGCCCACTGACAGCCACACACCCTCTCTTCCACAAGCAAGCCGGAGGCCCAAATACCTGCATAAGGCAACAGTGGTGGAATAAGGGATAGAGCAGCGGATCCTTTAACTGAGGCAAGAATAGGTAATACAGCAATTGATCCATACAATTGTTAAAACAGTCGAACTATGTGTTTATGGTTGCAAAACTAGACTGAGCCAGGGTAAGTGATGATTTTTGAATCCGCACATATGCTAATAAAAATATTGTTGAAAAGGTTAGTACAAAGATGCTGTAAAGGTCTTTGCAGACACAAACACCTCCCGCAATTGCTTCTTATCGTTAGCATTCTCATGCTATGGGCCAGTGGCATAAAATCCTCATTCCAGTTTAACGGAATGGGAGGAGATGCCGTTAGCCTTGATTTGAGGGGATAACTGGTGGAAGAAGCTTGGGAGAAAAGGGGGGAAAGCAAAACACCCCAAGAAAATAATCTTGGCGTACTCCAAGTTCAAATTAGTGTGGGTAGAAGGGGGTGGGACATGAGCTGCTGCTGTAATGATGTAGATTCTGGCACCATCTAACCAACCATTTCTGCAGTAGTTGCGATTGCCAGGGGAATTTGGAGGGGACAAAAGAGATTGGGTTTCCTTTTGGAATGTCAGTGTGTTGGAGTTTGAGTACAGGAGAAATCAAATAAATCATGCAATAAAAATGGTAGCCAAAGAATCTGTTTTTCTCCCCTTTGGGCTCTCCTTCATTCTGCATGTCACTGCAGCTCCTGGTTGCTATCTCTTCTTCCTCACACAGTGGTTCTGAGCAGCTGAAAAGGCTGGGAGGATGAGCTAGCAACAGTGCCAACCCCAGCCCAGATGTTCTGGTGCCTGCTGAGACAAGTACCACTTGGAAAAACTTCACGTGCCAGTCCTTCATTATCATCTTAATAATGGACAGTAAATTTTCAAAAGTGAAATTTGGAAT
This sequence comes from Plestiodon gilberti rubricaudatus, assembly GCA_026170595.1. Classification (NCBI taxonomy): domain Eukaryota; kingdom Metazoa; phylum Chordata; class Lepidosauria; order Squamata; family Scincidae; genus Plestiodon; species Plestiodon gilberti. The sequence continues at coordinate 17,162,547 of JANXHW010000002.1, read as the reverse complement.
GTTTTCCCGACCACACTCAAAGAAGAAAAGCAAAACATTTGCTGAAAAGTTGACCTGCTTGTTCATTTTCCCCCTTTAGCAAGTCTGAGAGTGAACTGCAACATTGCGCTGAAGGATTTCAGTTATTTGGCTACATTTTGCAGGCACATTTCGCAACTTGCTGAGCTAACAGTTTAAAAACCAAACCGCTCACATCATTCACATGTGAGGGATGTGTGCAGATGATCATCTTCAAAAATTTGAGGGCTGCAGGATAACGTTATCACTGACCTGACCGTGGTGTACACAGTCATTTTTTTGTCTGTGTCACACCATAGTCTCTGATCAAATTGGTTTGGCAGGTTCAAGGCTCTGCTGTATCTCCTTCAGCTCTCTGGAAAGCTGCAGTTCCCACACAGCCTCGTGGGATTTAAATACTGTGAGAACCTTATAATGAAGCTGCCAGTATGCTCTGTTTAGTCTTTTTCTGGCTGGCTAAACTGAGTGAAAGTGATGGGGGAGAAGCTGCTTATTTAATGCATATTTCAAAAAAGAAAAAGAAAAAAGAAAACTAGACTGTGTTGTGTGGCTTCTCACTGTCTTTAACGGGTATGGGCAAGAGTAAGCATACAGAGCACACTGCTCTTCCAGCCATCAGCCCTGCGGCATTGCAAAGTGCATTGCTAGCCACAGTACTCCTTCCCCCCAGTGGGGGGCAGTGCATGTCCTTTCCCTGTCTGTCCCCTTCTCTGGTACTTGAGCTGCTGCTTCTGGTCTTTACAAAAGGCAGAGACATCCACTTCATTCCCTTCCCTTTTCAAAAAGCCAGGAGGGAGGAAAGGAGGAGCAGCAGCATGCCAGGTTACAAGCCATAAGCAACCTCCTGGCTTTAGAAGTAGGTTTTCTCTGTGCCAGGTGCAAGGGAGGGACAACAGGAAACAGGTTATCTGTGCCAGGTGCAAGGGAGGGACAACAGGAAACAGGTTATCTGTGCCAGGTGCAAGGGAGTGACAACAGGAAACAGGTTATCTGTGCCAGGTGCAAGGGAGTGACAACAGGAAACAGGTTATCTGTGCCAGGTGCAAGGGAGTGACAACAGGAAACAGGTTATCTTGTTGGCTGTGTGCTCTCGGAGGCATCTGGTGGGGCCACTGTGAGATACAGGAAGCTGGACTAGATGGGCTTTGGCCTGATCCAGCAGGGCTCTTCTTATGTTCTTATGTTATGTTCTTAGATGTGTTGGGTAGCCCATGGAAGGCACAGCAAGGTAGCTGGCGGGTGTGGGGCGCCCCCTGTGCCATTCCCCCCCCCCAGGACAGCTGCCTCCCCACACCTCATTAACAGGCTGGCTATTGGTCACTTTCAGTGGAATTAGGCAAAATTGCTCCTGATTTCCATTCATATAAATGACGCCCAGTGTGGAGGTTATCCATTAAACCGTGTTGTGTTTTACTCACTTGTTTTTTTTTTTCTTTTGCTTTCCTAAAAGAAAAGAGATTACACATGAATGGAAAAGTAGCACTGTGTGTACAGTATCGCTTTGTGCTCCAAAATTCAACCCTGGAGTTTGCTATATTTGACCTTGTGCAGCATGTTTAACCTTCGTCTGCCACGGCCAGTTATTTCATCCTCCAGAACACTGAGGATTAGACATTCTATGGCCGCTTCCTGGGGTGTGTGTGAAAAGGATTCATTAATTTAAGGCTCTAAAAACCTGACACATGGAGCATGTATCAAGGACATTTATTAAATGCTGCTTGTTGCCTTGTTTCCCAGTGAGTCTCTGAGCTTTAATTCCTTGCCGGAGGTGGAGGAGAAGGAAGAGGAGGGAAGAGCGACATGAGGCTAGATACATCTCCATCAATGGTGTTGATCCTGCTGCTTTTTCTAACCATGTGGTTTGTTCGTGGTAAGTACTCAGCCTTCTTGCTCTTTTTGAAAATACAGTACTCCCCCCCCCCCATATCCGCTGGGGATATGTTCCAGGCCCTTCCGTGGATACTTGAAACCGTGGATAGGAGCGAATACCCTCTCCATGGTTTCCTGAGGGGCCCCCGCCCTGCCTCCCCTGTGGGCAGGCGTGTGCCCCCTCAGCTCTTATTTTTCTTTCAGCAAGCTTTGTTTCTTCCTTAAAACAAACAGAGAAGCAGCCTCCATTGCAGGCAAGTAGAACAAGACTAAGTCCTAGAGAGGCTCTGCAAGGTTTCTGTTAACCTTCCAGAACCTCTCTAGAACTTAGTCTCATTCTACTTGCCTTGCCTGCAATAAGCAGCCAGAGGCTGCTTCTCCTGTTTGTTTAAGGAAGAAACGAAGCTTACTGGGGAAAAAAAGTAAAAGCCGGGGGGGGGGGGGGGGTCTCCACGATCCGTGGATAACTGAAACACTAGGTAAGCGGATCAGTGGATATGGGGGCCCACCTGTAAAATCCTGACAGCGTATTGTTTTAAGTCTATGATTATATTTAAACATCTGTTGGACAGGCCCCAAACAACTGATGCGAAGAGATTTTACATGTACAGGTAGTTTACCAGCCTTTTTGTTCTCATGGTTGGGATTTTTTTGTTAGGATGTGTTCACATACGCCACAAAATCCATTGGGAATGAATGACCCATTCGAATCAGGGCTGGTTTTATTCTGTTCTTCAGTTCGTCGTTCACAGACCATGTCAGACTTGCCTGTCCCCTCTAAATGACCCACTGAGTATTTGCCACCTCCTGTTCATGTATGCATTTTACACATTTACACGCTGTGGCCAGCCTGCCCATGAGGCAGGGTAAAGGAATTGCCTTAGGTGTTTTGCTGGCAGGAGGTGGTGCAGTGGTGAAGAGTATGCTATAGATAGACACCCCCACACCTGCCTGCCACCTTCTGCTAGACTGCCAGGCCACTCACCTACTCAACTGTTGGGCTAAGAGTAGTGACTCTTGGCCCAAGAACGGGCCAAGATGTGAGCATTGGGTCCCAAGGCAAGAAGAGTACCATGCAACTCTTTGAGCTGCTTTTGACGCAAGAACCACCTGTTCCCACAGAGTCCTCGGGCAGCTTGGGAACCAAGCAGATGGCAGATACTTTCGGTTTGGTCAGCTCTTGGCTAACCTGGGAGCACCTGACCTTCAAGTCGAGAACCCACAGGAAGTGGGAACAGATGGCAGTGGCAGCAGCTGAGGAATTGGCCAATTCTTGGTTCAGAAGTGACCTGAGAGCTGGCCAGTTCTTCAGCTACCAGGGAACAGGACATAAGGATACAATGGGATGCCAAGAACATTTCTGCCAGCCTGGGACTGTAGAGGAACAGACTATGCATCTCTGCACGAGGGTAGTGATGGTGCACATGTGCACCCCATGGCATCACAGATATGTCACCTCAGGCATGCTGTCGTGTTGGATCAGGCCTCTTATATCCTCCCTTAAATCCACCAGGCTGTTTACAATAACAAATTAGCATTAAAAAGAGGCCTAAAAGCAGACAATTAAAGAAACAATGCATAAAATCAGTAGCCTCTCCCACATCTTTTTCTTTTCTTTCCTCATCTTGGGCACCACAGTCTCAGCTATTGTATTGTGGTGCCAAAACTTGATGATGGGGCTGGAGTTCCCATGTCCAGCAGATGCAGAGGTCGGATGAAGAAGAAGACCATTTTGTAAAAATGTATTGCAGCAATTTGCTCGTATCCACCAGCTGACTGCAATTTTGTAATGTGTTCGCTACATTCACTCAAAACATGCAGCAAACTCATTTTGAGAGTCAGGTGATGGGCAGGGGCAAGCTAATGGTATACATTTTTTTGCAAAATGATTGCCCAAACCACTTGGCCACCCAATGTCACTTTGACACACTGGACTGCTACATAGAGTGGAGTACCAAGCCAGTGCCAGGCTTCTCATGCCAGTTTGCAGTTAGTTTTCACCATGAGATCTAGTGCTTCCTCTTATTTTTCCCAGAGAACTGGCCACAATGCCTTTGTTGAGATGTGATATAGATGTTTTGCTTTGTAATATGTCACTCAGTTCAGAGTGCTAGGAACATTCCCTCACCTATTTGTTTACTCTCCAGCTGCTAGAGTCTAGCAGTCTGACACAAATAGGCAATCTAAGGTTTTCCTACTAGCCAGGATGGGTGTCAGCTGAAAACCTGAAGAGTTCATTGAACTCGTCCCTGTTGTTTTAAAAGGGTATAACTATATTACAAATTTAATCTGGTTTAATGCTCATTTCATCTCCCCAGATGATCCTGGTGGTGAAAGGGCTAGGAATCTCAATTAGAACGAACTCCAGAAAGCAAATGGTTACCATATGGTCTAACTAGTTATGGTCTAACTTAAGGCAAGGATGGCAGCTGGAGCAAGGGCACAGCAGTTACTCCTAAAACACAGGGAGGGTCATCTATTTTTCAGCACCCATCCCTCACCAAACTACAACTCCCAGAATTCTTGGGAGAAGCCATTACAATCAAAGTGATATAGCACCAATGTATGTTTCTCCTATAGACAGGACCTAAGCATCTTTAAATAAATATAACTTTTATTTTTACATATTTTAATCATTTTTTATATCATGCCTCATATGCCCTTACGAGATTTGGGCACCACCATCTTGAATCTCGTGAGATTTTCGCGAGTTTCAAGATGGTGGTGGCCAGGAGACAAGGTAGGGGCAGCTACAAAGGACATCAGGAGGGCAGCTATGAGGGACATCCCGGGCTGCGGCGCAGGCGGGCGGGTTCTCTCACCCGTGCTGCAACCTGGAGGAAAAAGCTACAGCCCTGCTGAATTGGACCTGCCTGCGCTGCAGCCCGGGATAATTATATTTTAAGGGGGTACTCAGGGGTATGCGGAGGGTATTTGGGGGTGCGCAGGGGTACGCGGGGGTAAAGACTAGGGGTACTCAGGGGACCGGAGGCCCACCTAGGGGGTACGCGGGCCTCCCAATGTTAAGAACCCCTGCTCTATAGTGTTATATCTGAACAGGGATTTTCAGTACAGATCTCTCTGGTCCAAGCTCAGCACTTTAGTCATTAAACTTTACTGGCTCTTTATTATTATTATTATTATTATTATTATTATTATTATTATTATTATTATTACAGTATTTATATACCGCTTTTCAACAAAAAGTTCACAAAGCGGTTTACAGACAAAATCAAATGATTAAATGGCTTTAAAAAGAAAAAAGATATACAGACTCCTGACCTTCAACACCAACAGCAGCTCAACCTCCCTCTGAGCTGCTAGCCCTTGGTGACTCGACGAAACAGCCACTGTGGCCCTCCATGAATATGTTCTTGCAATTCTCTCAGGTCAATCACCGCCTGGAAAGCCCAAGATAATAAACTGCCGGACTTCAGCAAACAAAACATTTGCTTGCTGGTGGAAACCTGGTTCAGATGGGGGGCTTCCTACAAATTACACTCTACTGTACAACACAGAAGGGTAAGGAATTGTGATACGTTGTTCTACACTTTGTTCTTCTTTGTAGAACTTTGTAGTTCTTTTTACTAATTGAACTCAGGCAGACTCAGGGGAGGAAGTCAACATCTGATCTTAGCTCAAGACTGTCTCATTGCCCAGAGCTGCAAATTTGTTCTCTTCTCACTTTTTTTTCCAGAAGCCCCACAATTCAGAGGCAATCATGGTGGGAATCTTCAGGTTGAAATGTAGCTTTTCCTTTTGGTATCCATATTACTCTCCACTGGCCAAAGACGTGCACATTTTTGCCTGGGTAATTTCAGCTGTTACACAGAGAGGCATTCCCAGGTTTGCCATCAAGTTTGCATTCAACAAGGAACTGCAGTCAATTTATTTATTTTTATTTATTTTTCACATTTTTATACCGCCCTTCCTCCAAGGAGCTCAGAGTGGTGTACATATTTCCTCCCCTCCTTTTTGTCCTCACAACAACCCTGTGAGGTAGGTGGGGCTGAGAGATAGTGACTGGCCCAAGGTCACCCAGGAAGCTTCGTGGCTGAGCGGGGATTTGAACCTGGATCTTCCAGGTCTAAGTCCGACTCCCAAACCACTACACCATCCTTGAGTAGTGTATCTGTAGGACACCAGTGTTTGCGAACACCTGTTTGTCTCATTCTCACTTGGTTGTTAGAAGTACACTTAAAGAACCTTCGGTATCCACCTTAAAAGTACAATACGTGAAGTAGCCCTTGAAGTTGAGTTAGGGCCCAAACCGATGGGCGTCTTCAGCTGACAGAACTAGCATTCCATCAGGCCCTCTCTGTTGGCGCTGCAGGTGCTGCAACAGTGTTGCACAATGGGGCCACCAGCACGAATGACTGGCAACCACACATGCACCCCACTGGACCATCCAGCCACCCCCTCAACTGGCTGTGGTTTTTGCTGATTGGGAGCAGGGAAATTTAAGGCAATTAAGTTTCCTTAATTACAGGAGGGAGAACAGGTAGGAGAAACATGGTGGGAAGAGGATAACGGGGCGAGAGAAGGACGGGAGACAGGGAAAGAGGAGGACAGAGAGCAGAGACAGGGAGACAAGCAGGGAGGAGGCGTGACGAGGGAAGAAGCATGGAGGAGAAGTGGAAGGAGGCGAATAGAGGGCAGGCAGTCTTAGAAAAAGGCTATGGAGGAGGATTGGCAGGATTGGAGACAAGGTGGAGAAGACTGGAGGGGCAGCAGAAGAAAGAAGGATTAGGATGGAGGAGGGCAAGAGCCTTAGGGCACAACCACCAGGGCCTATCCCCTGGAACCAGCCCCCACCTGGGCTCCAGCCCCTTAGGGAGTGCTAGCCAGGCAATGCCCTGGCTTCCTAAACAGGCCGCCTTGCTGCACCCAAAGGTCCTCCTTGAAGGCAGATGACCATGCAGATCCTGCACGGCGTGAAGATCCTGCAGATCCCACGAGGGGTGAAGGGGCAGGGCAGGGCAGTGTGAACAGGTCAGTTTTGAATATTGTTCTCAATCATTTCATTTCAGAAGAGAACAAGCCAATGGATGTCCAGACTACGTATCTGCAGGCCCCAACTCCTGTTATTTTGATAAAACACTTACCAGTTTTTGGACAATATATAACATCACAGTAGAGGCTACCAACAGCATGGGAACTAACATCTCTGACCCTCATTATGTGGACACAACGTCCTTAGGTAAGAGCAGAAAACCAAAGGCAAATGCAACCTTTGAGCATCCCATGCTAAAAATGCCCAGGGGAGACTGACAGATGTATCAGCATTATGGTTTTGTCAAATATGGCTCAGTTCAAGATTGCAAGACCAAAGACACCTGAAGAAATAGCCATACCAATGCCAATTAGTCATCAGTTCAGTTTAGAAGGATATATTGGACCCAGGTGAATTCCTTAGGGACAGCCATTACTCAACTGCAGAACACATGCTTGGTATGGTTAAGGACCCAAGTTCTGTCATAGGTATCTCCAGCTACAAATGTTCTAAGGTAACAGAATCTGAATGATGCTCGATGGACCATCAGAGCTACTTATTATACAGCAGGTTCCTGTACCTACCTGGATCTTTGTTTGAATTCTACTATTTCACAGATAGAACCTTAAAGGAAGGGTTCCTTGGCAGAAAAAAAATGAAAATATTGACTTCTGAACTTTCATTTATCTAGCTAAGCTCGACCCTCCCATGAATCTTTCTCTGGAATTCAGACCGTTGAATGGGTTAACATGTGTGTGGGCAAAATGGTCACCACCTCCGGTGATGGATCATGCAGCAAGCTGGCAAAAACCTAATTACGAATTGAGATTGAAGCCTGTGGGCAGGAAAGAATGGGAGGTAAGCCAGTGTGCATGCTTTTGCTCAAGGGTGCTCTTCCTCTAATAATAACTTTAAAGATAGGAGAGAGAAAGAGCTGTGTTGTTACCATTCCTCTACAGACAGAGGAGGCATTGAAAAGCAGCAAGGCCACCATTATGGGCAGCACAATCGTATTCAGCACCAGTGCAGCATGAGTGCCAGGCCCACACTGTATCCAATGCTGGTGAGGAGCGGGCTGGGGGGCTCCTTGGAGTAAGGGGACATTCATCCCCTTACCCTGAGTAACACCCCAGCCTCTGCTATGGGGCAACTCGGGTCCGCCCCACATTCGGTGGCGCTGACCCAAGAAGGCCCATGTCGGGGCTCAAGGATATACGACATCCAATGAGAACAGCGGTCCCACCCACCCCGGGACTGATCTGCCCCCCTGCCCCGTTACACCCCCCTCCCCACCCTCCCCCACTCCCCCGCTGGCAGGAATGGCCCACAGAACAGTGGAGCACTTACCTTGCCAGCAGTCTGAGTCTTACAGTGGTGGATCGCGAGATCCGCCACCATCAGGCCTGGATAGGATTGGGCCATGAGACATAAACCATAGAAAATGTGTAGATTGTAAATGAAGGGAAATTAGACAGAACTGAATGGAATTCTTTTTCTAGGAAAGATTAAAAAAAAATGCATTCAGTTTTCCTGCCAGCCCAGTGAAGTAACCCAATGACTGTGGAAGGAATAAAAAGGTTGGCCTTGATGTAGAAATGATTAATCTGTTTATCACAGAAAGGGCTATGAAAAATGGGGCCACCTTCTGTGTAACTTTTCATTATGAAGCTTTCTTGGGAGAACTGTTTAGATTAACGAGCACCACAGGCTGTGTTTGTCACATTAGCAATAAGAAAGACATTCTTGATACACCCGGAACACAGTGCAAGGGAAAAATGTCGCTGTTTCTACAAACTCAGAGTAGGTAAGTAGAAATTCTCCCATTGGTGCAAGTAAAGAGGCCAGCAGGTGAAGAAACGACATTTCAATGTGCAGTGGCAAAAAAGCTGGTCATAGCTATGGGACCAATAGACAGCCCAAGCCTATGCTTTCCCTCCCCACTGATGCAAGTGTGTCAAAAGGGGGGGACGACACATTTGTTCCCTTACCTGCGGGGTAAGTCTCTAAGGCCAGGATCTATTTTAACCCAGATGCTTATGATGGTGATTTCGATTGTCTTTACTCCTCCCCAGGTTCATTTCGTTGGCGAGCAAATGCAATTTAAAATATCTCAGTTGCAAACAGGAATGAAATATATTGCTCAGGTTCGCTGTGTGACAGACCATGGTGAAAAGAGTGAATGGAGCACTGAAAGTTACATTCAACTCCCCATTGGTGAGTCATTCACTCTTTGGTTTTCTGCTTGGAAAGATCAGAGGAACCAGTTTTTTTTTTGGGGGGGGGGGAAGCATATAGCTGACAGATCAGAAATTTAGACTTAGGGCCAAATTGCATGTTGCATGTAAATCTGTGTCATATAAAACCTACGGTATATAAACTGCTTTGTGGGCTACTTTTTCTTGAAATGTGGTGTACTGTATAGAGTACATAGTTTATTTTATTACAACAGTAGCATGTTTTGGTTCAATGTACAGTATTTCCTTTTTTTTAATAGTGCATGGATGGAGACATATGTGCAATTGGTCAAAATTATGGCAGGGATAGGGTTTTTTTTTTTTTTGTTACTTTGGCCCCAATTCCGGTGCAATTGTGCAGTTGTGGCCCACCTGTCCTGCAACCGGCACCAAATTATGTGCTTTTTTCCCCTGCACCCCCACAGATATGTAGCATAGACACAGTCCAAGCCATAGTTGCATCAGTCCTTGTCTTCTTGCTGATACTGACCACAAAATTCCAAATGCAGGAACACTTATTAATTTTTTTAAAAATCTTCCTCATTTAGGCCTTGAAATTCCAAAGTTTGACCAATAACTGTTACCTCCAGATAACTTCAATAATTATGTGTGCTCAAACCTCCATAGGGTCAAAGAAAACTTCCAGGTGCATAACGAGACTGTCATGGGGGGGAAACAGCTTCCAAATTAGCTTGTGGGCGAACATTCAGTTCAATGTTATTTATTAGTAACTCTTTAAGAACATAAGAACATAAGAAGAGCCCTGCTGGATCAGGTCAAAAGCCCATCTAGTCCAGCTTCCTGTATCACAGTGGCCCCACCAGATGCCTCAGGGAACACAAGACAACAAGATGACCTGTTTCCCGTTGACACTCCCTTGCACCTGGCACAGAGAAAACCTACTTCTAAAACCAGGAGGTTGCTTATGGCTTGTAACCTGTGATGGTCTTTTCCTCCATGAATCTGTCCAAACCCCTTTTAAAGACATCTAGGCCAGGTGTCATCACCACATCCTGTGGCAAGGAGTTCCACAGATGAATTACACGCTGGGTAAAGAAATATTTTCTTTTATCCAGCCTTTCCTATCCAAGTGGTGTGCAAGGTTCTTCCCTTATACACTTTTTATCTTCACAACAACGCTATATGGTAGGTTAGGGTAAGACATGGTAACTAGTCCCCCAGCAAGCTTCATGTCTGAGCAGGGATGTAAACCCAAGACTACCTGGCCCTAGTCTGACACACTAACCACTACACCGCTCTACACTGGCTCAGTGGACTTATCTGTCTCTTTCTATCCAGGTCAGCCTCCAGGAAAACCAGCCTTAGTAAGATGCCGCTCTCCTGAAAAAGAAACCTTCACTTGCTGGTGGAAGCCTGGTTCCGACGGAGGTCTCCCTACTAATTATTCTCTGTTCTATAACAAGGAAGGGTAAGGGGTTACGAAAGATCCTCGGCTTAGTTGTGATGCCTTTCTGCACCTCTGAAGCTGCAATCCTGGCCTGGGAGCAGAGCTGGCCCAGGCATGCAGTGACTAGAAGCGGCTGCATCGAGGGCAGATTGTAAGGGGTCCAAGGGAGCGGCGGATTCAGGGAGCCTTTCAACCCGAGTGCGCCACCACTGCCTCCCTCCAACTGCTGCTGCCCCCCCCCTCCTGCAATCCATAAATGATTTGCTTCATGCTGGGAGTGGGCAGCTCAAATGCAAAGCAAATGGTTCCTGTTCCATGCTCCTGGTGCGCTGCCTTGAAACCCGGAAGGTTTCACCGGAAGTCACACACTTCCAGGTTTCAAGGCAGAGCACGAAGAGTGCAGTGTTGGGGTTGGGGGGGTTGGGGGGGTAATGCAAGGAGGACAGACCCGAGCCGGCATCAGGCAGCATTTCAGGTCATATTACCAGTGTTGTTAAAGCAACAGCGTCGTCGTCTAGGCAACGCGCAGCGCGCACCCAGACCCTGTGGCTACGGGCGCGCGCTGTGCGCATTGCCTAGACAACGAGGATGCTCTCCTCGGACTCAAAAGCTGGAGCGCTGCCTGCCCATTATGGCTGCAGGTGGGCGCCGCGCTCCAGCTTCGAGTCCGAGGTGAGCGCCCCCCGGAAGCTCGGCGCCTGGGGCCCTGTACATCAGGGCCCCCTACGTTACTACGCTACAGCATATTACCCCTGCCTGTGAGCAGGTTCTATTTAACTCAACAGAGCTTACGTTTGAGTAGACATGCATAAGATTGTGCTGTGAGAGTAGCTGCTCTAAGCTCCTTAGGGTTCAGCCAGCAGCAGTATGTCTCTGAATTCCAGTTGCAGGGGAGCAGGGCTGGAAGAGAAGGGTGCGTTTCTGTCCTGCTTGTGAGCTTCCCAGAGGCAACTGATGGGGCCACTGTGAGAAACAGGGCGCTGGACTAGATGAGCCGGGAGCCTCACCCAGCAGGGCTTTTCTTATGTCCTTCCAGAGAAAGCCTTGCTTATTTCTAAGTGATGGGAATAGCAACTATTTAAACACTCTTTCCTCAGTACTGTATTTCCTTCTCAAATCTTTTAAATTTGTTTTTCTTAGAAAAGAGCCATATGAATGCCCAGACTACATAACTTCAGGACCAAACTCCTGTTATTTTGATAAAAGACATACTTCACTTTGGACAACGTATAATATTACCATAAAGGCAACAAATGAGATGGGAACTAATGTCTCGCAGTCTTACTATGTGGATGTGACTAATGAAGGTAGGTAAAGGTATCCCCTGCTTGAAAGCCAGCCATGTCAGTCCGACTCTAGGGAGCGGTGCTCATCTCCGTTTCCAAGGCCAAAGAGCCAGCACTGTCCGAAGATGCTTCCGTGGTCATGTGGCCGGCATGACTAATGGAACGCTGTTACCTTCCCGCCTCAGCGGTACCTATCTATATACTTGCAATTTCTTGCTTTCGAACCGCTCGGTTGGCAGAGGAAATATTATTAAACAATAAGGCACAGGCAGAATAATCCAGTGTTCCTCAGAGCTGTGGCTCAGTGTTCCATGTGCATCTGCTGGAGCTTCTTTTTCCTTGGCAAATAGTAGCCATGGGGGAGGGGGGGAATTAGATCAGGGCCACGGCAGGACGTAGGGTTAAAGTCCCCCTACTCTTCCCACTGTCGTCTTGGCCTATAGGGTGGCCCATTCAGTTGCCATTTCTTAAGAAAAGTTAAACCTGCCAGCATTGATGGATGGACTTAATGGGTAGTTTGGCCATAGCATACTCTGCTTTACGCATCAGTGCAGAAGAAGTGATTGCAAAGCCAGTTAAGAGCCAAGACAGTCGTAAAGCAAAAAGAGGCTCGCGGTGCTGCATCGGCGTATTTGTTGCCCAGCAGTGAATGGAATGCTCTATGTACACTAGAGCAGCGGCTCTCAAAGTTCTCCCCACGAGTTGGGGAAGCTGTAAGTCCTTATGGGGGGATTGGCTTCCTGAAGCGATCTAAACCCACTTCCGGTTTTGGATGAAAACCAGACGTGAGTTTCGATTGCTTCAGGGAGCTGATCTGAAGCGCGGGGAGGCCTGAATAGGAGGTCACAGCCCCCCCCCCCACACCCTCCAGAGGGTTGGCGCGACCTCCAGTAAGTTTTAAAAAACCCGCTTTTTCTCAGCAATGCTGGGATGTCGCCGACATCACCGCACGTTGCCACGCCCCTTAAAGGGATAGCAACTGCTTTCAGTTTTCATCCACCAGTTTGAGAACCACTGTTTCCAGGATCTTTCTTTGAAGAGAGGTCAAAGCACATTCACAGTGCTGTGAGCCTTTTTTTGATGCACATCTGCAGTGGCATCGCTCTAGGTGGGGCGGAGTTCTAAGTTCCACCGCGCTCTGACCCTCCGTTACACACTGGTACGAGCTGGCCCCGCCCCCTCGCCTTCGGAGCCATTCAGGGCTGTGAAGGCAATGCACAGGGAGTCTCCTGCGCGTTGCCTTCGCAGCCCTGAATGGCTCCAAAGGCGAGGGGGTGGGGCCGGCTCGTGCCGGTGTGTAACGGAGGGTCAGAGCATGGCGGAACTTAGAGCTCCGCCCCACCTAGAGTGACGCCACTGCACATCTGTCTTGATTCAGCATACAACTAGCAGACCCTTCAGCAGTTTGTGGGGAGGGGAAGGTTTCATGTTCCTTGCATGAAAACAGAGCTGTTTCACAAGTGTCCTTGTTTTCACCCGTGAATCTCTGATCCTTTATTTTTCAGTTCAGCCAAACCCTCCAGAAAACTTGACTCTGAAATTCAATGGAAAACATCTGCTGTTCAAATGGTCTCCACCTTCACAGGCTGATGTCAAATCTGGCTGGTTAACACTTGAATATGAGTTGCGTATTAAACCAGAAGAAGGACAAGAGTGGGAAGTAAGAAAAATGTTTGCTCTTGGAGGCCAAATGTTCTGTGTTTCAGATAGAGATTATATCACCAGATTTGCCCATTAGGGCAGACCCATCCACGTGGCCAAATGACGCTGTCGCCTCAGGTAGAAGATTGGCCGTGGGTGCCTGTAAGATATTTGTGGGAAACCTTACAAGCAGCCCAAGGACAGACGGACACGCACACACACACACACACACACACACACACACACACACACACACACACACACACACGGCTGGTTCATAACTTGGTATTCCATTGAGTAACAAACACAGTATGTAAAACAATTAGATACAATAGAATAGCAGATTCAACAAAACCAGCTACTAAGTGAAACTTAACTGAAGATTCACTTAGGGTACAATCCTATCCAGCCACTAGGCCGGCATAGGACCTCTGTGACAACCTAGGACTGTCGCAAAAGCTGCTGTAAAGCAGTTGCGCTGGCCCTAGGCTGGATCCGGACAATGCGCACATGAAGCACATTGTACACTCGAGCATCCCAATCCTGTCCAGGGCCGCTGCAGTATGCAAAAGCATGCAGCGCTGGATCCTATCCAGGATCGGGCCAATGCAGCTGGAGGCCTCCTCGGGAGAAAGGGATGTTTGTCCCCCCAGCTGCCCCTATGTGTCTCCTCAGAAGTGCACTAGCAAAATGGCCAGCGCAAATCTGAGGAGCCCATGTAGGGCTCGCCAAGCCCGGGACAGGGGCTAGGATTCAGCGGAGCATGCCACTGAGAATCCCTCCCCCCTCCCGTTCTGCCCTCCCCATGCGCCCCCCCACGCCGCCCAGCGCATGGCTTCCTTGTGTCCATCGGCGGCATTTTCTCTCCGCTGGGAAGTGAGCGGCACAAGCCTTGCCGCCGGTGCCGTTTACTCTCCAGGTGTCGAAAACATGCCTTACAGCACGTTTACAACACTCCGGAGCAGCAGAGTGGCCAGCGGTCACCCACAGGATTGCACTGATAAAGTGCTAATATAAACGTTAAGTATTAGGAGCATAAATATTTTTTGCTGTTAAAATACCCCATGTGTGTGTGTGTAAAATACCCCATGTGTGTGTTTCTGTGTTTTTTATACCTTTGCAGAACATTTTTGTTGGGCAGAGAACAACATATAGGGTATTTAGTTTAAATCCAGGTGAAAAATATATCACACAAGTTCGCTGCAGAACAGACCATGGAGGATGGAGTGACTGGAGTTTGGAAAGTTATTTTCAGCTCCCCAAAGGTGAGTGGTTGGTGCCTGATCAGCCTTTTCTTAATACCTGTCAAATGACATCACTAGCAGATTCCAAAGGGCCCACCCCATTCCCCAACACATCAGCAGGTCTAGGTTTGGTCAGTTGAAGAGATAAAGAAAAATTAGAGTTGAAACAGGAGGAAGCTGCCAAGGGGCTAAAAGATTCCCAAGAAAACAACCAAAAGTGGTTTCTCAGCCAATGTTTGGGGTTTAGTAACAACACTGTGTAGGGCCAGTTTAAGACCTTTAGAGGCCCTAAGCACTGAAAAGATTATGGTGCCCCCCATATATATATATTAGTTAATAAATATAATTATAAATTATAAATTAGTAAAAAAATAACTCAAAAATTGATAAAATATATTTCGAATTACTATATTTTGGGTTCAGTGATTCTCCCTTCTTTTTCCAGACTTTGTTTTGGTTAACTGGGTGTTTTTGCAGTGGTGTTCCTGGAGGGGGTGCGACACCATAAGTGGTGCAATGTGCTGCACCGCACCTTGCAAACTGGTGTAACGCGGCCCCTCCCTCTCAACCCAGAGCCATTCCAGCAGTGAAGGCAACCTTTGCTGCCAGAATGGCTCGAGGGGCAAGTGGGAGGGGCTGAGTTATGCCAGTTTGCAAGGCACGGTGCAGCACATTGCACCACTTATGGTGCCGCACCCCCTCCAGGAATGCCGCTGGTTTTTCTGCACCATGGTCCATGGTAAATTCGGCACTGGGGAAAAACTCTGTGGTGCCCCCCCCTTCCCTTGATGCCCCAACACGTACTTATTTAGCTTAATGGTTAATCCAGGGCTGACACTGTGCCTTGCCTTCTGTGTATCATTTGTGACTTGTTCCTTTAAAATTCATTGAAGATTAATTCTTTCCTGACAAAAAATGTTTGCTGCATTTTCAAGGAACAAGTGGTGCATAATAAATGTATGCACCCTTCATTACTGATGCTATGTGCGCTACGTATATTTTGTACTCTGTATTCAAGTTTGAAACATTATGTGAAATGTTCTTGGGCTCATTCCTGCCTCTCAACTTAAGCTACCGCACAACAGGGTTGTTATAAGTATAAAATGGGGGACTAGATAAATTGCGGCTGCACAGGATTTAAGCTCTTCTCATTGTCTCTCCTAGAGTTCAGAGTGAAGGATATGCTTGTTTGGATCTTTGTGGCTTTTTTATCATTTGTCATATGTTTCATCATGGCCTGGACAATGCTTTTGAAAAGAATTAAGTAAGTTGCTACTTCTGACATTGCAAGATATATAAACAAAGGAGTTGGTTATCTCTAAAAATAAGGTTTTAACTTATTTCTTTGTCATATATGTTAAGGAAGGGCAAGAAGAGAAAAATATGTGAGTGTTAGGAGATGATAGAGAAGACTGTTCCTGCTCTCTAATGCACTTCTTGCTCATAATTCTAAGCCCTCCAGACTGTTCATCATTTCTCAAAAAAAAAAAAAAAAAACCACTTGAGTTGAGGATCTTGTGTTGATGTAGTAAACAAGTGACAGCCCAATCCTACGTAAATCCTCCATTGACAGAGTGTATCAAAGTATGTGGATCCTGCCGGAAGCCACATAACAGTGTAGTGCGCTCTGGCGCCACTGGCCAATGCAGTGAAGATGGCAGCGCAGTCACTAGTGGTCATGCAGGCAGGCTGGCAGCGAGGCCACTGTCTGCTGGCGAAGGTTAAGGTGGTGGTGGGTGCAGGCGGTGGGCAGAACGGGGTAGGGAGGGGGAGGAACAAGGGAGTTTCTGGGGAGGGAGTGGGGTGGGGAGGGAGGCAGAACAAGGGAGGGATAGGGCGGGTTCGGCGGCACAAGCATAAGGCCGAATTCTCTCCCTCTCCTTTTCTATCGCCTTTACACACCTCAGTCCCACATCAGCAAAATAGCTGGCACAGGACTGAGGAGTCCCATAGGGACTATGGAAGCTTTCCCCAGGGCAAGTGTACAAAACTTCACTTACCCCAAGGAGGCCTCTCCAACTGCCCCCCTACCTTAGGGTGCCGAGTGTGCCTCCTTGGAGCACCTGCATCAGCGGGGGGGGGGGGTGTTTAGGTCGAATTGGGCTCTGAATTTTTCGTCACCAATATTATCTTTCCCCAAAAAGGAACAATAAATCTGTGGCAGGCTTTGCACATGGGACCCCCTCCTAGGTTCCAACTCTGATATCTCTTGCTTAAGAACAGCACAGAGTAGAGCTGTGAGGACTGGTGCCTGAGACCAGAACACTGTTCTTTGATGATACAAGCACAGAAATTGATCTGAGGTATAGAATTCATCACTCAAGAGCACTTATTGAGAGCTGCTCCTCAAGTTCCTCTTAGCTGGAGGTGCCAGAGATTTAACTCTGAACCGGTAGCGTCACTGCAGGGGGGCGGAGCTCCACGTTCCGCTGGGCTCTGAGCCTCCGTTACAGGACGGGAGAAAGCGGCCCCGCCCCCTCACCTTTGGAGCCATTCCGGCTGACGAAAGCAAGTGCTTTCGTCGGCCGGAATGGCTCCAAAGGCGAGGGGGCGGGGCCGCTTTCTCCCATCGTGTAACGGAGGCTCAGAGCCCAGCGGAACTTGGAGCTCCGCCCCCCCCTGCAGTGACGCTACTGCTCGGAACCTTCTGCCTGAAGGTTGCAGTAGAACAGTGCAATCCTGAGTAACCTTGCACCGGTGTAACAGTAGATGGGCTGGTGTAACGCCAGATGCACCGGTGTAAGTGCAATTACACTGGCTTAAGTGCACTTACACCGGTGCATCTACTGTTACACCGGTGCAAGGTTATACAGGATTGCGCTGAAAGTCTCTGAAACACCATTTCAGCACCAAACATGACATTGGAGAGAAAAAAAAATGGTAGCAAAACCACAGACTTCGCTTCACTTCTTTTTTTTCTGTCTGCATTTCTTTATTCAGTATGATGGCCTGCATTCTGCCACCAGTTCCAGGACCAAAAATAAAGGGCCTCGATGCCCATCTACTACAGGTGAGTATTTGAGTGCTCACTGAAAAGAACATGAAAATGAGGAAGTGAAACCATTAAACTGTTCAGGCTCATCAGCATTTTTTAAAATCTCCAGTTCTGGTTCAGACCCTAACTGTAAAAAAAAGTGGTTGGTAACTGCTACGGTCACTTCAAACTGGTTTTGAACCAGTTTAGATACATTTCAAGCAGAATTATATTGAAATATCTTGCTTGCAGTGTTACTAGTCTATACAATGTATACTATGATAATCATTTAACTGAGAAAAATATTTTAACCATTTTTTTAATTATTAAAGATTTTCACAAACTGAATGCATGCAACAGGAAAGAAAAAGCAAACGAAATCTTTAATCATACCATTGAAATCCAAATCCCTGTTTACTGAACTCCTCATTTGCCACTTTTTGTGTTTAGGGGTTTGGTTCTGCTTCTGGTTCAAGGTGAGCAAGTGATTTTAGGTTCAGGTTCAATTCTATTTCACTAAAAAAAAAACACAAACACTTCTAACAGCCCAACCCTGTGTAAGATATGGCAGCCGACCTAAAGGGCCAGCCGCCATATCCTATGCAGGTCCTGGGCTGCCCCGGGGCACCTCGAGTGCACCTCGAGGGAAGGGGATGATCGACCCCCTTCCCCGGGTGTAAGCAGCGGGATGCCTCCTCAAATGTACGCGAGTTCCGGAGCTTGCGCATATTCGCGCCGGCCATGTAACACCGCTCCAGGCCTGAAGAGGGCTTTGGATATCGGCGTATCTCGCCAGCAATATCCCCGCCCTCTCCAGGCCCAGAGCGGCCAATGGCCGCCCTCCTCAACACCCGTTCTTCCTTCCCCCCACCCCTGTCCTGGCTGGTGTAGGCCTTACCTGCTCCGGCGGGTGCGGGGATGGCGGGGATCCAGGGTTAGGGCTGCCGTCCTTTGCACCAGCGGTCCTTACTCACCAGGTGCCGTAAATGCGCTTTATGGCACGTTTATGACACCCTGCGCTAGAGGAGCACATGCTCCCCCAGTGTAATTGTACACAGGATTGCACCGTAAATCTGATTTTGGGTTCAATGTCCTTTTTGAGGCCCTCACTTACCCTGATGGGTAGAATGTCAGATTTTATATTTAAAATAAAACATATGCACACATGTGTGCATTTGTTTATCTCCTGCCCTTCCCCTCCCATTAAGGAGATGCTCAGGGTGACTAATAAGATACGATATACAGAAAATCCCCAACCTATATAGATGTCTGAGTTATGAACACCAGACTTAGGAACAGGATTGGTTGGGGCTTTGAAGCAGGTGCAACTGTGGACATCTGCAAAACAAACATGGGAAGCTACTTGGAGACAATCAGAGCAGCTAAATCCCTTTGAAAACAGTGACCCCTTGCTGTGGCAATGGGGAAAAACAACAGCTCAATAACACTGGATAACATGGAAACTCTGGGGATTCCTTGGAGCAGATGGAAGGGGGAGGATGAAGGAAGGTCAGGGGGAGAGCTGAGACTTTTCAAGGTGAAGGGGAGCATGAATACTGTATGAGGAAAAGTGGACCCTGAATAAAGGCAGCTCCAACAACAGAATAACAAAACATAGCCAACTTTTACCACTACGGAATAGGAAAGGGGGTAAAGGTAAAGGTGACCCCTGACAATTAAGTCCAGTCGTGTCCGACTCTAGGGTGTGGTGCTCATCCCCATTTCAAAGCCGAAGAGCCAGCGTTGTCCAAAGACGCCTCCGTGGTCATGTGGCCGGCATGACTCTCCTTGCCGCAGCGCGTAGCATGCGGCTGGAACACGGAGTGCTGTTTACCTTCCCGCAAGCGGTACCTATTTATCTACTCGCATTGACATGCTTTGGAACTGCTAGGTTAGCAGGAGCTGGCCAAGCAACGAGAGCTCACCCCGTTGCGGATTCGAACTGCCAACCTTTCGATCGACAGCTCATGGTTCAGCGGTTTAACCCACTGCGCCACCCTCTGGCCTTAGGAAAGGGGGTAGGGGAGGGTTAAAGCACTGTAGTGAGGCATCCTGCACTGCCGGCAGCACAGAGAGCCCATAGGATTAGACTGAAATGGCCCAATCCTATCCAACTTTCCAGCACTGGTGTAGCCGTGCCAGTGGTGCTTGCGCTGCATTCTGCAGGGGGGGGGCAGTCATGAAAGCCTCCTCAAGGTAAGGGAACGTTCATTCCCTTACCTTGGGGCCGCATTGTGGCTGCACAGGCGCTAGAATGTTGGATAGGATTGTGCCCTCAATCTTATAATTGAATTATGATTAATATGACTAAAACTTAAGAGCAAAGGAACATTCTTTTGACGGCACCCTTCTGTGTTGTAATTGCTTTGACCCAGTGGATACCCAAGAGTCATACTTTTGCCCACAGGAAAGTCTTTGGAATTACACTGGCTCACCGAGTTATAAGCATCCAAGTTATGGATGGTTGCGTTGGTGGTGCACAATAGCATTAGGTCAGCAAGAACCAGATTTTCAAGTGGTGAATCTAACAGCCCAATCCTAACCAACTTTCCAGTGCCACCTGCAACCACAATGCAGCCCTGAGGTAAGGGAGCAAATGTTCCCTTGCCTTGAGGAGGCCTCCGTGACTGGCCCCTCACCACAGAATGCAGTGCATGCCCCCTTGGCGTGGCTGCATTGGCTCTGGAAAGTTGGTTAGGATTGAGCTATAAGTCAGTTTTGACTTAAGTACAGACCCATGGAATCTAACCTGTACTTAAGTTGGGACTCTCTGTGGGTGGGTGGGTGGGTGGGTGGTTGTGTAAAAAAGCTCTAGTATATTGTAGCACACTAAGAGTCAAACTTGAAATATGTAACATGTAATTGTGGCTTTTGTGTTATTGTTTTAGATAGCAGCCAAATGTGGTAGAACTGCAACATAGGGATAAGAGGGCTTTGATTATTTTTGCCTCCTCCACATTTCTGATCCCCGTCCGACTTTCATTAGCTTTTAATGAAAGCTTTTTTTCTATATAAAACAGTGTGTGTGGCAGGTTGTGATCAAGATCTGAGCCATAGCAGGAGCAAAGTCCTAACACACACACACACACACACACACACACACACACACACACACACACACACACCCTCCATCCCATTTTGCACCCTCCTAGCTGCTATTAAAGCAAAAACCACCACATGCCTTCTGCATATCCAGACCCTAAGATTCATCTCTGTGGCATTTACATTTTCATATGTGATCAGGTATGTAGTACAAACATTCTAGTCTGTCCTTGGCCTAATACCGCTGTATGTGTTTGTATCAGGCAGGGAAAGCCGAAGAATTTATTATTGCTCTTGGTGGCCAGAGTTTCCCTCCAACATCAGATGAGGATGACCTGGCGGTGGAATGTTTGGCGATAGATGACAGCGAAGACCAGCAACTAATGCCAACTCATGATAAGAGTCATCCCAATAAAAGTATAAAGTTGGCACACAAGGAGACGGACAATGACTCTGGGAGAGGAAGCTGTGAGAGTCCTTCCCTGATGCCAGAGAAGCACAAGGAAGCTAGAAATTCACCCTTAGAATTGAAAATACCAGAAGATACCAATGAGCTGCAAGGGAACACTGATGGGAAAAGCTCATGGGAAATACCAAGCAACAGAGACCTTGAAGGACAGCTGCTTCATTTCAGCAGTGGTGGATCAAAGTCATCCACCTGGCCTGGAGCTCAGCAAACGAATAATCAGACTCTTAATTGTTCCTATCATGAAACTGTGAACCTTTGTAAGCCAGCAGTCAGTGCCATGAATGTAAATAGGTCATCCATTTTGATGGGGAGTGAGGAACAGTATCATTCAGACCATCCTAAACCAATCTTCGCACCTGTTAGTGAAGGAAAACCAGCCAAATTGGAGGAGGTAGCGAATTTACTCTTAAGTGCTCAGCATAACCAAGAGGCATTGTGGCTACTCCCTCCAGAAAGGTTACGGGTTTTGTCGACAAAGCCAGTGGATTATGTAGAAGTTCACAAAGTCAATCATGATGGAGCACTGGCTGTATTACCAAAACAGAATGAAAACGTTAATAAAAGAGACAGACACCTTACGCCTGGAGATCCAAAAGAATACACCAAGGTTTCAACAGTTGTAGCCAACCACATTCTAGTGTTAATGCCAGATCCCAAAGTGGAAGCTTTGCCTTCCTTTCAGGAACTGCCAAAGGAGCCCACTTGGAGCTGTCAACAGAGCCAAGCCGAGAAAAATATGAGCTATTGTCTCACAGGTCCAAGCCCTTGCAAAGCACAGACTGGTGGGTTAGACTACATGGATCCAAATAATTTTATGTGTTCCTTTAATTGAAAGATCGATTGTCCTTCTACAGGTAACACTACAAGTAAAATGAACATTGCTGACACAAACATTGCTGAAATATCTGATTTGGTTCAGTTGTAGCTCATGCCTTTTTACACTACTTTATCAGGTAGGAACATGTTGAAACGGGATTGTTGATCTTTTTTTTTTTCTACCAGTGATTTGTAGAGTTATTTTTGAGAAGAGTGACTTACAGAAAATTAAAAGCACATGGCATAGTTTTATATGGAAAACATACATACATAAACCTTTATTGGCATACAATTATATGGAAAACCCACCAACTTCTGATAGATTCATTGTTAAAAGGGATACTGTATGTGCATTTGGTGGTGTCACAAAAGTAAACCTCAGATTGTTATAAAATGTTGCCAGTTAAGAGATGGAGGTTGATCTTGTCTAACTAAGGTACTATGATAAATTACATTGTAGCCAGACCCTTGAACAACAGCAGTGGTGTCTAACTTGTTTTTCAACTCAATCCTGTGTAACTCTTGCACCGGTGTAACAGTAGATCCTCCAGTGTAAGTGCACTTATGCCAGTGTAACTTGGCATACGCCAATGTACACAGGACGGACACCAGCTTAATGCTGTGCATGCACAGTTCGGACGCAGGACAGATGCCAGCGCAACTCTGCCGGTGTAGGGGGCATACCGGGGGACGTTTAGACACCCCCAGAATGCCCCCTGAGCCAGCGGAGTTGTACTGGAGTCTGTCCTGCATCCGAACTGTGCGTGCGCTGCGTTACGCTGGTGTCCATTCTGTGTACTTTGGCATACGGCAAGTTACACTGGTGGATCTACTGTTACACCGGTGCAAGAGTTACACAGGATTGCGCTGTTTGGCAGATTACAACGTGATGCAAATAGAAAATAAGAGATCATGGTCACTCCAATGTGTGTGTATATCATGCTTGGGCAGGTGGAGGGCTTTTTCCTCTGTTTTGCTGTGGTGCATGAGAGTGCAGGTCCCAGACCATAGCTAGGCCCAGGGGTCCTCCAGGGCTGCCACAAACTCCTACACACCCTGTGCAACCTATGCCATGTGTGGCACAAAGCGGCAACCACATTGCTGTGGCTCCTTGAGTAAAACTACCCAGATACAACAGATGCAACAAAAGGAAGAGGCACGACAGAACTGTAATGGATTGCATGATTATCCCATTGTTGTTTATGCGGTTTCTGTGACATGCCACTAATGAAAAATCACAATTTTAGTTTATGTTCTACAGTGTATATTTTTAAACACATTTGGAAAGTCTAGGACAGTTTTTCTGTTATATATATATATTTTATTACGGTATTTTATCTCTTTAAAAAAAACCGCCACCCTAGTTTTATGGATGTTAAAAGGTTATTGAAAATATTCCTAGCCAGAGAGTAAAATCTTCTAAGTTCTATGCATGTTTTCCTGCCTCGTTTTAGTGTGATAAATTATTGTACACTTTCTTCGCTATGTAGTCTCCTCAAACTATGAACTTCAAATTCCCCATTAGCACCAAGTGGGATTACTTACAAGGAAGTAGTTTTAGAATTCCAGCATTTGGGGGAGGGGATCTAAACTTTTCTATAATGATATGAATCACCCCACAGCAAGATTCAATTTCATATACTGCCTTATTGTACATAATATAAAAGTCTACTTTAATTAAAAAAAAAAAAAACACCCCCGTGGATTTTTGCAGACTATTTTTCTATTAATAAAAAATAAAATATTTTCTAATTTCCCAGAGCTATTTACTTAACAGAAAGCGTTATTGCCTCTTTTCTGCCTCAGCAAGAAGAGCAGATAGTAAGAGAGGAAGATACAATTTCTATAATAAAGCTCATGTTATGTTGCTTATATATACATGTTGCTTATATATAGGGATAATGTTGAGTTTGTGTCAAAAAATGCCTTTTTGTGGCACATGGTTCTCCCTGCCATATCTGAGAAGAGCATATTCTCATGGCTCTATCAGATGGATACTACCCTAATGCATCTTGATTGACCCTTCCAGTAGTACACTGAACTCAGTTGCAACTCTGCTAATCATCTCATGTGACTGACAAACAGCACAATCCTGTGTAACTCTTGCACCAGTGTAACAGTAGATCCACCGGTGTAAGTGCACTTATGCCGGTGTGCCGTACGCCAATGTACACAGGACGAACACCAGCATAACCCCCCTTGGACGCCGCGCATGTGCAGTTCAGACGCAGGACAGACTCCAACGCAACTCCGCTGGCGCAGGGGGCATTCTGGGGGTGTCTGAACGCCCCCCGGAATGGCCCCTACAGCAGTGGAGTTGCGCTGGCGTCTGTCCTGTGTCCGAACTGCACATGTGTGGTGTTACGCTGGTGTCCGTCCTGTGTACATCTGTGTACGGCAAGTTACACTGGCATAAGTGCACTTACACCGATGGATCTACTGTTACACCGGTGCAAGAGTTACACAGGATTGCGCTGAAACGTATATAAGACTGCTATCCTATACACACTTGCCTAGAGGTAAGTTCCATTGTATTCAGTGAGGCTTACTTCTGAGTAGACATGTCAAGGATTGCACTGTAAGGCTTGCATCATAGAGATGAAAGGTAAAGCAAGGCCCTTCTATGTTCTCATCTATAGGCTTACCAGATCTCCAACCGGGACAGAGTGCTAGACCTTTAGGAGAAGGAATGTGGGCAGGTGTAGCTTGTTAAACCTTAGAGCACAATCCTAGGCTTCTTAAACCTTAGAGCACAATCCCATTGAACACAATGGGGCTTGCTTCTGAGTAGACATGCCTAGGATTGTGCTCTAAGGTTGAACAAGCTACACCTGCCCACATTCCTTCTCCTAAAGGTCTAGCACTCTGTCCCGGTTGGAGATCTGGTAAGCCTACTCATCTACCACAGAGCTGCACAGCCAAAAGGCAGTGTTCAATTTAATACTGGATCAAACTGTGTTGTCTTTTTCTTAATGCTCTGAAATATTTCAGCCTGCAACTGCTGCAAAAAAGTACCTAGCTTAGGCCAAGTCCCACACATTTCACCTTGTCTGAGTTGGTTGTGTACATGTGCTGGATTCTGCTCTTGGCATGCCACTACATATATATTTGTAGTTTGTATACCACAAACCAAATCCACTGCATGGATGTGGTTCAGGCATAAGCTGAACACAACTGGCTTGGCAGGAAGTTAGCGTGATTGGAAGTCAGGTACAAGCTAAGATTTTTTGGGTTGTAGCCACAGGCCAAATGGCCTTGAGAACAGATCCCAGAAAAGAAGAGGCGAGCTCAACCTTGGCCAAATATTAGCTGAGACTGCATATACTGCCCCTTCTTATTCTTTTGGATAGCAACAGATGGTGAATTTGAGTGCATTTTATTTTTCTAAGATATTCGTGAACATGCTGGTATTGATGTGTGAAGATGTTCATTGAAATGAAGAAAAACAAAACACCAGTTTGGATGGGATTGGGGAAAGGCTGGTAAAATGCCCTCTGTTTTGATACTGTGTTTGCCATAATATGGGTACATTAGGTAAGGCTTCTTGCTTGTCAAATAAATTGATCCAAATAATAATACATGGACTTCAGTCTTTTGGACTGGCTGATACAGATAATCTGTGCCAGGCTTGCAGGGGGAAGAAAAACAGGTCCTAGCTCAGACCTGTTCAATTGAAGTCAGATCAGACATAACAAGAAACCAAGATTTCCTTCCCACTATGTGAATGAGTCCTGTGGACTTGCGCATTCCCTCCTGCCCCCTCTCCTGGCCTCCTCAGCTCCATCGCAGAGCTGTGATATCCTGGCTTATTTCAACCACTGCTCTGCCACAACTTGTGTAAAACTGGGAACTGTGGTGTAACTCTGGTTAATAAGCCAGGATGTGAAACCAACTTCAAACTCTGGTTTCACATTCTGATTTGTTAACCTGAGTTTATTTATCCAGGTATTTATATCCCGCCTTTCTACCTCTGAAGAGGCCCCCAAGGCGGCTTACAACATTTTAAAAATTGCAGTACATTAATAAGACATTCAGGTCAGTGCTGGTCTCTATAGGAGCTGGTGATATAAACTCCCTCTGACCCAAATACATGGTCTTTTCCTCCCCTCGGGGCACACAGTTCTCAAGCAGTCCCTGGGAAGGTTGAAGAGGGGCCGCACTAGCAGTCCTCTCAGACCAGTGCTGGTCTTCACAGGAGCCAGTGTTATAAGCGCCTTCTGGCCTGGTCATGTCATCTTCTCAAGTTAAGCCACAGTTCCCAACTTGTCTGAGCAAAGCAGGTAAGCAAACCAGCTTCAGGTGACCCATGAAGCCCATATAACCCACCAGCCATGCGTTGTGACCTGCTAGTGTGTGACAGCCTGTGTTTGCAAGTAGAGGCATCATTATGAGGGTGCGACTGGTGCGATCCGCACCACCCTTGATGCTCCGGGGGAGTGTAGCAGTCGCTGGTCATACTCATCATTTGGCTGTGGATGGTCCCTCTCTCCCTCACCTCCATTTGGCTCCAAATCAGAGCCATTCTGGAAGCAGGGGGTGATGTTGTGATGCAGGGGTGATGGTGTCATCACATTACCCCACCCCCACCCTAGGCGTTGGCTATTTGCAAGCCCTGGTTAGGCAGAAAAGATAAGTGTTTTGTCCAGCCCTCAGTAGACCACTAGGGATACAAGTGCAGTGTGTGGTGAAGGGGGCAAATATGCAAGCCTATGGTAAATTATTTGACTCTATTCTGTTCAGAGATTGGCATGAATGGTGTAGTGGTTTGGGAGTCGGACTTAGACCTGGAAGATCCAGGTTCAAATCCCCGCTCAGCCACGAAGCTTCCTGGGTGACCTTGGGCCAGTCACTATCTTTCAGCCCCGCCTACCTCACAGGGTTGTTGTGAGGACAAAAAGGAGGGGAGGAAATATGTACAGCACTCTGAGCTCCTTGGAGGAAGGGCGGTATAAAAATGTGAAAAATAAATAAATAAATAAAGGCAATTCAGCAAAAGGAAGCAGGGACCCACACCACTGTTGCAGAATTATTAGAGTAGGCTTGCACAAATAGTCTGCACAAATGCAGCCTATCATCTCTGCCGACCCACTAGAGACCTAATTTTTTTGCTACCTGCCTGGGACTTGCAGAAACATGGTTTATGAAGTACGCAGCAGATCACAGTGCATGGCCAGTGGTCTGAATTTGACTGTGTGGGTCACACGTTGTACAGGCTCAGCATAGAGTGTTGGACCTGAACCAAGGGAGACCTGGATTCAAATCTCTGCTCAGTCACAAAGCAAGTCAAAAGTCTCAGCTTATCATAATTTGCAGTATTGCTGTGAAGAGAAAGCAAAACTCATTTAAAAGTTGTCCTGAGCACATTGGAAGAAGGGTGTGATCTTTGATAAGCTTCTTACCCTCAACTTCAGGGCACGACAATATCTAGATTCTACGTCCGTGGGGGCAGACCTGTCTTTTTACTTTGTTTAAAGCACATGTACACTAATCAAATGGCACAATAATAATTATTATTAATAATATTAGTAAAAATACAGGATCTGGCAGGGTTTTCTCCTTCCTATCCTTGTAGCCCCTACAAGGGTTTTCTCCTTCCTATCCTTGTAGGATAGGACAAGGCCCCTACAAACCCCTTTTTGTGTTATTGCAAGTTTCAATGTTCATGAGAATTAGAAAAGTTACAGAAGCTCCCCTACATAAGAACAGGTTAGGTTCCAGGGCTCTGTTCTTAACAGCGCAATCTTAACCAACTTTCCAGCGCCGGTGCAGCTGCAATGCAGCTCCGAGGTAAGGGAATAAATGTTCCTTCACCTTGAAGAGGCCTCCATGACTGCCCCTGCACTGCAAAATGCAGTGTGCGCCCTGTTGGCACAGCTACATCGGCGCTGGAATGTTGGTTAGGATCGCGCTGCCAGTCATTTTGTACTTAAGCACAACATCGCTACATTAATGTAGTTTCCCTGTGCCCAGTTTCCCTCCCTTTTGCCCCCATGAATTCCTGGATTCAGCGCCCCATTGTCACACCCATGGGTCCATTATTCTCACTAGTATTGTCCCTGAGAGACTTCCATTGTTTGTTTTGCCGGCCCCAAAGCCTGCGTTCCCAGACACCCTGATCAGCCCAACCAGCATTTGTATCTCAAATGTTCGTTAACTTGAAAGTCTGTAAGTAGGGGAGCTTCTATATTTATATGCTAGAACTTGAGGATTTTGTCAACAAAAACTGTAAATGTTTCCATTTATACTTTAATGAAAAGTGTGACCTGCAATTGTAAACATAAAAGTCCCCTTAAAAAACCAAATTGTTTGATGCAATACAGTAAGGCAAGGAAGTACCTCCCTTTGAACTATATCGTTTATATAAATAAAAGACTGTATCTACTTTTGTTCAACAATACTACTGTTGGTCAAGTTTATGCTTTTATACTGTATTTTTAATAGTCCAATCCAAGGCATGCCTACTCAAAAGTAAGTTCCATTGTGTTCAATGGGGATTATTCCTAAAAACATGTGTATAGGATTGCAGCCCGTAGACTATTTATATCTAGAGAAAACCGTCCTAGAAGATGATGTGCCCAAATCCAAATATTTTCTATATAATGTCCTGGGTTATATATATGAAAAGCTATTCTACATGTTCAATTTATCAGTAATGACTACTTGTTAAATGACCACTTGTTAAATATTTGCAGCTTTTTCTGGGTCGACTTTTGTACTTGGGAGCTCACATGAATACTATAAATTCATCCATAGGTTGCATTCCTAAGTACACCTACTGTGGACTTAGTCCTATGGAACTCAGTAGACTTGCTTCTGAATAAATATGGATGGGATTGGGCTGCATATACCTTTCTATGTAATATGTGAGTGTCATGCAGGAAAACCAAAGTAATCTTAAACCAGTGAAATGTCTGCTGTTGTAAAGCCATAGAGTTGTGTTACAATCAGACAAGCATGATGGCACAAGGGTTTTTCCTCCAGACAAATCATACTACCTCATAGTTCCTTTCCCCTCTAAAAGCAGAGAGAGAGAGAGAGAGAGAGAGAGAGAGAGAGAGAGAGAGAGAGAGAGAGAGAGAGAGGTTCTAATATGCTAATATGTTAAATTGCCAATTATTTCAAAAGAAGCAAATTGAGCCCTTTACTTTGATATATGTTTGACTCACAGATAGTTTATTTTTATTTCTTAAAAATGTGCACGCTGCCTTTCTCCCGCAGGACAGAGGTACTATTTAAGCAGCTAGAATACTGTTCAGAAGGTTCATTATGCATACATGATGAGGTGGATTTGTGAGTGTGTATGTGTGTAAAAATGTGCAATCATTTCTAGGACTAATTTGCTAGTCACCTAACTAGATGCACCTAACTAGATGGAACTATGTCGATTGGATCTCTATCTCTTTAAATTTTAGCAATCAGTATCTGGGGGGGATTAGGATTGGGATTTGGATTTGGATTAGGATTGGGACTGTGGCACTGGAAAAGGAAGGATTTAGACCTTTTCCACTGCACCATTTTCGCAAAGAAACTAATGTTTGCCCATTCGGGGAAACTTGCATGTACAGTCTCTAGACACATATGTTTCCCCTAACAGGGCAAATAGCAGCGGGGTGGGGTGGGGGGCAATTTTCCTCAGGAAAATGATAGTGGGGGGGAATGTTAATTCCCACTTTTCCAGCACCAAATCCTGACCCAGGTGTTCCACCCCTACGGCTGCTGTTTGCTAAAATGTCATGAGATGGGAGATCTGATCGCAAAACTTTGCCATTTCATTTCATTATGTCCTATGTATGTATCATAGCAGGTTTGGGCTGGTAGGTGGCAGAGGTGGTGGTGGTGGTGGCAACACTGGTGATGTTTCGAGACAACAAGAGTGTGCAAATGTACTAGCCCAGGGTAGGGCTGCCAACGAGCCAGTATCTACTGGTCCAGCTAGTGAAATCATGTTCTCTCAAGTAATCAAACCTGGGTCTGAAGAACCAAAACAGTCCAATTTCTGCAAGACTGTACTCATGACCCACCAATTTCCTCCTGGCTCAGGTTGAGTCTCTGACCGGCTGCCAATGCTGGCTCCAGGTTTTGTGGGCACCTGGGACAAAAGCCCTGCTGTGAGAGCACCCCAATGGCACACTCCCTCTATGCTTTGTAAAGCACATTTGGCACCTGCTATGCCCAATTCTGCCCAGGAACTGAGCAGTGGGTGGGCAACTGTCCTCTTTCACTGCCACCACTATCGTTGGTAGTGCGAAGGAGCACTCTTACCCACCCCTGCTGCCGGCTGGTTCCCCACCGCCCCCTAACAGGGATGTGGATCAAGTCTCTGACTCCAAGTCTCAAGTCAAGTCCCAAGTCTCTGGGTCCAAGTCTCAAGTCAAGTCCCAAGTCTTTGCCCCCAAGTCCCAAGTCTTTCGTTGCGAGTTGCGAGTCCCTATCTATTTAATGGGGGAAACGGGTTTAAACCTGAATAAAATTTGGCTCCAAGTCTCGAGTCGAGTCTTTTACAATCACTGAGTCAAGTCCGAGTCGAGTCATTGACGCGACTTGAGTCTGACTCAAGTCCTAGTCAATAGACTCAAGTCTACATCACTGCCCCCTAGTAAACCTCTCCATTGGCTCCTGGGACCCTGACTGGCTTAGCAGGTGGGGTGAGGACCAGCAGCAGCAGCAGGATTTGTAAAATGATGCTGCGGCGGAAGAAGAGGATGGTCCACGGCTGCCACTGATCTCCACTGTCACACGGTAAGCCAGCCAGGGGGCCAATAGGGAGGCTTCCTGGGGGCGGCGAGGAGCAGGAGCCGACCTTTCTCTTTCTTTCCCAGTGCTATTTACAGGTCAATGATGGTCTGGCTCCCCACTTGTGTAAAGCACAGCACTGAGGGACAGGGCAGCATCCAGGAATTAGAAAATGGCACTGGGGAAGAAGGAGACAGGTGGCTGCTGCTGCTGCTGCCATTGCTTGCCTGCTCAACACCGCCATGGGCCCTATGTTACCTGGCAGCAGTGGGGAGCAGGGCCTCAGGAATGGGGACCCTCATTGCCTCAAGAATTGGCCAAGCATAGGTGTGGGCCCTTGCATGAGCATAGGCTCCTGGTATGTGCCCCACCGGACCCTACCTCTGAAGCTCCTTCCCCCCCCCCCCGTGCCCATCAAAATCTGTCTAAATTCCACTGTGATCAATCAGATTCCACCTGGACTCCACCTGTCCTAGCTTTTGCCTCTGACCCCACCTAGGGAACCCGTCTTCTTGAAATCCAACACCGGCACCCCTCCTTCAGGATGTTCAGAGGAAGGAAGACCCTGTAAGCACAAAGGCAAAACCAGGTCAGTCTGCAGTTAGACCCGAGGAAACCAGCACTGGCTTACGGTTGAGCCCTTCAGTCATAGAAAATGCTGTAAAACATTCTCTTTCCATTTAACGATGTTGCTAATCTGATAGTTTTCAAATGGTATTTTCACATGTGAAACTAACAGTCCAATCCTATCAGGCTATAGTTATGCCGACGCAAAGGCCTTGTGGTGTCGCACAGAGAGGGTCATTTTGGATCAACCGTCTGAAAGGGCAGCAGCCCCACTCCAGCACCTGGCTCCTTACAGGAGCTCAGGTAAGCCGGCAGGGTGGGCGGAACAGGGCAGAGACCGGGGAGTGGAGGAGGAGCATGAGTAGGTGTGTCCTGGCACACGTGACCTGGGCCAGAATGCTATCCTCTTCCTCACCTCCCAACATGCCCCCTTTCCTCTGACTTGTGCCAGCTACATCACTGACTGACGCAGGTCCAAGGAGACCCATAGGCGATTGAGGGCCTTATGGAGGGGTAAGGGAAACTATAAATTCCCAAGCCTCCCGATCGCCCCGCTCTCCATAGCATGCATTGCTGCCTGTTTTGGTGTGGCAGCAAGAAAAAGGATAAGACTGGGCTGTTAAATTAGTCCATGATGTGAATGGAACACCTACATTAGCTTGAGCAGGGGTGATGTCAGAGGTTCGCTAGGTTGGGCACTAGCCATCAGAGGACCTCAGGACCCACCTAGCCAGACTGATCCTTGAACCCTCAGTATCTGGGAGCCTGGTCCCAGGGCTCCCAGCAACTTTGTTCCAATGCAGCACTGATCTTGAGCAGGGCTCTACAACTTGCTACCAAGCCAGCCACAGCCCAACCAGCATGCATGGTGGCACCTTGATGAACCTGCTGTTTTTGAGGCTAGAGTGGAGCTGCAGAATTGGGGGGGGGGGGGGTTGTCATATTATACCTTGAAGGTCACAAGAGGTGGCTGCTGGACTCCCATTGGCTTGGTGGGTCACGCTTTGAGTAAGCCTGGGGTCAGATGTACCTTTGATTGATCTTCTGCTGTCTTATCCTATATTAACAACATGGGACAAAGAATGTGAGAGAGGCTCAAAAGAGCTTTTAATATCACACGTGAAAATGACCAAAGCATTTGTCTCAGCGATCAATCTTTTGTTACTGGAGAGCTGTTAATTCAGCTTATTTTAATTCAGTAGGAAATGTCATAACTTCTACTGTCCTATATTCCCGGCCTGGCACTCTTACAGCGCAATCCTGTGTAACTCTTGCACCTGTGTAACAGTAGATCCACCAGTGTAAGTGCACTTATGCCAGTGTAACTTGCTGTACGCCGACGTACACAGGACGAACACCAACATAACCCCCCTCGGATACCGTACATGCGCAGTTCGGACGCAGGATGGACTCCAGCGCAACTCCACCAGCGCAGGGGGCATTCCAGGGGTGTCTGAACAGGAATGCCCCCAGAATGCCCCATACATCGGTGTAGTTGCACTGGCATCTGTCCTGCATCCAAACTGCACTTGTGGCGTCTGAGGGGGTTACGCTGGTGTCCGTCCTGTGTATGTCGGCGTACGGCAAGTTACAGTGGCATAAGTGCACTTACACCGGTGGATCTTAGTTACACAGGATAGCGCTGTTAGTATTATTACCTTGTTTCTAATTCTCTTTTTTCCATCATGGAAAACCCACTTTTTCCAACATTATGAAAATTGTTGTGGATTGTCTTGGCTATCAGAAACCCACCACTCCCAAGACTCTTCTAGCAATACAATATGCATCTAGGTTTTGAGACTGCATGCTCTATTTTGTCTTGTTCGCCATTGCATTTAAATTGCCCCTATAGTCTATTAACAGCACCTCCAGACAAACTAAGTAAGCAGTAAATATGATGGGTGAGAGACCAAAGATTGATCTGTTTCTAGAATTTCTTGTAATTCAATTCAATATAAAAGTCTCCAGGAGGTTTCTTACCAGATTATTTCTTAATAAGGTATGTTTAGAAAGAGTCACAATGATTAATCAATGTAAATGTTCTGAATCAGGCACACTGTAGCCATGTAGTTGGATTTCGTTTGAAGAAAGAGGCAGAATTCTGACCATGCATTTGGTCAAACAGTCACATCAGTAGCTGCTTGGTTTTATAATGGCTCATTTAATTGAGGTGTTTTTCTTTTTGAAACAGACCAAGAGTAACTGCTTTCCATTTCACAAATCTAGAAATATTCTAGATGGCATGGGTTGGTTTTATTTATGGTGGATGACTTGGATCCCTTGGTTTATGGGCTAAGGGATTCAGGACAAATATTTTAAAATGCTCTGAATTTAATATATTGTTTGGAGAACACTGGTAAAAAATAAAAGCTCAGGAATCCTTTATTCATTGTTAAATGTATTTTGAGGACAAATTGTGTAGTTGAAAGTAGATGGGGGAAAGTTTGCTTTGATTAAGTGATTGTTACTTTAAATAATGTCTGCCACTTTCATGATCAATATTGTTACTGTCATGTATCTCTCTTGGTAAACTTGCCCATCCTTTTCACTGTCACTTTCATTTTTGTTAGTTGGGGGGGGCTTTTTTGTTATCCAGTAAAATATAATAAACTATGACTTGAGCAAAATGTGGGAGCCAGAATAGTTTTTATCATAAAACAGAAATTCACAACATGACACAGGGATGGGGGCAATAAACCATTTAGTTCATTCATACACACACACACACACACACACACACACACACGTTTCTCCTTCCTCCTCCAAATCCATCAATACAATCCAGACCACAATTAGAGAGCTGTGGAATCCTAACTGGAACGGTCTGCTTCATGCATGCAGTTGTACAGCCTCAATCTTGTTGGAGGTTTTCTAGCAGAGGCTGGACGACCCTCTTTCAGGGTTGCCGTAGTAGTTGCCTGCACTGAGCAGGGGGTTGGACTAGATGACCTCTAAGGTCCCTTCCAACTCTAACATTCTATGATCCTGTGAATCACTTCCTGAAGATTCTAATTCATCTAATCTTGGTCTTGGTCCAGGGGACTTTGGCAGCACCAAGTTACTCCTGTTCCTGGTTGACTGAAAGCAATCTTCAAAGACCCTGGAGGTTCCATGATCTTCATGCATGTCTAACACACGAAGGGAGTCGTCTTTTCTTCCCCAACAGGCCATCATCAACTCACACCCAATTCATTTGTATTGAGAACAGATGAAAACACTTTTGCCTTTTTGTAAGTGAACCATCCTGTTAAGCCCGAGTTTCACATGTTTTTGCTACTTGGGGTACAGTTTTTCTCTGGATTACAGTGGAGGCACGCTTGGTGGCATTGTGGTGATTTGGATGATAGCCGTAGTCCACTGTGCAGGGGTGGGGAAAGAAGCTAAGCACAACCCGCCCATGTACCTGCACAATCCTGCGCAAGTTAGGCCAGCTCTGTGCTAGCCTAAAGAGTCACAAACGTGCTGTAAAGCATGTTTGCAGCTCCTTTAGAGAAAGCAGTGCCGGCCAGACTGGGAGGGGCCGTGGATATCAGCGGCAATACCTAGCGCCCCGTTGCAGCCTGGGCCGGCCTTACACAGCCTCCCCGGCTGCAAGCCAGCTCTGGAGCTGGCATGCATCCAAGGAGGCCCATTGAGCCCTGGACTGCCTACACCAGGGGAAGGGGATGAGCGTCCCCTTCCCCCAAGGTGCTCCCGGGCTGTGCCGGCCTGGCCCGGAAATTGCGCAGGATGCAGCGGATGGCCCCTTTAGGCCAGCTGTGCATACTTGCGCAGGATTGGGCTGTGAGTCTCACACCCTTGGTTTCTTCGCAGGCAGTGGTGAGCCATCCCAAAAGAAGTAGTCGCTGCCAGCAGGAAAGGAAGGGGGTGCCCGTCCGCATCCTATCTCCCAGCTGGGGTAATATCCCAATTTCCAGAGTTCCCTCAGTGTGGAAACCGGTTGCTATAGGAGTGATCCAGGAAGGCACTGAGCCTGGCCACCCCCAATGCCTTAGCACCGACCCTAGCCCCTTACAGCATTTGCTCCTGAGTGATCTGTCCGGGAGTGAGGGGCAATCAATCGCTTTCAGTTCCTGTCAGAATGAAACAGGCAAGCGACTTGTGAAAGAATGAATGCTTTTTTGCATTTTTTTTAAATGCTGGTGTTGCTTGTTTTAACTTGCCTGTTGTAAGCCGCCTTGGATCCTGAGTCCTCACAGAGAAGCACAGAGTTTCCATTTTTTAAATAAGTACATAAAGGGATGGGAAGGGAGGAGGCAAACGAGGCAGAAAGTGGCAGGGAACACTGGATTTTTACATTGGATTTTAGCAGTTTTTGCTTGCATATGTGATTTTACTTGTTGCTGACGTATTTTTACAATTTGACATCTTATAAAATTGATCTTATAACCTGAATCCCGATGATGTTGCATTCGATTTACAGTGGCAGGGAAGACAAGGGCAAGCGGTAAGGGTGGAAGGGAGAAGGATGAGTGGCGGGAGGAAGCAGAGGACACTGGACGTGGATGGATAGGACCCGAGACCGACCAGCTGCATGAGATTTCCTACTGGCAGAGAAGCACTTCTACAAGCCACAGCCTATAAAATTTGGTGGGGGGGAGGGGTTGGTTGGACTATGGTCTCCAAAGCTCTCTCAAGGGCCTGTACTTGTGTGTGGACCAGGCTTCCAGGTTCATCAATGGCCTGTGGCGCACAAGGGTCCATGATGAGGGGAAAGATCCAGCCCCAGGGAGCTTCTGCATGAGTGCTGGCCGCCTAGACTAGTAAGAGCATAGAGGCACACCTTCTTACAGTGACCCTGTGAGGCACGCAGCAGCCAGCCAGGCTTGTCCCAGGAATGGGAGCAAACCTGATTGGCCAGAGGAAGGAAGGAAGGAGTGACTGTGCAACTAAGTCTCACATGGGCACATCCTCCTCCACCCACCCCACCACCAGTCAATCAGACTTGCTCTCACCTCCCAGGAGCCTTCAAGCCAGGGGGCAGCAGTTCTTTCACCCTCTGAGGGTGGGATGGAACTGCCCCCCCCCCACCAGCCAGTCAGCTGAGTAAGCTGGACTGGGGCTGGAAAAGCCAAATGGGGAGGGAGAAGATCAGCACCAAGCCGTGGGAAGGATGTACTTTGTGCATGTACACAAAGGGGCACAGATCATTGCCTTGCCTAGGACCAAGGGCAACCTGGCACTAGCACTGTCAACCAGTGGCGTCGCTATGCCGCCCCGTGACATCACCACCGGAAGTGACATCACCGCCGCTGCAGCTTCAATACCCATCAGAGGTGCAGGGCAGGAGGGTTGGCCAAACCCATCACCTTCTTCGCCATCTGCTTTTCCTGCCGCCAAAACAGCGCAGTTGTCGCCGCCACTGCCTGCTTTGTCACCACCCCACTTGTTGCCCAGGGTCGTCCCCCCAGGCGACGCTTCTGCTGCCAACTTCATTTCCAAGAAGCAGGAGCTGGGGCTGAGGCCAGTCTGAGAGATTCCGTATGTGTCTTGGAAGGAAGCTCCACTCTTTAGTTGAAGTGTGTGAAGCCAGGCTGCAGTCACATATTATAAAGGGAAAGTACTCTGTCCATGCTCAGAGGCAGACAGATAGACCAATGAGCTAAGGCTAGCCTTCCTTCTATCAAGGCCCAGTTACATAAGACATTGCTTATGTGTCAAACTAAAATTAAATAAAATGTCTGATTCCAGGCTTTGAAAAATAGATCGGAGGCACTGAGCTAAGTTCAGCTAGCTGAAGTTACACAAGCAAGCCTGGAGTGACGTGTTCTTTTTCGTTTCTTAACATTTTATGGGCTACAAGGCTAGTTGCTGTGTACCTATTTTTAATGTGTGTGATGACCTGTGGACTGTAAGCAAATACATTTGAACTGACCTGAACTGACCAGACGTAAGTCGATTCATTGTTTATTTACCAAATGTGTTCCCTCCCTTCTGGCCACACAGCTGGGATTTGACCTAAAGCCTTAGGTCAGCCTTGAGCACTGAGGCAGTCTTGTTTTTCAAAGAAATCAAGTACAGCAGCAGTACATGAATGATGATGACGAGAGGACGCTGAGAGGGCCCCTTAGATATATTTGTTGCCCCTGGCATGCTTCAGGCTGGACGCACGCATCCCGTCCACACACGTTCCTTGCGAATTCCCGGTCAGTGAAACACAGACTTTTCTGGAGATGTTTTTAAAGGGAGGCAGGGACCGCCTTCTCTGGCCGCCCTTTCGAGGGGACGGGCTGTAGTTCCAGCGCTGTTGCTGCTGTTAGTGATCCACCTCAGCCTGATCAAAGTCGACTCGGCTTTTCTCAGATTGCAGCTGTTGCTGAATATTATGGATCGGCGTGGAGGGAAACTCCTCAGCTGGGGCCCCCGACTGGTCCGGCTCCTTGCTGGGAACAGACCGAGCACGGCGAGGCTCCCCTTCAGGAGAAGTAAGCGTGGCGAACAGGGAGGGACTGCAGGGAAAGGGGTCTCTTACTTCTGCAGAGCCATTCCAATTCAGGACTACCCGGCCAGGGACGGCTCAAATTCGGAACTTGTTTTGAGCAACACCACGATTTAATCCTCCCGGAGAGTATGAAGAACGAGCCGAGCGTGCCTTTGAGTATGTGCAGAGTGCATATGCATTGCCTCCCTTGAGTAGTCGCAGAACCCTCACACAACGGGCTTTTCAAAAGAGAGGGCGGTTCCTCCTCTCTCGGCATCTGCCGCGTTACCAGTCGCCCGCCCGCCCGCCCCGATAGGGTGACGAGGCTGGGAAATCTGCAAAAATCGCCCACTTTAAAGCTAACTACTACCCCGCAGTGCTAGGTCTTCCTCCTCCTCCCCCGCTTCCCAAGGCCCCTTAGCTCCCTAGAATCGGTCGCTCAGAGTCAGACCGGGTCTTCTCAGCGGGCTCTTCGCCGATGATGCGCCTTATTTGTTTCCTCCTGTCCCGGAGCACATGCAAAGCATTTGTTCAGACTGACCGTCGTGAGTGAATAAGCGCGTGGAGGCAGGATCGGGATCTCCTGGGGGGGCACATGGGCTGGAGGCACGGAAGGCGAGGCTGACGGCCAGCCGACATCCCGACGCGGCGACGCCCGCGTCCACCACGCGTCCACTGTGGGACGGGACGAGACGGGACGGGACGGGAGAGCCGTCCGTCCGCTATTTCTGAAGTTGCTGCTTTAAAAGACAGCGGCAACAACCGAGGCTGGCCCAGAGCACTAGTCGCGCGTCCCGTCGAGATTGATGACTGCCCCGCTGGATCCCCCTGGCGGGGAACACGGAAACTACAACAATTTAAATGCCTCCTTGGTAGGGCATACACAGTACAGTAGTATCTATCTAGTCATGTTGGGTTTGTTTTCCATTTGCCTCTAAATTCAGGTAGATATTTTTGTCCATCTGCCATTTTCCTAGTACCCTTCTTATTTTTGTCTTTTTTGAAATGAACGCTTGTTGTTTTTACTAGTTACTTGCCTGTTTCTTTCTAACCAGAGCCAAGACCTATTGCCTCACTCCCTGACAGACCCCTCTGGGCTAATACTACAGAGGGGCGATGCGAGAGCTAAGGAGTTGGGCCGGGTTGGTTGGCCAGACCAGTGACTTCCTTCCCAGGCTGCTCCGAGTCTTAGAGTAACTGGTTTCTGGACTGACTGAGGGACCACCCTGCCATTTGGATTTCCCCCAAATGGAATGTAGGGCGAAGAAGGGTGACCCCCACACACACACAATTGGGAAACCTTTTCCCTTCCTCATAGCAGCAATGACCCCTTTTTCTTTTGTTGGGAGTTCCCTAAGGGTGCATGGCCTTGCGTCCTATCCCCCCTTGTACTGAGTCGTCCATTGAGCTCAGTATTGTCTCCACCACTAACTGACAGTCACAACCCAGAATTTCAGATGGATCTTTTCCAGGTCTCCCTGGAGATGCTGAGCACTGAACCAGTGATCTTCTGCATGCAAAATGTGCACTGTGCCGCTAAGCCATGGCCCTTACCATTTGCACAAGAAGTGTGCCCCCCCCAATCCTCTGCTATGTACTTGGATTTGTGCCAGAGCCAGATGTGCAAGGCAGGGCCTCAAGACCTCCTGACGCCTTAGACAGCAGCATTCCAAATGCTGCCCCCCTTATTACCCGAAGATGTGCCAGCCTCTGCTCCTCCCACTCTCCAATGTTCCAGCTCAGCACTCCCCTCCCCTCCACATTTCCTCTTTTTCTGTCCCCCTCTTCCTTTTCCAATCCAGGGAGTGGAAGGAGAAGCAGCAGCAGTGGAGGCGAGTAGGCGGACAAAGACAGGCACTCCCCACCCCACCAAGCTGCTGCCTGAAGCAACTGTTTCAGTTGGCCTCATAGATGGGCTGGCCCTGGTGCAAGGAGACCTCGGCAAACACATTGATGTATCCGTTCCTTAAGCACAGAAGTGCTTAAAGCTTCCCAGATCTGCTCTGCTTTTAGTGGCCTTCTGAACACAGGGGAAAAACACAGGGCCACTCCTTTCACTGAGTGTGGAGCTCAGGTCTCTATAACGGGTTCTCAACGTACTCAATGCGGCGTACCACCTACATGGCCACCACTGTGCTGAGTACCACTGGAAGTAAGCGATGTTGATGTCATTGCCACTTCCAGATTTTTGGCCCGGGTTTCCATGCAGGAGGCCACTGGAGGGCTGGTAAGAGGCTCCAAATGGGTGGGCGGGCTGTTTTCTTCACTCCCGAGAGGCTCAGCCAAAGGCAGGAGCTTTTCAGGAGTGAAAACATGGTGCCAAAAGCACTGCATTTTTGTGGGGTTTGGGGTGTCCCGGAGGGGTTCAGGGACAGTGGCAGTCCAAGTACCACCAGAGGTACCCCAAAGTACCACTGGTGGTATGCATACCACTGGTTGAGAGCCCCTGCTCTATCAGAACCTTTTCCAAGCCCGATATCAGTGTCCTTCCTGTGAGCACAGGTCACTTTTAAAATTATTTTATATCCCACCTTTTTTCGTTATAGAGCCCAAGGCAGCATAGCTAGGGGTTCCCAGGCCATCACTGATCAGACCTACTTGGCTTCAAATGACACAGCCACCCTGCTGTCCCCTGTGAGTTGTGTTTTATCAGTCATCAGGTCACAGTCTATATCTCTGCAGTAAAATACAAACCTTACCCCCTGCATGAAACTAATATAAAATAAAGTTTGCTTTCAAATGCCTAGACTGGTCAGTTTTGATCATTCTTTTCTAATCTTTCATCTTTTTAAAAAATAGAGGTATGTAGGCAACAGGAACTGGACAACTCTTTCTGCTCACAATCAAAAATGCCTCCCTGTGACTTCTTACCTGAGAAATATGAGGTACGTGCGTGAGATGCTCTTCCTGCTTTTTGTGGCCAGCAGCTCCTGTTTTTTACTGGGTCTCAGCAAGTCTCTCTGATAAGCACACCCTTTCTATGGTGGCTGCCACTGTAGGGCAGTGGAGGTTTGTCATTCAGGAGCTAGATTGGGACACTTTCCACTCACTCCAGACGGCAAGGGGGATTATCTCTTGCATACCTCAGTTTCCTCCAGATGCCTTAGATTTCACAGCCTTGTTGTACTGCCTTAGATGTACACCGCCTTGAATTAAAATAGGAGGAGAAATCCAATGACCCAGAAAGGCGGTATATAAATACTGTATTTTATTTATTTATTTATTTACAATATTTCTATCCCGCCTTTCTCCCCAAGGCGGCTTACAACAAAAAATACAAATAGATAATTACTTTTTAAACAGTAAAAAACAGGTAATTAAACTATTAAAAACATCTAAAAATTGATTAAAAATTACATTTAAAACAAGATCATAAAAACAGCAGCACCCCACCTGTACCAGCAAGAAGTTAAAAAGGCAAAGGCTCAGAAGGTTGAACAAGAAGGTTTTTAGGCCTTGCCGGAAAGTGTCCAAGGAGGAAGCAGTTCGTAAGTCAAAGGGGAGGGAGGGAATTCCATAAGGTTGGTGCCACTACTGAGAAGGCCCTATTTCTGGCTGTCACCCCTCGCACCTCCCTGGGCGACAGCACCCGCAAAAGGGCCTTCTCTGATGATCTAAGGAGACGGGACAGACTATATAGGAGTAGGCGGTCTCTCAAATATCCTGGCCCCAAGCCATATAGGGCTTTAAAGGTCAAAACCAGCAGTTTGAATTGGGCCCGGAAACGAATCGGAATTATTAGTATTCCTTGAGTGGGAGGGGGGGAGTTGAATGGCCCTGTTCCTGTTCCCTTCCATAAGTTCATTTCATACAGGGTGACCAGATACAATGTATCTCAGGGAGCACACAGTCAACAAGAGAACCTGTTTCCTGCTGCCACTCCCCTGCACCTGGCACAGAGAAAACCTACTTCTAAAACCAGGAGGTTGCTTATGGCTTGTAACCTGTGATGGTCTTTTCCTCCATGAATCTGTCCAAACCCCTTTTAAAGGCATCTAGGCCAGATGCCATCACCACATCCTGTGGCAAGGAGTTCCACAGATGAATTACACATTGGGTAAAGAAATATTTTCTTTTATCCATTCTAACTCTCCCTCCACTCAATTTTTGTGCATGTCCCCTGGTTCTGGTGTTGTGCGAGAGGGCGAAGAATTTCCCTCTATCCACTCTCTCCATCCCATGCATAATTTTATACGTCTCAATCATGTCCCCCCTCAGGCGCCTTTTTTCTAGACTGAAAAGCCCCAAACGCTGTAGCCTTTCCTCATAAGGGAGGTGCTCCAGCCCACAAATCATTCTGGTCACTCTCTTCTGCACCTTTTCCAATTCAACTATATCCTTTCTGAGGTGTGGTGACCCGAACTGGACACAATACTCCAGATGTGGCCTTACCATCGATTTGTACAAAGGCATAATGATATTGGCCGTTTTATTCTCAATCCCTTTTTTAATGATCCCAAGCATGGAATTGGCCTTCTTCACAGCCGCTGCACACTGGGTCGACACTTTCATCGACCTGTCCACCAGTACCCCAAGATCTCTCTCTTGATCCGTCACAGACAACTCAGAATCCATTAGTGTATATGTGAAATTTTGGTTTCTTGCCCCAATGTGCATCACTTTGCACTTACTTACATTGAAGCACGTCTGCCATTTTGCTGCCCATTCTCCCAGTTTGGAGAGATCCTTCTGGAGCTCTTCACAATCCCTGCTGGTCTTCACCACCCGGAAAAGTTTAGTGTCATCCGCTTGGCCACCTCGCTGCTTATCCCCAACTCCAGGTCAAGTTGAAAAGCACCGGTCCCAAGACCGATCCTTGGGGCACACCGCTTTTCACCTCTCGCCATTGTGAAAATTGCCCATTGACTCCCACTCGCTGTTTCCTGCTCTTCAACCAATTCCTAATCCACAAGAGGACCTGCCCATATGAGGTGTCACATCTTTAGAATGGACAAATCAACAAGTGCATCTACTTTTTGTTTTCTCCCTGCCCTGCAGTCATATCCCTACAAGCATATGCTGAAGATCCGCAAACAGAATGTCTCTCCATCCTTGATACATTATTACAAGGACCCATTGCTGATACACCAGGGACACATGCAGTGGTTGTTTGACTTTGAAGGAAAGAGGTATCTGGATCTCTTTGCTGGAATTGTCACTGTTGGTGTTGGTCACTGCCATCCGTAAGTATGGGATTATTCCTATTACCTATTATGATATCTCTAGCACGATCACAGCCTCTGGGTTGTGAGCACCACCAGGAAGTAATAGCCCTCTGCTTAGCTCTCCGTTGTGGGTGTGGGCAGGTAGAAATATTGGATCCTTTCTGATTGCCATTGGCTTAACTTCTCTGATGTCACAGATGGTCTGTGTAGCCGTGGTCAAGGCAATTTGAGTGCAACAAATGACGTGGGTGACTTGAATTCTAAGGACAATGAATTTTTGTTAAAATTATACCATATACACGAAGTCCCCTGTGAATGTACAGATAAGGTTCCGGAGGTCTGTACGTAAGTTGAGATGTACATAAGTTGAAACAACCGGTTCTTGCCAGCCCAGCACTCTCATGCCTGCATGAAAGCACCACCAAAGGACATACCGCACCTGCACGTAAGCGCTGACCCAGCTGGCCATAACTCGGATGTCCGTAACTTGCAGAGCCAGTGTAAGTGTGGCTTGCATACCATGTTCTTTCAAATGACACCATGTTAATGCAAATCAGTTGAACAGTTTTGGTATCCTTCCATGAAAAGTAGCAGACAAGCAGCGCAATCCTGCCTAAAGATCCGCGGGCGGCCCTAGGGCCGCCCACAGGATCCTATGCTCATTCCAGGCCACTCCAGAGCGGCTCGGAGGTCT
Source organism: Plestiodon gilberti rubricaudatus (assembly GCA_026170595.1). Classification (NCBI taxonomy): domain Eukaryota; kingdom Metazoa; phylum Chordata; class Lepidosauria; order Squamata; family Scincidae; genus Plestiodon; species Plestiodon gilberti. The sequence continues at coordinate 17,118,973 of JANXHW010000002.1, read as the reverse complement.
CCTCGGGGGAAGGAGATGTTCATTCTCCTCGGGGAAGCAGCACTTTCCCCTGCTAACTGGGCAAGAGGCACCTTTTCAATTGGTGCTCCTCTTATATATAGCAGGGGGAGAGTAACTGCCCCCCTTTCACCCCAGCACAGTGTCTTTTCTGGTGGCTGTTTGCTGGTGTTCTTCTGCATCTTTTTTTTAGGTTGTGAGCCCTTTTGGGACAGGGAGCCATTTAATAATTTGATTGTGTCTGTAAACCGCTTTGTGAACCTTTTGTTGAAAAGCAGTATATAAATACTGTTAATTTCCTCCAGCTCAAGAATTGGTGTAACTCCAAGGCGGCCATGTAATGGCCACCAAGCCCGGGAACAGGATGGGGATGCGGTGGCCGACATCCCCGCCCCCTCCCAGGCCGGCTCGACCAGCCACCGCCCTCCCTCACCGCCAGGCTCCTTCTTGCACCAGTTGGCGGGTGAGTTACCTTCCCCAGTGGCGACTGGGTTGCTTCAGCGGCAGAGTGAGGGCTGCTGGCTTCTGTGCAGACGGTCCTTACTCGAAAGTAGTAGCAAACGTGCTTTACGGAACATTTGCGACTGTTTAGAACGGCAGAGCGCGCGCTCCACTGCTCTAAACGTACGCAGTATTGCACTGTGATTCAGCTGCTTCCTGCTGTTGTGAAAATGGTCGCTGTGCATATATCCTGAATACAAGTAAGTTAAGCATCAAACTGTCCTTCTTGCATTTTATTCCATTTGTGTATGTTTTTTTATACCTGTGTGTGTGATTGTGATTATGGGTCATCCGCTATGCCAGCTGAAGGGGACTCTAATGCACAAAGGTTAAACAGACAATAATGAGCGGATTTAGACCCTATTTCCATCTGGGGCAGCCCAACACGTGGAGGGAAGGACTTACTGCTACTCCCTGCCCCTCACAAAGTCACACAGGGGTGGAATGTCTGAGTCAGTCCTCCTAACTGTGGAGCAGATCAATCATGTGATTAGGACCGTTTGGAATATTCCATCCTGCATGATTACATGGGGGGGGGGGGAAGCAGGGTTCCCCTGCTCTTCTTTGTGTGTTGGGCTGCCTTAAAATGGATATATCATCCAAGTCAGATCAATGTGTTGATCTTTAAGGTGCCACAAGGCACTGTGTTGTTTTACTGAAACCAAGTAAGAGTCACTTCATGCTCCGTTAGGAATATACATAATGAAAAAAGTGTAGTTTGACCCTAAGAGGGAAGTTTATTCTCTGGAATTTGCTATCTATGTATATATGACATTTATTAGGTTAATTTGTAACCAAATAATTTAATTCATGGAGTAACTGTTGTTTTTTCCCAGATGAGAGATAAATTATTCTGGAATAATTCCCCCCTTTTATTTTATTTTTTCTGCAGTGTTTTGGCTTGCTATGTACAATATTATAGGTGCCATAGTCATGTGGAAGATTATTGTGAGTATATAGGGGGTTTAATCTTATTACAGTTTCTAGTTTTCCCTGTCTTAAATTGCAGACAACTGAAGTGATACATTCAGTGACTTTACAGTGTTCTATAATGTAAGACTTGCGAAATGAATGAAACTCATTGCTGCAAATTGGATTTATGATTTGCAATTATCATATTCCTTAATGCATCAGGAAGGTAGTAGCAGCTGCCCAGAAACAGCTTGGACGCTTGTGGCATACATCCAACCTCTATATGCACCCAGCCATTCAGGAATATGCAGAAAAATTGGCCTCACTGCTTCCAGAACCCTTAAAGGTTTGTAAGTTTTGACACTGAGTAACTTCAAATGGGAAGTGTGCTGTGTTGTGTACTGCCTCTTTAACAGTCAAGCCCTGAAGGCCTCGGGATGAGAAAGCCATGTGAGCGAACTTGGGGGAACCGTTACAGTTTTGTTGCAAGAGCCTGTGTGAGTGGTTGGAGGATCTGTATGACCTCCTCAAGGGCTTGAACAATCCAAGGTTCAGGTGGACTAGAAACTAGATGCAGTCCCGGAGGCGTCTCTGGAGGGGGGGGTGGTACTGTAAGTTCTGCACCGTTCTAATCCCGTTTACTCCCCGGTACGAGGTGGCCCTGCCCCATTGCCGTTGGAGCCATTCTGTGCAGTGAAGGCAACAGGCAGGAGACTCCCTGCCCGTTGCCTTCGCAGCATGGAATGGTTCCGACGGTGAGAGGGCGGGCCACATCGTACCGGGGAGTAAATGGGGCTTAGAATGGTGCAGAACTTACAGTACTGCCCCCACTCCAGTGACGCCTCTATGCAGTCCTCAGAAGAAGGAGATGATGATGATGACACTGAGTCTTTGTATAGTACTTTCTGAGTGTGCAAATCACTTAATTTGTCTTATCTTGATGGAATCCTTTCAACAACCCTCAGGGAAGTAAGTATTATTGGGCATGGGAAAAAGCAGGATATAATGTTTTTAAAGAAATAAATAATAAATGTTCTCATATTGCAACTGAGGAAAAAGCTACCTAGTGAAGTCTACCTAGTGAAGTCATAGCAGACAGAAGAATCAAACTAGGGAAGTACTGTTTTGTTTTGTAGGTTGGGACCCAGTCTGTTCCAACTTTCCAGCACCTATGCAGCTGCAATGCAGCCCCAAGGTAAGGGAACAAACATTCCCTTCTGTTGAGGAGGCCTCCGTGACTGCCCACCTCCATCGCAGGATGCAGTGCACGTTCCATTGACACCGCTGCATTGGTGCTGGGAAGTTGGATAGGATTGGGCCCTTACTTACTGCATTGCATCCAACAAATTGTACTTGCTAGGATGCATAACTGTTGTGTGCGTTGCCCCACCCTGTAGCGCTGCATTCTGATCAGCATCTTTGTTCTAGGTGATTTACCTAACCAACAGTGGTTCTGAGGCCAACGACCTGGCGATGTTTATGGCAAGGGTTTATACGCACAACTTTGACATGATTTCTTTCAGGTAATTGGGACTTATGTGTTATGATTGGCTGTACTCATTGCCTTGTATATTCAGTTTTGCCAGATTCGTATCCCAACCCATGGATGTGCAGTCATAGTCAAAATCGTACCCTGAGATGCAGTTACCAGCAGGGATGTATCTAAGTAACTAGGTCGCGACTGCGAGTGCAAGTACGAGTCATTTTTGCATGAGTGCGAGTCCGAGTGCGAGTCAGTGTCAAACGTTTTGGGCAAGTATGAGTCAAGTGCGAGTCATTTTTACACGAGTGCAAGTTGAGTACGAATAAGGCCAGAAACCACGAGTCACAGGTCAAGTCACTTTGGGGAAAATGGCTTTTTCCCCTGAAAATGGGGTGTGTGTGGGGGTGTGTGTGGGGACCTCTGAGGCTTTTAAAGCACCCACTTGGCTTCCCCTGTGACTTGGAAAATGACTTGGAAATGGCAAGTCGTTACCCCCACAAGTGCGAGTCAAGTGCGAGTCCTGTGGGTCACGAGTGCGAGTCCGTGGGTCACGAGTATGAGTACGAGTCAGGGAAAAAGTGGCTAAGTCACACTTGCGAGTCGAGTCATTTGACTCGAGTCCCCATCCCTGGTTACCGGTAATCTGAAATAGCAGTGACTGGGGCTGCACTAGGAATATTTATAGTGTGTATGCGCCACGCCGTGCTTGGATAGCTAGAAGAATCTGTCATCCTGGGAGTGACTGTTTTTCCCTGTTATTATGCAGAATAGTTATATACCACTTTTCAACAGCAAAAAGTTCTGAAAGCAGTTTACCTACCAAATAAAAAAACAAAAAGATGCTTCTCTGTCTCAAAGGGACTCAGTCTTTTAAAAGACACAAGGGAGACACCAGCAACCAGCCACTAGAAAAGACTCTATGCTTAGAATAGAATAGAATAGAATAGAACAGGGGTTCTCAACGTACTCAGAGTGGCATACCACCTACATGGCCGCCGCCACGCCAAGTACCACCAGAAGTAAGCAGCGATTATGTCATTGACACTTACTTCCAGGTTTTCAGCCCGGTTTTCGGTGCAGGAGGCCGCTGGAGGCCGGTAAGAGACTCCAGATGGGTGGGCGGGCTGTTTTCTTCGCTCTTGAGAGGCTCAGCCTAAGGCAGGACCCTATCGGGAGCGAAAACATGGTGCCAAAAGCACCACATTTTCATGGGATTTCAGGGGTCCCAGTGGGGTTCAGGGGGTCCCAGGGGTCCGAGTACCACGAGAGGTACCCCAAAGTACCACTGGTGGTATGCGTGCCACTGGTTGAAAACCCCTGGAATAGAAATGCCCTTGTAACATGGGCATTCCGGGCAGTTATCGGTTTATCATCCCCTTCCACAGATCTGTTTCTCATTTCATGGCTTCCCCAGTGATTTCTCATCCTCCCCACAATGTTCCTTCCCTGGTGGTAGACCTGCTGCCATCATTTTGTTTGCAGTCTCCTCCTACTCTGCCCCCTCCATATCTGCTTAAATCCACTCTCTTTCAAGTACAACACCCATATAACGTTTTCATATAACGTCCCTTAAATCACATGATTCTGTGTATGTATGTCTCCTTTTTTGATTAGAAGATTGGAAGAGTGTATCTTGTTGAATCTGATAGGGTAGCCACATTATGTCTTCAAGAGCATATCAGTACAGTACAGTTTATAACTGCCTTCAACAAGCCCCCCCCCCAAAAAAAAATGGAATTGGGAAATGGGAATTGTTCTGTGAGACGTCTAAGCAAAGGTGTAACTTCTTTGTAGAAACACAGTTCCCAAGATTCATTGGGTAGGAAGAGCTGCAAGTGGCACAGGGCCTGGGGGAGGGTGGGGAGGGGGCGTAATGGGGTAGAGGGAGGGCAGGGAGTTGGGCAGATAGGGCCTGGGAGGGGAGGGACTGGCATCCGTGTTGGACGCCCTATCCTATCCCCCCTCCTAGACTACAAGCCCCGACATGGGACTGCTTGATTCTCTACTAGCTAAGGAGCTGGAAGAGAACTGAGTAGCCCCATTGCGGCGGCTGAGGGTACTCGGCGGCCAAGTAGCCCCATTGTGCCAGTAGTAGACATTGTGCGAGTAGACCTCCAGCCTCTCCCTTCCTCAGATAGGATTCATCATGGCCCAACACAGCCCACACTGAATCACCTACACCGGGGGAGGATAGGATTGGGCTGTTAGAATTGCAAAGAACTTTTCTGCAGACGTAGATGGTCAAAGCAAAAATCAAGATTAAGACCAAGATTATATAACCATGGTGATGTTACTCTGCTCAAAATGACTGAAGATGACCAACACCCAACATGGAAAAGTTACATCCCGTTATTTATGTCTTGAGTTCTCTCTTGAATTCCAGTTACTGAAAAAGACTCAGAAGTTCGCACTGAGTTGCATGGACATCAGTTGCTACAGAAAAAGTGAAATATCTTTTTGGGATTTGTTGTTGTCCTGGAGAACAATGCAGCTACTGAGATTCTGATTTGTAAAACCACTAAAAGGGAGATTAATGGGAAGGATTTAAGAATTCTTTGCCGCTTCTTTCTACAGAGCAGGATACCATGGGGGAAGCCCTTCTTCAGTGGGCCTGACATCGATTGGCACTTTCAAGCATGGCGTTGCCAATGGGTTTGGCTGCCACACGGTGAGGCTCTCCCTACTTTCTTTTCGTGATGTCTGTTTGCCCAACTAACATTTTCGTTGTCCAACGTTTCTAAAAGCGAACCGTAAGCACACTTGTTGTACAGTGTGGTGTAAAATACAGAAGGTGATAGTTTATGAGAGTAAACATTAATTGAGTAAGATCATGAAGGAAACATTAATTGAGTAAGATCTGAAGGCTCCTTCCTTTGGAGGAAAATAACCTTTGGATCGGATCCATTATCTTGTAAGAAGCGCTGAAAATGCAAAGCACTGTACAAATACAATATGAACATACAGCCAGGATGGTGTAGTGGTTTGGGAGTCGGACTTAGACCTGGAAGATCCAGGTTCAAATCCCCACTCAGCCACAAAGCTTCCTGGGTGACCTTGGGCCAGTCACTATCTCTCAGCCCCACCTACCTCACAGGGTTGTTGTGAGGACAAAAGGAGGGGAGGAAATATGTACACCACTCTGAGCAACTTGGAGGAAGGGCGGTATAAAAATGTGAAAATAAATACATAAATAAACCCCCTGGGATCGTTGTTTGGCCTCCATACTTTCTCTTTTTAACCAGCCTCAACACTGGGAGCTGAGAAATGTAGTAATGGTTATTAGCAGCCTTCAGTTCGTCTCCAATGACTTAATTCTATCTAACAAATAAGCATTGTGGTTTAAAAAAATGTAAAGTCTTTTCACATGGAAAGATGGGTGACATCAATTCTCCTACTTGAAGTATAGAGTTTCATTTCTTTTTCTAAACTAGCACCTGTTGCTCAGTGTCTTTCCTTCATGAATTCAGTTAAAATGCTGGCATATTTAGTTAAACGTTGCTGCAGTGGATATACAGTATATTTAATATTTAAATCTTTATTGTGCTTTTCAGACAATGTTGCCTGATGTTTTTCGTGGTCTCTGGGGAGGAAGCCATTGTCGAGATTCTCCAGTGCAAACAATTCGAAAATGCACCTGTTCTCCAGGTTGGTACAGTGAGGGAAAAATGGAGATTTCGAGTAGCAAAAGAGAGGAAAATGACAAATACAGTAGTGATTAAGAACTGTCTGTGGAAAGTCCTGGTGCATACAAATGTATGGAGCTACCTTATGCAAAATTGGACCATTCATTCACCTAGCCTCACCTTGTTTCTTATAGCAATAGCTCTCCAATGTCTTTCTCAGCCCTGTTACCTGAGATCCTTTGTAGATATAAGGGACTGATCCTAGGACTTTCTACATGCAATTTTATTTTTTTATTATGGTGTTTATATATCGCAAGTATTATTCCATGAGAGAATCTCATAGAACCTCCATTCAATGGCGTCGCCTGATATGGGGCGGGGGCCCCCAGGGCGTAGGGTGCTGAGGCCTCCTGGGGGGGGCGCGGAGCTCCTTAGGTTTCGTTTTTGAAACTTTTTTTCCTTTTTTCCCCATTTTTTAATGTGTTTCAGGAGGTTACGGAGCATGTGAATGTATGTGTATGCTTTCCCCCCACTTATCTTGAATATTTGAAGCTTCCAGCGACGATCTTCTCCCTGCGCCCGGGCGGCAACTCAGTAAAGCGCCCAGCAGCGCTTTCCAGAGTTTGCGCAGGCGCAGAACGGAGACTGGAAACTTCGTCGTTCTGCGCATGCGCAAGTCTTCCACAGTTCACGCAAGCGCAGAACGACGAAGTTTCCAATCGACGTTCTGTGCTTGCACAAACTCTGTAAAGCGCTGCTGGGCGCTTTACTGAGTTGCCACCCGGGTGCAGAGAGGATGTGCCCGGTGCAGGCAGAAGATCGTCGCTAGAAGCGTCAAGTATTCAAGATAAGTGGGGTAAAAGCATACACATACACTAACATGCCCCGTAACCTCCTAAAATCCATTAAAAAAGGTTAAAAACCCCCTGAAAAAATACCGTATTTATTGGCATATAAGACACACTTTCTTGTCTACATTTGGGACCCAAAATAGTAGGGTGCGTTTTATACGCCAATACTAAAAAATCCCTTTTCCCCCCTTGCCCGTTTTTAAAGCATTTTTGGGCTTACCGCGTTTTTCCGGAGCCGGAGAGCTCCCTTGTGCTTTCTTCCCTAACTAATCTATCCGATCTACAGCTGTTTGTCGGGTTTAATTTATGCATGTGCATGAGTTGAGCTTCTCAGCAGCCAGCAGAGGGCGCTGTGCTCAGTTCAGCTGAGCTGAGCTGCAGAGGGCCTGCTCTTTCCAGCTCTCCTCGGAAGGGTAAGCTTCTGAACTGGGCCTAGTTGGGGAGGCTTTGGAAACTGCATAGGTGGGGTGGGGTAAGAATTGAGTCTTTTTTTTTTTTTTGGTACTTTTATGTTGTTTACTTTGGAAACTGTGCGTGGGGTGGGGTGGGGTGGGGTGGAGGAAAAGAGTTGAGTCTGGGTTTTTTTTTTACTTGGGGTAAATGTTTTTTACTTTGGAAACTGTGTATGGGTGGGTTGGGGGAAAAAGAGTTGAGTCTGGGGTTTTTTTGTACTTGGGATTTATGTTCTGGTGCATTTTGTTCATGTGTCTTATTGCTGTGTGTTTTAAAAGAGATCCTGGTATTTTTGTGCAATTTATGTAAATTAGCTAATTAAGCATCCAAGCAGTAAGTGGCCAAGTGGCCCAAAAATGCTTTAAATCTTTTTTTCTTGAAACCCAGGGCCAAAAGGAAGGTGCGTCTTATACGCCGGTGCGTTTTATACGCCGATAAATATGGTAGGTTTCGAAACCGAAACCTAACTTTTTTGACAGTTGGGGGGGCGTCGCGGGGGGGCCGGCACCAACCTGCTCCGGGCGCAGCGACGCCACTGCCTCCATTTCTCCAGATGTTTCCCTTTATAGTGCAGTCGTAATCCTGGCTGCCGGCTCTTGCACTTTCCAAGCTCTCGCAGGCAGCTGCACCAAGCTTCAAACCAGTTTTTCAATGATACAGTATCTGTTTTTTGCCTGATGATTCCTCCACACTCCACTTCTCCACAGAGATATACCAGCAGCCTCTTAGTCTTTCAATCTCTGGGACTCCCATCCAGCAGCTAATTCCTGCTTAGCTTTTTCAGGCAAGGCGACAGCTCAACCTTCAGACCACACCACAATAAGACCACTTATCGGGTAGCTTTGGGCAAGTCACTTTCTTCTTCCATTTTTATCTCACCTTTCCTCAAAGGAGCTCTGGCCAGAGTACATGATCTTGGGCCTCCCTCTCTTTTTTTCTTTGCAACAGACCTGTGAAGTAGGTAAGGCTGAGAGATCGTGACTCGTGCCCGAGGTCCCTCAGGAAGCTTTGTGGCTGAGCAGGGATTGGAAACTGAGCCTCCCAGATCTCACCACCACTACAGTGGCTCCCTCTGCCTCAGCCATCCCAGTCTGTAGAAAGTGAGAGTGAGAGTGAGAGTGAGAGAGATGCCCTGTATGGAAGCCAGACCACTGGTCCATCTAACTCCAATCACTTATCTGTGCTTTCCTCTAGGAACAATTGCAGCAGCCATTGCCTTCCCTGAAGCTTTTGAGGCTACTGGCTGTCCAGATGCAGGCAGGGAGGGGGAAATGAGTAGCACATGTGTTGTCTTTGTACTACCAGCAGGGTCTGCTGAGTCTGATCACACCCATCTTGCCAACCTTCAGTGTATGGCTGCTGCCAACATATTATTTATTTATAGAATTGTTATAGAATATTTATAAATATTATTTATTTATAGAATTGTACTCAAGACAGATTGCAACGTTTAATTTCTTTGTACTCAAGACAGATTGCAACGTTTGTTTGGTCTTTACATGAACTAAGAGAGAATCAGCAGCCAGTAGGGTAAAAGCAGAATTAAAAGGAGCCCAGTCTTGTACAAGGCAGCTGAAATGAAACTGTTTTCAGGGACCTCCCGAACACAGGCTCCTAGTAAACAATCCCCTCTCCTCTACCTACCCGTTATGCAGTGGGAAGGGACTCGGAAGCAGAGCAAAAACTCATGCAGGAAGAGATGATTCCAAAGATATATTCTGGGCCATTTAGTACCAGCACCTTGAATTGAACCCAACACATTGGCAGCCAGTGAGCCTGGTAGAGAATTGAAGTGATATGATCCAACCTATTACGGTAGGTATCTGACCAGAGATGGGAGATCAGGCCTCTATAAACCCAAAGATGCACAGTGGGCATTTCTTATTTCCATAAGAAGCCATGGCAGTGGCGCTGGGTTTAAGCATATTGCTCTTTTTTCCAATACAGGCTCTTGTCATGCAAAGGACCAGTACATTGAGCAGCTTAAAGACACACTCAGAACTTGTGTTCCAAAAGCAATAGCTGGATTTATTGCCGAGCCAATTCAAGTAAGTGATTTTTCACAGGGCTCAAAGAATTACAATTCTTTAATACTCCTCTATAACACTGACTGACTTGTTACTTGCCTGCCTTTTTAAAATGCTGGTTTCTGTAAGTTATTCAAAACCTTCTCCACAGCTTAATTCATTTTTCTTTTGGAGAAGACTTGCCAGAAACACTAAATAGTGTTCCAAGTGCAGAATAGAGTGGCACTATTCCTTGTGATCTGGGCTTTATGCCTCTGCTAATGCAGCCCAGCACTACATTCGTTGTTTATACAGCCGCATCACATTGCTGGCTCATGTTCAGCTTGTGGTTCACGGGCAACGCAATCCTGTGTAGGATACGGCAGCCAGCCTAAAGGACCGTCCGCCGTATCCTATTGAGTTCCTGGGCTGCCCCTTCTCCCGGTTTCAGTGGTGGTAGGCCCAATGGGCCTACGCGCATGTGCGCGAGCTCTAGAGCTCACGCACAGTAACGCCGACACGGCCGGCATATCTGGGACCTGGAGGGAGTGTTGGATACCAGGGATCTCCGCCCCCAGTATCCCCACCCCCTCCAGGCCCTGGGCGGCCAATGGCCGCCCTCCCTTGCTGCCCGGTTCGCCCTCCCACCTCCCCTGCCACAACCGGCGTAGGACTTACCTGCCCTGGCCGGCGCAGGGCTGGGGAGACGGTCGAGCGAGCAGCGCAGGCCGCAGTGCCGGCGCTGCTTGTTCACCTGGTGTCGCGCAAGTGCTTTACGGCACTTTTGTGACACCCTGCCCTGGGGCAGTGCGCACTGCCCCGGGGCTAGGACTACACAGGATTGCGCCGTAAGACACACGTGCTTCTTCCAAGACGGGTCTCCCCCACTCTGTACCTGTGCCTCCCATCCTATACACAGGACTTTACGTTTGTCTCCTGACTCCGTCTTCCAAGTTGTCAGCTATCCCCCCATTCCAGCTTCTGTCATCTGCAGATTTGATAAAATCCTCATCCAGAATAGCAAAAGTCTCAAAACAGAGCTGTGTGGCGCTTCACTCAGTACCTCCCTCCAGGTGGATGCGCAGAGCCATTTAAGAGCACCTGCTAGGAATAGTTGTTCAACCAACTTTGAACCCATGTAACTGTAGGACCATCTAGCCCACATTTTATCCACAAGAATATGGGAATATATCGCCAAATCTGCAGACTTTTTTTTTCTTATGATGTTCCTAAATGTCTTGGTGTGTGTGTGTGGACTTTTGGCAGGGTGTCAATGGAGTCGTTCAGTATCCCAAGGGATTCCTAAAAGAGGCTTTTCAGCTAGTGCGTGAGAGAGGAGGAGTCTGCATTGCAGATGAAGTGAGTATCTGCACATGGTGGCCTTGTGTGAATTGTGATATGTGCAACTCCTGTTTGCGAATGTTTTCTCCACCTCTTTGTGCTCTGAACAAATTGTCCCCCTCAGCTGATATGAACATCTTTTAGGGGCACAGGATGGAGTTCCATGAACCATGTGTGCTGTGTAAGCCAGTGTGTAAAGAGGTGCTGAGGCAGCATCTGGTGTAACATTCCTCCACTCACAAGGCTTCAATCCCACACCCACTTTCCTGGGAGTAACCCCCATTGAACACAAAGGGAGCTGCTTGTGAGTAGACATGCATAGACTTGTGCTATAAGCACCTTTTATCATGTTGAGCACGAACAGCAGAGGAAAGTCCCAAGAACTCAGCAAGATGTGTCTCATGCTAAGCTCTTGACATGTTTCAGTGTTACAGATGCACTTTTTTGACAACTCTCTGTCCATTTCATTTCATACGTTCGCTAAATATGTGCAAGTATGAGTTACACCTAACCAGCATACAGGCATGCGTCGCTTGACGACGGGGATACGTTCTGAGAAATGCATCATTAGGTGATTTTGTCGTTGTGTGAACATCATAGAGTGTACTTACACAAACCTAGATGGTATCGCCTACTACTGTATAGTAAATACATAAACCAGTAACATAGTTGTTTGTTATCATTATCAACTATTTATGCACACAATTGTACGTGCTGTAGTTTTATACGACTGGCAGCACAGTAGGTCTGTTTTTACATCATCATCACCACAAACACGTGAGTACTGTAATGTGTTGCGCTACAACGTTATGGAGGCTACAGCGCCACTAGGAGATAGGACTGTTTCAGCTCCATTATAATCTTATGGGACCACCATCATATATGCAGTCACAATGTTAAGCAACTGTTTCTGGATTTGTTCTTTGAAGGTTCAGACAGGGTTTGGTCGAATGGGCAGCCATTTCTGGGGATTTCAGACACACGACGTGGTTCCTGACATTGTTACGATGGCAAAAGGAATTGGTAATGGCTTTCCAATGGGAGCAGTAGTCACTAATACAGGTACAATTTTTATTTTTTAAAAAATTAATCCTGAATAAGAAGTTGAATTTTACTGAAGGGGCTGATTTTGACAAGAGACGTCGCAACCTCCTTAGTTTTAATATCCAGGAAGTGACTTAGTGTTGTGAGTTTTGCCATGTTGATCACTGTGAATAGCCAATTGATGAACGGCAAAGACTTTACTACAAAGCCCTTTCTATTGACCTCTCTGAGTTAACTGTCATCTGGCTTCTCCTCTCTTAGATTTCATCAACAGTCAGTTGTTTTAAGAATAAGTGATGATACCTTACTGAGTCAAACCTTTGGTCCATCTCCCAAAGGCTTGTCTACACTGACTGGCAGCAATTCTGCAGGATCTCAGATAGGGGTCTTTCCCAGCCCTGCCTGGAGATGGCAGGGGTTAAAGCAGGGACTTCTGCCTGCCAAGCAAATGCTCTACTTCAGGGGTTCTCAACCTTTGGATGCCCGGGTACCCCCTATCACGGTCCAATTTTCTGAAGTACCTCTGCTAATTAGCTGCTAATTAATCAATTAGGTAATTAATCATTAATGTACTAAAACAATTTTAAATGTGAAAAATGTCTTTAACTCTGTGTGTGTGTGTGTGTGTGTGTGTGTGTGTGTGTGTGTGTGTGTGTGTGACAGACAGACAGACAGACAGACAGACAGACATGCAAGGATCTTTTTTTTTCTCCGAGTTACACCTCCCAAAATCAGCTCCTCTCTCCCCCCACCCCACCAAAGTACAAAAATAAGCCCAAAACCAAAATCAGAGAGACAGAAGGGCTCCAAAAATAATTACATTTAAAATCCATGTTAATTAACACTTAATTAGCTGCTGATGGGGCAGATAAGGGGCAGGGCTTGGCGTACCCCCAGCAAGAGGTCTGCGTACCCCTAGGGGTACCCGTACCACAGGTTGAAAACCCTGCTCTACTTACTACTCCCAAGCTATAGCCCCTCCTTAGCAGAGGGAGCAAGGGTGAGGCCTTTTTCATCCCAGCTATCCCCTGTCCCTCTTAGACTCCAGAAGGAGCCCACCACTATGCATGGGAGGGAAGACACCACCCTGCCACTGGCTTGTTTTGACCTGTTTGCATTGGATATATTTCTTTTGTTTCACTGCCTTGACGTTTCCAGTTGAAAATGAAGGCCGGGCAATATATAAAACCAGTACTGTACAGCCCTAATGATAATCAGTGAGCACATAGGCTTTTTCCTGAAAGCTGGGTCTCTCTCTCTCTCTCTCTCTCTCTCTCTCCCCCCTTTGGCATGTATTACCCATCAGAGTTTGGAAAGGTGCCACCTTCCAGCAAGTGGGAAGGGGCATTAAAACAAGGTGGAGTCAGTTTTGCAATGTGAATTGGAAAATAGAAGGAGAGCATGCAATGTAACTCCATTTAGGATGGAAACACCCTGGGGTGCAGGAGGCTACACGTTATAAAGGATGCCTGCGTTTGACCCTTGGTTCTTATAATCTTATTTATTTTCTTAACTAGCCTGAGGAGGGGGTAAAACAATGGCAGAAACAGAGCCATGGTTCTGACACTTTGTGCACGCGCGCGCACACACACAATTTAGGGTTTATAGAAAGCTTCCAATGGTGCAAGAGGACATGTGATCAGGGTCAGAGCTACAATGGGGGCAAAGAACTAAAGCCTCCCAATGCCCTGCTGAGATTTCAGGTCATTCTTGCAGACCCCCCCCCCCTTTCACACCAGTTAAAGAAAATAAAAACAAAAACAAGGGCCAAATTCACACGGTCTTCATAACATATACTTTGGCCCAGAGACTTACTTTCACAAAGCATGACTAGGACAGGGCTCCTAATCTCATGTTCCAACCATCTAAGTCACTATGCTAAGTGAGTGGCTCGTAAGATCTGTCTCCCATTTGGGCTTGGTCTAGGTCAGGATCTGGCACTGGAGCAGCAGCTGCAGTCTTGAATGATTCCATTTCAGACATTAATTTGCATTACTTTGGCTTTTAGAGATTGCAAATGCCTTTGCTCAAACTGCTCATTTCAATACATTTGGTGGAAACCCGGTGGCCTGTGTCATTGGATCAGCAGTTCTGGATGTAAGTTGCTATAATATGACCTATTTCTTTATATCATTCTTTATGATGAGCTGCAACAAGATAGCTTCATCATAACCCTTCTCTCTAACACAGTGTTTCTCAAACTGTGGGTTGGAACCCACTTGGTGGGTTGCGACCTGATTTCTGGTGGGCCCCAGGTGATGGAAAGATCAGATAAGTAATTGCCACAAGCCCTGAGGCTATTCAGAAATCAGATAGCTGCTCATTGCCCTTCAAAGAGTAGAGCTCCTGCAGTTTGCAAGATAGCTGCTAATTACCCTGCAAACAGCTGAGCTCCTGCAGTTTGCAAGCTTGTGTAAATATAGGGAGATAAATGTTTGAGTGTCTCGTAAAGCTAGGTGGGTCCCGATAGAGTGTCATTTTAAAAAGTGGGTCCTGGTGCTAAAACGTTTGAGAACCAGTGCTCTAATACCAGCAGCAGGCAAGCTTGTTACTGCTACGATTTTGGCCCAGCCCAGTGATCTGCTATGGTTCTTGGCACTGCAGTGCACACACTATGTTAGCGATCCGCAAAGCGTTTCTTCATTCATTCAGTGAGGAAGGAAAAGTTGCTTGACATTCTCTTGACAGTACAGACCTGTCTATCCTGTTGGCATAAGTGGGGCAGCCTACTAAGATAGCATCTCCACATGTGTACTGATGAATAGATGGATCTCTAGAGTAGGCTGCTTTCCTAGGAGTGCTTGTGCAGTCGTACGTCCAAGGAAAAACCCAGTAGGACTAACTGTGCACACTGCTTCAGGATTGGAATGAAAGAGGATGTTGGTCTTGGAATAATACACTCGCGCTTTGTGTGATGCACCTGCTTTTAGCAACCGTGCCTATTTATTTAGTTATCTATTTATGGATTTTTGCATATTAGTCTCAAGGCAGCTTACAATAAACATTTTTAAAATATAGCAAGAAAACAAGAGCAAAGCAGTAAAACAGAATAAAAAAAGTTGAAGCGACACCTCTAGTAGACACATATGGGCCTCAATCAACATACTGTTCTCTGGAAGGAGGAAGGTGGCATTCTCTACACATGGGTATGCCCCTCCTACCAAGGCAGGGTCGAACTTGAAAAGTCTCCTCCCCGTAGGAGGGCCGCCCTTCCCCCAGTTTTCGACTCTGCCTTCCAGAGTTCGGTCGGACTTTGCTGAGCTCCCAAGCTCAGCGTTTGTTATCCTCCTTTACTTTCTTTTTCCTATTACCCTCTCTCGCTCTCTCTCTCTCTCTCTCTCCCTCTCTCTCTTTCCTTTGTTCGCTGTTGCGGGCTGTGCCTCCGTCCCCTTCTCACCCCCCCTCGCAAGAACCGGTGTGTGGGGAGCCAGGCGGACCTCCGGAGCCAACGCGGGAGGCCGCGGACGCGCGCGCCCTCGCCGGCTCGGGCCTAGGGGCGGCAACAGTTGCAGTTCCGCAGGGAGGAGCGCCGGGGAGCGGACAGAGACGAGCGCCCGCCTGTGGGTTGCCGCTCTTTCCCTCCTCCCTGCGACGCAGACCCGGAGCAGCGTTCCACGAGGGATCTGCAGGCCGCGACCGGACCGCTCCTTGCTGCGGCGGGGCGGCGCGTTACTAGTCTCCCTACGCATAGGCTGTGTTCCCTCCCCCTTGGTTTGGGGTGATTCTGCAGCTGATTGCTCGTCCTCTCCTGCCTCCGCTCTCAGTCTACAGGTATGGCAGACGCTGTGGGCACTAGCGGGACCTCGTCCCAGGGGGCTCCTAAAGGGGATGAAAAACGGGGGGGCTCATTGGACCCAGCCACTATTGCCCAGATTAAGGAGCTCATCAAAGCCGAAGTGGGCGGAGCTGCTAAGGCACGCAAGCACCGCTCTAGCTCAAGGTCCAAGCGTAAAGGGAGATCTCACAAACGCAGGGCCCCCAGTCTTGACAAATTTTCCTCAGCAGATTCCCTGTCTGAGGATTATGTTAGCCACTCCAAACGCAAAAAGAAGTCTAGGGGCTACAGCCCCAGACCGCGTAAATCCAGAAAGCGATCTCACAAAAGGGATAAAAGAAGAGTGTCTTCACCTAGTTCCTTGTCTAGGTCCTCTGCCTCCTCCTCTGCTGAGGACAGCAGAGAGGAAGGGGAACTCTCCGGGGAGGAGGATACGCAGGTGGTAAAAATGGATAGGCTTTTCCCTGTGGACTTATTCCCTCGCATGTTGGGGAAAGCCACCCAAGCCCTGGACCTGGACTCTTCGGGCCAAAATCAGACACAAGCCTCTGACAAGCCTACTTCATCCAAAATGTTTCCCCAGGGCCCTGCCAAACCGGTCACGGTCCCTTTTCCAGACCCGTTCCAGCGGGTGCTGGACTCTGAGTGGGCGCATCCTATCCAGGCGAAACCTGCCAACAAATTGGTTAATAAACTCTATTCTCTTCCTGACACGGTACTGTCGTCCCTCAAGGTCCCCGTGGTGGACGCGCCGGTCGCGGCCCTTTCTTCCTCCGCGGTTATTCCGTCGGAGGGGGAGGGGGGTCCTCGTGACCCGTGCGATAAATGGGTGGAGATGTCCCTGAAGCGCAATTTCGAGCTTTCCTCGCATGCGCTTCGGGCGGCAGCCACCAACTCAGTCATGTCCCGGGCGGCCGTCCTCTGGACTGAGGAATTGATGGCGTCTGAGCAGGGGCTGTCCAAGCGGGCCAGATCCTGTCTTAAGAAAATTGCCCTGGCCGCAGCCTTTTCGGCAGATGCATCACTGGACACACTGCAGTTTACCGCCAAGGCCATCGCGGCCAACGTGGTAGCAAGACGCAACGTATGGCTTCGCCAGTGGGCGGTGGACTCGGGATCCCAGACCAAGCTAGTGGGGCTTCCTTTTCAAGGGGAAAAATTGTTTGGACAGGCACTAGAACCCCTGTTAGTAGAGAACAGGGACAAGCGTAAGGTGCTCCCCCAGGGTAAGAAGGAGGTGCCCAAGCCCAAGGGGCATTCCTTTCGTCCCAACAGACCCGACAACAGGCCCAGAGAGGGTCCAAAACCTAAAAGTAGGTGGAACCGTTCCCGTGTCTTTCCCAAGAGCAGAACCCAAGGGGGGACTCAATCGGGGGGCCCCAAGCAAGACAAGGAGCAGAGGGCGACATGACGCCAAGCCAGATGCCTCGCCAAAAAATATTGGAGGGCGTCTCTTGGACTTCGCAGCTGGTTGGTCGGCGATTACCAGCGATGCCTGGGTGATCCAGACAGTGTCCAGGGGTTATTCACTAGAGTTTGTAAGAAAGCCTCGGGACCGATTTTGGAAGGTTCCTGTATCCAGGGACCCAGACAGACATCTCTTAAAGTTACAGGCCATAGATCATCTCCTCCAGATCAAGGCAATCGAGCCGGTCCCATCGCCCCAGAAGGGCCGGGGGGTCTACTCCACTCTGTTTCTTGTCCCCAAAAAGAACGGGAAGTGGCGGGCCATTTTAGACTTAAAATGGCTGAACAGATTCCTCAGGAAGCGCAAATTCAGGATGGAGACATGGAGAACGATCACAGCAGCCTTGGGAGAAGGGGATCTGCTGACATCAATAGACCTGTCAGAGGCGTATCTCCATGTCCCCATCCTGCCTCGACATCGTCGATTCCTGAGGTTCTGTTATGGAAACCGCCATTTTCAGTACTGGGCGATGCCCTTTGGCCTCACCACGGCACCGAGGGTGTTTACAAAGCTGATGGTAGTCCCGGTAGCCTTCCTCAGAACGCGGGGCATAACCTTGTATCCCTACCTGGACGACGTCTTGGTGCGATCGCCGTCCAGGACTCGGGCTCAGCCACCTTACAGTGCCTGCAGGGATTGGGGTTTGTTATAAACTGGGACAAGAGTGCTCTCACCCCGTCCACTCGGATGGAACACCTGGGATTACTCATAAACACCAGATCTTTCCGGATCTCCCTGTCATTGGACAGGCAGAGGAACCTCCGGGAGGCCCTGCGCAGGACTGCTGTCGCGGACCGCTTGGACCTGATGGCGTTGGCCTCCCTACAGGGACAGATGGTGTCCTGCCAGGGCATTGTCAAATGGTCCAGGTTTCATTCCAGGCCCCTACAGTCTCTTCTCCGACCCCACCAACCCAGTATAGAGCGGAAGCGTCACCTTCCCATTTCCCTGTCCGGGGCCGTGAAAGCCAGCCTTCAATGGTGGCTGACTCCAAACCGCTTATCGGAAGGTCTGAGTTTGGCCAACCCAAGCAGGGAATTGGTCACCACCGACGCAAGTCTGCTCGGGTGGGGAGCGCACACAGGGGGGCTCTATGCCCAAGGGACGTGGTCCCGGGAGGAGGCGTCCCTCAGTATCAATCACCTGGAACTGAGGGCGATAAGGTTGGCACTTCTACAGTTTGTGGACAGGCTGAGGGGCCGTCATGTTCTGGTCCGGACGGACAACATGACGGCCAAGGCCTATATAAACAGGCAAGGCGGGACAAGGTCCAGAAGGTTGCTTCAGGAGCTGACGATTCTGATGGAATGGGCCGAGGCAAACCTCGGTTCCATTCGGGCGGAACATCTGGCAGGCACTGCAAACCAGTCTGCGGACTGGCTCAGCAGGAGGGAGGTCCAGGAAGCAGAATGGCAGCTCCACCCGGAGGTATTCGCTCAGCTGGTGGACAGGTTCGGGTCCCTGCGGGTGGACCTGTTCGCCTCAAGGGACAACGCCCAACTCGGCCGATTCTTCTCCAGGACTCCGGGACAGGGAGCGGAGGCGGTGGATGCGTTCAGCAGCCCCTGGCCGGGCGGCCTTCTGTACGCTTTTCCACCTTTCCAGATTCTACCCCTGGTGCTCCAAAGAATAAGACAGCTAGGAGCAGAGGTGGTCTTGGTGGCACCCAGATGGCCCAGACGTCCCTGGTTCCCGGAGCTGGTGAATCTATCGGTCCAGGATCCCTGGAAACTGCCAGTACGGCCGGACCTTCTACGTCAAGGTCCGGTGTGTCATCCCAGGCCGCAGACTTATTGCTTGACAGCGTGGCGGTTGAACGGAAGGCGCTCGGCCGCCAGGGTTATTCGACTCAGGTAATAAACACCCTGTTGGCTTCCAGGCGGTCCTCTACAAAAAAGGTGTATGGTGCTACCTGGAAGAAGTTTGTCACGTGGTGTAGGGAACGTGGGATAGCGCCCACGAAACCCAAAGTCAGGCAGGTGCTAGATTTCCTACAGGCTGGACTAGATAAGGGCCTTAGTACGAGTACCCTTCGCAGACAGGTGGCGGCCTTAAACAGTGTACTGGGGGCGGATCTGGGTCTCAGGGTCTCAACCCATCCCCATGTCAAACGGTTCCTTAAAGGGGTGGCTCTGATCAATCCACCTCCCGTGCATAGGTTCCCTAGCTGGGATTTGAATAGAGTTCTTTCTGCCCTTGTAGCAAAGCCTTTCGAACCTATGGCCAAAATCCCCATGCAGGAGTTGACCCTCAAAACTTTGTTTCTCGTGGCTGTGACTTCTGCTCGACGAGTGTCGGAGCTGGGGGCGCTGTCTACAAACCCCGGTTTGTGTACTTTCCATAAGGACAAGGTAGTACTGAGGCCTGATCCAGGTTTTATGCCTAAGGTTAATTCGGTCTTCCATAGAAGTCAGGATTTAATTCTTCCCTCGTTCTGCCCAAATCCGGTGCACCCAAAGGAAAAGTTGTGGCACATGTTGGACGTGCGTAGGGCGCTTAGATTTTACACTGTCAGGACGAAAGAGATTCGCCAGACTAAATCGCTATTCGTCAACTTTAAGGGGCCCAAGCTGGGGCGCAAACCATCGGCATCCACCCTCGCCAGGTGGCTCCGCCTGGTGATTGAATTGGCGTACAGGGCCTTGGGTAAGGTGCCGCCTGAGGGCATCACCGCTCACTCCATCAGGGGGGCGGCTACGTCTGCCGCCTTTGATGGATACAGTTCCTTGGCTGAGATATGCAGAGCGGCCACGTGGTCTTCCGTGCACACCTTTACACGTCACTATCGAGTGGACGGGGCCTCGTCGGCGGAGGCCTCCTTGGGCCGTCGGGTCCTCCAGAAGGTGGTGGTTCCATAAGCGACTCCGCTGCCCTGCCCACCCGAACGTGATACTGCTCTGTCATATCCCATGTGTAGAGAATGCCACCTTCCTCCTTCCAGAGAAAAACGGAATTTCTTACCGGATAATTCCTGTTCTGGGAAGAGGAAGGTGGCATTCGGCCCACCACTCGGGGGCAGCGATCGCTTGCTTCTGGGTGGATGGAGGCCTGGGCTCTCCGCCCGTCTGGTTCTGCGAGGCTGGGGTGTCGTGGGAGGCGTTTTCGTTGTCCCACCTCGGGCCTCCCTGGCCGTTTGGTTGATGGTCCTTTGTTTTCCACTCCTTTTAACTTGGGCCGTTTGCCCGGAATGTGGTATTGTTCTTTCTAGTTTTCCTTTTTCTCGGTGGTCCCGCTGAGTTTTCTCCACTATGGGAGACCTGGATCCATGCCGTCCAGTGCGGGACCGGAGGGACCTCTCTATTCTGCTCGTCATCGCCTGACTGGGGGAAGGGCGGCCCTCCTACGGGGAGGAGACTTTTCAAGTTCGACCCTGCCTTGGTAGGAGGGGCATACCCATGTGTAGAGAATGCCACCTTCCTCTTCCCAGAACAGGAATTATCCGGTAAGAAATTCCGTTTTTCTATCTACATGTGTATCTATACTGTTCTATTATGTACAACTTAAATGTGTCCTGTCATCACTGCCATCTCAGCACAGCGGGTGGTTTCTTGCATGTTTTTTGTGTGCTCAGGCAATCACAGAAGACGGCCTGCAGAAAAACAGCGCGGTTGTTGGGACCCACCTGCTGCTGGAGTTTGCTAAGCTGCGGGATGAGTTTGAGATTGTGGGAGATGTCCGTGGCAAAGGGCTGATGATTGGGATAGAGATGGTGACGAACAAGGTCAGGGATGCACTGCACGGGTCTTGTTGAGCCTCTGTATCGTGTTCGGGCTGCCTTGCACGGCTGCAACTAAGGACCAAACTAGACACACCAGTCCTTGTGTGTCCCTTCTTTTAAAACTGTCAATCACAGTCCTGACAAAAGCACCAGCCTGAGCAGCTATTTGTCTCAGAAAGGAAGCTGCTGTTGGCACCAATGGCGACCCCCCCCCCCCGAAAAAAAAACAGCAACCCTGTCAGAGCATTTTTAAGTTGGGGCTGCAGCACACAAATCAAGGGCTAACCCTTCCTCCCTCGCCACAGTCCTGATCCTTAAGGCCCCTTCGCCTCATGGCTGCAATTTCCACTTAAAAAAAACAAACACCCAAGAGTCAATGACATGATTAATATCTCATCTGCTTTGACTTGAATGGCTGGCTTCAAATGTTTCCTTAACAATAGAACCAAGACATGTTGTCCAATTCAAAGTTTGAGATGCCTGCCTTATGGAGCACCACCAAGCAGAGGCGTTTTTGGAAACCTCTGGCTAGGAGATCTGAACCGAATGTCAATAAGTTCGAGAGCAGAGTCTACCGTTCAGCAGCCTCTGCCTACCAGTAATTCAGAGCTGAGCACTTTCTCTCGGGGGAAACCATGGATAAAGATGGGGTGACTGCCCTTTGTAGTGATGTTGTGGCTAAGGGCGCTGCACAGCCAGGCCTTGCACAGTCCTTTTGCAGCAACAGACATGGTGTTGCTGCTGCTGCTGCTGTAGAGCTTGTACTCAGTCTGATGCTTGTGAACTCGTCCCTGAAGTCTCAACTCTTCTGCCTGATGCTGTTGTGCTTGACCAGCACAACAGAACATGCCATTACACAAGTTTTATAGGCACGTTTCCTGGCTAGGATCAGGTGCTGGTGACTTCATTTAGTACCTGTATAGTATTTGCTTCTTTAATGTATTACATTTACAGCGCAATCCTATCCAACTTTCCAGCACTGGTGCAGCCACAATGCAGCCCCGAGGTAAGGGAGCAAATGTTCCCTCACCTTGAAGAGGCCTCCATGACTGCCCCTGCACTGCAAAATGCAGTGTGCGCCCTGTTGGCATGGCTACACCAGCACTGGAAAGTTGGTTAAGATTGCGCTGTTAAAAGCATTGAGAGGGGAAAGTCAAGAAAGCTTAATTGTTCTCTTCAGGAAAGTCGTCACCCGCTTCCAATTGAAGAAATGAACCTGATCTTGGAAGACTGCAAGGATATGGGAGTGCTCATTGGGAAAGGAGGCCTTTATAGCCAGGTATGGTACATTTCAGGTATACCTGCTAAGCTTAGAAATATACCATATTCAGCAACAGCATCTCTCGCAGGTGCCAAGAAAAGCCAGATAACACAGATGCAGGAGATACTCCAAAGCAAGACAGTGCTCAGCGGAGGAATTCCTACCCACAGTGGCAGGCTCTGGCGTACCCCCAGCCGTTGGTCCACGTACCCCTAGGGGTATGTGTACCACAGGTTGAGAAGCCCTGCTTTAGCGCAGTGGTTCTCAAACTGTAGTTTGTGACCTGATTTCTGGTGGGTCCCACAGAGCCTCCAATGAAAACACGGGTAATGGAAACATCAGGTAAGTACATTGCATCAAGCCCTGAGGCTGTTCAAAAATCAGATAGCTGCAAATTGCCCTGCAAAGAGCTGAGCTCCTGCAATTTGCAAGCTTGTGTAAATATAGGGAGATAAATGTTTGAGATCTTTTCTTTTCTGGTGTTCCCCCCCCCCAGTCTGTCAATGACAGGTAGTGGGGGCAAGTGAAGGCTGGATCACATAAATAAGCCCCTCAAGCCTTGAGGCTATTCATGAGAGCTGCCTCCTTTTGAGAAATGGATTGAGGGTTTTTTTGCAAATAAATAAATCAACTTAGGACAAAATTTTATTTAAGGGTTTAAAAGCCATGGTCAAGTAAAAAGCAAATGAAGCTAAAAAACTTAAAATGTTAAGTTTTTAAAAACTTTTAAAGTTTTTTTTTTTTTTAAGAAGCGTGACGTTTCATCCAGATTATACTGGATATTTTCAAGCTAGGGTGGCTCAGAAACCTGAAGCACGCTGAGATGGTGAGAGTCGGCTTGTACCACACTGAACAAAATAGTAACCTACATGCTCAACGCAGCTGGAAAGGATAATCAGCCTGCAGGCTCACCACCACTACACAAAAGCAACTGAGCTGATCCACACTAAAACTTATGCCTCTTGGGGACAGTCACAGATAAAAATTGTGGCCAAGTACGTGTACCCGGGGGGGGGGGGGGAAGCAGCCCTTACTCTCCAGCAGCCCAGGTGTCAAACGCACTTTATGGCACATTTACGACACCCGGCACCTGCAGAGCGCATGCTCCGCAGGCAGTTTTTTGCACAGGATCACACAGTTAATTTGTCATTATTGAAGATGTTGTTATATGGTGAAGGGTTATTGCTGGTAATAAATATACCAATAAGACAGACTGGTTTAGTTTTCCTCATCTAACTTTGCTTTCTGTCTCAGACGTTTAGAATTAAACCGCCATTGTGCATAACCAAGCAAGATGCAGACTTTGCAGTGGGCATTTTCCGTGCGGCTTTATTGAGACATTTGGAACGAAGAACAGCAGCAAAATAGGATTCCCTTCACCCTGTGCCTGAGCTGCATTCCAAGGCATCACTACAGAACATCTAGTCCTGTGATTAAACTCCAGAGCTGGCAAATGAGTGCTGCTTTTGCCTCTTGACACGTTTACTGCCAGAAACACCGGTGGAACTCAGTGCCACATGAAGTGTCCTCCAAGGCCACAGAGGGGCACTAACATCTTTAAGCCTGTAACCCTAAGTTAGCCTCATTGCACACAGAGTTTGTTTCTGAGTGTAAATATACATATAACTGTGCTGTAAAACTATTACATCTGTCTGCAAATGTAGCTTAGGTCCTTGGAACTCCTTTTTGTCCTGATCTCCTTACGGTTTCCTTCCTCCTCAGTTGAAAATGAAAACGTTGCTTTGTCAAAAAGCTCAATCAAAAACAGTTTCCTGGAGTGTTAAGAGGACTGTAGATGTCTGCTTTACTCAGATAGCCAGTGTAAAATGTTCTGTATGAGTAGAGCGTTCAAGGAAAAACATATGAAGTTCAAGCTGAGAGATGGGTTTGCTCCTGGTTAAGGCTGGCCAGCGGGTGGCGCAGTGGGTTAAACCGCTGAACCATGAGCTGTCAATGGAAAGGTCGGCAGTTCGAATCCGCGACGGGGTGAGCTCTCGTCGCTTGGCCCAGCTCCTGCCAACCTAGCAGTTCCAAAGCATGCTAATGCGAGTAGATAAATAGGTACCGCTTGCGGGAAGGTAAACAGCGCTCTGTGTTCCAGCTGCATGCTGTGGCAAGGAGAGTCACGCCGGCCACATGACCACGGAGGCGTCTTCGGACACCGCTGGCTCTTCGGCTTTGAAATGGGGATGAGCACCACACCCTAGAGTCGGACACGACTGGACTTAATTGTCAGGGGTCACCTTTACCTAAGGCTGGCTGACTTTTTATTATTAGTCATTATTGGCTACAGTATTACTGTAAAGACAAACAAAGGAAATGCTAGGTACTGAGTGGACAGCAATGAATGTAAGTGAGCCTCCTCCAGCAGCTCGTAGATGAAAATTGTGACATTCCTAGTGACCCACAAGACCAAATACAAGGCAAACCACAAGCAGAAATGAACACAATGCCTCTGGCCAAGGCCCTTTCTGGATAGATTAAAAAAAAACATCGGTCACTAAGAGAGCATCAAGAAGTCCAAATTATCTACTGTCGTGAAAGTCTCACATTCCACACTTTTCTAAGCTGGGGGAACATTCATCTATGTAGCGAGCAGCTGTGTGAAGCATAAGTAAAAAACCCAAAACACGTCCTCCCTATTGATCAGCCAATGCCTCTTCCCAGCATTTTCAGAGAATAGTTTGCAAGTGGAAGGGATAATTCCATTCCTTCTTTTCATTACCCTACCAGAAAATAAATATTTCAAAATAGCTGCTTAGTTGAAAAATGGATTGCCCAAGCACCTAGGGAATAAATCGAAGTAGGTTAATTTTTTGGTGTAGAGATGCCTGCTGGAATCATTTGTTAAAAATGATGATCGTCCAGATTTGTGTAGTGCTTTAGTGTTCAAAGTGCTTAAGATACATTATCTTGATGTTACTTCAACAACCCGGTAAGGCCATTATTATTATTATTATTAATAGCCTTAATAAAGCTTTAATAGCCTATAATAAAGCAATAGCCTATAATAATAATAATAACAATAATAATAAGAAGAAGAAGTCAGTGAAACAAACCAGAGGAGAGATTTGAACCAGAGGAATCCACAGGCACAGCTCACTCTGAAAGAAAAAAAGCCCCAGCCTTTTCTGAGCTGCTGAGCAAAGCCTCTGCCTGGCAACACAAGACTGTATTCCAGAGCAGATTTACTTGGCCAGCGGGTAGTGCAGTGGGTTACACCGCTGAACCATGAGCTGTCTGATCGAAAGGTCGGCAGTTCGAATCCGCGATGGGGTGAGCTCTCGTTGCTTGGCCAGCTCCTGCCAACCTAGCAGTTCCAAAGCATGTCAATGCGAGTAGATAAATAGGTACCGCTTGCGGGAAGGTAAACAGCGCTCCGCGTTCCAGCCGCATGCTACGCGCTGCGGCAAGGAGAGTCATGCCGGCCACATGACCACGGAGGCATCTTCGGACAATGCTGGCTCTTCGGCTTTGAAATGGAGATGAGCACCACACCCTAGAGTTGGACACGACTGGACTTAATTGTCAGGGGTCACCTTTACCTTTTTAAGCCCCATAAGCTTCTGAGCAAGCATGCATAGGTTTGGGTTGCAAGAGACATAAGGCGAGCTTTTAAAAAATGGAGGCAGGGAAGGTTTGTGCCCTGCTAATATGCTGAAAAGGTAAGACAACAATACCTTGGTTGTCTTTTCCACAGAGAAGAAAAAGAAAGGCTTGCTTTTATTTATCATGTCACTCTGTTGCATGGTAACGAAGCACATTTTCTTACCAGCTAGAGAAGGCTCAAGGACTATTAGTTGCTTTTCAGTTGAATAAGCTCTCAAAGTGACTTCTAATTTAAGAATACAAAATTGTTAACACATGTATTATGCTTATTACCATTGTTCTTTACCAGCCTCAGGCAGAATGACTGGCAGTTAGACAGCCCTCCTCCTCTCCTGCAAGATGGCAGAAATCAAGGCACCACCTGCAGTTTCAACCTCAGCATTTTCTTTCCCCTCCCAGGATGAGAAAAACAATGCTGCACTCTTCTCCACTCAGCCACATTCCCTCAAGTAACTGAGATTAAGGGCCCAATCCTATCCAACGTTCCAGCGCCAATGCAGCCCCTGCAGCCCTCAAGGTAAGGGAACAAATGTTCCCTTACCTTGAGGAGGCCTCCATGACTTCCTCCCCACCACAGGATGCAGCGCATGCCCCGTTGGCACAGCTGCATCAGCACTGGAAAGTTGGATAGGATTGGGCCGCAAGACTGCAATCTTATACACATCCACTTAGGAGTAGATCCCATTCAATTTAATAGGCACTTAAAAGATTCTGATAGTATTCCAAACTATTGGGCTAAGAAAAAAGGAAAGGCCAGGGGAGACAGGAAAGTCTCTTCTGACTCATGACGTAGTTAGATCACCTGTAACTACTGTGGCTCTAAAATAAAACTGCAATGTACATTAAAATAATTTATTTCTTTGTCCTGTACATGTTTATCTTTACAAGTAGGTAGGAGGAAGAAGACCCTCTTTAGGAAAATCTGTGCTCTTGGGAGAGAGGGAAAGACGTTGCAAATGTTTAGAGTCAATGAAGTGACCGAATAAAAGGCAGCCAAGGAGGGGTTAATTTTTAAAAACACACAAACTAACAGCAGGTGCTGCACAAGTTTAAACACTTTGCCACAGTGTCTGAGGTTGCCAAATACAGAAGCTTCACCCCTGGTTGAATTCGTGGTACAAATTCTGAGTGTCTTTGGCTCAGAAGATGCCTTTCCAAGTTCTGCATCCAAATGGCCCGATGTTCTCCCAGATAGTTCAGGATTCTATCTGTTTCTACGTTTTTCCTTTTTGCTTCTGCTGCTCACAGCTCCGTTAACTGCTGGCGCCTGCACTGCTTTGGCGTGGCCCGTTGCTTTTAAGTGTTCAAACAGCTTATTCCGGGACGGAAACTCACAATTGCAGGTAACACATTGGATGGGAACTTCATTCTGGTAACGGGATGAAGAAAAGGAAAATTAAAACAAGCAAGCATTTTGCTACTATTCACGTAACCTTCTTTGCTCAGATAATACAGCATGCATGTTTATAGGTTCTGCCGTACGTTTTCCTAACAGTGACTTCCAAACCTTTTCCTGGGAGAGCTCTTTTCACACTATTTTGTCCACTAGGGAACCCCTGCACATTACAGGGGATCATGGGAAATTTTCCAGGCTGACTGCGGGCCTCGCCAGAACCTTGCATGAACCAAGAGTTCACCCCAGAACGCACCCTTGCAGTTGCACACTGCAGGATTCAAGTGGATGATCATCTTTTTTTTTTTTTAACGGGTAGGGCCCTTTCCTCAACCAATTTCCAAAGAATCCAGGGGGCTTCCCAGAACAGAGTTTGAAAAAGAACATTGCAACAGTGGATACCGACTGCATTCTGCTCGTCTGGAGAGCCAAATCTGTTCTACGTACCGTTGTTCGAAGCTCTGAAGATCCTCTTGCAGATGTTTTCTTTGTATCTTTTGCTTTCTTTCCTTTAGGTTTGGGATTACTAAAGGGGGGGGGGGAGAGAGAAGGGAAGCCTCTTATTCATCTGCTCTTTCAAAACTGAACAAAAAACTACTCACCATCAAGCCAAGAGGCAATCTTCAAATCCCAGCAATTTCAAGGAGAGAAATTCAGGTGAAATCAATGAGACTTCAAAGGAGGTAACGTTGGCTGTGCTGTGCCCTTGTTTCTACCTTCATGCAGGCAAACCGTGCCGCTTCCAACGCTCTAAAGCACTCTTTGAAGCTGAAAGACCCGGGTCACATGAAGACACCTCTCTCCTCCAGGCTCGCCCCAGAATACATTGTGACCTGGAAGTGGGCCTTTCAGCTTCAAAGAGTGCTTTAGAAACAGTGTTTGCCCACGTGAAGGTAGGAACAGCAATTTGGGGGCACTGTTTTTATTTAAACAGGTTTCTACAGTGGACTTCATTATACTTGGATTCACAGTATCCGCGGGGGTGAGTGTGTGTGTCTGGAATGGAACCCCTGCGGATACTGAGGTCGTCCAACTGTAATTTCTTCCACTGCACTGCAGAATTAAAAAAAAAAAAAAAAAAAACCACTGTTTGCCTCCACCTCTGTCCCCCACCAGTAACATGACAAGTTTATCATAGCAACATCAGCCCTAAAACCAGAATATTCAGGTCTGGATTCTACCCCCAAGCAAGCAGATGGAAAAGGAACAGAACTGGGTTAGTTCCGAGGACCACTAGTAACAATCTTCCACGAAATTCATTTCCACAGAATGCGTTAGCATGAACAATGTAAACCATCACCACAGTTCGTTCTCACACACACACACACACACACACACACACACACACACAGCATTTACCTTTTCACCTCAATTTTTGGTTCAGAGGGTTCTGCAGTTTCTCTATCACATGCACGTTCCACAATGTGGCTTTCACTGACGTTTGCCGATTCTTCAGTCTCACCATTCTCCTTGGCACTGCCAGCCTCGCCTGTCTCATCAACTTGCTCCTCTGTGCTTCCGTCATCGAAAGGGTGATCCTGAGGCTATTTGAAGGAGGAGGAGCACAATTACAGCAAAACGAATGCACAAAAAGTCAAACGTGCAAGATCTAGAGCCAACTGCTGGGCCATTGCACCCCATTCAGACCCAAGCATATCACACAGCTTTTTCCAACAGTGCACCTGCTATTAGATGCGGCCTTCTCACCTAAAAGGTGGCAACAAGGCCATCTCCGGTGCACATGCGCGGTGAGAACACAGTTAACTGGTAACTGTCAGTAACAAACCGCGGGATGGGCAGAGCTGCCTAGGCTGGCATTTTCAGACTTGATCAAGCTCCACCTTGGTCTACAATCCATTCTAAATCCCGATGCTCTGCTTCCAGAAGCACACCTCGCAATTTCTGGGGGCCTTCAGCTATAGGCCAACCTGGACACTGCCGTTCAATGGGGATTTGAACCTGGTTCTCTCTGGTCCTAGTCTGACACTTTTCAGCATTCCCGAGAGGTTCGGCCAAAGGCAGGAGCCTCTCGGGAGCAAAAACAGGGCGCCGAAAGTGCCACATTGGAGCGGGGTTCCAGCAGTCCGAGTACCACCAGCACTCAGCCAAAGTACCACTGGTTGAGAACACCTACTTTAGGCTGTGGCACATGTCTATGACATCATCAGTGGATACCAAAGTCCCTTGGGTGGCCTAAAGTGACAGCAACTAACAGCACAATCCTACGCATGTTTACTTAGAAGTCCCATTTTGTTCTATGTGGCTTACTGTCAGGAAAGTGTGTATAAGATTGCAGCTTAAGAGACCCAGGCAAAACTCCCAGCAAGCAGCAGTTCTGCCTGACCAGACTCGCCAAAACTGAATTTCAAAACAGCCCTGCTTACACCATTAGCTAAACAGGTGAGTATTTCCCATTTGCTAAAGCAAACACTACCTGCAGCTGAGACATCTACAGTGGTAGATGTAAAATAATGTAATGTAATAATGTAAAAATAAACACATGTAAAATAATTGTAGGATGAATGCAGCCATTTTTCAATAGATTAGAATAGAAACATGAAAAAACTGGCAAAAAACACGTACCATCCTTGGTTTTTGTTTCTTTCTCTGCTTCTTTGACAGCCTGTAAGAAAAACAAGGAGATTAAAATATTCCAACTGCTAATTCTAATATATTTTTAAATGCTACATTACACTGGATGTTAGCTTAGGACTGATTCATACTGTACGCAGCACAATGAATTTGCTGCTTGCTAAGAGAGGACTCTCTGGAGAAGACTCTGGTGCTGGGAAAGACTGAAGGCAAAAGGAGAAGGGGAAGGCAAAGGATGAGATGGTTAGACAGCATCATCGATGCAACGAACATGAAAATGAGCGAACTCAGGAAGATAGTGGAGGACAGGAAGGCCTGGCGGGATATGGTTCATGGGATCACGAAGGGTCGGACACGACTTATCGACTGAACAACAACAACATAGCCCAAGGCACTTTGTAGACACCTGTTAATGCATTAAAAACACTGACACTCATAATCACATGGGACACACCAAAGAGCCGTAATTGGCTGTAGCTTCCCAGTATGTGCCCACTGTATGTTTACGGGTGTTGACAAAGAGAAACACAGTGGTCTGACAACAAATGCAATGCTGTGTAAAGCGTGAAGCTGCCCCCACAGTTATACCACAAACAATCAATGGGAAGGGGCTGTAGCTCACTGGTAGAGTGCTGGCTTTGCATGCAGGAAGTCCCCAGTTCAATCCCTGGCATCTCCAAGAGCCCTGAATAAACTCTGGAGCACCATTGCTAGTCAGTATATAGACAATACGGAGCTAGATAGACCAAAGGCCTGCAAGATGCCTTGAACAGGAGAACTATACAAGCTTTTGCAGAACAGAACTGCAAGCATGCAGAACACATACAGCCCGATTACGATCAAAGGCTTTGCATGATGCTTTTGCTCGTATACTTCCATCAAATCCCTCCTCAAAATCCCACCTTTTCAATAAAGCCTTTGGCACAACCCCTTAATCCTCATACCCTACTGTTACTAAGGTTAAGCACGTGTAATTGAAATAAACATTCCTCCCTGTTCACCCCACTTCCATTTCCTTCCTCTTCCTCTATGGTCTCTCTCATGTCAATATCTAGACCAGCGGTTCTCAAAGTTCTGCCCACGAGGCGGGGAGAACTTTGAGTGTTTGCAGGGGCAGGGCCAGTAGTGGCAGCGATCCGGGGGATTGCTGCCGCAACCGCCCCTGCTGTACTTACTGGTGCTTGGGGGAGCTTCAGAGAGGCCTGAGCGACCCTCTGCAGGCCTCCCTGATTTTAAGATTGCTGCAGAAAGGCGATCTCCGGGTGCTTCTGGTTTTCGCGAAAACCGGAAGTACCCGGAGATCGCCGTTTTACGGCGATTCGAAGATCAGGGAGGCCTGCAGAGGGGGCGGTTTCGGGCAATTTTGCAGCGGTAGCGATCCCGCCCCATAAGGGGGCAGGGGACAGCTAAAGTTCTCAATGGTGGGAAGTGCCTTCAGAAGTACAAGTTGAGACCTCAAAAAACAGGCAGATAGGTACTTTGAGTGTGTAACTTGCAGTACCACCTCCTTCCACATGAAGCTGCCCACATGTTGAGTTCATCTGCTGAGGCCTTTCACCTTTGGAGATCAGGCGGTGGCAACTACCAAAAGAGCTCTTTCCACTGGGCTGCTCCATCTATGGAACATGTCCCCAGGGCGGTTCACCATGTCTTTGCAATGCTGGCTGAAGATCTATTTCCCCAGACCTTTAAACTATAGGCTAAAATTAGTCTCAACTCTGCTGTCATTTCTTCCACCCGATCTGCTGTGTTAGTGTGGCTTAAAAAAAAGCTTTTTCCAATTATTGATCTATTTTAATGGTTTTTACTAGTATTGTAAAAACCAGTCTAAATGTGATAACACTGAAGGGCAGGAAGTAAATGTACACACACACGTGCGCACGCACAGTGTATCCAACTAAGTAAATAAAATCAATACCAGTACTACCTTCTCTGTGTCATTGCTCCCACACTAATATTGCCCATACACACACGACTTGTACACAATCTAACAGTTGACCAACACTTCAACAGACCTACCTGGTCTCCTTCTCTGCTGGCCTCACCACCCCATCAACAGCACACAGCCCCAGTGATCTCTAGAGCCCTGGAAGTTAATTACGTTTCTGAGCAGCAGATGGCATACTAACAAACATTTCATAAACAGTAAGCAGCTGGCCCTGTGGATAGGGAGTTATTTCAATCAACTGAAGCAAGTTGTAGCTCAGGGGTGGCCAACCTTCCAACATTAGGGTCTCTGCATTCTTAAGAGTTGTGTAGAAGACAGAATCTTGGCAGCTGCAAGTGCTGATGGTGCTGCTAAAGCATCTGCATCTGCTGAAATGCCCTCACCTATACAACCGTTAAAGGGCCAGGAGCATTCATGTTGAAAGGTTGGCCACCTCTGCTCTAGCTACAGAGAGTTCAGAGGCTGCCTTTTTCTCAGTTGTGTCCCCCCCCCCCCAATCTGAATTTGGAGGGTAAACTGACAAACACACAATTTTTTGCAATCTAATTACAGGTACTGTGCTCTAACCCGAACTAACTCCACTCCTCTCTCAAATTACAGTAAATGCCCCAAAGATTAACCGAAGTGGACTTTGATGTTGCCAAGTTATCTAGATCGGATTCATGGCCATTTGAACATAAACATTTTCAGACTGTAACAAGTACTTCTGTTTGGGTAGCTCTTCTGTCTCCTCTTCCTCTTTAGTATTCAATCCATCCTCATCAACTGTGGCAAGAGAAAATTCCTCCTCCTCTTCCTGCAGCTGCTGCCGTAACAAGGCGACCATCTCGCAATGCTTCTTGGATTTTTCATGGTTCTTCATGCTGCAGAGAGTTGTCAGACATTACCAGGAGCTACAGTATCCAAGCGGTGAACTAACTGCTGTACTTTTATTAAAAACAGTCCGAAATCTTGAGTGTGCCTACTTGGGAGTAAACCCTATTGAAAACAATGGATTTACTCCCAGATCAGTGTGCACAGACTCACAAGCAAAACTGTCCATTCAAACTGGAAAGCCAGATTTTAATTTTCAGCTAAGAAAAACTCACGATTTCTCAGTCTTGAAGGATTTATCACAAGCAGGGCAGTAAAGATCATCGTAAAACTCCAGATTGTCACCCTCTTCACTTAATTTACCTGGAAGGAAAAAAAGGAGAGGGTGTGGATATTCACACCTTCTCTTAGATTTATGCACCAGTTTAAAAATTCTACCATTCACTTGGGTGTTCGGTGGCATCTGAAGCACTGGGCCAGCACGGTGTACCAGTTAGACTAAACTGTTTAGCACTGGAACCCACTCTATCAGGACCCACCTAGCTTTACGAGACACTCAAATATTTATCTCCCTATATTTACACAGGCTTGCAAACTGGAGGAGCTCAGCTCCTTGCAAACTGCAGAAGGTCAGTTCTTTGAAGGGCAATTAGCAGCTAATCTGATTTTTGAATAGCCTCGGGACTTGTGGCAATTACTTATCTGATCTTTCCATCACCTGAGACCCACCAGAAATCAGGTCGCAACCCACAGTTTGAGAAACACTGGGTTAGAGTGTCAGACTAGGACCAGAGAGAACCAGGTTCAAATCCCCATTCAGCCATGAAACCCCCTAGTAGACTAACCTCACAAGGTTGTTGTAAAGTGAAGGGGGTGGGTGGGGAGGAGCACCTTGGAGAAGGAGAAAGGGTGGGCTATAATGAAACAACAAATAATCTGAAACTGCTTTTTTCAATCTTTGCTGAGCTCAATTCTACTGCCATTTTATTTTGTTACTCGATTGCAGTTTTTGTTATATACTATAAATGTAAGCGGTTAGCAACAAGGCTGCCCTTACCGTCTTGTCTTTCTCTCAACTCTTGCTCCTCTCTTTCCTCTTCGCTGTCAGACCCATCGCCAAACTCCTTTTCATACTGCGCTTCCATTTGCTGCAGTTCACGCTCCAGATCGGACATGGTGATCCAGCTCTGTTCTTTATACTGCTCAGCCAGCCTAAAACGAAGACCAGACCAAGGTGTGTAAATGTATACATATAAAACAGATGTTGCTACAAAAATGACTTTATTACTAAACATGACCTAGTTCTCACAACAAGCAGATGTAGTAAAACTGTTTCTGGACTGTACCTCTTTGGCTTCCAGGTGTGTGGGGGGGAGTCACATGACCGAATGCTTTTCCACATGGAGAAAAAAATTCCCAGCACATAGAAAAACAGGTATCAGGGAGGAGAATTCCAGCTTACGTTTTCCTGGACATGATAGTTTCATACTTCCACAAGAGAGCAATTTAAAGTACAGTGGGCCCTTGCGATCCACAGATTGGCCATCCACGGATTTGAATTTACGCAGATGGCCATGCGAGGGAGGGTTCCCACTGGGGGCAGGGGCGGCACCATTTAACCTTTTTTAAAGCGCCCCCCGCTGATTTAAATACACACGATTTTTGGCATCCGCGTGGGTTCTGGGAATGGAACCCTCGTGGATGCCGAGGGTCAACTGTAGTACAATCCTGCAACATGTTTAACATTTCATCTGACTTCTTGTGCAAATGACACAGTTGACCAATCCTTTTCATGTCTATTGGGGACAGCCAACAAGCTGAGCACAAAGGACTTTGCACTGAAAACATGTCGTGAGCCAATGAACCACAGCTAATTTACAGTTTCCGCTTGCACAGCATTTGGAGACACGCGGACAATGGCAGCGGCAGGTGGGCTCGTCCCATCACACCCCATGAATCTTCCAACAGCCTCTTGGGATGCGCAACCCTTCATTGCTGCTGACTGCAAGTGTTAAAAAAAAAACCAAACACCACCACACATAATAACCAGGACTGAGAAAAATGAATAAAAAGGTAGAACTCTTAGTTATCACTTGCCCACTGGGTACTTTGGAATCACATGGTTTATCCCTCTAAAAAATCCATGTGAGATGCAGTGCTACAGAAAGGCAGAAGCCAGCCATCCGCACAGGAACGGCAGTGGTGCTTCTATGCTATGGCAAGCAGCTGGCATGAGAACATTAGCTGCACCCCTGCACCAGCACCACAGTCTGCGCATTGTTAGCATTGCAACTACCATGTTCTTGCAGTGCCTCAAAAGAAGGACCCTCCTTCCTCTGGATCCA
This sequence comes from Plestiodon gilberti rubricaudatus, assembly GCA_026170595.1. NCBI lineage: Eukaryota > Metazoa > Chordata > Lepidosauria > Squamata > Scincidae > Plestiodon > Plestiodon gilberti. The sequence goes on along the minus strand of JANXHW010000002.1, from coordinate 17,083,840 downwards.
GAAAACAAACAAAGAAACAAAGAAACAAAGAAACAAACAAACAAACTCCATAGTTATTAGGTATTAGAAAGAAGAATGTCATTAAAAGACCATCACAATACTAATCAAGTGGCAGAAACAAACTCAAAGGGGCTCTTAATATGGCTGTGGCAGTTTTCGTACTTGGCTTGTTTCAATTTCTGCTGCCGGCGGAGTTCCTCCGCCTTCTTGGCTTTCTCGATGTTCTGTTCTTCCAGAAGCTTCCTGTGGGCTTGCACTCGCTTGTCCCTTTTCCGGATAAAAGCCACCAGTTCGCGAACCAGTTCATTCCTTTCCTTCCTGGCTTTGTCGCGGGTTTTCTTGTTCTCTTTTTCCATCGCCCGTTTCTCCCAGCGGTTTGACGCCTGCCGCGTGTCGTATTCTTCTCTCCACGCAAAGTTCTTTCGAGTGCAGAAGCTCTGCCAGTAACCATAAAAGCAATGAACAACCTAATTGAAAAGGAAGTGGAAGAAAACATCAGAATTTACCACGAAAGAGTGATCATTATGAGCCATTCTGCTAACCCAGTCGTGGGGGCCATGTGGCAGCAGTTCTTATGCCATAAAGTAGTCACATGGAGTGGGGCTTGCGGAATGCAAGAACATTTCTCCACCCCAGCACAAGTTTCTGAAAATAAATGCTTGAACTGGTGCAGGGAATGAGCCACCTACTCCACACAAATGCACAACAAGCATGCGAGGACTAATAACACAATTAACATGACATGAAGTTTGGCCCCTAGTTGCTTACTGTGTCATAATCACTCTGAGAGTCTCCAAAACTCGGAAAGTCTTCATCTTCTTCTGGCATGGATTCCATTTCTTCCTTTGCAAGCATTTCAAAGACGTGACGATACACTGTGTAAAACCCCTGAAACAAACAAAATCATTATCAAGAGAGAAGGTAAAGCTTGTTATCCGCACAGGTAAATAAAAGGGGCCACCACTGTGAGGCCATCGCTGGACACGCTGCTCAGGCACTTGCTGCTGACTTTGAGTTTTTGACGGACTAGACAAAGCTTGCGATCAGCTGTTCGCCCATGGCCATCACCTCTACACAGCATTACCAGCGCCTTACAGAGGGTGTGTTGTCTAGTTTGACCCCAAACCCTAGAAAAGGAAGCTGCAAAGGTCCAGAATCACCACAAGCTCTGCCAAAAAAGTGCTAGTCCACTTCACCGCACAAACAAGATGTCACTGTGCCAGTGGGGCATACTGATTAAAGAATCCATTTACATTTACAAAATATGAAATGTGAATTGAACCCTTCTTCTGCCTGTTACCCACTGAACATATTTAGTCTCTTTTTTTCCAACGCATGCATGAGATCTGCATATATACACGTGTACTTGGTGCCTGCCTGGAGACTATGGGCAGGCCAAGAATGGGACTAGTAGATGGACTGGACTGATGGTAAGAGGCCTCCAATCGACAGGCCAGGAAGGCCACACTTTTAATAAGCTGAGTAATCGCACACACAAACCCCCATTGACCAGGCTGAACTCTACCACTCTCCAGCCACAACCTTTTGCCATGACTGAACCTCAGAAACCTCTCTCTTTCTCCTTTATACTAATCCTCCCCATTTCCCTCCCTTTTCCTCTTTTCTCTGTACCATAAAGCTCCACTTTCTCAACTCCGGATTCCTTTGAGAAACCCACCTAAACTCCCCACATCCCTCCTCCCACTTCTGGCTCTGCCCCTTCTCATGCTAAGGACTTTCTTTCTCCTCCCTCTCCTCACAGCAGCTTGCGTTTAGGCTCAGGTGTGTGTGAATGGGTAGAAACAGCCTGTCTAGCCATAAAGAGTGCATGAGCAGGTTTAGCTAAGCACCCATTTTTATTCCCTTTTTTAAGGCATTAAATAAATCCCTTGTTACACCTTTCTTCCACACCTCTTCCTTTCCACACCAAAGCACATAGCTGTGCTACGAGCCACTACACAGGATCCTTGCACGTGGATTTGTCGGCCGGCCGTCCCACGTCCCCCCCCCCCCGCACACGTTAGTGGCAGTGCTTTTTAAAAACACAGGTAGCATGCCCCAGTTGCCTTCTCTGAGACCCACTGAGACACTTCAGTCATCTTGCCAGTCGAGTCACCATTTATAAGCCTACCCTGGATGACGATTTGGTCCTTTCTCCCCGACACTTCTTCTACCACTGTATAACTTCTGTTTTTCTTTTCTGGGGGCGGGGGGGGGAGGAGAAAGGCATAACTGAGGTACCTTTTCATCATCTCCGTAGCCTGAGTAACAGCTAACAGTGAAGTAGTGCAGCACATCCAGGCTGTCATCTTGATACTCGCCATCAACTCCTCCTTTCAGCAGAGCTTCTCTGTGATTGTCGTACCTAAAAACAAACAAAACATACATTGGAGCTTTCCAGCGCAGAATGAAAGACACAGTGCTTTGAATTGCAGGGCACTGGGCCAGGTAAGTAGTATCTGGATCATTATCCAGTCGGCACATCATGGGCGATTTTCACAGTCTAGGCAGTAGAAATGACAAGTGCCCTGTCCGCAATTACATTTAAAATACATTCAGAGTCTTGTGTAGGACAACTTGAAGAAAAAACTAGAAGACAAAGACTGAACTTGTTGGTCATCCTGTCTGGGATCATCCTTGATTTTCACTGCCGCCAGCTATTAATTCATTTTAAATCAAAGGATAAATGCACATTACACAGCCATCAGTGTAGCACAGTGACCAAAAGGCTGCATATGAATGTACCAACAAACAGGAGGGAGTGCATGCTGTTCTGATGTGGGGTGAAGTCCGCTTCCCCCCATCATTCCTCAAATGACATTTGTACTGGAAGCCAATTGCCTCTTTCAATTCACCTTTCCCTCCCCATGATCCAAACAGGCTGCCCACTTTGCTCTCCAAATCCCTTGCCTGTTTATCTGATCAAATGTTGGAGCTTTATTATACATTTATATTTATAGCCCAATTCCGTTTTCTGCACTTGGAAAAACTGCGAGCAGAAAAGTGGGGGAGGTGGTTTTGTGCCTGACACAAGGGTCTCATCGAGCTCAATTCAGGGGGAGAATATTGTATATCTGCTCAAAATGCAATCCTTGTGATTCCACAGCAGACTCTGTTCTTCATCTACAGACACTGATCTACATCTAGATGTGCCCTGAGCAATGAACCAGGAAGTCCCTAATCTCAGCAAGGATCATCTCGAGGTGGCCTTAGCCTCACCTCCTTTCTGCAACAACACTGTCCTGCCTCAAAAGACGGCTGCAAGGACAGCTGAGATAACATGGCACCTTAGAGTAGGGGTGGCCAACCTTCGACCATTAGGGCCTCTGCGTTCTTAAGAGTTGTGTAGAAGACAGAATCTTGGCAGCTGCAATTGCTGATGGTGCTGATAAAGCAGCTGCACCTGCTGAAATGCCCGCACCTATACAACCATTAAAGGGCCAGGAGCATTCGTGTTGAAAGGTTGGCCACCCCTGCCTTAGAGCATTCACAGTCACATGAGTGCCAAGCAAAAATCTCTCTGGCATGCAGGGCAAGGCACTGTGTTGAGCTGTATGTACAAAGGAGTTGATACCATGCTCTTTCTTGAGGATCGCTTAGTACATCATATGCAGCTTGGATCAACTTGAACTGCTCTGCTGCTTCTTCAGCATTTTCTGGGTTCTTGTCTGTAAAGACAACAGCAGAATTTAAGCAATACTCCTAATGCATCAGTGTCATAAAAGAAACTTCAGGTCAAACACAAATAAAAACCTAGAATCCGCACACTATTTTCTTCAAGGCAGGTCTACTAAAGTCAACTGGGCTTCTCTGGAGTAAGAAGTCTGAGGATCCCAACAATGCAATCCTATGCATCCTTACTCAGAAGTAAGTCCCACTTTGTTCAATGGTGCTTAATCCCAGGAAAACATGTAGGATTGCTGCTCTAGCGTGTTTATTTGGAAGTAAATCCTAATGGGTTTATCTAAAACATTGCTTTCCGGTCGCATGCAATTTTCATTGCTTTCCCCTTCAACCCCACAAAATTTGCTTTTGAGGGTCCCCCAACCCCCAGGATAAAATGGTCAGGGGGTACAAGGAGCTGGAGAGGAAAGGGGGAATCAGCCAAAATCACTCATACCCCTGTGCAAGTACAAGATAGCGCAAGTGGAAGGTGGGGGTTGGATACAATCTATTGATTTCACTAGAATTTACCATACTTTCAAGTGTATCATCACACAGACATGTAGCATGTGCATGCATTTTAATGGTAGTAGCTTAAGAGGTTTTTGCCTCACTTCATGTGTGAAGAAATCCTGGCTTGTTGAAACACAGCTCACCTGAACCTTGGAACTGTGGTCTACAAATCAAGATTAAATCTTGGTTTCATATCCTAGTTTGTAAGCCACAGTAAAACCACAGTTCCGGGATACACACGGAACAGTGGTTTAACAAGCTAGGATTCCTCACCACAGCTCTGCACTTGAGTGGAGAAGGAAACAGGAGAGGGGAGTATGCAGCCATGTTTCGGTGCATGTTCCCAATCCACAAACACTGGTTTGTTAGGTCATCTGAACCGGGCTACAGTCTTTAAAAAACAAAACCCATAATTTGGGAATGTGAAAAAGAAAATAAGCACACATAAATATGTACACCCTGACTATTTCCCCCTCCCCCGCTCTGTAAAAGGTAAAAGATTGCAATCTGCTGGAGTGCATTTACATTGATGGCAAATCCTAATGGGCACTGCTCTCTTCTCCTCTCCCCCGCTCCTCGCTTAATGACAGAACCCTCTTTTAAATTTTAAAAAAATCACCAGTTAATTTTCTCTATGTGGTTTATTCAATCATTTTATAAAAAGGGACGTGAATGTTAACAGAATGATAGAAACTAATTTTTTTTAAAGAGGAAAACGGTAAACCTTATTACATGGTACGGCATTAAATCTTATGCCTACAAACAAGGTCACAGGTATCATTTTTATATGGTGCCAATTGCCGAGATAACGAGAAGGCACATTATAGGTAAGAAATGGAGGTGATGGAACAAGAAATGACCTTAGCACACCAACAGTAACAGAACAGCAACAGAACAACTGTGAGAGCTTCAGAGAAGAGAGCAGCCAATTGCTGCTTCACTGCCAGAAGGAGAACAAGGGCAAGATTAAGGAGCTTCATGACGTTGAGACACACCCTTTGCTATTATGACCTCACTGACAAGAAATGTGGACATGCTTCCTGGCTGGATGAAAGAAGGGTATGAGATGCAACCGTATACAAGGCTGTGTTAGTTTTGAGTTGTAAATTGTTGGAATAAATACAACACGAATCACATCAAATTAACATCACATAATGATGTTGACATCTGGCTCCATTTCAGAGGGTTTTCTTTTAAATCCACAGCTCAAAGGGATCAAATCTGCAATCCCCAAACACTTACTCCTAGAGTAGTTCCAGAGATGTTCCAGGTTTCTCCAAGTCAGTGTTTCTCAAAGTTCTCCCTGTGAGTAGAAGAACCTTGAGTGCTTGCGGGGGTGGGATGATGGTGGCGGCAGCAAACTGGGGACCACGCCGCTGCCAGGGACAAAAGGGGTATTTTTAGACTTACTAGGGGCCAGGCCGTCCTCCGGAGGGTGTGTGGGGCCCATGGCCCCCCAAGTAGGTCTCCCCAAGCCTCCAAATGGCTCCTGGAGGTGAATAAAGCCCACTTCCAGTTTACAGGGAAACCAGGAAGTAAAACAGAAGTGGGCTTTAATCACCTCCAGGAACCGTTTGGAGGCTTGGGGAGGCCTGCTGGGGGGCACGGGCCCCTCACACCCTACAGAGGACAACCTGACCCCAGTAAATCTAAAAATACCCCTTTTGTCCCCGGCAGCAGCGCGATCCCCGGATTGCTGCCACCGCCATGGCACTTTGTTGGTTACAAGTGTGCTTCCAGGCTCAGATCAAGATGTTGGTTATGTTCTTTAAAATCATTAAAGCCTTCAGACCAGGATATCTGAAGGACCTCTCTCCACACAAGTCTGCCTGCCCTCTTTGTACACTGTTGGGGCCCTGCTCCGTTTTCCCCCTCCTTCTGAAGTCCATGGATGTGTGTATTTGTGTGTACATACTTGTGACAGGGCCTTTTTGGTTGTGGCCCCCAGGTTTTGGAACACCCTTCCTCTGGAGACCTGTTTGGCCCCCTCATTGGTGTGTTATCATCACCTAGTGAGGACTTTTTCAGAAGTCTATGAAAAGAAGCAAGCATTCTGTGAGCTTATATGCTCTTATCTGTATCTCTGTTTCCTGTTTTTTTTGTACCTCGCTTGTTTGATTTTTGAATTGTGATTGTATGTGTGTGCATGTGTGAGTTTATTATTATATTTATAAAATGTTGTGAATTGCCTTAGGAGCCTCCTCAGAGGTGGAAAGGTGGGATATAAATTCTTAGATAGCTGAAGTATCACATACATGGATAGTATTATCAAACTAGCAAACAAGAATAGTTATTCGGGAGTGGGCAAGGGAGTCCTCTTGGTGGTTTTTTTTTTTGGGGGGGGGGAATCATGTATTCCAGAATTCCTCTTTTGCCCCAAGAAACAAAGATGACAGGCCTTCGCTTCAGCTTAGGAAAGGCAGGATATAAATTCATTATTATTATTATTATTGAGAAGGCAGAGGTGATTGAGAGATAGATATGTATGTGCTACAACTCCAGGAAAGAAAAGGGCAAACACGAGAAAGAGAAGGCGACCCACCCAGGTAAAAGACATTTGTCTCTCTTCCCCGCCCCAAGGAGATTCCAGACGTTACGCAAGTCTCACGAGAAAGACCGGGAGAAAAGCAGCAGCCTCAGAAAGGCCCAGGCCCGGGCGGCGAGTACCTGGATGCCAACGCAGTGCCAGTCTCCGGTAGACTCGTTTCAACTCTTCATCGGTCGCGTCGCGTTTCACTCCCAGCACTTCGTAGTGACACTTCATCTTAGGGGCCTTCTTGGGATTCAGCGCCACTGGACAGGAAAGGCAGCACCAGGGGTCCCCGATTCGGCACCGTCCTTCGCAGGCGGCCCCCGCGTGTTGCGGACGGCAGCCGGCAACGGGAGGGGAGGGACCGGAAGAGCCATCGGGAAGCGTAAGCCACCTCCCACTGCCGGGTTGGAAGGCGGAACGAGGGGACCGACGTGGAATCCTGGGGCGTCTTCCAGGCGGGAGGTGACATAGCGGGGGCCCTTTGATGCACAACCTGAACGTTCCGAAGCCGCCGGCAGTCCTTTGATGCTGTGGAACGCTCGAAACGGGAACGTTCCAAGGCGAGGGCGGAGGGATAGCGACGCTCCGAGAGCGGAGAAGCCCTCCTTGGACACTGTAAAAAGGTGAACCATGTAGAGCAAGTGAGTGGCTTTGGTCTGAACTGGGAGAGACCGCACACACCCCACGCCCGTAAAACGCGGCCTGAAGTGTAGACATGTTAGCGCCCTTTGCAGGCTTGCAAGCGGTCCGGAGCGGTTAAAGAACGACCGTCCTCATCCATCCAGCTCTTTACCACAGAAATGAGAGGCGCTTCAGGGTCACTGGCGGATGTTGTTCCTGTCATGTGTACTTTGGCCTTTACTACAAGTTGTACAATAATGAATGGTGATGAGCTTATTTGGTCTTCTGTTAGCAGCTGGTGCAATATGACAACATAGAAGTAACGTCAGCGGCTCTATGCTACGTTTACACACAGTATAAGGCTATACGACTTAGAATTTTTCTTCTTCCAATGAACTAAACCTTTACCTTTCACTGAAAACAGTGTGGTGCGATAGTATGCAGGGCTTGAACTGTAGAAGCAGCACGTGCTCAAATTCCTAGTCATGAAACTCACTGGGTGACACTTCAAGCACTTGTCTACTCTCAGCCTCTCTCACAAGATTAAGGTAAAATGGGCTAATTTCATCTACACATCATCTGAGCTCTTTGAAAAAAATTTGCACACACACATCCTTATGTAATACAATATGCAGTTTATTTGTAATCTGGGAATTGCTGCACCAGTTTCTCTGCTTTCATACAGACACAGCTGCAGCAATTCCACATCACAAAGTTAGTGCAGCATTGAGAGGTGAAAATATACATGTCAGATCAACCTTCATATTCAGATACTTAACCCCCCCCCCAAAAAAAGAGGAAGTTCCTTTGGAAACCAATGATGGTGAGGGGGCAAATTCTCACATCTTTATCATGCAATGAGGGTAAAGTCAAGTGACGATCTTCCTGCACAACATGTAAAATAATCACACCACAGTAGAAAAATAGATGTAATGTTCATCTCACCTTGTATACATACACCCATAATAGTTTTCAGCCGAGGTTAGCTGATCAGTGATCAGCTAACAGTGTTAATGCACAGGGCCTCTGAGGGAGGTTAAGGGGGTAAATTGTACCTGGGCCAAAAATGGGTTAAAAAGGGGGCCCAGGAGCAAAAAAGGGGGCCCAGGAGCAAAAAAAAAGCAGGGCCCAGAAGCCAAATTTACATGAATGGAAGGGGCCCAAAAGAAACTTTGTACCCCCTGATAAAATTCCTGAGTGGCCCTGTTAATGAAAAATGAATCTAGTTCTTATGTGATCCAAACTGAAACACCAGAATATCATTGCAACTCAAAGTAAATATACAAAGTGCCTTAGTAGGTAGAATGCTGCACTTAAGATGTACACCTCCAAGATGCTAAAATTCTCCCTCAGCCTGGATAGCCCCTAGACTCACCACTTCTTAATTTTAGGCAGCAGTCATACCCAAATGTACTCAGGAGAAAGTTACATGGCAGTCAGTGGGATTTATACATATAGCAATATGATCAGGTTAGCCATAGCTCTGTAAAATGGGCACACTGACCTATACTGAGGTTATAAAGCATTCCATATAGGCTAATACTGCAAGTGTAGACTAAGTGTAACTGAACTCACTATTGTTTCTGAACAAAGAGGTACTGGGTTGCACGGCTACAAACCTGTACTCCTGTACAAACCTGTATTCCTGTACATGTACTAGGAATAATGGTTGCTAATGATCAAGGGAGCTGCAGGTCTAAAAAAAATGGGAAACACTGGCATAGAGTACAGGGCACCCCCCCCAGTATCCGTGGGGATCCGTTCTAGGCCCCCCTGCGGATACCAGAGAACTGCAAATAGGGGCAAATGTGCCCTCCACAGCCCATGCACCCCACCAGCCATTATTTCACCTTAGGAGCTGGTGTGTGTCTTTTAAACAAATGCTATAAGCAGCATGCTGCTGCTTATAGTGCTGAAGCCGACAATGCTAAAGAGGCTCAGCCAAAGAACAGGAACTGGAACTGAATCCAAGACAGGAAGCAGGAACTGATAAGTGAATCCGAGGATACTGGGGTGGCCCTGTATACAGTTCTGCATAAACATGCATAGTAGGATTATTCTGTGAACAATGCTATATAAACTGATTCGAGGCTCAAAGCTGCCGGAAAGTGAAAGACAGCATGCAAAAGAGTAGCATAGAAAACTGTGAACATGTGTCGATAGTACCTGAAAATCTAACCCTGCATATTGTCAGTCCTTTCCTATAACTGCAGCAGAATTATTCTAAACAAACAAACATTGGTTTAATTTATGCATCTTAGAGAATTCAGCTTTTTCTACTGCAGAATTTCCTTTTGAACATGGGGCATACACAGCACTACGGCATTAGCTCTGGAGAAATCAAGGGCAGCCTCTCCAATTTCCCAGCATAGGAAACAGGTTATACATCACTGTTACCCTTTTCAGGCATTTCCTGGCCTGAGTGCATCAAGGATATTCTGCCCCTGCTCTCTCACGTCCAGTGTTGTTATGCAGAGACACACTGTTGCAGGGAGATACTCCCCAGGATTTGAACTGTGGAATCATTTACAGGCATCTACAGTGTTTCTGTCACAAGAACACTCTCCACATTCAGCGTTTGCCTCTGCCCAAGTGTTGTAGATCAGGGGTCTGCAACCTCTTGCAACATAAGGGCCAGATGTTTGGCGATGACATCATCGCTGAACCTACGGGTTGCTGACTCGGCTTGGGAGGCCAAACCTCCCGGCCATTTTGCAGAGCACTGGACAGGCAATAGCAGAGGCGCCTGCCCAGCCTCACAGAGTCCCAGTGCTGCTGCCGCTTCCTGGGTAAAGGTCCCACCCCATCAGTCTGCAATGGCCTCGAGACTGAGCGGGATGACTTGGGCTGGCAGGCCGGATCCAGCCCACAGGCCGTAGGTTGCCGACCCCTGTTCTACCGGTAGTTTATCACTAAATTTGTTTTCTAAATGGTCAAGGAAAGTAGACCAGGGAAAGCTTGCTAATCCATTTAATTATAATAAATGAACACCACAAAAACTGGTTTGGAAAATATTAAAGTTGTTTTTAAAAACAAAAATTGATGGCACACAGTTTTAAAAAGTAACTGTATGCCGATTAGTTACAGAAGCGTAGCACAGGCTAGTTGAATGTCTCAATTTTAATTTTCTTTCCTTTTCTGTACGCCAGTACGGCCAAGTTTTCTTTTCAGCTTCCTCTCTCGTTGATGTAGTTTGTTTTTCTTTTTCAAGTTAATTTTTGGCTCTGGCCTCTCCAGTTCTATGTTCACTGGCTTTTCTTCAGCTGGTGTTTCAAAAACATGCTCTGTGGGATCTTCAGGAAGAAGCTCCTTCTCCTCCTTTCTCTTCAGTTTCTGTAGCTCTTTCACTTGTTGCTTTTCTTTGAATTTAGCAGCTGTGGCCAGTCTTATTGCCCGCCGATGCTGAAACCAGAAAAGTGAAAGTCACGTGAGTGCACAGAAATCAACGTTTTTGTGCTGCTGCAGGAGACCAAAAGCACTGACTTCTATCCTACCACCAAAATCAATTGGATATTTTCATTGGTCAACACCAACCAACTCAATGTTAAACGTTAGCAGCTTTGTAAATGGTTTTGCCTATAAACCAGTTACGTGACTGGGGGCCCAATCCTATCCAACTTTCCAGCACCGATGCAGTTGCAATGCAGCCCTCGAGGTAAGGGAACAAACATTCTCTTACCTTGAGAAGGTCTCCATGGTTACCACCACAGGATGCATCGAGCACCCCGTTGGCATGGCTACGCTGGAACATTGGATAGGATTGGGCCCTCAGTGGTGGATGCCATAATCTGCTATATAAGGCAAAACATGGGTAGGATCCGCTAAAAGGGTCCCTGCAGCATCACATATTGTGGCATTGCAAAGGGGCATCAAGATGCTGCAGCTGCACTGTACTATGTCATACAGATGTTATTGGGTGGGAAAGTTTATATATTGCAGTATTTACCGTATTGGTCTGAGTATAAGACTCACTTTTTTCTCCTAATTTAAGTTTTTAAACTAGGGGTGCGTCTTATAATCAGGCTGTTGCAATTTAATGCCAGTGATTTAATTAAATTTTTTTAATAGCAACAAACTTTAAGGGTGCGTCTTATAATCAGGTGCGTCTTATACTCGGGACAATACGGTATATACTGCCTTTTTCTCATAGACTCAAGGCGGTTTAAATACAACATAACCCGTTATAATGCTTTAGCCCCGAGACTGTGAAACAGATCACAGAATACTGATTAATGAGAATGTACACTGATGCAGAATTCACCCCTGGAGAGAAAGAGTAATAGACTATTAGTAATTTTTAGTTTTGCCCTCAAGAATGACATTTTAGCCAATTAGCTAAAATGAGACAGGACAAAGCAGTTGTATTACCATATTTGGAGACTGGTAATGCGGGTTCTCATATAGAGTTTGTCCTCCAAAGCTGCCCTGGAAGATCTTGATAAGGTTTAAGACAAAGCGAGGTCCAATTTCGACAAGAGCCAAATCTTCTTCTACGATCTGCAACAGAACAAATGTTTATCATTTGATGTTTCAATAAAACTACATTACAATAAAATACTTTTAAGTGCATGTGAGGGGTGGTTTGGATGGTCTGCTCCCCATGCAGTTACATTGCAGCAGGAGGGGCAGCAAGACATGAGCGTTCTGTTTATTTGGAGGGAAAGGGTGGCTTATAAAGCATTTAAATAAGTAACATGTGCCATTTCCCTCACTGCATGGCTGGCAGACAATATCCTCTGAACTAGCTCCTTGTGTATTACTATCAGCACTTCTGATACTACTGTAGTACTACAGTACTAGTACTGTACTCTGATGCACTACCTACTACTGAAGGTTTGTTAACTAGTGCACCCAGAATTGACAGCCCAATTCTAACCAACTTTCCAGCGCTGATGCAGCCGTACCAACAGGGCGCACACTGCGTTTTGTGTTGTGGGGGCAGTCACGGAGGCCTTTTCAAGGTGAGGGAACATTTGTTCCCTTACCTCGGGGCTGCACTGCGGCTGCACCGGCGCTGGAAAGTTGATTAGGATTGCGCTGCGAGTCACCTAAAATTGGAGCATTCAAGTCATCCATAGGCACAGTCCTATATCAGGCACTCCTATATCTGACACTTCACTGGCCAATCTGGTTCTAGCAAATTTCTGCATTCAATTCTTGATGCAATATCTTTTTATGTTAAACTCTTAAACCACTGGTGAATTACTTTCAAAATGGCATATGTTCAGAGATTATTTCTTAGAGCTCACTTTTGCAAGCCATTAACAAAACTCGAGCTTTTTTGTTACATCAGACATAATCAGGAAGGAATTTAAAAGTTAACTCAAAGGCTAATTTGTGCCAGAGCAAAGAGGTTCAAACCACTTTATTTACATCTCATTTTTCAGTTTTGAATGCTATATACAGATCCCAGAATGTGCAGGCAAGTTACACTTGTTGACTATATGGTGCAAGCAAAGGCAACAAACCTGGTAGTTCCGAAACCAAATCCTGTGATCCATTATGGTGAACGTGAAGACATGATCTACAAAAGGTTGGCTCTTAGGATGATAGTGTGGAGTACTAAAAATCTGGTAGAGGGGGAAAAAGTATACTTATTTTAGCAACTGAGATGACAAAAAGTTTAATAGAACACATGGATAGACCGTACATAGCCCCACACTTTCCCTTTTCAATCCATTCAATGATTAAACCAAAACTGTACTCTTGGTGAGTGGCAAGTCCAATTTTTTGTGAAGTGGCAGCACTATCTTTGGACACTTTGGTGTGGTAATGACAGCTTGGGGATCAGCATTGCACAAACACCCTTAAGATCATCTAGTCCCATGTCTAGACCCTTGAGATCATCTAATACAGTGATTCCCAACCTGGGAGTCGGGACCCCCAAGAGGGTCACGAAGTGGTTTCTGGGGGGGTCACGGGATGTTGGCTGGATGGCCACACCTAAGATGGTGGCTCACTCCTTCCGCCCCCTCACTGTAGAGAAAAAAGTGTCTGGTGTTCTCTTGGGGCTTGTTTACTCAATTTGTGTTACTTTCTGCTTGCCTTTTAGCATCTCTGTTAATATTAGCTTACTTCCCCCCCCCCCCGGGGCTGCTTATGAGTATAAAAATGTGATTTATTTTTAAAAGTGTGATTTATTAAACAGTGTAACTTGTTAAACACAATGACATCACTTCCTGCATTGCTGACCCCCCCCTTTAGGGGGGTTCCAACAGACTGTCATTCTAAAAAAGGGGGTCCCCGGTTTAAAAAGGTTGGGAATCACTGAACTAGTAGTCCATAGCCTGGCATTCTTGGTTTCTATCATAGCACAGCTGTACCTTTTGCACCAACAGGCTCATTCTACAGTACAGTGGCATCAAAAGGGCGAGTGCTGGCATCACTCCCTTGGATTACAATGACATCAAAGCTTGGACACGGCAAGGTCAATTTAATTTGAATTTGAGTCCCAAACTTTCATCTCTGGTCGGATTCTAAAGCTGGCAGTTCATGCTCCAGTTCATGGACGCTTGTATCAGCTGTTTGCTCTTGTTATTCTGATGAAGCCACAAGTACTTACGTGGCAAAACGTCAATTGTTTTTCAATGTTTTAATAAACCTGTCACCTCTCTTAAACGACCTATTTCCCGGAATATGGAAGTGTTTAACTCAGTAATCTACACTAGTCGTGAAAACCTCAAATCATATATTTCATCTTTCTGTTCCTATACTCAGTTAAGATCCAAGTCTTGCAAAGTCTTCTACTTAATTATTAGCCTGTAGTTGAGCTTGACGCATGAACACAAGATCTTGGCAGAACTGGGGACATCATAACACAATGAATTGAGCATGACTGGCTCAGTGCTACACATGTTGGCTGGCATTGGCATTCTTGTTGCACAGAGGACTCAAGGGGAGAATACAAACCAATCCTCTGCTGTTTTCAGCTTGAAAAGCAGCACCAAGGCTTGCGAGAGGAGACAGGTAGTTAATAAAGTTGATTGCTATATGCCCCCATGCCTCTCTCCATCCCTTCCAACAATCGCTGGAAAAAGGTAACTTCACCCATAACCTCCTTGAGTCTGATCCTAGCAAAGAAAGTGATGCTGGTTCAAGACATGAGACTAGATCAGTAGTTCCTAAACTAGGAGGTGTGGCTCCCTGGGGAGACGCGGAAACCAGTCAAGGGAGCTGCTGCATATTGAATCCTGTCGCATAACAGTGTAATGCCAACTGGCAAGTATCAATGTAATGGGGAGCTGCAGCAAAAGGTTGCCAATGGTCAAGGGAGCCGCAGGTCGAAAATGTTTGGGAAACACTGGACTAGATGATCTCAAGGGTGTTTGTGCAATACTGATCACAGGACCCCAAGCTGTCCTTACTACACCAAGGTGCCCAAAGATAGTGCTGCCACTTCAGAAAAAATATTACTATTAAATAGGAAAAACGGATGATAGAAAAGACATATCCTAACCTGAATAAACAGTTCTTTTAGCACAGCATACTGTGGCTCCCGATCAAATGCCTGTGAGGAAAAAAAAAACAGAATTTAAAAAAAACAAAGAGGCATCAACACTACGACAAATGAAGATGTCAGGTAACGTGCAAATCTGTACTTGCCGGATCAAAAGACAGAAGGGGTCGGGAGCCTCTCAAACAGTTCCCAGTCATCTTCAGCTCTGCCAGTGTATGGACTGCAATGATATTTGAGTTGTTATTTCAAGTCAGAAGTTTCTTGTTCAACCAATTAAATCATCATAAAACTCTCTTCAAATAGTAGAATAAAAACAGAAGGCGGCTACAACCAATTACTGTTTGTAGTTGCAACACCTCTGGATATTAAGCAGTTACAGCATTTGGCTTTGCAAACTAGTTTTGAAAAGAGTCAGAAAAACCTAACAGCAACAACACACACATGGTCAGTTCTGCAAACTTACTATTCTGTACTAAAAACTTGGCTGATGGTCCTTGAGGTGCATTTGAAAACCTGAATAGGGACAATGGAGAGTGTTAGAAAAATGTAATTCCACCATTTATTGGCGTTACTAATACTGCAATATTTCATTCACATGACGATGTACGTTAAATGGGCTCATTTCATTGGGGTAAATGGGACTTAGCACAACATCACATCTACCAAGAGAGGGCCACAAAGTTGCAATAAAGGACTCAGCCGATTAATGAGAATGAGTAGGAACTGCCCCCCCCCCCCAATCAGATGGCC
The DNA here is from genome assembly GCA_026170595.1 of Plestiodon gilberti rubricaudatus. NCBI lineage: Eukaryota > Metazoa > Chordata > Lepidosauria > Squamata > Scincidae > Plestiodon > Plestiodon gilberti. Next base: position 17,068,304 of record JANXHW010000002.1, on the reverse strand, counting down.
AAGAAACTCCAGTGCTCCTTTTTAGTTTTAAAGCCCTTCGTGGCTCTTTAAGATTAAGTGGAAGGAGAGAATGCCAGTCCAGTAAGCAAGCTCTAGAAAGCCATATGTAGGTTTCTCTCATTCTTTGGGGAAGGAAGAAAAGAACAGTCCTGTACACAATCTACAAAACTTGGGACTCTTTCAAATCAGGACAGAATCCTAAAATACTGTCTGTTAAACAATCTTCCTTGCCCTTTTCCAGGAACGTGGGTGGCCCCCACAGCACCTCCTCTGACCTCAGATGGTGTGGCAGGGAGATGGCAATGTTGTTCTAAAGGGAAAAGCAGTACAGTGCATTGGAATATCAAGGTACGAGTGCGGGGAGGGATGTGCATGGCAGAAAAGGATTCAGATGATGGGGCACAGGGGACATTTTATTTATTTGTACATCTCTCCATAAACTATTGAAGTATATTTCTCACCACATATAAAGATCCTGCTTCTTCTTTGCTTCAAAATATATACATTTATTGCAATTTTTCATTTCACAGACCTGTATGAAGCAAGAAAACTAATTTCACTGGTGTTAAGACAAAACTCTGATTTAGCCTGAAGACTCACAAGCTCCTTTAAAAAAAACAAAAAACAGTTCAGATGTTAATGGGCAAACCATAGTTTGGTGTTAAGTTACTGGCTTTGGGCTCTTCCACACCTTCCTTCCATTCCCTCCTCCTCTTGCATTCTCCCACACTTCCTCTATCATGGCAAACCAATTTCCCAGTTTAGATGCAACACTAGGCTTACCAGATCGCCAACCGGGACGGAGCGCATCGCGTTCTGGCCCCCCCGCGCCTCACCCCTTAAGGGCAGGGCGCTCTGTCCCGGTCGGCGATCTGGTAAGCCTATGCAACACTAAACTATGGTTTTCCTTGTAAGGGAGGAAATTCGAGCATACAAGGGAAAGGGAGAAGCCCAAGATTTGCTTATGTAAAATCAAACCATAGTTTGGCATTACATGTGAACAGAACCTTAGTTTCCACTGTTTAATATGGGAAGATGCAGATCATATATGCTCTTCAAGGCAACACAAAAGTTTATTATTGCTGTATCGAGGAAGCAATCATATTAAGATCCAGTGTGGCACAGTGAAAAATATTGTGACTGAAAAGATCTGGGTTCCAATCCCTGATTGACCATAAAGCACTGGGTTGTCTTGGGTCAGTCATTCACTTTCAGCCTAATCTTCCTCACAGGGTTGTTGCAAGGATAAAATGGGCTTTAGCCTCAACTGTGCCGCCCTGAACTCCTTGAAAGAAGAGCAGAACAAAAATGTGGTAAGTAAAGTACCAATTCAAGCTATTAGAACCATACCCCAAAACACAAAGCCTATATTCTATAAAATTCTGTATTCTGAATTATTAGAAGAATGCATTAAGTAGCTCAAAGAGCTTTCTGCCTTCCTGGAAGATTTCCAAAGTAAAAATAAATCATAAGTTACCTCATTAATTACAAACAGCTTGTCTTTCCTGTCCATTTTTGTGTCTGGAAAATATAAGCGTGTACTAAATTAACATATCATTTTGTTTAATGACTACATAATTAATATGACCTTGAGGTGAAATATCATCTGCCTATTGTAAATTCCACTGAAATTGAAAATAAGCCAGTTTGTCTAAGCCAGGGGGTCAAACATACAGCCCCTAGCAGCTCTTTATCTGGCCCATGTGATAATTGGGCTCTCCTAGCACCACCCTTTCAGCAGCGCCACTTCTCCTGAGGCTCTGGGAAGGAGAGATGGTAAGGGCCTCAGAAGGTAAGGAATAAGGCTACAGGGTAAGGGGCAGACCAAGGAGATGAAAGGAAGATGCTGCTGAGGTGCTTGGAGAGCCCAATTATCACACGGGCTGCCCTTTTAGCAGTGCTGCTTCTGCTGAGGTGTCGCTTCATAGAGCACCTCTCAGCTGCTGAGCTGCAAAGTGACAACTCAGCAGAAGTGGCACTGCTGAAAGGGCAGCCAGTGTGATAATTGGGCTCTTCCACAGCTTGAAAATATGATCAAGATTTGCATATTTTCTATTCTGTAATTTGCAGCTAATGAGTTCCTACATGAGAACTAAATGCTTATTTCTGGCCATCAACTGCTTAATGATGTCATTTCCTGCTTAAGTATGTCACTTCTAGCCCTCAGCAGGCACCATGAATATTAGTCAGACCGCTGTATGAAACAAGTTTGAAACCCTTGGTCTAAGCAAAGGACAGCAACGTGTCTTATAATAATACTATATTATAAACACAACTGTCAAAAGTCAGATACTAGCATCATTTGATAAGCTAATTAATGGGTTTACATTTAAGTTCTGAGAGTGGAAATAATAATGAGCTTGTTACAACAGCACAGAGAAGGTGAACATGCGAATCAGTAAAATGAGAATATACCTGATTTAGAATGGGGCATCAGCATTCGTAAGTCTTTCATTAGATGCCTTGTCCTAAAATTTATTCCTCTGGAAGAGAAAATAAGCACCCTCTCTTTGTTTTTCCATTTGCCCTGGAAAACAGAATGTTTAATGCAAAAAGGGTGAACAGCACTTCAATGGGTTTAATGACTTGGGCAAGTGTCAGCCTCAGCTGGGATAATTTGTTGTATTTGTGCTTATAAACAAGAAACCATTTTATCTTAGACAGAGGGGGGAAAGGTACTCTTCTCCACAAAAGTATGGCTACAAAAAACCTGCAAGCGAGGCCTCAACTTGCTCATCATTAGAGACCTCAAAGGTTACTTTAGTTTAAAAAGACAATTACTTAAATAGAGTCACAGCTCACTTCACAATTACTTAAATAGAGTCACAGCTCAACCCTGGAAGCTATTTTCAATGTTAAAGCTCAATCTGGGAACACATAAAATAATAACAGCGCAATCCTGCCTAAGTATCCAGCGGGCGACCCAGGCCGCCTACCGGATCCTATTTCCCGTTCCAGGATCGGCCTGGAGGTCTACTCAGGGGAAGGGGACCGGTGTAATATGGGGAGGCCCCAATGGGCCTCCTCAGATTTCCACCAGCTATTCAGCTGGTGCAAGTCCACGGAGGCCGTGTAATGGTTGTGCCGGCCCAGGAACGGGGATATGGCAGCCACCATCCCCACCACCCCTGGGCCGGCTCAGCCAATGGCCCCCCTAAGGGGGCCCCCTTCCTCACCACCCAGACCGTGCCCACCAATACTGCACTTACCGTCTCCAGCAACCGCAGGACAATCCGGTGGTGGAGTGAGGGTGGCCGGCCCCTGCTTTACGGCTTTGTGCCGTAAAGTTCAAATGTGCTTTACGGCATGTTTGTGATGGCTTCGAATGGCAGAGCACTTGCTCCGTCGTTCATGACTTCCGATGGATTGCACTCTAAAGGCAGAGCTACACTACAGGCAGAGGCTCTGCCTCCGCCTCCGCACTGGAAGCGGGGCAGTGTCTTCCAGCCTGTTGTCCCGCCTTCTTAAGAAAGCGCAGCTGTGATTGGCTATTGAGCTCCGCAGTGTTTCCTTTCGAATAAGCATGACTGGGCTGGCTCCCTCTCCAAATGCAGCAATTCAAACCTCAGTTCCTAGTAGGTCCGACTGAGTGCCGTGGGACTTACTTCCGAGTAAACACATCTGGGGTCGTGTTGGGCAACAGGAGGGGCCAGATAAATTTTATAGGGGAAGAAATGTTCGTAGTGAATGTTACCTCCAAGGTGATTGGTGGTTGTTCAGATTAGCATGCAGCCACCCTCACCTCCCCTCTCCTACGATTGGCAGGCTGCAGTAGCTCCGCGAACCACCCCCTAGCTCTGCGTGCCCGCTCCCTGAAAAATAGGATTCCAGCTTGAGGTACGCGCCAGCCGTGCGGAGGTCGCAGCGGCTCCGCCTGCTTCAAAAATCAGGTCAGAAGCTCCGCGACGCGTGTAATGTAGCTCCGGCTTAAAAGTGGCTCTGAACAAACTGCAGAGGGAGTCATTTTCCTCAGTGCGAAGAACAAGAGTCTGCCCGCCAACATCTCCAAGTTTAACAAGCAAAGTTTCTTTGTCCAAGGATGCAATTTCCAGGTAGTTATGAGCTCTGGCATGTCTTTTTCAAAGAGCTAACCATGACTCTTTAGGTATCCTCACAAAGAAAAATACAGCAATTGGATTTGCTGTTAAACAAGAAATTCTCTCCCAAAAAAGCTAGCCTCTCAAGGAAAGAACTGCTTCACATATAAAGCAGCTCAATCTACTTGCTCATTCGAGAGCATAAAGGTTCTGTCTTTCCAGATAGAGCCAACATGGTGTAATAGTCAGGGTGTCAGACAAAAATCAAAGAGAACCAGGTTCAAATCCCCATTTAGCTATAATGTTCACTTGATGACCCTGGTGTAGTCACACTCAGAAGGTTATTGTGGGGATAAAAAGGGCAAGAAAATCCCACACAACACCCTAAACGTTTTGGAGGGAGAACAGGATAAGAAAGTAAATACTAAACTTCAGTATTGACACTGGAAATGGCCCCTTGGCACCTCCATACCCCCTTATGGTGCATTTGGCACTATCACTGGCACAGGTACTGATGGCTGGTCAGCCAGTCAGATGAGTTCACAGCCAGTGCCTAACCTGACTGATCTGCTGCTGCCACCCCAGAGCAGTTATTCATGTGAACAGAACAGATGGGTGTGCAAATGTAAATGGGTGGAGGATCCTGGAGATGCCTACTAGTGCCAGGTTGTTAGGTGCCCTGGGCAAAATCCAATACTGGAGCCTGCACCCCCTGCCCACCACTGCCCCGAGTACTGACAGTTCAACAGTCAGCTGGGTCGGGTGGCTCTTCTAACGGGCATGGGCCCTTGACCAGTGCCCAACCGAACACCACCTCTCTGATAAATAATTATATCAGGCTTCTTAAACAAGTCAAAGCAGCTTTATGCATTCTCGGAAATACTCTGCACGTGCTCGGAGGCACTTTGTTCGGCTCTGCCAAAAGGAGCGCCTTTTCCAGGACCAGCCAGAATCTACTCTAACTACAGCTCAAAGCGGCTCCCCGCGCAGCCCCCACCTGCGAGACCGGGGGAGGCACGTAGTGTTCATCCTGCCCTGCGCTGGTCACGGAGAGCGGCCCTTTCGCCTCGTCCGCCGCCGCGTCCTCCTTCCTTCCCACGGTCCTCTTAGCACGTTTTCTCTTGGGACCTGCCGTCCCGGCTCCACGCTGCCGCTTCTTAGCCGCCACCATGTTGAGCGGAAACACACGAGTAAGAACCACTTTCGTCGCGAAACGGAAGTCGCTTTCGGCGTCCCTCGCCTCTCTATGGTTTTCAGAGCCGACGGAAGCAGCGACAACCGGAAGTTCGGTTTTGCGCGCCGCTCTAGTCAGTTTGCACGCGCGAAGAAGAGGAGGGGGAGTTGACTGTTACGACGTGTCATAAAGCAGTTGAGTCTGTCTGCTGGTGGGGTTCTCGGTAATTGGCCTTCCTTTTCAGGCAGGAATGACACGTTTTTCGTTGTTTAGGTGTGTACAGAAGAACTTCCAGTTTTGTTTCCCCGGTTGGGCTCGTTACTACCAGCTCGCGATAGCAGGTGGAAATTCAACAAGTGACATGCAGGTTTTCATGGCTTTTTACAATTTGCAAAGAGACACAGTTTATGGGTTTTCCAGCCATGTGTATTTTCAAATTGAAGAATTAAAAATAGAAATTGAAGATTTCTCAAACTTGCCTGAAGAAATTCCTTACTTTACCGCCAGCGCTGTCAAAGGATTAACAGGGCGTCCGTTTTCAACAAGTGTTGCTGCTCTCAAACTGCTGTGCTGGAGAAGTCTGCATTTGTTGAATTTCTGTCTGTTGTGCTGCTATTAAATTGCGTTATCTGGGGGGGGGGGAATGGAGAGAGGGAGGGAGACCCTTGTGTTTTTTAAGGGTGCACAGCCTGTTGTACAGCCTGATTATATGTGCACACTTACTGGGCATAATGAATCCCACTATGTACGTTTAATAGGGTGCACTCTAGGTAGGTGCACATAGGATTATGTATGGAATTCTCTCCCCCAGGAATTAAAAACTCCCTCCCTGGAGACCTTCCAGCGGAGCCTCAATATACCTTTTTATTTAGGATGGTTTTGATTGCTGACATGATGGACTGGCATTTTTAATGAATTTTCTATTTTAATCAGTTATGTGATCCATACCCTTGCCATTGGGGTCTGTCTGCTTTTGTGCTATAGTAAAGAAAGTTAGATATACAGTGCAGTCCTATCCAACTTACACCACCGGTGTAACCAGCGGTGCAGCGAGAACGGAAGGCCCCAGAATGGAAAGGGGATTCAAATCCCCTCCAAAGGGGTATTCAAAGGGAATTTAAATCTCCCTTCCCCCGCTGGTTACACCGGTGGTGTAAATTGGATAGGATTGTGCTGTTAGGCACGGAACTGTCTAAGGCCGCAATGCTGTACACACTTGGGATCCCCATTGAACTCAATGGGCCTTACTTCTGAGTAGACATGCATAGAATTGTGCTGTAAGTTTCTTGGCTTGTCTTAGCTAAAACTACATCCTTATGACCAGCAATCTCAAAATATCTTGTTTAGAGAATTCTATAATTGCATTCATGATTCTGTATAGAAAGTTCATCCTTGTATTAATGTTACTATTGGTAGTTCAGATTAACACAAATGCATTGGACTTCCACAGATCACCTTCTTTGGGAATTGCTGGATCCTGTATTTCTGCTCTTACAGGAGGGATTGTGGAGTGAAAGATCAAAGTCATGCCCCTGTCCACACAAGCTGAAACGGAGGAAGAGCAATACATTTTGGTTGCCAGTCTTGACAATGTTAGAAACCTCTCCAATATCCTGAAAGCAATCCATTTTAGAGACCATGCATCCTGTTTTGCAACTACAAATGGACTCAAGGTCACAGTCGAAAATGCAAAGTGTCTGCAGGCAAATGCTTTCATTCAGGTTAGATGGTAACATTTTCCTTTAGTTGTACTGAGAGATGGAGTTCAGGCAAAAAAAATAATAATCAGTATATAGTATAACCTATGAAACTCCCTTAGGAAATGGCAGTGTTCTGGCTCACTAAAAGAATCTTGCTGTGATTTCTAAGCATGTCCCATTGCCAGCGCAGAACATTTCAGCTGGTGCTGGAGGTGACTAAGCCCTGTGCCTCCAAACTGGTTTACTGTAATTCCATTGATGTGAAGTGTAGCTCTACTCTAAACAGGTTACAATACTTCTCTGTAAGTTTGAAGATACTTTGAAGACAGGCAGTTGTCCTGATCCAATTGGGGGCAAGGGGAGAAGTGATTCCAGCTCGTGTAGATACTCTCCATTAATTTCAAAGGTGGGAAATTTAATGGTAGTGTACCTGTGTAAACAGAGCTGTGAGTGGGGAAGCTGCTAACACAAGAGCTCAGTGTCCAGACTAAAGTGGTTAGCTGAGCATGGAGGAGTGGGGCACGTGTTTGCAAAACACCCCAGAAGTCAGGGACAGATTCTGTGCCTTGCACGTTCCCTCGGATCAACACCATTGCCATTGTCTATTATTATTATTATTATTATTAACAGTATTTATATACCGCTTTTCAACAAAAAAATCACAAAGTGGTTTACACTTTCTAGTATGTTGCTGCTTGCTACCACCCCTTTTGTGAAAAATAAAACCTCAAAGTACTGGGGAAACATGGAAAAGTACTGAAAAATCTTGGAATAAAACATTCAGGTTGAGAACATAAATAATAATGTTACATGTCTATTCTTCCCTTCCTTCAAAGACATCAGAGCCTCATAAAACATTCTCATCTGCCTCCCTTTTCTGCTATGCAGGTTAGATTACTTATTCCAAGGGAGAAATTTAGCTGTCAGGATTGGTGCAGAGTATTACTCTCCTTGCCAGCACTAGTAGCTGCCATTGTTTCTCAGCTCTGTTTCTCAGCTCAGCACTAATGTTGCTCACTTTGGCTCTGATCTGGGGCAGACCCTACAGTTAGTGCCTGGCAGTAAGGGAGAAGGATCCCTCTCTCTGCTGTAGTAACTCTTCCTTGCATTCTGATTACACAGGCAACAAAGTTCATTTTCTGATAGGGGATCATGGATAACGGATTTTCTTTCCCATAACTCTTAAATTCTGGTACAGGGAATTTGGAGGGTATGGAGTCATGCCACATGCATAATGCAGAGTTAAGAAACCTTTCCTGAGATGAAATACCACAATGCCAACAATGAAAACACCCACTTCTTCAGCAGCGCCTTTCCTAACTGCCATAGCCTCACATTTTCTCCACCTTCTGCTACATTAGTGGTCCCCACCTGAGCCTTACTACTTTGTAAAGCTCTGTTCTCTTCATTTTTGCCCTGTCAAACTAATTTGGATACTAAGGACACATCTACATTGCCAGTTTAATTGTCGTGACTCCACCACAATGAATGTTGGCAATTGGTGTTTTGTGAAGATGCTTTTATCTCATCTTCTTGTCTTCGGTTTCCTGTCTTTCTCCATTTTCAGGCAGGAATTTTCCAAGAATTTGTGGTACAAGAAGAATCTGTGATGTTCAGAATCAATCTGTCTGTTCTTTTAGACTGTTTGACTATCTTTGGTACAAGTTCTTTGCCAGGTATTGCCTAACAGTATAAGTTTTTATAGACTTGTCAGAACGCAATAACGTACAGTACTCCCCCCCATATCCGCTAGGGATATGTTCCAGGCCCCTCCGTGGATACTTGAAACCATGGATAAGAGTGAACACCCCCTCCATGGTTTCCTGAGGGGCCCCCGCCCTGCCTCCCCTTGCCCCCCCAGCTCTTATTTTTCTTTCAGCAAGCTTTGTTTCTTCCTTAAAACAGAAGCAGCCTCCATTGTAGGCAAGTAGAACAAGACTAAGTCCTAGAGAGGCTCTGCAAGGTTTTTGTTAACCTTGCAGAGCCTCTCTAGGACTTATTCTACTTGCCTGCAATAAGCAGCCAGAGGCTGCTTCTCCTGTTTGTTTAAGGAAGAAATGAAGCTTACTGGGAAAAAAGTAAAAGGCTTGGGGGGGGGGTCCCCGTGATCCGTGGATAACTGAAACCGTGGATAGCGAATCTGTGAATATGGGGGCCCACCTGTATTGAAGCCTGCTCATTCAATATGTCAGTCTCAGTTTGTTCTCTGTAGACAAGGTCACATGAATATTTAAGAGTTACAAAATTGTGGATTCAAACAAAGCTTGAAACCTCTGTGACATGTACTTTTTTAAATAAGTTACTTGAAACCTGATTTGTAGCATCCGTTAAATGAGTTGGTCAAGAGTGAGCATTTGACCGTTTTAGAACTGCAGTATTGCAGATTACCCTCTTAATGAGTTATTAATGAGTCCTTTCCCTTATTTCAGGAACTCAAACTGCCTTTCGAATGTGCTACCAGGGTTATGGTTACCCTGTGACGCTTTTCCTGGAGGAAGGGGGTGTGGTGACCGTATGTAAAATCAACACCCAGGAACCTGAAGAGATCCTTGACTTTGACTTCTGTAGCACAAATGTTGTGAACAAAATTATTCTGCAATCTGAGGGGCTCCGGGAGGCCTTTTCTGAATTGGATATGACCAGTGAGGTGCTTCAGATCATCATGTCTCCAGACAAGCCTTATCTCAGGTACAGAGAGAATGTTCCTGATTTGGGTAATTATGGCTTGGAAAATTGTAACCGCAGTTTGAAGCACTTAGTACAAGTTTCTAGCAAAAATGTATTGGTCTTTAAGGTGGGGCGTTTCTCAGTAGTCAAACACATGCGTCACCTGCAAAATGTTACAGGTTCAGTTCCTGGGCTGTGCAGAGAAGGATGTTCACTCTGCATGGTTTTAAAGTGGGAAACTATGCATGTTTTCTCAGCATGACATCCTACTGAATCAAATGAAGCTTATTCCCAAATATACTCACTTGCTTGGAACTGGGCTCCGTTGAACACCGTGAAACGTACTGCTGAGGAAACATGGGTAAGATCAGGCTGCACGGCTCTTAAAACACTCAGCATCTATAGTGTTTCATGCAGTTGCTATAAAGTGACTTTTCCAATAACTTACCAATTTAAAACAGCAGATTCTGATGATTTTGGTAATCTTCCAAAAACAAAAAGAATTGTATACATGGAATAAGTTGTTAAGGTTTAGTAACTTTGGGCCTAATCCTGTGCAACTTTCTAGCACTGATGCAGCCTCAATGCAGCCCCAAGGTAAGGGAACAAATGTTCCCTCACCTTGAGTAGGCCTCCATGACTGCCCCACCACCACAGGATGCAGCTCATGCCCTATTGGCACGGCTGCATCAGCACTGGAAGGTTGGATAGGATTGGGCCCTTTGTCATGTTATCTATTCTTTCATATTTTTTTTACTTTCCATTGCTGTATTTGACTTTCCATTGCCTTCCCCCCCCCCACCCCTCCTTTTTCAGATTGTCTACTTTTGGGAATGCAGGAAGTGCCCATCTTGACTACCCCAAGGACTCAGACCTCATTGAAGCTTTTCACTGTAACCAGACCCAGACAAACAGGTAATCGTGAGCATTCACTATACTTTCCTAGTAGTCCCATCGCCATGTGACATGACTGGTCCCATTTTCTTATCATTGAGTTCAAATAGCTGTCACTTGACTGTGGTTTATTTGTATTAACCAGACGACATGCGCTCGGCTTGGAAAGGTTTTCTGTATTGTTACCTACAGAGGGGTGTTGATCACTTGTGGAGAAAATGATTATTGGAATCTGTCTAGGTGCACCTTTTGATCGTCCTAGCAGATGACTGGCGCTGTTGTTTGACCGTGCTGATCATGTGAGGTCCTTGGACCTGTGGGGACCAGTGGGGGGATACAGCTTTTTGCTGCACTCCCAGTTTCTGGGATGGGGCCATGTTGCTGTTGATGCATTGTGAGAGGGGGCACTCCAAACATTTTTCTAAAAGTGCTTTTTTCCATAAGTTAATCTTTGCCAGTCAATTGGAGTCCAATAATTGATGTTACCAGCCATAGTTACATTTATTACAATGTATCATGTTTTCTTATTTACAGATATAAGATCTCATTACTTAAGCCATCTATTAAAGCACTCGCTTTATCTTGCAAAGTATCTATTCGGACAGATAACCGAGGCTTTCTCTCGCTGCAGTACATGATCAGAAATGAAGATGGACAGATCTGCTTTGTAGAATACTACTGTTGCCCTGATGAGGACGTTACTGAAGCAGAGATATAGCTGTCAGATACAGACTGTTCTTGTTTCTTTCCCTCTTCATTAAACACACACACACACACAGCCATCAAGAATATCCAGTTGTGAATGGAAGGAAACCACAAAAGACCCAAGATCCCATCCACTTTTCTTTTTTGAGGACAAAATGGAACAAGTCTTCCTCGCCTCTGTTCAAGACACAAAATCTGCAAAGTTTGAGAATACACCATAGTTTTTGGCCTTTTTACAGAGCATAATAAGTGTCATCAGATGTGGTGATGTTTTTGTGGCTAGAAATGCAAAGTGACCTTGCCGTCTTTCAGTGCAAGCAGTCAGTATTCTATGGCAGCGGTCCCCAACCTTTTTTGCACCAGGGACCAGTTATCTTGTTAAAAAAAATGTCCACGGACCGGGGGGCGTAGGTGGTAGTGGGGGGGGGGCAAAATTACACCCTCCCGTGCAGAGGTGTCATTAGGGGTGGGGGGCCATGGGGGGGAGTAAGAATACTGTTGCAAAAAAACACAAACCCCCTCCCGCTGGATGCTCAAAAGCAGCTGGGTGGTGGTGGTGCACTCCGGCGAAAGCAGCCGTGTGTGTGTGTGTGTGTGTGTGTGCGTGCGTGCGTGCGTGGAAGAATATTGCGTGCGTTTGTTTGTGCACTCCCCCCCCCCGGTGGAGGCCGGCCACCCAGCCGTGTCCTTCCTGGCTGGCCAGCGGTAGGAAAACGATGTTGGAGAGGCTGCGCCTGCGCAAACGTGTTGCAGCCTCTCTGGCCAGCCAGCGAGACTAAGGGAGCTCAAGGCCAGAAGCCTTGAATGCCCCTTTGCCCCAGAAATAGCTGTAACAAAAAGCATCTCTCAGTGCACAATTCTGGATTATTCTGACAACAGCAGCCTATAGACCGCTTACCTCCCATCTTCATGAATACTACTGCAAATTTCAAATGTTCTTACTGTTTGGTGGGCATCTCTCTCACTCTACAATAAGTATGCAATAGAAATTAAAACTAAAATTTACTTTTCTGAGCAGAAATCTACAGGTGCTGCAAATATGGTATCTGTGTTGCATATCAGGGATATCTTGTCCAGGCTCCAGTGACTTGTCAAGCATTTGCCTAGCAATCTAGGATTACGAATGCGGTGGCACCTCCTCTCCCTTTGGCTTCATATGTCTGGTCTCTTCAAGTACAGCAGGAGACCTGTAGGAAGGAAATTAAAAAAATGTGGTTTTTCTTGGACATTTTTTTCACACTTAAGCAACAACAATAATTATGCTTCTCCATTCATATTGTTGCACCAGCTGGATACTGTGGTGTGTGTAATGACTGACCCATTGTGATGTAGCTCTTTAACATTCCCTCTGCACTGCTACTGAATCTAGAGCCCCAATTCAACAACGATCCTGGGCAGGTAGTAATACTGTACTTAACAACTAATGGCCCTGACTGCACATCCCTATTTGCATTAGAAGACTTTCAGACTGGATGAGCACCACTACATCGATGAGGTTTTGGATCCACATCAGCAACATGAACAGAGGCTGTGAACTTGTCTCTCTCTTGCTTGACTGGGGGTGGTATAGATTGACGAAAGGTTCTGCCTGCCCAATCAGCCAGCCTGGAAGATCTGAGAAGGAATGAATGTGATTGATGTGGATATGTCTCAGACACACTGGATTCCTGTTCAATCCCCTTTCAAACTTCCACATCCAATCAGTTAAGTCTAGACAATCTATTATCTGATTTTACTCATCCATGACTATAGCCTAATGTTTTTTTAATGAGAAAACTTACTTCAGCACATCCAGGAGCTTTTGTATCTCTTTAGTTTTCCTATGTCGGGGCCCGTAAATAACCACCTGGATCTGCACACACTGCACAGATGGAAAATGAAAAAGTGGATTGTTTGTTGTTTCACTCCAATGTAAAAATAAGTTGGCATCCTCTACCTGTGTGTGTCTTGAGGAAGGGTGGTGGAATCCATCCCAAGAACTATTGTGTTTTACAAGAAATTTTCCCTGCTCATGGATGGGGGGATAGAAGCAGAAAGCACACAACTGTGGGGTACTGTGGGGCACACAACCACTCAGGTATTGGGAAGGAATTGTAGGGAAGAGTTGGCACCTACAACAATGCCTGAGATTTGTAAAATGCTCATGTAAACCGCTGTACTTTAATTGCACACCTACTAGGAGTAGCATGAATAGCATTGCACACCTACTAGGAGTAGCATGAATAGCATAACAGCCACTGATGCAGCTGAGGGGAGGCGGTGGAGCCCACCGCCCCAGACAGCAGGAGTTGCATGGGGGGGGGGTCACATGTCCAGATTCCTCCAATGTGATGCTATTGGGGCCGATAGACATTAACCAATGCTGATCCCAAGAAGGTCATCCTCATGTGTCACTTCCTTAAGAGCAATTCATTTGGGTGGCATAAGTACTTTGTAGGTAAGTTTAAGAAAGTTGTACTAATTTGCCTACAACGCCAGCATTGCAGAATGTCTCCCAGCTTTCAAGGCATACCAGTACTTTCATCAAACGGTGCATGCTGCATACTGCTGAGCCTTCCCACCAGCAAGCTGACGCAACAAGAAATGCTGAGGTATTTCATTTGCACAGTGTGTATACATGGTAGTAGTGGCGTCGGGGTGCGGACTGCACCGGGTGGCACTCTCGGGAGGAGTGACACCACTAGTGGCCAAAGTTGTGGAAACCTTTTGGAAAATTTGTATTTATGGAATAATACCATAAAATTATATATCATTGGAAAGGTAATGCAGGATGTAATGAGATAAAGCGTGTTGAATTATCTGTATTCGATATGGCCAAATAACTGGAAAAGAAAAACACAACTACCTTATGTAACAAAATGAATTTCCTTACCTCAGAACTGACAAATGAGACTGATTGTTCCGAGAGCCAATGAGGTGTTCTTACGATACAGCTTGGAACCAATAAGGCGCTGTATGAATCAGCTCGCATTTCTGCATATCAGAGCTAATACTAGAACTCTTGTTCAGTTGTGTGAGTGTCATCAAAGTTGGCCACTGGTGGTTGTTTTTTGTTACTGATTTGTGCTGTTGTCAATGGGGGTGACACCATGAGTTACCGCACCAGGTGAAACCAACCCTAGTGACACCACATGGGTGACACCATAAGCTCTCGCATCGTGTGTGGCAAACAAGGAGAGACTGAACACAATCCTAGACCAGCTGTTTAGTCAAAGGACAAGTACCAGCTCTACTAGATCCTGTTATCTGATGCAGACACTATGGTGAAGGGGGATTTGTGTGTACAGGTGACTCTAGCCTGTTCCACTAACCAAAAACGTGCACAAGACTGGTTTCCATCAAAAGGCAAAGGTGATAATTTGAATGACTAGTCCTGCACAGGGACTTATGCCTTGAAAACAGATGAATGCATGATACCTGCCTCCTAGGGAGGATGTCCACTTTTTAAAAGAGCTGCCAGAATTTACATTCACAAAGTCAACACAGAACATAGTAATAATCACCTTGCTGAACAACCGATAAGCTTCCTTCATCTTCTCCTCTGCTAGGCAGATGCAGCCCATTATATAAAATCTTTCAGCCGCTTTTTCATTAAAATCACTGCAGGGATCCAAATGAAATTGAAATGACTCTTTGAGTAAGTCATAGGCTTCCTGGAAATGAAAAAAAAAAGTGAGTGAACAAGTTTTCTGTGAGGGGTTCCCTTTAGATTCATTAGGCTATAATCAAAGAAAGTTTTCTATGACTAACTTCAGCCAGTTTAAATGGGACTCACAGCACAATCCTGTGTAAGATTCACTGGCCGCACTAAACAGCCTGCACGGCATCCTAAGTAGGATATGGCCAGTGCCAGTGGAGCTGGGGCACACCTTGGGAGAAAGGGACATTTGTCCTTTTCCCCCGGTGTAAGCCCCAGCAACCCCAATGGGCCTCCTCAGATGTGTGTCAGCTGTTTTGCTGGTGCACATCTGAGGGGCTGGTGTAAGGCCGGCCAGGCCCAGGACGGGGGACAGGATTTGGTGGAGTGTGCTGTCGATAATCCCTCCCCCATCCTTGGCCCAGTGGGCCAATCACCCCCTCCCCTGCCACCCCGGCCCTCCCTCCCTACACCCTCCCACCACTTACCTGTGTAACTTACCTGTGTCCGGCAACACAGCCTCCGGCCCCGGGCTGAGTGGCGCCTCTCCGCCAGCGCCACTTACTCTCCAGGTGTCAAACGTGCCTTATGGCACATTTACGACACCCAGCACCAGCGGAGCAGCAGCTCCACCGGCGTTACTCTACGCTGGATTGGGCTGTTAGTCATAACTAACTTACTTTGACTATAACCTATTTGTTTTTTGAAGAAAGAAACTAGTTCTCTCCTGGATGAAAGGCACCTGTTTCTGGAGTGATTTAAGGGGACTGGGGAAAAGGGCATTGGGCCAAAATTTTAATTCACTCATGGCAGGAAAACATCTTAGACCAGCCTTGGTAGGGAGAGCGGATATAGTAGGCACCAGCTGATCGGTGAAGTCACTAATATAAAAGCAGTACACAAAGAGAGACACATACTTAGGACTGTGCTGGGTGCGGGTATTTCCCTGTGTTGTTTCTGGACCTTGTGAATTACCTGCTCACTGTCTTGAAAGTAAACCCTAGACTCCAGGCTGCCCTACTCTCCCTTCTTTGGCTGAAGAAATCCAGAGGCGGGTCTGTAGTTGAAGCCCTGTCAGGGCATGTAAACCAGCAACACCTGTGTGCAACCTGAATTCAGGAGTCAAGGCTCAACACACACACACACACACACACACACACACACACACACACACCCTTTTGCATGGCTGTAAGTGTCATAGCTGCATTTAATTGGCTTAGGGTTATTTGTTAATAAACGTTGCACACAGCAACTTGTATAAGGCAGATCTGTCATTACCTCTCTTTTCCCTGCACGTATAAGCCATTTACTGAAATCTTTTAGGGCATCAATCGTCCAAGGATGATCTGCCCCCAGTGTCGCTTTGTAAGCTGCAAGACTCTCTCTGAAATACGTTTCAGCATCCTCTAGAAAACAAGCACAGAAGAGGTTCTGTATGAAACGCATTATTTACTTCATCTTTGGTCATCCATCCTAAAGAAAGAAGGAATTCCCTACCTGTGAATCTCCTGTTCTGGGAGAGGAAGGGGGGGACATTCGGAACAGAATGGGTTAATCCCTCCAACGTCAGAGGCAGAATCGGTAGAGCTGAGTTGACTCCTCCTCCTTGGCTCGTTGCCACCCAGTCCGATACTGCAGAGAGAAGCACCAGGAGGCATCCCCTCGAGACCATGCTGTCGTCTTGGCACCAGAAACCACCAGGCTCCGCCGACCGGAGAAGGAAAGTCAACTAGAAGGACAAGGACCAGAGCTCGGAGAGAAAGTAGAAAGTTAGCCGGTAATTAACACCCACCGGATAAGCTAACTAGTGTTCAGCTAAAGAACAATATAGAACTCAAGGTAAAACACCAGAACACCAAAAACAAATCGAACGAACAGTAACCCGGGGCGGGACGAATGTCCCCCCCTTCCTCTCCCAGAACAGGAGATTCACAGGTAGGGAATTCCTTCTTTCTCTGGAGGAGGAAGGGGGGGCCATTCGGAACAGAATGGGATATACCAGAGCCATAATATCCCTGGGCGGGTTAAATCGTTGCCCCTGAACTGACCACTTGCTGCAACACCCTTTTACCAAACAAAGAATCCGCAGCAGAACGTTGATCAATTTTGTAATGTTTCAGAAAGGTGTTAGGGGTAGCCCATGTGGCCGACTTACAAATATCAATGAGGGAAGACGAACCATCAAAGACCGCCGAAGCGGCTGCCCCCCGAATTGAATGTGGCAAGATGCCAGCTGGAGGTTCTCGACCCAGGACCCGGTATGCCTCCTGAATTGCCAGACGCAGCCATTTAGCTATTAGAGACGCTGAAGCCTTTTTTCCCATAGCCATACCCCGAAAAACCAGGAACAAGGCCTCTGTTTTCCGGAAAGACTCAGTACGATGTAAATAAAACCGTAGAGCTCTCCGTACATCCAGGGAATGCCACTCTACCTCCCTGGGATGCGACGGATTAGGGCAAAACGTAGGAAGAACAATCTCCTGAGAGCGGTGGAACACCGAGTTAATCTTGGGGATGAAAGACGGATCGAGTCGCAGAACCACTTTGTCTTTCTGAAAGACCATGAGTTTATCGTTGATCGACAAAGCTCCCAATTCGGAAACCCGCCTGGCCGACGTCACCGCCACCAAAAATGCCGTCTTAAGAGAGAGATGTAATAGGGACGCTTGGGCCAATGGTTCGAAAGGTGCCTTCATCAGGGCCTTGAGGACTAACGGAAGGTCCCATGTGGGGAATCTGTGCACCACCGGGGGGTTAATTAGCGCTGCGCCCTTCAGAAAACGCCGAACGTGAGGGTGGTCTAGAACGGACCCCCGGCCTACGGCACCCAGAACACTCTTTAGCGCGGATACTTGGCGACGCAAGGTGTTAGTGCTAAGGCCGAGCTTTAGTCCCTCCTGGAGGAACTCCAGCGCTTGGGGACGTTTAGACTTCAGAGGGTCAATATCCCGAGAGACACACCACACGGAGAACCGCCTCCAGGTAGCGGAATAGATCTTCTTGGTCGAGTTGCGCCTGGAGGCCAACAAGGTCGTTAGCACCGTGTCCGAATACCCGCATTTGGCTAGTTCTTGCCGTTCAATTTCCACGCCGTTAAGTGGAACGCTTTGGGTTGAGGATGAACCACCGGACCCTGGAACAAGAGGTCCTCCCCTGCCGGAAGCAACCAAGGCTCGGTCGTTGCTAGTTGTACGATGTCGGAGAACCAAGACCTCCTTGGCCAGCGAGGTGCTATGAGTATGACCTCCGCCTTCAGATCCCTTACGCGCTTCAGGACCCGTGGTAGAAGAGCGATGGGAGGAAAGGCGTATAGAAGTCCCGGGGGCCAGGGACTCCGCAGGGCGTCTACTCTCTCCTCCCCTTGTCCCTGTCTCCTGGCGTAGAATCTTGGTACTTGCGCATTCGAGCGAGAGGCAAACAGATCCACAACGGGAGTCCCGAACCGCCTCATGACCTGGTTGAACACTACAGGGTTCAGCTGCCACTCGGTCTCGGAAAGACTCTGACGACTTAACCAGTCGGCTGTGAGATTTTCTGTTCCGGCGAGATGTTCGGCCTTGATTGATAAGAGATTCTGCTCCGCCCAAGCGAGCAGCTCCCCCGCCTCTCTCGCCAGACTGTCCGACCTCGTTCCTCCTTGCCGATTTATGAAGGCCTTTGCCGTCATGTTGTCGGTCTTGACCAGTACCGAGTGAGACTGCACTTGAGCTTGGAAGTGAAGTAGAGCCAACTTGATTGCACGCAGCTCTAGGAAGTTGATGCTGCACCTCGATTCCAGGGGAGACCATTTCCCCTGCGTGAATGAATGACCCATGTGCGCCCCCCAGCCCAGCAGACTGGCATCTGTGGTAAGGACTAGGGGTTCTGGCAGGTCCAATCTGGACGCCGATGACAGACGACCGGGAGTCAGCCACCAATCCACGCTGGTCAAAAACTCCCGTGTCAGTTGGACAAGCCTCGTCCGCTTCCTTTCTATCAGCCTTGAATAGGGACGC
The DNA here is from genome assembly GCA_026170595.1 of Plestiodon gilberti rubricaudatus. Taxonomy (NCBI): domain Eukaryota; kingdom Metazoa; phylum Chordata; class Lepidosauria; order Squamata; family Scincidae; genus Plestiodon; species Plestiodon gilberti. The sequence continues at coordinate 17,049,495 of JANXHW010000002.1, read as the reverse complement.
AGAAGCCGTTGGATGGGGCGGGTGTGAAATCTGGCCCACTGAATAACGTCCTGGCACGACACCATCATTCCCTGGAGTTTGGCCAGGAAGAGTAAATCCATCGCTGTTTGTGACCTCGTCCGACACAGGAGCACCCGAAGGTGTTGTTGCCGTTCCGTGGAGAGGGAAACGGACAGATCCCTGGTGTTGAAGATCAGTCCCAAGTGCGTCATCACCTGAGACGGAATCAACGAGCTCTTGGTCATATTGACCACAAAACCGTGTCGTTGAAGACAAAGCACGGTCAGGTGAACATCCCGTTCCGCCGACTCCCATGACCTGGACCTGATGAGGATGTCGTCCAAGTAGGGGATCACCGACAGCCCCTGTAGTCTTAGCCATGCCAGGGGTCCCGCTAACGTCTTCGTGAACACGCGAGGAGCCGATTTGAGGCCGAAAGGCAAAGCCCGGAACTGCCTGTGGATCTTCCCGTAAGAGAAACGTAGAAACTGACGATGACTGGGAAGAATAGGAATATGCAAATAGGCCTCGGATAAATCGATTGACGTGAGGAAATCCCCTTTCCTGAGACTCGCAGCGATGGTACGCCAAGTCTCCATCTTGAATCTTTTTCGTGCCATGAAAAGATTCAGCCACTTCAGATCCAGAATCGGTCTGAGGTCCCCATTTTTCTTCTCCACTAGGAACAAGGTAGAGTAAACTCCCTTCCTCTGCTGAGAAAGTGGGACCGACTCTATGGCCCGAATGGACGATAAGTGTGAGATCGCTGTTAGCATCTGGTGGTGTTTGATGTGGTCCCTGGAACGTGGTACTTTCCAGAACCTTGTCGAGGGGATCCTGAGCAACTCCAGCGAGTACCCCCTTGAGACGGTATCCAAAATCCATTTGTCCGAGGTCGTGTTTTGCCAAAAAGACGCGAAAGAAAGTAGACGTCCGCCAATAGGGACGGAAGCGTCCGGCGATGCGGCGTCACGCGTTGCGCTGGTTTCGGAAAGGTTTGCGTGCAGGCTCTCCCTGGTTGTTTCCGGATCTGTTCTTCGGGAAAACCCTTGACTTGTTCCATCTGTTAGGTCTACTGGGTTCCCTAGCACGGCTTGGGATAGGGTAGGGTCGAAAGGACTGAGTCTTAGTCTTGGCCGGTTCTTTGATGATGGATGGGAGAACCCTCCTTTTCTCCTTGTTTTCAATCAGTAGCGGTTCCAAGGCCTCCCCAAACAGCTTGTTCCCTTTAAAGGGTACAGCCACCAGACGGTTCTGAGATCCCGAATCAACGCTCCAGTTCCTGATCCAAACATTTCTCCTGGCCACAACGTTAGAGGCGAGGGCTCTGGCGTTTAGTTGTAAAGAATCAAAGGATGAATCAGCCGTAAAAGCCACGGCCAAGGAGACCTTCTTCAGGGTATTCTTCGCTTTTTTGGAGAGACCCGGTTCCGATTTGAGTAGATCCTCCAACCAGAGGAAAGCTGCCCGTGCGAAAATAGAATTAGAGGCGGACGCCCTTAAAGCCTGGGAGGTAGCCTCAAAATTCTTCTTAAGGGAGATTTCAATCCTCTTATCACCAGAATCCTTCGGACCCCCCTCCCCTTCCGAAGGGATCACAGCCGAGGAGGAGAGCGCCGCGACTGGAGCGTCAATAGAAGGAACCTTCAAACGCTCCATCACGTTTTCAGGAAGAGAATACAATTTATTAACTAATTTAGCGCTATGCCTAGACTTGATAGGAGTCTTCCATTCCGAGTCAAGGGCAGCCTGGAAAGACGCCGGAAAGGGAATCGTAACGGGCGAGGAGGGCCCTTGAGGAAAAATGCCCTTGGGCATCATGGACTCGCCAGAGGGAGGCACAGAAGGTTCCGTTGAAGCAAGATTTAGTGCAGAAGAGACTTTAAAGACCATACGTTGAAATAATTCAGCAGGAAAAAGTCTATCAGGATTGTTATCTCTTTCTGTTCCCTCGTCCCCCGAGAGCTCCCCCTCCTCCCTGTCAGACTCCCCTGCAGAAGACGGAGTAGAACTCAAATAGGAAGCCATAGCCCTCTTAGGTTTAGGCAGAGGCTGAGAAGCCAGGGAGCCACTGGGAGAACCAGGTTCCCTGCCTCTAGCAGGCAGTTTGGAAGAAGGCGGAGAACGATCTGAGCTCCCATAGTGAGAGTGAGAGACAGACTCTCTAGACCTGGACCTCCGGGAGCGTTTGCGTTTTTTATGGGACTTGCGATCCCCAAAGGACTTTACTGCACTCTCTACAGCCGCCCTCACCATGCTCTGCAGATGGGCTTGCAGAGCTGGATCAATTTGCGGGGCGCAGAGAACCGAGGAACCACCGCTGTCGCCCTTGGAATTAGCCTCCTGTCCCTTTTTGTCCCCCATGGTTGCTTACCGCACCGGAGAGAAGCAAGCTGAAGCGCTGGGAGAAGCGTGAAGCCCGCGAAGTCACGTGAGTCGTCGGGCCGACGCTGGCTGAAGCGGCCCGCCCGTCCGCGATCCGAGCGCTGAAGTAGAAGCGCCGACGATCCCGGGGTCCCAGAAAACCAGGCAAGGTCTCCCGCCGAGAGATGGCTTAGCTGCGGCAGGGAGAAGAGCCTCACAGACAACGGCGGCGCCGCCCAGAGGGTGCGCGCTCGTCCGTTGGGCCGCACGAATCCTCTCAGCCAACCGACGCTACGAAAGGCTGAGGTAAAATAGCGCGGGCTCTCAAAGGCCTGAGGCGCCGAGAAGCCCGCGAATCTGCTCTCCCTCGATGACTCCAACCTAACTAGTAAAACGGGAGCGGGTCGGGAGGGGGCAGCGGGGGCAGGTTAGAAGGATAGGAAAGAAGAAGGAATAAAAGCTGGTCCAAATATCCAAATCGCTTTAAAGCACAAAACTACCGATCTATCTCTATCAGAGGCAGAATCGGACTGGGTGGCAACGAGCCAAGGAGGAGGAGTCAACTCAGCTCTACCGATTCTGCCTCTGACGTTGGAGGGATTAACCCATTCTGTTCCGAATGGCCCCCCCTTCCTCCTCCAGAGAACAAACCATTTACTCTCCAGTTCAGGGAGCTATTTCAAAACACAAGCAGCTTGACATATACATCAGGGGGGGGCCTGTTGACCGTGCTGCCATTGGCGGAAGTGAGGGGGATGGCGGCGCGGAGTATGGCCTTCTCGGCGGTGGCGCCTCAATTGTGGAATTCCCTCCCCTTGGAATTAAGAACGACTCCCTCTTTAGAGGCCTTTCGGCGGGGCCTTAAGACGTTTTTATTCAGGACTGCTTTTAATGTCTGACATGGTGGACTGACCTTTTAACAAATGGTTTTAATATATGTAAATGCTGGTGACCCACTGGGGTTGTTTATTTTTAATCTTAAGTGTTTTAATTAATTATTTTAATGTGTTTAATTAATTGTTTTAATGTGTTTATATGTATTTTAATATGTTGTAAGCCGCCTTGAGTGCCCTCGGGAGAAAGGCGGGCTACAAATTCCTTAAATAAATAAAATAAAAAATAAATATACGTTGAATTTATTTATCTTGCCCTAAACAACAGAAAGCTAAATTCTAGCTCTGTGTACATCTGTTTATCATCATCTGTAAAACTGCTCACAGGAACGAGAGGAGCCAACTCTCAGTGGCAGAGCACATCCATTGCATGTTGCAGAAGCCCAGTTAATCAACATCCACTGCATGTTGCAGAAGCCCAGTTAATCAACATCCACTGCATGTTGCAGAAGCCCAGTTAATCAACACTTATGGAGGTCACAGACAGGGCCTGTCTCATCGTTCAGGCTGCGGGTGGACAGTTCTGGAAACATCATGTTGACCAGCTATGTGGTGTGGATGCACTTATACAAATAACCCCTCCCTTGAAGCTTCTCCAATCACCAATCCACAAACATCAAAACAGACCCAGCCTGTTCCCACCAAAGGGCTAAGCTCCATCAGCCTCAAAAAGCAGAAATCCCATTGATTCACCTTGTGAAGAATTAAAGGCATTCAGTCTGCTGAACCCAGTGGCTTCCTATAATGGGGGGAGCTGGTGCCCTGCACCCCAGGCGCAAGTGGGCGTGGTGCTTCCAGGGGGCACGGCAGCCGAGCTCGGGGCTGCGCGGCGCAGCGGCGGAGACCGGCTGCCGCACCCCCCTGGAAGCAGCGCACCCACTCGGCGCGTCACCGGCTTCCAGAGGCTCCGCTCCGAGGCCAGGACAAGCCCTCCTCAGAGCGACCGCCCAGTTTGGCGGTCCAGGGCCTTCTGAGAAGGCCCAACGCAGCCCGTTTGCCCTCAGAAAGGTTCTGCGCATGCGCAAAAAAATGAATAAAAGCCGCGTCGACGCGTTGGGCCTTCTCAGAAAGCCCTGGACCGCCGAAGTGGCCGGTTGCTCTGAGGACTTGTCCCAGCCTCGGAGCAGAGCCTCCGGAAGCCGGTGACGCGCCGAGTGGGCGCGCTGCTTCCGGGGGGCGCGGCAGCCGGGCTCAACGTTGCGACGGGGGCGCTCCAACCCCCGCCCCCTCCCGGCGCCGGGAGGGCTCGCAACGCCACTGGCTGAACCCCCTGTCAAGCCACGTCCTGCTATGGGAAGTCCAAAGTGGGTGCAAAGTCACTCTCTAGTCTACATTCATTCTTGACTAGCAATTCCTTCTTGACTAGAGAATGAATGCTGGGAAGGCAACTGGGGCCCAGACTCTCTCCAAATTGAAGCTGTTCTACTGCACAGCAAAATCTGAGAATACATAGTCAAGTGTCAGAAATATTGAAGACTACACAATAAAAGAAGTAAGATAAAATAACCCCAATCCACGAGAACTTGCAAAAGAAAGTAAATATTTGTCCATGTGCCTTACCACTTACAAGTGACTTACCAGCATATTTTTCTTTTCCAGTTGCGGCATAAGCCTTACCCAGTAATAGTGCTATCGATGCAGCTTCAGTGCTGAACTTCTTGTGCACAGCTAGAGCAACAGAATAGGCCTGTCATAAAGAGATGGACAATGTGGAATACAGCAGCTGTCCTGTCTGGATGAATGTTTTTAATACCCTCCTCAAATATTTGTAGTAGATTCCCCCAAGAGCCACTGAGTGACTTGAAATGCTCATAGCCCTATAGTGAGGTGCCAAATTTAGCACAGGCTCAATGGCATAGCAGCAACTGCACTCAATGGCAATGCACTCAATGGATTTAGCACTCAATGGCATAGCAGCAACTGGGCAACATGCACCAGCGACGTGCGGTGCAGAGGAGGCAGGTGAGGCAGGCCCACCCCATCATGAAAAAAGCCACAGCCTAACCCTGAGATTGCACACGCACACCACCTGTTTAGTCGGGTACAAGTGGGTGGCGCGCACATGCAACCAAACGGTTAGGCTGCGGCTTTTTTCCGTGGGCTACGACGAGGCGGTTCTGCCTCACCTGCCACCCCCGCACTACACATCCCTGACACGCACAGGGTGCAACTTCATAGAAATGGCTGATTAGAAGGAATTATACACACACACCCATCAAGGGACATGATTGAGATGTATAAAATTATGCATGGGATGGAGAGAGTGGATAGAGAGAAGCAGCGGCGTCACTAGGGCGCGCGCCGCCCTAATGACCCCCGTGCCGCCCGACAGCCGGCCGGCGAGGATGTCTCCGGAGCCTCCGCTGCTGCTGGCACCGGAGACATCCTCTCTGGCCAGCTGTCTTGGGCAGGAGGAGGCCTCGGAGCGCCCGCCCTCGGCAGAGCTCCAAGGCCTTATAAGGTTTCGCGCATGCGCAGTACGTTTCTGAGGGCAAATTTTCCCTCAAACGTTCTGTGCATGCGCTAAACCTTCTAAATATGACGTCGCGCATCGGGCTTCCCTCAGAAGGCCTTGGAGCTCCGCCGAGAGCGGACGCTCCGAGGCCTCCTCCGAGGCGTCGCTGGAGCGCGGCGGGAAGGGCGGACCGCCTCCGCGCAATGCGCGGGTGCACGCGCGTGACCGCGCGTCACCCATTGCGCGCGTCACCCCCAGGCGGTCCGCCCTTCCCGCCGCACTCTAGCGACGCCTCTGGAGAGAAGTTCTTTTCCCTCTCACACAACACTAGAATTAGGGGACATCCACTCAAATTGAGTGGAGGGAGTATTAAAACAGACAAAAGAAAATATTTCTTTACCCAGCGTGTAATTGGTTTGTGGAACTCCTTGCCACAGGAGGTGGTGATGGCACCTGGCCTGGATGCCTTTAAAAGGGGATTGGACAGATTTATGGAGGAAACGTCCATCACAGGTTACAAGCCATAAGCAACCTCCTGGTTTTAGAAGTGGGTTTTCTCTGTGCCAGGTGCAAGGGAGTGTCAACGGGAAACAGCGTTATCTTGTTGTCTTGTGTGCTCCCTGAGGCATCTGGTGGGGCCACTGTGTGATACAGGAAGCTGGACTAGATGGGCCTTTGGCCTGATCCAGCAGGGCTCTTCTTATGTTCTAATTTCTTGGATAACAAAGTTAGGGTTTGCCAGAATCTGGCCCCAGTGTCCCCAGATCCTGATTGCACATTACTCCCCATGCATGAGAGTACATTGCTATCTACTGACCTAGATAGACCAGTGGTTTATATCTAGCTATAAGCCTAGACCTAAGCCAGCTATGACTGTCATTTTGAGTTAGTTTAAAACTCAAGCAGCCTGACAGCCCTATCATCCCAAAAACCAAAAGGTCAGTTTATGGTTCGCTGAGATTTTATGAAGTTCCTTACCTGCAATAAATATCCAATGGATTTTTCATTATTTTTCTTCACTTGTTCAGTTTGGGCTATTTTCTTATAAAGATTTATCAGTTCTGGAGCCATCTCTCCTTCAGTTGAAATTACAGCATTGATCGCCTTCTCAAAATGTCTGACTGCCAATTCTATCTTGTTTTGCTGCAAACTTGCCCTGGGGAAAAAAAATAATCAGATTTTCAACTCCAGAATTTTTATTCCCCAGAGTAGCTGTTGGTGAAATATAAAATCGATGTAGCAATAGTCCTGCTTTCCTTGAACGTAAAAGAGCATTTCCCATGCATTGCTCTTTGAATAATTACATTTTCAATGACTTTCATTAGGAAAAACAACATCAATTTGCACCCACACAAACACATTGATCCTCTCTGAATCAGACCATGATCCTCTTTCAGACTCCCAAGTTTTATCGGTTAAAATATTTATATTCTGCTTCTGCCTTTCTTTCCATCCCTCAAAAGGGACCTTCAAGGCAGCTAACAGACATCAGAAAACCATTACCTATAAAAGAATAAAAAACTACAAAACACAAAGCAGCAATAGTGATAATAAATCAAGAACAAATTGTAAATTGTCCAAAATGTCCTATGGAAGATGTGTTGGGACAATATTGCACAGAGAAAGGGAGACAGCTGAAGGTGGGGGGGGGGGGTTCATGGTGCAGCACAATGTTGTGCAGGTGCATAGCCTTGCGTTCAGTCCCTGCTTGCCAACAATGGGCTGACCTCCTCCCCCCCCATCCATGGTAGGCTACCAGGAATGTGTGGGATCAGCAGAAACGTAACTAGGATGAGGCGAGTGGGGCATGTGCCCTGGGTGCAAAAACAACACGGTCACAAAAATGTTAAAGGGTGGGGTAGCGTGGTCATCTGAGACCCAGAGAGTCAATTTCCACTTTTTATTTTACTATTGCCTCAATTCATTTTTTAAAATGTATTTTTTGCACTCGACGAGTCACGCCTAGCTGCCGCAATTTGCATCCAAGCGAGGCAGCTTAAGACCAGATATTTTAAGCCCCGCCCACCTCTTGAGACTGGCAGAAAGTGGCAGGTTTCAGCTTGTATTGCATTGAGAGTCATTCGTAGGCACTAAACTGATCACACATATTGGAAATACTCTGCACATACATTAGATATCATTGCAATAAATGAAATCTTTAAAAGATCATTTCCCCAATGACAAAATAGCAAACGACAACTACTGGTATAAAAACCAGAATACCAAACCTATTCTAAAGATGCGATTTAACGATTAACGTTGAAAATGTGTGCCATTTCAAATTAAAAGGAGAGGCGGGGCCACATTTTAAAGGTATTTTAATTCTGTGCTCTTTTTTTGCTTGCCCCAGGCACTAATTGCCCTAGTTACAGCACTGGGGATTAGCACGCTCCCAGATTCTGCACTGCAGGGTCAGAAGCTCATTCAATACAGTACTTGGCGCCATGCACCTGTGCCCTAGCTCAGGATCAAGCTATTAATTTTTTTTAATTTACCTGCCCAATGCTGCAATAAGGTCTTTCTCAGATACTTTGAGTTCAGAGGTCCTGCTCCGGTCTGGCCCCTGCAGTTCTTCCATAACCTTTTTAGCCTTCAGCAAATTATAATAGGATTCTTTGCCAGTAGAAAAGTCAAGGACAAAAACAGCAAGGCCAAACACATTGACATTTAAAACCCATTACACACACACACACACACACACACACACACACACACACACACACACGCAGAATGCTTGTCTGCTGCATCAGTCATTTTATCAGCCTTAAGCGGTAATACACAGGACTAGGCTCTTGCTGACCTGAATCAATGGCCAATCAGTTCAATAAATCCAGAGGCAATGCTGCTGTACTTACACGTGAGTATATGCTTGAGTGGCTGTATCTACATCACAGATGCTGGCTGGTTTGACTGCCCCAGTTTTTCGCAAGAAACTGTGTGTAATGTAGATTCGTAAACGCACTGAAATTTTTTAGTTATTTATTTCTACAGGACCATTTTGTTGTCCAAGTTGGAAAATCTAAATGGCACCCACACTTTTCAGTAATTAACTTAGGACACAGCTCTTGCACAAGCCCCAAAGCAATAAATGGGAACTGCAGAAGAGTACAACCATTCCTTTATGGTTCCTGTTCATTTCAATGATGCTTGTGCAGGAGAACTTTCCAGATACCCCTCATCTCCTGGATCAGCATCAGAAGCCCCCAGATAAAGCACCACTTGCCAAATGGATGACTCCAACCAAGGAATCGACGCATGTAGTGCCCTGTTGCGTGTGTGAATCTTGAATCACATCAAGAAGTCAAGTGTCTGGAATTCTGCATCCATGCACAAATCTCCCTCGAAGGAATTCTGTGCAATATGGAAGAGACAGGGTAGTTCCAAATGTTTATTTTCCAAAATACATATATCACATTTACAGTATATCCCTGCCTTTCCCCAAGGAGCTCAGAGCAGAATTTGAGCCTCACAACCACCTTTCCAAGTAGACTTACAGCCCAATCGTACAATCTAGATATGTCAGTGTATCTCCACGTATGCCAGTGCAACGACAGCTGCCACCAGATGGATGTGCCACTGACACCGGCGCAACGTTGGAAAAATGCCACGCCAACATAGCTCAGGCATAGTTTGGATGCCAGCACAACTCCGCCAGCAGAGTGGCCAATAACATGGGAGGGATGAGGAGGAGTCAACATACGCCATATCCTAACCCCGCTTCAGAAATTGCACACACCTCCGATGCTGGAAAAACGCTACACCAACAACAGAGCTGGTGTAGTGGTGTAGTGGTTTGGGAGTCGGACTTAGACCTGGAAGAACCAGGTTCAAATCCCCGCTCAGCCACGAAGCTTCCTGGGTGACCTTGGGCCAGTCACTATCTCTCAGCCCCACCTACCTCACAGGGTTGCTGTGAGGACAAAAAGGAGGGGGGGAAATATGTACACCACGCTGAGCTCCTTGGAGGAAGGGCGGTATAAAAATGTGAAAAATAAATAGATAAGAGTAACCCCATAAGGAACAACAGGGAAAGGAAAACAGCAGAAAATGGCACCTCCTGCCGCCCCCGCCCTGCCCACCTAGGTACAGTGGCATCAGCAGCAAAGTGGCTCCTAGCGGTTCTTGGCTTTTGCCCCTTTGCTACTGCTGCCACTGTGCCTCCTGTAGAAGGTGGCAGTGCTGTGGCATCCTTGTGTCATGTTGTATGTGTGTGATTGTGTGTGCTGTCCTTGAGGCATCTCCCCATGGCTGGGGGTGGTGCCTGTTGCTCATCCCTAGAAGCTGGCAGGGGTGTGCCCCCCCCCAGCATTGGCCACTCATTGGCCCTGCGTCTGCCCACATCCCCTGCTCAGTTTGCCCTGGTGGTGCTTCTCTAGCCACCACTGGCCTGCTGGGGTCCGTAGCACCTGGGGCGGCACTGACATCAGCAGTATTCCCACGGCTTGTATCACTGCAAGGGGGGTGACACAAGCTGCAGGGGATTGCAGAAGCTGCCGCTGCCACAACCGCTTTGCTCAATCGCAGCGGTGGCTCCTTGGAAGCCACAACTGTGATTGATCAAAGCACTTGTGGTGGCTTATGGCACCCATCCCTGTGGCTTGTGACCCCCCCCCACAGCAGCGACGGCCACCCACCACCACTGCGAGGGGGTGACACAAGCCGTGGGGTGTGAAGCTGCCACTGCTGCAACAACTTTGATCGTCGCTGCAATCGATGAAAGTGGTTGCAGCAGCAGCTTCTGGCAAGTGGACGCGAGAAGGCTGGTGCGTGGAGGGGCGCACGGAGGGGAGATGAGGAGGAGGGAAGTGCAGAGGCGGGTGGTGATCAGCTGCCCTTCGGTTTGGAGTGCAGCCGCTTTTTTCACGAAAAAGCAGCTGCACACCGAGCCAAAGGGCAGTCAATCACTGCCCACCTCCATGGTAATGTAGCTACCATGAAGTTGCAGCCCTGGCCCTTGTACTAGGTTGCCCCTGCCACTTCACACTAGCTATGCTACTGCTAGCCGCCAGTGTTGGGGCTGATTGGATGCGGTGATTGACCCTTGGACATCAGACTGAGGATGCACCAACATCATGCCAATGTCAGGAGGCCGCTCCATAGGTAACGGGCTGCGTCAATGTTCCATGGCCATGAGCCGTGTTACTGGGAAGGGCTGCAGCAGCATTGCTGTCCAGGACAGACTTGGCCTATATAGGCATTGTTGCGCCTGCTTCAGTGCACCATCAGTGTGGTGTTGCCAAGGACGAGCTTAAAATATGACAAGACATTGCATCAGCATCCATGAACCGTTGGTACAGCCTCCAAATAGGAGTGGGCCATAAGAGACTGACCTTTTCAAGGCCAACCATTGAGCTTCCATAGCCCAGCACAGACTTGCTTGGGTTTCTCACATCCAAATCCATCACTCTGGTTACTGCACTACAAGGATATTTTTTCTGCTTCAAATGTGCTACGCCCAAGGTATAGTAGATTGTCACAAGAGTGCTCAGAATCTCTCTCCTTTCCTCTGAGGATGCCGGAGGGGTACTTCCCCCTGAGAAGATGGTACATTTGGCTGAGTTTGCATGCTGCATAGCCTGAACAGGAAGACCTGGGGAAATTAATAAGATTACTTAAAAAGAGGACGCGAAGGAAGTGTGCACGGTCCCTAAAGTTCAACCAGACGTTTCCCTAAACAATTTATGGCGTTTGGGGAAGAAAATTATCCATAAAAGCTGTTGTGCCAGAATAGAACAATGATAGCTATTAGGAAATGCATATATGGAAAGAAAGAAAGAAAGAAAGAAAGAAAGAAAGAAAGAAAGAAAGAAAGAAAGAAAGAAAGAAAGAAAGAAAGAAAGAACACACCCATACAAGAACTCCATTCATACAAAACACCTTGGCCATTCAGGGAGAAGAATGCATCGTAGTTTTCACTTATATATCTTCAGGGGTTCTCAACCAGTGGTACTAGTACCACCAGTGGTACTTTGGCCGACCACTGGTGGTACTTGGACTGCCGGACCACCGGAACCATGCTCCAACATGGCGCTTTCGGAACCGCGTTTTCACTCCCAAGAAGGTCCTGACTTTGGCCAAGCCTCTCAGGAACGCTGAGAAGGGCCCTCCCACCCGCCCAGAGCCTCCTACCTACATTTTCTCGCCTCCAAAAACCTGAAAACCTGGAAGTAACTGGCCATGATGTCATCACCACCAGTCACTTCCAGCAGCAGAGTGTCACTGGAGGTGGTACGCGGCCGGGAAGGGATTGAGAACCCCTGTTCTAGCTGATGAAGCAATGTATACTCCCACCTCTTTCTCCAACAGAGGCTCATCAATACTAGTCATCAAAAGTATCCAGAGAAAAGACCAACAACTGCAAATTGAACATTTGCACATAAAGTCAGATTCTTCAGTAACATTTCATCTTCGAATGGCTCTGCCTCAGTAGACACACAGATTAGCTTCACTGAAGCAAACTGAAAAGGGCTACAGAAGGATATAGCTGCAAGAATATTCTTTATAACAATAGCAAACAGTGCTGCGGCACCTAAGAGTAACAGATTTATCATGGAGCGATTAAAAAAATGTGTTAGTTTGTAAAGCGTTACAACACCATGTGCCTTTTTTGCTGTGACAGATCAACAAGATAATTATCCATCTGTAGTTCACTGCGAAATCTCAAACTAGCCACAAGGTGGCAGCATGTTCTTAGTTGCTTTTCCCCAGGTTACAAGAAACTTGTATCATTTTTACATAGGATACTTAAAAGTGCCTTTGAGCCTCTCCATATTATTTTTGTACAACTATAGAGGGCCTTTGTGAAGGGGGAATTCACAACGGAGAGAATTCACAGGGAGAGAGCAAATCATAGAACAGAGAAAACAGTAGGTCATTGCCGAGTGTTTGTCTTTTTTGTTTAAATGTGTTTGTTTAAATTTGTCTTTTTGCATTTTGCATTAAGTGTTTGTTTAAATTTGTCTTTTTGCATTTTGCCACTTTGCATTTTGCACATGATAGAGGAAAGTGAAGGGTAAAAATATCTTAAATAACTAAATACATTCCCCACATCTGTCAAATGTAAACCTACATTGGCACAAGTCCTCCCTCTACAACCTTTTCCAGGACCCCAAGCTCCTGCTGAGATTGCTATTGCGATCTAAAGAGACTCCTGTGTCTTGTAACAAACCAAAAATTCAACAGGTAAAGTTCTAGCATTTACTGCATTTCAACATGCTGCTACAAGCATCACCTGGTGAGTTTCTGCCTGTCCCAGGCACAAAACGCCCTACCAGAAAAAAAAAACCATTGCTGAGGGTGGGAGAAATATATCAATGAGAGCATGGGGCACCATGCTATTTTATAGAAACAATGGTTGTGCTGCCTTTATGGAAGTAGAATGACTCTATTACTTCAGTTTCAAATTGCATTCTTGTTTCCTTTGTGCTGATAGTGACAATGGAGAAAAAAAGCCTTACCTTGAAGCACAAGGTAGCTGTGAGCAAGATTGGCAAGAGCCTGTGCCAACTTCCAGTGCCCATTTCCATAGATAATTCTAGTGAGAGCTGTACAGTGAACCAGTTCCCTCTGGGCTTTGTGTGCCTGGAAAAAAACATATTCTTACACAGTGAGTAGGCTGTTGTTTAAAAGGCAATACACACCTGGGTCCTTTCCTGGCTCTCAAGGGCATTTCCAGGTAGATGGCTCTGACAGGCTGCCTCTGCTCTGATTATTTTCCAGGCATCTTTTATGAGACAATGGTGCTATTTCCCCACTGTGTACTGTCTGAAACCAAGCTTGGACTTGCACTGGTACAAAGCCTTGGATCAGTTTAACTTTGACTGTGCACTGTGGCACACAGCTGATAGATGCAATCTGCACGGCACCTCAGACCAGCTGAATGCCACTTGTATGTTGATGCATTCAAGGAAAACTTGTACTTACAGATTCACACAGAAGATCCTAGTCCACAAGATCTTCAAGACAGGAATGTCTTGGCCTAGATGCCTTTAAAAGGGGTTTGGACAGATTCATGGAGGAAAAGACCATCTCAGGTTACAAGCCATAAGCAACCTCCTGGCTTTAGAAGTAGGTTTTCTCTGTGCCAGGTGCAAGGGAGTAACAACAGGAAACAGGTCATCTTGTTGGCTGTGTGCTCCCGGAGGCATCTGGTGGGGCCATTGTGAGATACAGGAAGCTGGACTAGATGGGCTTTTGGCCTGATCCAGCAAGGCTCTTCTTATATTCTTATTATGTTCTTATAAGTCTACAGTATGGGGGAAAAACTGCAGGGGGGAAGGGTACAGGCAAAGAGAGCCCACATGATTTAGAATGCAGGGGGAGGGGGGGCTAAAGTGAGAATTAGAATCCTTTTTTCCCTTTCTTTTAAAATGAAAACTGATGCTCAAAAGATGGCACATTTCTGCATTTGGGCAGCGAATATGAAGAATTATACCCAGCTTGCTATTGCCGCAGGATTTGAATCAACAAGCACTCTTTAGGTCAGACTCAGTCATGGCTGACAATCTCCTCTTTGATCATTGCTGTGCCATAAGGCAGGCAGAATACATTCATTCTGTTCCGTTGCTGGCGGTTAAAAGGCACACCACTGAGCACATTCACAAGGTTTGCCAAACAAGTGGCATCCTATCAAGTTGCTGTCAAAACCCAGGGAACACAAAGAATTCTTGCTCATCCTACATCCAGTTTGATGAAGACGCCATGATGGCAGAGGCAGGAGAGAAAAGTCTCCTGCAGATCAGTGGGATGCTTCCCTTTTGAGCTAAGTAGCAGCTGTGGGACGGGTCATGATGGCAAAGTCGTCCCTCCTCCACAACAGTACCAAACTCTCTGGGGCCCAATCCAGCTGCTCTTTACTGAGAAAAGATAAGCACGTCAGCATTAAGCATGTACTTATTCTAGTGTGTAATTTGTAAAATGTAATGTCATGTGTATGAAGTATTTTATCATTTGATGGTTCTGTAAGTCATAAAAAGGGCACTTTGGGTGCCCTTCGGGGAGAAAAGCAGGGTACAAATTCAATAAATAAATACATAAATAATTTAATCTCAGACTTGTACCTCCAGTTTGTCTCCTTTGGTCACTATCATTTTAAAGGCAACCCCCTTCTCTCTTTAGTAATATCCCTTCTTTATAGAAATAGATCAGAAGTAATAGATCTGAAGTAATGCTATATAATAAAAGTAACCCTGAGCATGTACAGAGTGAATTGCTCTTACTAGTACTGGAGCAACTGACCCTTCCATATTTATTTACATTTTCAGTCTGCCCTTTCTCCAAGGAGCTCAGAGTGGTGTACACAGGGTTTCTTGTCCAATGTTTATCTTCACAACAATCCTGTGGGGCAGTTTAGACTGACTGGCCTAAGGTCAGCTCATGAATTCCACCGTTGGGTGAAATTTGAATCTGGGACTCCCTGATCCTAGTCTGACTCTCTAACCACCATTCAGAATTAAGGAGTCTGGGGGAGCTCCCTACGAGGGCAAGTGGCAGGTGGGTACCCCATGTGATAGCCTGAGCCATCGCCCTTCTCTTTGTAGACATTAAGCACAGCACCTCTTTGAGAGCATTCTGAGATCACAGGTGATTTGTTTTTAAAGCCCTTCAAAAATACCGTATTGTCCCAAGTATAAGACACACCTGATTATTAGACGCACCCTTAAAGTTTGGTGCTACCAAAAAAATTCTAATTAAATCACTGGCATTAAATTGCAACAGCCTGATTATAAGACGCACCCCTAGTTTAAAAACTTAAATTAGGAGAAAAATTAAGTCTTATACTCAGACCAATACGGTATATCCTATACACAACCATAGCTGTTCACTTTCACCACTCTGCAAGCATGAAAAGACATCTGAAAACAAAAGGATAATTACCTCTTTTTCTTCAGTGAATCTTTCTGCCCTTTTCAGTGCTTGCATTAATTTAGCTGCTGGTGTTGCAAACAGCTCAGATGTTACTTCCTTTTCTTCACAGTTGTTGCTCATTTTACTCACCTGCTAAGATAAAACGTGTTCTTTGAGCGCAAATGGTTACAAAGTAGGGATTTCGTAGCTGGCAGTCACCGGACTAGATCTCCTTCCTCCCTGGGTGCTTTCTCAACCCAGTGTTACAAAAAAAAGAGCTGGTTCTTAGGGGAATTGGTACAGCCCTATTTGGAACATGGGATCTTAGACTGGATAAACAGATCAGCGTAATGCAGAATATCCCCTTTACTTCAGCAAAGAGACTGAGAGCGCAATCCTATCCAATTTACACCACCAGTGTAACCAGCGGTGCAGCGGGAACAGGAGGCCCCAGAACAGATAGGGGATTAGGATTCAAAGGGGATGTAAATCTACCCTCCCAAAGCCTCCCACCCTGCCCTCCTCTGCTGGTTACATCGATGATGTAAGTTGGATAGGATTGCGCTGTGAGAGAAATAATTTCCAATAAAAGATTATGGATTTATTAAGAAAGGACAAAGGTAAAATTGTTCATACAGAGGAATAATAGAAAAATACATTTCTTTTTCCTTACAGATAGTGTGTTATGTTCCTGATTTATGGTGGTTGCATGTGATGCAATGTGTATTTGGTGCAATGAAAGAAAAAGGGGGGTGTTGGGAAAGAATTCCAGGTGTCCCTGCTTCTTCCAACCCAGTTTCTAACAGCTAAGGAACAGAGAGAGGGGGGGGGGGGATGGAGAAAGAGTTTCAGCATTGTCTCATAGCTACCTGTCTTCTTGGACAGCCTTCTTGCTGGAGATGGGGTGGAAATCCTTATACAACACAGGTGCTGTATCAGAAGAGTGACAACGTTCTGTTTAAAATCCTGCTGTTTTTAAGGAGTTTTTTAGTTGCTGCTACGTGCAGCTCTGGAAAATCCAGGAGATGAGGAAAGAAAGGAATCTGGAGTACCCTGTTTTTTGTGTGAATGGTTTTATCGATATGTGTCTGTTCTGGTCCACCATTAAGGGAAATCAAAATATGAAACGACAGGGGATGTTGCCCCAGGCTAAATACCAGGAACAGCTAAGATGCAAATGCTCATACATTCTGGGGGAATGTATGAAACAAAGCTTACAATTGTAGCAAAAGCAGGTACCATCAGGATACTACATTGTAATAAGAAATGCAGATGTTTTACAGTATGGCAGGCAAAATATGGAGATGACATTCCATGGGGGAAGAGAAATGCAAATATGCAATGGGGATGCAAGAATGTAGGTACAACCAAATTGATGCATATGTTTTGTTACAACATTACAGAAGTCAAATATACTGTAAACTGTAAAACATGAAAAAAGGATTATACATTTGATGATGTGTGGGAAGGAAGAGTTTCCTATAACTACTCAGGTGATAGATTTGACCAGGAACAGAACACAGATCCTTGCTAGCAGCTGTTAATAATACGCATCATCAACATGCATTACTGCTTTCTCCGGGGAGTTGCAGCACCCAACATTTGCCTGCGGGATTGGGAAAAACACTGTTGGTTTTCTTGCATTTGGGGACCTGCCTTGATGCTACATTTGGGTTCAGGACTGATTTTCCTCCCCAAAGCAGATTGAGGTCTGTTGAGCTTGGCAGCTTTATGCCTGCCGTATGGAGCTGTTGCTCAGTCTGTAAGTACCTGCTGACGAGTGGGGCTTTGTAGACTGGATTGAGAGGGGTATTGGGGAAGAAGAGGATTCTGCCCCTGGGGAGAGGATTGGCCCATAACTCTGTCAGAAAGTATACGCTTTGCATGTAGAAAGTCCCAGGTTCAATCCTGGAAAACTCCAGGTTTTTTTTGTTTTTACAAAATACACAACCCAGAGGTAGCAGCCTGGGCAAGAGAGACTTCTGTAGAGACCTCAGAGAGTTGCTTGTAGGCAGAATAGCTGGTATTGGACTAGAACTAATGACCGGCTAAGGCAACTTCTTATATAGGGAGAGCAAACAGTTTGCTGCAATGGGGTGTAGCTGACGTTTGATGGAGAACTACAGGCACCCACCACATCCAGAAATGCTGGACAGTTCAATGTTTGCATTGGGGAACCAGGAGGAGTGGCACAGCACAGAAAGGGGCAGGAGTAGTCGAGAAGAAGAGAAGTGATTCAAGAAAGGTGCATGCAGAGCAGCACTTGTGTCATTGGGGTTTTGCTTTGCACAGTGGCAGGGAATTGCTTGAGAGCACCTTGGTCCTTGTAGCATCACTGAAGTCAAAGAAATGATCACTGCCTAGGTGGTGTGAAACTCAGCGGAGCCTCACGTAAGTCACTCCTTGCCAACCCCATGCTGGACCCTGCACACAGTTCACACTGGAGGGGTGGCGGGAACTTTCTATGCAGCCCCAAGTGCAGGATGCAGAATTTCCGCTGGGGGTTCATGGGCACAGCGGCACCCTGTTGCGTGCAGATGATGAACCAGCTACAGGAACTGAACACACAGATTGCCACATGGACAGACCTTTATTGACCTTTGGAGGCAGCACACTTTGCTTAGGCTACAGCCACACCACGAATGTACAGTAGTAACTGTATACCCATTTTACTGCCACCATGGGTTCCCCCAAAGAACTCTGATACTTAATGCGGATGCTGAGGGCTGTTAAGGATCCCATCCCTCCCCCTTGCAGAACTCTAGTTTCCAGGGTTTCCTCCTGGGGAGAAGGAATGCATAGCAAATCAGCTGCATTGCATACCCTTCACCAAGTGGGGTTTTTTTTTTTTTTTAATTACTGCTAAGCTTGCTTCTGGAGATAGATGGGCATCCAGCATGGCTGCCAACTTTTGCTGCCAACTTAAGACTTGTCATCCTGTCAGTACAGCCTCCCTCCCATCCCCCCTCTGACAGGTCTATTGTTCTTCCAGCCAGGTTTGAGAGAACTGGCACGTTGTCTCTCTCACTCACCCTTCCTACGGTATGGTGAAAACTGCTGTTTGCTTGCCCTGTGGAACAGCCACCTCCACACAACTGCCTTTCAAGCAGCTATCAGGACACAGACCATCATTTGTGGAGCAGACTGTTGTGTAGCTGCTGCTGGGGTCAATATTTTTTTTAACGAATTGCCTCAGCCCGCTTTGGTATTTTGTAAGCTGTTCTCTTCCCCACCCCCAAGCTGCCCCATTTTCCTCCTTCTCCAGCCTCAGCAACGTTGCATGTTTTCATTCACTGCATATCTTGCAGCATCCTCTTCTACTCTGCTTCCCCTAACATGACTAGCTAAATAACATCACTGTCTCAGAGAGAACTGAGATGTCCGAGCAGAGCTGACAGAGTAGAGGCGGAAGGAGAGAGAGAATAAATCCAACGTCATTACTGGTTCACGTCAGGAATCAGCTAGCAAGAGCGACCTCCTACCTCTTCACAAAGCCCCAGAACAGCAAGTCAGTGAAGGCGGTTTTTGCTTCACTGGATTCTGGCCCCAAAGTGCACATCTGCCCTCCTGCCGGCTCCCATTTAGCCATGCACAGCACCCACGTTTACCAGCACGCAGGGCTTCCTCTCGCTCTGTCCCTTCCCATTGGGCTGCTTTGTTCCCTTTTTTTTTAAAAAAGGCCCCACCTCCAAGCTGTAGCCATGGTGACAGCGCATCGTCGGCCTAGTCGTCCTGGTGACAAGGACGCCCTTCAGACAAAGAGCCTTTTTCTTCCCGAAAGAACAGAAAGGGAACAGTTGGTCTGAGGCCAGGTACAGATTAACAGACACAAACAGCTTACCCTTCACACATTTTTATAGGTTTCCTCCAAAGAGCTCAGTTTAGTACACATGGTTTTATCCCAGCGCAATAGATCTGGGCTTTTTTTTTTTGCTTTTTTTTTTTAAAGAGACAATTATATTCTCTGGAGCCCTGCTCTCCCAACATATGCAGCTGAGCTAACCAAGGCTGGCCCAAGACCTCCTGAGGTGGCATGCCAAATGCTGCTTCCCCCCCCCCCCATGTGCCAGCCTCTCCAATGTTCTTGTTCAGGGGTTCCCAACCCCTTCCCAGCAGAGTACCACCGCCAGAGCCACTCTCTGCTGTGTACCACCGGAAACGACTGGCAATGACTTCACTGCACTGCCAGTTACTTTTGAGTTTTTAGAGGCCAGAAAATGCAGGTAGGAGGTTCTGGGTGGGTGGGTGGGCCCTTCTTGGCATTCCTGAGAGGTTCCGCCAAAGACAGAAGCCTCTCAGGAGCAAAAACACGCCGCCAAAAGTGCAGCATTGGAGCGGAGTTCTGGCGGTCCAAGGCTGAAGTACCACTGGTGGTACTAGTACCACTGGTTGAGAACCCCTGGTTCTGGTTGAGCACTCTTGCATTGCCTCCTCCTCTCTGTCCCTCTTCCTTTTCCAATCCAGGGAGTGGAAGGAGGAGCAGCAGCAGAGGTAAGTAGGTGGACAGAGATGAGCACCCACACACACCAATTGTTGCCTGAAGCAACCGATTCAGTTGGTCTCATGCATGGGCTGGCCCTGCAGCTAACGTTTTACAGAGCCAGTTCAGCTAGCTCAGGATTGTCTATACACTGACTGGTGATAGCCACTTGCCAGGGTTTCACGCTTTCCCTGACCTACCCAAAGATGTTGTAAGCTTCGGGGAGAAAGGCGGGGTAAAAATACTGTAAATAAATAAAAAATAATAAAATTGAATTCAAACGAACATAAAAGTTCAATAATATTCTGAACCTTTTAAAATGTAGAGTATTAAAAAGCGAGTTAAAAGTTCAACAAGTTAACACATAAATACAGGCTACGTTTCATTCATCTCCATGAACTTCTTCAGGTAGCTAAGAGCACCAAGCTGCTGGATGTTACAGTTGGCTCACACCGCAGTTGGAATTTAAAAAGATTGAGCCAGCGAAAGAAGACCCCGCACAGGTCAAATGACCGCAAATAACCTCAGTGGCGTCTCCTGGCACTTTGTCCGTTAGTAGCCTCTGCTTCACGTTGACGGCTGTCAGATTTTCCTGCTAAGGATAGGAGCCCAGATCTTGTCCATGAAAGTCAATTCTTGCTGTCTATTCAATAAATTACTTTGTTTAAATTTACTTATTGCAATGGCTTCGTGTATTACTCTTTGTCTGTGAAACTTTGTATTAAAAGTTTCAATTATTTCCACCTTTATCCTACTTGTTCTTAACATAGATACATTTTTTAATTTTTACATGGCTTTTAAACCCGTGGCAACCCAGTCTTTGTATAAAAAGGCTAATGTCCATAAAATGACAAGCCGTTACTGTGGGAGAATTAGATTAGCCTTGCCACTTCTCTTTCTTAGAGGCACATCAGAACTCTTACATTTAAGCTGCACAGCGAGTGAGCACTTGCACTCTAGAGATAATGAAATAAAAAGTTGCATTTTCTTTATTTTAAGAAGTTTACAAACGGAGTAGAGGCGGAAGGAGAGAGGGAATAAATCCAACGTCATTATTGGTTCACGTCAGGAAAGGAATCAGCTAGCAAGAGCGACCTCCTACCTCTTCACATAGCCCCAGAACAGCAAGTCAGTGAAGGCGGGTTTTGCTTCACTGGATTCACTCTAGAGATAATAAAAAGTTGCATTTTCTTTATTTTAAGAAGTTTACAAACGGTGCAAGCAGATGAGATTTAACTGTGTTCCTTGCTTTTTACTAGGCACTAAATATTGCCATTTGAGAGCTAGCATTTTGCACGCACCCTGCAAGAAACACCTTGAGGACAGACAGACTGCCACCTGGGCAGGTGTCCTCTCCCTTCTCCCATCCGACTCCTTACTCTGCCTAGCAGAGTAGCAACAATCCCCAGCTCCTTTGGGCCTGAGCTGCAGTGGACAGCTGTCCCATCATCTGCCCCTTGTCACTCAGACCCCCTAGCAGGGCTCCCCCCCCCCGATTCTCTACATGGCCCCAATGTAATAGTAGGAACATGAAAGAACTTTAAAAAATGGTTTATTTGCCGAATAAGGAAACTTTTGTAAAATTACATACAAAGGACAATCACTAAGCTATAGTGTACAATTTCCAAAGTCTCACAATGATAACTGTAATAAATACACATAACAAAACAAGGTAAAAAGCTAAGTTGTTTGTCAGGCAACCTACAAAGTGGTTCCACAAGTTTTATACTTGGCAGCATTTATTGGCATACTTTAGATTTGTATTTTTTTAAAAAAATGTTTTTGTAAGTGCTGCAGCAAAGTTTTTCACATTTCTTTGGAGCATTTTTCAAAAAAGTGTCTAACTATGGAATACTGTCCAGATTAATAGGAGAAACAAAAAAAATCAAGGCCAAAGAGATCCTATGCTCTTAATCCGTTTAAGTTTGGCCACTGTAAAAGATGGGCTGCTGTTTAGGTGCATGGTGAGTCTAGTCACAGGAGACTTTGAACAATTACCTTTCTAAAGGCTTCACTTCTTACAGAACTCTGGGAATTTCTGCAGCAGACATAGCTCCACCACAAACAAGGCTCCCTAATTCTCAGGTTGGCTTTCCACATCAGGTTTTTGTAGTATGGGAGTGCTTCTGTAAGTGTCATGTCTATACTACACGTTCAAATCAAATTCAGAGCTTTCTCTTAAATGGCTATGGGACTCAGCCAAGGAACCTTGGGATTTGTAGTTTTGTGTTACGTTCTCTAACTTGCAATTCCCATGGTGCTTCGAGAGATGCTATAGCAGTTATGCTAGTTTGAAATCATTTCAAAGTAATTTATAAAGTAAATCTGCATAAACTCAGCTGGATAGGATGAACACACATTACTCTTTCCAGAAAAAAGCCCCAATATTGCTGAACTTCTCCTGGGACCTGTCCATATCTGTGTGTATCTCACATAGGTTAAGTGACAAGTATTAGTTATTCCTGTAAACAGAACAGCTTAAGACACAGAAGCGATTTGCAGGAGTCCTCCTGTGTTGCATAAACATAGTACAGCAAACAACCCTTAGAAACGACACCCAGAAATACAAGGCTTATTATGTGCTTCAGTTAATACATTTGGCAAAAAGATCAGAATGAACAGTAAATCATCATCTCTTATTCTGGGATGGAAGGGCAGTTCTGTTCTTTCAATATAAGTTTTTCTAGGCGGGTTGGATAGTTTTGTTGCATTTTACTGCTGGTAACCCATAGTATAGGAGCAGACAGTAGAAAAGGCCACAGCCTAAAACTCTTGTTAATAAAGACAACTGTAAAAAAAAAAAAAGCAGCGTTGTATAGCAAATGGCTTTCATTACAAAAAACATTTCAAAATTTGAGGGCCAGTAAAAATATATCGAAGAGAAGATCTTTTACAAAAGTGAGGTTACGGAATGTGAGACAACAGTGCTCACTGTAAACATCATGAGTTCAATCAGATCCCTTGTCTGCCATTCACAACGGTGTGGTTTCTTTTCCTCTCCTGAGCTCCATGGCCAAGAGTACTGCAAGGATTTGCATAGATAGCTTGACCTACTGTTCAATACAGAAACCAAGGCTTTAGCCGGGTTCAAAATTCATTTACCTGCTTTAGTATACGACTACACTTATGTTCTCTAGTTATACATATCATTGGTCTGGTGTTCTTGAAAGTCCACACATGACTTAGTAAACAGAAACACACAACTGTGGCTGGCTTTAGCCGACTGGTGGCCTTGACTGACAAAGTTGGTTTTCCCTTTCAGTTAACAAGGCCAAAACGTTTTACTGGGAAGTTAGAAATTGCATCTATTATTATACCTGACATCTAAGGGCCTTAAGCATACAGAAGGTCGATCCTCCCTCTTTGCTAACCATTATTGTAATAATTAATTTCCCACCCACCGACCAGTGAACTTATTCACATCTGAAATGCAGCACGGCATGTGGGGACTTCCATGGGTTGCACCAACTCATTCTAATCACAGGAAGCACTGAGCCACTTTCTAACACTGCAGGTCAGGCTCTGACCACCCCTGATTAGAAATAATGGCAATTTCTAGAGAAATGTGCACCTGTGTCCAAGGCATGGAAATAGCATGCTAGAAACATTATGGGGGCAAGGGAAGACATGACGCATTTGTTCGTAAGACTTTTTTTTTAAAAAAAGTAGTAGGAAACATGGCAGAGACTGGTGACAATTCCCTTTGGGGGGCTGCCAATCAAATCTCATTTTAAGGCGAGTCTCAAACTCTACGACAGCACATCAGGGATCAACAAAAATGGTTTCACTCTTTTTTTGCGACTGGTTTTTGCACATGGTTAAAATCTGTTTCAGCACTTTCTGGACATCTTCATCCATCTGACCCTAGAAAAGAATGTTGGGGGGGGGGGGGAGAGGAGAGAAAGAGAGATTAGACATTTTTTAAAAAAACCAAGGTTGTGAAACAAGAATCATAAACCTAAATCCTTAAAATACTCTTTGGGAAAAAATGACAGTATTGAATACGTAGTGACTGCACATTAAATATACTTGTATTTTATATACTTGCTGAAGTGCTGCCTTTCACTATCATATTGACAAAAACAAGAATTCCTGGAGAAGGTTCTTTTACCTGCACAGCATAGAGAAGATGTGTCCTGTAAACAGATACTATCTCCTGGTGTTGCTTCTTTGTTTCCTACAAATAAAGATGGCTGGTCAAGAAGAGTACAAATACATGCACGCCCAACCCAAGTCCTCCTGTCACCTAAGACTGAGCCCAATCCTATCCCCCCCCCCAAATGGGTGTGCTGTATCCAGTGTGTGTGTGGGGGATCGGGAGGCTTCAACAGAGAAAGGGGATTTAAATCCCCTTACCCCTTCGTAAGTGTCCCAACCCACAATGGGTCTCCTTGGACTTGCGCTAATGACTTTGCTAGTGCACGTCCGAGTGCAGAAAGCGGGTGGGGAGGCTGTTGGTGTAGGGGATAGGATCCAACAATCGCCTTTGGTGCTGGATCCACCCCTCCCGCAGCCTCCCTGACCCCCCTTCATGTCCCCCTCCCCACTTTTGCCACTGCCTTACCTGTTCCAGCAGACGTAGGCAGTTCCAGCGGTAGCTCTCAAAAAATGGCTGCCGATGGGGTGCTGTGCGCTCTGTTGGTAACCATTTTGCGACAGTGGAAGTACCTTCTACTGTCATAAAAGGCACCATGCGCCGGCCCAATCCTCAATAGGAATCGGCCGAGCAAACTCCCTAGCCCAGCGGTTCTTAAACCCTCCTCTGCTGTGACCCACCTGTTTCCTAGTAGATGGCCCTGCGACCCACTTTGCTTCTGTTTGGCTCCAATTTGGAGGCAAACGAAGGCAAGGGCAGGTAGGTGGGCCCAACATGCGACCCACCAAATGGGTTGTGACCCACAGTTTGAGAAGTGCTGCCCTAGCCATGTCCTCTTATTAAAGGGTTAAGCAGTATCTCTCTCCCTCTCTCACACATCCCCCCCTCCACATATTTTTTGTCTCTAATCCGACCTTAGGAGCACATAGAAGTGCAGTACTAGAGAGGACACATAGGAGTGTCAGTATCAGCAGTTAGTTGACCACAAGACTTGGACTGTGACAGTTGCTTTAGTTAGAACTGGGTAAGTATCCCAGCTGAGCTACTTAAAATCCTAAATGATGATGCTGTGAAAGTGCTGCACTCAATATGCCAACAAATTTGGAAAACTCAGCAGTGGCCAAAGGATTGGAAAAGATCAGTTTACATTCCAATTCCAAAGAAGGGCAGTGCCAAAGAGTGTTCAAACTATCGCACAATTGCACTCACTTCACATGCTAGCAAGGTTATTCTCAAAATTCTACAAGCTAGGCTTCAGCAGTACGTGGACCGAGAACTACCGGAAGTACAAGCTGGGTTTCGAAGAGGCAGAGGAACTAGAGATCAAATTGCCAACATGCGCTGGATCATGGAGAAAGCACAAGAGTTCCAAAAAAAACACAAAACAAAAACAAAAAAAACCCCTACTTCTGCTTCATTGACTACGCAAAAGCCTTTGATTGTGTGGATCACAACAAACTGTGGCAAATTCTTAAAGAGATGGGGGTACCAGACCACCCTACCTGTCTCCTGAGAAACCTGTATGTGGGTCAAGAAGCAACAGTTCGAAACGGCCATGGAACAACTGATTGGTTCAAAATTGGGAAGGGAGTACGGCAAGGCTGTATATTGTCACCCTGCTTATTTAACTTATATGCAGAGTACATTATGAGAAATGCAGGGCTGAATGAATCGCAAGCCGGAATCAAGATTGCCGGGAGAAACATCAACAACCTCAGATATGCAGACGATACCACCCTAATGGCAGAAAGTGAAGAAGAACTAAAGAGCCTCTTGATGAGGGTGAAAGAGGAGAGTGCAAAAGTTGGCTTGAAACTCAACATTAATAAAACTAAGATCATGGCATCTGGTCCCATCAATTCCTGGCAAATAGAAGGTGCAGAAATGGAAGCAGTAACAGATTTTACTTTTTTGGGCTCCAAGATCACTGCAGATGGAGACAGCAGCCACGAAATTAAAAGACGCTTACTCCTTGGAAGGAAAGCTATGGCAAATTTAGACAGCATAATAAAAAGCAGAGATATCACCATGCCAACAAAAGTTCGTATAGTCAGGGCGATGGTGTTCCCAGTAGCAATGTATGGTTGCGAGAGTTGGACCATAAGGAAGGCTGAGCGCCGAAGAATAGATGCTTTCGAACTGTGGTGCTGGAGAAGACTCCTGAGAGTCCCTTGGACTGCTAGGAGATCAAATCAGTCAATCCTAAATGAAATCAACCCTGACTGCTCCCTGGAAGGACAGGTACTAAGGCTGAAACTCAAATATTTTGGCCACCTAATGCGAAAAGAGGACTCTCTGGAAAAGACTCTGATGCTGGGAAAAATTGAAGGCAAAAGGAGAAGGGGAAGGCAAAGGATGAGATGGTTAGACAGCATCACCGATGCAACGAACATGAAAATGAGCGAACTCAGGAAGATAGTGGAGGATAGGAAGGCCTGGCGAGATGTGGTTCATGGGATCACGAAGGGTCAGACACGATTTAACGACTGAACAACAACAACAACAACAAGTGTCCTAGTGCTAAAGAAGCAGTTGCCCAGAATACTCCAAAACCAGTGCTTACTCTTAATATAAGCGGAGAGCCTGAGTACCTTGGGGAACCTGGTGCTAATGCCATGCAAGGACACCACATTCTACAGCATTTATAGCAACTTGGCTTCGCTGCATCCCGACACTCAGGTTACAGTGCTATAACCAGTTGGGCAAATTTAGAACCCAAAAGAATCCTACATGCAAGTTCCCAAACTGATTTTTAAAAGCACCCCTCTTTGCAATGTAGGAATGAAATTACGATGCACAGCTAGGTTTCTTAAAATTGGCCTCCACAAGGACACCCAGCAAGTTACCAAAGAAAGCACAAGTTCTTTCCTATACTTCCACTCTCCACACTGCCCACACACCTCCTTTAAGAGGTAAAATGTTTATTCAAATCACTCATCTCTGATCACTGAAACACTGCTAAGTGTGTAGGGTGTATGCCACACTCCAACAGCGATTGATAGTGCTGGAGATCTCATCTTCAACAGCCTTATGTCCTTCTCTTCGAAGAAAGGGATGGCCATAGTTTATGGGCCAAGCACTTGCTTTGTATGCAAAAGGGTCAGGTACCAGGCAATGAGAAAAGCCTCTGCCTGAGGCTTGGACCCTGGAGAACTGCTACCATAGACAACATCAGAGCTGAGTCATCACCTGCCAACTGACTCCTATCTAGAACCTTTCTGCAGCATACCTGGCTATCTAAGCTGAGCGTCCGTACAATCTGGCATTGCTATGGCATTCCCAACTGTCAACCTCTGGATGGTGAAAGGAAGGGGCCATGACACCCCTGCATGATGCTAAGCTCCCAGTAGTGCATGAACTAGGGCAGAGTTTCTCAAAGTGTGGGTCGTGACCCACTTGGTGAGTTGTGGGTCACCAGCTGGGCCCACCCTCCTGCCCTTGCCCCCATTTGGCTCCAAATTGGAGCCAAACTGAAGCAACTGGATGCCACTTCTAGGTCATGACTCACCTTGTCTGGCCACTCTCATGTTGGCCCAGAACAGCCTTCTGGCCTCTGTGGGCCTCGGAAAGCCTCTGGAAGTGACTTCCGGGTCACTTCCAGTTTCGCCGATACAACTTCCGGTTGCATCAGCAGGTCTTTCTTAGGCCCGCAGAGGTATCTGGAGGCCGTTCCTGGGCTGGCGCAACATGGAAGCGGCCATACAACATGGGTCGCAAGGTGGGAGTGGCCGGAGGAGGTGGATCCCAGGGCTACAAAGTTTGAGTACTCCTGAACTAGGGCATTATTTTAATGGGATCATTGTCCCAGTTCCCTGAGGAATCTCTACAGACACTGCCTGGTACTGATTCTCTAAAGAGCTCAAAGTGTACTTCTGTACCCACTTTCACCGCATGGAAGACCTCAGTACCTGCAATTACTTGCAGTTAAAAAATATGATTAACTTACAGCTAGCTGGTTTTGCAACTGCTTGACTTGTTGCTGTAGCAGCTCCAGCTGCTGACTTTGTCTTTTAGGTGTACCAGTTGAGTAGGAAAGTTGAGAGAGGCTGTTCAGCGCTTCCTTCAATTTGCTAACTTCCTTAGACATGTCATGTATCTGGCAGAAAGGGGGTAGAAAGAAGGACATTGCATTATAAAGTATAAGGAAGGACCATCGTTCCATGGCGTGTTCCCCATTGCGGACATATATACTTATCCATGGTAGCTACTAACCACAGTTTATTGCCTTAACTCTTGTAATGATCACACATAGGCGGACAGAGGGCACATACTGTACACAAAAACATCAGCAAGACTCTCCTTGCAAGCCAAAGGCTAGAGAGCTGAGAAAACTGCCTTAACCATGGTTTATTTGGTGCAGATGCAATGCTTATCAATACAAACAACCCATGATTTCACATCTTGGTTTGTAGCCCCTCTCTAATCATGATTTAGCTATTCAGATTACTTATGCATACAGAAGGACTATGCACCTTTCTTCTAGTTAAGACACAAATACCAAGACCTCAGTAGTGCTGCCTCTGTGCCAGTTCTATAGGTTATATATACAACCTCTTCTGTATTCATATTGCTAGCTGCCTTCATGATATAAACAGCCCGGGGGGGGGGGGGAGGTGTTCCAATCTGGCCCACGATCCTCACTTGTGGCAGACGGTTCTAACAGCTAGCAACATGAAGAGAATTTACACAGCTTCTGGCACACCCCACTGATCTTGGCAATAGGCCCTTGAATGACTTTGTGATGTCTGTTTCAAAAGGGTCTGCCTACATCTATCAACCTCCCTTTAGCCTTGTTTAGCCAAATCTGGTCAATGCTTATTCATCTGATACGCAAAATGGAAATGACATTATGCAGGACTTTGAGTGCTGGACCGTCGATCTGTTGCCATCATTCAAATGGTTGTAAATGCCATATGTCTAAAACAAGTTTACACAGACACTGGACAACTCTCATCTTGCAGTTTGGAAGTGTATTTTGGTGCACAAAAGGGACCCATCCAATCACAAGCATCTGGATTCATACTAAAGTTGGTGCCACAACTGGAAGTAAAGGCTTAACAGTTTACGGAGCACATGTGCTCAAAGGTAACATTACAAACAAATACCGTATTGGTCTGAGTATAAGATTCACTTTTTTCTCCTAATTTAAGTTTTTAAACTAGGGGTGCGTCTTATAATCAGGCTGTTGCAATAATGCCAGTGATTTAATTAAAAATTTTTAATAGCACCAAACTTTAAGGGTGCGTCTTATAATCAGGTGTGTCTTATACTCAGGACAATACATGGTATATACTTGTATTCATTACCATTCAAAAGAGAAATAACAGAGTGTGCAGTGACTTGCGTGGTCCCAGGACCCGATACTGCAAACTTTCTGATGCTAAACAGGCCAGTGCCTGGATGGGAAATCTCCTCAGAAGCCCAAGTACACCAGTTCCGTGACAACAAGAAAAAACAACTTAGTATTAACGTCACAAAATTTGGAAGAAGTTGCAGCAGCCAGTTAAAAATTGCATCAGGAGCAAGATCTGGCCCACAGGACATCCACTAGCCATCCCCAGCCACCATACCTACCAACCTTTTTATCTTTATCCTCTTCTAGTTTTGAGAAACTCTCAGAAGCCTTTTTCATTTCAAGTAGGTCTTCTTGAGCTTGATGGTACTGATGAAGCAGTCCCTTGATCTCCTGTTCCTTGGCTTCAAGGAGAGCCCGCAAGTTCTCTTTCTCCCCTTTCACTTGCGAGATTCCCATCCTTAAGTGTGAAAGATCTGCTGACAAGTTCTCTCTCTCTTTCATCAAGTCCTTCAGTTTGGAGGACAAGGAGTTGACTTCCCCTTCGGACGTAGACCGAAGTTCCTCGTACAACACTCTGGGCACCATGGCTTCACACACCGCCGCTTCTTCTTCCAGTAGCTCCTTCTGCAGACGCTGCACCTCACTTTCCTTGTGCAGAAGCTGTTCTTTCAGCTCACTTATTTCTTCCTCCATCTCCTTCATGGAGGTCCTGAGGGCTGTGACCACCTGAAGATGCTCTGTGATGGAGACGGAGTTCTTCTTTTGGGAGTCAACCAGGCTCTGAAGTTGTGTCGCTTCACTTAACACCTTTGCGTACTGCGCCTTCATTTCCAACAAGGCGCCCTCTGCTTGCTCTTTCTGCATGACGCTGACCTCCATCAGCTTCTCGTGTTCCTCCACAGGCATGCTTCCCGATTTGGCATCCTGGGGAACACTCCTCTTCTTGCAATCCTCAAGTTCTTCCTGCGCTTCTTTGTATAACTGAGAAAGTTCGCCGACCTGCCTGTTGAGCTCATTGATCATTCGGTTCTTTGCATCTCTCACCTCGGCCGCTTCCTCACTGCACCCGGACTCCATCTGATCCTTTAGCTTGTCTTGCAACCTTCTGATCTCCTCCTGTCCCTCCCTGTACTTCTCAATCAGCAAAGCCTTCTCTTGATTGATATTCTCAATTACCAAGCAATAGGAACTTTTCATCTCCTCACATTCTTCTGCCGACATAGTGCCGGCCAGATTTCTCTCTCTCTCTTCCAGCTTTTCCTCAAGCTCTCTCACTCTCATCCTGAGCCTCTCGCCATCTTCCAGCACTTTCCTCAATTCATCCTTTAGCAGTTCGACTTCTTCACACGTTGCTCTGAGTTCCTGCAGGTCAGCCTCTCTGCTTTCCGAAGCAACCAAGCCCAGTTTCATTTGCCTCTGGACTTGCAGGACCTCCTTCATAGCTTCTTCATACTTGCTTTGAGTTTCTTTCAGCTTCTGATTGAGGTCCGAGCCATTCTCTGAAACCTCTGAGCTGTTTAGGAAATGAAGGGATTCTAGTGCTCCAGACTGAAGCTGGGTCTCTAAGTGCTGCCTCCTGGCTTCTGAGCTATCTAGCTTTTCCTGCACTTCCTTTAAGTTATCTTGTAGCTGTTTAATTTTTACTTCATTATTGCTGGCCTCTTCCTGAGTCTGCACTGCACTTGCAGAAGGGGAGCTTATTTCCTGGGCCACTGCTGAGCTTTCACTCAGCCTGTCTGTTGAGTGATCAAATTCCATTTGGGTGGAACAAAAAGAATCCAGTGTGCTATTCATGTCTTCTATTTTGAGTGCTTTCACCTGTATAAACAGCAGATGGCAGTATTAAACAATTAACTTTGATTCTAACACAATGCATTTCAAACCCTTTTCAAGCAAACAATGAGGACTAGAGGCCAGATGTTTGTCAAGGATCCAGTTATCAAGAAACTTTAACACAGGGTTTCTCAAGTGGTACTAGTACCACCAGTGGTACTTCGGCTGACAGCTGGTGGTACTCGGACTGCCGGACTCCCGCTCCGAAGCGGCGTTTTTGGCGGCGTGTTTTTGCTCCCGAGAGACTCTTGCCTTTGTCCGAGCCTCTCAGGAACGCTGAAAAGGACACTCCCACCCACCAAGAGCCTTCTACCTGTGTTTCCTGGCCCCTGAAAACCTGAAAGTAACTGGCGATGATGTCATCGCTACTCACTTCCAGTGGTTCGCAGCAGGATAGTGGCGCCAGAGGTGGTACTCGGCCAAGAAGTGACTGAGAACCCCTGCTTAAAACAACACTGGGACATAAAAATTACCGTGTTGTTGTACGAGACCGAAGATTCATCAAGTCCAAGTTTTGAATGGCGGCCAGTTGAATGCTCTTGACACATAGCCCCTCCCCTTTCAGGACCAAACCAATGTGTGACATTTGGGTCACATGGCCACAATGTAGCTACAGAAGCTGTTCTACCCCCTCATCTCACAGGCGTACAAACCTTTTCTGCTAATATTCTGGAGATATTTATGATTATTCAGGGAAATATCCTCCATGAATTTAACACCACTTATGCCAGTGGCCATCTCCACATCTTGTGGCAATGAATTCTGGGAGTTGGTTATGTGTTGTGTGAAGAAACACTTCCTATTCTTGACATTTATGCTTCACAAAATTGACCCAAATGCTTAGTCCAGGTTCACGTGAATTATGGCAGACATTTGTATACATTTCTGCAGAGATTACTATAGCATGAAACACTTCATTCTTGTAGTGTTCACACAATGTGGAACAGGACACAATGCCTTCCACAATTCTTCCCAACTTCACCCCCACTGTTGTACTACGTACCTGCAATTTTTCTTGTAATTTCTTATTATGCAAGGTCAGAGAAGCAATTTTTGCTTGCAATAGTATAAGCAAATCTTGTTGGTCTGTTTCTGAGCTAATGTCCAATAAACTATCAGCACCTTTTAAAAAATGAAATGGAAAGGAAGAAGAAGCAAATTAGATGCACATTTTGGAGTTATACATTAAACTACCGCATTTGTGCTTCTAGGTGGTACTGCATTTAGCTACAGAAAGTGGAAGCACATGAATCTCATAAAGAGATTACAAATTTAAAAAGACTAGAGTGACAGATTGAACATTTGATAAAAACCTGAAAGCTATCACTGGCCAAGATTCTCTTATCGGTGCACAGTGATGATTCACTCCATGGTGAAAATCTTCTGTATGATGGATGCTGAGAATGAAAAACTTGTTCAATTTCAGACCAGACATGCTCATAGGGATTACAACATGTGCGACTCCAGTCACCCCCATCTCTGCAAAAATGCCTTGGACGTAGTATCCGCCCTACCTTGCCAAGCTGAATTTTTTTTCTCTGCAGTACATTCTACTTCACTATCTTCCCTGATGACTCAGGCACTTGCTATAAAAGATCAGCCAGTCTTTATTGTGCTAGAAGATGCACGGATTAGTTTTCTCTCTTTGCCAGGGTATGATAAGCTATTCATGCACTCTCAGAGTTCTGAACCACTGGAGGGTGACAAAGCAGCGAGTGTGGCTTTGCCGCTGCCGCAGGGGACGAGGCTTTTGAATGGTGGCTTTTAACAGCACAAGTGGCCTTGTGACTTTGGAATAGGCAGCATACAAAATGCTGGATGCAAAAAGCCCCAAACTATGACACTTCTATGCTGCCATTCTCCCAAGGAACTCAGGGAAGTTTATATGGGATAAACTTTAAGCCTACCCTAGGATATGAATCTCTTAGGATGTAGGTTCGACTGTACATGTGTGACCAGTCCAAGGTCACCTTGATGAATTTCATGGCTGTTCGTGTGACTGCCTTGGAAGGCTTCTCGGAAAGTACAGAATGTGGCTGCTAAAGGTATTGACTGCGACTAGCTGAAGACATCACATCTCCTCAGTGTTTAAATCACTTGTCTATATCTGGACACAATGAAGCACTGGTTAATTTGTTGTTGTTCAGTCGTTAAGTTGTGTCCAACCCTTCGTGATCCCATGAACCATATCCCGCCAGGCCTTCCTGTCCTCTACTATCTTCCTAAGTTCGCTCATTTTCATGTTCGTTGCATCTCATCCTTTGCCTTCCCCTTCTCCTTTTGCCTTCAATCTTTCCCAGCATCAGAGTCTTCTCCAGAGACTCCTCTCTTCGCATTAGGTGGCCAAAATATTTGAGCTTCAGCCTCAGTACCTGTCCTTCCAGGGAACAGTCAGGGTTGATTTCATTTAGGATTGACTGGTTTGATCTCCTAGCAGTCCAAGGGACTCTCAGGAGTCTTCTCCAGCACCACAGTTCGAAAGCATCTATTCTTCAGTGCTCAGCCTTCCTTATGGTCCAACTCTCGCAACCATACATTGCTACTGGGAACCAGAATAAAACCATAAACTGCTTGGGACCTAGCAATCTGAAGGACTGACTAACCCTCAACAAACAAGCCTGTTCAGACCCTCCCTCTTCACCATCAGAGGTTAGGTGAGTGGTGGCAGGAAAAGGGGGTGTTTGGGAATGTTTTACTGATTGCATTCTTTTTATTGTATTGTTTTAATCTTTCACTCTATGATGCCTTGGGAAGTTTATGTTGAAGGGCAGCTACCAAATATTCTAACATTATTGACCTAAGGATTTGGACTCTACTCTCCCTGGTCAAACACTCTAGCTGTTACACTTGAACACATAATTCTTGTTATGTTAAATGCCAGGACATTTCTAAGTACCCTTCACCAAAGCGACAAGATGGCCAAGGAGACGGTGAGAGTCTCCGTCCTTGCAAGTTTCAAGATTAGGCGAGTCAAGTATGGTGCAGGAAGCCGGCGATACAGGATATCCTCAAGGAGTTCAAGTCTCTAGTTCTACCAGTCTGGCCTAACAGGACAACAGTTCATAATGTGACATGGCAACTTGCTACTGGAGGTTCAACTTTCAGAAGGCAGCTGCGGAGTGGAGGGAAGAGAGAGACGGGAAACGAAGACATTCAAGAACCAGACTCCATACTAAACCCCTTTTCCAACGCCTCACCTGCAGTGCTTTCACTCAGCCCATCCTTGCTACCACACTGAATGGCACTGATCTCTCCCTGCTGAAACACAAACACATAAGCATTTTTCTTTATAAAATGCAGCAAATCCAATGTAGTTGCAAATAAGCAGAAAAAAGCAAAGCATTTACAAACCAGGAATCCTCTTTTTGAGGGAACACCTGACATTGGAGCAGGGTTTTCATCTGGTTGAAGATTTTTTAGGCAAATGATTACATTGAAATAAATGCGCAGAAATAAGAGAGTTTTTGAGATATGGAAAGAAGTGTGTGGTTAATTTACAGAATTAGTGCAAGTTAGTGTTCCTTGTTAGAAAGAAAGGTCATTAAGAAAAATGGTCTCATTCCTTATTACAGTGACATGCCAATCCAGAATCAAAACAGCCCCCAAAATAAACCAATGTGCCCTAATCACTCCATCTTACCAATTAAACTCTAGTTGATTGCATAATCAACTAAAGCTTTAATTTATTAATAGATTAATCTACAATTATTCAGATCTGCAACACTAACTTTGGCAAAATTAGCAACAGTTAACATTTCAAAATATATTATTCCCCATTGGGATTTTTTTTTGGGGGGGGGGACACGACTTCAGAGACCTTCCGCCCCATTATGTACCTCCCACCTCAGAGAGATGAAGCCTTTGCCACCACACCATGAAACCCACAACAAAATACGAAGAGTTTACATTTAAGGAGAAGCAAGACTGAAAGCGAGTATACCTTGGATCCCTGTTCAGCAAAGAATGGCTGGCTTTTTCCAGATACTGGAGTTGAAGTTGTTGAATGTGGAGAGGACAAGTCACCGAGCTGAAAAAGATGGATGCATTTCAGGGATACAAACTGCTTCTTGCTAACAGAAGACATAGCGCTCCGTTAGTTCAAAACCAAACAGGTTTCTACTGTTGCCTTTAGCCAGCAGCAAGCATGCAGTTGACCCGTCACCCAAGTAATGCCTCTGTTTAATATTAAAACTGCTGGTTAAGATGCTGTGAGCTCCCATATGCAAAGCTGTCTGTGCGCGTAGGGGAATTTTAAGCCGCTTGTTGAAAGACGCAACTGTCAGCATCAGATGAAAGCTGTACCTTTATAAGCTCCACGGCTCTAAACTTAGGACCCTATCATATTCCCCAACAGCCCCCCTGCAAAGCGGAACTAATATGGGTTCTCAATCAGCCACCCTATTTCAACCTTTATGAGGATCCACTCATGATACATACAAGAGGCGTGCATATAAAAAAAGAGGATTTGCACTAAGCAAATTTAACCAGATGTATTCCGACAGGACACTCCTCTGCCCCCTCCCCCCCACGCACGCACACATGCACACACAGAGCAACTTGTTCAAGTTGGACTTCTTCATTACCTGGACGGGACTGACTGGAGGAGGTGGTGGTGGGGCTTTGCGTTTTTTTGGAGTTCCACTTCTTTCTGAACTTAATCTAGAGGCTTGATCATGCTGGAAGTTTCACAGGCCAGAAAAGGGAGGTCTGTTAGTTTGGTTAGTAAGGTCTGTGTTAAAGTTATTCTTAAAAAGTACAAGAGAAACTTCAAAACCATTCATGCCTCATCTCATTCAAAGCGCTGCTGTGCAGAGGTATGACACATGCTTAACCATGAGCTCGACCTGCCCCCATTTGCAAGACATGCTTCAGTACATTAGATGCAGTAAATAGAGCACACATTTTCCTGCTGAACAGCGATCGCAAACACACTGCTGTTCACAGCTTCAGACAGCCTGTTCAATGCCAAACGTTTTCAGTAGAGCCAGGAAGACAGACTTTTTCCTTCACTCCTATTCCAGGACATACACACTCTTGGAATGTTTCAAAGCCTCTTCCTACCCATCTTTTTGGTAAAACTAGACAGCCTCTGAATGTTGAATCTCCTGCACCATCCACCTCCTTCTCGATGAACAGTTAACATTTAGACTGTGCTTTTCTAGTGCAAAGAACTTCATGTGTATTATCTTGATGTAGGGCTCAGGAGAACCCTGTGAAGTTATTGCCCCCATGTTGCAGCTGGGGAGCTGAGAAGAGTGGCTTGCCTAAGGTCACCTTGTGTCTTAGTGAGTTTATGGCAAATGTGAGATTCAAAGAAGGGAAGCCCCAATTCGTAACTCCGTCTCTTTTAGCCAATAGCCTACCAGAGAGCCTATAAGTTCTCTCTCTCTCCTTGTCTCCTCTGGTCCGCATGTTTGCCATTCAGATTTTTTTTTAAAAAAAAAATGGTAATGGATGAAATCCACAGAATAGATGTAGAAAAACTCTTGCGACAACCAAAGGATAATTATTTTTTCTAATGATATACATGAGGTATACATGACCTCCAAAGATCACTTTTCATGTGCTCTTACTAAGCTTAGAAAATTATGGCTTGATTACGGCCTGATCAACTATTGCATCAACTTTTGCAATTGATCAACTAAAACTAGGATCTGATCGACTATTGCACATCTTCTGATGTCACAGTACGTCCGACAGTCTTGTAAGCGAGTCGGCTGCTTTGTTTGCCACTGGCTCTGCAGAAACAGAATATCACAGAAAGGCACGGCTGCTTCCAGGCAACAGTGAAATCCTGATATTTTACATGTCAATGTCCATGGGCAGGTTTTGCTAAACCAACCAGCAAAAGTTATGTATTTATGTCAAAGATTTGGCAAACAGATTTGGCACTTCCAACTCCTTTGGAATAAGCGGTTTGCCCATTTTCCTCAAAAATGCCTAACACATTCACATTTCCAGAACATTGTACTAGTCTATGACCAGAAATGAACTGATTTCTCTAGCTGGAGGCAAGACAGGCTTACTCCCGTATCTACATTTTAGGAACATATACTATGAAAATGCACTATACTCTACTTGATTTACACACATCCTTAAGAACTGGCACAGCACCTTTCGGAGTTTAGGGAAATAGATGCGAACCAGACGTGTGTATAATGCATTCACATTCTTTTGCATAGGCAGGTGAGTGACCACCTTGTATTTGCAAAACTGTTACTAGCATGATAAAAAAAAATCCGTTTGTCCTCCTTTATCAGCACAACATTTCAATGAAACCATGTCAGGCTTTTAATGATAAAACTCCACTAAGAAGCCAGGTTGAAGAACTGGCGCAGAACTTCCATCTGGAAGACTTTGCCCGTCTTGGGCATTTGCCTTCGGCATAGGATAAGGCGGGATATAATTTTTTTAAATAAATAAAATAAATTATTCCATTCTGACCAGGCTTTGCTTAACTACATAGAGAAGGTACAAGAACCAACAACCTTGTAGGCTATAATCCGCTAAGGGGAAAAGGGAGTTTCCATGATCTGGATCTCCCTTTTTAAAAGAAAAGAAAAGAAAAAGAAAGTGCTAACAATAGCCATGCTGAGTGGACGCAAACAAATCAGAGTTAGGACTATGACCCTGCTTCCCATCGTCCTGGAATCAACGCTGGCTTCGGCCTAGAGCGAACCCGAGTCACTCCCAAGGGTGCACTGCGGCTGCCCGATGCGCTTCCAGAACTTCCGGTCAACAACGCGACAGAAGCTGGAACCCCGTGGGGCAGTCGCAGTGCACCCTTGGGAGCGGCTCGGGTCCGCTCTAGGCCGAAGCCAGTGTCGATTCCGGGACGATGGTAAGCCTACCCATGTACCATTTTCCTCAATTAAAATCTCCCTGTGGCTATTTGCCCATGCAGGCGTACCTGCACATTTCCCCGTGGGGGATAGAAAATGGTGCAGGGGAAAGAAATGTTAAACCTCTCTCAACCACTGCCGTGGCCCCAAGAGAGTTCCCCTTTCCTTCCCTGTGACAACTACCATTTTTAAAAAAAGATATGGGGAATTCTGATCAGGGATCTTCCATCTTCGATCTAACTGTGCCTACAAAGACATTACAAAAGATAGGAATGGCAACAGTTTTCTTGGAGGCGAGTTGGCTTAGTCAGGAATGCCTGTTTTCTTTGGATAGTTTTAGAGTTCCATACAAGGGTTTAATGAATATATGTTTCAGAAACTTTGTTTTACAAACTTAACAAGTATCTCCACTGTGGTTATAATTTTATTGTGCTGGCGGGGTTTTTTGCGCAAGCTTGTTATTAAGAAGCTAGGAAGTAATTTTTGCCTTTTTACCTGTTTTGGCTTTGTTGGCGACTTGGTATCTATAGAAGAGAAAGAAAACACTGCATTTTATACTACTGACATAAAGTAACTTCTTTCTGCTGGGGAGGCATACCTAGGTCACGGGTCGGCAACCCAGATCCAGCCTGCCACCCAAAGTCATCTGGCCCACGCAGAGCCCGGCTTGGGAAGTGAAGCCTCCCGCCCAATTCTCCACGTTCAGAACGGGGAATGGCGGAGCCGCCCACCCAGGCCCACGGACCCCCTGTACCGCTTCACCTCCCACTGAACTCTGTGCAGTCACTTCCGAGAGCTTGGCAACCTGGAAGTTCAGCGGTGATGTGATGTCGTCACCGAACGTCCGGCCCCCTTTCCCAAAAAGGTTGCCGACCCCCTGACCTAGATCCTAAATCCAGGATTACACTAAAGTAAATGCCACTGATTTAAAAAAGCAACAACACTTGGATTCAGTAACCACACTGGGGACTACAGCTTTAGCAAACACTAAGGCCACAACCCAGCAATCCAATCCTATTCATGCTTCAAATCCATGCTTCTCCCCAATGTGCATTCAGAGGGAAATTTTGATATGAGGGCATTTTCAAACAAGCAGA
This sequence comes from Plestiodon gilberti rubricaudatus, assembly GCA_026170595.1. NCBI lineage: Eukaryota > Metazoa > Chordata > Lepidosauria > Squamata > Scincidae > Plestiodon > Plestiodon gilberti. The sequence goes on along the minus strand of JANXHW010000002.1, from coordinate 17,010,293 downwards.
CCACCTTCTGCATTCCTGAGGAGACACAGTCCTACAAAAGCTGTACCATGTGACCTGCCCAGTGCAGGGCATGGATGAGTCAGCAGTCTGCCTTGACCCAAATAAACAAACACCCCCACAAATTCTAATACAAACAGCCTCAGGCCTCCCTAGACAATCCGGAGAGAATGCTACTATACATTTTAAGAGTGCTCTCAGACATACCAACATCTTGGACCATTTTTGACTGAAGGAGGCTCTGAATTCCTATATTTTCAGAGAGTCTGGAGTAATGTAGGGCATTGTGTCCAAGCGCATCTGCCAAGGTCATATCTGCACCTTTTCTGACCAGGACTTCCACAATGCTGAGGTTTCCAGCTTCGCTTGCCAGCATCAGAGCCGTTCTAGAAGTAGGCAGAGACCCGACATGATTATGAAGCAATGGGCACATGAGCAGTGAGACAGCCAACACCACCCCTGAAGGTTGTGGGTTCAAGGCTCATTTATTTCCATACAGGACAAGAGTGTCCAGGTTCAACAAACTGCAGAAGATGAGATGGCCCGTTTGGCTCGGGGCCAGGAAGACAAAAAGAGCAGTCAGACATTTCTGTGCCCTTTCCCTCTCCAAACATCACAACAGCAGCCAGAGAAACCCCAGCCTGGCAAGCTCAAGTGGTAGAGCATATGTTAGGTGTTAAAATTATTATGGACTGTAGGGATCCTAGTTTGATCAAATTCACTTGGATACCCTTGTTCATTTACCCTTGTGCACATGCTTCATAAGACACAGTGACATCTCCAATAGAATTTGTGACATACTTTTGACATCTAAAAGGTTTCTATTTTTCAGCCTCACATTGGCATGATTTGAATGAACTTCTGCATGACAGCAGCATCCAGTCCCTGTTCTGTGTGTGGGAGTGGAGAACATGTTCGCACCTTCTCACCCTGCCATTAGGAGCACTTGTTCCACCTCTGGCCTGCCACATGTTCATACACAGGGCCTACACATGCAAAGCCCAATGGTCCAAACTATGTGGCCATTTCCTGGGTTTTATGAACAAACAAGCAGTTCAGGCCTACCTGCTTAGGCCCCATAGAGATGGCCAGATGTGGAAGCAACAACTTCCCAGGATAAGTGGGTCCACATATCCCAGGATAAGTGGGTCCAGTTGGCAGGATCTTACTCCAAACCTACGTAGCCTACTCACATAGAAATCTGTGAACATGGTTATCCCCTTACACTACAACTTTTTATGTGTATGTACCGCGGGTTAAACCGCTGAACCATAAGCTGTCGATCGAAAGGTCGGCAGTTCGATTCCCACGACGGGGTGAGCGCTCGTTGCTTGGCCAGCTCCTGCCAACCTAGCAGTTCCAAAGCATGTCAATGCGAGTAGATAAATAGGTACCGCTTGCGGGAAGGTAAACAGCGCTCCGTGTTCCAGCTGCATGCTACGCGCTGCGGCAAGGAGAGTCATGCCGGCCACATGACCACGGAGGCGTCTTCGGACAACGCTGGCTCTTCGGCTTTGAAATGGAGATGAGCACCACACCCTAGAGTCGGACACGACTGGACTTAATTGTCAGGGGCTACCTTTACCTTTTTACCTTACAGTACCCTGCCTTAGATTAGAAGAGGTGCAGCAAATACTGTTCCTTCTAAGATGCAATGCCACACAGCTTGAAGCTGAGCACCTTGAGGCTTGGCAACCCAGAAGTTCAGTGATGACGACTGATGTCATTACTGAGTGTCCAGAGGTGGTATTGCACCACCGCGCAGTCATGGAAGGGCACTGCACAGTGGTGCAACGACATTAGAGGGAACACTGGCAGTGAATGCTCACAAAACTGCATAGCATGAAAATATCAAAATGTACTGGCATTGAAAGATTATTAAACTGTGCCTTGAACACAATGGGAAAAATGAAATAAAAAAATGAAAAAAAACGAACATTTTTGAAGTTTTTGAAACAATGAAAAAAAACTCCTCTGAATGCCTCTGAGAAACAAGATCTTTTCATCCACGTACTAAGACAACAAACCTGACATATGTTAATATATGAAAATCAAGCAATCAAAACGCATCTTTGTGACTTAAGTAACTCCAACTCTACACCATTTGCCCTGAGCTCCAGCTTTGGCCCTTCAGAGTATTCTCTGTTCTAGCTAAGTAGATCTATAGCCCTTGTTAACACTAAAGAAGTCTTAGAATACAAAGTCAGTTTAGTTGTACCTTCCATTTTTGTCTCTGGAGTTGATGTCTGCCCCACGATCCAGAAGGTATTTGCAGACTTCTGCATGGCCATTTTGCACTGCCAGTTGCAAAGGTATATTTCCATCCTTGGAAGGGGGAGAAAAATTGTCAGTTACCAAATAAGCTCAAAATGTTCAGCAAATTTAAAAGGTTAACTTTAGAGGTCGTCACTGAGATACAGGGGATGTAACCCTTACGCAGATAAAGGTTTCGACATGCAGCCTCCTATATTGGATGCACAAAATCCAGCTGAGCAAATAACAGATCTAACTAGACATTCAATTTATGTAAAACCCTGTGCATGAGTGTGTTGTGTACTGGGCAACTACACATTTGGGGATGGGCCAGTAGACATCATGCTTTGCATGAAGGTCCAGGTATCAATCTCTGGCACATGGGAAGGACCCTTGTCTGAAGTCCTGGAAAGCAGCTGCCAGGCAGTGTATAATGTGTAGACAATGCTGCATTAAGACCCCATTCAGTAGAAGGCAGTTTCTTATGCTCCGTTAATACGGAAGTCCAGTACCGAGTCTAAGAATTCTGCTGCCATTGCCATTCTCTGGACTGAATAATATTTTTAAAGCTCCCAAAGAGCTTAACATTTTTTTTAAGCCTGCAAAAGCTTGGAAAGTGCAAGACTTGGCAGCCAGGTTGACGACTGCACTATGAAGGGAAACATCTGGAGAAATGGAGGTTCTAGGAGATTTTCTCATGGAATAACACTTGTAAAAATCTCATTGGAAAAATGGGGTTTATGTTCAGCCTGCCTGTGTAAACTGACTTGAGTCCATGAGAAAGGCGGTATATAAATACAGCAATAAATAAGTCACTTGATGAGGGCTAATCAGTGTGTCAGAATCAAAAACACCTTTAAACAAGACAAATCAACCCTTCCAGAAATGAAGAACTCAAGCAAGACTTTGAAAATTGTTTATCTTATTATGGGTAATAAATGTTCTTGGGAGAACCAGACGCTTAAGAATTAGAGCTGTACTAGGTTTTAATGAAGCTAGGTACGCCTGAGTAAGAAAGATGCTCTGAAATAGGAGACGGTGCTGGAGGCATCAGACAGGGATCCACTGAAAGAGGCAGCAGGAGCAGTGTCCCAAAACGTTTTTTTGTCCCAGAAGTCCCACGACTTGTCCCACGAGTGTCCCAGAAGTCCCACGACTTCTTTTCTTTTTGTCCCCAAAGTCCCACGACTTCTTTTTTTATGGAGACACCTGTATATATACCCTGAACCTCAGGAGCAGCTCAATATTAAGTGCCCAAGTCCCCTGCATTTCAAGGGTTGGACTGCAAGGCAGCCCTCCTCTAGCAGAATGGGAGAGTCAAGACTGCTTCATGTGAAAGAATACTTTGCCATGTATTAATTGCATGTTTTCTGGTAACCTGTAGTAGTTACTCCCCATACACATTCCTGTAAGCTGTCTGGCCATGCCCTCCCCTTGGAACATGCCAGGTGGCAATCGTGGGGTGGATCTCTCCCTGTGATCAGTGTTCGTAGCTGCAGATAAATGTTGATCTTGGGGAGGAAGGGGCTTCGTGCATGCATCATGAAGATTGAGGGGGGGGGAGGCTTGCCAAGCTCTCTTCCTCACCTGCCATGCATTCCAAAACATGTGACGATAATGCATGAAAAGAGCTGTTTGGAAATACACATGAAAAACTGTCTAGAAATATTTATGTAGGGACATATAGAAGTTGCAATTGACTATGGCTCTGTTTCATACATTATGCGCTTAGGAGACTTGTGGTGGACAAGCAGGAAACTAGTCTGCTACCTAAAGAGGGAGCCAGCCCTACTCAGAACTGCCGAGTTGATTTTAGGTGAAGTTTACTGAACTAAAATACCTTAACAGTTTTTTAAAGTCGTTAATTAAAAACAAGAACCAAGTTGTTCATAATAATGGTTACATACCACATCTTTGACATTAATGGGACACTTGTGTTCACAGAGGAGTTGAGCTATTTGAAGGCAGCCACATGCAGCTTAAAAAAAAATGCAGTTGCACATTAGATACACTAAAACCAGAGCAATTTTCCTGTCTTGCTGAACACAGCAGGGTTTCACATTTTTGCTCCCCCCTCCCAATGAAGAGCAAAACCCAGATTTCCTCCCCACTTGGGAAGTGCAGAAGTGGATGGAGTCATACCACTGTGATCCCCATCCCGTGTACCTGCTGCAAAGTGGAGGGGAAAGGCTGCAGCTCTTTGGAGCTGCACTGCCGAGGGCCCTGAAATGCCTTGTCTGAGCAGGACCAAACAAGCAAGCCTTGACTTCTTCCCCTTAGGGGACACACAGGGGGCTGCTCAGCTGCAGCTTGGTCACAGCAGTCTGGTGCGTAGTCACCAAGCAGCAGCCAAGCAAAGCCCACCCCCAGACACCTCCCCTTCCTTCTCTTGAGCAGAAACAAACAGTGCATGTGTGGAGTGAGTCAGTTTAGATGCTACCGACTGTTGCACCCTGCAACGCCACTACTGTCCAGGCTGATCTCCCCCCTCACCAAGTGCCTCCCAGTCAAGCTCAACAACAGGAGGGGGAGATGTGTAAGCGCTGGACTGGTTTGGTCACTGCAAAGACACAGAACTTCAGAGAGCCATGACAGAAGAGCGACCAAGCCAACACTCTTCTTCCCGCCCTGTGCTTCGGAAGGTCTGGAAAGGATGGGGACTGGCTGATTAGGTGATGCGCACCATTGTGGCTTGGTCAAGGTTAAAGTCAGGCCAAAATTGTGGACCCTTGGAAAATCAGGACTGTGTTCTTTAATGCCTGTGCAATAAGCTTGTGGCAAGATGGCAACTGGGCAGTGAAAGGGAAAAATACAGAATGAACCGTGTTGCTTTCTGCCACAGGACTCGTCTTGCTTCATCATTACAGAACAGCATGATATAGTGAGTCAGTGCAGCTTAATGAAAACCAAGGAGGCATTTTGTAATGATCAGCAACATCATTTTTCTATGACAAAGCAGGGTCAAATTCAGTGGCAATTTTTTTTCTGCACAGGCCACGGTACGATGTGAATATCGTGAAAATGGTAATCAAGCACAGTAATTGCACTGCAGGATTCAGCCCAGCCCTACACAAGAATCGCCTTGCTAGCACACATGAAAGGTTCATCGAACCCTTCATTCTGCCTCCAACACTGAACAGCCACAGATGCTTCTGAAAATCTCACAAAGCTGGCCATGAATGGACTTGGCGACCTTTTTTTTTTTTGCTGGGGGAAAGGAAGGGAGGAGAGAAAAGATGATAAAATTACCTGCATAATGTAAAGCTGTTTTTCCAGAGCTATCTATGCTCTCTGGCAAACATTTAGACTGTGGAAAGAGGAAAAATTATATTAGAGAGGTTCAAACATGAAGAGTTTCTAAAGTGGAGTGTCATTGATTGGAGAATTGGGTGTGTGGGGTACTAAAGAAAGTTCAAGAGCTACGCACACAGCTTTCTAGAAACGCAGGGAAAACTAAACTGGGGAGTCTTTGGCCCAGATCTGCCCCTTTCTGCAACCTGAGTGCTGGAGCCCCTTGATATGCAAGGCTTGGAGCAGTTTGACCTCGACATGTTAATAGTTGAACTATGTGCTACAAAACAGGCCTGCAGGCAACTGCATACGAAGAACGTACTCAAATTAAGTCATGAATCAAAAGATTTGTTTAAAAACCAAATGGTTTGCAAGTTAATCCAGATATTACAAAAAAGGGGGAAAACCAAAGAATATTCCAAAGGGAAAAACATTATATTCATTTTTCAATAATAAAGAGTATTTGAATATATTCACTAGTGTACACTGCAATTCTTCATTTAACACATACTACCAAACATAGCTTCAGACAAGTCCGACAAGAGCTATATTTAGCTGGCAGATTTAAGTGCCTACCACAATAAACACGGAGTTTATTTTGGCAACTGCAACTCTTGTTACTCATTAGCCTCACATCAACACTGTCCCTTCAGATGAAGATTATACACTGTATGTACAAACATATGCACCCTCCTATTTGACCACTAGTCCTTTACCCCCTGAATCATAACAACAAGCTAGATAAGATAGATCTGGTACACTGGACCTGGTAATGGTACACATTATCTCACTAGCTACAGTGCTGTGGAAAACCCATAAACAGCACAGATTAAGGATGTCATAATTAAGAATGCAGTTGGCCCTCACTATCCGTGGGGGATCCGTTCTGGCCCCCCCTTGCAGATAACAAGGATCCGCGGATACCGGAGACCACCTTAAAAACGCTGTAAAAAGGAGGAAAAAGCCCCCCCCCAATCCCTGTTTCTACCTTTAAATAGCCAAACTGTGCCATTTTCAAGCCTCTGCATGCTTAACGACCCACTTCTGGGTCGCACGAAGGCTCTTCCCTCCTCCCAGCCTTGTCTCAGAACGCATTCTGGGTCAAGGCGGGGGGGGGGGGAGCCTTCACATGACCCAGAAGTGAGTCGTTAAGCTTGCAGAAGCCCTGCAGGGGCTTGAAAATGGTGCAGTTTGGCTACTTAAAGGTAGAAATGGGGATGGGGGAGCTTTCCCCCCTTTTACTGCATTTTGAAGGTGGACCCTGTGGATCCGGGACCCGTGGTAAGTCAAATCCGCGGTTCTGGGAACCGTGGATAGAAAGGGTCCACTGTATTTATATACTGCTGCTTTTCAACAAAAAGTAGTTCACAAAGTAGTTTGCATAGCAACATAAATCAATAAGTAGTTGCCCGTCCCCAAAGGGCTCACAATTAAAAAAAAAAAAGATGCAGTGGAGACACAGGCGACAGTCGCTGGAAAGGATGCCATGCTGGGATGAAAAGGGACAGTTGCTCTCTCCTTGCTAAATATGAGGTCATGACTTTAAAAGGTGCCTCTTTGCCCAGTTAGCAGGTATATATATCGGGGCACAAATAAAGGATTCTGCTGCAGACTTGCTTTAAAGAACTTCAAATTATACTAGCATTTACCAGAAAAGCTGAAGTACAAATGAAGAAGGGGAAAAAGTATATACTTCACCTGAAGGAGCCTCTTGACACAATCAAGGTGGTTGTTCTTGGCTGCAAGATGTAAAGCACTGTGTCCTAAAATAAATAAGGAATGATTTCAGATACTCAGAACTATGAAATGCATGATTCAAAGAGAAATGATACTTTGAACTCAGAGCATTGTGCAATGGGTTTATTGAGAAAGGAGGTACATCTCCAAGCTGCTTTGTTCTCTGCTAAATGTAGCGATGCAATACGTGGTTGGTTAAGACAAAAGTATGGCCATTCCTTTCCTCTTCCCCCAACCCACTGCAAAGGTAAGCAGAAGTCCATTTAGACAGACTAAAAAAAGTTTGGAAAACGTATTACAGAGTTGGCTGAAGCTCGTTGTCCATACAGAACTTTGCAGTCACGTGGGCTTATATTTATTAAGCACCCAAAATCCCACTCTTCAATACAAAGGATTACCCGAGGGTTGCTTGCTTTATTATATATAAACCAGACAGAACAACAAAACATTCAACAGCAGCGCAGACATCATTCCAGTGCTCAAACAGCACAGTAACTAAATCAGGAAGGTCTTTCCAAAACAAACAAACGATTGATAACTAAATTAGGAAGGTCTTTCACTTGTACCAAAAAGGAATTGCACTCGGTGCCATGTACTGTAAGTCTTCTAGGGAGAGAACTCCAGAGCCTGGGTGCCACAACTGAAAAGGATCTATCTCTGGTCATTGTCCATGTCACCTCCAGAGGTGGTGGGAAAGGAGGATCCGAGGAGGATCTTAGTTCACTCGTGTCTTTAACCACTTTGCCTGGTCGTCCTTGGTGATGTGGAACTTACGTTTGGGTAAGTGGGTTGGCAGAAATTCTCGCTTTCTTAAATGTGTTTGCTGTCTGCAGAGGCATGCAGCAGCAACTCTGGCAGTATTTGAAGTGCTAAAAATGGTCCTTGCTCATTTTCTTGCATTCAGAGCACTTCAGAAAATGATGTTATGGGCTTGGGGTCATTTTACTGGAGCATTCTAAAGAAAAAAAGATTGGCGAACAACAGAAGCTGGCCACGGAGAACATTCTCAGTGCTGTTGAAATCGCTTTACAGCAGTGCAGTAATAAAAAAGTTGAAGCAGCAAAAGTCCTGCTGAGAACACTGTCGGCGCATTAAGAGCTGTTGCAGCTGCAGCCGCCACTGCCGATACAGGTGTGGCAAAGAAAAGGTTAAAAAACGCATTCGTTGCCTGCAACATTTTTAACTTGCCCTTTAAAAGGTGCTGTTGGCATCTGAGCTATGTTTCTAGCTCAGATGCCAACAGCACCTTTTAGGGGGGAAGTTAAAAATGTTGCAGGCAACGAATGCTTTTCACCTTAATAACAAGGCTACCTCAGGTCTTGGGCAGGTTCATGCAGAGAGGGTACTCACTGAGAAGCAGGGATGTGGATCAAATCTCTGACTCAAGTCAAGTCCCAAGTCTTTGCCCCCCAGTCTTTGGTTGTGAGTCCCTATCTATTTAATGTGGAGAACGGGTTTAAACCTGAACAAAATTTGACTTGTCGTAAAAGACTCCAAGTCTCGAGTCGAGTACTTCGAGTCCTTTACAATCACAGTCATGTCCGAGTCGAGTCATTAACATGACTCAAGTCGAGTCAATAGACTCAAGTCTACATCACTACTGAGAAGTACAGTACTCATGCAGAGAAGGTACTCAAGTCACTGAGGCCATTAAAGGTTCGCATCAGCACTTTGAACTGTGCTCAGAAGTGGACTGGGAGCCAGTGTAGTAGCATGAAGATGGGCGAGGTATACTGCATACACCTGGTCCCAGCCAGTAGCCCGGTTGCTGCATTTTGAACCTGGTGCAGCTTCCAAGCAGTCTGCAAAGGCAGCTTCAAATACAAGGCATTGAAGTACTCCAAACAGGTTGTCACCATCGAAACTGTTTTGTGGTGCCCTAGTCAAAGAGCGAAGTAGCGTCTGTCTGAGGAGGATTCACACTCCAGTTTGAGTACTCCTGAAGCACTAGCAGGAACTCGCTAAGGTTGCCAATTTAAATCACAGCGATCACAAGGTGCATTTTGGCCAGCTGAATCAAAAAATAATAATGGGACAGGGAATAATGAGTTGCAGAACACACAAAGTGGACCACAAGGACCCAGGGCTGGTGTCAGCCATCTTCAGTTAAAAGCATCTCAGGGCTGGGGGAGACCCCAGACTGGGGCACTGGAGAGCAAAAGCTACTCAGAATACACAACAGGGGGCAAGACAGATTAGTGTCCTGGCTTAGTATAAAGCAGCTCCTACAGAAGTCAAAAATGAAGACAAAGTCAGCTCAACTAGTTAGAGACCATGAAAGCCTATAAGAGGAACAAGACAGACCAGCAGCAATACCTGTTCCGTCCTGAGCTGTGACATCCACACCATGCGTCAGCATAATTCGGAGGCATTCTCCATGCCCTTTGGAGGCAGCCAGATGGAAACTGGAAAGAAAGAAAAAGTTTACATCACATCTGGTGGTCCCGACAATGAGCCTTTTCCAGTGCAACTGGTGTTACTCCACTATTGTTAAGAATGTTATGGGAGAATAACTTTCCTTCTGGATCAAGGTGTGCCTACTTTTATTACAGACATACATTCATAGGAGTGCTATACACACACTTGTACGCACACTTGTACAGCAATCTATGCTACAATCTATGCCAGGGGTTCTCAACCTGTGGTTCGCATACCCATAGGGGTACGCGGACTGCAGGTTGGGGGTATGCGAGATGCTCCCCGTTACCAGCTACTGCGATCAGCCGCTGATAACGGGCAGCGGAAAAATGGGGGGAAAGTGGGGAAAGTGTTTTTTTTCCGGCCTGTGGCGCGGCCGTGCGGGTTCTCTGGCTCACGTCACAAGCTGGAGGTAAAGGCTACAGCCCTGCCAAATCGGGGGTCCGCGTACCCGCTATGCGGACCCCCAAAGAGAACCCGCTCGGCCCCACCAGAGAACCCGCTCGGCCCCACCGCAGGCTGGAAAAACGGGTAAATTGCCCCCCGTAGCTCTCCCTACCTTTTCTCATAGCCGCCATGTTGGATCTCCTGAAATCTCACAAGATCCAAGATTGCGGCTCTCAAATCTCATGCCGTGATCTTGGATCTTGCGTGATTTTGGGAGATCCAACATGGCGGCAGCTGTGAGAAAAGGTAGGGAGAGCTACGGGGGACAATTTACCCGTTTTTCCAGCCTGCGGTGGGGCCGAGCGGGTTCTCCGGCTCACGCCACAAGTCAAAGGGAAAAGCTACAGCCCTGCTCGGCTGCGCCACAGGTCGGGAAAAAACACTACTGGGGGTTGCACTTTTGGGGGGTATGCGGGACTTGGGGGATCCAGGGGTAAGCCAACCTTTGGGGGTCCGCATAGGGGGTATGCGGACCCCCAAATATTGAGAAACCCTGATCTATGCGACAGTCCTGCATAGGAGGTCAGCACAAGGCAGCTACTGAGTTGATGTTGCAGAGCAGACTGGCTGCCTGACCTGGCACAGAATTAAGTACATCCAACCCTATAGAGTTCAGTTCCTAGAAAGAAAGCTTCCCTGCAAGAGTTGAGGGAAGAACAAAGATTCCTTGGAAGAGCTTACAGCTCAAAAATGCAACTACTGTGTTAAGAGCACACAACCTTGGATCCAGGAGAATGTCTGAGACCACCTGACGTTTCATCACTGCTCAAGCTAAGCAGGTGTGAAACTGGTCAGGCCCTTCAAGGGAGGAGGGGCACTAAAAGTATAGTTTTCTTTTCTTTTCGAAGAGTAGAAAATTCCCTACAGCACCTTTTGATATAAAAATATGGTATATCCAAGAGGGAGCTGTAACTGGAACCTCAATAAAAAGTTGAAAACTTGTGTCAAATCTCCCCCTCCCCTATAATACCACTTATCCCTGTGCCGATGTGTTTGGTATCAGATACAGTGTAAGAAATCCTACAAAATAGCCTTGCTGGGCCAAAGGCCCATTTAATCCTGTTTCCCTCAGAGTCCCACCTGTTGCCTCTGAGAAGAGACTTCAAGCGGGTCAGGGAAAACACTCTCCTCTGCAACGGGTTTCAGTCACACTGCCTCCAATCCTGAAGGTAGCACACAGCCAACACCACGACTAAAAGACAGTGGCAGACTTGTCCTCTATAGATTTGCCTAATCCCCTTTTAAAGTAATAAGAACTACACATTTACACTTTGGGGGAGGGGAAGAGGCAGGAGGCTGGAAGGGCTGGCAGCCCCCCCCCCCCATTACGCTGAGAAAAGAGGTAATGTAGTGTGGCTGGACTCCTTACGCAGTTTTGCCATCCGTGTTGAGTCAAATCCGTGGATAAAAAGAACCGTGGATAAAAAGAACCGTGGATAAAAAGGTCCGACTGTATACACAGCAGCACATACCAGGGTCTGCCTCTGTGTAATGTGTGGAACAGCCCGAGTGGTAAGTTTTTAAACTGTAGCTGGATCCCACAAACTACTGCTATAAATATGGGCAAGCTATGGTAAGTGTTTTGAATTCAGGTCTTGGGGGAAAAAAACACAAGTAACTTCTGAAAATGCATTACATCCCACTGAAAGAATGCATCTTTGGACAACAAATATATTTATACATAACTAAGAGCTAAATTTTGCTTTATAAGGCACCAAAGAACTGAACATTATAAACATTTTGTTCCTAAGACATGTTTCCTAAAACCCTAAAGCGTGTTAGGGCAGGAAAGAGCTCACATCTAGCCAACGGTTTCACTCTTAACTTAGCTTGGAGATAGCATGAAGTAAACATTCAAACAAAATCAAATGCATTAACTCAGAGAAGTTTACAAATATTGAAGCAGGACACTTCATAGGAGAAACGTGTGAACCACACTTCTGGTGAGTTTATATTTCGACAGCATTTGAAATGATTAAAACACTGGTCATGTATCAACTTGGCTAAAGCAATGAGAACATTACACTTTATGGCCAATCTCTTTGTTTGCATAAGAAACAGCGCCAAGTCTAACACACTTCATTGTAATGGTTTAAATTTTCATTTACGGACAAGTAGAAAAAAGCCTACAGTGAAAACTGCAATAAATGCCAGCACCTTTCAATACGCAATTTACAGAACTCCCTCACCCACAACAATCAGGGGCATGTGATTTTTGTTCAAAGTACATGGGTGCCTGAAGGAAAAGGAATTATAGTACAGAGATACTTAACAGCAAAGGACATCTTTCATTTTGAGGTTCTTCCAGGTGGTTAGTTGACAGAGCTATAAATGTGCAGTTGTTACTCCCTGGTTGTGCAAGATCTTGCAAGAAAGTACTAGCATGTTCACTGTGCTTGCATTGAGTGCAGAGAATGGTTGGTTTCAAGCATCTACTGGAAGGAGCCTATTACAACATAGGTAATGATGATAATTACATAATAACTCCTTGTCATGCCTGTACCAGTCAGAGTGCCATTTCAGATTTTGTGGGGTGGGGAGATCTCGGGGGCGGGGAGCAAAGATGTGTAACAGTATTCAAGAAACTTGAATACTTTTTTTTTCAAATTGCTATTTTTATTATTTGTTCCTAATTGCTGTAAGTTACACATTGGTAAACATTAAAAATGCGTCGAAGTCTTGTAAATTAAATAATTCAATGTAGTTATTTAAAAGTGTGTTTTAAGAGCATTATTTGTTGTTATTTTGTGAACACATCAATAATAAACGATCACAATGTTATCAATTCAGGTCAACACAGCTATGCTACTGAGCAGTCTGTCTAAAATACGTCTTTTCAACCTTTTATCCCCTTTGCCAGTAGCACTTTTGCAAGTACTATCACTACCAACAGAGACAGCAGCTTTGCACAGGAGTGGGCAGCTTTCCCCACTCTGCATCTTCCTTCCCCAAATCATGCCTCTTTTTGAAGGGCCGGCAGCTGTACAGCCACATCTGGCCCACTGGTGCACCAGAGCTCCAACCATCTCCTTTTCCAGTGGAGTTGGGTAAGTTGGGTCAATGACATGTGATCACCTTTTCAGTGAGATTAGTACTGCTGGTTGAAAAGCACTGAACTATATAGAATAAAACCCTAAAAAGTCCTCTCTCTTTTTTAAAAACCATAAAATAATTTGTAGCTATCCTGTCTCTGCTGATCCTTTTAAGGGTGTCTTAGGACAGGAATCTCCAATGCGTGGACTGCTGGTGGTCAGTGCTCAGTCCAGGGCAGTAAGTCAACTATAACACACAGAGTCAGTAATTAACTATGGTTAGCTAGAATTGAAAATGCAAACTCAAGCCTGACAAACCTACATGCTCCTTGCCATTACCTTCTCGGCTTCCACAGACTGGAATCCTCGCTTCTTTAAAACAAAGTTTGTGGAAAGCCGAGGACTGATTTAACTCTGATTCACAAACTACTGTAGACTCAAACTGGTGTTGGAAGCTGGTTTAACATTGTGGTTTGTAAGCCAGAGTTAAGTCACAGTTTCTGGCTTTGCAAGAGCCATGGTTTATAGAAATCTAGTAGATATGTCTCCACTTCGGCGCCAAGGACATAAGGGGAGGGGAAGCGCACAGACTCATTAGGCTTAAGGTTTTGTTTCCAATCCTAGTTAACCATAGCCAACCATGTGAACTGAATGTCTAGCAATATCCTTAAGATAATTTCTTGGGTGCAATATTCTCTACTGATCCTTGTGCAAAATATTGCCATGGGTAGAATACAGGGTTTTTTGTTTTTATTTTTTCCAATGACATTTTTTGTTTAAGAGTACATTCTGAACTCTTACATATTGTTATTTTTAATGAAGACATCTCTGTTCAAAGCAAACTGTTTCTACCCTTCCCCCTTCCTTTTCCTGGCATATACATCCAGTCTCTGACTTTCAGAGAAGCCGGAATTGCTTGCCAATGACTCAGTCATTTATGGCTTCCTGACAGAAAATACCTTTGCACAAACAAACAAAGCTGTAGAACTAAGGATAACATTCCGTTAGGGTCTCTCTACAGTATGGGTGAAAAGTCAAGAGAAGCCAGAAGTCTGAAAGTATGAGATCTGCATCTAAACCAACTAGACCGAGATATACTCCCTTCAGTTGCAGAGTTAAGGGATTCAATCCTCATGGGTCAGTGCCTGCTTTATAATGCCCATGTGATTTCAGCAGAGCTGGGGAAAAGGAGGATACAATCCTTTCACTTCCTCCTCTGTTCCAAACTCAATGAACTCCTCATCCTGCAACTTCTGCTTTCACAAAGCCACACATTCTAGACACAACCCAGACCATGATCCAACAACACTTCTGCAGCAATTTCGGCAGATGTGATGCTTAAGGGGTCTCCCAGGACCAGTTCAGCTGTCTGTGCTCATCACTGTTTAACCACCACAACAGTACCTCAGAAAAGAAGCTTAAATTCATTAGCCACGAGAAGCTGCCCAAGCCCTTCGACTGGTTTCAGAGACCCTGCAATTGAACCACCACTGTGTAAACTATAACGTTTGGCAGGTGCAGTACCTAGTACAGAGGTTCCCAAACCGGGAGACACGGCTCCCAGGGGAGCCGCGGAAACCAGCCAGGGGAGCTGTGGAGTGCCACAGAATCCTCTCAGAAAACAGTGCAATGCCAATTGGCAGGCATCAACATAATGTAATGGGGAGCGGCGGTCAATGGTCGCCAAATGGTCAAGGGAGTCGCAGGTCAAAAAAGTTTGGGAAACACTGTTAAGCCTGCTCTCCCCCTGGAGATCTTACAGGCTCCTTCTATCTCCGTCTTTAGGTGAACTGTTAAGACATTTTTATTTAAATGGGCATTTGGAGCTGAACTTTATTGCCTTCACTGTTCTGTTGCAGTTCCTTTTAAGGTTTTGTTTTATTATAGAACGAAAGCTTTCATGGCCAGCTACTAGAATACAAGACACAAGTTTTATGGGTGAAGTAGCCATGTACTAAATATATAATACAAAGAACTCCAGGCACACAAGTATAAAATCTTCAAAAAGCGCCACTCATAACAAGCAGCAAAACAATGAGTGCGGAGAAGTCCGATGTTTACAGGAACCGACATTTCGTCTTATTTCCTAAGACATTATCTAGGTCGAAACAGCTTGGCTGTTGGGATGGCACTGAAAACCAACTGACAGAAACGGAACTTAAAGGGAAACACATGGAACATGAACGCGCGGTTTGTCTACGACATAAGGATGTCTCAGCCCTCTCAGAACATTCAATGACAACTAACCATAGTATTTTGTTCAATGAGACTAAATGTCTAGCTAATGATTCGAACAATAGAACGCGCCAGAATCTGGAAGCAATTGAGATTAGTAAAAGAAGATCGCAAAATCTTATTAACGGCCAAC
This sequence comes from Plestiodon gilberti rubricaudatus, assembly GCA_026170595.1. Classification (NCBI taxonomy): domain Eukaryota; kingdom Metazoa; phylum Chordata; class Lepidosauria; order Squamata; family Scincidae; genus Plestiodon; species Plestiodon gilberti. The sequence goes on along the minus strand of JANXHW010000002.1, from coordinate 16,994,750 downwards.
AAGAATTAACATTTACTGACAAAATATGGTTTCCCATATTGCACAAATATACAGGGAACAATACGTGTTAATTCTGTCTCCGTATAAGATTAGTGTACTGACAGATGCTTTAGATACCTTGATACCTGGTATTGTTTTAGTCTAGTAGCTGGCCATGAAAGCTTTCGTGCAAGATTTATAAGATGTGTTTTGCCTTTTGAATCTGTCTGATGTTCCTTTAAGATCTCTGTTAAGCTCTGCCTGTGTTTCCCTTTAAGTTCCGTTTCTGCCAGTTGGTTTTCAGTGCCATCCCAACAGCCAAGCTGTTTCGACCTAGATAATGTCTTAGGAAATAAGACGAAACGTCAGTTCCTGTAAACATCGGACTTCTCCGCACTCATTGTTTTGCTGCTTGTTATGAGTGGCGCTTTTTGAAGATTTTATACTTGTGTGCCTGGAGTTCTTTGTATTTTATATTTAGTGCATGGCTACTTCACCCATAAAACTTGTGTCTTGTATTTTGTTTTATTAATAGAAAACACTGTTTTAATGGTTTTTGATTATACATTGCTTTGTACACTTTTTGTTGGCAGAAGTGAAGTTTATAAGTAGCATGGAAATAAATCCAAACAATACTTTTCACTGTAGACCATTCATGTGTTTAGTTGGGGCCATTAAATGCTGAGAGATCACATAATGTACATGCATGTGTACGCATCAGTTTGCAGATGTTTTAGGGCAGCCTTTTTCAAAGTGCTGCCCGCGAGGTGGGGAGAACTCTGTTTGTGGGGGCGGGGCCAGCAGCAGCGGTGACCCGGTAAATAGCTGCTGTCACTGCCGTTGCTGCACTTACCGGGGCTTGGGGGAGCTTCGGGGAGGCTTGCGTGACCCTCTGCAGGCCTCCCCGATCTTCAGATCACCACAAAACAGCGATGTTCAGGCACTTCTGGTTTTCATGAAAACCTAAGTCCCTGAACATCGCCGTTTTGTGACATCCGAAGATCGGGGAGGCCTGCAGAGGGTCGCGCAGGCCTCCCCGAAGCTCCCCCAAGCCCCGGTAAGTGCAGCAACGGCGGTTTCGGGCAATTTTGCAGCAGTGGCAGCGATCCCCTGGATGTCGGCGCCATGCTGTCCCCACACCTTAATGGGGCAGGGGACAGTTAAAATTCTCAATGGTGGGTTGCAACCCACAGTTTGAGAACCACTGTTTTAGGGGGTATATCTGGCAGTAACCCTGAGCACTGCACACAGCCCTTAGGAGGGAGAAAGCAGCTTGCTTGCTTGCATTTGGTGTGAAACGTGTGATCCAAGCAGGCATTTACAGCCTACAAGGCAAGGCAGCACAACTTGCCCAATCTGCCCTAATAAAGACCTTATAACAATAAGGGGTACATAACACACTTACCAGCAATGTGCATCTTAACATGGGCTCATTAACTTTGAACTTAAGTACAATGCCATAGTTCAGATGTACAACTAGGTTCCACATCTTGGCTTGCTTGCAAACTGTAGACCATTCTGTAAACCAAAATTTACGAGGTTCAGACACCATGGCAAATTTCAGTTTGTTCTAACCACAACTGGAAATCTAGAACTCCGTCACCTAATGCACTCAAAAGAAGGGGGGGAGTATATGAGCCTGAAACTTGTGATCATCATGCGGCACAATGATGAAATGCTCCCACATGGTGCCTGAGTGAGTGAACGTTTGTATAAAATGGGGGCCATAGTTACATACTGCTTATTAATTAGCAAGAATATATCTGGCCTAGATGTGACTTTTCCTCAAAAATAGTCACTGAAAGCAATACATGGAGAAACCTATCATGCACGCACAAACCCAATTTCAGAGATTCTCGTTTCCTTTGCATACTACATTTAAATACCATTGAAGCAGCAGGATGATGGGAAAAGGACACAGTGAGCTTTTAAGAACCACACACATTCTATTGCTGAGAAGCTCAAGTGGTCTCTCAGTTTGCTTGCTCCTGGTTGGCTTGCCAACAGCAGCAGCAGCAGCAGCAGCAGACTAGACCAGCATTTCTCAAACTGTGGGTCGGGACCGATTTCTGGTGGGTCCCGCATGAAAACACGGGTGATGGAATAATCAGGTAACTAATTGCCACAAGCCCTGATGCTATAAAAAAAAATCAGATAGCTGCTAATTACCCTGCAAAGAGCTGAGCTCCTGCAGTTTGCAAGCTTATGTAAATATAGGGTTATTGAGCGTCTTTTTATGGTGTTTTTTTCCCCCAAGTCCCTCAATGACAGGTAGTGGGAGCAGGTGAAGGCTGGGTCACATGAACAGCCTGAAGGCTTGAGGGGCTTAGTTATTAGGGTTGCCTCATTATGAGAAATGGATTGAGATTTTTTTTTTTTTGCCAATAAATAAATACTTGTAAATAAACAGTTCTTTCTAGACCACCTTTTTTGTCTCGTAAAACTAGGTGGGTCCTGATAGAGTGTCATTTTAAAAAGCGGGTCCCAGTACTAAAGCATTTGGGAACCACTGTACTAGACAAAATGCAAGAAGTTGAGAAGAATAAGCACATCAGCATCAACAAACATTTTGTTACTCCACAGACCAAACAGAAGCATTAAAACACACTTAAGTCAGTCTTGAAATGTCATATTTCATTCAGCTCCCCCGCATAAGGGCTAGATGACAGATGTCAACACACCAAATAAAAAAGTACGTTAGCAAAGAAAGAAAAAAGAAAACCTCTGTGTTTTAAGAGGCTTCAGATTAAGTTATACAGATTAAGTTAAAGACCGTGGCTCCTTGTCCTATGCAATATTGAAAGTATAAGCTTGATTATATAGGCGGTTTTCAGCATAGCCAAGATTAACAATTCTTGGAACCTCTCTCTATAAAATCTGAGGGGGCGGGTAGGTGGGTGCTCACTCACACTCTCTTGGATCCTAGAATCCCTAGCTTAGGTGGGGATACCTTTTCAACATTTCTAAGAGCCAACAAGCAGGAATTAATACCTAGAATCGGTGCATCCAGAGGAATGAACGGACATTTCACACTCCTAGAAGGCAAACGCCTTTCAAGGTGCCAGAGATTTTTCAGCCTGTACAACACTTCTGGCAAGCACAGGACTTGCTGAACCTGAACAGCAATTACGAGAGATTTAAAGCAGCCTGAAGCATTTGCCTTCAGTCGAGGGACCTCCCCCTGGATGGATGTGGCAACTTCCAAGACCTTCATTTGCAAAAGCAGAGACCCTTGATTTTTGACTTTTTGGATGAGGAGCTGCAATTCCCAGGATGTCCAATAGATGGCACTGGTGTATGATTAGTCTAAAAATTGACAAATCACTTAAAAATCTGGTTGACAACTCAATTTTAAGAAAGGCCATGCTTTGGACTAGTGCAAAGACTCTTTAGGGCTCTTTTGCTCTTTCCAACATGAACAGCAACAGGCACTCTAGCACACTCCACGCCTCATTATGTACCTCAGTTGTTTATAGCCCTGCATGACCCAAGACACAGGTTACTGGGAGTTAGCCTCTTGGGGAGAGGTCTGCCCCAGAGGCGTAGCTAGCCTCTGTGGCACCACCGCCCCATGCGCGGCATTTTCGATAGATGAAAGCTCCCGGGAGCCAGGGCAGGTGGGTGGGCCAATCCTCAAGCCACACGGCTATTTTCCAACCACTGCTGCGGCACGCTTGTCCCCCCCCCCACATGCTGCCAGGGGGGGCGCTTTGCATCCCCAAAATAAAAAAGGGCATTTTATTTATTTATTTATTTATTTATTTGGTGGGGGGGGGTTGTCCCAGTTGAATACTGGGGAAATCTGGTAAGCCTAGGGCTGGAACATATCTCCCCGTGGATACGGCGGCCCCCCTGTATGATGAAGATGGAGCAGAGTAATGGAAGGAACACCCTTTTACGGTGTTTTGAGGTTTAGAGTCAGATTAAGTTATAAAAACAGCCACCACCAAAACAGCAGTAATAAAGGTTCTGGGCTTGGTTTGAAATCTTTGGCAGGGGTTTGCAGACGCAGTTGCAGGGACACCAGCATCAGTCATGAAGTATCTTTCCAAACCCTGCCTGCCCCTGTATGCCCAGCAAACAGTGCAAGTTTCCTCACTGATCCTCGTTTCAGAGTGTCTCCGAAGCCCAGCATGAAGTGGAAAACTGATCCCTTGCAAATGCCTCTGCAAGTATCAGAGGGTGGGGGTTGGGCAGGAGAGAAGGGGGCGGAGTCTGTGGCAGCCACAAATAATACTGGCTACCAAGATGAGTTAAAATGTATAGGCCCAATCTCTCAGAAGAAAGTCCCTACTGCAAAAAGCTCAGGAAAGTGCAGAGGTAAGCTTACCCATTCATACAAAGAATTTTATTTGTGGCCGGAGAGCAAGAAAGAAAATTAGCTCTTGTAAAGTTTTTCTATCTGGAGAAATTCCCACACATAGCAGACAACCAGGTATTACTTATTTTATTTTCTGTATTTATATACTGCCTTTCTGGCTTGTGCTCTAAACTTCCAAGCTTCACAGTCCACCGCAGTTCACCCTCGGACGGTTGTCTTAGATGTTCTCTCTCTAGCTGACTCCTCCGCATTCCACCCTCTCATGATGCCTTCTCAGTGTCTTTGCGAGGTTCGTCAGCAGCTTCCGTCTCCCATCCAAGCGGGAACCAAGGTCGACCCTGCTTAGCTTCTTCAGGCAGGGCACCAGCTCAAACCTCCAGGCCACTGCTTGGGATTGGACAGACAAATAACAAGCAGAAGGTTTAAGCTTCTGCAAATGAAACTGGATCCAATGTTGAGCTCAACTCTGGCAACGATCCCCAGCAACTTTCAAATATACAAAAGGTGGCATGACAGAACATGTGGTCTCATTCATTGGGAGTGGCAGCCGGTTTCCATTTGAATTCTTTTGCATTTTCAAGAGTTGCAACTAAGTCATTTTGCAGTTTGACATCTATTGAAATTTCTTTGATTTTTCTACTTACTAGTACATGGAAATTACTTTGCAGGAGAAAATGTTCTTTGCAAGGAAAAAAAATCTTTGTTTCTTCATATTCTTTGGTCTAGCATTCCCTCTGCTCTTGTGAGCTACGCAATTGTGAGCTACATCTTGTGAGCTACGTCTGCACTCAGAACAGAGGACACTACAATACAATCATGTATTTGGGGGGGGGGGCCTTCTTGGGCCACTCTGCCTTCTGCAGATGAACTACTGGTTGACCTGAAATACTGCAAGGTCTTCTTGGCTTGGTTTCAATACAAGTCATATCTATGTTAATCTCCAAGGAAGTGCCAGTATCCTAAGGTTTCCTTCCTCTGGAGGAAGAAAACCGTAGCATACAACTCCAAACGTGTACCTTGGGGGGGGGGGGGAATTAAATACCAACATTTTCCACAAATCTCTATCAAATTTAGCTTTTCAAATTTAACCAAGACGAAAACTACTGAAGAGTTATTTGCACATACAAACAACAACCCCGAACACAGGGCCTTTCAAAGTCCCCACACACACACACAGCACTTCATGTTTTTTGGATACCACTTCTGCCCCCCAGAGACGGCAGCTTGTGCAAGGAGTGAGCAATCTGTCCTATAGTTTGGGTTTTGCTTTGCTCTGTACAATCCTTCCCCAAATTATGCCTCTTTTGAAAGGCCAGGTAACTTCAGCGCCACATCTTGCTCACCAGTACACCACCCCAGCCACCTGCATCTCTAGCAGGGTAGCAGCTTTTGTCATAAAATGAACTTGGTTGGCACTGAAAAGAGGGGGAGGCCCCTCTCTGGAAAAGGCAGGACTTCATTCACTTGGCAGCACGTGTTGCAACCTTAGGGCACCCCACGCTCTCGTGTGGCCCTGGACTTTGTGCCAGTTTGCCTCTGGGTTGTGATCACCTGTGAGGAGGGTTTTTTTTTTTTACATGCCTATCTTACGTGAAGTGCCAGTGAGAACATTGGTGAGCTTATTCTTTTTCTTCTAAACTACGTCAGCTCAGGCTGGGTCTACATGGCAGATGTCTGATGGCCCCAGAGGCTCAACCTCCATGCAATGCCCATCTGTCCCTCTCTTCCTCTGGCTTCAATGTAAGTGATCAGTTATGTAACATAATGGGGTACTTGACATGGTTTTTAAAACCTTCACTGTTTCTTACTCTGTAGAGAACCCTGGATACTGACGGAGCTTTATGTAAAGGAACAGCACCATGATTGCTGGGTGCCATTACAAATTATGCAGAGTTTTCATTAGCATCCGGAGAAGTGGATAAGAGACTCCTAATTCCAAGGAAGCCCCTTTTCAACCTGCTGGATACCTCTCACCCTTTGATTCATGCACTCTGCTACTCTGCTATTCAAAATTTAAGATCTTTTTTCCTACCTCTCTTGATTTCATGTCCAATCATACCCACCCAATATTAAGTATTGCCCTCTCTACTTTTTTCAAGCAGTTAGCTATCACACCACATATAAAAAGAAAGCAACTTTTGCACGCCTCCTACACTTAACAGTAATTATCATGCCTTTCCAAGGTGTATCTTGTTCTAGCCTCACCTGAACCACCACCACTACCTCCTTTCTAGTGGCATAAACAAAGATCTGATTCATATAAAGCCACATCTCTTCAGACAACTTGCAATATTTGCTTGGAAAACCATGGGCCACAATGATGTTTAAAGATTTTTGCACGAAAAAAAAAGTCACCATCCCTGCTGGCATGGGCACAGGTGTCAACCAAGTCGTCTAGCTGCTGCTTGGTTGAGGAAGGCCAGTTCTCTGCATATTTGTCCACTCCAAACACTTGATGCCTGGGGCCTGATGTAAGCATTGCCCTTTGAGGCATGCTTGCTGCAGTGCAGTCAGTAACCTTTGAATAAAGAGAATCATGTAGGATGGGCGTATCCCACAGATGTTCAGCATCCAGATACTACTACTACTACTACTACTACTACTACTACGAGTGTAGGATAGGGTCTAAAAAGGTAAAGGTGACCCCTGACAATTAAGTCCAGTCGTGTCCGACTACGAGAGCTCACCCCGTCGTGGATTCGAACTGCCGACCTTTCGATCGACAGCTCATGGTTCAGCGGTTTAACCCATTGCACCACCCGCTGGTCTAGTGATTAGGAAATGGCATCCATGAACCATTTCTGCAGGATCCAGCACCAGCCAGATGCCAGAACCAGTCATGGGGAACCAACCATCTTGCCACACCAATAACTGATCAATTAGGCCAGGTACACAACTACCTTGAGGAGTTTGTGAATACTTTTCACCCCTGACTTCTCAAGCAGGCCCAAAACAGGCCACAATGAGCCACTTGAAGGCATTTTGTTCTTCTCATATAGATATATTCTCTTTATATGAAAAGGAAATAAAAAAGCGCGTACACAAGCAGAGGCTACTCCTCTCTCCCTCCTGTCCATCCGATCCATTATATGGGGACAGACGATGATTGTCGCAGGCAGGCAGTTGATCAAAGCTAGCATGAGTGCAGTGAAAAAGATAAAATCCGTTTCATAAGGACAGGCTCACAGACAAGTGGCAATATTACGTTTTCAACAGCCCATCTAATCACAGTAAAAAAGTTTGATTGCCCTGGGCAAATAGTTATGTAACGGCACTCCATTGCTGCCTTTTGGTCTATTTGTCACTTCTACACTAATTACGTAAACACACATCTCAGAAACCGAGTCTGTTATGGAATCAATCAATCATTCGTCCATTGCTACATCACAGACCAACCTAAAGCTACAGATCTATAAAAGACACAGCTAGCGCCGCCAGGCAGCAGAATTCAGCTTTACCTTTAGACACACACACACCCCTCCTGTAACATCACGAACAAGAGACAAATAGAGTGAAAAACATCAGTGAGTAGGCCTATTCATAAGTGTGTTCTGAAAATGGCTGTTCCCTGCTTTCCCCAAAGCGCAAAACCACAATTGCCAGTGACTCAGCCCAGAGCTTAATTTGCAGAAGAATGAGGAGGTGGACAGCTGAGATGGCAGAATGTGCTGTTCCACTTCAGATTGGGGGGGGGGGGGGGAGAAGGAGAGAATCAAGGAATTGGATGTTCCCCAAAGCTCTTGGCATGTAGTAAATTAGGATGTAGAGGAGAGGGTCACACGTATGCATTTCTACAAGATATGCTTGTTTAATACAAGCAAGGAGGTGGTTGCTTTTTAATGTGGAAGAACGTAAAAAAAAAACCCATAATCTCCACACCCCTGATGTCAGAAGTAGTGAAATCTAGACTTCAAACACCTTAGTTTATCATCTCATTCTGCATAATGGACACAGCAGTTTGTGGGGCCCCATTTATACATGACCCAGACTAGCTTGGTTGCCACCAGCTCCACAATTACCCCCACACTGCTCCTGATAACATCTACACCTTCTCTGCCTTTGGGGCTAGTAAGCATTGCATGGCTACATACCATGTTAAGTACACACTGCTACTAGGAGAACGGCATAGGAGCAGCCACGAAGGTTAATGCTAACTATCACTGCCCCAACCAGAGCTTGACAAGTTTACTAACACTGCTCATGAGAAGTTTGGAGCTAACCATGGTTAGCTCCAAAGCAGACCTAACTTTATACCACGATTAAAGCAAGTCACAAAAGAGGGTGAAAGCCTGATATGCTGATGACATCTGGTGAAGCATCTGCTTAGGCAGCAGTTTGGTGGCAGGCTGGCAGAGGTGATTTCCTGCACACCACCTCCCCTGAACTCTAGCCTGGATGTCCCCCCAGAGTACATCTCCGCTTGTGTTGGTCTTGTCACATTCCAGCTGCCACTTCACCTCTTCATCCTGTAACTTGAAAGGAGTGGGCAGAGCGGAGTGGAAGATGCTCTAGACCAGTGGTTCTCAAACTTTTAAAGGGGGGGGGGGGAAGAAGAGAACCTGTAAGTCGTCGCAGACTCGGTGACAGCACTTCCGAGGTCCTGTCACTGCAAAAGAGGGTTTTTTTTCACTTGCCGGGGGTCATGCCGGCCCTCTGGGGGTTGCGGGGGGGGGGGAGCAGTTTTGCCCAAAACTGGAAGTAGTTCCCAAATGCGATTGGAAGCTCTTCTGAGGCTCTCTCTCTCTCTCATCATAGGAGCAGGAGGAAGAGATGGTGACAGAGGCGGTGGCTGCAGCACTAAGCAGAGGAGGTAGACTGAGCCGCCTCTGGGTAGGGAGATTGGGCCAGTCTTGAGGGAGGACATTTGGAGAGGAAGAAAAGTATGCATGAGCCTTATAGCACACCCCAAATTTCCTAACCAACATCCACTTTACATCTTCAAGGGACCAAGAAAAGACCACAACTTCTCACTTGAGAGTCTTACGCCCTCAACAGAATCCAAACCTGTTTTTCTATGAGACCTCTTAAGGAGGAGAATTCTCTGTCATTAACACTGCGTAACGGTTATACCACATGTCCAGCATACACTGCTGGTTATGCTGGACAAACTGTGCTAAGTCTCTTGTAGTACAGGCCACAACTTCCAACTGGACTAGTGCAACTGCTAGATAATCCAATATTCCACACCGCGTTAATGCTGCACATGACTGCACATGACTGGTGTTAATTAAAATACTGCTATCCTGCCTCTTTTGTGCAAATGTACTCCAACATGGCTTACAAGATGAAAACCAGATACATACTAAAAGCATGAAAACATAAAACCAAACCACAAAAAGAAACAGTAAAACCAGAAAACAACCTGCGGCAACACACACCAGCCTCTAACACAGCAGCTCAGACAGTCTCCAAAGTCTTCTGAAATAAAAACAAACAGTTTGCCACCGGAAAGCTGGCAGTAAAGGGGCAAAAGTCCCACCGGAAAGCTGGCAGTAAAGGGGCAAAAGTCCCACCTAGGGAAGCTTCCTGCCATACCGCAAATGGCAAGGGGACCAGAAATGTGGCCTCTGAAACACTTCGTATTGCATACCAGTCTCAGATTTGTACCAGTGTAAGAGCCAATTCAAACTGGGGGTGGGTGGGGGTGGGAGCGCAGTTGCGTCAGTGTTCTATGTAAGGAACAGGTAAAGGGGGAGATGAACATTTCCAGAGTCCTAGGGAAGCGTCCTGCACGGATGTCTCCAAAAGGTCCTTATCTCTGCCTGGTATGAGATAGGAGACCTATCCAAGGAACCATTTAAAATAAATGAAAAAAAGCAGTTTTATAACATTAAATCAGAAACAGCATAAAGCAGCAGCATCTCCATACATTCAATAAAAGGGATGAATACAAGTGAACGTAAGAGATAATTGCTTTGGCGGTTGTGACGGACAACGAGCCAATGACAACGAGACAACGAGATGCTTGATATTTGTGAATTGAGCTTAGCTACTTACGCAGTTTTGCCCTCACTGTCATGTTTGGTGGCGCTGGCTCCCTTTTTACCCAGCAACGATGCCACTTTCTCTGCATCTCCATTCTCCACAGCTTGAAGCAGACGGTCATCATTCTTATTCCACTCATTGGCCTGCAGGAAAAGAAAATGAGAAGATCAGAAAAAGCATCACTTAAGTTCCTTTGTGTCCCTTAGACAGCGCAGATTATTTTCTGTTTGGTAGGAGAACCATCCCCTCCACCCAAAATACAAATGAGGAGTGTGAACAACTTATAATAAAACAAATCATTTTGGCTAGGTCTAACTCATGAAAGGTGTGGTGCAATTATGATGGCTGGAGCTGTTGCATTAAAGAAAGTCATTGTCCCACCTCAGTTTTTCTTTGCTATGCCAAGTTTATCACCAACAGCTGATGGGATGGATCATACCCACTCTGATTAGATCTTAGATTCATTCATGCTCTGCACAGCAATGACACATTCACTCTTTTGTATTGCTTAGTCTTTGCACCACCTAGGTCAACTTTTTCTTCCTCTCCGTATCTGTGTGTATTGCTACTATTCTAATAGCATTTTGATATCCCACTTACGCATCCCTGGCAGTTTCCCCTTGTAACACTGACCAGACTCAGACTTGCTTAGCTTCAGCAAGAAGGCTACATCATGTGCCCTCAGATTGTGCTCGACATATTACCTACTTGGGAGACCATCACATGCCTCCAACCCAAAGTAGACTCTGGTCCACAAAAGTTAATACAGTAGGGCCCCGGTATCCACAGAGGATAGGTTCTTCTCCCCCCCCCCGATACCAGAAACCTACGGATGGGGGTGCATGCTATCCTCCGTGGGCCCCCACACCCATTACCTTATTTAAGTTGATCTTGCTGACGCCAAAATGGCATCTTGTTTAAACCAAACGGTATAAGCAGCAGCCTGCTGCTTATAGCACAGCTTCTGACTGAGTAGAGCTGGCAGCCTCAGTGCTAGAGAGGCTCCAACATTAACAGGAACTTCCTTTTAATGTTGGAGCCTCTCTAGCACTGAGGTTGCCAGCTCTACTCAGTCAGAAGCTGTGCTATAAGCAGCAGGCTGCTGCTTATACCGTTTGGTTTAAACAAGACCCGCTAGCTTGGTGCCAGCGAGATCAACTTAAATAAGGTAATGGCCTCAGGGGTGGTGGCTGGTATCCGCGGATAAGTGAATCCACGGATGCCGAATCAGCGGATACAGGGGCTCAACTGTATACATAAAAAAGAACCTACACAGGCAATTAGACCAGTGATCTTCAACCTTTACCCGAAGGTAATGTTCGCTGTAAGTCACTGTGACTTGGTGGTGATGGCACTTCTGGATTCACACCGCCACCTAAGCAAAAAATGGGGGATTTGGACAAAAGTCTGTGGCGGCAGCAAGAACCCAGGTTGTGTGGTGTCTCCTATTGCCACTGACAGGTAAACACCCCTTTTTTAGTTAGGCGGTGGCACCCAGAAGTGCTCTCACTGCTGTCCTGACATTACTGCCAAGTCGCCACTTCTCTTAAGGGGAAAGACTTTGTCTCCCGCCAAACCCTGGGGTTGCAACCCCAAGGTTGAAGACCACTGAATTAGATATTGCAGTACAGTACTCCCCCCATATCCACTGGGGATATGTTCCAGGCCCCTCGGTGTATACTTGAAACTGTGGATAGGAGCGAACACCCCCTCCATGGTTTCCTGAGGCCCCCCTGCCCTGCCTCCCCTGCGGGCAGGCATGTGCACGCCCCCAGCTCTTATTTTTCTTTCAGAAGCTTTGTTTCTTCCTTAAAAACAAACAGAGAAGCAGCCTCCATTGCAGGCAAGTAGAACGAGACCAAGTCCTAGAGAGGCTTTGCAAGGTTTCTGTTAACCTTGCAGAACCTCTCTAGGACGTAGTCTCATTCTACTTGCCTGCAATAAGCAGCCAGAAGCTGCTTCTCCTGTTTGTTTAAGGAAGAAACGAAGCTTACTGGGAAAAAAGTAAAAGCCTGGGGGGGAGGGGTCCCCGCGATCCGTGGATAACTGAAACCGTGGATAGCGAACCTGTGGATATGGGGGCCCACCTGTACTTCTATGTAGAAAAACAGTGGGAAGGGCAGGCAGGGAGAGAATGCCAGTGAGCCCTGCCCTGTGCCTACAACCCCGTCCCAGTCATGTGTTCAGTATTTACCTGAACAGTGATAAACGCTCAACATGGGGAAAGTTTCTCCACATGAATGCCACCCTGGAAATCTCAAAATATGTTGTGGAAAATATTTCTCATTGTCCTTCCAAGAACTGAATTAGAGTAACCTTTGGAGTTACCCTTGGCTGCAAGACTCAAAAAATGTTGGACAATGGAGAATGTATGTCTTTTGTTCCTGTATTTGCTGCATCCCTTCTTCCCATGAAAGCTTATACCATAAGATATTTGTTAGATTTTAAAGTCCCAAAAGCCTACAACCACCAAACAGGACTTCCCCACCGGTCACCCCAGAATTTTCACCTCAACAATCTTTGTTTGCTGTGGTATATCACAACAACTCAAGATGTCAAAGTCTTGCACCAAATCCTATTTGCTTTCTGCATAACCAAATCTAGAAAGAGTAGACCGTTAGAGAGGTGCTCTTCACACACCCTGGCCAAGGTGATCTACATGCAAAAATATAAAGATGGAGGTGCTTTATCTTGAAAGTATCTTCACTGCACAAAAAAGCAAAAAGAAAGCCCTGCTGACATTCAAACTTTTTAAAAAAGTCATATTGTGCTCTAGTGCCTTTATTCTTCTATCATTTACTGCACACCGCAAGTAAAGCAAATACCTTTTCTGTGCAGAGAATTTATAAACATTTACACTAATATTTACGCCATCATTACTCCAAGTGAAAGGATGCCGTTTGACAGCTCAGGACAACCTTGGTCCAGAAGGGAGTTGTCTCTGGTACTAATGAGCTGCACATTTTGTTACTGTTGTAAGCCAAGCTTGCATCTTGAGTTAAAAGTTCAAGCCAAACCTTATAATGAAAAATAAACTTGGAACAAGCTACCACGACCCAGCTGCCGAAATTCAACCTGGCTTTTTGCCTCAATAGCTAGTCCTGTGGCCTCTGCTGGTATTCACATTGAAGACAGTGTAGAGTCCACCAGAAGCGTCATTTGGGGGGGGGGGCTGGGCCCCAGGCGCCGAGTGGGTGCAGCTTCAGGGGGGCGCAATTTTGCGGGTACCAGAAAAAAAGGTTAAAAGTGCAGCTGCAGCTGCTGTGGGCACTCCGCGGAGCTGTGTTGGAGCTGGGCCCGCCCACCCTGGAGCCGTTCGGCTCCAAAAAGGTTAGAAAAACAGCAGGGAGTGGGTGATTGGAGCCATGCGCACATGCGCGAAACTGATGTCACGCCCCCCACATGGGGACCATTGGGGGGGCGGCCCCCCCCCACGTGGGGGAGAAATTCCGTCTCTGGAGTCCATTGCTTGTGCTCCAACTCCCATGGGAGTGAGGCAGCGAACAGACCCTTGATGTTGGTCTGCAACCTTTGGCCCATTCAAAGCAGCTCAAATGTTTGCTGCCAGGCAGGGTATGTCTGGATTTCTATCATTTCCTTCATCAAATCCCACAAATTTCCCCAAAACTTATGGAAAGATTTATGCCTATGTACATAAGACACATATAACTTTACTTATACAGTAAAGTCAGACCATCCAGCCCTCCGTCATCTAGTCTAAAGGCTGATCTACACGACAGCGTCGCGGAGCGTTTTTGTAATCCGGCGGAGCCGCCGGACCTCCGCCCCACTGCCGCGTACTCCAAGTCGAGTGCTCTATTTTTTTGGAGGCGTACGGCAGAGCTTGGAGGTGGCTCGCGGAGCTGCTGCAGCCTACCAATAACAGAGGGGGGGGGGAAGAGAGCTACCAATCACAACGGCGCGTTCTTAGGAAGGCGGGACAACATGAGGGGTAACATGCTTGAAGACACTCCCCCCGCTTCCAGCGCGGAGGCGCCAGGCAGAGGCGACGGCGGAGCCCCTCCGCTGTCGTGTAGATCAGCCTTAACTGACGGCATTCAAGGTCTCAGGCTGTGATCTTTTGCAGCCCTGTTACTAGAGATCTTAGGGACAGATGATGGGATCATATACAAAGCATATGCAAAGCATGTGTTCTGCTACTGAATCGTGAGACCTCCCCCAGACCGTCGGTATCCTGGCCCCGTAAAAAATCTAATACTCCCTCCCACAACTCTCTTAAAGTCAACATATGATGCTGCCCTATACCAGACTATTGGTTCCTCTAGTTCAGCAGCGAGGCTTTCCAGGGTTTCAGATAGGGTGTCATACTCCCCCCCCCCCAGCCTAATCTGGAGAAACTGAGACCTTCTGGATGCGCAACAGATGCTCTTCCACTGAGCCATAGCCCCTCACTTTTATTACTCATTTTTAAAAGAACAAGAGCACACATGTGTAGAAAAACTTCCCTTCTGGACACATGCAAGTCTTTCTTAGGACACCAAGATCAATGTGTATGTAGATGTGGCTCAGAAAACAAATTCCTTCTCACTTAGCGCATTTGCTGTTACAATTAGCATTAGTATCAAATCTGTTGATAATCAGAGAACCTTTGTTGTTCTAATGAAGTTAATGCTTTAAATGTACTTGATCATTATTTGACAGTCAATTGACTCAATCTGCTAAAACTGGTCAAATGCTCAGCCCTAGGCTTTGAACATACCAACTTTCCTACAGAAAATTATTTGGGATTTTCTCATAAGGCTAAAAGTGGTTTGTGGGAAGCACAGGAAACTGGGGGCGGGGCGGGTGATACAGTACAGTACTTGACAGAACCCGATCACTGTGTCAACTCTGCAACAGCTCAACTTTGAAGGCTAAGCGAGTAAGATTCTTGGCCAGTGGAATGCTCCTACAGTAGCTGCTGTTGGTCTTGCCTACCACCCATCTTTAGATCTCTTCCCTACAAGGCCATGTATTGTTTACACTGCAATGTCAACCAACATTTTTTCCCTGGGAGATAAAAAGAAAACAGGCATTTTTGAACCTTGGAAAAAAAAATCAAACAGTCCCTCAAATCAATACTTTGTTTTGCAAGGGCACAAAAATTCACAAAACAAATGAATTCTGCTTAGAAAGCAAAGATCCATCTAAGCATCTTGTATAAAGCAAGTCATTTACTGTATCAACACGGGGAGGGGGGGGCTTGCAGGTACTGTTCCTATTTAAAAGTCACCAGTTGCTGTCACTGCATAAAAATAGCTCTATGCAGCTTTCCCCCTCCATAATGAATGTGAGTTTATACATGACAACTGTTTGCTGTCTTTTCTCCTCGTAAGTTCCTCCAGTTTGTCTTAACTACCACCCCTGTGAGATTAACTTAAATTTGAGAGATGGAAACTAGCCCAGGTGAGCTTCATGGCTCAGAGATTTGGACCAGGATCTCCCTTCTCAAGTTCTAGTACTGTATCTGTATAGTGCACCACTAACTCTAAACAGTAAATCACAGTTAATATCTGCACTGAACTAGGGAGGGTCCAAACTGGTGTAGGATCACAGACCAGATACAGGATTTTGTCAGTTGTAATTTGACATTTTGCTAACTGTTGTCTACAGCCCAAAATCTTGGATCCTTCTCATGACCTATTCCCAAGTCAATAGAAACAAAAAAAGCTCCACAATTCCACTGTTTAATCAATTTGTTCACCAGGCCTGTTCTTTATTCACTTTGCCTCTCCACAGCCCAATATTAAATCCACGCCTTGAGACCTGAGCCTCTAGTTTCGTTCTCAGTAAGCCCTGATGTGGAGTTCCACAAACACAATTGCCAGGTTGCCATGGACAACCACTAATCCCATCCTGGAGAGCACATTTAAAGATGAGCACAACAGTTAATGCACTGAGAACGAGGGGAGGAGAGCCTCTCGCTTCACACCAGGCAAGGGACAAAAACCTTCTTTCCCCTCCCCTAAGTTCTCTGAAATTGCAGAGGATTTGGAAGAAGGAACTGGTCAGTCTCTCAGTGATAAGCTTTGAAGACTCCCAGACTCGGTCTCTCTCCACATTATAGTATCCTATAACAATACTGTACAGTACTGTACTACTTAGCTTTATTATAGTGCTTTCAGAATGTGCAAAGTACTACATCAAATACATGTTAACGACCTTGCAAGATAAGTGTTATCACCCCCATATTGGAGCAGAGGCCAGGAAGAAAGGGCTTGGCCAACGCTACCTGATGAGGTCATGGCAGTGGCAAGATTCAAACTGGGGGAGTCCAGATTTGCAGGTCAGTCTTTTAGCCACTATGCTACACCAGCTCCAGTTACTGTTCTTTGGGGATGGTCCAGAAGCAAGAAGAGTCCTGACCTCCCACAATACCTGGCACAAAACCACTTCAGGGAGAAACTGGACTGCCTGCACTTATGTCTACATGCCTGCATTCTACAATTAACATAACGAGGCCTTATTTCTTTTTTCCTTATTGTAGTTGCATAGCTAAGCATGTACTTATGCAATTAAAATATGCAGCAGGTTTTTTGATCGGTTGGTTTAATTATTACTCTGTTCACCAACAGCATAGGAAACTGAAGTTTCTGCATTTCATGGTGATCTTACCACTGGGCCGTTTTTGGTTCAAGACAAACCATACAAGTGCTCCGAAGCTGGCTTTCAAGTAGGGTTGACCACTTAAAATTGTCAAAAATATGACCATACATGACTTATGAGTGTTAGACCATTGGTCCTTCTAGGAAGACTGTCTACACCAACTGGTGGCAGCAGCTTCCCAGGGTTTCAATAGGAGTCCTTCCCAGTCCTACCTGGAGATGGCAAGAATTGACCCTGGGAGCTATGACATAAAAAGCATGGTCCACTGAGCTATGGTCCCACCATGGACCACATATGAATAGTCAAAACACCATCAACATGGTGCTCAAGTCGAATTGAGTGTTCAGATGCTTCATATACGTAACACATTCATTCAGTAAAGCCACAACAAAAAGCTTGTGTTAGTTACAAAAGGGTTGACGACTGCCCACACAAGGGCATTCTTAGCTCTATGAAATAATTTGATTGCATCTAAATATACAGTGGATCCTCTCCATCCGTAGATTTGTCTCACTGCGGATCCTGGATCCGCGGGGTCCACGTTAGGAAAGTTGTTTAGAGTAGGATAAAAAAAACAGATCCCCATTTTTAGGCTCTTCTCTCCTCCCAGGCTCACCCAAGAATGCATCCTGGGCCAAAGCTGGGAAGAGAGAGGAGCCTTCGCACGACCCAGAAGTGAGTCGCTCAGCTTGAAAAGCTCTGCAGAGGCTTGGAAACTACGCAGTTTGCCCACGCAAAGGTAAAAACAGGGATTGGGGGGCTTTCTTCTACTTTAAACAACCTTCCTAACGTGGACCCCTGTACCTGCGAATTCTCGGTATCCGCGGGGGGGGGGATTGAAACCCCAGCAGATACAGAGGTCCCACTGTACTAAGTTACACCTTAGTACTTCTTCCATTTGCAGAATGTTCCATGTTAAAAATCCCCCCTTCCCTCTGAAGCCCCCAGCAACTAAAAATCTGTTGCTGAGGGTCCCCCAACCCCAAGAACACATTTTCTAGGGGTGCAGGGGGAAGGAAAGATTGTGCAAGAGAGATGAGGCAATTTGGGACAAACAGAACTTATTCTGCAAATGGGAAAAGCACTTAGGATACTACTCATTGTCAAACATCAATCACGTGAGTAGTCAAATAACTGGCACCCTAATAATGCTCTCACTTTGTGAGGAGCAGGCCCCACAGGGAAGTCAAGTATAACTTTTGCATTTAACCAACTCCACGTGGCTTTAAGCAGCAAGCGACAGACAGGATGCCAAGCCCCCATTACAGAAAAGCAGGCCTCGCCACTTGACACCTTAGTTATGCTGTCATTTGACAACCATTTATCGGTGGACTTTGCTCTCTTAGATTTTAATGGACTTAGGAAGCAGAAAGAATGTAGTGCTATGTAAACAGCAGTGGAACAGAATCCAGAAATTCTTAGACCAACATTTTGTTCCTTTTAAAAGTGTTTCACTAAAAAAAAAGTAAAGCCCAATATCCTTAGTATACGTAACCTCAATATTAAGATTGCACATTTCTGGAGACTGCAGGTGGGGGGGGGGGGGAGAAGGTGGATGTGCATACGTACCAACTATAAAGATGGCTTATTGCTCAGTTGCACACAGCTCATCTGTCCCCTAAATGTTCAGTCTCCACTTTAAAAGGGTGGTTGAAGGGGAAGAGGGCAGAGAAAACATACATTTCTTCTACAAGGGAACAAGGTGATATATATATGGGGTTCCCAGGCGGCTCTCCGACTACCAGACTGCTGAGCTTCAGCAAAGTAGCTATGTTGTCGGTCATGTGCCTTCAGACCATGCCCTGGGACCTTTACTAACAGCTGGCTTGGGACCCCACAGAGAAATTAGTTAAAGCAAGAAAGGGAAGTTCTTTTCAGATCACTGGATCATTTTAGCATATTTTCTTTGTATGTGGTGTAGTGGCTAGAGTTGACTAGGGAGAACTGGGTTCCATGTCCACCACCCAGTAACGTTTACTGGGTGTTCTTGAACCAGCCACTCACTTGCTTTAAACCTAACCTACTTCACAGGACTGTTGTGAGGACTGAGGTTACTTAAAAAAGTAACAATACTTACATAAAGCATATTTCCTCTAACATAAAAATAATAATTCTACACAGATCTTTGTAACTACAGAGACTCTTAAAACATTCCGTTTCTCACTCAGGCAAAGAATGAGTCTCTCAGATGGGCTCTGTTGAGCAGTAATGCGAAATGTTTTGATGATTGTTGCAGTAGTCAACAATGCAGCCATCTCTAAGGGAAAACTGAAAGCAGCACGATTAAAATCAACTCTTTGAAAATAAAGTTTGCTGCCTCGATTCAAGTCAACCACATTGACCTAATGAAAGCAAACTGAATCTGTAACACCAGCTCAACAAATAGCATTTATAAGAACATGTTAGATTTGCAAATAGCAAAACTGCATAAATATTTAATTAGCTAATGACAGCGTTAATTAGTGACAAGCAGCCTTATAAGCAATATGAGCCATGGGCGGGGTTCCCTCTAAGCTGTGTGGCCATTCGGCTGTGCAGCTCAGCTTTCTCAGAAGTCCAGTGATGGCGCACGATGTAACTGCCAAGCATCCGGAGGTGTCATTGCGGACCCCTTAGGCTACATTCTGCCATGGGCTACATCCTGCAACAAAGCAGCCTTGCCTCAAAATTCTTGTTCAGTCGTTAAGTCGTGTCCGACGCTTCGTGATCCCATGACTGCACATCTGAGGTTGTTGATATTTCTCCCGGCAATCTTGATTCCGGCTTGCGATTCATTCAGCCCTGCATTTCTCATAATGTACTCTGCATATAAGTTAAATAAGCAGGGTGACAATATATACAGTCTTGCCGTACTCAAAATTGTACTGAACCCCAATTCTGGAAGTGGAATAAATCTTGCAAATTAAGGAATTATGAGGAATCTGTAGCCTGAAATTATGAAGGGCCAAACAACATGTTAGACTGAATGTGTAAAAAGGAGTGTTAAAAACTAGAAAAGCTGCCCCTGATTTAAAAAAAAAAAAAAACATAGTTGCAGCAGGGTTGAATCCAGATTGGAACTGTGATTCTGCAAGGGAGAGGCTTAAGCCTTTGCACCTGAACCCTTTTCCTACCAAAACATCCCCTCCAAGTTGCTATTCATCCCCAATGTAACTAGGTCCCCATCTACCCCCCAGCTGTTTTTGTTAACTCATGTAGCCTAATGTGTGCTTTGGCCCCACACCCACTGATTAAAACAGCATTCAGCATTAGAAATGTTTAACTTTAAAGGGCACAATCCAATTAGTTAAAAAAAAGTGGGATGGGCGGGGAAAGACCATATTTCAATGTGGGGGCTTGGGGGTTGCACACAGAGCTCAAAAACGTTCTCCTGCACAGGACATCCATGCACACACAGGGCTATGGATCAAGTGTGTATGTCTTTAGTAAAAATGGACCTCAAGGCTTCAGTCTGCATCCCCCTTCCCCCTCAACACACAACCTAAAGTAGAAACTTTTTTTTAAAACCTGGAGTGCCAAATTTTTGAAGTTTTTTTTTTTTTACACCCAACCTTCTGTATATCAAATACAAGGCAACTACACTACATTTCTCATAGATCGCATGTACCCACAAATGAGGAGCCTGAAGTTTCCAGTGCAAATGTTAACGCTCCTTGCTGCATGGCTGCATGAAAATGGTTGCATTCCTTCACAATCAAAGATGTGTTACAGTCACACTCATGTATTTCCACAATGGCTCCACCCAGACACAAAAGCTGCTTCTGGGTGCAGAAGCAGAATTCTAAAGGTTGATTTACACCGCACGAATTCCGGCACGTCCCGGGCGCGTGTGGAACAGTGTGCCTTCCATTTTACCTGATCGCAATGCAACGCGGGAGAGCTCCACTCTCCTGAGTTCCGTTGTGTCTGGACATCAGGCACGTAGATGTCTGGCCGTGTGGGCGGGACGTAGAGCGACACGTTCAACAATGGGAGGAGAGGGGGGCTTTCAGCTAATCGGAGGTCACATGTGCGACCAATCAGGAGGGGCATGCAGGGACACTAGGAGGGGAAGGTATCTGGTGGAGCCAGGGCAGCGTCTCAGGGCGGGGCATCCCATTCCCTATGCTCGCGCCCCCCTGGATGCGAACGTATTTGGTGTAGTTCCAGCCTAAGCTTTTATTAAAATTCTAGCTCCTAAGACTACAAGTGTTTGGACAGTACCTGGTATCTCAGAAGTGTAAGTTGTGGTAGGATGGGGAGACCAGGATGTACTTCCAGTTTGTCAGGAAGCAAAATTCATTTGCTTGTATAGCTCTTCTCTACTTCCTATGAGTAACTAAAGCAGCATACAATTATGCAAAATATGCATATAAGCAAATGGCTTATTTATCTAACAACAACATCCATGTTCAAGTTAAAATTATTCGGGTTTAAAGGCCGCGGTCTATAAAAAAGCACTCTGACCAGACGTTTCACCTGCTTCTATGACAGGCATTTTCAAACAAATAGCACACGAGGATAAAGTAGCATTAGAGACATTGTAGGTTACAGCAAACCAAAAAACCAGCGATTGCAGAACATGTTTGCAACAAGAGGACACAGAGTGGAATTTAGTAGCCAAGCACAGGCAGTTGCTACAGTTACCCACTATCATGCCAGGATCTATATAGGGAGGCTATTGAGATCGATAAGCATCCAATTAGTATGAACAGGAAGGAAGAAACACTGTGTGTTAGCAATGCGTGGTTACCGGTTCTCAAAAAACGCCAGGATCTATATAACTTTGTGAATGAAAGGAACTCCAGAAGAAAAGAGCATGTGGTGCTTTAAGAACTACAGCAGATTAGGAGAGCCAGTGACAGGCAATTGACAGCTGTGGCTTGGGTAGCTAATAAGACAGAGACACAGGTCGGTAGTACATACAGAGGTTCTGAGAGCAGGAGATATGGGCAGTTGCACTGTAGGTTCTAAGGACTACCGAGTGTGCTATACTCGGTATAGCTGAAAATACCTGCCATAGAAGCAGGCAGATCGTCAGGTCAGAGTGCTTTTTATAGTCCGCGGCCTTTAAATTTCAACTTGAACTATTCTGTGAATGCCAGCCACGAAAGTTTTAGTATGTATATTAAACATCTACGTTGCCAAATAGTGCTGAGAGACTAACGGCTCAATCCTATTGGGCCCAACCGCCAGCAGAATGCACGTTCCACTGGTGGCGACTGCTGCAAAGCATCCATAAAGGATGCTACGGCAGCACGCAGAGTAGCATGCTGCCCAAGTGCTGGCGGGAAGGCCGGAGCCTTCTCACGTGCATCAGGGGATTGCTGGCCACCCACTGGAGAAGGTAAGACAGTGGAGAAGGGGGGGGGAGGAGGAACGGGAATAGGGAGGCTGCGGGAGGGTTAGGATCCAGGTAGCAATGGCCAGCACCGGATCCTTTCCCCTCTGGCAGCAGCCTCCCCACCCTGTCTCCTTGGACTTGCGCCAGCAAAATCCCACTGGTGAGGAAATCCATTGTGGAGCAGGAGGTTTACAGAGATGCAAGGGGATTTAAGTCCCCTTTCCCCTCTGAAGCCTCCCAATCTGCCCCTGCCCCATTTATGGCACAGCTGTATCAGCGGGGGGAGGGGGGAGAAGGATAGGATTGGGCTGTAAGAGGAACATCTCCCATCACTTATGAGAGCACCTTAGATCACCTTGTATTTGGACTTCTGAGCAGCAACTACTCTAACCATAACGTCAGAATCTCTCAGGTTAGTAGTAACTGGGGTCTGAGAAAATAGAAGACACTATTTTATTTATTTATTTAGGAATGTGTAGCCCGCCTTTCTCCCGAGGGCACTCAAGGCGGCTTACAACATATTAAAATACATATAAACACATTAAAATTAATAAACACATTAAAATAATTAAAACACTTAAGTTAAAAATAAACAACCCCAGTGGGTCACCTGCATTTTCATATATTAAAACCATTTGTTAAAAGGTCAGCCCACCATGTCAGACATTAAAAGCAGTCCTGAATAAAAAACGTCTTAAGGCCCCGCCAAAAGGCCTCTAAAGAGGGAGTCATTCTTAATTCTAGGGGGAGGGAATTCCACAATTGGGGCGCCACCGCCGAGAAGGCCCTATTCCGCGCTGCCATCCCCCTCACTTCTGTCAATGGCGGCACGGTTAACAGGGCCCCCCCTGATGACCTCAGAGTACGGGTTGGATTATAAGGAAGGAATTCCGGATTATAAGGACACTAACCCTGCTCTGACCTGCCAGACACCTGCCTGTCTCCCTGTCCCACCTCAAGGGGCTTTGAAATCTGCGTTTGTAGCCTGTTCAATATTTTGACATCTGAAGGAATGAAAGAAAAAGAGTCAGTAGGATGGTACAGGAAAAGCAGCGAAAAGTTTGCAGGGCCACGAAAAGGATACGCAGGAGATATAAGCGCCATATCTGTAAATGGCGTCTGGTACCAAGACGACATTTACAGGAAAGGGCAGCAATCAAATGCAATGGAGATGGGAAGGGGTGGAGGAAGGAGAAGAGCCAGTAAAGCTACTTGGGCCGAGGAGATTCTCTGAGCCCAGCAGAGGACCAGTGACTGGGAGTTCCAGCTCAGCTTCAGGAAGGTCCAGAGTTTGCCTTCACTTTCTGATACTGGTCTCTCAAAGGCTCAACTGGAGGCAACTTGTACATTCTCTTGAGGTCCAAGCTATAGGCAGGCTGAGGAACAGACTATTTGGGAATGTTATGGGAACCAGCAGCCCTTCCCAGCAGAAGAGGAAAAAAAGTATTGTGAGATTTTCATTGATAAATGTTTTGATGCCCTAACACAGCCTGTTCGCCACTAAATCACCATGTAGACTTGCATGAGTACATGTCTAAGGAAGTTTATGAGAGAGGTGGGCAAAGGTAGATAGCCATCTCTGGTGAATTTCAGATGGCCAACCCAGCAGCTGAAATTCTTGCAAAGAATGCTACCTGAACTAGGTGGACTTCGACCAGATCCAGCAAGGCATCTCTTTTGTTCTTTATCAAGAGTGCAAACTCAAGATCTCTTTACAAACATTAGCTTGGTCTCAACTGTTGAAAGACTCTAAGCCAGCGTTTCTCAAACTGTGGGTCGGGACCTGATTTCTGGTGGGTCCCTGGTAATGGAAAGATCCGATACGTAATTGCCACAAGCCCTGAGGCTATTCAAGAATCAGATAGCTGCTAGTTGACCTTCAAAGAGCTGAGCTCCTGCAGTTTGCAAGCTTGTGTAAATAATAGGGAGATAAATGTTTGAGCGTCTCGTAAAGCTAGGTGGGTTCCGATAGAGTGTCATTTTAAAAAGTGGGTTCCAGTGCTAAAATGTTTGAGAACCACTGCTCTAAGCATACACTCCTGCTTGTAAATTTTTAGTGAACGAAAGAAGCTGCCTTAGATGAAATAAGTCAGACGGACAGTCCTATCCTGCCTAGCATGCGGTAGCTGGCCAAAATGGCCGGCTGCTGCATCCTAGGTAGGATGCGGCCCACGCCAGTGTGGCTGGGGCTCACCTCGGGGAAGGGGACATTTGTCCCCTTCCCCTGGTGTAAGCCCCAGAGGCCTCAATGCGCCTCCTCAGATGCATGCCAGCTCTTTAGCTGGAGCGCGTCTGAGGAGGCCATGTAAGGCTGACCCAGGAAGGGGACGGGGATATGGTGGAACGCGCCGTCGATATCTCCGCCCCCTTCCTGGGGTGGGCCCATCAATCGCCCACACTCCTCACACCCTCCTGCCGACTGGCACAGGACTTACCTGTGTCTGGCAGCGCGGGTCATGGAGGACGGCCTAGCAAGCTTTGCCAGCCTCCGCGCCAGCGCCACTTACAGATGAAGTGGCGTGAGAGTGTCTTTTGCGACACCTAAGGCTGGAGGAGCACACGCTCTGTCGGCCTAAAGTTGCATTGGATTGGGCCCTCAGACAGAGTCAGGCTACCAGACTATCACGCTCACTATTGTTAACACTGACTGGCAATGGCTCTCCAGGGCTTCGGACAGGGGACATTTCCCAGCCCTGACTGGAGATGTCAGGAATTGAACCTGGGACCTTATGCACGGAAAGCAGATGCTCTATTACTGAGCTATTGTCCCCTCACACTACATTCACACTGGAACAGAGGGATTTTAATTTTTTTTTTTAAAGGAGATCATGAAAGAATGTGTCGGTTTGTCCCACTCTGATATGCCTTGAAGCCAGACACTGTAAATGCTGTGCTCTGTTCTAAGAAGTGGAGATGCGAAGGCATGTATACAAAGAAAAACATCCTCAAAAGATGAATTACGGAAGCTGGGCTGTCCCCAAATATACTTTGGTTGAATGCAACAGGCACTCCCAAGTTTGGTGAGCGTTTTAAACAATTTTAAAAGCTTAAACTGAACTACGAGTTTTGAAAGACTACAGAGACATTAACTTTGCTGCATGGAAAAAGTCAAGACCTCTTACAAATAATTAACTGTTGTCAACAAAATGAAGTGTGGGGAAACTGGGAAAAAAATCTGTTCCAGTTGTAGAAAAGCCAATATATTAAAAAAAAAAAAAACCAAACACAAAACCTGATATTCTTCATAGTATTAATGTTGCTCTGGAAATACTCTCTCTCCCCTCCCCCACCCAACACATCTTAACCCCAGCAGCTTCTGTCAGCATGAAATAGAAATAAAATGAGAGGGTTAATGATGATATGCTAGACAAGCAGTTGTCCAGGGTGCCTGAAAGGTTGTATGGAGGCATGTGAAGACTTGAAAACCTTCAGACGACATGAAAACCTTCAGCAGACATGAAGTCTTCAGAGGCGGCCACAAGGCAGATGGTGGCCCATGGAAGAACTGCAAGATGCGTTGGAATCATGAAAATCTGACCTTTCATACAAGAGGATGATTCTAGCCCTCATTGTTACAAGTGGGATTAGTAAATCAGAGGAGAAGGAGCAGCATTTTTATTTGTCCAGCACTGAACTGAATTCCTCAATGCACAGTCATTTAAAACGAGCGTTACAATTTTATCCCTTATTCTTTGAGGTTGCTCTTCCATCCTACCTATGTAGCCAGCGTTGTGCATGTACCGGTATTCCTATAGCGCAAGGGTGGGGAACCGGCGGCCCACGGGCCGGATCCGGCCCCCGGAGCAATCCGGTCCGGCCCGTGCGGGCTCGGACCGGAGGCTCCGGAGGCCGCGCTCACCTCACCCGACTCCTTTTCAAACCCTCCCGGCTGTTATAGACATGCGCGGAAATAGCAGGGTTGAGAAGGAGTCGCGCGAGCGGTGGGTGGGTGGGTGGGAGAGCGGTGGGTGGGAGGTAAATTTGCGCGGGGGGGAATCGGCCGGCCTAATGGCCGGCCCGCAGCAAATTTTCCCTATGGGAAAATGCCCCCCCGCCGCAAATAGGTTCCCCACCCCTGCTATAGCAGGTTCAAAAACAAACACAGAAGCTCATACTGGGTACAAAATTCAGTACCTGAAGCTTTTATTTGTAATAAATGTCAAGCCCGCAAGGCCACAAAGAGTGCCTTGAAAGTCCTCAGGGGGTGGGCGTCAGTGTCAGAAGCGCAGAATGATGAGTCCGGGGTGCATCTCTAGTCCTTAAAAGGTTCAGAGTTCAGTTCCAGCCATAACCCTTCAGCCTTTCCCATGAGTAGCTGAAGTTTTTACAGGTTGCAGAATCTGGCACAGAATAGACAAAGACCTGAGTGAAGCCAATGCCACCACCTTAGGACAGGCAAAGCCTTCTTACTCGTTCAACAAAGGCAGGATTTGTTCCACATCCATGACTTGCACAGCAAGCAGATGTTTTCCCCGTCTGGCACTGTTTGGGAGTCTTCAGCAGCAAAGATCAGATCAGAACATCACAAAAGGTACCGTCACATGATGGGGAAACCTCTCAAACACAGCACACGATAGCAAGTCACAGCACTATGCATGGAGAGCCTTTCCATAAGCTGCCAAGGGATAGAGGTGTTTACTTTTGTTGGATATGAGAGGATTACAGCCTAAGTCTTACTGAAGGCAATGGGCTTACTCCTGAGTAAAATAAATAACACTGTTTTCAAACACCTCTACCAATGGATTCAGTACAAAATTTTCTTTAGATCGTTCGGCATGATTTGTCCAAAGTTAAGCACTTCATAGTCCCTCTGATGTGCATTTTTGCACATGCTGAACTCTTCTCTCTCTCAGATCTGGGCGGATTAAACCCACAGCTATTTTGTCAAACCAAAAAGATCTAACGGAAAAACCCCACGTAGCCAAGCTCAAAATTACAACTTTGTGAACCATTAATACTACACCTAAGAAGTATGTACTACAATTTTAGGATTCTATACATTCATAATGACCAGACCCTTTTCCCCTCTTAAAAGGAAACAGATTTACTTAGAGTCATGCCAGGGGATTTATAATTTAAACTGCAAGAAATCCTTTTATATCAAAAAATATCCCAACACTGCTCTCCCCTCCCATCTCCTGTATTTAAGAATTACAGCCAAAAGGGCAAAACCCACGTAAAACAGGCCACATTCTCAGGCCAAGACCGGAAACTGAAGTCTAAAGCCATTGGCAGCACACAGCTAGCATGTTGGCAACATGTCAGGTTGTCTCCCATTGTTCAGCAAACCTTAAGTCAGCAATAAAACAACCAGTGATTTATCTCTGGTAGTTCTCAAGAGAAGACAAGGGCAATTACCACCACCACCACATGCAAGCCATCTATCTTGGTAAGTCAGAAGGTAATTAAGCAAAAGAAAAAAGAGCGTGTGTGTGTTTGCACGAAAGGAAACACTTTGTTTATCTTAACACTAGGGTCTATATCTGAAAAAAAATTAGACATCTGAAAAAAGCAAAGCAGAAACCCAATGAGCCTGTCAAACAGGAAAAAAAAATCTGGTTCCCTGGTACACGATGTCTGAATAGGACCTAGGAGAGGCGCCATACTTCTGAAGCGGTATTAAATACAAATAGCTGCACTAAGGCACTGGTGCTTTTGCTCAACAAAAGGCAGAGGTTGAAATGATCCAACTCCACAGGCAAGATCTTCAAACCACAGGTATTTGCTCTTTAGCATGTTTGCTTCCCCAGCTTTTCCCCCCCAAATTCAGAAGGGAAGTACTTAGCCCAAATGAGTTGCAGACCGCACAGCTAGGCTTGGTAAAAGGAGCCAAAGACCACATGCAAATTAGATCAGGCTTTTGACTAGACAGGGTCCTGGTTTCATATTCTTGAGTTGCAAACAGACCACCATTACATCTTAACTTCCATAAACCAGAGACATGAAGTTCAGAGATATGCAAATCTCTAGAACCATTTCAATACAATGCTTTGCACTCCGGTTTTTTAATTCACATACATGACCTGCTATTTGGTCCGGTTAAACAAAAACAGGCATGATCGTTGGGCTTGTATGCTCTCCCTCCCCACCTTCTCCAAGTAAGAGGGGGAAGAGATTGGAAGCCTCCATGTAGCACAAACCACAGGTTCTTGTTATATCTAAATACAGGAAACTATGGTTCTCAAACCACAGTTAGCAATCAAGCCAGGATTAGTTTAGTATCCTCAGGAACAGCTTCAGAGACTGGACAGTTTGGGCACTGACTGAGGGTCCACAAACTTCCAGGGGGGGCTAACCAGCCAAACCCTGGAGCACCCAAATGCAGGCAGCAATAGCGCAAGTTGCTCAGTTAACTTATCTTTGTTCTCTGACACTAGAACAGGGATGGCATAAGGTGCTCTGCCCCTGAAGAATGTAAGTTTGATGAACCACAGTGGACAACCTTGTTGTACTGTGTTCCCACAATGTGCCAGAGGTAGGCTACCCGGTTGCGTTGCACATTATAGTTCAGATGCAATACCAGACTTCTCTCTCTTCCATTCTCCTTGAGCAGTCTTGGAGGACACCTCTTAGTGCTCCAAGTGCCCTCCAAGGTCGCTCATCTCAGTTTCCCCTACTTGGAGAGGAGGTGCAATCTTCATGTGGACGACTCGTCTCCCTCAGCACTCTGACAGTGCTGAAGGGAGGGACAGGACGGTGAAAGGAGGACACTGCTTTGTCAATGCTCTTGTACTGAGGGAGCACACCCAAGCAGCCTGCTCTTCCATTCATGAAAAGCCCATTCATCCCCATTCATGAAAAGGCTTCCTTCACGGCCCTCTGCAACATCTTGGAGACATCTGAGGAAGCCCAGTTCTAGATGGAGATGGCAGGATCGGGCAGCAGCAAAGTTGCTTAATGTCCTGTGTTAGGGAAAGAATACAGGTCATCACCTGGTCCAGGGGCTCAACAGGTCCAGGGGCTCAACTGGGACTATAGGCTTCCCCATCCAAGCCTAGCATAGCTTCCAATGATTATGCATCTTAGTTGCTGATGGCTCTCCAACTGCATTCTTCCTAGTCTGGCAGTAAGGACACCAAGGCAGATGATCTCTTCCTTTGCATACTTCAGCTATTCACTGCCTGAGTCTCGGGGGGCCAAACTAGATACGTACAGAACGTCCAATGTGAACCTGTGGTGGGGCTGGGATTTGTTTTGTAAACTAGCATGCCAGGGGGCTGAAACAGGGCAAAACTGCGGCAGTGGAGTGGGGGGGGGCTTTAGCATTTTGTCTATGCCACAGTTCCAATCCTCACACCAGCATGCTATTTTAATTAGGAAAAAAATCCACCAGCTTTCCATGAAAGGGTTTCCCATAAAAAACAGAATGCTGGGGAGGGAGCCACACAATCAAGATGAGGTCCATGGCGTGGCACAGTCCCCCTACCCCCACCACAGTTTTGCCCTGCTTTGAGGGGTCCTGGCACATGCAATCTACACTCCCCCCCCCCAAAAAAAAACCCCAACACCCATGTTATAAATTTGCCATAGATGTGTAGTCTGGCCTTAAGCTCATGTAACATAAGAATTTGACACTGAGATGGCAAAGGGGAAACACTCTGACAGAGAGACTTCTGCTTATCTCAGTAGGGGAAGAGGTAGGTTTGCCATATCGCCGACCGGGACGCTCCGTTTTGCCCTTAAGGGGCGGGGCGGGGGAAGGGGAACTAGAGTGCGCCCGGGCGCGCTCTGGTTCCCCTTCCCCCGCCCCTTAAGGGCAAAACGGAGCGTCCCGGTCGGCGATATGGCAAGCCTAGGAAGAGGTAGTGTTAAAAAAAAAGCCTTGCCAGGACCTTAGCTCCGGGGGGGGGGGGGAGAGAGACGGGGGACAAAACCAACATTGCTAGCTCTTTAAACCATTGCTCAGTTTAAAATATTGCTTTATAAATAATAATAATAATAATAATAATAATAATAAAAATGGTTACTAAGCAGGATCCAAGAGACCTTTGGATTAGGTTGGGCATGTCTGAGGGATGTAACTGCAACTAGGCACCTTAGGCATGTTTAAACACTATTGGTTTCCACACCGCTAAAAATACTGCCGCCATCATTTTTTACCACTGTGCTGCTCACCCTCATCCCTCAGGGCAGATGTTTTTTCCCTTGCTCCTTTGCTGTCAACAATTGCTAGCACACATCTTTTTAAGAAATGCAAATGCTGGAGAAGTCCCTAAATGTAATCCTGATCTTTGCTGTTTTAACATTAACCACAAAATTATAACGTTTGACTTTTTGAAACCAAAACCTATGAATATCCATCTGTGTGCAGCAGAGCCCAATATGAAGAATTTTCCAGAATTTGGATATACTGCAGTTGTTCCACCTCAATAGCAGCAAGGAAAGTACAACCCGCAGAAACCACAGAAAATTATTGTTGATGTACCTATTAGATGAGTAGCTAACTATCCAAGCTTCTAGAATGATGTAATTAGAAACACAAGCAAGCAAGACATTCCTTTAGAAAAACAACAACAAAAAAGAGATTCTCTCTCTCTCTCTCTCTCTCTCTCTCTCTCTCTCTCACACACACACACACACACACACCCTACCTGAGACAGGGATGCAAGACAACTACTATAGTTGAAGAGTTCATTAAGGGGTGTAAGTGGAAGAGTGAGACGATGAATTAGACTGGCGTCAGAGACAGGAGCTTTGCACCTATGTGCTCCGCCAAAACATAAGGAAGTGTCTGGACTCACTGACCCGCTTAGGCAGGCAAAATAGCTTTAAGAGACAAAAGGCTGGGGGAGGGAGGAGGAAGCACATGTACACACGCCACAAAATGAAAGCAGTTTCCTTATAAAGAGGCAGCTAGTCTCGTAACAACGCAATTTATCAAAGACACAGGATAGACTTCTTTGAATCAGTGTCTCCACAGTTCTGCATCACTTTCTAGGTCGATCAATCACTGAGAACAACAACAAATAGCAATCTTCCCCACCCTGCCCAAGATAAAAGAATAAAGATATGCCCGCCTCCTTAAGTGAAATGTCTCAGACACACTTCAGGTAGAAACACACATCACCATACACTGGTTTCCAAACCCGAGTAATGAAGACAGAGGAAGGGGGTGTTTAAGCATTCCAACGCCTACCAGCTGTTCCCTGAAAATGCACCCCATAACTGGGTTTACTTTCAGTTTTTTGAAGCCTTACTGGAGGTTTTCATGCAGAGGATGGACTGCTGCCTGGCATGGATGCTTAGGCTTACCAGCTCTCCAACTGGGACAGAGTGCTAGACCTTTAGGAGAAGGAATGTGGGCAGGTGTAGCCTGTTAAACCTTTGAGCGCAATCCTAGGCATGTCTACTGAAAAGCAAGCCCCATTGTGTTCAGTGGGGCTTGCTTCTGAGTAGACATGCCTAGGACTGTGCTCTAAGGTTTAACAGGCTATGCCTGCCCACATTCCTTCTCCTAAAGGTCTAGCACTCTGTCCCGGTTGGAGAGCTGGTAAGCCTATGGATGCTGTAGTTGACCGCACAGAGGTTGGGCTAGATGACCTCCAAGGTCCATTTTTACTACCACTCTATGATCTCAAGCATTCCTTCCGCAACTAGGGCTCTTCTCTCTTGCTGTTAGCAGAGAGAGTGACACTCAGTCAGTTTGGGAACAGCAGTTGCCTTGGGTGAGTTGGGAGAGTAGGAACAGCAGAAGAACAGAGAAAAGGCACAGCACGTGGGTGCAAGATAGGCTTACCAGATCAACGACCGGGACGGAGCGATCTACCCTTAAGGGGTGGGGCGCGGGGGGGCCAGAACGCATCGCGCCCCCGCACCCCGCCCCTTAAGGGTAGATCGCTCCATCCCGGTCGTCGATCTGGTAAGCCTAGTGCAAGAGGATTTGTTTACCGATTTATTGACAAATGCGATAACTAGTTCTGAACAGCAGTAACCTTCAGAAGCAACTATCCAACGTTTTTTACTCTGTTAAAACCAGTCTTCTGTTAGATTTCAGGCAGCTGCTACCAAATAAAAGAAAGCTAACATCAAGAAAAGCTGCTCTCTTCAGGTTTGACTATTAATTAAAGGATGAAATATATGAAGGGCTGGATTCTTCAAATGTTTTCTTACTGAGTAGATGTCAAGTAGCCCCTCCCCCAGAACACAATGTTCAAAATGCACCAGGAAGTTCAATAATCTGTAAATAAATTATCCTGCACGTATTGCCTTTATGCCATTGAATTTGTCGCCATTCCAACACCAATGACAATACATTTCACTGTTTATACAGCACCGCCTGTGAAAATGGTGCTTTTTACAGCCAATCTCAACAGGAGCCATATGGCTCCCTGGGGAGCCCTGCCACATTTGAAGGGGGCCACAGACTGAAAACTATGAGAAGGGGATTTTATGTTTATCTGTTCATGTTGTGTCCTTGTTTGACGGGGGCCCTGGAACCTGAGAAGAGCTCCTAAGGGGCTGTAGCCAAAGAAAGGTCGTGAATGGCTGCATAAAGTAACATACACAAAAATACAGTGAGGCCCCGGTATCCGCGGGGGATAGGTTCCTGCCCCCCGCGGATACCAGGAACCCATGAATAGGGGGAATGCTATTCCCTGCGGGGCCCCAGCTCCCCCCTGCACCCATTACCTTTGTTTTTCTTCATAGAGCTGGCACCAGGTCAGTGTGTTTCTTGCTTAACCAAAATGCTATACATATCATGTTGCTTATAGTTACGAAGCAGGCAAGCAGCCCTCCTACAGAACTGGAGATTCCAGGGACTGAACCTTGGCCCTTGTGCATGCAAAATATATGCTCTACCTTCAAGCTATGGGTTTTCCAAAAGGGACCGACCCTACTGGTTCTCTGCATCTGGAAAAAGTGAATGGGTCCTTTACAATCTCAGTTTTGACAATGGAGAACACAAGAGGAGTGATGTGAATGGGCAAGGCAAGGCATGATTTGAGGCAAATATTGATAAGCTTATTAAGGGCTTCTTTTTTGGTGGGGAAGTGCAATTTGCATCCCATTTACCCTTGTCAGGGGTAGCAACATCTTGCAAATGTCATAATTTGCTGAAGCTATGCCTAGGCAAGGCCAGGGCTATGATCTAAAGGAAGGGTGGCCAACCTTTCAAAGTGAATGCTCCACCCCTGATCTAAAGGCACAAGATAAAAACTACCCTGCTGAAGCCCAGCGTGCCTGGTCAATGCCTGGATAGCAGGCAACCTCTGGAATTGCAGACATGGAAGAAAATGTGAGATATAAATGGGAGGGGGGATAAATATGCACAGTGCATCTTTTTATTTGGGACCTTCAAACACTATACCAAGCAAGCCAGTGAATGACTAACTAATACATCTGAATTGCTTTCAGGAACAGATGGAAAGGTAGTGACGAATTTAGTGCTTCCCACTCAATTTATTATTAAGTGCACTTCTCCAGAAAAAAGGTTCTCAAGTAGTTACAAGCTGCAATTTGGCACAGCCTTGAACAACCCTTTAACACTCCATCATTGCCCCCAAATCAGAAGTTTCTCCTCACATTGTACTTAGGAAGAGGCAAGAAACCCATGTCAGTTTAGGATATTCCTACTTTCCATTTGAAATGTTACCTTGCAACAATTACAGTATGCGGTCTCTCACCAACCCAACTATTTAAATTCTTTGGGTTTTGAGGGAGAGTTTTCTTTCGCTCCCTCCCTCCGTTTCATAATCATTGAAAGATGCATAATCCTCCCAAACCCAGCAATGGAGCAATGACTCAACCACATGGCAGAGGGCCATTAAAATGCTGTGCGGTAATCATAAAATATGCAATGTAGTATGACCCCAAGAGACAAGGAAGGCGTCAGATATATGTGACATGGACAAGTATTCCTGGAAGCCAGCTGGCTAGCTATTTTTAAAAGGAAATAGCAAATAGGCACACTGAATTTTAAAGACATCCTCAATCCAAAACAAACATTTTGAAGTCTGTCCCTGGAATATATAGAGATGGCCTTGCTTCTTAGCTGTATGTAACACAAGTACCACAAGATGATTACTCTTACAGCACAATCCTATCCATTTTACTTAGCAGTGATTCCCACTGTATTCAATATAGCTTATCCACCAAAGTATTTAGGACTGGAGCCTTAATGGGTCATTCCACATCTGTCAGTTTTGTTATGTCTTGCTGCAGCACCGTGCCCTTAATAGGGAGAGAATAGCGATCTCCAACATATCACGCAACAAGAAAGGCAATACTCCACTGTGCACTGAAACTGCAGGAAAACAAGCTTTTCAACCACACAAACGAACTCTTGCACAACCATAAATATTCACGTGATTCTTTTTAATGAGCTCCATGACAAAGCTTGCGCTACTTAGACATGGCATCAACATTCTGTCCAACTCTGAGGCTTGCTTTCAGCATTTTTAAAGACTACTTTCTTCAACTGAATATCATCTCTCGGCCCCTCTCTACCTATCATCAGGGATACAGTTGTAGGTCAGTGATAGAGCCCTTGCTTTACACGCAGAAGGCCAAAGTTTCAATGCCTGGCAACATCTCCAAGCAGGGTTGAGAAAGTAGTAAGAACATTTTAAATTCACTTTGTAAGGGGAAGGATGGAGAGATAAGGCCATTGGAAATAATTCTGGAAGAGGGAGAGGAATGCATTGCTGATATACAGTACATTGTAGGAACCATGAAGGGAATCTAAACCGGTTTAAAAATTAGATGCAGAGATTTCCAACTGACCCAATCAAATACTTTCTCCACATCTAGAGAGATCAGAGCTGCTGGATTTAATTTAGATTGAAATAGAGCCACCAGGTTTGACAACAAACATATTATGGGTGCCATGCCTGTTGTAGAAAAGCCACACCTGGAAAGCATGTGTTAAGAAGGGTAAAACCTTCTGAAGTTGTGAAGACAAGATGGTAGTAAATACTTTTTTGATCAGTGTTCAGAAGAGAAATTGGCTGTAATTGGCACACTTAAGAGGGATCTTTTCCTGGCTTACAGAGTACTATAATCAAGGCTTCACCAAAGGGCAATATACTGGTAGAGAGTGTTTGCCTATAACGGTACAATTTAGGGGCTAAAATATCTAACTGACTTTTATACCATTCAATAGGAAAACCATCTGGACCAGGTGACTTTCCTTTAGACATTAACTGCTATTTGAATTTCCTCCATAGTAACAGGAACGTCCAATTTTGGTCTTGGTTTTCATAGATATGGGGTTCTCAACCAGTGGAACTAGTACCACCAGTGGTACTTCAGTGGACTGCTGGTGGTACTTGGATCAGAACTCTGCTCCAAAGCGGTGCTTTTGGCGGCGCGTTTTTGCTCCTGAGAGGCTCCTACCTTTGGCTGAGCCTCTCGGCAATGCTGAGAAGGGCCCTCCCACCTGCTCAGAAACTCCCACCTGCATTTGCTGGCCTCTGAAAACCCGGAAGTAACTGGCGATGATGTCATCGCCAGTCACTTCTGGTGGTACACAGCAGGAGAGTGGCGCTGGCGGTGGTACTCGGCTGGGAAGGGGTTGAGAACCCCTGACATAGATGCAATCTATCCAAGAAAAGGCCTATGTCCGGGTCCACCCGGCCCTTCTCCACAAGACCCACTTACCTGGAAGAGACCGCAGGCGGCAAGACCACCTCCTCCCACTACGACCACCTTCAGGAACAACCCGGAGCTCCGAGAGGGGCATCCCATTGGGTCAGCGATGGCGAAAGTGACCAACCCTGACCCCGGAAGGCCGAAGCAGCCACCTCCAACCACCGCCCGTCCTTCAGGAAAACCCCAGCCCGGGGCTAGCGAGCGAATCCCTTTCCTTCCGGCCTCGCCGTCCGGAGACACTTGACACTGTCACGAGGATGTGGCAGCAACGCCGACCGGGTAGGACCCATGGTCAGCCTCCCTCGACAGTGGACGCCTCCACAACGGCGACCCAGAGAGAGCACTCAACCAATCGGAGACGGCGCCGAGGGCAGGACGACACGGCCTTCTCGGGCGAGCCCGACCCCCTGTGTCCCGACGCTTCACGCAGATCCGCCAAGGGGAGACCAGCAGAAGGTTCGGGACACAGGGGGGCGGGGACGTAGCCGGGGAAGGCGAGGTACTTACAATAAAAGCAGAGCTGGCCGATGATGAGGGGCCGGCAGTTAGTCTCGCTTCACGGGTGACCCAGGAAGGAAGCGCAGCCGCTGTTTCCGGCCGGAGGAGTGACGGATCAAGGTGCTTGGAACCTTCGTCCTCCTCCAACCCGAGGCTTTTCTTGTTCCTCCAAAGAGCACTCAACAAAGACCCGTCCCCCAACCTGGAAGGACCAGCAGCAACCCCCGACACGGAAGACTTCACAGGCGGTGAGCTACCTCTCTACACTCCTTTACCCGGGTCCCCAGAGCACCCCAACTTACAGCCTATTTCTTCCTTTGAGGCTGTGTTTCCCAAACGTTTTCGACCTGTGGCTCCCTTGACCATAGGAAACCATTGGCCGTGGCTCCCCATTACATTATGCCGATGCCTGTCAATTGGCATTGCACAGTTGTGCAATTGGCATTGTTTTCCGAGAGGATTCCGTGGAACTCCACGGCTCCCCTGGCTGGTTTCCGCGGCTCCCCAGTTTGGGAACCCCTGCTTTAAGGGATAGTTGGAATGGCAGTGTAAATGAGAGTAAAATTGGTTATTATTAATCCCATTAATATCTTTTGGCTTGGTGTAAAGAATGCCATCTTCATCTTGAATGAATTTACACAGGGGGACAGGATGAAACTCTGCACATTACACCGAGATTTTTAAGGCAAAAAAGGCATTTGTGAATACATGCACAAAGTAGCTTCCAGTGTATGTATCTTATGGACGAAGAGATACAAACGGAGATGGCTGCATCTACAAGGCTGGCAACCTTGTCTTTTGGCACCAGATGTCTCTAGCAACTTTCTCTTCCTTCCCTGGAAAAACAGGAAAGCTCATCACCTACCTTTGCTTGATGAATGAAGTACATAAAGTCATGAATGGATCAGGAAAATAAATGCACAGGGGACTATTGTTTGCCCATTCACCTAATGCTGGGAGTAGTGATCACACGTAAAACATGAAAGGGTTACATACACACAAAGGAAAAAGGGAATGTTTTATACCAAATGATGAGTGGAATTCACTGTGACCAGAAGCAATATGTAGCTGAAGCTTTCTGGTTTGGTTTAAGGGGGACTATACAGCTGGAGGACAATACCTCCAGGCAAAGATGGTCAGGATACCATCTCTCTATTCTTAGGGGACCTTAGATCATAAGCTACTGGGGGCAGGAAGCAAACAAGACTGTTTTACATTCTATTCAAGACGGTGTTAGACATTCTATTACAAAAAAAATGCTTTGTGTTCACATTTTGAGTCCAAACCAATCTGATAATTTGAAATTACTGTGTTTGGATGCAAGGGTTGTTTTGTTTTGTTTTAATGTCTATGGATTTCATTAAGCTAAGTTTCAGGGACAAAGACGATTGGGTTTCATACTCCTTGAAACTTGATGGGGGTCCAACCTGTATGCCAAAATAGGATTTTGAAAGACCAAAATTAGCCATCTCTTACACTGGAAAGCGCATGAATGTAAACATCCATGGTTTCATAAGTTTTTCTCTTGAATACTAGGGCTACTGCAGAAGATGTGCATGGTGGCAGGAGACTGTGTTTCAAGCAAGACACTGGAGCACTCCAACCAGCAAATTGGCCATTTTACACAATGTTTGCTCAGACACTGCTAATCTGCTTAATTAATCTGTGTAACTCCTTGCCACAAGATGTTATGATGGCTCCTGGCTTAGAATACTTTAAAAAGAGGAGTGAACAGATTTATGGAGGAAACGTTCAACACAGGGTACAAGCCATGTTGACTATATGCAACCTCCAGGTTTTAAAGGTAGCCTATTTCTGAATGCCAGATGTAAGGGAATGGCAAAAAAATACCGGTATCATGTTGTACTGAGGCATCTGGTGGGCCACTGTGAGATACAGGAAGCTGGACTAGATGGGTCCTTGGCCTGATCCAGCAAGGCTCTTCTTATATTCTGCACAGAGAGTTTGTTCCTCTCAGAAGAGACGCATGCTTTCCCAACTATCAAGTGAAGCACCGATTAGAGTACGGGATCTCAAATGGAGTTAAACAGCATCAGCTATTGCCGATATATACTGAAGAAGAGCAACCACATATGTATAAGTTAGACCAGGGGTGTCAAACTCATTTCATACAGTGGGCTGAATAGCATTTATTGCACCTGGTGAGGGCTGGAAGTGATGTCATTAAGCAGGAACTGACATCATTAAGCAGGTGATGACCAGAAATAAGCACTTTTTCTCACTTAGGAACTAATTAACTGCAAGTTACAGGAGACAAAATATGCAAATCTTGATCATATTTTCAAGATACAGAAGAGCCAAGTATCACACAGGCCACCATTTTTGCTGAGGCATCGCTTCGCAGCTCAGCAGCCGAGAGTTGTTCTGAAAAGCGCAGCTCAGCTCAGCAGAAGTGATAATCGGGCTCTCCCAGCGCATCGGCAGCACCTCCCTTCTCCCTTTCTCACCCCTCATGGACTGCCTCTTCTCCCATACTGTTCCTCGCCTTCTGAGGCATCTTTCCGTGTCTCCCTCCTAGCACCTCGGCAGAAGCAGCACTGCTGAAAGGGTGGCCTGCATGATAATTGGGCTCTCCCAGCATTGCCCTTTCAGCAGCGCTGCGTCTGCCAATGGATCACTTGGAAGTTCAGCAGCTGGTGGTGGTGCTGGGAGAACCCAATTATCACAGGGGCCAGATAAAGAGCTTCCATGGGCTGTATCAGGCCAGCAGGCCACTTTTTCCCTGCTTCTGTTGTCATGAATGAAACACCCATACTTTTTTTTTTTTTTGCCCACTTCTCTGTATAACATGAACCAGTCCAAGAAACTGGATGCTCACACATAAACCCAGTAAAAAGTAACAATTCAGCCAATGCCTGGTGACCCTGACACCTACAAAAGCAGATGCACCATTTTATAATGGTTGCCAGTGTATCTAGTCACAACTAATATTTAGAAGTACAATTGATATAAAACACCAAACAGGTTTTACCACTGTAAAAAGGAACATAGCACTTTGCATATCATTAACAGAGCGGAAATTATGATTGCCATTGATGTGCAACCCCCACAGGGTTCTGAAGACTGCAAAGTTGATAACAGAGCAGAAACAAAAGCACGGTGACACATGTATGCACTGCGAAGCTTACAGGCTCTTGGCTACAGCTGTCCTGGATGCTTTATTCAGTTTTCGCCCTACAGTACAGACAAACCTGCTCAGTCACTGAAGTGACAATATAGCAATTCTTAGAGGACATCTGTGCACTGCAGACTTAAACCGATTTAATGGTCACTCCCTCATTTTGGGAACCCCTGGAAAGTGCAATTTTGTGAGGGATCCCTGCTTCTCATACATACAACTCATCCCAGGATTTTTTTTGGGGGGGAAAGCCATGATAGTTTAACAAAACAGGGAAATGGGATATGGTCAGGTCCTGCAACAAAGAGTATCAAGAAACTCCAGCGATAAAGGGTACTCGGTATGCTGCTGATGAAAACTGAACATGTGCATGAAAAAGAGCAACTCTTCCCACCCCCTTCTCAAACCCTGAACTCCCAGGCATTGCCTCCAAGTCCCAATCTCCGAACACAAGCAGACCTAGCAACTCTGCCAGTTTTGCTTTGTGACACATGCGTGTGTTGCAGTGAACACCATCAAATGGGAAGGCAAGACATCTGGGCTCCAAGTGCCACCAGGGTGCCTCAGGGACAATTAACCTTTGACAGAGAAGTTGTGCTTGTACATGTAGGCAACCAAGTTTCTTTGGGGTAATTGGGAGAGTAGGTTAATTGACGTTTAGATGCATATTTTGATGTAGTGAAGTTGCCTCTGTTCCGCCGGGGGGGGGGGGAGGTTTCCGCCACGTTCAGGTCTGCCCATGCAATGAGCAAGTCAGAGACTCAGGCCAGTCTTCTGCACAATTCTGAAACTGGAACCAAGGAGTTGTCAGAATGGTTTGAATCAAGTCATTTTACAAATAGCCCACAACTGAAAATTACAGATATAACAGCAGACATTTGCTAGGAGCTGAACAACTCATTAACAGCTTCTTAGACTGTTTATATTCAAGTCCTCTTTTGACAATTAAGTGCCTTGGAAGGGTTTTCTGAACCCATTAGTGTCAAAACAGGAAGATTCAAGCGGGAAATGGATGACAGCCAGCCCAACTGAGCTTTATCAACCCTCAGCATACATCCTGACATTATGCAAGACGACAATCCTGGAAGCACTTCAAACAGAGCGATGCCATTGCTACTGCAAATGGTAGCCAGTAGCCACCACAGTTCTATGGCTAAGTGTGCAGAGCACAACTGGAAATTGTGTTTCAGGCCTGTAATACAATTTAAATACATACTATGCCTGTAAATAGCAGCTGCTGTGAGAAGACTTTCAATGGTCTTGAAATTGGGATTGTCACTGATAATCCCACCCTATAAAAATCGGTAAATGTGTGATCGATCCATCCCTCCATGTCAGCAGGCCTGCAGTAGTGGTCATGGGGGAATTATTATTAATTGAATTTTTATCCCACCTTTCTTCTCCTTCTCCATGGGGGACCCAAAGTAGCCAGAAATAGTGTCAGAAACAGGCTACCAGCTTAGTAGCCAGATGTTTTTAGTCCCTTCCTCACTTAGGCTGCTGTCAATCCCGGCTCTGCTTCTCTTCGGTGATATTCTAACACCACCACCACCACGTGGAATACCACCACATGGAGAATGTTGGGCCTTTACTCTCTTCTTCTAGACCAGTGGTTCTCAAAGTTCTCCCTGCCTTGAGTGTTTGCAGGGGCGGGGACACCAGCGACGGCAATCCGGGGGATCGCCACTGCTGCCGCCAAAACCGCCCCGCTGTACTTGCCAGGGCTTGGGGGAGCTTTGGGGAGGCCTGCGCGGCCCTCTGCAGGCCTCCCCGATCTTCGGATCGCCGCAAAACCAGAAGTGCCCAGAGATCACCGTTTTGCGGCGATCTGATGATCGGGGAGGCCTGCAGAGGGCCACTCAGGCCTCCCCAAAGCTCCCTCAAGCCCCGGTAAGTACAGCGGGGGTGGTTTGGGGCAACTTTGTGGCAGCGGCGATCCCTGGGGTCATAGCCGCCACTATGCTGTCCCCTGCCCCTTAAGGGGGCAGGGGACAGCTTTGGTTCTCAATGGTGGGTCGCAACCCACAGTTTGAGAACCACTGTTCTAGACCCTGGAAACTACCGGTATTTGTATAGTTAATATCTCTATGCTTGTCTGTCTAGTAAAACTTGACCTATCTGTTTCTTTTTTTCCCCTTTGACATTTGCACAGCTTGCTAACTCCATGCTGGCTGGTGGACCATCAGGACAGACAAAGCCCACTTTTCTCTGCTATGGTCCTGTTGTTACAGTTTATGACAAATTTTGGATCAGAACTGAACCTGGAAGCTTTCCAAGCCTCCCCAAATGCAGCCACTTTCTCAAGACTGTCTTCTAGCAAGTTAAGCACAACTGACTCTCTAAAAAGGACCATAAAAAGTCACACAAAATAGTACAAGCCGAAAAGCAAAAATAGTAGAAACAAAGGGTTAAGACAGCCATACTGTACATTCTAAAGCACAGTGGAAGTGGTTTGAACACACATTCTTGGCCCTGAAAACAGATCATTTTGGAACACACCATGTGTTGTTCAAACCATGCTCACCACACCTTAGAGTATATGGCTGTCCTCTAATTTTCAGCACAATGCTGAACAAGTTTAATTGGAAGAGACTTAAAAATGCGATCAGCTTCTAAGTAAGGGACTCTTTACACAACTATTGGATACACAAGAAACACAGGACAAGGGTCCTATTTAGCTGTAATAGTGAGCTGGTTGTGCAAATCCACTACCACATAAAGGGTTCAGCTTTTGGCATGACAGTACTTGAAAAAAAGTAACCTTTCAGGAGACATGTTGAAAGCCAAGTCCTGGTTTTGGCAACAAATGCGCATAACTAGATCACTCAAAGAGCCAACATGCACAGATTTTCCCCCCCAAGCAAATGCCTACCACATGCTCAGAGGGACATATGAATAAGCACCAAGCGTCCTTGGGATCGGGGGGGGGGGGGAATCCAAACAATCTTACGATTTAAAGCAGATCTACTTTTGTACACAATAGCCAAGAACGTATTGTAGGAGAGGGGCCATTTTATATGCAAGCGGGGGGGGGGGGGGGTATTAGAAAGCTCAATTTATTCAGCTCCTAACGTCATTGTATTTGCAGAAGTGAGGACGAGAGAATTTACGCACACTAGGGAGTATAGCCAGACTCACAAACATTTGCTAGATGCTGTTTGAAATGCACTTGGGGATAGCATTCATAAATCCCCATCAGCGTTCATAAATCCTCTCATTCCCTAGTTGAGAATCAATAAGCCAGAAGTCACTGGGTCAGGAGGTACCAAATGCTGCTCTACGTAAAAGAGCACGCATCCTGAAGTCTGTATACATAAACAACTAACTTGTAAAAGACACGGTCCAGGGCTCAACCTGTGCTTATTAGCTATGGAGCAGCCATCGCTTGACGACTGTTGCCTTCTACAGGCAACAACGAAACCCAGTTGGCCACACGTACCTCTGGATTACAGCCAGAGTATTTCTGCCTTTTAATTAAAAAAAATCATTTCTGTAGCCAAATGTTTGGGCTGAATATCATGGAAGGATTTGTAAGTCTAACACAGCATTTATTAAGTGTAAGGTCAGTCTTTGTGGCATGCAGACAGCTCTTCGGTATGGTTTTCATAAAGCACCCAAACCAAATGTTTTCAAGATATTTAGAATGGAATCCATGCCATTGATTTCACTTCCTGCCAGGAGCGAATTCCTGCATTGTAGATATTTACACTGACTACAACACATATTTAGCGGGTTCCTCCACTAGCCAGCACAACTAGGATCTCTCCCCCCCACCACCATCCTAGCTACACAAGAGACCATTCAATTCACACCAGACAGTTGGAAAGGTTGGAGACAGCTGAAAGAATGCACACTGCCTTCAACCTCCCTGGCCACCCGGCATGAGCTAAGAGATCACACTTGCTCTAAGCCTTCACCAATGTGCAGATGACCCTAGGGGACTGCAGCAGCTGGAGACTTGTACAACACATGCTCCTTTTCCATTAAAGGAAAGACTAATGAAGGCTCTTGCAGGTTTGTCTATGTAAGAGAGGCAAATGTCTAACTTTGCACAAACATTAAATTTTCTTTTTCAATACAAACTGAGAACATGTGAAACCGTTTTTTTAAAAAAAGTCAAATTTCACCTGTGTCTTTGCTTCAGAAATATGCTTTTCTTTGTCATGCTTAAGAAAAAGAACTATGCTGCATTCAAATGCATGTTTCTGAAGAACATGCACAACTTGTTAAATTTAACACAAATTTTAACACGTTTAATAGTCTTTGGATACTTATGGACACCAAAGGGGCGTACAATATGGCTTTCTATGCAATAAGCACCATGCACAGCGAAGGCAGATGATGTCCTAGAACAGGGGATGGGACCACAGAAACAGCATGCAAACTGTCCCAGGTTAAACCCATGGTAGCTCCATGTATGGAAAGGCCCCTCACCGAACCCTTGCAGAGCCACTGCCGCTCAGTCAGAGACAATACTGAACTACACAGACCAAGAGGCTGTAGACCTCATTCACTCCTAGAAAAGGCTAGAATCCAAGAAGCTAGTCTAGGCTAGACTAAGGTTGGC
The DNA here is from genome assembly GCA_026170595.1 of Plestiodon gilberti rubricaudatus. Lineage (NCBI taxonomy): Eukaryota > Metazoa > Chordata > Lepidosauria > Squamata > Scincidae > Plestiodon > Plestiodon gilberti. The sequence goes on along the minus strand of JANXHW010000002.1, from coordinate 16,950,742 downwards.
ATTCACTAGTGGGGTTTGGGTCTTTTCTCCCTTTGAACAGCTGTCCTCTCCCTGCCCGTGGTGTCAAAACTGTTTTTGATACACCAGTCTGCCATATAGCAAGAGAGACTACTGCCCGAGGGGAAAATTAAATATCATTAATAATAAAATAAAGCTGTTGGAGGCTCAAGCAACAAGTTCCACAGTTCCTGGCCGGTGGTGCTCTGCCACGGACTTCCACAAGCCTGAAAACAGACGTAGCAGTGGACCCTTGGATCACCTACATATACTTAGTCACCTCCTTCAAGATCTACCTCTGCGAAGTCTTCATTTAACTCTTCCAGCTTCTCCTTCATTCTCCCCTCTCCTAGCTTTTTCTGTTTAAAACGTTAAGTACATTTTAGAATCCAACGTCATGAAGCCGCATTCAACCTCAACTCTAGGCTCTTGAGTGTATGACAACACCATGCATTCGACCAGTCAGCATTACTGCAGTAGGTGTTGGGCTACCGGACGCTAGCTCCTTGATCTCCAATAATTACTGCTATACAAATCCCACACTTTTGTAAATATGGTTGCTCTACGTTAGCATTTCTCAACTGGTGGTACGCATACCACCACTGGTATGCAGACAGCTGGTAGGTGGTACACGGGGGGGGGGCCTGGCCGTCACGATGGTGGCCGCGCCGTGCCAGAGCCCTGGAAACGGCGGCACGAGCTCTGCAGAGCCAGTACACCTTGGGCGTGCAGGTTTCCAGGGCCAGAAAAGGCCCTCCCACCCATCCATGTCCCCTTACCTTTGCTTTCAGTCCTCCGGAGCAGACAAAAACGAGAAGTAGTGATGTTACCGCCACTTTCTTCTGGTGGTACTTGGCACAGCCACGGAGATGGTGCGCCGCACTGAAGGGGTTTAGTACTCCTGGCTCTACATTCTCTGGACTTGTTTAGCGAACTCAAAGTCACATCTACAGATGTCTGGTCACCCCCCCCCCCCCTTCAGTTACTACTAGGGCACAACTTGCTTTTAAGTCAGCCCCAAAACAAAATATTAACCATTTCAATTCTCACAATGCAATCTGCAGTTTCACTAGAACTTTACAGGACTTCCCCCCAACCATAATTCAAATATTTGGGAAATGTGTTGCCTGCCCTCTTCCATTTTTAATGCAATTCTTTAATGCAGGGATTTATTCTGTGGCATGTGACTGTGGTCTTTGTTACATTGGGATGACCAGAAGATCAATAAGAACCAGGATTGCTGAACATGAGAGATTGGTGCGGCTCCAACATCCAGAATTATCTGCAATTGCTGAGCATGCTCGGAGCACGGGACACACCATCCGATTTGAAAACACCAGTTGCCTAAAAAGTGAAAACAACGTCAGAATCCTACGTAACCTAGAAGCTTTAGAAATAAGCAAAAGACCTATGGGGGGACTTCTTAATAGGCAACAGGATTTAGCCTTTGTGAATAAAATTTGGTTGCCAATCATACATAGGTCGTTTCAGCAAGAAACAGCAAGAGAAAACAGCGAGCGGAGCCCGATTGAATGACTGACAGTTTCCGGTTTGAGTTTCCGCTGCTAATTGATAGCGTCTGTACTTGCGGTTTCCCGCTCTTTTGCCTTTTTAAACTAGGAAGCACCAAGACTTTACAACTTCATCTGCAATCCCCCAGGATTGTTCCTATGAAAACGTTCCAGGCATTGGAACGAAACATTGGACTCTTTGCAAACCTCGGATTTTAATACATTTTCCCGTTCGTGGCTGCCAGTACTTGGAGACCCGCGATCGGCGTAGGAGTTTATTCTGATCCAGGCTTTTTCTTTCGACATAGCATCTTCACCCGTACTACCAAAAACATGTAAGATAATTGCGGGCCATGAAAGCTTCCGTTCTAACTTCAATTCTGAAGAAAGTAGATAATCAAGGAATGGGGACCAAAACTCATAGTCCAAGCCTGAGCCATGTGAGCGATTCTACCCTGTGTGGGCGGCTTGGGCCCAAGAACCTACTTCCAGCACTGAATAAAAAGCTGCATCTACACATGCAGCAAAATGAGGCAGTCAAATGGACTGTACCACTTCAGATTGTGGATGAGAGAACACTTTTGCCACGTAAAAATAAATCTGAGCAAACAGAAAACAAGCGCATAAAGAGAAATATTTTAATCCAGCCCTTGGCCTGTTGCGCTGGTTTTCTTTGCAGGGAGAAGCAGGACAGTCACATACCAAAGGCAACACAGTCAATACCAACAGATGTTGTCAAATGCTCTTCTACACTGTAAGCATGCTTGCAAATGTGACCTAAAGCAGAGACTGATGCCGACTTTAACTTGCTTCTGCAACACCACTTAATGACAATTACACTGGCATTACAAGAGAACATGCAAAAGGCCAAGATGGGGATGGGGAGAAATAGCCATGTGTTCTACTCAAGAGATGATAGACATTTAAGCACGAAGGTAGCAGCACACTTTCCACAGCAACCATGTTTGCTGTATGTATACACCAGTGTTTCCAGGAACAAATGTTTGATACATGAAGAGTGAAGCTGCCCTAAGTGTACACTGTAGTCCATGCAACCAGCTGCTAAATCCAACCATATGTATTGGCCAAGAAAGGTCACTTCAAGAGGTCAGCAAGTGGGGCAAGGGGCCAAGGGATGCGTGTAAACCAAAAGCCTACATATTCCAACACAAGTACCAGGGCTGTAAGAGATGACCAAGGTAAAGTTTGTGAAGCACTTTATGAATGCCAAGCATATTACCAACACATCAAAACACAAAAACAGTTGAGGTAGCTTGGAGGAGCTGCCAAGAACACACCACCTCAATTCCCAGATCACTATTGCAGCATGCATGCAACTGGAATCCTGTGGAGACACTGAGCACCCTTTCCCCCCTGAATGCCCCAGCACCAACACGCAAAACAAAAGCAGACTTTGCAGGTTGCACCACTCGCATGTCTTAAAACGGTTTTGTTAACTCTGGTTCAGCCTCCTTCCATACATTTCCTGGTGCGCCTTCAGATCAGGGTTCTCATTTTGGGTTTGCAGTGGATGAGCGCAAAAGGTAAGGTCCCTCAATTGTGGCACTGGCATTACGGAAACCCTTTCCAGCAAAAGTTCATCTGGCACCATCTTTTGTTTTAATATTTCATTTACACCCAGTTTTCTAGGCAAGCTTTTGGTGGAGGCTGGCTGGATCATGTTTTATCCACTGCTGTGCTGAATGTGTGTGTGTGTGGGGGGGGGGGGGAGATCCCATTATTCTGACAACCGTTGTGTGCTGGGTGTTTTTAATTTTACTGAACAAAAAGTAGGATAATTAAAAAACGTTTAATAAAAATAAATAAATCGGCTGTGGATACCTAATCCAAGTTAACAAATATACAAAGAACCAAGACACTGGAGCACTAGACAGACAAAACACTTAAACAGGAAAGGTTTGTCGCCGTCGTTCCCCAATACCGGAGCCACTCTTAATCCTTATTTGAGTTCAGAGAGAGATGGTCAGGTTTTAGAAGCTCCCAGTCCTACACATTCATTTTCCAATTGCCCTCTGAAGCCATTTCTAGTTCCGCTTAAGCAGAGGTCAGCACTGTTTTAAAAATGTTTCTTTTCCACAACGAGATGTTTACTTTTGTGTTATTTGAAAATCGTGCACAATACCCTCGATATCCGACTACAGACCATATGTTAATGAATCCTGACACTTTGCACCAAAATATTTTAATAAAAAGCAACCCTGTAAATCAAAGCCTGCTAAACAATGCCATTAATTTGTAGCCTCTCAGATTTGGCATGGAAATCTGTAAGCAGCTTTTCAAATTCCCAGGCTTTAGTATCCCTTTGTGTTGAACGAATCTGTGTACACAAGGAGATTATTCTGAAAAGAGACTTTAAAAAAGGGAAACAGAAATGAAAGTGAACATTAGGTTTGGGATCCTACTGTATACATTTTAAATGGTACTTTGGGAAATCATAGTGCTCCAGAAAAAAAGGGGAAGGTAGGGAATAAAGATTAATCCTAAATCCTGATTAAATACTTGGTTTAGTTAAATGCCATGTGCCTCTAGTAAATCGGGGACATATGCACAAACAAACCTTCCTACTTCAGAATCCTGGCCTGCTTCCACAATTATTTTTAAAACCCAATCAAAATTCTTCCATAATTGTCGTTGGGAAACTTTGCACTGATGCAACTTTTTGGATCTGTTCCTCAAGTAACTTCCTTCTTCCACACCCAAATTACATCAAATGAAGCTAATGCACACGTCCAAAAAGTATATTGTATAAAGGTTGTGAGGAAAGTAGGGTAGAAAGACAGGTATCTGAAACTGGAAACTACAAGATGCAGCCAGGATGAGTCACTTCTTGTTCATCCTTGATGGGGTGTAGCAAAAAGCTCTGCTCTTGCTAGTTTCCTTTACTTTTTAAAGACATTACAGTGGCCCCTCGGCATCTGCGGTCTCAGCATACGCAGATTTCATCATCTGTGGATGCTGAGCCAGAGGCCTCTTCTGCGTCAGGGATGCAACTGCCTCCATAGGTGACTGCCAGTCGCTTCAGAGACGCGTTCTGAGGCCCGTAGAGGTGGTTGCGCTCCTGGTGCAACACAGAAGAGGTGTCCAGAGACAAACCCACACACCCCATGTAGGATCCAGTAAGTTATTGTGGCATTGGGTGTTGGTTTTCAGCAACTGCGGATTCGCAGTATCCGCGGGGGACAGAAACAACCCCCGTGGATACCAAGGGCAGATTGTAAATTCAAATTATAAACAGGCGCACCACTGGGAGTGCTTCAAGTCATGGTTTTGGATCCTGGATTGGTGGCAGCTCACAAACCGTGATTTTTCAGGTGGTCTTGTTTCACACATCACAGCAAACTATGGTTAATTCTGTAAACCGTAACCTGACGCTATGTCTGAACCATTTCTAACTATTTAACATTTTAAAACGGACCCACTTAGGTACTAGATATGTAAACATACATTGTTTTGTTGAAAAGCTGTATAGTATATAAAATACTCTAATAAAAGATGTGCACTGCAATGGCAAATTTCTTTTGTTCTGCATTAAAAGGGAAGAGGACTTCTATGCCGTGTTGATAATACTGTACTACTGTGTACACCAAAAACCCCATCAGGTGGTCTTATTTCATCCTTTTGCAACCTAACCTTGAACATATCCAACAGAAGGAATCTGAGCCTTATTCAACCTGGCTCCTCCTCACTAAAATCTCTAGGACTCTCCCCATCACCTCTGAAACGGTGACCTTGCTTCCAAAATGCAATTCAGGCTTCATGCTGCAACTGTATAAACCTACAAAGCGGGAAGGAATCTGTCTTGCTGCCTTCTCTCCCCACCAAGAAGCAGATTTTCTAAGACGAAAAAAAATTAATGGGGGCTTTGATTTTTCCTGAGAGACGAGGTCATAGACTAGGCCACTTCCTGTCTGCAGAAAGGCTGCAGGCTCCTGCAGACATGTGTCTTATGACAAAAGACCCGATTCATTTCAAAGGAGGAGTCACCGCAAATTGTAGCGAACAGCCAGACCACATTCCTTCCCTCCTTGTTTTTGCTTGATCATTACAGATTATTCAAAAAACATACTGGAGGAAAAAAAGATAGGTTTCAGCTGTTTAGGGTTACCCACATCTGAAATCAAAAGAATGTTTTACAAGCTTGGCCCAGGTCTGATCACGCAAACATGAGAAGCAGCATTTTATTTCCACTAAACTACACTGACACAACATAAATGCATATATGAAATTCTCCAAGGAGTTAAGCCCCTGGTAGTTTTCAAAGTAGTCCGTATCTTACATACCTGCACATTTTGCAAAGTTACAAAAGGCCAGATGGGATTGGCTGATCTGCTTCATTTGCAAGTTATTAGGTCACAGACTTTTTTCCCTTTTAGTATGCTTTGCCAATTTCACCACCTAAAAGGCGCCCTTCTGAAACTGGAAAGACACTCCAAAAAACTGGGACACAGCAAGGTTATTTAAGGAAGGATCAACAAACTCAGAATGTAACATAGAGATTGCTTTTGCTGAATTAGACCAAGGTCGATTTAGGCCAACAGTTTATTCTCAGTGGTTCCAGGGTGGCTCAGCCTTTGCATATGGGATACATCCATTCAATGCCTCTGTTAGGGTGGAAATTACACTGTAGACCCCTAAACCACCTGCTTAAGGTGGGGCGCCAGCTGACGCTTAGGTGTTGGAAGAGCACTCACCCAAACCTTGCCCACGAAATCACACCCTGACCCAATGTCCACACCTTTAGGAGTTGTGCCCAGTACTAGGACATCCAATTGGGGGGCCTTCAGAACAGATAATACAAGGGCAGTGATCTTAGTGCACCTTTCCATGGAGAGGAAGAACCAGAAGGCCATTTTGTCCAGGACAACAACGAGGTGCTCTTATCCACTGACCGGGCGCAAGCGTGCTTTGTCCATGGGGCTTACTGCTGAGAAGTCATGCATAGGATTGGATTGTAAGTTTGTTTCTTAACACAACTGGAATACTATATTCCAGTGGTTCTCAAACTGGTGGGTCGTGCCCCACCAGGAAAACTGGATGCAGTCGCTACCCACTTAAACGGGGGTGGCGGCGATGCGTCTCTACTGGAGGGCCTTTTTCCCCAGCGGCATGATCCCAGAATCCCTGTAGATTATTATTTTTTTTAACTTTTTCCCAGCAGCACGATCCTGGCAGCAAGATCCCTGGAGCACCGCCGGCCTGCCCCCGTAAAAGACTTTCAATTTCCCAAACTCATGGGGAGAACTTTGAGAACCGCTGCTATATACAATATTGCATTGCTTCAACCAAAGACCTGGGGAAGAGCTCTCATGAGACACAGGAACGGTCAGAAATCAGGTTTACTCCAGGAATTGACAGCTTCTGCACCTAATTAACAATCAGCGGGGTTCACGCTGGCTCACATGCTTTCAATGAATGCTACTATATCTGCAGAGACTTCTAGGGCAAGGTTGTAGACACCTTCCAGCTTGCAGCTGGGTTCTCTTTTCGCTTTCGAAGAAGCCCCTAATGCCTGGGGAGAAACGTCAAGCACAGAAGACCTTAAAGATTTCAACTTTGTCAGCTTTGGATAATCCATCCCGCTTGCCCGCTCCACGTCGCGGTAGAACCAGGATTTGGAATTTCAACTGACAATCGTAAGATCAATCTTTATTTCTTCAATTTTAAGAACTGAAATCACATGGCTGAAAATCCCTTAAATACTGTAACTTTGAGCATGTCAGAAATCAGTTTCAACTTTTGCTTCAGGGGTGGGAAAACCCTGACAATTCAGCCAGACTTAAATCTGGAAGCTTACTCCAAAACAGAAACCACCGTTAAGAAACATTTCACAGATAGGGGCATTCAGCTGTTCTATTTTAAAGCAGCCTGAAGTTACGTTTCTAAAGAATCATTGCGAGGTGGTGTCAAAGAAGGAGGCAATTTAACAATTCAAGGATAACTGAATTACGGCAAGGTCAAGTAGTATGATTCACTGTGAGGGTGAAACACACACAGACACACAATATGAAACTATTCTAAATTTCCATGCATGGAAATTCCCTGGTATGCAGAGGAAAAATACATAATGGCAGAACAATTGCATTCCTGTGTTACCAGAATGGAAAAAAAAAAAAGAGGAATACCAAATTTCAACTACACGTTAACTCCTAAGTTCTCCTTTCAAATGACTGAAGAAGCCTTAACCACTGAGGTATCACTTGGATTCCAAGCTTCCTGCAGCCTGAAGATACCATAAACAAAACCGAGGACTAATTTTAGGATTTCAATCTCTTTTAAAGTTTCTATTCTAGCCCTCAAGTCCCAAAGAAAAACAGAAACATATTTTTTACTGGTAAATGCGTTCTAGGTACTGGGTTCCAAACGCCAAATGCTGCTCAATGTATTAAGGGCAAGGTTGATGCACATGAAAGCATTATTTTTGAAATATATTCCCTGCTCTGATGCCTGTAGGGGGCAGGACTCAAAGAGCCATAAAACTCAAACTGCAAGTCAAAGAGGACAAAATGCAGGCATACATTCATAGTGGCCACCAAACTGCAGCTTAAAAAGATCTGCATATTACCACCAGTTAATAGCAGCAACTAGTTGCTGAACAGACCATAGAAAAGACCTGTCCTTACCCAGAGGATAATAATCCACCTTAGATGTACATAGGGCCATTCAGAGGAATTTTATCAGGGGGTACAATATTTCTTTTGGGCCCCTTCTCTACATATGATTTTGGCTCCTGGGCCTCCTTTTTTGCTCCAGGGCCCCCTTTTGACCCATTTTTCACCCTGGGCACAAATCACCCCCTTAACCCCCCCCCCATAGGCCCTGGATATACATGCCAAGTATGTGAGATGACAGGTGAAGAACTAAATATAGGCTATGTAAGAACAGAAAGAACAGAAATATTTGCAAAACACAGTGAGGATAAATGCCCCTTCCCCCTTCTTTAGCATGGCTTGTGAAAATATTTGCTTATTCATTTAATTTGTCCTCATTCTCAGTTGTCCTTACTGGTCCCCACGACACCACCACACAGTCAAATCAGAATGTTTCAATTTCAATTTACAGACATTAAGCCATATCATTCTATTTGCTCGATGATCACTGATCAGTTGGGATCACCCGCAAGACAAATTCAGGAAAAAGCATCCGCAACAGGAAAAAGGTTCACAAAACCTAAGCGTTTGGCAGGAACAGTTTTACCTTGCCAAGTCACTAGTTTTGACTCCAACTTCAAAACAGGCAGATATTCTGTTCAGGCATCATAACTGACAATGATTAACTGAGCAAACCTGAGGAAGAGGAGAAGGAAGAGTGTTTTATGACCTTCAGGAGAAGCCTGGGCTTCAAGACTTCTTTCTCACTGAATTTTGCCCATTTGTAAGCAACTGCCTAGAACAGGGGTTCTCAACCTTTTCCTGGCCAAGTACCACCTCCGGCGCCACTCTCCTGCTGTGTACCACTGGAAGTGACTGGCGATGACATCATCGGCAGTTACTTCCCAGTTTTCAGGTTTTTTGGAGTCCAGAAACCACAGGTAGGAGACTCTGGGCAGGTGGGAAGGCCCTTCTCAGCATTCCCGAGAGGCTAGGCCAAAGGCAGGAGCCTCTCAGAAACGAAAATGCTCAGCCAAAAGCGCTGCATCAGAGCCAGGTTCTGGTGATCTGACGATCCAAGTACCACCAGCAGTCGGCCGAAGTACCACTGTTGGTACTAGTACCACTGGTTGAGAACCCCTGGCCTAGAACATTTATGAAGGACTAGAAGTAGCCACTCTGAAAACAGGGGGCTTAAGAGCATCACAATCAATCAAATCAACTCCACTTCAATTCCTTGTCCATCCATATCGTGGGGAAATTCCTACAACACATTTGCATGGCTACAAGAGTCATGTGAAGAGGATAATATTAACCTCTGATCATCTTCCATCCAAAATACAGGCAAACAACACAAGAACAAGATTCACCAGGCGTGAAAAATGCCACCAAGCCAACTGCTGTGGAAACTTCCAGATTCAATGGATAGTACCTAATTATCCCATAGCTTTTTGCTACACCAGGCAGGGGTACAATTTCAGAGGGCAATATTCCAATCATGTGAGAGGAGGCACAAGGTTCAGAAGCCTGTTTTTGAATGTGTCCAAGTAGCAAATTGCATATTTATCATGCAAGAGAGCTTGGCCCCCTCCCCACTGGCACTCCTGATACTAAGGCAAGTGAGTGGTCTAGATTGCCCCTCAAATAAGTGCAAGGTATTTTTATAGTCCTACTTTTGACAGGCTCTCAGTAGACAAATCCTGCATTAAAACTATGGCAACCACAAAAAAACAGCAGCAAACTATCAGCTGCTTGCGTTCTGAACATGCTCTTATTAAAAAGAAAGGAAGAATCTCAATGTGTCTGTAAATTGCCAGAAAGCTATAACTGCAAGAGTTAGCCAAGCTAGACATCACAAGAAACAACCTCTTAATTATGGCTTGCTAGTTATTATGGCTTGCTATGGCACACTCAGCACTGCAGACTAAAGGAAGAGTAATTTCAAAATGTCAAATTTCGGGGCCAATTTTTTAAGTCTGCACCAGTGCCTCTCTTGTTAATAGTCTAGTCTAGTGTTTGTACGTAATTGTTTCTTATTACAGTTCTATTTTATGGATATCTGAGTTTTTTAATCTCTATAATACACACACAGAAATATTTTCTCTTCTACAAAACACTCTCTGTATTACTGCACTGAACAAGAGTTTTGAGACCGGAGCAAGTCAGGTACAGCATTCACTCCTACAGGAATTTGTATGTGGAATCCTGTCCCTGAAAACTATCACGGTGCACCAGCAGCGTTCAAAGCCATCCTTATTCTGCTGGTTTCCCTTGGTAAATAGGCAGGGAGGCTAGAGACAGGCTTAGCAGAAAGACAGAGGGATAAGCTGTTTGTACCACCACTAAAAGTAGGACAAGAAAATTAGTTGGTGCAAAATGTGAACAGATACACATGTTGGGCAAGGGGGGGACAGCTGGGGATGCCCAGTTGTAATTTGCACCACCCCTAGAATGGATACTACAGAAAGACAACTTATTGTATTGTCATGTGCATAATTGGGAAGGGCAGGGCGGCAGATGGATGGATGAAAAAAAGAGGGTGAGTGTATTGAATGGATTTCTCCCAATGTGAGCCATCCCGAGTCTGGAGGAATTTGTCTTCCAAAGCAATGTTGTCCTGAAAAGCAGCAATTTACAGCGCAATCCTGTGTAACCCTGCACTGGTGTAACTGCACTTACACTGGCATAAGTGTACTTACACCGGTGCATCTACTGTTACTCCGGAGCAAGGTTGCACAGGATTGCGCTGCTGTTACTTTCCTACCCTGTAGGAGCAAATGCCCCCTCATTCATTTATATGGGTCAAAGTATAGAAGTGTAGTCAGGAAAGTCACTGTGGTGGGAGCCGTCTCTCAATTTACCCCAACTGCCCTTCCACCAACAGTCTGGCGGATTGCCATCCACTTACTTTGTCCCACAGAACTGAATGAAAGCCACTGAGGACCAAGCCAGCCTCCGCTCTGGTCATGCATGTGTGTGCCGGATTGTTGGGTACTAGCATTATGTTTTTGCTAGCCTGCCACAGAAAAAAAGCTGTGAAAGAAGCAGTTTTTTTCCCTCTCCCTTTGGAAAAAAAATATTTGATCCCTCATATCAGGCAACTGCTGTGACTATTACGAGTTCGATATGGATGTTTTAAGAACTGTAATGGTGCAAACCTATGCAGGTTTACTCAGAAACAAATCCCACTTTATTCCATGGTGCTTAGTTTTTGCTAAGTGGACATATGATCAGACCAATGGCTCAAGCTTTCTAACTCTGGGTAGGCTTACCATCGTCCCGGAATCGAGGCGTGCTTCGGCCTAGAGAGGACCTGAGCTGCTCCCAAGGAGTGCACCACGGCTGCCCAATGCAGGCCGCGGCTTCTGGTAAACGAGGCGACTGCGTTTGGCAGCCGCGGTGCACTCTTGAACGGCTCAGGTCCTCTCTAGGCTGAAGCACGCCTCGATTCCGGGACGATGGTAAGCCTACCTCTGGGGAGCCCCCTCCACATGGCCAATGAATCAAGGAATCCCAGTATGTTGCAGAGGATTCTGGGACTCCTTTTAGGCATGCAGACAAAGTTCATTTTTTTAATCATATGGCTTAAGAAGTTGTCCATTTTCAGAATAGGCAAATTAGCAGAGTTATGCCTGCTGCACCTTTGAAATAATATGAAAAAGGTTTGATAATCTTGATTTAGCTTAATTTGAAAGTTTTTACAGCAAACTGCACCCACCTGTTCCTATTTTGCCTCCACTATTTAAAAAAAGAACTTGATTGGTTTTGTTTCTTACAGCCTCAACCAGCCTCCTCTGTTTCTTCTCTGCTATTCTGGGACTGCAATTTATTTTGATCCTACAGAATCAGAACTTGTAAGGGCAGAAGCTATTTTAATAAATCAAGTCCAGCCCCTATAAACAAAAACAAAGGAATTTATTCTGGCTGGATTAAAAGGAAGTCTTTTATAAGAGGTGTTGATAAGATCAGAGCAAGCTGTCCTTCAGATTCCTACTTATAAGCTATGCCTCAGGGAAAAACACATTTGTTTCTCCTACACAAGGAATGTTTTTCCTCAGTTTTCTACCTATCAATTAATACTGGCCATCTAAAATTAAGAAATGGAAAATCTGTTTGGGGGATGTTAAGACAGTGTGCTGGCTGTTTTTGGCTATTTCCGGTGCTTTTCTGGCAGTCGTGTATAAATACTGAAATTTATTCTTTTTTAAATGCTAGTAAGTTCTCCACCACTCACCCCACTCAAAAAAAACTCTGTGCTGGGCCATCAAAATTTGACCCCCCTACTACTACTCAGTATGGCTGCTTTGACATGTTGCATTCTAAGTAGGCCATAAGAGCAAGGAAGAAAATGGCAGGAAGACAACGACGGTTCAGTATTGGCCTGACTACAGTGTGCTGGAGCCAGGTACCATTCCAATCTTTCTGCAAAACTAGAATGACACCAGTGCTGTTTGCCAATCTCTTAAAATGCCAATCATTAAAGCAGAGACGTGCAGCGAGGCCCTTCAAGGCAACGTTTGCCACTTACAGGTTTTGACTCCAATGTTTTTTGGCATGTGACTTACAGTGTTACACTTGGAGAAGTTCTTGCACTTGAATGGAAATGAACTTGCTTTTGCTGCGATGTCCAACCTTGCACTACACACACACACACACACACAACCATTGAGACAAACACATTTTGCTTTTCAGATTTCAAAACAGTTTGCACAAAAATCTGGCACATGACCAACCAGTGCTCACCCGCCCAATATACTGCACAACAGCACATTGAATCTTTTGTGTGTGATGGGAAGGGGGCCAAAGCTCAATGCTAAGCATATGCCTTGCCCGCACATGGTTTTGGCTTATATCTCCAGCATCACCAGATAGGGCTGGGAAGACCCCCGTCTCAGACTCTAGAAAGACAGTACAGGCAATACTGAGCTGGAAGAACTAAAGGCCTGTCAGCACAAGACATGTTTCAGAACATGCCCACGCCTGAAGGATTGTATCAATTAGGTGTTGACAGTTTATGTTTAGAGTTTTAGAAGTAGGATCTTATCACAGAACAAAGAATCAACTAGACAGTGAATAAACAGAAACTAGGAGAACATCCACGATGCTTATTCAAAAGGGTATGAAAATTACAGTACATGCAAATAAAATCAGTTGCATGAGCATGCACACGCAAGCATGTGTGCACACGGGCACACACACATGCATGCAGGGCCCAGTACTGAACAAGCATTCTGTTTCTGTTATTAACTGAACAGAGGCAGGACAAACAGTTCATACCCAGAGTGTGAAGCTACTGATGGAAGGCTGAATGAATGCCTGACTTCATAGACAACACGTGGCTAGATGAGTCTATGGTCTGCTTTAGCATACAGAAGCCGTAGGCACGCATACCTCGGAGCTTGACGAATTTGCTTTGGACCTAGGAGCCAGCCAAACATTTAGGAGCCACAACAAACTTTGCTCCTTTCAGGGTTTGATGTTGTTCATGCCAGCCCAAAAAACCCCTCACATCATGTCACATGCCACCAGTGAATAAGTTAGATTTTACATACAAACGAGCATTAAAAAGCACAAAAACCCCAAACTTGGCAGACTTCAATGTGACAGCAAAAAGATCTAAAGTCTTTGATCCGAAACTAAAATTTTTAAAAAATATGCTTCTTGGTACAAGTTAAAATTCATGACACTAGAGTAAGTCCGGCTGAACTCAATGGGCTTCCTTGTGAGTAGACGAGGTCGTAAAATAATTCTCTCACATCTCCTCTTCTCCCCCCTCCCTTTCCAGGCTGGCACAGGGGTGCTGAAGCAAAGGTGCAGAGAGCCACATTTAAGGGTCTATTGCGGGGAGGGCACACATTCTGTGCAATACTGCCCCCCCCCATAAGTGAGTGAGGAAGCAAGCATCTCCCTCCGCAAGCAAAGTCCCTCTCCTCCTCTTTTACAAAATGGCTTCTCCTGCACCTCTTACTTTCTTCCCCTCCAGGCCAGCCAGACACCAACAATGAGGCCCACTGGGGCCGCTGGGGCTTACACCAGGGGAAGGGGATGAACGTCCTCTTCTCCCGAAGTGAGCCATGGCCCTGCCGTTACGGACTGCAACCTACGCAGAATGCAGCAGCCGGCCATTTAGGCCGGTCGATGCGTCTTGTGCAAGATTGGGCTGACCGGAAAGGAGAGCAGGAATGTAGAAACATCAGGAGAGAAAGACTCCCAAAAGGTGCGCTAGAAATGCACTTTGGTATTTGGACCAATGAACTTTGAGTGGATGCTCTTCTTCAGGAGCCCTGATAAAGCAAATCAGCTTTCTCAGTTATCGCAATGTAACCCGAGATACTAAAATATATTTGGGATTTTTTCCTGCTCCTATTTTTTTTCAAATAGCAGATATTTCAGCTTACATCTTCATCCAACCTGCAAGTGTAGCATATGACACAAGCACACTTGACAGGGAGCTGCAGCCAATTCTGGCTCTCTGGCAAGCGGGGGCAAAATAGGCGTTTCCCAGATATTTTAACCCAGGATCTTCCCTTTTAAAGGAAGGTGCTAGGAATTGGGAGTAGGAGCTAAAGTGTCTGTCTGAAGATTTTTAAGCCTATTCACATAGAACATAAAAATGCATAACCATTCATACATATAAAAAGAAAACTTCACTATTTCTTTCAAGCCAAACATTTCCCACCTTTTTTCTTTTTTAAACTTAAAAACAAAACTTTTGGAAACGCCAGGCATCCTGATCCAACAGAGATAAAAACTCAAGGAACAGTGGTATTGTAAGATTTGATGCAGTTGTAATAAAGGTAATTTAGAGAGAACTTATGTTTTCTCATGTTGCATTATACAAGTGTATGTTACCATTTCCACCCCTGTAGTTCATTAACTTACAGCTAGAGATACCAGTCAGTCAACCACACTGAGCCACCAAGTACTCACATCGCTCTTCCTGAACTTTGCTTTCAAGCTCTTCATGTTTATTCCATTCAAATTTCCCAATCTCGCACGTTTTCAACACCTAGACAAAAAAGGAGAAGAAGGTTTCTAGTTATATTCCACACAAATTCAACAGGAATCTGCCTCATCCTGAACCATATGGTTAGTTTAAAACAAAAGCTACCATCTCACATATATTTCTCAAATTCACCTATTAAGCAGCATAAATTCCTGAAACTGTACACTAAGCCCACTTAATCAAATTTCTGTACAGCCACAAAATAAGTAGATTTAGCTCTCTGAACGTTCTAGCATCAATGACATTAAGTACAGTAGAGAACGCAAGCACACAGTCTTCAAAATTTAAGGGGCACACAGCAGTAATATTACAAGGTCTACTTCAGCGGTTCCCAACATTCTACCCCTTTAAAGGGAGGTTGGGACCCAAAGAGGAACCCATAGGTGATGTCTGTGTGTCACTTCCGGGTCTCCTGGTTACTGCCGCATCCTGCTAAGAAAAAAAAATTATCTTACCTGGCTGCGGCGGTGGCAGGGAGACCTGGAAGCAACATGCAGACAGCGCCGATGGGTTAGCCACACCCCTGAAAGATCTAGTAATTCTAGATCTAGAAAGATCTAGTAATTCCCGAACGCATAACGTGGGGGGGGGGTCACAACCCCCAGGTTGGGAACTACTGGTCTACTCAAACAAATGAGCAAGTCTGATGCTTGCTGAAATCTAAGACAACAGCACTATAGAATAAAAACTAAATTTTACACACACTCAAGCTGCAAAAGTTGCACACGACATAACCAAAAGAATCAAGAAATCCACTGCATAAGCCTTACTTGTTCTCCCTTCAAAAATAAAAACCTATAGAAAATTAAAGCAATATCCAAACCAACTTCCTTACGTGGCAAGGAAGATCCTTTTCATTCATGAATAGCAACACACACACACACACACACACACACACACACACACACACACAAGGATAAATCAGTGAAAGAAAAAACCAATGAGCTTAAAAAGGCAACCTCTAAGAGGGAAAAATACAGAAACTGGACTTGTGCCTTTCAGGGTTTTTGATATATCAAAAAATGATTTACAAGCAGAGCAGGCTGTTTAAGTCTAGAAACCATCTACAATCTCAGAGTTAGTTTACACTTATGCGTATATACAGAGTGATTACCCCTTATCTGGACATCCGAAATCCAGACATTTGGGGGGCTATGACTTTAAAAAAAAAACTCTTTCGAGCACCTGGCTGGCATAGTGCAAGGCACGTTGGGGCACAAAACTATTAAAAATATTGTATAAAATTACCTTTAGGTTATGTGTATAAGGTGTGCAGCGGGTTAAACCGCTGAACCATAAGCTGTCGATCGAAAGGTCGGCAGTTCGATTCCCGCGACGGGGTGAGCTCTCGTTGCTTGGCCAGCTCCTGCCAACCTAGCAGTTCCAAAGCATGTCAATGCGAGTAGATAAATAGGTACCGCTTGCGGGAAGGTAAACAGCGCTCCGTGTTCCAGCTGCATGCTACGCGCTGCGGCAAGGAGAGTCATGCCGGCCACATGACCACGGAGGCGTCTTCGGACAACGCTGGCTCTTCGGCTTTGAAATGGAGATGAGCACCACACCCTAGAGTCGGACACGACTGGGCTTAATTGTCAGGGGATACCTTTACCTTTTATAAGGTGTATACGAGACAAATTAATTTTGTGTTTAGCCTTGGGTCCCATCCCCAAGATATTTCATTATATTTATGCAAATATTCCGAAATCCAGACAAATCCAAAATCCAGACAACTTCCTGTCCCAAGCAGTCCGGATAAGGGATACTCAGTCTGTGCCTTGATTTCCTTGGGCTCAATAACTTGACAGCTAAATGTGTAATGACAAGAAGGCCTTATCTGTGGCGGAAGTATCAAAGATCCAGCATGGCCTGATAAAGTTTAATTCAGGTGAAGAACAAAAACTAGCTGTGAGATCTTTCCACACTCCTTGTAGAATCAATTTTGTCATGACTCATATGTTGAGAAACCTGTATTCTGCACTGACAGTTCTGACAAGCCTGAGAAGGGACTCAGCTCTGCTTAAAACTTCAGCATAAAAAAACCACAACATAGCATTGTACTTTGACAGTTACTAAATTTGTGTAAAGAGACAGAACGTAGAATTCCACCCATGAAAATATGTTCTCTCTCTATGTATTCTCATGGCTCAAGTCAAAGCAGACAGGGTCAGGATGCATGTTTGCCCTGGTCAAGTTGGTATTGAGATCTACACTGGCTCCTTCTATAAAGTAAACAGATGTGCAGCCCAGCTCTGGGGGGGGGGGCTTCAGTTGCTCCCCTTTCTACAGCAGCCAGGCAGCACTTTGGGAGAGAAGAACCGAAGTAACAGACAACATCCTATTTGCTTGTGCACTCCCCAATAAGCATGCGAGACAGTGATACGGGTGAAACGGGCCACTTTTATTAACAGGTAGTTACAAGGAAGACAACGAGAGACCTGCAGCAAGAAAGAAATGGATTCTCTGTAGTACGGCGGCTGACCAAACGACTGCCAGGCAGTCCTTGTGCAGCAACCAAATGCCGGCTAAGCTTCAAAGCCCCCTGGCGCGACATAAGAGCCCTGCTGGATCAGGCCAAAGGCCCATCTAGTCCAGCTTCCTGTATCACACAGTGGCCCCACCAGATGCCTCAGGGAGCACAAGACAACAAGATACCCGTGTCCAGTCGCCACTCCCTTGCACCTGGCACAAAGAAAACCTACTCCTCCAACCAGGAGGTTGCTTATCCCCATCATGGCTTGTAAGCTGTGATGGACTTTTCCTCCATAAATCTGTCCAATCCCCTTTTAAAGGCATCCAGGCCAGGTGCCATCACCACCTCCAATGGGGGACAAGCCCCCCAAGTCTCACACACCAGGGAGGCCAGGCACAGTATACCTACCAGTAATTACCTACCAGTAATTACATTAGAGTGCCACCAAGGCGTCACACGCAGCAGAGCCCCCTCTGCAGATCCCGGGGGCAGGCAGGATTGTATGGGAGAAGGAGGTCCTGCAGGTACCTTGGTCCTAAGCTGTAAAGGGCTTTAAAGGTAAATTGGGCCTGGAAATGTACACTGGTTACCATCCATCTCTACAGCACTTTTAGTCTTGTTGCTTAATAACATCTTACTAAATTGGGACAAGCAATTCCACCCTCTATTATTTTGTAAAATCATTAAGGCCATCCTAAGGCTGCAATCCTAGATAGACATACTTGCCCGTAAGCCCTGTCGAAGACAGTGGGAGTTACTTCTAAGTAAACATGCATAGGATTGTGATGCGAGAATATGTATATGCTGCTTTTTAACAAGTAGTAGTTCACAAAGTGGTTTACATAGCTATACAAATAAATACGTGGTTCCATGCCCCCAAAGGGCTCACAATCGAAAACAAGATGTAGAAGAGACACAAGCAACAGCCACTGGAAAAGATGCCACGCTGGGGTGAAAAGGGACAGTTGCTTCCCCCCCCCCCCGCTAAACATAAGAGGACACCACTTTAAAAGGTGCCTCTGGGTTAGGTATCCAAGAGCACAATCCTACACTTGTCTACTCAAAAGCAAGTCCAATTGCCTTCAGTGGGGCTTACTCTCAGGAAAGTGTACATAGGATTGCAGCCTAAATATTGTGCTGGTTTTGCTGACTACCTTTAAACTTCTACTCTGGTGCTATATCTTGCTCATAGTCCCTTCCTTTATTCACCCCGTCCACAGCTCAGCATAGAACAGGTGGATTGAGTGAAGCCTTGGTGAGTTCCAAGGTTGTGCTGGTGCTTGAAGGGAATGGATATCACTTTAAAGACTACTACTACCACCACCTGCCAGGGCGTCTACCTGCTCAACTTCTAAATGAACAGGTATTACAGAAGCCTCCACTACCACACAGGTCTTTACAGTACAAAAGCTCTTCAACCACACACAACTTGCCAGTCATTATGACAGGAGTTTTGCTGGTCATCTGAAGAAACACTAGATTCGCGAGCTGAGCAATACATTTATAAATAACCTACATATTTTGTCATATCTTCGCATGCAGCAATGACAAAAGCATTAAGACTAGAATTAGTGCCTCATAATTCCTATGATCCTCCAGCTGCAGAAGACAGGACAAACCCCTGTAAAACAACACAATAATGTATCTCTCTGTATGCATTAGAAAGGCATGCTCTTGAAGGATGCAACTCTGCCAGCATCAACAGAGACCAATGTATTAAACTGTGCTAAAGCAAGGCAAACATACATGGGCTAAAGAAATGAAGTAATCCTGTGCATTTGAAGAACTATAAAACTTGGAAGGAGCTACACAATCAGCCAGCAGATATTTCCGTCCTGGGGCCTCCTGTTCTCGCTGCATCGCTGGTTACACTGGTAGTGTAAGTTGGATAGGATTGCGCTGAGTGTGAATTAGCCCAGTGTTTCCCAAACTTTTTCGACCTGCGGCTCCCTTAACCATTGGCCGTGGCTCCCCATTACATTATGTTGATGTCTGCCAATTGGCATTGCACTGTTTTCCGAGAGGATTCCATGGCACTCCGCAGCTCCCCTGGCTGGTTTCCACGGCTCCCCTGTGTAGTCATAGCACATTTGTAGTAATACATGTGCCTGAAACAAGGGCACGTTCTTCACCATTCATCCCTGCTTCCACTACTTCTGTTGTCTTCCATGTCAAATTTTGAAATATTTTCAAAATATTTTGAAATAGCACTTCACACAGAGTTCCGGGCATTCAGCAGATGCTCCCTCGAATGTACTTATTTATTCACCACATTTGTATGCTGCTTTTAAACAAAGGGTTGTATCCTAACCTTTTCTTCTGCAAATGGGAGGCATTTCCATTCACACAAGGGAGAGGAGGAAGCGATAATCACTAATCTCTCCATAATGCCAAAGCCCTTCATGCCCCACAGAATTCTGCTCTGCTGGCTCTCCAGATAGGTTTCACGAGAGTGCAGTGGCCTATCAGGCCAAGGAGGGGGTGGGAAAGTTCACTTCCATACACGCTCATTAGGACACAACTCATGGAATTCTCAAAGCAGTTCTCAAAAGCAACAAATGAGAGGATTCCCTGTTTCAAAGGGGCTTGCAATCTAGAAGCAACACAGGGAAACAAGAGAAGAAGGGGAAGAAAGTGGAAGAATGTGGAAGAATATGCAAAGTACATGCCCACACTCAAAGCTACATGGATAATATGGCGGGGCAGCCTGTTTCCTTTGGTGTCAACCTATTACTGACAGTCCACCATTCACATCAGCCCTGGAGGAAATATTCCACCCACCACAGGTGTTCCTCAGAGGTATGGGTAGAGGAAACAACTCCCTCTCTGCAATCTCATCTCCTCTTTGACAGTTGTTGACTAGGCCACGTCCTTATTGGCTCCTTTCGGGATAGTCAAAAACTGAACAGAGGTTATGCGCTAGCTTGCGCTACACATCTACTTACTCTTCCCAATAATTTAAGGAAGCACAACACAGGATGTTTACAACAGGTTCACAGAGACAAATGGGTTCTGCACGATTCCTTCCACTAATGGGGGCCATTCACTTGCATGAATCAGCCCTCGCTCACGTGCGCCTGCAGTCTGGAGAGGCTTTTCTGTGTGTTCTGCCACCTTCTGAAGTGCAGTTGGCATCCACAGGGAAAAATTCCCTGCCCTAGATTTGCCTAGCTCCCTCTTTATACTTTTTTTGCAGCCAGGCGAGAACAAATACATTTTAGGCAGCTTTTAAATTTGAATGATAGCCCTTGGTTTTTGCTGGTGTTGGGTTTTTTATCTCCTCTGTTCTTATTGTGTTTTGTGGGTTTTATTTTTGTAAGTCGCTTTGGATGTTGACAGGAAAACAGTGTTATTTTAAGTAGATAAATGTTATGCTAAAGAAACATCCAAGCAAGCGTTTGGAAAAGGGGCCAGGCATACAACGCAAGACAGTTCAACTTCTGCACCACCCCATATCTCAAGATGATGGTACTGCAATCCCAGTCACAACTGGGGTACCAGTCTTGCATGACAGCACTGGTAGTGGCAGGATGGAGCTAAGTGCTCCACTACCAAGCCAAGAGGAGAGGAAATGTGTGTGCCTGAGCCCCTCCCACCCCAGACTGCCCAGCAAGGCACCACTTAACGAGGCAAATCCTCCATCTTGCTCCACTTTTCACAGAAGGCTCTCTTCCCCAGTCTACTCCCAGGGTGCCCCATTCACCGCAATTTAATTTTTCAATTCAGAATCAGGGCAGCTGATTATATAAGACAAAATAATACTTTTAAATTATTATTTATAGGAGCAATACTCTTAACATATACAGTGTTTTTAATGTTCAAAGCACTTCACATACATGAATCTCCATATCGCTGATGAGGAGTGCAGCCGGGAAAACAGTAATTTATCTACGTCTACCCAGCAATTGAGGCGG
Organism: Plestiodon gilberti rubricaudatus; assembly: GCA_026170595.1. NCBI lineage: Eukaryota > Metazoa > Chordata > Lepidosauria > Squamata > Scincidae > Plestiodon > Plestiodon gilberti. The sequence goes on along the minus strand of JANXHW010000002.1, from coordinate 16,929,236 downwards.
TATCTGAATCAGGGATTTTCTCTTACCTATGACACCATCAAGAAGAATTTAAAGATATAGGCCACAACTCACCTTCCTCATGGGCAACAAAGGGTTTGAACCCATTCCTGTTTAAAGCACTGCGAGACCCATGCTTATCTGGGCATATGCAAACCAGTACACAACCATCCAGATCTCCTTTCAGAAACACTGCAAGAAGGTGACTGAAACTGCTCTCCTATTAGTAGCACGTTTGTTAGCAAGTCCATCTTTGCTTGCACTAGTAAAGATAACTAGAACATACTCGCCATAACCCTTTTACTGTATGTACCACTGATAAAGAGTCCCCTCCCTCAACTATACACAAGCAGAAGCCAACTCCTCCAGCACCCATAAAAGGTGAGAATAGAATTCTTCAAAATACAGGTGGGCCCCCATATCCACTGATTCGCTATCCAAGGTTTCAGTTATCCACGGATCGTGGGGGGACCCCCAGGCTTTTACTTTTTCCCCAGTAAGCTTCGTTTCTTCCTTAAAGAAACAGGAGAAGTTATTACAGGCAAGTAGAACGAGACTAAGTACTAGAGAGGCTCTGCAAGGTTAACAGAAACGTTCTCGTTCTACTTGCCTGCAATGGAGGCTGCTTCTCTGTTTGTTTTAAGGAAGAAACAAAGCTTGCTGAGAGAAAAATAAGAGCTGGGGGGCAAGCATGCCTGTCTGCAGGGGAGGCAGGGGGGCCCTCAGGAAACCATGGAGGGGGTGTTCGCTCTTATCCACGGTTTCAATTATCCACGGAGGGGCCTGGAACATATCCCCAGCGGATATGGGGGCCCACCTGTATCTCCCTGTCTGTCTAACATTGCTTCTCCTTTTGGTTCATTAGGTAACATTTCTTTTGAGCCACTAACCCAGTTTTTTTTATCTTCAAGAATGACTTTCTGCTGACAGTCAGGGCTCCTCCATCAATTAGCTGCAGGCACACTTTTCCAAGGCAAGAGACTGCTCTACTGCCAACCTCAATATCCAGCCTTGTCAAATCCATCAGGCATGGACTGACCCTCCAGTCAAACAAGAGCAGCACCCAATCCTCCAACAAGCCAACTGCAATACTTGACTGTGGCCTCACACGGTGGATCAGCAATTGCTCAATTTCACTCATGTAACATTTTCCCATACCTAAGGAGGAGAAAAAAGTCCTGAGAATTCTGTCAAGCCATTTTGCCGCTGCCCTTGAACACATACCCTTATATTTATGTCCTATTATACAGTATATTACCACTCTACATCAGATGAAGCAGACTGCAGTTCATGAAAACTTATGTTGACATACTGTAACTTGGTTAAGACCTTTTATCTAAGGGTCAAGACCTTTTATTTCAGCTAGTCTTCTGCTATGAAGTTGCTCTTTTTTTAAACAGCTGACATTAAGATGTACTTTTTAAAGATCTGTCTAAATATTATTTTACACAATGATGTTAATTGTTTTGTCCAATTTTAAATATTTGTTGTAAGCTGCCCTGGTGACCCCCATGGGAATGGAATGACAGGACAGAATTTTTTAAAAATAAATATTAATACAGTATATTTCTGTTTCTGTTGGCTACAGCACCTAAATGGGAACAGTGAGCTAAGAACTTCATGTCTCACAGAGTTCCAGATAAACCTGTAACACAACCAAACAGTCCCCTCTCTGCTGTCGATTCTTCATTTCTTCCTTCCAGATCTGTGTATAGAGCAATTAACCTCTTTTCCTTGTACCCTGCACTATGCTGTAGTTGGATGCTGGAGAGAGAAACTGCTAAAGTGTTCAAACATCGCAGCCAGTTAAGAGGTTGCCATGAAATTCTGGACCTTTTCTAACCTGTTTCTCACACACACACACACACACACACACACAAGTACATATACACTTGATTACCAGACATACCTGAAGACAGACAGTTGACTGTGTGAACAGTCTCTACTGAAAAGCATTACATGAGAATACATGGAGGTTCCACCTGTGGCGGTCCTTGTGTGAACCAGCCTACAAGCCTGCTCACCACACAGTTCAGTCGTCGCACTGAGGTGTCTCCATGCCAATGATTTGCTGGAATGTGAGGCACTAATGTGGAGACACCACAACACGGAGTTTAATTTAAGATTCTGTCTGCACAATCCTGACCCGGAAGCCAGCGACGGAACGAGCATTCCGTCGTCGAGAGACGTCGCAAACATGCTCTAAAGCACATTTGCGACGACTCGAGAGCAGAGAAGGCCCGTCTCCCCAGCTCCAGCGACGGATCGCCCCAGCGGCCGCCGGACCAGCTAAGCAGGGATCCGGCGGAGGCGGTTTGCTGGGTGAGGGAGGCCACTGGCCTAGCCGGCCCGGGAAGGGGCGGGGGATGGCCTTGGCCATACCCCGGTCCCTGCCGGGCAGCTATTTGACTTCTGCTAGCTAAATAGCTGGCAGAAATCCAAGGAGGACGGTTGGGCCGGCCGGCATTTACACCCAGGGAAGGGGATGAATGTCCCCTTCCCCGAGTAGACCTCCGGCCCGGCCTCCGGCTGGATCCTTACGCAGAATCGCGCTGTGTATCTGCTAATTCCAAATCCAAGACATAGCGACGGAGTTCTCTGTAAGCATTTTAAAAAAGGAACCTGTAAACTCCTATTACACCATAGATTTGGCCCTACAAGGTTCATCTAAGTGAAAATACTGAGATTTAAAACCTGGCAACATAATTTGAGCAGACATTGAGATCAATCATTCAGCATTATATTCCGAGGAGATGTTTGTGAGGAAAAAAAACCCTCCATCTAAAAATAAAACAATTGGCTTCGTTTTAACCAAGCCATTATCTGCAGTGTTGCTAAAATGAGCAAAATTCCAATGCAAGAACAGAGCAAAAGCCACTTTCTTGCCCACACATTACAGTATGATCAAAGTCTGTGTTTTGGTGCGATTCCAAGACTTCCTTTCTAGACACTTACTTGGAAGTAAGCCCCATTGAACTCAGCTGGACTTACTACCAAGTAAACACAAATAGGATCAAGCCACACAAATCTAGCTTCTCTGTACCACTCAAATTCCATAATTCAACACAGAGCTAATTAACCCTTATAATAAACCAGAGGGTCCGCATTGATTAGTGACTCACTCCTGTGACTGAACAATGATGCACCAAGAGCATCTCTAGAAACAATTCCAATTATTTTTCCTCTCTAATGGACGAAGCTCCTGAGTTGCTTTCTAAAGTGTTTTGGACCAAGGGCTGCTTCTGTGCTGAGCAGATTCCTTTTTTTTCCCCTCTCTCTTTCCCTCTCTCCCCAAAAAAATCCATCTTTTTGCACTATTCTAAAATAACACAGGCCCGCAAATTTGAGGGTCAAAAAACTTTTCAAAATGTATGGTTGTCTTATATGAATTTGGGGCACCTATTACAAAATGGTGTGATCCGTTTTGCCCCATGACATCCAGTTTGATGGGTATGGCATCACTACCTCATAACGAGAGTCAAGCAGCTTCCTCATGAGGAAGCTGCTTGACTCACATTAAGAGGTAGCAATGCCAATGCTATACCCCCAAAACTAGATGTGATAGGGCAAACCAATGCCATTTTTTGAATCAGCGGCCCAAATATATGCAAGTATAGGTCTCACTTTTAAGGAAGCAAAATGTGCACAGGCCTGTGCAAGCAGATACATCACCTGCATTTCTGCTTTGGGGTTTAATCAACAAACATTTTTGTGGATGCATGCACGGTACTGCATGTTTCACATCTATCAACAGTTCATACTCATTCTACTGAAATGCATCCATTTAGAACAGCATTTTCATATTAAGCAATTGCAGTAATTTGATACATAATTCAATATGGCAGCTGGAAAAGAAATACAAGGGTAAGAGTAGTAATATGCCGGTGAAAAGACTTTTCCTTACCACCACCCCCAACATTAAGAAACCTTATTTGAAGGAGATCAGAAGTACAACCAATATTGCTCAATTTGGGGGCATTTTGGGTGCCAAGATGAACAACTGCCACTCGAAGCCCAATTCCATTAACAAGAGTCTTCCAAACGTATTACTTCAAGCCTCAGTGTCACATTAAACAGCTATACCTGCCAACCATGAAATGCAAAAATTTGGCTCAACACCAAAATACAAGGTGAAAGGAGAGTTTGAAAGTTATCCAACCAAATGCCCTTGTTCTTTTGTATCATGATCAGGAATCTGATTTTCTTCTGGTGTTTTGATGCTGCAAAGATAAAGGAGATTGGATTCTCTTTCACCTTCCTGTCTTTACACTGCCATAAGTGTACAGGAAACGTTGTCCATCCAAGCATGCTTCTTTTTTAAAGTAACGAGAGAGGATATGAACTCCTTTATCCAACCATAACTCAACTACCAGTATTTTCGTTTAACAAACTCCACAAAATTAGAGGTTAGACACAGAGTACCAAGGCTGTTTCACACTGCACAGAGTAACTTTTGATTTCCCCATACAATGAGTTCAACATGGAACTTGGTTATGTGCAGCTTTGCTCAACGGAATAAACATTCACCTAAACATCTTCTAGATTATGGACAAACAAGTATCTGAAAGTGTATCATACAGGTTAGGGAATGGGGTTGGCTCTGGTTCCGCCATATATGCTTAGTAGCAAACCCATATCTATTGCTGTAATGCGAAATGAGACCCAAATAGGATGCAACAGTCTATAATGGAACAACGCGCTGCAATAAATACTGTACTGTAAATCTTGTTGGTTCTGGTTCCACCTGTTAAGCATATGAAAGCTTGGAGGCACTGGAATCTTAATCAAGTGATAAAATTCTTACAAATAAACTCAGTCCAACAAGGAACCAACTGAAAGTCATAATGCAATCCCAAACTCTTTATAAACTAACCAAATACACAGGATGTCAGTCAGGAGACAGAAGTCTCTTTGCCAGCCCATTCTGCGCATCTCCTGAATGTCTTCTCAAGCATGCTCTATATATGCCCCTCTCACTGGGTGAGAGCAAGGGTTCCTTACCTTACTTACTGGGTAAGGGTTCATCAGCTCTATATGCCTCTTTTCACTCCAGGAAAAGCTGGGGAGAGGCATATTTCTATCTTGCTGTCACAGTCTAAAACAACATTTTGTGAGATAATGGATAGGGCTAGTTTATCAATGGTAGTTTTCTTTGCTGCAATAAATAGACCTTCTCCTGTGGTGTTCGCAATCCCTGGGGTAAAATCTCCAATTTGAAAAAGATTTAAAGGTGCTCACCAATAACATTCAGCAGTTAGGCATAAGCACCTCAGACGGATAAATAAATCACTTGAAGGTGTAAAATACACTCCAGCTTACTCTGCACAGATCCCTTCAGTGGAGTCATTCCCAAAACTAAATGCCTCACACTTGGCACTGCCTTGGCAAACAGGAAACCCCAAAGATTGATTTTTTTTCAAGCTTATGCAGTTCTGACTCACATGTGAGCTGTAGAGCTGTCAGCTTTCCAAAGCGCTGGGGAGTTTAAGAGAAGAATACAGTGTACAGGTATACAGTATTTTAAAGGAAGGGGGGAAAGGGGCGATTTCCCCAAGGCTGGTATTGAGTCCCTGAAGGAAAGCTTCGCTTTCAGCACATTTGAGGCTTGGGGGGAGGGGAGGGATGCGCATGTAAAAAGTGAGAAGCGCTCCCCTGCGTTAAGCAGCAACGAACTTGCCTCCTCCCGGTTCCTTTCCAGGAGGAACTTTTTCCCCTTCTGGCCAAGAGACGAAGGCCTCCTGCCGATCGTACAATGGAAACCAAAGGCTGATGATCTGAATCCTAAGGCGAACAATGGAGGAGTGGGAGGAAAACGAGGCGCTCCAAAGCCCCTTCCTTCTAGCAGCCCCCTTCAGACCCCTTCCGTCTGGCCGTTACACCCTTCCACTCTCTTCGAACTCCAGAAGTCTCCAAAAAGGCGAGCCGAGAGAGGGCAGAGGAGCCTCCCGCTTTCCTCCAGCCCCCAGTCCATCAGCAGACCCTTTCCTCCAGCCATCGCGGCTGCACCTCCCCTCTCCCACTTCTCCTACACACCTCTTACGCCCGCAAAGCACACGGACCCCCCTCTCTGGAGCAGGCTTCGTCCTTGCCTCCCATCCCATTTCCCAGGCCAGACAATGATCCCATTCATCGCCTCCTCGCCTTTCTCCGCTGGCGCTCAAGTGTTCCCCACCCCGAGTGCGATCGCAAACGGGCTCCGCGGTCCGCGTAACAAAAGGAGAGAAGCGGGAACGGGAAGGCACCGGCCAGGAAGAGACAGAGCCAATGCGGTCAGAAGTTCTTCGAGGAAACCGCGCTCACCCCATGGAGGCTCCTGAGCCCTGTTGCTGGCGGAGGCTGATGCCGGCTCCGGCTGGAACAGCAAAGGCGCTCGACGCTCCGGGACGCCGGAGGCGGAGAATGGAATTGCCGCTTATTGCAACAGCAGCTCCGGGAAACAAAGTTGCCTTTTCTTCGCTGCTGCTGCTGCTGCTGCTCCTGCTCGTTAGCACGAGCCTCGCACGCCCATTCACGAACCAGCCAAGCTGCGCCTCAACGTACTCGGCGCTCCCGGAGGGAGGAGACGGGGATTACATCACCACGAGCCCACGTGAACGCAGAAAAAGCCGCCGCTGCCGGAGAACGACTCGGCGCCAGGACCGGGGCAAGAGCCCAACACGCTGGAGGCGTGTCACGTGCTGCACCCTACTGGGGGCACTTCCTTCTCCTGCCTTGACCCAATAGCCGCGTGCGACACCTTCCCGGCTCTGCCTCTGGTGGCTGCTCTCTAGCGCCCCCGGCGGCGGTTCAGGTGGCAGCTCCGGGAAGTCTCGTTAGCCCAGAAACAAAAAAGTATTATAGTAAAAAAAACAATTAAACGGTAACATCAACAAGAAATATATATATAGCACAATCCAAAAATACATTTTAAAAATTGCAGCAGTCAAACCAAACAACTAAGAAAAGTAAACTATGGCTGCAATCCTATACACAGTGACGTAGGGGTCCCGTTGAATCCAACAAGACACGTCTGAGTAGCAGACGTGCATAAAGACTGTGCTGTTAGAGACTGGCATTTTAGTCTAGAAAACCCACAATGCAAACTTAGGCATGTCTACTTGGAAGTAAATCCCACTGAGTTCAATAGGGCTTACACTCCCAAGTAAGTTATCAGCGTGGAGTCAGCTGACAAAAAAAAAAACCCAGATAACAGCTTTGAGAAACCGATCTGAAGCTTGGTTGCAGCTGCCTGCGAGAGCTTGCAACATCTGAAGAAATGGAGGTTCTATGAGATTGTCTCATCATGGAAGAATACTTGTAAAGATCTCATTGAAAAATGGATTTATGTTCAACCTGCCGATATAAACCGCCTTGAGTCTATGAGAAAGGCAGTATATAAATATTGTAATAATAAATAAATATGCATAGAACAGTAGTTTCACAGAGTTATTCTTGCATAATTTTTTGTGAACTAGGAGGACCCACCTCATCAGAGGAGACGTCACAGTGCCGTTCACAACTGTGTACTCTGGAGTGGGGCTGCTACTACATCTGCAAAGGTAAAGGTTGACTTTGAAAAGTGAAAGTTGCATTCTTATTCACACTTACTTGGGAGTAAGCCCCATTTGGCTCAGTGGGACTTACGTCCGGTAAACATGCATAGGAGTTCAGTGATATAGATACAATCCTAGGCACATTCATCCTCATCATGGAGCCAGTCTCATTGAACTTAATGGGCCTTACTTCCCAGTAAACATGCCAAGGCTCACTCACAGTTGAAACACTAGTTGACAGATAATAGGGCTATTTCTGAATACAGATGTCCCTCGGTATCTGGGGGAGTTGGTTCCAGGCCCCCCCCCTGCAGATACCGTAAATCCAGCACCCGATTCCAGAACAACTTACCAGATCCTGCAGGGGGGGGACCCTCTGGAGGTCTTTTCTCCATAGAGCCGGGCCAGCAACCTCCACCAAAGGCCTCCATGGACCTCAGGACGCTTCTCCAAAGTCACTTCCAGTTTACCCGATTAAACCAGAAGTGACTTTGGACAAGCGTTCTGAGGCCCGCAGAGGCCTATGGAGGGGTTGTGGGCCCAGCGTGACGCCGAAGAGACCTCCTGTGGCCGCAGCCAGGGCTTGAAATCTAGATACTGAGCCTGCAGATACCAAGGGACGACTGTACAGCAAACCTTTCATTTAACAGACTTCAGAAACAACAGGCATTTTTTTCTCTCTTAAAAACTCTCATACGTTTTGTGCATGCACAACATCTCATTGACCTTAAATGCATTCCGATTTAAAGGCCTTTTGGCATTTACAGACACTCCCCCCCCCATTAGTCCGTTAAATTGAGGGTTCACTGTAAATATGCTTAGAATTGGGCTGCAAAAGTCCCAGGAGATGAAATCTGATGCTTTTGAGATGATAGAGATAGCATACATTGTATGGAAACAGCTACTATGTTCTATGGCTGCCCGATACGGACTCCAAGAAGGGTCTCATATTTGCATCTTTAAAGCTGCAATCTTATGCACACTTACTTGGTAGAAAGCTACTTTTAATTCACAGTAAGACTTACTTCAGAGTAAATATTGTTATGACTGGCTGGTCATCAAGGATGTGGATCAAGTCTCTTTTTTCATATATATTTATATTTTATTGATATATTAAAACATAAAAACAATACATATTTCATAAAGTTATAGCAAGCGCGAAGCAATACATCCTACTAGCATACTGTTCACTATTTTCTACATATAATTTCCAACTAAGCCAAAACAACACCCACATTCTATTCATTAAATCCGCATATCATCACAAGATGTGGATCAAGTCTCTGACTCCAAGCTTGATGCTCCATGAGACTTTAATGGTTGGAATGGGGATCTCTCTGTAACAGTCGGCTCAAGAGCCTGGAGGCAGCCAGCACACACACACACACACACACACACACACACACAAAGCAATAGCACGAGCCATTTGAGAGAGGGCTGAAAGCACTGTGGGGTACATGGCCTTTTTCTGATGTGAGATAGCAGATCTGCTGCTTGGGAGTGCACAGGCTGCTTGCCACTACTTGTATATTTGCAAAGAAACAAAATATTACAAAAGCACTCCAGTAGTCCTTTCTTTTCTCCAAAAGAAGCCAAGTCCAGGCAATGCTGCCTCTGGGACTTCTCGCTGTCTGGGAGAGAATAGAGCATACAACAGTATGCACAGGGCAGGCTACAATCTTATCCACACTTACATAGAATTAAGTCCCAATGAACAAAGTAGGGCCTACTTCTAGCAATGAGAAGCAGCCCTCCTTTGATCTTGGGCTGCGTTTGTTTTTCGGCTTCTAGCACTAGGAGCGCTTGAGAGCCTTTTTCCCCCCGCCTTGTAGAGCCCAGTGGTTGCGTTTTTTCTCTCTCTCTTTCCAGCTGGCTCACCATGCTAGAAGTTTCAACTCTGAGCTCCAAGCTAGCAAAAATGGCAGCCTCCTGCACCAATAGGAAGGCTGCTTGGCTGCAAAGGAGCTTGGGAGATGTAGTACAGGGGTCAAGGAAATAACGATGGCAGCCTCATGCACCAATAGGAAGGTGGGAGATGTAGTGGGAGGGATGAGGAGCAACAGCAGCCATTCTGATTTTGATTATTTCTGTTCATTTTGGGAGCCCCTGGTAGCAGCGATATCAAGCATGCTAGGAACATCACTTCCTGGTATTTTCAAGTTGAAAAACAAACGTAGCCTTGGCTTGACTGCCCCTTGTGCTTCCAGGCACAATTCAAACTGTTACCTTTGACCTAAATGCCTAAATGGCCCAGAGGACCCACCCCATCTTAAGGTGCTCCTACTCCTGTATTTCCTTCCTGATATGGAAAGGCCTGCTCCATGCCCCACCTTTGCCTAGATGTGATTGGCAGGGTTGTGGAGCAGTCTTCTTAGCAGTGATGCCTATTTTGTGGGACGCGCTCCCTTAGAATAATCTGGCTCCTTCTCTACTGTAATTCAAATAGGAAGTGAATGTCTTTGCTCCTGAAGGCATTTCTTGCCCCCCCCCCCTGATTTGTATGAGAGCTGATTTGTTTTTTACTTCTTGTATGTAAGTTATCTGATCTCTTAATCACATGGATTTTAGGGCTGTTTTTAGGTCCCTAATGTTTGAATCCTTTGTTTTTATGGTCCAAGTGTGGTTTGAGTGCCTGTTTGGCAGACAACCTGTGTTTGAAATAAATAACAGTTGCATAAGTTCAGGCGGTATGCTATGCCTGCAGTTCTAGGCACACTGACTTGGGGGTACATTTTACAGAAATCAGTGTGACATGAGCAATCATGGATAGAACAGGGTTGCACGAGCTGCAAAGAAAGGAAATTTAATTTTACTATTACCATATTCCAGAAACAGTAATCACAGAAGTTGCACTTGTTTGAATTTATCTATGCAGCTTCTAAGCCCTAAACAGGATTGCCAACATTTCTCAGTATGGGTTCCTGAGCTTCATGATGTGAGGTAACAAAGCAGATGATGTTTTTCACAGAAAGCTCCTCCTATTGAATTTCTACTGAGCTAGAAGGACCAGTGGTCTGACTCAGTATAAAGCAATTTCTTACCTGACCAGCTGATGGGTAAAGGCACAAACAGTCATAACAATATTTACTCGGAAGTAAGTCTTACTGTGAATTAAAAGTAGCTTTCTACCAAATAAGTGTGCATAAGATTGCAGCTTTAAAGATGCAAATATCGGACCCTTAACTGGGTGGCGATATGTGGTGACATCGGCAATGTCCCGCTGTTGTTACTTACTGGGGGTCGCACCAGCCCTCCGGAGGATGCAGGAGGACGTGGCCCCCTCTGCAGGCCTCCCCACGCTTCAGATCAGCTCCCTGAAGTGATCGAGACCTACTTCCAGTTTTTGTCTGAAACTGGAAGTGGGCCTTGATCGCTTCAGGCATCGCTGACGTCACCACACATCACAACCACGCTTACAGCTGCGTATGGTTTTCATGGTGGGTCATGACCCTGACCCACCACTTTGAGAAGCACTGGCTTAGGAGATGGACACCAGGGTCAGCCCAAGACCTCCTGAAGCCTGAGGCAGCATGCCAAATGCTGCCTCCCCATTACTCAACAATGTGCCAGCCTCTGTTCCTCCCACTCACCAATGCTCTAGCTCAGCACTCTCCTCCCCTCCATGTTTCCTCTGTTCCCCTTTTCCAATCCTGGAAGTGGAAGGGGGACTAGGTAATGGGTGCCTCTTACCAATCTGCTACCTGAGGAAACTGCTTCAGGTGGCCTCATGGATGGGCCAGCCCTGAAGGACATGTGTTTAGAAACAAGGTGCCTCTCATCAAATGCTGAGTCAGCCCAAGGATGTGTTTTCAGTACCAGAATTGAGCTCACAGTCCTTCACATCTGCTAGTTCCTCGCCACCGCCACCCCCTCTGCCTGTCCCCCCCACTTTCTTTGTTGTTACTATTGCTATTGTTTTTGAATTCAGAAACCCTTTGCAGATCTATTGCAAATCACCCAGAGATCTGCCAGTGGATTCCAACTTACTTCTTGCTTGCTCTGCTGTAAGGGTCTAACTACTAGTCTTTGCTACGATGCCTTGCAAAGGCCTCCTGCTTCTTTCAGCCCTTGCAACAATATCATGGGACTGCCTATGACAATGGCAACATGACCGAACACAGTGTGAGAGTTCAGCAGAATCTCATGGAGCTATCACCAGTAAATCCCTGTTCCATTTTGCTCAGGAATTTGCCAGGGAAACCAGAACTAAGAAACACATCCATAAATGCCATGATTGGAATCCTGTGGCATCACTAGTCAGTCTACACCATTCACTGTGGAGACCCAGTTGACAAAGGCCTGCATTAGTCCTCATCAATTGTATGGAATGGAAAAGTCCAGAGCTGCTTGTAACATCCCACAGATCTGTTCTGAAGTAACTGAAAACATGCAAGCATTATTTTACAGAATGGCAACGAATATACAATTATAGCCCCATGGACACACTGCATGTTCCTCCTATTTCAGAGACATCACAGCTGCTGCAATGAGTCCCCTATTTTTGACATTTTGTTCCAGCAACCCTAGACTCATGAGCCTTTGTCTGAGCTCCCACATGACTTTCCTAGGTATCTTCCCCATCAATCTGCCATTCCGATTGTATGTCTACAGTTCAAGGATCTCAGTAGCCTAATCAGAGGAAGTGAGAACTTCCTCCAGACACCCATGTGGCGATTACAGTAACCACAATGACTGTATTACAACAACCACACTCTGGTGTCAGGGGAAGTGCATTTGCCTGTGAATCTCTGTATTACACAGCAACCTTTTTTTCCTATATGGTAAAATCAGAGGACCAGAGCCATTTTTTTTTCATTTAGATTTTTTGCCTCCTTTTTTATTTCTAGCCTCCTTAACTTTCGCTCTCACGTTTTGCAGAACCACTGATTATGACAGCACCAGTTATGTTCTTACTCCCCCACACTAGAATTTTAGCATCTGAGACTAAGGGCCAAACTACATGTGATGTTAAATATGTTGGTAGTAAAAAGCTAAGCAGCTGCACAAGGAAATAGGGGGTGGGTCCCTGTTTTCCCATCCCAAATCCCCTTCCTCAAAGCAGCTATTTAACCCGGAAAGTACCAGTTGCTACAATGCTTTGTGAGGAAGAAGAGGAACGAAATATGGAGCTGCTGCAGTCCCCTCCTATAATGTCTCTTCTAAAGGTCAAACCAAATGAAATGTTGGAGATCCATGTTCAATCACTCCTCTCTTTACATTTCTTCTAAAAGTAGCCACAACAATGGGCCCACAAACTGACTCAGGATTGTGGCGCTGGGCGGGGTACGTGTGTTAAACTGAAACCTTTCCTTCCCATGCCACCTTCTCAGTGTAGAGTGGCCTCTCAAGCTGCTATTTACCCTATTGGGGCAATAGGCTGGTACATGCAACCTTTCCAGAACCAGGCAAATAGCAGTTGGGAAAAGGGGAAATTTACACTCAGAAAATATCAAAACTTAAAATGAACATCCCCCTGCTCCAGTGTCATGATCCTGATCAAATTTTTCCCCTGCTGCAACTGCCCCTGCAGGTGGTTTTAAAATCAAAGAGAAAGTCCCGTTATATGGATATATCCAGCATCTCACCTGATTTGGCCTTTTGGCTACCCTGTTCATAGACTGCTGTGTTTCCATCACACCTTCACCTCCTGTTAACTGATGTCTAAACATTTGAAGATCACCCTTCCTTATTTTCTGTGCCTTTTCCAGTCCTGCTCTAAACAGGGCTCTGTGTAGGCTACAACTTTGCACAGGAACAGAAAAACCCACACTATCTAGTATTGGGTACAGAATCGAGCATCCACCCTGACAAGATTTTACCCATTCTGGCTTCTGTGTCTGACAATGCAATGCAGCCCGAGGTAAAGGAACAAACATTCCCTTACCTTGAGGAGGCCTCCATGACTGCCCCTCCACCACAGGATGCGGCGTGTGCCCCATTGGCACAGCTGCATCAGCCCTGAAAAGTTGGTTAGGATTGCACTGTAAGTTTAGCATTGCAGCTGGCAGCCCAGAGCCAAGAAGCATTAAGTAGGGGGAGTGGGAAGAAATTCCACATTTGCGCAATACTTTGGGTGCAGTTTTCAAGTAGTAATATTGCGTAATTCCACTGTGTCTTAAGAATTAGAAACAAGATCTGCTGTCACAGTTCATACCAAATAAAGCCTCTCTCCCTCCACCTTTGTTACAGAGCGCTTGAGGGAAGTGTTCGTGCCTGTTGTACCACAAGTACTGTAATGTGATCTTAATGAAACAGCACCACCAACAAAAATCATTTACTACAAGAACATGGCAACAATGGAACAAAAAGGGGAAAAAATAATCAGGCCCATAAGTAAACTTTATTTGCAGGTTCCTTGAAGAACAATACCTGAGGATTAGCAGGCAAGCCTTTCTTTGGTTTAGAACAATAACTAATCTGAACCTGCCCAGCAAGAATGTGGGAGTTCAACAAAATGATGTTTGGCAATTTTGGTCTCTAAAATGAAGCAGGGAAGTCATGTACAATCTTCTACAATCATGTAAGATTGTGTCTGCCTCCGCAAACAGTTTCTGGTTGGAGCTGTGAGTTGCTGCTTGTGGTGGGCCAAAGAAAATCAGAGGAGTTAGCAACAACAAAGAAACAAATGATCAGCAAAAGCATAAATCTGCAAGAGAAACTGTGCTAGCCCAATTCTGCATATGTAACAATAAGAAAGTTTAAAGGAAAGTGATGTATCACTTTCATTAGAAGGACATTAGAAGGCTAATAGGAGGTAGAACTGTAGTTTACAGTACAATCCTAAGTATGACTACTCAGAAGCCTCATTAAATTCAATGGGACTTACTTTCAGATAAGTGTGGATAGGACTGTAGCCTTAGTAGCTGAGTCCTTGCTTTACTCAGGTTCAAATCCGTTATCTCCAGATATGGCTAGGAAAGACCCTGCCCTGTCTGAAACCCTGGTGGGTCAGCTAGATGGATCAATGGTCTGACTGTATTAAGCAATTTCATTTTGGGAAGCATTCTGAGACTCTGAGTGGATCCCCCTTACCTGGAAGAGACACGGAAACAGAACTCTACTTCCTTTCGACCTGTTTTACAACCTAGTCCCAAAACCTCATATACTGTAGTTAGGAGTCAGACTGGTCTACACATGCAGCAGAATGAATCACGACTAAGCTGGTAGACCTGGGACTTTCCTGTTTCAGACTGCAGGTGAGAGATGCCACTTCTGAATGCTCCCCCCCCACACACACACACACACGAGTTCAGCAGGCAGATGGCAAATTTACACTTTTGCTCCATGATGTGCTGGTTTTCTCTTTGTAGGGAGTCTTTAATACAAGGAGCATTAAAACATGTGATTCTGCACCCACAGTCTGAAGTAGTACAATCTTCAGCATTCATCCACTTTGCTCTTTTAACCTGACGACATGTACAAGGCATGTGTGATGGGGACATTGAGAATGAATGTCAGTTCTGCCCCCAACAGTTCTGCCTTTACCTCCAGTGTCTACAACTGTACACGTGTAAACTCTCCATGATGTGAACGGAAACCCTTCAAGGTGTCATGTCAAATGCATGCCTATCCGGGGCAGGGCCAGCAGGTGCAATGATGTTAAGAGGGAGCTGGCAAGCACTGTCACTCTTCCACCTCTACACATTGGCTATATGCATGGAGAGGTAACCAATGAAAAGGGCTTCAGTTTCGCCGATTTCAATGGGATTTACTTCCAAGCAAGCAGCCTCACACTTACTTCTCCCACAAACTTCAGCACACTTACATTCACAGAGATGTCAACTATCCTGATTTTGTCAGGATGGTATCAGTGAGGAGGATGAAGGAGATTGGTAATTAACCCACAGAAAGCAGAGTTTATTGCTAACTGGAGTAATGGCACTTATTTCTTAAGCTAATTTAACATCAATGTAGCAGTTGGTAAGCCTGACTAGGCGAGAAATATGTCTTGCCTTGACCTCTTCCCAAGGTCTCGTCCTTTCTAGGAGCTGCTGGAGGTATTTGTTGATCCAGGAGGCATCTTCAGAGGACAGTGCAAATTGAAGTTCTGTAGGCCTATGACCCTCTACTTACAGCTTTCATGCAGAGGGTGGTAACCCTTTGAAATATTTATCCTCCCATAGCAACAGGTCCTAATCCTATTTGGAAGGGAGGCTTTATAATTTTCTGATTGAGTAGGTTCCCATTATTAAGGTAGGATGAGAATACGGCAGGTGTGTTATGAGGGCCAGTTCCACCTTGGTCTCTGTCAGTTATTGGAGTCATTTCTTCATGTCATGGAGACCTTTATTATCCCTCTAGTAGTCTAGACAGCTCTGTGCATCTTGCTGCTGCAATGTTGCATTCCTCTGAGAAGACGGAGTCGGAGTATCTTCGTAAGATAGCTCCTTTCATGAAATGACTGAAGCTTGTATCAGCTTTCTGGCAAGCAGGTTGATCACAATTATAATATTGACCTATTATTCTGTATTTAAAAAATAAAATAAAAAGTAGCCACATACCAAAAACACACACAGGGTAAACATCCTTAATGTTTCAGATATCTAAAAGAAATACAAATAGCTAAATGCATGCTGAAATCCTCCAGATATGTTGCCTTAGGATACGTGCTAGCCTTTTGTATCGGGGCTCTGAACCCATTGTATGATGATGCAGGGATGCATTTACTGCTTGAGAAATCTGGTGGAGCAACTGCAAAATATTGGTGACTGCTCAGTGATGGAGGAGGAGGCAGAAACCAGCATGCACCCACGCAAACAAGCATGCAAAAACAAACAAGCATTGCCATGCATGTCCCATATTTCTCAAAGGATGACCATTTTCACACATCACTGGTCTGTTCATGTCAGAGACCCTCTTAGTAAAGCCAACATATCAAAGTACCTTTTGCGTGCACCATTATAAGAAAATGTTAATTTCCCAGGAAAGAACCTACATGAATCTTTGCCAGTTACAGGGAATCCTCCCTTCCTCACCATAGCAACAAGGCTCCCTTAGAAACTGGCCTGCCATTTCGGGATGCAAATTATTACCCTCTGCGGAGGAGGGAGCTGCATCTGTGTGAGGATGAGTTGTTTGTGGCTTTAAATTCTGCAGGGATCTCCTAGCAATTGGATTAGTTGGAGCTCAGGAAGCTCAGCACAGAGGGTATTGGCTGTCTTAACTATCAGCACTCTACACCTGCAGTTGCCTGAACTCGATTCAGTGCTTGTCCCTTTGAGAGCACTAAGGCACCAAAGTTATGTGCAGCCTCTGTGCCTCCCATCGTACTCTTCCATTTGCCCTGTGACAGACAAAGGAGGAGGCAAGGATGTGGACGTCTCTGACTCCAAGTCTCGAGTCAAGTCCCAAGTCTTTGCCCTCAAGTCCTGAGTCTTTGGTTGTGAGTCCCTATCTAAGTAACTGGGGAAAACGGGTTTTAAACCTGAATAAAATTCGAATTGCCGTAAAAGGCTCCAAGTCTCGAGTTGAGTCTTTCGAGTCTTTTACAATCACCAAGTCATTGACGCGACTTGAATCCAACTCGAGTCTGAGTCAATAGACTCAAGTCTACATCACTGGAAGGAGGGTGGGCAAAAGGGGGCAGTGGAGCAGGGGGAGGTGCAGCAGCTGTACAGACTTTCAGTGCGCTGACACTGAGAAAGGAAGGAGCAGGCCCCCCCTTCTGCAGATGAAGGGACTTGGACATCTTACCTACACATTTCCTTAACTGTGCAGTCTCAGGATTCCCACAACCATTTTAGTGTGATGGTTGCCATGATTATTGATCAGCCTGAAACTGCTTGCATGACCATCGGTAAGACACGGACATACAGCATATGTGCGGTGGGGGGGGAAATGTTCATGTGTTTTAAGGTTGTGTATTTCGCAACTACTTTTTTAAAAATTAAAATGCATCTGTACTTGCTAAGATAGAGGAAAACATTCGTGTGATTTTTTAGTAAAATACCGGAAATATCTTAGCCATTTGACAAATGTAAGTTTCTGAATTATAACACTGCAGACACATCATAGCTGGGAAGGAGGAGAAGGTAAGGGTGTTTTCATGGGGGAGCAGCGACTACTAGTATTCTGATTTTGAGTGTGCTTACTTAGAAGCACTGTGTTTGAAGGCATTTACTGCCACACAAATGTGCATAGGATTTCTGCCTCATAGTGGGGTCTCACTGGTGTATTTTTTCCTGTTCTGAAGTGATACATTTCAGTCACCATGTGATGATTATTACAAGTGCATTTCACTTGTATCTAATAGGTTCAATATATGTTCCTCTAGCAAGAACCATAGAGTGAAGCCATCATATTTGAAGGCTTCTGAGTAGAATGGACACAAGTTGAGATAAGCAATTGAGCTATTCAAATGACTGGAATTATTCACATACGTTTTTACCTTAATATAAGTTAGGAGTCAACTTTGAGTAGAACACCACTGTCCGAACAACAGCGCAATCCTGTGTAGGAAAGCGCCAGGGGAGCGTGCATTCCCCCAGTGCTGGGTGTCGTAAATGTGCCATAAAGCGCGTTTACGGCACCCGGAAAGTAAGGGCCGCTGGGGCAAAGGCTGGCAGCCCTCACTGCACTGGGGGACATCCCTGTGCCCACCGGGCAAGGTAAGCTCTGAACCGGCCAGTGCAGGGGCAGGGAGAGGGTGGAACAGATGGCGAGGGAGGGCGGCCATTGGGCGACCCAGGCAGGGAGAGGGTGGGGATATCGGCAGCAAGCTCTGCCAATATCCCAAGCCCTCTCCCGGCCCAGTTCGTCCTTACACCCTGGCCTCAAATATATGCCAGCTTCAGAGCTGGCGTACATTCGAGTAGGCCCATAGGGCCTCGGCCGGCTGACACCTGGGGAAGGGAACAAGCGTCCCCTTCTCCTGAGGTGCTCCTGGGCTGCCCTGGGGCAACCCAGGACAGCCACAGGATACTGCGGCCGGCCATTTAGGCCGGCCAGGTATTTTTACACAGAATTGGCCTGTCCATCATGTGAGGTTGCATGCAGATAGATGATTGTTCATTGCATTTTTATTCCACATTTCTTCCACCATGGAACGCAAGGCAGTATACATGGGATTTGCAATTGATTACTCATCCAGGCACTGACCAGATCTAGTTTTGCTTCCCTTTAGCCAAGTGGCTGTATCCGATGCCCTCAGACTATGCCCTGGGTCCGCACTTGAGTGATGGTTCAGCTCTGAAATGGGTGCTCTGAGTGATGGGTCAGTCACTATGCTTTGTTCAGATAAACATTTTCTCTTCTGGGTCAAAGTCATGGGAAACCAGGTGTGTGAGTTTGCAGCAGAAGTTGTCTGTACAGAGTGCTGATTGGTTGGTGCTGTGCTTTCAGACGCCTGATCTCTCCCACCCCTGCTCACCCCCAAAGCAGTGCTGTAATGCTCTCAAAACTAAATGTGCTTTTAAGACAATAAATAAGGCAACGTATGAATGTTTACATGAATAAACATGCACATAGATCCTTTTCAAAGGCAGACAGCCTGACAGAAGTACGGGGGAAGTGGGAGGCTGATGATGCAATCCGTTTGGTAGTATTTCTGTTTGTCATCATGTACACTGTGACGGTGGGAGGAAGCCAGCCTCATTCCACAGGAGGAAAATCTGTGGTGAATTCTGAATCTGTCCTTTGCTGTCTAGGCCTGTTCTCAGTGACAACCTTTTTAATTATACAGTACAGGTCAGGTATGGTTATGACATCTTGTGATGCAAACTGGTCCTCTATCATTTTTCTGTATCTCCTGACCCTTAATCATGAACAATGAGATTCTGTTTGATGGGTCCTGAAAGAGACTTGGCTATTCAAAACGCCTGGAATGTGAGACACCCAACTGCCTGGGTGGGGGTTGAAAGGCCAGTTTTGGACTTTGATCTGAGCAAAACTGTACGTTTCAAGACAGTGAAAATAGCTGTTTTGAATCTGGTCAGAGAAAAAGAGAAAGCTGTTTCATATTATTAGGACTGTCTGGCACAAGAGTCTTGGAGAACGTGAGGTTGCTGCTATTGCGTTGGGAATGAAGTCTGAGTGTCTGCTTATTTGCTATTTGCTCAACCTGTATTTTTTTCTTTAAAAAAATTGGATATTACAAAAATACCATAAGGCTGCATCTTATGTGGTCTTACTATTGAATTTAGTGGGACTTACTTCTGAATAAACATGCACAGGATCTATTGGAAAGTCCCTAGTGCTCTACCTTCTAGCTCTGATCCTGAAAGTTGCCCTAGACCAGTGTTTCTCAAACTAGACCAGTGGGTCCCAACCTGATTTCTGGTGGGTCCCTAATTGCTTCAAGCCCTGAGGCTATTCAAAAATCAGATAGCTGTTAATTGCTCTGCAAACAGCTGAGCTCCTGCAGTTTGCAAGGAGCTGAACTACTGCAGTTTGCAAGCTTGTGTAAATATAGGGAGATAAATGTTTGAGTGTAAATGTCTGGTGTGTTTTTTCCCCCAAGTCTGTCAATGACAGGTAGTGAGGGCAGGTGAAGGCTGGGTGACATAACTAAGCCCCTCAAGCCTTGAGACTATTGGACTGTTTCATTACAAGAAACAAATAAATAAAATATTAAAAAAGGTAAAGGTATCCCCTGACAATTAAGTCCAGTCGTGTCCGACTCTAGGGTGTGGTGCTCATCTCCATTTCAACGAAGAGCCAGCGTTGTCCGAAGACGTCTCCGTGGTCATGTGGCCGGCATGACTCTCCTTGCCGCAGCGCGTAGCATCCAGCTGGAACACGGAGCACTGTTTACCTTCCCGCAAGCGGTACCTATTTATCTACTCGCATTGACATGCTTTGGAACTGCTAGGTTGGCAGGAGAAATAAAATATTACCTGTAAATAAATAAATAAATTATATCTTTCTAGATCACCTTTTTTTTAGTCTTATAAAGCTAGGTGGATCCCGATAGAGTGTCATTTTAAAAAGTGGGTCCCGATGCTAAAACGTTTGAGAACCACTTCCCTAGACCTTCCAATTCTGGGGAAGTGGGGACTTGTGATTGCATTCAAAACAACACAACGGGCATTCAGGTTGTCTTGCACACCATTAACATTTTTGTTAAGGTTGTCTTGCTCACCATTAACATTTTTGTGTAAGCAAATCGTGCAAAGTGACAGCTTCACTTTGCCAACTTCCCACAAAGTGGGAGCCACAAGCACCCAAACCAAAGAGGCCATTACACCCAGGTGATGGTGGGAACCGGCCACTGTGGAGGTGCTTTCATGGTGTCTACATCATGTGAGAAAGGCAACATGTGAGCCAGGATGGTGTAGTGGTTTGGGAGTCGGACTTAGACCTGGAAGATCCAGGTTCAAATCCCCGCTCAGCCATGAAGCTTCCTGGGTGACCTTGGGCCAGTCACTATCTCTCAGCCCCACCTACCTCACAGGGTTGTTGTGAGGACAAAAGGAGGGGAGGAAATATTGTGGCAACCTGTTTATGGAGTTTTTCGAACACAAAGCGTTGATGTCTGCAGAAAACAAACCAAAAACGTGGCTACGATATGTGGACGATGTGTTTTGTATTTGGGATTATGGAAAAGAAAAATTGGAATCTTTTCTACAACACCTAAACAATCTCTGTCCCAAAATACAATTCACAATGGAGATAGAGAAGGATGGCATATTACCTTTCTTGGATGTCCAAGTGCAAAGAAAAGAAGATCTTACCTTTGGACTATCAGTATATAGAAAACCCACATTCACTGGAAGATATCTGCACCAGAATTCAAACCATCACCCTGCACAGAAGAGCTCAGTAATTAATTCTCTGGTATACAGGGCGGTGCATGTGTGTGATGAAGACTCTTTAGCCAAAGAAAAATTGATGATTACGAACACGTTAAAAGCTAATGGATATAAAGAAAAACAAATTGAGGCAATTTGGGATAAACAATTGAAAAAAGCCAAATATATCCCTACAATAAAGGAAATTAATAAAAACAAGGAGAAAGAACAGGAGGAAACAAATAATAAGGAATTCAAATGGCTAGCTCTACCTTATTTGAGGGGCATTACGGACAAAATTGCCTACATTTTTAGACAGCATGACGTAAAAACTATATTTTTGCCTACAACGAAGATCCAACAGTTGCTGTGTAATCCTAAAGATAAGAGGCCAGATCTCTCAAACCCGGTGGTAAACGAAATCCCATGTGGTATCTGTCATCGTTCATATATAGGACAAACGGGGAGATGCATTAAAACAAGAATACAGGAACACGAACGGGCTGTCAAAGCTGGACAAGAAGAAAAATCTGCGCTAGCTACACACACGGCAGCTACCGGACATTGGATTGATTTTAAAAACACACGCTCTCTTTTTCATGAGACTAACATTAGGCATCGTCAAAACCTGGAAGCTATTTCCATCGCCCAAAAACCTGGTGCACTTATGAATCGTCAACAAGAATTGAAATCTGTGAATCGGATCTGGCTGCCATTCATAAATAAATCGTACAAACAGCGCTGTGCTAGGTCAATATCGGTCAGCGCACGAGAGGGTTTACTCCCAGCCAACCCAGGAAACCGCATCTTCCACTCGTAATGAACCATTTTAGTATTTCCTGCGCTTTTCAACGTTAGTTTTGCTTTAATTTCTGTGTTGTGTTCTACGGAACTGTATCCAACTGCCAGTACTGGTACAGGTCTTGTTCTCAGTGCTGCTTCTGAAGAGGTCCCGAAGTGCCGGGAGGAAACGTTAAGCGGAGGTTTTAAAGTTTTTGCTTGCCTGCCCAAGTTTAAGTTTAAGGCAAGTTTAAGATCAACTTTATCTCCTCAATAAAGAACGATACATGGCTGGAAATCCCATAAGAATTGTCTCACTTTCTATTGTAACAAGCCATGAAAATATACATACTACTTTAGTCAAATTCTCCTTTTCTCTCCCTTAGATTCCATCATAAAACCAGGAGTGATTTACATGTTGATTGACAATCCTGTTTTTGATGGTCTAGCTAGGAAGGGGGGAGGGAATTACTGACCTTTGACTAACATCCAAGATAGCATCATTTTATTATCTGATACATTTTCTCTCTGAGGACTCTATCTAGCCCTTGTAAGGGATGGACTTAGTAATCTAATATCTTTTTTTTTAGCTACTTTCATGATTCTTCCATTTTCATTCTTAAATTAGTTTCAAAACATAGAGGTCCATAGGGAAATATGAAAGAATATCATGGTATCTCCCAGAAATACATTAAATTTAAGTCTCTACTAGTTGCACCTTAAGAATAAAACATCATCGCAAACCTCTTCATTGCAGGTTAAGTAGTGGTGTGCAAAATTCAAGGTTTTGCTTGTGGCAAATAACAGGAGTGAGCATTTGTTTCAGGAAAAATGCAACATTGAACTAAATCAGGCCCATTTGGCTCAGTTTTCATTCATTCCAAAATGAAGGCCTATGGGAGCCAAATGAATGGCAAATGAAACATTTGCAGCCCGATGCTGACTGATGCGCCGGCGGAACGCATGTCCTGCTGATGCATGCTGTCGCAAAAGCACCGTAACATGCTTTGCGACGGCGAGAATAGCCAGGCATGCCGATGGGAAGGCTGGAGCCTGCCTGCTGGCACCAGTGGTTGTCATGATGCCCACTGGACCAGGTAATTCCAGCACAGGGGCAGGGGAGGGTTTGAACAGGGTGGGGAAGAGTGGGACAGGGTGGCGACAGAGTGGATGGATTGGGCCCAGGAGGGGTGGGATCAAGCAGGGCTGGCACGCGCCATATCCCAACCACCTTCCCGGACCTGATCTGCCTGCACGGATCAATGTGGAGTTGTGCCAGCACGATTGCAAGTTGACCTGCTGCGACTGCGGGGACTTACCCAGGGGCAAGGGGACAAAAGACCTCCAGGAGCTCACCCCCCCCCGCAGGATGTAGCACAGCTGGCGCCATTGCATCGCTGCGCGGGGATTAACGCTGGATTGGGCTGTTGGTTCATTTGTCACCCCCATTCATTTTTGGTCAAAGAGAAAGGGTGGGGCTGACTTTGCAGTGGACTCTCTCTCTCTCTCTCTCTCTCTCTCTCTCTCTCTCTCTCTCTCTCGCAATATTTTACATTGACAAGACGTGGGAAAGCTTCTCCTGGTGACTGCCTCCAAGAGACTGCTGTGCGTGCGTGCATGTGTGCTTTCTTTTTATTTATTTTTACAATGCCCCAGACGTGTCTTGTACTGCTGGATTTGAATGTTGCAGGAGACAGTGTAAACAGAAGAGTATGCCGGTTCAGTGCTTATAATTGTTCTTCATATCAACATACGTGTAGTTCATCCGTCAAACATTTGACTTCAAGTTTGCTTTGCTATTAATCCCTCATAGAAAAGTAAAACGTATTTTCTGATGCACAAAGCTCCTGCACATGCATCACATTCATGTGAATGGCGATGATGGCAGCTCCTTGCACGCATCTGGTTTTGTGAGCTGTGCCAGCCTTCTCCACTGCAAGGAAGTCAGAAGTCAACATGGGCAGCAGGAGCATCTCAAATTGAGCAAAGGAGCTCTGCAGACATCAAGAGGCTTCCATACATGATGCCTCCCCTTAACCCCGAGGAGACTTCCAGCAGCCAAAAATCCCCATGTCTGAATACCACATAAGAACATAAGAAGAGCCCCGCTGGATCAGGCCAAAGGTCCATCTAGTCCAGCTTCCTGTATCACACAGTGGCCCCACCAGATGCCTCAGGGAGCACAAGACAACAAGATAACCTGTTTCCTGTTCTCACTCCCTTGCACCTGGCACAGAGAAAACCTACTTCTAAAACCAGGAGGTTGCTTATGGCTTGTAACCTGTGATGGTCTTTTCCTCCATGAATCTATCCAAACCCCTTTTAAAGGCATCTAGGCCAGGTGCCATCACCACATCCTGTGGCAAGGAGTTCCACAGAAGTATTACACGCTGGGTAAAGAAATATTTTCTTTTATCCGTTCTAACTCTCCCTCCACTCAGTTTTAGTGCATGTCCCCTGGTTCTGGTGTTGTGCGAGAGGGAGAAGAATTTCCCTCTATCCACTCTCTCCATCCCATGCATAATTGTATACGTCTCAATCATGTCCCCCCCCTCAGGTGCCTTTTTTCTAGACTGAAAAGCCCCAGACGCTGTAGCCTTTCCTCATAAGGAAGGTGCTCCAGCCCACAAATCATTCTGGTCGCTCTTTTCTGCACCTTTTCCAATTCAACTATACCCTTTTTGAGGTGTGGTGACCAGAACTGGACACAATACTCCAGATGTGGTCTTACCATCGATTTGTACAAAGGCATAATGATATTGGCCGTTTTATTCTCAATCCCTTTTTTAATGATCCCGAGCATGGAATTGGCCTTCTTCACAGCCGCCGCACACTGGGTCGACACTTTCATCGACCTGTCCACCAGCACCCCAAGATCTCTCTCTTGATCCGTCACAGAGAACTCAGAACCCATTAGCGAATATGTGAAATTTTGGTTTCTTGCCCCAATGTGCATCACTTTGCACTTACTTACATTGAAGCGCATCTGCCATTTTGCTGCCATTTTACCACACGATAACAGATCTTCCTTGAAAAAAAAATCTTTTATTTTATTTTCAAGGTATACCTAAAAAACTTTGAAAAATAACATGAATATACTAAGCAGTCAGTCATGAGAGTGTTAAATAAAACAGCAATCGACATACACCACAGGCAAAAATCACAGACTCTCTCTGTCTTTATCTCCGTATATCTTAGTTCACTTTGCAGTAGGCATATTAACAGATCTTCCTTTTGAAAGAATAAAAAAGATGCATCGAATATGTAAGCAACTCATCAACATTTTGCTCAGAACAAAGAGTTGCTCTCATTTTCTTTGAAGACCACACAGCTTGCTTTCATTACAGGCCAGAGAGGCACACAGAGGTGGCCTTTTGTGGAAATCTTAATTCTTTTTTTCCTTTCTGAGAGGATTATGTATATCGCATGTCCGGGAGCATTAGAGGAAAATATCAGAAGGCTAGAAAGTGGGATGCTATCCAAGACGTAGCCTCTGTGCTTTAAAACATGACCTGGGAGACAGCAGTACTTTGGGTGAGGACAGATATAAACCTGATGTAATCCTTCTCCATCCACAAGGCTCGGCATAAGTAACTTTGCACAGAAGTACGTCACTGCAATAAGTCACAACGGCAGAAAACAGTTCTGCTGTATTTTTCTTACTTGCAGATTCTCCAGGGCTTGGTTTGGCAGCCTTGGGGTCTAAAGGCCGACACACACTGCACGAATTCTGGCGCGTCCCAGACGCCCGAGGAGCTTTGCCGAGCTGTGCGGAGGTGTCTGGTTACCATTGTGGAAGCGAGCGGAGCAGATGCGATCTCCCGATTTCCGGCATGAGCAAAAATGTTTCTGGCCCATGTTTGAGGGGGCGGGTTCGCGGAGCTACTGCACTCAGCCAATCAGATGAGAGGGCGGGATGAAAGGGGTTGTCAATCAACCAGAACTCACTTGAGTCTCCGATTTCTCTTGGATCCATTTTTCCTTCTCATAAAAGTTAGCAAGATGAATTCTATTCCCGGCACAAACTGTTTTGTAAGTTTTCGCTCCTTCCTGCCCCTCTCTTCTCTTGTGTATCGGACCGCACTTGTGCTTAACCAATCACCGCTGCGCTAAGAAGGCGGGAGAACAGGAGGGACTATTCACTGGAAGACACTCCTACAGACGAGTTCAGGGCGCGGAGGCGAGAGGCCAGGCACCTACGCTCGCTTGCCTCAGCGCCTGAGCTCGTGCGGTGTGTGTCGGCCTTAAGGCAGGGGCCCAGCTCTATGAGCTATTACAGAGGCCGTGTGCTCAGCCTCAGAGCTCTTGTGAACAGCTGAAAGGGCTAGGTGTGCACCCTTGGGTGATGTGAAGTCTCTGGAATGGTTAAGTCGGGTATAAATATTACCATAGGAGACTTTGCTTGCTCAACAGGAAAATATGTTCTCTCTGCTGGCTTCAGGCTGTAGCTCAAGCCACTGACCTCAGCAACCCTGGACTGGAAGGTCTAGAGATTTTAGAGCTGCCCATGCTAAGTTCACAGTCTGCCACTGATCTAAAGAAGAAAGTAAAATTTAAGTTTTGGCGCCAGAAGTTGGACAGCTGAGATACTGACTTAGGATACTGGGGATATACTGCCCCACTACCCAGTGGCATCCATGGGGGTCACTGGCGTCACTGCAGGGGGCGGAGCTCCAAGTTCCACCGGACTCTGACCCTCCGTTACACGATGGGAGAAGGCGGCCCCGCCCCCTCGCCTTTGGAGCCATTCCAGCTGACTAAAGCACTTGCTTTCGTCGGCCGGAATGGCTCCAAAGGCGAGAGGGCGGGGCCACCTTCTCCCGTCGTGTAACGGAGGGTCAGAGCCCAGCGGAACTTGGAGCTCCCCCCCCCCTGCAGTGATGCCAGTGATGGGGGTGGATGGGCCCAGGCCAGCCTTTGCCCAGGGCTGACAGCAACCTGGTACCAGCACAGTTGGGAATTATGCTTTGTAGCACAACACACTTCTTTGAAATATATAGGTTTATTTCACCAAATAGTGTATAAGACACCACATCAAAAAGGATTCAGGCAGCTGGATGGATGTAGCTAACTCAGTGATAGCGAACCTATGACAAACCAGGGTAAAGAGAGGCTTTGTGAGACCCGGAAGTGGCTTCCGGAAGCATAGAAAACTGCCCTGCAGGCCTGCAAACAGCACGGTTTTGCTGCATGAAGGTAGAGAAGACTTTTTTCTGACGTATTTTTACTTTTTAAAACGGTTCTTAAAAGGGATCCCCATCATCTGCAGTGACCTGTATTCTCTCTGTTTGAGTTACCAAAGAAACTGAAAGAAAAATATAAGACATATGTGACCCTGCACCACCCAGGGCTTAAAATGGATTCTCACCATATGTATCAGCACATGATCTGTCATCTTCAGAATTGTGATTGGTGCTGACATGAAAGACAGAGCAACTTGCAAAATGCAGTAGGAACATGGCATCCACACAGTTCAGTTGTCTTCTAACCGCTGCACAGGGTGGTTGCTTGCGCAGTGAAGCTTATTTTCAAGGCGCAAGTGCAGAGGGTATCTGCGACTGCAGTCTCCAAAATGAGTGCACTATCGGTGTTCATGTGAAACCAGCTTTTGCGTTCGTGTGAACAAGAATTGTTTCTCTTTTGTTCGGTGTGTGTGTGTGTGTGTGTGTGTGTGTGTGTGTGTGTGTGTGTGTGTGTGAGAGAGAGAGAGAGAGAGAGAGAGAGAGAGAGAGAGAGAGAGAGAGAGACATGCCAGCAGAGTCAAGTTAGGAATTTTCCAAATTTTTGACCTGCTGAGCCCATTAGGTTCGCCATCACTGAGCTACCTACTGCAATGCACACATGCACTTCCACACCGACTGTTCCCCACTCACATGCAGCACCCCCTTGCTGAATCAGGGTAAAAGCTGATGCTTTCAGCCCAGAAAACAAAGGACAAGTGAAAGAATTTGAAAGAAGTCAAGCTATGCTAGGATTGTTTTTCTCCATCACTTTGGCAACCTGAAAAGGGTTAAATTCCATCTTAATTATTGAAATTTTTGTAAGTGTAATTTCTTGCCCCTAACAATCAGTTCTAAAAAACCACACTCCTCTTGGCTGCACAGCTAACTGGCTATCGGTTGCAATCATGGTCAGTTCAGAGAAACGCACAGCATTCTCTCACTCCTTCCTAGTGCCTCATTGATAGTGATTGTGGGCCTAATCCTAGCCAACTTTGCAGCACCGATGCAGCCATGCCAAAGGGGCCTGCGCTGCGGTGGGGGGGGTCACTCACAGAGGCCTCTTCAGGGTAAGTGAATGTTTGTTCCCTTACTTTGGGGCTGCATCAGCGCTGGATAGTTGGATAGGATTGGGCCCTAAGATGAAGAAACATGGCTAGCCTGTCTGTATGGCTCAGATTCCACTGGATAAGAGAAAGCACTGGAGATCCATCTGCAGACTTACCATATCGCTGATCGGGACGCTCCATTTTGCCCTTAAGGGGCGGGGCGGGGGGAAGGGAGCCAGAGCGCGCTCTGGCTTCCTTCCCCCCGCCCCGCCCTTTAAGGGCAAAATGGAGCGTCCCGGTTGGCGATATGGTAAGCCTGTCCATCTGTGACATCCTTCAAATTGTCCCTTTATTTACAAGTGGTGCAGTAGGCATCATGGTAGGCTTACCAGATCCATACCGGGACAGAGTGCTAGACCTTTAGGAGAAGGAGTGTGGGCAGGTGTAGCTTGTTAAACCTTGGAGCACAATCCTAGGCATGTCTACTCAGAAGCAAGCCCCATTGTGTTCAAGGGGGCTCACATTCTGTGAAAAACTCACTTCAGCTTTACAAAGCACAGCAGGAAGAGTTGGTGATGGTGATTCCTGCCTTGTAGGCTTTTTTCCTTCCCTTCTTCCTCCACCAGCAGCACAATTGTATACGAGTTTACTCAGAAGTAAACTTCCTCTGATGTTAAAGTGAGTTTGTTGGGCTTCTCTGGGTGCTGGGAGCTGGGAGTGTGGTCCCCTTTAAGTTGGAGACACCTGGGCCTTGTTGGGGGCTGGAACTCAGCAATCTCTCTCTGTCCCTCCCCCAGGTGAGCTGCTTGAAAGAGCCACTGGCTTGCCAGAGGCTCGAGCCCCTGGCTCGAGCCGGAGGGCGAGAGCCTAAGGGCTCTTTGCCCGTGGCTCTTCGCCCTGTGGATCGGAGACCACGCAGGCCAGACCATGCAGGCCAGAAGACTACACCTCACGGCTGAGCTCACCCAAGCTGTTGTTACCCAGTGGGTCACCATTTGCTTTTAATTGTCAGCCCTGCCATGTCAGCATCGAGAGAAAGGTAGAGTGAGTGGTATATGTATGTTGGTGATTGAGTGTGTATGATTGTGGTAGATGGTAAGCGCAGGGGTTCTGTGAATGGTTAACCTTGGTCTCGGTGAGAGGGAGGCCTAAGGGGGACGAGTGGGACCTCTACCCCGGTGAGAGGGGGGCAAGGGGTGCGGGGTGCCGTGACCCGCGCCTCAGTGAGAGGGAGGCGGGGGTTGCTGGACAGGAGTAATTGTGGTTTGGAGGAATGCTTTTAGATATGGATTGACTGGAGAGTGAGGTGGTGACTGAGAGTGTGTGGTGAGTGTGTGAGAGTTTTAGGTCGTCTGGTCAGGAAGTAGGCTCCGCTGAAGGGCTATGTGTTTGACACCTCGAGGGAGCCTAGGGGAGGGGCGGGCGGCCACCATTAGCAGAGTGACGGGTCACGGAAGATATGGCGGTGGGGACTGGGCAGGCCGTTTCAGGAGAACGAGGGTCAGTCACAGGCAGACTGTCCCTCTTTCTGGCCCTTCTCCCATCCCTCTGACCCTTGGCGGTCTGGGCAACAGTCCCCTGAGTCTGAAACTGCTGCTCTTGAACGCCAGGTCAGTCAACAATAAAAACTGCCTAGTCCAGGATTTAATCCTGGATGAAGGTGCTGACCTGGTGTGTATTACGGAGACCTGGCTGGATGAGTCGGGAGGGGTAAGTCTCTCCCAGATGTGCCCGCCGGGTTTCCGGGTATTGCAGCAGCCACGACTACAGGGGCGGGGAGGCGGAGTTGCGATAGTCTATCGTGATACCATCAGTCTCACTGGGTACCCTGTCCCGCGGTCCACTGGGTTTGAGTGCCTCCATGTCGTGTTGGAAGGGCGAGACAGAATAGGGATTCTGTTGGTGTACCGCCCACCATGCTGCCCAACAGTCTCCCTGCCTGAGCTGACCGGGGTGATCTCGGCGCTGGCGTTGGAGTGCCCTCGCCTATTGGTGCTGGGGGACTTTAACGTCCACGCTGAGGCCCCGAGGACAGTTGCGGCTCAGGACTTCATGGCCTCCATGGCAACCATGGGTCTGTCTCAGAGAATATCTGCCCCGACGCACGATGCGGGACACACGCTGGACCTGGTGTTTACTGCTGGGCAGGTGGATGGTGATCTGGATGTGGAGGAAATTAACATCACTCCTTTGTCATGGACAGATCACTTCCTGGTGGGATTTAGGCTTATCGCGG
The DNA here is from genome assembly GCA_026170595.1 of Plestiodon gilberti rubricaudatus. Taxonomy (NCBI): domain Eukaryota; kingdom Metazoa; phylum Chordata; class Lepidosauria; order Squamata; family Scincidae; genus Plestiodon; species Plestiodon gilberti. Next base: position 16,898,696 of record JANXHW010000002.1, on the reverse strand, counting down.
CTTGTCGCCTCCGCAGTGGTGGGGGACCTCATTCTATGGTCCGCCCCCGGAGGATGATGGATCCGGATGGATTCCTGAGGGCTCTGGGGGATTTTCCTGTTGACAGAGTCGGCGACTCACCCAGCGCCCTGGTTGACCTCTGGAATGGGGAAATGACCAGGGCCCTGGATCTGATCGCTCCTGAGCGTCCTCGACCTAGCCGCAGAGTCAGAGCGGCCCCTTGGTTTACTGAGGAGCTGCGGACGATGAAGCGGCAGGGCAGAGGCCTAGAGCGACGGTGGCGGAAAACTTGTGCTGACTCCGACCGGGCATGGGCTAGAGCTTCAGAGCCTATTCCGTGGCGGTGGCGGCAGCTAAGAGGGCTTTCTTTTCTGCCGGCATCGCGTCCGCGGAGAACCGTCCAGCTGAGCTTTTCCGTGTAGTCCGGGGCCTGCTCCATCTGGCCCCCCCAGTAGATGGGGCGGAACACACGGTGGCTCATTGTGATGAGTTTGCAAAGCACTTCGTGGACAAAGTCGATCGGATTCGGCATGACTTGGATGCTGCGTTAGCAGTATCTAATGATGTCCCTGAGGCACCTGTCTGTTGTTCTTCCTGGGATTCTTTTCAGCTTGTAGAACCTGAGGATGTGGACAAGATTCTTTGGAGCGTGAGACCATCTGCTTGCCCGCTTGACCCTTGTCCGGCATGGCTGATTAGAGCTGCCCGGGTGGGGCTGGCTGAGTGGACGGGGAGGGTGGTAAATTCATCTCTGAGGGAGGGGGTGGTGCCGCTGTCTTTGAAGCAGGCGGTGGTGCGCCCCCTCCTGAAGAAACCCTCCTTGGATCCTACGATTTTGAACAACTTCCGGCCAGTCTCAAATATCCCGTTTCTGGGCAAGGTGATCGAGCGGGTAGTGGCGTCTCAGCTTCAGAGGGTCTTGGAGGAAGCTGATTATCTGGATCCATTCCAGTCTGGCTTCAGGCCGGGGTTCGGGACAGAGACGGCCTTGGTCGCCTTGGTGGATGACCTGCGCCGGGGACTGGACAGGGGGAGTGCGTCCCTGTTGGTCCTGCTGGACCTCTCGGCAGCTTTTGACACCATTGACCATGGTGTCCTTCTGGGTCGGTTGGCTGGGTTGGGGCTTGGAGGCACCGTTCTGAGGTGGTTCCGCTCCTTCCTGGCTGATAGATCCCAGAAGGTGGTGCTGGGGGATGCTTGTTCGGCACCCTTGCCCTTGAGGTGTGGGGTGCCGCAAGGGTCAATTCTATCCCCCATGCTGTTTAATATTTATATGAAGCCGCTGGGAGAGGTCATCCGGGGATTTGGGGTAGGGAGTCATCAGTATGCGGATGACACCCAGCTCTTTCTCTCCTTTCCACCTGACTCCAAGGGGGCGGTCGATGTCCTGAATCGTTGTCTGGAGGCAGTTGGGAGCTGGATGGGGGCTAACAAGCTGAAATTAAATCCTGATAAGACAGAGGTTCTGTTGGTCCAGAAGTCTACGACTCAGGTACTGGATCATCGTCCTGCTCTGAATGGGGTTGTACTCCCTCTGAAGGAGCAGGTCCGCAGCTTGGGGGTTCTCCTGGATGCGCAGCTGCTCCTGGATTCCTAGGTGGCGGCTGTGGCCAGGGGGGCTTTTGCCCAGCTTCGGCTGATGAGCCAGCTGCGACCGTACCTGGATTGTGCAGACCTGGCTACGGTGACCCATGCCCTAGTGACATCTAGACTAGATTACTGCAATGCGCTCTACGTGGGGCTGCCTTTGAAGACTGTTCGGAAACTGCAACTAGTGCAGAATGCGGCGGCCCGGGTGGTTGCTGGGGCCTGTCGGTTCGACTCAGTCGGACCGTTGCTTCAGCGGCTACACTGGCTGCCGGTTCGTTTCCGGGCACAATTCAAAGTGCTAGTTTTGACTTTTAAAGCCCTTTACGGCTCGGGTCCAGGGTATTTGAGGGACCGCCTCCTTCCTTATAATCCGACCCGTACTCTGAGGTCATCAGGGGGGGCCCTGTTGACCGCGCCGCCATCCCCCTCACCTCCGTCAGTGGCGGCACGGAATAGGGCCTTCTCGGCAATGGCGCCCCAATTATGGAATTCCCTCCCCCTGGAATTAAGAACGGCTCCCTCCTTAGAGACCTTTCGGCGGGGCCTCAAGACATTTTTATTTAGATCAGCATTTGATGTCTGATATGGTGGGCTGGCTTTTTAACAAATTGCTTTTAACAAATGTAAATGCCGATGACCCACTGGGGCTGTTTGTTTTAATTGTTTTTAATTATTTTAATTCTTGATTTTAAATGTATTCATGTATTTTAATATTTTTGTTGTAAGCCGCCTTGGTTGCCCTGGTGGGAGAAAGGCGGGGTAAAAATTCTATAAATAAATAAATAAATAAATAGGATTGCAGCCCAAGTGCCTTAACACAGAATATACAACATACAATATACAATATATATTATGTAATACAATATACAACATGTAAACCACTAAACTAAATGCGTGCGCACAGTCCCAGGCAGGTAGCAAAAACAGAAGGTTTATTGTGCTCCTGGTGAGCCTCTCTACATGGCTGGTGGGCTGCATTCCATTCATGGGTTGCAAGTTGTGCAAGCCTGGCGAAACACAAGGTTTTTATTAATTTGCCATAAAAAAGCATGAACTGAATCTCTGTACAGAGAAAGGAACTCTTCTCATGCACGCTGAGCACTTGCTGTTATCTCTTGAATTCCACAGATCAGCGCAAATCAATAAAGTCCTTTATTACTCTAGGATGGGTTCCATAAAAAAGGGATTAGATCAGGAATTTACAGCATTGCAATTGATCACAGAGGACAATCCCTAATAAAACAGACACGTAATGCATAAAATTCCTTTTCTGAGGACAGCCCCCTGACCTCAAGGCTATAAATCTGAAGGTCAAGAAATCAGCTTTAACATATGCCTACAGTGCATCTCATTGACCAGACCAAAACCAGGGATACTTACCAGAGAAAACCCCTTTACAAATCCTCATCTTGATCCAAATATAATATTTCTGTGATACTCTTCTGTGGATTCTTTGGTTTGAATGTGCTCTTTTTTTAAGAGCAATTTAAAAACCAGAAGACCCTCCTTGCCAATATTTTCTTTGCATTTTCAAATCTCACTCTCATTCCTTTTCCTTTGTCTTTCATCTCTTTGTATCTTTCCAAGCCCCCCCCCAGCCCCCCATCTTTCTGGTCTGCCTCTCTTTTCATTTCATTGCCCATGTTTTCCTCTAGCTATCTCGGATTTTTCTTATCTCCTTTGTTAAGCAGAAAGCGTTAATCATTTAATTAGTGTGATTAATTAGTAAATGACAGATTAAAACGTCCCTTTGTCTTGCTCTGACAATTCACCTAGCACCCCCTCCCTCTTAAGATAACTTGAGAAGACCGAAATACTTGATCATGTATAACTGGGTGATTATTTTCCAAGTGTGCTGTGAAGCATTTGCTTTGAAAACTAAAGTGACTAGAAATTAAAGTGACTAGAGGGTTACGATCCTAGCCACACTTACTTGGGAGTAATTCCACTGAGCAAAGCAAAGATGCTATAGTAAACTAAGCTCTTCTTGGCCACCACTCATCTTTGCCACATAATTCCTTCAGGCAATGCCCAACTCCCCCCCCCCATTTTTACCCATGTGTTAGCATGTGCCCTGTGCTCCCTCACACCATTGGTGTCTCTCGTGGCTGCCACTTCTTCAAAATAGGCTGAGGGGGAGGAGCTTGGGAGCAGAACAGAAAGTCTTCTGTTCCCAGGATGCTCCTACCTGTCTGTTTGGAAGAAGCAGTGGGTGCAAGAGGCAAGGATGGGGACAGGGCACTGCCACGATCCCCCAGATGACTTCCCTGAAAGGAGAGTGATTGGGAACAAGAATACAACAGTGACCTACACCAAGTCCCCTACTTAAGTATAGGTTATGTTCCATGGGTCTGTACCTAAGTCAAAATGTACTTAAGTTGAAACACCCAGTTCTTGCTGGCCCAGTGCAATTACGCCTGCGTGAAAGCACCACCGAACAACGTACCGCACCTGTGCAACAGCACCAACGTAGCTGTCTGTAACTCAGGGAGTCAGTATAATTCCAAAGACTTGCCCGTAGGCAAAAGTACAACTCTTGGGGGGGGCACTGGTCCAAAGCAATTACAACACAGAAGGCTGCTGTCATAAGAATGTTCCTTTGGTCTTAATTTTTGGCATATTAATAATAATTAAATTATAAGATGAGCAGCCCAATATTATCACCCACCAGCTCATACTATGCAGCACTGCTGATGAAGTACACACAACCTGTTATAGTGCGGGGGGGGGGAGATCAGACAGCCTGGGGGAGATAAGTAAAAATCTTTTTTACCTGCTGTATCATCCTGTAAGCCAGCCGTCTTGCTGCTATTGGTCTCCTCGGACCTGCGTCAACTATTGAGCTGGTGCGAAGACTGACACACCGGCCATCTCTGTGACATGGTGCACAGACAAGCGTCGGCAAGCAATGCAAAGAGTTTTTTTCTAACATAGCACAACAACGCACAAGAGCTGTGTTGCCGTGTGACAGAAGTTGGGAGCGATCAGTGCAGTGAGGCGGGACGCGAAGTGAAGCGTTTGCTATCAGAATCGAGTCTGAAAAGACTCGATTCTGATTGGCTGAAAGGCCGAGGTGAGAGACGATGGAGAGAGCCACAAGAGAGATGATGGAGAGAGTGATTCCAGGCCAGTATAGACAGGAAGTAGTGTGGGGCAAAGCAAAGACCGGGTTTGCTTCACCTTGCTTCCACTGCACTGTGCCGCGGGCGGTATATCACAGCCTTAAGCCTGAGCCTTAAGCCTCAGGGGGCTTGTCGGGGTGGAAAAGGGGGGAAAGGATCATGGCGTGCACTGCTGACACTGAGATCCACTCCCTCCTGCCCCAAACCACCCCTGGTTCGGCCCACTCCCTGCCCTGATCCTCCCCTGAATTGCTCCTGCCGCAACCTTACCTGCTCTAGCGCGGGCTGGGTGAGGCAGTGGCGCATGTGTGGGGTCTCCAGTTGTTTTTGCTGGCAGTCCTGCATTGCATGATAGCATCACAGCTTTTAACTCAGATTTTCTCTTGGTGCTCTGTGCTAGCCCAGTCCAGACTCAATACCGCTACATACTATTCCTCTTTACTGAACAGGATGGTTAGATGGCGGTTTGCCGTAGTAGAGAGAGCCCTGTTGAAGGGGGAAAGCTGTACATGGATTGTGTTGATTGTTTAAATCAGTGGTGGCCAACCTTTCAACATGAATGCTGGCCCTTTAAATGGCTGCATAGGTGAGGGCATTTCAGCAGGTGCAGCTGCTTTAGCAGCACTATCAGCACTTGCAGCTGCCAAGATTCTGTCTTCTACACAACTCTTAAGAACACAGTAGCCCTAATGGTGGAAGGTTTAAATAATTCAGGGTGCTCTAACATTAAAGATAAAAACTTCTTCCCAAAAACAGCACATGTGATATCACAAAGTATTTTACAGCACAACTCTCAGCTCAAATACAGTCAATCCCAATAAGGTAGTGTGTTGGCCAAGAATTGCACCTCAGGTCTTCTACTCTACAGGGATTCCAGGTGTCCCCTTAGATTACATATTGTTTTATTGATGGCACATTTACATACCTTCTTTTATGCTATCGCAAGGGGTACATGAAAGCCTCTCACAGATCATGTTTGGCATCCACCTCCCTCAGGCACTTTGAACTAAAGTGCAAGTCCGGCTTCTACAAAAACAATGGCACCTCCAGCAATTGCTTGGAACGCTTCTGCGGTCAAGCCGGCCTTGTGCACATCCTGTTAAATGACCCACAAAGTTCTCTGGAATGTTTCCAAGTTTCCTAAGGCAACAGGCATGTTGCGGGCGGCACTATCAGATTGAATTCATACCAAACAAAACAGAAATGAAAACCAAGGGACTACAACTGAACTATAAAAGGGAGGGGGGGGAGAGATTTCAACAGTCAGCGGTGTCCGTCTAATTGTGTTTAGACAAATGTCTGCCCACACGCCAAGTCATGGTATGCTGGTGAAATAAGAAACACATTCCATAAGGCCCAGACATCAGAAAAACAACTGAACTCTTTGTGCGCCAGGTCTCAGCGTGTCTGATATTGTTGTACTGGTGGCTTGATTTCCACGGTGATGAAACCGGATTATGGATATGTCCAAAAATGAGTCCAAATAATTATTAGACTACAAGCACAGAAAGAAGAACACTGAAAACCAACAGGCCAGTCAATTCTAAAAACCTTCTCTGCAGTGCAAGCCTATAATGTTTACTCAAAGTTCTATTATAGTCTTTTCTACAGCACTACAGCACTGCAGCTGTAGTGCTGGTATGGGGTGGTGCTCTGGGTCGCACTGCACAACTCATGTATCATGGTCTGCCAAGTGCTTGACAGCCCTCTGTTCTCACAGTCCCAAGGAGGCAGCACAGCTAGGAAACTGATCAAGCCCCATAAGTTGTGCAAGCCTGACTTTAAGGGTGTGTCTATTGCCGCCTTAGTGCTCAGAACTGTGCTCTGCCATTGCAGTAGTAGCGGCTCAATCCTATGGGGCTGTGGCACTGCCCTCGGAACTAGCGTTCCAGTGGTGTAAAAAGGTAGAGATTAATGGGTTAAAAGATCATATAATTTTTTTTAATATCAAACAATTACAAGGAATTCCAGTTTAAAATATATAAAAATATAAAAACACAGAGGATCCACATAAAATGTCAATATCAGTCCCAACGTTTCATCCAGACTCTGGACATTTTCAAGGGAACACAGGTATGCTGTGCAGAATGAAATTGGCTGCTAGAGAAAAAACGCAAGTTTAAAAGGAATCAGCTTGATAACCGTGATTATCAAAGGAATCAGCAGGAATAACCGTGATTATCAAATGACAACATAACTGACAGCTGCTCTGCAACGGAAACAGTCAGTTAAAGTGAAAGTTGTCATTTGATAATCACGGTTTCCCGCGCTTTCTCAAGCTGATTCCTTTTAAACTTGCGTTTTTTTCTCTAGCAGCTAATTTCATTCTGCACAGCATACCTGTGTTCCCTTGAAAACGTCCAGAGTCTGGATGAAACGTTGGAACTGATATTGACATTTTATGTGGATCCTCTGTGTTTTTATATATTTTAAACTGAAATTCCTCGTAATTGTTTGATATTAAAATTTTTTACATGATCTTTTAACCCATTAATCCCTACCTTTTTACAATATGTCTGATCATGAAAATATCCATGCTACGTTCCAGTGGTGGTTGACACTTTACGGCGTCATAAAAGGTTGTCTGGAGCACATGGAGCCACGTGCTTCTGGGCCACTACCACGGACAGTGAGGGGGACCCCACGTGCAGAGTGGCAAAGAGGAGCTCTGCCGATGCCAGTAAATCAGGGGGGTGGGTGAGCAGAACAGGGTGGGGGTGGGCAGAATGGGGTGGATTGGGGGAGGGCTGGGGCATGGCGTGAGCGACTTTGGTAGATGCTATCCCCTTTGGAGCAAACCAACACGCCCGCTATGTTTTCTCAGACTCTCAGGTAAAATGAGAGCATGTAAGAGTGCTTTGTTATTCTAATGATTGCTGCATTGGAGGGTATTTTGTGTTTATGCCCATTACATGGAAGACCATATAGGATCAGATCATATTTGAGATGTAAACAAAGAATGCATAATATTGCAAGTTTCATGATTGAATTTGTAACATTGCGCAACTGAACTTACACACACACACACACACACACACACACACACACACACACATTTATATATACTGAACTTTTGTGTGTGTGTGTGTGTGTGTGTGTGTGTGTGTATAATATCAGTTATAAAAATACGTGACAGACCCCCTGTAGCTATCCTGTTAGGCTACAACTTGTTACTACTCAGAAAGCACAAAAGAATAGTTGTGATGAGGGCTGGCCCTAGGCCAAATGGTGCCCCAGATGTGGAGTGTCTGGCTGCATTCTCTCCATTTGTTCAGCTTTTAAATATCTTCTCTTGAATTGCACTTAAAGGCCCTTTCATGACTTTGATGCATGGTCTACACACTTGATTTATCCCCATTGTAGAAGTTGGTACATTTGCACACACATATCCGTAAACATGTATTTATTCATGCCATATATACGTAAATAAAAATAATCTTATAAAAGCTTTTTTAATTTTAAGAACAACTTGAAATGTCTGGTGCTGCCTATTCTTGGCATCCTAGGTGGTTGCCTAGGACAGCAATCCTATACAGTCCCCCCCCCCGCCAGATCCTGTATCCACAGTTTCAGTTTTCCGTGGTTCAGAAACCCACCCACACCCCCGCTCCTAATTCACCTCTCTTCGATGCAAACACTTTTGCAAACGGAAGCTTTTTGGAAAAGCAGGCAGCTGAGCAGACAGGAAGCAGACAGCTGAACGCTAGACTTGTAGCTGCTAGAAGAACGCTAGAGGAGGCAACAGGGAGAATGCTAACAGGAAGTGGACAGCAGAGGAAGCAGATAGACAACGAGAACGCTAGACTCCACATGGAAACGTTAAGAGAAAATAGTTTTTGTTTTAAGGCATTTCTGCCCACGGGTGTATACACACAACAGAAGCCAAATGTGTACACCTGTGGGCCGGGCAGAAATGTAATAAACCGTGGCTAATAAACTGTTATGTCCTTTAGCATTCCTCTAGCAGCAGATTGGGCTGCCTGTCTGCAGGAAATGCGTCTAGCAGGGGTAGCCAAACTGCAGCTTGCGAACCACATGCGGCTCTTTGACATACAGTATAATGAGCGGCTCTTGGAAATATGTTAGCTGTGCTCCTTTTTGCATCACAATTTAATATAAAAGGTAAATAAGAAATTTTCATGCTTTATATTTATTTACCAGGTATAAACTGAGAGTCCACTGGATTAAAACAGAAGTTTAATGTTCATAGTGAGTAAATATATTTAAGAATTTAAATGCTTCTTAAATATTGCGGATCTCAAACATCTCGACTCTTGCTGCTCTAAAACATCTGAAGTTTATCCCATGTGGCTCTTACGTTAAGCAAGTTTGGCCACCTCTGGTGTATAGGATTGTAGTGCTAAACCAGAAACTCTGTGATACAAAGGGAAGAGTTTTAAAGACAAAAAAGGGTTCTGTTGCTATGAGGCTCGGACTTCTCTGGCATGTGCCTTTACAATTGCCAGCTGGCACCACTGTAAGAAAGAAAGTGGGAAGAGCGTCTGCAACAACTTACAAAGAAGGAAGGGAAACAAACTGTCAAGTTTTACACTGGCATGCAGTGCTCGGAGCATCTGTCAAATCAATCTGATTTGAAAAATCCAAACAGCAAAGACCTTCCTTATTTCATTTTTTATTAACTTGATTTTTCTTTTTCATTTGGTGCGTAACATATAACCCGTATACAAAATCAACCATTATCTACAGAATAGAAAAAAAACACCAGCAATTGTAACCAAAAAAAGGTGGAGCGACAAATCCATTAAAAAAAGAAATAATATATGAAAGGAGGGTATAAATCATAACATGAGTTGTACATTTAGTAACTAACATCAATACTAAGAAAAAAGGTGAAGACTAGAAAGAAACACACACTGCAACTTTTTGTTTCATATACTACACAACCGTGACATGCTTCCACCAAGACACAGTTCTTTGTAATCCAGGGTGGTCCAACATTTTGTACCTCAAGGGCCGCATGTGAACTTCGATATGAAACCTGGGGGCCGCACAATAAATTAAATTATTAATTAATTAATAATAATGACCAATGCATGCCCCGCCTCGCTGTCTAGCATGCCCCGCCCATGCTTCCCTGAAGATTGGAAAGGCGGTCGGCTCCCGACCGCCTTTCCGATCATCAGTAGAGCGTGGGTGACTGCGGGGGAGGGGAGCTCCAAGAGCAGCCGGGGGCCACAGCAGAGGCCTTCGGGGGCCACATGCGGCCCGCGGGCCACGCGTTGGACCACCAGATATTACGACTGCCACCAAATTTACTAACGTAGACATTTGCAGCCCCAGGAAAACAGAACTCTGTCCCTCCAAAACTGGCAGATTTACCAGAGCCTGCAATTTTCTCTTACATCCAATGTTTGCCCTTTCATCTAGAAAGTGTCTAGAATTTTTTTTTTATGCCATGCTAACACCCTCTGTTCTTGTGATTATCTCCCCCGACTACAGTATTCTGTGATATCTACAGCAGTGGTTCTCAAACTGGCGGGTCGCTAGAACCGGTTGATTCCCCTGCCCCTTAAGGCGAATCTTTTTCTGCAGTGCCATGGCAGAAAACATTGGAAAGGTAGCAATAATAAAACAGAGGTACCTGTACATAAACGTGAAAAAAAATGGTGTAGTGGTTTGGGAGTCGGTCTTAGACCTGGAAGATCCAGGTTCAAATCCCCGCTGAGCCACGAAGCTTCCTGGGTGACCTTGGGCCAGTCACTATCTCTCAGCCCCACCTACCTCACAGGGTTGTTGTGAGGACAAAAGGAGGGGAGGAAATATGTACACCACTCTGAGCTCTTTGGAGGAAGGGTGGTATAAAAATGTGAAAAATAAATAAATAAATAAATAACTTGTATTGGTGGAACATTAAAAGCTTTAAAAAGCATTAAAAAGCATCCAGCGTTTAAAAACACACAGTAAACAATTGTCAGCATTGACTGGCAGCAGCTCTGCAGGGTCTCTCTTTCTCTCACTACAGACACACACACCCTAATGGTCTTATGCTGCAATCCCATGCACACATTCCTGGGAGTAACAGCGCAATCCTATCCAATTTATACCACCAGTGTAACCAGCGTTACACCCAACAGAACCTTCAATACATACATTTCAGTCACAAACACCATACCTTGTTTTATCCATATGCAAACTTATGCCCTTTTAACTGATAGATGAATTGATTTCCTGGTGGGCATTAAGTTCCACTATGTTGAATGGAGTTTGATCCCAGATAACTGTGCATATGTTTGCAGCCTAAGATTAAAACTGTCACCCAATTAAAGAAATGTTAGTTCAATCCGGTGACAGACCTACAGCGCAATCCTAATCAACTTTCCAGCACCGGTGTAGAATAAAAATAGCAAACCAATTAGTAAAATTCAATGTATTGATTCCACATTTGTCATTGTGTTAAACTGTTATAAATTATAGGGGGCAAAAGCCTTCACTTTATTTTCGGGGCCAGCTGGATAGGCCTCCTCGGATTTCCGCCAGGAAGTAGAGGCCATGTAACAGCGTAGCTGGCCTGGCGGAGATGGGGAGAAGGCCAACGCCATCCCTGCCCCCTCCCGGGCTGGCTAGGCCAATGGCCCCCCTCCCTCCCGGACAGCCCCTGCGGCCGAAGGCGGCGGAATCACCTTCTGCTGCCAGGGGCATGCTCATTCCGGCGCCGGAGTGAGGGAGGTCAACCTTTTGCCAGCCTCCCTTACTCCAGAGTCATCTTGAACGTGCTTTATGGCACGTTTGCGATGGCTTCCGGCGACGGAACGCTCATTCCGTCACTGGCCGCTTTTCCAGGATTGCTCTGTAAGAATGTTTACAGCAGGAAAAAAATATTTGCAATCTTTGCAGTTGCAGGGCCGCTTGCTGACAGTCTGTCTCTCCCAGTCCAGGAGTCACTTCATCCAGCAGGAGGAAGGTGCGTGGTGATGGGTGGGGGTACAGGGTCTACATAATTATAATGCCACTGGAGGGACTCAGCAGGCCCATCAATGTGCTCATGAACTGGATGTGGCCCAGAGCTGTAGTTTGGGAACTCCTGCATTAAACATTCCGTGTCTCCTTGCTTAGCCTCCTAAATCTAAACCTTTGTTCATGCTTTTGCTACCTCCCATTCTTGAAAATGTATTGGTTCCATTAACAGAAAACAAATGAGGTTGGGTGAGGGAGAGAGAAACCTAAAAACCATCTTCTTTGAATTTGTTTTGAGTGCATTCAGGGATAGGAATTACATTTCCATTCCCCTTTGGCATAATACCTTATGATATATAATGTGCTCCCTATGGGGATATTGTTGCTTCAAAGTCCGGATTCCATCTGGAAGTGATCCAAGACCTCTTTGGCTGGGATAGAATAATTTCTGCTAGGTGAAGTATAGTTTTTTTCCTTCACTTGGCAAAGGAAACTATTTTGGAAACACATTTTTGCATGTAAGTGTTAACAGAAATTGTTATACTATAGTCCTTGGTATGAGCCAGAGAAGTTACACAGACATGAGTTGTTGTAAAAGGACCTCTTTTAATCAAGAGCTATAATAGTCTTCATTAATTACACAATCCCTGGTTCCAGTACGGCAATTTGCCATATGATCTTTCTTGCGATGCTGCGATTTACTACCATAGTCATTGTGTTAAACAAATGTACAAACCTGTCCACCAGTTTGCTACTCTGAAACAATTATTTGATTAGTCTGATTTAGGACTTTATTGATTTCAGACCTACAAGTTTCTTATTTCTTACATAATGCTAGGACATAGGGTTTGTTTGTTTTAAACATAATTTTATTTGGCATTTCTTTCTCTACTATGCAACCTGAAGATCAAACACAACATACTTTGAAGTAATTTGAGATTATGGCTACATTAATTCCCCCAAATAAAATTGACTGCAGTCCTGTACTGGCACTACTCCAGATGTGTATTGTACTGTACAAAATTATCAAAAGGGCACATGTGTAGGCCCCTCTCCCTCCATGTTGTATGAGTTAGTACAGCATTTCTCAAACTGATAGGTCGCGACCCACCAGGAGAACTGGAAGTGGCTGTTGGCACCTTAAGGGACGTGGCAATGGCGGCGCTCCTGGGATCGTGGCGGCACTCCTGGGATTGCACCACCGCTGGGGAAAAAAAGGATAAATAACCCTTTTTCCCCCAGTGGTGGTGCAATCCCGGGAGCACTGCCACAATCCCAGGAGCGCCACGCCCCCGCACAAACTCATGGTTCTCCCCGACTCGCAGGGAGAACTTTGAGAACCACTTAGTCGATAACCTTATAAAGAAGGTGTCTCACAACTGACATTTTCAAAAACTCTCCTAGCAACAGAGGTAGTACAATTTCTCACTCATCACACCGAGGTACTTTGGTACTCACCAGGAATATCTTCTTGTCACAATTTAACCTGGCTAATTACATTTTACATCAATGATGACCAAGTGAAGGGTATGAGCTAAATCTGCCCCAAAGACATTCACTAGTATTTACCCATCTACATACTTCCAGTGATGAAAAAGAGTCACTTAGTTTCTCCCAATATACACACATCTGGCTTCTGAAGGAAACAGATACTGCGAAAAAGATAGATAACCCAACGCAACTACTGTATTAGCACATAGCTGCAGGATTATACATATATGGCTGCATAGGTAGGCTTACCAGCGTCCCGGAATCGACGCTGGCTTCAGCCTAGAGCAGACCCGAGCTGCTCCCAAGGGTGCACTGCGGCTGCCCAATGGGCTTCCGGCACTTCCGGTCAACGACGCGACAGAAGCCGGAACCCCGTTGGGCAGCCACAGTGCACCCTTGGGAGCGGCTCGGGTTCGCTCTAGGCCGAAGCCAGCGTCGATTCCGGGACGCTGGTAAGTCTATGTATAAGGAACTGCAAATATAGACTGCTGCTCTGCATGTATTTTCCAGAAGATCCCCTTCAAGATTGTTTGGGAGGAAAGGGAGCTGTTGTCTCTCCTCCCCCCTAGACAGATGACTGAAATTTAGCACTCTCAGCAGATTGTCTGATGAGAATTTGAATGACGTTTTCTGGCTTGAGGAAACCATAATGGTAATGCCCTCCTTCTGTGGTATCTTGTCCTAACAGCACAGGCAGAGGCTGATACTTTTCACTTTTGCCCAGGGAAAGGAATGGGGCTTTAAAATGACTAGACAATTTAATAGTCTTCTATATTACTATGTTCCACATTACTAAGAAGAAGAACAGAAAAAGACCCAACCTGTTTTGAGAAGGAATCACTTAGAAGTGTAGCCTGGTTGTCCATCTTCATTTCCTGGAGCATGTCCATAACAGTCACTCTTTTTTAGGGTCAAGACAAAGAGGTGAGTGTCCTATACAAAGCGAACAGAACAAAGGAGTTCTTCCTCAAACAAGTCACTCGATTATACAGTATATCTTTTTTGCTGACTGACCCCCACCCCTTTCTCACTCTGGAAGTTTCTGGCCAATTCTAAACCAGGCTTTTGACTAGGATTCTCCATGATCTGTCTGGCTGATTGATATAGGATTGCATTAATATAGGAACAGACTTCCGGTGCAGGCTCCTGGCAGACATGACTAGGCCACCTTTGTCTTTTTAAACTTGAGAACTGATGTTAGAAAAAATAAAGGAAAGGAAGAAAGAAAATGAGCTCCAGAGCAGGGATAGAGTGCAAACTAAAAAGTAACAGAAAACAAAAAGAACATTTCCCCACATTTCCTGTGGGATGAAATCCATCTTGTCAAGGAAGCACTTCAACTAGGCTGCAGGACGGTGTTGTGTCCCAGGCTCCTCTGAGCCACTATATTCCCTTTCAAAAGTCCACTTTAGGCAAAAATCAGCACTTTCCCTCTTAAATAGTTAAAACGCTGTGTGCAGAAACAAACTCTTGAACTCAAGGCAGCAATTAAAAGTTTTATTGCTTTCCAAGCAACCCTTATCACCTATAAATTTCCCAAAGTGAAAGCAATCCCGCATTATTGCCAACAGCTGTGAAGTCCCAATTAGTGCTAATTGAGTGCAGCTACAAGCCACACCCACTGCACTCAAAGTCCCAGCTAATTATACTGGAGCTGGGGAGAGGTGATTGAGAACACCAGGGAGCCTGACTCTGCCCCGCCTTCCTTTGCAGGTAAAAGCCTTTGGCTTGCCCGGGGGAAGGGAGCTGGGGAGAGGTGATTGAGAACACCAGGGAGCCTGACTCTGCCCCGCCTTCCTTTGCAGGTAAAAGCCTTTGGCTTGCCCGGGGGAAGGGAGCTGGGGAGAGGTGATTGAGAACACCAGGGAGCCTGACTCTGCCCTGCCTTCCTTTGCAGGTAAAAGCCTTTGGCTTGCCCAGAGGCGCAAGCCTCTGGCAAGAGCCAAAGGGCAAGAGCCAAAGGGCTCTTAGCCCTGGGATCAAGCCCGGAGGCTCCAGTTTCCATCAACTGGCTTTGCTACCTGTTTTCCATCTACCTGAGAGGAGGATCCATCTGCGGGAGCTGCTTGTAACAACATTTCCAGCTCAGCAGAGAGTGAGGGCGGCAGCATTCCTCTTGTTGTCCTTTCCTTTTTTCTAAAACCTGGGACGTCCAGAAATTCTTATAGCTATTCCTCTCCTATCCCTATTCCCTCATGTCCCAAAATTCCCTGCCCATTCCATCCAGCACTGCTGGACTGTATTTTTATTTTTCTGTCTTTCTCTTTTTTTATACTTGTTATTTGTCTGTTATTTAAATCTCTCCTTTTCATGGCTTCTCGCACTTCCTCTTCTCCCTACCTCATCCCTATCCGTCCCCTTCCTATCTCTCAACTTCCTTTTTCTTGTGCTCTTTGGAACTGCCGTTCCGCTGCGCCAAAAGCAGCGGTAATTCATGATCTTTTTCTATCACAATCATTTAATCTTCTTGCCCTCACTGAAACCTGGCTTCCGCCCCACGACACGGCTACCTCTGCCTCCCTCTCTCTTGGCGGTCTTTCTTTTACCCATACTGGCCGCCCTGAGGGTCGCGGAGGAGGGGTTGGCATTTTATTATCAAAGTCTTGCCAGTTTCAGGTTCTTCCTTCTCCCCCTAGCTATTCCTTTTCTTCATTTGAATTACACTTTATTAGACTCTTTTTTCCTCTGCAATTGCGGGTTGCTGTCATCTACCGTCCTCCTGGTTCAGCCTCTCAGTTCTTTATAGATTTTGAATCTTGGTTAACATTTTTTCTTTCAGATACAATCCCTTCCCTGATCCTGGGTGATTTTAACATTCACTTTGACGATCCTAAGAACTCTTTAACTTCCCGTTTCAGTTCTCTTTTATCTTCCTTCGGTCTCCAACCTCATATCAACTCTCCAACCCATTCCCTTGGTCACTGTCTTGACCTAATTCTCCCTTCCAAGTGTGTTGTGTCCAATTATCTTGCTTCTGATTTTCCATTATCTGACCATTACCTACTTTCTTTTACCCTTACCTATATCCCCCCTCCCCGTCATACTGTTTTCCGTCAGTTCCGTGATCTTCATTCTCTTAACCTTAATCTTTTCACTCAGTCCTTAGACTCATCTCTTGCTTCTTTTAATCCTGGGGATTCTGCTGACTCAGCTATGTCTTTATTGAATTCTACTCTTTCCTCAACTCTTGACAGCTTTGCCCCAGTTTCTATGCGCGTGTCCTCCTCTTCCTCTACAACTAAGCCTCAGCCCTGGATTACTCCCATTGTTAGATTTCTCCGGTCCTGCTCTCGAGCAGCCGAACGTCTTTGGAGAAAGTCCAGGGAGTGGGCCGATTTTATTCATTTTAAGTTTGTTCTTTTATCCTTCTCACGCGCTTTGTCGATGGCAAAACAAGACTACTTTCAATCTTTGATTTCCGCCAATGAGAGGCACCCGCAGCGCTTGTTTTCCTGTTTTAACACATTGTTAAAACCTTCTTCTCCCTCTGTTTCTCCATTATTTTCTCCTTCTGACTTTGCTAATTATTTTATTACTAAGATCACTACCATCCGCTCTGAGTTGACTTCTCATGACCTGGTTCACACCACTAACTTTCCTACCCCTGCTACCAATAAATTTCATGTGTTTTCTCCTGTTTCTTTGGATGAACTTACTTCGTTGCTGAACTCATCCAAACCTACTACCTGTTCTCTTGACCCACTTCCCTCTCATCTCCTAATTTCTATTGCCCCATCTTTGCTACCCTCCCTTCTCTATATCTTTAATCTCTCTCTTTCTTCGGGCTCCTTCCCCTCAGTTTTTAAACATGCTTTAGTTTCTCCTATCTTGAAAAAATCCTCCCTCGACCCTTCTTCTTTGGCTAGTTACCGCCCAATCTCTCTGCTTCCTTTTCTCTCTAAGGTGCTGGAACGAGTTGTCTATTCACGCTGTCTTGAGTTTCTTGAAACTAACTCCATCTTGGATTCCTTCCAGTCTGGCTTTCGCCCACGGCATTCCTCATAGACCGCCCTTACTAAGATCTCGAACGATCTTTTGCGGGCCAAGGCGAATGGCCTTTATTCTATTCTTGTCCTCCTTGACTTATCTGCGGCCTTTGACACCGTAGATCACCGTCTTTTATCAGACATACTCTCTGACCTTGGTTTCTCGGGCCTTGTTCTCGATTGGTTTTCATCTTACTTGTCAGATAGATCTTTCTCAGTAGTCTCGGGTGGGCAGACATCGCCTTCTGTTCCTTTATCTGTTGGAGTTCCTCAGGGCTCCGTTTTGGGTCCCCTTCTGTTTTCTCTATACACACTTTCCCTGGGTAAACTCATTAGTTCTTTTGGTTTTTCCTATCATTTGTACGCCGACGATACCCAGCTCTACCTTTCCACCCCTAATCTTTCGCCAGAGCTAGAGCTGCAAGTGTCATCCTGTTTAACAGCTGTTTCTCACTGGATGCACCATCGGCGTTTGAAGCTCAATATGTCTAAAACTGAGCTTCTCATTTTCCCTCCTAAGCCTACCCTTCATTACTCCTTTTCTATCTCTGTTAATAATGTTTCTATCCAGCCGGTTCAGGAAGCCCGCAGTCTTGGTTTTATCTTTGACTCCTCTCTCTCATTCATTCCTCAGATTCAGACTACAGCTAAAGCCTGTAGATTTTTTCTTTATAACATCGCTAAAATCCGTCCATATCTCTCCCCTTCTACTGCAAAAACACTGGTTCATGCTCTAGTAATCTCACGGCTAGATTACTGCAACCTTCTCTTGGCAGGGCTTCCTCTTTCTCATCTCCATCCATTAATTTCTGTTCAGCATTCAGCTGCACGTATCATCTCACTTGCTCGTCGTTATGATCATGTCTCCCCTTTATTGTCCTCCCTTCACTGGCTCCCTTTCCCTTTCCGTATCAGGTATAAACTTTTGTTACTCACTTTTAAAGCCCTGCATGGGCTAGCCCCTCTTTATTTAACTGATCTCCTTTCTCTCTATACTCCTACTCGCACTCTTCGTTCTGGTAGTCAAAGTCTCCTTTTTCAACCCAGGATTCTCTCTGCCCCGTCCCGCATCCGTCCTTTCTTTCTTGCTGCCCCTCATGCCTGGAATCTTCTTCCTCTGCATGTACGGCTTATTACTTCCCTAACCAGCTTTAAAGCTGAGCTGAAAACCATATTGTTCAGGGAAGCGTTCTCAGGGAGCTCGTGATTGTCCCTCTGTTGTCTGATAGTATCTGTTATGATGTAATTTGTTTCAATGATGTGATATGACTTGTTCTATATTTGATGTTTTAACTTGTTTCTTTCTTTGATATGGTACTTTTTATTTTTTTTCTTTTACCTCTTACTATCTTAGAGTGTACGCCTTGGGCAGGCTTTTATATGCTTCTATATGTGTTTGAATTCTTCAACCTTGTACAGCGCTGTGTATAGTGACAGCGCTTTAGAAATAAACTTTAATAATGATAATAATAATAAGTAACACCTCTGGGGCCACGCCCAATTGCTTGCAGGTGTGCCTCCACCCACGCAGTCCTTGCTGTCCAGTCCTGTCAAAGTCTTCATCTGTTAACTCCTTGCTGCCCAGATCTGTCAACTGACATCATACTTGGCTCCTGCTAGTCTTTTGGATCTTCTTCCACTACAGATGGTAATGTAATGTTTGCTCAGGGTAGTATTGGGGGCCTAATCTAACCTACTGCTTGTTCCAGTTCATAGCCCCAACCAAGAAAACAAGTT
Source organism: Plestiodon gilberti rubricaudatus (assembly GCA_026170595.1). NCBI lineage: Eukaryota > Metazoa > Chordata > Lepidosauria > Squamata > Scincidae > Plestiodon > Plestiodon gilberti. Next base: position 16,879,855 of record JANXHW010000002.1, on the reverse strand, counting down.
CAGCTCCCTTGGACTGAACTGTGGGAATAAGTAGTCTGTGTAGTAGTATAGCTTGCAGGCTGCATGGTATTGTTAATAAATTGCAATGCAGTCTTTCTAGTCATCCCTCAGTAGAGTTACTCCGTGTAAGCATTCTGTTTGAAAGCCTATAAGTCAATATACTGCCCCGAACAGAAACACAAAGTATGAACAGTACAAACATTTGACATGGTAGAGGAATAAAAATAGCAAACCAATTAGTAAAATTCAGTGTATTGATTCCATATTTTGTCATGTTATAAATTATAGGGGGCCACAGCCTTCACTTCATAGGGCAGGATGGGGCACACACCCCATTTACCATGCTTAAAAATAATTTTGCTGGGTTTTTAAGACTGGGAAGGAGGAATGGGGTAAGGGGTATGTGAAGAAGACTTAGCAGGTGCAGCTTGTCAGGCAACAGTATTTGAAGGGTTGAAAAGCATCAGCTGTCATAATGTTGTCATCTTTATTACAGATGGCAAGTAGTGCCCCTCCGAAGCAGCAAAGAAATCCTCTTACACTACTGCTCATGAACAAGCTCAAGACAGGAGAAAACAGAGGCGAACTGGATCCATCATATTGGGAGTCTGCTGATTGTGCCTGGGAGGGAAAGCGTTGCCCTGCTGGAGGACCCACCACTCGGGTGTATTTTATGCCCAAGGGCACAGGACTTCCACGAGGGAGGGAAGTACATTTAGAAGAGAAAGAACATGCCACACAAGTTAAATAAATAAATTTGGAATGTTGATGTTTAACCTTATTGCCTGAACATTCAAAAAGAATATTAAATATCAATATTTATTATAATATATTCCTATTCAATATTCTTACTAATGTTGCTTTTTATAAAAAATCAAATTTCAAAAGCAAAATACAGTATGATCCTGTTCAAAATTTAAATTCTAAAATTTCACATTTGTGCAGAGTTTAATTTCAGTTCTACTAGTAAGGTGTGTAGGAAAGCTTCCAGGCAGATCTGGACCGCAGACCAATCATTATTACTACAAGGGGAGGGGCTATAAAAATCCACACACCTGCTCAACTTCCTCCCTACACCATTGGACAACCCTCTTTCCTTCCTGCCTCTTCAGTGGATAATGGGGGGCAGGGTTGGAAGCAAATAGAAGGGCTGCCCATCAGTTCCTGGGGGGGGGGAAGAGGTGAAAGGTGACAGACCCAGATGGCATTTGGGAAATGGCTACCTGCTCCATAGTGATACCCTCTGCTACTTACAATGCTTTTCTGCCAGGGAAGGCCTTAGGACAGTCGTGGCCAACCTTTCAACATGAATGCTCCTGGCCCTTTAATGGTTGTACAGGTGAGGGCATTTCAGCAGGTGCAGCTGCTTTAGCAGCACCATCAGCAATTGCAGCTGCCAAGGTTCTGTCTTGGTACTGTACTGTACTGCCTCATGCCCTCACGAGATTTGGGCACCACCATCTTCTCGCAAGATCCAAGATGGCCACTGCCAGGAAAAAATGGTTTAAAATTTTAAAAGCCTCAAAAGCGGCAGCGGGCGGCGGCAGCTTCCACCGGGCCCAGAATGGTCCAGGACTGGATCTGGGACCTGAGCCCAGGGTCCAGGACTGTCCCAGAAATTCCAGGATGGATGGGAAGCCTACTCATGTGTTGCGTCACAAATATTGACTAAGCTAAGCAGAAGATGTTGTTTGCAGAGCTGATACAGGCTCAAACAAATAAGCCAGGCCCTCACATAGGCAATTAACACGTCAATTGTTTTGTTCCTTCATCACAAACTATCACTGCTTTGCTATTTCACCCTTCTGCACTGTTGTACAACTTATTCTGGAAAAGGCCAATTTTTGCCCTCTGAACCACTTCCGGGTTGCAACTTTCCCATTTCAGGGCTCTTAATCTTGTTTGTGCTAATTTTAGATACCATTTAACTGGATTATCTCCATGGTGATCCCTAAACCAGCTGGCACTCCTTTTTTCATTTTCTGTGGATTATTTTAATGTTAGAAGAATCTTTTCTAAATGAGCAGGAAGGCATGCTTTAAATAGATCCCACTATCAGATTTGTCTTCACATTTCTGTTCTCCTCATTCCTCTTGCTCTAGGAAAAGCAATGTCAAAACAAATTCAAAAACAGGCATTCGTATGCTACTCTTTAGCCAAAAAAATGTGCTGTCATTTCCATCACCTCTCTTTTCTTGGCATTTAAGAAATCTCCCTTCAGGTTTTTTCAAAATGAAGGCTGACCCTTACCCAAGCCTAGACTGCCAGCATTCTAACTACCCCTGCTCCTGTGCCTTTTACAGTCTGACACACATAAATTGAGCAAGAGAAAATTTTATTTGCATGGGGCAAGTGATAAGCTTCACATGCTAAATGTTTGTGTTACGCTGCTGTTAAAGGCATAGGAGCGTGGCCAGTAAAAAGGTGGCGGTGCTGTCCAAGTGTAGTTTCATCAAAATAAGTCCCTTGTAGGCCCACCCAGTTCAGTCCTGCTAATACTGTATATTCTTCTTCTAGGGCCACGGTGCCCATGGTCCGCAGTGAGCCGGCACTGTTTCCAGTATCAAAGCCATGAATGTGTGGCTGAGTTTCATTCTGCCTGCCTCTAGTATTTCACTTTCCCACAAGCAGGCTCCTGCTGCTGTTAAGATACTGAAATGCTTGCTTCTAGTTCTGGCAGCAAGAGTGGCTCGTAGGGCTTCATAATCAAATACCTCCCTCGTCTATCACCATCCAGCCTCGAAAAACCAGGACTGCCCCGGTTTCCAGACCATGGTCCTGGCTATCGGGCTGGAACCAGGGCAGTCCTGATTTTCTGGGTCCACCGCTGCTGCCGCTTCACCAACAATTTTAAAAGAGTAAACCTTTTCCTGTGCGGCCATCTTGGATCTCACGAAATCTCGTGAGATCCAAGATGGCGGCGCCAAAATCTTGTGAGGGCACATGAGGCAGTAGCACATTTGAAAGTTATTTCAAATTAATGAGTTATTCTGCAGCTCTAACTTTCTGACTATGTACAGATCTATGTGGGGCCAAACTCTCCTTTCCTATCCCTTTAAGAGTCCTAGGCTGATTAGTTCCCCTTTCTCTCCACTCATGGGTCTAACGATCTGAGTCAAAGTCCAGAACAGTGGTGTCTTGCTTGGGAATCACCCCACTCCTGGGACCAAAATGTCTTGATCCAACTTCTCCTTCTAGGAGCAAGTTTGTTCCTTTTAAATAATTTCAATCTGAAATACAATCTGAAATTCAATCTTAAATGTCCACTTCGACTGATTCAACACCTTTCCCTCCTCAAATAGTTATCAAGCTATGTGCAAAAAGGAAACTAAACTCCAAACAAGCAATTAACAAAATTTATTGCTTTACAGCAACCCTATCACCATAAATCTCCCAAAGCAGAAACCCTTCTGCTAAACAGAAACAACAGTCTATCTCCCAAAAATCCCCCCTTAAACCAGTCTCTTTGGGCAGCCGTGTCTTCTCCTTTCTCTGTCAGCGTTCTCTGGTCTCTGATCCAAGGTCACCAGCTCAGCAGTCCTTTGGCTTCGCAGAGTGTCCAGTAGCTCCTCGGCATGGCAGCCGCATCACATCCTCTGGCGAAGTCCTTCAGCGAGATAGGATCAGACCACAACTTATCTTCTTGGGAAAATATTCCGCATTTTCCAATACAATTTCATCCATAATTTTCATGCTAAGAAAAGCTTCATCGGCTAAACTTCTAAATCTTAATTTGATCTTAAAAGCACAAGTGCTAGGCTAGTTAAAACGTTAGCAACCCTCATCCCTACTCTCACTTCCCAAGCAGTCTGTTCAGTCTGCTTTCCCTAAGCAGTCTCTTGACTGCTTTCCCTAAGCAGTCTCCCTAAGCAAGTCTGTGCCTTGTCTTTCCTTAGGCTCCTGCTGTTAGCAGAGTTCTGGGAAAGAACAAACCCATTCACAGGTGAGCTTAGGATTAATTATTAGGATTTCTCTCCTTTGCTGCTTTTTAACCCACCTCTCTAAGTTAGTTCCCCACTCTATTTGCTGGGACAACCCCCCCCCCCCATTGGAGACTGCCGGGCAGTATAAGAATCTTTTTTTCATCTTGCAAAGATGCTACCCAAAGGATTTTTCTCTCATGCAACTGGAGTGGGGCATCACCAATGAAATGACCTCCCTCCCATGCTTTGATGTTTCTCTTGCCATGAATAGGACTAATGCAGATGACATCAGTGCCCTCTACCAGGTAGGTGCCCCAGGCCTGCCAACGGAGGGAGGGCAGCATCCCAACCCCACCCTGTGCACTCCTGGCTTAGCTGCTGCTCAGCATAAGCATGGAAAATCCACTTTAGGGCTCATTTTGGGAATATACACATACATATAAGAAAGGGTGCCTCTGAGCATGTAAAGAGTGCCTGTCTCTTCAGTGCACTGTAATGGGGAGTCACGGCTAACGGTGAGGGAGTTCAAGGGAGCCGCGAGTCTAAAACGTTTGGGAACCACTGCTCTAGGGTGATTCCTGCTATGCCATGATGTAATTTAAACTACATACTTACTGAGCAATTATCTCTAATTAAATTCAAGAGACTATTAACAAGTCCCAGCAAGGAGTCTGGTTAGAAAAGAACCTAGTAAAAAGCCCTCACTTTCTGCACAAACAAATTCACATGCAGTTCTACTGTTTATGATTTTTAGACATGACTGCCCTCTAGTGTACATTGCTTGATCTCTCAAGACACAAAAACCTGTTCTTCATTCCTAGTCACAATTTACAAAACACTGTGAATTGTGTCTACCCTCGATATACTCTTTGGCTGCATGCCAATTTTCTAACTTGGGTAATACTATAGATGTAACCGCTCTGCTAGCATGCATTGTCATCTTTACGGGAAGCCACACAGTACGGGTGAGTAGCTAGCAAAACCATGCATGGCTTGCTGGCAGAAAAGGGTCGACTTCCAGAGAGCAGGGCTTCTGACTGCCTCCGTTTTCCTGAAGAGAGAAGAGGAAAGTGTTGTCCCCCCACACCACAAATGATGCAGTCGAGTTTCGCACATTTGGGGAAATCTCAGGGGTCAGCATACCCGTAGGGCAGTGGGTGGGCTCCTTGGAGCTCTGCCTTGCTGATCGGGGGATAATCTCCCCTGCCAGGTATGAGGGGCTCTGGCCACCATTGGCACGGCCCCTTCCTCCACCTTCCATGATTGACGTTAGGGAGGCCAAGTCACAACTGCCCTTCCGAAAGCCATCCCCAGAACAGCAGGAGGAATGAATGGGCCTTCAGCCACTTGCCGGCAGCGGGGCCTCACCCCACGATCCACACCAGGGGCGTCACTAGACGCGCGTCACCCTAGTGCGGGGACGCGCGTCACCCCCCCTAGGGGCGCGACGTTATAGGCGCGGGGGGAGGGGGCCACCCGGCTCCCCCCCCGCATCGCGTCGCCCCCTCCGGACGCTCTGAGGCCGGCCCAGGAGCCAGCCTCGGAGCGTCCGACCCTGTCGGCGCTCCAGGGCCCAGGCAGCGCGTCAATCCGGGTATTTTCCGGATTTTCGCGCATGCGCAGACCCGTTTTGAGGGCTTTTTGCCCTCAAAACGGGTCTGGGCATGCGCGAAAATCCGGGAAATACCCGGATTGACGCGCTGCCTGGGCCTTCAGAAGGCCCTGGAGCGTCGACGGGGTCGGACGCTCCGAGGCCGGCTCCCGGGCCGGCCTCGGAGCGTCCGGAGGGCGACGCGCGTCACGGAGGTGACGCGCGAGGGGGTGCGCGCGTCACCCCATGACGCGCGTCACCCCCTGGCGGCCCGCCCCCCCCGCCACGCTCCAGTGACGCCAGTGATCCACACACCCCATTCCATGCTGCAAGTTCACTGCACCGTAGGCGGAGCCTTCTCCCTGCCTCATCTGTGTGATGCACACTTCCTCACTGACAGCCACCCACCCACAGGAGCCATGGCGAAAGGCCATAGAGATGTTAGGGAGGCCAAGTCACAACCACCCTTTCAAAACCCATCCCCAGAACAGCAGGAGGAATGAATGGGGTTCCAGGCCCTTGCCGGCAATGGGGCCTTCTTCCCCCCCCCCTTCAAAAACTGGAACAAGCAGCAGCTGTGGAATGTCCACCTTCTGTCTGCTTTCTGAGTTGCCATCTGTTTGCAGAGTACTGTAATTCTATTTTAATGTTTGGTGGGAAAAAGTGATTTGAAGCAAGATTCCTACCGTGCCATGGCTATGAGGGCATTTTGAGTGTTAGACTCAGGAAATTCTAAATTGTGTGCATTTCTTTCACACCATGTGGTACATATTACAGCTGCATGCAAACGAAACAAGCCTTTATGGATGCCAGTACATGCAGTCCTCTCTGAGAATGAGGTGCCAGTGTGCTGCCAGTTTAAATATCATTAAATAAAATCAATGCTTGATCATGTAATGTTTTTAAATAAATAGGTGCAGATCTAGACTAGTTCTATGTGTTGTACTGATTGCATTTAGCCTGCCTCATGCATGTCTCATGCATAAATCTCATGCATGTCTACCCAGAAATAACACCTATTGTGTTTAATGGAATTTACTCTTGGGTAGGTGTGTATCGCACTGCACCTAAATGACTGACCATGTACACTGGTACGTTCCTTTGAAGGCAATGGGATTATGTTGGCGAATGCAAAAGAATGTTGTCCATGGAAACATTCTCAAGATTGAGGAACTTAGATTAACCCTCTAACATATTTTAACAATCCTTTTTGTTCATAAATTAGAGCTGCAATCCTATATATGCTCATCTTGAATTCAATGAGACTTCTGAGTAGATCTGCATAGGATTGTGCTGTAGGGCACATAAAGAGAAGCAAAAGGTAAAGGATGGAGTGATGATTTTGGTCCAGATTACAAGTGATGGAAATACTACAGTGGTGAAAATGGTTGGTCAAAACAGGTATGCAGTACAGTACTCACAAAATTAGCAAGAAATAAGAGGAATGTCTAATTCATATGTTATTTCAGGGATGGCCAACCTTCCACCATTAGGGCTTCTGTGTTCTTAAGAGTTGTGTAGAAGACAGAATCTTGGCAGCTGCAATTGCTGATGGTGCTGCTAAAACAGCTGCACCTACTGAAACGCCCTCACCAATACAACCATTAAAGGTCCAGGAGCATTCATGTTGAACGGTTGGCCACCCCTGTGTTATTTGAATGATATTGGAGCAACTACTCTGTGGTCTGATCCTACACCTGGAATGTCTGCACAGAGGAAGGACATCAGTAAGCCAATGAGATGGTTCCTTTCCGTGCTAGCTCCACCAACTCTCACAGATGGACAATGCTGTGAAACAATGGCATGAAAAAGGTTCATGACTTTTAACTAGCCTTACCAGATTTCTTCCCAGGACAGAGTGTAGCCCTTTAGGAAAAGGAATGTGGGCAGGTGTAGCTTGTTAAACCTTAGAGCACAATCCTAGGCATGTCTACTCAGAAGCAAGCCCCAATCACCAGCTACCTCCAGCAGCGATGGTAAGCTGTGGTGGTGACAGGGGGCGGGTGAAACAGGGAAGTTTTGGGGTGGGGAGGGGGCAGGAGGTGGAACAGAGAGGGAGTGGGTGGATCCCTGCTGCATCAGTTTGCTCTAGGATCTTAGAAATCTATTGGACAGAACTTTTCAAAAAGATAAGACATATGGCATGATGTAAGCCCAACATACATTCATGTAGATTACAGAATAGCATTTTTCTCAGGAATTATAATGGGGGGGGGGCTCAAATCTTCAAGGAATGACAACTGAGACGCATAAATCCCCGTGTGTGCATGCGCATGTTTTGTGCTTTTGCGTATTATTAGATTCAGTATGATAATAATATCTTGTAAGACTGAAGGCTAACAAGAAGAGCAGCAGTCTAGTAACACCTTTATCGGGATGAACAAAAAGGCACAAAATCTTAAGCAAGCTTTTGAGTTTTCCAGAACTTTTAATCAGCCTGATTGTTTAAAAAAGCAAGATAGGGGTGGATGGGGTGAACAGAGATTTTCCTACAGTTTCCCTGCGATACCTGTACTACCATAGATTCCAATATCATTCAGTATCCTGGAGCCCCCACCCCGTGTTGCTTGCAGTTTTATCCAACTCCAGCTAAAAACCTTCCATATCTCAAAACACTGTCTGCCTTCAAATGCAAAGGGAAATTGCTTTCTGTCGCATTAAAAGGCACAAACTGGTCTCTGTGTCCACCCTGCAGGTAGATTGTCCAGTCAAAAAACATTTCCTAATCACAGAGGAAATACACGTCAACCAATCATCCTTAACAAAGCAATCAGCTTAACACAAAGTGACCCACTCTACCTACACACAAGAGGATGCTGAGGTTTGTGGAGCAACAAACCTATATTTACAAACCAATATTTCTGTGTCCTGGACATGTCTGGACAAGCCTGGACAAAGTAAGCAGGATCTGCTTTGTCACTCCTCAGCAGAGACTGTGGAGAAGCACCTGACATGAGGTGAGGAAGGCAGCACGAGATGAGAAATGATCTGCTACCAATAGACGGCTTCAACTGACCTTGGCTCAGCGTTTTTCTTCAGTCCTAACGCTTTTGTGGGCAAACCAGGGGAACTATCCAGCCCAGCAGAAAAAGTTGTGACAGAGGACAACATTTCTGTTCCAAAAAAGGGGTTAATTTAATAAATAATTTACCAACATTACGGTCTTGTTTTCTTTGGCTCTTTGAGAGATTTCAGGCTACTTTTCAAGACTGAGCTCTTTTGTTGCTCATTGGACTTTGTCCCATAATTTGTGGTTTGGATACATTCAGGAAGGAACTGAGGAAATTTTCTTTTGGAAGGGCAGGTGCCTGTCCAACATAGCTGAGCTACTGTTGTGTGCTTGAGATTCTAGGTTGCATCAGAATCTAGGTTGATGCTAGGTTGCACTCTTTTCCACTCCAGCAGAACAATTTCAATATCTTTTTGTGTCTGAACACTTTTGAGTTTTTGTTGCACTTTGAATAGTCATGGATCTCTTTCTCCTCTCCTTTCCCTTTTTCTACACACTTTCAGCCTGATCCTCAAAAAATGAAATGTGTTTGCTGAAATGTGTTTGCTCTTTGAGTAGAGTGACACATGCTCTAGTGCCCTGATAAAATATTCAGATTTTCAGAGAAGGGCAGATCAGGCCCAGGAGGGGAGTGGGCTTGACAGAAGAAGCCTCAGCCGAATCCTATCCCCCATCCTGGGCTTGAAAGCCCAACACAAGGCTGCTCTGAGTTGCACTGGCCATTTAGCTGGCACGCCTCCGAGTAGCCTCAATGGGACTGCTGGGGTTCAACACTTTTTTTTTTTAACCTCGAGGAGACCTCCAGCCCCACGCTGGATGCAGCGGAGCCTGCTCTGGCACCTTAGACTGAAAGTTTGGAAAGATAAGTGCCTGCTCACTATTTCTCAATGAATTGAGGACCTTTTAACTCTGTCAGTATTTGAATTTATTGCCTATAAAAGACAACTGTGTACGGATAAATTTTTGGAAATTTAGAAGCCCTTCTTAGAAACTTATGTATAGATTTTTTTTAGTTATATCTGTTTTGTATATGGCTATTCGTAATGTTTATGCTCATTGATTATATTCTTTTTCCCCTTTTTACTTTTTCTTTATACAGTAGTTATATTCTGTTCATTGATTTGATTATTGTATTGCTTTACTCATTAATCAAGGAAATTTAAAAAACATTCTTAGTACATGGAAGTTTTTCCTGGATTTGGAAATGAAGAAAGCATTCCTTGCTTAATTCTTTCATGTCAGATGGTTATAAAAGATATTGGAGAGGGATTATAGAAAAGCCTGGCAACCGCATCTGAGAATCTGGTGCTGTTGACTTTTAGTGACTGTGTTGACGGGAGATGATACTGTAAAAACTGAAACCCCTTGATCAAATTATACTAGATTTACACTCAAGAGCTAAGTCGAAGCTAAAATGTTGTTGTTGTTCCACTAAATAGGTAGAAACTAATAAATTATCTGGTCTTGGGTTCAGATTGCTATACACATCTGCTGCAATCCGATCAGGAGGTATGACATTTTATAGCTCTCTCTCCCACAACCCCATCACCAAATAAATACCTCTCATTGTTTTTAAAGAGACAGTACATATTTTCATATGTTAGGGATTTTCAAGATAATTTTGAGTACAGTATACACAATTTTAGCTTAGGAGCTGACTCTAGAAGGTAACCGTCATGTAAAATGCAGGCTGACTGTACTGTGTTTTCTACTCAATTTAATGCCAAGATATTCACCCAGCCTTGCATGTGTGCGTCCCTTGGATTGTTCATAAGACTTCCAACAAATAACTCACAAAATTATGCTGATTTCAGTTTTTGCACAAGTTACAAAACCATCCCTCCTCTGGTTTATTCTCCTCCATCCCTACAATTGTATCCCTCCTCTGGTTTATTCTTTCCTTTTCTGGTATATGTGTGCTATGGGCATTACTCATCTGGAAACATTTTGCACTTTAATGCCACAGGAAACTCCAGAACACCACTTGGCAAGCTCTGAAATCTCTACCATCAGCTGAAAACAGCAGTGCAGTTGAAGCATTTGCTGAACCAAATTATTAAGTATCAAAGGGATTTGTGTTTTCTCTGACTTGTCATAGATCTATGGAGTTCCCGGTTTTTAATCCTCTTGGCTACCAAGAAAACTCAGCTGCTAGTAAGAAAACAGGATCTTAAGATGGCAATAATTCCCTAAATCTGAATCTTTGCTTAAATAGTAGCTCAGAAATGCAGCTTTAGGAAGTTACTGTCTTACATGATAATTTTTTACATTTGGTGCTCAAACACAACTGTTCTTCTCCTAGTAAATCTTCTGTGTACGCCTAAGCCAATGATATGAGCATAAAAGAGAATTGTGATTTATTTCCAGTTCCTCAAAGGCATAACCAAGTTGCAATTGTGCTCCTGTTTGCAATCTTCTAAAGGTAGCTAAATCTTGATGGATGGGCTTTTTCCATTAGGTATGAAATATTGTTGGGTATTAATCACAGGTCCAACTACCAATGAAAGTGGCTGTAATATGTGTCCATCTTAAAGGATACAGAAACTTTACTTCAAAAACTGTCATGTTTTCAGCCCAATCCTATCTGGCTGTTAGGCCAGCGTAGGACAAATGCGCCGGCCCATGACTGTCGCAGAAGCTGCCGTAAGTTGCCATTTTGGGGCAGGAGGTGGGCAGATCAGGCCCGGGAGGGGGGTCAGATCAGCGGCAGTGGCGTACGCCGTATCCTATTCGCCCCAGGCCCATTTCTCCCGACATGGTTTCTCCCGACATTGATTTGTGCCACCAAAATGGCAGGCACAGATCCGAGGATACCTGTTTGGGAGGCTGGGGCTTTACCTCAAGGAGACCTCCAACTCCGCCTACTCTGCTTAGGATCTAGCATTGCCGGTGCCAGTATAGCTGGATCGCTGAGCAGAGTGTAGGATAGGATTGTGCCCTTTATCACTTTTGGATGCCCCCCCCCCAAAAAAAAGGAGGAAGAGAGAGAACATAGAGTTGGAAGGGACCTACAAGACCATCAAATCTAACTCCCTGCCAGTGCAGGTAGTCCAAAACTACAAAATCCCAGGAGATGGCAATCCAGTCTTTGCTTAAGGACCTCCAACAAAGGAGAGTCTACCACCTCATGAGGCAGACTGTTCTACTCCATAACAATTCTTATTGTCAGGACGTTCTTTCTAACATTTAATCAAAACCTCCAAATGCATGTAGTGCTACATTCCTGGCCCTAAAAGCATGCCCAGGAAGAGCGAACTGTCATGACTGAATGAGGGCAACACGGATAGCCAGCCTCCAGCTTGAATGACACAAGTGACCGTGGTAGTGGAGGTTTGTGGCCTCTCTGGGCAGAAACAGGAAAGCCTCCTACCTTGACTACAGCAATTATAGAACTGGTCTACAATTCTACCTTCCTCTCTTGTACTGCACTCCTGCTTGCTCCACAGCTCAATATGCGGCATTCAAAATTACACCAAGTGGGAGTTGCATATGAACTGTAGTTTGCATCAGAGTGCCATTATCTTTGACTTGTGGCACCCTTGACAAAAGGAGCTGGCCACCACTGACGTGTGCCACTTCTTGGCAAGTGAACATAAAAGTGCATGCTCTCTAACACCTATATCTCTGATCAATATATTGAGCAAGGACACGCACCACATGCTACATGGAGCTGACATCTGAAAATCTCTGCCCTAGGCTTAAGTGATGAAAGAGCATTGAAAAACCAAGGTTGGCAGGAGATGGGGAACACCCATCTTTAAAGAGAGGTCTATATTCCTTTTTTCCCTTGACCATATGAAGCAGGTAGACCTGCGTTACAGCACGTTACTGGACCATCTAGCTCAGCATGGCCGATTCTGACAGGCAGTGGTTCTTCAATCTTCAGTCAATCCAGCTTTTTTAAATGAAATGCTTTTTCAGTGGAATTGCTGGAGATTGCAACTGGGATATTCTGCATACAAAGCACATGCTCTACCACAGAACTATGACCCTTAGCTTTAACTTCTTTCTTTCAGGGCAGGTCAACTCATTACAGCCCCTTCCCCCACAGAGAAGTTACCGTATTGGTCTGAGTATAAGACTCACTTTTTTCTCCTAATTTAAGTTTTTAAACTAGGGGTGCGTCTTATAATCAGGCTGTTGCAATTTAATGCCAGTGATTTAATTAATTTTTTTTAATAGCACCAAACTTTAAGGGTGCGTCTTATAATCAGGTGCGTCTTATACTCGGGACAATACGGGTAATTGAAACAACCTCTGCATAACGTCTACAAGACACAGAAGGGCATATTAGGATTGTCATTATTACATGGAGTTTTCATGCCACCACATGGATATCAAGCAACAGCACAGAAACATTTCACATGATAGTGATGAGCTATACCATACATTAATCCACTCTGCGCATTACAGATACTGTGTAGAGCAGGCAGAACATATGGATATTTCAAATGGCTTCCACATGTGCATGGAGGCTGTGGTGAAATTTTTTAGATTTTTCCCTACAGTATTTTCAAACCCTTCTAAGCACCGCAGAGTTTCTGTGACGCCTCGGCATCCTAAAAAAGACTTCCTGCTGCAAGAGCTATTTGTTCAGGGATGTTTCCCTTATACTCTTTGAATTCAGCAACATTGCAGAAAGACCACATGGCACAGCTTACAGACCACTTTGTGGATTGCCTGTCTTTATGACTAATTTTCCCAACAACAACAGACCCTCGCCAGTCCTCCTGCTGGGATTGGTATATGATACCAGATTGCGCATTCAGGCCAACCTAACCAAGTCAAAGTGCTGGTAGGGATGTCTAAGTGATCATAAGCCATCTAACTGGATGGACCCATGACATCATCAACCGTAGTGTTTTTTTTTTAAGGTCATGCACAAGGATGCTTGGTTGGGTGTATTGCCCCTGATCTGTAATTAAAAAGAGCTGCTGCTTTGTGAAAGACATGCCCACTCACTCTGTAAGTGCAGGGACCAGAAGCCTGGGACTCAAATAGGGATACTATTCAGTTAATAGCATCAGGAAATTTGTTATATTTACTGCTTGCATTTTAATTTCCTCGCCAACCTTTGCCAACAACCTCCCCTTTTGTCAGTCCTGTTTGTGTTTTGATATGTGATTTGTGTTGATCCTTTGCATTCCCCTTATGGCTCTGTTCCTTTTAATAAACTTTTAATATTTTTTACTGTTTTACCAGCCTGATCAAAGTTCATTTGGGAGGGAGTGGGTTTGCCAAGCCCCTCAGGTTCCACTCTAGTTTGCTTTCTAAGGGGACCCCCTGGATTTAGCAGCTTTGTGACTCTGGGAGAGTGGCTTTCCCAAGACAGCCTCTTTTTGTCTGGGCTTCCCTGGGCTCAGTGGTACTGAAGAGACTACCAGTCCAATTCCAGTAAATCCCAGAACCATTCTTCTACATGAAAACGAACAAGTTTGTGGCCACAGTGTTTCTCACCAGAAGTCCCTGCCCACAAAGACTTTCCTGCTCACTAGGTCACATAAGGCTCTGGATTGTGCATCCACTTGCCCCAATGTAGCAAATTCCACCAAAATTACTGGCATGTTGTATATAATCTTTACAATGCAATTCCCTCCTCTCTCTCATTTATTTATTTATTTAAACTCAAGACACCTGATATGGTAACATATGGTATGTAGATACTCCAGAGGAGTTGCTCCATTTAATAAGATGACTTAAGATGGAAATAGTGACAAGGGTTGCCTTTTGTATTTTTAACATCCTAGATGTTTATCTGTGGACAGTTTCCCAAAAAATTGCGAGATTACTAAAAATTACAGAATAATTTAATAGGAACAGGATCGTTTATAAGACTGAAACACACTTATTGAGTTCATAGTCATTTATCTTTACTTGGCAGAAAGGCCACATTTGCTTTGGCAACAGTTTTTAAGAAAACATTGAGAATTAGAAGCTAGGAGTGAGGGGCTGGGGAGGGGGATAGAAGGTGTTGGGAAGCTCTGGCTTAGCACTGAAAACTGGGTCTCAGTATGAGTCTGAATTCAACTGACTGTTTTCAGCCTGTTTACCAAGTTTCCTTCTGGGGTTGGCCCACAAAAGGATGGTTGTGCTCTCTTAAAAAGTAGAGTAAGAAACTACCTTCAAGTGAGAATCAAGGGCAAAAATATGCTTTTCTTTCCTAATTGTCAGTATATTAATTTTTCAGAATGAGCAACAAGAATGTGTGAGTGTGTGGCTCTGACAAACAGAGGGTTGTGTTGAAAAAGAGTGTGAATCTCCATCCTTTCCATGTCTAATCAAGGAGCATAAATCATTAGCCACATGTTCTTCATTTCCATCTCATTTCGTCACACTAAAATGGAAATATGCCAGTGAGAGTGAGAGAGAGAGAGAGAGAGAGAACACTTGTCAGTGTTCCCAAACAGGAACCACAGCTGTCCATTAAATACGGTGGCCACTTCCAGCATAAAAATCAATTTTCCTTGCAGTGAGGGATGTGGTGAATAATGACTGAGTTGTTCAAGAAAGCATGACTGATTTGGGATGAAGAATTCTGCCACCTTGACATTTTCACAGCATAATTTATTGCACACAGCATATAAAGCTGTGGCAACCAGGTCTGGTTGCCAGGTTTAATAGCGGTGAGTCGTCTGAAAAGACCACATCACGGCAGCAGATCTTTCCCTTGTAAAACGCACTTGAATTCCTGAGACCTTGCTATGCGGAGTAATATGGCACCCAAGAATGTCCTCAATTGGAGTCTCCTGGCTTTGTTTCTGTTTCTTCGTTTTTGCCTGTGCCAAGAGGAATACATGGAGGTGAGCAGAAGATCTAATAATCCAATGGCCAAAGTATTGCAAAGTCACCACCAGACTGGCAACAAAGGTTCCAGCAGCAGGGACTTGTTGAGACAGCGGAGTCGACTTGTTGAGTGGACGGTTGAGAATGATGATGGTAATAGCCCTTCTACTGACCAAAATGCCTTGAAACCAGAGGTAGACGATGTAGCACAGACTACCTCAAACAGAGTCCAGGTACTCTGAATTAATCTTCTAAAACAGTTTAGAAAGCTATTGAAATGTTGTTTTCCTTTATAAGACAATGAGCACTACTTAGAAAATTGGTTTCTTTAAGATGGTTCTTGATATGTGATTTTCTCTTCTATAGAAATATTCCTTTGATGAACACAGCAAGTAGAGCACCAGTGACATGTCATTTTCTATAAACAGCTTTTTTGAATGCTATCAAATGTTTTAATCTCTAATTTCATTTACTGCATCTGTTGCTACTGTATCTCTAGCAACATAATGTTGAAATCTTATGCATGTTTGCCTACTGAACACAGTGAGATACTTCAGAGTAAGCATGTCTAGGATTGTTCTGTATGGCTACAATTCAGTCAAAAGTTTTCAACCCCTTTGAAATCAATGAGATTGCTTAAATTTTGCTGGATCATCCCATAATGTTTTATAAGAAATGAAAAGTAGAGCAAGTTTATTTTGTATTAGATCAAATGTTCTTTAGGAAGTAGTATGCAAATATTTGAGTCACATAGAACTCTTCAAACAAAACAGATGCTTAATGAAAGACTATAATTTTATGGGATAAAAAATCTCCCCTGTTCAGGATTTTGCAATGCATGAACATCCAATCCTATGTACTTCTACTCAGAAATAAGTGCCACTGAATTCCATGGAACTTACTCCCAGTGTGTATATAGGATTGCAGCCTAAGAGTGGTGTCAAACTGGTAATTTTTTATATGAAATTAGTGTAAATTAATTTAATATGCTCAACTCAATCCACAGTTCTGTTAACATAGAGATTGAGGCATTTTGGTGACATTATTATTAAGCTGGAGTGATTTTAAGATGCTCAAAGTAACTAAAACTGGTATAAATCTACAGAATCCAGTTCAAGTAAGATGTAGGACAGGCTGTTAAAAGGAAGAATAAAAATATATTATTTGGGATAGCTAGATACTGATTCTTTGTAACAAGCTTAAAAAAATGTATTTAGAAAAGTTATAGTCAATTTTAAATAATTCTCAGAGTGGAGAGCAATAAAATACAGTATACAAATACAGTGTAAAGCAACAAAACAACAAGAATAATAACAAACATTTATTATCCAGCAGGAGAGATTAAACTAGACCACTACAGTGATCCTAGCAGTAAAAGTTAAAAGCCTGCCTAAAAAAAGTAAGCCTTAATGGCACACCTGAAATGGACCAATCTCTGTAGTTCTCCAAACTAGGGAGTTCTATCAATGTGCAGTTATTACTGAAAAAATTATCCTGTTGAAGCTAGTCTTGCTTCTGATGGAAGGGTGACTTGCAAAAAAAAAAAAAAAAAGGTACTGGACCTCAATGAGGAGGGAGCTACAAAAGAGCAGGGAGGTACAATACTACAGAATTAGGGCCCAATCCTATCCAACTTTCCAGTGCTGATGCAGCCATGCCAACTGGGCATCCGCTGTATCCTGCAGTGGGGGGCAGTCACAGAAGCCTCCTCAAGGTAAGGCAGCTGCATTGGCACTGGAAAGTTGGATAGGATTGGGCCCTTAATCTGATATATAATGTCAGTCATTCAACTTTTCCTGTTTGCTCAGGACCTGTATTAAATTGAGGCATAGACTAAGCTTCAGATTAAAACTAATTTTACAGCCCAATCCTATGCCATCCTCCGCCGGTGGTACTGGGCTCCACGCTGTCATCATTTAGGCTGGCCGCGCAAACATACACAGGATTGTGCCGGGAGTTATGTATTTGAAATTCACCATGAAGAAAAAGCCCTGAGATTTAGACTAGACAAGGAAAATGGTGGGTTGGTAAAGGACTAAGCATATCCACTGCTTCTCAGTTCCAAACAGCCCCCTCCAGATTCAGTGTTTCCTTTTCAAAAAAGGTCATTTTTTTTCAACAACCCCAATCCACCCTGGATCCTCCCCCAAATCTACTCCGCCTCCACGTTACCTAAAACAGCACAGGATGGTGGAGGTTCTGCAGGCTGGTGGCACCCACACGCGGCTTCTGGTAGTCTGTGCTGGCATGCCCAGCCCGCAGAACTGCACAGCAGCTTTCACTTTGTCACTCTGGGACTTACGGTGGCAGATTGCGAGATCCATCACCATAAGGCCCAGAAAGATTTGGGCTGATAGACACACAAGCAGCGCTAGTGCCAAAGCAACATCAGTCCAACATTCCAGGATCCTTCTGCTAGACAGAAACCTCTTAGCAATTTTTTTCTCAGGCAGCTCCAAAACTCAAATCTCTTATTCTCTCTCTGGCCCAAATCAAGCTGTTCTGTTTGAGCTCTCTTGTTGCACATACCAGATGTGAATTGCGGTACTTCCACTGTAAATTTTAGATAAAGGCCATGGACCATTCCAATGAGCCATTAATTTTCATTAAAGAAGAAACAATTGTTCACCATCAACTAGTGAACTACAGAAGAACCAAGAAAGATGGGGCTCTCTTCATTTGGCGCAACATGTTAGTATGGCAGTAACAATATAAACTCAGAATTTTACAGAGACCCATTTCTTATTCAACACGTGCATGTATGGCAGCAGAGGAGATGCACTCTATCGACTGGTTTGTTTTTCACACTGTTTGCAGACTACACAGAGTGGACCTCAAAGCACCCCAGAATGTGGCTGCCGGGGGGATTTTGGATTTCGAGGTTATCAAGGCCCCCCTGGGCCCCCAGGGCCTGCTGGAATGCCAGGTAAAAAACTATTTCCTGTTTCATAATTATTAATGCTGGCTGGTCCCTGAAGCCATTCTGTTTAAAAGAAAAGCTACGGATTCAATCTGAAGCAAATCCCTACCAAGTTCTGCCCAGCCTCTCATGACACCCATATTAACCTACCTGGGCACTGAGATCTGCCTTAGAGGCCCAGCTGTGCATTCCCCCTCCATTTCAAGTGCATCAAGAGGGGACTTGTGAGATGGCCTTTTCTGGGCTGGTCTGTGGAATGTTAGCCAAACTGACTTTATCATTAGCATGCGCATCACTGTAGCGTGGCGGGCCACCTGGGGGTGATGCGCGGAAAGGGTGACATGCGCGCACCCCCGCGCGTCGCCCCCATCTGCGCAGAGGCTCCGAGGCCGGAAGAAGGCCTCGGAGCATCCGCCCTGTCCGGGTCCTTCTGAGACGGCCTGATGCGTCGACGTGTTATTTATTAGCTTTTTTGCGCATGCGCAGACCGTTTCTGAAGCCAAAAGGGCAACCCGTGCCTTCAGAAACGGTCTGCGCATGCACGAAAAGCTAATAAAAAACGCGTTGACGCATCGGGCCTTCTCAGAAGGACCCAGACCGCCGGATGGGGCGGTCGCTCTTAGACCATCGGGCCTTCTCAAGAGGCCCCGGACCGGGCAGTCGCTCTTAGAGCCGGTGGTAAGCGTCACCCTAGGGAAGGGGTGACACGCGACCCCCGCTCCAGGGTGACGCACCCCCTAGCGACGTGGGTGATCATTAGGGGAATAGCTTAAATATGGCAATTTGGTATATACAGGGATTTTTAGACCAGCTATACCAGAGTTGGGCTTCCAGAGTTCAGTTTAAATAATATTGAGGACACACGTAGCTACTTTCCAATATTTACTAGATAGTTAGTCAGATTCATACAAAAATATAATCATACACATCATACAGAGAACTAGGAAACTTAGATAGAACAGAGAATTAGCAGGTTTCCTTGATTTATAACATGGGTGATATTTACCTATCCTGGAGAGTTGTCCTGGGATTGCAGTACTGGGTGTATTAATAGAGAAAGAGCAAGGGGGGGGTGCAAGAGGGAGGGAGGCAGAAAGAGCAGGATGGAGCACAGAGCCATTTTGGAACCAGTGTTCCAAAACGCGCGCGAGAGAGACTGGCAGGCTGTCTCTACTTTTTATAGGGCCAAACATATCCTGGGGGCACACAGAGCACATGGTGGAAGAAGAGGCGGAGGATACCCTAGGCACCTGGGAGAAAATGGGAGGAGGGGGAAATGGGAGGAAACAATAGGAAGGTGGGAGGGGGTGATATCAGGGATTAGCATATCAGTGAGGAGGGGGGGAATGCAGAGTAGAGTTTGTGAGAGCTTCTTGGACACATGGTGAAATGGAGGCTGCTGCTCAGGGTTTCTTTCCCTCTTCAAAAAGCCTCATGGCAACAAACATTTTCAAAGTCTCTTGCCAACAGTTCTCATTTCAACAGGACACTGGGTAACAGGAATGTCCTCCTAGAGAGGTTTGTCTGGTGCCAAGCCTGCGTTCATCTCGGCAGCAGGTGAAGACCTTTTTGTCATCCAGGCTTTTTCTAGTATGTTGTGTTACTGGCTTTGTATTTTTTTATGCTGCTGTTCTGCTTTTATTATAAGGGGTTTTGTTTATTATTATTGATTTTTCTAATTTTTGTGGGCCACTCTGAGAGGTTGCTTGAAACAGAAGATACAGTATATAAAACGCAGTTGGAAGATTCATTGGAAGTGATTCAATGGAAGTGGCCATTGTCCCTGTTCCTTTCCCTCCCTGTCCTCTGGGTTCATTCCCTCAGTCTCTCAGCAGATGTCGAATGGATGGGAAAGTTGGCCAGAGAGCTCCAGATTGCAGTGTCCGCATGTTAAGAGCCACATTGGTCTGGCTTGGGAGCTGTCCTTATGCAACAGGGTGTGTTTGCACAATATACAATTAGTAGCAACCAGTTTCTTTGGTTGGGTCAGGCAATTATTCTGTCTCATTTCTGCAAGCTATTGCCAGCAACAGTGGTTGCTATATTCTTATAGCAAAGCAGATTTTATTTAAACTCTCTGGTGGTATTCTGGTGATAAAAAATTTCCAGTAATAAAAGTATGGCATACTCAGCTCCATAGTGCTTCTATAAGCAGCTTTACTTGGCAAAAAATTGTAAATTACACGATTCCTTTGGCCTAAGCTCACAGTGATGAATAGAGTTTATTATGGGAATCAACCACCAACCTTTCATTCCAGAAACGTTCTGTGTAAGATTTCAGTCATAAGCACAGAAATGTCCCATAAGATAATTGATACAAGAACACTTTTAAAAAGCTAACTGAAGCCAGAGAGATACCTTTTTCCTATGTAAACTCTTTTGAGAGAACACTTTTTGTGTTGAAAAGCGGTATAAATATCCACAGCCCAATCCTGTCCAGGAATTTGTGGAAGCAAAACCACGCTGTGCCAGATCCTGGATAGGATCAGGACATCACCAGCACAGCGGGAGGCTGCCCCGGGGGAAAGGGATGTTTGTCCCTTTCTCCCAGGTAATTCCACAGCCACCCCTATGGGTCCCCTTGGATGTGTGCTGGCAAAATGGACAGCGTAAATCCAAGGCGCTGATCCAAGGCGCGGAGATAGGATCTGGCAGATCATGCTGCCGAGGATTCCTCCCCCCTCCTGGGCCTGCTGGGCCAATTTCCCCTCCCGTTCCACCCCGCCGCAAAACATTATTTATTTATTTAATTTTTATTGAATGAATTATTTTACTTACTTGTCCTGCCGCCGCCATTCACGTCGTCTTCTTCGCGGTGGCCACTGCCGCCGCCATTGCTGCCATCTTTGTCTTCTTTGCGGCCGCGGTCGCCATTGCCAAAATCTTTGCAGCCATAGCCCAGCCGCCACCACCATTGCCAAAGTCTTCACGGCCGCAGTCTGGCCGCCGCCACCGTTGCCTTCGTCGCCATGGTTGTCATAGTCTTCTTCACGGTGGCGGCACTCTGGAGCCTGGCCAGCTGCATTCGAACCGGCCAGGACTCCTGCTGGCCCCCAAACCTCCGTCGCCACCGCTTTTCAAATGCGCCTTTTTTCTGGCAGCACCATCTTGGATCTCGCGAAATCTTGCAAGATTCAAGATGGTGGCACCAAAATCTCGTGAAGGCCTCATGTGCTCTCTCGAGATTTGGACACCGCCATCTTGGATCTTGCAAGATTTTGCGAGATCCAAAATGGTGCCGCTGGAAAAAAGTAAGTTTTTTTAATTTTAAAGCAGCGGTGGCGGAGGCTTCCACCGGCCCGGAAAGCCCAGGACCGACCATGGACCGGAGCCCGGAACCTGGAACGGTCCCAGATATTCTGGGAAGGATGGTAAGCCTATCCATAAGGCTTCCTGGGCCACACCCTCCGGGCTTGTCTCTCCTTCCCCCAGGTCTCAGAGCTACGACGGGGAGGGGGTTGACAGCACCCTACTACTACTACTACTACTACTACTACTACTACTACTACTACTACTACTACTACTACTACTACTACTACTACTACTACTACTACTACTACTACTACAGTGCTACTGCTACTACTCAGCCTCTGGGCTTTCTCCAGTCTCCCAGGGCTCTGGAGTCTCTCTCACAGAAAGCCTCCTGCCGTCAGCCAGCCCTTTCTCATCCCTGGCCCACTACTTATATTCTCCTGGTCTTGGCTGGTCCCTCCTCCCCTTCCTGGTTCCACCCTCCCTGCCTGGTTGCCTTCTGAGTCCTAAACCTCCTCTTCTGGGGGATGGGAAGGCTCCTGCAGGGTACGTGTGTAGGGTGGGGAGGCTCCTGAAGATACTTGCAGCATGGGCAGGTGCACTCTGCCCAACTGGCCAATAGCCCACACCCTGCCCAGCTGAGGCCTTCCCAGCCTCTCCAGGCATGCACCTGACCCTAGGCCTGCTGCTCCCTGCAGCTGGTAAGTCCAGCCCCGGACAGTTATTATAATATATTTAGTAATACAGTTTTATCTCTTGTAATACCACCGGTAGATGGCTACTTGGGTTTTATTCACCCTGTTGATATTGATCTTATTTGTGGCTATCTATTCTCTTTCCCTCAGGCCCTAAAATGTGCCATTCCAATAAGACTGTCTCTTTTTATGTGTCCTACCTACATTTTAAGGCCAGTGGGTGGCGCAGCGGGTTAAACCGCTGAACCATAAGCTGTCGATCGAAAGGTCGGCAGTTCGATTCCCGTGACGGGGTGAGCGCTCGTTGCTTGGCCAGCTCCTGCTAACCTAGCAGTTCCAAAGCATGTCAATGCGAGTAGATAAATAGGTACCGCTTGCGGGAAGGTAAACAGCGCTCCGTGTTCCAGCCGCATGCTACGCGCTGCGGCAAGGAGAGTCATGCCGGCCACATGACCACGGAGGCGTCTTCGGACAACGCTGGCTCTTCGGATTTGAAATGGGGATGAGCATCACACCCTAGAGTCGGACACGACTGGACTTAATTGTCAGGGGTCACCTTTACCTACATTTTAACTTCTTAGAAAGTTAAAACAGGTCTATTGTGCACGTATATCTTGCAGTCCTCAACCTACTAATTTCTGTTGGATTTGCAAACTGAGGAAGATTACAGTCAAATAATTTATTCTAGACAAGAGTAGAAAACGAAGTTGAGGAGGCTAGCCCATTATCTAAGCAAGTCTTTTGACCATGAGCTTTAAAACTGAGCAAACAAATCATTGATCCTTTTAAAGGAAACCATGGAAACAATGGAAATAATGGAGCCCCTGGTACTGAAGGATCAAAAGGTGATAAAGGAGACAAGGGGGACATAGGACTAAGAGGAGAGCGGGGCCACCACGGACCAAAAGGAGAGAAAGGCTACCCTGGCATTCCACCAGAACTTCAGGTAAAAATACACTTTTTATCACAGTTTTCATAATGGATGGATCCCCTCTACAAAATCAGTAATTAGTTGAGATACCATATAATTTTATATTAAATGAATATGCAAATCCATAATTTATGCCACCCTATTCTCTGGTCAGCAGTTTGCACGATAAGATGTATGGTTTGGTGCACAACCAGACTTTTTCATGGGTGGTCAAGATCTATAATAATTGGTGGATTTTCTACCATGAGAAATGTCACTCTTATGGAATACATGCACTTTGGCAGAGCTGAGTAATTACGGTAAATAGAAAAGAGACGTTACAGGGAAATGTGGAGTCTCTCTCACACATACATTTTGAAAACAAGTAAAATTGGGCAAAACTTTTACCGTACCATAACAAGGGGCCAAACTAATTACTTTATAGGTCAGGTCATCTCTCTTTAAGGAAACAGGAAAATCAATTTCAATCTCTGTTGGTTTTTAGAGCCAGTGTGTTACACAATTACTGGTCTGACCCAGGTTCAAATCTCTTCTCAGCCACCAAACTCAGTAGCAGACCCATCCTACCCAAATCCCTTCGCTGATGCAGCCGCACCAATGGAGCACATGCTGTATCCACAGGAGGGGGGGGCAATTGGAAAGGTCACCTCGGGGTAAGTGAACGCTTGTTCATTTACCCCGGGGAAAGCCTCCACCGCCGCCATGGAACTCCTCGGTGTTGGAATTCCCTTAGGGGGGTAGCTATTAGTCGCTCCGTTCCCCTCTCCTTTACTCTGTCTTACTCCCCACCCACGTGGCAGACTTGCTTAGCTTTACTTGGCTAGAGAAAACACACTAGGCATAGTTGATTGAAGTTGCAAAAAAAAAGTTTACTTACAGTTTTCATTCATATCTACAATGTCTGATTCACATCAGAGGATACACTAAACTTGAAAGGACAGAACCCTCCTAAAGCTAGGGCTCTCTGCGTGGAGACATGCTGGAAAGATGGCGCTGGGCTGCAGGAGGGCAGCTTGCCACGTCTTCCCTGGTCAGTTGTCAGATGCAGAAGAGAGTGAGAGAAAGGTGAAGAAGAAGGAAACTGGGTTTGGGGCCACGCCCCTTCCTTAAGACAATGAGGGGTCAAAGACAAGAGGGTCTACCTAGGTACTTAGGTGATCAACCAACACACACACACCCTCCAGTGTCCAGCATACGGAAGTTGCCCAATTTCCCAACACTCGGATCTACGCCTGCTGTTTAGCAGGCGTAAATCCAAGATGGGTAACAGCAGCGGATGGGTAAGGACAGACAGGGTTAGATATTGGCGCACGATATCCCGCCGATGTCGCATCTACCTTTGCGGAATTGTGTTCCACTGTTGTAAAGCGCTCTGTGTGCCAGCCCAAGCCATGATAGGATTGGGTCATTGGTGACATTGGACATAGTATAGGGTTGTTGTGAGGCTAAAATGAGAGCGGAGAGGATCATGTATGCTGCCCTGGTAGAGGAAAGGTGGGGTATAAATAAATATTTTTTAAAAACAGATTTGCTCAAAGTTATTCAGAAATAGCACTGGTAAGATAAGACTAATTACAATTAGGACCTGCTCGGCCGTGCCGGAGGCCGGAAAAATGGGTAAATTGTTCCCCTTAGCTCTCCCTAACTTTCTTCACAGTCGCCGCCATGTTGGATGTCCTGAAATCTCGCAAGATCCAAGATCGCGACGTGAGATTTGGGAGCCGCGATCTTGGATCTCATGAGATTTCGGGAGATCCAACATGGCGCCGGCTGTGAAGAAAGGTAGGGAGAGCTACGGGGGACAATTTACCCGTTTTTCCGGCCTGCGGCGCGGTGCGAGCGGGTCCTCCGGCTCGTGCCGCAAGCCGGAGGGAAAGGCTACAGCCCTGCTGATTCAGCAGGGCCATAGCTTTCCCTCCGGCTTGCGGTGCGAGCCGGAGGACCCGCTCGGCCGTGCCGCAGGCCAGAAAAAAACACTTTTCGCCCATTTTTCCGTTGCCCGTTATCAGCTGCTGATCGCAGCAGCTGATAACAGGGAGCATCTCGCGTACCCCCAACCTGCAGTCCGCGTACCCCTAGGGGTACGCGTACCACAGGTTGCGAACCGCTGCATTAAAGTATATCAAGTTACATACATATGGGCAGTGTGATGTGCATCTTGATAATTAACACTTGTAACTTATTACATATTTATTAATTTAAAACATTTCTATCCTGTCTTTCTCTTCTCATAAGGGAGGTGTTGCAGGAGGCTCACAACATATTTATTTATAGGTTTATACCCCTCTTTTTGATCAAAATGATCAGCAGGGGGGTTTATAATGACAATCCAAAAACAACCCAGGAGCCCTTTTGTCTTATGTCTCCACTTGCTTTTCCAGTTCCAAGATAACTGGCTCTTTTTCAGGCAGGGAGGAGGAGACAAGCTCCCTGCAGCTTCTCCATTCTCTGGCACGTCTGCGACGCTTTAGAGCGGTGGAGCGCGTGCTCTGCCGCTATAAACTTAGTGAGGATTGCACCATAAGAGAAAGTTATTTCATTGGAAATGTTCAGTTGTCGACATGGGACTAGATGCTGAAACTTCTCCCAGGACCTGACACAGTCACCAGTGTTTCTTGTGTTAGAACAAATTTTCAAACCAAGCTATTTACTTTTCAGACATATGTTACCATGCTTAACTTTTCACATAGGAATAGTTCTTATTTAAATCAATGAGGCTTTTGTCACTGGAGTTTGCCGAGAGCTGGCCTGGGCCCTAAACGCACATCTAGGTAATTAAAGGAAATATTCCCAACATTAAGTACGAAAAAAGCCTATATGCAATGGACTGCTTCCAACCATGTCTTCCTATCTGTTTTTTTCCTGCTTGGTAGCTACAGTTTAAACACAAGCTATATTTGTATAGGTTGCATTCATGGCTTCAATGGCAACCCACTTCAGTAATCAGAACAGTGGAATAATCTTCAGTAGCGTTGAAACCAACATAGGAAATTTTTTTGATGTCATGACTGGTCGATTTGGTGCCCCGGTGAACGGTAAGTATAAAGCATAACAGATTCTATAGAGGTGTGAGTCACACTTGTAATGTTGGCTTCATTAAGGTTTCAATCATACGCACATTTTGTAAGAAAGGGGTTCTCTCATAGTGAGTCTTTCTTCTGACTAAATATGCATTAGATTGGGCTGGGTATGTGCTATGTATTCTCTGCAAAATAAAACAAAAAAACAACTTAAAGGCAACCCAAATTCTGAACTCATAAATAGTATAAAATGTGCGTACATTCACTTAATTTTGACATTTCAATTGAAAGATTTGAATTTTCTTGGAATTCAGACCATTAGAAAAAAAGAGGACAAAGAGAAATTATAATGCAGAGAATCGAGACTAGTAGTGGACACATGCATAAACCCTTTTATACATCAGTTTTAGATGGGGCAATGACTTGTGGGAGAGGTCACTAAGGTGACCTCCTACACTGAGGTCAGCGGCACTGTTGGTGCGATTCTAATCCTCTAAAACTAACAAATGTTTTGCCACTACTTTCCGTAGGGTGCAAACTACGCTTTATATGTTTTGTTTTGTTAAATCTATTGATTTAGTTGGGTTATGGTTTGAACTGAAAACTGAAGGGAGGGAGAAAGGAGGGTCTTACAGGAATTTCAGCAAAGGAATGTTCTTTGCTCCTCTAGGTTGTATGAAAATTTTAATAAATAAAATGATTTTTCAGGTGTATATTTCTTCACCTTCAATATGATGAAACATGAGGATGTGGAGGAAGTGTATGTTTACTTAATGCACAACGGCAATACCGTTTTCAGCTTATATAGGTGCGTTGATTGGCTTTTGTAGCCTTTGTCAATTTCCAAGCCTTTGGGGGGGGAGGGGGGACATGGCAAGTTTGCACTTAAGTGGGTTTTACTGTATTATCTTTAAATAAGCCTGAGGCTGGAACTACAGATTATTGGCCAACTCACGGTGGCAAACACACAACCTCTTGCTTCAGTCCTGCAACTGAAGCAACAGCACCTGAAAGGGTGATCTGTGGGGAGGAAGGAGCGGGGGGGGGGGGAGGGACGGGGGGGGTAGGAGGAGAAAAACGGATGCTTAACTCCTACCCACCATTTTTCACATGCAAATATACTCCTCAGACAGAAGTTCCAGGTCCCTATTTCTATTGAGGGGGTGCATTTGTTCAAAACAACAAATGTGCAGAATTTTAGGAACGAAAAGTTTAAGATGTTTGCTTGATCTTTTGTAAAATTACCATTGTTTTTATAGCTATGAATCAAAAGGAAAAACTGACTCATCAAGCAACACTGCAGTGCTTAAACTTGCCAAGGGAGATGAAGTGTGGCTGCGAATGGGCAATGGGGCACTGCATGGAGATCATCAACGCTTTTCTACTTTTGCAGGGTTTCTCCTTTTTGAAACCAAGTAGCTAAAAAGTTTGTTTTAAAGGCAGATATTGCTGTTTGTTTCTCTGTTCTGTAGAACAGCACGGTCCTTCAGTATTTAAGGAAGTTAGACATGAATCGATATATGTTATTTGGGATCACACTGCCTTGCTATAGTTCTATAATATCTTACTACTGTACTAGTCATTGGGTAGTTACTGAAATACTGTACAAGTCAGATAATCTGACGTGATGATTACAGCCTTCGGTCCTACTTCAGAGATCTCTTATGCAACTACAACCTGACACATGGACTTGCTGCATATACAGACTACATTATGCATGTAGATCTGCTTCCTTCTTGAAATGGATGGGCAAATCAATGAGTGCAGAGCTTCATGTGTGCTTTGGACCTCCCATATCATTCAAAAATTCAGATGAATCCACACCCACTCTGCACATTCAGCATGGAAAATCACATATGGAATTTCCTTCTGTAAAGTCCCTGCTGGACTGGAGCAAACGTATTCAGCACTGGGGTTAAAGTTAGAAACTTGTCTTTTAAATGTTAGTTATATACTTTTATCTTGTGGTTCTGCATATCAACCATCTGAATAGGCTGGACAATTTCCTGAATTCACAGAATCATAGAATTGTGAAATTGATTGCTAGCCTGTGTGCAACTGTATTATTTTTAGGAAAAATAATAGGTTGATGTTGTTGTTTTCCCTTTTTGTATTAATCATTGATAAAGTCTTGATTTTACTTTTCTGACTTATCTACAACTAGGTTAAGTTGAACGCACTGGCCTCTGATACGGTTCTCTTGAAATGATTATATCTAAATGGGTTTATACTCAAATACTTCAACTTAACAGAGTTGTGGAAATGGAATATCACTTTTTAAATGTAGACTTTGTTGAGACTGTAGCAAAGTTAAAAACTTTGAAGTACGGTACATTAGCAAAATTTTGGAATGTTTTAAAAAGCCCAGAATGAACCTGTCAGTATTTCCTTTGAATAGTATTCTGACCTCTTTAAAATATGAAAAAAAATTGTGTTCGTTGACATGATCACATTTGTTAAGGATTTACCGGTACTTATTTTTAAACTGAACATTTATTAATTAAAGACCATTTTGAATAAATGTCTTTTGAGTAGTATTAGCAGAAGTGCACGCCAGAAATCAATTAAGAAGATCCAATATTGTGGCTGCCCCTCTGCCCTCAGGTCTACATCATAAGGAGTGGGATAAGACATCTGCCTGTTTTGGAGGGCTTCAAGAGAAGAAAGTCTGTGTGAGGGGGACAAAAGACCTGGGCAGACAAACCACCACCAAGAGAGAAGGGAGTGCTGTTTAGGTGTTTGTTTTCTGTTAACGCGCAGAAGATGCGTATTCCCTCCCCAAGTCTATAAGAGTGTCTCTTTGGTACAGATCCTCGCTGTCTGAGTTTTTTGCTCCCTTCCCACAGAGTCTCTTCGAAGGTAAACTTGAGGAGGAGGGGTGCCAAACCTTGAGGGGGCAGCCCCACTGGGCTATCAGCTGCCCCCAAAGCCCAAGGATTCCACCTTAGTCCCATGGGAGGAAGAACATCAGGAGTCTTCCTGAGGCCCCTCTGACAGTGGGGGTCAGTCCCACCTTGGCAGCCTACTAAATAGCGATGGGAAAGATTATCCCCTGGGTACCTTCACACCTGGCTGGGTTTGGGGCTTTTGCTATCCCCCCCCCCCCAATCTGCCTGGGACTACAATCCTATATTCAATTACCTGGGAGTAGGTCCCATTGAAATAAACAGAACTTACTGGTACTTCTAAGTGGACATGCATAGGATTGTGCTGTAAAGCTGAAATTAAATCCTGATAAGACAGAGGTTCTGTTGGTCCAGAAGTCTACGACTCAGGTACTGGATCATCGTCCTGCTCTGAATGGGGTTGTACTCCCTCTGAAGGAGCAGGTCCGCAGCTTGGGGGTTCTCCTGGATGCGCAGCTGCTCCTGGATTCCCAGGTGGCGGCTGTGGCCAGGGGGGCTTTTGCCCAGCTTCGGCTGGTGCGCCAGCTGCGACCGTACCTGGATCGTGCAGACCTGGCCACGGTGACCCATGCCCTAGTGACATCTAGACTAGATTACTGCAATGCGCTCTACGTGGGGCTGCCTTTGAAGACTGTTCGGAAACTGCAACTAGTGCAGAATGCGGCGGCCCGGGTGGTTGCTGGGGCCTGTCGGTTCGACTCAGTCGGACCGTTGCTTCAGCGGCTACACTGGCTGCCGGTTCGTTTCCAGGCACAATTCAAAGTGCTAGTTTTGACTTTTAAAGCCCTTTACGGCTCGGGTCCAGGGTATTTGAGGGACCGCCTCCTTCCTTATAATCCGACCCGTACTCTGAGGTCATCAGGGGGGGCCCTGTTGACCGTGCCGCCACTGACGGAGGTGAGGGGGATGGCGGCGCGGAATAGGGCCTTCTCGGCAGTGGCGCCCCAATTATGGAATTCCCTCCCCCTGGAATTAAGAACGGCTCCCTCCTTAGAGACCTTTCGGCGGGGCCTCAAGACATTTTTATTTAGATCAGCATTTGATGTCTGACATGGTGGGCTGGCTTTTTAACAAATTGCTTTTAACAAATGTGGATGACCCACTGGGGCTGTTTGTTTTAATTGTTTTAATTGTTTTTAATTATTTTAATTCTTGATTTTAAATGTATTTATGTATTTTAATATTTTTGTTGTAAGCCGCCTTGGTTGCCCTGGTGGGAGAAAGGCGGGGTAAAAATTCTATAAATAAATAAAATAAATAAATAAAGCTACAATCCTATGCTCACTTACCTAGAAGTAAGTCCCATTGAACTCAATAGCCCTTGCTTCTGAGTAGACATGTATAGAATTGCACTGCTAGTCTCCTAAAACAACTGGGGCTGCTGGAGACTGACGGAGCTACTACATGGCCCTAGGTTCTAGCATTCCCTGCCCAGAACATTCAGCTTTAAGTAAGACATACATGAAAAATCAAAATGAGGCTGATGGAAACTTGCTAAATTATTGCACTTTTTTCTGCACTGCAATAAAAGGATCAAGACTACAGACAGAAAGCAGGTAGGTACAATATAAGAATCAAGCAAAATGACAAAGGAATAAATAGAAATTACCTAATAGTTCTATAAAGCAAGACAACAGGTAGCTATGGAAACAAACATTCAAACATGATGCTCTTCCTTTCTGTTGTTGCCCACACAGCACTAGGAATAATTAGTGCATATGCAGAGGGCTAAACAAAACAGTTCCAGCATAGGCCACACTGTTTTAACTTCTGGGTCCTAAACCTCCTCTTTCCGGGAGGAGGTCATATCATGTCATGTCAATTCTCCCTTTTTCAAGGCCTCTGCCCTTCATGGAAGGCAATACATCTGTTTCCAGAAAATCCTATTCTTCCTTTCACCATTAAACCATCCCTCTCTTCCCTGCACTCTCTTGCCTTCAAGGAAAACCCTGTACCTCCACCCCTAGAGCTGGGGCTTCTCCACCGCTCCAAAGTGTCACAAACGTGTCATAAAGCACATTTGTGACGACGTGGGCATAAGGGCCGCCGGCGCGGAGGCCAACAACCCTCACTCTGCCGCCCTCCAGACCCCGGTCAGTGCAGGGGCGGAAGGCGGGCAGGGGCAGCCGGGGGGTTGCCCATTGGCCGGTCCGGGAGGGGGTGGGGATATTGGCAGCGCGCTCCACCAATATCCTCTGCCCATTCCCAGTCCAGTTCGGCCTTACTCCGCCTCCCTGAATGTACGCCAGGTCTGGACCTGGCGTACATCCGAGGAGGCACATAGACCCCCGACTAGCTTACACCTGGGGAAGGGGACAAACATCCCCTTCTCCTGAGGTGCTCCCAGGCTCGCCAGAGGCAGCCCAGGACAGCCATAGGATACAGCGGCTGGTCCTTTAGGTTGGCCACGTATAGTTAGGCAGGATTGCACTGTTATAAATTCATAAGGCTCACTATATCATTTGTTAGCACATAATATGCTTAAGTTGCTTACTGCATTCCCTGTTATTACATTTCTTTCATGTTAAAATGATACCAGCTACATTCTAAATGTAATCGTACTTTAATCCACCAAGTGTATAAAGAAAAAGACCACAAAAGATATGACTGTTTAAAACACACACACAATCAATTCATATGTTGATCTGCCATCTGGAGGAGAGTATCTGTATATAAAATAATCCAAAACTAATGAAACACCAGATATGCAAATGCTCCAGTCTCCCTGCCTTTAATTAGCTCTAGCCTAAAAATATAAAGAGAGCTTTGTTGCTCTTACCTTTCTGGATCTGCACAGCTGGATCTGCACAGAATACTTCAAAATATCATAAAATAGCTGATTAGGCCCAGGAACTATAAGATGGAAGATTTCCAGCCTGGTGGTGCAAAATGCAAATGTAGGAGACAAAAATAAGTTCCCTCCAATTTTCACTTATCTCTGTTTTTTGTCCAAATCCATCAAAGAAAACAAAACTGTATTTCCCCCAATTATTATTGCTTATTATCCACACAAACATCCTCCACGCTTGGGGGTGGGGCCTATGGGAAGCCTGCTGCATATGAGGTATAACTTATTATTGGGGGAGTAGTGAGCACAGGGAGAACAACTTCCTCTGCCCTGAGTTCAAGTGAAGTCACTACAATAGTGTTTCTCAAGCTTCTGATAGCAGAGACATGCAATTTCTCTGAATTGAAGCTGGAGGCAAACTTCACTCTTGCACCTGATACGTTTCCTGGGAACATTCCAGTTCCTCAACATATAACACACCCAGCAGGAAACTATGGCTCAAACTGAACTTGCACTTATTCTGTGGAAAATGCATCCATGAGTCACACCAGTGGGTTTCAACTCATGTGGGATCTGTGACCATGCGTTGTTCACCACAATCCAGGGTTTTTTTTCGTGGCGGAAGCCAAGCCAGTCCCTCCTCCTGTGCTGCCAATCATCCCTCAGCAGACTTCCTGGGTCTTCCAGCAACACTAACCTGCCAAAAAGGAAGGGTTTCCCTCTGAGGATTTGCCCTTCTCAGGGCAGGATACTTCCTGGTTTGGGCTGCACTGCAATTCCCCATCCCAACTTTCTCAGGAGACTCCCCCCCCCCCCGCACACACACACTTTCTGCATTTCTGCTCTTCAAGCAAGAAAGCAGGGGCCCTGTGGCTGCATCCTAGCATCAATAAATATTCATTTTGTTTTACTGATTGGGTGGTCTCCCACCCAAGGCAACTTTCAAAACCAGGGAAGCTCAATTACCCCAACACAATTCATTCACACCCGGTGGAGGCGTGTCAAGCATGCCTCTGCCTCAACCCCCAAGTTCTGGGAGAGGCAACAAGAATGGGGGGGCCTTCTCAGTGGAGCACATGTCCCAAGGAAGCAAAGTGTCATGAAAACCACACATTCCACATGCAATAATTTCACAGAATTTTCTTTGTGTGTTGGAAAATCAAGTCCCGCAACCACCTGGGGCACATCTATTCTGCGTGGGTCAGCATGCGTAACAACTTGCCCTTCCAGGGCAGTGCACCTCCAGGCCCCTCCTTTTCCAAACCCTGTAGTGTAGTAGCTGGTCCAAGGTTGGAATCTTTTCTCACCAAACCATTTCTATCTTTTCATAAGTACAGTCAGGATCCCCCAGATGGGGAATCCCCTTTTCTAAAAATTTGGGACTATTTCATTGGTAGAAGACTGAACCTCACCAAACTTTGACTTGGGATAACAGAAACCCAAACGTTCATTGTCAGACCCACACACGAGGCCATGGCAAATTGAGTAGACAAAGACCACCCTCAAAACCATTAGGTGGATGGTGGGGTGAAATGGGAAAATACATTCTTGAATCACATCAACTCCCCCCCAAAAAACATGCCACAATTTACTTTTTATTTTTTTAAAAAAACTTACATCCCAAGAAGATGCTCCAATCCAAGTATTTACATAAATAAATTCGTCCAAAATCACCCATTGGACAAATTCCCAAACGTACAATGTTCCCCCTGGTAACTGGTATGTTGATGTATGGACAATTCTTCTATGCATGGCCCAATGCTTACTGGCACTGCCCAGGATGAGCAACCTTTCAAGATACATTTTGAAAACAGGGCCTTTTCTGTAGTGGTGCCGCAATTATGGCAAGCACCTCTTGAGAAAGTCCATCAGGGGCCTCCATACTAAACCTCCAAAAGTGGCTTTTAGTTGAACAGTATTTGCTGCTGTTTTATTATTTTGGCTGCTATGGTTGAATGTTAGCTATACTACTGACTTTTTTTTTCTTGTTTACTGTTTCTTTTAAGTTTGGGAATTCTTACCTTTGAATCTGAAAAGCCATTCTGTGTAAAACTTTTTGGGGTGGGTGGGATATAAATACAGCATATTAAATTAAAATATAACCCCCTAATGAATGCATAAAGAAAGCCAGGTATCACTTTGCATCCAAGTAGTGATAATACCCCATAGTGTCCTCCTGAACCTCACTGTTGCTCTCAATCTATACTGAGGAATAGGATTGAGGCAGAAAGACCAAAGGAAAGCATGGGTGCACAGAAGTGGGTTGCAGCATAGTGTGTAAAACAGTAGAATGTATTCTCCCATCTTTGCACTGTGTCAGTGAAGATTCAACTTTCAAATGTCCATGCTTTTTGTGCATGAGTAAGTTTGAAGGCACCTTAACCCCTGTCTTAAATGAGGGTGGGTTGTTGTTTTTACCCTACAAGGTATTTTAGAGTTGCCTATTGTAAGACAAATAATACCCTCCTCAATACTAGCAAAAGTTAAGACTCTAGGACTGCAATCCTACACACACGCTTACCTGGGAGAAAGTCCCACTGCATACAGTACTTTGGGACTTACTTCTGACTGAGAATTGCCTCTGCACGTACATAGGATTGCAACACACAGGATTGCACTGCAGAGGAGCCCCCTTGCTGCTGGCTCAGGCTTCCCACTGGGAAGTTTAGAGCCTCTTGTTTTCGCACAGTTTTAATTTATGGCGTTTCATAGTGGGGGAGGGTTGCACTCTTTTATTCTTTTACTGTGAGCCGCCTTGGGCGTCATCTTATGATGGAATAGGAATACGGGATAGGAATGCCTAAAACAAAGAAATACTGTACATTTGTTTGTCTCCTTTCTGCGTTTTCTTTCCTGAGAAAGCGTGCTTCTCTTGCGCGAAAACGCTCTCTGTCTTTCTTTCTCGTCTCTCGATGTTGAGGAAAACCTTCCTCACAGCGCACTGCCCGTTACAACCTCCAGCCAAGCGGCCACCTTCGCAGCCCCCACCCCGCCTAGCTCTGCCCTTTGGACGGAGAGGCCGCCTAGGCCGCGGCCCGTTGAGTAGGAGGCGCCAAGCCGCGCCTGCCTGCCTGCTTGGGCCGCTTCAGACTCGCTGCTGCACACCATGGCTCTGAGCGGGGTGCGAGTGCTGGAAATGGCGGGCCTGGCGCCGGCGCCTCTCTGCGGCCTGATTCTGGCCGACTTCGGGGCGCAGGTGGTGCGAGTGGATCGCTCGCCTCGCACATCCATGGGGACGGACGTGCAGGGCCGGGGCAAGCGCTCGCTGACGCTGGACCTGAAGCAGCCGAAGGGCGCCGCGACGCTGAGGAGACTCTGCCGGAAGGCGGACGTGCTCATCGAGCCCTTCCGACCAGGTGCTGGGTGGCCGTCCGGAGGGGAGAAGCCGCTGCCGGCTGGGGCAGTGCGCCTGGAGGGGACATGCGTCGGTCCTCCTCGCCAGTAGCGGGAAGACGGTGGGAGTTAGCACGGGGTGGGAAGGAGGCCGGGGCGAATGTACGTCAGAACGTGGTTCTGGCAGGGAAGGAGGCGTGTCGAGGGGGGAGTGTTGCTCATTGCAGGGGGAAAGACGGGCGCCTTGATCGAAGCGATACATGTAAATAGAGTTGCTCACTGCTTTGTGGTCCCCCCCCCCCCGACTGCTTCTCAAGAGCAGGGTTCCCAACCCTCAAGGAATTAGCATCGGTCTCCAGGTGACTCTGAAAGCAAAGCTATCCTGGAAGTTGTAGGGGGGCTCCAGGAATTTCCAACATAACATCACGGGGGGGGGGGGGATAGCTTCAGTCAGAGTTGCTTGCCCACCTACCGAAGTGGTTGACACCTCTCTCTCCCTCTCCTCCACTGAAAATGACAGGACTGAAGTGCTGCAGCCATTTCTGGAGGTGCATTTTTTAAAAAACTTAATATTTGATATTTGATTTCCTTCACCCCCTTATGATTATAAAACCCCTTATCGTTTTTAATATTCAAGTGGGGATGACTATCCTATCTCTTAATTCAGGTGTCATGGAAAAACTTGGTCTTGATCCAGACACCCTTCTTCAGGATAATCCCAGACTCATCTACGCTAGGCTAACTGGATTTGGCCACTTAGGAAAATATTCCAGAATGGCAGGTCATGATATCAACTTCTTAGCTGTGTCAGGTACGTTGTGCAAGGTTTTTTTAACACACACACACACACACACACACACACACACACACGAACTGAAGTCTACTGATCTGTTGACTTTGTTCTAAAGTTCAGTAGTGCTGAAGTCCACAATAATGACTGAAATGCTTGTTATACTTCCTAAAGAAAGGTACTGTAGTTTAAGCAGGAACATGTTAGGTATCTATGGGAACATACTATCAAAAGTTGGTGGTAATACTATTTTGAAATCTTTGGCTAGGCATGGTTATTGAAGAAAAAACACACAACTACGGTAGTTGTTTACCAATCAGATGGACTTTATCAGTTCCTCTGGCAAATTTATTTTAAGATAAGCTGTAAAAGTTTCATGGCCTGCATTGATGTAAAACGATTTGAGTATTCTGGGTTTAAAAGCCATGTATACAAAAATAAATTTATAGTATTAAAAACAAGCTTGACTACGTTAAAAAAAACTCTGTCAAAAACAAGCCAAGAAATAAAAGAATACTACAAAAAAGGTTACAGTTTAATTTGCCTTTGCAAACATCATCAAATAAATCATCAAATTTATTTTATTTATTTTAAAAATGTATACCCTGCCCTTTCTCCAAGGATTCAGGGCAGTTTACCAAAACAAAATTTGTCAATGCAATGAACTTCACTGTAAGTTCCTCCTGTTTTCTGTAAGACACAGGTGTCTTCCAAAACTTAGCTGAAATCTAACGGTATCCCTCACAAGTTTCTTTGCAAGCCCTGCACTCCAATACAGAGGATTGGACAGCCCAAGAATGACATGAAAGAGGAACTGTTAGAGTAGACCATCAATAAATATATCCAAGTTCAGAAGATATTTGTACAGATTTCATACCACTGAATAATACTACATTTAATGTTGAAAATGCATGGAACAAATTAAGGTGATTATTACACTGAATGGTGGATTGTTTTTAAATGTATACTTATTTGTGCATAGGCGTCTTGTCAAAACTCGGCAGAAAAGATGAAAATCCTTGTGCTCCTATCAACCTTTTGGCTGATTTTGCTGGTGGTGGTGTGATGTGTGCAATGGGCATCATTATGGCACTCTATGAAAGAACAAAATCTGGCAAAGGCCAAGTCATTGATGCAAGTATGGTAAGTTTTTTAAAAAATCGTGCATACAGAATGTGATAAAGGGCAGGTGGAGCTGTGTCCACTTGCTATCATGAGTCTTACAGTGCAATCCTGTGTATTTAAGCACTGGGGGAGCGTGCGCTCCCCCCCCCCCCCGGTGCTGAGTGTCGTAAATGCGCCGTAAAGTATGTTTACATCACTAAGGGCTGCCGGCCTCTCTCCCCCCGCGGACTTTCTCTGCGCCCACCAGGCAAGGTAAGCCCTGCACTGGCCGGAGCGGGGGCAGGGGGGAGGCCAGACCAGGCGGCGAGGGAGGGCAACCATTGGCCAAACC
Organism: Plestiodon gilberti rubricaudatus; assembly: GCA_026170595.1. Taxonomy (NCBI): domain Eukaryota; kingdom Metazoa; phylum Chordata; class Lepidosauria; order Squamata; family Scincidae; genus Plestiodon; species Plestiodon gilberti. The sequence continues at coordinate 16,842,457 of JANXHW010000002.1, read as the reverse complement.
AGACAGGGATAGGGCGGGGATATCGAGCTCCGCCAATATCCCAAGCCCTTTCCCGGCCTGGTGAAACCTTATACCCTGGGCTCGAATGTATGCCAGCTCCAGAGCTGCCGTACATTTGAGTAGACCCATAGGGCCTCAGGCCACTTGCATCCGGGGAAGGGGACGATAGCCCAAGAATGGGATAGGATGCGACGACTGGTCGCCACATCTTTCACAGAATTGGTCTGCCCAACACCCTTAGTCTTAAACGCATAGATCTCAATCTAGTTCCAGTTGTGGCTTTTTGTATATGAGTTGTGGCCCCAGATGGAGATGTGCATCCACTACAAATGTCGTGATTTGATTTAGTAGGTATAAAGTTTGCAAAGCGATGCACATCTGTATGAACTGCATGCATGGAGTTCGCTTGTGATTATTTGGATGGCTAGGCTCATTAAAGGTCTTTTTAAAAAACTTCTTCTAGAGATAACGTCCTTGTTTGCTCCTGGATTGTTTGCTCCACAAACAAGGACAAACAACGTCCTTGTTTGCTCCTGGATTGTTTGCTCCACAAATTGTTTGCTCCTGGATTGAAACTTGCAGTTCTCGTTCTGTTCAAAATGCCTTTCTGGCCTCACCCAACATTTATCTTTGTTGCCTAATCTCTTAGCAAGAGAAAGGATATGAAAGATGCCAGATGTTGTAGCAATGTTGTACTGAACATAAGCCAAGGTGCTGATAGCCTAACTATTGATGGCAGTCCCACCTTGGACATGCTTGGACAAGCACAAGTGGTAGTGCCTGTTTCTGAGAGAACTGCCTTGTGATCAGATACCAGACTGCCACATTTGCTATGGTTTTGAGATGGAGCCATATAAGACATCCAGAAGTTTTCAAGGTTGTGGCAGAAAAGAAATGAAGTTAATGTGAGACCTTGGCAGTCTTAAGGGAAGAAATGGCAGGCATGTTTTGCCAGTGTCAGGTTTGGCCTGCATAAAAGCACAGTAATGGGCTAAAATGGTAATATTTCCCACAGCATAATTTCAAAGACTAACGGCACAATCGTGCGTAAGATGCGGCGGCTGGCCTAAAGGGCCAGCCACCACATCCTATCCTGTTCCCAGGCTGCCCCGGGGCAGCCCAGGAGCACCTCGGGAGAAGGGGACCCTTCCCCAGGTGCAAGCTGGCTGGGGCCCTATGGGCCTTCTCGGATGTACACCAGCTATGAAGCTGATGTACATCCGAGGTGGGGGGGGGGGTAAGGCCGACCAGGCCGGGAATGGCCAGGGATATCGGCGGAGCTCACCGCTGGTATCCCCGCCCTCCCCAGGCTACCCTGCCCTCCCCTGCCCCTGCACCGAGGGCGGCAGAGTGAGGGCTGCTGGCCTCTGCATCGGCAGCCCTTACTCTGGAGTCGTCACAAATGTGCTTTCCAGCATATTTGCGACGGCTTAGAGCAGATCGCGCTGCTAGCTTCAAATGTTTTCTGTTAGATATATAAGTGGGGGCCTGCAACAAAATGTGTCTCATGTATCCCCAGCCCCTACTAGGAGTGCTCTAGTTCAGGGCTCTAGTCAGTCTGAAATGGGGGCCTTGCCACGCTGTTTGGGGTTCATGGGGATCCCAATTTCATATTCTGATTTGTAAAACGACACAGCCCCTAAGTTGAGACGATACCCAGGCCAGAACCATAGTTTACTCTATTATTTATTATTATCTAGGACCAGAGGCGTCGCTCCGGTAGGGGCGGGGCTGTAAGTATCGCTGCGGTCATAGTCTCTTTACCGAGCGAGGAGGAGGCAGCCCCGCCCCCTCACTGTCCGAGCCAGTCCCCTACGGAAAAAGCAGCAGGCAGGGTCTCTTGCCTGCTGCTTTCTCCACAGGGGACTGGCTCCGACAGTGAGGGGGCGGGGCTGCCTCCTCCTCGCTCGGTAAAGAGACTATGACCGCAGCGATACTTACAGCCCCGCCCCTACCGGAGCGACGCTTCTGTCTAGGACAGTGGTTCTTAAAGTTCTCCCCGCGAGGAGGGGAGAACTTTGAGTCTTCGCGGGGATGGGGACAGTGGCGGCTGTGATCCCAGGGATCGCTCCTGGAGGGGGGAGTGGTCTTCCTTACCTCACCAGGGGTTCTGGCGGCTTCATTGTTTTTGAACGGCCTGTTTTGTCGGAACAGACCCTTTATTTTCTTTCTCTGATAAGCAACCCAAGTAAACGTAATAAAAACACTTCAGTGTGCATAGCAGTAGAACCAGCAAGATAATTCAAAAGCTACACTAAGGTAATATTTTCACTAGGACCAAGTAAAAAGTCTCAAAGTAGTGAGCAGCAAGCTTTTGAGTTCTCCAGAACTCTTGAGGCTGGATGTTAAACAACATAAGCAGAAGACTGGGAGGAGAGAGAGGAGGAGGAAAAAGCCCAAGAGGCTTTACGCAGGTTCAGTTTAAATTATCCTCTGCTAGGTGCAAGATGGATTTCATGTTGCAGCAAGGTCACACTGGATCAAAGGTAGAGCGGGGTGGGGAGGCTATTCCTTCATATTTTGAACCAGTGAGGTACGACCATCTTTGAACAGAGGAGACGATGGGCTGGATGGTGGCTAACACGCTGATCACCAATACAGAAAAATCATCAGTATTGAAGGGGAACGGCGAAGTTGATCCAGGACAGATATGCAGCCTGTTCTGGATGGGGTCACGTTCCTTTGGAAGGAGGACGTTTGCAGTGTGGGATACTCCTTAACTCAGCTTCTCCAAGTGATGCTCATGGGGGGGGGGGGAAGGACTGTTACCACCATCAAGAGGCAGAACAACATGCAAGTGTCTGTAGCTGCTCTAGCTCTGGCCATGGCCCAGAGTTGCAGTATAACATTGAAGCTAGAAGGGGGTGGCAATTGCATCACATGGGTGTCTGTTTTCTTTCACTATCCTGGGTATACTTATTCTTTCTTCATGGTAATTTCAGGTCCCTACTCTCTGTAGTTCATTTTTCTTACTTGTTCATAGCTCAGGATTTTTCCTTTAACCCCAGTCTTCTCATTTGCACAGGGCTGGCTCCACATTTGAGGGTTTTTTTTGCCAAGTGCCCTCTGATCCCTTCCTAACCATTGTGGGCATTGTGCATATTAACAAAAGTTTTTTTATAGACATGTTTGTATATTGTATCTTTAAGGTCGAAGGTGCAGCATACCTAAGTTCTTTTCTGTGGAAGTCACAAAACCTAGGCCTTTGGAACAGACCTCGTGGAGAGAATCTGCTGGACAGTGGTGCTCCTTTTTATGAAACATACAAGACCGCAGATGGGAAATTCATGGCCATCGGTGCTATTGAACCACAGTTCTATAACCAGCTCATCCGGGGTAAGTTAGCTAGCAGTGCTTTAAAGAAAAACATAAGTCTTTGAGTATCCTCAGTTTTAAATTGTTATGGAAATATTACTGGAAATAATTTTTGTAGCATTTGAATCTGCAGATTAGTTCTCGTTCTCTCTCTCTCTCTCTCTCTCTCTCTCTCTCTCTCTCTCTCTCTCTCTCTCTCGTTTGTACAAATATTATTTCCATTTTGCAGACAAAGGAAGTGAGACTTGAGAGACACGAATTTTCCCAAGGCCACATAGGCTGCAATTCTATACACACTTTCCTGAGAGTAAACCCCATTGAACACAATAAGACTTATTTCTGAGTATACCTGAATAGGGTTGCACTCAGGCAGCCCAATCCTATCCAAATCCCCGTGCGGCAATGCAGCGGTGCCAGCACGGCTACCGCTGTATCCCACAGGGAATTTTCAGCTGCTGGAGGTCTCCGTGGGGTAAGAGGACATTTATCCCCTTGCCCTGGGGTAAGCCCCAGCAGTTGCTATGGGCCAACTCGGACCTGCGTCAGCTCAATCTCTGGTGCAAGTCCATGTTGACCAGGCAAGGCAGATCAGGCCCGGGAAGGGGGTCCAGATTCAGCATGCATCATTGCAGCTGATCTCACCTAGCTATTTTCAACCTTTTTCCTCACAGCACACTGACAAGGCACTAACATTTTCAGGGTACATCATCAGTTTTTAGACATTTGACAAGGCACACCACACTGCTGGTAGGGGTCTCTACTAATGAGCCCCAATGGCCCTACTAATAAATTACGCTCCCCCAAACTCTCATGGTGAGGCCAGTGGGTGGCGCAGCGGGTTAAACCGCTGAACCATAAGCTGTCGATCGAAAGGTCGGCAGTTCGATTCCCGCGACGGGGTGAGCTCTCGTTGCTTGGCCAGCTCCTGCCAACCTAGCAGTTCCAAAGCATGTCAATGCGAGTAGATAAATAGGTACCGCTTGCGGGAAGGTAAACAGCGCTCCGTGTTCCAGCTGCATGCTACACGCTGCAGCAAGGAAAGTCATGCCGGCCACATGACCACGGAGGCGTCTTCGGACAACGCTGGCTCTTCGGCTTTGAAATGGGGATGAGCACCACACCCTAGAGTTGGACACGACTGGACTTAATTGTCAGGGGATACCTTTACCTTTTTAAACTCTCATGGCACACCTGCGAACCCTTCGCAGCACACCAGTTGAAAATTGCTGTGTTGGAGCTCTCCTGAAACTGCAACAACCTATTCAGATGGATATATAGATGACTATATGTGTTCATACATTATGAGTGAGCTCATCCATACAATGCATGAATACAGCCTGATTTTGAAGATTGGATAGACATTTCTGTTTGTCATCCACTTTTAATCTTTGGACTGTATACCATTTCTGGTTACTAGTAATAAATACAACTTTCTACAAAAGCTCAGAGAATTAAATAGGTCAATTTACAGCACAATTATTATTTTTTCCCAGGTCTGGGGTTAGATTCTCAGAAGCTTCCCAATCAGATGAGTTTCTCTGACTGGCCTGACATGAAGAAGATGTTTGCAGATATATTCTCAAGAAAAACCCAAGCAGAATGGTGTGCAATCTTTGACAACATGGATGCTTGTGTGACACCAGTTTTGTCTTTCGATGCTGCTGCCTCACATCCGCACAACAAAGAACGTGGTTCTTTTCTTCAAAACGATCAGGAAGAGATAAGCCCTCGACCTTCCCCGCTTCTTTCGAGGACCCCAGCGACCCCTTCTTCCAAAAGGGATCCATTTATAGGTGAACACACTGAACAGGTCCTCTTAGAGTATGGTCTGTCCAACGAAGAGATAGCACAGCTTCGTTCTCTTAAAGTAATTGAATGCGATAAGCCAAAAGCTAACTTGTAATGTAAAGCTACAAATCAAGAGTCTCACACTGGCAAATGATCGTTGGTTTGTATTTTTACACCAGTGGTGCTATATTGTAAGCAGGGAAAAGGTTTGGACAGAATCCTCTGCATGTGACATATCTTTTTCAGAGGTTACTCTGAAGGATATTACTACCGTTTGGAGTTGTAGTAGATTTCCAGTATCCTCCGGGTAGCTATGCTTAAGGGAAACTATAATTTGTGTCAAGGCTCTTCCCCTTCTCCTCCAATGCCCTTTGAGGACCATGTGCTGAGGGTAGGAGAACTGACAGCAGAAGCTAGGCAAGGCCCACAATGATCTGATGGCACTAAGAACCACACTATTGCAAGCAGAGAGGATACTTACACAGCCTACAATTATACAATTCCCCAATGTTGTGAATTGGTTGATTTGGGTATTGTCACAGTAGGAAATGATTAATGCCATGTGCGGATGTGAGGGAAAAATACAATGATTTGTATTTTCCAGCAATACAAATATATAATATCAATAATAAACGAGTCAGAGATGTACCGGTATTTCTTAACAGAGTTCTTCCTTCAAAAGGGTATCATAACTTACTTTGGAAAGTGGTTTCAAAAAGGCCTTAATTTTTGCTTATAATGCAAAAAAGGATTACTCTTCATTCCTTTCTTCAATAAAGGTGTTCTAGAGGAAAGGTATATCCCCTGTCACTGAAGACATTGTGCCTGTGGAGCAGAGGTAACAAAAAGCATTCCACATTACTTGTTTTATTATCCTACAACAGAGAGGGGCAGCGCCGGATCCTATCCCCGTTTCCCGGGGTCTACTCGGTCACCTCAGGGGAAGGGGACGTTCATCCCCTTCCCCCAGGTGTAGCGTGGGGAGGCCCCAATGGGCCTCCTTGGATTTCGGAAGTTGGAGGAGGCCGTGTAATGGTGGAGTCTTTCTGCTTTTAAATAATAAAAACTGTTAGCCAAACAGTATCTTCCTGCAAACATTAGCGTTCCTTCGACTTTATCAAAATTGCATTGCAGTTCACACATGCTGAATATAACATTTCAATAAATGATTTTGTTCCGTATTGTTTTAATTCATGATCCCATTGAACAATTAACTATTGGGATGTTATAATCCTTGAGTTTGTAATTGCCTGAAGACAAATGGTTTTCATAAAGGGTATAAATGTTAAAAAAATAAACAAATGGAAGCATAATGTTAACCTGTGGCGTGCTTTGAAAATTAGATTGTATTATTACAGTTTCAATATAATGAACACCTTTTTAAAACTAGACTGTATTTCAGAAGAATTCAATTCCACAATGCATAAGAGATTTGTAACCTTAAAAATCCATAGTGCTATTCTTCTGTTTCTCCATTTAGTGGCAGTGATACTTTATATAATTCTGTGGGCTTAGAACGTAGCTTGCTGGCATTGCAAAGCAACAGGAGCCAAAGAACTCCAAATAGCCACTTCCCAAACTGCTTCTCATACTGCTTTCCCACTTGGTAAGGGGCAGAATCACATCCTATCTGGTCCCCTTCAACAACTGTTCTTTTCTAGTTCTGTAGTTCTATGTTGTTTTTCTATATGTACTTACTTGGGAGTAACTCTGAGTTCAGTGGGCAGGCTTCCAAGGAATTGTGCATGCATAGGATTATCTAAAACTCTCATGGCCAGCAATTATATTCAAAGATTTATAAACCGGATTAAAAGCCATGTGTCACTCCAAAAAGGAAATTATTAATGTTTTAAAAACAAGTTAAAAGGTTAAAAACAACCGGCTAAAAACAAAACATACTGTTTAAAAAACACTAACAGTGTAATCCTGAGGGGGGGAGCAGCGCCGGAACGAGTGTTCCGGTGTCAGGAGATGTCACGAACGTGCCGTAAAGCACGTTTGCGACGATTCGTGAGCAGGGAAGGCCGACGCAGAGGCCGGCCCCCCTTGCGCTGGCGCCGGGCCGACCCCACAGCCGCCGGACCAGATAAGACAGGATCCGATGGGCGGGGGGGGCGTTTCGCCGGGTGAGGGAGGGGAGTCATTGGCCCAGCTGGCCCGGGAGGGGGTGGGGGATGGCCTCGGCCATATCCCGACCACTGCCGGGCGACTGGGCCGTTACATGGCCTCCTCCGACTTCTGCCCGCAATTTTGCTGGTGGAAATCGAGGAGGCCGGGCGGCCCGGGCGGCATTTACACTTGGGGAAGGGGGACGATTGTCCCCTTCCCTGAATAGATCTCCACCTCGGCGGCAGCCTGGCCGCCGGGGAACAGGATTCCTTACGTAGGATTGCACTGCAAGTTACTATGTTTCACCCAAGTCTATGGGCGTCCTCAGGTAAGAGAAGAATAGAGCCAAACCGGCTGTTACCCAGCAGAGCAATCTGCCAGCCTATAAAGACCTGACTCGAACTGAAATACATGGGCTGGAACCAGCAGTACTGGAAAGCAGCAGCAATCTACATTAACCCCTTACTGCTATCAGGCTGTCGAAGTTAAAGGCAACAATTGTTGCCCCACACAGGTAAGCAAAACAGGGAAGGGAATCGCATGCTGCCACACATTGCTGCTGCAGCTCTGTCTCATGTCTCTAACCCCAGGTCTGACCGTTCAGGATTACCAAATGTGTCTCTGCTGTCAACTGTGTTGTCTAACCATTGTTGCCTAACCTAATGTAGATTTTGCAACAGCTATGAGCAAGGAGTGTCTGCTCCCTTTGGGTGAATGCTAGGAACTCCAACCATTACTGCTGGCCAAACACTCTTCTGAATCCCTTTTGTTTTGCACCATTGCTACAGGGGGCTGAGCAGTGATTATCTCCAGAGTTCCGCAAGGAAAGGTCATGTTTCAAGCTGCTATGCTCTTGCCCTCAACAGGGCACCACTGCATGTACTTTGGTGGCACCAGTCTCCCTCATATGCATCTCAATCCAGAGAATATTAAGTCCTTGTTACTTCCTCTGTGTTTCCCTTTGCTCCCCTCAGGCAGCTGACTCACAGGCGAAGACACCATACAGACCCCAAGGGAAGCCCACAGCCAGCCTGCCTGCCTGCCTGTAGTGACTGGTGTGAGCCCAGCTGCTGATCAGTGAGGTTGCTGACCTACTCATTCCAAACAAGCCCCTGTGGCTTTGTAAACTCCATTACACATAGTAAACCAAGTGTTGCAGTCAGACCTCACTGGCACCTGTTGCTTGACATGCAATGGCACAACAGCCCGACTGGGAGGAAATGGTTGGCAAACCCACCTCACCTGGCTCTCAGCCTGCATCTTTGTGCAGTGAGCTACCAGCATCCTGCTTTGCGCAAGTGCTGTTCAGGCTCCCGTTGTGACTCATCCCAGTCCCTCCCCTGGCAAAAGGGTATGGCTCATTCCCACTGGCTGGCGGGGGGGGGGGCTTATCTCAGTGGTGGTTGCTCATTGGCCCTGCATCCACCCCTGCTTTGTTCACCCTAGTGGTGCTTCTCCAGCTGCCACCATTGAGTGGATGTAGTGATTGGCTCCTTGGATGTCACTCTGATGATGCTGCACCAATGTCAGGACACTGGTCCATGGATGACGGGCTATGCTGGGGTTTCGATGGAAGCTGTCAGCATTACGGGGAAGGGCTGTGCCAGTGTGGTGTTGCCTGGATGGACTTAGGATACAGCAGTCATTGTGCTGGCGTTGGTGCAGTGTCCAAATAGGATTGAGCTGATACTGAAAATAGTTACCTGGAGATTTGAACCTACCGTAGGTCTCCCCAGTTCTAGGGTAACACTCTAGCACTAAACCATGCTGGTATCCACACAGTCAATAAAAGTTCAACTGTATAGCATATTTTAGCTGAGCGTTTGACATACATTGTAACCTAGTGGCTATGTTGGTTCCTTTTTATTAAGTGATTACTGGTAGATAAAATAGTGCCTGCCCTTTTTCCTTAAAGATCCTTGAGCAAAAGAGCTCAAGGTTTTTTCCCTTTAAAAGGAAGCTGAAGATTCTGAGAAGGAGCCTGGTATTTTCCTTGTGGGGGCAGAGGCCCCAGGAAGCAGGAACGCCAAACATCTAAGAACAGGGGATGGAACTAGATGCCACAGGAGAGCTTTTGGGTCCTATGCTGCCTGCTTTTCTTCCCGAGGCTCCAAAAGATTCTTGAAGTGGTGGTTATTCTGCAAAGCCTTCACTGAGTGAAACAGAGGAGTGTATTCTTTCTCAAAAACCCCAGAACAGTGGCAAAGATGCACCAACGTTCTGACAGCTTGCTGAACAGGAAAAAGGAGGGACCCCTGAAGCTATTCTATAAGAGCAGCCTATCGCTTGTTTCTATAAGAAGCTATTGTATAACGGGCCTTCAAGCTAATGTTTGGTCTCAGCATGTAAGAGTTGTATACACACACATGATACACATTTTTTTCTCTTGGCGCTAATCCTCCAGTCATGGAGAGCTGGGAACTGTTCAGTTAGCCAAGAGCCCTAATTGCAGTAATCTTTCACTGCAGACACATTCTCCCCCACCACTCCCCCCGCATGTAACTTGTGATTCGAGAGCCATGAAAAGTATGTGCACCCCTCCTCCACTTCCTTTTCTTTTCTGTACTCCAACTTAAGACTCATGCCGGACAGAGCATACGCTCAGGAACTAGTCCAATGACTCTAACCAAGCAGGATTGGGATGGAGCCCTTCTACGGCCCTGCGAGTTGGACACTGCCAGCATGGAACACAGCAATGAGAAGGAAGAAACCATGTTACAGTCCTTTGCGGGAGGAGACCATTTTGGTTCTGTGGAATCCTTCAAGAAGCCAACCGGGAGGTTGATTATGCACAGCATGGCCATGTTTGGCCGAGAGTTCTGCTACGCGGTAGAGGCTGCCTTCGTCACTCCTGTGTTGCTCAGCGTTGGGCTCCCCGAAAACCTTTATAGCCTCGTATGGCTCATTAGCCCCATCCTTGGTTTTGTGCTGCAGCCTGTGGTAGGCTCAGCCAGTGACCACTGCACTTCTGGCTGGGGCAAGCGCAGACCTTATATTCTGGGCCTTGGTGTCATGATGCTGGCGGGGATGACTTTGTACCTCAATGGAGACGCAGTGGTCTCAGGTGAGTGAGCAACACTTTGCGGAGCAAGCCAACCACTTGGCTGATTTGTGAACCAGAAAAGGTGTGAGGAGGGGAGAACTTGTCTAAAGGCGAGGAGATCTGAGTGTTCTTAATTGGCTGTAGTTTGGATATTGTGCGCCTGCTGTGGGCTAGCAGATATTGAAACATAATTGCAAACAACAAAGTAAGAGGAGGAGAGCCATCATGTAAACCTCTAAAACAAAAAGAGCAGAGAATGTGTTTGAAGCAAGTTTGACATGAATGCTATCTATATTCTGTACATGTTTTGACTGGCTGCCTCTTTCCAGTGACCCAGGAGAAAAAAAAATATGGGCAAAGGACAAACTCATTTGATCAAGATTTGAATTGTTTAATCAGATTTGCTTTGTTTAGTTCAGGCCTACCTGCCGAAATGGGTTAGATGATACAGGGATCCCATGCCCCTGATGCAGATATTGATGGATAATAATAATAATAATAATAATTAATACAATATAAAAGTGGTAGCACTTATATATCATTTTTTTAGTGTTCAAAATGCTTTACATGCATTAATTGAGGAATCCCCATACCTTGTAAGCTAAGTCATTATCATCTCTCACACCAGGGGCATAACAGGTACAGTAGCTGCTTATATTATAAAGTGAGCAGTCATGGTCCTTTATACTTCCAAGATTAAGGACCAATTCATGCTATGTTGTTTCCAGATTTTCAATGGAAGACTCTCCTGCAATAACTTCAGTGTATTGAATCTCCGCAGTCAAGGTGAACTCTTGTTGTAAATTCCCAAAGTGATCAGGTAGCTTAGACATCCAGGAGACATTCAGTGGTGCTAAGGATATACAGTTCTCTGGTATTTTCACAGAAACCGGTGGGACTACTTCAGGAAGTAAGATATCACACCACCATTTGTAATTTGATTGGTCATGCCATTTAAATTGACTTGTCCCTGTGGTGGAAATCCCTATTTCCCCTTATTTTTGCCTGTTTATCGTCTGTTTGGGACCTTCCTATCCCCTCAAGGGCTTCTATGACACCTCAGCATCCTGAAGGGGCTGCTGACTCATCCAGATGCAGTAGCCATTATCTTTTGCGGGTTGAGCATCACCTTCCCCAACTAAACAAAGAACATGGGTTTGAGCCAGTTAATTGGACCACGAAATCCATCTGATTTCCAGAAGCACGAAATTCAGGGACTTAGGTGACCACCCCAATCCCACAAGTGAACCTGGTTAATGCCCACAAGTTATAAAAAGTGGGGTCATGTATCCCCCCCTTGGCACATTTGTCCAGGTCCATTGTCAGAAGCATATATTCAGATAGTTTGAGGACCCTTACCACCACAGATGTCAACACTTATGTTTCAGTGGAGGGAAAGTTAGGAAAGGAGATTTGTTCCAAAGTAAGCCTGCTAAGAGGTTTTCTAATTTGTGCAAATGTTGGGGAGTTACTACAACTGTGTATTATGGGTTATTATGTGCCTCCAGTAAGTCCTCACTCAAGCAGCAACTGCTTGCTCCTTGATCTCACTAATGTTTCAGTTCTAGGAAGCTCAGAACACATTTATCATCATCATCATCATCATCATCATCATCAACAGTATTTATATACCGCTTTTCAACAAAAAATTCACAAAGCGGTTTACAGACAAAATCAAATGACTAAATGGCTCCCTGTCCCAAAACGGCTCACAATCTAAAAAAGATGCAGAACACCACCAGCAAACACAGTGAGGGGGGACATGATTGAGACATATAAAATTATGCATGGGATGGAGAGAGTGCATAGAGGGAAATTCTTCTCCCTCTCGCACAACACCAGAACCAGGGGACATGCACTAAAATTGAGTGGAGGGAGAGTTAGAACAGACAAAAGAAAATATTTCTTTACCCAGCGTGTAATTCATCTGTGGAACTCCTTGCCACAGGATGTGGTGATGGCACCTGGCCTAGATGCCTTTAAAAGGGGTTTGGACAGATTCATTGAGGAAAAGACCATCACAGGTTACAAGCCATAAGCAACCTCCTGGTTTTAGAAGTGGGTTTTCTCTGTGCCAGGTGCATGGGAGTGTCAACGGGAAACAGGTTGTCTTGTTGTCTTGTGCTCCCTGAGGCATCTGGTGGGGCCACTGTGTGATACAGGAGGCTGGACTAGATGGGCTTTTGGCCTGATCCAGCAGGGCTCTTCTTATGTTCTTATGTTCTTAACAGCCACCAGAAAATACACTGTGCTGGGGTGAAAGGGGGGCAGTTACTCTCCCCCTGCTAAATATAAGAGGAGCGCCAATTAAAAAACGTTCCTCTTGCCCAGTTAGCAGGGTTAGCACATGTCCACATCACATACTGTACTCACATAAGGTCATTTGTGCGCCCCCCCCCCCGATCTAGACCTTTATCACCGTGATTATTTTTTGTATACACATGCTACATTAAGTGTACATGGATTGCACTGCCCAAAGTATTGCAATGCTTTTGCAACGTTTCCTGACACTGAGTTAACTGACCAATAGAAAAACCAACAGGGAGGTTATCCAGAGAAATGGGTAAAGAAGTGAAGGTTATATTTCAGGTCACACGTTTGCTAGAACTGAGGGGCAGACCAGATGTTATCTTCAGTTTTTTTTTCCCACTCACAAAAATAATCTATTTGGTGGGCCATGTGATGTGGCAGCTGGGAGCTGACTGACCTAGACATGATAACAGCAGATCCAGGTTTTTAAACACAGATCTGTCCCAATCAATTAGAAAGGAGTGAGAAGGTTGTAATCACCTATGCTGAGCAGGGGTTAGACTAGATGCCCTCCAAGGTCCCTTCCAACTCTAGTATTCTATGATTCTCGGAGAACCCTCAACCTGTCTGCAGATTAATGCCCTGCAGTTTTTCTTCTCAGGCACATCTCTCTCATTTCTGCCAAAACTGACCTCAGCAGGGAAAAACGTTCTTAGAGAGCTAGGTGAGGGAGAGTTCTGCACCCCATCCCCTCTTTCTATAATATGATTTGTGTATTTAAACGCATGGATGTGCTGCCATCACTGCTAGCTTAGCTCTAGAAAAGAAACTGCAATTGCTACAACCGTGAAGGTTGTCATGCCTTGCCAATCTAGAAATTCCCAGTTCGCACACGTATCCCAGGCAAGTGCTTGGGACGGGTGAGCGAGGAAATCAGTTGAAGTTGCAATTGAATTGGTCTCAGATTGTCCAAGACAGAGCTGGAGAGGGCTGAACGTGACTTGATATCTTCTTTTGCAGCTTTGGTTGCTGACAGAAGCACTAGGAGGACTTGGGCCATTGTTATTACCATGCTGGGAGTGGTGCTCTTTGATTTTGCTGCTGATTTTATTGATGGCCCCATCAAAGCATATTTATTTGATGTCTGCTCTCACGAGGATAAGGAAAAGGGGCTCCATTATCACGCTCTCCTGACAGGTAACACAAGACAGCCCTTTCCGCATTTTGTGATCTGAAGGGGCAGGGGGAGGGAGATGGCTGCTGCTTAGACGACTCCTTCCTCTCTCTCCAGCCTAAGCTGCTTGAATGAATTGATCAGCTGATCCAATGCTTCAGTCACAAGAATTGTGGAACAGGTCATCTTGTGACTGCGGCAGCTACAGAGAAGGTTCCAAAAGATCAGCTTCGTTTAAAGAAGCAACCATCTAGAATTAAACATTAAAGTCAGGCTAACAAATCTGCTCTCCTGTTTGGGGGGCACATACTGATTTTTTTTGTTATTATTTTTTCTTTTTATTGTCTTGTATTTTTTTTTTGCAGATTGGTATTTTTGCTACAAGAACAGAAATCTAGCCGAGGGCCAGAGAAGATTCAGCAGCAAAGGTTTTTTAAAAAACAAAAAACTAAGGGTGTAGCCCTAGGCAAACTACCTAGCGAGTAAGCCCCATTGAACTCAGTAGGACTTTTCTGAGTAAATAAGAGGAGGACTGTGCTGCATATTTAAATATCACTGAAAAAGTGTGCAATGGTCCCACACCACACTCCTTTCCCATCCTCCCCAGCCCCCAAACTGCCAGGTAGGAAGTACATTTGCTTGTGATGTACTTTGATAGTACCATTGTCACACATAATGCAGATGCTTTTTTACATTTAGACTGATCTAGAAGCCACACATCTCTGTTTTAATACAACAGGGAAAAGGTTTCAGGAGTATGAAAATGGGGTGGGGGTGGGGTGTCTAATTTTTTTCATTTTCCGAAACCTCCCCCTTTCACTCTGCAAATAGTTCCTCACTTGTTAAGATCACATTTGTTTAGTTACAGTTCACTGCAATTTCATTCATTTTCTTGACTCACATCTGTTTGCATTTTCCCTTGCTTATGTCAGCAGATCTGTGCAGCCAGGGGGTAGGCTACCCCTAAGGAGATAGGCCACCCCTGGCTATGCAGAGCTGTCCAGGCCAGGCCAGGCCAGTCTCTTGGGTGCAGGAAGCCCTTCTTTGAATGAGTGGTGCAGCTGTCCCTCGTCTTAGGCACAGTTGACTTGGGCAAATTCAACTACACACTTAGCAAACCAAAAAAACCAAACACAGACAGACAGACACAAAGAAAAACAACAGTTTAAACAGGGAAGGTGATTCCACTTACTAAATGCTGGAATGAAGCTGCTGTTCCCCCGAGTCAGTCTCAGTTCAAACCTGCATCTTATAATTTTTAAAGAGACAGTACCTATTTGTCAAATGTCAGGAATTTTCAAAGTAATTTTGAGTATACACGATTTTAGCTTTATTTATTTATTTATTTATTTATTTATTTATTTATTTAAAGAATTTGTATCCCACCTTTCTCCCGGCAAGGGCACTCAAGGCGACTTACAACATTAAAATAACATACATTAAAATAATTAACAGAGAATTAAAACAATTAAAACAAGCACCCCCAGTGGGTCACCTATATTTACATTTGTTAAAAGCCATTTGTTAAAAGTTAAAAGTCAGCCCACCATGTCAGACATCGAATGCTAGTCTAAATAAAAATGTCTTAAGGCCCCGCCGAAGGCCCCACTTTACACGCTGACTGGAATGTAAACCTCGCATAAGACGAGGGGTGACTGTGTATAGGTAACAGATAAGGATCCCAAAACAAGTCTATTTCATACTAATTCATTACCTATCATATTTGTTTCACAGTGAATGAAAACAGAACCAAATTGGCCCCATTTGGTTCAGGTTTTCATTCATTCCAAAACAAATCACCCCTAACAACTTTTTCAAGATACTGCAAACTGTCTGGGACTCAAACAGCCCAGTTACCTCCCCCCCCCTCCTTTTTCCTTTCTTCTTCAACTTTAAACCTCTTTGTACTTTACTGTAACATGGACGTCATTCATGATATCCAGGAGTACACAGGTAAGCCCTACCCACCACTCCCTGGCCCACTCCGTAGCTCTGCCCCCCCCCCCATTCTCTCTGGGGATACTGTTTGTCTGAAGAAGGAAATGCTCTTCCTGGGGAGAGAATATTCACACAGTGTGGAACCTCAGCATTCTGAATCATGTGGATATTCCCTATGGAAAGTGTTTGGCTCTAGAGAGCAGGGGGCAGGAGTGCACTGGTGTGGGGTGTGTGGCTTACCAGTGTGCTCCCAGGTAAATGTAACCCACCATTCATGATCACACTAATGTGTGAAGAGGGTCTGACATACTCAATATTCCATGGCTTGGCTACCCAAGGGTAGGTCTTCATTGGGCCATTTTGAGTCAAAAGATTTTTTTTTATCATTTACACACTCATATTTCTGCATGCATGAGGAGTCTCCCAAGTATGCAGAAAACACTACTTTTGCTATGAAAAAAAGGCATTACTGTATTCTTCCCTGCTTGATATAGTGTTCCTGTCAGCACTCTGTCCCCTCCACAAAGGCCTTTTCCTTCCCCAAATCTAGCAGTAGCTCTTATGGTCTGAGGGTGATTTTTCCGTGACCTTTTCCAGACAAGCCCCTGAATGTTGAATTAGGTGGTGGTGAGAATGGAAGGACACTTCATGTGATCTGAATGCCTGCTGGTCTCACCACCACAAAACAAAGGGGAGTTTATGCTGAATTAGAATCCCAGTGGTTATGACGTCAGCACATTGAGAATTATTTCAAATATGGATGAAAGAATGTAGATTTTTCTTGTAGGGTGTCGCACATCCAGTCAACCACAGACTTTATGTGGTTTCCTGCAGCCGAAGTCTTGCTAGAATCATACAGTGGTAATGACTGATTCATTCCCTGATCCTAACCATTATTATATTTCAAAAACCAAATTACATGTGACAGTAATGGCGCCATTGCAAGCACACCAGGGCTGTAGCAGGCCCCCAACTTATGGAAGCTTTGACTTCCGTAAATTCAACTTTACATAAGCTTTGTGTAGGAGCTGCCCTTGTTCATTACTCGCTCCAGCTCAGATCATCCTGTGAGAAGTGGGCTGCCTCTGACACTTCCACTGAAGCAACTAATGGCAATGGAAGCTGCTCGGAGACAACGATTGTCCAGGAGGCAACGAGATGCTTAATTCAGGCTTTGGGAGGAGGAAACCAGATCACAGAGTCTTCACAAGTGTTGCAGCTGGGGTTTAAAACTCCAGCTGCTGCCCAAGACAAGGCGGCAAGCAGGCGAGAGGCTGAGGGCTCCAGCCAGTTCTCCCTGAAGACAAGGGAAACTGGTGAGCCCAGGGAAGCCGCCCGCCCGTGTGGAAGGAGGCGGACTTGGGTGAATTAAACCCTCCCTTCCCGTTGCTAAACTCTGAGGCTTCCTAACAAGGGAGTTCACCCAAAGGGTTCTCGTGCTCCTTCTTGTTTGCCTTCCTCCTCTGAGTCATACCCAGGAGGTCATGAACCCCATGAGAGCACCCCCTGGCAGCCATATGGAGAAAACAGAAGAACGGCAGCATTTCTTGCTTTGTTTAAAGAGCGCACACAGAGGAAAGGGCAGGTAAGGTGGACTGACTCCAACTTGCGTAAAAATCGACTTACCTAAAATTGTCCAGAATGGAACCCTTACATACTAGGGACCTACTGTAAAAAGAAAAGAAAAAGAAACATGCAGGAGCCCAGTCAGCACTGGGACTGTGGTAGGGGGTAGGGGGCCTTACCCCCTGTCATGGTCTTGATTCGGATCAGCACCCAAGTGTGCTATTTGACAAGGAAAAAAGCTTCCATTAGCAGCAACTCTTGAATCCAGCTCAGGACTGTGGCAGGGATAAAGTTAAAGCCTCCCTAACCCCTACTAGAGTCTTGATCTGGATCAACCCCCCACCCCTGAGTGTACAGTCCCCCCCCAAAAAAAGTAATATCCTGGTGTGCTTGCAATGATGTTATTGGGTCATGTGTAGTTTGGCCCCAAGTAATTTCAGGTAAGTCTATCCCAGGCATTATACGAGACTATTTTGACAAAAGGATGCTCACGTTATGGTTTGTCTGTATGCATATACTGTATGGGACCACTGTAGTTTTCAGCCTGGCTTCACCTTGGTAAGCAGTGCACCCTGGCGTTTCTTCTTTGCCAAGGTTTCCAGCATACATGGACGTGAGAATTCATGTCCATCCTCTTCAAAAGCAGGTCTACACTATAATTTAAAAGCAAGTTGTCATATATAAGGCTGCTAAGATACCTTTTGTGCCATACCCACCCACAGTTTTGAAACTCCTCTGAAGTTCTGCTGCTGGATCCAGTAGCACGTCTTGCAGTTTCCAGTTCCTCAGATGCTTTGACTTGGCCATAATGTTGGACAGATAACAGGTCTTCACACCTTCCTTTTCTGTTCATGCATGCATGCGGACATGCACGTATGTGCGTGCGCGCACACAGGACCGCTCAGAGGAATTTTATCAGGGGGTACAAGGTTTCTTTTGGGCCCCTTCATGTGAATTTGGTTCCTGGGCGCCCCTTTTTGCTCCTGGGCCCCCCCTTTTGACCCGTTTTTGGCTGGGCCCAGGTAAGATTGTACCCCCTTAACCCCCTCTCAGAGGCCCTGCGTGCGCACGCACGCGCGCGCGCGCGCACACACACACACACACACACACACACACACACACACACACACACTCCTTAGACTGTTGAACTCTTATGCAAATCCCCACCTTCCACCTCTTTTGACTTGGCAGCCAAGGAAGGGCCCAATCCTATCCAACTTTCCAGCACTGATGCAGCCGTGCCAATGGGGATCAGTGCTGGAAAGTTGGATAGGATTGGGCCCGAAGTGTAGTTTTGGGGCAGGGCTGGAGAACTCTTGTCAAGATTTTCCATTATTTTATAAACTCAGTTCTCCATGAACATGAGAACTTAAGAAGAGTTTTGTTAAGAAGGCCCATCTAGTCCAGCACTGTGTTTCCCATTGTGGCCAACCAGATACACAAGATCAGCACACAAGCATGAGAGGTAATGAAGCAAGCAGTGGAGCATGACTGGCATGACCTTTCCTTGCTCTTGTTCCTCAGCGACTGGGGCATATATGCCTCTGAACACAAAGGTTTCATCTAACTGTCATGGCCGTAGGCAGACCTTCCTCCATTAATTTGTCCAACCCCTTTTAAAGACATCCAAGCTACTGCCCATCATCACATCCTATGGCAGCAAATTCCATAAATTAATTGCACATCGTGTGAAGCAGTACTTTCTTTTGTTTATCTTGAATCTACAGCCAATCAGTTTCACTGGGCGAGCCCAATATGTGGTGTTATGAGTGAGGGAGAAACACTTCTCTCCGTCCCCCTGAGAGACAATGGGTCCCACTTTGATTTCCATCTCTGTGCCAAGGACATGAGATGTTCATGGTGGTTGCCATGTACTTGTGGCACTTCCTTTCCTTGCAGACATGCCAACTACAGAACTTGACAGCGCAATCCTGTGTAACTCTTGCATCGGTGTAACAGTAGTTCCACCAGTATAAGTGCACTTATGCCAGTGTAACTTGCCATATGCTGACGGACGCAGGACAGACAATGGTGTAACCCCCCCCCCCAGATGCCGCACACTCACAGTTCGGACATGGGACGGACACCAGCGCAACTCCACCGGTGCATGGGGCATTCCGGGGGCATTCGGACGTCCCCGGAATTCCCCCTGCGCCGGCGGAGTTGCGCTGGCATCCATCCTGGCACCCAAGGGGGGGGGGGTTACACCATTGTCCGTCCTGCATCCGTCGATGTATGGCAAGTTACACTGGCATAAGTGCACTTATACTGGTGGATCTACTGTTACACCGGTGCAAGAGTTACACAGGATTGCACTGTGAGCATCCTTCAGAAGTATCAAAGAACCCTTTAAAAAGATGGGGCTGCCATTTAGGGGACTGACTGTGTGTGTGTGTGTGTGTGTGTGTGTGTGTGTGTGTGTGTGTGTGTGTGTGTGTGTGTGTGTATATATATATATATAATTGTTAAACCATTTGTTGTTGTTGTTCAGTCGTTAAGTCATGTCCGACCCTTCGTGATCCCATGAACCATATCCCGCCAGGCCTTCCTGTCCTCCACTATCTTCCTGAGTTCGCTCATTTTCATGTTGGTGGCATCGGTGATGCTGTCTAACCATCTCATCTTTTGCCTTCCCCTTCTCCTTTTGCCTTCAATCTTTCCCAGCATCAGAGTCTTCTCCAGAGAGTCCTTTCTTCGCATTAGGTGGCCAAAATATTTGAGCTTCAGCCTCAGCACCTGTCCTTCCAGGGAACAGTCAGGGTTGATTTCATTTAGGATTGACTGATTTGATCTCCTAGCAGTCCAAGGGACTCTCAGGAGTCTTCTCCAGCACCACAGTTCGAAAGCATCTATTCTTCGGCGCTCAGCCTTCCTTATGGTCCAACTCTCGCAACCATACATTGCTACTGGGAACACCATCGCCCTGACTATACGAACTTTTGTTGGCATGGTGATATCTCTGCTTTTTATTATGCTGTTTAAGTTTGCCATAGCTTTCCTTCCGAGGTTAAACCATTTAATATAGTATTAAATAATATTAAACCATTTAATATAGCATTAAATATGCCTTTAGAGCTTTGGGGCAAGAAGCAGACATAAAATAAAGCAAAGATTGTTAGATGGTCTAGTCTGTGGCTATGGTAATAATTAGCAAGTACAGCGTGACATCTTGACCAGTAGTGTAGCGGGGGGGGGGGTCCACCCCAGTGTCAAATGTGCCACTGAATGGCCAGTAGAACCTGCTTCCTCCAGGGGAATCTTGAGGCAAAGACCAGATCTACCCTTGCTTCAAGCAGCTGGTAGACCTGACCTCCACCAGAGGATCTCAAGGTGGAGACCAGGTTTACCCTTCACTTTGAGTGGCTGGTAGCCCTCGCCTCTACTGAGGGATCTCAAGGCGGAGGTCAGATCTACCCGTGGTTTAGAGTGGCCCGTGCCAGGTGTCAAATACTCTAGGTATGCCACTGATCTTTTAGTACTAAATAAGCATTTTAGTATTAAATAAGTTGCTGTTGTCTTTTTAATACTAATTCATTCATTTCTCTTTTTCTCTAGGTCTAGGAGGGGCCCTTGGCTACCTTACAGGTGCCATTGATTGGGGGCATACTGTCTTAGGAAAATATTTACAATCAGAATTCCAAGTGATGTTCTTTTATGCGGCTCTAGTGTTCCTGATCTGTCTCACTGTACACTTGTGCAGTATCCCTGAGACATCTCTCCCCAACATCAAGGTAGAATCCAAAGTCCTGCTGACTGTAGCTAAGCCCTATCAATATGGATCCACAGAAAAAGTCAAGAATGGTTATTTTAAAAGTGGATATAATAAAATACGGATGTTATCTCAGCAGAGGAAACTAACTGAAAAACAAGGCATTCAGGTACTGTATTTATGCATTCGTTTCAATTTATTTCTATCTTGCTTTTCTCCACCTGACTCTAGGTGGCTTGCAATCAAAAGATTAAAAACATGTTAATAGTATGGGTTATATAAAAAGTTCAAACAAAGAGCAACAAAAAGCCCCAATTCATCCAAAGACAAAAATGAAGAAGATTGAAAAACTAGTGGCAAACAGAGCAACAATAGATAATCAAACGGAAGATCTGCTGAAACAGAAGAGCCTTCAGCCTGTACTGTAACATTAGCAGGGAGGGCAACCATAAGGGCTGTAAAGGTTATAAACAATACCTTGAATTGAGCCCGGATAGACATATAACCAGGGATGTGGTTCAAGTCTCTGACTCCAAGTCTCGAGTCAAATCCCAAGTTTCTGGGTCCAAGTTTCAAGTCAAGTCCCAAGTCTTTGGTTGCAAGTCCCTATCTATTTAATGGGGAAAACGGGTTTAAACCTGAATAAAATTCGACTTGTCATAAAAGACTCCAAGTCTCAAGTCGAGTCTTTCGGGCCTTTTACAATTGTTAAGTTAAGTCCGAGTCAAGTCATTGATGCGACTTGAGTCCGAGTCAATAGACTCAAGTCTACATCACTGGATATAACCAATGCAGAGGGTGGGTGGGGATTGGGGAGGGGGTTGGATCTCGGCAGCAACTATGCATGCAAGAACGTACCTTGGCCCAGAGGCTCTTCAGACTTAAGGCTGATTCACACTAGCCCTTCCGTGCACGTTTGCTCTACTCTAACGTCTGTACGTGCGTCTAGCAGTTCTCTGAACATTTGCCCGCCTTCTTGAAGAAAGCGCAGCTGTGATTGGGTGAAGAGAAATGCGCTTCTCTGATTGGTGAGCTGCCTAGTACCGGGAGCATAAACGCTAGCTTAAACGTGAGCGCTTCAAAAAGATAAACCGAAACCATCTCTCCTGAACGCGTCGTGAGCTCATGCTGCGTCAGACGCAAGCATGAAAAACGCACGAAAAGAAGCCAAAACGCGCACGGAAAGGGCTAGTGTGAATGGGCCTTTATGCCAGCAAAAGAGCTGGCATAGGGGACCATTGGGGACCAGGCAGCCTATGGAGAGAGAAGTAAAAATTTTCTGTACTTAACTCTTCTGGGCTGCCTGGTCCCCGGCCGGCCCATAATATGCATACTATGCATACTATGTCCAGGGCCGGCTTTAAGCCAATTGGACCATTATTATTCATAAACACTGAGCAACCCTTCCTTTCAGGTTCAGAGGCAGATGACCCTGAAGTCCCTCCTAAAAGCACTCCTAAGCATGCCTTCCCACTATCGTTGTTTGTGTGTGAGCCATCTGATGGGCTGGACAGCTTTCCTTTCCAACATGCTCTTCTTCACTGATTTTATGGGACAGGTAAAAGAAAACAACCACTTTCCCAAATGCAAAGTAACCCTGTCTGATCCAATGATGTCATCCACTTGCTTCTGCCCGCACGAGGGCAGATTCAGAGCTGTTGACACCTCCATTAGCAAAGGAAGAGTCCCGAGAGAGCAAAAATGGATGGCATTGAGGCCTCTTGGGTAGCTTGGGATTTTATTTCCATTTTTTGGGGGGGGGGGGGAGTTTCTATTTTCTACTACCTTGACCTTGAAAAGATGAAATTCCAGGTTTAAACATGATTTCTAGAACTTGTAGCAACATTTGTTCCCTTTATTCTAAACAGTAAAAGGGATTCTCAAGTAGAGCGATGCCTTGCAAATGTTTGTGTCCCTTCCATCGCATCATCATCATGGAGTCAACAGAACTGACAATCGTGCCATACATTTTAGAAATGAGAACAAAGAAGGGACTTCAGACTGCTGAAGAGGGCATTCCTAGGACATAGACACACACAGTAGCTTTCCTTATGCTGGAACAATGCCTATCTGAAGCACAAGCCAAATCACAATATCTTCCATTCCATTCTTAGTTCTCCATTGTTGGTAGAAAATCTCTGTTAGTACATGTCATAACGATTAACCCACCAACATCAAATACAGTGAGACCTCAGTATCTGTGGAGGTTCCATTCTGGACCTGACCCCCCCCCCCCCCGGCTGATACTGAGAATCTGCAGATATCGGGGCCAGCACTAGGAAGGTTTTTAAAAGTAGGAAAAAAGCCCCCCCCATCCCCATTTTTACCTTTGTGCGGGCAAACCACATAGTTTCCAAGCCTCTGCAGGGCTTTTCAAGCTGAACAACCCACTTCCGGGTCGCACAAAAGCTCCCCTCTCCTCCCAGGCTCACCCCAGGATGCATCCTGGGGCAGGTATGGGAGGAAAGAGGAGCCTTCACGCAACCAGGAAGTGGGTTATTCAGCTTGAAAAGCCCTGCAGAGGCTTGGAAACCTTGTGGTTTACCCGCACAAAGGTAAAAACGAGGATTGGGAGCTTTATTCCTACTTTTAAAAGCCTTCCTAACCTGGACCCCGCGGATCCAGGATCTGCGGTGAAACAAATCCATTAAATCAGCTAAACAATCACGTTACAATTTCAACGTAACTTGTCTGTATAATCAAAAGTTTCTAAAACAAAATAGACTATTTTTTTGTCTTTTGCATATTTCTGGAAAGTTAATAAACTTGTGCAGCAGTGAACCTCATTGAGGAGTTTCAAAGGGTCAATATGATAGCAAGAAATACCCTGTTGTGAACTCAATAGGAGACAACTGTCTTGATTAAGAGCAGAACTTGTCCAGCCAAGTCTGAAGAGGCAGAAATATATACATGGGAACAAGTATATATTAAGGTTGTTTGTAAGCTGTAACATACTTCAGAGAAAGAGGCAGCGTAGACATTGACTCAGTAAAGCAGTCCACACAAGACCCAGTTCCTGTGCAACCAGTAGATGTGATCTGCACTGTGGGTGACTTGTGCGCTTGGGACATGTCAAACCGAGCTGCACGATCCCAACAATCAATCAGTGTGATTGTTGTACTGCTATTTGCATGACATTCTAAGTACCTTCTCTCTAGTTCTCTTTCCGTTTCAGCCCCATGAGTCTTTTCCTAGTCTTTTGGATCCTAGTTTGTTGGGAAGTGAGACATCTGGAGATATCATGTTCCTTTTCCTCTCTCCTGCGATGCACTGCAGATTGTGTTCAACGGTGATCCTTATGCGCCTCATAACTCCACAGCTTATATGACCTATGAAAGGGGAGTAGAGATTGGATGCTGGGGAATGTGCATCAACGCAATTTCCTCCTCACTCTATTCCTGTGAGTACCACCAAGAATTGAATTCTTGCTATAGTGCCTTGTATCGTTTTGTGCATTGGATCTGTATTTAAATACAGTAAATTGTGTATGCATGGGATTTAAAACAGGAGTATTAAAACTGCAGGAAGGGGAAGATGGCAGTAGTGCCAATGTTGTCATCCCAAAGGTTCTTGCAGGAGGTGGAGTTGAAGGAACACTGGACTCTGGAAACTGGAAGTGGAACCAAGCGCAGCACATGCTCCTCTTCGACCCCTGTCTTTTCAGAAAATCTAAACTTGAATCGCACTCCCACCACTCCACATGCACAGTTCAACTTTTTATTTCGTACTATTTTCCGCTAGGAGTGATTAGCTGGGACCAGTGGCATCGCCAGAGACCCCGGAACCTGAGGCGGTGACATCATGACGTTGCGTGATGTCACTTCCGGGTTCTTACAGAAGAGAAGCCAATGGTGGCTTTGCAATCTCACTGCTGTCCTGTTCCTTCTCCTTTGGAGGCTGAGTGGGGCAGCGGCAGGGCCACAGGGCCGCCAAAGCAGGAGGCGGAGGAGGTGGACATACCTGCAACCATGCTGGTGCTGCTGCTACTTCTCCCTCTGCCGCCATCTTGGGTGGGCCTCACATGGCACCCCCTTCTGGCCTGGCACCCAGGGTGGCCTGCCCCCCTGCGCTCCACTTGCTATGCCACTGGGTGGGACCACAGACCAGAACTAGCCAATACAGCAAATTTTGTATTTTGTAGGTGGAGACCCAGTCCCCAGTATTGAGCTTGAGCCTGTCAACCAACTGCCCCTATATTGGGACCTCTAGAGACAGGACCGCTTGAACCAGATGTTTTCCCAGTTTCTACACCAGGCAGAAAATGATAGAGTGATGACAGAGAGTGCTAAGTTCCAGGCCAGAAGGCTACTCCTTCAAGGTTCTCTACTTTTCAAGAAGGACGAGGAGCCTGGGAAGGGTAGTTGGCCCAAGAGGGATATAAAGTCTCAGTTGAGCTCCTCCTAGACCTCATCAGAGCAAGTTACCAGTTTGGAGTTGACTGACGTTCTGTGTCTATGGCACCTGCTACCTACATGACTATGATTGGATCTGCCACCCTCAGTCATCTCCTCGTACTCCATGGGCTTCCTGCTCACAGCCAACAGACCACTCTGAGATCCTTGGAAGAACAGTGGAATAATCAATCAGTCATTTTTATTGATCGATGCATGGTCAAACGTCTGTGCACAGTTTTCTTTGTAAGGAAGAGGAACATTTGTCGTAAAAAAGATTGTGAATCACAGCGGCATTCCACAATGTAATGTTCAATTATAATTACAATGGCTCTCTTTAAAAATAACACCCAGTCTTTTTCTTCCAACAGATTTGCAGAAAGCCCTTCTACCCTACGTTGGATTAAAGGGACTTTATTTCATTGGATACCTGCTTTTTGGACTAGGCACTGGGTTTATTGGACTCTTTCCCAGGGTGTATTCTACTCTGGCTCTTTGCTCCTTGTTTGGCGTAATGTCCAGCACGTTATACACTATACCATTCAACCTCATTGCTGAATATCACAGGGAGGAAGAGGTAAGTTCTAATGAATGGCTGTTGTCTCTTTTTTAATAGCATTGTCAGATTCTTGCGGAGTCTTTGCTCTAATTCACCACATGTCGTCTTGCTGTGACAAATGGGGCAGAAGTACTCCAGGAGTCGGCCCATCCATGCAGCCCCCTGAAGCGGGCTGCATCAGCATCAGACTGCAAGGGGTCTAAGGGGGCAACAGATTCGGAGTGCCTTTCACCCCAAGACTGCCGCCACTGCCTCCTTCCCACCTGCCGCCAAAGCATGCCACAACGATCTGCTTCCCGCTCACTCGCGTGGGAAGCAGATCGTTCCCCTCCTTACCGTGCTCCTCATGCGCTGCTGTTAAATGCAGCAGTGCCGCGCTGTAAATGAAACCGGACGTCCCTCACAAGCTGTTTAAAACGTCAGGGGTAGATTATAGGTGGTGATGCCAGTAGCTGGCAGCCTGTAGGTAGGACCACCAAGAGCCAACTCGACTGTCTTTCCAGCCCAGCTTCCTGAGATACTTTAACTAGAGACTGAATCTACAACCTTTAGCATGTAAAGCATGTGATCTACCCCTGAGCTATTGCCTGTCCGCAACAGAGTGAGACTGCAGGACTAGAACCAACGAGAACAAAGGAATGGTTTCCAATGGAAGAGAACTAAGCATAACTGTGATCTCTACCTTTGCACTCAATTATGGGCTACATTTTTATTTAGTGCAGTGTAATCCACAGACTGAGACAGGGCTGGGGCCACAGGTGGGGGGGGGGCTTTGCAGGGCACTGATTTGAGGGCCTACAGACATACAAGGGCCTCTCCAGGATGAATCCAGCCCAGCAGCAGGAGCTGCCGTGCAAGTCACAGCAGCATATAGAACTAGAACAGGGGTTCTCAACCAGTGGCACTAGTACCACCAGTGGTACTTCGGCTGACTGCTGGTGGTACTCGGACTGCCGGACCACCGGAACCCTGCTCCAACACGGTGCTTTTGGTGGTGTGTTTTTGCTCTCGAGAGGCTCCTGCCTTTGGCTAAGCCTTGGGGATGCCGAGAAGGGTCCTTCCACCCGTCCAGAGCCTCCTACCTGCCTTCTCTGGCCTCTGAAAACCTGGAAGTAACTGGCGATGATGTCATCGTCAGTCACTTCTGGTGGTACACAGCAGGAGAGTGGCACCAGAGGTGATACTCGGCCGGGAAGGGGTTGAGAACCCCTGAACTAGAAAATATACAACCGTTATATAAATTGGGTCTCTGTCTCTATAATGCTCACCCCCCCCCAAAAAAGGTCCCTATCAGGGAAAGGAGAGGGAGTGAGTCCCAGGAGAAGGCATGCTAACCAAGGGGAGTAGTGCCTAGTGGTTGGCAGATATGCACCCCTTCCTGCTAAGAGGCTGCTGCACAAAGATATGAGGAATGATATAATAATATATATACACACAAGACCCTGATCTCCCAACCAAAGTTGTAAAAAATGACTGTGTAGAGCAGGGGTCAGCAACTGAAAACCTGGAAGTGATGTTGTTTGGGAAAAGGGACCAGACATTCGGCGATGATATCATCACCAAACGTCTAGGTTGCTCAGCTCTACACCAGCAGTCGACAACCTATAGCCCATGGACCAGATCTGACCCACCACCCAGTCATCCAGCCTGTGTGGAGCTCAGCTTGGGAGGCAACACCTCCTGCCCAATTCGCTGCACGACCCAGGGACTCCGCAGGCCTGGGTGGGTGGCTCCACCATTTCTCGTCTGGCACACAGTGAATTGGGCGGGAGGCCTTGCCTCCCAAGCTGAGCTCCACACAGGCTGGATGACTGGGTGGTGGGTCAGATCTGGTCCGTGGGCGTCGACCGCTGGTGTAGAGCAATGCTGTGCTGCAAGTATAAAGGACTGGATTGCTGTTTGGTTCGGCTGTCCCGCATTAAAATTTCTGACAATTACGTAAGGAAGGAAATGAACGGATGATGGTCAGCCTGGTGCAAGATTCTTTGAGTTGTGCCTCCCTTGACGGTGTTCCGTTTTCTTTTGCTCTTTGTTTTCAGAATCAGAAGAGAGGAGCAGCTGAAGATCATAACCGAGGAAAGGGAATCGACTGTGCAGCTCTCACTTGCATGGTTCAACTCGCCCAGATCATTGTCGGGGTGGGCCTGGGTTTCCTGGTTGGTGCCGCAGGTAGTGTGGTGGTCGTTGTGATCTCTGCCTCTGCGATCGCTTTATTGGGCTGCTGCTTTGTAGCATATTTTGTTCACTTTGTGGAAGAGAACAATAAATAGTTCATGCTTGGGAGACTCTGCTGCTGCCTTGGCCAAAGGAGGGAAAACACTTTGATTCTCCAGTTGTCCAGGTGTGGTGCTCTGGCCACACTGATCTTCTCTGTGCAGCAACTCTTTTCTTTCACTGGTCTATGCTGGAACAGCTTCAGGATATTCATACTTCTACAAGGTTCGGGCATATCAGACTGGGCATATCGGGCATAAAAGTCAGTCTGTCTCGCTGAACTATAGATCAGTGTTTCTCAAACTGTGGATCGGGACCCACTTGGTGGGTCGCGACCTGATTTCTGGTGGGTCCCAGGTGATGGAAAGATCAGCTAAGTAATTGCCACAAACCCTGAGGCTATTCAAAAAACAGATAGCTACTAATTGCCCTTCAAAGAGCTGAGCCCCTGCAGTTTGCAAGATAGCTGCTAATTACCCTGCAAGCAGCTGAGCTCTTTACTTGTAAATCAATATTTATTTATTTATTTATTTTTAGATCACTTTTTTTAAAGTCTCGTAAAGCTAGGTAGAGTGTCATTTTAAAAAGTGGGTCCCGGTGTTAAAAAGCTTGAGAACCACTGCTATAGATATTATATTTCTGGGAGGCCCAAGAAAGCTCTAACACAGAGATTGGCTAACTTCAATCTTATTTTGTCTACTTATTTGCTTAGTAAAGGTATCCCCTGCTCAAAAGCCAGTTGTGTCCGACTCTAGGGTGCGGGTGCTCATCCCCGTTTCTGGCCGAAGAGTCAGCACTGTCCAAAGACGCGTCCGTGGTCATGTGACCGGCATGACTAACGGAACGCTGTTACCTTCCCGCCACCTATTTATCTACTTGAAATTTCTTGATTTCAAACTGCTAGGTTGGCAGGAGCTGCGACACTTGGCGTGTCACTCAGCGTGTAATTCATCTGTGGAACTCCTTGCTACAGGATGTGGTGATGGCACCAGGCCTAGATGCCTTTTAAAAGGGGTTTGGATAGATTCATGAATGTAACGTAATGTTTGCGTTATGTTCGGCCAATCAGAGCCCATTGTTTGACCTGGGGGCGGGACACCAGACGAATACGGATCGCAAACGCATGCAATGTAGCTCCGGCTTTATGGGACATAACCTAACTGTTGGGACATATTAAACTTGATGTTTTCAAATTGTTTCCTCCAAAGAAGTCTTGCTGAATTCAGTGAATTTACTCCAGAGGAAGCAGTTTAAGAACGGCCACTTCAAGTTAAAAATCTCACATATGTTTCAACAGCTTTGAACAAATGTTCTCCTTAGAAATGCCTTTGACAAAGAGTCTAGCCGAAAACACATAGGTTTAAATTCTGACAAATGGATATAAAAAGAGCAGCTATATAATGAAATGTCACAAAAAGAAATCTTGTATAGACAGATCTTGATTTGTTTCTGTTTCTGTATATACAAAGAGTTTTTTTCTTCAGTCTTTGAAAAATGTTCAGCGTTAAGCAACTGCACCCAAGGAGTAATTATTTAAGTCTTCCAGGAACTGTGTCCTTCAGGCCCTGTTTTGGCTTCTGCAAAAGCTATCTATCTAAAATGTGATGGTGACATTTAATAGCAAACTATGCTCACCAAAGTCTAGATTTTGGCTGCTCGTATTTGAGATTTGTCAACAAGAGCAACGCTTTTCTTAGAAACATCCATCGATATTGCATTTGTTCCTGTTGTGAAGCATCATTTCTTGCCTATCACTGTCTGAACTGCTCTGATTTTGTAGAAGTTTGCTGGGTCGAGGAAGGAAGTAGTGGAGGAGGAAAGGAGCTGAAGGAAGTGCTCTGGATGGCTGAGGAGAAATGGCAGAGACAGCCAATAAGGGAAGGGAAACACAAAGAAGATCCGGGCACTATGAGTAAGGAGTGGGGAAGAAGCGGCCCAATGGGATGACACCTTTGTCATGACCTGTGGTTTTGGCAATAATTTCATAGAACAATGGTAGGAGTGAGCAGTGGTAGAGTTTTGCCTACACCAGGGGAAGGGGACGAGCATCCCCTGTGCCAGAGTGGCCCAAGAAGAGCTCAGGATCCTGTGGCTGGCCCTATGGGCCGGCCGCGGATCCTTACACAGGATCTGACTGTTAATGTAACCTGAGCTACACACGGAGCAGATGGAGGCGAGTTCGAGCCCGGACACTCTTCAGTAAGTGATTTGCCAGCCCTGAAGAAATGCATTTAGCGTAAAGCCACTTGACTCAGGGGGACGGACGCCCTTCTCGTATGGAAGCCAAATCACCACAACTCTAGCTGCCGGGACGTGGAGGCGGGGGAGGAGCCAGCTGGACCAGTAGTGCAAATTGCAGAGGTGCTGAAGTAAGTTGCCAGCTTGTAGTTGTCTGAAGTCCTGTGATTCCAGTTTGACCTACTGCTGGCTGACTACATGTGGGTCTGCCAACCACAACCACGTCCTTGTAGTTCAGTGGTAGAGCAGATCCTTCCAAGGTCCAACCCCTGACATCTCCAGGTAGGGCTCAGAAAAGCCCCCGTCTGAAGCCCCGGAGAGCTGCTCCCAGTCTCCTGCCCCATTGCCTTTGCCACACGGAATGGCTCCGACAGCGAGGGGGCAGGGCCTCCTCGTTCCGGGTTGTAAACGGGGACTAGGATGGGGCGCAACTTACAGTACTGCCCCTACCGTAGAAACGCCTCTGGGGTATCCTAACCTCTAATGGAGCCACTTTGCACCCTTCTCTCCATGGGAAGAGTGAACAGGATTGTGTCCCACGCTGCTGGAAATACCTGAAACAGGGAACGTTTCTCCAAGAACGGAGTTTGTATGTACAGTAATTACATTCCTTAAGCGCCAATGAAGAGGATACTGGTGTAAAGTGTTTGCAGAAATCTACTTGATGGGAGGGGCTGTGCATATAGAATGTTGGTGAAGAGAGGAAAGGAGAGCGGGGGAGATTTTGAGAAGGGGATGCACAGGGCTGTGGGGTACAGAGGAACCCTAAATACACAGGAAAACACATAATTTGTACACCAAAAGACAAAAGAGGTTGTCTTTGCACCCATTAAACTCTTGGAAGGATCATCCCTGTGAAATAAGTTTATATCTGTCCTGGCTTTCAGCAAGCAAAAGGAAGGGTACATTTTGATGCCGTGTTTCCCGAGAAATGATGCATATAATATGTTATACTTACAGCCTGATCCTGCGTAAGGATCCGTGGCCCACAAATTGAACCTGCCCCCCATTTGCTATCCCTGTATCAAACAAGCAAAGTTGGGCTACATTTGTGGGGACTTATCCAAGTGGTTTGGGGGAACTTGGAATAACTTGTTAAATTAATATTTAAGAGATTTCTGTACGAAACGGGAAAGTTTATTACTGAATGATGGTGAAACCCTAGAAGAGATGCCTGAGTTGTTGAATAGCCCATCAAACATTTTCTCAGATCTTTCAGGGTATGAAGAGTGGCGAGGTTTGGCAAGGTTTTGGAAATAGCATCGGGGAAAGCTCTGCAACCCTGCTCAAGGTTATGCCCATACTGTTTTGCAAATTCACTATTTTCTTGGGAAATACAGTTACAGGGCCTGAAAAGAAACTTTCAATTCATGTGCAAAAGCAGGAGAAATTTTGGTGAGTTGTGGGAAAATGTTAACACACTTTAGTCTTGGGCTCATACCACATTTACTCACAAATTGATCCTGACCTATTTGTTGTCACAGGCAAAGTGGAATTGCATTTGTTTGAAATCTGGTTGGACACAAAGTATGTGAGGCTTTGCGGAGCTTGGCTTGCTAACCAAAAGTAGCAACAATGTCTGCCAAGGGAGTAGAAACGTTCTTTGGATTTGTAACTGAAGTTCTTTACAAAAGTGATTATGATTGCAAAAGTCCTAGGTCGTTTCTTAGGGTTTCCCCTACAGTGGGGAAAAAGCGGGATATAAATCCAATAAATAAATAAATTTATCATCAGTAACTGTGCAGTTACTGCGCCAGCGGGTGGCGCAGTGGGTTAAACTACTGAACCATGAGCTGTCGATTGAAAGGTCGGCAGTTCGAATCCGTGCGACGGCTCCTGCCAACCTAGCAGTTCGAAAGCAAGAAATTGCAAGTAGATTAATAGGTACCGCGTCAGCGGGACGGTAACAGCGTTCCATGCACCTCGGTGTTGAGTCATGCCGGCCACATGATCATGGAAACGTCTTCGGACAGCGCTGGCTCTTCGTCTTTGAAACGGAGATGAGCACCGCTCCCTAGAGTCGGACACAACTAGACTGAATTGTCAAGGGATACCTTTACCTTTACCTAACTGTGCAGTAGGTAGCCTTGCTTGGGGATAGGGGAAGGATATCAGCGTAGTATGGGCTGGAAAATCAACAAAGTTCTTCTATTCTCTCTTCCTTTTTATTTATTAAATAACAGAGTTGATGCAGGGAAGCACATAGCTCATCATTAAAGGAAACAATGTATAAAGTTTTAGAAATTTGTAGGGAGCAGGATATCTTTGCTGGTCGTCTTTGAAAGCCTTATGTGT
The DNA here is from genome assembly GCA_026170595.1 of Plestiodon gilberti rubricaudatus. Lineage (NCBI taxonomy): Eukaryota > Metazoa > Chordata > Lepidosauria > Squamata > Scincidae > Plestiodon > Plestiodon gilberti. The sequence continues at coordinate 16,809,868 of JANXHW010000002.1, read as the reverse complement.
TTGGTTTCAAAATGCATATAAACAACACTAAGAGGGTATAGCAAAGCGTATCAGGAATCATGGAAACAGCCAGCTTTACATACAGACACACATACCCATGCACACAAAGCGACATTTTAGTATCTGCCTTTGACACCTTTAAAACTGGCAGCTGAGAAATCAAATTTGCTGATACAGTCATCCATGAAATAATACAATGCTCTATTATAGAATGAGTATACTGATTTAATAGTACACAGATAACAAAGTGCCATTTCTTGATACAGAATATCTTCTACAAAACCCATCATTGTTGAAGGAACCTTTACATCCAATCCTGAGTAATTTAGTTGACTCAGCTAATGTAAAGCAATAAGCTAATGTTTATTTGGAGGAATACATGTTCAGTATAGCAGGACATATTTACAATAAGGCTTTGGTGTGCAACCCCAGCCCTTGTGTGAACACTGTGGATCAGTGCAATAGTAACCATGAGTAATAGAGCATTACCTGTACATCAAGGCAGGGATCTACTATGCTTGGAACTGCTGCCTGTGCCTGCGGGATGCTTACTCATCCTTCAAATTCCTTCGTAAAGTCCACTTTTTCTGTGAAGCCTTTGTCACCATGCCTTAGTCTCCATTCCCTACTGTAACTGTTTAAGTACCTGTGATTTCAACAATCATGTATACTGCCTATATTTACTACTGCCTCTCTCTCTCTCTCTCTCTCTCTCTTGTCTCCCTTCTGTGTCAGTATCCTGACTAATTTCCTTGGCAGAGACCTGTCTTCTCATTCCATGTTAATAAGTGCCATAAATTATGTAGGCTTACCAGATCTCCAACTGGGACAGAGTGCTAGACCTTTAGAAGGAATGTGGTCAGGTGCAGCTTGTTAAACCTTACAGCACAATCCTAGGCATGTCTACTCAGAAGCAAGTCCCACTGAACACAATGGGGCTTGCTTCTGAGTAGACATGCCTAGGATTGTGCTCTAGGACTTAACAAGCTACACCTGCCCACATTCCTTCTCCTAAAGGTCTAGCACTCTGTCCCGGTTGGAGATATGGTAAGCCTAGCCATAAACATTGATGGTGCTATATTCATCATCCTCATCATCCCTCTATGCAGGGTAAATGATGAAAAGGAAAATAAGCAAGGATTTTTTTCTAAATGAAGAATCTGAAGAAGGTGGGAAATCTGATCATTAGAGAACACCCTATTGCTGAAGTTCAAAGCCCAGTTAGTCCTCATGGCCCAAGAACAAAGAAGTACTTTAATGAATAAGAGAGGGCTGGAAAATCCACCTTCAGGTGTGCTGGGAAAGGACCTTTTCTAGAAGTTGCTCCAGAAAAGTATTATTTATTTTAAAATGTGTAGATCATTTTTGCACACAAGGTATACAAATTTAAGTCTTGGAGGATAGCTATCAGTGCCTACTTGTCCTGATAACCAAGGGATGGCCAACCATCCTCCATTAGAGCCTCTGCATTCTTAAGAGTTGTGTAGAAGACAGAATCTTGGCAGCTGCAATTGCTGATGGTGCTGCTAAAGCAGCTGCACCTGCTGAAATGCCCTCACCTATACAACCGTTAAAGGGCCAGGAGCATTCATGCTGAAAGGTTGGTCACACCTGTGATAATCCAAGCCTCTTCATGTTCAGAGGCTCTATATCTGTAAATATCAGGACAAACCGAGGAGACATTATTGCCTTCATACCGTACTCATAAGATTTCAGAGGAATCTGCTGGCCATTATTAGAAACTGGATGTGGGACTAGACCAGAGGTGGCCAACCTTTTTAACATGAATGCTCCTGGCCCTTTAATGATTGTATAGATGAGGGCATTTCAGTAGGTGCAGCTGCTTTAGCAGCACCATCAGCACTTGCAGCTGCCAATATTCTGACTTCTACACAACTCTTAAGAATGCAGAGGCCCTAATGGTGGAGGGTTGGCCACCTCTGGGCTAGGTTAATCTTTAGTTTGATCCAGCAGGGCTACTCCTATGTTCTGAAGCCCAGACTTGGCAGGGGAAGCCTAAAGACTGCAGTTCCCACTTCCCAGATTTGTTTCAGTTGCATTCTGCACCACCACCCAGTCTCTCATCTCTCCCAATCACCCACCTCCACAGTACAGCTTTTTGAGTACATTTTGAAGTCCCAAATGTCCTCCCCAACTTTGCTTATTGTAAGTGATAGCCATATGCTAGAATCCTGAGCAGCAGAGCCCTGACCCTGCAACACCCCCCCCACCCCAGTCACGTCTTGCTTGCTTGTAGGGTTTGCCACAAGGGAACAGCCACTCTACAGCCCTGCTTGCCCTGTTCCCATCCCTGGCACCACCACCCCCTCTCCCCTTAGGAAGGGCTCAAATGTAGGTATAGTTCCACCACTCCCCTGAGGATGAGACTATTCCTCTAAACAAGTTTTCCACTCCTTCTGGAATTGCAACCTCTGAGGGTACTTTCTCGATCAGGCAGGCAGGCGCTTGCTCCCAACACGTTAAGGTCTTTCCAGAACAGTCCACCCCATCCCTTTGCATGCCATAATGTGGAACAATACCAGGAGCAGAAACATGCACAGTTCTTCCCATTCCCATGAAATGAGTGTCTCAGTAATAGATGCACATACTTGTTTCCTCTGGACTAGTTTAGAAAGTCGCCTCTGTAGGTAGTCTTCTCACCGTTTCTGAGACCGGGAAGTCTTTCCCAGGTGCCATAGGCACCCTTTTCCTTCTCTACATTACGGAATAGTCCTACCCGCATTTCCTCGTCCTCTCCCCTCTGGAATGGAACAGTGCAAGGAGCACAGTCCCACAGACACCATCCTACTCCCCCTGAGAGGGAGCAGTTCAGGGGACGCTCGTACCCAGACACCCCATCCCCTGACTCTGGGGACAGGAACAGTCTTTATCCAGGCCACAACCTCCCTTAGGCTTGACAGTGCAGCTCAAGAGAGCTGCTGGGCAAGATGTCAGAATGGCCACTATACACCACCACTCCAGGGGGATACGAAATGATGTCAGGCAGGGTGGTGGTTACAACAGCCACCGGAGCAGCTGAATTAACCACAAGGTTCATGGGCATCATGGCATGTAACGCTTGCTCCTCTTGCTCAGGCTTGGTGGTGGCAGTGAAGGGGCGCATCGTGGTAAGCGAGGGCGACGTGATCCTCCACAGCAATTTCTTGAGTGCTTTGCGGAACTCCCTGCGCATGAGGCAGTAGAAGATGGGGTTGAGGCAGCTGTTGGAGTGTGCCAGGCACACGCTGATGGGGAAGAAGTATGCCTGCGAGAGGAAGTACGCGTGGCTGAAGTGTACCACATTGAGCTTGATGAGGATGCCCCAGGTGGTGAGCACCTGGTTGGGCAGCCAGCAAAGGAAGAAAGACAACACCACAATGGTCACTGATTTGGTCACCTTAGACCGGCGCTTCGTGCCGGGACCCCCTGCTGCGCTGAGACCCATGTGCCTGTCGCTGATGAAACGCACCAGCAAAAGGTAGCAAAGGGTGATGATGGCCAAGGGCAGCACGAAGCCCAGCAGCACCTTCTGGGCTTGGTGCAGCCCCAGCCAGAACTGGGTATTGTTGCCTTGGCTGTCAGGGATCTTGACCAGGCAGAGCTCCTCGCTTAGGATAGTGGAGGTGGTGGAGAAGATGGCATTGGGCAGAGAAGCTAGGATGGCCAAGATCCAGATGAGTGCGCACAGCCATTTGGCTGAGCAGCAGCAGCAGCAGCCTCCCCAAACGCCGCCTTGCCTTTTGCTCTTCAAGGCAGAGGCCACGGAATGGTATCGGGCGACACTCATGGCAGTGAGGAAGAAGACACTGGCATACATGTTCATGGCGGTGACATAGGAGAGGATCTTGCACATGGCTTTGCCAAAGAGCCAGCTGAAATCCAGAGCATTCTCCACCGCCCAGAAAGGCAACGTCAGCACAAACTGGAAGTCCGTCACTGCCAAGCAGGTCACGAAGAGGTTAATGGAGGACTTCTTCCAGCCCTGTTTGCTTTTCATCAAGTACAGCACGAGGACGTTGCCGACCAGCCCCAGGGCACAGACCACGGAGTACACGGTGGAGATGAGGATCCGCAGAACGACGGAGCTGCTGCCGCCGCCCCCTTGCAGTCCATCTGCTCTCTCCAAGTTGACGAGGCTCCGCAGAAGCTCTTGCAGGGACCCGTTGGTTCTGTTGTTGCTCCAGAAGAGCCTTTCCTCGGGGACGGGATCCCAGAGTTCAGCCGCTCCTGCTTCTTTCATGCTAGCTGCTAGCGAGCAGTAGCTGTGTTCGCAGAGGGCATCCATCCCATGATAGAGAGCGGCAAAAGGCTCCTCTCCGTCCGTCCGTCCGACGGACCGACCACCTCCCCTTGCAAAGCTACGACTAGAAGACCGAAGAAATCTCTTTCAACGCGCTCACGCAAACTGTCCCGAGCCAAACAAAGTCCTATCTGGAAGCAAGGAGTCTTCTTTACCGGAGACGGAGTTGTTTAAGATCGGAGAGAGCAGCTGCAAAAAAAGTCCTTGGCAACGAGGTACCTGCACAGAACAAAAATAAAGGGATGCTCGTCGCAAGTAACTCGTCTTCCTTCTGGAGCCGAGGACACATGGGCGGGGTGTGTTCCGCACCTGCACGCGCGCGCGCGCACACACACAGAGGTCGCAAAATGAGCAGTTCAGATGGATCCAAGAACACGTGCAAGAGGAAGTGGTCCAGCGGCGGCGACTCTGCTTTCCAGTTCTGCCGCCAGGAGTCCCTTTCAGAGGTCGCTGCTGCCGCTCTCCTTCTTCTCGTCTGCCGCTACGTGACTACTGCGGATGGATGCAGTCGGGGTCTCTCAGCAGCAGCACTCTACGGCTGTCTTCCAAAGTGGAGTCTCTCTCTTCATATTTCAGATCAGCCGGTAACTGTGTCGCCCAAGTTCTGCCTCCCCCTTTGATGCTGTTATACACAGTCCTGCTGCCTTCCTGCCCCCGCCGCCTGCTCTTAGCGCGCAGCGAGGACGCGCCAGTGGAAGTGGAGCAACTCTCCAAGGCACTGAACTCGCGCAGTCTGGCTACGCGTTCTGCGCCCGCCTCTCTCCCACTTCCCTTCTGCCGTCAAATTAGCTGCTATTGTGCCAGGTTACACAAGGACTTTTCAGCGCGCAGATACAGCCCTTGTCAGCTCTTCTCCTCTGTTAGTTAAAAAATCTTCTTTATCACCGAATACATGGCTCGACTTCCTGTATGAACCGAAGTCGACTCGATTCCATACCCCACTTCCCCATAACTGAAAATGCACACGGATTATCCAGTTCGCAACATAGTAAGAAACCACTGTAAAGGGTGTTTTTTGAACAGAGTGCATCAATTTCTTCTGTACTGACGAAACTTCCCAAAGCGTAAAAAAACAAATGCGAAAAAAATCGTTCAGATGGAGAACTATACAGTACAACCCACCACTCATTTGCCTGCTGTAATCTGTATTGCTTTATTGCTTTCTCTATGTCTCATATTGTGTGTCCTCCTTTGTTTGTTGTGATCCTACATAATGTGCGTTTAAAGTGAAGCAGAGTTCTCTACTAGAGCATGGCAAGAAATCGCAAACATTGGTGTTCTCCTAAGCACGTTCAGAATTCTTCCATCACTGATAGTAACCACAAACAGACCTGTTTTGATCAGGCAATGGGCTTTGGATATGGCAGTCTGAACTTTGGCACCTCTTCGAAATTAAACAGTCACTGTACATATGAAAGACAAGGTGTATTTACTTACATTCAATGTTTTTTAAAAAAAGAGGTTTAGAAATTGGTCGGAGCCTTTAAGTCCATTGTGGGTTCCCTTAAACATTTCCAAACACTCCACCTTAATAAAGATGAGTTATCAAATATTTTTGTGTATTAGTTTAAACTTTGCTTGTCTCCAGTCAGTGTCAGATTTCTAGTTTTTCATTGTAGGCTACTTTTCCATAAACTCAGAGTAGCTTGTAAGCAAATAAAATAAATCTTAATCTATATAATAAAACATGGTACAAGTAACAAAGGCATAATCAGTTGGCTCTTAGAGTATCCAAAAGTCTGCCTACTCCCATGTCAATCTGCCCATTGCCTTGGATCTTTCTCAGAGGCCCCACTGCAGGAGCCCCCACCTTCAAAAGCAGGGCAGGTGGCAATAGCAGCGAGTGCATTTTCTGTCCTTTCATTGCATCTCTCTGATACCTCAAGTTCAGTTTGCCTGGCACCAATGTAGTTAATGACCACATCTATGGAGCATTTGGAGCAATCACATTGTGATTGTTCTGGGGCCAGACTTGCCTGACCCAGGGAGCAGTCCAGTTATAGACTGGGAGAGACTGGAAGGGCCTCAGTGGGGCAGGGCATGGGGCCCATTGGCCTGCTGCATGGAGTGTGCCTGCACTTGCTGGAGCAGATGAGGAGCAGCATGGTGCGGCAAGTGGTTGCAGGAGCCTCCCTGCCTCCTGGAAGGGGAGGGTTAGGACCCAGAGGGTGACCAGGCCAGGTGGGTGGAGCAAGGAGGGGAGACCAGACCAGCCAGGGGAATAGGAGGGTCAGAGATGATGAGAAAGGGCTGGCTGTGCCAGAGTCAGGAGAGGTTGAAGCAGGCCCTGAGGCTGAGGGGTGCTGTCAACCCTCTTGTTGCCTTTGCACTGAGGCCCAGGGGAGGTAAACCAGGTGGGTGTGGCCCTGGAGGCCCCTATATAGGTGGGGGCCCTGGTGATGGGCAGGAGCCCAGGACCTCCTTCTTGGGGTCCCTGACAGTGAGTGGACTCAGGACCAGTGTAGCCATGAGGCTGACTGAAATACTTGCTTTGAGCATCAAGGTGGGGGAAATCGGGGTGCTCTGCACCCCACATCTGCCCATTGATTCCCTCTTGTCAATGACAAGCCACTTCAGTCACCAATTCCTATTGCTGCTTAGGAAAGCAGCTGGGTGAGCGAGGAGGGGTGGAGCGCAGTGATCCTCCCGAGGCTGCCCCACCCCCTGACCCTCGGTTCTGGTGCTGCCTCTTTCCAGTTGCTTTTGCACAATCCTGTTCGAAATAAACACCACAAATGGTGGTGCATACTGGGAGTCGGCATGCTCTGCTCATCCTACTGATTGCAAACAGGACTGTGCAAAGCAACAGGAAAGAGGCAGCACCAGTGCGGACGGTAAGGGAGGAAACTGTGCTCTGCTGCACCTTCCAGCACAAGCCTATGCATGTTTACTCAGAAGTAAGTATCATTGTGCTCAATGGAGCTTACTCCCAGGAAAGTGTGGATAGGATTGCAGCCTGCATCTTGCCCACCTGGTTGCTTTCCTAAGTAGGGGGGGGGGAGGTGGCAACAGCAGGGGTGGGGCATATGCAAGGCTTTGTTTTTATGGGGGGTCACATTAGCAGGTGTGGAGGATCTGTCCCAATTCAGGCAGCTGATCCACTCGCGGTGCCCCTCCTGATTATACTTCTCAACTGTGGACGACTTGATACTTTTTCTTGCTGTTGCTGTTTTAGCTCTAATTCAGAGGTGGCTAACCTTCCACCATTAGGGCCTCTGTGTTCTTAAGAATTGTGTAGAAGACAGAATCTTGGCAGCTGCAAGTGCTGATGGTGCTGCTGCTAAAGCAGCTGCACCTGCTGAAATGCCCTCACCTAGATGACCCTTAAAGGGCCAGGAGCATTCATGTTGAAAATTTGGTCTAAGTTTGGACTGCTTTAATTGTTGTTCATTGGTATTTGTATTGATTTTATTTTATCTGTTTTTTCAGGATTGCAAGTCACCTTGAATACTAATGGTAGAAAGGGTTAGAAATGTATTAAGTCAATTAAAATAAAGCTCGCTGATAGCTAGAATTTAGTCCAGAAGTACAACGGCAGCCATTATGTAACAGAGGCTGGATATGATCATGCCTCCCAGGTATTCCTATGGAGGTGAGTAGTTGCATTTTGTGCTAGCCGCTGAGGGATATGGCATCTTTGCTAAGTTACTATACTCAAGTGAACTGGAAAGTCATACGCAGGGGCTGTAGCTCAGTGGTAGAGCATATGTTTTGCAAGCCGCAGGTTCTAGGTTCAATCCCTGAAGCTTTCACTAAGGAGATCTGTTGCTTCTGAGGTGCTGTACAACCAAAGTTCTGATTGGAGATATTGTATATTACAGGAGTGGCCAAATGTTCTTAATGTGAGAGCCACATATAGGCTTACCAGATCTCCAACCGGGACAGAGTGCTAGATCTTTAGGAGAAGGTATGTGGGCAGGTGTAGCTTGTTAAACCTTAGAGCACAATTCTAGGCATGTCTACTCAGAAGCAAGCCCCATTGCGTTCAGTGGGACTTGCTTCTGAGTAGACATGCCTAGGATTGTGCTCCAAGGTTTAACAAGCTACACCTGCCCACATGCCTCCTCCTAAAGGTCTAGCACTCTGTCCCGGTTGGAGATCTGGTAAGCCTAGCCACATACAATAAACTTCAGACGTTTGAGAGCTGTAAAAGAGATGTTTGAAAGCCGCAATATTTAAGAAGCATTTAAATTCTTAAATATATTTACCCATCATGAACATTAAACGTCCAGTGGACTCCCAGTTTATACCTGGTAAATAATTATAAAAATTGAAAATGTCTTATTTACCTTTTTATATCAATTTTGATGCAGAAGAGCTCAGTCAACATATTTCTGAGAGCCGAACATTATACATCAAAGAGCCGCTTGTGGCTCAGGAGCCACAGTTTGGCCACCCTTGGTATATTATCACTATATTCTACTAATTATAATTACCATGTATATGTATATGAGAAAAATTGTAGATCTCAAGAGCAGCACACTGCATATTCAAGCAGCTTACAACTGGCAAGGGAGTCTTTGTTATCATTGTTATCTATTCCAGGCTAATAGTATTGTCACAATTGATTTCCTGTAGGAGCCAAGAAATCTAGACGGCTGTTCTAACACTGGCCACTAGAGGTCACAGGCGTTCCAGAGGAAGATGCTGCATGATAGACTCAACAGCTCCTCTATATTCTTCTTGTAGGGACAGGAGCCGATAAGATTACAGCAATGAATTGTGTATACCAGGTTCAAGAGCTGCGGTGTAGATGTGAAACCACAAGGAAGGCTGAGAATAGGCTCTGTGAAGCATCATTCTTGAGCAGCCTTTCCCCAACTTTTCCTGGAGTCTTTCCAGATGGACATGATGGTTTTCTTTGCATAATAAGCAGGGCAGTTGTTGTTCGTTTGTGGTAAGTAATCTAGACAGTTTCCACTAAAGTAAAATAGTGGTTCTCAAAATTACCTGCTCCACGACCCACCTTCAGCGCGGAGCCTGGCAACCCAGAAGTAATGGTGGTGATGTCATGATGTCACTGCCATTACTTCCAGGGTGCTTCTTGTTTTTTTCCGCAAAAAGCCCACCGCCAGAGCCTCTGCGTGGCGGTTTTTGGGCCCATTCCAGGCCTTGTCACATCATTTTAATCGGCAGGAATGCGATGAGGCCTGGAATGGGCCGAAGACCGCTGCACATGTAAAAATCGGCAACCTGGAAGTGTGGGAGGGGTGGCGGGCGGAATTTGTGACCCACCAAAAATTGGATTGCGACCTGCAGTTTGAGAAATGCTAAAGTAAAACATTAATCAGGGGGACTATTGTATTTTATCTAACCAATTTCCAACCCAGTATTTTGTCACTGGGAAAATTATTCTGTTGCCCTATGAAATGAGAAGGCTACCAAAGTGGCTTTGTATGCCAAGAACTTGTGAGCTGAATTTGTGAGCTGGACTGTGTTATGACACACGTGAAGGTCATGCTGTGTTTGTATTCCTGCACCATGGACCAGGCTGTAACAGATTTACTCCAGAAGACCAAGAGAAGCCAGGAAGGGAAGGATCTGATCAGCATTCAGCACTTCAGCATGCCATGAAGCAAGATGCCCACCGCAGGTAGCCACGGAAGCACATTCCATTCTCCCCCCTCTGCCAATGATGTGCAAACTACTCTACCAGGAAAGAGACAATATGCTAAAAACCAACTGTCTGGCTCCCAAGGAGGGCCAATCCACATGCAACAATGAAGTCATCTGTCCTCTCCCTCCTCCCCACCCTCTCCTGTCCCCTCCCACAGATTTACAACCAGCCCAATCAAGGTATTTCTTTTTGCAGCGTAAGAGTCAAAAAAACTCCTCCCCTGTGTGCAGGTTTAAGAGGGCAGGCAGCCAGCCAACTTTTTCTCTTGACCCTTACCTCCTGAACTCTGACTCCTTTGCATGCTCTCTGGCACCAACCCCTCTCCTTGGCCTAGCTTCTTTGTGCCTTAGGCTTCCTCCTAGCTTGTGCTATGCTGGTTGGAGCCCTAGCCATCCCTACCCCTCTCCTTCCTCTCTCTCCCTCCATCACTGCTGCCAAGGACCACTCCTCTTCAGGAACAGGTGAATATTACCCCCAACGCTTCAAAGGGAACCTGCTAATGCAAATGTATCTATACCTTTCTATCTAAGTTTCCCAGATCTGTATGCTGTGTTTATGAGTGAATTGTTTCATTTGTATGAATCTGACTAACTATTTAGTAAACACTTGAAAGCAACCACGTGTGTTCTCAATATTATTTAAAAGGGAATTCTGCAAAGGCCCAACTCTGGTATACACAGGTAAAGATCCCAGAACATGCCAACTTGCCCTATTTAAAGCGATTCCCCAAAGTAACAAAGGCATTTTGGCTAACAATTCCCCTTAATCCCCTTCATAAGTATTTATTTATTTTTTCACATTTTATACCAACCTTTCTCCAAGGAGTGCTTGGTTCCTTCCCTCCCTTTGTCCTTGCAACAACCCTGTGAGATAGGTGAGGCTGAGAGAGAGAGAGAGAGCGACTCGCCCAAGTTCACCCAGGAAACTTCATGGCTAAGCGAGGATTTGAACCTGGATCTTCCAGGTCTAAGTCCAGCACCAGAACTATTATACCATCCTGTAGCAAGCTTATTGCCCATGTGTTTGGGGGGGGGGGATGTGGTTGCATATGTATCATATCCCAGTTGGATGTATCCTCTGACATCACCTGTCATAAATGCAATTTCTCTCACCTGTGCCTGCACCATTTAATAATGTATGTTAATTGTTTTTGTTCATGCAGCTGCCCTCTAAATGTAGTGAATAATAAGACCACCCTATCTCTCTCCAGCTAGGCCAAGCCGCGTTGCGACCTTTTCCTCTGTAGTGAACGGCCACTGGCGTAGTGGATAGAATGCCAGGGTAAGACCAGAGAGATAAGGGCCTAGGTAAGAGATAGAAGAGAGACACTTAGACCAGAGAGATAAAAGCTCAGCTACAAAGTTCCCTGTCACTCAGATTCAGCCTGACCTCTCTCACAGGACTGTTGTGAGAACAAAACGAGACTACCGGTACTTTGCTGCCTTGCTGTCTTTTGGTGGAAGTGTGTGAATATACAGTACACACATTCACACCTACGTAGTTAATTTAGTTCTACAAAATTAAATTGGGTCCCTTCGGGGAGAAAGGCGGGGTAAAAATAATGTAAATAAATACAATGGCTGTTTCCTGCTGCTGCTGCTGCTGCACACCACCTCTGATTGCATTTTGAAGCAGAAAACAGGAGAGCCATCCACCCCTACAACAAAACGACCCTTTTAATATGCAACTATTTTGTATAGCACATTAGCATGTTCAAAGCACTTCTCTTGTATTGATTTGTATAATCCTTACGACAGCCCTTCTCTCTCTCTCTCTCTCTCTCTCTCTCTCACACACACACACACACACACACACACACACAAACCCATTGCAGGTGGCAGTAGGGTGGAGGCTGAGAAGTTGTGGTTTGCCTGAGGTCTCCTTGTGGAGCAAGATCTGAACCAGGATTTGTAGCTCAGTCTCTTAGTCCTTAAGCCAGTGGGTGGCGCAGCGGGTTAAACCGCTGAACCATAAGCTGTTGATCGAAAGGTCGGCAGTTCGATTCCCGCGACGGGGTGAGCGCTCGTTGCGTGGCCAGCTCCTGCCAACCTAGCAGTTCCAAAGCATATTAATGCGAGTAGATAAATAGGTACCGTTTGCGGGAAGGTATACAGCGCTCCGTGTTCCAGCTGCATGCTACGCGCTGCGGCAAGGAGAGTCATGCCGGCCACATGACCACGGAGGCGTCTTCGGACAATGCTGGTTCTTCGGCTTTGAAATGGAGATGAGCACCACACCCTAGAGTCGGACACGACTGGACTTAATTGTCAGGGGATACCTTTACCTTTTTACCTCTTAGTCCTTAGGATACACCAGCTTCCCCCTGCATAATTTTTCCTGTCAAAAGTCCACTCCCTAGTTGCTACTAGCCTTTTAAAGCAAAACTTACAGGTACCTTAATCACTCAGGAGTGACATGAGGAAAAGAATTAACCCCCCTCCTCAGCCCAATATATTTCATTCAATTCAGGCCCTTATCATGATTCCCTTGACGTCTCTACATCATGTTGGCATCAGATCTCCTGCAGCACATTTAGCTTGGTTCTAAATGCATTGGAAGTGCTTTAAGTGTACTGTACATACATGGTTCTATTGTCCCATTGTTGCCTCTAGTTAAATAGGGATTGCAGGGTTTTGAAACACTATAAATCCTGTACAACCTGTTTACCAGAGTGGGGTGAGAGTGCATACCATGAGCAGCAACTCCTCTTTCAAGCCACCGAAAAAGACCTGTCCTCTATCTCCAACCTAAAAGCACATTTATTCCGCTCTTGCACTATTTATGCACCATTATTATATATACATGTGTTGGACATGAAAATAGTAGCTGCATGTGTAGTTGCCCCCTTTTTCCCCTCAACATCTTGTACACCTTACTCCTGTCTGGCTGTCACAACATTGTTTGTTTTCCATCCACCAGAGGCAGCCAATGATATAGAATGGGGGTGGGGAAGCACACAACATTGTGATATCTTGACTTGAGTACGTTGGATTAGAATGTAGGAAAGGGAAAGCGGAAACAAGACATGCAGCTGCCACTTTTATTGCAAATGCATGTGCATCATAGCGATGTGTGTTCACTGATGGGGTAATTAGATGTTCTCTGGCATATATTGGGAGGTGCGTTCCCACTTATTAGCAGAGTTCCCTCCTCCACCCAGGCAGACTGCTTTGCTTAGCTAAATGAATACACACGAGGCATTGCTTTGTAGTTGCAAAAAGAAGAAGAGTTTACTCACAGTTTAGTTTGCATATATACATAGCGTCTGACCATCAATCAGAGGTACATCCTAGACTTAAGATAGAACCCCCCTAGAGCTGGGGCTCCCTGCATGAGGTTAGCTGCAAGATGGCTGCTGTACTGCAGGAGCAGCGATGGCATCATCTTACTCGGTGGGCATCAAGAGAAGAAGAGACTGAGTGAGGGGCAAGATGGCGGAAATAAGGGTCAGGGGCCACACCCCTTCCTGGAACACAGAGGGATTAGAGTAGGAGGTCTTTACATGTGACCAGGCAGTACACCACACCCCCAGTGTCCAGCAGCTAAACACTGCCCATCCTCCAACATTCATAACTGGAATCTGGTTTTAAAGTGGTTGGGAAATGTGCAGGAAGGTGGACCAGATTTAAAGTCCCATGTAAAACAAGGCTACCCGTGACCAGATGTACTCCCTTAGTGTATTATTTCATTCACCAGTCCCTCTCCTGCATGAGCTAGAGGAGAATGTGATGACCTTTCTAGAGGGAGAAGCTTCATTTGTGCACACAGAGCTGATATGTATGAACTAGAGTGCTGGCGACATCATCAGTGATTCATTAGTAATAATTACAGTGATTGTCAGGAGCAAGAGCACAGTGCGTGCACCATCGTTTATTACAGCAACACCCTCCAGTTACTTACAATTCAAACACTCCTTGTTGAGAAGTGGCTGTGGGGCTCAGGGCTGTGGGGCTCAGAGAAGACGCTTTGCATTCAAAAGGTCCCAGAGTCCATCCCTAGCATCTTCAAGGAGGATTGGGAAAGATGATGATGATGATGATGATGAGGATGATGATGATGATGATGATGATTAAGAATATTGAAGATCCTTGTCTGAATCCCTGGAGAGCTGCTGCCAAGTAGTACTAAGCTAGATGGACTAAAGCAGGGGTGGAGGTGAGGAAGGCCTGGGGGGAGGGAAGCACCCATCAATCTATAGAGGACAGCCACCCAGATTTAGGGCAATGCAAATGTTATCATGGGGTGCAATGAACTGGTTCCTGAATTAGGTTGTATCTGTACATTCAAATGAACAAGATGATAGAAATCGGCTGCAGCCTCATCACCTGCAACAGGCTGGAAACAGAAATTAGTTTTTAAGCAAACTGCAAATGATTTGAATGGGGCATCACTTCCCACATGGATTTCTTTTGTCCCACTGTTGCCTCTGATCAAACAGGTTTTGAAAGAATACAAAACCCTGCAAACCTGTTTGCCAGAAATGAATGCATGCTGCACCATGAGTAACCACCCCTCTTTCAAAGGACCTGCAACTCTGAAAAGGCTACTTCTGGAATTGGGCTGTCTGTCTCTAGTCAGCATCCAACCACTACTGCAAGTCCTCACTTAAAGCCGTTTCATTATAAATCATTTCGTTTTAAAGTTGTCGAGAGAAAAAAAAAATCGATTCCCGGCCAGGGCCACTGTCTGTATGACGTTTGAACATTCTCTCCATGTCTGCGTGGTGTTTCTCTGGCCCAGAAAGTTCACATTTATTTCAATGTTTAATATTAGAAGTGTTTTGGGTCTTTAGTTAGAAATTTGGTGATGTTTTGTGACCAGAAATATGCCGTAAACTCTTGTTTATGTACATCAATCAGCCTATTGTAAAATTGCTTTCATTATAAGTCATTTTGCTTAAAGTTGCAGTTTCCAAAAACTTATCAACAACTTTAAGTGAGGACTTGCTATACTTCCAAATAGTCTACATCAGCGTTTCTCAAAGTTCTCCCCGTGAGGCGGGGAGAACTTTGAGTGTTTTCGGGGGCGGAAACCACCCCCGAAACCAATGTTACAGCACTTACCAGGGCTTGGGGGACCTTTGGGGCAGAGGCGTCCTAATATGGGGGGGTTCAGGTGCGCAGCGCCCCCAGCGAGCTGCTTCCAGGGGGCGCGCCCCCCCAGGACCTGCCTTTGGTCCGGCGGGCCGCGGCAGCAGCAGCAGCAGCAGGAGGAGGAGGAGGTGGAGGCGGAGGCGGAGGCGGGGAGTGTTGTGTGCGAGCGAGCGCTCGCTCGCGCACAACACTCCCCACCTCCACCTCCTCCTGCTGCTGCTGCTGCCGTGGCCCGCTGGACTGAACAGAGCAGGGGAGTGACAACAGAGCAGGCGGAGGTGGGGAGGTGCGCGAGTGCTCGCGTGCGCCTGCCTGCCTCTCCTTTCCCCTTCCCGGCTTCGTCAGTCAGCGGCCCAGCTAGAGGCGCGAGCTGCTCGCGCCCCAGCTGGGCCACTGACCAATGAAGCCAGGAAGGGGAAAGAAGAGGTGGGCAGACGTGCGCGAGCGCTCGTGGGGGCGCTCGGTCCCCGCCCCCACCCCAGGCGCCGGGAGGGCGCAGAACGCCACTGCTTTGGGGAAAACCGGAAGTGCCCGAAGTTCGCTGTTTTGCAGTGATCCAAAGATCGGGGAGGCCTGCAGAGGGTCACAAGGCCTCCCCAAAGCTCCCCCAAGTGCCGCAATGGTGGTTTAGGGCAATTTGGTGGTGGCGATCCCCCAGATCACCGCCTCCGCCATGCTGTCCCCGCCCCTTAAGGGGGTACGGGACAGCTTAGGTTCTCAATGGTGGGTCGCGACCCACAATTTGAGAACTGTTGGTCTACATGGTGGACTACACTACCACCTATAGGTCCATACAAATATTAACTACCGTATGTGGAGAGAGGGGAGGAGGGGGTATCATCATACTACAACTTGCAGTGGGAGTCACCCCACGAAACTGACTGGCAGTAGGATCAGTCAGAGCCTACTAAAGGAAATGCTTCTTTACACAATGTAGAGCTAAAGTATGGACTTTGTATCAGAAGTGGTGATGTCTTTAAAAGGACAAATTCCTGGTCTAGCAATGGTTATTAGCCGAAATAGTTAAATGGGACCTCTGTACTCAAAGGCTCTGTACAAATGACAGGTGATGGCTGTTTCCTTCAGGCTCTGCTTGCAAACGGCACCCACAACACGCTGCTGTCCACTGCTGGAAACAGAAGGCTAGAGGAGGTGGAACTTTTTTTCTGTTCTAGAAGAGCAATACTTCTGATTCTCAGACAGCAATTGATGCCACGACTAGACCTATTTTAGAAGTATCAGAAATTGTAAGGTCCCATAGTTAATCAGGCAATCAGGAAAGTACCCTTGTTTTTAAGATATTTATTTCTGTTCTCAGTCTTTCAGAACTAAGTGTGCTAAATGAATTGATTCACAGCCCTATAATTTCTTTAATTATGAAGAGGCTATTTTGGGTACATTGAATTAAGAGAGTCCCAAAGCACTTGTAATTGTTTTACTTTTACACAAGTGAATAATGTGTTTGAAAATTCTCATGGCGGGTGGCAGACAAATGAATTTGCAACTGATTTGTGAGCATTCCTCATGAAACTAGCTCTTTGCAATAGCCAAACTTGTTTTAAAGTCAAAAGCAATTTGAGAATAGTGAGACATGAATCCATTAATCTATGAGCTAAACATAGATTAGCCCAGTCTAGAAAATGCTTCTCTCCTTTTAAAGACTGTTTTACAATTTACCCCACTACACCACAAGGGTGAGGGTATCCCAGAACTTGAATAAGGTATTCAAGGCCGGCCTCCCTCACTCCAGCGCCGGGCCAAGGATGTGGCTGGTGGCAGAAGGTCAGTCTCAAGCCAGCAGCCGCATGGGTGGTCCGACCCAGGAGGGAGGGGGCCAATTGGGCGAACTGGCCTGGGAGGGGGCGGGGATGGTGTCGGCCATATCTTTGTCCCCGCCAGGCCGGCTCAGCCGTTGCCTGGCCTTGTCCGACTTCCGCCAGCTATTTAGCTGGCGGAAATCCAAGGAGGCCGATAGGGCCGGCCCCGGTTTACACCCGGGGAAGGGGACGAACGTCCCCTTCCCCGAGTAGACCCCCGGTCCGCAGCATGGTGTTCCGGATGTCGGAATTCTGTATAGGGATCCGCCGCCGGATCCTTACACAGGATTTGGCTAACAGTTATGCAGAAATCCCCCCCAAACAATTTCAAGTAGAAAACAGCTGCTTGAGTCATCATTGTAATAATAATAAACAGCTTTCTTCATTTAAGGGGGCCCGAAAAGGAAATGAGAAACAGCAGGACTCCTTCAGGACGAACAGCATGAAAGCTATCACTTCATGCGCAATACAGTATACGTTTATCAGAGCCATTTCGGGGGAAGAAATGGATGTTTGGGTGGCAGGGAAGAAGAAAAATGAGTTTGATCCTCAGTGTACTCTCATTCAAATTAACAGACCATAACATCCCGTCAGTGTGTGAACTGGGTGAATTTCTAACAGTACAACAACCCTACACATGTTAATTCAGAAGTTAGTCTCACTATGTTCAGTGGGGCTTACTCTCAGGTAGGTGTGCATAATATTGCAGCCTAAGGCTAATTTTAGAACTAGTCGAGATTTCATCCTTTGATCTCTGGTTGTACTGATCCATTTAGTTTTCACGGAAAGAATACTGGGGTGGGTTGCCGTTACCTTCCCCAGGGATCGTATTTAGTCTGACCCCACCCACTGCCATGACCTTTCCGTCTTGGGTGTCCCTTCATGGTTTAGCTCATGGCATCCAGAGGCGTCGCTACACCCTCAAGTGGGGGGGCGCATCAACATGACCCCCACGTGATGCCACAAGGGCGTGACATCACCTTTGTTGCGCCGTCGACGAAATTCGGTGGCAACATGGTGCAAAAGCAAAACACACACCCCTGCGCGTTTTTTTCGACCAATTTTAGGATGTTTGCAGGCCAATCCTCCCGCTGCAAGCGGCTGAACAAATGCGGGGGGGGGGGTGCTTTCGCGCCGCTGAATTGCACCCTCTGCCACTTGACACCCCTGCCCCCCCAACGACGCCTTTGATGGCATCATTGATATGCTCAAGCTCCAGCACCACAACATGGTAACGATCTCATGCCTTCAAAGAGAATCTTGACATTCTCATTATGAGCATTGAAATGCCTTTGCCTGGTACAGTATTTGCCATCCTCTGGCTTCTGCTTTGATAAAGTAAAGGAGCACCTGTCACTCATAACAGTCCTGGCTGAGCAAGTACAATGTAGCAAGGGAGAACCTTGTGAGTCCTGGTACTGTGCAGCCTGTCCCCATGATGTGACCACTGTGAGCACACTTTAGAGTGGTGCACACACATCCACTCCGGCACACAATGCCAGTTGGTGGGGGGTATCCTAAACCAGAACTTAATACCAGTCCTTGTGTTTTTGTATTCTGAGAAAAAAAAGATTGCATTGCCATTGCATGCATGCTCAAATTTGCGGTAGCCAGACCTGATTCAGCATATGTGTGTGTATGTTCGTTGTTAACAACCTGTACGTTTATTTAAAAACTCCCTAAAAGTAGAACACACTCAGCGGGTCACGAGGCCGTAGTCTGGACAAGCACCTTTCTCCCTGCTATCCTAGTTTTATATATAGGGCCATTTAGAGGAATTTTATCAGGTGCCCCTTCCCTACATATGAATTTGGCTCCAGGACCCCCTTTTGACCCATTTTTCACCCTGGCCCCAGGTACAAATTACCCTCTTAACCCCCCTCTCAGAGGCCCTGCCCCTGATATATATACTACTCACTGTATGCTTCTTATTTGCAGGGACTCTAAGTTTTACATGGGGGAGCAATGCATAGCATTCAAAATCGGCAGTTCCACCTCCAGTTTGAAGTGGTACAACCCATTGTGCCCGGCCCGCTCAAGCGACTTCCTCCGGATCCTCCTCATTTCTAGTGCACGTGGAGACCAGGCCTGGGAGAAAAATACTGATAGTCTCGTTTAGCAGGAAGCAAGGAAAGCAGGAGCCAGCACATATGAAGCCAGCCAGCCAGCCTGGTTAAACGGCTTAAATAGTCTCCCGCTGCTTGCTAATGAGCCTAACAAAAGATCAATAACACAAACTAAGATCATGGCATCTGGTCCCATCAATTCCTGGCAAATAGAAGGGGCAGAAATGGAAGCAGTAACAGATTTTACTTTTTGGGGCTCCAAGATCACTGCAGATGGAGACAGCAGCCATGAAATTAAAAGATGCTTACTCCTTGGAAGGAAAGCTATGGCAAACTTAGACAGCATAATAAAAAGCAGAGATATCACCATGCCAACAAAAGTTCGTATAGTCAGGGCGATGGTGTTCCCAGTAGCAATGTATGGTTGCGAGAGTTGGACCATAAGGAAGGCTGAGCGCCGAAGAATAGATGCTTTCGAACTGTGGTGCTGGAGAAGACTCCTGAGAGTCCCTTGGACTGCTAGGAGATCAAACCAGTCAATCCTAAATGAAATCAACCCTGACTGTTCCCTAGAAGGACAGGTACTGAGGCTGAAGCTCAAATATTTTGGCCACCTAATGCGAAGAGAGGACTCTCTGGAGAAGACTCTGATGCTGGGAAAGATTGAAGGCAAAAGGAGAAGGGGAAGGCAAAGGATGAGATGGTTAGACAGCATCACTGATGCAACGAACATGAAAATGAGCGAACTCAGGAAGATAGTGGAGGACAGGAAGGCGCGGCGGGATGTGGTTCATGGGATCACGAAGGGTCGGACACGACTTAACGACTGAACAAAGTGCTCCTCTAGGCCTGGGGGAATATCTGTCACCATGGTTATCACGTTGTTGTAATACTTCCCTAAATGCTTAGCTCTGGCTGTGAAAGAGATAAGAAGCATGGTCGATACTGTGAAGAACTTGTGTGAATAGGGAGAAATTCCAAGCACAGGGTCAATGCTCTGAGAGGGTTTAATGTACAGGCTGGGTGGGAAGCAAATATACAGGCAGGCAGCAGTACTAGCCCCCCCCCCCCAATCCTTACAAATGACATTGGACTTCTCTAGCTAGTTCTACACTTGGACTGTGTGTTTCCTCTTTGTTCTGTCTAGTTAAAGCTGCCTCTGGTAACCGAGATACTTGGGAGGGAGTGGCAGTGGGGGCAGCTCAAAACCATGGTTTAGTACTATATTATGGAAAATGAACCCTGCAGCTGGGTGCCCCTCCTCCTAAATCTGCTACATTTGGATTGAATCTGAGCATGCTGAGATGGGAGCACCCAAGCACAGGGCTTGCAAGCCTGCTTACGTAGTGCTAAGCTCAACCATGGTTTGGCGGTGCATCTTGACCAATCCCGTTTGTTAGCAGTCACACCACACTCACCAACGTATGTCATTTGTGTACAGTTGTATCCTAGATCAGAAAATCTTTGTACAGCGCTATAGTGCTGTGGATCATCAGATGAAGTTCCTACACTTGTGTGTTCCTTGCTAAAAACCAAATGATGGAGTTCCTTTTATGAGCAGACTTTGAATGTTCGTTTTCTTCTTTAAATCCAGATTTTTTTTTTTAACCTTCATTTTGCAAGACAGACAACAACCAGCACTACTTTGGAAACTAAAAAGAGCATTCCACAACATAATTTGCTCTGGAATTCTTTGTTTTTACATAAATATGCATCTGATGCAGGCATTTCCTAAGCTGTGTGTCAGGAAAGACTTGGGTGCCAGAGGACTGCTAGTGTATTGCAATAAAATAAATTGATTAAAAATGATCTCCGTATAAGTTGCTGCTCTCACCTTGCTCCCTCTCTAGTCAGTCTCCTCTGGTGATGGATGGGTAATTTTGCTGAGTATCTTTCTCTAGTGTGACCAGATCCTAATCCTTCTCAATGCAGTCGTGAGAATTACCTGCCCTCAGAAGCATGCTCTGAATATTAGAGGGGGGCAGGGCCGGCCTGTCTGTGCAGTCACTAGAAGCGGGCTGCATTGGCAGCAGATTGCGAGGGGTCCAAGGGGGGCAGTGAATTCGGGGTGCCTTTCACCTGGAGTCTGTCACCACCCTGCCTCCCTCCGAATCAATCCAAGAATTATCTGCTTCGTGCTCGAGTGAGCGTAAAGCAGATCATTCCCTTCCTTACCTGCTCCTTATCTTGCATGCTGCTATGAGACCCGGAAGCGCAGGACTTCTGGTTTCATTCAACTGGAAATCCTGCACTTCTGGGTTTCAAAGCAGCATGCAAGGAGCACGGTAAGGGTTTTGGTTTTTCTTAGCGCAGGGGTGGCGGACCTGAGACGGCATCAGTTGGTGTTCCAGGTCATGATGCATCCCTGTGAAGGACGGGGTTATAGTTCAGTGGTAGACAGTAGTGGAGGGCTACCTGGGGCGGTCGTAAAACGGCTGTGAGGCTTGTAGGATTGGCCCACCTGTCTGCCCGGGCTTCTAGGAGCTTAAATCCAGCATGAAAAAACGCAAGGGTTCAGGGACGCCATTGGCAGGGGCGGGGTTTGTGACACTATGCGCGGGGCTGTGTGCCGGAGAGGCTAGCTACGCCTCTGGTGGTAGAGTATGTTCCTTGCATGCAGAAGATCTCAGGCTCAATCTCTCATATTTTCCAAGGAAGACTGGGAACGACCTCTGCTTGAGACCACCATTGCCAGTCAGTATGCTAGAAGCTAGATGGACCAGTTATCTGACTTGGTGCAAGAAGGCAGCTTCATGTCTTTGTGTGTAACTGACTCATTCAAAAATGGGGGGGGGGAATGTCCCCTGAAGGCAAATAGTTCTTCCATGTTCTGAAATTAACTTTTTAGTGTGGTTAGAAACATTGTGCCAGCTATCAGAAGTTTGAGAAACACTGATTGATTAAGAGTTTATATCTGTGTCTTGGTTTTCTGAATAAGATATCAGATTTCTATGGGTAGTCACAGAATCGCTTACCAGTAAAAGGGAGGTTTTTCTTTGTGCTTTGGCAACTGCATTCTCTCATCTCTGCATGAAAAAGGGATTCCCAAGAAACAACCTCCTTGAAACAGACTTCCTCCCCCTCCAGAAATCGGACACCAAGACTTCTAATCACTCCCCCTTTCCAGGAAAAAAAGCCTCTCTGCCTTTCCTCTTCGAGAGCAGTCTCCTCTCCCTCTCTTCATTAAACTTCTCCGTCCTTGGCCATGCAATTTTACAGTTTTCTTTCAACCAGGTGCCTTTAAGCAACAGACGTTCAGTTTTCTGCAGCTAAAACATGTCCTATGTCCAGAGAAACTGGATTGCACATTTTTCCTTTTGGGTCCACTTCCTTAATGTCCAGGCGTTATGCTGTGGTAGAAATCCTTCACCGGGCAGATTTTTCTTTCCAGACAAGAGGCAAGGTCAGTGACTTCTCTTGTTCTTTTTCCATTAAACAGCTGCATTTAACATATGAAAATGTGGCATCTTTCCTGCACATTCCCTCTCTTGATCTTGTATATAAAAAACAAGGGCACCATCTGTAAGGAAGCCTATAAAGTTTCATTGCTTGTACAGGACATCTAGCCTCCACTTCCATATTTGCACTGTTTCATTGCTTACAATATTTAACTTCCATGCAGCTTTGTAAACCATTTACTTTCCAGCCTACTAGCTTCGCAAATACAGCCACCGAGGATACTAGTCTAAACTAAGCTCTTAGATGGTGAGGTAGCTACAGCCTTCTTGAAGGCTCTTTAATGTTCCACACAATACAAGGCTTGCCTGAGTTGTGGTTATAACATCCTTGCAGCTGGCCAGCCTGTAACATTTAACCCATTCCCAAAGTGATGCTACTAAAGAGGACATGCTAATGTTGATAGTACGATGGGCCGCAACTCCCTGACTGTGAGCAACTCCCTGAGTTTTAATTGTAGTATGACTCTTGAACAGCTGCTGTCCTTACTAAGTAACATATATGGTATTCTGTTTCTTCCACCACTCCCTCTTCCATTTTAAAAAAAATGAAAACATAGTTAAGACAGAGTTTCTTCATAATGGCAACTGCAAAATGCATGCTATTTTGCTGCTGTATAGGAAAAAAAAAAACCCTTTTTTGTATAAATTATACAAATCAATGAAATGTGTGTGTGTGTTTCTCATGAATTACCAGTTCCATTTTATTGGATATAGGAGAACACAACTCTTAGAGTTTATTTGTATGAAAAATAAATTTTTCCCTGAATTTTTCAGGGAAATTTTTCAAATTCCCTGAATTTGAATCCAGGGCTAGGAACCTGTCTGTGTTTGCCATAATTTCCTTACCAATTGAGTTCCTTAAATAAATTCCTTGCCAAGTCATCATTTGGCTGCTTTCTTCCAACTGGCAGTGTATGCCAGTTAAGCGAAGTGAACTTCAATTTCCCCAGTAATTCTGAGTGAAGAAAGGCTGGCACACTATGTGCTAATGGCTCCAGAGCAAAGGAAAATAAGACTCCTTGAGGAGTGTAGTGCAGAAAACTGACTCTCACACATGTAAAGAGCATGTGTCTGCCTAACATTTGAAACATTACTACACAGAGGCTGCTCCAGTTGTCCATTCATTTCATGAAAAGGCTCCCTGCATGGGTCCAGCAATTTCACCACAAACCCTTTTTCCCCACAGTTTGCAATTATGTGGTGGAAATCGCCAGACTTGCTTCACGTCAGTGGCTTACTCTTGGCACCTGTGCCCATGTTATTGCATTTGATGAAATTGCCACATGGCTTTTTATTTGTATGTATGAATAGGGCCTAAGAAAAAGACCATATAGGATTTCTGTAAACGGAAGTATGGTATCTGGTGTGCGTGTTGATTGGCATTCAGCGTACAGTACTCATACATTTTCATACTATTAATAACCACCATTGCAGTAATGGTACTGACTCTGTAGCAAGTCAGTGTTCAGTAGTCTTCCACTGATGTTATTAATCATAGACAAATGTAACAGTTTGCATCATAGCCTTGTGTTTGTGCTGGGATTTGGAGTTTACCTGCCTATCTGTGTCAACAGTATGCAATTAACCTTCAAGAGGGGGAGAGAGACACAACTTCCTCTTCAGAAAGGTTCAACTCAGAGGCCAAGAGTTTAATTTTTCCCCCTTTCTCTTTTCTCTCTTCTGGGAGATGTGAGAGTAGAGAGATGGGATGGGGGAAAGTGAAGGTTTGGGAGGCATGAACTTTCTTCTCTGTATTAAAAAATTGTTCAATAAACATTAAATATTAAACATTCTAATCTAAGATTTAATAACACTGGATAACGGTTGATAATGCTTATTATTTTGGCCGGTTAATACTGCTAGCCATTAGCAAATGGTGACCTTGGGCCAGTCACTGTCTATCAGCCTCACTTACCTTACAGGGTTGTTGTGAGGACAAAAGGAGGGAAGGAACTATGTACACCACCCTGAGCTCCTTGGAGGAAGGGCGCTATAAAAATGTGAAACTAAAATCTGGACCTAGAGAGAACCCATATGACTTTCAAGTAGTGCTGGAATTATTTATTTAAAAAAAAATTATATCCTGTGTTTCCTCCCAATATTTGGAGCGCTCAAGGCGGCTTCCAAAAGTATAAAAATACATTAGAACAATAAAACACCATACTAAAACCAGTGTCATAAAACAATACAGCAGTTGTAGCAATAAAAATATCTCTCTCCCCCCCCCCCCAAAAAAAAATACAAAAAACACAGACAGTGGAAGCAAAAAATCCCAGAATTAAAAAATAACTAAGAAGGAAAAGCCAGGCAAAAAAGAAAGGTTCTTAGCCCTTGCCGGAAGGCTAGCAGGAAGAGCATACCGTAGTTCTTAACTCAACCAGGAGGGAATTCTGTAGTAATGGTGCCACCACAGAAAAGGCTCTATCCCTTGGTGCTGCCAGTCTGCCTTCTGCCAGAGGCAGCATGCATAGCAGCGTCCCCTCATCTGACCTCAGGAGATGAGCTGGTTCATATGGGAGAAGGCGATTCTTTGAATACCCTGGTACCAAGCTGTATAGGGCTTTAAAGGTCAAAACCAGCATCTTGAATTGTGCCTGGAAACGAACCAGTAAACTGTGTAGCATCAGGAGCAGCAGTCAGACCAAGTCAATCTGCCAAGCCCTTGAGACCACAAAGGCTGCCATGTTCGACACAAATTGCAGTTTCTGGACGGTCTTCAAGGACAGCCCCACATACAACACATTACAGTAGTCAAAGCATGAAGTCACCAAGGCATGGACCATGGCAGTTATCAATCCAATCAGCTCAAGTATAGCCACAGCTGGTGTACCACCCTAAGCTGGTCAAAGGCCCCTCTGGCCACCACTGCCACCTGGCAATCTCGGAGCAGTCGGGAATCCAGAAGGATCCCTAAGCTACAAACCTGCTCTTGCAGAGGGAGTGGAGTGCACCCCCATTCAGAACAGGCTGATGATCCAGTGCCTGATTTGTGGATTTCTGAATGAAGGGGACCCTTGGTTCTAGATTTAATTTCAATTTGTTAATCCGCATCCAGTCCCTAACTTACTCCGGACAGTGTTCCAGATTTCAACACCTTCCTCAGCACTAGAGTAAAGAAATATACAGCTGGGTGTCATCTACATATTGATGATACCCAACCCTTGGTAATCTCTCCCATCAGTAGATGTTAAACAACATGGGGGAGAAAAGAGAACTCTGCAGCATGCCACAGGCCAGGGTGCCAAACAGATGTTCCCCAATAATAATTTCTGGGATCTATTGGCCAGAAAGGACTGGGACCACTGCAAAACAGTGCCTCCGAGTCTCAACTCATCCAGATGATTCAGAAGGACACCATGGTTGTCAAATACCACCGAGAGGTTCAGCAGGACCCGGAGGGGACGTACTACCCCTCTCTGGTCTCCAGTGTGAATCATTCACCTGGGTGACCAAATACAGCATTTCCATCCTGAAGTCAAATTGAAAGGGATCCAGATCGGTTTCATCTAGGCCCTCTGGACCTGAGAGGCCACCACCTGCGCAATCACCTTGTCCAGAAATGGGAGATTAGAAACTGACAATTATCCAACATGGTGGAATCCAGGGAGGGTTTCTTCAGGAGAGGGTGGATCACAGCTTTCTTTAATGCCACTGCAAGACCCCCTTCATCATAGATGAATTAACAACCTTCCTTTTCCACTCAGCTAGCCTCCCCCCCCCCCAGGCAGATCTAATAAGTCGAGCTGAGCAAGGGTCAAGTGGGCAGGCAGTCATTCTTTGGCAGTCTAAAGGATCCACTCCACATTCTCAGGTTGTTTAAGCATAAAAAAATCCAAATCCAACAGGAGCCATGGGGACATCATCAACTGACACTGTCAATGTGGAATCCAAGTTGTGGTGAATGTGAATGGTTTTATCTGTGAAGTACCTAGCAACTCGGTCACAGCAAGTAAAGGAGTTGTCCTTCTCCCTCCCGTGAGGAGCCAAAGAGAGCAAGCTCCAAACAGAACAGCTTTGCTGAACCATTCTCTGCAGACGAGGTGGTGGCAGAGTAAAAAGTCTTCTTCACTGCCACAGACTAGGCTCTGATATGAGCTCTCACCTGTTTTTGGTCAGACTCATCATCACAAGTTTTTCACCACCATCATTCAAGATGGCTGCCAAGTTGCTTGATTGCCTGCAGCTCCCTGGAAAATCAGGGAGTGTTCTGAGCTCTGCAACAAAGCAGGGGTGGCTCAGAAATAATCTGATCCACCACTGCTCTAGCCAATTCTGTGTTCCAGAGATTGAACAGGGTTTTGGATTAGTCACCAGTTTTAGCAGTGGGAAAATCCCCCAGAGTCCTCAAGCCAGAGCCAAAAAAAGAAAAGAAAAAAAAGTTGAGAATGACTGCAGAACACATACATGGGAGTAAATCCCATTATATTCAGTGGAACTTACTTCTGAGTAGACATGCATAGGCTTGCACTGCAAAAAAGCATCTGTTTAATCAGGCAACATATAAAATATTTTAATACAAGTACAGTGCATATAAAAACTGCAGATGGCAATTGCCATCTTAAGAAGCATTCCCCCTTTCTCTTGCATAGGAAAGAATGCGTCTTCAAAGATGATGCCTGCTGCTACAACATGTGTGCATCACCTAGACACAGAAGAGAGTATGCTTCTTGCTTCAGAACTATTATTTTGCCCACAAACAAATGCAAATTCAATCAATTTTCTTTAATTGGAGGACAGCCCTATTTTCAAATCAATAAGAGGGGAATCTCTACAAGTGTGTTAGAGTGAGGTTTTAGACAGACTTTTAACAATGAGTGAGGGAGGAGAAAGTCAGGAATCTGGTGAACAGGATATATGGGGCCTCTGTTGCATATGTAGAGTGGGGTAGATTTTCAGCTGTTGTTAATCAATGTTGCTTCTTCCACACTTGCTTCAAAGGAACTGTAATCACTTACACCAGCTGAGGACTTGGCACTTGTAACTGGTTAAATGTTGTATTTGCAAGTCTGGATGTAAATCAGAAAAAGAGATGAGGAGAATTCCTGCCTCTGTTTCTTCTAGGGAGGGAAAGGAGGCTTTGAACAAGGGTGGCTTAAGAATTCCTAGATTCAAAGGAACTGTGGGAGAGGTAAACACTGCTCATAGAAATTGCTGTCATTTAAACACTGTAACACCAGTGGTGGGAGGGGGGGCGTATACCACAAAACTTCATTTACACAAAGTAAATTACATATGGGAGTCACTATCACAAAATGTGGTGATGGTCATTAGCTTAAGTAGCTTTTCCGAAGAATTAGACAAATCCATGGAGGATAGTTGTTGAGTGAGAACGAAATAGAGGCTGGCAATGGCCATTGTCTTCATGTCGTGCTTGCTTGTCAGCTTCCCAGAAGACTAGTCACTATTGAGAAAGAAAATCTGGGCTAGATAGACCTTAGGCTGATCCTGCAAAGCAATTCTTAGCAACTTACAGAATCTTTGAGACCTTGTTATTATGAGTCCTTATTTGGAGAGCCTGTGTGGCTAGAGATGGGATCCTAGAAGACTTAGGTTCAAATACCTGATTGACCAACAAGAAAATCGGGTGACCTTGGAGCACTCTCTTTCAGCCTAACCTACCTCATAGGGTTGTGGTGAGGATATACAGTAGTACAATATACTATATGTCAGGGTGGTCCAACGTTTCGTACCTCGAAGGCCGCATGCGAACTTCGACATGAAACCCAGGGGCCGCACAAGAAATTAAATTATTAATTAATTAATAATAATGACCGATGCATGCCCCACCCCGCTGTCTAGCATGCCCCGCCCACGCTCCCCTGAAGATCAAAAAGGCGGTCGGCTGCCGACCGCCTTTCCGATCATCAGGGGAGCGTGGGTGACTGCGGGGGAGGGGAGCTCCAAGAGCAGCCGGGGGCCGCAGCAGAGGCCTTCGGGGGCCGCATGCACCCCACGGGCCACGCGTTGGAACACCATGCTATATGTCAATAATATGTGTATAGCCTTGAGCTCTTTGTATGTAAAAATAAATAGTAATAATATAATTAAGAACCTACATTTATTGGTTCGTTTTATTCCCTAGATAATTTTTTCAAAACGTTACAAGAATATCAAGTGGTCAGCCCAGCAAAAGTCGACGCAGATGGGCATTTTCTCTCGTACAGTTTACATCACCATGCCTCGAATGTCAGAAGGAAAAGAGACTTCAGGAGAAAAGACAGTAAAGTGTATTATAGAATAAAGCACAAGGAGAAGGATCTCTTCTTTAACTTGACTCTCAATCAAGGATTATTATCCAATAATTATATTCTGGAAAGACGACATGGCAATTACACTGGTGCAGAGATCGTACCTCACCTGGGATCTTCATGTCATCTCATTGGGACAGTCTTGCAGCCCGATTCCAGGATTGGGAGGGCAGCAATCAGCACTTGCAATGGGCTAGTAAGTGATAAAATAACCTTGATTTTGTTTTTATTGCTGTTGGTAATTCTAGATCAGGGGTTCTCAACCTGTGGTACGAGTACCCCTAGGGCAGCAGTGGGGAACCTCCGGCCCCAGGGCCAGATCAGCCCCCCGAGGCCATCCGGTCTGGCTCCCGGAGAGATTGCCGGGAGGCCGCCCAACCGGCCCCTGGAGGCTCCGCCGGGTCTGCACGTCACCTCCGGAGGCCGGGAGAGGGCCTTTGCATGTCCTCCCCGGCCACCGCCTCGACCTCTTCTTACCAGGCCGTTGGCCATTTCACACATGCGTACCACGCCGATGACGGCAAGCTCTTGCCCTCATCGGCATGGTATGCCGGAGGTGACGCGCGGACCTGGCGGCGGCTTCGGACGGTGAGCGCGGAGCTACCGGAGGCCAATGGGGGGCGGGGGCAAAAATTAAATAAATAAATAAAAATGGCGCCAGGCCTTACGGCTGGCCCTCAAGCAAATTTCTAATATTTAAAATGGCCCTCGCCAGGGAAAAGGTTCCTTGCCCCTGCCCTAGGGGTACACGGAGCGATGGCAGGGGGTACGCCAGAGCCTGCCTCTTAGCAGCATCAATCAGTAGTTAATTACTTGTTAATTAGAACTTAAATGCAATCCCGTCTGTCTGTCTGTCTGTCTGACACACACACACACTCTCTCTCAGAGTGAGTGAGTTAAGTAAGACATTTTTTCACATTTAAAATTGTTTTAGTACTTTTTTATTTAACGATTAATTATCTAATTGATTGATTAGTCCAATCAATTAGCAATTAATTAGCAGGGGGTACCTCAGAAAATTGGACCATGATAGGGGGGTACCCGGGCCTCCAAAGGTTGAGAACCCCTGTTCTAGATATTCAAATCGAAAAAACTTCACCCCAAAGTCAGGAGTGAAGAGTTAAAAAATGAGATCAAATGATTTTGCCCCGATCCCCATGTGTTGAACGAAACCGCTATGTGCAGCTTTACATAGGTGCTCTCTGCACAATTTGTACTCTGCCTTTTGCAAGGTCTGGATTATGAGTATAGCTTGTACCAGTGGCACACCTCTTCTTCCTTCCTCGCTGCCCTGTTTGTGTATCGTTCATATACTGATAGGGCCAAATCGCATGTTACACTGAATGTGGCAAAAGGCTGGCAAAGCTAAAGGTTTGGCAAAGCTAATATTGATAAGTGCCTTCTACCTTATGAGGCTTTTATACGAAAGTACAGGAATCCAAATGCCCATGAATTTGAATGGCTAACTTGGAGCCAGAGGACTTCAGGGGTGTATTGTTGCCCCCTTGTTTGTTAGTTTATGTATAAGTTCTGTGCTGCTTGTGCTGAAAGATGATTGCTTTTTCCCTGTTAGCGTTGCTGATCAAAAACTTGTTTATGCTGATGTTGTTTTTTGAGCGTTGTTCCATGCTGATTACATGACCTTACTAACACAAAATCCTCTGCCTTTGGAGACTTCTAAAATGTAGTGATTACTGCCTAAAAACAAACAAGATTTCAGTGAATTCCTTCTGTTCATTTCAGTGAATTCCTTCTCTTCATGGCTGCAGACTTTTAGGCACACTTACAGCGCAATCCTAACTAGCATCGGGGCAGCTGCAATGCAACCCCGAGGTAAGGGAACAAATGTTCCCTCACTTTAAGGAGACCTCCATGACTAGACTTACCAGATCGTTGACCGGGACGGAGCGATCTCCCCTTAAGGGGGCAGGGCGCGCGGGGGGGGGAAAACATGACGTGTTCTGGCCCCCCGCGCCCCGCCCCCTTAAGGGGAGATCGCTCCATCCCGGTCGACGATCTGGTAAGCCTATCCATGACTGTCTCTGCACTGTAAAATGCAGTGGGTGCCCTGTTGGCTGGGTGGGCTACACTGGTGCTGGAACGTTGGTTAGGATTGCACTGTTATGCTGAAGCCAGGCCCACTGAATATAATGTAGTATAATCCTCTTCTTCTTCTGTTAGTTAAATGTACCTCTAGTCTTTTTAAATTCAGTGTGTGGAAGAGACCCTGTCTTGGGACAAATGTTTGGTCCTAATGGACATTTGGTACTTTCAGTCCTTCTGATTCTGCTTTGCTAACTTAGTGTGTGCCAGGACTTGAACTTGTGGTGGAAGGATATTTATAAAAAACATTCAGCATTTTGATGAGTAGCAGGCCAGCACCCATCTGGATGAAATATCCTAATAATGCAGCTTTCATATGTGGTCACATTTCTTTCTTGCTATAGATCAGAGCTTCAAACTATACACTAGATCAGCTTTTCTGCTGCTGTTCTTTTGATGTGCTCTTTAGGCCATCTTTCCCTTCTGTTCCTAGATCTATGATGATTTACCTGACTTTTGCCCAGGGCCAATTCTCACATTACTACTGAACTCAGTGGGTTTAATTGCACCTCATTCTGTTTTGGACTGTGACCTGGATTTCTTTATTTGTTTCTGTATATGAATTCAGTGGGTTGAGTACCAAGAATCGTCACTCAAGGCTTTAGACAGGACTATAAAATGGATCTGTCTGTTGATTGCGATGAAGAGGATTAAAGCAAGCAAATATTAAACAATCAACCTCCTGTATAACTGGAAAAAAAACATTCTTCAATAAAAGGTTGCTACCATAGCTTTCTTGAAAACATTACATAAAATATAACAAATGGGAAAACACAGCAGATTGAAGAAGTAAGCATTGGGAAGAAATAGCATTTTGAGATCAGTTTCAGATCAAGGGTTCAGAGAGGCATGCGATAACAGAACTCTAATGGAACCATGGGAAAGTGTTTTAAAGAGGTTCCAAGTGAAACTGGGTTTTTCCATTTTGACCCAAATCAAGCATGGCAGTGTGTGTTTGTTTGTTTAGAACACGATGCGTGGCTCTCAGTATGGAGCTCCTCCATTCATTTTAATGTAAGAAGCAGATTTATTTATTTTATTTATTTTTTAAAAAGATTTATATACCGCTTTTCTAAAATTTCTTTATATATATATTATTGATATATTAAAACATAAAAACAATACATATTTCATAAAGTTATAGCAAGCACGAAGCAACACATCCTACTAGCATACTATTCACTATTTTCTACATATAATATCCAACTAAGCCAAAATAACACCCACATTCTATTCATTAAATCCGCATATCATCACATCGTTTTTCTAAAATTTCATGTACATGGATCCGCTGTGTTCATGAGAACAGGCAGCCTTCAAGAGACTGTCCTCTGAGCACACACAGATCCAATGGCGTCGCTCGAGGTGGGGCAGAACAGTAAATTCCGCACTGTGCTAACCTCCGTTTACTCCCCAGCACGAGGCGGCCCCGCCCCCTCGCCGTCGGAGCCAATCAGTGTGGCGAAGGCAACGCACAGTAGACTCATGGCCAAGCAGGAATTTGAACCTGGGTTTCCCCATTTCATCTTCTACCTCGCGCCGGCTCTTCACTTTGCCACTGTAGCTTTGTGACTCTGTCATTGCAACACTTACAATTTTTTTAATGATGTATAACCACACCCCTCTGCATTGTTTCATGGACTCTCCCTTTTCAGTATACAGTATTTGAATGCAGTAACAGAAGAGCTTCACTACTGAGTGGAGAAAATAGCAAGGTCATAGCAGACCTGCATGCTGAAGCTGCAGTATCAATGAACAGTATGCAAAAGTAACATAATCCAAATGATAACCATGAATAACTGACTTGTGTGTGTTGCCTCCTTTGCAGTCTATGTAGAAAGGCTCTCCTTTGATGTTCTCCTTTCCTTAGCTGTGTAGTGGAAACATTATCATTGGGGCTCAGCTTACAAATCCAGCAAGGAAATGCTTGGCATGACCGGCTTTTCTGTTGCTGTCCAGAGAGTAAAAGGATAGGAAGCTTCAGCACTTGGCAGAGCAAGCACATTTCTGCAAGCTCCTCTTCAGTGTGCGCGCATGTGTGTTAATGTGTGACCCCAAACTTGGGTCTGTTTGTCATTATAACCTGTTCCTGATCCAAAAGTACTTTGCACCTCATGCTGTAGCAATGCAGAATTCCTGCCAGCGATCCCTTTTCTCACAGCTCTGCTTCCAAATGTGTACCTGCCAACATCTGAAAGCCCAGAAGACTTCTATATTAAAGTTCCTCCCGTTGCTCTAGAAATTCCTCTCCTATGGCTTAAGGCTGTGACACACCGCACACGGCGCGGTGCAGTGTGTCGGGAAGCGTGCCGAAGCGGCACAGAGAGTGCAGTGTATACTGTACAGAGAGCTGCGTTGCTGTGCGAGAAACGTTGCACCCAAGACTTCTGCATAGGCCAACCATGATGCTGTCAACCCTGGGAGACATTCATATTCTTGCAGCAAAGCTTACTGGAGCTGCCAACAGATTTCATCCAATCTCTGTTCAGGTCCTGTTGGGTGGACACCTGAATCTTTCACCATGATTCAAGGTGAATTTCAGCATTCCTCTCTATGAACTAGTTGCCTGTACCTAAGCCCTGCAGAAGTCAGTAGGTGCTTCTAGGCACAGCAACCATATCTTCCATCCAGAGAAAGTCGTTGTAGTGGTAGGGGTTAGCATATGGACTTAAACTAGGGAGATATGGGTTCAAAATTCAAATAGCCATGGGCCGTGAAGTAAGTTGACTGACTGGCCTTGAGCGAGTTGCTCTCTCTACTTAACCTATCTCATATTGTGAGACTAGCTTTATGTCCCTAAGCTTCATGAAAGAAGGGTAAGGTGCAAGTGTACTAAACTCTTGGGCATTCCTTAACTAGCAGGCTGTTCATAAGAACATAAGAAGAGCCCTGCTGGATCAGGCCAAAGGCCCATCTAGTCCAGCTTCCTGTATCACACAGTGGCCCCACCAGATGCCTCAGGGAGCACAAGACAACAAGATAACCTGTTTCCTGTTGACACTCCCTTGCACCTGGCACAGAGAAAACCCACTTCTAAAACCAGGAGGTTGCTTATGGCTTGTAACCTGTGATGGTCTTTTCCTCCATGAATCTGTCCAAACCCCTTTTAAAGGCATCTAGGCCAGGTGTCATCACCACATTCTGTGGCAAGGAATTCCACAGATGAATTACACGCTGGGTAAAGAAATATTTTCTTTTATCTGTTCTAACTCTCCCTCCACTCAGTTTTAGTGCATGTCCTCTGGTTCTGGTGTTATGCAAGAGGGAGAAGAATTTCCCTCTATCCACTCTCTCCATCCCATGCATAATTTTATACATCTCAATCATGTCCCCCCTCAGGCGCCTTTTTTCTAGACTGAAAAGCCCCAAACACTGTAGCCTTTCCTCATAAGGGAGGTGCTCCAGCCCACAAATCATTCTGGTCCCTCTTTTCTGCACCTGAGTGTGTTTCTGGTCCTGAGTGTGTTTCTTCAGAAGTAAAATCATATTAAATTCAGTGAAGCTTACTCTTGAGTAAACATGTATAGGAACAGTACTCAGACTGCACAGAACTCTTTTGGATGTTTTTGGTTAGGGAGGGCGGAGAATATGTTGAAAATAAGTTGTACTGCAACACCCTCACACCAAAGCAATGTGGTAAACAATTGTATGCTTCTTTCCCCACCTTCTTTCTCTAAGACGAGGAGAGCCACTTGTTTTCACCTCATATTAATTACTGTCCTCTCTGTCTCTCTGTCTCTCTGTCTCTCTCTCTGTGTGTGTGTGTGTGTGTGTGTTGATCTATTGCTCTTCAAGACCTTGTGCAAAAAAGAAATGGAGGCTGTTTTCGTCCTGTCATTTTTCTTAATCAAGCATACCTCACGGCCTCTTCTAAGCAATGCATGTTCGAGATGCATGTTCAGCTTCTCACTGCTGGGAGGGTCCACCAAACTGCCAGATAATGGAGGGAACAGCGGCAGGCATTATTGCTCCCACGCAGCTCCAGTCAAGACGTAAAGGTTGTTATCCAAACATAACCTTTCCCTACTGAAACCAGAGATTCCAGGATGTCTTCAGTCGTATGTACACCCTCCTTGACTATCCAGAGTCCTTCACATGTCATTTTGTTTCCCTGTGGAACTGTAGGCTCTGCCTACTAGTGATATACGTGATCATTCAAGGTGGTTTTGAACAGTCATTTCTCATGACAAGCACTTACAATCCAGCTTATGTCAGCCAAAACGATGTGCAGAGCTGTCATGCTGCAACCGAGTGAGCAATCATTTCTCTTTAAATACATGGATGAAGTGGGTAATGAGGGAGCTACTGTTGCTCCTGTCTTTTCATCCCCCCCCCCCGGGTCCTTTTGTCGATCTTCCTCCTCTTCTGTCATCACCTCAACGGTTCGCCTTACTTGTTGCAGATATCTTGTGGCCATATAATTGCAGCATACACATAGCTCTGCCTTTTGATCTGTTAAGCTATGGATGCCCAGAATGATCAGAATGCCCTACTTTGGGTAACACTGTACAGTCCATCCTGAGATAAATGGTAAGCCAATAGGAATGGCATATTAGATCAACCACCTTTCATGGGGGTCTCAGCTACACCCCGTTAACACATGTGCTCATACAAGTGCACCCAAACATGTGTTCTGTGGGTCTTTGGGCTGTTGGCTTATAGCATACCCCAGAGGAAATTGGCATTTGCAAAAGACAGGAGAGTTGGATGAAGGTGCAAACACAGTAACACACACACACACACACACACACACACACACACACACACACACACACACACACACACACACGAGTGTGTATGTATACACTGTTATGGAAGGGGAATTAAACAAGAGCAAAATCAAATGAAATGAGCAGTGGTTGAAATGTGTATATGTCATACATGCACACAGCTAAGCCTTATAGGTATCGGTTGAGAGAGAGAGAGAGAGAGAGAGAGAGATGGACAACAGGGGGAAAAGCCTGACTTCCTGAAAGAGGAGGGGGGGGGGAGAAAAGTGAGAGGTACACAGAGGGACATTAGCATTTGTGGAGATGAGTGGGTAAGATTATACCCAGCAGTCAGAAGGACAGGAGGGGTTACAATATATGGGAGGAAGGCAGGAGAAGCAGTAGATAGAGAAAGCAGGTAAGCCTAGAGAAAACAGGAACTTGACTCACTAGGATTTAGAGATGGGTCACAAAGAATGACCTAAACTCCTCTAATGTGCCAAAAATCAGCTCACAGTGGGAGAGCTTGCTTGCTCCCTACCCTACTGTACGATTATAGATTGCACTGACTAGATGTTTTCTCACCACATCTGTTGCATCATCTAGCTGTGTCCGTGTACTTGGTAGAGTGGTTAAGTACTAAGGGAACCTGGAGCTGATCTCTGGGCTTCTGCCTTGCCTGGTAAAAGATAGACTGACAAGACTAATAGAATATAAACTCTAGGAGAGGGGACTTGGAACCTAGATTTAAGGAGACAGGCTTCGGATATAAATGCCAGAGAAGCACAGGGGAGAAATACGAAACCACAGCGCCAGTGGCAGAGCGGGGCAAATGGCCAAGGGGACCTCTTCTTATTCTGCTGAGATGATTTCTGGAGAGTAGAAGCAGGGGACAAGCTGTGCGACTAGCAAGCCAAGGTTCAGCAGGCTCCCAAAAGAAAGAAATGAAACACAGGTGGGAAGCAAAGAAGGTCGTATTCAGGTCGCTGTGCACTACTCACTTCTGTATACCCAGGAAAATGACCATAGTTAGTGTTGCTGAGATGAGGTAGCGGAGAATTAAGAATCAAAAGTCTTTTCATTTTTTTTCTTACTTCTTACTCCAAGTTATTTCTGCCTTCAAATTACTTCTTACATCTGCTTCCAAGTAACTACAGGTGGGCCTCCATATCCACGGATTCACTATCCACGGTTTCAGTTATCCATGGATTGTGGGGGACCCCCCCCCCCCAGGCTTTTACTTTTTTTCCCAGTAAGCTTCATTTCTTCCTTAAACAAACAGGAAAGCAGCCTCTGGCTGCTTATTGCAGGCAAGTAGAACAAGACTAAGTCCTAGAGAGGCTCTGCAAGGTTAACAGAAACCTTGCAGAGCCTCTCTAGGACTTAGTCTCATTCTACTTGCCTGCAATGGAGGCTGCTTCTCTGTTTGTTTTAAGGAAGAAACAAAGCTTGCTGAAAGAAAAATAAGAGCTGGGGGGGGGGTCGTGCCCGCCTGCCCGCAGGGGAGGCAGGGTGGGGGACCCTCAGGAAACCATGGAGGGGGTGTTCGCTCCTATCCACGGTTTTGAGTATCCACGGAGGGGCCTGGAACATATCCCCAGCAGATATGGGGGGAGTACTGTACTAATAAGTAAATAATAAAGTAATTATTATGCACGCCGATCAAGAATTTAAGCCATTTTAAGGAATTCTGTTCTCTTTGTTTTAAAATCATGTATAGGATTCTATAAATGACTCTTTGGGAAGAATCCAAATCCAGAGAACGAGAAGAAAGAATGTTATAAGGAAAGCTTGAGTCCAAAAGAAATATAATTGCATACTCTTCTTGTTCCATTTTCCAATGGTGTTTTTGGCTGCTGCATAGTTCAGCTGTCTGGAACCCTTTGCATATAAATACTCAACTATCTTGGGTGTTTAGAGGAGTGAAGGACACCAAGTGCCGTGTTCTTAGGGAGATGAAACATAAACATATTTTAGGAACTTACAAGGCAGTACTTGCAAGTTGTGAGTTATATTACCAAGGAACTTGCTGCAGGACAGCAGGAGTTCCATGTAAGAACCCAGGGTTCCCAGGGTTGTGTACAATATTCTGTGAAAAAACAATTATTAGTCTGGTCACAGACTTCTGATCATTCTCCTCCCCAGTCCTCCTCAGATACAAAACAGAGGCTCGCAAAATTATATGGTGTGGAAAGAGTAAATAGGACTAATACTATCTATTATTTCCTCCCTCTCATGTGTCTTCTCAATCCCAGTTTATTTATTTTTTTGTGGAGGGACATCCATTGAATGTGATTGATGCTTATTTATGTAATACACCAGAGGTGGCCAAACTGCGACTCCTGAGCCACATGTGGCTCTTTGACATATAATGTGAGGCTCTTGGAAATATGTTGGCTGAGCTCATTTTTATATCACAATTAATATAAAAGGCAAATAAGAAATTTTCAAGCTTTATAATTATTTACCGAGTATAAACTAAGAGTCCACTGGATTAAAACATAAGTTTTAATGTTCATGGAGAGTACCGGTAATTATATTTAAAAATTTAAATGCTTCTTAAATATTACGACTCTCAAACATCTGAAGTTTATCGTATGTGGCTCTTATGTTAAGCAGGTTTGGCCACCCCTGTAATATGTGATGAACACATATTATTCAGAAAGGTGGGGTGACCATAAGCAAAGGCTTGGGGGAAAAATAGAGACATTTACAGAGAATAGGTTTAGCAGTGTCAAGGACTTGGATCTCTTTCCCCTCCAGTGAATGGCTGGTGGGGGTTGAATGTATGCAACTGCCTTATCCAGGATCAGATCACTAGAGGCAACTTGCTCTGTGTGTCAAACCAACATGAAGCGGAGTGTCAAAGGAAAGGAGAAAGGGGGTGTTACATCATAAAGAAAAAAGAACTTCCAGTATATGTCATTGTTGGCGGCACAAAGACCAAGCAGCAGGAGGCCATAATTTCTTTCAGCAATTGAAGCCGATAGAACACAAGTCCGTGGGAAAGTGATGTCCAAAATCATGCCAGTGTCGGGAGAAGAATTTGTTTACAAGCGTCATTCGAGGCTTTCACAGCCATTTATGCAGACGGAGGAGCCAACCCACAGAGTGGCAGCATTAGTCATGGTTCACAAGCTGTCCTCCAAAGGATCAGAGCAGAAATAATATATTTGTTATGTTATATGTTAACGGAACTGGAGGAAGCTGCTACATAAATGCCAATCAGAGACAAAATTACATACCGTAATTATCATCCTCAAGGTCGAGGAGGGTCTCCATTCCAGGACTGTATCCCTTTGGACTGCAAATGGGAATTTATTCGTTTGAATGCCCCCTCGTATGTGTGTGATCCTTAATTTCTGTACATTCAAAAGCTAGCATTTCGGGAAAACTGCTAGGCCAGAACTCATTGGGGATGTTTGTTGATATAGCAGCACCATCAGTGTACATTGGGGCTCAACACATTTGCCTTGGGTCTAGGAGCCAGCCCAAAAATGTAGGATGAGTTTTTCAGCTTTCAGGGTTTTACGTTTTAACGCTGACCCCAAAAAATCTGACGTGCTACCAGTGAATGGTATAAATTAGATTTTACATATAAACAAGCATTGTAAATGCATTTCCAGCCACTGTGATGGCAAGAAAACTTGGCAGATGTCAATATGACAGCTGCAGAAGGATCTAAAGGCTTTGATCCAAAAACAACACATTTACATC
Source organism: Plestiodon gilberti rubricaudatus (assembly GCA_026170595.1). Taxonomy (NCBI): domain Eukaryota; kingdom Metazoa; phylum Chordata; class Lepidosauria; order Squamata; family Scincidae; genus Plestiodon; species Plestiodon gilberti. The sequence continues at coordinate 16,770,740 of JANXHW010000002.1, read as the reverse complement.
AAGAAACATGTTTTTAAAGTTAAAATTCTTGACACTAGAGCTGCAATCCTGTGTGCACTTATCAGGCAGAAAGTCCCATTGAATTCGTTGAGCAGAGCTTACTTTTGAGTAGATGTGCTGTAGAACAAGTTCTCTCTCCGTCCCCCCCCCCTTTCCTTTCTGGATTAGTGTGGGAGGCTGCTGGAGCAAAGACACAGCTCTTGAGAGAGGGGGGGCACACATGTGCATGCGTGCCTAGAAGGGTCCATTGGAGGGAGGGGAGGGTGTGTGCTCCATGTAACAGCCCCTCCCCCTGGAGTGAAAGGGAAGGGCTCCCTCCATAAACGAGTCCCCTCTCCCTTCTCCTCCTCCTCCTGCTAGTGACTTCTCCTGCACCTTCCCCTGCTCAGTAGGTTTCACTGCCAAAGCTTCTTCTCTCTCGCTGTTGCTGATGCTTCCCTTCCAGGCTGGCTTGACACTGCCACTGCTGAGGCCCAGTGACTCCAGTAGTTGAGGCAGTGGCCACTGCGCTTTACAGCAATGGCTGATCCTCAGCTGCGGCCTTCTAGCCATTCCCTAGGCACCACAAAGACGTTTTGAGTTGCCAAGGCGACCAGAATTTGTCAAGCCGTGGAGTACAAGTTACTTCACATAGAACAGAAGGCAGTTCTTGTGGGCCATGCCACTGTGAGATACAGGAAGCTGGACTAGATGGGCCCTTGGCCTGATCCAGCAGGGCTCATGTCCCCTGCCCCAAGGGGTTTGCAATTCAGAAATTGATGCAAGGGAGAGAACAGAGAGAGGGAAGGGGAATGGAGGCTGGGTAAACTGGCATACATTTGTTTCAATAACAGATACAGTACCTAACGTACAGCCCAATCCTACCTAACTTTCCCCGATGCAGCGATGCCAGCGTGGGCTCTGCTGCATCCTGCAGGGGAAAGTAGGAGGTGGGAGGTCATCTCAAGGTAAGGGGAGATTCATCCCCTTGCCCCGGGGAAAGCCCCAGCCCCCACAATGGGTCTACTAAGACCTACGCCTGCCATTTGGCTGGCGTAAGTCCACGTGCACCTGTGTTGGTGGATCAGGCCCGGGAAGGGGGTTAGGATATGGTATGCACCAGTGATGCCAATCCCGCCCCCCTCCCAGGCCTGTTTCGCCCACCCACCTCCGTCCCTTTCACCGCAATGGTCAGAGGGCCTGAGCCATGTAGCAGCATCTGAACTTGCCGCAAGCACAGGTATCAAGCACTTATAATTTATAAGTTATAAACAAAATCTTGGAAGTCATAAGGATTAGGAGCTGCCTTGAGTGCTCCAATTATTCAAAGAGAAAGTAGGATATAAGTCACATAAATAATGTGCTGGTGTTGTTTTAAAATAGCAGCTAGAACTCTTAGGAAGCAGAATTAAATGTTGCACCTGATCCACATTATGTGCTTGTGCCAAATGTGATATGCATTTGTAATAGCTGTATCAGTATCACAATCAGGATTTGTGTTGAATCAGTCTCAAGACCAGTTCTTCAGGTACAAGTTCACTGGAAATGGTTATTCACTTTCAGTGCTTGGCGATATATGTAAAAATGTTCTCCCTCCCTAGTTGGAGGTGAAGAATACAGGTTGTTTTCCCCCCCAAGTACTGTGTGGTCAGATGAAATACTTATTCTCTCTATATGCCAATCATTGTTGCATGGCATCAACTTATTTCAGGTCTGCTGTATTTGTTACGTTTTGTACTATCTTCAAAGACATGCTAGTTGTGAGGTGAAAGAAAACTCTGCTATTGGTTAGAATCCAAAGCCTTTAAAAGAATAGTTTGCATGAGAGGAAAACACTTATCTTCAATTGCAAATATAATTGCTGGTTGATCTTTTTATGTTGGTGTTGAGTTCTCTCCACTTCATGAAACGCTTTTGTTAATGATTTGAAACCATCCTAGTGTGGAACAACTACTCTGCATAAACTGCATGCTCTATTTCGGGTGCATTGTCTTTCCTTCCCTGACTGCTGTTTGTGTCCTAAGTTTTTTTGTTCATTTAATGTTGTAATTTTTAAAAATTAGAATGCAGCATTGAGAGGGTGCAAGAATATGCCGTTGTGTTTTTTGTCCAAAGGTAGGTGCACAAGTTACTTTCAAAGGCAGCTCCATGGGAACTGACACAGCTTTATAGAATTCTATTCTCTCCCCCCCCCCCGGTGGTGCACCTGCACCAAAAACGGGTGTGCTGTATCCAGCGGGGGGGGGGAATCAGAAAGCTTTGGAGGGGAAAAGGGATTAATGGCGCAATCCAAACCTACTTAGGCCACCGTTGTAACCAGCGGCCCAGTGAAAACTGGAGGCCCCAGAATTGAAAGGGGATACAAATTCCCCTTTGAATCCCCCTTTTGGAGGGGATTTGAATCCCCTTTCCATTCTGGGGCCTCCAGTTTTTGCTGGGCCGCTGGTTACAATGGTGGCCTAAGTAGGTTTGGATTGCGCCCTAAATTCCCTGTGGAAGAGAAAGGGGATTTAAAAGCCTCCTGCTCTGCAATGGGTCTTCTTGGACCTGCGCTAGCAATCTGGCTAGCGCAAGTCTGAGGAAACAAAGGGGACAGAGAGGCTGCTGCCAGAGGGGGTAAGATCCGGCACGTGCCATTGCCGCCAGATCCACCCCCTCCCGCAGCCTCCTCACTTTGTTCTGCCTCCCCCTCCCGCCTCCCCTACTATCTTACCTTCCTTGGCAGGTGGTTGGCGCTCTGACCCCGCCGTCACCCCACCAGTGCGCTACTCATTGCGCTGCCGAAAGACAATTTACATGTTACGATGAAGAGGCATTGAAGAGACATGGAGAAGCTGTCTGAGCTCTGTGACTGTGTCTCTCAAAATGACGAGTTAGACCCTGAGACTGGTCATTCAGTTATCATCTGAGCTAAGATCAAGTGATTTGTTCTAGGAGATTTTATTTTGTTTGGTTGTGGGGTTTTTTTTTTTTCCCCTGTGGACATCTGGTTGTACTCACTTTACACAGACAGGGTGGACCGTCAAGCTGAGATCTGCTGGGACCTCATTTCAGAATGTCATGGCTATCGAAATAACCTGTCAGGGCTCTGTCTTCGCACATGTGTCCTTCCTGCAGAACGGATTGCCAGTTATACAAACGGTAATTGCATTGTCCTGAAATCCCAGAGGATTTCCAGAATGTAAAGTAGTTTGCTGCCTTCCCCAGTAACGTTTGTCTTCACTGTCCTGTCTGAGTGCTTTGGAGATTTATATTCTGTACAATGTGTGACTTATTGCTCCTGCAATCATCATGTCAAATCTGACCCTTTCCAAATCGGCGGGAGTGAAGTCAGTAAGGCAAGGTTGGATAAACCGGCGTGAAACAAGGTGATGTTGAGGCAAGTCAGTGACTGAAAACAGCCCTGAACTAAGTCAGGGCTGTAACTAGGGTGAGGTGAGACCACTGGGGTTACACTGCCCCACCTTACATTTTTTAGGCTTTTTAATTGATGATATGACAGCCTCCATTTAAAGAACGAGAAGTTTTCATTTTCTGTTTTTTGAATAATAGTAACTTTTAAAAAGAATCTACGACAGCTGGTGCTCCCCCAAAATCGCAGTGGGGAGGCACTCTAGAGACACCCCACTGCCCTCCTCCACCTCCTCTTTGCTTTTCAAATCCAGCGTAAAAGGGGAGGAGGAAGAATAACTTGTCTCCTGGCACGTGGGTGAGGAGGGCTCTTGTGAAGGTGGCCTGTTGCCCAACACCATGGAGTCAGCAATGAGCAGGCAGCTGAGCCACCCCATGGCAACAATAGTGGGGTGAGTGGATGGGGAAGATCCTCCGTAGCTGCTGGAGCAACCACTGGGTGCCCACATGCTCAGTCACCACCCCGCCTAATCCATTCAGGCCACCGCTTAAGTTTGCCTCAGGGGCAAGATGGCCGTTGCCATGGGCTGCAGTCATCCCCTCATCCTCTGCCCAAGGTGATCGCTTCAGCGGGCCTAATGGACGTTCTAGCGTTGGAAATTGCAGATTTCCCTTTCATGTATTTGAAGTCCTACCTAGAAATGTGACTACCCCACCTAGTAAGGAAGTCTGGCCACAGCCCTGAACTAAGCCTCTTTTAACATTTATAGAGGTCAGACTTTGCCTTGCGCTTTGAGAACCAGGTTCTTTTGTCTTCACAGAGGCTCTGTGCCTCTGCCTGATGTTCAGAGATTCAAGAGATGGCAGCTTTCACCACTTGTGCTTCTTCATGCTGGGAAAAGCTGCACTTGGTGTAACAGGCTTAATAATCCAGTTCCTGAATTCATGCACTTGTAGCCTCCCAATTTCCTGGTCCCAAATTCATTTGGGGTCACCTTTACCTTAGAACATAAGAACATAAGAACATAAGAAGAGCCCTGCTGGATCAGGCCAAAAGCCCATCTAGTCCAGCTTCCTGTGTCACACAGTGGCCCCACCAGATGCCTCAGGGAGCACACGAGACAACAAGATACCTGTGTCCAGTCGCCACTCCCTTGCACCTGGCACAGAGAAAACCCACTTCTAAAACCAGGAGGTTGCTTATGGCTTGTAACCTGTGATGGTCTTTTCCTCCATGAATTTGTCCAAACCCCTTTTAAAGGCATCTAGGCCAGGTGCCATCACCACATCCTGTGGCAAGGAGTTCCACAGATGAATCACACGCTGGGTAAAGAAATATTTTCTTTTGTCTGTTCTAACTCTCCCTCCACTCAATTTTAGTGCGTGTCCCCTGGTTCTGGTGTTGTGCGAGAGGGAGAAGAATTTCCCTCTATCCACTCTCTCCATCCCATGCATAATTTTATAAGTCTCAATCATGTCCCCCCTCAGGCGCCTTTTTTCTAGGCTGAAAAGCCCCAGACGCTGTAGCCTTTCCTCGTAAGGGAGGTGCTCCAGCCCACTAATCATTCTGGTCGCTCTTTTCTGCACCTTTTCCAATTCAGCTATATCCTTTTTGAGGTATGGTGACCAGAACTGGACACAATACTCCAGATGTGGCCTTACCATCGATTTGTACAAAGGCATAATGATATTGGCCGTTTTATTCTCAATCCCCTTTTTAATGATCCCGAGCATGGAATTGGCCTTCTTCACAGCCGCCGCACACTGGGTCGACACTTTCATCGACCTGTCCACCAGGACCCCAAGATCTCTCTCTTGATCCGTCACAGACAACTCAGAACCCATTAGCGTATATGTGAAATTTTGGTTTCTTGCCCCAATGTGCATCACTTTGCACTTACTTACATTGAAGCGCATCTGCCATTTTGCTGCCCATTCTCCCAGTTTGGAGAGATCCTTCTGGAGCTCTTCACAATCCCTGCTGGTCTTTACCACCCGGAAAAGTTTAGTGTCATCCGCAAACTTGGCCACCTCACTGCCTATCCCCAAGTCCAGGTCATTTATGAATAAGTTGAAAAGCACCGGTCCCAAGACCGATCCTTGGGGCACACCGCTTTTCACCTCTCGCCATTGTGAAAATTGCCCATTGACTCCCACTCGCTGTTTCCTGGTCTTCAACCAGTTCCTAATCCACAAGAGGACCTGCCCTCTTATTCCCTGACTGTGGAGTTTTCTCAGGAGCCTTTCATGAGGGACCGTGTCAAACGCCTTCTGAAAATCCAGATATATAATATCCACGGGTTCGCTCGCATCCACATGCCTGTTGACCTTTTCAAAAAATTCTAACAGGTTTGTGAGGCAAGACTTCCCCTTGCAGAAGCCATGCTGACTCTCCCTCAGCAGAGCTTGTTCTTCTATGTATTTTAAGATTTTATCCTTAATGAGACTTTCCACCATCTTCCCTGGAACAGATGTTAGGCTGACCGGCCTGTAGTTCCCCGGGTCCCCCCTCCTTCCTTTTTTAAAGATTGGCGTGACATTAGCTATCCTCCAATCCTCTGGCACAGTGGCCGTTTTAAGGGACAAGTTGCATATTTTGGTCAAGAGGTCAGCAACTTCATTCTTGAGTTCCTTCAGAACTCTTGGGTGGATGCCATCCGGGCCTGGTGATTTATTGATCTTTATTTTGTCAATTAAGTCTGAGACGTCTTCTCTTTTAACCTCTATTTGACTTAATTCTTTAGTCAGGGGAGACCGTTCCGGCAGCGGTATTTGCCCGAGGTCTTCTGCCGTGAAGACAGATGCAAAGAACTCATTTAATTTCTCTGCAGTCTCCAAGTCCCCTTTTATCACCCCTTTCTCTCCCTCACCATCCAGCGGACCCACCGTTTCCCTGGCAGGTTTCCTGCTTCTAACATATTTGAAGAAGCTTTTATTATTCCCTTTTATGTTGCCTGCCATACGTTCCTCAAAGTCTTTCTTGGCCTCCCGTATCATCTTTTTACATTTCTTTTGCCACAGTTTGTGCTCCTGTTTATTTTCCTCATTAGGGCAAGACTTCCATTTACGGAAGGAAGCTTCCTTGCCTTTTATAGCCTCCTTAACTGTGCTTGTTAGCCATGCCGGCATCCTCCTGGACTTGGTCGAGCCCTTCCTCCTTTGTGGGATACACTCCCGCTGGGCCTCTACGACTGTTGTTTTAAACAGCCTCCATGCACTCTGGAGCGATTGGACTCCTTTTACCTTCCCTTTCAGCTTTTTCTTAACTAGTCTTCTCATTTTGGGGAAGTCTGCCCTTCGGAAGTCAAGGGTTTTCGTGTCAGATTTGCTCGGCACTCTCCCTCCGACATGCATGGCGAAACAGATCGCAGCATGGTCACTGTTCCCCAACGGTTCGGTAACATTTACCTCCCTGACCAGATCTTGAGTGCCACACAATATCAAGTCCAGAGTCACCTGTCCTCTGGTCGGTTCCGTGACAAGCTGCTCTAAGGCACAGTCATTTAACATATCCAGAAATCCAGTCTCTCTTTCATGACCTGAGCATGAATTGACCCAGTCGATGTGAGGATAATTGAAGTCCCCCATGACTACAACCCTGTCTCTCGTTGACACCTCCCTGATTTGCTTCCTTATTTCAAGGTCCCCTTCAGGTTTTTGATCTGGAGGACGGTAGCATGCCCCTACTATTACATCACTCTTGGAGCCTGGTAATCTAACCCACAGTGATTCTACGGAGGAGTCAGAGCCCCCCTCCAGCTCTACTCTGGTGGATTCTACCCCCTCTTTGACATAGATGGCCACCCCACCTCCAACACGCCCCTCTCTGTCCCTCCTATAGAGTTTATATCCTGGAATTGCAGTATCCCACTGGTTCTCCGCATTCCACCAGGTTTCTGTTATACCTACTATGTCAATGTTTTCCCTAGCCACCAAACATTCCAGTTCTCCCATCTTTGCCCGTAGACTTCGGGCATTTGCATAAAAGCACTTATATACCTGGTCCCCCAAGAAGGGCTGCATGTTTGCCCCTTTATTCCTGCAGCCTTCTGTTTTGCTAGACTGGCTGTCATGTCCCATCACGCTACCACTCCCAATTCTTATTCTGTTATTACTTGATTGTTCCCCATCCTCTGCACCCTCATTCCCGAGGAATGAGGAGTCCCGAACCGGATGCCCCTCGGCTCCTGTCGGCTTTCCCCCAGGAGTCAGTTTAAAAGCTGCTCTGCCACCTTCTTAATGTTACGCGCCAGCAGTCTGGTTCCGTTTTGGTTCAAGTGAAGCCCGTCCCTCTTGTACAGGCCCGGCTTGTCCCAAAACGTTCCCCAGTGCCTAACAAACTTAAACCCCTCCTCCTCACACCAGTGTCTCATCCACGCATTGAGACCCCTGAGCTCCGCCTGCCTAGCTGTCCCTGCGCGTGGAACAGGTAGCACTTCTGAGAACGCCACCTTTGGGGTCCTGGATTTGAGCTTCCTACCTAGCAACCTAAATTTGGCCTCCAGGACCGCCCGGCTACATTTCCCCACGTCGTTGGTGCCAACATGCACCACAACCGCTACCTCCTCCCCAGCACTCTCTACCAGCCTATCTAGACGAGAGGTGATGTCCGCAACCTTCGCACCAGGTAGGCAAGTCACCGTGCGGTCCTCACATCCGTCACAGACCCCCCTTTCTATGTTCCTGACTATAGAGTCACCCACAACAAGAAGCCCCCTTCCCCCTCTCCCCAGAGGAGTATCCATAGTGCGACTGGATACGGGCCCATCACCTGAAGAAGGGGTCCCCACTGTGGGATTGTTTCCCTCTTTTCCAGAGCAATGTCCTCCAGCCCTGAGACTCCCTTCCCTGGCAGCTGAAGTGCTGGCCAACTGAGGGTAGGACGATGCCTCCACGTCCCTAGAAGTCTCACCCTGGTTCCTCTCTACCTGTCTCTGCTTCTCCAGGTCAGCAACCGTGGCTTCAAGGGAGCGAACCCGTTCCCTGAGAGCCTGGAGCTCTTTGCACCGAGCACACACCCATGACATGTGCCCAAGAGGCAGATAGTCATACATGTGACACTCAGTGCAAAACACTGGATAGCCCCCACCCTTCTGCTGGCTGTCTGACTGCATAGCTTTTTTTGTAAGTTATGGGTTTAAAACAGTTTGGGTACCTTAATGTTATTGGAGCTCTCCTCTCTTCAAGGGACGTGCCGGGCAGTGTGTGGGGCCTGGCTTCCTCGCCCCGCTGCTGAACTCGCCCAGCTGCTTAACTCGCTGTGTCTTTTTTTATCTTGCCACTTTGTCCCCGTGAGCCACTCGCTGCTCCTGAAAGGGCTCACTCGCAAACCAGCCCCAGATTTAAACTGTTGTGTAGCTCCTCCCCCTGCCTACCTGAAAGTTTGAAAAGACTGGCCTCTAAGGGGGGCAGGGCCTGATGTGGTTTACTGGCAGGAAATTCCTGTTGCTATTGTTCCTGCTGCTGCCTCAATTTACATCTGACCTACTCAGCTGGCAGGAATGTGTGTTGCTATGGTTTCTGAGTCACCCTAATTTACCATGTGGCCTTCTATACCATGTGGTCTGTATGTTTTAAACTGTAGGTTTTAAATTCTGCTTAAGTTGAACTCTGCTTAAGGTGCAGTTTAGCTTGCTTTCTCCCCTTCTTTTAGCCTCCTCTTGTTTTGTTTTAGGCTCCTACTCTAAAGTAGACTCAGGTCTCTGCCCTGGGCTTTTTACTCTCGAGTAAACACTGGTTTTACTCAGAGTAGACCTGTTTAGATTTGGACTGCAATTCTCTTTAGAATCAGCTGTAGAATCTACTCAGAGTAGACCTGTTTAGATTTGGACTGCAATTTTCTTTAGAACCAGCTCCCAGGCTTGTCCAGTTTCTGCCCCTGTCTTTTAGATAGGTGCTTGTTTGTGTTTTGAATCTATTTGATTTCCCACCTAGCTTCTGTGCCTGTGTCCTAGCTACTGGACCTTACAATCCCCCTCCTCAGGTTATATTTAGTTCTACTTAAGCTAGGCTTAGTTCCTAGCTAGGCTTAGCTCTATCTTAAGTTTAAGGTAGCTTAAGGTAGCTTTAACCAAGTCCTTTACAGTTAATGGTAAATTAAAGTTAGACAAAGCTGCACAATTGAGAGAGTTCACTTACCTTCTCCTTGCTTACCCTCTCCTCGCCCAGCTGCTTAACTCGCTGTGTCTTTTTTTATCTTGCCACTTTGTCCCCGTGAGCCACTTCGTTCCCGTGAGGCCACTCGCTGCTCCTGAATAACTTCCACTCGCTGCTCCCAAAATAACTTCTGCTCAGAGTGGCTTACAGAACATAACAAATACAACCCAATATCAAACTACAATATCTAGTTTCAATAAGCAATAAAAATCTGGGGCACCCTGCTAATGAAGTCAAGGGAAGTGGTCACCTCAAGCAGCAGATTAGCATGGGGCGTCCCATATGCCCCCCATTCCCACCCACTGCCTCAGTTGGCCACCTCAGCCAGTCTGCAGTCTGCCCATTCAGCTACTCACACCTTTACTGTTTCCTGGGAGACTCTGCAGACCACTACCCACTTCTGCTTTTCACTTCCTGCTTTTTAAAACTAACCTTATTTAGCTGAATGAGGAGGTGGTGGTGGCGGTGGCAGGAAAGGATGTGTCATTGTAGCCCACCACGTGCACAAAACCAAGGGGAGGCAGCAGCAATGGCTCCCATCAGTGGGGAGAGGGTATGAGGTTGGCTCTGATAAAAATGCAGTTTTAAAAGGTCAACATAAGATAGAAATAAAATAGAGGAGGATTTTAATATCCTTTTTTAAAAATATTTTAAAATATTTAAAATATTTTTATTTTAAAATAAAATATTTTATTTAAAAATAAAAAATTTAAAATATTTTTAAATTTCTTATTGGGAGAGGCTGTCATTCCCATTTCCTCCCAGTCCACAGGTGTACACATTTAACTCCTGTTGCATATATACACCCTTGGGTCAGTGACGTACCTATGCCCGGCAGGAGGGGGGCGTGAATGGAAATCCCCCCGCAATGCCGGAACCCGGTTCCCAAGAGCTGAAGCTGGTGCACTGCTCAAGCTGGTAAAACACGCTTTGTGTCATGGAAACTGCTTGGAACTCCAAAGATCAGGTTAGATGCACCACCTGATTGAACCTGATCCTTTAGGCTGGGAGATCCCACCCTGCACCTGTGCCCCCTGGAAGGACTTTTCTGTGTTTTAACAGAAATGGCCTCTCCTCTCTAAGACACACAAAGCAACATTCTGCATTAACATAGATGCTCCTTGCCTTGCTGGGCTGCCGCACGATGCTTCTCTAAGTTGCACATCTTCTCTTGTGTGGAGCTGCATGTTGTGTTTAAGCATTTGGGTTACACATTTCCCCAGGGAGTGGGGCAACTAAATAAATGTTTCAAGAGAAGGTGGAACTCACTTATTCCTCACTTACTCTTCCTTTCTCTATCACTTGTTTAGAATGACTGATGCTTCTTTGGGAGATTGTAGGCCTTCTCTGTTTCTTGGCGCTCTGCAATCTAATGACATCTCTCTCTCTCTCTCTCATATCTCGTTTTGTCTTTGCAGCTGACAATCACTGATTTGTTCTCAATACATTTCCTGATTTAAGGTCACTCTGATCTTCCAAGGACTAGTTCTGTCAGTGGCCCATCAATCACAGTTTAATTTACAGTGACATGCCATCAATGACTTCTCTACCCTCACTAACCTGGATGTGTATCATGCTTTGCAAAAGGCATTTTATGAAGGAAAGGTTACACAGGATGCGGCATCAGTGCATAAACAAGATAATTACCATGCAGTAAACTAGATGTTATTGGTCCAGGTGTAAGCTAGTGGTCGCTTGGTCTAGACTAGGGAATTAAATTCTGCGTCTCAGCTGCACACTTTGCAGTTATACACAGGATGGGTAAAGCTGCTGAAATATCTTCTTAATTTCTTGTCTTTTTGCTGGAGGCAGGGAGGGGGTAGTATACAAACCAGTGAACAGTAACTGCTGTAGCAGATAAGAGCTTTATCAACTCTGAGTAGAGTTGAAGGATCCATTCCAAGGCCAATATACAAGACTTCCCTGAGTAGCACCAGTGGCAGAAAAATCCAGCCTCAGTTTGGTACTGGAGTGAAAGATCGGGATCAGTCTGGAAAGGCAGGTACTGAATAGTCTTTGAAAAACATTATTAACCATTGATCACATACTTCTCAAGCAAGCCTAGCTTTTGATACTCTATGGTCAACGTGGTACTATCACCATCTATACACAGGTGTTTTTTTTTTAATGTAAACCGTGGATTATATTTTAGTGTCATCTAAGGAATGACAGCGCTCCGTGTTCCAGCTGCATGCTACGTGCTGCGGCAAGGAGAGTCACGCCGGCCACATGACCACGGAGGCGTCTTCGGACAACGCTGGCTCTTCGGCTTTGAAACGGAGATGAGCACCGCTCCCTAGAGTTGGACATGACTGGACTTAATTGTCAGGGGTCACCTTTACCTTTACCTAAGGAAAGTATGTGTATGTGTTGTATATGGGCAAGGCCCATGCATGGGAGGGGCCCTTTGCAAGGGATCCAGAGGACATTGTCTAGGCTGAAGTCCCATTACCATGAGCAAAAATTTGAGGCTAGTTATATACTTGAGAATTTTGTTGTTGTTCAGTCGTTAAGTCGTGTCCGACCCTTCGTGATCCCATGAACCATATCCCGCCAGGCCTTCCTGTCCTCCACTATCTTCCTGAGTTCGCTCATTTTCATGTTTGTTACATCGGTGATGCTGTCTAACCATCTCATCCTTGGCCTTCCCCTTCTCCTTTTGCCTTCAATCTTTCCCAGCATCAGAGTCTTCTCCAGAGAGTCCTCTCTTCGCATTAGGTGGCCAAAATATTTGAGTTTCAGCCTTAGTACCTGTCCTTCCAGGGAACAGTCAGGCTTGATTTCATTTAGAATTGACTGATTTGATCTCCTAGCAGTCCAAGGGACTCTCAGGAGTCTTCTCCAGCACCACAGTTCAAAAGCATCTATTCTTCGGCGCTCAGCCTTCCTTATGGTCCAACTCTCGCAACCATACATTGCTACTGGGAACACCATCGCCCTGACTATACTTGAGAATACAGACTTTATTTTCCTGTTTCTGTCTGGGATGCCTAGATCTTGTAAGATTTGCTGGAGCCAAACAGAAGTAGTGCTAGAACAGAGTAAGTAACAGTGAGCGGGTGGCCCAAGCCCTCCTCTAGTATGGGTGAGTGGTGAGGAGGAGGGAGATTGTGCAAGAAACTCTAAGATTTGGAGTGAGAGAGGTGCGCTACCCTATGTGACATATTGACTCAAGAACTACAAAAGGACCTCCAACAAAATTTAACATCTCCCCAGCCCTAAGTTGCCCACCTCCAGCTGTTAATAATGGTGCAAGCATGCCATAAGAACATCAGAAGAGCCCTGCTGGATCAGGCCAAAGGCCCATCTAGTCCAGCTTCCTGTATCACACAGTGGCCCCACCAGATGCCTCAGGGAGCACAAGACAACAAGATACCTGTGTCCAGTCGCCACTCCCTTGCACCTGGCACAGAGAAAACCTACTCCTCCAACCAGGAGGTTGCTTATCCCCATCATGGCTTGTAAGCTGTGATGGAATTTTCCTCCATAAATCTGTCAACTGGTGTTCTGTTATTAGTCATTTTCTGACTGGCCCTTCAACATTCAATGGTTTCTAGGAGTCAGTGAGCATGCTCGGTATGCATCATGCTCGGGGGGGGGGGCTTGCCTTTAGTTTTTTTTTTTTAATTTACAAACTTATCTACTTCTGCATACCTAGGAAGCCTGCCCCTTCCTCCAGTACAGGGTTTCCCAACCCCTTCCCGGCCCAGTACCACCTCCGGCACCACTCTCCTTCTGAGTACCACCGGAAGTGACTGGCGATAACATCATCACCAGTTATGTTCAGGTTTTCAGAGGCCAGAAAACGCAGGGAGGAGGCTCTGGGCAAGTGGGAGGGCCCTTCTCAGCGTTCCTGAGAGGCTTGGCCAAAGGCAGGAGCTTCTTGGGAGCAAAAACGTGCCACCAAAAGCGCCATGTCGAAGTGGGGTTCCTGTGGTCTAGCGGTCTGAGTACCAACAGCAGTCGGCTGAGGTACCGCTGATGGTACTAGTACCAACAGGTTGGGAACCCCTGCTCTAGTATGTAGAAATTACAGCCTTCTCTGTGGATAGCCCCCTTTCACATACAAAGCGATAGGCACTCAACCATCTGAGTTCACAGTTAGTATATAGGAGAGAAGTCCCAGCAGGTATCTCCTATTAACAGGCAGGAGAAGGGAAGGAAACCACCATAATCCAGAATGGTGGGAGCCAGTGCTGCTGCTGCAAGACTGATGAAGGGGCTCCATTGAGCTCTCTACCGATTCCCTCCCCTCTCACGCATGCAGCTGGAATTTATTCCATTATAATAGAAGAAATGACTGCACTGCTTCAGAGGTGGTGATCTGTTTTGTCTAACTACCTTAAAGTGGGATAACGGATACACAGGGGTGTTTTTTTGGTTTTGTTTTTTTCACAGATTTTGGTGTTTAACCAAAATGAAATAGCAGAAACCGCAGTGTTATGTGTTTTTATTCCAAATTTTTCCCATTTTAACCACTTTAAAAGTGTACTAGGTGTGTGGTATAGGTTGTAGGGTGTCAGCAGATGAAGAATGATGCAAAATTACATGGATTTTATTTTATTTTCGCAGATTTTTTTTAGCAGTAAGTGGTGTTTTATGTTTTTATGTGGTTATCAGCAGCAGCAACAAAAATCCCTACTGATAAATATTGTTAAGAGGCCCAGCACATTCTACAATCAGTAAGATTTGTCAAGCCAATAAAAAAACCCTGAGGTCTTTAATTACAGGCTTGCAGTCAATGATTTTGCCCTAGTTATTTTAGACCACTATAGATTTGTGTGACACCACAAAGACTAGCATATTATTATGGTATGCACACCAGAATAAATGTTAGACTTTATTTAAGGTATGACATAATTGTGTTTACTGCAATGGACTAACACTGCTGTTCAGCTGGAAACTCATTAGATTAGAATGTGATCTCCAGACCTTCGCACCTAGGCAGCCATTAGCAGTTCTTCTCTCTTCCCATTCCTCCTCTCAGATAATCTTCCCCTCATTCATCTGGACGACTCATCACTTTTTGCTAGGTCCATCACTCAACTAAAGAAAACTTCGTCAATTATGCCCCAATCCTATCCCCTGCCATTTGCACCGATGCAACCATGCTATGGAGGTGCGTGCTGCATCCTGTGAGCGGGTCCAATCAGGAGGCAGAGGCGGCATTAGAGGGGGTGGTGGGCCCTCAGGCGTGGGGGCGACATGTGCTAGGGGTAAAAAATGCACTCCCCGGCAGTTTTTCGGCCGCTTTTTCGGCCGTTTGCGGCGACTGGATTCGCCTGCCAGTCTGTGTAGGTCAAATGGCCTAAAAGCAGCCAAAAAAAGTCTTTTTTTTTTTTGCATTTTTGACACGCCGCCGCCGAATTGCCGCCCAAAGGGGCGGGGCTTGTGACATCACAGGGGGTTTCATGGTGACAGCCCCCCCCTGGGGGGGTGTAGCGATGCCTCTGTCAGGAGGTTTTCTTGAGGTAAGGGAACTTTTGTTTGGCGCCGCTGCATCGCCATGCAGGGAGTTGTGGTGGATTGGGCTATTAGTGTCTTACGATAAAGATGATGTTCATGACAGGACACATGTAGCTGCAACAGAGCCTTGCTGCATCTCCGCTCATGTTCTTTTTATCAAGCAGTCTGACAATAATGAAGTGAGAGAATGGAGCAGAGGCAGTCCATATTTTTTGACAGGTTCTTATTTAACACATGCTTCTGGGAACTTGAGAATACAGAAGATGATAAATGGCGAGTGCTAAAAACTGTCTTTAGTTGGTGCCTTAAAATGCCTCGCTTTTTTAAAAAAATAATGACATTCTAACACATGACTAGCTCTGTGGCCTGTATGAAACCAAGCATGGTACTCTTTTCATTTTTTAAAGACAGGTTTCTATTGGCAGCTGTCAAGGAGTGTCTTCTGGGGGTCTTTCATCTTGCATTGTTTAATGCACAGCCACCTGCAAATGATGGCTGTTTTTCCATGGACGTCTCTGCATGGAAGCTTCCTGTACTCCTGCTTTAATGTCTCAGCACTAATTGGACGCACTGCAGGAGGGGCAGCTCCAGAAGATGGTGAAGTCAAGCATTTGTTGGGGTCTTGAACCTGGCAAAGGGCATCGTTCCCCAGCTGTTCCATTATTCTCACATTGCATGGAGTACAAAAGAAGGTCAGGCAGTGTGCAAGACTTCTTCATTGGGACATCCCACCTCTTCTAGGTTAAGGGTCACTCTTAAGGGAGCAGCGGCAGAGCACATACTTTGCATACAGATGGTCCCAGTTTCAGTCTCTGGCATCTCCGGGTAGGGGTGGGAGAGAGCCCCACCTGAAACCCTGGAAGGCCATTGCCAGTCAGTGACTAATTGCCAGTGACTAATTTCCTATGTTTCCGTGTTGCTCAAGGAACTGTCAGAGCTGAGCCTTAGCCAGTCATTGAGTGGGAGCCCAGAGCTGGGAATCCAGAGCACACTGGGCATGCTCCCAGCCTTCGTAGGAACCTGAGTGAGCAGAGGTTACATTCCAGTACATTTCCTAGCAAGGGAGATACTGTGTGGGGTAGCTGTGCGTAGAGTTGGGGACTCCCGGTTCTAGTCCTGGTATTGCCCCAAAGCCTCCTAAATCCCAGAGCCAGTACAGCAGATCTGAAGTCCCCTCCTCACTCCCCAACCAGGGACAGTGCATTGTTGTTGCAGTGCATATGGGCAGAGCCAGAGGAGCGCAGACATTCAATTTATTTCTAAAATGGGCACCCAACATTGCTAGGTTCTCAAACCAGCTTACAAAGAAAAACATGTCAATACAGTAAAATCATAACACGAGCACAACATACAGACTTTGCATGCATCTTCCTAAACATAGGCTTACCAGATTTTCCCGGTTCCCGACCAGGACACCCCCTAAATTTTTTTAATGCTTTTTTTTTTCTGCCGTGAAGCAATATTTTTTTTTTTTGCTCACCAAATTTTAAATTATTTATTTATTTATGGCCCCGAAAATGGCAATTTTGCCACCGCCACTTGCCTTTTTCAAGTTGGCTCTTTTCGTCGTCCATCGCGCTGTTTGCGCCATCCTTCCTGCTGCTGCTGCCACCGCTTCATCCGTCTTCATCCCCTTGCCCCTGGCGGCCTGGGCCTTGCCCAGCCTGCTGGCTGCATTGCAGCAAGCCGGAACTCTTCTGAGCCTGGGTGGTGTGTTCCGTCTGGCCAGTGCTCCTTGCGCGCCTGCGGGAGCGTTGCGCAGCGCACAACACCTGGGAGAGAGGTATTGTGCGCTGCGCAATGCTCGTGCAGGTGCATGAGGAGCCCTGGTGGGCAGAATGCACCAGCCAGACTCAGAAGAGTTCCAGCCCGCCGCAGATCCCTGAGGCATCTGGTGGGGCCACTGTGAGATAGAGGAAGCTGGACTAGATGGGCCTTTGGCCTGATCCAGCAGGGCTCTTCTTATGTTCTTAATGTAGCTGGCGGGCCGGGAAAGATCGGGACAGTTGGGCCCGATTCGGACCCGAGTCAGGCCCAGCCGGGACGGTGGCCACCCGGCTGGGATGGCAAACACCAGACCAGGAATGTCCCGACGAGTACCAGGACTCTGGTAAGCCTAAACATATCTTCCACATAAGTGGGCAATGTGAATGACTGATCCATAAAGAGATGTTAGAAGTTGAACTTCCATGACCTACTATGCCCCTACTCCAAACATGACTCATTCTTAGCAGCTGAGTAGTTTGGGATATAAGAAAATCAAGGGGGGGGGGGGAGCCAAAGGTATATTGGCTTGGTTAGAGTTTTGTTTTAGGAAATGTATGCATACAAAGGAGGTGTGCTTAAATTTAATTGATTGGTGTCATTTAGTCTGAAACCAGAATTCAAGGGGGGGGGGGGTTGGACGTTTTTTGTTTTTTTTGCAAATAATGTGGCTGTGCACAAGGAACTCAGTTCTTAAGTTTCCTAAAGGCCCAGGCACCTACCTTTCTGACTGGAAGAAAGCTTAAACATGTGGAAGATAAGATCATCTGTACTATTTTAAGGCAGAAGAGATCAGCAAAGGAGAAGCAGGCAGAAGTGGCAGCAGCCTCTGCAAGATGTTTCTTGTTTGGGGAGTTATGTGAGAAGGCACTTAACCTTTTGGCATGATATAAATGGATTCTTTGTTGGTATCATAGTAGAGAAATTGAAAATCTATGCCTGGCAATAGTTTTTCCTAGGAAGAAGACATTTGTGAATGCAAAGATGTTGATCTTTAAGGGTAAACACAGTGGTGAATCCTGTCAGTCAGTCCAATGCCGTAGTAGGAACATTTGGGCTGTGTAAGATACAGTCGTTTCTAGTCCAGGGGTGGGCAATGAATTTTCCTAAGGGGCCACATGAAAAACTAGGACTGCTGTGGAGGGCCGGACCAATAGGCTGAACGGAGAACAATAAGCAAAGGCATGTGAAAGCCTCTGCTGCGGTCTCCTATGGAAAAAACTGTCAGGAGACAATTGAATGCAGCTACTGCAGGGTGGCACAGCGGGTTAAACTGCTGAACCATAAGCTGTCGATCGAAAGGTTGGCAGTTCGATTCCCGCAACGGGGTGAGTGCTTGTTGCTTGGCCAGCTCCTGCCAACCTAGCAGTTCCAAAGCATGTCAATGTTGTTGTTGTTCAGTCGTTAAGTCGTGTCCGACCCTTCGTGATCCCATGAACCATATCCCGCCAGGCCTTCCTGTCCTCCACTATCTTCCTGAGTTCGCTCATTTTCATGTTTGTTGCATCGGTGATGCTGTCTAACCATTTCATCCTTGGCCTTCCCCTTCTCCTTTTGCCTTCAATCTTTCCCAGCATCAGAGTCTTCTCCAGAGAGTCCTCTCTTCGCATTAGGTGGCCAAAATATTTGAGTTTCAGCCTTAGTACCTGTCCTTCCAGGGAACAGTCAGGCTTGATTTCATTTAGAATTGACTGATTTGATCTCCTAGCAGTCCAAGGGACTCTCAGGAGTCTTCTCCAGCACCACAGTTCAAAAGCATCTATTCTTCGGCGCTCAGCCTTCCTTATGGTCCAACTCTCGCAACCATACATTGCTACTGGGAACACCATCGCCCTGACTATACGAACTTTTGTTGGCATGGTGATATCTCTGCTTTTTATTATGCTGTCTAAGTTTGCCATAGCTTTCCTTCCAAGGAGTAAGCGTCTTTTAATTTCATGGCTGCTGTCTCCGTCTGCAGTGATCTTGGAACCCAGAAAAGTAAAATCTGTTACTGCTTCCATTTCTGCCCCTTCTATTTGCCAAGAATTGATGGGACCCGATGCCATGATCTTAGTTTTATTAATGTTGAGTTTCAAGCCAACTTTTTCACTCTCCTCTTTCACTCTCATCAAGAGGCTCTTTAGTTCTTCTTCACTTTCTGCCATTAGGGTGGTATCGTCTGCATATCTGAGGTTGTTGATCTTTCTCCCGGCAATCTTGATTCCGGCTTGCGATTCATTCAGCCCTGCATTTCTCATAATGTACTCTGCATATAAGTTAAATAAGCAGGGTGACAATATACAGCCTTGCCGTACTCCCTTCCCAATTTTGAACCAATCAGTTGTTCCATGGCCGGTTCGAACTGTTGCTTCTTGACCCGCATACAGGTTTATCAGGAGACAGGTAAGGTGGTCTGGTACCCCCATCTCTTTAAGAATTTGCCACAGTTTGTTGTGATCCACACAATCAAAGGCTTTTGCGTAGTCAATGAAGCAGAAGTACGTGTTTTTTTGGAACTCTCGTGCTTTCTCCATGATCCACCGCATGTTGGCAATTTGATCTCTAGTTCCTCTGCCTCTTCGAAACCCAGCTTGTACGTCCGGTAGTTCTCGGTCCACGTACTGCTGAAGCCTAGCTTGTAGGATTTTGAGCATAACCTTGCTAGCATGTGAAATGAGTGCAATTGTACGGTAGTTTGAACACTCTTTGGCACTGCCCTTCTTTGGAATTGGAACGTAAACTGACCTTTTCCAATCCTTTGGCCACTGCTGAGTTTTCCAAATTTGTTGGCATATTGAGTGCAGCACTTTCACAGCATCATCATTTAGGATTTTAAGTAGCTCAGCTGGGATATTATCATCTCCACTAGCTTTGTTGTTAGTAATGCTACCTAAGGCCCACTTGACTTCACTCTCTAGGATGTCCGGCTCTGGGTCAGTGACCACACCAGCGTGGTCATCATGAACATTAAGATCTTTCTTGTATAGTTCTTCTGTGTATTCTTGCCATCTCTTCTTAATCTCGTCTGCTTCTGTTAGGTCCTTGCCTTTTTTGTCCTTTATCATGCCCATCTTTGCACAAAACGTTCCCTTGATATCTCCAATTTTCTTGAAGAGATCTCTAGTCCTCCCCATTCTGTTGTTTTTCTCGATTTCCTTGCATTGTTCATTTAAGAAGGCCTTCTTATCTCTCCTTGCTATTCTCTGGAACTCTGCATTCAGTTGTTTATATCTTTCCCTTTCACCCTTGCTTTTTGCATTCCTTCTTTCCACAGCTATTTGTAAAGCCTCATCTGACAGCCACTTTGCTTTCTTGCATTTCTTTTTCTTTGGGATGGTTTTAGTTGCTGCCTCCTGTACAATGTTACGAACTTCTGTCCATAGTTCTTCAGGCACTCTGTCTACCAGGTCTAATGCCCTAAATCTATTCTTCACCTCCACTGTATACTCATAAGGGATATGGTTTAGGTCATATCTGACTGGTCTAGTGGTGTTCCCTACATTCTTCAGTTTAAGTCTGAATTTTGCAATAAGAAGCTCATGATCTGAGCCACAGTCAGCTCCAGGTCTTGTTTTTACTGATTGTATAGAGCTTCTCCATCTTTGGCTGCAAAGCACATAATCTATCTGGTTTCGGTATTGACCATCTGGTGATGTCCATGTGTAGAGTCGCCTCTTGTGTTGTTGGAAAAGAGTGTTTGCTATGACCAGCGTGTTCTCTTGACAGAACTCCGTTAGCCTTTGCCCTGCTTCATTTTGCGCTCCAAGGCCAAACTTGCCTGTTGTTCCGTTTATTTCTTGATTTCCGACTTTAGCATTCCAGTCTCCTATGATGTAAAGGACATCTTTTTTGGGTGCTAGTTCTAGAAGGTGTTGTAGGTCTTCATAGAACCGGTCAACTTCATCTTCTTCGGCATCAGTGGTTGGGGCATACACTTGGATTACTGTAATGTTGAATGGTTTGCCTTGGATTCGAACTGAAATCATTCTGTCGTTTTTGAGGTTGCACCCCAGTACTGCCTTTCCCACTCTTTTATTGACTATGAGGGCTACTCCATTTCTTCTAAGGGATTCATGCCCACAGTAGTAGATATGATGGTCACCTGACTTAAATTCGCCCATGCCCGTCCATTTTAGTTCGCTGATTCCCAAGATGTCAATGTTCAATCTTATCATCTCATTTTTGACCACATCCAGCTTGCCTTGGTTCATAGACCTCACATTCCATGTTCCTAAGCAGTATTGCTCCTTGCAGCATTGGATTTTCCTTTCAACCTCAGACACATCCACAGCTGGACGTCCTATTGGCTTTGGCCCAGCCGCTTCACTCTTTCTGGGTCTACTTGGAATAGTCCTCCGCTCTTCCTCAGTAGCATATTGGACACCTTCCGACCTGAGGGGCTCATCTTCCGGCGTCATATCTTTTAGCCTTTTGGTACTGTTCATGGGATTTTCTTGGCAAGGTTACTGGAGTGGGTTGCCATTTCCTTCTCCAGTGGATCACTTTTAGTCAGAACTCTCTGCTACGACCTGTCCGTCTTGGGTGTCCCTGCACGGCATAGCTCATGGCTTCATTGAGTTACGCAAGCCCCTTCGCCACGACAAGGCAATGATCCATGAGGGGAAGCATGTCAATGCGAGTAGATAAATAGGTACCGCTTGCGGGAAGGTAAACAGCGTGTTCCAGCTGCATGCTACGTGCTGCAGCAAGGAGAGTCATGCCGGCCACATGACCACGGAGGCGTCGTCGGACAACGTTGGCTCTTCGGCTTTGAAATTCGGCTTTGAAATGGACACGACTGGACTTAATTGTCAGGGGATACCTTTACCTTTTTACTGCAGGGCACGAGGCGGAACACAAATTCCTGGGCACGCACGTCCGCCAGCCCTCCCTTCATGCATGCATACCCTGTTCCTACAGGGGACAGCCAGTAGTGTGCAAGAGAGATGCCGAACTTGCCGAGTCTCTGCAGCCAGGCCCTAGCACCAGCCAGATTTGCCTTGCTTGGGGGGGGGGGGATGCAGAGCTGGAGTGAACGAGCAAGTTTGTCCCACCATGAGGGAGCCTTTTTCCCCTCATCCTCTTGGGCAGGCTCTGGCCACGCGGAGCTTTCATGGTCCAGGGCGCAGGGGCGCCCATTGAAAATAGTCTTCAAAATCTAACAGCTCCCTTCTGTTCATATACAACCAGGCAGTTGACCCCGCTGTGTACACACACACTATCCCCGTTCTCCCCCCCCTAAAGATGTATGCTGTACATGGCACCTGCAGTCCATGCTCACACAGGCTTTCTGGGGAGGAAGCCCCATAACACAACACGTACAGATGCCTCGGAGCATTCCAAATTGCCCTCCCTAAAGCTACTTTTCCTTAACTGCAAAACCCTGGGTTTGGAAGAAATCCACATCTGATTTTTCTCTCTCCCCCCCCCCCCGACTCACCAGCATCAGGAACTGCAGGGCCTCCCTTTACTTACCCCAGTGGCAGTGGGGAGCTCCTTCCCACCCCCACCCCACATCCACCCCACATCCTTGTGGGCAGAGGCAGCAGCAAGCTTAAACTCCTATGCAGGGGCTTTATTCCTTGGGCTCCTTCAGCCGGTGCCGCCCCGCCCCCCAAACAGGAGGATAGAAGAGTGAAGTGGCTTATGGAATTTGAAGTCTTTGTGAGGACTACTTCCATTGAAGTAGCCCTCACAAAGGCTACTACAATCCCATGAGTTCCTTCACCTTTCATTCCTCATGTTTGGAGGGGGGGAAAGCCTGGTGGTGGCACTGGCTGAAGGAGTCTGAACACAGCCCGGGGAGCCCACCAACGAGGCTTGGCAATCCCAAGGTTGAAGAAAGCCTTCAGAGATAAGGAGTTTCTCTTGCGACTTCCAGCAAACTGACAGAAACTGCACAGCAAGCGAGAGTGCAGAAGAGTGTCAGCCAGCCCACCCAAAGGCCAAACCCTGACTTGGAAAACACTGAGCTGCCGCTTTCCCCTCCCTGCTGAGGGCGGCCATTCGTGTCACTCCTGAGCTGTTTAGCTCTTGATTAGTTGTATCTGGAGAGAGGGACATGGCTGGTGGGTATAAGCTCTTGCTTGAAGGCGCCCAACAGTTGTGCACCAGAGGCGGGAAATATACTTCTCCTAGATAGGCTTACCAGATCTCCAACTGGGACAGAGTGCTAGACCTTTGGGAGAAGGAATCGTGGGCAGGTGTAGCTTGTTAAACCTTAGAGCACAATCCTAGGCATGTCTACTCGGAAGCAAGCCCCACTCGGTTGGAGATCTGGTAAGTCTACTCCTAGAGCTCCCGCGGGCTGGTCAGGGACAGCCAAAGGGCCGCACATGGCCCTGGGGCCGCACTTTGCCCAGGTCAGCTCTAGTCTGTCTGGCAGCCAGAGTCTGAATTGTTCTCTGTGGCTGTAGTTTGGAATTCTCTCTATTTACCAGTTCATTCAGTGCAGAAGATGGAGGAATTTGAGACAAGTAAGAAGAAATTAGAACCGGAGGCTGTGTTCTACAACGGCATTGTCACCATCTTGCAGGAGTAAGATATTTGGCAGTAAGATATGTTATTTGGCAGATATTTGGCAGTTTGGACCAAAGATCTGAAGATGTTCCGAATTCTACAGTACTGCAAAATACTTTTCAGCCATGAATAAGTAAAGAGTGTTGCTTGCTTAATACACCAGACAGTTGCAGGAGTACTGCTGTAATCACTAACAGCGCAATTCTGTCTACTTGTCTATGGTCTAAGGTGTCGCAAACGTGCTGGAAAGCACATTTGCGGAACCCGATGTGTAAGCGGTGCCCAGCGGAGAGGCCTGAGCTGCTCCACCAGCGCCGCAGAGCGGTGGAGCACTGTGGTGGAGACAGCAGCGTCGCGACGACGTGCGTCGCCCTTAAGGGGGAGGCTCCGCCCCCGCGCGTGACGTCACGCGCAGGAGCAGAGCGCCCTCCCCGCTCCGTTTTCGGATCATTTTGGAGCCAAACGGACGCAAGGGAGGGCGGGCGGGCCCACCTTCACTGCAAAAATGTAAGTGGGGTGAATCGCGCGTCACCCCTGGACGCCACCCGGCGGCCCGCCCCCCCGCTTCCCCCCGTCGATGCCAGTGGGTGGAGATTTAAGTCCCCATGGTGTGGCAGAGGGGCAGAGAGTGGGCGTTCTGGGCCGGATAAGCCCATCAGGTCCAGGACGGGAGGGATCATCATCAGCATGATCCGTCGAATCATATCTCCTTTCCTGGGCCTAGCCGGCGTTAGACGGCCGGCTCAGATGTGCGCTAGCAAAATAGCGGAAATTTAAGTCCCCGTGGTGACTTAAATAGCTAAAATAGTAAAGGGACGCACGTCTCTTTACCCCAAAAAGGCCTCTGGCTGCGCTGGCACAGGCCCAATCCTGCGTAGGATGCAGTGGGCACCTTATTTGCGCCGCTGCATCCTGCTAGACAGGATTGGGCTGTACGATTACTGTCTACGGTACTTCTAGATTACTATCAGCCAGCCCAGAGGTTTACATAGGTAGATCAACACTGGCTTCCTCAGTGTTTTCTCCCGTATGTTAAAATGCTACACTTTGGCAAAGGTGACTGCTAAATTTTTAAATAGCATTACTTTAGAAATGCAGTTTAACGGGAGCCAAGGAATCATGTTACCTCCTCCAACTTTCAGACCACTGTTTATTTCTCAGGATTACCTTCTTGTGTTTTTTTAAACTGCTCTTAAAAGAGGTCTCCTTTTTGCAATGTGATGTTGAATATATCCTAGATAAAGCCTTTGTTGTGAATCTTGCTCCCCACACTGCAGTCTTCTCGCCTCCCCCTTCTGAACCAGAAATACTGCCCCTGATTATTCTAATTAATATTCCCACCCAGACAGCGTTCTATGTTAAGAAACAATTTCGTGCACATTAGCAGAACCAAAGAGGGAACTTTGAAACTCTTGGTGGAAAAATTTGAAAGACAGCCCAAATATTTCCAATTCCAAATGTACTTGAGCAGCTCCCAGAACTTGATTTTGTTGCTCATTCTTCTCATTGTTAACATAACCCTGATGTCTTCAGCATCTGTGCAACAGAAATTCCTTGGGTGTGGCTTTCCCAAGCATGGAGATGCAATGATGGAGAGAGCAGCACTTGTTCATTTGTGCCTATCATAAAAGGCATAAAGTCCCTGTCAGTAAGATAAAGTTAACAACCTTGATGGGCAGCCCAATCCTACCTAACTCCCCATGAGACGATGCAGTTGCATCAACATGGCGTCTGCTGTATTCCGTGGGGGAATTTTGGCATGTTGAGGCCTCCATAACATGTTCCCTTCCCCCGGAGTAATCCCCTGCTGCTGCTGCCATGGGTCAATTTGGACCTGCGCTAGCAATATTGCTGCTGCAAGACCACGTTGACTGGTGAAAGCAGATCGGGCCCAGGAAGGGAGTTAGGAAATTTCGGCTGGTGCTGCCGCTGCTGAACTCACCCCCTTTCTGGGTCCAATCTGCCCTCCTCCCTGCTCCCGTCACCACCCTGTTCCATCCACCCACCTGTTCCACCCCTCTCCACCTCCCTCTGACCCCCTGCATGGCCTTACCTGCACCAGCGGGTGCCCGCAGTCCATGGTTGAGTGGAATTGGTCACTTGTGGCAGCAGCCAGGCCACGCTCGCTGGCGCTGTCACATTTGCGACAGCTGTAAAGCTGCTGATTGTAAATGAACCGTAATTGGCGGATTGGGCTGCAATCTTCAAAACAATGTTTCATTGATGAGTACCTCTGGTCCAGTTTGAAATATTATCTAACCACAGGTATTTTGAAAGCTTATGCATTGCATTATTTGTTCACCAGGCCCTTACAGTTAATTCCCTCTTTTCTTTGTCTGCAAGCCACAAATAGTACCAGATTCCACTCTAGTAATGGATAAAGTTATGGATTACATAAGTATTACCCACATTAGCAGCAACAGCCAGGTTAAACTATGTGTCAGGAATCTGGCATGGTAGTACTAACATGGACCTATCAACTTCAACTAACATGGACCTATCAACTTCTGTTCCAAACGACAGAATGATTTCAGTTCGAATCCAAGGCAAACCATTCAACATTACAGTAATCCAAGTGTATGCCCCAACCACTGATGCCGAAGAAGATGAAGTTGACCGGTTCTATGAAGACCTACAACACCTTCTAGAACTAGCACCCAAAAAAGATGTCCTTTACATCATAGGAGACTGGAATGCTAAAGTAGGAAATCAAGAAATAAACGGAACAACAGGCAAGTTTGGCCTTGGAGCGCAAAATGAAGCAGGGCAAAGGCTAACGGAGTTCTGTCAAGAGAACACGCTGGTCATAGCAAACACTCTTTTCCAACAACACAAGAGGCGACTCTACACATGGACATCACCAGATGGTCAATACCGAAACCAGATAGATTATGTGCTTTGCAGCCAAAGATGGAGAAGCTCTGTACAGTCAGTAAAAACAAGACCTGGAGCTGACTGTGGCTCAGATCATGAGCTTCTTATTGCAAAATTCAGGCTTAAACTGAAGAATGTAGGGAACACCACTAGACCAGTCAGATATGACCTAAACCATATCCCTTATGAGTATACAGTGGAGGTGAAGAATAGATTTAGGGCATTAGACCTGGTAGACAGAGTGCCTGAAGAACTATGGACGGAAGTTCGTAACATTGTACAGGAGGCAGCAACGAAAACCATCCCAAAGAAAAAGAAATGCAAGAAAGCAAAGTGGCTGTCAGATGAGGCTTTACAAATAGCTGTGGAAAGAAGGAATGCAAAAAGCAAAGGTGAAAGGGAAAGATATAAACAACTGAATGCAGATTTCCAGAGAATAGCAAGGAGAGATAAGAAGGCCTTCTTAAATGAACGATGCAAGGAAATCGAGGAAAACAACAGAATGGGGAGGACTAGAGATCTCTTCAAGAAAATTGGAGATATCAAGGGAACGTTTTGTGCAAAGATGGGCATGATAAAGGACAAAAAAGGCAGAGACCTAACAGAAGCAGAAGAGATTAAGAAGAGATGGCAAGAATACACAGAAGAACTATACAAGAAAGAGCTTAATGTTCCTGATGACCACGCTGGTGTGGTCACTGACCCAGAGCCGGACATCCTAGAGAGTGAAGTCAAGTGGGCCTTAGGTAGCATCACTAACAACAAAGCTAGTGGAGATGATAATATCCCAGCTGAGCTACTTAAAATCCTAAATGATGATGCTGTGAAAGTGCTGCACTCAATATGCCAACAAATTTGGAAAACTCAGCAGTGGCCAAAGGATTGGAAAAGGTCAGTTTACGTTCCAATTCCAAAGAAGGGCAGTGCCAAAGAGTGCTCAAACTACCGCACAGTTGCACTCATTTCACATGCTAGCAAGGTTATGCTCAAAATCCTACAAGCTAGGCTTCAGCAGTACGTGGACCGAGAACTACCGGACGTACAAGCTGGGTTTCGAAGAGGCAGAGGAACTAGAGATCAAATTGCCAACATGCGCTGGATCAAGGAGAAAGCCCGAGAGTTCCAAAAAACCACCTACTTCTGCTTCATTGACTACGCAAAAGCCTTTGATTGTGTGGATCACAACAAACTGTGGCAAATTCTTAAAGAGATGGGGGTACCAGACCACCTGACCTGTCTCCTGAGAAACCTGTATGCGGGTCAAGAAGCAACAGTTCGGACCGGCCATGGAACAACCGACTGGTTCAAAATTGGGAAGGGAGTACGGCAAGGCTGTATATTGTCACCCTGCCTATTTAACTTATATGCAGAGTACATTATGAGAAATGCAGGGCTGAATGAATCGCAAGCCGGAATCAAGATTGCCGGGAGAAATATCAACAACCTCAGATATGCAGACGATACCACCCTAATGGCAGAAAGTGAAGAAGAACTAAAGAGCCTCTTGATGAGGGTGAAAGAGGAGAGTGCAAAAGTTGGCTTGAAACTCAACATTAATAAAACTAAGATCATGGCATCTGGGCCCATCAATTCCTGGCAAATAGAAGGGGCAGAAATGGAAGCAGTAACAGATTTTACTTTTCTGGGCTCCAAGATCACTGCAGACGGAGACAGCAGCCATGAAATTAAAAGACGCTTACTCCTTGGAAGGAAAGCTATGGCAAACTTAGACAGCATAATAAAAAGCAGAGATATCACCATGCCAACAAAAGTTCGCATAGTCAGGGCGATGGTGTTCCCAGTAGCAATGTATGGTTGCGAGAGTTGGACCATAAGGAAGGCTGAGCGCCGAAGAATAGATGCTTTTGAACTGTGGTGCTGGAGAAGACTCCTGAGAGTCCCTTGGACTGCTAGGAGATCAAATCAGTCAATCCTAAATGAAATCAACCCTGACTGTTCCCTGGAAGGACAGATACTAAGGCTGAAACTCAAATATTTTGGCCACCTAATGCGAAGAGAGGACTCTCTGGAGAAGACTCTGATGCTGGGAAAAATTGAAGGCAAAAGGAGAAGGGGAAGGCAAAGGATGAGATGGTTAGACAGCATCACCGATGCAACGAACATGAAAATGAGCGAACTCAGGAAGATAGTGGAGGACAGGAAGGCCTGGCGGGATATGGTTCATGGGATCACGAAGGGTCGGACACGACTTAACGACTGAACAACAACAATCAACTTCACATGATTTATTCTCCATATCAGCAAAGGGATCCAGCTTTGATCAAGCAGCAAGCCCACTACCCTGTGGAATGGGCAAAAGTTGGAATGAGCCCAATAAAAGGCTGGCATCAGTTTTTGTAGCACCTTACAACCTACTGCCCTTTAAAGTATCCATGTGGCAAGCTAAAACAGATGGAGAAACAATAGGTGTGCTACTGTAAGCACATGAATAAGCCACTGTCTTTGTTCCACTCTAGAGATGCTGTCCACCTGGATCGTGGCTGGCAATCAGCTGTTCTCCCATATGAGCCAGTTCTCTCTCTCTCTCTCTCTCTCTCTCTCTCTCTCTCTCTCTCACACACACACACACACACACACACACACACACACACACACACACACACTGAACAAAGGACTCTAAGAAGCTATCCCCATTAGAATTTGCCCCTCATGCGATATTCAGGCAAACAGGATAGACAAGATGAGGTGCACGAGGGAATAACTCTGACAGGAGGGCCTTTGTTGTTCATGTGGGGCTGGGGCACTGTGCTTATGACTCGAAGTGAGTGGGTGGACTGCAAAATATGGGGAGAGCTTTAGCAAACTCTTGCTGTCTGTGCTGGGGAGGACATGGGGTGAAAGAGCCCTTTTCCTGTGTGTGGTTTTCCTCACATAATTCCAGTGTTTCTGGCACCTCAATTCCTGCTCAGTTCAAAATAATATGGTACCTATTAAGAATTAGTTGCCAAGCATGGTAATAACTATCCTTGTTTTGCAGAAATACCAGTTTTATTCTGAGACTAAATGCTCCTGCTGCCCCTGGATCACAGTAAGCACAATATGGTCACAATAAGCACCTTGGTTTTCTGTTCATTTCTATTCTACTGATGGCTGGGCTGTTTTATCTCCAAGTGGGCAGGTTTAAAAGGTAGCAGCTAAAGCCCATTACTGACTCCTCTGTGGAAATAGTATGTCACACAGACCATTCCCCCTCTGTTTACAGATGCAGTACTGAGGTCAAGGGGTAATGGCTTGCTCAGGGCCACCAAGGAAATCCAGAGCTCATCATTACATTGGTTGTCTTGCGTGACATGACTGTATCTTCAATTTCCTCTTTTGTTCTTATAAGGCTTGAAATGGTTTCCAATTATTTTTCTGTGTAAAGCTCCATTTCCTTTTTGCTAGTTTGCTTGTTTCTCCTGTGAAGAGGGGTTTATAGTTATCTCTCGGTGGACATGAGTGCTAATCTATTTGAAGAAGTTAATAGAAAGTTGTCTTCATGATTTTTAGAATGAGTGGATTTATTTGAACAGTTGTATTATGAAACACATGCAGACAAGTCATTTTTGAAGTTCTTGAAATTATCAATTTCCAGTAATTATTTGCTTCGAACTTGGACTATGGAATATATCTATGGCAGAGATTCCCAAACTCCCCCCCCCCCGCCCGCATAAGTATTTGCAAGGGGGGACATGGTGGCAACAGCGCTTCTGGAATTGTGCCACTGCCACTGGGGGAACAAAGGTTTTTTTTAGCCCTACCTAGTGGTATTGCTGGGCCTCCGGGGGTTGCAGGGAGCCTGAGGACCCCTCCGCAGGCCTCCGTGCACCTTAAAACGACTGCAGATCGCGATCGTGACTGACCCACTTCCGGTTTCATTCAGAAAACGAAAGTGGGTTGTGATCAGGATCTGGAGCCGTTTTGAGGTGTCGGGAGGGGTCCGCAGGCACCCCGCACCCCGCAGAGGCCTGGCAAGAAGACCCCCTGGTGCGTGTGTGCATGCATGTGCTTGCTTTCTCCCCCAGCTAGGGAGTGGGTGAGAGCAGCCCATAGAATACAGTGGAGAAATCCAGGATTTTAGCACATTGCAGGACAGTCATAAGGCATTCTCCCTTAACCACAGACTCCCCAATCTGTAATATAGTGGGAATGGACTGTATTAACATTGCAATGGCAACTTATTTTTTTTTTAAAGATGTGAAATAAAACCTGAATTGGAAAGAGCACAAGCTCCTGCCTTTGCTGTTAGTTAGCGGGGTGGGGTGGGGGGGAGAGCAGGATACTACCACCCAATTGCAGCTCTGCTAAAATCCTGGATTTCTTAATTATATTCCATGGAAAGCTCAGTTCTATCCTAGGGAAGAACAAAAACTAGCTTCAAGAACAGGGATTTCTGTTTTTGCTTCTGCATTTCTGGAGGAGGGGGAAGATTTCCAAAACATCTGGGAAGTGTCTGCAAGTCTAGTTATTACAAATCTGTGGTCTGTCCAATAAGAACCCACCTTCTTAGCTGCCAGAGCTCTGCTTTGGCTGTCCTGAAGGATCTTAGCTGAGGCGAAGTAGTAGCAATAGACTAATTTGTGCTAGTTCCTCTCCCTGGAAAACGACGGGCCCTCTTTTGTTCCCTACCCTTGCCATTTGAAGATGCCTTGTTAAAATTTTGTTGTCTATGTTGATGGTGGTAGTCAGGGATATGGATCAAGTCTCTGACTCCAAGTCTCGATTGAAGTCCCAAGTCTCTGGGTCCAAGTCTCAAGTCAAGTCCCAAGTCTTTGCCCCCAAGTCCCGAGTCTTTGGTTGCGAGTCCTTATCTATTTAATGGGGAAAATGGGTTTAAACCTGAATAAATTGGACTTGTCCTAAGAGGCTCCAAGTCTCGAGTTGAGTCTTTAGAGCACCGGTGGGGAACCTCCGGCCTGCGGCCCGAATCCGGCCCGGCCCGCGCGGGACCGGACCGGAGGCTCCGCCGCCGCGCACCTCCTCCTTTTGAAAGCGGCCTTTCTGTACCTGCGCAGATCACCGCTGAGGCTGAGAGATTGCCCTCTCTGCCTCAGCGGCGATCTGCGCAGGCACAGAAAGGCTGCTTTCAAAAGGAGAAGGCGCGGGAAGGCGGCGGCGGCGGCCCGGAGCCGAGGAGCCTGAGGTAAGTTGGAGCAAGTGGGTGGGGGTTCGGAGAGCGGAGGGTGGGTGGGAGAACAAGCGAGCGGTGGGTGGGAGGGAGGGAGAGCGAGCGGTGGGTGGGTGGGTGGGAGAGAGAGAGAGAGAGAGGTCGGTGGGTGGGTGGGTGGGAGAGCGAGCGAGCGGTGGGTGGGAGGGAGGAAGGGAGGGAGAGCGGTGGGTGGGAGAGCGGTAAATTTGCAGGGGGGTTCAAATTTGTGTGTGGGGGGAAATTTCGGACAGCCTCACAGCCGACCCGCAACAAATTTTCCCCATGGGAAAATGGCCCTCCACCGCAAATAGGTTCCCCACCCCTGCTTTAGAGTCTTTTACAATTGCTGAGACAAAGTCCAAGTGAAGTCATTGACGCGACTTGAGTCCGACTCAAGTCCGAGTCAATAGACTCAAGTCTACACCACTGGTGGTAGTGTTCTGTGGTTCCCAGTTCCGGGACCCTGGAATTTAAAACTCATTTCAGCCCAGCCCACAGGTGTACACATTTAACTCCAGATGTGTATATACACCCTTGGGCAAGAATGCCTTAAACCTCTGACAACGGAGTCCTATGCATGTTTACACAGAAATAGGTGACAATGGCATTTGTTCCTATGGAAGCGTACACAGGATGGCAGCCGCAGTGGGGTATGAATGCATCTTGCCTAGTGCACATGCAGGTAAACTAATTCAGCAAGGAATGCAGTAGTAAGGAATTGCTGTACGAAGACAGACAATAGATTATGAAGGATACTGCAGCCTATATACATTGAGTTGAAGCTTAATTTACTACACCTAGGCTTATTCATAAATGACCTGCAGTTGGGGATAAGCAGCGAGGTGGCCAAGTTTGCGGATGACACTAAACTTTTCCGGGTGGTGAAGACCAGCAGGGATTGTGAAGAGCTCCAGAAGGATCTCTCCAAACTGGGAGAATGGGCAGCAAAATGGCAGATGCGCTTCAATGTAAGTAAGTGCAAAGTGGTGCACATTGGGGCAAGAAACCAAAATTTCACATATTCGCTAATGGGTTCTGAGTTGTCTGTGACAGATCAAGAGAGAGATCTTGGGGTGCTGGTGGACAGGTTGATGAAAGTCTCGACCCAGTGTGCGGCGGCTGTGAAGAAGGCCAATTCCATGCTCGGGATCATTAAAAAAGGGATAGAGAATAAAACGACCAATATCATTATGCCTTTGTACAAATCGATGGTAAGGCCACATCTGGAGTATTGTGTCCAGTTCTGGTCACCACACCTCAAAAAGGATATAGTTGAATTGGAAAAGGTGCAGAAAAGAGCGACCAGAATGATTTGTGGGCTGGAGCACCTCCCTTATGAGGAAAGGCTACAGCGTCTGGGGCTTTTCAGTCTAGAAAAAAGGTGCCTGAGGGGGGACATGATTGAGACGTATAAAATTATGCATGGGATGGAGAGAGTGGATAGAGGGAAATTCTTCTCCCTCTCGCACAGTGCAGATCCACACGTGAGTCCTTTGCTATGCTCTGGGCAAACGGCCTTGTTAGCAATCCTGTCATTAAATTGTCAGCATTACATGAGACAGTCAGTGCCCATATATCACTGTTTCAGTTTAGGAAGATATGGCCATGAAGATGGAAAATAAAAGAATTAATTAGAGTTCTGAGCTGCTGTCACCATCAAACATCAACTGCACTACTGACATGTTCTGGAGCATCGGTTCTCAAAGTAGTGGGTCGTGACCCACCACTGGTACCAGATGCTGCCCCCTGCCATCTTAAGGGGCGGGGACAGCATTGTGGCGGTGGCGGCACCAGTCCTGGGGATCGCCACTACCGAAGTGTAAAAATGCACGTTTTACACTTACCGGGGGTCCTGGAGTGTTCCGAAGAGTGCAGGGAGGCCTGTGGACCCCTCTGCGGGCCTCCCCAAGCTTTAGGTTGGTGCTCTGCTGCAATTTACGACCACTTCCGGTTAGGTTGTAAATTGCTGCTCAGGGAGACCCGTGGAGGGATCTGCAAGCCTCCCCGTACCCTCTGGAACACCCCCCCCATCGGCAGCACGATCCCCGGGATCGCTGCCACCGCTGTCCCCACCCCTGCAGAAACTCAAAAGTTCTCACTGCCTCATGGGGAGAACTTTGAGAACCACTATTGTGAAGGATATTGTTCTGGTAATCTGTTGGACGGTGAGTGAGCATTAACATTTATTTTGCATTCTAGATGAAATGTTTCTTTGCAGGGAGCAAAGGATCACTGTCAATTTCCTTGTCAGATTTCCTCACAGGAATTGCCTTGTCAAGGACAGCTAGATTTCATACTTTAGTGACACTGTACCTTTTTAATGAAGGCAGACTAATTCTTTGTCTCCACCTACACTCTGGTGTTCTGCTGTCTTCTTTTTGACTGACACCTTCAACATTCCATCGCCCCTGGGAGCCATTCAACATGCCTAGTCCATATCAGGTTGTTTGAGGTTTTTTTTTCTTTCTTTTCTTTTTTCTTGTAATTCTCAAATGTATCTACTTGTAATCCAATATGTTTTGGACAGTCCAACCAGACACTGCATCAATTAGCACTTCAGGGAACGTATTGTGATAATTGTGGGTATCTAGTCATATACAATAGGGTCAGCGGGTGGTGCAGTGGGTTAAACCGCTGAACCATGAGCTGTCGATCGAAAGGTCGGCAGTTCAAATCCGCGACGGGGTGAGCTCTCGTTGCTTAGCCAGCTCCTGCCAACCTAGCAGTTCCAAAGCATGTTAATGCGAGTAGATAAATAGGTACCGCTTGTGGGAAGGTAAACAGCGCTCCGTGTTCCAGCCGCATGCTACGCGCTGCGGCAAGGAGTGTCATGCTGGCCACATGACCACGGAGGCGTCTTCGGACAACGTTGGCTCTTCGGCTTTGAAATGGGGATGAGCACCACACCCTAGAGTCGGACACGACTGGACTTAATTGTCAGGGGTCACCTTTACCTTTTTTAGTCATATACAATACTGTAGTTACCCTTTTCTTGCTTTTAAGAAAAGAGTAAGTGGCACGGTTAGCAATAGACCACATTGATTCATTCAAGTCAAGCTGATACATCAGAGACATCTGTGATTCAGCATTTATGTGAATGCACTTTTTTACTTTGGGATTTCATTTCATTGCAGGAGAGAAAAACTCAAAGATGATGAAATAAATGGTAGACTGGTCATACCAAAGACTAAAGATGCTCCTGGCTATTTTCCTATTCCATTTATGATAGTTGGCATATCATTTCCAAATAGAGCACACGGTTGATTTCCCACTATGTTTCAACAAATACCACTTATGAAACACACCACACCAAATTTCCAACTAATGCTTATTACTGAAAAGAACTTTTACCCCAAAATGAATCCTCATGTGATTTTATGTTAACTGGATTAATCTTGTCACAGTGGATGCTCAAATAAAATGTCATTCATTTGCTTGCAATTTGAAGAGCAATTTCTGAGGAATATGCATTTTCTATTTTTTTCTTCTTTCTATACAGATATACATAATTTCAGAGTATAGTGTTTTTTTCCCCATCCACATTTAGAACACAAGGAATAGATCAGAAAAACACAAGGAAGCAGATTCCTCAACACTAGTCTTTCAGAAATAAAGAATAAGTTATTTTACCATTTGAAAACTACCTAAATCTTTTTACATGAGATGCCACCATGCAAGAATAAAAATGTACAAAGTCATACATGAGCTTTGTTGTGCAAATGTACTTTATAAAACATTCCGTGTTGCAATACAAGCTCTCATGGAGCCTGAAATGTAAGTGAATAAGCATTCAATGTTATTAGATTTGCTGTGTAGCTCGAGCCACAGGGCAGTTAAACCACAGTATTATGTGATATGCCTGTACTCGGCGGTTTTTCCTGGAGTATGTCCCCAAATATGTCAGGAACATCTGGAGCAGTCTGCAGATCATTCTTGGTGCTGTGTTTGACTAAAGCCCTGATTACGGGGTTTATTTTAGGATATGTCCCAAGACGGCCATCACCATCAAGGAACTCTGGCCCCAATTCTGCTAAAGTAAATAACTTTTGAGTCCTGTTGATTGCAATAAAAAATTAACAGCCCAATCCTCTGTAAGATATGGTGGCTGGCCTAAAAGGCCGGCCACAGTATCCTATTCAGGTCCTGGGCTGTCCCAGGGAAGCCCGGGTGCACCTTGAGGGAAGGGGACAATCGTCCCCTTCCCCTGGTGCAAGCGACCTGAGGCCCTATGGCCTATTCGAATGTATGCTAGCTCTGGAGCTGGCGTACATTTGAACCCTTCGAGTCAGGCTGCAACGGGCCAGGAGAGGGCTTTGGATATCGGCAGATCTTGCCGCTGATTTTCTCGCCCTCCCCCAGCCCGGTGCGGCCAATGGCCGCCTTCCCTCGTCGCCCGATCCACCCTCCCCTGCACCGGCTGGTTTCTGTACAGGCCGGTTTCTTGCCTGGCAGGCGCAGGGACGGACTGCAGGGAGAGAGGGGGCTGCTGGCCTCTGTTCTGGCAGCCCTTACTCTCTGGGTGCCACGGAAGTGCTTTATGGCACTTTTGGGACACCTAGTGCCGGGGGAGTGCATGCTCACCAAACGCAATTTTACACAGGATTGCGCTGTAACTTTCCTATTGAAACAGGACTTAGGTTGATTGTATTGTGTCCTTTGTTCTCTTCAGGCTTCCTCTTGAAACACCCTGTTGCTACTTGTAAGAACATTTACAAGTACTTGCAAAAAGTGTTCCAGCCTTGTAAGAACATTTACTTGTAAGAACATTTACAAGTACTTGCAAAAAGTGTTCCAGCCTACCGTTTGCTTCTTGTCTTTTACTGTAACCGTATGCATGTATATTGCAGAAGACATGAAGATTCACTGAATGGAACATGGACTGACTGGAGAGGTTCTGTGCTTTAGCCTAGACCAGGGGTTCTCAACCAGTAGTACTAGTACCACCAGTGGTCCTTTGACCGACTGCTGGTGGTACACGGATTGCCGTAACCTTGGTCCAACACAGCGCTTTTGGCCGAGCCTCTTGGGAACGCTGAGAAGGGCCCTCTCACCCAGCCAGAGCCTCCTACCTGCATTTTCTGGCCTCTGAAGACCCAGATGTAACTGGCAATGATGTCATCACCAGTCACTTCGACATCTCTGCTCTGGAGCTTGGTAGTGGTGGTGGTGGCGTTGTCGCTGAGCGCTCCACAGCCACCCCCACGAAGCCACCACAGGGCTCCACGCTCTCCAGGGGAAAATTAGAGGGAATGTTGCTTGCATCCTGTCTGCAGGTCCAGTCTCAAACTGAGGGTCCAATCCTATCCAACATTCCAGCGCCGATGCAGCTGCACCAATGGGTTTGTGCGCTGCATCCTGCAATGGGGGGGAGTCGATTGGACCCAAAGCAGAGACGTCGGAATGCTGGGGCAGGGGGAGCGGTTCGCCCCTGGGCGGCAAGCAGGGAGGGGGGACAACCACACCGCATCGGGGACGGGAGAAGCAGGCGGGGCAAAGGCGAAAAAAAAGGGGACCAGTTTGACCTGCCTTGGCCGTCTTTTTCAGTGGCGTTCCGGAGGCCCAGAACAGCATTCAGGGGGTGTCACTGCATTCTGTGGTCCCACGTCCCAGGGGCGTGGCTATGACGCTGCTCCAGAGTCCCAAGAGGGGCTTCAATTAGAGCTGCACAGCCACACGGCCGCACAGCTTACAGGGAAGACAGGTCACAAGACTCTTTTTTTGGTCTCGTCTTTTTTCATGATCTTATCGTGTTTCCTTCTTGCCAAGCACCTCCCCCTTTCCTTTACTAGTTTCAACTCTGAAGGAGGGGCTGTGGACCTCCATTCATACTGACACTTCTCTAAATAGCAGCCTGAAGGGATGTTATTTGTAAGCTTTCTTTTGCCAGTGCGTCACCTGTATTCTTTTATCTAATGCACTTGCATTTATATTTGCTTTTACAGTACTTACTTCTTCTGTACAGGCAGCTTTCAATTAATGCGGTCTTAATTAGCATGTTTTTGAAATAACATGATTTACAAATTAATACTGTTAGTGTGATTTACAGAGGCTCATTTTTGAAATAATGCTATCAAAATGCATTCACAGAGCTTCCGAGGTGGCTGTGGCTGCAGGTCTTGTAAAATTCCTTCTGCTTGGTGACCAGGGCTGGAGCATATGTGATAGCTTGAAGATAGCTATACATACATACATACATACATACATACATACATACATACATACATACATACATACATACATACATACATACATACTCTCTCTCTCTCTCTCTCTCTCCCCTACCATTCACTTTGAGAGAGAGAGAGAGCGAGAGAGAGAGAGCAATCCCCTGTGGTTACCTTTTGCAACATAAAATATATGAATAGAATCAGCAATTTTCCTTGTCAGATCACTGACAAGAAGTCCTGGGGTTATGTTCTGCCATTTAGTGCTTTCTCAGTTTCCATGTCCGCATCCTTGTTTTCCCTCATTGCTTTCTGTGCCATCGACATCAGTAGCCACTCTCACTCCCCAGTAGCCTCTCTCCTCAACCTTCCCCCCATGCCATTTTGGACAAGCAGAAGTCACCAGTTGTCAGCATGAGTGTTAAGTGGCTTTTTCCCTAACCCATACCAATCCCATTGTTTCCTACAAGAAAAGGCGTTTCAATTAATGCGTTTTTATATACATGGTATTTTCCAGGAACGTAACCCCACATAAATTGAGAGCTGCCTATATATCAATAACAACCCAATCCTCTCTAACATTTAGACCAGCAGAGCACCACTCTGCCATTCTTGGGTGTCGCAAACGTGCCATGAGGCATGTTTGCGTCATTCGGAGGCTGCGCTGGCGAAGAGATCAGTGCCGCTCTCCCCTGCCCCAGATCCCTAGGAATGCCTGCTGAGGAAGATAGGTTCCCCACTGGGCGGTGGAGGGCAGGGGGAGGGCGGAACAGAGCATTCCAGGGGGGGCGGTATTGGTCAACCAGGCCCATGAAGGGTGCGGGATCATCAGCGAAGGCTCCGCCGGAATCCTATCCCGCTTCCTGGGCTGCTTCCTGCTGCTACACGGGCCACTTGAATGTGTGCCAGCAAAATTGCTGTTGCACATCCAAGTAGCCTCACCGTGGCTGCTAGGGCTTCAAACTCCCCACATGAATCAGACTTCCATACTTTGCTGGTGCATTGTGGAAACTAATCACAAGGAAATTATAGATAGAAGCAACCATATCACAAAGTCAGTGTATGAACTGAGCTTTGAATGCAGCTCTACTATAGAGGCAGAATGGGCAGTTGTCCAGGATAGCACAAGTCAAAGAAGCACTGTCCATGCCAGAAGCCACATCGTGGCTCTTGTGCTACTTCTGGCATGTCTGACTTTCTGCAAAAGTTGAAAATATGTGATATCAAGACCACCTGATGTGTCTAGGGCAGTGTTTCTTAATGCATGCTCCTCGGAACCCTGGAGCTCACTGAGACCATTGTTAGGAGTGTAAAGGTCTCCAGTGACCAAAATGTTTGAGAACCACTTGTCTATGGTGACAAAAAACAAACAACAACAAAAAACTTTGAGTTCTCATACAAACAGCGGATATATATTCCACACATCAGAAAAAAAAGGATGCTAACATGCTGTGGTTGACAATATTTTTGCCAAATTTCTTGCTGACAGAGTAGAAACGTCAGATTTGAATAAAATCTGAACAAGAGGTGATGCAAAGCAGAAAATTGCTTTTCTTAAAATGACGGGCCATTTGAGGGTTCTTCACTCAGAGCTATATCTCCTTCAAAAATAATGTGACTTGGCTGAATAACACAGAATTTATCAGCAACTCCAGGTAAGCTTTGAAACTGATTAGAAAACTTTTTGGTTAGGGTATAGGGGTACTTTGAAAAAAATCTGTTTGACTTGTCAAATCTTCCTTTCATGACTTTGTTGCTTGTCTACGCTAATATTTCATCTGGTCTCAGACAGTTTTATTGGACTTGTCAGCCACTATATTCTTCTAAAGTATAAATAGCTAGAAGAGTGATTTGTCAACATTCATTTTGAAACGTAATTATTTCGGCATTGGCTATGCAAAATCATTTTCTTTCTTAGAAGTGCCTGTGTCTTATGCTGCAGATGTTAACAGAATGCGAAGCAGTATTCTCATTTCTGAATACATCACAGTGCCCGCTTCCAGCTGCAGAGAAGGAACGTCTTTTGTTTTTGTTTACAAGTATTTGTCTTTTAATTAAAACAATAATACAAACAACCAGCACAATCACAAAAAAGAAGAACATAATGGCATGCATAATATCACTGATGGTCCAATCCTATCCTTGCAGGAAACCTTGCATCGCCAGTAGCATGGTGTAGATCAGTCGCCAGCGGGTGTCTGCCAGCAGTGGGGCGAGGATTGGGGCAGGGCAGATCGCGGTGGCACCTCAGAGGTGGCACCTCTGCTGGCTGGCCTGGTCCCCGATTGGCATGCAGGATGCAGCAGGCACTGCACCAGCAGTCCTGCATGGGGCATGCCGGCCCAGGATAGGAATGGACTGTCAATCAATCTATTATTAAGCCTGTGCCACTGTTTCCCCTCTATCTGTGCTAAGTAATACCTTTCCCAGTGTACAAGGGATGGTGGCTGCACATGCTCTTGGTGTTCTAATGACATCACATGATGACTTCATTTCTAACAACCTTTATTAGGTCAATTCACATGCAAGCCTCTTGGGCTGCTGCATACAGACACATGTCGTTTGAGCAGTGAGAATATTGTGGATCTGCACCAGGACTGGCAATACGAGTCAGCCAGGTTGGGCACTGACCGAGGGCCCATAGGTTCCTGTGGGTCCTCCCTGGGACCTGTGAATTTGCTTATCTGCGAGGGGCAGAAGTGCCACCTCTACCTCTCTGTATCCTCGCTATCTGCGATCTCATTGGGGCCTTTTTTTCATGGGTCTTCACGTTGCTCTGGGGAAAAATTTCCCTGCCTTGCTGCATTTACTGTAAAAGATCATCTATCTCTTCTGGAGTTGCTGTGTGTGTGTGTGTGTGTGTGTGTGTGTGTGTGTGTGTGTGTGTGTGTTCTGTAGAGTGCCATTTGCAACACAATGGAAACTGCTTGTGCTGTCTCTGGGCTTCCAGGATACTGTACAATACCTTTTATATTTGCATAATGTTGTTAGGAAGAAATAATAATTTGTTAGAGTTAGGAATTGTTCCATAACGAAGAGCCAATGTGTTATACTGGATGCTGCCCTTGCTATCACCCAGCCCATAGACTTCAAGGTAAGATTCAGGCTCATAAAGTTCATATAGTGTATGGTGAAGAGGGTCCCCTGAAACCTAACCCCATTTTCCCCATAGGCTCAATGATCCACTAGATTTTCCAGGAACGTAATCAGATTCATAACGGACAATGAGAACTGACTGTATTTCCAAGCCTCTCGGTGACTTTGCAGTACCAAGCTTCCTATCCAAACAGGGAGAGGTAGGGCTATTTAATATACGCCAACCAAAGTCAGGAAATGCATGAGTGGCAGCCAGGCAAACCAATCAAAAATCCAAAAGAGGCACACGTTACATTTGCTGTAACTTTGCTACACGGTACATACCTGTAATAGAGGACTGAAACACTCATCAACACCATGACTTAAAAGTTTAGTTATTGCACTTTAAACACTGTCTTAATACTCATTTTTAAATGATAAAATATATCCTTAAAAAACTGATGGTGTGTGCCTTGACAATTATAGTGCCTGGTCAGGAGTGTCACTGCAGGGGGGGGGGGGAGCTCCAAGTTCCGCTGGGCTCTGAGCCTCCGTTACACGATGGGAGAAAGCGGCCCCGCCCCTCGCCTTTGGAGCCATTCCGGCCGACGAAAGCACTTGCTTTCGTCGGCCGGAATGGCTCCAAAGGCGAGGGGGCGGGGCCGCCTTCTCCTGTCGTGTAACGGAGGATCAGAGCCCGGGGGAACTTGGAGCTCTGCCCCCCCTGCAGTGACGCCAGTGTGCCTGGTCAATGTACCAATTCTAGAGATGAAAAAGGTTGAAAATCGCTGTTGTAGAGGAACTGTGGGAGAAAAACCTGCAGCTACTCTTGTAGGGAAGTACACTTGCACCACCGACCCTTACTCATGTTCTGTGTGTGTAGAACACACTGGGCCCAATCCTGTTCAACTTTCCAGCACTGATGCAGCCATGCCAATGGGACATGCGCTGCATCCTGCAGTCGCGGAGGACTCCTCAAGATAAGGGAACTTTTGTTCTCTTACCTAGGGGCTGCATTGCGGCTGCATCGGCGCTTGAAAGTTGGATAGGATTGGGCCCACTGTCTGCTTTGCTAAGCCCCAGGAAGAGGAAGAGGAAGAGGAAGAGGGCTTGCTAGTCCCCTGGGGGCCAAAACACTATTCCTGTCCAAATCTCGTCCACCTGTTTTTCACACAGGTGGCTCTTTCTTGCCTCCTGGGGACGCTGTGCCAGATCAGGATCTGCCTGATGGAAAACTGTGAATTGATCTGTCCGTATCATTTTGTCTGGCTGCGTAGCCTAAAAAAACTCCAAAACCTTACATACATTGTGCCTGAAGAACATTTGATCGTCAATAGAAGAGGAAAGGGCATTCTTTGTTGTTTTAAGACGTTACTTCAGTAGGCTCTTGGTGCCTTTTTTTGGTTTCCTTTTTAAAGACTCTTCAGTAAATTACTTTCAGAACAATTGGGGCCACTTGTACAAAGTCCAGGGTTGTGTTCTGTGCATGTTCCATTCTTTTATGTTGTATTATTTCACACATTTCTAAGCAATACTCTACTGGAATTTAAGTAACCAAGTAGCTTTTAAGTAACCAACAGTTTTTCTTTCTTGTGCTTCAGGCTTTTGTGTGTTTAGAATCATTTGTTAGTTCCGTCAATACACCTTTCTAAAAGAGGAGAAGAAGGCGTTATAGAGAGGATCATCTCCTGCCCTCAAACCCTTTTCCACTTCATTTAATAACTACCAGTTCTGCTACATTAGATGGAACATATTGAAGTGGAACTGTCGCTATTTTCTGGTCCCTGCCCCTACTTTTGCTCTTGTGAGTCACTAAAGTTTTCATTTTTCAGATTCTGTTTCCTCTCCAGAGTCTCTAGAAATTACATCTTAGAGTAGAGAGTGGATGCATCTTGTTATGGCTTCTCACCTATTATTAACAGTTGTATTTCATATTGTATTAGAGTACAACCTGTATGCAATATAGGTAAAAAAAGGTAAAGGTGACCCCTGACAATGAAGTCCAGTCGTGCCCGACTCTAGGGTGTGGTGCTCATCCCCATTTCAAAGCCGAAGAGCCAGCGTTGTCCGAAGACGCCTCCGTGGTCATGTGGCCGGCATGACTCTCCTTGCCGCAGCGCGTAGCATGCGGCTGGAACACGGAGCGCTGTTTACCTTCCCGCAAGCGGTACCTATTTATCTACTCACATTAACATGCTTTGGAACTGCTAGGTTGGCAGGAGCTGGCCAAGCAACGAGAGCTCACCCCGTCGCGGATTCGAACTGCCGACCTTTCAATCGACAGCTCATGGTTCAGCGGTTTAACCCACTGCGCCACCTGCTGGCCTTGTATGCAATATAATGTGCCTTAAAGTTTTGTTTTTGTTTTTAATAGAGGGGTAATCTAATATACTGCAGCTGGTCTCTTCAGGCAAGGGCTCCTCAGTTTGAAGCTATTGTTTTTCTTTCACCACTTCCCCCCTTATTCCTGCACAATTATCATCAGGGTACAGCTACAGTTCCAGCCTTGCAGTACAATTGTTGTTCCAGCCGTGTTGTCAGTGCACCCATAATGTTGTTATGGAAAGGACATTGTGCAGCTGTTGCTTTACAGCACCTGGGAAATCAAGTAAGATGCATTTATGAAGTGAGAAACAATTACTTTTCTCACAGGGCACTGAGATTAAACTGCTGCTGAAATGATACTATATGGAGACTGAGAAATTTTTCTGTCTCTCACTAGCTGGCCCACAACAGTGAAGGATATGATTGACTGCCCAATTCTGTCCGGGCCTTGTGCTGATAGAACTTGCATTCTGTCAGTGCAAGGTCTGGGCTACTGGCGCGGCAGCTGCAGCAGCAGTGCACAGGCCGGGGTTGCCAGTGCAAATGGATGGCGGCCCCAGGTGCACGCCAACAGAGCACCTAGTTCCCACTAAAGCAGGTAAGTGGACAGGGGGGTGTTCCAGGGGAGTATCGGGGTGGGGACAGGGCGTTCCAGGGGAGTATTGGGGTGGAGATTGGGGCTGGCCGGGGGTGGGTTGAGGACAG
Source organism: Plestiodon gilberti rubricaudatus (assembly GCA_026170595.1). Lineage (NCBI taxonomy): Eukaryota > Metazoa > Chordata > Lepidosauria > Squamata > Scincidae > Plestiodon > Plestiodon gilberti. The sequence continues at coordinate 16,727,231 of JANXHW010000002.1, read as the reverse complement.
GCTGGAGGTGGATATCAGCTCTCTATCCACTCTTTCCAAACCACCTGCACTTTTAAAAATCTTTATCATATTACCCCTTAGTTGTCTTTGTACTAAGCTTAACAAGCTCCAAAGGTCATATCATCATGCATTAACTGGGGTGTTTTGAAAACATTGGGTCCCTCCCAGACTCTCAGGGCATGGGAGTGTGAGGGCATCCGCCTTGCTGAAACTGAGCAGGATCAGGCCTGCGTATACTGCCTTGAGCTCCATGGTGGAAGGCAGGATGGAAAGGAAGTAAAAAAAGCATTTTCAGTCTAGAAGAAACAGCTGCCTAAGAACAGGTTCAGGATATTTCCCTCCCAAAATGTAGTCCCTGCCTCTTTTTAAAGCAGAAAAGAGTCAGTTAGTTTCCACGTTGAGTGCTGTAACTTCTAGGCACCTTTCTTTTAAAAAAAATTAAGCACTAGTTGTTTCTTGTCTGTCTTTTTCTTTGCTAGTTTGGATTCTTTCAAGTTTGTCACATTAATAAAATATGCAAAGTCTTTTGTGTTGCTTTGTTTTGCTCATTATGTTCTCAGCTTCCTGATTTAGAACAAGAGAACAAAACGTATAAAATAATAATTGCCTACAAAAATACAGTGTGAAGGTTATTGCATAGTAAAAGAAATACCGTATTGTCCCGAGTATAAGACGCACCTGATTATAAGACGCACCCTTAAAGTTTGGTGCTATTAAAAAAAATTAATTAAATCACTGGCATTAAATTGCAACAGCATGATTATAAGAGCACCCCTAGTTTAAAAACTTAAATTAGGAGAAAAAAGTGAGTCTTATACTCAGACCAATACGGTATTTGCAATACAGTCTGCCTGGAAGTAGCAAGGTAATGTTTGAGTAGGCAGATAATTAAAATCCTCATCTGTTCAATGCAAACGATCACATTTCAGGCTGTAGAGATCCCTGGGGACAGTACAGTAACTACTAATGAATACATTATGAGAATTGTACACGGAATCAGCAGAACCTCTGTGAAGTGGGAACGTGTCTGCACAAATTGTACAATCAATGTTGATGAGCCCAGGGGAGAAGAAAAATCATGCTTAAAATGAAAACTAATTGGGAGCTTCTAGACTTGTAATTTTTGTTTTCTGCTTATCTCAGGGCAGGGCTACATGTTGTTTCAGCAAGTACATGTTCCCAAACCCACACATGCCTAGATGTTGTGAATGTGGGGGATGCAGAACATGTAAGGGAGGATCTACAAGCTTCTTGACCCTTTCCGTATCGGTTAATCCTCACATAACAAAGGTGATTTCTATTAAGAAGAGGTAGACAGGTACTGAGGCTGAAACTCAAATATTTTGGCCACCTAATGCGAAGAGAGGACTCTCTGGAGAAGACTCTGATGCTGGGAAAGATTGAAGGCAAAAGGAGAAGGGGAAGGCAAAGGATGAGATGGTTAGACAGCATCACCGATGCAACGAACATGAAAATGAGCGAACTCAGGAAGATAGTGGAGGACAGGAAGGCCTGGCGGGATATGGTTCATGGGATCACGAAGGGTCGGACACGACTTAACGACTGAACAACAACAACAACAACAACTGGTGGTGATGTCATCATCCGTCACTTCCGGTGGTACGCAGCAGGAGAGTGGTGCCAGAGGTGGTAATTGGCCGGGAAGGGGTTGAGAACTCCTGACCTAAACTAAGAGTCGAGGGCTGGCCTGCCCTGGTGGGCCCTCTGATGGAAATGGGTTCTTGGCCAATGCCTGACTCCCTGTTGCCATCGCCCATCTTACCTGGTAATAAAGGGAGAGTATTGTTTTTGTTTCAGGAACTGTTTCCCCCGAAATAATTTTAACCTAAAAAAAAAACCCAGAGTGAAACATTGCTCATACAGGCCTAAATATTCATTTTTTTCATGAGACTTGCAAGTTCTGGGTCCATTTGTCTGAAGTTGCATTTTGTAATTTTCTGAAATTTAGAAACTTTGTCAGATTTTGAAAGCATGCAAATGTACTCTTCAGCTGTAATGGAAACATGACAAGAAGATCAGAAGTCACTGCAGGCAATTTTTGTAGACTGCAGTGCATCAAACACTATGACAGTGTTTGCAATGGAAATTAGATAAGGGAGTAGTGTTTATATTAAGGTCCGACATATGCTCCAACTGTCCCTATTTACTAGAATACTGTATTTCTTCGAGTCTAAGGCGCCATCGATTCTAAGGCGCACCTTTACTTTCAGTACCACCAGCAGGGAAAAAAAATCAATTGATTGTAAGACTCACCTCCCTTCATTGAATCTACCCGCTCAGCACCAACTCTCCCCAGCATGTCTCCTGCAGCTGAGGATGACTGAGTGCACTGCCAGAAAGTGCCATTTCCTTTGTTACCTGGGCTTGGGGGAGCTTCAGGGTGGCCTGTGCAACCCTCTGCAGGCCTCCCTGATCTTCAGTTCAGCGAAAAACAGCGATTTTGGGGCATTTCTGGTTTTCGCGAAAACCGGAAATGGCTGAAAATCACTGGTTTTTGCCGAACTGAAGATCGGGGAGGCCTGCAGAAGGTTGCGCAGGTCTCCCTGAAGCTCCCCCAAGCCCCAGTAAGTAAGAAGATAGCATCTTGGGGTGCTTTTTGGAGACCTTCGATTCTAAGACGCACCCCATTTTTTGAAATGCTTAATTGGGAAAAAACATGTGTCTTAGAATTGAAGAAATACAGTACTCCCTAGTTCCTGGTCCCGGTTCCTGGACTCCCTCTCTTGACCCCATTTTTTTGCCTTTTGTGGATGCCATGTTTAGTCTTTTGTGTGAATTGCTAGAGTTATTCTTTGGAGTTCAGCCTCCCACCCCTCAATCTCCAGCAGGTAAATCTTGATTGCAGAGTGTTCATGTATATATATGGTTGTATGCATATGGACGTCCATATGTATATGGCCACATATGAATATGGGCAGGACGTCTGGCTCAGTTGGTAGAGTGACCGTCCGTCTCATATATGCCTGAAGATCTGAAGGACGGCAGTTCGAGACGGCTGGAAGTGTCGGTGTCGGTCAGAGAGCTGCTGGCACGCCGAGCTGATAAGTTGCAGAGCCTCTGTGCGGGAGTGGAACTGCAACTGCACTTGAGTGAGAGTCAAGGTTGACCTGTCAGCTGAAGCGTGGTGAGGCAAACGCGCGCGCGAAAGAGAGACTGTGAAAGAAATCTAGAATGAAGGGTTCTACGAAAGATTGGAACATTATTGCATTGTAAAAACCCCTTGAGGTTTAGAATGCCTGCCCATGTAAACCGCCTTTGAATTAAAGTTGGAGGAGAAATCCAATGACCAAAGAAAAGGCGGTATATAAATACTGGTTTATATTATATTTATATTATATGTGTGTGTTTGTGAGAAGCCTTCTTAAGTATATATGCATCTGCATTCATATATATGAAAAACAAGGCACCATGTAGTGTGCACACATGCTACATGCTTGCACATGCGCTATTTCACACACCGCAGCAGCTGAGGTGTTTTTTTTTTGCTGTTGATAGTATATTGAATGACACATATTTTCTAGCTGATCTTCATGGAAAAGGAAAAAGGACCTTCAGCTTTTAAAGTTATGTCAGAGTAAGCGAATGTCGCATACAGCAATCGGTCCGAGTGTAGTGTGCCGTGGTGCTTGGGTGCGTTCTTAGGCAGTTTTCTTTGGTATGAGAAATTGAAGCATTAGAGGTTGTCTTGTTTTCATCTGTGAAATGTTGGTGGGTATGATCTGAAGAAATGTATCCTCTAACACATCCCCTCCACCCATGCGTAGAGATCATAAAATAGTCTGTCGACAAACGTAGGTTTCTAATATTGAAGTCAGGTGAATGAGTACAGTACTTATCAATTTGTAGGTGAAACAGGGCCAGCCCTAGATGAGGAGACTCCCTAAGTATGTGGAAATAGCAGCATTTGTAAAGAAAAATAAAAATAAAACTCAATTTGTCTGATGCAAACTGAGCATGCTCAGTGGAACCATGGAATGTCCAAGTGTCTGCTGAAAAGAACAACACAACATGGGAGAGAGACATAATTGGTTTGCTTGAGCCACATTTAGGGTGGGGAAGATGCAATATGTTGCAGGCCCCTCATGATGTTGTTGCTGTATTATTATTATTATTATTATTATTATTATTATTATTATTATTATTATTATTAAGTCACTGTACATGCTGCTGCACAAAGTAACATAAGCAAAAGTTAGAAGTCCTTTGCCCTGAGGAGGTTACAAGCTCAGTGGGTGAAGTAGCAAGGAGACAGTGGGTGACAGTGAGGAAAGCAGCAAGGAGGTTAGGGATAGCAGAAAGGGAGAGGCCTTCATTCCAGAGCGGTCGTTTCTGTGGACACTGCACAGCTTATTTCAGTGGTAAGCGACATGATTTCACACTGTTTTATGGGTCATAACAATGTGTGATGTTGAATGTCTGTTTCTTTTCCACTTGATATCAGGCTGTTTTTCCATGTTGACAATATACTGCAAAGGTTTCGGGGTCTTCAAAGGGTGCAGTTCAGATATATCTTCTACTGTTGTTTCCACGTATGTTGTAACATTCTCTTTTTCTTCTCAGACAGGATACTTCCATTTGCCTGATGGAGACTACTTCATTGAACCAGTGAAGAAATACCAGTTGGAAGAAGGGGCTTATCACCCACATGTAGTCTACAGGACAAACATCTTTGAGAAGACTGTGCGGAAACGACGGGACACCTGGCTGGCAACGGAACAGACTTGTGGAGTTAACGGTACATGCTGAACTGCTTTTAAACACTCTTTCTGTACAGTACACCCAGTACAGTCCAAAAGTGCTTATCCAGAGATAAACTCTCCACGGACGTCACCAGCGCGAGGCGGGACACCCCCGGGTGAAGCACGCAGAAGCGTGACGCGCACGCGCACCCACACGCGTCACCTCCCCGGCGCGCGTCGCCCGGGAGGCTCTGAGGCCAGGAGAAGGCCTCGGACCGTCCTCCCGGGCCTGCGCTCCTTTTCCCTCAGGAACGGTCTGCGCATGCGCAAAAAACGTTATAAATAACGTTCAGCAGAGTGGGCCTTCCTCAGAAGGCCCAGGACAGCCGGCCAGGGAAGACATCCCCGAGCCAGCTGTAAGGATTAAAGGTGCGGGGGGCGCGCCCAGGGCAGCGGCCCGTTGGGCGTCCAGAGCGGCGCCCCAGCGGGACGCCCCCCAAAAATTGCAGCGCGGCTGTTAGGCCACGCCGAAGAATTCTAAAAAGGGTGTGTCCGGGGGGATCACTAGGGTGACGCGCGCACCCCGCCCTGGGGCAGCGCGCGTCCTAGTGACGCCACTGTTCTCCACCCCACAATGCATTGGGCCCATCTACAATACAAATAAACCACCTTGAATCTGGTTGAGCTGTCATGTTTCCCTAAAGAATCCTAGGAATTGTAGTTTGGTGGGCATCCTCAGGATTCTTTCTTTTAAGGTTCCCAGTCCCATAATGCTACAATTTTCAGAGTTCTGTGTTATGGAGTCACAGCAGTTAAAGAGGTTTGAGATTGCTTTACATTTGTAACCTGGGTATGTACCAGAAATGGGGATTGAAGTGCCTGAAAAAGAGCTGGTTTTTCTGTGGTTGTCACACACTTTTGATCCTGTTCATAGGTTTGGATAAGAAGCAAAGCAAACAGCCCAGCTCATTCTTTACGCACTTCTAGGCATGTTCCTTATAGCACCAGCCAGTTGTTGGTTTTCCACATGCAGAATTACAATGTTCTTTCCCCAGAACTGTGGATATATTGTGTTTTGAGGATCCTTTTCCCCTTTTTGTTGTGGTCTGCTGCATCTGGGCATGCATCTCACAGAAAAGATGGAACAGTCATGTTAACAACTGTAGACTGCATTTATTAATGCAGTCATTTTCTGCATTAATAACTGATGACTTCAACATCGGGAACATGCAGGTGGTCGAGGGATGGATGGCCATGTCACTGAACCTCTTGTAAAGAGTGAGTGGACAAAATGTGACGGTCTCAGATCAGTCACTTCGTCTGGAAGTGTCCCTCCCAACTATGCTGTGTGCCTGACACCCCAACTGTGCCTGACTGACACCCCTTTCTCCAAGTTGTGCCCATTAAGTTTTCCCTGCCACTGCTAATTGCAGCTGGGGGAAAGGATTTAAATCAGGGACTCGACATGGGAAAGCATTTGAATGATCCCTCAAATCCATCTGGGAATTTGATATAGCACAAGTGTCAACAGCAACCCACAAACGTGTCTGGAAAAAATGTGGTAGAATAGAGAAGTATTCACAAAATGTTGAGTGAATAGCAAAGTGGTTGATATTCTTTCCTCACCTAGAACCTGCATGTGAGTGGACACATGCACTCGGTCTTGAATGACTTACACAGTCCAATACCCTGGATATTTTCTCTACATTTTGGATGCTAAGCTCCCTATTGATGTAATTTATTCAAATGTACAACTCTATTATTGAGCAATCACAAGGCTCCTGTCACCTCAGTATGTGAAAATGAGTACTTTGCAGATACAGTACTCTCCCAATATCCGCTGGGGATATGTTCCAGGCCTCTCCGTGGATACTTGAAACCGTGGATAAGAACGAACACCCCCTCCATGATTTCCTGAGGGGCCCCCGCCCTGCCTCCCCTGCGGGCAGGCGGGCACGACCCCCCCCAGCTCTTATTTTTCTTTCAGCAAGCTTTGTTTCTTCCTTAAAACAAACAGAGAAGCAGCCTCCATTGCAGGCAAGTAGAATGAGACTAAGTCCTAGAGAGGCTCTGCAAGGTTTCTGTTAGCCTTGCAGAGCCTCTCTAGGACTTAGTCTTGTTCTACTTGTCTGCAATAAGCAGCCAGAGGCTGCTTTCCTGTTTGTTTAAGGAAGAAATGAAGCTTACTGGGAAAAAAAGTAAAAGCATGGGGGGGGGTCCCCCACAATCCGTGGATAACTGAAACCGTGGATAGCGAATCCGTGGATATGGGGGCCCATATATGATATAAAGGAAGTAATAATCACCCGTGAGAAGCATTCTCATGGGTTAAGTGGGCTGATTCATATTTGTGTGGTCCAAACCTTCGGAAAACATTCCGAAAACCCTAGAAAGAAAAAAAATATTATTCACAAAAACAATTCTTCACAAAAATAATTATTATTCACCCAAATTACAGGTACACCCACAAAAACACCCTTTAGCAATTATTTAGACAAGAAAAGGTGTCAGGGGTCTGGTTTTGTGATTCACACAGTATGGTACTTCGTAACGTAATCCATTTGCAATTTTTTCTCTTGTAAGGAGGTCAAGGAATAAAGAGTTCAAAAAAGTCAGTAAAGGTCATCTTATTCATGATTAAAAAAAACCTTTGTGGGTGTTTTTGTTAAATATGGTGCAGAGCTAAAAAGTGAAATTTGTTAATCACAGCTGTATTAAATGTCATGAATAATCTGTCAGGGAAGCCTGCTATATAAATGAATTCAAGAGGCAGAAAATTAACCTCTCTCCACCACTGCATACAGGTTTCAAAGTATCTTCCTCACCCCCACCATTCTTTCATCCCTGTTCAATGTTAATTAAAGGTAAAGGTTCCCCTTGATTGAAAGCCAGTCAGACCTGTTACCAACTCTAGGGGCGGTGCTCATCTCCGTTTCAAAGCCAAAGAGCCAGCAATGTCCAAAGATGTTTCCGTGGTCATGTGGCTGGCATGACTCAACACCAAGGCGCATGGAACAATGTTACCTTCCCGCCGAGGCAGTACCTATTAATCTAATTGCAATTTCTTGCTTTCGAACTGCTAGGTTGGCAGGAGCTGGAGATGAAGACGGTAGCTCACACTGTCACGCAGCACTCGGGTCTCGAACTGCTGTCCTGCCTACCTCCTGGTCGGCAGTTCAGCGTCTTAACCACCAAGCCACCAGGGTTCCTTCAATGTTAATTACTCAGCCTTAAAGGTCAGGAGATTTGGTACCCAAATGAGAGGGAGGACTCAGTGAGAATAAGGGAGGTGCCTCCTGATCCCATTAATGACCCACTTACACATGCCCATGTGTGGGGTGTCAAAGTTTAGGAACAGGACTCAGATTAGTTGTACAGCAATCTGTCCACTGTCCACACATTGGCATTTTTTTGTTGTTGTTGTTAAAGTAGATCATGCCCTGTGCATTTAAACCAGTTTGAAAATGTGTTGCGTGTCTTGGGTGCCAAAGAAAGAAACTTTGTAATGATAACAGACATTTTTTTAATTAAAATTCGCCAGCTCATACACAGAACTACAATTTCCAGGAAGGGCCTATAGTAGCGGGTATGCTTTGCATGAAGAAGGTTCCAGGTTCAAACCCTCGCACCTCCAGGTAAGATTGGGAAGGATTATGTCTGAAACCCTGCAGAGCCACTGCTAGTCGCAGTCAACAGTACTGAGCTAGATGGACCAATGGTCTGACTTGGTATAAGACAAACATCTGGTTAGGAGCCATTTTGTTAAATAGATTTTAATAACAGTACTTGGTGTGCTCATTATTATTATTAAATAAATTCTATCCTGCCTTTCTCCCTTTAGGGGCTCAAGAGCGCTTACATCAGGGATTCTCAACCTCTCGGCGGCGGTGTACCACTGCTGCCACCAGGATCCCTTGGCGTACTACCGGAAGTAACGAGCGATGATGTCATCGCCCATCACTTCCAGGTATTGGACACCGACGGAGCTCAGGAGCGGAGGTTTCTGATGCTGCAAAGTTCAGGACAGCGCCGGTAAGAGGCTTGGGGTGGGCGGGAGAGCCTTTTTCAGTGCGCGAAACCCGTGCGCTTCACCTCCGCTCACCAGCAAAGCCTCTTGCTGGTGCTTTCCTGAGCTCCGTGGCATCCGAAACCTCTGCTCCTGAGCTCCGTTGGAAAGGGGTTTGGGGGTTCAGACCAGCCGCGTACCAAAAAGTACCACTGGTGGTACACGTACGTGCCACCGGTTGAGAACCCTTGGCTTTCATGATAAAAATAAGTGTTCAGCCAGTTGCTATTTTGTGTGCACTGCTGTAAGGTGCAGCAGCCTGGCAACTCTGCAGTGCCTGCCGGGCTAGGTAAGGCAGCAATGGGGACGGGGGAGTGAAACTGGGTGGGGAGGGGGGAGGAATGGGGGTGGGGAGGTGGCAGGAGGGGGTGGATCTGATGGCAATGGCATGCGACAGCTCCTATCCCCTCCTTTCAGAGGCTCCCCACCCCTTTCTTCTCAGACCTAGCTGAGTTGTAGCTGGTGCAAGTCCAACGAGGCCCATTGGCAAGTGGGAGGCTTGTGAAGGGGTAAGGGGAAATCCGCTTTCCCCTCCAAGCCTCTTGACGCCCCCCCCCCGGATACAGCAAATGCTTTTTTGCCACAGCTGCATCGGCAGGGGCGGGGGAAGGATAGGATTGGGCTCTAAATCTCTTCAAACTAGTTGGCCTGAGGTTAGCATTAGACCAGCCCTGCTGTCTTTAGGACAGAAAGACTTCATTTCGCCCATTAAGCTTCTCCAGATCCTTTTGTGTCAGATTCCTTCTGAATGTAGTCATGGATAGGATTTACTGCCCCAGCTGTTTCTTTCTAATGGTCTGTGGACATGGAAGTGCTTCCCCCACAGCGACAGTTGTGCTGACCTTGTTTGTTTTCGTTTTTTTAAGTTCTGTTGCCAGAATAAATGTTTAAGGCTATGAACTCTGTTCTGCAGAGTCTCACTTGGACAGAAATGCAGTATCTCTGTCCCAAAACCAGGTCCCGTGACAGGACCTGTATAAACCCTTCCACTCAACAGGAGTGAGGTCATGCCAGTCTGATCACTAGGGTATCTGGACATCTACATCCATGTTTCCCAGACTTCTGATAGCTGAAGCACATTTTTTCTGGATTAAAATTGGAGCCATACACACCTACGCATTTAGAGTACGTAGGACTAAGAGTTACACACCCTTGATGGAGATTACTCCTTGTGCTTCTGTGTGAGTCACTGTGCCCAGAGCAATGACTCAATAAAGATATACAGTGGTGGGCAACTTCTTTTGCACATGGGTAATTCTGTTGGGCTTCTGCACTGGAAGAAATGAGACACTGGGTTCCTTTGGCTCACCTTGAAATGTATTCAGCTTTTGTGGATTTTAAAGAAACGTCTTAGAATCGCTTGGGTCTTTGTGAGTTTTTTCTTGGAGAGCTGTAGACCTCTCCTGAGTTAGCCTAGATCAGGGGTTCTCAACCAGTGGTACTAGTACCACCAGTGGTACTTCGGTCGACTGCAGGTGGTACTTGGACCACTGGACTGCTGGAACCCTACTCCAACATGGCGCTTTTGGCGGTGCATTTTCGCTCCCTAGAGGTTCCTGCCTTTGGCCGAGCCTCTCGGGAATGCTGAGAAGAGCCCTCTCACCTACCCAGAACATCCTACCTGAATTTTCTGGCTCCAAAATCTGAAAACCCAGAAGTAACTGGCGATGATGTCATCACCAGTCACTTCCGGTGGTACGCAGCAGGAGAGTGGTGCCGGAGGTGGTACTCGGCCAGGAAGGGGTTGAAAACCCCTGGCCTAGATGCTTCTATCATTTCCTGCCATGCTGCGTAGGACATGTAGTTTTCTGTGCCTCCCGATTAAATGAATTGGGCTGAAAGGCATAGAACACTATAAGTCGCATATACCCTGGCAGGAAATAACCAGAGAATCATACAAAGTAAGAGTTGGAGGGAGCCTTGGAAACCATCTAGTCCAACCCCCTGTTCTGCACAAGCAGCTGTTAGAGCATCCCTGACAGGCATTCAGCCTCTGCTTGAAAATCTCCAGTGAGGGAGACCCTACAACTGACGAATCCCATTGCAAGCCAGGCCCAAATTCAGCAGGCTTTGAGAAGAACTCATAATGTTGTGTGGATGTCTGACTTGGGGGAGTTTGCAATTTGGGAGTGATTAAGTCAGTGGTTGGGGAACTGGGGTAAATTACTCCAAATGGGGTAAAAATGAAAATCTTGGGGGTAATAGGCAGTGATGGGGACTCAAGTTTTAAATATCCTCTTTTTACCTTTGGGTGCCTTTGAGTTGCAGAGCAGGCATTCATTCAGGAATCCAGCAGGCAGCTCCCTCTTTGGGTGGGTACTTTAGGCTTACTGTAGGAGCCTCAAATTATTTAATTAACGTGTTTCTTACTATCCAATAACTGTTCTCTTCCCTTGTTGGCCACTGTGGGAAACAGGATACTTTTCTGGGTGATGCTTTGGTCTGATTCAGCAGAACCTATCTTGTGTTCTTCTTATGTTCATTGTACCTGGATGAAAATCCCTACAGACTGAAAAGTTTGTTACCCTTCCTTTCAGCTCTAGGCAGAACAAAAATGTGGTTTTTACACACTGAAAAGAAACCTGATTCTAGCACTCTGGAAAAGAATCAGTGTACAACCTCCTGCAGTATTCCTTACTCCTGTCATCATCTTCATATTGTTGTGAAAAAGGCAGTATGTTTCTTGAATTTAAGAAGGTGATAGCATGGTAGAAAATTAGAAGCTTCAGTATTTGGAATACATTTTCATCAGTGCTGTCTCTCAACAAGATGGCCCAGTTTAATTAGCTGCATGAAAGGCCTTGTCATCTTCCCAGAATCTGTTACAATGAGCATATTACAGCAGCCGCACACATTATGAGTTGGCAGCTTGCTATACAATTGCAGGTTTTGCTATAGAAATGACAAAAAAGATAAATGAATAACCTCAGTTCTTCTTCCTTATTAATATTATCTTTTCTGATAACTTCAGTGTGGATGTGTGAAAGACGGAAAAATGGCAAGAGGAACATTTTTGTTTATGACAGCTCGTGTGTGTGTGTGTGTGTGTGTGTGTGTGTGTGTGTGTGTGTGTGTGTGTGTGTGTGTGTGTGTGTGGCAAAGTTCATATGCTTGAAATGGCTAGATGAGATCAAGGCACTGTTCATTATTCCTGTTGCAGTAAATGAAAGACCGTCAAACTCTTATCTATAATATTGCAGAGCTGAACATTACTTCGTAGGTATTGCAGATGCTGGAACTGAACCATTTGAGCCAACACTCTTTCCAGTCCTGGTGCCAGGTCTTTTTTTTTTGGGGGGGGGTGTCTTTGGTATAAACGCCCCTTGGCAGTAGCAACTTACATTTGTACAAGAAATCCTAGTCCTCTACACCTATTGGAGAGTAAGTGGGTGTGCTTTTATGTACCAGCATCCAGAACCTTGAGAAATAATAAAAGGACCATAATTTATCATCTCATAATCTAGAGAAGGAGCCAGCGGGTGGCACAGTGGGTTAAACCACTGAACTATGAACTGTCGATCGAAAGGTCGGCAGTTCGAATCAGCTTGACGGCTCCTACCAATCTAGCTGAAAGCAAGAAATTGCAAGTAGATTAATAGGTTCCGCCTCGGCAGGAAGGTAACAGCGTTCCGTGTGCCTCGGCGTTGAGTCATGCCGGCCACATGACCACGGAAGCGTCTTTGGACAGCGCTGGCTCTTCGGCTTCATAACGGGGATGAGCACCGCCCCTAGAGTTGGACACAACTGGACTTAATTGTCAAGGGAATACCTTTACCTTTTTAATCTAGAGAAGAGGAACTCCATCTTTGCTGCTACCTTTTGTTCTGGAGGGAGGAGACCTGCAGCTGCCACCACCCAATCATGGCTACCTGGCTATCCTAGCAGCCGGATAGGATTGGGCTGTAAGTTTCATGCCCTGTTGCTGAATTTCCCCCCCCCCCAAAAAAAAATGTATTCAGCCCCCTTTTTCACCCTTGAGTCCTCCTCAACATTTGAAGCAAATGTTCTTAGCTGAAAATTTTCTCCTGAGTATTAAACATAGCTGAATTCTATTTTTAATAACTGTCACTATATTACGGTACATTTAAGATCCCTGTTCAGGGTGACCGTATATCATCCTACCAAAGTCACGCTACTGCAGTATTTCCCCACCCGGGGGGGGGGGGGGTTTGAAACATTAATACAGAACCTTTTTTTAAAATATAAATATTTTGTCACACCCACATATATTGTGCTGTAATAAACTAACGCAACCTGCAGTGAGTGACAAAGGTAGGGCAAAGCGATGTTTGACCTGGCTAAAGATTAAAAATTGATGATATGCTAATGAATTCATACCCGACAGCAATGCTGTCTACTTCTGCATTGATTAAGTGATTATCTCCCAAGGTTTCTCCTTGTGTCCTTGAATCCCTTTTTGACTCGTATAGTGATCACACAGTACTGGAATTCTGTTGGTCACTTCATGTAATGGGGTACAGTCCCACACTTTCCTCCAAGAAGCTGCGGTCTGGTGAACCGAGAGAGGCTGGTAATCCAGTTCATTCAGTTTCGGCCCCATGCTGTGCCAACACATCAGAGATCCCAAGCCCAATCCTATGCATGTCTACTCAAAAGTAAATCCCATTATTGTCAATGGGGCTTACTCTCAGGAATGTGTGGATCAGCAACGGTGCCAAGGTCGATGGTGCCTGGTGCGCAGGCACAGAATGTTGTGACCCAGAAGTAGATTGGCAGTGACGTGATGACGTTGTCACATTTTGTCACTGCCACTTGCTGCGATTTGGAGCCAACAGCGATGCGGGTGGGAGGGCTCTTCCAGCGCCGAACACAGTGCTCTGCTCACCCCCCTGGGCCTCAATTGGAAAACTCAGGTGGCGATGGCGTCAACCCCCCCCCCAGAGCGCCGCACCCGGTACAGCCTGCACCAGTCACATCCCCATAGTGACGCTACTGGTGTGGATAGGAGTGCAACCTCAAAGTAGTTATAGGCTCATTATTTTAGCACTAGTGATTGTGTTTGAAGCGCACACACACACACACACATCTAGATAGGCACAAACCCTCTCAGAAGACGGTTTAGGTAGGTGAAATCCAACTCCCACTCCATGCGTTGAGAACAGAAGAATGGCTGCAGAGGGCAAGCTTTGATATAAAGGCGCCACTGATTTCTGGTACACTCATTCATTTTTCCTCTCTTGCTATGTGTGATCTTTGTTCAAACAGGTTTTACCATTTTTGTCATGCTTCAACATTAGCAAAGGCCTTTTTGGCCAGAAACAATAACAGGGCAGAAAAAACATGATTGTATCTACCATGTGTAATGATGACACACCACAATTAAATCTACAAACTACGATTTGTATTAAAAGGCACTTCCTTTATATTTTAACCAGATGTGCTTCATGGAGTCCAATCCTATGCTGATTTAGGGATGTCTAATGGGGAAAGCTCATGGAGAAAGGATCAGTTTATGATCACGTAGCTCTGCAAAAGATTGGGCTGTGAAACACAACTGTTAAATAAAACACCCACTGATCTGATATACAGTATATGAGAGAATACACTGTACCAAAAACATTAAGTGCTCCGGCTTGTAGCCCATAGAAATGCGACTCAAAGTAAACCTCCACAGAAGCTTCCAGATGCATTGAAAGATTGTATTTTATTGTATTATATTTTTAGCCTATTAACTATGTTTTATGTATTTGTTGTGGGCTGCCTTGGGTGTCCCAGTTATGGGTGGAAAGTTCAGATAGAAAAGTTTCAACATAAAATAGATAATAAAACAAAGCAAACACACAAACGACACCTTCAAGATTTGTTGTGACATAAGCTTTTATGGACTAGAGACTACATCATCAGAAGCAGATGGACTACAGTCCACAGAAGTTTATGCCACGATAAATCTGTTAACCTTTAAGGTGCCACAAAGCTCCTTTTTGTCTAACATGGCACGTCTGGCACAAGCAGTTAAATTGTTTGAATAACACAAATTATTATTATTATTATTATTATTATTATTATTATTATTATTATTATTATTATTATTATTATTATTATTTATAAACCATATAATAGGGTGGCTTTTTCTGTGAGCTTGGATTGTATTTTTTTTATCACCTTTCAGAACATTTTTCAGGAGAGAAAGCTGCTAGCCACCAGCAGCGTATTCCCAAAATTAAGTGAACTTACGTGGCTGTAGATTCCTGAAAAGATAGAGGGAGGGGAAGGTTAATGAAGCCAGTTGTAGAGCTGCAGGGATGACTTTTGAGTATGCTACAGAAAGAAATTCTTTTCTGTGGAAGCTAAAGAGCCAGTCATGCCAGAATCTGGTTCCAAAGGGGGAAAAAAATGAGCTGGTGACCAGTCTCCTCCATCTGTTGTTTTTTTCCCCCTAAGGCCAGTGATTCAGCTTCATAGCCTTCATTCCATATGTTTTATGGTCCTCTGCTGCTGTGTTGTATGTCATCGAGATATGGACATTTCCACCCACTGCTTTCCTTTTTCTCTACTCGTTTCCAGAATAATGTCACAAGTTTAATTGAGATAACTGCATTCTGTTTTTTTTTAAATAGCAACCTGGGGGGTCTGTGAAACAGAGCGGAACCATGGGGGAAGGTGGAGAGGTTTTAGAACTTTGCCCCTTCCTAAGTCTCCCCCCACGTGCTATTTTAGACAGGAAGAAACACTTCCATGGGTTTTTCATGGATTTCAAATTAGAAGCAAGCACAGAATAGCTGCCTCCATCTTCCCTCTTTTTTTTAAATTCAGCTGGGTCTGGGTTACTGGTAAAGTACAAAACAGTAAGAGGGAAATGGTGTATGTCAGGTGGTGTCCCAACCATACTATCTCTCTCTCTTGCTTTAAACAAAGGCGCATGTGCTTTAAGCAATAGCTTTGATGTGTTTCCTTGTTTTACATCATTTTATGCTGCATTTCAACCATAATGTTGAACAGCTTTGAAAATGCTCAACGAAACAGGAAATATGGGACTAGTAGCCATGTATTTTTCTTGAAAGGAACAATAAAACTTTTTTTAAAACGAGACCCGATGTTGTAGCGTTTTTCCTTTACTCCAAACACATACCCGTTGCACGTAGTACACGAAGGATTCAAAGTAACAGCCGGGATAAAAGTTTCAGATTCCTACGAAGCCAACGTTTCCTCCTATTATTCTTAGGACATTGTCAAGGCAAACACAGTACAGAAATTACAGGCTGTTACTTTGAATCCTTCGTGTACTACGTGCAACGAGTATGTGTTTGGAGTAAAGGAAAACGCTACAACATCGGGTCTCGTTTTTAAAAAGTTTTATTGTTCCTTTCAAGAAAAATACATGGCTACTAGTCCCATATTTCCTGTTTCGTTGAGCATTGTGCCTAGCCATGAATCCTTTCACGCTACAAAGCTTTGAAAATAATAAGAAAATCGAGCGTATAAATCAATGTATACGTCAATAAATCAATTTTAATCAATGTAATCATAAGGTGACACACTGGGGTTTGTTTGTTTTAATTGTTTTAATTACCTGTTTTAATTATTTTTATTGTATTATATTTTATTATTGTATTTTAACGTGTTTTAATTTTGTAAGCAGCCTTGATTGCCCTTATCGGGAGAAAGGCGGGATAAAAATTATTTTAAAAAATAAAATAAGAAAATCTTATTGCCCTCATAGTATATATTCCTGTTCTATATGTACTCTATATGTACCACCGAATTATGGCCCCCTCCTCAAATAAGTTAAACGCTATGGCATATTCCAGGGGTGGCCAAACTTGCTTAATGTAAGAGCCACATACGATAAACTTCAGATGTTCGAGAGTCGCAATATTTAAGAAGCATTTAAATTCTTAAAGATAAGTACTCACCATGAACATTAAAACTTATGTTTTAATCCAGTGGACTCAGTTTATACCTTGTAAATAATTATAAAGCTTGAAAAATTATTATTTGCCTTTTATATTAAGTGTGATGCAAAAAGGAGCTTAGCCAACATATTTCCAAGAGCTGCACATTATATGTCAAAGAGCCACATGTGGCTCAGGAGCCACAGTTTGGCCACCCCTGGCATATTCCCTTTTCGAAACAACAGTATGTTATACAAGCCCGTTTATGTACCTCCTGCATGTGTCATTTAATGATGCTCCTTATTAAGTTTGTATTTATGGGTAACTATAGCAGCATGATCTATACTGTTGGGACTGTTGATGATTTTGGCATCAAGACGTGACTCAGAAAATAAGGCATGCCGGGTAATAGCTGCCGTTAGTTTTTTTGCCTTAGGAAAGTTAGATTACAGGGTGCCAGTGCCCACTTAATGGCCTGTAAGCAGTGAATGAGTTTGATAGACCAGATCCACAGGAACTGGGAAAGTAAGCTCGGTCCGTGCAGACATATAGAAGTACTGAGTTTATTTAGAGACCGGAAGGTAATATAGTCCTATCTATCGTCCGTCCGTCTGTCTGTCAGGTTTATATACTGACTTTCTGCCTTGGCATTTGTGGAGGTTTACAATTTTAAAATGCTGGAGCAAAAATCTTGCAAGAGATACAGCAAGGCTGGTTTCAGGCCATTGGTGGTCCCTTAAGGAGCTGATGGTCAGAACTTCCCTGGTAATTCTGGGAACGTCTTCCTCCTTTCCCTCAGGACAATTAGAGTTGTCAACTTTTGTTTTCAAAAATTCCATCACACTGGCAAACTGCCTCTGAGCATGTGCAGGGCACCTTCTATTTTCCTCACCCCGAGGGAACAGAGGGAACCAGAGAACAAAGGCACTTTGAGCAGAGTATCTTTTTCTTAGGAACAGAATCAGCCTTTGCCTTTTAAAAAATGGCTCTTGGCTCTGGCGTCACTACAGGGGGGGTGGAGCTGTAAGTGCTGCTGAAATCCGAGCCTCCCTTACAAAGACGAACAAAGCAGCCCCGCCCCCTCACCCTCGGAGCCGTTCAGAGAAGCGAAAACAACAGGCAGGGAGTCTCCTGCCTGTTGTTTTCGCTTCTCTGAAAGGCTGCGAGGGTGAGGGGGCGGGGCTGCTTTGTTCGTCTTTGTAAGGGAGGCTCGGATTTCAGCAGCACTTACAGCTCCGCTCCCCCTGTAGTGACACTAGTGGCTCTTGGGTGTCTATGAGAATTTGCAGGATGACTTTCTGTTCTGGTTGGAAGCAGATTTATTTAAAAAAATGTTCTTACTCAATAAATTCTATTCAAACTGTACTAATAAGACTTTTAAAAAATGCAAAGCTTATGAAACCTGATAAGAAAAGTAGATATAATATGAAATATTTGATGTTGCATAATTGAGGTGAGAAATAGTTAATATATTTAATTATAACCAGTTGTCAATGGAAATCTTACTGTGACTGAGCTTACGGCCTCTTTTGTCCTACCGTTTATTAATAAAATGTAATTGAGAAGTGCGTTAGATATTACTGGAGAACATTATATGTGCTCTGATAAATTAGTTCCTAAAGCTGTTCCTGTCAGTCTGATCCTGTTCAGATGTCGCGCTGACGTTGCACCAACACCAGAGTGACGTCCATCATATCTTAAGCCCATCCTGGCAGTGCCACACCGATGTGGCACTGATGCCAGCACTACAGGGGCCAAATATCAAGACCGTCTTGGCAAAGCAATGCTGGCGCAGCCCTTCCTAGTGACACCCCCAGCATCCTTGGAAACACCGACACAGCCTGTTATCCATGGAGCGGCATCCTGATGGCAGCACGTCATCTGTGTGTCATCCTTGTGTCATTGCCATGAAGTCAGCATTTCATCCATGTGACATTCATGTGTCGCGTGATGTCCAAGGATCCAATCACTGCATCCAATCAGCTTCAGTACTGGCATCCAGAGAAGTGCTCCCCCCCCCCGGGTGAACTGAGCAGGGGGCGCGGGCGGGGCCAATGAACGGCCAGTACACACACACCTGCCAGCCACTAGGAATGAATAACACAGCGTGGGAAGCAAAAAAGGCTCCCAAGAAGGTGGGGCGATTCCTGAGACATCGTTAGCCCTCCAAAAGCAAGAGTGGGACCCTTGCAGCCCTTTATAGTGTAAAACCTTCTCATCATTCTGCCCAAAAGTTAAATTGTGTGAACTTTTAGCCTTCAACCTACAGCTACCATATGCATAGCTTCACATACCTTCCATAATGGGCTTCTGGATAAAGTTAGGTGTGATGGACTGACCATTAAGGAATCTAGAAAGAGGGGGCTATCTCTTCGTTTGACTCAGCAGAATAGCACGACTCACAACAATCCCTTCACAGGAAATAAAAAGTCCATGTCTTCTGCCTCCCGTTTCAGAAACTTTGAACTTTTTCAAACAGCAAGAGCTTCAAAGGGAGAAGTGGGAAAGGAACCACAGGATGACCAGAGCAACCTCCCGGCGCTCCATCAGCAAAGAACGATGGGTGGAGACTCTGGTGGTCGCTGATAGCAAGATGATTGAATACCATGGAAGCGAGAATGTGGAAGCCTATATCCTCACTATCATAAACATGGTGCGTGGTGCATTTCATTTCCCTGCAGGTTTAAAATCTGTAAGCTTTTATAGGTGGGTCCAGGGGGGGGGGGACCATAGGTCAGTGTTGGTAGATCATAGATGCCCTCAAAGTAGAAGGTCTCAAGTTCAATCCATAGTGTCTCCGGTAACAGAGCTGAGAGAGATTATTGCTTGGCAGCCAAATTAGACTTATAAAGCCTCAGTGAGCTCCAGTTGCTTGCTGGAGCAACATTCCAGCTAATGATCCAAGGAAGGAGTCATGTTTCAGGGTGAGAGGTCGTCAGAATCAATCGAGCAGACTTTTTTTCATTGCCAAAACGCTTTTGCTATTTGCTCACTGCCTGTATTGATCAGGCTGTACTTCTCAGACAGCATCAGACGCCGCCAGCTCTCCCCCATGACCATCAGATGCCCATACCAGGCTTGGCCCACTGAACTTTGAGGTTCTGCCATTTGCTCCGCCCCCTGAGCCTCACATTCTGAGCCTGAGAAGGCCAAGCAACCTCCTATTACTTGTCCTTTCACTGGTGCCTCCTTTCAGCACCAGTCAGGGTCACTCAGAGGAATTTTATCAGGGGGTTACAAAGTTTCTTTTGGGCCCCTTCCCTTCATATGAATTTGGCTCCTGGGCCCCCTTTTTTGACCCATTTTTGGCCCTGGGCCCAGGTACGATTGTACCCCCTTAACCCCCCCCCTCTCAGAGGCCCTGACTCCAGTGCCTGTAAGAAGTGTCCCCTCTGTCTAATGAAAGGGTTATGAACTTATCTCTCTCTAGAATGATTTGTAGAGAACTGGTTGATCTACCCATGACAGGAAGGTAGCGTGTAATAATTAACCCCTTGTTGGGATAATGTGTGAATCCTAGCAAAATGTCATAATAATGCAAGTTTAGAACTTCCTAAGTGTTCCTTGCACTGAAATGAACGATATATCGGGTGTCATGCCAAACTGCACTGGGAAATTTCTGGGCATCATTCTAGCATTAAACAATTGGTAGAACAGCTCATTCTCAGCAGTCGCGTTGCGACGATGCGCGTCACCCCAGAGCGGGGGCGCGCGTCGCCCTTAAGGGGAGGCTCCACCCCCACGCGTGACGTCACGCGCAGGAGCAGAGCGCCCTCCCCGCTCCGTTTTCGGCTCATTTTGGAGCCAAACGGACACAGGGGAGGGCGGGCGGGCCCACCCTCCACTCCAAACTGTAAGTGGGGGGGGGGTGATCGCGCGTCACCCCTAGATGCGCGACACCCCCCGGCGGCCCGCCCCCCCCGCTTCCCCCTGTCGACGCCAGTGATTCTCAGTAAGAGTCTTGAGTGCTGCCACTGAGCAATAACGGTAGAATATCTATTCACGGTGGTGCGGTGTCCTCTGCAGCACTCAGTCACAGCTCAGAACACATTGTAAACCCTGAACAAATTGTGTGCTGTCAGAAATTACCCAAAAGGAGTTATGTACTTGACAGAACCTATGAATATTCCTTAGAAATTCTGCTTTGAGACAAAACAGCTGTTCCTAAATCCATCAGGCATTTGGCTCTTTTGCATCCAGCTTAATCCAAAATATGTTTCCAGCTGCCAAATTCATTCACCAGAGGCCACCACATTTAGTTTATCATAATCCTCATACCCTCATAGCCACAGGTACACCATCATCATTCCCACCCTGTGACCAAAGGTCTCTTATAACCACTTCGAAATGGCTGTGGTATGGTGAAGCCCCCATGAGTTGCTGGGGGGGGGGGAGAGGTTGATCGAGTTTTGTGAGTGTTCCCACCTCAACGGACATGTATAAGAAGAGCTGTTCTGGGTCAGATTAAGGGTCCATCTGGTCCAGTTTCCTGCTTCCCACAGCGGCCAGATAGATGTCTTCAGGAAGTCCAGAAGCAGAGCTTGAAGTCAGTAGCCCTCTCTTCCTATTGGCCATCATTGCATTTTGTGGCAGTGATTCCCAAAGCAGCTTATGCATTTGTATGATGTACTTTCAGATGTCTGTCCTGATCTACCACCAACCAATTTCATTGGACAACCCCTTATAGTAACATGAGAAAGATATCTCTCTCTATACTGCAGTGTTTCCCAAATGTTTTTGAACTGCGGCTCCCTTGACCATCGGCCATTACATTATGTTGATGCCTGCCAATTGGCATTGCACTGTTTTCCGAGAGGATTCTGTGGCACTCCGTGGCTCCCCTGGCTGGTTTCCAAGGCTCCCCTGGGAGCTGCGCCTCCCATTTTGGGAACCACTGCTATACTGTATAACTTATATATAGTATTAGTGTGTGTGTGTGTGTGTGTGTGTGTGTGTGTGTGTGTGTGTGTGTGTGTGTACACACACACACAGAGAGAGAGAGAGAGAGAGAGAGAGAGAGAGAGAGAGAGAGAGAGAGAGAGAGAGAGAGAGAATTATGAATGAGGGGAAAAAATGTCTCTTCCATTTTCTCCACACCATACATAATTCTACAAACCTGTATCTTTGAGACTGAGGTTGAACTAGATGTTATGTTGAATCTCTTTTTAGGGCTGGTGAATTTGTATTTTACTCAGTCAATAGCAGCCTCAAGGGTCCCCAACACTGGGGAGGGGGCCTTTAACACTTTGCTATGGTCCCCTGGATCACTCCCAGCTATTGCCCTAGAAGGAAAACTCTCATTGGCACCTCTGAGAGCTATCCTCCTGAAACAAATTGCAGCCATGGGAGACTCTGATCTGGATAAAGAACCTGATCTAGATCAAGGGTTAAAGCCCCCTTGCCCCACAGTATGGTCCCAGTCCAGATCAAATAGTCCCTGAGATTGCAGGGACAGAGAGCTATTGAAAAATGGTATATTCCACTGTGCTCTTCATTCTTTGCGGAGACTACCGGAATGAAATGGTCCAGGAGAGATCACTCCGTTCTTTCTCCCTTCCCCCACCTCATGTTTATCAGTCTGGGCTGCTGCAGCAAGTGGCCATGTCTATCTTTTGTATCTCCTTGTCAATACAAATGATATTTTGGAGATGGATTGCAACAGGAGGGTTAAAAGTAGTCCTCACCTATAACCTAAGTAACTGTAATGACATTTGCTCACCTTAGCCCACCATTATGCTTGCCGCTCCCCTCCCCTCCCTTCCCTAAGTGTAGACTGTAGGCTTCTCAGGGCAAGTTTTGTCTTTTGTTTATGTTAGTCTGTAAAGTGCCAGATGTTTTGATGGCACTATAGAAATAAAGTGTCGTCATTGTTTGAAAAATGCTGCTGCAGATGGATCAATTTACTTCATATTCTCTGGCTCTGGCCCAGGTGGCAGGTTTATTCCACGACCCGAGCATTGGCAATGCAATCCATATTGTGCTGATTCGTCTCATTCTCCTTGAGGAAGAGGAGGTAAGGTTCCAGCCTGGCTTTTCTAAAATTATTGGATTGTACCATTTAATGGAGAGGGGGGAGGGGATTTTAGAGAAGGATGAAGCTATCTTCAGATTGCAACCTCAAACTGAGCCATTGCATAAGAACCTGGGTTGGAATAGGATTTTTTTTCCCCCCTTAGTGATTCAAAATAAAGATTCAGTTTTTTTGAAATTATATTGAGCCACTCACTGGCTTCGATCAGGATTAATCGCACCCAGAAACAACATCTGAAAGAATCTTTATACATTGGCTTAGGTTTCTCCGGACTTCTGCTCTCTGGCACCTTCAAGAGGTTAAGAGCGGTAGGCAGGGCAGAGGCCTTCTGTTGTATGGCCCAACCATGGCTGGCCCATCCATGGAGCTACCTGATGCAAGTGGCATCAGCAGCAGATTGCAAAGGGATCTGAGGGGGCGGCAGATTCGTGCTGCCTTTCACCCTGTCTGTTACCGCCACTGCCACCATCTGCTGCCACCGCTGCTACCACCATCGCCTCCCACCTGCCGCCAGTGCAAACTGCAACGATCTGCTTCCTGCGCCCTCGAGCAAGAAGCAGATCATCCCCCTCCTTATTATGCTCCTCGTGCGCTGTTGTCAAACCTGGATGTGCAGGATTTCTGGTTTCATTTATGGGGACAGCATGAACATAAATTCATTGCCCCTGTAAATGAAACCAGAAGTCCCGTAGGTTGTAAAACCAGGTTTTACAACATAATTTTCTTAATTCTGTGGAAGCCTCATAATATACTGTGATGATCAGTTTTGTTTCTATTTTTAGAGTTCTCTGCAATAATGACAAAGTTATATCTTAATTTAAAGGACTCAGCTATTTTAATGATGCCTCTTGTTTCAAGGAAAATCATCATTTGTTACAACTGTATGACTTCATCGAACTCAATCATTAATGCTCATGCTGTTAGTGTTCTGACAGTATGATAAAGTATTTATCATGATCATTTCTTTCCCTGTTTTTAGCAAGGACTCAAAATAGTTCACCATGCAGATAAGACACTCGCCAGCTTTTGTAAATGGCAGAAAAGTATCAACCCCAAAACTGATGCCAACCCACTACACCATGACGTGGCAGTTCTTCTTACCAGGTATGGATACAAAGCCAGGAACATCATTTCGGATTTCAGTAAAGTGAAAAGGCAAAAGGATTGCACTTGGCGGAGGGGATGATGCTGATGCTGAATTCTCAGCAAGGTTTAAAGTCCTGCATTTGAATACATATAAGATTAGTATGTCAAGAATTAAGTGTATTTTGAGAGCCTTTCAGTGCAGTCCTATACATATCTACTTAGATGTAAGACCCACAGAGTTCAATGGGACTGACTTCCAGGTAAGTGTATATAGGATTGTGTAGGAATTGCATTAGTGTGCTTGTTAAGGTTTGTTTGTTAACCTTTGTTAAGGTTTGTTATTTTTATACTTCATAAGGAGATATGTTATCCAAACCAATCGGTCATCATCACTTAAAAAAAAAAAGGCAAACAGGTTTTTGCCATTGACTTGCAGCATACCTATTTTATTTGCCCATTTAATTAACAATTATTATGAGCATGTACTGTATACAGAATGGTCCATTGCTCTTTCATCAATGGGAGCTAATAATTCGGACATGGTCTCCTGATAGATTGAAATCTTTCTGTGTTTTTGAATGAGATACCCATCATCAGAGGTTGGAGAGGCTGAGGAAGGGGGGCCAATGCGTACATATGTGTAGTGATCAGGATGGGGGGGGGGACAAGCCCTGGTGCCAGTCCTTCCCTGCTTCTACCTATTGTGCCTCTGTGGCAGGGACTCTGTTGCCATCCCAAAGACAAAGCCAGGCAGAGAGAGACCGTCCTCTGAAGCCTCCCTCCCAGTTACTTTGAGAATTCTCCCAAAACTGTGGGTCGACCCACCACCCACTTGGTGGGTTGCGACCATATTTCTGTTGGGTCCCAGTTGATGGAAATATCAGATAAGGAATTGCCACAAGCCCTGAGGCTATTCAAAAATCAGATACAGTAGCTACTAATTGCCCTTCAAAGAGCTGAGCTCCTGCAGTTTGCAAGATAGCTGCTATTTACCCTGCAAGGCCTCCTTCTATCTCTCCCTCCCAGCGCCTCGGCAGGAGTGGCGCTGGAATAGCCCAATTATCACATGGGCCATATAAAGAGTTTCTGTGGGCCATATCCTGCCCACAGGTTTTATGTTTAGCACTCCTGTATACCGACGTACTCATAAATAGATTCACACAGTCATATTCAGATGCATATCATGAGTCAAGGGCATTTCTGTGGAGCTAAACGAAATGAAGTTCTTTGAAAGAACTTAAAAAACAATATTCCCCCCCCCCCAACTCGTTCCCAAACAGAACAAATGCAAAAGCAAATATTTTTGGTCCTTATTGTTACAACTTGCTTGCTATGAAATCACAGGGCTTTATTGCCTCTGACTTTTCCAACAACAGCGCTCGTCACAATAATTGCATGGTTTTGAATAGTGCCATAATGAACAGTTTGTCAGTTGTTCTTTTTTCAATGATGCCATGTGCTACCAGCTCATTTCTAATTTAGGGGATTATGATTCAGCATCGCAACACAATTTATGGTAAGAAGCAGGGGATAGGATGAAAAAGAAAATCTATCTAGCCCACATACTAAATTAGGGGCTGGAACAAAAGGAACTGGAACACATGGAGAAGGAAAAGGACATTCATTTAAAGTAACAGTGAATATTGAACATACAAGAACATTCGTAGCTCTTTTCCAAGAGTGTTGAATTTATTGCATGGAGGAGCCCTGGACATATTGGCATAAGGGGCATGGCTAGCGGACATGATCCCACCCCCTCATACAGTACATTGGTTTTTGAATGGACTTGTGTCATTAGCATGTCAGTGTCATAATTCTACTGTTGTGAATTATTATTAAGAATATTTATGTACTGCTTTCTAACAAAAATTGGTTCACAAAACAGTTATCATAGCAATATAAATAAATGGTTCCCTGTCACCTAAGGGCTCACAGTTTGGAAAAAGATGGGAATCACCAGCCTTTGGAAAAGGTGCAATACTGGGGTTTGACGGACAGTTGCTCTCCCCCAGCTAAATATGAGGACACCACTTTAAAAAGTGCCTCTTTGCCCTGCTAGCAGAGACTTTATGTCGTTTGACATAATGGTTTTTGTAATAACTATATGTTTATATGTAATACATATAGTTTACATTCTGTTGTATGTTCTTTCTGGGTTGATTGCATTTCTATACATATTGGTTTGCTTTGATCCAGCAAAAGCAAACTTAAGTGGAAAATGATTAGTGCTGTTCCATCAACAGAAGCAGTAGCAGAATTGCCCTGCTGAGGCACCATGTATTGGGATGGGATTTCATTACAGTACAAGAAACACGACAAATGAAAAAGACACTGCCTGTAGCATGTACAGTTGAGTTGGCCAATGAAAGGTTTTGAAGAGGGCTTGTGCAAACAAAGGAATTTCCCTGGATCTGGTGTCGCTCAGTAGCATCACTGCATGGGGGGGCGGAGCTCCAAGTTCCGCCGGGCTCTGAGCCTCGGTTACACGATGGGAGAAAGCGGCCCCGCCCCCTCGCCTTTGGAGCCATTCCGGCCGACGAAAGCAAGTGCTTTCGTCGGCCGGAATGGCTCCAAAGGCGAGGGGGCAGGGCCGCTTTCTCCCGTCGTGTAACCAAGGCTCAGAGCCCGGCGGAACTTGGAGCTCTGCCCCCCTGCAGTGACGCTACTGCTGTCGCTTTCCTCTTGTAGCATTCATGAGCGGAAGAGGCTTTCCACTAGTGAAGCAGCACCTTTAGATCCAACCCAAAGAATTGTTACATATATAGATCCTGTTCTTAAATTGCATGTGTTGACTCCATGCAGACATTCAAGTACAAGAGGTAATTCATCTCTGATGACTAGAACTCCTTGCCACAGGATGTGGTGATGGCACCTGGCCTAGATGCCTTTAAAAGGGGAAGAAAAGTCCATCACAGGTTACAAGCCATAAGCAACCTCCTGGTTTTAGAAGTAGGTTTTTTCTGTGCCAAGTGCAGGGGAGTGGCAGCAGGAAACAGGTTATCTTGTTGGCTGTGTGCTCCCTGAGGCATCTGGTGGGGCCACTGTGCGATATAGGAAGCTGGACTAGATGGGCCTTTGGCCTGATCCAGCAGGGCTCTTCTTATCAGAGCCTTTTTTTTTGTAATTTGGCACTCTACGATATGTAACCTCATTTCAACACTCGGATGCTTTGAGCAATGTACCTTGGAAGCTAGCAAACGTGTAATCCAGATATGTTTGATCCTTAGGGGTTAACAAAGAGGTCTTTTGCAGAGTTCTCTGAATTTGAAAGAGCTGGGAAAGCATTAATGCTGATACAAGATTTGAGTTTTGAATGTCTATGATGAAACATTTGGTCCAGTTCGGAGAGCTGCTGAGTGGCAGCAAGCTTCGCGTGCTGGAGGAGCTGCTCAGGGTCCTCTCCCCTCCACCAAGGACCCAAAGTGGCGTTTGATGTGAGCTATCCATGCGGAGATCTGTACATGCAAGCATCAGATTCATGCAATTCTTCCCCCTCAAAAAAGGATGGGGAGGGAGTTCCCACGAATTGGGCATTTGACCTCAGGGTATTTCACATGCTTTTTAAGATGTACCCACTCTACCGCACAAAAGGATTGCCCCGCAGTCAGTTTAAAGCTGTTTTAACCTCAAGCACCTTACTGTGTTCACAGAAAAGACATTTGTGCTGGCATGAATCACCCATGTGAGACTTTAGGTTTGTCCCATCTCTCTGGAATGTGTCAACCTCATCGGAGCTGTAATATCAATGAAGACTCTGGCCTTCCTTTGGCATTCACAATTGCCCATGAACTTGGACATAGGTATGATTAAATTAAAACCTAGTTTAGTTATAGAGAAGATGCTTTGCATGGCGAAGTTCCCAATCTCCAACCCTAGCATAGGGACTGGGACTGAAAACCACCAAGGTACAACTCTTCCCCAAAGGTGTCAGTACAGGGAGCAGGAGGGGAGACAAGGCACAGGACTCGGTGTGGCTACTTACGCAGGCTCAGGATGTGGGGCAGGGAGCCAGCCGTGGGCCAGTCAGTAGGCTATCTTTCTGCCCCCTGCCTCCCCTGCCTCCCCTCCATGAATCCCATGTGCAGTCGCACTGTGACATGGGGGTGGCTGTACTTGCTGCAAGTGGCTTGGCAGTGTGTTGACATGTGCCCAGGCATGGCATGTGCCAGCTAGGGTGTTGATGATGTTCATGGCTGTCCCGGAGCCTTTGGCAGGCTCACTTGTATGGCTGGTACACAGGATGCCTTTTGGGTGGGGCTTTGTGGGCACAGCAGTGTCTACTGACCAGTGGCATGTGCAGGTAACTACTCTGGCTTCCTCCCTGTGGGCTTGCGGCCATGGGCCTTGGCAGCAACACATCTTCCCATGTATACTGGTGTCAGCTTGGTCCCCTGTGGGTCTTCTCTGGTGCAGGCTACATTGCATCCCGGGGGACTTGCTCCAGGGCAGGTGTGTCTTGGATTGTGACCCATGGGGCCTCCTTGGGACAATGATGCTTGGCTGGCTTTGCCAGGCTGTGGCTGTGCACATGCTTCCATGGGGATGGGGATGATGCCTGGATATGGGCTTGGCAGGCAGTCTTGGGAGTCCAGGGTTTAGGGGGCATTGCTCAATTGCCAGGCCATTGTGGCGCCGACACCGCAGCCAGTGGTAGCGTTCAAGTAGCATCATTGTTGCTGGGGATGCCAGTGTTGTTGCTGGGCTGGCGGGATGTGGCTTGGGCTCCACTGTCTCCCCTACTCCCCCACCTTTGCTGGCCGGGCTTCGGATATGATGGAAGTTGCTCTGGCGTCCAGATAGGATTGGGCCTTAAGTCAGGATTTTCAGCATGCAGCTGTTCTCAGAATTGTATCCGTGACATTCTGACTTTTTCATGACTCTCTTCATCATTTCAGGCATACTGCTGTGACCCTTCACCAGGGTCAGTCTGACAGTAAACTGCTCATTACCTGATAACAAAAAGCAATCTCCCACACATTTTTTGTAGTGCTCTGGGTTGCTTGGAGATAAGATGTTCTGTATAAGATGTTTTGTAAGCTTTAATGACTATATCTAAGTGCCTGTTTGTTTGCCTCCTAGTTTTGGAATCCAACATGATGGAAAGGAGAATGACTGTGAGCCAGTGGGAAGGCGCCCATACATTATGTCCCGGCAGCTGCAATATGACCCAACGCCGCTCATTTGGTCGCGGTGCAGCAAGGAATACATCACACGTTTCCTAGAGTGAGTGAAAACAGCAGGTTTGTGATAGGGATAATGGAGCGCATTCAAAGGAATTCCTATTCTCATTTTTTTTTTTTGAGAATCTTTTAGATATTTTTTACTCATATTATTTTATTATTTATTTATTTATTTACAATATTTTTACCCCGCCTTTGTCCCCAAAGGGACCCAAGGTGGCTTACAAAAAAAATAAAATACAAATACAAAAAACATACCATAATCACGTTTTTAAAAACAATAAAAACTGTTAACTAAAACTTATAAAAACATCTAAAAAACGATAAAAGAGACCCGATAAAAAAAATAAAAGATATAGATACACACACACACAGGTATACCAAGGATGCAATTATACTGCCATACTCAGGGCTAAATGGCATCCTAGTGCCCTCTCTATTTGTGTAACTTTGGAATAATTTTTTTCTTGCATTTGTAGCCCCATTCATGACTTTGATACATGATCTGCATTCATGATTTATCCCTGTCATATAAGATGATTAATTTGCATGCGTGGACCTGTACATCTTTGTTTATTCATGCCATATATAAACAAAGAAAACAAATTTGTTTTCCCTAAGTTTATAAAAGCTTTTCAATTTAAAGAATAACTGAAACGTTCAGCACCCCCAAGCCTGGTACCCCAGTCAGTTCCCCGGATCATCTGCTCCTAAACCCAACTCTAATTGTATTAACAGGCAGCCCGATCCTGCGTAACAATACACAGCCGACCTAAAAGGCCGGCTGCAGTATCTAATGCCCTTCTCGGGCCGCGTTGGTGTGACCCGGGAACACCTCAAGAATTTCCCCAGGTGTAGGGCTGCCTGGCCCCAATGGGCCTCCTCGAACGTACATTGACTCTGGAGCCGGCGTACATTCAGGGCGGCAGGGTAAGGGTGGCCCAGGCTGGGAATGGGTGCAGGATATCAGCGGACCTCGCCACCGATATCCCCCCCTCCTGGCCTGGGCCAGCCAACAGCCGACCTCCCTCACCATCTGGCCCTCCCTCCCCCTGCCCCTGCACCGACTGGTGCAGGATTTACCTGCACCAGTGGGTGCCGGATCTGGGCGGAGGCAGAGTAAGGGCTGCTGGCCTCCGCACCATGTTTACACATGCTCCGCAGGCGTACAGTTGCTCCGGATTGGGCCGAAAGTGATATAGGTTATGTACTTGCTGACAGATCAAGAGAGATCCATAGACGTAAACTCATTTACTGTGTATTACAAATGGTAACAACACAAAACTACTGTTTTCAGTGGCACTCTTGTTTCTTGTGAGGTTTTGTTTCTATGTGTCTTAAATAAACTTTTATTCGATCTTTTTACAATAATAGCCCTCAAGGCAGCTTACAACTCAACAAAAGCAACCTTAAAGTATTGCCATAACACATTAAAAACAAACTAAACTAGAACAAAGAATAGCAGGAAAAAGCAGTATAAAGTGTAAATAAGACACAAATTGCAGGAAATAATAATGATCTCTTATGAAAATTACTTGGGGACAAACAAGATGAAATTTTCCACCTCTTTAAAGCTTTAAAAAAAAAAAATCCTGCAGCGACAGGAAGCTCGATTTGGACCATGGCATAGAGGGAAGGGGTTAAACGTTTTCCACCACACTGTTTTTATCCATGAAAATGGCCTCCCAAAGCTGTCATTGTACAGTGGCTTCCCTTCCTGATCAAAAGAGCTGCTTTGGTGAGAGACAATTTTTATGGGGAAAATGGAGTGGAGGAAAGGGCTAACTCCCACTTTCCCCTGTGCCATGTTTCCAATCCAGATAAGATTCCCTAACTGTGGTTTGCAAAGAGATGGAAGTGCAATAACACACTTTACAGTTCTTCTAATTTGACCCTTAGCCAGACATCTGAAATATAACAAAGAAGCCAGGCAAATAGGTTGGGGATGAATTTCCACTGCCAGGGTGCCTCAGCAGAAAAGGTTGTCTCTTTTTCTGGGGCCGTCCGCTTAATCTCTGAAGGTGGGGCATCCACAAAACGATCTCATAAAGATTTTAGTTATTTATTATTTACTTTTAAAAATTACCGTATTGGTCTGAGTATAAGACTCATTTTTTCTCCTAATTTAAGTTTTTAAACTAGGGGTGCGTCTTATAATCAGGCTGTTGCAATTTAATGCCAGTGATTTAATTAATTTTTTTTAATAGCACCAAACTTTAAGGGTGCGTCTTATAATCAGGCGCGTCTTATACTCGGGACAATACGGTATATCCCACCCCCTCAGGATGAATTCATGGCAGCTTAGTGCTTAGCTAGTTCTTCGTTCTTCCCTAGTGATCTGAAAATTGCTAATTGTCTTCTCTCCGAGCTAAGTATGCCCAGTTTCTTCCGCTTTCCCTGTATGTCATGTATTTCAAACAATTAGTCATCGTTTTCTGAATCATCTTGTTAGCTGAGAATCTTTCTGAAAATTCAGTGATCCAAACAGGATACTGTGATCAAGCTGGTGTCTGACCAACATGGAATAAAACCTCCTACACTCTGCCTTTAGTTCTTCTCTGAAAATAACCTACTGTAACCTACTGTAAGCTACGTGGGGCTGCCTTTGAAGACTGTTCGGAAACTGCAACTAGTACAGAATGCGGCTGCCCGGGTGGTTGCTGGGGCTTGTCAGTTCGGCTCAGTCGGGCCTTCGCTTCGGCGGCTACACTGGCTACCGGTTCGTTTCTGGGCTAGTTTCTGGGCATGTTCAAAGTGTTAGTTTTGACTTTTAAAACCCTTTACGGCTTGGGACCAGGGTATTTGAGGGACCGCCTCCTTCCTCATAATCCGACCCGTACTCTGAGGTCATCAGGGGGGGCCCTGTTAACCGTGCCGCCATTGACGGAGGTGAGGGGGACGGCGGTGAGGAATAGGGCCTTCTCAGCGGTGGCGCCCCAACTATGGAATTCCCTCCCCCTGGAATTAAGAATGGCTCCCTCCTTAGAGACCTTTCGGCGGGGCCTCAAGATGTTTGTATTCATGTTGGCGTTCTATGGCTGACATGATGGGCTGGATTTTTAATAAATGCAATCATAAGGTGACCCACTGGGTTTGTTTGTTTTAATTGTTTTAATTATTTTAATTGTATTGTATTTTATTATGTATTTTAAACATGTTTTAATTGTAAGCCGCCTTGATTGCCCTTATCGGAAGAAAGGCTGGTTAAAAATTCTTTAACTAACTAACTAACTAACTAAAGAAATAAGCAGCACCAACAACCAGTCCGCCTCTACTCATTTTCCCCGCTCTTCCCACTTTTAGCATAGATGGTGGTTGGTATTGCTGACCCCTGCTCCTCTCCCCGGGGGCCTCCTCAAAGAGGGAGTTACTTTCTCCCAGCTAACCCTTTCAAGGGCTTTGCCAGGGGAAGGCAGCTGTCTTCTGTCTCCCTTCTCAGCTTCTCCCTGCTTCACTTCTCACCTCCCTTCCTTCATGTCTTCCTTTAACAAAACACTATAAGTAGCATGCTAGCTTATAGCGCAGAAGCAGGCAAGCAGCCTGAATGCTACAGAGGCTCCGAATGTTAACAGGAAGCAGGCGCGTCACTAGAGCGAGGCGTGGGGGGCGGACCGCCAGAGGGTGAAGTGCGGAGGGTGACGCGTGCACCCACGCGCGCGTCACCTCCGCTGCACGCGTCGCCCTCCGGAGGCTCCGAGGCCAGGAGAAGACCTTGGAGTGACCTCCCCGGCCAACGCGACAGGGCCTTCTGACGAAGGCCCAATGCGGCGATACGTAATTTATACCATTTTTCGCGCATGCGCAGAACGTTTTTCGTTGTGCGCATGCGCGAAAAATGTTATAAATTATGTATCGCCGCATTGGGCCTCATCATTAGGCCTAGGCAGTCGGGCAGTGCGAATGTGTGGAGCCGGCCGGCCGGGGGGGGGGGGGGTAGGTCCTTCGTGCCGCCAAAGGCGGTGCAAAAAATTTTGAGGGGGGGAACGGGGGTCACTAGGGTGGCGCGCGCCTAGGGACGCCACTGACAGGAAGCAGTTCTATTTCCTGCTTCCTGTTCAGCGCTAAGAAAATAAAGGTAATGGCTATGGGGACCGCAGATAAGTGAAACTATGGTTACCAGATCCGCGAATATGGGGGGATGCCTGTACTGAAATAATAGCCCAATCCTACCTAACTCTCCACCTGGCGATGCAGTGGTGCCAACATGGTGTCTGCTGTATCCCGTGGGGGAGTTTTGGCATGTTGAGCCATCTTCGGGGTAAAATGTGTTCCCTTCTCCTGGGGTGATCCCCAGCAGCAGCCATGGGTCAACTGGGACCTGTGCCAGCTCTATAGCTGGGCTAAGTCCACATTGACCTGTGAAGGCAGATCAGGTCTGGGAAAAGGGCTAGGATTCAGCAGGCGTCACTGCCGCCAAACCCTCCCCCTTCCCTGGCCCAATCTGCCCTCCTCCCCACCCCATCTCCTCCCCATTCTGCCCACCCCCAACCTTCCCTGCCCTTTCCCACCCCATGTGTAGCCTTACCTGCACCGGCGGGCATCCCCAGTCCGTCAGACCACAGATCCAGCCATCCACTGCTTGTGGCAGCGGCCAGGGCTCGCTCACTGACATACTGTATTTCTTCAATTCTAAGACGCATGTTTTTTTCCCAATTAAGCATTTCAAAAAATGGGGTGCGTCTTAGAATCGAAGGTCTCCAAAAAGCACCCCAAAATGCTATCTTCGTACTTACTGGGGCTTGGGGGAGCTTCAGGGAGACCTGCGTGACCCTCTGCAGGCCTCCCCGATCTTCAGTTCAGCAAAAAATGGTGATTTTCAGCCATTTCCGGTTTTCGCGAAAACCAGAAATGCCCAAAAATCGCTGTTTTTCGCTGAACTGAAGATCAGGGAGGCCTGCAGAGGGCTGCGCAGGCCTCCCTGAAGCTCCCCCAAGCCCAGGTAACGAAGGAAATGGCACTTTCTGGCAGTGCACTCAGTCATCCTCAGCTGCAGGAGACATGCTGGGGAGAGTTGGTGCTGAGCGGGTAGATTCAATGAAGGGAGGTGAGTCTTACAATCGATGGATTTTTTTTTTCCCTGCTGGTGGTACTGAAAGTAAAGGTGCGCCTTAGAATCGATGGCGCCTTAGAATCGAAGAAATACGGTAGTTGCGTTTGCAACTGCCATAAAGGGCATTATGCTCGCGGAACACATGTTCCACCAACATAACACTAACATAGAATTGGGTCGTAAATTGGTTAGTCTTTAAGGTGCCAAAAGACTCTTTGTTGTTTTTGCTGCAGCAGATTAACTCAGCTACTACTCTGAAAGTTGTTACCATGGATGACATATATATTGTATATTAATTAAATCACTATAATTAAATGTAATTAAATCGATTGCCTGTTTATTTTATGTGTCAATTTAATCTCAGTTTGTAATGGGTGCCCTTGCCGGGAGAAAGGCGGCATATAAATTCTTTAAATAAATTAAATAAATAATGGCATTCATGGTTGAAATAAGAAAACTTTATTGCTCTGTATTAAGCTTTTCTGTTCATATTGTTTTAGGAATGTTTTATAATTTGGGAGTGTTTTTTCCTTTACATTGGTATATTTTTTAATTTGGATTATGCTGTGAATCAGCAAATTATGGTAAATTATTTTTTTTAAAACCAAGTCAAAACTGTTAGAAATAAACTCTTCTTATCACCCTTAGCCGAGGATGGGGCTTTTGCCTGGATGATGTTCCGAAGAAGAAAGATTTGAAACCACCTTTCATTGCACCTGGAGTGATTTATGATGTGCACCACCAGTGTCAGTTGCAATATGGGCCCAACGCAACTTTCTGCGATCAGGTTGATGTAAGTTTAATGTTGCTTCTCTCTTCCCACCCCACCATTTATTTCTTGATGGTGAAACTAAGCCTCTGCACGCTGACAGGATGGGACTAAATTCCAGCTGGGGGAGAATTAGCCCACAAGGGGAAAAAGAAAGAAAGATTATGCTGGTATGGAAGGCAGTACCTTGCATGACAGGCAGCGCAATCCTTTATAACTATCTGGAATCCTATCAGTGTTCTGGCCGCTTTGGAGCGGTCCAGAGGTCTACTCAGGGAAAGGGGACGTTTGTCCCCTTCCCCGGAGTAAACCGGGGAAGGCCCGATGGGCCTCCTCAGATTTTCACCAGCTAAATAGCTGGTGGAAGTAAGAGGAGGCCGTGTAATGGCCAAGATGGCCCAGCGGGCGATGGGGATATGGCGGACACCATCCCCGCCCCCGCCTCCGCCCCCGGGTTGGCTCGGCCAATGGTCCCCCTCCCTTGCCGCCCGGACCGCCCCCGCTGGGGGATCTCTTACCTGCCTCTGGCGGCAATGGGGATGTCCCGGCAGTGGAGTAAGGGCTGCCAGATTAGCGCCAGCAGTCCTTACTCTAGACTCATCGTGAACATGCTTTACGGCACGTTTGCAACAGCCTTATGGCACGTTTGCAACAGTTACACCTCCGAAGGATTGCAATACTGTAAAACGTTCCAGGGAGTAAGCCCCGTTGAACATAGTGGACCTTACTTCTGAGTAAACATGCATAGGCTTGTGCTGTGAATCTACTGTATTCTAATTTCACCATGCTTTACACGTGCCGGTCTGAGGATGCTGGAACTGTGTAGATGAATTGGAGAGGCAGATAATGCATTGACTGAGCATGTACAGAAAAAAGACAAAAAGCAAGCTTAAAGCATGGTCACAGAGCTCTGAGCCTCTTTTTATACGTACATGTGTGATGAATGCCCTGTTTCCCCCCCTATTTTATGCCTATATTCCCTTATTTGTGAACACTTCTTAATCCCCCAGAAGCTTCTGAGCAGGTTCAGCAACCTAAAAGTCATTAGGACATGTTCCTGCAGTAGTCTTTGTCCATTGTTTGAAAATGCCATTTCCAAATAGCCATGTGCTGGATAAGGATTTGGGTTCTTCTTCATATCTGTTGTAGAAAAGCCTCCTACTGAGATTGGGATGCGCCTACCAGTTGAGGAGCCAAACCTGTCAGGGCTTCTCAACCGGTGGTACGCGTTCCACTAGTGGTACGCGTGCCACCAGTCAGTGGTACTTGAACCCCTGGCCAGCAAGATGGCGGCTGCCATGGCGGCCACACCATGCTGCAGCAGAGCCCGAAAAGCAGCATCTTAAGCTCTGCTGAGGCAGCAGAGCTCGAGTGCGCTGGCTTTCCATGCTTGGAATGGCCCTCCCACCCACCCTTTCCCTCTTACCTTGTGTTTTCTGGACTCCAGCGCAGTGAAAATCCAGAAGTAGTGATGACATCATCACCACTTATTTCCGGTGGTACTCGGCATAGCGGTGGTATGCTGCGCCAAGTACATTGAGAACCCCTGGTCTAGGTAAAGGATGGGATGGAGTGGCCAAGTGGATTCCATTCCTCCAATCTGGTAACTGTATGATATCATCAAACTTAGGTTACTTAAGTTCAAGCACAAGGATGCTCATGTGTATTTCTGCAAGATCTGCCATAAAATCTAGTGCTGGTTCACAGAAGGCTCACCCACTTGCTCTCCAGTAAGTGCACGGGATTAGTGCATGGGATTCCTGGGATATCCATAGGGACTGTTTGTCTAGCGGATTGCGTTCAGGGAATTAGTTTTGCTTGGCTCTTTTCACTCCAAGCCAGACTGCAAACTTTTAGGGTTTAGGTTTAGGAACACGTTGGGGTTTTCTGTGCTTTGCTCTTGAGTAGCTTCCAGGCTGTTTCTCTGGGCTTTACTATTACATCCAGTTTGGTCAAGCTTTTCTCTTTGTGTCCATCCAGCTGAGTTCAGGCATTTTCAATCAGCCTAATTGTACTTTTGTTTAATTCCTCTTCCTTTTGGGTTTTTAATAAACTTGTTACCTTTTAACTCCTCGCCTACCTAGTCCATTTTTCATGGGTAATTCAGTGGGTTGTCGTGTCTGATCTCTCATGGGTGCTACTGTAGTTTTGATTTGAAATAGGAACTCCTAGGATTCTGTGTTCTCCTGGGAGGGATTGTTTTTCCCAGACAGCCCCCCACTGCCTGATCTCTTTAGCTTGGGGTGATGGCAGTGGATAGAACTACCAGTTTTCCTACTCAGATCTGCTGACCCAGTAAAAAGGGAAAGCAGAGAGCAGGATGGGGTGCGTGAGCACTAGCCACTAGGCGCTATTCCCCTTGGTCAGCCTGTCTTCTCCGGCTACCTTCCCTGACAACATGTATCAGCAGCATACCAGCAAACCGAGCTCCAGAGGACTACTGGAAGCAACCCAATTAGAGAACTGCACATAGAGTAACACATTCAGTCATCGGCATATCTAACACATGTATTCACAAAGCTCAAGAATCCCAGAATCCTCTGCACTGTGGCAGGTGCTCAAGTTCCTCAGCAGATGAGTCAATGTGCTGTGTAAATTATTCCCTGAAGACAGAAAATGTGACCATCTCTGCCTTACAGCTGTTCTTGCAATTTACTTGAAACATAGTGGAACAGTTGGAAGGGAATGAAGAAGAAAGAGTACACCATAAAAGCATGAAAAACAAAACTGTTGACCATTTAACCCCATTGACAATACACCTTTGAGAAAAATACCGGACGCGAAGCCAAGTAACCACGGTAGTAGCTCTCTGCTATTGCATCTGATTCTCTGCAAACAAAAGCCCGATAGCGCTTTTCATCATGCATTGAGCGAGTGGGAGCTGTGTCAACTCTCAGCTCTGAAACCAAGGCAAAGAATGAGAACTGGAAGTTTGTATTCTTTGGAAACCTTTAAGAAAAGTAAGGTTTGTTTTTTCTCTGCTCCTTCCAAGACCTATGGCAGGACTCTTAATTAGCCTTACCAGCGTCCCGGAATCGAGGCTGGCTTTGGCCTAGAGCAGACCCGAGCTGCTCCCAAGTGTGCACCGCGGCTGCCCAATGGGATTCCAGATTCCGGAACTTCCGGTCAACGACGCGACAGAAGCTGAAAACCCATTGGGCAGCAGCCGCGGTGCACACTTGGGAGCAGCTCGGGTCCGCTCTAGCTGAAGCCATCCTTGATTCCGGGACGCTGGTAGGGCTACTCGTAATAGCAGAGCTCCTCTCTGCCTTCACCCATCCCAGTTTTGAGTGTCTCTTGATTGGGCGAGGAGTGCTCATTTTCTCCTTCTCAGTGAACGGGATGCAAATGACGGCATGGGATGGGATGTCTGATCTCTCATGGGAACAACTGCAACTTTAATTTGAAATAGGAACCCTTGGGCTTCAGTGTTCAGTCCTGGAAGAGGAGCTGGACAAGAAGAAAAGCTTCTCTATTTCCTGTTCTCTGTGACTACAGCTAGTGGTGGTATTTTGGCTACTGAAATCGTGCTGTTAGAAGCTCAAATAAGCTTTTCCCTGCTTTAAGGAACATGCTGGACAACAAGGTTTGAGAGCTTTGGTACTAATGAAATTAAGATATAGTTGTATTCTGGAGAATTTAATTCATTAATTTGTGAGTTATGAAAACCTCAGTGAAAGATTATTTGGAACTTCCTGAAGACTTCTCAAGTTGAGTTATCACCCTTAAAAAAGTAACTCAATTTGCTAAAAACTAAATTGTTTTTCCTGCACCATGCATATGACTTTTGTTCTTGCAGAATATTTGCCAGACACTGTGGTGCTCGGTGAAAGGCTCCTGCCGCTCAAAACTGGATGCAGCAGCAGATGGAACTAGATGTGGAGAGAATAAGGTGATTATATTATTCTGTCACAGGAAAAAACAAGTGTGGAGAAGATGGCTTGCTACCTGCCTTGTTTTATCCGTGCTCTAAGAGCTCAGATCAAAATGAAGTGGTGCCCTGTGGGACATCTGTTGCTGAACTTTCCATTCAGTGCCGTTCTGACAGTCCTGTTTCACTGTGACATTAATCTGAACACTGGATCACCACATCTGACACTCTTTCATTCAGTGATCATCTTATGTCTCCTCGCTCCTACCAATCAGATATACAATCTCAGTGTTTCCCCATGGCACTGACAGCTGAATGCAAAGGGCTCCAGACTTTCCTCAGATCAGAGTACTGTATAGCTGAATCTCAAACTTAACAACATCTAAGTCATAGGGATGCTTTCTCATCCTGCAGTTTTCCACCGCCATCACCAGGTCACTGACCCATTACCGTAAGCAGCTCCCCTCTCCTTCTCAGGGGAAGGCGACTTACTCCCTTCCCACCAGTTTTTTGAATGAGTCTGAAGACCTTGTTTCAACAGGCCTTCTTCATTCCCTTGGATTCATTCATGCCTCATTCATGCCTTTTGTATCATTCTCTTGCACCTGTTACCAGCAGGGACGTGCAGTGCGGGGGCGGCAGGTGAGGCAGAACCGCCCCATCATAGTCCCCAGAAAAAAAGCCGCAGCCTAACCCTGAGATTGTGCATGCGCACTACCCAGGTGCAAGCGGGTGGTGCACACACAATCTCAGGGTTAGGCTGTGGCTTTTTTCCATGGACTACGATGGGGCGGTTCTGCCTCACCTGCCGCCCCCACACCGCACGTCCCTGCTGGTAACAGGTGCAAGAGAATGATACAAAAGGAATGAAGAAGGCCTGCTGAAACAAGTTCTTCAGACTCCTTCAAAAAAACTGGTGGGAAGGGAGTAAGCCGCCTTCCTCTGAGAAGGAGAGCATCACACAGCATTGTTCTGAAAAGCATTTAGGGAAAAATTGTAACACCACCTCCACCCCGGTCCCCGGCAAAACAAGAAGTGGCAAAGAGGTGGAGAAAAAGATTGGCCAGTCCTCATCCCTACCCTTTGTCCTAATGCAGCCATATGTTCTCTTTAGAGAACCTTTGACCCAGCCCTAGGTTTAACCCATTGCCCCATGCCATCGTCTCAGTTAAACTTGCACTCCTGTAGCTGCTATTTGCTTTTCAGGCCAAACATAATATACTTGTGTGAAAGCTGTGAGTTTTCCCCTCATGATACAAGTAGCAGCTGGAGCGGAGGGATTACACTGAAAATGCCATGGAGGAGGGTTAAAAGACCATTCCAGTGCTGTTGTCCCGATCTGAATGGCATTTCCGCACCCTGCAGTTGATATAGGTAATCTTAAAAAATAATAATGCCAGAGATTCTGTTCATGCAGATCTCCAATGCCACATCCAGTTGCTCCCTTAATGTTTCTCTACATTTCTCTCTAAATTTCTCTACATGCAGGGTAAGGAAAATTCTATATTGTATTGTATCTACCTTGCAATGAAGATTGCAACTATCTGAACTTTCTGGTTGTGTAAAATATTTTAGCTTTATTCTGCCCGATGAAGAGGTCTTTATTATTAAGAATAGTACTAAGAATATTTGTATACCACTTTTCTGCGCAAAAAAAAAAAAAAAAGTTCACAAAGCGGTTTTCAGGTATAACTCAAAAACTTTTATACTGTCCAAACAGGGACGTTGTAAAACACGGAAGGTGATCGGTCTGATCTCCAAAAGCTAATATGGAGGGATTGCCAATGTCTTGGGTTTTTTTTCCCCCTGACCCCTTACTTTTGCTGCTTTATTGTTCAGTGGTGCTTCTCAGGTGAGTGCATAACAGTGGGCAAGAGCCCTGAAGCAGTGAACGGTGGATGGGGATCGTGGTCATCGTGGTCACATTGTACACGGACATGTGGGGCTGGCATTCAGACCGCTGAAAGACAATGCAGTAACCCAGAGTAAGTCTTCTGTCTGGCTGTTTGCTTATTCCCTACCTTGTGAGGCCTTCTTTCCATCTGGCTTTATTTATGTATTTGTTATCTGTTTTTTTTTTAAATCTACCCTCCTTTTCCACTATAAAAATTCGCAAGGTGATTTGCAACAAACTCGTTAGAAAAGCATAGCAATAAAAGACATCCTAAACCACTAGAGCGGATTTCAAGGGTAAGGTGCCACCCTTGGGGAAAAAAAGCGCCTTGGTCTCCAGTGAAATCCAGTGGTCGCCACCTGAAATCAGGGGTATCTGGAGAAGGGCCTTGGAAGGTTATCTGAATTGCTGGGCAGGTTCATGTGAGAGAGAATTCACCTTCAGCTACCTGGTCCTTTAAGGCATTATAAGTCAAAAACAGCACTTTGAATAGTACCCAGAAACAAACCAGATCTTTCTATACTGGAGAGATGTGATCACTATGGTGAGCCACAGTGAACAGTCAGCCAGCCATATTTGGAACCAGTGGACGATTCTGGACACTGTTAGAGGGAAGTGCCACATAGCATCATCAGAGTAAGCAAGGCTCAGTGCTACCAAAGCATGGGTAACTTTGCCAAATTGTATCTTTGTTTTTTAATCTGGACTTCTGACTTGTAACTGAAATGCCTTGAATCCAGGTCGTCCCTCCTTCCATACCTTCCCTCCTTCCAGTAGTGTCGCTAGCCCTAAATCTATAGGGGGCCCCATCCTCAAATTGGCGCCCCTCCCTTTCGCCCCCTCTTTACTCCCGGCGGCGCCGGCGATTTGGGGGGCGCCAAAACCGCATTTTATTTATTTACTCCCCCCCGGGGCCGCAAAATCCCCCCCTCAGTGCTGCTTTTTTCAAATCCTACCTTGGCGCACATCCTTCTCGGGGCTTGGGCTTCCGCGCCCATTGGGGATTATCGCCGGGCGTGGGGCGAAGCAAAAGCAGTGACTCGGGCTGGGGCTCGGAGCCTCAGACGACTCGGATGGAAGAGGAGGAAGAGGAAGTGTGCCTCTCTAGGCGCCTCCCCAGTCTCGCTGGTGAGTCATCAGCGAGATTGTCTGGGAGGCGCCTCCTAGAGAGGCACACTTCCTCTTCCTCCTCTTCCATCCGAGTCGTCCGAGGCTCCAAGTCCCGGCCCGAGTCGCTGCTTTTGCTTCGCCCCGCACCCGGCGATAACCCCCCACCCCCAAGGCAGCTGCTGCTAGTGGGTTCCCAGTCGTCACCTTTGTTAACCTCGCCTCGCCCCCAGGCCCCGCCCCTTGGAGGCATGTTCCGCCTGCCTCGGTGCGGGCGACGAGAGGGGCCGCTGTGGCAGAGGGTAAGGAGGGACCCCCGACTAAGCCAGGTGTAGGTACGAGCTGGCCCGGACACTTAACATTTGTTTTAATTGGTTTAGATTGTGACAATTTTTATCTGTTTTGTAAAAACACCGTGGGAGCTTTAGAGCCATGATTGTATGCTGTTAATATAAGAATCAATCAACCAGTCAGTGATTCTCAAGTCCGTTCCTTCCCCAGTTAGCAATAATGCTCACTTTGGGATTAGTAAACCCTATTATTTGAGTCTGGAATCCCACACAGGACTGAGCCCATTGATTTAACCCTTCATGGGATTGTGGTAATCGGTTATTCTCCCTAATCGACAAGGCTGTAGGGTTGTCAGCTTTTTATACTGGCTCTTCACCTGCCTTTTTCACAACAAGATGGAGTGATGCAGCTGAAGTTTTTCCTGATGCAAAAATAAGGAGCAGAGTCAACAGAAATCTGTCAACCCTGTATGGCTATTAAGATTGTTGATTCACTGCTCTTAGTAATTGTTGCCAATAGCTAAAAGTAACCTCCATATACCAAGGCAGTGACCCTCTTAATACGAGATGCTGAAGACTAGGCTTACCAGATCTCCAACCGGGACAGAGTGCTAGACCTTTAGGAGAAGGAATGTGGGCAGGTGTAGCTTGTTAAACCTTAGAGCACAATCTTAGGCATGTCTACTCAGGAGCAAGTCCCACTGAACACAATGGGGCTTGCTTCTGAGTAGACATGCCTAGTATTGGGCTCTAAGGTTTAACAAGCTACACCTGCCCACATTCCTTCTCCTAAAGGTCTAGCACTCTGTCCCGGTTGGAGATCTGGTAAGCCTACTGAAGACCAACAGGGCAATCAGCTCCATGTCTCGCTTGTGTCTGCCCAGAGACAACTACAGTAGTTGACTGCTTTTGGAAACATAATGCTGAACTAGGTGGACTATGGTTTGATTCGGTAAGGCGTATGCTGTTATCTGCTTACGTTCTTAATTTCAAAACTGCTTATTTCATTTTTTAGACCACAGTTTGGAGGGAGGTATTGCACAGGGGAGAGAAAACGTTATCGCGTGTGTAATGTTAAGCAGTGCCCCAGGGCCAGGCCAAACTTTCGTCAGATGCAGTGCAGTGAGTTTGATACAGTTGCCTACAAAAATGAATTCTACCAGTGGATTCCAATTTACAACACAGGTAAGAAAGTTCACCTGTTACTAAAGGTGAGAATGAATTTAATTCAATCTGGTGGTATTTTGACATATAGATACTGATGTTTACAGTGTAAATGTTTGTCCTTGAATTGGGGAACAGTTCCTTGATTGGGTAGTTACTGCCACCAATTCAACTAATCCTTGAGTGATTAATTTACATACATGAGAGACTATCAGAGCAATCCTATCCAACTTCTCCCACCTGTGTAACCGGCGGGGGAGTGCAGGGCGGGAGGCTTTGGAGGGGATTTAAATCCCCTTTGAATCCTCCTTTGGGGGGGGATAAGAATCCCCTTTCCATTCTGGGGCGGGCCTCCCGTTCTCGCTGCACCGCTGGTGTAAGTTGGAGAGGATTGCGCTGCATATGTGAGAGATTGTATAATTCATGGGTTGTTTGATAATTCCGAACTGGTGCTTTGAAGTCTCCCAAGAATAAGAGAGTTCTTGATACCGACTGCACTTACCTGCTTCACATCTTTACCTTATATGTTTCTTTTCTAGTATGTAACTCTATGATAGGTGTATGATTTTGGGCCCTTTCAGTAATGGAAAGCCCCTTTCGGTGAGCTTTCAGTTTTGTTCTGTTTCGGATCTGCACAGGTAAGGAAGACGCCATTTGCATCAGAGTCCTTGGATTACTGCTTCAATGGAAAGAAAGCCATTGCGTATCTCTCATATGACTTGCCTTCATGTTAACAGCACTGCGGTTTCCATGGAAACTAAACGTTCAATTCAGTGGTTTTCATCTTATCAGAAGGTTGTCAATGAGATGAATAAATGGCAGAGAAAAATTTTTCCTGAAAGATAGATTGCTCACCACTTTCCGTCTTCCCCTGCAGTGCATAAAATATCTGGGGAATGTTTGACTCATTCTTCTAAGCTGTGTTTCTCACTCACATTAGTCAATTGTGAGGTCTGGTAGATCTGGCCACCACTGGGCCAAACTAGATATGAGTTCAATCATGTCATCAGCCCTGGTAGGCTTACTGTTTTCCTTGTAAACAGCAACTGGGGTGAGGGGGTTATCCAGATCAAGACCATGG
The DNA here is from genome assembly GCA_026170595.1 of Plestiodon gilberti rubricaudatus. Lineage (NCBI taxonomy): Eukaryota > Metazoa > Chordata > Lepidosauria > Squamata > Scincidae > Plestiodon > Plestiodon gilberti. Next base: position 16,683,089 of record JANXHW010000002.1, on the reverse strand, counting down.
CAGAGGGGTAGGAACGGAAGGCTTTACCCTTTAATCTCTCCTGCCATGCTTCTGATCTGAATTGGTCGCCATGCATAGTATTTAAGAAAACCTTCTTTTGGCTCCAATGCAAACTCTTTTCCAGAGCAAACAGCAGAGATAGTAGTAGGCCTGATCTGGATTGGTTGGTTCCCCCCCCCCCCCCCCACACACACACACTGCATTTCCGTGTTTGAAGAAACTTCACCAGGAGCAAAGTAAGGGGCACTTTTTTGTGTGTATTGTAGAGGCGGCGGCAGCAGACCCGGGGTGGCATCAGGTGGTGGTCTGCATCACGCTGCCCCTGAGTGTGACCAACGAATAAATAATAAAATTGCCTCAGCATTGAGGATGAGCTACAAAAACACACATGATCAAATGACACAAAGAAAAAAACAGTTTACTGCCTCAAATAAGTAATGGCCTCTTCAAAGAAGGGGAAGGAAGTAGTTAACGTTCATCTGCTCTCCGTCAGTAACTTTTTCCCCACCACATTTGCTATGCTCATTTGCCACGAGTGAACCTCTCGCATATTGTGAGTGCCACACTCTTTCATTTCATGGGACCACCACTGCATGAGACAGTTTCAGGCGGCATTTGCAGAAGTCAATAAATATTGCAAGCTTGCATTGTAGTTTGGGGGCAGGCAGGCATGATGCGTTATCTGCCCTCTGAAGCAGCTGATGTGAGTTGATGGACAGCATTTAGCCTCTGATATATAGCACTGCATGTTTACACTCCAGCCTTCCAGTTGGACTTTTTACAAACAGCTTCACTGATAATACTTTCGGGTTTCCCTGCAGCTAATCCTTGTGAGCTTCATTGCCGCCCTACGAACTACCACTTTTCCGAGAAAATGTTAGATGCTGTTATCGATGGTACGCCTTGCTTTGAAGGAAACAACAGCAGAGACATCTGTATTAATGGCATGTGTAAGGTATTGGGTATGTTTCCTTCTCTGAACACTTCATGGGACAAGAGAGTTACAGGGCTCAATCCTCAAGGAGGCCATCAGGGGCATTCAGGGGTGTCACAGCTATGGGGGGGAGGAATATATTGATTTAAATGAAGGCAGACTGATTTGAGCCTGAATGGACTTCCCCATTACTCCTTTCAGCTTTGATTTTCAGGATACATACAGTATTTGCAAATGCAGATACAAACGCACTTTTAGTTTTATTAGAGTTTCTTGCGAAAGTTAATTGGTCTTCCTTAGCTTCCTGGATTCCCTTTGATTCCTTCTCATCTTTTGTTTGACTAAAAAGCTTGACATAGGACTTTCCTTATAGCATATTCACACCAATTTAATATGCTAAATTTCTGCATGCTATGCTTGCAGACACCCATGTGGAGTTTAATAGATTATCAAAATCCCATGGGGAATGCAAAACAAGAAAACGGACCGTGTGTGTTTGTGGCCTTAGTGTTCATGTTCTGTACCTGGAAAAGGAATTGCACTTAAACCTCTCAACATTTCTCCTGAAACTGAATATCCCTTGTTTTCAGATGTCTGGACAGATTTCAGTTAAATACATTGCAACATATAGAAATGGAAGAGTTTTCACATTATGTTTTAAATGAAGAACTACCGTACATTCTTTCCAATAGGGAATGAAACATTCATCAGGGCTTTTCTTCCATTGTTTGCTTAATGTGGTTAAATAGGGAGCATATAATCATTTGTTCCCAGTCAAGTTCAGTTAGACTGGAAGACTTATTAGTGGCTGGACACCCTTGGCAGCCTTTATTACATAGGTGAGTCCACTACCACAGATCAGAATGCAGCCATAGGAAAAGACATTAGTATTCTCAACCATGCAGGAGAAGAAAGCAGCACAAAGATTGATTTAACTTGACATAGAAGATTGCTCACTTTAAAACGACTTTCTAGAATTACCAACTGGTTTTTTTTTCCAGTGAGTAGGAAGAAATTGAGAAGTATAATTAAATGAGCACTGAGTTTTAAACCAGATGTTTGATGTTCTGCCTAGGGGTGGCTGGTGCTTCCAAAATGTGGGGGTGCTACAAATTCCACTCAATCACTCTCACTGTATCTTCCTTTGGCACAACCCACATAAAGTTCCTCCTACCAGCTCCACCAATGGGAGTGCCTCCTAAAATCCATGATAACTAAATCATATGGAACCTCCATATTTAGAGATAGTATACCTCTGCATATGAAATGCTGGGGATAAACAACAGAAGAATGCTGTTGCCCTCCCCCCTCTTGAGCCCTTTGTCACCATCATTCTTCTGATCTGGATCACAGCCCCCCCCCTCCACCTGCTATTATTGCCCTGGGAGGGAAAATCTCATGAGTACAGTACCAGTACCACGTTCCCAGTTCTGACTGGAGTCCTTCCCCCGCTTCAGTTTAAGTTAGAAGGTCAAACTATGCATTTAATGTTATTACTATAGCTGGTTTACACAGCTGGGGGTTGGGAGACTTCTGTTAAGAAGATCACTTCAAGGCATGTGGTCATAAAGAAAAGGACGCACTGTACTTTAGTTATGAGAACTCCATACTTGGATGGGGGGGAGGGAGAGAGGGAGAGAGAGGTCGTACATGCTTGCTATCTAGCTGAAGGGATCTCTGGGAAGGAGGAGGAGGGAGGGAGGATAGTTTGAGATTAGCAATTTGCATACAAGAGAGAGCTTTACTGAAAAATAAGCGGAGAAATGGTCACACCCCATGCGGCCAGCTCACTAGCTATATTGCCCCCTTTAGGTGCAGAATGCTTGTGCAGTGTTGTTGCATCTTTCTCCACTTTCAATATTTAATGTAATGTGTCATTTCTTTGGCCCTCTTTCTCTGTTCAGCCCAAGTCAGATAGTCAAATCTGCATATTAATTTCAACTCAGTAGTGTCACACTGCAGTCTCCCTTGAAAACGTGTTTGCTGAAATACGCCCGTTTCCTCTTCCTGGACATGCAATCACTATGAATAACTGGACCTTGTGGCCTCATTTTGCAGTAATATAGTCAGAGTCACTTAATTTGTATACCACCTTTCCACAAACATTGAGCTCAAGGCAGTTCACAACAAGTGAAATGACACACACACACACAATCACACACACACACACACACACACCATCACTAACCACACTACCTCACTATAAACCTCAATTCAGCGTAATCCTATCCAAGCAGTAATTGGCAACAATACAACAGATCTATCAAATACAATTCATTTCATCCGGTATTCAATCAGTCTAACAATAGAATGCATTCAGTTGCCCGCCCTCTCTAACCATTGGGGGTTAGAGGTGGAAAAGTGAGTGACCTATCCCAACCTCAAAAGACACAACCTGTTTAGGTGTAACCCACTGCTAGTAGCGACCCCAGAGACCGGGGTCAGTGCTTTCACAGGGCCAGCAAATTGGCAGGGGCCCCATTTCCATTCACCAGCTTGCCTTGACTTCTCCTCCTGCCACTCCCTAGATTGGAAAAGAAAGGGTGGAGTGGAGCAGAAGAGGAAGTGTGGAGGAGAGGCCACCAGTTAAGGGGTGGGGCCAGAAGCATCGCTCCGGTAGGGGCGGGGCTGTAAGTATCGCTGCGGTCATAGTCTCTTTACCGAGTGAGGAGGAGACAGCCCCGCCCCCTCACTGTCCGAGCCAGTCCCCTACGGAGAAACCGGCAGGGAAGAGACCCTGCCTGCTGCTTTCTCCGTAGGGGACTGGCTCGGACAGTGAGGGGGTGGGGCTGCCTCCTCCTCGCTCGGTAAAGAGACTATGACCGCAGCGATACTTACAGCCCCGCCCCTACCGGAGCGACGCCTCTGGGTGGGGCAGCATTTGGCATGCTGCCTCAGGTGCCAGCAGGTCTTGGGCCAACCCTGCATGGGGGGGAAACACCCACCAACATGCGCACTCATGCACACCTGCATGAATTCCCCTGAACCTGCAGTCACTATCTTGTGTGTAACTGGACCTTCATGTCTCCATTTTGCTCTTTCTCTCTCTTGCGCACATGCAGGTGCACATGCTCACATACCCCTCCCACACACACTACAGAGCCCTAGTCTCAGATGGACCCCAGCCAGGGGGCTCTGTCATGGCTCTGACCCTCATTCACAGAAATCAAACCAGCCAAATTCACACTAATACACACAGACACACATACAGACACTTGAGGGAAGGATGGACAAATGCATTTTGGAAGTCTTGATTGTCACTTTCTTTGCACAGGAAAGGATTTACTGATCCATTTGCAGGTGGATGCAGACAAAATCTGGTTATTTAAATAATAGCTACTGCTGAGAAGACCTGTTTGTCTTCCATACAACACCTAAAAACCAGCTTTCATGAAAAAAAAATTACAGCATTTTCTCATCCTTGTGGCTTCAAAGATAAGCCTGAAAAAAAAGTGGGCAAATTTGCTGAGCAGGACATGCAGAAGTCAGTTACTAAGGCTCTGATACTTCATTCATTGATCTTCCCCAGAGCTAGGGAAAGTAGAATTATGTGAATATGCATGCAGATCTGCTTGTTGAGCATTTGTTTTAAATAGTACCATCCCTGGGGATATTTTAGTATATCAGCTTTGTGCTTTTCATGTGAATTTTCCTAAAACCCACACATTTCTATATGCTGTTATAACATACAGATATTCATCTAGTGTATAAAATATATTATACAGGGGGAAGACCACAGCAAAATGGTAGAGCTAATGCTTTCTATGCAGAAGGTTCTAGATTCAATCCATGGCATATCCAGAACGGTGGTGTAGTGGTTAGGGAGTCGGACTTAGACCTGGAAGATCCAGGTTCAAATCCCCGCTCAGCCACGAAGCTTCCTGGGTGACCTTGGGCCAGTCACTATCTCTCAGCCCCACCTACCTCACAGGGTTGTTGTGAGGACAAAAAGGAGGGGAGGAAATATGTACACCACTCTGAGCTCCTTGGAGGAAGGGCGGTATAAAAATGTGAAAAATAAATAAATAAGTAGCAGATTTAGGAAAGACTTCCTGTGCCTAAGACTTTGATGAGCCGCCACCAAGTCACAGTGTATAATACTGGGACATATGGACCAATGGTGTGGCAAAGGTCTAAGGTAGCCCGATCTGCTATACGTTAATGTTTCCAGTGACGGAGTCTCTGCAACGGCCCTTTTAGTCTGCTTGGAGATTTCATGTGAAACTGTCCCTGATTTTAAATTCCTCTGTGTGGGAATAAGGCATGGTCTTTGACATGGTTGTCATTTGTCCCTTCTGAAATAGCTGATTATAGCAAATAGCGGAGTCACTAATTGGCCCATCCTGATCCAATGTATTATGTATGCAGCATTTATTCTGAAAAAAAAAAATCTTCTTTCAGAGCGTTGGCTGTGATTATGAGATAAATTCCAATGCGACTGAAGATCAATGTGGAGTTTGCCTGGGAGATGGTTCTTCTTGCCAAACTGTGAAGATAACATTCAACCAAAGTGAAGGATTAGGTAAGGGACACTTCCTTCCACATCGCTTTGCTGAGGCCATTTAGTAAACAACAATGACTGAGGTTTTCTCTGCCAAACGAAAAGGGAGAAATTAATATAACTGAGGAGTCAAAAAAAGGAAAGATTTTCCAGACATCAGGAAGTCAGCCCCAAAGTTGTCCATGAACATAAGAATATAAGAAGAGCCTTGCTGGATCAGGCCAAAGGCCCATCTAGTCCAGTCTCACAGTGGCCCCACCAGATGCCTCCGAGAGCACATGGCCAACAAGATAACCTGTTTCCTGTTGTCACTCCCTTGCATCTGGCATAGAGAAAACCTACTTCTAAAGCCAGGAGGTTGCTTATGGCTTGTAACATGTGATGGTCTTTTCCTCCATGAATCTATCATGGTTTGAACATTTGTCTCAAATTTGAGAGGGAGGGTCTGGGGAAGCAAAACAGGCCCCCTGACTCACTTTATTTCACTGCTGCCACTCTTCCTAGCAGCAGAAGCACTCCCCTTAATCTGCCAATTCTTGTCCTCTGAATCTGAATCACATCACATCATTATCAGTGTTGTTCCGGGGGGGGGGGGGGGAGTAGGCTTACCAGATCTCCAACCGGGACAGAGTGCTAGACCTTTAGGAGAAGGAATATGGGCAGGTGTAGCTTGTTAAACCTTAGAGCCCAATCCTAGGCATGTCTACTCAGAAGCAAGCCCCATTGTGTTCAATGAGACTTGCTCCCAGGGAAGTGTGTATAGGATTGTGCTCTAAGGGCTTAACAAGCTGCACTTGCCCACATTCCTTTTCCTAAAGGTCTAGCACTCTGTCCCGGTTGGAGATCTGGTAAGCCTAGGGGAGGAAAGAGGGTGGCCACCACTAGCCAAGAGGAACACCATTGCAAGCAGAGGCCTCCATTTTGCCCTTTCAGAAACCACTAAAGTGAATTTTACTTCCCTGAAAAGTAACCCTGCATTTTGTTGGCCCTAGGTTGTGGCTGTATAAAGCCATGTTGTGACAACAGTCAGAGGCTGTACGTATCAGCTTTAAAGGCCTTCAGCTTATCAAAACTCCCTGAGCCGGGCCCACATGCATGCTGCCATCCATTGCAAATGTCAGCCTGAGGAGGTGATTCTGTTTCTGATGGAACATGATAATAGGGAAAATAAATCATAGATCTACAGCTTCCTACAAAAGTTCAGTCCATCTGGTCCCTTCTGATAATTCTTTCATTTTAAAAAGTGTGGTTGAAGAAGCATGTTTTTCTCTTTTTTTCCAAAACAGATGTACACCTATTAAACCCTTCCCAGAAGTTTTTCTTGTTTCCTTTAAAGGAACAGTTGCATCCTTCAGATGCTGGGGAATCAGTTCAAATGGGAAGAATAGTCTCAGCATGTGAAGCTGCCGGGTCAGGGTCAGACCATTGGCCCATCTACCTTAGTACTGCCTATACTGATTCGTAGTAGCTCTCTCTAGAGGTCTTTCCCAGCCCTGTCTGAAGATCGAGCCCTTCTGCATGCAAAGTTTGTGCTCTGCCATTGAGTCTCAATCCTTCCCAAGAGCTGTTCAACGGAGCCGTTAACAAGAGCAGAAGCAGAATTACTCTTAGGTGCATAGATTTGTGGACTTACTTGGTCAAGGCTGCATGCCCCAATCTCTGGGGCAAGCTATCAGGGATTTCCTATTTGATAAAAGCCGTAGATACCGCCTTTGTTCCCAGTTCCCTTCATTACATATTGTCAGCTTTATTCTGGTTGAGTTATATCACTTGAAGAAAAGAATTGAGGCTATATTCCAGTAGGACTTGATCAAGGACTCAGAGTGCAGGAAGGATCAAGGTGTGGGTTGATTTTGTCACTGCTTAACGACACCAGACATTTTTAAGGAGAGAACATTGGAAAAAGGAGGTTAATTGTCGCAGTGGCCTCCCCACTCACATCTGTATTTAAGTCTGTCAGTGCTGATGCTTTAAGGGTAGCAAAGGTGACATGTGAGTTGTTTGAATGTAACATCCATTACGTAACTGGAGGGCCACATTAGAAGCTTTAATGTCTGAAGGTATTTAAACAAAATGAAGACGCAAACACCAGAGAGTTTAAAAAATAATAAACGCTATGTAATTTTTGGAAAACAGTGTGATGTCTTCCTTAAATTAAAGCCTCTTTCAGCTGGCCAAGACGAATGGGGTCTCTTAACAAGAGTAAAAGGCAAAAGCCTATTATAAGCTGTCAAGGTGCATTTAAAATAAGGCTTGTTGGCTATGAATGATTTATGCTGAAATTGCTACATAAAAACCATTTTGCATTTTAATGGAGAACAATATATGGCCTGCTGTTGTAATTATAAAAATGTTTTGCAGTTTTCCTATTTGCTCCCTTCAGTAATGTGGTAAATTTGAGCCCATATGTACCATATTAGGACTAGAAATATTTAAACGAGTAATGGAACAACAACAAAAATACATAGCATGAATGGCAATCCTGTCACATTTACCTAGGAATAATCCCAGGCTGAACACAATGGGACTTATTCCATGCAAACATGCTTAGAATTATGCTGCCCAAGTTAGGCAAAGCTGAGCGATTATATGAAAACATTTGGGGAAATAATTAAAACCCTGCTTATGTATAAATTACACAACAGGAGAACAATAATTTTGATATAGGGCTTCCACTTTTATTTTGGTACTGCTTCTATGCTCCTAGCTGCAGCCTGATCTTTCTAGAGCAGGGGTTCTCAACCAGTGGTACTCATACCACCAGTGGTACCTCAGTCGACTGCTGGTGGTACTCAGACCGCCGGAACCCTGCTCCGATGCGGTACGTTTGGTGCTGCGTTTTCACTCCCAAGAGGCTCCTGCCTTTGGCCGAGCCCCTCGGGAATGCTGAGAAGGGCCTTCCCACCCACCCAGAGCCTCCTACCTGCGTTTTCTGGCCCCCGTAAACCCGGAAGTAACTGGCGATGATGTCATCGCCAGCCACTTCTGGTGGTACGCAGCAGGGAAGAGGTTGAGAACCCCTATTCTAGAGGAACACAAGAAGAGTCCTGCTGGATGAGACCAAAGTATCCTGCTTCCCACAGTAGCCAGCCAGATGCCTCCCCCAAACCCAAAGGCAATCTCCTTCTCCAGCAACTGATACTGAGTAGCATCCAGTCTCTCAACCTGGAAGCTCCATATTGCCATCATGACTAATTGCTACTGATGGCCTGTTTTCCATACATTCACATACATATTTCCAGATATGCAGGTGAATTGACAGGAAAAGTTTCACCGTCTTGAGTTACACTCCCCTGTAAGTGTATTTAGGAATGTAAGTCGCATTGAACTTTAGAATCAGCTAAAGTACAGTACATTGACATTTTCCTGTTAAAGCTGATGCATGTCCTTCTTTCTCCATAGGCTATGTCGATATTGGTCTGATTCCAAAAGGCGCAAGGAACATCAAAGTGGTAGAAGTGGCAGAAGCGGGAAATTTCCTTGCATTGCGGAGCAAGGACCCAGCAAAGTATTACCTAAACGGAGGGTTTATCATCCAGTGGAATGGAGACTATAAAGTGGCAGGAACGATATTTCAGTACGAAAGGGAAGGAGACCTGGAAAATCTTACTGCTGCGGGACCCACGAATGAATCATTGTGGCTGCAGGTAAGACAAAGTGTCGTCATATGAGAAATTTGGGTCAGTAGATCGTAAAGGGGTTTGGGATAGGTAGCTGCTCTATAGCTTTACTGTTGGTGTGGAAGAGGGAATTTCAGGGGGTGCAGCTTTTCTCACCCGGCATAATAAGTTGCACATAAGAACATAAGAACATAAGAAGAGCCCTGCTGGATCAGGCCAAAAGCCCATCTAGTCCAGCTTCCTGTGTCACACAGTGGCCCCACCAGATGCCTCAGGGAGCACACGAGACAACAAGATACCTGTGTCCAGTCGCCACTCCCTTGCACCTGGCACAGAGAAAACCCACTTCTAAAACCAGGAGGTTGCTTATGGCTTGTAACCTGTGATGGTCTTTTCCTCCATGAATTTGTCCAAACCCCTTTTAAAGGCATCTAGGCCAGGTGCCATCACCACATCCTGTGGCAAGGAGTTCCACAGATGAATCACACGCTGGGTAAATACTATATACCATTGGTATATACCATTGTATAATGGTATATACCATTGTCAACTTTGAACCGGCTTCTGTAGTCATGGCTTTAACAGTGGCTTGGTTGACAGCAGCCAATATAACTTTTATCTCCATGCCTTTGAGTAGGCTTACCAGATCTCCAACCGGGACAGAGTGCTAGACCTTTAGGAGAAGGAATGTGGGCAAGTGCAGCTTGTTAAACCTTAGAGCACAATCCTAAGCTTCTTAAACCTTAGAGCACAATCCCATTGAACACAATGGGTCTTGCTTCTGAGTAGACATGCCTAGGATAGTGCTCTAAGGGTTTAACAAGCTACACCTGCCCACATTCCTTCTCCTAAAGGTCTAGCACTCTGTCCCGGTTGGAGATCTGGTAAGCCTACCTTTCAGAAGCTTTACTTGCTAATGTTTACCTGCATATCAAGAAGAAATGTGAAAACCACAGCTATAGGAACTGATTTAAAAGCTGGCCATTCCTCTACACCTGCCAAAATTATCTCTTTCATGTACCCATATTGTCCCGAGTATAAGACGCACCTGATTATAAGATGCACCCTTAAAGTTTGGTGCTATTAAAAATTTAATTAAATCACTGGCATTAAATTGCAACAGCCTGATTATAAGACGCACCCCTAGTTTAAAAACTTAAATTAGGAGAAAAAAGTGAGTCTTATACTCAGACCAATACGGTAAATATTAAAGATATGGGAGAGCTCCCTAATATGTATCAGGTCACCTTATGGAAAACCTTGCAATAGTATCACTCTTGTTGGTGGAAGCTATTAACTGCAATCTCCATATACAAAAATAGCATGTCAGTGAAGATGAGACTGGAACCCCTCTCCATGATATCTGATTTTCCAAAAGGCAGCATTTTTCTCTGTGAAAATCATGTGAGTCCCCTACCTAAAATAGTTCACAACAGGCACAAGTTTAACACTTCAGTAAGAACTACCCCCCCCCCCATTCAGGTGGATGCAGATCAGGTGTGGGGATCATTTTCAATGACAGGAGAATCCCTACTGAAATGGGTACCTATCGCTCATTTTCTCAATAGAAATAGGCTTACCAGATCTCCAACCGGGACAGAGTGCTAGACCTTTAGGAGAAGGAATGTGGGCAGGTGTAGCTTGTTAAACCTTAGAGCCCAATCCTAGGCATGTCTACTCAGAAGCAAGCCCCACTGAACACAATGGGGCTTGCTTCTGAGTAGACATGCCTAGGATTGTGCTCTAAGGTTTAACAAGCTACACCTGCCCAAATTCCTTCTCCTAAAGCGGTCTAGCACTCTGTCCCGGTTGGAGATCTGGTAAGCCTAAATAGAAAGCAAGCTTTGCCAGCATTCTCGTAAACATCCAAGCTATTTCATTGAGTGGAGCGCTTGCCTAGTGGAAGTCACTTTCACTTGTGCAAAGCAGGGTGTCTCAGATTGCTGCTAGTTCTTCACCCCACACCCCACACCCCAGTGCCTCAAGTCATCACATGTTGTTCCTGAGAGTCTTCCAAAGTCTCCAGGAGATGGGAACGTCCCATTTCATATGCAAAATAGCAGTTATGGTTTGTAGGATCCTACAAATATATATACAATATAATTGTTCCAGCTACATTGCTTATATATTTGTTTGGTATTTTAAAAACTGATGACAAATTACATTCCTTGTTTTTTCAGCTCCTTTTTCAGGAGAATAACCCTGGAATAAAATATGAATATACTGTCCGGAAAGACTGGAGCTTTGAGAATGAAGTGGAAGAGTATTTTTGGCAATATGGAAGCTGGACAAGTTGCAGTGTGACTTGTGGGAGGGGTAAGACACGGTAGTGCTGCTGTCTCCCTCCCTCTTCCTGCAGATTTGGTCTTGCCATTCATTATCCAAACAGCATGAAAATTAGAGAACAAATAGATTGCTCAGGAGTTGGCAAATGCCATTTGTCTGGCTGGAACCACAGGCCCTTGGATAAGCCATCTTATTAATAACAACACCAGCCTATTGAGAGCTGCTTTGTGAGGCTGCTAATCATTGATTAGTTGAACCTGACGTGAAACAATTTAGCTTGGATTTTATCCCCCACAGACTACTATGTGGAGAGCTTTTTTCTCCTGTTGATTTAATTAAGCGAACTTAGTCATGTTGTGCTGTAACCATCAACAATATTTTCCCATTCTTTTAAAAAGACAGCCAGTCTGAAAAACAAATCAGCTTTGTTTATGTAGCATTTTTACAGCCCAGTCCTAACAGGCTGTACTGCCCTTTACAACAGCGGAACACAGTCCACTGTCATAAATGGCCACACAACAGTACGCTGTGCAGTTTGGCTTGCAACCATTTTGGGGGCACCACCACAAATGGTGACGGTGCCAGAGGCCCAGTGTTGCTCCTGGCTACATCCAGCAGCAAATGTAAACTGGCAGCAGGGGTGGGCGGAATGGGGCAGGGAGGGAGAGGAATGGGGGAGTTTCTGGGCGGGAGGGGGCAGACAGGAGGCGGAACGGGGGTGGATCCCAGCAGCCCTGGTATGTGCCGGATCTTAATCCCGTCCCCTCTCCCCTTCCCTCTCCCTTACCCTCCTTGGTCCAGCAAAATAGCTGGCACTGATCCAAGGAGACCCATTGGGGGCAGCAGAGAACAAAAGTTCCCTTACCTCAAGGACGCCTCTGGACTTCCCCCATGCGTAGGGTTACCAGATCTCCAACCGGGACAGAATGCTAGACCTTTAGGAGAAGGAATGTGGGCAGGTGTAGCTTGTTAAACCTTAGAGCACAATCCTTAGAGCACAATCCTTAGAGCACAATCTTGTTAAACCTTAGAGCACAGTCCCATTGTGTTCAGTGGGGCTTGCTTCTGAGCAGACATGCCTAGGATTGTGCTCTAAGGTTTAACAAACTACACCTGCCCACATTCCTTCTCCTAAAGGTCTAGCACTCTGTCCCGGTTGGAGATCTGGTAAGCCTACCCATGCAGGATACAGTGCGCACTGTATTGGCGCGCCTGCATCGGCGGGGGGGGGGAGGAATTTAGTTATGATTGGCTGTTAGAGCCTTTAAAGCAAATGGTGACTGGTGAATTTGAGTTTGATTTTATTTTAAATTGTTTTTATATTCTCACTAGCTGCATTGGGACTATCTAGTGAAAGTGTTTGGGAAAGCTGCATCTGTTGAACCTCTGTCTGTTGTACCACTGTTAAGGAACAGGACTCTGTGAAGAACAAAAGATGGCATTCCTAACTGTGGTCTTCTGTTTCATGAGCTGCTGCAGCAAATGTAGAGTTCTGTTCCAATGAGCTTTCTCTATTCACCCTAACTAGAACTTTCTGGAAGCAGAATGTTAAACTCCCCTGCCTGCAGCCATGGATATATCTTGCTTTGGCTTTATCTAGATTTCCAAGGCTCGTCGGCGTAAAAAGAGCTATTTAGTCCCCTTGCCTTGATGTACCATTGCACTAATCTTGCTTAATCCCCAGACACGCTGCACTCGTATCTCTCGAGTCATTTCATGAGGATAATTACTTAACCTTCCCTAAAGGAAATTGCTCGGCGACATGTTAGGTTGGACAACTGATAATGATGAGTCCAGGTTTTTTGCTTTCAATTAAATTAATGAATAAACAATTGGCTCGTTGCTTATTTCATAAGTGCACTGAAAAATTGAGGGCATTGCTCAGTTTTCTTAATGGTCATGTAGCTAAGAGTGCCAACTGACCAGAAAAAAAAACAAGCATGGCTAGGTTTATGCTTCTGAGTAGTTGCCAGAGAAGCAAGGGAGCAATGTTATCCCCCTTTCCCAGCTTCTTTTTATGCTGTACCTCGAACAGATGCTTTGCAAATATAGGCTTACCAGATCTCCAACCGGGACAGAGTGCTAGACCTTTAGGAGAAGGAATGTGGGCAGGTGTAGCTTGTTAAACCTTGGAGCACAATCCTAGGCATGTCTGCTCAGAAGCAAGCCCCACTGAACACAATGGGTCTTGCTTCTGAGTAGACATGCCTAGGATTGTGCTCTTAAGCTTTAACAAGCTACACCTGCCCACATTCCTTCTCCTAAAGGTCTAGCACTCTGTCCCGGTCATAATAGAAGAGCTGAACATGCTGTTGCACTTGTGTAGAACACCCAGCTTATTATGCACAGAAGTTGTGCTCAATCCTAAATGCTTTTTTGATGAGCAGCAGCTAATAGGATCATATTGCAAGAGTGCTTTTTTTGGAGTCTGTTCTTGGTAGGCTTACCATATCGCCGACCGGGACGCTCCGTTTTGTCCTTAAGGGGCGGGGCGGGGGGAGGGGAACGAGAGCGCGCCCGGGTGCGCTCTCGTTCCCCACCCCCACCCCGCCCCTTAAGGGCAAAATGGAGCGTCCCGGTCGGCAATATGGTAAGCCTAGTTCTTGGCAAAGATGCCACACCATGCTGGAACTGATAAATTACACTGGTCAACACACTTTTTCTGGCATAAGGTATTCCAATGGTTTTAAGGTAATTTTGGGGCGCTGATTCCAAATCTGGCATCAGTTTTTGTCTACCACATCAGGTTTTTGAGATATCAAATATTGCATTTGATAAAATCAATGAAAAACAGCGAATTTATGCTCATCATATCATTGATGTCATACTTTAAAGTAGGCAAGATAAACCTTCTTGACAAAGGTATTGATGTTGCGCCTTTAATCCTGCGAAGTGCACAGATGCAGCCGAAGATATCTGGATCATTACTGCATTTCCTTCTTTCGGATGTTGTAGCCTTTGTTAGATCACGCCCTATATTAAATAAATGTGGATATCTACATAAAATGATATTATAAACACACTGTCCTAAAAATACAGCACCATATTTTAACACTAAAGCAGTCACTGACTCGCAACAACTTGCAATCATAAGTGACCAAGAGTTAATTTCGGGTAAAATCAATGAAAATGGGGTATGCCGATAGTATAAAAATGTGATAGAGCAAATCTGAGATCAGATTTGGAATCAGCACCCTGAAATTAGTCTATGTTGTTGTTCAGTCGTTAAGTCGTGTCCGACCCTTCGTGATCCCATGAACCATATCCCGCCAGGCCTTCCTGTCCTCCACTATCTTCCTGAGTTCGCTCATTTTCATGTTCGTTGCATCGGTGATGCTGTCTAACCATCTCATCCTTTGCCTTCCCCTTCTCCTTTTGCCTTCATTTTTTCCCAGCATCAGAGTCTTCTCCAGAGAGTCCTCTCTTCGCATTAGGTGGCCAAAATATTTGAGTTTCAGCCTTAGTATCTGTCCTTCCAGGGAACAGTCAGGGTTGATTTCATTTAGGATTGACTGATTTGATCTCCTAGCAGTCCAAGGGACTCTCAGGAGTCTTCTCCAGCACCACAGTTCAAAAGCATCTATTCTTCGGCGCTCAGCCTTCCTTATGGTCCAACTCTCGCAACCATACATTGCTACTGGGAACACCATCGCCCTGACTATGCGAACTTTTGTTGGCATGGTGATATCTCTGCTTTTTATTATGCTGTCTAAGTTTGCCATAGCTTTCCTTCCAAGGAGTAAGCGTCTTTTAATTTCATGGCTGCTGTCTCCGTCTGCAGTGATCTTGGAGCCCAGAAAAGTAAAATCTGTTACTGCTTCCATTTCTGCCCCTTCTATTTGCCAGGAATTGATGGGACCAGATGCCATGATCTTAGTTTTATTAATGTTGAGTTTCAAGCCAACTTTTGCACTCTCCTCTTTCACCCTCCATCAAGAGGCTCTTTAGTTCTTCTTCACTTTCTGCCATTAGGGTGGTATCGTCTGCATATCTGAGGTTGTTGATATTTCTCCCGGCAATCTTGATTCCGGCTTGCGATTCATTCAGCCCTGCATTTCTCATAATGTACTCTGCATATAAGTTAAATAGGCAGGGTGACAATATACAGCCTTGCCGTACTCCCTTCCCAATTTTGAACCAGTCGGTTGTTCCATGGCTGGTCCGAACTGTTGCTTCTTGACCCGCATACAGGTTTCTCAGGAGACAGGTAAGGTGGTCTGGTACCCCCATCTCTTTAAGAATTTGCCACAGTTTGTTGTGATCCACACAATCAAAGGCTTTTGCGTAGTCAATGAAGCAGAAGTAGGTGGTTTTTTGGAACTCTCGGGCTTTCTCCATGATCCATGAAATTAGTCTAAAACAGCTGCAAAAGTCCAGGCCAGAAAAAAAAATGTAGACCAGTGTTATTTTACTAATGTTTCATCTTTTCTATAGCCCTTGCTTTTCTCTTCCATCCTCCTTAGTTTTTAGATTTCTTCATCCCTTTCTCCTTCAACGTCTTTGGAAGTGTGTTCCTGAGGGCCAAAATACAGAGGGGGTTAGATTTAAACCTGCTCATGTGCAGTGGCGTCACTGTGACGCACGTCACCCCAGAGCGGGGGACGCGCGTCACCCCCCCGACTCACCCCCCCCTACATAGACTTACCTTTTCCGGCGCTCCAGGAGCCGGCTGGGAAGCGCTCCAGGGCCTTCTGAAAAGAAGAGGCCCTGGAGCGCTTGCGTTAAAACGCGAAAATTGACGATTTTCGCGCATGCGCAAACCCTTTTCTGAGGGCAAGGGCCTGCCCTCTTGCCCTCAGGAGGGTTTGCGCATGCGCGAAAATCGTCAATTTTCGCATTTTAACGCAAGCGCATTGGGCCTTCTGAAAAGAAGAGGCCCAATGCGCTTGCGTTAAAACACGAACTTTGAAGATTTTCGCGCATGCGCAGTCCCTCCTGAGGGCAAGAGGGCAGGCCCTTGCCCTCAGAAAAGGGTTTGCGCATGCGCGAAAATCGTCAATTTTCGCGTTTTAACGCAAGCGCTCCAGGGCCTCGTCTTTTCAGAAGGCCCTGGAGCGCCGGCCGGGCCGGACGCTCCCTGGCCTCGGAGCGTCCGGCCTCCGGAGGGTGACGCGCGTCACCCCCCCGGCGGCCCGCCCCGCCCGCCACGCTACAGTGACGCCAGTGCTCATGTGTAAGTTGACATAACTCTTGCTCATGCAAAGCAGAGCTCCCAATTTCTCCCCAGCTGCAGTCCCCATCCTGGAGGGTCCCCCAGCCCTGAGGAGCACCTTACAGGGACCACTAGGGGTTGCAGTAAGCAGGCGTGGGTGGGGCCAGAAATCTGCATTGCACAAGCAGACTTTCACTTGCACTTCTTTGGATCCAACCAGGAAACTCTAGGAGACAAACTTCGAACTGCAGCTATTACGATACTGCACATACATATACGTATGGATGTTTTCACCTGCCAAAATGTAAATCCATGCATTGCCTCTGAGTGCAACTTATTATTCCTTTCTTGCAGGTGTCCAAAGACAGACTGCCCACTGTGTGAAAAAGGGGAGAGGTGTGGTGAAAAACTTCTTTTGTGACCTAGAAACACAGCCAAATGGAAAGCAAAAGAAATGCATTGAAAAGGACTGTCTCCCAAGGTAGCAAATATATAACTTAAGGGAAGATATTCTTGTATAATGATGACAATGAATTACAATGTCAGAATAAATGTATTTAGCCAGATGCCATAAAAAATTGCAGACAAAATAAACTATGCAAATTAGAACAGAACAGATAAATGACACAAGTGGTTAATTATTATATGGAAACACAGTAGCACAGGATGAACTGCCAGCCATCAATCCCTGTGCAAATTTCACAGTGGAATATAAACTATTGTAAGAAAAACCACCATCTTTCAACCTTCTTTCTACATCTGCAGTTTGGCCTACCTTAGAGGACTGTAGTAACTAAGCTAGTACATGGAGCACTTTGAACACTCAGCAGAACTGCTATACAAATGCTTATAATTATATTATTAATCTTTTACAATAATGCTTCGGATGTCATGACAACATATTCATAATGAACCGCTTCATAATATGGGCAGAAGTAGAAATGGGTACAGTGCTTCAGGTTCACCTCTAAATGATTCAAAAATGGTTTAGTCTTCCCCCTGCCCATCCTATCATTTACCAAGCCACCAGTTGCATAGCTAGCCTGCCCCAAGGGGGGGGGGGCTGATGACATGTTTTGTGTCATTGCCCTGCCCCCTGCACTCCCAGGAGGGCCCCAGAAAATGCACCATTTTCGGTGCATTTATGCTCCGCAGCTGCAAACGCAGCCCTCCGGGTGCAAAAAAGCAGCCGCGGAGTACAAAAATCCCACTGCAGCTCTTCCTCACGAGGAGACTGCGGCTGTCACCTGGGGGCACAACACCCCCCTGCCCCCCTTAGCTACGCCACTGCAAGCCACTTTGAGACTCAGTAGATGCTTTTCCCAGCATTCCTATCCCTCAAGCACCCTCCCCATCAGCCTTCCAGACACATACCTTTCTTCCTCCCTTGGGGCTCTGCACTCCGCATGGCATAATTAAGAAAGACAATGGAGCTGATGGAAGTTGCAGTCTTCATGAGGAATACTACAGTGGATGTATTCCTTGCAAAGGCTACAACTCCCACCAGTTCCTTCACCTTTCTTTCTTCCTCTCTGGAGAGGAGGAAAAAAAGAAATCTTGTGCCATGCGCTTTATTCATGCCGTGCTGCATCCAAACCAGGTGGGGGGGGGAGCCCCCCACTGCTGATGGGGTAAGTAAAGGATGTTTTTGAGAGGATGGGTGACTGATGTGGAACTAAGATTCTTTGAGCTCTTGCTCAGAAGCTGAGTTTTGGAAGTTGATTCCTCCTTCTGCGTGTGGGGTAGGAGGGGGAATTTAGCACCTCAAACATTTATTTCAGAATTCAGATCTAGAGAGCTTCAACAACACCTCTAGGCAAGAATGGTATTATTGTCAGAAAGCTGAGGAGTAGGGCAAGGCCATAGAGTAGACAGTAGGGCAAGGCACCTGCAACATTTAAAAGACAGACATCTAAAGGCCCTTTCCCCTTAGGAACAGCGGTGAGGAAAAGGGTCTGTCAATGCATAATGAAGGACAGTTGTGTGACGTTATCAACCACTAGACCAATTCTCTCCCGCTGTCCTATTCTCTTTTTGCATGTTGAAAAATCCCAAGGTCTAACTGTCCATCCAAGCCATGCTGCAGTTCAAACATGCACACCTAAATGGTGAGTATCTCACAAGTACAAGTAATTATTTTACTTGTGTGTGAAAATGTGTATATTGGCTTTCTTCCAAAAACAGCCCCGCCTCAAGGCCTTAATATCCAGCAAGTACAAAAGAAAAGGAAGATGGTTCTCTCAATAGGAAGATGATTCCCTGTCCCAAAGGTGCTCATAGTTTTGTGTGTGTTTTAAAAAAAAAAAGCACAAGAGAGAGGGCAGCAAACAGCCACTAGGAGGAATGCTATGCTGGGATGAATCAGGGCCAATTTTTCACCCCTGCTAAATATAAGAACCATAACTTTAGAAGGAGCCTCTTTGTCCAGTTAGCAGGGATTAGCAGGGGCCTTTGTGAGCATCATAAAATATAGGTTATATGATAGATTCTGCTGCGGTTACAAAACTGAGGTGCTGAGGAATCTGCCCTTTTATTGCCTTTTCTGCCATTTTTACAGCTAGCTATCAATAGTTGGGTGGGATATCTTTGAAATGCCACTCCAGCCCACGTGAACAACTTTTTCAAGTATATGAACAAACCTACTGTGGTCATTATTTAGTGCTAATTGGACAGGCTTGGACTGTCCACCCTCACAGCAACCACAGAACCACAAACTGCCCTGTGAGGATGAAGAAAGGAAAGGTTTTTCTAACACGTAAGCAAATACTGTAAGCCGCACTGAGCCCATGGGATGGAGTGTGATATATTGTTGTGAGCAGTCCTGGTGGCCCCTGTGGAAGCAGGAGAGCACGATAGAAGTTTCCTCAATGAATAAATAACTTACCTACCAGGAAGCCAGCTGGTAGTATAATCTGATTTTATGACTAATAATATTTGTAATATCTGAGACTAAGCTAAAGGCTCAAAAGTATTCTGTGTTTAGAAAAAGAGAGGTGAGAATTGATTTGTAAAGTCACTAGGGAAAGGTGTGCAGTGTAATTGTATGCATACTTCAGAAGTAAACCTCACTAAATTCAGTGGATTTGCTTCCAAATACGTATGGATAAGATTGTGGGCTTAGGGCCAAACTATGTTCTGATAAAAGCATAGTTTTTCTGCTTTTTAAAAAAAGCTAAATACTGCAACTGGGAGGACAGGTGCTCAGGATTGAAACTACAGGACTGACACAGCACAATCCTATCCAAGTTACACCACCGGTGTAACCAGCAGTGCAGCGAGAATGGGAGGCCCCAGAACGGAAAGGGGATTCAAATCCCTTTTGAATCCCCCTTTGGAGGAGATTTGAATCCCCTTTGCATTCTGGGGCCTCCCGTTTTTTCTGTGCCGCTGGTTACACCGGTGGTGTAAGTTGGATAGGATTGCGCTGATAGAAGAGTATATTTAACCCTTTCACGGTATGGTGATCCTAACTAAAATCACACTCCCAAAACTGTTGTTAAGACCAGAAGAGAAGCTTAATGAAGACTTATGTAATGGCACAGCTGCAGAATTTGATCCATTTGAAATCCACAGCAACGGTATTACTCAGTTTTAACTTTAACTGATAGGGGAGGAGGAGAAAACTGGAGATGTGACACTGGAAAGCAGCAGCCAACAGTCTTAAAATAAATTTAATAAATATTGTAACTTTATATCTGCTCTGCATGTATCCAGAGCACGTGTACTGGATGTGCCCATCTGCACTCCCTGCCCTCTTTCTCTCAGACTTGCGCTAGCAAAATCGCTAGCACAGGTCCAAGGAGACCCATTGCAGAACGAGAGGCTTACACAAGGGTAAGGGGATTTAAATCCGCTTTCCCTGCTGAAGCTTTCCAGTCGCCGTCCCCCGCTGGATACAGCGTGCCCGTTTTTGGCCCAGCTGCATCAAGAGGGGGGAAAGGATAGGATTGGGCTGTGAGAGAACTGCTTTGATAAAAATGTGACCCACAATGACTTCATCCTTGTTTATCAATCATTGATAAATAGGTTGCCCCCCATTGCTGTGCATTGATATTTAGTAATTGCTTTGGACTGTGGAGATCAATATGATCTGACATGTCATTTCCCATGTTTGGACCTTTTTGCTTTTCGACATATGGACAAAATGCTAAACTGTGAGATCTTTGTTTTCCAGCAATAGAGCTAATATTCCCATGGCAGGTAATTGGCAAAGACAGACTTTCAGCCAGTGTGGATTAAAGGGTTTACCAGCTCAGAGTTAATATATGGAGTAGGATTATGCAGGCTTCACAGAAAATGTCAAAGGTGTAGACTACAGTAATTAAACAAGCTTGCAAAGGACCACGTTTGCTTTTGCATTGCAAACTATCTGTCATTCAGAATGAAGCCTTTGCCCCAGTGAGACAAGACAACCAGTTTTAATATACAAGTTTTGAAGGTTGATTTGCAGTTTGTTTGCTTGGGGGCTTGCTTTCTTTAATATGTAAACACCAAATAAGTAAGGAAGCCAAAAAGCCACCTCTGCTTGTCACACAGCAGACAGGTCTTTCATGTTAGGGCCTTTTTCTGAGAGGCACATGGCTGTACCTCTATTTTGCCCAGGCTCCCTACCCAGAGAGGGCCACCACTGGCGTCACTACAGGGGGGGCGGAGCTGTAAGTTCTGCTGAAATCGAAGCCTCCCTTACACGGAGGAACGAAGCGGCCCCGCCCCCTCACCTTCGGAGCCTCCTTTTTTGTAGCCTCCCTGCTCCGTTTCTCTCCTTGTGAAATCAGTGGCACAGGTCTGAGGAGACCCATTGCAGAATGGGAGGGGGGGTTTGGGCTGTAGATCATGTTTCAATCTTAGTTCTCCATTTGTAAAAACAGGCCTTGTAAATACCCATTTCCATGGGTTGTTGCAAGGGTGGACGTTATGAACTTTGCACAAAAAAAGTACTGTCCAGTTTCTCACAGCCCAGTCTGATGGGAAGAAGAAAGGTTGTGAGACCAATATTTATTAAGGAGAAAGTAACAGGAATATTTCGGCGACATTTTCCACTCTCCTCTTGAAATGTCCTTGAATTGCGAGTGTCGACCCTGTGATTTAATGTGCATGTCCTTCGGCTTACTGTGTAGATGGTGGGCAGGAGAATGGCAGAAGTGTTCAACCACCTGTGGCCCAAAAGGAGAGAAGAAACGAACTGTCCTTTGCGTCCAGGCAGTGGGCTTTGATGAGCAGGCTTTGCCCTCTGAGGAATGCCAACATCTGCTGAAACCGAAAGCCCACCTTTCATGCAACAGAGATATCCTGTGTCCATCTGACTGGACAGTAAGCAACTGGACTGAGGTAGGCTCGCAGCCTATTTTATACATTACACATAACCCAGCTCTTCTTCCAAAGAGCTCTACTAACATAGGCTAGTTAGCTTCAACTAACTGTTAGGGGGTGGTCTTGAGAGAGAGAGAGAGAGAGAGAGAGAGAGAGAGATGGACCTTAGCTGAAAGCTGGAAGCATGTTGGGAGTACAGGGTCTCTCTCTAATGATCTGATGTGGGAGAGCAGATTTTCTGCTTTGTGAGGAGTGCCTGCTTTCCCCCTCCATTTATGCTCTGGTTGTAAAGTAAAACATTTACCGTATTTCTTCGAGTCTAAGGTGCCATCAGTTCTAAGGCACACCTTAATTTCAGGAATACCAGCAGGAAAAAAAAACAAAAACCATCGATTGCAAGACGCACCTCCTTCCTTCAATTTGTCTGCTCAGCACCAACTCTCCCCAGCTTGCCTGCCGCTCCATTTCGCCGATCCGATTATTACCGTGCCATTTTGCCCCCTCTGCTCAGCGGCGAGCTCTCTCTTCCTGAACCTGAGAGCTCGCCCCAGCATGCCCCGCACGCTGCAGCTGATGATCACCTCGCTGCCTTTGAGCAGTGTCTTTGCGGTCCGCCAGAAAATTCAATTTCTTTACTTATCTGGGCTTTGGGGAGGCCTGCGCGACCCTCTGCAGGCTTCCCTGATCTTCATTTCGGCGAAAAATTGTGATTTTCACCGTTTTTCACCAAACTGCAGATCAGGGAGGCCTGCAGAGGGCCGTGCAGGCCTCCCTGAAGCTCCCCCAAGCCCCGGTAAGTAAGAAGATGGCATTTTGGGGTGCTTTTTGAAGACCTTCGATTCTAAGACGCACCCCATTTTTTGAAATGCTTAATTGGGAAAAAACATGCATCTTAGAATAGAAGAAATACGGTATTACAAAAAAGGTAATAAGTCTCCAGTGCTCTCTCATCCAAGGTAATCCAAACCCAGGGGGAGCACAGCCCGTCTCACCACTTGGGCAAGTGGGGGGAACGGTCGGGCAACAACAGCCTCCGATGAAATGCCTATTTGCCTGTTGCACTTTGGGTCTGAGCAAATGTTATCTTCATTATGTTTTGACTGAAGAACAAGTGGGGACTATACTGTGTGGTTTTTAATTCTGCCTACTGCTCCACAATTCCAGTTTAAACACATCAGAACAATTTCACAATTGGTTCTAAGCTGGTGTTTAAGCTTCTCCTGTCTTTCAGCTGCTTGAGATACAGCATAACACAGGAGGGATGTGCCCAAATACCTGCATTGTGAAAACGGGCAACCTCTTATTCCTTCCTGACCTTTCCCCTCCCGTCTCTGCCCACCACCAGCTAGCCTGCTTCTGCGGACAAAGGGCTCTTTGGACCATTGCTGCCATTTTCCTGAGCAACACTTGCTCAGCCATTTCCATCAGGCAAGGGGTTAGAATTTATTTCAGATGGAGCTGCTGCTTTTGGAAAGAGACAGAAAGGACAGACCTCTGTTTCTCGGTGCATATATGTGTGGGTGCCATTTTCTTCAGGGATTTGACTTCCATAAAGTTATGTCCCCCACAACCAAGGCTTTCAGGACACTAGTTTGTATTCATGCCTTGTCTTCTGTTCAGTGTATGTAGTAATTTATCTTCCAAGAAGCTTCCAGAACATGATTCTTCTTTTTAGGGTGGGCAAGAGAAATCTTGGGACTGGATCAAGCACTCATTTCACCGTGCATCCCACTTGTGGTGAGCAACAGATTTAACTCCGCTAATTTAATAGAGGGAGAAAAAGAGATGCACCTCCTGCCCAATAAATAATCCTCTGGGGGAAAAAAACTCTTATAAAAAGAACAGTTCATTTCTAGCTCAACTGTAGAAAGTCAAGTTTGCAGCCTCCTATGGTTAGACAGCATCACCGATGCAACGAACATGAAAATGAGCGAACTCAGGAAGATAGTGGAGGACAGGAAGGCCTGGCGGGATATGGTTCATGGGATCACGAAGGGTCGGACACGACTTAACGACTGAACAACAACAATCACTGAGACGTTTCCATTTGATTTTGTGGTGATTAGTTAGCTACAGGAGCATGGCAGATGTTTCACTCCTAACCCCAGTACCTTTAACATGTTTTTTCTGCCTCTTTCCTCCATTGACCAATTTGTTTTCTCTGTTAACTCCCACTCACTTCTCTTCTAATAACTGTACAAGTGAAAATGTGATGCTGTCAATAATTGAATTGAATGTTCAGCTAACGTTGCTGATGCCACAGAACATCTACCGTATTTTTCACACTATAAGACGCACTTCCCCCAAAAAACAGGGGGGGGAAGCGTGCGTCCTATGGTGCGAAGCCTGGGCTTGGGGGCGCTTCGGGGAGGCCTGTGGGGGCTTCGGGGAGGCCTGCGCGAGCCTCTGCAGGCCTCCCCGATGTTCAGTTCGGCCAAAAACAGTGATTTTCGGCCATTTCCGGAAATGGCCGAAAATCACTGTTTTCGGCCGAACTGAACATTGGGGAGGCCTGCAGAGGCTCGCGCAGGCCTCCACGATCTTCGTGAAAACCGGAAATGGCCAAAAATTGCTGTTTTCGGCCGAACTGAAGATCGGGGAGGCCTGCAGAGGCTTGCGCAGGCCTCCCCGAAGCCCCCACAGGCCTCCCCGAAGCGCCCTGAAGCCCAGGTAAGTAAAATCTTTTTTCCTCTATTTTATGCTCCATAGGATGCATGCGTCCTATGGACCGATGCGTCCTATGGAGCGTAAAATACAGTATATTAACACCTCTTATTGTCAGCAGAGCAGCGTTTTGGTTTTCTAGGTATGGGCGACAGTAAGTGTTTCATGAGATGTAGTGTAACTAGAACTCTGCGAAGAGAGGACTCTCTGGAGAAGACTCTGATGCTGGGAAAAATTGAAGGCAAAAGGAGAAGGGGAAGGCAAAGGATGAGATGGTTAGACAGCATCACCAATGCAACGAACATGAAAATGAGCGAACTCAGGAAGATAGTGGAGGACAGGAAGGCCTGGCGGGATATGGTTCATGGGATCACGAAGGGTCGGACACAACTTAACGACTGAACAACAACAACAACAGTGTAACTAGAGTGGCATCATGAAGGCACATCTCTTGGGCACAACATGGACAGGACAAGAATGCAAAATCAAAGGCCATGGACTATATAGAGAGATTGTTTGAAATAATGTTACAGTGCAATCAGACTTAACTTTTGTGCTGGTTTAACCAGCAGCCCAGCGAGAACGGGAGGCCCCAGAACGGAAAAGGGAGTCAAATCCCCTTTGAATTCCTCTTTTGGAGGGGATTTGAATCCCTTTTCCATTCTGGGGCCTCCTGTTCTCGCTGGGCCGCTGGTTAAACAGGCACAAAAGTTAAGTCAGATTGCGCTGTTAGTTATGTAATGTTTTCTTTTCAGTACAGAATAGTTAAGCATGTTTTCAAGCTGACGTGAAAAAGAGATATCAGCTTATATCCGTAACACAGTGTACAAGACACAATGATGCTGCAGGCACTGTGCCAAAGACAGCCAGCCCCCATGAGGACATCTGATAGGGGAGGAGAAAACTGGAGATGTGACACTGGAAAGCAGCAGCCAACAGGTTTTTTGAACGGTGGAGGTGGGCATCGAAATGCCATTCCTTCTGGTTGTGTCCTTGCTGTGTTACTCCAAGGCACTCATAAGGAAAGGGTTCCCTTGTACTGCTAAAAGTGCAGTAAACATTCACTTTAGCATTGAAATTTCTTGCTGGAAGGTTTTTGCAGGCTTTTTTTTTCATAAGATAGGTGGATTTTATAAATGTATGCAGCTTCGATATATTGATATGGCAAAGTGAAGGAGAATTGGATACAATTCCCTATCCCCTATTGGCTGTCCTCATCGGCTGTCTTTGGCCCTGTGTCTGCAGGTGCTGACTATGGCCGGGGGCGTTTGTCTGGCTAAGACTGGTGCGCCTGTTGCAGGCATTCCTGAGTCAACCAGACCTAACCATAGACAGTGGTCCATGCCCTGGTGATATCTCGATTGGATTACTGGAACGGGCTTTATGTGGGACTACCCTGGAAAGCAGTCTGGAAATTGCAGTTAGTGCAGAATGCAGCAGCCCGTATAGTTACTGGGGCTCACGGTTTAAGTCTGTCTGACCGCTCCTCCAGTGACTTCACTGTCTGCCAATTATGTAGTTTCCGGGCCCAATTCAAGGTGCTGGTTTTAATTTTTAAAGCCCTTTACAGCTTAGGACCAGGGTACCTGAGGGACCGTCTTCTCTCTTGCACATTCTGGTCTGCTCCCAGCCTTGGGTCATCCAAGAGGACCCTCCTATGTGTGCTGCCCATGTCAGAGATGGGGGGGGGCAGTGGCTAGCGGGAGGGCATTCTCTATGGTGACACCAAAGCTATGGAACTCTCTCCCTGGAGATTTGAGAGTTGCCTCCTCTTGTTCCAGCGGGGACTTAAAATGTTTGTTTTGTTTGGCCGTGTGCAGTGGCGTCACTGCAGGGGGGGCGGAGCTCTAAGTACCTCTGCGATCGGAGCCTCCGTTACACGGAGGAACGGAGCGGCCCCGCCCCCTCGCCTTCGGAGCCTTTCAGGGAAGCGAAAGCAACGCGCCCTGCGCGTTGCTTTCGCTTCCCTGAAAAGCTCCGAAGGCGAGGGGGCGGGGCTGCTTCGTTCCTCCGTGTAACGGAGCCTCTGATGGCAGCGGTACTTAGAGCTCCGCCCCCCTGCAGTGACGCCACTGGCCTTGTGTGTTTAGTAATGGTGTTCATATTTTTTCACCTCTGCTTTTATAGTTCCTACCCTCAGTTGTTGCGTAGTTTTAATGTGTGCTTTTATGTCCACTGATTATATATTATTTTTAAGATTTATTTCTTAATGCTGCTGGTTTTAATTGATGAATATCTCTTATCACTTTACTGTTTTTATTGTTGCTCCTATCCTCCTTGCTATTGATTGCTTTTATTGTTTTTGATTTTGATGTTTTGATGTTATTGTTTTTGATTGTTTTTATCATGTTAGCCACCTTGTGTATTCACTTCGTGAAAGAAAGATGGGATATAAATCTAAAAATAAATATCTGAAGATAGGTTGTTTATTTTGCAGTGTACAGTTACCTGTGGTGGAGGAGTACGGACTCGTAACATTACTTGTACCAAAAACAATGGGGAACCATGTGATATTTCAAAGAGACCTCATTCTACAGCTCTGTGTGGTCTCCAGCAGTGTCCATCTTCCAGAAGATTTCTAATAACCCATTTCAAACTGCCTAGTGGAAAAATAATCAGGAGGATGGGAACTAATCCCAGAAGAGGCCCTGCAGACAATTTGCCTACCCCAAAACCAAGCCAAGGAATCCAGACAACAACAGAAATTCCTGAGCCCAAAAATGTTACTTGGATACCTACATATTTTGGCTCTATGAACTCTTCCCAAGAAGATTTGGAAGCAAAAGTATTACAACACAATTCCAGTGGCCCAAGCATTCCCAGTAATTATTCCAACATATTTAGTGGCATCAATTTGCAGCAAAATAGCACTTCTGTAACTATCACAAATAGCTCAAGTGTTGCAAATTGTACAAATGTGGGGAATGTATCCAACATAGAACTAGATCCAACTTCTTCAAAAGTTGGCTTTACAAGTAGAGACTCCTTTACCATTAACCCTATGCCCGGGACTGTAAACCCGAGGTATAATTATTTAACGGAAATATCTGATATCATGTCTAACAGTTCTAGTGGAGGAACAAAAGACAAACCCAAAACTGAATGGCTAACAAGACCTTCTATCAACCACAGGACCTCAAAAACCACACCAACCATTTATCCTCACGACACTTCTACCCAGCTTTTTGTTAGTTCAGTAGCAGAAAGAGCAGTTTCCTTGACAACCGTAGGCCTCAAAGGCCATAGTATACAAATCAGTACACCTGCAATAGCAGGTCCTGTTACTGTACAGCCCCCACTGTTGGATGATATATCAAGAGACAGGTCTGTAAACAGAACAAAATTGAAATTCCCTGTCAATAGAACATCTACTCAACCCACAGAAAATCCATTTTTGTGGGACACCAGTGTGCCAAAAAATAGGACTGCAGCTTCCCAAAGAATTTTGATAAATGCCTCCAAACCAGAACATTCAGAAGAGCATGGGAATTCCCATACTGAGACATACTGGATGCTAGGGAATTGGAGTGAGGTAAGTGTTGAGGGGGGCTGTTATATTTGTAGTAGTAAATGCCTTTTATATTGCCAGTAACTAATTGCCTTTTGAAAATAAAGAGCCTTTAGCTACAGCTACATTCCAAATAAAAAGTATTATCTATACACAGTGTATATATGTATATTTAAATTTGTGTTATTTTGTATTTTTGTTTTACTGACCTTTTGGTTGGGGTGGACAGTTTATGCCAATAAAGGTCTTTGATGGATGGATGGATGGATTAATTGATTACACAGTGCCCATACACTCCACTCTTTCTGTCACTAATCATTTTTAATAACTTCTTTTGGGCATCTCCAGAGCCATTTCATCCTTCTTTCAAAATAGACTAGCTGCAACAGTGCATGAGTGGCCCCATAGTTCTACATTCCATTTATTTTCTGCTGTCATGAGCTGCAAATGAGATGCTAAATTTGCATCTCAAAAGGCAATCTAGCAAGGAAATTAGGAAGTTTTAGACTCGTCCTCTTTTTTGTATTGTTTTGCAGTGTTCCACCACGTGTGGTGTGGGGGCTTTTTGGCGATCTGTCGAATGCAGCACTAAGAATGAATCGGACTGCTCTCACATTAAAAAACCTGATCCCGCAAGAAGGTGCTACTTCCGCCCATGTGCCCAGTGGAAGGTCGGAGAATGGAGCAAGGTAAAGCCCCCTCCATATTCTTTTGGATGCCTAGTATTTTATTTATTACATTTCTACGCTGCCTTTTGGGACAAAGGAGCCTTCAAGGCAACTGACTCTCTTGCCCTGGTCCAGAAAGTTGCACATGAACATTCTTACAAAAATACGTAGTGAAAAAACACTTAAACAGAGAGATTTCTTTTTTTACATTGTGAAATACTTTACTGAGAACGCTAATTTTCAATAATTCAGCCCTAATTGTAGCCTAATTTACTTTACCTCAAAACAAATTTCACCATTTCAGAACCAAGATGATTGCTGCTTATATACTGTAAGTAAGGAGATGGAAGGGAAGTTATCGGGGATTACAGATGCAATTGCGGAGGTAATTTTAATGCCAGCATTTTTCTGCAACAGTAACCCTGTCGTAACTCCAAACGGCTATTAATTTTGTTGTTTAGAAAAATGGCTATGTTATTGATTATCAAAACTTCAATGTGTTTTCTCATTATAAGACATAGTACTGCTATCCAAGGTAAAATCCTCTGAATGCATGTCCATGAAGGATATTATTCCTGGCTGGCTTGCTTAGTGCTACTCTTTAATAATAATAATAATAATAATAATAATAATAATAATAATAATAATAATATGAGCAGAGCAACCTACATCTATTGGCAAGCAGGGATGTAGATCAAGTCTCTGGATCCAAGTCTCAAGTCAAGTCCCAAGTCTTTGGTTGCGAGTCCCTATGTATTTCATGGGGAAAATGGGTTTAAACCTGAATAAAATTCGACTTGTCGTAAAAGGCTCCAAGTCTCGAGTCAAGTCTTTCAAGTCTTTTACAATTGCTGAGTCAAGTCCGAGTCAAGTCATTGACGCAACTTGAGTCCGACTCAAGTCCGAGTCAATAGACTCAAGTCTACATCACTGTTGGCAAGTGCTGAAAAACTTTAGCTCTTTTCAGAAGCTCGGGCAGGATTAATGCTGTAGGAAGTGAGAAGACCTGTAGTTCATACTCCAGCTCTTGATCTTCACTGTGTGTCATTCCAGAGTAGCCACAGGTCGACAGCAAACCAATACAATCCTCATACTTCTCAAGTAGGAGGTACTGGTTCCCCAAGGGTTGGAGGTTTTGGATTGGCATTTCCAAACATTGTTTGCCAATCACCTCTCCTTCAGAAGCCTGAGACCCCCATGAATCCTCCTACATACAAAGTTACCAGTGCATGTGACAGAACAGCACAACCTTAGGGTCCTTCCCGGTATCACTGTCTATTCTATCTGTACATTTTCAGACAGGTGTGATGCTGCAGGAATGCAATTGTCATTGCTACTTAGCACCAACAGGAGAGCAAGCCTTGTCTTTAAGTCACTGCAGATGGCTGTTGGGACCAGCCCTTTGTAACAGGCAAGAAGGGGAGACGAAGTGAACCTTCCCTGGCCTAGCACTGCCTTAGTGGAAATGCTCTAGTACTTACAAACCCAGCAGGCAAAAGAAGAATAAACTGGGCTTGATGTATGGAGGGCTCAGCAACAGCAGCAGGAGGGATCATGCAGAGCATCTAATGGGCCTGACTGGGCTGGTGAACAGAAAGCGGTTCATCAGAGCCTAGAAATGGGAGGGAGGGAAGGCATAACTGCAAAACCACACACTGAGAAATATCTCATGGTGTCATCTTTCCTGGACTTTACAAAATGTTATAAAACCACACATAAAACAATAAAAGCATACAATAAAAACATACAAAAATAGAACATACAAAATAAAAACAATTGGGATAGCCACTCAGTTCAAACAATATAAGCATACAATAAAAACATACAAAAATAGAACATACAAAATAAACACAATTGGGATAGCCACTCAGTTCAAACAATATAAGCATACAATAAAAACATACAAAAATAGAACATACAAAATAAACACAATTGGGACAGCCACTCAGTTCAAACAATATAAATAGAAGTAAAAATAGTGTTTGCGGACAACAAATGTGCAGCAAACATGATACACAGAGGACAACAACCGAAACCATCACCCAAACGCTTGCAAAAATAAAAGTGTTTTTAGCCCTCACCGAAAAGCTGTAAGGGAGGGAAGGGATAGTTTGTAAATCTCCTGGAAGGGAGTTCCATAACTGTGGATATTCCGTTTGGGATATTGTTGTGGATATTGGCCACAGATCCTGCCAGAGCTCCATCAAGCTACAGAGACAATTTTTTTGCCGTTCTCTCCGCAGTGTTCCTCCAGCTGCGGAGGTGGTTTCAAGAGCCGTGATGTGCATTGCACAGATGTTCATGACAAGAGAGTCCTGAGACCTTTTCATTGCCAATTAATGGGACGCAAGCCGCGACTGAACATTAGTTGTAATGCAGAACCTTGCTTGGAGTGGCGTGCAGAGCCCTGGAATGAGGTATAATCTCTAAGCTATTAGAATGAGCAATTAACTGTCAATTAAAGACGCAACTGGGGGCCGCGGTGGCTTAGTGGTTAAGACGCTGAACTGCAGACCGGAAGGTCGGTAGGACAGCAGTTCGAGACCCGAGTACCGCGTGATGGAGTGAGCTCCCGTCTCCTGTCCTAGCTCCTGCCAACCAAGCAGTTCAAAAGCAAGAAATTGCAAGTAGATAAATAGGTACCACCGCGGCAGGAAGGTGGGTTTCGAGCAGGGGATACCTTTACCTATAGGCGCAACTATGACATGTCACACAACATTATGTGTATTTAATCTCAGTCAAGTTCTGCAGTGCCTCTTTGGGATTCCAGGGTAAACTGTCCTAGCCGCACACATGGCGCAAATGATCTATTCTAGAGCATTGGCCATCAACTGATGGCTTGGAACCTGCCCCAAAGTGGATTATACAAGTGGCACCATTACCATTTCTTAAAACTAGTTTTGTAAGAAAAAGAGCCAGAATAGAAAGGAGGAAAAAACAGAGAGAGAGGACAATGCTCTTTTACAGCTAATAGTTGTGAAGAAGATGAAAATGTAGGAGGTGCAACTTCTCAGCTCTGACCAACAAGCAGCACCACAAAAATTCTCTGTTTCACAGAGGTTGCATAGATCTGTCCTTTGCATTTAGACAGCCTGTCTTAAACACAAGGAGAAAAATTGACATATAAACACAGGCAGAAGAGAATGTGCACCTCCACCTGCTCCCCACCACCCCCATTACTGGATCCTTGTTTCTATTTGAAGGAAAGTGCTGGCTGTGAATAAACATTTTTATGTCTGCAGCAAATTGAAACCTATTTGTAAAGCAGTGTTGGTGATTAACACCTGAGCAACACTGCCAACCTTCCCGGAGAAAAGAGACTTTCCAAATATCTTGAGGATGCTATGTCAGAATTGCATAAGAATCAGCAGATTCAAATTCTGCGAGTCATCTGAACCTGTGCTTTGCCTCCTTCAGAGAAAGTGTTATTGGACAGGAGCAGTAATGTGAAATAGTCTGCTATTTCTGTTTCAGAAACCTAACATGTGGGACAAACCTGCCCCTTCTGTGACCTCCCCACCCCCCACCCCCAGTGTATTCCATACTTCTGCTGCACATACAATACAACGAAGAGTGGTAGACTGGGATTAACGGCCCAATCCTATCCCCCAGCAGTCCATAGCATGCAGCCACGCCTTGGAGCGCATGCTGCATACTATGGGGGGGGGGGGTGACCAGACAGCTAGCGAGAGGTAAGTAAAAAACTTTTATACTTACCTCCCAGTAGGCCGCCTGGTTGCCTTTGCGTTTCCTTGGATCCGCGCCACCTATTTTGCAGGTGTACGTCCGAGGAGAGAAAGGGGACATGTCAGGCTGCAAAAAAGGGGACAGCATCATCCCTGTGCATGCTGCTGCACATGTCAAGCACTTTGAACACTCAAAAACAGCACATATTATCATCAACTGGTATATTCACATCATGTCACTTTGAGTTAGAACTTAATGGAAAATGTTTCTTCTCCCTTTGTCTGGCCGCTAGTACAAGCAGTAGTAGGTAGAGCCTGCAGGGAGGATACTGTACACAGAGGCGTTGCTACGGTGGGGGCGGTACTGTAAATTGCATCCCG
Organism: Plestiodon gilberti rubricaudatus; assembly: GCA_026170595.1. Taxonomy (NCBI): domain Eukaryota; kingdom Metazoa; phylum Chordata; class Lepidosauria; order Squamata; family Scincidae; genus Plestiodon; species Plestiodon gilberti. The sequence continues at coordinate 16,650,379 of JANXHW010000002.1, read as the reverse complement.
TCCTAGTCCCGTTTACAAGCCGGCAGGAGGCAGCTCTGCCCCCTCGCCGTCGGAGCCATTCCGTGCGGAGAAGGCAGCGGCCAGGGAGTCTCCTGCCTGTTGCCTTCTCCGCACGGAATGGCTTCGACAGCGAGGGGGCGGGGCCGCCTCCTACTGGCTTGTAAACGGGACTAGGGCGGGGCGGAACTTATGGTACCGCCCCCACCGTAGTGACGCCTCTGACCGTACAGGTTAAAACAGCCAAAAGGTGTCAGGAGCAGACTCTGACTAGGCCCAGTGAGGAAAAGCGCAGCCCTTTCCCTCTCTGCCATGTTGGAGATTGTACTGAAGATGAAAGTGCTACTCAGCCACAACCATGCTCAGGAGAGATAGGAGTAATGAAGTCCGTGAGGTTGCAAGCACAAGCAACTGATACTACACTTGATCTTAGCCAAAAGGCCGAGAAGCGATAACACACACGGTGGAAAGGGTGCAAGCAGCCTTTCTTTATAATATACTGGCTGTACCCCATTGTGTCCCCTATGCTGCCCTTTGTTTGGGGGTGGAATGATTAGATTAGAAACATCTGTATGGCTACACTTTTTAAAGTTCTGGATTCGGATATGTTACGCTGCTAACAATGATGTCCTACTCAAAGGTATGTTAGCCGATTCTTCATTTCCCCCAATCCATTTTTTTCTTGCAAAAGATCCAAACAATGGGTGTTGCATTAGATTCATTGGGAGCCCTCCCACCGACCCAAGCCTTCAAGCTTCTTAAAGGCAGACTATTGGACATTGAGCAACAAGTTCTTTCTGCAGCAGCACAGAAAATATGCTCCCCCCTGCATTTCTGACTAACATCATCTGTATGTAAAATGGCCAAATATCTTGCATTATTGAAAAGTCGACAGGAATAACGTGCCTTTACATTAGCGAGATGCAATACGACACATATAAATCTGTGCCACGTGAAGCACGGCTATGCCCCTGTAATAACACAGCTATTGAAACCTTGCCTCATATGTTATTATATTGTGATCTTTACCAAGACTTGCATTTATCCTATTTAGGTCCGATTTTGATTAAATACACAGGATTTTCTGATTTGGAAGTCATATATTACCTATTGGCTGGTGATGATGAATTACGCACCAATCAAATAGCAAACTATCTGGATTTATTAATAAAACGTCGAAGTGATCTCACCTTCATATAACGCAGATTCATTTGGTTATAGATGGCAGTTGGAATCCTTAATATATCTTAATATCTAGATGGTCCTCTGCAGTTGTTGTGTCCACCTTTTTTGACTGCCTTAGATATTGTTTTATGTGTTGGATTAGTCTGTGCTTTATGATATTGTTTGCTTGCTTGTTATTTATATTTTATGTATGTTTGTCTTTATGCCAATAAAGGTTTCATTCATTCACAAGCAACTGGAATTAACAGGCCTTGGATATAACAATTATGCCCTGCTGCTTGTAGGCTTCTCAGAGGCATCTGTCTGGTTGCTGCTGCTAGACCAGGAAGCTGAGCTAGATATGAACCATTGGTCTGACCATGCATGGCAGAGATGTCCTCCTTAAACTGCGCATGCGCTGTCATTCATAATGTTTTTAAGTAAGCTAATTTATCTCTTCCAGTGCTCTGTTTCATGCGGAGGAGGCATTCAGCGAAGAGCAGTGCAGTGCATCAGTATGGAAACCAATGCAGCCAAGGATGAGAGCATGTGTGAGCATATGGCCAAGCCTCCAGACTCTCAGAAATGCAATCTACAAGAGTGCCTGGAAAATACAGGTAGGTTTAAGTCAACGGAACCCATATGAAAGAGCAGTCTTACTTCCAGAAAGACTGAGACCTGTGCATAGAGGCTGTGTCCGGTTTGGCACTGGATATGTTTGCTTGTTTTAACTAACAAATACGGTACCTTAAGAACCAAATCTTTGTGTCAAAATCACAGTGGTTAGGCACAGACCAATTTTATATCCATTTCACTTCTCAAAACAGGTTCAGAAAAATACAGAAGCCCCATCCTCTTGTCTCCATAGTAAAATGGATACAAACTTTAAATGCCTGAAATACTCTTGTCTAGTGTGGGGCTCCCCTGGCCCAGGTTGGAAGGGGGGCTCCTCGTGGTACTCATGGTACCCAGTTGCTGGACCTCTGGATTACACCTCCACATCCACCTAAGATTAAAGATCCTTCTGCCTTGCCTGGAGAGCCTTCCCCTGATGTCTCAGATTGGCTTCAAGAGGGGATGAGGTTATACAGCACCCACTTCCTCCTTCTCTCCACAGGACAGCCTCCTCTGGTTACTTCCTCCAGTGGCTAGCATCCTTCTGCTACTGTCTCATCATTGGCACTGACCCCTTTATACTAGGGCCTGCCTTATGCCTTTCCAGCCCAGAACCCGCTTCCCTAATGTCCCTGTTGCCCCAGCAACCAGGAAGCCTGCCTTGGGAGAAGTATAAGTAGTCACAGGACCTGACTGTGACCCACCTACTGGCTGCAGTGCTCACTGTCGGGTTAGTGACTGGTTGGTACGGTAGCAGTGTGATACTCAGTTGTCTAGATGTCACAGGGCTCGGGCTGTACAGGGGGGTAGCAGGTCCTCCCAGGGAGCTTGGTGGCCACAAGGATGGGGTCAGCAATGCTGCTTCCGGACACCTAGAGTGGCACTGACACAAGTGTTAAAGTCTATGACACAAGGAATAGTTATATCTACAGAAATGTTGTGTTTTTATTGACAGCTGCAAAAATAGAAAACACTGTACTCACTATACATTGAGTCCAGACTCTGGAATCTGGTGAATTAGAGTCTAGACCCACAGAAACATGATTAGACTAACAAACATTATCACCCCAATCCAGAAATGGAGATCCACATGCAAAAGCAGGTTTATAAGGACGTGTATGTCCTCAATTAGGAATGACAATCATAAACGCACATTGGAATAAGCATCTGTGTGCAGATGTTGTTTATCTTCCCAACATTGCTTTCAGTGGGATGCATATATGAATGTGCATCTTCCAACTAGTCACATGCAAATACCATTTTTACACAACTAGAACTGAATCAGGGTAAATACAGTATGTACAAGGGAAGGAGAAATTTAAAAAGTATAAATCACTTTAAGAAAGAATTTTCTTAATTTTGGAAATACAGTTATGATCATATACATAAGTAATATTTTTATTGAAGATACTCAGCTGATGCCTGTGTGTGTGATATTATAAGTTGCTGTTTAATTGTACTTTTAGATGTGTGAGATACGCAGAGGTCCACATGTCTACCACAACTATTATTCCAATGAAGTACCGTATTTTTCGGACTATAAGACGCACTTTCCCCAAAAAAACCATGGGGGGAAAAAAGCATGCGTCTTATGGTCCGAAGCCTAGGGTTTGGGGGTGCTTCGGGGAGGCCTGAGCGAGCCTCTGCAGGCCCCCCCGATGTTCAGGTCAGCCGAAAATCGCTATTTTCGGCCATTTCCGGAAATGGCCGAAAATCGCTATTTTCGGCCGACCTGAACATCGTAGAGGCCTGCAGAGGCTCGCGCAGGCCTCCACGAAGCCCCCACAGGCCTCCCTGAAGCGCCCCCAAGCCCAGGTAAGTATTTTTTTTTTTTTTTGTATTTTATGCTCCATAGGATGCATGCGTCCTATGGACCGATGCGTCCTATGGAGCGTAAAATACGGTAGATTCTTGTTTACAAAACCCTATGCCACAAATTTATCAGTCTTTATGGTGCCATGGACATACTTTTTTTTTCTTCAGTGGACCAACATGAAGTTCACTAACTCTTCTAAGTTTTTTCCCCCCACATTTCCCTTATTTCAAAAAAAAAAATCACTCTTAAGGTCCATGTCAATTAAAAAGAATGTCCTAAACTTCTCTTAAACTAAGAACAAAATATATTTCATTGTACTGCTCTGGAGATAAAGAAGCTTTGCAGACCTAGAAGTTAGTTAGCAGGTCTCAGGAACTGACATCTTTTGAATGTCACATACTACTAAAAGTTGTTCTTTGATGCTGATTTTTCTTTGACATGCACTTAACACACCATTGTATTTACATACACTTCAAACATTCGTGTAAATACAGCATTGTATTTACATACACTTCAAACATCTGTGTCTACAAACCAAATTAGACATTATGTTAAAATGTGCTCGGGAGGGGGCAGGATTCCAGAATTCAGGAAGAGTGGGACACAGGAGAGAGTGAACCAGAGAAACCACAACAAATAGAATGGCAATCCATTCATTCCTAAAAAAAAAAAAAAAAAAAATACTGCGGAGGAACCTGATGCTGAATGTTTCTCCTAATACCAAATACATTATTTTTTCACATGTATAAAGTCATGGAATACAAACCAGTCCTGTCTACAGTCAGGGCCTGAACTAGGTGATTGATGGATTATTTAATTTCTTTTCTTCAGTCTCTGACAATCTCCTGTCATATCCTACCCCTGTAGACACAAAATGTTATATCTTTTATGATGTTCTATGCATATCTATTCATTACAGGTTTGCCTTGCAACAAGAACAGGCTGTCGGCAAATTTTTGTGAGAAAGTGAGGGCTGTTGGCAAATGTTCTGTGCCATCTGTGAAGAATCAATGCTGCTTTACATGCAAGAGACCGGCCTGAGCAGAGCTTTTAACAACAAGGGACCTCTGCATGACTCCAGCCCAAAACCAGAACGTGAATGAGAACTAGAACTGCCAAATCGGAATTCAGAACTAAAGAGTGCCATAGTACATTTTCTTCCAGAACTTATAATGCAGTGGGCTTCAGCCTTTCCAAATCCAGGACACCCAAGGATTTTCCTTCCATCTTTCCTTCAGATTTGCAACATGGGGCTCATTCCTAATGTTGTATCTTCTATAATATGATGTTACCTCCGATAGCCATCTACCTGTCCTCTCGCTGTGTGACCATTCTTCTTCAGACGCCTTCTCTCTTCAAAAGTTAGCTTTATACTACTTGTCTGACCCACCTTGTGGCAGGTTGTGATTGTATAGCTTGCTCTAGAGACAGCATCAGTTGAAGGCCATCATTCTAATTCAGCAAGGGTAGGTTTCCATCTGTGCAATGGATACAAATGCACTACAATGCCCATCCAGGCTGTATTGAACTAGCTGGGTATATCTTTTGATGGTGTCATCTCTACCTCCTCCTCCTCCCAAGGGGTTTTTTGAAGGGTGTGGACATACCACTCTGGGTGCTGGAGTGCTCTCTTCATCTTTTTATTGGTCCACCAGGGGGCTAACAGAAATAGGTGAGTGGTTATCCCTCCTCTCCAGGTTGATTTCACTCTTCTTCTTCCCTTCTCCTTTGCTGGGGCATCCTATAGAGGGGCTTAGGTGGAAACTTTCTGCTGGAAATAAAGCCCCATATAGAGTCTTCCAGGGTACCCAAGGCTCCACCCCACTTGTTCGCTCACTATGGTCCCAAGGTCCCTGGGCGGGATGGGCTCTGGGTCTCTAGGGGTGCTGCCTCTCCCTCACTCCCAAGTAGATGTGGGCCTGGGCTGGCTGCCTCCTCCCCCACTCCTCCCCCCACCCCGCCTGGGACTTACAGCAGGCTTCCCTTCCCAGACTTTTTTCCCATCCCTTCCCTTCCTCCCCTGCTGGGTCAAGTCTTCCTTGCCCTCACTTAGCTCCGCCTGTTCCTCCTCCTCCATGATCAGACTTCCCCACACCTCTTCTTTGTCTTACCCTCCTCCCAGATCCAGTGTCGAGCTTCCCTCTCAGTTTCCCTGCCTCCACTGCAGGTCTTGTCTCTGCCTCCGCCTCCATCTCTTTCTGTCTCCTTCTCCTCTTGCCTCTGCCTCGGTTCCTGCTGCAGGGAGCTTTTAAAGGGCTGGAACCAGCCTTAGCCCTTCTCGGCCAGATGCTGCCACTAGCCATTGCTCCACCACGCTCACTGGCTTCACTGGAGTGTGGCGGGGGGGCCGCCTGGGGGTGACGCGCGCACCCCTGCGCACATTACCTCCGTGACGCGCAACACCCTCCGGACGCTCCGAGGCCGGCCCAGGAGCCGGCCTCGGAGCGTCCGACCCCGTCGGCACTCCATGCAGCCCGTTAATACGGGTTTTTTTTTACAATTTTCGCGCATGCGCAGACCGTTTTGAGGGCAAAATGCCCTCAAAACGTCTCTGCACATGCGCGAAAATTGTAAAACCCATATTAACGGGCTGCTTGGGCCTTCTTTCAGAAGGCCCTGGAGCGCCGACGGGGTCGGACGCTCCGAGGCCGGCTCCCGGGCCGGCCTCGGAGCGTCCGGAGGGCAACGCGGGGGGGGGGGGAGCCGGGTTGCCCCCTGTGCTGCGAGCGTCACTAGGGTGACGCGCACCCCCCGCCCCAGGGTGATGCGCGTCCTAGTGATGCTACTGACCACGCTGCTGATTGGCGGGGCCGTGCCAATCCTGCTCACCAGCTTACCGCACCCATTCAGGGCTCCCAGATGTACATCTCCATCCAGAGCCATTAGTTATTCATCACTGGTAGTATTCATTACTACCATGCAGATAGTAATGAATACTACCTGTTATATGCCATTGGAATTAGACGGGGACTCTTGGGCTGCCTCATTCTGAATTCTGGGTGGTTGTGATTCTTTGAGACAGGGAAAATGTTTTGAACTAAGTGACTTATCTTGAAAGACAGTGTAGAAGTGGGAGAAATCAAACAAGGCACCTGCTGCATTTTAGGGCAGTGGTTAATTTTAAATATAGTCTGAAGGTTATCCAGGTACTATCCTGGATTAAGAAATATCAGTATTCAGATGTGCCCATTTTTCACAGCCACTACACTTTCTAAGGTCTTGGGCAAAGGTCTTTCCCAGCCATGTTACTTGAGATCTTGTAACTTGAGATGCTGGAGTTTGAACCTGGGACCTTGTGCACGCAAACCATTTTGCTCTGCCACTGAGCTAGAATTTCTCTCTACATGCCATGTGAGTTGCGATACAGTGAGGGCCAAACTAGAATTGGCTCTCTTGTCTCTATTTGTAAAAAGTAGTCACCTGGTGAAGGGGGGAGAGGCAAAATTCAAATTAGGGTTGCAATTTGGGAAGAAAGAGTTAATTTCCATGCAGGGGCAGCAAAGGTGACCTGCTGCCAATACCATGCACCCCACCTACTCTGTGTGGAAGGCAGCGAGCCTGCCTCCTACCCTCTTACCTTGCTGCTTGTGTGTGCTGTCTCTTTAAACAAAACAGGTAGCACAGAACATGCTAGGAACACTTCTAATGAGTAGGAAATGGATTGGAACAGCTCCTTCTGTGGAAGGCTTCAGGGAGGAGACAGCAGACTCAGCTCCCTGGTGCTCAGTGCTAGCCGCAACAGTTCCCTCATCTTTGGGCCACCCCTGCTTTCAAGGCACCACAGTATCCATTTTAAACACACTGGTGACGCGTCATCGCCCCGCCACCGTAATAGTCCTGATCTGGAGCCTCCGGATCAGGGCCATTCCGGTAGCGGGGCGGGTGGGACAATGATATGTCACCCCCACCCACCACCCCACTGGCGCAAGTCCAGCTATGCTACTGAAACACACAATCCAACCCACCCTCAGGTGCTTCTTAAAGAGATGATCTGATTATTCAACTCCATAATCTTGTCTAGTTTGGCCCTGACATAATAAACTTGTTCACAGTACATCTCTAACAGCGCAATCCTATCCAACTTACACCACCGGTGTAACCAGTGCTGCAGCAAGAATGGAAGGCCCCAGAATGGAAAGGGGATTTAAGTCCCCTTCAAAGGGGATTTGAATCCCCTTTCCGTTCTGGGACCTCCCGTTCTCGCTGTACCACTGGTTACATTGGTGGTGTAAATTGGATAGGATTGTGCTGTGAAACAGATTATTTCCTACAAATTATAGTCCCATTAATCCTGGAGCTCCTACAAGGCTTGATAAACCTCAAAGCAGAATTTGAAAAATAAAATCCTCCAAGATTTCTACATCCATCAGAGGCCACTGGAGATTCTGTTTGTGAAGAGTTGCAAATCTTGCCTTATGTAGAGCTAATTAATAGATGCACATACCTCTAAGTTAATTCAGCAGTTTTTATTTTTAAATATGGTGCTATAATGCCACGGTGCTGAAACTTGCATGGTGTCTATACGTACTGTACAGTAAGTAGATGTGTGTCTAATTTGCATCCATGCTGAAATTATACCTAAGCAAGGTGTTGCTGTGCAATGCCTATCATATTGCTTCTCAAGTGCTTTTCTAAAACTGCTTTAATTTGTAAAATGTGGAATGTTTTATAACTCCTTATCGGAATAAAAAGTATATCTACTGCTTTTATGTTGGAAGGAGTTATAATTGGATTTCTCTATGAAAGAAATGTTTTTGTTTGCATGAACAAGCAGCGACAGGATAGCCTCTTAAAATGCTACTACAAGGAAGCACATGTTCAGTTCTTGATAGGCTGCCTGGCAGCTTAGCCTATCCAATGAAGATGATGATCAAGGGCAGCTGTAACGCACAGCTGGGCAGCTGCTAGGTCTAGTGTCCCCAGTGACTTTCAATTTTAGTCTTTGTCAAGGGAATACTGTATCCAGTTCCTTCAAAAGCAGCTAGAAAACGTTGGAATATACATTTCTAAAGTCTGTTTGTATGCAGTTTTGTTTTTAACTTATCCACAAAGTTCTATAATGAATGTACCCCACGAGGTTAGTAAATAAATGCTTGTATCCTTAGGGGTGAAGGCCAGTGGGTGGCGCAGCGGGTTAAACCGCTGAACCATAAGCTGTCGATCGAAAGGTCGGCAGTTTGAATCCGCGACGGGGTGAGCTCTTGTTGCTTGGCCAGCTCCTGCCAACCTAGCAGTTCCAAAGCATGTCAATGCAAGTAGATAAATAGGTACCGCTTGCGGGAAGGTAAACAGCACTCCATGTTCCAGCTGCATGCTACACGCTGCGGCAAGGAGAGTCATGCCGGCCACATGACCACGGAGGCGTCTTCGGACAACACTGGCTCTTCGGCTTTGAAATGGAGATGAGCACCACACCCTAGAGTCGAACACGACTAGACTTAATTGTCAGGGGGATACCTTTACCTTTTTATCCTTAGGGGCACATGCAGAGGGTTTGGCATTATCTTGGTTAGGCAGAATCACAGCCATTAAGATGAATATTCTTCCCCTGGTTATATTTGTATTAGAAGACAGACCAGTACCTATTTTGGAGATGCACTTAAAAAAAACTGGCACAAAATAATTAAATTTGTATGAAACAACAGAAAAACCAGAACTGCCTTTTACTACATTGCATAAAGGATATGAGAAAAGTGGAGTGAATGTTGAGTGTTTTTTGGCTAAAGACACTTATCTGTTAGTTTAGAGGCAATCCTACTATACTGTGGTTATTTTTAGAGCAAGTTATTCCAAGATACCGCTAGCTGGTTTGCCATGGTATTGTACAGGCAAATACGAAAAAGATACAGCACCTGAAAAAATGATGCAATTCAATGCTTCTGTTTATTCTGTATTAAATGTTTAAGTACAAAAGGCTATTCTCTTATATTTCTTTTTTAACCTTTCGTTTATATTTCAAAATTCTAGCTGTCAGGACACATACATATATAGTATAGGTATAAAGTCATCAGTCTCCAAGATATATTATCAAGAGGAATATGTACCGTATTGTCCCGAGTATAAGACGCACCTGATTATAAGGCGCACCCTTAAAGTTTGGTGCTACTAAAAAAAATTAAATTAAATTAAATTGCAACAGCCTGATTATAAGACGCACCCCTAGTTTAAAAACTTAAATTAGGAGAAAAAAGTGAGTCTTATACTCAGACCAATACGATATATCTCTTGAAAAGTTAACTCAGATCTAGAACAAAATATGCCATTATGGTTCTAGTACTTCAGCTGAAACGTTTTGTTAAAGAGACACGTTTTCAGTAATAATTGTATATTACATTGACTCCTTTTGAACTGCTAATAAAGGAGAAAGGTAGGTCTAAGGAGCGACTCTCAAAATGTATCAAAATTTAAGGGAATTACAAGAGAAATTTGTAATCAACTTTAAAGCTAGCTAGGCAAAGAGGCTGAGTAACAGATATGGATGGCATAATATCCTGAGAACGGGTTCAGCCTCGTCGCCTTGCAACGATATTAGAGAAACGTCGTATACAAATCTGTATGAATGGTTTCTTACTTTAAGGAGGCTTTATAAAATATATCAAAGCAACTACTGTCCCATACGGATTTGATGTATGCATGATGGGGATGTGCAATGCTTAAAGCTTTTGGGAAACAACTTTTGGAAGAAGTTGAAGATATGATCAGATATGACTTGCCTTGAACTTTGCTGCATATATTTAGGATATTTGGAAGAGACAGTATTATCAAAGCATTATCAAATGGTGTGGCACTTATTGACTGCTGCTAACATTTTAATAGCAAAAGATGGAAAAATTCCAGAATACTGTACCCATAATGAGAGAATGGCATTAATAAGTCTTAGACTTTAGTAACAACAAGAAAACTCACAGAGTATGTGCATCTGTGGAGTACAAAGAGTGGAGGCTTTTGAAAAAAATGGTATTTGTATATAGAATACATGAATATCCATTTAATTAATATCAAGACTTATTAAATCTTTACTATGAATTAATAAGCATGTTTAATTTTTAAATTAAACATGTTAAAACACATGTATAATAATTAAAAAACATGTATAATAATGTTTTTAAACACTGCAAAACAAAACTGCATAGCATTGACCTTCAACAGATTGAAGCAACAGGAATTGAACAGTCCTTTACTAGTCACACAAGGTATGTTTGCGCAAGGTATGTTTAGATTCTGCCCCCTATGTTTTTAGATTCTGCCCCCACCCTGTGTGTGTTTTTTCTTTTAGAAAGAAAAAGGTTAAGCCCTTTCAAGGGAGCTTGCAATCCATAAAGCCCTGCCACAAGAATGCAATTTAAATCAATTTGATACTGTACTTCAGAATAAGTGGCTTGTGAACTACTCAAGACGAATCTTGAGGGTGGAACAACATGAAGGCCCTTCCTGGAGAGTGATGGTTTGGGGCGAGAGAAACAGCCAATGATGTCTGTCTTTTTGACAGATACTGTTCCTAGATGTACTGGGTGAGGCCGAGGAGTGCATTCGGAGCTTCAGCTATTTTACTGCTCACAAAATCAGCAGCATTTCTTGAGTTATTTGGCATTCTGTTTTCACTTTGCAGAAACCTGTTGACCAAGCTGAATAGAAAAGAGAGCAGATTCTGAAATAGTGTTTTGTTTTGCTCCGACTGGTTGTTCCCAGTGGTGGCGCAACCTGCACAATTACAAACACACACACACACACACACACACACACACACACACAGAGCAGCCACTTACCGCACTCCTTGCATGGTTTCTTCAATTGGAGAAGTGCAGAACAGAGAAGAAGCTGCCATTTGTAGCCCCAAGAGGAGCACAAGAACCTCCTAGTGTTAAGAAGAGCACACCTGCGAGAGAGAGAGCATGAAGGCAGCGCTCTTGCGAGGACACAGAAGGACTGACCTGGTGGCTTCACTCTGTGATTGAAAACTTGGGGAGGCGGCAGGGGGGCTAGCAAGGAAGGTGGTTCACTCCCATTGTTTCAGCTGGCCAAGGAAGTGCTTTTCCCACTATGCTGGTTGCCAGAGCAGATGAATGGGGAGGTTGGGTGTTCTGCCTTTTTTCATTATCAGCAATTTTGCTTTTCTTCCAGCTAAATCCTACGTGTGGTTACACTGAAGCAAGTTCTACTTTATTCCCTGTGCCTTCCTCACAGGTAAGCACGTAGCCTCAAGCCCTTCTCTTAGGGGCTGCCTTGTTTTCCTTTGAGCTGCCTCTGAGCCAGGGTAAATGTTGTTCCAGTTATTCCAGCTTACCTGCATCACAGGGTTCTTGCTGTGATTTGCTGCAGAAAGTGCTGTGGAGCCCATGAAAAATAAATGGTAATAAATCTTCTCACTGCTGATATGCAGGAGGAGTCTGGTCCAGGTCCTTTGACCATAGAGGTCTGACAGCAGTGACCAGCAGAAGCCCCCTGTGGCATATACCATTTCAGACTGAAGGGGTGGTGGTGATATAAATGTTTGAATCCTCCTATGCCACGCATCTCTACACATACAAACCTAATCAAGAGAAAGTTCTAGCCTTTACTCCTTTCCTTATGCATTCAAAAGTAGGATGTTGGAGAGATGTATGAGGGAGCATCCAAACAGTTTGTTCTCCAGTCTGAAAAATGACACAGCCTAGCAACATTGGGTCATATATATGTGTTTTGGGCATCTTTTGTAGCTGCTATGGCCTGCTGGCTGCCAGCTCTTTCCCTTAACTTCCATGAGCTTCAATCTCTTACTTAGAATACACACTGCCCCAGAAATTACCAGCCACAGGGCCCCTGAGAGGCAGTTTATCAGGGGGTACAAAGTTTCTCAAAGGGGGAGGGGAGCAATAGCTGGAAAAGTCTCCTGAACCCAGGTCTATCAAGCTTCCCGATGCGGTGCCCAGGTCTACTTGCCCGGTAGCCCTGGTCCAGACACTGTCTTTCACTCTCCATGATGAGGCCAACTGAGATCCCAGGAAATTTCTGGAGCCCATTCTTTGGCTCCTGGGCCCGGGTACAATTTACTCCCTTTTACCCCCCCCCCCCGGGCCCTGTGAGCCATGCTACCTTTGTTCTTTCACTGCCCAGGGAGAGGGGAAGGAACCGCCTTCAGATGTCTTCCTGACTTTTGCCAGCTTTCCAATGGAGGACTCCCATTCTGAGAAGCTTCCTGAATTAATGGTCAGCGTGGCATCCATAAGGAAAGTTAGGAATCATCATCAGCTGATCTTCTGAATACAAGAGAGCTGGCCAGCAATCATTCCTGATTGCTAACCTGTGACAATAGAAAAACAACAGTCTTAACAGAAGAGGCTTTGTAGCAGAAGCTGCAGCCCACCATCAGATGCATCAAGTACTATCCTCAGTTGGCAGATCTATACCTGAATAAAGGGGGATGGATGTAAACAGTTATATTTGCTGCAAGAGAGTAAACACGGCAGATTTTTTTTTTCTCCATTGCACTTCGTAAACAGTTCATTTTATTTTTAAAAATGTCTACCCTGCTATTTCTCCCAGAAGAGACTCAAAATAGCTCATCATGTGTATTTACATCCAACACCATCACCTTTGCTGTATAGAGCAATGGTGCAAGACGAGCTACAATTAATGGGGTTTTTTTTTTTATGTTGTCACAAGTTTCCTTTTTCCAGGTACAGGCTCAGGGCTTATCTGTTTAATGCAGCAGTGTGGGATGGAGATATGGGGTGGTGGCAACCACACTGCGCTGGTCACACAGGGACTTAATATCTTTCCTGCTCTTTTGTAATCAGTTTTCTTGTGTCTTCTCTTTCTCTGCTTATTGCAGGAATTGTGCTGCCATCTATTGTTCAAACCATATCTTGGGAATCCAAGGCCAACCTTCCCTTGAACGCATCTGTTTTGTCACTTTCCAGTCTATGTGTTCCAATAACTAAGGCAAAGCACAATGCAAGACAGGAAAAAACTAACTGCAGTTCCCCACCTGCCTTCTATCAGCTGGAGGTTGTTTATCTGCAAATGAATGAGTTGCAGATTCATTTAGAAGCCATAGCATTGTCACATGTGGATAGGGCCATTTTGGAGTGTGTTTAATTTATCTCAGCTGCTCCCTATCCTTAGCTGTCAAAAGTACTTCAACTTTACATGACCTCCTTGAAGATAGAAAAGAGCCTTGATCTATAGGCACAAGCATTATTTGTAAGATGGTAACTGCAGAATTTTCATATATTAAAGCCAATTAAATGAGAACAGCTAACATGAAGCAGTGCTATGTGGGATTGCGTCTATCAGACAAGAATGACAAGCCATGTGGTTGTTTTTCATGTAGATGGCAACTCAAGAATATACAGTATGTTACAGATGTGTGTGTCTCAGAATGCAGAATGGTTGAATGATAGAATAACTGTGATTTTGAAAAGAGCAAGGAAGGCTGCCGTACTGTGTGCAAAAGCCGTGTCTCTTGTCTCCCCTCCCTAATACAATACCTATCCTTTTATTTAAGGTAAAGGTGACCCCTGACAATTAAGTCCAGTCGTGTCCGACTCTAGGGTGTGGTGCTCATCCCCATTTCAAAGCCGAAGAGCCAGCGTTGTCCGAAGATGCCTCCGTGATCATGTGGCCGGCGTGACTCTCCTTGCTGCAGCATGTAGCATGCAGCTGGAGCACGGAGCGCAGTTTACCTTCCCGCAAGCGGTACCTATTTATCTACTCACATTAACATGCTTTGGAACTACTAGGTTGGCAGGAGCTGGCCAAGCAACGAGAGCTCACCCCGTCACGGATTCGAACTGCCGACCTTTCGATCGACAGCTCATGGTACAGCAGTTTAACCCACTGCGCCACCCGCTGGCCTTTTATTTAGCTAGCTTATTATGCTCTCCACCTCCTACTTGCCCTCTTTCCATTCCTTTCCTACCACACTTCAGATATTGCCACCAGAATGATTGTGCATTGTTTGCATAATGTTCCCAAACTGTACAGTTTTTGTCTTTGCTGAAAGGGTGGGGGGAGGAGTTGGCACATAGCCTTATAATCAGAACAAGGAGTACTCTCGTCTTGCTCAGAGATTTGATGAAGCTGCTGGTTTGCATGCAGTGCAGAATGGCCCTATATGTGAGTAAAACTAGAGTGGGTCTTCTAAAAGTGGTACTATTTCCAAGTGCCTGGGAAAGAGGTCGAGTTTCCTTGAACCTGCTCGCCACTTTGATTCCTAGGTTAACAACCCTACACCCTGCAACACCCTACCACCATGTCTGAGTCTGCCCATGCATGGCTCTTGACAGAGAACTGAGTTGCCTACACATAACCATGATATATCAATTGCACAAGTCATTGGACACAAATGACTATCAGCGCAATCTTGACTAGGATCTGGCCGGTGGCCCATGGCCGCCCGCCAGATCCTGTGCACCAGCAGCCAGCGTGGCTGCTAGGTGGGAGGTCTACTTGGGTCTGAAGCTCGTCTCCTTCCCCAAGTGTAACCAGCGTCAGGCCCTATCAGCCTCCTCAGATTTCTGCCAGCTATTTTGCTGGCGGAAGTAGAGGAGGCCATGAAAGGCCCCGGCGCCCAGCGGGGGTCAGGATACGGCCAAAGGCCATCCCCCACCCCCTCCCGGGCTGCCTGGGCCAATGGCCATCCTTCCCCCACCCAGCAATCCGCCGTTCCCCACCTGCTGGATCCTTACCTGTCAGGTCCGGTGGCGGCCGGCCACCCCCCCCCCCCCCCCGTCGTCAGAGCAGGGGAGGCTGGCTGCTCCGCAGGCCTTCCCTGCTCAAAAGTAGTCGTGAATGTGCTTTACGGCACATTCACGACTGCTTCCAGTGCCGGAACGCTTGTTCCAGTGCCACAGTTTTAGTATGGATTGGGCTGTATATCAAGCCCAAGAGAAGGTAGAGTTGATTGTTTCCATTTGAAAAAATCTGTTTTCAGCATCTACTGCTGTACTGGTATGTAAGAACTGATAGCAATCTAGCTGAGCACTAGAAACTAAACAATACTCCAGTCCTGAGTAAGTTTTGTAGACGAAGTCCAATTGATTTCAATGAAACCAGCTTTGCAGAGATATGTAACAGGATCTAGCTATTAAAAATTCTGAGCTCATTATCTGAAGGAGGGGAAACTCATTATGTTTAAACAGCAAGTGCACAAATCTTAAAATGGGTTCCTCAGGACCCTAGCAGTAAGTGCGTGGTTTGCTTGACCTTTAAAAAGTGAGAGCTTCTCCAAGATTTACAGATATACTGTACACACAGTACTTTGGTAAAGAAGAGGCAGTGAAGAGTAAGCCCTTACATTAAGTGTATTCTTGGTGCTTATTATTATTATTATTAACAGTATTTATATAGAGTGATATGCAAATTTTCATGGCTTGCTACAATAGACAATGAAAAATTCTTATGGGATTTCCAGCCATGTATAATTCTTAACTGAAGAAATAAAGTTAAATAAAGTTTTCTTTAAAAATAGAGAAATAAAGTCTTTCTTTATTTCTTCAGTTAAGAATTATACATGGCTGGAAATCCCATAAGAATTTTTCATTGTCTATATTATTTATATACCGCTTTTCAACAAAAAGTTCACAAAGCGGTCTACAGCCAAAATCAAATGATTAAATGGCTCCCTGTCCCAAAAGGGCTCACAATCTAAAAAAATTTACACAAAGCATTATCAGGAGAATCAAGGCAATAAGAGAGTTTGCTAGCTGGTTGGCATATCAATTAATTTGGATCTTCGGGGTATCCTTTTAAGAGCTATAGATGCAGGCAGGACTTAGCAACAAGAATAGAAATGAGGAAGTAGATGTTGCACTTAGGTTGTTGAGGATCTGTGTATTTTGTTGCCCAGAAAAAGCTATTTAATTTTCTAAGTTTGTGATAATTTTTGCACAGTGAAACTTGGAGCAGCAAAACTATTTTTGTGTTCTCATAGCATAACTCAGTTGCTTGAGTCCTCTGTTCTGCAGGGTACATTGTGGATCTCATGAGATGAACCACAGCATGGCTAACATTTTGATAGTTAATCCTGCTTGCTCCTGAGAATTGCACTTATTTAAAGAATTTGTATCCCGCCTTTCTCCCAGCAAGGGCACTCAAGGCGGCTTACAACATTAAAACAAACATGTACATTAAAATAATTAAAAACACATAATTAAAGAGAGCCTTTTCTGGTGTGGCACCCATGCTCAGCACATCCTATTCATGCCACAAGAAAGGCTACTTTAAAAATCAAGCGGGGTGTGTATTGCCACAGGGATACAAAGGCAATGAACACATCCATGGTTGAAAATGAACTTCAGTTTTCTGTCATTGCCATTTTGTTGTTGTTTCTTGCTTTTATTCCATTTTCATTGTCTTAATTTTGAATTACAAACCACCCTCCTTGTGGAAAGTAAGGTAGGAAAGTGAGCTAAGAAAGTGAGGTAGAAGGTAGAAATGCTTTAACAGATACACGCAATTCCTTTTAAAGCTATCCAGGCTAGTGGCCATCAGCACTTCTTGTAGTAGTGAGTGCCACCAATTAAGGAAACCGCGCTCTGTGTTCCAGCCGCATGCTACGCGCTGCAGCAAGGAGAGTCACGCCGGCCCCATGACCACGGAGACGTCTTTGGACAATGCTGGCTCTTCGGCTTTGAAATGGGGATGAGCACCACATCCTAGAATCGGACATGACTGGACTTAATTGTCAGGGGTCACCTTTAGTCTTTATGTGAAGAGCACTACATTAGCAAAAGTATCCAAGAAGTGCTCTTAGTTTGGATGCTCTCCTATCTTTTCATTAGCAGATAAGTCTCCATTTTCCAGTACAAATATTGCCATTAGCTTGTTGCCATCTTTTCCTTTTCTGATCCTTTTTTCCCCTTGAATGACGTTTAGCACATTTCCCTTCTTTCCCCATTCCTTTTCACCACAACTTCTGTTTTACACATGGCTGTAAACCTGGAAGACCTGTTTCTTCATTTCTGTAGGATACCATACCAGTACTATACTAGGTAATGATTGGCCTTTAACAGAGCAATCAATTGTTAGTATTCCAACTGTAAAAACTGCAGACTGAACCTCAAATTACAGCAGCATTTGTAATCTAATCCTTAGACTGAAACAGACTCAATTAAAACAAAAGAAAGATTTGGGTACTCGGATGCAGAATACTTCACAGAGCTCAAAAAAAACACTCCATCAAATACTCTTGTTGAAAAGTAGAAGGCATTTCCTTACAAATTTATTTTCTGAAATGGGAAAAAACATTTAGAAGTGCTACAGTGGTTATTTTAATCCTCAATTGACCATTCCATTGTCCCTTTAGTCTCTTCAAACCCAATTCACACAGCTTTAGAAGATGACCTTGAGATGTCAAACCAAGGCAACTGCACTCTTATGGAAACTGGAGTTTCAAGACATCTACTTAATTTCCAAACATACAGAATAGTTTGGGTCAGGGTTGAATTTGACGAAAATCCCTTTTTTTAAATATAGTACAGTGCAAAGATCACATCCAGCAGAGCTAACTGCTTAGCCTTCTTCTTAGTAAAAGAAAAAAAAAATCCGGTTCTAATACTAGCCTAACCCAACATGAAGAAACAAGGGCTTAGTTAGAACTCTTCTTCAGCATTTTTGCAGCGTGAGTGCTTCAGCTGTAGCAGCCTCTCCACTGTTCCAGCCACTGTGCATTCACCATGAACCTTGTTGTCTCTGGTGCGGATGTTAACTGTTCCACTAGCCTTCTCTTTTTCACCAACAACTGCAAGAGAAAACAAGATACATAGGGTTTGCGACTATTAACCACCCAACCAGTTATACTGCTTACTACTCAAGAACCAGTACCTGAATGTATGATACCACTGTACTCAGTGTTAGGAATTTGGAGCATCTAGAGTACTCTGTAGTGTTTTAGACAACAGAGGTTAAGGATGCTGACAAATTGGAAAGGTTTCAGAAGGGAAGCACATGGTTGACGGAGAATCTAACAGGGCAATTCATCCGAGGAAGGAATGGGGCACTATTATCCTGAAGAAACAAAGATAAAAGGATATGTGCTGACTGTTTTCAATTTAAAAAAATGTATACACATCAGAAAGATTACAGGAGAACAGATTTATGTTGACTCCCATTAACTACTATCAGCAGTTCAGCATTGGAATAAGTTGTTCAATGGGACGGCCATCTTTCTTGGGCACTTTCTGCAAGAACATCTGAGCAAGCATGCAACTGTGATGCTTTAGGTATATAGACCATAGAGCAGGATAATGAATTAGGACACCAGTGTTCCAACCAGTTACATGTTCTTGCCTCTGCATTCTAGTGTGCTGTTAGATGTGCTGAAGTCACATTGGGGGAAAAAAAATCAATGGATCCAAAGAAATCAATGGGACAAACATACACAAATCACAGGCCGCAATGCAGCTTTGTTAGTGAAGGGACTCACTGCTAGGACTCAGTTTTCAATGTTGCTTCTCACATCATTTGCATTTAGTAGAGGACTGTTAAACATGTCCAATATGGAGTCTCTCTCTCTCTCTCTCTCTCTCTCATTCTTCCTTTTCCTAACAGATGCAAGTGGCAGCAGGGGAAAAAGGAGGCAACCCCTGCTAGCATTTGGATGGGGAAAGTGGCGAGTGCTACATGCATGCACCGGTTACATTTGACATGGTCTGCATAAATTTAGCATTCAAATAGGTGCACCCAAGTAGAAGATACACGTGAAATGCAATTTCAACAGAAATAACGATACAACCTGACACTAATATCGAATATATAGAATTGACAAGGAAATCAAGTAGATTACCAAGAATAATATGACATGACACCTGTCCCTGAGCTTCTCTGTCCTGCCACAGGTGGAGGCCTGGGCCAATTTATTAGTTTCTTGTTCTTATGGTGTAGTGGAAGATGGAAAGCACTGGGCACAGTGCCTAGCAAAGGGTACAACCCTGCAGCCCCCATTATACCCTCTGAACTGAGGCTGAACTGGAACAGTGGTTGCTGCCTCCACCCATAGCCAGGGAGATCCAGACAGAAGGAGGACAACTTTGGGCAAGCCTCCCAGTACAGCAGAGAATCCCAAAATCCAGGAGTTCTCTTAAATTAGACAGTGGTGGAAAATAAGCGTGATGGGGCAACTAACTCCCAAGTGAACCTGACCTGGCAGGTAAACAAAAAAACCAAAAGGGTTAAAAGATACAGAAGATGGAAGGGGAAATAAAAGGATAAAACATAAGGCACAGGTAGAAAAGAAGCAACTATGCCAGGGTAGTTGTGGGTGGGATGTGACAGCACGGAAGTTAAAGAGGCAAGTTGAAACAAAGCACTAATGCAACTTGCTGGGTCCCTTCCTCAAGTACCCACTCTAGTCTAGAATCTTGGCGCTTAAACCCACACTGAGCTGGGCAACCCTCTGTATTGGTGCCCCTTTCTTATGTATCTTCTGTAACAATGTACTCCATGATTTTACCTGTAATAATGAAATGTATATAAGCTTTTGTATTGATTGTATTGTATATGTTACACATTGTGCCCTGCATTCTGTGTCCTTGGCTAGCTGAGTAAAAGATCTTCCTTTTTTTCCAACGTTGGTCTATTTTGAGCTCTGTTTTGGCGCCTCCGCAAAGCGCGGATCTCTTCCTCTTTCTCTCCTCCTTTTTTTGGGTACCTTCTCCATCTTTGGAGTCTGGTGTCTGCTCACCGAATCAAACGAGCTGAAATCACTAGCACCCTTGGGTGCTCACAACAGCTCACAACATCCAATACAGCAGATAAGAGACCAGGGCAAATGCACACGGTGGTGGTAGTGGTGGAGGTGGGGGTCCTTCCTTTGCTTTGGATAACCCTCTGGGTGTTACCAGTGGTGTCAGTAGGGCGCGCGATGCCCCAGGGCGGGGCACGTGCGTCACCCAAGTGACACCTCCCCCAGATACACCCCCTTTTATAAACCTTCGGAGTGGCCATTAGTCCGCACCGCGATTTGGGGGGGTGCCCAACGGGCCACTGCCTCGGGCGCCCCCTTAATCGTTGCAGCCGGCTTGGGGACGTCTTCCCCGGCCGGCTGTCCTGGGCCTTCTGAGGCCTTCCTTTTCCCTCAGGGACAGTCTCCACATGCACAAAAAACGTTATAAATAACGTTCGGCGCAGCGGGCCTTCCTCAGAAGGCCCTGGCGTGTCGGCCGGGGAAGACATGTCCGGAGCCGGCTCCGGGGAAGTCTTCAGATGCAAAGCGTGCAGGGGAGGCGACACGTGTCACCTCCCCCGCGCGCGTCACCCCATAGCGGTCCGCTAAGGTCGCTTCACCATAGCGACGCCACTGGGTGTTACCTTGATTTACCTGTGGGATTAGATAGCGAGAGAAGTCACCTGAACCCCTTGACTTTCCTGCTCTTTGGACACAAATTGGCTTTTATGGTCCAATGAGCTGGCTCAAAGCTCTTTGTTTATTGGTTAATTCAGGACAAAGGGGAAGGTCATTAACTACTACCGAACAATGGCTACTTCTCTGAAATGATACAGCAGCCCTTTTCAACAGCTCCATCGCAGAAGCTTCCCTAGGAGCCAGAAAGGTCAGAAATAGATTGGGGGGGAGGGGGGACTGGAAATTTAACATGTATGGGCAAATGTGCCAAAGGTTTTTCTCCAGAGGTGGCATTGACATAAAGCAGAGCAACAGCATCTGGACTAATGAGGCAGCACAGGCATGCTGCAACTGGAGTTGCTCTCTGCAGATTGAAAGGCTGACAAAAACCTTGTATCTGACCAAGCACGGAAAAGCGCTTTAAAAAGTGCATTACCCAAAAGGAGAGAGTGAATTGCAAATGGTTTCATTTTTACCCAAAATGAAGTTATACTGTGCGAGCTGAGCATTTCTTATCTTCTTGTTCAGTGTGCAGCCAGGGTCCACATCAACCTCAGTCATTAACCCAGCAACATGGAACTGCCGTTTCACCTTGGAAAACATCAAAAGTGACCGTGTTTAGGCTATGCTTGGGCTAAATCTGTGGAGAAATACTCAAATTTTGCAGTGAGGCTAGAGGAGGAATATCTTTTCAATACTGTTCCACAAGGGTAAGTTTTAAGAAGCCACGTATATTGTGCAACCAAGTCAACATTCACAAGTTTGGCACTATGAAGATATTTTGTAGAAATCCTAAATGGATGCAAAGAGAATCAGAATTTTTCATGGATTAGCTATACAAGCATTTTCAGGAAAATGTTATGGTTTGTTTAGAAGTACTTGCACATACTGAGATAACTGCACAATGCTTCCCACAAGATTGTCAAGGGTGGTGGATCTCACCCTTGTCAGCAACACAGAAGGGAAAAATATTAAGCAAGCAGCAGCTGGAGTAATCTTAAATTAAAATACACCAACTCACACAGTTTATGGGGCCACACGATTTAGCCTACATTTAAATTTGTTAACCTTGCACTGTCCCTGACAGCTGCTGAGTACAGCAAAAGCCAATGCCTCTACAACAGAAATACCGTATTTCTTCTATTCTAAGACGCACCTTTTTCCCAGATAAGCATCTCTAAAAATGGGGTGTGTCTTAGAATTGATGGCCTCCTTTTTTGTGGGTTTTTTCTCTGCATTTTAACTCGCCATTTTGACCCCTCTGTTCAGCGGCGCTCTCCTATGGCTGCTAGCCTGATCCACTCTCTTCCTGAACTTGAGAGCTCACCCCAGCATGCCCCCTGCTGCAGCTGACGAATCAGAGAAGATCACACTCGTCAGTGAGGGCTGGCAAAGCGTGCTGGGGAGAGTTCCTCTGCTTGAAGTGTCTGCTCCGCGCTCCTATTGACAATTAAAGCCTGCATGCCTTTCCTGCAAAGATGATCAAAGCCTGCAATGCCTTTCCTATCGTCAGCTGGAATGCGAGGCAGGCGCTTCAGCGACAAACTCTCCCTAGGACTAGGAACCTCTTCCTAAAAGGGGGAGGGATGCTACTTCTGCTGCCGCCCCCACTCCTACCGACTTGCGCCCAGCCTGGAAAGCGCCCTGGCTCTTCACCCCCGTGAGTGTGCGTGCCCCCAGTCCCCCCTCCGCCTTCCACCAGCTGCTGCCAGCTCTCGCCAGCCTTTGTAGCCTCCAGTCCTTAGTACTTGTCAGCAAAGGCGTGCGGGGCGTACTGAGGAGAGTTGTCTGCCTGCCCCGCACCCCAGCTGACGAATGAAGGTGCTTGCCAAGTGGATGTGCCAATGAGGATCCAAATTTACCGCGCCACTTTCGCCCCCTCTGCTGAGTGGCGCTGCAGCTGAAGATCCTCACGCTCGAGCAGAGTCTGAGGGAAAGACACGCAGGAGCCTGCTTTGCTCCTGCATGTCTTTCCCTCAGACTCTGCTCGAGTGTGAGGATCATCAGCTGCAGCGCCACTCAGCAGAGGGGGCAAAATGGTGTGGTAAAAATCAGATCGGCGAAATGGAGCAGCAGGCAAGCTGGGGAAAGAGCAGACAAATTGAAGGAAGGAGGTGCGTCTTGCAATCAATGGTTTTTGTTTTTTTCTGCTGGTGTTCCTGAAATTAAGATGCGCCTTAGAATCGATGGCGCCTTAGACTCGAAGAAATACGGTACTTTCCAGCAGATTCCTACTCATTGGATAACTACATGTCAGTCAAAAGTGAGCCTATTTACAATTTCAAATACGCTCAGCATATACTTTAAATAAGGCTTAAGCAAACCAAATGTTAAGTGGCTTAACCATAACTCATACAAAACTACAATGATACATACAATGGAATAACCCACAATAGCCATGAGCAAGGCACATTTGTTGCAATGCCACTTTTCTTGGTCTCTAAGATTTCTATCAAATATTAAGGCTAGGATTAAAAAAAATGAAATAGTTCCATGCATTGAAGGGACTTTTGTTTCTATAACAGTACACCCATTCATGCCACAAGAAAGGCTACTTTAAAAATCAAGCAAGGGTGTATTACCACAAGGCAATGGTTCTTTTGGGATACAAAGGCAATGAACATATCAGTGGTTGAAGAAGAACTTCTATTTATTAAAGCAAGATATGAGCCACTTCCAAGTTATCAAAGCAAGCTATCAATAGAGTACAATTGCCATGGACATCCCTTTCCCCAGGAAGGGACAGACTCCCACAGCCAATAGGGTGTGTAACACCTCTCCTATAGCGCAGGCTGACACTGAGATGTCTACTCGATGAGCGTCTCGGTGGGTTAAAATATCTTAAGGCTATGTGCCTACCTACTGTCACAAGCAAAATGGTGTTCTACATTACATGTGCTTCCCACTCCCAGGTGTTCTCACCTTGGACTGGTGCCCAATGCATTCCAAGATAGGATAAACAGCGAGGGAGGATAAACAGCGAGGGAGGCATCGCCTTGATAAGCAGTGGCCGCTAACTGGTGCCAATATGCTAAGTAAGCATGAACTTAGCAATTCTACTTAGAGACACAATCATACTAACCAAGCCTCGGAAAAACAGACTGGCCATCGGGAAGAACAGGGGACACCACTACCTCCTTGAGATACAATAGTCTTTTGCAATATGCCACTACAGGGAGTTGCAAAAGTAGATTGTGAGATATGTGCAAGTGCATCTGCCCAATGTGGATCTTTGCATCCTTGCCTAAGTGTGCAGGACTGACCAACACCAAACAGTGTCACACATCACTTAGGGCCCAATCCTATTCAATGTTCCAGTGCCAATGCAGCCCCAAGGTAAGGGAACAAAGGAGGCCTCCGTGACTATCCCCGCAACACAGAATGCAGCTCATGCCCCGCTGACAGGGTTGCATCAGTACTGGAAAGTTGGATAGGATTGGGCCCTTAGTTGCTAGCGCTTTGGCTCTTAGGATTTGGCTGTATATTTGAGATTAACACACACACAAAAATAAATCTCTACCTTTTGTGCATATTCATCACATGTTGGTCCAACTGGTACCACCATCACCTGTCGAGGAGACAACCAGAGAGGCCTTGTGCAGGAAACAAAAATGGGAGTATTAAACAGGATGTTTTCGCGAAAACCGGAAGTGGCCGAAAATGGCCGTTTTTTTGAAGAAATGAAGATCGGGGAGGCCTGCGCGAGCCTCTGCAGGCCTCCCCGAAGCCCTGGTAAGTGTCTTTACATTATTATTTTTATTTTTATTAAAAAAAAACATGTTATCCCTATTTTTTGCTCCATTGATGCGTCCTATGGAGCAAAAAAATACGGTATACCAAACACACAAGAATAAAATAATTCAATGCATATAAACATAGTCAAGACAACACAGATACAGGAAAAATCACCTCTCCAACAAAAGACCCTATCCAAAGACACTCTCCCACCTTAGGTGTCCCTCCTGTTTCTATCACGTTTAGGTCACTCTCACTGCCTCTCTAGGGAACCAGAGGGCTGCGTGGGGTGCTCAGCATAGTAACAGGCTCATCATATGACCAGAAGCGAGCATCAGGTAGAGTCACCATACAATTACATGTGGTTAAAGACAGTTTTCACAGAGCTGGCTGTATACTTCACCCAATGCCTTTTTTTTTTTCTCTAACACAATAAGAAACAGGCAGAACATGCCTACAACATGCAGGGTGTCTGCCTATTCCTTGCTGTTGAGTCAAAAACCATAAGGACGCGCTGGGAAATTAGGCAAAAACAGAAACAAACTTATTAAATACCATTTGCCTCCATAGTTTTCCGTCAGGATAGCAATCATCCTCTCCACAGATCCCAAGATGGCACGGTGTACAATCACTGGTCTTTTCTTGTCATTGCCGTCATGACTAGAAGATATCACATTTTTGTTTTAAAACATTCTCGAAGCAAGGAATCACTTCAATACAAGAAGGCATATAGTGTCCTTACCTCACGTATGTCAGGTCAAATCTTATGGGGAGCTGGAAATCTAACTGGATAGTAGCACACTGGTGGTACCGACCAATAGCATCTTTGATATGAATGTCAATCTGGAGGGACAGAGAGGTAGGCAAGAAATTAGAGGAGGGGTAGAAATGTTAGACAGAATCATTGAAGATTTTTTTAGGCTCAGAAACAGTACTTTAAACTTAAAGCAAAGCCCATTTTTACCAGCCCATCATTCCAAGGCAGCCAGGCTCCTTCCTTGGAGTAATCCTGCCCACTATTCCCTATGAGCTGTAGGGGCATGCAGCTCGAAGCCCTGGGAAGCCAAACTCCATGCAGCTTGGAGCTTGGCATTCCCGGAAGTCCAGAAATGACATGCAATGTCATCACTGTGCATTCAAAAATGGGGCCAAGCTGCCACGCAGCAACCTAAGTGGTATGGACCCATTAGAGGGAAAATTGCTCCCACCCATCATAATGCTGACCTAGATTTTTTTTTTTATGGCAGCTGCATGTACAGCTCTGTCTTCCAGCCTTCAGTGTGTCACAGGTACAGTCACCATAGCTTTTTGCTAAGTTTCCTAGCAGCAGAGAAACAGTGCCGTGCCATGGTGACTGCATCTCCTTTTACTCTGGAAGACCAACATCTGCCATAAAATCATTACATTTCTTGAACTTGGATTCAAACAACTAGGACTCCCTGATCCGGCACTCAAATAGCAACTACAAATGTCTGTGCTATGACACGGGAATAGATTCCCATGCATAATTTCACCATAACAAGTCCCGTCCCCATCCATCCATCCGTCCCATCCCCCCCCCCCCCAGAAATAGGAAGAAGGGAGGCAACTTCTTCAAATTCACTAACCTTTGGCCCATAGAAAGCGCCGTCCCCAGGGTTCAATTCCCATTTCTCACCAAATTCATTCAGGCTATTTTCAAGTTGCTAGAGCAAAAAGGCAGAGGTTAGTAGTTAACTTTGCTTGGCAAATTAACAATGCAATCTGACTTAACTTTTGTTCCGGTTTAACCAGCAGCGCAGCGAGAACGGGAGGCCCCAGAACAGAAAAGGTATTCAAATCCCCTTTGAATTCCTCTTTTGGAGGGGATTTGAATACCTTTTCCGTTCTAGGGCCTCCCGTTCTCGCTGCGCCGCTGGTTAAACTGGCACAGAAGTCGGATTGCGCTGTAAATCGATTTATTATTTTCTCTTCCCTGCAACGTAGCACAAACATTAAACAGCTACAGCGACATCACATTTACTACCTGATTTTTTTTCTGAATTTATTACCTGAATTTTCTAGCATACCTTATCCTTGCAATTACTTAAGGAGACCTAGAACCACCATTCAATATGCATGTTTAACTGAATAAGTGAGATCATAGCTTTAAGGCATTTTTACCCAAGGGTGTGTATACGTATCTGGAATTAAATGCGTACACCTGTGGGCTGGGAGAAATTAGTAAACTGTTCTTTTAGTTCATCAGGTTAAGTACAAAGGTCAGCTAATCAACATAACATCTTGAAAATGTGCCCTTAAGTACAAATCCGAAAGCCACTTAAAGTATAATCTTATGCAAATTTCCTCAGAAGCAAATTCAATTTCGTTCAATGGATCTTACTCCCAGGTAAGTGTGCACAAGATTATCCTGCCAGTCCTAAGTACACCCAACTGAAATTAGTCCATTTTCCTTACTCCCACCAACAGTCCCACTAATGTTAGACTGTCCCAATTTTGCTTAGCAATCATTTTCTCTATGCAAAGAAGACAATCCCTATGGAACGCAAAGAACAGGATGTGGCTATTAGATTTTCATTGGACACTCATCCACAAAACCAATAGAAAACTTGAGCAGAATTGCTAATGTTAAATTAGTGCTACTGCTGCTGCTGCTTCTTTTTTACAACAGCTCCAGGTAATGAAGTGACCAATTACCTTTTCAGCTTGATTCCACACTTCAATATCTCCAAGGTACTTTTCAGGACGGGTGGAGAGATGAAGTTTGAAGGTGAAGCCAAACACATCATATACAGTACGCAAGAACTCCAGACAGCTCTTTATTTCTCCTTCAATCTTTACAAGGAACAAAAAATAGGTACAGTCACAACAAGTGCATTTTTAGGATGCTGTTCCCCCCTCCCTCCAGCTGTGGATTGTCTTGTACCTGCTCCATAGCACAGAATATGTGAGCATCATCCTGCTGGAACCGCCGCACTCTGGTGAGCCCTGTAAGTGTCCCCGACAGCTCATTACGATGGAGAACTCCAAAGTCAGCCAGTCGCAGTGGCAGCTCCCGCCAGGATCTTGGCCGGTGATCAAACATAAGGCTGAAGAAAATAAGCAAATGTCTTAACAAGTGAAGTTTTGGGAACCAACGGCAGCAGTGGTGAAGTAACAGGTCTTTCCTGGGTACCATATGAAGGCTTTGAGAGTGAAGCCTATCCATACTGGAGCTCAGGTCACCCAGCAGAGTGGGATGGCTGGGATGGCTGATTAATAATAATAAATATTCACTACACTTTTGCAGTTCTTCCTTTGTAGTGTAAATTTAAACAAATTCTGCACACGTATTTTAAACCTTTCAATAGTGATGAATAACCACCACACACAAAATTCAACCGGGGGTGGGGAACCAACCCATTTAGAAGCTGATCCCAATTAGACACCACGTCCATACCAGTGTCCAGGACAATTCATTGGCTTCAGAGCAAAGATCTCTTTCTCAACCTCAAAGGAAAACATGCAGTCACTGTAATGTTGCCAGTGCCCCGAGGTCATCCAGAGCTTGCTGTTGTAGATATTTGGAGACACAACTTCCTGGAATCCTCGCTTTCGATATTCACTCTGAAAAAGAAAGTCTCGGATATCAAAGAGATCAGGTACTCTCAAACCGCCCTGTATTGCAAGGAAAATGAGCAAAACACTCTTCTCATAACTACTGCCTCACATTTACTATGGTAACTCAACAGCCTGGGTCTAGTAAACTGAAACCGCCCCCATTATTGCAACAAATAGTAAGAGAGGCGTGTGTGGCTAGAGAAAGTGTGTGTTCTACTGATACAGCAAAAGAGATAAGCAAGAGTTAGCAAGCCAGCGTGTAATTCATCTGTGGAATTCCTTGCCACAGGATGTGGTGATCGCACCTGGCCTAGATGCCTTTAAAAGGGGTTTGGATAGATTCATGGAGGAAAAGACCATCACAGGTTACAAGCCATAAGCAACCTCCTGGCTTTAGAAGTAGGTTTTCTCTGTGCCAGGTGCAGGGGAGTGACAACAGGAAATCTTGTTGGCTGTATGCTCTCGGAGGCATCTGGTGGGGCCACTGTGAGATACAGGAAGCTGGACTAGATGGGCCTTTGGCCTGATCCAGCAAGGCTCTTCTTATGTTAAGCCACTAGCTCAACACCACTTTCAGTAGGGCCAAGCATAATATCAATATCAATATATGCCCATGTGCCATTAGTTGTAAAGGATGCTGAGGTTGGCTGCTCACCCACCAACTATCAACTGTTGCCCAGCTGGGGCTCAATAATCCTAGCTTTTGTAAGCTTGGGAAGACAGCAAAAGGAGGCAACTCATCAAGACCTCACTGGGTCACTGTAGACGGCTAGTGCAGGGGTTCTCAACCTTTGAAGGCCTGGGTACCCCCTATCACGGTCCAATGTACCCCCTGCTAATTAACTGCTAATTAACTGAATTAATTAGCTAATTAATCATTTAAAATAAAGAAGTATTAAAACGTTAAATGTGAAAAATGTCTTATTTAACTGTGTGTGCGCGCAGAGCAGTTTGAATTTAAAAATTCAACACTAGCCGACACTCAGCTGATCCAGGGATTTAAGGATCAGTCTCTCGCATACCCCCGCCAGTAGGAGGCCGAGCTAGGAGCTTGGGGGCGGGGCAATTTTTTAAAAAAATAAAATAAACCTCTGGTCTCCAACAATCAGTTGATTTTAGCTGATAAGGGGAAGCCTCTTGCGTATCCCCACCTTATGGTCTGCATACCCCTAGGGGTACCTATGCCACAGGTTGAGAACCCCTGGGCTAGTGGGTTGTGGATCACCCCGCAACTCATAAAGACTTATTTCTAGAAATGTGTGTCAGTGAATCCGCACTAACCCGTAGCAACCCATCTAAGGGCGGAATATGGAGCCAACGCATTACTGCAGCAGCAGCAGCAGCAGCAGCATGTCCATACCTCCAAAGGAGCATGACCCAGCCATGGATGCAACAGCTGCAGTGTGCACTCCTAAGGAGTTCAAATAGGGCTGTCAACAAGTATGAAATGATCCCGTGTCTAGACTTACCCTGATAAACTCGATCAGTGTATTATAGATGTAAGCTCCGTTTGGCAAGAAAAAACAGCTACCAGGACTGAGTTCATGGAAGAAAAATAGTTCTTGATCCTGTGGGGGAGGGGAGAAACACAACAGCTGCCACCTTGACTTGCATCATAATTTGCTTTCAAGCTTCCCACTCAATACTACCTTAGAATGTAGTTCTTGGGATACAAAATGAGTAAGAATGAAACTTCTCGTCCGTTTGGAAGCTTTTATTGCATCTGATGATGTTCATGGCTCATGAACGAAACGTCATGCGTTGTTTTAAACTGTTTTATTGCATTTTTGAAAAGACTTTTGAAGTATTTTAATTGCACTTGGTTTGCATTTTAAACAAGACTTTTAAAGCTTTTTTTAAAGGTTTTAATCACATTTTAACCACATAGTGTTTTTATGACCATAATCCTGTTGAAGATGCCTCGTTCTATGTACATTATTGCTGGTCATAACAGTTTTCGTTCAATTGAAATAAGAATGGTTTTATCAGGGGTCGAACTGCAGAGCCTGTAGTGCAGTCTTTTCAAACTCATACAAGCTTCCCCAAGAAAGCACAAATAGTCTCCAGGAGAAGCATGACAAGTGGCAGAGAATAAAGAGACAGGAAAAACGTTCTAATCTAGCCCATGCGTCATGGAGAAAAGTTCAAAGCAATCAAGGATGAACGATATGCACCTCGTTAAAAAAAGCAGGCATTACATGTATTCTTTCTTTCTCTGCAACGATCACAGTACTGTACGCATCATATAACCACGTGAACGGTTGTGTAACAATTGCCTTTGGGAAAGCAGTTTTCATCCAACCACGGTTGAATCAGACGCATGCTTCAGCTCGGCCTCTAAGCCATCACTGAGTACAACTCAGCAGCAGCACAGCAACCAAAGGTTAAAACCAATCCATATCCACCAAAGTGCATGTCCACATATTTGTGGTTCACTTATTCCATGCAAAAATGTTCAATTTCCAGAAATTTTGAAGCTGTGAGAAAAACCTTTTTCCAGCATTTCCAATTTTCCCATTGGAAAAATAGGCTTAAAAAAACTGGGGGGGGGGAATTGTTTCCCCCATTTTTCTTCACATCTCTAATTCTAAAGCAAAGAAAGAAAAACAACCGTAGTACAAATCAAGCATAGTACTCGCTTGAGTACAAAATACTGTTAACATTTAAGGGCTAATATAATAGAGTTTGCATTTAATCACAAACTGTTTTGCTGCTCTTACAAACCATATAAAAGGAAGCGTGAATGGCCTTTTACAAACGGAAATATTCTCAGGAGAAGCTCTCTCCTCGCATACCCAATTCAATTCATGCTAGTGAAGAGTCTACTCACCCGTCCAATCTTTCTGTGATCTCTGTTCTTTGCTTCTTCTTGGAACTTTTCCCATTCTTTGAGCATTTTTGCATCAGGGAATGAAATTCCATAAATCCTCTGCAGCGTCTCCATATCTGACTTCCCTTCCCAATATGTAGAGGAATTCTGGAGTGACAGAAATGTTCAAGAATGTTCACAGTTGTTGCAAAAGAACCAACAGCATTTATGAATCCTACACATGCGAACTGTGTTTAAAATTAACACATCTGTTATATCTGCAGATAATTCCAGAAGTTTTATACTTTTTTCCAGCATTTCCAATTTTTTGGAAAGTTTTATACTTTAGGAAAGTATACTTTAAAGTTTTATACTTTAGGAAACTTAACTGTCAAGTGATATTATTGTGGAGAACATTAGGATATGTAAAAACAGAATGCAACCATATAGTTACATGTTCTAGATAAGCACTACAGTCAGCAATATGCACATATATTACTAAGCAGCTCCTGTTTTCATTATGATCATAGTATACACCACACAAGGCAATGGGCACAAATCCAGAGAAATTAAGGTGCTCATAAGTCCCATACTGAAAGCAACAGGGATCAAGCAAGCACACTTTTCTGTCTTTCAGTTAAATGCAACACCTATTGAAGAGCCAATTTAAAAAACACAACACACACAATTTTCACAAAAGCAAAACTACATATAGACATTAGCCAATATATCTGAATAATGAGTTTAATTTTTTCCCCAATCCTTAAGGCAGGGGTGGCCAACCATTCAATATGAATGTTCCTGGCCCTTTAAATGATTGTATAGGCAAGGGCATTTCAGCAGCTGCAGCTGCTTTAGCAGCTCCATCAGCAGCTGCAGCTGCCCAGATTATGTCTTCTACACAACTCTTAAGAACACAGAGGCCCTAATAGTGGAAGGTTGGCCACCACTGTCTTACGGGCTGTTTTTTTTTGGGGGGGAGGGGGGTATGAATGCTCTCTTGAATAAAGAATCTAGGGGAGTTGCTACAGCATATCTGAACTGCAACTATTTTCAAGTGAACAGGAATATATTTTTCTTGTCCTCCAAATTGTACTGCATTATATAGCAAGAGAGGCAGGAACTAGAGTCCCTATATCAGCTCAAAACCACTGCAGAATTACTCTCCTTGAAACTGGTTTATGATCACATATCCTAGTGCTACTCAAAAAGACTGCACCACACAGAATCTGACACTTTTTCTATAACTACAACACAGTGTTTCACTTCTTACCTTATGTATTTTTAATGCCTTTATTTTACCAGTATGTCTGACATGTGGTCCTCTGCAAAGATCAATCAAAGGGCCACACCTAAAACACAAAGATGGCTCTCAGATTCATCAAACACTCCATGTCATTAGGTTATACAAGATTTAGGTTTGGCTTTTTTTTTTTACCTGTACACAGTTGTAGTTGGTGTGTTGACTTTCTCATTCAAGATCCGACACTTGAATTTATTATACTTTGGGAAAGATAAAAGAACCAGAGTCAATTCTATGTATCTTCTCCTATACCTATAATCTGTTATCAAGACACACAAGAGGCAACAGCACTGATGTCATTCCATATCCACCTAGGAAAAAGAACTATTCCACAAAGGCGAGCCACCTTAAAAGTTGGCAGGGGAGGGAGGTTGGCATTGTAGCGACACTTTCCAACGTCAAGCAGATCTTCAACCCTAGTAGAAATATCCACTTCAAACAAGTTCCACCTTAAGTGGAAGGTGTGTGAGCATGGTGCCCACAGAATCCTCACACACTGGGACAGTCCACACAAACTAACAAACCATGGCTTATTAACCATGTGAATGCATCAGGAAGGAGCTTTAAGCCTTCATGCTCCCCTGTCCCTTTTCCTCCTCGCCTCACGTGCAAAGGCATCTCGATTTGTTAAGTCACCCAGGAGCCGTGGTTTACAAACCAGGAGCTATCTTGATTTCATATGCTGGCTTGTAAGCCACAGCTGCCAAGTTCGGACAACATACGGAATTGTGCAGGCCCAGCCCAATCCCCCTAGTGCACCTAAATCAACACATCACCTTGCTGCAGTGTGTACGTTGATGTGCACTCTACTGCACGTGTGCTCCCACTCCATCCCCAGGTCAAGGAGACGCATGTCTCTTTCCACAGGATCCCCCAGGCACCCGAGATCCCACATTCATGGAGCGATCCTGCTCCACTGGCATTGGGTGTTGTAAAAATGCTGTAAAGAACTTTCGCGACACCCAGCGAATAAGCGGCACCGGCACGGAGGCCAGCACAGCTTACTCCAACGGCTCCACAACCTGCACTGCTGGACGCAGGTAAGGTCTGTGCTGGGTGGCTGGAGGGTGTGCAGAGGTGGGGCAGGGGAGGGGGCCATTGGCTGGCCTGGCCTGGGAGGGGGCAGGGATATCGGCGCTGAGCTGCACCAATATCCCAAGCCCCTTCCTGGGCCGGCCTTACACACCCTTCCCAGACGCATGCCAACTAAAAGGCTGGCGCACATCCGAGGAGGCCCATTGAGGCCTCTGGTGCTTACACCAGGGGAAAGGGATGAACATTCCTTCCCCTGAAGTGAGCCCTGGCTATGCCGGCATGAGCCGCATTCTGACTAGGATGCAGCACCACATCTTAGGCAGGATTGGGCTGTCAATCTATTGCAGCCTCTCTAATGAAGGGCTGTGAAATGCAGGGCAAACAAAGAACACTCAGAGCTCTGAACTGAGACTAAACTAACAAGGCTGACAGAACTGGACTCGACAAACCAATAATCAGAATCCACATAATCAGCAGAATGTACTGCAAGGACTACCTGCAGCTAATGCTATTACAGCAACTACAGTTGAAATGAAACTTGAGTCTAACCTTAAACATGTCAAGTAAAGTTTCCTTCTTAACTTCCAGGCGCTCAAAGGGTTGTTTCTCCTTCATGATTTTCTTGCATAAGGTCTCCAAGTTAGGGAAGTCATTGCTAGAAACACCCCTAGAACAGGCAAAAAGATAATAATAATAATAATAAAGGCTTTGTAGGCTGCTTACCCATTCATTCCCCATGTGTTACTTGGACGCGCTTTTAGACTCTCAGACGGCTGGAGATCTCACACCGCTCTCCAAAAATCAGGCTAAACATAGCGGCGGTAAGTGGTGGCAAGCAGCAAATTTTAATTAATTTTTTTTAAAAAAATTGACTATGTTAATGGTCCGCAGGATTCAAAATTGTGTGTTTAGTGGTCTGTGAGGCCCAAAAGGTTGGCGACCACTGGTTTAGAACATTTGGTTTGTCATCTGAAATCTATCTTAAAGTAGAGAAGCAGAAGGAAAAGAACATACCCATCTTCAAGGAACATATCGTAATAAAACCCATTCTCTATTGGTGGACCATAACATAGACAGCCACCATACACTCTCTCCATTGCTTCACCCATTATGTGGGCACTTGAGTGCCAGTATACCTAGCAAGAAGAAAAGAGAGATCAAATTGATACACCTCATTCGCAATCCCCTACCAACTTCCTTCTCTACAGTACTCCAGAGTAATTCAAGAATTGCAACTACACTATTGTAAAAATTCAAATCTTCTCAAGCTTGTGTTATTTCCCCCCCAAAACTATTAAACCCAGCTTTGGCTTGATGTTGGATAGCACAGAAGAAATGAGAACCACCAGTAACTAAAAACAACTTGTCTGAAAATGACATTGTATCAATACTTTTTCTTGCTAACAGAACACACCAGTTTCAGCAGAACTTTGGCATAATTATTTCAATGTAGAGAGTATTTTTAACCAAGTTTCGTGCATGGTTTCTGAGCTTTTTGCAAACAGAACCTCCTCTATGCAACATCACAAGTGCTTTTTTAGCTCAGGTGATTTCAACACCAGCTTGCAATGGAAAACAGAGTGTTGTTTCCCAGCAAAAGTTTCAATTAACAGTGCTGTTGATGCTTGGTTGCTGTTTTAGGAACTGTGTACCTTCTGTAACAATGTATTTATTTTTATGATTATTGTAAGTCAGTGAAGAACTTTGAAATTAAAAAAGGCAGGATCCTTTAAAAAAATTAATATACTTTGAGAAAACTATTCTATGAGTGCAGATTTCCCACCTGGACTTCTTGGGAAGAGCATTACTGTATGGATAATAATTCTTAGCGCGCACACACAAATTCAAAAACACTTTATGAGCAGAGGCAGTCGAAAATAGTGTTTTCAAAAAGCAGATTTCGGTGTTTTCCAATGTTGAAAGCGGTGTTATGTGTTTTTATTTCATTTTTATAAATTATAATCACTTTAAAATCATATTAGGTAGGTGATATAGTGTCAGCAGATGCAGTCACTGTCATTACAAATCTGTAGAGGTGTTAGAGAACAGTTTTTATTTTTCTCAGATTTCCTCTTGTGTGTGTGTGTGTGTGTGTGTGTGTGTGTGTGTGTGTGTGTGTGTGTGTGTGTGTGTGTGTGTGTGTGTGTGTGTGTGTGTGTGTAGAAATCAGTGCTATGTGTTTTTATTTCGTTATTACGAGTATTCACATGTATTATTTCAATGGTGGCCTTACAATTACGTTGTACAATGAACAAATATCTTCATATTGCAGCTGGGAAGCTGAGGCTGAGAAGGAGTCGCTTGTTCAAAGTCCCCAGTGAGAATTCATGGCAGAGGCAAGATCTGAACAATGAAGTCCTGATTCACAGCTCAGCCTCTTAACCACAATTCTACACCAGTTCTACATCAGCCACTATTGCAGTAGGACTGATCACACAAGAGTGCTTTGAGGATAGCAGTGTAAATCTCTTTCTGCATGCACAACACAAAAAAGGTGCTTAACACATCTATTCTGTCTGAGTTCTAACTCCCAGTTATAATACTGATCAAGACTAAAGTGAAGAAAATGTACCCTCAATCTATATGCACTACAAGGATGAATGGTTAACTCGACTGTTTCCAAAAACTTCGCTAAATACAACCAAAAATTGGATTGTCTCACAAATTTAAATAGCTGTCGGTACTTCCTACTGACATACTGCAACACAGACACTAGACAGAGAGCTACATTCTGTGGTACTATGTAAGCAAAGTACTATGGTACAGTACTGTATTCCCAATTTCAAGAAATTTTCCCTAATTATTCTAGAAGACTAAATTCAAGGTAGGGTATTTTAAAACATCTTGCTTTTATCTAAACTGCAAAGTTACAAATTCAATTTTAATAATGAATAGATTACCGCTTGTGCTTCATCATCATCAAATTTCAGTAGTTCCAAGGTACAGTCTTCCTCCAAAGGGCGATCTAGATCCCAAACTACTTTGTTCACTCGAGCAATAATAGTGTTATCAGCCAAACCTTGACTAAATGGAACATAAATAGGCACATAAGCTGTAAGTACACAACGAAAACACTGAATGTACCTGGTATGTCACATATTAATAGCTACTGGGTACTTGTCCTAATGGAATTGAAGCAATAAACCAACTTTCCAATCCTATTAAAGCTATCAAGGATTATTGTTCGAGATTCAACACAATGGACGTTACGAAGCTGAAGGGAAGATCACATAGCACAGTCCAACAAAAAGGGTTTTTTTCTGGCGCTTCAGAAGTTAGACCTATTCTTGGGTATATTTGGGGGGCTGATTCCAAAAATGGCATCGTTTTTGCCCTATCAGCAATAGTTTTGGAGATACAGCATAGCCACCTTATATGCCGATTCAAGCAGCTTCCACGTGAAAATCTTTTTTTCTTAGGCTGCGTAATTACAGCAATAGCTCTAACTCAGTGGTTCTTAACCTGGGTTCGATCGAACACCAGGGGTTCGGTGAGTCAGTCTCGCAGGTTCGGCAGAGGTCAAGACACATATTTTCATTTTGTGTGAAAATCATGTTTTAATATTTAATGGTTTTGTTCTTTGTTCTTAATGGTTTTGTTCTTTAATGGTTTTGTTCATTTTGTGCACCTATGTATAAACATATACCTATGTATAAATATATACCTATGTTTTAAATTTGAAAAAATCATATTTTATTTTTCCAATTAAGAAGGGTTCAGTAAATGCGCATATGAAACTGGTGGGGTTCAGTACCAGGGTTCAGTGAATGCGCATATGAAACTGGTGGGGTTCAGTACCTCCAACAAGGTTAAGAACCACTGCTCTAACTATATAATGGTCAAGACAAGGACTGGGCTATAAGAATGGCAACAATTTTTTGAGCAACAGCTGTAAAACCTAAAGATGCAATGCTGCCACTCAGCCATGACCTCCCAGGTATAAGTGATGTTAATAAATACTATCTTTGATTTCATGACATACAGATTACTCTCAGTAACAAAGTTAGTTATTACCATGGACTGTACACTGCAGAGATGCTATCTGCATCCCACAAGCCAGGACTTATGAACTTAAGACTACGTATCACTATCAGCAACCATGAAGTCAAGTGGCTTGCGGATCAAGCTCTCTCTGTGTTTTTGAAGAAGCACTTTTGTGTATGGTACAGAATTTTATATTACCTAATTTCAAAATTCTTCCCCAACCATTGTTATCTAGCTGAAATTTGAATTAAAATTATCTCTTAAAAAAGGGCGATACAAGAATACACTGACAGCGCAATCCACCGGAACGTTCCGGCGCCAGAAGGGGCATTCGGGCGCCGGAAGGAGTCACAAACATGCCGTAAGGTACATTTGTGCCTCCTCAAGAGCCAGGAATGGAGTAGCCCTCATAGTCAATAAAAGAGTGGGAAAGGCAGTACTGGGGTGCAACCTCAAAAACGACAGAATGATTTCAGTTCGAATCCAAGGCAAACCATTCAACATTACAGTAATCCAAGTGTATGCCCCAACCACTGATGCCGAAGAAGATGAAATTGACCGGTTCTATGAAGACCTACAACACCTTCTAGAACTAGCACCCAAAAAAGATGTCCTTTACATCATAGGAGACTGGAATGCTAAAGTAGGAAATCAAGAAATAAACGGAACAACAGGCAAGTTTGGCCTTGGAGTGCAAAATGAAGCAGGGCAAAGGCTAACGGAGTTCTGTCAAGAGAACACGCTGGTCATAGCAAACACTCTTTTCCAACAACACAAGAGGCGACTCTACACATGGACATCACCAGATGGTCAATACCGAAACCAGATAGATTATGTGCTTTGCAGCCAAAGATGGAGAAGCTCTATACAATCAGTAAAAACAAGACCTGGAGCTGACTGTGGCTCAGATCATGAGCTTCTTATTGCAAAATTCAGACTTAAACTGAAGAATGTAGGGAACACCACTAGACCAGTCAGATATGACCTAAACCATATCCCTTATGAGTATACAGTGGAGGTGAAGAATAGATTTAGGGCATTAGACCTGGTAGACAGAGTGCCTGAAGAACTATGGACGGAAGTTCGTAACATTGTACAGGAGGCAGCAACTAAAACCATCCCAAAGAAAAAGAAATGCAAGAAAGCAAAGTGGCTGTCAGATGAGGCTTTACAAATAGCTGTGGAAAGAAGGAATGCGAAAAGCAAAGGTGAAAGGGAAAGATATAAACAACTGAATGCAGAGTTCCAGAGAATAGCAAGGAGAGATAAGAAGGCCTTCTTAAATGAACAATGCAAGGAAATCGAGGAAAACAACAGAATGGGGAGGACTAGAGATCTCTTCAAGAAAATTGGAGATATCAAGGGAACGTTTTGTGCAAAGATGGGCATGATAAAGGACAAAAAAGGCAAGGACCTAACAGAAGCAGAAGAGATTAAGAAGAGATGGCAAGAATACACAGAAGAACTATACAAGAAAGATCTTAATGTTCCTGATGACCACGCTGGTGTGGTCACTGACCCAGAGCCGGACATCCTAGAGAGTGAAGTCAAGTGGGCCTTAGGTAGCATTACTAACAACAAAGCTAGTGGAGATGATAATATCCCAGCTGAGCTACTTAAAATCCTAAATGATGATGCTGTGGAAGTGCTGCACTCAATATGCCAACAAATTTGGAAAACTAAGCAGTGGCCAAAGGATTGGAAAAGGTCAGTTTACGTTCCAATTCCAAAGAAGGGCAGTGCCAAAGAGTGTTCAAACTACCGTACAATTGCACTCATTTCACATGCTAGCAAGGTTATGCTCAAAATCCTACAAGCTAGGCTTCAGCAGTACGTGGACCGAGAACTACCGGACGTACAAGCTGGGTTTCGAAGAGGCAGAGGAACTAGAGATCAAATTGCCAACATGCGCTGGATCATGGAGAAAGCACGAGAGTTCCAAAAAAACACCTACTTCTGCTTCATTGACTACGCAAAAGCCTTTGATTGTGTGGATCACAACAAACTATGGCAAATTCTTAAAGAGATGGGGGTACCAGACCACCTTACCTGTCTCCTGAGAAACCTGTATGCGGGTCAAGAAGCAACAGTTCGAACTGGCCATGGAACAACCGATTGGTTCAAAATTGGGAAGGGAGTACGGCAAGGCTGTATATTGTCACCCTGCTTATTTAACTTATATGCAGAGTACATTATGAGAAATGCAGGGCTGAATGAATCACAAGCTGGAATCAAGATTGCCGGGAGAAATATCAACAACCTCAGATATGCAGACGATACCACCCTAATGGCAGAAAGTGAAGAAGAACTAAAGAGCCTCTTGATGAGAGTGAAAGAGGAGAGTGCAAAAGTTGGCTTGAAACTCAACATTAATAAAACTAAGATCATGGCATCGGGTCCCATCAATTCCTGGCAAATAGAAGGGGCAGAAATGGAAGCAGTAACAGATTTTACTTTTCTGGGTTCCAAGATCACTGCAGACGGAGACAGCAGCCATGAAATTAAAAGACGCTTACTCCTTGGAAGGAAAGCTATGGCAAACTTAGACAGCATAATAAAAAGCAGAGATATTACCATGCCAACAAAAGTTCGTATAGTCAGGGTGATGGTGTTCCCAGTAGCAATGTATGGTTGCGAGAGTTGGACCATAAGGAAGGCTGAGCGCCAAAGAATAGATGCTTTTGAACTGTGGTGCTGGAGAAGACTCCTGAGAGTCCCTTGGACTGCTAGGAGATCAAATCAGTCAATTCTAAATGAAATCAAGCCTGGCTGTTCCCTGGAAGGACAGGTACTAAGGCTGAAACTCAAATATTTTGGCCACCTAATGCGAAGAGAGGACTCTCTGGAGAAGACTCTGATGCTGGGAAAGATTGAAGGCAAAAGGAGAAGGGGAAGGCCAAGGATGAGATGGTTAGACAGCATCACCGATGCAACAAACATGAAAATGAGCGAACTCAGGAAGATAGTGGAGGACAGGAAGGCCTGGCGGGATATGGTTCATGGGATCACGAAGGGTCGGACACGACTTAACGACTGAACAACAACAACAAGAGCCAGGAAGGCCAGCTCTGGCGCCGGGAGGACACCGCCATCACTGGACACAGGTAAGTTTGGGTCCAGCGGACGGGGGGGCGGATCGCCAGAGCCGGGAGGGTGGCCAATGGCCTTGGTGTCCCGGGAGGGGGCGGGGGACATCTTGACCCCCGCCCGGCGCCAGAGCCTTTACACAGCCTTCTCTACTTCCGCCAGCAAAATGGCTGGCAGAAATCTGAGGAGGCCGATAGGGCCTAGCCGCAGTTACACTCAGGGAAGGAGACAAGCGTCTCCTTCCCCGAGTAGACCTCCCACCTGGCAGCCATGCTGGCTGCCGGTGCACAGGCAGAATCTTGAGAATCTTAGTTGGGATTGGGCTGTGAATCCTGTAACAAGTTACTTTTGAAAACCAGAATTGCCTACTGAATAATTTCAGAAAGCAAGAATCATACAAAGGGCGAGGATGGGCAGGAATGATTCATGAACTAATCCTTAGCAGTGCGTTAACAAGCCCCACTCACCCCCGCTTTGTACCAGTTATGCACACATTTGATTTGCAGCAGCAAAAGTAAGCCTACCTGATTCCACAGGCCACTTGGTATGGTGTGGTCTTCCAGGACTCAGCAGCAACTTCCTTGCCATCAGGTAGAGTAACTTTAATAGGTTGGCTTTCTTTAGCACTTCGTTCTGCCAGAAGTGCATCATGCTCTGCCTTGAGTTTATGGTACATTTCTAGCCGCTGATTAATGTATTCAGGCCAAGGACTCAGCTGTATGAACACAGGGACGATATTGGAAAAGAATATTTTATAAAAACTGCTCGCTCTCTTGCTTTCATACCCCTGTCTCCGATAGCGACACAAGCACAAAGACAGAAAGATTAAAACCACAATCCTAAACACACTCACATGTAAATAAGTTACATGAAAATCAGGGCCACTTTCCAGTCAACTCATTCAGAATCAGGGTGCAAATCAAATACAATATGTACAGTACTGTTTTTGTTACTTGGATAGACATTTACCTCGGAGCAACCACCATCACCAGTTCCTTCTTTGATTTTCTTCTTTCCTGTTTCTTTCTTCTCTTCCCCAGCAAGAATCTAAAAGAATAAGCGATTGTCACCAAGCCATCCGG
Source organism: Plestiodon gilberti rubricaudatus (assembly GCA_026170595.1). Lineage (NCBI taxonomy): Eukaryota > Metazoa > Chordata > Lepidosauria > Squamata > Scincidae > Plestiodon > Plestiodon gilberti. The sequence goes on along the minus strand of JANXHW010000002.1, from coordinate 16,608,850 downwards.
TATCACTATTCGTATCACTAGGTACATCAATATTCTTAAAAACTTCAGAGGAATGTCACTGGTTTACAAAAGAAAGCCTGTAACTTTAGTCTGAATACACTTCTACTTAAACTTTACTTACATCACAGTTGCTAATCTTTGTTTGTTATCTACGGTAGTAAGAACCATTTTAATGAAGAAATGCGAGACCAATTTACACACAGAGTCCATTTTCAAGAATCAAGATACTGCAAGTAGCTGTCAGACTAGCCAAGTATCTGTCAAAAAGAGGCTTCTTTTGGGATTGTCCTTAGGCAGTTGTATAAAGCAGCCACCTCAGCCTGTAAGCTTCCTTTGAAATACAGCAACTGTTGAGGGGGTAAAAAGGAATAAGAATATCTCTTCCTGATTAGATTATAGCCTGATCCTATGCAGAGTGAGGTATGACTAAGCTGGTTGAAATCAATGGGCCTGGCAATGCCTAATTCTACACAGGATCAGGCTGTACGAGTCCATCCTGTCTCCAGCCGTGGTCTACCACGTGCCTACCACGTGCCTCTGGAAAGCTTACAAGGAGAAAAGGTTTGCAACATGGTACACCTACCCCCTGTTCTTTGTCCACTGCAACTGGTGACTGGGAGATGGGTTGCTTTTCAACAGAGGATACATCAAAGTGCATTTCATGGCTAATTTCATAAATATAATAATTATAATAATATACAGTATTTATATACCGCCTTTCTGGTAATTGGATTTCTCCTCTGACTTTATTCAAGGTGGTGTACATGGGCAGGCTGTTCTAAACCCCAAGGGGTTTTTACAATATAATAACGTTCTAATCTTTCATAGAACCCTTCATTCGAGATGTTGCTCTCTCGCTCTCTCTCTCTCTCTCTCTCTCACCTCTCTCTCTCTTCGCCTCAGCACGCTTCAGCTGACACAGTCAACCTTGACTGGAATATAAACGTGGAATATATTTCTAGACTACTCTACAATGATCAGAGGTATCAAAAGAAGTTTCCAATACAAAATACAAGACAAGTAATCAAACATCTAACACAAAAATAAGTCACAGTAGCAAGGATTTGAGAGAGACACACACAATTTGCTATCTTAAAACCTAATTGAATTAAAAGCTCTCTGGAATAACAATAGGCTTTCACTTGCCACCTAGAGCCAAGAGAAAGAGTTGCCAGCCAGGCCAGCAGGGAATTCCGCAGTCGCCACTGACAGATCTGTCCTGTGAAGCACTGCCGGCTGTCCAGCACCCCCTGAACTACTCCGACCTTGGCAGAATACAACCGTAATTATTACACGAAAGGTGGGGCAGGAGGGAAGAAGCAGATGAGAGAGTAAAACAGAAGTGGAAGAGCCAAACGGGCTCCTGCAGAGCCACTCGCACAAGGCGGAGAATGACAGAGCGGGCGGCGGAGCCTCTCTGTGGCTCCCAGCAGGGCACTAACTAGGCTCCAAAATTACTGATCGCTTCACTTCTAGGGAGCTCTCGAGAGGTCCGAGCGAAAAGGTCCGAAAGCGCCTGCCGAGAGCCAACCTGCCTGGGCATCCCGGAGCAGCTTTACTGAAAGGGGGGGGATGACTCTGGGCCTCCCCCGGGCAGAAGGACCAGGCGCAGCCGCCCCGAAGCCCTCGCCGCCGCCATCATCTCACAGCAGCCTGGCCGGGAAGGGACAAGCTAGCCAGCGGGAGCCGCCGGGCCGAGGCCGCCTCACTCACCTGCTGCTCCGCAGCCGCCATGCTCTCCTCTCCCGAGCCGGTCCGGTCCCACTCCGCGAGGCGACACCTGCTGCTGCTGCTGCTGCTGCAGACGCCAGGCGCGACCCGCTTCCGTGTCCTGCAAGCGCCGGCCGCTGATGCAAGACGCAGCAACGTGGTCTGGGGTGGAGCTTCCTGGGAGGGTGACGACACCGGGGCGGAGTTAGAGAGGTCGATCGCTCCGCCTCCCGGCTCTCCAGCGCTGACGTTGCCAAGCTTCACGTAAGGTTGCCAACGCTGGAACCGGCCAGTGCTCCTCCGCTCTTACAGCAGCAGGTAGCAAGTGGCCATTATTACTTCAGCTACGGCCTTGTGCAACTCACGCCGGTCTTCAAGGCAGAAAACCAAGGCAGGCGAACTTTTTCTGGTCAGTTGGCAAGCATTAAATAACCACAGCATTAAGAGTGTAGTTGGGGTGTCTTGCTAAAGTTTACAAATGAAGACTGGAATTCTGTAGTTTCCCTGGAGTAGGCCAGATTTAACACGCAGTGGGACTTACTGTTGAGTAAACATGCACAGGATTGTGCTTTTAGTTCCTCTCTTCTTAAAAAAAAAAATCTGTTTAGTTAGACTAGAGCATAATTAAGGTAAAGGTGACCCCTGACAATTAAGTCCAGTCGTGTCCGACTCTAGGGTGTGGTGCTCATCCCCATTTCAAAGCCGAAGAGCCAGCGTTGTCCGAAGACACCTCCGTGGTCATGTGGCCGGCATGACTCTCCTTGCCACAGCGCGTAGCATGCGGCTGGAACACGGAGCGCTGTTTACCTTCCCGCAAGCGGTACCTATTTATCTACTCGCATTGACATGCTTTGGAACTGCTAGGTTGGCAGGAGCTGGCCAAGCAACGAGAGCTCACCCCGTCGTAGATTTGAACTGCCGACCTTTCGATCGACAGCTCATGGTTCAGTGGTTTAACCCACTGCGCCACCCGCTGGCCATAATTACATGTGCACTAATTGTGCAACTTCACCCAATGGGATATTAGCTTTTGAAATAAATACCAAATGGAGGGGCTGTGAAACTGAGCCAAACCAGGGTGGGAGGAAATTTCAGTAGTTAGCTTTTGCCACAACTTTGATCCCGATTGCACACCCCGACACTGTGTATAAAATGAAAAATCCTTCCTGATGGCTTTCAGTGGAAAGGTGTTTTTTTTCCCCCTCGTTCAAAAATAGCATTGTGAGGTCAGGCACCAGTGGGAACCAAACCACGGAGGGATAAACTACTGAAGTCCCTGTAAAACCCACTGTTTTACCCAGTTTTGGTCTCCCCCCACTTGCTCTTTATTTCTGAAGCCAATACCCCATTGGATGAAGTCTCACTGTGAAACACACATCTAGTTTTGTTTTATCCTCAGTTGAACTAGTCTTACTGTTCACACAGAACAAACCCTTTTATGAACGAAAACACATTACACACATACTGTATGCTACTGAACATTGCAATGTTTGGAACTGCCAGATTTTTCCCATGAACTATCTCTACTTATGTGCTGGGAAAAAAACACCTGATTTCTTCTACTGTTCAGCTTGTCTGTGGTATGGAAAAGATCAGTTTATGTTAAAATTATACAATTTCCTGTAAGAGTCATCGTATAAGTATTCTGTATAAATAAATTGCATTTGTTTGTTACACTGTAGAATACAAAGATCATACATGGTATTTTAAAACAAACACATATTTATGGTGCAACCCTAACTGGCCTCTGCGCCGGTGTAGCGCACTCTGTAGCGCACCGCTGGTGTAGCGCACAGACTGTGCCGGTGTAGCGCCGGTGTAGCGCACAGACTGTCAAAAACATGCCGTAAAGTCCCACCAGTGCCAGTGCAAGGAGATACACATGCTGGAGCAGGTAAGCCGTCCAAGGGGGCGGAATGGGCCAGGAGGAGGGTGGGGAGGGAGTGGAACGGGTGGGGTGTCAACGGGGGCAGGGGGTGGACGGCTCAAGCCCAAGAGGGGGTGGGATTGGCGGCGCTGGTGCGCGTCATATCCTAACCCCCTTCCCGAGCCCAATCCATTGACACGGATCCATTCAGACGTGCGCCAGCCAAATGGCAGGTGAAGGTCCGAGTAGACCCATTGCAGGGGCTGGTGCTTTCCCTGGGGCAAGGGGACGACTGTCCCCTTACCTTGAGGAGACCTCCCACCTCCTGATTTACCCTGCAGGATGCAGCGTAACCTGCACTGGTGCCACTGCATTGGTGTGGGGAAAGTTGGTAGGTGGGATTGGGCTGTTAGTGCAAAAGCCAGGAAATAGTATCGATAAAGAGAGAAACAAACTCTACAGTACAATTAGCGGACTCTGGAAAGAGACCAATTTGTTAACAAAACGGACAGGTATGTATCTAATTTTAGCCAGAAGATGGCAGCAAAATTACAAATTTCAGAGTGCAGTCTTCTATGACCTTAAATCTAGTTAGATTCATATGACCTTTCTTCCATTGTGAAATTTGGAGAAGGGGTTGCAGTCCCATTGTACTGACAATTCACATGCAACTACCTAATGGGAAGGGTCCGACTCAAATTGGAATTGTGCGCCAGCTCAAGTTTACTGAACGTATTCTCATCTGCAGTCCCAAACCTGTCTGCAATGTTTATCAAGTCATGTTTACTCAGAAGTAAATTCCACTGATTTTAGTGGGACTTTATCAAAGCAAGCATACATAGGATTTCAAGGCTAGTGTTACACTATTTCCAATATAACCTGACTACAAAATATCTTAAGAAAAATAGTGGTGTGAAAAAAGTCCATCTGTGCTTATTTCTATGCATTGCATTGGCTGGACTGATCCTGTGTGCAGCATCTTGGTTAAAAATCAGCACCATTTGACTCGGCGGTCAGGCTCAGAAAGGGTTGTTGGGACAGTGCTGCATGCAGGTGAATGTCTTGGGTCAAGTCCTAAATGAATGCATAATGGAATAAATATTGAGCTGTGCCCATTTCCATCCCTTGAGGGTCTGGTTTGTTTGGTCTCGTGTTAAATTTACTTGAAAATTGTGGTTGGAAAGATTGGCTGGAATTAGAATGTTATTGAGTTCACATTCTTTTTAAATCAGACTGTAAAGAAAGCAGCCAGGAAAATACAATCCAAGGAAATAACAGTGTGAAAAATGGAAACTAATGGGCCAGAGAATGCCAAGAGCTTCAAATGGGGCAATGAGATGTTGTAGAAATGGGGTAAGAAGTCATGATGAAAATCAATATTACATACATAGCTCGGAAGATCCTCGTCTTATACCAACTTCATTTGAAGTTCAATTTAGCTTACATCACTCTAGGAAGAGCTTCCCTTTAGCTACAACAGAAGGTGGATTTTAATGTTTGTTTTCAATTAACATTTTCTTTTATGGACACATCATTAGGAAATTCAGAAATAGAGCTTCTTGACTTCAACTGGTTTCTCAAACCCAAAAACTGCTTGGGACTTTTGTAAGACTTCATAGCCTGTGTCTACTTAGTGTTAAAAAGTTTAACCTGAGAGGTATTTTAAGTTTGGTTTTAAAATATTGCAAGTAGTCTAGCTGGGTTTCTGGAAAAAAAACTCTGGAAAACAGATCAAGGAGCTTTTGGGGGTAAAAAATAGGGTGCATGCGGGTGTAACATTAACACAGGAGTCACAGTGGTGTTTTCTTCCAGGGCTGAACCAGTTTCCATCAGCCTTCAGAATATAAATGACAGAAAGACGTACCAGCAAAGGAAACACTAGTCTTTGGTCCTGACCCTCCCATCGCTCTTTATTTGGGTGGTCTGCCTTTGAAAAAGATTGTTAGTCATGTTTTATAAACATACAGTACATATATCTTAATTATAGATAGTATAACTAAAGCCTGGGTTTTCTGATCCTGACCGTTAAAATGGTTATCTCAAAAACTTAACATTCTGATTGGAAACTATGATTATTCACCTTATTTTTTTGTTTTGTTTTTTTAATAAAACACAATCTATTAAAAAAGAGTTGCATAATGGGATGGGATGGGATGGGGAGATGGATTTGTGAGTAGCAGAACTGTTTTTTTTTTCCTAAGGTCAACTCTGGAGATAAAATAGTTCATTTGAACCGATTGTAGCGAGCATACTTCCAAAATGGTCCCACTGCTCAAACAATGTTACGTCTGCATGAACAATTAGTGGTCTGACTTTTTAAAACGTTTTAAAAATAATTTGTGTTATGAACCACACTGATCTGACAGTGCAGAGAGCAGTGTTGCTGGGACACTTATGGTGCAATCCTGTATAGAGTTAAGGCTGAGCTACATTGACCACGGTCGCGTCCGCGTTCTGTGCGTGTCTGGTGTCCCGCCCCCAGGTCAAACAACAGGCTCTGATTGGCCGGACGTAGCGCGGACGCAGCAAAAGTCGAGCTGGGCTGGGTTCAACTTTTGCTGCGTCCGCGCTACGTCCGGCCAATCAGAGCCTGTTGTTTGACCTGGGGGCGGGACACCAAACACGCACGGAACGCGGACGCGACGCAGCCGTGAACAATGTAGCTCGGGCTTTAGGTGCCCCTGTGCCCATTGATCTGCATGGGAGCACGATGCTGATGTATCTTGATTGTTGATTCCCACTTCATTTCCCTAAGAAGTATGTCTATGCATGGGATCCCCCTGCCAAATTGCAATCACAGACTAGGCAGAAGTCTTTGTCACAATCCCTTAATCTCCATACTGACTGAGAAGGTAAGGGGATGGTTTGGGCGTGGGGCAGGAAGTGGGCCAAAACAGGGATGGAGGAGGGAGGATCTCAGTGGCAGCATTGCACACCAAGATCCTGTCCCCCCTTCCTGGCCCGGACCCGCCCCCAGGAGTCTTATGCAGAGCTGGCGTAGGTCCAAGGAGACCCATTGGAGACCAGGCAGCCTGCAGAGAGGCAGGTACAACACTTTTTACTTACCTCTTCTGGTCATCTCCCCCACCATAGCATACAGCACACTCTCTGTTGGCAACACTGCATCCTCTGGGCTGGCGGGGGATAGGATTGGGCCGTTTATTTGATGTTAGTGAACAATACAAAGATCCAACAAAAGCAAATGAACACAAATATACAATCGGTGAGTGTACAAATACAGTAAGTACATAACAAGCTACAATCCAACACAGAGTTAAATGAAATAAAGACCACTGAAGGAAATGAGCCTATCTGGCAAGACAGTCCAGTTTGCATCTCTCTTTATCAGCTATCAGACTTGACAACCCTCTCAATTACCCATGAACATGAACTAGGCAAGCAAATAGTTAAAACTTAACTAGTTTATTAAAATAAAAAAAGAAAGAGGATTAAACCAAATGGAGAAGGGGGGGTACAAGCAGGCTGATGGGAAATGGTGTTTCAAACAAAAAACAGGCTGCTGCAGGAACATGCTTTATTACACGGGCAGCCCAGTCCTACTTAAAGATCGGGTAGCCGGCCGAGGCTGTCCGCCCGATCCAGTGCTCCGCCGCGGGCTGCCAAGGAAGGGGATGCTCATCCCCTTCCCCGAGTGTAACGGCGGCTGGGGCGGGTAGGCCTCCTCGGATTTCCGTCAGCCATTTTGCTGGTGGAAGTCGGAGGCGGCCGTGTAATGGCCCACCTGCCCTCTGGAGCCCAGCAGAGACTGGGATATGGCAGACGCCATGTCCCTGCCCAGGACGGCTAGGCCTATGGCCGCTCTCCCGACTCCGCCATCACTCCCCCCCATCCGCTGAGCCTCCGAGGCGTCCGCCGGATCCTATCTTTCTTGGGTCCGGCGGCCGCCTGAGTCCTCGGTCAGTGGACCTGGGAAGACCGGCCTTGTGCCGGCCTTCCTGGCTCTAAAGTAGTCGTCAAACGTCCCTTATGGCATGTTTGCAACTATTCTGGGCGGCGGACACTAGGTCCGCCACCCGGAAGTTAAGCAGGATTGCTCCATTACCTGGAGCTCAGCATGCAACCTCCCTCCTCCTCTGGCCCTCCATATTTGAAACAGGAGCAGTGCGAAGGAGCTGCATGTTGAGCTCCAGGTAAGTGAAAGGAAGAGGGTGAGGGTGCTTCTCTCCCTCTCCCTACCCACAGGGGGCGCTCGCTGACTTGTCCTTTCACCTAGTGGATAAGGAGAGGTGGTGAGTAAGTGAGCGCACAGGGGTGGCTAAATTGAGGGAGGATTCAACCTGCAGGGAGGCACAAGCTGCCCCAGCATGAGTGAGTGTATGTGTGGCTGTGTAAGCAGAGGAACAGGAGCAACTGGAACAGTTGATGCCCCTTTCTTTCCTCCAGCAATGGGCTTCAGCGTAGAGAGATGCCTAGATTAACTGGCTACCCCCTGGCTGGAGGAAAGGCTTGAGCTGAAGCCTCAATCCATCTATAGTGGCAGTGAAACTATCTCCAGGGGCCAGGTTGGGATGGGGGTGGTGTTGGCCAGATTGGGCAGTGGCTGAATTCCCAAGCCCATTAGACAACCCACCGGACCTGGACCCTCAGGAACAAGGGGTGTCTTGGTGGGCTCAGTGCCAGGATTTGCCCCTGGACCCTCCGCAGCCTGAAGACAGCACTGGCTGGGACTCGGCAACGATTGGGACACGTGCTGTGCCTCAGTTTCCCCTTAAGGAACCTTGCAAAGCGTGATGCACAGTGTGAGCGCCCGTTTCCCCTTCACCACAGGATCCTATGGACATTCTCCTGTGGGTCAGGATGCTGTAGAATGCAGAAGTCTGGAGGTAGTATCTGGATCCAGCCTTCTTGGATAGGATGGTGTAGTGGTTTGGGAGTCGGACTTAGACCTGGAGGATCCAGGTTCAAATCCCCGCTCAGCCACGAAGCTTCCTGGGTGACCTTGGGCCAGTCACTATCTCTCAGCCCCACCTACCTCACAGGGTTGTTGTGAGGACAAAAAGGAGGGGAAGAAATATGTACACCTGTCTGAGCTCCTTGGAGGAAGGGCGGTATAAAAATGTGAAAAATAAATAAAAAAATAAATAGTATAACCATAGCAACACTGACTGGCGGGCAGTGTTAGTGCTGCCATCTTGTCATGTCCAATTCTGTTGTGTTTTGATATTTGGTCCTTGTGAGGAGGTGTCAGAACTAGAACTGGGAATCCAAACCCCTGAGCATAGCTGCCTTGTGTCATGGAGCATCATCTCACTGGGCAGTGAGGGGTTCCCAGGTACTGGACTGGCCCTTCCCACCTGGGTGGCCTCTGACTCTCTCCTCAACAGCAACACCTCGTGGATTTGGATATTGGCAAACAGGGAGACTTGCCTACATTTCGCAGTTTGAATAGGCTGCTGTTTGGGCACAGAATCAGGTGGTTCATTTGCCTCTTTTGGCTTGAAATGTTCAGGTGCTGGCAGTTTTGGAAAGTAGGGTAGCAAAAGAGGGTGGGTGGCAACTTATCTGTAAAGCTCCCTTTGCTATGCAGCTGTATACCAGCAGATCCCTTTAGCCCTGCAGCTGGAACACAGAAGAGACCTCATGAGCCTTTGTCATGGGAGTTACACAAGCATGTCCTACATTAGCTAATGTTGCTGAAATCTCTCTTAAGAATGTTTCCAACAGGGAGCCTTATGATCGCCAGTAACACGGGGGGGGGGGGGGGGTTGCAACAAAAAGAATTCCTGGTGTGAGCATTTCTGCCAATTTGCACTTTCTTGTGGGCCAAAGTCCTGATTCTGGCAGTGGAAAAATCTGTTAAGGTTTGGATGTTACTTGGTGTCCTCTCTGCTCTTTCACCTATTCAATATCAACTAGGCCAGGGGTTCTCAACCCCTTCCCGGCTGAGTACCACCTCCGGCGCCACTCTCCTGTTGTGTACCACCAGAAGTGACTGGCAATGACATCATCACCAGTTACTTTCAGTTTTTCGGAGACCATAAAATGCAGGTAGGAGGCTCTGAGCAGGTGGGAGGGCCCTTCTCAGCGTTCCCAAGAGGCTCGGCCAAAGGCAGGAGCCTCTCGGGAGTGGAAACGCACCACTGAAAGCGCCACGTCGAAGCTGGGTTCCGTTGGTCCAGTGGTCTGAGTACCACTGGTGGTACTAGTACCACTAGTTGAGAACCCCTTCCTGTGGAGGAAAGCCTTCCCCTTTGCCAGCATAACTATATAGAAGTCGACAGAATTTTCATTTTACTTTGTAGAGCATAGGTCTACCATTTCTCCATCAAGTAGACACATAGAAAAGAAAAACGTTTATGGAACTGGCAAGAAGTTGGATTAGATTTGGTTCTTTGCCAGTTGTTTGTCTTTGGGCCCAATCCTATCCTTCCACCACCACCCCATTGGTGCAGCCGTACCGAAAAGGAGCGTGTTGTATCCAGCGGGTGGGTTAAGTTGGGAGGCTTTGGAGGGGAAAGTAAAATCTCCTTACCCTCCATAAGCCTTCTGCTCTGTAATGGGTCTCCTTGAACCTGCACCAGATCTTTAGATCTTTAGCTAGCATAAATCTGAGAAGAGAAAAGGGGGTGAAGAGGATGCAAAATGAGGGGATAGGATCCGGCGCACGCCATCGCCACTGAATCCACCCCTTTCCGCAGTCCCCTCCCTGCCCCTCGCCATCCCCACCCTGTTTAACCCCCTCCCACCCCGTTTTGCCCCCACCCCACCCCTGCCACTGCCTTACCTTCTCTGGCTGGTGTGGCGGGACCCATCAGTGGTGGTGGAGTACTGCCGTCTCCTGCAGCAGCGCTCGGAAAATGGCTGCCCATGGAGCGCTGCACACTCCGTTGGCAGCTATTTTATGACAACGGAACTGTGTCCCACTGTCGTAAATGCCTCTGTGTGACAACTCAATCCGCAATAGGACTGGGCTGATTATTTCTTAATCTTGTCAGTAACCGTTACTGGAGTCAAGTGTCCCTTGTGGTCTCCTTCTGGACTGCACTGTCCTGTCCAGAACTACAGAATACTCTAGAGGCATCTAGCAAATGTGCAGGGTTTGGCCACTCTCTTCAGCAGCAGTTAGCCATTTCTCCTCGTGCCAAGTTTCTTTACAAAAACAATCTCTCAGAATTTGCCTCAGCAGAGGCATTTCTGTAGATTAAATTTTCTGTACTTGGTTTGTACTAAATAGATTTCCACTAGTTCCATTTAAATGTTCATCTAGTGTTGTTGTTTTTTAATGTTCTTGAGGAGAGCCAACAGGGTCTGGGAGTTGGTGGTGGCATCATTACCAGGAAAGACTGATCATTCCTTCAGAGGCGTCGCTACGGTAGGGGCGGTACCGTAAGTTGCACCCCGTCCTAGTCCCGTTTACAAGCCGGCAGGAGGCGGCCCCGCCCCCTCGCTGTCGGAGCCATTCCATGCGAAGAAGGCAACGGGCAGGAGACTCCGGCTTGTAAACGAGACTAGGATGGGGTGCAAATTACGGTACCGCCCCTACTGTAGCGATGCCTCTGCACTCCTTCCTGAACACTTCTGACAACTGTATGATTCTCCACTTCTTAGACCCTTATGGCGCAATCTTGTCTACATCTTTGACAGTGTCGCAAATGTGCCATAAAGCATGTTGTGGCACCTGGTGAGTAGGCGGCACCAGTGCCAAGGCCAGCGCTGCTCCCCCCACATCAGATCCCAAGGAGTGCCCACCAGGGAAGGTGAGTTCCCCACCAGACGGCAGAGGGGCGGGGAGAGGGTGGACCAGGGGCTTTCTGGGGTGGGGATTGATTAGCTGGGCCCGGGAAGGGGGAGGGATCAGCAGCTGTGGCTCCACCGAGATCCTATCCCTCTTCCCGGGCCTGCCTGGCATTACACCACCCACTCAAATGTGCGCCAGCAAAATAGCTGGAGCACATTCGAGGAGACCCATCAGGGCAACTGGGATTCTACTTGGGGCAAAGGGACGAACATCCCCTTACCCCGAGGAGCCCTCCAGCTGTGCCGGTGCTGGGTCCTATCTGGCTAGGATGCAGTGCAGGCTCTACATCTGCCCCGCAGCCTAGCTAGACAGGATTGGGCTGCCCGCCTACCTACCCTCCCTCCATCAATCTGCCCGGACAGATCAGTCCACCCAACTCCTCATCCTGTGTCCCTTGTATTTTTTGTAACATATGGTGTAACATTTTGTAACAGGATGATGTAGTGGTTTGGGAGTCAGACTTAGACCTGGAAGATCCAGGTTCAAATCCCCGCTCAGCCACAAAGCTTCCTGGGTAACCTTGGGCCAGTCACTATCTCTCCGCCCCACCTACCTCACAGGGTTGTTGTGAGGACAAAAGGAGGGGGAGGAAATATGTACACCACCCTGAGCTCCTTGGAGGAAGGGCGGTATAAAAATGTGAAAAATAAATAAAAAATAAATATGTTGTTTTTCTCACTATGTAGACAGCAATTTGGAAATCACTGCCACATGTGAACATCTTCCCTAACATTTTGGTGTCACGTTGACAGTGTTTTTATTGCAACTATGTTTGATCTTCCTAGGTATGCAGCTGGTGACTTTGGATCAATTACTATTCACTTGACCTAATCTACTTTGCAGGGTTGTTGTAAGAATAAAATTGGGGGGGGAGGTGTGACCATGTGTACCAATTTGAGCTCCACGGAGGAAAGGCAGAATAAAATGAAATAAAATGAAAGATAAATTGCAGCTGAAAGTATGAGAAAAGTCTTGGTTTAGTCATACAGCACATTCTTTGCATACAAAAGGTTTCCAAGTTCAATCCCTAGAGTCTCCATGTATTTATTTAAAAGATTTTTATCCTACTTTTCCACAGCTCAAAGCAGCATACAACATAATAAAGCATAATTTAAAATATATGTACAATTACAGGGGCAGGGGATCTTTCTGTCCAAAGCTCTGGAGAGCTGCTATCATGGTACAGTGACAATTGACCTAGATGGACCAATGGTCTGATAAGGCCATTCTCCTATGATGAGAACAAAGGCCTGACCTATATGAAAAAGAGCCCTTCTGTAGAACACAGTGGTGGGTGCCCTTTTGCCAACACAAACTGCCCTGGTTAAAAAGCCATCGCCCTCCCTGCTTTGTACAATAACATAGGGCTCTCCTGGGACAAACTAGCTGTAAACGCCTTCCTTCCACTTCCCCCCTCATTTTAAAGGAGTACTTCGTCATTGCATTTTTCTTTTATTATATTTAGTTTTCCGACCAGGAACCCTTAGGAACTCTTTTTTTTGTCCCCAAAACATTTTAAATTAAGAAACAAGGAATAAACAGCAAGAGAATGGGAAGAAAATATTTGTTTATTGGAAAACATCTGTTTTCCTTTAAAGTAATGTACAAATGTAAAGGGGATCACTCAAGCAGTCAGTGCCGTCTGTATTTATAGTTCTGCTTCATTTTCCATTCACATACATATGACATTAGGGATTCCGTGACAAATGCCACAACTGTGTTTATAGATGGAGTTTGTTTTCCCCCTGACCTGAATTTCAGCAAGATTTAAAATAAATAAATAAGCAACCCATCTACAGAATGGCACATCTGTTGAGACTGCCCTGCAGACAAGTTGCTTGATAAATGACTACATTTTTTCAGATGTGGGAACTCTGGAGAGAAGTAGGATGCCTGGTATGACCATTTTCATGCCAGGACTCCAGAGGGCTTTTTCAGCTCATAGCTACAAGATTGTTGGGTCTGAATTCCGAGGACAAAGCAAAAAGTTCAGACTTGTTTGTGTTGTGTGGACACTGAATGCTTTTCAACAGTGTAGCCTTTTTAATGTATTGGATGGTTACCGTATTGGAGAAGTGCTCTTAAATTGGCTGCATAATTTCCAAATCTATTTTGCTGATGGCCTGCCTGAAAAATCAGCAGAAAGTTGGAGCTGAGAGAACATTTTCACGAGAACAGCGGTCTCCTTCTGAAGGGTGATGTGCCAGTTTGAATCAAGCCATCATAAAGCCTGACCCACACCGCACGGGTTCCGGCGCAGAGGTGCGCGAGCGTAGGTGCCTGGACGCCCGCCTCCAAGTGCTGCCCTGTTCTCCACCAGTGTCTTCCTGCAATTAGTCCCTCCTGATTGTCCCTCCTTCTAATCCCTGATTGGCTGAAACACAACTGCCCTCTCATCCCATTGGTGACAAAACTAGCTGCACGTCTCGCCCCCTCAATATCTTGAGCCTGGCCAATTCAGATCACACCAGAACTCGGGAGAGCGCAGGTCTCCCGCGTTCCGATGTGATCTCATAAAATGGAACCCACACAGCTGCGCAAGCTCCTCACGTGCCCAGGACGCGCCGGGACTCGTGTGGTGTAGGTCGGCCTTGAGGTGGAATGTGCTTAGGGCTCTTTTGTCTGGGAGAAGGAGCCACCACCTGCAAGACCGTAAGACTAGAAGAGAGTACTGTAGAGGCCATCCAGTGTAGGCAGGAAAAGCACTCAGGACCTTTTGTATTGATTGCATTTATGTTCTGTCTTTCTGCCAATTCACCCATGGTAGTTTACAATTTAAAATCCTAAAACAAAACAAAAAGATTACAAAAGCGAGTTGTTTCAGGCCATTGGTATGGGCTTCACTTTTTCGGCCCTGTGTCAAAAACCATACCAGTTTTCCGAGTCTAAATTGTACATTTGGAAACTATACATCAAATCTGTATGGGGAGATATCTTGGAAATCATCAGCTCATATACAATTCAGAGAGGTTTTGGAGCTGTTTATTTCCCTGTAACTGTTGCAAGTTGTTGCAGGAAATAGGAGAGAATGTAGATCAGGGGTGGGGAACCTCTGGCCCGTGGTCCAGATCCGGACCGCGGGACGATCCGGTCCGGACCGCACTGGACCAGCCCAATCTGGCCCGCGACCGGAGGCTCCGCCGCCGCCCGCCGCTGCCGCCGTCTTCCCACACCGCTTCCTTTTAAAATCGGCCTTCCTGGACCTGCGCAGAGCGCGATGCCGGCCAAGAGGGCAATCTTGGCCTCAGCTGCGCTCTGCGCAGGTCCAGGAAGGCCGATTTTAAAAGGAGGAGGCGCCGAGGTGACGCGTCACCTCGGTGCCTACTCCTTCTGAAAGCGGCCTTTCTGTACCTGCGCAGATCACCGCTGAGCCCAGCAGCGATCTGCACATGTACAAAAAGGCCGTTTTGAAAAGGAGGCGGCGCAGGAAGGCGGCGGCGGCGGCCCAGAGCCTGGTAAGTTGGAGAGTGGAGGGAGGGGGCTCAGAGAGGGGTGGAGGGAGGGAGCTGAGCAAGAGCGAGTAGTGGGTGGGTGGGTGGGAGCTGAGCGAGAGCGAGCGGTGGGTGGGTGGGTGGGTGGGCGGGCAGGCGGGCGAGTAAGTGGTGGGTGGGTCCTGTAAATTCGCGGGGGGTCAAATTTGCGGTTTTCCCCATTTGAGAGCAGGGGCAGAACATTTGACCAAGCAGTGACGTCGCTCTAGGTGGGGCGAAACGCTAAGTTCCGCACCGCCTAGAGCCTCCGTTACGCTCCTGCACGAGGCGGCCCCGCCCCTCGCCTTTGGAGCCATTCAGGCTGGAGGTTCTAGGCGGTGCAGAACTTAGCGTTCCGCCCCACCTGGAGTGACGCCACTGTAACAAAGCTCTGAAAGCTTCCAAGAACTTCACTAAGTGCCTGCATGGATATAACCACTCAAAGAACTTACAGGTAAGCAACTTTTCCTTAGTAGCACACATGTAAACAGAGGCATGATTTGTGCTCCTTTTTAGATTGTGAGCCCTTTGGGGACAGGGAGCCATTTAATCATTTGATTTTGTCTGTAAACCGCTTTGTGAACTTTTTGTTGAAAAGTGGTATATAAATACTGTTAATAATAATAATAATAATAATAATAATAATAATAATAATAATAATAATAATAGATGATGATGATGATGATGATGATGTGTATTTTACATTCCCGAATGTAAAATAACTAGCAACCTTGCTCTTTATTACAACCTTTTTTCTCATTGACCTCTTGGTGGAGCTCTCTTTTCAGCAACCCCTTTCTTTCTTTTAACCTAATCAGAGCTGTGCAAATTACTTCCAACATTAGATGAAGAAAAAGGAAAAATGTAGAAATAATGGGTCAGGCCACATTCCATTGACGCCAATGCGTCATATTCCACATTTTTTCAGTGGAACTCAAGGCACCATACACAGGGTCCTTGTGTGGTGTCCCACCCAGGCAATTGACCAGGCTTGCTTAATTTGAGGCAGGTTGCTGTATTATCGGCGCAATCCTGTATAACTTTAGACCAGCAAAATGATAGATCTGTCAGTCTAGGGTGTCGCAAACATGCCGTAAACCACATTTGCAGCACCCGGTGAGTAAATGGCACTGGCGCAAGCCTCTCCACCAGCACCGCTTACTCACTGGGTGCTGCAAACATAGTTTACGGCATGTTTGCGACACCCTAGACTGGCGGATCTATTGCTCTGCTGGGCCAAAGTTAGACAGGATTGCGCCATATATGTCTAAAGACCATGCATATGACCAAAGATGCTCGTGTAACCCTAGTGATAAGAGAATATCACTATAGATACAACCAATTGCCACGGATTTTATACCACGTTCCTTTTGGCACTACAAGAGCAAGTCCACCACACGTGAGTGTTCTCATACTGCTTTTACACCTCTCTCATTGTGAATGGAGAGGAGAAAGTGAGGGAAGCATTTATAATGCAAATTACCATTCTGGCCAGGGTAGTCCTACATTTGCATTACAATCTGATTGAAACAAGAATTAATTAAAAGTCTCCCGTGAGAAACCACCCAGGGTCTTTGATACTTAGCTACTGCATGTAAAGTGGGGAGATACTTCCCCCATTTACAGATTTACAAATTTGAATGTGCATACAGTACATGGCAAAGAGCAACTCCCTACGTGTCATCTTGTATATGTCAAGTTGTTTTTATTGTTTTTCGACTATTTTTATTACCGGTAGCTGTTTTTTGCCTATGTAACCAGCGGCCCTGCGAGAATGGGAGGCCCCAGAACCGAAAAGGGATTCAAATCCCTTCCAAAAGAGGAATTCAAAGGGGATTTGACTCCCTTTTCCGTTCTGGGGCCTCCCGTTCTCACTGGGCCGCTGGTTACATAGGCAAAAAAGTTAAGTCGGATTGCGCTGCAAGTCTCGAGTCAAGACCCAAGTCTCTGGGTCCAAGTCTCAAGTCAAGTCCCAAGTCTTTGCCCCCAAGTCTTCGGTTGTGAGTTGCGAGTCCCTATCTATTAAATGGGGAAAATGGGTTTAAACCTGAATAAAATTCGACTTGATGTAAAAGGCTCCAAGTCTCGAGTCGAGTCTTTCAAGTCTTTTACAATCGCCGAGTCAAGTCCAAGTCAAGTCATCGACGCGACTTCAGTCCGACTCAAGTCCGAGTCATTAGACTCAAGTCTACATCACTGCCCTCTACGCCCCTCTACATTACCAAACAACTCCTTTGCAAATTCTTCTAAGCCAGGAGAAAGGACAAGAGAATGAGAGGACTGACACTGTGCGCTGAAGGGGCCTTTCAGTGGAGCAAATAGTAATGTTGGACTCCTTGAATTCCTTATGTCTGTTTCTGAAACACCCCTGCAGATGCATGAATCTGCAATTATGCAGGTGCGGTAGGGTAAGCAGAGCTCATGAAACTGGCAAGTAAGAGCCCTTACTAACCTGATTCTGGTGTAATATTTTCCCCCTCTATGGGACAAAACACATGGAGGAGTGACTTGGAAAACACAATCGTATTCTCCATATGCCAGTGTGGTTATATGAACTGACCCTTTCTTAATAAAGCATTCCCCTGACATGCTTCTGTTTCTTATTCTGGTTTGCCCACTTTTTCCAATTAAGACACTGTGGTAGAATGCAGTACACTTGCACTTATGCCCCAAGTGTGATTCAACATGTATCCAGTTTGCACCGTAATTCAATCCACACTATATGACATGTGCAGAGTTACAAAACAGACACATGGGAAAGCACTCACATGACTACTGTACTTGATGCTGAACTTTGCATAGGAATGATTCCAAAAACTTAATGTATGTGATTGAAAGTATACTTCACTGAAATCAATGGGACTTATTTCAACTTAATATGATTAAGACCAGGGTGTAAATCAGTTTCATCAGTGAATCAGTTATTAAATACATCAACAAGAAAAAATCCAGGAAACTTTTTGCCATTTAGTAGATGAAAACAAGAAGCAGACCCAGGGGGTGTTACTAGGGTTGGTGACACCCAGGGCGAGATCTCATGATGTCACCCCCCATGGACCTCCTTCTATACCAGAACACATGATGTGGAGGCCTCTTGGGAAATGCGATCCCCATGCGAGTTGCAGCGGGGATCAGGAAAAACCCATATCCCGAGAGGGGGATAACAGAATAGAAAGTCGTTTTTGTGTCACACCCAGTGTTTCGAAAAAAACATTGAAAATGAATTGCAATAGATTAGTTTTTTCAGCATATTGCTAGACCTAGAGCATTTTTGAATAATCCAAAGTAACAAATGCTGAAACTTCATTCCTCAAAGTACTTTTGACTTTTGATTTTCTACAGATCTGTATACAGTATCTGTCCATTATTCAAAAATTTATGATCTGTTACTCTGCTTTCATTATGTTCTGTATATAAGAAAACAATATCTTATTTGATTTGCAGCCCAGTTGGGCTTTAACTATGGCAGAACGAGCATTCCACCAATGTTAACTGCCGTACGGCAGTTGTAAATAACATTCCAACAGTGCATGGAGCCGTGTGCTGCCAGAGTGCTGGTGGGAGTGCTGCAGATGCGCTACACGCGGCAGCAGCCCTGTTGGGACCCACCAAGTCAGGTAAGTTGGCGGGGGAGGCGGGATGGGGGGGCAGAATGAGGAGGCAACGAGGCCGGGGATAGGCAGATCAGCTCTGGGGGCAAGTTCGGCGACAGTGGTGGCCGCCAAATCCTAGCCTTCCTGGACCCGATCCCGTGGCCTGGGTTCACACGGACTTGTGCCAGTGATTTCGTAGTGCAGGTCCAAGCAGACCTTTCTGCGCTGTGAAGGATTGCCCCCGGGTAAGGGAACAAATGTTCCCTTACCAAGAGTAACACACGCCCCCCCCCCCAGGTTGCAACGGTAGCCATTTTGGTGTCGCTGCATCGGCCAGGGGTGGAAACCTTAGGATTGAGATGTTTGAACTTCATTAAAATCCTTTTTTTCTTTTTTTGCTCCAACCCTGTTTGCATCCTGATCTATTGATTCAGTGGGAACGAGGACCTAACTGCACATGCTCCTTCCTCTAGTAAGTCTAAGATCCCTCAGAGGCATTTGCTACTATAAATCATCAAATCATTCTGGGCCATCTGAGGCTACTGAGAGTTGCACTGCTTTGCAATGGTTCTACATCTGTCTACCCGATTTGTACCGAGGAAAGTGCTGAATGACTTCTGCTCCTCTACCCCATGCTTTTTTAAAATATATTTTTACCTGTGAAATCCTACCAGATTCCATCTAGTCTCTGGTGCTCTTTAGTGTCTGTGTGCAACTGCTGAAACAGACCTTTTGGTAGCCTGGTGCCATCAGTACACTCCCCTCTTTCTTTCTCATCAAGTCTAGGAGCAGCAGGAGATTCCCTGAGCATATCCCAGTGCAGTGTGGCCTGGATAAGGGCTAGCAAATTGAAGTTTAAGCCAGATTTGTTAAAGTTGGCAGTAGGATTTGGCTGTTTCAGAAGATATTCCCTGCTGGTTAACAGGAGGTCTGAAACTGTGGCTGTTTTAAACTGACTGTGGAGTTTTTAATCTGCTATTCTGCTTGCGCTTTATTGATTATTGTAAAGATGTTCTAATGAATTTTAGGGTATCGATTTTAGACTTGCTGTACACTTCTTTGAATGTCCTTTTTTTCACCTGAGAATGCAGCTTATTGATGTTTAAGTAAATAAATTTACATGCAAACAGTGTAATTGAATCCTGGGGGAGCTCCTCCCCCACTAAACCACTTTAGAATGGAGAAGCATCAGGCAAGTATGCTCTAGTCTTAAGCCTTTCCTTATGTGCTACTTCTCCACTCCAAATTAACCCTGAAGGTGCTTCCATGGCATAGCATTCCAAATGCATGAACTAACGATGATCTAATGATGATCTAATAATTTGATCGCTTGCAGCAGAAGTGTAAACTGGCTTCCTGTTGGCTGTGGGGTGAGGTGACGAGAAACATGGTGTTTGATCTGTGATAGCAGCAGAATCATCACTTGATGTTGCAGTCACCATGGGATTAAAACTGATGTGTGAACATGTGTCTAACACACTTTGGACTGCATCTAAATTGCAAAATTCCATGATTTAATTATGACATTATACATTAATTTATATTAACTTGGAGTAAAACATTCCCACAGAGGCATTTTAAAAAAATATTCAATTTAGAAGTGGAATGCTAATCAGGCTCCTCTACCTCTGTCAGTTAATTTAAGTTGGTTAAGTTAAGATGTCAGTTAAGTTAAGATGGTTAATTTTCCTCATGCTCCATGAGATCTGCATTTGCAGTGTCTTCTCTGAACTGCACTGTTACACAAACAGAAGGTGGAAAATTTGTCTTCCATCATAAACTGGGCAATTAGTGGACCCAAATATTCGCTTCCATTTTATTTTTACTGTTACTGCTGTAATAGTAGAAGTTTTCTGACGACCAAATTAGTATGTTGAGATTGTAGGAGGAATGACATGTGATGCATCGTGGCGTGCGTACAGTCCTCTATTTCTAGAGATTTACTTCAGGAAGTAGCGGGGAGGGGAAGTAGAAAGCATGCGTTTCTAGAGCCAGTGATTTGTGTACACGCCCTCCATGCTCTAAAAGTGTGTACATGCCCTCCATGCTCTAAAACTTACATGGAGATTTTTGCGCCAAGGGACTGTGTAATCTTGGCACAGTGAGCTGGGAAGGTTTCCACTGCGACACACAACTGTGTTCAGGTGCACTAGTATAACTAGTCAATAATCAAGCTAGCCTTAGCCACTCTACCCTCTCAGGAAACAGCAAACCATTTCAAAGCTGTATATCTTCATGTATGAAGTATAACTCTTTACAGAACATGACACACTCACACACACATGCAAATGTTCTTCATTACAGATTAATAGTCAAGCAACATACTCTGAAGGAGACTGACTGATTCCAATGGTCTCCCATCATTTTTATTTTGTGAACTGCTTCGGGCATTTTTGTATAAACTGGAAAGGCTAAGGATGCAAGTAAAATAAATCCATATCCCACTATAAAAGTTGGCTATAAACTTCCTATTGTTTTCACAGTAGATTAGGATAGAAATAATACACCGTTTGAGAATTGCAGCTTGAAATGCTTAGAGCATAGTCGCTAAAATACTCCAAATTGGATGTTTTTTTTTTCCTTTATGGAAAAGATCAATTTAAAAATAAAACATAAGCTCTTTCAAATGGGAAAGAAACACTTGAAGGCTAGTTTTGTGCTGCTTTTAATTAGATACTCACTAAAAATAAATACTGAAAATGTCATTCATGCACAATAAATACTAAAAATGTCAAAAATGGCCCTTCACTCTTCATGTGTTTACTGCAGGAAACATATTTGTTGAGCAGAGTGTGGTCACACCTCATTTTCTCTGTCCTCTCTTCCACTCCCCATTGCATTCCATTGGATCTACTTCTCAGAGGTGCGTCTTGGAAGGAACTACAGTACTATGCATATGCTTTCTGTGAAATAAATTTCCACACATTTCCATTTATTTATATTATATATTGCCTTTCTGCCTTCAAAAAGGCAATCAAAGCAGTTTTTAATACATAACCACTTTGTGAACTTTTTGTTAAAAAGCAGTATATAAATACTGTTAATAATAATAATACCGTATTTCTTCGAGTCTAAGGCGCCATCGATTCTAAGGCGCACCTTTACTTTCAGTACCACCAGCAGGGGAAAAAAAGTCCATCGATTGTAGGACTCACCTCCCTTCATTGAATCTACCCGCTCAGCACCAACTCTCCCCAGCATGTCTCCTGCATCTGAGGATGACTGAGTGCACTGCCTTTGCATAGCATTTCTGGCCCCGCCAGAAAGTGCCATTTCCTTCATTACCTGGGCTTGGGGGAGCTTCAGAGAGGCCTGCGCAACCCTCTGCAGGCCCTCCTGATCTTCAGTTCGACGAAAAACAGCGATTTTTGGCCATTTCTGGTTTTCGCAAAAACCAGAAATGGCTGAAAATCACAGTTTTTTGCCGAACTGAAGATCGGGGAGGCCTGCAGAGGGTCGCGCAGGTCTCCCTGAAGCTCCCCCAAGCCCCAGTAAGTAAGAAGATAGCATTCTGGGGTGCTTTTTGGAGACCTTCGATTCTAAGACGCACCCCATTTTTTGAAATGCTTAATTGGGAAAAAAACATGCGTCTTAGAATTGAAGAAATACAGTAATAATAATAATAATAATAATAATAATAATAATAATAATAATATCACCACCTTATGATATAAAATCAAGTGCTTAATCAACAACCTGTGGCCCCTGTGCTGCCATGTGGAAGTATTTTTTTTTATTCTCGTTCCTGCCCTTGTAATATTTGGAATTGGACTGTTGACCGGTCTAGAATTGTTATAACCTCATTTACACTGAATAGTAGCTTACAACTAGATCCAGATTCAGTGCTCAGCAGACAGTTGTCCTTATCTCATTTCCTATACACATGTCATGAGGGATTCATCTGGATGGAAATGGTTTTAGCTCAACACTGATGGCTACAAATTAGGGCATCAGCCATGCCTAAGTGCATCAGCATGCAGAGGAAAATAAAATAATAGTATTTGTATAGCGCTTTGTCAGAGTGCAAAGTGCTTCACATGTATTCTCTTTATGCTATCCTTATAACAACCCTGTAATCCCCTGTATAAGGCAACAACCCTTATAACAACCCTGTAAATTATCCCCATATTGAAGCTGGGGAGCCGAGACTGAGGGAGAGCAGCCTCTCTAAGCCACTTAGTGAGTTCATGGAAGAGGCAAGATTTGGGCTTGGGAAATCCTCTCATATGTCCCACATGTGATAAATCTACAAAGGGGTTGTGCATTACTGCTGCTACTACTGTACCTATAAAGACATTTTGTAATGGTTGTGGAGCAGCTCTTAGTACATTTCACTGAAATTGCTAGAACTTCCAGACAAGCGTGAGCTTGGTGTGTAAGCCTTCCCATCAGCCCCAAACATCCATGCACTGTGTGCTCTTTATTACATTCTTTAAATAGGTGCAAGTATCTAATCCTCTTGGCCCAAGAAAAATCATACTGAACATGTGCTGTTTCAAGAGTCAGTATGATGTAGTGGTTAAAGTGTTGAACTATGAGTGAGGAGACCTGGGTTCAAATCCTCAGTCATAAAGCTCATGGAGTTGATCTTGGGCCAGTCACGTTCAGCAAAACCTACCTCACAGGGTTGTTGTGTAAGTAAAAGGGGAGCAACCCATATATCCCACCTTGAGCTAATTGAAGGAGCAGGAAATAAATGTAAACTTTGGAAGATGAAGCAACTGCTTCTATCAGACACGCTATCTATTGATGCCTGCTCCTTGGGACGCTCTCCCGTGTAGTGTTGGATGATTCTTCGTTAACTATGCGCCAGCCCTTCGTTCTCCACTAGAGATGCAAACATTCTGCCCTGACAACAAGCCTCCTTTTTGTTGGTTGGTTTGGCCCATAAACAGGCGATCAATCAGGCCGGCTGATGCGCGAGGTGATCGTTCAAGATGGGAGGACCAGAGAGCACATCCGTTGCACAGAATATTCGTGGTTGCACAGAATGTTCCTCTCTTCAAGTTCGCGCCTTGCGTACAGAGAGGAAGGTACAAATCAGGAGACAAGTCTTCCATTGCGCTGCCCTGCACCTAGCTGAACCCGTACCACCATTACAGAGCGACATCTCATTCTTTGGAAACATCCCGTCTAATAATAATGCATCATCTTTTACAGTCCCCAGTCGCACTGGGCTCAAGCAGGACGCGGTCGTAAGGAGGTGCCTTTGCATCTGGACAAACTTGGGAGAGACAAGTGTGCCGCGTTCCGCAAAACACCGTCCGCGCTATCCCCCAAGGCAGTCACGGCTCATTTTCCAGTCCTTTGACCATCGGCTCGCTCTCCACTTTCCAGAATTCCAGAAGAAAGTGACGGTAGGGGGAGCGAGGAGGCGCGGGGCTGGAAGGCAGAGGGAGGAGCAAAGAAGGGGCAGGACCGGGACCGACCAAGCAGGGGGCGCTGCGGACAGGCTCCTCCCCCGAGCGCAAACCCGGCCTCGCCGCGCCATGTGTGTGGTGAACAGGCGCGCGGGCTGCTGCCACACTATTTAAACAGAGGCTATGAGCCCAGGAGGAGCAGCGGAGGTGCACCCAGATCACTCAGGAGGCAGAAAGGCTGGAGATGGTGCTGCTGCTGCACCACCAGGGACAAGTCGTGGGAGACGCGTAGTTCATTTGCAAAACGCCCCCTTTAAAAGAATCAGAATCCACTCCCTCTTAGTCGTCACGAGAAGCACAACACGAGGAGAGCCTCGT
This sequence comes from Plestiodon gilberti rubricaudatus, assembly GCA_026170595.1. Lineage (NCBI taxonomy): Eukaryota > Metazoa > Chordata > Lepidosauria > Squamata > Scincidae > Plestiodon > Plestiodon gilberti. Next base: position 16,584,713 of record JANXHW010000002.1, on the reverse strand, counting down.
CGTTCTCACGGGATCAATACAAACTTTACAGGTTTGATCGCTGGCCTCCCTCCGGCTTTCTGAGTCTTTGGGGCTGCAATTTCATTTTCCGTGCAGGACACAGTGAGGAGGAGGAGGCGTCATTTTATTTTCCGTATCTGGCAACAATGCCACCCTTTTTCTTTCTTAGTCTCTCCTCCGGTAGCCTTCTGGCTTGGCTGCTCCTTGCCAGCAGTAGCGGTGCCGGCAGCGGCAGCAGCCGTCACCCAGGCGCGGAGCCGGCGGCGGAGGAGAAAGTTCTCAAGGTGTTGGTGTTGCTCCCCAAAGACAATTCGTACCTGTTCTCCTTGGCGCGGGTCAAGCCGGCCATCGAGTACGCGGTGAGGAGCCTGGAAGAGAACGGGACATTGCTGCCGGCGGGCTACAAGTTCCGGCTCTTCTACAACGACTCGGACTGCGGCAACTCGGCGTTGTTCCGCCTGGTAGATATGATCGCCTTGGGGCAGCAGTGGCCGGACCTCCTGCTGGGGCCCGTCTGCGCATACGCGGCCGCGATGGTGGCCAGGCTGGCCTCGCACTGGAACCTGCCCATGATCTCGGCCGGCGCGCTGGCCGCGGGCTTCAGCGCCAAGACAGGCGAGTACTCGCACCTGATCCGCGTCTCGCCGGGCTACGCCAAGATGGGCGAGATGTTCCTGGCGCTCTTCCGGCACCACAAGTGGAACAGGGTCCTGCTCGTCTACCACGACGACAAGGAGCAGCGCGACTGCTTCTTCGCCGTGGAAGGCGTCCATGTGGTCTTCCGCGAGGCAGCTTTCCACTTGGACGACTTGAGCTTCGACGAGAGCGGCAAGTACGAGGACGACGTCGTGCGCGCCATCCAGGGCGGCGAGAAAGGTGAGAGCGCGCCGCCCGGCAGGCTGCCTGGTTACGCGTCGCGCAAACCGGGGCAGAACAACAACCCGAGGGCTTCTGAACGGGTGTCGGGGTGTGTGTGTGCTTACATGGATTAGTAGCAGCAGGTCACGGGGGTGAGGGATGACACGGTCTGAGCCACTGTCGCTCCAAATCTCTGTGCTACCTGCTGTGTGTGCAAATCTTCCTTCAGGCTCCCTTTCCAGTTTAACGCCATATGCGCTAAGGGAGGCGCTCGCTGTCTTGTCAGTCTTATTAAACAGTGAACACAGACTCTATGCATGTTTGTTCAGAAATAAATCCCACTGAGTTCTGTAGAGCTTCCTGCCAGCCAGGTGCACGTGCGTAGGAACTGCAGCTGAAGCAGGCTACCATTGAATTCAATGGGACTTGCATAGGACTGCACCTGTGTTTGTTTGACCATCCTCGCAGTGCCCCTGTGGTGTAGGGAGGAGGCTGCTACTGTTTCCGTTTTACAAAGGAGGAACTGAGTGCAAGACAGAGTAATTTGTCCAAAGCCAAACAAAGGAATCTTTGGCAAAGTTGTAACTGAAACCCAGGTTTCCCATCACAGTCAAACTTTTAACCATCTTGACTGCTGATTGGGTTCTTGTCTCCTATTGTTTCTATTCCACTCTTGCTGTAGACGTTTTGCATTATTGCTCCCTGTCTAGGCTTGCTGCCTTCGTGAGTGGAGAACCTCTCTGTTGCCATTGTGTTAAAAGTAGCTTAATTTATTCCTATCTATTGAAATGTGCCTATTGACTAGGAATAAGGTTGGAACACCAACCAAGCTCATGACTGGCTAGAAGGCAGGTTGGCCTAGAACGACATTTTTAAAAGGCAGGGAAATTATGGGGGAAGGGACAATGCAGCAGGTGTTCCTCAGAGTTTTCCACAGTTAAAACGGCTACACCAATGGTTCTCAGGCATTTTAACACCGGGACCCACTTTTTTAAAATGACACTCTTATCAGGACCCACCTAGCTTTACGAGACTTAAACATATTTATTTCTAGATCACTTTATTTATTTATTTACAAGTAAAGAGCTCAGCTGCTTGCAGGGTAATTAGCAGCTATCTTACAAACTGCAGGAACTCAGCTCTTTTGAAGGGCAATTAGTAGCTACCTAATTTTTGAATAGCCTCGGGGTTTGTGGCAATTACCTTTCTGATCTTTCCATCACCTGGGACCCACCAGAAATCAGGTCCCAGCCCACAATTTTGAGAAACACTGGGCTACACGGTTGTACAACTGCAGTGCGCACTGGGGCGCACTTAGCCTCTAACATACACATGCAGAGTGAAATAACAAAGGCTGCAATCCTATCACACTTTCCTGAGAGTAAACCCCCTTGAACTCAGTGGACCTTACTTCTGAGTAGACATGCGTAGGATTGCACTGAAAATAAAGTAAAGCTTATTTTTAAATAGCAGCTTTTAAAGATTCCAAAGTGATGCAGACATGGTGGGGCCGGTGTATCCTCACCAGTGTGCATTGTCACTAGGTACTAACTAGCCAGTAGGCGTCAATGACATTCTTGCAATTGCAGTGCCTGCAGCCCTCCAGACTTCAGCAGATATGTTGGGAGAATGACATTCCACCCCCACCCCCATAAGCACACTAGCTGGAAGAAAGATTGTTTGTTCCTTGAAGCAGCAGAGTAATAACTGTACATTTATTACACAGTTGTCTGGAAAGACACAGAAATGGCCAATGTGGTGTTGTACTGTGCAGGCAACTGCTGCTACCGGTAGATCGTGCATGGAAAGAACCGCTCCTGGACCCCAAGGAATCATTCCAGATGTCGTGACTCTTCATGCTATCTTCTTCCCTCTGACCATTAGTCTGTCCCTCCACTATCCTTCAGTAACAATTGTACATCTTTTGCTCTGCTATTGCTGCACAAAGCAGTGTCTTTATTGTTGGTGATCCTGATCTCGCACCTTTCAGTTCCGCTCTCAGCTATTCACCTACACATCCCTTTATCTTATCTGTGACAGCTTTGGATTGAAATAATTGTTGATAAGATGATAATTTCCCTACCTAAAGGATTTCATGTAATTTTTTCTCTACCTCCAAATGCCAGACTTTAGTGGGCAATCGTAATGAGTCCCCATATTCTCTCTCTCCCTCTCCCTCCCCCCCTTCTTCTTGGATTGGATCTTCTTTGCTTGCAGATTCTCAAATGCAGTGAAGGGGTTTTCTGTACATGTTTTCTGTACATACTATTAGGCAGCAGTTTGGAATATATGGCTGCCCACCCGTTTTTGTGTGAATCGCAACAGTCCTTTTGTGAACTGTGAATATCAAGAGTGTGGCTGGATTGTAGACTAAAACGTTTTTGATGCTTCTATAGCCTAGTGATAAAGAATATGAACTGCACATCTGGAAGTTCACAGTTTGAATCTTGCCGCTTGCCTTGAACTTGCTAGATCACCTTAGGCAAGCTACTTAACCTCATCCCTGCACCTGTAACTTGGAGAATTGGCGCCATGCCCACCATATGATTAAAAATAAATACTACTTAGTATTTCAATGATGTGATTTGAGGCAGTTCATACTTTCTGCTTGAAACCATTGTTTAATATATTATGATTTTATTGTAAGCCGCCGTGCGCGCCCATTGCAGGGGGGGAAGGTGGGGTAAAATTGTTTAAATACATAAGCAGTGCACTAGATGGGGGTAAGTGGGACTTGGGTACCCTCGCTTTTGATCACGTGGTGGGCAGACTGATGAATAGTATTGTTTGAACCAGCCCATTAATACTGACCTTCCTTTCAGAGTTGTTGTGCGGATTACAAGATAATGTATGTGAACCACATGGACACTTTGAAGCACTCTATAAGCGCTAGGTATGATTTAGTTTTCTGCTTGAGCATTTCCTCTTGCTGTTGCCTGTGAAAACAACAAAGCAAGAATTGCTTGGAATAAAGAGTGAATTGTGTAAGGATTTTAACAGGTTAACTGACAGCCGGATCCTAACTGGGGTTTATGACTGCAGAACAGCAGTTCCGCTGTCGTAAATGGTTTTATGGTAGCACGCGCAGCGCACCCCTGGCAGCCATTCCAGAACCGCAGCTGCAAATGTTGGTGGTGTCAGAGGCCCGCTGCCGCAGCTGGCTGCCAACAGAAATGCAAGTAAGCCAGCACAGGCGGTGAGTGGTGGGAGGAATGGGGCAGGGAGGCGGAGGAACGGAGAAGTGTCTGGGTGGAGAGGGGATGGGCAGGAGGTGGAACAGGGGCAGATGGGGGTGGATACCGGTGGCACACATGAGTGCCAGTATCCTATGCGTCTTCCTTCTCCCTTACACTTCTTGGTATTGCACCAGTAAAATAGCTGGTATAGATCCAAGCTTTTACCCCAAGTTAAGAGAATAAAAGTCTCCTCAAGATAAAGGAACCTTTGGACTCCCCCCTCCCCGCTGAATGCAGCCCGTGTTCTGCTGGCACAGCTTCATTGGCGGGTGTGTGTGATTTGGTTAGGATTGGGTTAACTTAATAAAAGCATTTTTGTAGGGGTGAACATCTCCATGTGGTGGTCATACCTCAGTGACACCATGGGGTTTGATTGTGTGTGAACTACAAAAAAATAGGAGCCTTGGTTTTTAGAAACTTGCTCAAACTATCCACCCAGTGCACATTTGACTACGTTCTTTTTTGCATTTAGTCTTAGCAATGCTTATTAGTGCTTTTCAGCACGCATAGTCTTCCCTCCATCCCTCTGGAGACTAGAATTTGTGGCTTGTTCTATTTCACCATTTGTTCTTGCTCATTTTTGCTTGCACTTCTCGTTTAAAGGCACCTGTCCTGTGTGACACAGGCTAGGTAGGAGTGTTTCATGTGCCCTCACGAGATTTGGGCGCCACCATCTTGGATCTCGTGAGATTTCGCGAGATCCAAGATGGTGGCAGTCAAAATAACAGGTAGTGGGAGCTACAGGGGGGCATCGGGAGGGCTGTAGCCATTTTTCCCGGGTTGCAGCTCTCGTGAGGGCACGTGAAGCACTCGTGAGATTTGGGCACCGCCATCTTGGATCTCACAAGATTTTGCGAGATCCAAGATGGCAGTGGCCAGGAGAATAGGTAGGGGGAGCTTTGGGGGACATCAGGAGGGCTGTAGTCGTTTTCCCGGGTTGCAGCGCGGGCACGCCGGTGCTCCCAGCTGTGCCACAACCCAGAGGGAAAGGCTACAGCCCTGCCAATTCGGCCACAACCTGGGAAAAATACATTTTAAGAGGGGGTATGTGGGGGGCAGGACGTCTGGGGGTACGCAGGGAACCGGAGTAGGGGTACATAGGGGTACGCAGGCCTCCAAAGGTTGGGAACCCCTGGCCTAGATGGTTGAGCAGATTGATAAGCTTCGAAAAGCTTGATGGTCCTATATCAGTGTACTTTAGCTAAGGGCCAACGGGGTCATAAGAAATTATAAACATGAATGCCTTGGGAATAGGGCAGTTTGGGTAAGAAGTTTGTGATCCTGCTTCATGTCTTTCTATGCTACAGTTTCAGAATTAATGTTCCTGCTTCTGCCAGCCCCTCTCATTTCCATTTTCTGTTTCCTTGTTTATCGGCATATCTACCAGTAAAGAACTGGCCAGGTTCTCCCTGCATTTTCTCCCTTCTGCCCTCCTCAACTTCTGGCACATTCAACCTGTTCATATAAATGATGAATGGGATCATGTTTTCTGGGCCTCCCTTGATTGTGTTTTCAGTCTATTTCATGTTCAGAGCTTTCAGGCTGACCACTCTCAATATCAGCAGAATTTATCTGTTGTTGTGTTTCCTGTTTTTATTCAGAGAAGGAAGTTTTTTCTCCGGTGGGCCATTCACTCGTGGCTTTTGGACTCCTTTAGTTCAGCAGGGGTAAAAAAAGCCAAATTTAGAATGAATGGGGGTTGGAATGTACTCCACAGAAACTTCCGATAGATATTGCTGAATTATTTCTTGCATGTGCTTGTGATTTCTTACATGGCAAAGGGCAGATGTCACAGCTGTTCTGGGATATTTATTAAAATACACACTGGCTCATAGCTGCTTATTCCTGAGCACTCCCTCTTGCTCTCTTTCTGTGATGGATTCCACTTCCATTTCCACTGAAAAACACATGTAAGCAGAACAATTCAGAAAAGTTCCATTGGTAATATATAGAAGGCTCTAAATACAAGAGTACGTGAAAGATGCAAGATTTTCCATCCTATATCTGCATATAACAGCATCATTAAGAATTTCCTGTAGTTTCAGAGCAAGATACTCGAAATATTGCGGAGGGAACCTTCCCAAATAACTTTGTGTGATGGAATCTACAGCCATTACAATCAAAGTTTTGCCAATAGTTGCGGTGGGATTTGGATTATTTATCTATGTACATGTGTTTCCTTAAAGCGATCTTGAACATAGTATGTCTGCTTCCTGTAGAACTGTGCAAATTGCCTCCTTATCACTGTAGTGCAATGTGTTTGCAGGATGCATTGCAAGCGAATGTTGAGGCAAGTGTTGGAATAGAATTTTAATGTAAATAAAATCATCTTTCTCTACCAATTTTTTTAATTGTATGGGAATCTGTGTTGAAGGATGAAAAAGTGTCTGCATTCTCAGGTTTGAGTGAAGGCTTTCCATTTGTGTATATATCTGCAGGTTTACTGAAGGGCCATCACAGGCCTACGTTGGTGCAATGCTTGTTTTGCTTCCCAGAAGGGAGTGCAACAGTAGCAAGGTGGGACTAGCCAAGAGCAGTACCTGCATTTAAAACCTACAAGGGAACCCTGTTCAAGATGGTTGCTCAAATGGTACCCTGATCAATCCTTGTGAATAGCACGTAGTCCATGCATTCCACTGATACACATACTGTACTATGGGCAAACAATTACATTGGACACACAAAACTGCTAACAATGCAATCCTATGCATTTCTACTCGGAATAAGCAGGGATGTGGATCAAGTCTCTGACTCAAAGTCTTGAGTCAAGTCCCAAGTTTCTGGGTCCAAGTCTCAAGTCTTTGGTTGTGAGTCCCTATCTATTTAATGGGGAAAACAGGTTTAAACCTGAATAAAATTCAACTTGTCGTAAATGGCTCCAAGTCTCGAGTCGAGTCTTTTACAATCACCGAGTCGAGTCCAAGTCAAGTCATTGACGTCTCCAAGTCTCGAGTCGAGTCTTTTACAATCACCGAGTCGAGTCCAAGTCAAGTCATTGACGTGACTTGAGTCCGACTCGAGTCCGAGTCAATAGACTCAAGTCTACATCACTGGAAGTAAGCCCCACAGAGTTCAATGGAACTTACTCCCTGAAAAATGGTAACCGGAGTGCAGCTTAGGGCTGCTGCTTTTGTCAACCACTCATATATAGTACAAACTGCCTTCTTTCTATTATAGTTGGTATTTTGAAAAGGGACTGTAACTCAGGGCAGAGCTAGACATTTATTGGTAAACATGAGATTTCCAACTCTGTCTTTGGTGATGACCTGTGATGCGGAAAGAGTGGCATTTACAGGAGAGAAATGGCAGGTGGAGGGGTGTTAACTTTTCCCCTGCATGCTACTTTTGCTTTCCGACTCCCTACCTCCCTTTACGAATTGGTTATGTTTCCCAGACAGGTGGGGAAAAGCCACTGGGGAGACTAGTTGCACAGGAAAAATGACAGGTGGGAGAAGGGCTAGCCAGTCTCTCTTGTCTCTGCAAGTGCTTTGCAAATCAACAGCAAGCAGAGGATTCCCAGCAAATGTCTAGTTCCACCGTTATGTAGACAATATATTATGTGGGAAGGGATTCGCCTAAGTACGATAGGAGGCGAAACTTGCCCTGCTGCAGAAGCTAGGGGCACCTCCTGCTTGACGTGCAGCCCAATCCTATCCTCCTTCATGCGAAAGCATGTAGACATGCCCAAACAGGCAGCGCTGCTTGCCATGGTGGTGGGGATTGGGAGACTTTTCCCTTACCCTTCCCTAAGCCCCTTGATCACGTATGGGTCTCCTTGGTCCTGCAGCAGCTATATAGCTGGCAGAAGTCCAAGGAGAGAAAGGGGGCATGTCTGGGGGCTCTGGAGGGACAGTATCCCACATGTTGCTCACATGTGAGCACCCCCTCTTGCCCCGACACACCTCCCTCCCCCCTAGCTTGCCCAGGAATGCCCCCTCCGCACTCACAGAATGCTCCCTGCCATCGTTCTTACCTTGGTGGTGTCCGGGCAATCTGTCAGCGAGCACCAGGAGCAGCCGGCGGCTTCTGCTGTCAGTTCCCGGGCTCTAGATAGAAGCATGCCTTTTGCGGCATCGCTGCCACAGTTACGACAGCAGAAGGGAACTTCCGCTGTCGTGCGGACCCATAGAGTTGGATCATTGAGCCATTCCACTTTTTTCCTGCTGTACTATATGGTGACAGTTCCTTACACAAGGATAAGAATGAGCCTTCTTTTCAAGATCTTGAGTCCTAAGAGTCTAAATCCTCCTGCCCCCCAAGTGTATCTAAACGGAAATATTGGAAGGACACCATCGAATCGAGTGCTTAACCTTTCATTCTTTTATAGTGACACTGCATATGTTAGGAGTCAGAGAGATGTTTACTTTTGGCTCTGCTGAATCGAGTGTCTCTTCCCCCTCAACCTTAGAGAGATCCCTTTGAGTATTGCATAAATAACAAAGGCATTTTGTGGAAGCAGCTATGAGGGGAGCATGTGAATTCCTAAGTCTTGTGTTTATTCAATAATATAGCCATTGGTTTAGCAAAACAAGCAACTGGGAGGTAAATAGCTTGTACAACACTTTTTGAAATAAACTGATTTGAGACTCAAGTGTTAGTGTAATGCTTATTATATATTGGGAAAACAATCCTATCTCAATTAAAACAAACTTATTTGCAAGACTTCATGCTCAAATGATACATGACAGTGTGGGAAACCCATTTGTTTACACCTAGGTCTAGCATAAAAAGGTAAAGGTGACCCCTGACAATTAAGTCCAGTCGTGTCCGACTCTAGGGTGTGGTGCTCATCCCCATTTCAAAGCCGAAGAGCCAGCGTTGTCCAAAGACGCCTCCGTGGTCATGTGGCCGGCATGACTCTCCTTGCCGCAGCGCGTAGCATGCGGCTGGAACACAGAGCGCTGTTTACCTTCCTGCAAGCGGTACCTATTTATCTACTCGCATTAACATGCTTTGGAACTGCTAGGTTGGCAGGAGCTGGCCAAGCAACAAGTGCTCACCCCGTCGCGGATTCAAACTGCTGACCTTTTGATCGACAGCTCATGGTTCAGCGGTTTAACCCACTACGCCACCCGCTGGCCACAGGTCTAGCATAGCTACTTATAAAGTGAGGGGGGGGGTGATTTTTAGGACTAAGGGGTGTGTGAGCAAGGAGAGCTGAACCCTCCCCACACCTCCACTAGCCCTGGCTGCTCCTCTAATAGTTTTTCTCCCAGCCAGTTTCACCTAATATCAGAATCAGCTCAGGAGAAAAAGCTCAGGGGCAGGTGGGGGGGGGGCTTGGGAAGGATGGTTTAGCACCTCTGAGATTGTATGCCTTTTGATCTAAAAATTAGGCACGTACAGCCTGCTTTATACTGTATGTGATTGGGACATATTCCAGGTTTAAGCCAACCACTGTTGCCACATGTTTGAGGTTTGAGCCTCGGTTAACTAATTAGCTGGTTCATTTATATGCAGTACAAAATAGGTTTTATTAGACTCTCGGTGTTCCTGTTAAGCTGCGCAGCCACACAGCTCCCAGCCAAGCTCTGCACAGCGCAGAGCTGAGCAACCCGGATATTCTGTAATGCCATGTGACGTTGTCACCATGCGTCCAGAGACCGCATCTCAACAGAGCCGTGATGCCATGCACCAAAAGAAGGGCTCCACACACCAGTGTGGGCTTCTTACAGGGAATCTTGCTCACTGCAAACCAGGGGGACACATCATCTGCATGTGGTTTTTGCAAACCAGGAAGTGCAGGGCTTCCAGTTGTATTCAATGGGACTACAGATTTGGTTTGCGAAAACTGCGTGACGGAGCACAGTAAGGAAATGGATAACCCGCTTTCCACTTTTAGTGAGCAAGAAGTGGGTCGATGAGGCTCATATCCACAGTGGGCTGGAGGCAGGTGACAGTGACGGACTCGGGTTGAAGAGTACCGCTGCCATCCACCGCTAATGCAAGCTGCATCTGCCTGCTCCATGGCTGGGCTGGCCCTAACTGAGTCTCAAGCTAGTAGCCCCAAATCCCATAATATCTTTTCATGGCAGCTGTCAGAAGAGGGAAGAGATAACTGCTGGCCTGCTGACCAGTGCAGCTGCCCAGGAGAAAGCACTAGCACCTCCATGGCAATTGTTCCATGGCAACATTTTCTTAATGATAACAGAGCAGGAGTTCCCAACCTTTGTTGCCCAGTGTACCCCCTGTCACGGCCCAATTTTCCCCAGCTAATTAATCGCCAATTAACTACATAATTTGGTTGATTAATTAATTAGCTAATTAATCGGTCCCCAAACTATTTAAACAATTTTAGACGTGAAAAATGGTGTGCGCGCGCCTGCGCGCTCATGTGTGACAGACATTGTAGTGAACTGATGAAATAGTTGCCTTTCCTGGCTTAGTGGGTGGCTTGTGATGAACTTGGTCAAAACCTGTGATGAACAAAAACCTGAGTTGAAATTGACAATCAGTTTGTCAACTTCACCTGATTTTGCTTTCTTCCTCCAGGGGATAGAAGCAACCCTAATGTGATGCAGGAGCTCTGAGGAAAGAGTTGGACAGCATCAGCAGCTGATAACACATTGGGTGCTCTTTCTAAATCCCCAGGTCATCAGCTGTCTCCTGCTAGAGATAAGGGGTTGGATCTTTAGGGCTGTGGCTTTAATCACAGCGCTAAAGACCCAAGCCCTTATCTCTAGCCCGAAACAGCTGATGACTTGGGGATTTAAAAAGACACATCCAGTATTATCAGCTACTGATCGCAGCAGCTAATGGACAGCCGCCTGATGGTCTGTGTACCCCACAGGTTGGGAATGCCTGGTCTGGCCCTCAGTCTGATCTCTTTGTCTTACAGCGGTGGGGAACCTCCGACCCGTGGGCTGTTTCCGGCCTGCGCGAGACCCATCAGGTCCGGCCTGCGCGAGACCCATCAGGTCCGGCCTGCGCGAGACCCATCAGGTCCGGCCTGCGCGAGACCCATCAGGTCCGGCCTGCGCGAGACCAGACCGGAGGCTCCGGAGGCCCCGCGCTCACCTCGGCGACTCCTCTTTCTGAAACCGCGGTTCTGTACATGCGCAGAGCGCCGCTAAGAGGCCAAGAGAGGGCAATCTCTTGGCTTCTTAGCGGCGTTCTACACATGTCCAGAACCGCGGTTTCAGAAGGAGGAGTCGCCAAGGTGAGCGCGGGGCCGGCGGCGGCCCGGAGCCTGAAGGTAAGAAGAGCGATGGGGGGTGCACGTGTGTGATGGGGTGTGTATGCACGCAATGGGGGGCCAACTTTGCGGTGGTCCGCGACACATTTTCCCCATGGGGAAAATGGCCTGCCACCGCAAATAGGTTCCCCACCCTTGCGTAGGAAGAGAAGTCCAAGCTGGTAATAGAAGGCCTGTGTTTGCTCAGTAACTTGGTTTCTCTTAGTCGGCCTACTTGCTGATGCTGCCTGTGTGAGTCAGCTGTGGCTATGGCTTCATACCACCAGCACTGGCAACATCTTTGTGTCTCTGGAATTTGTGCAGTCCTTTGTTTAAGATAAACTTACAGCCCAATCTATAGTCTGGCTGTGCTGCTGGAACTCGCGTTCCAGCAGCACAGCCTGACTGATGACATCACTAAATGTGATGCTTGGCAGCATGCTGCTGCTGGACCGCTCCCAGAAATGGTGGGCGGTGCCAGCCATGAGCAGGGGCCTTCCTGGAGTCTCCGGTGTTAGTAAGCCAGTGGCAGGGGGAGATCGTGGACAGGAGGGGGGGGGAACGAGCCATTCCGTGGGAGGAACCGGGGGCGGGAAGGAGGTTGTGAGAGGGGGTGGATTCCGTGGCAGTTGCGCACACTGAATCCTGTCCTCTCTTTAAAACCTACCTGCCACGTTTCCCTCCAAAATAAATGGTGTATGCCTGAGGAGACCCAAAGGCAGCCCTAAGGCTTATGTGGCGGTAAGTAAATTTTTTTACTTACCTCCCATTTGCCCTTGGGTAACGTCCCCCCCACCATTGGATGCAGCACGTGTCTTTTTTTAGTGCAGTTGCATTGGTGGTATGCATTGGTGGCAGGGGATAGGATTGGGGCCTTAATCTGTGCATCGGTTAATTATTCGTCAATATGTCTGACTTATTGATGTATAATTTATTGTACTAATTTCTATCAATCAGTGGGATAGGTGGGTCTCTTGCATGTGTTGCTATTTTCAGGTTCCATCACAAACACATTTCAGTCCTAATTTCTGGTTTTGGTTTCAAACATCTAGTTGAAGCAGGCAGGTTTTTCACACACTTTTTCTTATCATGCTGTAAGTTTTAAAGAAAGCACCTACAGTACTTCTTCAGAATGACTGGATTTGTTATAACTGATTTTCGTTATTAGATGAAAAGAAGGGGAAAGTTGTAGCATTATGATCCAGGAATGCATCTTCCTGAGCCGAATTACTGTTTTCTTAATATTGTTATGTCATGGTAACACCGCTAAATGGACTAAGAGTCCAGTGCCACTCAGAATCGCCGCTCCGTTTTGTTGCTTGGTAACGGATGAATACTGGGTCTTTAATAATCGCAACAGTCCTTCTTTTCTGCACGTTGTTAATCTTATGGGCGTGATCCTGCCAAAGTCAAGCATTTTTATGCGCTTTTAGTGGGAAAGATTTAAGCAAGTGCTACATTCAGAGTGTGTGTGTGTGTGTGTGTGTGTGTGTGTGTGTGTGTGTGTGTGTGTGTGTGTGTGTGTGTGTGTGTGTGTGTAAGTAATATAATATAATATATATACACACATCACACACTCTCTCACTGTGCTAACCTCCGTTTACCTTCCCGGCACGAGGTGGCCCCGCCCCCTCTCCGTCGGAGCCATTCAGTGCGACGAAGGCAATGTGCAGTAGATTCCCTGTGCGTTGCCTTCGCCGCACTGATTGGCTCCGACGGCGAGGGGGCGGGGCCGCCTCGTGCCGGGGAGTACATGGAGGTTAGCACAGTGCGGAACTTACCGTTCTGCCCCAGCTCGAGCGACGCCACTATGGATAAATGGTCTGACTCGGTATAAGGCACTTCCACTGTTTGCTTACATTTGGTAACATATAGTATTTGTCTTTTTTTTCTGAAAGCACACACACACACACACACAAACCTTATTTGTAGGAAATATTACAAACTGTGGATGATGAAAAGGAAAAAGTCCCACAAATCCGAATGGAAAGTCTGATAATAATACTCAAGTCCTCTATCACTTGCATCTAGTGATTTAGTCAATGACTTCCACGTTTTATTAAGCCTTTGGGGATGGTATTTTCTAAGGAGCACAGGGCAAATTGGAACTGGGTTTGTCTGTATTTTTCAGTGATACGTGTCCCTTCAGTTGCTGTATTCTCCTTTTGAAAATTCCAGCCTTGTTGTTTGCCTTCTGTCCGTAACTTTAAAAACAACTGGAGGATAATTTATGTCACTATCTCCCAGCTGTGCATAAGTTTGACAATCTGTTTTCAGTCATTTGACGAACAGCTCCTTATCTGTGTTTTCCATTTATTTCCACCAGTTGTGATAATGTGTGCCAGCAGTGACGCAATAAGGAACATCATGTTGGCTGCACATCGGCAAGGGCTGACAAATGGAGACTATGCTTTCTTCAACATTGAGCTCTTCAACAGCTCATCATACGGTAATGTGGTTTTCTATCCTACAGTTCATTACAAGACTAACATTTAAGAGAACGTTATATCCTTTAAAATGGGCACTGTAAAGTTTTGAATACTCGGCTCTTTTGGGCTTTCTTTAATTTGAATGCCAGCTTTCAGAATTGTACATACAATCTTCAGAGTTGTACATAAAATCCCACCAGACTGCATGCAAAGGTGAATTTTTTCTTCTAATTTTCTTGTTAATTCCTGAACTTTTCCAAATGTAAAAACCGAGATTATTGCTCAAAGCAGAACCCGTTGTTCCCACAGGATATGTAGGTCATATTTTCATTTTTATTCAGAACTTCCTGAAAATAATTTCAGACTTCTGTTATGTATTTCACCCTCTAAAACATGAGTTCCTTTTTTGTAATACAACTTATAACCATTTTTTTAAAAAAGCATCCGCAAAACAACAACAATCACTTTGGGTGCAATCCAGCCATGGTTAAAGACTCCTAATCCCTATTAATATGAATGGAGAGACCTGAGTATAGGCTTAATGCTCTCGCTGAAATCAGTGAGATTTAAAAGTGCTTAAATTTGGGTGGATTGTGCTTTTAGCACATATCCATTGTCTTAGTAGGATGACCTGTTCCATATTGCTAGCTACATCCCACAACACATGGGAAATACAGCAGCAGAAAGGGGGTAAGTGAGCTCTTTCTGGTATCTGGCATAGAATTGTCAATATGTTCATTTATTCCTTAGGAAATGGCTCATGGAAGAGAGGAGACAAATATGACCTTGAGGCAAAGCAAGCGTACTCATCCCTTCAGACAGTCACACTACTGAGGACAGTGAAACCTGAATTTGAGAAGTTTGCCATGGAGGTGAAAAGTTCTGTCCAGAAACAAGGAATCAATGATGAGGATTACGTAAGTGCCTGATTATGAGACTAGGACTGTTAGCATCTTTAAAACACCCTTCTAATTAAATCCAGGGTGACAGTGTGGCCTTTTCTGAACTTTTTCTAGTTGCATGTTTAAAAACCAGTTGCAAAAGAAAATTGCTCTGTTTATTCACAGTCATCTAGAATAGAGTTCCTTTTGTTTTCATCATCTTGCTCATCATAGGGCATTTAAGGTATGAAGTGGCAAAGGGGATTCCATAACCCTTCATGCTTTTCTGAAACATGCCTTCCTGTAGCTCCAAGGTTCTCCAAGTTATGTATGTAGTAGTAAACCAAATCATCCTCTTGCTCCTCCTCACCATTAGAGCACAATCCTGCACAACTAAACAGCAATGGAACGAGTGTTCCATCGCTGGAAGCCGTCGCAAATGTGCCAAAAGGCACGTTTGCGACAACTCGGGAGTAAGGGAGGCCGGAGCAAGGCCGGCCGCCCTCACTCCATTGCTGGGACTGCCGGAGGAAGGTAGGCTCCCATCGGCAGCCACATGGGTGGTCCAGGCAGCAAGGGAGGGGAGCCATTGGCCAAGCCGGCCTGGGAGGTGGTGGGGATGGCTTCCGCCATATCCCCTGCCGGGCTGGCTCAGCCATTACACTGCCTCCTCATACTTCCGCCAGCTATTTAGCTGGCGGAAATCTAAGGCAGCCCATCGGGCCGGCCCTGGTTTACACCCAGGAAAGGGGACAAACATCCCCTTCCCTGAGTAGACCTCCGGGCCGCTGTAGGGCGGCCCAGAATGGGGATAGGATCCGACGGGCGGACCTGGGCCGCCGGCTGGATCCTTACGCTGGATTGCGTTGCCCTCCAAGTAATAGCGCAGTCCTATCCAACTTACACCACTGGTGTAACCAGCGGGGGGC
Organism: Plestiodon gilberti rubricaudatus; assembly: GCA_026170595.1. Taxonomy (NCBI): domain Eukaryota; kingdom Metazoa; phylum Chordata; class Lepidosauria; order Squamata; family Scincidae; genus Plestiodon; species Plestiodon gilberti. The sequence goes on along the minus strand of JANXHW010000002.1, from coordinate 16,569,206 downwards.
GGGCAGGGTGGGAGGCTTTAGGTGGGAGGGGAGATTAAAATCCCCTTTCAATCCCCCTTTTGGAGGGGAGTTGAATCCCCTTTCTGTTCTGGGGCCTCCCATTCTCGCTGCACCGCTGGTTACACTGGTGGTGTAAGTTGGATAGGATTGTGCTGTAACTTATTGCATCCAATCAGCAGGCTGTTTTTTCCCATATGTTGATTGGTGATGCATAGTACATGCATAGTACATGCTACTTCCAGAGGCATACTTCCTCCAAATACCAGTCGCAGGGGAACAATGAGGGGACTCTTGCCTTCCTGCTTTGCTTACGGGTTTCCCAGAGGCACTTGGTGGGCCACTGTGTGAAACAGGATGAGCCCTTGGCCTGATCCGGCACGGCTCTTATTTTCTTACGCTGAGGTCAATGACACATGCCATGAACCCCTGTGGCTTTGCTAATCCCCATCTCTCTATGTCTGTCTAGTTCCATAAGTGAAGGACAAGAATGAGCTTCACTAGTTGACTTGACAGGAACTCTGTGACCTGTTTTATTTGATTTTTTTTTTTGTACTTTCATTATGGCCTCTGCACTTTTCCATCTCTTTGTTATATAGGTTACAGCATGCAAACTGTACAATTTATGTCAGTGTTAGGAAAACATGCACAACCCATTAAAACAAGAAAAAAAGTTACACTAATTCACTCAAGGCTTCTCAAACAAGAATGGGATCAATATTTGACTTTCTTATAGTAGAGTTCTATGCAATGGTGTTACTAGGGTTAGTGTCACCCAATGTGGTAACTCATGGTGTCAGCCCCAATAATTTTATTTATTTTAATATATAACAGTACAGGTCACACGACAAATCAGTAACCAACAAAAAAACAGTGGCCAACTTGATGACACTCGCACAACAGAATTAAAGTTCTAGTATTCGCTCTGATACATAGAAATGAGATCTGAATCATACTAAAACCTTATTGGTTCCATGCTGTGTCATAATAACACCTCATTGGCTCTCGAAGTCTCATTGGTCAGTTTTCAAGGAAATCCACTTTTTGTTACGTAAGGCATTTGTGTTTTATTTTTCCGGTTATTTGGCCATAACGTTTGATAGAATAAGGCCAGCGGGTGGCGCAGCGGGTTAAACCGCTGAACCATAAGCTGTCAATCGAAAGGTCGGCAGTTCGATTCCTGCGACGGGGTGAGCGCTTGTTGCTTGGCCAGCTCCTGCCAACCTAGCAGTTCCAAAGCATGTTAATGCGATTAGATAAATAGGTACCGCTTGCAGGAAGGTAAACAGCGCTCCGTGTTCCAGCTGCATGCTACGCGCTGCGGCAAGGAGAGTCATGCCGGCCACATGACCACGGAGGCGTCTTCGGACAACGCTGGCTCTTCGGCTTTGAAATGGAGATGAGCACCACACCCTAGAGTCGGACACGACTGGACTTAATTGTCAGGGGATACCTTTACCTTTGATAGAATACAGATAATTCAACACTGTTTGTTTCATTACATTTTGCATTAAATTACATTTCCAATGATATAACACTATATTATTCATAAAATCAAATATTCCAAAAGGTTTCCACAATTTTGTCCCCACACACACACACACACACACACACACACACACACACACACACACACACACACACACACACACACACAGTGTGTAACTTTCTTTTGGCTTTAAGCCAACACAGTGTTCCAAAGTACTTTCCCCCCACTACAGTTTCGATCCCAATCACAGCCCCCACCATACATTTACTATTTTTAGTGGGGGGAGGGATGTCCGTTAGACTTTCAATTGATGTCTTTTTCATTTAAAAAAATACTAGCATGGGGGGCATGTTCAGGGTCAAAACTGCAATGGGGACAACGTACTAAAGTCCCCCACCACCACCACACACTTTTGCCACATTTCACCCCCCCCCCACACACACACACACACACTGGCTATTTATAAATGAAACTAACCCTTGTTGGGCCATGTTGCTCAATTAGCTGCACGCCTAATTTGAGTTTAGGTTTAATTGTGTTACAGAAAAAATTGTGTACCAAAATATCTTGAACATTTTTTTGCATTTGCAACTATTTTGAACCTGGGAAAATCTGCATTAAGTTGTATACCTTTAGAACTCAATCTTATTACCTTGGTCTCCAAGGTCATAGTGCTTAAGAATATGATACTTCTGTCATGGTCAGCCTCAGACGCTTCATCGGGGGGGGGGGGGGGAGTCCTGGGACTTTGTGAACCTGAGAAGGGAAGAAACTTCTCCTTTGCCCATCTCAAGAAGCAGCTCCTGTGGCAAGTGCTGTGGCAGAGAGTTCCTCAGGTGGTGTGTGCACGCCGCGCATGCGCAAAGGGATCGCGATTCTTCTATCCCCTGCTCCTGGAATATCTCCTTGCCAACATCCTTCCAGACTGATAACTCTTTCCTCAACTCTGCATCCCATCTTTGCCACTACGCCAGTCCGAGGGAGACCTGACTCACTGGAGTTCATGCCTCAGAAACAGCGTGCTGTTCCTTTCGCTGAGAGCAGGGGTTCTAGGGGTACGCGGACCTCTTGCTGGGGGTACGCCAAGCCCTGCCCCTTATCTGCCCATCAACAGCTAATTAAGTGTTAATTATTTTTGGAGCCCTTCTGTGTCTCTGATTTTGGTTTTGGGCTTATTTTTGTACTTTGGAAAATGTACTTTGGTGGGGTGGGTGAGGGAGAGGGAGGAGGTGATTTTGGGAAGTGTGATTTGGAGAAAAAAAAGAGATCCTTGCATGTGTCTCTCTCACTCACACACACACTCAGAGTTAAATAAGACATTTTTTCCTCTTTTAAAATTGTGTTAGTACTTTTTATTTAATGATTAATTACCTAATTAATTGATCACATTAATTAGCAGCTAATTAGCACCCCTCAAATCCGCGATGGGGTGAGCTCTCGTTGCTTGGCCAGCTCCTGCCAACCTAGCAGTTCCAAAGCATGTTAATGCGAGTATATAAATAGGTACCGCTTGCGGGAAGGTAAACAGCGCTCCGTGTTCCAGCCGCATGCTACGCGCTGCGGCAAGGAGAGTCACGCCGGCCACATGACCACGCAGGGGCGTTGGCTGATAGGGTGCGGTGGGCCCCAGGGCGCTGGGCCCCCTGGGGGGGGCGCAGGCCTCTGTAAAAGCTCCGGGTTTTTTGGGTTTTTTTCCATTTTTTAATCAATTTCTGGGTTTTTTTTCTTAATATCGCCCCCCCCCCCGCTGCAGCTGCCGCCCCCCCCCAGGGCGTGTGCTTACTTTTGGCCCACTTATCTTGCTTCGGAGGGAGCTCCATTTTCCCTGGGCGCCGCCATCTTGGACTGAACAAGATGCATGCTGGGGATTGTAGTTGCAGCCTTGCTTTGCAGCCCAGGAGTCCTGACTCACCCCCCCTAGAGGGCATTAAGGGGAAATACACCACATGTTTCAAGTTTATTCTTCAGAGCAAAATTCACAAAAATGATGTTTGGAACACTTTCAAGTTTATTCTGCAGAGCAAAATTCACATCATTATGAATGCCTCATCATGTGTGCTGCTGGAAATGGAGACAGGAGGTACAAAGTGGACAAGGAGGCTTCCAAACTGAAATCAAAAATCCCAAAAATTTGTGGCGCGGCTGCGCCGTGGGGCGTAAAGGATTATGGCCGCGCGTTTTTATGGGGGGGGGGCGTCAAGGGTTTGGGCTCCGGATCAAAAATGGTCTGGCTCCTCCTCTGTGACCACGGAGGCGTCTTCGGACAGTGCTGGCTCTTTGGCTTTGAAATGGGGATGAGCACCACACCCTAGAGTCGGACACGACTGGACTTAATTGTCAGGGGTCACCTTTACCTTTTTACTTCAGAAAATTGGACCGTGATAGGGGATACCTGGACCTCCAAAGGTTGAGAATCCCTGCTCTAGATCTAGTTTCAGTGAACTTCAGACTAGTAGTGGACCAGCAGTTCAGGTTGCCTGTAGTGTGGCCTAGGCCTGGTGATTCGCCCTAGTCTGGCCTCCAGCTCCAACAGTGCGCTGTCCCAGGTACTGACCCCAAACCGTGTGCTCTTCCCTATGGCTGACATGCCTGCCTGCCTCCTTCCCTCTACAATCTGTTTATGGCGGAGTTTGCAGGTATTCCATTGCCTTATTCCCTGCTGGCTTCAGTCACAAACAGAAAAAAAAAACTTTAGGAAAACAATCTTAGTTTGGGCAATGCGACCCATTAGATTATATGAAGACACCAGAGTAACAACTGGGTCTGGGACCCCATTTGGGTCCCCCCCTATGGGGAGAACAAGTGGGGTACAAACTTAATAAATAAAAATAATAATTAATGCAGAATATATTATTGAAACTGAAACAATTCCAGTTTGCAATTTAAGATGCAAACGTGCAGTAGCAGCCATTGCTACAACTATCTGCTCTGTCGTTTCTAACTTTGTGACAGTGATGTAACTAGTTTCCATTGGCCTCAAAAGGAAAGTCACTCATTTATACAGGAAATGTAAATACAAAAAAAAGCAAAACAGCAAAAACAGGCATAGGAATTAATCTAGAACTTTTCTCCGTTCCTCCAGACAGCATCCCCCTGCATCCATGAAACATCTCCTCGGTGTTGGGGGACTCTCTGAAAAGGAGGGCAGTAGGGTTGCGGGCGGGGGGCTGCAAGCGAGGAAGAGCTGCAAACCAGGCAGAGGCATCTCCTGGGAGTAGAATTCCACTGACAGAAGATGCTTCTGCCTAATTTTCAGCAATTTCTTCTTCCCCTACAAGCCCCCCATCTCTCCACCCCATGCCCTTCAGAGACCCCCCCCCAAAAAAAAACCCCTCAGATGAGGCTTTTGGAGGGATGCAGGGACTGCTGTAGGGAGGAAGATGGAAGTTCCACTTGTGCAAGGGCTGGATCTAGTCCATGAAGTAACTTAATAGACAACTGATAGAAATGCGAAGTTCTTCTACCTTAACTGTGTCAAAAATAAAATTTTGCATAGTATGTTAGTAAATCAAAGTGCATTTTTTCCCTCAGATACTTTATAGGAACCATTCAGTAAATAATAGATTTTAAATATCTGGTGTTAAATTAATCCAGTTGAGTTCACTGTTAATAGTGCTACTTGCATTGTTGCGGCTGGCTGAATAAACCATTTGACTGACAGGGTGTCAAAGATAAAGAACACCCCCACCAAAGTTTTCAACTGTTCAAAGGCACTGAACTATAGTCTCAGCTATTTTACCTTCTTTTCCTCATGAGAACACCCTCTATGGAGTTCTTGTAGGAATAAAAGTCTTATGTCAATTGTGGCACAGCCCTCATTGAAAGTCTACCAAGTCTACCAAGTCCTTGCAGTTGCAGATAGAGGAAGCAGTCATTTGGAATTAAAAACCATTTTATATGGACCTCCACAAAAGGTCAATGGGGCACAATATATCCAGTAAGTTCTGATGCCTCCCACCAAATGCAAATCCATTTGAGGAGGAACCCTTGAGATTTGTTTTGAGTTGAGTGAAATGCAACAGCAAGATTTGGGTTTAAAAGTAAAAGCATATCTAAAGGTTGCCTCAGGAGCTATTTCTTTTCCTTGGGGGGGGGGAGAGGAAAAAAAATCCCTATCCTCTTGAAACCATAGACAACAGTGGTGTCTAAAATGTAAATTTGTTCAATAGCGGTTCTCCTAGCATTTGTAGCCAAATTCCCACAAAAGCTAGTTACCACAGTTGTAAAAACTTGAAGGAATTTAGGAGTTCAGCCATAGTGTTCGCAAAGTGAGTTCAAAGCAGAAAGATGAGTAGAAAAAGAAGACTGTATTTGGGGCCTGGATGAGCAACAAGACCTGCTTTGAGAAGGAAATGCCATCTATATCTTCAGCAAGAACTGTACTGACTCAGTCTATTAGGGGGTGGCCAACAAAGTAGGTGCACAAATATAGTATAGTAACATCAGGGTCCTGGACACAGTTCCCTGTAAGCTGTGCAGGTATGGAAGCTGTGCAGGTATGGATAGAAGCCCCAGCGCAGGTGAAAGCAGTTGCCATGCACTTATCACTTTCCTTTATTTTCACATTCTCCTTCCTCCGCTTCTACCCTTTGTTCTCTTTTGACTCTCTCCCTCTCTCTGTGGAGCCTACTGAGGGAGAACCATTGTGTGCAGATCACTGAAAGAACACTTGGAGCAGCCAGACCTGAGTGCAGATCACTGATAAAGTGATGCCTCTATTGGCTTCTCTCTCCACCCTCCTAAGGAGAGAAGCCTGGTGTGCATTCTGCGCAGATAGAAGTGATAGAACAGGGCACGGTTCTGTTTCTGCCATCTCAAAAAGATATCATGGGAGAAGGTACAAAGATGGGCTACCAAAGTGATCAAGGGCTTTTTAGTTGGGGGGGGGGGGAAGGGTGAGGGGCTGGGAACTAAGGGTGGGAAAGAAGAGAGAAGCTTATGAAATTAGACATGATCTGGAAAGAACCTTAAAAAGTCACAATATAGTAATATTTCTATTAATACCACCTAGAAAGACACGACATCTTGAGGAGGTTTAATAAGGATAAGGTCCCTCGCCCAGCTTCAGTCATTGCTCATGCCCAGATAGGGCTGGAATTTCTCGTAACAGACCCTAATGAACAGCCCTGGGTAATGCCCCAGCTGCTCCTATGGGTCTCCTTGGATGCGCGTTGGCATTGCAAATCCAAGGAGCCCATGTAGGGCTTTCCCAGGCCCTGGGACGTGGGTTAGGATTTGACGGAGCGTGTCGCTGAGGATCCCACCCCCTTCCAGGCCCTGTGGGCCAATCCCCCCTCCTGTTCCGCCCTCCCCATGGCCCGTCCACTTGGCGCAGGTGTCGGAAATGTGCCTTACAGCACATTCGCAACACCCAGGACCAGCGAAGCGGCCAGCGGAGCCTGACAGGATTGTGCCATTAGAGATTCAGGCTTTCTATACTTTCCTGGGAGTAAGTCTCGGTACACACAATAAGACTTACTTCTGAGTAGACATGCCTAGGATTTTGCTGTAAATCTGTGTTTTCAGATGGTCAGGTAACCATTTTAGCAGAATACCTAGCATTCACTAGATGGAGGATTTTTTTTGTCAGTTTGTATCATTCACACAGGTGTAGATTAAAAATGTAAATAGTGGATCCAATGGTTATGAAATATTATATGCTGTGTATGACAATTCTGTGTAAAGGTTAAATGTGTATATAAGATAAGCACAGTACCAAGTCACAACAGCAGTAGTCGCTGGTATCAAAATCCGTCTAGAGTTGCTAAATTGCATTAACCTGTATTGTGACAGGCTTAGGGGTCTGGCACACAATAAGGATTTTCTTGTAAAAATCTATTACATGGTTCCTATTTGAATTCCTCTGAATATGAGTTCATCAGTGTATGGGCTGTATTACTGTCCTGTTAGCGCAATCCTAACCAATTTTCCAGTGCTGGTGCAGCCACAATGCAGCCCCAAGGTAAGAAAACAAATATTCCTGCCTCCATGACTGCTCCTGCGCTGCAAAATGCAATGTGCGCCTTGTTGGCATGGCTACATAGGCGCTGGAAAGTTGGTTAGGATTGCGCTGTGTGTCTCGTAAGCATCTGCACATTGCAGGCATAACTAAATTAATAACTGCTCCTAGTGAACTCATTCTTCATATATGGCTGAACATGGTGTATATTACAGTGCAATGGGAACAGGGACTATTCATGGAGGTCTGTTAATGTTTCGTTAAAAAAAGCCAACTATATACTGATTACATAGTTCTTTATCATGCCACTTGCTTGCCTTAGTTGTGATGCATGAGCAATACCTCACTTACTGCCTAGTGGTCAGACTGGCCATTGCCCAGCTTAAGATTACAGTGGCTATATACTGCTCACGATTGTTAACTGTTCCGCACACTGGGGGAAAAAAATAGGGGGAACACTGGTACCAGAGCATGATCTGAAGACACACAATATGGCAAACTTATTTAAGTGAATGGAGCTGGATCTAGTCTGTTTGGATGGGAAGCTGCCATAAAACCCTATGCACACAGCCCTAAACTTAATGGTAGAAAGCTACCCCATATAGTTACCATCAAGATTCAGGTTTTGAGAGGCCAGAAAACACAGGTAGGATGCTTTGGGCGGGAGGGCCTTTCACAGCGATCCCGAGAGACTCAGACAAAGGCAGGAACCTCTCGGGAACATAAGAAGAGCGTTGCTGGACCAGGCCAAAGTCCCATCTAGTCCAGCTTCCTGTATCACACAGTGGCCCCACCAGATGCCTCAGGGAGCACACAGCCAACAAGATAACCTGTTTCCAAAACAGGCAAAAACACACCGCCGAAAGCACCACATTTGGAGCAGGGTTCCAGTGGTCTGGCGGTCCGAGTACCACCAGCAGTCAACCAAAGTACCACTGGTGGTACTAGTACCACTTGTTGAGAACCCCTGCTCTGTATAAATGTGAAGTTATGATGAACTTAAATGTGTATATTTTATATAAAACACTTCTTACAGGATTTTTAAAAAACCTTATTTTTAAAAAGCAGAATTTAACATGCTGGACTGATGTCTCATTTAAGTATCAAGAATATGAAAGAGATCTTTTTCAAAGTTCTCGTTCACAATAATCAGCTTTGTTATGGCTCTTGAATTTCAGGTGATCATGCAGTTATAATTGACTGTTTAAAAAAAAGTATGCTTTCCAGTTCTGGTAACAGGAAAGATGTTGAGCTAGTGGTGACTGAGGTCTCTGCTGAATTTGGTAGTAATTTTGTTGTCTCATGCCCTGTTATCAGATATGTGGGAAGTCAAATTAATTGTCGTCATCTGCCCACATTTCATGGCTCTGTTGCCAGAAAAATACAATCTTAGCCTTGAAAGGAAACTCTGCCCAGCAGGACAGAAAGTGTGTTCACACAGTCGCCTTCCTACATTACATGGTACACAGCAGTAAGTCCTCCTGGATCATCCAGGGAACTATGACTTCATCCTACAGTGTTGCAAAACCTACTGTAGTGAGAACAATTCCAAGAACAGTAAACTATCAGTGTGAACACATCTGAAGACAAACCAGCAGGAAATAAGGCTGAGCCAACATGCCTCCTCTCCAATTTGCTTACCCTTTTGTGGGTGCTGAAGGTGGGGACATTTCAGGGAGTTTTCACTACAATGTAGTGACTACATCAGGGATTCTCAACCTGTGGTACGGGTACCCCTAGGGGTACACGGACCATCAGGCGGGGGTACGGTAGAGGCTTCCCCTTATCAGCTACGATCAGCTGATTGTTGGGGACCAGAGGTTTATTTTATTTTTTTAAAAATTGCCCCGCCCCCAAGCTCCCAGCTCGGCCTCCCACTGGTGAGTGTATACGAGAGGCTGCTCCTTATCTCCCTGGGTCAGCTGAGTGTTGGCGAGCCAAGTATTTTTAAATTCAAACTGCTCTGCGCGCACACACACACACACAGTTAAATAAGACCTTTTTTCACGTTTAAAATTGTTTTAATACTTTTTATTTTAAATGATTAATTAGCTAATTAATTAATAGATTAATAGAATTGATTAGCAATTAATTAGGAGGGGTACTTCAGAAAATTGGACCATGATAGGGGTTACCCGGGCCTTCAAAGGTTGAGAACCCCTGGACTACATCATTACATGTTGAAGGGATTTCTGGGTAAAAAAGCACCTCCACCACTGCGAGGAGTGCCATCACTGTAGAAAGGTGGTGTTACCTTCTTCTTCCCCTGCCCAATTTCAAGCTGCAAGTTCTTTTTGTGAGGACTTTAGGTTCAACTGTAGGAGGAAAATGTAGTAGGTAGCAGAAGCTTTCTGAACCCTACAGCTATCTGCTTGCTTCTGATTCTGCTAATTTACATTGGCTCAGCAGGCTGCTGTTGATGGTGCTTTATATTTATATAATACTGGTCGAGTATCCCTTCTCCAGACTACTGCTTGGGATGGGAAGTTGTCTGGATTTTGGAATATTTGCATAAATATAATGAGGTATCTTGGGGATGAGACCCAAGTCTAAGCACGAAATTCATTTATGTCTCATACACATAGCCCGAAGGTAATTTTATACAATATTTTTAATTTTGTGCCCAAGCATGCCTTGCACTATGCCAGCCAGATGTTGGAAAAAGTTTTTTTCTTAAGTAATAGCCCCCAAAATGTCTGGATTTCGGATGTCCGGAAACTCCAGATAAGGGGTAATCAACGTGTGTGTGGGGGGGGGGAGAGTGAGAGTGAGCAAACAAAATGTGGTGTTTGCTTCTAAGGGAAATTTTCTGATCCATTGTAGAAGTCTGTTAGAGCTGGAGTCAGGGGCTTGCAACCCAGATTGGGGAGCTGTGCAACCGGGAGGGAAGACTTGCACTGGAGCCGGGTCTCAGACACAATTGCTGAAATAGCAGGAAAGCTGGCCACACAGTAGCTAAGATACGGAACAAGGAGGGAAGCAGAATGGATATACTGTACTGTATCTCCAGCATGTGCCAGGTAGCAAGTGAGAGCTTTTATAGTAGGTCCCACACTTCCTGGTAAGCACTGGCCAGGTTCTCATCCTCGAAAGAAGAGATTCCTCAAAGGAGACTGCTGCTGTCTTTTTGGGGTCCAAGAAGTGTTTATGGAGGGTACTGTGGCATAGGGGGATCCAGGCATGTAGGACTGCTATATAGGGTATCCTTGCTATCTGCATCTCCATCAGAGTCAATTTCCTGCAGTTAAAGAGTCCAATTTATTGAGGAACAACATGTAAAAAAATCCCTGCGCTTACAATAACAACAACAACATACAGTATTTATATACCGCCTTTCTGGTCATTGGATTTCTTCTCTGACTTTATTCAAGGTGGTGTACATGGGCAGACTGTTCTAAACCCCAAAGGGTTTTTACAATATAATAACGTTCTAATCTTTCATAGAACCCTTCATTCAAGATGTTACTTTCACAGTCCAGCTCTCTCTTTCTCTCTCTGGCGTTTGCCTCAGCACGCTTCAGCTGCTCCACTCCCCCACAGGGCTCTACAGCTTATCAGCTCGGTGTGCCAGCAGCTCTCCGACAGACGTCCGGCCGTCTTGAACTGCTGTCCTGCAGATCTTCAGGCATTTGTGAGACGAACGCTCTAACCAACTGAGCCAGACGTCCTGCAAGGATTCTCAGATGAGAGCCTGGAATTTCAAATTACCGTGCTGGCGAGAACTTTAGCATGCTGGCCGCCAATCTTGCTATCCACACCACTCAGATGCATCTGTCACTGTGCAGACTTGATATGCATCCATTTCCCCATCCAGTTGCTACACCATGCACCCAGTTGCCACACCAGTGTTTTGAATTGTACTCTTCTCTGTTGTGTATTGTACCTTGCTTATTAGCTGTGTAATTTTGTTACTCAAGAGTCCTAAAGTGAATGAAAAGAGTGCAGGGTCTAAGAGTCATACAACCTATGACTTCAGAGGCGTTGTTAGGGGGGGGCAAAGGGGCACTGGGCACAGGGAGTGACACACGGCGGAGGGGTTGCACTTGCCGCGGGATGCGGTGGCAATTTGGTGGCGACGTGTCAAAAATGCACACCCCCTGTGGTTTTTCGGCCGCATTTGTGGCAACTGGATTCACCACCACCAGCCCGGGGCCATAAACAGCCTAAAAGCAGCTGAAAACCACTGGGTGTGTGTGTGTGTAATGGATTCCAAGATTCTCTCATGGAATAATACTTGTAAAAACCTCATTGGGGAAAAAAAGGGGGGGTTTATGGTCAACCTGCCTATGTAAACTGTCTTGTCTATGAGAAAGGGGGTATCATACAGTAAATACTGTAATAAAGAAATAAAATAAATGTGGTGGAGAAGATGGAAAGGTGCCTAGCAACATGGATTGAGGATTTGTATCAAGAGCATGCATCTATAAACTTAGCCCTCGTACAAGAGAAAACTTAAATTATCATGCAGATCTAGTGAAGGAATTACCAGAAGGGGAAGCTGTTGAGGTGCTTCCCAAGGTTGATTTCATCACTTCCAAAATAGGCATGGCTTCAAGATTGTTAAAGTTCAAGGTAAGGCTGCCACTGCAAACGCAGAAGCAGCCGAAGCATATCCCAACAAACTGGAAAAGATGAAAAGCCCGTTTTATGAAATAGGGCTGTAGCACATGCCTTCTCTCACACATACATTTCTAAAAAGAAGTCTGCTCCTGGTTTCAAGTCCTCGAAAGACCATGTTGTGTTGCTTGTGGGTGGTAATGCTGAAGGAGATATGAAGCGTACACCCAATCTTATCCTCCCCACCACCACCACCACCACCACCGATGCACCTATGCCAAAAAGGCTTACACTGCATCATGCAGGGGGCGGCAGTCGCAAAGGTCTCCACTGGGTAAGGGAACATTTGTTCCCTTACTGCGTGTAAACCTCCACGGTGCAGAGGGGTCTGCTTGGATCTGCACTTGTGAAATTGCTGGGACAGGTCCACATGGACCTGGGCCTGGAAAGGGGACTAGGATTCGGCAGCTGCTGCTGAACCCACCCCCTTCCTGGAGCTGATCCGTCCTCCCCCTTTCGCTGCCCCATTCTGACCTACCCTTACCCCTGCTGCCACCTTCTTCTACCCACCATCATTCTTTACCTGCATCAGTGGGTCCACAATGATCCACCAGCGCATGGGGGGGGGCTCCAACCTTCCCGTTGGTGCTCTGGCAGCGCCCACCTGTGCATGTTGCCAGAAGACAAGCTGCTGCTTGTATTCTGGAGTGAGAACCCACAAGTGTTGAAAAACATTGCCAGGGAAATCACAGAGGAAGTAATGGATTACAAGGCACATCTTCTGTGACTAGTTTGTGGAATGTTTTGTTCCCATGATGAGAAAATACTGTGCAGATAATCATCTAAATTTCAAGTTTCTTCTTACTTTATGCAATGTCAGTGCTCGTGTTATTGAGTTTGTGTCTGAACACAACATAGAGGTTGTGTTTTTGCTACCAAGAATTACTGCACTGATGCGCCCAATGGATTAGGGAGTCATTAGTGTCTGGAAGGTCTATTTATATCTTATTTTCAAGCAATTAATTATAGAAACAGATTGTACTAAAGTGATTGCACAAGAGTTTTGGCGTGACTTTACTATTTTGCATTGTGTGCAACTGCTCGGCAAAGCTTCTAATGAAATGTCATCATGACTAATCATAGAATACTGGAGTTGGAAGGGACCTTGGAGGTAATCTAGTCCAGCCCTCTGCTCAGCACAGGCGAGACAGCATCCCTGACAGATGGCCATCTAGCCTCAGCTTGAAACCCTTCAAATGAGGGAGTGCCCACAACTGCATGAGAAGGCTGTTCCGGTGCCAGACAGCTCTTAGAAATTTCTCATGCCTAGCCTAAATCTACTTCTTGTAGTGGCATCTGCAAATGTGATAAGCATCCCGTCATCCAGATAATTTTTAAAAGCGTAGAACAGCAGAGAGTTCAAAGCAGAAGCCTGTAGCACTCTATTCGATTCCTCCTTCCAGGTTAACAGTGCCATTTCATAGCACTCGCAGGGAATGCTTATGCGACCAGCTGTGAATCCTCCTAACGGTAGTAGCATCTAGCCAACATTTTACCATTTTATCCACAGGATATTAAGGGAGACTTTGTCAAATGCTTTACTGAAACCTAGGTACCCTATGCCCACAGTGTTCCCACGGTCTACCAGACTAGTCACTCTATCAAAGAAGCAGATGAGATTCATCTGGCATGATTGAATGGGCTTGACAAACCCATGCTGGCTCCTAGTAGAAACCATCCCGTTATTTTCTAAGTGCTCACAGGCATTCCACAATAATCTGTTCCATGATCTTTCCAGGACTTGACAGCAAACTGACTGGTCTGTCGTTACCCAGATCTTCCTTTTCTCATTTTTTTAAAGATAGGGAAAACATTTGCTTGTCTCCAGTCTTCAGGCACCTCCTCCATTCTCCACAAGTTCCCAAAGATTACAGACAGTGGCTCCAAGATCAAATCCACCAGTTCCTTCAGTACCCTGGGGTGTCATTCATCTTGTCTTGGAGACTTTTTAATTTCATTTAAAGTAACTAGCGGTGCAATCCTCACTATCTTTAGAGCAGCGGAGTGTACGCTCCTCTGCTCTAAAGCATCACAAACGTGCTGTAAAGCATGTTTGTGACGACTCAGGAATAAGGGCTGCCGGCGTGGAGGCCGGCAGCCCTCACTCCGCTGCCCTCCAGACCCTGTGGCCGCCGACTGAGGTAAGTGCAGGGTGCAGGGGCGGGGGGAGGTTGGGCAGGGGGGTGGCCATTTGCCAGCCCATGCTTGGAGGGGGCGGGGATATCGGCGGCGCCCTTCATTCAATATATCATTCATTGAATGCGCTTCATTCAATATATCATTCATTGAATGCGCTTCATTCAATATATCATTCATTGAATGCGCTTCATTCAATATATCATTCATTGAATGCGCTTCATTCAATATATCATTCATTGAATGCGCTTCATTCAATATATCATTCATTGAATGCGCTTCATTCAATATATCATTCATTGAATGCGCTTCATTCAATATATCATTCATTGAATGCGCTTCATTCAATATATCAATGCACAGATTCTGCTTTCAGCGCACTTGCCCAACTACTTGGAAGCTGTTTAGATTTACCAAATCAGGAGCCAATTCTCTTTTCTTTACTTAATGGAAACTATGTACCTTTCAGGTATGTGACATACTGTATATAGTTTTCTGCCTCCCTGGGATATTAGGAAAGATGCACATATTTATTGATAGCAAAGTTCAGTTTTCTTGCAAAGGAGACAGTAACTATGAGAAGACATTTGGCTCTCCCTACATTGGACATGCTAACTGGAGACCAGTTGTATGAATCCCTTGCAACAGCTGGGTAAAGTTTGCCCATTTCTTGTGCAATAAAACCACCATTTGGAGAACAAATGCTTACTATCATAACATATGAGTACTGAAAAGGGGAAATTCTTTCAAGACAAGAATATGCGAACAAAATAATACACAATTAAGTTAGCACACATTGCCGGCATTGTTGACTACAAAGGTAAGAACAAACCTAGAGTAAAAATAAATCCAAACATATCTTAGTTTACCAAAAATTGTTTTTCAGTTAAAGTTGAGGCACGGTCCTCTTTTTTATTAAATAATTCTGAACTCTTACAGGAAATTGGCTTAGGCTTTGCTTTTCAAAATTCTTAATGCGACCTCTGTTACTGGTTTGGGGGGTAGAATTTAATAAATGCTGCTTTTATTTCTGACGCAGTATTCTGAGCTGAGATGATTTTATAACTTTGGGTATTTGGTCTTTTGAGGTTAGCAGGCCACCCATAGCTTGTTTTTTCTTCTCATTTTAAAAGCTTGGAAAAAAAATTAACTAATTTAACAAACATTCCAGCAGGGTTGGTTGGACGGAGGGAGTGCATTGTTCGGTGGGATTAGAGTTTGTCATTCTAAAAGGCCTTTCTTCAACCCTCCATGTTCATGCTGGTCGGATCAAAGTGCAGGCCTTCTTGCTATGTAATTTGCCTTGGCCAAAGAATATGAAGCAACGTGTTAGCTAAATGAGTGGTTTAGATCAGGTCAACTTTTTAAATGAGCAGATTGGTTATATACAACAGTGGTTCTCAAACATTTTAGCACCGGACCCCCTTTTTAAAATGACACTCTATCGGGACCCACCTAGCTTTACGAGATGTTTAAACATTTATCTTCCTATATTTACACGAGCTTACAAACTGCAGGAGCAAAGCTGTTTGCAGGGTAATTAGCAGCCATCTAATTTTTGAATAGCCTCAAGGCTTGAGGCAATTACTTATTTCTGGAGTAATTGATCTTTAAGATCAATTAGATCTAAGATCTGATCTTTCTATTACCTGGGACCCACCAGAAATCACCTGGGACCCACAGTTTGAGAAACACTGATATACAACATTCCTAGGTGAGAGATGGAGGACCTGGTAGTCTTCTAAATTTGAGCATTGTGTTGATTGTCTACAAAAGCTACAACGGAAGCAGCAGTTATTGGAACACTCCTTAACTGATTCATGCCAGACGTTCTCACTTTTTCTTCCTTCCATTTTCCCCAACTTCTCTCTCTCTCACCCTCTCTTGCATACACCACATTACCCTTTCATTCGGACTGTACAGTCACAGAGACTGGAAGGGGGAAAGGACGGTTAAGTGCCTTAGTAAAATCACTGAAAGGGAAGTGATTTGTGAAAAATGTGAAATGCTTAATGGTGTGTGTCCCACTTGTCTTTCTCCAGACCAGCCAAATAGGATTAATGACAAGCAGGCTTTAGAGTCCTCTTTTAAATGCATCAGAAGGAGAAGAAAAAAAGGGAAAAAATAAAAAGCCTGCTGCCAAGGAATAATTTGTAGAAATGAATAGATCTATTCAGTGGCTGGAGTGCTTTGCTAATTGTCTTTGAAAGCATAAAAGCAAACCACAAGTTGGCTGTTTGTGGCAAGAAAAAAAATAAATTCACATGTCAGCTGATGTTTTGCTGATAGAATTGATCCACTATTAATTAGAAGCTTGGGACCATGCCTCTCTACAGCCACCAAAATCAGCAAGGGTTTCCCCGCTGATGTCTATAGAAGGATTAAGCCTCAAACGCCTGATTTTTCCCAGTCTCAAAGAAAACCTATTTTTTAACTTGGCTTTCTTTACACCCCAAAGGTATGGAGTGGGCATTAGATCTTTTAACATACCTTCACTGCCTGTGCATTACTTCTATTGATACTTGCAGACTATATCTGCTCAGTCCAGAGCCATTTTTAGGTCAACTCAATGTCATTTGCATTCATTAGCGACAGCAACACAATGAGAGGGAAATATTTTTTATAAGGAATGTGAATAATTGGTCCATGGAAAACTGACATTCTGGGCATATGTGCACTGGGGCCGGGCTCTTTTCTAAGGCACCTTTAAAAAGGTGTTATCTTTCCAGTGATGCGGAGAAGATAATTTTCCAGATTTTTTTTCTACTGCTATATTTTTTGGTAGAAATTTTTCAAAAATGCATTGTTCATATAGTTAATTATTAATATAATGAATGGATACGATACCAGTCAAATTCGGCAGCTTCAAAGCTGTAAGGAACTCTTATTCAGGTGAATATTCTCTAGGTATGCATGCAAGGGGCTTTTACACATTAACAGTCTTCAGCACCATCATGATTTTCTTTATAAACAGTGTAAGCGCAATCCTGTACAAGTTGCGGTGGACGGCCTAAATGAAAGAATGGCATGGCCCGGGCTCACCTCTGGGGAAGGGGACATTAGTCTCCTCTCCTCAGTGTAAATGCCGGAGGCCCCAATGGGCCTCCTTGGAGGTGCACCAACTCTTTAGCTGGCGCACGTCCGGGAAGGCCGTATAAGGCTGGCCTAGCCTGGGAAGGGGCGTTGGATATCGGCGCAACTCAGTGCCGATATTCTACCCCCTTCCAGGCCAGGCCAGCCAATAGTCCCCTCCCTCGCCACCCCTGCCGCCCTCCCCCTGCCCCTCACCTGGGTCAGCTGATGCAGGTCCTGTTAGGCAGCGGTATGAGCATTGGCGGCCTCTGCATTGGCGCCACTTATTCCACTTTACGGCACTTTTATGACTCCTTAGGCCGGCGGAGCAAGAGCTCCAGGTTCGGGCTGTAAGGAAATTATGCAATTGAGCTGTCATGCCTTAACATATTCACAAGTTTTCCAATAAAATAATTTTCAAGTAAAATACAGAATTTGATTTAATATAACATTGAAATCACTATAAGGTTGCAATCCTAAACAAGACTAAACTCAGTTGAATACAGTGGGATGTGCTTCTGAGTTAGCTTGCATGAGATTGGATTATGAGTGCGTTTCATGGAATATTTTTCCTAATCCAAACATTTCTGTTCAAATATTTTTGGTTATTGGAAACCTTTTAGAGATATTTATTCAGCATGTAAAATTAACGTGGTCTGCTTTTTGTTTTGTTTACTAAATATGAGTCAAGTAAACATGCTAAACTGGAACCCAAACATCAGGAAAATGTCCAGCTCACCACCCTAAATCACTGGATCCTCCTTATGCAATTAATTGAGGCCTGACCCAAGACCCCTGGCACCTGAGACCAAGGTCTGGTGCTGCCCCCTACAACACCTGCCCTTGCCAGCTTTCCATATTGCCATTCTTACCACCACCCAGGTTACTTTCTTACTTTCCCAGGATTGCCCCAGAATGCAATGCATTCTGGGGCGAACTTGGGAGAGGTGAGGGGGAGTCACATGACCTGGAAGAGGCTTCCGGAGTGCAATTTCACCTTGTAGAAGCAAGAAAATGCAGCGGTTTGCAGTGGAAAGGTAAGAAAAGCGCTTTTTAAACCTCTTTCCCCCCTTTTTAAAACCTTTTTAGGTTAGCCCCAGTATCCGCGATAGTAAATTTAGCTATCCGTGGATTTCAGTATTCACGGGGATTCCGGGAACGGAACCCCCGCAAATACTGAGGGCCCACTGTATCCATTCCTGGATGTTGTTAAAAATCAAGATTCTCCTATAGGCACTTTTTACTTTGGGGAAACCATGCTTTCCTAGTACGTAAACCACAATATAGAATTGTTGGAGAAAATGCCACCCCCTATTGCTGTGTCGATGGTGACTGCACAAGTATCACAGTCCCTCCTTAGAAGGTGCCTATATACCGGTAAGTAACTGTAGTAACTGTACAGGCCCACCTTTCCCTAGTGGTGCAATTTTGGAATTCCTGTCAGCTCAATGTATCACCAAATCTTTTTCTTTTGTTCTACATGTTTTTCTTCCAGAATGTGTGCCCTTCTCCTTTTGGTTTTCAAAATAAACAAAACAGAAACTCAGCTATTTCCCCTATAGCAAGGCTATCCAACCCTTTTAATTGTTGTAAGACAGGATATAGTGTCACTGGTGCTAAGGCAACAAGCAGGCTCCTTCCTTAGATTCATGGGTATTTGTGGGGTTTAAGTCATGTTGTGTCAACGTCCCCCAAGTTAGGAATCTTCAGAGTTGCACAATATTATTTGCCTTTGAACATAATACTTGGACACAGTCAGAGCAGGTCTTAGGAAAGGAATTTATCACTGTGAAAAGCAACTAACCAGGTGGTATATTGCTAAGGTATTTGTTGAGGCTTATTCATTTATGGTGAGATGACAAGTGATAATTTATGCCATTGAAGCAAGAGAGCTTATAAACATTAGAAGATGGGCAGTAATGAGTTTCCCTTGAGTGCTGGTTAATCCATAGCTTTTTAATACCATTCTCCAAGGAAGGTGATGCATTTTGATGGATTCACATAACTGCAGAAATTGATCTATAATCAATTGCTAGCCTTTGCTAACTGGGCAAAAAGGCACCTTTCAAAGTGGTGTCCTCTTATATTTAGCAAGGGGAGAGAGCAACTGTACTTCTTCACCCCAGTATGGCGTCTTTTCAAGTGTGTTGCTGGTGGCTCTTCTATGCCTTTTGGGGACAGGGAGCCATTTATTGACTTCTTTTACTATGTAAACTGCTTTGTGAACTACTCCTGTTGTAAAGCAGCATATAAATATTCTTGGTAATAACATAATCGCATGCATATCTACTCAGCTCACTGAATTCAATGAGACTTCCTCCCAGATAAGTACGCACAGGATTGCCGCTTCTATCAACTTCATTCATATCAGTGAGTTAAATCTATGCCTGTGTCAATTCCTTGGTATCTGTTTCATCATACTTAGCATTCTTGTTGGGTACATGGGCATTTGACCATTTCCCCCCCCCCAAACAGAAACCCTTTTATTTAATGATGACTAGGAGCCAGAACTAAGAGCCACATATCAGCTACTGAACACTGCAAGTTTCCCCACTCCCACTCCACTTCATTGTCTGTTGCTTGTAGGACTGGGAAAGCTTGCTGACCTCATGTCACACATTGTGTAGTATGAAACACTTTGGAGACAGGAGGAGCAAGAAGTGGAGATACAAGCCTGCTGCTTTGGCGGCAGTCAGCTGTTCCCGTAATGTTTACTTCTGCTCTAGTTGGACATTCTTAACCAGCTCAATGGCCATAGATTTGTTTCTGTTCTTGGAAGGAAGCCTTGTGGTCACAACCCCTAGAAAATACCTGTAATGAGTGGGATGCAAAGTATTGCAGAAATGGTTCCAGCTGCGATTTGTAAAGTACAGTAGTTCACAGGAATGCTTTGTTGCAAATAAACAGGGGCAAAGAAATAGATCCTACCATAAAAATTACATTTAATAAGGTTCTGTGTTCTTCAGTCCCGCCATATCCCCTCAGCTATATTCTTTATGAGAATGCAGCTGACCTGTACACTTTTAAGAGAGAGTTTGTTTATATAACAGTGCGATTCTGTATATGTTTACTCAGAAGTAAGTCCCACTATGTAATTGTGCGTAGCCTTGCAGCCTCACCAACCTCCCCAGTCTTAAAAGAAATGTGGAAGCAGAGGCCAGGATTCGGAGAGGACTACTATGTGCCTGAGGTTTGGGGGAGGGGGACAGAGAGGAGGGAGGGTTGCTAGTCTTCCCTTCCATTCTGGTGGTAGCTCTTCACACCTAGTCAGATACTGCTCCAGAAGATCCTCCGACTAGGGGAGGGGGAGGGGCTGCCCCTGGAATTGAGAGGTGAAAAATCATCCATCTGCATATAGAAGACTGTGGCCCTTTGGAATGAGCCTCCTCCTCTCCATACAACAAACGTAGCACCCGCTAGTACCAAATGGCACCTAGCTTTAAAAGTCAGTATGGCTGTATATATACACCCCAATCCTGATCTGTGTACTCAGCTTTCAACCCTTGTGTTTAAAAAGGTGTGATGATATGAAAGAGTAACTTGTTTTGTAAGTACTGTATGTATATTGCGGACCCACTGAACTGTTTCCACATGTTGTTGTTCAGTCCTTAAGTTGTGTCCGACCCTTCGTGATCCCATGAACCATATCCCTCCAGGCCTTCCTGTCCTCCACTATCTTCCTGAGTTCGCTCATTTTCATGTTCGTTGCATCGGTGATGCTGTCTAACCATCTCATCTTTTGCCTTCCCCTTCTCCTTTTGCCTTCAATCTTTCCCAGCATCAGAGTCTTCTCCAGAGAGTCCTTTCTTCGCATTAGGTGGCCAAAATATTTGAGCTTCAGCCTCAGCACCTGTCCTTCCAGGGAACAGTCAGGGTTGATTTCATTTAGGATTGACTGATTTGATCTCCTAGCAGTCCAAGGGACTCTCAGGAGTCTTCTCCAGCACCACAGTTCGAAAGCATCTATTCTTCGGCGCTCAGCCTTCCTTATGGTCCAACTCTCGCAACCATACATTGCTACTGGGAACACCATCGCCCTGACTATACAAACTTTTGTTGGCATGGTGATATCTCTGCTTTTTATTATGCTGTTTAAGTTTGCCATAGCTTTCCTTTCAAGGAGTAAGCGTCTTTTAATTTTTAATTTATTATATTACCAAAACTGCAGAATAGTTTAAATGCATCATGTTCACCAAATTATACTTTGCCATCAGCTTCATTCATGAAAATGTTGTGTAAGTGATGCTACTCATGAAATAAAAATATGCAGACATGATGTTGTCTCCCATTTACGGTACTGTATATCCCAAATGTAGCCTTCAGTGCTGAACAAGTTGTACCTTGACTGAAGCAGCTCATATTATATTTTAGCCCATACTGTGGTCTGATTCTCCTGTAATGAAAAGCTGTGTGTTTTGAGCTTCTTGTTTCCATTAAATGCTAAGAAAATCTGTTCCAAAGATACATCTCCCAAGGGCAATGAGACCTTCCCAGTACTGTGAACATTTACAGCTGTGATCAAGCTTATATATTTCCTTTCTGAAAACTGGAAGTAGATTGGAATCTAGTACTGCCTCCTTTAAATATATAACTGCCACTTTAAAAATTATATTGATATTAAAATAGTGTGTTTCCAGTCATGGAAAATTAAGCGTGTGCTGTTGTAGGACAGTGCTCTCTGTCCTGCGCTGTTGTGACAACATATAAGAAGTGCTGTACTGGACCAGACTATAGCTTTGCCACTTACTTCCAGGCAGCTACAAGCAGAGCATCACCACCACCACCACCACCACCACCACCACCCCGGTTGCTTAGGGAGTATCAGTGGCTAAAAGTGCAACCTCCTTTTCATTACATATCTGACTGATGGATGTTTGGAATTAAAAATGCATAGAGCTATCATGCCCTGCTTAGAACCCTTGCTGAGTATTTGGCTGGCAACTGATACTAGAATAAAAATAAATGGAATAAATCTGCTTGTCTCATGCATGTTGCAACAAAAAGGCACATCACCTTAATTCTAGCAGCTCTAGGGAGTAATGGGATATCTGATGTGGAGCCAAGGAGCTTGTCTCTCTCAGAGCTTGATTCACTACCTATTTAAATCCATTAAAGAAACCTCCCGTTGACTCTGTATCTGGTCCTAAATTGTGGCAGTTCTGTTTTCAATAGTATGAAGACCATTTAAGAAACCCTTGGGGCATTATATTTATGGGGTTTATTGTTTTGGTAAGTTGGCAAGCAACCACTTACCAGGAGCTAAAGGCCATTTATTTTCTGGCTAATCACTTCAAAAAGAATGTGGCAGTAAAAAGGATACAATGGGGAACCCTAATAAGAGCCACTGTGTGTGGAGAAGAGAATTTGCTTCCCTGTTTGTAAGCCATTTGTCATTGTGATATATCCTCTGTTTTACTGTAGTGGAGTTCTGCAGATCAGTGGCAGGAGCGAGATTTATACTTATTTTTCTGCTGTATCAAAAGGGCAACCAAACTGTGTGAATTTTGGACTTCAGAATTTAAAAATCCACACACAAGAGTCAAGGCCTCAGAAATTTTATTCAGTGCACACACACACCCCAGTGAAAAAGCCCGATTTTCCCGGGCTGCGGTGCGGCCGGGCGGGTTCTCCCGCTCGCACTGCAACCCCGGAGGGTAAAGCTACAGCCCTACCAATTCAGAAGGGCTGTAGCTTTACCCTCCGGGTTGCGGTGCGAGCAGGAGAACCCGCCCAGCCATGCCGCAGCCCAGGAAAAACAGGGAAATTGCCGGCGCTAGCTTCCCTTACCTTGAATCCCGGCTGCCTCCAACTTGAATATCGTGAAAATCTCGCGAGATTCAAGAGGGTGGCGGCTAAATCTCGTCAGGGCATATGAGGCATGAGACTGCCTCATGTGCCCTTACGAGATTTGGCCACCACCATCTTGAATCTCGTGAGATTTTCACGATATTCAAGTTGGAGGCAGCCGGGATTCAAGGTAAGGGAAGCTAGCGCCGGCAATTTCCCCGTTTTCGCGTTCCCCCTTATCAGCTGCTGATCGCAGCAGCTGATAACGGGGACCATCCCGTGTACCCCCAGCCTGCGGTCCGCGTACCACCAGGGGTACGCGAACCACAGGTTGAGAACCTCTGCTCTAACTCTAAAGCAGTTTAATGTTGTTATTTTATAGAACCTAAATCCGTAAGAGAGGGCTCAGCAACTTACCGAACTACAGTCACCAATGAACTCATGCAGTGTTTTCCAAACTTTTTTGACCTGCAGCTCCCTTGACCACTGGCAACCATTGGCTCCCCATTTCATTATGTTGATGCCTGCCTGCCAATTGGCATTGTACTGTTTTACGAGAGGATTCTGTGTCACTTCATGGCCCCCCTGGCTGGTTTCCACGGCTCCCCTGGGAGCTGTGCCTCCCAGTAAAATAAACCAATAAATGGCTCCTTGTCCCCAAAGGGCTCATAATCTAAAAAAATACAGAAGAGCCACCAGCAACAGCCACTGGAAAAGACACCTTGCTGGGGTGAAGAGGGATAGTTGTTCTCCCCCTGCTACATATAAGAGGACACTACTTTAAAAGGTGCCTCTTTGCCCAGTTAGCAGGGGTTATTTTGAGATAATTACAGCCCAATCCTAACCAATTCCCCCTCACCAATGCAGCCATGAGAATGGAGCGTGCACTATATCATGCAGCGGGGGAGTCTGGAGGCCTCCTTGAGGTAAGGGAACGACAATTCCCTTACCCCGGGAAAAGCCTCCACTGCCCCAATGGGTCACCAGCTATTTTGCTGGTGCAAGCCTGAGGAGAATTAGGGAGAGGGAACGGGGTTAGGATCTAGTGCATGCCAGTGCCTCCAGGATCCACTCCCATTCTGCCTCCTGCCTGTACCCCTCCCTGCCTAGAAAGTCCCCCGTTCCTTCCCTGCCCCATTCCGCCCAACCCCTGCCCCCCACCAGTAGCTGGCAGTGGTAGTGGGCCTCCGGCACTGCTGCTGTTCGCAGTGGCGGACCCCAAATGGCCACCAACCGCATGGCCCGTGCGCTGCCATATGGCCCTTTACGACAGCGGAACTATGTTCTGCTGTCATGAAAGGTTGGGCGGTTAGTCTCGTTTTTTTATGTTTGTGTTCCTTCAAGAACACCACAGTTAAAGCATTTTTCTAACTGTGTTTTGTTTCAAAGCTGAATTTGAATTCTCACTGTGTACTTAAAGCTTATTGGGGGGGGGAATATGTAAAAAAAAAATCAATGTGAAGTGAAAAATAATATGTTTGCCACACAGCCTGAGACAAATGCTAGACAAACCTAAGTAGGACTTCTTATAGATAATTTCTGAATCAGTATGTGTTTGGCCAACAGGCCATGTGCCGTGAATGCAACCCTGGAGAGAGAGAAGTGATTCCTTATGGGACAGCAGCACCGACTATAAAATACAACTCGATTTATTTGCTTTGAGAACCTCTAGTGGAAAGTGACATTTCATGTAGCTCTGGCCATTGACTGAAAGAGGCATAAATGATGAGGACCTACTTTTTCCCTCTGGCTGCTTCTCTGCCTCCGAAAACAAACTACAGGACAGGATTGCTCTGTTGTTCATGCTCCAGCTACGAGGGGGTAAGGTGGAGAAGTGGAAGGGAGCTGGGGTGCTGGAGGAGGAGGGTCATTAAACAAACAAATCAGCCAGCAGAGTCAGAAAGAACTTCCTCTCTCCCAAGAAGACAAAATGGGGAGAGTATTTTCACAATCATTGAGGTGTTCTGTATAAAACAGTCAGTGAACCATTTAAGGCTGATCTACACTGCACGAATCCCGGCGCGTCCCAGGCGTGTGCGGAGCAGTATGGCTTCCTTCTTAACCGATCGCTACGGAGCACTGGAGAGCTGCACTCTCCCGAGTTCTGTTGCGATTGGCCGTGGACCATGCTCATGTTTGGCCATTTTTGACCAATCAGAAGAAAGTGAGGGCGGGATGTGGAGCGAACCTATCACAGGGGGGGGGGCACCAAGCGACCAATCAGGAGGGACAAGCGGGTAGACAATGCATGGAAGAAGCTGGTGGAGCCCAGGGCAGCGTCTCGGGGCGTGGCGTCCTGTCCCCTACGCTCGCGAGCCTCCAAACGCAAACGGAGTTGGTGCAGATCAGCCTTTACAGCCCAATCCTATTGGCTGCCTCGCTGGTGGAATGTGCGTTCCACCAGTGCTGACTGCTGCAAAGCAGACGTAAAGTGCACTCCAGCAGCGCGCAGAATAGTTGGCGCATGTCCGAGGAGACCCATTGCGGAGCAGAAGGCTTACAGAGGGGTAAGGGGATTTAAATCCTCTTTCCCTTCTGAAGCCTCCTGATCGTACCCCTCCCCCCCACTGGATACGGCTCACGCTTTTTTGGCACAGCTGCACCAGCGGGGGGGGGGGAGGATAGGATTGGGTTGCTATACTGTTCGTGAGCAATGGCAGACGGTGATATCCCCATCCTATCACAAAACCTACAATGAAAAAGTAGAGCTAGTGAATACTATGTGCTCATGTGAGTGCCGGAGAGGGCCTGCAGGTTTGTGAAAGGACCTCAGGTTCTTAAAAAAATGCCTCTGGGAGGAGGCTTCATGTTTGTCCGCTGTCTTCTGATCACTGATTTCTGGGGGGCATCACAATTCTCCCGGCTGCCCTAGTTAAGTTTGTGTCAGCCTCTTGACTGGACAAACAAATGAACAGCTGTCCATCCTTGTCATCAGCACAATACCAGTTTCTATCTGAGCTCTTGTTGCTGTGACAGTGGGGGGACCAAGAGAGAAATCCCTCGGTTTTCATAGGCTATGAACTTCTCCAGGGTCCCTCTCTCTACTCAGTGCTTCCTTTTCCTTTGGCAGCCAGTGACTCCCCCTGGTTCCAAACTGAAACCAGAGTACATAAGAACATCAGAAGAGCCCTGGTGGATCAGGCCAAAGGCCCATCTAGTCCAGCTTCCTGTATCACAAAGTGGCCCCACCAGATGCCTCGGGGAGCACACAAGACAACATGATTGCACCCTAAATATACAGAATAGAGGAAAGGAAGAATATACGATTACTTCAGTTACTTACGGCCAGCGGGTGGCACAGTGGGTTGAACCGCTGAACCATCTACCTTTGTGCCCTGCAATGCAGCAAGGCCGATGCAGCCTCCGCCGCATCCAGGGCGCAAAGCAAGCAGCCAGGAGGTCACCTCGGGGTAAGGGAACATTTGTTCCCTTCCCCCGGGTAAACCCCCAGCCACCCCGATGGGGGTACTCAGATGTGTGCTATTTTGCTGATGCAAGTCTGAGAGCCCCATGTAGCGCAGCCAGGTCCAGGAAGGGGGATAGGATTTCGGTGTAGCCTTCGCCGCCAATCCCTCCCCCTTACCGGACCTGGTCGACCCACTCACCCCAGAACGCCCCATTCCGCCCTACCCCTACCCTCCACCACCCGGCGGGTGCAACATCAAATGCGGGACAAGTAGAGCGGCACCGGCCTCAGCACCAGCGCTGCCTACTTGGACCAGTGCTGTGATACCCTAGACAGCGGAGCAGTCGTTTCGCCGGTCCTCAACAGGATTGTGCCATTAGTTACAATAAGTTACAATAAGTAGAGTGGACTAAGGAGTTGAGACAAAGGTTTTGGAGGAAGCATAGATTTTAAAAAAGGATTTGAAGGAAGTAAGAGAGGAGGCATCATGCAGGAACTCTGGTGGCAATTTCAGGCATAAGGGGCAGCAAGGGAACAAGGATGGAGATGTTTGAGCAAGCAAGCAAGAAACCTTTGGGCAAAGGTCTCTTGCAAAGGTTATGAGCAGGAATGTAGCCTGAAAGATAGGGAGGGACAAGGCCACTGAGGGCTCTGGAGATAAGGACAAGGAGCATGTGTTGGATTTGGGAGTTGATGGGGAACCACTGTAGTGATTTTAGGAGGGAGTGACATGGTTGGTGAGACGAGAGGTGAATAAGTTTGCAGTAATAGGCAGAATGCAGGGGTTATTGTTAATACCAAAAGCCTTGGTAGATTTGCTATCACCAGGAAGGACAATTTTCAGCCCCAAATCTGGGATAAAGTTGGGTGCTTCCTCACCTCGCCTCCTCCCATTTAGGGTACCCCCACAGGACTCCTTCAGCACAGAAACCAGTGCATAGAGGAGCGTTCCAGGGAGCCAGCTACCAGTTGAACCCCAACTTATTAGCCCCCACACATACCCTGGGTAGTGGAAGCTCTGAGTGGCCATCAGGGATGAGGGGAGATTTCTCTTTGCTCTGGATAGAGTGGGTAAGCAACAGGAAAATAGCAAGAATTCATTCCTAAAAGTGAAAACAAAATGGGGAAAATATAATGGAAAAAACAGACAAAAGCAGGCACTCGTAATTTGATTTAAAAAACCAAAACAGGTACTGTATTTAAGTTAGAGACAAATCGCAAACAATAAACACCTAGCACACCAAACTAGACATAAGCCTGCCTTGGAGGGTATTTACTTAGTTGCAATTTCTCCATTCACCTCCAGGGGGCCAGAGAGGCAGTCAGCCATGGACAGGTGGTACCTGCTATTATTTTTCCTCCTGGCCTTTTGTTTTCCGCTAGCCGGATCCAGACTGTCTGGCAACCCCAATCCATATCCTAGCTAAATCTTTGCCTGTGTACATACAGAGGTCAGAACGTTAGAGATGAGCTATGCTGGCTCATTTTACACAAGCAGTGGGGCTTTTTCTTTGGGTGAAGAGGGGTCCCAATTCACCTCAACAATAATAAAGCTTTGCTTTGCCTTTAGGTTAACATGTTTGTGGAAGGATTCCACGACGCAATTATCCTCTATGTTCTGGCTTTACGGGAAGTTTTGAAGAATGGATTCACTAAGAAAGAAGGAGACAAGATTGTCCATCAGACATGGAACCGGACATACGAAGGTAGGAACTGACTCTTTCGTTTTGTTTTATTATAGTCCAGTCTTGGCAAAAGCTGAAACTTTTGGAACCATAATTGAGGGAATGGTTACAAGATCATACAGTTGGACTTTGGTATCTGCAGGAGTTCTCTCCCCCCCCCCCCCCCCGAGGATACTGAGACTGTAAAGCGAAATCGCTTTAGCACAGATATGGGGGCCACTATGAAAACATTAAAAAAGAGGAAAAAAGGTTATAAATAGCGTTCTTTGCCTTTTCGCTGGCAAACCGCTCTTTCTGCAGGACTGTAGGACCTACAGCCTTTTCCAGGTCGCTTGACATCCCCCCTCCCTTCCCCAGGCTGCCCCAATGCATTCTGGGGTGACCTTGGGGAAGGGAGGGGGGAAGTCGCGCAAAGAGGCTGTAGGAGTGTGATTTCAGTGTCTACAGCACTGCAAGCGGAGTGGTTTGCCAGCAAAAAGGTATGGAACACTATTTTTAACCTTTTCTTTTTTTTTTAAGGTTTTCACAGAGGACCCCATATCTGCGATGAGACAAACCCACAGATGCTGGATCCACAGATAGCGGGGGTCCACTGTATTGGTCCTGTTGTGAATGAAAACCTCATACCTGTGGCTGATGTCTTGCCATGTGATGAAAATGTGGGAATAGCCATATCTCTTCCTTTAAGAAAGTTCTTCCCTTCCCATACACCACAAGAAGGATCAAAGAAAAATATAACCAGTGTGGCTGCTTGAAAAGAGAAATGCACGCACACACGCACACACACACACACACACACACACACACACACACACACACTGCTGATATATAATTCTTTGTACGGAAAAAGAAGACCTAAGAACTTGCAAGAAAGCAGTAGGAAGCTCCTACTTTCCCCAAATGGAGTAAGAGCTTTTTATCACCTGCTTCACCCCTTAACTTACCTCCTCACGTCTCTTGTGGTTTGTTGTCTTTGGAAAGCTCCCTTCTGCCTCTGGCTATCTGCTCAGATAACAGGGCAACATACACAGAAAAATGGAAGACTGTGACATATTAAGTTTAAATAGGGCCTGTAGATAACATGTACACACACTGCATCTTAAAGCTATAATCACTGCACTAGAAAGCTCTGTACATTCTTATAGCATCACGGTTGGTAATTTTCTGCACAAAGAGAGCCCTTAATTATAATAGCTGAGCAACTGTCATTAGGCTTCTTGGCTCCTTCCATGTTTTTGAAGAGATTGCAACCATTTGATTTTTTTTTTCATGTGCATATATTAGCTTGCTTCATTACATTGCTTCATTTTTTCCATTGAGCTTTTTTATCTTCAAAGCTGGGTTTGATAAAAATGTGCTAATGCCAATTTTTTTTCCTTGTTAAGTGCTATGAGTTAGAACAGCTTTTTGTGTGTGCTCCTGTGTGTGCATTTGGAGGTCCTGTATTTCAGGACCTCCATTTGCAATTTCAGACTGTGTGTACCAAACAAAGTCATAGTTTTCTATGCCCATCTGGTGGGTCCTCATCCTGTAAAATTTAGAATCAGTGCATACCTTCAAGCTCCAGAACGTAAGGACACAACGGGCATTAGACTTTAGCTTTACCAGGTCAGCAGGTCGTTGCTGGTAAAACCAAGCTGCTTTTGCCAGATCTATCTGTCATTTCTTACAGCATAAGATTACCACGGTTTCCAGTGGAAGTACTTAAATGAAAGGAAATATTTATCTTAGATAAGAACCCAACAATGAGTTCAGAAATTGGAACAGCTATGAAAAACGTAACGAGTCGTTTTCTCAGCAACAGTGAGTTTTTCTTCCTTGCCGAGTTGAGGAAAGTCATTGGATTTGAAGCACAAAGAAAGCAATCCACTCCATGTGCTTATACAGGGCCAAGATGTGCCACACATCAGCCTCCTAAATTGATCCACGCAGTCTAGACCAGAGTGTTACAACTGAGAGAGAGAGAGAGAGAGCTTGCCCATAGTTATGACTATTGATTCTGGTTATAAGATATTTCTGCAACACTTGCAGTACCAATACACAAGACAGCCAGTGTGGTGTAGTGGCTGCAGTGTTGGATCTAGAATAAGGGCCCAACCCTATCCAACTTTCCAGCGCCAATATGGCCACAATGCAGCCCCAAGGTAAGGGAACAAACATTCCCTTACCTTGTGGAGGCCTCCGTTACTGCCCCCAACCGCAGGATGCAGCGCATGCCCCATTGGTATGGCTGTATCGGTGCTGGAAAGTTGGATAGGATTGGGCCCCGAGTCAAGTAGTGGGGTGTGTGTCTTAACTGGGTGTCCCTGCAGACAGTTTCCAGCACCTCCTGTGCCACCCACACCTTGATCTATTTGCAATCCATGCCAAATAAACATCCTAGAGCAGTGGTTCTCAAACATTTTAGCACCGGGACCCACTTATTAAAATGACACTCTGTCGAGACCCACCTAGCTTTACGAGATGCTCAAACATTTATCTCCCTATATTTACACAAGCTTGCAAACTGCAGGAGTTCAGCTGTTTGCAGGGTAATTAGCAGCTATCTTGCAAACTGCAGGAGCTCAGTTCTTTGAAGGGCAATTATTTATTTATTTATTTTACAATATTTCTATCCCGCCTTTCTCCCCGAAGGGACCCAAGGTGGCTTTACAGCAATTAGCAGCTATCTGATTTTTGAATAGCCTCAGGGCTTGTGGCAATTATTTATCTGATCTTTCCGTCACCTGGGACCCACCAGAAATCAGGTTGCGACCCACCAAGCACTGGTGTCGCTGCAAGGGGGGTGGAGCTCTAAGTTCCGCCGCGGCTCCGACCCTCCGTTACACCGGAGCACGAAGCAGCCCCGCCCCCTCGCCTTTGGAACCATTCAAGGCGGTGAAAGCGCTGCTTGAATGTTTCTGAAGTCGAGGGGGCGGGCCCGCTTCGTGCTCTGGTGTAATGGAGGGTCAGAGCCACGGCAGAACTTAGAGCTCCCCCCCCCCGCAGTGACGCCAGTGCCACCAAGTGGGTCCCGACCCACAGTTTGAGAAACATGTCCTAGAGGAACGATGCCCTAGAGGGAAATGCTGGGCTGGATGCAGTCAGCCGACCTTAGGCCTTATTATTAAACATACAGTATTTATATACTGTACTGCTTTTCAACAACAACAAAGTATAATGGGAGTCTTCTGCAACATCTTCAGATGTTTTCCTGCTATTTCATTGAAGTGAAATTCGAAGCAAAGATTTCTGGTCTCACAGATTACTTTTAGCCACAATACTATGCCAGCTCTCTCATTAAGGCTATGGATATTGCATTAGAAGTCCTTTCTTGCCTTTTAGCTTTAGACCAGCAGTATCCTATAATACGAGCTTCCACAGATCTTTCAGGACCCAGACTCCTCCACATAAATTAATTTTACCATTGTTTTATTTATTTCAGCACTGTAGTCCAGTTATTCTGGAACTGGACTTTATTTTAATCTTCCCCTACTTATTCTCCTGAACAGACTCACACTATTATATATATTTTTAAAGGAGAAATGTTTGGAATTTTAGGAATGCAGACACAGAGGTAAAATTACAATTTCTTTTGGAAGGTCAGCAAAAGTGCTGGAAGCTTGATGAGATTTCCTGGTATATCAGTCTCTAAAAAAAAACCTGCCCTCTTTTGTTTTTCTTGAATGCATTCTGTACTTTCAGCTCATTCATTTTCTAATTCCTCATATGCCTCTTCTTTAGGCATTGCGGGACCGGTGTCCATAGATGGCAGTGGAGAAAGATTTGGCGATTTCTCTGTAATTGCAATGACTGATCCAGAAACTGGAACGCAGCAGGTGAGGGAATACATTCAATTCACAATGCTAGCAATACTGACTGGAACAAGGAGCACAAGGTCAGGAAAATACAAGAGCATGTCAAAAAACACTTGGATAGTTTGAATGAATTCAAATGAATGGAGTCTGACTTTGATTACATACAATCACTAAAGTATCTTGGCTTTTTTTTTTTTAACATCCAGCGGTTACAGGTGTGGTGCTGCTGATCTTGTACTCTTGTTTCTTAAATTGTAATAATGGTCTTTTTATCATTTTTAGATGGTTGGTTATGAGTTTTTAATTAACTGTTTTATTGCTTTTAAAGGTGATTGTTTTTGTAACTGTTTTTTTTCCTGTTTTTGTAAGCCGCCTTGGGTCCCTTTGGGGAGAAAGGTGGGATAAAAATATTGTAAATAAATAAATAAATAAAATCTTGGAGGAGCCAGCTGGGCCAATTTCAAAATAACTGGTCATTGTTATGCCCTTTCTTACCGGAAGGGTGGTATACATAGATACAATGGCGTCGCTGGAGCGTGGCGGGTGGGGTGGGCCGCCGGGGGGTGACGCGCGTATAAAGGTGACGCGGGCGCCCGCCCGTGTCACCGTCCGGAGGCTCCGAGCCCCGCCCCCACGCAAGGCCTGCGTCACCGTCCAGAGGCTCCGAGCCTGGGAGAAGGCCTCGGAGCGTCCCGAGACCTTCTCCCGGCCTCGGAGCCTCCAGACGGGTGACGCGGGCGGGCGCTCCGAGGCCTTCTCCCGGCCTTGGAGCTGGAGAAAGCCTCGGAGCGTCTGCCACGACCGGCGGTCCAGGGCCTTCTGAGAAGGCCCACTGAGTCGCCGCGCTATTTATTCTTTTTTTCGCGCATGCGCAGAACATTTCTGAGGGCAAACAGGCAGCCCTTGCCCTCAGAAACGTTCTGCGCATGCGCGAAAAAAGAATAAATAGCGCGGCAACGCAGTGGGCCTTCTCAGAAGGCCCCGGCCGCCGGAGGAAGAGGATCGCAGGGCGCTCAGGGGGGGGGCGGGGTGACGCGAGTCTCCCCGCCCTCCTGCTCCCGGGTGACGCGCGTCTAGTGACACCTCTGCATAGATATGGGTTGTCCCACTTCATCCTCACAACAAACCTGTGAGGTAGGGTAGACTGAATGAAGGAGAATGGCCTAGGGCCATCCTGTGAGCCTCTAGGTGATGGCTAGCCTCTAGCCAACGTTCAACACTCTTAACCACAACACTGCATTGGATCATAGAGATTGCATTTGACAACTCATAGAAGACAGGCATGATGTTAGAAAAGACTGAAGAACAGCAGTCATAGGACCCATCTTTAAAGGAGGAGGATTTGGGGATTAAGGTTCCAATCCTATGCACACTTACCTGGAAATAAGTTCCATTAAACTCAGAGGGGCTTACTTCTGAATAGATTTGCACAGGATTGCGCTGTCCATTAGCTTAGCTTTTCTTCAGCATCCAGAAATATCAGGGTATCATTAAACAATTAATGTGGAAGTACCTAGATTCTAAAACTAATTGGATTGCTTACTGATTCCACCCCCCAATGATTTTTCCCTTTTATTTATATACAGCTTTATGACACCTATAGCAATAAATAAATCATGATAAACTATATAGGTTTCTTTTTAATAGGTTTAGTAGACATAGAGATAGCAAGATATATAATATGTCTTCTCTTTAGCATCTTGAATCTTGCATTCTCCGTTCCTACCTAAACCAATTAAAGAAAGAACTTCAATTGGTCTGCTATGATTTCTTATTTTATCACTGCAAGTCCCATAACGTTACATGTGGGATGAAAGTGATACAGTTTACCTAGTCCTACATGACACCTCTTAAAAAAGCTTGATACTGGCGGGTTGGAAGAAAGTACCATTAAAAAACAGTATGATGTGGGGTTTGCAGTAGTCATCCTAGACTCTGAAACTCAACATCTTCTAGCTTAATGAGTCAGATGGACTATATGATACAAAGTTATGAGGGACTGCACACCTTTTAGAAGACAGGATGAAAAGTAACTGTGACCTGAACAGACCAAATAGAATTGGTCACAAAGTGATAATACAGTATAAAATGTGAAATTGGTGCTCATCCAGAAATTCTCCATGAAGATTTTTGATCCTTGTGGGCAAAATTTGTAAAAGCAGAGGCAATTTTGAGGGGGGACTAGGAGACGTTTTGAGGACGTTTTGGGGGAAGCTTACTGCTGGTTGGTGGCAGGCAATTGTTCTTTTTTCCTTATATTTTTTTCTGCCACCTTTTTGGTGATGGAGAGCAGCAGCAATGGTGTGGCGCTACCATGAAGTCCTCCCCCACCAACTGACCTGTGAATGACAGGTGTCATGATGTGTCATTCTGAGGGGCTTTTGGGGAAGGTGGGAAATTACAGCTGCCAGTGAATGAAAATATTCATCAGAAAGTTTCAAGCCCTCAACCTTTCCCAAAATTGGCTTCCCATTTTTGCCACCTGAAGAAAGAAATTGAAAGGGTGGACAAAGGTGGAGAAATTGGAAGGGTGGCATTTTGGATCAGTCCAGCATGAGATACAATAAGGACAAAGGTGAGTGTTTGGACTGTCAATACCACGAAGTGATGGAACACGCTGAGATGACTGTGCAACCTCAGTTTGGAGAACGTGGTGGAAGCGTTCTGCCTTGAGTTCCTTGGGTCTCTTCTTTCAACCGCTGGGATGGCTCTTCTCAAAAATGGCTCACCTCCTAGAATGGGCTCCTCAATATGCGTCACTCACCCTTTGTCTCTTGGGCAGGAAAATTCCATCTCAGTGTGCTTCTTCCGGGGGAGATGTGCAGAGTTCCTCTTATCTGTCCAGCCTCCGCTTCTTCCCTTTTCACACACCCTTCATAATCTTGTTCCTAACCAGAGCGATGGTTAGCTTCTTCCTTTGATTAGTCAGGCCCCTTTCTTCTCCTGGAGGGGGTTGTTAACAAATTGCAGTCTGCTTGTGTTAGAGTTGTCCTTCATCAGCATTTGATACTCTTTCTGCTTAGTCAGTCTGCTGTTCACACTTCTTTCACACCCTTTTGTTTCATCTAATTCCTGTGCTGTAGAGATAGCAGCATTCTGAGAGAAGGGGAAAGGGAGGGAGAGAGGATTAAAAGGGAGGTTTTTTCATTCACTAATGCCCCAGTGCTACCCCCCACCAGCCTCCGTGATGCACCGCATCCTATGGGGGAGTGACCAGACAGCCTGGTAGAGGTACCGTATTTATCAGCGTATAATGCACACTTTTTTGTCTAAAATTTTGGCCCAAGATAGTAGGGTGTGCTAAAGCTGCGGGGGGGGGGGAGGTTGTCCCGCGATGCAGCCGGCCCGCCAGATGAAGAGGTGTACAGCAACAAGTGGACAGCAACAATAACGCTGTAAGCGGCCAAGTGCCGCAAAAAATGCTTTTTTACTCAAACTTCAGAGATAAAACTAAGGTGCACATTATACGCCGGTGTGCATTATATGCCGATAAATACAGTAAGTAAAAATATTTTTACTTATCTCCCTATAAAATGCATGGCCACCAGTGGGTCTCCTCAGACCTATGCCAGCTATTTAGAACCGCCCACAGCCTGAATGAGCCTGGATGGTCTAGATGAGCTGTTGGCACTCTGGCCATTTGCGACAGCAGTCCCGCAGTGCACGACAGCGGCGCACCTTATGCAATGCTGCACTGAGACTTATGGTGGTAGATCGCAAGATCCCCCCCCCCCCTTAAGCCCAAGATAGGATTGGGCTGCCTGTCTAGCAATCAAATGCCAATATGCATTACAGCATAATACAAATACGTGTATCATAACAAAGCATCATGACAGCCCCAAATTCCCACCTCACCCCCCAACATGTTAGTAAAGGTCTCTTAGAAAAGCTTCCAGACTTAAAAAGTAGCCGTTTAAGATGGAGTCTGGAGGCTGCCTTTCAAAGTAGTGATGGTCTGACAAGTGCGTTGCAAGGTGGCTCTGTGGCTGTTTGAGTGGCAGCTGACCAAATGGACAGTTGCTCAGCAGGTGCTGGAGGAGCAGTGGCTTTTCAATTGTGTTTGGGGAAGGAAAGCAGATTGAGGAGGGAAGAGGGTTAGAAAGGAAGACAGCAGGCCAATACCTGTCCTGGGTGCAAGCTGGCACAGTCAGTGGTACTTCGGTAGTGGAGGCAAAGAGGGTGCTTGACGTAGCACCAGCAAGCAGACAAACAAACCAACAAAGAGACCAGTGCATGGGGACCGACAAATGGACAAAGGACAAAGCTCACTTTCCCCCTTCCTGCTAGAGGACGTAACTCTGCTTTGCTGCTC
Organism: Plestiodon gilberti rubricaudatus; assembly: GCA_026170595.1. NCBI lineage: Eukaryota > Metazoa > Chordata > Lepidosauria > Squamata > Scincidae > Plestiodon > Plestiodon gilberti. The sequence goes on along the minus strand of JANXHW010000002.1, from coordinate 16,532,949 downwards.
CAGCTACCAGCTGTTTGGGTACTAGTTGTTTGGGTTTGTTTCTTTGTCACTTGACAGCCAGGGATGGTTTTTCTGTTAGCATCTCTTGGTGTCTGGCTGGTGGCTGAGGCCAAAGTGGGCCATTTGGCAGCATCTGAACAATTGGAAGTTGGAGCAGCAAAGCAGAATTATTTCCAGCCAGAAGAGGGAAAGTGAGCTCTCTGCAGCTGCTCTTTCCCTGGCCAATGGCGAGGGCCAGGTTGGTCTTCTTCCCCTTGTTGTGATGCTTATTTTGTGAGACCTCCCTGGGATCCTTGACTGATGGCAAAGGATGCTTCCTTTCTGGTCTGTGTCTCAGGGCCACTGATAGTGGGAACAGAATTCTTTCTAGCATCAGCATCATCTTTCCTTCTGTTTCTAAAATTTCCCACACTTGTGCTGATGGAACCACCTGTAAGTTTTCAGGGTACTCACTGAATTCCAGAGGTTTGAAACTTAAGCAAAAACTCAAGAGGGGGAAAAAGCCTCCAAATGCTTTGCTTCCTGAGGAGTCTAAGGGTTAAAATCTAACAGCTCAATACATACTCAGGGGACTCTCTAGATATGCAGAAGTAAACACAGTAAATTTGTAAATAAAAAGAAAAGGTGACTTCCCCTCCAAAAGGTCTGACAAGAACTGAGCATGTTCAGTAGTCCCCGGAGTCATGACATGTTGAAGTGTCAGTAAGGGGAAAAAACACCACAACACAGGGAGAAGGAATTGCCCTGCTTGAGCCAATGGGGCATTAGGGTTGGAGATATTCAACATTTTGCAGCACGTTTCTATAAAGAAGATAAGAGCTCCAGAAGTCATATGGGTAAAAGTAAAGGGTGAGACATGTAAAGGCAAAGCTAAGAAAAAATAGGAGAATGCAGGAAGAATTTCCCAGTTGCTGCAGATGTTCGTGTGCAATTTTATTATAGGACAGGAAGTTCCAGCTTTGCATGCTTAGTCCTTTTGTATATTTGGATGTCCTTTCCGTTTCCCCTTAAATGCCTCCCTTATTCCAGATCCTAGTTTCTTTTCCTTTTTGCTTTGTTGACCTCATTCATTTCGGTGCGATTGGCCCTTTCCTGATTAAGAACATTAACCTCTCTTTGATGATGCTGGTGGCAGTGTTTGTTTATTTCATCAGTTCCTTCCCACTGATCATGAAAACTCTAACTAGACAAATCAACTTAACCATGACAGCAAATCCTTACCTGACAACTTGGTATTTAGAATGTGAAGTTTACTTAAAAAGAATAAAAGCAAACAAAAAGTCAATAAACATATTTCAGAAGAATTTGAAATACAGCTGCAGGAAAAGCAGAATGGTTTGGGAATGCAAAAACAAGAGTTAACCCTATGCAGCCCTTGCAGCCAGATACAAATTACATCACACATCGATCAGGTGACAGATCTGCTAAACCCTACTTGGGGCAAATTTGTGATTGGCTTCACAAACACAGAGAGCCCATGGTCTCACGATGTGGTTCCCTCTCAAAAAAATTTTTTTTTAATTTTTTTTATGCATACACATTATTTAAATGCATACACATTATTTCAGTGTTGTTAGTTTTCCTCAAAGCAAAACTTGGAAGTTTTGAACTAAGCAGTTGGGATACTTATTATTGTTATCTCACCCCTTCCTACAAGGAGTTTTGAGAAGCCTGCATGGTTTTTATGTTTTACTTCAGTCTGTGATGTTTTTAAAGTGCTGCTGTCCTCAAGTTTTCAGAACAGTCAAAGAGGGGGACGTCCCACAGGTTTTAATAAATGAATACAATTAATTTCATGTTTTGATTGGGGGGGGGCGTTAATTTTATTTAGAGTCAGCCTTCCGCATTACCTATTACCTATGGATTCCATGAACTCGTTCAGCAAAGATAGCAAAGCTGGGGAGCCTATGTGCTTGAGCACCACCCTCCTCTTATGGAAAATAAAGAAAAGGCCGCATCCTTTCTGTTTCCTTTTATGTACACAGAGTTTGGTTTGACTTTTAAAGAAGAAAGAAGTAGGATTTGAAATACGATACGCCTGAGATTTATGAACTAGGAGTTTTGCCCCTAGCGATAAGCTCTTTTAATCGATGACTTGTTTGACAGGATTGTGATGGGTTTGTACGATATGCAGCTAATATACCCCAGTTATTTCTCTTCTTCAAGAGTAAGTTGGTTGAAAATGTGTTGTCATTTTCTCTGCACAGGTTATTGGGAATTATTATGGAAAGCAGGGGCAACTTGAAATGCTTCCAAATGTAAATTACCCGTGGGAAAATAAACTCAGAATAGATGACAGTCGAGGTTTGGAGCACCCAGGCAATACACCCTGCAAATCATGTAAGTTTACCGAGTTTAATTTCTGCTTTCCAAAAATGTAACAGACAGCACTCCATGCTGGGAAACTGCTTAATTTGCAGATAGTTAAAGAGCACGGGAGCATTTGTGAGAGTGTTTCTCAGACTGCAAATGAGGGACACCAGCAGTGTGGATCCATCTGTGCAAACAGTCTTGCATATTGAATTGGCAATAATCTCAGAATCTCCCCAACAGTGGATGGTAGCATTAAGGGAGAGGAGTGGGTCATAGTTCCCTGACTGTTGGAAGATCCACTTTCTTCAGGCTGTAGATGGAGCAAAGGGGGGGGGGAGGTTACTTAGGAGGAGATAAGACACAGGAGGAGAGGAAGGACCTGTCAGCAGTGTTCCCTCTAAGGTGCGTAGTGGTGTGGCTGCGTACCTCCCAGCTGAGCTCCGTGCAGTGCAGAGCTTGGCAACCCGGACGTTTGATGATGACATCAGTGCTGAACATCTGGAGGTGGTGTCGTGATGCTGTACAGCTGCCGACAGGGTCCGCACACCAGTACAGACCCCAGAGGGCACGCTGCCTGCTAGTAGGATGAACCAGTTTTGGAGTGGGAGTGGGTAGGTGCTGCACAAATGAGAAGGAAGGGGCACAAAGTGTTTAGGATCAAGTCAGTATGCTTAGAGCTAATTACGTTCAAAGGTGAGGGGAGCAAATCTAGCAAATTTTTAAAAGAATGTAATTCCATAAATTTGAGAAGCATTGAGAAGCACGTTGAAGACAATATTTGAGAAGCACGTTGCATGTGTGACCCATTCTGATGCTGCGTATTCACATCTGCATGGCAGGTAATCACATTGAAGTATTCTATGGATGCAGAAAGTTACTGTAGGACTCCTCCTAAATTAACTGTCATTGTCTGCCTAAAAGTTATAATTCTGCAGTATACTAGAGGCATCTCATATCGTTTGAAGAGCAAAAGCATGCCTTTCCCCGAAGAGCACTTTGGTGTGGCCCATTTCTATGACAGTTGTGATGGAGTTTCACATTGATTTTGGAGAGTTGTTTCAAACTGAACATAAAACATGAAGGAAGAGCATAAAAGAGCTGAAGCTAAAGACAACGCTCTTTTGAAACCTAGCCAAAAATGGATTTGGAGCAGACTTGGCCATATATGACATTAGTCATTTATTCAGTAGTCTTGTGAACATGAATATTTCTCTGTGTGAACGGCCATTGCTTACTTCTTTTTTCATTTTTCAAGCAGGTGGCCTCGGAGAGTCAGCAGTGACAGGAATCGTTGTGGGTGCCTTGCTAGGAGCAGGATTGTTGATGGCATTCTACTTTTTCAGGTTGGCTCAGTTTTGGAAAAAAAAAAAACATTTCTTCCAGTTATCCACCATTCTTCCCTATGTGATCATTTCCAGCTGCTCAAGATCGATTGCTCCAGCTCTACACAGATAATAATGATAGGGTGCATCCCAACATGTGCCTGTGTGCACGGGAAGGCTCTGGCCGCGGCAGCAAAGCGCTTTATGTCTGCTTTGCGGCAGCCTGCACCCGCAGAACGTGCATTCCACTGGCGCACAGTTTAGGTAGGATTGGGCCGTTAGTAAGCTTCACATCAGTTTATGATTTAAGTATCTTTTTTGTTCTAATAAAGCGAATGCTTTAGAAAAAATACTTGACCATTATTTGACAATAAAACTGTTCAATTGACTAACAGCGCAATCCGACTTAACTTTTGTGCCGGTATAACCAGCGGTGCAGCGAGAATGGGAGGCCCCAGAACGGAAAAGGGATTCAAATCCCCTCCAAAAGAGGAATTCAAAGGGGATTTGAATCGCTTTTCCGTTCTAGGGCCTCCCGTTCTTGCTGCGACGCTGGTTACACTGGCACAAAAGTTAAGTCGGATTGCGCTGTTAATCTTTTTTTGGCCAATCAAATGTCCAATCCCATCCTTTCACATTTATTTTTCTCAGGACCCAATCGTATCCCCCACCAGCCCAGAGCATGCAGTGCCACTAACCTGATCTGTCAGTGTGAGGCCCTGATAGGACTGGGTCATCAGTCTCCTGTTGTGGCAAGGGCCCTTTCTAGGGCTAATTCTTCATTATAAGCAACCACTTTGGAAATGATTTACCCGATCTGAATTATGTCAATAGATGTGCTTTACAGCAACCAAGAACTGATTTTTGTTAATGTAGACAATTTACATAAGTATAGAGTTCAGAACCATAAATGACTTTTCATTACCCATTATTATTAAAGCTAAACTATAAAGAAGACCTTTTCTTCCCTGTGAATAACATAACCAATAGACTTAAAACAAAGCCGTCTTTTATACACTGGGGGAAAGTCTTTAAAACCCGTTTGTGGGCGGTATGTGCATGTGTGTAGCAAAGACAAAAATGTAAAAATGTGCTGTTCTACCGCACTTTGTGTGTTCGTATATCCAAATTGTTTATATCTTCCAAATTCCACTAACTATGCTTAGTTTGGTTATTTTTGTAGATTTTCACGACGCGACCATAACCTTGAATTAAAAATCCGCATGTTGCCGGGAAACTCCGTCGTTATAGATATAAATCAATTTATTTCAAAAATAAATTTCACAGATGTTAAAACATACTTTTGACGTTTCGCACACGTAACACTCGTGGCATCATCAGAAAGATGATGATGCCACGAGTGTTACGTGTGCGAAATGTCAAAAGTATGTTTTAACATCTGTGAAATTTATATCTATAACGACGGAGTTTCCCGACAACATGCGGATTTTTAATTCAAGGATATGCTTAGTTTGTTTTTTCTAAATGCATTATTTAACACACTAAAACAATTGTTTATGCCTCTGATATTCTCTTTCTGCCCCTTTAGTGATCAGGAACATGGTGTTTCTAATGTCTCTGAAGCAAAGCAGTCAAATGTTGTTGTTGTTCAGACGTTAAGTCGTGTCCGACCCTTCGTGATCCCATGAACCATATCCCGCCAGGCCTTCCTGTCCTCCACTATCTTCCTGAGTTCGCTCATTTTCATGTTCGTTGCATCGGTGATGCTGTCTAACCATCTCATCCTTTGCCTTCCCCTTCTCCTTTTGCCTTCAGTCTTTCCCAGCATCAGAGTCTTCTCCAGAGAGTCCTCTCTTGCATTAGGTGGCCAAAATATTTGAGTTTCAGCCTTAGTATCTGTCCTTCCAGGGAACAGTCAGGGTTGATTTCATTTAGGATTGACTGATTTGATCTCCTAGCAGTCCAAGGGACTCTCAGGAGTCTTCTCCAGCACCACAGTTCAAAATCAAATACAAAATCAAAGCAGTCAAATACTTCCTAGTAAATACCATAAATTGGCCACACTTATGAGCTCTAGCGTCACTACAGGGGGGGCGGAGCTGTAAATTCTTCCGTGATCGGAGGCTCCGTTACACGGAAGAACGAAGCGCCCCGCCCCCGCGCCTTCAGACCCAGTCATAGCGGTGAATGCACGTTGTTTTCACCGCTTTGACTGGGTCTGAAGGCACGGGGGCGGGGCGCTTCATTCTTCCGTGTAACGGAGCCTCCGATCATGGAAGAACTTACAGCTCCGCCCCCCCCGTAGTGACGCCAATGCTTATGAGACCATATTGTTGTTGTTTTTTAAAGTCAAATGAAAGCATGTTAGAATAAGGTGTTGTGTAGTATTCCAGAATTTGTCTTCTGTTTTATGATTAGAAAATATAGAGGGCAATTCATAAACTACTGATGTTAGTTCCATTCCATTCCAATGGAACTAAAAATCATGGCACCAAAGAAAACCTACATGTTGCAGAAGATCAGTATATAGTAACTCTTCCTAAAACATTGACACCCAAGTCAAATTCTCCTTATGAAATGTGCAGCTTCTACATAAAGCCTGTGTCTGAAGAAACACAGACTAGCAATTACTAAGAATATTAACAAATAAGAATGTATACAAATTAACAAGCAAATTAGTCAACCAGACATGCCTCAGGCTTGTGTAGATTTAACTGGGTTGTGGATTGAGCTTTAAGGGGCTTTAATTCTTGAAGGCCAAGAATTCAGAATGTAAGGCTTTTATCAATAGGAAGTCACCTGCTGCAATTTTGAAACTTCCATACAAGTAATTTCACTTGACTGACAAGTAAACTTTTTCACTATTTGCAGTCATAACATCAAACTTACACGGCATACTGGCTTTCTGATCACTTACTTTGGAATTTGTGAAAGAAGGGGTAATTTGTCTGAAATCTCTGAATATGACTGTTGACTTCTAGGCTAGGCAAAAATGCTCCAAGTCAACTCCTTTAATCTTTTGGCAGCGATATTCATCCATCTCATTTATCATTAGAAACCCATTTGTCTTTCATCCAGCTCCCTTCACAAAAGAATGTCTATTACTTATCCTAAACAGAAGCAGGAGATTTTCTTACTCTGTGCTGTCCATTCTCTTTATGCAGAAAAAAATACAAGATAACTATTGAGAGGCGAAGTCAACTGGAAGAATACAACATTGGCAAGCACTGGCAATTACGAGAAGACTCTATAAGATCTCATTTTTCTGCTGCATGAAGTAGAGAGAAACATTGTTTTGTGGGAAAAATCTGTAGAAAAATGGATGCTACCAAAGACAGTACCAGAAATGAAGCAGTTCATTAAGGACTCGGCATTTTAAAAGGAGAGTAATTTTGTTTTAAATTCTTTCAGAAACTCAGGAATGATATATTAGCCACATGGCCTTTTTATCTTGTGGAAAGGAAAATGACAAAAAGTGCATTTTTTCTGTGGGCAAGATGTTCTGTTGTTCCTAAGACTGGTTGCTTTGTTTCTTGGAGACGTGAATGGTTCTTTCGGATGCCTTCTGTTGAACCTCACTTGGGCCTTCTTAGCTGCATCTCATACCAGATGATACAAGAAATGTGATCTCAGGTATACAGATGCTGCTTTAGAGTAGGAGCAGAAATAGGTATGTTCACTGTTGAATATTAGGATCTTACTGGGGAGGGAGTGCATAGGCAGTACAGTATGATAACTTACGGAAAGAGGGTGGACACCCATTTGTTTGTGAAATATAAGAAATCCATTCACACAATGTATTTTTCCACCCAATTATGAGATCACTCCCACAGTAATCCCTGTGAAAGGGTTCCCTTGCTGATATGTTGTGGAATTGTTCAGTGCTGGTGCTGGGGGAAAAGCCCTGCAAGGGCACCACCACCTCCCTCCCCCCCACGGCACGTGGGGCATTACCACTGCCTTTGGTACTGAGGGGTCAGTCTAGTCAGATGGGCCCTGATGGACATGGGCCTTTGGGCAGTGCCTGACCTGGCTGACCCCTGTGACACCACCCCTAGAGTTGGTGTGAATAAGACAATTGTATGCCAGTGTTCTGAGGAAGACCATTTAGGTTTACGGGAATTTATTTCCAGGAAGTTCCTTCTTTTCCACAACCGATGTATAGGAATCCTGTCATAGAGGTCACTGTATGATTCATTTTTCACTGGCACAGGTTTCCTACTTTAGTCCCTAAGGATGTTTCTTGTACAAGGTAAGCCCAAAGGGGTTACCGTGCATGAGGCAGACTGTGCTGGCAGAATCCTGAGGCAGTGAAGTGGACTGTACCACTTCGGTCGGTTGGTGTGCCATTGCCGTTCTCCCCCCTGCAGCCCAAAGTGATACAATCCATGATGCCACTGCAGGACTCTCTCCTCTCATGTGTAGGCCAGGCCTTACTATTGGCCAAGTGATATAATGGAGGTTTCTGCTGAGGCTCCTTGCGGTGATTTCTGCACACAATGTTGGAAGCTCAAGGGAAGATCTGGCTCTTGGTCTGCAGCTCTCTTTTCCCACCAGGTTGCCCAGCTCCTTCAGCCTTTGGTTGTCAGCACAGAAATTTACACTGGTGAAGAAGGCATGAGCTTTCATTGCAGAGATGTGTGCATCGGGCTTCGGGCATGTAGATGGGACTGTGTAATGCAGCAGCTTTTGAAAACTAGACCAGGGGTTCTCAACCTTTGGAGGCCCGGGTACCCCCTATCATGGTCCAATTTTCTGAAGTACCTCCTGCTGATTACTTGCTAATTAATTGGATTAATCAATTAATTAATTAGCTAATTAATCATTTAAAAATAAAAATGCATCTCCCTTCCATACAAAACAAGCCAACAGATGCTGAAAAGAAGCTGCAGAAAATGGGGTGGGGGAAAGAATAAAAGTACATGTCAATTAACACTTAATTAGCTGCTGATGGGCCAGATAAGGGACAGGGCTTGACGTACTCCCAGCAAGTGGTCTGCGTACCCCTAGGGGTACCCGTACCACAGGTTGAGAACCCCTGAACTAGACCATTACTCAGTAGTATGTTCCGCTAAAGCCTGTGGTACATTGAGTAAATGCATAGGAGGATGCATTATAGCATCCATGCTCTGAATTACTTCAATAGAAAGGTAACGTCCCACTGCCACATTTGAACCCTGAGTGTGGCCCAAACTATGTAAATATTAATTCTCTGAGTGGTTTTGTACAGTAAAGTAAATTCAAAGCTTCTTTGTTACTGTATAAAAGGTGACTTTCTGGGTTAACATTTTATTTTTAGGTATTCTTATATTTTTCTATTAGAAAAGGTCTATTTTTTGTTTTGTTTTGTTTTGTTTCACTTTGGGAAATCAAGGTGAGAGCATATGAAGAGCTATTTTTTTAAGAAAAAGCATGACAGAACTTCTTAGATGTAAAGTAGTATCCTTGACCATTGAATATTCAATGGGATATTTTCCCCCTTCTTTTCCCAGGCCTGGCTCTTTTAAACAGTTACAAGATTCCATTGATCACAACAGGAGTTGTGAGGTCATGCTAAAATCTCCAGAAATTGCTCTTAGTATAGCCATCTCTGCTACTGGAAGTATGCATGGATCTTGTGTTTTCTTAAATCCTTCATATCTACGTTGGCTTTTAAAATGCTTTTCCAGACTTTCAACCATCAGGGAATCCTTTCTTCACATCAGCACATCTGTCACAAAACCTCTGCATACCTCTGGTGGAAATGCATCTACTAGCATACAGAGAGGCAGCACGCAAACTGGACTCTTCTAGTCTTCCAAGCAGCTGCACATCTGCTTGACCCAGGCCACTACCTGCTGCTGCTGCTGCCGCCACCACCACCACCACCACCTCTTGTCTTCCATTAATAAGGTGTCATATTTGTTCCCACTTCATAGAAGTGGCCACTTTCTGCCTTTGCCTCCCACAGTACCATCCCACTAGCAGATGGGGAAAGAGTCTGGGACATGTTTTAGGGAGTATGTGCAGGGCATAGGCCAGTCCTGTTGGGCCTCACCACTGCCCTGCATCAAATAGAGCAATTGAGGTATAACACAATCAAACTACTCCTGTGGCTGCACATTACAGGGGAAGATCAGTAACAGGACCAGCTATCCTTCAGAGATGCTTGACCACCATTGCTGATCTTCTTATTGAATACCCCCATGATAATTTCAGGAAAACTTGGAGAAAACCTGGAACACAGGCGGAAAACCACTGGTTTAGAGTGTTCAATGCAAAAAAAATAATCATTTTAAAAAAAAAATCTGCTGCTCCTTCCCTAAAAAAATGTGTTTTACTTTTTGCAGCTCTGTCAGCATTCAAATGCTTTTCTGAGGTTTCAGATTCTTCAAGAGAACAAATAAAAATAAAATATCAACAAAACCCTGCTTAATTAAAGTGGATTACACCTGCATATATTCATATATATATACACTAAACAGATTAATCACAACTTTAGATGTGCTTAAGGGCTAAACTATATGGGACGTTAAATGCATCAGTGTAAAGTAACAGGCTTATAGTTATTTTCAAGTAGCAGCTGTGCAGTTTGGATCAGAACTGTAGCCTTGGAAGTAAAGAGTATTGCCATTTGCTACACTGGCACTTTAAGTTAATACAGTGGGCACTTCTTATCTGCCGATTGGATTCTGCCGTGAATAATCATTCTTATCTGCCGTGAATAATCATTCACGGATTTGACTATCTGAGGATGGCCATCTGCGGAGGGATCCCACTGGGGGTGGGGGCTGCACCATAGTACCTTTTTGAAGAGCTGCGCGGGCCCACCGCCCGCTTCTTTGGCACTGCGCTCTAAGCTTTAAAAAAGGCCTGTAGAAAGGAAAAAATGTTACCGGAAGCGACTTCCGGTTGCGTTTTCTTTCTTTCTACAGGCCTTTTTAAAGTTTAGAACACGGCACCAGAGGGAAGAAGCAGGCGGCGGGCCTGTGCAGCTCTTAAAAAAGATACTGTGGTGCTGCCCCCCACTGTGGACTTGAGCATCTGCGGATTTTCGCATCCGCGGGGGTTCCAGGAACGGAACCCCCGAAGATGCGAAGGGCCAACTGTATTGCATTTCAGTGGGCAAGACAGCAAGGAGGCAAAGGATAAATGCCCTGTAACTCTGCACTGCATTCCTGATTCAAATTGCAGCCCTGCGCAGCTGATACTCTCAAGTACATCTACACCTGTAACTACCTTGCTGCATTTAGCATCATGTGAGTTTGGCCCCAAGTGCATTTGAAATCAAAGCAGCTTAAGCAAACATAACTGTACATTCAATTGTTAACATTTCCAAATAGGATGCATCAAAATGTGCTGAAATTTAATTTCAGAACTGCACAATAATTTAAATGCTCACTCTGAGCCACTTGAAAGGTAGACAGTAAATAAGGTTGGATACACATTTTATTGAACCAGCAGCTGTTGGTGGGGCCGTTAGGTTTTCCAACTTCATAAAGCCCTTCAGGCTGTTCAAACTTTTACATTTGCCAACAGAAGTTGGACCAATAAAAATAAGCTTATTAATTTATTCTCATTCATTCTCTAGTTGCCTTGAAGGCAGAACATTTCGAGAATACTATAACCAACAAACCATATCGCAGCCATTGTCCTTTGCAATGTGCAAGAATGAACTGATAGTCATCTTATCCACAAATAGACATTTTCCTGGGAAATTAGAAAAAACAAAACAAAAAACCACCTTGTGGCACCTTGAAGTCTAACACATTTATTGTTACAGTCCAATTCATCAGCTGCATGAAATGTTATCCTTAGATGGGAAATATAACATATACATGTTATAGACTAAAAGAAAAAAAATATAAACAATGGGGTTAAATGGCATGAAATGCAGGAGGTATAGTTTGTGACAATACCGAGACAGAGTAGTTCTAAATTGCATGCCACAGTATGCCAACATATTCATAGATGCTCTCAGAAAAAAATACGTTCTCAGCTCCTGTCCCCCAAGGGCTCTTGTCTATGAGATATATTGATAACATCATCATTTGGACCCACAAGCAGGAAGCCTTTGTAAAATTGCCGAGAGGTTTACCCCATGATCAGTCCAAATCTGGACTACTTTATGCAGCAGGTTCAGTTTCTGGACGTTGTCATGCAACTACACACTTGACATACAAACACCACATTATGTCAGAAACCAACTAACATGTCTACATCAGGGGTTCTCAACCTTTGGAGGCCTGGGTACCCCCTATCACGGTCCAATTTTCTGAAGTACCCCCTACTAATTAACTGCTAATTAATTGGATTAATCAATTAATTAATTAGGTAATTAATCGTTAAATAATAAGTACTAAAACTATTTTAAATGTGAAAAATGTCTTATTTGACTGTGTGTGTGTGTGTGTGTGTGTGAGTGAGTGAGTGAGTGAGAGAGAGAGAGAGAGATGCAAGGATCTCTTTTCTCCTCCAAGTCACACTTCCCAAAATCAGCTCCTCCCTCCCCCACCCCACCTAAGTACATTTTCCAAAGTACAAATAAGCCCAAAACCAGAATCAGAGAGACAGAAGGGCTCCGAAAATAACTAAAATTTAAAATCCATGTTAATTAACACTTAATTCGCTGCTGATGGGGCAGATAAGGGGCAGGGCTTGGCATACCCCCAGCAAGAGGTCCGCATACCCCTAGGGGTACCCGTACCACAGGTTGAGAACCCCTGGTCTACATGCTTTCAGCTTCCACTTGGGCCAGACTACATGATCCATTGGCTGTATCCGGGTCCTATGATACAACCACATTTGTTTCAGGTCATCAGGAACTCACACCTGATGGATTTACAACAAGCATTTCTAAGATTACAGTACCCATGAACAAAGTTAAAAAACAGATTTACAAGGCCAGGCTGGTACCCAAGAAAAACTAAGCAAAAATGACAGAATACTATCGTTCACAGCTCCCAGCTAAAACTTCTCCAATGTTTCATCAGTAATCTATTCTACAGCATATCTTGGGTGATGATACTTTTCTTTCACAAGCCTTTCACCGACCTGTTCTTGCTTACAAATAGCCCCCTAAATCTCAAACAGCTGCTCACCAGCAACAACAGACCAGCATATAACAGTTACACAAACACAGGAACCAAACCCTGCAACAAACCCAGATGCCATGTCTGTCCCCATAGCTACTCAGGGAACATTATTACAGACTTAATAACATCAGTCATGCTATTAGGGGCACATTCACCTGCTTATTCTCCAACCTGTCAAAAGTGCCTTTCTGCTGTCTACATAGGACAAACAAGACCCGACTCTATGCAAAAGAATAAAGGGACACAAATCTGACATTAAAAAAAAATGGCAACATGGGCAGTCTAATCCTGTGTAAGGATACGTGGCCGACCCATAAGGCCGGCCGCAGTATCCTGCACCCTCCCTGGGTTGCTCTGGAGCAGCCTGGATACTCCTCGGGAGAAGGGAACGTTCGTCCCCTTCCCCCGGTATAGGGCTACCCAGCCCCAATGGGCCTCCTCGAATCCGGGGCAGTGGGGTATGGAGTGGACGGCCCAGGCCAGGAGAGAGCTTGGGATATCGGCGGATATCCTAGCCCGGGCCGGCCAACAGCTGCCCTCCCTCACCACCCGGCCCTGGACTGCACCACCCGGCACCACCCATGGACTGGTGCAACTCTTACCTGCACTGGCGGCTGCAGGTTCCTGCCTCCCCCCGCAGATACCGGGAACCCACGGATGGGGGGAGGCGAATGCTATCTTCCGCGGCCCTCCCACACTCCCCGCAGGCATTACCATATTGATGTGCAAACACACCTATGGCTCGAAATGGGCCAGCACGGGTTTTCAGTAGAGGTGGCAGCCTCAGAGAGGCTCCAACATTAACAGGAAGTTCCTGTAAACATTGGGAGCATGTAAACAATTTTTTTGAGAAGTGTTCCTTTCAAGTTTCACATTAACCACTAATGTTAACATTCTACATCAGACCCAAAATATCTTAGAGAAACTGATACTGCTGAGATTCATATAGTAGTAAGCTATAGTACTTATGTAATGGAGATTCACTCAGTGATGTTATCTGTTAAAGAAATAAAGTGCCTGCTTGGTGTTTCCACTGTGTAGTTTTTCTTAGAAGACACTTGAGCAAGTAAAGGAAATGTACCCAACAGCATTTTTAAAGAGACTTTTAAAAATCTAGGCTGGAATATACAAGGACGTACCATCATATCACCATGGACAGTGTCCTTAACCCATTTACTTTTAACTCTGCTTTCACTAACTAATGAAAATATCACTTGTGGATTGTAGACCACAACACTAAAATACCGTGCTGCCAACTGATAGCTGCCAGAATAATAGTTACAGTATATTGGCTGAATTGTTGGTTCTGCTAAACAGTAGCATTCTTAAATTACTTATTACCGAGCAGTTGCTGAGAAGTCAGTGTGAACTATTCCAGTGTGCACTGAAGAACTGCAGCAGGGTGTTTGGAGGTGGCCACATTTCTTCTCTATAGCTGTGACAATGTTGTATCAACAACTGAAAAGTAATGTTTGCTAATATAATGATGATCACAAGAATTTTATTATCATTTTTAGGGCCCAATCCTTTCTGGGTCTTGCATTCCAGCAGCGCAAGTCCCCTTTACGGTGAACTGAAAGCCAGGCTTCTATCATGTGCTTCTGGGCCACCGTTGCAGACTGTGAGAGGCGCAGTGTCTGCGGCAGTTGCTCCCAGAGGCTCTACTGGTGCCAGTAATTTGGCAGCAGAGACATGTCATGGGTGGGGAGGAAGAGGGTGGGTCTCAGTGGCACCAGCATGCACCAGGATCTTACCCCCCCTCTTTTCCAACCCTCCCTACCCTTTTTCACTCCTCATACCAGCTACATAGCTGGCGTGGGTTCAATGAGACCCAGAGGCCACCAGGAGGTCTATGCAGAGGGAAGTAGAAAATATTTTTACTTACCTCTGTCTGGCAGGCCTTCTGGTCACCCCCCTCCCCCACTGGATGCAGCACTCGCTCCATCAATCCCGCTGCATTGTCAGTTATGGTGGGGGATAGGATAGGGCAGGAAGTGTTATAAACTACTTTGAGTGCCATTTCTGGCAGTACTGCTGTTTTTTGCAAATTTTCAAACAAATACAAACGTGGAAAAGGTCTGTGATAATAAAAAGCCTAGAGGGACTGACTGTGGTCTGATAACTGGAATTAGTATTTTGCCACAGACTTCAATGAAAGAAGGGTCAGACTAAACATTCAGAGATCGGTGGCATTCCAAGATCTACTTCTCACACTGACTTCAACCAAGAGGAGCCAAGTTCATATGCTCAAGTGAAATGCATTTGCCACTCTAAGCTGACTGCTTTGATGTTCCAGTGTCAAATCTCTAAATCATTTTTGCCTCCCATGTGGTCTACAAAAAGAGATTTGGGAAGCGAAATGGAAGCTATCATCATGGTGGCCAAAAAAAACCGAAGAAACCCCAGGTGGAAAAAACAACAACAAATCTGCCAATTATAGCCATTGTCATTTTCTCTCATAGGTGTGTTCCCAAAGGTAATTCATCTGTGCAAATAAGTGATACATGTGGCTGCTCAACAGACAGGGATGGCAAGGCCTGGCAACAACTTGACAAAATGTACTTTATTCATCACAGATGCACATTTCAAAAGTATTTGGGGAATCATTTCCATTAATGAGAATTGCAATATTCTCATTATTTTGTTTTTCATCTCAGCTTAAATGCAATAAGACTATCAGCTTGATCCTGTGTAGAAATGCGCCAGGGGAGCACGCGCTGCCCCGGCGCTGGGTGTTGCAAAAGTGCCATAAGGCACTTCCGCGACAGCCGGAGAGCAAGCAGCGTTTGCCTGGCAGGCAAAATTTGCAGGCGCAGGTAAGACCTATGCTGGTCGGGACGGGTGGGAGGAGGGCAGACTGGGTGGCAAGGGAGGGAGGCCATTGGCCACACGGGACCTGGAGGGGGCAGGGATACCGGGGACCAAGATCCCCGGTATCCAACGCTCCCTCCAGGCCCCAGATACGCTGACATGGGTGGCATTACTGTGCGTGAGCTCTAGCGCTCGCACACATGCAAGGAGGCCCATGGGGAGGAAGGGGACGATCATCCCCTTCTCCCGAGTTGTTCCCGGGCTGCCCCGGGGCAGCCTGGGAACTCGATACGATACGGCAGCTGGCCCTTTAGGCCGGCCACCGTAGCATACACAGGATTGGGCTGTTAATGAAGCATGAAAGTCATCTTCTTAAGTCGTTTCCTTGTAATCACACTGTGTATTTTTCATACTACCCTAAACAGATCAACTTGGGAATGCTTTTTGACAGCTATTCTCACAACAGTTCTCCATTTGGATTTTAGGATGCATTCTCTCACAGTACCACTCACAAGTTAATTTTGTTAGTAAACTTACTTTTTGCCTAAAGTTTAAAATATTCAATATATATTCATTCAAACTGAATTAAAATATTACCTTTTGAAATCATTAATGAAACATGAACAGACTTGACTGTTCACTGGAGCAGAAAACAAGTGAATTTTCATCACAAGATGGATTTGTTGTGTTTGTTGTTTGAAGTGTATGCAGTTATCACAAAACTAAAAGGACTCAGGATAGAAATTGTGGATAGAAATTTCTTTTTATGGTGGGCAATGTTATGATTGTAGAAAAAATATACTGGATAATCTAGAAGTGTAATATTGGTCTGGTAGAAAATGAATGGAAAGTTGCACAGTATATATTGTACTGATGTAAGTAGAACTATATGCATATAATGCTCTTTTATTTATTGTATTTCTGTAGAGAATGATAATTCATGATTGAATTTGTGGATATAACCTCTGTGTGATGTATTTTTATTTCTTTTACAAGTTGCTCATTTAAACTATCATTGGGGTCAACTGACTATTAATTGTGTACATTTCAAGTAGTCAAGATTTGTCATATTCCCATATTGTAATAAAAGGCTCCCATTAAAGAGACAAATCTATACACTCTCCTATTAGTGATGTGTTGCACTGATCTGTTAAGAGTATCCTTGCTCTGTGACTTATTATTGTATAACATCTTGGAGTGGAAAACCACTGACAATCCCATATTATTTAGAGCGCAATCCAGCACAAAGTTCTGCCAGCGGAGCGAGAGCTCTGCCGGCCTGGCGTGTCGTAAATGTGCCATAAGACAGCACTTTCACGACACCCAACGCCGGCAGAGAGGGAGCTCCACCCTGCGTTCACTTAGGTAGAATTGCACCCTTCTTGTGTGCAACAAATTATTTTTTAGTAGAATTACTACTTAGAAATAAACAGCGATCATAAAAGTGTGAAGATATTGGTTATTACAGTGCAACATCTTCCTGGATATTGTCTATGACCCTGATTCATAAAGGAATGCATGTCTTTAGGTTTTATCTTTATTGAAAATTTTAGGAAGGGGTGGACAACCATCCACCACTAGGGCCTCTGTGTTCTTAGGAGTTGTGTAGAACAGCGTTTCTCAACCCTTTGATTGTTTGCGGGGGCGCGGCCAGCAGCGGTGACGATCCCGGGGATCGCCGCTGTTGCCGCCAAAAAAGTCCCCCGAAACAGCTGTCTTTGTACTTACTGGGGCTTGGGGGGCTTCAGGGAGGCCTCCCCAATCCGGTTTGCCGCAAAACAGCGATTTTTGGACGCTTCCAGTTGTCTTGCCATGTAGGGCAAGATACTGTGTTCTCTTTCTTTCTCAGAATTCATATTGAAGGTTTTCTGTCCCAGGAGGTCTCCACACACAAACACCCAGCTGGAACCTCTACTTCACCACTCCAACAGGGGAAGCAAGCACAATGCACCCCACACAGCAAAGGGGAAGAGGGAGGTTCCATGACGCAATGTGTTGATGCTGCATCTGTCTCATGTCTGTACTCCCCCCCCCCCCCAGGATTCTCATATGTGCCTCTGCTATCACTTGTGTTGTCTAACCATCCCTTCCTTTTGCAACAGCTAAAAGCTGAGAGTTTCTGCTGCCTTTTAACAAATTGCTACTCTGGCAGCTGCACTGGCTGCCAGTTCGATTCCGAGCACAATTCAAGGTGCTGATTTTGACTTTCAGAGCCCCTTATCGTTTATGACCAGGGTATCTAAAAGCCTGTCTTCTTCCATATCAATCGGCGTGTCTTCTAAGATCATCAGAGGGGAGCCCTGTTCTGGGTGCTGTCCCTGTCTGAGGCAGGGCCTTAACTTTAGTGGCACCTCAACTCTGGAGCTTCCTCGTCTTTGCGTTAAGATCAAGATCAGTGTCTTCTCACTCCCTCACTGTCAGTCTTTCAGCAAGGGCTAGACATTTCTTTTCAACAGGACCATTTCCCCCCTAGGGCTTTTTATGCCTTTTTTTGTTGCTGATTAGTAATTGGAAATATGTTTATCATCCCCTGCTGTTTTATTGTTTTTACTGTCTTATTGTACTACTGCTTTTTACTGCTTTTATTATCTCTGTTTTGTGATTTTTGTTTTGCTGGATTTTATTCTGCAAAGGGGGTTAGAAAATTTGGGCACCACTTCAAGCTCTGGTTCCGACTGAGCCTGGTCATTTCTTTAGCATTAACGCCCTGTTACATTATGCATTAAGAAGGGAGAAAATAGTAGCACTAAGAAAGGGCAGGGCTGGCTGGCACAAGTGTATACATAGGTTTGCATTGGAGGGAAGTGCCTTTTTTTAATATAACGAAGCAAGTTTTTTTAACCCAGCCAGTTTGCCCTGGCTAAGACTCGTGGGACTGATGGCAGTGCAATTCCTGTGTTTATTTGGGAACTATTCATTTGAAAGAAAGTTTTGGCCATGCTTTCCTGTTTTCAGAATTAACCCCATACTTTAGCTTCCTAATCAAAAGAAATGTGGCATCATGCCATAGTTAGACCATATAGTTTTACTTCTAGCAAATTTAGCCTTGACCGTACTTACAATTTATTTCTCAATAAAGATTTATTTTCCCTGGTGCTATAATGAACAATTTTCATCAAAGAAGAATAAATAACACAACCCAAAACACATTTTGGTGCCTTAAAAGTTAGACCTATTCTTGGCTATATTTGGGCACTGATTCCAAAAATGGCATCAGTGTTGCCCTATCAGCTCTAGTTTTGGAAATAGTCATGAGGAAGCCGATGCCATGGCTTCCTCACGAGGAAGCTGCTTGAATCGGCTTACTTTTTTGTTGGGCAGTATAATAATCGTTTTTAAAATGGGCAGCTTCAGTATCCTTGCTTCTTAAAATTTGTTTTAGTTAATAAAATGGATCTATCTTCATGGAGGGAAGAAGGACATTGCTATAGAATGCATTACTGTACTAGAGAACTATGTAGAATGCGGGGTGAGGGCAAATTGCACGCACCTTTTCAATGTTCTCATTTATAGACAAAAAATGAATCCATATTTGGTTATATTTTGACATCCCTCTCAAAAACTTTATTACAGCGCAATCAGTGGCGATCCTCAGGGGGGGGCTGCCGCCGCCATGCCCCCACGAGACCTGGGTGATGTCAGCTTGACGTGCGCGCCCAGTGCAGCTCCAATCACACACACACACGCTGTTTTACTAGCTATTTTGGAGTCGTACGAGCTCCAGGGCGGTCGGGCGGGCCAAACACCGCAGAAGAGGAGATGCGTCGCGGAGGCAAGTACGCCTCTCCGCCGCCACGTGCACCTGCCCCCTTGGGGCCCATGGCCCCCCCACCCTGGGGCCCGCTGCCCCTCTCCCCTACCCTGACGATACTTCTGAGCCCAATCCTATAGGGATCCACTCCCATAAGTCCCAGGCCAGCATCATAAATGCTGCACCGCTGTAATGAGCTGTGGGACCACCAGTGCAAATGGCTAGAGGTCCCACCCACATGCATGCCAGTGGCTCACCCAGCCCACACTGGAGCAGGTAAGGTGGTGGCGGGGGTGGTTAGGGGGAGGAGCGGGCCGATCTGGGGGTTGTTCGGGGGTGGGGTGGGGAGGATCTTAGCGACAGCAGTGCACACCAAGATCCTATCCCTCTTTTCTTGACAAACCCTGAGGCTCCTCAGACTTACGTCAGCTTCTTAATTGCTTGCCTGCTGGATTACAGACCTTCTCGATTGCTGTGGAGGCCTGTACCTCAATTAGTATACAGTTCATGACTGACTTCCTATTAAAGTGTTGAAACTGAAGATACTTCTTTTGTGACTATGAATGATCTTGTCTATCTCAACGTTACAAAGTTCCCAGGATGTGGCATTGTGTACAAGTCTGAATTGGCTGACCAACAAGGTGTGATTTGTCATGGAATTTTCGAAAACTAGACTTCTCACAAAACAGCCAGTGTGAGGGAACTGCTCAAAAAAACCAAAATGTGGCCATCAATCTAAAGGCCTGTGAGACCTGATGCTTCCCTGCCATCAACCCAAGTAAAACAATACAAGACAGGCCTGGGTCACGAACCCAGCACCATGTACACATATATATAAACTTGTTGGACCACAGTCAGGGTAGAGTCACACTATCCCTTACAAACTGCCACCCTGCCTACTGTTCAAGAAGAAAGGCTATCCCCCAAGAATCTGGAATAAGGATCCAGACTGTCTTCTAGGAGTCCTAGGAGAAACAAAGATCTCCCCACAGTAAAAGACAAGACAAAACCGTTCACAAGTATGGTCTGTATGTAGCTATAACCTTGCCACACCGAACCGGAAACTTGTCACATTCAACCAGAATTGCCACACCTTGACAGGAATCAAGGCAAAACAGGTTCATGCAAGACTCACAAGTAAGGTCCCAGGTTGATTATGAACAGAGGAAAAAAGTTGAACTATGTCATGGACATTTCAGTATCAAGCTCAATAATCACACATTACATTTGCAAGGCTAGGAATGTTTCCAGTCTTTAGAACAACAATTACATAGCAAAACTGCCCATGTCCCTTTATAAACAGTGTTGGAAAAGGATTAGATATGATTGAGTAGATGAAATGGCTTCCTTTGCCTCATCTTTGATGTCATGTAGTGTTTAGAGATCAGCCTTCCTTTGACAGGATAAACAGATGCAATGTTCACATAAAGCTAATTTGCGTCAGTGAATCTCGTGAGCATTAACACTTCTTTTTTGTATTGTGAAAAAAATGAACATGTCAAAGTGATTTCAGAGACAGAACTGATATACAGTACTTTCTGCATAAAATGTACAGAAGAAGATGGAAGAGAAAACGGCAATATAAAACCCTTCTCAGGAATGTATACATTTCTGTGCATAAATCCATAACTTAACATATCAGTTTTTTATTATAAGAACATAAGAAGAACCCTGTTGGGTCAGGCCAAGGGCCCATCTAGTCCAAATTCCTATATCTCACAGTGGCCCAGCAGGTACCTCTGGAAGCACTCAAGAGCAGAGGCGTCATTAGGGGGGCTAGAGGGCCCTGGGCACAGGGGTGTCAAGCTCGGAGGGGGTGCACTGCCGCCGCGGCACCGCTAAATTTTATTGGGTGTTATTGACCCGGGGGGTCAACTGGTGTGGTGGTTCTCAAATGGAGGTTGAAATTTATTTATTTATTTATTTATAGAATTTTTTACCCCGCCTTTCTCCCACCAGGGCAACCAAGGCGGCTTACAACAAAAATATTAAAATACATAAATACATTTAAAATCAAGAATTAAAATAATTAAAAACAATAAAACAATTAAAACAAACAGCCCCAGTGGGTCATCCACATTTGTTAAAAGCAATTTGTTAAAAAGCCAGCCCACCATGTCAGACATCAAATGCTGATCTAAATAAAAATGTCTTGAGGCCCCGCCGAAAGGTCTCTAAGGAGGGAGCCGTTCTTAATTCCAGGGGGAGGGAATTCCATAATTGGGGCGCCACTGCCGAGAAGGCCCTATTCCGCGCCGCCATCCCCCTCACCTCCGTCAGTGGCGGCACGGTCAACAGGGCCCCCCCTGATGACCTCAGAGTACGGGTCGGATTATAAGGAAGGAGGCGGTCCCTCAAATACCCTGGACCCGAGCCGTAAAGGGCTTTAAAAGTCAAAACTAGCACTTTGAATTGTGCCCGGAAACGAACCGGCAGCCAGTGTAGCCGCTGAAGCAACGGTCCGACTGAGTCGAACCGACAGGCCCCAGCAACCACCCGGGCCGCCGCATTCTGCACTAGTTGCAGTTTCCGAACAGTCTTCAAAGGCAGCCCCACGTAGAGCGCATTGCAGTAATCTAGTCTAGATGTCACTAGGGCATGGGTCACCGTGGCCAGGTCTGCACGATCCAGGTACGGTCGCAGCTGGCGCACCAGCCGAAGCTGGGCAAAAGCCCCCCTGGCCACAGCCGCCACCTGGGAATCCAGGAGCAGCTGCGCATCCAGGAGAACCCCCAAGCTGCGGACCTGCTCCTTCAGAGGGAGTACAACCCCATTCAGAGCAGGACGATGATCCAGTACCTGAGTCGTAGACTTCTGGACCAACAGAACCTCTGTCTTATCAGGATTTAATTTCAGCTTGTTAGCCCCCATCCAGCTCCCAACTGCCTCCAGACAACGATTCAGGACATCGACCGCCCCCTTGGAGTCAGGTGGAAAGGAGAGAAAGAGCTGGGTGTCATCCGCATACTGATGACTCCCTACCCCAAATCCCCGGATGACCTCTCCCAGCGGCTTCATATAGATATTAAACAGCATGGGGGATAGAATTGACCCTTGCGGCACCCCACACCTCAAGGGCAAGGGTGCCGAACAAGCATCCCCCAGCACCACCTTCTGGGATCTATCAGCCAGGAAGGAGCGGAACCACCTCAGAACGGTGCCTCCAAGCCCCAACCCAGCCAACCAACCCAGAAGGACACCATGGTCAATGGTGTCAAAAGCCGCCGAGAGGTCCAGCAGGACCAACAGGGACGCACTCCCCCTGTCCAGTCCCCGGCACAGGTCATCCACCAAGGCCGTCTCTGTCCCGAACCCCGGCCTGAAGCCAGACTGGAATGGATCCAGATAATCAGCTTCCTCCAAGACCCTCTGAAGCTGAGACTCTACTACCCGCTCGATCACCTTGCCCAGAAACGGGATATTTGACTGGCCGGAAGTTGTTCAAAATCGTAGGATCCAAGGAGGGTTTCTTCAGGAGGGGGCGCACCACCGCCTGCTTCAAAGACAGCGGCACCACCCCCTCCCTCAGAGATGAATTTACCACCCTCCCCGTCCACTCAGCCAGCCCCACCCGGGCAGCTCTAATCAGCCATGCCGGACAAGGGTCAAGCGGGCAAGCAGATGGTCTCACGCTCCAAAGAATCTTGTCCACATCCTCAGGTTCTACAGAAATGGAGAGTTACTTGCTGCAGCACCAACAGGTTACTGCTCCACAGACCAACAAGGCAGTTGAGGATGTAGTAGCTAGTTAATCGATCTTTTGGATCATTTCCTAGATCGAACTTAATAATGAGGCTGGTAAGGACTGTTGGAACTTGGAAACCTTTCCTTTGTCCTACAAAAGTTGTTTTTCCCGAACTTAGGAGTCATGGGAAAGTTGCTAGGGTCATAAACCATCAAATATGCTGTTCCCGCAGGATTCAGAACTGTAAAGCTTCATCTCCATTTTGTAGGCATGAAAACCTGATTAACATTGAAGCAGTAAACAAGCTCCATTATAATTTGGATCCTTGAATTCCATGCCGCTGCTGAAAGCTGAAAATGCAATCCTAGGCGTGTTTACTCAATTCTCACTACATTCAGTGGGACTTAACTCCCTTGAAACTGTGTTTGGGATTGCAGCCTAAATGCTTGTAGAAGGTTTTTAATAGGTACAACTGGTTACTGTTTTATTGTCATGTTAAGCAAGGCAATTTTTTTCCAGGAAGATACATAATTTTAAATCTTCAACTTTTTCTTCTCAAATGAATAATGTGTTGTAGAGCAGAGTTTATGACAGCACACATAGTTACAGGCATTCCCACTAAGTCACATACTGCTGTTTCTTTCAATGAATCTCTTTGGAAGTAAGGTTTTCATCTGTGAACAACTTCTCGAAAATCCAGTTCTACAGAACTGTCTTTCATTCTCTGCAAAGTCCAGCTACATATTGTTGAGCTGATAGCAATGTTTAGCCTCTCCACTTATTATCTCAACTGAACTCCTGGTTCTTGTCTGCAGCACCAAGGCAAGTCCTGCAAAGTACCATCTGTTCTACATTTTCAAATATTTGCTTTTAGAATGACAGACACATTTCTCTGACCAATTTCAAGCTAAAGATGAGTTTATTCTTTAGCTAATGTAAAATTTAGTGAGTAGGGATATGGATCAAGTCTCTGACTCCAAGTCTCGAGTCCCAAGACTTTGCCCCCAAATCCTGAGTCTTTGGTTGTGAGTTGCGAGTCCCTATCTATTTAATGGGGGAAACGGGGTTAAACCTGAATAAAATGTGACTTGTCATAAAAGGCTCCAAGGCTCCAAGTCTCAAGTCGAGTCTTTCAAGTCTTTTACAATCGCCGAGTCGAGTCATTGACGTGACTTGAGTCCGACTCGAGCGAGTCAATAGACTCAAGTCTACATCACCGGCAGTGACTTTATGTCTGAAAGAAAAATTAACATGTTCTGACTTTTTGGTAGTTCTCAAAAGATTGTGGCGATACTGTACAGTATATAACAAAAGCTATAGAAGATTATTTGGAGTTGGACCTAAGGCAGGCACTGCAAACATTTTTCAGCTCCTTTTGGTGGCAAAAATGAACAGAGTTCAGTAGAGTTCTTGCTACTTTACCTCAATAGGACATGGCAGAGTAGAGGCTAATTTAAATATAGTCCCCGAGACCTGGAAGCAAGTGGTAGTTTTAAGGTATGTCCATGGTGTACACTCGTCGTTGTCGCCGCCACCGCCACCGACGTCTTCTTCTTCTTAGCACTACAAGAGCTTGCCAAACCTGTAAAGCGAAACAATGGTGGGATGAAGCATGTACATTACAGATAATAATAATGCCTCTTATTATGCTTCCTTCAGCTCTCTGAAAAAAACTAGTTTTTTTTTCATTAGTCAGTGTATGTCTCCAGCCTTCTGTTTCAGTGACACACACCTCTATCTCGTAGAGCCCTATCTACCTTCTTCCAGTGTTCTAGGAAAGCTGTGGTTCTTTGGAAGTTTTGCTGTTCAAAGAGAAGTCATGGTTCCTTGAGACATCTTGCCTACCACGGTCCATCTTCTACTGTACAATCATGGGAGACTGTTGGTGTGCTCTAGGCTAGGGTATATTTTCAGTTTGAAAGAGGTGACAGTGAGGACCAAGAGGATGAGCAATGTCCTGCATGAATTGACTGTGTACCCTAGAACATGGTCAAGAACCCTCTACAATACACAGTGTCATGGCAGGTGTGCTGGGAATTCTTAGTGGACAAGTCAGCATTGAAAGTGTTCCCTGAAGGTGAAAGATTTCAAAACTTCTGCCTCTTACTTTCTGTGGTTTATTTGTCCTGAAGAAATCTACATTAATGAGACACCTCCAGGTACAGTATATTCCAAGGTAACAGCAATGTTATGGGTTGCTGCAGACTTGTTGTTGTTGTTGTTAGGTAGACTGCTGGTTAAAAAGCTCAGAATAGTCAGTTGACATGTCATGAATAGGAGTTAATGATTTAGAAGCTGGGAATCTTCTGCATTTGAAAAACAATTGTTGTTGTTGCTCAGTCGTTAAGTCGTGTCCGACCCTTCGTGATCCCATGAACCATATCCCGCCAGGCCTTCCTGTCCTCTACTATCTTCCTGAGTTCGCTCATTTTCATGTTCATTGCATCGGTGATGCTATCTAACCATCTCATCCTTTGCCTTCCCTTCTCCTTTTGCCTTCAATCTTTCCTAGCATCAGAGTCTTCTCCAGGCTAAGTTTGGAGAAAGACACTCTGAGGGGAGGGGGCTGATGTAAGAGGGGTGCCTGTGGCTGAGAAAGCTTGACTGAGAAAGCGAAAGAGAATTGAGTTGATGGATTGAACTTCAACTGATGCTTCCTAGTGATCTTCATGGGTCCCACATAAAGCGTATTGCAGTAATTCTATACACAAGGTGTCAGGGTCCAGAGAGGGCCCCCCAGCGAGCACATGCTGACCCAGGGCAGTAGCATCTAGTGCTTAGTGCTCACTCCCTTCCCATTCCCCTCTCTTCCCCTTATTTGGGCACACGGCTTACTGGGGAAAAGCCTTGGTAGTTTGGCCCTGCATGAGATTGAGACATCCAAATCTGAAACACAGTTACACACACATGTTAAATAGTGTGACCTCTGTGTTAAAGTTTTTGAGATCAGGATGTTAAATTCACTGAATACAATTAAGCAAACATCCTGATCAGAGATATAGTCTGTGGGCATAAATGCCATTGATTTTTGTGGAATCATACACACACACAAACACACATGCATGCATGTCTTCCATGGTAACTTTGCTTTTGAGGAGTTGCCAATCAGTTTAAGTTGAGGAACATCATTTTAACTAGACTGGACTGCTCTGTTGCCTTTGTTAAACTGAAATAGTGCTTAGCTTATATGTTAGTGATGTTATGTGGTTTACAATCTGTACCGCCTGGTATGTTAAGTGATAGACAATATTAAGTGTTCTTCAACAAAAATCTGAAACAGTTTTTGTTTCCATTTGCTGGTGGAAACAACAGGCATTCCCCAAGCCCCCATATTTGGAAGGATTTGCTAATGTTTTGGAACCATCACATATGGAATATGTCATGTGTAATTTTTAACTGGATCTTGTGGAAGTAAATCAATCCAAAAATGTCAGTGTTGGACTTATTTCTGCATTTTTGTACCAAAGATACAATACTTCCAAAACACAGAAGTCTTGAAGGGTGGGTTTGGTCTGTTTAGAATAATCATTTCAATAATGAAAGAGACTTCACGACCTGTAGCACTTGAACCTAAATTCTGCAGTAAATGAAAAACACAATGTTTGACATTTATCCTGCAGTATTTTTCTTGCAAATTTTCAAAGGAAAAAAAATCCTGAAGATTTTCTCTGAAATATGTTTAGATCACATACTGTATTTAAAAAGATCAATTATGAAACTATTTATATGCTAATGTTTTGATGGGAATAAAGGTTCTTATGGCACAATCCACCACAAGCCCCTGGCAATGGAACAAGTGTTCCGTTGCTGGAAGCCGTCGCAAAGTGCCGTAAAGCACGTTCGCAATGACTCTGGAGTAAGGGAGGCCGGCACAAGGCCAGCCTCCCTCACTCCGGTGCCTGGACGAGCGTACGGCCGGCAGCAGAAGGCGAGTCCTCCACAGCCGGCTGTGTGGGTGGTCCAGTCCGGGAGGGAGGGGGGCCATTAGCTTAGCCGACCCGGGAGGGGGCAGGGGATGGCATTGGCCATATCCCCGTCCCCGCTGGGCCGGCTACATCGTTACATGGCCTCCTCTACTTCTGCCAGCTATTTAACTGGCGGAAATCCGAGGAGGCCTATCCGGCCAGCCCCGCTTTACACCTGGGGAAGGGGCCGAATGTCCCCAAGGCTGCCCAATGCATGCCGGGCAGCCTGGGCTCAGGATCCAGCAGGCGGCCCTGGGTCGCTGGCCGGATCCTTACACAGGATTGTGCTGCCTGAATGCTACTGCCAAAACTGTCTACTGTATCAAAACAAAACAAATGTACTTCACAGTGCAATCCTGTACAACATTCCCTTGGTGGGACTTTGCAATGATGTTGCAAATGTGTCTTAAGACATGTTTGCAACACCCAGCGAGTAAGCAGCGGCAGTGCCGAGGCCAGCACTGCTCACTCAGCCCGTAGCCACAGCCACCGCCGGCAGAGGAAGGTAAGTCCTGTGCTGGGCAGTGGGAGGGCATGGGGAGAGAGGGCCAGTCTGGTACGGGAGGGGGCGATAGACCGGCCAGGCCAGGGATGGGGGAGAGAGTATCGGCAGTGTGGCCCCCGATGCCTATCCCCCATCCCGAGTGTGGCCACCCTTACACAACCTCCTTGGGTTTGTGCTGGCCATTTTGTTGGCACACATCTGAAGCAGCTTTTTTTTCTAGCCACACATCTGAGGTGGCTTTTTTTCTAGTCTTTTAAATCTAGACTGAAAAGCCCCAAACGCAAGATTTACATTGAAGTGCATTTGTCATTTTGCGGCCCATTCTCCCAGTTTGAAGAGATCCTTCTCGAGCTCTTCACAATCCCAGCTGGTCTTCACCAACCGGAAAAGATAGTAACTCTCTTTAAATATCTGTGCGGTTGTCATGTGGAAGAAGGAGTAGATTTGTTCTCGGTTACCCCATACCTTCTCGGTTACCCCAGAGCATAGCATCAGGACAATGAAGCACATGCTGCATCGAATGGTTGGAGGGGGGGGGGTGATCAGGAGACCTGCCTGAGGTAAGTAAATACTTTTTTCTTCCCTCTGCATAGGCCTCCTGGTGGATCCACACCTCCTTGGATCCACACCAGCTCTATATTTTAGTGGTCCAGCCCCTTTTACTCCTTTTTTATATTTTGTGCTGTGTTTTTAGATTATTATTAATGAAGAGTTTTATATTATATATTTATATGTATCTTATTGTTGTAAGCCGCTTTGAGTCCAGAGGGATATAAATCTAAATAATAATAATAATAATAATAATAATATAGCTGGTGTAAGTCTGAGGAAATAAAGGGGGCGAGTTGAGCCAAAACTGGGGGATAGGATGTGGCATGTGTGTTTGACACTAAGATCCTCGCCTTCTGACCCATCCCCTGCCCTCCCCACCCTGGGATGCTCCAGAACCTCCCCCTCTCCACCCCTGGCACACGTGGAGCCTCCTGGAGCCATTGCCACACACACACACTGTCAGCACAATCCTGCACAAACTGCGGCTGGCGGAACAAGTGTTCCGCCGACCGAAGACGTCTACTTTCAAGCAGGGAAAGCTGTCGCATGCACATTTGGCAAAACCTGTTTTGCTCTTTTTTTTTTTCTAATTTCATTAAATTTTTCTGAAGCTAAAATAAATCCCATGGCCAGGATCAAACAATCCATGGCCCATATATTGCCTTTACATTTTCTGTTCATAATTCCAAGTTACTTTTGTGAGGGTCTTGTGCAAGGATCAAAAGCTAATATATGTGGGCCTGTAGTGAAAGTAAATAAGATGTGGGAGCACTAAAGGAAAGAATGTAGCATTTTAGGAAATGTACTATTCCGTGTGTTCAACATTTCTGTTGGTTTCCAAAGGGTGGAGTGCATTCTTGTTGATCACTCAGCAGGATTTGTGATCTGCAAGATGTTTTTTTTCCACTATTCTATTCATTCCTCAGACGGGTTTTTCTAATAATGTGTTGATATGGTTAGAACCATAATAGACCAGCTGCCAGTTAAACCAGCTCAACTAACAGAGCATTCTTTTCTAATCATAAGTATTCTATACTCATCAGAGAATTTCTCTGCTTGAGAGTGCTGTAAAGAGAACACCAAATCAAGGTCATAGTCTCTTGGAAGTGCAAAGTAGAGAAGACTCCATCAGATGTGCCTAGTCAGAGGGCCTTTTCTGATAGTATGTTTGTACCTACATTCATGCCTTTGAAATATTCCTGTGGTGAAAAAGGGTATGTGTGCAATATTTATTTATTTGTTTATTTTCTGTATGTATATACCGCCTTTCTCATCATCAGATATCTCTTCAGATTTATTCAAGGCGGTTTACATAGCCTGCCTATCTTTAGACCTGATAAGGGTCTTTACAATATTGTTCTATTCATATATAGAACCTTCCATGTTCGAGACGTTTCCCTTCCAAGTGCAACCCTTTTTCTGACTTGTACTCTGCACTTCGCAGTTCACTGCATTGCAACTCTGCACTTGGCAGTTCACTGCATTGCACCCTCAAGATGGTTGTCAAGATGTTATCTCTCTAGCTGACTCCTCCGCATTCCACCCTCTCACGGTGCCATCTCAGTAACTTCGTGAGGTTCGTCAGCAACTGCCATCTCCCATCCAAAAGTGAGAACCGAGGTCGACCCTGCTTAGCTTCTTCAGGCAGGGCACCAGTTCAAACCTGCAGGCCACACCTCCTGCCCTTAAACATTGCGCTGAAATTTATCACATACTTTAGAAAAGGTCTTTGAGGCAAAGCCACCAAGAATCTAGGATCCTGCTCATGGGTCTTGCCTGAAAAGTTCATGAAATGTGCTTGTGTGTCAATGTCCAGCTCCACAACAATATTTTTCAGTTGTATGCATTCACAAGCATTTCCCTCGAGTCAAACGTTACAATCCAGTTAATTTCAATTATATGGATTCCATCATTCCATTCGTACTGTTGGGCAAGTAGGTCTCAAACTGGGATTCTCTGACTCTTCAGCACTAACCCAAGCTGCTGAGCCATCAAGAACAGTTCAGAACTTAATGTGTTGGTTCGTTCGACATTCTTTCTTTAAAAAGATTCTATATTGCATTTGTCAAAAAAACTCAAATTAGTCTTGAGCCATTGTATTGACTTCAATTGGCCATTAGTGAGACTATACCAGAGTAAGTGGTTTGAGTATCGCTAACTGTTTGGTAATGCTATTTTTAGGATCAGTTCTGTCTCCTCACCCTCTCCCCACCTTCCTTCCACCCCCATGCTGACTTACCAGTGCTGGTAGCCATGACGGATCTGCTGGCAGACCACTGCCTCCGCTTATTGCTTGCGGTAGCTGCCCAGCTGTTCCTGATGGCGGATCCCATTTGCGACAAGTAGTTAACAAACAGTTAAAATGCTAAGGGGTGGGGGGAAATCGACCTGATAAAATCAGTATTATTGAGAAGGGGGAAAAGCCTAGCATCTGACAAAGACATTGAAATGAAAAGACAGACTGAAAATAGAGACAGTAGTGAGGAAAATGGAGATACAGTAGTTGGAACATTCCTGCATCCCAGCCTGTGCTCACTGAAAGGCATCTATTGATTAACAAAGAAACAGCAACTATCAGCCATGTTTTGTGTCCAAGCCTAGGAACTAGATCTGCAACTGTTTCCCATGACCTTATGTGTGAAAAAAGGTTAAGATCATTGCCACAGTCCTAACCCCAGGAGCATGTGGGTGGCATGTCCGTCCGCCCAAACTGTGTTTTTGGTAACTGCCTAAGCTATAAGATGTGTTCAAATTGTCTGTTTTCTACACAAAATAATATGCAAGGGTTTGAATCCAAGGAGAAAATTGCTTGCTATTGTTCCATAAACTTTTACACAAGTGCTAGTAGAAGTCTTCTTGCACTGCAGAACCACAATGTATTGGAGTACAGGAATTACAATTCCTGTAATTACAACCCATCTGAGGAATTCCTGAGGAGTACAGGCATTACAATACAGGAAATGTGGTGAATAAGGAAGATACAGGCTATTGCAGTGGTTCCCAAACTGGGAGGGAAACCAGCCAGAGAAACCATGGACCACCACGGAATCCTCTCGGAAAACAGTGCAATGCCAATTGGCAGGCATCAACATAACGTAATGGGGTGCCATGGCCAATGGTCAAAGGAGCCGCAGGTCGAAAAAGTTTGGGAAACACTAGGCTATCACATATAGAAGCAGTGTTTGCAAAATGGCCACTGAAGGAGCACTCTGCACTCCATCAGCAGCCATTTTACAACAGTGGAACTCTGTCCTAGGGTTAGGGATAAGCAGTGAGGTGGCCAACTTTGTGGATGACACTAAACTTTTCCAGGTGGTGAAGACCAGCAGGGATTGTGAAGAGCTCCAGAAGGATCTCTCCAAACTGGGAGAATGGGCAGCAAGATGGCAAATGCGCTTCAATGAAAGTCAGTATAAAGTAATCCACATTGGAGCAAGAAATCAAAACTTCACATACACGCTAATGGGTTCTGAGCTGTCTGTTACGGATCAGGAGAGAGATCTTAGGGTACTGGTGGACAGCTTAGTGAAAGCGTCGACACAGTGTGCGGCGGCTGTGAAGAAGGCCAATTCCATGCTCGGGATTGAGAATAAAATGGCCAATATCATTATGCCGTTGTACAAATCGATGGTAAGGCCACATCTGGAATATTGTGTCCAGTTCTGGTCACCACACCTCAAAAAGGATATAGTAGAACTGGAAAAGGTGCAGAAGAGAGCGACCAAAATTATTAGTGGGCTGGGGCACCTCCCTTATGAGGAAAGGCTACAGTATTTAGGGATCTTCAGTCTATAAAAAAGGCGTCTAAGGGGGGACATGATTGAGATGTATAAAATTATGGAATGGATAGAGGAATGTTCTTTCCCTCTCGCACAACAGTAGGGAACATCGAACAACACCAGGGGACATCCATCCCTCTCGCACCAGAACCAGGGGACATCCACCAAATCTGAGTAGTGGGAGAGTTAGAACAGACAAAATATTTATGTACCCAGGATGTAAGTAATCTGTGGAACTCCTTGCCACAGGATGTGGTGATGGCACCTGGTCTGAATGCCTTTGAAAGTGGGTTGGACAGATTTATGGAGGAAAAGACCATCACAGGTTACAAGCCATGATGGGTATATGCAACCTCCTGGTTTTAGAAGTAGGCTCTCTATGAATACCAGATGCAAGGGAGTGACAACAGGATGTGCTTCCTGAGGCATCTGGTGAGGCCACTGTGAGATACAGGAAGCTGGACTAGATGGACCTTTGGCCAGATCCAGCAGGGCTCTTCTTAGGTCCTGCTGTCGTAAATGCTTCCGTGCTATTGGCCTGTTATTCTGGTTCCAGCCTCTAGTTTACTATGATCAGCAGTAACTATAGTTATATTGGTGCCAGCTCAATCTATAGTTAATACTAACTAAATAAGGAAGCGGAGGAGTACATGAACCTGCAAGGTACTCCCAGCCTCCTAAGCACACGCACTGTGATGTCTGATCTGGACCACTGTGTGTCTCAAAATTTGCTGGTGTGCTGAAATTTGGAAGTTGACTGCATAGTCTGAAAAGATTCTTCTGAGATCAGATGGTCAATTGCATCAGTAAGACGTGACAAGTCCCGTGTTCTTCAGCTTAAGGCCAGTGTACTCTCTTGCCAAAGTTCAACAGGACACTGCTGCTACTAATGTAAATTAAACCCTATTACATTAAATTAATGTTTAAGAAATCCCCAGGCTGATACTAAGCTGACTGTAGTTTTACTGAGATGTGTTACTCTGAATGCTTTATAAACATGGACTTTCCCCCCTCTTCCTCAAAGGTTGTGCTGAATAGTAGTTACCATGTTTATGGACTAATTGACCTCTGTAGTTTATGGACTAGACCTCTGTAGTTTCCAACAGCTGCCACAAAATACTTTTTTTAAGCTATAGGAAAAAAAGGGCATACCGTTTTTGAAGAGTTTAAATAATGACTGGGCAGGTTTAAACGGCCCAGGCATTTAGGTTTTAGGCTGTGGAAGTGACCCTTCAACTCTCATCATGCTTATGCACAGATATGTACTTCTTACACTATCCATTCAGGGGATGTTATAGTAAATGAATTTAGGTTGAAATCTTATGCACACTTACCTGGGAGTAAGCCCCATTGGCTATAATGGGACATACTTCTGAGTAAACATTCAAAGGATTGGGCTCACAAGCCTCTCACAAGCGGGAGAGGATCAAGTCTTCACTCACGTTAATTTTGCTGCACATTTTGTGCTTAGAAATCAGGAACCAACGTACAAAACGTTCCACAAGATGAAGCCCTGATTTTATTTAAAACCAAGAAATAGAATGATAAGATATACTAAAATGCTTTTAAAATATAAAGTGTTTTAATCCTATGCTGCCGTTATGCCACCAGAACTACTGTTCCAGTGGTGTAAGGCGTTCTACGGCTGTTGCAAATGGGATCCACCGTCAGGAACAGCTGGGCAGCTACCGCAAGCAATAAGCGGAGGCAGTGGTCTGCCAGCAGATCCGTCACGGCTACCAGCACCGGTAAGTCAGCATGGGGGTGGGAGGAAGACGGGGAGAGGGTGGAACAGGGTGAGGAGGGTGAGGAGACAGGGTGGAACGGGTGGAATGAGGTCTGGAAGGCAGCAGAATCGGGAGCAATGGCGCTGCCAATATCCTATCCACCTTCCAGGCTTCTACCTACCTTCCCGGATCCACTTGGACTTGCGCCAGCAAAATCACTGGTGCAGGTCCAAGTAGACCAATTCCAGCCCTGGAGACTTACACAGGGTAAGGGCACAAATGTTCCCTTAACTGGAGGCGACCTTCAGGACTGCCCCCCCCCCCCGCAGGATGTAGCATGTGCTCTGGCAGTGTGGCTGCATCAGCAGGGGTGGAAAGAATAGAACTGGGCCCTTATTTTAGTAGTTGTAATTATTATGAAGTATTTAGCCTTTAATCACACAGTCCTCCTCCTGTGGATTCATGAGCTAATTTATCCCATGTCTACCGCTTGCTTGCAAGTAGTAAATTATTCTCTCATTTAAAACCATTTCCTGTGTCAAGCAAGCTTTGACCTATCTCAATGCCATTGGACTCTCCTAAAATGCTGTGGGATGTGTAAGGGCCAGGGGATCATTTACTTCACTGGAAAAAACAAGAGTCCAAACTGCAGTTGCAGACTTTTGTTTTTGTAGATTCGTTGGGAACATTAAGTCTTTGCTTAATATTGAAGATAATTTCAGAAGTGACAGCAGCTTCAAATGTTATTGAAGAAGTGTAGTTACCTGTGATGGACAGGGCAATGTCCTGCCTGTCCAGAATACAGCCACCACCACCTCCAGTTATCCATAGATTCACTTATCCACAAATAGCAGATGGCCCCCTGCCCACCCACCCACCCCAGCTCTTACTTTTAGCATAGCAACATTGGTTTCTTCTTTAAACAAATGTGATAAGCAGCCTCCTGTTGCTTATCACAGGCAAGTAGAGCAAGACAAAGTGCTAGAGAGGCTCAACAAGGTTAACAGGAAGTGCTTCT
Source organism: Plestiodon gilberti rubricaudatus (assembly GCA_026170595.1). Lineage (NCBI taxonomy): Eukaryota > Metazoa > Chordata > Lepidosauria > Squamata > Scincidae > Plestiodon > Plestiodon gilberti. Next base: position 16,498,486 of record JANXHW010000002.1, on the reverse strand, counting down.
TCTGCAGTGGGCTGGAGGGAGGCAGCAGTGGCAGCAATGGCAGACTTAGGGTGGACACCCCAAATCTGCTGCCCCCTCACTCCACTCACCAACCGCTGGTGCTAGTTGTGTCAGATAGCTTCATGGCTGTACTGCCCTTGGATTAGGGTTACTTCTGGATTAGGGTTACTTCTAGACAGGACATTTGTCCCAGGAAATCCCTGGTCTGGTTCCTTTAAGAAGCCTAGTCCCACTCTAGTTCCCCTTATACACTCACAGGTTTAGCAGTCCAAGTCCAAATATCAAAGTCCAAAAGTCAGTCCAAGGTCAGAAAGCCAGTCCGGGTTCTCAAGCCAGTCCACATTCAAAGCCAAAGCAGGTTCCTCAAGCCAGTCCAGAAGTCAGTCAGCACAGCTAAGTCAGTCTTTCTCCTCCAAAGCTTTTTCCTTACTGCAACCCACACCCATCCTTCCTCCAGGTGCTGCTTTTATACCTGATGACCTCTAGTGGCTGCAGCTGAGTAGCCTGCCTACTGCTGAAGCCTGCGTTTTAACCCCTTATACCCTTGGCCTATGAGGAGCCACTGCTAACACCACACCCTATCTCCTCGGGGGAAGTCTTCCGCATTTTCCAATACAACATTCACTTTGGAACATCACTCTTGGTTTACTTACCTTATACAGGGAGTACCTGACATCAGCAACATGCTGCTATTCTCCTGTATTTTCCTCATGCTTCATCAACTTTTTTTCATACCTCAGAAAATTCAACTTTTTTCAAAGAACAATAATATAATTCCCTCAGTTATTTCATCTCTTTTTAGAGGCATTTATATATATATATATATATATATATATATATATATATGCAGTGTAATTTCAGGTTATTGAGCCCTTTCACGACATCTCTTCACTTCTACATCTGGGTGTACTTATATTATACCGTATATGGTAATCAGAAATATAACTACCGGTATATACAATATATTCTGACTACCATCAGGAGCCATTTTAGCAGTGTGTTTATTTTTTAAGTTTTTTTAATCAACACTATGTTTTTCTGCTGATATTTTAAAAGTTTTTTAATCAGCACTATGTTTTTAATATTTTAAAAGAAAATATTAACATTTTGTACAACAGTGATAAAGTGTGATTGTGCTGATAAAAACACTGATTTTTTTAAAAAAAAATGTAAGAAAATAGAGAGTAGACATGCACAGAATGCAGAATTACTTCTGAGTAGACATGCATAGAATTGTGCTTTAAGGGGCAGACATTTCAAGAAATGATCGATAAAGGTTGTTTCAGCAATTGTTTCAGTTTCAGGAGAAGCAAGAGACACCTTCAACAAACAGAAGACATTCACTGATTCAGTTCTAAGTCCACTTTCTGTGCATGCCTAGGTACAAAAACGACAGCGATGGGGGGAAAGGAGAGCAGAAGTGTGGAGAGGACAGTGAAGGGGTCAATACCAGCTTTGTCACACCCACTAGTGTGAATATAGAACACACTATAGAGGGAAATATGCTCAGAAACATTGCTATATCCATGCAAGCGTGAAAAGTTATTTGCAATTGCAGATTTTGCTGCTTGCCCAATATTTTTGTTCAAAGGAAAGAGCTATCTTCCCTTGCCCTGGACAACTAGCTTCTCAAGGCTCACGTCACCTAAGGGCAAATGTGAATCTAAGAGGCTGAGGTTGGCCAGAGCAAATGACTCTTTGAATCACTCCACTAGTACTAATCAGCTTCCACACTGAGGGAAGCCTTGGGTGTATCTTGGACAGAAGGATGAGGAAGAGCACGGAGGGGGGGGTACTCTGGTGGGGGGGTTGCAATTCCCCTTCTGGTGGCAGCTTAACTATCAAGGTTGTTGGAGGGTTAAAAGTTACCATCTGCGAGCTGCAAAACTTCAATAGACCACTACAGAGTAACAAACCACAAAAAGTGCAAACGCATTTAATATGATGTGGATAGCAATTTATCCCAATACATTTCATGCCAGAAATATTCTTCTTCAGAGGATGTGCTAAAGTGTTTGAGGGCCCAATTCTATCCAACTTTCTAGCACCAATACAACCGCAATGCAGCCCCGAGGTAAGGGAACAAACGTTCCCTTACCTTGTGGAGGCCTCCATGACTGGCCCCCCCACCACAGGATGCAGCGCATACCCTGTTTGCAAAGTTGCATCAGTGCTGGAAAGTTGGATAGGATTGGGCCTTTGTATAATTTGTATATGAATAACAAGAATATAGATCCACTAACTGGAGTAAAATACTAATGAATGACCCAGTGTGCGGCGGTTGTGAAGAAGGCCAATTCCATGCTCGGGATCATTAAAAAAGGGATTGAGAATAAAACGGCCAATATCATTATGCCTTTGTACAAATCGATGGTAAGGCCACATCTGGAGTATTGTGTCCAGTTCTGGTCACCACACCTCAAAAAGGATATAGTTGAATTGGAAAAGGTGCAGAAAAGAGCGACCAGATTGATTCATGGGCTGGAGCACCTCCCTTATGAGGAAAGGCTACAGCGTCTGGGGCTTTTCAGTCTAGAAAAAAGGTGCCTGAGGGGGGACATGATTGAGACGTATAAAATTATGCATGGGATGGAGAGAGTGGATAGAGGGAAATTCTTCTCCCTCTCGCACAACACCAGAACCAGGGGACATGCACTAAAATTGAGTGGAGGGAAGTATTAAAACAGACAAAAGAAAATATTTCTTTACCCAGCGTGTAATTCATCTGTGGAACTCCTTGCCACAGGATGTGGTGATGGCACCTGGCCTAGATGCCTTTAAAAGGGGTTTGGACAGATTCATGGAGGAAAAGACCATCACAGGTTACAAGCCATAAGCAACCTCCTGGTTTTAGACGTAGGTTTTCTCTGTGCCAGGTGCAGGGGAGTGGCAGCAGGAAACAGGTTATCTTGTTGTCTTGTGCTCCCTGAGGCATCTGGTGGGGCCACTGTGTGATACAGGAAGCTGGACTAGATGGGCTTTTGGCCTGATCCAGCAGGGCTCTTCTGATGTTCTGATGTAATTTAATTCCAGTTAAAATACAGGGCATTTAGGTCCAATTAATGGTATCATATTTTGTTTATGGTTTATAAATGATTTGAAACAATATTAAAATTGTCATTTTAGCACAGAACATAATATTTCTGACTCAAAATACATTGAGATAAATGAACTTCCACATCATAAGAAATATTTTCACATTTTCACACTTGCTTCACTTTATCTAAAAAATTGGAAATAACGTAGAGCTAACAAGAAATGCCATGGTACGTTATACACTAAACAGATGAACAGGCCTTCATTGACCTTTGTATGGTTTACAGCAATGAAAACAATGAACCTCACTCCCCTACAGCCTAAGAGTGTACACTGTCATTTCCTCTATGTACAGTGAATGCAATAATGCATACCGGTACTTCATCCCTCTGCAGGGGCTTGAGGCAATGGGGTATCAGATCTAGAAGGTCACGTTACTGTTGCACTTACATCTGTGCAATCCCACAGAGTGCATGGCAGTAAATTAACAACAAATATGTCCTGATCCTTTCTCCAAAGGTTTGTACATTGTGTCTCACAAGTACCTTTCCTTTACACGCAACTCATTATATTCGCATTCTCTTTCTCCACTATTCTATTTTTTTAACTTTTTAATGAGCTTATATATACATGCCGCATTTTTCGCTCCATAAGACGCAGCGGACCATAGGATGCATGTGTTTTATGGAGCTAAAAATAGGGGGAAAATATTTGTAACTTACCAGGGCTTGTGGGGGCTTCGGGGAGGCCTGCACGACCCTCTGCAGGCCTCCCCGATCTTCAGTTCAGCGATAAACGGCTATTTTTGGCCATTTCCGGTTTTCGGAAAACCGGAAATGGCCGAAAATAACCGTTTATCGCCGAACTGAAGATCGGGGAGGCCTGCAGAGGGTCACGCAGGCCTCCCGAAGCCCCCTCAACCACGGTAAGATTGCTCGTTTAACATTCGTTCCATAAGACGCACACTCATTTCCCCCTATTTTTGGGGGGTCTTATGGAGCAAAAAATATGGTATTTATTCCAAGGATATTTCAAGGAACAAAGAAATGGGAGTCATAAGGAGACAAGTTTAGGAATAAAAGGAGTGGAGCTATTTCAAGGAGTCTTTTCAGAAAATACCTCTGAGCACCGTAGATGGTCTTGAAGCTGTAGGATGCTTGTTGATAAAATGAAATGAAGGTATATCAAGCCAAAAACAATTATTCCAGTACCCTCTGTGCCTTAGCAGATGTATCCTATGTGTTAGTTTTTCCAGAAGGTATGGGATCTGATTTGCATTGCAGAGCTATCTCTAATCTAGTCACTACCAACATGAATAACAGATCTTTATGCATTAAGTTGGTGTACCTTATCATCCTACCAATGCTATCATCGAGATATACCAGGGTATCTCCACGTATGCCAGCGTGATGACAGCCCCCTCCCAGTGTAGGAGCCCACCCACCGATGGATGCCAATGCCAGAAAAACAGAAAAACCAGCACTCCTCTGCCAGTGGAGAAGCCAAACAGGGAGGAGATTGGGGCATGGTGTGGGAGGGTCAAGGAGGAGTCGACACACACCATATCCTAACCCCCCCTTCAGATGATGGACATGCCCAGGCACCAGAAAAAAGCTACGCCACTGACAGAGCTGACATAGGCAGAAGTAATCCCTTCAGGAACAACTTCCTGACAGGTGCACTTCCTGTCACACCTGTCCTGCCCACCTTCCTATGACGGACCATAGAATACAGACTACATTTGGAGCCCCATTGAGTTCAATGGGATGTAAGTGTGTATAGGATTGTAGCATGAGTGAGCCTTCCAAGGAGGACGAGGGTGATTGATAACCTCTGCCCCTTGAAGTCTGAGGTGCCAGGGGAGAAATGGAGGTTGTTCTCTGCTTTTCTTCCCTCCCTTCTACTGACGCAATGACAGCAGGATGAGGCCTGGGGAAAAGAACCAGAAGGGGATGCCCATCTTGGCAGCCAGCTCATCTTGTTTACAGGTGGATGTGGTTAAGATGGCAACTGGATAGCAAGCAGTGGCTGACAGCACTAGAGCAAACCTAGTTATCATATTGCCTAGCATGTTTGTGACATCTTCCTTGGAGGCATTCATTCAGGAAAAGTATCTGACAAAGTTGCTTTAGCTATAAGAAGGATACGCTGTCTTGGGACAGAGGGTAGAATTAGATAATCCATTGGGTCCGCTCAAATATATTCAACTAAATTCATCCCAGTCGTAACATCTGAAGGTAACCTTTTTTCCATTCAGAAAGGATTACTCATTTGGTCAAAGGAAGATTTTTAGGCCAAAGTTGATAAGATCCAAACAATACTTGTCAACTATATTTGAGAATTATACTATTACAAAATGAAAAGTGGGAATTTCAGCTAAAATATAAAAGAAGCAGATGTAGGGCTCAGATAAATACATGCAGATCTAAAGCAAAACACTATAGTTGTCATAGAAATAAACCAAATCTGTGTTCACACTCTAGACCTATACATAAAATGAAAAGTTGGCTATTGCAAAAGTTGGCATGATGGACTTTCTGGTATATCTGGGAAATTTTCTCTTAGGTCATTAAATAGCTTTCTGCTACATCTTTCAATGTAATAATAATGTCCATATCCATGTGAACAGGGTTTTTTTTAAAATAGAAATGTTCAACAGAGGACTAAACAAAGAACTTGTAGCTAGGAACACTCACTCTGATTTTATTCACCTCACTTTAGTGATGTTGCCTTGAACAAGTCACTTATTATTCTTCCCTCACTTAGGTCGTCTTGTTGTGAGCACCCCTGGGTGGGATGAGTGATTTCAGCTTGTTTGATTAGGTGGGCAGGCACCAGACCCCGGAGATGGAGAAGGTACCCAAAAACGGAGGAAAGAAAAGAAAAGGAAAAGTCCGCGGATCACGGAGGCGCCAAAAATAGAGCTCCAAAACAGACCAGTACTGGGTACAAGATAGATCTTTACTTTGCTAGCAAAGGACACAATCAGCAAGGCAGAAAGTGTAACATATACAATCAATACAAAAGTTTATATACATTTCATTATTACAGGTGAAATCATGGAGTACATTGTTACAGAAGATACATAAGAAAGGGGCACCAATACAGAGGGGGATTCAAGGAGTTACACTTCGATACAGCCAATCAGATGTCGGATTGAAACTTTGCACCAATGAGAACAGCAGCAGCGTGTGTGAAACTTTGAACCAATAAAAGATAAACTTTATTAAAAGAACCAATGAAACGTGTGGTGCTTTGTGCAACTGGGAACCAATTGTATGATGGCACTGGGTGGGCAGGAGGTAATAGGATTAGACCCCCACTTCAGGTGAAGCGAGGTTTTCCGGAGTTTTATGAATGGGTCCTTTTGAGAAGCCTGCTTAACACAAAAGGCAGTATTTCCAATTAGATAGCCAAAAGTGCCACACAATAGGTCCCTGCCCCATGGCACCAGGCATACAGTTGAAGACATTTGGATTGTTCCTGTCAATCAGGCAAGAGCAAGGCAGGTAACTGGATTAGCATCTGAACTAATTGTAGCCAGGCAAAACAGGAACAATGGGAAGTGAGATAGTGGGAGCATGCACAGAGGGACAAGTTGCAATCAGGGAAATGGCAGCAGGAGAGAGGCATTTGAATAATAGTAACAAAGGAAGGCAGAGACAAATGATTCCAGGATGTGGGAGATGGTGGAGATTGATGTAGGGAAGATCCATGCACAGTGAGATAAGATTCTGAGGAAAGGAAATGGTGACAATCTGACTGCTTGCTGTGATCCTGGGATTTCCCTCTTCCCTGGCCTCAGCCGGCTCCCCAGGTAGAAGGCAGCCATTTGGGGCCAGCACAGAACAGTTTTATATACAGGAGTTATGCTTTAAAATGGCTTCCCCTACTCCTTGCAGTGCAGATCTATGGCAGGAGGATCCCCCCGGGCTGCCTACGTTTACCCTAAGGTTTCCGTCACGGGAGGAGGGGGAGGGACTCGAACTGCTCTACTACCCTGCTCCTGGGATTCCAGAAGGATGCCTAGTTCCCAACTAGGCTGTTTACGGCTGCAGATCTATTGCATTGCTGCCAGGAGCCTCTCCGCTCTACCTGGGACTGGCCTCAGCAGTGCGAGAGGATCGGGACCCTTCTGTGTGGGGACCCGTCCCAGAGCAGGCCCCGATGATCCTCAGTGAAGATCCGGTGCATAACTCTAAGGGAAACCCCTAAACCACAGCAGTTAGGCAGAATGATCCATTGCCTTGGAAATAGGTTCGTGTCTTTTTAAGCTGTCAAATACAAAGAGAGAGCGTAGAGGAGGTTAGTGGGTCAGAGCGGCTAGCGGTTCCGATAATCCTTTAATTGGATCCACGCGCCGTCTAGTGGATCTTGGCTGAATGCCCAGAAAGGGGATTAAAAGCTTAGTGGGGTTAAGAGGCTGATAGGATTAAAAGGTACAGGGTGAACTCTTGCTACTGCCGCTTCTCTTGGGGCTCCGGAGGGCTCGTGTTAGGCGTGTGCCGGTGAACTTTTGCCCTCGGCGGGCACGCGCCAGCTGTCAAATGTTGCGAAAAGCGGAGAAAAGCCTAATTAAAAAGGCGCTTGACTTTAGAAGGCTGTATCTTTGTGATTCCTGGACGGATTTGGATGGGGTAAAAGGGAGGGGGTTCAGGAAAGAGTGGGCGACGGCACAAAAATATTAGGGGAGGGGTGGGGCCCTCACTACAGTCTCTAATCATGGGAATTCAATTGATGGTTTTGTCAAAGTCCCTATCTGTCCAACTAACCCAACTATCTTTAGTCCTAAAGATAGGAGAGGAAAGAAATCTAGATATGGCCATTAACATAGTTGCATCCATATCATGCAATCAACAAATATTTGCTGTGTGGGAAACACACACACACACACACACACACACACACACACACACACACACACACACACATGAACAAGGGAAATACTGTACCAAATGCAGGTGCAAATAATTTTCTAGTCAGCATCACAGAAAACCGTTAGGAAAGAAAGCTAACAGCTACAGTATACCCACTTTTCCAGAGTCTGATTTTGTATGCATAGAAGCTTGTGGGCAAACTACATATTACATGCAAATGAGCATTAAAAAGCTCTAATGGCTACTTTTTTTGTAAAGAAAAGTAGCTTCAGGAGGGGATTCTTTTGATCAGCAGTAAATTGGCAAAGAGTAGAGCAGGGGTGGCCAACCTTCCACCAGTCCATTAGGGCCTCTGCATTCTTAAGAGTTGTGTAGAGGGCAGAATTTTGGCAGCTGCAATTGCTGATGATGGTGGTGCTAAAGCAGCTGCACCTGCTGAAATGCCCTCACCCGTACAACCATTAAAGGTCCAGGAGCATTCATGTTGAAAGGTTGGCCACCCCTGGAGTAGAGTGTTAAACTCATGTAGTAGGATAAATATCAGCACTGTTTTTCTACTTCAACTCATCCCCCCCAATTGCTTTTCCCACTCCAGAGTTCCAGAGGCATGATTGTGAGAATAAAAACATAATCTGAAACCCTGTGGAGGGAAAGCAACTGGAGGGTGATTTGGAGTGGAAACATGATCAGTGGGGGAAAGGTTAATTACTTGCTGCCATTTGTCTGCTTAAAAGTGCCCCCCCCAGCTGTTTTCCTTTTTTAAAAAATGGGCCAGCAGGGCTATTTTCTACATTAGATGTAGTTAGGTTAGGCTCTTTGAAAACGATACATGATGAATCATTTAGCCACTGGTATCATTCTCTAAAATGTTTGTGAAAAAAAAGTCTGACTGCAGCAAGATTTTCAGCACTTTACAGAACCCAGCAACTTCCTTTGTCCTCAGGAAGATTTCTGGAATGCCAAGACCCCTCAGCACATCCTCATGCCATTGAAGTGAACAATCCGTTTAAGCAGTGGAGTTGGCAAGCTCTCTGCACTGTTACGGTGGGACTGGCAGGCTCCTTACACCTTATTCCTGGAATGAACGCCCATGTTACAAATATTTTTTTTTTTCCTAGCCTCTGACTTGGTAGATCTTTCCCAATTGTACACAACTTCCAGGAGGCAAAACTGGAGAAAGACATTATCCTGTACGAACATATAAAGCGCTGTGTTCCAGAAATATTACTAAAAGTTGTGCTGTAGTGTAATTACCTTATCCGGGAAAGCATACAAGGATCACTGTCCAAGCAAGCATTGGAAGTTGAGGGGTGACAGTCAGGGAAACTGAAGGGAGGAGCACAGTATGTATGGTCTGGAGGAGAAGGTGGTTGAAGGAGTTGAGCTGCCTCCAGACCCTTCCGGTGATACACACAATAGCCTCCAAACCCTTCACTGCAGAAAAGGAGGCTCAGAGGTCTGACTGCATGGTTAAGAAGGTGCTACTTTCTCTTCTCCTGCTGCAGACTCCCCTTCATTGCCTTTCCAGCCTTAGCCTAAAATAACATGAACTGGAAACCCCAAGGCAGTCACCCTAAGGCAGGAGTTCTCAACCTTTGGAGGCCCGGGTACCCCCTATCATGGTCCAATTTTCTGAAGTACCCCCTGCTAATTAATTGCTAATTAATTGGATTAATCAATTAATTAATTAGCTAATTAATCATTTAAAAATAAAAATGCATCTCCCTTCCATACAAAACAAGCAAACAGATGCTGAAAAGAAGCTGCAGAAAATGGGGTGGGGGGGAAGAATAAAAGTACATGTCAATTTAACACTTAATTAGCTGCTGATGGGCCAGATAAGGGGCAGGGCTTGGTGTACCTCCAGCAAGTGGTCTGCGTACCCCTAGGGGTACCCATACCACAGGTTGAGAACCCCTGCCCTAAGGCATTGCCCAAAGGCATTGCTAGGGGGGGTGCGACTTGTGTGAGCCGCACTGAGTAACACCAATTTGTGGGTCACATGGGGGGTGACACCATGGCCAGGGACATCCAAGCAGCCAGTATTCTTGCACCTCCTCAGGTATTCTTACACCCCTACACCTCTACGGTCTATTCCTGAGAAGAACAGCAGCCAGCAACAACCCTCACATAAAAAAACCAGCCATCATATCTCTATATATGCGTCTCTCTATGCTATTGCTTTTTAGTTAGGGTGACCCTAACTGTGTGAGCTCTCTGACTGAATGGCCCCTATTTCTTACTAAAAAGAGAAATACAGTGGACCCTTTCTAACTGCGGATTCGTGACCCGCAGATTTGTCTCACCGAGGATCCTGGACCCATGAGGGTCCACTGTAAAAAGTTGAAAAAAGAGGAAAAAAGGTTTTAAATGGCATTTCTTACCTTTTGGCAGGCAAACCACTCTGTTTTCAGGGCTGTAGAGAGTGAAATCGTGCTCCTACAGCCTCTTCCGGGTCGCAGAAAATGCAGGGTTGCGAGGCACCGACTGCACATGCCATCTTGAACAAACAGGATTTGTAGTGCTGTGGCTGAGCTGGAGAAGGAAACTGGGGGCTTTCCCGGACCACCGGCTGCATCACAGCAGGCTGGAACTCTTCAGAGCCTGGCTGGTGCGTTTCAATTGGCCAGGGCTCCTCGCGCAGCATGTGCAAGGAGCCCTGGCCGGGTGGAACGCACCAGCCAGTCTTTCTGGCCTGCCGCGATGCAGCCGACCGGCTGGAACTCTTCTGAGCCTGTCTGGTGCGTTCCGCCCGGCCAGGGCTCCTCGCATGTGTGCCAGTCCTTTGTTGTTGCCCGTTGTTGCAGCGGATGCCACACCAGCAGCCTGGGCCTTACACTGACAGAGCATGAGTTCCATCAGCGCAAAGCCTGGATAGGATTGTGCCGTAAACAGATACAGTAGAACAGCAGATTCAATATATCGAGCTACTAAGTGAAACCTAATTGAAGATTCATTTACGCACATTCAACATATATAACAATACCTGGCAAAGAACTACGGTATATACTGTAGAAAAAACAGAACTCACGCTCACCTGGATAGAGCACAAATCTTTGTTTCAGATGTGTTAATACCTAGAAGTTCAAAAAGAGACAGGGACTTTATATATGAATATAACCTGGGGACTTTATATATGAATATAAGCATCTGGGGCTTTTCAGTCTAGAAAAAAGGTGCCTGAGGGGGGACATGATTGAGACGTATAAAATTATGCATGGGATCGAGAGAGTGGATAGAGAAAAGTTCTTTTCCCTCTCACACAACACTAGAAATAGGGGACATCCACTCAAATTGAGTGGAGGGAGGATTAAAACAGACAAAAGAAAATATTTCTTTACCCAGCGTGTAATTGGTTTATGGAACTCCTTGCCACAGGAGGTGGTGATGGCACCTGGCCTGGATGCCCTTAAAAGGGGATTGGACATATTTATGGAGGAAAAGTCCATCACAGCTTACAAGCCATGATGGGGATAAGCAACCTCCTGGTTGTAGAAGTAGGTTTTCTTTGTGCCAGGTGCAAGGAAGTGGCGACAGGTTACAAGTATCTTGTTGTCTTGTGCTCCCTGAGGCAGCTGGTGAGGCCACTGTGTGATACAGGAAGCTGGACTAGATGGGCCTTTGGCCTGATCCAGCAGGGCTCTTCTTATGTTCTTATGTAACCCTGACTAAACCAAAGCAAATCTTCTTTCCCCACTACTCCTTCCATTACCGCCACTCTCCGTGGATCTTTACTCCCTTCTTTCCCTCCCCCGCTTCCCTTGCAGAGATGTAATTTGATTTGAATCCACAGGAGAAATACCCTAAGGGCAATGTGGATCAGGGAAACAGTGGCCAGGGAGCATAGTTCTATGTTCCACACGACTACGGAAGATAACATTTTTCATGTTAAACAATTGGCTAAAGCTCCTGTTATATTTTTTTAAAATTTAATTCCCCTAATATGTGGGGGAGGGTTTGTTGTGCTCTGAACCTTTTCTAGTTCATAAACATCTTTCTTGAAGAATGGACCCAGTGAGTCATAGCCTAGTTCTGTTTTGGAAAGCCTGACATTGAAGTGGCAGCTAGGTTTTATTCATCATCCTGATGAATGATCAACAGTACTAAAATAACAGGCCAAATTAGAGGCCAATCTATTACCAAAGGGTAGTCAGGCATAAAACTATGGGACAGATCTGGTTGATATGGTGAATATGTGCAATCTGCAGCTACTATTCTTCTCTAGTCTGAATTCTCACTTTAGAAAAAAGCAGTAATGCTGCAGGAACACTCTCCCCTTTGAAAACCAGCAAAGACCAAAGAACACTGTACAATATACAGATATATACACTGTATCTGAACTCACTTTTAGATGCTATTGCTAGGGCTAACCATATTAAGCTGCAGGGTAGAATTAATAATTGTAACTTCAGTTGAATTAAAACGTAATATGTGACATTAGTTGGGGGAGGTCTGATGGATGAATGGTTCTGTTGCTATGCACCGACCAAGGGTATTGGAATAAATAGCCATTTGATCCTCTCCCACTTTATGATTCTATGATAAACCCACTTTATGACCCCAACTCTTTAGGGCACACAAATAAAAATTAGAAAATGTAACATGGTTTACAGTATTACCTTTTTAATCATGGCTTTTTGCGCTGTCGATCAAAAGGTCGGCAGTTCAAATCTGCAACGGTAGTGAGCTCTTGTTGCTTGGCCAGCTCCTGCCAACCTAGCAGTTCCAAAGCATGTCAATGCGAGTAGATAAATAGGTAACGCTTGCGGGAAGGTTAACAGCGCTCCGTGCTCCAGCTGCATGGTACGCGCTGCGGCAAGGAGAGTCATGCCGGCCACATGACCACGGAGGCTCTTTGGCTTTGAAATGGAGATGAGCACCACACCCTAGAGTCGGACACGACTGGACTTAATTGTCAGGGGATACCTTTACCTTATTACCCCAGAAAATTTAGCATTTGATTTAGCCATGACCACACCCAATTCTTTGTGTGTTAGCTACTTGCTACCAGCTTGTCAGAATACAAAGGCCTAATATTACTAACAGCCCAATCCTAGCTAAATCCCACCCACCAATGTAGCCGTGCCAACAGAATGTGCACTGCATCCAGCGGGGGGGGGACGACAGTCTGGAGGTCTCCTCAAGGGTAAAAGCCTCCACTACCCCAATGAGTCTCCTCAGATCTGTGCCAGCAAAATAGCTGGCGCAGAACTGAGGAGAGTAAGAGAGGTGGACTGGGGGAGGAATGGAGTTAGGATTCTGGCGCACACCGGTGCCATTGGGATCCAACCCTTCCATCCCTGGTCCACTTCCTGCCCGCTCTGCCCCTCCCAGACACTCCCCCATTCCTCCTACCCACTCTGTTCCTCCCACCACTTGTCCCCGCCACCAAGTATCACCAACGTATCAGCGCTGGCAGTGGTAGGCCTCTCCGCTTGCCTGAGCATGTGGCCAACACCACTACCCATCTTCCAGCAATGTTTAAAATAACATTACCATGGACATCAGAAGTGAAATTCAATTTGACATTTACTCTGCTGCAAATGTGTGTACTAGCTTCTGTATAGGCACCATTATATAGTTTAATGTTAGAACAGTGTTTAAGCCCACAATGATTTCCCAGTACTTAAGGAATGCTAAGGATCCTAGACCTACTTTAGCCACTCCTGGTGTATATCAGATTCCGTGCCAATGTGGTAAGGTTTACATCAGAATGACCAAGCGAGCCATTAATGCCAGGATCAAAGAACATGAAAGGGCTTGGAGATTGGGACATCAGGATAATTCAGCCCTAGCAGAGCATTCCATTACCACAGGACACATAACATAATCAACTTCAAAGAGACAAGGAGGCTGGTCCAGAAGCCCTTGTTTAGGAAAAGAAGTCACCATGAAGTGATTGCCATTTTTAAAAACAGATCAAATTTATTAAGCAGACAACAAGAAATGACATTTATTGACAAAGCCTGGATGCCTACATCATGCAGAGTCCCTTTAATGATGAGGAATTGCAGCGGAGGTTCCTTTAAGTCAGAATGTTAACAAGAGCAGTTGGCCAGGGTTACCTAAGGCTAACTGACACAAGTCTGCAGCCAGAGACGTCACTAGGGCGCGCTGCCCCAGGGCCGGGCACGCGCGTCACCCTAGTGACCCCTCCCCCCGACACACCCCCTTTACTACGGCCGTGCCACAATTTGGGGGGCGCCCGATGGGCGCCGCTCCGGGCGCCCACTCAATCGTTGCAGCCAGCTCGGGGACGTCTTCCCCTGGGCCCCTGTCCTGGGCCTTCTGAGGAAGGCCCGCTGCACGAACGTTATTTATAACATGTTTCGCGCATGCGCAGACCGTTCCTGAGGTAAAAGGGCAGCCCTTTTCCCTCAGGAACGGTCTGCGCATGCGCTAAACACGTTATAAATAACGTTCACGCAGTGGGCCTTCCTCAGAAGGCCCAGGAGCGCAGGCCCGGGAGGACGGTCCAAGGCCTTCGCCCGGCCTCGGAGCCTCCCAGGTGACATGCGGAGCCTCCCGGGTGATGTACGCAGGGGAGGTGACACGCGCGCGCGTCACCCTGGGGCCCTCAGCCACACTACAGTGACGCCTCTGCAGCTTTCTTTTGATGTTAGTTACAGTGGTTGCTTTGCTCAGTTAACACCTACGCAGCCTCTCTGCTCTCTTTCTTGAAAAAGTCCAAAGAAATTGGACGGAACGTCGACCTTTGAAGCCATTGTTATTGTTTTAATCTAATTTTAACAATAAAGGCTTCTTCACTTCTAAGCATGGCTACTAATTCCGTTATTACGCCTGATTCGATCTATATACTTTTCTATTTTTATTTGTAGCAAATCCTATCAAACTGATTATTACTGATCTATCTGAGCTGATGGGGACTAAGAGACCATGGCCAGGTTACAGTCAGAAAAGTAAAGCAAAGAGAAACTCACAGCCCAATCTTATCCATGATTTAGCTGGCAGGCAGAGGGGTTTACGACAGCAGAACACAGTTCCAACTGTTGTAAAATGGTTTTCGGCAGCACTTACAGCATGCTACCAGTGGCCATGTTAGGAGCGCTGCTGCAAACAGCAGAAGTGCAGGAGGCCCGCCACAAGACCCAGAAAGACTAGTTCAATGGTGGTGGATGGTGGGCAGAATGGGGAGGGGAGGGGCTGAATAGGGAAAAGACTAAGGCAAGGAGGGGGGTGGATTGAAGCCAGGAAGGGGGTGGCATCAGCCACAGAAGTGCTGCCAATATCTTACCCCCCTTCCTGGCCTCGATCTGCCTTCCTGGTTCCACTCCAGCAAAGTAGCTGGCGCAGATTTGAGTTGATGGTGAAGCGAGGGCTTACCCTTGGGCAAGGGAATAAATGTTCTTTCACCTGGAGGAAACCTCCAGGACCCAAAACTCCCCCACAGGATGCAGCACACGTCTCTGGCACAGCTGCATCGGTGCAGGGGTAGTTCGGTAGGATTGAGCTGTCTGTGGCATTCCCAAACGTGCAGAAATGTAACTACTGTGTTTCCCTGAAAATAAGACAGTGTCTTATATTAATTTTGGCTCCAAAAAAATGCAGTAGGTCTCATTTTCAGGGGAGGTCTTATATTTATGAGTGCCAGCAAAAATCACGCAAAAATGACGGTAGGTCTTACTTTTGGGGGAGGTCTTATTTTCAGGGAAACAGGGTATTAAGAAAACTGATTCTACACTTTCTACAACTCATCTCAGAGATATAATTCTCAAAAACGCCCTTATTAACAGTAAAATGAATGGAGAGCAACTTCACATACTACATAAGAAGTGCCACCAGATGAATGCACAATTGTCCTCACATCCAATTAGACATACTTCTAGTAACATGTGGAGAACTTTTGCAAGCTGCATTCACAGCTACATCCAGCCTCCCAGCAAACTGTGGAAGTGACTGCACATTCAGCTGGCAATCTTTTGTATATCACATATTTTCCTGCTTTAATGATACCACGACACATTGCATCCTTTCATCCATTGCATCACGTACCCTGGAGCATTCTTTTTCCATTTGAACAATTAGATGAGCTGTTTCATTTTGATCGCATGGTTGTCCTATTTAACTAATTTAAAATATGATTATAACCATACAAGCAAAATTGATCTTCAGCTCCATATAAGCATGACTTACTACTGACTCTTATGTAAAAAGAATAACATTTGGGCCAAAATCTGTTTGCAATTACTTCTGTGTTCTCCCATTAAGTTAAACATTTTGCTATAAAGTTTTGCTGTTGTTAAGTACTTCTACAATTTAAGCATTGGTGAAACAGAAACCAGGTCTTTTCAAACTATGGAATTGGATGTGCCTACATAAAGCAGCTGAGGCACATATCAAGAGAGTGGACACTCACTATGTCATCTCTCGCTTTGTCTCGATCTCACTTGTGCTTATCAAACCCTTGTCTGTCAAATACATCCATCACTCTCTTCAGTTTTTTCTTTTGCCCCAATTTTATCTTCATGTTACAAAGAAAATACAGCAAGTCGTCAACGTTGTTTCATTGACCATCGTTTCATTTTTACACCGGTCAGCGGATCGCCTCTGTGCTGAAGCTTTGTTGGCCTTGTCTGGGGCACAACAAGGCCAATGAAGTGGGTTCCGGTAGTGCACGATAGCAAAGCACTGAGCCTGCCATTTGAAAGACTGTTATTGAGCCAACCCGCCATCTGTCCTGAGTGAGAGTTATTGAGCCTGCCAGCCACTTGAGAGAGTGTTATTTAGCCCACCACTTGAGTGTTATTGAGCCCACCACTTTTTATTGTTGATAAATCCTTGCAATCACTGTAAAATTGGTTTCGTTATAAGTTGTTTCGCTTAAGGTTGCAGTTTCCAAGAACCTATCAACAACTTTAAGTGAGGACTTGCTGCAGGGGCGTCGACGAAGGGAAGCGTGCGGGGCGTGCCGCCCGGGGGCGACGCGCGCACAAGGGTGACACACGTCCCCCCGGCACGTACATTTTTGATGTTGAAGCTGGGCCCGCCCGCCCTCGCATCCGTTTGGCTCCAAAATGAGCCGAAAACGGTGTGGGGGGTGCTCTGCTCCTGTGTGTGACGTCACGCGCGGGGGCGGAGCTGCTTCCTTAAAGGTGACACGCGCCCCCGCTCTGGGGTGACGCGCGTCCTAGCGACGCGACTGACTTGCTGTACTACAAATACTGCTATCTCTTAGCTTGGTTTAGAATTTAAAACTCCTACTCTATGTACCAAATGAATGGGTAAAGACTACTGTGAGGCTCAAGATATAACATCTCCTCAGTTGGGAGATTCTATTGACTCACTGCTTTTAGCAATGAAAACAGATATAAAAAATGAAAGTAACATAGAACCTTAGAAACAAATGTGAGAGCCCAATCCTATCCTTCCCCCCTCCCGCCGATGCAGCTGCGCCAAAATGGCAGCCGCTGCTGCACCCTGTGAAGGGGGGTGGGACCAGGAGTCTTCTGCAGGGAAAGGGGATGTTTCTCCGCAGGGAAAGGGGATGGAGGCGTGCACCACCACCCTGCACTTTTCAACACAGACATTCTCAAAGTTGTTTATACAGCAGAAAGAATGAGCAGTTTCCCTCTCCCAAAGGGGCTCACACAGCCTAAAAAGAAACACACCAGCAACACCATTGGGAGGGGCACTATGCTGGATGAAAGTTGCTATATCCCCCTTGTAAATATGAGAGGCATCACTTTAAAACATGTCTCTTTGCTCAGCTTGCAGGGGCTGTTTAACAAATGTCCTCCTATAATTTTAATTGTTTGATGGTTATGTACCCTTCTATGCATAATCATCCACATGTATGGACAAATGTGTTTCATTCTGTTTTTCCACACTGCCTCCAATTTTGTTTGTATCCATTTTCTGTTAACAATGAACAACACTTATGCTTCAGAGGCTTACTGTTCTGGTTCTGCTCCTTCTGTGACACAGTTGTCTTAGCCTCAAGAGTCATTCTTCTGTTCCCTGAGTTCAAAGTGAGAACCCCTCATTACAAATTATGTTTTCTACTTGTAAGGGGGTGGGGACCCCACCTGGCAACGGGGTGTCAAGGGCTGACCCCAAGTCTTGGGGTGCGCTGAGCTCTGGGGAGACCTCCAGTCCAAGCCCGCAGTGGCATATCGGGATGCCTTAGAAGAGGCCTCAGAGGGACCCGAGGGAAGGGGGTTGAGGCACCCGGTTCCTCCTCCTCAGGACTGTTGCAGGAGGCTTGCTTGGCTGTCGCTCCTGTTCTCCAGCCAGCCGGCCCACAACTGACTCATCCTTGGCCAGGCATCCCTTATATACCCCTCCCGGCTCCCTAGTCCCGCCTTCCCAGGCCCTGAGCCAATCCCACCACGTCTGCCTGACAGGCAGAGGTGGGAGCCTATCCAAAGCTGCGGTGTCCAGCTGGACGTGGGCAGGACTTCCTGCTACTTGGGTCTCTGCCCCGGAGACTGATGCCGTCCATGGATTGAAGCGGGGTCCTGTGCTGGCTTCGGGGGCCAGCGGTTACTCGGCGGGGGCTGGTTGCCCTGTCCTGCTGAGTGCCCGTGATCCTTGGCTGCGGGCAGGGCCGATGGCCGCTCGCCCGTCCCAGCCTCTTCTGCCTCGTCGGCCGGAGCCTCTCCGGGCAGCTGTGGCAAGACGCTGTGGCTGCCGTTACCAGTTGGTTGGTGGTCCTCCTTCCGGGTAAGTACAGGGCTCTTGCCAGGCCCCGGAAACTACTTTTCTTTGTCAGTTATACAAGCCTTTCTACCCAAAGCATCTATTTTGCCAATTATCCTTCTTGAGGCAGGCAGCCTCCTATATGTACATTTTCTTCCTTGTAGCTAGTAATGTCCTGACGTCACTTCACCAGCAACAGAGCATGCTCAGCTAGCGCCTTCATGCTTTGTTCTGGTAACTTCTCCCTCAGACCAGAGTCTGGTCTGAGACGTTACCAGAACAAAGCATGAAGGCGCAGCATGTTCAGTTTCTCTGAAAAGCATGAATACTTTTCTAGACTACCTTGCTGTGCAGTCTGGCGTTCTTGAGGTGGGATCTTTTGAGGAAGGTACTTGTGTTCAACAGGTAACTTTTATTAAGAGAGCAGAGACCAGAAAAAATAAATAACCTTCACGTTCTACCAGCTCATCTACTATTCTCAACTGTCATTTTTTCTCTGGGGATTATTCCATCTGCCTCTACAGAGTAGATGGAGGATGTACCATTTTGCATGCCCTTAGAGTAGGGGTCCTCAAACTAAGGCCCACGGGCTGGATCCGGCCCCCCCAGGCCATCTGTCCGGCCCGCCAGCCCACCTACCGACTTGCCACCCCGGTGCGAGCCTCTCGCCCGCTGCTTTGAGTTCGGCGGGCGGCTCGGTCGCTTCTGACGAGGGCAGTCCAAGGCAAGGCTAAAGCGGCATCATGCAAGCGCACCATGCTGCTTGAAGCCTTGCCCTCAGAAGGGCCGAACATCTTTGTTCGTCCCTTCTGAGGGCAAAGCTTCGAGCGGCACGGCGCGATTGCGTGGCGCCGCTTTAGCCTTGCCTTGGACTGCCCTCATCAGAAGCGACCGAGCCGCGACGAGGGCAGTCGAAGACAAGGCTAAATCCGGCGCTGTGCAAGCGCACCACGCCGCTCGAAGCTTTGCCCTCAGTTCGGCCTTTCTGAGGGTAAAGCTTCGAGCGGCGCGCTTGCACGGCGCCACTTTAGCCTTGCCTTAGCCTGCCCTCGTCAGAAACAGCGCTGAACTCAAAGCAACAACAAACGTAAGCAGCAGGTAAGAAGCGTAAGAAGGTAAGAGTCGGACATGACTGGACTTAATTGTCAGGGGATACCTTTACCTTTTAAGAAGCGGTTAGTACCGGGGGTGGGTGGGCTTTCTTTCGGCGTGGGTGTGTGTGACGTGGCCAGCGGGGGGGTGACGTGGGGGGACTATAGTCCCCCCCATCTGGCCCCCCAGCAGTTTGAGGGGCAGTGAACTGACCCTCGGCTGAAAAAGGTTGAGGACCCCTGCCTTAGAGCCAAGAAAGCACAGTCTGGGTTTCATATAGGACACAAGGCCCGATCCTGGAGTACCTGAAATGTTAACATCATGCCTCTGAATATACGGTACGTAGTAGGGGGCATTTCCTTCACCAGCTAGAGTCCAGCTTACTCATTTTATTTGTTTATTTTAATCTAGTACATTAGGCCAGGTGCTTGTGATCACGTGTGACTGTCTTTCTCTTTGTGAAGACAGCCTGCTTTCAATTGTCAGAAGAGACCAAAGAGAACAAGTGTTCCTCTGCGAATGAGCAGAGTGCCTTTCACCTCTGGCAGGATGCAGTTTTGGAAAAATGAGTGTAAGGGGGGGAGAGCCTCCCCCCTCCAAAAGATAGTCTCCTTTTTGAGCTGTTTGTTTATAAATGTATCTTATGTAAAGTAGTGAATAATAAATACACTGAACACACTTTTGTCGCTGACTTTACATCGTCCTGTTTGGGCTGCTGACAAGAGGAGAAAATTCTGGCCAGTTGGCAGCCCTGTTCACCACAGGGTAACCATTGTATACTCCAACTCCTCAGGGGATTTAGTGTTTTTAGAGAGCACAGGGGCTAGAGTGTTGGGTTTGACCTGGAAAGACCTGGGATCAAATCTCCCCTCAGGGTCAAGCCAGACATAGCATGTAGTTGTTCATAAACTTTTTTTTAAACCAAAAGCAACCTCTGGAGGCTATGGATATAATTAGAGGAACAGGGGGAGCAATTGGTTAAATTTAATTTTTCTGCTCAAAGTCCCCCAAGCAACGTCTCTCCCCAGAGAGAAAAGCAATTGGAGTGGAGGGATTTTGAGCAGAAAATGCACAGAGAAGAAATAGTTAAGCAACCTCTCCCCCCCCCACCACCATTCATCTGCTTAAACTCATAGTCTCCCAAAGGCTGCTTCAGTGGAAAACAGAATGCATGTGATGTATTATAGGTATATCACATTCAGTTGCTGCCTTTGAAGGAATCTGATCAAGAATAAAG
Source organism: Plestiodon gilberti rubricaudatus (assembly GCA_026170595.1). Classification (NCBI taxonomy): domain Eukaryota; kingdom Metazoa; phylum Chordata; class Lepidosauria; order Squamata; family Scincidae; genus Plestiodon; species Plestiodon gilberti. The sequence continues at coordinate 16,477,585 of JANXHW010000002.1, read as the reverse complement.
CAGTCATCTTATGATTCAGAATGTGGTGCTGAGCATAGCGTAGGTACTTCAGTAAACTGCTTTCTAGTTTCTGTGGTTTAGAGTGAACTCCAAAAACCGCTGTGTAAACTCACCTAATGGCTGCCTAAAGTTACAGCTGGTACAATGTCACTTTCTTCCCCTTTCAGACGCATCTGGAAGTAACACACAAGGTTGAAACATTCCAGGCATTCTTCTAGTCACTCCTGTTCATGCACAGGAGAGGATTTTTTTTCCCTTTTCTGCCAATATGATACCATTTTAAAATACCATATGCAATATTTTCCTTCCAGTCTTCTCTTCACCATTTTCACACAAATCACTCAAAAGTAAAATGAGGATGTCAAAGGGAAAACTGGCTTAATAGATGTTAAAATTGTGAAAAAACATATTCAGAAAAAAATGCATCTGTTGTTCCATCTTTTAAAATTATGGTTCTTAGAAGCAATCTGGTTCATTTCAATTTTCTTTCTAAATTATGCAAATAAATCAGTTTTCCTATTCATGCATAAAAATCTAAATAATCATTTCTTATGCAGTCTGGCAATGTATGTTGTAAATCCTAACCTCACTTATCCCTAAAGCTATGCTGAGGCTGCAAGCCTATACACACTTATAATGGGAGTGAGTCACACTAAACTCAGTGGGCTTACTTTTGAGTAGACATGCCTAGAATTGGGATATATATGAGTCACCCATAATTCCAAGAGGTGATCAAGGCACAAGCAATAACTTCAATAACTGCTGAAACTACACAATGCATACAATCATGCTTAACAATAGCCCAGCAGGTCCCATTTGCCCAGAGGACAAACAGTACTGAAGAAACTGCATGTAAGAGAATGGGGGGGGGGGGGGGGATGTGGTGTGCAACTTGGTCCCCAACCTTTCAGTTGCTAGGCCACATCACTCACTCTTGCTTTTATGATGGTGGGCCAGAGCCGGTCAATTACCTAAAATTATATAATATAACATTTTGTACATAACTCTAAGAATTTTCTCAATATTTGCAATATTTGCATCTGCAGGCTGTTTGCGCTTTCTCTCATCTAGGCTCTCAGTGATAGTAAACCAGTGTAGCAGTCGCTTTATCCAGGAGGAAGAAAGGTGCATGGTGACGAGGAGAAGAGAAAGGAGTGAGCGAGGCACACATAATTGCAATGCCCACTGGACTAGTCAAAATGTGTTGGTGGACGCTGCCTTAGACTTCACCAGATTTTGTTGTAATTTTTTAGGTAAGATTCTGGTCCATCCAGCAATATGTACGAGTTGTAGGAGTGTTTGAAATAAATATAGAGCACTTAACAGCCCAATCCCACTTAACTGCCCACGTGGTGATGTAGCTGCACCAACATGGCACCCACTGAATTCCACAGGGGAGTTATGGCATCTGGAGGCCTTCTTGGGGTAAGGGAACATTTGTTCCCTTTCCCCAGGGTAAGCCCATTCTGGGTCACTAGGTCTACCTGGTCCTGTACCTGCTCTATAGCTGGTGCAAGTCCACATGGACCCAAGTTGGAGAATCGAGGCTGAGACGGGGGTATCGGCATGTGCTGCTGATGCCAAGACCGCTCTATTCCCAGCTCCGATCCGCCCTCCTCCCCGTTCCTCCCCTCCCCTCATTCTAGCTGTGTAAGGCCCTAGGATTGGGCCAAAAAGCAAAAAAAACATTGTTTCTAGTATATATGACAACCAAAACATTTCATTCATACAGTATTTATTATTTATTATTTTATTTAAAAAAATTATACCCCGCCTTTTCCTACGCCAAGGCAAATGCCCAAGGCGGCTTACAACAAGTTAAAATACATAATTTAAAAACAGTACATAAAGTAAATTAAAAAACAAAAAAAATCCACTGGAGGGGGGTGACAATGTACTATGAATACAAATGAAAAATAGTACTTTTTGGTGTAATGTGCACTGACAGTCTTACATTTCCACAGTAAGGGAGTAAAATTTATCAGTTTTTCAAGTCCTTTCCTTGCTGTTTGCTATGAGTTGGATGTCTTCGTTCATCCGAGACAGATGAGGTGAGAAACCATTTGTATTTCTATAAACACCAGCTTGCCAATTCAAATAAAACACATAGCCTCTGTATAAAACTTTACAGTACATTCAGTTTTGGGACTAGAAAACAAGATTGATATATTGATATACATATAAAACATATTCCTCACCAGGGCCGCCACTAGCCCATATAGCGCCTTTGTGCACATTAGAGAAAGCCATCCCTTCCTCCCCACCAGAAGTGACGTTCTGCTGGCATTCCTCCTCCATCCAATGTGAACGGTGCCCCCTTAGATGTGGCACTCTTGTCTTTGTGCAGTGCACAACCTGCATAACCATATGCAGCGGCCCTATTCCTCACCTACAGCTTTTAGGAAGACAATAAACCCTTAAATGTTTACGTATTTGGTTCTTTTATTTGATCCTATCCCCCTTTTCCTGGCCCAACACACACCCTGGCTCTTTTCAGACTTACGGCGCAATCCAGTCGTATTCTAGGGCGGAAGAATGAGCGTTCCACCGCCCTAAGCCGTTGTGAAAGTGCCATATAGCACTTTCGCGACGACTCACAAGCAGGGAAGGCCGGCGCAAGGGAATCAGGTAAGGATCCAGCGGAGGGGGGATTCAGGAGCAAATGGTGGGGTCCAATAGAATCAGGTAAGGATCCAGCGGAGGGGGGATTCAGGAGCAAATGGTGGGGTCCAATAGGCCCAGCCACTCCGGGAGGGGGTGGGGATTGGCCTTGGCTGAATCCTGTTCCCCGCCAGGCAGCTGAGCCGTTACATGGCCTCCTCCGACTTCCGCCAGCAAAATAGCTGGCGGAATTCTGAGGAGGCTGATCGTCCCCAGTGCCCTTTACACTCGGGGAAGGGGACAAGCGTCCCCTTCCCCGAGGAGACTTTCTGCCATGGGGGAAGCTGCCTGTGGTGGTGCATGGGATCCGGCGGGCGGCCTCGGCCGCCCGGCGGATCCTTACGCTGGATTGGGCTGTTATGCTTTTTTTACTTATCTTTCCCGGGCCTTTTGGTTGCTTCCCCTCTAGCATGTAGCACGTGCTCCATCAGCGGTGCTGCATGCTATGGGCTGGCAGGATCTAGGATTGGGCTGTTAAACTTTTAAAAAGAAAAAGTAGGAGGAGCTGTGCAATGTAAGGTGGTGAGTGTGCTATACTACAGGTTAATTCCTCCAAAGTATTAGAAGGTTGATTTCCTATAAGCATAGCGTTTCAGTAGACATTCCCACTGGTCCCAATGTTATCTGAGTACATCATCTTTAACCACAGTGTGCTGCTGGGATCAACAATAGACAACACTGATATGGAAGTAGCACCAAAATACTTCCACACTTGCCACCAGTGTTTCTCCAACTGGCATACAGTATAAACTGTACTAGTAGGAAACCATGGGAAGGGGAGAACAAGAAATGTAATGAGCTCCACCACACTACTGATTGTGGAGTAGACAGCTTATTCTCATCTAAAATACACTCAAAGAGGGAGAGGACATGCTAGCAAAGGGGGCATTGTAGGATCCTCTCCTTGTGAGCAGTCCTCAAGCTGTGAGTCACCAAATAAAAAGGGTAAGGGCTGGAAGGAACAGCCAGTGGGTCCAGGCAGGATTTAGCACAGATGATCCAAGGCCTCAACATCATTTCATCAAAGTGCTTTGTTTGTAACAAGGTAATATGCTGCAGGAATATGTAAGATTTCATAAACGACAACATTACTATGCTTAGCAATAAGAAACTGCAATGCACAAAATCATTTTTCTGGGCACCCAGAAATCTAAAATATACAGGCGGAGGGCTGAATCCGCGGATCCGCTATCTACGATTTCACTTATCCGCAGATCGCAGAGCTGCCCCCCCGGCTCCCCCTGCACCATTACCTTTGTTTTTCTTCATAGAGAAGCTTCCTGCTTCTTGTTTAATGGAGCCTCTCTAGCGTGCAGGGTACTTGCCTGCTTAATCGCTATAAGCAACATGCATGCTGCTTATAGCATTTTGGTTAAGCAAGAAACACACTGACCTGGCACCAGCTCTATGAAGAAATAATACCATCTTTGCAGCTTTGCTGTTTACACCTGGAAAATGACTTCAGATTAGAAGTCGAAACGTTGGTTCCTGTAAATATCGAACCTCCGCTCCCATTGTTTTAATTTTCTTAACGGCTGCTTGTTATGAGTGGCTCTTTTTGAAGATTTTATAAGTGTGTGTCTGGAGTTCTTTGTATTTTATATTTTAATTACATGGCTACTTCACCCATAAAACTTGTGTCTTGTAATCTAAAAACAACGGTAATGGGTGTGGGGGGCTGCAGGAGGAGCATTCCCCCATCTGTGGGTTCCTGATATCCACGGGGGGCAAGAACCTATACCCTGCAGATACTGGGGCCTCACTGTATTTCCATCCATGTGTATATGAATAATAGTTTATATGCTAGAAGATAAATATCCTAATAGTGAGAGGAACTATCACAGTTCTGAAGTACTTTTTCAAATAACTCCTAATATTGCCATGAAAATTATACTCCCTTGTGAGCATTCTATCCTACAGTTGTCTCTTCTGTGGAAAGTACAACTTTATTTTTCTTTGAATATACTGTATGAAGTTGGCTCTATAACTTTATGTTTTATACTGTATACACAAAACCAGGCCTCACACTTTGTAATTACATAGCTCTAAACAACATCCTTCTTACAGCAATGTACTTAGAATCACCAGGATTAATGATGTTAAACTCTGTAGGCTAAATTCCGACCTCAATTGCACACTAATGACGTCAATTGAGTTATTTGGAGTAACTGAGGGCAGAATGTGGCCCCGGTTCTTAGTCTCTTTAACACAATTACAGACATTATTATCTTATCACCTTCTACAGTCCAGAAAACATTCATAACGAGGATTTTGTTGTTCTTTCAATATTCAGAAATTATGTATGGTATTCAGAAGTCACTGCTAAAAAAGAAGCTGCAGCCTAATTATAGCAGAGCAAATTAGAAAAGAGCTGAATCATTTCTTCTCTGACTTCTAAAAAAAATGAAAACAACACAAAGAATACAAAACAGCTACTTAGAAATTTCAAGTCCCATGTACCAGAGGGCCTTATAGATAATATTATTCTGTCCAAATGAAAACAGAATAATTTTATATCATCACAAAAATGGACTGTCATTAGATTGAACAGAATACATAGATTTTCTGACATCTGACATTCTTCCACAGCTTGAGCTGGGCAATAAAAACTGGGGGTCGGGGTGTGTGTGGAGAGAAGACTTAAAGAAACAATGTCTTATTTCAGAGCTTAGGGCACTGCCTCCCGTACCCAATTAAAATTCCTCTGCAAAACAAAAGCATACCATTTAATCAAACAAAATAACTATGTGGGTTGCTCCATATGTTATTTTCTTTCAAGCTGATTTTTTTTTCTTAAATCTATCTTACATTTTGTAGGAAGAGAATGTCAACATGACATACGGAGAATTTCCAGATGATTGAACTGTAAAATATGATTTAATGTGGAAGTAAAGTTCTGTTTCCACACACAGTATCCATTTCTGCTTAGAGATAATGATGAACATTTTTTATTCATTTAAGGATGGAACCAATGAATCATTGCAGAGAAGCAACGATGGGGTCAGAATGAAGAATTACTCCCACACCAGCAACATGTCACTATGGCTCTGGTCTTAAGTTTCATTCTTTCTGGGCAGAGATTTGCAAAGTAAAAATAATTTCTGAATTAATGAACCAGCATAATCACTACAGAAAACGAGCTCTTGGTTCCTGGAAATTCTCATCTCCGGTACTATCAGCGCAGAACTGGTTGAATAAACTGAGCAATATGGATCTGGGTGGTGTTAGCAGGTATAGATGCCATCAATACCATCAAGATGCAAGTTGGGCCCCCGTATCTGCAGGGGATACGTTCCAGACCTCCTCACGGATACGTGAAAACAGCAGATGGGGCTAACGCCCCCCCCCCACGGTCTTTACCTTTATTTCATGCTTAAACAAACGGTTATTGCTTAAACAGAACACTATAAGTAACAGCATACTGCTTATAGCACAAAGCCGGAATGATTTTAGCAAGCAGCCTCAGTGCTAGAGAGGCTCCAAATGTTAACAGGAAGCAGTTTCCGGTAAGTCAGTGCAGGGGGTGACTTACTTCTGGTAATTCAGTGCAGGGAGTGGGAGGGAGGCTGGGAGGGGGCAGGTCGAGGCGGTGAGAGGGAGGAACGGGGAGCAGACCAGGGAGGAACAGGGGCTGAATCATGACCTGGAAGGGGGTGGTATCAACAGCAGCCGCGTCAGGCACCACCAATATCCTATTCCCCTTCCAGGTCTCAATTCACCTTCCCAAGTGCACTCGGACTTGCAGCAGCTAAATTGCTTTACGGCATGTTTGTGACTCCTTAGGCCGGCGGAGCGCTCACTCCGCCAACCTATTTGTAGGCAGGATTACGCCGTATGTCATGGGAGCAATTTTATTTGTGAAATAATTAGGAATGTCTTCGTTTTGCTTCTCTCCCTCTCTGACCCACACATCCAAATATCATTACACAACACTCCCCAGCCTTCTCTGGATAGCACCTAGCTGAGTAAGGCTACAGGAGACTCTTTAGGATGCAGCCGCGCCAACAGAGACTGTGCTGCATGCTATGGTGGTGGTGGGGATCATACAGCCTGCAGGTGGTAGGTACAAATATTTTTTACTAACACCTTGATAGGATGCCTGATCGCCTGTTGGTCTCCTCAGTCCTTTCCCAGCTATATAGCTGGTGCAAGTCCAAGAAGAGCCAGGGGGTGAGGCGGGCAGAAAAAGGGGGATAATATCTGGTGTGTGCGACTGCCGCTGGATCTACCTCCTCCCTACTCCAACACACCCACTGGTTCCTCCTCCAACACACCTCTTTACACCCCCTCTCTGCCTTTAGCCTACTGCTGCAGCCAACTTACCAACGTCTGGGGAGGCTCCCAGAGCCGCACACACCATGCCTCTCACCATTTGCGGCAGCTGCTCAGTAGCGAGGGACAGCAGCCCAGTTTTTGCGCTGCTGTAAAGGACAAAAGAAAATATTTCTTTACCCAGCGTGTAATTGGTTTGTGGAACTCCTTGCCACAGGAGGTGGTGATGGCACTTGGCCTGGATGCCTTTAAAAGGGGATTGGACAGATTTATGGAGTAAGATTCCATCACAGCTTACAAGCCATGATGGGGATAAGCAACCTCCTGGTTGTAGGAGTAGCTTTTCTTTGTGCCAGGTGCAAGGGAGTGGCGACAGGATACAGGTATCTTGTTGTCTTGTGCTCCTTGAGGCATCTGGTGGGGCCACTGTGTGATACAGGAAGCTGGACTAGATGGGCCTTTGGCCTGATCCAGCAGGGCTCTTCTTATGTTCTTATGTTCTTATGACCTTGCGCTGCGCTGCAGGAATGCTAGTTCCAGCAGTGCAAGGCCAATAGAATTGGAACCTAATTCTGCTTTTGAGTTAAAGAACTAGGCAGGTGTGTATTTTAATCAAAACAAAGTAAATAGGTTCATTTTGAAATAAAAAAGTGGATGAGGGAGAAACCAGACAGTCCAATTCTATACTTGAGATCAAGAGGCAAAGTTCACAATAAAGAACAAGACAGGTTTTAACTAAATCTTTCCTTGACTGAAAGAAATCCATTTACAATCAGCATCTTTCTGGCACTGGAAAGAAATATCTTCCTAATAATTAACTTAAGGAATTAACAGCTTCTGTCATAGTTTGGCTGGGATCTCATAAAGTAAAATACTTGCACTTAACACAGCTGATTACTCTCTTTTATCCCATTTTGGGGAGATTAGCCAAGATTTGATGGCTGGTTTGAAATTAACTGATATTCAAATTTCTCACTCTCAAATCAGGTGAATGAACTGGACTAATAACCAGCTAAGCTCTGTGGGGATCCAGGAAGGTTTCAGTCAAGGTTATTGTTCTTTAAAGAAACCAGACAGGAGACTCCACAGTACATTTGAGAAGGGAAAGCTATGTACGGTATCAGCGGCGTCACTAGGGCGCGCGCCGCCCTAATGACCCCCGTTCCGCCCGACAGCCGGCCGGCGAGGATGTCTCCAGAGCCGGCAGCAGCGAAGCCTCCGCTGCTGCCGGCTCCGGAGACATCCTCTCCGGCCGGCTGTCTTGGGCAGGAGGAGGCCTCGGAGCGTCCGCCCTCGGCGGAGCTCCAAGGCCTTCAAAGGGAGGCCCGATGCGACGTCATATTTAGAAGGTTTCGCGCATGCGCAGTACGTTTCTGAGGGCAGATTTGCCCTCAAACGTTCTGCGCATGCGCTAAACCTTCTAAATATGACATGTCGCATCGGGCTTCCCTCAGAAGGCCTTGGAGCTCCGCCGAGGGCGGACGCTCCGAGGCCTCCTCCGAGGCGTCGCTGGATCGCGGCGGGAAGGGCGGACCGCCTGCGCGCAACGCACGGGTGCACGTGCACAACCGCGCGTCACCCATTGCGCGCGTCGCCCCCAGGCGGTCCGCCCTTCCCGCCGCGCTCCAGCGACGCTTCTGTACAGTATGTGTGATAGACAGCCCAGAGTTCTGGACAGAGAACATAAGAAGAGCCTTGCTGGATCAGGCCAAAGGCCCATCTCCAGCTTCCTGTATCTCACAGTGGCCCCACCAGATGCCTCCGAGAGCACACAGCCAACAAGATAACCTGTTTCCTGTTGTCACTCCCTTGCACCTGGCACAGAGAAAACCTACTTCTAAAGCCAGGAGTTTGCTTATGGCTTGTAACCTGTGATGGACTTTTCCGTCATGAATCTATCCAACCCCTTTTTAAAGGCATCTAGGCCAGGTGCCATCACCACATCCTGTGGCAAGGAGTTCCACTGATGAATTACACGCAGATGAATTACAAGCTCCTTAGAGTTTAGGGCACTGCCTTCCTTCCCAATTAAAATTCCTCTGCAAAACAAAAGCATACCATTTAATCAAACAAAATAACTGTGTGGGTTGCTCCATATGTTATTTTCTTTCAAGCCATTTTTTTCTTAAATCTATCTTGCATATTTTGTAGGAAGAGAATGAAGAGAAGGACAGGCTGATTGCTAGGTCAGCCTCAGGTACACAGTATGCTGTCTTTTAGGAAAACAAAGAAGAGTTTCCTCTGGAATGGGGTGCTTGTTTGTGCCATATGCTAACCTGTGGTACAGGTACCCCTAGGGGTACTCGGACCTCTTGCTGGGGGTACGTCAAGCCCTGCCCCTTATCTGCCCCATCTGCAGCTAATTAAGTGTTAATATGGATTTTAAATTGTAATTATTTTCGGAGCCCTTCCATCTCTCTGATTTTGGTTTTGGGCTTATTTTGGTACTTTGGAAAATGTACTTTGGTGGGGTGGGGAGGGAGGAGCTGATTTTGGGAAGTTTGACTTGGAGAAAAAAAGAGATCCTTGTCTCTCTCACTCACACACTCACACACAGAGAGTTAAATAAGGCATTTTTCACATTTAAAATTGTTTTAGTACTTTTTTATTTAACGATTAATTACCTAGTTAATTGATTAGGTAAAGGTGACCCCTGACAATTAAGTCCAGTCGTGCCCGACTCTAGGGTGTGGTGCTCATCCCCATTTCAAAGCCGAAGAGCCAGCGTTGTCCAAAGACGCCTCCATGGTCATGTGGCCGGCATGACTCTCCTTGCCGCAGCGCGTAGCATGCAGCTGGAACACGGAGCGCTGTTTACCTTCCCGCAAGCGGTACCTATTCATCTACTTGCATTAACATGCTTTGGAACTGCTAGGTTGGCAGGAGCTGGCCAAGCAATGAGAGCTCACCCCGTCACGGATTCGAACTGCCAACCTTTCAATCGACAGCTCATGGTTCATCGGTTTAACCCACTGCGCCACCCGCTGGCCAGTTAATTGATTAATCAGCAGTTAATTAGCAGGGGGTACTTCAGAAAATTGGACCGTGATAGGGGGTACCTGGGCCTCCAAAGGTTGAGAACCCCTGTGCTAAGGGCATTTCTGCATAGCAGGGCCATCTCTACTGACCAGTCTCAAAAGAGTTACTTGCCTGTCACATGTAGGAATTGCTTCAAGGCAACCAGACAAGGAATGTTGTCAAAAGTAATTGTTATAGAACGAATAGCTCCTTGTGTGTATATTGATGTGGCACACAAAACTTACATTAGTGTGTGTGGGGAAGCAGGTGGGCTAATGAGATATTCTGCAGGCTAGTAGGTTTTGTGGACTTCTTTAGAAGGTTTGTTAGCACAATCCTACACGCCTAAAATGCAGTACTAAGAGCTTATAATGCTACTGCAGCACAACAGAGCAGAATCCATGCCAGCATCGAATACTTTTGCACATGGGGCAAAAAATGTAAAAATGATGACCCCATCCTTGCAAAAAAAAAAAAAATGTTATGGAGATTGGAGGCAGGAAAATGGTGGCTCTTTTGGAACCTGCTTCCAGAAATTACAATTTTATGTTTCTTTGTAATGAGAACCAGCTTGAAGCAGAAAAGGCAGTCTTTATTTGCTTCGTATAGAATGTTGCTGTGGTAATGTCACAACTATGCTATCTGTTACTATTGTGGCAATGTATATCTTTCAGATTGGTGCTGGGCTATGATCCCCCAAACAACATTTTCCTGAATGCTTTTTTTTAAGTGACTTTTTCTATGTGTGTGGATTGAGGACTGCAGACATAGCAGGGTGTCATTCTCTCAACATTTTCATAACCTCCAAATTGCAGCAGTAGGGCATTTAATTTGAGATATTAAATAAATAGGTAATAAAAATGTCATATAACATTTACTTATTTTTTTAGACCTGCCATAATAAGGATTTATAGATAGAACAAAATGTAAAATGTAAATATTATTGTAGCTGAAACCTTCCATAAATGTAAAGTGTTTGCATTTGCTGTGGTACATGAGATTTTGCAAAATGACAGGTCATTTAGAACTGTTTATGCCCCAAGGAGGAAAGACCAGGAGGTGTCAAGTGATCCTAACAAGAAGGCCATACGTTTAAGAGCTCAGAGTTCTTTCTGGAAAATAACTCATCAGATCAATGGAATAAAACATCCAACTCATCTCTTCCCACAGAGCTTGGGCTCCAGATTCCTTCAAGTTAGCCTGAGGTAAAACACTGTATTTAAGGGCTAAGCTACATGTTACAAGGAGTTCCATGTAACTTGCCCTCATTTTTTTTCATATGAAAAGCAATACTCTGCAGTCAGGAGCAAAGCATGATGGGCCTGTGGGGAAAAGTCTGTTTAATGTTTTCACTGCCAGTTTTTTCAACTCTCTAAGCATTGTCCCCTACGTTCCTTTCCTCTCCTGGAGGGGAAAAGATACAAGTCCCTGTTTCTTCTCCTCAGTGCAGGAAAGGCAGCTTGAGGGGCAATTTTGAGAGCAAAAGCTGTCGTCAGGAAAGGGGTTAATTAAGCCCACTGTCCTTGGCCACATTTCCTTTTCTTCTGACTGAAGTCCACAATGGCTGCAAAGTTCCCATAAGAAATGGCTATGCTTCAGGAAAACATCATACAGAAAGTAGGTTCTCTGGGGTATGGAGGGGGCAAAGAGTACATTGGGAGGGGGGGTCACTGTAAGTCAGTGTGAAAAAGCAAAAACCAAACATGAATAGTCTGATACAAGAAAGGTCCTGCTCCTGCAACAAAAGGCTACAGTATGCACATCTTCCTGTGAGTAAGCCCCACTGAACTTCAAAGTAAGCATGCCTTGGATTACAGTGTTAGGTTGCAGGGATTGGGTCACAGCATCCAGTACCCTTTACCTTTCTCTCACTTTCACTCTTTTCCTCTCTGCTTTATCTTTTTTCCCCATATTTTCCTCTCTCTGTACCTCTCTTGTCGCCAGTCTCTTCTCCCTCTCTGTCGTTCATGTGGTCAGCCAGGAAGTGCAGTTCTAAATATTGCTATAAATACATTGAAGATGAAACTGAAAGTCTGATCATGTCCACCAGTGAGGAGGTTCTGAGACATGGTGATGTGTTTCTAAGAATCCAGACTCTCTCTTTAATTCTTAGCTATCCTGGATGCAATGTGTTTGGGGGGCCAAAAGGGAGACAAAATGGAGACAATGTGTTGGGGGGGGCAAAAGGGAGACAACACCTATCGCACAATACCAAAACTAGGGGAAAACCACTAAAATTGAGTGGCGGGAGAATTAGAACAGACAAAAGAAAATATTTCTTTACTCAGCTTATAATTACTCTGTGTAACATAACTCCTTGCCACAGGATGTGGTGATGGCACCTGGCCTGGATGCCCTTAAAAGGGGATTAGACAGATTTATGGAGGAAAAGTCCATCACAGCTTACAAGCCATGATGGGGATAAGCAACTCCTGGTTGGAGGAGTAGGTTTTCTCTGTGCCAGGTACAAGGGAGTGGCAACAGGATACAGGTATCTTGTTGTCTTGTGTGCTCCCTGAGGCATCTGGTGGGGCCACTGTGAGATACAGAAAGCTGGACTAGGTGGGCCTTTGGCCTGATCCAGCAGGGCTCTTCTTACGGTTTTTAACACGATTTGGAATTCACAAAGAATGGCACACTCTCACTGATGCTATAACTGTGGACAGTGACACAGATCCAGCTTGTCTGAAAAGAGCTACTTTGGCCACTGGATTGGACAGATGTCAGGAAGAACAGCAGTTTTGGCAAATGGGAGGCCAATGGTGAGTACTGTGTGGGATATTTAAATCTGAAGCCGTGAAGGGACTATCATGAAAAAAGGTAGCTAGCTAACGTACATGACTGTCTCTACACTAGTATTCAAACTTCGTGCTACATGCAAAGCCACAAATTCAGTAACTTGGTTAGAATCTAGAAAGATTTGGAAAATCACTGTACTCAAGATTCACATGAGCAATTCTATTTCATTTCATTTACTGTATATCACTTTGCTGTTCAAGAGAACCAAACTGTTCAACACTTAGTCTTAAATGATGAAATCTCTGCTGTTCCCCCCTCTGCTGGTTCATTCTCACCACTGCAGGTGACAATTTTGAGAGCACAGCTATAGAATCCTTTGTGAAAGAGCTGGAAGCAGGGCATAAACAGAGAGAAGGCTTTGGGACTTGTATGGAATATCCCCGAAGGGCTCTGCTGTGCTCCTCTCCAAAAAGTGACAAGCATTTTATTCTGCCACACATAATTGTAACACACTACTGTGCAGTAGAAACAAAGAGAGAAATGGTCCAAATAAAACAAGACTCCTGGGAGGGAGGTATGCAAAACTGAATTGCTTCAAGGAACCGGGTCTAAATAAAGTTCAGTATGGATTATACAGGTTACAGAACATTACAGCCCAATATTATTGGACCAGGCGGCAGCAGAACACATAGTTATGAGACAGTCCATATCTTTAGACAACGAATTCGATTAGAATCCTTGCCCTGTGCTGCAGCAGATTATATCCAGTGAATAAAAGAATACAAGCAGGTTCCCACCTCTAGTGTGGGGAGGGTAAATGAAGGTACACAGACCTTAAAACCACCACAGAATGATTCACATCATCACCAGGTTCATGATGGCCTCTAGTTTCCTTTAGCCCAGGACTGACTTCCTGATTGTGAGTGACTAGCAGGTCTTGTGACTCAGGACCATTTTGTAAGTTACAAGAAGTGAGATGACTACAGTACATTCAATCATGCATCCATTTTTTGCTGCTCTTTGACTGTGCAAAGTAGCCACTTACCACAACTGGAATTTGCTAATTGGTATATACTATATTGCAGATCACCTCAATGCACCCAGATTGGTAGGACGAAAGGAGACATCAGAAGCACAGAGGCTTGAACCAGGAATCTCATGGCCTGAAACTGGAACCTAGTCTGGTAAGCTACCTAACTGTGACTATGTGTGCTCAGGCCAGACAGCCTGAACTATGCACAGAAGGAAATATGGGTGTGAAACATCAGCCTGAGATTAGCAGGCAGCATGAAGCCTGAGGAAAGGGTACAGCTTTGGGGGCTCTTCAGTCTAGAAAAAAGACGGCTGAGGGGGGACATGATTGAAACGTATAAAATTATGCATGGGATGGAGAGAGTGGATAGAGATAAGTTCTTTTCCCTCTCACACAACACTAGAACTAGGGGACATCCACTCAAATTGAGTGGAGGGAGTATTTAAACAGACAAAAGAAAATATTTCTTTACCCAGTGTTTAATTGGTTTGTGGAACTCCTTGCCACAGGATGTGGTGATGGCACATGGCCTGGATGCCTTTAAAAGGGGATTGGACAGATTCATGGAGGAAAAGACCATCACAGCTTACAAGCCATGATGGGGATAAGCAACCTCCTGGTTGGAGGAGTAGGTTTTCTCTGTGCCAGGTACAAGGGAGTGGCGACAGGATACAGGTATCTTGTTGTCTTGTGTGCTCCCTGAGGCATCTGGTGGGGCCACTGTGTGTTACAGGAAGCTGGACTAGATGGGCCTTTGGCCTGATCCAGCAGGGCTCTTCTTATGTTCTTATGTTCTCTGCATTCTCCTGATCTTGTGCCCTTGTCTGGACAAGACAGCAGTACTGTCTGCAAGCTGCAATTCAGGTTCCAGCTCCCAACAACTTCAACTCCAGTCCCAACCCCCAGCTTCCCAGGAACTGAAAAACATACACACCAGGTCTATATCCAGAGATAGTTGCACATGAGCCTGATGGGGGAAACTATTGCAGATTACATGATGTATTAATACAAGTGGGTTTTAGGGTCATGCAAATAGTTTCACTTGTAGCAATATCATTGTTGGAATGTGCTGAAGTTATTGCAGCCATGTAAATTGGTCAAGGGCCAAAATTTTCATACAAAATAGTAACCATAACAGCAATCATAGCATATTGGACCTTCCACATGCAAAGAGTTATCTATCACTGAGCTGACATTCTGAGTTCCAAAAGGAAATAGAAGCATGCTAAAATGCTTTAATTTTACAAGAAGGTGATTACACTGTTAACAACTGACTGTGCACAGAAAGGATACCCATATCAATGGAACAATAAGTTTGAAATTCTAGCTTTATATGTGTATAGCCCAAATCACTGAAGCTTACAAGCCAGATACACTTCATACTCCGTTTTTCCCCCAGAGGTTAGCAGCAACCTCTCCATAATTCTGCCAGAGCAAACGAGGTCAGAGAGGTGATAATCCTCTTGGAATGCAGCACTTAAACACTACCCTGGTATACTTGATAATTACAACATTCTAGCCTAAGGAGCTGCAGAGTGAAACCCAAATATATTAGACTAGGGAAGTGCATGGTCGGTCAACCGGAGTCCTAAATGAAAAGCGTCCATAGTGGCATTACTGGGGAAAGTGTGGGTGTGTCAACTCATCAGTTTCAGCCTGCTACCAAAAAGTAGAATTGTGCTAATCTTTCCTATCTAGTCTGAGTTCACTGATGGGCACCAATTACAACTACTACCTCAAAAGTTGTTTTACTACTGTTTAACTACATTAGAGTCCCTGGTGAGTCAGGATATACCTGATTAATTGTGATGGTTTTTGGTAAACTAATAGAGTTTATTGTAGTATATGAATGCTAGTAAATTATAGCATTTGTAAACACAAATGTGTGACAATTTACTAACCTCTATTCTGCATTTATTTAGTAATGCATAAGATTGAATGCAGTGTCTCATTGTTTAAAGACCCCAGGGTATTGCTAATATTGTATGTATTACAATTAATGAACAGCCCCCTGGCCATGTTAGGAATATGGTTAAAATTATGCCTTGGGGTTGGAAATACTCTCCAGCACAGTATTTATTTGGTTGGAGAGAGATAGAAGTACTGATGATTAACAACCATTTTAAAAAAAAAATTACGAGGTGACACTGGATAGCAAATTTGACATTACTTTGTAGGGGTGCTAAGGCAGTAAGGAAGGTT
This sequence comes from Plestiodon gilberti rubricaudatus, assembly GCA_026170595.1. NCBI lineage: Eukaryota > Metazoa > Chordata > Lepidosauria > Squamata > Scincidae > Plestiodon > Plestiodon gilberti. The sequence continues at coordinate 16,461,660 of JANXHW010000002.1, read as the reverse complement.
ATTGGCTGTGGAGACATCAAGTCATGGAGCAAAGAGGTGATAATCCCTCACTACAAAATTTTGTTAAGACCACACCTAGAATATTACTCATCTTGGCGTTTTAGTTAAGAGAAATTCTTATGACAGGTTTTGGCACCAACTTGGACAAAATAAAGAGAAGGGTATTAATAATATTAAGAAGCTAGTTATATGATGAAAAGAATAAAATATGTATTCACTTTGGCCGAGAGGCAGATAAATGGAGTTCGTGAATTTTGTGATCAGGGCAGCATCACATCAAAGGATGAGGGCATAGTTTAATTGTGCCTCCACTACAGGATAATACCAAATATGCTATAACAGTATACTGTATATGGTTATTACTGTTTTTCAAAATTTTATTTTTTGTGAGTACAATTTCACAATTTCTATCAAGAAGGAGTCTACTAACTAAAGTGATAACAGCCCATGCTTCAATAGTCCTTTGCGAGGCTACACTAGATAAGCTGGCACTGTGATTGTGTTTCAAGGCAAAATTACCACAAATCAGGAATTAAAAAAAAAACCAGGACAACATAGAAAATGCTAGAGTGAAACAGTTTGGCAGTTACATTTTCTGAATTTTCCATAAAAACTGAGTGAACGAATTATTTCCACTCTGGAGAAAACAGGTAGTGTGGAAGCAAAGAAGACATTTTCTTTTCTGTTTATCCAAAAGTTAGTGCTAGGAATTTTGCTCTCCAGCAGTTTATCTTTGTTTCCATATGTGACTGATGAATTTGCCAAAAAAAAAAGAGAAGAACAAGTCCACGGGTGCAGGGAAAAGTCAAATGTATTGAGCTTAAGGAAATAAAAAATGAACATGTTCTGTGATACTTCAAGGATATTCTGTACCAATCAAACAGGTATTGCTGGCAATGAAAAAAAAATCAACTTATTCTCAGTGTGTCTGCTGATAGCTTTACCAAGAAAAGTCAACGAGGCCACCAGCAGACAAACTGAGAATATTAAGAGAGCTTAAAAGAATCTTGGTGAATTTACTTAGTAAGGCTACCAGTAAACAAACTGAAAATAAATGCCAGAAAGACAGATAAATATCTGTTACAGGTGGGCCCCCATATCCACAGATTCGCTATCCACAGTTTCAGTTATCCACAGATCGCGAGGACCCCCCCCCCAAAGGCTTTTACTTTTTCCCAGTAAGCTCTGTTTCTTCCTTAAACAAACAGGAGAAGCAGCCTCTGGCTGCTTATTGCAGGCAAGTAGAATGAGACTAAGTCCTAGAGAAGCTCTGCAAGGTTAACAGAAACCTTGCAGAGCCTCTCTAGGACTTAGTCTCATTCTACTTGCCTGCAATGGAGGATGCTTCTCTGTTTGTTTTAAGGAAGAAACAAAGCTTGCTGAAAGAAAAATAAGAGCTGGGGGGCGCAAATGCCTGCCCGCAGGGGAGGCAGGGCAGGGGACCCTCAGGAAACCATGGAGGGGGGGTTCGCTCCTATCCACGGTTTCAAGTATCCACGGAGGGGCCTGAAACATATCCCCAGCGGATATGGTGGAACTACTGTATATTGGTACACAATGTTTTGGAAGAACACGACTCAAAATATCTGCATGCTGAATTTCTTTAAGCTTTAAAACTTCTGTAAGCTAGACTTCTTTAAAGTGTTTTTCTCCACACTTCTGTACTGGTTCTCTCCTTTTTGTGGTATTTGATGCACTGCAGTCTCATTTTTTCTTCATATTGTCGATGGAATTAGATGTGCAGCATGAATGCAAACATTCACTCACTGCCTGTTTTGTCTTCCCTGTGAATGGAAGAAGATGGATAGAGTCTCAGAACTGTAGGATAACTTCTTGCAATATCAGACTCTGTAGCTTTCAACAAACTTTATTTTGTTTAAAGCTTTCATAAGTAAAGCTTTATAGAACTTTCTCAGGTCGTGGCCTCTGTTTTCTCAAGCCAGAGGAAAATGATGTTACTTAACTAGTTCCTGGTTCTTCCCAGAATACATAGTATAATCACCTTGTATTCCCCGCCTGATGGTCTGCGTACCCCTAGGGGTACCCGTACCACAGGTTGAGAATCCCTGCTCTAGTATGTCTCTGGTTTTGTCTGTATGCAACAAGGATTCTCTGCTTCTAAAAGTTATTACAAGACCAGGAATATGACAAGGACTGCTATAAAAAAAGGCCACTGATAGGACTATTTTCTTCAGCCTTGGTGGTGGCCTCTGAAGCTTCCAGCAGTCCCTACACTAGTACTAAAAATCTTGAAGGCCAAGTGCTGAATAGGATAGAAAACTGAACAACGTGGGACACACAAGAAACTCAGAGTTCATAATAAAACAGATGACGCAATGATCAGATGGCAGAGAGGAGAAAGCGGGCTGGCAGTGTAGTCTGATCAAGATGTGTTAGGAAGAACAGTACAGCAAGTCCTCACTTAAAGTTGTTTTGTTATAAGTCGTTTCGTTTTAAAGTTGTGAAAAAAAATCGATTCCCGGCCAGAGCCACTGTCTGTGTGGAGTTTGAACGTTCTCACCATATCTGCGTGGATTTTCTCCGGTCCAGAAAGCTCACATTGATTTCAAAGTTTTATATTAGAAGCGTTTGGGGTCTTTATTTAGAAGTTTGGTGATGTTTTTGTGACCAGAAATATGGCACAAACTCTTTTTAATGTATACCAATTAGCCTACGGTAAAATTGGTTTCATTATAAGTCGTTTTGCTTAATGTTGCAGTTTCCAAGAACCTATTGACAACTTTAAGTGAGGACTTGCTGTGCCTGAGTGCGGTGGGAAAGGGGTGGCTGCATACCTTGGGGGTCCTCTTGGTGGTATTTAGGCATTTACTGTTTTTTTCCTAATCCAAGATGGTATGCATCATCATCAGCCTATTTGAAAAGAAATGTTTTACTGAAACAAACTGTTCCATCATTTGCTTCTAGAAAAAAATATTAAAATATTCAGAACCTCCCTAGTCAGTTTTGCAACTGCAGCTGTCCTCTCAAATTATGTAACCAGGACTGATGTCATTGGGTATCTTTGAATGAAATTAAACATTTTATTTCTCATGTCACTCGGTGGTGGTGCCTTAAATGGAATGTGTCCGGCAAGTGAAGTGAAGGTACAAAAGTGGTCCAGTCAGAGCCAGTCATAACAAAAACAAAAACTACAACTGTGTAGTGTGGTGGTTTACTTACTGGAGACAACTTAAGCACAAGAAATCGGAGGAGGAAAAAAAAGGGCTTAGCATGAGTTTCAGCATGAAACTCTTAGTTCTTCTGAAGATTTGCTCCTGTCCGTCCCAGATGGAAGACATTCCTTTCTAAGGAAACCTGATAAATTCAACAGATCAATATAGTATATAGAGAGCATCTTGAAGAACTTGGTTTTGGCCTTATACCATTCAATAGGTTATTCAAAGACTCTTGGAGAGGCGTTTGTGAATGCGGGCTGCAATCCATAACCAAATGAATGTCTTGGGAGGTGTTTAAGTTTTTGCCGATTTTATTGGTGCCATTGTAGTGGAAATAAGTTGTGAGTTGCAAGTGTAGTGACCCATCCTGCAGTTCTTACTTATATTAGTAGATCTTTCCTATGTAATGAGGAGTCTCACTGTCCTTAGTGGAAGGAAGGATGTTTGCAAATGAGGATTACTCAGTGGTAATAAGCAGGTTAAGGATTAGCGAGTGAGTAAGATTCCAGGAACTGTTCCACTGTTACCAGAGTTTGGGGATGTGTGAACACAGAGAATTCAAAGGAATGTGCCCATAAAACCTTTCCAGATTTGAACTGTTGTTGCACAGTGTGTATTGACTTTGGAAAATGACTAATTAGAAGTCAGCAGTGAAAAATGTACCCATTTCTTAATGTTATTCCCCAAACTGCCTAAAACAAAAGACTCAGGGGAGAGAGGGTGAGGAAGGAGGAAATGTGAGAAACCTCTTACTGACTCCCAGCAGGTACCACCAATTCTTACGTTCTAAACTGCATTATTATGACATCACCAGAGAGCGTGACTGAGGTCAAGAGCTTGGCAGGAGGGTTTGGCAACTGCTAAATCAACAGCAATCAGAACTGCAAAACCAACATGCTTGCCACCATAAAATTTAAAAGAGAGCTTATTGTGCCTCAAACACAGCAGCAGGTTTAATAGAAAAGTAGACATGTTTATAGCCTCAGATTTACAGCATGACTTATAAACACCTTATTACTTAGAATCCAGTCTGCTGCCCTAGAAACTAAGAATGTTACTTTGTTGAGAAGAAAGATTTGTTGACATAAATGCCTTGACTAAGTTTGCCATTGTGGTTAACCAAAATGCATTTACTGCTGAGAAAGTAAATAAAAGCAAACAAGATGTCTCTTATACCACAATACAGGAAGGTTCAAACCTGACCAAACTTTATGCTATGACATAAATATGCTAAATGTTTATGGAATGTTTAGGAGTCATCTCCCAGGCTGGGCTTCAAGTCTCAGGTGAGTCCAGTTACAAGGGAATGTGTTTTCTAGGGCTTAAAGACATCTGGAAACACATAGCCTCTAGCATCCCAATCCAATCTTGGTCCAGCCCATAGTGTGCAGTGGTGCTGGTGCAGCCTCTGCTGCATGCTGTGGGCCAGCCAGGGGACCAGGCAGCAATGGAGAGGTAAGTAAAAAAGATGGAGGGCTCTGGATCAGATCACTGCTGGGCATCCTCTGCCCAGCCGCAGAGTTGGAACAGCTCCTTGGTTCACTGAGGAGCTGCAGATGACGAAGCGGCAGGGTGGACATCTAGAGTGATGGTGGCGGAAAACTTGTGCCGAGTCTGACCGTATGTGGGCTAGAGCTCATTTTAGAGCTTATTCTCTGGCAGTGTTGGCAGCTAAGAAAGCTTTCTTCTCTGCCACCATCACATCTGTGGAGAATCGTCCAGCTGAGCTTTTTCATGTGGTGTGTGGCCTGCTCCATCTGGCCCCTCAGGTAGATAGGAAGGAATGTACAGTGGCTTAATGTGATGAGTTTGCAAAGCACTTCGTGGATAAAGTGGATCACATCCAGCACGACTTGGACTTCACATTAAGAGTATCAAACGAGGTCCCTTCGGCACCTGTCAATTTCTACCTTTTGAGATTCTTTTCAGTTTGTAGAACCTGAGGATGTGGGCAGGATTCTTCGGAGCATTTGCTTGTCCGCTTCACCCTTGCCCGGCATGGCTTATCAGATCTGCCTGGGTAGGGCTGGCTGAGTGGACAGGGAGGGTGATGAATTCATCTCTAAGGGAGGGGGTGGTCCATTGGCACTAGAGCAGGTGGTAGTTTGCCCCATTATGAAGAAACCCTGTCTCTGGATCGCACCATAGTGGGTAATTTCCAGCCAGCCTCAAATATCCCAACTCCAGAGAGTCTTAGAAGAAGCTGATTACCGTATTGGTCTGAGTATAAGACTCACTTTTTTCTCCTAATTTAAGTTTTTTAACTAGGGTTGCGTCTTATAATCAGGCTGTTGCAATTTAATGCCAGTGATTTAATTATTATTTTTTAATATTACCAATCTTTAAGGGTGCGTCTTATAATCAGGTGTGTCTTATACTCGGGACAATATGATATCTAGATCCATTTCAATCTGGCTTTAGGCTGGGGCTCAGGACTGAGATGGTCTTGGCTGCCTTGGTTGATGATCTGCGCTGGGGACTGAACAAGGGGAGTGTGTCCCTGTTATTCCTGCTGGACCTCTCAGCGGCTTTTGACACTGTTGACCATGGTGTCCTTCTGGATCCGTTGGAACAGCTCCGGGAGGGGGGCGGGCTAGGCAGACAAAGCCTCCGCCGAATCCTATCCCCCTTCCCGGACTTGGAAGCCCGACACGGAGTCGCTCAGATTTGCGCCAGCCATTTAGCTGGTGCAGATCTGAGTAGTTCCATAGAGGCTGCTGGGGCTTGACACAGAGTAAGGGGATGGACATCCCCTTACCTCGTGGAGGCCTCCAACAGAATCCAGCCCCGTGTTGGATACAACGGAGCCTGCCCTGGCACTGCATCCCAGTGCAGGGCTTTGGACAGGATTGGGCTGTAACTTACCGACTCTGCCATGCCATGGTCCCCAATAGCCCTACTCAGATTATCTGCACCAGCTCTTTGGTTAGTGTAAATCTGAGGGGGCGTGTCAAAGCTGGGCTGTGGGCATAGGATATTGTCGGAGCTCCTGCCACCGATATCCAACCCTATCCTGCCCTCGAGACACCCCCAGCTGGCCCTGATCCCCCCTTAGAATGTCCCCTCCATGACTTACCTGCTCCTGCAAGGACACAAGTTCTTGTATCCTTGCACAAGCACAAGACCTGAATAGAATTGGGCCATAAGGGCATGTTTGCGTCTCAGTCTGGCCCACCCATGAGGTAGGGCGAATCAGCTGCTTCCGGTGTTGGGCTGGCAGGAGGTGGCAGACTGGCAAGGGGTGTCTGTCTGCCCATCAGCCGACCAGACTGCTCATCTCATCTCTCAGGCTGTGAGTAGCTTGGCTGGCTTGGAGTGAAAAGAGCAAGAAAAACAATCAGTTCCCTAAACACATATAGCTAGAAATATAACCCCCTACTGCTAGTTACTTATATTGTCCCCAAAATGCTGGCCTTCTATACTTACTGGAGAGTAAGTGGGTGTGCTTTCTGTGAACCAGCAGTTTTTCCAATGGTAGACATGGCAAAACACATTCAACCCTCCTCATTCTTGAGCTTAAGAAACTTAGGTTTGATGACATCATAGGGTCATTCAGTTGGATGCGGAGAAACCACCTGCCCACTCCATCCTACTCCTTTTCCTAAACCACTGGGCTCATCAGTGGACACATGCCCATCTCAGTCGGGAGGCTGGGTAGGAGCTAATGTCTCATATTTGGGAAAAGCCCAGACATAGAGAACGAAGACTGCACACCCAGTCACACCTGACTGTTTGGGAATGGCATTTCAAACAAATGACAAAGGGGTCCACAGGAGGATGTCCCAGCACCTTTTAGGATAATGAGCCAACACAGAAACCTCTGTGGGATTAGATTGTCCAAGAATAAGGAAAAATAGGAGAAACAGTGGGCAATATGGCAATCATATACAGGACATTTATCACAGATACGCTTTTCTGAAAACCAAAATCTTTGTGCCAAATTCTGGTGTTTGCATCCTCAAACAAAACAGCGAGACTGTTGGAGGCGCCTCCTAGAGAGGCACACACACGTCACTTCCTCTTCCATGATCCAGTCGTCCGACGAGGCTCCGAGCCCCGGCCGGAGTCGGAGTAGTCCGTCGCTGCTTAATTTGCTCCAGTAAGTTCTTCGCCCGCCGGACGGTAACCCCGGTCTCGTCTTGGTCCGGGATGCAGCAGCTGCCTTGGGGCCCTGCGCACGAGGCCCCAAGGCAGCTGCTGCATCCCGGACCAAGACGAGACTGGCCGCCCCCAAATTGCTGGCACCCTGGGGCCGTGCCACACCTGGGGCCCAGTAACACAGGGCCCCCCATGTTACAACGACGCTGTCTCCCACACACACAAACGTAGCAGCAAAAACAGGAGCTTATTGTTAAAATTCAGGTCGTATTTCATTTTTAAAAATGTGAGTGGGATTTATTTAAAAGTGTGATATATCTACATAGAAGTCAGTGAAACATAAGGCTTCTGCATGCAGTTTGAGTGCTAGATTTGGTCTGAAAGTAAGCATGAGGGGACAATTCAAATAGATTGACCTCTGCTATAATCTGAGGGGTACTCTGTGAGGGTGATTCTTGGCTGGAAATTTAAACCAGTGTCAACTCTACCTGTAACCAGCATATTAAATATGATGATGATGATGATGATGATGATAAATATCACTTTTTCACAAAAAAGGTTCACAAAGTGTTTTACAGACAAACAGCCCAATCCTGTTCAACTTTAGACCGGCGGAGTTCTCGGTCTGCTGACCTAGGGTGTTGTAAATGTGCCATAAGGCTTACTCCACCACCCTCCTCTCCCCGCGCTGCCCTGACTAAGGAATTAAGTCAAATAGAGGTTAAAAGAGAAGACGTCTCAGACTTAATTGACAAAATAAAGATCAATCAATCACCTGGCCCGGATGGCATCCACCCAAAAGTTCTGAAGGAACTCAAAAATGAAGTTGCTGACCTATTGACCAAAATATGCAACTTGTCCCTTAAAACGGCCACTGTGCCAGAGGATTGGAGGATAGCCAATGTCACGCCAATCTTTAAAAAAGGAAGGAGGGGGGACCCAGGAAACTACAGGCCGGTCAGCCTAACATCTGTTCCAGGGAAGATGGTGGAAAGACTCATTAAGGATAAAATCTTAAAATACATAGAAGAACAAGCTCTGCTGAGGGAGAGTCAGCATGGCGTCTGCAAGGGGAAGTCTTGCCTCACAAACCTGTTAGAATTTTTTGAAAAGGTCAACAGGCATGTGGATGCAAACGAACCCGTGGATATTATATATCTGGATTTTCAGAAGGCGTTTGACACAGTCCCTCATGAAAGGCTCCTGAAAAAACTCCACAGTCAGGGAATAAGAGGGCAGGTCCTCTTGTGGATTAGGAACTGGTTGAAGACCAGGAAATAGCGAGTGGGAGTCAATGGGCAATTTTCACAATGTCGAGAGGTGAAAAGCGGTGTGCCCCAAGGATCGGTCTTGGGACCGGTGCTTTTCAACTTATTCATAAATGACCTGAAGTCGGGGATAGGCAGTGAGGTGGCCAAGTTTGCTGATGACACTAAACTTTTCCGGGTGGTGAAGACCAGCAGGGATTGTGAAGAGCTCCAGAAGGATCTCTCCAAACTGGGAGAATGGGCAGCAAAATGGCAGATGTGCTTCAATGTAAGTAAGTGCAAAGTGATGCACATTGGGGCAAGAAACCAAAATTTCACATATACGCTAATGGGTTCTGAGTTGTCTGTGACGGATCAAGAGAGAGATCTTGGGGTGCTGATGGACAGGTCGATGAAAGTGTCAACCCAGTGTGCGGCGGCTGTGAAGAAGGCCAATTCCATGCTCGGGATCATTAAAAAAGGGATTGAGAATAAAACGGCCAATATCATTATGCCTTTGTACAAATCAATGGTAAGGCCACATCTGGAGTATTGCGTCCAGTTCTGGTCACCACACCTCAAAAAGGATATAGTTGAATTGGAAAAGGTGCAGAAAAGAGCGACCAGAATGATTCGTGGGCTGGAGCACCTCTCTTATGAGGAAAGGCTACAGCGTCTGGGGCTTTTCAGCCTAGAAAAAAGGCGCCTGAGGGGGGACATGATTGAGACTTATAAAATTATGCATGGGATGGAGAGAGTGGATAGAGGGAAATTCTTCTCCCTCTCGCACAACACCAGAACCAGGGGACATGCACTAAAACTGAGTGGAGGGAGAGTTAGAACAGACAAAAGAAAATATTTCTTTACCCAGCGTGTAATTCATCTGTGGAACTCCTTGCCACAGGATGTGGTGATGGCACCTGGCCTAGATGCCTTTAAAAGGGGTTTGGACAGATTCATGGAGGAAAAGACCATCACAGGTTACAAGCCATAAGCAACCTCCTGGCTTTAGAAATGGGTTTTCTCTGTGCCAGGTGCAAGGGAGTGTCAACGGGAAACAGGTTATCTTGTTGTCTTGTGCTCCCTGAGGCATCTGGTGGGGCCACTGTGTGATACAGGAAGTTGGACTAGATGGGCTTTTGGCCTGATCCAGCAGGGCTCTTCTTATGTTCTTATGCAGGTAAGGTCTGCACTGGGCAGCGGGAGGGCATGGGGAGGGCGGGCAGGGGTGGTGAGGGAGGGGTACATTGGCTTGTCCAGCCTGGGAGGGGGAGGGGATATCAGCACTGTGCCGATATCCAACACCCCTTCCAAGGCCAGGCTGGCATTACACGGCCTCCCTGGAGGCATGCCAGCTAAAGAGCTGGTGCACATCCGAGCAGACCCATTGGGGCCTCCAGCACTTACACTGGGGGAAGAGGACAAACGTTCCTTTCCCCCAAGGTGAGTCCGGGCTGCACCGATGCAGCCCGCATCCTGTGCAGGATGCAGCAGCTGACCATTTAGGACGGCCGCCGCAACTTGCGCAGGATTGCACTGAAAATCATATAATGAAAGGGCCCCACATTGCATGCCTGTTGTAAGCCACGATCTGTATGAAAAAGCCTAAGGGACCATTTCCTTGCTGCAAAGCAGCATTGGGTGGGTGGGGACAGTTTGGAATGGAAGTGCAGCAGGGTGATGGTTAATGCTTAATCTGCCACTTGATTTGCAAAATTAGCAAATGAGTTCCATAATATGCAAATTATACTGCCTGGATTTTGCTCAACTGGAATATGGCATTGTATTCATGTGTGAAAAAAATGTCCATACATGTGTTGCCATTACAGCATATGTGTCATGTAAGCATGTGTTTGCACAATGCAGTCCAAATATCAAATCCTTTACTGTCAAAACAGTAAGTAATAATAAACATTATACAGTATTATAATTATAATTTATAATATAATTATAAAGTTATAATGTTTGGAGGCTTCCTGCTCCTTTGCCTTTTTAAACCAGGAAATGGTGGAGAGATACAGTTTCAACTGCAATCCCTTGGGGGTTGTTTCCTTTGAAAAAGTTCCAGGCAATTGGAACGAAACGTAAGGACCTTGCACACCTCGGATTTTAAAGATTTTTCCCGTGCGTGGCTGCCAGTGTTTGGAGACCCGCGGACGGCGCAGGAAATTATCAATTTGATCCAGGACTTTTCCTATTGACATGGCATCTTCACCCGTAATACCAGAAACAAGTAAGATTATAACAGTAAATTATATAAAACGGTAAGTTATAATTTCTGCATACAGCAATACAACAAACATCATCTCCATAGAAACAAGTCACATGTCCAGAAATGTCTGATTCAACTTGACAACCACTGCAATAAACAGACCAATCTTTCTGGTTACCTTTTTTTTTTTTTTGCCTGAAATACTGTACATATATTACATTTTTCTGCTTACTAGATCAAAAGTTAGCTCTTACCTCAGGTAAGGATGTAGACCGTAGACGTAATGTCTGTAATTCACCATCCTTTCTCTACAAATACAGAATACAAATCTTCAAACTACTATATATCTTTTTTTAAAAAATAAGGGCAATCAAGAACTGCTGTGGTAAACAATGAAAGGGAACAATGAACAGTGAAGCAGTGATTCCTCTGGGAATCTATCTTAGGGCCCAGTCCAATCCAACTTTCCAGCACTGATGCAGCTGGCTGCGTTTGTTTTTTTTTTTGTTTGTTTTGTTTGTTTGTTTGTTTTTGCCTTCCAGCGCTAGAAGCGCTGGAGAGCTGTCTTTTGTCTCCATCCGGTATGCTCACGTCACTTTTTTTTTTTTTGCTCCTAGCACGCTCGCCACGCTAGTAGTTTGAAATGCGAGCTCAAAGCTAGAAAAGATGGCGGCCTCATGCACCAACAGGAAGGCTGCTTGGCTGCAAAGGAGCTTGGGAACTGTAGTGTGAGGGACAAGGAGCAACAGCAGCCATTTTGATTTTCGGTCATTTCCGTTCTTGTGGAGAGCCACGCTTTCAGCATGCTACAAGCATGCTAGGAACGTCACTTCCTGTTATTTCTGAGGAGAAAAATGAACGCAGCCACTGTACCAATGGGGCATGCGCTGCATCCTGCGGTGAGGGGGGGCAGTCACAGAGGCCTCCTCAAGGTAAAGGAACAACATTCCCCTACCTCAGGGCTACATTGGCCCTGGAAAGTTGGATAGGATTGTGGGTCCTCAGAGAGTTAATATCAAATATGTCAAATATGTGGTCTAGATAGGCCTGCCATATTTCCCCCACCTCTAACCGGGACACACACCCCCACAGTCAATTAATTAATTAAAAAATTTAAAATTTAAAATAAAAAATAAATTTAATAAAAAAATAAGTTTAAAACTAAACTAAATAAGTTTAAAACCTTGCCGCGCAAAGCACTCACAAATTTTTAATTATTTAATTAATTTCACCATTTAAAAATTAAATACATTAACTTACCCCATCCGTCGTGCTGGTCGCCCTCGCGCTACTCCTCGTCCTCGCGCTGCTCCCCATCGAGCGGGCACCACAGGCAAGCAGGCTTTGCGGCCCGGTCTCCCACCAGCATCATGCCCTCACAGGATTTGGGTGCCGACATCTTGGATCTCGCGAGATTTTGTGATCCATGATGCCGGCGCCCGGGTAAGTTCTTCAAAAACGAAGATGGCGGCGGCGGCAAAGGCGCTGCCATTCGCCCCGGAAAACTGGCCTGGGACTTTCCCGGGAATGAGGGCCAATTTTCCAGGACTGTCCCGGTTTTTCCGGGACGGATGGTAGCCCTAAGTCTAGAGATAATATCAAATATGTAATCTAGAGATAAAACAATTCCACACAGTTCAGGGAATAGTAATAAAGAAAGTTACACGTTCAGCTCAGCTGCATCACTGTGGAGTGACATAAGCCTGGCCTGCTGAAGTTTACTTTATGTACTATTAAAATTTAATCTTAATATAATTAGACATTCATTATTAAAGGACATCATGGAAAAAAGGATTCAAATGAATGGTTTGGAGAATGAGACATGTGCCCCAGGTATTTATTGACAATAAACAGGAATTGTGCAAGCAAACCCTCACACACCACTGAAAGTTTGCGCTTTACAACAATTCATCAGTTAAATATGTATTTACAATCTTATTTTTCCTGTTTACATCAGTCCAGAAATAACCCCAATTCCCATGTCATCCTGTCCCATCTAGTTACAAACACTAAAAAATGTTTTAAAGAAAACCACCAAAAAAAAACCCCACCAAGCCTCCACCATATTACAAGTCTTCAATATAAATATACTACATATTGTATATTTGTAGTAGCCTTTTGGGTAGGCTTATAAGATTTTCCCGGTTCTAAACCAGGACACCCCCCGCCATTAATTAATTAAAATAAGTAATTAATAAAATAAAATAAATTTTTGGGCAACCGAAATTTTTATTCACTTATTTATTTTTAATTAATTAATTAGCTTGCCTGTCCCACCGCCGCTATTGCCGCCATTCTGCTGCCACCACCTTCTTCATCTTCATCTTCGTCGTGGAAAAAAGACTCTAAGGGCGCAATCCGATCCTACTTATGCCACCATTGTAACCAGCGGCGCAGCAAAAACGGGAAGCGCCTCCAGTTTTCGCTGCACCACTGGTTACAACGGTGGCGTAAGTAGGATCGGATTGCGCCCTAAGAGTACATGGGATTGCGCCATAAGGCTGCAATCCTATATGCACTTACTTGGGAGTAAGTCCTATTGAACTCAATGAGACATACTTCTGAGTAGACATGCTTCGGCTTTTGCTGCTGTAACTGCTCTTCGCTAGAATGAGAATTGAAAAGCTGATTAAGGTTTTTAAAAATTGCCTCCTTTTTGTGACTTTAGCGGGGCTCGGGCTTTCCTCTGGAGGGTGCAAGGTGTGTGTGTTCCCTTACCTAGGGGCTGTATTGAGACTGCACCGGCCCTGGAATGTTGGTTAGGATTGCGCTGTAAATCTTTGCTTCCAGTAGTGACTTCCAGTAGTAGGATGTTCCGAGTTTCATCATATGCAGTTGTATGTTTATTGAGGCCCAGAGTGTTAGGGGTCCATGTTATGACAACATTCCATTGTGATAACTTTCACACAGAACCCGCAAACTAAAACAATAAATCCAACAAGGTGGAGCTAGAAACCTCCTATTGCAATAGTTGCAACTATTGCTATGCACTGCAGCCAGTAGAGGTCTCTCCACTGGTTTCACCCGGCTAATCCTGGCCAGTTTGTATTCAGAAAAAGGAAGTTTAAAGAGACCAGCACCTGCTGTAGCCGCTCCAAATTAAAAACACTTTGAAGGAATCCATCCATTATCTAAATTCAGGTTTGTTTCCTTTAAGTAAAAAAGGGAAGAAGAGATTCTGTTTAAGAGAACAATGCTAGCATTCTAGCGCCCATTCTAGCACGAGATATTCAGCAGGGTTTAATTCTATACGGTGTTCATATAAACCACGGCTGCAGCAGGCACTCTGCTAATTTCAGCAGAAGCTGCAGGCAAAACTGGCTCGCCATGAAACTAGCACATTCAAACAAGGCGGGAAGCCTGGAATGCTGAGTTTTGAAAAAGAAAATGATAAAAGAGGGATTGAATTTCACTATTAACTCAATGCACTCTTGATCTGATGGAAGCAAAAATGTTGCTAGCATGCAAATTCCATTCTTCTAAAGAAAGCATGCTTCTAACATTTTAATTCATCTAGGACAGGGTTTCTCAAAGTGGTGGGTCACAACCAGATCCTGGTTTTTTTGGGGGGGGGGGTTGGAATTTTAAAATTTATTTATTTATTTTTGGCACGACGGGCTTCTTTCTGCAGCGCTGCGACCTTCCCACCACTTTCTTCCTCTTCCTACCGGCCAGCTGTTGCATCGTCCGTGGCCAGCCGGGACTGAATACACTGGCTCACGCGATTCCGGAGTCCCGGACTATTCCAAAGTGCTCCCAGGCGTTGTGTACCTCCGCGAGGCTCACGCAGGCATACGACCCAGTATTGGCCACAGAGGATGCAGCCGGCCGGGACAGTGCTGGTTTCCGGGGCTGGCTGGGACATCCCCCGGCCAGCTGGGATGGAGCCCAGAAACCGGGACATGTCCCAGTCTTTCCAGGACAGATAGTCAGGCTACCTGTAGTAGCAGCCCAAATTCAGGCTACATTGAACAAAGACTCATCTGAATCTGGAACCTTTGTGTTCTCCACTTTTTCCTCTTCTTTCCCTCAGTCATTCTCTTCTTCCACCTCTGCAAAAACCCATGGCTCTTCAACTCCTTCTCTCTTCCCTCTTACTCGTGTGCCCAGTGGCGTCACTGATGCATGGCGGGGGATCACCGGGGGGGTGACACACCTGACGCGCAGGAGGGGTGAGGCGCCCGACGTTGTGTGGTGCGTCACCCCCCCCAGAGAACCGCTCATCCCCACTGCCGTCGCGTGTCACCCCCTGCTGCCTCCCAGCCCCGGTACAAGCTGGGAGAGGGTGACGATGCATCTTCTTCGGCCGGCAGCTCAGCCGCTTCTGACTAGGCCAAAAGCGGCATTTTCGCAAATGCGCACAATGCCGCTGAGGGCAAGAGGCTTCAAGCAGCGTTGTGCGCATATGCGAAAATGCTGCTATTGGCCTAGTCAGAAGCAACTGAGCTGGTGGCCGAAGAAGACGCATCGTCACCCTCTCCTGGCTCGTACTGGAGCCAGTCGGCAGCAGGGGGTGACGCGCGGTGGAAGTGGGGGTGATGCAGCGACGGAGGGGGAGGGGTGTTGCAACACCTGCTCCGGGGTGACACGCACCCAGTGATGCCACTGCCTACTTGCTCCCCCTTCTCTTTGTAAAGATTTATCTAACTCTCCTTGCTACCAGAAACCACTGCCATTTAGGGCTGAGTAGGAGAGTCATGCCGGCCACATGACCACGGAGGCGTCTTCAGACAACGCTGGCTCTTCGGCTTTGAAATGGGGATGAGCACCGCACCCTAGAGTCAGACACGACTGGACTTAATTGTCAGGGGTCACCTTTACCTTTACCTAGCATAAGTGGTTGTTGAATATACTGCATTGCATTTATTTGGATTCCCCGTCCCAGTAATTGTATTATTATCCCCACTGTAAAGCTATCCATAGTTGCACCATTAAACTTGCCTCCCTTTTCATGCCTTTCCACTGAGTTGTGCCACTGCACTTACAGCGCAATCCTGTGCAAAGATCCGCAGCCAGCGCATAGGGCTGGCCGCAGGATCCTGTGCCTTTCCTGGGCCACTCCGGCATAAGGTGGGAAGGCCCCGATGGGCCTCCTCAGTTGTGAGTCTCCTCCTCCCCAAATCAGAGTGCTAGACCTTTAGGAGAAGGAATGTGGGCAGGTGTAGCTTGTTAAACCTTAGAGCACAATCCTAGGCATGTCTGCTCAGAAGCAAGCCCCATTGTGTTCAGTGGAGCTTGCTTCTGAGTAGACATGCCTAGGATTGTGCTCTAAGGTTTATCAAGCTACACCTGCCCACATTCCTTCTCCTAAAGGTCTAGCACTCTGTCCCGGTTGGAGATCTGGTAAGCCTATCTATAACAGCACAATTTGGGTAGGAAAGCAGGGAAACTAATTCCATTGCAGCAGCAGTGGCCTTGCTATTTTATTTTCCTTATCCTCTTTCTACAATGCTACTCTTCTCCATATGCATGGCATTTGCATACAAATCCCCCCCCCCCCTTTGGCTTATACATATAAAGCACAAAAATGTAAAACCTGCAGTTCTGGGTATATTACCAAAGGAAACAGTTTTACTTAAAATCTTGTTTTTGCCAACATATTTTCAAAGTATCTGGAGTGAAGTCAAACCACAGTGGCTTTCAGCTGTGTTTCCTTTCACTATTTCCCCAGGTACTCCCAGCACAGCACTCTGTAACTGAATATTTTTTGAGGGCTTTTTAAAAAAAAAAAAAGACTGCACAAGACAGCTTGTAGCTTTAAGAATTACTCCTCTGGGGCCTTAAGCCATGAATACCGGGGGCACTCCACTGCCAATCCTGAAATCATTGTAACTACAAGTTGTTGCCAGAAGTAGGGAACTAATATAACATGATGCATTTTAAGTACAATCAATCATGAGAGATTAAAGGTATTTTGTCTCACTTGCTATTTTATCCAATATATCTTATTCAGGATTGCACTATGGGTCAAATTAAATGTGACTTTAATCACATCACTGGCCTTGGAGTGTTTGCTTTTTCTTCTATAAATACCACATGCAGAAAAGTGATTTGGACTGAGACTGTGGCATGAGTGGCAGCTTTAAGCCTACTCCCCACTGAGGTCTCAGTTTGGACAATCCCCCCCCTGCATATTATCTGGCATGGGAAAAGACTTTGGTTGACTTAGGTGAAAGCTTCCCTCCCCCATGGCAAATAGTACTCTTGCAGCACACTCTTATGCATGTCTACTCAGAGCCTAGCCCTTGTGTTCAATGAGATTTACTCCCAGGAAAGTATGCATCGGTTTGCAGTGTTGGAGGACCCCAATTCAGATGTGTTATTTATATGACAAAAAGCAAGCATGCCTTTGCCAGTAACATGATTAAAGTCACATCTGTCTAACAGCACAATCCTGCCTAGGATCCGGTCCATGGCCGCCCTCAGATCCTGTGCTCCGGCAACCAGCGTGGCTGCCGGGCGGGAGGTCTACTTGGGGAAGGGGATGCTCTCTCCCTTCTCCAAGTGTAACCGGGGCCAGGCCCCTATTGGCCTCCTCGGATTTCCGCCAGCTATTTTGCTGGCGGAAGCAGAGGAGGTCGTGTAAAGGCTCCGGCGCCCAGCAGGGGTCAGGATTCGGCCAAAGGCTGTCCCCCCGCCCCCTCAGGGCCAATGGCCACCATCCCGGCTCCAGCAATCCGCCCCCCCCCCCCGATCCTGTCTTACTTGGGTCTGGCGGCCGGCGAGAGCTCCGTTGTCAGAGCGGGAAAGGCCGGGCTCTGCGCCGGCCTTCCCTGCTCAAAAGTAGTCGCAAACGTTACAGCATGTTCACGACTGCTTCGTGGGGGGGGGGGGTTAGTAAGGATCGGGCTGTAAGCCTAGAACATGATTTGATTTTCTCAATTTTCCACAAACATTTGGGTACACTGCAGCTAAACTTCAAGTCTATGGGCCTAACTAAATATGACTATACAAATGTGTGCGTGTATCTCCATCTGTTTAAAATTTTTGCAAATAGCAGCTACTTGGGGGAGTCCAAAAGGAGAACTGGTGGAAGTGGAGAGGGTTAACTTTCCCCTCACATTATTTTCCCAATTATATCGTTTTCAGCTGTAAAACATATGTGCAAATGTATGTTTACCAGTGGAACAATTAGAAGCTGGGGGTGATTTTCAATACAAAGAGTTCAGGGGAGAAAGATTTACCCCCTCCCACCTGCCCCGGGTGTAATCCAAATCAGTCCTTCCCACAGTTACTGTTTGTAGTAATTTTGAAGAGACAGAGATGCATTCAAACATGTCCATTGTCACATCAAGTTTGGTACTGTGATTCCCAAACTAGGTAAGCCAACTACATAGCAATAAAATCAACTTAAAAAGGAAGTGCCTATGGAGCATCTATGGTTGTTATTATTATTATTATTATTCACATTTTTATACCGCCCTTCCTCCAAGGAGCTCAGAGTGGTGTACATATTTCCTCCCCTCCTTTTTGTCCTCACAACAACCCTGTGAGGTAGGTGGGGCTGAGAGATAGTGACTGGCCCAAGGTCACCCAGGAAGCTTCGTGGCTGAGCGGGGATTTGAACCTGGATCTTCCAGGTCTAAGTCCGACTCCCAAACCACTACACCATTAATTATGGTTAATGAAATTGATCATATTATGAAATGCCACAAGCTCTAAAAATCTGCAATAACTTTCCACATTTTGGCTTATTTGCAGATGCACCCACCTGCCATTCTGTGATGAACTAGATACATTTTCTTCTTGTATTTGGGTCCTTCCCAAAAATGGTCTACAGTGTAATATTTTTGAAATTTTAGTTAATGCTCCTCAAGACATTTGTGATTTTGCCAATATGACATCCGGAGGACTCATTGCCCATTTTTCATGTCAAGATCTTGACATGGATACTGTTTCTTTGTCACTGGGGATTGTTTTTCAATTGCTTCTCTTGTTGCTTGTAAATTCCCCCCCCCATTAAAACAGCGGGGGGGGGGGATATTTTAAAACTAGGCTGGAAAGGAATAATATCTTTTTGGTTTTTTGTGTTTACTGTAAGTTACATCCTCTTAGTTTTCAATTTTAAAACCTCTTTCACTGTAGTAAGTTGACTAAACATTACAAATACATGAAATGAAATCCTTATAACTTCTTTTTAATTTTTTTAGTCAAAGCAGGGTTTGATCCTGGCTTTAAAGTGGACACAGCAACAAGCTATGATCAAACTAGGAAGTTATTCATTGAGTCAGGAGCACAAGGGGAAGGGGAAAGAGGAAGCATAGGAGCACACGGCTAATTCCTAATCCTCCAAACCCCAGATTGTCAGAAAATAGCCAACAAAAGCTATTTTTCAAAGATAGTTTAAGGTGGTATGAGAGAGTGTTATTGCTTGTGATGTAAAATGCTGTCTATGGAATCTTGGAAATCATAGTTATGTGAGGGGGATTTAGAGTTCTCTAACAGAGAATTCTCAGCACTTCATTTAGACTTCCAGGTCTCATGATTCTTTGGAGGAAGCAAGAACAATTATATAAGTCAGGGGTGGCCGGCAATAGATTTGGGAGTTACCCTATCTCGACAGTGGTCTGGGATTCAGAAAGATATTTTGTCACACAAATTAACCCCCTGCCAAGGCTCTGCAGGGTCAGACCTGCAATCAAGGCATTGGAGGTCAGATGTGAATAGCATAATTCATGATAGGCGCAGGTCAGTTTCCAAAGACAGCAGTCAATGTGCCCAGAGGCTGACTTCAAAAGCAGCAACCATAAGTGATAAGAACCAGATGCATGATGTATCATAATCTGTAGGCTTACCAGATCTCCAACCAGGACAGAGTGCTAGACCTTTAGGAGAAGGAACGTGGGCAGGTGTAGCTTGTTAAACCTTAGAGCACAATCCTAGGCATGTCTACTCAGAAGCAAGCCCCACTGAACACAATAGGGCTTGCTTCTGAGTAGACATGCCTAGGATTGTGCTCTAAGGTTTATCAAGCTACAGCTGCCCACATTCCTTCTCCTAAAGGTCTAGCACTCTGTCCCAGTTGGAGATCTGGTAAGCCTAATAATCTGAAACTGGCAAGTATATGTTGCCTGACACATCTGTCTGTCTTTCTGTGTGCGTGCGTGCATGCGTGCGTGCATGCATGCGCTCATGGTGCTGCTGGGCGCATACCAAATGACTGTCACCCAGGCCAGTCTTGTGGTATTTTGCTTGGGCTGGTACCAAAGAAGGATCAGGGCCCACAGGCCGTAGGGCAAAAGCCAAGCTTTCGTTTTCTTTAGAGCAAACTTTAGAGCAACCCCCCCCCTCCCACTAGCTGGCTTAGGAGAAGCCTCGCCTTTTGTTTTGGGAAATTCCCAAAATGACCAGTCACACCTTGCTGGGTCAGCAAATCCAAGCCTATAAGCAAGGCCACATCCTGGGGAGCCCCCTGACTTTGAGGTTAACAAGACCATTAGTGGTGGTCACAAAAGAAGTGCCTTCAACCTTAGCTTCGATATGATTTCAAATTTTCATGACCAGCAATAATTCTCAATACTTTTGGATTTGATGGGTAAAATGCCATGAGAAATAAAGATGAAAATGATGCAGAGTAAATGCAGGGTGTTGTCTTGTATGGGGTAGTTGTGCTACATTGAATTGGTTCATGGCAATCAAAGGAAAGTTTATTGGAGACAAAATGGATTCAAAGTACTTAAATCCCGTAGCGAAGCATGGGAATCACGCTAGTTTAATTATAGTACACATTTGAATCTTTGCTTCTTCCTTGGTATGCATGTTTAGTCAATTTAGCATCTCTTTTCTTCAGTGAGTAGCTTTGAAAGGGAGCTTTGAAAGGGATTGATTTTGTCTCCTAGTTCTCACAGTATTTCACATGCCTCTTGTTCCTTCTTCATTTTGCTACATTTTCTCTCAGCATGCTTTACTATCATTAGGGCAGGAAGTATGTCGGTGACCCCTTCGGATCATCGATTTTACCCACTTATGTATGGGGGGGGCAGAGCCCAAAGTAAATAAAAAGTGTCAACTCTTTCAGTTAAACTGAAACTACATTTGCCACCCACAGATGAGCTCATTTCTGAAATGAAATAATGGTGTCTAAAGTCTAAAACATGTTAAAAGATTTAAGTGTAGCACACCCACAATAAGGAATGTTTAGACTTTCACCCGCTACTCTGAAAAGCAATGTATTATGGTGTGTTAGTTTAAAGTGAGCAACCATTGTCTTCGGGGCGGGGGATTTATGCGTTACTCAGGGGTTGAAATTCAGAGTAACATTAAACACTGACCAAAGAACCAATTCTGCTATTTCTAATTATTTTTTTAAGGGAAGTAGGTTTATTATACTAGAACTCCTGATCTAAATGTTTGACTGGAGTCTAAATCTTAACACACCACAAATAACAAGGGCTATTCTCACATTATTTTCTGCAAAACAAAGAAGTAGCACATCTTGGGCCAAGATGTGCTACTTCTTTGTTTTGCAGAAATCTTGGGGATCCTGGGAGAAAACCCTGCACTGAGTTCCCCATGGCACTCTGCCTCCCCCCCCCCCCCCAGATGGTGCTACCAGTACTGAGGATTCAGTGGCCAGCCAAGTCATGTGAGACCCCTGATGGCCTTGAGCCCTGAGTCAGTGCCCAACCTAGCCAATTCCTGACACCACCTCTGGAGATACCAAATACAGTATATTCTCTCCTAAGGGTACTACTGGGTGTGTATCCTTGCCAGTTTTTACAAGAATCTGGTTCTTGTTGCCACAGCTTTCAACAAAAGGATTACATTTTGTGGCTTTCTTTGATTTCTAAATTCTTTGAATCTACCGGTACATTGGATTTATCCAATCCAATAGTTTATTAACAGTCAATGACCAGCAGCTTAGCACAACAAAACACAACATCGACAGAGCATCACATAACAAGGAGAAGGGGAAGTTTTCAGCCAAGCCTAAGTTAAAACAGGTAGGAGACACTACACAAAAGGGGGGCGGACAAACATTGGATGTATTCTGATTGATACTGATTGATGCATTGTGATTGATACAGTTGTAAGCAAAGTAACTGTACTGTTGTGGATGGGAGGACATGTGCAGATAGGATGCATCGTAAAACAGAATGGAAATAGGTGGAGTTGCACAAATCTGTGCAAGCAAATTATATACACACACACACACACACACACACACACACACACACACACACACACACACACACACAAAGTGTACATTTAAATGTAAATATAAAAAAACTTTGGTGAAAAGGAAGCATGACCAGCAATAGCTTGCAATACTAGATACCTTGTCAACTCCATAGAGCCTATATGAGTTCCATATGTTGTTTTTGACTGAACCTGTAATGTTGTCTGTGACCTAGAAAACAGATTTTTCTTTAGTAAAATAACTAACATTTTCCAGAATAGCATCAGCAAAGCTCCACTAACATTTTTGGGAGTGAAATGCTGTTTGCTGTACAGGGGGTGTATGTTAATTTATCACGGTAAAAGGCACTGGATTGTGCCTAATTTTATAGAAAGTTTTGTCTTTTGTTATAATTATTTTTTTATTCTTCTATTATACCAAATAGCTGAATCAATAGAATGTCATTCATACATCTAACTTCAAAATTTCATTAGTCGCATATTATTTTAAAAAATGTCTGTATAGTCAATGCCTTGACATTTTTACAGATAAATAGCCAGACATCCTGCCAACAAAATGTAACAGAAAATAATCTCCTATGTAACTATTTCACATACTCCCTACTTTCTCTATTTTGCCTGGGCACTTGATAAGGGCAATACGCTTCATGCATACCAGCTAGGCTAGACAGAGTAATCAACAACAAAATAAGAAATTAACGAGGAGTAACCTATCTTAAATCCTCTTCTTTCTCTACTTCAGTTAACAATTACCAATCCCCCTTCTAGTTCTTAAAAGAATAAAAAGTCAAACTAGATGTCATGTTAATTTTGTTGTTTGGCCCTTTGTGTTTTTAAATTTAAATAGCAGTTGTGTGGAGCTCCAATCTAGATATGTGGAGATTGTGTGGAGCTCCAATCTACAGCAGGAGCAAGCGGTTAAAAGTCCTCTCCCCCATCATGGTCTCATTTTTAATTGGGGCCCCATACAGCCAATATTCCCGCTAAGAAGGGTTCCATGCTGCTGCTGCACAGACCCCTTCACTGGCTACGCGGCAGCTCCTCATTTCTGGATGCATAGCGATGACATCATCACCGGACTTCTGGGAACGTCAAGCTCCAAGCTGCATGGAGCTCTGCTTTGGAGGACTTTGAGCTGCGTAACCATGTGGCTGTACAGCTTAAAGGAAACAGCACATACAGCTGCTATTTACATTCTTTAAAAAAATGTACAAGACCAAACAATGTGATTAATGCACATCTAGGCTGCAGTCCTATATGCACTTAGGAGTAAGTTCCATTGAACTCAATGAGGAGACATTCTTCGGAGTAGACATGCATAGGATTATGCTGCTAGTTTGGTCTTCAGCTCAAATATCCTGCTATCGCTGAAACTACTCCCTATTAAACACCAGCATATTGATAATGGGTTTATGACATGCCCAATCATGCCTTAGTACAATAAACTTATTTGTTTTTGATTTTAAAATGAAGTGACCCTCCACTCTTTCTGTGCTCACTTTCCAAACTGAACTCTCAGAAGCAAAGAGGGGGATAAATACAGCAGGGATTAGCTGCATCATCTTTCCAAAAGTTGCACATAACTACCAATGATCTTTACATTTTAAGTTTGTTCGATCTTTCATAAACCTTTATTTGCATAACAAATTTCAAGTTCCATTATATGTTTTATTTTTATTTTCTTCATTTTTTTTTTAACATCAACAGAGGTATGGAAAAAAACCAGAAAGTGGTAACTGCAACCACAGTGAGGTGATAAGGTACTTATATCCACTACTTCTTGTGGAATAGCATGGAATTTGAGCGATCTCTCCTCCTGCCAAGTCTGCTGTGAAACCCCACTCCATCAGGAGAACACTGAAGGGTAGGCGCATTGCATCTGTGATGAAATATACAAGCCACGGCTTCAAGACTTGGTAGTGCATAGTTCTTATGTAATTTAAACATTACAAGCCACTAGTAACAATTATGTTTTTTACACAAAACTTCACTGTTAACATTCAGCTAGACAAGGGTATACGGCTACTATGAACATGAGCCCAAAGAGGTCCTTCCCCCTTCCTCATATTATACTATTTGTGGGGAGGGGGAAAACCCTGGTTCCAGTGCCTTCCTCCTTTTCACAGATCTTCCCCCTTACCCAGGGCCAAATTGGTAACTCCGCTACCACAAGGACAAACTTAGGCAGAGAGAGATATCATCCTTAAAAATTCCTTACAAGCTACGTAGAGATTTCCCCAAAATCCTAATCAGCAAAGAATGTAGCCTGTAATTCAGGAGGTCTGGGGCAAGGCTCTGACTGAGTCAATCAATGATAGGCAAGTAAAGAATTAAAATTAAAATACAAGAAGGTACATGGAGGAAAGAATAAAATAAGCAGGGCTTGAAAATGGCTTTGGCATTGGCAGGTGTGGGTCTTAGTAAAAAATCCAAACAGACAAACTTAAAAGCAAAAATAATTCCCTAACACATCTAAATCTAAAGGTCAGCTTGAAGAGTCCATCATACTGCTTTGATCCCCAGAAGACAAGTGAGAGATCCTATCAGGCTGCCATGCTGGCAAAACGCATGTTCCACTGGCGCAGATCAGCTGTAAAGCAGCTGTAAAGTGTTGGATGCCAATGCAAGCTGCTGGCGCGTCAGTGGGAAGGTCAGAGCCCTTCTGTGCGCACCAGCAGACCTCGGAAGTCCTGCCAAAGCAAGTAAGTCTGGCACAAGGGGTGGAATGGGGTGAGGGGAGGGCAGAACGGGGAGGAGATGGGGTGAGCAGATCAGGCCCAGGAGGGGAGCGGGTTCAGCAGCAGCGGCACATGCCATTCCCAGGCCTGATCCACCTGCATGGATCAACTAGGACTTGCGCCAGCTATAGAGCTGACGCAAATCTGAGTTGACCCATAGCAGCTGCTGGGGCTTACCCTGGGGCAAATATCTCCTTACCCTGCAAAGACCTCCAGGAGCCAAAACTCCCCCACGGGTTACAGCGGAGGCCACACCACTGCTGGCGCATTGCCGTGCAGGGAGCTAGTTAGGATTGGGCCAACAATCTCTCTGAGAGAGCCAAGCCAGAACACACTCAGTTATCCTTGTCCTTGACCTTAGGAAACGTGATGATGTCACTGGTTCATCCAACTGGATAGCTTACAACTACTTGGGTATCCATATCTACTCTCTGCCCTGGTCAAGAGGGCTTCTAGACCCAATTGACTGGCACATGCCAACCTCAGCATGTGGGCTGTCCTTGGAAAAACAGACAAAGACAGTGAATCCAAAAAATAACCTGCTGCTTGGTCCTGTGGTCTTACTGCAATGGTACCGATTTCAAAATGTCTCAGAGCAGCCTCCTTCCTATTGCTCTTTGCACTCCTTAAGGCAGTGGTTCTCAAACTTTTTGGCACCGGGACCCACTTTTTAAAATGACACTCTATCAGGACCCACCTAGCTTTACGAGACTTAAAAAATAGGTGATAAACAGTGGCGTCGCGACGACGCACGTCACCCCAGAGCGGGGGCGCGCGTCGCCCTTAAGGGGGAGGCTCCGCCCCCACGCGTGACGTCACGCGCAGGAGCAGAGCGCCCCCCCTGCTCCGTTTCGGCTCATTTTGGAGCCAAATGGACACAGGGGAGGGCGGGCGGGCCCACCTCCAGCGCACAACTGTAAGTGGGGGGTGATCGCGCGTCACCCCTATACGCGCGACGCCCCCCGGCGGCCCGCCCCCCCACTTCCCCCCGTCGACGCCAGTGGTGATAAATAAATAAATAAATAAATTTTATTTACAGTAAATAAATTTTATTTACAAGGAGCTCAGCTGCTTGCAGGGTAATTAGCACCTATCTTGCAAACTGCAGGAGCTCAGCTCTTTGAAGGGCAATTAGCAGCTATCTGATTTTTGAATAGCCTCAGGGCTTGTGGCAATTCCTTATCTGATCTTTCTATCACCTGGGACCCACCAAGTGGGTCCCGACCCACAGTTTGAGAAACCCTGCCCTAAGGGAACTTTTGTGGAAAAAGAAAGGAGCAAGTAGAACTTATCTTCATACCAGTGCAATAATGAAAGTCTGAAAAACGTATTAGAGATATGTAGTTAATACAGAAATTTGTAATTACAGAAAAAAAATGCCAAACACGTTTATGTCAACCAGCTTTTCACTGAAGCACACTCTACTGTTCTGATCAGCAGGAATGTGCTATTTTCATTGTAATTTGAGTTTCTGGGGCGACAGTGTTTTTAATTATTTTATCATTCGCTCTCCAGTAATATGAAGCTCCATACAATGTCCTGCTAAAACAGTCTTTGCAGAGTCTGATATATATATATATATATATTAACATTTCTGAGCCCAAGAATTCCATTCATTCCAGTTGTGGGACTGCAGTACTGCACGGATAGTTACAAAGAGAAAATTCTCTCTTTCCACCTTTTTTAGAATAAATATTTAGTAAGTAGAAAGGAACAGGAGGGGGAAATTGAGACTCGGTGTAGTGGTTAGCATGTTGGAGTAGGACCTAGGAGACCCAGACTCAAATCCTCACTCATCCATGAAACTTCCTGGGTGACCTTCAGCCAGTCACTCTTTCCAGCCCCAGTAATTTTTACTTAAACGTTTATTGGCATTTTGCTTCTAGTAGCCTTGATCATGATTTTAAGCATAAATTAAATGTCCTGCAATTATCCTGCAAAGACCTGGTTTACCCTCACCTAACTGTCTAGCACTCAGGAAGATAGTGGAGGACAGGAAGGCCTGGCAGGATATGGTTCATGGGATCACGAAGGGTAGGACACGACTTAACGACTGAACAACAAACTATAAAGAAATACAGTTTATGGGTTTTTCAGCCATGTATATTTTGAAATTGAAGAAATAAAAATCTTCAGTTTCAAAATATACATGGCTGAAAAACTCATAAACTGTATTTCTTTACAAATTGCAACAAGTCATGAAAATCTCCACGAACAACAAACTGTCTAGCACTATGCTATGTAGCTTGTAATGAATCCCTTACATTTCCCCCTGTGTTTTCCCCTATTTTCTGTATTTTAGACAGTTTTAACTCCCCAACAGCTTCTGTGCCATTCAGCTGCTGAGATATTCTTTACAGGCAGCATTTGCCCTTTGTTGGGCAAATGCCATTGGCAACGTACTAGATGTGGATTCAGCTCATCTTCCCATCTGAGTTGGCTAGCTCTCTTGCTGAACGGCTCCAGGTGGCACCTCGGCCCCGGGCGGCGCTGCTCCGCTCTTGCTCCAGTGTTTCCACGGAGCGCGCGCCGCCCGGCAGTCACTCCGAGGCCTTCTCCCCCGGCCTCGGAGCCGGAGAAAGCCCCGGAGCGCCCACCACAACTGGTGGCCGGGGCTTTCTGAAGTCCGACTGCCGCGTCACACTGTTTATCTTTGTTTTGCACATGCGCAAAACGTTAAAACGTTAAAATGTTTTGCGCATGTGCCCGCGGAAGCCGGGTCATCCCCCCGGAGTGGTGCCGCCCCCCGAGCGGCGCTGCCCCCTCCCCGGAGCAGCGCCGCCCCGGGGCAGCACTCGCTGCTGCTACGCCTCTGGGACGGAGTGACCAGGTACTCCTTCAATCAGGGAAAGTGATGACATCATTATGTCAGCCAAGTTATAAACCTTCCAAGCTCACAGGCTTGTGCCTACCAGTCAGCTGAGTGATCCATTCATTAGGAGCTCAAAGAGGAGTACCCACATGCTGAAATGGGCTGGGGATTCCTTGCCTAGCTTAGGCTAGGGACTGTCTAGCTAGGATGAATTATTTTGCATGTTTGCCATCATTTCAGCTGGCTTACAAATTTCTCCCCTCACCATATGCAGTGGAGCAGCATCTCAGCTCCATTTATTGGACATTAATGGTTATTGCATCCTTTTGGATGAAGATCTTTTCCTTAAACTTTCCCGCCAAGCATTTTTCATCATCTTGCTGTACTTTTATTACCCACCTTTCTTTTCCAATTTTGTTTAATTCTTTTTGTTAAGCCTTTTATATTTTGGCCCTTGGTCTGCCTGGTCTGTGTTCATGGGTAATTCAGTGGATTGTCATGTCTCTTCACTCTGCAGACACTACTGTGGGATTGATTTTTAATAGGAACCTCTGGGGTTCGATGTTCTCCTGGGAGAGGGATTTTTCCCTTCCCCCTGACGTAGCTGAATATTTGAGAAGTGATAACAGAAGATGCTGCATTGTCTCAAGGCTCAAACAGGAACTACAGTACAGATTTTTTTAAGCTAGATTTGCTTTACTCCATTGTTCCTTTAGATGTGTATATTTGTATACCTGAAAGTGGGCAGATGGCAGCAAAACCATTCCTTTTGGAGGACCCCAACTCCTTTCCCACATTTCTTCCTGACCCATGTATGGAAGAATGAATATCCTGTAATATCCTAAAAAAAAAAAACTAACATCCTGTAATACATGCACTTAATGTTCTTCCAGTGCAATCCTATCCAACACACCACCGGTGTAACCAGCGGGGGAAGGCAGGGCAGGAGGCTTTGGAGGGGAGGGGAGATTTAAATCCCATTTGAATCCCCCTTTGGAGGGGATTTGAATCCCCTTTCCATTCTGGGGCCTCCCGTTCTCGCTGCACCGGTGGTTACACCGGTGGTGTAAATTGGATAGGATTATGCTATTCGACTTATAATTCCAGTTATTCGAAAACAAGTGCTAAAAGATCCTAATAGGCAATTTAATTTTGAAGAAACAACCTTATATTTGAACACTTTAGTTTTTGTTTTAAGCCTGATGCCAGTTTTGGGAACCAAGGAATTAAACCACCAGAATTGTTTTTGCCAGAAAGATAGGAGAAATGTTAAATTAAAAGCTATGTGCTAGTAAAATGTTACTAATAAACTCTAAGGCCATCTGTTTAGTGCTGAAAAAAATGCATCTCTCTGTCTTCCTGTCAGATCATTAAGGACTGGGGTATATAGAATAGGAATTCCACCATAATAAGAACCCCAGACATATAAAAGAGGCTGAACAATTATAATTTATGCCAAAGACAACAACTGTTAGTTTAAGCAAAAGTATGGCGAGAGCACACTTCACTTCATGCTAGGGCCAGATGTGAGACCCAGAAACTTTGGAGCGGGTAGGGAACAAAATACTGTAATCTCAGCACACACCCAATCATGAGCTGCTCTTTGCCTGGGCTGTGGTTTGCCACCTGCTGTTTGCCTCACAAAAAATGTGTGCGCCTGAGCTCAATTATCAGCCGTATAGTTACCATCAGATTATATATTCTGTTGCTAGTTTGCCTGATCCTAAGGACTGAAGGTAGGTTACAAATTGAAGAATTCAGAGGCAAAATTTAATTTACATACATTATATAACATGACTAAACAACTTTCAAATGTTGGAACCTCCAGAAATTTCCTACATGTCATGTAGTGAGTGCTGGTCTAAGTGCCTCCCACCACATACATGGCATTGACATAACACATGATGACAGCATTTGTGAATACTTCTGTACAGATGGTACACCCATTCACCATGATCTTCCATCTAAAAAAGAATTAGGCATATCACATATACAGATAGAATGTACTCACCGATGTCACATGGACATCCTCTGACTTTGCTATCTAAAAGATATGAGGTAGCTGAGCTGGGGTAGAAAATGCTTTGCTGACAACAGGATGACTCAGTAACCCACTGGAAATTTCCTTATATAAAATTTTTCCTTATATGGAAATAATATATGGCAATTTCATTATATTAAAAAAAAATAGATATGTGATTAATGCCCTGTATTTCCCCCCCATTTTTTTGGCCTATTTTTCCTTATTTTTTGACCCTTCTAATTTCCCAGGTGCAGGTTCAGCAGTCTAAAGCCCAACCCACACCGCACGAGCTCCGGCGCGTCCCAGACGCATGCGGAGCTCGCGGAGCTGTCTGGCCTCCCATTTTGAGAGTTCGCAAGCTGAACGCAGGAGACCTATAAAATTATAAATTTTTTACGCAGGAGACCTATAAAATTATAAAATTGAGACTTATAAAATTATCCATGGGATGGAGAGAGTGGATAGAGGGAAATTCTTTTCCCTCTCGCACAACACCAGAACCAGGGGACACACACTAAAATTGAGTGGAGGGAGAGTTAGAACAGACAAAAGAAAATATTTCTTTACCCAGCGTGTGATTCATCTGTGGAACTCCTTGCCACAGGATGTGGTGATGGCACCTGGCCTAGATGCCTTTAAAAGGGGTTTGGACAAATTCATGGAGGAAAAGACCATCACAGGTTACAAGCCATAAGCAACCTCCTGGTTTTTAGAAGTGGGTTTTCTCTGTGCCAGGTGCAAGGGAGTGGCGACTGGACACAGGTATCTTGTTGTCTCGTGTGCTCCCTGGGGCATCTGGTGGGGCCACTGTGTGACACAGGAAGCTGGACTGGATGGGCTTTTGGCCTGATCCAGCAGGGCTCTTCTTATGTTCTTATGTTCTTATGACCTGCGCTCTCCTGAGTTCAGGCGCGATCTCAAATGACTCCGCTCAAGATTTTGAGGGGACGGGGACGCGGAGCTAGGAGGTGGGACGCAGAGCTAGTTTGGTCACCAATGGGATGAGAGGGGGTTTCAGTCAATTGGAGCGCCAAACATAATTGACTTATGTTTGAGCCAATCAGCGATTAGAAGGCGGGACAACAGGAGGGACTATTTGCGGGAAGACACTTGTATAGACAAGGTCAGCGCTTGGAGGCGAGTGTCCAGGCACCTACGCTCGCTCACCTCCGCGCCAGATCTCGTGCGGTGTGGGTCAGGCTTAAGAGCTGCTGGAACATCCCCCTACAGCAGCCTTTTTCTTTTGTTGAAATGCTGTTATCACCCAGCCATGTGCATTTCTGGATTCAGAGACATTTTTCATGTCTGGAGTAGGGAACCATCCTGCAGAGTGATTAATTGGATAGCCAAACCTCTCTACCTAGGTAAAGAGGTGGGATAGAGCAGCTAGATGATCTCCAATCCTCCAATCAGGTAAAGGTATGACATCATCAATCCTAAGTTACTTAAGATCAAGCACAAGGCTGCACTGTGTGTGTTCTGCCAGGTCTGTTGTGAAATGTACGGCCCAATCCTATTGGGCATCACCACCAGTGGAACATGCATTCTGCTGGCGGTGACTGCCGAAAAATGGCCATAAATTGCCCTCTGGCAGTGTGCTGAATAGCGTGCTGGGTGATAACAGCATGACCAATGTTGAGATATTAAACAGCTAGAATGGGCTTCCTCCTCCCTGCAACAGCATTCTGTGGACATGGGGGAAATCCAAAATGACAATCGATGCACAGAAACTCTCTCTGCACATGGATCACCCCTGCTGAAATAGAGCAAATCAATTTTTGAGCAATAAATAAGCTCTTGACATTACCGTGCTTTTGAATAGGTCCAATTCATTTCATGGGGGCTCTCAAAGGAGAAATTCCCTAGAGGATTCTACCAACCACAGGTCTTCAGTCTTCAATGTGAAAGTTTAACTTCATGAGAGATTATTGACAGTTTTTAAAAGGTGGTTTATTTTCATACATAACACTAAAAATGCATTTTCCTTTTTCTGCATCTGTAATCCAAATAAAATCTACACAGTTTGAATGTATATTTGCCGTAACAAATCTCTGTCAATCGAAAGCTTTCATGGCCAGCAATGATTTCTAGCGATTTGGGTGTTACGGGTAAAACAGCCATGTAAAAGGAAAAAAATCAGCCAGAATAAAAACAAAAATCAATTCTGCTTGCGTCTTCCATTGCTGGGGTTCGCAAAGCAGACAGATAATTTATTAAAATTCACAGCCCAGTAGTCTCACTCCAACGTTTCGTTTCCTTCTTGCCTGAAACCTTATCAAGGAAACAATCTAAAAGATTGGTAGATGTTACACAGTGAAGAGGCACTCCGTTTCCTTTATCCTGAAAAGCACGGGAACAAAGCAGATGAATGCCACGTAAACGGAAATGATTAATTAGCAGCACAGGAGTTCAATGCAAGGCTACCATGGAGTAAGGTTCAGTCAAAACTTAGTACTTCAGTGCAGGGGTCATCTCAGGACAATCTCCATGTTCATAACTGCAGCCTGTTCTTTCTTTCTATCATGCTGTTGTCTTTGCCCATCATTGGATTTGCGTAATATCGGAAACCAGGTCTTATTTATGAAACTCAGGTCCTGTTGTCTATTAATCAGACTGGAGGCAGATTTTTTACTAATTTCAATTGCCTCCAAATTGCGTAAGATGCCAACTTTATTTTCTATTTGCAGACAGCTGGTGTCCTCAAATCGAATTGTGTGACCTGTGCTCAATGCATGCTCAGAACATCCAGAGCTGTCCTCCATAGCTGAGCATGCATTGAGCAATAAATTATCTGTCTGCTTTGCGAACCCCAGCAACGGAAGACGCAAGCAGAATTGATTTTTGTTTTTATTCTGGCTGATTGTTTCCCTTTTACATGGCTGTTTTACCCGTAACACCCAAATCGCTAGAAATCTCTGTCACTTTTTATTCTGCTTCGACAACACTGTTCATACTGTATGACAACATGTTCATACACAAAATAGTGTGAGAGAGCTTAAAGATTTTCCTTTGTCATGGTGATAATGCTCTAAGGCTGTGATTCTAAGCACACTCACTTCACAATAAGTCTCATTTATCTCAGTGGAACTTACTCCTGAGAAAAGGCGTGCTCAGTTGGGCCAGACGTCTCACAGCCAGGTGTCGGATATTGCTGTCAGTATATTGTTGAGAATCTGAACAGTGTCTTAGAAAAATGGATCATGAGCACTATAGTACAAATGATACTAGTCTACTTTTGGGTCCATCTTTATACATTTCTAATTTATAACCTTGTACTTCAATGAGATAGTGGAAGATAGTGGAGGAAGATAGTGGAGGACAGGAAGGCCTGGCGGGATATGGTTCATGGGATCACGAAGGGTCGGACACGACTTAACGACTGAACAACAACAACAACTTCAATGAGAATTATGCCTATGCCAATAAACAGACATAATAAACACAGTTCATATACTGGCTATAAAACGGAGACAATTAAGGTGAGACCAGTGGCGCACACATTTATGCCAAAAGTTGTGCAATACTAGTGTTTATAATTCTGCACTGCCTCTGATGTGGTAACGTCTTGCTACCACACTCCATCCTCTTGCACAGGTGTAAAGCCTTGTTTCCTAACCGGCTGTACAATCCCAGCACAGGGTTGATTTCAACAAGACTGAAACCAGTTTAAAAAAAAAATAGCCAGGCTCCGGATCGGACTTTAAAATGCATTATGTCTGGAAGTAATGTGGCAGACAGTGTAAATTAGCCATTAGCCAACAATGCGGTTTCATCTCTGGAAGTTATGCTGGGGAAAAGCGGTTCCTGGAATAATAGCTATGCAGCTGGCAGAGATCACTGGAACTGAATGCACCTAGTAAGCTTCTGTTCATCCCTTCTGTTTACAGATTAAAAAATAAGCATAACAGGAATTCATATTTCTTCTGTATGTGGCACAGCCTTATCTGTATATTAATATAATTCAGCCATTATAACCAAGGGAAGCCTCCATAAACAGAAGCAGTATTAACAATGTTCCCTCTAATTGTTTTCCCTACCATGCGGAACAGTGAACGACCTGAGCAGCAGTATTTGTTGTTGTTGTTCAGTCGTTAAGTCGTGTCCGACCCTTCGTGATCCCATGAACCATATCCCGCCAGGCCTTCCTGTCCTCCACTTTCTTCCTGAGTTCGCTCATTTTCATGTTCGTTGCATCGGTGATGCTGTCTAACCATCTCATCCTTTGCCTTCCTCTTCTCCTTTTGCCTTCAATCTTTCCCAGCATCAGAGTCTTCTCCAGAGAGTGTCTTATTGCTGTGTGTGTGTTTTTAAAGAGATCCTGGCATTATTATGTTTTTAACGTGGGAAAAGTGCTTTTTGGGGGGTGGGGGGAGTTGGGAGAGGGACTTGGTGAGTTTTATACATGTTATTTACGTGGGA
Source organism: Plestiodon gilberti rubricaudatus (assembly GCA_026170595.1). NCBI lineage: Eukaryota > Metazoa > Chordata > Lepidosauria > Squamata > Scincidae > Plestiodon > Plestiodon gilberti. The sequence goes on along the minus strand of JANXHW010000002.1, from coordinate 16,427,796 downwards.
AAGTGCTTTTTGGGGGTGGGGGGGAGTTGGGAGAGGGATTTGTGTTTTTTTTTTAGAGATCCTGGCATTTTTATGCCTTTTGTGCATGTGTCTTATTGCTGTGTGTGTGTTTTTAAAGAGATCCTGGCATTATTATGTTTTTAACGTGGGATAAGTGCTTTTTTTGGGGTGGGGGGGAGTTGGGAGAGGGATTTGTGTTTTTTTAAGAGATCCTGGACACGCCCCCTGTGATGTCACTTCCTGAGGAAGTGACATCACGGTTCCTGGACACGGCCCCTGTGATGTCACTTCCTGAGGAAGTGACATCACGGTTCCTGGACACGCCCCCCGTGCGGCCCCGGAGAAGTTTGGCCTATTCATTTTGGCCCCCGCCTACTTCCAAGTTGTGCACCCCTGGTCTAGAGTGTTGTGTGCATGCAGTTGGGGGGGATTCTTTGTGAATTTGTGCTTATACAGTATTTGCAAAATCACAGCCTCTGTTGGTGAAAAAGATTTGCCCGCACACAGGCCTACTTAATTTCTCACTGTCCCCCACATTTCTGCTCTCATAAAATGGGATGTCTATGATTCAACTCTTTTAAAAGTTATTTTGGCGTGCCATGCACATTGTGAATGTGTGTGGCACGTATCTCGGTCTGCTTAATGCAGACTACCTTTCTGCAGAAATAACATCTCCCAAAAACTGGTTCTACATGGGCAGGAGTTTCCAATCCTTGCAACAATGAGTCCCATTGCATGTATGGGGACTTACTCCCAAGTAAGCATGCACAGGATTGCAATAGAAAGGGACTTGTGTGCATGGTCATGTTTTGCACGTGATTATGTTTTGCTCCTTGGGTATGCATTGAGAGCAAATTTCTGCCTTAAGCCTAGGTCTTAAGCCTACTTTTGAAGGAGAGGCATCTGGTGGGGCCACTGTGTGATACAGGAAGCTGGACTAGATGGGCTTTTGGCCTGATCCAGCAGGGCTCTTCTTATGTTCTTATGTTCTTCTTAGAGTCCTCTCTTCGCATTAGGTGGCCAAAATATTTGAGCTTCAGCCTCAGTACCTGTCCTTCCAGGGAACAGTCAGGGTTGATTTCATTTAGGATTGACTGATTTGATCTCATAGCAGTCCAAGGGACTCTCAGGAGTCTTCTCCAGCACCACAGTTCAAAAGCATCTATATACAACCACTGTAATCTTAAAATGGGCAATGGCCAGACTGACCACTAGGTAGTGAGGTAGTACTGCTCATGCATCACAACTGAAGCCCGAGCTACATTGTCCACGGCTGCGTCAGCGGCTGCGTTCCGTGTCCCGCCCCCAGGTCAAACAAAGGTTCTGATTGGCCGGACGTAGCGCGAACGCGGCAAAAGTCGAGCCGGGCTTTGTTTGACCTGGGGGCGGGACACGGAACGCAGCCGACGACGCAGCCGTGGACAATGTAGCCCAGGCTTAAGGCAGTCGGGTGACATGTTTATCAGGCATGATGAAGAACTATAATTAGTATGCAGTTAGCTTATCTTAATGAAACATTAACAGAACTCTGTGAATAGCCCCTACTCCCAGTCTCTAGATCAGGGTGGTCCTACTTACCAGAGCAGGCAGGCCGCATGGAACCGGAAGTGGCGACGAACCCGGAAGTACGTCTCCGCCACGTCCGGTGAGCCTCTAAATAGAGGTAAGGAGGTCGGAGCAGGCGGAAGGGCTTTGCCAAGTGCAGAAAAAGCTCTGCCCGTTGCTCCAAGCCTCCTGCCGCTGCTTGGAGGCTTGTCACAGCATGCCCCGCGCTCCCGCTGACGATCCACACCTTTCCAACCGTCAGCATGCTGCCGCAACCTCTCCTGAGGCTGCCAGCCTGACCCGCTCTCATATTTACTCAGAAGTCCCATTGTATTCAGTGGAGCCGAATGTCCAGGAAAGTGTGCATAGAATTGCACACTAAGTACAGTTAGAGATGGAGGAACATTGTGAACTATAAGGAAGAGATCAGGTACCCAACACTGGGGGAGGATACTGTGTGTTCCCATGTATTGCAGAGATCTGTCAGTCCCTAAATTTCTTTCTTCATGTGAGGAGAGACCAACCCAGTGAGCCATTAGAGACGGTACTGTAACTCTGCTGTCTCTAGCTACCTTGAAGTTCAGTGTAACCAAGAAAAAAAAAAGTGCCAAGCCATCGCAGAGAATAAGTATGGTTTGAGTGCTCAGTGGTAAATCCCAGTGATGCATGCCAAAGAGTTTGATACAGAATATAGGATATGAGACAGCTCAAGTATTCTTGGAGATGCATCGAGAAAAATATATATATATAATTTACCACACATGTAGCCTTTGTAAGTCCCTACCCCCATATATCATTCAAAACCAACATGACTTGAAAGCCAAGATCTACATTGTTCTCCGCACTGATTTATATTGTGGTTAAAATGGAGAAAGAGTGCCTACATTTTCATACAATATGATGTATTCACATAAGCTCCGCTTTCTTTTCTTTCTAGGTAAGTTCAAAGCAAGATGTTTTCTGAGCTGCCTGAGGAACATAACTGAAATATAGCACAACTTGTGTTTAGAAATATTTTTTATCAAGATGAACAACTTAACAGGCCAAGAGAAATGACAAACACTTGCTCTTTATACCTCCAATCAACAATTAAGCCACTTCAGTAGAAGGTAGCATTTCAAACTTTGTTTTCAGATAAGGCTTCTATGCCTGGTATGATGAGAGGCAAAAAGAACAAGGCTCTATAACAGAAGAGGAGACTTTTAGCAAATGCAGCTTTTGTCACTTTGGCATGAAAAAAAACTGCAACTGCCAAAATTCCCTCTTCTACACAGCTTTTCAAAGTACAGGAATCCTGCTCTCTCTGTGTCCAGTCACCCCATCTGTGTCTTTGATGTTCAAAACATTAGCAGGTAAAGCTTTTCCTGGGACAGAGATGAAAGTTCTGTAAAGATTTTCACTTGAAAAAAATTTCTTTCTATCAGGCAGTTCTTAAAGGCACAAGGTTCATTCATCCCCACTGGCAGCCCCAGTTCTTCTGGGATCAATTCTGTCTAGAACGTCCCAAATATTGGGGAGAAAGGCAGGATATAGTTATTTAAAATAAATATATAAGTAAATAAATTCACAGTAACCTGTCTACTGCAACTGTGTTTAGATACAGAGCTATTATTTAGCAGCAAATATGAATTTCTAAACAGGCTTGAAAGAACACAGAAAAGTCATAAGCAGGACATTAAAAAGATAAGAAAGCCGAAAGAGCAGGTTTTTGTGGGCCTTGGACAATGACCTTAAAATTCATCACTCTTTAAGAAAAAAATGTGTAGATATAAACATACAAAAATTAATGTAAGACAGAAAGACACTGAACAATGTAAACATTCTTTAAAAAACTCATCTTCACAGTGACAGGAATATGCAAAAAACCTTATAATTTAAGATCTTAAATTTATAATTTATTTCCAATCTGATTATAGATTTGGAACAGTGAACAATAAATCAATCCAAAGTATAAGTAAATCAAGCATCACAGTGCTGGTAAGCTCATTTAACAAATCCTGTATCTTAAATGGAATATGCATATTTATATGCCTGTACGGTTATGACTTGACTGCTGTGCTATGAAAAAGCACTTGGAAAAGAGTGAAGAGAAAAATACCTAAAAGGATCCTTTTTCTTTCACAATTTTCTTCATTTGTTCCACTGGAGGAGTAAAGGAAAGATCGGTATAACCGACACAGAGGTTATATTGATCCCAAAAGATGTTTGAGCAGCTATGGCCACCCACCCAGAAGTTCAATGTTTTTGTGCTGACTCATAGACTTCATAATTCCTATATAAAATAATCCTTACATCTTGCCCTATCATATGACTGACAGCCCATTCCAACCCAACTCCTCTCCAAGTCAGGCATAAGTGTGGCCTAAGTGCAGCCTAAGTTAGGCAGAAGTTATGCCTGAGGTAGGTCAGAGTTATGCCTGAGTTAGGCAGGCTGCAGTTTCTGTGGCCCAGCACCACCCCAGGATCCAGGCAACACTTACCTCCCAGGCAGGCAGGCTCTTCTCCAGGCTCCGTCTCTGGCTCAGGCATGTGCAGGTCTCTGTCTGCATGTGTCAGCGTCCATCCATGGCAGTTGCCACAGGGTCTGTCGCAGCCCGGTCGCAAAGGGGCTGACCGCAGGCAGGGGGGTTGTGCCAGTCATGTGGTGGGCGCAGGGCAGGTGACAGGTGAGCGAGGTGCCTGAGCCCAGCCACCACAGGGCACCCTGTGCATCAGCCACCTGCTGCAGGGGAGAGTGGCCGTCCCCTCCCTCCTGCAGAAGGCGATGCCACCCCCAAGCCACGTTGAGGCTGCACTGGGGGGTGAGCGGGGGAGGGAAGGGAAGGGGAGGGGGGTGGGAACGTCACACACAAGGGGGTCTCATGAGGACTGGAACTGCCTCTGACATGACTCGCCCGTGCGCTGCCTGAAGCCCTGGGCCTCCAAGGCCGGGCCAATTTCCACAAAGAAGGCATCCCGGCGTTCCTGCTGCCCTGTGCCCCGGCCAAGACCAAGAGATGCCTTGGGCTTGTCTGCTGCGAGCGTGAAGGGCTCACACAGCTCATCACACCCCCAGATGGGGCGACGACGGCGCCTCACGGCAGGCGCTCTGGCAGGGTGGGGGGTGGCCAGCAGCCATCATCAGGGAGTGGGAGGAGAGGCAGACACACAGGCAGGCAGACAGGGGGTGCTGGGGAGGGGCACGGCTGGGTCAGAGACAGACAGACAGACAACAAGGCTGGTGGGAGAGAGATTCCGAGAGAGGGGTCTGCAGAGACCGATAGGGACAGAGGGGGCGCTCCGCAGATGAAGGTGATGCATAAACAGGCGCCTCTTATGCAGACAGACTTTGGGCGGAAGTGGCTGCATTACAGGCAGACCTTCGACGGAAGCGCCTTCATTACGGGCAGACCTTTGACAGAGGCGCCTGCATTACGGGCGGACCTTCGACGGAAGCGCCTGCATTACGGGCAGACCTTCGACGGAGGCGCCTGCATTACGGGCGGACGCCCTGGCTGTCACTGTTTGCCTGCCTGAGAGGCCCCCCTGACTCCCCCCTCTCCTCTGTGCCATAGGGGTCTCGCAGCGCCCCTGCTGGGTTCTCCCAGGGAAGGCCGTGGCAGTCCCTGGATGGGACTCATGTAGGGGCTTCAGTGCTGGGGGCTGTCTCTGTGTGTGGGGCAATGCTTGTGTAAACACTGGGCACATATGTTTCACTGGGGCTCTGCCCAAGGGGCATCTTTATTCTTCTGGAACGTTAGCAGAGATGGCCAGGTGAGGGTGCCAGGGGTAGTCACAGCAGCCAATCTGAAAGCAGCAGCAGCACACCTGCCCCATGGACCTGGACATGCAGGCTCAACCATAGCCTGCTCCATAGAAAGGGGAGGGGCAGCAAGTAGGACAGCCAGGGAGGTGGAGCAGCAGCAGCACCAGCAGCTGAGGAGGGTTGCAGGGCTGGCTCCCTGACCTCTGGCAGCAGCGAGGCAGACGACAGTGGGGCAACCAGACTGCAGGCCCAGGGGTGCTCCCAGGAAGGTAGGTGATAGTGGACGTTCCTGGGGAGACAAAAAACAAGGGGGAGTTACATGTCAGCTGGTATGTGGAAGCAGTCACCATTGACGACAAGCCAGTGTGTCGGTTGCAAAAGCCTACAGGGAGAGAAATAAAACACAGCTGATAGGTGTGACACACATAGCATGGTCTGAGCTGCTTACCTGGGTATAAGGAGAGCATGATCCTGTAAGGGGAAAGGGTCAAAGAGAGAGACAACAACACAACTTGGGGGTCACAACCATGGCAAACCTAGCAATACTGACCTGTCAGTAGACCCTGTGGAGAAAAGGGGGGGGGAACAGCTGGTGTCTACATAAGGCTAACAGTTCCACACTTGTGGCATTGTCTGCTCACATGACTACAGGCAGCAATCAGACACAACAGTGGTAAAGAAGCATGTATCCTATATATCATAGCAGGCAGCTATGAGACAACACATTGGTAAAGAGGCATATCATAGCAGGCTATGCAGGCAGCTATGAGACAACACATTAGTAGAGAGGCATATCATGGCAGGCTATGCAGACAGCTATGAGACAACACATTGGTAAAGAGGCATGTATCCTTCCTATATTTCTAAATGCAAAGAGGCAGCAGTCAGACCACATGTCAGCACAAACCCTGCTCTTACCTGCTGGTGTTGTTGCCTGTGGGGGGGGGGGAAGAGGGGCTGGAAGAAAGACATGGGTTGGCAAACACTTGCATGGAGGCAGCTGCCCAGGCACAGCTGTAAACAGGTTGGCCACAGCCAGAACAGCCCTCTCTGCCCTAGAGGGAGGCAGAGAGGAGAAGAGAGAAGTGGGGTGTTTGTGAATTTTGCCCTCCACCGACAAAGTCCCACTTTGTGGCTGTGAGGGACAGAACCCCACGCCACGTGCTCAGAGAGAGTGACTGGAGGTCTGGGGCTGGGCTTTTGTGGGAATGAGGCTGGGTGGGGCTGGGTGCTGATAGGCTCCCTATCTTAGGCATAACTCTGTCGGTTTCCAGACCTAGCAGGCCCAACTCCGTCCTAACTCTGACCTAGCTCAGGAGTAGGGTGTTAGAAATTTTCAGGAGAGGGCTGGCTTAGGTAAGGTAAAATGGCTCCTATGGGTCTCCTCGAATTTGGGTCCACCTTTTTGGTCGACCTAAATTTTGTGTCAGCATTTGTGTTGGAGGGGGTGTGTCTGTGCTTGCCAGGGTCTGGAATCCAATGTTAATTGGTTGCCGCCCCCGTTACACCCACGGTCCGCCCATGTTCCGCCCACTTTTAGGTCAACTTTAGGTCTGACTTGTGCTGCTTAGCCCTTGGGTTGGAATGGGCTGTTCTTAGTCCGTTGGTCGTAACTTCGACCTAACTTTGACCTAACTTCGCCCTAAATGGTTGCATTCCAGACCTAACTTTGACCTAAATGACTTAGGCTGACTTTAGGTCTGACTTGGGCTGCTTAGCACTTGGGTTGGAATGGGCTGTGAGTGTTCATCTTCTGTGAAAGTTTCTACTTTGGCCAAGGCTGCTCTGGAGACATCATTGGAAGATGAATCACCCCCAAAAAGAACAAATACTTATGAAAGAGACTATAGCAGCTATCTGTAAAAGGCTTTTACTAAAAGCCACTTTACATTACAGCAGAAACAGAAGTTAAAGATTTACAGCACGATCTTATGCATGTCTACTCAAAAGTAAGTCCCATTGTGTTCAACAGGACTTACTCCCAGGAAAGTGTGTATAAGATTGTTGTAGCCCTACAGCCCAATCCTGTCTAGCAGGACACAGCAGCGCAAATAAGGCATCCACTGCATCCTGTGCAGGATGGGGCCGGCGCCAGAGTAAAGGGGCATTCCCCGGCCCTCCCCCTGCGCCATGGTGATCTGCACCATGGCGTAGCGCCAGAGGAGTGGTATAAGCCTCTCCATCAGCACCACTTACTCATCAGGTGCCGCAAACGTGCTTTACGGCACGTTTGCAAAACCCTAGACCAGCGGAGCAACCGCTCCGTCGGTCTAAATCAGGGGAGGGGAACCTCCGGCCCGCGGGCCGGATCCGGACCACGTGGCCATCGGCTCTGGCCCCCGGGGAGATTGCCAGGAGGCCGCCCAACCGGCCCCCGGAGGCTCCGCCGGGTCCGCGCGGAGCCTCCGGAGGCCGGGAGAGGGCCTCCGCACGTCCTCTCGGGCTGCCGGCTCGGCCCGTTCTGAGCAGGCCCTCGTCGGCGATTTTGCACATGCGTACAAGGCCGATGAGGGCAAGCTGCAAGGCCCTCATCGGCCTTGTATGCATGTGCAAAATCGCCGACGAGGGCCTGCTCAGAACAGGCCGAGTCGGCAAGCGGGGAGGAGGGCCTTTGCACATCCTCCCGGGCCGCTGGCTCGGCCCGTTCTGATCAGGCCCTCGTCGGCAATTTTGTACATGTGTACAAGGCCAAGCTGCCCTCATCGGCCTTGTATGCATGTGCAAAATCGCCGACGAGGGCCTGGTCAGAACGGGCCGACCAGCAAGCGAGGAGGACGTGCAGGGGCCCTCTCCCGGCCTCCGGAGGCTTCGGACGGTGAGCGCGGAGCCTCCGGAGGCCAATGGGGGGGCGGGGGCCCTAAATTAAATAATTAATTTAAAAATGGCGGCCGACCTAGCGGCCGGCCCGCAAACAAAATTTAAATATTTAAATGGCCCTCGGCGGGGAAAAGGTTCCCCACCCCTGGTCTAAATGTAGACAGGATTGTGCCGTTAGTCTGTGTTTATTCCTACCTTGTAATGTATGAAGCAGTTACACATCTTTTCTTTCATATACACAGTATCACAGAAATAAGAGAGTCATAAATACTGTACATAACACAGCTATTCACAAGGGGTTTCTGCAAGCCTGTTCCACTTAAATAAAGACATGTCGCCCACTAAATACTCTTTATAGAGATAGGGCTGAGCCAAACCAGGAAGCACGTTTCAAGAACTTCATTTCCTGCAAAGCGAACCTTTACTTTTTCCATTAATAATTGGGGGGCTACTCTGAGATGCAGTGTAGGAGGGGCATTCTTTGAGCACCTGTAATGCCAGTTAGGAGGAGGAACGGCATGATAGGAGACATAAACTCTCCTGCTGCAAGTGAGTGAAGTGCTTTATGGTCCATCAAGGTGCAAACTCTTTGCCTGTAGCTGCTGTTCCAGGCTACAGTGAACGTCATCCTAAAACACAGTCTCCTCGTGCTCCAGCTGAAACACTTGGTCCTTTTGAGTTTCATTCCTCTTCCTCCACAAGCTTTTCTCCCCCTCCTCTCCTTCCACTTGATACCAATACTGTACGCATACCACTTGGAAATCTTCCACATTTCCCTAGATGCTTATGTCTCCCCACTCACGTCCTATTCCCTCTCCTCTCTCCCTCTCTTCCATTTTGTGTGCTTATGCTTCCCTCCTCCTTCCCTGAACCATGAGCTGTCGATCGAAAGGTCGGCAGTTCGAATCCGCGATGGGGTGAGCTCTCGTTGCTTGGCCAGCTCCTGCCAACCTAGCAGTTCCAAAGCATGTTAATGCGAGTAGATAAATAGGTACCGCTTGCGGCAAGGTAAACAGTGCTCCATGTTCCAGCTGCATGCTATGCGCTGCGGCAAGGAGAGTCACGCCGGCCACATGACCACGGAGGCGTCTTCGGACAACGTTGGCTCTTCGGCTTTGAAATGGGGATGAGCACCACACCCTAGAGTCGGGCACGACTGGACTTAATTGTCAGGGGTCACCTTTACCTTTACCTTTTATGTACTGACCAATATCATTTAGGACTTAGCTCTGTATGTGTATTGCATATTTTCTGATTTCTCCCTCTTACCCATTTATCCCTCCAATACATTGTAAAGGATTGCACCTATACCTTGTCTCTCTCCTCTTCAATTCAATGCCAATCCATTGAGAAGTGTCATGAACCACATGTCTCAGCGCACACTCAGTAACAGGTTAGGCTTTGTCCTCCCTTTTTGTGGTTTTCCATATAGAATTTGAGTCTGGACCCAGTGTCTCTTCCCTTTCTAGATGAAATCTAAGAAGTGTTTCTGCCACAATTTCAGCAGTCTATCCGGCATATAAACAGGGAGCATTTGAAACAAGTACAGTGCCACCATCATTTTCAGCAGGGTTTTTCCTTGCCCTGCTCCTACAGCTGTCAGTAAACGCACCAACCAAATGGGAGATGAGGTAGCCAGGGCTCCTCCCTCCCAGTCCTTTTCAGATGCTTTCATCTGCCCTCATCTTCCTCTTGCACCATAGAACATGTCCTGCTTATCATTACAAGTCTACCCACCCAACATCTTTAATAACAGCCTGACACAGAATTTTTTTTTCTATATGTCAGATGGGGGTGAAAGGAATAAGAGCAGAGCCAGAAAAAAATGTGGCAACCCTATTATATATATTATATTATAGATATATTACATATATTATGTGTAAGAGAGTGATTGGAAAAAGGGAACAATGCAATGCATATCTACATCATAAAAACATAGTCTTAACCCTACCAGATTGAGCAATCACACTGAGTATTCAGTCTCCAGCAGTGCCCATTCCTATTGCTTCCAAAGAAAATGAACCCCTTTCCCACCCCCTACATTCTGCATGGCCAACTATGCAAAGTATTAAGTGGGAAAAATAAGCTCCCTCATAAACCTAGTGGAATCTGCTGATGGCCCAAAAACACAAAATTTAGGTTTGTTATATTTTGGCACATAAGAACTAGTAATGCCAACACATACTTAAATGCAACTGTGCTTGTATTAATAGGGGAAGATTGCAAAATGGTTATTTTTTTCCTCTTAATCACAAAGGCCCAACCAGGATTCAAAGGCAATGTGTTAGCAGAGCTTACTATTCAACTAGTCATTTGGTGACAACTGTAGGATTTTATTTTGCTAACAAAGGGAAATTTGTATTTTATTACAGAACAACTATTGTTTTAAATGTTGTGACGAGGGTTCGCCCTGCCATGAAGTGGACTGTTGTGGATGCAGGTTGTGTCTGTTGTGGATGACAGGATGTGAGGGGGCGGCTGATTTGGGATGCATTTAGTTATGAATGCCACATCTCTTAATTGCTGCGAAGTTTTAATTACTCATTATATATTTTTTAATTTTTCATAGTAAAATGGGGCTATTTCATCTCTCACTTCCTTCAATCTATATCCTCTTTTACTTGCTTTAGGGCGCAATCCTAATGTAAGGATTGGGCGGGCGGCTGAGGCCACCCGCCGGATCCTGATCGCCGCCGTGGGCAGGCACCCCGCAGTGGAAAGTCTACTTGGGGAAGGGGATGCGAGTCGTACCCTTCCCCGGGTGTAACTGTAGCTGGGGCTGATCGGCCTCCTCTGAATTCCACCAGTTGTTTTGCTGGTGGAAGTCGGAGGAGGCTTTGTAATGGTTTAGCCGATCAGCGGGGGTCAGGATATAGCCGAGGCCGATCTCCTCCCCCTCCCCAATCAGCTGGGCCTATCGGCCGGCCTTCCCTGCTATTGAGTCGTCACAAAAGTGCTTTACAGCACTTTTGCAACGGCTTAGGGCGGCAGATTGGGCTGCCTGATTCCTACATACACCCGTCTATGAACTCTGACACAAGCTGCTAGTCCCTATATCCTATTACAACTAAGCCTAAGTATGTGTACAAGAAATAATCATATATTCTCCCTCTATTTATCCCCTCCTCTTCCTCTGTTGTTTCCCTTGAGAGCCACTCAATGTGAGCCACTCAATGCAGTGTCCTGTCCTCTCATCTCTTGTAAAGCACCATGTACAGTCAATCCCCACTACCCGCGGGGATTAGGTTCCTGGAAACCTCTGCTGTTGTGAATTTGTAGATACCAAGCGGCGATCTAAAGGTCAGGGATGCCTGCGGCCCTCCTCACACCATCCAGTGAGCTGCAGAACCCCGGTTAATTGCAAAAAAAAATCATGTTTTCCCCGGCAGCCACGATCCCTGGGATCGCTGCCGCTGCTGTCCCCACCCCCACAAATACTCAGAGCTCCCTGCCTCGCGGGGATTGAGAATCCTGGGCAGTTAAGTAATTATGGCTTTAAATAGCACTGATCTCTTACAAAGATGGAGGTAGCTACAAGTAAAAAATAGTAGGAGGTATCTTAATTGTTAATAAGCTTACAATAAATTGGTGAATTTCTGTCTTCTGTCTTCTGATCAGCTGTGGCTTGCTGCTCAATTTAACAATCCCCAAATGGAGTTCCTTTCATTAATTTCATAATTGTGCTAAATAATTTTTACTCTGTGCTGGTAGAATTCAACCAATTTGTAATTTCTTCTTTCTTTCACAGTATATAGTCAGAGATACAACAGTACATAAATAAATTTCCAGGAGCAAGAAAAATAAAGCCAGTCAGTGGTTCAGAGGCCAAAATTTCTCATAAAATAGAGAACAAACAGGTGGAGTTCCTTTGTTTTCATTTTATTTGAACGTTCTGTCTAAATTTAGCAACAGTTGTGAGAAACACTCTTGAGGTTAGATTCCAAGAGGAAACAGCTCAAAACATGAACTTGCTGAGATCATAAGAAAAAGCAAATGCTACAAATGGTTTCATTCTACGTGTTAAATATTTTCTTTGCTAGTATCAATCTTCCTATGGTAAATCCAGATGCAGCTTTTTATATAAAGCTTTCATTCAAAGGAAACATTTTCCAGAAATCCCAGCTGTCTATTCATATCAGGACTATTAGTAAATTCTGATGATGATACTTTTATTTGCTTCTGGTGATGATTAGTCTGCTCAGAGCTTGCCAACAGCATTTCTGTCTAAGAGACAACCAGGAACAAGGGGTGAGGTTAAGGCTTCTCCACTTCATACTACTAGTGACCCTGAAGTCAGTCACAAAACATAAGAACATAAGCCCTGCTGGATCAAGCCAAAGGCCCATCTAGTCCAGCTTCCTATATCTCAAGGTGGCCCACCAGATGCCTCAGGAAGCACTCAGGATAAGAAGATACAGCATATCCTGTTGCCACTCCCTTGCATCTGGCATTTAGAGACCAAAACCCAGAGGTTTCATGTAGTCCTCATGGCTTGCAACTTGTCTGGAGTTTCCCTCCATAAATCTGTCCAATTCCCTTTTAAAGATATCTAGGCCAGGTAAAAAAGAGTGGGGTTCTGCACCCCACCCACATAAATAATGTTAATGTTTTATTAACGTTAATGATTATTAAATTAATGATTTATTAACATTATGAACATTAATGATAATGTTTTGTTTTTTTGAAGTTGTAAGCCGCCTTGGGCACATTGTGGGGGAAAGGGGGCATAAAAGTCTTTTAAATAATAAATAGTCAAATTGATAATAAACACACAAAAGAAGTAATTACCATAAAAACACAACAACTGAACAAGTCAAATTTGAATAAGCAATATTCATTATGGTATTTTAATGAAAAACATATTTCTCCAAAGTTTATATTTTCTTAATGTGCCCCTTTCTCTAGGGTTTAATTTTTTTTTGTTCCTGTCATCAAAACCTTGATTTTAGTAAAAGGGCTATTCACATACAAAGTAAAACCATCATTTTAACTGGATAGAATCCTATGTATACACTCATCTCCTGGAACTAAACACTAATCCCCGCCCCAAAGATATCTTTATCTTCCTTTTAAAATTGGACTGACAGCAGCACTGACGTGAGTAAGGGGTACAAGACTGGAAGGCAACTGTTTGACAGACAAAATTAAATCAATGAACACTGTTTATAAAGTCTTACAGCCCACTGCTGTTTCCTCTAATGACGACAGACCATATGAAGCCTGTTTCCAGCTTGCAAAAGAATGGCATTTGTGGGCACAAGTCCTGTTAAAAAAAACAAAAACAAAAAAACACCCATGCTTTGTACTTATGGTGGTCAGATTGTTCTCCTGCCAAGGAAGTGACATTTGTACAAATGATGCTGTGAACCAAGAGGAAAAATGATATTTTTTAAACCTTTCTTGCCATAATCATTAGAGTTTTTTTAAAAAAGATCTTAAATCTTAAACTTCTGTACTTGCAGAAAAAATACAGAAGACCAGGGCTACAGTCCAGCATACTGTACCATCAGGTTGCTTAACTTCTTAATTTCAATTAGATTTATGGCCCAATCCCATTTGGACAATGCCACAACATCGCCCCAATGATGGTGTGACAACCGCCATATCCTGGAGTTAGCCCAGCAAGGGAAAGGAGGAGGAGGAAGAATGCAGCATGCCCAGGATTCTGCCAGTGCGGTCCAGAAGACACAGCAGGCCACAGCGCCCTGCAACCAAGGCACACGTGCACGACAACCACCCAGCATCAACCAGGCACTGAGCATCTGACAAGCACATGCACAGAGTTGCCTGGCGACCAACCAACACTGGCTGGTCATCATGTATGCACGCCTTGGTTGCAGAGCCATTGTGGTACCACCGCCACACAGGCACCAATGCAAACGACAAACATGTGTGGCGGTTGCTCGGTGACTGACCAATGCTGGACACTCCCTGATCACACAGTACCCTGTACAAGCCCATATGCAGACACCAGCCCCACCGCCATGCCCATAGGCACCACTCCCACAGAAGCGCATTAACAATCACAGGCCAACAAAGCCAGTCAAGCAACGCCACCTGGGAGGATGCCCCATGGGCCCTGATTCTATGCACATACACTTGGAAGCCAGGTCCCTAGAACATCAGCGAGCCTACCCAAGCAGACATGCGCAGGACGCAGCAGTCGGTAGAACCCATGGCTGTGAGCACCAGGGAAGATGCGCAGCTAGCATGGCCCATGGCTCCATGCCCACAGCAAAGCACAACCTACATGTGCACTGCCCCCTGGGCACTATCACACGCAGAGACGTCTTAGGGTGGGGGCAGGGGGCCAGGGCTCCCGGGCGGGGGGCGCTGAGGCTCCTGGGGGGGGCCCTCCTAAGGTTTCTGTTTCTTTTTCGGTTTTTCCGGGGGTTTTTACTGTTTACGGGGGTTCTTCAGTGGAATCTGCCTGTGTGTATGCTTTCTCCCACTTATCTTGTGTATCGCGGAGCCGATTCGGAACTTCCCTTAGCCTCAGCCTTCCATTGCTTCCGCCGACCGGCAGAACTCCGGAAAAGCGCCCAGCAGGGCGCTCCATCGTTCTGCGCTTGCGCAAGTCTTCACAGTTCACGCAGGCGCAGAACGATTGGAAATATCGTCATTGCGCTGTACATCTGTTGAGTTGGCTTGCAGGTAATAACATAATATTCCTTAGAGAATTCACCTATCAGTTGCATTTGCTACCTTTGCACCTCTGTGAATATTCACGAACGAAGTGCTGAGTTTATGTGCAGGTACCTATACAATGCTGGCATTCTACTTTCATAATAAGTAGCAAAAAAAAATATTTGCATTTATTTGCATTTATATCCTATCCTTCACCATATGATCTCTCAAGTGGCTCACAATATTATAAAAAACTATTAAACTATTACATCAAAACTAATAGAGGGCAAATTCATTCGCAAGGAACAGCAATCTTCAGTGAGCCTTTCCTTACATGCAGGACCCATTAGTCAGTTTACTGGCCCAACATGCAGAAAATGGCCAAGTAGGCACCAGTATGAAAGTCCTCTTTGAATTTCCTCACATATTTCAAATACAAGGGGAAAAATGACCAAAAAAGAAAAACATTCTTTCTTATAAACATGACGCTTTCTGCTCTCAAATTAAACTGGAGCCCACTTTTCAAATGTTATGTTTTTAAATCGTCTGTAATAATAATACCTTCCCAGTTTTTCAGAAAAAAGCATACAAAAGATAAAACATAACTAACGTTTGTTTTTGTTTTAACAGGAAAATAATCCAACCTGAGAAATCAACTATTTGACTTGTACAGTTTGCACTGAAATGATGGTTAACATTTTTCAGAAAGGATAGAAGTTGCCTTTGTCTGCAATTACTCCAAAAACTGAAATGAAGAAAAAGATTTCACAGCTAACTAACTGCGTACAGGCATTCAGAAAGAAAGAGAAACAATATTAAAGAAAGGTACCGGTATATGGCCTTTCTGTTAAAGAAGAAACAAGTAATACAGACAGTATCCTTTGTTAGACCCTGTTAATGGTTTACATTTCAAAATACTGTATGTTTCATCCAACATATGATCTGAGATAGTCATAAACATAAAAATTGATAGATCAGGCTAAGATCTAGTTCAGTGGATGCCAACCCACGGCACGCCATGTGCCACATTTTATGTAGATAATCTTGAGGTGAGCGTGCCACTTAAAATAAATAAATCTAAGGTAATGAAAATATTTAAAGCACAGTGACAGCGCAAGAAGAATAAGGCGCAGTGGGGTGCAGAGACCTCCTCTAGTGTCACAGGCTTGGAAAGGTGCGCTGGGGTTGAGAAAGAGAGAGGGGCTTCAACGCTCGGCTCAAGCAGGAACGGCGGTGTGTGCCACTTCAAAAGGCTCGGCGTGCCACTAAGTGGCACCTGCGCCATGGGTTGGCCACCTGTGATCTAGTTCAGCATTCCGTTCCTACAGTCAAATGGTTTTTGACTCTTCCAAGCAGAGCATAAAGACCTGCCCTCTTGTTTGTCCTCAGCACCCACCATGCAGAGGTACTGCATACTGTCTCTAACTGTAGGTGCTCCACTTCTCTACCAGTTACAGACTATGCATTTGTAGAATCCTAAAGCCGGAGCTACACCGCACGCGTCTGGTATCCCGCCCCCAGGTTCAAACAACAGGCTCTGATTGGCTGAACGAAACGTGAATGCGGGGAAAGTGGAGTCTAACAGAGCAATCCTATCCAACTTACACCACTGGTGTAACCTGTGGTGCAGCGAGAATGGGAGGCCCCAGAATGGAAAGGGGATTCAAATCCCCTCCAAAGGGGGATTCAAAGGGGATTTAAATCTCCTCTCCCCTCCAAAGGCTCCTGTCCTGCCCTCCCTTGCTGGTTACACCAGTGGTGTAAGTTGGATAGGATTGTGCTGTAACTAATGTTTCCATTTCTCTAGCTGAAGGGAAGCATTGTTCTCCTCATAAAACTGCCCATACCTTACTAATATAAAGACCTGGAAGAGGTTGGGAAGGTATCATGAAAATCAAGGTAACATTCTTTCCGGTGATCAATCAGGCCCTTACTAGCCACACCCAGTCAAATCCATGAGCAGCATATTGCCCCCACTTGGAAGTGCTGTAGCTCAGTAGTAGAGTAGCCTTTTGCATATACCCTGTTTCCCCGAAAATAAGGCCTCCCCTGAAAATAAGACCTACCGTGTTTTTTGGGAGCCAAAATTAATATAAGACCCGGTCTTATTTTGGGGGGAACAGGGTAGGAAGTCTCAGGGTCAATCGCCTCCAGGTAGGGCAGAGAAACATTCCTTACTGAAACTCTGGGGAGCTGCTGCTAGTCTGTGTTAACAATATTGACCTAGATCGGGGGTTCTCAACCTGTGGTACGGATACCCCTAGGGGTACGTGGACTTCTTGCTGGGGGTACACCAAGCCCTGCCCCTTATCTGCCCCATCAGCAGCTAATTAATTAACATGGATTTAAAATTGTAATTATTTTCAGAGCCCTTCTGTATCTCTGGTTTCTGTATCTCTGAACTAGATGGATGGTGTGATTCAATATAAGGCAGTTTCCTGGGATCCCATTGGCTTCCTTGAGATATTCATTCCTTATTTATGTATTAACAGTCTGGAAGAAATGAAGGAAGAGGCCATACTTAGTGTAAGAATATCTGCTTTGCATGTAGAAGGATCCAGGTTCAATCTCCAGGTAGGGCAGAGAAAAAATCCTATCTAAAACCTTGGAGAGTTGCTGTCAGTCAGTATCAATAATGCTGAGCTAAGTAGACCAATAGTCTGATGGGCAGCACAATCCACCGTAAATATCTCCAGGGCCACCCGCCGGATCTTATCTCCATTCCGGGCCAATTGTGATCGGCCTGGAGGTCTACTCTGGGGAAGGGGACATTCGTCACACTTCTTTACCACTTGTAAAGACCACACTTGTGGCTGGTAGCCTGCATTCAGTTTGGTGGGTCATGAGGTTTGTAGTCACAATGTATACAATTATAAAGCAGTTGCTGTCCTGCCCTCCCCATCACCACCAACTACACAGTCTGCAAACAAAGTGGCAAAAGTGGGGGAGGAATTTGGGCTCAACCCTAGTCTGTACAGTATATATAGCTATTGCTATTTCAAGTGGATATTTCTAATTCTTACCTGTACATTATGGTTTTTAGAATCGTGCACAAAAAGGATAGACTGAAACTGATACAGGATGCATGGAATGCTCTCTTTTTACAAACAAGCCCACCACTGTTATTGCACCTGAAGAAGTCCACAGGCGTGGACGAAATGTTGTGTTTATTTTTACTTGTTTTTATTACAATTTTTCTACATGGCATCTGAACCTGTAAAGCCTATTTCTTTGAACATTGTAGCAGGCCATGAAAGTTTCCGATCTTTACCAAACTAAAAAGGTATTAAAACACAATCAATTCTTCAGTAAAATATGTAGTTATATATATGTTAATACTACAATTAGGAGAACTTCTTCCTACTTACAGATGGCACACAAAGACATGATGGCCATAAACTGAACTGACAGCCCAACAGTCTGTCTGTAGATTTACCTGTCTAGCACTACTGGACCAGGAATCTGATTCCCCAGATAAAAATAGTCACCAAATTGGGTTTTTGGCTGTCTCACTAAAACCAGAAGACAAAAAAAAACCTTTCCCACCTAAACTTAAAAAAACCCATGAAATACAGGGATGCAATTGTTTCCTGAGCATATTGCAAATGGCATACCAATACTTGGGTGGCATGTGCAGATATTACCAGAGTAGAATACTGTACGAGGCTATTTGGGTCAGTTCCCTCCTGCTGTGATGTGTTGCTTAGACATACCATCTTGACTTCTTTAAAGATATAGAACATATCTGGCACTTTAGGTTTATGCTTTTAGATTTGGACTTTGATTGATGCAGAAAAATAACAGGAGCCATTGTGAAGATAACTAATGTGGCTATGTAATCAGAGCAAAGAGAAGAAAATACAAGAGGTAAAGACGGAGGGGGATGCAGTAGGTAGGTACAGAGAGCAAATGTTAGCTACAGCAGGATTTAGTGGTCGCACAGAGCCACTTCCTACCTTACCACAGTAGCAGAACTGCAGCTTTCACATGAGTTTGTGTGGAAAATCCCCAGATTTCGTGCTCTGTCTCAAAACGAATACTTTAGGATCATAAGATCACCACCATTAGTTGACATATGGTCTATTGCAGCGGTTCTCAAAGTTCTCTCCATGAGTAGGGGAAGCTGTAAGTCCTCCATAAGCCTCCCACTCCACAATGGGTCTCCTCGGACCTGTGCCAGCTCTGTGGCTGGTACAAGTCCAAGGAGAACAAAGGGACGGAGAGGCTACGAAAAGAGAGGATAGGTTCCGGTGTGCATCACTGGAGGATCCACCCCCTCCTGCAGCCTCCCTGTCCCCATTCCTTGCCTCTCCCCACCCAGTTTCGCCCAGCCCCGGACAGTGGTGTCGCTCTAGGTGGGGTGGAACGCTACGGAAGGCATGCCGGTGTGTAACGGAGGGTCAGAGCGCGGTGGAACTTAGCATTCCGCCCCACCTAGAGCAACGCCACTGCCCCCGGTGCTGCCTTCTCTGGCGGGCACGGCGAGGTCCAGCAATGCACGCAGAGCGCTGCCCCCTCTTGCAGCAGCACTCCCAAAATGGCCACTGATGACGGAGTGCTGCGTGCTCCATTGGCAGCCATTTTATGACAGCAGAAGGCCCTTCCTCTGTCATAAAGCCCTGTCACCAACAGCCCAATCCAGAATAAGATTGAGCTGTAAGTAAAGGAAACTACATCAGATTTCTGTTTATTATCCATGCTTGCCTTTTTCCTACATGCCATTGCATTCTAACTACTGTCCCTAGGCCCTCCATCACCTTCATCTTTTTTGCACAGACCTGTTTGTAACTACTTTTTATTCCGTCTTGTCCAATAACCCTCTTTTAATAAGCGTTCCTCTTCTTTTGGTCTTTAACCTATGTGGTCTGGTTGATTTGAATGAAACCTTGCCCTTACAATTCTAGTCCCATGTTAGTACATCTGTTTTCGGGTACCCCAGGAATCTGGGCTCATGTCATAAATCTAGGAGGGAGGCTCTCCAAGGCAGCCTCCCTGTCTGGTTTTAGCCTTGGTGATGACAGTGATTATTACCATTTTATTTCAGAATAAGAGTGAGTTGGAGGGGAGGAAAGAGGGCGCCAGGTTCAGGGTTCCCTCCCCTTGACCATCATAGGTTGTTTCTCATGTTATGTAAGAGGGATGCATTATTATATGCTTGTTCCCTACACCAGCGACACTAGCCCTCCATTACATGAGAACCAGTGCAATGTGGTGTGTGCTTAGAGTGTCAGACTGGATTCAAATTCTCACTTATTATCATTAATAATAATATTTATATACTGTATAGCAATTCAATATAAATGTTCACAAAGTGGTTTATACAGCAAACACTCTTAGGGTCAAATTACACATTATGATGAATGTATAATGTGACTCCATGTTTTCTTTTGCTTTTGTAAATAGAGTGGTGAGGGGGTGAAATGAGGCAACACAATGAGCAGTGAGACCTTTAGGACTGTGCCTACAGTGTGGTTCCAATCCCAACCAACACCCCACCCCCACCTCCACCCCGCACACTGTTTTGATTGGGGAAAAAACTTTTTTTTAAGCCACACCACACACACAACTGAAAGTCATGCCACACTCTCCTAAACATGCTCTTAAACATGAGAGGACAAGGATAGACAAAAGTGAAAGATGAGTCTGTGAGATGCAGAGGGGATAAAGAGGAGACTACAGTATGTAACCATTTATTTGTTTGCACTGCAAGTCTTAGGATCAGGTTGTAAAATGGTGCTTGTAACACCATAGTTCTAAGACAGTTTACTTGGGAGTAAGAACCATTCATTTTGACAGATTTTATTTTCCAATAAGTGTGCTTAGGGTTGGTACGTATGGTTAAAGGAGCCAGCACACAAGCACAGAAAAACAGCTAGCAAGATCACTTCTATCCAGAAATAATGTTTATAACAGGAAAATAAAGTGTGTTAACAAAAGTGATAAAGAAATAGGAAAACACAGTACTATAGGCTCAAATCTAGACACATGTTTCAACCAGCATCTCTCGTTTCCCTGTCTTAGAAGAGAAAATTAATCTCAGGTTAGTGCTGACAATTTTTTTTTTTTTGCACCACTACCCAACACAAATAATTAAATTTTGGGTTTTGACTTCAGTTCCACAATCACCAACATTTAGTACACCCAGTTCTAAAAAGATCGTTAGTAATGCCTGGTGACCCACCCAGCACCGGATCAAGGAACAGGAATCAAGATCTGAAGGCTCTGTGTTAATTTCTATTTTAATAACTGAATAACTGGTTTGCAGAGTATGGCATGACACTTTGGCATGACACATGGGCCAGTAAGTATGGCATGATACATGGGCCAGTAAGTTTTTTCAATTTCTTTAAAAAAATAATTTCAGATGAACGGGGATTTTTATGATTAACAAAAGGTCACTTTATTAACAAAAGGTCACTTTCTACAAAAGTGTAGGACAAACATCTGCATTCATATTTATCCTGATTCCAGCACAGAGAGATTTTGCCTCCTGCACATTTTATAGGATGTAGATTTGGCAAACTCAGTTCTGCAACTTAGTTACCACAAAAATTATAGCAAATTAATTAAATATTCACTTATGAAAATCATTATGACCCTCTGGCTCAAGCACTTTATGGGTAGCTGGCAATTCATTCAGGGTTTTTGTAATGGATATAATGTCATTCTCCTCCAGGCTATTAGTATGAATCATGGCACCAACACCAGCAGTTGACCAAAAGCCATGACTATGCTTCCATATGCTACACACTATGTATACGGTTATGCCAATCTAGATCCTAATGTTTTTGAGAAAATGTTCAGTTGTGGACTTCAGCAAGGGAAAAATTACAGCGAGCTTCTTAACATTCATAACTCAGAGTGTTGTGACTTCCAAAATCACCTCCACCTGCTCAGGGCTCCAGATTGTGGGACTGCTCAGGATTGTGGGACCTTTTCGCATGTTCCAATGGTTCCACACTGGGACTAAATTCAAATATTCTGCAGCTGCATGGACCCCAAATCTCAGGGAAGTGATGTTCAGCAGGAATTATACCACTGTGCACAGTGGCATAGCTAGCCACTGTGGTAAGGTAAAGGTATCCCCTGACAATTAAGTCTAGTGATGTCCGACTCTAGGGTGTGGTGCTCATCTCCATTTCAAAGCCAAAGAGCCAGCGTTGTCCAAAGACGCCTCCGTGGTCATGTGGCCGGCATGACTCTCCTTGCCGCAGCGCGTAGCATGCAGCTGGAACACGGAGCGCTGTTTACCTTCCCACAAGCGGTACCTATTTATCTACTCGCATTAACATGCTTTGGAACTGCTAGGTTGGCAGGAGCTGGCCAAGCAACGAGCGCTCACCCTGTCGCGCCACCCGCTGTGCCACCCGCTGGCCAACAGCCACTGTGGTACCAGGGGGCAAAATTCAAAATGTGGTCATGACGTCACTTCCGGGGTTGATGTCACACCCTGCTGTTTGAGTTTTTTTTTAATTAAAAAATTAATAAATGCTATTTTATTAAAAGAAAAGATAATGCTGTTGCCCCCAGCCCGTCACTGCCAGGCTTTTCACCACTGCCAGTCTCCAGCAAAAAAAAAGTGACAAAAGCGCTTTTTTTTGCTGGAGACCCAGCCTGCTTGCCCCCCACCTGCTGCCCTCCCGCCTGCTACCCCCCAACCTGTTGCCCCCTGCCCCACTCACATTTTTTGCTGCCACTGCCTGGGTCTCCAGGAAAAACGCAGAAGCCATTTTTTTCCTGAAGACCCAGGCAGCGGGGGCAAAAAAGGTAGGTTGCTCACCACTGCCCCTTGCCCCCCATCTGCTGCCCTCCTCCTGTGTACTGCCACCAGCCCAGCCTCTCGCCCCCCTTCCCACTCACTTTTGCTGCCACCACCTGGGCCTTCAGGAAAAAAAAACGCAGAAGCCGTGTGTGTTTTCAGAGACTCAGGCAGCAGCGGCGAAAACGGTAGGTCACTCGCTACCCCGCGCCTGCTGCCTCCCTCCCGGCCCAGCCCCCCTCATTGACCTTGCCATTGCTTTTTTCGCCGTGGCAGCCTGGATCTCCAGCAAACAAATGTGGCAAAGCCGAGTTTGTTTGCTGGAGACCCAGGTGGCAGCAGCGAAAAAGGTAGGTCACTCACTGGTGTCCCCATGCCCCCTGACTGCTGCCCTCCTGCTTCCTGCTGCCCCCAGCCCAGCCCCTCGTCCCACTCACCTTGCCACTGCGACAGCCTTTTTCACTGCCGCCGCTGCCACCATGTAACCCCACAAGGCCCATTTGGCGTGGCACCTGGGGGCACAGCCCCCAGTCCCCCTTAGCTACGCCAGTGATTGTGCAAAGGTTTAAACAGGGTCTACAGATCTCCAGCCGTTCTGACCTCCCTTTTGAATTCCTTTTCACAAACAGTCAATTCAAGGGCAAACTGTCTCTCTGGGAGGGATTTTTCGTGCAAAAATGGCATAGAGGAATATAAGAAGAGCCCTGTTGGATCAGGCCAAGGGCCCATCTAGTCCAGCTGTATCTCACAGTAGCCTACCAAATGCCTCAAGTAGCACTCAGGACAACAAGATATCTGTATCCTGAGGCCACCCCCTTACATCTGGCATTCAGAGATAGGTTACCTCTAAAACCCAGCAGAAAAGTGTTAACCCACCCCCAAAATGCATATGCCAGATTCCAAGGCTAGATCAGGCCTCACACAACTAATTTCAAAAGATAAAAGACATGGCGACCACTTTTGGTTCACTTCCACATCAAGCCCATTTTCAAAAAAATGGGTTTAACATCAGGTGTAGTTACCCCTCAGTATTCTTGTCTGCAATTACTTTCTCTAATTCTCAAGCCATTTCGGGAAATGTAGAGGGGGAGAAAGAGACAGTAATAGAGTTGCTAATTATTCATCGAGATTAAGACAAGGAAGAATCTTGCATCTTAATAACTGCTTTGCTGCACATGTTCTGTAGATAGGAAGCATTTTCAGCACTGTTGCTGACTGAGCAATGCTAACAAAATTGGCTAAATATAAAACACCCCAACCAACTCTATGTTTCTAGGATTTCAGGGTCCATTGGTTGGTTTTGAATGGATTTGTACTGATCTAATATTAGTTAACTATCAGACTCTGAAACTTGTTACTGGAGATGTTTGTTAAAGAGTGACAATTGTACAAGTTTTCCAAGCACCTCCTCCCAGCCGTTCTAGAACCAGATGCGCCAAATGTAACACTAAAATACACACATTAAAAAAATAACAGATGGTCATTAAAATCCTACACTGTTAAAGTATTTTCCATGCATGCAAAAAAAAAAAAAAGTCATGCTAATCAGGGAAAATATAATTCAACATGAAACATGGTTTGTAACAGCTCACATTAAGTGCCACAGCACATTATGTACTGTTGTATTCTGCCAGTTACGTTGTCTACTTTAGAAGTTTGTCCTGTATGAAATTTACTAGAAAGCAGCGGAGTCAATAGGGAGGAGAAACAAGAGGTTAGAAAAAGGAGAGAAAGAAGAGGAGTAGATGTTGTTCCTTAATAAAGTTCTCAGTAAAAAAAAACTACAAGTGATGGCTCCTATGTGTAACAGAAGTAAGATAAAAAACATACACTTGCCACTGAGACTGATCCCCACCCCATGTGCAACATTTAGAACTACAGGTGTCCCCCACAGGGATACATTCTGAAATCCCCGTCATAAAGTGAAGCCGTCATTAAGCGGGTCTTGCTGTGCTTTGAAGTTTAGCACTGTGCTTAAAGTCCCAGCTTTAAACATCCAAGCTCTTATTTAGCCCATTAGCTGTTTGGCTTTAGATAAGGGCTTTGAAGTTCAGCACTGTGCTTAAAGCCCCAGTGCTGAACTTCCAAGCCCTTATCTAAAGCCAAACAGCTGAAGAGCTGGGGCTTTAAAAAGACAGCGTCCTTTGCTCTTTTTTTACCGGGGACCTTCATCATATATCTGCTGTTAAAAGCCACCGTTCAAAAGCCTCGTCTCTTGCGGCAGCGGCAAAGCCACACTTAAGAACATAAGAAGAGCCCTGCTGGATCAGGCCAAAGGCCCATCTAGTCTAGCATTCCCACAGGAAACTCAGAAAACCGGAACCAGTCTTAAAAAGCAGGAAACAACACCTAGTAAACAGAGACACAACATGTTATGGAAAAACCGCCCTGGGAAACTGAAAGAAGTGACACCAGAATCCAAGTGACCTAAAAGCCAGTCCTTAACCACTACATGTTTAAGTCATGTATGGAACGTTAAGAAGAGCCACACTAGATCAGACCAAGGTCTAACATCCTGTTTCCAACAGCAGCCAGCCAGATTCTTCCAGGAAGCCCAGAGAAGGGTATAATGATAATTGCAGTGGTCCTGCTGCAGATCCTTGGTTACTGCTTAATTCCCTTCATTGTGAAAAATGTTCATTTATTCCTGTTCTCTGCTTCCTTTTTTCCCCACTCTATTTTTATTTTATATAAGGAGAAAGAAAAAAGAAAAAAATTACATAAATGAGATGTTTGCAAAGTTGCATACTGAGAACGGAGATTTTTTTAAAAAAAATTGAAAAAAACACAACCAACAGATTAAAAGTTTAAAAAATGGATCTGCTTCCTGTTTTTAATCAGTTATGAATATATAAAGGGAGCCATCATATTGTGACATGACTGCTAAGTTTATTCATTCTTAATTTGCTCTAGATAGTAGTTGGAGATCAGATTACTTTGGCTATAACTGGCAGACACAGCATAGCTGCAGCCTGGAATATGACACGGAGTCAAGGCATCTCACATTTAATGCAATGGGATTTTACACCTATGTCTCAAGTCTCCTTTGGGTCATGAACTAGCAGCTCCTGCTCCAGTCAGTCAAAGTAGTTTCACTGAATCAATGAGCCTGAAGACCAGTAACCATAGGTTCTCTAGGCCATAGTTTGGGGAGGGTCCATTCTTTGCACATAAGGAACTTGCACACCACTGTGGGATGTACATTGGGGTACAAATGAGACCTGCAACCAAAGGTGGCACTGGATCTTCCCCAGCTGCTAAAAGGAAGGCTCCAGCCAACCTAGAGCAAAAGCCTTTTAGTGCTGTCCCAGTGTCTTGCAAGGGGGTTTGTTTCAGGAGAGGGGAAGGACACCATTTTTCTTTCTTGCTCCCTTGAGGCTTTTGTCTGCTCTGTTACTAACATAGCACTAGACTAGAGGGTCAGGAAATCCTGTTTCTATTCATCAATGGTGACATCAGGGCCGCACCTGACCAATGCCCATCAGAGGGCCTACCAGGCCATGTGAACCCCTGAACCTGCGATATCAGTGGCAGTGACAGCTCCCAACATACCATCAGGAGGTGGGATGGGGGGGGTACTGTCAGGGACCTAGTGCAGGACTTTGCCCAAGAGCCCGCAGCAACCTGGCAACCTTGAGCACCGATTAGACTCAAGCGCCACATTGCCAATTTGCCTCTCCTCATCCATAATTGAGAACTGTGCTCAATACAACTGGATCAATATAGCAAAAAGAGTGTCTACTTCAATTGCTACTTTCTGAAATAATCTAGAACCCATATCTTATTTCTTTCCTCAGGACATCAGTGGTGCCATCTCTAGATGCACGTAGGTTCCCGCCTGGGATTACATTTTTAGGAAGCAGGTCTGGGTGGGGTGAGGGTGGATGTGCCACCTATCAAGACCCAAAGTCATTAGGACTCAGGGGCTCAGAAAAAGGCTGTAACGGGCCAGAGAATCCCACTTTGGAATGGACAGTAAGCAGCTGAAGGCTTACCGAAGTGGTACGTTACTACAAGGAAAACATTGGGTAAATGGGAAGAACTAATATAAAGGAAGAACTGAGGCAATCTTAAGTCTTTTATTTAGGGGACCAAAATACCAAAGAACAGAATAAATGTAAGAAAAAACATCCAGTGAGGAACATAGGCTGAAAAATCTGACTCTTATTCCATAGAGAGGTTTTGAATGTTGCCTCGTTATCTTGGGAAATAAGAGCCTATAGACATTTGGCAAATGTGTGAAGAGATATGTGGCAGAATCTCTCTAAATCTTTCTGAATGCGTAAATGACATGTAAAAGTGAGTTTTTATTGCACTTGGCCCAGTGCCAGAGGTCATAACACATTTCTTCCCTAGTAAATGTCTTTTTCCCCTAACCACAAAGATATATTTCAGACCTACCGAAAACCCATTGGGAATAAGAACTGGGATTTCCCTTTAAACAGAAGGCAATCTCTTCATAACGGACAGCTGGAAAGTTGCCAAGTCTGCAGTACTACTTGCATGATTTTCCTAACTACCTTTTTCAGAGCAAAAGACGCACTGTTTTGCCATCTCACTAAGGTGATCCAAGATAAAAACAGCAAAATCAGCCAGCATCTAATACAGTACAAGAGGACAGGTGAGAAGGTGTATTAGTCTTTGCTTTGATGAAATTCATTCATTAACACTGCTGTTAAGACTCAATGTATACATTAAATTTCCTGTGTTTCAAGTATTTGGAATCCCAGTTCTGTGGAGACTGGCTGGAGTTACTTGCTGAGGATGGAATTTGAAAGGCACCTTGTATATGTTTCAAAGATACCCTAGTAAGTAGAAAAATGCTCTTCATTATGATGTGGTGAGGGGTGTAGAAAAAGGAAAGCCCATCACAGCTTACAAGCCATGATGGGGATAAGCAACCTCCTGGTTGTAGGAGTAGGTTTTCTTTGTGCCAGGTGCAAGGGAGTGGCGACAGGATACAAGTATCTTGTTGTCTTGTGCTCCCTGAGGCATCTGGTGGGGCCACTGTGTGATACAGGAAGCTGGACTAGATGGGCCTTTGGCCTGATCCAGCAGGGCTCTTCTTATGTTCTTATGAAAATTCCATTACAAAGACTTCTGGGAGGATGTAATGTATCAAAGAGAAACATGTTGTGCTTGTCCCACTCTCAGTACTTTCCAGGACATCCATTATCAGTAGGCTTACCATTGTCCCAGAATCGAGCCTGGCTTCGGCCTAGACCAGGCTCGAGCTGCTCCCAAGGGTGCACTGCGGCTGCCCAATGGGGTTCCAGCTTCGGTCGCGTCGTCAACCGGAAGTTCTGGAAGCCGGAAGCCCATTGGACAGCTGCAGTGCACCCTTAGGAAAGGCTCGGGCCCGGTCTAGGCTGAAGCCAGGCTCGATTCCGGTACGATGGTAAGCCTAATTATCAGAGTTTGCTTTCACTGCAATGGTGCTTCCAAGTGCAACACTTTACATTTTCCTACAAGAGTAAATGTCAGCCACAGACTTACAAAAAAGTAAAGAGGTTTACCCAAGGACATGGTTGTGGTGGCAGTTAAATCTGTCCCCTGTCCTTGGTGGAGCCAATATTTTAGACAGAGTAGTTTTTCCCCCACTTCCCACAGCTCAATGGTTACAGCACGTTTACTTAGATGGCTTAGAGCCCAATCTTAAGGGCGTGCTATGCCAGCAGAACACATGTTCCGCTGGCATAGCACGCTTTCTGGCTGTCGCAAACACGACTCCACCAGGGAGTGCGGCCTGGCCACCGCCAGAAACAACGAGTGGCCAGGTTCGCGTGTTCTCTCAGCTGTATCTCTCTCAGCTGTATCTTAGCCCAATTAAGATGATATAAAATGATGCCAAAGACTGCCAACAGAGAAATAAATTGAAAGTCATTCACTTTTGTTGGTGTTGTGTTTTTTTTTTAAATGAGCAAACATTTGAACTCTTGTTTGGGGCTGAATAAATATATAATATGAGCCAAAGTACAAGCAAGCTAAGAAGATCAAAATGTGCCTTTATAAGGTGTGACATTGTAAACTGTCTTTCCTTTGCTGAAAATCCCAAATAGGATTTTTATGTGGCTTGTTATTAAAATGTTTAGTCTGAGTAAGATGAAGGAAGAAGTGACTCTTTGCATGTTCTGAAATTAAGACTGTAAAATAGTTGGATCACTTTTCCCCTTTCATGTATCTTGATATGGTCATGTTGTATTGCAGGGCAAGATGTGATGTTGGGGAGACTGAGTGGATAGATTTTGTATGGGAAGATTCAGAACACAAATGCATATTATACCCCACATTATTTCTCTACTCTAGATGACTTGGCAGCTGAAAGTATGAACACTCTGTTGAAAAGCTTTGCGTGTGAGGGGATAGGAAGGTTCTGACTATGGTGTTAGATCTCTAACAGCCTGTTGACTAGTCATCACCTGATTCTGCAGTTATATCGCATGATGAACATGCATGAATCAACGAGAGATTAGTTTTGATTCAGTCCATTCATCCAACAGATTGTTTTGCTTAGAGCTGGAATGACTTGTACCCCAGGCAGACAGATCCTGTTTTTGTCTTCCCATAGAACATGTGGCTTGCATGACTTGAGATACATGGAGCTATCTGCTGGCTGAAACCTTGATGTCTGGGCCTTGTTTTCTCCTTGCCTGCCTGTGTGAAACACTGATAAAGATTGTGTGGCCTAAACTTTTTCTGCTGTGAGAACAGCAGAACACCCTGACACTCCTGTGGTATTTATGCATGTAGATTTATTTTTAATCCTTTGAATAACAATTGCTCCTGGGTTCAAAACAAGAGTGTAAGGCTATCCCTTTCATGTCCTGCCTGTGAGTAGACATAGACGTTTGGCTGACTGCTGCTGGAAACACGTTGCTGGGTTAACCTTCATCAGATCCACCAAAGCAATTCTTTGATGCAAGACAGAGAGGTTTCCCAACCATGTACATGCTTCTCTCTATATATGCTGCCTTTGTCTGTCAACCATCTATGCATGCAGCTGAATCAAGTGGTATACTTTTTTCTGAACTGCTTATTCACGAATCCAAAGGAAAGCTCTGTTGTGGTAGTTTTCTGTGTTCGGGGAGTTTATTTTTGTCAGGGAGTATTCAAACATAAATACACTTTCAAATAATCACTCAAGGTTCCAATCCAGGAAAAGCTGTTAGAAACTGTATCACACGATGCATGGGTAGATTAGTTTTGAAATCCTACTCTAACAGCGCAGTCCTGTCTAGAATGCAGCAGCGACGCACCTAAATCGGCCGCTGCAGGCTAGGAAGGATTGGGCCCACGCCAGCGGAGCTAGAGCGCTCCTCAGGAAAAAGGGACATTTGTCCCTTTCCCCCGGGTAGAGGCCCAGGAGGTGCGCCGGCAAAATGGCCAGTGCAAATCCGAGAGGCCCGTGTAAGGACCAATACCAGGAAACGGGGGTAGGATTTGGCAGCGTGTGCCCCTGATGATCCCTCCCCCCTCCCAGGTCCGGCAGGCCAACCTGGCCCTCCAGAATGCGCCGTTCTGCCCTCCCCCTGCCCCAACCGGTGGATAACTTACCTTCCCCAGTGGGCGTAGCTCCCGGTCTGGCAGAGAGTGAGCGGTGCCGGCCTCTCCACTGGCGCCACTTACTCGGGTGTCAAAAATGTGCCTTTCGGCACCTTTACGACACCCAGCGCTGGCAGAGCCATCACTCCGCTGGTGGATTTCTACACAGGATTGTGCTGATAAAAAGCAATTGAATCAAAGTACTGTAACAGAACCACAGATCACCCATTGAAAGCTTTGGAGATCAAAATAAAAGAGATCTTAACCTGCCGTCTAAAAGATGCCTTATGGATCTGCCTGGGAGGGGTATACATTCCTCTATGACAAGGTGCCACTGTTGAAAATAACCTTTCCCCAGTCACCACCAGACTAGCCTCTGCAGATGAGGGCACCTGGAGGCGACCCCTTGGTGAAGATCTTAATGATCAGGCAGGGTCACCTTATGCACTCATGAAAACCCCTCCATTTGGAGACTTGCCAAAAGATCTGAGCTGAGGTTCTTCAAGCAATGTTGCAGGACCCTCTTGTCTGGACTGACTTTTTAGCACTATTCAGGGCAGGCCCATCATATCTCCATGTGTTTAAAATCCACATGGGGGGAGCAATTGTGCACTGGCACAAAGCCCTCCAGTGAAACACTCCTAAACCTCCATCCACCTACAACATTTGTCTGCAGCAACAAACACTGTACACAGGAAGAGGTCTTCCTGGTTGCACATGGGAAGGGAAGGTCTGAACAGGGATGCTGTGTCCAGGACTAAGCCACCGCTGCTGAAGAGAATTTACTTTTGTTGGGATTTGATCATTGTTAAATCTTGAAATATTATTGGCTGTGATTTTAGAATTTATTTTTATGATTCTAATCTTATAAAGCTTTTTGCAACCACCTTAGGCCTTTGGGATAGGGTTGGATAGAAATGTAAACAATTACCGTATGTTGCAAATTAACCCAAGATGCTCCTGTATTGGGGCTGGTTATATCTGAAGGTTGAAAAAGTACCTCCAAAGACAATGACCACACACGTCTTTATTTACCTAGTGCTGGTTACCCTTTATGGCTTTATATCCTGAATAACTCTGAAACAGTCAAACTTAAAAGCAGCTGTGTCTTCATTGGTTTAAGTGGAATGCTTTTGTGGTCCACCAGAATCCAAATCTGGTCGTTTTATAACATAATACTAGCTGTATCTGTCTAATCTGGCCATTTGCGGGTCTGCAGCAATACCTGGGTGGTCATTCTAACCCAAATAACATAATCAAATATTTTTTCAGTGGCAAGAGATTCCTGTTTTTTCTTGTGGGCTTATAAACGCTTAGGTTGCTTTCACACATCCGCTGAGAGAACATTCTGTCATCTTCCACAGCCAGCCTAAGAATGGTCAGAAATCTGTTTTTTACATGGAGAGAGGGGTGAATGCAATTTAAATTTTTCATACTCTGGGCGATGACAAAGCAGCTGAACTGTGGATTGCTTCACCACTCAGCCATATCCCAAGTTCTCATCGTTTTATGATCTGGAAACCCTGGCGCCAAGGACCAAACTGTTAGAGACATGAAGCTGCCAGCACTCTGGAGAGCCAAACTAGACACTTGGGGCAAATATGTGTTTCACCTAGAAAGCCTGAAAGTGGAGCTACTTTACATCAAGAGGAGCATTTGGGGGAGGAGAGCAAGATGGACCTGCCTCCCCCCCCCCATGCATCGCACCCTGCAGTTTTAAGGAGGTTTTTTTTCCCCCACCTAGATTGCTTCTGCCATCCAGGAGCCAGACCAGGAAAAAAAAACTGCTGAAAAGCAGCAGAGCACAGCAAAATAAGGTAGAAGAGGGTGTCACTCCCTTCCACCTTATGTTCCTTTTAGTGTAAAAAGTAGGATTCCCTATCTGCCACATTAATAGAAACACCAGGTGTGATGCCATTGTGCTGTGTGTTTCCCTGTCATCCATAAAGTAAAGTGAAGGCAGGAAGATGCTGACATCACATCTTACATTGCTTTATTATTATTATTATTATTATTATTAGACATTATAAGGGAAAGAGAGCAAAAAGACCTGAAACAGCAACAACAGAAAGTGGGACAGGGAATCCTTAACCTTCCCCCCTTGCTTTTCCCCAATTGATCAGGAAACCCCCAGCTTCAATGCCCAGAAGTTGCAGAGGAGAAGCACCAGGAGGGTTAAGCAATCCTCAGCCAATCATCACAATTGCAATGAAACAAAATAACAAGCAAATGGTTGCTCAGGCTGCAAATAGAAAAGGACTAATTAAAGGGTTGGTTGTCACTAGAAGGTGCCAGGAAACAATTAATTAAAGGGCCAATAGCAGGGACAACCCTCAATTACACTTTGCCAGTCCACACTGAACAGGCTGGCAGTGCAATTTTAAGCAGGGGGGAAATGCCACAAATTAGGTTTGAAAATAAGGTCTGTGTTGTACTATATGAATTAATGTATTGTGTAAATGCTATAACTGTGCACTGTCTCCTTAAGGACAGCGTAGCCTCCAGACTCCCCTCTCCCTCAGACTAGAAAAATCCCCGCTGCCATGCAGTCCTGTTTGGAGAGCCTGCCAGACAGTTGTATAACAGTATTCTGTTATAATAAACCTGTTTTGTTGCCACAGGTTGTCTTAATCAAAGTTCAACAGGCAACACAGTGACAGCATAGAAAACATTGGGATGCAAAGGTTTGGCAATGACATCATCTGAATTCTTTGTAAACACCGAGGGTTGTATTCTAAGTACATCTTGCAATAATGGAAAACACTTCTTTCCGTGTTTGCTTTGCTGATCTCTCTATGCCCCTGCAGTCCTCTGCATCTCATCATACAGTTCTCTTCCAGAGGGACCCTCAACCCCCAGGACTCCTTTTTCAGGTGTAGGGGACTGCTGTGCTGGGGGGGGGGGTGTTAGGAAGTCTGCTTGCGCACCTGAAGATACAATTCTGAATGAACAAATAATGTTCATTCTGGAGAAAAACAGGTAGAGTAGAAGCAACTTAAATTGACTGCTGCAGCAAGGGTGTCAAACTTGCTTCATATTTAGGCTTACCAGATTTTCCCAGGTCCAAAGCAGGACACACATCACAAACAAACAAACAAACAAAATAAATTGGGGGGGCGCAAAGTACCCTTTTGCCGCCCGAAGGGGCAGGTGTAAATTTTAATTATTTGTTTTTACCCTAAAATAATTAATTAAATTGACTCGCCTGCCCCTCATCGTGCCCTTCCTCCGCCGCCATTGCCACCGCCCATCGTCGCCACCATCATTGCCGCCTTGCCATTGCCGCCATTTGCCCACCTTGCCCGCCGTTTGCCTTACCTTACCTTGCCTTGCCCACCGTTTGCCTTGCACGCTTGCCGCTGCCGTGCCCCCGCAGCTGCAGCCGCCACTTTTAAAATGAAAAAACTTACCTTTTTCTGGGCGCCATCTTGGATCTTATGAAAACTCGTGAGATCCAAGATGTCAGCACCTAAATCTTGTGAGGCCATGAAGGCATCTTGGATCTCGCGAGATTTCACGAAATCCAACATGGCGGCGCCCGGAAAAAAAGATAAGTTTTTTCATTTTAAAAGCGGCGGAGGCTTCCATCGGTCCAGAACGGTCTGGGACCGATCTGGGACCCGAGCCCAGGTTCTGGGACAGATGGTAAGCCTACATATAGTTAATGAAACTAACTCGTTAATGAAACTCTCATGCTAGGCTAATCATAGCATGAGAGGTGAGTCAGTTGGCTTTGGGAAAGACAATCCTGGAATCCTAGGTTAGAAGCAAGCAGCATTCTTCTCAGTAGCACAAAAACAAGAAGATTATATAAAAAGAATATTTGCCAAAGAGCCAAAATTCATACAAAATACGAAGCTGCTTTATACTGAGTCAGACTATGGGTCAACCTAGGTCAATATGTTCTACACTGTTTGGTAGCATCTCTCCAGAGTTTCAGATTGGGGTCTTTCCCATACCGTCCTGGAAATGGCAGAAACTGAACCTTCTGCATGCAAGCCATGTGCTCTGCCACTGAATTATGGTGTCCCCTCACCAATCAACCTTAAGAGGATGAAAGACAAGGTTCTTTAAGTATAAAACGACCAGCTGCAGAGAAAACTAGAAACCACTTCAAAATACACTAAAGAGTGTAGGGCAGGGGGTCTTGCTCAGTTGGTAGAGCGACCGTCTCATATATGCCTGAGGATCTGAAGGACTGCAGGTCAAGACGGCCGGAAGTGTCTGTGTCTGTCGGAGCGCTGCCAGCACGCCAAGCTGATAAGCTTGCAGAGCCTCTGTGGGGGAGGGAAACTGCAGCTGCACTTGTGTGAGAGTCAGGGTTGCCTGTCAGCTGAAGCGTGGTGAGGCGAATGCCAGAGAGAGACCTGGACTGTGAAAGAAACCATCTAGAATGAAGGGTTCTACGAAAGATTAGAACATATTATTGCATTGTAAAAACCCCTTGGGGTTTAGAAAGCCTGCCCATGTAAAACGCCTTTGAATTAAAGTCGGAGGAGAAATCCGATGACCCAAGAAAAGGCGGTATATAAATACTGGTTTATTGTTTTATTTTTATTTATTATTAAACAGGGAAGGAGAAAATAACCAATTAAAGCTGCAATTCTATACAAACGTATTCGATAGTAAGTTAACTTCTGTGTAAACATGTATAGGATTGCACTGTAAAGAGAATTATATAGCAGCAATAGCACTCTTAGACAATGACACAGTGTTGTGGGTCAGATGTCTCAGCACACTCACTATCACAATCGCTGTGACTGCTGTGCAATCTTGGAAAAAATAGCCTGGATAATAAACACTCCCCAATAAGTGAACAACAACAAAATGTCATCTGATAAAAGCCTTAGCTCTTTTACACCCTGTAGAACAGCAGCTGGACACCACCCTAACACCTCCCCAGTTACAGTAGCCAAAGCATTTAGGAGATGGAATCCACTCCCTGCTCTGATTCTTCTAACCTCCCCAGACTTCAAATAGCTAACACCTCTTTCAACACATTTGAGCCTGTGTTTAAAAGCATATTAAAATCCCTAGAGTTTTTATTCTCTAAGGGCAACTATGAGCAAGGTGACATCATTTCCTCTATCACCAACGAATGTTTTAATACATTAACAAATTTTGGACCAAAAATAAAGTACACTTTTTTTCCAGCCTCTTCAAAGAAATGGGTCTCTGAAAAGTTCCAAATTAGTGCATAAACAAAATCTAGCAAATCAACAAGCTCATTTTGGATAATACAAAATATGTGGCTTTAAAGTCCCAGCAACATTAACACAACCATATTAGTATCTTGGGAAATGGAAGGGTCAGCCAACAATTTTGCACAATCGCTCCTTATTCTACGGTCAGGTGGTTCAGGAGCCTCTCTTTGAAATTCTGCTTGTTAGATCAGGTGTTCCACAGCTGCTTCCTCAACTGTGACTCACAGCGGCAGTAAAACGCCTGTCTCCACAAAGCACACATCTCAAGCCACAGAAGGTTACATCTGTACTACTAGACCTCTCTCCTTAAAATTTACCACTGTTGCTACAACTGATTCCACTCAATTAGGTGCGTCACAACAGCTTAAAAAAAAAAAAAAGCTTCTGACTCTATTACTGACCAGTTATATGAGCTTGAAAACAAGCCATTTATCTTATTATTTCAAAATTGTCTTTAATTTGGGTTATGTGTGTCCAAACGTGTTGAGGCATTCTGGAATTGATAGTATAAGGGTAGAAAGCCCACAAGCCAGCGGGTGGCGCAGTGGGTTAAACCGCTGAACCATAAGCTGTCGATCGAAAGGTCGGCAGTTCGATCCCCGCAACGGGGTGAGCGCTCGTTGCTTGGCTAGCTCCTGCCAACCTAGCAGTTCCAAAGCATGTCAATGTGAGTAGATAAATAGGTATCGCTTGCGGGAAGGTAAACAGCGCTCCGCAGAGTCACGCCGGCCACATGACCACGGAGGCGTCTTCGGACAACGCTAGCTCTTCGGCTTTGAAATGGAGATGAGCACCACACCCTAGAGTCGGACACGACTGGACTTAATTGTCAGGGGATACCTTTACCTTTTTAGAAAGCCCACAGCTTCAGTTAAAATCCATCAGGCAGCATGCTTTGTGCAGCAATATCAAGCTGCCACTGCTGAGAAGCAAAGGAGTAGGGCTCATGCATTTGCCAGCTGTCATCCCTGCCTGGCAACTAGGTTGGAAGCAGGTTTGAGGGTTGCAAGGACTGTGATCCTGCACTTCATGGCTTGCAGAGGCCAGGGCACAAATCCGTGAAATGAGAGTCAGCAGTACAGTACTATCTTGATGCTCGCTTGATGAGCAGGTCCTCCAACTTCAATGCCTCTTTCCTAGCAAGGGCAGATATGAACATAACAAGATGCCTTGAGTTAGAGACCATTGATCAGTATTGTTTACATCATCTGGGAGCAGCAATCCAGGCTTTCAGGTAGGAATCTTTCCCAGCCCTACCTGGAGATGCCACGATCGAAACTTGGACCTTCCAAATGCAAGCCATGTGCTCTATCACTCAGTCACGGCCACAGCCCCAAACCTGTGCTGTGCAAGTTGCATCCTAGAATTCCATGGAACTCAGGAGTCTTCTCACAGTTCTCCCACCCTATGCGCTTCATTGGCCACTCCCTTTCTGCAGTCAAGTGGCCCTCCAAGGCCGAGTTGCCTGGGAGCTCTTCAAAAATTAGGGCTGGTTCCCTAAACAGCGACCTCTAGTGGCCTGCAGTGCCATAACCAAAGATGCCAGTCTACTTCCCTCGGCATGAAGGTGACTTTGATAGGTTGTCAAATCCAATGACACAGAGGTGGAAGTAGGACGGAGCGCGCGGAGCAGCTGCTCCGGGCGGGGGCACAGGGGGCGCAGTCAGCGTTGGGGGGCATATTTACCCGCGCGATGTTTCGGCCCTCCCACCCTCCCTGGAGCTCAAACGGCTCCAAAAAGGTGTCAAAACTGGCGGGGTGTGTGTTCAGAGTCGCGCTGGGTGCAACAACGTCACGTCACTTAGGCCCCGCCCCCTTGGCCCGGGCTCTGGGAGGGCTAGTGGCATTACTGCAATGACAGGGTGCTGCTGGCCATCACTGAAATACTAGCACAGTATAGGAATGGTTTTACTACCTTGAATTGACCTAGTATGTATCTTACACATTTGGAGAAAATGAGGTGCTTATTGTGACTGTGTCTTCTCTGTGTCAGCTCCATAGCAAACTGAAACTCAAGCACAGCACCTTCTAAAATGGGAGGATACCCTGATAATGTAATTGCTTCCAATGACAAAATGGTTAGTATTTTTCAGCATCTCATTCTTCTAGCGGAAAAAGCACTTACAAGTATTTCAACCCAAGCTCCCTAATAAATCAGTACAAGAATAGAGCACTGTGTTCCCAACATTATCAGTTAAAGGCGATAACACAATGTGGAAAAACCTTCCAGAACAGAGTCACAGGCCTTATCACGATTGCTTCCTGATGGGAAGTTGGAATAAACAGAGTCCAAGGCCAATCAAAGACTAGCTTTGGCATTTTTTCCCCTTGTAGGTATCAAAATAGGAAGTAAACAGCTTAGAAACAGTACTGTGAATCGCTTTGAGGAAGTACCATTTCCTTTTGGTGCACTTGCTATATCTGCTTAGCCCTCTTGCTCTTAGACTTTCCCCACCAGCAGCTCAATGAAGTCTCCAGCCACTTATCTTGTAAATGTGATTCTATTTTTTCAGCCTATGACCTAAGACCACCTATATGATCCTTTGGGTTTGTCCTTTTTGTTTTGTTTTGTTTTTAAAGCAGAAGTTTTCTCAGAGAACTAAGAAAGTGTGGTGAGAGTAGCCCATAAAGTAAAAGTGCTTTCAGATATGGCACCAGGAACCCTTCTTGACCAATATATGAGCATGTGTGAATGTTAATGAAGGATGAAAAGCAGAAAAGGCAAATAGAATCATAGTATCATAGAGCTGGAAGAGACCCACAAGGTCATCTAGTTCAACCCCCTGCCTGTAGCAGGAAATCCTCCTAGAGCATCTCCAGCAGGTGTCTGTGTCGAGCCTCTGCTTGAAGATTTCCAGTGAGAGAGAATTCACCACCTCCCTCAGCAATCTGTTCCACTGCTGAACCGTCCTTACCGTCAAGAATGTCTTCCTGATATCCAACTGGAATCTCCTCTCTTGCAGCGGTGTAGCCAAAGGGGGTGGTGCCGCGGTAAGTGCTGCACAACATTACACTGAGATGCAAAGTGGCCCCTCACACTCACAGTTGGAGCCAGAATTGTACACAGTACTCTAGCCCTTGAAAAGAAATGGGAAATGCAAAAACTGTTTTTAAGTATCATGCATGGAAAAACACACACCTTGTGTTTGACATCAGTTGAAAATTTTCTGAGATATTAAGAATAGTCTTGTTTCTTTGTTTTGCATCTTCACAATACGAAGGAATTTGG
This sequence comes from Plestiodon gilberti rubricaudatus, assembly GCA_026170595.1. Taxonomy (NCBI): domain Eukaryota; kingdom Metazoa; phylum Chordata; class Lepidosauria; order Squamata; family Scincidae; genus Plestiodon; species Plestiodon gilberti. The sequence goes on along the minus strand of JANXHW010000002.1, from coordinate 16,389,328 downwards.
AAATACAGTACAGTAGTATTATTGAGGATCATGGAAACTGGAGGATGGTGACCAGCATCTTGACAGTAATGGTAATATACACCATCCAAGATGTTGCAGAGTTTTAGTACAAACCATATACTATTTACAGTTTCTCCTTTAATAGCACACATCAAAATCTAGTGACCTATTCCAGATACAAGAGCTCCTCAACCTTCATTACTCAGATCCGTGTGGGCTTTCCTGTTTATATGTGGATCTGAATTAGTATGATTTTGACAATGCATGTGTGCATTTTTGCACTTACACAGATCTCTGGATTGGGCTGATAGTATCTAATTTCTGCTTAGATGTTCTAAGATGTTCATCTGCGTAGATGTCCACACACACAAATCTTATAACTATTAATAGAATTAAAGTCTTCAAGGGATCATTTTTATAACCCAGTCTAATTCCTTACATGGTACATTCTATATACCGTACTATGATTGCATATTGTAGGATTTACATCAGGGTTCCTATTTTTCACTGATTTGATTTTAGGACAGTTTTCTAATGATATCACTCAGCAGTTCTTAGGCTGAAGACAGGTGTTTATTTCAGTTATCTGTTATTGCTTGCTGCTGTTTGATAGAATTGATGTTTGAGAAGTATATTCCCGAGTGAGTTTTAACCAGGATGCCAGAATAAAATACGGGCAACCCAGTAGAAGTGTGTGTGTGTGCGTGCGTGCGTACACGCGCGTGCATGAATATTTCTTATGAATGCGACTGTACATGGTCCTTACAGTGTTTCAGAGATTCTCTAGATGGGCAGTATATCTCATGGTAATTCCATTCCCAGACATTACCACATCAGACTTCATGAATCCAACCAACAGCCCAATCCTGTCTAGCAGGACATAAGATGCCTGCCACATTCTAACCAGGATTGGGCCTGCCCCAGCGCAGCCGCCCGATGGGGCTACTCAGATGTAAGCTGGCACACATTCAAGAGCCCCATGTGACGGTGGTCAGACCTGGGAAGGGGGATAGGATTCGGAGGAGGCCACCGCTGCCGATCCCTCCCCCTTCCCGGGCATGTCTGACCAATACCACCCCCTGAAACGCCCCATTCTGCCCTCCCCCTGCCCTCTGCTGCCCGGCGGGGACTCACCTCTCTGTGGCGGCGGCGATTTGTCCCAAGGCGCCGGAGGAGCAGCGGAGCAGTTGCTCTGCTGGTTGAAATCTAGATAGGATTGTGCCATAAATCATGTGACTAATCAGAATTTTAAAGGGGGGAAAGCAGTCAAAATCATTTGCAGTCAAGGAACAGAAAATACAGTAGAAGAGGATCTGAGTTCCTTTTGTTTTTAATTTCTACTATTTTGGTGGAGGAGGGTTTTTTTTCCAGCTACTGAGAGGAAAGAATAAAAGCCTTGGTCAAGGCTCAGCCACAATCCAAAGCAGACTCTTGACACATTTTGAAAATGGAAGAACCAATTCTTTGTTTGTCTTGAATACACAAAGACAGTATTTACTTTTGTTTCACAGTCCCAGCCGCATGTGCCAATAACATTTTTTTTAAAAGAGTAAGAGACAGGAATCATTAACAGTCAAAGACTGTGTATATGTGTGTATCCTTTTCTACTCAGAGAGAGACGTCATAACAATTTTATGATGCGGCTAAAGAGAATCCCTGGCTTGTTTTGGTTAGGAAACTGAAATTCCTTGCATAACACAGTGATTAACTAACATGGCGAAAAATTACTCAACACAAACTCTGACCCACATATGTGAGAAACAAGCATTCCACCTTGACACCACAAATTGTTTTGTTTTCTTTTCCACAGCAGACAGCATTAAACACTTAAAATTTCCAAATTAAAGTACCTGACATACAAACGTGGGTTCATACCCATGCTTCGGTTGCTGGGGAGCCCTGGGGCACATATGCGCTGACTTCAAAAGGTAGAGGCAGCTGGTTAAGGGCTTTTGAGGAAGGTCTTATCAAGTGGGCAAGAGGGCATAAGAAGAAAGCATTATAGTGTGTAATACTGGTTATTATTTTTTTCTACAATTGTAAACTGGTTGTTGATTTTTAATCCTGGAATGTTTATAGAAAAACAAAACTTCCATGACACTTGGGTCTCATTTATTCTGTTGCGGACTATTAGAGGTGAGGAGGGAAAAGTGAACGTTCGGTCTGTGAAGAGGATTGCCAGTTGATGAGTAGTAATGCTGTCAGACACAGGGGCAAAAGATGGCTAAAACGCTGGCAACTCTAGCACCAGTCAGCAGTTTCCTTGATATGGAATTTAGTGAAAAGACATTGGGTGGCAGGTACGTGGTGCTGGTTCAACACACTGGCCTTGTGAGGGGGGTTGATATCAACTTCTTATATCTTCCCAGTATTATAGCCATGTAAAAATATATATATTCTATCTTTTCCCTATAATCCAATATGAGATTCCAACAGGTTTCTCCAAATGTAGCATTCAGTATTAGGGAATGAAATTTTGTAAAGCAAATCTGTGTTCTACGCGTTTTTAGCATGTTTTAAACGTAATACCAGTTTTTAACGTTTGACTTTTTACATGGCTACAGAACCCATATACCCTACCTCTTTGAACAAATCTTTACAATCTGTAGCAATCGGAGTCTTAGCCCAGTTAGGTTGAAGTATAGTTTCAAGCCAGTGTAACCCCAATAATTCCAGCAGGGACTAAACAGGGTTCAAGGAACGGCCTTAGCTTTTACTGGGTTGTGTGTGTTAACCTATTGGTGAGGAAATGCATTTCTTTTTTGATGAAGCAGTATAGTGGTTGGAAACTCAGAGAAGCCCTTGCTGCAAACCTGTGAGAAAGCAAAGGAGGCTTGGCAACTGGAGGGTGCAATTTCATGGTTGAGCTCTGCTGCGTACAAACCATACAGCTTTACTCGGCACTGCCTGAGTTCTCCTGAGAGCTGAATAACCATCTTCTTTCATGATTTTTCAAGTTGGCCCATTTGTTTTTGCTCCTGAAGTGTTCAGGAAGGGATGTTCTGCTCCATTTGTTACAAACTAGGTAGGGGGGAAAAAAAGCTTTCAGGATGGAAAATGCCTTTTACATACAGGTAATGGCTGTGCACATTGCTGGAGCTATTGTTCTTTTTTGTTGGTTTGCTTATGTTTAAATTTTACTAATTCACGGCCCAACCAGATGCACCTGCCATAAAGCGCCTTGCGGCAGCGCAGTGAGCCAGTGTGCCAGGGAAAGGGTGGAGCCTTCTCATGCACGTCGGCAAAGTGACGGAGGCCCGCTGAAGCAGGTAAGTCCAGTGGGGTGGTGGTGTTGAACAGGGCAGGGGAGGGTGGAACAGGGAGGAGACGGAGGCAGGGCCCAGGGTGGATCGGGACCAGCAGCGGCACATGCCGAATCTCGGGCCCCTTCCTAGGCCTGATCCACCTGCACCCCCCACTTATCCCTCAGGGAGAAAAGGTCAAGCGTCTGTCATGTTTGACATTATCAAACATCTGGTAAAACGTTTATCTTGCCCCAGCTCAAAACACTGCTCTGAGCAGGAAGTGGAGAAGTGGCTTCATGTTGCAGATTAATCAGTACTGTACTCTGTTCTGCTGAGCCAGCTGGGGTAGGTTGGTGGCCTCTTGATTGTCACAAGGATCACCCAATCAGCATTCTGCACAGTTGGCTTTTCCTGGAAACTGGTTACTCTGAGCTACATTGTCTGAGAAAGAAATTTCTGGTGAAAATGCTGAATGTTGAATCTACAGCAGGCTCACCACTCAAGTTATCTTATCTACATCTGTACATGGCCAAAGTCAGCCATGATGATTCATTTCCTTTATGTATTGATGAATATATTGTTGGACCTACTCCCCATCAAAGCAGAGACTGCTGCACCCTGTAAACACTCCTATAATTATTTATAAAAGGTAAAGGTATCCCTTGACAATTAAGTCCAGTCGTGTCCGACTCTAGGGAGCGGTGCTCATCTCCATTTCAAAGCCGAAGAGCCAGCGCTGTCCGAAGACGTTTCCATGGTCATGTGGCCGGCATGACTCAACACCGAGGCGCATGGAACGCTGTTACCGTCCCGCTGACGCGGTACCTATTAATCTACTTGCAATTTCTTGCTTTCGAACTGCTATGTTGGCAGGAGCCGTCGCACGGATTCGAACTGCCGACCTTTCGATCGACAGCTCATGGTTCAGTGGTTTAACCCACTGCTTGTATATTAAATCAATGTGTTAAAAATAATGTCCTGGACCAGAACATTAACATTATTTTTATATGTTGTTGATTACTAGCTAGTGAATCAGGAATATTCAAACCATGACATAAACCATTGCTGACAACGCTCCTTTTAAAAAAACAAGACGATGACAGACTTTGTGTTTTTCAATTAGAATTCAGCTTGCATCAGTGATAAACTGATAAGAAAACAAATTTCCTTGAGACTTTTGAATAATAATCTCAAACTCATGGTCTGCATTTCACTCCAAAGCTGTAGCCTTGGGCAAAAGGAATCGCTGAGAAAGACCAGCAGGAAAGCCCTCTAAACAAGCATTGATTAAAAGAAAAATTAAAATGGAAGTACTATAGACACTGGTGCCATCTAGCTGCTGAATAAGGAATTGGTTCTGTTAAAGCAGAAAAAGGGGAGAGAGAGATGCAGTATGTCAATTGGATAGATATATATATATTGTAATCAGCTAACAGGGTTTGTGGTGGTGATTGTTGTGAAACCTTTGAGTGGCTGAGCTGCCATATATCACAGAATGTTCATAAATATTCTAATGAAGAAATAATGGTCCAAGTAACTGAATGTTCAGAAACAGTCCATGTCCAGTAGATACGTTCGCAAGTTGTCGTGACAACGTGTCGTGACCAAATTTCAGAGTTAGAAATCAACATATTGCTGGGCAAACGCCGTGGTTTAAAAAGATTTATTAGAATTTACAAGATGTTTAGCAAGCTTTACGTTTCGCCACAGACATTTGTGGCATCCTCAGAAGTAAAACAGCCTCACCGAGAAGCAACCAAATATACGAGAAGCCCCAGGGATACATCCAGATACATCCGGGCTCCTGGGGCTTCTCGTATACTTCGTTACTTCTGAGGATGTCTGTGATGAAACGTAAAGCTTGCTAAACAACTTGTCAATTATAATAAATCTTTTTAAACGACTGAGTTTGCCCGGCAATATGTTGATTTCTAACTCTGAAAAGTCCATGTCCATCTTCTATGAGGGGAGGGGAAGGGTCAGTTTGGCTGGGAAAATCTCCCCAACAGGCTCTGGAGATCAGAGGAACTGTGTGATGAATTGGTAGATAGTGTGGACAGGTAATAATTAGAAAATGAAATAGGAAGAAATACCAGGAAAGTGAAGGCACCGGAAACAGCAGGGCATGCAGTTCCATAAGAATCAAGAAACAGGATTTAGAGAAATGAAAGTGGATGTGACATAGATCTGAGTTGAAAAAGGTAAGCAGGAAGAAAGGGTTTAATAAGCAAAGAGGGTCTGGAAGGAGGGTCTCACAGCCTAAAGACAGGAGATACTGCATTGTTTTGGAAGGCAGTGCAGGGAAGAGAGAGCCAGGCAGGTAGAGATGCTATCCAAAGCCTCCGTATGGTTAAAGGAGTGAGACCGAATAAGCAGTGGACTGCAAAGGAAGAACTTGATGCGGTGAGGACAAGGACATGAAGAAAGCTGAGCCCGATGAGAAAGTAGGGTAGAACAAAACTGATTGTTCACTACACAGAATGGTGTAGTGGTTTGGGAGCCGGACTTAGACCTGGAAGATCCTGGTTCAAATCCCCGCTCAGCCACGAAGCTTCCTGGGTGGCCTTGGGCCAGTCACTATCTCTCAGCCCCACCTACCTCACAGGGTTGTTGTGAGGACAAAAAGGAGGGGAGGAAATATGTACACCACTCTGAGCTCCTTGGAGGAAGGGCGGTATAAAAATTTGAAAAATAAATAAATATAAATATAAATAAATTGTAAGCCTAGGGACGGGAAGGATTGTGTGCTACAGTGGCATGCATGGAAGTTGACAAGCAGAGCAGAGGGGCTTTTGGAGGTCTTAGGCCTGTAGACAAGGGAGTCAATGGAGAATATGCCTGCGTGGTCTAGACCCTGAATTCTTCAAGACATGACTTCTACTGCCACCACAAGCACTCTGCCAACCATAAGGGGGAACTTAATACTGCTAAAGCGTTATAACTTATATAAAAGATCTGTAATGTCTGCATTGGCAAAACTCTAATGTACAAGGAAATTATGCTGCCAGCAGCACGGTAATTTCCTTCATTCTGTGAAGAATTCACGTGAATATCACCCTTTGGCATGTTTTGATCCTCTTTGCCCATATGTTCTAAACTCAATATGGCAATATAACAATGGCAACTTTTTTTCTGTCAGATCTTATCTGAATGCCTTTGAAACCCACCACCATATGCAGCATATGCAGAGAGAATGGGCTGGTGTTTATAGCAGCATAGCACATACCAGTAGTCCCCAGGTGGACAATGTGGTTCGGTTGAGTGGGTGGAAAATTAGCATAGGAATTTCTGAAAATTCCAAGCATTACAGACATTCATATCTGTCTCCATCCCTAACACCAGAATGCAGACTGGCCAGGGCACAATTTAGCAATGTGTCAGAAAACAGGGAGATGTGAGAAGGAACCCTGTCGAAAGTGTTTGACTTTTGGCTCATCCCGAAGGCTCGAATTGTGGGGATCAGCAACACCATTTCAGATTCCTGCAGTGCTGATATTTAGCATATATTTAAGAAAAAGATCTAAATGAATGCAAATATTATTTTGTGCTTCCTTCGTTCCCCCTCCCCAGTGTGGTGGGAAGTTCCAGGGCAGTCTTCTGGAGGCACTTTCCTTTGGAAGACAGAATTTTGGAGACTCAGAGATCACGATCTGGCACGAAATTAAATCCATTGAAATCAGTGGCCATAAGCACCCTTTTAGACTGTGGTGCCAGCGGGTGGCGCAGTGGGTTAAACCACTGAACCATGAGCTGTCGATCGAAAGGTCAGCAGTTCGAATCCGCGACGGGGTGAGCTCTCGTTGCTTGTCCCAGCTCCTGCCAACCTAGCAGTTCCAAAGCATGTTAATGCGAGTAGATAAATAGGTACCGCTTGCAGGAAGGTAAACAGCGCTCCGTGTTCCAGCCGCATGCTATGTGCTGCAGCAAGGAGAGTCATGCCAGCCACATGACCACGGAGGCGTCTTCGGACAACGCTGGCTCTTCGGCTTTGAAATGGGGATGAGCACCACACCCTAGAGTCGGACACGACTGGACTTAATTGTCAGGGGTCACCTTTACCTTTACCCTTTAGACTGTGGTTATGGTGTTTTGTAGTTTCTGTTTATACAAAGATGTTAACTGAGAAGGTAGCAAGTGGACAGGCACACGGACAGAACATGTCACCACAATGGAGCTGCAGCAGCCGTCCTTGAGCCTCCCAGGTGGGTTCAGTCAGCCAGCTTTGAAAACCCCTTTCTCAGTCTTCTCTCTGAAGGAGAAGAGTCCTGTGGTCACAAATGGTCACAACTCACGGTGGTGATTCACTGTGAAAACTTGTCACAGTGGCGTTCATGTGGTTAGACATGCACAGATATGCCCTACATACAATACATTTTTTTAAGGGGGTAATTTGTACCTGGGCCCAGAGTGGAAATGGGTCAAAAAGGGGGCCCTGGAGCAAAAAAGGGGGGCCCAGGAGCCAAATTTATATGTAGGGAAGGGGCCCAAAAGAAACTTTGTACCCCCTGATAAAATTCCTCTGAATGGCCCTGGGGGGAGTGGCCTGGTTGGGACTGGGATGTGCAGGGAGAGGGGGGGGTTCACAGGGGCAAGTTCACTCTGGATCTATTTACTCCAGAAAAAAAAGCTCCATTGGCACCTCATTGCAAAGGAAGAGAACCTTTGGGGTATGACCCTACATCTTTGTGTTTTTGTTTTCTTTTATAATGCACAGTTTGAAATCTTTGTGTAAGTCATTCAGATAGAGGCTTTGGGTGGAGGAGGATAGAAATTGAACTTAATGAACAAAAGAAGTCAGGATATATTGAACCCACTCAGATCTTAGGTGGGAAACCCACCTCTGAATGAATTGCAGCAGAGATAAAGTATAAAAGGTTAGGGGAAAAACATGCTTAATTAAAAAATAAAACTGGGTGGCAACCTTATTTGTTCAGTAGAAATAACTACAGAGAACTAATAAATGGCTTTACTTCCTTCCATATGGCAGAGTCAGAAATGGATTTCAAAGCGCAGGAAGTGACAGAATGCAAGTTATAACAAGTTGCACACACCACACTCTGCACTCTGGGTTCACTTTAGGCATTCAAAGCACTGGTGCTTCTCCAAAACTGACTTGAAGTAGCCAAGCTTCCTGAATTTATAAAACTGGGTGGACTGTTTTATGGGATCAGGAGTCCACATTTTGGCCATTTCCTTTCCTTATTACCAGACAACTACAAGGCGATCCTGTCTTCTTTGCCACCACATTTGGAACCCAGAAAGAGGAAGGGTATCATTATTGCAGACACAGATAGCATTAAGGCTTTGATCCAAATACACATTTGGATTGGCAGCAAATGCCATTAGAATCAATAGGCAATACTTCCAAGTCAGCATGTTTATTATGGAGTTGCACAGTTCCAGTGGGACTATAATATCTTAATAAATCTGGTAATATCTCCAAAACTACAGCACTAGCTGTCATGAAGCATGGCTGGAATGATAGCTCAATTTTGACTTATAGCTTTTAAATATTATTTAATTTATTTATTACATTTATAATGCAGCTTTATTCCGTGGAAATCAGTGCATACGTAGCAGTGCCATGCATAGGATTCCCAAGCAGTCTTCCATCCAGGTAACGACCAACCCTACCTACTTAACTTCAGCAAGGTTTCCAGAGATCCTACAATTGTTGCCAAGTGGAAGAACTGCCCTGTCTCTTGGACAAGATGGAAACTGCCAGTTCAGGGGGGCACAGTTTGTGATATCCATTTAAGCGATTGTGTGGGCTGCAGTCCAAACATGTACAGCACTAAGCAAGCATTTGGTTAATCTGTCAGCTCCTTTCTCTGTCCAGCAACTTTGTGGATCTCGTCATTAATAATGGAAATTTCATGTCAGAAGCCCAAGTCAGAATTAACTATTTCTACTTTTGCTTCTAAGGCCAGCGGGTGGCGCAGTGGGTTAAACCGCTGAACCATGAGCTGTCGATCGAAAGGTCGGCAGTTCGAATCCGCGACGGGGTGAGCTCTCGTTGCTTGGCCAGCTCCTGCCAACCTAGCAGTTCCAAAGCATGTTAATGTGAGTAGATAAATAGGTACCGCTTGCGGGAAGGTAAACAGTGCTCTGTGTTCCAGCTGCATGCTACGCGCTGCGGCAAGGATAGTCATGCCGGCCATATGACCACGGAGGCGTCTTCGGACAACGCTGGCTCTTCGGCTTTGAAATGGGGATGAGCACCACACCCTAGAGTCGGACACGACTGGACTTAATTGTCAGGGGTCACCTTTACCTTTTACTTTTGCTTCTACGCTCCTTTTGGCAGCAAAGAATGTCCTCAAATGCATACCTGCCTTTCCTGCAGTTTACTTTAAAATATTCATAAAGCCTGAACCAGCAATTATTCTTGAAAAGGTTATCCTCTCCAAGTGACTTCCACGTGGAATCAAAACTCCTTAGAGCTGAGAGAGAGAGAGAGAGAGAGGGAGGCTCAGCCGGGTTTCCATTCCAAGCCAGTCTCCCGTGGTTTCAAAGGGCAAATCTTTCTTTTTGAATTGGCTATCTTGCTGCGTTTCATATTAAATGTATCCCTCCCCCCTGCCCTCTCTCCAGCCAGTTGATTGTTGAGGTCTGCCCTTTGGAAACACTCACATCAGCCTAATCTCTTTTTCATTTGCTTGCGTTACCAAGAACCTGTTTCGCATCACTCTGCTTGAAGGTTGCACTGGCATTTTCATTGCAGCCTCTTCTTCAGATCACTGTCAGCAGAACTAAAGGTGTTTACTGTTGCCATGAAGCATCCATGAAGCTTTTCTTAGACAGAACAATCAGCTAAAAAATGGGCCTATCAGATGAATGGCTTTTTGCCCTGTGGTTGCTGCACATAACCATGTAGCCGGCAGGGAAACATTGCAACACATGTTGCTTCCAGTTCTTTGAAATGTACACAAGTCAAAAGACTGGCTTTTTTCCCCCCTCCTGCACAAAAGAATAAATTAGCCAGGGGTGACTCCAACATCAGAGTAAATGAAGACTGCTCTCTCTGTCCTGGGATGACTCCCAAAAGTCTGCAGAGTCCATGTATGCTGGTTTTGACCTATAATGTCTTCTACAGCCTGGACATTCCATACTAATTCATCAGCTACCTCCTCCTCTATCTTCCCATCATGATCCTGAAGATGAGCCAAGAATGCACCCTTGGATTGCTGCCTTACTGAATTTTGTATGGAATTATACTGGCATATGAGCTGGCTCACCAATCTCTCCCTGGATCAGTCTAAGCACATTCTATCCAGGCCATGTCATCCTCTGCCGTTTTCAATAGAGGCATCGTTATCCCAGACTTATACGGAGCTGGTATGTGGTCTCCCCCATCATCCTTTGTCTGCCACTATGCCTCAGACGTCTACACATATGCCAGTGTGGGCTTTGGCAGGACAGTTCTCTTTTCAGCTAGCACCACTGCACCTCCCATCTAGGTTAGACAGCTAGCTGGTCTCCCTTGGTGTGATTTCACAGACACCATGAAGAAGCAAGTCACGTTGTTTACCTGTAACTGGCATTCTTTGAGTCATCTGCAGCCACACAACCCACTCTCTTCCCGACTGCAATGGTACTGTTGGAACATATGCAGTCTCTCTGGGTGGGTGGGGCTCATGCCAAAGTCTCTGAGGTTGTGCTCTAGAATAGGGGTTCTCAACCAGTGTACTAGTACCACCAGTGGTACTTCAGCCGACTGCTGGTGGCACTCGAACTGCCAGACGACTGGAACCTAGCTCTGATGCAGTGCTTTCAGCAGCCCATTTTCGCTCCCGAGAGGCCCCTGCCTTTGGCCAAGCCTCTCAGGAATGCTGAGAAGGGCCCCTCCCACCTGTCCAGAGCCTCCTACCTGCATTTTATGGCCTCCAAAAACTTGAAAACCCGGAAGTAACTGGCGATGATGTCATCGTGAGTCACTTCCGGTGGTACACAGCAGGAGAGTGGCACCAGAGGTGGTACTCGGCCAGGAAGGGGTTGGGAACCCCTGTGGCCTAATCCTATCCAGGGATGGTGTGTTGAATGCAGGGCTGCTGGCATGCTGGCCGCTGCATCCAATGCGATCTCCCAGTGGAGAGGTCAGGCGAGAGGGGTGGGAAGGGGAAATACCACAGTGTTGCCCGCTGCATGGTCCCCAATGGCTCTGTTGCTGGTGTAGCTCTGAGGAGCCTGCCAGGGGCATATCCAGCCTGGGATGGATGGGGGTTTAGGATCCAGTGGCTGCTGACTCCTCATCCTGCCCCATCCCAAGCCCTGCCCCTTTCCTGCCTCTCTGCTGGTGGGGTTCTGCCAGCAGCTGGTCTGTGCCACGCTTCTGGTGGTACACACCTTTCTGGCTGCTACATGGACGGCCATGCAGCTGCCCACGGGGGGGGGGGGGGCTGCTGTGATGGTGGAGCTGTCTTTGTGCTGGTGTATTTGGCAGTATGCTGGCATTTCAGAAGGATAGGATTGGGCAGTTAAGGATTTGTTAACTGTTCATGCAAATATGACCCATATTATAGTAGAAAATCACAAGATTTTGGCTTTGGTACTCTATCTGAAAAACAGGAATATTATACAGTACCAGTAAATTATCCCCAGAACTGCTGAAATGGACAAACAATTAAATAGTAAAGTTTTTTGCACATTAATGCTGCAGTGAATCTTATGCTAATATTATTGTTTAGATTTTTTAAATACTGCTTTTCAATGAAGTTCACAAAGCAGTTCGCATAGCTAAATAAGTAAATAAATAGGTTCCTGTCCCCAAAAGGTTCACAATCTAGAAATGTCCTATGTACAGGACTTGCTCCTGAGGAAACATGCGTAGGATTGTGTGCTGCACAAGCATATTATAAATGAATAAAAGCAACATCATTCCTATGTTCTTTCATTGTATTTCTTTATACAGTACTCATGTACCAGCCTATCAGAAAAAAAAAAGATACGAAAGGTAAAACTTCTTAACATTTTTGGTCTTCTAAAAGGCCGTTCACATTACCCTGCTCATTATTTCTTAGCAAAAACTTTAAAACAAGATCTAGCAATGTTTCCCACCTTTTCTAAATTGGAGACAAGCTCATTCAGTGTCTCACAGTTCTGGGTGAGGGATATGGATATACAAATGTGATACATTTCAGATACATCTCCACATGGAATCTTTTTGACCAGGAACAGACAATTGACATGGCTTTGAAATACTTGAATTATAAAGAGGCCCTGCTTGACTTGTTATGATATTTCTTCCTTTCTGCTGTACAACCAAAGCAGCACCAAATAGACAATTTGTCATTTACATCCCTGAGAGGTGCATGTCATGTGCTCTAGTATTTTCAGGATGCTGCAGGTGGTACAACAGAGCCACCCCTGCCCTCCTTTGTGTTTATAAGAGAAGACAGAGGCTGACCAAGGGGAGACGTTCCTAGTGTTAGCACTCAGCGTGTCCCTTCCTACTCTCCCCTTTACCAATTTACAGTGTCAATTTACCCCTTCAACAAAGCAACATTAATTTCCTAAACACGTCTAACTAGAAATACAACCCAAATTGCTAGCTACTTGTGTTGTGCCAGAAATGCTGGCCTTCTACACTTACTGGAGAGTAAGTGGGTGTGCTTTCTGTGAACCAGCAGTTTTTCCAATGGTAGACATGGCAAAACACATTCAACCATCCTCATTCTTGAGCTTAAGAAACTTAGGTTTGGTGACATCATAGGGTCATTCAGTTGGATGCGGAGAAACCACCTGCCCACTCCATCCTACTCCTTTTCCTAAACCACTGGGCTCATCAGTGGACACATGCCCATCTCAGTCGGGAGGCTGGGTAGGAGCTAATGTCTCATATTTGGGGAAAGCCCAGACATAGAGAACAAAGACTGCACACCCAGTCACACCTGTTTGGGAATGGCATTTCAAACAAATGACAAAGGGGTCCACAGGAGGATGTCCCAGCATCTTTTAGGATAATGAGCCAACACAGAAACCTCTGAGGGATTATTTCTTTTATATACATTTTCCAAAAATAAGGAAAACAGCGCATTTGTCACAACATCCTTGCAGTTGCACCCTCATCCTGTTATCTCTCCTTTTGTTGCAGTGTTTCAAAACTGGGCAAAACCTGTCTGCCCAGAGGCAACAAGTGGGTGCACAATGTCTGCAGAACCTTCACTGTTGAATTCAGGATAGCTCCCATGTCAGCAGCAGAGTTTCTTCTAGTTTAAGGGGAGGGGGACTATGGAGACCGAAGTGAAGGTGGTCCTTATGGGGGCTGTGCTCAGTTAATTCACCTGAACACAGGAGTTAACAGCAGCCTGCTGTGTACAACGCAGGCAGCAATGTTGCTATCGTCAGAACCACCTTCAACTATTGTCTGTCTCCAGCCAAGCATAGCCCCACACTGTTGCCACACTTTATAGAAGAACTTGTAAAAGAGCAAGAACGGAAACATTTGCTTAGGCTAATATCTGTGCAAGCTGCAAGATGCGTCTGGGGCCTCCAAATTCAGATGCTTCGCATTCCTTTCACTGTAAGAAACAACAATGGTTAATAGTATTTCAAAGCCCCATATTACTTCTTTGGGGAGCTGGCTGACTTTTTATATACCCCTCAGGTGGAGAAAAATGAGCTTGTTTCCCCACTATGCCCTCCGGAATCATTTTCTTGGACTTGCCCAGTTTCCAGTTACCCTCAGATACCATAAACGTAACAGAAAGAATGATAATCCAGTGAATGTTGCTGTATATAAATACGTCTGAAGGTCTCCCAGGTGGTTTGCAAAGGTATATCAGCTTTTATACTACACTGTAGGCATTTATGGGGTCAATTCACAGAGCTCAAGGCCACCTCTCTACTCCCAAGGCTCTGCGTTTTGACAATGGAGAGTGCAAAGAGAAGGAGAGGAGGAGTAGTAGTAGCTGTGGCTGGGTGGCAAGAAAGGAATCAGGAGTGCATGCACAAGGGCCTGGCTATGTATGGTGGTTTCAACCAGTAGCGAACTGCCTCCTGGGGCGGGGGGGGCCCAGGCGGCACGCGAGGGTGACAAGCGTGCTGCGATGGTGGTTGAAAAACAGCCATGTGCCTTGGAGGATTGGCCCGCCCATCCAGGCTCCTAGGAGCTTAAATCCAGCACGGAAAAACGACAGGCCATTGGATGCCACCGGCAGGGGCGTGGCTTGTGATGTTACGCACAGGGGGTGCCGCAGAGGCTATTTACGTCTCTGGTTGCAACTCATCATCTTGGGCATGAGGATAGGCTTGGACAAGCCCTGGTTATCAGCCTGCTCTCTCCATTGCAGTGTGATGCTACTCACATAATGACCAGAATCATTCCTGCAGCTCTTCACCCCAGGTGACCTGAGGAACCAATGGAGCCTAGCTGGCCCTATAGAGGTTGAGTATTCCTTATCTGGACTGCTTGGGACGGGAAGTTGTCTGGATTTCAGATTTGTCTGGATTTTGGAATATTTGCATAAATATGAGATCTCTTGGGAATAGGACCCAAGTCTAAACACAAAATTCATTTATATCTCACTAACACCTTATTGTACACATAGCCTGACGGTAAATGTATACAATATTTTTAATAATTTTGTGCCCCAGCATGCCTTGAACTATGCCAGCCAGGTGCTGTTTTCAGTTAAGGAAATCCACTTTTTGTTACATAAGGCAGTTGTGTTTTCTGTTTCCAGTTATTTGGCCATAACATTTGATAGAAAACAGATAATTCAAAGTTGTTTGTTACATTGCATTCTGCATGAACGTACACATCGAATGATATGTAACACAATGATACTATTCATAAAGACAAAGTTTTCACAATTTTGGCCACTAGTGGTGTCACCTGGTTCAGTCCGCACCCCTAGGGACGCCACTGCTTCCAGTGGTATGTAGCAGGAGAGCAGCATTGGAGGTGGTACGCTGGCGGTAAGACGTTGAGAACCCCTGCTCTAGCAGATGTTTGCTCAATGACATTTGATGGAGAAGGTGTTTCTTCAATGAGCATTGATAGCCAGTCAGAAAGAGGTCCTTCAATCACAGTCCAGAGGCATCGTTACGGTGGGGGCAGTGGGCCCCAGGCGGCGGGTCGCAGAGGGTGTACCCGCCTTTGGATCCAGTGCTCCATCCTGCGCTGGCTCCGCCTCAAGCTTGGCCCTCCTGTCCACCCCAGTGCCGTATGGCTCCAAAAAAGAGCTGAAAAGCACCAGGGGGTGTTTCCGTGCCATGGCGGCACGCGAGGATGACACCACACCCTCCAGGGGCAGGGCGTATTGCGTCCCATGGGGGGTGTCGTGGCGGCAGCCCCCTCCCACGGGTGTATGTGAGTAGAGCTGCTACTGTCACAGTCACCACCTACTATCACCTTCTGACCACTGCAGTATTACAGTATTATTTGAGTTCCCTGTTGCCCACACCTTTCAGGAGGTGAGCCACAATATAGCCAATTTTCAAGAGTAATTCACTGGGAGATGATTTATCAGTGTTGTAACAGATGAAGCTGCCTTATACTGAGTCAGACCATTGAACCATCTAGTTCAGTAGTGTTTACTTTACTCTGCCCAGCAGTAGCTTTCCAAGACCTCAGGCAAGGGTCTCTCTCATCACCAGCTACCCCAGTGGTGGCCAACCCGTGGCACGACATGTGCCGTATTTTATGTAGATAACCTTGAACGTGCCACTTAAATAAATATTTCTAAGGCAATGAAAATATTTAAAGCACCATGACAGCACAAGAAGAATGAGGTGCAGTGGGGTGCAGAGACCTCCTCTAGTGCCACAGGCTTGGAAAGGCGTGCTGGGGTCAAGGAAGAAAGAGGGACTTCAGTGCTCGGCTCAGGCAGGAACGGTGGCACGTGCCACTTCAAAAGGCTAGGCGTGCCACTAAGTGGCACCCGTGCTGTGAGTTGGCCACCTATGAGCTCCGGCACTTTAAATCAAAGTGCCAGAGACTGAACCTGGGCACTCATTCATGCAAAGCAGGCTCTATCATTGAGCCCCCTTCTGGTTACATACAAGTTATAATTGAGCCCCTTCTACCATACAATTCCCATGGGAGGTTTCACCCATCTGTAGTTTTTTTTAAAATGTATGTGTATAATGCAAGTAGATAAATAGGTACCACTTGCGGGAAGGTAAACAGCGCTCCGTGTTCCAGCCGCATGCTACGCACTGCGGCAAGGAGAGTCATGCCGGCCACATGACCACGGAGGCGTCTTCGGACAACGCTGGCTCTTCGGCTTTGAAATGGAGATGAGCACCACACCCTAGAGTCGGACACGATTGGACTTAATTGTCAGGGGTCACCTTTACCTTTTTATCCTGCTGCACGGCCTTACACAGGCCTGCAGGGTGGTCTCGCCCATTACCATTTGGTAAATGCAAATTGTACTCTGATTGTAGTACAATGGCAAGAATTGTATAAGAATTGTACTCTATTTTGTTCTTGCCCTGGGATTATTCTGAGGGTTTCCCCTTTTGTTATCCTATTTATTATGCCTATTGTTTAATCGAGGTTAAAGTGATCTGTACTTGCATCCACAATCATCATAAATCTCCTCCATGGCCCACCCTACCCAGAATGAACTGTTAGAAACCTCCTGAGAAGTCTGAGAACTCAAGCAGAGCAGGAAATGTTTATTCAGATAAGAGATGGGGGGACGACGACGACGACTAGTACATTATTCATGTGAGATTTTAATCTTTCTGATTGCAAATAGGATAACAAACGTATACACAGAAGAAGACAGCATATTATGTATTGAGCAAGATCCCAAGTTTTGGCTTATTCCATATAAGACAGTTTGTGTTTGACTGGATTATACAGAAATTAACAGAGCAAGCTTATGCACGTCTCCTCAAAAATACATCTCAATAATTCAGTGCGACTTACTCTCAGGTGAATTATCAGAATTGAAACACATTCATTTGTCACATTGGACCTAATAAATGGGTTGTTTTGCACCTAGACGTTCTCTTCTTTCTTCATACCTCAAAGTGGGATGTGTATGTGAGGCCTGAGTCCACCTATAACATTGATGACGACAGATTTTAGATTTATTACACTTATATGCTGTGTTTCCTCCAAGCTTTACGTGATTCCCTCCCACCTCATTTTAACCATGCAACAACCTAGTGAGGTTGCTTAGGCTAAGAGGTCGGCTACCCAGTGAGTTTCAGGACTGATTGAACCTGATCTAAGTCCAACACTCTGACCACTACACCACATTAGTTCAATTTGTGGATTGTTTCTGTACACTAACTGGAAAAAAATATTTATCTCCCTTTCCCTCGTGGTAGGGTGAGTCCCGTAACGTGCTCGAACAGCTCTATTTGTGGTTGAATGGTTGATTGCCTACGTATAATAACTGGGGGAAATATTATTCTTCCCAAGATAAACCAGCAGCAAATTGCTAGTGCAAACAGAATCCATTGCTGGAAGAGCCAACAGTAGTTGTAAGGACTCCATATTGAACCCTCATTTTGGTTATTCCACTCTTCCGCAGTTCATTTAAACATAACTTATTTGCACATAAAGTCAGTTTCTTGGGCCAACCACTTTAGAGTGGTTTAGTTGTTTAGAGACAACTACTGACCATTTTGAAACAAAGCGAAATTAATGCACTCCAAGTAAAAGGTAAAGGTAAAGGTATCCCTTGACAATTAAGTCCAGTCGTGTCCGACTCTAGTGAGCTGTGCTCATCTCCATTTCAAAGCCAAAGAGCCAGCGCTGTCCGAGGCGCATGGAACGCTGTTACCATCCCGCTGACGCGGTACCTAATAAGCTACTTGCAATTTCCTGCTTTCAAACTGCTAGGTTGGCAGGAACCGTCGCACAGATTCGAACTGCCGACCTTTCGATCGACAGCTCATGGTTCAGTGGTTCAACCTTAAATCTGGCAGCAGACTTATTATCCTGCTAGGTAACATGTCTGAGAAAATGTCCCATTTTTAATACATTGTTTATAAAGATCAGAGGTCAGTGCAATCATATTTGTGTTGAAGATAGGGTAACCAGAAGAAAATCCCAAGTTTGCCTGCTCCTGTGCTTTTAATTGAGTTTTGAAACACAGAAATTAGCAGATGAAGTTTCTTGTGGCATTGAGCTAAAACCTGAGGACATGTGGCAGAACAAACTGGTATTAAAGGGACAGCTACGGAGGTCAGTTCAAAAGTTGACGACCTTCATTTAAGAGAGGAAGGCTAGGAAACCTGACTGCAAGTTGGAAGGATACTGCTCAAGAGAGGGCCTCATGAATCACAGCATAAAACCCTTGCCTTGCATTTACTTTCTGTAATGAAATACTCCACTTGCAGAGAAAAGCTTCCAAAGTTTCAATTTAGACTCAGCAAGAGTTCAGCAAAGCTGCAGTCAGACTTAAAAGGATTTGGAGCATATAAATATGTAGACTCAGTCAGTAGCAGCTCACAAATGCAGTCCAGAACATTCAACTAGGGGACTATAAGTCTGGAAATAAAGATCCACAAGAGGGGAGAAACTGTTTAAAGTGCAGGTGCGGCATATACCAGGCAAGACACACAACATGAGTGATTATAGGAAAAAGGTCCTTGACTCAACCACAGCTGCACAAATGGATCACACTTTCTCGCACGTATGCTTAAGAAGTGAGAGTGTTTCACATAATTGATGATTTTAACATTTGTCTCCAAGGGGCTTTAACTCCCTTACTCGCACATGCAGCCCTACAAACGGAGTCTCTTTGCATCTTGGACGTCATATTATGGTCGCCTAGATTGAATTGATGGTGTTGAGCATAAGATATGATGTTCGGTAGATCAAAAAGTGAGGAGTCCACAAAATGAATGGCCAAAACTCAGAGGCGGAGCACATGGATTACATTTGTAAAAATTCCAGGTTCAAGTCCTGACAGCTTCAGAAAAAGGATCATAAGTAATACAATTGGGAAAAGCCTTGAAAATTCAACTACCATTTAAAGTACCGGTAGTTAGCAGAGGGCTAGCTGGACCAATGGTCTGACCAGTGTAGTAGTCCTTCATACTGTCACTGACTGGCAGCCCCCTTTTCCACAATGCATCAGATTGAAGGGGAAGGGGTCCTTTGTTTATAATGACCTGGAGTTGGGGATAAGCAGCGAGGTGGCCAAGTTTGCAGATGACACTAAACTTTTCCGGGTGGTGAAGACCAGCAGGGATTGTGAAGAGCTCCAGAAGGATCTCTCCAAACTGGGAGAATGGGCAGCAAAATGGCAGATGCGCTTCAATGTAAGTAAGTGTAAAGTGATGCACGTTGGGGCAAGAAATCAAAACTTCACAAATACGCTAATGGGTTCTGAGCTGTCTGTGACAGAGCAGGAGAGAGACCTTGGTGTACTAGTGGACAGGTCGATAAAAGTGTCGACCCAGTGTGCAGAAGCTGTGAAGAAGACCAATTCCATGCTCGGGGTCATTAAAAAAGGGATTGAGAACAAAACGGCCAATATTATTATACTATTGTATAAATAGATGGTAAGGCCACATCTGGAGTATTACATCCAGTTCTGGTCACCACACCTCAGAAAGGATATAATGGAACTGGAAAAGGTGCAGAAGAGAGAGGCCAAAATGATTAGTGGGCTGGGGCATCTCCCTTACGAGGAAAGTCTACATAGTTTGGGGCTCTTCAGTCTAGAAAAAAGGTGCCTAAGGGGGGACATGATTGAGACATATAAAATTATGCATGGGATGGAGAGAGTGGATAGAGAGAAGTTCTTTTTCCCTCTCAGATAACACCAGAACTAGGTAACATCCACTAAAATTGAGTGGTGGGAGAATAAGAACAGACAAAAGAAAATATTTCTTTACTCAGCTTGTAATTACTCTGTGGAACAGAACTCCTTGCCACAGGATGTGGTGATGGCACCTGGCCTGGATGCCTTTAAAAAAGGATTAGACAGATTAATGGAGTCCATCATAGGTTACAAGTCATGATGGGTATATATGCAACCTCCTGGTTTTAGTAGCAGGCTATCTCTTAATGCCAGATGCAAGGGAGTGGCGACAGGATACAGGTATTTGTTGTCTTCTGTGCTCCCTGAGGCATCTGGTGAACCACTGTGAGATACAGGAAGCTGGACTAGATGGACTAGATCAGTGGACTGGACTAGATGGACTAGATCAGTGGACTGGACTAGATGGACTAGATCACCCAGTTCCTCCTCCCCTTCTGCAGCTTAGTTGGCTCTCTCTCTGCTCAGGAGTTCAGCCGATCTCTGACTCTCCTCCTCAGAACCCTCCCCTGCACCTCCATGGGCACCCTGGTAACACTATCAAGAGAGCTTCCCATGGTATGATATTAATATGAGTCACATTCATGATTTTAAGGATGTCCATTTCAGCTCCTTTCTTCCCTTTAAGTTAACTGCACTGGGGAGAACTAGAATCATGTCAACACATCCCCCAAATTGCCACTCACCTCACCAGTTCATTGCTGGAAAACCTTTCAAAAGTGGGAGGAAACTGCAATTCAGAGATGGGTTGGTAAAGTCAACAGGACATATATCACAATATAAGATTCAAGCTGGAAATGATCGTGTGAATAGGCCTCAACTATCAGGCAAAATCTATATAATAAAAATTCTGGACAGCTTCAGAAAATGTGATTTGAGGACTGAAGTTTTAGTGGGAGTGTTTGTTGTGACCGATTTAGTACAGATGACATCTTTCAGAGATGAAGTGTGCAATTCTGTGCATGTCTACTCAGAAGTAAGCCCCACTGAGTTCAATGGGACCTACTCTCAGGTAAGTGTGTGTATACCTACTCTCAGGTTGCAGTCAGTAATTGAAGGCTGTGATAAGTGGGGCTTACTTCTGAGTAGTAATACATAGGATTGTACTATTATAAGATATGAAACTGCAAATATGGTCTGTGATATACACATTTTTCTGTTCTGCTTTTTGTATTTTTCTGTTCTGCCAAGCAGGGTTTTGAGACACTAGAACAAACCCTGTTTGATCAAAGGTCATTCTGTGCAGAAAATATGAATGCCCATAAACAACAATTCCATTATTGCTTTAAAATTGACTTTTTAATAAATAGTGTTACTCAGATCAAAGAAACAGATTTGTGGGCAAATGGACAATGTTTCAGAATGACAAATTTAAAGATGAGGTTCAGCCATATATGTTTTTTTTCTCTTTATCAATAGAAGGGGTATCTATAACATGATAATCTGTGATAACTGTTTTGTAATTTGTGATGTATCGTAAATGACAACAAACAAAACAACATTTGCTCTGTCATAGTTTTCAAGTTCTGAACAAGTATTCTGTGTGCTATACAGCCTAACAGACCTTTTCATATACACCGAATATCCACTGCAAAGAATCCACTGCAACCTGCACCAACCACCACCACCCCAGGTGGTTACAATCCGATGCTGTGAGTTTGGCAGGAGAGATCCATGCACAGGGTGGTCACTCAGCATTGTGCAGTCTTGTGACCACAGCTGTGTCTGCTTTTCCATCAGTCTGGAAATCAGCAATGTGGTTGGGAACATATTGCCTTCTGGATGAACTGAAAATGTTCTGGGTCAGGATGAGTGTATAGTATAGTCCTTCCCATCTCCCCTTCCCCTCCCCACTGTCTGGAACAATTTTACCTGTATCACCATGGTTTTACTGGGTACATATAAAAGCACCCCATGTTTGACATGTGAACCCTGTAAAGCAATGCCTTCAAGCTTATGAGCCAAAAAGAATTCATCCCAAGAGTCTTGATGGAGCAAGCATGCCTCCAACCTCTACCACTAACGCCGCCCCCTCCCCCTGTAAATGAGTGTGTTCATTGGCAGGCATGCCTGTTTATTTAGGTGCGTGACAGGCTTCCGTTGTTATTTGGACCCAAAATGTCTCATTCTATCCATTCCAAAGGCTATTTGCATGCTGTTTTGTAGACATCTCCTAGACACTTTGGGCACCAGAGGGATTAATAACATTCATCCAAATGTTTTCCCAGAGGTTGATGTGAGAGAGAGAGAAGTATTCGTATTATGTGAGCTGAGACAAAGATGAGTTGATGAGCTGCATTCCAAATGTGGAAGGACTCGGGGCTTGTTGCAAGTGAAGGGGCTTGCTACGCTGTACAAGACGTCAGATTTGGTTCCGTCTCCCGACAGACACACTCCCTATCCTGTGAGCCTTTTTCCTATTCTGCTTCTTTCAAGGAGGCCCAGCTCAAAGCAGTACAATGCAACATAGTACAATGCAGTCCAGACACCTGTTTTTAGGTCAACACTTAAAGATGCACTTAGCCAGTTATTGAAACTGACTAGAAATTATCCAAGTCACCTCTGTCCCTTACTACTCAGGTTCTCAGTCAGTTTCACAGACACACATTATCTCTCATTCCACATACATGCACACATACTGGCTTATACGTATCTAAAGGAATGTCTCTTCCCATATCTGCTTATCCATACACTCAGATCTGTTGGAAGGAAGAGTGACAGCATGTAAGCTAGATCTACAAAACAACACCTCACACCAGTAAAGGGGGGGGGGCTGTTACTTATTCAGTTCCCAGTTGATATTAAGAATACTTATGCTTTTTAACAAAACATACGGTAGTTCACTAAGCAGCTTACATAGCAAAATAAATCAATAAATGGTTCCCTGTCCCCAAAAGGCTCACAGTCTAAAAAGAAATGCAAAAGAGACACCAGCAATAGCCATTGGAAAAGATGCCATGCTGAGGTAAAGAGGGACAATTTTAAAAGCTTTTAGGTTGCTCTCTCTCCTACTTTAACTAGACCTCTCATTAGTTTCCTTTTTTTGTCTTGTTCTCTGGTGCAACAGTGCCTGCTGTTCTTCTATTGTTAAAGTTCTTAATAAAAGTCAACTTTGCTGTGTGTGGGACTGACCGACTCCCTCAGCTCTGCTAACAAGATCAACATCAGAAGCCCTACTCAGTGCTTCCCCACTTTCTGAGATGGCCAGCAGGCAGACAATACAGGGCCTTATGTACTGTATATAATCTTATTATAAGATGCTTTGTTGCTCTGCTAAAGTGAGGATTAATATATTCAAATAACACACAGCCCAATCCTAACCAACTTTCCAGTGCCGATGCAGCTGTGCCAATAGGGTGCATGTTGTATTCTGCAGTGGGGGGGGGCAGTCATGGAGGCCTCCTCACAGTAAGGGAATGTTTGTTCCCTTATCTTGCGGCTACATTACAGCTGCATCGGCGCTGGAAAGTTGGTTAGGATTGGGCTGATAGTCATATAACTTCACACACAGTGCTTTTCAATGCACACATTGAGGGCGCAATTCTGCTTAACTATGGGTCGGTGGAGCACGTGCTCCACTGGCCCAAGGAGTTGTAAATGTGTCATAAAGCACGTTTGCGGCTCCTCCAGTGTAAGCGGCGCTGGCGTGGAGGCCAGCACCGCTCTCACCGCCACCTGACCGACTCTGCACCGGCCGACGCAAGTAAGGCCTGCACTGGTTGGTGGGAGGGCGGGCTGGGGTGGCAGGGGAGGGGGCCATTGGTCAGCCGGGCCTGGGAGGGGGGAAGGTGATATCTTTGTCCCCCTCCCACAGCCTCCCCAGACATGCACCAGCTCCAGAGCTGGTGCGCTTCCAAGGAGGCCCATCGAGGTCCACGGCACTTACACCGGGGGAAGGGGACGAATGTCCCCTTCCCCCAAGGTGAGCCCAGGTTACACTGGCACAACCCGCAATCGGCCTAGGATGCAGCGTTTAGGCCCTTTAGACCAGCCGCCACATCTTAAGCAGGATCAGGCTGTCTGTCGGACCATTTGTCCATCTAGTTTGGTATTGTTGATACGGATGGACAGTGGCTCTCCAAGGTTTCAAATGGAATTTTTAAGTACCCCACCTGTGACCTGGGGATTGAGCCCAAGACGTTCTGCATGCAAAGCAGATGCTTTTCTACTGAGCTATAACCCCTTCCATTCAATTAGAACCACATTTGTCAGGTTCACACATTTTTGCCTTTGTGAGCTGCTGCCCAAGGACAGTGCAGATCTGCTTGCATGTCAAGCAACATTGGAAAAGCAAACCATTTTGTTTTAATGTTGCTGAAATGATGATGTTTTAATGCTGACCAATGCTGTGATTTTACTGCTGCTGGGGATATGTTAATTGTATTGTACTAATTTGTATTTAGCTGTGGATTGTTTTATTGTACTGCAGCCACCTTGAGCATTTGACTGAAACTGGAAAGGTGGAATATCATCAGTATTTATAATAAATATGCTTCCCATGAACCTGCCCTAGAAGCTGCCGAAAAGGAGTGATGCTTCCAAGAGCAGATCTTGAGTCCTAAAGCAAAGCTTATGGGGCCACAAACAGGCCTTTCTCCTGGGGCTGGCTAAGCATTGCTAGCTCCTATTCTTCCAAGGTTACCTGGCTTTGTGCTTAGGGGTTGTTGTTTTTGGGTTTTGGCCATGGCTCAGGTGTGCTAACCACATCCAGTCTTCACAGCCCACATGGCAACTGCACTGATCAAGAAATTCACGGAGCAAACAATGGGAACTGCAAGGTCAGCATACACAACACAGAAGGGGAAGTTGTGCAGCATGATCCCCCACAACAGGTACTGTAGCCAACACTCCTGCCTGAGTACCTGTCAGGATGCCAACAGAGAGAATATGATCGCAATTAGTCTGGAATAGCTCCAGTAGACAGTTTTGTGTTCACCTCTAGGAAAACCAGATTCTGGCTGTTATATAACCTTTGCATCGATCTAGAGTAGACGTTCTTATTAACTATTCCAAAATGAATGGGGGAAGAGCAGAAATAACTGTTTGCATGATTGCTCCTATTTAGAATAGGAGCAAAAGTCATGGTGCAGACTTTTTGGTGCAGAATTATGTCCTTATTAAAAGGGCATTTATATCTTTGGTTCTCTTCACTTCCGAGAACATTCTAAAACGAAGACATCCAAAATGTTCCAACACCCAAAAACAACTTACTGGCTATGGAAAGAGATGGCATATTACCTGCTTAACTTCAGTTCAGATTGTTTCCCCAATTTACTACCATTCACAAAATAATAATAATAAAAATAGAATGAATGAATATGAAACATTTTCATCTAATTATTTTCAAACCAAACATGATGTCGGTGATCCATAATCAGCTTTCCTAATGTTTTTCCCTTTAAAATGTTGACACGCGCATACTCCTGTTTTGATTGGAGAAGGGGCATTGGGGGAGTGTGTGTGTAATCCCTTCCGCCTTCTCCCATGTGAATTTCTCAAACAAAGAGTTGGTATAGCATAGTAGCTAAGAAGCTGATTTGTGACTTTCCTGGGTTAAACCTTGCCTCTACCATGATCTCACTAGAGGGCTTATGTAAACCCCTCTCAGCCTTAGCACCCCAGCAGCAATATGGGGGGATAATCATACTTAGGCTGCAATGAGACTTACAGTACAGTACTTCCAAGTAGAATCATACGTTTGCAGTGTTACTTACCTAATGGGGTTGTTATAAGGCCTACATCACGATAATATGTGTGAAGTGCTTTGCACACTCAAAAAGCACTATAAGAACATAAGAAGAGCCCTGCTGGTCCAGCTTCCTGTATCACACAGCAGCCCCACCAGATGCCTCAGGGAGCACACAAGACAACAAGATAACCTGTTTCCTGTCGTCACTCCCTTGCACCTGGCACAGAGAAAACCTATTCCTCCAACCAGGAGGTTGCTTATCCCCATCATGGCTTTTAAGTTATATAAACGTTAATTATTACTATTATTACACACACACACACACACACACACACACACACACACACACACACACACACCCTATTAGCTGCACTGGTGTGGTGGTCAGGAAAGGAGCCCATGTTCCTCCTTCCTTCCCCCCAGCTCTGCCCCTTGCCCAGGGCCAAAATCAGTAGCGTATGCTGCCAACACAAAGCAAGCCAGAGAGAAACCATCTTCGAAAATCTCCCTCCTAGGGGATTCCTCAAAAGCCTATGCAATAATATGCAGCCCACAATCCAGGAGGACTGGGTCAAAGTTCTGATGGAGTTCAACTGGCAACAGGCAGATTATTTTTTTTGGGGGGGATAATACAAGGAGATAAGAAAAATGATAAGCAGGCTTATAAAGTGCCCAGGTGGTGGGGAACTTAGCAAGGCGTAACAGGCAATTTACAGGCAAACTTCAAAAAACAATAATATTCCCTTATACATCTAACTCACTGATCCTCAACAGAGCTTACTCCAGGAATCTGTTTTCAGACTCCATTGTGCTGGGAGGTGGGTGGATCTAGCCACACACAGATATGCTTTGAGGGAGCCAGATCAGGACACACACAAGCATCCTTGACCTACCTTAAATCACCTTGATCAAGTGATGTCCCACCCCTTTCTGATTGAATGTTTGACAATCACCTGGGCATCCCACCTCATCTCCTAACCTAACCACTGCCCAATTGGTGGGCGTGAGCTAGGGTTCTTCAGGATCTAGACAATAACGATGTTGTTGTTCAGTCGTTAAGTTGTGTCCGACCCTTCGTGATCTCATGAACCATATCCCGCCAGGCCTTCCTGTCCTCCACTATCTTCCCGAGTTCGCTCATTTTCATGTTCGTTGCATCGGTGATGCTGTCTAACCATCTCATCCTTTGCCTTCCCCCTTCTCCTTTTGCCTTCAATCTTTCCCAGCATCAGAGTCTTCTCCAGAGAGTGTCCTCTCTTCACATTAGGTGGCCAAAATATTTGAGCTTCAGCCTCAGTACCTGTCCTTCCAGGGAACAGTCAGGGTTGATTTCATTTAGGATTGACTGATTTGATCTCCTAGCAGTTCAAGAAGACTCCTGAGTCTTCTCCAGCACCACAGTTCGAAAGCATCTATTCTTCGGCGCTCAGCCTTCCTTATGGTCCAACTCTCGCAACCATACAATAACGATGGCCAGTCTACAAAACACCTCGTCTGCCTGGCTAGGTGGTCTTTCTGTAACAGCGATAATCACAAAGTGCCTCAAGTGAAGCCTCTTCTCTATCACCCTTACAGCAGGGTTTTCCTTGAAGGAGCGGGAAGGAGGGGATCTCAGTCATCACAGCTGGGGATAAAACACAGATACTATAATACCGTACTATATAGATACTTCCTCAGAATGGATCTGGGCGGACTTGGTCTCTTGGTTGAATGTCTCCTCTGCTGCATGTCCAATGCACAAGCCAATGATTTGTATTATAGCACCACAGTCACAGAACAATCGGCCTTGGGAGGCTTGGAAGCAGTCTGGCAAGTCTACATCTGGGTGGGCAGTGATGCAATCCCAGATTAGCTGCCACAAACTACAAAATCAGCAGAGATTAACACCCCAGTCCAAGCAAGGACATGATGTGTGCCAATAGGATTCGGCTCTTGAATCTGCTTGCAAGATCAGAATCTCTGTGCTCATGTGGAGAATCCAAAGTTGGCTGAGAACAGATGGGACACAGATGGGAATCTGCATTGTGCTGTGTATCTGATTATGTGACCTTCACTGTTATTGTGTGATACAGACAGGAATGTGCATCCGCATCTCCTGCCTGGACCAGGTGTCTGAAACCTGCACATTGTACAATTCTTGATATACTTTTGAGTACAAAAGATAAAACGCTGTAATAAAATGGCTGAGAGACTGAGCTACAAACCAGGAAGACCATTAAAACGTCACCTCTGCCATTAACTCAAAAAGTAGCCTTTGCAAGCCACTATTGTCACAGCCTCAACCCCTTGTCTGCAATATAATACAACTTGCCTACCTTACAAGGTTGTGGTAAAGTATACATAAAGATAATGTATGTAAAATGCTTTGAACATTCGCACAGCTCTAGACAACTAGTATCTTGTAGTGGTCAGGGTTTCAGACAAGGGTGTGAGGGAGATCCAGGTTCAAATCCCCACCCAGTGACAACGTTTATCAGGTGACCCTAAACCAGTCATCATCTCTCAGCTCAGCCTAACCTGCCTCACAGGGTCTCTATGAGGATGAATTCTAAGGGAAGAACCATGTACACTGCCTTGAGCTATTTAGAGGAAAGGTAATTAAATTAATAAAGCGCTATATAATGCAAATTGCTATTAAAGATTCCATCATTGTGCCCCCATCTTTTCACGTGTATGCCAAACCACTCCACTACTAAGTCATTTAAAATCCTTTACAAAACAGCAGAAGCCAAGATCAAGTTAAGAAGATTATGATTATTTTTTCCAAAAGAACATAGATTTGAAATGAATCATTCCCTTTGAAAGTTCTTTAAATCACATTATTTCATCCCAGTTTAATTGCTCTGGAGGAAAACCACTAAATCCAGCCTTTGCCAGGCTCTGCCCATAATTCAGCAGGTTCTTATTCCATCGCTTGACCTGTCTGTTTCCGGCCCTGGTACTGATCCACAAAATTGCAGCAGGGTCCTGCTCTGACCCGATTCCTTGAGACTGCATCCCCAGATCTTCTGAGTACCAGCTGGTCTTGCCTGCTCTAGCTCTGCCCTGTATTCCCAACCAGGGCGCAGCTCCAGGCCCAGGTGCCTTCAAAAGGCCTTGCCTGGAGTACCATCATGGAGAATGTTTAATAAAGAAGTGTTTCATCTCACAATAGATATTTATAGAATAGCTCCAACCAGTGATGTAGACTTGAGTCTCAAGTCGCATCAATGACTCGACTCCAACTTGACTCGGCAATTGTAAGACTCGACTCGAGACTTGGAGCCTTTTATGACAAGTCAAATTTTATTCAGGTTTAAATCCGTTTTCCCCCATTAAATAGACAGGGACTCTCAACCAAAGACTCAGAACTTGGGGGCAATGACTTAGGACTTGGACCCAGAAACTTGGGATTTGACTCGAGACTTGGAGTCAGAGACTTGATCCACATCCCTGGCTCCAACTCTGAGACATTCTCTAACATTGACTACCTGGTTTGGCAGTTATGGGGGTGGTGGTATTGTACTGAAAGCAGTGAATGAATCAAAATGCTGCAAAACTGCTGTAAAACTGCTTGAATTCAGCAGTGTTGCCATGATGAGGCATTCTGCACTACCAGGAAGACATGCAGAACGACTCAACAACAGTGCCAACATCTACAAACCAGAAAAAAGAAAATTCCACAGCTTTGTTCAGCAGACAGAATAATGGGCCAGAAGAATTAAGCTTGGACCAATTTGCAAAGTCTTGTCTTGAGCGATATTTCAGTAATCCTCTCCCAGGCCACATTGTCTGCAGTAGCCAGAGCTCAGTTCTCCATCTGTTTGGCTTCTTTTATGCTGTAGTAATAAACACATTACATAGCCTTTGCTTCCTGGCAAATGTGTTTTTGACTGGGACCACTTAAAAAAACAAAAACACACAAACACAAACCCAAGGCCTAGAAAAAAAACCAAGCAATTCTGAACTGTGTAGTAATGGGGTTTTTGGCAGGGTTTTCCCTTTTGTCTTAGCGATATTTTGCTTGAATGTAGGTCGCAGGCATGCACAGTTCAGGGTCTAAAGATTCATCTAGAGAATTTCCCCAGCTGTGCGTCCCTGTTAGGAGACTTAGGAAATCTCTCAGCATTTAGGAAGACCCGCAACAGAGATAAGGGTAGGGATGCAGGTGCAAAGTGAGAGATGACAAGGCAATCTGTTGCAACCAAAACACATAGAATATCACCGGAAAAACACTTTCCATTACCAAAAGTTGACTCCAGCCTCCCCCCCCTCCAAAAAAGTGATCCTTATTGGTCTATCTTGTCTTGGAGCAAGTATCTGCTTTGAGGATGTGGAATGAAGCATTCCCAATACACCATGTATTCAAAAACAAAATACCAAGAGGCGATACTTTGAAAGAATTAAATCCAGGAACTCAGGAAAATGTATTTTGAAACCTTCTCTTTTACAGCAAGTCTCATGCTTTGCTGTCTTAAGACTTGTCTATATGGGCTAATTTCGAGAAGGAGATTTTAAAGCACATGTTCCAATGTAAGCATTGAAAAGCAAGGTCAACGTAACCCTTTGCAGTTAGAAAATCCTTTATGAGCTTTGGTAAAAACAGGAATCAAGCCACATATGGACAGTGTCAGCCAAGCACTCACTTGTCGATATTCGAAAAGTACATGTTTAACTAAACCCAAAACAACGCTAGTTCAAACCAGCCAAATGAAAAATCATCCGCTAATGATTGAAACCCTTCAGAAATGCCTTCTCAGGCCTCAGAAGACCCCAAAACCTTGACAAAAATTCTTCATGGAAATTATATGTAATTGGGGAAACAAGCAGACATGATTCACATCCTTGGGTCAAATGAAATTGGCAAATAATCCTACATTCTGGATCCAGTATGGATTTAAATCTGACTTATTTAAACAATGGTCAATGATTGTAGTCATTTTCAAGCCATTCAGCACAGCACCTGCTGCTGCCAGAAGATGAACAAACAACCATTTGGGCCACCAGAGGGATAGCCTAAAAAATTCATCCTTTGAATAATGTAGCTGGAAATGTATCAAATGGCCAAGCAGTGGGATTTCATTTTGAAAAATATCAAAATAGTCCTGAGTGCCGAGTTCATGGATTATTTTGGTTTTTAAACAGATTTCATAATTTTAATATCAGCAGGAGGTTGAGGGCTGGAAGACTCATACCTCGACGATACAGAAAGCAGCTCCAATACCATCAATTTTCATTCTGGAAACATTAAAAAAAATAGTTGAATCTCTCAGCAGAGCAATCATTGCAGGGATAAGCTCTTGCAGTGGGACATAAACCCTGTTCACTAGCAAAACAGCTGGTTGGGATTATTTGCTTCCACTTGCAAGGAAAACATGTTTCAACAATTAGGATGTGACATGCCTCAGGCTCTTCTTAAAGTCCAGTCAGTTGCATGTGCGCACATCACAGGACAATCATTCTCAAACTGTGTGTGAGGCACACATGAGAAAACGGCTAGTGTGCCACAAAAAATAAAATACATTCAATCAGCCTTTTGAGAACCTTGGGCTGAAATCCTATACACACTTACTTGGGAGTCTCATTGAACTCAGTGGGGCTTACTTCTGAGTAGATATGCATTAGATTGCACTGTAAAGCTGTTGCTTGACACTTATACAAGTGCATATGGTACTGGGTCAAGGCTGGCCCTAGAATAAATAGTGCCCCAGGCCAGGCAAGGAATGGTGGTAAAACCAGCACTAGGGCCTTCTAAGACTCTGAGAAGCTTGGAGTCAAAATGTTATCTTATGCCCGTTTTCTCCAACAAATGTTTTCTTTTCACTGCATCCTCTCTTAATGTTATGCGTTTCTCAGCTGAAAACAAAAGCTAGATATACATATAATATGCAAAGTTGATCACTTCAAACCCTGATGGCCCACTCCCCATGATGCAAGACAATTCCCCCCCACAAAACCCCCCAACAACCGCAGAACGAATTGCCTGCCATTTGCTGTTTTTCTTCAGTGCTCTCTGGCTTCAATTCTAGGCCCCCAATGGAACCTTCCTGGCTGTAGTTTCTTCAGCCCTGTCTTCAAGGGTTTCCCTTCATTTCCTTTTTTAACCTGGGTTTCACCTTTCCTGGTAGACTTGCCAGTCTCCAGGAATTAGTATCCCACTCCAGGAGATTGCTGAAAGCAACCGTGAAGACTAAACAGGGCCTCCAGGAATTTCCAACATTACAACCTGTTGAGGAAAAATAACCTTTCTAGGAATAACATCCATCAGAGTTAGCAGCCCTACTTTCCAGAGGAAGAGCACGCCAAGGAAGATTGGCCTGTTGGGAAATGTAGACTAGCTCTCTTATAGCAGAAAGCCAGCTGAATCAAGGACATGCTTGAAGATCTCTCAGATTAAGGTTGTTAATTTTCTTTCACAACTTGACTGTGAGCAATTTGCCATTTTCACAACCTGTCAGTGTAGACAAACTGTACTGTAGGTGTATCAGTAGTCTGGATTCCTAATGCTTCACATTCTAACAAATATCCCTTATTCAACCAGAGCCTGATCTCCCATCTACATATGCAGCAAACATATGTGACACATTTCCCAGTTGAAGAAAACACTTGCTCTTCAGACAAAGGGTGAGATGGGGAAGGAAGGTAGATTTATCTTTCTAGATTTAGAGATTAAATAAAGGAGAAGAAAAGATCAAGATGGTTTTAGAAGAACACACTGAAGAGCATTCTGGAGCATGTTTTAGGGTGGCATGCTCAGTTCTTGCATGCTAGTCAGAACTGATGGACTGCACTGTAGCCCCAAGTGAACACCCCCCCCCCAAACATACCCAACATTCCTTTTTTAGCTAGATGTTTTACAGGAAGCTCAATAGTGATGGGCAAGCTGTCTCGCAGGGATTCTAGTATACCATTACTCAATGAGTAACTCCAGTGAGCTTCTGAGGAACTCTGGACACAGTTTCAGAACTATTCCTTTAGGAACAGGATGAGTTACAGTACTTGTTTTAGAAATTACTTTGATGACCAGTGTCTCCATAGTTTTGGCCATGCAGGAATGGCCAAAAGAGAGATCTACAGAACAATCCTATGCATGCCTACTCAGAGGTCAATCCCATTGAGTTCAATGGGACTTACTCCCAGGTGTGTATAGGATTGCAGCCCTAGTCTACTCATGACCACTGGTCAGTTTCCAGCAGGATCACCTAGAACTAACTCTTACTGAGATTCTTGAAAAGCATGCTGGGCTAGGTAGGGCTGCAATTCTATACCCACTTACCTGGGAGTAAGTCCCATTGAATTTAATAGGATATACTGAGTAGACATGTGTGAACTCAGATTGAAGTCTGTGGATCTTGGTCTAACCCAGCAAAACATGTCTTACAGCGCAATCCGACTTAACTTTTGTGCCGGTTTAACCAGCAGCACAGTGAGAATGGGAGGCCCCAGAACGGAAAAGGGATTCAAATCCCCTCCAAAAGAGGAATTCAAAGGGGATTTGAATCCCTTTTCCGTTCTGGGGCCTCCCGTTCTTGCTGCGCCGCTGGTTAAACCGGCACAAAAGTTAAGTCGGATTGCGCTGTTATTTTCTTAAGCAAGCATATATACGGTACTTAAAAATCACCAAACAGATTTGCTGAGCCTTCATTGTAAAGAGTTTCTGAGTATTCATTTTTGTCTTGTCAATTTAATACAGATAGGTGGGCTATGGGCATTCTAGATTATGACAATTAGACCATACAAGATTGTAGTTAACCCTCAGTAGATTTTCAGGGCACCTCCATGAACATAGACTGATGTGTTGATTTTAAACAGAAGTAACAGCTAATCAAGTTTAAAAAGATAGCCCCTTGGCAACTTTGACCTTGATAATATTCAACTGGCTTCAAATCAAAGAAAAGTTTGTTGTGCTTTCTCATCACTAACAGGCACAATATTTTTACTCCATGCCCTCCAGCAAAGCTGTATTATTTCATATTAGCTGAATGCATTCCATATGTTGAACCGCATGACCCTATATTCTCAGCAGCACCAAGGCTGAAAGAAAAGAACACTTAATAGTTAGATAAAATTTTAAAACATTCCTGACTACTCTTAAAACATTGCCATAAAAGCATCATTAAGGGAACAAGAATCATTATCTATTCTAGAAGGAGAATGGGTGAGAGTGTTGAAGTGGCTGAGCATGCATCAGTTGGTGGGATGTTTAGCAGAACTGATTCTTTAAAGCTGATGCAACTTCTGAGCTTGGGATTTCACACACACAAAACGTAAGAGTTATTGCTACTAATCTTGATCAACTTCAGAAGCTTGAAAGGGGAGCTTTTGTGGTAGGGAAGTAGCTTTTCACCTTCTCTGCAGACACCAAATTGGTGGAATGCCCTCCAAACGGATATTCACCTGGCCCTCTTTCTGCTTTCCAGCATTTATTAAAAGCTTTTTAAAAATTTCAGCAGGCCTTTAACTTATGCAATTTCAAGTTTGAGTTGCTAATTTTGACATAATCTTCTGTTTTAGCTTACACCTATTTATTGCTGTTATTAGTATACAGTATATGACACTGTCATAAGGGGTCAGATCCTTGGTCCTGCAAGCTCACTATTTTCTATGCTGATTGGCAGCTGATCTCCAGGGTTTTAGAGAAGGGTCATTCCCAGCCCCCCTTGGAGACACCACAGATTAAACCTGGAACCTTCTACATACAAACCAGGCGTGCTCTACCTGTTTATCTAAACCTTTTTGCTTTTAATCTGCAAAGTGTTTGAAGTATTTTAAGCAGAAAAGTGGAGCAGCAACAGCAATTGTGATTTTAAAGGATTTAAAAGAACAAATAGTACTTTTTACTTGCTGTTACTCTATGCTTTTTTAAAAGCCCCTTTCATGAATCCAACACATAGTTTTGAAACTGAAATTTCAACAGCATCAGTTGAAATTAATTCTGCCTTCACAGAAAACATGAACAAACTCAATTCATAATAACCTTTTCTGTTTATTATGAACTACCCCATCTTGCAACTATTTCACCTCTTGCAAGTTTTAGGAGGGGCACTGTGAGTGCTTTGGCCAAGGGCAAACCCCCCCCCCCCAATTGTGGAGCCAGTAAAGCAAGTTCCTCAGACATTTTATTGTTCCCCAAGCCCCCATTCCTCTCTCTCCAGGCATCACCACATCTCTAATAAGAGCAGAACTCAAATGCTTAACATACCCCAAAAGTTGAGTTCCATGCTCCTCTACATCTACAAGATATACTTCTGCATCTGTACTAACTACTTTGCCTTTAAATAAATTAAACAGAAGACTAGACCCATAAAACTAAGGCAGGAAGGGTTATATGGAAGCCTAGAAAAAACAAATTCTCAGTGTTCCACAATTGAGACATACCATAGCTGTTGAATTAGACAAGATTTGAAAATTATGGTGAAGAGCAATGCTACCATCTAGTGGCCAGCCTGGTCTTACCACCTCAGTTGCACATAAAGGCAACATTCTCAAGGTTGAATTTCTTTAAAAAGGTTGGCTGCTAACAAAGAAACAAAGACAAATGCCAAAGTACATTTTCAAAGTACACCTCAAAACACAAGAGTGGCATACAAATGGGTCACCAGAAGGATCTGATCCGAGATTATTCAGGTAGTAATCTACCACAGTTTAATATTGATCTAAGTAACAAGCTAGTTTCCCAAGTTATGAACAAAGAAAACCTTTTTAAAAGTTTCTCCCAGATGATAAATTAATAAACTGCTTTTCCACAAAAAGCCATTCACAAACCAGTTTACGTAGCAAAACATGTAAGCACTGACAATTTTGTAACAATTATAAAACTGGCTTTATGCAGAAGCTTAGCTTCAGGATGTCTGTGAAGGGTTCCTAAATGGCCGCGAAGAACTTCAGGATGGCTGCAGAGGGCTCCTAAGTGGTGTGGAGAGCTTCAGAATGGCACTGAGAGCATTAGTAAGGCATTCTGGGGCGCTACTAGTGAAATTGACTAGCGCTTTGCAGCAAATGGTCCTGGATACACTGAAAACCTTTAAAATGGCCACCATGAATACAGTAGCCTCAGGAGGGCTGCAGAGAGCTAAAGAATGACCACAGATAGTTGAGAAAAGACTGTGGATAGAGCAATATGAGTTACACTTTTGCTCCCACCGATAAGTGAATCTGAGGGAACCAACTCCGCAGATAGCGAGAATTAGCCATATGTATTTTGCATCCTAGTATCTGTACAAGACCATGGCATCTGGTCCCATCAATTTCCTGGTAAATAGAAGGGGCAGAAATGGAAGCAGTAACAGATTTTACTTTTTTGGGTTCCAAGATTACTGCAGACGGAGACAGTAGCCATGAAATTAAAAGATGCTTACTCCTTGGAAGGAAAGCTATGGCAAACTTAGACAGCATAATAAAAAGCAGAGATATCACCATGCCAACAAAAGTTAATATAGTCAGGGCGATGGTGTTCCCAGTAGCAATGTATGGTTGCGAGAGTTGGACCATAAGGAAGGCTGAGCGCCGAAGAATAGATGCTTTTGAACTGTGGTGCTAGAGAAGACTCCTGAGAGTCCCTTGGACTGCTAGGAGATCAAATCAGTCAATCCTAAATGAAATCAACCCTGACTGTTCCCTAGAAGGACAGGTACTGAGGCTGAAGCTCAAATATTTTGGCCACCTAATGCGAAGAGGACTCTCTAGAGAAGACTCTGATGCTGGGAAAGACTGAAGGCAAAAGGAGAAGGGGAAGGCAAAGGATGAGATGGTTAGACAGCATCACCGATGCAACAAACATGAAAATGAGCGATCTCAGGAAGATAGTGGAGGACAGGAAGGCCTGGCGGGATATGGTTCATGGGATCACGAAGGGTCGGACACAACTTGACAACAACAACAACATCTGTACAAGAGTACAAAATGCAGTACAACAACGTGCCCAGTCTCCCCATTACTATGACCATTAATTATGTCTGGGAAAGAGTCTGCACCTCAATCTGAAAAACTGTGTCTCACTGCAGTAGATGTTTCGGAACACGATTTGAGTATTTCAAACAATTGCCATTAACAAGGATGCAAGCAGGAAGTGTGTTGATTATGTTATAGGCCATATGTATTCTCCAGTCCCACACAAGTGAAGTATATGGTATTAAATGTATATTCCATTTTCCTAATCTAGGTTTTTCCAAACTGGCTGTAAAATTAGGCCTTAAGAGCAATGTCTGGGGAAGTCAAAACCAGAAAGTTAGTGGCCTTTACAGCTCCATCAAGCCTCTACTTGTATTTGGAAAAATGTATAATATGCATATCTGTCTGGATACAGCATACAAGCTGCTTAATTCAGCTTTTCATGGTACACAGTTTTGATCAGAGAGTATGCACAGTCAGTCTCGACTATATTTAATATATCGGAATTATAGGGAAGTTAGACTGGTTTTGATACCCTTTTAAGCACATTTCTTTATCAATAAAATTAACTGCATTTATATCCTGCTAGGTCACAATGGCTTATTATGTATATACATGAATACATGTGTGCAAGAGTACAACAGACCATGTCTTCAGAGCAACACAATAGGTTACATTTATGAGGACAATAAGAGATGATAGACTTGTCACCACAAAACCTGCAAGCTAGTAGTCTGCTCTTAAAAGGGGAAGTGTCAGACTGTAAAGATGCTTGGTCCTTACTGGCCGACTCACAGGAGTATCGAAAACTGTTCAGGTATTTCCACCAGAGATACAAAAACAAATGTCCTGAATGACTCGCCAATGCCCAGCCCAAATCCCTGGACCTAGAAACATGAAATTTGGGGCATATATTCCTTCCATGACGTAAGCACCCACTAAGGGATTTTTAGAATTTGACCCCTAAGGGAATAAAAAGGGGTAAAGTGTGTTTTCACAGGTTCCTCTTAGGCCTGATGAGAAACTTGTTTTTTGCTTACAAAGGTTACCCATACAAATGCTTACAAACATAATACAGGATTTTGCCCTAATCAACCCCTGAAAGGGCGAACCTAGATTTGGGGGTGTATTATAGAATCCATCGTATCTCCTGTTTGTGTTGATTTTTTTTTCCACATATAGGTGTCTTTTTAAAATCTTTAGAAAGTGTTTTCACGGTTTTTTAACATTTCACCCCTAAAGGGGTAAAAAGGGGGTAAAAGTAAAAAGGAGTATTTTTAATTCGATCAAGGATGCTTTTCTCTACTTAAGGACCTCTTTGTTGACCACACTGGTGGGTCTCCCCTCAGGTGCTAGGATCACCAGGCTGCTGGGTGAGCACACTCTGGAACAGGCCACGTAAAACTGCCCATGTGAGAAGCAGTCATGCCATTCGATGGAACCATGACTTTTAATAATTGCAGGCTGTTGCATGACATGGGGTAGTTGTGCTACATTTAAATCGTTCATTGCAATTAAAGGAAAGTTTATGGGAGTCAAAATGGATTTAAAGTACTTAAATCCCATAGCGAAAGCGAAACAGGTATCAAGATAGTCTAAACATATCCCTCATTACCAGAAAAGTCCAAACTTTGCCTGGTTGTCAAAGCAAACAAAAAAATCCTTATGTTAAGAGGCCACTTGTCTTAACAGGACTCATTATCAGTCAAGAAGTTCACTGACAACTGTGTCTTCCTCAGAGTATTAATTGAATGTGTTTTTATTTTACACCATGATGTGAGAACATAAACCTGTTTAATAAAAGTATACACATTTCTAACTTCACTCAGAATACACTTTTAATACACATTAAAAAAGCGGTCATCTTACAAATTGTTTTGCAATCCAAATATACAATAGCTTGGAAAACAAACAGTTTAGAAAATGAATGCCAATGTAAAAAGACTACTTAAAACCTATAACAGTAGAGTTTCTGTATGGCTCGTCTTTACAGTTTTCTTACTGCGTCATCAATATCAGAAATCTGTTCCTTCAACTGGCTCCACTGTTCTGGATTTAAAGAGATACCTAAAGAAGCCAAAAGATATTCATTACAACATTTATCATCTCTAGATTCACAGCCATGCTACAAATACATTTATTGTGCAATTGTACCATTTGCTATTGATGCAGAATCCAGCATGCCTCAAAACAGTACCTCCATATAAAATGTCGATTTCTTGTCCTTAAGGCTACAAATATATTTGCAAGTCTAACACCGGACAAATAACTCAAAAGAATAAGGTGAGGTGGGGGGTTGCATCCTTGAATCAGATATCCAACAGCCAGAGGGTGCTGCTTCAGGACCCCACAGAGCTCTTTGACTGTTCCAAAGGGTAGCAAGTTTATTTAGAACAACACACACAAACTTGCACTTACATTGTTCAGCCTGCAGAATTCACATTACCTTGGCACAGATTTTTTAAGTGCACGTAGTCCAAAGAAATTCTACAAAAGTATTTACTCAAGACAACAGAGATGGACTGAAAATCAGTAACTTTAAGGATAAATGAAAACTCTCATGGCCAGCTACAATCTTTATAGAATATTTACAGGTTTAAAAGCCATGTGGAAATATTTTCCGTAGGCTAAAATTCACACGTAAAAATAGTTTAAAATCCACGTAAAAACAACGTTAAAAATACATATGTGGAGACTGATTGCTTCCACTGCTAATTAGAACACCTGGTCTGCGCGTCTTTGGCTTCCCACGCTTTTTGCTTCTTCAATGATGCAGGCTGCTGCATAGCTCAGTTAACATCCTGACAGCTTGCTGCAGTTTTGACCTGAAGAGGTCCACAGTTTTGGTGGACGAAACGTAGTCAAACCGTGCTGGTTTTAATACTGCATGTCTGATTGTTTAGTTTTTACGTGGATTTTAAACAATTTTTACGTGTGAATTTTAACTTACGGAAAATATTTCCATGTGGCTTTTAAACCTGTAAATATTAAATCTATGAAGATCAGTTGTTTTTACGTGGATTTTAAACAATTTTTACGTGTGAATTTTAACTTACGGAAAATATTTCCATGTGGCTTTTAAACCTGTAAATATTAAATCTATGAAGATCAGTAACTTTGTTAGCCATGTCTGTTGTAGGCTCACATTGAGGTGTTGCATTGCCTGAAGCCTGCTGCAGCAGCAAAATGTCAAGATTTCACTCAAGAACTGTTTTACTAAAACAAAGATTTCCAAGCCCAGTTTAGAACACTTGGGTGTCACTTCCAAATAAACTTAAAAGCAGATATATATTTAAATCCCAAAGGCCTTAAAACTGGAGGGGATCTGACATGCTGGTTCAGCATATAAAATATGTATTAGTTTGCACTATCCAACAGCAGACCCAAGAATGGAGTTCGATCACTGATATATAGATGGCACAATCCAACAAGGGATAACCATAACCCCCCCACACACACACACACACAAAACTGTCCCTTTTAATGTGCATTCTCTAATCCATATCCCTTTGTATTTGTTTTGTGGTCCATTAAACTCAGAAATATACAGAGTCTTCTGCATGCATATGCCTGGTTTTGACATAAAAGCTAGAGATTAGGAATCTGTCCACAGAATCACGTGGTGTTTCCCCCCCCCACCCCCCGCTTCATCTACTCAGACCTGGCACTGTAGGCTGCTGTTGCCAAACTGAGTATGCTTCTAAACTCATTTTGAAGACCCTGAGTGACATAATGCCAAACCAAAATGGAGGGGAGAGAGGCAGATGTGCACAGTTTGATTCATGAATAGATACCCTATGGATTTGAGTAGCTAGTGCCCAAGAAGCATTCTCCTCCATATAAACTACACTGACAGGGCAATCCTAACCAACCTTCCACCACCAGTGTAGCCGTACCAACAGGGCACACACTGCATTTTGCAGTGCAGGGGCAGTCACGGAGGCCTCTTCAAGGTGAGGAAACATTTGTTCCCTTACCTTGCGGCTCCAATTCAGCTACACTGGTGCTGGAAAGTTAGTTAGGATTGCGCTGCAAGTGTCTAACCTAATCTCAATCTACATTAAGCATAAGGAAATGTTGGAGAAGTACTTGATTGCGTCCAGATTAAAGGCCATTCACTCAAACAGGCTAATCAGATATAAGAGGGCAGGATTCAGGTTCCTTTAGTAGTTGTACAGAGGAAGGAATTTTTATAGGTGCTGCTTATTATGTCTAGACTACTTCACAATGTAGAAGGAATGAGGACTATTACTACAGACTTACTATAGGTGGATTACTTTTGAGTGTTTCCCCCATGCAAAATGCCTCTTGCAACTAAAAGAAATCTAGCACTTTGAAAGAAAACTTCTAGTCCAGGATGCTTCAGGCTGGGCTTGTTTTCTACTGGCAGGGTGCTTTTCTATATAGGGGAACGTTCAAAAATATTGTTCTCCACTTGACAGCAGTACAGTCCATTCTACCACCCCAGAATTCTACCATTTCACCCTGCTGCAAATGTAGACCAGTCCTCTGTGTTACAGTAGGAACAAAGAGCAGCTAGATCCACCACACCCCAGCCAAACTAAAGATAAGATTATCCGCAACTCTGCACAGCAACCGTGTTTCTATAAGGAGTTACCTTTTCTGCCAGGTTTCATTTCACCTTCTTGATCCATCCAGTATTCTCTAATATCAATTAGGACTTTCCCTTTAAAATCACGAACACTGACATACCTCATTTTACCAATCTGCCAACAAAGTGGAGAATTTAGTCATTATTTCACATACAATAATTCTTCAGACTTGCGATACAACACAGGATTGTAGTTTATGTGAGATTATAGTATCAAGTGCATCTCAGTAAAATTTCTCACAAGTAACAACAGCCTAGAGGAGCAGGAGAGTTCAAAATTCATCTTTTTTCCTGCAAAACATTATTTTGCTGAGAAAGAGGTATCTTCAAACCAAATAATTATTCCATCGTTCAGAAGTGTATACTTTTCCTCTCTGCAGAAAGAATGTCAATGGATATAAAAGTGCTCAAAGGGAATTTACTTGAATACTGTATTTCTAATTCTCAACTAATGAAGGCAGAATCACCACACTGTCCTCTAACTTCAGAAATATGAAAGCATTCAAGTTCAGAAATGAAACATACGTTAGATTTTGGTCTTCAAAAACAGATACGTTAATAGTCTGGTGCTGGTTCATTATTTGATTCACAAAAGACTAAAATGAATCTTTGCACTACAGGTATTAGCAAGCAACCAAGTTCCAACTAGAGGCCCCAGATAGAAACTGACCTCATCACCCATGTGGTGCTGATTAGGCCTATGTTGAGTGGCACCAAAGATGTAAGTAGTTCAGAGATTAGTGTTCAGGAAGCACTGGCAAGAGTACAAAACCTGAAACCATTAACACAGGAAACTACAGCCTTAACAGAATGCTAATATTAGAAAAGGTAATAGCCAAGCCTCAAGAAATGTATGCACTCAAGAACACCAGAACCAGGGGACACGCACTAAAATTGAGTGGAGGGAGAGTTAGAACAGACAAAAGAAAATATTTCTTTACCCAGCGTGTGATTCATCTGTGGAACTCCTTGCCACAGGATGTGGTGATGGCACCTAGCCTAGATGCCTTTAAAAGGGGTTTGGACAAATTCATGGAGGAAAAGACCATCACAGGTTACAAGCCATAAGCAACCTCCTGGTGTTTTTTTTTTGTGGGTTTTCTCTGTGCCAGGTGCAAGGGAGTGGCGACTGGACACAGGTATCTTGTTGTCTCGTGTGCTCCCTGAGGCATCTGGTGGGGCCACTGTGTGACACAGGAAGCTGGACTAGATGGGCTTTTGGCCTGATCCAGCAGGGCTCTTCTTATGTTCTTATGTATCTGGCTCCTAGAGCCTAAGCAAAGACCCCAAGGGCTTTAAGGAGAGAAACTTCAATGAAAAAAAATGTAGCTCCACATGAATCTGGCTGCGACGTGGCTGCCAAATTCACACATGTGAGCACACAGAAGGCTGGAAGGGATGGTGGAGAGAGATGAGGGGAGCACACACAAAATACAGCACTCTCCCTTCCCCCCACTACCCCAGGGAAGGGCAAGGAGATGCCAGGCCCAGGGAGTTGCCATCCTGCTGCCAGGAGACCTTGTCTCCCATCCACAAGTAGAAGTGAATCTCTCCAGGACAATGACCACCCACCTCTGTCAACCCACTCTGACTGGCACTCATACACCAACATTGCTTCCTTCCATTGCCATGCCTGACTCCCACCTAGCAGAACACAGCAAGGAAATACCTTTTGCACAGCCCAAGTACCAGCAAAAGAAACAAGGTGCATACATGCAATTTCAAAGCCACTGAAGCTTGCCAGTTAGTCAAGTCGCCTCCACCTGCCAGCAAGTGCCTGCACTATCCCTCTATTCCTCCCATTGGCCATGCAGAAGAACAATGGGAGAAATTACCAGCCTTCCCCAAAGAGAATGGAACAACACACCCGCAAATCAGTGACTGAGAAGCACGGAAACAAAAAGCCTGTTGCAAAAGCAAGACAACCATCCAAAAAGGACCCAACCATTCCCAGGTGCCACAGCAACCTGGCACCTAGGATTTGTCAAGTTCTAACAGCCAATAATTCTTTATTTTACTCAGAAGCCTAACTTATACACTCAAGTCACAAAAAAAATAAGGCTCAGGATAACTGTTCAAAAACTACACCACATTAATCTGATGGAAACTTTAAACCTCACTACCAGTACGTTTTCCACTTACTATAATAGGGATCTAACTTATCCCAAGATCCATATAAGTCCAAAGACACTTGCAAAGTTGACTATTAAGGAAAATGTTCAATTTCTTGTCTACCACATGATCAGCGCTGGAGATTCCAAAAAATTTCTTACAAGATTTCACAATAGCTTGGACAGACTGAATATTGATAAGGCAATCTTAATACATCCTGTAACACAAGAGATGCACCATCACTTATATGCTTTTTAAAACATGTGGGCACATATGCTTCATCACAGATACAAGCTGAGCAAATAGAATTTACACCACCTCAAAGCCCTCCCCACATTAACAATCCCTTTCTGGTTTGCAGGAACATCCCAACCCAGAACCAAGCCCTCCTTTATTCACTACAATGGTGGTTCAAACACACTGTCCCAGCCCACATTCAAAGCTCCATCACCTTTTTTTGGGGGGGGGGGATTCTCACT
This sequence comes from Plestiodon gilberti rubricaudatus, assembly GCA_026170595.1. NCBI lineage: Eukaryota > Metazoa > Chordata > Lepidosauria > Squamata > Scincidae > Plestiodon > Plestiodon gilberti. The sequence continues at coordinate 16,345,586 of JANXHW010000002.1, read as the reverse complement.
AACAGGCACCAAAACACCAATTACTTTCTGCTCCATGACACACATAGGAGTATGAAACAAGCCAAAACGTTATAGCTAGACTTACCATCGTCCCGGAAATGACCGGGATTGTCCCGGAAATGGCCCTTCGTCCCCCCGTCCCCCCAAACTGACTATTTGTCCCGAGACTGTGCTGCAGCTGCATCGCGTCTCTGTCTTGATGATCTGTAGTCTCGCGCGCCTGCGCGAGACTGGAAGCGCTCGGAAGATGTCCGAGTTCACTTCGGATGTCTTCCGAGACGTTCCAGCCTTGCGCGCATGCGTGCGAGGCTGGAATGTCTCGGAAGACATCCGAAGTGAACTCTGACATCTTCCGAGCGCTTCCAGTCTCGCGCAAACGCGCGAGACTACAGATCAAGACAGACGTGCTGCAGCTGCAGCACAGTCTCGGAATAGCTCCGGCCCGCCGTGATGCAGCCGGCGGGCCGGGGCCGGGGCTAAAAGAGTTTATCGGCGGAGGCGACAAGGGACCGGCCGGCGTTCTTCAGAGTCTTCCCGAGCCCTCTCCCAGGCGGGGTCGAAGTGAGCTACTAAATGTTACTAAACTGCTGCCCCCCCCCCGGCCGAGGGTGTTTTGTAAGGGGGATTTGGGGCTGGAAATTCAAACCAGGCTCAGTTCCACCACAAGCCTGCAACATTCACAGTAGATTCTCTGAATCAGAGATCCATAGTGGGACGGGGCTTCCAAGGAAAACGCACATCGGATCGGCTAGTCACACGCGGAGGGGAAAAAAAAGCGAGATCCAGAAGGAAATAGGCGCTAGGGCAAGGATGAACTTTGGAACAAGAAATCGCCTGTGTTGCTGGAAGGGGGGACAGGGGGCACATAAAATAAAGTAAAATACACAAACAGTACATAAAATAAAATACACAAATAAACTAAAATACACAAAATAAAAGAGCACAGTCTCACAAAATAAAATACAGTATTTTACCATTTCACTCTGCACATGCTCAGAGGCACGGAAAAAGGTAAAATACTGTATTTATTTTACAGTGGACACGCCCACTTCCGGTGGACACGCCCACTTCCGGCGGAAGTAACATCACAGTTTTTGACCCGCCTTCTTGTGATGTCACTCCCGTCCCCCTTGGGGGTGCCAGAAATCTGGTAAGCCTAGTTATAGCGGTTACACCTGGGCAACCATGGTACCCACATAAAATTGATAAACTCTTGGATTACCAGATGACTGGGTAATGCCATTAATACATAAACAATTGAACATGTTCTACTTCATTTCTTGTTTTATGATGAAATTCGACTAAGGCTTATTTTTCCCTTGATTAGAAGGTATTCTGGTCTCACTGACTCAGATATTTGTAAAGAGCTTCTGAAAGGCGTTGTTTCTCGAACTACAGTTTTGAGTGCAAGCTTCTTTGCAGCCGTCAGCCAAATCCGTTGTACATTTTTACAATTGGAACAACATTTTCAGATAAAAATATATTTCTTTTCCGGTTGTTTAGTAGATTTGAGAAATGTGTGTTTTTAGCAATTTTTTCAAGTCTTTCAGGGTTATGAATGTATTGTTTTTAGTATGTGGGATATGTTGTTATCTAACTCAAGCTGGTCTATGACTGTATTGTTAATAAACTAAATTAAACCAAACCAAACCAAACCACCGATACATTACATTTATGTTGTGCTTTTAAGCACTCAAAAAGCTTCACACACATTATTTCAGGAATCTTTACAATGAAACAGTAGGGTAGGTTAGTTATAGCCTCATCTCAAAGGTGACAGATGAAACAATCACTTTCTAAGGTCCCCTGATAAGTTTATGGCTGAGCTGAGATTTGAACCAAGAACTAATTCTTAGCTCATCCCCTTAACCATTATACTACTTGCCAACAAAGTGTCCAAAGACATACAAGCAGTGAATGAAATTGTCAACAGCAAAACCTAAATTATAATATTTCCTTGATACACATGGTTCTCATATGCTTATGTACAAGAACTCACTAATCTTTCATCCATGCTAGATAAGCAAATACTCAGCCACACTACAAACACATAAAAACAGAGGACCATCCAATAAAACTCAGACACAATCAGGTCCAGTAATCTTTGCCCAATTTGGCAGCAAGTCAGAAACACCACACGAGTACAATTTTTCAATCACTTGAACATTTCGCAATACTGCCTTGCAGTCCACAGTTCAATATCATGTTCTATTGGTGTGGGCCAAATTGTTTAGCAAAGCAGGATTACTTAACGCACTTCCTACTTATGCCATTAAAAGAAACTAGAACATCTTGGCATAATCTGAGCTAGAGAAATCCAAACAAATTATTTCAGCCCACCCAGTCCAATTGCTCTCAATATCATGCATGGTTCCACATTTCCACTCCCCCACAGTGAGGGCAATGAGAGGAGTTCCAGACCCTGTCTCTCCCCAGCCTAGAGCCAGTGTGAGGGTGGAAAAGCCCCAGTACGTGTGGAGCTCTGAAGAGCAAAGCACAGCTAGATCTCCACCCACTTCTCCAGCACAAAGCAGGGGTACGGGGGAAGGGGGCTAGAGGGAAGAGATAGATTCCTTTCATTGTTCCCACTGAGGGTGGAATGACATATCAACTGTTCTAGCACTGGACAGCCAGAGGATACAGGGGATAATGCTTACTTACCATACAGGTTTGTTGTATTGTCTTGATGTTGTCCTTACACGTGAAGTACATTGCACACTCAGAAAGCGCTCTCTAGGAACTGCCTGTATTGACCCTATACACTGACAATTACCCATGCTCTCCTGCTGGTGCAATATAAAGTTGTGCGGCACACCTTGTGCGTTATGGACAATCCCTACTAGAGAAACTTTACAACATGAAGCTTCTGGACTTCTACAGACTTGGTGCTTTTTCCTTTCAGCAGCCATGTTTATGTTCAAGAAAGATAGCTACATTTGGAAACATACATTCTAGAAGTTCGTGAATTGATCTGTTTAACTGTCACCACAATATTTCAATCTTTCCAAGTTATGAAAGCAACACACAGATTTTTCTTCTCCTGAGAACGGGTATAGAAATCTGGTACCACACACATGTGAAGATCACATGACATCTCCAACATGAGAGCCACCATTTTTACCTGAAACATATTCTCATCTCTGTTGCTACTTTGCTTGGAAGAGGCTGCACCTTTGGAACTTTCACCAGTCTTCTGTTTCTTTACAGGCTTTTCTGGTGCTGCTTGTTTTTTCCTTTTTGCCTTGACATTAAAAAAAGCATAAGTTTTTTCCTGAGAAACAATTCTTACCAGTTCATACTAATTAGCCTCCTCACCACTGATCCTGCTAAGCTGTGCAGTCATGCAGCTTGAAGCTTGGCAACCTGGAAGTTCAGCTACGACCTATGCACCTGGAAATGGCATTGCAATGCAGATGCAATGCTGCACAGCAACAGAAAGGGTCCACGCAAAGGCATGGACCCTTTACAGGAAACATTGCTCCTCATCCCCCACAACTCAGTGCAAGAGTAAAAAGTGTTCAAATGCATTCAGCATTAGTCCCTCTCTGGTTCTACTAAAAGCAGGCAGTTAATACAGCTATCAAGTACAAAAGGTCTCTTGCATGCGATTGCCTAGGGCTTTTGTTTAATCTTCTTGCTGTACTTGAAGGTGGAAAATGTACTTTTTAAAAACTCTTTAAACATGTAATAACTGAACTCCAATATCACTCCAAGTTATCTTGGGGAAAAACTGATTAGCAGAACCAAATACTGGTGGTACATTTAACAACTGCACTTGTATGAAGCTTACAAGCCTTATCAGCACAGTGAAGAAAGAACCACTATCAGCAGTATGAATTCCCACCTAGAGATGGCATTTTAGTGCCAAGCTAGAGGTTGTAGGATTCCCAACCCTATTTTCTTCTGGAACACTAAAACCATACAGTGGGAGGGGAGCCATTTGCGAGAAGAATCAGTAGACAGGAGAACGAGGGGCTAAGTCTCTGGCTTTGTAGTTTATGACAAATGCAGTCTTTCCTCATCATTTTAAAAAGTATTTATCCCCAACTATACTCAAAAATTAGAAGCAAAAACCTGTTGGAAGAAGAGTACTTCAGAGGAAAGACTCAGCAGACAGGGTTAAGCATCCATTCTTCCAATTCCCCACTGTAAGAACTCCCGCATTTTCTACTACTGTATACCAACTCACTTGGAAATAACTAAGCTCATGGACTAGTTCTTCCCTCGTTTGGCTGACTATGCTTGTTTTAAAATGCTTTTTCCAATAACAGCAGCAATTTTTGCCCTGGAATATTAGCTAATAGGGCATTAGCTTTTACTATAAAAAAGAATTCTTGTGTCTCTGCCTTAAAATGAATTATGTTATCACATATCTGTTTGGCATATATGTTTTGTGCAAGCTTATACCAAAACATATTTTAACCATAAATCCGTAAGACTCCAGGAATTTTGATTAGGCAGGACTGAAAGTTAAGGCATTTTTACCCAAGGGTGTATATACACAACAGGAGTCAAATGTGTACACCTGTGGGCTGGGAGAAAATTTAAACAAGTCTGTTCAAGGCATTTACATTGGTCCCAAGAACATTCCACATATTACACTGAAACTGTAGCGAATAGCACCATATGCATGCACAGCAAAAAATTATCATCCTGAGTAGATTAAAAGGAAGTGTATTTTAATCACTACATTAACAGGGACAGTAGTTTTATGGAATCACCCCCTCCCCAGGTAAGTTCCTGTTCTTCCCTTTTGGTTATGTACTTAAGCAAGGCTCACCTGTCTGTAAAGGCCTTTGGATAAGTGTAGGAAAAAAAGTTTACAGTCAGTATGTGGTTGGCTTATTCCACTGATTTATTCTTATTTGCTATTTTGGTTGTATTTATATTTTTTTGAAGCATACTTTAATAACGTTGTGGGCCTCCTTCAGAAATGATGGAAAGGTAGAATAAAACAGTTTTAAGTTTAGATCACCTTTTTATCAACTTCACTGTCTGAATCACTGGCAGATGAGCTTGAAGACACAAGTTCTTTTGATTTAGGCATTCTAGGAAGAAAAATGCATGAGAAACAGATTAGTAATTCCCATTTTATGGGAAGAAAGGTAGGATATAGAGTTTTTAAATAAATAACTGCTCCCTACAGGATTAAAGTACTTTCTCATCTCACTGCGCTGTATCTTAAACTCTTTTAAGGCTGCCATTTCAAACACAAAATACCCTAATATTTCATTGAACAGTGAGGCTTCCAAATAGTTTCAAGGATCAGGATACTAGATCTATCATTCTGGCGTGTGGGGTCAAGCAAGGGAAAGAGGTGGTATGGTAAATAAGGAACAAAAAAAATAGATGTTTGGTTCTTAGGAGGTCTGAAATTTTGTGTTTCTTAAATAGCACTCACTTCAGCTGCAATCCTATACCTGACAGTAAGCCCCACAGAAATAAGAGGGGCATTTCTGGGTAAACATGTATAGGATTAAGATATTCAGAAACAAGGTAGCTAGCTTGAACAAGGATTTCGCTTCTCTGGAGGGCTTTTGGAAAGCATCACTGTTTAACAGCAAAGCTAGCTACCTTGTTTCTGAACGTCTTAAAGATACTAGTTTGTTCTCTAGGTAAGACATATTTGTAGCACTCAACAAGTAAAGATGTACAGTATTTGCTTCAGAACAGGGACAGCAAACGTCTGAATTATCAGAGGCTGCTCTATTCTTTATAGAAAGTGGTTAAATAGTCACAAACCTTTCTCACAGGTAGTCAGGCTTGTAAGCAAAGCTGAAGCCATCAAGCAAAATGAGATTTACAATTACAGAGATAGGAATAGCTGAGGTATTATATAGAAATCCCAAGGAGATGTAAAAAGAAATGCAACAATATATTACTTTTGAAAAACAATTCTTTGAGAGCAAAACGGTGGGCACACATTTCATATATTTTGATTATAATTTCACCAAGACAGAAAGTTAAAAAAAATTGAGGGGTCTGGCACCTATCCCAGATTTAGAGGAAGGCTTCTTGCATTATATGTACTAACCACCAGAATTCTCCCCACCTGCCACTTTTTAAAAAGGTATTAAATCTAGACAGGATAGATCTTCTGACAACGCCATCTCAAAAGGTAAAGGGGAAGGAAGATGCATGCAAGTGTCTGGAAGCAGTTTCTTAATCCGAGTTCATATGGCTTTTCTCCAGATGGACATGCATATTTTCCTGACATGACATTTCCACACCACTGAAGCTACAAAGCACATGCTTGTTTTATCAAGATACTGGAAAACAGTCTTCAGTTACATCATGCTTAGGTGATACTCTGGAGGAGAAAACAAGAAGCATTTGAGATACAGAAAATGAAAAGAATGACAGATGGGTCACAACGTGGGGGGAAAGATCTGTATGGGTGTGAATAGAGACATTTTACTGAGAAGTCAAAAGCGGGGGAGGGAAATGTAGTTGTAGACACAGGCCATGGAATACAGAATGAATGTGGGACGACCACACACAATTATGAGAAGAGTCAAATGTACGTAGGAGATAAATCAGACTAAGAGATGAATCAGACTAATAAGAGAGGCAGGCACGTTGAGGGAAGTAGGCCACCAAGTGGTGAGAGTTTGTAAAGATACAACTAGAATATACTACAAGGGACACTGGAAGATGTTGAAATCACAAGGAAAGGTTATATACACAGAATTCTGCCTACCATGTTTGAGATATCAAATTCTAGTCACGGAGTATAGCCCTAGACCAGGGGTTCTCAACCCCTTCCCAGCCGAGTACCACCTCCGGCACCACTCTCCTACAGTGTACCACCGGAAGTGACTGGTGATGACATCATCGCCAGTTACTTCTGTGTTTTCAGGGTTTCGGAGGCCAGAAAATGCAGGTAGGAAGCTCTGGGCGGGTGGGAGGGCCCTTCTCAGCATTCCCGAGAGGCTTGGTAAAAGTAGGAGCCTCTCGGGAGCAAAGACGTGCTGTCGGAAGCGCCGTGTTGGAGCAGGGTTCCAGTGGTCCGAGTACCACCAGCAGTCGGCCGAAATACCACTGGTGGTACTAGTACCACTGGTTGAGAACCCCTGCCCTAGACTACATGGATACCATTAAAAAACACAACCACCCATGAGTTACACAAGAACATGCCAGCATATCATAAGGCTTGCAGACCAATCACAACCCCTCCCAAACTACTTGCAGCACCTGAGCAAATTCCAAATGCCCAATGTTTCAATGCTGCAAGGAGCAATACTGCTTAGGAACATGGAATGTGAGGTCTATGAATCAAGGCAAGCTGGATGTGGTCAAAAATGAGATGATAAGATTGAACATTGACATCTTGGGAATCAGCGAACTAAAATGGACGGGCATGGGCGAATTTAAGTCAGGTGACCATCATATCTACTACTGTGGGCATGAATCCCTTAGAAGAAATGGAGTAGCCCTCATAGTCAATAAAAGAGTGGGAAAGGCAGTACTGGGGTGCAACCTCAAAAACGACAGAATGATTTCAGTTCGAATCCAAGGCAAACCATTCAACATTACAGTAATCCAAGTGTATGCCCCAACCACTGATGCCGAAGAAGATGAAGTTGACCGGTTCTATGAAGACCTACAACACCTTCTAGAACTAGCACCCAAAAAAGATGTCCTTTACATCATAGGAGACCGGAATGCTAAAGTAGGAAATCAAGAAATAAACGGAACAACAGGCAAGTTTGGCCTTGGAGCGCAAAATGAAGCAGGGCAAAGGCTAACGGAGTTCTGTCAAGAGAACACGCTGGTCATAGCAAACACTCTTTTCCAACAACACAAGAGGCGACTCTACACATGGACATCACCAGATGGTCAATACCGAAACCAGATAGATTATGTGCTTTGCAGCCAAAGATGGAGAAGCTCTATACAATCAGTAAAAACAAGACCTGGAGCTGACTGTGGCTCAGATCATGAGCTTCTTATTGCAAAATTCAGACTTAAACTGAAGAATGTAGGAAACACCACTAGACCAGTCAGATATGACCTAAACCATATCCCTTATGAGTATACAGTGGAGGTGAAGAATAGATTTAGGGCATTAGACCTGGTAGACAGAGTGCCTGAAGAACTATGGACGGAAGTTCGTAACATTGTACAGGAGGCAGCAACTAAAACCATCCCAAAGAAAAAGAAATGCAAGAAAGCAAAGTGGCTGTCAGATGAGGCTTTACAAATAGCTATGGAAAGAAGGAATGCAAAAAGCAAGGGTGAAAGGGAAAGATATAAACAACTGAATGCAGATTTCCAGAGAATAGCAAGGAGAGATAAGAAGGCCTTCTTAAATGAACAATGCAAGGAAATCGAGGAAAACAACAGAATGGGGAGGACTAGAGATCTCTTCAAGAAAATTGGAGATATCAAGGGAACGTTTTGTGCAAAGATGGGCATGATAAAGGACAAAAAAGGCAGAGACCTAACAGAAGCAGAAGAGATTAAGAAGAGATGGCAAGAATACACAGAAGAACTATACAAGAAAGATCTTAATGTTCCTGATGACCACGCTGGTGTGGTCACTGACCCAGAGCCGGACATCCTAGAGAGTGAAGTCAAGTGGGCCTTAGGTAGCATTACTAACAACAAAGCTAGTGGAGATGATGATATCCCAGCTGAGCTACTTAAAATCCTAAATGATGATGCTGTGAAAGTGCTGCACTCAATATGCCAACAAATTTGGAAAACTCAGCAGTGGCCAAAGGATTGGAAAAGGTCAGTTTACGTTCCAATTCCAAAGAAGGGCAGTGCCAAAGAGTGTTCAAACTACCGTACAATTGCACTCATTTCACATGCTAGCAAGGTTATGCTCAAAATCCTACAAGCTAGGCTTCAGCAGTACGTGGACCGAGAACTACCGGACGTACAAGCTGGGTTTCGAAGAGGCAGAGGAACTAGAGATCAAATTGCCAACATGCGGTGGATCATGGAGAAAGCACGAGAGTTCCAAAAAAACACCTACTTCTGCTTCATTGACTACGCAAAAGCCTTTGATTGTGTGGATCACAACAAACTGTGGCAAATTCTTAAAGAGATGGGGGTACCAGACCACCTTACCTGTCTCCTGAGAAACCTGTATGCGGGTCAAGAAGCAACAGTTCGAACCGGCCATGGAACAACTGATTGTTTCAAAATTGGGAAGGGAGTACGACAAGGCTGTATATTGTCACCCTGCTTATTTAACTTATATGCAGAGTACATTATGAGAAATGCAGGGCTAAATGAATCACAAGCCGGAATCAAGATTGCCGGGAGAAATATCAACAACCTCAGATATGCAGACGATACCACCCTAATGGCAGAAAGTGAAGAAGAACTAAAGAGCCTCTTGATGAGAGTGAAAGAGGAGAGTGCAAAAGTTGGCTTGAAACTCAACATTAATAAAACTAAGATCATGGCATCTGGTCCCATCAATTCCTGGCAAATAGAAGGGGCAGAAATGGAAGCAGTAACAGATTTTACTTTTTTGGGTTCCAAGATCACTGCAGACGGAGACAGCAGCCATGAAATTAAAAGACGCTTACTCCTTGGAAGGAAAGCTATGGCAAACTTAGACAGCATAATAAAAAGCAGAGATATCACCATGCCAACAAAAGTTCGTATAGTCAGGGCGATGGTGTTCCCAGTAGCAATGTATGGTTGCGAGAGTTGGACCATAAAGAAGGCTGAGCGCCGAAGAATAGATGCTTTTGAACTGTGGTGCTGGAGAAGACTCCTGAGAGTCCCTTGGACTGCTAGGAGATCAAATCAGTCAATTCTAAATGAAATCAAGCCTGACTGTTCCCTGGAAGGACAGGTACTAAGGCTGAAACTCAAATATTTTGGCCACCTAATGCGAAGAGAGGACTCTCTGGAGAAGACTCTGATGCTGGGAAAGATTGAAGGCAAAAGGAGAAGGGGAAGGCCAAGGATGAGATGGTTAGACAGCATCACCGATGCAACGAACATGAAAATGAGCGAACTCAGGAAGATAGTGGAGGACAGGAAGGCCTGGCGGGATATGGTTCATGGGATCACGAAGGGTCGGACACGACTTAACAACTGAACAACAACAATGTTTGTGGACTTTTCCCATCTCTTTGCAGAAAGATCTCATGGGCCCCATCAAGAAGCAAGGACACCTACATCACTATGCCTAAACTGCTCCTCTTTCAGGCCTCAAAAAGCACATGGTGAATTGGCATCAGGTTTTCTATTCTTTCCATGTTGCGTGCCCTACTTACCTGAGATTACCTCACTATGTGAATTGCAGAGAGTCATTGCTGTGTGTACTTTTGTCACCTAACTCAGAGACGGAGGGAGCAAGCCAAAGCAAAGCGACGGGGGGGGGGGGGGGAGGCCCAGAAATAGGGTGGAAGCTTGTCTGGCTGAAAAGGGGATAAAATGAAGGGGGTACATAGTGTGTGCTCTAAGAATGAAGAGGCTGGCAGAGACTAACCGAGGAAGTGGATTAGAGACTTGAAGCCCATTTTCAACTGCTGCATTACAAATAATTTACAAATTAAAATATGATAAAGTGCTTTTCCACAGTTAACAGCCTGACATGGCCTTATGCAAGGCTAGTTTATTCAGTCTGCAGTGGCATAACATACCCTGCCGTCTTGCCATCAGAGTAGGGGGGGGGACTACAGTGGGGGGGGAGGACAAGCCAAATTAGACAAGACCACTTGTGCTCACAGTAGTACGTCTGCCTTGGTTGGGGCTTTGCTAGCAAGTCAACTGAGCTGGCAAGGGCAGGAGAAGAGAGCAGGCAAGGTGTGCAGGGTGGGCACAGGAGTGTGGACTTGACTCTGTGGGAGTAAGGCTCATTGGCCCAGCTGCTGCTGTTCCAGGAGTGTCACAAAGCCCCAATGCCTACCACACTTAGACCCTCGCAAGCTGGCAAGAAGAGGGCAGGAACAGGAATATGTGGCTACGTGTAGAAAACTGAGCAGGTCACTCAGAACAGAGAGAGACCCAGGTGGGCAGCGGAGTCTGGAAAAGTCTCAGGGCTTGGGCGCGGAGAGAGAAGACTACGGTATAAGGACAGACGACGGTGGAAGTCACAGGGAGATGGAAGACGAGAGAAACGTGTGAATGGGTGAAGAGAGGGGAGCTCGGGCAGAGGGAAGCCGTGGACAACACACCACCAAGGGGGCAGCGAGGCTGGAGTACCCTCAGCTAGGGAAGGAAGAGAAGGGGCGGCAACGCAAAGCGGGGGCGGTTCCCAGCCGCCATTTTCTCCCTCCCTCGGATGCTTTCTTTCAGCCCCCTCCCGTTCCCAACATGGCAGCCTCTGGACAGCTGTGCCTCCTCCCACCGACCCCCTTGGAAGCGGAGCAGGTGCCCCATGACTACAGCAGAGCGCTCCCCCCACCCCCTTTCCCGGGGCAAGCGAAAGGAGGAGGTTCCCGTTTCCCCTTCCTCGTTCGGGGGCTCGGGCCCCGAGCAACACAACATGGCGGCTCCAACGGTCTTGCCCCGAGCGCGCGAGACAGAGGTTCTATCCCCCCTCCCCTCTAAAACAACCCGGGGGGGGGGGTGCATCGGAGGGAAGCACCATACTCACATTCCGTTCAGCGTTCACTGCTCTTTTTCTCTTCCCTTCTGCCTCTCACTGTTATTCCACACGCCACTACAGGAGCGGAAGTGACGTACACTTTAAGGCCTGCCCACTCGGGACCACGTGAGAATGCCCGCAAAGGAGCGTGACCTGCACGCTGTACGGCGGTGACACTTCTATAAAGAGCCATAAAACATGTTTCTTCTTCCGTTCTTATTGCGTGTCAGAGCTTTTTGGCCCGCCCTCGAAAGGACTTAGTGCTTTTTGCATGCCCCTCTGCGGCGTGTTTATTGTGAAGTAGAACTTCTGGGCAAGGTATATCAGTTCCTATTTTCTACCTAGCCCATTTTTTTGAGTGAAGGTGTAAGTAAAAGAGAGGATGACCTACAGCCTATCCAGGGGTGGCCAAACTTGCTTAATGTAAGAGCCACATGCAATAAACTTCAGATGTTTGAGAGCCACAAAGAAGCATTTAAATTCTTAAATATATTTACTCACCATGAACATTAAACTTATGTTTTAATCCAGTGGACTCTCAGTTTATACCTGATAAATAATTATAATGCTTGAAAATTTCTTATTTCCCTTTTATATTAAATTGTGATGCAAAAAGGAGCTCAGTCAACATATTTCCAAGAGCCGCACATTATACGTCAAAGAGCCACATATGGCTCAGGAGCCGCAGTTTGGTCACCCCTGGCCTATACTATACAAAGTGTTTTATATTACAAAAGTCCACACAGGTAGCCATGTTACCCTAGGTTCTTACTACAAGAGAATGTTGTGGTACCTTAAAGACTAAAAACTTTATCATAGCAAATTTTGGGGGCTTGTAATATATACATAACACATTTGCTGGTAATTTAACATGCCACACGATATAGGCATGTGTCTACCCAGAAGTAAGCCCCCAATTCAGTAGAGCTTACTCACATGTAAGTGAATAGAATTGCAGTCTAACCCATTGCATAACTTCAGCCAGGCATAGTACTGATACAAGGGGAACAGGTTTCCAGGGCAAAGGCTTTCAGTTTTAGGTGGATGGAAAGCATGGGACTCGCATTTCAAATGTTTTTAAGTGCTGCTACACAACCCTACTTCCAGCTATTTAACAAATCAAATGCAGATATGCCAGCAGCAGCTCTGAATGTCATGCCAGAATTTTTGCTGCTAGTTGAGGGCAATAAGAGTCCATGCATATGCAGTAGCAATGAAGATGACAGCACTCAGGCATTCTGGTGCAGCCCTCTTTAGGCCCCAGCAAATACCCAACGTCAACTGTTCCTAGCACCAACCATGCTCCAGAGTACTCAATAGCATTTACTTCAAAGTCGATTGTGTATAGAACTGCAACTCTTTAAGGCTGCAATCCTGTTGTATGCACATTTTCCTGAGAGGACACCCCATTGAAAATAATGGATCTTCTGAGTAGACAAGCATAGTATTGTGCTCTAAGTTACAGGGCCTGGCCTGGTATACCCAGTTAAAGACTCCATGATAATAAATACAGGGAGGCCTTCCCTTGTGATGTTAGAAAATTGCTGCCACTAATAGCGCAATCCTATCCAACATACACCACCAGTAGCCAGCGGTGCAGCGAGAATGAGAGGCCCCAGATTCAAATCTCCCCTCCAAAGCGCCCTGCCCTGCCCTGCCGGTTACACCGGTGATGTAAGTTGGATAGGATTGCACTAAGTCAGTATTGGACTAATGCTCCAATTCAGTACAAAGCAGCTATTTAGGACCTTGATCTTTCTGATCCATCCATCTTGTTCTCCAGTCCCAGTTCTTTCCACCTTCCTTCATGCCTAGTCTTTTAATGTTTTTTCTAAGTGCAATAGAAACCTTGATCACTAGATAGTCCACATTCATGATTTTTTTAAAAAGAGCCTTACAGTGAAGATAATTGTTCTAACATTTCGGGTTTTTTTTTTAAAAAAAAAGTCAGATGTGTACTAAGGTGCAGTAAGTCCTCACTTAAAGTCGTTTCATTTAAAAGTTGATGGGAAAATACCATAGGAATGTTTACATTTATTAATTAGCCTATGTAAAATTGGTTTCATTATAAGTTGTTTTGCTTAAAGTCACAGTTTCCAAGAAGAACCTATCAACAATTTTAAGTGAGGACTTGCTGTACAGTAGACTCTGAATAGATTAAATTAAAATAATTGAAGAATGGGGGTTACAAAATGGTAGATTATTATTATTATTTATTAACAGTATTTATATACCGCTTTTCAACAAAAAGTTCACAAAGTGGTTTACAGACAAATTCAAATGACACTTGCCCAGCAGCCCTCTACGCATCTGGAGCCTAACTATTACTGGTATCACACATTATTCTGCTCAAGTCTTGAGTAATGTCATCCTTATACAAGAGCTAAACAGAATAGAGTATTATACCAGCAATGTTTAGGCACCAACTGACAGCCCAATGCTATGTAACTCTTGAACCGGTGTAACAGTAGATCCACCGGTGTAAGTGCACTTATGCCAGTGTAACTTGCCGTATGCCGGACTGACACCGGCGTAAGCACCCTCGGACACTGTGCATGTGCAGTTCAGACGCAGAACAGATGCCGCTGCAACTCCGCTGGCGCATGGGGCATCCCAGGGGCATTCAGACGCCCCCAGAATGCCCCCTGCACCAGTGGAGTTGCGCTGGCGCGTCCCGTGTCTGAACTGCGCATGTGCGGTGTCTGAGGGGGCTTACGCTGGTGTCCGTCCAGCATACGGCAAGTTACACTGGCATAAGTGCACTTACACTGGTGGATCTACTGTTGATCGCTTTTTTTGAATCGATCGGACCTGACCACGGTGGTCCACGCCTTAGTGACTTCAAGACTGGATTACTGTAACGCGCTCTACGTGGGGCTGCCCTTGAAGACGGTTCGGAAGCTGCAATTAGTGCAGAATGCGGCGGCCCGGGTGGTCACTGGAGCTAGGCGGTTTGACTCTGTTGAGCCGCTGCTTCAGCGGCTGCACTGGCTGCCCATTCGTTTCCGAGCCCAATTCAAGGTGCTGGTAATGACCTTTAAAGCCCTTCACGGTTTGGGTCCAGGATATCTGAGGGACCGCCTTCTCCCATACATTCCGGCCCGCTCTCTTAGGTCATCTGAGGAGGCTCTCCTGCAAGTGCCACCTCTATCACAAGTTAGGGGAGTGGCAACACGTGGGCGAGCCTTCTTTGTTGTGGCGCCACAACTGTGGAACTCCCTGCCAGGGGATCTGAGAACCACCCCCTCCCTCATGACTTTTCGGCGAGGGCTCAAAACGTTTTTGTTTCGTCTAGCGTTTGGGTGATGGGTTGTAGCCTGCCTCCTGTGTCTCAAGATGCTCTGCCATGCTGCTTTTGTGCTCCATACTGTTGCCCTCCCCAGTGGATTTTATTGTTTTTAAATTAAGTATGTATTGTTTTAAACTTATTTTTGTATTTTAAACTATGTTTTTTAATTTTTGTTGTAAGCCGCCTTGGGCATTTGCCTCGGCATAGGATAAGGCGGGATATAAATTTTTTTAAATAAATAGATAAAATAAGAGTTACACAGGATTGGGCTGTCAGCCAGTTTCATAGATGCTCCTGATGTCTAGGCTTACCAGATCTCCAACTGTGTTCAGTGGGGCTTGCTTCTGAGTAGACATGCCTAGGATTGTGCTCTAAGGTTTAACAAGCTATACCTGCCCACGTTCCTTCTCCTAAAGGTCTAGCACTCTGTCCCAGTTGGAGATCTGGTAAGCCTACTGATGTCCCACCTCTTCCTGAAGTATCAGCAGGACCCTGATCCCAAGCACACGCTGGTTTTTGTTTCTTAATCCTGAGTAAAGCTCAGAGATGGGAATCCTCATGATTCCTAATATGCACTCCGACTCCACCCATCTGATTCAGGCCTACTTCTACTGAGACTTGGGCTGCAATCCTATGCACACTTTCCTGAGAGTAAGCCCAATTGAAGACAATGAGACTTCTGATACACAGGATTGCTCCTGAATTTCTGCTCCTGAATTGTGCAAGTGAATATACAGTATACAGATTCTGGAGCTGGAGTGTGTGACCAGTCAGAGCCCAGATTGCTTGAATCTGCCATCTTCCCAGGTGAGGAATTTTCAAAGGGGATGATGCCAGGGAATTTGTTGGAATTCAGTAGGACCAGCAATGGGGTCCTCCCCTGACAATGGCTACAATCCTATACACACTTTCCTGGGAGTAAGCTCCACTGAACACCATGGGTCTTACTTCTGAGTAGACATGCATAGGATTGTGCTGAATGTCTCATCCAATTTTGGCTCTGGGCTGGTCCTGACCGGAAAGTGGCAGGATATAACAGCTGTACCCCACACTCCATAACTGGGGTGGTGGAAGAAACTGCATTATGATTTGGAAACTGCAAATTCAGTGTACGTACAACAAAAGCATTAGCTTGAGAAAAGGTGCTTGAATTATACACAACAACTTAGTAACAATGGCATAATTATTATGTGAAAAAACATTACCTGAAAAAACCCTCAAGAAATATTGATGTGCTGCAGTCAGTGTGACAGTGTAGCTGCGATGCGATGCGATGCAAAGATAAAAAGGTAAAGGTATCCCCTGGCAATTAAGTCCAGTCATGTCCAACTCTAGGGTGTGGTGCTCATCTCCATTTCAAAGCTGAAGAGCCAGCGTTGTCCGAAGACGCCTCAGTGGTCATGATAGGGCAATGTAATTATAAATAACTATTGGTTATAAAATGGGATCCACCAATGAAATCAAATTCATTCATATGTTGTTTTTGTAATACCTACCTCGTAAACCACATCATAAATATCCTTTAGAAGAGCACTGGTTTTCAAACATAAGTCACAATCCACTGAAATCTATGAGCTTAGGCTGCAATCCTATAGCACTTTCCTGGGAGTAAGTCATTTTGAACTCAATGGGTCTTACTTCTAAGTAGACATGGTTAGGTTTGCACTGTCAAGCATTCCAAATTCTGTGCTAGATTGTGGTCTTCTCTGCTCAAATTCCTTTTGTATGCCCTGCAAAAAGTAGTAGAGTTACCCCAGAATTGCTTGTAGTATCTCCCACATGACCAGAGTCGTAGGGACGCTGCCCCCTACTGGGGGTGGCAGTCCGAGATGATACCCCCCGCCCCACGAAGCCCTGCCCCTGCCATGTGACTCACCCGGAAGCCATGCCCTGGGTGATGCCACGCGGCATCAAGGGCCGAAAACGGCCCCAGGGGGAAGGGAGAGGCTGGAAAATGCCCTCCCCGGCCTCAGCGACGAGCTCACACTGCCCCCTCTCCCCCGCCGCTGCCCATCCATCGGACGTGAGTCGTGACCGTGTCTCGGCCGACTCCTCTGCTGAGTGCTCGGGCTCAGCTGGCCGCTTCTGACTGGGCGGGCTGGGGCTGGGGCATGGACGGCGTTCTTCGCATGTGTGCGGTGCCACCTGAAGCCCTGCCTCCAGAAGGGCCGAACCACTTCGCAATAGCTGATGGTGCTGCTAAAACTGATGGTGCTGCTAAAGCAGCTGCTGAAATGCCCTCACCTAAGTATACAACCGTTCAAAGTGGGTCAGGAGCTATACTACTATACAACCATTAAAAGAGGGTCAGGAGCATTCATGCTCAGCATGAATGCTCCTGACTGGCTTTTAATGGTTGTATAGGTGAGGGCATTTCAGCAGGTGCAGCTGCTTTAGCAGTTCATCAGCACTTGCAGCTACCAAGATCCTGGCTTCTACACAACTCTTAAGAATGCAGAGGCTGGTGGAAGGTTGGCCACCCCTGGTCTAGACAACACTCTTTTCAAGTTCCACTTTCTTTCTCCTCACAAACGCAGTCCTTTCTCCTTTGTGAGTCACTGAGGCTACATGCACCCATTTGTTCACAACCAATACAAACACCTTCAAGAAAAAGGTGTTTCAAGGAGACCAGCAACGTCAATGTTTCCCTAACTAAACTAACCAGCTGCTGGGGCAAGAAAGAAGAGAGAATCAGATAAAGGCTACTCTTGTGAAAAACAAGAAACCTATACACTGTAGTGTACGTAGCAGAGACTATTACCAAGTACTGTAGTCTCTACATACCCGACGCATGCGCGCCTTCACTCGATTCTTAATCACGTGGCTTCCTGACCTCGAGCTGGGAAGGAGACCTGTGATAGGAACTACATTTCCCATCGCTCCTTTTTCTTTTCCAAAACTCGCGCGTGCGCAACGGCGAAGCTAGACTTCTCAGTTCGTCGCCGTTGAAACCTTGGTGGTGGGTGGTGTTGTAGGAGAGAGACCCGGTAGCGGTGAGGGTAACGAGTGTCTGCGAGCGGGAGAGAAAAGGAGAGTTTTAACCGCCGCCATTGCTGTCAACCTGGACCCATGATTCCCATATGCCCGGTAGTTTCTTTCACCTATGGTGAGTAACGGCCATCGGGCGGCGGGCCAGTACGGGGGGGGGGTGCGCGCGTGGGCCTGACTTGGCGGGCCGCCGCCGCTGCTGCTTCTAACAGGGCCCGTTTTCTCTCTCCCTTTTCCCCTTCATGCTTGCTGTGTCGCCGCTGCAGTGCCCAGCCGGCTGGGGGAAGATGCCAAAATGGCCACCGGCAACTACTTCGGATTCACCCATACTGGGGCTGCTGCCCAGTATAGGTGAGTAGAGACTGGTGCGAGGGTGCCGCCTTGTGGAAATATCCCCCTCCTGAGGCCTTTTAGAGAAGAAGCGTTGTTTTGCCTAGCCTGGCACGCGCGGATGTGTGTTTGCGAGAGACATATTTGTGTGTCTGTGGTTGTGCTCACTGACTCGGCCCGTGAGGGGGCGGAGTCAGGAACGTCGGGTCTCCCTACGACCTGAGATTAAAATGAGCGCTCCCCGCCCCGTCCAGACTCAGGCCTGTCCCTCCCCCTCCCAATTTACGTACCTTTCGGCTCATCATGTCGTACAATCCGCTCCTATGCATGTTTACTATAAGTATTATTAGAGTTTAGTGGAGTTTGCTTCCAAGTTATCAGCACTAACGTTTATTTCATTCCTCTTGTCTCCAAATATGTGTTTTACTCTCAGCCTTTCATTTTGAAGTAACTTTGCACTCTCTATATGTTGAATAAATTCTAAGAGGATTTACTGTAACATCTATGTCTTAAAATCTTTCCTGAGGTTCACATGTAATTTGTAGCAAAAACAGAAAGTCCAGTGTTGCCTTAAAGACTAATGTGTCATGACATAGGGTTTTAGTAGGCTGTTCCTAAAATCTGTAAATCAGGTAAATGTTTGATTCTCTGATGTGAGCCTGAAAAGGTGACTAGAAGAGAATCTATAATTTTACTCTTGTAGTTTTTCATCTTCAATGCAGTGTACTTTATTCTAAGGGGTTTACCAAGTGTGGTTGGTAAAAGAGTTATCCTGAATTTTGGTGAGTGCAGTGTGGAAGACTGAAGTGGAATAGTATGTCTTTAATATGTTCGTCCTCTTATTTGTATGAGGTTTAAGGGATTTGCCACTTGTCATTGGCAATAGTTTCTACAATAATTTTGCAATTATATACAATTCCCTTATGGCTACTTGCAATACTTGTCTTAAGCACTTGTTTGGCCAGATCCAACGTGTATTATGTGTAGGCTTACCAGATCGTCGACAGGGACGGAGCGATCTACCCTTAAGGGGCGGGGGGCAGAACGCAACGCGTTCTGCCCCCCCGCGCCCCGCACCTTAAGGGTAGATCGCTCCATCCCGGTCGACAATCTGGTAAGCCTAATTATGTGTAGACTGAATCACACCCCAACGTCTTATGAATCCCAGATAAAAGGATATGCTGTATTTCTTCAATTCTAAGATGCATGTTTTTTCCCAATTAAGCATTTCAGAAAATGGGGTGCGTCTTAGAATCGAAGGTCTCCAAAAAGCACCCCCAAATGCTATCTTCTTACTTACTGGGGCTTGGGGGAGCTTCAGGGAGACCTGCGCGACCCTCTGCAGGCCTCCCCGATCTTCAGTTCGGAAAAAAACTGTGATTTTCAGCCATTTCCGGTTTTCGCGAAAACCAGAAATGGCCAAAAATCGCTGTTTTTCGCTGAACTGAAGATCAGGGAGGCCTGCAGAGGGTTGCACAGGTCTCCCTGAAGCTCCCCCAAGACCAGGTAACGAAGGAAATGGCACTTTCTGGCGGGGCCAGAAATGCTATGCAAAGGCAGTGCACTCAGTCATCCTCAGCTGCAGGAGACATGCTGGGGAGAGTTGGTGCTGAGCGGGTAGATTCAATGAAGGGAGGTGAGTCTTACAATCGATGGATTTTTTTTCCCCTGCTGGTGGTACTGAAAGTAAAGGTGCGCCTTAGAATCGATGGCGCCTTAGACTCGAAGAAATACGGTAGTACGGAACATGGTAGTAAGTTTTATGGAAGGTGTTTGTCATATGTTTGTAAAGGACACTTGGTCTTTCATCACAGAGCAGTGATTGGTAACTTCTTTTCAGGTATGAGCTTTTTTTTAACTTCATCAATAAACACTTAGACAAACTAACAGGTTTCATAACGTTATTTATTTCTGAAATTGGGTACAGTCTCTATTGAAATGGCTACAGTGGAGGTTCCTATACAAGATTGTCAGACATAGTGTAGTATTTAGCCACAAGAAACAATACATCTAGTACCTGTTAATAATTCAGGTACTAACTGAAAAATAGGGATGAATGAATTCAATGTGTTAACATGCCCTGCCCCTTTTGATATTACCTGTGACTTGTGTGTGTTTAAAGATCCCATTTCTAGTTTTACATGGGAGCTGTGCGTTTAACCTGAAATTACAGTAGTTTTGGCACCTTAAATTCTCAGTGAAAATATCTCTATAGTTCTTCCCAGCGTCTCGTTTTTACTTATGCTTTCTGTCATTTCTACTACATTCGTGGTAAAGATGCGTGTGAGACTGAGTTCAGTTTGCGTACTCAAAATCTAGAACTTCAATTATTCTTTTAGTTTTACCCTATTGTCACTTGTGATTGTTGAAGGCATTGTCATTTGTATTTTGACATTTATATTTGGAAGAACCAAGTGCATCAGTCCTTTGGCACAAATATGTGTGCAAAATCAATTATCTCTCTAGTAGTCTCTAGTTCACATTATGCTTCAGCCATCAACTTAAGTAGGTCACCTTTCTCTAAAGCTCAGCCTTCTGTCTGTAATATAAGGTAATACTGACATACCATACTAGGCTATTGAGAAGATTGCTGAGATAATGTTGGCTAAGAGCTTTGAACATTGTAAAGTGCAATATAAATGCATTATTTATTATTATTTATTGGCAAACAAAAGTCGCTCATTTTTTTCTGGGTACACAAACTGAGTTAAATGTTGAGTAAAGCACATTTATGCATTAAAAAAATTAAAGAACAGGCAGGTCAAGGGAAACTTGAAAAGGAATAACTTTTAAAGTTATTGGAAATTAATTCATTTCTAAATAAAAGTTGTGATGGGCAGAAGGAGCATAGATGGGCACACAGTGTGCACCAGGCTTTCCCATGCACCCTCGGGTACCTCATGCGGAGCCAGCCTTAGAGCCCATTCACACTTGACGGCGGATGTCCCTGCCCCAGCGTACGCGCTGGAGTACCCAGCGTACACGCTTGGAGCAGGGGAGTGTCGTTCTGCTTGTCGTCCCTCCTGCTGTCCCGCCTTCTTAAGAAAGCGCAGCTGTGATTGGTTCCTGTGTTTCCCTCTCGGAAGAATAGTGGAATAATAACCTCCGCGGCGATTGGAGCTACTTCTGATTGGCATGCAACCACTCTCCTCCTCCCTCTCACACAATTGGTGGCTGCAGTAGCTCTGCGAACCCACCCACAAGCTCCATGAAACAAGCTCCGCAAAAGATGGCCCCAAACCAACTGGGATGACGGAAGCGTAGCTGCTCTGGAATGGTGTCCTATTTCAATATGAATATGCAAAATAGCTCAGCGCAGGTCCGTGAAGCGCACAGCAGGGACATCCGCAGTCAAGTGTGAATGGGCCCTTAGGGGTGAGTGAGTTGGGGGGGGCACTCAGGGCACCAGTCTAGCTTAGGTCTGGGAGAGTGCCAGGCCAAGCAACATTGCTTCATGTTCGTTTGTTTTTTAATGTAGTGTCTTCCATAAACTATGACAAAAAGTGTCTTTTTTTGTAAGGTAACAAGGTTATTGGAGTACTAAGTACAGCAGTGAACTTCCACCAATTCACTTTAAAGTATGGTCGGACCTCTGTATCTGTGGATCCGGCATCTGTGGATTTGTCTCAACACGGATATGGAGGTCACTTTAAAAATGCTTTAAAAACGTTAAAAATAGCGTTCCTTACCTTTTGACTCGCAAACAGCAGGGCTGTAGAGAGTGAAATTGTGCTTCTACAGCCACTTCCTGGTTGCTTAACTTCCTTCCCCAAGGTCACTCTAGAATGCATTGGGGCAAGTCTGGAGAAAGGAGGGGGAAGGTCGCGTGACCCGGAAGAGGCTGTAGGAGTGCAATTTCACTCTTTACAACCCTGCAAATGGAGAGGTTTGCCAGCCAAAAGCTAAGGAACGCTATTATTAACCTCACAAGATCTCAGATTTATGGGAAAGGATGCCATGTATTTTTCATTAAAAGCCAAAAAACGATTAAAACAGTATCTAGTTAATGTCGGCAGATCCCAGATTAGATTTTAAAGTATTTTGTTAGCGGCTGTTACCACTAATCTGGGAGCTGCCGACATTAACTAGATACTGTTTTAATCTTTTTTTTGGCTTTTAATGAAAAATACATGGCATCCTTTCCCGTAAATCTGAGATCTTGTGTGATTACTGCGGGCCATGAAAGCTTCCGTTCGAAATTTAACCTTTTTATCTTTTTAAAAGCATTTTTAAAGTGACCCCCTATCCGCGAAAAGATGGTTTCACTAATAATAATAATAATAATAATAATAATATACAGTATTTATATACCGCCTTTCTTGGTCATTGGATTTTACGTCCAACTTTAATCCAAGATATATATATATATATAAAATGTCCAATCTTTCATGAACGGCTACTTTCCAGGTGGTATCCTTTTGACAGTCTGACAATTCTGCTGGCTGGCACCTCCCACACTTGACCGACGCAGCTGGAAGCTCTTATCTCTCCTCCTGGAGGCTTTCACAGCTTTTTGCCTGCGGCGTGTCTCAAACTTATCAAGTTCACCGGTCTTTGGGCTTTGAAGGCAGCAGCTCTCCCAACTGAGCCAGATTCTTCTGCCCACTAACGTGGATTTCAGTATCCGTGGGGGTTCCAGGAACGGAACCCCCGCAGATTCCAAGGTCCAACTGTATGTTTCTTTTTCTGCATCCACTTAGATTCATTTGTTTTTGGTAAAAATCAGAACACAGTTTCTGAGTTGATGTTACCACACCATACTATGTTTGATATCAGGAAGTTAAAAGTCATAAGAACATAAGAAGAGCCCTGCTGGATCAGGCCAAAAGCCCATCTAGTCCAGCTTCCTGTATCACACAGTGGCCCCACCAGATGCCTCAGGGAGCACAAGACAGCAAGATAACCTGTTTCCCGTTGTCACTCCCTTGCACCTGGTACAGAGAAAACCCACTTCTAAAACCAGGAGGTTGCTTATGGCTTGTAACCTGTGATGGTCTTTTCCTCCATGAATCTGTCCAAACCCCTTTTAAAGGCATCTAGGCCAGGTGCCATCACCACATCCTGTGGCAAGGAGTTCCACAGATGAATTACACGCTGGGTAAAGAAATATTTTCTTTTGCCTGTTCTAACTCTCCCTCCACTCAATTTTAGTGCATGTCCCCTGGTTCTGGTGTTATGCGAGAGGGAGAAGAATTTCCCTCTATCCACTCTCTCCATCCCATGCATAATTTTATACGTCTCAATCATGTCCCCCCTCAGGCGCCTTTTTTCTAGACTGAAAAGCCCCAGATGCTGTAGCCTTTCCTCATAAGGGAGGTGCTCCAGCCCACGAATCAATCTGGTCGCTCTTTTCTGCACCTTTTCCAATTCCAAAGTCTCTTGGCTAGTCTCCTAGGCACTGTGCTTCATGGCAAAGACCTGCATCTGCTTGAGGCAGCCCTGTTACCAGAGCTGCATAGATTCTTTTGTTTGATATTGAATCGGCTTCACTTAATCTATGAGACTTTCCAAGCAAGTGCCAATGGCTTCATAGTAAGGTTGGACACATGGTCTTTCAGTATCTGCCTTTGTTGAACAGATGCAGAAAATTGCAGAAAAATGTGCTGTAGCACACCGAGGGTAATAGATTCCTTTGTTGACGAGACTGCATCTGAAATGACCTACTGAGAGGGTGACAGCCACGGGTACAAATGAAGCTTGTTGGTTCAGCCTAAGTAGTCTTGCCTGGTTGCCTTTCTGTAGTCCCTTCATGTTGGCACCACTGTCATGTTGGCACCACATGTTGCCAAGTGTTGGCACCACTTGGCAGTCCTTAATGTTAATGTTTTCCTTCAGTTTTCTTATCAAGAGCTCAATAAGTCTTTCTTTAGTTGCTTCATGAATCCTAGGAAATGTTCTTTTATACAAACCTTGCCCAAAACTATTTGTCCACAAATCTCACTTTAAATGTCATCTTTCTCATAGCGACTACGTCAGATGTGCAATCCAGTATGACAGAGTAATACATTGTCCAACTTGTTCTATTTGTATTCTAATACTTCGTTGGCCATAAGGACTATCCATTCATTCTGAATGGTTTTCCTGCACTAGTGATCATTACTTCTTTTGAAGATACGCTCCTCAGATGCTCTTGTATTACTTCAACATACTTGACAAGCACCTGTACAAGCCTCAAAAAAATTTCATTGTTGTCTGAGAAGAGCTTGTCTGAAGATCACTGAAAGGCCAGGTTGTGTCTTGCCAGAAACTGTAATAATCATTAGGCGTTCAAGCACTCTTCTCAATGCTGAATTTATTGGTTTATTATCTGCTGGTGTTCTGCATCGATACACTCGTTCTGTCTAAACCTGGATTCAGTTTCCATCCACTTGCAGTATGCAGTTGAATGACTGGGTGACTTTTCATGCTCTTTCAGAATGTCACACAAGTGTTTCCAATCACTGGTCCCAGTATTCCCACACGAAGAACAGACAGTAGTGCTAATCTGGAAATGTTTTGTAGCAGAAGCAAAAAAACTCTGTTGGTCCTTTTAGAATAGACAAGGCAACGCCTTTTCAGAATCTTACAACTCTAAAACTAGAGTTTTTCATAACTGGGGTTTGTTTTCATCTGGAGGAAAAGCCATATCCTCGATTTTGCTTGGCCTATTGGGAACAGCTATATCTACACATGGCGATTGTGTTCTCTGCGGCCACAATGTAGGATCAGCAGTACTATTAATACAGTATATGTATGCAGAGCTGGCCCATCCATGAGGCCAACTGATTGTTTCAGGCAGCAGATTGGTGGGGGGTACCCACTTCTGCCCACCTGCTTGCTCCCACAGAGCTGGAGAGGAGAGCAGTGGGCTAGAGTGTTGGAGGAGCAGAGGCAGGCACATCGCCAGGTGGGGGGCAGCATTTGCCACGCTGCCTCAGGCTCTAGGAGGTCTTGGGCTGGCCCTGTATGTAGGAGTTCCTCCTCTGTTACTATTCCACTAGATCTCTGATCAGAGACTGAGCTCTTGCCGTGTTCTAAATTCACGGAAATTGGATCACTGAGCAATTGCCTATTCTCATTATCGCAGTGTGAAGAGCTTAAGGACCTTTTGCAGACTGCCTGCATCTTCTACAGTTGGGTCAGTTGCTCGGCTTTACGCATTCAGTTTTGAGCCCCAGACAGCTTCTTAGAAGGCATTTTCACAGGTTGTGAAAATGACAGATTGCTCACAGTCAAGTTGTGAAAGAAAATTAACAAAACCTAAATCTGAGAGATCTTCAAGAATGTCCTTGATTCAGCTGGCTTTCTGCTGTAAGAGAGCTAGTCTACGTTTCCCAACAGGCCAATCTTCCTTGGCGAGCTCTTCCTCTGGAAAGTAGGGCTGCTAACTCTGATGGACGCTAATCCTAGAAGGGTCTTTTTTCCTCAACAGGTTGTAATGTTGGAAATTCCTGGAGGCCCTGTTTAGTCTTCACGGTTGCTTTCAGCAATCTCCTGGAGTGGGATACTAATTCCTGGAAACTGGCAGGTTTCCTTCACAGGAAAGGTGAAGCCAGATTAAAAAAGGAAATGGAGGGAAATCCTTAGAGAGAGGGAAGAAGAAGCTACAGCCAGAAAGGCTCCATTGGGGGCCTAGATTTTTTTTAAATAACTTTATTTTCATTTGATGCATAACATATAGCCAATACACAAAATTGTAACCATTGTCTACAAGATAGAAAGAAAAACCAGCAAGTAAAAAGAAAAGGGGAAAAAGGGAGAGACAAAGACACCCACACCCATAGGAAATAATATATGAAAGGAGGGTATAAGTAATAACTTAAATTGTACATTTGGTAACTAACATCAATTCCGCATACTAAGAAAGAAAAAGAGTATTTGCAATATTCCTAACTGTGTTTTAAATCAAGGAACAGTTTTCAAATATTCTCATATATATCCATCCGTAATTGACACCTATAGGCCATTCGTTCAAAGTTAGAAAGCATCAAAAGGTTATCCAAACACTGAACAATAGACGTGGGATTTTGTCCTTTCAATTTTTCAGAATCATTCTCTTGACCGTTTCTTCCCAAAAACCAGGTATCACATGACCATAACATATGAGTCAAAGGACATGACCATAACATACGAGTCAAAGCTGCATGTAATATATTGCATCTTCAACACCTGGATTACGCAATTATCTTTTTGCTATACAAACGTTGAGGTGTCCAATATACACGAAAGATAATTTTTTGTTGAATTAATTGCAACCTAAGGTCCATTGATATTAAACAGAATTTTTTTAATGCCATCATCCACTGGTTATATAAAATAGGTTGACTAAGTTCTTGATTCCATTTTTCACAAATTTCTAGTGTCATATTTGTGTCATGACATATTTATATATACAAAAATGGTTTGTATATTTTCCAGGAACCTACCGGTAATCCCCATGGATACTGAGAATTAACTGAATTCACTTGCTCAGCAAGCAGTGTTCTTTATACTGTATATTCCTGCCTATGAAGGATCAGCAGAATTGATCAGTTATTTCTAGTATACCTGGTGGTGCAGGTTACAGGGATGTCCTCCAAATCCTGTGGTAGGAGTTCAAATCCCACAGTGTGTGTGAGATCTGCAAACTCAATCACTGGCTCTGCATGGTGTGGCAGAAGCAAGGGAAACTGGTTTGCTAGGGTAACAGCGCAATCTTGCCCAATTTTCCAGGGCCAGTGCAGCCTCAATGCAGCCCTGAGGTAAGGGAACAAATGTTCCCTCACCTTGAAGAGGCCTCTGCTACTGCCCCTGCATTGTAAAATGCAGTGTGTGCATCAGCGCTGGAAAGTTGGTTAGGATGGCGCTGTAAATACGGTTATAGAATAACATTAACATTAGAAAGAAATAATGGTAAGTCTGACCATTCTGTACCATAACAAAATACAGTTTCCTCTAATTATGCAGTTCAAATATTCTGAAATGATATTCTGTTACAAATATTAAACAGCAAAGTATAACTGTTCTGTGCTATCTTAAAACGAGCAGGTTGATCAAGGCAATGTGATGTCTGCCTGTAATTCTGTTCACAGGAATGAATATGTTAGCTTTATTTGTTTAAGCATTAACAACCCCACTCACCTGAAGTGAGTACCTCTTGACCTTCTGACGAGAGGGACTCAAAACAGACACTTCTCCTGTTGTTTCTGTGTCTAAGGGAAGAGAGAACATGAAAAAAGCTGGCATGTTTTCCTTGTGGTGTGTCTCATCCCTTAGAGCTCCCTGCAAGTGAGGCCAAGACACTGCCTCCTACTCTAGCTCGAGTCTAGCAAGATTGAAGGTCTGGAGGCAGAGACATGGTCTTCTCACTTGCATAGGCTTACCATCATCCCGGAATCGAGCCTGGCTTCAGCCTAGACCGGGCCCGAGCAGCTCCCACGGATGCACTGCGGCTGCCCAACGGGGTTCTAGCTTTGGTCGCGTCGTCGACCAGAATTTCCGGAAGCCCATCGGGCAGCCGCAGTGCATCCTTGGGAGCTGCTCAGGCCCGGTCTAGGCCGAAGCCAGACTCGATTCCGGGACGATGGTAAACCTACACTTGTAGGATGTTGGAGAACAGAGATATTGGGAGAAATGCCTGCTTGTTTCTTGCTTTCTTTGCTACAGACTTGGGGGGGGGGGGGGACTTTGTCTCACTTGCAAGGAAAATCTCTCTTTTGTAAAGAAAGCAAAAAATAAGCAGTCATTTTTCTTGATGTTTTTATGCCCTCCAAAGTGTCCTGCAACTTAATTAGGATCATGCCTCCCCCGTTAGCTCTCTAGCAAGATGGGAAGGCTAGAGGGAGAGGTGTGATCTCATCTAAGCTTCAGGCAGCTTGGAGAACACACAGATTGGGAGGGGAGATGCCTGCTTGTAACTAGATTTCTTTGCAAGGGAAAGAAGACTTTGCGTGTCCTTGTAACTAACAGGCAAGAGTGGAGGGAGAGGCAAAGTTTCCACTCTCTCACAAAGGAAACAAGCAAGCAGACATTTCCCCCAATGTTTCTGTTCTCTAAAATTTCCTGCAAATTAGAAGACTACACTTCTGCCTCCAAGCCCTCTAGCAAGATTGGAGGGCTTCAAAGAGAGACTTTTAAAAACTTGAGCTGACATTTGTTTTCATAAGGAAAGAAATATAGGCATCCCCCTTTCCCTTTTGCGTGTATAACTGGTCTCTTTCAAGGTAATAGAACTGGGCCTCATGAAAAGTTTTTAATAAAATGTGAGTTCTAAGACTTATTTTAGATAAGGCAGATTGTATTTCCTGTTTATTTAGCCTTTTTCAGTTGGACACTTTTAAGTGAAGCAGATTTCATCACTTGATGGTAATACTTCTTGTCCTCTTCCTACTATAGCCAGCAGCCAGCTTCAGGTGTAGCCTATTCCCATCCAACTACAGTTGCAAGTTACACTGTTCATCAAGCTCCAGTAGCTGCGCACACAGTTACTGCTGCCTATGCACCTGCAGCCGCAACAGTTGCAGTAGCCAGACCTGCTCCAGTGGCTGTTGCAGCTGCTGCAACAGCTGCCTATGGAGGCTACCCTACAGCGCATACAGCAACAGACTATGGTTATACACAGAGACAGCAAGAAGCTCCCCCTCCACCACCTCCGGTTACTACGCAAAACTACCAGGTAAGTGTACTTTAGAGAAAGCGTGTCATTCACTTCACACCTTTGCTAATGTGCAATTCAGTCTTTCGATCAGTGAAAGGTGGAAATATAATGTATAGTGGACATAATCTATAATGTATAGTGGAAATATAATGTATAGTGGACAAAGAAGGTTTACCATAGTAAAGTGAGTAGTAACGGATTACATAATAAAGTGAGAAGATTTACTATGTAATCCTTTACTTCTCACTTTACTATGGTAATCCATTCTGGAAGCACCATTATATTGTGAAAACGTAATGTGAACCCAATATTACACACCTAGGAGATGAAACGCACACACGCATCACTACCTCCTCTTCATCACAATGGTCTCCCAGCATTTTTCTCTAGACTGCATTTTTCTCTCAACTTTGGAGAAGGGGAGTCAACAGGTTGCTGTGAGGGAATGCTTGCAGCATATATTGAGATTAGGCACTTTTCCAGAAGGCATAGGGATCTAAGGAAAATTTATTTATTTATTTATTTAAGAGATTTGTAGCCCGCCTTTCTCCCACAAGGGCAACCAAGGCGGCTTACAACATATTAAAATACATAAAATACATATAAACACACTGAACACATTAAAATTAATTAAAACAATTTAAGTTAAAACAAACAACCCCAGTGGGTTACATTTACATATGTTAAAACCATTTGTTAAAAGGTCAGCCCACCACATCAGACATTAAAAGCAATCCTAAATAAAAACGTCTTAAGGCCCCGCCGAAAGGCCTCCAAGGAGGGAGTCACTCTTAATTCCTGGGGGAGGGAATTCCACAATTGGGGCGCCACCGCCGAGAAGGCCCTATTCCGCGCCGCCATCCCCCTCACTTCTGTCAAAGGCGGCACAGTTAACAGGGCCCCCCCTGATGACCTCAGAGTACGGGTCGGATTATAAGGAAGGAGGCGGTCCCTCAAATACCCTGGACCCAAGCCGTTAAGGGCTTTAAAAGTCAAAACTAGCACTTTGAATTGTGCCCGGAAACGAACCGGCAGCCAGTGTAACCGCCGAAGCAACGGCTCGACTGAGTCGAACCGACAAGCCCCGGCAACCACGCGGGCCGCCGCATTCTGCACTAGTTGCAGTTTCCGAACAGTCTTCAAAGGCAGCCCCACGTAGAGCGCATTACAGTAATCTAGTCTAGATGTCACTAGGGCATGGGTCACTGTGGCCAGGTCTGCACGATCCAAGTACGGTCGCAGCTGGCGCACCAGCCGAAGCTGGGCAAAAGCCCCCCTGGCCACGGCCGCTACCTGGGAATCCAGGAGCAGCTGCGGATCCAGGCGAACCCCCAAGCTGCGGACCTGCTCCTTCAGAGGGAGTACAACCCCATTCAGAGCAGGACGATGATCCAGTACCTGAGTCGTAGACTTCTGGACCAGCAGAACCTCTGTCTTATCAGGATTTAATTTCAGCTTGTTAGCCCCCATCCAGCTCCCAACTGCCTCCAGACAACGATTCAGGACATCGACCGCCCCCTTGGAGTCAGGTGGAAAGGAGAGAAAGAGCTGGGTGTCATCAGCATACTGATGACTCCCTACCCCAAACCTCCGGATGACCTCTCCCAGCGGCTTCATATAGATGTTAAACAGCATGGGGGATAGAATTGACCCTTGTGGCACCCCACACCTCAAGGGCAAGGGTGCCGAACAAGCATCCCCCAGCACCACCTTCTGGGATCTATCAGCCAGGAAGGAGCGGAACCACCTCAGAACAGTGCCTCCAAGCCCCAACCCGGCCAACCGACCCAGGAGGACACCATGGTCAATGGTGTCAAAAGCCGCCGAGAGGTCCAGCAGGACCAACAGGGACGCACTCCCCCTGTCCAGTCCCCGGCGCAGGTCATCCACCAAGGCGACCAAGGCAGTCTCTGTCCCGAACCCCGGCCTGAAGCCAGACTGGAATGGATCCAGATAATCAGCTTCCTCCAAGACCCTCTGGAGCTGGGACGCCACTACCCGCTCGATCACCTTGCCCAGAAACGGGATATTTGAGACTGGCCGGAAGTTATTCAAAATAGTGGGGTCCAGGGAGGGTTTCTTCAGGAGGGGACGCACCACCGCCTGCTTCAGAGACAGTGGCACCACCCCCTCCCTCAGAGATGAATTTACCACCCTCCCCGTCCACTCAGCCAGCCCCGCCCGGGCAGCTCTAATCAGCCATGCCGGACAAGGGTCAAGCGGGCAAGCGGACGGTCTCACACTCCAAAGAATCCTGTCCACATCCTCAGGTTCTACAAGCTGAAAAGAATCCCAGGAAAGAGAACAGACAGGTGCCTCAGGGACATCATTAGATACTGCTAACGTGGCGTCCAAGTCATGCCGAATCCGATCGACTTTGTCCGCGAAGTGATTTACAAACTCATCACAGCGAGCCACCGTGTGTTCCGCCCCATCTGCTGGGGGGGCCAGATGGAGCAGGCTCCGGACCACACGGAAAAGCTCAGCTGGACGGTTCTCCGCGGACGCGATGCCAGCAGAAAAGAAAGCCCTCTTTGCTGCCGCCACCGCCACGGAATAGGCTCTGAAGTGAGCTCTAGCCCGTGCCCGGTCGGAGTCGGCACAAGTTTTCCGCCACCGTCGCTCTAGACATCTACCTTGCCGCTTCATCGTCCGCAGCTCCTCAGTAAACCAAGGGGCCGCTCTGACTCTGCGGCTTGGTCGAGGACGCTCAGGAGCGATCAGATCCAGAGCCCTGGTCATTTCCCCATTCCAGAGGTCAACCAGGGCGCTGGGTGAGTCGCCGACTCTGGCAACAGGAAAATCCCCCAGAGCCCTCAGGAATCCATCCGGATCCATCATCCTCCGGGGGCGGACCATAAAATGAGGTCCCCCACCACTGCGGAGGCGACAAGCCGCGATAAGCCTAAATCCCACCAGGAAGTGATCTGTCCATGACAAAGGAGTGATGTTAATTTCCTCCACATCCAGATCACCATCCACCTGCCCCGCAGTAAACACCAGGTCCAGCGTGTGTCCCGCATCGTGCGTCGGGGCAGATATTCTCTGAGACAGACCCATGGTTGCCATGGCGGCCATGAAGTCCTGAGCCGCGACTGTCCCTGGAGCCTCAGCGTGGACATTAAAGTCCCCCAACACCAATAGGCGAGGGCACTCCAACGCCACCGCTGAGATCACCCCGGTCAGCTCAGGCAGGGAGACTGTTGGGCAGCATGGTGGGCGGTACACCAACAGAATCCCTATTCTGTCTCGCCCTTCCAGCACGACATGGAGGCACTCAAACCCAGTGGACCGTGGGACAGGGTACCCAGTGAGACTGATGGTATCACGATAGACTATCGCAACTCCACCTCCCCGCCCCTGTAGTCGTGGCTGCTGCAATACCCGGAAACCCGGCGGACACATCTGGGAGAGACTTACCCCTCCCGACTCATCCAGCCAGGTCTCCGTAATACACACCAGGTCAGCACCTTCGTCCAGGATTAAATCCTGGACTAGGCAGCTTTTATTGTTAACTGACCTGGCGTTCAAGAGCAGCAGTTTCAGACTCAGGGGACTGTTGCCCAGACCGCCAAGGGTCAGAGGGATGGGAGAAGGGCCAGAAAGGGGGACAGTCTGCCTGTGACTGACCCTCGTTCTCCTGAAACGGCCTGCCCAACCCCCACCACCATATCTTCCGTGACCCGTCACTCTGCTAATGGTGGCTGCCCGCCCCTCCCCTAGACTCCCTCTAGGTGACAAACACATAGCCTTTCAGCAGAGCCTCCTTCCTAACCATGCAATCTAAAAAACTCATACACTCCACTACCAGTCAATCCACAACCCACTAACAACACTTCATCCAAACGCCAACCACTCCTGTCCAGAAACCCCCACCTCCCTCTCACAGAGGCTAGGGTCACTGCACCCCACACCCCTTGCCCCCCTCTCACTGGGGCAGAGGTTCCACTCTCCCCCCTAGGCCTCCCTCTCACCGAGACCAAGGTTACACACTCCTCTAACCCATTCACAGAAGTCCCAACACTTAACAACCACACACACAACACTCATCAATATACAAAACTCAATCACTCAACCATTCTCTCAACGCTGACATGGTTGCTCCAATCTCCGTGAAGGTGTCCAGTGCCCAGAAAAGGGTTCAGGACTCCCTGTGGAAGCTTTTAATACAGCCAAAGTGCTGGGGAATGGAGGGGAGACATTAACAAGTCATAGAGGTGTGACTGACTTCTGGGGAAATTGCAGTCACGGAAGAAGGAGGGGGACTAACGGCCACTGTGCTTTAGGACGTAAGTGTCTGTTACTCCCAACTTTTGGAAGCCCACCTCTTGCTGGAGAGGACGCTCCTCTAGTTTGATGGTCTTGATCGATAATTGCGCTCCCTCAAATCTGTCTTCCTCTTCTATCACCAAGTTATCTTTGCTGTGTTCTGAGGGTTTCATGTCACCAGATATTAATCAGTCTTACCATTTACTGGTCCTAGGGCAGGACTCCACACCTTGCTCCTTGGTTTGGGAGTTGGAGGAAGATCTGAACCCCCTTCCTCCAAGTCGGATAAAAGGAAATGGGGGGAAATCCCTGACGTCTATTCTATATCGGTGCAAGATTGTTTTAAAAGATCTCTGAATGTTTTAGCCTGGTAAAAAATTATAGCAGCAGTTATGGAGGACTGCTGGGGGTGCTTTAATGTGAAATAGCGGGAGCCTCACTCGCACAAGCATGGAGGAAACCACTGAAGTTCAGTTTAAAGCAAGAAGTCAAGATGAGGCTCCCAAACCAGGACAATTATAGTCTTCTTGAAAGTGGGAAGGCTGATTGAAGGGGTGGGCAACCCTTCCTGAGCCACAGTGTAGAATTTTAGGCTGACTTTTCTACCTTTTTTGAGAACCTTCTAAACTTCTGATTGACTCTACTTGTTTACCCATTCTTGGATAAGAGGAGGCAAAGAGATGTAGATTGGGGAAATGGTTGGTGTCTGGGGCGTTATTCGTGGCAGCAACTGGGTCTCAAATTGAGAGAAGCATCCCAGGGCCAGAGTCCTTTGTCCAAGCAGACTCATTTAAATTGGTTGGCAGGATGTCATGCCATGCCCATTGGGTTATAGACAGGGATTGACATAAACTTCAGTCACCTTTGGAAAGTTCCATCTTTCATGTGACTTTTCATGAGGAGAAAGTTAGAAGGAAAAATTGTATTCTTACCATGCCTGGGCTTCATGTTCACCTGGCATACACTCTGCGTCAAAAGACACATATATTGTGTTCCAGTGAGAGCAGGGGAGTTCTGCAATAATTAACGTATATTGCTTTAATGCAGTGATGGCGGACCTATGACACGCGTGTCAAAGGTGACATGCCACGATGTTTTGGGTGACACCAGCGTTCACCAACAACACCAGACAACAACTACAGGATCTCAGTATCCGTGGAGGCAGCGGGTATGGCGGACTCTTTAAAAAACATTTTTAAAAAGTCAGAAAAAATCTTCCCTACCACCATATGGCAAAATTGTGCTGTTTACAGGCCTGCAGGGCAGTCTTCTGCACTCCCTCGCCCTGGCTTGCCCCAGAATGCATCGCAATGGGCGAGTCAGGGCAAAGGGGGACTGTTGCGCGACCCAGAGGTGGCTTCCAGAAGCGCAGAAGACTGGCCTGCAAACAGCGTGGTGTTGCTGCACAACGGTAGGAAAGGCTTTTTCTGACTTATTTTTACTGTTTAAAATGATTTTTAAAGGGTCCCCCATATTCACGGTCTTCGTTCACATGAACAAGAAGAATTTTTTCTTTTGTTCGGGGGGGGGGGGGACGACGACGACGACACACCAGCAGCGTCAAGTTCTGAATTTTTGACACACCAAGCCCAAAAGGTTCACCTTCACTGCTTTAATGTGAAATATAGTGATGCTGAACTTGGTCCAGTGCTAATTTTGCAATAACCAGGGCCGGCTTTAGGAGCTGCTGGGCCCAATCGAAAGCATTTTTGCAGGGCCACAAATATAAAAGAAAATCTTTATTTTACAATTTGCTCGCCATTTCAGAACCCTCATGTAGCAATCTGCCTCGCGCAGAGCCCCCTTAGGTGCGGGGCCCAATTGGATGCAGTTGGTCCAATTGCCTAAAGCTGAACCTGGCAATAACTTATTTAGTAATGACAGAAAAAAATCTTTCTTGTTCTGAAATGGTGGCTCGTCAATTCCTTTAAATATTTGTGATATTGTAAATGTTGAAACATCAAAATAATATTAATGTTCAAGGGAAGAGCTCAGGTCCTCAATTCTTTTTTCTTCTCTTGTGTTTCCCAAGGACTCTTATTCATATGTTAGATCCACTGCCCCAGCTGTAGCTTATGACAGCAAGCAGTATTATCAGCAACCTACAGCCACTGCAGCTGCAGTGGCAGCTGCTGCCCAACCACAGCCTTCCGTAGCTGAATCATACTACCAGACAGGTAGGTTGAATATATGTGGGGGTTATTTTAGAAAAATCTAGTTTTTCTCTTGTGATGTAGTTGATTTAACAAATTTTTATGCCAATTCTCTTAATCTAATTAGTGAAACTGGTTTATAGTACTTAGCTTAGAATGGTTAACTTTAAATGTGCAGTAATGTTTTTTTTAAAGCTGTTGAGGTCATACAATCCTCAAACACAGAAAAACCAGGAAAATTTAATCCTCTTAACTATAATTGCATCTTGGCCCACAAGAACTCTCAGAAATGACTGCATGTAACAGGGTGCCGATCATGTACCGTAACTTAGAATGTGGCAGCACTACTATTAGTCATTCCTCACTTTCCAGGCTCAGATATGGTGTTTTGTCTACAATCTGTCTACAATGACAATGGTTTTTTAAATTGCAGTTGTTTATAGAACTATTGAATGTTCAGGATATACAACTTTGTTTTTCTGTCTTAATCAGCTCCAAAAGCCGGTTATAGCCAAGGAGCAACTCAATATACTCAAGCCCAGCAAACCCGACAAGTGACAGCCATAAAACCAGCTACCCCAAGCCCAGCAACCACTACATTCTCCATATATCCTGTATCTTCCACTGTGCAACCAGTTGCAGCTGCAGCTACTGTTGTTCCCTCTTATACCCAGAGTGCTACATACAGTACAACAGCAGTTACTTACTCTGGTGAGTAATACTCAGAGAGAGGTTGGAGATGTTCTATGTTATATATGTTCCGTTCACTTTAAATGTAGTGAATCACACTATTGTTATAGTCTCATACATTGTACTTCTAGATTCATTTATACAAAAGCAAGGGAGGGCATGAAGAGAAAGGCTTGTGGCATTCTTGTAGCCTTAAGGGCATAGGACAGAATAAGAAAAGAGCAAGAAACGTGTGACTGAAAGGAATTAGTAATATAGTGTGTGTGTTTCCTCTGGTGTAAGGGGATCGTGCAAGGTGTGGTGGGGAGCTGCTGCCATTTGGAGCTGAGCTCTCCATGCTAGATAATAAAGCAAATATAGGTGTCCTCATTCACTGTTTTCTCCACTATTTTCTATAAATGATGCCACTGTTGCTGGTTTAGTGCAGGAGGTGATACTGGTTGATCAATGTGGGGCTCACTGTGCAGCATCACTTAAGACCAGCTAATGTTGGTGCTATTCTAATACAAGGAGTCTACTTCTGTAACTTGCAAATCCCTCATTTCACTGTGCTGCATGGCTATGTGAGGTGAAGAAGTTTGGTTTGACTTGAATATCAAGATTTGGGAATTTATTTACAATATTTTTATCCCGCCTTTCTTCCCGAAGGGACCCAAGGCGGAATAAGGTTGAAATCTTATTTAAAGAATATAGGATGTATTCCTGAAAAATATTTTGTATTTAAGTATATACAGTGGATCCTCTCCATTTGCAGATCCGGGATCCACGGATTTGTCTCATCGTGGATCCGTCCGTGAGGTCCACAGTTAAAAGAATTATTATTATTCTGCAGGAGAAGGTGAGGCGGAGGTGGGTGGCATCACAGTACCTTACTATTACTATTAACAGTATTTATATACCGCTTTTCAACAAAAAGTTCACAAAGCGGTTTACAGACAAAATTAAATGATTAAATGGCTCCCTATCCCAAAAGGGCTCACAATCTAAAAAGATGCAGAACACCACTAGCAAACAGCCACCAGAAAAGAGACTGTGCTGGGGTGAAAGGGGGGGGGCTTTCAGTTACTCTCCCCCTGCTAAATATAAGAGGAGCACCAATTGAAAAAGTGCCTCTTGCCCAGTTAGCAGGGGCACCAGCCCACCGCCCGCTCCTGGACTCCCGCGCTGCTTCCCATTACTTCAAACTGCTGTAAAGAGTGAAAAAAACTGGATTCACAGCAACTTCTGTTTTGCGTTACGACCAGAAGTCGCTGTGAATCGGGTTTTTAAAAACTCTTTACAGCAGTTTGAAGCACTGGGAACCCGCACGGGAGTTCAGGAGCAGGTGGCGGACCAGCGCACTGCTAAATTAAGGTACTGTGATGCCGCCTGACCCCCACCTCATCCCTACCGCAGCAGATTTTCCTCAAATGCGTTTTTTGTATTCGCTGGGGGGTTGGGAACCAAACCCCTGTGGATACAAAGTGCTGACTGTAATTAATTTAAACGGTTAAACTTCATGCATACATGACATAACCTTGTTTTTTTTAAATCATTTAAAGGTACCTCTTACTCTGGCTATGAGGCTGCAGTGTATTCAGCCGCTTCATCTTATTATCAACAGCAGCAGCAGCAGCAGCAGAAACAGGCGGCGGCAGCTGCTGCTGCTGCCGCTGCCACAGCTGCCTGGACAGGGACCACCTTTACTAAAAAGGCACCATTCCAAAATAAACAGTTGAAACCAAAACAACCTCCCAAACCACCCCAGATCCACTACTGTGATGTTTGTAAGATCAGCTGTGCTGGACCACAGGTAACATTATTCTTTCCTTTACAAAAGTGACGGTTTGTTTTTGTAAAACGAAACAAATTTTGTTGCAAATGTTCAAATGAAGGATTCAGGAAAGTTCTCGGCTTCCAGTTTATTTCAGTTAAAGTGAGTTTTACAGTAAGCACTACTTGGTCTGAGAAGGTGTGTGTTATGATTGGTTTTGTTAAGTAACAACAGTGATTGCATTCGATAGGTTTGTTAAGAGTTGCACTGGGCCAAGGAATTTGCGCTGACCCAGTGATGACAGTTTGAGTTTTTCTTTAAATAAACTCCACCTGTCACATCACAGGGATAACTTGAACTCCCCTTGTCACCGACACCAGGGGTCATCTACTACTCCAGATTCCTGTGCTCGGTTTCCCCCATAGTATACTCCGCTTGTTACTATGGTCTACAACAGGCCAACAATTGTAGATTTCAACATTCCACCTCCATTAATAATGGTAGGTTAGAGTAGCTATACTGGATTCAGATACATCCAAACTCCCCCCAATATTTACCACAATAAGGATATTAAGGAAATAATTTACTTTAATAAACAAATGTTTATTACACAATTAAGGAGAGGTATTTAACATTTAAAGAATGGATACAGAATACACAGGATAAAATAACTTGTTACTCCTGCGCTTTACTGGTCCTATGCGCACCCAATAACATTTCTTCTATGGGGCAGATCTTTAGCTCTATCGTGTCTTGAGTGGTGAGTTGCTCCTTGTGGGGAAAGACGATTTGTACCAGTTCTTTGGTCTTTATACCCTCCCCCCCCTCAAACCAGCAACCTATTAGAGCTCAGATCCTGCTGAGACTTCTAGAAGGTTACATCATTGTCATCATCACATGATTACATCACCAGTTAGACACTCACTCTTGCCCCTTATATGGTCGTAGCTGCAGCTCAACCTTCTCAAGATGTCCTTGATCAATTAACACATTTTGCAGATCCAGACGCCTGGTTATGCAGAGGCTATGCCGGCCGCTCGTAGTCTTGCCAACCTGTTCCTTTCTCTGAAGATGGTCAAAGGGAAAAATAATTGCAGCAGGCCCTAGAGGTCTTTTGTAGTGCAAGAACTTCAAAAAATGCAAGAACTTCAAAACACTTTTGGGTGAATGGAACTAGTTATGGCCATTGTTTTGTGTCCTGTCAGACATTCTGGGCCTTGTTTCTACCTTAGATTAAATTATTTACTAGCTGAGCTTTAATGTTTATGTTCTTTCTTAGAAAATATTTGTGATTATTCTGTTTGATTAGCATTCCAGTTTGGAAATGGTTGAATTGTAATAGAATAGTACTTTTAAAAGTAGAAAATCTCAAATTGAGCAGAATAAAATTTAAATTGAATACCTTCATTTTATTGAAGCACCTCTTATCTTCTACGTTCTTACAGTTTCAACTGTATCTGTTAAACCTTGGGTGGTATTTCATGCCATTTTGTTTTCTAAATTGCCAGTCTTAACTCTGGCCATCTAATTCTGTGGATGATTAGGAGATGTGTGTGTGTTCTGAGCTTTTTTCAGCCGTCTTTTTACTGTTGACAGCTGTGATTCACACAGGAAGTTCTTTCCCCTAGCAAAAACAAATCGTTATTTTTTGTTTTGTAACCATATGAATAGCATGTCTGGTTCTGGTTGTTACCCTGAAAGCCCTAAACAGTTTGAGTTCCAAGTATGTAATGGTCATGTGCATATGTCGCCCATTAAGATCTTTTGGAAGGGTTCTGATCCAGATATCTGTGCCAGCTGAGGTCCAGCTGGCCAAGCATGTGGCACAGAGACTTCTCTGTTATAATACCCAAGCTCTGGAATTCCCTCCTCTGGGATGCCCTTTTGGCTACATCTCTTATGGCCTTTTAAGTGTCTTGTGAACACTTGTTGTTTCACAAGGCCTTTGATCAAGAGGGAATGCAATAGCTCTATTATAACTCTGTTGTGTCTTTATTCTGCTTCTTTTGTCACTGTGTTATGTGGTATGTTTAAATTGTTCAGTGAGCTGCCCTTGGGTATATGTGTGCAGAAGGGTGGCATATAAATAAAAAAGAAAAATAACAAATATTTTGTGGCAATTTAAATAGACTTACAAAGAACATTTGGAGGGACAGAAACATAAAAAGAAAGAAGCAGCATTGAAAGCATCACAGAACACGACGACCAACAGTTCGTCTGCTCGTGGGACTCAGAACCAGTTGCGTTGTGAGCTCTGTGATGTGTCATGCACAGGAGCCGATGCCTACGCTGCCCATATTCGTGGAGCCAAACACCAGAAAGTAAGTAGGTCCTCTTCTCTCTTCTCCCCCTCCCCCATTCTTTTTACTAAATTATGTTAGGTTTGGCCTGCAAACTGCCTCTGGGTGAGATGTTTCATACAACAAATTAAATAGGTTTGATTTACATTGAATTTTTCGCCCCATAAGATGCACTCCCCCCCCCCCAAAAAATAGGGGGAAATGTGCGTTTGGGCGTCTTACGGACCGAATGCTAAAAAACATGTAAAAAAATTACTTACTGGGGCTTGTGGGGGGCTTTGGGGAGGCCTGCGCGACCCTCTGCAGGCCTCCCCGATCTTCAGTTCGGCGATAAATGGCGATTTTCGGGCATTTCCGGTTTTCGCAAAAACCGGAAATGCCAGAAAATAGCCATTTATCACCGAACTGAAGATCGGGGAGGCCTGCAGAGGGTCGCACAACCGGAAATGCCCGAAAATAGCCATTTATTGCTGAACTGAAGATCGGGGAGGCCTACAGAGGATCGCGCAGGCCTCTCCGAAGCCCCGGCAAGTAAAAATATTTTTCCCCCTATTTTTAGCTCCATAGTACGCATGCATCCTATGGAGCGGAAAAATACGGTAATCTAAGATTTGGTAAGGGGATATGTGCTGAAGTGATTAAGGGTGCAATCCTATCCAGCCGCTAGGCCCTGCTGCTGTAAAGCAGTTGCACCTGCCCTAGGCTGGTGCAGAGGTGTGCGCTGGTCCTGCAGACTGTATCCAAGTGGCGTGCAGCCCAGGTAAGCTGCAGCTGGGCTACACGGCATAGGGGCGTTCCAGGGGTGTTTCAGAGTGGGGCGAATTGGGTCCAGGAAGGGTGCAGGATCGGTGGCATCAGTTCATGCTGTACCCTATCCTCCTTTCAGGCCCATTTCTCCCAACATGGGCCTTCTGGATGCCAGCTCAGTAGCTGGCATGGATCCGATGAGACCCATTTGGGAGGCTGGGGCTTTACCCAGGGTAAGGGAACAGAAGTTCCCTGACCTCGAGGAGACCTCCAACCTCGCCTACTTTGCTCAGAATCCAGCATTGCCAGCGCCGGCATAACTGGATCGCTGAGCAGAGTTTAGGATAGGATTGGGCTGTAAGACTTTTAGGGTGGCTTCATATATTGTATTATTAAGGCTGCCAAGAAATGCTTTCTCGTGTCTACAGCTTCAGGCGTGAATCATAATGTGTAAACGAGTGTTTACTAGGAATGTTTCTGAAGGTTCCTTAAACATGTATTAGACTCGTAGAAGTACAAATGGGGTTCTGAGCTGACGTGTCTTAACACTTTTGTGTTGATTCTGCTATTAACTACTTTTGTTGGTTCTCTTAGGTGGTTAAGTTGCACACTAAACTTGGCAAACCCATTCCGTCAACTGAACCAAACGTTGTAACCCAGGCGACATCTGCAACATCTGCATCCAAACCAATAGCCGCCTCTTCAAATATTGCAACTAGCAGCAGTGCTGTGAATTCTTCTGTGGCATCTTCAGCGGTGAAAATCCTTACTCCCTCTGCTAGTGTGCTACTAAGTGCAACATCCAATAACAAAGCAACAATAATTCCAACTAATGTTGCTGTCAAGAAAATATCTACGCCCAAAATTAACTTTATTGGTAAGTATAGATGTGTTTATTGTAGAATTTGGCAAACAATAAACTTTTTGAACCTTTATGTACAATCTTGGGATTATAGATTAACACTTTGTTGTCATTGCTAGGATTTTGAGTTTAAAATGTTATGCTCACAGTTACATGTTGGGCAATACATTGTGCAGATGCAAAGTCTAGTCAGAACGTCGTTTGGATTTCTGTGCACAACAACCTTGTGCTAACACTTTCGTGAGCGCAACCCCCCTTACACAAGTGAAAGGGTAATTTAGGATACAATCCATAGTGAGCAATCTCACAACACCCTCCCCTATTTTCATTCGTAATCTAGACAGAGTACTATAAACTGTTGATCAGAACAGTAGGTTAAGAGATAATAAAGCTTTAGTAGAATGTTATCAGTGCCTTATTAAGGTTAGTCAGCCTTAAAAATGAGAGAGGGAAAAATGGTTAGTCATAAACTTGGGTTTAAATTTGTTTAAAAATCATGTGTTCAAAATAGACCTATCTGAGTTAAGGTTCATTGAGTTTGATGAAACTCATATCCGTTTTGAAAATTTCTACAACGATGTTGTTTTGGAGTATGTTTAGACTTGCCATACGTCCCGGAATGCCCGGGACACTCCCGGATTTCGGGGTCGAATCCTGGCATCCCGGGAGGTATGGCGCCATCCTGCCGCCGCCATTTTAAAAATAGAGTTACTTACCTGGGTGCCGCCATCTTGACTCGCGAAATCTCGCGAGATCCAAGATGTCGGCGCCCAAACCACGTGAGCGCATGATGCCCTCACGAGATTTGGGCGCTGACATCTTGGATCTCGCGAGATTTCGTGAATCAAGATGGCGGCGCCCGGGTAAGTAATTCTGTTTTTAAAATAGCGACGGCGAGCAGGTGAGTAAGCTGGCGAGAAGCCAGGCCGGGCCAGCTCAGAGCTGATGAGAGCGGGCGAGCAAGAGCTAGCCCGGGCCGCGCGAGCCTCATAGAGGCTTGCACAGGCTTCTCTCCGTCTCTCTCTCTCACTGGCTCGGAGCCGACAATAGAGAGCCAGCCCGGGCTTCGCGGAGGCTCGCGCGGCCCAGCAGGCTTCTCGCCGGCTGCCGAGCGAGAGCCAGCAGCACGGTGGTGACGGGCGACGATGGGGAAAGTACATTTAATTAATTATTTCACTGTAAAAATAAATAAATAAAAATGCAGACACGCTTCGCGCGGCAAGGGGGCGCTTCACGCCCCCTTGTATTTTTAAATATATTTTATTCTTTATTTATTTAATTAATTCATTGCCTAAATAAATAAATAAAATGCGGACGTTTTTCCGCGTGGCAAAGGGAGGCACTTTGCGCCCCCTTGGTGGTTTTACATTTCATTTAATTATTTTTTAATTAATTAATTATTTAATTGTTGGGGGGGGGGTGTCCCGGTTCGAGGGTGGGAAAATATGGTAAGCCATATGATTGGCTTGGTATGATTGAACTTCAAAGCTGACTAGTATACAAGACATGACTGACAACCAACACCAACCAGAATTTGCGGACCCCTGTTTGTTCATTCATATATTACATTTATATTCTGCCTTTTGCATGAAACCCAAGGGGTATACCTAAGAACTACCCATCTAGGCACTGATAAACATAGTCCTATTTGGCTTCAGCAACATGGCTGTATCATGTTTCTTCAAACCAAGGTCTGGGACCAGGGCTAATGAGCTATGTTTTCCCCCCTACCAGTGGGGTGATGGCAACCTTATATTAGTGTCCTGTCAGAAAACACAAAAAGAGGCTTAGGAGAACGTTAGCAAAACAAAGCCATGAAACTTTCATCAACCAATAGAAAGATTTTGGCTAAGAGTTTTTTAAAAAATGGAACCAAGGTTTCATGCCAAATTTACAGAATAAGTTTGAACTATGCCCTAGTTCCCCAGCTGTGGTAAGAAATCCTGTGACCAATATCTTTAACCTGAAAATGTTGAACCTGCACTGGCTGCCCATTCGTTTCCGGGCCCCATTCAAGGTGCTGGTAATGACCTTTAAAGCCTTTCACGGTTTGGGTCCAGGATATCTGAGGGACCGCCTTCTCCCATACATTCCGGCCCTTTCTCTTAGGTCATCTGAGGGGGCTCTCCTGTGAGTGCCACCTCTATCTCAAGTTAGGGGAATGGCAGCATGTGGGCGAGCCTTCTCTGTTGTGGCGCCACAATTGTGGAACTTTTTGCCAGGGGACTTGAAAACTACCCCCTCCCTCATTACTTTTCGGCGAGGGCTCAAAGCATTTGTTTCATCTAGCATTTGGGTGATGGGTTGTTGTCTGACTCCTGTGTCTCAAGATGTTCTGCTTTGCTGCTTCTCTGCTTCATATTGTCATGCTCCCCCCCCCCCAGTGGATTTTATTGTGTTTAATTTTTTATGTATTTTAAATTAAGTATTTTAATCCTTGTTGTAAGCTGCCTTGGGCATTTGCCTTGGCATAGGGTAAGGCGGGCTATACATTTTTTGAATAAAAATAAATAAAATAAAATGCCATAAAATTTAAGTTTCACTTTGAAATGTTTCATGTTTAGGTGGCAGTAAGCTACAGACAACAGGAAGCAAAGTGGATGACTTAAAAGCAGTTGAAAATGTCAAGACTACACCTTCTGTTGCTGCAGTACAGACACAAGAAATTAAACCAGATGTATCTTCTGAGCCTGTAACTCCTACATCGCTTGCTGCTTTGCAAAGTGATGTCCAGCCAGTGGGTCATGACTATGTAGAAGAGGTATTAATCTAAACAGTGTATATATTAACTCTTGCTATACCAAAGAGCATAGCCTAAGATATGCTAAATTGATTTATGTGGCCTGAAAGCATGAAATCAAGCTAATCATATTGGCACAACAATTGCAAGATCCTTTGTATGAGGAAGCTACT
This sequence comes from Plestiodon gilberti rubricaudatus, assembly GCA_026170595.1. NCBI lineage: Eukaryota > Metazoa > Chordata > Lepidosauria > Squamata > Scincidae > Plestiodon > Plestiodon gilberti. The sequence goes on along the minus strand of JANXHW010000002.1, from coordinate 16,301,117 downwards.
TGAAATGTTTAGCCATTTGTGTCTGTGAAAGAATTCATAGACCTGCATTGAGAATTTATATCACTTGCTGCTGGCTTCATGGTCTTTGCCTTGAGAAAAGTAGAGCCATTATTGGGACCTTGTCTTTGCAGTTTTGATTGTTGAGGATTTGAGAGGATTCTTCAAAGCTGTGGAGAGAGATGCAGTAGGTGGCATAAATTCTGTCTTGTGAAACTGTTGTGGCATTGGACACATCCAATGTTGAGCAATGGTTGTATAATGCTGTAGAAGAGATTTGTGGTACAGTTGCACATTAGTGTGTCACTAGTGTAGTCAATACATTTGTCTGGCCAAGCATGACATTGCTAAATAAAAGGAAAGAGGTTAAAGTCTAATAGTCTGCCATTTGGGATGACTCCTAACTTACTGAACTCATGTATTTCCCTGCCTTTTCTGAGGGAGAGTTCTTAGATACTAAGGATTAGTTAGTAAAAAAGGATGACTGTGGAGAGCTTAATTTTATTTATTGTAACATTTCCTTTTATATTCATCAATAGCATAGCTCTTTTATAGTTTATAGTTATTCAGTGTATAGTAAACACCCAAAAATTAAAATAAGAAACAAAATCAATAAAATGTCATATCACAAAAGTACAAGCAAGCAAGAATTGCAACCAACAACCTCCCATTTTAAAATTACAGTGGACCCTTTCCATCCGCGGATTCAGGACCCGCAAATTTGTCTCACCGGGGGTCCACATATAAAACGTTAAAAAAAATAAAAAGGTTAAAAAAATCCCGCTTTTTTAAACCTTTTAGCAGCAAACCGCGCTGTTCTGAAGTCTCCGCAGGGCTTCTGGAAGCTTACTGACTCTCTTCCGGGCCGCACAGAGGCTCTTCCCTCCCTCCCAGCCTTATCCCAGGGGAGAAGAGCCTCTGTGTGACCCAGAAGTGGATCGGTAAGCTTCCAGAAGCCCTGCAGAGGCTTCAGAACAGTGTGGTTTGCTGCTAAAAGGTTAAAAAAAAAACCCACCACATTTTAAACCTTTTTTTAAAGTGTTTTGAATACGGACTTCGGTATCCATGGATCTTTGCTATCTGCGGGGGTGAGACCGACTGTACTTCAGATGAGTCTTCTGAAATGAAATGATCTTCACCTGTTTCCTGAAAGCCTGATGACAGATGCACTCCCAAGAAAGATCCTGAAGGATGGAATATATAGGAGTATATATAGGAATATATAGGAATTTAACAGAATATATAGGAGGAGCATTATTTTAGACACCCAAGATCCAGATCATGTAGGGTTTAAAGGTCAAAGTCATTGAGTTGGGCTGAGAAACAAATAGTTAACAAATGTAAGTCTTTTACGATCACTTTTACATGGTCCATGCAGCCTACACCAGTTAAAATTCTAGGTGCTATATTTTGGACTGTAGCTTCTCAACTGTCTTCAAAAGCAACCCTATATAAAGTGGATTATAGTAGTTCATTGTCCCTACTTGTCACCCTCCAGTGGTCAAAAACCCTGAGGTGCTCTCTGATCTGGCCACTAGGAGGCAGGTTCTGGAAAGTAAGGCTGGGCTAGGAGGCGCCACACACTTCCTCTCTGGATCTAGTCATTCTTCTGACTCTGCTGAAAGTCCTGCGCTCAGATGCAACCAGCACCAGGGCAGGCTCCACTACATCCAGCATGGGGCTGGATGAACTCTCGAGGGAAGGGGACGATTGTCCCCTTCCCCCATGTTGAGCCCCAGAAGCTCCTATGGGGCTAACCAGAGGTGTGCCAGCAAAATGGTCAGTGCAGCTCTGAGTGGCCCCATGCTTTCAAGCCCAGGACGGGGGATAGGACCCCCTCCTGGGCCTTATCTGCCCTCCTCTCCGCCCTGGAATGCCTCCTCCCCAATAGCCAGCGTGGAGTTCACCTGCCTCCACTCTGTTGAAGCGTGCTTTACGGCACGTTTGCAACAGCGCAGAACCCAATCCCATCAGCTGGAGGCCGGCATAGGATTGGACTTTTAATTCTACTAGGCTGGCTGAATGAGAGAGAACTGTTACCAATGTGTGGATTACGGAGCTTTGTGTTGTTTTTGTGTATGCATAAAGTTCAGAGATGCAAAGCTTAATTCTACATTTTTGGTGCATGATGGCAACAAAGCATAAGATTGGAACAGGACTTCCAGTGCTGGCACAGAGGGATATCTAATAATCTTGTGCTGTTACTGGAAGTTGTCTTTGCTCCTTCTGTGGGAGCAATAGTAATTTTCACTGTACTGTACATGCAGATCTGATACTAAAGAAGCATCATAACAGCCAAAGAACACTGGAGTGGAGGATAGTATTCCAGCATAGTATCCTAAGGCCTGAGATAGCTATCTAGCTAGGACCCTGCAGATATCCTCCAATAAAATTGGTTTAGTAAGGGGGGATTGAATGGACAGGGTTATCTCACATATGGTACTGCTTTAGCTGTTTGGCTTTAAGTAGATGGTTGCGCTACAATCACTGGAGCAGGGGAATAGATCTGGATTACCATCCAGAAGAAATATTTATGTGGGCATGAGTACTTTTTTGTTGACTGTGAGAAAGGGAAGAAAACTTTACCAAAGGATTCTCCCATCCAAACCTGGTAGTGGGCCTCAACAATTACCGGTAACTGGAACAAGGTTGATCCACCCTTGATGATAAATCTGTTCCCACCCTGCAGCTGTGTTCTATCTTAGAAAGTCTGTGTTTTATATTGAACCCAATGAAGATTGTTGGGGTTGGTTATTACAGCTCTTCTCTTGTCATACTGCATATTTAATATGTTAAAATATGTGTTCCAGTGGAATTAGGACAATAATTTCAGATTATCAAAAGGCATAATTGCTTTCAGTGAAAATTCTGATATTGCCCTCTATTTTTCTTAAGGTACGGAATGATGAAGGGAAGGTGATTCGTTTCCATTGCAAACTTTGTGAATGCAGCTTTAATGATCCAAATGCCAAGGAAATGCATCTAAAAGGAAGACGGCACAGATTGCAGTATAAGGTGAGTTTATCTACAAGAAAAGAGCTTAAGTAGTTAAGCCCTAACTTACCTGTGTTGTACATCTTTGTATTCCCTTCACCTGCAGAGAACAGTTCTATACTGTATTGTAAATGCATATTTTTAATAAAATGCTGAGATGAATTTGTCTAATACATGTACAGAATTGTGGGATCTTTGTGTATATATTGGAATGAGGATTATGCCTGCTTTTTGAAAATGTAGCTCAAGGCTATGGGAATAAAAATAATTATACCATAGCAGGGGTTCTCAACCTCAGCGGCATGGTGTACCACCTCCCGGGCAGCCGCCACGCTGCATACACCGAAAGTAAGTGCTGATGATGTCATCAGCACTTCTGGGTTTTTGCTGTGCCAGAGCCCTGTTAAGCAGGCTTACCAGATCGCCGCCGGGACGGGAGCAGTCTACCCTTAAGGGGGAGGGGAGGGGGGGGCCAGAACGCAACGCGATCTGGTAAGCCTGCTGTTAAGGGATGCGGGCGGGAGGGAGGGAAGTACTTTTCTGGCCCTGGAAACACACACTCGAGCTCTGCAGGCTCTGAAGGCAGCTTAGAAATCAGGCAATATGCATGGAGTTTTCAATCAAGAAACAAGACATATGGCCATAATAGCTGCTTCCTGTCCCTCCCCATTGACATTGGTGCCCCTCTGTGACAACTTTAGTTGCCCTCTTTTTTTCTGGTGAGGAAACTGTGGACGTTCGGGTGAAAGAGTACGGGTACCACCTCTCTCCTCCCCTGCCCCCAAGCATGTCCAATTAGCATGGGTCTGTTTTTCCACCTTCCCAAGCCAGTTATAAATATTCTCCTCTTGTCTTGCTCAGAACTGGCCATTATGCATAACGAAGGGGATCTTCATTGAACATTATTGATGATATCTTAGAACTACAGTATTTTACTTAAGAATTCTAGTTTCACTTTCGTATCCTATAATACCTGAAAAAGATTATGCCCTGCGTTCTACCCCTTTTGTTGCCTTTTCTTCTTTCTGCTGCACACATTAAAACTATGAGATACAATCTATTAAAAACGGGGCTAAAAACTGTATCCTAAGTTATCCTTTTGTTTATGTAAGGGGGCTTACAGATGTAGAAGTGATTTTGTGCACAGAAATCTGAATAGAATTCTGACTTAGCTTTGTGCTTGCACAACACATTACACAAGATGTCGGCATAAAGTTGTTGGTACCTCATTGTTGTGCAGTTTCTTCTGCATGCTCTTGTACAGCAGCATGCATAACAGCACAAAATGCCACCTTTTTCTGTGTGCTCCTTGGATACAACCCAGTAGTACTTCTCCATCTCTAGTTTTCCCCCTACCACCTGAACTGTAGTTCAGCTATAGTTATAGCTGCCCAATCAGCGTGTAGGGGTGTATATCAGGGGTGACCAAACTGCAGCTCTTTGACATATAATGTGTGATTCTCGGAAATATGTTGGCTGAGCTCCTTTTTGCATCACAATTAATATAAAAGGGAAATAAGAAATTTTCAAACTTTATAATTTATCAGGTATAAACTGAGAGTCCACTGCATTAAAACATAAGTTTTATGAGGCTTATGTTCAGTATTTTAAGTATATTGCAGAGCTCTGTTTTTGACATTGTGAATAATGTATTCAACCGATAGAGAGTGAATCTTATACAAATATTAGGTCAGATGGAAAATAAAATTAAAAATTATTTAACTCTGAAACAGAAAAAAGTAAATCCAGACTTGCAAGTAGAAGTGAAACCTAGCATCCGAGCAAGAAAGATACAGGAAGAAAAAATGAGAAAGCAGATGCAGAAAGAAGAATATTGGAGAAGACGTGAAGAAGAGGAGCGATGGAGAATGGAAATGAGGTGTGTGGATAATATGAAATAGTGAATATATTATAAACAAAAATATTTCTGTAGCAACTGTAAGATTGAGAATGTGACTTGATTATTGTACTTCAGACGTTATGAGGAGGACATGTATTGGAGGAGGATGGAAGAAGAACAGCACCATTGGGATGACCGCCGCAGAATACCTGATGGAGGATACCCTCATGGACCTCCAGGTCCTCTTGGATTACTTGGTGTTAGGCCAGGGATGCCACCACAGCCCCAGGGACCAGCTGTGAGTAATTTGAAAGAGCTTAATGTCTTGCTGAGTGCCCAAGCATACGTAGGTATCAGTCTGTTTTCCCTACTTTGCTTTGCCATACATTCGGTGTTCTCCTCTCTATCCATTGGGAAGCAAGATCTTCAAGGATGTGGGCTGAGCAAGAACATAACAGTGCAATCCTAGGTGTGTCTACTCAGAAGTCCTATTTAGTTCAGTTGGATTTACTGCTAAGTGTTTATAGGATTACAGCCTAAGGCTGCAATCCTATACACATTTAGCTAGGAGTAAGTTCCATTGAAGTAAACGTGACTAGTAGACATACATAGATGTCTGTTACACATCTGCTAAGCAGCTGAAGGAGCACCTTTTTCACTTGGTCCTTTAGACAGCAGGATACTTTTTCACTCTGAGGCATTTCCCCATTGACAACAGTGCCACTTTTCAAGGCACACAGAACCTTTATTCAGGGAAACAGACTCAAACGTGGTAATTCCCATGAAATAGGAGTTGCCTGCTTGTAACTGTTTTTCTTTCTGCAGCCTCTGCGTCGACCAGATTCATCAGATGACCGATATGTAATGACCAAACATGCAGCTATCTATCCAACTGAAGAGGAGCTCCAGGCAGTTCAAAAAATAGTTTCTATCACAGAGCGTGCACTGAAACTTGTGTCTGATAATATGACTGACAATGAAAAAAACAAGAGCAAAGAGGGAGATGATAAAAAGGAAGGTGGTAAAGACCGGTATGTTTTTTATCAGATTTGTTTTGTATTTGAGAGATACCAACAGTTGTGATTTGGAGAGTGAATGAAACACAATAAAGCCATGATTTGCCTTTTAGTTCATGCTATGCTTCTGAAATTTTTGTTTGTTTAGTCTGCTGTGTGGTTGAGGTTCTATGTACTGTAGACTCAAAACTTCAAATTCAATTTCAAATTCCCATCCTAGATTCTGTGATCAGAATAACATGTTTGCATACACTTACCAGATCGCTGACCGGGACGGAGCTTCTTGCCCTTAAGGAGCGGGGTGGGGGGAGGGGGCCAGAATGCGCGTGTTCTGGCCCCCCCGCCCCGCCCCTTAAGGGCAAGAAGCTCCGTCCCGGTCGGCGATCTGGTAAGCGTATGTATGCAGGTGTGTGTGCTTGAATAGACACATACTCTAGCTGAGTCATTTGGAGAAACAGTTGGAAGGGTCCTTCGCTGCTTTGCCAGTACACAAGTTCTTTGCTATGCGGGTGTTCTCTAGAAGTATCCAGGAACCAGAGTCCCTTAGAAGCAACTTTCCTTTTGCTCAAATGTGTAAAAAAAAGGGGGGGAGGAAATGGGGGGGGATCCTTTATTTCTTTTTACATTTATTTTGTCCAGCTATTGTATTATTGGTTTATAATTCACCAATAAAGGGGAAAACATAACTTTCCTTTTGCTCAGGCGAGAATGTTTTTTCATCAATGCAATGAATTCCGGTAGGCTGGAAGTACTAGGAGCTGCTTTTTTTATTTACTAGACTCTTGTCTTGCTGAAGATGGAGAAGAACTGACCCACAGCCATGTCCAGTGGCAGAAGCACTTTATTGTTTCACCAGTCTAGTCGCTATTTTTCCTCTTCATATAGACTGGCTTTTTTTCTTTTTCATAGTATGCTTTCTGCTTTAATTAGTATAGTGCCAAAATCTGCACTGTGGTATACCCCTGATGATGGCCTTCAGTCCTTCATGTGAAGGGCATTGATTGCATTATGCTTTTTTCCTTGGAATGATGATTAAGGTTTGAAATACCTATTTCTAACTGCAGCTTCATTTTTCCACAGAGCTTTGAAAGGAGTTTTACGAGTGGGAGTGTTGGCTAAGGGTTTGCTTCTTCGAGGCGACCGAAATGTCAACCTTGTCTTATTGTGTGCTGAGAAACCTACTAAGACGTTGCTGAGTCGTATAGCTGAAAGTCTGCCCAAGCAACTTGCCGTATGTATGGTCTTGAAAGTTGGTCTGTATTTCTGTGAAGATTAGCACTTGATTTTGCTGATCTAATTGCCTGACTGCCCTACCTTACTTTAAAGCAAGTGGATTTATTTTGAACTACTTTCTAAATACAAAATACCGGTATAAATGTTCTGTGAAGAAAGTTCTCTCCTAGTTCATTATCCCCATAATTCAGCTGGGGAGCTGAGGCTGAAAGATAGGACCTTGCCTAAGGCTACTTTGTGATTTTGTGACAGAGGCAAGACTCGAATTTAGGAAATCCTGATTGGCAGCTCAGCCTGTTAGCCACTGTACTACACTAACCCCCTATGAGTGCATGTGCCTGCATATGTGAGGTGAGGGGAACATGGAGAGAACATGGTGTAGCCAAAATACCACAGTTGTATCCCAAAATAACTGATGTATCCCATCCTTGTCCCAATTCCAAACAAAATATTCATCAATTCAGGGATCTGTTGAAGTAGATGTGTCCCACTCTAAGTAAGCACCAGCAGCTAATGTTAAGTCTGTAGTTAAACATTAGAGTAGACATAATCTCTTTTTATCTTTTTACCTTCTTTTTTGTGTGGAAAAGCTTAGTAGATCTTCATATTTTTCCTTTAGGTAATAAGCCCTGAGAAATATGAAATAAAGTGTGCTGTACAAGAAGCAGCAATAATTTTGAATTCTTGTGTGGAACCGAAAATGCAAGTGACCATCACCCTGACATCACCAGTGATTCGGGAAGAGAACATGAGGGATGGAGGTTCGAGAGCTGTTAAAAGATGTTCTGTTTTAGTTGCCTTAAGTATTTATTCAGTTCTAGATGATGGCATTAAGTCCTGGAAGGCAACATGCTGGCATATAATATATATTTAATGGCATTCCAATCAACCAGTCTTGCTAGAGTGTACTGTATTTCTCAAAAAATCTTGTTCTTACATAATACGTTTTAGACTTGTTTGCTGCAACCAACAACCTCAGATTTCTGGAGAAGGTGATAATTTGTTTAATGTACAAAACTCTAGTTTTTTGAAAAAGTAAATGTTCTATGACAAGTACCTACAAGGTGGTCATTGGGAATACTTCTCCCTTAACAGAGACCTGCATCAGAAACTGGATAAGTCTTGCTGTCACTTACATGGCTGTCTGTAATTGTATGGTTTGATTTTCAAGTTCAAAGTTATTCTGACTTTGCTTGAAATAAGGTGTGTATTTTTCCAGTTCTTTGAGGTTGTTTTCTGGTCTGGAGTACAACACAGAGCTCCTGATATTGAGATCAGAGTGTTGTAATTGAACAGTACACATGCAGTGTGTGATAGTAAGGAGAGTTAGCTAAGTTCAGTTGACGTAGACGTGGGAGCTTTTCAAGCCAATATGTATTTATGACCCGTGTAGTCCTACTGGTGCCAGCAGTGTTGCTTTAGGGTCTCTTCTGTAACTCTTGAAAGCTACAAATGTCTACAAGCCAGCAAGCATGATAATTTAATGTCTGCAATATGTTGGCTCTAGTTAATGGGTCAGATAAAATGAACTTTGTTTTCTTTTGTCTCATTTACAAAAAAGTTATTTTGATGGTCATGGTGGTATTGCTGGCTAGGAATGTATAGGCATGAAATATAACGCTGTATTAATGCTCTTGATAGAATAAGTTTAACTCTGTGTGTGAGAGCGTAAGCATGTGCCATGGAATCAAGTTTCAAGGAATTCTCAGCATTATCTTCCCTGTATTTGAGTAACTTCTTAAATTATTGTTTAGAAATATAATCTTAGAATCAAACTTTGTGAAACATCTTTTATTTAAAGAAAACAAAGCTTAAAGATTAATTTGTGTGTGTGTGTGTGTGTGTGTGTGTGTGTGTGTGTGTGTGTGTGTGTGTGTGTGTGTGTGTGTGTGTGTGTGATTTTTTCCCTGGTATTTAATACCCTTATACAAAATTCTTGAGTTTACTTAACTGTTGATATTTAAATTTTCAGACACACATACTTTTGCTTAATTACCATTAATTTGTTTCCTCAGCTTTACCAAAAGACAGTATGCTTGCATTTTGTAATGTGCATCTTTTAAACATTACCCCCCCCTCCAAAGGCAGTAGTATTGATAGAAAATCACAAATTCCATAATTTTAAACATGAGCTTGATGCTTTTTTCGCTCTGGCAAAATTTAATTTCATCAACAGTAAGGTGTTTGAACTGTGCAAAAATTAGTTTTCTGTCTTCAAAAGAAAACAAAGCTCTATTTTTGTCTGACCCAAACCTGAATTAGAGTTGCCATGCTAGGTTTGATTCACTTGCTAAGTATTTCCTTGAGGAGAGTAAAGCTTTTTATTTGAATAATTTCTTCAAGACACTGAGCAGCTTAAAATGAATATACCAAAAAGTTTACTTCTGAAATGTATGAAACTATTGAACTGCAGATTTGCTGTAAAGAAGGCTTTATAAAGATGGTTGCTTATTTGCTGCAAAAAAAATATATGGTATGCTCTTACTGCAGCTTATATTGCTCTGTGTCTTAACACGGTTGATGGAATCTAGCTGGCTTTTGGGAATTGAATTCAGGTGGCAAGGAAGGCTTTGCTGGAAGAACTCAATTTTAAGTAAATGTGTTTTTATTTGCCAATAAGTTGAATGACATCCTATATAATCCTGTTCAGTTACAAACTGAAGGGGAAAGGAGGAGAAGGGGAAAGGAGGAGAAGGTAAACACAAAACTGTTAACTGTAGGACTTTTGCTTTACAGTTTTGTGCATTAAACTGTAAATTTTACTGAATTGACTCGGGATATAGTAGTAGTAAAGATGCTCTAACCTGTGCTGTTGAATGCGTTTCTTCAGCAAAGTGTATCTCTGTGTTATGTTTTTTATCCTTAGCTTATTAGCCCCGATCCAAAGCCTTCTAGCAGAGACAATTGAATCCTATAAGGGATTGCTGCCAAGACATCGGAAGGATTTTTGACCAAGGTTTTCTAAAGCTCAGTGTCACACCTGCCATATTTAAGCAAGATGGGGTTTGGTTGCATAGTCCTAGCATTTACTGTTACTTTTGTGTTTTGTCTTTTTTTCTTCTTGTCTTTGTCTCTCTCTTTCTCTCTCCCTCTCCGTTCTCTCTCTAGAATTGAGCAGTGTTCACACTAGCTTTGAAATAGTTGACTGGGTAATAATTCACATCTGGAATTTAAAGAGCATGGTATACTTGTTTTAACTTTTAATAATGAAATAGTGTGGACACAGCATGTCTTAATGAAGATTAACCCCTTATTTATAGAACTCAAGAAAAATAATCTGCACTTAAAAAAAACCAAACAAAACACAAAAAATATGGTTGTTTGAAGCTAACAGGGTCTTGGGCAACTGATTTTTCTTTTTAAGGACTAGTTTTTAAGGGGTTAATCCATTTGGAGTCTAAAATAGATGCAAAAATCCACATATAGGAGAGTTTTTATAATGGATATATAGCCTAGATGTATTCCTAATTTTGGTAGCTGCTTTGGCATCTTCTGATGGCTTCAGGTTTCAAAGTTGTTTCATAACAGGTACAATCCATCTCCTAATGAGGTCACTGGCAAAACTCCATAGTTTTTATGGAGCTGGACCATGCCCATAATCTTATTTATTAATTATACATGGGTCACTCTTGATCACTGCTTCCATTAAAAAGAAAGTTATTTGAAATGCAATTGTCGGAATGATTTTCAAAAATGATTCAAGACTTCAATGCTAACAAGAAATTGGAGTCATTAAACGGCATTTATATGAACATATTTTTATAAGAGTATAAATAGTTGGTATGGAACAGACAGAGTTTGCTGTCACAAACCTATATTAAATAGAATAAACTCTCCCTATTTTGTCAATGTTTATTGCTATGAGCTTATTTTAACTGTCTCGGTTCTCAAATCAAGTGTTGACTTTGGCCTCAGTTGACTGTTTTTCCCCTTAAATTTCACTTTTCTTCGACTTGATATATCTGTAATTCTGATGTCTTCTTTCATTTGCTTTTAAATTTCTCACCGGTGTGATTCATTCTTCATTTTGCTGTATTGGTACAGCCCATAAAAGTTGACTTGTAAAAAAATTACATAACTACCATCAGTAAAATGTTCATATAATAAGCAATAACAAATGAATTTCCAATGCAAAGTGAACAATTCAGACTTAGTGCTCTAGATGTAACTGATATTCTGTGTAGGGGTCTAGTGGCATTTACATAAATTCAGGCTTAATGTTCCCTCTTGACTTGCTTCTCTTCATGTATACATTGGTGGCTGACCTCCTAAGCCTGATCTGTTAAATTTCTTGGCTTATGTTATTTTTCTAGTTGGTGTGTTTCATGAGTCTTTGATTTGCTGTTACTGGTACGTTTGCTTACATTAGACAATGTTTTAATGTTTTGTTTCCTCTGCTGAATAATCCAGACAAAATTCAGTTTCCTTATTCCTCATGGCACATTAAACACTTGTTGTAACAGCAAATTTACTTTGGCAGAACATTGAACGTGGAAATACCCTTTACTGATTATCAGCAGTTATGGAATTATTGGCAGCGCTGGTTGGTGCAATCGGCTATAAAAGTTATACCCAACTCATATAAGTCACAATCATTATAATAAATTGACAAAATCCTTAAATATATTTTTGAAGATCTGAATTTACCAAATGCAGTGTCTTTCCTTCTGTCACACTGCTACTGCTTCTCCTTTTCATGTTTTTGGCCTTTTCTTTATTTCTTCTCAAGACCTCTCTTTCCAGTTTTCTCTTGGTGTCTTTCTGGATGAAATTGGAATGGGGTATACATGGCATGCACTTTGATACAATAGGAGCCTAAACAGTTACTGAATTACCAAAATGTACAGATACGTTTGACTTGGAATTTTACATAGTAGTTCACAATACTTCAGACTCCATAAAACCAAATAATCTGGATTGTTTTTGTAAATGTATATTTTACCACGCCTTAATGTGAGGTGTCCTAATATATCATGGGCCTTGGCTTCCTGGAAAGAATTTTGGCCCATTAACTCTTACCATGTTTAAGGTAGCATGTGGTCATTTTAAGTTGTCCAACAAACACAGGGCACAATCCATCAGGAAGTTGTTTTGCATGAGTTTCATTAAAATGAATGGGAGCTGATTACAAACACCGTCATTCATTTTAGTGGGGCTTGTGCAGGAGAACTTCATGATAGATTTTGCTCACCGTTTGTTGTAACTTTTGCTTCATTCAAGTGGATTTTTGTGTTCTTTCTGTCTTGTGTTTCCTGTGCTGGTGCACTGTGTCCAACCATTCTTCCTTCAACATTTTAATTTTAGGGGAAATTCATTTTTCTAGAGGATGTATTTTGGAAATAATAGTATACTGTATAATCTAATGGACATAAAAATAAGATCGAGAGCTAACCTTGTATTATGCTCTTGATTGTCTTTCATATTGGACTTGGGCTCATACATATTAAGGGATATTAGTGAACACACTAATATATTGAAGACAGGGATGATAATATAAATGGCATGTGTGACATGGAAGCTATTTTAAGGAAGTGTCTTGCTCACCTGGTCAAACACCCATTCCTCACTGCATTTTGCCAATTCAATCCATTTTAGATGTAACCTCGGGTATGGTGAAAGACCCACCGGACGTCTTGGACAGGCAAAAATGCCTTGACGCTCTGGCTGCTCTACGCCACGCTAAGTGGTTCCAGGTTCGGAACATCATTTTACTTTCTTCTTGTAGCCTTATGTGAGAGAGAGAGAGAGAGAATAGTAAAGTTGTTCAGTTGGATGTTAAAATATGTGGAAAAAAAATCAGAGTTACCCATAGTAAATATATATACATATATACATATATATGTATATATAAAATGAAATGACCAGGAAAAAAAATCTCATTTGTCTTGAAAGACCTCTATGAAAGAACTGCTTTACGCAGTTCTTGGCAATTTGACATCAGTATATTTTTCTGGCCATTGAGATGATATTGAAAGTTTGACTCGCTTTGGGGGATCATATGTTTTGTATTTGTAATGTATTCCATAAGGCTGCAGAGTAACTTTTGCTTTAAATAACTGAATGTGTGTTTAAAGCTTCATGTTTTAGACGTAAGACTTTTTTCCTTTATTTCTTTAAGCGTAGGGAATGAAAGGTGAGAAACTCTTTGGTTCAGTGACTTTGCAGCCTAGCAAAGGCACAACAAAGTAGCCAGACAGATTCCCATGGCCTTTCAGTCTCTATACTTGTTAGCTCTTTACTTTGTATTTCTATTATAGGAAGATACTGTATTTGCTGTTACAAGTGATCCATTGGTCAAAGTGTGCAGGAATTCAAGGGATATTAGTCTTGTATAACCTGTGCACCTTGACTTGTTAAGTTACTAACCTTGGCGTAAAATGCTTCTGTAAATGGCAGCTCTTGGAATGTTTTCAAGTGGCTTGTTTCTTTTCTGTGTCTGAGCTTCCATTGGACAGTGGTGTTTTAGCTTTTCTAAGAGGCCTCTTTTCTGTTAGCAGCAGGATTGATTAACTTGATTTTGTATTGCTCTCAAGGCTAGAGCTAATGGTCTGCAGTCCTGTGTCATTATCATACGTATTCTTCGTGACCTCTGTCAGCGAGTTCCCACTTGGTCTGACTTTCCAAGCTGGGTAAGTAATGCTTTTAAAGCCACAAATGTGTGTTTAAAACTGTGAAGTATCAAAATCCAGTGTAGTTTTTCCTTTAACCTGAATGGTGTTTACCGTAGTTGTTCATTTCAGAATGACAGTTTTCATTAGACCAAAACATTACAAGCGAAGTTTTCTCCTGAGGGGGAGTGAGAGTCTGTATTAAAGGACCACAGATACTATTCTCTCGTTGTATGCATGAACATTCCTGGAATATCTTTGCAACTTGGTGATCTACTTAAAGATCAGTTGCTTAATATTCAGTTGCTTAATATTATGCCTGAGTCTTTCCGACAGTGGCTTGAATCCAGAGAGCCCCTTGAGCTCAGCCAGGGGGAAGATCCCTGGCTTTTGTCAAGTCACCTCCCCCCATCCCACACTGCACTCAATTCTGGAGGGTCATCTAACCTCAGAAGTTACTTTTCAAGAGGCACAAAGGGCTATAATAGAAAGCAGCAGGGAACTGGGACTGGAAAGCTCTCTGCCCTGTTGCACAACTCCACTTCTGATTTGGATACAAGGCTTTGATTTTAGAATATCAGGGAGGGTTGTACAGACCACATCAGCCTGTTGATTACATTTTCTGTTTCATAACTGTAATTTTTTACTTTGAAGTATTGGAGCCAAAATAGTCTGGTCATGCTTTTTTATATATGTAGTGCTTTATTATATTTCAAATCTTGGACAGAAGGTGAGGTTATGTAAAGGGCATAGAACAGCTCTAATATAATTTAAAGTTGATCCCAGGAAAGGCCTACGGCAGTGGCTTCCAACACTGTGCCCTTGGGTACCCTATAGTCTGTGGAAGTATTGGTTGCTGCCTGCCTGCTTGTAGTTTCTTAAGGAGAAGAACTATTTGTGTGCTTGCCTTGATATATAAAGGTTGGGAGTTTTAACAGCTTATTGGTTGCATCGGAGCCAGAGTATTGGCATCCACTTGAGGTGCATGTAGTCTGTAGTCTTTTGGAGCATGAGATGGTGGGAGGATCCTGGGAGTTAGTTTCCAGAGGCTGAAGTGCTCAGGGGGTGGCTCTGGTTCTTGGTCGTGCTCCAGCTGTGGTAATAGAAAGCAAAGGAGCAGTGCTCAGAGGGGGTTTCATCAATGTGGAGATTATATCTTCTGGACTCCTATTGCTGCTTCTCCCTCCAGGGACTGAAGTTGGAGAGCAAGCTGTAGGGTGTGAATGGGCTGTGATAATGATGGGTGTGTGTGTGTGTGTGTGTGTGTGTGTGTGTGTGTGTGTGTGTGTGCGTGCGCTTAGGCAATAGGGTGGATGCAGGGAGTAATACTTGGGGAGGGCTGGACTTCTAGGGGCAAGGATCAGACAATAATGGCTATTGGTGGAAGCCGTGAACTTTTTCAGAGGGTCCTCTGACTTTTGCTTACTGGATTCAGCCACCTCCTAACTTTTACTAGATACCGTATATTTTACTTTTCAAGCATCAGTTGGGCTACAAGTATGTAATGTCTGTACAGTTAACTAGGGTGCAAGTTCCATTGAATTTGGTTAGGCTTTTTTGGGATTAAAGTTGAAGTGGACTGAACTGTAAAGCAAACTATCCTAAACATGTTTGCTGTGCATGCATGTGCATGTTTCGTCATGTTTTTGATTATTTAATGCAGGATTCAGAGTTGCATGTGGTTTCTATGCATATATCCACATTTTTCAGGTACCCCTTTAAGCAGTAGCCTTATTTCCCAAGAAGCTGCTCCTGAAGATCAGGGGATTTGTTAGTGGCCCTATATAGTGCAAGGGTAGGCTTTCAAATTTGGGGAAAGTAATCATTGCATTCATTTTAATGACATTTTATAGATAGATGGAAGGGGAGGCAGAGGAAGAATATGCAGTTGTTTCTGTTCCATGTGCTCAAGCTTAGTTACAGTCAGGAATGGGAACTAACAGAGCAGTCCTATGCATGTTTACTCAGAAGTAAATTCCACTGTGTTCAGTAGGGATTGCTCCTGGGAAAGTGTCAAAGACTTCATAGAAAAGGTGGATTTTAGGAAGAGATTTGAAGAAAGTTGGAGATGAGTCATGGTGGAGTTTCTGGGAGGCTGTTTGGGCATTAAGGCAAGGGAGAAAAGGCAGACATGTTTGAGGGTGGCAGGAGTGAAAAAGTGAAAGTCTTGGGCAAGAGTGTAATGGGATACAAGAGCTGAGGGTTTTGAACGTAAAAACAAGGAGCATGTGCTGGATTCAGGAATTGATGGGGAGCCAGTGGAGGGATTCAAGGAGGGGATGAGACAGATGCATGATTTTGACAGTGGTGTTAGACAAATGTGAGGGGACCAAGATGAGCCAAAAGAAGTCCAGTGACGATGAAGTTGCAGAAGTCAAGGTAAGACATTCTGAAGCCCACTTCCGGTTTTTGGCAAAAATGAAGTGGGCTTCGGAACGTGATCGCCGCTGTTTAGAGCCATGGGGAGGCCTGCAGAGATGGCAGCAGCCCCCCCCCCCATACCCTTTGGAGAGCTGGCAGGACAACCAGGTATATTTTTAAAAAGAATTTTTGGGTTGGGGCGGGCACGATCCTGGAGCACTGCCTCCGACATCGTTCCACCTTTGCAAAGACTTACAGGGAGTAAACTCCCCTGTAGGACATTGAGAAACTCTGCCATAGATTATGTGTCATGTGAAGAATTACTTTTCTCTGTCCTGAATCCTCTCTCATACCATCCAGTACTGTAGGGTCCCCCTACCCAGGAATATATTTTTAAGATGAAGTAAGCTTGTATGAACTTTCTTGCACTCACACGTTTTAGGGTCCAACCCTATGATTCTGATTTGTGAAGAATGCAAAACTAAGCACATGCCTTTCTAATAACTCTTGCATATATAGCTTGCCTTGTTTTATAGAAATTCAAGATGAATGTTAGACAGTCTTCACAGAAACTACCTCTGACAGCTCTCCCTGAAATGTAGAATGCATATTCTGTAATAATACAGTACAAAAAAAAATCAGACCTAATAAGGCCCATATTGATTTGTTGTTGCTGACCCCATCCCTCCTCCCAAATCCTTCAGTATATGCAGAGGATTTGGGATTGGGAGGGCAGTTATTCACAATGGCCTTGGAGACTCATTCATGCAGTGAGAATCTCCTTTGCTGCCTGTGAGTGTCTTCAGAGCCTACAGTGAACTGAGGGATTTATTTCTCTCTCTCTCTCTCTCTCTCTCTCTCTCACACACACACACACACACACACACACACTCACTCACTCACTCACTCACTCACTCACTCACTCACTCACTCACTCACTCACTCACTCTTACTTTTTCTGCATGTTCTAGAACATTGTTTCTCAAACTGTGGTTCGGGATCCACTTGGTAGGTCGCGATCTGATTTCTGGTGTGTCCTGCAGAGCCTCGAATGAAAATATGGGTGATGGAAAAATCAGATAACTAATTACCTAAAGCCCTGAGGCTATTAAAAAATCACATAGGTACTAATTGTTCTTCAAGGAGCTGAGCTCCTGCAGTTTTCAAGCTTGTGTAAATATAGGGACATAAATGTCTTTTTTCCCTGGTGTGTTCCCCCCCCCCCCCAAGTCCCTCAATGACAGGTAGTGGGAGCAGGTGAAGGCTGGATCACATAACTAAGACCATCAAGCCTTAAGGCTATTAGGTCTGCTCATTATGAGAAATAGATCCGAGTTTTTTTGCAAATAAATAAAAATGCTTCTTTCATAAGAACATAAGAAGAGCCCTGCTGGATCAGGCCAAAAGCCCATCTAGTACAGCTTCCTGCATCACACAGTGGCCCCACCAAATGCCTCGGAGCACAAGACAACAAGATAACCTGTTTCCCTCTGTCACTCCCTTGCACCTGGCACAGAGAAAACCCACTTCTAAAACCAGGAGGTTGCTTATGGCTTGTAACCTGTGATGGTCTTTTCCTCCATGAATCTGTCCAACCCCCTTTTAAAGGCATCTAGGCCAGATCACTTTTTTAGTCTTGTAAAGCTAGGTGGGTCCCGATAGAGTGTAATTTTAAAAAGTGGGTCCCAGTACTAAAAAGTTTGGGAACCACTGTTCTAGAAACATGGAGGAAGAGCAGAGTGTCTCTCTCCCATGAAACACCGCGGGAAGGACTCCATTCACCACTGAACTCTCTGCAGTGCATGCAGGCTCTGGATAAGAAAGGATCTTTCATTTTTGCTAGGAAGTAAAGGGCAGGTGGTCACTAGAAAAATGTTTGTGGTTACAGCTGGCAAGCACCTTGTGGACATCTTGACTACAGATCTCTTATTTAAATGCTCTTTGGTTTTTTAAAGGGTTACAGTTGGCCTTGATTTAATCTCTTGTAATATATAGCTCCTCAGTACTTGGATAATGCTCCAGATTTCAGCCTCCAATAATGCTCCAGATTTCAGCCTCCCCTCATTTACTTGGTTCATTTATAGGCTGAGAGCATGTTTTGTGGATTGAAATAATGCTAGAATTCAGAACTTGTGACTTGCACGAGGCCACATTGAAATAAATGTGTTGGTATAAATTGATGTGTGAACATTTAAACCTCCATGGGATTGGACTTTCTGGTTAAATTTTCTTGAGTTCCAAAGCTTTAAAACTACTGAACAGCAAGACTCCCATAACATTATTTTACACTGCTTATCAGCCCTTGCTGGACTCCTACACTTCATTTAAATACATTTGTACAACAGTTTATCATTATTTCTCTTTGTTTTATTTAGGCAATGGAATTATTAGTAGAAAAAGCAATTAGCAGTGCTACTGGACCACAAAGCCCTGGGGATGCCCTAAGAAGAGTGTTTGAGTGCATATCTTCAGGAATTATCCTCAAAGGTGAGTAGCATGCCTTGAGTACATCTGAACTTAATTGCGTAATAAAGAATACATTCAAATTGTGGAACTCCCTCCCCAGGAGGCTGTCTGGTTCTTTCATTGATGGTCTTTTGGCACCTGACCAAGACACTTGTATAACAAGAGGCGTTTGATTTAGAGTCATTAGGGCTCCTGTGTTGTTCTGTGCTGCTTTTTTGTATCTTTTTTGTTTTGTTTATATAGTTTTATTGACTGCAAGCTGCCTTGGGGTTCCTTTTTTGGACCAAAAGATATGGGGTATAAATACCTACAAGTAGAGAAATAAAATGTACTTGGTTTATAATGATGCTGAAATAATATCTATATGAACTTGGTAAAATGCATTATTTTTCTTATAGGAGGTCCTGGCCTTCTGGACCCTTGTGAAAAAGATCCTTTTGATACGCTTGCTTTAATGACAGACCAGCAGCGAGAAGATATTACTTCAAGTGCACAGGTGAATGATAGTTCTGATAAAATAGTATAATGTAGTGAATATCTCATACCAAGCTAATGAAGATACACAACATGCAGCAGCAAAACCTAAGCTGAGGAAAAGGAGGGAGATAGGAAAAAATTACAGGTATGTGTCGCTTAAGAACAGGGATCCGTTCCCTAATCCCTGTTAAGCGAGTCTGGCATTATGTGAAATTCGGCCCTCTGGAGGCCACTTCTGGGTTGCGTCGGGCCTGCAATCAACTCTGTTGGCCTCCACAGGCCTTGGGATGGCCCTCAGGAGCATCCAGAAGCAACTTCCAGTAAAACTGGAAGTTGCGTTCACAAATGAGAAGTTGTTTCCAGATGCTTCTGTGGGCCATTCTGAGGCCCGCAGAGGCAAATAGAGTGGATGCAGGCCACTGTGACCCAGAAGCGGGATCTGGAGGACTGAATTTGCATAGCAACAGACAAGGAGGGAAGATGTTCTGGGATGCCAGGAGGGCCATTCTATATGTGTCCCGTCGTTAAAGCCCGACCCACACCGCACGGGTTCCGGCGTGTCCCAGAGGCGTGCGGAGCTGTGTGGTCACCGTTTCGAGAGAGCGCAGCTGAACACGGGAGAGCTGTGCTCTCCTGAGTTCCGACGCAAGCAGAATAGTTTGCTGCCCATGTTTTGAGGGAGCGGGGATGCGGAGCTAGGAGGCGGGACACAGAGCTAGCTTGGTCACCAATAGGATGAGAGGGGTTTTTAGCCAATTGGAGCACCAAACATAATTGACTTATGTTTGAGCCAATCAGCGATTAGAAGGCGGGACAACAAGAGGGACTATTTGCGGGAAGACACTTGTATAGACGAGGTCAGCGCTTGGAGGCGAGCGTCCAGGCACCTACGCTCGCTCGCCTCTGCGCCTGATCTCGTGCGGTGTAGGTCGGGCTTAACAGGTGGTAGGTTGATAAACGACACACACCTGTAGAAGCAGGCTGATAGAAAATGCCTGAACTTGGCTTGGCACAAGGGGAAAAAAACTTGATCAAATGGGTGCAATAATCAGTAACACCCTATAGACGGAGTTTGGGATGCTACTCAAGAGCAAAGCACACAAACCCCCATTGTGTAGTGAAACAGGTAAAATTTGCAGGTTGGCTTAGAAGAGCAACAAAACAAAATAAATGCCCTAAATGCATCTAGCTCGCAATACGTTCCCTGTTATTAGCTATTTACGTTGTCCCAGGAATTCTGGTCCCTGCACTTACTGGAAAATAAGTGGGTGTACCTTCTGCGAACCAACACGAGATATCATGGCAGACCTGGCAGAAACACACACAAGCATCCCTGTGCTTGAACTTAAATAACCTAGGTGATGATGTCGTACAGTTATCTAATTGGATGAGTGGAACCCAACTGGCCATTCCATCCCACCCCTTTGCGTAGACAGGCTTGGCTTCCCAGTCACTAGACACATGCCAGTCTCAGTAGAAGGCTTGGCTACTCCAGACATGAAGAATGACTCAAATCAACGAAAGCACATAGGAATCGTAGCGTTTCAGACAAAGGCTGCTGCAGGAACATGTCCCAACAAGTTTTTAGGCTGCTGAGTCAGCGCAGAAGTTTGGTTAGAAGTGTTCAAAAATAAGGAAAAATAGGGGCGAGAGCATAGTGTTCATCGCAATGCTTCTATTGGAGCAGAGGGAAGGTAACTTGGGCTTTTTGCTTGCTTAATTTTATGAATCTAGAAGTTGATTTATCAACTAAAGAAATCTCTGGCTTGAAAAAAAAACACATATTGCATCTCAGAAAATCATCCGTATGAAATACAATATTAAAAGCAAATAAAAAGACACCAGGTAAAATCAAGATTAAAAGCAGCAGTATTATCAGTCAGGAAAACGAAAGGTAGAAGAAGGAAGTAGCTAGGTAGACTTGCTGGCCACAGCAGGAAGGGCCTGCTCCATGTCACAGCCAGTCTCACTTCTGAAGAGGGAAAAGCTCTCTTTTTCATCCAAAGGGGCTGGGGGGAACATGTACATATCTTACAGCAGACCATACATACATGATGTATTGCTTCTTTATGTAGCTAACCTTTTAGACTTGGGGAACTCTCAAACTACATTATTGTACCATGTAACTAAAACGTAAAATTACATACAGAAAAGTTGTCTGAGCGCGTTTAAATACGGTCTTGACTTTTATGTTTTCTTAGAAGTTGAATTATTCAGAAATTCTGACATGTCCCTATTTTTCCCTGCTACCAGTTTGCACTGAGACTGCTTGCATTCCGTCAGATACATAAAGTTCTAGGAATGGATCCTTTGCCCCAGATGAACCAGCGCTTCAGTATTCACAACAACCGGAAAAGGAGAAGGGACAGTGATGGAGTTGATGGATTTGAAGCTGAGGGGAAAAAAGACAAGAAAGACTATGATAGCTTTTAAAAGCTAAAAATGAGTGTTTGTTGTAAACACAGAAAGGTGATAACAGAGACCATTTGTTATCAGATTTTTTTTAATGTCTGTTTAAAAATATCCAAAAAGTTAAGAAAATTACTTTTGTGTGGCATTCACACCATTTTTAAGGAAGTGCAGACTAATAATGGTTGGAAAGAGATCACAAATGGAAACTGTATTCTGATGTTGGTTTGTTTTTTTTAATTAGTGTATCCCTCATTGCTTTTAGATTCTAATATCTAAGAACTTTTTTCTGTTCCTTATGTTACCTGGTACACTGTGTACTTAATCTTGATTGTATTTAATACCCTGTGTGTGCTTCAGTTGCTTTGTGTATTTGCTCTTTTATTTAGAATGTTTTGTTACCTTAGACAAATAGCTGTAAGTTGCTTTGTATTAGAAATGGTGAATACAGTTTCCCCTTTGCTTAAGATTTTATAGCAGAACACTTTTTGTAAAGTGAGGCTGCAGGATTATTTATCCTAAATGTGAAGTGTTAACACACACTTATCCTGCTGTTTAAGTGCTTTCAATTAAATGTTTCTGCCAATTCCAAGGCACTTGTCTCTTTAGTGATATAATGGTGTAATTAAGACAGATTTGTGTTGTTCTAATCAGGTTTGTTATGCATTAGCAGTGTAAATGCTAAACATATACAGTATGGACTTGCAGCAATTTTAGCAACTGCATAATTGATCAAAAATTGCATGACTTATTTGTTTTTAATAGAAGGGCTTTTAAAAAGTATTTTAGGTTTCATGCCTAGGTTTTCGTATGATTGACTTTGACATAGCAAGGCCAAAAAATAACTTTCTGAAATTTTGCTGTAAATTGTAAGTAAGAGGGCATATTCCTATTTGGACAGAGTTGGCTAACTGTTTTCAGAGAGCTTTATCAGAATGGTATTAATGCCATTAGCTCTTAATTAAAATAAATGTTTGCCATATCAGTGCCTGGTGAGATTGTTCCTTTAGCTATTTCTGTACCATATTATTCAGTCACTTTCATTTAATTCTAAAATCTGAAGGTAGATAATATTTCTGGCAAATTAAAGACTGAAAGAAAATCCCAGAAAATTATTTGTGGCCATAGTGTATGCTTATGTCTCCTTCAAAAAGCTAAATATTATAGCAGTGGTGTAATTCAGGTCTACATCTGGCTGTTGATGTATGCTCTGGTACACAGGTGTGATTTTGTTACAGCACTACAGTGGAGTACGCAAATAAAAACTAAAATCTATTAAGTGATTTGACTTCATTGTACACTGGGAATATACACGTCACTCTCTCTGAGTGGATTATCCTAGTTTGCAGTGTGTTGATTTAACAGGTGTCATAATGGTGGTAACATTGCTTGACAAATAGGATGTTTTGATTTATGTCATAAAATCAGGTCAAGAGCTTTCCTGGCCCAGTTTGTCAGAGACTGCCAGCCTCTGGACCTCTTTAATTTTCTGACTGTTGCTAGTTTTTCAGGCTGTGATTCTTCTTTAATTATTACATTCGCTATAGATGTACCAAATGTAAATACTATACACAGCAAGAACTGAATCTGTTGACTCACTATGACATAAGATAGTTAGGACTTTAATACAAGCCTATGGTCACTATTATTAGGAAGCAGATTGTTCAGGTTATTCTAATGTGGTCGCTATTGGCAACTTGGAAATCATGATGTGCCTTGAGTGGTTGTAGAGTCTAGGGACTAGACTGTTTTGTAGCAGAGAAATGTTCAGGGGCATCTTTTTTTAATTATGGAGATATTTGGTTGCCTTAGAAGTGGGTTGCTTTTTGATTCATCTATGACCACTATGGATGCCTGAAAAGTGGTGCTCCTTCTTATACATTATCTTTCTGCTGCACTGCATGTCTGTGACTCTATTCTGTCCCGTCCTTTACTATCTCTTGGGAGTGCACCTGTCTTCAGGATTTCAGGAAACAGGTGGTTATTTTATCTCAGAAGTACTTTTATCTTAACAATTTGGCTGCTTTACCTCAACCATTTTCTATTATCAATGCATAATATCTGAAAGAAAATGAAACAGTACTTCTAAAATCATCTAAGCTTACTGAGAATATTGGAAGGCTATTTTAAAAACACAGTTGCCAGAAAACAAAGAATGCTTTTGGGTCCCATTCTTCAAGAACACCAGTAGCCATTCACATTGATTGTCTAGATTCTGAGGGCTGCTTCACAACCACAACATTCTTACATAGAAGGAAATTCCTTGTAAGCATCAACTCTTATTTTTATTGTGATATGCTTTTTTCCTGTTTTTTTTAAACCACACAGTATATCTGGTGTATCAGGATAACCTTAGCAATCTAAGTAGCAATCAAGGTGTGAGGACACTTTCCCCATCATTTGAATTCTATGAAACAACTTTCAAGGTGATCAAACATGACTTGTGTATTGCTGGCAAAGCTCTCTCTCGCTCGTTAACAACACCCTGAGTTGTTATGGTAACCCTGCTTCAGGAAGCGGTTTCCATTTGCCTTCCTAGCTTGTTTAATGAATAAGCCATTTTCAGACATAATGGCTGTTTTCCAGGAAGCAAAGGCTAGGCATCTGACAATGCTATTATCCAGCACTTAAAAATAAAGTAAGAGGCATTAGCGCTCAAATCTACTAGGCAGCCATGTTCTGCAACCTAGGAGCTCTGGCTGATGGTGGTAGGAAATGTACTCAGAGCCAGCCCAACCATAAGGCTGACTGAAACAGCTGCTTTGAGTAGTGGGTTGGAGGGGAGCAGTAAACTAAAGGGTATCCTGCTGCCCCCCAACCACTTCATTCGGCACTCCAATTCTCTCTCGCTGAAAGCGAGCAAGAGGAGGATCGGGCAGTGGGAGCCCATCTCTTCCTCCAGCAGCTCCACCACAAGCAATTGCAGCGGGACTCTTGAGTGCTGCAGGAAGACTCAGCACAGCGATCCTGTTTTTAATTGCTCACTTTCACAACCAATCAGGATAGGATTGCTCCCACCTCCTTGCCCCAGAGTAGAAAGGAGGTGGGAGCGGAGCAATCCCTCCATGTCCCTCATCTCAAGCTCTGCCTCCTGCTGCTTCCTCAAGTACAGTGGCGCAGCCAGACACCCCCCAGGGGCGGTCATGTGACACCCCCTGTGACCGCCCAGGCCCCACCCCTTGGCCCGATCTGGCCGCTTCCGGTCTTTTCGGCGTGAAAAAACACCCCAGGGGTGATTTACACTGCAAAGGACCTAGGCGGGTGGGCCAATCCTTGACTCACTGCTGGGCTGAAAACACGCCTTTTTCAAGAATAATTAACTAGGCAGGAAGCAGCAGGAGCTCAAGGTAAGAAGTGTCCCCTCCCCCTCTTCGCCTAGCCCAGTCTGAAAACAGCAAATAATAACCAGTATTTATATACCGCCTTTTCTTGGCCATCGGATTTCTCCTCTGACTTTAATTCAAAGTCTGTTTACACAGGCAGGCATTGCTAAACCCCACGGAGTTTTTACAATAATACAAATGTTCTAATCTTTCATAGAACGTCTTCATTCCAGGTGGTTTCCTTCATAGTCCGGCCTCCCTCTGGCATTCATCTCCCACGCTTCAACTGCAGCTTTCTCTGCAGCTCATCAACGGCGTGTCGACAGCTCTCCAACAGCACATGGATACTTCCAGGTTTCCCGAACTGCCACCCTCAGATCTTCAGGCATATTAGGTGGCTGCTCTGCCAACTGAGCCAGACCTGCCCTCCAGCAAAAAAGGGGGAGTAGAGAGGGAAAAGGGTGCTATGGTCTGTGCTTCAACAGCAGGAGCACGAAAAGGGTAATTTCAGGTGCCGTTTTCCCATGGGTGGGACCAATCAGCATTTAACTTTTGTATGTTCCAGGGCTGAGCCCTAAGGACCCCTGGCTCAGGTTAAGCTTTAGAATTTCTGTGAAGTTATTGCAGAAGAGTCTGGCTCAGTTGGGAGAACTGCTGCCTTCAAAGCCCGAAGACCGGTGAACTTGATAAGTTTGAGACACGCCGCCGGCAAAAAGCTGTGAAAGCCTCCAGGAGGGGAGATAAGAGTTTCCAGCTGCGTCGGTCGAGTGTGGGAGGCGCCAGCCAGCAGAATTGTCAGACAGTAAAAAGGATACCACCTGGAAAGTAGCCGTTCATGAAAGATTGGACATTGTAAAAAATGTTATTGTAAAAAAACCCAAGGGGGGTTAGGACAGCCTGCCCATGTACACCGCCTTGGATTAAAGTCGGAGGAGAAATCCAATGACCAAGAAAGGCGGTATATAAATACTGTTTTTATTATTATTTATTATTATTATTATTATTATTATTATTGCTACTGCTGTTTGGGAAGAAGTTATATTAAGGGCCTTGGGGTCAAAATAGCATCATCTTCTCTGAACAAATTCTGATAACATTAAAAAATACTGTTTCACTTTCGAGTGTCCTAGTACTACTCTATGAAAAATCAACGTATAAACAAACTTCTGACTCAAACTTCTGAGACTTCTGAGACTGACTCACAGGCTGTATGTATACATAACAGCAAACTATGAATTGCCATTTCAGGGACAAGCAGAACTCATTGGGTTCATGCTCATCCCCTTCTGTGCCTGAGAGAGTGATAGAAAACTTCTAGTTTTGCTTTATGAGACTTGGGGTATACGGGTAAGGATGCCATGTAAGGAAAAAAAATCCAGCTA
The DNA here is from genome assembly GCA_026170595.1 of Plestiodon gilberti rubricaudatus. Taxonomy (NCBI): domain Eukaryota; kingdom Metazoa; phylum Chordata; class Lepidosauria; order Squamata; family Scincidae; genus Plestiodon; species Plestiodon gilberti. The sequence continues at coordinate 16,275,011 of JANXHW010000002.1, read as the reverse complement.
GAATAAAAACAATATCCAATGCTGCTTACGTTTTCCAAATATTTAGATTTTTTTTTCTTTACATGGCATCCTTACCCATATACCCCAACTCTCATAAAGTAATTGCAGGCCATGAAAGCTTTAGATCTAGAATTCTAGTTTTGCATTTGAACAAACCAGAGTCCCTTGTTATGTCTGAACATGGAGAAATGTGGTTTGTTCTAACCGTGGTTATTTAACAAACCAGAATCTGAAATCACGATCAAACTGTGATTTAAGATGCTGGTTAGTTAACTAACCAGTTGTTTCCTGAATTTAGATGAAAGGAGAAACGGATTTAGTTTAGATCGATAACTTTCATGGCTTGTAGTTACACAGCAATGTTGAATGAATACGGGAATCAACGCCATGGAAAAATAAAGATTTACTGACTTCAAACCGTAGCGGATGATTGCAATCATCTTGGATTGTTTCCTGTGAAGAGGCTCTAAGGCTTTCTAGAGCGAAACGTTGGGCTGTTTTACCTTGGATTTTATTGTATTTTTTCCCGTGTGCGGCTGCCTTTGAGGAGACCCGCTACGGTTTGAAGTCAGTAAATCTTTATTTTTCCATGGCGTTGATTCCCGTATTCATTCAACATTGCTGAGAAACGGATTTATTCAAAAGTGAAAGCAGAGCTTTCAGTTGTCTCTCTATGTGCAGACGAGGGAAGGAGAAACTGCCCAAGCCTGAATCTTGGATTTCTTCATCTCTGCTCCTGCTCATCCTTACCATGAAAAACAGGTTTGTCATTTGGCCACATGTGACTGTGCTCAGAGTATCAAATTGCCTAAAGCACTTGCACAAGTGTAGCCCACTGAAATTTGGTACACATAGTTCAAGGCACCTTAATTACTGTGAAAATTTTATACTGGGACATCAGTGGTGCAATCCTGAACTTCAGAAGCATGGCTTAGGATTCAGCATATGCCCTCAGATAATGGTGCAATGGCAGCTATGCCATTGTAGCCCAGTTCCACTGATGGATGCACGATGGATGTCAGCACAATTACCATCAGCGTGAATGCCCACAGGGTGAAGATGCAGGAGGGATGAGGAGTCTGCATGTCATGTCCTAAACTCCCTCAGATGATGGACACACCCCAAATACCAGCAAAATGCTACAATGGCATCAGAGCTGATGTAGGAATTAAAAAACTCAAAGGAAACAGGGAAGGAAAAAAACACCAGAAAACCTCAACTCCCACCGCCCTGCCTACTTTTCAATGGTGGAGCATAGGATACAGCCTACACTCTGCAGCCAACTATAGCACACCAACCTGAGTAGTAGCCCCTACCAGGGTGACTTAAAAGTGTTAAAAACATCAAAAAACATTTTTAAATGTTTTTAACACTTGTGTGAACTTTTAAGTTTTTAATTGATAAAACATTTAGTTTAGCCATGGCTTTTAATCCTGTAAATTTTATTCAGTCTACTATGATTGTTCCTGGCCATGAATACTTTGATTTGACACAGATGTTTACAAGGAAGTAAAGAGTTGAATGCTAAATTTAGGGATAACGCAATCTGCCCATGGAGGGTTACTGTGAACTGTCTACACTAGTTATTCTTCTGCTGATTGAACTATGATGCTATTTCTGTGTTTTTTTAATGATGTTTTTTTTAAATGACTAACTACCCTGAAACCTAAGCTTATGATAGGGTAGAAGTATAAACTGTTCATATAAACAAATAATATTTACATATATACTGTGTATACCATATGTATACAGTAGGTCCCTGCTTTACAATGGACTGGTAATGCAATGAAATCACTTTATGATGGCCATGGCAAAACATGGCTCACTATAGGATAGGTTATTCATTGTACAATGGGTTCGAACAGAACCATGTGGGTAGCACACTTGCTGATTGGCTTATCTGCTAATAGCAGATAAGCCAATCAGCAAGTGTTTGGTAGTGTCTCAGCCAATAGCAGCAGCATGTTTAACATTGTGGGTCTGTACTTTGAGGGAAGGAGCTGGCAAAGGTAAGGCTTTTAGCTCCTAGCAGCGTGTTTAATATTACGCTAAAAGAGCCCAGTAGGCACCTTAAATCACTTTTTAGCGAAGGAAATAGCTGAGTTATGTGGAAGTTGGGTCTTGGAATGAATTACTTACTAAATTACCAATTACAATATTTTCACAATGAAAAGTTGTCTCCAGAACAGATCACCATTGTAAAACAGGGTCTCTGTGTGTGTGTAGTGTAGTGTAGTGTAAGTATAGATGGGTATAGTTTCTGAAAAGCAACAAAAAAGTAAGACTTTTTAGCAATACACATTTTAATTTGTTTTTTTTTTAATTGTGGGAACTTTTTACAGGGGGAAAAAAAGTGTTCAGCACTGTACAGTTTGCATGTACACAGGGCCACCCCAAAACCTCCCAACGACTGATGCAGCAGGCAGGCTGAACGGTGCCCCCTATTACCTGGTGGTGAAGTGCCAGCCTTTGCTCCTGTGATTGAAGGAGAGGGGAGGACAATGGTGTGCTAGAGTGGATCTTCCTTTTCATCCCCTATTCCTTTAATCTAGGGAACAGGAGGAGGAATTGAGGCAAGGCACAGGAATAGAGGTGGGCACCGCCCCATCGATATGCCTTGGCCCTGCATTTATGCTTTTGCAAAAATTAACCATGCCCTCTATGAGCTCTCCAACAGCTACGCCTTCCCTCGAACTTCCTGATCTAGAGAGAACAAGCAGGCGTTCTGCTCACCTTTCAAGCCGACGGTTTCGTCCACCAATCAGTGTGTCGTGTAGAATTTTGCTCGTTGATTGGTGAATAAAACTGTCCATCCGAGCTGTGCCTTAAAGGCGGCGATGGGCTTATATTATGTTCTTGCCCTCTCCGTCCCTCAAAACAAACAGTACGAGGACCAAATCGTCATCGCCACAGCAATCATTCCCAGGCTTGGAGCCAGACAAGGCTCTTGCTTGGATTGACGGCGCGTTCACCCTATAGTGGGAGAGACTGCGGGAGGGGGGCGTTTCTCCACTTATAGCCCGGGTGGAGGAAAAAATAAAAATAAATAAATAGCGGCATAAAAGACGCGCTTGCCGGGTTGGGCGAGGAGTAGGCCGCCGCTGCTGTTGCTGCGATGGGAGGGATTAACTACGCGAGGCCGGGAAGGGCGGTGTGGGTTGAGGCGGCTGACGAAACGGAGTCCTCCTGGGAGGAGCTGCCTACGCCGCCCCGGTCGCCGCCCCCGCCCGCCGGCACCGGCTCCAGCCCCGGCAGCGCCGCTGGGAGTTCGCGGGGCAGCAGCAGGCGAGTCATGCTGGGCGCAGGCGGCGGCGCGGGGGCCAAGGGAGCCAAGCCTTCCTTCGTCTCGTACATTAGCCCGGAGGTGAGGCTTGAACGGCGGGGCGGGGGAGAAGGAAGTGGGCGGCTGCTCTCCGGGGGGGGGCTCGCTCAGGGTGCCGCCACGGATTCGTTGTATTCGGGCACTTGCTCGTGGTCGGGAGGAAACTTCTGTGCGAAGAGGGCGGGCGGTGGAGCCCTGGCCAGGTGCAGCAGAGTCGAGAGCTCGCATCGCTTTAGTCCGCCGTGTACAAACGGGGGGAGAGAGAAGGGCGGCCCTTGAAAAGAACAGGATTTATCATCTTGAATTTGCACGACAGCAGGTCCTGCGAGGTGCGCTTGTAGAAACACAACCATAGCAGAAAAAGTAAAGGCGTGGACCGCTGGTGGGAGCTAAACTGTTCCCTCCCCGCGGTGACCTTTGCTGCTAGGAAGAGACTGGTGTATAGTCTCATTGTGGATCTCGGCCTCGCCGAAATACGACCGTGTGTTACATGCTGGCTTTGTGGGCGCGCACACACACACGTGTTCTGCTTTCTTTACGTTACTGCATGGCCATTGGCCAAAGATAGCCTAGAAGGCGGTGTGCTAAGTGAGTGTGGTCAGAGGAGGGAGTAGGATTGCGAGGCTATGATGAGCTGTTCCTGCAAGAGTGCTTTTTTTTGCTGTACAGTATTTTCTGCAGATATTGAGAGTTGCTCAGTTCTTTGGGCAGTGGTCTACAAGTTGGTATTTTCATGAGTGGCCACTTGGGATACTAAAGGTTTGCTCCCATCTATCGTATTGTGTAAGAGCTTTGGTTATGGGGGGGGTAGGATACATTGTGTACAAAATGCAAATACTATGTCAGTCATTTTATTTTGTGGGTGGTGGAATTGTAAGCCTCAAAGTAATTTCAACAAAAAGATATATGGTCTTTTTATACCTGGAAGGAGATCTGATCAAAATATAGTGTTGTTGTTGTTGTTGTTCAGTCGTTAAGTTGTGTCTGACCTTTCGTGGGGTGGCCAAACTTGCTTAATGCCACAGATGATAAACTTCAGATGTTTGAGAGCCGCAATATTTAAGAAGCATTTCTTAAATGCTCACCATGAACATTAAACTTGTCTTAATCCGGTGGACTCTCTCAGTTTATACCTAGTAGATAATTATAAAGCTTGAAATTTCTAATTTACCTTTTATATTAGTTGTGATGCAAGAAGGAGCTCGGCCAACATATTTCCGAGAGCCGCACCTTATACCGTATGTCAGAGAGCCGCATGTGGCTCAGGAGCCACACTTTGGCCACCCCTGATATAGTATCTAAAATCCCTCAAAGATTTTGTGACACGGTTTGGTTTTTACTCTGTGTGGCATGAGCTTAGGGGAAAAACGCATATAACAGGACATCTTGGTCTGTTCACCTTTTACTTAAGCAAGTTTTTATAGTGACCCAAACACTGATTTGACTGTACAGTACATAGACTGGGGGGGGGGGGTATTCTTTCACTAATAGCCTGGGTGAAGGAAATATAAATACGGTACTGTACATAAGAGACAGTCATGCTAGGCAAGGCATGGAATGGGCTGCTGATGTGATGGGAGAGTTGTACTAGGGTGCTGTGGGCTGAGGAGGTGGTGTACGCCATCTTGAACTACTTTCTCAATCTCTATAGACATGCAGAAGTGCTAAGGAAGTGATTGTATACTTGTCTCTATTTTTGCCATGGCTTTACATAAACTGCAGTTAGTAAGGTAAAGTTGACCCCTGACAATTAAGTCCAGTCGTGTCCGACTCTAGGGTGTGGTGCTCATCCCCATTTCAAAGCCGAAGAGCCAGCGTTGTCTGAAGACGCCTCTGTGGTCATGTGGCCGGCATGACTCCTTGCCGCAGCGCGTAGCATGAGGCTGGAACACGGAACGCTGTTTACCTTTGGAACTGCTAGGTTGGCAGGAGCTGGCCAAGCAACGAGAGCTCACCCCGTCGTGGATTCGAACTGCCGACCTTTCGATCAACAGCTCATGGTTCAGCGGTTTAACCCACTGTGCCACCAGCTGGCAGTTAGTAGAAAGATTTATAAACTTAAATTGAATTTCTACATATAGTAACAACAAATCCCAAGAAAGGGATGGGTATGGGTACTGTTACAAAGTCCTGAGAATCTAGGCCTGAGTTGCAAACTTATTTGTAAATCATACTTGAGGATGTTTATGCAAATCTATTAATGTATACATTATGCAGTAGATTGCAAGAAGCTTCTGCTGAAGTGTCCTGTGGAAAGCTTCACTATTTGTACAGTGTCCAAAGCTAGAAAGATCGGAGGATTCATGCACAGTGGTTGCCACCCTAACAAGTCGTCAGTTGTCTTTTTGTCCACAATGGCCTTTAAGGATACTGTATCAAACAGTGAAGCTGGTTAGTTGTACAACTTATACTTAAATTGTTCTGCTGTCACTATGACCTTTACTGCAGCAATGACTGTCTAACACCAAACCAGCGGCTGAGGATTGGTCTAGGAGGGCTAAGCTATTTCCTGGTGCACTATATAATGCTCTTCCTCATTCCTATGTTAAGTCTGGTTTTTTTCTGCTTAAATGAATAATCCTATGTACTTTTTCCTGTATCTGAACACCAACATCTTCAACATTATCCATGTTCACTGATTCATGAGTGTTCACTCCTGATGAGATGCTATGCAGAGACTCATTGCTACTTAATGGGTTAAACTAAAACTCGGTATTTGTTAGTTTCAAGGAAAATCTCTTACTTGCCTTGCATAGGAGCGTCTTTGCATTGTTCACCACAGAACCAGTGCGGGTGCCAGGTTGCTGGGCCCCCCAGGACAAAGCCCACCAAGGCAGCCCCCCATCTTCTCTGAGGCATTGGGTGCTACCACTGCAACTAGTACTGAAAGTAAGGGAGTCGGGTGAGCCCTTTGATGGGCTGACTTGGCTGACCTCTGACACCATGCTTGCTCTGAACTCTTGCATGACATTGTGCATTTCTGTGCATGGTAGCATGATTGAGTGCAAACATTCATCACAACTGATGACTAGGACTGATCACTACTTTCTACCATGGTAGTTGACTAACTGTGATGATTGAAGTGGTACTGTTTCGTTTGGTCAGTAAGAAAAGTCAGTTGAGTATATGCATGTCATAAGATCTTCTGAGAAGGTCCTGCTTCATATGCCATCCTTGATAGAAGTGATGGCGGTGGCGACTAGAGGCAGGGCCTTTTCTGTGGTGTCCCCTCTGTTGTGGAACTCCCTCCTTTTTGTATTGAGGACCATGTCATCTCTGGAGGGGTTCCAGCGAGGGATTGCTGCCGATGACTTCTCTGTTGGTTGTGCTGACCCTAATAAGGTTCGGTTTATCCTTGGGGGGGACTGAAATGGAGCTAACAGAAAAGGTGGCCTATTATCTGCAGGTGGCACAGCGGGTTAAACCGCTGAACCATAAGCTGTTGATCGAAAGGTCGGCAGTTCGATTCCCGCGACGGGGTGAGCGCTCATTGCTTGGCCAGCTCCTGCCAACCTAGCAGTTCCAAAGCATGTTAATGCGAGTAGATAAATAGGTACCGCTTGCGGGAAGGTAAACAGCGCTCCGTGTTCCAGCTGCATGCTACGTGCTGCGGCAAGGAGAGTCATGCCGGCCACATGACCATGGAGGCATCTTCGGACAACGCTGACTCTTTGGCTTTGAAATGGAGATGAGCACCACACCCTAGAGTGGGACACGACTGGACTTGTCAGGGGATACCTTTACCTTATACTTAGAGGAGAGAAAAGCATTTTTCTATAGTATAGATTTTTATTAACTTATGAGGTGTTATAATATTTAAAGTATGAGGTGTTATGATATTTAAAGTATAACGTTTTAGAATATTGACCAAGATTATTGTTTAAGGTTCATGTATGTATGTTAATGTATGTGTATACGTGTAAGATGCCAGTAAAGGTTTTTGAATTGGTATTGGACTTCTCTGTTGTGCTGTTTTTTAATTAACCTGTATGCTCCATGATTATTTATTACCTTTATTATATTTAGTATGTTGGCTGCTATTTAACTACCTACTGTGCTTATTTGTATTGGTTTTTAATGTATTTTAACCACTGTAAGCGGCTTTGATTTTTTTTTAGGAAAAACAGGGTATAGATTTTTTTTAAAAAAAACAATATTGATGGGATCCATATCTACCACTATACTTCTGTAATTCCTCTTCCCCTAGTTAGTCTTTTGTTGACTTGATATTCCCCATCAGTGCCTGCTCAGTTGAGACCTGCCCACAAAAGATTACTGTGATACATAACATGTAGACCTTGTTGGAGGGTTGTATGCACATGAAGTTGATGGGGTTCGGGATTCAATATTCATTTTTTGCACATAATACTGTTTTGATGTACATGTGTAAGTTGTAATCTACTGTAAGAAAATATTGTAACTTTCAGATAAAGCAAATAAAGATCCCAGTCGCCTGTTTTCTTGGCACTGACATACATTTTAAATATATCTACAATTAGTTAACAATCAGTATTTATATACTGTACTACTATTCAACCAAATTCACAAAGCAGTTTGCAGACAAAATCAACGTTTCCCTGTCCTACAAGGACTCACAACGTTAAAAAGATGCAGAAGAAACGCCAGCAAACTAGAAAAGACAGCTTGCTGGATTAAATAGGGGCAGTTTTTCTTTCCCTGCTAAATATAACGGCACCTCTTAAAGTACGTCTTCGTTCAGTGAGCAGGTAAGTGAGCTCATAGAGAGCAGCCCTACTAGCTTTCTTCTTTTGTTTTGCCTGTTCTGTCTTGCTTTTTAATTCCAGTAAGATTTACCGGTAAATGATGTGTAATCTGTTTGTGCCTGACATAACTTTGTAAGATGCCTGTTTAGCACTTATAGTGAGGTCACTGCTGTCTTTTGTGACAGGACCTATATTGTATGCAGCTGATGTGGCATTTGTCACTTCACTTAGCCACCCAGTCCTATCCTTCCCCCTTGCTGATGCAGCGGCGCCAAAATGGCTACCACTGCATTTTATGGTGGAGGGGCAGTTGTGGAGGGTTACCTCTGGGTAAGAGAACAATTGTTCCTTACCTAAAGGTAAGCCTCCACGGCACCTACTCGGACCTACGCTAGCTAAGTAGCTGGTGTGGGTCCACGTGGACCCACGCCGTGGGATCATGTCCGAGAAGGGGAACGGAACCCCTTCAGATACCGAGGGCCCACTGTATTTAGGGCAGCATCTACAAGGATGCGTCTCCTTTTGACCCTTGCCAATGCTTTGCTGTCAAGCATATTCCCTACTGGCATGTATTGTATTCAAAGTATTTAGTCCAAAATTCTCCCATGAGACGAGACCTCCTGGAAGCTAACATATGTGCAAGACCGCCAAACATTAAAACCACCTGCGTTTGCCTGCTGTCTTTTAGTTTATTAATGGCAAAGCCTTTTGTCGCAATAGCTGATCAAGTGTGGCATTGTTCTGCTTTGGAGGGGTCACTGGGGTTTGCGTCGCCCAGTGCGAAAGCTCATTGCATCACCCCAGTGGACGCACTAGGGTTGGTATCACCTGGTGCAGTAACTCATGGTGTCACCACCACCGCCCATTAACTTTATTTTAATAACGGTACAGGTCACCCAACAAATCAGTAACCAACAAAAAACCAGTGGCCAACTTGATGACACTCACACAACTGAATAAGAGTTCTAGTATTAGCTCTGAGACATAGAAATGAGAGCTAACTCATAATAACACCTTATTGGTTCATACTGTGTCATAACACCTCATTGGCTCTTGAAACAATCAGCCTCAGTCAGTTTTGAGTTAAGGAAACTCACTTTTTGTTGCATAAGGCAGTTGTGTTTTCTTCTGGTTATTTGGCCACTACATTTGATAGACTACAGATAATTCAAAATAGTGTATTTCATTACATTCTGCATTAAATTACCTTTCCAGTGATATATAACATTATAGTAGTATTCATAAGTACAAATTTTCCAAAAGGTTTCCATAATTTTGGCCACAAGTACTGTCACCCCCCCCCTCCAAGGGTGTAGCCCGGTGCAGTCTGCACCTCCTAGTGACACCTGCTTTGCTTTATCATAAGAAAAGTGGGTGCTGAGTGTATGCATGTCACATTGATAGGATTCATGTCTATCATAGGCAAAACGTCAATTGACTTGCTATGTATATGAATCCTCCAGACAGGCATATAACAGTTAAGACATTCAAAGGCAGAGGCCCTTTGTCAGGAAAAAGGTGACAGTTTTATAATGGCAGGGACATGGTGGGTCTGGCAGGACGTCTGGCTCAGTTGGTAGAGCGTTCATCTCACAAATGCCTGAAGATCTGCAGGACAGCACTTCAAGACGGCCGGAAGTCTGCTGGCACGCTGACCTGATAAGCTGCAGAGCCCTGTGGGGGAGTGGAGCGGCCGAAGCGTGCTGAGGCGAGAGAGAGAGAAAGGGAGAGTATTTGTATTTGTTTATGACTGTAACCTAAAGTACGGATGATTTGGGCATGGAGTTGTGAGCAGTGGATTCCTTGTGTATGCAAAATGGTCTCCCTCTTTTTTTTGGGTGGGGGTAGCAAAACGAAGGCCTGAATGAAAATCTGGAATGGAATGTCTTAAATTGCCATTTAAGACATTGGTGATAGATGAGAGTGATGACAACGATAGCGAATAAATTGTGTTAATATAGGACCTTGGCCATGAGAGATGCAATAGAACAGGATGGAGGGTAGGGGCTTTAGGAACTTGGAAGTGGAAAGTTGAGTTCAGATGTTTATGTAAGGAAGAATGTGATATAGTGTTGGGCAGTTGGGATTTCTAGGGTTGGGCCTGAGACAGGTGGCTGTGATATACTGTATATTCAATGGGTGTGCTGGAAAGAATGGATTTGGCTGAAAGTGATGAGTGTAGGAGTTGGGCTGCACTCTCAAAGGGAAATCAAGAATTGGAATAGCATCCAGGAAGTGGTGTTGCTGTCTTGCTACTTTGAGTAGGCAGGAAGTGGACTAGTGAGGACTGTTTTTCCTTTTTAGTACAATAAAAAAACCTGCAGAATACATCTGCCCAGTTTAAGTAGGGAAGTGTGTCTATAGCTCCCAACAGATGTTTGTCCTGTCTATACATTTGTGAGTGCTGAGTATTTTTAATTCAAATCTAATTTATGGGCCACATGTGACAGGTGAGTGAGTTGCTCCTCTGTGTTTTTTATATGGTGCTGATATATACTCTATGGTGGAACCAGACCATGGTCACAAAAATGTCAGTGATGTCTGTCTTGAATATGTTTGAGATTCTGTAAAACAAGGCTGAAGACTAGCAGAAATACTTGGTTTCTGCAACTCAGAAATCTGATTTTTGAGAATATCAGTATGACTGTAGAGCCTACTTTTACTGTAAAGAGCCTCCAAGCTCAAGTAGAAGTACTATGCTTCAGTTTGATACAGTAGGAAAGAAATAATGTTTGGCTGGCTGAAACATACAGTACTTGTAAAAGAAAAGATTACCGGTACTTGAACTTGCCTTCCAGGTCTGCTTTGTACTGGTTATACTTGTTTTCTTTAGTTTCATTCTGCTTTGGTGCATGGAACTTGTTTTCTTTAGTTTTGTTCTGCTTGGTGCATGGAGCTTGAAATGTAAAACCATCAAACATCCAAAATTCGAATTTGATATAAAATTGTGCTATCTGAATGTTATTAGACACTGTACATATTCCTTAGCTCATGGAACAAGGAGTACTTAGCAAAGTTCACTTAAGTTGGTTTTGCTATCCCAATATTTTTTTTTTGTCATTTGGATAATGTCCTTTTGACAGAGCTGTTAAGGTTAATTTGTACAACTGTTTAGCCTGAAATGAGCGCAGAAAAGATGGAGGTTGTCTTGGAGGGGGGTAACTGTGATGCCCAGTTTTGTACGTATTGTAGAGAATTCCATAGTAACGGTCCACTAAGGCTGCAATCCTATACACACTTTCCAATGGGAGTAAGCCATTGAAACGTTAAAAATGCTAGTAGTGAAGCTATCCGTGCCATTTTGACACTTCCCTCAGCCATTTAAAGGGCTCAGTGCTATTCATAGACTCCATTTTAAAGGTTTTCACTGCATTCTGAAGTTCTCTGAATGCAGCAGATACCTTCAAAATGGCGCAGAGCCCTTTGAAATGGTGCCCATGAGTGCTGGGGACATTGCGAAGTCGCAGATGGTGAGACAGAGGTGCAAAAAACTCAAGGTAAGTGGCAATTCGGCCCCTCGCGAGTCGCAAATATGTGGATTCTCGGATCGCGAATTTGCATATGAAAAGAACTGACTGTATCAAGATTAGTCTGTTGCTTATCTTTCTACAGTGCACACTGTGTACAGTATTTGGTGTGGAGTGCATCTGTATTTGGTTGATTTTCTGTTTGATTTGCCCCTTAAATGTCAAGGGATGTCTTGTTTGCAAAATGCAAAAGTGTTTCTTTAAAAAAAAAATTCTCCCATGTAAGGACGAACTAGTATGCTGGCCAATGTTTGTTCTTGTGTAAGTTGACCTTTGAGACGAGAGAAACATGGCGTCCAGGTGGGAAAAGTTATAGTGTCTTATGTGAAACATGCCTTAAGTAGAGGAAGAAATGGTATGCGGATGAAGTAACTCTTGTCCAGTGGCACTTGCTTGAGTTAATATTGGAGGCAGAACAGTACAGTAATGTGGAAATTTCCTAGCAGTTCAGTTCAGACTGCAGATGTGGGAATTCATATCGGATTGCTTTGTTGCATTATATGCACAGACGAACCACTTTGCATATGAAAAATAAGCATGTTGGAGAGTTTCTAGTCTAGATATTTTCCTGCTATTTTGTCTGTCTGCATGTAGACAGACAATATTTATGAGGGAGTGCTTGGACCACAGGCACGGGGAATTCCATGTTTGAATAGTATAGCCCAGGAAAAACATTCTGCATATATATATTTGGGTTTTAGGGTCCAATCCTATCCAACTTCACAGAGCTGATGCAGCTGTGCCAACGGGGCGTGTGCTGCATCCTGTTGGGGGGGGCAGTCACAGAGGCCTCCTCAAGGTAAGGGAATGTTTGTTCCCTTACCTTGGGAATAACTGCTGTTTCTTCAGTAAAGGGAATTTGGAATTCAGACATACAGTTTATAGCTCAATTTTGTTTTTGATCAGTTTTGATCAGTGATCAATTTTGTTTTGATCAAAGGCCCAGCTCTAATCGATTTATTGATCATTGCATACTTACAACTGTTGTGTTAAAAAGCTAAGCTTGTGATGCAAGGATCAGTATTGGGATTGCAACAAAGGGGAGGATTCTTAATCCTTTAGTCCTGTATTGGAGTTTTGAAAACTGTTTGCCCCATGAGAAAACATTCCCTTGACGACAATGGCAACTCTCTCCCCCCCAGTTGGGATTGTGGTGCAAGGTAAGGGGGGGGGGTTATGCCCCCTTGTTAAGTATTGATCAGTGCCCCTCCCCATCCTGACAGATGTTTGTAGTTACAGAAATACTCAATAGTCAATGACATGATTAGCATCCATGCCTAGTTTGGCTGAAGTTTCTAACACAGTATACTGTACAATAATCGAATATAGAACAACAAAGTTGTTGTCCTTTGATGGATTCCCTCTCTCCTGATTTGACCAACTCCTGCATGGTAGAGTGAATAAAGTTTAGACTTGGTGTGCAAAACTGAAACGTAGTTGTATCGCATGTAAATATGCACGTGGAAAATGCAAGCTCATTTTGCCCAGATAGATATTTCATTGCCATGCAACTCCTATTGTTTCGTTTGTCTGACGTGAAGCTGTTCTAGTAAGAGCAAGCCTGCATCCTGTTTTTCTTTGGTGAAATCTTAAAATAAGCTTTTAGTTCAGAGTCCAGCACTGCATAACAGAATTTTTAAAAGTTCTGTACCTCCAAATGACGTCTGCAGTCTTCATGCTCTCTTGTTTCCATAAAAAAAAATAAACCTCAAATATTTAGGCTGTTCTGTTTCCTGTAAATCAGAACTGAAGGAAGTTCCCATGGCTCACAGTGCAGTCCTGTCCAACACACACCACCGGTGTAACCAGCGGTGCAGTGAGAACGGGAGGCCCCAGAATGGAAAGGGGAGTTAAATCCCCTTCAAAGGGGATTTACATCTCCCCTCCCCTCCCAAGTCTCCTGCCATGTCCTCCCTTGCTGGTTACACCGGTGGTGTAAGTTGGATAGGATTGCACTGTGAGTCATGGGAATTTCCTCCAGTTCTTGCCTTTTAGAAGTTTAGCATAGGCATGGGAGAATGGGCACAAATAAGCTTGTTTAGTTGAATTTCTTACAGTATTGCCATACAGCTATCACAGTCAAGATCCTGCTTTGGCTGATATTAAAGTGTGTGTTTGTGTGTTCTCTGAGCTTGTCTGGAGTGATTTCAACACACCTGGGTGAGACATGACCAACCAAACCTCCTTTGGGGTGGGGAGAGAAGACTATTATCTTCAATGTCCGCCATAATCTTACTACTTTGTTTATACCCAGGCAGATAGGATATTTTGGATTATCCACAAATCATTAGTGGGCAGGTGACTGTGGGCACATTTCCTTCTTTTTATATGTTCCTTTTAATGTCTTCTCTGTATAAAGCTATATTGCAGATGTAGAACAAAAACCTTTCAATAAGAAGAAATATTCAAGGAAGCAATTTTGATAATACCGAAACGATCGCCTCTTTCAGCAGTTCCCATTGGCAATTGGTGCTGCAACTGGAGGGGCAGAAGCACTGGCATAGCTACTCCCCCCGAGGTTGGGGCGGCCCCCCCGACACCCCCAATAAAAATGTCAAAATTTTAGGTTTCGGTTTCGTTTCCCCTTTTTTCTGAGGTTTTTTTTTACTGTTTTTAGTGGGCTTTTTAGGGGCTTTTTAGTGGTAACGGGCCGTGTGTGTGTGTGTGTTTCCCCCACTTAGCTTGTGTATAGGAGCCTCCAGCGACGACAATCTCCAGATGGTTCCTCTTGCCTGCGCCCGGGGCGCGAACTCTGTAAAGTGCCCAGCAGCGCTTTTCACAGTTCGCGCAGGCGCAGAACGTCGATTGGAAACGTTCTGCGCCTGCGCGAACTGTGGAAAGCGCTGCTGGGCGCTTTACAGAGTTCGCGCCCGGGGCAGGCAGAGGAACGTCGCTTCCGATCGTCACTGGAGGCTCCTATACACAAGCTAAGTGGGGGGGGAAAGCAGACACACACGCGCAGAAGCCCCGCTACCACTAAAAAGCCCCGGAAAACACTAAAAAAACTCAAAAAAAGGGGAAACAAAACCGAAACTTAAGGAGGCCTGCCCCCCCGGAGCCTCAGCACCCTACGCCCTGGGGCCCCCCGCCCCATATCAGCCGACGCGTGATCTGGGACTTTACATTTAAGTCTTTCCTAGCAGATCTTGTAGAGATGCCATTGCCACCATACTGAGGACTGGGCTGCTTCCCCTCCCCTTCTTTTCGGTTTTATGTTTGCAATGTCATTTTGAGTTAGTCTGTCATCATCTTTTAATTCTCCCAAACAATTTTTTTTTTATTGTGAATCCTTTGGGAACAGGACTACTAACAGGCAGGAAACAATGCTTTAAGGTGCTCTGGACCTGTGGGATAGAAATCATATGACTCAATAAGTAAAAGAAACATAATGACATTTGAATGATTGCTCCAATTGTCTCTAGGTAAAGGTGACCCCTGACAATTAAGTCTAGTTGTGTCCGACTTTCTAGGGCCCTGATGGCGAACCTATGACACGCGTGTCACTGGTGACACGTGAGGTCATTTTGGGTGACACGCCAGTGTTTCCCCCAGGGCCCCAACACACCTTATATTTTCGCAAAAGTTTTACAAACTTGTCTTGAACATTTAGGGCAGAGTTTGGCATGTTTGGCAGACCTCTTTTATTATCTAGTAAAACTCAGCAACAAAAAAGTTACTAATTGATGTTAAATAAAATGCAATGTGTTCAATAGTTGTTTTCAGTTCAGTTCAATTCAAAATTACTATTAAAAGTAGCAACAGTCAAAGTACTATTAAAAGTTATTGGGGGGGGGGACGACGACGACACACCAGCAGAGTCAAGGTAGGCATTTTCAAAAATGTTGACACACCAAGCCCAAATTGTTCGCCACCACTGTTCTAGGGTGTGGTGCTCATCCCCATTTCAAAGCCGAAGAGCCAGCGTTGTCCGAAGACGCCTCCGTGGTCATGTGGCCGGCATGACTCTCCTTGCCGCAGCACGTAGCATGCGGCTGGAATTCTCTAGGTGTTAATAAATGGGAATTTGAGTTCCTATTTAAGCACTATAGAATCCTAATTCCTTACTCTTAGGTCTTGTACCACCCTACTGATTTCTTGCAGCTCAGGTTGGTAATTCTAGAAACTGCCAAGTTTTGAGAGAATATTACTGGGCTGTATATTGTTGTTTGGGAAATAGGAAATGTATTGCAATGTGTACCTAACAAGTCTGGATGCCTGGCAGTGATTTGGTCTGTTTTTTTAAAGAAGCAAGTGAAGAGCTGCTACTTTAGCCTGAAGCTGTATGCTTCAATTAACCTTGGTTTCCTTTCAGTATCTAAGAATAGAATGATGAATGTGGCTTTCAGTTTTTGCAAAAACAAAAGGAATTGTCTGACTTGAAACAGAGATGAAAATGTCAGTTTCAGGTAAAATGCAATGAGGCGGCTACAGCATAATAGACTCTTATGAGCAATAAGTGAATGTAAGAACCTTTGTTGGATCAGACCAAGGATCCATCTAGTCCAGCATTGTGGTGGTCAGTGTCCAGCCGGATGCTTCTGGGAAGCCTACAGGCAGAACTAGGTTCAACCCCCCCCCTCCCCAACAACTGGTAACTGAACAGATTCAAACCTCTAAACTTTAAAAAGTTACAAAGCTTATAATATTTATGATCCTGTGAATTCTACCTTAAGGCTGATCTACACTGCACAAATTCTGACGCGTCCTGGGTGCGTCCCAGGCGCGTGCGGAGCAGTGTGCCTTCCATTTTAACTGATTGCAACTGAATGCGGGAGAGCTCCGCTGCGTCCGGACATCAGGCATGCTGATGTGTGCGCGGGACGTAGAGCGATGCGTTCACCAATGAGAGGAGAGGTGGGGCTTTTAGCCAATCGGAGTACACATGTGTGACCATTCAGGAGGGACACGCAAGGACACTAGGAGGGGAAAATATCTGGTAGTCAGGGCAGCGTCTCAGGGCGGGGCGTCCCATTCCCTACGCTCGCAACCCCCCCAGACGCGAACGGATTTGGTGTAGTTCCGGCCTTAGTCTCACACTTTGAAGGAAGCAGTTGGTTTGCAGCTACAGTATCTTGACCATAAATGAAGTTGCTGCATCCTCCACAATAGACAAGTACACTACAGGCTGCTTTAAAAAAAAACCAAAAAAAAAACCACCCTTAACAGGGATACTCTTGGTTTCCTAATGTCTGAAGAAACTGGGAGATTCCCATATCTGCATGTGTACCCTTTCAGTACAAGGTCATGAGAAATGTTGTCTAGTTCTTTTGATACACACTCTCACTGATCACTAACTAGCATTTGTTAGATATAAACAGCTGCAGTATACACGTTGTAATTGGTGGGAGGCCTGCTTTTGACTTCAGTGTCTCATGGATTGCATTCTTTATGACCTTCTTGATACACTATCTGTACTACGTAATTTGGCCAATTTGGTACTATCTTAATGCATTATTTCTCAACTGTTGGTACACGCAGCACCCATGAACACCCACTTCATGCATGGAGACCATGACACGACTCTGCAAACGCCAGTAGGAGGCTCAGCGGGCAGAGCTCCAGTGCATGAGTTTCACTTGGAAAAAGCCCTCCCACCCCCCACCCCCCTGGGCATCTTAACAGCATTTGCAGAGTCGCATCGCAGTCTCCAATCCAGAAGTAACACGGTGATGTCATTGCCAGTTACATCCAATGGTACGTGGAGGGGTCGTGGTACATCGTGCTGGAACATTGAGAAACGGTGATCTAATGTTTAACCCAGTCTATATTTGAGAGATATTTATACTCCTTTTTTCAATGCTCAAAGCAGTGTGCAAAACTAAAATTACAACACCACATAATTAACATTAAAAAATTTATAAAAGTATTAAATAATTTTATTTTTATTTAAAGGATTTATATGCCTTTCTCCTGGTGAGGGCAATCAGAGTTTAAAAACAATTAACATGATAAAAGCAAGACAAACCCAGTGGATCATGTAAAAATAATTAAAAATTACATTTGATTAAAATGCCAGTTCATGTCGGCTGTCAAATGCCATCCTGAGTAAAAAGATCTTAAGGCCTTTAGAAGTTTTAACAGCCCAATCCTATGGTAAACTCAGCCATAAGGCACGTTTGTGTCTACTTCCGAGCAGGGAAGGCTGGCGCAAGGCCAACCTCCCGTGCTCAGCCGGCAGAGCTCCCCTGCGTCCACCGGACCCAGGTAAGACAGGATCTGGCAGACGGGGGGGGAGGGGGAGGCCCTAGGCCCAACTGAGCGGGGGCATGGCTCCCGCCATATCCCGGCCCCTGCCGGGCAGCTGAGCAGTTACACGGCCTCCCTGACTTCTGCCAACAAAATAGCTGGCGGAAATCTGAGGAGGCTGATCGGCCGGCCCTGGATTTACACTTGGGGAAGTGGACGATTGTCCCCTTCCCCGAGTAGACTTCCGTCCGAGCGGCAAGCGCACCGTGGCAGAGGATAGGATCCGGCGGGCTGCCCGGCAGATCCTTAAGCAGGATTGTGCTGTAAGTTTATTTAGAACTTAGTTTAGAATTTAGAAAATTTAGTCATTTAAGGTGAGCTGACATAGGTAGCTGGTCCATGGTAGATAACTACATGGTTCTTTTTAGATTCTTGTATTTAACAGTTCATAGCACAAGTTGTAACTCGGTTCCTCTTCACCCTTCATCACAGCGGCCGCACACTGAGTCAACACTTTCATCAAGCTCTCCACCAGCACTCAAAGCACTCTCTCCTGATCTGTTACAGACAGCTCAGAACCCGTTAGTAGAGGTGTTTTTGTTTTTGTTGAATACCATAGGATTACAGCCTAAGTTTACTGAGTAAAATAACTCCATTTTTTACCCATTAGCGTATATGTGAAGTTTTGATTTCTTGCCCCAATGTGCATCACTTTGCACTTACTTACATTGAAGCGCATCTGCCATTTTGCTGCCCATTCTCCCAGTTTGGAGAGATCCTTCTGGAGCTCTTCACAATCGCTTCTAGTCTTTGCCACCCAGAAATGTTTAGTGTCATTTGCATACTTGGCCACCCTGCTGCTTATCCCCAACTCCAGCTAGGCACTACTTCCCTTGATCAGCCTGTCTTCTCCTGGTACCTTCCACTGATACCTTTTGAAGTTATCATTTGACAACCTTAATAGAACCAAACTGGGGCAACTATTCAAAGCCTCTTCCAGGTACCTTTATTGGAGTTGACAAAGAGTTGCCATTTTTCATCTGAATCTCAGTTAACTTGGGTTGAGAACGTTTTTAATTCTGACTGTTAAAGGTGTTCATCAGTGGCTTTATTAGGTTCTTGTTTAACCTGTCTACTTCATTTTGAAGCGGATAAAGCAGTAACTTGCTAAAATATGGACTGGCCTGCTTTTCAGGACTGTGCATTGTTTCAGTAGTGGTCATCAAGGAATGATCTTCATGTTCTTCTTTAACAGGAGCCTACATTATTGCTTTTTTGTGACTTGTAGATAAGTCCATAAAATATTTACTAGGCTGCTTGCCTACTTGGCTGTGATCTCAAGTTACTATATAACTTTGACAACTAAAGCTTTATTTTCTGCACAGTAGATAAAACAGTAGATAAAATGTTTTCTGCACGGTAAATAAAACGTTCAACCTGCTAAAGTAATAAAATACCTTAAAGCAGTGGTTCTCAAGTTCTCCCGTGAGGAGGGAAGAACTGAGTCTTTGCGGGGGTAGGGACAGCGGCAGCAGCGATCCCAGGGATTGCGCTCCCGCTGGGGGGGGGGGAAGTGTTCATCCTTAACTCACTGGGGGTCCTGACAGCCACCGGATGGTGCAGGGAGGCCTGCATACCCCTCTGCAGGCAGATCGCTGTTCTGCGGCAATTACGACCCAGTTTTCAGACGAAAGACAGAAGTGGCTGTAATTGCCGCAGAGTGCTGATCTAAAGCTCAGGGAGGCTTGCGGAGGGGTCTGCAAGGCCTCCCCGCACCATCTGGTGGCCGTCAGGACCCTCAGTAAGTCCAAAAATGTCATTTTTTCCAGCGGCAATCCCTGGAATCTCCGCCGCCACCATGTTGTCACTGCCCCTTAAGGTGGCTGGGGACAACATCCAGTTCTCCTGGTGGGTTGTGACCCACCGGTTTGAGAACCTATGCTTCCACCACTTGGAACACAGAGCTCTTTATTGCATACATATAAAAATATAAATGTCTGTTTCATTTTTTAGGAGGTACACTTAAAGGAACCCATAGAAAAGGAAGTAGATCCTCACTTGTTGCCAGGTAAGATATTGCAACACCTTGACTTTCATCCACTTGACTTTCATCGCTTTGCTCTTTTTTTCTACTGTTTTCAATTATAACCAGATTTCAAATGTGTCCCCGTGCTTTCCTCTTTCATCTGATTTCATCCAACAAGTTTCCGCAATGTTCGTTAAACGTTCTTATGTATGTTTTATTTCTGTTTAGGTTTTTCACACATTCACGTGTGTTATATAGTTTTTTTTTTTTTTTTTTTTTTTGGCCAGGCCAAATACATTTACAAGTTAAGTAAGGCTATGGTTTGACATTCCTCCATTTTTTGACTTCCATCTATGCCCTACTCCCTAACCAGATGAAAGTGCAAGGTACTGCTGTATTAAAATGGATTAGAGCATTCTATGTTATGCTTCCTGTGTCTGATGCTGTTTAGTGTTGCATTTATGTGAACCTTGGCCTTGAGTGCTTCTCACTCCTCTGTCTCTCTGCATGAGGGAGGAGATTGGAAGGTTTAGTTTGCGGTTTGGAACAAAACTGCAGTTTCCTTTTTTGCCAAGTTGATCCTAGTTCATTAGCTGTAGTTTGAACAAACCAGCTTTCTGTATTCATATGAAACCAAAAACTGAAATTTTTCTAACCAAAATTTTCAATCGTGTGTGAGCACACAAACCTGAGACTTACTACTGTTTGTGCACATAATGCTAAAGCGTGGTTAAATGCCGAGTCTGACCCAGGATTTAACCTAGGTGATGTGACCCCTAAAAGAGCTCATATTAACCATACATTGACTCCAAGACAATGAAGCAAAGCTTGACCAACTTCACTGTCTGTCTGTCTGTCTGTCTGTCTGTCTGTCTGTCTGTCTGTCTGTCTGTCTGTCTGTCTGTCTGTCTGTCTGTCTGTCTGTCTGTCTGTCTGTCTGTCTGTCTGTCTGTCTGTCTGTCTGTCTGTCTGTCTGTCCGTCCGTCCGTCCGTCCGTCCGTCCGTCCGTCCGTCCGTCCGTCCGTCCGTCCGTCCGTCCGTCCCAGCGAGGGCACTCAAGGCGGCTTACAAAACATTAAAATACATATACATTAAAAATAAATTAGAAACAAGTAATTAAAAACAATTAAAACACTTTTACCCTTTGCAGAATGCTGCCTCCATTCCCAGTAACTGGAAAGCCTTCTCAGTGATATTTGGCAGGTGCATAGCCTTGGTGGGAAAGAGATTTGGCTAGTGCAACTTCTTGAAGCTATGCTAGCCAAATCCCATCTTCTACATTGTGCACCTACTAAAGGCATAGGAACTCTGAGCAAGCAAGAGAACTAAAGGCATAGGAACTCTGAGCAAACAAGAGAACTAACTGACATCCTTGCTGCTGCTTCTTCTAGAGGACAGATAATATTGTAATGCTATAATTGGTAAATGAAAAGTACAATTCTAGTCTAGATGAATTGTGAAGAGCCTTTTTAGAATGTGTTCTGTGTTGGCTTTTAGATTAACAGCGCAATCCTATCCAATTTATGCCACCGGCTGAGCTCTGCTCAGTCCTATCGAACTTATGCCACCGGTGTAACCAGCGGTGCAGCAAGAATGGGAGGCCCCAGAACGGAAAGGGGATTCAAATCCCCTCCAAAAGGGGAATTCAAAGGGGTTTTGAATCCCCTTTCTGTTCTGGGGCCCCCTGTTCTCACTGCACTGCTGGTTACAGCAGTGGCATAAATTGGATAGGATTGAGCAGAGCTCAGCCGGTGGCATAAGTTGGATAGGATTGCGCCCTAAGGTTAATTGTGCCAAAGGGTTTAATTCTGAAATTGGGTTTTAGACTCCACTGGGAATCCTTTGGTTCAATAAAACTAGCAATAACTCTTTCAATAATACAAGGGGCTATTTTAAATCTTTGTGTAGCTCTTCTGTATGTTTTTGCATCTACAGTTAAGTACAACTAATGAAAGCACTTGAATGCAAGAACCTTAATACTGTATTTCACTACACTGCATTGTCTAATCATGTTAACTTCGATCAGGTGAGCTCCTGCTTTGTGAAGCAAACATGGTTTTGAAATACGTACAAGACGATGGATCAAATCGTGGCACTTGCGGGAAACTTATTTGCACGAACTTCAAGATTTCATTCCTTGGTGATGAATCTGCTTTTGATGATGTAAGAAAACAAACTTAACTTTTCTTCATCTTGTGAGCATACCCTCTTCATTGCTTAGTGACTGGGTACTTTATCCTCTATACCAGTGGTTCTCAAACTTTTTAGCACTGGGACCCACTTTTTAAAACTACACTCTTATTTGGACCCACCTAGCTTTATGAGACTTTATGAGACTTTAAAAAAAAATGTGATCTAGAAAGAAATATTTTAATTTTTTATTTACAAGTAATATTTTTATTTTTTTGCAAAAAAAAATGTATTTCTTGTAACGAGGCAGCCCTAATGAAAGGCCTCAAGACTTGAAGGGCTTAGTTATGTGACCCAGCCTTCACCTGCCCCCACTACTTGTCATTGACAGACTTGGGGGAAAAAACACACCAGAAAAGACGTTCAAACATTTAGTCCTTTTATTTTGTTCGGTCAATTCTCTGGTTTGTTCTGCAAAGTTGAAAAAGTAGACTTATTGAATAAATCTTGCATCATACACAATACAGATGTAGTGTTGTGTTAAAGTGCTTTAATGAAAACTTCTAGTAACAGAAGCATTTCTTTCAGGAGCCACAATTTCAGAATAAAATCATCGGGGAAAATGACATCACTCTTCAGTGTGTAGACCAGCTTTATGGAGGTAGGCTGGCTAACTTGTTGCAACTTAATGATCACTAAAGCAGGGGTTCTCAACCCCTTTCTGGCTGAGTACCACCTCCAACGCCACTCTCCTGCTGTGTACCACCAGAAGTGACTGATGATGACATCATTGCCAGTTACTCCCAGGTTTTCAGGTTTCTGGAGGCCAGAAAACACAGGTAGGAGACTCTGGGTGGGTGGGAGGGCCCTTCTCAGCGTTCCTGAAAGGCTTGGCCAAAGGTAGGAGCCTCTTGGGAGCGAAAATGCCGCTGAAAACGCCACGTCAGAGTGGCGTTCTGGCAGGTCCAGTACCACCAGCAGTTGGCTGAAGTACCACTGGTGGTATAAGTACCACTGGTTGAGAACCCCTGCACTAAAGCATTGTTTCACTTGAACCTAATCTACAACTTAAAGACTGTTAAGTAACAGAAAATATTAACTTTCATGCATGGCAAAGTTTACCATGTTGGAATAAGTGGTAAACAGTCATTCATTCAATCTCTTCCTCTCTCCCCACTGAAACAAGTAACCAGTCTGAGGCATGAAAGAAATCAAATGACTTCTTCTCAGCCTCTTTAGTATATTTGATTTTACAGATTTAGATCCTGGCAGGATGTGGGGGAACCCTCCAAACTGTTTCAGGGGAGGGTTGCTTAAAAGTATAAAAGTAGGGATGGCATATATGAGGCTTTGGGGTGGGATCATTTCAGCTTATCTTGTACCATAGAATGAAGCTCCCTTTATCCCTTGTTGGTTTGCTCCTAGCTCTGACTTGAATGACAACGCAATCCTAACCAACTTTCTAGCGCCAGTGCAGCCCCGAGGTAAGGGAATAAATGTTCCCTCACTTTGCGGAGGCCTCCATGACTGCCCCTGCACTGCAAAATGCAGTGTGCGCCCTTTTTTGGCACAGCTACACTGGCGTTAGAAAGCTGGTTAGGATTGCGCTGTGAATATCTACATTTTATGGAGAGGCAAATTTTAGTTTAATTTCATTCATATTGGAATTGTGTTTCTTGGTAATCTGTGGTAATAGTACACAAGGTGCAGAATTGTGACTGTAGTGTAGTGAAAGGAAATAGTACTACGGGGGGGGGGGAATGGGTGGCAGAGGTAACTTGTGAAGTGGCAGCACAATAAGAACCTACACCTTCTCCCACAGAGGGATTTGTGGCTTTTCAGATGAGCTCCTTACTGATGAAACATAAGTCGAATGTTGAAATACTTGAATAGTTCTTGAGCCTACTTGGCATGTCACTTTGGTTTATTCACCAGTTTGGTTTATTCTTGATTTAGTGTATCAGAATGGCCGTATTTTGTCTTGGCTACAGTTATGGTGGCTATCATTCTAACTTGAATTATTGGGGCTAGAATATCTGGGGATTGGGGTAGACTTCCCTATTCAGATTCATGAGATATATATAAAGTTACTGGTTGCCTGAAGAAATGCTAAAAAACTTTTTTTTTCCCGTAGTTTATGATGAGAAAAAGAAATCTATATATGGTCAGCTGAGAAAATATCCAGAGAAAATGATAATCTACTGCAAAGATCTTAGAGTGTTTCACTTCTGTTTGAGGTACACCAAGGAAGAAGAAGTAAAAAGGGTAATTATAGCCTTGTTATATTTTTCCCTTTATTTTAAAAACGTTGTTCGTTTAAATTACTGTATCTCTCCTTTCTCGCCAAATAGTGCTCAAGGCAGCGTACAAATATGAAAACAGTAAAATGCAAACATGGGAACAAAATAGCAAAAACCATAAAGAACAGTGCAATAAAATAAAAGCAAAATACAGCCACTTTTTTGGTATAGGAATGAGAACTCTTATTTATGAATAGGGTGACTAATGTTTCCTCTGAGTAACAGGAGGAAACAGACTATTGGGGAAAGATGAGGTGCCTTTTTTTTTTCCTCATGAGGTGCCTTTTTCTCATACAATGCTAAGGCGGGGCCAGCCAACCACATTTGCAGGATACACTTGGTGAGGGAAAGAATTGCTTAATTATTTTGTGGCTAATGCCCTCAAAGATGTTAGTTTATCTCCTCCTTTCCTCTCCCTATACCTGTTCCTGTGCTCAAACTGGAAGTAAGCCCCACTGAGAGGTTAAAATGGGAGAGGGTGGCATTTGCAGGAGTGAATGAGTGAGCTCCAGTGAGGTTAATCGCACCACTTGCCAGTTCTCCATTGTTCATGGGGAATGTGAGATTAGAGAGCACTTGGCAAACGTGAGAAGCTGAGTTTGAGGTGTCCTGTAAGCTCTGTTGGCAAAGTTGCTGAACACAGGGTTGTTCCATAGCGGATTTCTACTGGAAGGAGAACTAATGTTGGTAAACTTGGATTGTGGCTATCGGCTTTTGTGTATTACCATGGGATTTGCTAAAATCAGATGTTCTAGGTCTAAGCGTTATGCATCTATACTGGATGCTGAGTACAGGCTCTACAGCTTGTGGAAAATTACTTCCCTCTAAAATGTGCATATTGATTTATGGAAGAATACTGCAGCAAGATCTCTCAGATATAAGTTAGAGAATCTTAATGCTGTTGCTATAGTGTAATATGGCATACAGTTAATATTTGATTTCTTTGGGGATTCAGCTTGAGACCATCCACACATCAGTCTTCTAAAGAGGGATTGTTTGATGTGAAGTCAACTGTTCCCTGTACTGATTGCCATCTTCAGCAGTATGTACAGTGTGCAATGGGTGGGGGGTCACTCATAGTATTTTTATATTTCTCTTGAAGGCAGAAGCAAATGTCCTGAGATAAATATTCAGCCTTTATTGTCACCTTGCTTTGCACACTTGTATCTTCTGCTCTCCCCTAAATTGACACATTAGCAAACTGTTTCTCTGCCTTGTCCTTACTTTGAGCCATAGGGCTCATGCTGTCGACTTTGTGCCAATTCCACGTTCTAGTTCGCAGGCACCATAGCATGCTTGATCTGGACATCTTAACTATTAACCAGGAACTGTAGGAAGGAATTGGTATGATCAGCCAAAAGCAGTGTACTAGTTTGCAGCAGGTAAAGGTAAAGGTGACCCCTGACAATTAAGTCCAGTCGTGTCCGACTCTAGGGTGTGGTGCTCATCCCCATTTCAAAGCCGAAGAGCCAGCGTTGTCCGAAGACGCCTCCGTGGTCATGTGGCCGGCATGACTCTCCTTGCTGCAGCGCGTAGCATGCGGCTGGAACACGGAGCGCTGTTTACCTTCCTGCAAGCGGTACCTATTTATCTACTCTCATTAACATGCTTTGGAACTTGCAGCAGGTTCCAAACTATGGATTTATTTAGAACATCAGTGAAGTGCAGAAACAGAATTCTTGGAGTTTCTTTAGGCATAATGCCGTGTTTTTCATCGGCTATGGGGACTCGTGACTCGCTCTGGACTCTGACTTAGCGCCTTCTGCCCGAGTCATGTTTTCAAGTTCCTATCTAAATAGTACAGTACTTACTGGAACACTGAAGGATGCAGCAATGCTGGAAATAAGATGAGGAGGCCAACACATGCAAGGAAGGAACACGGGAGGGAGGGATTGGGGGCGGGAGGGGGCGAGTGAAGGCAAACTTTCCAGCTGTTGGTTCTTTGGCCACGAGCACGAGGAGGGGAGGGAGGAAAGGCTGGACAAAAGCGAGGGCAGCAAAGAACAAAAAGCAAGGCTCAGTGTTTCCTGCACTTCCAGTTTTTCTCAGTCGGGGTGGTCAGTTAGGGAAAGAGAGATTTCTCGGGCAGCAGTGTTTTGGGTTACTTAAAGAGTTATTGGAGGCATTGATTTTTCTCAGGATGACACATTCAAGTCCCATGGAATGACTACAATGAGACTTAGAGAAGTGTAGATGGGAACATCAGGAGGTGTTTACAACCCACCCACCCCACCACCACCTTCACATTTTTCCATAAAAAAGATAGGGAATTGAAATGGGACTTGAGACTAGGGACTTGACATGCAGAAAGACTAGACTTGGGACTTGACAGACTCGGTCTCACTCGAGTCTTTTGGGCCAAAGACTTGGGACTTGACTCCATTTGCTTTGCTAGCAGAGTCACGTGTGGGGGATGATGCGTTTCGCATCATCGCCCTGCACCGCTGTGCTCCTAGAAGGCTTCATTTGAAGTTTCCAAGATCCAGGGTGGATGGAAGGGCTGAAAAAACATGCTGATTTTGGCGTGTTTCAAGTCTGCAGCTGCCAAAAAGCAGCCACCGAGCCCCCCAAAACTGCTGCGGCTCCTCCTCGCGAGACCATAGTTGTCACCCAGGGGCATTGGCTCCCCCCGGCCCCATTATAGCAATGCCACTGCTTGACTCGGATCCAAAGACTTTTCTACATCACTGCTTTTCATCCAGTGGTATGAGTGCTACTGGTGGTACCTCACAGTTTGGTAGGTAGGACTTGGCCTTGTAGATTATTTTACATGTGAGTGAAGGGCTGTCACTGCTGTGTCTGGCCTGACCCCACCAGAACTGGAAATGACTGGTATGACAGCAATTTAAGAAAAAAGAAAAAAGAAAAGAGAGAGAGAGAGCAGTTGTGTGGCAACCTAGACCCCACCCCTTCAAAAGAGGTGTAGATTGAGCTAGGAGAAAATGAGTGCAGACTGGAGGAGAGACTAGGAGAAAACAGCAACTGGAGAAGCTTTTCTCATGCCTTTAAACTGTAGTTAGCTGCTCATTTCTGTACACATCTGTCCTTGGAGACAGCAGTATCCACAAAATAAGTGGTATTCACAAGAAATATCAGTTGAGAAGCCCTAGTCTAGTGCTAGACACAACAGTGGTACTTGCTGGTGCTATAAGCATGCAAGCATGTCGTGACTTGACCAGCATTGCTGCATATAGTTCTGTGTGTCTTATACTGTTCCCAGAGTCTGTCCCCAAGAAGCTGCTCATTCTGATGGGGGGTGGTGGTGGCAAGGAGTGGACCTACAGAAAGCTTTAGAACTGCATAAAAGTTTAGGCTACGCCTACCTGTTCAAGAATAACATGGGACCCAACATAGTTGGCAGAACGTGTGCCAGCTTTGTGATGCTTCTAGTTAAACTCTTCTTCCAGCCAGTCTGTCTCCTGGTTTATGAATGTATTAATTTATCAATCCTTTCTTAGATCGTCAGTGGCATAGTTCATCAAACACAGACTCCTAAGCTATTTAAACGCTTGTTTCTGTTCTCTTATGCAACAGCGGCGCCAAATTGTACAGGTAAGCTAATGCAAAGTGTCTTGCTATGTCACAGTATGATTTGATTCTTAAGAGAATACCTATTGTCTGATACAACAGCTTTCTTTTGAACTCTACTTGATAGATGTAGATGTGTATAAAAGACACTGGCCTCCTGAATTTCAGCTACCCTGCTATAACTCTAGCACTGCAGTTACTTGGTCATCTGTATCCTCTTGCCAAGTAGTAAGGAAGATTTACCACAGTGATCATCAGCTGTTCAAGAGCTGGGCTCCCCCTTGAGTTCTAACCCTTGATTTGGGTGGAGGATATGTGTATGGAGAGTCAAGCAATAGGGGGAGAAACCCATAGAAAAATCTAGCTTGATGGCTATTGTGTATACAAATCCTTGCACCCAAGCAATATATCTGTAATATAAGCCAATACCATCTGAGC
This sequence comes from Plestiodon gilberti rubricaudatus, assembly GCA_026170595.1. NCBI lineage: Eukaryota > Metazoa > Chordata > Lepidosauria > Squamata > Scincidae > Plestiodon > Plestiodon gilberti. The sequence goes on along the minus strand of JANXHW010000002.1, from coordinate 16,246,830 downwards.
TGCAGTTTACTCCTCACATATATAAACACACACACATTCAGCATATTATCAAGGAATTAAGTGCAAAGACTTTCTGGAAAAATCTGCATATGGGGGACACAGGCTGAGAGTTTCTAGTCCAACGGACAATCCCAGACTGCGTCTCGCAGTACCAAAGCTCATGCAAAATTGCCACCGCTTATCAATCCACTCCCGTATATTACATATAGGTGAACCAAAACCTGTCTTTTAAAATCCATTTTAACTATACCTTTCTCCTCTTAAATTGTACATGTCATCGGTTTGTGTTTTACCTGTGTAGAGACAGTGTACATCTAAGGCTGTTGCATTTACTCTTGCGATTGACTGTGTTCAGTTTTTTTCCTTGGTTCCCTCGAGACTTAAACCGTCAATTGCAAGAGGAAATGCAACAGCCTTGGATAATTTTTCAAATAGAAATGTTGTTGTTTGTAAAAACAAAGTCTTGAAGTACTTCAAAGACTAATGAATGTATTGTATTAGAAGTTTCTAGGAATTACAGTTCATTTCCATCAGATGTACCGTGACTATTGAGGAATTCCCTTCATACATCTGATGAAGTGAACTGTAGTTTCTAAAAACTTACAGTACAATATATTAGTCTTTTAAGTGCCTCGAGACTTTGTTTATGTAAACAATAACATTTCTGTGCTAAGGCTTTCGCGGCTGGAAGAATCCAGAGAGTTAAAAGCATTATTCGGGTTGTTAAAAAGCATCGAAAAAATCTCCCGACGTTTCGTTTCCATCTTTGGGAAAGTAAAACGGGGCACCAAATAAAATTTGAGAACTCAGGTACGTGCTCTCATTTGATCAATCATATTACACTAGAATTTACAGAGAAGCCATTGAAATCCAAAAGCACAAGTTTAACATCAATAGAAAAGAAGAGACACTTAGTATCAGCAATGCATGGCGTCCTGCACTAAACACACCAAAATCTTGAATTTTGACAGCGACGGAAGCAGCCCAAGAAAGGAACAATAATGAAGAGGAGCAGGCAAACAAATGTGTGTGTGCACCTTTAAGAAACAGAAGGAATGTGAGCAATCAGTTACCTAGAGAGTTGACACCTGGGGTTAACTGAATGGAGGATACTAGCTTCTTGTACCCTTGACAATGCTTCCCAAAGATGGAAGCGAAACGTTGGGAGATTTTTCGATGCTTTTTAATGAACCACCCGAGTAATGCTTTTAACTATCTGAATAGCATTTCTATCTGAAAAATTATTATTCCACCCAGGTGGTTCTTTCACCTCCCCCCGTTTTTGCAAATTCGTTGTCTTTTCTCAGACTCCAGTATATGTATGCATGCACACACATTTTTTAGTTTTACCCAATGATCCACTCTTATTTCTCTCTCTGCCACTTGTTTACCAATCCATTTCACTGGGGTCTTGGGAGGGGGGGGGAAGGATTGATAAAAGAGTGGTGTTAGCATCTAGTTCTAGTCCACCTGCAATCCAATGATCCAGGACAATGAGTAAGAAGGCTAGTCTTTGTGTGTGCGCAGTAGAGAACGATATACAAATTGTACTTGGGCACATGCTAAGTGTTTCTGCTGCTGCCTGAGAGTTGTTTGAAGCGGGGGGGGGGGGGAAGCAAGAGAGCTGGAGCAGGGGAAGAAACTGGCTAAGTGGCTAGCCTGGATTGCTGGAGTGTAGATGAGTGGACTAGACACCAACCCCAGTGTGCCTACATTGGAAATGGTTCCTTTTTCATTTGAACCCAAGTCTAGTATTCAGAAAGGAGCTGGGATGGGGGCCAACACCACATCAGCAGCCTGGATTCCAGAGAGAGACATCACTAGCTGTCCCTTGGACCAAGGCAGTGAGCAACTGCAGCACATTGGTGGGAACAATGCTAACAACGTTAGGATTTTAAAGACAGCCAAACCTTTTTCCTATTGGACAACCTCCCACATTATGTTTTGTTTTATACATCTTGGAATGCTGATTCCGACCTTTAAATGGCAAAACTTCATGTAGTCAGCTTTGTAGGTAATCTTAGGATAGACCCACTAGAAAGTTTCTCTCCAGTATGTTGCCTTCAAGAAATCAAAATTCTTATCTAACAAGTTTCTTTTAACAGAATTAAAGAATCAGACTGTGATGTTTGATTCTGTTAAGGACTGGCGTCAGGAGTTGGAACGAACCAAAGGGAATCTGAAATTCAAAGCAGTGAGTGTCAATGAAGGCTACAAAGTCTCTAAAAAGTAAGAATGTGTTCATGTATCTACTTTGATAGTAAAAATATAGCTAGATGCTATTTTAAAAATCTATATGGCTCCCTGTTTGTGAACTAAACTAGAGTGAAAATCTTATGGAATTGGCTTAACTAATTGGGGGGGGGGGCTTATCCGCAGATCCGCTGTCCGCAGATTCACCTGTCCACAGATCACAGGGCCCCCCTTGCAGGCTTATTGCCTTTCCTTCAGTTGATATCGCTGGCATCTGGTCAAGGGGCTTCTTGAGTCATAAAAACACTAAGTAGCATGCTGCTTATAGTGACGAAGCAGGCAAGCAGCTTGCATGCTAGAAAGCAGGGGTTATCTCAGTCACTAGGTCACGAGTGAGTCAGTGCCAAAATGTTTGGGCAAATGCGAGTCATTTTTGCACGGTTCGAGTCGAGTATGAGTAAGGCCAAAAACCACAAGTCACGAGTCAAGTCACTTTGGGGAAAATGGCTTTTCCCCCCCTGAAAATGGGGTGTGTGTGGGGACATCTGAGGCTTCTAAAGCACCTACTTGGCTTCCTCTATGCCCTTCCCCTCACCTCTGTCTTGTCACCACCCATCTGGTTTGGGAAAAACAAGCACGTCTGCATTCAAACCATTTATTATTCCCTCCCTGCCCCCTCCCCTTGCTGAGCCAAGTGTCTTTCGGGCTCGGAGTTTGGGCCAATAAGGAGGAACCATTGCGGTAGCTTCGCCTTCCCTCACCCCTCCCCACAAAAGTCCCTCGCGCTCGGAGTTGTGGCCAATGGCGAACAGACAGCAAAAAAAGAGAACTCCAAGCCAGGCTTGCTTTCCCACCCCCTCGAAAACCCTCCCTCCCTGTTGCCCCCCTCCTCCGAGGTCTCCACTGTGCCTGCCTGTGTTGATGCCGGCCACTAAAGGAAAATGACTCGGAAATGGCAGGTCATTACCCCCACAAGTGCAGGTCAAGTGCGAGTCCCGTGGGTCGCAAGTACGAGTCAGGGAAAAAGTGACTCAGTCGCACTTGTGAGTCGAGTCATTTGACTCGAGTCCCCATCCCTGCTAGAAAGTCTCCACGTAAACAGGAAGCTCCGTTCTCCGTTTAAAACAGGAAATCGGGAAGAGATTTCTACTAGAGAGCAATGGACGTTTGCAAGGGATATTTAACTTTTTTTTCTTGTCTTGACAAACATGCACCTAGGAATCGGTGGGGGAGAGGGAGGAAGCAGAAGCCAAATTGGTTTCAGGGAGAAAGTAGGGAAAGGGTTAAGCACATCTGCTGTTCACTGCAAATTAACCAAGGTGTGTGTATGAAGAATAGCTTTTTACAACTAATCAGAATTCTTATGTTGGTGTTGAATTGGTCCTGTGCTATTTCTAGGGACTCTGTGCAGGCCAAACATTCCCTAGTTACACTCAAGTGTAAGAGTCGCAGAATATTTAAAATACTTTTTGAAGTAGCAAATGGGATTGCTTCTCTTGCTCTGCATCAGTGTCCCGTTCCATCAATCTACTACTGTTATTTGAATGCTGTGTTTACTCTAGTGCTGAAGTAGGCATCTTCCCACTCTGTGGTTTTTCAAAAGGAGATGAAAGGGCAGCATTTCCTCATCCCCTTTTAAAATAAAATTTAAAAATATATTTAATAAATGAAAGGTATATTTTGTTTGAAAGCTTTCATGGCCCGCGATTACTGTGCAGTGTTGTGTATATATACGGGAAAAGACGCCATGTAATAAAAAGACTTGTACTTTAATCACCTCCAATGCCTAGACGGATCTCCTAACGGCAGCCGGCATAGGCACACAAAAATCACTAAAATCCAAGGGTATTAGCCCAACGTTTCATTCCGGTCTCGGAACCTCTTCCTGGGGCGAAATCGAGAAGATTCAGATGGTGGTGTTCTTTGCTGACTACCTGTTCATTTAAGTATCACCGGGTCACGGGTCATTCTTGTTGTAGAATCGGCAGCAGCTGTGGGTGTTTCTTCACAAAAAGTGCTGTGGCTGTAGCTGTTTTACTCACGAGGAGTGCACTTTTCGTGAGTAACAGCTACAGCCACAGCACTTTTTGTGAAGAAACACCCACAGCTGCTGCCGATTCTACAACAAGAATGACCCGTGACCCGGTGATACTTAAATGAACAGGTAGTCAGCAAAGAACACCACCATCTGAATCTTCTCGATTTCGCCCCAGGAAGAGGTTCCGAGACCGGAATGAAACGTTGGGCTAATACCCTTGGATTTTAGTGATTTTTGTGTGCCTATGCCGGCTGCCGTTAGGAGATCCGTCTAGGCATTGGAGGTGATTAAAGTACAAGTCTTTTTATTACATGGCGTCTTTTCCCGTATATATACAACACTGCACAGAAAGGTATATTCTATATGTAGCTGCGGTGGCTTAGTGGTTAAGACGCTGAACTGCAGACTGGAAGGTCGATAGGACAGCAGTTTGAGACCCGAGTTCCACAGCTCCGGCCAACCTAGCTGTTCGAAAGCAAGAAATTACAAGTAGAAAATAGGTACCACTGCGGCGGAAAGGTAACAGCGTTCTGTTAGTCATGCCGGCCACATGACCACAGAAACGTCTTCGGACAGCGCTGGGTCTTCAGCCAGAAATGGGGATGAGCACCTGCACCCTAGAGTCTGACATGACTGGCTTTCGAGCAGGGGATACCTTTACCTTACCTATAATTCTATATAAGTTGAATTATAAATAAATAACATGGGAAAGTCACACTGCTGAGACTGAATAGGAACTAGGGCAAGTGTCCTACTGAGGGGGGAAATGTGTTTAACATCTGAAGATCCCAGGACCTTTGGAATCAATGCAATGCTCTTGGTTTTTCATGCAAACTCATCTGTTTTGTAGGTTGCCGACATACTTCATCATCCCCATGGCTGTCTCTGAAGAGAGCATTTTGCAGTATCAAGGAAGAGGAATTCCAGTGAGTAGAAGTCAACTGCTAAGTTTTACCTATAAACAACATATACTGAATTTTTCATAGGGTGTATTTAGAGATTTTGACACCAGTTTGTGAAGAATGTGAGTAATATATCAGTTGGGTGCCATTTCAGAACAGAGGCTGTATGGTGTGTAGGAGACAAGCCAAGCAGAGCATGCAATACTGGGATATGTCTGTCTTCTCCATGGTGTAAAGTTGTGGTTTCCATGTTCTGCTGCTGGTACTGCTATACCGGAGACTTTTGTATCCCTCTCAATCTGGCTTTAGAGTCCAAGCTTTAGGACAGAAACAGCTGTGGTTGCTCTGGTGGATGATCTGTGCTGAGGATTTGACAGGAGAGTGCCTCCCTGTTGGCCCTGCTGAACCTCTCTGTGGTTTTCAACACCATCAACCATGGTTCTTCTGGGCTGGTTGGCCAGATTGGGACTTGAGGGTGCTGTTTTGCAGTGATTCTGGTCCTTCAGATTCCAGAAGGTGTTACTGGGGGACACCAGATTTGTATCCTGGCTTTTGATATGCGGGGTGCCACTAGATTCTGTTCTGTCCCTTAAGTTACCATCTACATGAAACCAGTGGGAGAGATCATGCGGCATTTGGAGTTTCCATCTGTACACTAGGTTTCCTGCCAAGCTGTGAGGCTGCACAGATTGAAGCAGAACTCTGCACAGCACGGAGCTTGGCAACCCAGAAGTTTGGCAATGACATGTGACGTCATCACTGAGCATCCAGAGATGGCGATGCAACAGTCATGATGCTGCACAGCAAGCAAAGGGGTCTGCACTCCGGCGTAGACCGCTTACACTGGGACTATAGGATGACACCCAGCTCTATCACAGCTAATCCCAGGGTGACTGAAGAAAACATGGAGCGCTGCCTGGAGGTGGTTGGGGACTGGATGAGGGTAAACAAACTGGAATTAAATCCAGACAAAATGATGCGGGTATTGGACTATTAACTTGCTCTGAATGGGGTTGTGCTCCCTCTGCAGGAGTGGGTTCATAGCTTGGGTGTCCTCTTGGATTCGTCCCTCCTCTGGATTGCCAAATGCAAACAGTGGCTGGGGAAAGGGCCTTTGCCCAGCTATGGCAGGTGTGCCAGCTGTGGCCATACTTGAGTTGGTCGGGTCTAACCATGTGGTCCACGCCTTGGTAAACTCAAGATTCGTCTACTATAATGTGTTTTATGTGGGGTTACACCTGAAGACTGTACAGAAACTGCAGTTGGTGTAGAATGCAACGGCCTGTGTGGTGACCGGGGCTCAGCGGTTTGATTCTGTTGCGGTTTGATCCTGCACTGGCTACTGGTTCATTTCAGAGTCCAATTCAAGGTGCTGGTTTTGATTTTTAAAGCCCTTTATGGTTTGAGACTGAGCTCTAAACAGCTTTCGACTGGCTCGCTCCAAGGTCATCGGATGGGGCCCTGTTGTGCGTGCCACCCTTGGATGAAGCCAGGTTGATGGCCACATGTGGTAGGACCTTCTTTTTAGTGGCACCTCAAATTTAGGACACCTTCTTTTTTGAGTTGAGATCAGTACCCTCCTGGCAGGTGCTAAATACCGTATTGTCCCGAGTATAAGATGCACCTGATTATAAGACGCACCCTTAAAGTTTGGTGCTATTAAAAAAATTTAATTAAATCACTGGCATAATTTGCAACAGCCTGATTATAAGACGCACCCCTAGTTTCAAAACTTAAATTAGGAGAAAAAAGTGAGTCTTATACTCAGACCAATCCGGTAAATTTCTTTTCAGTTTGGCTTTCCCTCTCAGGCTTTTTTGCTGCTTTATCATTGTTAATTGGTCGTTACATTCTTATATTGTATTGCTCCTGTTTTTCACTGGTTTTATTTATTCTGTTGCTTTTAGTTTTTGTGATGATATTGTGTATTTTTATTGTAATTCTTGTACCTACTTGTCAGCTGCCTTGGACATCCCATGTTATGGGCAGAAGGTGATATGTAAATATTTTAACTAAAAATCTGTTGTACTTCACACTATGGCAGTGGTACTTGGCCCTACTGTCATGGTGACTATGTGGCACTGCACTGCCTAGCCTGGCCTCACTGGATGTAGAAATGGCCATGTAAGACCGGCCTGGGCTGCAACGGGGCTTGGGATACTGCCGCTGATATCCCCACCCCCCTCTCAGCCTGGGCTGGCCAATGCCTCTCTCCCTCGCCACACCTGCCTGCCCTCCGCCCACACTGACTGGCATGGGACTTACCTGCAGCAGCTGGCGTGGGGTCGGTCTCGCAGTACAGTAAGTGGTGTCTGCTTCTGCACCGGTGCTGCTTACTCGAATGGAGCTGCAAATGTGCCTTATGGCACGTTTGCGACTCCTTGGGCTACCGCGGTACCAGTCTACGTTAGGCAGGATCGCACCATCAGTGTTGTCTAAAAACAGCTTGCAGGTTGAGATCGGCTGTTAAAGCTTCTGAAACTCATGCAGACATAAACCAATAGTTAACTCTTAACATTTTGCAGCATGATGCAATGTTGTAACATATGTGTCTCAAGTACAACTGACTGCTTATCTGTAAATCTGTGTTGCAGATTTGGTGTTGGTCTTGCCATAACGGTGCTGCTCTTCTTAAAATGTCTGCTTTGCCCAAAGAACAAGATGACGGCACTTCACAAATGCACAAAGCCTTCTTGGATGGGTCAGTAGTCACTGTTCATCCTTAACACTTGAAAAAGTGGTTGGGGCCTTCCTTTCATTTGTGCTTTATTTGCATGGTACTGTAATTTGAAAGAACAGAAAGAAAGAACTTCTGCTCATGGTGCTGCTACCTTAAAGAGGATGCAGTAAGCTATACTTAGCATGTGCTTTCTTAACAGTGGTTGACTTTATCCAAGTCAGCAGCTTGTGGTTTGTCATAGATAACGTTACTGCATATATACCATCTACTGTGTTTATTGGACAAGAAGCATTGGGCTGGTTGCCCACCTCATTAAAGCACCATAGTGGAATCTCACCCCCCAAAAGCAGGGAACATCTGACTGCAGATAGCCACCAGGGTGGAGATCCATATGTCCTTATGTCCTTATGTTCATATAAGCAGGATCTGTGTATCACTTGGTCTTCCAAATGAGTTTTGTAAGCTGCTTTGGGAAGGTAAGCATTTAAACCAGTGTACTAATAATCTAACTGTATTGGTTCATTTTATTGTACCTGTGGCTCTTGTTTTTTGTAACGGTACAAGTTTAAAACAGGCGAAACAGGAAGAATTCCAGTCCTTCAGAGACATGGGGAGGTGCAGAAATGGTTTTGCAGAACACATCAGCAATTCCAAGGCACTCTTGTGCTGTCTGATTTTTGTCAGTGTCCCACATCCTGCTGCAGCCTTGTATGCTGCATACTATCTTGGTACTGAGGGTTTCCCAATCCTTGGGAGCAGTTTTTCATAGTAACCCAAGGGCTGCAGAGGGAGGGAGGAGATGGTAAATGTCTGTTCTGTTCACAGAAGGAAAGTTAGAATCTAAGCCCAGCAGTGTTCGAATTGTACCCAGCATGATTAACATCTAAAGCGGGGGTTCTCAACCCCTTCCGGCCGAGTACCAACTCCAGCGCCACTCTCATGCTGTGTACCACTGGAAGTGACTGGCGATGACATCATTGCCAGTTACTTCCGGATTTTCAGAGGCCAGAAAACGCAGGAAGGAGGCTCTGGGTGGGTGGGAAGGCCCTTCTTCTCAGCGTTCCTGAGAGGCTCGGCCAAAGGCAGGAGCCTCTTGGGAGCGAAAACACGCCACCGAAAGTACTGCATTGGAGTGGGGTTCTGGTGGTTTGAGTACCACCAGCAGTACCACTGGTGGTACTAGTACCACTTGTTGAGAACCCCTGATCTAAGTAAGAAGGTCCAGCGCTTCATCTGTGATGAAAAGGTGAAGTCTGCAGTGAGGAGATAGTTTCAAAAACAAAACACCATGTTTTTTTAAGGATGGATTTTAAAAACTAGTGCAGTGTTGGTGGAAGTGTATTGAAGTATGTGGTGGTTTTGTAGGAAAATAATTATGCAGCTTTGAACATTAGTGATGTAGATATATTTCTGTTATTTCATTAAAATATCTTTTCCCGCCCGTTCATTTTCTATTGGTGGAGGCAAAACTTTTCAGCCCGCTTTAATGAGGTGGGCAACCAACCCACTGCTTCTTGTCCAATAAACACCGTAGATGGTATACTCGTAGATGAGTACCTGGTCTTCTCGGCTTTTGGGAGAAACTGCATATTGTAGTGTGTGTGTGTGAGGGGGGCAGTACAAGGACTTGAAACTCTTTTGTATTAAAAGACAGATCTTCAGGTTGCTGTAACAGCTATTGGAATGTATGATAGGCAGTGCTCGACACTAATAGGGTAATTTAAAGCATTGGGGGGTCCCCTTCCCGCTAATACTATAGGGTCATTCCGTGTCAAATCAACCAATAAAAAATACATTTTGGAACTTGATGTCACGGATTTTACTCATTTTCGGTACATTTGTAGCTTACCATGAGATGTTTAAAAAAAAAATTCAGATTTTTTTGTCCATCCGTTTTTGAGATATTGAATGTTCAAAATTGCCAAAAAAGGCCAAAATCCACTTGTCACCATACATTCAAACGCCAGTTACAGGATAACGATGAACGCTACAGACATGGGACAGGTGTCGTTTTAAAGCTTATGAATAGGGCTTTCATTTGATATACAACATGACAAAATTGTAAATTTTCAAGAAATTCAAAAATATGCAAATAATATTAATTTTGAAATTTTGAAAAATTGAACTTTTTTAAATTTTTCAAAAAAAATCACACTTAAAAGTTTGATTTTTCAAAATTTCAAAATATTTGAATATTTTTGAATTTCTTGAAAATTAATTTTGTCATGTTGTATATCAAATGAAAGCCCTATTCATAAGCTTTAAAATGACACCTGTCCCATGTCTGTAGCGTTCATCGTTATCCTGTAACTGGCATTTGAATGTATGGTGACAAGTGGATTTTGGCCTTCTTTGGCAATTTTGAACATTCAATATCTCAAAAACGGATGGACAAAAAAATCTGAAAAAAATAATTTTTAAACATCTCATGGTAAGCTACAAATGTACTGAAAATGAGTAAAATCCGTGACATCAAGTTCCAAAATGTATTTTTTATTGGTTGATTTGACACGGAATGACCCTATAACAGTTTCAAAAACTGTGAGGTGCAAAACTATATGTAAGTGCCTGAGGGTGGTTTCCAATTTGGAATCTCAAAGTTTCAAGATGCTTGAGTTGGTAAGCCTATACAATGTTTTGCAATGTGTTAACACGTAAAAGAATTGCAAAGTTGCTTTACAGTAGCCTATAACCTCTGATTGGAAGGCTTGATGATGTGTTCTGTTCTGCTCAGAATATATAAGACAATAGACAAGCCTCCTTATGAAGCCATGAAAATTGATGACCTTTCGAGCAGCCTTCCATCCGTGCAAGATATTCAGATTTCATACACTCGATTTAAGCAATTGTTCCTAATAGGTAAGTGAAAACTATATAAAAATACTGAATTCCTAAAGCAAGTATAGACAATCTCCATGTTTGCAAAATACCTCTTTATATAGCAATTCGGAAAATAGCTATTCAGGTTTGAAATTCTGATCTGAATTGCTATTTTCTCATTTGACTTATATGAAGAAGCTGCTTTTGGAAAGATGGCTCTCTGGAATATGTATGATCTGTGTGTGGTATATTTCTTCTTTGTGGTCTCTGTGCCTTTGCACTGGTGGGCTCTAAACCTGTGCAGAGCAGCTTCTGTTCTGTTCATAAGCTCTAGTCAAAGACTAGAGCCACATCCAGCCCAGGGACATATGGTGCACATGTTCCTAAGGCATGGCCAGCAGGTTCTTGCTTGGTTCTCTTCTAGCATTGCTGTTGGATGCAAGTCTGAGAAATAGTCCATCTTGGCAGGTTTTTTCTCTCCTCTACTATCCACTCCCTCCTCTCCTCTCCTCCCCCTCCCTCCCCCCCCAGTATGGACAGAGGCTCAGCCACATATGTTCAGATGCAAAACCATGGTGAACAATTCTGCAGCAGTAAACCATATCAAAATACTTCTGTACTTCTAGGCCTGTGGCCTGCTTTTGATACTGTTTCATCACTGTTCATTCTGTCTTTAAGTCTGTGGTCCTGTTCACGTTATTGCAGGGGGTTTTCTACTACTTTTTTTTGTTCTGTGCTCTACTTTTTTAATTTTTGCTGCAACCTTCCTTTGCGTCTGTAGCTGGCTTTCTGAACTGATCTAGCATCTTTAAAGTGGCGATTTACAGAAGGGACAAAAATATCCATGGATGTATAGTTCACAATCACCTACGACTTCACTGATGATGCATTATACCAGAAATCGCTGTAAAATTATTTTGTGTCTTGTGTTTTTTCAGATAACAGTGCAGAATTCTGGGATACTGATGTAAAATGGTTTTCATTGTTAGAGAGTACGAATTGGCTAGAAACTATAAGGTTGGTTAAATGCTATTCTTTCATAAACTGCATGCGATTAAGCAGATCCTTTCCTTTGAAAACTCATGCCAAAATAATTTGGATAGTTTTAAGATGTCTGTACATATGTGTGTTCTGTGAGCTACTGGCATCTTTATGTATAGAGCCCATTGCACCATGGGTTTCACAACATTTCTTTCTTTTAAATACCTTTTTACTTTCATTGAAAATGCTCACAGTGGCTTACATTAAATCAATATAAAAGAAGACAGCAGATAAAAAAATGTGGCTAAAAATGTCAGGGAGCTAATACTTCTGCTCCAGCAGGCATTTTGATCTGTTGAAATCATGAATTTTAACACCACAGCAGAAAAGGCCAATGGGGAGGGATCATGGCAAGCTTCCTTAAGGGAAGGTGTTCTACAGTGATGGAGAAGGCTCTCTCTTGCTCAGTGTGCTGTGGAGCAGAGCCCCTGAAGTAGGTCTTGGCGGGCAGGCTCATGGGAGAGCGTGGTTCTTTCAGTATCCCAGTCACAAAGAATGTAGTGCTTTATAAGTGACAGCTAACATGTTGAATTGAGCTTGGAAGTGGACCGGAAGGCTGTGAAGCTGCTGTAATAAGGGACCCATGGGTTCCCAACAATTCAGTCTGTAACCTAGTTGCAACATTCTGAATCGGTTGAATTTTCTGGTCACTTTTTCAAAGGCAGTCAGGGAAGGTAGTTGCTTGCCCTTTTTTACTGGGTCAGCAGTGGAAGTGGGGTGAGAATGGGTATTTCTATCTGCTAACACTATCCCAGACTAAGGAGACCAGACAAAGGGGGGCTGTCTTGGAAAAACACCCCTCATTGGAGAGCATAGAAATCCAGGGGTTCTGATTTTTAAAATCAGATTGTAGTAGTGCCTGTGAGCTATCAAACATGACAACTCACTGTATTACCTGTGAACACAGACTAGCCAAGCAAGGAGTCAAAATATATATCAGTTTATTAAAAACCTAAAAATTAAATCAAAATGGGAGAAAAGGGTTAGAAAAAAGTACAACAAGCAGGCTGATGGAAAATGTCTGAACTTGGCTGGATAGACAAAGAAAAAGCTTGACCAATTTGGAGGCAATAACTAGTAATGCCCTGCTAATGACCAGAAAACTATTCAAGAGCAAAACCCTCAAAACTCCATTGTTTGCTAAAGGGGTGAAGTTTGGAGGTTGGCTTGGAATGAAAAGAGCAAACAAAACTAATGCCTTAAATGCATCTGTCTAGAAATACAGTCTCTATTGCAAGTAATCCTTCGTCACAATAATCTGTCCCTGCACTTATGGTAGAGTCAGTCAGTATGCCCTTCCATGAACCAACATTAGATCTCATAGCAGACTTGGTGGAAACACGTATGGGTATCCCTGTGCTTGAACATATGTAACCTAGGTTTGATGGCAGTTTTACCTGTTTGGATGAGTGGAACCCACCTGACCACTGCATTCCATGCCTTTGCCTAGATTGCCATGTGTCTGCCTATCTCAGTAGGAGGCTTGGCTACTCCAGGCATGAAGGATCAAATCCACATCGGCACGGGACTCTCCGGGAATGGCACTTTCAAACAAAGGACAAAGACTGCTGGAGGAGCATGCTCCAGCAGTGTTTAGGCTGCTGAATCAGCACAGAATCCTCTGGAGGATTAGAAGTGTCAAAAATAAGGAAAAATGGGGGGGGGGGAAACAGGGCATTCATCACAAAAGTATTTGTTGTTGTTCAGTCGTTAAGTCGTGTCCGACCCTTCGTGATCCCATGAACCATATCCCGCCAGGCCTTCCTGTCCTCCACTATCTTCCTGAGTTCGCTCATTTTCATGTTCGTTGCATTGGTGATGCTGTCTAACCATCTCATCCTTGGCCTTCCCCTTCTCCTTTTGCCTTCAATCTTTCCCAGCATCAGAGTCTTCTCCAGAGAGTCCTCTCTTCGCATTAGGTGGCCAAAATATTTGAGTTTCAGCCTTAGTACCTGTCCTTCCAGGGAACAGTCAGGCTTGATTTCATTTAGAATTGACTGATTTGATCTCCTAGCAGTCCAAGGGACTCTCAGGAGTCTTCTCCAGCACCACAGTTCAAAAGCATCTATTCTTCGGCGCTCAGCCTTCTTTATGGTCCAACTCTCGCAACCATACATTGCTACTGGGAACACCATCGCCCTGACTATACGAACTTTTGTTGGCATGGTGATATCTCTGCTTTTTATTATGCTGTCTAAGTTTGCCATAGCTTTCCTTCCAAGGAGTAAGCGTCTTTTAATTTCATGGCTGCTGTCTCCGTCTGCAGTGATCTTGTGATCACAAAATGTGATCAGTGATCACAAAAGTATTATAGTAGTCCAAATGATCAATCCAATGATCAATCTGTCTTCTGTAGGAACTAGCACAGTTAGCACACCAATACACTTAAGCGAATACACTCCTGGCCACTGCTGCCACCTGAGCATCCAGGTTCAAGGCCAGCTCCAGGAGCATGCCTAGATTGTGAACCTTCAAAGGGAATGCTGTCTCATCCAAGCTGAGCTGAACCTTTCTCCCTAGACTGGTATTTCTCCTGACCAGCATCACATCTGTCTTGTCTAGATTAAGCTTCAGTTTGTTTGTTCCCATTCAGTCCATTGCCAACCTTGAGCACTGGTTTAGTACTGATGGCACTGTACGCCAAATCCGCAAGTAACGTTTCGTAGTGGTTTTGTGTACGCACTATATAAATAGCTAGGGAGAGAAAATGGCCTATGGTGTCCAGAGGGTTCCAGTAGCCAAGGTATCAGACTGGAGTCCGCTAGTGCCACCTTGTGGAAGGACCAGAACCATCATAAGAACATAAGAGCCCTGCTGGATCAGGCCAAAAGCCCATCTAGTCCAGCTTCCTGTATCACACAGTGGCCCCACCAGATGCCTCAGGGAGCACACAGCCAACAAGATGACCTGTTTCCTGCTGCCACTCCCCTGCACCTGGCACAGAGAACCTACTTCTAAAACCAGGAGGTTGCTTATGGCTTGTAACCTGTGATGGTCTTTTCCTCCATGAATCTGTCCAAACCCCTTTTAAAGGCATCTAGGCCAGGTGCCATCACCACATCCTGTGGCAAGGAGTTCCTCACGGGAGTCTTCCTCCCATATACAGTAATCCAAATAGATACTGAACTGTGGTCAATAATATTGCAAGCTGCTGAAAGGTCCAGCACAAATAACAGGGACATGTAATCAATGTGTTTACCAGGGCAGCCAAGACTGTCTCTATCCCATAACTGGGATAGTCATATTGAAATCTAGAAAATCATTTCATCCAGGAAAATCTTGGGCTCAAGATGCACGTTCTCGATAGGCATTCATTGCTCCCCTTTGACTGCTTTTACCAGTCAAGGGAGGCAAGGATGAGTGCAGAAGTGATTGATCCTGCCCTGTCTCAGAATCTGTCTATGCCCTCTAGCTGTATCGGTGGAAAAGTAGCCATAATGGACAAGCTGCTGCCATGGTTACATTCACTAGACTACATTTACTATGGTAGCGATTTTCAATGTTTTTCTTCCCGTAACACACTGACCTGTGTGTCTTCTCTGTGGTCTTCGCCTCTCGTGATTTCACTTCTGGGAGACTCTCCAGGTTCTGCAGCTTAGAGCCAGCGGACGAAGAGGGACAGACAATTTGTTACTACAGACAGTTAAAAACAGAGCCGCAGAACCAGGAAGAAATGTTCAGTGGCTTTCAGCCACTGTGCTCCAAACTTCTGTGGCACACTTGAGGCCCATTCGCGGCACACCAATTGAAAACCACTGAACAGTGGTGTCCAAGTTGGAGCAAATACAAACAAGCTTATCCCCAAATGTTTTGCAAACTGGTCTGAGAGCCACCAAGTGGTGATTATCCTCCACCTTCTGGGCCAAGATGCAAAAGCCCTTTGACGACCTAGACTTTGCATCAGCACAGAGTAGCCCAAGAATGCTGGCGCAAAAGTAAAACTAGTCTGCCCTGGAGTAGGCTGCAACATGAGCTGTAGTTTGTATTTTTTGAATGTTGCTATAATAGAACTAAGGTGTTGTACTTGAGATAATTATGTTAAAGCCTTTTTCATGTTCTAGGCGATGTCTGAGAAAAGCCGTAGAGGTTGTTGAGTCACTAGAAGCACAGAATACAAATGTTCTCCTTGTAGGTAAGAATTATGTACCTCTTTGCATTTTCCACACAGCTTTTTCTAAGTAGCTGAGATAGTGTTTTCAGTTGCATTAAAGAAAAGGAGGGAGGAACTGAGAAATTCATGAACCGAATGCTATTTTTAGTTGCTTCTCAATTCTCAACCGTCGCAGAGTTTTGGCTATATGTACTGCTCCTATTTTCTAGTTGACAGACATTGATACAGTTAGCAGATACTATACAGTTAGCCTTGTCACAAGAGGGGATTCATCAGAATTCAAATAATTCAAGCATTTGCAGCTCACTTCATATTGTATGATCTTCTGGATACACATGGTTTGTGGATTTTTTAGCACAGTATTGCCCACATACTTGGAGCACAAACCAGCAAGGTTGAGCATTTTCAAGTTCCGCTAACTTCAGTGGAAGAAACCTTCCTGCTAAAATTAATAACGAAGTGCTTGACTGGATAGTATAGTTAGTCCTTCATACTATCACTGTCTGGCAGCCCCCTTTTTCACAATGCATTGGATTGAAGGGGAAGGGGTCCTTTGGGTCCCTTCAGGGAGAAAGGCGGGGTAAAAATATTGTAAATAAATAAATATTGTAAATAAAATAATGACCTGGAGTTGGGAATAAGCAGCGAGGTGACCAAGTTTGTGGATGACACTAAACTTTTCCGGGTGGTGAAGACCAGCAGGGACTGTGAAGAGCTCCAGAAGGATCTCTCCAAACTGGGAGAATGGGCAGCAAAATGGCAGATGCTCTTCAATGTAAGTAAGTGTAAAGTGATGCACATTGGGGCAAGAAATCAAAACTTCACATATACACTAATGGGTTCTGAGCTGTCTGTGACGGATCAGGAGAGAGATCTTGGGGTGCTGGTGGACAAGTCGATGAAAGTGTCAACCCAGTGTGCAGAAGCTGTGAAGAAGACCAATTCCATGCTCGGGGTCATTAAAAAAGGGATTGAGAATAAAATGGCCAATATCATTCTGCCTTTGTACAAATCGATGGTAAGGCCACATCTGGAGTATTGTGTCCAGTTCTGGTCACCACACCTCAAAAAGGATATAGTTGAATTGGAAAAGGTGTGACCAGAAAAGAGTGACCAGAATGATCCGTGGGCTGGAGCACCTCCCTTATGAGGAAAGGCTACAGCGTTTGGGGCTCTTCAGTCTAGAAAAAAAGGCACCTGAGGGGGGACATGATTGAGACGTATAAAAGTATGCATGGGATGGAGAGAGTGGATAGAGGGAAATTCTTCTCCCTCTCACACAACACCAGAACCAGAGGACATGCACTAAAATTGAGTGGAGGGAGAGTTAGAACAGACAAAGAAAATATTTCTTCACCCAGCGTGTAATTCATCTGTGGAACTCCTTGCCACAGGATGTGGTGATGGCACCTGGCCTTGATGCCTTTAAAAGGGGTTTGGATAGATTCATGGAGGAAAAGACCATCACAGGTTACAAGCCATAAGCAACCTCCTGGCTTTAGAAGTAGGTTTTCTCTGTGCCAGGTGCAAGGGAGTAACAACAGGAAACAGGTCGTCTTGTTGGCTGTGTGCTCCCGGAGGCATCTGGTGGGGCCATTGTGAGATACAGGAAGCTGGACTAGATGAGCTTTTGGCCTGATTCAGCACGGCTCTTATGTTATGTTCTTATGAGTTCTGGTTTCCACTCGGCCGTGAAGCGTATTGTGACGTCTAGGGAGCCTAACTGAACTCAGGGTGGTTGTGAGAGTAGAAGGGGAGATGCCTCATGTATGCTGCCCATAGCTCTTTGAAGGACGGGTGGGTTATAGATGGGAGTAGGAGTCATAAACTCACACTTAAATTTGGGGACATAAGAGCTGTCTGTGTAAGAGGAGATTGAATCCCTTCACTGTGTTCATTTTTTTGTTTCCACATTGTTAACTAGGTCTAGACTCTAGAAGAACTAAGATCAGTTTCTATATTGTCTGGGTTTGTTTACCTCCTTAGTTAGGTTGTGCATGGTTGCAGGCTTTAAGCTAAGATGCACCAAGTGGCCTGTTTTTTGAAATGACCCAAGTTGGAGATATCTTTAGCATGTTTTGTTGACTTTTGGCTGAGCACCTGCATCTTCCTTCTATACCTCTTGTCTCCTTGTTTTCCTTTCAGTGAAGACCTTGTTTTCCTTTCAGTGAAGACCCTGTCTTC
Organism: Plestiodon gilberti rubricaudatus; assembly: GCA_026170595.1. NCBI lineage: Eukaryota > Metazoa > Chordata > Lepidosauria > Squamata > Scincidae > Plestiodon > Plestiodon gilberti. Next base: position 16,228,861 of record JANXHW010000002.1, on the reverse strand, counting down.
TGCTATCTGTCCCATTTTTCTCCTTCACCTGTGAGTAGATTACTGTTCACTGGCCTACAGATGGACAGAGAAGGGCTGGAATCTGGTGTGATTGCTCTCCAGCAACTTGTCCACTCGGTAGGCCAAAAACGTGTGCAACACAGACATAGGGCTGGCTTTGATACTTGAATGTAGCTGTACCTGCACAAAGCATTAGGCAATCCTTGCTGGAAATTCTCCATGCTTGTGCAGGATACAGAAAGCAGAGTGGTGTTTCTGATACGTTGCTGTGCTATTGTAGTAAACAAGGCTCTTTCACCTTGCGCTGTGAAATCTTATTGCTGTCTGCTGCTGCTGCTGCTGTGGTACACAGTCCCCTTTCCTTGACCACTGTGAAATGTTGCTTCTGTGCATGATTTGGAATGTATTTCTTGGGCAAACCGTTTTGGCAGCTTGTCTCATTCTGCACTGAAACTTTGTAAGTCAGAGTGCAAAAATAAAGTGCTATGTCTTTCAGGGAAAGTAACAGTAAAATGTTCTGGTCGCTGCTTTCTGATGTCAATTCTTATGCTTTATGCATCTTGTTCAGTGTGCTCTAAAATGATCTTGGTGGAAAGGAACAGGGTTAAAGCGTGTTCATCACCTAAAGGAAAACTGCTTACTGAAGTGACTGATTCTTTCTATGCTGCAAAACAGTAAATATAGTTTGTTTATGAAGGAACTATTAATATGCAACCAAACACATTTCTGTATGTAGTCACTCTACAATATTAAGTGTTCATAGAAATGTCTTGATGTCTCTGAAATGCTCCTGTTTGACATCATTTTTAATCTTCCTCAGAGGAGACTGCTTCTGACTTGTGCTGTGTGATCGCCAGCCTGGTTCAAGTTATGATGGACTCGTACTGCAGAACAAAGCTGGGATTTCAGAGCCTTATCCAGAAAGAATGGGTCATGGGAGGACATGCTTTCTTGAATCGGTGTAACCATCTGCGGCAAACTGATAAAGATGAGGTATAGTTGTAGAACTTCAGCTTGTCAGTAGGGAGTAAACATTCAGAGGGTAGAAGGGGAGGAAAGCTGGGAGCCATATTGGATGTTCTTAACCAAATCCTTGGTCTGTCTAGATAACTAGCACAATTTGAAATTCAACAAACATTGTTCCTAAGTCTTCAACCGTTTTCACTTGAATTCTGAGTAAAAATGTAGTGTTTATACAAAACCCTGAGAACTAGTAGCAGGTTTAAATGGAGTTTGAAATCCTGGCACTGCTCCATACACTGGAAGTAACACTTGCAAATAAATGGATGAAGTGAAGAAGCTGGTGAATAACTTTTTTTCCCCCCTAAAACTACCATTGCCGCTCTGAAAGGTATTGAAAAGTGGCTTGCTCTGTTTACCTGCAACCACAAACAAATTTTTCAGTTTCATAAAAAACTTCTTTTGGAATATCTGTCTTCAAGGGTAGTTAAACCATGCAAAATATTGTTTGGCATATGAACGACTCTGTTCCAGAAAGACATTTTTGTCTTACCACTGGAAGATGTTAAGATGACTGCACCTTTGGGAGTTGGACTTAGACCTGGAAGATCCAGGTTCAAATCCCCACTCGGCCACGAAGCTTCCTGGGTGACCTTGGGCCAGTCACTATCTCTCAGCCCCACCTACCTCACAGGGTTGTTATGAGGACAAAAAGGAGGGGGAGGAAATATGTACACCACTCTGAGCTCCTTGGAGGAAGGGCGGTATAAAAATGTGAAAAAAAAAATGAAGTCTGGGAAGCTGCAACTCTGTCTGAACCTTGGTCATGCTAGGCATTTGTGGTATACATTTTGACCTCTAGGGACAAGAGATGCATTGCACAAAAGTGAAGTGTACCCAGCAGGTGGGAATCCCATACTCCCATGCACAATCCCATACAGACAAGACTCCAAGCCTATGGTGGCATAGTTCCAGCAGCATTTCATATGTTTCTGCTCTGTTAATTACCGTACTTAGTCTTTAGGTGGTGGTAGGTCTGTAGCTGGTGCATTTCATTACAATAAAGGACAATGAAAACAGACCTTTTACATTTTGCCCTTGGAAATGTCTGGTCTTCATACAATGCAATCTGAGCTTCTAAAATATAGTAGTTGAAGGAGTTTAACTATGTTGGTGAATGCACACCTCTAATAATTCTAGAAATGATGAAATACAACTATGCTGTTTTCTTACGCAACTTTTTTCTTTGTTTTTAGGCACCGGTTTTTTTGTTGTTCTTGGACTGTGTTTGGCAGCTGCTTCAACAGTATCCACCAGCATTTGAGTTTACAGAGACCTATTTAACAGTTTTGTCAGATAGCCTGTACATACCTATATTTAGCACATTTTTCTTCAATTCTCCACACCAGAAAGATACTACCATGGTAAGGTAGAACAACTGAGACATTACAAAAGTGTCCTCGGGTACTGTTGAATCTCTCTGTTTTTAAAGGCAGTACATTATATGTGCCAATACAGAATTAAGATATTTGATAGGCAAAACATGCACACTATCTTCTACATATATTCTCTCATAGCTAGAGTAGGGCTAAACCATGCCCTTTCCTGTGAGAAACAGCCCTGCTCTAGCTTTTGATCCTGATAACTTGACCAGGCATTGTCCACATACATCTAAGCCTGTTTTGCAAACATAAAGGCCCTAAAAGTTGCTCTTTAAAGAGAAGAAAACGGCTGAATGTTGGAGTCCAGCACCTAATATTTGCACAGAATCCTATATTGCATATAAACTTCAGCAGAATGGAAGCAAACTGCCTTCTGTGTTTACCGAAGTTTTCACACAACGCTATGAGGTGCTGCCCAGATCTTCCTTCAAGTTACTAGAAGCTTGGCACTGTAACTCTTCAAGGAAGGCTCTGACTGGGCTGGCTTAAATTCCACCGGTGCCAAACAGAGCACAGTATATTTTAATAGGCCTGTCCTTGGAAAAAGTTGCAATTCCAGGTTGTGTAGAGGCTGCAGTGTCACTGCTGGTGGCTCTTCAAGCCTTCATTTTTCTTCAATTCAATTTGCTGTCCTACAGAGTAGATATTCTGTGAGTTTGTAAGTAAAGTCCTTACTGTAGCAAGCACATCTGTACAGTGGGGCCCCTATATCCACTGTTTCAGTTATCCATGGATCACAGGGGAAACCCCCCCCCCCCCCGGCTTTTACTTTTTTCCCCAGCAAGCTTCGTTTCTTCCTTAAACAAACGAGAGAAGCAGCCTCTGGCTGCTTATTGCAGGCAAGTAGAAAGAGACTAAGTTCTAGAGAGGCTCTGCAAGGTTAACAGAAACCTTGCAGAGCCTCTCTAGGACTTAGTCTCGTTCTACTTGCCTGCAATGGAGGCTGCTTCTCTGTTTGTTTTAAAGAAGAAACGAAGCTTGCTGAAAGAAAAATAAGAGCTGGGGGGGGGGGCAAGCATGCCTGCCTGCAGGGGAGGCAGGGTGGGGGGGCCCTCAGGAAACAATGGAGGGGGGTGTTTTCCCCTGTCCATGGTTTCAAGTATCCACGGAGGGGCCTGAAACATATCCCCAGCGGATATGGGGGCAGTACTGTACGTGAATGAAGCTTATATTTCTCAGTTCAGTTGGACTTCCAGAAAAATTTCCTTGTGTTTTAATGTTGTGGTGTTCTGTTCTTTTAGCGTGTAAAGTACAGAAGGTATTCTTTGTTCAAAAAGCTAGTGTGGTGTATTGGAACAAGCATCCTTCTTTGGACTAGGTCTAATTCTTGCTTGTTTCTCTCTTTAACAGTATGGGGGAACCCTTGATACACAAGGCAGCCAACTTAGTTTTCTTTCGGTTTGGGACTGGTCAGTACAGTTTGAACCTGAGGCACAAGCTTTGCTTAATAACCCTCTTTATGCAGAGAAGCCAAAACTAGATAAGAGTCAAAGAAAAACCGCACGATTCAAGGTAAAGTGTTCAACTCCGTGAGCTATATTTTTCTGCTTGTACCTGTATATACATCAGTGAGAGCTGTGGTAGAGTTTGTGGCTGGCAAAACATGAAGTGCTGTCTAGTTTGGCTAGAATATGTGAATTTAAACTGTGTCATTGCCAAGATCAAAAGCAAGATTTAGAACTTCCAGTTTGTTTGCATGGATGCTTATTAAATCCAACAATTTGTACACCTGGAAATCCTGAGCAGGCAGGCCTATGAAGCTTACAGCGCAATCCTACCCAGCACCTCCACTGGTGCAGCAGTGGTGGAGGGAGAACGGGAGATTTTGGGAGGGAAGGGGGATTAAAATCCCCTTTAAAAGGGGACGTAAAGGGGATTTAAATCCCCTTTCCCTTCCAAACCCTCCCGTTCTGCCCTCCACCACTGCTGCACCAGTGGAGGTGCTGGGTAGGATTGCACTGTTAACCTTACTGCTATTCTTTAGAGCTCAATTTTAGATAGTATTCAGTATGGTGAAGTTGTCATTATATTGTTCTTCCTGTGAATATTTCATTTGTATGCTTTCTGCCTTCACTATAATTTTCATAATTTGTTTGTAACATAGTAATATTTATATCCAAGTATTGAAATGTCCTTCCCTGCCCCTTTTGAATAACTTACAAATACTATACCTTAAATATTCTTAAATACACAAATGCATGCAATTCTTTAGCCAAAATAGTACCAGCCTATGAAGGATGTGCCCTCAAACGGTGAAACCTGGTACTTAGTTATGAAATAACTTGATCTTGACTCTCAACTCATGTAAGTTAATGGAATGAGTGCTGCTCAGTCACTTCTGTGGGCTTCAGTTTGTTGTGTTAGTTGCCTAGTATCTTGACAGAGTCCCCTAATGCAGCATGGCTGGGGCGATCCTGGGGATTGCTGCAGCTGGGGGGAAAAAGTTTTAAAAGGTGATTTGTGCACTTACTCTGGAGCCCTCTGGAGGGTTTGGGGAGGCCCGCGCTCCCCTCTGCAGGCCTCCCCGAGCTGTAGATCGACACAAAACTGTGATTACGACCACTTCTGGTTTTTGGACGAAAACTGCAAGTGGTCGTAACTGCATTTTATGGCGATCTACAGCTTGGGGGCCCCCGCAGACGGGAACGCGGGCCTCCCCAAACCCTCCGGAGGGCTCCAGGACCTCCGGTAAGTGCACCAGTCTTTTTTCCTGCTGCCGCTGTCCCCGCCCCTGCAACTACTCAAAGTTTTTCCTGCCTTGCGGGGAGAACTTTGAGAACCACTGCCCTAATGTGATGTATCAGTCTGGACCTGTTATGGCTGGCTACTTAAGCCAGAAACTGAACTAAAACTGCTAGAGCCCAATCCTATGTATGTCTACTCAGAAGTGCCATTATAGTCAATGGTAGTAACTTACTCCCAGGTAAGTGTGGATAGCTCAAAACTGATCTCAACCATTTTCATTCTCTTTAAAGCATCACCGGCAGCTTTCTTTGCCACTGACACAAACAAAGCCCTCTCCAAAAAGAGGATTTTTTAAGGAAGAAGCAGATCAATTAATTAAAAACATTCTGGGCAAAAGAATCAGCAGGCTGATAGCTTCTTCTGATGAACTTCAGAATAACTTCAGAGAGTTTTATGACAGCTGGCACTGTAAACCCGTTGACCTCCATGGACTCCTGCTGCCACGCCTGGAAGGGCCAGAAATCAAAGTATGGGCACAGAGGTATTTACGATGGATCCCTGAGGCTCAGCTCCCAGGTGGGGGCACAGTCGCCACTGCAACAAAAGTCTTGGATGTGATGGAGGATGTGCAGGGTTTGCAAAAGAAAGTGGACGAAAAACATAGTGAGATTGTCTCTGAAGACTACACAGAAGCGTCTCCCTTTTTGAGAAATCCCGCTCGTTTGTCTTCCTTATTTCCATTTGCTTTGCTTCAGAGACATTCCATCAAACCAGTTTTACCTACCAGTACTTGGAAAGACTTGGAAGGTGAGGAAGACTTGGCCAGGAGAGACGATGAGTTTGTTGATTTAGGTGGTGTTTGATGTGAAGCTAGTCCTCAACTGCAGAAACAAAAGTACTGGCACAAATGTCTGTATAAATGCCTGTAAAATATGGTGAGCTTTCCCTCTGGCTGGCTGGAACCTTTAAGCATGAGAAGATCTTCTGTTCACATTAGGAAACAGCATTCTTCTCGGATCCTTTCAATCAGGACTCCTTACCCATAGGCATGGGGGATGGGACGGGGACACAGCTATATTTTGAGGGACCAACTGAAGCAAAAACACTTCGGAACAACTAATTTGTATTCATGGAAGTCAAGGCTCATGCAAAAGGTAGGAGCCTGCTTGCTGAAGCATGAAGGATGGCATTCTCAAATAAGCACAAGAATTGGAAAATGGCCTGGAGTGGGATATGGCTAGTCTTTTTAGGAGCATCTTAAATTATATAGCCAAAGCTCCAGTGTTCCATAAGAAATTAATAGATTAAATCATTTCTATCTAATCGTGCCAGGTTCACATCAGTCCTACAAGCTGGAGAAATGGTAGGTATTTAGTGTATCCATGCATCCTACTCAGTCTAATAGATGACACTCTTGCTGCAGAATTGTAGTTCAGAGTGTTACTTTTAATGACATTGGTTCTCTTGAACCTCCTTGGTATTTCATAACTTAAGATCACAGTATCTTCTCTGCCCTGCTCGTCTGTCTTTTTAAGTTTCCCTCACGTGTATTAGCCTACTTCCTTGGTGTGTAAAATTCTGGTCACTTGTTGTTGAGTCCTACAAGAAGGGGTAGGACTTAAAGGTGGTAGTAAACCAGAATCTTTTTTTCCAGATGCATGGGGTGCTCATTCTGATCTTCTTCACTAATGCCAGAAGCTTGCACTGAGGCTCAAGTCTGTCTGTTAAGAGGGGCAGCTACATTCAGCTATGAAACTGGATTTGTCATCCAGTACTACTGCTTTTATAAACATGATGTGATGAATTAACTATGAATGTAAGAGGTTTGTGCATTGGAATTGGGTTGCTAGATGTCACACCAGTTCCTCAGTTATAAAAGCCATACAATAAATGCCGATTAGGTTTTCTCTGCATATGTTAAGCAGATTACTTTGAGACTTTTTTACCCTTCTGTATAAGAAGTTGGACAGACAGTCTTGACATACTCTGCCCACAAAGTAGAGCCTTTCATTGTAGAAGGCTGGAGCTTAATTGATACTGTACAAGCATTAAATTATTGAACTACCCCCTGTGATTCTAGCTGTAAATCTTATGCATTCCCTTGGGTTATATCCCTGTATGCAGCAAGCAGAGTGTTGCTTGTTCTTGAAGTTGTTGAGAGTTTCAATTAGTCTTGTAACATGATGCATTTCTGAAGGAATGGATAACAAATGGGTGTAGCTTGAATGCCAAATGTAAACCTCAGAAGTCTGTTGCCTTATGAAAACTACTTATTAAAACTACTGAGAGCCCAAGGAACTCCAAGTACTGAAACACATTTTCATTTGTATATGAGCCTTCCTAAAGACAGCATTGTATACTTTTTCGTTCAAATGTCTTCAATGTTTATATAACAGTTTAACTGCAGTTAGTACAAATCCTACTTGTATAGAGGCTTAGATTTTGATTTGAGTTCACTTTTGGGGAAAAACACTAACATGAAAAGGCTTAAATATCCATCCTTAAATATTGTCTGACAGCTGGACAGTTATAATATTTTGGAAATGTATTTATATCTAAACTGTCCGTATTGTCTAAAGAAAACTCTTAAATGGGTATGTAGAACTTTTTTATAATGGCTTATGGAGTTGCTTCATGCTTAACAGGAAAGGGGATGCAACTTAATCACTATAGCATTGGAAACATAATTTACTGTAGTGATTGTTTATACCTCCAGTTTTTACACTGAATACAAGCTTACAGCTTTAAGGAAAATCTTTCTGTTAGGATATTTGTATCAATGCATTTGTTAATAAAATGTAATTTTATTATTTTTTAAATACAAAAAGTATGTCATTGAAAGCTGCATTTTCCTGCTGCACTCCTGCGATACTAATGAGTATAACCAGGTTTGATGTGATTTATTGAAGCAGCATCAATTATGAGCAACGTATATGAAGCTGGTCTTCTTTGACCAAGTCAAAGCATTGGTCCATCTTATCTTACTGGCATGGGCTGTCCAAGGTATTGGTTGGGTTGGAAAATCTCTGTCTATTTTTTTTAACTGGAGATGCAGGGATATTGTGAATGCAAAGCATGCACTCCGTTGCTGAAGTATGGCTTCAATCAGCATTGTGTTTCTTTGAGAAAAACACAAGTAGAAATCTCTCATCGAGCACCTTGACCAACAGCTTATGCAAAACTGTTTATAGCTGGATTATTTTTTTAGCAGAATGATCATACAATAAAGAATTTTGCCTGTCATATTTTTATTCATTACGTATGTTACCAGTACTAATGATGAATATTATGGCTACTGTCATTGGCTTAAGAACCTTTTAAACACCATTTAATCCTAACTGCAACCCTATGTTGCCATGTACAGCCAACTGTTTGGTACAGTCTTCAATAGCTTCTCCTTCTGTTGCTAGCCCCAGTGAAAATAAATGGAAATTGTCAGAATATTCATTCATCTTCAAACCATTTACCTACTATGACTTTTAACAGTGGCCTAGGTTGATATGACTTGCAGGAAGAATTTCAAAATGAGTTGGATAAGTGGGGATGAAGTCACACGGCTTTGGTTTTATTCCAACCCACCTCTGCGTTGAAAGTGACCAAAGGTTTCCTCTGGGTGCCTCCCACCAGCTAAGGTGGGTAGCAACCACAGAGCAGAGCAGGCACCGCTACCACGGTGACCACCTGAGGAGTTTCTCCCTCCAGACTGCTCAGCTAACACCCATTGTCTTGCAGTACAGGTTTTTTAATCATTTTGTGATTGAGGGTGTTCAGTTTTGTAAACCGAAACCCTGAAAACGTAGCTGAAAGATAATAAAAATCCATTAAACTTCTTGACCTGCATGTCATCCTTCACACGTACATGATTTCAGTATGAAAAATTTGCGCCCTAATATAGACCCTGACAACCTGGGTTGACTTATCAACAGGACAGTCAGTGATCAAAGCCAAGCTGATCCCTGACAATCAGCTGTTGGGAGCAAAGCCCCGAGGCTATTAAAAAATCAGATGGGTGCTAATTGCCCTGCAAAGAGCTCAACTCCTGGATAGGGAGAGCCTATTGCATTTTATTTATTTATTTATTTATATAGTTATATAATCACAACAACCCTGTGAGGTAGGTGGGGCTGAGAGATAGTGACTGGCCCAAGGTCACCCAGGAAACTTCGTGGCTGAGCGGGAATTTGAACCTGGATCTTCCAGGTCTAAGTCCGACTCCCAAACCACTACACCGTATGTATGTATGTATGTATGTATGTATGTATGTATGTATGTATGTATGTATGTATGTATGTATGTATGTATGTATGTATGTGTATATACTGTATTGGTCTGAGTATAAGACTCACTTTTTTCTCCTAATTTAAGTTTTTAAACTAGGGGTGCATCTTATAATCAGGCTGTTGCAATTTAATGCCAGTGATTTAATTAAATTTTTTTAGTAGCACCAAACTTTAAGGGTGCGTCTTATAATCAGGTGCGTCTTATACTTGGGACAATACGGTATATATGTATATGTATGTATGTATATGTGTGTGTGTGTGTGTGTGTGTGTGTGTGTGTTTCGTGTAGATACACACACTTTATATGATGGACAACATCGGCACTATTCTCCGAACAGGAAGATAGGTGAATGAGCTTATGGGAGTTGTAGGCTTCGTGAGGCGTATAGTACTGTACTTCCACAGCAGCAGCCCTCAAAGACTACAACTCTCATAAGCTCCTTCACCTTTCTTCCTGTTTGGAGAAGTGCTCCATTTTTGTGCTGCTTCAGAACAAGGTTAAATTTTTTTACCCACCCATAAGCTGCCTCAGAACAATTACTGGTAAGTCGTTCTCAAAGAATTTCATACACCCCCTAAGTTTTACACTCTACTTATCTATGGATCAGAACAAAGTTTATGATTGTTGGCTCAAAATTTGCCATCGACTTACCCATATCAACTTATATGCAAGTATATATGGTAAATCTCCTACTCGTAGATGTGAACTGTGTCCGTGATCGGTTTCAGCATCTTCGTATAACTTTTCAACTCTGTTTTTTTTCTGTTTGATAAAAGTAGAGCTAGATCTTCATGAAATGACTTTTTGGATACTACCACATTTACTATTAACTGGCCTGTGTTTAAGGTATATAGCAGGGGTGGCCAAACTATTGCTCCTGAGCCACATGCAACTCTTTGACGTATAATGACTCTCAAATGTTTGCTGAGCTCCTTTTTGCATCACAATTAATATAAAAGGTAAATAAGAAATTTTCGAGCTTAATAATTATTTACCAGGTATAAACGGAGTCCTAAGTTTAATGTTCATGGTGAGTAAATATATTTAAGCATTTAAATGCTTCTTAAATATTGCGGCTCTCAAACATTTGAAGTTTATCGTATGCGGCTCTTACATTAAGCAAGTTTGACTACCCCTGGTATATAGCCTGAAGTGCCTGTGAGGAAAATGTATTTCTGCAGTCCTGCAAGGCAGACACACACACACACACACACACACACACACACACACACACACACACACACACACACACACACACACACACACACACACACACACACACACACACACACACACACACACACACACACACACGAGTTCTTATCTCTGAGGAAGGAAATCTACATAGGGACACAGATAGCCACCAGCAACTGGAAGTCTGGGAATGAGAGTGGTCACCTAATAACCTCTAGCAAGCATAAAAGACAACATTGGTTGGAATTATAAGATGCAATAATTGCATCTCTTCCCACCACATGCTCCATTACTTATATTGCATCATTGGATGGCTTTTTAATTGAAGACTGCTGTGGGATAATACTGTGGCTGAAAAATAGGGTTTAAAAAATAACTTCAGTTGTCTGCCTCTGCTCCTCTTGTAAGAATAGCAGCCCTGTGTAGGTCTCCACAGACTCTACAAGTGTATCAGTTGAAAATGTACAGTTCTATCTACAGGAACCTCTCCATGATGGAATGGTTAAATCCTGTTTTATGAGAGACTACCTTGGATGGTGCCATGAGAATAAGCTGCTAATTGCAAAGATTCTCAGAGGGATACCTATTTTATCAGTGCTGGCCTCTTCTCAAGGCCAAGCAGCCATGCTGCTAATTGCAAACTGGCCTCTGATGTGCATTTCTGGAAGGAAGGGGGCAGTTGCTCCTAGACAGTCTGATGTCAGCTTGAATGTTCCATGGTCTGTGAGTTATGCTTGGCTGAACCATCTTGGCTGCTACCTGGTGTAACATCTTCTAGGGCATATGGCATTGCCGTCTAACTTAGAGGGTCCAGAACCTCTTGATTGGTTAATTTTCCAAAGGTAGCAGCTCAGATATAAAATACTTCCTGGGGTGTGGTCAGGGCTTTTTGCCACAGCCAAGTAGCTAGCCATGTTTCAAGTGGATGGTTGGGGGGCAAGGCCAGACGATCCATGGAGTGGTCACCACAGGAGGCAAATTGGTGGGGGGCATTTCTGTCCGCCTACTTGCTTCTACTTCCCCGGGAAGTAGTAGGCGGACAGAGATGCCCCCCACCCCTCTTCCTTTTCCAATCCAGGGAGTGGATGGAGGATAGAGAGGAAAAGGAAATGGGGAGAGGAGAGGAGTGCTGAGCTAGAACATCTGCGAAGAGACTGACAGCAGAGACAGAGACTGGCACATCAGGTAAAGGGAAGCAGTGTTTGGCATGCAGCCTCAGGCACTGGAGGTCTTGGGCCAGCCCTGGTTAAGAAGACACCTGCAAATCTTGCAGACTCTTGACAGAATTGTTTTTTTCAGATGGCATACCTGCTTTTAAGGACAGCAAACTCATTCTGTGGCTGGGCAAAGGGCCTGTACAGTTACACGTGCTAGAATACCCTGTCCCTCATTTGGCTTGTAGTTGCATCCTTTTGGGGCCTTCCTAAGGTGCACTTGAAAGTACAAAGCGAATGCAAAATAAGCTCTCTCCATACCTGAGAACCGTAGCCATGGAGGATGGCAAAATTATAAACAAATTCCAGGCCCTGCAGAATAGTAGCAAACGATGCCTTTTCTTTCTAGAGTCACTGTAATGTGACAAACCTTGAAAGGATTTGCCTTTTCACCCTGAAGATACATTCTTTATTGCTCTTGTTCAACCTCCCTGCTACATGTCCATTACTGCCTTTTGGAAAGGGGAGGATGAAAATGCGCAGATTTGGGACAGTATTTGGCAATGTATATAGAGACTGTAACACCAGCAGATGTGCTGCAGTTGCTATATGGATGTTTCACTTCCTTCACAGGTTCTTTTAAACTACAATGTATTTTTCTGAAGGTAAGGGATGCGACTAGGTTCCAGCAACTAAATCAACTATCCTGAATGTGAAAAATATATTTCAGAGGAAGAGCCATGTTAGTCTGTTGCAGCAAAAATAACAAGCGCCTTACTACAGACTTATTGTGGCACCTGTTTCTGGGGATTAGTCAACTTCATCAGATACACCTGATGAAGTGAACTCGAGTTCACAAAAACTGCAACAGTACATTTCTCAGTTCTAAGGTGTCATAAGATTCAGTCATTTTTTTCCCAATAGTTATAATGTGGTGTGCCCCAGAACCGAGGCTGGTTCCAGGTTTTGGGGAACCTCCTATGTAAGGTTTATGGTGGGGCTTACCTGGCCAGGTGGAATAGGAGAGAGGAGGTGAAAATGGAGCAAATGTCTTGGACACCACAGCATGAAGTCTATGGGAACAGAGGTGGGCCCAGGAATTGACAGTGGGCCCTTTGGCAGCTGCCTAACAATGTTAAACTCATGTCAACCCTGCCCAGCACCCCAGGTTGCAGAGTCTATTGAGGGCAGAAAACATGGCACTGTTCTGCGACTTAAGACTAAAACGTTATGGTTGTCTGTGTACAGGTTCTCATGGACTGCTATGCAGAATGTTGCTATAATTTGGGGAACGGGTTATAGTTGGTGTGTGTCTTATTTTGGATCTTTTAAAAGTTTTTAAATGGAAAACAATATTTCTGCAATGCAGGAACTGTTCAGCTCCTTATAGGTATATCCATGTGTAAGTACGTACATTAACTTTAATTCACTGGCTAACTTCAAAGAATATACTTCGTTTGATGTTGAGTCACTTTGATCCATGCAGAATGTAGATAAGTGGACTTACAAAAGAGTGTGCAAATACTGTTTGTCCAGGAACTGCTGGTAATTATGTTAATCTGAATTAAATCAACAGTCTTCTGGTGGTTGGTTTTAACATTCAAATCTCCTTTTTAAAGAAATACTGTGTAAATACAATTGCAGCTTCTCACAGCATAGGTGCAATTAAAAAAAAACCCAACCCAAATCTTAGTTCAGAGGGCAAGTGGGATTATAGATACTGTCAGTGGTGACAACATAATTGCAATGTGTTGATTCAATTGTGCTGTTATACAGGTATCCAATGTGAAATTACTGCTGCTAGACCACCCCTCGCTTTTGTGAAGCAGCCACATCGAGCAAACAAGACTGTCACATAAGACGGGGGCTTATGCCATTTAGGTTATGAGCCTGGGAAGAGAGGAAATCCCTCATCCAGTTCTTTGCAGTTTGTTCTGAGAACCTGCCTAGCCAGTTGAAGATTCTGGGACAATAGCTATCTGAATGCAATCAGAACAGCTCCAAGTCCCCCTATTAATTGGCATGCATAGAGCCTTGTCTCCTTTTGTGTTCATTCCAAACCAGTTCCTTCTAGAAGCCATCTTGATGCCACTTGCTCCTTAGCAGTGTGTGTTTTCCTCAGAATCTTAAGGTTCCCTTAGTAGTGCCTCACATTAGCATTGCCTTCGTTGCTTTCTTGGGACTTTGTCCCCCTGTCGGCTGCTTGCCCTTTTGCCTTTCTGGGAATGTTATAAACCAAAAGCCACTTTGTCAGACAGTTCCTAATTAGATTGCTCCAGTCTTCTTTTTAGCTCCCACCACCACCAAACAGCATGGCTAACCGTTGCCTTTTACGCCCCAACTCTTGTCTATCCTGGCTTCTGGTTTGTTTGTGCAAACTATATCTAGTCCAGCAAATCTAAAGTTAGTCTTGCTCCTGCTGAAGACAGGCTGGCAGATACACATGCTATCCAGTTTTCTTTTCGAGACACCTCAACTTGAGGGGTTTGCCAGCGGGTCCCCCTTCCATGCCACAGCTTGCTGTCTACACTGGACACTAGGCTAGGCAAGAGCACCTGTTTGCCAGGTGCTTCTGGGACCCCTGAGAACTGGTGCTTGCCTGGCATCACTGCAGCTTGGCAACCAGCTTGACCTGGTGCCAGAGGCTCCTTCTTTCTGCTGAGGTCATGTCCCAGCAGAGGCATAATCTCTCTCTCAAACTGCATTTCACTAAGTTACTTCACAAAGAGCCTTCTTCACTTTCTCTCCGTCCTAAAAACAGCCTTCACAATCCGTGGCCAATTGCCCTATTTCTCTTTTGACTATTTTTTCCTTAGTCTTTTCACTGAAAAGTCCTGACATTTTGATTTTTTACCCTTCGGGGTACTTCACAGTGATACTTAACTACTCCAGACCAATGGTCCAAGTTAATTTAGGTACCTGCATGTGTACAGATATGCCTGAACAATTGTGGTAACATTACTTTTAAAGCTTCAAACTGAAGTCAGTTGTAAGTATGAATTGTTTTTTCTTAGTGTGCGAATGTTTTGCTCTGTTTCAATGTGCTGGGGTGTTTAGCGTGTTTAAGGTAGTAGGGAAGCGGATGCATCGCGCTTCATATCTGAGTAGAGGGGGGAGCTTGCTGGAGTTTGAGGCATGAGAGCTCAAACTAGGAGACTGGTTTGGGGGTTGGGATGTTCCCGTTTGGGATTTGCAATATCGCATTTGTGTAGCAATCAGGATTGCAGTTCTCCTGGGATCTCGGGCAAGAATAGAGCTTGTACCACCATCCAGTTTTTCCAAAGAGGGAACTGCAGGGGAGAGCAGTTGCACCTCCCAAAGAAGCCTCCTTGCACACCAATAGGCCAGAGTAGTCGGGTGCCAACTGTACTCCAATTTGAGCATTTTCCTTTCACTGTCATCTTGCCTAAGCAGATGGCATAAACGCAGGATATGAATGGAAACTTGCTCTTTCTGCATTAAGCTGGCTCTCTAACATAGTTACTTTCTAATTAGCCTGGTGTAATCACTATTTTTGTTATGATGACCTAACAGATGCACTTTGTTTGCACTAACTGCCCTCAGGATTTTTAATGCGTTTTCGTAGTAGGAACACACAGTGAAGGCATTGGTATATTTGGAGATATGACATTTTGTCACATTTATGAACTTGTTACTGAATAGCTGACATTAGATTTCTATAACAAGAGTTTGCAAGGGCCACCACACGTTATACAAAGGCAAAACCAGGTCTTCCACAGAATGTACACGCGATCAGCCACAGAATGTACAAGCGATCAGCCTATCGTGGGTCCCTGATAAATGTACATACATGATACCCATCTTTCTTGCACTTAAAATGTGCGGTGTGGCTCTAACAGTCACTTTGTGGTGGTTCTGGCATCTGTGAGCTGGTACCTTTTTATCAAGCTTAGAATCTGAGTCTTTTGCATTACATATGTATTGACAATATTTTCCCTGACACCTGTAGAAGAGTGTTTTGGAACACAGGCAGAGTCCCATTTCCTCACCAGTGAGTCACCTGCTTCAGGCAGATCTGGGACAAGTAACCTTGTATTTCTAGCCAACATGAGCCTGCTACCTCTCTTTCTAGAGATGGATTACATTTGCCCTCTCAGGGGACTGATGGCTACATTATGATGAAACCCATGCTGTGTGAACTGAATGACATAGGAGACGCATAGAGCATTTAGTTCATAGCACAATCCAATGCATGTCAAGGCAGACATCAGCCAGCCCTACTGAGGTCAATGGAACTTACTCCCTGGTAAGCATGTATGGGACTGCAGTCTTATTAACTATATGACAAGAAGTGGTAGAAGTTAGTCTATTCAACTGCAGCAGCTGTGGGTAAGGTGTTGCTGTTATCAGCTGGAGAATCTAGCAGAGACTAAGGTTGCAATCCTATACTGTACTCACTTACCTGAGAATAAACCCCCTTGAATATACCCATTTATGGAAGTGTACTGGGTACTTGGGTGCACTGTGTTATGATAATTCTGGTCTTTCCTGGAGGGTAAACCAGTCTAAAAGATTATTTATTTATTTATTTATAGAATTTTTACCCCGCCTTTCTCCCACCAGGGCAACCAAGGCGGCTTACAACAAAAATATTAAAATACATAAGTACATTTAAAATCAAGAATTAAAATAATTAAAAACAATTAAAACAAACAGCCCCAGTGGGTCATCCACATTTGTTAAAAGCAATTTGTAAAAAAGCCAGAGGGAAAGAATTATTAGGGGGGGGGATTCCTGTTCACTGCTGCTGCTGCCTCTGAATTCTGTCCCACAAGGTTTAATTCTGCTCTCCCCCCCCCCCCCCCCATGCTGCAAGAGCTTATCGGGAGGCTTTGGGATGGATACTACCAGTATACCCAGCTCCACGTCTCCATCTCTTCTGATGCTGGGGAGGCTGTGGAAGGCCTTAATAGTTGTCTGGGGTCAGTTATAGGCTGAATGAGGACTAATAAGTTAAAATTAAATCCAGATAAGATTTTATACCTGTACTATACAGATGCTATTAACCAGGTGCCTCTCAAGCCAGGTTATGGACTGTTAACCTGTTTTGGATGGGGCACCGAGAAGGACCAGGTTTGTGGTTGCTCCTGGATGGCCAAATGGCTGATGTGCCACCTGCAACCCTGGCCATGCATTGGTTACATCAAAGCTGGACTACTGCAACACACTGACTATGAGATTTCCCTTGGAGACCATTCAGAAACTACAATGGGTGCAGAATGGTGCCATGTGATTCTTGACTAGTGCCAGGCAGTATGATCATATTATTAAGGATGCCAACTCTGCTTTCTATTGCTTTCATTAGTTTGGCATTAGCAATTACAAGGAAGGGGGCTTTGTCTGTGGTAGCACTTCACATGTTGAACTCCCTTCCCATGTAGATCAAGATGGCTCCCTCTGTATTCCAACAGCTATTTATTTATTTATTTATTTTATTTACAATATTTTTATCCTGCCTTTCTCCCCGAAGGGACCCAAGGCTGCTCACAACAACAGATACAACAAATAATCACTCATTTAAAACAAAAACAATCCACAAAAGCTAGTAAAAACATCATCTAAAATTAATAAAACCACATCAAATTACAATTAAAATAGAAGCATTAAAAAGCAGCAGCACTCCACCTGTGCAGGATGTTAAAAAGGCAAGGACTCAGAAGGCCTCCTTAAACAGGAATGTTTTCAGGCCTCGCCGGAAGGTCTCCACGGAGGGAGCAATACGTAAATCAAGAGGGAGGGAATTCCATAGGGTTGGTGCCACTACTGAGAAGGCCCTGTTTCTGGCCGCCGCCCCTTGCACCTCCCTGGGCGACGGTACCCTCAAAAGGGCCTTCTCTGATGACCTAAGGAGACGAGCCGGAATGTATGGAAGTAGGCGGTCTCTCAGATTGAACTCATTGTTTTAGAGACTTATTGCACAATCATATGCATGTCCACTCAGAAGTCCCATTGTGTTCATTGGGGCTTATACAGGGGGAAATGTGCATAGGATTCTAGTCTTTGTAGTCCTATACATGTTTGCTCATGCACATAAGTCCTACTATATTCAGTGGGGTTTACTCCCTGGTAAGTGTGCTTGGGTTAGCAGCCTTGCTTTCTTTTTTCAGTTTGCTTAATTCTGTTAAGGATGTGCATATATTCACTAGGTAATTCATGATACCTTTGTAAAAGGAGAGAGGGGGGGGACTATTTTGTATATATACCTGTCTGATGATGTTTTATACCTTCTGTTTATTTAAACTGACCGTAAGTCACCTGGGGCGCCTCCTCCTTTGGAGGGGAAAGGCGGGATACAAATACTACTGTTATAACACACTAATAACATACCCCTCTGGTAGGCTTTTCTGCATTGTGATCGCATCCTCCCGAGGCCCCCTCAGAGCATGCACCTGTGTAATTATTACTGGTACTTTGTTACCACATCCATCCCTCCTACCCCCCGACCGACGGGGCGGAGCGCCCTGCCCTCAGCCTCGCCGCCCTGACGGACTTTTCTCTCCTTTCTTTCGGTCCGCCTTCCAGGTCTTTCTCCTCCCCCCGCCCGCTCCTCCTGCCACATCCTCCGACGCTGCTGGCGTCAGCCGAACGGGCCAGGCTGCGCAGCCATATTGGAGGGGAGGCCAAGCGACCGTCTCCGCCACCGCTGGAGCCGCAGGGGGAGCCGGGAGGGCCCATCTCCTTCCTCCCCCTCCCTTCCCCCGGCTGTCCAGGCCGGCCTGAGCCGCGAGGAAGAGAGCGAGACGCAGACCCGGGCCGCCCGGCGCCTCCTCCCAGCAGGGCCCGCCTGAGGAGGGGTCTCCTCCTCCTCCTCCTCCTCCTCCTCCGGGCTCCCGACCTTCCCTTCCTCAGCCACCGCCATGACTTCCCTGACCCAGCGAAACTCTGGCCTGGTGCAGCGCCGCACCGAGGCCTCTCGCAGCGCCGCCGGCGTGGACAAAGAGCGGGCAGCCGGTGTCGGCGGCGGCGGGGGCCCGGAGGAAGAAGGCCGGCGTGACGAGCAGGGCGACGACGAGAAGGGCGACTCCAAGGAAACGCGCCTCACGCTCATGGAAGAAGTGCTGCTGCTGGGCCTCAAGGACCGAGAGGTGCGGAGCGGGGGGCGCCGGCTGGGCTGCTGCTTCGTGCACCTGAGGGGGGGGCGCTCTGGGGAGGAAGACGGGGCAAGGCGGCGGAGCAGCGGCCTGGACGGGAGGGACTGCGGCGGCCGCAGTGGGGAGGGAGGGAGGGAGGGTCAGCCGTGGGGGGCTTGCTTGGGAAGGGCTAGGGTTTCATTTTCCGTGTGAGTCTTCAGCGGTGGCAGAAAACTTACTCGGGAGGTTGGGACTGGGATACGGACTCCGATTGGCACAGGTCCTGCCAGCGATCAGGAAACAGCAATAGTAGTCGCGTGTCTTTTCTGCCCTGTGCTTGCTGCAGTATATAGAATGTACAGTAGTACTACAACCATCATCAGCAACAATAGAAAACAGATGATGAGCAGCTGACTTAGGGATAGGACAAAGAGGGGGTGGTAGGTTGTGAAGCGGTAATAGGATTTGAAAAAATGGATGTCTGCTCTTGTCTGTGTAGTCTGCCTTCCCATTTCACCTGCTGGCACATTGAAAGGGTGCTTATGTCTGTTGTGCTCATGTTATGAGTTTCTTCAGTTATGTGTGAGATGGAGAGAGCCAAAGAAACAAGTATGGGTATAAAATCGGTTTTGAGAGAGAATTTTATGAGAAGCAAATTGGGTAAAGAGGTTCAGATCAAAGGCTTTTTGGAGTTCTCCAGAACCAATCAGGGAGGTGATAAACTTTGATTTTGCTTACAAGTTGAGGGCAGTGATCCATGTATTTCTAACCAGTGTGCCAGCTTATTAAGACTTGAAACTGTCTGAATAGGAGTGTAAACTTTACTATGTTGAATCCAGAAAAGACAGTGGTCCTCCTGTGCAGGAAATCGGGTACTGGGTCATCTGCCCACTCTGAATGGGGTTGCACTCCCCTAGCAGGAACTGGTGTACGAAGTTTGGGAGTGCTCCTGAACTTGCAGCTTTCCCTGGAGAGCCAGGTGTCAGCGGTGTCTGGGATGCATTTGCCCAGCTGCAGCCCTACTTGAATCGAGCAGACCTGACCATGGGTGGTCATAAGAACGTAAGAAGAGCCCTGCTGGATCAGGCCAAAGGCCCATCTAGTCCAGCTTCCTCTATCACACAGTGGCCCCACCAGATGCCTCAGGGAGCACAAGACAACAAGTTACTTGTTTCCTGTCGCCACTCCCTTGCACCTGGCACAAAGAAAACCTACTCCTACAACCACGAGGTTGGGAGGAGGAGAACAAGAGAAAGCAGGGATGATATGAAAAGCCACGGCCAGCCCGTGGTATTTTGGTGCCTGGCGTGCCTGAACCTTTACACTAATTACCATGCCAATGTGACTTCAAGACTGGTTTACTGTAACACGCTCTACAAAGGGCTGCCCTTGAAGACTGTTCGGAAGCTGCAGTTAGTGCAGAATGTGGCGGCCTGGGTAGTTGCTGGAGCTAGACGGTTTGATTCTGTTGAACCGCTGCTTCATTGACTGCATTGGCTGCCCATTCGTTTCCAGGCCCAATTAAGGTGCTGGTACTGGCCTTTAAAGCCATTCACAGTTTGGGTCCAGGTTATCTGAGGGACTGCTTCCCCCCCCCCCCCCCATACATTCTGGCCTGCCCTCTTAGATCATCTGAGGGGGCTTTCCAACAAGTGCCACCTCTGTCCCAAGTTAGACGGCTAGCAGCAGAAGAGTGAGTCTTCTTTATAGTGGCACCACAATTATGGAACTCCCTACCAGGGGAATTAAGAACTTCCCCTTCCCTGATGGCTTTTCCACGAGGGCTCAAAACATTTTTGTTTCATCTAGTGTTTGATGGGTGATTGTCTGTCTGTCTGTCTGTCTGTCTGTCTGTCTGTCTCTGTGTTGTTATCTGTGCCTCTGTGATAGTGTTTTGGTTCGGCTGCCTCTCTCTGTACCAAATAGTTGCCCCCAATGGTTTCATTGTTAATAATTTTATTGTTTACATACATTGTACATTTATTATGGAACTTTGTACACCGCCTTGGGCATGAGCTTCGGCATGGGAAAGGCCGGATATAAATTCCTTAAATAAATTGCATACTTATTTGAGCACTGTTGTAGCATACTGCCTAAAGAGCCACTAATCATGAACTTCCTGGTTTGGTCTCACTTGTTCTCAGAAAAGCCACCCCCTCTCAGTCCCCATCTGCAATATAGGTAGAACAACACTTGCATTGCAAGTTTCAATAGGTAATGTGTGTGAAGTCCTTTGAATGTTCAAAAGTGCTGTATAAATACTAATTGCTATTGTTTGCTGGTGCAACAATAGTATTGGAACCATAACAGCCTTTTGCAGAGTTCACATATAGCAGTTGCAGTTCTCTCTCTCTCTCTCTCTCTCTCTCTCTACACTTTTCCCCTCCCACACACTTCCATTCAGTATATCACTTGAAACTCTTGGGTATAGGGTAGAACTTGGCAGATGCAGATATGCTGCACTAATGTAATTGGAATGCCTAACTAAAAGAGCTGAAAGGTCCTGTGGTATGTAGACAAACATTGCTCTTAAAAATATCACTTTTGTCTAGGATACATCCTCATTCATATTTTCTAAATGTTGATGGTGCTATTTATTAAGATAAGATTTTCCAACACCCAGACGTTTACACCAGAAGTTTACGAATAGCATACACAAGGTATGTTGGTTTTCCCAGAAACAGGCTGAGCTCATAGGATATGTTTATAAATCTAATTTCTGGAATTATAACTCCTTGAGGAAACACATTTGTGGAAAAGGGATTGGCTTCTTTGACACAGTGTCAGTGGTGGAGGCTTGTCAGTGAGTGTAGTAGCCACCTTTAAGCAAGATTAGTAGGTGTATAGGTAGCTAGTGGAAGAGTTAATTCACTGTATTAACATACAGTGAATGAAGCAAGTTCAGAACTTGTACATATTAATAAAGTCCAATGGCACATGGAAGTATGTGATGTTTAAAACTGGTCAGAAAAGGAATGCTTTTTTTCAAAAATGTGTGTAGAAATTCTTATCAAACTAAAGCTTAGTTTGCAACATTGTCTAAGTCAGGCAAATGGGATACCAGTAGCCATAGTATGAGGTGGTTTTCAGTCCATAATTTGAAGGCAGCAGACTGTGGTTAGTGCTAGCCATAGTTATCCCAGTTTGGATGTCAGTGCAAATTAGATCTGAATGGGGGAAGGAGAACATGAGCTCAAGAAGGTGAGGCAGTTCCAATTGAACAAAACAGATTAGTAGCACAATTCTATCCAATTTACACCACCGGTGTAACCAGCAGGGCAGGGCAGGAGACTTTGGAGTGGAGGGGAGTTTTAAATCCCCTTTGGATCCCCCTTTGGAGGGGATTTGAATCTCCTTTCCGTTCTGGGGCCTTGCTGCACTGCTAGTTACACCAGTGGTGTAAGTTGGATAGGATTGTGCTGTAGTGTGAAGTTATCTGAATTGAGTCGTGGTACGTTTGTGTGTCAGTTTTGTATGTTGAAGCGTTCATGTATTCTGGGTTTTCAGATAAACAATAATGATTGAACTTCAGCCCTTTTATCCTTTTATTTTATATGATGTGTATCAGACTAGTACTGTGGCTACTACTATGTGACCTCTTCTACACAGACTTGCTAGAATGAGTCTCTTGTTTCCTTATAGTAAGTCTACATTTCTTATATCTCATTATTATTTATTTACAGAGTACCATGCCAGTACATATGTGAGTACAGGACACAGCCAAAACATGCCCTACATACAGAGCAATTTATCAAATTATATGCAGTTACAGTTGACAGTCACCAATGCTTTCAAGTCCCCTTCGGTACAATAGTGTCTTCCAAAACCACCACAACTACCACTGGGCTGGTTGAGGCTATCACAGCCACTGGTTCAGATTGCATCTCTGTGCCCCAGTCTTCCTGTTGTAATTCTGCCTCAGGCGTCCAACCTCGCACAAACCCAACTTTAGTCCCCAAGGTCTTACACACAGTTCCTTTATCTCCTGCATGAAGGTAATACCTCAAACCAGGAACTATCAGTTGCAATGGGGTAAAAGCTCCCACAGGGCCCCCAAGACCAAACAGAGTCTTGGTATCAACAGGGCGATTAACTGGACAGTTTGAAGACCAGATCTTATGCTGCGCTAAAAGAAAGAGCCTGGGGGGTCACGGGGCGGGGGCCCCCTCGGAAAACAGCTGGGGCGGGGGCCCCCTCGGAAAACAGCTGAGAGGGTGTTTGCCCCTATCTGCAGTTTTCACGTATCTGTGGGGGGGGGGCTGGAACGTGTCTCTCGCAGATACGGGGGCCCTGCTGTATATATACAGCTGTTATATGTGGTCTACTATCATAAGTGTGAACAGCCAAGAGAAATATGTCAAATATTTTATTTGTACTTGTCAAAATGGTATGGAGAGAAAATTGTTCTGGAAAAGAGAGCAGCATAACTTTTCCGTGGAAGACAAAATAGCATCCCAAAGATAGTTATAGGAGTGCGACTTTGTTCAGATAATGTGTCCAGCATATACAGAACGTGCAGGTGTTGGTAGTTTGTAAGAAAGTTTGTGTGTATGTTTTAAGAGACCTACTTGGCACTGATACTCCCACTTATGTATTCAAAAAATCAAATAGTAGCATCTTAGAGTCATGTTGCATGCTGAAGTAATACATTAACAGCACAATCCTGTGTAGAAATCCGCTGACGGAGCGATGGCTCTGCCGGCACCGGGTGTCGTAAATATGCCACAAGGTACATTTTTGACACCCGGTCAGTAAGCGGCGCCAGTGGAGAGGTTGGCGCTGCTCACTCTCCACCAGACCAGGAACTGCACCTGTTGGGGAAGGTACGTTATATGCCAGTCATGGCGGGGGGAGGGCGGAATGGGGTGTTCCAGGGGGGACTGGGTTGGCCAGCTGGGTCTGGGAGTAGGGAGGGATCATCAGTGGTGCGCTCTGCCAAATCCTATCCCCCTTCCCGGGCCTGTTACGCCTTACACAGACCTCCTGGATTTGCGCCGGCCATTTTGCTGGTGCATATCTGAGAAGGCCCATTGGGCTTGCTGGGGCTCTACCCAGGGAAAAGGGACAAATGTCCCTTTCCCCTGAGGAGCACTCCAGCTCCACCGACGTGGGCCTAATCTTGGCTAGGATGCAGCGACTGCCTTAGGTGCTCCCCCGCTGCATTCTAGACAGGATTGGGCTGTAAGTTGCATATATGATGCCCTGATGGATAATAAATATTACAACATAATTAATTTTGAACATACTTTGAAGGTATACAGGTTTTTGGAAAAACGTAAGCACACACCTACCCTCCTCCCCAATTATTTGTTATAAGAGATTTGATTTTGTAATTATTTGTGTACAGTCTTAACAAGTGCTCAAAAAAACTTCACATAAGGCAGTACTGTATAAAATTTTCTTATTACAGTAATATGTTCTCAGTAAAACAAGTCAGAACTGTTAAACTTGCATTACTGATTTATTTATAATACCTCAGTTACAAAGGTTGGGATAGAAGCTTGCCAAAGTTAGCCAATGAGTTTATGGCTGAGTTGAGATTTGAATTAATACTTTTTTTATTCAGTTGATTACTCAGGCCTGTGGTGCTAGTTCTGTGATTTTCAACTTTCCTAGTAAAAAATAATGTTTTTGTAAGACAAAAAGAGACACTCTACTACAGGGGTTCTCAACCCCTTCCTGGCCAAGTACCACCTCCGGCGCCACTCTCCTGCTACGTACCACCAGAAGTGACTGGCAATGATGTCATTGCCAGTTACTTCCGGGTTTTCAGGTTTTTGGAGGCCAGAAAACACAGGTAGGAGACTCTGGGGGGCCCTTCTCAGTGTTCCCAAGAGGCTCATCCAAAAGCAGGAGTCTCTCAGGAGTGAAAACGTGGTGCTGAAAGTGCCATGTTGGAGCGGGGTTCCGGTGGTCCGGCAGTCCAAGTACCACCAGCAGTCGGCTGAAGTAGCCCTGGTGGTATTAGTACCCCTGGTTGAGAACCCCCGTTCTACTACAATAGTTTGTGAAGTCTTTCTTTGATCATTTTGCTGATTTATCAGCAGTTGATAAATCCTGTTCATCTTGCTAAGTGTCCAAATTTTTTTTGCACAAATTAGCATCTTAATACTTACAGCTGCACTATATTGTGCTCTGTCATGTCATTTCCATATTGCAGATGAGGTGGCCAAGAGACAACGACCTGCTAAGCCTTAAGGTCACCTACTGTGTTAACTAGCCAACCTGAACTAGACATTTCTCAGCTTGGCTCATACTTAGTTACTATGCTACATTTACAGTGACGCAATTAAGTCCAAAGCAAAAGTTTACTGTATCTGTTCCTAGGCGTTGGGAACTCACTCCAGCAAACAGTGCTTTCAGAATGATGCAAAATATTTATACTGTACTCTGTGGCAGTGATTTTCAACCTTTTTCATCTCATGGCACACTGATAAGGCGCTTAAATTGTCAAGGCTCACTATCCATTTTTAAGGACATACAGTTGGACCCCGCTATCCACAGGGGATCTGTTCTGGACCCCCACGGCAGCAGATAGCGAGGATCTGCGGATTCTGGGGTCCACGTGTAAAACGCTTAAAAAAGAGAGCTTTTAGAAGCAAACTACCATTTTCAAGCCTCTGCAGGGCTTTCTGGAAGCTTAGTGACCCACTTCCAGGTTGTGTGAATGCATCCTGGGGCAAGGGGAGAAGAGCCTTCGTGCAACCCGGAAGTGGGTCATTAAGCTTCCAGAAAGCCCTCCAGAGGCTTGAAAATGGCACGGTTTGCTTCTAAAAAGGTAAAAAAAATTATACATTTTTAACTTTTTTCTTTTTACACATGGACCCCGCTGGTCCGGGATCCGCAGTAAGACATCTTTGCGGGTCCTGAATCCACGGATAGAAAGGGTCCACTGTATTTTCTCATTTAAAAAAGCGAGTATTAAGATATAGAAATAACAAACAAAATGCATTAGCACAAGCTTACACAGAATAACGCATTCAATCTGAATAACAGCTGACTGAAGAATGACACAGGTTCTGCCCTCCCTCAAATTCCACCAATGGCCCTTCTAATAAATTACCTTCCCCCAAACTCCCGCGGCAAACCATATTCACAGTGGTTTCATATCGCTGCTGTATAGTTTTCAGTGGAAGTTTTTCTTACTGTAAATAGTGTGCAAGGGATGCATGAGTCGGATAGAACTGCAGCAGGGACAATGTGCTAAAGATCCTCTAACCCCCACCACAGTTTCCCTCCATTTTTCCCATCCAGCATTTGGTGTGTGTGCTTTTAAAAGGAAAAAACCTGTTCCAACTTCCAACACCCTCATAAAATGTGGAGTGGCACTTTGTGGTAGAATAGACTGGGACACCTTGGCTTGTGATGGGTTTTTGTCTTTCTCCTGATGGCACTGCAATTCTTGAAGAACTGCAGACCAGCTATCCAAACCTTCGTTCTACAAACATTTGTACCTTCTACAAAGCTGTGGAAGCATAACTTTGAATCGCAGTGTCTTAATCATGAGAAAAGAATATGTAAAGGCACAACAACATCTTTTTGTATACAACTTAAAGTTGTAATTGGATAAAAAATACTGTGGTATCCAGTAAAGCTTATGATGATGTGTGCAATTATTTTTGCCTGTTTACATGCTGGTGTGATGCAACAGATCTTGGCAGAAGAGTGTTTTCGTGCCATATGAACCTGTCTGTCTCTTAAGACTGGCAGGCAAAATTCTACTTCTCTTACTGAGACAGAAGTGTAGGAGGATGTTGTAAAGACTCTTCTGACTCCTCTTATGCAATTTCCAACTTCCCCCTCCCCTAGGTTTTCATGTTTTAGAAAGTAGTCCAAGATACTGGTATGTTTTTTTTGTCTTGAGCAGTACTAGAATCTGCTATATTTTATTAGTGCTCAACTCTAATTTTATTGCCAACCTGTGTACTTTGCTTATCTATATCATAAGGTTTTTATAGGAAGTTTAATCTCTCGGAAACAGAGAGAATGAGAATGTGTTGTGGTAAAAGGACTTTGCAAATCATTTCTAACCCTCCCCCCATACTCTTGTGGTTCAAATGAATTTTGTCAATAAATAAAATTCTGAGACTTTTTTTGTTCACCAGGGTTATACATCATTCTGGAATGATTGCATTTCCTCTGGGCTGCGTGGCTGCATGTTAATTGAGTTGGCACTGAGAGGGCGTCTTCAGCTGGAGGCATTTGGAATGAGGCGCAAAAGTCTGTTAACTAGAAAGGTAAGAAGAAAAGGGTAAAACCATCTTAGTTTTTAAACAGAATCCCATTCTCTAGAATTATCTGGAGGTTGAAGGTACCTTCAAGCAAAGTGTAAACCTGCGCACCCATTCATTGTTCGGAGTCTGAGAAAACCCTGGCATCTAATCAATATTCTAAGTTCTTTAAGCTGCATACAAACTATTAAACACATGGGTAGCCTCATAGAAGTGTTGTGCTGATGTAGTTTGCTGAATCCAAAGCCTAGTTTGAGGATGAATTGGTCTGTGTTGCTCTTTGTGGTTGATTTTTGTTGGCAATTGTGTGAAGGTACCTTGTTTTTTATGAGATCTTGTGGTGAAAAAGAAAATGCGTTGCTTTTACCACAGTTGTGTGGGCAGCTTGCCCTGTAAATATTATTATTTCCTCACCTGTTTGAAAAGCAAATTTGAAAAGTTTCCCCACCACCTCCCTGTTTAGAATTGAGCCCTTGTGTAAGCAGACAGTTATTGCTTATGTTTGGCTAGCTGCATGAAATTACGATTAGCTTGCAACGGATCTTTTTTTCCTCCCATAAAGCTTCAAAAATTCCTTGGTTTGCCAGAATCGGAAGAATGTTCTTTGAAGCCCCAAGGCTACAATAGTTTACATGATTTTTTTCTAGAATTTGTACTTGAGTACTTTTAAGGAAGGGCCTAAAATATGCATTTTAAAGAAAATTAAGCTGAATAAGCTCACCTTATGGATTAAAGTGTATTTTTAGAAGAGGTTCCAACTGGATAGAACCTGCGCTCACAATGTCATCTGAGGTCCATGTGTTGGGTGTAATGTTTGTTGGAGCTACACACATGGATTCCGTCTTAAGTAGGTTTGATATATATGATCATTCCCTAGAGATGTTCAAAGATTAACGATCACATGGATTGAACCTGTTCTCTTTGTATTCCATGCATGTAGCTTCCGTGCAAATATTATATCCAGTGTGTCGATTTTAATAAGACATGTACACCCAGCGAACAGTTGTGATTCCGTGCTTCCACTGCATGTAGGCTCTGGCCTGATGGAGTTTTGCCTGAGCCACCTCTTAGATGTTTTGTTCTTCTGATGCAGTTTCAGTGGTAAGGATATTTTTCACAATTCTTACAGCCAGATCATTCACTAAACAGAGGTTATCCTAGCTTTAAGCACAGCATTTACTTTAGAACAGAACTGGGCAGACCTGAGGCTTGTGGGTTTTACTTTTTTTTTACTAGCCACAAGCTGGCAGATCAGGGGGTGCAGCTTTTAAAAAAAAAACACTACATATGTTAGCTGTTTTCTGTTGCATGTGCTTACGCCTGCTACCAAGTAAAGTGGGCCCTCTTTATCTGCGTATTGGCCATTTGCGGATGGCCACCTGTGGAGGGAGGAATCCCACTGGGGGGCAGGCGCGGCACCATGTTACCTTTTTGAAGAGCCGCATGTGCCCACAGCCCGCTTCTTCTGTCCGGCGCCGCATTCTAAGGTTGTAAGAGGCCTGTAAAAAGAAAAAAACACAACAAGAAGCAACTTCCAGTTGCGTGCGCAACCGGAAGTCGCTTCTGGTCCTTTTTAATTTTCTTTTTACAGGCCTCTTACAACCTTAGAATGCGGCGCAGGACGGAAGAAGCGGGCTGTGGGCCCACGCGGCTCTTCAAAAAGGTAGGAGGTGCCCCCCACCCCCGCTCGACCGCGGACTTAAGTATCCGCGATTTTTTGGCATCCACGAGAGTTTCGGGAACGGAACTCTGGCGGATACCAAGGGCCAACTGTAGTACCATCCATGCATGACATCAGAACACTTGATCAGTGGAACACAGTTCAGACCACAGCTATGTCACATTTGTTTACAAATAAAAAACTAAAAGTGCATGCAGACCAATTAAGCAAGAAGGGTTGCTGGTCTACTTTTTTGTTCTGCCTACTCCAGATCTAAAATTGCCATTTCTCATATCTTATGAAGATTTTAATTTGAAATCAAACTTGTTTGTTTTGTTAGAATAAAATATAAATGTACTTTCCTCATACTTTAATAACTTTGCAATGAAATCGGTCACAATGTAGAGAAAGTTATTTGCTAAGGAAGTGGTATACAGTCAGTTCTCGTTATCCACTAGGGTTAGGTTCCTGGAAAACCTAGTGGATACCAAATTAGTGGATATCAAATCATTGAGCCTATGGGGAAAAATGGGGTTGAGTTCCAGGGGACCCTCTCTGCCATACACTATATGATCTTTGTGAACCTGAATCTTACCTTGAAGTCTATGGGCTGGGTGATAGCAGTGGCAGCATTCAGTATACCACAATTGCTCTTCGTTATTGAACAATTCCTAACTCTAGCAAATTATTATTCCTTCCTAACAACATTATGCAAATATAAAAGGTATTGTACAGTATCCTGAAAGTCCAGAGGAGAGCACAAACAGTTCCCATTGTGTTGCAAATGGAATTCAACAGAGAACACACACACATAGCAACTCCAGAAGAGAGAAATTACCTTTTACAGTAAACGCAGCAAGGCAGGGAAATTTGCTCCCAGAGCAATGTGGAGACCCATGGAAAAAAAGAGGAGTACACACCTGTGAGAACAATAGCTCCGAGAAGATCGCAGATAGTGAGAACAGACTGCAGATACGGAGAGAGAGGTGGCAATTCTGTCCCATGCAGATTAGCGAATTTGCATATAAAGAGAACTGACTGTATTATACTTTTTAAAAAGCTTCAACCATTGAATATTGACATTATGTTTGTGCTTGTTAGTGGAACTACTCCTGCATTGCAGCACAGTGCATGCTAGCAGATCCTTATGGCTAAACTTGGATTATTTTAAATACAAATTAGGCGGTACTCCTTTTGACATGTTCAACAAATGTGCTTCAGATTTATTAAAACTGATATTATATGAGTATGTGTTAAACATCAGTTCTTTCATGGTAAAAAAGCATTTACTTCACTGAATTCACCCAATTTTTATACCATGTATTCCTGTTTTTGGTGCACATACCCTCATGCTGAAATTGAGAACAGTTAATGTACGGGGGGGCGTATCCGTGGGGGGATATGTTCCAGGCCCCCTCGTGGCAGTGTCCGCTTCCTGTTAACATTCGGAGCGTCTCTAGCACGAAGGCTCCTTGCTAGAATCATTCTGGCTCTGCATTCTCTGCTGCTTATAGCGTTCTGTTTATAGCGTTCTGTTTAAGCAAGACCCACGCTGGCTTGGGGCCAGCACTAAAGAACGGTAAGGGGTGCGGATCTGTGGACAGGTAAATCCGCGGATACCAGGTGGGGGCTGTATAATATTTCCTGGAGTTTGTGAAGAACTTACTAAATGTTCCTCAGCAAGGCCTTGCAGCCAGATACTAATTAGAAATGCTGACGCCTGAAGGTGTGAAATCACAGGTCTAATGAGAGAATTAACTATTCTCTCTCTCTCTCTCTCTCTCTCTAGATCAGAGCTTCTGTTTAGTTGCAAACATACACAGATTTATTTAACTATTAAAGGATGTGTTCTTCCTTTTTACGCACACACGTTTAATATGGTTTTCAGTGAAAGGATTGCCTCAATGAAGTGTCTTCCAGAGGGGTAGCTGAGTTACAGCGCAATCCGTCTTAACTTTTGTGCCGATGTAACCAGCGGCGCAGCGAGAATGGGAGGCCCCAGAACGGAAAAGGGATTCAAATCCCCTTTGAATTCCTCTTTTGGAGGGGATTTGAATCCCTTTTCCATTCTGGGGCCTCCCATTCTCGCTGCGCCGCTGGTTAAACCGGCACAAAAGTTAAGTCGAATTGCTCTGTAAGTCTTGTGCCAGAAGAACAAAATTATTAGAGATTTCCAGCAAGCATTTCTAATGTCCTTTAGCTCCTCCTCTTCCTTGCATGCTCAGTCTTGCTTGCCTTTTAAAAATGTCCCTTTCCAGCTATTGTTCCATTTCCTCCTTTCCATTCAACTCTACTTTTCATTAGTGTGTAAACAGTATGCGTAAGTTACACTGTGTGTAAACTGCTATCTGTCCTTGGTCTCTTCTGGTAAGAGTGTTCTGTGCATTGAACAGAATGCTGGACCAGAAGATCCAGAGGTGTCTTCTGGCCTTATCTTGGCTGTCGCTTTTCTTGACATGTCTGTCGGCTTTGACACTGTCAGTAATAACTACCATTTTCTCAAACATTCTCTTCTCCTGGAGTCCTCAGTGATAATCTAATGATCTAGTCTTAGTTGTTTTAGCCTTAAGCATTTACCTGAATTCACAAAAGTGAATCTTCAGTTCTGATCTGTCAAGCCCTGATGTCTGTCCCTTTGGCAATTCCCCCTCTCTCTTATGATATGTCAAACTGAACACGGAAAGGACATCCATGTGCCGTTATTGGTATTGAAGATGCTGATCTTCTCTCTTGTGTACCACGCACAGAACAAATTTGGCCTTTAGCCATGGCGGCATAGGCAGGATCATCCACTCTTTCCTTTCGTATCCTTTCTATATCCAAACAGTTGCCAGCTTCTGTTTCTATCCATCCCTTCCACATACTTTGTACCTACTGCTAATATTGTTCTCCCTGCTGTGCTCCTCTGTCTTCGAAACTTTTAGAAATCTAATTATGGACTTCTTTCTTTGGGGTAATTTAGAATTCATCTACAAGAATCTTGTTTCATTTTCCATAGTTCTGACCTTGCTGCCTCTCTCCTCAAGTCTCTGCTGGTTCTGTTGGCCTCCACAGTTTCTTAACCTCTCTGTATTTGTTCTGCAATTATTTGGAAAGAATTTGAGCTCGTCATTTGTGCAGATCTGTCCTCTATGTTGATGCCCTCTATGGGGTGATTTTAAGATATACCGTATTTCTTCGAGTTTAAGGCGCCATCGATTCTAAGGCGCATCTTAATTTCAGGAACACTGGCAGAAAAACCCCAAAAACCATTGATTGCAAGACGCACCTCCTTCCTGCTCAGCGCCAACTCTCCCCAGCTTGCCTGCCACGGCGACCCGATTTTTACCACACCATTTTGCCCCCTCTGCTCAGTGGCGAGCTCTCTTCCTGAACCTGAGAGCTCGCCCCAGCATGCCCCGCGCTGCAGCTGACGAGCTCCTCACTGCCTTTGAGCCTTTGCGATCCGCCAGAAAATGCAATTTCCTTACTTACTGGGGCTTGGGGGAGCTTCAGGGAAGCCTGCGCGACCCTCTGCAGGCCTCCCCGATCTTCAGTTTGGTGAGAAACAGCGATTTTTGGCCATTTCTGGTTTTTGCGAAAACCGGAAATGGCCGAAAATAGCTGTTTTTCACTGAACTGAAGATCGAGGAGGCCTGCAGAGGGTCACGCAGGCCTCCCTGAAGCTCCCCCAAGCCCCGGTAAGTAAGGAAACTGCATTTTGGGGTGCTTTTTTGGAGACCTTCGATTCTAAGATGCACCCCATTTTTGGAAACGCTTAATTGGGAAAAAACATGCGTCTTAGAATCGAAGAAATACGGAGAATCGAAGTAATAGGAAGTTGCCATACTATTCATTTAGAGTGTTCCCCATAAAAGTACTGTTTGCCTGTCCTAGTAAATGAATACGGCTGCGAACATAACTGTAGGAGTTGGTTCAGGACTACTTCTTTCTGGTTAGCAAACAGGTTGGTGCTTTAACTCCCCATGGTTTGTCCTGTTCTCTTAATTGTGCATTTTAATTGCGCATGCACTCCCACACCTTTGGATCCAAGCCTAAATCTAAAAAAGTTTCCACACAGTTGGAAAATGGTTTGTGATATGGCAAGAGGAACTGCCAGTCATAGATTCTACTGGACGTGCCCAAGCAGTTCTTTGGATCTAAGTCATAGTCATCAGTCTAGAAAAAAGGCGCTTGAGGGAGGGCATGATCGAGACGTATAAAATTATGCACGGGATGGAGAGAGTGGATAGAGGGAAGTTCTTCTCCCTCTCGCACAACACCAGAACCAGGGGACATGCACTAAAATTGAGTGGAGAGAGAGTTATAATGGATGAAAGAAAATATTTCTTCACCCAGCATGGAATTCATCTGTGGAACTCCTTGCCACAGGATGTGGTGATGACACCTGGCCTAGATGCCTTTTAAATGGGGTTTAGATAGATTCATGGAGGAAAAGATCATCACAGGTTACAAGC
Organism: Plestiodon gilberti rubricaudatus; assembly: GCA_026170595.1. Lineage (NCBI taxonomy): Eukaryota > Metazoa > Chordata > Lepidosauria > Squamata > Scincidae > Plestiodon > Plestiodon gilberti. The sequence goes on along the minus strand of JANXHW010000002.1, from coordinate 16,195,706 downwards.
CATAAGCAACCTCCTGGCTTTAGAAGTTGGTTTTCTCTGTGTCAGGTGCAAGGGAGTGACAACAGGAAACAGGTTATCTTGTTAGCTGTCTGCTCTCGGAGGCATCTGGTGGGGCCACTGTGAGATACAGGAAGCTGGACTAGATGGGCCTTTGGCCTGATCCAACAAGGCTCTTCTTATGTTCTTAACATTATTTTGGTGTGATGACTTTAATTGATGCCAGTGTAACCTACAGAACGGTTTGTGCAATGTGTTTAATCAAAACACTGGTAGAAACTGCAGAACTAAAGATACAAGTGTATAGACTCTTGTGTGGTTGATAGCTGCTTTGATCAGAAAGTAGACATGCACAGCGCAATCCTAGTGCTGTGTCAGGCGGCGGAACGAGTGTTCCGTCGCCCTAAGCCATCAAGAAAGTGCCGTAAAGCACTTTCGTGATGACTCATGAGCAGGGAAGGCCGACGCAAGGCCGACCTTTCCTGCTCCGCCGCCCGGACTGTCTCCCACCCGCCGCCAGCGGAGCGGGGGGTGTTTTGGCAGCAAACGGAGGGGGCTGATAGGCCCAGCCAATCAGGGAGGGGGCAGGGGATCGCTTCAGCCGTATCCTGTCCCCTGCCGATCGGCTGAGCCATTACACAGCCTCCTCCGACTTACGCCAGCAAAATAGCTGGCAGAATTCTGAGGAGGCCAATTGGCCCCAGCTGCAGTCACGCCCAGGGAAGGGGATGAATGTCCCCTTCCCCAAGTAGACTTTCTGCCGAGGGCTGCCTGCCCACGGCGAAGATCAGGATCCGGCGGGTGGCCTGGGCTGCCCATCTGATCCTTACATTAGGATTGGGCTGCCCATCTGGTTTTGACAGACATAAGTGATTGGGTGTTGAAATGTCACTGATCCAAGAAGAGGCTGTATTTCTGCATTGTAAAAAGAAGCATCGTTATATAGTGATGCAGGGAGTACCCTTCTCATTTTACTGCCCTTGGTGCTTAAGAAAACAAAAGCAAACTTTTGAGAAGCCAGTGTGAACTCTTATATTTCTCATCAGGTGATCTGCAAATCAGATGCTCCTACGGGGGATGTTCTACTTGACGAAGCTCTGAAGCACATTAAGGAGACGCAGCCTCCTGAAACGGTGCAGAACTGGATAGAGCTGCTTAGCGGTAAGAGACATTGATTGAAAAGTAACTTTTGTAAATGCTTAGTGTATATATTGGGGGTTGCCCATTCATCAGCGGGTTTTAAAGAGTGAGATTTCAAGCATTGGGCTTTCTGTTCCTACCATATGATGTTGACTGGTTAGATTATGTACAGTGACTGGATGCTAGTATGAAGGGTAACTTACAAAACAAAATGGTGATCAGTTGAGTAAAGTTGGGGGGAGGTAATGGTGGGATTTTGGTCACTTCCCACACTTCCACCAAACATGAGCTGCGATCTGTGGATCTGGGTCTGATTTTTTTAATTTTTATATCTAGGTTTTTTGGTCAAATTTTGGGGACTGTCAGTGCTTGCTCTTGATGTTCTTTGCTTGCAATTTGGAATAGCTGTATTCTTCACTCGTGTCAGCCCACTATTCTCTCTTCTGGGCTCCACTAATTCCTCATTCTTGTGGAGCCAATCCTCTGATCCTTCTGTACTCTTGTTAATTCTGCCCTTTCAATCTCTGTGCTTTTGCATGCCTTCTGACTAACTGTCCAGAGATCGGCGTACAAACCTGGCATTTCCTATTTTTAGGAAGAGGGGATGCAGAAAGGGGTGACATTCAGGAAGGGAGGATGCAGAAAGGGGTACTTCCATATTCAGGGATATCGTAGTGCAATTCAGCAAAACAAATATGTGTATATATACTCTGTGTGGTCTGTCGGTGTGACAGAGAGACTTAAATGTTAAGCACCCACTATTGTGCTCACTTTGGGAGAATGAGTAATTGGCAGTTACCTGGGACTACCTTCTTCACCTATGGCCAAGCCAAATTTTTGATGTAAAAAGCCCTGAACAGTGCAGCTAACCCTTGGCTTTGTCATGCAGTGTTCTGAACACCTGTTTGAAATGTGGTTCCACAAACATGAAAATGAGCGAACTCAGGAAGATAGTGGAGGACAGGAAGGCCTGGCGGGATATGGTTCATGGGATCACGAAGGGTCGGACACGACTTAACGACTGAACAACAACAAAGATAACTGAAATGGATATTAAGAAGATTTGCTACTTTTGCCCAAGGGGAATAGGTAGTGTCATTTTACTCAGGCCCAGGCCTACATGGAAATGGGCATTTCCCATGGAATAACTGTACTTTTGGATGCAAAACCCATGTGGGTTCCCTTCGGTCCTGTGAGTTTTTTTCCATGGAATATCCTAGTACTTTTTCTCTCTTTCACCTCTTAATCCATGGGCTTGGATCACTGAATGTATGGTTGCAAACCTCGTGATTTTTCGATATCTGTGAGTTTTCAGTCCTTGGAGAGGATGAGACGGCACCCTAGACTGGCTCCCGTTGGAGCCCTTCTTTGCTTCAGCTCACCCCCTCCTTGTGTTCAGCTTTTAAAGGGCAGACTCTCCCCCTAGCTTGCTCTCATCAGTGCTTCGATCCTCTTCCTGCTGGAGAGCAAAGGGGAGAGGTGCCATCTGTTTGTGTTACCCTATGCATACCTACTCGGATGCAAGTCCCATCGTATTCAATTGAGCTTGCTCCCTAGAAAATGCGTATAGGTTGAAGCCCAAGTCATGGGGAAAGAGGGTTTCAGTTTTCCTTGCAAACTACTTCTTGTTTCTCCACTAGCTCTCGCTTTGTTTCTCCTCCCAGTAGACCCACCCAGATCTCTTTATGTATTGCGGGTGGGTGGGTGTGCATGTGTGTATACAGTATGTGTATGCACAGGAGTGGAGTGCATATAGCTGCGGCTCAGTGCTGTGATCTTCTCGCTCCCTCTGTTATAAAGGGAATGGATGGAGACATCCCCTCTTCCCTGCCTGATAGCCCAACCAGACTCTCAGAGCAAGAGAGAGGAGCTGCACATTTTCCTACCCAGGCAGGAAAAGGAACTTTTTGACACAGTCTTATGCATGCCTATACAAAAGTAAGTTCCATAGTAGGGTTTATTCCCGGGAAAATGTGTATAGGTGTGTGTATACACATAATTGTGTTTGGAATTGAGATCTGTTTGTTTTTCTTAGTGAGGGGTTAAGAATAGCTGAAACCATAATTCAGTTTAAAAACAAAGGCTTTCGGGTTTTCCGGCCATGGTGATTTTAGTAAAGATGGTATTTTGTCCAACATTTCGTCCACCAACGTGGCAGACATCATCAAGGGAAAAATGCGGATTTTTTTCCCCCTCATCATTTTTTTCATTCTCTGCATTTTTCCCCCTGATGATGTCTGCCACATTGGTGGACAAAATGTTGGACAAAATACCATCTTTATTAAAATCACCATGGCCGGAAAACCTAGAAGCCTTTGTTTTTACTGAAAACGATGGCCATGAAAGCCTGAGAATCTTTGCATAATTCAGTTTATTCACTACCCCTATTCGTTTTTGTAATTTGTGGGGATATTCCACTATCGGGAGGCAGGGAAGATACACAGATTTAAATCACATATGAAAGCCAGGAGCTAGTGAGTGAGGGAGCTGGTCCCCTATAGCTTCATCAGAAGTTAAAAACAACATTTTTACTGGCAACGTTTAAAGGAGAACATTGTTGAGGCTCATCTGGCACAGGAGTACCATCTTCCTACATCCCACCCCATTCCTTGTTCACTTTATAATTGGTGGCAGGAGGGGTGGCTTACCTTGAAGCACAGCAGAGCGGTAGGTCTCTTTCTTTACTGTGCAGTTTTTCTTCTCCAAACAGGAAGAAAGGTGAAGGAGCTTATGGGAGTTGTAGGCTTTGTGAGGAGTATTTCCATAGTAGCAGCCCTCACAAATGGCTCCTTCTGTACTGTCTTGCTGGGTCAGCTGGATAGCGCCCCAGCATGCTCTGTACCCAACAGGAAGAAAGGTGAAGGAGCTGTAGGCTTTGTGAAGAGCACTTCCATAGCAGCAGCCCTCACAAAGACTACAACTCTCATAAGCTCCTTCACTTTTTTCTTCCCATTTGGAGAAGAAAGAAAAATAGCTTCTTGTGCCGAGGCAGCTCCTCTGGGTTTGCGACCCACCAGAAATCGGCTGGGGACCCACTAGTGGGTCATGACTCTCGGTTTGGGAAGCATGATTACACATGTACTTGCCTGTTTCTGCTTCATTGGAGAGTGGAGGAGAATAAACAAGAAATGATAAAATGCTTAAAAAATGATAAAAAAATACTGTATATAATATTGTTTGTGTAGGAATTAGGGGCACAGGTATTCTCTAGGCAGGGAACTTGAGCCCTAATGCTGACTACTAGAAACCACACACAGCTCCCTCGTGATTTCTAAGGCACCCTAGTAGACTCCACCCATTTCCAAATGTTTTTTTCTGTTTCTACTGCGTTAAAATATGCAATTTCTTGGTGGTTGAGTTCTGTACCATATTTTCACACAGTGGATATTTCATGGATTCCACAATAGTAGATCTGCACAATCTTTCTGTGATACAAAAAAGTCCAAACCGTAACTCTGTTTCTGCAGATAGAAATGGCACTCAGGTTCTTAGGTAAGATGCGGTTCTTACTGAAACCATAAATCTGTTTCAGATCACTTCAGGCTGCAGATGGTGGCTGACATGGTTGAATGCTTCTCCATAGGAAACAGTTCTCGACATGTAGAAAACTAGCACGTTGGGAAGAAGGCGTGCCTAAGACCTTGTCGGTGTTCTCTGCGTGGGAGCACTTTTGTGTGGAGGCAGAGTCAATCATCCAAGTCCCCGCTTTTGCAAACTGAAGTGGTCGAGCCCAGACTCTGGTTTACTACCTTCGCCTTTCCCTTTACTGGCACGTTGTTCCTTCCAAGCATGTGTTGTAGACCTGGTGCAGAGAAGGTTGGCAGCATTTTCTGCTCCTTCCCTTTTCAGAGCGCATCTGTTGCCTGACCCAGCTTGACCCTGTTGAGCCAGCATTCTCAACAACCTAAGGGTGGGGTTGATATTTGCAGTAGAGGAATAGCACTTTCTTCATGACAGCCTTCCTGATGCTTTTGTGGGGCTTTGGTTAAACATATTGTCCACAAACAAAGCAATATGATATTTGATAAAATATACTGATATCTAAAAGCATAAACTTATTACATGAAGGTGCACTGCAAAATATATCTGCAAGTCTCAAAGAGCTGGTATTTTAGAACCAGTAAAACTGTAGTCTGAATTGCTTGCTTGAAGTTATTTGTAGTGAGGAGATTTGGTCACTGGGTGTCGCCAAACTACTGAAGAAGGGTCACACTGATCAGAACAATTTGGTCACTGTGCCTTTGCTGTTGCAAAAAATTGTCCATTGCTTCTTAGCATTGTTTCACAGGGCCTTAGGTGTAAGTCTGACATCTAACAGCTTCCAGCATATGATGAGGTACTTTATATTTTTTTAAGTAATTTGCCTGGAAATTTAACTATGCAGTTTTTTCCAAGGTATGTTTTTCAGAATGTGTAGGTCAATGGTTCTCAAACCTTTTAGCACCAAGACCCACTTTTTAAAATGACACTCTATCGGGACCCACCTAGCTTTACGAGACACTCAAAACATTTATCTCCCTATATTTACACAAGCTTGCAAACTACAAGAGCTCAGCTGTTTGCAGGGTAATTAGCAGCTATCTTGCAAACTGCAGGAGCTCAGCTCTTTGGAGTGCAATTAGCAGCTATCTGATTTTTGAATAGCCTCAGGACTTGTGGCAATTACTTATCTTATTTTTCCAGCACCTGGGACCCACCAGAAATCAGGTTGCAACCCACCAAGTGGGTCCCGACCCACAGTTTGAGAAATGCTGGTGTAGGTAATCTCCCTGTAGGAGGGAAGCATTAAAAATAAGCTTACAGTTTAATGAGTAGATTCTGTTTCCCTTTCTACAGTGCTCCAAATAAGACAGACCTCATCTTTTTTCTTAGAATCTAGCAAGTACACTGAACAAGAAGAACTTGCTGCTTTGCTGGTTGGTCTTGGATGAAAGGCTATGTTTAATTGGCACCTGTCTGGCACACCATTCTCCTTCATCCTACTACAAAGCTTGCATAGAATGCTAGGACAAGACTATAAGTAGTAGCCTTAATTTCCTTCTACCTTATTTTGTCCACTATAAGCACAGCTCTTTGTAGTATGGATGTGATACAAACTGACTGTACCATTTTGAAAGTTTTTCTCAAGATTTGGAAAGGGACGAACTTCTCATGTTGCTCAAACCATAATGCAACAATTGCATTTCACCACACCCACCAGGATATGTTTGAGTTTTGTCTTGGGGAGAAGTTCAGGAAAGTCCTTCAAGCATGCACCTCTTTAACCAAAGGATTATTGGGAACCTGCTCTACCTAGAGCACACCTGCACAACAAACAGCCTGCGGGCCACATGTGACCTGCCAAAGGATTTCAGGCGACCCGCCCAGTTTCCATCCTGGGCAGTATCCCGGACGGCCCCATTGTTTCCGGGCGGTCCCACCCTCCCAGGCGGTCCAGAAACCAGGACTATCCCGGATCTTTTGTTTGACCTCGGCGCTCTCTTCGTCCTGACCTGGGAGCCACACAGGCGCACAACGCAGTTGCAAGCTTCAGAATCGTCTGAGCCAGGACTCTTAGGATTCCGAAGGCTCCAGCCGCCTTGTGCGTTGGCCGCGAGTCTCTATATGAGGCAGCGTTTTACCGCGCGAGGATGCTGTGCATTCAGTCCTGGCTTCCAGACTGAGATGAAGAGAGGCGAGCAGCAGCAAGTTCGCGGCAGAGCGGGCACAGCCAGGGGACCAGGGAGGGACCAGGGAGGGTAGCGCGATTGGCAGCAGGCTGGCTTCCATCATCACCAGATCCCATCAACTAGGTGCAAGGCACTCTGCACGTGCTCAGAGGTGCCCAGTGCTAAACAGAAAAATCAATAACTAATATAAACATGTAAGTAAATATCTTTATTTATTAATATGTTGCTTTCCCAGAGATTTTCTGGCTCATGGACACTTCCCCTGTGATGTCACTTCTGGCGGAAGTGACACCATGGTTCCTTGACACGGCCCCCATGACACCTATCTGTAAGAAGTTTAGTCTATTAATTTTGGCCCCTACCTACTGCCAACTTGGTAGGGGCCGACCTGGCCTAGAGCATCTTTCTGCAAATCCATTTCCTCTCAACCCACAGGTGTATGCATTAACTCATGTTGCGTATATATAAAAAAGGTAAAGGTGACCCCTGACAATTAAGTCCAGTCGTGTCCGACTCTAGGGTGTGGTGCTCATTCCCATTTCAAAGCCGAAGAGCCAGCGTTGTCCGAAGATGCCTCCGTGGTCTTCTTGTGGCTGGCATGACTCTCCTTGCCGCAGCACATAGCATGTGGCTGGCACACGGAGCGCTGTTTACCTTCTCGCAAGTGGTACCTATTTATCTACTCACATTAACATGCTTTGGAACTGCTAGGTTGGCAGGAGCTGGCCAAGCAACGAGAGCTCACCCCGTCACGGATTCAAACTGCCGACCTTTCGATCGACAGCTCATGGTTCAGCGGTTTAACCCACTGCGCCACCCGCTGGCCTCTGCGCCACCCGCTGGCGTAAAAATACCCTTGGGTAAAAATGCCTTAAATGAAGCTTTTCTCCTTCTCTTTGAAAGGTGACAGATACTGCATCTTTGCCTGTGTTAATGTCTGCTGTTTGTTTCTTTCTGATCAAAGTAACAACTAAAACATGGGCCCTTTTTTGTTCGCCTTTTTTCAGGTGAGACATGGAATCCATTAAAATTGCACTACCAGTTACGAAATGTACGTGAACGATTAGCCAAAAACCTAGTGGAAAAGGGGGTTTTGACTACAGAGAAACAGAACTTTCTCCTCTTTGACATGACCACACACCCTCTCACCAACAACAACATTAAGCAGCGCCTCATCAAGAAAGTTCAAGAAGCTGTTCTTGACAGATGGGTGAACGACCCCCACCGCATGGACAAGCGCTTGCTGGCTCTCATTTACTTAGCCCACGCGTCGGATGTCCTTGAGAACGCTTTTGCCCCCCTTTTGGATGAGCAGTACGATCTAGCCACAAAGAGGGTGCGGCAGCTCCTGGATTTAGACCCTGAAGTTGAATGTATGAAGGCCAACACAAACGAGGTTCTGTGGGCTGTCGTTGCAGCCTTCACAAAGTAACTACAGACTGCTCAAGTGTCTTTACCCTTTCATGTAAATCCGTTTCCTTTCGATTGACGATTTCCTGTTTTTTGTTTGTACTTCTCCTCCTAAGATGAAAATCAAATCTTGTTTCATGGGAATGGTAGGTGGTGTGTTCTTTGTGTGTGTGTGTGTGCGTGCGTGCGTGTCTCTGCTACAGAATTCTGCTGGTACAAGAGAGCTTCCAGTTCTTAAACATGTTTGACTGCCATATTGGCATTTTATTTTGTATCAGGTCTAAGTTACTTTATCTGGATTTGTATTGTACTCCCTTTCTTCCACTTGAATGGTTAACATGGAAAGTACCTCCCAAAAGAGAACCAAACTCGCAGTTTTCACTTTATTCAGGTGTGGTAATGTGCCTCAGCAGTGTTCTGTAGAGCATCTTGGGCCAAAATCACGAAGGCATCTAGAAATCACCAGAGTTAGTTATCTAGGAGTCCTTTGGAATGCGGTTTAACAGGCAGGGCTAATTTATTGGGGCTTCTGTGGGAATCTCACACAGAACGTTGAGTGGAGGTTGGTGTAACAGCAGGGCATAATAACTTGTGTCTGTTCTTCCTAGATATTCACTTAGAAGTACTCAAACAGTTCTAAAAATAGGAATATCTACAGACTGGCACAGTAAATATTTCAGCCATCCATGTGTTTTTGCTGTTCATGTAAATCTGTGTTGACTTTTTGTTTAACTCTGAATCCCAAGGCTAATATAGAATGGTCCAGTTGTTTCACAAGGCTGTTTTGGGATGGAATACATTCCAGTGTAGTGTGTACATAGTAAGAATTGTATATTAACAAACACACACGTTAGTAATTTTTAGTGAATCTTCAAATTGGAATCGGTGGTACATCTGATGCTCCATTACTTGCTTTCAGCCATTGCCTCCTGGTGGAAAGACTGAATTCCTACAAAGAGTGTGAGAGTGAGGAGACTGACTTCTTCTAGTGTGCCTGGAGTTTGTACTATTTAGGTACAATCTGCCTATGCATTGCCTTTATAGCATTTGTTGTATGATGGAGACCACTTTATCATTGTTTCTATTTTTTTTCTCCCTTGGAAGAGGCTGGTGACCAGTACAATTCTTGGATGTCATTTTCACTTTTGTTTGTACACAAGTTACTGTTGTTTCTCATGTCATTAATCTACTTAACACTTCAAAAAAAAATCAGTTGTCAATCTTAGCAGGTGTTGCATGTAAATTTGTTTAGCAGGTGATGACTACAGTTCAATCAATTAAGACTTCTGTAGTGGGAAGCTCTACTGTGTTTTAATTTTTATATACAATTATGCTGATTAGCACATTATTGTAAAATATATAAACTGGCTTTTTAAAGTTTATTACCTCTTTACTGTTGCTTGCTCTAGCTTCATTCACAATGTAAATATTATGCATTGAACAAATTAAAGATTGATTTTTTTCTTTTTCTTTCAGATAACAGAACACACTAATAGTGGGGCAAGTATCTAGAATATCTTGGTTAAACATTGAAGGCAAAAAAATACTAGATGGCATATAACTGTAGTTGGAATTTTAAAGGGAACCCCAGTCTGTATACTAGCTTTTTACCTACAGTAAATAAACTATGATCTTGAAAGTGCCTGAAACAGCGCAAGCTTGTAATTTTGTATTCCGAGTGCCTAATCCTAAAAAGCATAATCATTTGATTGAATTCATCAGTGACGATGTCAAAGCAAGCTGCAATCAATACACTTGGCGGCTAATACTCTCTCGTTTGGAAAGCGTAAGTTGTATGATACCCATGTCTGCTTGGATCAGATTTTTTTTACCAGTCCAGATTGGTAGAGGAAATGGAGGCGAAAGTTTTCATCTGAACAGTCTCAAAGTGTGAGAGTCACTTCATGTTAGCGTTCCTTTATTAGTGTTTTCTGTGAGGAAAACTGAGTTGCATGAAATACTGGCAATGAAACTGCTTGTATGGCTTAGGGGTACTACTTGTCTAGTGACACTTGGCAGACATGCTGTTCACCTTCTAAAACTTATCTTCATAACTGTGTGAGCCAGAAGCCTGCTGCTCTCTTTCCAATCTTAGGCACTTGAGAAAGAGAGCAGGTTTCATGCTAGAGACCAAATTCTGGAATTCATGTCAGCTGTGCAACTGGTTGTCTATGATGTCGTCAATAAAGCAAGTCTCTAAAGAAATCTAGTTCAGGTGAGAATGAATTATGAGTTGGTTACAGGAGTTTGCTTCTGGTAGTTTTTCAGACTCTTCAGCAGCATGGAGGAGAGTTCAGACATGTGTGACAAGTGCCTGGGATTGTAGTGATTGGCAACTTCTGCATGGCATTCTTCATTACATGGTCTTCTGAGTCCAGGAACTCAGCCAAGCTCTTTTAAAGTGTGTATTTCTCTCCCTTGTCAGAGCTTCGCAAATCAAGCGCTTGAAGACTTTGAAAGATGTGCCAAGGCGTAATGTCAGAGAAAAGTCACAACTGTATGTGTTGACAATATTATCCTTATCGAGACTGTCCGCAGACATGTTTCCCAGATAATATTGCAAAATGTGGGGCAGCAGAAAGCCCTGCCCTTGTCACGATTGCTAGAATAAGTGCCAATTCTTACATTCATTGCAAGCCTAGTGGTGAACGAAGTGCAAACAGCTGGGAAGTTTGCACATTTTCAGTAGTGGAAGATCATTTCACTATGATTAGATTAATGGCTCAAAGAATGATACCCTGCTATTGGATTCTCTTCCCCACCCCCCAATACTTTTGTTCTTCAGTTTTATTTTACTCTACTGCTTGAGAGAATGACAGCAATCAGAGTTGAAATGAACCATATGCCTACCAGGTCTCACCCCCTGCCTCTTGGCAAAAAACGTTCATGTGCAAAAAACGTTCACGTGCTCACTCCCCCACATGCAAACCTATGCAGTTTGTGCCATAATGGGAGTAGGTGCATCACACATGCTTGCAGGGCAGACGCTGTACTATGACTCATGCACAGGCTATAGGGAGAAGGCACTAGCTCTGTAATGCCCAATCTCGTATGCTACAAGATGACTGCTAGTGTTCCACAAACAACGAATTGGGCAATAAAAGGGTCCTATGAGCCCAGCGTTTTCACCCAAAGAGGTAGCTACCTACCTGCTGTGTGTCTGTATGACTTGCTGTTTTGGCCTTGTTGCTTTCCCATTTCCTGGCCATGGTTAACACTGCTGGATCTCTGAATTGGGTATGATTGGATCACACCCAGGCAGTGGAATTTACCTGTTTTCAGAGGAAGCACATCCAGAAAGTCTGCTCCTGTGGCAACACAGAGGAAATGGGCTGCTCTGGTGGATTGTGTTTGCAAGAGTAAACCCCAAGTAAACCTTTTGGGGGAGGGATAAGAACCAAGCGTGTCTCTAGTTTTTATTTGGAAAAAGTCTATCAAACGTCTAGGAAACACTGCATCAGCCAAAGGGAGTTCTTAACTGTGTCAGATTCTCAAATAGGGTGATCAACCAAACCCTGACACGTGGACCAAGCTCACCCACAATCTTACCCACAATCTTACTTTCTTGCTTTTATTGACGATCAGCCCCCCCCCTCCCAGGGATGGAGGGAATACCTAACTCTGAATACTCTGTCATTCCAATAGCATTTAGCTTGTAGTGATCTTTGTGTTCAAAGTATTTTATTATGGTAATAGCTGGGGACCACCTTACCTTTTAAAGATTGCCTATATGAACTTGTCCAATCCTTAAGATGATAGGCATTAGAGACCTGGCCATCTCTGGTCGTCTACATTGGAAATTTGATTGGTGGATAGCAAGGTCAGGTCTATTTTGGTAGTTCTAGAATTCCCCTTCCTAGAAAACTCTGAAGAGGTTCCCTCTTTCCCACTTTTAAGAAGGCTCTGGAAACCTTTGTTTAGACAGGCATTTTATTTATGATTTTTTTAAAATGCTATTTTAACAGCTTTTGTGCTTGTAGTACTACTGACTGTTTTCTTTTTACATGGATCTTTATTGTTACTAAATCTTTGCACTATTGTCTCTACACTATTTTGGTTGCATTTGCAGAAAAGTGGGGTAAAATTAACTAAAAGGGAATGTCAAACAATTCCCGTTTATTCGGGCTTTTTTATTTTTATTTTTATTTTTCACATTTTTATACTGCCCTTCCTCCAAGGAGCTCAGAGTGGTGTACATATTTCCTCCCCTCCTTTTTGTCCTCACAACAACCCTGTGAGGTAGGTGGGGCTGAGATACAGTGACTGGCCCAAGGTCACCCAGGAAGCTTCGTGGCTGAGCGGGGATTTGAACCTGGATCTTCCAGGTCTAAGTCCGACTCCCAAATTTGTTGTTGTTCAGTCGTTAAGTCGTGTCCGACCCTTCGTGATCCCATGAACCATATCCCACCAGGCCTTCCTGTCCTCCACTATCTTCCTGAGTTCGCTCATTTTCATGTTCGTTGCATCGGTGATGCTATCTAACCATCTCATCCTTTGCCTTCCCCTTCTCCTTTTGCCTTCAATCTTTCCCAGCATCAGAGTCTTCTCCAGAGAGTCCTCTCTTCGCATTAGGTGGCCAAAATATTTGAGCTTCAGCCTCAGTACCTGTCCTTCCAGGGAACAGTCAGGGTTGATTAAAATACTGTTGATAAAATAAGTAAAGATGAAAGACTCTTTTCTTTACGTCCGTTTCACCCTCAATCCATGTAGGGCATCATCAGAAGTTCCAGCTGTCCTTGCATGGCTGCTGGAACTTCTGATGATGCCCTACAGCCTACACGGATTGAGGGTGAAACGTACGTAAAGAAAAGAGATTTCTGTCTTATTTTATTAACACAGTATTTTAACCCAAATAAACGGAATTGTTTTATGTTATGAACTGTGAAATGCTTAACCAATGGATTAAAGGGGAATGGTAGGGCAAGTTTTTTTTAAAAAAAAATAATAATTAAAAAGCTGTTCCAGTTCATCAAGGGAACCTTTTTAATTTATCCAAATATTTTTAATTGGTTAATTAAGCAGTTGACTAAATCTTCCCGTTCAGTGTACCGTTCAGTACCGTGTGATACTCCGTTAACTGATGGCTATTTAGCATCCAGGGTGTTGACAGTTGATTGCACATTCGGCTGCCTGCTCAGGCGCAACTATTTCTAGGTCAAGCGGCCCTTACCAGTCAAAATGGCTCTCCATTTATCTCCTATCACAGTGACCTAGTTCATGGGGTATCATAACCATTGCTAAGAAGAAACTATTGTCTCTTGTGATTAACTTTGGGGATAGGAGGTGGGTTATGTTTTATATTCTGCCAAAACTGGATTTTGAAGATGATTTTGCATGCTGCACATGTTTACAGCATAGAGGTTTAGCGTCTGATTAAAAATCAGCATTTTTCCTCTCCTGCAGACACCTGCTCACTGAATAGATTAAGACTTGGAAACCCACTATAATGTAGGTCACTGAATAACAGATTACTCACCATCTTTCTCTGGATGGGGGGCTAGAACTAAATGGAAAAAATTGTAGATGTGAAGTGTCTGGTTTCCTGAAGGTGATTGTCTGAAAGTGTGTGTGTTTCTTGCTGTCGCCTATAAACTGTTTGGACCTCTTTCCATGGTATTCTGCAATGAATGAAATAAAATTTTGTCAAACTCCAATCTGATGGAATTTCAAAATGAAATTATCTTATACAGAGGGGTAGAATATTGGTTGATCGTCCAATGTTGCCTATTCCAAATGGCAGCAACTCTCTAGGGCAGTAGTTTCCAAACGGAGCCGCGGCTGCCAGAGGAGCCGCAGAAACCAGCCAGGGGAGCCGTGGAGTGCAGAGTGCCTCTCGGAAAACAGTACAGTGCCAATTGGCAGGCATCAACGTAATGTAATGGGGAGCCGCGGCCAATGGTCGCCAATGGCCAAGGGAGCCGCAGGTCAAAAAAGTTTGGGAAATACTGCTCTAGGGCCTTGGCTCATCCCTGCTTCTTGAGATTCCTTGAAACACATGCACATAAGATCTCCTGCATGCAAAGCAGTTGTTTTCTTTCCAAGCTGTGGCCTAACACAAATCTGAGCTAGTGTGTATGTGCCTCTTCTACTCCTTGTGCAATGATGCAGGTTTCAGTCAGGAGTTACTGAGAGGGGAGGGGGGATTGAATAGTTGCCATTAGTGCCTAGAGAGTATAGGAGTGAAATCAACTCCATTGATTCTCCTAAAGCCATGAGTCTTAAGAAGGATTGCAGGGAAGCAACTGTTGCTTCCAGGATCGAAGGCAAGGGGTGCCTTACTGTCATACCAAGGGCTGCAATCCTGTTCACACATGCCTGAGGGTAAGCCCCAATAGACACTGGGACTTAGTTCTGAGTAATCATGCATACATGTGGGACCAAATGGACAAAAAAAAAGGAAACCCTGCAATTGTTTCCTAGGCAAAAATGTTGCCTTTTACAGTACAGTCCTCTGACTGGTATACTTCATCTGCATAGCTTAGGACCTTCCAAACTGAAGGAAGCTCACCGGCCATATATTGCAGCCCTTCAGGGGCTTCATAATCCTGTTTTTGTTGCCTGCCTGGAACTACCAAGGCAGGCCATAATATATGGCTACTGTATATTATACCTTCTAGCCACCTATATGGTTAGGAGGCTGCATTTGACTTAGTGGGTCATCAGTTGCACAGATACGTTATGGTAACACTGCTCTGTATTTCCCCAATTAAAGCAATAGGTAACAAGACAACAAAGGACACCTCCCTGAGAGCTCCAATGAAGCTGCTGGAGTCCGTGCGGACTGCTGCTTCAGAAAAACGTGGGGAGGGGAGGGGGCTGTATCTCACTGGGTGGAACACCTGCTTGCAGGACAGTCCTGCTTCAATCCCTGGCATCTCTAGGTGGGGCTGGGAAAGCCCCATCTGAAATTCTGGAGCGCCGTGGACAGTCAGTGTAGATTGTATTGAACTAGATGGACCAATAGCAGCTCCAGCTTTTGAAGGGTCCTAGGGTAAAAGCCCTACAAAGCCCCCGTCCCAATGCCTTGGAAGGTGCATACATATGCCAGCTACCCCTTCCCTTGTGGTGCCTGGGAAGCAGGCAGCAGAAGGACGCAAATCCTCCTTAGTCCCACGGCTACAGCGGTGGCAGTTAGGGAGAACTTTTGGCCACCCGCTGCCTGGTTCCCAATTAGTTTTTCTGGGAGGGTACCATTGAAACAGGGAATGCTAACCTGGCAGTGGGCAGGTGAAGGTCCTACATCCATCATCGCTACAGTCACAGGTTACAGAGTGAAGGAGGACTTGCTACCACCTACTCTACAATGCATTCTTGGAAGCTTCCCTGTGGGCCCTGGCTGACTTACCAGGAACAGTGAATAGCAGACTTTTTCTTTCCTGGTGCCGTTTTACAGTTCCCAGATGCCCTAGCCCCCAATGCTGCACCAGAAAGTGGGGCATTTGGTATTAGTAAAATGGGTCTGGGGGAAGGAGAGGATGCTCTGTGGCTCCCCCAGCATCACCTGGTAAGCAACCCCATGGGCCCTGCAGTGATGGGTAGCAGCAACAGCAGCAGCAGCCTGCCTTCCTCAGGGGCTGGCTGGACATTGGTCCCTGATCTGTGCCCCACCTGTGGAGCCACCCCTGAAATGGACCTGTAGTCTGACTTGGTAGAAGGCTGCTTTTGATGTTCATAACCTTTGTGCTCTGACTCAAAGGCTCTGACTGCAATATATATGGGTATTGCATCCGTTACGCGGGGTGTGTGTATGTGTGACCTGTAGCTTTTCCCATCAAAACCCTTGTAAGTGGGATGTGAAGTGGGGCCTTTTCTGTCGTTCAAAGTGAACATGGAGGAACATAGAAGAGGGGTGTTCCTTAAGTTATGCCTCGGCTCACTTTCTTATTAAATATGACATGCTAGCCGACAGGCTAATGCTTGCCTGTAGGCTACTTTCAGTTGTCTGCAAGATAACCCATCGTAGTCAACAGATTTGTGCATTCTGCCTACAGTTTGGTGACTGGAGTGAAACTCCACATCCCAAGAATTTCTGCTTTCATTAAAAAAAAAAAAGCAAATTGGAAACATTTCTAGTTCTTATGACTATGGAGGAAAGCTTTGAAACACTTGGTGGGGCTTGGTGAAATCTTAGAACCTTTTGAGAGCTATGCACAGTTTCCTCTGATCAGGAGTGGGATCTCTGTTCTACGTAGGTCCTGGGCCACCCTTGTAGTTAGCAGAAGTGAAATCTACTTAGTGTGAGGGTTTTTACAATAAGTGTAAAAGGAACATTATATGTAGGTCACAGACTGCTGCGTGGTTAAGTGAAATAACACAGGAGGGGAAATGGCTAACCTTTGTGTTTAAAAAAAAAAAGAGAATTCTTTTTGTGAGCTTTTTGTCATAGATTCTTCTTGTCATAGATGGATCGTACCAGCATAAAAAATGCAGGAGACTAAGCACTTAGCAGAGGACGGGTTTACGTCAGTGTAAAATGGTTACTCTGACATTAACAAGTGCATCACCTCTTCACGAGGCACTGGAGACATGAGATACATGCAACTGCAATTATGCATTATGAAAATCAAAACAATGAGAAAATGAACCCTCTCGATGCCACTACTTTTGGAGGGGGTAGGAAATATATCTTGGGAAGGATATCTCAGTTAAAGCTGACTTTTTAAAAATACATTGGCAGCAACATATGGGATGATCAGTGGAGTTGTATGATATTGTGGCGAGTTGGATTTGGCCTAGAAACCTGGGTACACTTCCTCTCGCCCCAAAGCTCTTCGGGTAATAATAATGAACATTGAGTGTAATGTTCCTTTTATACAGTCACTCAGCCTGTCGTACAGGGTTGTTGCAAGCAATATACTGTAAACCTCCATGTGCACCACTGTCTGAGCTTTGTGAAGGGAGACCAGGATACAAATAAATATGATAGTGGAAACTCCTGATGACACTCTATTGGGACCCACCTAGCTTTACGAGACTTTAAAAAAAATTAGAAATATTTCCATCAATTTATTTACAAGTAATAAGATTCGTATTTAATTTACAAAAACCTTGATCCAAGTTAGATATTACACACTGAAGGGTGCAAAATCACTCCAACACCTCCTTTGAAACTGGAAAATGAGTGGGTGTGTGTAGGCCTTACCCTGCTCGAAATTACCCCTCCAATGGGCATTTAACGTTTCCTCCAATGGGCATTTAAAATGCAGGAAAAAATGCATTTAAATTCCTTTTGGGAGGGGGAGAGCCTCCTTTTGAGTGGGATGATTTGGGGCCGGGAAATGATGGTTGTGAAAAAGGTTTAGCACCTCTTCCCCCCCCCTCCCCACATCGCTTCTCGATCCCACTGCTTTTCTGAGGATGAACCGACCAGGTCCAAGCCCCACAAGCACGTAGGCTAGAACCATGATGTTGCATGATGTTCTCCAAAGGGATGCATGCAGCACAGAGCTCACATGCAGATGGTACTCACAAAGAGACGGCTAACAAAGAAGACTGCCCACACCCCTTTGGGGTCACTTATTTATACCCTTTAGGGACTCAAAAGATGGACACGCTGTATTGTCCAATGGGGGGGGGGAGGCAGGACTTCCTGCAGGTGATGACCTGCATTTTGTGGGTATTTTTCCTCTGGCTAAGCAACCCAGTTGCAGCTAGTACTGTTGATTAGTTGCCAAGGTCTCAAGACTGATAAAAGCTTTTGTTATACATTCCGCAGCTGCTTATCTCCTGAGAACTGAGTTAGTGTTCTTCTCCAAGGACAAACGCTGAACCGAAACTGTCAGGTCTCTGATTTCAAATTAGAGACACAAATTTGCTTTTTCGCTACAGGTGTCTTATAAGTTATAACTCAAACCCAGTCCATGGTTCAAACATTGCCTCAGTCATGAACTCACTTAAGTGGTTTTCAGACCAATCCTATCTCCCCCCCCCCCGCTGATGTAGCCGCGTCATTGGAGCACAGGTTGCGTCCTGCAGGGGGACAGTCCTGGAGGTCTCCAGGTAAGGGAACATTTGTTCTCTTGCCTGAGGGTAAGCCTTTGCTGCCACAATGAGCCTACTCAGAAGTCTCTGCCCCATTGCTCCTCCTCTCCGCCTTGTTCTGCCCACCTTCCATGCTGACTTACCAACGCTGGGGCTTCTACGGAGGCCACTGGTGTGTGCAGTGGCGTTCCTGCGGTAGGGGCTCGACAGTAAGTCGTGCCCCGACAGACTACCGCGTTCACGAGCCGGAGCGAGGAGGAGGTCTCCTGCCCGTTCGGCTTTGCTGCGCGGAATGGCTCCGACGGCGAGGGGGCGGGGCCTCCCCGCTCCGGTTCGTGAACACGGTAGTCGGTCGAGGCGCGACTTACTGTCGAACCCCTACTGCAGGAACGCCACTGGGTGTGTGGCCACTTGCTGCAGCAGCCCGGCTGCGCAGAATGGTGGATTGCCTTTTGTGACCGCCGTAAAGCACGCTGCGCTGCCAGAATACAAATTCTGGCTGAGCAGCAGGCGCATAGGATTGGGCTGTTCGTGTTTCTCTCACGCTCAGCCCCCCCCCCCCCCCGCCGCCAGCAATATGAAAATCGCTGACTTATCTTGCAGGCTGCTTGTAAAGATTACTGAGCTAAGTATGTGAAGCACTTCAAATGTGTGGAATAAATTATCTTTGCCCTCTTTTGCTGCATTTAATACCTGCTAGTAGGTTGGTTCCCCTCCTACTAGTTATCTTCTGGTGCACAGTATATGCTATTTCTATTACGTGTTAGAAAAACAACAACATTCTGCTCAATAAGCCTAATTCCACAACACAAAATATAAGCGGTAACTGCACCAAAATGTTGCGCCTCCCCAAGCCTAAACTCCCCACCTCCAGCTGTTAAGGGCTCAGGCAATCAATTCTCTCTCCCCTGGGTTCTACTGCGCGTTTCCCCCCCCCCCCCAGCTGCCATTGCTGTATATCTAGGCAGTTGCTCCCCAAGTACGTCGAAACCACCTTATTGCAGGGTTGCCCCACTTTGCCTGCCATCTGGTAGGCACTCAGCCATACTATTACTTCACAGTAGATTGATATTGTGCAAAATGTGTATAAATTCATTTCTTGGCATGATTTATTCTGCTTCTGCTTGCCATGGGGAAGAAGGGGCATGGATGAGTGCTTTGCACTCTCATACCCGGTCATGGCCCTGCTGCCAGTGGACCTCCCCCCCCCGCTGCCATCTGAAGGCAGCCTGTTCCCTAAAACATCTCTGCTAACCCTAACCCTAACTGTCCCTAACCCTAACCCTAACCAACCCTTGCTGTCCCGTATGCCTGGACCCGCGTCCCACAATGCCTCCATGATACCACCCTCTCATATTTCCTTTAATCCCCCCTTAAAGCCTCCCGTTTTCATGAAGTCCTTGGCCCAACCCCCTAGGCGCCATAGGACACTGTAACTAAGCCTAAGTCAAGGTACGTGATATAACTACACTAACTACATGATATAAATCGCATATTCTTAACCAGTCCCCTGCATCCATTTTCTTCCCATCCTCTGTTGACTCCCTTATATCTTTTAGATCTTAAACTTTCAGGACAGGGACCTATCTGCATGTTTCTTCTTCTTCCCTTCATTCTCTGTAATGTGCAATGCACATGGATGGCGCCAAATCAATAAATAAATGGAAATTATGCTCAGCTTTCACCACTCTGGCCCAGGATTCCAAAATCTAATGCAACACTATCCAAATGTGTAGCAGCTTATCTCTAATGCCAGCCAGTGGTTCCCAAACTGGGAGGCATGGCTCCCAGGGGATCTGCGAAGACCAGCCAGGGGAGCCGCGGAGTACCACGGAATTCTCTTGGAAAACAGTGCAATGCCAATTGGCAAGCATCAACATAATGTAATGGGGAGCCACGGCCAATGGTCGCCAATGCTCAAGGGAGCCACAGGTCACAAAAGTTTGGGAAACACTGCGCTATGGACTTGTTTGTTTGTTTTTTCAATCTAAGCTGAAACTTTCAAGGTGTTGATTTCTGCAGCCAGCCATTGGGAAACGACTATTACCATATTACCAAGCACCGCAATATATAATTTTCCACTTATCAGATCTTTTCAGTGGAGTGCAGGATTGCTTAATCTGTATTACTTTGTGCAAGAGGAAAAATGTTTAGATCATCTGACGTTTGCATAAATAGGATGCTAGCAACAAAGAGTGATGTTGATAACGATCTACCTGGAAGGCACACACAGAGTTCTGCTAACTAGGAATTATGAATAAAAATATGTGGGTATGTGGCAATTTAAATACTAATTGGTGTCATGTGACATGTAGCTTTGCTATACAAGCACTTTTTCTGAGTACCTTGTTCAAATAATGGGAGTTGATTTAAATGTATACTAGGTTTTATTGGTAGAGTGGGGGGGTAGGGGAATAGAGAATTTAAGAGCAATGGCATAGTTTAAAATTTTGTAGGTCATTTCTGTGTCCACCAGGATTTCAGCTGATTGATGCGATTCGTCAGTCCTTTGAATTTTTCATGCTTCCGACAATACACCTGTGTCTCATCTCAGGCAGAAGTAACATCACTTTCCATTTAGTTTTTCTTTTTTAAAAAATCCTTTTGAAAAATGCCTACAAAATGGAAGAGGTTTTTTTATATTTTATCTTTCTGACTTTACAGGTAATGCCACGTATTCTGATGTCTATTAAGCATTACAGGAGAAGCTTCCTCCATTTCTCCTCTTAGATTTTGTTTAGCTCAGAATATTTGTTAAATTGCATAAGATGTGTGCAATAGAAAAAGGAATTACATTCTGAATGCTTAGACATCACACACAGACATTTGTGTGAAAACAAACGAACAAGAGGGACCATTCCAAAGATTCATAAACTTGTCTTTAACAGCAGGCATCCAGAAACATTCAGTGTGTTTATAATACTTCCTATTAAACACTGCTTTTCTGCACATTGGAGATGATATCTTTTTCTGATACAGTGATCCAGCCCTTATTAATTATATTGTTTTATGCATGATGGTAGGCATAGGAGTCAAATAATTCAGTTAAGTGGCGAATATAACTGAGTATATATGTATACTCAAGGTTTCAATGTACTCCTAAACCTATTTAGGAGTTAATGCCTATTAATGCCGCGGTTCCCAAACTGTGTGCGCTGTGGCATCCCAGGTCACTGCAGCTAACTCAAAAGGACAGCATATGGGATATTTAAAAGGAAATGCAGTGAGGGAGGCTGTGAAAAAATTACACTTGGTCTAGGGATGCTGTGAAAAGAGAAATTTTGGGAAACACTGCATTAATGAATAAATCTAACAGAACAGAACTGCTGAGAAGAAATTATCATAGTCATCGTCAGATGACCAAACAACATCGGGAAACTAGTCTAGACCATCACTTTATTTATATAATACAGTGTGGGACACATGGCCTTTTTGTCAGTGGCACCAAAGCTGTGGAACTCCCTTGGTGGGCAAGTTTGCTCCACCACCATCACCCTTTTGATTTTAATTTATGCAGCAAGTGAAGGCTCTGGTTTTCAAGACTGCTTCTGGGACGCTCTGGGTGGGTTCAGGCTATTGTCTCCAGCGGTCTCCAAACCGTGGCCCGCAGTCCATCAGAAAACAGCATCTGGCAGCATCCGTTCTGTCCTGCATCATCCGCACCCAATCTTTGCAGAAACTTGCACCAGGCAGCCGCTTCCCCCAGGAAGAGCCTTCTGCAGAGCCTTCTGGGGCAACATGCAGTGGAAGCGGCTGCCCCGTGCACGTTTCCGCAAAGATCAGGCGCAAAGACAGGAGGAGGCAGAATGGTAAGGCTCTGCCATTGCTGCAACCAGACTCTGTTTTCCGACGGACTGTGGGCCACAGGCCAGGGTTTGGAGGCCCATGATTTAAACCAGGGGTGGCCAACCTTCCACTATTAGGGCCTCTGTGTTCTTAAGAGTTGTGTAGAAGCCAGGATCTTGGCAGCTGCAGTTGCTGATGGTGCTGCTAAAGCAGCTGCACCTGCTGAAATGCCCTCACCTATGCAACCATTTAAAGGGCCAGCATTCACAATGAAAGGTTGGCCACCACTGATTTAAACCATGAGAACATGAGAAGCTTTTGAATTAACCAGTTTTCCATTGCATCTGAAACCAGGGAACTGTGATTAGTTCTAAGAATGGTTTACTAGCAGTGTAGCAAGACACGGTTCTTGGTTTGTTTTAACAAACCACAGTTCCCCAAGTTTGGATATTATAGCTGCGGTTAGTTTGAAAGTTCTGTGCCACAAGATATAGCGACAGTGACTAGTTTAAATTGATTTTTTAAAATGGCTTCAATAAAATTCATTTGCAATTGATTTGAAAGTGCTAAGTATAAATCTGTGTGGGTCACCTGGCTGGGGACGCAGTACAATGGATCTTTCATTATTCAGGTGTTTATTAATTGCCGATAGCAAATAACTTTGATTTCTAAGGACTTTCCTGATTTGTGTGTGTGTGTGTGTGTGTGTGTGTGTGTGTGTGTGTGTGTGTGTGTGTGTGTGTGTGTGTGTAAAATCTTTGATAGAGCATGTACGTTTAATGCAATATTGCTTAACTCATGTTGACATTTTGACTTGTTAGCCTAGGTTGTATGTATGTTTAAAAAACTGCACATTAACTCTGCAGAAAGATTATTTAAGGAGGCAAAAGCATGCCTTAAACAAGCACCTGATGTTTATTGCAAAGCATATGCTCATAAATTTTGTGAGTGGATGACTTCCTTCAGAACCTTGCGTACATTCCTGCTCTGGCAGCAAAACTGTAAATGCCACAATCACTGTGGGCTAAAATATGCTGATACAGTATCTATCAAACAACATCCAAATCTTTCATTTCCACATGCATGTCCAATGCAGAAGGTTGTGCATGCAAGATAATACCAACGTTTGCCCTGAGATTGCATTTGGATTGTTAAATACTGTACGTACGCTGTTTGAAAGTTGATTCTCATGTTATATTTTTCAGAAATGGGATTATTCCTATTAGTGGTTCCCCAACAGTTGTGAGCAACAAGCAGCCCTACAGTTCACAAGGTTCACTTTGAAGCCCATCTCCCATATTGCTGATTCTGACAATACATTTGCATAGGAGTTACAGAAATTAACATGCTTTACTAGCCTAATATTTATTTAGAGTAGGAGAATCACTTGCTTTATGTACCTTTTTAAATTTCCAAGTTAAGGGTATTTGCGCAGAAACACGTTCTGCCGGTTTCTATGAGATTTACTTCCAAGTGCTCTAGAATTGTGTTGTTGTTCAGTCGTTAAGTCGTGTCCAACCCTTCGTGATCCCATGAACCATATCCCGCCAGGCCTTCCTGTCCTCCACTATCTTCCTGAGTTCGCTCATTTTCATGTTCGTTGCATCGGTGATGCTGTCTAACCATCTCATCCTTTGCCTTCCCCTTCTCCTTTTGCCTTCAATCTTTCCCAGCATCAGAGTCTTCTCCAGAGAGTCCTCTCTTCGCATTAGGTGGCCAAAATATTTGAGTTTCAGCCTTAGTACCTGTCCTTCCAGGGAACAGTCAGGGTTGATTTCATTTAGGATTGACTGATTTGATCTCCTA
Source organism: Plestiodon gilberti rubricaudatus (assembly GCA_026170595.1). Lineage (NCBI taxonomy): Eukaryota > Metazoa > Chordata > Lepidosauria > Squamata > Scincidae > Plestiodon > Plestiodon gilberti. The sequence goes on along the minus strand of JANXHW010000002.1, from coordinate 16,171,917 downwards.
GCAGTCCAAGGGACTCTCAGGAGTCTTCTCCAGCACCACAGTTCGAAAGCATCTATTCTTCGGCGCTCAGCCTTCCTTATGGTCCAACTCTCGCAACCATACATTGCTACTGGGAACACCATCGCCCTGACTATGCAAACTTTTGTTGGCATGGTGATATCTCTGCTTTTTATTATGCTGTCTAAGTTTGCCATAATTGTACCCTTAGTGAATTGTACCCTTAGTGAAAATACAGAGCTGATCCCTGCAAATGAAGGGTTGTGCCCAAGGGGGAATTCTACGTTGAAGGGGTTGGTGGGAATCATTGGTGGAAAAGGCCCAAAGGTTGGCTGCTCTTCCTTTGTTTTCAGGAAGAAGCACAACAACTACAAAGTGGGGATTCCCAGATTGGCCCCTATCATTCTCTCTTGTAAGAAGACAAAGGTGTTCAGTGGTTAGAGGCAGAATGGTAACTAGCCCTGGCCACACTGTTACCATTCTGCCTCTAACCACTGAGGCGTAAGTTTGAGAAAGTCCGGTAGAACCTGGTCGAAACGTTGCTTTTAAAAACAGTTTAAAAACTAACAGTTTAATGTGTTTTTAAATGTGTTTTTTTTACTGTGTTTTTAAACTGTTTGGTTTTATGCCATGGCTTTTTATCCCATAATTTGTAAACAGTCGAAGATTATTGCCAGCCATGAAAATTTGAAATTGTTCTTAGTCATTTCTTTTGTGTTTCTGTAAACCTTTCCTTTATTCATTCCAAAGTGATATTTAATTTCTGAAAACCTGATGATATGAGTGTGACAATCCACTGCTTGCTGTTGGATAAGGAATGGTTTTGATCTATAGAGGGTGAAATGCATATACAGTAGGTAATTATTCAATGTTTTGCAGCAAAGTAATAACTGATCAGGCACACTGAAGACAAACAGTAACATGCTCCAGAATCATCTATCTTCTCACTTTGGCGTTTCAGATGGAGCAGATGGTAGCCCAACAGCCCCCTATGTTTGCACCAGATAACATATCAGCCATTCATGACTCACAATAATTTAAACTAAGTGATTCTTAATGGTTACCTGCATCGGAGTTCCATCCGATACTTGCTTGTATCAAGGGAACTATAAATCTTGGTAAGATCTGAAAGACAGAGGATTGGAGACATACATGGAGAACACCTCGTTCTGCTAGGTTAATAATTTTACTTATTTCTTTGATAATTTTCTTTTTTCAATGGTTTTCATACTGTGTTCTGTGCTGTCTCCTCAGCTGACAAGTCAACATGGGCAGAATCTGACGGTAGAATGTGTGAAAATCATGGCTGTAGGGTAACTACCCTCGCCTATGCTCCTGAGGAGTACCGTCAACTCCTGCCTGTATCCTATCTGAATAGATGCTTATTCCTGGTCCGACACAAGTCAGTGAGGTCTTGGGCTGGCCTTGGCTGTGCATGCATTATGATGTGTGACTGTATCTTGATCAGGCCTGGTTTTTTCAGCGCTTTTTTGATTGTGAAGTTCACTAGTTTGGGAGCCTCTTGCACTGATCTGCAGAAGTATCCTAAAATGAAAAAAAACAAATGTTGCATGGAGATTTTCATGACTTGTTGCAATTAATAAAGAAGTACAATTTATGGGTTTTTCAGCCATGTATATTTTTAAATTTATGTTTAAAAAACAAACGTCCTTGTCTATGTTGCACTGTAGGGAGATCAACTGCTTGAAAATGATATGAAATTATAAACTTGCTCTTCCTCCTCCTCACACGAATTCCACAACTGTCTCGGGGTGTTTTCACACTTTTCATTTGTAAGTAGCAAAACATAACAAGCAAATCAAGTTCTCTCATCAAGGTGCTACCTTTGCAAGTTTGCAGGATTTTTGCCCGGGCCCAGCAGTGTGTGCTCTTTCAGCAATCCAGAATTTGGCCGTTCATCTTCAAACCTCTTTTTCAAAGTTCTATAACTTCAGCTACCCTGGAGTTTTCTTGGGGTGGCCATTGTTAAGCAAGGAACTATATATTCTTCCAATAATTTTAGAGAGTAGCTTGTTACTGTCACAAGAGTACAGGCGGGTCTGGATAAAAATAGGTATATAGGTGTGGCCTTTCATGCTTAAGAGATGGAATTTAGCCCTTGTTTTGTAGTGTTGTACAACCTGTTGCTCTACATGAATCGGCAACATGCAATTCCCATCAGTACTGTGAAGTGATACAGTCTGGGACAAGCTTCATTCTGTTAGGGTATAACTAGACCCAGTCGTGTTACAGGGACGCGCGTCACCCCAGAGCGGGGGGGGCGCGTCACCTTTAATGACGCGGCTCCGCCCCCGCGCGTGACGTCACGCTCAGGCGCAGAGCACCCCCCGCACCGTTTTCGGCTCATTTTGGAGCCAAACGGACATGAGGGAGGGCGGGCGGGCCCAGCTCCAGCAACAAACTGTAAGTGCCGGGGGGACACGCGTCACCCCTGTGCGCGCGTCACCCCCGGGCGGCCCGCCCCGCGCGCTTCTCCTTGTTGACGACCCTGACTGGACCCCAGAACCTGCTTGTGTTACCACCCCATCAACAGAACATTGTCCATAAGATTTTATGCAGATCCCTCCTAAATGCTTAATTTACAGCCCAATCCTGTGTAACTCTTGCACTGATGTAACAGTAGATCCACCAGTGTAAGTGCACTTATGCCAGTGTAACTTGCCGTATGCTGACGGACACCGGCGTAACTGCTCCTCGGACGCCTCAGTTTGGACACGGGACGGACGCCGCTGCAACTCTACCGGTGCGGGGGCGTTCGGACGCCCCCAGAATGCACCCCGCGCCGGTGGAGTTTCGCTGTCATCCGTCCTGCATCCAAACTGCACATGTGAGGCATCCAAGGGGGGTTACTGTTACACCGGTGCAAGAGTTACACAGGATTTGGCTGTTATACAGAGAGCTGATGGGACTGAAGACATCTTAGCTACTTTTCCCAGCACAGTCCACAAAGGCTCCTTTCTCTACTCCAGAGATGGCCGGCCGGCCCATCCGTGAAGTGGATGATGCAGCTCATGTCAAGTGACAGGAGAGCAGCAGATTTGGTGTCCCCTTCACCCTGAGTCTTCTGCCACCTCCTGCCAGCCAGCCTAATTGTTCCGCTTCCTTACCTTCTTCCTTCCTTCCTTCCTTTTGGTCTTTTCCAAAAACAGGAAGTGCAGGACTTCCTGTCTTGTTTAAAGGGAACATGCAAGGAAGAAATGAGGTGAGGGGGTAGGGAAGCACTCCTTCCATGCGCAGTCCCTTTATTCTTCCGTGCTGCAGAATAAAGAAAATTGGACAGTGAATGTCATGCATTCAAAAGAGAGAGGAATGCATTCTGTGTATGCATATGTATATGCATTTTACAAGGCTGAAATAAAATGTTATGATTGTAATTATGACCACAGGTGACAGGTATGATGCATTATCACCCTCTGTACAAGGTGGCCCTTGGGCCAAATAGTTTGCCCACCCCTTCTTTTGCTGGCTTCAAACTTCATAGGTTGTTCCTTTCAGCCCTCTTCTTGCAAATCAGTGTATGTTCAGGAACCTGCTGCCACTGCAAAGCTTTTTCAGTCTATAAAAAAACCTAAAAAAGAGGGATATCACTTTGCTTGGCATCACCAAATAATGGGAATGAGACTGAATTTCAAGTCTTCAGCAGACCTACTTATGTATGAATTAGACCCACTAGTCAGACAGAGTGCATTAGACTCTGTTCTCTTTATGCAGAAATTTGCTGAACACTTCCTGATGAAAATTACTAGCCTTTGAGCAACAACAGGAAGAAGATAATGGGCTGAAACTCTAGCATACTTTTTGTTCTGTAACACGGAGCTAGATCTTGTCACCTATTGATGTCAGTGACAAAAACATGAAGTGACTATAATTTGCTGCCAAAACATCTCTAATAGAAGTTCAATGGAACCCCATATTATCATTCACAGAGTCAGTCACGGCTGTCGTCATTACAAACCCTGCCAAATGCACAATTCTTATTCCTTAATTCTGGGCTTCCACTTTCTTGAGAAACACAATGGTGCTTTCGGGTGTCACACTGACACACTCTCCAGCTGTAATAGTACTTACTTGTTCGGGAAAGTATTCATATCTCTTTGCCAAGTTTTCTTATATCCTACTGTAATTATCCGTGGGTCCACTCTTCTCTGTTCTGTGCACCACAAGATGTAGCAAGTCGCGATGGTGACTGGTTTAAAGGGATTTTTTTTTAAACCCTTTCATAAAATTAATTCACAATTGATTGAAAGTGCTAAGTATAAATCTGTGTGGGTCCCGATGGCTGGCTGGACTGGGATGCAACACAATAGATCTTTTCAGTCATGGCCTCATCATTACAGAACTTGCTCCCTGGAAAGGATCTGCCAAGCTCTCCCTCTGCTCATTTTAGATGCCATTGGAAAACATTTTTATTTCCAAAGCCATTTTACGTTGGACTTCATAGGTTGTGACTCTGGTGTTTTTACTGTGTTCTGTTGAATGTTTTTACTGTGTTCGGTTGCCCAGTATTTGTAGTGTTTCATTCTGTTTCTTAAGTTGTCGTTTATTGATGTTAAGATGTGGTGGGTTTTTGTTTCACTTAAAGTTGCTTGCCTATGTAAACTGCCTTGAGTCTGTAAAGAAAAAGGCGGTATAGAAATACCATAAATAAATGAATAAAATAAAAATTGGCTTGAATACTGGGGTATATCCATATCAGTGACTCAAAGCTTTAGGCCAGATACCTGCATCCAGCAATCAAGGCTGTGCATGCCATTCCCAAGGTTGAATTGGGAAGCAGGTATGCTGTGCCTAACACATGGTTAATAGCTGTGCATTCTCATCTTCTACCTGCGACCACCAGCACACATTCCTATTTATGGGATACACGTTATTGTGGTGGATCCCAACCTGGGGGTTGGGACCCCCAAGGGGGTTGCGAAGCAGTTTCTGGGGGGGCACGGGGTGTTGGCTAGATGGCTACACCCAAGATGGCGGCTCAGTCCTCCTCCCCCCTCCACTGCAGAGAAAGAAGTTGTTGATGCTCTCTTGGGGCTTGTTTCCTCACCTTATGTTACTTTCTGCTTTCCTTTTTAGCATCTCTGTTAATATTAGCTCACTCCCCCCATAGAGCTGCTTATGAGTACAACTTTAAAAATGTGATTTATTTTTGAAAGTGTGATTTATTAAACAGTGTAACTTTTTAAAAAACAATGACATCCCTTCTGGCCCTAGGTCTTACGGGGGTCCTGACAGACTGTCATTCTACAAAAGGGGGTCCCGGTGCTAAAAAGGTTCAGAACCACTGCGTTACCGTGTGCCACTATTTTTGAATGGAGAGAGCAAAGTGCTTCTTTTGTAAATATAAAAAGGGCTGCACTCTTCAGATTCCCCATTCCAAATTGAGTGCAATACTTCAATTCGCTTTTGTGTGGTTTGGTTAACACCAGTGCACTGAGGACGGAGGCAAGGAAAATCACTAAAGGCATAATAAGCAATTGCTAAACGGGCTGTCATGGCTGATTGGTAGAGAGTGTTGTGCTGAAAAGAAGTGAGAACAGACCCAATAGGATTCCTTTAATGAGGGACGGGTAAGCATTGCAGCATGACTAAAGCTAGGGGCCCCCTGAACTCCTCAGGGCTATTCCACACCCCTCAGGCTTCCACTAAAATGTGCAGGCGGAAGAGCAGCAGCAGCCACCACCACCACGACCGCTGTTTCCTATGCTTTTATTTGCAGAGACATAAGGAAAAGTACAGAGACAATATTGTACCCACTTAGTGAATCTGCTTCCAGTGTTCCAACCAATATATGACAAGGCAAGGCACTTATTTTTCTCAAATATTTATAAAATTGAAATGTACTTGAAATCATTTAATTGTATTTGTATTAAATTTAAAATAAAAAACCCACTTTGGTCCTGGCTGTTCATTGACAAACTCTCTCCCTTGTCCTACTGGCCTAGTTCTACGCAAAGCTTAAGCATGCCTATCTGTACAGCAAATCCGGCTGGGCGTGTGTCACCGTAGGCTGGGAGGCTCTCAAAAGGATGATTGCCAACCTGAGGCGTTTTACACCTGCAGCGCAATCCTATCCAACTTAGTTACACCACCGGTGTAAGCAGCAGTACAGCGAGAACGGGAGGCCCCAGAATGGAAAGGGGATTCAAATGTCCTCCAAAGGAGAATTCAAAGGGGATTTAAATCTCCCCTCCCAAGCCTCCCACCCTGCCCTCCCCTGCTGGTTACACTGGTGGTGTAAGTTGGATAGGATTGCACTGCTGGAGTAAAAAGTCAAAATGACTGATGCATTCTGCTCAGGACCTCAGCCCATTTTTTAAAAACAGCATACTGCCATATTGGGAGTAGAAAAATGGCGCCCCATCTAGAATCTGCTGCCTAAGTGACTCCTGCATGGAAAGATGTGGTGTGTGTGTGGGGGGGGGGGAGGCAGCAGATACCTCTAGTCTAGATGCACATGATGCCAGGAGATGTTCTCATAGTGGCTGACAGATCTGGGCTTTTTTTTTTGGGGGGGGGCTTTGTTTCATCATAACAACATAATGCTTTCATTAAGAAAGACTGGTGGCATCGCCAAAGTTTGAGGGAGGGGAACCCTCAACACAGAGCGTATTCTTGGCGGGCAGCCGACGAGGGCGGAGGGAGCTCTCAAGAGGCACACCAGCCAGCCCAGCGGTGGCACAGGCCCAAAAGGAGGATCTCGGTGCCTTGCCGTTGCTTGCAACCATTTGCGTCCAATTCCGCGCTGCGGATTTAATCTTATACCGGAGTGACAATGTCATCTTTCAACGGAGGTGAGTCAGTGCCATGTATATTATTCCCTGAATACTAAGTGATGGAATTAAAGCTTTAAGCTGTTCCCAGCTTGTTCCCGCTGTGATTGTAAATTGCAATTAATAAAAAAGGGAAACGTGCGGGGAGCTCTCGTCGCTTCTCGCAGTTTGCTCTCGCTTGGCCGTGGTGGGAAAGCAGCTGCCAAATCGGGGGAACACGGATGGCCTCCAGAAACGTTATACTTGGGTTCTCGCCTCCTCCCCGCTGCTCAGCAAAGCAAAGCAGCAGCAAAGGAGAAAAAAATGTAATTGCCCTGTAGTATTTTTTTTTATTCCCCTCGCCTCCAATCACAGAGGAGACTTTCAGAATAAAAGGCATTCTGCTACTCATCGCTCATTCATATATTCCCTGCTGGTGAGGGAATCCCCGCCCCGGCTGTCACTCAGGGAGGATTTCCCCGCCCCGTCCGCGGGAACTCCCTTCCCACTTCTGCCTTGAAAGGACCTTCGCGTGTGCCCCTCCCCTATTCAAATGAGGAGGCGGGGCACTCCTCGTTCTGAATGAACGCTGGATGCACAGGAGAGAAGGGAAGCGCAGGATTTTTCACCTCCTCTTAGCCAAACGGCAAAAAGGGGTGGGGAACTTTGAGCTGCCAATCAGAGCTTTCCTTCCACCCCCTCCACCTATCGGAGGGAGGAGAGGCGGGCGGGTTGTGCTGCGCTCCCCCAATGGTTACGAGCGCTGGAGCTAAATTGAGAACAACAGTAGCGGGAGGACTCGGATCTGTCTCCCTCCCCCCTCCCGCTTTGAATTGCAAGGATATCTGTGGTTGCTTCTGGACCAGCAGGTGAGAGAGGGGGGGGGGGTGAGGAGGAGAAGGTCATCAGCCAGTGGTGTGCTATATTTGGAAGGGGCTGATACGATCAGGCAGCAGCACCTGGAGCGCTGGAGCTTTTTTAACCTGAGACTCTCCAGCGGGTGGGACGAGGGGCGGCTGATCTTGCTGGTGTGACGGCAAGGAAGAGCATAGCGAGAGACTCAGAAAGTCAAAGGAGCTGAACGCCGAGCCCCCTCCCCACCTTGTGTTGGAATGTGTCCCCTCCTCCTCATTTCTGAAGAGGGGCGTGTGTCTGACTGCGAGTTTTCTTTGCCTGGGCGCCACATCCCAGAAAGTTGTGCTGAAGTCGCCTTGTCATTGGCAGAGGTTGGAACCTCCTCGCCCCAATAAATAAAGACATCATCGGGTATTTTAGTTGGATCCCATTGAGGTCAAAGTGAGCACGCCAAGGACAGCTGTAGGTGCTTGAGAGCTCTCGCTATTCGTTCAGTAACCCGTCTTCTTAGAAAGGTCTTAGCCAGTGGTGCCCGGGGGGGGGGGCGGGAAGCGCGGAACTTGCTTTCAAGTTAAGCCGATGTGGGATCGCCCGCTAGTTATGTGACTTCATGCGGCTTGCCGAGCCGCGTCTGTCCCAGCCCAGCGGGAGGGGGGGCACCACGCTGAGAGCGAAAGGCACGAAGTCGCCAGCGAGGGGATTCAGCTGCTGAGGCTTGTCAGGAGGTTGCAAGGGGCGGGGAAGGGACTGACGGGATTCTTGGTTGCTCTGTGACGAGAGAGGCAGCGGCTGCTTCCCTCCCGCAACTGGTGCTTCTTTGCCGAGGAGGGCCAGCTAGGCTGGCTGAGAAAAGTTGCCGGCCGCTGCTGCTCGGAGGCGCTGGCTTGGCTGCTCTTCAGTGCACCGAAAGGACTCCGCGGCTGGACTGACTGGATGGCATTACAGGGCGCCCTCTAGAGGCGTGATGTTGCACCTGTGGCGGCGCGCGACCAGCCGTCCTTCAGTGAGCAGATCTCCTTGCGCTTTGCTCGTTCAGACTATTATTTTTCAAATAGCTCAGAACTGAGCTTGAGTTATTCCCCTTTCTTTTTTCTGCTTACATTTGTTTGTTTGTTTTGTTTAAAATAATGGAATCTTAGAGTTAGAAGAAGGGATCTACAAGATCATTTAGTTCAACCCCCTGCCCTGCCGCTGCCAATTCAGGCTGTCCACATCTACAACATCTGGTCTCCAGCCTCCTCACCATTCTAGCTGTTCCCACTCCAATTTGTCAATATCCTACTTAGGCTGTGGCACCCAGAACTGGATACAGTATTCCAAGTGGGGTCTAATTTAAGCAGAATACAGCAGTACCAGTACTTGTGCTCTCAATGCTATGCTTCTGTTGATGAAGCCTAGAATCATATTTGCCTTTTTTGCTGCTGTGTCACATTACCGGTTCATGTTTAGCTTGTCATCAAATGCTTGGAACTTTTCCCCATGTACCTCTGCACAGGCAAGTGTTCCCAGTCTTGTATATGTGCTTCTGGTTTTTCCTATCGAAGTGCAGAACTTTACATTTATCCTTGATGAAGTTCATTTTGTTTGCATTTGACCGGTTTTCCAACCTGTCCAAATTATTGTGGATCCTGTTCCTGTATTAGCTACTCCTTGCAGTTTGGTGTTATCTGCCAATTTGATAAGCATCCCCTCTACTCCCTCATCCAAGTCATTTATAAAGATATTGAACCACGCTGGTCCCAAGAAAGAGTCGGTCTGAGGCACCCCACTTGTCACTTCCCTCCGAGTCAATGAGGAGCCATTGGCAAGTACTTTCTGAGTACAGTCTGTCAGCCAGTGATTTATTTAATTTTAATTTAATAAAACCATTTTTAGGATGCGTTTCCATGAGCTTAGAGAGAGGCTTGCAAACCAAACAAGACATTAACACCAAGGGGAAAAAAACACAAAACTACACCTACAAGCTTAGCAAAAACAGCCAATTTTTTTTTGCAATGTCTATTCTTAATTATTTCCTCTTGTTTAGCAATGAAACTCCTAGAATAATTATCCCAAGCATTCCAATCTCGTGCCTGTAATAAGTTACTTAAGGAAATATATCATTTAAAAATAGTAGTTTCCATCTTATATGTCTTTTTTAGTAATCCGAATATACTCCCTTAATAAAGCCAGTTCCATCTTCTTGTAGATTTTGTTAATCCTGTAGGCGCTTCTTATGATGTCTTAGGAAAAACTGGAATCACTTCCTCATCTCGGCATCGCATTAGGAAGGTCAAAGTGTTCTTTGCTTTCATCTTGCGTAGGTGCCACTTCTCCAAAGTTCTCAAATCTTGAATAGTATCCTCCCCATATAGGAACTTCAATGTAGCATGGATATTCTCATGACCAGACATAGTGCAAAAAGGTAGAGATTTATAGATTTAAAAAGTCATGTAAAAAGTTTTTTATAAATATTAAACAAGTAGGAGGCAGAAGCGTCGTCTGATGAAGCAGGGCAAAGGCTAACGGAGTTCTGTCAAGAGAACACGCTGCTCATAGCAAACACTCTTTTCCAACAACACAAGCGGCGACTCTACACATGGACATCACCAGATGGTCAATACCGAAACCAGATAGATTATGTGCTTTGCAGCCAAAGATGGAGAAGCTCTATACAGTCAGTAAAAACAAGACCTGGAGCTGACTGTGGCTCAGATCATGAGCTTCTTATTGCAAAATTCAGGCTTAAACTGAAGAATGTAGGGAACACCACTAGACCAGTCAGATATGACCTAAATCATATCCCTTATGAGTATACAGTGCAGGTGAAGAATAGATTTAGGGTATTAGACCTGGTAGACAGAGTGCCTGAAGAACTATGGACGGAAGTTCGTAACATTGTACAGGAGGCAGCAACGAAAACAATCCCAAAGAAAAAGAAATGCAAGAAAGCAAAGTGGCTGTCAGATGAGGCTTTACAAATAGCTGTGGAAAGAAGGAATGCGAAAAGCAAAGGTGAAAGGGAAAGATATAAACAACTGAATGCAGATTTCCAGAGAACAGCAAGGAGAGATAAGAAGGCCTTCTTAAATGAACAATGCAAGGAAATTGAGGAAAACAACAGAATGGGCAGGACTAGAGATCTCTTCAAGAAAATAGGAGATATCAAGGGAACGTTTTGTGCAAAAATGGGCATGATAAAGGATAAAAAAGGCAGGGACCTAACAGAAGCAGAAGAGATGGCAAGAATACACAGAAGAACTATGCAAGAAAGATCTGAATGTTCCTGATGACCACGCTGGTGTGGTCACTGACCCAGAGCCGGACATCCTAGAGAGTGAAGTCAAGTGGGCCTTAGGTAGCATTACTAACAACAAAGCTAGCGGAGATGATAATATCCCAGCTGAGCTACTTAAAATCCTAAATGATGATGCTGTGAAAGTGCTGCACTCAATATGCCAACAAATTTGGAAAACTCAGCAGTGGCCAAAGGATTGGAAAAGGTCAGTTTACGTTCCAATTCCAAAGAAGGGCAGTGCCAAAGAGTGTTCAAACTATCGCACAATTGCACTCATTTCACATGCTAGCAAGGTTATGCTCAAAATCCTACAAGCTAGGCTTCAGCAGTACGTGGACCGAGAACTAACGGACGTACAAGCTGGGTTTCGAAGAGGCAGAGGAACTAGAGATCAAATTGCCAACATGCGCTGGATCATGGAGAAAGCACGAGAGTTCCAAAAAAACACCTACTTCTGCTTCATTGACTACGCAAAAGCCTTTGATTGTGTGGATCACAACAAACTGTGGCAAATTCTTAAAGAGATGGGGGTACCAGACCACCTTACCTGTCTCCTGAGAAACCTGTATGCGGGTCAAGAAGCAACAGTTCGAACCGGCCATGGAACAACCGACTGGTTCAAAATTGGGGAGTACGGCAAGGCTGTATATTGTCACCCTGCTTATTTAACTTACATGCAGAGTACATTATGAGAAATGCAGGGCTGAATGAATCGCAAGCCGGAATCAAGATTGCCGGGAGAAACATCAACAACCTCAGATATGCGGACGATACCACCCTAATGGCAGAAAGTGAAGAAGAACTAAAGAGCCTCTTGATGAGAGTGAAAGAGGAGAGTGCAAAAGTTGGCTTGAAACTCAACATTAATAAAACTAAGATCATGGCATCTGGTCCCATCAATTCCTGGCAAATAGGGCAGAAATGGAAGCAGTAACAGATTTTACTTTTCTGGGCTCCAAGATCACTGCAGATGGAGACAGCAGCCATGAAATTAAAAGACGCTTACTCCTTGGAAGGAAAGCTATGGCAAACTTAGACAGCATAATAAAAAGCAGAGATATCACCATGCCAACAAAAGTTCGCATAGTCAGGGCGATGGTGTTCCCAGTAGCAATGTATGGTTGCGAGAGTTGGACCATAAGGAAGGCTGAGCGCCGAAGAATAGATGCTTTTGAACTGTGGTGCTGGAGAAGACTCCTGAGAGTCCCTTGGACTGCTAGGAGATCAAATCAGTCAATCCTAAATGAAATCAACCCTGACTGTTCCCTGGAAGGACAGGTACTGAGGCTGAAGCTCAAATATTTTGGCCACCTAATGCAAAGAGAGGACTCTCTGGAGAAGACTCTGATGCTGGGAAAGATTGAAGGCAAAAGGAGAAGGGGAAGGCAAAGGATGAGATGGTTAGACAGCATCACCGATGCAACGAACATGAAAATGAGCGAACTCAGGAAGATAGTGGAGGACAGGAAGGCCTGGCGGGATATGGTTCATGGGATCACGAAGGGTCGGACACGACTTAACGACTGAACAACAACAACATGGTGGGCCTGTAGGTTATACATTGTGCAGTTTTAGCTGGCCGACATCTTGGCAATATGTGTACATTTAGGCTTGGTTGGAAACCTTGAGGAATTGTGTTGCATGATGGGACTATCCCACCCCACACTGCTCCTGTTTCTGGGACATTCTGACCTCTCGCTGCTCGCAGAGTGGGGAAAAAGCACTTTCCTTAGTGACTGTTTTGGTCAGGAAAACTTCTCCCTACAAACACCCAGTGATGTAGGCTTGAGAGTCTATTGACTCGAACTCAAGTCGCATCAATGACTTGACTCGAAAGACATGACTCGAGACTTGGAGCCTTTTACGACAAGTTGAATTTTATTCAGTTTTAACCCCGTTTCCCCCATTAAATAGATAGGGACTTGCAACCAAAGACTCAGGACTTGGGGGCAAAGACTTGGGACTCGATTTGAGACTTGGACCCAGAGACTTGATCCACATCCCTTTAAACACCTCAGCGGCGTATCTAGAGGTACTGCTGCCTGGAGCCCCACTGCTGGGGGGGCAGCGGGGTGGCGCCGCCACTCCGGGGGGGCGGGCGACCCGGCTTACCTGCGCGCCCACCCGGTGATGTGGGTGGGCGCTCCAAGGCCTTCTCCCCCGGCCTCGGAGCCGGAGAAAGCCCCGGAGCGTCCACCACGACCGGCGGCCAGGGCCTTCTGAAGGCCCACTGCGTCGCCGCACTATTTATCCTTTTTCGTGCATGCGCAGAATGTTACCGTGTCAGTGGGCAGGCACGCGCTCCAGAGGAAGGGGGCCCGAGCCGCAGAGCCGCCCGGAGACGCTGCTCCACCGGCTCCACTCTTTCCACGCCTCTGAAACAACTAAGGCTAAAGCAATACCAAACCCCTAAGACTTGAGGTGTTTTCCATAGCCACCCACCATTTCCTTCAGATGCTGGAGATTATGGCAAGTGATATAGGAATAACAAACTAGAGGAGTCCTTTAGTTAGAGTCTGAGATGTTATACTATGTGGTGGTAGATCAAGGATGGCTGAAGATGGGCTTTGTGTCTGTCAGAATGGTGGTAAAACAGTGTTTTTTGTTTTGTTTTGGCATCTTAAATATACAGTATTTGATTTAAGAATATTTGTATAATGTGGATTTATTGTGGAATAAGCTGTTTTGTGGACTCAAGGCCACTTTTTAGATACATCTTTAGCTTGTCAGATATTGTATACATTATTTGGCTGCCTTTTTAGAAAACACTCACTGTAAACATTGAGGCCCCAAACCCATGAAGTATAAGAGGCATGCTTGTGATATTTATGCAAAACTCAAGAGAATACACAAAAAGAACAGTGACTGTTCATAACAGGAGTAATTAGCAATAACACAATCCAATGCTGCTAATTTACAGCGCAATCTGATGCATGTCTATGCACAAGTAAGTCTCATTGAATTAAATGCAACTTACCCGTGGGACAATGTGTGTAGGATCACAGCCTTAATGTTCATAGTGGGAGAGAGGTCCGTGGTTTCTATTAAGACCTAAATGAACAGAATCAAAGTTGCTGATACATTTTAGTTCAGCAATTTCATCCCAGAGTTTTCCTTTAAAGTCATTTTGTTGAAGAATCAAGTCAGTAGCAGAATGTCCTGGGAGACTGAAATCTTCTCCCGCTGGTTTCTGAATGCCAATAGTTTTGATGTCTGATTTGAAGCCATTTATTCTTTTGTGTTGAGACTGTGGTTGTTCCTTTCTCTTGTTTTCCTCCCTAGAGGGTATGGTCTGGGGTTGGGAATTGATCCTGTACTGTAGAGGAAATCTGTGCTGTGATCTTAGAATGTACAGGATTCATTCAGAATATATCGAGGTGTGCTCTGTGTGTGCGTATGAGAGAGAGAAATCTTAAAAACTAATTTGCACTAATCTCTTATGAATACCTGGGTGTTGAAATTCCTGCTGTGGAAGTAAATAGATTCTGGCCTCCACTCCTTTTTAGAGAAATTATAGAACTGTGTGACTTCTTTCTACCCACAGATGATGAATGAGAACTTGGTTGGTTTCCAATTATTTTGGCTCTCTCACTTAAATATCCACAGGTTTAATGAAAAACAACATTTTATATTTATACAGTGCTTTTAGAGACTGTTCAACGTTCTTTACACATTACAGTATTTTGGTAACAACAGTTCTGTAAGGCAGTCCATGAATGATCCCCATGTTGCCAATGGGGCTGGACCTGAGACGTAGTAGACAAATCTAAGGTTGTGGGCAGTGCAATCCACCGTAAGGATCCGGCCGGTGGCCCAGGACCACCCACCAGTTCCTGAGCCCCAGTGGTCGTTTTGCTGCCGGGCCAGAGGTCTACATGGGCTTGAGTTATTCCCCTTTCTTCCCCAGGTGTAACTCCAGGCCGGCCCCTCGGATTTCCACCAGCTAAACAGCTGGCGGAAGTCGGAGGAGGCCATGTAACGGCCTAGCCACCCGGCGGGGACGGGGATATGGCTGAGGCCTCCCCCTGCCCCCTCGTGGGCTGGCTAGGCCAATGGCCCCCCTCCCTCGCCCACCGAAATGCCCCCGCCGGATCCCAGCTTACCTTTTCCGGCATCTGCAGGGGCGATCCGCCTACGGAGCAAGGGAGGCCGGCCTCTGCACCGGCCTCCCTTGCTCCAGAGTAGTCGCGAACCTGCTTTACGGCACGTTTGTGACTGCTGCCGGCAATGGAACAAGCTTCCTGGGTGACCTTGGGCCAGTCACTATCTCTTAGCCCCACCTACCTCACAGGGTTGTTGTGAGGACAAAAAGGAGGGGAGGAAATATGTACACCACTCTGAGCTCCTTGGAGGAAGGGCGGTATAAAAATGTGGAAATAAATAAATAAATAAATGTATATGGATTTCTTGGCATCTGTAGCTTGCTGCTCAAGGTTTTCCTGAGCTTTGGACTTGTAGAAACTTGGAGAATGGGAGAAAGGAAAGTGCCATAAATGCTCAGCTTCTTCTACTTTATATGAAGTATCTAGTATTTGTTGTTGTCAACAAATGGACTATTATGGACCATTTCAGTGACCCATCAAGGTGGTGCTTTATTAAGTAGCATGCATTTTTGTTTGCTAATTATATTGTGAGCAGCTGCTCTTATCTAAAGTCTACAGATTCAAGTGTGGTTTCTCCCTTATCTGTCATGTATGCATATTAGTACAGATAATTAGTTTTACAGACTGTTGTTATCTATCTTCTTATCTTATTTCAGAAGAAAGGCACAGGAATGGGACAGAAAATGACTGAAACCGGTTCCAGGGCTGTTTATACTTGGAGCTAAAGTTTTAAAATGTTCTCTACTGGTAGTTTTTTTTTTTTAGCCTAAAATTCAGGCTATCAGTAAAACATGTACATTTACTTCTTTAAAATAAAATGTCTTGTCTTGATTTGCGTACTTTCTTCTTGATAGTCAAGGAATGTTTTTCCATGAAGAGACTGTAGAAAAGGAACACGCAAATCACAGGTAGCTGTATTGGTCTATGTCTATGGTGCAGCTTTTGAACAAGGTTTTGGGTTTCCCAGAACCCTTCTCCAGATTGGATTACGTTAAAGTTTAAACCAAACAACTTCCCCCCTAAAAGAAGGAGGGAGAGAAAAAACTGGGCGTGGTGGAAAAGTCCCCCAATCTGCAGTCTGTGAGAGTCTTAAGGTAAAATGAAGTTGGTGGTCTGCAGACTTAGAGGAACCTTATTGTTTTTACTCAGATGTGTGTTCCATTGTGTTCCACTCTCTAGGAAGTATGTTTAAGATTGCAGCTTTAATTAGTTAGACCATGAGGGATCTTCTGGGAGGAGAGGGGGAGGGGGTCATGTTGGGAAGCTGTGATGATGGGAAGATGTGTGACCATGCATAGCAGAAAAGCTTCACTCCACTACATTTTGGAGTCATTCATAATCTCTTCTTGCACATTTGAACTCATCCGTGTGACCATGGAAGCTGGAAGCCTGGTTTTTTTCCTTGTTATAAATGTGCCCCAAATAACAGATTCCACATGGAGTCTTGTCATTTCTGTGCATGTGGGAAAAAAGTGGGGGGGGGGGAAATAATAAAAGGACAGCTTGGGCATCCTCTTTTCTTCTGTCCAACCACTTTAGTTGTTGGTTACACATACAACAAATCTCTGATGCTGTCATGGATATTGCCAAGCAGAAATTTCTGATCTGGAAAGCTTGATTTTGATTCCTTCTGGCTTTAGGATTTGAATTAATTTTTAAATTACCATCAGCAGACTCAACTCTGCTGCAGTTGACTGGAATCTGGGGAGGAGGAGAGGGAAGGAAACATTACCAAATAGAAAATGGGTTGGTTCTTTTTTATTTTTTTTAAAAAAGGAATTACTTGTACTTGTCTTTATGTAGCAACCTAATAAAATCAGACAGCATGAAACATCTGGCAGCTTTTTTCATGGGTAAAATGTAGTTCAGTGTGTCATTAAATACATCACTCCACAGGCTTTGATATACAGTGCTGTAAGCCTAAGAGGAATTGGAAAAAAGAATGAGTAGCCAACAAACCAATAAAAGGGATACTCTCCAAAAGAAAAGCAAGGGAGGTTGACCTTGAAACTTAGAAAGGTCAGTTAAGTGCATTGCAGAAAGATGTGTGTGAATGTTTGACAGGCCATGTGTCTGCTTTGGCCTCCATTCATAATTATTATTAACTGGTCATCCTTGCTTACTGTGATCCTTCTTTCATAGACTCTTAGGCTGTCTGTGCTTCTGGATTGTGCTAGTCTCTTGTAGATCATTGTACCTGAGGTCATCAGAATTTATTTATTTTATTTATTTTTCACATTTTTATACCGCCCTTCCTCCAAGGAGCTCAGAGTGGTGTACATATTTCCTCCCCTCCTTTTTGTCCTCACAACAACCCTGTGAGGTAGGTGGGGCTGAGAGATAGTGACTGGCCCAAGGTCACCCAGGAAGCTTTGTGGCTGAGCGGGGATTTGAACCTGGATCTTCCAGGTCTAAGTCCGACTCCCAAACCACTACACCATCCTGGCTGAATTCATTTACCTGAATTCATCTTCGGCACCCAGCTGCCTTACTGCAGAGTGGACATAAGAATGGCTCTGCCATTCGACCTAAAGTCTAGGAAGCTGGCTTATTCTGAATAATTCTGAACCATTGGTCCCTCTAGCTCAGCACTGTCAACACTGACTGGCTGGCAGTGTCTCTTCAGCGTTTCTGACTGCAATTTTTCTCAGTCCTACGTGGCGGGATCTGGGATTGAACCTGGGACCTTCTGCATGCCAAGTGCTGAGCTTCAAAAGGGAGTTCATCTAGTTTGGTGTCTTGTTTCCCCTCCGCAGCCAACCAGATGCTGGCTCTGGGAAGCCCACAAGCAGCCTTGAAGGGAATAACTCTCTGAGGAGTTGTTGCTCCTACCTCAGCAATTAGTCTTCAGTGGCATATGGCCTCAAAATATGAAAGTTTCACATTAATAACCCCTTAATAGTCATATTACTACACACACAGCTATTATGATGACCAACAACAGCCATAGAGAGACCCATCCAATAGAACTCCTTGCCACAGGAGGTGGTGATGGCACCTGGCCTGGATGCCTTTAAAAGGGGATTGGACAGATTTATGGAGGAAAAGTCCATCACAGCTTACAAGCCATGCTGGGGATAAGCAACCTCCTGGTTGTAGGAGTAGGTTTTCTTTGTGCCAGGTGCATGGGAGTGGCGACAGGATACAGGTATCTTGTTGTCTTGTGCTCCCTGAAGCATCTGGTGGGGCCACTGTGTGATACAGGAAGCTGGACTAGATGGGCCTTTGGCCTGATCCAGCAGGGCTCTTCTTATGTTCTTATAAAAGCAATTAGCTGAGGTGTGTAATGGGAGGGCCTTCCATAGCCTGCCTTGCATTGTGGGGAAGAGCGTTAAAGAGGGCTTTGTCTGCAGTCTGGATCTTGGAAGGGTGTGCTAGCGACAACGGCACAAACGCTGCTGTCTACTTGGTTTTTGTGTGGCTCGGAACTCTTCAAAAGGAGCACTTTCCTCATTTGGAGATGAGGAATTCCACAAGTGGAATGGACTTTCCAGTTCTTAGAAGAAGGGTGAGCATGCCAAGAAATCCGCCATGTCCTATGGAGGAGATCTAATGTCTTCGCTGTCTCTATCTGGATATGAGCACTTGTTTGTGGGTTCCCAAACCTAAACAAAAATGACTGTATAAGACTTGAGCTTGGATGCTGCTTCAAAGTAGAAAATGTCTCCCCATTTGGGAAGTGAAAGGTCCCCAGTTTAAGTCTGTGATCTAGTTTTTCCTGTTATGCATTATTCAGTAGTGTTCAAGAAGATTCGAGAGACGCTTTGGTTTCTCTTCTTCAAAACCAAGTTCTCCCCTTGGCCCTGAGCCCTTCTGCTGTCACTTCACAGAGAACTTTAAGCCATTGGCTTGAATGGTGATGCAAAACCTGGAAATAATATTTCCCTTACGGAATTCTCCTCCTTGCACCACTAATTGAAGCTGGATGGAAAATGCCCTTGACGCTTAATGCTGAACTACCAGTTCAGTAAAACTGGAACACAGGGACTGTGCCAGACTGTACCAAGTCAGGCTGCAGATCAGGGACTGCGGAGAGTTATGTGTGTTGTAATGCTAACTCATAATAAAACATGTCCTTGCATGTAGAAAGCTAGCACATTGGGGAGAGTGGCTCCTGCTTAGGTCTTGCCTAGATGGGAGTTTTCTATGTGTAAGGAATACTTAAGAAAAACAAAACTGCTATTATGAAAATGCTGTCATTAAGACTGCCTATTGAAGTGTGTTTGGGGTATTGGTTTCAAACACTGTGATTGTAAAACCACATCTACGTGGATGCCCATCCCACAGATTTCAGTGTGACTTGTTGGAATTGTAGGTGGGAAGAGTAGATGGTGATTTCCTGTTAAGAACATAAGAAGCGCCCTGCTGGATCAGGCCAAGGGCCCATCTAGTCCAGGTATCTCACAGTGGCCCAGCAGATACCTCTGGCAGCACACAAGATAACAAGATACCTGTATCCTCTCGCCACTCCCTCGCATCTGGCATTCAGAGACAGGCTCCTTCTCTAGAACCTGGAGGTTGCATGCAGTCATCATGACTTGTAACCTTATGGGTCTAGGCTCATGACAACGTGTTCTGTGTTGTGATGGATCTCTGTGTTTCCCTGTTTGTTTTTGTGTATCTTCTGTCTTTTTGTGTTTGGGCAGACTTAACTCGCTAACAGTTTCTGTAAATCCAGCTGCCAGGAGCAGCAGGCTTGTAACCTGTGTCCCTTGGTTTTGTATATAAGCCATGAGGGCGGGGAGAGGGAAGCAGGAAGGGTAAGGGAGTGAGTGTGCTAACCATTAGGCAGTACTGCCCTGGATCAGCCTGCAGACGCGGAGAGCCCCATCCCTCTTCCTTGACATGTGCGCTCACAACTCCCCTCGGCATGAAGGACCTACAGTTGTTTGAGCAGACAGCCTTTTCCTTCCCATGATCTGTCCAACATATGGAAGAGCATTTATTTGGCAGTTAACACCTTAAGAAAGACCAAGCGTTGGGTGCAAATTAGAGCGAGAAATTGAAATGTAAGTAATGAGACACTTTCAAACTATTGTCCCGAGTATAAGATGCACCTGATTATAAGACGCACCCTTAAAGTTTGGTGCTATTAAATTTTTTTAATTAAATCACTGGCATTAAATTGCAACAGCCTGATTATAAGACGCACCCCTAGTTTAAAAACTTAAATTAGGAGAAAAAAGTGAGTCTTATACTCAGACCAATACGGTATATTTATACCCTGGCAGAGACCACCGCCCTGCACAGCACTTGTCACTTTCTGTGAAACAAACAGATAACTCTCTGCCTCCTCCTAGGAGTGGTATATGCGTTACGGAGATCCGCCTTCCCAAGAGACCCATCTTGCATAGAACTGCGTGTGCAAACCATAAAGTGTTGGTCTGTTTGTCATGACCTCGGATTAATTGAAAGTTTCACCGCTGAAAACAGACAGAGCCGTTTTCCTCTGACAGTCTCTTTTGCTGAATCATCCCACGGGGCGCAGTTTGCCAGAGTCTTTTGCTTTCAGTATATAATGAACATGGCAAAATACTGTTACAGTAATTCTGGTCCATCTGCTCCACATATATCTATTTAGGATTGAGGCTAAATGCCACAAGATTGGGCTTAGCACTAGTTACGCTGCTGAGTTTGTAGCCAAAGAATGAATAAAGCTTGGGTAGAATGCACAACTAACAATTCACCCCTTTTAAAGAGGTATGGTACTTTGTCTTTGTTTAACTTAATGAGACACCTGACTCTCAAAGTTGTGCTCTGTTTCAGTTCTCCAGCATCGTAGAGAAGCATCTAGAAATGCTTTTTGTTTTGTTCTTGTTGGGGGTTCTCTGTAAAGAAGGTTGGCACATCTAGGAAAGGCAGGTAAAATCTGTATACAGGTGGGCCCCCATATCCGCTGGGGATATGTTCCAGGCCCCTCCGTGGATACTTGAAACCGTGGATAAGAGCGAACACCCCCTACATGGTTTCCTGAGGGCCCCCCACCCTGCTTCCCCTGCAGGCAGGCATGCTTGCCTCCCGCTCTTATTTTTCTTTCAGCAAGCTTTGTTTCTTCCTTAAAACAAACAGAGAAGCAGCCTCCATTGCAGGCAAGTAGAACGAGACTAAGTCCTAGAGAGGCTCTGCAAGATTTCTGTTAACCTTGCAGAGCTTCTCTAGTACTTAGTCTCGTTCTACTTGCCTGTAATGGAGGCTGCTTCTCTGTTTCTTTAAGGAAGAAACAAAGCTTACTGGGGAAAAAGTAAAAGCCTGGGGGGGTCCCCACGATCCGTGGATAACTGAAACCGTGGATAGCGAATCAGTGGATATCGGGGCCCACCTATACTTGCAAGGTGTGGGCTGGTTTAGGATGTGCTTGCTTACATCTGAAAGTTACCATGCTGACCTAATACTTCCTGTGATCTGGACCGGGAGGGAAGCCTTGTTTCTCTGACAATGACTGGGAGTAATGTTTGCCTATAATGTTTGCCTAATAATATGCTATTTTTTTCCCTTCATGTTGTGCTTGCTTTTGCTTTACAGCCTACTTCAAATGACTAATAATACTAAAGAACATCCATGTTAAATGTAATTAGGCTAATTTTTAGCTCTCTCAGCACGATGGCAGATGGGATACTCTGGTACACAGCAGGGCAAAGTAACTTACTTCAGCACTTTAGGAATCTGTCCAAAATAATTAATAATCTCAAATTGAGGAAGAAGTCATGTTGACCTTATGCTGGAAAGAGTGGTGTGGAGCTGCAGTTGTGCTGATTAATCGCATCAGGTTTCATCTGTAGACTGTTGTAGGTTGTAGGTAGAAGGACTGTAGTAGCATACTTTGGAGTGTGACGGTATCAAAGGCTAATTCAAGTCACACTTTCCTTATCTTCCAGATTTAGTAGAAGCTGGAGGCACTTATTTTTCTGCATACCCAGGGTAAGGAGAAATATAAGCAAGAACAAAGAGGTCTCACATGGGCTCCGTGTCCTCCTTCAGAGTTCATTTCCATAGTTTTGGTTATCTGGCTTTTGTTGTTGGTGTGGCTGCTGCTGATTTTATGATGATTTGGTTGTGTTGAGGATAGGCTGGGTTTTATTGTTGCTTGTTTGTCTGTATTCTTGGATTAAAAAAATATTTGTATTGTTAGCTTCTCTTGGGTTCCTTAGGAAAGAAAGGTGGGTCAGAAAATTTGAAAACAAATAGTGTTATCTCAGGGGTTCTCAAAGTGGTGGGTCTCGACCCACCACTTTTTCCGGAAGTGGCCGATATTACTTTAAGGGGGGGTGGCCAGCCCGAACGTCGTCGTCGTATCTCCAGGATTGTGCCTGCTGCCGACATAGAAACGCTTTTTTCAATGTACCTGGTTGTTCTGCCAGCTCCCCGAAGGGTCTGGAGAGGCTGCTGCCACCTCTGCAGGCTCCCCAAGGCTCTAAACAACAGGAATTGCATTCCGAAGCCCACTTCCAGTTTTTGCCAAAAACTGGAAGTGGGCTTCGGAATGTGATTGGCTCTGTTTAGAGCCTTGTGGAGGCCTGCAGTGGTGGCTGCAGCCCCCCAGACCTTTCGAGGAGCTGGCAGAACAACCAGGTATGTTGAAAAAAGTGTTTTTGGGTTGGCAGGCTGCACCGGGTGTTGCCCTTGGGATATGTGTGTGTCAACCAAGCAAGCACTCATGAGCCCCTGCAGAGAAGACCGAAGGGCAACTTTCGGCCCTCTCTGGGCGTAGCCGCCTTTCGCTCTTGCCGAACAGCATATTTTCGCTGTGCTTTGGCGAGAACGCAAGGTGATTGCGGCCAAAGAGGTCCGAAGATTGCAGAGCAGGGATGGTCCAGGGGTAGGCTTTTCACATTTGTGGGGGTCCTCCTTCTCGGCTGGTCATGCAGTCTCCAGATTCCCCCTAGGCAAGGGCTGCCCCGTCACGGCTCTGGCCTCAGTTTAGGCAGGGAAGGAGGTTGAGTCCTCCTTCGGCCTTCTCCTGCCTTTTCGCGCCTTTTGCAGGGGTCACGGGCTGCTGGGAGTACAGGACCCGTCGGCAACACTTCCTTCGTGGTTGCTTCACTCCTCCTCCCGAGTAGACCCAACTGACCAAGTTAAAGGGACTGCTCGCCCTTTTGGTTGGGCTTGGCCAGCCGTGTTTGGAAGGGCCCCTCCCAGCCCCAGGGTCGTCAACCGTGCGGTTTGAGCCACAGCTTGGCTACCTGGTTGCATGCCAGCTGGCTGTTCCCCTGCTTGGGTTGGGAGGGGTTGCCCAGGCACGGCTCCTGCAAAATCACATCAGGGGCAGTTGTGCCAGGGCAGTTCCCATCGGGGCTGGGGTTGGTGGCTACGTCCGGGTAGCCATTGGTCTGCCCGTCGGGGCCGTGGGAGGCCATGGCATGGCGTGGTCCTGGTGAAGCCACAGTGGGGTGGGCCTCGCCAGAATTGTCTGTGCTAGAGCCCAGACTGGCGGGCTCGGCCATGGCTGCTGTGTTAGGGGGGCTGCTCCCCTCAGAGGCTGGGGGTTCACAGCCTTTGGTGGTGGCTGGACTGCCTAGGCAACCACTGTAAGGTATGTCCGGGGGGGGGGGGAGAACACGGACAACATTAAAAGTAATGTGAAAGCCCAGAAGGTTGGGGGCAACATGATTATGTCATTACATCACCCCCAAACGTCCGGAACGGCGGCTCCTGCAGGTAAGCTCTGCACCGGGCGGCACTCACTCCAGTGACGCTGCTGCCTGTTCCTCAGTGTCATGCGCTTCCACTGGGAGGTCCTCTTCCTCTGCAGACCTCCTCTCCTTCTGCCTCTTCTGTCTTTTCCAAGAACTTGTTGTCTTCCAAACAAGTCACAGTATAGAAAGGTGTGCTTCAAGCCCTCTCACCTTCTCCTCCAGCAGGGACACTTGCAACAGGTGCAGTTCATATCCTCTTCAGGTAGGGACGCAAACATGGCACATACTCTGCAGATCCCACCTATTACACATCAATTAAAGATTGATGAGTTTAGAAATCAAACAAAGATGGATAGAACCTAGCATAGAAAACAGTGGCCACTCGAACCACTTTTTTTTCTTCTTATTTTTGCATTTGTAAAGCATCCCTATATACCATTTGAGCTGGTTCACCCAGCCACTTCTCTGCTGATCTTTTCCAACCCTTAAAAATTCCAGCTAGCGGCTAGCCTGTCAGTTTTGAATACCTTGAATTGGAAATCATACAACTGGCATTTGGGAGGGTTTTTTTTTTTTTTTTAAAGTCTGATTAAAATAGGGTTTGGTGTGATATTGGTGTCTTCTTGACCGATTCACAAGACCCCCTTCAACATGTGTGATCCAAACAGAAACTTGGACCTTCCCCTTTTTGGGATTAAAAGGAAAGAATTTCTGGGTTAAAGTGCATGACTTCAGGGCCCAGACATGGCCGGGGACTGATCTTTTCTACAATTTAAGCCCTGCAGCAGACTGCATTGGGTTGGATTTAGCTGAAAATAGATTAGTGGCATTTTATTCCATATTGGTTTTCACTTTGAAAGACTGTTATCTGTCTCAAGTTCTAAAAGTCTTAATAACTAAAAGGTTTGCATATTGTACTTGGCAACGCTTTTACTCTTTCAGATGTAGACATTTGATTGGGGAAAAACTTGGCACAGACTGAAAAGTGTGAATTGATATAAATTATTAAGATAAACACAAGCTTGCGAAAGTACTGGGGGGGAGGGGGGATGCCTGGCGCGTTATACTTCCAATTCTTTTCAACATGTGTATTAATTTTTAAGCAGAGTAGTTCTCATTTTCTCACTCTGCTTCCTTCAAGGTCTCTCCTTCAATTTCTCTTTCTTCCTGCATCCTAACACTTCTACTTGCTAGTAAGTTCCAATGAATAATACAGTGGGATTTGTACTTGGAAAGAAGTGTGATCTTGGGGTTGCCACTAAATAGCAGCAAAAAGGCCTGTTCAAAATGATGCATCTTTTTCAAATGAATGATCCCTGCTTGAGCTTTTAGGGCAGCAGAAGTGTGAGAGTACCCAGCTTTGTAAGGGACTATCCTAGATTTGGTGGACTTTATAGTTCTCATGAGCAGGGCTCCACACGTTGGGCTGGCTTTAGGAACGACTCGCAGTCTCCACCTCCAAGATCAGGAAGGGCACTGGAGCCTGTCTCTCTTGCACTTCTAAGATGCGAAGAATGCTTCAAAGATATAGTGCAGTGTAAAAGAGACCCAGCCTTCCTCCTGAGCTTGGAGTTGGGGAGGTGGAGCAAGGGACCATTGCCACAACTGCATTGTACTTTTAAGGCAGGCCACACTCCAATACAGTCTTCCTCCCAAGAGTGGCCAGTTAGTGGAACTTCCAGACTTTTCTGCGATCCCACATATCAGAGCCTGTCATACAGCTGAAAGATACAATGCTGCTATCCTCCATATAAAGTAAGTTGCATTCCAGGTTTCCTCCTTCGCTGTTGTGTCTTAATGGTTTGGAAATGGCACGTTGTCATTCCGTTTTTCTCGAAAGAATGAGTAAGGGTGATGAGAAGTGGTCCTAAATGGATCCAGTTTGTTGGGCAGTGTTATGTGCATCACTTATTATGGTGTATTTGCAAAGAAGAGGAAGAATTACAGTACTTAAGGTACATCTAGGTGAGCATTGCTTTTTGAATGGTGAATCATTGTGGTCATTGTTTCATTAAACCATGTGTGATCTGAACCCTCATCGTTAGACCAAGTCCACAATTTAGAAGTTTCCCTTGTGGTGTTTTAAAGTACCAGATTCCTATCCCAGTGCTTCAGCCCATGTTGTGCAACATCTTTCCAGAATAGCGCATGAGTTTTTCCATTGTGAGTAAAATGGAAATAAGAAGTCGAGAGATGTGAAGGACTTCCATGTCTTGCCATGTTCCCTGTGTTGCTGTATGGTTTGGGAGTGGAAGTTATTTGCTTCTTGCTCTCTCTGCTCCTTGGCACTGGTGTGCCTATGGCTTTTTCTGTTTCTCTGTCTGAGAATCTTTATAAAGAACAGACAGCACCAGACCTTAAAACCGGACATCTGTTCAGAGTCCTACTGCCTGAGACAGCTTTTTATCTTCCTGCCTGAGGATTAACCGGCACAATGGTCTGACGTTGTGCTACCTACACTGGTCAAAATCTAAGACTTCCACCCTCCAACTCTGGTCTTCCCCCTGCCTAGTCAATAATTGATAGAGAAGTCACTGATGATGGGAGACTGATCAGTATTTCGCTTTATCACCAGCCTCGGAGCTTGAGTGAAAGGCTGTCTGGCTAGGCTTTTTTTTTCTTGTCTGGAGACACTTTTAAAGGGAGTTGAAAGTGTTTTGAGAGAGAGAAAGTCTTTTCCCATATTGAACCCATATTTTCCCCATATTCTTCTCTCCCACTGTTGCCTCTGGTCTTCAACAGATTTTTGCAGCAACGCAATGCCTGTTTCATCTGAGGCAAAAGTGCGTGCAGCATGTGCACACCATGAGCTGTAAAATGGATCCCTAAAAACCCTCTCCTGATGGGAGGGGGGCTCTTGGGCAGCATGGCATGTGGCACAGGAATGGGGGGGGGATCAGCAAAAATAGCCTCTTCATGTGTGACCGGAGCTATTTCCATTTGCAGCACAATGGCTTAGAATGCAATCCAGTGTCTCCATGCATTGGCTGATAGGATTGAGCAAGCTTAAGACTGCAATCTTAAACATACTTACCTGGGAGTAAGTTCCATTGAACTCAGTGGAGCTTACTTCTGAGTAGACATGTTTAGAATTGTGCTGTCAGGCAATGTTTGAGGGTCTTTTGTATTAAGCGACTTAACCAGTGGTTCTCAAACTTTGTGGTCTCCAGAACCCTTTACACTCCTAAATCTCAGGGGGTCTCAGGGAGCCCCGCTGGCGCATGCGCGGAGTCTCGGGGAGCCCCAGAGAGCTGGTGCATACGTGGAGTGGTGCAGCACCGAGCATATAGTGGCCGCCACTTAAGGCGGATCCACACTGCACGCGGCTCAGGGCGTTGCGTCCAGCTGAGTCCGTGTGCGGCCGTTGTGGTGCTATTTGTGCGAGACAGCGTTCGACCACCATCTGGTCACGTCCCGTTCCATCTCAAGTGGTGTCCGAGGCGACTTTTGGCACATCGGACGCTCCTGGAACGTGCCGGAATGCGACCACCACGAACGTGTGCGGTGTGGCTCCGCCTTTAGGGTGTGCTCGTGGAGCCTCTGAAGGGGTCTCAGGGAGCCCCAGGGCTCCTAGGAGCACACTTCGCGAAACACTGGCTTAAACTATAATCTCTTGAGTGAATACCTGCTTTCTGAAACATAACGTTCCAGAAATAAAGGTAGCTGTTGGAATAATTCATTATATGCTGTGTGTTGTAAACCACCCTAACATTTTAAACCAAAAGGTAGGGTAAAACATAACAGATAAAGTTATCACAGATGGCTCCCTGAATTGTGTAATCAGATTGTGATTTCAGATTTTTTCATCTTTGCCCACCACGCTTTCTTTTCAAAGTTTCTGTATACCTTAACTGAAGTACCGTACTTCCCCATCAAATGGAGGAGATGTGTATTTTGCTTTTGCATGTCAGTTTCTGGAGTAGTTTGCATTTTTTCCATTGCAGAATTAATCATTTGCTGGCCTGCAAGTCCCAGTGTGCCAACAAATGTTAACACCGTGTGTCCAGAGTTCCTTTTTGATTTGGAAGTGTAGAGAAGAGGGCAACAACCTTTGTATTCTCTGTTAGGAAAGACCTTGTCAAGCAGAGAAAGCTCCTTGCTGAAGGGTAGGTTCAAGCATGCCTGTGCAATGGGCAGCTGAAATGTGTGAACTTTGTGTGATGGGAAAAGTTCTGCCAATGGTGTTGGATCTGTTGTGATTCATTTACACATGTAACTCTACAGACAGAAGTTTGCATTTGGAAGTGACAAGAAAGTTGTATCGCCTCAAATTTAAACTCTTTCAATGGAGCCACTTCACACGCAAGCAAAGTATTTGGTAAGCCACTGATGTGATGAACGTGTGTGTATGTGTGTGTGTGTGTGTGTGTGAGTGAGAACCAGCCCTAAGATACAATGAAATCAGTTCCTAGCTGTGTCAGGCTGTGACAGCGAAAGCAACAAACGATTTTGTGGCACCTTAAAGGCTAATGCATGTGTTATACAGGTGGGCCCCCAAATCCGCTGGGGATATGTTCCAGGCCCCTCCGTGGATACTTGAAACCGTGGATAAGAGCGAACACCCCCTCCATGGTTTCCTGAGGGCCCCCCCACACTGCCTCCCCTGCAGGCAGGTATGCTTGCCCCCCCCCCAGCTCTTACTTTTCTTTCAGCAAGCTTTGTTTCTTCCTTAAAACAAACAGAGAAGCAGCCTCCATTGCAGGCAAGTAGAACGAGACTAAGTCCTAGAGAGGCTCTGCAAGGTTTCTCTTAACCTTGCAAAGCCTCTCTAGTACTTAGTCTCGTTCTACTTGCCTGTAATAAGCAGCCAGAGGCTGCTTCTCCTGTTTCTTTAAGGAAGAAACGAAGCTTACTGGGAAAAAAGTAAAAGCCTGGGGGGTCCCCACGATCCGTGGATAACTGAAACCGTGGATAGCGAATCAGTGGATATGGGGGCCCACCTGTAATTGGGAGTTTTGTGGCCCAGAGCATATTTCATCAATTGCATGGAATCAATAGGATTTGTTTCAGGGAATGCATTTCATATTGTCATGATAACTATTACTGATAACATACTGAAAGATAACTATTCTTACAAGGAAGCAAGTTCCACTGAAATCGGTGAGGCTGACTTCTGAAGAAAAATCTGTTGAGGATTGTGCTGCCTGATGCAATCCATTTAAATCAATGGGAAAAAAAATCAGCCTCAATTTTGATATATTGATACTGTGCACAAAAAGGGTAAACCCAGGGATTAAATCTTGGTTCTGTCTCTCTCTCTTTCAAGTCAGAATGATCAGTCTATTAGCAACGGGTGGTGCTGGTGGTGGTGTTGGAGTTGATGTTGCTTTTTTGGGGGGGGGACACTTGGAAATGTACAGGCATAAGCAAAACTGACTGCACTGAATAACTGCAAGTGTTGTGAACTGCTGTGGTCATGAGTTTTAAAATGAGCCTTTGTTGTGGCTGTGCCACTAACATGGGCTTTTGCAGTCTGGATTAAAAGGATTAAAGGTTTAATCTTTGCCCACTCTACAGAACAGCTCTTTGTATGCATCAGGTGGTTTTCCATGCCACAGGTATTTTTAAATTAGCTCATAAACAATTAAGGATTCCTATGAAGGCTAACTGAGCCCTTTATATTTAAACAGCTTTAGGAGCTGAGGATAGTATTAAATACGTAAAAGCTAAACTGTTTGTTTTGCAGTTTCCCCCTTATTTTTGTGTTGTGCAGGCAAACACAGTACTGTGAAAAGGTCTGTCTAGTCTGAGCTGATTAAAAAAAAATAGAGATCTAGCATTCCTGATTTCAGGGAATTGGACGATGATGATTGTTGTTTATCAATTTTATTTTCTTCTGTGTTGTGAGATGCTGACAAGAGAAAGCAAACCTTGATGAGATGATTTTCACTTTGTGGTTTATACTGCAGGATGCTGCTTCTGCATCTTCGTATGAGCTACTAAGAACTGATTGAGGAGAAACAAATGCTTGTGCTCGTTACGGAACTTGTTTGTGTGAAAGGGTTCAAATATATATGCTTGACTGCTCCACTAGTACACTTCTGGCCAGAGTCAGCCTTAGGAGCTATGGGTCCCATTGGAAACATTTTTTTGCGGGGGCCCAGGTTAACAGCCAGCGTCTGTAGAATTTTAGAGAGATAAACATTATTACAGGTGGGCCCCCATATCCACGGATTCGCTATCCAAAGTTTCAGTTATCCACAGATCGCGGGGACCCCCCCCCAGGCTTTTACTTTTTTCCCAGTAAGCTTCATTTCTTCCTTAAACAAACAGGATAAGCAGCCTCTGGCTGCTTATTGCAGAAAAGTAGAACGAGACTAAGTTCTAGAGAGGCCCTGCAAGGTTAACAGAAACCTTGCAGGGCCTCTCTAGGACTTAGTCTCGTTCTACTTGCCTGCAATGGAGGCTGCTTCTCTGTTTGTTTTAATGAGAAACAAAGCCTGCTGAAAGAAAAATAAGAGCCGGGGGGGGTGCACGCCTGCCCGCAGGGGAGGCAGGGCGGGGGGTCCTCAGGAAACCATGGAGGGGGTGTTCGCTCCTATCCACGGTTTCAAATATCCACGGAGGGGCCTGGAACATATCCCCAGTGAATATGGGGGGAGTACTGTACTGTCAAAAGTAACACACTTGATCGTATCATATCATCTTTGTGAGTGCAGAGTAGGCATCTAATATGTCTGTATTCAGGTCCTAATTCTTATGGTTTGGTACAAATACAGTGGGACCTTGCTATCCACGGGGGGATCCGTTCCGGACCCTCCTGCAGATAGTGGTGTCTGCAAAAAAAAACGCCACACAACTTGTTAAAAAGAAAAAAGCCCCCAAAGCGTTGTTTTACCTTTTAAAAGCCAAACTGCTACGTTTTCAAGCCTCCACAGGGCTTCTTGAAGCTGCACGACCCACTTCCGGGTCGTGCAAAGGAACCCCCCCCCAGCCTTGTCCCAGGGTGCATTCTTGGACAAGGCTGGGAGGGGGGGGAAGAGTCTTCGCATGACCTGGAAGTGGGCCGTGTGAAGCCTTGTGGAGACTTGAAAATACAGCAGTTTTGCTAGTTAAAGGTAAAACTGCATTTTGGGGGCTTTTTTCTCCTTTTACAGAGTTTTTAGCATTTTACACTTGTGGGTCCAGGACCCGCGGTGTAACACATCCTGAAGCCGCAAATACAAAGAGTCCACTGTACTCAGACGAGAGTGCTTGCTTAAATCTGCCACCTGAAGGCATCCAAAGTAATGCAGCTGGGATCCATATGAAGGGGGGAGCTCAGGGTTTGACAACAACTGCTCGTCCTAAAGGGCTGAACAGAAGAGGTTCACGAGTAAGGGACAACATTGAACAGGTGAAGCCATAAACTGGTGGTTAGAGTACCGTATTGTCCCGAGTATAAGACGCACCTGATTATAAGACGCACCCTTAAAGTTTGGTGTTATTAAAAAAAATTAATTAAATCACTGGCATTAAATTGCAACAGCCTGATTATAAGACGCACCCCTAGTTTAAAAACTTAAATTAGGAGAAAAAAGTGAGTCTTATACTCAGACCAATATGGTATATGTGCCACATGCCAATGGGTCGTTGTTGTTCAGTCGTTAAGTCTGACCCTTCGTGATCCCATGAACCATATCCCGCCAGGCCTTCCTGTCCTCCACTATCTTCCTGAGTTCGCTCATTTTCATGTTCGTTGCATCGGTGATGCTGTCTAACCATCTCATCCTTGGCCTTCCCCTTCTCCTTTTGCCTTCAATCTTTCCCAGCATCAGAGTCTTCTCCAGAGAGTCCTCTCTTCGCATTAGGTGGCCAAAATATTTGAGCTTCAGTTAAATCCCCCTTCCCTCCCATGTGGTCCCAATTTGGATTACGAAAAACAAGCCTAGAAGCCCCAATCATGCAATAGACATGTTGTCCGGTTTGCCTCTTACTTAAATGGACAAATGGTATGACTCGCCGGGGCTGTTTCACACATCAAAAGGCCCATAGACTTTGAGATGGGGAGTGAGTGTTCGGTAGGATGCTGCAGTGCAACCAATTCCAGTTCTAATACCCAATATGAGATTCATCTTGTTTTGAAACACCCATTTGTCACGTTCACACCATACATTTTTAGGAGCATGTTTCATCTAATGTGCTAACTGGGGTAACTGTTTCATCGATCCCCTGCTAACAGGCAAGAGGCACTTTTTCAATTGGTGCTCCTCTTATATTTAGCAGGGGGGGAGTAACTGTCCCCCTTCCATCCCAGCACAGTGTCTTTTCTGGTGGCTGTTTGCTGGTGGTGTTCTGCATCTTATTTAGATTGGGAGCCCACCAAGTGTGCAAGTGTGAATGTACCATAGTCAAACTTGTCTGCTTAATGAGGCTGGCTGCACATTGAAAACTGTTGAGTTCCTGTGTAAATGTGGATCTGGTAGTTACAGCCAGCTGAACTCTTCTCTTCTGATAAGGAAAGACCCCCCCCCAAAAACAGTTTATGCTTACTTACACACACACACACACACACACACACACACACACACACACACCCCTACCTGCCGGTATGAGTTATTGGCAAATTCTGCATGTCTTGACAAAAGCTTAATAATTTTTGCTCTGATTAAGTAATCCTTGTTACAGACATAGCTGCCTGTCTCCGTAGCTCATCATAAACCTATGCAGGAAGTATACATGGATTATACAGTGCCTGGTGTGATCTTAATACCCATCCAGAATTAGAGTTGCAGGTCACATTGACTTTCAAGGAGACTCGGCACAATGCTGCTGTTTTGGGGATCAAATGGATCCACTGCCATCCTCAAGCCACTATTTCATGATAGATCTGCTTTGCTTCTCCAGAGTACATTTCTCTTCCTCTGGTGTCTTCTGACACTGGGATGCAATACATGTTCATAAGATACCCTGTTTATGGGATGCACAGTTATTCCATTTTGGAGACCATGAAAACAAATTGAAAAAGAAAACAAAGCAGAATAAAATTGCATCAATTATATATTTGAAACTTCTCCCAGCCTTTGCTATTTGAATCCTGAACAGGTGAGCCTTGCACCATTTCCAACGAGTGCTGTGGCTTTGGTTTGGTTCACATCTGCATATACAGTACTTGAATTCTGGAACTACCGGTACATCTTCTTTATCAACAACAAAGGGTCCTGTGGCACCTTCAACAAACACACTTACAGCGCAATCCTAGCGCTGGGGCTGCCGGCGGACCGAGCGGTCCACCAGCCGCAGATTTCGCAAAGGCACATTTGCGACGACTCGAGAGCAGGGAAGGCTGGCGCAAGGCTGGCCTCCCCTGCTCAGCCGCTGGAGTGCCCAAAGGACCGCCGGTGGACCCAGGTAAGGATCCAGCCGGTCGGGGAGGGGGTCGGTCCGGCGAAATCCTGTCCCCCGCCGATTGGCTGAGCTATTACACGGCCTCCTCCATCTTCCGCCAGTGATTTTGCTGACAGAATTCCGAGGCCGATCGACCCCAGCCCCGGTTACACTCGGGGAAGGGGACGAGTGGGGTGCCTGCCCGTGGTGGTGCACGGGCTCCGGCGGCCGGCCGAGGACGCCCAGCAGATCCTTAGGCAGGATTGGGCTGTTATTGTCCTGTAATCTTCTAGAACATCCGCAGATGTGCAAAGTGTAATCCTCAGCTGGCAGGTGTGAGTACATGCACATGCATGCGCACGCACACACACTTTCTCTCCTTTGTGGAAATAGAAAGAAAAAATTGAATCGTGGCCTTGAAACTGAAGAGGGTTTGCACCTCTTATGATGTTATCAAACCATGGAGAGTCTCCTTGGGTGCAAGGCTAACATGGGAGTCCAGCAGACCCCAAGTGGTAAAGCTGTTTCTGGACTGTACTACTCGGGCTGTAGGTAGAGGTTGCATATTTGAATGTTCCCCATAGTGGAATGAGGAAGAGCTCTCCTTGCTGTAGAAAAATGGCATGTCGGAGCAAAGCCAAGGAATGTCCCCTGATGTGCTAGATTTCTGTATGTGAGGAGGGTTTTCTTTCTAGGAGAGAATGTAAACCTGTCCTTCTCCCATGCAGCCTGAAGTAAGTCAGGCCAGCATCAGGTGGAACTGTTTGATTCTGCTGAATCCATAAACTGGTCCTCGGGCTTTCATTATTTGTAGTGTGAGTGTGAGTGTGAGTGTGAGTGTGAGTGTGAGTGTGAGTGTGAGTGTGAGTGTGAGTGTGAGTGTGAGTGTGAGTGTGTGTGTGTGAGAGAGAGAGAGAGAGAGAGAGAGAGAGAGAGAGAGAAGTAAGCATACCACACTCCACCCGTGCCAAAGATTCAGAGCAGGACATGACTAGTTTTGTGTGTGTCGGCCAATAGGCTGTCGGCCAGAAGCTTGTTGCCGACCTGAGCTCATGAAATGTTCAGTGTTTGTGTAAATGAAAAATGTACTCTGCTTCCTACAATGTGACTTTTGTAAGGCATTTGGCAGGACAAAGGACTACTTGAAGTGTATTTTGAGGGAGGGGACCCTTGCACACACACAGACATTTTCAATGCCATGCTCAGTAAAAACACACACACATGCACGCACAGACACACAAAACTGCTAACCCAAATAAATGGTTTTAAGTGCCAGAACAAAAAGGCAAATTGCTACCAGATTTCTTAAAAGTAAACTTTTCTTTGGTCTTGCTTGCATACAAAATGAGGGCAGATAATGTCACAACTTTGGAATTTATGGTTCTCCTTCCCAAAGCATGTGCCTTCTGGGGTTGCTACTGAGCGTGCGCGGTAACAGATGATGTGCCTCCAACTGTGTGAGCTTTGTAACCACATTTTGGTAGTCACACATCCGTGCGCCAGTACTGTATCTATACCTCCTGTCCTCCAACATCCTCCTGTGCATCTGTGGGCTCTGCTTACCTGACTGTGTGGGTGGGGTGAGCCAGTTGGGTGTTGGGGTGGGAGGTCACCAGACAATAGGCTGCTGCCAGGCAGGCAAGGGGGGGGCTGAGGGGTGCAGATCTGCGGCTCTGCCATGTATTGGGGCTCAGTTACAGCAACTGGGTGGGCACTCCAGTGTCCTCACTGCCCATTCCTGAGGGCAAGGAGTCAATGGAGGGCTTCAGCCTGAGCAACAGCAACCCATGAGGTCACCAAAATCAGGTAGCATGCCTAAATCCCTAGGTGGGGGCTACCCCCTCCAGTGAGGGGCTAGGTGACTAAAGACCTAATCCAAACTAAAGGTGCAGCAACATCGGCACAGGCTCCACTGCACCCTGCGGATGGCCAGAGACCATGTGGAGGGGAAGAGGTAAGTCAATGTTTTGTTGACTTATTTATTTTATTTTATTTAAGAGATTTGTAGCCCGCCTTTCTCCCACAAGGGCAACCAAGGCGGCTTACAACATATTAAAATACATAAAATACATATAAACACATTGAACACATTAAAATTAATTAAAACAATTTAAGTTAAAACAAACAACCCCAGTGGGTTACATTTACATATGTTAAAACCATTTGTTAAAAGGTCAGCCCACCACGTCAGACATTAAAAGCAATCCTAAATAAAAACGTCTTAAGGCCCCGCCGAAAGGCCTCCAAAGAGGGAGTCATTCTTAATTCCTGGGGGAGGGAATTCCACAATTGGGGCGCCACCGCCGAGAAGGCCCTATTCCGCGCCGCCATCCCCCTCACTTCTGTCAAAGGCGGCACGGTTAACAGGGCCCCCCCTGATGACCTCAGAGTACGGGTCGGATTATAAGGAAGGAGGCGGTCCCTCAAATACCCTGGACCCAAGCCGTTAAGGGCTTTAAAAGTCAAAACTAGCACTTTGAATTGTGCCCGGAAACGAACCGGCAGCCAGTGTAACCGCCGAAGCAACGGCTCGACTGAGTCGAACCGACAAGCCCCGGCAACCACGCGGGCCGCCGCATTCTGCACTAGTTGCAGTTTCCGAACAGTCTTCAAAGGCAGCCCCACGTAGAGCGCATTACAGTAATCTAGTCTAGATGTCACTAGGATATGGGTCACTGTGGCCAGGTCTGCACGATCCAAGTACGGTCGCAGCTGGCGCACCAGCCGAAGCTGGGCAAAAGCCCCCCTGGCCACGGCCGCTACCTGGGAATCCAGGAGCAGCTGCGGATCCAGGCGAACCCCCAAGCTGCGGACCTGCTCCTTCAGAGGGAGTACAACCCCATTCAGAGCAGGACGATGATCCAGTACCTGAGTCGTAGACTTCTGGACCAGCAGAACCTCTGTCTTATCAGGATTTAATTTCAGCTTGTTAGCCCCCATCCAGCTCCCAACTGCCTCCAGACAACGACTTACCTTACTCCACTTCTGCTTGGGCCCCTATGGGTCTACTCTTCAACTAGCACAAGTCCGAGCAGAGGCAGGGGTGTGAGTCAGGGCCAAAATAGACCAGAGGATATCGGCAGAGCCTTCGCTTCTGTTACCCATCCTCTGCACGCCCTCGAGGCCCTGATCCCTGCCCCGATCTGCCCATTTCCCGCCCTGTTCCACCCACCCCGCCCTGCCACTGCCTTACTGGCTCCGGCGGATGGGGTACTTGCTCCCAACAATTGGACTGGTGGCCTATCTACACTCACTGGCAGAAGTGCTGGCATGTCAGCGGAATGTCACTTCTGCCAACAGGCTGGTACTTAGGCTGGTGGAATGTGCATTCCGCAAGTGGGCAGCCCAGTTAGGACTGGGTTGGTAATCCATAAGAGAATTGAAAAAGGCAAGTGACACTTTTTCAATTGGTGCTCCTCTTATATTTAGCAGGGGGAGAGTAACTGCCCCCCCTTTCACCCCAGCACAGTGTTTTTTCTGGTGGCTGTTTGCTGGTGGTGTTCTGCATCTTTTTTAGATTGGGAGATCTTTTGGGACAGGGAGCCATTTAATCCTTTGATTTTGTTAGTAAACTGCTTTGAGAACTTTTTTTTGTTGAAAAGTGGTATATAAATACTGTTAATAATAATAAAGGGAAGGGCTTTTGTATTGATCCTTTTTTCTGTTTCCCCCCCCCCCATGTCTCTGTTTAATTTCCAATAAATCTGTTCCTTTGATTTGATTAAAACAGACCTGCCTAGTGTTTTAGCCCAAAGAAGAATGGCCTTCCATCTCGGATGCCTTGCTGAGCCTTGCATACTACCCAGGGAAGGCTATAATGTATGATTGTATGGGGAGGTGTGGGTGTGAGAGAGAAAGAAGTGAAGTAGGGAGGTAGATCAAGATGCTCCCCATCCTTCTCCCTCCTCAGTTAACTCGGTGTGAGGGCTCTTGATGGGCAGACAGATCTCCAGCTGGATGAAGGGGCAGTCACATGACCCTGCCCCAATGTTGCTGGTGGCAGCAACCTATTGGACGTGTGGTTTTGATGTTATTTCAGGTTGGTGAGAAGCCCAGGTCCACAGAGGTGCATGTGGCCCTTCTCAGCACTACCTTGAAGGTGGGCAGCAGCCAAGAGCCTGTGGCAGACCTTGCCCATCTCTGATGCCACAGCTTGGGATATGTAAAGACAACCATGTATCCTGTGGAGGCTGCTTGTCGGTTTGCCATGGCAATTGGCCACATGGCAAGGTGAATCTTAAAGCATCCTTTTCCCTCTGCCACAGTGTGTTGTCACTTGCATCTATGTATGTCATCATAGTCACCTAGCCATGTAGTCAAGAGGACTAGCTCCCCACTTGGTTTAAGGAGAGGCTGCAGCTTGGCGGTAGAGTGCATGCTTTGCATGCAGGAGGCCCTAGGTTCAAACCCCGGCAGCTCTAGGGTGGGTTGGGAAAGACCCCTCTTTGTCTGAAACCCTAGAAGGCTGCTTCTTGCTGACAGGAGATAGCACTGAGCTAGCTAGCCAATTAGCAATGTATGGTTGCGAGAGTTGGACCATAAGGAAGGCTGAGAATAGATGCTTTTGAACTGTGGTGCTGGAGAAGACTCCTGAAAGTCCCTTGGACTGCTAGGAGATCAAATCAGTCAATTCTAAATGAAATCAACCCTGACTGTTCCCTGGAAGGACAGGTACTGAGGCTGAAGCTCAAATATTTTGGCCACCTAATGCGAAGAGAGGACTCTCTGGAGAAGACTCTGATGCTGGGAAAGATTGAAGGCAAAAGGAGAAGGGGAAGGCAAAGGATGAGATGGTTAGACAGCATCACCGATGCAGCGAACATGAAAATGAGTGAACTCATGAAGATAGTGGAGGACAGGAAGGCCTGGCGGGATGTGGTTCATGGGATCACGAAGGGTCGGACACGACTTAACGACTGAACAACAACAAAGCTAGCCAATGGTCTGTCTCGGTATAAGGGCGCTTCATATGATCATATACACCCCACAGTGCATTTATATTAGTGGCCCTTGCATTTGTATTGACCCTTCTGTATAATGTATAACCAGTCTACATGTCTCTCTTGCTATGAAGGTCCTGGGTCAGAAATGTGATGGTGTCAAGTTGGAAAAATTGCTAAGGTGAATGTGACCTCTGGATAGCTTTGTAGGCTACTGTTGGGCAGTGCAGTTGCAAATGTACTGGTAGACACACTCCTTGCGCAATGTTGTTGTTGTTGTTCAGTCGTTAAGTTGTGTCCGACCCTTCGTGATCCCATGAACCATATCCCGCCAGGCCTTCCTATCCTCCACTATCTTCTGTAAAGACTGTACTTATGGGTCTTTTCGCAGGCAGTGTGGAGTATGTGGTAACAAGCCCTCCATCTGTGCCAGAAAAGAGCAACGGTATGGTTCCGTATCCAAACAATGTCTTGGTTTGTATAGTTTAATTTTTTAGTAGACTTCAGTCAATTTAGATAATATCCAAATTCTTACTTATGTGGTGTTAACAGATGCCAGATCATAATCATTTGGCCTCTGTTTACTTCAGGTTGGTTTTTTTCATGTTTAATGTTGGCTGTATTTTTCCTCCTTGATCTCCCACTGTGCCCTAGAGTTTTGCTGCCATTAGCAGAGATTCTTTTAATTGTGACAAACAAGTCCTATATAGGTCACTCTCCAAGTGATAAATGGCAGGCAGCCACACTGGGTAACACCAAGGTTAGTGACGTCACTGCTGAGGCCATTCAGATGTCCCACCAAACCACGATTTGTTATGAAAATGAGCAAGCAAGAGCTTCCGGCTGGTATGCTTTTCTCATTGGCTCTTCTCTCCGATCTCATGCATGGCCTTTAGTTAGGCTTACCAGATCTCCAACCGGGACAGAGTTATAGACCTTTAAGACAAGGAATGTGAGCAGGTGTAGCTTGTTAAACCTTACAGCACAATCCTAGGCATGTCTACTCAGAAGCAAACCCCACTAAACACAATGGGGCTTGCTTCTGAGTAGACATGCCTAGGATTGTGCTCTAAGATTTAACAAGCTACACCTGCCCACATTCCTTTTAAAGGTCTAGCACTCTGTCCCGGTTGGAGATCTGGTAAGCCTACCTTTAGTATCTTCTGATGATTCTTTGATTCAGCAAACTATTTCATCCAAACAGGCAAAACCTGGCTTGCAATCCAGGTCTGCAAGCAAGCCCAAACCAGAGTTTATCTGTTGGAATGAAATGGCAAATGATGGTTTGCCGCAAACAAGGGTTTGAAAGTCTAAAACTTATAGCCAATAATATAGTCAATTCATAGATTTCTTTTATCTTTGCAGTGAAGGATTTTGGTGAAGCTGTGTTTGTCGGCAAAGTTTTTCATTTTCCTGCCTTCTCTGGTTTCAGTGTTTTTTCAAGAGCATTTTGTTTGCTCAGGAAATTTTGTATATGATAAGTACTGGGGGAGAATGAAGCGCTGACACTCGGCAAGCATTCCCACCCTGCCTATTTTAGACTTGGCTTCTTAGTCAAACGGGATTGCTAATTGGGCGGTAAAGTTGTGCCAAATCGGCCTGGTGGTTTTTGTGCAGGAAGTTCAGTCAACCACCAGCTTAACGTTTTTTCCCTCTTGGGATCTCTCCAGTGTTTTAAGTTGAGTGATGAAGGCAAGTGCAGTAAACCCTGCAGACACATATGGTATCCATTCCATACGTGTATTTATAGAAAGATTGGCTGTTTCCAAACCCCCTCCCTTATAACTTAACTCCCGCTAACTAATGTAGCTCTTTAAATGTTGGAACAAAGGTATAGAAAAAGAGGCAAATAAAAATGGAACAACTCAAATAGTGCATTTCAACAAATATATCTGAATAGGCATTGGTTCCAGTTGCTCTCTTATTTCTGACAAACACAGCTTCACCAAAATTCTTCACTGCAAAGATGAAAGAACCCATATTATTGGCTATAAGTTTTAGACTTTCAAACCTGCTAACTGGGCAAGAGGCACTTTTTCAATTGGTGCTCCTCTTCTATTTAGCAGGGGGACAGTAACTGCTCCCTTTCACCCCAGCACAGTCTCTTTTCTGGTGACTGTTGCTGATGTTCTTCTGCATCTTTTTTAGACTGTGAGCCCTTTTTTGGGACAGGGAGCCATTTAATCATTTGATTTTGTCTGTAAACCGCTTTGTGAACTTCTTGTTGAAAAGCGGTATATAAATACTATTATTAATAATAATAAAAATAATATTTCAATAAGTGTCTTTCTCTGAGTTCTGTATCCCCCAAACAGTCTCCCTCTTTTAGAACTGACTCTGAGAAGGCACATGCTGAAATCGGAGAGCATGTGTTGAAATGTGCTTGTTCTATTATTTATCAATTTATGTAGTAAAATCCTTTGTTAGCCGCCTTTCCCAAGCCGTCTTTCCGCTGTATATGCTTACATATACAGTGGAAATAAAATCCAATCTACAATCCATGAACTGAAAGAGTGCAATGAAAACAATAAGGCAATACTGCCCAGCTGTGCCAGAAGTTAACGAAAAGAGCTGAGTTTTATACCCCTTCCATCAAAGAGGGAAGGTTTTGCTCTGGGGCAACCAATGGAAAGACCCTGCTTCTTGCCACCACTGTTCTTACCGTACATGGCGGTGGAATCCAAAGCAGGGTCTGACTAGATGATCAGAAAAGAGGTGGGGGGGACAGTGCAAGGAGAGGCTGTCTCTAAGATATGTGGGGCATTTGCATTCCCCAGCTAGCACCAGGTTGAGGTTTACCTCTCTTGTTGCTTCCT
The DNA here is from genome assembly GCA_026170595.1 of Plestiodon gilberti rubricaudatus. Classification (NCBI taxonomy): domain Eukaryota; kingdom Metazoa; phylum Chordata; class Lepidosauria; order Squamata; family Scincidae; genus Plestiodon; species Plestiodon gilberti. The sequence continues at coordinate 16,131,220 of JANXHW010000002.1, read as the reverse complement.
TGGCTATTTTTGATGCTGCCCTCATCTTTCCCTTTAGTAACTATACGGTAAGGAATGCTATTTATTTATTTATTTTATTCTCTCTCTCTCTCTCTTCCCCCCCCCCCCATCGTCTTGTAATTGTACTGTTTCCCAATAAATTATGGCAAGAATTGAACCAGGAATTCTGACTTCCAGACCAGAGAGAATGGTTTTCCTGGGCTACCAAGTGTGTGTTCTAGACCAGCGGTCACCAACCTTTCAGACCTCATGGACCACTAGAAGCACAATTTTGAATCCTGTGGACCACTAGTCTTCCTGCCTTTTGTCCTCCGTTTTTTTCTGGGTTTTTTTTTTTTTGCCTTCCAGCCGCAAAGCACCCAAATTATTTTCAATTAATTATTTAATTTTGCCCAGTAGGTTCTTTGCAGTGGGGGGGAGGGGGAAGTTGCGCGACCCGGAGGAGCCTTCCAGAGCGCAATTTAAGCATGTATTCAACAGGAACACAACGGTTTGGATTTAAAAGGTAAGGGAAAACAAGTAAAAAAACCCCGTTTTCTTACCTTTTTAAATCCAAACCACTGTGTGTTCCTGTTGAATACATGCTTAAATTGCGCTCCAGAAGGCTCCTCCAGGTCGTGTGACTCCTTCCTCCCTCTCCCAAGATCGCACCAGATTGACTCCCCCCTCCCTCTTGGCAGCTGGCCGGGGCAAAGAGCAGTGGCGCGGTGGCGGTGGCGCGGTGGCGGTGGCAGGCCCACGGACCACCAAAATTTTCTAGCGGACCACCGGTGGTCCACAGACCATTGGTTGGCAACTGCTGTTCTAGACGTACTTGCCTGTGTTTCAGGTTCAGTGTTGCAGGATAGTTCCGTGCCTCTCTGCCTCCCAGAGAGCTCATTGTATGGATATACCATACATCCTTCTAGGACAGCAAGACTTTCATCTGCTCCAGTTAAGGTCTGATTCAGATGTTTTGGAAGTGATGATGCAGTATAATGCTCTCACGTCCTCAACTGTACCCCCTCTGTGTGTCGTCATATGAAAAGCATGACCTGTGATAAAAATGCCACTTTACAGACTGCTCCAATTTTCCATTTTTAAAGAAAGCAGCCCCTCCACGTAAATTTGAGTTGGTAAGTTGCTTGAGAGGATTGTGCCAATTTGCTTCTGCATGTTTTAATTGCCCTAAGAGTGTGATTGCTAGGCATCCAAGACCTTTTATTGCAATCCAGTTATTCCTGAATGCACTTCAAATGCCATTCTGTTCACACAATTGTGATGATGAAAGAGTGGCAAAAGGGCAGATTCTTTCCCATTCTGTCAATTCACATTTAGATAAGGAGATGATGTACAGTAAAACCTTGGATTGAGAGTAACTTGGTTTGAGAGTGTTTTGCATAACAAGCAAAAAATTTTAAATAAATTTTAACTTGATTAACAAGCGATGTCTTGCATTACAAGTAGGTTTTGGAGCCAAGAAGCAGCTACTCCAGGCGTGGGGCGCTACGCTCAGGCTCCACCACTGAACGGCTGCCTTCTCACGCCGCCCTCACGATCGTGCATAGAAGGAAAGGCGCGTGGAGGCAGCCCTGTGAGGAAAGGCACCGGTGAGGCCCTTTACGCCTCTGCGAGTAGTCTCTCTCGCTGCGGGATTGTGGGTAGCAGTGATCCTGTTAGTGATAGACTTCCTACACAATAACGCCCTACACAATAACGTTCGTGATAGACGTCCTACACTCCTCCTTCTCTCCTCTCTCTCGTCTCCCTCACACCAGCCACGATTCTTTTCAAAGGTAAAATGCAGGTTAATTTGTTTTATTTTGACTTTATACTGTATTTTGTATTACTGTAATCATTTTTATATGATTAAATGGTTGTGGAACGAATCATCTGAGTTTCCATTATTTCTTATGGGGAAATTCGCTTTGATATATGAGTGCTTTGGATTACAAGCATGTTTCCGGAACGAATTATGCTCGCAATCCAAGGTTTTACTGTATTTTGATGCTGGACTACTAGTTGAAGATAGCAGCCAATTCATAGGAAACACTTCTATAGCAATACACGTAGAAATTCCATTCCAGTGAAATACTCTGGGGTGAGAGAGCCCTCTGCTATGGAGGGCAGCTGCAAGTCAGAATAGAATGGACTAGAGCAGGGGTTCTCAACCCCTTCCCGGCCAAGTTCCGCCTCCGGCGCCACTCTCCTGCTGCATACCACCGGAAGTGGCTGGCGATGACATCATCGCCAGTTACTTCCGGGTTTTCAGATTTTTGGAGACCAGAAAACACAGGTAGGAGGCTCTGGGCGGGTGAGAGGAACCTTCTCAGCATTCCTGAGAGGCTCAGCCAAAGGCAGGAGCCTCTCAGGAGCGAAAACACGCTGCCGAAAGTGCTGCGTCGGAGTGGAGTTCCGGTGTCCGAGTACCACCAGCAGTCGGCCGAAGTACCACTGATGGTACTAGTACCACTGATTGAGAACCCCTGGGCTAGATAGACAAATGGTTTGACTCAAAAGAAGGTCCTCCATGGTCACTGGAGTGCAAAGAACATGATAAGCTTGCACATGTTAAGCACGCTGGAAACCTGGATTGTACTAATTTTTTTGCAAACTGCTCATATTTGTGGTCTAACATTTTTTTGACAGGATTAAATTCCAAATACAGGATGACTTGGTAGTACTGAGGACTTCCTTTTGGTGTGTGTGGATTCAGAAAATAATTTCAACTGTTCTCGAAACGATAGTCTTGCAAACATTTTATGTATTTAAATGCATGTGTAAGCCAACTCAAACTGTACTGTGTTTTATTGTGTACATGCAGCAAATTTTACTTATACAAGAGTAAGAGAGGCTATCGTGAACAAAGGCAGGAAACGTGGCACCAAAAGGAAGTTTAACGACTGATGCCCAGAATGTGACCCGTCCTACTGGAATATTTTGCCCCTTTATTTGTCATTGTAAAAACAGATGCGTTTGCACTATAATTTTAAACCGTATTTCAAAGGGTGACAAATGTTCTCTCTCTGTTTCCTTTATCACACCTTGTGCAGGTAACACATGCCAGAAACCCAACACTAAATAAGGGCAAGAAATGTGAGCTCTTGAACAATGCAAAAGAGGAAGCAAACCACAGACTCCACATTCCAATAAAAAGTTGAGAATATTGGGGTGGTGGTGGTGTGACATTTTAATGTCTTCAGTAAGTCAGCTGGTTGAAAAATTCCATCAAGATCATCCTTCAAGTTCTGATTTGATTCTCGACCTTCAGTGAACACAGGGAGAGGAAAACTCCCCTGGGCCTCCACATGTGTTCAGTGCAGAGTATTGGCAGGATTCCTCCACGCATTGCAAACTCTGGGAATCCGCCGTGCTTTTGACTCTGCCCGCTTCAGACTAGCGCTGAATGCACAGAGACTGAAGGGCTTGGCCAGTAGGGGTGTGAGAGCCGGGTGTGTCTAACCAGCATACTCCTGTTTGCTCCTGTCGTTTCTTGCCATACAAATGGTATACCATCAGAGGCCCTCTTGGAGAAAATATGTGAGGAAGGGGCTATGGCTTATCGGTAGAACAAATGCCTTGTGCATAGAATCTCCGCTGTCTCTAGTTAAACAGTAGCAAGGATGGAAACCTCTGCCTGAGTTGTTGGAGAGGTGCTGCTGTTGTTGGGGCAGTGACCTAGAGCAGGGTTTCTCAACCTTTGGGGGCCTGCGTACCCCTTAGGTGGCCCCCAAAAGTTGGCATACCCGCAGACCCCCAAGTCCCATGTACCCCCAAAAGTGCACCCCCAAAAAGTGTTTTTTCTGGTCTGCGGCGTGGTTGAGCGGGTTCTCCAGCTTGCGGTGCAAGCCGGAGGACCTGCTTGGCTGTGCCGCAGGCCGGAAAAAAACACTTTCCCCCCCATTTTTCCACTGCCCGTTATCGGCTGCTGATCACAGCAGCTGATAACAGGGAGCATCTCGCGTACCCCCAACCTGCAGTCTGCGTACCACGTACCCCTAAGGGTACGCAAACCACAGATTGAGAACCGCTGGCCTAGCTGGCTTTAAAAGGCAGCTCTTTAACTTCTGGAAACCCACCAAGGCACACAGACCCATCTGAGCATGACAGAAACTGTTTGCGTTTGAAAAAAAATGTCTGTGCAGTCTCAAACTGTAAAATACAATATACAATGGCAGTATATTTAATCAAAAACAGTAAAATATTTAATCAAAAACAGTAAAATATTTAATATGGACGTGAAATACAATTGGATACAGATATCTAATATTTGGCAAATATTTAGAGAATGTTGTAGTTACTCTGGTGATTAAAAGGCATTCTGTGCGTGCTCAAAGGCACTTGTCAAGCATGGTGTACTGGCTAGAATGCCAAACTGCGACTAGGGAGACTTGAGTTCAAGACTTCACTCAGAAGGCCACTAGTTGACATTGAGCCAATCATTCTCTTGGCCTAGTCTACATTACAAGGTTGTTGTGAGGATAAAGGTGAGGGAACCACGTATGCCACCACAAGCTCCTTGGAAGGAAGGGCAGGAGAACAATGCAATAAATAGGGCTGTACATCTGAGGTAACACTTTCGCCAGAGCTAATTCCTGGCTCAGGTTTTTGCCTTGTGTGCCAAAGTAGGACAGAGTGTAATCCATGTACACAATGTGGATGACTGGGGTGGGCAGAGGTAAGAGCCTGACACATACCCAGACCCTGCAATGGCATTGGGTGGTGACTGTGCCGATCTTGCCTGATGCAAACTTCCTGATGCAAACCCATGACATGACAAGAGGTCAAGCAGGAGTCACTCCAGGAAGCCACTGGGTCTGCAGTGCTGGTTCTAGGTTCACTCTTTGGTTTTGCTTTGAGGATCTAGTCCAGTGAATCTCACTCATGTTCCTGCCCTACCCCCTTGGAAGGTTATGCACTTTCATTTGCAACTGGGGTAGCATGTGCAACTTTGCAGAACTGTGAGTTGCATTGGTGCACCGTGCAGGTGGTGTTGGTGAGCTGGATTTAATCCATTATAGTGCTGGTAGTGCAAAATTGTGATGTTCCCTAGACCACTCTTCCTATAGCTGGTAGCAAAGGAGCCCTGTTGTCTGTGTTGATGCAATCTTTTCAGCTGTGGCCAAAGTCTTTTTTTTTTTAACACACCATTTAAATAGCAAGATCAAATGCTGCTTTCTTTGTGTGTGTGTGTGTGTGTGTGTGTGTGTGTGTGTGTGTGTGTGTGTGTGTGTGTGTGTGGGGTGTCTTTCATTTTGGCCATAGAAGAATTGGGTGTGGATAATTTTGTTTCTGGGACTTCTTCTGATAAGCACAGAGCTGATCAAGTGTGTTCTGCTTTTTACTAATTGCCTGGCATCTTGCAAAAGGTGAATTTTTGCCTGCGTTCTCAGACCTCAGAGTAGCTCCTTGCAAGCAGACAAAATGAAATTAAACCTGACAAGCTTGCCTTCCTGTTGCGAGGGAAAGCAAGGCAGACACTCTGGCCCATATGTTAGTTTCAGCATATACAAATGTAGACTGGTGTGCTAGTTGTTGAACTATTATGCTCCAGAAGACTGTTAATTAAGCTTCCAGCAAGCAACGGCACTTTAAGGTTCCCTGCATGTTTGCAGGCAGATTAATTAAAGTTTCCATAAAGAAAATCGCTCTGTTGCATTGTGGCTTCCAGCTAGGAGTCCAAGATTACATTTTTCACTGTGCTCTGCCACACTGCTAGACCTCCTGTGATCTTTATATTTAATTGATATGTGAGAGTTAAGCAACTTTCCTAAATATTGGGGGGGGGGGGGGGGAGAGATGTGCAACCCTTTTTTTTTTCTTCCAGGCAGGATTTTAGGGTCCAGGCAGGGCTGGCCCATTCATGAGGCTGACATGCAGCAGGTTGGGGGCGGGCACCGATCTGTCTCCACCTACTCTCCTCCACCGCTGATTCTTCTCCCACTCCCTGGCCTGGAAAAGAGAGAGGGGAACACAGCGGAAGAGGGGCAGTGTGGAGGGCAGAGCTCTAGCCCACCACTCTCTTCCCCTCTTTTCCCCTCTCCCTTTTCTAATCCAGGGTGTGGGAGGAGCAGAGGCCAGCACAACGATTTTCAACCAGGTGTGCTGTGGGAGTTTGGGGAGTGACATTCATTAGTAGGGCCATTGGGGAATGTGAGCCTCCTACCAGCAGCGCGGTGTGCCTTGTCAATTGTAAAAAAAAACAAAAACAACCAGTGGTGTGCCTTGAAAATGTTAGCGCCTTGTCAGTGTGCCATGAGATGAAAAAGGTTGAAAGTCGTTGGGCTTGCCCATCACCACGTATGGGGGGAAGCATCTGGCACACTCTCTTGAACACCAGAAGACCTTGGGCTGTCCCAAGAGGAAAAGAGGCAGTCCCTCAAATACCCTTGTCCTGAGCTGTAAAAAGGGCTTTAAAAGTCAAAACAAGCACCTTGAATTGTGCCTGTAAATGAACCAGCAGCCAGTGTAGCCACCAAAGCAGCGGCCCGTCTGAGTCGAACCGCCAAGCTCCCACAACAACATAGACAGCTGCATTCTTTCTTCAATTCTAAGATGCATGTTTTTTCCCAATTAAGCATTTCAAAAAATGGGGTGCGTCTTAGAATCGAAGGTCTCCGAAAAGCACCCCAAAATGCTATCTTCTTACTTACTGGGGCTTGCGGGAGCTTCAGGGAGGCCTGCGCAACCCTCTGCAGGCCTCCCTGATCTTCAGTTCGGCAAAAAAACGGTGATTTTCAGCCATTTCCGGTTTTCGCGAAAACCAGAAATGGCCAAAAATCGCTGTTTTTTGCCAAACTGAAGATCAGGGAGGCCTGCAGAGGGTTGCGCAAGCCTCCCTGAAGCTCCCCCAAGCCCAGGTAACGAAGGAAATGGCACTTTCTGACGGGGCCAGAAATGCTATGCAAAGGCAGTGCACTCAGTCATCCTCAGCTGCAGGAGACATGCTGGGGAGAGTTGGTGCTGAGCAGGTAGATTTAATGAAGGGAGGCGAGTCTTACAATTGATGGATTTTTTTTTCCCTGCTGGTGGTACTGAAAGTAAAGGTGCGCCTTAGAATCGATGGCGCCTTAGACTCGAAGAAATATGGTAATTGCAGTTTCCGGACAGTCTTCAAAAGCAGCCCCACATAGAGTACATTTCAGTCATCTAGATGTCACTAGTAGGGCATGGGTCACCGTGGCCAAGTCTGACCGATTCAGGTATGGTTGCCACTGTTGGGTCAGCCAAAGCTGAGCAAAGGCTCCTCTCGCAACAGCCGCCACCTGGGAATCCAGGAGCAGTTGCGCATCCAGGAGAACCCTTAAGCGGCAGACCTGCTCCTTAAGAGGGAGGCCAACTTTGTTCAGAGAAGGGTGATAGTCCAACTCCTGCATTGTGGACTTCCATACCAGGAGAACCTCTGTCTTATCAGGATTTCATTTCAACTTGTTCGCCCACATCCAGCTCTCAACTGCCTTCAGACAGTGATCCAGAACCGCAACTGACCCCTTGGAATCAGGTGGAAAGGAGAGAAAGAACTGGGTGTCGTCAGCATATTGATGACTCCCTACCCCAAATATCCGGATGACTTTTCCCAGTGGCTTCATATAGATGTTAAACAGTATGGGAGATAGAATCGAACCTTGTGGCACCCCACACCTCAAAGGCCAGGATGTCGAGCAGACATCTCCCAGCACCACCTTCTGGGATCTGTCAGCCAGGAAAGGTGCGGGACCACAAGATGGTGCCTCCAAGCCCCAACTCAGCCAACCGACCCAGAAGGACACCATGGTCAATGATGTCCAAAGCCACCGAGAGGTCCAGCAGGACTAACAGGGACGTACTCCCCCTGTCCAGTCCCTGGTGCAGGTCATCCACCAAGGCCGCCTCTGTCCCAAACCCCGGCCTGAAGCCAGACTGGAATGGATCCAGATAATCAGCTTCCCCCAAGACCCTCGGGAGTTGGGATGCCATGACAAAATAGTGGGATCCAGAGAGGGTTTCTTCAGAAGGGGGCAAACAACTGCCTGCTTCAGTGTCAGAGGCATCGCCCCTTAGAGATTAACTCGCCACCCTCCCGGTCCACCCAGCAGCTTGGGTTACCACTCACCCCTTTCCCCCCTCTCACAGAGGCTGAGGTCACCACATACTCCTTGCCCCCCTCTCACAAATGCCAAGGTTAACCACTCCCCTGTCCCTCTCACAAACTAACACCCACTCTTGCCATATCTCCACAACCATCCACTCTCAGTCCCTTAACAATAGACAACCTATAATCCTTTCTCTCTCTCTCTCTCTCTCTCTCTCGATGCTGACGTGTGTGTCCACTTCCTTAATTTTTGAAAGCCTAGATCTTCTTTTTAAGCAGCTTCTTCCCCCCCCTCCCCTAATTACAGCAAATAAAAAGCTGGAGCTGAGTTGCAGGGTGACCTAATGCAATTTTCATCCAAAGCTTCTGGGTGCTGGAGAAATGGCAAGCAAGAGATCATTTGGAAGCTCTGCAGCTTGCTCCATCTTTCTTTTTATGCCAATGCTTATTAACAGACACTTTTTTCTCTTATTCATCTCTTAGTTTTTGAACTTGCAAAAAGTGGCATTCACTCTGTCTGTGTCATATTTTTGAAGGGGGGAGGGTGGTTTTACAATCCCTGGGCTACATATGCCTGCTTTAATTAGGTGGTTTGTAGCCCTTTTTAAAAGGGCAGTGGAACTTCATAAAAATTAATGATGTCTGGCAATAGTTGTTGCACATGTTTGGTGTATGTTTGTGGAGATCCTTGCCCTTTGGCAAGGTGGCAGAGAAGCACCCTGCTGTATTCTGGCAACTGCTAGCATTTTGTTTATAATAATAATAATAATAATAATAATAATAATTCTAGCGTAAAAAGTTATTATACCTCTCCCCTCTTTTTCTGCTCATGAAGGTACTCTTGCTTAGGGCCAATTCACACATTACATTTTTTAGAAGTACTTCAAGTTGTTTTAAGTGTGCATGTTATAATCAAGTGAAGGCAAATTAGTGTTTTGCAAAGACCTGTATCGTATAAATGTCCTCATTAGGAAGTCTGGATTGTGTGTGAGAGCCCAAATTCAGTGCTTGAAAAATTATGGGGAGAAGGGTAGGGGGCTCTTAATGAAATCCACACGTCTCCTCAGCTGCAAGAGGACTGTGCCCCTACAGCCTTCTAAAACCAGTAGCACAAGGGGCCTTCACAAAAGTACCGTTTTTTCGCTCCATAAGACGCACTCCCCCCCCTCAAAAAAATTAGGGGGGAAAAAGCCTGTGTCTTATGGAGCGAAGGTTAAACAAAAAGTAAATAAAATACTTACCGGGGCTTTGGGGAGGCCTGCAGAGGCTCGCGCAGGCCTCCCCAATCTTCATTTTGGCGATAAATGGCTCTTTTCGGCCATTTCCGGTTTTCGCGAAATGTGCTAGCCCCCAAATCTAACCCGTAAAACCTGAGTTGGGAACCAATCTTGTACTTTGCCGGTTAATGAGTAAACTAAGATACTTCTTGACCACCCTACAAGTCAACGCCTCATCTGAACCCCTAAGCATAAGGCAGATATTATCCTTAGAACGATCCGGGTAAGAGGGAAAGATTGAAGTTAAGTGGCACGACTGTAAGTCTGAGTACGATACACAATGAAACAACATGTGATACAAGGATTCAATCCCCTGATTACATTCGCAAACTTGCTCCTTGATGGGCGATCCACAAAAACAACCAGATAAAACATTAGAGGGAACAACATTACATCTAGCTAATGTAAACGCCCTATGTTCAGAAGGGACATCCAGAAAGTACAAATGGTCTGGCCTCTTTCCATAAGTACCCTGTTTTCCCAAAAATAAGACCGGGTCTTATATTAATTTTGGTTCCCAAAAACACAGTAGGTCTTATTTTCAGGGGATGTCTTTTTTTTTTAATGTACAACAATTTACATTTATCCAAATGCAATCATGTCATCTTCTTCTGGAACATCATCATAACTCTCTAAACCCCGCATTCCGGCCTGAATTTCTTGTGACTCCATTGCCTGTAGAACCATTGGCTCAATCTCTCATGTCCAGGAATAGAGCAGGCGAGTATTGGCAGGTGAGCTCCAAACTACCGGTAGGTCTTATTTTCAGGGTAGGTTTTATTTTCGGGGAAACAGGGTAAATACCGGTAAGCGGCAACTATAAGTACCAGTAAGCATATATTTTCCCCACCCCCAACCGGGACACCCCCCACAGTCAATTAATTAATTAATTAATTAAAATAAAAAAAATTAATAAAAAATAATTTTAATACTAAATGGGGTGCGAAGCGCGCCCGAAAATTTTAATTATTTAATTAATTTCCATATTAAAATTAAATAAATTAGCTTTGCTTACCCTCGCGCTGCTGCTCCCCGCACTGCTGCTCCCCGCGTCCTCGCGCTGCTGCTCCCTGTCGAGCGCCGGCAAGCAGGTTTTGTGGCCCGGTCTCCCACCAGCTCCACACGGAGCCGGTGGACGACAGCCTGCAGCTGCCCGTGCCGTGCGCGCCTGCTGGAGGCTCGTGCGGGGCACGGGCAGCTGCAGGCTGGCCCGGTCTCCCACCGGCACCGCATGGATGCTCCCACCGGCACCGCACGGAGCCACTGGGAGACCGGGCGAAACACAGCCTGTTGCCCGTGTCGTGCGTGCCTGCCGGAGGCGCACGTGGCATGGGCAGCAGGCTGTCGTTTGCCTGCTCCCTCACTGGCTCCGTGCCGGTGAGAGAGCGGGCGGACGACACCCGCTCGCCGCCGCCATCTTCTTTTTTTAAAACTTACCCGGGCACCGACAGCATCTTGGATCATGAAATCTCGCATGATCCAAGATGTCGGCGCCCAAATCTCGCGAGATTTCGTGATCCAAGATGCCAGCGCCCTGGTAAGTTTTTTTTTTTTTTTTTTTTTAAAGATGGCGGCGGCGGCCATTCCTCCCGGAAAACCGGGCCGGGACAAAACCGGGAATCGTGGCCGATTCCCAGGACTGTCCCAGTTTTTCCGGGATGGATGGTAAGCCTAGGTAAGTGGCAACTGAAAATATAAAGGGGAGCAGTATTTAGAAGCAGCATCATGTAACACTTGCCGTTCAGTATCAAAAAGCCTAGCTTTCAGAAGTCTAAGCACCTAGGCAGATGGTAATAGGCCCACAGGATCGACTGCAATCCCCATGGTCTGTAGTTTCTTAGTTAGAAGAGAGAACCACAGGGAATAATAGGAATCCGCTAGCAGGCTCTTAAGGAGAACATCCTGTTCCGAATGATGACAAATTCTCACCCAGAGTAATGAAGTTGTGGTATGGCCTTGGGTGACAATCAGGTTGATTATGATTTGCCTGTCTATCCAATGGGAATCATAGTGGCCTACATTACTGGGTTGTTTGTAAAAGTAGTTTATAACTGATGCCACAGTAGTAGTTGGAAGTGGGTGGGAAGCAAGTAGTCGTGTTTTCCAAAATTTTATGTTGTGCTCAAAATGCTGTCTCTTGGCAGAAACTGGCACGTTGTGTATAAAAAGCTTGAATGGAACCACACAAGTGCAAACCTCTTCCCTTGTGTTATGATGTGGTGTGCTCTCTTCCAAATTATAGCTTGTGTGAGCTAATTACAAGGCTAAGCCAGAGCTAGAGTTAACATGATTACTGCTTTGGGATTTTGCATTGTGCATTTCCCAGACTACACCCTGTGAAGAAACGTAAGAGGCACTGATTTGCTGGCCCATAGAAGGCATCTTCCCACCTATACTGAATGCTTGATGAGTTCATGCTGCTCGTTATGGTTGACCACTGACCAAGTCAGGATGGGAAGCACCCAAGAGCCTCTGCCTGTCTCCTGCACTTTAATCTCCCCTTCTCTCTTTCTGCATACATATATGTATATTCGTGCACGACAGAAACCAAGCCTTTGTATCTGCAAATATTTTCCCTTCCTAGATTGTTGTCCCCACACCTTGTCAAAATTTTAGATTATAAACTGCCTGAGTCAGGGAACTGTCTTTTTACTTTTTGCTTCTGTTGCTCTGTAAAGCACTATGCAAATGATGGCATTAGAATATAAAAATAAATTACAGAGAGAGAGAAAGAGAGAGAGAGAGAGACGGACGGACCGACCAGCTAGTAGAATAACTGTGTTGGAAAGGATCAGAGAGCTGTCCATTTAACCCCCAGTTAGATGCAGCATCTTCTATTTAGCAACCTCTCACATCCATCATGTATGGTACATCCATACAGTGTACCATACAGACAGCTATGCTGCAGAGCAAATGGCTCCAGGTGACCCAGACAAGTGTGTTGAGCACTATATTTTTGGGAAAGGCAAAAAAAGATACTTGCTTATTGCCCATCTGCTATAGACTCGTAGAGCTGGATGAGGCACAGCAGATCGTTATTTGACCCATGGGCATGAACTTCTTGATTAAAAACTATCTGTTCTGCACTTTTTAAAAGGTTCGTACAGTGCTTAAAATAAACTTTAGTAACATCAGAAGAGCCTTTGGGGGTCAAATCAAAGGTATGGGTAGCCTCTAATCCCATTTTCCTCACTAGCTAACTAGATGTCTGCAGCCAGGAAGCCCAAAAAGCTGTGGTATGGCAAACAGGACCCCTTCACCCTTTTGGGAAGTCACCCCCCCCCAACTCTCTCATCTTCAGCATCAGACTGTCTGCCCCCAAAGAAAGATTTCTGGAATCAACAGCTCAAATCTCTAAATTTTGGGGTTAAAGGTTCTCTAGATGAACTTCAATACATTTGTGTCCTGTCTATGCATTCGGGCCTAGAGTTGGCCAGATGAGTAACCTACGCCTCATGTCATTGACTTGAGCTGAATCTTAAATCTTCCTGTGGACCTAGCCTTGCGCCAAAATGAAGGCGCTGTGGTTTCTTTCAGTCACTCATCAACTTTCTGTGATCCCCTTGCTTCAGAATCTTCTCTGTACCGCTCCCTTAGCCTGGTCGAGTTCAAAACCTTGATCTTGATGCATAAACATCTGAAATCATCTGGGGCTGACTTGTCTGACTGAGAGGATGTGTCTTGTTGTGACAGCTTGGATCAGAAGGTCATATTTGGCTTTAAGCCATTTCCCCCCTTGATTTGAGGTAGACAAGAATGATTGCCCTTCTGAACCCATTACAAAAGCTCTGTGTTGTTGTGGTTGTGGTTGAAGATGAAGGTGTGAGATGAGAACAAGGAGGCTTCTCTTTGTGTGCCCCTTCCTTTCTTTTTGTCAAGGGTTAAGTTTTATTCCCATGAAGTTGGCCTACGCAACTTGTGACAAAATGCCATTCATTGGTCATGTATATGGTAGCTTGCTGGCTGCCAGTTAACGTCTGGGCCCAATTCAGTGTGCTGGTTGTTGAGCTTTAAATCCCTCAACAGCCCAAGTCCTACATACCTTAAGTAAGGAGTTCCTTCTGCCACATAGCCTTCCCCATCCTTTGAGGCTGGCAGAGGAAGTTTTTTTCAAGTCTCCTCTTTCAAGACTGATGGTGACGGGGAGCAGGGTGATCTTGGTAGCTGCACCAACCGCTGCCCACTGAAGCCTGCCTTGCATATTCAGTCTTTTCACCATATAATTAAAATGTGGGGGGTGTTTCAGAGTTTTTCTTAGGGTTGGTTAGCTAGTTTTGTTTTCATACTGCGACAGAGACCGAGTTATGATGCGTTTCTCTTGTTGTATGTGATCACTTGTTTGCTTGTTCCCTGTACCATAATTAAATTTGATTGCACAATGAGTTGTGTATTTTGAAGAAAAAATGTGTTTCATAAATTTTAATAAGCTACTGGTAATAGTATCGATTGAATTCTGGGTTTTGCTGTCCACCTGGTACTGCAAGATTTGGTTGGAAAAAAGGTTGGCTGTGTTCAAGATTGTGGGACACAAATTTGTAGATGTTTTCAAGGTCACTTGCTTCTGGATAGCAAGCAGCAATCTTGCGGGGAGGTGTGCCTCTTTTTCTTTTCGCTGATGCTGCTTGAGCCCCGACATTGCCAGTTTGCCTCTCTTCTGCGTGGCATGTAATATTGGCGCACAGTTTGGAGAAAGTGGAAAAAGAGAAGCGTTTTTTCTTCCGTTTGTATAAGACTAGAACTTTGGGACAGTTACAGCACAATCCTGTCCAACTTATGCGACCGGCTGAGCTCTGCTCAATCCTATCCAACTTATGCCACTGGTGTAACCAGCAGTGCAGCGAGAATGGGAGACCCCAGAACGGAAAGGGGATTCAAATCCCCTCCAAAAGGGGAGTTCAAAGGGGATTTGAATCTCCTTTCTGTTCTGGGGTCTCCCATTCTTGCTGCACTGCTGGTTACACCAGTGGCATAAGTTGGATAAGATTGAGCAGAGCTCAGCCGTTGGCATAGGTTGGATAGGATTTCGCCCTTAGTTAAATTGATTGGCAAGAGATTTTGAAAAGACAAAGCAGAGCACTTCTTAATGGAAATTATTGAATGTACTAGGACAGGCTTAAAAAGGTAAAGGTGACCCCTGACAATTAAGTCCAGTCGTGTCCGACTCTAGGGTGTGGTGCTCATCCCCATTTCAAAGCCGAAGAGCCAGCGTTGTCCGAAGATGCCTCCGTGGTCATGTGGCCGGCATGACTCTCCTTGCCGCAGCGCGTAGCATGCAGCTGGAACACGGAGCGCTGTTTACCTTCCCGCAAGCGGTACGTATTTATATACTCGCATTAACATGCTTTGGAACTGCTAGGTTGGCAGGAAACTGGTTGGCACTGGCTTACTTGGCTTTAAAAAGGGATTCATGGAAGAGAGATTGATCCGAGGCGCCTAGTCACAGTGGCTATGTGCTCATCTCCAGGTTCAGTATGTCGCTGAATATCGGTTGTTGGGACGCAACAGCAGGGCAGGGTTATTGCCTTCATGCCCTGCTTGTTGGATTCCTTGGGCCTTTGGTTGGTCATTGTGGGAAACAGGATGTTAGGCTACATAGACCTTTGGTGTGATCCAAAGGGGTCTTCTTGTGGTGTCTTAGTTTGCAGTGTTATCTCCTTATAAGGAAATTGACTCTGTAAAGAAGCAGAAGTAGAACTTCAACATGCCTGAGGAAATGGGGCATGTAAACCGATATGGGGGTACGGTATTTCATATGCATCTTTCCTCTCCTGTCATTGGGCAGCATTTTAGCCAAGTTGGTTGCTGAGCTCATTTGTTGTTCTCCTCACAGTTTGTTTTTGCACCGAGTATTCATTTCATCCCTGTTAACCTCTAGATTCTCTAGGCCTCAGTCTGTCCTAACAATCTTTATAGAAGGAACAGAGTCTTCCTCAGAGCAGTGACTTTTGATAGTGCTGGCTTACCGTTAAATCGAACATTTAGCAGACGGAAGAGCCATTTCATATGTAGCAGTTAATGCTAGTAGGTAAAGTTTTCCAAGATGAATGGGGAAAAAAAATCTGGAAGCTACAGTTGTTGGACATATAAGAGGAGCCAAGTCAGAACAGAGTCTGGCTTTCTCTACTCTAGGACAACTTTCATCCTATACACATAATTTCCAATAATAAAATGAAAAAGGTCTGCAGTATTGCAGCTCTCCTTTTGCTCTGTTCTCTCCATTCCTTCTTCAGTGCTGGTTAGATGAAAAGGAAGAAAATTTGGCTCATTTCTCCTTCTTACTTTCCTTTAATATCCATTGTCCCAAACTCTTTGAGAGCTTCTTGACCTGAAATAGCTTCACTGGCAGAGTATAGAATCTTAGAGTTGGAAGGAACCCACAAGGGCCTCTAGTGACCCCCTGCCTCCTAGAGCATCTCCAGCAGGTGCCTGTCGAGCCTCTGCTTGAAGATCTCCACCACCTCCCTTGGTAACTTGCAAGCAGGCTTCCCCTCCCACCCACCCTTGCCCCCTTACCGCTTGATTTCTGAGCTCTGGTGCGGCAAAAAAACAGAAGTGGCGATGACATCATCGCCACGTACTTCCAGTGGTACTCGGCACGGTGGTGGCCCGAGAGGTGGTATGCTGCGCCAAGGGGGTTGAGAACCCCTGGTCTAAACTGATCTCTCTCGCTCTGTGTGTGTGTGTGTGTGTGTGTGTGTGTGTGTGTGTGTGTGTGTGTGTGTGTGTTGCCAAGCCATGTACAGTAGTTGAATTCGCATGAGTAAAGTGTGCCTAAGATGCAGGCTGGCTGTACTGTTACAGGGATGTTTGTACTGAGTACCTTGGTAGAGATCTGAGTTTCCATCCTTTAGTATAGCATGATTTTTAATGCTAAGGCTGTAGGATGAGGGTGGGAGTGTGCACATGTTACAATGCAAAGCAAAACAGTGAGACTAAATGGACTGGGGCAAGGCTGGCTTCACCGTTAATCGAGTGTACAGTGAATATGCACTATGTATATAATTGTATTTTGAAGTGGCTGCAGCTGTGGTCATCCACTGTGTGTGCGCATGTCACAGAGAACTGCAATGAGCTTTGGCTCCACGGTGCATGTGCAGTGTAGGTACATATGGTGCAGGAGCTGTGTATAGAGCTTTCAAATGCAGCAAGATATGCTACATGTGCATGAGTAGGATGCTCTCAAAGCTCAGTCTTCTCCAAGTAGATTTGTGGACTTCTCCAAGTCCAAGTGAGTTTAATGGGACTTTTTCCAAAGTAAACGTGCCACTTACTACTTGCCCCCTCCTGTTTGCAAGCCTTCCTAACAAAAACCAGTTTGACGCTCAGGGAGGGGTGAGGCAGCCCACCCTGTGTTCCAGACCACACGTGATTATTCCTCAGCAGCACTTACATCTCTGGTGGTTATGACAACAAGTGATGATAAATGGCAGTCAAATGCTGGTGTGTTATTTTTCTTTCTCTTTGTAATCGTCCTGGCTATATCTTTCAGTCTTGCTGGATAGGGCCCATTTGAATTCTGTAGCTTTTCTGTTGTATGGCTACTGCTGTCTTATGGCTTTGGTGCCGTGGCCTAAAATGAAAACCTCAATAAAACTGAGTTGATTTCAAGTGTCTAGATAAGGCAGGTTGGTAACTATTAACCACACTTTGCGATGCACTTATGGTACATGAAGCTGCCTCGTACCGAGTTGGGCCATTGTTCCATCTAGCTCAGTCTTTACTACGCTGCGTGCCACAGCTCGCCTAAGCCCTACTTGAAGATCCAACAGATTGACTCCGGGACCTTCTGTCTGACCAAGCATTGTGCTGTACTGTTGAGAGCACAGCTACAGCCGAAAGGAATTGTCCCCCGTAGTGTTGGTTCTTTGTTAGACCACTGATGGATTTAACATAAGCATATAAAGGGGCAGATGGGCTGGTCACTTTTGGAGGGAAACTTAGTTTTCAAGGTTGAAGCAAGGTTCTGGTTGCTTATCTGTGACCGAGCTGCTCTGCTTCTTTAGAAATTGGTCTTTTGCTTTTCTCTACAAATCCCTTCTCAGCAAGCACATCTGCAACATGTAGAGCAGCTGTTTATTCAGATATGTGAGGTGACTAAGGGAATTATGTCACTCTGATATTAAGGCTTCCTGTTTCCTATTTTGTTATTGCCTCAGCTTGAACGTTTCCTACCTCTGTTCCCCGGCAAGCTATGGTTTCCTGTTTTCTCACCCAAACACTGGGACTCTAACTTTCTGAGGGATTTCCCCTCAAAAACCTGTCTGTAACACACCTTTCTGGGTAACATGAGGAGGAGCCGTGTGGGGTCAGACAGACGGTCTCTTTTATCATCTGCCTGGCAACAGTGGTGGCCTTTTGCTCATAATCCATTTTTGTGCAGTTTTTTTCCTCATCATTTGTCATGCTCAGTCATCATATTTTCTTTCAAAGTCATAAGGGTTGCGCTGTTTAATCGGTTAACTAATTAGATTAATAAGCTAAAAAGATGCCCCTTATTAATTGGGCAGATTTTTTAGAAAAACTCGTTTCTAACAGAAATACTGCAGATGGCTCACACCCTCTGAAGAATCGTATCCGCCTGCTTTTCTCTCATAAAGGAGGCGAGAATGCCTCTTCTAAGAGGATTCCTGCATAATTTAAAACAAAATATACGTCTTACAGCGCTGCCTCCTGAAATAGGCTAAGGAGTGAAATTCAAACTTCTTCTATATCCTTGCATGTGTATAATTTAATATCTCCTTAAATATCTGTGTACCTGTTCTGTCCAAAATTGCAATGAAAATAAGCAAAAAGCCTTTTTTTAAAACAACAACAAAAATGTACACGTGCAGCTATTAAAAGGACTACAAAACCAAACACCTGCGAACTAGGAGTGCTGCATCTAGCTATTGTGGTGAAAATTCCTGATTTCCCCCCTCTTTCCACCAACTCTGAGGCTTTTCCTGATGACTCAGCATACCAAGGCAGCTGCTGAGTCATCCAGGTGCATTAGCCAATGTTCCCTTGATGTCAGTGTCAGCCCCGTGGCCTGCATCAGTAGCAGATTGTGAGGGGTCCGAGGGGTCTGGTAGATTTGGGGTGCCTTTCACTCCAAGTCTGCTGCTGCTGCCTCTGCCTCCCTCCAAGCCGTACTGATCTACTTTGCTTCGCGCTCACCCAAGTGCATTCCCCTCCTTGCCATGCTCCTTGCGCACTGCACGAGATTTCGGGAGATCCAACATGGTGGCGGCTGTGAGAAAAGGTAGGGAGAGCTACGGGGGACAATTTACCCTTTTTCCGGCCTACGGCACGGCCGAGCAGGTTCTCTGGCTCACGCCGCAAGCCAGAGGGAAAGGCAAGGCTGTAGCCTTTCCCTCCGGCTTGTGGTGCGAGCCAGAGAACCTGATTAGCTGCGCCGCAGGCCGGGAAAAACCACTCCCCCCCCCATTTTCCCTCTGCCTGTTATCAGCTGTTGATCACAGCAGCTGATAACAGGGAGCATCTTGTGTGCCCCCAATCTGCGGTCCGCGTACCCCTAGGGGTACGCGTACCACAGGTTGAGAACCCCTGAACTAGCATATATCCCTATACACACCACTACATTACCAGTCAGGCATTGCAATGTTTTGAGTGCCTGCCTGCATCTCTTTCATTCCTTCCTCTGTGCCTTTGCCACTGACCCTAAGAAGAGCCCTGCTAGATTAGACCAATGTCTGTCTAGTCAAGTACATAGTATTCAGCAGCCATTCCCTGCTGCTGGTATTCAGAGGTATAGTAACTCTGCACATGGAGGTTCCATTTAGTTATCATGGCTTTGTCCAGGGGTCAGCAGCCTTTTGGGGCAAAGGGGCCAGATGTTTGGCAATGATGTCATTGCGTCATCACCGAATGTCTGGGTTGCTGAGCTCCTTGAAGTGACTGCGTGGAGCTCAGCTTGTGTGTGTGTGTGTGTGTGTGTGTGTGTGTGTGTGTGTGTGTGTGTGTGTGTGTGTGTGTGTGTGTGTGTGTGTGTGTGTCTTTGTCTTTCCAACCCCTGGCTTAGTCTATGAATTTGTCTAATCATCTTTACAGGGATGGCATGCTGGTGAGCAATACCATGCATCCTGTGGCAGTAAATCCCACAAGCTGAGTTGTGTAGAGAAGTGCTTTCTTCTGCCTGTTCCTGAAATGATTTCAAATTAGCTTAATTGGGTGTCCCTGAGTTTTATTATAGACACTATATTATTGTAGTGTGGCTTTCATTTATCAGGATTTTCCCATTCAATCAAGAAGAGCTAGCCGTTGTGGGAAAATAATAATGTGTTAATAAAATTTGAGGAAATCTTGTAATTTGCCTTTTCTTTCTTTCTTGGGTAGGTACAGACATGCGCGCGCGCACACACACACACACACACACACACACACACACACACACACACACACGCACATCATTTTTTAAGAGAATCTTGATTTCACCTTGCCATTTAAAAAGAATGCCCAAGGAAGTTTACGTTTTTAAAAACTCAGTAAGACAATACTGGAGGTACAATTAAAACCTGAAGACCAGGTAATCTCAAAAATGTATAAATTGCTTTTGAAGTTCGAGATGGAAGAAGAACAGGTTAAAGAATATATTATTCAATGGGCGAAAAATGTAGGTCATGTTATTTTAATGGAGCAATGGGAACAATTATGGTTAAAACAGTTGAAATTTACATTAAATGTTAATATTAAGGAAAATATGTATAAAATGATGTATAGATGGTATATAACCCCAAGCAAATTAGCAAGAATGTATGAGAAGGTGACGAATAGCTGTTGAAAATGTAAAAAGCAAGAAGGAACTTTTTATCATATGTGGTGGACATGCCCCCAAGCAGCGAAGTATTGGACTCGGATTCATAAACAGATAGAGTTGATTTTAAAGATTAAGGTTCAAATGAAACCGGAAACCTTTTTGTTGGGTATGAGGGATGATCATGAAGGCGAAAAATTTCAAACTTTCTTTTTATATATGATAACTGCAGCAAGAATTTTATATGCACAATATTGGAAGAATTAGGAGATACCTTTACTGGAAGATTGGTGGCTGAAAGTTTTGGACTATGCTGAAATGGATAAACTTACAATTTTAATTAAGGAAAAATTAGTTAACCTTTTCGTGAATAACTGGAAACCATTTATCGATTTTTTTTGAGAGAGAGAGAGAGAAGAACGATGTGATGATATGCGGATTTAATGAATAGAATGTGGGTGTTATTTTGGTTTAGTTGGATATTATATGTAGAAAATAGTGAATAGTATACTAGTAGGATGTATCGCTTCGTGCTTGCTATAACTTTATGAAATATGTATTGTGTTTATGTTAATATATCAATAAAATATAAATATATGGAAAAAAGACAAAGAAACAAAAATTAAAAAGCAGCATAATAATTCAGAAACAAAGTACTTTTATTTATATTACATAGCATACTATATATACAATCGTGAATTGGACATACTGTATTTCCTTTCTCTTCCCCCCCCCCCCCCATTCCAAGATGTGTGGTGGAACAGCACTGTCTTCTCTGGAGCATTGCATAGAACAACTGTTTCATCTTTCTAGTAGATGGGCCAGCCTTGATTGTAGCTGACATTTCTTTTTATTTCTTACTATTCTCGCAAGCAATCTGCTCCTAAGGTCTAAGTTCTCAGAATAAAATGTTGAGATGTTGAGATGATTCTTGACAAGGCTAAACCCTCCCTCCCTCCCCCAGCAGTAGCACGTCATCATGGGCCTGTATTTGTTGTCCGTTATTCTGTAGGATTCTGTAGGATATGCTGGGAAAGATTGAAGGCAAAAGGAGAAGGGGAAGGCAAAGGATGAGATGGTTAGACAGCATCACCGATGCAACGAACATGAAAATGAGCGAACTCAGGAAGATAGTGGAGGACAGGAAGGCCTGGCGGGATATGGTTCATGGGATCACGAAGGGTTGGACACGACTTAACGAGTGAACAACAACATTCTGTAGGAAGCCCTTAAGCATATTCCACAGTGTGCTAAGCTGGCAGAAATGTCATTGATAGGTGGGGTGACCTTTCCATGACCAAAATTTATTCGAGGAGAAAAAAGAGAAATGTGAGACGGCATTTTAAGTCAGATTTGACATTTTCCTGACGGTCTCTCACAGATCCTTATACCAAATAACATCTGCACTTTAGGCCTTTAGGGCACAACATCTGTAGCACAGAGACAGAAGTGGCTGTGCCGCTTTTGCAGTGTGTCTTGGGAACGGCGTCCGCTTGGTCATGTGATGCTTCCTATCTCTGTAACTGGAGAATGAGACTTTTCTATTAGCTGAAAATAGACACGTCCCTGTTGTGAAGAAATACAGTGGATGGCAAGGGCATGGTCTGAAGGCCCTTGATGATGCAGCAATCTTGCTGACGTTAAGCAGGCCTGAGACTGGTCAGTGCCTGGATAGATGATCTCCTGGGAACCCTGTGCTTCTGTCTTGAGTTTATTTTATTTTTCACATATTTTATACTGCCCTTCCTCCAAGGAGCTCAGAGTGGTGTACATAGTTCCTCCCCTCCTTTTTGTCCTCACAACAACCCTGTGAGGTAGGTGGGGCTGAGAGATAGTGACTGGCCCAAGGTCACCCAGGAAGCTTCGTGGCTGAGTGGGGATTTGAACCTGGATCTTCCAGGTCTATGTCCAACTCCCAAACACTACACCATCCTAGGCTTACCAGATCTCCAACCGGGACAGAGTGCTAGACCTTTAGGAGAAGGAATGTGGGCAGGTGTAGCTTGTTAAACCTTAGAGCACAATCCTAGGCATGTCTACTCAGAAGCAAGCCGCATCTGTCCCGGTTGGAGATCTGGTAAGCCTATTGAGTTCCCAGGTGTGATGTAGATGTAAGATAAATAAATAGGAAGGTATGTTAACCAAATTGCCTTTGTTGTGGGGAAATAGCTTTAAATATGGCAATTTGGAACATTCAGGATCTTGATATCTGTGTATACCAGAGTTGGGCTTCAGAATTCCGTTTTAAATAATATTGAGGACACACATGGGTTGTTTTCCCAATATTTACTAGATAGTCAGATTCATACAAAAATACAATCCCACATCATACAGAGAACTAGGAAACGTAGATAGAACAACAGAGAATTAGCAGGTTTCCTTGATTTGTAACATGGGTGATATTTACCTATCCTGGAGAGTAGACCTTGGCTGCAATGCAATGCTGTATAGGAGTAAGGAGGAGGGTGGCAATGGCAGAAGAACAAGGAAAGGAACCGCTTGTCTCTGAACTGCTCAGGCTCAGAAGCCTGTAGAGACTGACTGAGAGGTAATGCAAAGAGAAGGGAGGGGGGGTTGCAAGAGAGAGGGGGGGGAGGGAGAACAAGATAGAGCAGGGAGAGCTCAGCAGTGTCCCAAAAGGCAAGAAGAGAGAGAGACTGCCAGGCAGTCTTTATCTTTTATAAGGAACAGAGCACATGGCCAAGACAGGGGAGGATACCTCGAGTGGACCAGGCACATAGAAAAAAGGAAGGAGGGCTCCTAGAGTGGACTTCCTGCACACCTCTGGGTAAAACTACACAACCAATAGGAAAGTGGGAGGAGGGTGATGGGTTGATGGCCCAGTCGTTAAGGAGACAAAGCAGAGGCTGGGATGAGTCATTTCAGGTGGCCTGGCTGTTGTCTTCTCCCAGGAACATATTTAGCATATCAGTGGGGGGGGGGGGAAATGCAGAGTAGAGTTTGTGAGAGCTTAGACACATGGCAGAAATGGTAGCAGGCAGCTGGTCAGGTTTTTCCCTCATGGCTCCTTGGGGAGACCTTTCTCCAGCATGGCTCATGGCGCAGGAACACAAGCAGCGTGACCCTCGCGTTGCACCATAATACAGTCCAGTTTGCCACATGTTCCATTCTTGCTCACCACCCATTTCAAAAAGCCTCATGGCAACAAACATTTTCAAAGTCTCTTGGCAACAGTTCTCATTTTAACAGGACACTGGGTAACAGGTACAACAAATATGTTTAGAGCAAATGAGACCAGGAAGAAAGGAAGTTGTGCCCAAGAGAGGAGGAGGGAGGAAGGAAGGTGTGTTCCCAATTCTCCAGATTCTTAGTTTGGAGAATCAGAATGTGATGTCTTAATTGAGCCAGTGTGTAATAATGGAGGGAACGGGGTTTTGCCCAGGCTGTGGTCCAACATTTGTGGATGTAGCAACAGAGGTGTTCAGAAGTACACAAGAATGTTCCTGTTTTCACCCACGAAATGTGAGAAGGCAAAACTTTTTGTGAGTACCTACAGCCATAACCATGTGGTGGAGAGCCATCGTTCTGGGGCAAAACCTGTTTTTTTTTTTTTTTTTTTTTTAAAGGAAGACTGGAAAGTTGTGTTAAGAGTAAATCTGAAAGGTGGGTTTTGTTTTGCTTTTGTGTGTAACCTACAATGTTATTACATTTATAGTCAAGGCTTCTTTCGCAGGGTGGGAGGAGCGTGCCATCTGCTACAGTGTGGAGCATCTTGCTCTGGCCCACTTTTGGGAGTGCTCCTGCCAGCTGTTTGGAGAAATAACTTAGCCCCAGCACATTGAAGTTCTGTCCCCAAAGGCTGGCCTGAAGGAGGTTGTGCATCATTTGCCTTGAAGGCAAGGTGGTGCTCGACAGAGCAGGAAATTAGAGATGCTATTTGTAAATGCTGAAGAAGTTTAATCAACTGTGTGTGTGTGTGTGTTTCCGTTTCCGTTTCCAAGGGATGAAAAGCCTTAGAAGGAGTTGGGAGTGTCGTTCGCTACATTAAATAGTTTCAAGGGCCCCAAGAATGACAATCCTCTTGTCATTGCAGGAAGATGATTGGGCTCCTCAGAATTGAAACACAGGCAGCAAGTGGTTGAGCGTTTCAATTCCGGACTGTGTGCCTCATCAGGGGCTGAAATGTACCTTTAAAAAACCAAGCTGCCATGTTGAATGCATTCACTGGTCTACCCCTCTTTGAGCAGGGAAGGCCCTTTGCTGTTTTCACCTCACCGTCTGTTTTCACCTCACCGTTATGACGTGGGCAGTGACATCATCCCAATAAATAAAGTGTGAATAAGGGCACATGATCTGTCTGGCTGCACTGGGGAACTCCCAGAAGCTTACCTTGCTCAGACTGAAAGCGCAGTCAGTCCCATCCAAAGTGGCGGCAAAGAGGTTGGTGGGTAGCAACATTCATTAGGCTGTTGTGAATCTGTAAGGAGGTGCCTGCTGTTGTCATAGGAACTGAACTTGCATACATCTTTCTGAGCCTAAAGGGTGCCTTCCTTTTTAATCCAGAAAAAAAAACACCTGTGTGCTATAATTCTCCATTTGTAGTTCAACCCCTGCATCCATTTCTGGTTATCAGAGCACAATTCAAAGAGCTGGCTGTGGCTGTGAAGGCCCTAAAAGATCTGGGGCCAAGCTACCTTCTTAAGGACTATGCATCTCCATATCAACCTGCCAGGGCCTTGGAAACCTGTCCCTTGGACTGGCCTTTTATGGCCACAACAAATGGGCCTTTTTCATGGTGGCACTACAACTTTGGAACATTTTCCCAAAGGAAATTAGGCTCCCTATCTCCATGCTTTTACTTGAGCAGTGAAGACATGGGATATAATATTTTAATTCAGTGGAATACAAGAATGGTTTATTGTTTTTGAGTTCTTTTGTTGAATTTCTGATGGTCCTCTTTGTTAAATATTACTACTGCTGTTTAATAGATTTTAAAAAATGTTTTAATAATTTATTTTAATTAAAAATAGATATATTCTTGGACCATTTTTGGGAAAACCGCAATATACATTTTGGTAGTTTTTACAGTGGCCTGTAACCACAGGGCAAGCTAATTATCTCTTCCATTCTTTACAGAGAAAACAGAACGTTCTCCATAAGGAGAACGTTGCCTTGCTTTAGTTGCAGACGGCAAGGTATCGGCATACATCTACAGTCGTTCCCTTTTTCAATCCTAGCTTATACAGAAGTAAAACGAGTAAGCCAGACCTTGTCTCATTGCATTCCCCCCCCCATCCTGAGTCATCGTCATGAGGCTTGTCAAACGCCCCCCAGTTTTGGAAAGCATCTTGTCATACAGGAGCACTGACCGTTGCGCACCATGCAGAAGTGTAGCAGAACTTTCTGAGCCAGGGCCAGCATTTGTGCTACAGATTCTAAACGCAACAGAACTGGGACACAACTTGCATTTTCTATCACTTTTGCCTTTAAATCGGTTTGCTCTTAAAATGGGGAAAATGCTGGATTGGATGTTTGATCCTGGGAACCTAGAAAGACTCTCTTACTCTCCCCTGTGATGATCTCACAAGATGGTTCTGTGTCCCTTGGAGACTGATGTTCTCATCAAATGACAGAAGATTTTAAATTTAGAATGGATGGTAATTTTGTTAGGACTTTTGCCCAGTCTATGAAATTCTTTCTGCTGGACAAACTACAAATGACCTAACCCCATTCTCTTCCTACGCTCATTCGAAGTACTGTATAAAAAGCATCTTGCTACTTTTGTTTGCCTGCCAATTGGCCATATAACTTTAAATATATTAAGTTTACAGTATTATTATCCAACTCTTATGTTCCTGCCCAGATATGTGAGAACAGCTCACAGCAGATCTCTTCTGATAACTCACCTATTTACTGCTCATTGGAAAAGCCCAGTGCAGAAAAATTAGATGGTTGAATAAAACCCAGGCACAAGTTATCTAAGGATGTCTCTAGTTTCTAGTCCATCTTGGCCTACACTGTAAAGACCCTTGAGGAGATTATGCAGGGCTCAATCACTCTCACAGGCTTCCAGTGCAAAACATACACTTCCTCCAGTTCTCTCACATGGCATTATCACCCTGAGGCCTCCTGGTTTTATCTTTTAAAGAGGCAGTCCACAATATGTGGAGACCTTCGCTCTTCCAGTTCTGCAACCCCATGGGCTCTTGCTGGTTAATATGACTCTGCTTGTTCTCTTTTATAGCCCTCTCTATTTTCTTTCCCTACTTTCTTTTCCTTCAAAACTCTTCTTTAAAGCCCACTTTTTCCCCCCCAGGGTTTTTCCCTCATCCCCAACTGTAACCAAGCCAAGGTTTGTGTAACTTCATCTGCTCACGTTCATCCCTTGCTAATCTTGTTTCTCCCTCCCCTTCTGTTCTGTCCCCACTGTTGATTTTTCAGACTGTAGGTTCCTTGGTAGGCTTACCAGATCACCAACCTGGACAGAGTGCTAGACCTTTAGGAGAAGGAATGTGGGCAGGTGTAGCTTGTTAAACCTTAGAGCACAATCCTAGGCATGTCTGCTCAGAAGCAAGCCCCATTGTGTTCAGTGGGGCTTGCTTCTGAGTAGACATGCCTAGGATTGTGCTCTAAGGTTTAATAAACTACACCTGCCCACATTCCTTCTCCTAAAGGTCTGGCACTCTGTCCCAGTATTAGGCTTACCAGATCTCCAACCGGGACAGAGTGCTAGACCTTTAGGAGAAGGAATGTGGGCAGGTATAGCTTGTTAGAGTAAAATCGTAGGCATGTCTACTCAGAAGCAGGATTGTGCTCTAAGGTTTAACAAGCTACACGTGCCCACATTCCTTCTCCTAAAGGTCTAGCACTCTGTCCCGGTTGGAGATCTGGTAAGCCTATTTGGTGGCAGACCCTTGGCTGGTTTTTGGTTTATGCAACTTGGTCACACACCCTGTCCATTAATTGCATTGTATACATACATCAGAATGCAATCCACCCAGCAGGGCCGCTGTGTACAGTTGTTCAGGTTGTGCACTGCACATCTAAGGGGGCACCACCCACATCGGATGGAGGAGGAATGCTGGCGGATAGTCACTTCCGGTGAGGAGGAAGGGGCACCTTTTTCTAATTTGTCCAAAGGGGCCATATGGGCTAGTGGCAGCCCTGCTGCTTCAACCCCTTAGTGTGATTTGTGTTCAGAATGTAATCCTGAAATCCTACCTCGCTGAGAACCCCAGCTTTTCAGGGCAGTATGTTAAGTACTGCATTTTAGCTTTAATTGCTCCTAAGATGTTGGAAGACTAGATCTTTTTTCTCCAGAGTCTGCAACAGGCACAGGCAGCAGCTTATCATTAACACGGAGAGACCATTGATCATCCAGACCTCCCCCCCCCCCACGCTGCTTTGAAATAATCCTCTTCTGATTCATTAAGTTTACTGATGCTTTTCATTCTCTCTTGGCTCACCTCCAGTGCTTACTTTCTGAGCTGTCTGTGACGGATCAGGAGAGAGATCTTGGGGTGCTGGTGGACGGGTCGATGAAAGTGTCGACCCAGTGTGCGGCGGCTGTGAAGAAGGCCAATTCCATGCTTGGGATCATTAAAAAAGGGATTGAGAATAAAACAGCCAATATCATTATGCCTTTGTACAAATCGATGGTAAGGCCACATCTGGAGTATTGTGTCCAGTTCTGGTCACCACACCTCAGAAAGGATATAGTTGAATTGGAAAAGGTGCAGAAAAGAGCGACCAGAATGATTCGTTGGCTGGAGCACCTCCCTTATGAGGAAAGGCTACAGCGTTTGGGGCTTTTCAGCCTAGGAAAAAGGCGCCTGAGGGGGGACATGATTGAGACGTATAAAATTATGCATGGGATGGAGAGAGTGGATAGAGGGAAATTCTTCTCCCTCTCGCACAACACCAGAACCAGGGGACATGCACTAAAATTGAGTGGAGGGAGAGTTAGAATGGACAAAAGAAAATATTTCTTTACCCAGCGTGTAATTCATCTGTGGAACTCCTTGCCACAGGATGTGGTGATGGCACCTGGCCTAGATGCCTTTAAAAGGGGTTTGGATAGATTCATGGAGGAAAAGACCATCACAGGGTACAAGCCATAAGCAACCTCCTGGTTTTAGAAGTAGGTGGTTTTCTCTGTGCCAGGTGCAAGGGAGTGACAACAGGAAACCGGTTATCTTGTTGACAGTGTGCTCTCGGAAGCATCTGGTGGGGCAACTGTGAGATACAGGAAGCTGGACTAGATGGGCCTTTGGCCTGATCCAGCAGGGCTCTTCTGATGTTCTTATGTTCTTAAAATCACTTTTCAAATCCAGGCCGGGTTTTTATTCTTGTCCTCTTGAGCTGGATTGCAATGTCAGCCCCAAGGTATTGGTGCCTGGTGGTGGTGAGTGATGCTGGGAAGTGACATCTTGTGTGGGTGGCTGTGAACATCTGGCAGGAATAGTCGTGCAGTGCCATTATTGTTCAGAGAAGCGCATATCCAGGCACTTGTGGTCGCCACCTTGAGAAGATGGCTCTTCATCTCTTTTCTTTATATACACGACAGTGTATATATGCACAATACCAGTGGTGTAACTAGAGTGGAGCGGAGGCAAGTAGTTCTGTAAGACTCCGTTACACCGGAGTCAGCGGCCCCTCCCCCTTGCTGTTGGAGCCATTCTGGCAGCAACAGCAACATGCAGGACACTCCCCTGTCGCTGCCGGAATGGCTCCAACAGCAAAGGGGAGGGGCCGCTGACTCCGGTATAACAGAGTCTTGCAGAACTACTTGCCTCCGCTCCACTCTAGTTACACCACTGCACAATACCAACTCTTCCTATATCTTGAAAGGGCACAGCTGCCAACGGGTAGCTTCTTAATACCCAGTGATGTTGGATGCTTTTAGGGAAAGGGGGTTATAGGATTTATCCTCTCTTAGCAGCTTTGAACGCTAATGATATGTATGAATACGAGAAAGGAGTAAACATATTTTCTTCTTGGAGTGGTCTAATGAGGAATGCTGATTTGTATAGATCTTTGATTAGGTTTAATGAACCAAACCTGTCCAGGGACAAGTCGTAAATAGGCCTAGCTTGATCAAAAGGAAGAACATGAGAAAGAGTGTTAATTGAATTAATACTGACAAGCGGACTGGTTGGCTTCCACTTTCTGTTGCTTTGCTAAGCAGTGATCTGATGAAGGGAGGGATGGGTTGTGAGAGATGCAAGCGACTTGCAGGACTGACCGCCCAATCCTATTTAAAGCCCCGCGCTCGGATGCAGTGGCGCCAGGGCAGACTCCGCTGCATCCAGCGCAGGGCTGGAGGTCTCCTCCAGGGAAGGGGATGATCGTACCCTTCCCCTGTGTTGACGTGACACACAGCTTTCTCTGTGCTAATGCCCTACGTGTCTCTGGAGATCAGGACGGCTCCTTCTCTGCTAGCATTCCAGTGGCTGCTGAAAACCTATTTACTTCCTCTTGTTTATAGGGCTTAGGCTGCAATCTTGTACACACATATGTGGGATGAGCTGAATAAACACATATAGGATTGCATTGTTACAGCCCAATCCTATCCCCTTCCCCTGCTGGCCTAACTAGCGTTGTGCCAGTGGAGGCTGATTTTAAGGCAGTCGCAAAGCAGCCTCCGCCAGTGTGCGCTGCAGGCCCGCTGGCAGAGAGGCTGGCCTCACGTGCGCCAGCAGATCCACAAAGACCCGCCAGAGCAGGTAAGCCTGCGCAGGAGGTTGGAGGGAGGCGGGGAGGGGGTTGAATGGGGCGGGGGTTGGGTGGATCGGGCCCAGGAGGGGGCAGGTTCAGCGGTGGTGGTGCATGCTGAATCCTAACCCCTTACCAGGCCTGATCTACTTTCATGGATCAACGTGGACTTGTGTCAGCAATATCGCTGGCACAGGTTCGAGTTGACTAATCGTGGCTGCTGAGGCTTACCCAGCAAATGTGCCCTTACCCTGAGGGGCAGCCGAAAATCTCCATCAGTAGCTGCGCTATTGTCACTGCATCGCCACACAGGGATTTAGGTAGAATTGGGCTGCTCGTTTCATTTGTCTTTTGGGGTTGCTCAGTTGTCTTTCTGTTGATGGGTATTTTTTGTTCCTCACTACGTTGACTCTGATTTTGTTTTGTTTAAACTAACTATTGTTTTTGTTGTTTTGATGTTTAATTGTTGTAAGCTGCCTTGGGAAAGAGGCTAACTTTTTTTTTTAATAAATGAATGCATGTTTTTGAACTGCAGTGTGGGAAGTCCTGCTCTGTGAGATGATTTGTTACTCACATTTCCAATCTCAGGCTTCGTCTTGACATGCAAGAGGTGGATTGAACCACCTCCAGCTGCCATTGGGGGCTGCCATGTCCCTCGGGTAAAAAAAAAACCTCCCCTGCAACATACAGTGATAGAGTCCATCCTGCTACCTTGGACTCTGCTGCATTGTACAGAGCAGACTTCAAACATGCTGCCTTGCAGTCCACAACTGAAAGAAACCTGGTGTGTGTGCAGAAAAACGTCTTCGATGTCACCCTTAGCCAATCTCTCCTGCAAAGAACATGGGGGGGAGGGGGAATTGCCGGCGTGGCTGATTCATAAAGCCTTCTGGCCTGCCTGCGTCAGTTTCAAAAGATTTTTTTTTTATAGTAAACATTTTACAGATAAAAGTTTAAACTCTGAGAGGCTTAGAAAGGAATATATGGAAGTAGTTCTTATGCTGATCTTCAAAGAGAGTAAGAATCACTTTAGAATTAAGGAGTTGGCATTAGAAATAAAATCTTGATGGTCTTTCTATGTGCCCAAAGGGAAAGGATGACTATTGCACAGAAAACAAGGAAAATGGATTTTTAGACCATGGGAGCATGAACCTAAATGAATGTAATGTCCTTCCCTCTCCCATTTTTCCTTCTCTCTGCAAGCTGCATTTCTCCCTGAGCATTTGGCTATATTTTTATCCTTGCCTCCTGACACTTTGAAAGCCTCGCTTGCGTCCTAATTTCTGAGTGAAGTCTGAAGAAGTAAAATTAATTTTTAATGTTAAATGAACAGTTTTTTTTTTTTTTTGTGGGCAAAATTTTAAATGCATAAGTAGGATTTTATCAAGGGTTGGGGAAATGAAGCTCCTGGCAGCGAAGAGATCCAAAAAGTCTCTGTGTCATTAAGAGTTTTCGTCCAGAATTTTTGAGTCCAGAGGGATAGTAACTGCAGAGATAATCGGGGAGCACTTAAATTTGATTAACTCTGCTGCTAAACCATTTACAATAAAGGACCATTTCAAAGTATCTTTTTGTACATATGATTTTTTTCAAAAATTTGTGGCACGTGCCTGCTCAATATAATACATGAAACTAAAGTCTCTTTCCTTATCAAAGCATTGCAGCTGGTTATACGTTATCAACGGGCTGCTTCCAAGGCTTAATTTGAGTCGGAGCTTACCAGACTTCTTTCTGAATTACCTGGAACAGACCATAAAGGAGGCAGTCTCTGAGCATGTGTAGAGCGCTTTCCCCTTGCCATGGATAATTGCTTCTTCCAAGTCATTTTGTACTTGAAAATATGAGTATATAAAAAGAGTCTGGCTGGATCAGACCAAAGAGACCAATCGGATGCCCCCTGGAAGCCCACAAGCTCTAGTCCTGATGCTCATCCGCAGTTGGTGTTTTGTGGAATTGGTACCAGAGTAAAAAGTACAGGTATAATGGATAGGTGTGCATACAAGTGTATGAATTGTGTGTCCCGTCCCATCCCCCCACTCAGCACTTGAATGATGGAAGAAAAGTTTGGGATGTCCTTAATTAAACCTATAATCCCCACCCTCTGACTCCTCCCAGCTCAGCTGTATCATGCCCCCCCTCCGCCACAGCCTTGGCTGTGGGAATTATTCCCTGTCCTTACAGGGAATTATTGGCTGGAAGTGGTTGCCTGAGGGCATACAAATTTTTCATGAGAAAATAGCCCTCAGGCAACCACTTCCAGACAATAATTCCCTGTAAGGGGTCTGAGCCGCTGTGGGGACCCCTTTGCTTGCTGTATGGCGGGGCGTCATCCAGTGTACGGCGAAGATGTCATACGACATTGCCGACTTCCAGTTCAGCCAAGCTCTGCACGGAGCTTGGCGGGCTTCGAGCTGTTCGGTCACATGGCAGCTTAGCGGGAAAAATGCTTCCAGACCCATGTTTGGATCAGGGGACAATGCTCCTATGTCAGATGAAATAACATCCAAGCAGTGCTGAGTTCTGCCTCACCCTCATTCATGTCTTCCTTAGGAAGATTTTTATCTATTAATTACGTTTATTAACTTCTCAGTATCTAGAAGGATAATGCAAGGAACATTTTATTTCCTGCAAGCTCGTAGCTTGAAACAGTAGGCTTGGATCCCTTGCTCACAAGTAGAGCTATTTGTAGTTAAGTTCTCCAGCTTGCCATGTTCAGCAGCATGCTATTTGTAATCCACAAAAAGGGCAAATTTCTGCACTGTTGCTTGACATCTCTTGCTGGGTTGCTTATTTACAAATATTTTTTCCTGTTGTGTACTAGGCAAGTCTTGAAGGCCTCAAGCTGAGAGAGGCCAAGTGAGAGAACTGGGGAAACAAGTTTCAGTTTTATAGCAGAAAACTGTGAGAATGGTTGGGCCTGTAGTATGGGCCTTCACGGTTTTGGGCCAAATGGACTAGAAATCAGAGACAATCTCCAGGTAACTCGTGCTTTTGTCTCTTCCACCAGTCTAACTAATTTAGCTTTTCAGGTGAATTGTTGCCAATAACTAGCTGAGTTGTTAGATCTGCTGTGTGCCGCTGTTCTTGCAAATATCTACTGCAGAGACACTCTCAAATTGTTAGAGCAACAATTCTGGGGCCAACGTTGGCGCTGGAACTTCACCTGCTGCTGTCTCGGGTTTGCTACCTGTGCAAAATGTTAAAACACACACAAAAGTAACAGCTTACCTTTCTCCTGGTGTAGTTGCTTTATTTACAGAAGTGCAGGACTTCTGCTTTGATTTAATAGTCAATCAAACTGGAAGTCCTGCACTTCTGCGTTTGGAGAGACTGTGCCAGGAGCCAGTGGTTGGGTGATCCACTTTCCGCTTGCTCTTAGCAGGCAGAAAGTGAATCAGTGTGGGTTGCATTTGTGGCAGGCTGGAGGGAGGTGGAGGCGGCAGCAGACTCGGGGTGAAGGGTACCCCAAATCCACCTCCTTCTTGCCTCCCCCACAATCTGCTGCTGATGCTACCCACTTCACCTTGCCTAATGAATGCCCCCCTTGTTGCCTAACAGATGGACCTGGTGTGATAAAAGCATGAGGGATAGGAATGTTTTTCCTACATACATAGTGATAGGAAGTCCTCAAAATTGGAAAGTTGGAAGATCCCAGAAGGAGCCTCTCAAGCTGCTTGGATGCTATAAAATCTGTCCCAAATCATTAATTTTAGCAAACACAGATTGGAATTAGAACTAAAGACAGTTTATTTGGATTATACCACTTTTCAATGGAAAGTTCACAAACTTGTTTGCGTAACAAAATAAATGACAAGATTGATTCCAGAGGGCTCAATCCGAGAGAGATCACAATTTTAAGGAAAGCTGCAGAGACCACCAGCAACAGCCACTGGAAAAGACACTCTGCTGGGGTGAAGAGGGGCAATTGTTCTCCCCTAGTAAATATAAGAGGAGCACCTCTTGAAAAGATGCCTCTTAGCCCAGTTATATTTGCTACTGTCTTTTTTTACTGTTGTGTTTGTTACTTAGGTTTCTGATTATGCACTCTCTGAATGTAGGTCTCTAGATTATATGTGCATAATTTAAGCCGCATGTCATAGGTAATTAACATGAAACAAAGAGTAAAAGGCAAGACTACAGCCACAGGGGTTTAAAAACTCCTGTCTTCCTGCTGCAGCTGAGTTATAAAGAATTCTCATCAAATTTCCTAAAGGCCAACACTTTGGGGCTCAAGGGCAGGAAACATAATGGAATATAGGTCTACCCAAAGCTATATTATCCGTGATAGTTAAGTGGAGCCTCAATGTTCCGTAGAAGTTTATCTTGGTTTCTGGAGGCAGACAATGGAGGAGGGTTTTTTCCTTCATGCCTGGCTTATAGTCTTCCTGAAAGCATCTGATTTCCCACTGTTGGGAATGGGATGCTATACCAGACGGTTCTTTGGCCTGATCCTAGACTCTCTCTTTATGTAAGCTTCAAAAAGATGGACTAAGAGAGAACGTTTAAAGTTTGACCATCAAAACCAAAAAATGTTCTGGCTCATTCCCTTACTTACATGAAGCTAGAAAGGCAGTGATAAATGATTAAAACGTGTTGATGAGGCTAGCATCTTTGGAATTTGTGAATTTGGAAAGTAACTCCCAGGAAAATGAACCTCTGATCCGAGTAGTTCCGAGAGTGCAAAAATATTTAATATTTAATGTGCGTCATGCACTTGGCATGATGTCTGTTGCATGATCAGTATTTTATTTCTGTTTATATGCTTTAATTTAAGGCATGCAGAAGACATGCATTTAAACATGGGTACTTGGTTCGATGTATCTGCCTGCAGAACAAAGGGCCAGACCAGTAACATGGCTGTTTACAGGCATGATGGCAGAAGGCTATAGATTCAGAGGTCAGGAAAGCCACACTTTTCATTTGAACAATGTAATCTCTCTCTCTCTTAATTAATCCATGGAGTCTAATGCTTCAACTTTGAATGGAGACTTGTTTGCTACTTAAAATGTAAATGGCGTTTTCACACTTCCAAAATGTAGGTGAAGTTTTCCAGCTCCAAATACTGCAGCCGGAACACTTTATTTGGCGTCTTGTGACCACAGCCACCTCCTTGGACTTCTGAGTTTGGGGAAAATAACTTCTGTAAAGAAAAGGAAACGTTTCACGCCTCCAACAGTCCTCGGCGCCAAGCCCTGCCAACACCAATTCTGCTCCAAACTTGGAACAATTCAATGGCCATGCAGCTAGTTACCACGCTCTCAAATGTGTGGGGAGAGCAAAGGCAGAACCCAGCAGAGGTCCTCTACCCAGCAGAGGTCCTCTACCCAGCAGAGGTCCTCCAGGGGTAGAGGATTCCTGGATTGAGTCACTCCACCTAAGAATCTCATAGGATGTTATGGAGCAAAAACCTATAGAAACCCTTGGCTGTGGAGCCTCTTGCCCATTGCATCCTGCCTTGCATCCCCTTGCCTGTGGAGTGTTAACTGCTGGTGCTGTGACAAGCCACCCCATTCCAGCCTCCATCCAGGAACCACATTGCCAGCCGGCATGCAAAATTGGTAACACCCCAGAACCCCCTTTTCCAGCATTCTCGCGGCGCTCCTCCCTCTTGTCTTCTCTATCTCATCGAGTGCCGATGAAGCTGCTGAGCCAGCACGGGTTGGTTAGCTAACCTTGTGGGTTAGCGCTCTCTCTCAGCACGCTTTCCTTCCTCCCAAGAAAGGCACCTCAGCTCCCTTCAAGGCTACTGTCTCATAGACGTGGTTCATCATAGCCCTCCTTCAGCCTTTGAGACCCCGCTTTGCCCAGGGATACTCGCTTGGTTGGCTCTTTGCCACCGCAATCCCCGCAACTTAGCCTCACAGAATAAGGATAGGAACCTTGCTCCGAGGTGCAACCTTGCCAAAGACCCACCAACTCCCCACTGTTGTTTTCCTTGATTTTTTTTTTCATGTGAAGCCAAATTGGCGGCATGCTTGGTGATTGTCTCTTCTCTCTGTGAGTATTGTATGGTTGTGTGTGAGTGAAGCTGTCTTAACTCCCACCCCAATTTTCCTTCCCCCTTCTTTCTCCCTTTCACCCTAAGTCTTTCCCTTACCTCTCCTGGGTTCCTCTGGGAAACCCAGCGAATCTCCATACAATCTCCATACATCCCTTCTCCCCACCCCCATTTCCCCCCTCTTCAATCTGCCCCTTCTCCTACTAAGGAGTTCTCCTCCCCTCTCCTTGTCTTCCTTCTAAGGCTAAGCACTTTGCCAGGGCTCCACTGTGTGTGAGTGTTAGCTGTAGAATTCCCCCCTGCATACAAGGGTGGTCCCTCCATTAGCACCAGAGATAGGGAACAGTGAGATTTAGGTGCATTAGCAAATTATGTTGCTTTTAAGTTTGCCTCTAATCACCTCCTTGTATTGTTGCTATGATTCACACCTGGGCACTGCCATTTCTCCAAGCCTGCTTGTTATGTTCTTTCCACCTTGCAGCATTATCCAATCTCCACTCCCCTATTTTGAATAAACCCACTCTGTTTAACCCTTTATCTGCCTGTGGTTGGTTGAACTCCATCAGAACCTTGTCCTAGTCCTCCTCGACCTTGGGCTTGTAACCTTGGACACAGCCTTAGATTTGTGGAGAATTCTCCATATAGTTGGGAGGCTTTTAAAGGTAGTCTCTCTCTGCTTGGCATGTGGTGGCAGCGGAGTCTACCAATTTTGACCCTGGCGTAGGGGCAGATTGGAGAAAGGAGGCATTGACATCTGGGCTTCCTCCCCCCCATCACCAATTAAAGTTGGCTTTCCCTGATCAATCAACAAAAGCATTATTTGATTTAATCTACTCATTAAACAGATGCTGCAAACCTCTTTAAGCAGCTTGTGAAAGCTGCTTGAGGAATTCTGGTATCGCACAAGTGGGTGTGAAGATTTCCGGAAGGATAAATGAATTTGCATTCCAGCTAACTAGCTCACGCCCTGAGTTCAGGATTTGGAAGCTAGTAAACAGTGCAGAAATTTGGGTGTGAAGAGAGCAATAGCTCCACCCGTCTACTCCTCCGAATGGCAAGCATACTCTTCCTTTTGTTTTTTTGACCCTCAGGAGGTACAAGAAAGCATGCCGACTTCAAAAGAAAGGAATAGGGAGTTTCCTGTATCTTGGATTTCTGGAAATCTTGTATGCAAATAAACCAAGTAATATCATGCATGTTTTTCTGGCTGTTAAGTTCTGCGGGCATTTGATCATACTGTTTTGTGCATTTGTAAATTTGAGAACTTCCAATGGAGTACAGTATTTGTCTTATCTGTTGGAACAAAAAAAAAAAAAGAGTCCTGCGGCACCTTGAAAGATTTATTATGGCATAAACTTTTATGGACTAGAGACTAGTTTGTTGGATGCATGAAGTGTTACCTGCAGTTGAAGGTGTGTGTGTATGTATGTATACAAGGTGTATACATACTGTACACATTTACAATACACACACACAGAAAGGCGCCTTGATCCATAGCATTCCTTGAGATGAAGACAGATGCAACATTTTAAGTGGGGTGCACATGGGTTCATTTGCTGCTCTGAAAACATCAGGTGCTTAGGAATGTAGCAAATGTGTTTTCCAGTCACTTCCAGCACATGTAAAATGTAATGACCTTCTTCATCCTTATGAACTCAGGAGCTCCAACATCTGTACGGAGATGATGCTGAGAGGGCTTTCTGTTCGTTTCACCAGAGGCAATGCCTTTGAATATCCTTCATGCCCACCAATCTCCTTCCCCTGTTTCAAATAACCGGGCAGACTGTAAACCCAAGAGGCTGTATGTGTGCATCAAAGGACATGTAGAGCTCTGAATGGAGGCATCTGCGGTATTTTGGGAGCAATGATGAAATAACTGGCTTATACATATTCCGACATCTGGCTGGTTCTGGGTCGGTTGAGTTCCAGTGGGATATCTGGATTTCAGAATGTCTAAACAGAACAAAGAGACTGCAATTCTAAAAATGCCAAAGGTAAAGGTGACCCCTGACAATTAAGTCCAGTCATGTCCGACTCTAGGATGTGGTGCTCATCCCCATTTCAAAGCCGAAGAGCCAGCGTTGTCCGAAGATGCCTCCGTGGTCATGTGGCCAGCATGACTCTCCTTGCCGCAGCACGTAGCATGCAGCTGGAACATGGAGCGCTGATTACCTTCCCGCAAGTGGTACCTATTTATCTACTCGCATTAACATGCTTTGGAACTGCTAGGTTGGCAGGAGCTGGCCAAGCAACGAGAGCTCACCACGTTGTGGATTCGAACTGCCGACCTTTCGATCGACCGCTCATGGTTCAGCGGTTTAACCCACTGCGCCACCCGCTGGCCATTGAAAATGCCTGGTGGGGGACAAATAGCAATTCTGTCCCGTTGAAGACCCTTGGGACTGCAACCTCTGTAACGGTGCAATCCTCACTAAGTTTAGAGCAGCGGAGTGCACACTCTGTTGCTCTAAAGCGTCGCAAACTTGTAGTAAAGCACATTTGCGATGACTCGGGTGTAAGCGGCGCTGGCATTGAGGCCGGCACCGCTCACACCCCCAGCAGACCGAACCTGCGCCAGGCGACTCAGGTAAGGCCTAGGTCGCTCAGTGTGGGGATGGGCCGGCGAGGGAGGGATAATGTAGCCTGAGTGAGTGAGTGAGTGAGTGAGTGAGTGAGAGAGATATTTGTGCTATGACCTTTTCCATTTCGCTATTTGCTGGGTACAGTGAACCACAGAAATGGGTTGAAAGACATGCTTTTCTGAGGCTCTCACACAGGTGATGAATCTTTCTGTTAACTTGTAACGAGTTCTGTATGTACATGAGGAAGAAAAATACCAACCTTGGAGACTGCAAATTAAGATCATATCTTTAAGTCTAGCCATTCCTCTTAAAGTCTTGTTTGGCACGGTTGCTGATGAACACTTAGAGCAGATTGCTAGTAAACCGTTTCCAATTCTGTGATGATCAGGTCAAATGGAGGGTAATTACCTTAATAGATTTTGGAAGTATTTATGTTGGAAGTCCATCTTGTTGCAGCTGGTAATAATTTTGCTAGTCTTCCCGATCCCAGAGTCCAGCTATTTAGTGGGACCCAAAGAACTGGACCACTAGTTCAGCACCCTGCAGGGGGCAAATGTCTCTCAAACGTCGACCTGTCCATGTCACATCACAAATATCTTTTGGAGCCGAGGGGACATTCAAAAGCAGTTTGTAATATGAGGGGGCGTTGTCCAAATAAAAAAAGTGAAACTGAATCCCAGTGGGTGCCGTCTTTGGTCCCTGGCCAGAATCTTTTTCAGTTTGAACTTACTCCAGGGTCGCTAGATTAAAAATAATGGATACCCTGGAGGCACTTTTTTTAAAAAAGTAATTCCCTAGCAGTCTATACTAAACAGACAACATACAGATTGGAGGAAAAAGTCAGTTCTTGAAACTGAAGCTGGTGTTGAAGTTAGAAATTTCATAGTTCAGAACACGCAGCTATCCAGCACAAGACATGATCTGGCCACAGTTGTCCATGCAAAATCCAGGATTGATTGGCACAATGAGTTATATGTGGGACTGCCCTTGAAAAGCATTTGGAAACTTTAGCTTGTTCAAAATACGGCTGCCAGATTGTTAACTGGAACTTCATCACAATCTCTCCAATACTTGGGGCCGGCCCTTTCATGAGCCAAGGTAGGCAGGTGGCCTCAGGCAGTGGATCAGTGCAGGCGGCACCTTGCATCCATCAATCACTTGTGCAGCTGCCTCGCTTTGCTCCTGCCCACTTGCTCTGCCGCCATTTTGAAATAGAGCAGCAGAGCAGGCCCGAATAAAGAAGTAAGGAGAAACACAATCTCCTTTCCCAAAAAAACCCGAGAAAATGTCCCTCTTTGGAAGCGGGTGGTATTTCCCACGACCACCTTGTTCCAGCCTGTTCTGCTGCTCTATTTCAAAACAGTGACAGACTAATGACAAAGGAAGGGGAAAAAAAACTAAGAAGGGACAGTGAGTGGGCAGCTGAGCTACGGGTCCTTCCTTCAGCGCTGCTGCCAGAGACTGTGGCAGCGGATTTGGAGGCGGTGGGAGAAGGTAGCGACAGCGGTGATGTCAGGGGTTCCCGCTGCCACCCCATTGCCACCTTTTCTCCTCATCTACCAGTTTCTCTAAACTGACCAGCTCGGAGGTGTTGGCAGTGGCAGAGGAGGAGGTGTGCTAATGCTCATGTCAGAAAAAGTTCCCCCTCCCTGAGTTTTGCATGTGTAGTGTGTATTTTGCACTGAGGGTGCTGGCACATGTGTGCTGGTGATTGGTGATAGGAGCAGAATTTTGGGGGCCGGGGTGGCACTTCAACCGCTGTTTTAGGCAGCGGGTCAGCTTGGGCCGCCCCTGCCAAAATTGAAAGATAATCTTATTAAATTGACTTCCAGTGTGTTTTCTGACCCAAATCAATGTGTTGGTTTTGACCTATAAAACCATAAATTATCTGGAACCTGGTTTCTGAAGGACGAGCTTCTCCTGTATGAATTTGCCCAGTAATCGAGATAATCTTCTGAGGCCCTTCTCTGAGTATCTCTGAGTTCAGAGGTGTGGTGGGCCTAGAGCTCTGTGGAAGATCATATGGTTTGCTTGCCACTCATCCCACATTCAATCCCTGGCAATTCCCAGGTAGGGCAGGAAAAAGCTCCTGCCTGAAACTACAGAACTGCTGCCTGTCAGTGTTGACAATACTGAGGTAGATGAACCAGTGATCAGCTTCTTATGAACAGGAGAGAAACCTTTCAGTGGTGGGTGGCCCCCCAAATTTTCAATTTTCTCTCCAGTGTCTTCACACGACACCGTTGTTGTTTATCATTTGGGCGCCACTCTAAGCCTGTCCTATTCACCAGAGTGTTTTAATTGGCATCAGTGGTTTCTATTGTTGTTGTTGTTGTTTTTATCCTGTATGGCTGGGTTGTATAAAATGGTAATGCTGCTCTATTTTAGTATAGTCAGTGTTCGGCTATATTTTTTTTCCTCGTTATTATGCGTTTTAGCATTTATTGTAAGCCTTGTTGAAAAATTCTTGTGGTGGAAAGAACTCTTGTGAACCCCAGACTCTAGCCAACATTCACATGAGCTGTTCCAAATGAACATGTAGCTTTACAAGACAACACTGTATTGTGTGAGTAACATCAGCATTTGTGTGTTATTCATTTATTAAATCAAATACAAATCACCATTAAATCAAATACAAATCACCAAGACACATGTTGGAAGAGTGATGGCATGTGAGCTAGATTTGTACAGTAACAGTGGGTATGGGCACATGTGTTCATCCCCATCAGGAGGGGGAGCAATTACCTGTTTAGTTCCTAGTTTAAATGCTTGTGGATTGCTCTCTCCTACTTTGACTAGACTCCTCATTAGTTTCTTTCCCTGTGTTGTTGTCTTATGTCTCTCTGCCGAAGCTGCCATGACTAGTTGCTTCTCTTGTTTTATTTTGCAGTATATAAAAATGCTTTGTGTAACTCACAGTAACGCTGTGAATTAGTTGTTTTTTCACAGCTTTGCTAACACCGCAAACAAGTTTGTGCTCAGAGTGGTTGTGAAAAGTATCAAATAGCATATATGTCAGCAACAGTGGGTTGCATTCACAGTGATGTACAAACAAGCGTGCTTGTGCAAATCATTTTTCTTGCTCCCTCCTCCCAACTGCAGCCCCCTGACACCCCCTGACAAGCTGTTTCTGAAGGTTGGGGGACCCTTGGCACTGGCAGTGATGTGGGATGAGATATAAGGGGCTGCAGGGGAGGGGAAATCCCCAGAAACCGAGTGGAGGCACTTTCTGTGAGGTTTTGTCTGTTTTTCCTTTTATATCCTGAATTTGTCAGGTGTAACATTTGAGAGTGAAGGCCTTTGAGATGCCTATGCTCAATGTGTGTTTTGAATTCATGACCCCTTCGAAGAAATATGTTGGAACATAATGAGGTTTTTCTTGTTTCCTGAGTAACTTTATTATCAGAGATTTTTTCCCACAGGAAGGGCTTGGGAAAAGAATTCAACACATTTTGCAGATGTGCCAAGCCTTTTTAATCTCTAATATTTTCAGATTTCTCATGAAGACCTGACTATGGTCACATGTAAATACTATGCTCCATGAGGCAGAATTTGAAAAGCTGAAGTACTGCAGCAAAGGTAAATACCGTATTGCCCCGAGTATAAGACGCACCTGATTATAAGACGCACCTTTAAAGTTTGGTTCTATTAAAAAAAATTAATTAAATCACTGGCATTAAATTGCAACAGCCTGATTATAAGATGCACCCCTAGTTTAAAAACTTAAATTAGGAGAAAAAAGTGAGTCTTATACTCAGACCAATACGGTATTTTATTGCAGTCCCAAGCAGTTTTCTAGGATACTCCAGTGTTTTGAAAATGCATCTACATATCTCATGTGCCCAACCATAGTTTTATAAGACTTTGGGGCTGCAATCCCAAAAACACTTTCTGGGGAATAAGCCTCAATGGGGCTTACTTCTGAGTAGACAGAAGTATACATTCGACTTGTCGTAAAAGGCTCCAAGTCTCGAGTCGAGTCTTTCGAGTCTTTTACAATCGCCGAGTCAAGTCCGACTCAAGTCATTGACGCAACTTGAATCAGACTCGAGTACGAGTCAATAGATTCAAGCCTACATCACTGTTTACTAGTACCCCAAGATCCAGCAACCAGAGCCAGGTGCAAAATAGTGTGTCAGAGGGCAGTCATATGCTTAGAATTAACGAATAAAGTGCCTCTGAACATACGTGCAACCCAGGAATTTGTTTTCAGGACCAGTGCTGAGCTCACGGTCCTTTCACACAAAACTCCACATTTGGTTTTGCTCCCAGATTTCTTCATCTCAGCAGCCTAACTGGAAGAACAGCCTTTTTAATTGTTGCTATTGTTAAGAGTTTGGAAGTCACAAACCCTTGCTAATGTACTGCAAATTGCCTAGAGATCTACAGTAGATCATGATCTACCTTCTGCCCACCCCTTTTATGTGTAATCTATTGGAACATACCCCAAATGCTTAGCACAAGGGCAGCCCAATCCTAACTAACTATCTGGTGGGCGGCCCAGGGCCACCCGCCGGATCCTATCCTTGTTCCAGGCTGCTCTGGAGCAGCCCGGAGGTCTACTCGGGGGAAGGGGATGTTTGTCCCCTTCCCCCCAGTGTAAACCGGGGAAGGCCCGATGGGAGGAGACCTTGTAACGGCCGCGCCGGCCGGGACAGGGATATGGCGGATGCCATACCTGCTCCCTCCCGGGCCGGCTCAGCCAATGGCCTCCCTCCTTGCCGGCCAGACCGCCCATGCGGCAGCCGGGGGATCCCTTACTTTCCTCTGGCTGCCGCATGGGGGATCCGGCGCCATAGTAAGGGCTGCCGGCGTAGCTCCGGCGGCCCTTACTCCGGAGTCGTCGCGAACGTGCTTTATAGCACGTTCATAAGAACATAAGAAAAGGCTGAGCCCTGCTGGATCAGGCCAAAGGCCCATCTAGTCCAGCTTCCTGTATCACACAGTGGCCCCACCAGATGCCTCAGGGAGCAGTGCCGTAGCTAGCCCCAGAACAGGCTGGGGCCCACCCCTCGACGCCCCCAAAGTAATTAGCATAATTACTAATTAACATAATTATGCTAATTACTTTCTTTTTTCTTTTTTTTGTTTTTTCCGGGGTTTTTTGGCTTTTTAAAAAGGATTTTTAGGGGTATGTTTGATTTGCGCCACTTATCTTTTGTTTATAGGGGCCTCCAGGCTGGACTACGATCTCCTCCGACGATCTCCGCGCCGAAATCGCCTCCGAAAGCGCCGCCGAAAACGCTTTCCTTTCGATCTCCTCCGTGTCTCCTCCGTGAATCACGCATGCGTGATGGCTGCTTGGTGTGCGCATGTGTGAACTTTGCAGAATTCACGCATGCGCATACCAAACAGCCATCACAGAGTTCACGCATGCGTGATGGCTGTTTGGTATGCGCATGCGTGAACTCTGCAAAGTTCACGCATGCGCACACCAAACAGCCATCACGCATGCGTGATTCACGGAGGAGACACGGAGGAGATCGAAAGGAAAGCGCTTTCGGCGGCGCTTTCTGAGGCAATTTCGGCGGCGATTTCGGCGGCGATAAGCAAGCCTCCCGCCCCCCTGGACAGCCTCCCGCCCTGACGCCCTGGGGCCCACCGCCCCCCGGCCCCAGGTCAGCTGACGCCCCTGTCAGGGAGCACACAAGACAACAAGATACCTGTGTCCAGTCGCCACTCCCTTGCACCTGGCACAGAGAAAACCTACTCCTACAACCAGGAGGCTGCTTATCCCCATCATGGCTTGTAAGCTGTGATGGACTTTTCCTCCATAAATCTGTCCAATCCCCTTTTAAAGGCATCCAGGCCAGGTGCCATCACCACCCCCTGTGGCAAAGAGTTCCACAGATGAATTACACACTGGGTAAAGAAATATTTTCTTTTGTCTGTTTTAATACTCCCTCCACTCAATTTGAGTGGATGTCCCCTAGTTCTAGTTTTTTCCAAAAGATTCTCACAATTTTGGTCACTACTTCAGTCACACACACCCTTGAGGGTTGTCACCTGGTGCAGTTGACGCCCCCTAGTGATGCCACTGCTTTTGAAATCAGCCTGAATTTCCAAGGAGAGCCTATGAATTTTCTGTTTGCAATTTTACAATGATTTCATTGCAGTTCAAGCAGTGGCGTTCCTGCGGTAGGGGCTCGACAG
Source organism: Plestiodon gilberti rubricaudatus (assembly GCA_026170595.1). Lineage (NCBI taxonomy): Eukaryota > Metazoa > Chordata > Lepidosauria > Squamata > Scincidae > Plestiodon > Plestiodon gilberti. Next base: position 16,086,732 of record JANXHW010000002.1, on the reverse strand, counting down.
TAAGTTGTGCCCTCACCAACTACCGCATTCACGAACCGGAGCGAGGAGGCCCCGCCCCCTCGCCGACGGAGCCAATTCCGCGCAGCGAAGCGTGAATGCGGTAGTTGGTGGGGGCGCGACTTACTGTCGAGCCCCTACCGCAGGAACGCCACTGAGTTCAAGTGAATACAAGTGAACTGTTAATAATAATACATAACCGAAGCAGATTTTTTTAATGGAAAATTTAGCCATATCTAAGAATATTAAGTATTGAAAATAAAATTATGGGGCCTTTGAAGTGAATAACACAACATCTTTAAAAAGTTAAGGTGGATTGGGCTTTGGATGTGTTTGGATATACAAACTTAAAAAAAAATAGTATCTGAAGAGGGGATGCAAATAAATCTGTTTTGGACGTCAGTAATAGGACACTTCAATGACATTTTAATTTCTCTTTCTATCAGCCAGGAAATAGGTCTTAAGGGCTCTTTAGATATTCCTTTGGGAAGGACATATAAGGAAGGAAAAGCTCAATTTGTTAGAGAATGAAACAAAAGTTTGCATGTAATCAGGATATCCCAAAATGCTGTGGGACCGGTTTGATAAAGGAATTTAGAGAAATATTTGTGTAACATTGTTCTTCTACATGTACACCCTCCGCTCCTTCTTGTCTTTTCAGCTACTTGGTGCCAAGGTCTTGGTGCCAAGCATAATGCATATATGTATCTGTCTGCCCAAGTGCAAGTCACGTTTGGATAGTCTATTTAGAGCGTTCGCTGTGTTCACAGAGAATGAATGAAGTAACATGGTGTAGCGGTTAGATGGGATTCAGAGGCGATCCTACACCCCCCACAGGGGGGCCGCTGCCGCGACACCCCCACGTGATGTCACAAGCCCCGCCCCCTGGGGGCGTGATGGCACTTCTGTGCCGCTGCTGCAATTCGGCGGCAAATGCAGCTGTGCGAAAGCACCCCCACGGGGTTTTTAGACCCCTGGGGATTTGGGTTCAATCACCCACTCAGCCATGAAGCACACTGCTTGAGTTGGGACCAGTCACTCAGATGTTGCAAATCCAGCTGGAGCTGTTGATGGGAAGGTGTAGAGAAGAGAGGAGGCATCAGAATCGCAATACTGATGTTGAGTGTGTGAATGATAGGAACGTAAGAAAGTGGCACATGAGTGGCATGTGCAAATGGGGAGTGGACATAACTACAAACAAAAAGGTATGTGTGGGGGTTTGTAGGTCTCCAATTACCATATATTATTTACTTCACATGATCATTTGTATGCATAAATGTGCTTCCTTGGATTGTTAAGAAAGCTAGAGATCTCTAGTTATTCCAAGGATGATATTGTGTGATCAGTTCCAAAATTTCAGCAGTGAATTGGCTCAGCACAAGGATCCCTGGATGCTGAATTTTGTCATACATGTATTTCCAAAGCAGGGGACAAGAATGCGCTAAGCGATCCTCTTTTTTGCATCCATAGCAGAAACAGTGAAGGCAAATTTGAAGTGTCTTCCAGAGCAATCCTATGCATATCTGCTTAGAAGTAAGTCTTATTGTAAGCAAGTCTCAGTAGGGCTTACTCCGGAGAAAGTGTGTAGGATTGAAGCCTTCGTCTGGTGAAAGTTATGTGAATTTTCCTAAGATTAGCCGGATTTCTTAGGGCAGTGGAACTCTCTGGAACGTTGCGCAGAGCTGCGTCTCACAAATGGTGTGCCACATAGAGTAGCCCCTGTCTGGTTCCATTTTCAAGAAACTACCATGCTGCAGATTTGCCTCTGTTTTAGGTCTAAATCCCTCCTCCAAAGCCTTTTTTGAACAGTACAATAGATTCACCAGCATATATTTGTACTGGTGAGATGCTTGTTATTACAAGCAGGTGTGTGTGCGCGCGCACATGTGTACACACCCATGTATGCAACATCTCTTGTTTTGTTTATTATTTACATTTTTATACTGCCCTTCCTCCAAAGAGCTCTGAGTGGTGTTCATGGTTCCTTCTCTCCTTTTTGCCTTCATGTTAGGCTGAGAGATTGGCCAAAAGTCACCCAGGAAGCTTTGTGGCTGAGCAGGGATTTGAACCTGGATCTTCCATGTTTAAGTCCAACATCAGAACCACTACACCACACTTGCATTCCGTTACTTGGGTACACTGGTTGGACGGGAATCTTGTAAACTGGCTTTCATATGGTTGGACAGGTAGACAAAATCTACCTACATACAATATTTTACGCTCCATAGGACGCATCGGTCCATAGGACGCATGCATCTTATGGAGCATAAAATACAGAAAAAAAGATTTTCACTTACCTGGGCTTGGGGGAGCTTCAGGGAGGCCTGTGGGGGCTTCGGGGAGGCCTGCGCAAGCCTCTGCAGGCCTCCCCGATGTTTAGTTCGGCCGAAAATAGCGATTTTCGGCCATTTCCGGAAATGGCCTAAAATCGTTATTTTCAGCCGACGTGAACATCGGGGAGGCCTGCAGAGGCTCGCGCAGGCCTGGGCGAGCCTCTTGCAGGCCTCTACGATGTTCAGGTCGGCCGAAAATAGCAGAATAATAGCCGAATAACCGAAGCACCCCCAACCCTAGGCTTTGCACCATAGGACGCACACTTTTTTCCCCCTATGTTTTTTTGGGAAAAAAGTGTGTCTTATAGTGCAAAAAATACGGTATATGTGAAGAAATCCATTTGCACATTTATAAGTCTGCCTTTGTGTCCCTCTCTTGTTCCTCTTTCGCCGTCTTTCTAGAACTAGCCCAAGAGCAACCCCCCCTGGTCTGCTGAAACCAAAACAAACAGATAATGGCATTAGCATGCAAACGGAATAACGCTAAAGAGAGCTTTCTCATTAATGAGCATTGCAGGCAGCTCAAATCTTTTATTTCAGAGTGAGAATTATGGTTTTAACTGCTGCTTTTCCCTTTTTAGGTCAAGCAGGTGTTATGTGTGGAGGAGCAATTACATCGCTGCTAATGGAACACTGGATGCCTGACTGAGTAGCTTCTGTGTGGACAGCTGTGGAACGAACCAAACAAGAAGTCCCTCTTGTTTCCTTCCTCTTCTGGCAGAATCCTCCAGGGCACTTGTTTCCACTCTTTTTCAAAAAAGCAACTCTGTTACTTTAGGCCAAACTCTGGAAAAGAAAGCCCTTTTTGGGATTTCATTTTTGGCTCCCTGCATATTTGTTCCTTTCAGTATGGCTGACCTTAAAATGGAAAGGCACCTCAATCAAGTTTTCATCACCCTGCCAAGGAAGCAGTTCTTCATATAATGGAATCCTGGAGTGACCGCCATGCCCATCACTCCAGAGAATGCGGTGCTGTTTCTTCCCATCCTTTACCGGTGGCTGCAAAACCATCTGAGGGAGGAAGTGGAAGAACCAGAGCACAGGCTTTGCCATTCCGCCATTAAGAAGCTGAGGGAGTACATCCAGCTGAACTTCCCTGTGGAGGAGGCCAAACTGCAACATGGCGGTGGGGCAAGTGCTGCGGACATGGAGATCTGCACTGTGTACCTAACCAAAGACCCAGGAAAGACGGAGTCTCTCGGCCTAAGTTTTGGGAACATCCCTGCTCTGGGGGACTATGGAGAAAAGCGGAGAGTGGGGAGAAAACGGAAGGGGCATAAAGGGCCTGTGCTGGACGTCGGAAGCATCTGGGTCACTGACTTAAAGAAAAACAGTCCAGCAGGGAAATGTGGAAAGGTTCGTCTGAGAGATGAGGTCCTTTCACTGAATGGGCAGTTGATGGTTGGGGTGGATATCAGTGGTGCAAGGTAAGAGGTTTGGAGTGACTTGAATTGTAATCGATATACTATGGATTGTATTCACCTGCCTGTTTTAGATACAGCAGAAGAACCATCCTCTATGCTGTTTGTTATTATCCAGATACACAATATGGCAACTGTTTATACATAGTGCTTCTAGTTCAGAGATAACCCAAAACTTTAACTGTGTTTATGGTAGTAACAACAGAATAATATTCAATAATTGTCAATTGGTTGCCCATTAATTGTATCCTAAATCCTATTCACAAAGGCACAGTCTGTCTTGCCCTGCCTCATGGTAGAGTCATCCGTTTTCCAGTTATCCCTGTGTATACCTGGCCTTGAGGACATTTCTGTATATTAGGTTGGAACGTTTTGATATACAGTATTGGAGTTTTAAGGAAAAACACCTGCATGCCCCATAAAGTAACATGGGACCTGACTTTGATGTATATGTTCAGAAAAAAAATGAGATACAGTCCTCCTGGGACTGTACTATTTCAGAAGCAGGCATGGGAGAACATGATTGAAAATTCCCCTGAATCGTTCTCTACCACCTCATGGAAAAGAGATCCATACACAGGAAGATCTTATTTCAATATTCAAATGTGTGATTCCCCAACCTGTATTCTGAAATGGAATGGTCTCGGGAAGTCTGTACTACATGCTTTTTCTGAACAAGTACGTCAGCAATATGCCTTGCATTGTGTGCAAAGGAGGGAGGAATGGGAGGGGGAAGTGTGCAAGCCTGAGGCTCATGTAGTTAAACCACTTAACCATGGTTTAACCACTTAACCATGGTTTGCCTTACATGTCAGTCAGGGCAATCTGTATAGTTTATGTAGACTGCATGATAATTTGGCTTTGATGGTACAGAATTTTTGAAGTGCAAACTGTACACAGTGTTGGATTTAAATGACCAACTGTTATGTTCTACTTCCTTCCCTTTGTAATAATGATCATGCTGCTATAGTTAGGGATGAAAAATGTGGGCATCATTAGGATAAACTGAGATGTTGCTGGAATTATTTCCAGACTCGGCTGATATTACCAGCGTCCGCTGGCTTGCAGTATTGAACTTATGTAGTTAGCTAAATGTTCAGTGCTGGTGTTGTATAGATGTGTTATATGGAGTAGACGTACCAATACCCCTTCAGGTCATCATTAGGGTTTTGAACCTGCCAAATACAGTATCAGAGGCAGAAGTGCTGATTCCCATTTTGTTTCTCTGCGTTGTTGTGTTAGCTGCTGTTTAGCCCTGTAAGAATCAGACTAGGATTTGAAAGCGTTTGTTAATGGGCTTCTGAATGGTGGTTGCTTAGCCAAACGTACTGAGGGTGAATTTAACTGTTTGGGGGGAAAAGTGTGTGGATCTCTGCACCAGTCCCTGACATTTGTTTCTTTGCAAGAGCAAAGGATTTATACAGACAATTAAGCTGCCCAAACCAGCAGGATAGTTTGCTTTCTCTTTGCTTGTTTGGATAGTCTGAACTCCTGTTTCTTATCTTCCAGTTTATGAGAGAAAGAATTTCAGAAGAGCTAAACTTTGCCCTTTTCATAAAGAACCAAGTGCTCCTAACATTAAGCCATTGCCTGTATTTTATTTTGGTGTTTCCTCTGGTTCCTTCCAAACAAAATGTTTTTTAGTAAGTTAAGAAATGGCCTGCCTGCTTGTGGCAGAAACCAGGAAAAGCACCAAAATAAATCAGCGGTTGAACAATAATAAGAGGGTCTTTTTAGCATTTGAATGGGAATCTTCACAGCTCCTGAACCAATGGACTGGTAAAAGTGGCTATTGTAGATGCAAGGCACTTTGAATGAAATTGACGTATTTCAAAAGATCCAAGGAACAAGGTGAACAACATACATTTATTAGGAAATGGCCTTTATTTGTTCTCCATAGAAATGATACATTTTAGGATAATTTATAGACCCTTGTGTGATGTTTTCACCTGTATAACATTCTACACAATATTGACAGATTAGATAATTTTGTAGGGTCCAATTTTTTTAATTTTTTTAATAAAAAAATTAATAAACAAATTAAATGTGTTGCTTAGAAGAAATTCACAGCGGCAGAGGAGCGTCTTTGGAAGCCATATTAATGGTTGTGCACTTGGTTTGCACGATGCCATACACAGTTTTCATGCTCTGCAGAGGTGGTAATGGTGTTATGATGGTGGGCTTTGACCACCACACGCATTCCTAGATGGGACCCCAGAATGCACTTTATATATCCCCAATCCTACAAAGCAGTGACTGGCTATGCATTTTGGGTGCATCTGGCAGCATTTATACAATTGCTTGGTGGAAACACAGTGATGAGAAATGTGAACTTTTGCTGGGGACTGGGTGAGGAGAGATTTATGAATGAAATGCAAGTATGCCCCAGGCGGCTAGTAAAGGTAAAGATATCCCTTGATAATTAAGTCCAGTCGTGTCCGACTCTAGGGAGCGGTGCTCATCTCCGTTTCAAAGCCAAAGAGCCAGCGCTGTCCGAAGACGTTTCCATGGTCATGTGGCCGGCATGACTCAACACCGAGGCGCATGAAATGCTGTTACCGTCCCGCTGACGCGGTACCTATTAATCTACTTGCAATTTCTTGCTTTCGAACTGCTAGGTTGGCAGGAGCCGTTGCACGGATTCGAACTGCCGACCTTCACCTACCCCTTTCTGCTAGATTTCTTATTTGCCAAATCAACTTATGGCTATGGAAATTTCCTTTTGGCTATAGAAATTAGTTCCTCTATTCATGAGAAAACAAGAGATGCCCCACAAAAGCACATAATATGTAAAATCTAGGCACTGTGCAGGACTAACACCCCTTATAGTCATGTAAACCTACAGAGAATTAAAATGTTGAAAGGTTCAAGCTCCTTCCTACAGACTTGCTCTTCAGCCAGGGACCTTAACTTGTGGCGCCCGCGCCCCATGGAGTGTGTGAAGGGGGCGCATGAGGTGCTCCCAGAATGAAGAAAATGTTTTGCCTTGAAACACATTTGTTTTTCTATGATTGACATTTAATGTTGTTTTTTGAAGTTCAATTTTTTGCCATATATTGCTGCTGCTGCTGCTGCTGCTGCTAATAATAATAATAATAATAAAACAATTTGGGGGGGTCTAGTTTGGCCCCAAGTGTTGGGTTACATGTAATGCCAAACCATGGTATGGTGTTACATGAGGGGCAGCCCAATTCTGCCTAAGATCCGCCGCGGCAGATCCTAAGCAGGATCAGGGCTGTGCCGACAAAGCTAGGGCACACCTTGAGGGAAAGGGACGCTCATACCTTTCCCCCGGTGTAAGCCCCAGCGGCCCCAATGGGCCTTCTCGGATGTGCGCCAGCTATTTTGCTGGCGCACATCCAGGGAGGTCATGTAAGGCCGGCCAGGCCCGGGAAGGGGGTTAGGATATCAGTGGAGTGTGCCGCCGATAGCCTCGCCCCCTCCCCAACCACCCCGGCCCACCCTCCCCACGACCTCCAACCACAGGTCTTCTCTGTGTGCGGTGGCACGGTCCATGGTTGTCGGCAAAGTGAGCACCCCCGGCCCCGCTTACTCCATGGGTGCTGTGATAGCCTAGAGACTGACGGAGCAGTTGCTCCGCCGGTCTACAGTTGCGAAGGATTGCGCTGTGAGTCTTGCACTTCCATGCTACCCCTCCCATTGTATGCTTTAAGGTGGGGGTGATAACTACAGAGAGCCATGAATGTATATAAATTAAGGGTTCTGAATTCGATGTTTGGATGGGAACCTACATATCCCCATAATCCAGTGGTTCCCAAACTGGGAGGCGTGGCTCCTAGGGGAGCCGTGGAAACCAGCCAGGGGAGCCGTGGAGTGCCACGGAATCCTCTCAGAAAACAGTGCAATGCCAATTGGCAGGCACCAACATAATGTAATGGGGAGCTGGGGAGAGGAGAAGGGGAATTATAGCAAACAATGCTTCCTGAAAAACTGGAGGTCTTCGCTATGTGTGAGTCAGTTGGCTTAAGACAAGTTAACAGCTAGCCATGGAATTTCAGTATAAAATTTAGAGAGGTAGACTCCAAAGCCCTGCTACATTTAATCTGTGTGCGATAATTCTTTATAAAATATTTATGAAAAAATAAATGTCAATGTATATGTTTCTGTTGCCAAAATTTCTAACTGAAAGCCCTATTTGTTTCTTTAAAAAGAAAACAGGAAAAGCAGTAAATTCAGTTTATAAGACTTATTCCCAGAAATGGCATATTTTGAAAGTGTGAAGCTAGGAGTCAGGTGACCAATGTGCTTTTGAAGTTTGTAGGATGATTCATCTGGGCAGAGAAATAAACTTGGGTCTCTGTCAACGGAAGGTCTGAAAATCTCGACAAATATTCATCGATTCTATACACTTCCCTTCTATAAGCCCTTGGCGGGGCTGTAATTTCAGTTCCTGACCAGGCAGCCTTATCTCAAGGATCAGACATCTGATTAACAAGGGGTAGAAGGAAGTTTTAAAAAGCCAGCAACCATGGCAGCTCGACAGTCGCTCAGTTATTTGGGCCTTTCCAGACTCTCTTGCTCTCCTAGGAAGATCACAGCTTCCAGATGATGATGTTGCTTCAGCAAGGACTCCCACTATAACCGGGGGAATAACAAGAAGCTTGTGGGTATTTTAAAGACTAGCAGGTTTATTGTGGCATGAATTTTAAGGGGCCTCTCTGTAGCTAAATCAAATGCCTTAGGTTGCAATCCTAAACACCTAAATCCGTTTACTAAGGAGTAATCTCTATTGAACGGAGTAACTTCTGAGTAAACATACATGGGGTTGCACTGTAAGAGCCCAATCCTAATCGCGCCGCCCAATGGTGGTGTGCCTCCCATGCTGGGTGTGCAGACTGGGTAAAACAGTTTACAGACTGGGAAGTAGACAGTTTGCAGACTGGGTAAAGCGACTGTGCCAGTCGCAAAAGGCTCTCCGACAGCGTGCTGGTCAGCGTGCTGCTGGGGACGCCAGCGGGAAGGCCTGTGCCTTCCCAGCCACGCCGGAGGAACTCTGAATTTGCGCTGGGAAGGGTAAGATGGTGGGAAGGCCGGGGGAGAACAGAATGGGGGCTGGGAGGGGGTGAAACTGGGCAGGGAAGGGGACGTAACGGGGCAGGGAGGCTGCGGGAGGGGGAGAATGAGGTGGCTATGAGATTTTTTTAAATAAAAAAACTATTTCCAGCACCTGGCTGGCATAGCGCATGCAAAGGATGCTGGGGTACACAATTATTTAAAATATTGTATAAAATTACCTTCAAGGTATGTGTATAAGGTGTATAAGAGACATAAATGAATTTTTTGTTTAGAATTGGGTCCCATTCCCAAGATATCATTATATTTATGAAACTATTTCAAAATCCAGACAACTTCCTGTCCCAAGCAGTCCAGATAAGGGATACTCAACCTGCATCGCCCATTATGTGAATATTGCTTTCCTCCCCCCAGCTCAGAGTTCTTTGTACATGTGGATGCTTATTCTGGCATGCATTATTCTGGCATGCATCTCAAGCAGTGGGGAACCCCTGTCCTCCTTCAGTTAATTAGCTTTCCAGATCCTGTGGAGTGACAGGAAAATAGCCAACATGTTTTCTTTCAATACATTAATTAGCCTGGCCATTTCTACATATGTTAGGGACTGGAAACAGGCTCTATGCTGTAAATGCTTCTAAAAGTTACGAGGTCTGGGGACTTGATTGCTATTCAGAGGAGACTCTCTCTCTCTCTCTCTTTTTGTGGCGACTTCTTTAACCCTAAGCTTTTAGGACTGGGTTCTTATAACTTTTAAATTTTATAAAGCACCGGGCATGCTATTTATGTAATGGTAGGAAGCTTGCTTCCAGGGAATATTTACGATTGTAACAACATAGAAATGTGATGGTTGACTTGCAGATAACAGCTGGTTGTGCTGAAACTCGTGCCTTGTCATCAACATTCAATAACTGACTGACCCATAAAAGGCTTGACAGAAGCTGACACCTATCAAACGGTCAGTTCACTCTTAGACCTTAAACATGAATATCAAATCTGGATTTCTGATCTTTGGGAAGGTGAGAGTCTTGAATTTTTGGGTATCAACATGTAAATTTAAAATCTGAGAATGCATATACACTTTTCCTTTCATCCACACCTTTTCTTCGTTTCAACAATATTGTAATGAACACAATCTGATTTAATATGCTGGCAGTGCCTGTGCCCACATCGCCCTCTAGTGGCGTACTTTAAAGACCATATTCAGCAGTTCACAGAGCAGGTTAATTTACTCATAGCATAGCACATTAAAGCCCAGCTTCAAGGCTGCATATTTTGAGGGTTGATCTGGCCTGGTGTCATCTTGTTATGTCTACAGAAAAATGAGATTATAGGGGTATGAATAGCTGCAAGTACACTAAGTATGTGATAGATGACCATATATGTTCAATATTTTTCTGCACTCTTATACTTGTTTTGGGACATTTGATTAACATAGAAAACCAGCAGACTTTCAGCACAATTGTATGCATGTCGACTCAGAAGTACATTCCATTGTGTTCAACAGGGCTTACTCCCAGGAAAGTGGGTATAGGATTGCAGCCTAAGGGCACAATCCTATGCATGTCTACTCAGAAGTCCCATTGTGTTCAATAGGTCTTACTCCTAGGAAAGTGTGCATAGGATTGCAGCCTTAAATACGTATTTCCCCCTCCCCCCCAACTTAAAATTCCATCCCCATGCATGCACAGAACAGACACTGTTGGTTCACCTACTTCAGTACTGTCTGCGCTGACTAGCAGTGGCTGTCCAGGGTTTTATAGAAGGCTCTTTCCACAACCCTACCTGGGGGTACTAGAGATTGACCCTTACCTGGGGCCTCCTGCATACAAAACAGAGGCTCTCGGGGGGGGGGGTCAATCTTGTTCTTGGCTTGATTCTCAACAAGTCCAACTTAAAAAGGAACTTTTTTTGTTCAGTCTTTTCTGCTGCATGCTTTTGAATGACCTAGTATGTCACCATCCCCAAACTACATTTAAAAAAGGGACCAGAATAATATACATTGGTCTCTAAAACTGAAATGTAGTGTTTCTAAAAACAAGTAGGAACATCGAATCTCCTTGATTTTAGTTCTAAGATTGTCTGCAGCTTTGACAAACAGAGCTCTGTATGCAACATTTGTTTCTAGGTTTGTGAGAAAGTAGCATCAACACATTTTTCTGTGACTGGGTCAAGTCCGATAATTTAATTATGAGATCATGGATAAATCTCGCAGCTCTTTACAGAGGGCAGTGAAATAGAATAATGCACCAGATCCACATAATACAGAAGCCCTTGCTGTATATACAGAGTCCCCATATTTCCCACCTACGATAATTTAAGCATGCTGAAGGCATAGTTTTGCAGCGTAAATCTGGTGGATCAGCGTAAATCTGGTGGATCAGCATCGCCAGGCAATGGGGTCTCTCTTCCTCTCAGCAAGGGAAAGTATTGCCTCCTGGAAGGTCATGACCTTATACACCAGTGAGCTGATCTAATGGGAGAAACTGTAAACATAAAGGGGTGCAATGTGTATGTTTGAAAAACCTGATCCAAAAACTGGTTCAGTCATTAGGAGGGTGCATTTATTTTGGATCAAATGAAAAACAAAAGCAGAAAACGAATGAGGCCCATTCAGTGCAGTTTCCATCCATTATGAGGCAAATGAATGGGTGTGAATGGAGTTCATTTTTGGATCCCCACCCATTGGGGATCGTTACCCGTTCAGAGACGGCATTCTGTGTTTTGACAGTTATATGTGGCTTGGGATCCTTCCTCATCAGCAATGGAGATGGAAAACCTCGCGTGCTCTGGGTAGCCAGGATTAGCCCCGCCCCCATAGGGCTTCTGCTACCCTCAGAGCAGCAGTCATAAGTACTGTAATGGGAAATACAAACAAATGTGAATTCTGGAGATGAATGAAATACTGTTGTAACAAATTAGTAATAAAATAAATGTAAATTTTAAAAGTTATTCATTCATTAAAAATCTTAATGTTACACCATTATTTTCATTATTAAGCATGTATTTGTTTAATCTTATCAAACCTATCAACGCACTTGACATCACTTTGGTGTGTGTGTGTGTGTGTGTGTGTGTGTTTTGAATTCATCCCTTTGCTTCTGTCTCTGAGCCCGATTTGTCGCTTTGTGCTGTTGAAGATAACCTGCTTTAGGCTGTGCACATGATCCTTGCTCCAGAACTGGATTTTTCACCCTTGGGAAAAGCACACAGTGCCCCTTTGCATGCATTTTTCTTGGAGGAGCCGGTGAGCTTGCGTTTTAGAAAATAAGCGTGAGGCCCAGGCAAACAGGAAGCTCTGATTCATAAATTCTTCATTCACATAAAACTAGATAATGTAGTTTAAAGGACCATGGAATTCAATCACTTGCTACTTATGCTGTGGAGAAAGAAACAATAAAACTGATTTATATCGATGCCAAAGTACACAGGTATTTAATGGTAAGATCTTCAGAATCGACACAGGAATGTTTTAAAATGCAAAATGCACTCTCTGTGTTAAAGAAGTGTAGGAAATGAGGGCCTGCTGCTGCTTTAAGCAAACTATTTTATTTTTAAATTGGCATAACTCCTGTCAAATCTTCATGCACTTCAGACAGGCTGAATTGTTGTTCTGCATCCGCATAAGTCACACGGCCACTGTGTTGGCCCCCATTAACTCACAAAGTAGGCCAAGGCAATGGGGTGCTGGTAGAAATCAATGCATGCAGTTAAACCCAAAGCATAATGTGTTCTTTTGGTGGGGTGACACTGCTTCCTGTATTCCGGGTTTATTACTGGAACCTGGGGGGGGGGTTGCTTTTTTAGGGCCACTCCTGTTGGTACTGTTTGACATCTCAGTGGCTTTTGATACCATCAGCCATGGTATCCTATCAATTGATTTGCTGAAATGGGGACTTGGGGACATAGTTTTGTAGTGGCTCCACATCCTAGGCCAGTTGTTCCCAAACTGGGAGGTGCGGCTCCCAGAGCAGTTATGGAAACCAGCCAGGGGAGCTGCAGAGTGCCACAGAATCCTCTCGGAAAACAGTGCAATGCCAATTGGCAGGCATCAACATAATGTAATGGGGAGCCAATGGTCAAGGGAGTCGGAGGTCAAAAAAGTTTGGGAAACACTGTCCTAGACAATGTTGCTAGGGGCTCCTACTTGACACCTTAGCCTTTGGCCTACATATGGTGTTCCATAGGGTTTGATCTTGTCCACGACACTGTTTTCACATCTGCATGAACCACTGGGGGAAGATAATCCAAGGGCAGAGCTTGTCATCAGTATGCTGGTGACATGCAGCCCAGTATCTCCGTGCCATTTCAGGCTGGGGAGGTTCTCAACTGCTGCTTGGAGATGGTGATGGGCTGGATGCAGGTGAGCAAACTGAAGCTCAAGCTGGACTGGAGAAGCTGCTCAAGAAACACAAACTCGGAGCCTCCTTGGCTGTGTGGAATTAGTTGCATGAATCTCTGAAGCTTGTCTCCCTGAAGTATCTTCAGTTTCAGACAGAGATGTCACTAGGGCGTGCGCTGCCCCAGGGCCGGGCACGCGCGTCACCCTAGTGACCCCTCCCCCCTGGACCGGCGGCCGACGGGCTGCCGCTCTGGGCGCCCCCTCAATCGTTGCAGCCGGCTCAGGGACGTCTTCCCCGGCCGGCTGCCCGGGGCCTTCTGAGGAAGGCCCACTGCGTGAATGTTATTTATAACGTTCTTTTGCGCATGCTCAGACTGTTCCTGAGGGAAAAGGGCAGCCTTTTCCCCTCAGGAACGGTCTGCGCATGTGCAAAAGAAAGTTATAAATAACGTTCGCGCAGTGGGCCTCCCTCAGAAGGCCCCGGGCAGCTGGCTGGGGAAGACGTCCCTGAGCCAGCTCTCCCGGCTTGGCGAAGCGGGCGGGAGGCCCCCAGGCAGCGCGCGCATGTGCACGCAGGGGAAGTGACGTGCGCATGTGCGCGTGCCAGCTTTCTGCGCGCGTATACGCGCATCACCTCAGGGCTCCCCGCCCACCTCGCCAGGCAACAGCGACGCCTCTGGTTTTAGAACAACTTTGCCCTGTTCAGTGCATCTAGAAGCAGAGGCGTCGCTACGGTGGGGAGGCCGGTACCGTACGTTTCGCACCGTGCTAATCCCCGCTAACTCTCCGGTACGAGGTGTCCCCGCCCCGCACCATCGCAGCCATTCCGTGCGGTGAAGGCAATGGGCAGGGCGTCTCCTGCCCATTGCCTTCGCCGCACTGAGTGACTCCAACGGCGAGGGGGCGGGGCTACCTCATACTGTAGTTAGTAGGGATTAGCATGGTGCGAAACGTACGGTACCCCCCCCACACACACACACACTGTAGCGATGCCTCTGTCTAAAAGATATGTCTAAGTTGGAGAAGTCTGTAAATTATCTATAAAATAGGATAGCTGAACTGTCTTTTTCCATACCCTAAAAGAAGCTCCCCTTTGGCCTGATCTCTCTTTATGTTTGTGTATACATTATGAAATAAACCTCCTTGCATATTTGTTGTTCTGGCCAACATACATATCAAATTTGGCTTCAAAATACTGTATTTCCTGCTTGCTGTAAATCCAGTTTTCAAAGCCAAGTGACACTGGAGCTGCCAGTTGTCTGTTTTGAAGACAAAGAAGAAAAAAGGGTTCAAACAAAAGATGCTCATGATATTTATAAAACTTCTGCCTGCACTGGTTTGTTCCGCAGCCCAAGTGGCTCAGAAGCCGAGAGCATACGCTCTGTACGCTGGAAATTGTGCATTTTTTTCATGAAGGACACAGGACAGAAGAGAATGAATTTGTTCAGGTGAAACTTTATCCTGTTAATGCAAAACAAACACACACCCCAAATCCATTTTCATGTGTCAGCCTGTGCAAGTTGAAATAGGTCGGCTTCTGCAAGGCAGCTGAACCAAGAACGAAGAAAGTTCTGTATAGTAAGATAAACAGGGGTGGCCGGTAGGAGAACTTTGGCCGGGTTCACAGATGACTGGAATGTCAAGCGATGGCTTTCATGTGTGAATGGGCAGTCAGAGATATAACACACAACCTAATCTTCTCTGTCACTCAAAGTTTTTCAATGGAGTCTGTTCATGCATCTGCTGCTACTGTTCACCTCATGCATATACATTGGCTGTGCTGAGGGCAAATGGGATTGCAACCATTGGCCCCACCCCATTGGCCTTCTGTTAGTGTGAAAGGGGACTATGCACACAACTGTATGCATGTAAGGGACTGCAGTAGGATCCTGCTCTTCCTCTTCAAAGGAGGTGTGTTGGGTTTCTGGTCTGGACACTCTTGTTTCTGGACAGGCAGGGTACATGGAGTTATTCCATGTTAGCTTCACAACAACCCCCTGAAGTAGCTGAAATTTAAAGATGGTGACATCCAAGGTCACCCACTGAGCTGAGTTCAAATTCTTCCTCCCTTCCATGAAGAGTTTATCTGCTCAGGCCAACATGCTGTCTTCCCAAGCACAGCACACGCTATCTGTTGCTATACCCAGGACTACGTAATGGAAAAGTGTGTGTGTGTGTGTGTGTGTGTGTGTGTGTGTGTGTGTGAGAGAGTGAGAGAGAGAGAGAGAGAGAGAGAGAGAGAGAGAGAGAGAGAGAGAGAATATGTGTGAGTATTCCTGTGAATAATTGCAGCTAGAAGTATTAAGTAGGGTCATCAATATAAAGGGCCAATAAGCTTCATATGGTTCTGATCAGAGCCAAATTCTACTGGCAAATGGATTGTAATGAAGGAATGTTTGATCCATCTGTCTCCATGCAAAAAATAAAAAATAAAAAAATAAAAAGAGCCTAGCCATTGAATGTTGCATAATGGAAAGCTTTTTTGATTACTTTAGCAGAAATAATGAGAGTGGACCAAAGGTCTGGACCCAAAATCCAATTTTGTGTTATTTTATATGAAGAAGAAAAGGACAGATTCTGGGGGGGGGGGGGGGGTCAGAAAGAATGCAGAGACACATTAACTTCAACCTCTGAAAGGATGCCCAGACTTCTGACTGGAGAAAGTGATCAAGGGAAAATCCTGGAACTAAATCCTCATATATGATTTAAGGCAAGATTCTTGAATCATTAATAAGTGACAGGCGTATCTGGTACATTTTGGACACGCATTGGATAGTGCTCCAAATCAAAATGGAACCTGCTTGGATGGATAGTAAAGACATATATAGTACACAATGTTTCACAAATACGGGTGTAGACGCCATGTACAAATATATTTACTTGAAGTTTAAATCCTCTTCACTCCGTTCGTGGCTCTCCTGGACCAGGCAGCCACCAACTGGCAGAAGAAACAGTTTAAATCCAAGTTCTGCAATGTCCCAATGTTTCGTTCCGTGACCTGGAACATGCTCACGGGAAATCCTTATGGATAGAGATGAAATTGTCCATAAGGAATCCATAAGGATTTCCCGTGAGCAGGTTCCGGGTCACGGAACGAAACGTTGGGACATTGCAGAACTTGGATTTAAACTGTTTCTTCTGCCAGTTGGTGGCTGCCTGGTCCAGGAGAGCCACGAACGGAGTGAAGAGGATTTAAACTTCAAGTAAATATATTTGTACATGGCGTCTACACCCGTATTTGTGAAACATTGTGTGCTGAACACTGGCCATGAAAGCTTCCGTAACACATATACGGAATGTGTTTATTTGTATATGGTACATATCCAGGCTCAAACTATGGAGGGAAAGTAGGGGAGGGGGCCCTTAATGGAAATCCACCCCCTTACACCTGCCTTCCTCCTCTCTTAGCCAAATCAGGGCCCCCTCCAATAGCCTTCTAAGTAGCTAAGGGACACAAAAAAGAAGGGCCCCGGGCCCCTGTAATTCAAGCAGTAGTATATACACTAAGTCTCCAAGATAAGTACTAGTTCTGTTCTGGAAGTTCGTTGAAGTCAGAACATACGTAGGTCAAAACAGCCGGCTCAGCGCTACCACACTTGCACAAAAGCACAACAGATGGACTGTGCCTGTGCGAAAGCACCAACATGGCCGTCTGTAACTCGGTTGTCCGTAACTTGGGGACCCATTGTATGTGTATGTAGTCAAGGTATATGCATATGCCAAAGGAGATGTTCAGCATGAAGATGTTTAGCATTTGGAATTTTCTGATGAATGTACAGTAGGACATTTGAGAGATCCAAGTAATGATGTCAGACTGATGCTAGACATTATTTTATTTGTTCATATAGCACCACTGATCTATATGACCCAGTTATACCGTGTAAGTAATTTCAGCAAAAAGTCAAGGCTCTGCCCTGACAAGCTTGCAGTCCAGAGGGAGGATAGCAAGTACAGGAATGGAAGGGGAAGATGATGAAGGCAAGGAAAAACAGAGACAGCCTGTACACAAATGCAGTTACTGGTACCTAGATTTACAGTGCAATCCTAGGCATGTCTAAAAGTCCTGCTGAGTTTCAACTCTCATATATGTGTGTATAGCGTAACCGGCATAACCCCCCTCAGATGCCTCACATGCACAGTTCGGCGTGACTCTGCTGGCGCAGGGGGCATTCCGGGGGCATTCAGACGCCCCCAGAATGCCTCGTGCGCCAGCAGAGTTGCGCCGGCGTCCGTTCCACGTCCAAACTGTGCATGTGAGGTGTCCAAGGGGGGTTATACCGGTATCCGTCATCCTGTGTCCGTCAGCAACATACGGACACAGCTCTTACACCGTGGGATCTACTGTTACTGTGCAAGAGTTACAGAGGATTGTGCCTGGAGTCAGTCTACCAAAATTAAAAAAGCCATGGGGTGAAGAGAAATATAAGGCACAGAGAATTGTGTGTGGTCTTAGGATGTTTTGCTAAAAGATTTAAATTGCTGTTTGTTGTGAAGAACACACACACACACACACACACACACACACACACACACACACACACACACACACACACACACACACACACACACACACACACACACACACACACACACACACACACACACACACACACAAGCTTTTGATAACTGTGCTCCCTCTAGTTATGTGTGCTGCTTGTGTTACTCCTAACATTAAACAGAACCAGAGTTAAAAATAGTTTTTGTGTTGAAACGTCTCTCTGGAGTCAAAATGTCCTTAGGTTACTTTCCGCAATGCTAACCTTTGTACCAGACAAGGGAAGAAAACTTGCAAGGTGTAAAACAAAAGAGTTCACATTTTCAGTTGCACAAATACCGTAATATTGGCAAGAAACTGAGCACTGAAGGAACGTGGTACCACTTTGCAAACATACGAGACGTTTAAGCAGACAGGAATAGAAAGTTGGAGGTGTTTATTCTAAGAGAATATTTGTTGAGTAATGGTGTCATTTCATTTGGTTTGAATTCCATACAGTTTGGATGTAGATTCAGATCTACATCGTATATTACAGGAGACAAAGGCATGATCTAGAGAGATATTTCTACATGATTTCTACGTCGGCGTACAAGTCATTGAAAAAGTGTTTGCCCCTCATAGCAAGCTTTAGCAAATTTATTATGTGTATACTATATACAGATTTTAAAATGTTACATGTGAAGTGATACTCAGTATTAATTAACACAGTGCAATTATGCATAAGCAGGAGTCTGAATTTCGCAGAGTTGTTTTTAATGGATGGAAATATTCCACTGCATGAAATCTTTGCCAGAGGGGTAGAATTAGGTGTATACCCGTCTTGCATATGATCTCGCCCTCCTCTTAAGCTCCCATTCTGAAATGTATTTACAATTATTTATGCTGAAATCAAGTTGTTAGTCTTTAAGGTGCCACAAAAGACTTTGTTGTTTTTGCAGCAACAGATTAACATGGCTGCCCAACTGGACATTGTTACGCTCCTGTAGAATCATCTAAGTACAGGTGGGAAGTTCACAAGAACTGCACAAAGTAACCGATGGCAGATACCAGTGGAAAGCAGGTGTATGCATAGCCCAGATCTGTGGATCAAACTAGGAGACTGATAATCTGACATTTAGGTACACTTTGTACCCCTAAGTCCAGAGAACAACCGAGAATCCAGCTCTGGCATAAAACATGTACATATAAGACTCTGATCAGCGTAGTCCAGTATTGATAGGAAGTGTGGCCTGGAGGTTGAGCCTGTGCCCTGCCTGAAGAAGCTAAGCAGGGTTGGCCTCGGTTCTCACCTGGATGGGAAATGGCAGCTGCTGATGGACCTCGCAAAGGCACCGTGTGGGTGTGGAATGCCGAGGAGTCCGCCAGAGACGGAGAACATCTGGACAACCCTCCGAGGGTGAACTGCGGCCACTGTGAAGCTTGGGAGGGCAAAGCACAAGCCAGAAGGAGGGCTGCACTTGGAAGGGAAACCTCTCCAGTATGGAAGGTTCTATATACGAATAGAACAATATTGTACATTGGGTACATAGACGAATAGAACAATATTGTACATTGGGTACATAGACGAATAGAACAATATTGTACATTGGGTACATAGACGAATAGAACAATATTGTACATTGGGTACATACATAGACCTTATCGGGTCTAGTATAGCCTGCCTATGTAAACCGCCTTGAATAAATCTGATGAGAAATCTGATGGTGAGAAAGGCGGCATATAAATACAGAAATAAAATAAATACAGAAATAAATATTGTAACTGGCAGTTGCTGTAGGATTTCAGACAGAGGTCTTTCCCATCCATGGTGCCTGAGATTGTGGGAATGGGAGATGCCAGCCCAGTGATTCCTTTTTGCATGTAAAGCATGTGCACTAACATTGAGCGATGGCTCTTTTCCACAGGGGCACATGAGTCATGTACTCCGTGTAGTGAGATCCAGATGTAGGAGGTCCAGATAAGTGGAAGTGTTACTGTGTGTCTGTTTCTTTTCAGCCTTTATTGGCATTAGATCTTTCAAAGAATGCACATACAGTAATGCATTATTTATGTTGCACTGTGGGAATGTTTTGTACATCTTGCCCCCCCCCTCCCTTCCTCCCACGACACATCCTGATTCTGAAGCTTGTTTTATATTTTTCAAGAATTAAAGTTACTGTTCCTTATGGCTACCAAGGGACTGTTCTAAATGGGAAATAAAATGCAGTGCTCTTTCAGGTCTGATGCAAGCGTGCACATTTCTTGTGCTCCGTTTCTATGTTTAAATAATGATGGGCTGAGAGCATAGCATATTTCCATATGTCAAAAGAATTGCGTGATCAGGGGGCCTAGTTTTTGAGCTGAAACAAATTCCCCACCACTAATTCTTTTGAAAGTTCTCATTGATTAATTTGGGTGTCAAATATACAAACATATGAAAACTGACACCAGAATTTGACATCCTATTAAAAACTCTTAGCATTTGTATAGCACTTTTGAACATTCAAAGCACTGCACATGTGTTATCTTGTAATCCTTACATCAACTGTTGCAGGCAGATCATTGTTGTTACCCTCCTGCGGTGGATGGGGACTGAGCCCGAGAAGGAATGGCATACTAAGGCCACGGGCAACCCAATCCAACTTAAAGATCGGGTGGCTGTCCGAGGCCATCCCCCCGATCCAGTGCTCCACCGCGGGCTGCCTGCAGCAGGCAGCCTGCAGTGGAAAGTCTACTCGAGGAAGGGGACAATTGTCCCCTTCCCCAAGTGTAACGGCGGCTGGGGCCAGTGGGTCTCCTCAGATTTCCGCCAGCTATTTTGCTGGTCGAAGTCGGAGGAGGCCGTGTAATGGCCCAGCCGCCCTATGGAGCCCGGCAGGGACCAGGATATGGCGGACGCCATGTCCCTGCCCCCGCCCGGGCCTATGGCTGCCCTCCCATCTCTGCCGTCCCTCACCCCCGTCCGCCGAGCGACCACCCGCCTGCTGAATCCACACTTACCTGGGTCTGGCGGCGAGCGGAGTCCTTGGCTGGCGGAGCAGGGCAGACCGGCCTTGCGCCAGCCTGCCCTGCTCTAAAGTAGTCCGCAAACGTGCGACTACATTGAGCTATTCCGGGTGGCGGATTGCTAGGTTCGCCGCCCGGAAGGTAAATTGGATTGCGTCCTTAGTGAGTTCATGGCAGAGGTGAAATGTGAGCCAGGGAGTTCATTGTAGTTTAGGTTCGTTACTACTACACAACACCAGCTCTGTATGCCGAATACTATGATACTTGCTTTCACTGTTTGATATAAGGAAGTAGTTGATCGCTAACCTACAATGACATTTGAAAACTGTGGTTGGATTCTGAAAATATTTGATAGCTTATGCCTGAAGCAGTCAATTGTCATCTGCCCATAATCAAACAACCAGTCCTGAATGTCTGGACTACTTTTAGGACAACCTACTCCAATTCAAAGCTGCCAGAGCCCTTAGATTGGTTTCAAAGGATGTGCTCTCTGACCCGTTTTTAGCTAAGTTCTGCTTGGTGAGTAACATAACTGGGCATTTTGTCCTCATTGAGGCCCCAGTAAGCTGGGATTCCAAAATATATGTCAGACTCCCTCTTAAGCAAGAGTTCGAAATACGTTTATTGTGTAAGGCTTTATTGCGTATTATGGGCTGGACTGTGGATTTTTAAATGCTGCCGTTTTAATTTATTGTGTATTTAACTCTTATCTTGTTGTCTTTGACTGACTTTATATTGTTAGCCACCTTGGATGTGTTTTGTACAAGAAAGGTGGGATATCAATCTTGCAATAAATACAAATAAAAAACAAAATAAAAACGACTGCCAATAACTAATGAACACAAATTTCAAATTACTGTATGAGATTGAATAAAATCAGAAACATGTTCCTTTTCCCCCAAGGTGTGCCCCAGCTCCACAGGCATGGTCCTGATCCTGTTTAGGATTAACGGCACAATCCTGTGTATCTTCAGCGCTGGGGGAGCACATGCTCCCCTGGCACAGGGTGTCGTGGAAGTGCTGTAAAGCACTTGCACGACACCCGGCGAGTAATGGCCGCCGGGGTAAAGAGAAGGTGGACTTGGTGGTGAGGGGGGGGCGGCCATTGGTCGCCCCGGGCCTGGACAGGCCGGGGATATCGGCGGCGAGATACGCCGATATCCAAAGCCCTCTCCCGGCCCGGTCCGGCCTTACACGGAGGGCTCGAATGTATGCCAGCTCCAGAGCTGTCGTACATTCGAGTAGGTCCATTGGGCCTCAAGCCGCTTACACCCAGGGGACAATTGTCCCCTTCCCTCAAGGTACACCCGGGCTGCCCAGAACCTGGATAGGATACAGCGGCCGGCCCTTTAGGCCGGCCACCGTATCTTACACAGGATTGGGCTGCTCACCTGGTTTTAAGTGGAAGTGTTGTAGTGTAAATAAAAAGTGTTATTGAAAGCAGCAGATTTCATTACCTCATCTTTCTGAAGCCTAACTATGCAGTATGGGTGATTGGCTTGAAGCTGGCAGTTGCTGGTTTTATGGCTTGTATTGTGGGCATCATCCGTCCATGAGTGCAACCAAGGATTCATAGGTGGGTGTGACTGGAATTGTTGGAATGTTAGGAATGAATTGTGTAATGCTGGAGTCACCTTGGGTCTGTACATGCTGCTATCATGGTCATAAGAGCATTTGATTCCGCCTTTCTTATATTCTCCAACTGCTTAACAGACCGGGTACCTGTTTTCTCACCATGTGTCTCAGATGCTGATGTATACTATATTTGTATCCAGTAAGGAAGCATCACCATCAAAATACCTATTGTGCTGTTAGAATACCAGTTTTTGTGATCTGGTACAAAGTCAAACATAGGCTAGCGGGTGGCGCAGTGGGTTAAACCGCTGAACCATGAGCTGTCGATCGAAAGGTCGGCAGTTCGATTCCCGCGACGGGGTGAGCTCTCGTCGCTTGGCCCAGCTCCTGCCAACCTAGCAGTTCCAAAGCACGTTAATGCGAGTAGATAAATAGGTACCACTTGCAGGAAGGTAATCAGCACTCCATGTTTCAGCTGCATGCTATGCGCTGCGGGAAGGAGAGTCATGCCGGCCACATGACCACGGAGGCGTCTTCGGACAACGCTGGCTCTTCGGCTTTGAAATGGGAGAGCACCACACCCTAGAGTCGGACACGACTGGACTTAATTGTCAGGGGATACCTTTACCTTTTTACAAAGTCAAACAACTTGGCTACCGTATACAGGACTGAGTTCTGAATAATGTATAGTACTTAATGCCAGATTGGCACAACACTATAAACATTTGTGGTATCTAAATGTAAAATAAATGGGTTGTGGGTTACACCTAAACAGTCCAGAAAATCTCTTTCGACGTGAAAAATGTTCAACATTCTGCGGTTGGGTTTGATTAGCTGCAGAACAGCTGCTTACTCATTTCCCCCACTATGAGGAGCTACTCTCTCGATTCATGCAAAATAACTGTAACTGCTTTCATTGGAAAGTTGTTGGATGGTTGGTCTTCTCTATGCCACTAGCAAGTACAACCTGGGATTTGGTTCCTGACATGACGGTAGAAGCAAGGGGGAGCTCCTTTCATTCTATGGGATTTTAAGTCCCATGTACTTAAGAACTGACAAAGAGCTCTGCTGGATCTAGTTCTGGGTCCATCTAGTCTCCATCAGTGGTCAGTCAGATGCTTCTGAGAATCCCACAAAATGCCAGACAAGCACCATCTCTCCCGTTGTTTCCTGCCCCCCCAAGCCCAGGCAACTGATATGCACCCCCACACCCAGTAGCAGGGGTGCTACATCATAAGAAGCAGGGAACACAGGTTTGTGTGCTTATATCACCCATGGGCCCATTGCCAGATCTCATTCGAGACAGAACTTTGTTACTTTTGAGGTGGCCTTGCATGGTGTGGGGGAGAGGTGGCGTGGGGTATCAGAGGGGCTGCCACTGTGTCAGATGAAGGAGCTTTGAACCTATTACGGCTTCATCTGGGTGGGGAACAGGCCATTCTATCCCAAATGGTTTCTCCAGGAAGCCTCACTTATGACTGACAAGTTTTGAGGGGAGGGAAGAGTGAGGACTTCTGCACTGTGACATTTTTAGTACAATCCCATGCACGTCTACTCAGAAGCGAGTCCCATTGTGTTCCATGGAGCCTATTCCCATAAACGTGTGTATAGGATTGCAGCCTTTGAAAGGCCTTGAGGGGGTGGAATGGAGCGTGTCCATTTGTCCATCACCCTGTATCTGCATAAAGCTTGTTCCAGCTTCCCCTTTGGTGCATCACTATCATTTGTTGGTGCAGCAGCATAATCCTCACCAAAAACACATCAGGCTACGGCACTTGAAAACGAATGTCAGGGAATCTTAAATAACCATGGAAGGTCAAAAAAAGTCATGCTATGCTTCAGTACTTAACAGCCTGGCACGGAGGGCATGTGCTCTTCCTGAAAATGTGAGCATTTTTATGTGGCGACACTTTGATGTCCAGTGGTTTGGATGAGGGCTGCAGTCCTCAAACCACGTCCTGTGGGAGTCAGTGGGAGCCCCTTGGGAGTCAGTGTTGTGAGACTTGCAGGACTCATTTACTAGCAAGGGTCAGGAAGGAAACTTTAATGTTCAAGTTGATTTGTTGTGAGTGACCAGATTACAGTTTACAGAGGAAAAAAAGAGTAGCTTTCTTCCTCTGTAAGTTCATAAACACGCACACATACTCTCTCCTTCCCCCCCTCTGCCTTTTCTTGTCAACTTAACATTCCCATTCATTTGAGAAAGGAAGCCTTCCAGAGGAGCGATATAAACAGCGTAGCTGCCTAGGTCATGCTTCCTAATCGCTTTGCAGCTGGACATTGGGCTGTGCTGGTAAGAGGCTGGGCTGCTCCCAAGGGATGGACCTTACTGATTGAAGTTAGCTGAAAGGAGGGGAGGACCGCTTTGTGAGAGAAGGTGGAAAGGAAATGCTTAAGCTGTGCAGTCAGATCAGACTCTGTGAGCCAGCAGGGTTGAGGGAGGTATCTTACTACAATTGAATTCCAGTGTCTCTTTCAACCAGTTTCCTGACTTCTTGCCCTGTCGAATAGTTTGAGGAATCTACATTGCAGGGAGGAGAGTTGATGGGTCTTGAAACAAGGGATTAGTGGCAGATTAAGACTGTTTTTTTTTGTTTTTTGGGCAGCACGGAAGATTCCTGTATTGAACCGTGCAGCCAAAATCTCTTATTTGTTTTGTTTTTAATGTTGTCTTTTCTCCCATCACTGGCGGCCAAGGAATTAATGGCAGAGTCACCTGTCTCACTGAGCTGAAACGTCTCCTCTCTATTGATGCCCCCCCACCCCGTATTTTGCATGACAGGGGCCCAGCTCGGGCAGCTCTGACAGCTGAGCACATTGCAACTGGCAGAGCAGCATCAGGAATGCGCTAAAGTCTATTCATGCTCCTCTAGCCAGAGGCAGCAAGGAGGAGGGGGGTGCGCTCTCCCAGCCTTCTGGAAACTCGTGCAACGGAGCTGCTCCAGAAGGCTTTGCTTTTTTAAGGATAAACAAATCCATTGGAAAAAAAGTGCTTCTCGGACAGAGGCGGATGTGGCAGTAGCAGCAGCTGGATCACCGTCTTCCTTGGTGTTTGAGTGGCTTCTTGTCTTGGGTGCCAGCAAGCGATTAAACTAATTAACAGACTCATGGGATTGCTAAACCACCCGCTCGTGGATTAACCCGGAGACACCAGCTGCTCCTTATAGAAATTCTAGGGAAGACGAAGCTATCAGAAGAGGAGGAGGCGGTGAAGAGGAAAACCTGTGAAGGGGATTTAAAAGGAAAAGAGGTAGGAGCAACATAGCACAGGAATTGTAGATGAGCAAGCATGTGTTTGGGTCCCTCCGCAAAAAGGCTTGGCTTGAATGAATCTGGAGGCAAAAAAAGTTATGTAACTAAAATGCCATTTCAAACACCGGCGGCTGTGCTTCTAAAGAAAGGCACTCAGGGAAATGTACCGTTTACAATTTGAGGTTTACGTCTAAAAGTATTGTATATGTTGTTCCAGGGGAAAAAAAGCAATTTTCACAGCTCATTATTTTTAAGTCAGCTTTTGAAAACATCACTCAGGTTAACTTTGCTACCTATAGAATGCCACAGGTCTACGCATGGGAGGTGCTGTGTGTTACGTGCCTTTTCTGTCTAGCTATGGCTTTGCAAGGAGTATTTGCAATCGGAGCTAATCTGTCCTGATTTAAATCTGGAAGGGTGCACTTCCAAAGTGCTTGTGTGTGATGCCCAGGTGAAAAGGCAGCAGAGAATGCAACACTGTGATAAGAACTCTGGCATAAGAATGTATTTTTGGGAAAGAGGAGAGCCCGTTACCCCGGGGACTAAGCCCCACAGTGTCAGTGCTTCTTTGATTTCTGTGCTGGTTTTGCTTTTGGAGTTTTCAGTAATGCAGAACTGGACTATATCCTGGGCAAAGCATTGTTTATCATCTTGCATGAGATTTTGTTCTGGCCTGAGGGGAACACAGCGCTGCCCAAAACCACTAAACACTTTATTGGGAGAAAACTGTTTTACAATTTAAATAAGCCAAATACAAAGACATACACATGCCAGTGAAAAGGTTCCCAACATCTAGTGTGCTGGGTCTTCCAAATAATTTTCCATAGCAAAAAAAAAAAAGGAGGAATGTTTAATAAAGAAACTGGGATGGCTCCTTCCCTGAAATTCATGTTGTGCTCAATTGTAGGCAAATTATTATAAACAAAAGTATATCACAAGCTGTATTTGATAGGGTTTGTGTAAACATGTGAGTGTGAATGAAATAGCTGGAGTTAACTTGGTCTTGCGGGGTGGGTCGTTTTAATGGGAATGTTGATTTTTTGTGGCACATTGCCATAAAGTTTTTGTAGGATCTACTTGCTGAGATTACCTTGCATTTGCAACGATAGGCGTGGTTACGATATCAGGCTGTTTAAAAATGCGTACACAAGTGTCTGGTTAATTCTGTATTTTGGCAGAGACCTGACTTGCAGCGGGACTGCAGGAGCAGCCAGAAATATTGTAAATGAGACTAATAAGTAAAATATGGTTTCGAAATAAGAGGCAGCTGGGACTGTTAAATATTCGATTGCTCAAGGGCGTCTTTTCCATGGGAGCAGCTTTTGGCCAATGGATTTGCACACTAGGAGCCTCATTGCGGGCTGGTTTTGGCGAAGACAAATGCCCAGATTATAAGTATTTGCTCTGCTCTTTGGATAGATAGATGGATGAATGAACGAATAAATAGGTCTCATAAAGACCATCTAGCAGCTCTTCCTGTTGTGCCTCTTGTTAACAGCGTCTCCTAAAGAACTCCCTCTGTAAACAAACATAAAATAACACCAGATGATCTTAGTCTTCTTCAGCTGTGTGGGTTCTGGGATCCCAGGCATCTCTGATTTCCCACCCACCCCTCTAGCCCTATTTGCTGCACGTGGCAGAATGTGATCCTTGCTTCAGTCTCACCTAAGAACCTGCACGTATCCCTGAGCACTTGTGTGTGTGTGCGTGCATGCGCATGAGTGAGTTTGCGCATGCCTGTATGTCTGATTTGGATCTCTTCTTCAGAATTTCTACAAACATATGAAGCTGCCTGCCTTACACCGACTCAGCTGAATATCTGTCTATCCCAGTAATGTCTACTCTGATCTTGGCTCGCCAAGATCTCATGCAGGGTACTTTTTTTTTTCTCCTGCAGAGGTTTTTTTTTTTTTTTAAAGAATAAAAAAAACTGGGATGTTTTCTTTCCTGTTATTCACTCTGCACTGAGTTGTTGGTAAATTGGACTAAACAAGGTGCATTTCAGTGATTGAAACTGGAGTCTTCTGCGTGCGAAGCAAGTGCCACGAAACTGAACTGTGCACCTCTTGTGCACCTAGTTCATTGTACTTGATCTCTGTCATCTCTGGGGGGGGGGGTTACAGAAGGGCTGAAGAACTCCCCTATTTGTCCACATGAGAGAGCAGTCCTGTTTGCCCAGTTATAAATGATGGCAGTTTATGAGAGTTGGACTAGGACCATTGAGCTGCCAGTCTCCTTTCCCTGCTTCACGATCTTGGCAGCTGCTAGGAGGGGCATGCAGACTTGAAATGTGGTGGGCCCAATCCACGTTGAAAATCCCTCCTATTGAGTCAAACTGAGCATCGTTTGCCATTTTCGGTGACATTTTTTGGTACCCATAATGTGCTCTCCTGCTCATAAGTGCTTGTTGTTGTTCAGTCGTTAAGTCGTGTCCGACCCTTCGTGATCCCATGAACCATATCCCGCCAGGCCTTCCTATCCTCCACAATCTTCCTGAGTTCGCTCATTTTCATGTTCGTTGCATCGGTGATGCTGTCTAACCATCTCATCCTTTGCCTTCCCCTTCTCCTTTTGCCTTCAATCTTTCCCAGCATCAGAGTCTTCTCCAGAGACTCCTCTCTTCGCATTAGGTGGCCAAAATATTTGAGTTTCAGCCTTAGTACCTGTCCTTCCAGGGAAGCTCATAAGTGCAGGGAATGACAAACTGTACATAGATGACACAGTAAAGGAAGGACGTGTGTGTACTAAACATGCACTGAATCATGCTTCCTCTGGCAGGCACCTGTTTCCTGCACTTGAGCGGTGTTGCTAAGAGCTCACGGGGTGAGCAAGGTCTGAGAAACGTCTGTGTGGAGGTGAAGTCCGCCATTATAATCATATTCAAAATTCGTATCGTGCTTTCAAGTATTCAGAGCATGTATTGTCTTGTTGTAATACATCACATGTATCATCTTGTTGTAGTCCTTACAACAACCCTGTGAGGTAAGTATTATCATTTCTGTATTGCAACTGGCTAGCCTCCGTCCATCCAATGAGCTCTTGGCACAGGCAAGATTCAAACCAGGAAAGTCCTAGCTTGCAGTTCAGTTTCCCGCTACACCACCCCAACTCCTTCATAATCTTTCTGTCTAGCTAGCCTAACAAGTCCTATGGCGCAGTACCTCCCTTTCTACCTCCATGGCACAGCGGGGAATATAAGCTCAGCGAGCAGACCTGGCTGAAGACCATCTTAGGATTTCTTGACTGAAGTGTGAATTTCAGGGATGTGAAGATTCCTAGGCAGTTCTCTGGGTGAGGCAAGCAACTTAATTTGAGCCAGGGCTTAGCAAAAACCACTCTTAACCTCCTATGCAACTCTATGGTGTCTTGCCTCATTTGCTTAGCATATGGCTGTACTCAACTGGTAGTGAGCCTTTAGTGCTGCGGCCCTCTTCCTGTATAATTTTAGCGTTCCTTTATGCCCTAGTTTGCATACACTCTCTCACTCTTAAGACCCCTTCCAGAGTCTGATCCTTTATCATCCAGCCGGATCAGTGGTGTTTCTACACCCCCTGGGGGGGGCACCAACGCAACACCCCCCACGTGACGCCACAAGCCCCATCCCCTGGGGGTGTGACATCACTTTCGCCGCACGAAAGCACCCCTCTTGGCGTTTTCGCTGCCTTTTCTAGGACGTACGGAGCCAGGGAGGGTGGGAGGGCCGATCTTCCCACCCTCCCAGGCTCCGTGAGGCCTAAAAAAGGCCGCAAAAACGTCGAGGGGGTGCTTTCGTGCCACGGCACCGCAGCGAAAGTGCACCACCCCCGCCGCCTGGGCCCCCCGCCCACCCACACGACTCCTCTGAGCTGGATGGTCATTCAGCTCTTTTTGACCACCCGGCTGTAGCTGAAGAAACCTGCCCCACCTTCCAGCCCTTTCCTGACAGGCTTGCAAATGAGTTCCTCCCTCTCATCAGGGCTCTCTACCTGACTCTTAGCCAAAAAGCAGCTGCTCTCACCTCGCCGAATGAATATACAGTACACATTTCTAACGCCATTTTTAAAATCCAGCACCCCTAAGCAATTTTGCTTTACATGGCACAAGCTAAAGAATAATAAAACAAATTATGTAGCTTGAAATAAGGCCTAGTAAAAAAGCAAGAACTGTGTGGTCTGGTGTGTTGAGCATGTTGCTGTGAGCCAGGAAATAATTTTCCGTAATCCTGTGTCTGCCACTGACTCCCTGTTTGGCTTTAATTGTGGTTTCAATTAGTTTTGTAACGCTCCAGTATGCCCAACAAAGCAAACTGCATTAAAAACCCCTAAATACTCCCCCCCCCCCTTAGTTGGGATGCGTGTCTGTGTGTGTTTGCAGTCCTATTGCTTCTCTTCCTGGATAGAATGTATAGACTGCTCTTCAAAACATATTTTCAGGCTGGTTCACAACCAAATGACATAACATTTAAAATATGCATCCTATAATGACACAATAATTATAATAGCAGTAAAAGGGCAATGATAAAATACATACTGCTACATATTTTTCGCACGTGTTAAATTTACTGAGACAATGTGCTAACTACTGGTCTGGTTCAGTCATCCTCAAGATTCTTGCTACATACAGGCATAGAGAAACTCCGATTCCAGAAGAGCAAGGCATGGTTCACACATGTGGTGTTCAACAGTGGGTGACTGCAGCATGACATGAATGTGTGAATGAACCAAAAGCAGGCAGAAGTTCCATAGCACCCAGTCAGTGCCACCTCAAAACACGAAGCTGTACAACTCGGCCACATACAGAATTCAGCTGCTGGTCATCAAGGTTCGTGCCAGGTTCATCACTCTATTTTAACCAATTAATTTGGTTAAATTCTGTATAACTGTACTGCTTTTCAGGCAAACTCACAAAGTGGTTTATTTTTTCAAAATATGAAAACTACAGGCATCAGTAAAAAGTCAAGAAGGGCCAAACATGACATGGGATATTACATGTGTCTCTGGCCCTGATGTGCTTGTTGGCATGTAGCTTAGTGGCAGAGCACCTGCTTTGCATGCAGAAGGTTCTCGGTTCAATTCCTGGCATCTCCAGGTAGGACTGGGAAAGACCTTTGTCTGAGGCCCTGGGAAGCCACTGTCGGGCACAGCGGAGAATGCAGGCCTCGATGGAGGAAGGGTCTGCCTTGCTATAAGGCAGCGTTATATGTTCATGTCTGGAATGTGTGTTAAGGCTGAAGCACACCAGGTCCGCCCTCCGTCCGTGCAGCCCGTTGCGGCCGGCTGCGGCTGCGTTCTATCCGGCTGGAGACAAGTCCCACAGAACGGCGAGAGCTGCCAGGAGCCGCCGAGAGGTCCGTTTACGTTTGACGCTTCCCTTCAATGCGTTTCTCGCACAGCACGCACCACACGCAGAACGCAGCTGGTGTGCTTCAGCCTTTAGCGTGTCTCCACATGCTCAGAAACCCTGATTGCTCAGAGATTGCATACACTTGCACATGTGTACGTTGCAGATGTGTGAGAGAATATGTAAGCCAGGTGGCATAACTCCCCCCCCCATGCGTGGTCCAGAACATCTGTGAAATTGCTCTGGTGTGTTCATCCTGAAGGTTTGGGGCCTCCTGCTCTCCTGTGCTGCGTGAGTATCTGAGGATACAGAAATAGCCTTTGTGCAGGATTCTTCTTATTGCTCTTGTATCACTCTGACTAGCGAAATTGGGGTCTAAGGGGGGAAAAAGCCCCTAGAGTCTTGCAGAAGAAATATTTTTTCCCCTTAGTAAAAAAAAAAAAAAAGCAGTGCTGGCAGTTCTGGAGGAAGCAGAAAAAGACAGTGTCAGTGACATAATTTCTCGCAATGAATTCCTTAGTAAATAGATTTCTTATCTGTTTCTTGACAAACACAAATTCATTTTGCACTGCTGTGGTCATAATATCTGAGCTGATCAGTTTATTTCTGAGCTCAGGTGCTACAAAGAAAGTTGTTACTTGACACTCATGGTAATACTGCAAATATTTAATGTCCTCCAACTGTTTTCCTTTTTCAGAAAAAAAAACCCACTCATCATCCCATGCCCTCTCTGCATTGTATGTCTATACGTAATTTGGCAATGGCTCAGGCTTGTAAATAGCCATGTGCCTGTTTGCCTGTGGTGAGTAGGAATGAATTGGCTTTAAGGCCATCAATGCATTGATTTGTCACAAATGTCAGAGGAGCTGACAGCGCAGTCCTAGGCATGTCTACTCAGAAGTAAGGCCCTCTGAGTCCAACGGTGCTTAATCCCAGGTAAATGTGTACAGTATAGGATTGCAGCCTGGCATCCCAATCCTATTCCCCAGCCTCCACTGACAAAACACGCGTTCTGCTAGTAGAAGTGCCTGGATCCTGGTACATGTTGTGCAGTGTTGTCACACTTGCTGATGCTGCCAATGCTGCACAGTCGCTGGTGGCCATGCACGCAGGCTGGCGGCGAGGCCACTGTCCACCAGGGCAGGTAAGGCAGCTGTGAGGGCAGGCACTGGGAAAGACGGGGGAGGAAGTGGGGCGTTTCCGGGTGAACTGGGGTGGGGAGGGGGTGGATCTGGCGTCAGTGGTGGATTTTATTTATGTATTTATTTACAGTATTTTTACCCCGCCTTTCTCCCCGAAGGGACCCAAGGCAGCTTACAACATGAAAAAAAGAATACAATTTTAAAAAATACAATACAAAAATAACCACTTTTTAAAAACAATAAAAAATAGTTAATGAAAACTAGTAAAAAACAGCATTTAAAAGTTAATAAAAAACAGATCACATTACAATTAAAACAAGAGCATAAAAACAGCAGCACCTCGCCTGTACCAGCAGGATGTTAAAAAAAAGGCAAGGACTCAGAAAGCTTCCTTAAACAGGAAAGTTTTCAGGCCTTGTCGGAAAGTCTCCAAGGAGGGAGCAGTACGTAAGTCAAGAGGGAGGGAATTCCATAAGGTTGGTGCCACTACTGAGAAGGCTCTATTTCTGGCCGCCGCCTCTTGCCCCTCCCTGAATGACGGTACCCGCAAAAGGGCCTTCTCTGATGATCTAAGGAGACGAGCCAAACTAAATAGAAGTAGGCGGTCTCTCAAATGTCCTGGCCCCAGGCCATATAGGCTTTAAAAGTCAAAACCAGCACTTTGAATTGGGCCCAGAAACGAATTGGATCCCAGACCTTATCTCCTCATTTGAAATCCTCCCCTTTCCTCTCCTTGGACATACGGCACTGAAATAGGTGGTAGTCTATTTGGCAATTGGGCAGCCTGCCAGAAGGAATGAAAAGTCATCCCCCCCCCCCCATGGAATGCAGCACATGCTTTTTTGGCATGGCTGCATCCGTGCAGGTGGTGTGGGATAGGATTGGGCTGTAGGTCCATGGGCAGCCCAATCCTGCCTAAATCCAGAAGCAACGGTGTTAGGCCACTGGTGCAGCCTGCACTGTATCCTAAGAAGGCAACACCACCATATCCCAAGGGGAAAGGGCTGCTGGCACAGGTAAATAAACCAGAAACAAGTGAAGCAAGCAGCACAGGGAGACGGTGTTACCGCCAGCGCAGCGTTTGAGGCATGCATGTGCCACGACCGAGCGGCACCTCCGCCGCGATTGGGAGAAGACTATGGACGCCAGCCATCCCTGGCAACTAGGAGGATACAGACACCATGCGTCCCCGGCGACTGAGCCACACTTGTGAGCGACCAGGAGAATACAGACGCCATCCAAAGATACCACAGGGCACCCTGTACGTCAGCCGCATACTGCAGGGGAGGGGAGCCAGCAGCACAGGGCAGCTCTGCATGGAACCCACCCCATGGGCATCCTCCTCCTCCAGCCTGGGAGCGCTGGGCCACCTCCTCCAGCTTCCTTAATCTCCCCTCCTCGATGAGGAGGTGGGACTCGGCCCCAGCCAAGGATCCCAGCTCCTCCTCCTCCACCACCAGGAGGGGTGGCTCAGCCCCTGCTGGGCCTGGCAGCTCTTCCTCCATGGCTGCCTCCCCTTCTGCTGTAGCTGCCTCCTCCTCTTCCTCCTGGCTGGGGATGGGGTACCTGGCCCCTAACCGGGACAATGTAGTGGCTGCTGTGACCCTAATACTGTGGCTGTCCTTCAGGGGGTGTCTGAGGACCTTGACCGTTTTGGTTGCCCCCATCTGCACCTTTCCCAGCCCAGCTCTCACCCTTCCAGAATGTGGCTTATCTGTATGGCGGTGATCACGGAAGGCAGGCCGCCCTGCCCGCTCCCATAGCGGTGCATTTCCCTATAGAAGGCAGGGAGCTGGGGTGGCCATGGTTGACCCTGTAGGTCCTGTTCCGAAGGAAGTCTGCCTTGACAGCCTTCTATTGGCCCCGTTGCTGCCCCACTGACCGGCGGTGGCCATGCAGGCCCATGGTCCTGGCAATCTGTCTCCAGGCTTCAATGTTGGGGGCAGTGGTGCTGACCATGAGGGTGGGGAGGTGCGGACTGCGACCCAACACACAGACCAAGGCCCCAACCTCCTCAGGGAACCAACGCCTCTTCTGTCCAGCTACGGCAGCCATTTTGCATTGGCATGAAACAATGTTGCATGATTGTGATGTCATCGCACCTCTTGGCGCTCGGTTGCAGCTCAGTGACGGCTTGGTCGCGTCTCAGTCACGGCTCAGCCACAGCTTACATGGAGGGCCAACGCCAAATGACCACGGAGCATTTGTTGTGTCAGCGAGCTACAGCCAGCCAGAATGCCAATTGCCCGGCGCTGGTCGGCAGTGGGGGCACAGTGGGACCAGCACCTCCCCCTGGTCTGGCTGGGCACCTGGGAACTGGGGGGGGGGATCTGCCAGGGATGGTCTGCATGTCTCCTTGGAGGTGTTTATTGCACTGGGTGAGCAATGCTTTATTGTACTGGATAGTGCTTGTGCAACCATACTGGGTGTTGGGCATGTTTTATTGCACTGGAACTGGAGAGGGGCTGAATCAGGGGCTGGGGGGCACATGCGAGATGCCAGCTGCCCATGCCCCCATTCCAACCAGCCTGCAGTGAACATAATAAGAACATAAGAAGAGCCCTGCTGGATCAGGCCAAAAGCCCATCTAGTCCAGCTTCCTGTGTCACACAGTGGCCCCACCAGATGCCTCAGGGAGCACACGAGACAACAAGATACCTGTGTCCAGTCGCCACTCCCTTGCACCTGGCACAGAGAAAACCCACTTCTAAAAACCAGGAGGTTGCTTATGGCTTGTAACCTGTGATGGTCTTTTCCTCCATGAATTTGTCCAAACCTGGATGACATACAGTGCCTGGGCATGTGCTGTGGTAGCCGGCCATGGGCGAGGCACCAGGGAGTTACAGTAGTCCTGAGGTGTTGGCATCCCAGCCATGGGTGTGCAGAGGTGCTGGGGTCAGGCTGGCCGGGTGGACTCTCCCCCTGTGGAGCAGCAGCCTGCAGAAGGATGTCTGCACAGTGTCTGAGAGGGGTTTACGCCGGCGTCCGTCCTGTGTCTGTCAGTGGATGACAAGTTCCACTGGTGCAAGTGCTTTTGCACCGGCGGATCCCTGGTTATGCTGGCACAGGATTTAGACAGGATTGCGTTGTTAGTTCAATAGGGCTTACTTCTGAGTAGACATGCATAGGCTT
This sequence comes from Plestiodon gilberti rubricaudatus, assembly GCA_026170595.1. Lineage (NCBI taxonomy): Eukaryota > Metazoa > Chordata > Lepidosauria > Squamata > Scincidae > Plestiodon > Plestiodon gilberti. The sequence continues at coordinate 16,051,708 of JANXHW010000002.1, read as the reverse complement.
GCACTGGTAGTATGTGCAAATATTATGTGCAAAGGCTTGCGATGGAATTCTGATGCCAGTCTCTCTCTCTCTCTCTCTCTCTCTCTCTCTCTCTCTCTCTCTCTCTCTCTCTGGAAAGAAAGGAAAAACCGTTCAGGAAGGAGAGATGTTTGAGTGATGGGGTAGTGCTTAACTTTTCCCCTTCCCACCATTTCCCTGCCCTCTTGCAGGGTTCAAAATGCATCAAATATCCAACTTGAACTCCATGGAGAGTGGGGAGAAGTTAGAAAAAATATCTCGCATAGCAAGGCCTGAGACATCGTTCTGGGCTAGATGGATTTGACTGGAGTTGTGGTGGCTTCATATGTTTATATGCAGGGCTGGTGTCAGGGTTTGGTATTATTGGGCAGCCTCTGAGGGCCTGGGGTCCTCAGAAGGGCCCACTGCTGATTCCTTAGCCCATTGTGTGGTGTAGGTGGAGCGACTCTCTCAGGGCACACCTACTGTAAGTAGAAAGTGGTTCATGGAGGGCAGTTTGCCGAGGGCCCCTGAAACCTAGAGCTGGTTTGGGGGGTGGTTAATAATACAATTTCTTCAATAAATAAATTAAAGGCTCTGATAATGAAGGGAAGAGTTGGGGTATTGTCCAGAAAGAATACAATGTGCGATTTTTTTCCCCAGACCAATCAGGCAACCCCCAGCACCCTTTCAAACTCTGGGACGCTGTATGGAGGGTACCTTCTCCTTGCATGGATATCAGAAAATGAGTGAAAATGGTTGGTCCAGGAACATTTTCAGTTTCCCTCTCTTCCCTTCCTCTTAGAAGCGTGTTGAGCCTGGCAATAAGTGGAGTGGAAGTTAAGCGCTAATCATTCATCTTTAATGATGGGCAATTTGTGCTAGATGCAATTTGTGCTTTGCTCAGGCTTCAGCCTGGTAGATGAGGGAGGGGGAGGAATTAAGGACCCTCCATCACCCTGTGCCAAGGTGACAGGAACCGTGTGTAGCAATGTAGAAACAAGGCAGCCGGTTCAATATAGGAATGCAAAAGATATTCTAATGAATCGCTGGCACGCCAACTTCCAGCGACTTGCTTGCCTTACGCATGCCATGTGTCTGGCAGAAGGAAGTCATTGACGCTCGCTCAAAATTCTTGTGCTCTCGTAGTACAAATATTTATTTAGAATGTTACAACTTCCTGGTTTCGGTGCCATTGACCAGCGACCCTGAGATAAGTGTGATGGAGTGAGCAGAACTGTTTTCATCATCAGTTCAGAGATGGGCTAAACTAAACTTCATTGGAATCTTGCCTTGAAGCCAAAGCATCCCTATGATCTGCTTTGGAATTCATTCTGATGGGATCAGCAGAAGAGGAATCCGAGAACTAAAATCTAACTTAAATGATTATCTATTTGAAAATGTATGTCCCACTTTCCTGGTTCCCAAAATGGGACTGTTCAAAGCTTAAAGATTAAAAATCAATAGAACAGCAAAACAAAAAGAATCAACAATAAAAAATAGAGCACTTTTTAAAGTGGTCAGTAGCGTCGTAATGCCCCCCCCCGTGACGTCACCACCGAAAGTGACATCACCGCCACTGCAAATCCCTTCGGAGACGCAGGGCAGGAGGGTGGGTCAAACCTAGTGCCGTCTCCGCTGCTGCCGCCTGCTGTTCCCGCCACCGCAATGGCGCGGTTGTCACTGCTGCCACCCAGTCACCCCCTGCGTGTTGCCCGAGGGCTCCTGCCCCCCCCCGGCAATGCTTCTGAAAGTGGTGTTATATTTAGTAGGGGGACAGCAACTTTCCCTCTTCTTCAGCCCAGCATGGTGACTTTTCCAGTGGCTGTTGCCTCTTCTGCTTTTTTTTTTTTTTTTTAAAGATTGTGAGCCCTTTGGGAGTAGGGAAACCATTTATTGATCTATGTTACTATGTAAACCACTTTGTTAACTATGTTTTGTTGAAAAGCAGAATATAACAACAACATAAAGCCAGTAAGGAACAGTACAGTAAGGCTGTACTTGTGTACTATTCCTTTGTTAACTGACCCACTTCTTATTCATGTTCGTGTGTCTCAGCTTTTCAGAAAGCTCTTGTGTGCAGGCCACACTGATTTCCTTATGTGGCTCCCAACTTCTCATGGGAACTGTTTGCAAGTGTGCCTTTTTAGTATCTCATTTTCAGAAAATCCCATCCCTTTAACAATTCCAGCCATGGAATATGACTTATTTGTTCTCTGATCCCATTAAAATCAGCTTTCCTGAAATCCAGAGTACATATCTCTCTATCCTTCGCTTTCCTTTCCCTTGATATCAAGAATTCTCAGATGGCATGGTTGCTTTCGCCCAAAGCCCGTCACTTTTGTTTCCTTGACCAATTCCTCCCTGTTGGTAAGGAGTAAGTTCAGAACAGCAGACCTCCTTGTTCCTTGATTCATCCACTTTCTGAATGATGGTCCGCAAGGTAAGTCAAGAATTTACTGGATCTCCCACTCTTACCCAAATGAGACTTATAGCAGATGTCAGGAATTTTCTGACATTGAAATATCAGGAAGTTGAAATCACCCTTTATCATTATGGCTTGTGTAGGGGAATTTTCGCCCCTTGCTTGGCTTCAATCAGCGGAGGTACAAACAATAGTTAGAAAGAGGTTTGTATCTGATGCATCAGGTGAGATGCACATAGCAAATACAATACATGCATCTGACCCCCAGCCAGCAGCAATCAAGTCTTTATATAACATAACAAGGAATTGTAAACTTACCCAATCACATTCATGCCTAACTCAAGCACCCAATCACCACCCTCCAACACATCACCCAATCAGTTTGTCTGCAGAGGGAAACTGTTTCTGCTATACCAACTGCCTCTGCTATACCAGCTCAAACTAGTTAAAACTGGCTGAGTCCAGTTCAGAATGTGGCAAAGAAAGGAGGGTTCATGGCAAGTTCTCCTTTTCTCCCTTCACTTGCCTCGCCATAACCTTGGTTATCTGTTTTAGGAAAGCATTGTCCGTGACTTCTGTTTGGCCCTGTGGTCTATAGTAGACTCCCACGATGGTATCACTCTTGTCTCCTTTTATTCTTACCAGGCACTTTCTATATGGCTTCTATGCTCAGATTCCTGAATTTCTGTGCAGGTGTATTCTTGACATATGATATGATGCAACTCCCAATCCCTTTCTGTCAGCTCTGTTCTCTTTGAAACCCTCAAAATCCATCTCTTCCATGACCATGAGGGCTTTAGCTCTACCTGTTCATTCATAACCTACAGCCTAAATATAGGGAATTGCATTTGTCCGTATTGCATTTTTAGACCATCTTTCCTCCATGGAGCTCAGGCAATGTCTGTGGTTCTTCCCCCTCCTTTTATTCTCACAACTGCCCTGCGGGGTAAGTTAGAGAGATAGTGACTGACCCCAGATCACCCAGTGAAGCCTTCTGGCCAAGTGGGGTCTCCCCAGTATTCGTTCAGCACTTTAACCACTACTTAGTGTTGGCTTTCATCTGTTACACGTCTTGACTCACCCTCCCCTCTCTTTGCTATCTTTCTGTGCCCTCAGTATTTTGGAAGATGCGATCCGAGCTGTCACACTCAGGCAATTAAGGATGTGCATAAGCGCATCTCACCCTCCCTCCAGTGCGGAGATGGAATGGGGTGCTAGGGGATGAGATGTGCTGACTTTTAGTTGCATGTCTGGCTGGGTGATGTTGTCCAAACTGGCCCATGCCAAGACTATCTGGAAACAAACACTTGTCAACTTCATGGGGTAACTCCCAAGTTCTCATGCCACGGGAGAGGAGGGAAAAACTACTTTCTATGCTCCATAAGGTTGTATATCTCTGTGATATCCAACTTGTAGTTGTCGCTTTTTCTAAACTAGGACGCCCCCAATGCTTTAGCTTTTCAGTATAGAGAAGGTACTCCAACTCTTGATAATTTGAAGTAGGGTTGTCAACTCTGAATGAAGCTAATCCTGGAGATTTTTTCTTCTCCCAACATGATACAACAATGCAGGACATTCCTGGAGGCCCTGTAGAAATCTTGAGGATTGCTTTCAGTAGTCACCTGGAGATTGATGCTGATTCCTGGAGACTCCAGAACTCCAACCCCTCCTGGAGGGTTGGTAGCCCTAATTTGAGCAGAAATGTGTTGGTAATATATACCGTAATAAAAGCTCAGTACCCAGAGTTGGGGCTACTCAAGGGTGGCCAGATCCCCTCTCCTGCATTGTATAGGCTTGTTTGTCTGCCCCACTGGCAAATTTAAGCATCCAGCCCATAGTAGGCTGAAGTTTGAAGGTGTGTCGTCATTTCCCCCTACCCTTGACATCACTGCAGAAAGATGGACAGCTAATTTGATGACCAACAAGTAATAAATGTCCCCATCATGGTTGCTTGTATGTGACTTCTCCCCACCTTAGCATCTTCCAAATGGTGGATGTCATTTGTGGAAAGTGAAAATCCTGTTTGTATGTCTTTAGTTGCTGCAGGCTCATGAAAAGATTCTGCTTTTTCAATTGGGTATATTTTGGCTGGGAAATGTTCCCAATCTGACTCCCAGTGGTCTGTCACTTGGACTTCAAAGCACATTGGAAAATGCCTTATAAAAAGAAAAAGGGAGTGAGGGGAATTTGTAAGAAGCAATAAAAGGCAGCCCTGCCCCATTTCTAAACTCAATTTCCTACAAAAAAGGCAAGGAAGCCCTTGGAGTGTGCTTCAAGATCCAGCTGCTTCAATCCTTCTAAATTGTTGTGTATTCAAAAAACTGATAAGGAGGGAGCTGTGAAACTCTTTTTATCCAGTTCTGAAATCAAAAGTGGGGGACGGACAGCCAATGCATTTTCCTCGACCTGGGATCCTTCAAAAGACCATCCTGCCACACATTCTTCTTGCCTGGCCTGGCTGTTGTGATTGTTTTCCAGAAGCAGCTGTTAGAAACTACAAATGCCACTTCACAGCTGCAAATTCAATTTTCTCCAGTAAGATTATGCACGCTTTAAAGAAGTCCAGCTGCTTTTAAAGGATAGCTGTGAACTGCAGTTGAGCAAGATCTGAGCAAGGGACCCAGCAGCAATTTTATATCATCTGTCTCCAAAAGATGCATGAGAGATGGGCTATGCAATCAGCTGATCACCGTTCTGAACCCAGACACTTCAGCCTTAAAATGGATGATTGCGGAACCGAATGATTCCCCTATTACTATTTTTTTTTTAAACTTCCAAGGAAATGAAAAACTAGATGTGTATCGTTCTAGCTTAGGCATCTCTCTTACATATTAGTTTCCTATGATCAAAGGTGTTTTCCATCCATGGGGAACACTCGCACATGCAATTCCACCACCACTCCTGCAGTTTGAAGTGGCATAGTCTAGGAACAGTTTTATAATACAATTTGGTTCTTTTTAAAATAGTTTTACTGAAAATTCTAGGTATTACAAATATTGCATTTGTTACAAGAAACATTGTCATTTTTCAATCAGTAGATGATCATGGAACAGTCCCCCAGGACCAGGAAGATTGAGTTGGGGCCTTTTTGGCACATTGTGTTTTGGTGCCTTGACCCTCCCTGTTGGTTGTTGAGCAGCTGTAGCCTGTTGGGTCTACCCTGTTTCCCCTAAAATAATACCTCCCCCGAAAGTAAAACCTACCATCATTTTTGCATGATTTTTGCTGGCACTCATCTATATAAGTCCTCCCCGAATGTAAGACCTAGCTAGGATCATCAGCCAGTCAGACGCGACCCCCCCTCCCCCGGCACTTACTTTGACCGATTAAAGCTTCATTCTTTCCCGAGGGTGCAAGGCTCTGCAAGGCCTGCACTTGAGTCCTCCACCATGGAGAAGACGTGCTAGATGAGACTCTGCAAGGTTGCAGCCTCCTTGCAGGCCTTGCTGGTCGGAGGGGGGGGGGGTTACACCACAGGTTGGGAAAATAAGACCTCCCTGAAAATAAGACCTACTGCATTTTTTGGAGCCAAAATAAATATAAGAAACTGTCTTATTTTCGGGGAAACACAGTATTTAGCAAGCTTCCTGGGAAATCTAGGAACATTTTGCCCCATGAGTCCCAGAATGTACTCTCCGGACTGGATATGGCTGTCCTCATTACTCCCATCTCCTAGAATTCTTCCCTGTCAGTCTCCCTGAAATATAGATTCCTGTTTGATCAGAAACTATAGTCAAACAAGATAAATGCACATGCATGCCAAGCCAGCGTGACTTTAGCATGCTACTTTCAATTCCTTTCAGAAACAATTGACTAGCTCCAGTCTTGGGTTACAGGATTTATAAGGCTAGAGACAAGTAATAGCTTTTAGGATTGGTTTTAGAAGTTTGGTTGCTGCTGATTTTGTGTTTTATTGTGTTTAGATTGTATTAATGTTTTTAGGAGTTTTTAATGTTATATAGTAATTGTTTTTATGGATTTGTATGTATTTTAATTTTTGTAAGCCACTTTGGGTCTCCCTATGGGGGAGAAAGGTGGGATAGAAATTCTATTATTATTATTATTATTATTATTATTATTATTATTATTATTATTATTATTATTATTTACAACAACAACAACAAACTTGCATACTGTGTGCAGAAATGCTTCTTTCATGCCTGAAACAGTATCATCTGTCTCCACCCTAAATAACTGTGATAAATGACTGCCACGGTGACAGTATTTGTGAATGGATGATGGTTGTGTTCAAGAATCATGCAAGGAGAGAACTTTTTGTTTTGCTGAAGAAGTGTCTGCCAAATTCCTCATTTTCAAAGAGATCGACATCTGATGTGCAGAAATTCCATATTATGTTTGGCTGGAGAAGCTTTTGCAGCTCTGTAATGAGATACTGATGTATATAATGGTAACTGATCCCTGGGAGTAGCAGTGTGGAGCCAAGTCACATTCTGTGTAGATTTTTGTGTGGCCAATGGAAGCCATGCAAAGAGAGCTCGAAGCCAAGGGAGTGTAAAGGTGAGATTCAACAGAGGAAAGAAATGGGGTCTTTTGTGTTGGGCCATGCACGAATGTCCATAATTGTCTTCTTCTAATGTATTGAGATCATATGCAAATTGCAACAAATTATGGGATAGCTGGAAAATCCTAGTGTGAATCGCCATCATGGACAGGGGGAAAAAAAACTGTTCCGTTTTACAAAGTCACTTCCCTATCTACGCTAGTGGTTTCAATGAGTCACAAGACACATAAATAAAATGTAAACTAGGAGATGCATGCAACCAGCGACAGCAGTCCCCCTGTTTAAAAATGGTGAGTGCTGCTGCGATTGTGGAAATTGCTCAGGGGGTATCTGTGGCCACACATCTCTTTTCCTATGTAGTCATCATAAGCACCTGTGTGTAGAGATGGGTCACATAGCTCACTGACCGAGTGCGTGTTCTGTATGCAGAAGGTCCCAGGTTCAGGCCTGAGAAGGACCCTTGTTGGAAATCCAAGAGATCTGCTGTCAATCAGTACAGATAATTCTGAGCTGGATAGACCAATGGTCTGACTCAAGGTAGCTTTATATGGAGAAACCACCTAAGAAAATACTTGCCTCCAGTCTTCTTATCAAATGAATGACATAAGGGTACCCAGGATTGCGTGTCTTCTGTGTTCACGTGGGTGGTTCAAATCATCATCATCATCATCATCATCATCATCATCATCATCATCATCATCATTATTATTATTATTATCAACAACAACAACAACAACAACAACAGTATTAACAGTATTAACGGATTGTTAACAGTATATACTGCTTTTCAACAAAAAGCTCACAAAGCGGTTTACAGACAAAATCAAATGATTAAATGGCTCCCTGTCCCAAAAGGGCTCACAATGTAAAAAAAAAAGAAAAAAAAGATCAGAACACCACCAGCAAACAGTCACCAGAAAAGGCACTGTGTTGGGGTGAAAGGGGGGCAGTTACCCTCCCCCTGCTAAATATAAGAGGAGCAACAATTGCAAAAGGGTCTCTTGCCCAGTTAGCAGGGAATTCCACTTGACTGTCTCAGCACTCTCCCATCTCATTCTGCAGCATGTCCAAAGTGTGCCCCAATCGTCAGATTGTGGAATTTCACAACTCTGCATCATTCCTTTCCCTCCCTCGTTATTCCTGTTCCTGCCTCTCACTCCCTCTCAAGCTTCATATTTCCCCCTTGTTCTGTTCTTCTAGTACTTGCTGGGGGAAAAAACCTGCTGAAAAATTCAGTACTTGCTGAAAAACTTGCTGAAAAATTTTCAGTACAAAATTCAGTACTTGCTGAAAAAAATGTATCTCAGGTTTCCAAACTATAGAATCTCAGAACAAGATTATCTAAAACAAGCAAATTATCCATATTTGCAAAAAAAAAAAAAAAACCCACCCAATAATGATTACTATCAAATTCTACATTTTGGTACAGAATTTGGATTTTTGTTGTTGTTGTTGTTGTTGCCAGAGTTGTGCATAGCCCTGCCCGTACTCCTCAAATTAAGCAAAGTTAAGTTTCTCATGCACACAAACAACTGGTTGACTGTTAAGGTCATCCCACGTACACCTCCTGCAGAAGAGCAGACTGTGTATTAATTAATGTCAGGCTCTGTTTTGTAAAGCCCATTGGCATTCCTCATATGCTTAGTTTACTTCAAATGAATGCAGGAACCAAAGTATTGCAATATTCATAAGTATGTGCTTTCCCGCAGAAAGTTGAAGGCAGTTTTTCTTCATTTAGTCGAGAATGCTGCATAGTGGCTTCATTAAAAGGCTTGCTGCTGTGTTAACACTTTCATTGTTGGTGTGGCTGAGTAAGGCGCATGGCGTTTTGCACAAAGCCCCCTCCATTGAGCCCACTAAATTCTGCTCGACTTACTTTGCATGCAGGCCCGTTGCTGTTTCCTTGTGCTTCATTTCTTCCTAATAACCTGCCCATTCTGGACTCAGCAGTCTGGCAGCTGTTTCACTGAAAAGAAAAGACTCCAGCCTGACTGCTTTCCCACACAGCATGCCTTCTGCACATGGGCTGGCCGGGAGAGCTTTGAGGGGCTGGTCTAAGTTCTCCACTGCCAGCAGATCTACTTATGGTAAGCCTCCCACATTAAAAAGGTAAAGGTATCCCCTGACAATTAAGTCCAGTCGTGTCCGACTCTAGGGTGTGGTGCTCATCTCCATTTCAAAGCCGAAGAGCCAGCGTTGTCCGAAGACGCCTCCGTGGTCATGTGGCCGGCATGACTCTCCTTACTGCAGCACGTAGCATGCAGCTGGAACACGGAGCGCTGTTTACCTTCCCGCAAGCGGTACCTATTTATCTACTCACATTAACGTGCTTTGGAACTGCTAGGTTGGCAGGAGCTGGCCAAGCAACGAGCGCTCACCCCGTCGCGGGAATCGAACTGCCGACCTTTCGATCGACAGCTTATGGTTCAGCGGTTTAACCCGCTGTTAGCACATGCTTAGAAGGAGCATCAGCAGAATGTTGCGGAAGAAGGATCAATAGCTTCTCCTTCTTCCTCCTCCTCCTCCTCCTCCGTAAAGTAATGAGTGGTGGGTACTAGAATGAATGGAAACTAAACCAAGTGGAGCCCCATTCAATTTGGTTTTTTTCCCTCCTGAAGTGAATGCATTGTTGAAACAGTTTTTCATACTTTTTAAAATAAAAAGTAATTCTTTCTTTTGCGGTCTTTCCCTCTGTTGTCTGTGTTGGCTGCAGCAGGAACTGCACTGTGTAGCTGGCAGGTGCCATCTTGCATATCCGTATAGTCCCAGAATATGGTGTCATCCTAGGCAGTGTGGATAAAAAAATGGCTGCTACTTGGGCAGGTGCCAGGCTGCTAGGGGTCGTGGGGCAATGATCTGCACTGGGCCCGCCATGGTGTCCCTGCCCCCTGCTGGTGGCGTATTCGTTGCTACCATGGCCACTAGTACTGGGCAGGTGGGCCTCCTTACAAACATGAGCCCTTGGCGCCTGGCCAACCGCTGACTCCACCCTTGGCTACTGCCATTTTATTTAGTGAATTTATACTCTGCCTTTCCTGATTGGTCACCCAAAGTGGCATATAAGTGGTGGCTTATTCCATGACAATGGGCATTTCCTTTGCTCGCACTATCCCAGAATGACGGGTCCTTTGGCAAGATGGTTGTTCAAGATAGTGCCCACCAGGGGGCAGCTGTGCCATGCAGCTCCTGCTGCCAATGATGCTGACATCAGCAAAAACACCGCTACAGGTAAGAGTTTATTATTTTTAATAGAGAAATGAATGGGAGATTGTAGGGAATGGAGCAGCAAACTGATGAGGGGGCCTTGCACCCGCCTGCCACCCACCTGCTGACCACAGAGCTGCTGTAGTTTGGTCTCCAATCCTCTTCTCGCTTGCTCAGATTGAATGAGAAGAGGATCGAGGCACCAGCAATGGCAGCAGCAGAGCGATCCTGTTCTGATGTGTTGGCTTTGCCACCTTCTCCTTGCCTGCCCAGCAAGAAGGCCGGGAAAACAAGAAGGAGAAGGAGGCAGAGCTCTCCTGCCTCTTTTTTTTTTTAACCTGCAGCTCCATTGCCACCTGGTCTTGCTTGCTCTGCAATGAGCAGAGTGTGCTCGTATTAGCGGAGTGGGGAATCTGCTCCAGTTCAGGTGGCAGATGTGCCTTGGGCACTCCTGAACCCATGACAGGCAGGGAGACTTCCTTGTTATGGCATTGTGAAGAAATGAATTAGGGTCTGTAGCTAGCAAGGCTCTGCTAGTTATATCTGCAGCCATAATCAAGTGCCAAATGCCAAATGATTGGAGTTGCCTATAGGGTGCTCCGCTTCCAACCTGCACAGAAGCCTTAAGCTCCATCATCGATAGTCAGGTGTGACAATTGCCTTTGCTGTGCAGCAGAACTCTGGAACTGGCCTGGATCATGGATGGGTGTTTGTAACATTGCATGAGCGTCCTGTGATGTTCCTGTTAAACGATTAACAAGAACGTGGTTCTCTGTCAAAAGCTTATGAAAATGAAATGTAGCCGTGAGTTTGCATCGTTCCTGGGTGTGCCACAGGGAACATTTTTGTGAGTCTCCCATTCCTCCTGGCCTTAATTGGTTGAAATGGAAGGCTGCACTAATTGACTTTGCTATATTGAGGCAGCAATAATGGACTTGTGTAATGTTGCTGCAGTTATTTACCTCATATATTGAGAGAGCATTTTAAAGCATGCATCACTTTATGGCTTTCACTGAGTTTCGCCCTCTCAGTGCCCATTCAAACTAGCAGCACACTATTGTTTCCATTTTACAGGGAAGGACTGTGGATGAGAGAGGGGATCTTATGAGTCAATGCAGTTTTTTCAGGAAGAACGCGTATTCATTTCAATTCCCCTGTAAGTGGGGGCCCCTGGGGGAGTCCGGAAGGGGAGTGCTAAAGGGGAGGTCACCATCCGTGAAGCCTTCCGGGGGCGTCTGGGTCTCAAGTCCGGCAGGCCTGCCCTGGAAGCGGGTTGAACCCTAGGGTCCGACCAGTATGGGCAGGCAGGATCAGCGGTGGCCTCAGGGTAGCTGGAGGGCGGGGGTTGAGTCACCTCGCAAGCCGCCTCTCTCGGCTGGTCTTAGGCAGGAGGGGAGACACGGCTTCCCTTGCCTCGCAGCCGAGTAGCTCATCACTGGCCGGCTGCTCCTTTATATAGCCCTTTTGGGGGGAAGTCCCGCCTCCCCAGGTGATTGGCAGGCGTCTGAGCCTATTGGCTCGTCGCCTACAGAAACTCTGGGGTTGTGCTGGCCGTTCCTTGGCCGTGCACGCCCAGTTGTTTCTGCCGCGGGCCTCACGGCCGTCCGGGCTGTCGGGCAGCTCGCGGGGCGGTCGGCCCGGGTTCCAGCGACATCTCCGAGTATGGCGTGGATGGCCTGTGGATGGGTCCAGCGTGGGACCTTCGAGGGATCGGCTAGCGTCTGGCGGGGCGCCAAGCGGCCCCCGTGGTCCGCGGCGCCAGCCCTCATCCCCCGAGGCCTCGGGAGCAGATTCCTCCGGGGTCTCGGGGGTCCGTCTGCCGCAGCCCGGACCCGTCCGGTCTAGCGCTGCTTGCTTCCCCCTCGCCGAGGGGCCAGATAAGTACGGGCGCCCCAGAGGCACCCGGACATCCCCCATCTGCATTTTTGAAGTGGCACAATCCAGAAAAAAAATCTGTACCATAGCCCCTTTCAGATGTTTCCCTCTTCACCATTTATGTTCCGTGAGCATGAGAGGGGGGGGGGAAGCTGGAGCATGCTAGCAAACCATACTCCTCAAAATGCTGTGCCTCCTGGCATACTGGAGTGTACCAGCTTGCCACACTCTAGAGCAGGCGTGGCCAACCTTCCACCATTAGGGCCTCTGGCTTCTTAAGAATTGTGTAGAAGACAGAATCTTGGCAGCTGCAGTTGCTGATGGTGCTGCTAAAGCAGCTGCTCCTGCTGAAATGCCCTCACCCATACAACCATTAAAGAACCAGGATCATCTGAAAGGTTGGCCACTCCTTCTCTAGAAGCTGCACATTTGTCTGAAAAGAGCTGAACCGACTGCATGAGCAAACACCAAATGCCTGGATGTCAACATGTGTAACCAGAGGGCGCATCAGTGTCTGGCGTGTGGCTAGCAGGTGCAATTGTATTCTCACCTCTCACGTTTTCTGGAAAGGGGCTCATGTGATCTGCTGTTTGCGCAGAATCTCCCCCATCTTCAAGGTTCTTTTGAGACTGTGACATTTCAAATGGCTTCAGATGTGTTTCGGTATGTTGTGCGCAGACATCCTTAGAAACGTCAGTAGCTAGAGAACTGTTGCAGGCAATGGAACCATGAAATATTTGGAATTGTTTGTTGTGGATAGCACTGAGAACAGAGGTTTATGTGCAAGTGTAAATCTGTGGGAAACTTCAAGCTGGCCCCAGCACTGCACGAGCATGGGCTCAATGCGAAATATTCTCTTGGTGTCTATGCCCGTCTGGAGCTGGGCCTGCCAGGCATGGATCTAATTAGTGCCAGTTGGGTCATGGGCATTCCTGATGGGTGACGTTATGAGCGAGACTCCCTGCTGCTCTTCACTCCCTGAGATCTGCAGCCATGCCGAGTTCCCTTCATTTGGGGGTCTTTCCTCCACAATTGCTCATTGTTTCCTAAAGAACCAGCCACATCATTCACCATAGGAATCTTGGCATGATGCATATGAGGTTAATGCTTTTTATAGGTGGGGCAAGTTTTTATTCTCGTTGAAGTCAATGGTGGTTTTGTTGTGCAGTTTGAGAGCCGGGCAAGAATTTGGCACCGTGCGTGAAGTTAGCAATTGCTAGGTAGGAAGAAACACGTGCGCCGCTTACTCCTACCCCCAGGACAGCTCATAAGCATCGTGTGCTTATCAATTTCATGCTGCTGCAAAGTATTCACATCCGACGCAGTCCCGCTCCTCCAAGCCATCGCACCATGGAATGCATACTTAATTAGCTAGCTATGAGTGTAAATAGACCTTGCCCTGTGAATTCTGGAGATGCTGTGAGCAAAACTGAAATTTTCAATGGTTATCTCCAAACAGAAGATAGGGTTTTTAGAAAACAAACAAACTTCAAAGGCCCTTTGAAAAATCTATCTGTGTAAGCTGTCATTTCACAAGTCAACGCTTGCCTTGAGGCTCGGAGAGCCTGACTGGCAGCTTCCTAATACCGTACTGGGTTTGAGGCTGGAATATTGGGTTGGTTACTGGTCTTTGCTGAGTGCACTGTGGCAGACATGTGAGAAACCTGTGCATGAATTCAAGGTCTCGCTATGAGGCTTGAGACCACTTGTCCTCTCACTTCCTATATTATGTAAGAATTCCTTGCTCTCCAGCACCTCTGATTTTACAGAGTTTGGGCTAAAATTCTGCTCAACTTGGGGTGGACTATTGCAATGCATTGTGCCTTCATGAGCTACACCGGGTTGCCTGTCTGTTTCTGCTCACAATTCAAAGTACTGGTGATTATCTATTTATGTTGCTATATAAACTGCTTTGTGAATTTTTTTTTGTTGAAAAGTGGTATACTGTATAAATCTTCTTTACAATATAATACAGCAAATAATATAAAGGTCTAAATGACTTGGGACGTAGCTAGCTGGACATCCTTCTTCTGCCATATGACCCTAACCAGACCCTACGCTCATCTGTCATGACCCTCCTCTGAGGGTCCAACCACCAGATGCAACTTGAATCACGCCATTGACCCAGGTCCCTGCAATATGTCAGGTAAGCTGGCTGGTGACCAGAGAGGGGGCATTTCCAATCGTGATGTCTCTGAATGTGGAATGCCCTTTCTAAAGAAGCTTGCCCGGTTGTCAGCCTCCTTGATGTCAGTTTGGTGCCAGACAAAGACTTCCTTATTTGCCCAGGCAAGAACTGCACCTCCAGCATCTTCAGTAGCTAGTTTTAATGGGTATTTTAGAGTCCTGCAGAATTTTCTCAGCTGGGAATGGCTGCTGCTGCTTTTGTGATGTGATGATGTTTATGGATTATATGATTTTATTGTCTTGTTTTATTGCATTGCTTTATTTTTTTATTGTTCGCTGGAAGCTTTATGCCAAAAGGCAGCAAACACGTTTTCTGAATAAATAAATAAATCAAACCCCACCCCCAGCCTTGGTTTTTAAAGAGACCGCTGGTGATGGCGGTGCCTTTGTTTGTTTCTTATTTTGGCACTGCACTTAAACATATTAGCAAAAGCTGAAGCCCTGGATATACGCACCGTCTACTAAGGTTTTACATAAGCCTCCGAATTCTTAATATCTTTCAATGTGGTGATGCCAAAAACCATAGCTGGGAATCACATCTCACTGAGGCTCCGGTATCTGAAGGACTGTCTGTCTCCCTCACATGATGTAGCCCATTCCTTCCTGCATGTTCCACCTCTGGCAAAAGACATGAGAGAGGCCTACTCTGGAGTGCCCCCAAGTTAGGGAGCTCCCTGTCCCATCAGTATTGTCATTTTGGCACTGACTAAAGACCTTTCTATTTTGCTCAGCCTTTGACACGAGACCTTGTGGGACTGCTGTTTCTGTGTACAGTATTGTACTCTTGTAGTTAGTGTGTGTGTGTGTGTGTGTGTGTGTGTGTGTGTGTGTGTGTGTGTGTGTGTGTGTGTGTGTGTGTGTGATTTTGATTGCATGGTGTTTTAGTCTGCTGAAAGCTGCCTTGAACACCTTCCTATTGGCCGGGGAAGGTGCAGGATATAAATCTTTTAAATAAATAAATATTATAGACAGACTGACGGAAAGGTAGGGCTAGCACACTCTGAGGCAGATGAGAAACAGATTGCGCTTGTGTGGAAGGGAAAAAAGCATTCTTTTGTCTGTGAGTTTTAGGAATGCTTTTAATACTTGGCTGGAAAATGATCATAATTTTCCTCTTTGCAGGTACATTTAACGTGATCAATTACACAGAGCATGATCCAGCCAAAACTAAGCAAAAAAATGTGAGAATTCCCTTGATGGACCAGGATTCTATTTCCAGCAGTGTCCAGTCATACAGTATGCTTCTAGAGTGGTGGTTGGGAACCTATGGTTCCATCCAGCCTGCCACCCAAAGTAATTTGGTCCGCGAGGAGCTCAGCTTCGGAGGCAAAGCCTCTCCCGCCCAATTCGGTGTATACCAGATAGGGAATGGTGAAGATGCCCGCGCTGGGTTCATCCCTGTGCTGCTGAGCTGGTGCGCTCACTGGCTGCCTCCTTGCACTTGCTGGCGGTGTCCTCGAGTGTGACAATGTTGCACATCATACTCTAGGATCCAGACACTTCCGCCTGGATCCTGCCATGTTCTGCCAGTAGAGCATTTTAATCGGATTGGGCTGTAAGAGACTGATACCAGTAGGACAGAATCCCCCAGCTGTGCTTGAGACGCAAGTCTCTCTTTAATGACATATTTGCACTACGTTTACCCACCAAACAAACTTCACAGAAGTGGGGCAGACTTGCCTAACTACTTTAGGGATACATGCACCAGGAAAAACAGTTGGAGTGGATGGACTCGACTGGACTTAATTGTCAGGGGTCACCTTTACCTTTTAATTGCGCCACAAGGGTCAACCCCAAAACGTATTCTAACCAAGAGAGATAAACTAGAAAAGCTTGCCTCGTCTTGCCTTGCAGCAAGCAGCTAGTGCAGATCTCACTTTAGCTGCAAGGATTACCTCATTTGTGTGTCGGGGGGGGGGGGTCAATGTGATATAAGGGTAATAGTGCAATCTTGCGCAGGTTGTGGTGGCTGGCCTAAATGGTTGGCCTCTGTATCCTGCGCAGGATGCAGGCCGCACCGGCGCAGCCCAGGCTCACCTGGGGTGAAGGGGACATTCGATCCCCTCCCCTGGTGCAAGCGCTGGAGGCCCCAATGGGCCTCCTCATATGCGCACCAGCTCTTTAGCTGGCGCACAACCGGGGAGGCCATGTAAGGCCAGCCTGGCCCGGGAAGGGGCTTTGGATATCGGTGCTGATATCCCCACCCCCTGCCCAATGTCCCCTTCCCCCTCCACCCCGGCCCTCCCTCCTGCCGACTGGCCTAGGACTTACCTGGGTCGGCCGCTGCAGGTCCTGGGCGGCATCGGCATGAGTGGTGCCGGCCTCCGCGACAGCGCCGCTTACACTAGAGGAGCCGCAAAAGTGCTTTACGGCACTTTTGCGACTCCTCTTGCTCCGCCGGCCTAAAGTTAGGCAGGATTGGACTGTAAGATGTGGAAGGATCAAAACTAAAAGGATTGTTCCACTGTTCTGCATAATTGCATGCAGTGTCAAAATGGATCATAACAGCAGTAATTCTTAGCATTTATGCAGTACTTTAGAGTGTTCAAAGAGCTTTACGTATGCTATCCTGTGATGACCCTGTAAGGGACCATTGAAGCTGCCTGATACTGATGAGTTGTCCATCTAGCTCAATACTGTCTACGGCAGGGCTTCTTAACCTGTGGTACGCGTACCCCTAGGGGCAGAGGTGAGGATAGAGTGGAGCAACCGGAGCAGCGGCTCCAGGTGGCTCCACGGCTCCAGGCGGCATGTCACCTCCGTCCTCCCACGTGTGAGAGGAGAGGAGACCTGCCGCAGCGCGCTGCCCAGGACCTGCCTTTGGTCCGGCTGCAGCAGCAGCAGCAGGAGGAGGCGGGGAGTGTGTGTGCTAGCGAGCGTGTGCGCGCGCCTGCCCATCTGTCCTTTCCCCTTCCCGGCTTCGTCGGTCAGCGAAGCCGGAAGGGGAAAGGAGAGGCAGGCAGGCGCGCGCTTTCGCTCGCACAACACTCCCCGCCTCCGCCTCCTCCTGAGTTCTGCTGCTACTGCTGCCGCCGGACCGAAGCCCCCTACGGTAAGGACGGTCCGGCGGCAGCAGCAGGAGGCGGAGGCAGGGAGTGTGTGTGCGAGCGAGCGCGCCTGCCTGTCTCTCTTTTCCCCTTCCCGGCTTCGTCGGTCAGCGAAGCCAGAAGGGGAAAGGAGAGGCAGGCAGGCGCGCTCTCTCGCTCGCACAACACTCCCCGCCTCCTCCTCCTCCTGAGTTCTGCTGCTACTGCTGCCGCCGGACCGAAGCCCCCTACGGTAAGGACGGTCCGGCGGCAGCAGCAGGAGGCGGAGGCAGGGAGTGTGTGTGCGAGCGAGCGCGCCTGCCTGTCTCTCTTTTCCCCTTCCCGGCTTCGTCGGTCAGCGAAGCCGGGAGGGGAAAGGAGAGGCGGGCAGGCGCGCGCTCTCGCTCGCACAACACTCCCCGCCTCCTCCTGCTGCTACTGCTGTCGCCGGACCAAAGACCCCTATGGTAAGGACGGTCCGGCGGCAGCAGCAGCAGGAGGAGGTGGGGCGTGTGTGTGCGCGCGAGCGAGCGTGTGCGCCTGCATGTCTCTCCTTTCCCCTTCCCGGCTTCGTCGGTCAGCGAAGCCGGGAGGGGAAAGGAGAGGCGGGCAGACGCGCACTCTCGCTCGCACAACACTCCCGCCTCCTCCTCCTCCTGAGTTTTGCTGCTACTGCTGCTGCCGGACCGAAGCCCCCGCCCCCAGAATCCGGCAGCGCCCCCCTTGGGAGCGGGGTGCCCCTCTTCGGGGGGCGCCCCCTGGAGCAGCAGCACCGGGCGGCAGGACTTCAAGATACGCCTCTGCCTAGGGGTATGCGGACCAACAGCTGGGGGTACGCCAAAGCCTCTATGCTGACTGGCAGCAGCTCTCCAGGGTTTCAGGTGGTGTCACTCCTCGTCCTGACTGGAGGTGCCAGCAGAAAATTTTTTACCTCTCCTGGACCACAAGTGACCCACGTCTTCTGGAGGCCTCCCTCCGTCTTTCCCCTCCACTTCCTCTAGCTCTTCCTCAGTACTGTCAAGAGTATTTCCAAGTGCATATTCTTCAGGCTAAATCTTCCCTTTCAACTATCATTCAGGGCACATCTCCAAGCACTGGCAAGAGAGCACTTGCAGACCATCTGCTTTCGATTTTGGAGGCTTCAAAAGGAGCAGAAGCCGGAGCAGAAGCCGTGCCAGCAAAACCAAGAGGGATGGAGGAGAACTGAGTGCATAACTGTTCTTTAAAACACCAGCACAGGTTTTTGGGACAGCCTTCAGAGGCTTGCAGCCCCTCTGGGTGGCCACAGAAAGCCATCTTCAATCAGACTTCTCTTCTTCTCTGTCCCTTTCCTGCTGGTGACTCTTTCGTGAAGAACTCACAAGGCAAGATAAAGCTGTGAAAAAGGTCCATTACTGAGGTTTCAGGAATCAAAATATCCTCTTGTTGAGTTTCCCCTTGTGGGCAGATGAAGCACTATTAGTCATCATCGTGGGCAGTGCCAGCGTGAGGCCTGGTCAGGCACATAGCCAGGGCCATGCCCACTCTGGGACCCAAATGTGGACAGATATGCCTGGCCTGGGGATTCTGTGCGAGTTGCAGCAGCCTAAAACAACGATGGCCAGAAAATATAGAGTTGTGCAGTGACTCTGTTGTCTTATCTCTCAGACCTCAGAGAGATCAGCACTTTGAACTGGGCCCAGAAACTAACTAGTATCCAAATCCAATCACTTAATTAGTTCAATAGGGAGGAACTGGAACATCATTATGGCAACTTTTGTTTGCCAGGAGACTAGTTTATTGCATGACACTGCTTGCATCTCAAATGAGACATCCAGTGTATCTCTGTTTTCTGTTTTTAAAAGCAAATTTCTATGAGAGAGAGAGAGAGAGAGAGAGAGAGAGAGAGAGAGAGAGAGAGAGATGAGCACCTTCTCAAAGGCTTTGAGACTGACGGGGGACTGGGAGATGTTTATGTACAGTATTTATTTACGCGATTTATTTGAGCTTCATCTCCTAACTGACCCTGACCCCAGTCGCACTCCTTCTCCTCCACTTTTTAACTGTATGGCACTGAATATCTATCCTACTTCTGGGTGGCAGGGTCTTAGATAGTTTTCACACATGAGGCTAAAATGCTACATGTGAATGTTATTAGTGCGGAAAAGAAATCAAACGTTCATTATAATCTGGGACAGTTGTAGATACATGCTGGAGGCAGATTTAAATCTGTATGTGAAAATGGCTTCTGATAAATGGGGTGTCCCTGTAAACAAAGGAACACATTTTTATGTTTCTTACAGCCCGATCCTCTCTAACTTTGGAGTGGCGTAGCATGCGCTATGCCACCCCAAAGCATCGCAAACGTGCCGTAAAGCACGTTTGCGGCGACTCTGGAGTAAGGGCCGCTGGCGCGGAGGCCGGTAGCCCTCACTCTGCCCCCCCCTCTGGGCCCTGCGGCCACTGGGGAAGGTAAGTCCTGCACTGAACGGTACAGGGGCAGGGCGGAACAGGGCAGCCAGGGGGTGGCCATTGGCCAGCCCGGGATGGGAGAGGGTGGGGATATCGGCAATATCCTCGGCCCATTCCCTGCCTGGCTGACCTTACTCCCCTGCCTCGGATGTACATCAGCTTCATAGCTGGCGTACATCCGAGGAGGCTCATAGGGCCTCGGCCGGCTTGCACCCGGGGAAGGGGATAAACGTCCCCTTCTCCCAAGGTGCAATGGGATAGGATGCAGTGGCCACATCTTACACAGGATTGTGCCGTTATTTTGGATAGATAAACGGATTAACAACAATAAATTAATAACAATAGTTATTAATAAATAATAAATTATTATTAATAATGGACCAATCATTGCTGGTGCAATACCAAAGGACTTTGAAAAAACACCTGAACGTCCTGGAGGACATTTGTCCCCTTGCCCTGAGGAAAGCCCCAACCCGCATATTGGGTCTACTCGGACCTGCGCCTGCCATATGGCTGGCGCAAGTCCACGTGCACCAGTGTCGGCGAATCAGGCCTGGGTAGGGGTTTAGGATACAGTGTGCGCCAGTGCCACCGATCCTGCCCCCTCCTGGACCTGATCTACCCACCCTGTGCCCTGTTCCACCCCGTCCCCATCCTTCCCCTGCCCCTGAGTTGCTCAGTGCAGCACTTACCGACCCCTGTGCGTTCCTCCTTGTACTGGTGCCAGCGGGAAAGCACAGCCATTCCCGCCAGTGCTGCTTTCTGGCGTGCCATCGCAAACTGCTTTACGGCAGTTTTGTGACCGTCCGCTATGGCGGAGTACGCGCTCTGACAGCGCAGAGTCACAATAGGATTGAGCCATTAGAGACAGACATTGATCTGGCTGGAAGTATTCAAAGTAGCTCACACATGCTAGACCTGGGGATCTGTTTATCAAATTCTTTTTCAGTGACAAATGTTTGGCATTCCATAGAGTTTCTTTCCATATATCTTAACTGCCTGAACGTTTGGGGGAAAGTATGTCTGCGTAGATTTTGGATGCAT
Source organism: Plestiodon gilberti rubricaudatus (assembly GCA_026170595.1). Taxonomy (NCBI): domain Eukaryota; kingdom Metazoa; phylum Chordata; class Lepidosauria; order Squamata; family Scincidae; genus Plestiodon; species Plestiodon gilberti. Next base: position 16,030,977 of record JANXHW010000002.1, on the reverse strand, counting down.
GGAGAAGGACTTGGGTGGGTTCCTTGTGTCTGGGTCCGGCTTTTCCTCTGCTGCTGGGTCAGGAGAAAGCTGCTTCCACTTTGGCTTGTGCCCTTCCTCTTCAGGGAGCCCCAGCCTGGCCACCGTCACAAGGCAGTTTGGGTTACCCTTCCACCCTTTTAACCTCTGGTCTAAGACCTACGGTATCTGCAGCAGCACTTGTCTTCTGCGGCAAAAGGTCACTATTTGGGGCGTCATCCCAACAGGTCCCTGCTGTGTCTGAATCCTGGGTTGAGAACAGCTGGCAGAACTGTGATTTCAGCTGGTCAGCAACTCCCCAGTCCTCTCTCCCCTTGGACGGAAAAGGCCTAATTACAGGAGTGGAAGACGTTTGTTCAAAGCCTTCTGCTCTCTTCAATGATTCCGCTCACAGCCCAATCCGAACAAAATCCCTCCCCTCCCCTGCCAATGCAGCCGGGTCAACTGAGCGCTCAGCAAGTCCTCACTTAAAGTTGTTTTGTTTAAAGTCATTTCGTTTTAAAGTTGATGGAAAAATGCCCTAGGAATGTTTACATTTATCAATTAGCCTATGTAAAATTGGTTTCATTATATGTCGTTTTGCTTGTTGTATCCTCTGTGTGTGTGTGTGTGTGTGTGTGTGTGTGTGTGTGTGAGAGAGAGAGAGAGAGAGAGAGAGAGAGAGAGAGAGAGAGAGAGCTGCTCGGACCTGCGCCAGCTCTTTGACTGGCGGAACTCCACGTGGCCCCAGGAAGGCAGATTGAGGCTGGGAAGGGGGATAGGCTATTGGTAGAGCCACTGTCGCCAATAACCGCCCCTTTCCCACCATCGACACCCCCTCTCCACCCCGGACTCTGCACTGTACCTCCCCTGTCCTGTTCCTCCCACCCCTTGCCTGCCCCCACACCAACTTACCAGTGCCGGGGCAGATAGAGGTCGCTGTTGCACAGCCCCCATTGCTCACCATTTCTGGCAGTGTCCCAGTTGCGCAGAACAGCACGTTGCATGTTGCAACACTGGAAAGGCCACTTTCATATTCTCCTCTTCCCAATTTCTTTCCCAGAAGGTCCCTGGCAGAAAGTTTTAATGCAAAGTGTTGTGTAGGCAAAGTCTGTAAAGGTCTGTGCAAAATAGTTGATCTTAAATTTTGCTTTAGGAAGCAGAACATTAATATATCCTTTCCCCCCTTTAAATTCAAGCAATTCTGTGTGGGATTTTATTTTCAATTTCTGGCTTTTGAAGAGGGTCTCTTTTCTGTCTCTCTTTTTAAGATTTCCAAGGAGGATTGCAGCTTACTAGGTTAGGAGGTAAATTCCCCCTGACCTACTTTCCCCAGTCTTTAAAATAATAAAATCCCTAACTCAAATATGATAATATAATCCTTAATGCGAAAGCTAATGTTTGCCAAATACACTGAAAGGAAAAGTGAGACACATGGGCTGAGAATTATTATTTTCAGGAACCTGTCACTAGTCAAGAGTTTTTGGGCTGCTTCTTTGTGAAGGAAATTGAGAAGTGATGTTCATGCATGACAAATTCGCATGCAAATATCCTCACAATGAAGATCCATCCTGCTTGTTTCCTGGCTTGCCAGAGGTTTTGCTTCAATGCTAGGACCTCACGGAGTGCCACAAGGGCCAGACAGAGCAAAACTAGGCATCCAAACTAGGCATCATGTTGTCTAAATTAGATGCCTGCTTTTACACTAAAGTAGCAGCCAGCAGGTGGCGCAACGGGTTAAACCGCTGAACCATAAGCTGTTGATCGAAAGGTCAGCAGTTCGATTCCCGCGACGGGGTGAGCGCTCGTTGCTTGGCCAGCTCCTGCCAACCTAGCAGTTCCAAAGCATGTTAATGCGAGTAGATAAATAGGTACCGCTTGCGGGAAGGTAAACAGCGCTCCATGTTCCAGCTGCATGCTACGCGCTGCGGCAAGGAGAGTCATGCCGGCCACATGACCACAGAGGCGTCTTCGGACAATGCTGGCTCTTCGGCTTTGAAGTGGGTATGAGCACCACACCCTAGAGTCGGACACGACTGGACTTAATTGTCAGGGTTTACCTTTACCTTAGCAGTTATATGTCCCCCAATCTGGATCAGGAATGCAGCCAAAAGGCAGGGGGTGTTTAACCCTTCACTTCTGTGCCGTTTTCCCACCAAAAATTCCCCTCCGGAGCAATTTTAAATCTGCTCTTTAAATCTGAGAGTGTCTCATTGTAGCAAATGGCACCTTCAGTAGCTACTAAGGGGCACTTTTTGGCAGGAAAATGGCACAGAAGTAAAGAATTAAATAGTTCCAAACTCCCTGCTGTAGTAATTCAGATAGGGGGCTGGTGTGGCGTAAAATCAAGCTCCTAACCAGTGTCGATGTCAGGTTGCTGGAGGCAGCCCTGGAGCAAAGCCCTGCACTGGGGTCCTCACCTCAAGGCAGCTCCCCACCTTACCCCATGAAGACACACTGGGTGCTGCCACCACTGCTGCTAGTACTGACAGACATGGGCCCTGGCCAGTGCCTGCCCTGGCCTCGCCACAATGCCCCGCCTGCTCCTAACGAACAGTGATGCACTTTGAATCAGGTCTGGTTTAACCCTTAGATAGGTTTAGAAGGGAGTTACAGCATAATAAAATGCAGAGATATCACCATGCCAACAAAAGTTCGCATAGTCAGGGAGATGGTGTTCCCAGTAGCAATGTATGGTTGCAAGAGTTGGACCATAAGGAAGGCTGAGCGCCGAAGAATAGATGCTTTTGAACTGTGGTGCTGGAGAAGACTCCTGAGAGTCCCTTGGACTGCCAGGAGATCAAATCAGTCAATCCTAAATGAAATCAACCCTGACTGTTCCCTGGAAGGACAGATACTAAGGCTGAAACTCAAATATTTTGGCCACCTAATGCGAAGAGAGGACTCTCTGGAGAAGACTCTGATGCTGGAAAAGATTGAAGGCAAAAGGAGAAGGGGGAAGGCAAAGGATGAGATGGTTGGACAGCATCACCGATGCAACGAACATGAAATGAGGAGCGATCTCAGGAAGATAGTGGAGGACAGGAAGGCCTGGCGGGATATGCTTCATGGGATCACGAAGGGTCGGACACGACTTAACAACTGAACAACAACATAGAACCTTTTGGAGGAGAAGTCTATCAATGGCTCTAATTCATGAAGATTACAGGGCAGCCCCATGTGCTCCATGGTTGCACATTGCTAGGAAGGAACAGTGGTGGAGGTTCGCTTAGCAAATGGAATGAGTGGTTGTTTCCCTGTCCCAGAGGGGCTCACAATCTAACAAGAAACAGAAGGGAGACACCAGCAAACAACCACTGAGAGAGAAGCTGCGCTGGGATGAACAGACAACTCTCCCCCACCCCACCATAAGAGAGCCACCACTTTAAAAGGGATCACTTTGTCCAAGTAGTAGGGATTAATGGGTTAATTTTAACTACAGAACCATTCCTTCACTTAGAAGTATCTCTTGTCTGGGTTCCTTAAAAAAATCCAGTCAAAGAAGAGTTCTGTGCAACTAAAGCTTGAATGTTGCATTGTGAACATGGGACCGCCCTAATAAAGGAGGCATTTTACTAATGCTGTGAATTATGTTACAATGGGCTGAAAAGATTTGCATCTGATTCAAGAGAACACCAGCAAGCAGCAGCACTGCAACAATTGCAAACAAAAGGTTTAATTCTGAGAACTACAGAGATGAGACAAACCTATGCTTACCAGATCTCCAACCGGGACAGAGTGCTAGACCTTTAGGAGAAGGAATATAGGCAGGTGTAGCTTGTTAAACCTTAGAGCACAATCCTAGGCATGTCTACTCAGAAGCAAGCCCCATAGGCATGCCTAGGATTGTGCTTTAGGACTTAACAAGCTACACCTGCCCACATTCCTTCTCCTAAAGGTCTAGCACTCTGTCCCGGTTGGAGATCTGGTAAGCCTAGACAAACCCAGTGGGGAGTATGGTACAAAGAATCAGAAAGAGACAATGCTTGTAGGAAAGTGTCACTGTATTTACAACATGTCTGGCTGATATTTATTTTTGCTTTGAATTACTTATCGCTTACGTTTTGTTTCAATTAGAAAGCTGTGCATGCACATGCATGCATGCATACGCACACACACCACTTCTCTCATTATCCTGTGAATGTTTGTCTAAAGCTGAGTTGATTGGCGTGTTCTCAGCACTGCCAAATATAGCCTTGCTTAATTAACTGAGGGCCTGATAGTAGCAGGATTCCTTCTCGAGACTTTGGATTGTCAGTTCATTTGCTTAGAGCTGGGTGAAGCCCAGCCTTCCTAAATGAGGGAAACTCTTCAGGGGTGGTTGCCCAGCCCTGTGAGAAACGTTGGCTAGAGGTTTAGAGTGACAAGAAAGTCCTATGATCAGCAGCCTTTTCTGAGTTCCAATCCAACAACCTGGTTGTTGCGCTTTCAGGAAATACAGGCAATCTGGAGCCACAGGTTTTGGTTCTTCCTGGCTGGCACAAGGAACAGGCTGGTATCTTCCCAGTAAATTAGGGCTTGCAGAAATGAGTAATGTGACTTACAGAGCAAGTCAGGGCCTGTTTGCTGACTTAAAGCAATTGAGAGGGTGGTTTCTTGTTGTTGGAAGAGGGTGTTTTACTCCACAGCATGACACATCCAGAATCATGACACATCCAGAATTTTTGTGCGTGCCCCTGTGCCCAAGAATGTTCTTATAGTGCAGTGCTGGAAGACTAGAAGAACAGAAATTCGCAGCACAAGGCACAGCTGAAATACAGTATAGCCACTGCTTAATTCAGACTTGTAAGCAGCAGGTGTGTATTATGACAGCGCTAAGTCCCCTCCATGTGGGGTCTGTACAGAAGTTGGAATGTATGTATGTAGCTTGAAACAATCAGCTCTCGCTGACACAGCACTATCTATCATGCCTGCACAAAAGCACCACAAAGGACATACTGCCCCTGTGCAAAAGCCGTCCATAACTCGGGGAGCCAGTGTACATTTCATACTATTACAGGCACAAACCACTGGCTTTATCTTTGACTCCTCTTTGCTCCCCACATTAAGACCATCACCAAACGATGTAGCTTCATCCTTTACAACATTGCAAAGATATGTCCTTTCCTAGGGCTGGCCTATCTAGAGGCGTTTCTACGGTAGGGACGGTACTGTAAGTTGCGCCCCGTCCTAGTCCCCGTTTACAAGCCGGCACGAGGCGGCCCCGCCATCGGAGCCATTCTGTGCAGAGAAGGCAACGGGCAGGGAGTCTCCTGCCTGTTGCCTTCTCCACAAGGAATGGCTCCGACGGCGAGGGGCCGCCTCGTGCCGGCTTGTAAACGGGACTAGGACGGGGCGCAACTTACAGTACCGCCCCTACCGTAGAAACGCCTCTGGGCCTATCTATGAGGCGGGTTGAGGTGGTGCCTCCTCTGGGCTGTGATGCCTACAGCGGCTTCCTGACTACTCCTGGATCTAGCACCAGCTCGGTATCCTCTTCTTCAACGCCTTCCATGGCCTCCCCCCCCCCCTTTTATCTCTGTGGTCTCATAACCCTGCTTCCGGCTCCAGCGCCCTGAGCCATACAAAAGTCTCCTGCTCCCTCAACTGTTCCCACTCGCGCTCCTTGTAAGCTTTGAGCTGCCTCTCAGATCACCTGTGTGCTGCTGCCTCTCTTCCTTCAAATCTCTCCTCAGAAGCCTCTGGCACAAGCCCTTAGTCTTCGTACCGTACTGTGAGTAAACCTAAATACCTGTAACTGAAAGAAGTGCTCGTTCTTTTCCTGTTTATAACCCATCAGTGTAGGTGATATTGAACTACATGGCCCCATGGTCTGACTCAGCATACACTCATATGTGCCTGACTAGGATCAAGGCAGTGCTGAGTCCACCTTTGCCTGCCTTGGAGCAGAGGGTTTAATTTCTGTGTCTTGTTGAACCAGACGAGTTCATTGCACCTATTTTTCAAGAGGGATGTGAGGACTAGGTAGTAATTAATATTTGCACACCAACTTTTGAAGAAATCTAAGTATTACAGAGAATTAACTGATACCATTGCTGCTGAAGTCTGGTGTTACCGAAGAGGATGTGTCAATTTTTCATGTTACAAATGCCCCCCAGACCATTCCTACAGCTCCCGTCCTTTCCACTCAATTGCTCTGTTCATGTGACCAGTGGGTCATATACTGAATGCAAAGACAGCAGAGAAGTAGGATTGTGGGGCTGGCCCTGACTCCACCCTCCTTGTATTCATTGGGACCAACTCTCTCTCTCTCTCTCTCTGCATCAGGGATATGTGGTGTGGGCACAGCCGGTGAGGCAACCCCCCCTGAAGTCCACAGAATAGCAGAGCAGACTACCTAGTGATTGCACGCGCTACCCACTTGCACTCGAATAAGCGGGTAGCCTGCACGCAAACACAAGGTAAGTCTGCGCTGCAATTCTGTGTACTTCAGGGGGGGCAGGGTTGCCTCACCAGCTGTGCCCGCAGCGCACACCCCTGCTCTGCCTTCAGTATACCCAGTAGGGTGCATGGACAAGACGAATGTAGTTATCCATTCCTGTACTAGAGGGACCAAATATAAGCAACAGCAGCTTGGAAAAGACAGGTAAATGTGGGAGGTTCAGAAGGCAGGATAAGAATGCATCTGTTTTAATGCAATATATTGTCTGACTGGTTTCCTAGGCCAAGTAAATGGCCAAGAGAGACTATTTGTGGTTGCTTTGAAAGTTGTAATATAAATACCTAGCTATTACAATTCACATTTAGCTAAGCTCTTTGAGAGTGCCTGCAGGCAGGCAGGCTAATGTTAGCTGAGTTTTAAATAGGTGAAGCATCTCATTCATGAGAATTACAAAGGCAATTAGTCCAGATCTGGGAAAGCATAATTATTCCTGTTTCACTAAGACAGGGAAAGAATAAGTGGATTCAGCAAAGCGTTTGTGGGCCATTTCTCATATTTCACAGCAACAAAGCCCCATTTGCCCCCATGTTTGGCAGGGAGCTGCACTGAGGCTGGGCTCTCTGAGGAGTGGGCCTGATGATGAGCTCAGGACTGTAGTTCCGTGGCACATGATGCTTTAGGCATGTGAAAGGCCCCGGATTCAGTTGAAACACAACTCCAACTCCACTTCACAAAGGACCTTGGGTAGAAGGGGTGGGGAAGGTGGCTGCCTGACCTTGGATTGCTGCTGTTGGCAGTGAGTCCACCTAGAGAGACATTCCTAGGCCAGACTGTTTCAGCGAGTCTGAAACAGCGTCATATGTCCACATATGTTTTCAAACGGCTGCCAAACAAATCCACTCTTTACCTGCTGGTATGCCTTAACGCTTCATGTATGAAGGAGGCCCTATAATAATATTAGAGCAGCGGTCCCCAACCTTTTTCACCCCAGGGACACAATTTTTTGGTTTTGTGGTACACAATTTTTCCACGGACCAGTGGGGGGAGGGAGGGTTGCTCAGAATTTCTAGCTAACCCAAAATCTGGGGGGGGGGGCACCAACGAATTTGAGAGATTATGGGCCCCCTCATTTTTTACCCCCATATACTCCAAATTTTGGGGGGTGTCAAAATCGCGTATTATTTATTTATTTCCCCCTAAACTGTCCCCCCCTAAACAGCGTGCGTACAAAGCCGCGGCGCTCCTTCCAGCTACACAGGACTTTTTCCCCATGCCAGGGGACCCAGAGGGTTGTCGGCTTACCTCTTCTGCTTGCAGACGTTTGCAGCACTGAATTTTCTCGGCTCTTTGCTGCCTGGCTGCTCCGGCCAGCATCTTTTTCTTTCTTCTCTTGTTGAAAAGAGGGAATCAACAGCTATTTGTGATGATCCTGCTAGTCAGTTTTGTTGGGTGACCCCAAGTGCTAGAAGCAGGAGAGAGGGGAGAAACACTCTCTCTCTCTCTCTTAAACAAAGGCTGTTCTTTTCTACAAGCATGACGAAGACATGTGTTGCCTCATCCTTAAAAGCCGCGGCGCTCCTTCGGGCTACACAGGACGGGAGAGGAGACTCTCCCCCGCCCGTCCTGTGTAGCCGGAAGGAGCGCCGCGATTAGTTTCAGCGTGCGGCTTCCGGCTACACAGGACGGGCGGGGGAGAGTCTCCTCTCCCGTCCTGTGTAGCCCAAAGGAGTGCTGCAGCTTGTTTCAGCGTGCGCCCGCTGAAACAAGCCGCGGCACTCCTTTGGGATACACAGGACGGGAGAGGAGTCCCCTCAGTTACGGCAGCGGCGGGGGCACCGCCAAATGCTTGTGGTCCTTTCCGTACTGGCCCACGGCCCGGTAATAGGCTGCGGCCCGGTGGTTGGGGACCCCTGTATTAGAGAATGACTGAGTCAATCTTTTAAAAAACTTCTGATTTCCTGCCTTTTGGCACATGATTGACTTTTCTTTCAACTTTTTATTTATGTAACAGATTTATAGCCTGCCTTTCTAGCATTTAGGACTCCAAAATGGCCGACAAACATGAGTGCTGTTCAGTCACAGCAGGGGCAGGATTCCACATATAGATCTTCCACATATAGATCTTCCACCCTGGAAGAAACCGACAGCTAGCTTGTGCCTGGTGCCTGCTCTGGAGGGTCACACCAGTGAGCTGAGGACTTCTGAGGCTGCCCTGCAGTGGCACCAGCAGCAGGACAAGGGAGAAGTTTCCCCAACGCACCCATCCTCAGATCAGCCTGAGAGCAAAGTGGAATGGATTGCAGCGTCCAGCTCAGGTGTGTGTGTGTGTGTGTGTGTGTGTGTGTGTGTGTGTGTGTGTGTGTGTGTGCGCGCGCGCGCGCGCCCCCGCGCATGCGCACGCTCCTGCTGCCCGCTCCTGCCCACTTGACAGCTGCCTTGCTGGCAGATCAAATTTTCACAGGAAGGGCTTGATGGAATTTCTCTTCTCCTTCGCTGATGTCAGTGTCAGTTTTGGCTGTCCCGTCATCACTGGCGTCGCTCGAGGTGGGGCGGAACGGTAAAGTTCCGCACTGTGCTAACCTCATTCAGTGCGGCGAAGGCAACGTGCAGAGAGTCCACTGTGTGTTGCCTTCGCCGCACTGATTGGCTCCAACGGCGAGGGGGCGGGGCCGCCTTGTGCCGGGGAGTAGACGGAGGTTAGCACAGAGCGGAATTTAACGTTCTGCCCCACCTCGAGCGACGCCAGTGCCCATCAGCAGCAGTGGGGCAGAGATCAAGCCCTCCCAGGAAGAACCCTTTCCCCAGGGTTGTACATTGTATATAATCCTGGCTTCGGTACATTGGTATTACGTATGTTTGTTGTTCAGACTGCAGTGTCTAGGTAATTAATCAGGTTAATGGATTAAAAATGTTATTAATCCATTGAAAAAGGTTCCATTGATTAATCTGGCAGCAGTTTTGAAGTTACCGGTAATTACTTTTCATACAAGTACATACTTGCAAAAAATATGGGTGGCAACAGGAGCCAACTTGGAAGAGGCATTCCTCCTCATCCATAGGAAGGGATGCCTCTTCTGAGAGAACACCTGCTGCAACATCATCTGAAGAGCAAGAGAGAATACATTTGTGAATGTAGTTCACAAAGTGGTTTACATAGTAAAATAAGTCAATAAATGGTTCCCTGTCCCCAAACGACTCACAATCTAAAAAAAGATGCAGAAGAGACACCAGCAACAGCCACTGGAGTCTCCTGCGCGTTGTTTTCACTGCTTTGACTGGTTCAGAAAGCGCGGGGGCGGGGCGCTTCGTTCCTCCGTGTAACGGAGGCTCGGATCACGGAGGAACTTAGAGCTCCGGCCCCCCCTGCAGTGACGCCAGTGGTGAAGAGGGACAGTCGCTCTCCTCCTGCTAGCAGCCCAATCCTGCCTAGGGCTGCTGCAGCGTGCAAAAGCATGCTGCGCCAGATCCTACGCAGGATCGGGCTAGCGCTGGCGGAGCTGGGGCACACCTCGGGAGAAAGAGACGTTTGGGCCTCCTTGGATGTGCACCAGCAAAATGGCTGTTGCAAATTCTAGGTGCTGGTGTAAGGCTGGCCAGGCCTGAGACGTGTGATAGGAATTGGTAGAGCGCACCGCCAATAATCCCTCCCCCGTCCCTTGTCCAGCTGGCCAATCACTCCCTCTTCTGCCAGCCTGATCTTGTGGATAGCTTAATGAAAACATTGAGCCAGTGTGTGGCAGCAGTGAAGAAGGCACATTCCTGGGTTGTTAGGGAAGGGGTTGAGAATAACACTGCTAATATTATATTGCCCCTATATAAATCTATGATGTGACTATATTTGGAATACTGTATCCAGTTCTTGTTACCATGCCTCAAGAAGAATATTGTCGAGCTGGAAAAGGTGCAAAGAGGGCAACTAAAATGTTCAGAGGGCTGGAACACCTTCCTTATAAGTAGGCTTACCAGATCTCCAACCGGGACAGAGTGCTAGACCTTTAGGAGAAGGAATGTGGGCAGGTGTAGCTTGTTAAACCTTAGAGCACAATCCTAGGCATGTCTACTCAGAAGCAAGCCCCATTGTGTTCAGGTAAGCCTACTTATAAGGTAAGATTATAGCATTTGGTGTTTTTTAGCTTTGGGAAAAGGCAATTAAAGAGGGACATGATTGACAGCCAAATCCTGTGTAAGGACCGCCCACCGGATCCTTACACAGGATTTGGGTGTCCGGACATGTGGGGGGCCAGAGGTCTACTCGGAGTGTAAACTGGGTTTAAACGGGGGCCCGGCCCTATCGGCCTCCTCGGATTTCCGCCAGCTATCGGAGGAGACCATGTAATGGCCGAGCCGGCCCGACGGGGACGGGGATATGGCTGACACCCAATGGCCCCCCTCCCTCGCCGCCCGGACCGCCCATGCGGCCAGCAACGGAGACTTACCTTCCATCACCAGCCGCATGGACATTCTGGTGCCGGAGTGAGGGAGGCTGGCACAAGGTACATTGGTATTACGTATGTTTGTTGTTCAGACTGCAGTGTCTAGGTAATTAAAGGGCCGGCCTCCCTTGCTCTAAAGTAAGCGCAAATGTGCCTTATGCGCCGGAAACCTACAGTGGATCTCGCCGTGGTACTTATAAACTAATGCATATTGTAGAGACAGAAATAAGTTTCTCTCACACACAATACTAGAATCAGGATTATCCATCAAAATGGATGGGCAGATGATTTAGGACAAACAAAGTACTTCACACAGAGCATAATTAGCTGTGGAATTTGTTGCCACAGGATGTACTAGTGGCCATTAGCTTGAATGGCTTTAAAAGGTGATTGGACAAATTCATGGAGATCATTAGGACTATCAATGGCAGCCAGTCATGATGGCTATATGGGCCACCTCCAGTTTCAGTGGCCGTATGCCTCTGAATCCCAGTTGCAGGGGAGCAATAGCGGGAGAGAAATGTGCCTTTCTCTCCTATTTTGGGGCTTCCCAGAGGCATCTGGTGAGAAACAGGATGCTGGGGTAGGTGGGCCTTTGGCCTGTTCCAGCAGGGCTTTTCGTATGTTCTTATGTAATATAGTTGGCCTTCGCTATCCGCGGGGGATTCGTTCTGGATTCCCCATGGATAGTGAAGATCCGTGGATATCGGGGTCCACGCTAAAAACCCTGTTAAAAGGGAGGAAAGCCCCCAAATTGCCGTTTGTACTTTTAAATAGCCAAATTGCACCATTTTTAAGCCTCCACCAGGGCTTCTGCAAGCTTAACGACCCACTTCCAAGTCGTGTGAAGGCAATTCCCTCCTCCCAGCCTTGCCCCAGGGTGCATTCTGGGACAAGGCTGGGAGGAGGGAAGAGCCTTCGTGCAACCTGGAAGTGGGCAGTTAAGCTTGCAGAAGCCCCGTGAAGGCTTGAAAATGGTATGATATGGCTATTTAAAGGTACAAACAGCAATTTTGGGGTGGGGTTCCCCCCTTTTAACATAGTTGTTAGCGTGGACCCTGAGGACCCGGGACCCTCATTAAATCAAATCCGTGGATCCCGAATCCGCGGATAGAAAGGGTCCACTGTACATTTTATCCAAGGTCTTTTCTTCCATTTTCTAAATGAAAAACCTGAATTTTCCACCTCCCTTTCCAACTCTTTGGGACAAACATACTGCAGTGGACATAGAGTGGAATATGTGCATTAAGGATGCCTTTAGATTCCTTCCTTCGGATTCTTTTACTTTCCCTGGAGTCCCTTTAGACCAGCATCTGTTTTCAACAGTGACCACTAGTATGCCTGTTACAATGTGTTGTGTTAATGATCAACAATGTGTGATTTTAATTATGTAAACACATCTAGAGGCCTGGATGCATAATTAGAAACCTAATTAAGTAACAAACAAACAAAACATTACAAAAATGGCACAGTAACAAACATACTAATAAATCATGTTCTATACTAACTTTATTCCATTCTGGCAGGTGTATTAATGCATAGGGACAGATTCAGGTTACAGAACAAGGCCTTTCTTGGAGCCCTCTGGCGCTTCAATGTTGAAGAAATTCAGCTTTTTAAAAAATACAAAGTATGATTAATCCTCTATGGTTTCAAAGATAAACTTGCATAGATAATAACAGAAGCTTGTGATATGGATCATACAGCTGAACTAATCGACTACCTCATCACACGTAATAGACCAATAAGGAAGGCACAAAGGAACTTGGCAGAAATCAAAAGATTTACGACTTTGTCTATGATAGTCTTCCATCTTGCAGTTGGTACAGTATATTCTAATCTATGCTGTTCTTTGCATGTTTGCCATCCATTTCTGCAGAGTGCACTGCAAGGAAGTACAGTATTTACAAATAAGCAACCCAGCAGGGCATGTTAAGCCACAGGGGGACATGCTGTTGTAGTGGTGGAAGAAATTTCCCTATCTGCTGCTTACTCACTCCAGCCTGTTGTTAGACATGGCAAGCTGGAGAACTGTTAATGGATCTACTAATGAGTGAGGGGCTTCAAACAGCAAGCTTCTAAAAGTGAATAAAAATAGAAGAAGATCCCTGCTGGATCAGTATGAATAGTTCAGCATTGTGTTTGCAATAGCAGCCAGCCAGATGCTTCTAGAAGTTCATAAGCAGTGCAAAAAAGTGGTGATGTCCTCCCCTTCAGCTCCTGTTTCTGGAATTCAGAGGTATATTGCCTCTGTCCCTGGAAGATCTATTTAGTTATCAAGCCCACTTGAGTCACTACAAAAAATCAGTCTAAAAAAATCACATGATCACAGCTGGTGAACTGGCAGCCATTTTTTTCAAGGGCAGAGGAACACTCCATCGGCCATTTTTTTCAAGGGCAAAACTCCGTCAGCCATTTTTTTCAAAAAAAAAAAAAAAAACCCAAACCTCAAAACCGATTTTAACGTTAGCGGTGGCCAAACGGAGGTCCGGGACAAATCCGGGAATGACCTCCGAATTACGGGACTGTCCCGGATTTTCCAGGATGAATGGTAAGCCTAGTTAATGGCCACTGGTAGACCTATCCTAATCCTTTTTTTTTTTTTGGTCATCTCTTTAGGTCATCCTGCCTTCTAGACTACTGACCATTGTCACATGTTGTGGCAGTGAATTCCATAAATGCACTGTTTGCTTGTCTGAATCATTCCTTTTTGCTTGTCTGAATCTAGTGCCAACCGGTTTCATTGAATGGCCCCATGTTCTAATATTTTGTGTCAGACATTTCTTCTTGTGTTCCATCTCCAATAGTCAAGCAAAGAATTACCTATTAAAAAAAAAACCTTAAGGACAGGATTTTATAATAGGCCTGTACACTACAGCTCAATATGGCTGAATTAATGTTTCTCCTTTTTCAAAAATTCCGGTGGTGTCCATTTCCCTTTGTTGATCTCATAAATAGGCTTCTGAACTTTTTTACTGAGTAACATGAAAGGCTCGCAGGCTCCAATAACTCTCTAGGTGTTTTGGCTTATGCTAAAAGGATCTGCTGCTTTCGCAGTGTATGGAAAGTTGACAGGAACTGTTCTTTCTCCCCGTCCAATTAAGGCAGTTAATTAAATCTTCCTTGCTTATTTCTAGCCTGTGCTTCTTCATGATTGAAGTGCAGTTGGAAGCTCTCCCCCCCCCCCACTAAATATAGTAGATCCACAGTAAACATCATATTAAAATCTAGTCTCGTGCCAGTTGTCTGTAGCTCTCTGTATTTTCAAGAGCTAGTAACTTTTGTACCAGGAATTTCCTGTGCTGATGCAACTTTATTTAGATACCTTGTGATTATTTTCCCACTTGCTTCCTCTCGCACACTGAGTTGAGTTACGTACTCTGGAGATTTCCTTGCTTCTTGTCCAGTGATGACTCTTCAAGTTGGAGCCCAGTTACCATGCAGGCATGTTCTTACTGGGCTGGCTCTTTCCCATGTTCACGTTGTGGTGGTGTGGGTCCCGGGCGCATGTATGTGAGTGCTTGAATAGATGTAGGCCTATTATGTTGTTCTTATTTAACCACGTGTCTGTTAGACAATAAGGCCAGCGGGTGGCGCAGTGGGTTAAACCGCTGAACCATGAGCTGTCGATCGAAAGGTCGGCAGTTCGAATCCGCGACAGGGTGAGCTCTCGTTGCTTGGCCAGCTCCTGCCAACCTAGCAGTTCCAAAGCATGTTAATTTGAGTAGATAAATAGGTACCGCTTGCCTATTTAAGGTAAACAGGGCTCCGTGTTCTAGCCGCATGCTACGCGCTGCGGCAAGGAGAGTCTGGCTCTTCGGCTTTGAAATGGGGATGAGCACCACACCCTAGAGTCGGACATGACTGGACTTACTTTATTTCTTCAATTCTAAGACGCATGTTTTTTCCCAATTAAGCATTTCAAAAAATGGGGTGCGTCTTAGAATCGAAGGTCTCCAAAAAGCACCCCAAAATGCTATCTTCTTACTTACTGGGACTTGGGGAGCTTTAGGTAATTCGTGAAAACTAGAAATGCCCCCAAATCACTGTTTTTCGCCGAACTGAAGATCAGGGAGGCCTGCAGAGGGTTGCGCAGGCCTCCCTGAAGCTCCCCCAAGCCCAGGTAATGAAGGAAATGGCACTTTCTGGCGGGGCCAGAAATGCTATGCAAAGGCAGTGCACTCAGTCATCCTCAGCTGCAGGAGACATGCTGGGGAGAGTTGGTGCTGAACGGGTAGATTCAATGAAGATTCAATCTTACAATCGATGGATTTTTTTTCCCCTGGTGGTACTGAAAGTAAAGGTGCGCCTTAGAATTGATGGCGCCTTAGACTCGACGAAATACGGTAATTGTCAGGGGTCACCTTTACCTTTTTTTACTGTTAGACAATAACTGCAGAAACGACCGTAAGCTTGTCTCGTAAAGTGTGAAGCTGCCTAGCTTCATCATATCAAACTTTGGCCTCGCTTTGAGCCAGGGTGCAAGTGGGAGAGGGGTTTCAGTTGCAGAGCAGGCAGAGCGTGTCAAGGGAGGTGGGAGTCAAGCTCCGGGTTGGGTAGAGAGCCAGCAGAAGGGCCGGAGGCAGAAAGTGTGGTCGGTGCCAGATTGCGAGGGCCAAAGGGGGCGTGGCAGGGAAGAGCGGTCTGTGTGGCTACTCCAGAGCATGATGACGCTCAGACTGAGGTCCCTCCCCTGGCCTTGGCTGCAGCAAGTGTTGTGTAGATGTAGAACCAGCCTGGCCCCTATTGGCTCCACGGGACGGACGAGACGGAAGAGGAGTAGTACCGGCTCTGGTCATTAGAGGGAGCGGCAGTGCAGCTCAGCAGATGTCAGACCAGCAGCTTGGTGGCTCAGGGAGCAGGGCACCTAACCCCTGCTGCCAGGAGTCCCCATTCAAGACTCCTAGTGCTTTATACCTTGGGTCTCATTTATTTCCATACAAAGGCCAATGAGGGGGAGCAATCTGACGGGTTCTTCCTTCCCAGGTTTGGGAATATGGTTCCATAACTACAGCATATTATGGAGGGAGGGGCTGTAATTTAGCGTTAAAGCCCATGGCCTGCATGCAGAAGGTCGCAGCTTCAATTGCTGGCCTGTCTAGGTAGGACTGAGAAAGGTCTTTGCTTGAAACCCTGGAGAGACAACACCCCGCCCCCATTCAAGCCATATTTTTTCCTTCTAAAAAAAAAGTAGCTAAGGGGCTAGTCTGGAACAAAATGCAAGGGCACGCACCCCACCCCCTGAAATTCGAGCCCTGCTACCCGTGTGCACAGTCTATGCAGGACCCTGGCGTCACACCACTGCACTTTCATGCAAGAATTCAGCTCTAAATCTTGCTTGTTTCAGCATTTTCTCCATGTTTGGCCAGTAGTTCTGTTTGTTCCTGAGGTCACGATCAGTTCAGCAGGCTCACAAGCTGGTTGAGGCTGACGGAAATCACACGCAGTTCATTGTTGTGGGAGGTTGTGGGAAACGAAGCTAAACAAGACAACAAGGGATTTTGCAGCTGTCAAACTCAAGACACTTTTAAGAGCTATAATGGGTGACAAATCGGTAGTAGGTGAAAGGAGGGGGAACGCAATCATGTGTGTGAAACACTTTGAACACTCTAAAGTGCAATATAGATGCTCAGCATCATCATTTTAGTGATTGCTACGACTTATGCTTTCAATCATGATGAATACATGACGCATTTATTCTGTGTTTGTTAGCTTCAGTTTTCTGCAGAATCAGAAAAGGAAGCTTGCTTGGGAGCATTCAGATATGTAGACCAGAGATGGGCCACATCTGGTCCACGGGGAGCCATTTTATCTGGCCCCCACGACGAATCCTTCACAACTTTGACCAAGGTATGGTCCAGTGGCGTCGCTAGCCCAAAATTTACTAAGGGCCCACCCTCAACTTTTCGTCCCCCTCCCTTTGGTTCTTTGGTATACTTCCTGGCGCCACCGAAGGCGGCGCCCGGCGATGGGAGGGCGCATTTTTCACATTTTATTTATTTATTTCCCCCCCCTATGGGCGAAATTTCCCCCCTCGCCTGCTCTACGGGCGCTCGCTGCTCCTCCAGAGGAGCGAGGTCTCAACCCTCCAACTCTCAGCCGGAATGGAGAGCTGCATCCCCTCCTCCTTCTCCCCGATTCCTCCCACGCAACACCCAATGATGCAATGTGTGCACCCGATGATGCACGGACTCACTCTGCGGCTTCTATGGGGATGATCTTCTCTCCCTACCCCTGCAACAAGTAGTGGCCAACTCGGACCGCGGCTCTGATGCTGGGCGCCCACGCGTCGCCTCTCGACGACGACGCTCTCGGACTGAGGAAGGAGCATTCTCCTACTGCTCCTTTGCTGTTACTTGAATCATCCCAGTTGCAGAAAGCAGGCTGCGGGCGGGCGGGCGCTCCAGGCTGCTTTCGAGTCTGAGAGCGTCGTCGTCTAGAGGCGACGCGCGCGCGCCCAGCGTCAGAGCCGCGATCCGAGTTGGCCACTACTCGCTGCAGGGGGAGGGAGAGAAGATCGGCCCCATAGAAGCCGTAGAGTGAGTCCGTGCATCATCGGGTGCACACGTTGCACCATCGGGTGTTGCGTGGGAGGAATTGGGGAGAAGGAGGAGGATGCAGCTCCCCGGCCGTTCCGGCTGAGAGTTGGAGAGTTGAGACCTCGCTCCTCTGGAGGAGCGAGCGCCTGTTGGCGCCCCCCGGAACCAGCGCGCCCAGTTGGCGCCTGGGGCCCTGGGACATAGTGCCCCCCATGTTACTACACTTCTGGTATGGTCAAAGGTGCGTGCACCAAGGTAGAGACAGTGAATGCTTGAATGCCACATCTCTTTAAGAGGTGTGCGTTAACAATGCCTGAGCGGTATGTAGGGGATGTATGCATGCACAAGCGTATGTATGCACACGCATACCTGGGTTCATCTGAAAAGTGTTCAGGAGTGAACAAGTGAACACACAGAAATCCTTGTGGATTTACAAACAATCATGCAATTGCTTGCACAGCAGCCACTGCCTCTACTTTGGGGCTGGGGGAAGGTGACGGAGGCAACTTCAGGCACCAGTGGAGCATCTTTTTCACACTGGAGACTGAATTGAGGCTACAATTCCCAGACAATGACATGTGCCCAGCATGGCGAAGACTTCTGTACTTGAACTTCCCTCTTCCATATGATAGGCCAGGTATTTTTGTGGGGGGAGAGAGAGTATTATCTGATCTGGCCCCTCGTTTTTACAGAAGAAACAATGAAGAGACCTGGGTAGGGGTTCTCCAGGTGATCTCCAAAGGTGCCCTTAATCATGCAAACTGAGATGGGGCAGGGCTAGCCTTGCTAATGGGAGGATCATGCTGGCTGTCTTTTAAGGACAGGATAATGACAAGTATTTTACATAGTGCATCATTAATTTATGGAGCTCTCCAGTGGCGTAGTTTGCTTGAGGCAGCTGGTGCGGTCTGCACTAGGCAGCAGCCCCAGGGGGGCGCTTGCCGGGGGCCGCTGCCGCTTGCCGCCACTCACAGAATGAGGGTGGTGCAAGGAAGACGCTCTGTGCAGTAACTAAGATTGGCTGGCCAAAAGGCTAAAGGGGCAGCTGCTACAAAGCCTCCGAAAACACTAAGAGGCATGCGGGCTGGCCGAAAGACTAAAGGGGCAGTCGCCACTGTGCGCCTTACCGGAAGTAATTTGGTGGTGATGTCACCACCGATTACTTCTGGGTCTTCCAGCACTTAGGGGGCTCCATATGGAGTCACTACCCCAGGCAGCTGAAGAGCTTGCTACACCCCTGGTGCTCTCTGCCACTAGAAATGGCTGATGGCTACTTGTTTAAATGACTTAAAAATAGTATTAGACACATTTTTGGACAAGAGGCAGGGCTGGCATTAGGGTTGACCAGTTGGCCACGTGAGCCCTCAACCAATGGTAATGCCCAATGCACCATCAGGGTGCCTTGGGCACTGCCACTCGAACTGTTGAGTTGCAGGGTTTTGCCCCAGGAGCCCAAGCAACCTGGCACCATCTTGAGAAGAGGTCTCGCAGTCCGATAGATACATGGAACCTCTATATTTGAGTGCCAAGTGCAGGGAGCAAACAGTTGGGGCTGTTGTCTTTTGTGCCTTGCTTAAGAGCTTCATGGGGGCATATAATTGGCCTCTGTTGAAAACTATCTGCTGGCATAGCTGGAATTTTGGCTTGATCCTGCCCATCTTATCTTCTTTGATGGATGGTCTAGCTCCAGCCAAGACTGCTCTTCTCAGGATGGTTGCATGCCCTTTTGACCTTCATGTCGGAAACTGGGGCTAAGCGAAAATGATTGCAGTATCTTGTTTACAGCGGGAGCTAGCCTGCTGTCAGGAAAGATGCTTCCCCTTGAGTCAAGGCAAGACATATCCTAGAAAACATGGATAGATTGGGAAGGAAACCCTGGAGAGCAGTAAAAGGGTCACGTAGGGGTCAGGGGAGAAAATATAAGAAGCTCAGTGGGTGACGGGTTGGCCTGTGCAATTCGTGACTGACCAAGCCAGAAAATGGACCACCGGCTACGTCCTGTGGCTTCCCAGGTGCTTGCTAGCCTTTCTGGCAATGCTGCTGCTGCTGTAAATACAGGGAGGGACTGGAGGGCGCTTGCAAGCATTTGGCAGGCTCCTGTACATGGCCGGAAGGGCGGTTTGGTTTCATGGGTCACAGATTGGACAGGAAGTGGCAGGTAGACCGAAGCATCACAGAAAACCACTAAGACGCCAATAGTTATGCCAGAAGTGCAGAAAAAGGGAACTTTAGACTATCTGCACTGCATCAGAATGAATCAAAGCCCCAAAGCAGACCATTTGGTACTGGAAATATGCCATATGGAAATGAAATCTGGAGAAAATGGAAACTCTTGCAGGTACTGATGTGGCATTCAGGAATATACAAACATGTGCTGAAGCCTTACACTCTGGGAGGATGCAAGATATCTCAGTGGAGCACCGAGACATGCAAGATGGTATAGTTCGCCTCACCCTGCATTGTTTTAGACAGAAATGAAAGAAATTAGTTTAAGAGGGTAAGTGGCATTCAGAGTAGAGGTAGAAGAAAAACAAATTCTTTTTTTGATAAAATAATTAGGTACTTTTAAGTGTCATCGCCCACTTTCTTGAAATATACCCTGCTTCAGAAAACATAAACATTTTTGCTTACCTCCATGTAAGCCTACAGGCCCCCTATGAGTCTCCTCAAACATATGCCAGCCCAGGGGCGTCAAACTCATTTTTTTACTGCAGGCCAAAATGCATTCATGGCACCTGCTGAGGGCCGGAAGTGATGTCATTAAGCAGGTGATGACCAGAAATAAGTGGTTTTTTTCTCACTTAGGAACTCATTAGCTGCAAATGACAGAAGAGAAAATATACAAATCTTGATCATATTTTCAAGATATGGGAGAGCCCAATTGTCACATGGACCGCCCTTTCAGCAGTACCGCTTCTGTCGAGGTGTTACTTCGCAGCTCAGCAGCTGAGAGCTGCTCTGTAAGGTGATGTCTTGACAGAAGTAGCACTGCTGAAAAGGGGGCCTGTGTGATAATTGGGCTCTCCCAGTGCCTCAGCAGATTCTCCCTTTCTCACGCCACTCGGTATGCCTCTTCCTCCATAACTTTCCTCGTCTTCTGAAGCCTTCTCCCATCTCTCCCTCCCAGCTCTTTGGCAGAAGTGGCGCTGCTGAAAGGGTGGTGCTGGTATCACGTGGGCTGCCCTTTCAGCAATGACACTTCAGCAGAAGTGGTGCTGCTGAAAGGATGGCCCTCATGATAATTGGGCTCTCCCAGTGCCCTGTTTCAGCAATGCTGCTCCTGCCGTTGCGTCACTTCTCAACTCAGCAGCTGATGGTGGTGCTGAGGGAGCTCAGTTATCACGAGAGCCAGATAAAGAGCTTTCGTGGGCCATATGTTTGAAACCCCTGAGCCAACTGTTTTGGTGGAGAGGTTTTTAAAAGAGGGGATAAGATCCAGCGTGCATGGATCTACCCCTTCCTTCCCTAGTTCCTCCCCCACACGCCCCATTACTCCCCCTTCCCACCCGCAAACCGCGCCCCCCATACTGGCCTGCACCCAAACAGGTCTCCGGCCACAGCAGCAGGCTGCTGATGCTGCCGCAGTGCCGCCACTTTGTGATAGCAACTTGAAAATGGCCGTTGGCGGTGCACTCCGCACGTCGTCAGTAACTGATTTACGGCAGTGGGACAGTGTCCCACTGCTGTCAATCGGATGTTAGGATTGGACCATAAGACTGTAGTCTTACATGTACTTACTACGGCATAAGCCTAATTGAATCCAGTGGAACAAACTTCTGAGTAAACCTGCATAGGATTGCATTGCACAAACATTGAATGTCTCTTGTATAACATAGCACATACGTTTCTACTGTTTGCTAAATGTATGACATTAAAAAAAAACATAGCTGCCATAAGTTTATTCAAACAACAATTAAAAGTATACCTCGTGTTAGAGAGCTGAAAACTGCAAAGTATCTCTTATTTGTACATTGGGGAAAAAAAGTACAAAAAGTTAGAAACCGTCAATATTGTAGTAAACAAAGGAAGGTGTTGTTATCTGGGCATGGAGAGAGCATACAGACCTCAGCGTTATCATGCAGAAATAAAAGTACTGAGTACGTGAAAAGGAAAAGCTCAGAAAATAAACATTCCCATCATGTAATTGAGTAGCAGATAAACTTCAGAATAGTATTACACTTTTCAACAAGGTATCATTGTCACACCCATTAAGGCTGCAATGCTATGCATATTTATTTGGGAGGGAACCCTATTGAGCGTAATGGGAGTTGCTTCTAAGTAAACATGCATAGGAGCACAGTCTAAGTGTCTACAGTCGCTGGAGACTAGAGAAATCAGTTACCCTGAGCTCATATTTATTTTATTTATATCTTGCTTCAACTCAAATTTATTTCCAGTGCCCAAAATCAACCCAAGATCCATAGCTTCTGATTCTGAATCACAGCCAGGGCTCGAAATCACAGGGAGGAACTCTGCCTGTATGCAGTATCTGTAGACCTGCACTGAATGTGACGATGCCCAGGGGGTGTGGCCAGAGAGCATGTCAACTCAGGGGTGTGGCTACCTGTTACGCTCCCATTCCCCCCCCCCCCCCCCGGAACACATTAGAGATCCTGGGCAACGTCTACATAGTGCTATGATTTTTACTTCATCCCTTTTTTAAAAGTATATCTCAAACACAGCAGAGCTTATGACTGATGTGTGGAAATAAAACATGAATGAGGAGGAGGAGGAAGAAGAAGATGTTTTGTTTATTCGGCATGCTCATGTGAGAGCGTGTGTGTGCCTGTTGCTGTGAACTGTTGTGTTCAGTTAACAATTCATTCATTGCGGTTGCTGTCTGGGCAACTTTCATTATCAGAACAAACCAAACCTCTGAGTTGCTTTCCAGAGATTTGATGTGATATGAATGACACATGCAAACAAGGCAGAAATGGCACTAATTTGATTAGGGAGTTGCATAGGTAGCATCTAAAAATGTTTCCTGTTTACACACAATAGTATCATTTGGTGGGAGGTGGAAGTTCTTATCTGCTGAATATTCACGTAATAAAGTGCCTTCTAGTCAGTGATGAATGTAGATGTAATGTTTTGCTCACAATGCAGAACTTGTTTCCAGTCCTCCAGATCTGTCTGTTCCTGATGGCTCTTGCTACTCTTTTTTTTTTTTAATCCTACTCTTTTGTGGAAAAAAAAATACACTGCTATTACTCAGCTGGGTTATTGCCACATACAGTCCTACTGTTTTAGGTTTTACACATGCCCAGTGGTGACTGAGGTTAGATTTACAGCGCAATCCTATCCAACTTACACCACCAGTGTAACCAGGGCAGGGTGGGAGGCTTTGGAGGGGAGGGGAGATTTAAATCACCTTTGAATCCCCCTTTGAATGGGATTTGAATCCTCTTTCCATTCTGGGGCCTCCCGCTTTTGCTGCACCGCTGGTTACACCGGTGGTGTAAGTTGGATAGGATTGCGCTGTCAGTAGTGGTTTATTGCTCTTTCCTTGGGCAAGATTGAAAGAGATCAGGTGGGTCCAGAGGTCTCAGTGCCCACGTGGTCCTGATTGGCAGTTCTGCTATGGAATTCAATGTGGTCGTCACTCAGGCAGCCAGTGCAATCAGTCAGATCGGACTTGCACCACAGAGATGTGAACACAATGACTGTCCTGTCTTCACTTGTAGGCCATCATGATTCATGGTGACTTTCAACGTTTCAGTTCAGTACCAGAAGTTCAGTCTATGAGGCACTTGAGTTGATTTCACAACAGAGTAGAACATGGCTGTGCTTGGCTTTCTTGGGCAGTAATATTTGGGCAGAGAATGTCCTTTTTGGAATAAATTATCCTCCATAGTTGCTTGCACAGTATAAGGCATTCAGAGATATTATACTTTCCCTCCACAAGGAGAAGAAAATGCAAAATGGGACAGTGACATTTGAATGCCCCCTGAGAGTAGTTATGAGTTATGACTATGAGCTAGTTCAAAAGTTCTTTTTTTCTTTTTGGTGTGATTACCAACAAAAAAAT
This sequence comes from Plestiodon gilberti rubricaudatus, assembly GCA_026170595.1. Taxonomy (NCBI): domain Eukaryota; kingdom Metazoa; phylum Chordata; class Lepidosauria; order Squamata; family Scincidae; genus Plestiodon; species Plestiodon gilberti. The sequence continues at coordinate 16,007,598 of JANXHW010000002.1, read as the reverse complement.
CTCTGCATGATTGGAGAGCCACACAGCTGTCAGACTGTTTGCATGCTCTTCCCATGTGGGTCTGCCACATCATGTGGCAGTTAACCATGCCAGTGCCACTGTGGCTACCATTTGAGATGTGACTAAAGTTCTTTCAACTTAAATCACATAGACCTACATGTGAAGAGCAGTCAAACTTTCTGTCAGCTGTGATTTTCAGTGGTAACGAAGCTAAGAAAAGAATGTTTGAATCAGGTCTGAGTGAACAACATTGAAGAATTTCATTGCTCAAATAAATAGGGGAATAAACTACCACTGCTTGAAAGGCTAGTATAAATAAACCTTCAGTATTGTGATTTTATTCTCTCTCAGCTGTCTCTTAAAACCTTGAAAAGACTTACAGCGCAATCCGACTTAACTTTTGTGCCGGTTTAACCAGCAGCGCAGCGAGAACAGGAGGCCCCAGAATGGAAAAGGGATTCAAATCCCCTCCAAAAGAAGAATTCAAAGGGGATTTGAATCCCTTTTCCGTTCTGGGGTCTCCCATTCTTGCTGCGCTGCTGGTTAAACCAGCACAAAAGTTAAGTCGGATTGTGCTGTCAATTCTTTTGTATGGATGCTGCTCATGGGATTGCCCTCATTCTTCATGATCTTCTTTGGACTTTCCAGTCACGTCACGTGACTCACGTGAAATAATTTAAGAGATGGTATGAATCAAAATTGTATTCCATTTTTCAAGGTGGCTGAAACCATCACCACCAAAGCTGGCCTTCCTCTGGGCAGACCTAGATGATGTGTTGGGACAGCATGTTGTCAGATAGCTTATTCCCCAGCTGGAGAGAAATGTGCCATCTCAGAGACCCTTTCAGAGACCCATGCGTTTGCTGCTCAGAAGAGAGGGAGGGAAAGAAGCAGTGTGGAGGGTGCAGGTTGTTTCCAGAGTGGATAAAAAGGCTACAGTTTCTTGGACATTCAAGTCTTGTAACACTCTAGTTCTCTTAGGGCTGGTTTTCATTAATGTGTTGAATTTGTGCCTAAGCTGTCCCCCGTTCAACTGAATGCTCCTCCATATGGTTTAAAAACAAACCAGGATTTCCTGTGCAAACTGAAGAAGTGGAGGAGAGAGTGCGCAGTCTTAGTAGGCTTTGGGTTGTTTTTTGCAACTCAACAGACTGTACAGTATTTATGTTTGTCTGAATTGGCCCTTAGACGTATTTGAGGAATGGAAGAGCACCTGTCACCCTACCTCCAGTTTGAAGTAGTACAGTCTAAATGCAGTCTAAAAGTACAGTCCTCACAGCGCAATCCTATGTGTGTCTACTCAGAGAAGTGAGTCCCATTGTGTTCAGTGGGAGCTACTCTCAGGAAGGTGTGGATAGGATTGCAGCCTTAGTGGTCCACAGGTGTTTATGTTCTCTCCTCTTCCCAATTGTTCCCAACTCTGCATTCCTTTCTTTTCTTTTTGTAACCATCTGCTGTGTTCGTGCCAAATAATAGTTGGAAACAAATGCCTCATCTTGCAGGCCAGCCAAAGCAATAGATAAACTCTCATACAAACGCCATTTAGCTGGAAGCATTCCTCAGTGCAAACTGCTCCGAGAGGTTTGGGTGGGGCCTGCTTGTGCCACAGAAGGTGAAACAGAAAAGGGAGGAGGAGGAGGAGGACGAAGAGGCGGCATCAGACGACTTGTGGCACGTTTGCAACATGGTTCATCAGCCAGAAGCACGGGGCAGGTCTCCGGAGCGTGTGGACTTTTTCCTCGCAGTAAGTAAACTTGTAAAGAGCAGGTGGGCTGATGAGACTAAATGAAGAGAAGTGCTGCTTTTCACGCTGTGAGAGTTGACAGGGCAGGATTTTCCGGCAGGAAAGAAGCGGCAGGGAAGGGCAGCCCTGGTGGAGTTCTCAGTTTTGTTGCAACTTGTCAACCATTCCAATGGCTTCGCAGAATACTGTGCAAACTCCCCCCTCCCCGCTCCTCCCCCTAACTGAGGTTTTAATTTATAGAGTTTGAAATGATGTTTTGTGCATTAAGAAGAGATTTCACTTCCAGTAAAATTAATTTGGAAAGCCATTGACTCATCAGTCCTGAAATAGCTTATTTACTAGTGGTGTGTGTGTGTGCGGGGGGTGGGGTATGTATGGATATGTGTGTGTGAGATATTCGCGCTTCTTTGCTTCTCCAACTCATAGCTTACCTTTTCTTTCTTATTGTGGCATTGAAAGAAGCACTCTGGATGAGCCAAGGCTGGAAATGTATAGTTAATTCAGGATGGCTTTAATTTGTATTTTACACACTGTAGACAAATTGTAGCCATCTAGCATGTTGTCAGAGTACTGTATGCAAACCTACTACGTACTGTATTTTGACAGGCACAGATAGTTGGCAGGGGGACAATGCTGGAGATCAGATGCGATTCATTGGCTACAACCAAGTCTTATTATGGTCTGTAACTGTAACACTGAAACTGTGCAACAAAATTTGAAGTACGGTAAACCCTGTAGCTGAAGCAACTTTGCAACTGAACAAACTGTGTATGGCTAGCATTGTTCATGGCTGTGAAGGGAAGGCCTGGGAATGGACGGATGGTTCCTAGCAAACTTTTGTGTATGTATGTCTGTTTAACGTACGTCATCATGTTTAGTAATAATTTGCTTGCCTGCTTTTGCCAATTGAGCCAAATTGGGGTGGTGGTGGTGTATAAATGTCCTGTCCTGCAAAGATTTTTCTTCTTAAATTATTCTTTTTCTGCATACATCTATGTCAGAATCTACCAGCATATGTGTCACATTTTGCAACGCAAGTCCAGAGAATGAGAGTGCCTCTCTCTTGCGTGCTGTATTACAAAATACAGCTCCTCCTCTCCCCTGTCGTCACTTTGGGCTGAGCTATGGAGCAAGCACCAATGCGGTGCAGGAAACACACAAGGACTGCAGGTTTGATTTTGAACCTTGGCCAGGGGGCCTGTGAGCCCTCCTATTCCTGTCAGAAGTTGCCATCAGTGCTATATTGCATTAAAAACACACACCATTATTCCATACCCTTCTCATTTTTTCCATGCATTAATTCTAGTCTTCAAATTCAAAATGTAAGGATCTTAGACTGCAATCCTAAATGCATTTGCTAAGGGAACAAGACCCATTGAACCCCATGAGACATGCTTCTGAATACAAATGCATTGGATGGGGCTTCAAGTTTCCCTTTTCTTAAGACTGCTTTCCTAAGTACACTTTGGGTGGGACTTCCATTCCAAATAAACACTATAAAGAGGGTGACCCCTTACAAAAAGCAAGCTAAGCCAAGAAACAACACTTTTTTTAGTGACACCACTGCAGACAGCTGGATTTGCCTTTGTTTGGTTGAATCGCTAAACTAACCACAGTGAATTCCCAAAAGTTTTGGGGTTTAGTTGCTTTCAGCATAGTTTTCAAGGTGGAGCTCGTCTGAGGATTTGTTTTAAAGGGGGGAACGTTGATTTATGAAGCAGCTTTAATTCTCTCTGTCATATTCGAATCTCTTTCTTCCTCGGAGGAGCTTGTTGTTCCTCCATTTTATCCTTGCCACAGCACAACCCTGACTTGCCCAAGGCCTGAGGTCTCTCTGATCCCACGTCCAGCCCTCTATCCTACACAATACAAATGATTTAATTATTGCATAAAGACATCTAAGGAAAAATGTGTATGATCAAAATCTGTGCTAATGCAATAGCTCTTTGCAAAAATGCAACTTCAATGGCTGTTTCAAATTAGCATTTGTCCCAGCTAAGTTAATTATTAAAAGGCTGCCAAACTCCCTAGAGATGAACATGTGAAAGGGGTAAGGCTTCTGAAAAAATGAAGGCACTCAACATTTTGAATAGCTCATAAAAGCATAAGAAATTAGGTAGCCCTGAAATTCCCTTCAGGCTAATATTGCAGTTCTGATTCATAAGCTGTAAGCAATCAGGTTCTCATTGGACATAATTCATAGGTGGTGCAGAAGAAGCCCACATCTCCTTTGCATGATGTTGCATGGGCAACATGGTTGTGTTAACCATGGTGTAACATTGTATCTCCTGTGTTGTATTGGTTTTATATTGTTGGCCTCTGGGCTATTTTTCTTGTTTTTATTATGTTTTATTGTAACTGTTATTGTACGCCTCTTCCAGAGTTGATACTGAAGGGTAAAAATTATTCCAAAGAAGGAAAAGTCGTCAGTGGTAACCATGGTTAATATTAACCAGGTTCCTCATTACCATGGTTTGCAAATCCACTCCAGATCAGGATTTGAAATTCTGGTTTACAAGAGGGCCATGTTTAGTTTAATCATGGTTAGTGTCGTGCACATGTAACACCAAGCCATAGTTAAGACAAATTAGAGAAAGGAGCGGAGCTCTAAGTTCCGCCGTGGTCGGACCCTCCGTTACACGGGAGCACGAAGCGTCCCCGCCCCCTCGCCTTTGGAGCCATTCAAGTCGGTGAAAAGCGTTGCTTTCACCGACTTGAATGGCTCCGAAGGCGAGGGGGCGGGGCACTTCGTGCTCCCGTGTAACGGAGGGTCTGACCGCGGTGGAACTTAGAGCTCCGCCCCCCCTGCAGTGACGCCAGTGAGGGAGCCGATAATAAATCTACACTCGTGACTGAGTTTAGAGTTTTGGCCTAAAGTGGGATGGCTTTCAGCCTGCTCAGCCTGGATTTGGCACTATTCAGTGAAGTATGGCTATTAAATCTAGTGATATCCCTTTGAGTACTGACCACCATCACCTTCAGTAGCAAATGAAAGAGGCGCATTACTGTCACTGTGATCCATAGCCCTGAGTGTATGCTGATGTGCACACAGAGCTGTTGTGTATACAGGCATCCTTGCTAATTGCAATGGGTAGGAGTATATTTGTGTGTAACAAAGGAATGCATTAATGGCTCTACTGCTTCCATTGAAATAAATGGGGTTAAACACTTGTGGGTTTGGCAGCTCTGTGTGAGGGCTTTTAAGAAATCACAAAAACCCTGGTCTCTGGGGAATGGGCTCCAGTTCCCTATTCTCTAAACCAGCATTTCTTTATTTGCTCATGCCCTCCATTCTGAGCCTCATTTCATCATATGCCTGGCGGTTAAATTTGGGTGGTCCCCTAAAATTCCATTTTTTCCATGTTGCCCCCTAAAAGTATGGCATGGCTCCCTGGGGGGCCATATGGCCCATGTTGCGAACCACTGCTCTAAGCTACAACCACCAGAATAGCTGGGAATGGCTGCTGCTCCTTTCCAGCATCAAATACAGTTGTCCCCCATATATTTTCCAAGACCTACCTACGTTCCAAGATCTACCGCAGATACCCAAAACCATTATATATGTTTACAGGAATCCCCTGCTTTTCAATGATCTGCTCTTTTGACGCTTTGCAACTATAACCAGAACCCATTTTTCACCCTCCTACCCACTCTACTTTTCGGCAGTGTGCCTGACAGGAAGCAGGAGATTAACGTCACCTGCTGCCTTGAGCTCTGCCTGCATCGCCCTGCCTGTTTCTTCTTCCCTCCCAGCCGCTCTCAGTATGTGTGTGTGTGTGTGTGTGTGTCTCTCTCTCCCCATGCAAAGTGTCTGTGCTACTACAGGGAAGGGGGGGAGTCAATGGTGCCGCCATATGCTTTGGGTTGTACCCAAGACCCCGCTAGAGTTCTGCCCCTGAAGCGCCTTTCAGTGGGCATCAACCACTTGCTCAACGAATGCGGACAGCGAGAATGCTAGAGGCTAATTGGACGCGAGTAAAGCGGACCAGCAGGAGTACAAAGAGAGATGAGTCATACTGAGCGTGATGGGGTGGAAAGGGTCCATATTACTCAGAACGGCGCACAATTGTTTATTTCTGAGATTTTCCATTTGGGCTGCCGTGAACCGCAATAACTGAAACCGCGGAAAGCAAATCCGCAGATACCATACTACACTCTTCTCTGTAACTTCCTGGATCTCCTAAATGCTTTAGTTTGAACAACTTGACCTAGAAATCTCTCTGCTACTTTTCCTGATCCCTCTGTTATCTGACCTGGTCTGCTTGTCCTAGATTCCCAGTTTGCACTGTGCCCTACTTATTGATACCTGTTTCCTTGACCTATTTCCTGTGCCTTGTTTCCCATCCTGCATTAGTAACAAACCTCTACAGAGTGATACCCAATTTTTGCAGTGATCTTCCCTGAGAATGGAGGCACTATGTGTTGTAGGCAAACTCCAGTCTTCTCTGTTTTAGTTCAGTGTCTGTCCCACTTTTGTCCCCATCAGCTGTGCAGACTGATGAGAGACCAGTGCAGTGTTGGCACATTGTGGATGCAGACATGCTGAATAAGGAAATTCTAAGGGCTCATTCACATGGTTCACTATCTGGATACAGTACATATGCAACAGGGTGCATGTACGTTGGCTACTGTTGTTGGACATGTATGTTGGAACATCTCCCATAGGGCCAAATGTGACATGCACTTAAACATGTTAGTTATCCCAAGTTTTTTTTTCTTTTCTGTTTTTACTGTACTGCTGGTGGCATGTGCCCAGAATAGGGTGAAACTGTGGCAGTTGGAGAGCGGACCTTTATCACTTTTATCCTGCCGTGGTTCCGATCCTGATTGTACATCCCCATGTTATTTTGAAAAGAAGAAAAATCTTCAAGCCAATGGAAGCTTTTTTTCTTATTTTAAATAGTGCAGAAGGGAGCATGTAAGGTTGGAAGGGGGCAAAGTATGTTATCGCCCCCTACCTCCCCACCATGGCTTTGCTTCATGTCAAGCACCCACCCTGCAATATTGTAAAAACAAAAGAGAGCACCTCCCATAGGCCAAATTTAATTAATTTAAATGCATGTCTAAAAGTTTGGCCCTAAGGTGTATATATACTGATCAGCATACAGATGTGCTGTCCAGTTCCCATAAGTCTGAGGTAGACAAATAATAGGAATTGGATGCACATGCATACTGATGTACACACATATGGGCTAATGTACACCGGCTTATGGCATATGTGTGGACTGTGGGGAGACAGGCTTGCATGTGAGCTACTGCCCCAAAGTGCAAGTATTATTTCCAAATCGCTACAGAACCTAAGTGGTGGAGAAATATATACTTTTGAGGTTGTTTCTAACAATATGTAATGGTCTGCGCCAGCCAGCAGAACTTCTAGAGGAGACTTTTTCATGCCTCTGGCTTCCTGCTCTCTCATGTAAAATAAAAATAAGTATACCTTCATCTGGCAAATGTTGGAGGGCATGCATTAGTTAGGAGCACATTAGCGGCTTGTGAAATTCTGGTCCCTTTAGTGCCACTGGGCTTAGTGGTAAGTGTATAAAACAATCAAAATTAATCTTTAGCCTTACTGAGTTATTTGTTGTGCATTGTACTGGCTTGTTGGATGACGCATATCGTTTAACAGACAAAATAACTGGAGGCTCCTGTGTTTTTTGTATGGGTAATCTGGAACTGAGACAGGATGTTGATGCGCTGGTGTGCATATGAACTGAGAAATGGGGCTACATTAACGCCAGATTATTTCTTAACAAAGATGACTTTTCGAGGCCAAGTTACCTGTGGAGCAAATGGGGGCAATGCTGGACACATACATGTTATGTTAAATGCTTTCCAGAGGTGTGCTTAAGACTGGTAGTATTTCTTTTAAAACAAAAAGTAGCCATGCCTCCCCATCTGGATTGAGTCCATGGAGCCATGGGGAGAGGGTTAACCCTTTCAGATGGCCTTTTCCCAGTGAACCCCCCTCCAGCTGCTATTTACCCCTAAAGTGGCTATTAAGCATACCTCTGAATATTGTATTGAACCTAATGTGCAGTTTGACCCAGATTCTTCTTAGAATGTTTGTCCGCTAATAATAATAATAATAAATAAATAATGCCAGTATTTATATACCGCCTTTCTTGGTCATTGGATTTCTCTTCTGACTTTAATTCAAGGCAGTGCACATAGGCAGGCAATTCTAAACCCCCGAGGTTTTTTTTTTTTACAATACAAAGTTCTAATCTTTCATAGAACGTCTTCATTCCAGATGGTTTCCTTCATGGTCTGGCTTATCTCTGGCATTCGCCTCCCATGCTTGGCTGACGCCAACTCTGACTCCCACTCAGAATGCAGCTGGCAGCTTTTCCTCACTCTCACCGAGGACTTCTGCAGATCATCAGAGGCGTGTTGACAGCTCTTGGATACTTCCGTTTGTCTCGAGCTGGTGTCCTCAGATCTCTTCAGGCATTACAAGGCGGCAGCTCTACCACTGAGCTAGACCTCCTGCAATTTGGGAACGTTCACCATTTTATCAAAGCCATTGAGGGCTGTTATTTTTCCTGTCTGCTGCTTCTTGAGCATCATTCCTTTCCTGGTTAGAACTTCTTTCTCCAGCTAACCAGGAATTGTGCAGGGAATGCAATGCCATCACTGAGGGAAAACAAAGGGCAGTTCTACCTGAATAACTGCTTTCGTTCTCTTTGCAGCACTTCTCAAACTGTCACCAAAATGTTTGTGAAAATCACTTCCTTTTTGGCTCAACTTCATTCTCCTTTAAAGCTATCCTTGTAGCAAAATCAAGTAAAACAGTTTGAGACGTAACCACGTAATGCATTTCAGTGCATGTTAGTGCTCTTGAATCAATTGTAATGCACTGTACTGAGACCATTGCTCACGTATGAGAAAATAAGGTACAGTACTCCCCCCATATCCGCTGGGGATATGTTCCAGGCCCCTCCGTGGATACTTGAAACCGTGGATAGGAGCGAACACCCCCTCCATGGTTTCCTGAGCCCCCCCCCCGCCCTGCCTCCCCTGCAGGCAGGCATGCATGCCCCTCCCAGCTCTTTTTTTCTTTCAGCAAGCTTTCTTTCTTCCTTAAAACAAACAGAGAAGCAGCCTCCATTGCAGGCAAGTAGAATGAGACGAAGTCCTAGAGAGGCTCTGCAAGGTTTCTGTTAAACTTGCAGAGCCTCTCTAGGACTTAGTCTCGTTCTACTTGCCTGCAATAAGCAGCCAGAGGCTGCTTCTCCTGTTTGTTTAAGGAAGAAACAAAGTTTACAGGGGAAAAAGTAAAAGCCTGGGGGGGGGGGGTGTCTCCATGATCCGTGGATAACTGAAACCGTGGATATGGGGGCCCACCTGTACTTTTAACTGGCTTGTCATAGCATACAAAGAAACTATTGTGCTGAGGGCAGGCATTGCTTAATTTTGCATTGCCATGTTTAATTTTTATAATTGTTCTGATACCTCTTTTCTTACTTTATCCCTTTAAGGACCACTTCACACATGATGAAGTATAAAGAAATTCCTGCTTCTAATTAGGAATTTGCAAAAAAATCCTTATGCTGGATATGAATGGATCCTCTGGGATTATCACACTATTTGCTTTGGCATGTTCGTCTATGTAATGCCCAGACACTCCTGCCTGAATAATTCAGCTAGAGCCAGTTTCCCCATCCTACCTGTGAGTCAGATCTTTTCCCTGTTGCCCTATGCCTCAGATTGGGTTGTACAGCCCTTAAGCGAGAACTGTATAATTCAAGCAGACAAAAAGTGCCGAGGTTTATGAGTGGCATGAGCTGTCATGGACAAGTGCATCCTTCATCACCTGCATCTGATGAAACAGGCTGAGGTCAATGTTGATCTCAACTGATGCAATGTCCCACGAGGTTTCCTTAAAAAGCCGCATAGAATTGATTCACACTGGGCTTTCTTCTGGGCATGAAACGACCGATGTGGCTTGCCATGAATAAGTTCTAATTTTAAATGTTCTTTAAAAAAAAAAACTAAGTTCAGATGAGCTTTCTCTTGTTCACTCTCAAAAGACATGGTGGTTGAGAACTCCTGCTTGGTATTCTTAAGAGTCCTTATCATTCTTCATAGAGAAAACATCATGCCATGGGACAGAGTACAGGTGTTCATTCCTTCTTCATCTATATGATCCAGGGAGAACAGAACTGAAGAAGGCAGGCACCCAAACCTCCATAATAACAAAGACATCCTTCTAGATTAGACTAAGGGTCCATCTGCCCCAGTGATCTGCTTCCAACCATGGACAGCCACATGCCTCCAAGTTATCCAAGACTCTGGCCATTCCCCATTATTTGTCCCTGGCACTTGGCAGAACATGGAGGTTCCATTTAGCTTTCAAGACTGTTGGACTTCATTACCCATGATTTTTCCTATTCCTTTCCAAAGGCAGCTAAGTTAGTGGTTGTCACCACGTCTTGTGGCAGTGAATCTTATACTGTATCTTTCGCTCCATAAGACGCACCAGACCATAGGACGCATGTGTATTATGGAGCTAAAAATAGGGGGAAAATGTCTTGCTTTTAACAGTTTAACAGCTTACCTGGTGGTTGTTTTGCAGCTCCAATCTTCGGGTTCCTCAGCTCCCAGTGGCGTTCGGCGCCTGCGCTACGTTCCCAGGTGCTGGACGCGACCAGGGAGCCCTGCGCTAACATTGCAGCAACTGCGATGTTTCCGGAGGGCTTGCAGTCGCGTTCAGCGCCTGCGCGAAGTTCCCTGATGCTGGACACGACTTCAAAGCCCTCCGGAATCATCCGAGTTCCTCCGATGTTTCCAGAGGGCTTGCAGACACGTTCATCGTCAGGGAACTTCGTGCAGGCACTCGCAGGCGACTGGGAGCTGAGGAACCCGAAGCTTGGAGCTGCAAAACAACCACCAGGTAAGCTGTTTGTTAAAAGCAAGACATTTTTACAGCATTTGGTCCATAAGACGCACAGACATTTGCCCCTATTTTTTTTGGGGGGGGGAGTGTGTCTTATAGAGCGAAAGATACCGTAAGCTATTTATGCATTTGTGAAAAAGTACTTGCTTTGAGTCTGTCCTGAGCTTACTGCCAATTTAGCCATCATGACTCTTAAATCTATCCAGCATGAATTTCTCTATCCCTTTTTAAAAACCATCTAACCTAGAAGATGTCACTGTATCTTGTGGCAGTGAATCTTATAAGCATTGCATGAAAAAGCTCTTCCTTGGTCTGTCCTAACTCACCTGCCAATCGGTTCCATTGGATGACCCCCAAGTTCTAATATTATGAGTCAAGGAGAAAAGCTCTTCCCTCTCTCCACAACGTCAATAATTGTATAAACATTTAACATGTTCTTCCCCTGTCCCACCTGAGTTGCCTTCCTTCAAAATTAAAAAGCCCCAAACTCGATAGCCTTTCCTCATAGGGGAGGAACAACATCCCTCTGATCATCCTGGAAAAGGGTAATAAAAATTATCAACACTTTGGGGCACATTCCCTAGAAGGAATGAATAAAGCATTTGGATGGACTATATAATCCAGGAATCAGAAATGAAGAAGGAGGGATCTAGAGGACAAACCTCCAGGCTATTTATTTATGGACTTTGAATTACTAGAGAGTAAAGGACAATCACTCTCAAATGTTGGGTAAGGGTCTTACATCTCAACCCTATCCTGGCCTAAGGCAATTTCATGACTCCTTTTAATAGTTGCATAGAAGAGGGACTTAAGTATAGCTTGTGCAGGGGTGAGAAGAGCTCCGCCTGCTGAAATGCCCTTTTATACAGCAATTATAGGTCCAGGACAGGAGGCCTGTTCTCCTTTGCATCCCTGCGCCCAGCCCATCCTGTTGTGCTTGGAACATAGGAGGAGCTACCTGTGACTGTTTTGGCTACACTATTCTCACTGACCCAGCTTCTTAGCAGCCCTTTTCGTGGGAAGAGCCTGCTGGCTGAGTGGTCCTTATTCCATCCTGGGGCATCTCTCATTGTGCTGTGCAAAGGCAGCTTTTTTTGCCTTGAACCTATGTGCCTATACTGAATTCCTATTTGCAGCCTGTCTTCCTACCTTTCCACATGGACCCTTGGTCTGATCCAACTGGGCTCTGGTTCTGTCCTTATAAGCCTACCAATCCACCTGCCCACTATCCAATGCTGAAAAAACTCCAGGGACGCTCTTATAGGTTCACTCATCACCTGGTTTATGTTTGATACAATGGAGGAATGCATTTTTAGGTATTTATGGAATTCAGGGACAAGAATTATGGAGAGGGCCTTTTTTTTTTTTAAACATGAATCAAGCTTGATTCTGCAATTCCTAGGCTGGTACTGAAAGCATCATTTTAATCCTTAAGACCACAGAGATGAAGCACTTCCTCCAATATCCCTTTCCTGCAATAGGTGTCTTCTGACCAGACTTGCCTCTTCCACCACCTGTATTGCCCCTTCACCAGACTTGTCTCTTCTACCACCTGTATTGCCCCTTCATTTTTGTCTGCTGTGCTCCTGGTGGCTGCTCCTGGCTGCTAGGTTTCCTTGGGATACTGTACATTTCAGTCTCATGTAGGTGAGAACGACAGTGAGATGATGGACCATTTCCAGCACCCATCGCCCACTCTCCAGAGAAAATGACCACAGCCTTTTGACTGCACCAGGTAAACAGAGTGCTAATTGAATGGAGATAAGGGGAGTGGCTGCTGCAGCCCAGAAGTGGAGGCACGTGCTCTTCATTGAAATGAGGCTTCCTATTCTAATTGGCCACAGGAAGGACTTGGCGGGAGATAGCCAGGGGTATACATATGGAGTCAGCTCTACGAGCACAAGGGAGCCCCAGCGATGGAACATCCTACAAGTTAATCAGGAAGCAAACAGGTGAGTTAAGCAGCAGGGCTAGGAGGCCAGGGCACTAGGCTCCGGATCCCTCTCCTTAAACACCAAGCTCCCTCAAACAAAATACAGCTCTCCATGTAAACAAACCGTCAAGAATCCCGAACAGCCCAATCCTGCCTAACTCCCTGGTCTTGGTGATGCTGTGGTGCCAACGTGGCATCCGCTGTATCCCGCAGGTGAGTTTTGGCATCTTTTGTTCCCTCCCCCTGGGTTAAGCCCCCGCTGCCACCATGGGTCAACTTCGACCAGCAACAGCGATATCGCTGGTGCAAGTCCGCATTGACCGGTGAAAGCGGATCAGGCCCAGGAAGGGGGTTAGGATTCGGCGGGCACTGCTGCTGCCGAACCTACCCCCTTCCTGGATGCGCCCCACTCCCGTCACCTCCCTGTTTGCTCGCCTGTGTTGTTGTATTTGCGGCACCCATAAAGCTGTTTATGCCGCCGGAACGCTCGTTCTAGCGGTGTAAATGGCCCATAGAATTAGGCCATAAGAAAAGAAAAATAATAACTAGTTATGAAGGTAGAAAGCTGGTGAATAGGGGCAGGGTGATGAGGTCCAGTGTATCTCATAGAGTGCCAGTTATATGACTGCCTGATGGGCAGAAGTTGTGGGTGCGCCCTCGATGCAAAGAGCTCCTGGCTGTCAGGGAAGATGTTCGTTCCCTTCAAGCCATGGTAGCTGACCTGGAGAAGTTGAGTCAGAGAGGTGTATGGATGAGACCTTTAGGGATATGGCTGAGGCATTCTGTTTCTGGACTGACAGTCCGCTGCTGTCATGGAGAGTGAGAGTTTCAGGAAAGCAGAGGTGTTTCAACGGTAGGGGCGGTACTGTAAGTTGCACCCTGTCCTAGTCCCTGTTTACAATCTGGAACGAGGAGGCCCCGCCCCCTCGCCATTGGAGCCATTTTGTGCTGCAAAGGCAACGGGCAGGAGACCCCCCCCCCCGGATCGTCTCTGAAGCCAAGCCCGTACAAAAGGAACCAGCTCTATTTGAACCTCGGGGGAAGGGAACATTTGTGCCCAGTATCAAATGTTGTGGCTTTACTGCACTTTGAATCACGAAGCCCTGCCTATAGACATCTGATGGGAAGTCTCTCCCTTTTGTTCTAGAACAAGTCCTCTCTACCAGTGGCGTCGCTAGAGATGGGGTGGAACTCTAAGTTCTGACCCGCTCTGACCCTCCGTTACTCGCACGAGGTGGCCCCGCCCCCTCGCCTTCAGAGCCATTCAGTGGGGCGAAGGCAACACGCAGGAGACTCCCTGCGCGTTGCCTTCGCCCCACTGAATGGCTCCGAGGACGAGGGGGCAGGGCCGCCTCATGCCGGTGAGTAACGGAGGGTCAGAGCGGTGCCCCACCTCCAGCGACGCCACTGCTCTCTACATCGTAACAGTTGTGTGATGGAAACCTCTTCCGATTAGGCAGGAGTTGCCTGTGCAATAAGGAGACCAAGGCTACAATCCTATACATACCTACCTGGGAGTAAGTCCCCTTTAAATCAGTGGGACTTCTGAGTAGACATGCCTAGGCTTGCACTGTGAGGCTACAACATTCCTTCCTGCCACTTGAAAATGCAAGCTAGTTCAGTTTTGACAATGGGCAAGGACCCTTGCATGCTGTGGAGAAGACCTTGGTTCCGTCAGTGTTGAGGCCTTAAAGGCCACTAGACTGAAGTAGCACATAAAGGCTGGGCTACATTGGCCACGGCAGCGTCGCGGCTGCGTTCTGATGCAGCCGGAACGCAGCCGAACGGGCAAAAGTCGAGCCGAGCTCGACTTTCCCTGCGGGGACGTCGGCTGCCGACGGGCCAGCGCCGGCTGCCGTCGGCAGGCTTCACTTGACGTGCGTGCCCGTGCGTGCCCGCACACTGGCCGCACGGGTATAGTGTAGCTAGGGCTTTAATCTGTAATGCCCAGACTATCGATGTCAGAACTCAAGGCTTTTAAAATGGGAACTCTGACTCACTGGTGTCCCCTATCTAACCACTTTAGAGAGCTGATGAAATACACAGTGTGAGGTGAAGGCAAATAATTAGAAATGCTGGCAGATGGAAGCTACCGCCTGGGAAACTGGGCTGTTGTTACTGGGACAAGCATTTGATGTGAAGAGATGTGACAGTCAAAGCCCAGGAGTCTCTTGTGCCCCACCCATGTACTTTTTTGCGTGTGTACTTAGTCCTGGCCGATTATTGTACTGTTGTCTTTGAAGGAGAGGAGTTAACAGTTATGATGGGCTTACAGAAACAGAGCAATGTAGCTCATCTGCACAGTGATCTCCTGGGTCCTCATAGCCTGTGGGGTTGTAGAGGGTACGGCTGGCCACCCTATGGCAGCAATCCCACGAGTGACTCTGAAAGCAGGGCATGTGGCACTCCTAGGCAGGTGTAACTCACAGGACTGGCTAGAAAGAGGACTGAACTCCTCTTTCTGCCTCTCCCATGCTGTCCTGCTGCCTCCTTTCTCACTCAGTAGGCTAGAGCAGGGGTTCTCAACCTGTGGTACGCGTACCCCTAGGGGTATGCAAACCAACGGCTGGTGGTACGCCAAAGCCTCTCCCTTATCTAGCCGATAGAGATAAACCACACAAAGACATCAGGGCCCCTCTGTGTTTGCACACTGGAATTGTTGTTGTTGTTGTTCAGTCGTTAAGTCGTGTCCGACCCTTCGTGATCCCATAAACCACATCCCGCCAGGCCTTCCTGTCCACTATCTTACTGAGTTCGCTCATTTTCATGTTCGTTGCATCGGTGATGCTGTCTAACCATCTCATCCTTTGCCTTCCCCTTTTGCCTTCAATCTTTCCCAGCATCAGAGTCTTCTCCAGAGAGTCCTCTCTTCGCATTAGGTGGCCAAAATATTTGAGTTTCAGCCTCAGTACCTGTCCTCAATGGCGTCGCTCCCGTCAAGTGACGGGAGCGGGCCGCCACGGGGTGACGCGCGCAAAGGGGTGACTCGCGCACCCCCGCGCGCGTCACCTCCGACGCGCGTCGCCCTCCGAACGCTCCGAGGCCGGCCCGGGAGCCAGCCCTTGCCCTCAAAACGGTCTCTGTGCATGCGCAAAAACAGTAAAAGTTCGCGACGCATTGGGCCTTCTTTCAGAAGGCCCTGGAGCACCAGCCGGGCCGGACGCTCCGAGGCCGGCTCCTGGGCCGGCCTTGGAGCGTCCGAAGGGCGACGCAAAGGGGCAAGGGGGGTACCCGGAGCAGGGTGCAGCCGGGTGGCCCCCCCAAAAAATCGCGGCACCTCATCAGTAGGGTGACGCGCACCCCCCCACCTTGGGGTGACGCGCGTCCTAGTGACGCCTCTGCCTGTCCTTCTAGGGAACAGTCAGGGTTGATTTCATTTAGGATTGACTGATTTGATCTCCTAGCAATCAGAATAGCACCATCTAATTCTTTAGATGTGATGAGTGGCAAACTTGCCAGAAAGGCCCTGCCCTTTACAGTGTGGGGTGCCACAGGGTTCTATTCTGTCTCCCATGCTTTTCAACATCTACATGAAACCGTTGGGAGAGATCATCCGGGGATTTGGAGTTGGGTGTCACCAATATGCTGATGACACCCAACTCTACCTCTCCTTGCCATCTCACTCTAGGGAGGCTGTGGAAGTCCTGGAGCGCTGCCTGGAGGCGGTTGGGGTCTGGATGAGGGCTAATAGGTTGAGATTGAATCCAGAAAAGACAGAGGTCCTACTGGTCAGGAAAGCTTCGATGCAGGTACTGAGTCATCTGCCCGTTCTGAATGGGGTTGCACTCCCCCTGCAGGAACAGGTGCGCAGCTTGGGAGTACTTCTGGATTCACAGCTCTCCCTGGAAAGCCAGGTGGCGGCTGTGGCCAGGGGTGCGTTTGCCCAGCTTCGGCTGGCGCGCCAGCTGCAGCCGTACTTGAGTCGATCGGACCTGACCACGGTGGTCCACGCCTTAGTGACTTCAAGACTGGATTACTGCAACGTGCTCTACGTGGGGCTGCCCTTGAAGACGGTTCGGAAGCTGCAATTAGTGCAGAATGCGGCGGCCCGGGTGGTAGCTGGAGCTAGGCGGTTTGACTCTGTTGAGCCGCTGCTTCAGCAGCTGCACTGGCTGCCCATTCGTTTCCGAGCCCAATTCAAGGTGCTGGTAATGACCTTTAAAGCCCTTCACGGTTTGGGTCCAGGATATCTGAGGGACCGCCTTCTCCCATACATTCCGGCCCGCTCTCTTAGGTCATCTGAGGGGGCTCTCCTGCGTGTACCACCTCTATCGCAAGTTAGGGGAGTGGCAACACGTGGGCGAGCTTTCTCCGCTGTGGCGCCACAACTGTGGAACTCCCTGCCAGGGGATCTGAGAACCACCCCCTCCCTCATGACTTTTCGGCGAGGGCTCAAAACATTTTTGTTTCGTCTCGCGTTTGGGTGATGGGTTGTAGCCTGCCTCCTGTGTCTCAAGATGCTCTGCCATGCTGCTTTTGTGCTCCCTACTGTTGCCCCCCAGTGGTTTTTATTGATATTATTGTTTTTATTGTTTTTAAATTATGTATTTAAACTTTCTGTATTTTAAACTGTTTTTAATTTTTGTTGTAAGCCGCCTTGGGCATTTGCCTCGGCATGGGATAAGGCGGGATATAAATTTTTTAAATAAATAATAAATCATTGGGGTTGGCTATAAACCAAAAACCAAATAAGAAGAGGCTACAATCCTATGCACTGTCCTAGGAGTAAGCCCCATTGAACATGGCAGGACTTACTTCTGAGTGCCTACAAGCATAGGCTTGTGCTGTTAGTGTAGCTAACCACCCAATCCTATCAGGTTCTCCTGCTGGCGGAACTAGTGTTCTGCCAGCGGAAACTGCTTTACATCAGTCTCAAAAAAGCTTCCGGCAGCGCATGAAACCCACCAACCCAGGGAAGTCAGCGGGTGAGGTGGGACAGGGCAGAGGGGGATGATGGTGGAATGGGGGGGAAGGCTGATTGAGTCTGGGAAGGGGGCAGGTTCGACGTACGCAGTGTCCTCTGAATCCTAACCCCCTTCTCAGACCCAATCCCATGGCCCAGGTCCACATGGACCACAGTTTCGCTGGCGCAGGACCGAGTAAACCCTTCCGCACCATGGAGGCCTGGGTAAGGCAACAAATGTTCCCTTATCCAGAGGAGGCCTCTGGGACAGCCCCCCCTCCCCACGCAGGATGCAGCGCAAGCTGTTTTGGCACGGATGCATCGATGGGGGAAGGAAGGATAGGATTGGGCTGTCAGTCTATATACACGTGCAACTGAAATTAATGCATATTCTACCCCTGCCTTTGCCTCGCTCCTCTTCCTCTGTCTTTGTTGTTTTCAGTTTTTAGGTTGTAAGTTCCTTCGGGCAGAGACCTCTCTTTTATATTTCAAAAGCACCATGCACATTGGCAGCATTATATTATTATACTGTAATTGATGTTGTCGCTATTGTGTGTAGCAGGAATAGGCATTGAACTTATTTAAAAAATGCTTATAATGGCACGATTCAGTCAGAGCGGAACATTTCCGGGTTCTAAAGATTTATCTGGGAGAGCTTTAAGCGCATGCTTAACTTTTTCCCATTGAAATAAATGGAAAGTACAAGTGCTTCAGCGTGACATGATTGTGTCCTTCATTGCTTCTAGTTTAGGGCAGGGGTGGGCTGAAACTGGATTGTGGCATAGTGGTTATTATTGGAATTAGCAAAGAACCAGTGGAACACATTGGTATACTGGGTTGAGCTTGACCCAGCTTGTATTTAGGGACTGGACTTTTTGTTTGTTTGTAATATGTGTTATGTAATGTATGTTGATTTATGTTGTCTTCATGCCAATAAAGGTTCTTTATTGATTGATTGATTGGTATTTAGGGATAGTTTAGCTCGCTGTTAATGCAGGTACAATAGTTCATTCTTGGGCTTTGCTCTGTCCTGTAAGGATAGATCAATTTCCTTGATCTAAAGTGGATGCTGATATTCTATTCAAAAGTGAATAGAACACTAACCTTTTCTATCTTCATATCACTTCTGCAGTGTTGAAAGTTGTTTTTCTTTCTTTTAACTGCCCGCAGAAACGTTGTGTGCAAAACGAGTGAAGAGGAAATGGATGGAAACCCAGACTTGAATTTCTCTGTGAAACTAGTAATAGGATAAGGAGCCTGATCAAATCCGAACAAAAATTAAAGGCATAGAAAATGTTTCTGAGAGTTGTTTGATGTTGCCGTGATGGAAATGAGTTGGTGGTTTCTTCTTAAGAGCAAATGCTGCCCATACCATGAAAGCCGCTCTCACTTTGGTCTGGCAGAGTTAATTAAGAAAATCCTCCATTGATTGGGCCATGGAAGCCAAAGTACAGGATACGTAAATATTTGTGCAAGGAGAAATTACCATGGAAATCAGGAAATCCTACTGCTGTCATGAAATGCAATCCCCTTATACTTACTGAACAGTATCCATGTTCCCCCACTCTGTGTTGCAAGAAAAGGGAATGGATTTGCATACTGAGTAGGTGCATGCATACTCAGAAGTAAGTCCCATTGTGTTTATTAGGGCTTGCTCCCAGGAAAGTGTGCGTAGGATTGCAGCCCAAGTCATGTAGCAGCGGAGTGCAAACGAGAGTGAGGCAGGGAAACATGAAATTGAAATATCATTGTCTGCTGTGTGGCAAGAGCAGAACATTTATTGCTCTCAGAAGGGTGAACCCTCAGGGCAGTGGTTCCCAAACTGGGAGGCACAGCTCCCATAGGAGCCATGGAAACCAGACAGAGGAGCCGCGGAGTGCTACGGAATCCTCTTGGAAAACAGTGCGATGCCAATTGGCAGGCATCAACATAATGTAATGGGGAGCCAACGGTCAAGGGAGCCACAGGTCGAAAAAGTTTGGGAAACACTGCCTCAGGGGGAAGCTCGTATCCTTTTGGCTGGCAAGTGCTGCTGGGATATATGCAGACACAGGAAGTCTGCTGAATGATGATTGGCAGTGCCGGAGGAGGGACTAGCACAGCTTTTTCCTTGAAGAAAACCCTGGACTGCAGTGAACGTGTGGTTGCAAATCCCACTCATGAAAACAGATACGTTTTCCCATGGAATGTGGGAAACATGCAGTCCTTAGGCCTACTATAACTGGCATGTTTGTAGTGGGCCTAAGAGATGTAAATGGCAAGATACTGTAGTTTGGGTGTTCTTTAAGAATGACTGGTTAGGGCTTCTGTTTTGGAAGTCAACGTTAAGGCCCTTCTTACAGATATTGGAAGGCGCCTGTCTGCATGGCTAAACAGGAATGGTGTTTGCCTGCTGCTCTGTAGTATGACTCATTCATTAAAAGTAATTATTGCAGCGGCTAAAGTATTAGCTGCTGATTTGTCTTCTGGAGCGTGTGCATATTATCTTTCAAAACAGGTGTTGCCTGCTTGCCGAGGCCTTGTGAGCCCTGTGAAATAGAAATTGACAGATTGAATTAATTGCTTAAATGTCATTATAAGTAAACATCTCTCTGCTCCAATTTAGAAAACCCAAAAGGGGCTCCAGTGAGGTGGGCATGTTGATTTACAGCCAGTGACAAGCATCAATTAGCGCTCAGCCTGTGTGGGAGAAAGGAGATAGCATGATGCTTAGCAGAGGTGGGCTCTTATTGATTATTGTTGATCCTTCCATTGCTTCTGTCCTCTGACAACAGTTGGGCGTGATGATGTAGAGCAGGCGTGTCAAACTCATTTCAGACAGAGGGCCGAATAACATCTATGGTGCCTGCTGAGGACCAGAAGTGACATCATGAAGCAGGAAGTGAAATCTTTAAGCCGACGATGGCCAGAAATAAGCACTTTGTTCTCACCTAGGAACTCATAAGCTGCAAATGACAGAAGAGAAAATGGTGCAAATCTTGATCATATTTTCAGGATATGGCAGAGCCCAATTATCATGTGGGCTGCCCTTCAGCCATGCCGCTTCTGCCAAGGCATGACTTCGCAGCTCAGCAGCTGAGAGGTGGTCTGCGAAGTGATGCTTCGGCATAAGCGGTGCTGCTGAAAGGGCAGCCCGTGTGATAATTGGGCTCTCTCAGCACTTTGGCAGTCTCTCCCTCTCTCACCCCTCTTGGCCTGTGCCTTCCCCTGTAGCGTTCCTTGCCTTCTGAGGCCTCCTTCTGTCTCTTCCTCCTAGAGCCTCAACAGAAGTGGTGCTGCTGAAAGGGTGGCGCTGGGAGAGCACAATTATCGCGTGGGCCAGTTATAAAGCTGCCGCGGGTCAGAGATGGCCTGCAAGCTTTATGTTTGACCCTCCTGATGTAGAGCACATCACATCTCCTTTGCAACTTGGAGGAAATTTAAACCCTGTTGCAAGACAGTAGTTATTTTTTGTAATGTCTCCAAGAGTTTTCAGTCCAATATTCTCACCTTAGGGCCTGTTCAGAGCAGAATGAGATGCTTTGGAAGACACGGGACTCCTGCCAGTACTGGGAAAGCCCTCTATAGCCTGCCCACTTGCTTTGACATGAGTGCTCAAATGACTGACTCTCTCAGGCCTGTGGCAGCTGTAGGTTTTGCCAGGTCTCAGTGAGGGTCAGGCACCAGACCTGCTGTCAATCCAGTTGGGCCAGTTAAAGTAGCAGGTGCATGGCCCCAAAGGGGCTGGGGTCAAGTTCCAGAAAGAAAACAAGGATCAGAGAGGCCAGAGGAAGGTGTGTTGTCAAAGTTAGGGAGAAGGCAAGATCCAATCAGGGTAAAGGAGGAGGAGCTTTAATCACAGAGGAACGGCTTCTTAGAGTGAGAAACAAGCTCTCAGGTGAGGGCTTTGGAGGCCCTGTTGGATCGACCTTGAGGGTCAGCGGATAATACTCAGGCAGGCTAGTGCAGAAGCCCCAAGGGCACCCTTGAACCACTGGCACAGTCTGTGAGGCTTGAAGGCTAGTGGTGCAAGCAGCTGAAGTGAGGTAACGTACTGTGTAGCGGAATTTTAAGCAGATGATAATTAATAATGGAGGATCAGGAAGACTGGTGAACAAGGAAAAAGTATGGGTTTATTGTTATGCAGCGCAGTGGACAGCCCCCCAGGAGGGGATGCTGACCCTTTGCTCCAAGTGAGCACACTTTTTATACCTTACAGAACTGACCATCACATGCTTGCAAGAGAGGTGCATGATTAGGTGGGCATGCAGGTCTTTAGGTGATTACTGATTTACATTTCTTAGGGACAATGGGGCAAGGTGGGTATACAATGGATTCTGATGACTCAGGGTGGTCCCAGCCAGTCTTGAGGGGCTTAATTGAGTTATTAGCCCAAGGGAGTTCCTGACTCCAGGAGCCACCCTAATGAGCGTGATATTCCAAAGGCGAGGGAGTGATGGAGTTGTTTATGCAAGAGTTCTCCCCATGCTAATGGGCAAACAGATGTGCATAAAACAATACCTAAAATTCTGCTTCAACTGGAACATGCATGACTGCTGGACTCCTCTATTTGGGACATACAACCAGCACCTTACAGGGTGGGGTTCTAAATATCTGTGGCTGCTCTTCTTGGAAGGTTAAAGGAAAGTGGGCGTTGTTGGGAGACAAAAACATGACTGTGGTAATGGCTGCTATTTAGCAACCACAGGTATTCAATTCCAGAAGGGTAGCCACAACAATAAAGACTCCTGTGTGGCACCCTAAAAAAGACTGATCATGTTCTGCGGCATACGCTTTCAGGGATTAGAGGTTACTTCCTCGTGCAGCTGACCAAATGTGCTCTGGTGCACAACAGCTTATGGCGCAAGGCAGTTGCTAGTTTTGAAGGTGCCACAGGGCTGCTTAGGTTGATGGTTGCAGATTCCGTATTTAGGTTGATGGTTGCAGATTCCGTAGTGTTGGGAAACCCTTGCAGTGCAAGCCTAGAAGTAAGAAACCAAAGGAAAACAGTAGGAAGGAATCACAGCAGTTTTGTCACACAAAAGAAATCTTTGGAGGATGGGCTGGTGTGCACATGGCCAGAAACAGATGGATACTGCCTGGGCGCAGGATCAGGGCAAAGGATCCAGAATAGTGTCTGGATACTGCAAAGGCAAAAATAACCCTTTGCCTATTATGCTGTTGTCCTGATGTGTTTTGTGTGACAGAACTGCTGTGATTCCTTCCTACTGTTTTCCTTTGGTTTCTTACTTCTAGGCTTGCACTGCAAGGGTTTCCCAACACTACGGAATCTGCAACCGTCAAATGCCTAAACAGCCTTGTGGCACCTTCAAAACTAGCAACACTACCATGGGAGATCCTAGTCATGGATCTTTCATTGTGTCTGTTTGGCCCTTAGTCGAGTCAACAGGGAACACTGTTTAAAAGTTCTCCCTGATGTAACGAGATGGGAATTGTAATTCTGTGAGTGGCCTCAGAATCGTCACCAGAGAGAATTTTTGGAGAGGTCATGGAATGAAATTGCCTAATGTTCTGTAGGGATACGCAGCTTTCATTTCGAAAGCCTGATAGGTAAGGCTGCTGCATTGTGCATAGTTTTTTGGGAGTAAACCCCATCGAACTAAATGAGATTTGCTTCTGAGTCAATAGGCATAAGATTGTGCTGTTAGACTTGCAGTGGAGAAGAGGATGTTATAAGAGAAATGTGTTGCAGTTGCAGTTTATGATCTCTGTATCTTGTTTCAGGGTTTTTGCAACTGAAACAGAAGGTAGGGGTGTGTGTGTGTGTGTGTGTGTGTGTGTGTGTGTGTGTGTGTGTGTGTGTGTGTGTGTGAACTAATTGAACCGCTTAGCTACCCGACAACTAAAAGGGGCTACTTGAAAGCTGTCCAAGTGCCTTCAATTAAAGGGGTGCAGCTGTATGGCAATCTAGACTGTACAGCTCTGTGTGGCTCAGTTCATTGATGTGGATGTTGTGGCACATGCCCCCAGGAGTTGAATAACTTCTTTGCCTTCTGGAAATGTCTCAGGTTGTCTGATGGGATCTTCCTTTTAGGGCTTGATCTAGTTCAGAGGTCTTATGTTAGCTGTTGTGCCAGGGGTAGGAGACAGATGCCCTCATAAATAAACCAAACTGCATCACCATCACAACTGACGCCTTCCTTAAGAGTTGTGTTGCAGACACCAAGGAGTGTGACTGAGCAAGAAGTGAAGGGTCTTCCTTGCAAAGGCTGCTTCTCCAAATGGGAAGGCTTTCATGAGTAGGCCAGCGTGAAAGAGACTGCTCGTTGTCGTCATATCTATATTATCTCCATGCCTGTGCTTCCTGGTGACCATGGCAGAGAAGCCTGGTTCTCCCCTTGGTAAGCACGTATTGCACGCAGGAAGCACCCCCTTGCCCTCTCTCCCCAGACTAGGCCACACATCTGGAGCGGGTTAAAGCACCCTAGCTAGCTAACTCCCTCTGGCTCCCTCTTGTCAACGGAAGGGAGAAAGCTTCTCATCTGCCCTGTTTCCCCAGTCCATTCACAGGCAGAAAAATGGGAGAGCCGTTTCAGCAGTTTTTCAAGAATGGGGGTGATTTTTTTTGGGGGGGGGAACGCCATCATATCTCTGGTGGAATGGTGCTTTTCCTCACAGTCACATTCCCCCCCCCCCCAGAATATCCCTCTGAGTGATGCTATGATGACATATTGTAATAATCTTGTCATTCTGGGGGAAAAATGGTGGCCACGAGCCAGCAACTGGGGGTTGCCCCCCTCCAGTGCCCCTTTGAACATTGCTGTATAATGATGTAGCATCACTCAGAGGGACATTTTGGGAAAAATGGGGGCTGCTGGTCTCTGGAAGGAGTGCTGTCACTGTTTCTGCAAAGCAGACATTGGAGGCAAAAGGCAAAGGGCAGGCAAAAATGATAGACCAATATTGCACCTCATTCACCTCCGAGTCTCAAGTTTTCCTCCGTGGAGAGCTATAGACCCAGCCTCAAACAGAACCATTCTCCCAGATGTGCTAGAATTGTTTTTGCTTGTAGGGCTTTTTTTACATGGGGAAGCATTCAAAAAAGGCATCTCCCACCTACAGCTTGAAGTAGTGCAGTCTGCTCTAATATCTCATTCTTACGTATGTGTCGTCCAAGGCTTCCTCACAAGTAAGTGTGCATAGGATAGTAGAGATCCTATGGCACAGTGGAATGAAGAGGGCACCACAGTTGTAATGGCTGGCCTGCCACCTTTCCAGATCTTTCTGATACAATAAACGGCATTACAATCCGATGGATCTGCCACAATGCCCCCCCCCCCTCAATACCCTTTTTCCATCCTTTGCAAAATGTTCACAAGGGAAGGATGAACTTCTTGATCAGCTCAGAACCGTTGTTTTTGAACTGCTTGAAAGACCACAATGAAAGAATCGGTAGAAAATTTCAGGATGATAATGGAGGACAACTGGGGGACATCTGGGGGAGAACTGCAAGGAGATAGGCAATACAGTATTGCTTTTGGAAACTGAGACCAGGGTCCTTCTCTCCCGCCCTCCTTGCAGTAAACTGTAGTAATTGCTGAGTCTGGATGACACTTTTAATCTGTGCCTCCAGTCAGTTCTATAAGAAGCCACTGAGAACTCCATGCTATTCCAGTCCAGTTGCTTCACGTTGCATTATGAATTAAAGATGGTTACATGCCTCTCTTAAGATGCCACAAGACAGAAATGTTCTGGGTGACAGAGCCTTAAAATGGTAACGTCAAGGCTACAGTGCGTTGGATGTAAATTCTGTATAGTTTCATATATTGTATATCTGAGTCTTGTGATTTGGAGATATGGGTGGGTGGAACAAGATAAAGACAGAACACCGCCCAAGCCAATGAGCTAGCAGCCCTACCTGAAATATGACTGCTATAATGTGCCTTTTAATAGTGAGATGGGGAGTGAGCTTGGGGTGATGCAGTCGACCAGGTAGATAATGACTCTTGGTACAGTCATAACATGCTATCTGTACACTCTTTTCAAGCTAAAAAGAGGGACCATTTGTGATATCAAGGTAGGTTGGTGATCTGTGCTGTTGATTGCTCTCTTAAAGGATGACTACAGAGAGGAGGTAATGGGAAGGAGGAGCAAAAGTGTCAACGATCAAGTGCCCCTGTAGGGTTTCCACATGTTTAATGGCTCTGTTCCTATGCCTTTCACAGCAGCCTCTCACATGGAGAACCAGAGTTATATTGTGGATAGAGTGGTGAATTTAGACAGGGATGAGGGTGACGCTAAATTGACCTTGGCTCACTCACTCTCTTTTGGACTAGCCCACCGCGCAGGCAGCATTGTTCTGAAGATAAAATAGACGAAGTAAGTCCCACATATGACACCCTGAGCTGCTTGGATGGTCAGGATAGAAAGTGACAAACAAATAAGAAGCTGAGCAGGCAAATCTTTATTTTCCTGACATGGAGTTAAGTAAGGAGTAGTGTCAGCTATTTAATTTTTGTGTATCTGGCCCCTGGTGTAGGCCCAGGAGAAACGCTAGTCAGAAAGGTGAAACTCTCCTGAGGAAAGTCCAGAAGACAATGGCAGACTCGAATCAAGATGGAACTTCAAAGCAAGCATGATCCTCCATTTCAGGCAAGGCTGGATGGCATTGTATTTCTTCCTCATTTGTAGGGTTGCCAGCCCTCCAAGACTGGCCTGGAGGCTCCAGGAATCAGCATTAATCTCCGGCAATCCTGGAGATTTTAATAGAGCCTCCCTGGTTTAATGACATAATGTCATGTTGGGGGAAAAAAAATCCATGAATAACTTTGGCAAGCCTACTCATCTGCCCCTAAGTATCTCTAAACCACATCTGAAACATATAAAGCTGTACTGCATTTACTCCGGCGTGTTGTGGCCTTAAGGAAGGCAACATCAAGGCTCAGTCACTCAGCATTAGCTGAACTGCACCATTAGGGAAGAGTGACGTAAACCCACGTTTAAGGTACCAATCCTATCCAACTTTCCAGCACCAATGTAGCAAGTACACGTCCTGTTGGCACAGCTGCATCAGCACTGGAACGCTGGATAGGATTGGGCCCTCAGTTCTTTAAGTAGCTGAAAACGAGGGAAATAGTATAGACTCTGAAGACATTCGGAACGTACAGAGGCGTCGCTATGGTGGGGGTGGTACCGTAAGTTCCAAGCCGTCCTAGTTCCCGTTTACTCCCTGATATGTGGTGGCCCCGCCCCCTCGCCGTCAGAACCATTCAGTGTGGCGAAGGCAACAGGCAGGGAGTCTTCTGCCCGTGGGGCCTAGGACGGCGTGGAACGTATGGTACCACCCCCGCCCCCCACCATAGCGACGCCTCTGGGAACGTAAGAAGAGCCTGCTTGAGGTCTATCCAGCCCGAGGTCTATCCAGCCCAACATCCTGCTTCCCACAGTGGTCAGTCAAATGCCTTTGCAAACGTTCACAAGCAGGGCTTGAAGGCAATAGCCCTCTCTTGCTGTTGCCTCTGAATGTGGAGAACCCATAGGGCTTCCGTGACTAATAGCCATTAATAGGTCACTCCTCCATGAATGTGTCTAATCTTCTTTTAAACCAAGATACACAGTGTCCAAATTACTCAGCGTAGGCTCTTTACTCGTGTTTATACCATCCCAAAGTTGTTTGTAGTATGTCAATTTATACATTAAATAGCCTATGTTCCAATTTCCTTTCCATTCTTCTGCAGGGAAGCTGCTGCTATTGCTTCCAGTTACTTTCTGTGTTGTAGTCAATATATTTCCCACTATTTTACATTTTTAAATATATATTTATTTTATCCTTAATTTTTGCTAAAAGTAGTAAACGTTCCAGTGGTAACGTGCATCCGGTTATATTTTCAATAATATTATTCACTATAGCCTTCCTGAACCTTTATATATTTTTGGCAAGTACCTCTTCCCACATTTAAAAATGAGCTCAGAAACTTATTGCCGATAGGGCTTGCAAAGGTGTTAGCAACCCCAACCTCTTTCTGTTGGTGGCCCATGCGAAACACTATCCTAATAGCTTTATGTTAATTGGACCCGCTGCCGAAATATTAGAGCTCTATAGTAAAATGATTTATCATAGTGACTCAGAAGTACTAAGAACTAGTTGGTTAAGTAGAATCAGTTACCAGCTTCTTAACTTCAAGAGTTTTAATTGAATCCACCCTTATCCACTTGAATCCACCCTTAGCCAACCAGAGAGTGAACAATCCAGTTATACAATTGTGATTGCAGTTTCTGTTTTCAATATCCTAGCTCAACTGAAATCTGGTTAGCAGTAATATTTCTTTGTCTTTTTTAAAAAGTTTGAAATATGAAAGGCACACTGAAAAATAAATAGCTTTCCATGAGAGCCTGGGGCTTCCAAGTCCATAATGAGAGGAACATATACAGAGCATAGAGTCGTGAAGCAAATTCCGATAGAACCCGGACTGAAATCCTCATGGCATTTGGATTTCAGAGGCTGAAAATAAAACACAAAACCCTGTGAATGCTCTGAGGCCAAAGTCATTGAAAGCTTGGCTGGTTTCGAGCACTTTACAAGCTGCCAAAAGTGGGGTTTGGGGTCCTGTTTGGCTTTCTGGCTGCCAGAATGGAACAGAGACTTGATTGAATCCAGCCGCTATTTGCATGATGCGACGGCATGTAGTCTCTGCCTCTGCACTAAGGCAAGATGCCTGAAACTCTAACAGTACAGCACCTAACACTCTCGAGTTCAAAGTGAGGAGTCTCCGTGATAACAAGGAGGAATAAACGGAGGAAATGCATGGGAAATGTGAGTCTTATTATCACAGTTTCCAGGAAGGGCTAGAAAAATCAAAATCTCTGTCTCTTGCCACATCCACTGCCAAAATAAAGGGGGGGGGGGAATGCCGAGGTAGGAGGGGACCTGCGGCTGCAGTTTCCAGGCCATCATTATTGTGCTCCAAGATCAAGATGGATAAGGCTTGAAGGGAACAGATGAAACACAAAACAGAAGATCCTGCGGGGAACCTCAGTTTGAATTGTTTTGGAAGCTTGTAAGGGCAGATTTACACAGCAAGAGAAAGTGCATGTTACATCTCTCATCCAACTGTACCATTCAAACAATGCAGAGGGGGGGATTGCCTAACTGAATCCTCAACCAAAATTCCCTGTCCCTGGAGAATTGGCATGTCAAGGAGTTGGTCTCTAGTCTAGCCTCCTCCCTGATGTGCTACTTTTCTACATGCAGGGCATTTGTGACTTTGAAAATCATCTGTTTGTTCAATGACTGAAGGAATGGAACAGAGACTTTATGGAATCCTCCCTTAGTCTGCTTAATGGCATCAAATGGCCAGATTCTTGGTCCGCAATCTCCAGAGAGCAGAAGCTGATGATTGGTGGTTAAATATGATGCCAGGAACATAAAAAGAAAAGGAAAACCTTACCCCTGTAGAGTTCCAGAGTCTCAGCATCTCATTTAAACCAGGTCACACTGGCACCTATGCGTGCAATGTTAGCATGCCAGGGCTGCTTACTTCTGGGTTATGGATCCCTGGCGTACTAATGTTTACAATGACCTGGTTTAAAGGGGATGCTGTGCATATGGTGAAACCCTACGTGAATAAGCTTTTGTGTGTGTAAAGATGCCTGACATCACATTTAGGCACAAGCCGTATGCTTAATAATAACAAAGAATGATGCATGCCATGATAGTGGGTGTGGTGGAGGAAGTGTAGGGCGGAGGGGAGGGCAAGGCGGGCACACGATGCCTGGCGGCTAGCAATGACCGTTTCTCCCTATCCTTCTGCTCCCCACCCTCTTCTTGGTCAGTCTGGGTTTAGTGGGGAATCGGTAGTATTTTGCTGCTGTTATCTAAGGCTAGGAATCCCAGACAGGAAGATGCCATCTTTTTTGCTGCCAAGGATCAAAGCAAGACATGTATCAGAAACAAGCTGGCAGGTATGGCAAAAAAGGGGCAGAATTGTCAAAAAGGGTGGCAATGTGATTAAACTGCAAGCAACCAAAACAAAAAACAAATTCCTGATGCAGATGACGGAGTACTTTTCCCCCTTCTCTTTCTTACCCACATTGTTCCAGGGAGTCCGTTGTTTGCACTCACTCAGTGAGTGGCCGTGCCTTTCGATAAAAAACAGTAGCTGTTTTCAATGACAAATCTGGGCAACACAGCACAAGCATCCTTGTAAGTGACCTTATAAAACCTAGAGTGGATGGTGTCATGGGATCTGGGCCCCTCCACCTGTCCCATTGTACCATGGTACCAGCCCAGTCAGCTGGAAGAGTCTGGTACCAGCCCAATTTCAGGAGAAGACCCTGGGAGGGGTTGGAAGGGTCCCAAAATAGGGGAAACTCAGGGATATTACCACAGAGGGGAAGGTGGGGGGGGCACATTGAGAGGGAATGTTATTGGAAGAGCTGAAGCTCAGTGCTAAAGCTCCTATTTATTTTGCATGCATAAAGGGACTCGGTTCTCCGTGGCATCTTCAGCAAAAAGATCTCAGAAGCAGGGTTGGGAAAGACCGTGCCCTGAGACTGGGAAAATGTTGCCAGTTGCAGAAGGCTGTACTGGGCTTCATCAAGCAGTGATCTGACTTGGCATGTGGAGGCTTCCTGTGTTCCATGTTTCTTTAGAACCGTGCCAGGAGTGAGGATTCTTCAGTAGGGCCACCACCCCTTCTCTCAACACCTTGTTTTTCCTGGTGTGTCAGGATCCTCATTGCCTGAAGTGAATTTTTGCTATTCAGAGATCCACATTTGTTCCTTGGTGTCAACCAGTTTAAATGTTTCATAGAAATGGATTTCATGCTTCAACCTGTCCCTGAAGCTATTCACAGAACGTTTAAAGCCTGGATTACTGTAGGTCAAGTGTGCAGGGTTTTTTTTTTTCCTTGATGTAGCACCTACTTAGTTAGACAGGGAGTTAAAGAACCTGGGCTTTAAAAAAGTTTCCAGTCCTCAGAGCAGACAACTGTAATTCTGTCTCGAGAACCTGTTGTCCAAATCAAGCAAATGCTGCCTTAGAGCCACTTCAGATGTATTTCCTTGTCAGTAATAATATGATTACTTAGTTGTAATACGACACTTTTCCAAAGAGCTCCAAGTGCTTCATATTCATTTGATCCAAAAGCATTACAGCAGTCCTGTAACAGAGGCCGATATTATTATCCCCACATTACAAATGGAGGAGGGCAGGCTCTGAGACTGAAACACCAAAGGCCACTCAAATTTGAATTATGAGCTTACTCGTGGCTCATTCTCTGCTATATAAGTAGGTTTATTGTGTTATACTGAGAAGCACTTTGGTGCTCTCCTATGACCAGCTGTCCCAGGATTGCAGTAAGCGTGGAAGAACTTGGTGCCTGACTACCGGGACCCCTGACTTGAACCTGGTGATGCCTCACATTCTGTTGGTTGATATTTCCCCCCTCAAAAATTAGAATATTTGTGAACATTCCATGACATCCTAGCATTTCAATCAACACCATTTTAATATTTATGTCCCGATCTGATGAGCATAAAATTGGGTTTAAGGGTCTCCAAGGCTAGATGCAGAGCCTGTCCTTATACCAGTGGAATCACATATTTGTGCTTTTTGAATGCTGCACAGGATCATTGTGGGGGAATCGGGAGGGACGGAATTGGCTGTGCCATCCCAGTGTGGCAGGCCTACTTGCTACCAACCTGGGTGGCCTGGTAGCCAAACTGCTAGTGTACTTATTTGCTGTTTCCTTATTAGCACAAAATGTTTTTTTTTATTCTGAACAAGGCAGGACTGCCGGGCAATCATCACCTTTTCAAGTTTAGGATGCTGTTTTGGCTTCAGTGGCACAAATAGCTCTGCCCATCCGTACAGCTAGTGTGGAACCATGGAATCTGGCTTGAGGAGCTGCTTCCATGTGAAGTGTAGGAGAGAAAGGGAGAGCGTTCTGAAGTAGGCAGAAAGGTCAACCCAATCCACATCAAAGACCAACATTGTTTCTCTCCAGGACTGTGACATATGCATGGAACTCTGTGTACTTGCCAGTTATTTCCAGCGCCAGCCTTCCAAAATGGAGAGTTTTAACTTGCTTTTTCTTGCAGCTACCTTGCTGATCAGTGCTGGAATGGCGGATTCATCTACCTGATCATGTTGCGTCGCATTAAGCGCAAGGCCCCCCTTCCTCCGTCGAATGGCAACAACAGCAATAGCAGTGAACCGAAAGCCAGGCCTACCTCAGAGCCCAGCGGGAAGACAGCTCAAAATGGCAAAAGGACTCGAAAGTTTGGGGTCATTACCAGAACCTCCCCTGGTGGCAAGGAAAGCAAAGCCAG
Source organism: Plestiodon gilberti rubricaudatus (assembly GCA_026170595.1). Taxonomy (NCBI): domain Eukaryota; kingdom Metazoa; phylum Chordata; class Lepidosauria; order Squamata; family Scincidae; genus Plestiodon; species Plestiodon gilberti. The sequence goes on along the minus strand of JANXHW010000002.1, from coordinate 15,975,851 downwards.
CAAAAGCAGCCCTAGAACGGAGCAGGAGAACGGACACTGCGCCCTTACGGAAATGGACAGGTTACAACCAGAGACATCCAAACGAGAAAGTAACGTGGAGGATCGACTGCAGAAAGTGGACTCTCCTTTTCTAGCAGGACAATACCGCTCTCGCCTTTCCGATGGAGGGATCCTAGACCTAAACGCCAGCGAACTGTCCCTGCAGGTAAGTAAAGGGCTTTACATTTCCATTCTCTTGTTGCTGGTGTTGCTTGAAGGTTTTTAAACCCAGAGAACTGGGGTTGTTTCAAGAAAAAAAAGCCGTTATGTGTAAAGATGTGCAAGCTGTTCAGGCCATAGTTGAGCATTCTGAGAATGAACAGCTGAAAGCCTTGGGCTCATGCGCATCCTTGGGCTCACCCCCCCCCCCCAGTTTTCCACCCTCTCCTTTTGTGCTGAGGTTAGAAACTTCTGTTCTTGCTTTGTGGCAAACTAGAGTTTGCCATTTCGTCTTTAGCAAACTCTGGTTTGCATATTTGATCCCGTTTTGTGCACATTGTAGTTAGACCATTCTACTCTCGGTGCAAAAAGGGGGGAAGGAACGTGCCTTAGGCTAGTGCCAGTCTATTCCTATACTGCTAAATGCTTATACCGCGTAAAACACACTACAATATTTAGTTCTGAGTACTAAACTGAGTAGCCTCATAATTTTGGCTGCAGTACATGTTCTGCAGGATACTGTGTGATACTCCTTCCTTCAGTTGTCTCAAACTAGATGTTATAGGGCAGGGGTGGCCAGAGGCGTAGTTACGGTGGGGGCGGTTGGGGCAGTGGGCCCCAAGTGGCGGGTTGCGGGGGGTGCACCTTCCGCCGGATCTGTCCCCCCCCGCCCGCCGCCGGCTCATCTTCGCAGCCGGCTGCAAGTTCAGCCCTCCCACCTTCCCTGGTGCCGTTTGGCTCCAAAAAGGAGCCCCAAAGCGCCGGGGTGTGTGTGTTTCCGTGCCACAGGGTGTTTCCGGCCGCGGCGGTGTGCAACAATGACGTCACACACCCCAGGGGCGGGGCGTGTGGTGTCCGTGGGGGTGTGTCGCAGCGGCGCCCCCTCCCACGGGGGTGTGTGTAGGGCTGCTTCTGGGGGTGGCCAAACTGCGACTCCTGAGCCACATGCAACTCTTTGACAAGTGATGTACTGTATATAACACAGGAAACAAGCATCATTAAGTATTTACCGTATTGGTCTGAGTATAAGACTCACTTTTTTCTCCTAATTTAAGTTTTTAAACTAGGGGTGCGTCTTATAATCAGGCTGTTGCAATTTAATGCCAGTGATTTAATTAAATTTTTTTTAATAGCACCAAACTTTAAGGGTGCGTCTTATAATCAGGTGTGTCTTATACTCGGGACAATACGGTATTACATATTCCTGTAATTTAGGGGTTAATTGCTTAGTTCAATTGGTCAGCTACGCAGGCATTTTTGTGAATCTGTGAAAGGGAGCAAGCTGGGATCCAAAGGAACCTGGCATGAGCAGAAGGCACTTGCAAGCATGTAGACAGGACAGGGCTGGGTCTGGTCTGAGGCTCCCCAGCCGTCATGTTGGCCCCTTTCCCCCCCTCCACACTTACAGCCCACTCGTATCCCCTGCTGGTGTGCAGGATTTAGGGCCACCGACGGAGCATCAACTGTATCCTGCGCGTCGGCTGGGAGAGGTAAGAAAAGAAAAATGTTCCTTACCTTCCCGGCTGCTGCATGGGCCCCTATGAGACTCCTCAAAGCTACACCAGCTTGTTTGCTAGCATAGCTCTGAGGAGCCTTCTGGGGGGTGGGTCAGGCCCAGCACTGGGGTATAGGATTATGCAGACCATCCTGCTGCCAAGAGCTGCCCCCGTCCTGCCCCAATCCACTCCTGATCCACCCTCAGACTCACCTCTCTGCCAGCAGAACTCTGTCGGCAGCTGGTCTGTGGGGTGCTGTTGGCAGGATGTGGCCTTCTGGGCCTTGCACTGGCAGCAGTGCTCCACAGACCAGTGGAGAGGCTTCCGTGACAGTGGACCGTGTGGTTATGCCAGCAAACTGCGTGGTCTGGTAGCTTACCGCACAGCTAGGATTGGCCTATTAGTTGTCCTTCACTACCACCTCCTCCATTGGAGTAGGCCTTGAAAACAGTGCCAGGCATGATTTTCATACAGATGACTTTGTTCCCTGGAGGAAATGGGCTCCAGAGAACTATCTATATTGGGGTTCTCAACGCCTTCCCAGCCGAGTACCACCTCCGGCACCACTCTCCTGCTGTGTACCACCAGAAGTGACTGGCGATGACATCATGACATACTCCATGACATCACCGCCAGTTACTTCTGGGTTTTCAGGTTTTCTGAGGCCAGAAAATGCAGGTAGGAGGCTCTGGGTGGGTGGGAGGGCCCTACTCAGTGTTCCTGAGAGCAGCAGCTTCACTAGGGTGCGCGCCGCCCTAATGACCCCCGTGCTGCCCGACAGCCGGCCGGCGAGGATGTCTCTGGAGCCAACAGCAGCGGAGCCTCCGCTGCTGCCGGCTCCGGTGACATCCTTGCCGGCCGGCTGTCTTGGGCAGGAGGAGGCCTTGGAGCGTCCGCCCTCGGAGGAGCTCCAAGGCCTTCTGAGGGAGGCCCGATGCGTGACGACATATTTATAAGGTTTCGCGCATGCGCAGTACGTTTCTGAGGGCAAATTTGCCCTCAAACGTTCTGCGCATGTGCTAAACCTTGTAAATATGACGTCGCGCATCGGGGTTCCCTCAGAAGGCCTTGGAGCTCCACCGAGGTCGGACGCTCCGAGGCCTCCTCCGAGGCGTCACTGGAGCGCGGCGGTAAGGGAGGACCGCCTGCGCGCGACGCGCAAGTTCACGCGCTGGACCGCGCGTCACCCATTGCGCGCGTCGCCCCCAGGCGGTCCGCCCTTCCCACCACGCTCCAGCGACGCCTCTGCCTGAGAGGCTCGGCCAAAGGCAGGAGCCTCTTGGGAGCAAAAATGCACCACCGAAAGCGCCATGTCAGAGTGGGGTTCTGGTGGTCCAGCGGTCCGAGAACCACCAGTAGTCGACCGAAGTACCACTGGTGGTACTAGTACCACTGGTTGAGAACCCCTGATCCTTTGCATAGAGTAAGACAAGACAAAATGCTGTAGAAAGCATCTGCACAGTGCACATGTGTCTTGGTGCCCCTTCGTCCCTCTGCTTCCATGATAACACCTCAAGGGCAGCCTTTTGGGCCAAATTTCTTACATTCACTGTCTGACGTGGGTCCTTCAGCCCACCTCATTTATTCAGGCTGGCCTTGAACTGGGAGCATGGCAATGTCCCAGCCACGACTATGAGAAGCCAACTGTGCAGACTAACAGCCCGCATAACTACCCAACCCTCTCTGCTAGTTGCGTGGACAAGTGGGCATGGGCTACAGCACCCTGCATATCTACACCGTAGAGATTGGAAGTGCTGACATAGCACACCGCATTCCCTTAACGTAGAGCTTTCTGGATGTGTCCAGATTTTTATTGGAGTTCTGACTTCACACTGTTTTTCCCATTACCTTCCTCAACAACAGCAAGTGGAGTTTGTTTTCCATGCATAAGGGGAGGGGGGGGACCTGCTGGGGACATGGAGCCTGGTGCGTCTTGATGATTAAAGCGCTGCAGAATGCAAAGGCACAAAATCGGCCCTGCAGATGATGAGCTGAAAAGTCTGTTATTGCTGCTTGCGAAGGGAAAGGGCTCCAGGGAACTATCTATATCAGCTGCCGAGCTGCTGACATAATTTCCCTGGCAAAGTCTTTAAACATTTTATCAGGCCATTGCAAGCACCTGAAGTATGCGATCACCCTTTGTTTTTAAAGTTATTTGGAAACACCAGCTGGCCAGAGCCGTTTCTTTTCTTTTCTTCCTTGTCCTCTTTCGCTGGCTCTTCTACTCCCTTTCACTCCCTCAGCCTTAATTCAGAGCCAGCACTTGCAAGAGTGCAGCCCCCAAGGCTTTTGTCAGTGTGTAAGCTCAGCCCTGGATTCTTCGAAACACTACTAATGTCTAAAGAGAATGTAGAGACACCTGAGCAACTATATTATAGATTACTTTTTTAGAATGTCATGAATAGCCAGGGCTTCTATGTTTAATCACATTTGACTAGTTTAATTAATGAAGTTTTTCTAATCAACTTAAAAAAGGCAACTGCAATTAATTGAGCAACACATTTTTGGGGAAAATATGTATTTTTAATTACAAGGACTTGTAAAACTTGCAGTCAACAGGCCCCACCTTAGAAGAGGCATTCCCACTTCACTCTCGCTGAAGATAACGCTGGGAATTCCTCTTCTAAGATGATGACAACAGTGACCTACACATGCACCATCTAACTTTGGTTTCTGGACCTGCGCGTAGTTTTACGGCTCAGTCCTATCCGGATTTAAGATCTGCTCCCAGTGGCGTTCCCAGCCCTCCCGGCGCCCGGGGGGGGGGGCGGGGGTTGGAGCGCCCCCCCAAGCAGCTAGGCTCGGGTCTGAGCGCCCACTCGGCGCGTCCCCGGCTTCCAGAGGCTCCGCTCCGAGGCCGGGGATAAGCCCTCCTTAGAGCGATCACCCAGTTCGGCGGTCGAGGGCTTAAAGCCCTCGAAGCAGCTTTAAGCCCTACCGCTACCGAAGCAGCGCGCCCACTCGGCGCGTCCCCGGCCTCCGGAGGCTCCGCTCTGAGGCCAGGGATAAGCCCTCCTTAGAGTGATCGCCCAGTTCGGCGGTCGAGGGCTTAAAGCCCTCGACCGCCGAACTGGGCGGTCGCTTTGAGGAGGGCTTGTCTCCGGCCTCAGAGCGGAGCCTCCGGAGGCCGGGGACGCGCCGAGTGGGCGCGCTGCTTCGGGGGGGGCGTGCCAGCCGGGCTCCGGTGCCGCACCGATCTGCGCAGCCCCGAGCCCGGCTGCTGCGCCCCCGCACCCACTCGGCGCCTGGGGTGGAGCACACCAGCTCCCCCCATGAAAGAACGCCACTGTCTGCTCCATCGGTCTAGGATGTTGCAAACTTGCCATAAAGCACGTTTGTGGCACCTGAAGAATAAGCAGCGCCGGAGCAGAGGCCAGCACCACTCTACTTGGCGCAGTTGCCATGGAGCACCGGTGGGGAAGGTGAGTTCCCCACCAGGCGGCAGAGGGGTGGGGGGAGGGTGGAATGGGGCGTTCCAGGGGGGTGGGATTGGAGGAACGGGCCAGGGAAGGGGGAGGGATCAGCAGAGGCCTCTCCACCATATCTTATCCCCCTTCCCAGGCCTGTTGGGCCTCACTCGGGCATCTCAAATATACACCAGCAAAATGTACACCACAAAATTGCTGGTGTGCATTCAAGTAGGCCCATCGAGGCAGCTGGCGCATTACTCAGGGTAAAGGGACAAACATCCCTTTACCCCGAGGAGGCCACTGGCTGAGCCAGGACAGGCCCAATCCTGCATAGGATAGAATTACCAGTTTCTTCCCCAGTCACTTTTACTGACACAGTAAAAAGGGAAAGCAGATTGCAGGAAGGGGTGCGTGCACACTAATCACTGGGAATTACTCTCCTCGGTCAGCCTAGTTTCTCCGCTGCAGTCGGCCCTCATCTAGATGGACCAATGGTCTGACTCAGGATGAAGCAGCTTCATGTGTCAACATACAGCAGTCACGTTGGGCAGCAAATCCCAGAGGTGACACCATTTCTCTGTCTCTGCCTCTGGCTTTTGTCTCAGTGTGGCATTAAAAAAAACATGAGCTCCAGAATAGGGAGAGCACCATATTGTCTCTTTCCTTCGGATGTGAACATATCTACAACTGCAACTAGTTTCTGGTGACAAAGTTGAGGTTGGAAATATGCAATTTCTGCTCAAAGACTATCTGCTGATATGAAAATGCTCAATTAATGTACATCTTTAAAAACTGCATAATGTACTAACACCTGCTGATCCCAGGGTTCCTAAGCCCCTCTCTGCATTTATTTGCTGCTTTTTAAAGAAAAGTATGCTTCTTTTACAGCAAGTCCTGGAGTAACAGTTTGGTTCGTAATAATCATGTGTTACTTCTAAAGCACTTTCAAAACAAAGTGTTGTACAGTACTGTACAATGAATCAAATTAAGAAAAGCTTTTGATTCTTTTTTTAATCTTGCCCTTTCTGCAAGAAGCTCAGGGCAGCTACATAGTCTCTCTCTCTCTCTCTCTCTCTCTCTCTCTCTCTCTCTCTCTCTCTCTCTCTCTCTCTCTCTCTCACTCACACACACACACACACACACACACACACACACACACACACACACACACACACACACACACACACACACTTCTCAGGCAATGCTCAATTATCTTAGTCTCGTGCTGAAACTCAGATTGGGTGCCAAGCAAGCATCCTTGGGCAGAACGACAGAAATAGGGTGCCACCACTGAAAAGCCCTTTCCTCTGTTACCATCATCCCTAATGTCTGATGGAGGGAACACCTAGAGAAGAACCGTTGACGGCAAGCTTAAGAAACAGGCAGGGTCATGTAAGAGTAGATGTGGAAACACATAATGTAATGATGTCCGGATACCAGACAAATCATACTACACGTTCAGAGGGAGGGACTTGGAACAGATTTGCCCTTTTTCGCAGCATCCCTTTGTTTCTTTCCTTGAGAGCTGACATGCCATAGTGGCTAAGACAGAATTCAATCAGGAATTCTGGTTCAGATCTCACCTCTGTCATGAACTCATTAGCATCCTAATCCTATCCAAAGTCTTGCAATGGGACGCAGCGGCACTGGGGCAGGCTCTGCTGTATCCAGTGTGGGGCTAGAGGTCTTCTCAAGGGAAGGGGATGATTGTCCCCTTCCTCTGTGTTGAGCCCCAGCAGCCCCTATGAGATTTTGGGGGTGCCAATTTTTTTTTTGAATTTTTCTGGCTTTGGTTTTTTTTTCTTTAATTTTTTTTTAAAAAAATTTGCCCCGTACTGTATCCACCACCGCCGCTTTTTCTTCAGCCTTGTTGCTGCTGCTGTGCTGCTGCTGTCGCTGACGTCATTTTCGTCCTGATTGCCACGCACAAGCAGCCAGGGAGCTGCTTGTGCGCATGTGTGCGGTTCGCAAAAGTCGCACGCATGCGCACAAGCGGCCCGGGAGCCCTTTAGAACGAAGGGCTTCCAGGCCGAGCCGCGAGGCAGCGGGCAGCAGCAATCCGGGATGGCGCCATACCTCCCAGGATGCCAGGACTAGGGCCCGAAATCCAGGATGATTCCGGCCCTTCTGAGACGTATGGTAAGTCTACCTATGGGGCTACTTAGAGACGTTACAGCTAAATGGATGCGCAACTCCGAGCAGCCCAGTATCGGGCTTTCAAGCCCGGGATGGGGGACAGGATTCAGCAGAGGCCTTCTCCGCCAAGCCTGCCCCCCTCCTGGGCCTGATCCACCCTTCTACCTGCCTTCCTCCCCTCTCTGCCTTCGTTCCACCCTCTCCCCAACTCCCCGCCACCCGGCATGGAGCTCACTTGCCACAGCGGGTGCTGCTCCTTCGCCGTCGGAGACCTGGTGCTGCTGGCCTCTATGCCGATAGGACTGGCCTCCACTCTGTCATGATGTGCTTTATGGTGCGTTTGCAACAGTGCTGAGCCCACTACCACCAGCGGAAACGGCATAGGATTGGGCTGTAGGTGGCCTTACTCCTCTCAGCTTCAGTCTTCCATATTTGCAATATGGGGATAATAATACTTAACTTACAGGGTTGTAAGGACAACATCAGGAAGCTAGATATGGTGTGCTTTGCACACTCAGAAAGCACTATATCAGTGCTAAGCATTATTAGTATTATTGATGGACTGCTTTTTGACCACTTTTTCAAATATATTCCAACTGTGCATTTTGCGTGATTTTTGAAAACATTTTTAAAAGAGTAAAGCAAACAAACCCATTTAAGAGTTCTACTTGAGATGCTAATAAAGGATTGTTTTCAACGTAGGCTGTGTTTTTACTCGGGGGGACAAATGACGCTTCGCTTTTAGTTTATTAATGAAGGAGCTTGGTTCTTATGAAATCCAACGTTTTTAATGGCACTGCCTTGAGCCAAGTACAGTACGATGCCTGCTTCGTCCTGGCCAGGCTTGCATAACACACTTGCAATGCAAAACGTAGAAGGATTCCAAAGACAGATATATGTTTCTGATGGTCAACAGTTCCTTGACGTAGTAGGCAGACGACTCCTGGGAGCTGCATGAAATTAACACATTTTATTCTCACTTGGGACAGGTTATGTAAGACAGATAACCCATTTTCAGACATAATGAGACAGAAAATGATATGCATTGCTTGGTACTTTGAACACAGTTTCACGGTTTTGTAACATATGCACTTGAAATGCAAATTCTGGCCAGATCTAAAAAGATCATGTGATTGAAAAAGAAAACAAGTTCAAGGGGAAAACATACATCCTCGCATGTATGAAAAAATGCCACAAGGCATGAACCAGTCAAAGTTAAGCCCTTTTTATAGACCATAGTAAGCTGCCCTAAGATTCAGTTTGACTCTTGGTTCAAATAGCTGAATACTGTCTCGCCTGACTCCAAAGTCCTTTTAAAATGGGACTGCTGAGGGAGCCACGTTCTCTATCACTGAGCCATGGCCCCTACAGAGACAAGTTACAGTGGAATTGAGCATTATGGGTGATAAATGGCTGTTGCCAAAATCACCACATGGTTATGTGTTGTAAAAGAGAGTGTGTGTCACACTGTCGTCATGTGAGTAACCCCGCCCTCCACTCCACATCAGCCAATGAAGTGGAGCGGCAGCAGGGAAATGTGGGTTCTCTTGCATTCCCTTTTAATATATGTTATGGGGAAGAGAAAAGGAGGAGACGTGAGAGACTGAGCGGTTGTTTTCAGCTGCAGCCATGTGCCTCTTGTTAACTATAGCTTCACCCTTAAGTGCTTATTTAAATCTCTCCCACTGAAATCAAATCGGACTTGAAAGTGTCTAACTTTTGCTGGCTTGTGCTCAGAGATTTCAGTCCGGTGCATAATGTGTTTCTTTATTTATATGCAGAATTGTTTTTAGATGACCCTAAGTTGAGTCCTGTAAAAAGTTAAAGTAGGCCTATAATTTACTGCATTTTCTATGCTGGCTGCCCTGCAACCTGTCTGCTGAAGTTGCTTTTTTCCTGGGCCACACTCACTCTCTAACTTTGGAGCAGCGGGCCTGCCGCTGCGCCGCTCCAGGGTGTCGCAAAGGTGCCGTAAGGTACGTTTCTGGCACCCAGAGAGTAAGCAGGACTTGCTCTCCGTGGGACTGAGGCTGCTGATGGCGGACACAGGCAAGACCTGTGGCGGGGGACGGGGGTGATTGGGTGGCCAGGCCCTGGAAGGGGAACGGATCCTTTGCAGCGCGAACCGCCAAATCCTATCCCCCTTCCCGAGCCTGGCTGGTATTACACTGGCCTCCTGGATTTGCGCCAACCATTTTGCCAGCGCACATCTTGGGCGGCTGGGTCCCATTGGGGCGGCTGGGTCATTACTCAGGGTAAAGGAAAAAACATCCCTTTACCCCGAGGCCTCCGCCTGCGCTAGTGCTGGCCCGATCCTGAATAGGATCCGGTGCAGTGTGCTTTTGCACACTGTGGTAATCCTAGACAGGATTGAGCTGTAAATGGCTAGAATGTTTTCAGTGCAGCTGGCCCTGTTCGAAATGATGCGCCATCGGAATGGAAGGGAGTTGACCACATCCTCAGCTGACCATTGCAGGCATGCTTGTATTCTTCTTAGTGGCCCATTTAGTTTTTCTGTTGGTGTTTATATGGACTTATCAGTATGATCTAAATAACCATTTGTTTCAAGAATAGATTTTCCCACCCTCCCAAACTGAGAGGCGCAGGGTAGCCGCGGAGTACCAAGGAATCATCTCGGAAAGCAGTGCAGTGCCAATTGGCAGGTATTAGCATAATGTAATGGGGAGCCGCAGATAATGGTCGCCAATGGTCAAGGGAGCCGCAGGTCGAAAAAGTTTGGGAAACACTACCCTAATGGATAAAAGTAATAATGTTACTTGGTAAACTACCAGCAAAAGTAGTTTAACTGCATCATTTACACTACTTTTCCTAAAGTAGTTGTAATGACCATTCATGAAGCTATGGCACTACTTTCCAGATACCTTTTAGCAAGGTACCTACTCATCCTTTGTGGTACACCATTATTTTAGGTACATCTGGATGGGGTGGGTCTAAGGGGAAAGATTATCCTGTCAGACGAGTTCAACTACATGGCCATTGGCCTCCTATGAAGTTACAGTTTTGAGTTTACACTGGTCTACAAAAAATTTTTTTCTGGCCTGGACTTTTGCAGCTGTTTTAGACTAATTTCAGGGTGCTGATTCCAAATCTAGCATCAGTTTTTGTCTATTACATCAGGTTTTTGAGATATCGAATATTGCATTTGATAAAATCAATGAAAAACAGCAAATTTACACTGGTCTACAAAAATACAGCACCATATTTTTAACACTGAAGCAGTCACTGACTCGCAACAACTTGCAATCATAAGTGACAAAGAGTTAATTTCGGGTAAAATCAATGAAAATAGGGTATGCCGATAGCATAAAAACGAGATGGGATAGAGCAAATCTGAGATCAGATTTGGAATCAGCACCCTGAAATTAGTCTAAAACAGCTTCAAAAGTCCAGGCCAGAAAAAAAAATTGTTTTATAGACCAGTGTAAATTTGCTGTTTTTCATTGATTTTATCAAATGCAATATTTGATATCTCAAAAACCTGATGTGATAGACAAAAACTGATGCCAGATTTGGAATCAGCATCCCAAAATTACATTAAAACCATTGGAATACCTTATGCCAGAAAAAGTGTGTTGACCAGTGTTATATCTGGTCTAAACAGTGTATGCATATGAGGGTGGGATTGGTTAAATGAGGCCAGAGTGGTAAAATTTCAGCAGTGCAAGACGCTCCAGTCAGGCTCTGGATCATGGGAATCCTTTAAAAAATGGAAAGCAAATGCCTTCTAGCACTGGAATGACATCTTCTTCTGCAAACTGTTATGTTCAATTATTGCAAATGCCTCTCTCTGGCACTTAAAACCATGCCTGGCTAAGTGCTCGGGGCCTCCTGTCTGTGGAGTGCTGCTTGCTGCTGACAAGGAAGACATGCTGGAAGGCAACCATCTCGCTCTTCCCCCAAGCTCTTCACCTTTGCAGGAAAGTCTCTGCCAAATGGAGAGAAACGGTCTCTCCTGTGCTGCATTTCTACCCTGTAACCTCCCCGCGTACCCTACTCCAAACACACAAACCTACTTTGCATGCAACAAAGAAGGACAAAGTGATTTGACACCTGAAATCAAGGTGTGTGTTTTCTCCCAGTTGATATCGAGCCCTTTTGTCAGAGTTTTTGTGGTGAGGAGGGCCTGGTTGGGGTGGGGTTGGGGGCTGGGCATCACTCAGAACAGCCAGGACTTGCGTTTAATATGTTTAAAGTTATTTTATTGTATTACTAATTGAGCAGCTGGGTAGAACCTGGCTTGCATACATTTTCTTATATCTCGACAAGTAAAATGTTTTTATTTAGAGGCTTACTTGTCTTAAGTGAAAATTGAAAATTTGTAGAGGGAAGTTGGAATAACTCTGAGGGGGCTCCCACAGGCCCCCTGTGGCTACAGCCCTAGTTGCTAAGATGGCAGAGATAGTGTAGCATTTTGGCTAAAGTTGTGAATTGAGAAGATACGGCCATGAATTCATCAGGTTTATCTAGGCAAGCTCTATCCTCAGCCCTCTCTCTCCATTTACAAGGGAAGCCATAAGGCTGACCTACCTTAGAGGTTTTCTGTGGTTACTGCTACTAATGCTTAGAGAAAGTATAATATACAGGTAGCGGCGGAAGAACGGTGGAGCAGGAGCTCCAGGCGCTTGGGCGGGAGGGCACGATCGGGAGCGCGTGGAGCAGAAGCTTCAGGTGCTCGGGCGGGAGGGTGCGATCGGGGGAACTTACGGAAGCGCTGGATCGGCCCTCCCGCCCTCCCTCGAGCCCGTACAGCTCCGAAATGGCATCGATTCTGGCGGGGGGCCTGTCGACGTGACGCGACGCAGGCCCCGCCCCCTCGCGCCAGGCGCCGTGCGGGCTTCCGGCATCTCTGTATACAGGCGTCCCCTGTATCCACGGAATTGGTATCTGCTGTTTCAGTTATTCACAGTTCCCCGTAGCTCGAAAAATTAAATGGAGAATTCCAGAGAGAGAGAGAGAGAGAGTGATGAGTTATGAGTGCAACGGGGCTGGAAGGTTTCAAATTGCGCACCGTTCCCACCCATGCACTCATCTGTCTTTGTCCTCTACCCATGCTGGCCTGCTTTACTCACGTCCAGTTTTCATCAGAAGGTCAATAGCCTAACACAATGTCACAGCACAAGTATGTACAATGTATTTTATTATTTAATGTTGGTAATGTCCTATTGTGCGTAATTTATCAAGTAACGTAAATGAAATGTAAACGTTATATATATTTATATATATTTATAATTCATATGTAGGGTTTGCTACTATCCACGGTATCCATTGTAGGTCTTGGAACGTATCGCCCACAGATACAGGGTGTACATGCAAACTATTATTCACATGAGATAAACACGTTTCTTCACATCCTCAAGCTACCTAGATTTAACCCTACTACATGAATAATGCTTAGATAAATGATTGTTTTAGGTCTGAAATATTTTGAGAATTAGCAAATTAAAATAGGGAGAGCACGTTTTTTTATAGACAAGACATCTTATTATTTAACAGCCCAATCCCATCCAGGGCCTATGCTGATGGATCTCGCGATTTGTCAGCGTAAGTTCTGGAACGACAGCACCAAAGTTGCTCTGTCGTTCTGTGGGCTGCAGCCGCAAGGGCAAACAGTTGGAGACCACATGTGGGTGACAGTGGTCCGCTGAACCTTCTCCATCCTGTGCTGCTGCTGGTAGGTCAGCGAGGAGGGGGGCAGAACAGGGAAGGATCATGGGTGGTTCAGGACAGAGAACAAGCCAAGCTGGGAGGGGGAGAATCTCAGTGGCAGTGGTGCACGCCAAACTCCTATCCCCTTTTTCCTGGCCCACCCTGCCTCCTGACTCTCCTTGGACTTTCCGGTATACCAGCTAAATAGCCAGTGTAAGTCCAAGGAGACTCATTGGATGCCAGGCGGCCTACAGGGAGGTAGGTAAAAAGAATACCTCTCACGGGCCATCTGGTCATCACCCCACCATAGCATGCTGAGCACATTCTGTCAGTAGATCTGTATTCTTTGGGCTGGCAGGGGATATATGATTGGACCATAAGATACGGTGCCTGAAATGGTAGGCGTCTCACAAGGAGCAGAGTGCCGAGTCTCATCTTGTAGTGCAATACCAAAATAGATTCCTTCACCCCTACCCTTGCTGAGGTATAAGGTGAAAAATATGATCTGTGTTGCAATTGGTTCGTTTTGGCCTGAAATTGAGCTACATTTGTGCAGCAGTCCTCTCCTTAAGCTCCTTCAGCCTCAGCTCCTCCATGACTTGGTGGCTTTTGATGGGAGCAAAGTGATGGGAGAGAACACTGGGGAGCCCATTGACTGTGTCAGTGGACATGTTCCACTAGCTAGTCCACACCAGGTCATCTAGGCTCAGAATCACCATAAAGGCCAGTGGTTATATCTCCTCCTCCAGTTGCCTCCATGGGTTACTATGGGCAGGCCAACCAAACTGGATTATTTCTCGAATATTTATCTCAATAGGTACAGTGAACTACAACATGGAAACTAGCTGGAATAGATGTAACACCATGTTGTTTACTACAACACAGAATTGTACAACACACATGTTTTGTATTTTAATATTTAGAAGATTGGCATGTGTATAAATTCAGTCTGCACCACAAATCTGCATGTAGTAACTATGCTCCATAATGCCACAAGCACAGGAGTCCTCTCTCTTTTGGCCATGGAGAGGCCAAATTCTATGAGCCCCATCATCTCTTGACCCTTCTAACGATACAAAATAGTCATTGCACATGATGATCATCCAGTCTGCTAGATCTCAGCCAGAGTGAGAAAACAAATCTTTTCCCAAACTAAAATGCAAGAACTCTCTACAAATTCCCCTCCCAGCGAGAAGGCTGCCGGATATGGAAGATGACCATGATGAAGGGGACGGATGGACTTGGAATCCAGATCACTGGCGGTCGAGGATCAAAGCGTTCGCCTCACGCCATCATTATTGCACGGGTGGAAGAAGGAGGCTCCGCTCACAGGTATTGTTCGCTCTGTTATACGTTATGGAATTTATAACACTTCGAAGATAACTCAAAGGCTCAAGTACGCAAAAGCAACTCCTAGTGAGAGGCAGGTGCTAAATTATTTATTGGTAATATTTATACTCTGCTTTTTTATCCACAATTGGCTTCCAAGGTGACTTACGATTAAAATCAACGCAAAAAAGAGACCCAATAAAATCATAACCCACTCATTACTATGACGGTTTTCTCCCCATATCCCTGTCAGGGCATACCATTATAAACCACTTAAGCCTCCCACCCCACCCCCCAAGAGTTTCCTTCAGTAGACCTTATTAGCTCTCGTCTGGTGTCCTCGTCTAGCCCCCGACTCTCTTGAGAGACTTAGAGCCCCAAAAAACACCAAGGTGCAACTTCCAAGAATCAGCTAACAAAAGGTCATGTCCTTGTTTCATTCCTGAAGCAACAACCCCAAAGGGATGACACCCATTAGTGCCATCCGTTTGGAGGTTACTTGCCCTCTGTGGCAGACCGGATGTAAATACCCCCCCCCCCTGGAAATAGCTGCCAAGGGCACCTTTGAGTCCCTTGCCTATTCTGCCACCAAGGAAAATCAGAGGTATAGGAGAGTTAAACAATTTTCAAAAGCCTTATTTAGAAGACTGAAGACCACCAGTCAGTAGCGTAGTCGGGGGACGACGACACACAGTAAGTGCTGCCATTACGCGGAGGTGCAAAGTGGCCCTCCCACCCGTCAGAGCCAGTCCAGCAGTGAAGGCAATGCTGCCTTTGCTGCCGGACTGGCTCCGACAGCAAATGGGAGAGGCTACTTTGCACCTCCGCGTAACGCCATGCAGCACTTACTGTGCCGCCCCCCCCCCCGGGTCTGGCTATGCTACTGCCACCAGTATATGAAAGTGGGTGGTAGTCACTGGCTTTCTGTCTGCCATAGGTTCCTGAACCAGGAACATAACCAAGGTGTCATTAGTTCTCTTCCTCTTTTCTTCCTCAGAGGGATGACATTTCTTGTGTTAATGGAGGAAAAGGGTAGCAGGAGTGCTGTTTTGTTTTTGTTTTTTTCTTCTGCCTGGTGTAGGATTTCCATTTCAGATGTTCTTTATTGTAAAAGAATGCCTTGGTTTGAAAATGCAGGAAATTTATAATAGCTATATGTTGTTTTGGTAGTTTTCAAGCACTGGTTCTTTGACTCATTAGTGTGTATTGCAGAAGAAGCTGAATATGCCCCTGGTTGAGCCGTGGCTGGTTAGTTTCCTGCTTCTACTCCATCTTCTGCTCCCTCCAGAAGCAAATAGACCTGAGAGACTGAGCTGCCTCTTTCTGCAGGACGGGAGGGACTGTGTGACTGATTGAGCCCCAACAGATTAATTTTACTATATGTTCTATTACATTCTACCACACATATGCAGCTGATCTGTGGCAAAATCCTCATCACTTTGCAGGGTAATGACGGCTGACCAAGGTTTCCTGAAATGAGGGAGTTTAACTGGAGGTAGTTTGGTTGCCTGTATGAGTACTTGTACAACCTTGATAGGGAGATTAGTAGGTCGTTTTTGTAGAAAAATAGTTTCTGTTGGTGTTGTTGGGAAGGACTCTACCACGTTACTGGGAGCTCTGCTTCAGCATTGCTGAGAGGGCTGCGCTGGCGCGGCGTTGCCTGGACGGGCTTAGACATCTGAATAGGATTGGGCCGTTAGTTCCCAATCTGCACCTTAATTAGGACACTCCACGTCCCAAGGGAGGTGTTTTTCGTTAACATTTCTGTTGTGACAACCCGACTTTTATAACATATTGCGGGATTCCCCTCCTCACAGTGAGGAATTAAGTCAGGTGCTTGTACATGGGACTAGTTTATTGCCTGAAAAAGAGTCCAAAAGAAGTTGGCCCATGAAGTTGCCACATTCCTTCCTCTTATGACGAACCTGGTGCAAGGCGCTATTAGTGGAATGAGGCCATTGCAGAGTTAACTACTCCACAGCAAGTGAGTGAGTTAACTACTCCACAGACATTTAATATTAAAGCTGACCTACTTACCAGTGATATTGTTCGTGTTTATAAAGTGTTCAGAGACGCTCCAGAGAAGGTGTTGAGTAAATGTGGAGTGACTTGATTATTCATTATTAACAAAATGCAGACAGTCTCTATGTTCCCTGAGCTTTTTCCCCTGAAAGGGAGTGGATGGGAAAGGACTTCCAAAGAAAGCACTTGCATTTGTTCATACAGTCAGACCTTTTTATCCGCTGGGGTTCTGTTCCTGGAACCACAGTGAATAAGAAAATCAGTATTATATGAAATCCGTGTGTGTGTGTCTGTGTGTGTGTGTGTCTGTGTGTGTGTGTGTCTGTGTGTGTGTGTGCGTGTGCGTGTGTGTGTGTGTGTGTCGGGAGCGGTACCACATTACCCTTTGTTCCAGCATCTTCGTCGCTTCCCTCCTCCTGTTTAACCTGACTGAAAAAAACAAAAGCCACTACTGGAAGCAACCTGAAAATGGCACCAGAGACTTCAGGCTGCATTTTTCAGTGGTTTGGACATGCGCAGGAGGCTGGAAGTGGCTGGCAGGCCCCCGACAACACTGAAAAAAGAGGTAATATAGTGCGGTTGGACTCCCTCTTCCAGTTTTGCCATCCATCTTGAGTCAAATCCGTGGATAAAAAAACCGTGGATAAAAAGGTCCGACTGTACTTTCTCAGTTGACAAAAGTTAACAATTGTTAGACAGTATTTTAGTCACAGCCACATTTTGTTTTGTGCTAATCTTTGAATTCTAATGTCGAAATGTAACCTTTCCACACAGCATGCAACCTCCTCCTCTGTACTGTCAGAAGCTAGACCATTGTTCAAACTACAAAACTTTTTTCCCCCTTTCTTATTTTTGTAGGGATGGTAGACTGAAAGTAGGGGATGAGCTCCTAATGATCAATGGTCAGTCTTTGGTTGGCCTCTCGCACCAGGATGCCGTTGCTCTTCTCCGGTCCGCTGAAGGTCTTGTGTACCTGGTGGTAGCAAGCCGGGTAGGTAACACTCTTATTATGATATCATATATCCAGAAGATTCACTATTGCAAGATGTGGGGATGGGCGCTAGCTTACAGCACCATCCTATACATGTATACTCAGAAGTAAGTCCCATTGTGCTGGCTTACTCCCAGGAAAGTGTGCATAGGATTGCAGCCTTAGATGGCTTCCACAAAGGCCCAGAAAATTCAGGACCAACAAGAGAAAATGCTTCTTCAAACTATGAACAATCAACATAAAATTCACTGCTACTTGCTGAAGTGATGGCCACTGGCTTAGTTGGCTTTACAACAGAGGCGTAGCTAGCCTCTCCGGCAGCAAACGCCCCCCCCCACGTACCGGCACAAGCTCTGCCCCCACCGGTGGCATCCCCACCCCCACCATGACTTTTTTTCTCTAGAATAGAGCTCCTAGGAGCCTGGACGGGCGGGTGGGCCAATCATGCAAGCTGCGTGGCCGTTTTTTGAACGCCGCAGCAGCGTGCCTTTCACCCCCCCCCGTGCCGCCCAGGGGCCCGTTGCCCAGGGGGCCACTGCCCCCGCCCCCGGCGGCCCTCCACTGCTGCTTTACAAAATTCATGGAGAACAGGTCTTGGATTGGCTTCTAGATGAAGTAGCTAAGGGTAAGGAAAGCCATAGATTCTCGATGTCTTCAGTGCTTCTGTTGTGGTGACATTCCAGTGGGATGTATCTCTTTCAGTTGGTATTCGCCAGTGTTGTTTTTGCTGCCATAACTGTCACAGGTTTTTGTGTTTTTTTAAAATTGATTTTATTGTGGTGTGGTGTGCTTCCTTGAGTGCAACAGAGCAACTTATGCATGCTTTGAATAAATAATAAAAATAGCACATGGTGGAAATGGCCTTGACACACAATCATTGCGTTCCAAGGCATTTAAGAGCAGAGAATCTGTGTTAACCATTTTATTTTGAACGCACGTTAGAACGTCTCCCTGCCTTTGCCTTAATAATGCAGTCTCCATGTTCAAAGGGAAGCGTGTCTCTAATTGCATGATGCTGGGGGCAAACAACACCAGATGGCCATCAGGTTCACATTGCTGCCTTATCCTGAGTGAGACCATTTCTGTAGTATACTCTGGACTGGCAGCAACTCTCCAGGCTCTCAATCTATCCTAACCCTGCTACCTGAGATGCTTTTAAATGGAGGTACTTGGGACAGAAGCTGGTATCTCATGCATGGAATGTATGTGCTATACCAGTTATGTTCCCTCCCGCCTCCCTACGCAACCTTCAAGGGCATTTGGCCAGCTGCTGTTCCAAACAGAACAATGAATTGAATGGACCCTATGCCTGCTCCATATGTGCGAGACAATGAGTTGGTGGAATGCTGAGGTGGTTGAGTGAATTGTACAGAACTACCTTGCACTTTTGTCTGGTTAGGGACCAGAGCATGGATGAAAGTAAAAAAAAATGGATGAATGTCAAAGCATAGCCTTATTTAGCTTGCAAATTCATTTTGGCCAGCAAAAAACGTAAATAACTTAACTATATAACACATGTGAATGCATGCAAAACCTAAATAAACAGAAATAAAAGAAAAATAATCATAAGATTGTTGACAAACATCGTGGAAGGTTGAATGAAATCGGACGAAAGATGAAAGCACGTGGGCGAAGTTTGAGATGTGGTTATAATTGAAAACGGCTGAAAGAGCAAAGCGATGAAAGTCCAGTGGATGAAAGTCAAGGTGTTGCTGTACCACTCGCTAGGTATGTGTGGTGCGGGGGTGGCAGGTGAAGGAGAACCGCCCCATAGTAATCCATGGAAAAAAGCCACAACCTAACCTGAGATTGTGCGTGCACACCACCACTGGCGTTGCTGGAGGTGGGGCGGATAGCTAAGTTCTACAGCTTTCCGCCCCACCGTTACTCTCCGGTACGAGGTGCCCCGCCCTCTCGTCATAGGAGCCCGTCAGTGGAGAGAAAGCAACACGCAGGAGAGTCCCTGCGCGTTGCTTTCTTTCCGCTGATGGGCTCCTATGACGAGGGGGCGGGGCGCCTTGTACCGGAGAGTAACGGTGGGGCAGAAAGCTGTAGAACTTAGCTATCCGCCCCACCTCCAGCGACGCCAGTGCACACCACCCACAGGTGGCACTATTGGATGTGGAATTCCTTTTGAGTTTTTCCTCAGGGAACCTCCCTCACCCAGGCTGAGTGCTAGCAATAAAACTGAGGCAGATACTTAGGCAGTGGTAAAGTTAACAAAACATATGTTTACTCACATATCCAGTTAGCTCTCTCTCTCTCTCACTCACACACACACACACACACACACACACACACACACACACACACACACACACACACACAAAAAAAAAAATTCTGATTAGTTTCAGAGGTTCCACTAGTACTTGTGATGACAAGCCCCTAAAGTTGGATCGCCCTTCAGGCCTACACATCAGTACTCAGAAGAAGGGCAGAAGAAAAAGGAGGGGAAACAAAAAGAACAGTTAGGCCACACCCCTAAGGATCACAGTCTGCCCCCTTCTGGATACAGCCGGAGTTGTGCCAATTCCAACAGGCACGCGCATGCAATCACAGGGTTAGGCTGTTTTTTTTTCGGTGGACTACGACAGGGCGGTTCTGCCTCACCTGCCTGCCCCCACACTACACATTCCTGCCACTCACTGCAGAGTACAGGTGAGGGATCATGTTCCTGAATGCTCCCTTTGAGTAGCAGCTGCCTGCAAATAACCAGCACAGCGGTCAAAGAGCTGGACTAGAAAATTTACTAATTTTCTCTTATTTCAATTACATAAGGGAAACATTTAGAAGTGGTGTTCCCCACCATGTGTAGCCTGAAGTTTAAACTGAAGTGTGATTGTCCTTTCGTCCACCTCATTCTGCCCCATGCGCACACCAGGCTTCAGTGTGATCCAGTGAGAAGATTCCTGTGTGTTCAAGACGGAGTAGACAATAGTGTAAATACAATAGAACCTGTTTGACGAACCCACCCACCGTGTCATCCAATCACCTTCCGATGCATTGTGATGTAGAGACATCTTGCAATATGTACCAGGACAAGTCTCAAGATGTATGAGCTTACCATATCTTTTGCAATACTTCAATTGAAGTTATTAATTATCAGCTAGTTTTGGCAGCAGTTCTGCAATTTTCTCTCACCTTGTCAGCGGAAACCATTTGGATAGAAGTGGTAGATCTGTTTGCATTTGGGTTAGAGTAGACAGTTGGACTTTGTTCCAAGAGCCGGATATTGGCCCGCTCTTCCTTGAAATTCTTTCTCTAGTCATGCTGCACCTGCATGCGTACAACTGACATGATTTCTCACGGGAGAAGCCCTGCAGAATCTGTTTCAGGTGAACTGAAGGCTGCGTTACTTTCCTTCTCATAGAAGTGACTAAGGGCAGCTTCACACATGCATTTATGGCACTTGATTTCTCATCTCTTGATTAGTCAGCATGTGGCTCTCAGCCGGACGTGTGAACTGGGCTCCCTTGAAAAGCACTATGATGATTGAGGCAAAGGTTCTGAACCCCCGTGAATAATAAAGACCTACGAATGCCTTTGCCTTTTTTTAAAAAAAAAATTCAGCTTGCAGAATGGGAAATAGACATTTTTTAACTTGAATGAGATGTCCTTGGAAGTGCAGTTCACTGATTAGGAAGACTTCCGGCGCTGGAGGGGGGGGTTAGTGAGGATTGGGCTACCTGTCAAGACTCACTTGAACAGCATGTTGTGATCATGGGAGTAGGTTGCACTCTGGTGTACAGTGATTGCACGGTGTAGTTACTTCAGACCAGGTCATCAGTAGATGCACAACGGGAGCCCTAAAGACCGAACATGGACATCCATGTGCTCTGTGTGCAGTTGCCTTCAACCACCAACTCTTTCAGTATCCATGCACCATTTGTTATGTGATTCTAATACCTACAGGGTTGATGCATTTCTTAGGTGTCTTATTTCTATCTGCCTTTTTCCAACCACAAAAATCAAGGCAAATTGCATGGGGTCCCTCCCAGGTTCTCCCATCCAGGCCTAGACATGCTGAACTTCAGCAAGGTGGCTGTTCCATGTTCCCTGAGGCAGAGTACTGAGCTGATGCATGTTGTCAAATAAAGTATGATGTCCACGCTAACTGCTCTTGTGTTTCTGACAGGAAGGGGCAGAAGAGGAGTTTCTTAGTTATCCATCCACAAGTTTGCCAGACTTAATCAGCACCTGCTCCGTTCAAGATGCAGCTCCCTGGACTGATAATAAAGAGAATGAAGAACCAGAGGAGGACGATACCAGCGGAAAGAACCAGGTGCCTGAAGTCCAGGAACCCGTAAGTAGAACTGCAGGGATTCACTTTTGAACTCGTGTTGGTTGCCCACTTCAGCAACTCCCATGGCTCCCTGGGAAACATGTCAATGATGCCACAACTTGGCCTCCCCACACTAACAGCCTGATCCTGCCTAACTATAGGCCGGTGAAGCGCTCGCTCCGCCGGCCTAGGGTGTTGTAATGTAAACTTGCCAGAAAGCACGTTTTTGGCACCCTGGGAGTAAGCGGTGCCGATGCAGAGGCCAACACCACTCACTCCGCTGCCGTCCTGGACCAATGCTGGCCAATGCAGGTGAGTGCTGCGCTGGTCGGTGCAGGGGGTATGGGGAGGACGGTCAGGGGTGACAAAGGAGAAGTCCATTGGCCAGCCCAGGCTGGGAGGGGTGAGGATATCGGTGGTGGGTTGCACCGCCGATATCCTATATGGCCCTATCGCAGCCCAGGCCGGCCTTCCACAGCCTCCCCGGAAGGTGCATCTAAGGAGGCCCATTGTGGCCTGCACCGCTTACACCGGGTGAAGGGGATGAATGTTCCCTTCCCCTGAAGTGAGCCCATGCTGTGCCGGTGCAAGCCGCAATGCACACAGGATGCAGCGGCCAGCCATTTAGGCTGGCCGCGCATACCTGCGCAGGATTGCACCATAAGATAAATTTGCAGCAATCAAAGTCTCAATTTTTTTAATGCTGTGTAGCTTTGAAGATGTGATGGCATGAAGGTTAATGTTTTCCACTTTTCTCTCTCATGCCTCTGTTTTTGTGACATGCAGTTATGCGTCTTTCTTTCTTTCTTTCTTTCTTTCTTTCTTTCTTTCTTTCTTTCTTTCTTTCTTTCTTTCTTATTTTATTTATTATATTGTATATTGCCTTTCTGCATATCATTCAATGTGTTGCACAGCAAAATACAATACAAATATCAAATATCAGAAGGGGAGAGCATATGGAGCTATGCTATCTATCTCTATGGCAGTACCTGCTGTGCTGTTGCAATCCTATTCATAACTCAGATTAAAGCAAGGAACTTGTCAGCAAATCCAACAAAGGGACAGAAAAGGGCAGTTCACATGTTAATCTGTAGCCGGGTGCCTTGGTGGTTATTCACATGTTCCATTCAATGTAGGTGCAATTATTGTTCACCTGTAAAAATTAACCCAAGTATAGTCATTCACATGAAAATGCATACCTGGGCACAGACAATTGTGACTGGATATAGACATTCTGTATCTGGGTACGGCATAATGTATGAACAGCCCTAAAGGTTAGCTGCTCCAGACAGATTGTAGATAAGGACTTCAGCTCTGCAAGTCAAGCTGCATTTGGGTGACCTGAGCACTGATCCTGTCTAATGCAGCAGAGCTTCTGGCCCTGCATCGACACCCCGTTTTTAAAGCACAAGGAAAGTTTCTAGTCCTTCTGGTTGCCAAATGTACTGAAAGTGTGTGAGTGATACCAGGTGCAATCTCAGAAACCAGAGGAGTGGCTGAATCACATTCTCAGGGGTCAGAGCGAGGCGTTTAGTGGCCTGCAGGGTTCCTTGCCCCTCCCCTTGACTGACAGAAGCAGTATAAATTATGCAGCTTCCGTAAAATCTTGCACACGTTTGCCTTCAAGCCCTGCTGTGTGGGGCTTCACAGAGACATCTGGCTGGCTGCTGTGGGGAGCAGAATGCTGGACTAGATGGACGTTTCGGTCTGGTCCAGCAGGGCTCTTCAGATGCGCTGACATTTGCTGAATTTACGTAATGAATCAGGTTGCAAAATTGTGGTTTCTTTGTTGCAGAACTTGCACTACTGTGCTGAAGAGGGTTGCCGTTTTTAATGGCATCATATCCACACAGCTTTTGCATATGGGTTTGTTGGTTTCCCCTGTGAGTAGGAGCAGGCTTCTCCCTTGCCATGTGAGCCTGGTCACACTATCTGACCAGAGTGTTGCTTCCTATTAACTAATTAGACTTTGGGACGGATCATCCAAATATTAGTCTAATAGGGTTTCCAAGCATCACTGTGTAAGCATCACTGTATAAGCAATGGCAATGTATTTTCACAGACAGTAAAGATTTTATTCCTGCCTGATAACAAGCAGATGGCTTGGGCACAGCACAAGAGAGGTCTGATAGCAAAACCCTATTAAAATAGCATTGCTTGGAATTGTGGGGGCTGCAAGAGGTACAAAGTGACTGCTTCCTGCAGGTGCTGAAACATCCAATCGACACTGTAATCTAACACCCTTCTTAATGATAACCATCTGTTTAGGTGGGGAGGGGAAAGGTTTCTGGAGTTTTACAGTGTTGCAAGTCCCTTGGACTGCTAGGAGATCAAATCAGTCAATCCTAAATGAAATCAACCCTGACTGTTCCCTGGAAGGACAGGTACTGAGGCTGAAGCTCAAATATTTTGGCCACCTAATGCGAAGAGAGGACTCTCTGGAGAAGACTCTGATGCTGGGAAAGATTGAAGGCAAAAGGAGAAGGGGAAGGCAAAGGATGAAATGGTTAGACAGCATCACTGATGCAACGAACATGAAAATGAGTGAACTCAGGAAGATAGTGGAGGACAGGAAGGCCTGGCGGGATATGGTTCATGGGATCACGAAGGGTCGGACACGACTTAACGACTGAACAACAACAAGGGCTTTGGCTTTGTTTTGGTTTGTACTGTACAAAAATTTATTACATTATAAACAAAAACACCCCCAACCTTCCTCCAACTCAGTGTTCCTTTTAAAAAAATGAATTTAGAACATTTTATACAGTGTCCAGTATAGGCACTTAGAGCTTTTGGTCCAATCCTTTTGGGGCTTTGCACTGCCAGAAATAGTTCCTTTATGGCTGTCACAAATGACAATGCGATGTTCGGCACGCCATTGGCCCACCAACAACCCCCAGCACCAGTGAGTCAGCACAGGGGGTGGGAGGGAGGTGGGGGTGAGCTGAATGGGGAGGGGGAGGAATGGGGCAGAGCGGGGATCGAGGCTGAGAAGGGGGCGGTATTGGCGGCAGCTGCACCGCCGATGTACATTCCCCTTCCTGGCCTCGATCAGTGTTCCTGGGTCCTCTTGGACTAGCACCAGTAAAATAGCTAGGACAGGTCTGAGTAAACCCAGTTGGGCAGTGAGTGCTTACCAGTGGCGTAGCTAGACTGGAGCGGAGGCAAGTAGTTCTGCACGACTCCGTTACACCGGAGTCAACGGCCCCTCCCCCTTGCTGTTGGAGCCATTCTTGCGGCAATGGCAACACGCAGGACGCTCCCCTGTCGCTGCCGGAATGGCTCCAACAGCAAAGGGGAGGGGCCGCTGACTCTGGTGTAACGGACTCTTGCAGAACTACTTGCCTCCGCTCCAGTCTAGTTTCACCTCTGGTGCTTACCCCTGGGCAAAGAAACAAATGTTCCCTTACCCGGATGAGACCTCAGGGACTTCTCCCCCTCCCCCCAGGATGCAGCATGCACTCCAGTGGTGAGGCTGCATCGGGGGGGGGGGATTTAGATAGGATTGGGCTGCCCAAAAGATAAAAAGTAGGTATATAAATCCCTTAAATAAAATAAAATAATAAGAGAGGAGGAAAGGAGGCAGGTTTGAATTTGAGGGAGAAAGGGACAGTTTGAAGCTCAGCCTAATGGCTGCAAGGTATGATGTGGCTTTTAGGGGAAATATGCTGCTTTAGGACTAATTTTTATCTGTCGGAGCACCTTCTGCCTGCTCTACCTTTATATTTGGAAATAGACCGATACAAGTCTCCTGTGGTAATATGACCTCATTTGGAAAGTGACCCTGTAAGGGCCAAACTAGACATGACTTTAATCATGCGATTGGTCCTGGTATGCCTTTCCCCCTCCTGTAAGTAGCATGTATGGGGTAGGGAAGATCTGGAATTGGGATCATGGAAGGAGGACGTTTGGGCTCTAGTGTAACGATTTTTCCAGGGGAAATAGCCTTGATCCAGCTCATGACCATTGGGAGGGTAGGGTTAAAGTCACCCCCTGTTATGGCCCTGATCCAGATTAAGTCCCCTGCACATGCTAGTTACAAGGGGGAAAAACAGGCACCCCAGGACCAACAATGATGTGGTTAATGCTGTGCCTTGGTTGACCCTAAACGTTCCCCTGGAATTTCCCTCTCAATCACAGAAATAGTGGGAAATGAAACAGGATACAGGGCAGGATGTACTCCTGCACTATGTTTTGGAGGGTAGACTCTTTCTGACTCAGCAGTTTTCCAGCCAAAGTATAGTCGGCTTCAGGAAGGTGTAGAGAAAAGCAAAATTGCTTTGGAGTCAGACTGCAGTCTAACAGAAATATTACCCCTCCAGTTTATTTAAGTTCCCTGCCTAATGGAGTTACTTTCATAACTGCAGTTTAAAAGGAAGGCGCTTCTTTATTACAAAGGTGAAAAGGAAAGCCTAAAACCTCCAAAATAATAATCCAAGCCAATAAAATTTCTGCCACAAGGCAACAAAATAGGTTGCATTAAAAAATCTTTAAAGTGCAATTATTGAGAGAGTCAAAATGATTTGTAACACACTGATATTGTTGCTAAATGGTCTCCTCCCCTTTTAGAATTGGCTAGTCAGTTTAATTCTTTTCAAAAAACCATGCTTCTGTCATTTGTTAAGCTTTTCAGATTTCTGCTCTTTCACTCTCCTGTAGTGCAAGCAGGAGCCCTGTTTTCATGATAGAGCTCTTGTGTATGTGGAACAGTACAGTTCTATGTTCTGTGTGTGCCGTTTCACATGGGATGAATCCCACCATCTCAGTGTCCATCCAGGGATCCATTTTTGTGGGCGGGTGATGGATACTGGTGCACCAACTGGTACACCAAAAGAGCTACCAACGTGAATAGAAAGGGGAAAGAGCAACTTGACCATATATTAATGCACAAGGAGCATGCATTAATGCGACTCTTACAGTATGACTGGGGGCAACCTGATGTCTGGTGTGCATGGCCATGGGTGGGCAAGTACCTTGGGCAACAGGCTAGTGACTCTACAGATTCACCACACTGGTTTGGGAATGAGGTAGTCTTCTTACCCTGCTGAATTGTCTAGCATGGCTCCCAAACCCTTATTAGTTAATTTATTCCGACGTTTCTTGGAATATTTGCATAGCTGTTGACAGATGGGCAACACCTTGGCCCACTTCCAAACCTTGAGTATGGATTTTAAGTGATTTCAATATACATTTAGGAAGTATACACATAGAAACAGTTTCCTCCACATACATGTGGGTCAACCATAGTGTGTTGACTATGCACACTACTAACTGTGATTTCTGTGACCAAAGTATTATGTCTTCCGACTGCTGCAATTCATGGGAATTGCTGAAGTTGTAATTTGTACGGTCCACACTAATAATTCTCCCATTGGAAGCACCAGAGAACATAAGAACATAAGAAGAGCCCTGCTGGATCAGGCCAAAAGCCCATCTAGTCCAGCTTCCTGTATCACACAGTGGCCCCACCAGATGCCTCAGGGAGCACAAGACAACAAGATAACCTGTTTCCCGTTGTCACTCCCTTGCACCTGGCACAGAGAAAACCCACTTCTAAAACCAGGAGGTTGCTTATGGCTTGTAACCTGTGATGGTCTTTTCCTCCATGAATCTCTCCAAACCCCTTTTAAAGGCATCTAGGCCAGGTGCCATCACCACATCCTGTGGCAAGGAGTTCCACAGATGAATTACATGCTGGGTAAAGAAATATTTTCTTTTGTCCATTCTAACTCTCCTTCCACTCAATTTTAGTGCATGTCCCCTGGTTCTGGTGTTGTGCGAGAGGGAGAAGAATTTCCCTCTGTCCACTCTCTCCATCCCATGCATAATTTGGCTGCCTTCGTAAACTTAGCGGTTTGGTCTTGGTCTCCAGTTGCTGTCCTACCCAAGGGCTAGCAGGCAAATGGGACCTCACTTTCAAGATGGCCACATCGTACCAGACAATAAGATAGGAAAATATTTTTATGAGGCAGCAGCAGAACCAGTGAACCCGAGACCATCTGGATATAGAGCATATGCGCTAGCACTGAGCTACATCCTGTCACGTAACTCCCCCAATGCACAATGTTTGGTCACAAACGTTTCTCTCAGGCACCATTGTACAGTACTTAGTAGCAAGTCCAGGAATCTTTATTTCATTAGGCCTTTGAGGACACGGAGCAGGGGTGGGGTGGGGAGAACATTAATGCCACCTTCTTTCCTGATCTGGTTTGGTTTGGTTTGTAGGTTAATACATTTTGGATGAAATAGTTTAGGTTTTATTGGGGCCTATGTGGGTGGAAGGAGGTAGGGAACCAATAAAATAACTACCGGTAAATAAGCAAAGAGACTTCTTCCAGACATCTAGTTTGATGCTAAAGTACCATAGACGTTCCCTTGCAGCTGTCCTCGTAGGCTTGCAAAGTCTGTTTTTGTACTAGGTCTAATGGAGTGAATTCTCGTCTCATCTCATCTCAATGTTATGAATGTTCCGCCTGGAGTTCGTGTGGTCCTTCTGAGATGTAATCCCCCTGCTGTTAGTAACAGAAACAGGATGTCCTCGGTTAAAGTTTAAATGCCATTTCTTGTGTGAGGAGCTGCAACATCTGTATTGGCCCACAGCCTCCTGATGTTTTTGGCAGAAGCAATGCCATGGAGCTCGGCTTAA
Organism: Plestiodon gilberti rubricaudatus; assembly: GCA_026170595.1. Lineage (NCBI taxonomy): Eukaryota > Metazoa > Chordata > Lepidosauria > Squamata > Scincidae > Plestiodon > Plestiodon gilberti. Next base: position 15,947,674 of record JANXHW010000002.1, on the reverse strand, counting down.
AAGAAGCCTTGTCTTTTGTAAATCTGCTTAACGGCATTGTTCCAGCTTCTTTACTTTGAACCTTAGGAATGATTATGTATTTGCCACAGCGCATCATTATTTCTTACTAGAAGGTCCCAGCAGGGCCTGTGTCAAGGGTTGGCATCAGTGGGGAGCTATCAGGGGCCCAGGGGCCACAGCTGATTGCTGAGATTACCCCTGTGCCCATAGCCTCATGTGGTGGTGGTGGAGGAGGAGCAACTCTCTTGGGACCATCCCAGGTAGGTGGGGGCCCATAGAGGGTGGCTTGCTGAAGGCCCTTCAAACCTGTAGGCAGCCCTGGGTCCCAGCTTTGATTTCTGGCATCTCTGATTAAAGGACCTCAGACTGCCAAGACTGGGAAGGACCTCTGCCTGCGTCCGTAGTTCAGCTGCCAGCCGGAGCAGACGTCATTGAGCTACGCAGTGTTTCCCAAACATTTTCGACCCACGGCTCCCTTGACCATTGGCAACCATTGGCCACGACTCCCCATTACATTATGTTGATGCCTGCCAATTGGCATTGCACTGTTTTCCGAGAGGATTCCGTGGCACTCCGCAGCTCCCCTGGCTGGTTTCCGCGGCTCGCCTCCCAGTTTGGGAACCACTGGGCTACAGGGACCAATGGTCCAGCTAAATATAGGGCAGGGTCATATGCTCAGTTGCATCTGGTGTAGTGAAGAAGAGAGAAATAATGCTGAAATATACGTCTCTGGAATAGGAATCTTCAAGCAAAGCATTGATGTTGTCATGGGAACAAGAAACATAAACAAGTACACAGAAAAACAACACTGCCATCACTCTTGGGCCTCCAGTCTTACGATTCTGCTCTATGATAGTTTCTAAAACTCCCCCTGGTTTGTGAAATGTAATTATATTTCATGGGAAGTAAAGAAAGCCTTTTGTCAAAGAATTGTTTCTCTTCTAAAATCCTTTTGTCATGTTTTTTTTCATAGGGCTGAGGAACGATTTGTAGCCTGGGGACCACTTTGCCTCAGCGCATGGGGCTCAGTGAACAGTCTGGGGCACTAGAGCCTCCAAAATTACTGAAGCTAAGCAGATGTGATCCACCGTTCAGCAATTTGGGTGGGAAACATGGGAAGCCCTATGTATCAGCAGGGTACATGCATAATGAAATCGTTTAAAAATTCATTGGCCAGTGAAGAACTATGATCTTTGTGTGATCTTGAGGATGTTTTCCATGATGTGGACAATGGACCTGCCATTTCTTGGATTTCTTGGATTATGGAAATGTGCTCAGGCACATGATGGAGCAGTCCTATGATAGTGCCCCAATGCATCACAGTCCCTGTTTATCATTGGAGATTGATATGTTTTTACTATGCAGTTGCAAAAAGACTACCATGAGTTGATGGTTACTTGAGTGTGAGCCCATACTGGGACTGAGCAGGTTGTGAAAGAGTCATGATTATTTCACCATTCCCTCCTCTTGGCCAACATTTCAGCTCACTTTTTGGGTTTGGTGGATTAAATGTCTAATTTGCAAAATGCTTTCTGTTACACACAAGCAGTTCTGACTGTCGTTGAGAATGCATTCATGTGGAGAACTGTGCGAATCCATGGATTATGGCTGCAAGTTGTTAGTGCTTTCTTCACTGTAGAAACACAGCATGCACATAACCAAGCACAGGTTGACACTGTTTGAATGTAGAAAAAAATGGATAATGTGAGTCAGTCTTTTCGTACGCGCTCACACACACAGAGGCTTTGGTACCCTTTTCAGATGCAGAAAGGCATTAAGATGTGCAGTGTCAGACTCTGTGATTGACAGGCATCATGAACTTGGCATTTTGCCCTGTTTACACTGGCATCGGTGCGCCAGCAGAGTGGTGTCGCCAGGAGAGGCTGATGTTCATGCGATGTCAGTGTGGCGTCCAAATAGAATTGGGCTTTTGGTCAACAGAGAACTGCCTTCTTCAAACTTCAGCTCTTCCACCTCAAGCATCTGACATCAAGGAACCTGAATTGGAGAATGCATCCTTCATGTCAAGATTTGGGTCTGACTACCCACAGCCCAGCCCAGTCACCTTTTCACACTCATACTTTCCTAAATAACGGCCCAATCCAACGTAGAGTTCCACCTGTGGAGCATGCACTCCGCAGGCGGAGGGTGCCGTAAACGCTCCATAAAGCATGTTTTTGGCACCCTTAGAGTAAGGCCCACGAGCGTGGAGGTCGGCAATCCTCACTCTGCCACAGACTCGACCTGCAGCCACTAGCACAAGGTTAGGTTTACTCCGGTGGGTGCAGGAATGGGGGGGGAGGGTGGGCTGGGTGACGAGGAAAGGCGGCCGTTGGTCGAGCCGGCCCAGGAGGGGACTGGGATGTCAGCGGCAATATCCCCATTCCCAGGCTCTGCACCCATTCCTCCCCACCCCAAATGTATGTTGGCTCGAGAGCTGGTGTACATTCGAGGAAGCCCATAGACTCCAGACAGTCCTACACCGGGGGAAGGGGACAAATGTCTCCTTCCCCCAAGGAGTCCCCGGGCCACGCTGGAGCGGGCCGGGAACAGCTGAGGATCCTGCGGCCAGCCCTATGGGCCAGCCGCAGATCATTACACAGGATCGGGGTGTAAGTCAATTTCCAACCATTCCACTCTTTCTGTTTGGGCCACATGGACATTGTCCCAAATTTTTATTGGAAACCATAACCCTTTATCCAAAAGAAAAACCTCTATGCATGATTAAAGTGAAATGAACGCTTGCTCTGTAGTTTAGCAGTTATTAACATAATGATACTAGAAATACCATAGCAGTGAAATTTCACTTGATGTGTTGCTTGATCACATCTGCACTTTGCTTTTCTAGAAAAGTCGTGCAGCTGCCTGCAATCTGATCCCTACTGGGCTCTGTTAAAATGTGTTTTAGACATGCTGTGCTTCAAAAAACATCTTCTACATACATAATTTGAAAATTGGCCTTTAGATAATTCATTTCAGAATGTAATGTGCTACGTTGCAGTTTTTCCTCTGAGCACATCACGGTGTGAATGAGCGGTGCAAAAAAGTCATACAGAAATATCCCTTGGGAATCGACTCTTCCATTTTTAGCTAACTTTGATAGCACAAGAGGGAATTTCTCAACATGTCAGTTATATGTGGCGAGTTTACATAGATAGGCATTGCTCCTCTGTTTTTGCTTTCTAATTAACAATCCTGTAAAAATAATGATGTTGACTGTACTGTCCCATATGCTTTACTCAGGCCTGGACAGGGCCCATGAGAGGGGGCTAAAGGGTGTAAATTGTACCCGGACCCAGGGTCAAAAGGGGGGCCCAGGAGCCAAAGAAGAGGGCCCAGAAATTTCCTGGGATCTCAGCTGGCCTCATGGAGAGTGAAAGACAGAGGCCAGGTCTGCCAGGCGGGTAGACCTGGGAGCCACATTAGGAAGCCTGGTAGACCTGGGCTCCGGAGAGTTTTCCGCCCGTTGCTGCCCTTCCTTCACCTGCCCTGTTTTGCCCCCTCCTTTGAGAAGGGGCCCAAAAGAAACTTTGTACTCCCTGATAAAATCTCTCTCAGAGTCCCTGGGCCTGGACATTTATTGACATGTGAACTGCAAACAGAGATAGCAAAAAATAGAGAGAAGTGGTCGGATGAAGCAAAAAATAGAGAGAAGTGGTCGGATGAAGCAGGCACATCCACCTGTGTATTTTCTGTTAGATGGGGAATTGTGCATGAGAGGGATACCTGAGAAGGTTACCTTCCACACCAGTGTGGACTCTCATCTAGGACCAACAATGGTCCATGGATAGTAGCCACATCACGCACCTTTTCCCGTGTGGTCTTCCCATTATATGTATTATTGGAGAAGCCATGGGGAAGCAGGAACGCTGCCATGCAAGCAACATAACTGGTGCTAAGATCTGTGTAAATGAACTCTCCCAGCAGCAGAGCTGGAGGTAGCTATCCCTGCTGTCTCTGCTTTCCCACTGCTTCCTGTAAACTGACCTGTGCTATGGAGAGGATGCTGGGAGCAGAGAGGTTCCGTTTGCAGGATCTTCCCCACCCATCCAGTTGACAAGGAGGAACAGCAACAGTGGAAGAGATGGGGTGGTGGTGCTGGTGATGGCGGGGTGCTCATGTGCTGGCAGCCAAATTTAACATCACGTCGGGCACTGGATTGACTTGGGTTAGGAAGCACTGCCAGTTAGCATACGCATTACAGATCTAGATGGACCAGTAGCCTGATGGTGTAAGGCAGCTTCATGAGTTCATATGCTTGGCAAGGAGGAGCAATCTGCCCTTTCATTTGTTGTCAAGCACCATGTGCGGAGCTGGCATTATGTAAAATAAATAATAATGGACAAGGAAAGGGCAGATTGCTCCTTTGTTCTTTGCTTCCAACTGAAAGACTGTTAGGGCTCCATCCTTACGAATTGCCACCCTTTTTGCAAGAGGCTCCCAGGAACAGATGGTGGAGATGAACACAAGAATTTTGTGGAAATCTTCCCATGGTGGGGCCATGGAATTTAATGTTTGGCTCCCCTGGCTCATGTGTGGACAAACTTTCATTCCCTGTTTAGAAAGGCATGTGTTGGAAACTTTTTATTTGCAAGTCTGTCAGAAGAAAAGATCAGGAAGCAAGATAAATATTCAATCATCGGAACTGCCTTGTGATTTTTCTGAATAGGTGGAAATGCTAAGTCAACAAATCAGAACTTTTTAAGGCTTCTCCTCAAGAGCTGTTGGGGGCTGCTTTTCCTGAGACCTCCTGTATGCAAATGAAGGGTTTTCCTGCTTGATTCTGTGACAGCTGGCCTAAATGGCAACATGGCGATAGGGAGATGTTGGCTCCACTTGCTAGCCCATTACTGGTATTACAAGGGGTAAAGAAGCAAGTACTGGTAGATTTGCCATAACGACATCAGCTCAGCCTTCCAAAATTAGCTGACTCCAGAAACAACAATTCAGTCAGTCAAGAAACAAACTAACAATCTTCCCTCCTAGCAATTTGCAGCTCTCTGTGCGCAAACTACCCTACAGATGGTTGGAGCAGACAGACATCTCCCATTCACTTGCAGCCGGGTAGAATTCAGTGTACAGTACATTGTAATTGACTGCCTATCCAGACTTGTAGATACACCATGGTGTGCTGCACTAATTTCCTGTTAATTAGCGCCCATAGTGAATGAGCAAGACTGCAAGAGACTTGTCCATAATCCTATTGGGGCCTTGCGCTGCTAGAACTACCACAAGGCACTTTACGGCGCAAGGCACTTTATGATGGCATGAAAGCCAGGCTGCTGTCGTACACTGCCAGGCCACTGCCACAAATGGTGAGAGGTGCAGCATGCATGGCAGCAGCCCCAGAAGGTTCCACAGATGCCTATAAGTTGGTGGTGGGAGTGGACCATGGGTGAGGAGGGGGAATAATGGGACATTTCAAGGGAAGAACTGTGGGTGCGTTGGGGGAAGGAAAGGGGTGGATCTGGCAGCAGTCATGCATGCTAGATCTTATCCCCCATTTTTCTGCCATCCCGCCCCCTGGCTCTCTTCAGATTTGTGCCAGCTATATGGCTGGCAGGGATGTGGATCAAGTCTCTGACTTCAAGTCTCAAGTTGAAGAGATGAACCAAGGATGGTGGGTCCAAGTCTCAAGTCAAGTTCCAAGTCTTTGCCCCCAAGTCCCGAGTCTTTGGTTGCGAGTCCCTATCGATTTAATGGGGAAAGTGGGTTTAAACCTGAATAAAATTCGACTTCTTGTAAAAGGCTCCAAAACTTGAGTCGAATCTTTTGAGTCTTTTACAATTGCCAAGTCAAGTCCAAGTCAAGTCATTGACGCAACTTGAGTCCGAGTCAATAGACTCAAGTCTACATCACTGATAGCTGGTGTAGGTTTGGGCAATTTGAGTAATAGGACAGCATATCTCCTAAAAACAGAGCAAAACCACAGACTTGCATGTATTTGCATGAGAATGTCTGGATAGCAGCTTAATCCTTACTTGGTTGAATTGCTGCATATAGGACATTGGTTGGATGCCTGCACCTTACCCATTACTGAATGTGCCCTAACTGGGCTTGGCTTCCAGGGAACCCCAGAATTCCCCAGCACACTCTTTGACAAATCACTGTTTTAAATTAGCGTTAGGAATTCCAAACTGAATAAGCTTCACTTCCTGGAAAGCAAGAAAACTTGAGATGGCATGGTTACTGCTTTGGCAGAGGGAGAGTCTATAAAAAGGGTGCATTCACATATCGCTGCGAGAATAAGGCAGAGCTGCGTTTTAATTGAGTGGTGGCACCAGAGCCCATTTTTATAGCCAAGGATTACAAACTGTGGCCCATGAGAAATTCTTAGAAGCTTAATGGATAGAGTTTCTGTTTATTTTCAGAACAGGAAGAAATCTAGGTGTTTTAGAAAGTAGAATGGCTGCGATGTGTACAATAAACTTTATGTGCTGGCATGAGTTGTGAAATCTGGAAGGCCTTTTCCCGAAGGCTCATGCCTTTTTAATAGCAATATTGTGTTTCATAACAGCCATCTAAATTAGCTTTGTGCCTGATTGTGATTTTTTTTAATAGAAATCTGGAGCCAAGCAAAAAATCCAGCAAGCCAATTAGAGTGGACACATTTCATGCATCTTTTGTATTCAACATAGCAATGATAGTCATGTATAATAGTCATTCATTTCCAGCAAGAGTAAGCAAGACTGAGCTTGATGAACCAAGGATGTGATTCAGAAGAAGGTAGCTTCCTATGTTCATTCCTTATTCATAAGAGTCATATGCTCTGCACAGTAGGCCAAGGGATTAAATCAATGGCATCAATGTTTTGGCCCCTGCCATACTTCATACAAAGAGGCTGACCTACATATACACAATTACATACCATAGATTCCTATAGAAACAATTGTCATCCTTGCTTTCTACCTCACCTTGATTTGACCTCCTGATCATTTGGAGTACAAATGATCTATTGCTCTTCTTGCTGACAAAAGTTGTCCTCTATGTACTGTTGAGTCCTGAGTTCTAATCTGCAGAGGCTGAATGCAAGAAGGATGGACAGATACTGTCCATGTTTGGGACCCTTTGTGTTTTTATGCCACAGCAAGGGGCCCCTACTGAAGGGGTCCTTCAAATAATGGTTAATTAATCCACCCATGAAAATGATGACATTTCAACAACCTGGTTGGCTTCTCAAATATTTTTCCTTTTCCTCTTCTTCTTCAGGTAACAGATATGACGGATACAGATAAATCTCCAGATCCTGCTGGTGCAGGGGAATCCAAAGAAAACTGCCAAAGTCCAACTCTAGGTGGTGGCATATTGAAGTACCGGAGTCGATCCCAAGGTACTGTTGGCCTCGTCCAATGAGTAAATCAATGATTCCGAACTTGTACTTTGAAGTGTCAGGAAAGGCAGTGTTCCGGCCTGGTCCACTGGCAGAGCCCCTTTCCTGTCCTGAGGCTGTTTCTTAAAAATTTAAGCAGCATTCTAAAGGGGATGGAGAGGGTAGCCAGTTCACTGAAGCTTTACCCCAGTCTGAGCGCACAATCAGCCCACCTCTAGTATCAGCTGCAGACTAGTCTGTACCAAAGGGAAGTGAAGACAGGCTACATTCTGAGACCAGAATGCAGGCTAGGTCTTGAAGGCACTTCCCCATTCATAGTGGTTCATTTCATTAGAAAAAAAACGTCTGACGGGGGGACATGATTGAGACGTATAAAATTATGCATGGGATGGAGAGAGTGGATAGAGAGAAGTTCTTTTCCCTTTCACACAACGTTAGAACCAGGGGACATGCACTAAAAGTGAGTGGAAGGAGAGTTAGAACGGACAAAAGAAAATATTTCTTCACCCAGCGTGTAATTCATCTGTGAAACTCCTTGCCACAGGATGTGGTGATGGCACCTGGCCTAGATGCCTTTAAAAGGGGTTTGGACAGATTCATGGAGGAAAAGACCATCACAGGTTACAAGCCATAAGCAACCTCCTGACTTTAGAAGTAGGTGTTCTCTGTGCCAGGTGCAAGGGAGTGACAACAGGAAACCGGTTATCTTGTTGGCTGTGTGGTCCTGGAGGCATCTGGTGGGGCTACTGTGGGATACAGGAAGCTGGACTAGATGGACCTTTGGCCTGATCCAGCAGGGCTCTTCTGATGTTCTTATGTTCTTATGGTGCTCTGATCCTGCAAGGAAACACAATCCAGGGATGCTGATGTGTGAAGTTGCCTCTTATGTTCTGGGGAAAGGAAAAAGATAAAACTGTAGGATCTTCTCCGTATGAAGCCGTCTACTCATTTAGAGGCCTTTCTCCAGTTTCCCCTGCCTTCAGAAGTAAGGCAGGTTCAGGTTGTGACCAGGGACAGGGTCTCTTTGGTGGCACCTCAGCAATAGAACTCCCTCCCCAGAGACGTTCACCTGATATCTACTTTAAGTTTTAGACACCAGGTGAAAATGGTTCTGTTTGTCGTTGAGTTGCTCTCGCTGCTGTATGGAATTGTCCTGCTCTGTGCTTTGATTGCTTATTTTACATTTGGTTTTTAATCTACTTTTGTGGTTTCATACTTGTCCGTTTGTTTTATAGTGTTGGGTATTCTTTTAATTTGGAATCTGCCTTGGGAAATCTTCCTGTAATAAGACTAAAAGGCAGGGTAAAAATGTAATCTGTTCAGTAGGACGAGGGATTCAATGGAACCACTGTTTTTGCCCCTGCCATGATTCGTACAAAGAGGCTGACAAACATACAATACAGTTTCAGTGCTTTGGCTATAAAGAAACAGAACACAATTGCTGTACGTAAATTGAAGGCTCAGGGATGGGGAACGAAGAAAGAGTTCACTTTGCAACCCCATTCCCAAGTGGTGGTGGGGGACATTGAGGCTAAACAGTAGATCATATTCATGGAAACTTGTCCAAATCTTGTGAGCTTTTCCGGAGCCAATCAGAAGATGTGTTAGAGCAGAATAAACAATATTGCTGGCCCAGGCCTTTCTCTTGAACAGAGAGAGTGTGCTTGAGCAACTAGGACTCATTTGAGACATAGAGAAATGTGTGCTTCCCTATGTGACATGGTAACTCAAGGACTAACAGAGCTAGCGTTTCTTGTGCATAGGCAGGAGGGAGGGACAGCTGGTGGGACTCGTGGGAGGGGCAAAACACCATAGGGGACATTCATCCCAGGGACAAGGATGGGAGCCTAGTGCAGCTGTTGGGATTTACAGGCCCAGAGTACCTGTGAATAAATGCCCAGTGCCAGTTGCCCCTTCACACACCATGATGCTGCCATCAATACAAATCAGGTATACAGAAATGTAAGGATGTCAAGCAAAGGGAACCTAAAAGAAGCTAAAGAAAGCAAGTTAATCCTCCAGTTTTTCAAAACAGGCCAGGCGTTTCTGCAGCCTGGTTCAGGCAATGCACTAAGTAGGAGCAAAACCAAGATGCAGATGATTTCAGTATCGAGCCTGCTGTGTCTGTGGCAAATGATGATGAACCAAAACCACCAGATCATGCATCATGCAACTACCGTCTAAGTCTCTCAAAAGATGGTCAGGTGGTAATTCCACCATTAGCACCACCACATTCAGAAGGAGGTTTACGAAAAGCAGGAGAGAGTAGTGCTGTGCTGTCTCGTGTTTTTTCAGAGACCAGGGCTCATGGCCAAAAAACATTAGTTGAATCATAATGATTCTACCTTTCATGACTCATGAGACTGCACATATGGAATGGTATCATGGTACCTGTGTGGGAGGAGACCCTTGTTACAAATCTGTACTGGCGCCCCCCAAATGATGCTTTGGCCCTGCCTGGAGCTGTGTTTAAGGACAGGTAAGTTCTTGCTTACCACTTCTGTGTGCTGCCAGCTCAGCTTTGCTTCAGTCTTGTTTAGTTACAAGACTGAAGTATGGGTATATGGGTAAAACTGAAGTATTTCTGGGTATGTATTGGATTTATAAACTGCTTTTGTCAGACGTCAGGGCTAAACTGGAGACATGAGACTGGTCCTAAATCTGTTTAACTGTACACAGTGCATGTTATTTGTTTACAGGAATTTTGAGTGCATCCCTTTAAACACACCAGTGTCAAACCTTTAGGATTAAGGTCCAGATAATGTTTTGAAGACGATGACGTGCATCGACCTCTTCCATGATAAATGATTGCTACCCATTTTAATGTGGTGCATGTGTGTGCCTATATAAAGATGAAATATATCATAGTTTGTTTGTATGATTTAAGAAACATGTCCATCAGTCATTTCTGAATGTGCATACAAAACGTTAAAAGAATGCACCTGATTCTATCACAGCTGACAGACGTTAAAAGATGTTCTGATATATGTGCAATAAATGGCATCTCTGGCTATCCCTCAGGGGCAGCAACTCGTTTAGAATCTGTGGGAGAGGATGACGAGTTGACAGTGGAAAATGGAGATGTGAATTATGAAATAGCAATCAAATATTCCCGAGGAGGGCGAAAACATTCACTTCCCCAGCATCTGGACACCGGAACAAGACAGGTGAGACATAGTTTATTATGTTTGCATGGGCACAGAACCCCAGGTTTACTCACAGTTCCATGTTAGCTGTTGTGGGTTATTTTCAAGAGACGCTATTTTGTACCACTGGCGTCGCTGCAGGGGGGGGCGGAGCTCTAAGTTCCGCCGGGGTCGGACCCTCCGTTACACCGGTGCACGAAGCGGCCCCGCCCCCTCGCCTTCGGAACCATTCAAGGCGGTGAAACTCCGCCCCCCCTGCAGTGACGCCAGTGTTTTGTACTTAAAGAGAACCCTGAATTCCCATCTGACCTTGCATGCATATAGATAGGTAGGTAGATATCTCAGATTATCATTGCTGTAATTGCGTGTGCTCCATGTATGGACTGGGCTGGCATCTTTGCCATTGGTCAGTATCTGAGCCCACCCTGAATTTCTACTGTGTCACCAGCTGAGCCCAACCTGAATCTCTACTGCATCACCGGCTGCCAGGGACCAGGAGACTCTGTGGATCAGGTTCAGTGAGTTGAGTGAATGCATGGTGTGTGTGTGTGTGGGGGGGGGGGGGGGATCATGCCTACTGACTCTACACCAGACCTGAATTCAGCTGAAGATGAAAATGGACTCTCAACATGTACAACTCTGTACACACAGGGTTGTACCCATGATTGGGAATCCTGGCATGATCCACGTTTTCGACTGAGAGTACAGACCCAACATGCATTCAACTGTATGTACGCAGAGCCTCTTTTTACCTTCAGCTGAATCCTGCTGAGGTCTGAGAAGGGGTCGTCCTGCTCCCCTTCCTGTTCACTCAACTTGTGAAGCGACAGGGGAGAACAAGGCTACTGATGCAGTCACTACACAACCAATAGTGTTTTGGGGTTGGGTCATTTCTGAGGTTTTCTTTCCTTATTCTCTATTAATAGTTGTTAATTAATTAGCTGGTATCAGCAGCGTCACTGCAGGGGGGGCGGAGCTCCAAGTTCCGTCGGGCTCTGACCCTCCGTTACACGACGGGAGAAAGCGGCCCCGCCCCCTCGCCTTTGGAGCCATTTCGGCCGACGAAAGCACTTGCATTGATCACTTGCTTTTGTTGGCCGGAATGGCTCCAAAGGCGAGGGGGCGGGGCCGCTTTCTCCCGTCGTGTAACGGAGGGTCAGAGCCCGACGGAACTTGGAGCTCCACCCCCCCTGCAGTGACACTGCTGGCTGGTATCCTTAATTGGTATCCTTAATCCAATTGTGCTCTTATTTCTTAGACTCAAGGGTCACTGTCAATCTGCCTGTCGTCCTCCAGGAATATAGAAGCCACCTGAGTCAGACCGTTCATCCATGTAGCTCAGTATTGCCCACACTGGCTTACTGGAGCAGCTCTCCAGGAGAGGAGCCTTTCCTAACCCTACCTGGAAATGCTGCCGGGAATTGAGCCTGGGGCCTTCTGCATGCACAGCATGTGCTCTACCACTGAACTATGATCTGTCTATAATTGACAGCCTAATCCAGGGCTTACGGTGGCGGATCTTGCTATCCGCCACTGTAAACCCCAGACCAGCAGCATGAAAGCCATGGGGTGCCAGTACAAATGGCCAGAGTCCCTGCATGAACAACAACAGCCCCTCAATGCCCCTTCAGAGCAGGTAGGTCAGCAGCAGGGATGGTTCAGAGGAGGATCATGGGCACTTCAGGCCGGGGAGCAGACCAGGCAGGGGGTGGTTCGGGGCAGGAGCTGGAAGATCTTGGTGGCACTAACGTCCCCTGGATCTCCTCATACTTATGCCAGCAAAATAGCTGGTGTAGGTCTGAAGAGACCTATTAGTGGCCAGGTGGTATGTGGGGAGGTAAGGAAAACGTTGACTTACCTCTCCTGGGCCATCTGGTCACACACACACACCAGCATGCAGTGCACACTCTGGCAGTGGTGCTGCGTGCTACGGACTGGCGGGGGATAGGATTGGGCCCTGAGGTACATAATTGAGTGTGCTTATTTAGAACTGTGTCCTATTTAGTTTAGGACCGACAGTATGCTTATGCCCACCTTCTCCCTATCCAGAACATAAAAATCCCTTACCTTCATGCTTTGCTTGTGAACGTCCAGAGATACCCGCCTAGCTGCTTTGGAAACATAATGGCATTTTTGTTTGCTCCAATGTGGCCATTATTAAGCTGGACCTGCACATTACAGGTGACACAGGGATGCTGCTGAGAGAACAGTATTCCTGTACTGAGTTTTTCCCCTCAGAATATGTAGGAATACTTGACCTATCATGGCACGTTTGTCCACTCCCATCCCGCATCATTGGCTGCCCCTGGTGGTGAGAGGACAGGAAATTGTGCAGAATGATGTCACAAAATGGAGTAAAGGTACCTACACATTGTGGACACAAAGGGGGGAATTTATTCTGTTGTATTCTCATGTTGTCCCTGATATGTGGGTCTGCTGCCGTTATGTTCTTAGCAACACCAGAAAGTGTTTTTGACCTAGTGCTACTGGCAAAAGGTGCTAATCTGTGGAGCTGAACCAAATGGTCATAAATGTGAAGCAAAAATCAAAACTGTTTCTCTTCTTTTGTTTGAGTCCTGAGTACAAAACTCTGCTTTTTGTGGAACTGTGCAGCAAAGTCCCAAAGGGTGTTTATTTTTTTCTTTTCTGTTCAGGGAACTGTACAGTTCTTGAGTTAGCTCATCCTTCAAAAATAGTTGAACACATCAAAATGTTAAGAGGAACTGGACAGAAAACTAACCAAAAATGGGTGGGTTTTTTGGGGGGGGGGGGGTTGGAAAACAAGTTAAAGCCATTTTGGCCCATTTCTGACGATTATTTTATTTTATTTTATTAGGAGTACCATATTGTTAAGAAATCCACCCGCTCACTGAGTGCAGCTCAAGTAGAATACCCCTGGCGACTTACCCAGCCATCGATTATTTCCAACATTGTCCTGATGAAGGGGCAAGGCAAGGTAAGGATATTTTACATGAATATCTGTGGCCAGTTTGTGCAGCTGTAAGGGTATAAGTAAAATGTGACAAATGCAACATATCTAGCATTTAAAAAATGATGGTATTTACAGCAGCTACAGTAAGAGCATCAACATGCCTAATGCCAGCTCTGAGATATTATTATTGCCATTAGTTCTGTTATTACTATAGCTATATTGTATTGCATTTCTCACAGCACAATCCTGCACAACTATAGACCAGCGGAGCGATCTCTCCGCCAGTCTAGGGTGTTGTAAACGTGTCATAAGGCACTTTTCGCAGCACCTGTGGAGTAAGCGGCGCCAGTGCCAAGGCCGGCGCCGCTCACTCCACTGCCGGCCCCAGACCACGCCACTGGACACAGGTAAGACCTGTGCTAGGCGGCGGGAGGGTGTGGGGAGGGTGGGCCGGGGTGGCGGGGGAGGCAGGGTGACCAGATGTCATAACCACAAAGGAGGACAAGGCACCCAAAAATGTAGGACATATATATGGTATAACACCACAAACGAAGTGCCCTTCAATGGTATCAGTTCACATATTCCATTACAACAAGTACAAATGCAAGCTATTTATTTAAATGGATTTAATTTCCTTTCCTTTTAGATCTTTCAGCAAAAGATCCAGTACTTTTAGATGTGTCAGAAAATTAGCCAGTTTCTAACAAGTTGTTCATGTCACTAGATCCATCTTGTTAATATCCATAAAAGGACAGCTACTATTTCTTTCATTTATATGCATTTTAAGTTATTTTAAATGGTATTTAAGGCTGCAATCCTATCCACACGTGAGAGTAAGCCCCATTTACCATAATAGGACTTACTTCTGAGTAGACATGCATAGATTGGGCTGCCTGCAATTCTCTTCCCATTTTAGATCTCTCAGCAAAAGAGCCAGTGCTTTTTACATTTATTTATTTGTTTGTTTGTTTGTTTGTTTTAGGAATTTGTAGCCCGCCTTTCTCCCGAGGACACTCAAGGCGGCTTACAACATATTAAAATACATATAAACACATTAAAATAATTAATTAAACACATTAAAATAATTAATTAAAACACTTAAGATTAAAAATAAACAACCCCAGTGGGTCACCAGCATTTACATATATTAAAACCATTTGTTAAAAGGTCATGTATCAGAATTTTTACATGTATCAGAAACTTAGCCAGTTTTTAAGAAGTTGTTCATATCACTGGATCCATCAAGTTCTTCAAAAGACAGCCATTTCTTTAATTTATATGTATTTTTAAGTTAAAAGTTTAAGTTTTAAAAAGGTATTGAAGGCTGCAATCCTATTCTCACATAGGAGCAGTAAGCCCCATTGACTATAATGGGACTTACTTCTGAGTAGGCATGCATAGAGTGGGCTGCCTACTGAAATTCACTTCCCTCTTAGATTTTTCAGGACAGGAGCATATAGTGTGAGTTTGAAGCCCTGAGTATTTGTGGTCTGCCAGGACTTGTAACAATATATGCTGTATTCCACATAGACCACATGTGGATTTGCTCTTTCATGTGCCTTTGGGCATACTGAATGCTGATTCAAACATTGGTAAATAATTTCACAGCCGCAGTTTCTGCTCAGTAGTTTCAAATTTCATTTTGGGTACTTGATCTAATGGGGACAACCTGTAGGGAATAAGTGGCAATATGGTTAAGACCTATTCATGCTTCCCATTTCCTCCCTCTCCACAAAACTCTGCAGGGTCTTGGATTCAGCATCGTGGGAGGACAAGATTCTGCTCGGGGTCGCATGGGCATTTTTGTGAAGACCATTTTCCAAAATGGAGCTGCCGCTGCTGATGGCAGACTTAAAGAAGGTACGGTAGCCAAGAGGACAGCTTTCCGCCAGCTCGACTCTTTCCCAACATGAGTGCAGAGAAGGAATGAGGCTATGGCCCATGTTGTAACACAATTTTCCCATCTTTTCCCTACATCTTCCCAGGGCCAAGCACAGGAGGGAGAAGGGAGAAGCTGTGCAGTAAGCTGACAAAGCTGTGCAATAAGCTGCCAGTGTGCGGCCTTTCTCTCTGCTCACCTGTTCTTGGCTGGAAGCATGCTATGTGTCCAGGGAATACAGCTTTCATTGCCTCCAGTAATAATATTGGACAATAGCACACACAGCGGGCCTGATCAAGGCTGGGACCATAGCATGACGAAAGGCCAGCGTCTCTCATTTGTAGGGTTACCAGATCGTCAACCGGGACGGAGCTATAGCCCCTTAAGGGGGAGGCACGTGGGCGGGGCACCGGCCCCGCCCACGTGCCTCCCCCTTAAGGGGCTATAGCTCCGTCCCGGTTGACGATCTGGTAACTCTACTCATTTGGCCACAATGCAGTTGTCTGCTGTTTTCCTGCATGTGTGTACCACACACAAACACAGCAAAATACATGCATGGAGGGGTTACCTATAATTTGTTGTAAAGGTTTCTTGTTGGTTATTTGCTCTCCAGTTTTGCATCAGGTGCTTATCTAGTCCTATGTTTTTTTAAAGGAACAATCTCATTTTTTAAAAAATAAAATTTCATCCTTGATGTGGGGACATCACTGGCGTTGCTTCGGTAGGGGCGGGGCTGTAAGTATCGCTCCGTCATAGTCTCTTTACCGAGCGAGCAGGAGGCAGCCCCGCCCCCTCACTGTCAGAGCCAGTCCCCTGCGGAGAAAGCAGCAGGCAGGGTCTCTTGCCTGCTGCTTTCTCTGCACGGGAAAGGCTCCGACAGTGAGGGGGTGGGGCTGCCTCCTGCTCGCTCGGTAAAGAGACTACGACGGAGCGTTACTTACAGCCCCACCCCTACCGAAGCGACGCCACTGGGGGACATCATGTGTTACTGGCTCTTGATCAGGCAACCATGTGTAGAACACTAAAGGTGAAATTTACTTATGGTTGTTTTCTGGGAAGACATTGGGTTGGTTCTAGTGGAATGCCAAACCAAAGTGGCTCGAATCTCTCCCTTTGCATGCTGTGTTTTAATTAGGACTTTCCCAAAAGTTCTCTGTGTGGAGGTATGTGGAAGAGGGGGTGAAATCGGTCTTGTGCCTTACCTTATTTTGCCACCATTTCCTAGTTGCAGCAGTGGAGTACTCCTCCCTCCCACTGCCCAGGGGTTAGCAGCCACCATCCCCCCCCCCAATCCTCTGGCAGTGCATTGAAGGAGAAGTTTAAGACCAGTAAGCAAATCGTTTTTCAGGCAAATGTGCTCACCATCGTCATCTCCCTATTGAGGAACCCCTGAGAATCCCTTCCAGGAGACCTCTGAGCTCCCAGGAGTTAGAAAACCAGAGTTAGACTAAAGTGCACAATGTTTTCCATTTTACCGTATTGTCCCGAGTATAAAATACACTTTCCCCCCCCCTAATTTAACTTTTTAAACTAGGGGTGTGTTGTATACTCACACCGTTGCAAAAATAAAATAAAATGGTGAGAACAGTGTGTCACACACACACACACACACACACACACACACACACACACACACCCTCCCCTTTCCAGGCTGTAACCCTTTCCAGGCTGCAATAAGTTGTTAATTTTCGTTCTCTGCTCTGCTGGGTTTTGTATCCTCTTGTAAAGCAAGATCACATACACTTTCATCTCCCCTCCCCAGGCAATGAATGGTTTAGGCTGCAATCCTGTGCAAATGTTCCTGAGAGTAAGCTCCATTGAAAACAGTGGGACTTGCTTCTGAGTAGACATGCACAGGATTGCACTGTTTGTTTAAATCACTGGCATATATTTAATGCAAGTGATTTAATTAAAGTTTTTTAATAGCACCAAACCTTAAGGGTGCAACTTATAATCAGGTGCGTCTTATACTCGGGACAATACAGATAGGCTAAAGGTCACAGCTGTGGAATATTCTACATTATGCTAATTCACTGTTGTGAACTAGAAAGGAAATGGGAACATGAAATGAAAATAAACAGAAAGCAGTGAGAGGGTTTTTAAACAATATACAGTAATAAAACCAGAAACTTGAGGAAGCCCTTAGGCTTGCTCATGTTTCTAAGAACAGCTTTTTATCTCATGTCTAAATGCTGATGTGGATTTTGCCTTTGGTTACCAGGGGATGAACTCCTAGAAGTTAATGGAGAATCCTTACAAGGGCTGACCCACCAGGAGGCCATTCAAACGTTTAAGGTAACAGACGGAGTATGGATTCAGAATGGATTTCTCATAGTAAAGACACAACAGAACTAAAAATGAAGTCACTGCATACCCCCTCCCCCTCCCATTTTTATATTGATGTTGACTAGAGTGGTATTCTTTGCATGTTTCAAACTTGATCACTTTCTGAAACTAAAACAAGTCATTGTGCACTCCAGAACTATCACACAACTTTTTATGTGTGAAAATTTGCCATAACGGTTACTTTGAATGCTGGGGTAAGCTAGGTGCATCATGTTACCCCTGCTAACTGGGTTTACCCCTGCTAACTGGGCAAGAGGCACTTTTTCAATTGGTGCTCCTCTTATATTTAGCAGGGGGAGAGTAACTGCCCCCCTTTCACCCCAGCACAGTGTTTTTTCTGGTGGTTGTTTGCTGGTGGTGTTCTGCATCTTTTTTTAGATTGTGAGCCCTTTTTCATTCTCACCTCACTCTGCTGCTGTGTAGACCAGGCCTGACTCATGTGCTATATGGGAAAGCACAAACAGGAATGAGACATGTGGCTATTAGCCACAAGTTTATTCCATCATGTTGGTGCTGTGTTAACCCCCCAAAATTAGATAGCAGAAATATACTCACTAGCAACACTTGGAAAAGTGTTCACAGGACCAGTACTGTAATGATTTATGGTATTAATTTATGATAGGATCAGGGATCAATTTTGATAGAGAAATGTCACTTTTCTCCACTGTTTTTCCGTGACTACTTTTGGTTGTACTTACATTCTCATGTGGTGAAAATTCTAGCAGCTTTTCTAATGGCTGCCTTTCATATGGTTGAACCTCAGTTTTGCCACATGGCAGTGTAATGACATGAACAAGGAACTATAACTTGCTCCAGGAGTTTTGCCCTCTGTGTGCAATCAACACATCAGGGTGGCAAATAGGAGTGTGACACCCCCCCTCCCCACACTAACACAGTCATGTTCCCTGAGGCTCTGCAAATTTGGTGCTCGTCTACAGAGGCCAGTGCTGAACATGGAGAGGGTTTCTGCATGCATTGTGGAACACTGTTGGTTGACAGCTCAACATCATAAAGAGGAACCTTCCCTGCATTAGTGCTGCTCTCAACAGAAAAGTACAAAATCATAGAAACCCAGAAAGTATGACCAGCAAGCTCATTGGTGTAGGGAACATCCCATTGCCCTCCTCATACATTGGCTGCATAGGGCATGCATAATATCTGGGGAGGATTCCTGTTTCCATGTTGTTGCTGCTGCTGGTGGTGGTATTAATGTTAATGTTAATAGTATACTGCTTTCCAGCAAAAAGTAGTACACAAAGTGGTTTACACAGCAAAATCAATCAGTAAATGGTTCCCTGTCCCCAGGGGACTCCGTGTAAACAGAGGTACTAGTAACTCACCCTTATTTTGTGTTGTTCAGATGTGTGTTTAAATATTTTATTAGGAGACATTAATGGCGAAAGTAAGAACTTGTGTCATTGCCTCATTAGCAACTCAAGAAAGGTGTGGTGACCCTCACGGTACGGACCAGGCTTCGTAGCCCAAGCCTTACCCCGTGTCCAACCCCTACGCTACTGAGCCGCTCCAGCTCCCCGAGCTCCAGTGCCAGTGGAGGAACTCCTTTGCCTGCCTCTGATGACGGAGACATTTCTTCAAGTCGTAAGGGGCCAGGACCGAAGGACCGGATCGTCATGGAAGTGACTCTCAATAAAGGTTTGAGGACACCTGACTACCATTTATCTGGCTAGAAGAACTATTTCTCAAATCAGAGAAACCTTGTAGGCAAGATTTCAGGGGGGAAAAAAACAGGAGCAACAGAGTAGCTAAGTTTATTCTGTGGAATATTGGGATCAGCAGCACCACTGGCGTCACTGGAGCGTGGCGGGGGGGCGGGCCGCCAGGGGGTGACGCGCGTCATGGGGTGACGCGCGCTCCCCCTCGCGCATCACCTCCGTGACGCGCGTCGCCCTCCGGACGCTCCGAGGCCGGCCCGGGAGCCGGCCTCGGAGCATCCGACCCCGTCGACGCTCCAGGGCCTTCTGAAGGCCCAGGCAGCACGTCAATCCGGGTATTTCCCGGATTTTCGTGCATGCCCAGACCCGTTTTGAGGGCTTTTTGCCCTCAAAACGGGTCTGCGCATGCGCGAAAATCCGGAAAATACCCGGATTGACGCGCTGCCTGGGCCTTCTTTCAGAAGGCCCTGGAGCGCCGACGGGTTCGGACGCTCCGAGGCCGGCTCCCGGGCCGGCCTCAGAGCGTCCGGAGGGGGCGACGCGATGCGGGGGGGGGAGCCGGGTGGCCCCCTCCCCCCGCACCTATAACGTCACGCCCCTAGGGGGGGTGACGCGCGTCCCCGCACTAGGGTGACGCGCGTCTAGTGACGCCCCTGAGCAGCACCAACACAAATTGATTTTTGAATCTTGTCAGACCTGGCTCCTGCTGAGCTGAGGACAGGGTAAGGGGAGGCAAAGGCAGTCTGCAGTCCACAAGGAGCAACACAGCAGCCTCCTAGTTGCTCAAGCTAGTGAGGAAGACTGATCAAATGCTTTTATAGGAGTCAGGAAATACCACATGACCTACTCTAGCCTATTGGTGTGAATGGTCTCCCTGTAGTTGCCTCCTTTGGCCAGAGGTGGGCAGTGGAGTACTGGTACCCCTTAGTTGCCATTTGAAGACCTACTCTAGTCTTGAGCCCAACAAGTCGTTGATTTTGCCTTTCTGATCAACCACTCTTATAATTGGCCTTTAAAGAACAGTCCTTAACAATTCTTGTAACCCCTGTGATCATTGTTGTGAAGCATTTGTTGAACTGTTCTCTTTCTTTGCTCTTTCTTTTGTCTCAGAACCAGGAGTTGGGCTGGGCATTGGCGCGTGTTGTCTCACGTTGGAGAATAGCCTTCCAGGCATATATATTCACAGCCTGGCCCCAGGATCTGTGGCTAAGATGGAGGGAAGGTTAAGGTTAGTCCTGAACTAAACAGCAAAAATGATGCCATGCTGATACCAGTTTTTTTCCCCCCAGTGTAATGTCAATATCTGTTTCTTCTGGAAATTCTGTATAGTGTAATTTATTTTTTACAGCGCAGCATAGTCTTGAGGTATGCAAAAATTACTGATCAAGATCCACCAGTGAGTGTAGAGCCCGAAGCAGCTTAGCATGGAAATATCCCTCCAAATAATTGGTGCATCGGTATACAATATCGGGACCATCTAATGAACTGATTTGCAATAGCTATGCAGCTATGTATTTTCTGCACTAAAATCCAATTCCCATTCTTCAGTTACCTAAATTTTATGTAACAGAAAAACAGAATTCTGTGACTTTATATAAAGTAATGCAGTTGTGCATATATTCACATATTTTGCATAATTGATTTTGGTTTTGCTCATCATAGGTATTGACATTTCTGCACTATGATTCTGTCCCCAGAAAAGAATTCTGCAGCTTGCATGCATTAGGCAAAGTTGCCTACTTTGTAGAATTTATTTTGCATTGTCCAAGAAACTTAGTGTTCATAATGGGCAAATTCTGCCTCTATCTTCAATTCTTAATGAGCCCAATTAAAATGAAATTAAATTGTTTTAAATTCGGGGTTCCATTAACAAGGCTTTGTTGTGCTCCCAATGATGTCATCAGGAAGCTCTGGAAAATGATGTCATCAAAAAGGTCTGGAAGCCTCTCTATCCCTAATGCCATCCATGAGTCACCACTGTAACATTTCCTTTTCAAAATATACCCAATGAGGCGCGGGGAGGATTCACAGGCCTTCGTTTCACCCTAGACACTGCTTTGACACTGGTACAAGAATATACAGATGTGGTTCCTGATGTCAGGAAGCATGGGAACTACATTTCCCATGATTCTTGTTAACCCTAGACACTGCCATGCATGGCCATAGTAGCACGTATGGTCTGATGGTGGCTCTACCATGAACCTTCATCCACACCAGGTACGTTTGGGTCAGGGAAACGAAAGGAGAATGTAAACCCAGGTCTCTCTACTCGAATGCTCTCTTCACTGCACCACGTAAAGAAGTGATCAAAAACCTGTATTCAGACTTAAGAACCTTTTTTTGTGAGGGTGGGTTGTGTGTGTCTTTAATAATAAATATTAATCTATAGTAGGAATCTGAATATTTTAACAGTTAATCTCATTTCTGACAACAAGGATGATTTTCCAGAAGAATGTTAGGCTAATGCTAGAAGGTGGTGTGACCCAGGAAGTCCCTGTTCAGTTCTCATCTTTGCCACAAAGTCATTAGGCAGCCTGGGCACATCACTCTCACCTCAGCCCTGCACCCCCAATCTGCAGCGAGGGAGTGATTTTATTTATTTATTTATTTATCACATTTTTATACCACCCTTCCTCCAAGGAGCTCGGGGTGGTGTACATAGTTCCTCCCCTCCTTTTGTCCTCACAACAACCCTGTGAGGTAGGTGAGGCTGAGAGATAGTGACTGGACCAAGGTCACCCAGGAAGCTTCATGGCTGAACAGGGATTTGAACCTGGATCTTTCAGGTCTGAATCCAACTCCCAAACCACTACACCATCCTGGCTCCTAGATTACCTTGGCCTACCTTACAGGGTCGTTGTAAGGGATACAGAGATAAAGAATGTGAAACACTTTGAACTCTCAATGCTTTTAATTTATTTGGTGGGCCCAATGTGTATAACTGTCTCATAAATATGTTTGTATAAAGCAGTTTTAGTTCAGGCCATTTGAAAACTGGTATTTGTTCTGTTAAATAATGACGGATGTGCCCTTCAGTTTGTCAAGTAATGTAAACCATAAGTCTGTCTTCCTAAAATAGAAAAGACTTGGAAGAACTGCACGGCTTTAATTCTGGACAAAAAAAATGTAGGGTGTTGCTTGTCTTCAGCTTTCTGTGACTAGAAATTAGACTTTTTGGCTGCACACAGTTAGGCTACATAACTCGCAATGGACTGCAGCCTGGGTGTGAATCACTTTTACATTAGCTCTCCTACTAGATTCAGATGTTTTTTTAAAAAATAATAGTAATGAGAAGATGATGTCAAAATCCTTAAAAGTTATTTTGGGTGATGATGGAAAACGTTTTAGTGATAATCTCTGATGATCCTATGCCTGAACAGTTCCAGATGTCTGTATACCACAGAAGTATGCAGAAATTAACATTTTACAGGACTTTTCCTTAAGTCATCTTGATTCTGCTGGGATCTCTAGCCTTTATGTAAAGAAGAAAATAAATGGGCATTACTTCTCACCATTTCCCCCCTTGTATTCTGATCTAAAATAGTTCTAATAAGCTTCGATCCAAGTCTTTAAGGCAAAGAGAGGTGGTTGGTTTTTTTGTTCATGTGTGAGAAGTGTCCGTTGCTCAGTGGCAGATTTCATGTTTTGCATACAGGATCTGGGATAAATCCCACCATCTCCAGTAAATCTCAGGCAGAGCCTTGCTTGAAACTGGAGAGTAGCAACTTTTGCATCAAGTGTGATGTGTATGTGCCACCTGCAAAGATTGTAATGATACAGGTCAGTTTCATCTCCAGCAGGCATGTTAAACTGGGTGTCTTTTTCCTCAGCCGTGGTGATCAGATCCTGGAAGCAGATTCCGTCAGTTTGCGACATGCAGCTCTGAGTGAAGCTTACGCCATTTTGAGTGAATGTGGTCCGGGCCCAATCAGCCTTATCATTAGCCGTCATCCCAACCCAAAGGTAAGGAGAAAAGTATATCAGACATCAAGCATGGGCCATCACTGACCCACAAACTTGTGTCCTAGACTGTTTGAAATATGTGTATACATAAAAACAATTATTTTGCATCAGGACACTAATGCAACTTGCGGCCCAATCCTGTCTAAAATGCAGCGGCAGTGTGTACTTAAGGCGGCCGCTGCATCCTAGCCAGGATTGGGCCCGCACCAGTGGAGCTGGAGCGCTCCTCGGGGGAAAGGAACGTTTTTGTCTCTTTCCCCTGGGTAGAGCTCCAGCAGGCCCAATGGGCCTCCTCAGATGTTTGCCAGCAAAATGGCTGGTGCAAATCTGAGGAGCCGGTGTAAGGCCGGCCAGGCCCAGGATGGGGGATAGGATTCGGTGGAGCGTGCTGCTACTGATCCCTCCTCCGTCCTTGGCCTAGCTGGCCAATCACTCCCCTCCCTTTTCACCCCGGTCCGCCCTCCCTATGTCCCCCTACCGCCTGACGCAGGACTGGCAGTGGCTGTGGCCCAGGATGGAGTGAGTTTACGGGACATTTACGACACCCGGCGCCGGCAGAGCCATCACTCTGCCAGCATAACGTTAGATAGGATTGTGCTGTTGGTCATAGATGATCACTAAACATAGTTCCTGGAAATTCCGGTTCAGAGGATTGTTTATGAGTAGGTTGCATGCAATACCCTGTTACAATCAGTGGGAGTGTTGCCACTCATTGCAATCAGTGGATTTCAGTCTCACAAATTGCTGGTAAAGCTGCTGGTTTAAAGCCCTGAACAATTTGGGCCCTGCATACCTCGGAGAGCCTCTTCACTTATATTTTCCTCCCTGTGCTTTAAGATCTAAAGGACCTTGCTCTGTGCCCCTTTACAAACTGAGAATAGACAGTTTCGAGCATAGAGAAGGGCCTTTTCTGTGGTGGCACTTACACTGTGAAAAACAAGGGGAAGGCAGGTCCCAAGCTGTTGCTGGAAAGTAGAAATTTATTATATGAAGATTGCCCCATGTGTTTCAACTAATAGCCTTCCTCAGGGGAAAGAGTTGGTCCATATCTCTCTCTCTCTCACGCACTCACTCACTCTGTATACCAGGGGTGGCCAAACCTGCTTAACATAAGTGCCACATGTGATAAACTTCAGATGTTTGAGAGCCGCAACATTTAAGAAGCATTTAAATTCTTAAATATATTTACTCACCATGAACATTAAACTTATGTTTGAATCCAGTGGACTCTCAGTTCATACCTGGTAAATGATTATAAAGCTTGAAAATGTCTTATTTACCTTTTATATTAATTGTGATGCAAAAAGGAGCTCAGCCAACTTATTTCCAACATTATACGTCAAAGAGCCGCATGTGGCTCAGGAGCCACAGTTTGGCCACCCCTGCTGTATACAGTACTCCTTTCAGTCAGTTAATTGTTTAAGTTGTTTAATTGTCTAAGTGAAGACCCCTTGCTCCTAAGGAAAACCTCTGGTTCAAATATTTTAACCAGTCTACGATCATATTGAAAGAGAAAAAAAACCACGAACACCACCCTGTGGTCTCTGGAGGAAGAGTAAGGTATAAACGCAATCAGTCGTATTAAATACCGTATTGGTCTGAGTATAAGACTCACTTTTTTCTCCTAATTTAAGTTTTTAAACTAGGGGTGCATCTTATAATCAGGCTGTTGCAATTTAATGCCAGTGATTTAATTAAAAAATTTTAATAGCACCAAACTTTAAGGGTGCGTCTTATAATCAGGTGCGTCTTATACTCGGGACAATACGGTATATAACAACTTGCTATTTTCAGGCACCAGATTGAAGCCTGCCTCCTCCTTCGGGTTCGTCTGGTGCCGTCCCCTCCTTCTCCTACTTACATTGTGAACTTTCCCCTCAGGGAATTCCACCCAGCCTCTCTGTAGCTCGTTCCTCTGGCAAGTAAAGGTCTCCTTATTTGAAAGGGCCTTTCAGATGCTGTGGTATGGAATTCATTTGAATTATTTTCCTCTTTACTCTTATGGTTTTAATACTGCATCTTTTTAGTATTATTTTTTTGTACTTCTCTTGCATTTTAGATGTTGTTTTCAGCTTGTTATGGCCCAGTCCTATCCCTTGCCAGTCCATAGCATGCAGCTGCGCCAACGGAGCACGCAGTGCATGCTATGGTGGTGGTGGGGGGGCGGGCGATCAGACAGTCAGTGAGAGATAAGTAAGAATATCTTTTAGTTACCTCCCGGTAAGCTGCCTGATTACCAATGGATTTCCTTGGACCCACACCGCTATTTTGCTGCCGTACGTCCAAGGAGAAGAAGGGGTAGGTCTGAGCCAGGAAAGGGGGAGAGGATAGCGCTGAGATCTTCCCCCTCCCACCCATGAACTGCCCCCTCTGCCACCTTACCTGTATTGGCAGAGCATCCAGTGGAGCCTCTGGTCGTTTCTTCTGTTGACTCTGTAGCACACAGCGGCAGCACGACATTTGCGCCCTCACAGGTTTACTTACAACAGCAGATTGCGACATCTGCTGCCCTAACTGGTCCATAAGACTGGGCCGTTAGACACTTTGTACAGTATATCATTTTACAGAAAGGCGACCAGTAAAGGCATCCCTCATCCCCAACCCATGTTGTTTCATAGTCATTCCACACATTCCATCGTGCAGAATGTTTTGTTACCAAACTACCTGGTATTCAGGGTTTTTATGCCCTTCCAAAACCAATACCATGAAATACATTTTTCTTTTTCCCCCCTCATAATTCTGAGTGAAAGTGACATTGAAACCTCATTTAAATTGCTGAGTTTGCTTTGGGGTGCATTCAGTTCCTCTCTGTTCAAGGAAGTTCAGATTTCTGGTCTGCCTTGGTGCCTAGTTTTGATTCTTGAAAAATGTTTTGGTATCACAGACAAAGTTTGTTATGTGCGTCAATCCCTTTGCAGTTCCCACATTTTAAACTAAATATTGTATAATGTTGCTCGGGGACAAAAGTATCCAGGGATTGGGTGGGCAAGTTTAAAAACAAAAAGTTAACCACAAATCAGAGCAATTTCTTTTTTGTTTTCTTTTTTAAAAAAAACATTTTATTAAAGTTTATGTAAAAATATATACACACACAGTAAATTTAAAGTAAAAGAAGGCAAGCTAATAGCTAAATAATTCATCTGTTTGGTTGTTTTTCTTTTTCACAACAAATGGTAACTTTTTGTTGACTGTCTGCAATCCTATGCTTGTCTACTCAGAAGTAGACATCGAATTCAGTGAGGCCTTAGGCTGCACTTACTGTAAACATTCGCGTAGCTGGGTGGGGGCCGATGCGGTAAGTGCTGCAAGGTGGCTCCTCCCACTCGCCATCAGAGCCAATCTGGGCAGCAAAGGCAGCATGCAGGCGTTCACTGAACCAAACGGAGTCTCCTGCACATTTCCTTCGCTGCCCGGAATGGCTCCAACAGTGAGTGGGAGGGGCTACCTTGCAGCATGTACCGTGCCGCCACCCCCAGCTACACTACTGACTGTATACACTGTACTGTGTACACTTATCTGGGAAAAAGTCCCATTGATCTCAGTGGAGCTTACTTCTGAGTAGACATGCATAGGATTGCAGTTATTCTGCTGCCTTCTTTCATTTTATTGTAATGAACTGAGGTACTGGTGATATGCATATTTATTGAAATGTAATTAATCAACGAATCGTTTTAAAAGTCGGTTGTGAATAAATTAATATTTATTTTTAACTGGGTACCAGCATTTTTTACATGTGAACAATCTATTACATACAATATTACGCATTCACTTGTCACTTTAGTCATCCAAGCCCCAATGTGGAGGATTAATAGAAGACACATATTGGCACCTTGCCTTGCGTCTTAACTTCCCTGTAATATCTGACCAGTCTCTGTTCGTTTGCAGTGTCTAAAGGGACAATTAATCTAATCATGACACTTGTTCCCTGCAAAAACTACCAGTACATCAGTGCCATCCCCAACATCTCAAGGTTACTGTCTCCAAAATCTTTAGTCAGACTTGTAAACCTTGAAGTGAACATCTTTTTTTGTACAGCATAGGAACATATACAATACAAGTATGCACCGCATAATGACAGGGATACATTCTGCAAACCCCATTATTAGGCGCATCCGTTGTTGTCCAGACAACCGCTAATGGCTGCCTTGGGGCAGCCCTGTAGCGCCCCAGAATGCTTTGATGGGACCCAGAAAGCAGGAAGAAAGGAGCTAGCCGGTGAAAGCGCTAATAATGGAAAGCGTGTGAAGCACCGGCTGGCTGGTTCAGCACATGAAGAACGGAAGGAAGCTAGCCTGGTGAGTTCGATGAGACCACCATCATATATGCGGTCGTTCGTTCGCTGGAACATCACTGTGCGGCACATAGCAGTACTGAATCAAACCATTAGTCTATCTAGCTCAGTATTGTCAATAATGACTGGCACTAGCTCTGTAAGATTTCAGACAGAATTTTTTCTCTGCCCTACCTGGAGGTGCCCAGGATTGAATCTAGGACTCCTGCATGCAGATCATGTGGTCTGTCACTGAGCTCCAGCCCCTCCTAAACATTAGCATGTATTTTTGCTTAATATTAGGTTTCTGAACAGGAGATGGATGAAGCCATAGCACGCACCACTCAGAGAGAAAGCAAAGATGCCTTGTCTTCGCCACACACCACAGGTACGTTTGCTTTCAGCATCAAAAGTGATGCATTTTGTACAGCATAGCTGCATCCACAGATGTTTTATTCTATGTGCATTCTGTGCAAAGGAATTCTCAATACTGTACCCAAAATTAATTGGGCAAATTACAGCAGTTGCCAGCAGTCAGTTGTAGCGGAGCCAGTGCCAGAGGCCCTTGCTGAATGTTATCTGTCACTGTTACAGGCAGGATGTGGGCCATGCCGGCGTGGCCGGGGCTCACCTTGGGGGAAGGGGACGTTTGTCCCAATGGGCCTCCTCGGATGCGTGCCAACTCTTTAGCTGGCGCATGTCTGGAGAGGACGTGTAAGGCCAGCCTGGGAAGGGGCTCGGGATATTCTGTGTGCTGTTACATAATAATATCCATTTGCTGGTGCCCCAGCTGAGGCCTTACCTGAATTGTGCAGGCCTGTCCACAATGGTCCATGCATTAGCGACATTCAGACTGGATTACTGCAGTGTGCTCTACACTGGGCTGCCCTTGAAGACTTGTCTGGAAACTACAGTTAGTACAGAATGTGATGGTCCATCTGGTCACGAGGGTTTCCGGGTACAATTCAAGGTGCTGGTGATGACCTTTAACACCTTTTATGGCTCAGGGCCAGGGTGAGGGACCATCTCCCCTATGAGATGGCCCGTCTCCTGAAGCAATTGACCGATACAAGGTTGGCCAATACAAGGGGGGTGGGGAGGCTTCACCATGGTGGCGCTAAAACTCTGAAACACCCTGCCATTAGAACTTAGAATGGGCTTCTCCCTGTCCTTCTGATGGAGATTGAAGACCTCTTTATTTCACCAAGCTTTTTCCTTCTTCTCGTGTTTTTAGTTGGTCTGTCATCTTTAGAATTTGATTTTTTGGTTATGGCCCCTTTTTGCACTATGATGTTATTGATATTTTTATTGGATTTGTTTGCATTGACCTTTATTGTGTTTTATTTGTGGTAAGCCACCTTGGCCATTGTATTTTTTAAGAGGATAAGGCAAGGTATATATATATATTTTAAATAAATAAATGTCTGTTAAGTTTTTAATCATCTAGTCCTGTCATTTAGTACACGTATGAGAAAGAAGATGATTATTTAGCTGTGTATAGAGCTACGGTTTCCTTTCATAAAGAATTGGAATCCAAAAATGTGGTGGAAAATACTAGCTCTGAAACATTTTCAATCATTTGAAGTATATCAACTGAATATAAACCAATCTGTGAGTGGCATGCTGACAAGCACTTCTGCCATCGGGGGCTCCCTCTGCAAGCGGAGGCTAGACTTTCCATCTGCCAATTGGGGTGCCACCCTTGATGATTATACCTGCAAGTGACTGAACAGTGCTTATTGTGCAAACATTCATAACAAGACATTGAAAAGCCAACACTTCTCAGTTCCCTTGCCCAGTTGGGCTGACACATTGTGGCTGGTGTGCATCTTATTTTGCAACTTCAAATCCTTGCTGTCTAACCAAATTATGTTTAACAGGGAATCTGCCAAAAAGTCCATCCCCGAGTGTGAAGTCTAAACAGACAGAAGCTTCCTCACCCTTGAGCTGGACAATGAAGCGCTTCTTAGAGCCAGCAAGTCGGGTAAAAGACTTAACATTCAAACCAATATGATCTTCTTTTGAAGGGTAACTTTAGCAGATAAATAGACTGCTTGGAGAAAACCCCATTTTCCTATTTTTCCTGTCATTTGCATCCACCTCCAGAGGAAGTGGCTGAGAAAACCTCAGAATTCCTTGTTCATGTAGACAAGATTTTTTAATCTCAAGATAACAACCTTGAATTAAGTACATCCGATTGGGTAAACAAGCCCCACAGTGTTACTATGAATAACTCTTTGACCTAAATCCAAAAGGTGCAAGAAAACATGAAAGGTTAAAAGATTTCTAAGGGAATACAAGTAGTGGCACAAGAAAAAAAATATATATGGGGGGCATAGAATGGGCAAGGTATGTTTGTTTTGTGTATGAGGGAGCTTTGTCCAACTTGTTAAGGTTCTGGAAGAGAAATAATGGTATATTTCACATTAACACTCCCATCCTAAACATATTTTCTCTGAGGTCCTCTGAATCATAATGGAGTTAGCTTTCTGTTAAGCAGGATTGCAGCCTTATTGTAATTTCCAATTTATGATCCAGTGATGGGGGGATGTGAGGGGGGCAAGCTTCTTGTCTGGGGCAGTGTTTGTCCTGCATTGCCTCCCTTCTGGAGCTACCTATGGACATAGCAGTTAGATGGTGCTTTTTCCTGATCTGAGCCACACTTACAAAAGATCTGATCTGAGCCACACTTACGTGTGTGTTGTGAGCTATAATTTTTGAAGTAAACATAATAATAAATTATGGTGGAGTTTGAGAGAACAAACATCCTATATATGTGGGTGTGTACAACAAGAAGAAAGGCAAGGTATTTGGGTTGGGATACCCTTTGTTATAGGCCAGCGGGTGGTGCAGTGGGTTAAACTGCTGAACCATGAGCTGTCGATCGAAAGGTCGGCAGTTCGAATCCGCGACGGGGTGAGCTCTCGTTGCTTGGCCAGCTCCTGCCAACCTAGCAGTTCTAAAGCATGTTATGCAAGTAGATAAATAGGTATTGCTTGCGGGAAGGTAAACAGCGCTCCGTGTTCCAGCTGCATGCTACGCACTGCGGCAAGGAGAGTCATGCTGGCCACATGACCACGGAGGCGTCTTCGGACAACGCTGGCTCTTCGGCTTTGAAATGGGGATGAGCACCACACCCTAGAGTCGGACACGACTGGACTTAATTGTCAGGGGTCACCTTTACTTTACTACCCTTTGTTATAGGTAAGTGCCCTATCAACTTGGGTCATCACTGCAACTTTCTATATTGTTTTTCTTTCTTTCTTTCTTTCTTTCTTTCTTTCTTTCTTTCTTTCTTTCAGCAGGGCTCCATCAATTCTGAATCGGAGCTTTCTCAGTACTTCTTACAGGATGGTACGAGTCAGTTGTCGCTTTCAGAGACTACGATAACAGGCTCCAGCGACGAAGAACAGCTGCGTCCAAAGAGCGGGAGCAGCTCCTTGGATGAGAGTTTTCCTTCTCCAAGCATCCCAAGTAAGCTAGGTAATGTTAGGAAGTTCAAAAAGCGCGGCACTTCCTGTGTTACTATCTCTGCCATTAGATTTTAGATCTTCATGGAATGTTGAATCCTCGTTTGCCCCAAGGATGTCCCTTGGTGCCACAGGGCTCCAAATCTCATGCCTACTACTTCCAATGTAGAAGGGAGTGGTGTTTTCATTTATGCTTTCAATGCCAGAGACACAAGGTGAGTGACTAGTGCAATGGGCAGCCCAATCCAGCGCAAATTCCCCCGTGCTGATGCAGCGGGGCCAGCATGGGCTGCACTGCATCCTATGGGGGAATTTAGCAGGCTGGAGGTATCCTCGGGGTAAGGGGACATTTTTCCCCTTGCCCCAGGGAATGTCCACACAACAGGTCTACAGCCCACACAACCCTGTCACACAACAGCCCACACAACCCCGTCACCGTCCTCCTCCCACCCCGTTAATCCTTCCCCACCCTCCCCCGCCCTTCCCCTGCCCCAGCGCCACTTGGCACGGACCTCACCATGTCCGGCGCATTCTGCTCCTTCTGCTGGTGCACGTGGGCCTGCGCAGGCCTTGCTGTTGGTGCCGGCAACTGCTATACCATCGCAAAGTGCTTTATGGCACTTTTGCGATGACTAGCACCAGTGCAGCACATACTATGTTGGTGTGGAGGCCAGCTAGGATTGTACCCTCAGATATGTTTCCAGGCTCCATTAGACTTCCTCCCTTCCATGCCCCACCATGGTATTGAAGGCAGGAAGGTGAAAGTCGAACACCTATCTCTGTGCATTGGAGGTCTCTGCTTATTTCCAGGATGAGCCCAGAACCAACCAAGAAGCAGAGACAGGAAGGGGAGGTCACAACTGAATTGCGGAGTTCATGCTTTGCATGCAGATTCAGGTTGAATCTCTGGCATCTCTGTATAGAGCTGGGAACAGACCCCTGTTCCCTTATTATGATTGCAGAAGTGGGGCTTGTCCTCTAGTTGGATTTGGTGTTTCTTCACACAGAATGTGGAGTCTTCCACTTTGAAGAGAATGCAGTATATTGTCTAGTTTTTAAGATCATCACATGATTGAATCAACATTATTGGTATTTTTTCCTAGCCACCAAAGAACCAGGCCTGTGTGATTCACCAGGCAGTGGAAACTCACCTGGTCCTTTCAACAAGCACAGGGAGAGCACGGTTAGGCATGTTAGTTTTAGTGACAGCCCCAAAGGTGCGCGGACTGCATTCCAGCGGCAGAGGAGGATTGCTTTCTATGATGGTGATGCTAGTGATGAAGACGACTTTGGCAAACAAGATGCCCTTCAGTGTCAAAGGGGACTGAGGTCCAAAGGCCAGAGGAAGGCGGAGAATAACTGTGAGATTGCCACTGCAATAACTCCAGTAGAAGGTGGTGATAGGACTCCAGAGAAGGAATTCGCAACCAGTATCCACAATGAGTCAGCTGCCAGTGGCCTTACTGATTCGACAGAAAACGCTGTGGACTCCTCTCTCCTTCCAGTCAAATCATTGGATTCCTCAAATGTTCCAGAGCATCACCCAAGTCATCTGAGCTTGAAGGAGTTCCGAGAGGCACAACTGGAATCTAAGAGATCCCCGAAACTAGAGCACAAAGCTGTCACTCGAGTGAAAAGCCTGATGAGCATTGAGTACCATGGCGTAGCAAGGCAGAAAAACGAAGAACACGGGACTTGCAACAAGCCTGTTGGGAGGACACTTCCACACGTCCAGAAGACAGAGGCCCATGAGGGTCCTCTTGGGCAAAACCATGCTGAAGCAGTTACCTTAACTCGGAATGAAAATGAATCGTTTGGCCTGGATCTGGAAATCCACGCCACTCCCTTACAGGTCGTGATAACAGGCTTGCGACCAGGTGGAGCAGCTGAAAGGGTAAAGTTCTGTCTACTCAGTTTGACGCTTTCCTGCTGTTTATTTCTTTTCCCTGCTGGGATGTTAATGTTGAATGAAATTGAGATGATGCAGGGAAACTGAGAGTAACCTCAAGGGCAGCATTAATTCTGTGAGCCTTGTTGCTCTCCCCCCAAACCACCAAGATGGTATTAATGCGAGAGCTTAATGGCATAGACTCATTCTGGCTGACTTAAACTCCAAAGAGCCAATGGGAAAAATGCTGTTCTGAAGAATCCATGTTTGTAATTGCACCAGTGATCTCTGGTGCTCGGCCACAGGCAGAAAGAATGATCATATCCATATAGTGCAAGTCGTTTAGAAGCAGAAAGAATTAAATTTTAAAAGGCACAGGGCTTCTCAAGAGGGAAGAACAACTGGACTGCCATTTAAGTTTCAAACTTTGAGCACATTATTTATTCATCTCTTTTACCTTGACTTGTGATGTTCGAAGTATAAAGGGGCCTCCAGCATGAAGCTGGCGGTTATTTATCAGCACAAGCTGTTGGAATGGCCACTAAATATGGATGGCTTTAAAGAAAATAATAAAAAATTGTGGTGGATGATAGGTGTATCATCAGTGCTGTGTTAGCCATGGTAGCTTGGAATGGAATTTCCCTGTTCAGAAGCAATAGTCCAGAGGTAGAGGGCATGGTTTGCATGCAGAAGGACCTCGGTTCAATCCCGGCATCTCCAGGCTGAGGGAAAATTCCTGTCTGCAAGCCCTGGATTGCTACTCCCAGTCAGAGAAGGCAATGCTTTTGGACCAATGGTCTGATTCCAGATAAGAATGCTTCATACATTATGTATCTATGTTCTGGCCTTCCCAGCAATGCTGCAAACAGGTACACTGTCGCAAAGTGCTTTACGGCACTTTTCCAATAACTAGCTGCAGTGGAATGCGCGCTCCACCGGCACACATCGAGGGTAGGATTGGGCCACTAATAAATTGGTGGTGTGGGTGGACTGTGGGCAGTTCAGGGGGGGTTCAGGGCAGGGAGGGGAGATGGTAGTGGTGGAGAGCAGGCTGGAGTGGATCTTAATGGCAAATGCACACAATGCCAGAGACACCCCATTTTCACAAGACACCCCACTTCCCGCAAGACACCCCCACCCCATTTTCCAGCCCACCCAGCCCCCTTTCTCTCCTCAGACGTACGGTAGCTACATAGCTGTTGTGGGTCCGAGGAGACCCATAGGTAGCCCGAAGGCCTACTGAAGGGTATTTTTTACTTACCTCTTGCTGACCTTCTGGTTGTCATCCCCACCATAGCATGCAGCGCACACTCCATTGGTGTGACCGCATGCTATAGCATGGCAAAGAATAGGGTTGGGCTGTGAGGACTGCAAGTGTGATGTGTGAATGCAAGTGTGAATGCAAGAATGCAAGTGTGATGTGTGAATACTAGAAATTGGATTCACCATTTTTTATCCTTGTGCCTAGGAAATATATGTTTCTGAAACTGCTTCTGGCTTGTTGACCACTGCAATTTTAATTTTAACAGGCATGTATGGGAAAACTGACTGCAGGAGATGAGATCCTCTCTATCAATGGTATTCCAGTCCATGGATTCTCTTATGAGGAGGTCTGTCAATATGTACGATGCCTTCCCACATCTATCACTCTGGATGTGCAGAAAGCTGTTTCGGGTGAGCAGTTAGTTTTCACATTTGTACTGTGATCTTTGAGCACTTGGCAAATTTGAAGGTGTTTTGGGGTCACTGCCCTTTTCACACATGCATGCTCCTCATATGTTGGCTGCACCATGTGATGACTTGCACATTTGGTTCTAAATCATGAAAAGTTGAGTTATCAAGTAATGAGAGTTCTGTATTGTGAATGTGGCACAATATGCTTTAAAAACACAGCTGTTCAGGCAGTCCTACAACTGAAGTGGAGCAGAGGTTCCTTCGTGTTCTTGTTGACTATAGGAAATCTTCCAATATTTAGCTTTGAAGTCCCTACACGGAGCCATATAAGATGTTGCTCCTGATTCAAACACACTCCTGAGGTGCCTCCATTCACTAAGAAACTCCAGGCTGATCACTTCCACATGCCAGGCCTCGATTTTGCCAACATTCCTTCCAAG
This sequence comes from Plestiodon gilberti rubricaudatus, assembly GCA_026170595.1. Taxonomy (NCBI): domain Eukaryota; kingdom Metazoa; phylum Chordata; class Lepidosauria; order Squamata; family Scincidae; genus Plestiodon; species Plestiodon gilberti. The sequence continues at coordinate 15,912,663 of JANXHW010000002.1, read as the reverse complement.
ATGGCAACTGTGTCTAGAGAAAAACAGATGCTGGTTTAATGTAACAAAAGCTTGTTGGTCCTCTTGAAGAGGTCAAGCCTGCAATCATATCCCTTCAGAATGTGAGGAATACTATTCATAGTGCCTTTCAGACTGTGACAGGATCCATGGTTAAGATGGAGCGGAATCTTGTTGAGCTGGGAATGGGGGTGAGCAACAAGCACTAAGGAACTCAAGGCAGAGAATAAAAGGCAGAAATCCAACCTCTGGAAATCAGATCTATAAAGCACCTGAGCTATGAAGTACGGTAGACATTCCTGTTCAAGTCTTTGCTTAGCCATGAATTTGCCAGTTAGCCTTAAATGAGCCATTCTCTCATAATCTCGATTCTGATCTGTAATATGGGGGAAATAATAATGGCCTGGCTTATAGAAATGGTGTAGGATTAATAAAATGTCATCGAAGCACAGTTTGACCAATTTTATATATTATATCTAAATACTTGTAAGTAGAATTAATATCCTGTGGGATGGTGATCAAATGTTGCCATCTATCTGCTTAACAATCATTGGGCCTAAGCTGAACCTCTTAAAGACAAAAAAAAAAAGCCATCCACCTGTTGTGTATAATTACACATTTACATAGTTAAAAGGATGAAATGGCATCTTTGCTTTCTTCTTTATGCAGCTATGAACAGACTTACAAATCTCATTGTGTCGTCAGAGGCTGGTGAGGCAATTCAGCCAGATCAAAGCAATTTTCTCATGATTGATGAAGAAGAAAGTTTTGCAAACCATAAAGAGCCATTGCACAGGGACGGTCCAGATTATGTCTCTGAAAGGGCAGTGCTGCCATCTGATGCCAAGATGAAGGAAATGCTGTCAAATTCCTTGGAAACCAGCTGTGCCCAGGATAGCACTGTGGTTCCATTAACAGACGCTGACAACTTTCTTGGCAAATTAAATTCCTCAGAAGAAAAAGATACAAAGTGTTTATTAAATAGGGACAGGTGTGGCAAGGAAGACACTTCTGTGATAGAAGATGCTTGTTCTAAGTCTAGATCAGATATTGTTAAGAAGGACCTTCCTGGAAAAGCTCTGAATTATGCAGTGAACGCACAAGAAATCTTGGGTTTTTCTGTCTTAGATTCCATTAATACTAGCAAAATTTTCACTGTGAATCAAACTCGTTTGAGTAACTATTCCAGAAATTTTAGGAATCTACATGAAAACACTTTGGCTGGCATAGAGACCAAACCCAACACAACTCCAAAATCTATGTATGCTGCTGCAGAGGATTCCAGTTCAGACACCGAGTCTGTCATTGAAACACCAAGACTCTCAGAGAGTTCTTTGCTCTTACTGTCTGCTCATGACAATTCCTTGGAAACCCATCATGCGAACGAGTCAGATGAGGAGCGAATTGAAATTTGCTGTTTGAATAGCGAACAACAACAGTGTGCCCCGAAACAGCCACCAGAATGCAATCCTTCTAATAATGTTTTGCAGACAGAAAGCAAAGTAGAGGAAATATCCAATGAGAAATTCTTACTAGAAGAATCGCACTCTCCGAGTCACCATAATACAGAACATGTTGTTCCACCTACAGACTTTCATTCGCCTTCTCAGGTTTCTCCACCAGGAATAGATAGGTTAGATCATACCATGGGTGACAATGAAGTTTGCTCTTTCCCTAACAGTGGTGCCTTAAGGAGAGGGGGAAGGATAAGCTTGGAGAGCAGGGAGAGGCTTATGGAAATGTGTGGGACTGCCAAGCAGGATGCCCAAGAAATGCATCTGTGCATGACTAAAAACATCAATGGCTGGGACAGCAACCTGTTAGACAAAGATGAATACAATAAAAAACAAAGCTCAAATACAGAAAATGGTTTTGTAACAGATGAGAACAGCCATACTTCTGGTTATCATTCTATGTTGACAAAGAAGGGAACCAGTGATTCAGGCCACTTGAGCAATCCCGTGGACTGTGCCTTGCAGAAAATAGGGTACAGCCCCAGACCTCCCCTTCTGACAAAATCAAAAGATCTGAATAAGGCCATTGCAGCTCATGACTTGCCAGGGAAGAATGAAAAGACACATGCTATTCCTGCCTCCAAATGTTCAAATGCAAAAACCCAGGGTTCTAGTCAGTGCAAAGGCATTACAGGCCCACACAGTCCGTTCTCGTCCAAAAAATTACATCATGAAACCAAAGGGATTCCGCAGAAGAGTACTGCAGAAACTCTTTCAAATAATCAACGAAACAAACCAGGGCCAAAGTTAAAGGGACTTACTATTAAAAGTAAGGCCAAGACAAATTCAGATACCCTTAGCACTCTTCCTGCCAAAGGCACCGATCAGAAGAACACGTCTCCTGTCCAGTTGTCACCCAGACTTCTTACAAAAAGTAGAGTCACACATTTGGAACCACCTAGCAGAAGCCTTCCCATAGGCTCCAGGACTCTTCACCAGGATGAGGAAAATAGACATTCTTTCGTAATGCCTCAAAGTTTGCCTTCACTGATGTTGAATGGTGACGGCAACCCTGTGAAAAACAACAAAGATATACCCGTCAACAGTTTGGAATTAAGCGATGATGGAACGGCCGAGGATCCTGCGGAGCACAAAGAAACACCAATCCGAATTCAAGGGGCCATAATTAGAAAAAAGAAAGATAAGACTGAAGCTGATGACTGCCAAACAAGAGAACGTTCTTCCCAAATAAGTGCACTTTCCAAAATTACACCCAAGGATGATTGTCTCAGTGGCAAAATTGAAAATCCTAGAATGGGCGTGAGTTTGATTAATCATAATGGATGTGAAATGAACTCATTAGGATCTGAGTCGTCTGGATGTGTTTATTCCCCAGCTGAGCAGGAGCAGTCGGCTCAAGAAATTCAGCGCACTTTCATTGAGGTGAGACTGTCCTCCTCCTCCTTCGCACCATCTCCGTTAATTCCACAGGCGTCTCTGGAGAAGGAGGAAGGTAACAAGAAGAGCAACCAACTAGAAAACAAGAGGCTGAATTTTCAGCAGAACACTTTTGAGGAAGAAAATGTGCATGGTGCACTAAAACCTGTGACGAGGACCTACTCGATGCCTGCTCAGTTGTCGAATCATTTGAGGGAGGAGAGTAATGCTATGGATGTGCCAACACATCATGTACAAGATATTGTGAGCAATGTTTCAGGTGAAAGATACTCTCATTCAGAGATGGGTATGCTGAAAATAGTCCATCTCAGTCTGATGAATGGCCAGGGCCCCCAGGAAGGAAAAGAGACATCAAATAGTATTTCCAGATCAAATACTCAAGAATTGCCCTTGACCAACGAGAACAGCAGTCGCATTGCAGACAAATTAAAAACGTGTCGGAGGAATTACTATTATTATGAACTCAACTGGCCGCATGATCCCATTTCATCTTTCTCTGTGAAACAAAGGATTAAGTCTTTTGAGAACCTTGCCAATTTTGATAGGCCGACGGTAAAAGCAATAGATATACACTCTACCTCTTTCAGCTCTAAACTGCCCATTGGGAGAAGGTTGTCTGGCGGAGTTTCTGCAGTTTCGGCTACCAGTGTAAATGATGCCGTCCAGACGCTGAGACGAAGCTTGAGCTCCTATGGTGAAAGAGAAGCTTCAGCATCTCCACGGATGACAAAATCATCCACCAGCACAGCATTAACACACCTGCAGCAGAATTCCACCAAGGACAACAAAGACGACACTGATTTGGAGAAAAGCGACAGTTTGCCACTGTCTGCCAGCACTGCCCGAAGAAGCAAAGCCTCAGCAGGGCACATCAGACAGGCACCATTATCCCGCTCTAAGCTCCGGGAGCTAAGAGCCTTAAGCATGCCAGAACTCGACAAGCTGTGCAGTGAGGACTTTGCAGTGGACTCCAAATCTTCCCATTTCAAAACCCAGTTGGAAATCACGCCCACGGCAAGATCTCTGGGCCTTCCCATTGAAAGCAATTCCAGTCTGAATGAATGCGCAGAGCTCTCCAGCCTTGTGACGGCAAGCAGGCCGCGTTCCAAAGATAGCAGTCCCTGGACCAGTGGTTCCGGCACTCCTGGGTCAGCATCAGATGAGGAAGTGCTACAACATGATGCCCATCTCAGTAAGATGCACTCAGGGACAAGCTGGTCAATCAGGTTAGTTTCACCTTAATATTGGTTTTATATCAGGAAGCAAGCAACATTCCAAAGGCACAAAGCAACACCTTTTCTTAACCAAAAGCTATAAGACACATTCAGGGCTGTACACTTGTGCGCCTAAATAAATAAATAAAACTACGTTCTATACCCAGAGATCTGGATGGTTATCTGAATTCTGCATTGTGCAAAGCTGTATTCTGTCGCATCAGGCAAATTATACACAGTGGGCCAATTGTAATTTCTTATGCAATTTTAAAATATTTTGCATCGTCTATTCCCGTTTTTCTGGGCATAGTGAGAGATGAGGGGTTATGTAGGGCACTAAAGTTTCACCCTCAATTTCTGGAAATCTTATTCAACTGCCTCTCTGGCTTCTGAGTTTCAATTGGCATCGCTCCCATACCTTCAAGCATGTCATAAGAGCTAGAATCGTTTAGGGTTAAAAATGAAAGCAGAATTTCTATTGAGCACTCAGTGCCACATTCTGCACTTTTCCTGCACTCCCACAGAATTGCAAAATGCACATTGTCAATGCCTCCATTCTGTTGCATCTTGCTCTCTGAGTTAAACCACACTACAGCTACAGTGCTTCTCCCTTCCCCATAGCTCCTGCTGCCACCATTTATCTCCTTTTTTTGTCATAAAAGCCTCTTCTTTTCTCTCCCTAAGTTGTTGTTGGTCAAACCTGTGCCTTTTCCCCCTACCTCCCAACTCCCCTACCTCCAACTCCCCGAGGACCAGCTCCCTTGAGGTCTTCAACATTTCCCCACTACTGATGGTTCAGTCTCCTTTTCCTCCACTTTATCAGTCCCAATATCCTTGTGGATTTGGTGGTTATGGGCCCACACAGCTACCTGTGTCTGTTCAGCCCCAGTGCATGACAGGGAAGGGGGATTCTGTGATAGCAGGCCATGTATACTAGGACCTGTTTGTTTTGATGATATGTCTATTGAGGTTCTCGAACTGCTGAAACCAAATGTGTCTCATGCCCTACTTTGGCCATCCTTGATTTATGTGTTCCCAAAAAGCAAGCCATGTCCTCTCCATTTCACCTGTCTTTCTAAGAGGAGCTATTCTGATGTTTTCGTTTCAGTCCTTGTAATCCTTGAGCATCTTTGTCAAGGTAATGCGAATATCTAAACCTTCTAGCTATATATCCACAGACAGGAAAAGAAAGCTTGAGTAATGTCTGTTTATGCCATTAAATACATCTCTGCAGTCTCATGTAGTTTGGTTTTTTTGCATTTCTGTTTTAGCTTGGACCAACTCTTGGTCTCCACTCTGGATCAGCAGAAATTGCAATCCATTTTGTGTTCGATGACAGCAAAGTGTGATGTATCTTCTTTACTTCAGGAGGCCAAAGAACAAGCAGAGGTGAGCCTAGGCAACATCAAAAAGCAAAGAAGCAATGGCCAATATTCACAACTTATCTAAATTGTTTCCATTTTGGCTGGGTTGATTTTGGCAGCTTGAAACAATGATGGCACAATGTTGTCACAATTTGCACAAGCCCCCTTTTACCCTGATATTCTGTTGCCCGGTCTTCCCAGTCTGAAATCCTGTGCACTTCCAAAGGCTGCTAGTTCCCAGGCCTGGCTTACCAGATTCCATCCTGATGCATATGCACACACATTCAGTGCTTTTCAAAAATGACCATTGCTTATAGAGGAGCATGCCAGCATCTCTGAATGTCTGTGAGGGCTGCCATGTCTGTTTATATGTTTTTGTCAAGCATCCAGGAACCCTCCAGTCAGGGTTTCTACCTACCCTCACTCAGTTTATGTGCGAAAAAGCCTAGACTAGACTCATCAGTTTTAGTGCTGGCCCTTTAAAGTTAATTGCTGTCACTATCTGCTAGTGTCCCAATCCAGTTCAGGAGTTCTGTCATGAAAGGAGATTTTGTGCATCTATGTCAGAAATGGTGGACAGGTCGATCGAAAGGTCAGCAGTTCGAATCCGTGCGACGGCTCCTGCCAACCTAGCAGTTCGAAAGCAAGAAATTGCAAGTAGATTAATAGGTACTGCGTCAGCGGGACGGTAACAGCGTTCCATGCGCCTTGGTGTTGAGTCACGCCGGCCACATGACCATGGAAACGTCTTCGGACAGCGCTGGCTCTTCGGCTTTGAAATGGAGATGACCACCGCTCCCTAGAGTCGGACACGACTGGACTTAATTGTCAAGGGATACCTTTACCTTTATACACTATCTAGATGCACTGCGATGCTTTTAGTTGGATGTATATTTGAATGCATATCCTGTCTGCATTCTGGGGCAACTAGTCACATACAAAACTTTTAAAACATACAGCTAGAGCTGTGCTGGGGCATATGTACCAGTATTTAAAACCAGGTTGATAGAAGCATGCATGGAGAAATAAACCAGGAGTACCTGGGAAGGAGCTGAACACAGCTTTGCCCCGTTTCTCATAGGGCTGCTCAACTTCCCCGCTCTGCTCCTGGAAAAGATATTCTAATTTTATAGCATTCGCCCAAATGGAAGGACAGTGTGGATTTTCAGTAAAACATATTTTGTATTGCCCAAGGCAAAACACGGACATATTGAACAAAACAGAACCTTTACTGAAGGGATTTCTGAAAAAACTTGCTGCCCTAGATCCGATATTAGAACTTAGGAACTATTTGCCATTGCAATGCCATTGCAAAAGTATTCCAAGTCAATTTCCCAAACAGATTAGTTCAGATGAGAAAGCAAAGGGCAGCTTTCAGTCCCCTAGAGGCAGAGAGGCACAATGGATGTCACACTCCAGCTGCGAACTGAGCACACGAAATGATGCAAAACTGAAGGCTAAGCTGCTCTTAAGGCAGGCTCTGAGACTCTGCTTGTGAAGTGTTGGCTTGTGGTGGCTGCTGCTGTACTCTGCTGCTGAGCAGGGAGAGCCACATCTGGTCCCCCAAACCTAGCCACAGCTGGGAGCTGGAACAACTCTCGCAGTGGAGTGCTGGGTTAAAGGAAGCGAGGGGATTCGATGGCCTTTCCTTAAATCCCTGAATACAAAGACTAGAGTGAGACCTGAAAAATGGACGTTAGTTGCCATGCAATGCTTGCCAGTGACATTTTGGCCAACGCATCCGTGTTCCAGCCGCATGCTACGCGCTGCGGCAAGGAGAGTCATGCCGGCCACATGACCATGGAGGCGTCTTCGGACAATGCTGGCTCTTCGGCTTTGAAATGGGGATGAGCACCACACCCTAGAGTCGGACACGACTGGACTTAATTGTCAGGGGATACCTTTACCTTTAACCTTCCATGAAGGCCAGAGGTTGTTTCAAATCATGCCTGAAGGCAAACAGGCTACAGGAGACTACTCTGGAAGGAGTCTGGCTACGCAGTACTGACCTTCCTTCCTTAGGGATGGGACAGGCAGGCAACTCCTCCCGTTTGGTGCGTTCCTCCTCCCATTTGTTTTAGAGGTAGAGTCTGCTTGAGATGGAAGGGTCGGTCACCCTTCTTGGGCCTGAAAGGGGACGGTGCCCTCACCCACAATCTCCATTGTCATTACACAGCTGTCCCAGGCACCCTTTTGAATGTACAGTTCTAGAATTTCTTAGGCCAGTGGTTCTCAAACATTTTAATACCAGGACCCACTTTTTAAAATGACACTCTATCGGGACCCACCTAGCTTTATGAGACTTTAAAAAAAAAGGTGATCTAGAAATAAATAAATACATTTATTTACAAGTAAAGAGCTCAGCTGCTTGCAGGGTAATTAGCAGCTATCTTGCAAACTGCAGGAGCTCAGCTCTTTGAAGGGCAATTAGTAGCTATCTAATGTTGAATAGTCTTAGGGCTTATGGCAATTACTTATCTGGTCTTTCCATCACCTGGGACCTACCAGAAATCAGGTCCCGACCCACAGTTTGAGAAACACTGTCTTAGGCTATTCTGTTGTTCTTTCTGATGTATGGTGTACGTTAACAGTTCTGAGACTCGTCCAAAACGTTGTGGATTTAAAATGTTTATTTGCAGAGCTCTTTTACCCTCAGCAGTCTTTGGAGCTTGGTTCCCCTGCCCCTTCAGTGAGGTGGTGGTGGTTGCATGTCTTGCTCCCATAATTAAATGGACTGCTATAGAAATCCATGTGAGGCACCTACATGTGCTACTTACACTTGAGAAATGCTTTGAATTCTGCAGGAGCTGCTGAAGGGCTGTAAGGTTTTATTGGGGGGGGGGGGGGTTAGCCAGCCATCTGGCTCACATGAGTTCTTCAAAAGTTCTCCCCTAGACAGGGAAACTCCACACCTCCTGTGCTTTCCATCCATATGTGTGCCACGGAGCCCTGAAAACAGCTTTTTTTTGTACAGAAAAGCAGCTTGGGTGGGATTTGGAGTGGAGAGGAGGTGAAGCCACAGTCACAAGCCTGTGAGGCAAGCTAGTCTCAGAGAAAGTCCCTCCACTTGGTAAGACGTCAAGTTACCACTTAATAAAAATAACTGGACAAGAAAGCATTTCTAGAGCATGCTCAAAGCTGTATCAGACCGCACGCATCTCGCTTCATTGCGTCCCAGAGTCTATTCTGATTGGCCCGAGGCATTGTTCCACTTCCCGCCCCTACAACACCGAACGTAGCCTCTCATTGGCCGAAGGTCATTCTGGTCCGTTCCAAGTTGAATAAATCGAGCTTCGGCCAATGAGAGGCCATGTTTGGCGTTGTGGGGGTGGGACGCCGAGCAATGCCTCAGGCCAATCAGGATCTACTCCGGGACGCGACGAAGCAAGACGCCTGCAGTGTGAGGCCGGCTTCACTTGCAGGGGTGGAATATTCCATAAAACTTAAGACTGAGACCTCTCCTTGGTGATGCTTTTTCTGCCTCCTATAATGGTCATGCAAAACGGATGGATTTTTTTTCAGCTAAGTACAGTATATAAATCAGGCTGCCTTCTACTGAGTCAGGCCATTGGTCCACTGAGCTCAGTATAGTCACTGCTGACTGGCAGCAGCCCTCTGGTTTCAGACGGGGTCTTTCCTAGCCCTCCCTGACAGAGGCGGAGCTAGGGTCCGGTGCACCTGGTGCCCATGACATTTTTGCACCCCCTCGAGTCCCGACAAACTCATTATGTATAATAACTATGACAATAATTAATAATTAATAATAATCCCAAAACATTCACAGAAATGTAACATTTTATCCCCCCAGACCCTTACAGTACAGTACACACCCTAATAAAAATGGGTCCCCTTATGGGGGAGAAAGGTGGGATATAAATTCAATAAATAATAATGTATTATTATTAAATGGCACCCCCAAGAGGCCTGACCCCAGGGGCCCCCCCTTAGCTACGCCACTGCTCCCTGAGGGTTGGGCCTGGGACCTTCTGCATGCAAAGCAGCTGTACTACCTCTGAGCAATGATGGCCCTGCTGCCCCTAAAGCAACCACAGTAGCACTCTTCTCCTTCCCCAATCCCCAGCAAGTCTGTATCCCTAAGGAAGTCAGAGACTGATATATTGCATTTATGAGAGCTGTAGGTCCAGATATGAGGAATCCTGGGAGAAGGAGACCTCCCCAAACCACTTCACACGACTCCGCTTCCTGGTTAAAGCTTGTTAGTTTCCAGAGTTTGGTGAGCCAGGTGGGTTTGGCAGAAATGCTACAATTGGACCTCCCTCCCCCCCCCCCCCCGGTAATCAAATGCACTTTTAAGTATTTTCACATGGAATCTTAAAAAGAGATTATTTATTCCTGCTGGTTTGTAAAATCCAGGAACTCAAATATTTATGAAACTGAATGCTTCTTGGAACACACTGCATGTCTGCATACTTTCCCACATCTGCTCTTAAGTCCAAAGTGGCACAGCAGCTGGAAAACATTATGCAGTTCGTACACTGGCTTGTCATCCACAGTAGGATGACTCTCAGTCTTCTAAATTCACTCAAAGCCAATCTTTTTGGAGTGGTGTGGTTAAGCAAGACACGTTGCTGGGGCCTGCAGTCCTGCGCAACCTGCCAGCCTCTGCAGAGTTCATGCTAGGAACTCTCACAAATTCAGACACAGTGCGCCACCAGGCTGGCTTGTCACAAGGGGGACCTGCAGCCCCTTCCAACCAGCATGCAGAAACCTCTGGGCAGAATCCTTCTAGCTAGGCGGTCAGGTGATCGGGCAGAACCAATCATCTCCCACTTTCTCCTATATAATGCTAGGGCCTGCTGCTGCTGCTTTTCAGACTGAGCAGTGGATTGTCCTCAGAATCTCTTCTACGCCTGTCAAGACTCCCACCACCATTCCTTCCTCCCTGCTATTGCTTGCTTGCTCTCTGTGGCCCTTCTTTGCACATGACCCAACTACTTCAAAGAGCCAAACCACACAACGTGGTTTATGTTGTGCTTGTGGAGGCACATCCAGATGGTGATATTAAAGAGCCATGTTTGCCCGCATGCACTGTCCTCTCTTTGTGCAAAGACGCCATGCTGACTGCCCAGGCCATTTGACCCCACCCTTGGTTTCCCTGGATTTTCAAGCAACTGTGGAGGGGTGGAAATATGAGGCTTCATCATTGTGGGCAGAAGTTACAAACCTCCATCTCCTCCAGGGGTAGCCAAGTGATGAGGCCAACTGAAAGGGTCACATCTAAGTTCGGCTTCTAAGTTCAGCTTCTAAGTAGGCCGGGCAAGGCTTTGAGCAGCGCATGCGCACAATGTTAATGGTCACACTCAGTGTGACCGATTGGTCTTTGTTCGGCCCTTCTGAGGGCAAGTCTTCAAGCGTCGTTGTGTGCATGCCGCTCAAAGCCTTGCCTGGCCTATTTAGCAGCGGCTGAGCCGCCGAAGAAGACGCGGCTCGGCCTGCCGCTCTCCTGGGGGTGACATGCCGACACGTCACCCTCCTGGCGCATCAACCCCTCCCGGCGCGTCACCCCGGCGTCCCGCCCCCCCCACGCTATAGCGACGCCACTGGTTGAACCATAGCAGTTGCTGGGGCTTACCCCTGGGCAAGGAGACAAATGTCCCCTTACCCCAAAGAAACCTCCAGCAGCCAAAGCTCCCCCGTGGGATGCAGCGGAAGCCACACCGGGGCCACACCGGGGCTGCTGCCATGCGGGGAGCTAGAAAAGATTGGGCTGTTTATTTGTCCTGTGGCTAACATTGAAAATTGGCTCCAGGGTTATACCTTGAAAGGCGCAGGGCAAACGAAACCTGGTTGGGAGGCTCTTCCGTTCTATGCAATGACTAAGCCCAAAATTTCTTTCTCTGCCTTTTCAAGATAACTGTCTTAATATTTAAAATAGAGATTTTACAATCAAATGTTTTAAACAACCAGGAAGTGCTTCTTTCAACTTCCAGATTTCTTAATTATCATCTTGGTTTTTAACTTTGAGATATTCCTTTCTTTTTTTCTTTTTCTTTTTTTGTTAGAGCAAAGAAGATGTTTACTTCGTAGTCTTGAATAAAGAGGAAGGCTCTGGCCTGGGATTCAGTGTTGCTGGAGGAGTCGACCTGGAACAAAAATCAATCATCGTAAGTGGTGACTGCATCTTTCTCGTAAGCAGGTTGCAAAGCCAGCTGGAAGTTAGATCAAGTGCTCATTTATCAAGGAGGTCCCCAGCCACAGAGCCTGGTTGTGAGTGGCGGCTTGCATCATTTTGAATGCCATCTGCTAAGGCAATCAGAGAAGGGAAGCACCGTGGGTGCTGAATAAACCCTGACACACAATCATGCCAAAGAGGAACATCAGTGATGGTCTCAGCTACACGTCCTGATTATTATGGCCCCAAAGATCAGCTATATCGGAGTCCCAACGAGCATCCATCATACCCCTTATTCTAGTTCTTCAAAAACGGTGTGCTACGAGAAAACTGCTTACATAGCAAACTGCCTTATAACAGGTCAGATCTGATCTGCAGTATACTGCTAAATAACAGGCGCTGGGGACTAACAAGAGGAGGACTGTTGCCTTCACCACCCTCCTTGTGGGCTTCCTGGGAACATCTGGCTGGCCCCTTGATCTGATCCTGCCAGGCTTTTCTTATATTCTTATGCCCACATAAGAATTGTAACATATGGATATGCTGTTTTAAAAAGTAATTTCAACCCTCTTGGTGTTTTCCAGATCAAGCCTGGAGAAACAGCTTATACAGTACTAGAAAAAATATCAATAATATGAGGATGTATATGCTATAAATAAATGTGCTGATGTAGGGGATAGGTCCATCAGTGGCTATAAGGCACAATAACTAATGATGTCTCTTCTTGTAGGTCCATCGGGTGTTTTCAAAGGGGGTGGCATCCCAAGAAGGGATCATCCATCGCGGAGACCTCATTCTTTCCATCAATGGCGTTTGTCTCGCGGGCTCGGTGCACGGGGACGTGCTCAATGCTCTGCACCAGGCACGGCTGCACAAATACGCCATCGTTGTCATCAAGAAGGAGAGAGCTGGAGAAAAGAGGTCTTCTTCCAGGCCTGAAATGGCTACTCTTGGCAGAGAGACCTCCATGGCTGGAAAAGCTACGACAATGGGAAGAGGAGCAGGTACGCTCTCGGTGGAACAGCAGCTGGAATGAATTCCAAAAATAGCCAATGTAGGGGGAAGCCTCATATGGTTCCTATTATAACTGTCTGTGCATTTATGCAATTGGACAAAGCAAGTGAAAATAAACTTGAGTTTTCATTGGAACTTCTTGGAACCCAAAGAGCATGTTAAAGAAGTCATCACACAAGCAGGTAGATGCCTGGATATTCCAGCCCCAGTCTAACCCACGTGGAACTGAGCTGGTAGCTTTCTACTGGAAATCAGATCAGTGTCCCTCACATGCTGGTTTATGCATGTAATAGTGTAATAAATATATAAACTTTTTAGAGTTTCATTTCCAGAGACAAAATATTTGGATTTACACGCATTCTTGCAATCCAAGAACAAACCATTCCACCAGAATAACTAGAGCTCTCTGCCAATAGTTAAAAAGAAGAGAACAATTCCGTAATGATAATTGATTTTTTTTTAATTCAGGGAATAGAAATAACACAGGGGAGAAAAGACTGTGATGGATAATGTATATCCAGTGCTTCTAAGCCCTGGGAAGTAGGGCTGACTCTGCTCCTTTGTGGGCGACTTTTGGTATGACTATCCAAAGCCTGGTGATCAGAACAAAGTAGTGAGTGATCGATGTGGGTTTTTCCCCCCACTGAAGGTCCAAGCGGAGAGTTGAACGATGCCATTTGTGTTGAACTGTTGAAGACTTCTGCTGGATTGGGGTTCAGTCTGGATGGAGGAAAAGCATCTCTCTCTGGAGACAGACCTTTGCTTATCAAAAGGATATTTAAAGGTACACTACTGGGAAAATACTGGGAAAATACAGTACTGGGGCTGCGGTGGCTTAGTGGTTAAGATGCTGAACTGCAGAGCAGAAGGTCGGTAGGACAGCAGTTCGAGACCTGAGTGCCGCGTGACGGAGTGAAAGCCCGTCTCCTGTCCCAGCTCCTGCCAACCTAGCACTTTGAAAGCAAGAAATTGCAAGTAGAGAAATAGGTACCATTGCGGCGGGAAGGTGTTTCTGTTAGTCATGCCCGCCACATGACCATGGAAACGTCTTAGGACAGCGCTGGCTCTTCGGCCTTAAAAATGGAGATTAGCACCACACCCTAGAGTCGGACACGACTGGCTTTCGAGCAGGGGATACCTTTACCTTTATTTCCTGGGGAAATAGTGAGTTTGCCAGAACTCTACCTCTGGCTGAAGAAGGCAGAGGTAGGGGAGAAAAGCAAGCATGATGGCCCCAGACCTATAGTGTGTCTGAGACTTGCAGCACAATCTTGTCCATGTTTACTCAAAGCCGTTCCTGCTTTTTAAAACAATATAAATTCTAGCAGTTACTTGGGTCTGTCTGCAACACTAAATGAAACGCACAGATTCTTTGTGAAGCAAAGAGCAGAAGTAAAGAGAAACTAAAATTAAAAGCAGGCCAACATTGTTGCAATATAAAGTTCAGTGTAGTTATCACAATAACCTTGTTTTGTTGGGTGAATTGTAATGCAGTATATATATTTAGAGCTGTAATTACACTGGAATTCTCAGGGATCAAATATTTCCTTGACACCAGTTGTTCTGGGCCGTTTTGTAACTTCCTGTGTTTGCGTTGGGCCTGATGTTCACCTTTTCACCTATAGGTGGCGCTGCAGAACAAGCCGGAAAACTGGAAGCTGGTGATGAAATTCTTTCCATTGGTGGAACATCCTTGCTTGGACTCATGCATTATGATGCTTGGAACATCATTAAATCTGTCCCGGAGGGGCCGGTTCAGTTGCTCATCAGAAAGCATCAGACTCCAGTATGATGCACGCAATACTATTAAGCTAAACTTACCTTTTGAGTGAACTCTTCCAGGAACATTACATACATTTCAGAAGCTGAACCTCATTGATTCAGCAACATTGATCAATGTGAGAATGCTCCAATTGGCCAAGGAATGTCAGGATACATAAGCCAGGAGCATAACCTTGTTGGTGCAGCATTGTTGTATAAATGGCAATGACATTGTTCCCCTTAGGATGTAACCAATCAACGTGCCACATATTGTTTGCATCAGCTACATGAACCCCTGTTTATGCGAACCTCCTTTCCAGTCCTGGAAGCTTCCTAGTTAGTCACACAGCTGGAGCTGCACCAAACAAGGATGTTGTGTTCAGGGCTCAGTTCAAGTCTGGGCTCAGCATAAAAGGCCTTGCCCAGGAACATGTGAAGAGGATGCCTTTGAGAATGTGCGGAGTGCATTGCCAAATAACCAGGGGAACCTCAGCTGACCTCATGTACCTGGGAACATGGAGGAAAAGGATTCTCAATCAGAGGAAGAGACTCAGAACCCGATTTCCTGCCGCATCTCCTTTTAGAAATCAGTGGTTGGCTATGCGTATACTTTGCACTCACCATATAGATGGTACTTTTGCATAGGTTGCATGGCTTAGTAGCGTATGCAAAAATGATGTCTGGTTTGTTTCTGATACAGTCAAAGGATTCAAATCTCTTCTTTGGATCTATCCAGTCATTACATAGAAAGACTATTCTCAAAACCATACAGGGTACAACCACCTAAGTTGGTGGTGCATTTCCAGTTAAAGGATCATATGTACCAGAGCTGGGAAAGACCGTTGCCTGAGACCATGGAATACTGCTGACAATCAAGAATAGACAATACTGGGCTAGATGGATCACGACCTGACTTGGTATAAGGCAGCTTCACGGGTTCAAATGAGGGCTGCTGGCCATGAAGGCACCTCAGGTTTAGCATTGATCTTGTCCTCACTCTCCTCACTGTACTATCAGAGTTTCAGCGTCCAAAGAAGAATAACATGGGATGAATCACATAGCTGGTAGCTATTTATTAGGAAGTGTAGAACACCTTAGCAAATGTTGGTGAACTTTTTCAATCAAGCTGATTAGCTGTATTCTTTATAGTTTTCTTTTGCAGGCTAGGAGAGGAAACTTGCCTTCTGTTTGTGAGAATAGGGAATTTCTGGTCATATCCATAGTTCTGATTTCAGTTGACTTGGGGTCCAGCATTCATTCATTAAAAATAGGAACAATCATTCATTAAAAATCTGGAACAATCTCACTGTTCATCTAAGTGCATTTCTTTGGTTTTGCTTTTTTTTTGGCAAAATTGCATGGAACAAATATGTTAAGTTTCCACAACTTTGCTAAACCAGAACCATGCATGCAGCTAAAAATTATTTTTTGTGTGAAGTACAAATAGCCACATACATGAGTTCAATTCTCAATATTGAACTACTTATCACACTTATTTACATAGGAGAAAACCATAGAGAGAAACATGTCTAGGGAGAAAATTCCATTCCAAGGTGCTGGTGTTTTTCTGCAAGAGTATAGAGGGAATCTTGCACAGAACTTTATGAGCAAACTTTTCAGGCCTGGTAACGTCATGTTAAATGACTAGAAATTAGAGGACCAGGTTTTTGGAAGAATTGAAGTTCTCACTTTTTGCTTTGATGTCAAGGGAAATGTCTTTTTATCAAATTGACTTGTTACTCAATGCTTCTGAATAATCAGATTTTTAAATGAACATAAATTTATTTTCCTGGAGTTGTACAGGGTAGAGTGTCAGGAAAGACAGACACAGAGAACCTAAATAAGCCAGAGATTTGAAAAGCTTTGAGATTTGAAAAGATTTGAAGCAGACTTTCAAAAATTTAGCAAGTGTGGATGCAGCTGCACATCTACCGCTGGATCATGGTGCTCATTGAGCTGGCTGGATATCTTTTCAGGCAGGTGGAGGTGCGCATCCCTATCCATTGCCTCCAGTTGAAAGTCATGACTGGATGCCTGGACTAAAACTGGACTGAGAGTTGTGTGCACGTGGCCATGCGTGCACCTGCAGTTCACCACTCATTTTACATTGTACATAATGATAGACCAGAGGCGTTCCTATGGTGGGGGCGGTACTGTATGTTGCACCCCGTACTAGTCCCCGTTTACAAGCTGGCACGAGGAGGCCCTGCCCCCTCGCCGTCAGAGCCATTCCATGCAGAGAAGGCAACGGGCAGGGAGTCTCCTGCCTGTTGCCTTCTCCGCACAGAATGGCCCCAACGGCGGGGCCACCTCTAGGAACGCCTCTGTGATAGACTCCAGAGCATCACATGCACTTCTCTAGTACACATAGTCAAAGCAAATGCCTGATGGGTCATTTTGATGTGTAAGTTAGATTAGGCACAAAGAATTCAAAATATGGGAGGTTAAAATAGTTATTTTTTCTATAAAATGGGCAATTGCAAAATACACAGGTTGCAACACAAAGCAAGTGTTCAATAAAAGAGGGGAAAATGTGTTTGTTCCTATTGCCTTAAATTGCGGTGTCACTGTCAGGGATAGCTTCCAAGTTCCAGAGCTAGCCAATACTGAATAACTTTTTAAAAATTCAAACATTTGCACATGACTTCTGTATTTATGGTGGACTGTATCCCAAGACATTCCAACCTTATCCATTCTGTGTGGATTTTGTTTGAATTTATAGTTTGCCTATCATAAAGGCTTGGTACAGGCAATCCAATCAAGCCTTAAGAATGAACTATCCTGTTAGTAGTGGTTAATTTCATGCCTCCACTCAGAAACAGCTTTTCGCCACAGGCTCCTATGGGGATGCCAGGAACTTTGCAGGCCCAGCCCAAGCCCACATGCTACTTGGGACCCTCAGAGGACTTGCAATGCCCCATAGCGTGCAAAACACACCATGCAAATGTTTTCCCCCACACACTTTTCTCTGCACCAGTGGTGTAACTAGACTGGAGCGGAGGCAAGTAGTTCTGCAAGACTCCGTTACACCGGAGTCAGCGGCCCCTCCCCTTTGCTGTTGGAGCCATTCCAGCAGCGACAGGGGAGTGTCCTGCGTGTTGCTGTTGCTGCCAGAATGGCTCCATTCTGCCATTGGGGCCGCTGACTCCGGTGTAATGGAGTCTTGCAGAACTACTTGCCTTCGCTCCAGTCTAGTTACACCACTGCTCTGCACACCATGCCTCTGCCCCACCCTGCATCCCTTCCAAGCATAGCTCCTGCTACTGCTGTTCTCCTTCATGGTCTCTACTGTTTCAAAAAACAGAGGGCAAAGAAGGGAAAGAGAAAATGGCGGGAGGAGACAAGGGTGCAGGACTAGAGCAGCTCCTCTCCCACTTTCACTTTCCCTTCTCTCTGCCTTTTAAAAAGTTTGGCAGGAGGAATGTGATGGCGGCGGCAGCGGCTACTTACTAAACAACTCGATGAGCTGGGGGTGCTTGGCGGAGGTGTGACTGCCCCCGCCAAGGTGCCGCCTGGAGCTTGGTGGGCCCTGGGGGGAAGCTGCTGATGGGAGAGGTGGTGGCAGTGACTCAGCCAAGGAAGTTACTCTGTCATCCCCTTCTGACTTCCCATCTGCCAATGTAAGGTAAGCCACCATGAACCTGGGGGGGGGCACCCAGGAAGGAGGGGGCCCACAGAGAGCAGTCAACCGTAACCTGGCTCTGAATCTAGCTCTCAGGCAAGTGGGAAGGATGTTGTGGCAATGCTGCGGCCTTTTCCCCTCCCGTTGCCTTTCTCCTGCCCCCTACCCAGTTCCACCATCTTTCTTCACCTTCCATCCCATTGCTTCATCATTCAGCTTCTCCACTTCCCAGCTTTGTCTTCCTTCTCTAAACCAGTTGTCTGCCTTCCTTTTCTTTGAGAAACTCTGGGTGTGACAGCTCAGACTGTGACAAAGTGAAAGAGTGTTGGGAAGTGTTCGCTGTTATAAAGAGAGCACTGATCATTTGGTAATTAAAAAAGTTAAATTTTTAAAGTTTTTTTTTTGACGTTTTATTAAAATGCTGGCCTCAAGTAGCAAGCCATTCCCCTTCGTCTTGAATACAGATGAATTTCAAATAAGATGTTTCATGTGATCATTCATGAACCTGAAGTGCCTCTGGAAAATGTGGCACAATAGATGATAATTTTGTCAACATTCATTTGGGAGTACAAATCATTACAACAGAATTACTCAGAACGTACTCAAACGGTTTACAGACGGTCTTGCATTTCCCATCTGTTAGGTCTGTTTGTTCAACACAAGCCTACGCTAAAATGACTATGTGATAAAATGCTGAATATACAGTCGTTTCAGAGGCATGATGAATTTAATGTTGATGGTAATCTGTTCACTTGTTTTGGATATAAATGATATGGTTCTCCAGTGCTGTTGAGCTTTTAACTTGATTTAATAATAACTATTTAGCATGTGGTCATTCATTCCCAAAATTGAAAACTTCTATTGAGCCAATGGAGCTGAAATTAGATTACTGTATTATAATTTCTCAGAAGCTGTGTGGAGTGCACCTTTCTCATCTAAAAGGAAATCCATTTTCCAGGCCATCAGTTTAGCAAGGGAATAATGGGTCAGATGCCAGAAATCTTCAAACTGATTTGTACAGTACAGTATATAAAAATAGAGATGGAAGTTTAAGGAACATTCTATCACCAGATTCAACCAGAATCACAGGCCCCGGTCCCACAAATGCCAGAGGTGTAATAGTAAGCCTGTTTCTGGACCGTACCACTTCAGAGTGCAGGTAGAAAGATCACATGATTAAGCGCTCTTCCATTTTTTTAAAAAATGCACACCAGGGAGAAGGATTTTGGCCCAGCCATCTACCTGATAACGCTGGCTTTCTAACAGTACAGTCTGCTCAGAAGTAAGTCCTATTGAGTTCAGTGTGAAACTTACTCCCTGGTAAGTCTGTGTGTTATAGGATTGCAGCCTAAGTGCAGGGAATTTTTCCCCCATGTGAAAGCATTCAACTATGTGATTCCCCTACCAGCAACCTGAATGTTGCCATCCAAACACAGGTTAAGCACCTCATTTGCTTCGTGTGGTCATCATTTAGTTACATTTGTGTGTTGTTTTTTAAGTGTGACAAGCTCCTTCTTGTATGATATTGTATATTGACACCATTATTTATATAAATATAACCTTTGTGTGGAGAACATATTAAAAAATACCTTGTTGTTGTTGTTATAAGAGAAGTGCAATAATAGGAACTAGACCGTACATTTTTCAAAAGTTGCTTTGCCCCACTTATGTAAATCTGCATCTCAGTAAATCCTCCCCCTGCCCTCTGTTTTTAAGTGATTTTTGAAAATAAACATGATGCTTAGTATTCCTCTTGGCATTTGTTTGGTTTTTGAAATATACGTTGAGATACCATGTTTTGAATGTATCACTAAAGTTTATAATGTGCCATTCACATTACAAATTGGGGGCTATGAACCCATGCAGAAGACCTAACTACCCCACTGTTGCTTGGCGGTCAGGTTTCATTCTGCCAAGTGGTGAAGCAGTTATTGTAATAAGCCAGGATGGTGTAGTGGTTTGGGAGTCGAACTTAGACCTGGAAGATCCAGGTTCAAATCCCCGCTCAGCCACGAAGCTTCCTGGGTGACCTTGGGCCAGTCTCTATCTTTCAGCCCCACCTACCTCACAGAGTTGTTGTGAGGACAAAAAGGAGGGGAGGAAATATGTACACCACTCTGAGCTCCTTGGAGGAAGGGTGGTATAAAAATGTGACAAATAAATAAATAAATAAATAAATAAATTGTCTTCATCCATCCATGACCACGGTATTAATGTTAGAAGTAGAGTAATATACAGCACGCAGGCCAGCAGGTGGCGCAGTGGGTTAAACCGCTGAACCATGAGCTGTCGATCGAAAGGTCGGCAGTTCGAATCCGCGACGGGGTGAGCTCTCGTTGCTTGGCCAGCTCCTGCCAACCTAGCAGTTCCAAAGCATGTTAATGCGAGTAGATAAATAGGTACCGCTTACGGGAAGGTAAACAGCGCTCCGTGTTCCAGCTGCATGCTACGCGCTGCGGCAAGGAGAGTAACGCCGGCCACATGACCACGGAGGCGTCTTCGGACAACGCTGGCTCTTCGGCTTTGAAATGGGGATGAGCACCACACCCTAGAGTCGGACACGACTGGACTTAATTGTCAGGGGTCACCTTTACCTAATATACAGCACATTGTACAGTGTGTTGGCTTGTACAGTGCATTCAAGTAGGAGCACTCGCAAAAGCAAACTCCCCTGCTTGAATTGTGGCAAACAGCCTCATGTAACCTGCTGCGATCAGAATAACTGGGGCTGTTCTTGCCCTGATTCTGTGAGCTGCTGTCACTGCTTGAAGACAGCAGAGCCTGTGGGAGTACCCCAGAGTCCGGCAAAGTGTCTCTTCCTGCCAGGGACAGGACTGGCTTCAGTGGGCTTAGATGGACCTAATCTGCATTATGTTGGTCTACACACATTTCAGGTGCACAGTGCTAAAGCCACATAAGCAGCATCCTTCTCCGCTCACCCCCCCCCCCATAAATGACTAAATATTTCTACATAGGAAATAATAATATTTTTAAAAGCACTACCATGGCTTCAAAAAGCCAGATTACACACAAGAAAAACACAGACAACTCTAACAATAATAAAACAGTCAAATGCATGAATAAGTGAGAAAACCTAAGCCATGGGCAGCCTGATCCTGTGTAAGGATCCACGGCCGGCCCATAGGACTGACCACAAGATCCTGAGCCCTTCCCGGGACGCTCCGGCGCAGCCCGGGGACTCCTCAGGAGAAGGGGACATTTGTCCCCTTCCCCCAGTGTAGGGCTGCCCGGCCCCAGTGGGCCTCCTTGGATGTACATTGGCTCTTGAGCCGACATACATTCGGGGCGGCAGGGAAAGGGCAGCCCAGGCCGGGAGAGGGCTGGGTATATCAGTGGAGTTTGCCACCGATATCCCCGCCCCCTCCTGGCCCGGACCGGCCAATGGTCGCCCTCCCTCGTTGCCCGACCTGCCCTCCCCCCCCCCCCACCCCTGTACCGACTGTTGCAAGTCTTACCCATACCGGCAGCTGCAGTGTCAGTTGGGAGGCGGAGTAAGGGCTGCACTGATAATAGAATGATGGTTACCCAGTGATGGTAGGCATTAAAAATGATATTGTTTCAATCATCTGCAGCAACATTTATCCCTGGGGGTTCTGGTAACCACACAGGACTTGGAAGATGGTGGATCAATTGCATATTTCTAGGATGGACTCATTGCTACTCGAAATGTAGCCTCAGCCTAATTTTCTGAGCTTCAAAGACTTTGTGTTAGTCTTCAGGAAGAGTGACATCTTCAGATAGATTGATATCGTACATCCAGCCGTGCAGCTCTGGAGCACACATGTTGGTTTTTTGGGGGGGGATCTGGTAGCTTTCAAAAACATATGTTGATGGGAGGTAGTCCTACTTATTTAAGTCTAAAATCATTTCCTTCCAGTTGTAGACAAGTTTAAGTGTCTGAAAGGCAGACAGATTGGCCATGGCTCCTGTGACACAACGTTTATTTACTTTTATTTCTTAAAATGTTTATATCCCACTTTTAAATCCTGAAGGACCTCCAAAGCAGCTTACAACAACTAAATTAAAATATCAAGGAATAGTTCAATACCCTGTTTAGTTCTAATGCTAAACCATGGCTTAGTGTTCTATTGGAAAAGATCAATTTCACAAAGGAAAACAACATATCACTCAAACCCAAAGGCAAAGCTGTGGTGAAACAAAATGGTTTTAACCGTATGCTGAAATATCAATAAAGACAAACGGCCCAATCCTACTAGAAGGGAGGGCTGGTGGAACGTGTGTTCCACTGGCACTGGCTGCCACAAAAGCGCCATAAGGCACTTTGTAGCAGTACAGGGAACCGGCGCACCAGTGGGAAGGCTCCGTATGTACCAGCGGAGTGACGGAGGTCCCCTGGAGCAGGTAAACCTGGCACGTGGGGCAGAACAGGGCAGGGGGGCGGGGAGGGGGTTGAACAGGCGGAGGAGGGTGGAACGGGGAGGAGACAGGGCAGGCGGATCAGGTCTGGGAGGGAGGTGGGGTTGGCAGCGGCGGTACATGCCAAATTCTGGGTCCCTTCCCAGGACTGATCTGCCTGCATGGATCAACACAGATTTGTGCCAGTGATATCGCTGGTGCAGATCCGGGTTGACCTGTTGCGGCTGCTGGGGCTTAACCTGGGGCAGGGACCTCCAGCAGCCATCTCCAGCATCTCTTAACTTCCCCACAGGATGTAGTGGTGGCCACACCAGCACTACTGTATCGTTGTGTGAGGATTTAGATTGAAAGTCAAATAGGCCTCCTGGAATAAGTAGTTCCATGATCTGGGTGCTGCAACCCAAAAGGCCCTGTTGTGTGTGCCCACCAAACATATTTCTATTGAGCATGGGCTACAACTGCTGATTTGCATGGGTGGACAGAATCATTGGGGGGGGGGGGAGAAAGGAATTTCTTGGGCAGTCCAATCCTATGCCAGCCTCTGCCACCATAACTAGGCCCCGTGCCATCGCAAGCATGCCGTACGCATGTTGCGCCAATGTGGAGGCGAGTGGTGACAGGAGCAATGCCTACTGGAGGCAGGTGAGCACCAGGCAGTGGGGAGGTGAGGGGAGGGTGAAACGGGGGTGGGTAGGGGTCATTCTGGGACAGGGGAGGAGGGTGGAACAGGCCCGGGAAGGGGCGGGCTCGGTGGAGGAGGCCCCCACCAAATCCTATTCCCTTTCCCAGGCTTGGAAGCCCAACACGGAGCTGCTCGGATTTGTGCCAGCCATTTTGCTGGCACACATCTGAGTAGCCCCATAGAGTGCTGGGGCTTGACACGGTGTAAAGGAATGAACGTCCCCTTAGGAGGCCTCCAGCAGCCTCCAGTCCTGCACTGGATACAGTGGAGCCGGCCCCAACGCCACTGCATCCCAGTGCGGGGGGTGGGGAATGGTTGGATAGGCTTGGGCTGTAAATCTATAATTAATTTATTTTCATGCATACAACCTCTTGCTCCCATTGACTAGGTGTGAGCTAAAAAAAGTGGTCAGGTGATTTAAAAAGGAGCCAGGTTACAATCCCTAGATATGAAGAAAGCAGCATTTTATTTTGACAACACTGTATCATTCTGGTTCCTGTTGCCTGAATTTACACACAAAAATTCCAATTGAGGCTCCTGTTTGTTTCTGAATATTTCCAAAAAATAGCCAAATCTGCATGTCTTTATCATGTCAGATTTGTTTTATTCCTCAAGGTGACAGAGATCACAGCACAGTGGCAAATTACCCCTTTCTTCATCTTCATGACAACCCTGATTGTACCAAATTTCATTTTAGGTAACAGTGAAATTGTAGAAGCTGCCTTTACGGAGGAGGATGCATTTTTATCATGACCAATTTGCTTTCAGTTTCTGTTTCCTGATCAGAATGGCAGGAGGAAGACGCTGTCACCAGCCGCAACGACGGCTGTTGTCGGATGACTCATTCTGTGGACAGGTCACAAGCTTCGACAGTCAGTCTGACTTTTCCCACCAGAACCTTCTTTGTGGCTCGATCTAGATCAGCTGGGACCCACCTCAAACCTAACCAGCAACATGGGGCCCATCGCAAGTGCCCCATGGGAAAGCGAGCAGCCACGGCTGTGGCAACCAATCAGCCTGCACTGCTACTGTGTCATTCTGCCCCTTTTCCCTTCCAGGCTACTGGAAGGACAGACGGGGCAAAGAGAGGCATGTCAATGGCACGCACCTGATTTTGAAAGACAGAGGGAGAGAAAGTGGGGCCGGCCAGGCAAGACAGGGTGAGGAGAACAAGTGTCGTGGCAGGAGAACGGGTGGGAGACAGAGAGGCTCGCTGAAGATGGGGGGGGGGGGAGAGACTTGGCCAAATCAATCCCTCCATCAGTGGCATTGCGATGCGGCCCCCATGATGTCACCACCAGAAGTGATGTCACTGCTGCCGCCACCGCTGCAAATTCCTTCGAAGGCGCAGGGCGGGCAGGAGGGCCAACCCCATCACCGTCTCCATTCCCATCACCGGGAACAGCATGCGCATCACCATCTCCATTGCTGTTCCCGCCTCCAAAATGGCGCAGTTGTCGCCCCCGCACCGCTTTGTCCCCCCCACTTGTCGCCCGGGGGCCCACCTCCCCCTCCCCGGCGACACTTCTGCCCTCCATAGGCAAACTCTTTGGAATTTTTCTCATCTAGGAACCCTAGCCCTGGCTACTGATCAGACTACTGATCAGACTACTGATCAGACCGGGCTACTGATCAGACTGTGTAGGCCTGGGACTTACAAACAAAATTCTTTGTTGTTGTTGTTGTTGTTAATAATAAATGGTAGTGCAAGCACTGCCGCAACCTATGTGAGGTTGGCTCACAACCCACTTCTGGGTCCTGACCCACCTGTTGAAGACCTCTGGTCTCTAGGTATACATTGCATGGTAATACCCTGAACTGTTGTGGGGACAATGCTTGCTTAGTGGCTGGCAAACCACGCTAAGCGTGTAAGTCAACAGAACCTCTTCCTTTCTGTTAATGACAGACAAACAATGAGTGATAGACAACTAGTCACTAGGCAGGACACATCGTGAGCAGCAGGACATCATGAGCTGATCACGGGTTTGGCATTTGGATAACATGCGCCCGCTTGACCCATCAGATTCACGCAAGCCTGTAACCAATGAGCTTCTGCCACGAGATTGTAGTACAATAAAAGGGAGCTCTCACGAGACATCTGGGTGCCTTCCCATGACCTGATTCCTGCCTTCGTGTCTTTGCTCAATCACGACAACAACTGTACTCTCCATTCATGCAACCTAGCAGTTCCAAAGCATGTTAATGTGAGTAGATAAAATAGGTACCGCTTGCGGGAAGGTAAACAGCGCTCCGTGTTCCAGCTGCATGCTACGCGCTGCGGCAAGGAGAGTCATGCCGGCCACATGACCACGGAGGCGTCTTCGAACAACGCTGGCTCTTCGGCTTTGAAACGGAGATGAGCACCACACCCTAGAGTCGGACACGACTGGACTTCAGGGGATACCTTTACCTTTTTAAACAAACAGAATATTTAGAAAAATAAATTTCAGTTCATTTTATTTTTTAAATTTTAATCAAACTATTTGTGTGTGTGTGTGTGTGTGCGCGCACGCGCGCCATTAAAAGGACGATAGCAGCAGGCTACAGAATGCTTCATATTTTTTGCCTTATGTTTACTTTGCCTCTGGGCAAGGGGCTTAATGCTGAATAAAGCCCGACCCACACTGCACGATTCCTGGCGCATCCCAGACGCGCACGGAGATGGGCCGAGCTGTGCTGAGGTGTCTGGTTACCATTGCGGAAGCGAGCGGAGCAGCTGCGATCTTCCGATTTCCGGCACGTACATAAAGTCCTTTGCCCATGTTTTCAGGAGGTTGCTTTGAGGAGCTGCTGCAGCCACCAATGAGATGAGAGGGGGAGGAGAGTGGTTGCATGCCAATCAGAGCTGACTTCCAATCACCGTGGAGGTTTTATTTCAAGGGTATTCCCAGAGGAGAACACAGGACGAGGAGAGAAAAAAGCACAATGGCGGGAAATACTGAAAATAGCCAAAACTCCAGCTGGGATAATGATATAAAATTTGTTCTTGAAGTTAGAGTAAGTTGAAAACAGCTCGTAGATGGTAACTTTAGAAACCTTTTAAAAAACGGCAATGCGTGGTAAAATGCTGTACAAGTTCGCTGAAAAATACAATAAAAAACACTGAGCTGGCAGGGTTCTCGACCAATCGGAGCGCACTTGTGTTTACCCAATCACAGCTGCGCTTTCTTAGGAAGACGGGACAACAGGACGGACAACAGGAGGGAAGACACTCCTACAGACGCATTCATTCAGTGCGCGGAGGCAGAGGCCTCCGCGCCTGAGCTCGTGCGGTGTGGGTCGGGCTTAAGGGCCCATGAGCAATAACTCTCTCTCTCTCTCTCTCTCTCTCTCTCTCTCTCTCTCTCTCTCTGAATTTAACATAAAATTCTTGTATATACATACTGGAGCCCTCCACAGCTGCTTTTTGGAGAAGAGAAAAGGACGCTGAGAATTCCAATCACAGAACTGCCAGGTGTGTCACATCTAAGTTGGCCCACTGCACATTGTAGATCCAAAAAGGATTTCAGGAAGCCGAAGACTACCATAGGACAAAGAAAAACAATTGCCGTTTTCCCCAAAGGAAAAATCCCTACACATAACACGTTAACATGTCGAAAGAAGACTAGACTAGGAACCCTTCTCCTGACATTCTAGTTTTCTACGTACAGGGAGGGTTTTCGTATGGAGGAGGATTTCATCATGCAAGCCCCCACCTGCTGCCTGACGTTGCACAGGTCAAGCGCAGTTTGCAATGCGACCTGCTGCTTCAGCAGTCCATGCTGTTTTTCCTGTCCTTCATTAGGCTTGCTTGTAAGCCGTACGGCCATGCAACTGTGATCAAAGCCCCACACACTGCCCACAACTCCATGCCTGTACTTTCCCTCTCTGCACTCTGGAGCTTGGCGATGACAATGATGTCATCGCCCAGCGCTCCAGATGGTGACAGCCATCCCCGCACAGCCACCATGGGCCTCCGCACACTCCAGGAAAAAATTAGAGGGAACACCGTGCACTCCACCTTGACCAGTAATGACAGGCGACAAGCAGTCACATCCAGATGTAATTTCTATCAATCCTCTCCAAAACAGACTTTCAGGATAGAAAACCCAGGGACAACCATGAACTGCCAAAGCACTGTTTTAATCTCTCCAGTCTATTCTACTTCCAGTAAGGAGTCTGACAAGTACAGTACTGTATTCTTTTCCTCCACACTGTTTGTGTGGGCTGTACTTCAAGGCCGCTGACCACAGGCAATTGAGGAAAGAGAGTCCATGCACTTTACTGGTGCACGCACGCAGCACCATTTCATTGCAGGAAGCTTGCCATGCCAACTATTCAGAAAGAGCATCACACACTAAACTTCCTCTAATAACTTAACTATTTCTTGCTTTACAACTGCACAGGCCCAGAACTGAACAACACAGACAGGTGAAACAACAACCACTTATCTGACTGAGGAGGAAAAACTCTGCTTATCCTGGCCTGGAACTGTTCAGAACCTAGAGAAAATCATGCAGACTCAACCACTCACACATGCCTTAGTCTGCTGCAAAAGTGAAACTGTTTCCTCCAGAAATCTTCAGATGATCTGTCTCAGTGTTTCTCAAACAGTGGGTCAGGACCCACTTGGTGGGTCGCGACCTGATTTCTGGTGGGTCCCAAGTGATGGAAAGTAATTGCCACAAGCCCTGAAGCTATTCAAAAAACAGATAGCTGCTAATTGCCCTTCAAAGAGCTGAGCTCCTGCAGTTTGCAAGATAGCTGCTAATTACCCTGCAAACAGCTGAGCTCCTGCAGTTTGCAGGCGTCTCGTAAAGGTAGGTGGGTCCCGATAGAGTGTCATTTTAAAAAGTGGGTCCCGGTGCTAAAATGTTTGAGAACCACTGATCTGTGTCATTGTGAGGCCTCACCCTTAAAGAGGCATTTACACAATAGTGCCGATTGTACAAGCCGCAATGATTCTTAGGCACGTCATATTGGTTGCGTGAACCACAGGAGAACCAACAAGGCAGGATCCGTCCAAGTCCCCAAATTAGGACAGGCTAGGGCCTGTTGTGAAATTGGGATGGTGGTCACGATGATCTGTGAGTTCAAACAAAGAGAGGGCAATACAGCTCATGAAAATTGTGAGAAAAGCAGCAGCCCCAAGCAAATACTACGGAGACAAATGTTTATGCTCCTCAAAGAGAATCATAGTTAGCCTAACACATGTTGATAACATTTTATTTATTTATTTACAGTATTTTTATCCCGTCTTTCTCCCCGAAGGGACCCAAGGCAGCTTACAACAGAAAAAAATACAAAAAATACAGTATAAAAATAATCACATTTTAAAACAGTAAAAAAATTAATGACAATTAATAAAAACAATATCTAAAAATCGATTAAAAAGATCATGGCGACAGTCACAACAGGAGCATAAAAACAGCAGCACCCCCATCTGTACCAGTGAGATGTTAAAAAAGGCAATTTTTGTCAGGGGAAAATGGGATTTGATCTTCTGCTTCTTTGCAGAATTTCTGGAACGTTTCTCTAAAAATGTCTCACATAGGTTCTTCTTACCATAGAAACCCTTAGTGAAGTCTAACCTTTTCTTTCACTGAATAATATTTTGGAATTCTCTTTTTAAAATCCTGAAGATTGGTTGTCGTCAGTAATAAAATGTTTTTTTCTACCAATATGCTATAACTTGGCCCTGCGTGTGTTTAAACGGTTTAAACCTAAACAGCAGCCAGGAGGGGGGAGGTGGCAGAGGTGATTAGGAATATACTGGATGTATGTAAGAGAGGAGATTAATCATTTACTTGCATGCAAAGGTCCTGATGAAAATTGCACCCCCAAATCTGCTAATAGTCCTGCGAAGGAAGCTCTCACTGGTGCCACTGGGAATTTTTGGGGGTGCAGTTTTCATCAGGATCATAACACAAGAGTTAAAATTAAATACTCCCTCCTAGTGCACCACAGGTCCAATCACTCCCCTCCATGGCTGCTATTTTAATATTTTAAGAACAAACACACAAAGCCAAACTACACACTTAATGGGATGTGTAGTTTGGTCCTACAATGTCCCATTGATATCAGTGGAAAAGCTTTAAGCATGATGCTTTCCTCTCTCATTAAATGACATGAATGACATTTTAAAGTGCTTAACTTGAGCTGAATTATTATAGTGATCGTGCTGAAATTGCTTTGTGGAAGCCAGAGGATTCCTGAAGCTGTTTAACTTTGTACGGAACAACAAAAAGCCTCTCCTAGTCAGGGCTGGGCTCCCCCCAAGCATGTGAATCTGAATCATAGTAGGAGAGGCAGGTGTACGCAAAGGTTCAAGGGTCTCTGAAGCAGCCACAGGCTTTGTTTTCCCAGAGGGAAAGTGCCATTTCCTTGTTGACGGGTTTGCCTCAAGGAACTGCCACAAGGGAAATCCCTGCAGAGTGACGGTTCTCCTCTGAATGTTTGACGCTCAAGCCAGTTAGAATAGAGCAGTGGTTCTCAAACATTTTAGCACCGGGACCCACTTTTAAAAATGACACTCTACCCACCTAGCTTTACGAGACACTCAAACATTTATTTCCCTATATCTACACAAGCCTGCAACTGCAGCTCAGCAGTTTGCATGTTAATTAGCAGCTATCCTGCAAACAGCAGGAGCTCAGCTCTTTGAAGGGCAATTAGTAGCTATCTGGTTTTTGAATAGTCTCAGGGCTTGTGGCAATTACTAGTTCGTGTAATTCATCTGTGGAACTCCTTGCCACAAGATGTGGTGATGGCACCTGGCCTAGATGCCTTTAAAAGGGGTTTGGAGAGATTCATGGAGGAAAAGACCATCACAGGTTACAAGCCATAAGCAACCTCCTGGTTTTAGAAGTGGGTTTTCTCTGTGCCAGGTGCAAGGGAGTGACAACGGGAAACAGGTTATCTTGTTGTCTTGTGCTCCCTGAGGCATCTGGTGGGGCCACTGTGTGATACAGGAAGCTGGACTAGATGGGCTTTTGGCCTAATCCAGCAGGGCCCTTCTTATGTTCTAATCTTTCCATCAATGGCATCACTGAAGTGAGGCAGGGAGGGCAGACCGCCTGGGAGTGACGCGCGGTCCTGCACGCGCACTCACGCGCGCACCCGCGCATCACGCACGTCACCTCCCACTCCAGGAGAAGGCCTCAGAGCGTCCACCCTCGGCGGAGCTCCGAGGCCTTCTGAGGAGGAGCCCAATGCACGACGTCATATTTATTAGGTTTTTTGCGCCTGCGCAGAACGTTTGAGGGCAAAAGGGCAGCCCTTTGCCCTCAGAAACGTACTGCACATGCGCGAAAAACCTAATAAATATGACGTCGCACATTGGGCTCCTCCTCAGAAGGCCCAGGACAGCCGGCTGGAGAGGATGTCTCCGGAGCGGGCAGCAGCGGAGCCTCCGCTGCTGCCGGCTCCAGAGACATCCTCTCCAGCCGGCTGTTGCGGCGGCACAGGGGTCATTAGGGCGGCGCGTGCGCCCTCGGTTTAGGGTGGCGCGCGCCCTAGTGACACCACTGCTTTCCATCACCTGGGACCCACCAGAAATCAGGTCGCGACCCACCAAGTGGGTCCCGACCCACAGTTTGAGAAACACTGGAATAGAGGGCTTTGGTTTATTTAAACCTATGAAGAACCTGCTCCTATTCATAGGCTTTAGCGCCAGTGACTTGTGCTGCCATACCTAAAGTGCTTGGCGGGAGGGGGGGGAGAATTTTCCAGCTACTGTATGTCCCATGTGCCAGGCTTAGACAAGAACTATGATTGGTATCAAAAAAGCAGGACTCTACGCTTTAAAAAGTATTGGAGCCGCTAGGCAAAGGCAACTCACATCCTGAGCTTTAAAAAACTGGACTTTTAAGCAAGGGCAACCCACATCTTTAGTCAAGACAAACTGAATGTGGGAATCTTTACACATTATGCAAAGAAGGTACCTCTTTCCTTCCTTTGTGTCATTTGATTTATGCGGCTGCTGCTAGCTATGGCGTAGGTAGGGCAAAGATGAGAAATGCAGAACAGTGGACCTATAGCCACTGAAAAACATGGTCGGGGCCCTCAGTCCTCTAAGATTGCCCACGCATTTGCAAACTCTGTCTTTAGCCATGGGGTATTTTTTAAACCTTCTCTGAAGTTGAACCTGACAGAAAACATAAACATTTCTTCCCAGTTTGCTTCCCAGTTTGATCAGAAGGACTAGAAACTTCATACCAAGCTGAGATGTTCAGAATGCTGGATGTCGTTCAAAACAACTTCTACAGATGGTTGTGCTGATCATTTGGCTCCTAGACCGGTTCAAGCGCTGCTTCAGACGTCCTCACTGCCAATGTTGCATCATTACCTTTAAGCCCGTGACACACAGCATGCATTGCGTTGCGTTGCGTTGCATAGAGCAGCGTCCGCATGCTGCTCGAAAATCTCGATGTGTCTTGTCTTTATACAGATCCCACCACAACACAGGAGCCATTGAGAGGCTGCGTTTGGTGCTCTGGGGGCAGGACGTGGAGCAACACGTTGGCCAATCAGAATTGAGTCTGAAAAGGCTCAATTCTGATTGGTTAACAGAGAGATGGGGCAGGGTAGGACGTCTTACACTTCTCAAATCCACAGGTCCAGTGTAGACAGGGTGTGGTGAGACACTTCGGCTACTTTCAGGCTGCACCACGCCGCAACACACCCTGACGCAGTTGGTGTGTCACAGGCTTTACATATCACATTTAGCAGGGGCAACTGCAGTTGCAGCAGGGCTGATGAAAGTAATGCTTGTTGGAATGCAACATGGCAGATGCCACATGATTAGCATTGCAGTTTCATTCACTTCAATGGGATAAACAGCTTGATTGTGTTCAGTCGTTAAGTCGTGTCCGACCCTTTGTGATCCCATGAACCATATCCTGCCAGGCCTTCCTGTCCTCCACTATCTTCCTGAGTTCGCTCATTTTCATGTTCGTTGCATCGGTGATGCTGTCTAACCATCTCATCCTTTGCCTTCCCCTTCTCCTTTTGCCTTCAATTTTTCCCAGCATCAGAGTCTTCTCCAGAGAGTCCTCTCTTTGCATTAGGTGGTCAAAATATTTGAGTTTCAGCCTTAGTATCTGTCCTTCCAGGGAACAGTCAGGGTTGATTTCATTTAGGATTGACTGATTTGATCTCCTAGCAGTCCAAGGGACTCTCAGGAGTCTTCTCCAGCACCACAGTTCGAAAGCATCTATTCTTCGGCGCTCAGCCTTCCTTATGGTCCAACTCTCACAACCATACATTGCTACTGGGAACACCATCGCCCTGACTATGCGAACTTTTGTTGGCATGGTGATATCTCTGCTTTTTATTATGCTGTCTAAGTTCCAGCATATCTGCCTGCAACATAGACGTATCTCTACAATCATGGCTTAACAGTGCCAGTGGTGATGCACTGATACAAAGGTCCAGTAAACTCCATCCTAAACGCTTTCTGGTTCCTGCCCAAAGACTTGGAGCTGGGCTATTATTAAATGGATCAAATCAAACTATATTATTTTAACTAGATTTGGTATATGCATTTATTTTTATTTTTATTATTAACAGTATTTATATACCACTTTTCAACATTTATATACCGCTTTTATTTACCTATACCCACCTTTCAGGTACAAACCTCCCAGGGAAGCAAACAACATCATGAACACAGAAGGAATAAAAACCCACACAGAACAATTAGAAGAAATTCAGCAGCATGAAAACAGTATTTTAACTAGATTTGGTATAAACATCATGTAGCAAAAAGGCTAGGCAACTCAACAGGGTTTCAGTTGGTGCTGAAATAAATACAGACTTGGTGTCTGGCATTGGTTTCTGAGGAGGAGGCACCACAACAGAGAAAGTCCTCCTGTCTGCCTCATGTCAAATGGGGAAGGAGACCAGAGTGCGCAGTTTAGTAGTTTACATGCAACTAACGTTATTTTATGCAAATAGCGGCCTACCTGTAGTAGACTAAACATGGGGGGTTGCTCCCCAGAAAAGCAGAGAGCACATATCCTGCTGCACTTCTGTTTCAATGCGTGACCTGAAGGGAAGATACTGTTCACGTCCTCAGAATGCGCTCGCTCTCTCTCTCTCGCTCTCTCGTCACACACGCGCGCGCACACACCCATAATAAAAGATCAGTTCGAAATCTAGCACGTAGGACACAGTTGGCCCTCGCCCTTCCCATGCCCTTTGTCCACTCCCTCCTCATCTCCCCCCCCCCATATTTTTTTTCTGGTGCTATCACCGAATGAGTGTTGGCAGTTTGGGACGGGGGATTGGCTGCTCTCTCTGCCTTGCGCCCAGACAGCCCACCACCGTCCCAAATGGAAGTGCTGAGCTGAGCAAAGGACAGACGATCCATTTGCTGAGCCTATGCCTGTGCGCCACCTGCACGCTACTGGCCTCCGAACAAGCATTGCCAAAGGCAGCTATAATCGGCACCAGGAATATTTATACGACCTGCACAAGGCTGCGGCTGACGGACGAGGCAGCAGCCCCTGGCAAGCGAGCAGCGGCGTCTGGACCCGCCTCTCCGGCAGCCCCGGCTCCAATCAGCGCCCTGCTTCCTTCCCGCGGCCCCTGAGTCACCCCGGAGAGCGCGCGAGCAGAGCCCTAACAAACAGGCAGGTGTGGCAGACAAACAAGGGAAGCTGCTGACTCACGTGCAACAGCCGGGCCTGAGACAAGGAAACCGGCCGGTTCAGGAGGTGCGACCGCGGCGGGGTCAGTGACCGAGTTCTGTCAATAGCAGAGAGGCGCGTTATATAGGCGACCAGGACCGGCCCTGAAGGGTTTTAGGGTGACCAGGACAAAAGTGACTGAGGCTTTTTTGTTTGGGCGCCAATTGCCAGAAAAGCAAGGACTGGGCATTCTGTTTTCTTCCTGAGCAGTGTGTTATTGTGTGTGTATCTACCTAGCTCTACACTTGCGCACGCACACACACACTGCTGAGGAAGAAAACAAAATTGGGGCTATTGTACCTACCCAGGCCCAGTGTGAAAAATGGGTCAAAAGGGGGGCCCTGGAGCAAAAAAGGGGGGCCCAGGAGCTAAATTCATATGTAGGGAAGGGGCCCCTGAAAGAAACTTTGTACCCCCTGATAAAATTCCTCTGAATGACCCTGGAACCATCCTGGCACACAGAGTAGGGTAGGGCAACTGGGCCTCACCATTATATGGCCATAAAGGGTCCCTGCACTGGTCAAGTTGCCCCAGGTTCACACCCTGTCCGCACGATGGCTTTGCCAGCGCGCACATTGGTGGATATCTGCAGATCCCGTAGTCAATGTCAGTGGTATATAGATGGGGAACATTTTGAGCACTTGGTCTAATTCATTAACTAACTGACTAATTAATTAATGAACTGGGTCAAGCAACTGCTTCTGTGTACACCATGTGCAGTATATGTGTGAATTATAGTATTATATAGTGTATGTGTGAATTATAGCATAATAAATTTGACTGCTTAAGTGAGGAAGGTTACAGTTCTAAACACAATTACTAGGGTGTAAGCCCCACAGAACACAGTAGGACTTACATAATTCTGATTGCCATGATTTGATTCTGATTAAACAGGATTGCCCGGCGAATAGCTTTTGTGCCGGGCTCTGCCCCCAGACCTGACAAAACCGGTTAGACTGCCCTGGTGCTGGTTGAAGCTCCCGCTTTCTCTGCAAACTTGCCGAGTTCCATTCTGTGAAGTTTGGGTGGAGCCGGGAAGGAATGGATACATGCTGTTTTGCCCAAATTGGATGAGGTTATGAAATCGGGAATGGATTCTACAAGCCCAAGCAGCAGGAATGTGTAGAGTAGCCTAGTAGGAAGCCAGCTCATCTTCTCTGCATATGTCCCTGAGCTAGCAGGCCATCTCCAGAGTGCAGCCGGTCTCGGGTTTGTTTGTTCCAGAAATAATTACATCCCAAGATTTCTGAACAGACCAGAATATACCTCCATCTGTACCAGGGCTACCAAAGATGAGTTCCAAAAGCAGGTTCGCACCCACCACCAGTGCCTTGTTTGTAATACTTAAGCTGCAGTCTTGCACACCCTTATGCACTGAACTCAGTGGATATTACTTCTGAGTAAACAAGCGTAGAATAGACCAGTGTTTCTCAAAGTTCTCCCCGCAAGGTGGGGAGAACTGAGAGCTTGCAGGGGCGGAGACAGCGATGGCGGCCACTGGCGTCACTGCAGGGGGGCGGAGCTCTGTTCCTCCGTGATCCGAGCCTCCGTTACACGCCCCCACGCCTTCCGAACCAGTCAAAGCGGTGAAAACAACGCGCAGGGAGTCTCCTGCGTGTTGTTTTCACTGCTTTGACAGGTTTGTTTCCCCAGTGTGAGGTACATTGTACTTACTCCGTCCTCAGGCACATGAAATTATTTAAGTGGCAATCTGGGAACCATTTCAACAGTGGAAGTACACCCTTCCATGTAAAACTCTTCTTTGAGACCAAAGTTTGCAATGGCATAACATAACCAGAAAATAATATATATTGGGGAGGGCACAGAAAGAGGTAAAGTGCATTTCAGGTGGTGGGGAAACTTTGCCCCAAATATTAGATTTCTGAAAGCGAAATAACAGTATATTTTGCATTATTACTGCTCCAGGTCCTATTGGTTTTGATGAAGCTAATTTTCAAGCAAGCATCCTTCGGATTGTTGTCTTGCTTTGATGTTCAGTTTATGATTCAGCAACAGATGCAGCAATGGAATGGGGAGGGCAAGTTGCTAGTTTTAGGGGGCCCTGGTACCTCTTATGCAGTAATAATTCTGTGGCCGCCTTAAACTTGAAATGATTTTCTGACTCCATGAAGCCTAGCTAACCTCCCACATCCACGGCTTATAATATACAATAAGGAGGTGTCAACTATACATGGCCCCAGGAGCCAGCATGGCACATCCCACAACAATAGAGTCATTATCTTTACTTTTCCATTTGTTTCTGTTAATTACTGGTGTCTGACCCTAAGTGAGTGGCTTTCTTCCAATTTGTAAGGGACAATCCCAGAGACAATCACCTGTCTTCTTCCATGGAATCTTTCTAATTGGATAAGAAAATCTCTCTTCCTCCTAAGAACTGTTTGACCCAGTTCTTCTGCTGAGCCCCTCCTTTCCCTAAATCCACAGAGAAACCCACAGAGTGGCTTTACTTCCATGACACCACCCAGAAAGAAATGCTGTCCCTCATGTTGTATGCAAGTAACCATAAGTGGTTACTGGAGGTGCTGGAGAAGACTCCTGAGAGTCCCTTGGACTGCTAGGAGATCAAATCAGTCAATCCTAAATGAAATCAACCCTGACTGTTCCCTGGAAGGACAGGTACTGGAAGGACAGGTACTGAGGCTGAAGCTCAAATATTTTGGCCACCTAATGCGAAGAGAGGACTCTCTGGAGAAGACTCTGATGCTGGGAAAGATTGAAGGCAAAAGAAGGAGAAGGCAAAGGATGAGATGGTTAGACAGCATCACCGATGCAACGAACATGAAAATGAGCGAACTCAGGAAGATAGTGGAGGACAGGAAGGCCTGGCGGGATATGGTTCATGGGATCACGAAGGGTCAGACACGACTTAATGACTGAACAACAACAAACCATAAGCTATGAACCCCCCTAGATTTTAAAGTGTAAATGAGATAGCAGGAATATTTTGATTTTCTTTTAAATGGACTTTCTTTGAGCCCATTCAACCGTGTATGAACTATTGCTTTAACTGGTTAATCTGCAGTCTAGAAATTCTCCAACCCCCCCCCCTCCCCAACCCCTGCCAGACCATTCCCACCTTCCTGAGTTTCAGGGAGACAAGTAGTAGAGATAGAAGTTTGCTCAGAGGAAATTGAGAGGATCTATTCTCTCTCTTTCACCCCCCCCCCCAAAGTGCCTATAGACTGGGAGAGGTGTGGGAGATGGCAGCAGCACACTATTGAACTGAAGAGTGTGACTTCAGACTTTCGGTCTTCAGTGTGTGAAGACAGTGGCAAGACTTTGGGTCAAGGTAAGTCTGCAATTTACCTTGGATTGAAAATGACTTAATTGTGTGAACTGCCAGATGATGGGTGCCAAGGGCCGGCTTCAGGGAGACTCCAAAGAGCCTGATAAGGTCCCAGGATCTTATGTGTGATTCAGCTGCCCTAGACTTTGATGGATGTTGGCAACTGGCTTTGAGAGTTATGCAAATCAGTTTCCTTGAAATGGTACAGCATTGTCTTCAATTGCAAAAGGGATAGCATGCATGTCACCTGCCTGTGTGCTCAAAGTCCATGGAAATTATATTTCAACACTTTTTTTTTTGCAAACACATCACGTTTATTATGCTAGCAAGTTGGCAGTACAAAGACATGTACAAAGACAAAACATTGAAGTCTTTCTGAAAAGTAACACATGAAATCCATTTGCAAAGAAGCATGTACATAGTTTGGACCACCATAGAGATGGCTCATGGACACTCTGAACACTCTCTTTTGCTGTAAACTGTCATCTTTGGCAAAGCAACATACTCTACAATTCACCAGCATCAAAACACTATGCACAGAAAAGACACTGCCATGGACAAAAATAAGAACTACAAGCAAGTATGGCACCATACTCTTGAAATGACACTTCATAATGCCCCGGTTATTTGATATGCCCAAACACTTAACCCATCCAGAATGTGGCATATGATCTGAATGAAAGCCGCGTTTGCAAATCAGAGGCTTTTTGAAACTTCAGTAACCAAAACACTTTTTGAATGCCAACTCCTCACGACTTCCAACAATTTTAGGTGTTAACATTTGTAAGCAAGGGAGACTCAAAGCAAACATCCTGACTTTGAAATGTGGTGTATTCATGTAATTGTGGAAAAATGTTTGTGTTTCATTTGGCAAATGTATACCAAACATTCTCATTTCTCAGTGCTGATGTGTTTTTTTAATTGTATGTTTTACTAATCCGTTTGACAGAATGAGCACTTAATTTATAAGACATACATTAAGACTGCTGCACACTAAATGCTGAGGTGTGGTTGATGTAAACCCAAATCCCTGGACTGGACAATTTGTTCTTGAATGCCACGGTCCTTTTGTACATCTAGACTGAAAAGTCTTCTGGGTTCATTTCAATAGTTGTAACTGATCCTCATAGGCATTATTTGGCATTCTTTGGATTAGCTTCCTCCACAACAGTTAATGGAAACACTGTGGATGAAAGAAATGCATGTCCACATTTGCTTTTGCACTGATCTCTGGAGATCTATACAGTAATTTAAATTTCCCTGCAATAGAAAAAATGTCTGTAACATTTCATCCAGCTGACATGTTTTGAATAATCTGGTTTTCCTATTTCTTTCTGGAAGGATCTGTCTTCATGTAACTTTTAATTTGCTCTTCCTTCCTAAGCTTATTTTTGTTTAAATACTTCTAACACTGTGAGGAAGTCTGTTGCCTTCAATACATGCAAGAATTAAGAATTGATAACTCAAGTTGTTAACTGATAAACTAACGTTGTGCAATTCATTCTATAATGCTAAGAATACTGTCACTTTTGTTTGAAGGACTTTCTTTCACATCACACTATATCATCTATTCTGGTACAGTTTCTGCTACATATTTCAAACATTCATCTATAATAATTAATTCTGAATCATACCTGGAAATAGTTTATTACATTTCCAACAAAAAATAAATATACATATAATTTCCTACCCATAGGGCATATTGATATGCCAGTAGTGCCAGTATCCACTTCAGCCTTGTAATTAACAGATTAATTAGAAAGTAAACTATTGCTATGTAACGTAGTACATTGACTTCAACAAATTCCAGGAGCTTCAATGCCCCATAACAGCTGAGTGTATGGATTCCAGAACTGCAGAAATCAGAATGTGGAACTTTGAGTTAGATCACCACTCCCAGATTCCTTCTTTTTCCAGTGCCCTTCAGAGTTCAGTGTCGTTGGTAAATAGTAAGTTGCAGTAAGTTGCAGTTC
Source organism: Plestiodon gilberti rubricaudatus (assembly GCA_026170595.1). Classification (NCBI taxonomy): domain Eukaryota; kingdom Metazoa; phylum Chordata; class Lepidosauria; order Squamata; family Scincidae; genus Plestiodon; species Plestiodon gilberti. The sequence goes on along the minus strand of JANXHW010000002.1, from coordinate 15,873,616 downwards.
TTTCCTCTCCGTTGCTAGCAAACTTTCTGAAACGTTATCTGAAGAAATCCCATTACAGCACCCTCCCTTGGAAACGGGTAGCAGAAATTCACGGGGAATGTTCCGTCTCCTCCATCTCAAGGAGGTCTCTTTATAACTCCAAATGTGCAAAGATCAAATCTCCCAAAAGATTATTTTGTTTCTTGATTTCCTTGGCACATCCTCATGTTCCTGGGCAGAACAGCTTCGTAATCAGGTTAAGAATCCTCTGGTGGAGGTTCCACTTGTCACCGATCTTCCTTAGTTGTACGGCACATTCCGTCACCACGTCCGACTCTGGAAAACAGGCAAGTGCCTCATTGGTCATCTATATTGATTACAGCTATCACATTTTTAATTCCATTTTGGCATTCATAGTACAGTACACATATCCATGATATAGTGCATAGGTCAACCCCAACCCAGGACGCTTTGCAGTGCGTTCCCAGAGCTTCTGTATATGCTGAATTTCCCATTCACTTCAAAGGGGGGGGGGGAAGTAATCTGCTCTCTCCAGTGAAATTAGGGGGCAAACCTCCAGGTAGGCTCAGGATACCTGCAAAAGCCTGTTGAGCCAAGGCTTGCAGATGCAATGCAGTGCTGCTGAAATGACTGCACTATTCCCTGAATGATGACAGTGCATTTTTGTATAAGAATTTTGCCGTGTTGACCTTTGACATTTGCAGACTTGAAGAACACCCTATCCATTTTCCCTGCTTTGGACTATAATTTTTTTAAATTTTATTTTAACAACAAGATGGAGGCAGGAAATAGCATGTGTGCACATATGCGCGCGCACACACACACACACACACACACACACACACACACACACCTGCTTTGTGAATGTCCAAACATCTACACAGAAGATGAAAATTTGACTGCCCCAACATCTATACAGTTTAAGCCTGTGCCTGCCAAGCAGCACTAACTTAACCGCCATATTTAACATCAAAGTGGTAAATTTCAGATTATGAAGATAGATGAGGTGACATTCAAATGCTTCGATCCCCAGTCCAGAGTCTAGCATGCTATCTGAAGTGCCTCCAATTGCTGCTCCCATTTCATTTCAAACAACGTGTCTTCCTTGACTCTATTTATTTAAAACATTTATATCCTGCCCTTCGAGCCCCGAAAGAACCACCAGGCTTTACTTTCCCTTGTATGTGCCTCAGAGAGATTCCTCAAGGAAATATTGGATCTAGGCAATTGGCTGTTACAAATACAAACAAACAGAAAGTAGCACTGAGAATAGGACCCAAGCAAATCTCACGCACATGCGCGCACAAAATACTTCTAATGTTCTCACTACTGTGTTGGAGTTTGTACCTGGCTAGCCTGATAATCAACATGTTGGTCATCAACTGGCTGGTCATGAATAACAACTGGGTGGTGTTCTGACTGCAGGTGAGTTGTGGCTGCAGCCATGGTGGCATATTCTGAGAGAGAAAGGAGGAAGGCGGGAAAAAGATGAAGGAAGGAAAAAAATTAGGGGAATCAGAAAAATTGGGAACAGAGAAAGAAAAAGTCAGCGCAGGCACTTAGGAGGGAGGAAAATTGCCCCTGGGCCTCACACTGTGGAGGGGGGCACTACAACAACACTGACAACCAGTGAGAAGAGGAGTGGGCTCAAAGGACCATTTGGGACTCTCAGGCTGCAATCCTGTTCACATTTATCTGGGAGTAAGTCGCATTGACTTACTTCTGATTCTGAGTAGAAATGCCTAGGATCGCACTGTCAGAATCTTAAATAGGGACAGAAATAGATTCAGGTTAGATTAGACAGACGGGTTAGATTAGACAAATGATATACAACATTAAAATGTGGCCCCCAAGTTTCCGGTGCGGGCTAATGGTGGGTTCTAGCTAGGACTGGACAGGTTGAAGGGCTCCCGTCCCCAACCTTGTGCAGTTGGCACGCGTGAGCTCCTTAGAAGGAGAAGTGTAGGTGGAGGAAGCTGGAGCATGTTGGGGGGGGGGGTTTGGTTTAGATGATGTCTGGGTCCTTCCTAACTGCGATCCTCTGGGCACGATCTCTTAGCGTGGTTCCTCCTGCGGCCCCAGCTGAACCGCTGTCGACTTCCCTAGTCATTTCTCTCTGCCGGGGGTATGGGGCGGGGGAGCCCAAGGGGGTGAGATCGAGCGCGGGGTACCTGCGGGCGCGGAGTTCGGTGGCGCGGCTTTGCGGAGAGTTTTGCTCGGCATCATTTCGGTCAAGTAAGGACGGCGAATCGGGAGAGCTCCGGTTGCCCGGTCTTTCGCGCCAGAATAGATGGCCTTTGGCAGCAGCAACTGCAGAAGCAACAGGCGATGCCGTCGCTTCACTCTCCCTTCTGTTGTGTGCCAACCTCCCGTCGGGTGACCCAAGCCTAGCGAAGTGCCGGGGGTTTCCCAGTGACGTGTCCGCACCCGGCGAGGAATCCCCGCCTCCTCCTCCTGGAGCGAACCAATCAGAGGCCGAGGTGTCCGGCAAGCGGGAGCAAGTCTTCGGGCCGCAGCGGAGGAGGGGGCCGGGCATGTTGGAGCCCGTCCCAGAGCGGCGAGCCGAGCCTGCCGGGCGCTCCAGTCTGTTCTCAGTCCACTGGCGCGAACGCGCCGGAAAGTCGCGCGCGAGAAGCGGAGAGGAAAGGGAAACCCAAAGCGAAGCCAGTTTCGTTTTCCTTTCCGAGGAGACCGCAGGATGGTGCCTTGGTCGCAATTGTGCGCGCTTTCCTCGCGCGCTCCCGTGGGTGGGATACACATATAGCCCAGATGCAAACAGCCCCTCGGGACGGTCGAGCACCTGGAAGCGCGCAGCAGCCCAGAGTGCCGCTCTGTGAGGAGGAGGACGACGACGACGACGACGAGAGACGAGCTGCAGCTCTGGTCTCACTCGCTGTGCAGCGAGAAAGGGCTTTCCTTGGCGCTTGTGGTTTGGGAGGAAAGGTCCGTCAACAGGTTACAAGTCATGATGAGTACAACACATGCAGCCTTTAGAGGCAGCCGAGCTATGAATGCGCTATGAAAGGCGCATCAACAGGATATACAGGTATCTTGTTGTCCTGTGTGCTCCCGGCCAGAGGCATCTGGTGGGCCACTATGAGATGAGATGCAGGAAGCTGGACTAGATGTTCTTATGCTTTAGGTCCATCCTCCATGGCCACTTCCTCTTCAGTCCACTTTGTTTCATGGAAGTGAAGCGTCTTTTTTACGCATGGTAGTAAAATAAACCTTCAAACCACTTCCATGTTCTTGAAGTATATGTGCGGTGGATAGAAAGCAAATTAAAGGAGAAACCAGATAAGCACGATCTTTAAATGAAATGTCCGTTCTTGTGATGAAGGGCCCTACTCCAGCGGAGTAGCTCAGCCACATCATTGCAGGTAGCATGGCACCAACAATTTATACAGGGGGGAGAGGAGAGGCTGGTCCAGCCCGCTTTAACAGAGCGCAAAGAGGTAATCGGTGCTGTCTCTGACTTGGGCTATGTTGTAGTATGTGCAGCTTTCCTTCCACTGCTGAATGGGGACCAAGAGTTGCATGTACAGCGCCTGCCTGCGTCTGTGTGTGTGTGTGTGTGTGTGTGTGTGTGTGTGTGTGTGTGTGTGTGTCTGAGTGCGCGCGCACGCTTCCTATCCACCCAGGGCAAGGCATGTGCAAGCCTGCTTCTGTGCACCTGTATCCCCACCTGGATCACGTTCAAGTATGTGTTCAGAAGTGGGAGGGAAAGTGCTTTTAGTGCCTTGTGTAAAACATCCCTTTCTTGCCAAGGCTCAGCACTGGAACTTGTCATACACTGGAACATCATACTTTAAGATGCAGAAAGCCAGGGCCAACTTTGAAACTTTTATGAAACTTTTAGACCCCACAAATAAATTTTGCCTAAAACAGAAAAAAAAATGTTGAAGTATCTAAAGTTATATCAAAAATAAATTTTAATATTGATATTATCATGGTGGGAGGGGCCCACGAAGGCAGAAGTGCCCAGGGGCCCAAGAAAGTCATAATGCGGCCCTGCATAAAGCACCTTGGGATTGGGTCTTTTTCATACCATCAGCAACAAGAACCAGGACCATCCCCCAAACTGTGGAAGCCACCAGACCAGTGCAACTGTCAGGAAGGTCTGACTCTGACACTTCACACATATTGATGGATTGAGAGGATTGATGGACTGAGAACTGGATGCAGGTAGCAGGCGGAGCGTTGCTCAGTGGTAGAGTCCTGTATGCAGAAGGCCCCAGGTTCAGTCCCCCAGTAGGACAAGGAAGAAATCCCATCCAAAACTCCAGGGAGCCCCCACCAGCCAGCACACACCATGCCAGAACGATCGCTGTTCCTATGAATATGTTTCTTGATGAAAACTCCCTCCTCGGGAAGATGGAACAAGGGGAGGGTCCTGATCCTAACCAATAGGGAAGAGTTGTTCAGTGAGGTTAAAGCCGGAGCTACACTGCACGCGTTCGCGTTCCGTATGCATCTGGTGTCCCGCCCCCAGGTCAAACAACGGGCTCTGATTGGCTGAACGAAATGCAAACGCAGCCAAAGTCAAGCTGGGCTCTGGAGACAGAGAAAGGGATGAATTTGACTTCATGCATAGGAAGGAGTTGCATAGGAATTTGACTTCATGCATCGGGAAGAGGCGCCCTCCTTTGTGTGAGACACACTGCCTGATGGGTAGCTCGTCCCCACTCTTTCAAGGCACATGCATTACATGATGCCTTTTACAGTGCATCTGGTTTTGTGCTGTGTTTCTGCAAATTACTCTGAATATGGGTCCTAAAGAACAGAGGAAGATGGAAAAAACTCATGGGAAAAGTGGAAAAACAAGTGAACGTAAGAGAATTGCTCATAGTTTGCAATTAAAGTTTGAGGTGCTAAACCTCATTATGTGATGCTAGAACTTCTGAACTTTTTAATCCGTCAACTTTAACACTTGATTGGTGCTGCATAATGTTGTTATTACGGTAATTGTTACTGTTATTCTATCTCGCCACACAACGTTTTCCTCCGCCACATGCACTCCTTGCACCCAGTGATAATGTTGATGTTGGTTTCTGACAGCACAGATCCTTTGGGATAGAAGAGAGAGGAAAAGGACAGCATTGATTCAGATCCCCCACCCCAAGAGTGATTTGTGCTGCTTAAGTACTGGTAGGAACATCATCAACAGCCCAATCCTGCCTAGGATCCACTGCAGCAGCGTGCCTATGTAGGTTCAGGGCTGCGCCAGCGGAGCTGAGGCACACCTCAGGGGAAAGGGACATTTGTCCCTTTCCCCCAGTGTAAGCCCCACTGACTCCAATGGGCCTCTTCGGATGTGCGCCAGCTATTTCGTTGGTGCACATCCGAGGGACCGGTATAAGGTCAGCCAGGCCCAGGAAGGAGCATTGGATATTGGTGGAGTGCACTGCCGATGTCCTTGCCCCTCTTCTGGGCCTGGTGACCCAATCACTCCTCCACCCGCCCCGCCCTCCCCACTCCCGCTGCCTGGCGCAGAACTTACCTGCGTCCAGCAGCGCAGTCCATGACTGGCGGCAGAGTGAGTGGCACCAGCCACGGCGCCGCTTACTCCGTGGGTGCCGCGAACACGCCTTACGGCACATTTGCAAAACCCTAAACCGGCGGAGAGCTCGTGTTTCTAGACAGGATTGCGTCACAAATCTAGTAAGACTTGCAATGAAATCAAAGGATTGAGAAGGTCACTGTTGGCTGTCTAGCTTTCCATTAATGCTACATGTGTATATAGCATGTTAGAAAAATCTTCCTTCACCTTACCCCAATTGCAGCAGCAGGATAGCCATATAAGGGAGAGAGAACCTGCCTTTTGGGCTCTGTGCCAGGGGATTTCACAGCTCACACCCATCAGTGCCTAGACAAAAGATGACATTATAATAGTTCTGAAGACTGAAACATGCCATCAAAATAATTAGTTAGGAACATGATTGACTGGAGTCTGGAAGTGCTACTTAGAAAAGTGACATGTGTTACTTTATGCTGAATTCCCTTCTGACAATCATCCTGTGTCTGAAGAGCATCATCTGTCGTTTTCAGTTCTCTTGTTGGATGTTTCCTTTGCTTTTGATACCCTTCATCAGGGACGATAGTATAATCGCTCGGTTCCCCTCTTCCACCTTTTCAAATCCATTAAGTGCAGGAGGAGGAGTGGAAATTGCTCAGGTAGTGGTGAGTGAGGAGGAGGGAGGAGGAAGATGCCTGCTGAGGAAGGAGCAGTGGGTGGGGTGGACAGCAGAAGTCCTCTTCCCCCTAGCAAGTAGTAGAATATTAGGGGTTTGGGAGGGGTCATCTGTTGTCCATCGCTACTTCTACCTCACCTGCCCTCCTCCTCCTCCTCCTCCTCCTCCTCCTCCCCCTCTTTGGCTGCACTGCTTGGCTCAGTGGTAGTACAGGATGAGCGACTTCCTCCTGCAGTTTTGGAAAGGTGGAAGAGGGGAACTGAGCAGAACAGGAAGTGTGCAGGAGAGCAGCAGAGAGTGATGGATTTCTGGGGAGATGGTCAAGATGAAGGAGATGGTTCCCCTCTCCTTCACATTTCCTCTTGTGCATAGTCATAGTGCAACGTGTGCTGTCACTGAGCCAGGTGGTGGTGATGGACGGTGACGAGGAGGAGGAGGAGGAGGAGAGAAGGGCAGCAGCTGAGGCAGTGACTGGCAAGGGACAGGGTGATGGAGGAGGCATTTGCTGCCCTGGCTCTGGCACCAAAATGATTTGGGTCACCATTGCTATTGTTCATACAATTCTTTTGTCCTTTTTGTATACGCTTGGCTTCCAGGATCTTGTTCTTACCTTGTTTTCTTCTTCGATGCCCAACTGTTCTTACTACATTTCTATTAACAGGCTCTTCTCAGCCTCATTTCTTCAATCTTAGGGTGTCTCCTAAGGTTTTGTTTTGGGACCCCTTCTTCTCACTCGTTACCCAGAGGCGTCACTAGCCCTTTTGGCACCCGGTGCCGTCCAATTTTTTTCCCCCTGGTTATTCGCCCCCTTTTTTTGCACCCCCCCATTTTTTGCTCCGAAGGCGGTGGCAGCAAATTGGGGGGGGGGTGCCAAAAAGTCCAGTTGTGTGTGTGTGTTTTTGCACGGGGGCGAAACTTGCCGGGCGCAGGGGCGAAAACAAACTTTAAATGCACTTATCTCCTTCGCGATGCGCAGCATTCTTGAAGATGTTGTATCACTCTAAGGTTTCAGACTTTTGTTAACATTATATCCCATAGCCCATTACAGTATCAGATATTTTTTTTTTCAGTCTGTCTACCACCCTGCATATTATTTGTCTTTTACAACCCAAAAAAAGAGGGGGGGGGGAGAAGACAGAGAAGAGAAAGGGTAGGAAGGAAGCGGGAAAAAAGACAATTTGGGATTGGGGCTCTCCTCTTGGCTGCCCCCTTTCAATGCAGAGCTGTTGTGCCATCACAAGGTGAGAGGGGAAAAAAGGGGGAGAGGGAGTAGGAAAGACTGGAGAGGTAGTCTTTTGTTGAAGTAGCTCGAGATCTCTTCTCACTACCAGCCTTCAGCCAAGTTTAGAGCTGCAACAGCAGCAGACTATTTTGGCCTGGGAGGTTATGCACACTGACGTCAGTCTGCAAATGTGCCGCTGGCGCTGCTGCGCATGTCAGGCCCATCACGTGGAGGGGGACGCGGAGGTACAATCAGTGTTACCCAGTGTTGACACTAGGTTGCTGGAGGGCCTGGGGCAAAGGTCTGCTCTGGGTCCCCCACAGCGCCCCCCTGCGTGCAGCAGCAGCAGTGGTACAGAAAAAGGCAAGAAGAGGATTGGAGCATGGGGTGAAACAGCTGGCTGGATGGCAGGCAGGCAGCATGGGGTGAGGAGCACCCCGCCCTCTTCAGTTCCCTGCTCCTCTAGCCCGCGCCTGGCAAGTGCTCAAAGTGGCCACTTCAGTCCCCCTCATGGCTGTGCTGACCCTACTTGTGTTCCATCGCCTATTTTTATCTTTCTCCTTTCATTTCTCTTTATACTCCTCTCAGAGCTCTACATTCTTTCAACACCAATCTCTTAGCTAGACCAAGGATGACGTTTGCTGCCTCATAGGGTAAAGGTAAAGGTTCCCCTTGCTCAGAAGCCAGTCGTTACCAACTCTAGGGGCAGCGCTCATCTCCGTTTCAAAGCTGAAGAGCCTGGGAAACACAGAGACATCTTCATAGGATTCTTGCTATTCTGAGCAACATTGTTTTCTAGAGCTGAGCTTGTGTAATTCGCTCAAGGCCAAGAATGTCTTGGTGTTTCTTCAGACTTCTAGGCACTGCTCCAACAGCTCCAATGACAATTGTCACAATATTGACCTTCTCTCAGAGACATCCAAGGTCTACTTGCAGGTCTTGATATTTTGTGATCTTATAATGTGTTCTTTATCTTCAATTCTACTGTCTCCTGGGATTGCAATATCAATGATTTATTATTATTATTATTGTTATTATTATTATTATTATTATTATTATTCCAGGGCACCCGGAGAGTAATATAATAATAATAATAATAATAATAATAATAATAATAATAATAATAATAATATACAGTATTTATATACCACCTTTCTTGGTCATTTCTTTCTTGGCCTTTCTTTCTCCTCCGACTTTAATCCAAGGTGGTTTACATGGGCAGGCTTTCCCAAACCCATTCACAGGGATTTTTACAATTATAAATGTTCAATCTTGTATGAACAACTTCATTCCAGATGGTTTCCTTCACAGTCTGGCTTCTCACTGGCCTTCGCTTCCCATGCTCGACGAACGGCACTCTGCCTCTCACTCAGCCTGCAGCGGGCAACTTTTATCTCTTCTCACAGCTTTTTTGCCAGCGGCATGTCTCGAACTGCCATTCACAGGTCTTTAGGCTTACGAGGTGGCAACTCTACCAACTGAGCCAGATCTCCTGCCTGTAGGAGGCACTTGTGAGTAGAAATCCTTGTTCCCAAGTGCCTTGATGTGTTTGGCTCAGTGAAGCTTCCTCTCAGAGAGGAGCAGCACCAGGGTGTCTCAATTCCCTCCCCTCTCAGAAAGTCTGAGGCATTATGGGGAGAGAGACTACTCAAGGGGTCATGATCACCAGAGATAGAACACCCCCTTTACTTTGCTCTGTTAACTCTGGCGGTGAGAAGGGACATCTCCCTGGTGGAGATCAAGTGATGGAGGAGCAAAGTGACGGGAGGCGGTGACCTCCTGCACCAGCACCACACAAAGCAAAACAGAACCAAAAGAACAAAAGAGCAAAGAGACCCCCAGCCAAAAATTAACTGAACACAAGTTGGTATAAGATAGTGGGGACATCTCACTAGAATGCAGACAGGGAGGGCAACGTTCTCAATTCCAAGGGGAGGGAGTTCCATAATGGTGGCACCACCACAGAGAAGGCCCTGGTTCTGGTCACCACCAGCCTAGTTTTGGCTGACATATGAATAAGGGCCTTCCCAGCAGACCTGAGGGGGTCGGCCATCTCATTCAGGGAAAGGCGATCCCACAGGTTCCCTTTATAACGCAGGGCTGGGATTTTAGCGGTCAAAAAAACCAGCACTTTGAATTGTGCCTAGAATTGAACTAGCGGCCAAGTCATGATTTCACCAGTGCATGGACCAGAAGTCAGGTCTGATCAACTCAAGTATGACCCCAGCTGGTGCACCAACCTAAGCTGGACAAAGGCTCCCCTGGCCACTGTTCCTTCCTCCTGAGCCAGGTGCAGAGTCCTGCTGCCGCCCCACTGCTCTCCCTCTCTCTGCTTCCTTTCCCCACTCCAGCAAGCAGAGGGTCTTGCCAGAATGTGGCTGCACCATAGATTTGTACAGGGGCAATATTATTCGTCTTATCATCCATCTCTTTCTTATTGACTCCAAGCATGGAGTTTGCTTCTTCACAGGTGCCACATACTGGCTCATTGTTTTCATTGAATTATCCACCGTGACCCAAGATCTCTTTCACTGGCAGCTCAGTCCCCACCAGTATGTATGTGAAGTTGGGATTTTTTGCCCCAATGTGCTTCAATTTATTGACATTGAACCACATTTGCTATGCGGTTGCCCAATACACAGTCCTTTTGGAGCACCTCACAACCTGCTTTGGTTTCTCCTACCCTGAATAGTTTGGTGTCCCGTGCAAACTTGGCCATCTTGTTGTTTACCCAGATCATTTCTGAACAAGTTAAAAAGTGCAGGTACCAAGACAGATCTTTGGGGGTCCCTTCGACCTACTTCTCTCCAATGTGAAAAATTGCCAATTTATTCCTACTCTCTGCTTTCTGGACCTTAACCAGTTACCAATCTATAAGGTGACCTGTCGTCTTATTTCACATAACTATTAAGTTTACTCAAGAGCCTTTGGTGAGGGAAATAAAAATAGGTGAATAAAAGGTCCAGGGTGGAGCCAGATGTGCCAAGCAACCCCACGCCAGCTAGATTGATAGTTGAAAACAGAAACTGTCTGAGAGCTCTCTCATCGAAGCTGATGGTCTCATGGGGAAAAAATGCAATAATATTTACGTCTGTCTCTGTAGGGCTAACAAAAAGGGTTAATTCTCTCACAATGAGGTCATTGCCAGCTCCAAGTCACTGCAGGAAGGATGAAAGTCAAGAAAGTACATAATGACTCAGAGGCATTCTAGGTTAAATATATATATATACACACACACATTCACTAGGATGTCGGAATGTAAGCAGAAGACTGCATGCTCTAATTAATATTTTGCTTTGTTTTTGGCACAGATGATCTCCACCCCCAGCTCCCAAACCTCAAGCTAATTCTTCTACAGAACACCTTGACATTTGGGTTAATGGCATTAAAGCTCTAGCATTGCTATGGCAGCGGCTATCAGTCATATGAGTTTTAATCAAATAAATCTGCATACATTTGCATATGGATAAACAGTCATTCTGAAGCATCAGAAAACAAACAGATTTTACTTTTAGATGATGCCTACTGTACATGTGTTGTTGCATCAAGCATGATATTAGAAGAGGCATACTCTGAAAAGGTAGCTCCTACAAGTGCTGCAGATAGCTTAAGATAGCTCGTACAAGTGTTACAGTTTTTCTAAATACTGTGCTTGTATTGACTAATTAAGCAGACACATTCCTAATTAGTCAAAAGATTTTCTTTGATTAATCTATGCCAGAGAGAGAGAGAGAGAGAGAGAGAGAGAGAGAGAGAGAGAGAGAGAGAGAGAGAGAGAGAGAGAGGTGTACAAGCAGATCTGGTGTATGCATCCTCTTCTGGAATGATCAAATCTATTGCTCAGATGTAAACATTTTTTAAAAAACACAGACAAGTACAAACTAAAATGTTAGCAATCCATCTGCCAATCTGCATACATTCACTTGTCACACAATAGCTTAAGCAGCGGTTCCCAAAGTGTGAACCACGGGATGTTCACTGCCCACGGGATGCTCGCTGCAGCACAATTGTGACGCGACTTGGAAGTCTGCAGAGCAGAGGCTCGGCTCAGCAGGTAGAGCTCCGAGCACATCGTTTTCATCGTCTGAAAAGCCCACCAGCTTGCCCTGAGGCTCTTACCGTGGATTCTTAGGTTGCGTCAGGGTCGTGGAACCTGGAAGTAAGTGGCAGTGATGTCATCATGTCACATGTCATCCCAATTACTTCTGGGTTCCGCAACCAGCGCCAGTGGGAGGAAGGGCGCTGTGATGATGGTAAGTTTGGGGACACTGGCTTAAGGGGTAGCACTGGTGATATAGTCATCCAGAATAAATGGGGCAGATTGGCAAGTACAGTCAGTAGCATCACTAGGGGGGGTGCAGAGTGCACTGGGTGACACCCTCGGGGGTGTGTGTGTGTGACACCACTAGTTGCCAAACCTTTTGGAAAATTTGTATTTATGAATAATACCATGACATTGTATAACACTGGAATGGTAATTTAGTGCAGAATGTAATGAAACAGTGTTGAATTATCTGTATTCTATCAAAAGCTATGGCCAAATAGCTGGAAAATAAAAACACAACTGCCTTATGTAACAAAAAGTGGATTTCCTTCAAAACTGACCAATGAAACTGATTGTTCTGAGAGTTGTGGCACCCAAACTTTGGAACTTCTCTCAGGAGGCCCATTCAGCACCCTCTGGGGGGGGGGGGGTTTGAGGTCACTATTTAGGTGTGCTTTCAACTTGGATTAATGTTGTACCCCCCAAATTAAATGGAAGGGTTTGTGTGGCTTTTCTTGTGGTGTATTGTCTCAGGGCCAGCTCAAGACCTCCTGGAGCCTTAAGGCTGTGACATACTGCAGACGACGTGGTGTGAAGCAAACCGGGGAGGAAATCTTCTAGCCCTCTCCCCGTGATGCTTCCTGTCTACACTGCAGCAGCACTCCGCACAGCAAAGTCTTTTCCAATTGGTTGCTTGATTCTGACTGGCTGTTTGCTTCCCTGTACGTCCCGCCCCACTGCACTGAACTTGCCTGCTGATTGGTCGAAGTTCAATATTTTCAACTCCTGTCACATGGCTCTGCGTGCTCACGCACGGAGCCACATGGGACAGGAGACTGCAAGACACACCGCTCACAAGCATCCGAGCGGCACTGCCATCCAGCGCTTCGTGTTGCATTGCCTGTGGTGTGTCACCTTTAGTCTGCATGCCAAATGCTGCCCCCCCCCCAAATCTGGTGATGTATCAGCCTCTGTTTTGCTCACTCCCTGGGGTAGATAAAAATGGAGTAGAAGAGAGAAAATGGTGGGCTAGATAGAGCGCCAACCTCCATATTAGTACATACATAATTTTTAGTTTCGCAGGAGAAGCCCATGAGGAGGCTTACCATATTTTCCCAACCTTCAACCGGGACACCCCCCCCATTAAATAATTAAATAATTAAAAATTTAATTAAAAATTAATTAAAGAAATAAAATACATAGAAAAATACAAGGGACGCGAAGCGCCACCATTTGCCGCGAAGCGCGCCTGCAACTTTTAATTAATTATTTATTTAAGTCAAAAAATAAATATTAAAGAAAGAAAACGAATTTTAAAATACAATGGGGGCGTGAAGTGCCCCACTTTGCCGTGCAAAGCACGTCTGCATTTTTATTTATTTATTTATTTGCAGGGTAAAATAATTAATTAAATTGACTTACCTCGCTGCCCGCGTTGCCCGTCGCCACCGTGCTGCTGCTCTGACAATGGGCCGATGGCCGGCCGGGTTCGCGTGAGCCTGCTCTCGCCGCTCCAAGCTCGGAGCAGCAAAAGGCTGAGCGGGCGATCCACTCGGAGGGGGCGATCTGGCGAGGGGCTCTTGCTGGGATCGCCCACTCTCCGGCTCGCCCGCTCTCGCTGCTCCAAGCTTGGAGCAGCAAAAGCGGGCGATCCAGCTTGGAGGGGACGACCCAGTGAGGGGCTCTCGCCGGCTTGCTTGCTGTCCGGCTCTCCCGCTGTCGCCGCTCCGAGCTCGGAGCGGCGAGCGGGCGAGCCAGCTGAGCCGGGTTCGCTCACCCGGGTCGCTCCTCGTCACCCAATGGGTTTTCAAAGTGCTTAGCTTGATAAATATTGCAAACGTTTATTTCAATTGGAGAATTAAGGATGTACTTAAATACCTCTTGCTAAAAATAACATGACATTAAAGTGCTTAAGTTCAGCTCGATTGTGTTCTTTAGAAGCAGGCAGCCCAATCCTACCTAAGTTTCTGCACAGCGATGCAGAAGCGTCAGCGCGGGCTTCACTGCACCCTGCTTGGGAATTTTGCATTCTGGAGGTCTCAGGACATTTGTCCTCTTGCCCCGGGGAAAGCCTCAGCCCGCACAATGGGTCTACTCAGATCTGCAAGAGCCATATGGATCTGTATTGGCAGTTCGGGCCTAGGAGGGGGCAGTAGCGTAGCTGGCGGTTTTCCAAGGGGGCCCTGGGTGGGAAGACGCCGGAGCCAAAAGGTTCCGTTCCATTCCGGTGGCAGGGGGGCGGGGTGAAGACGTGTCGTTCTGCCCAGGGTTCCCTTGGAAAAATGCCAGCTACGCTACTAGTTGGGGGGATAGGATGCAACACCGCTGATCCCACCCCCCCTCCCGGGGCCGACCTGCTGTTAGATGTTTCTGGAACTGTCCTCCTCCTACAAAGGCTAAAATAGGGTAGAGAACTCAACATTTTCACTTCTTTCTCCGGCTTGTGTAATCAGATCCAGAAGTTCTGTAATCAGAGTCTTAAGTCAAACCTTTCAATCCCTCTATTTTAAGAGACACTCATTAATGGGGAAGCTCCATCCATAAAGAAAATATTTCTTTACCCAGCGAGTAATTCATCTACGGAACTCCTTGCCACAGAATGTGGTGATGGCACCTGGCCTAGATGCCTTCAAAAGGGGTTTGGACAGATTCATGGAGGAAAAGACCATCACAGGTTACAAGCCATAAGCAACCTCCTAGCTTTGGAAGCAGGTTTTCTCTGTGCCAGGTCTTGTTGGCTGTGTGCTCCTTGAGGCATCTGGTGGGGCCACTGTGTGATACAGGTAGCTGGACTAGATGGGCCTTTAGCCGGATCCAGCAGGGCTCTTCTTATGTTCTTATGTTCTTATCTTTTCCATTAGTATAATTTTGCTTTAAACTTTTACAACTCTACCTGAGTCATTTATTATCTTATTTATATACTTTTTTCCCAAGTTTATAGGCCTCTTTTTAGTTGGGCCCTCCCAGTGGCATACAATAACACTTAACACGCAGTAAAGTAAACAAGGAGAACATGCTACAAAAATAAAATAAAAGAAGTGAACTTGCAAAACAAAAGACCAAAAGTCCTAGCGATGAAGAACAGCTGCATACAGCAGACGTCTTCAGCACTACCTCCGCACTGGAAAAGCTAACTGCATAAAATCCAGGTACAACCTATTTGCAAACTGTCTCTGGTTTCTAATCCCCTTGGCCTCTGAGGAGATCTCATGGGTACGCTTACCATACGTCCCGGAATGCCCGGGACCATCCCAGATTTCAGGCTCGAGCCCTGGCATCCCAGGAGGTATGCCGCAATCCCGGAATCTCATCACCGCCGCCATTTTGAAAATTAGGTAACTTTGGGTAAACCCATTGGTTTGAATGAGAAAGAGTGTAGCAAATGCTCAAATGTCTGCCACTGAAATAGTGCATGTTTTCTTGAAAGTGAATGTTTTCATTGGATTATATACCCAGTAAGACGTACAACAGACCTTTGAAGAACACAAATAGATGCAGGCTTTCATGACCCATCCACTCAAAATCAGAAATTCCCAGGCTTTCTGTCATGTTAAAATACAAATTAAAAAAGTTAAAAAGATGTTACAGTTCCAATGTTTCGTCTGCACCTATGGCAGACCTTTTCAAGAAGAAGAAAACCTCCCCTAACAAGAGGGAAGCTCCTACCAAAGGTACTCAGGTAATAAAGAAGGACTAGTATTTAAGCCCTTAACCTAAGACACATGCTAATCATTGAGTCACTGAATCATTGAATCATTTGAAGAACAATTGCTAAGTTGCACAGACGTCGGGTGTCACGTTTCATGGTCATGATCCAGCCAAAGTTAATTCTATTGCAGTGGTTCTCAAAGTGGTGGGTCACGACCCACCACTGAAACCACAAACTGTCTCCTGTCCCCTTAAGGGGCGGTGACAGCATGGCGGTGGTAGCGAACTGGCGATCCCAGTGGGTGTTCTTCTCTGAGTTCCCAATGAAGGGGTCAATCAGGAAATTGACAGAGAACAACCAACACTTCCTGTGGGCTGGGAAATATATAACTTTGTTTATTTCATCAAGTTGATTGGACGAGTAGAACCCACCTAGTCACTCCATTCCACGCCTTGACTTAGATGGACAGGTTTGGCTGTCCAGTTGCTAAGTGCATGCCAATCCTGGCAGGGGTAGCCGTTCCAGAGAGGAAGAAAAGCCGAATCCACGAAGAGCACATGTTTGGGGAATAATGGAGGTTCCAAACAACTGGCAAAGGCTGCTTGCAAAGGATGCCCCGACTGCTTTTTAGGCTGCTGAACCTGCACAGTCACTTCTGGGGAATTAGATACAGAAAATACAGAAAAACAGGCAAAAAAAACCAGGGCATTCACCACAACTATGTATTTTACACCGCAATCCAACTTACCTTCCGGGCAGTGGACCTAGCGATCCACCGCCCAGAATAGCTCAAAGTAGTCGGAAAAAAGCATGTTTGTGGACTACTTTAGAGCAGGGCAGGCTGGCACAAGGCCGGCCTGCCCTGCTCCGCCGGCCGAGGACTCCGCTCGCCGCTGGCCCCAGGTAAGTGTGGATCCGGCGGGCTGGTGGGTTGCTCGGCGGATGGGGGGAGGGACAGCGGAGCCAGGAGGGCGGCCATAGGCCCAGCCATCCCAGGTGGGGGTGGGGACATGGCGTCTGCCATATTCCGGTCTCCGCCGGTCTCCAGAGGGTGGCTGGGCCGTTACACGGCCACCTCCGATTTCCACCAGCAAAATAGCTAGCGGAAATTCGAGGAGGCCTACCGGCCCCAGCCGCTGTTACACCTGGGGAAGGGGACAATCGTCCCCTTCCTCGAGTAGACTTTCCGCTGCTGGCTGCCTGCAGTAGGCAGCCTGTGGTGGAGCACTAGATCCGGCGGACGGCCTCGGACGGCCGCCCAATCTTTAAGTTGGATTGGGCTGCCCATCTTTGTATATTTACTAGTGTTGTATTTTTATATTTATTACTAAAATTGTTTTCCTCCTTGAATTCCATCGGGGACAGGCAGGGCAGAAATCTTTCAAATAAGTAAGTAAGTAAGTAAGTAAACAAACATGTGAGCATGAACTTTTTTCATAAAAGTACCTCATACGCTGCATAGTTCTTAACACATCATCATCCCAAACTCAGCAGTGTGACTCATGTCTGTTATTTTCTCACCAATAATGAAAGAATTTGTCGATCTCATCTTTGAGTATCTTATCATTTTGAGGAACTGGAAAGTCCTAATTTGCCACCATGACAGGATATTATGTTGTCACGGGAAATAATAGAGGTTGAGCAAACTTTAAGGCAAATGTTTGCTCATGAAAAACGTTTTCTCAGGTTCTCACCATGCCCTGCTGCAACTGGTGAACGCTGAGCCCCCCTCACCTCCTGCAGTTCCTTTCACAGAAACAACCTCAGCTCGTTGTCTCCTCACAGTGCTTACAGAAGCTGCCAAGTCTTTCATGTGCCAGCAGCTTGTCAAAGGCAGTCTGTGATCGCTTAGATGTGTGTTGCTCCCTTAAGGACATAAGAACACAACAAGAGCCTTTTTGG
Organism: Plestiodon gilberti rubricaudatus; assembly: GCA_026170595.1. Taxonomy (NCBI): domain Eukaryota; kingdom Metazoa; phylum Chordata; class Lepidosauria; order Squamata; family Scincidae; genus Plestiodon; species Plestiodon gilberti. The sequence continues at coordinate 15,856,388 of JANXHW010000002.1, read as the reverse complement.
ATCAAGCTAAGGGACCATCTAGTCCAGCTTCCTGTATCACACAGTGGCCCCACCAGATGCCTCAGGGAGCACACAAGACAACAAGATACACCTGTATCCTGTTGCCACTCCCTTGCACCTGGCACAGAGAAAACCTGCTCCTACAACCAGGAGGTTGCTTGTTAGGGACACTACTGTTAGGGACACTACTTCATGTGTTAGGGACACTACTGATCAGACCAGAGATTTTCAGAACATGTCTAACTTTTGTAAGATAAATGTGTATGCATACATTACCTCATTGCTGGTTCTGCCAAATTCAGGCAATGATCCAATTTAATGCTGATGCCAACATACCATGAACTGTATGTTGAGGTCATCTTGGAGGGTCTTTCTCTATGTGGCACCACCTTCAGAACTGGGGACAAGGTCTTTTCTGGGGTGGCAACCCATCTGTGGAATACCCTCCCTAGTGAAGACTGCCTGGTTTGCTTGCTGTCCGGCTCTCCCGCTGTCGCCGCTCCGAGCTCGGAGCGGTGAGCGGGCGAGCCAGCTGAGCCGGGTTCACTCACCCGGGTCGCTCCTCGTCACCCAATGGGTTTTCAAAGTGCTTAGCTTGATAAATATTGCAAGCGTTTATTTCAATTGGAGAATTAAGGATGTACTTAAATACCTCTTGCTAAAAATAACATGACATTAAAGTGCTTAAGTTCAGCTCGATTGTGTTCTTTAGAAGCAGGCAGCCCAATCCTACCTAAGTTTCTGCACAGCGATGCAGAAGCGTCAGTGCGGGCTTCACTGCACCCTGCTTGGGAATTTTGCATACTGGAGGTCTCAGGACATTTGTCCTCTTGCCCCGGGGAAAACCTCAGTCCACACAATGGGTCTACTCAGATCTGCAAGAGCCATATGGATCTGTATTGGCAGTTCAGGCCTGGGAGGGGGCAGTAGCGTTACGTAGCTGGCGGTTTTCCAAGGGGGCCCTGGGTGGGAAGACGCATCTTCGCCACGCCCTACCCCCCGCCACCAGAATGGAGCGGGACCGGAGCCAAAAGGTTCCGTTCCATTCCGGTGGCAGGGGGGCGGGGTGAAGACGTGTCGTTCTGCCCAGAGTTCCCTTGGAAAAATGCCAGCTACGCTACTAGTTGGGTTTGAAAAAACCCAGGGCTAGAAAATTGCTCTCTTTGAGTATAGATTGTGCTTATATCATTAGGGTATACAGGTATATAGGGAAGCCACTTTAACATGTTAAAAAAGTATGGGCTATTTCTTTTCTCAGGATTTGTGACTTAGCTCACTCACTTGAGCCATCTGTATTATTTTTACAGAATCGTTTGATTTTTTCAGGAATGACACTGGTATACTGTTTACCAGTGTTTTGTTCAGTCCTGGCTTCTGTCTAGATAAAGATGATGACACCCCTGCATGATTAGAAGCAGGAGCATAACTGGTTTCATAAAGTTTGAAGTACAAGGATATGTTCTCATATACACAGTCCATTTCTGGCCTTCTATGCTTAAGACTTTTCCATCTATGAATTATCTCACCTTGGACCTGTAGATTCTTTCAGTCTCCTGAATGTGAGCCGTAGGATTAATGTAGTGGATTCTCTGCGGAGGACTGGATATTTCCCTTGAGCAAGTAACTTGCTGTCTACATTGCTTCCCATTTCAAAAATGGGACACATGCATTTTTGCTTTTAAGTAATACTCATGCTTAATTCAGTGATTTAATTTCACCTGTGAAATATTGAGGGATATGTTAGAAATGATCTCCTTCATGGATCATGGAAATGATCTCCTTCATGGATCATTGCCTTGTCGTGGCGAAGGGGCTTGCGTAACTCAATGAAGCCATGAGCTATGCCGTGCAGGGACACCCAAGACGGACAGGTCGTAGCAGAGAGTTCTGACTAAAAGTGATCCACTGGAGAAGGAAATGGCAACCCACTCCAGTAACCTTGCCAAGAAAATCCCATGAACAGTACCAAAAGGCTAAAAGATATGACGCCGGAAGATGAGCCCTCAGGTCGGAAGGTGTCCAATATGCTACTGAGGAAGAGCGGAGGACTATTCCAAGTAGACCCAGAAAGAATGAAGCGGTTGGGCCAAAGCCAATAGGACGTCCAGCTGTGGATGTGTCTGAGGTTGAAAGGAAAATCCAATGCTGCAAGGAGCAATACTGCTTAGGAACATGGAATGTGAGGTCTATGAATCAAGGCAAGCTGGATGTGGTCAAAAATGAGATGATAAGATTGAACATTGACATCTTGGGAATCAGCGAACTAAAATGGACGGGCATGGGCGAATTTAAGTCAGGTGACCATCATATCTACTACTGTGGGCATGAATCCCTTAGAAGAAATGGAGTAGCCCTCATAGTCAATAAAAGAGTGGGAAAGGCAGTACTGGGGTGCAACCTCAAAAACGACAGAATGGTTTCAGTTCGAATCCAAGGCAAACCATTCAACATTACAGTAATCCAAGTGTATGCCCCAATCACTGATGCCGAAGAAGATGAAGTTGACCGGTTCTATGAAGACCTACAACACCTTCTAGAACTAGCACCCAAAAAAGATGTCCTTTACATCATAGGAGACTGGAATGCTAAAGTAGGAAATCAAGAAATAAACGGAACAACAGGCAAGTTTGGCCTTGGAGCGCAAAATGAAGCAGGGCAAAGGCTAACGGAGTTCTGTCAAGAGAACACGCTGGTCATAGCAAACACTCTTTTCCAACAACACAAGAGGCGACTCTACACATGGACATCACCAGATGGTCAATACCGAAACCAGATAGATTATGTGCTTTGCAGCCAAAGATGGAGAAGCTCTATACAATCAGTAAAAACAAGACCTGGAGCTGACTGTGGCTCAGATCATGAGCTTCTTATTGCAAAATTCAGACTTAAACTGAAGAATGTAGGGAACACCACTAGACCAGTCAGATATGACCTAAACCATATCCCTTATGAGTATACAGTGCAGGTGAAGAATAGATTTAGGGCATTAGACCTGGTAGACAGAGTGCCTGAAGAACTATGGACGGAAGTTCGTAACATTGTACAGGAGGCAGCAACGAAAACCATCCCAAAGAAAAAGAAATGCAAGAAGGCAAAGTGGCTGTCAGATGAGGCTTTACAAATAGCTGTGGAAAGAAGGAATGCGAAAAGCAAAGGTGAAAGGGAAAGATATAAACAACTGAATGCAGAGTTCCAGAGAATAGCAAGGAGAGATAAGAAGGCCTTCTTAAATGAACAATGCAAGGAAATCGAGGAAAACAACAGAATGGGGAGGACGAGAGATCTCTTCAAGAAAATTGGAGATATCAAGGGAACGTTTTGTGCAAAGATGGGCATGATAAAGGACAAAAAAGGCAAAGACCTAACAGAAGCAGAAGAGATTAAGAAGAGATGGCAAGAATACACAGAAGAACTATACAAGAAAGATCTGAATGTTCCTGATGACCACGCTGGTGTGGTCACTGACCCAGAGCCGGACATCCTAGAGAGTGAAGTCAAGTGGGCCTTAGGTAGCATTACTAACAACAAAGCTAGTGGAGCTGATAATATCCCAGCTGAGCTACTTAAAATCCTAAATGATGATGCTGTGAAAGTGCTGCACTCAATATGCCAACAAATTTGGAAAACTCAGCAGTGGCCAAAGGATTGGAAAAGGTCAGTTTACGTTCCAATTCCAAAGAAGGGCAGTGCCAAAGAGTGTTCAAACTACCGCACCATTGCACTCACTTCACATGCTAGCAAGGTTATGCTCAAAATTCTACAAGCTAGGCTTCAACAGTACGTGGACCGAGAACTACCGGACGTACAAGCTGGGTTTCGAAGAGGCAGAGGAACTAGAGATCAAATTGCCAACATGCGCTGGATCATGGAGAAAGCCCGAGAGTTCCAAAAAAACACCTACTTCTGCTTCATTGACTACGCAAAAGCCTTTGATTGTGTGGATCACAACAAACTGTGGCAAATTCTTAAAGAGATGGGGGTACCAGACCACCTTACCTGTCTCCTGAGAAACCTGTATGCGGGTCAAGAAGCAACAGTTCGAACCGGCCATGGAACAACCGATTGGTTCAAAATTGGGAAGGGAGTACGGCAAGGCTGTATATTGTCACCCTGCTTATTTAACTTATATGCAGAGTACATTATGAGAAATGCAGGGCTGAATGAATCGCAAGCCGGAATCAAGATTGCCGGGAGAAAGATCAACAACCTCAGATATGCAGACGATACCACCCTAATGGCAGAAAGTGAAGAAGAACTAAAGAGCCTCTTGCTGAGGGTGAAAGAGGAGAGTGCAAAAGTTGGCTTGAAACTCAACATTAATAAAACTAAGATCATGGCATCGGGTCCCATCAATTCCTGGCAAATAGAAGGGGCAGAAATGGAAGCAGTAACAGATTTTACTTTTCTGGGCTCCAAGATCACTGCAGACGGAGACAGCAGCCAGGGAGATGGTGTTCCCAGTAGCAATGTATGGTTGCGAGAGTTGGACCATAAGGAAGGCTGAGCGCCGAAGAATAGATGCTTTTGAACTGTGGTGCTGGAGAAGACTCCTGAGAGTCCCTTGGACTGCTAGGAGATCAAATCAGTCAATCCTAAATGAAATCAACCCTGACTGTTCCCTGGAAGGACAGGTACTAAGGCTGAAACTCAAATATTTTGGCCACCTAATGCGAAGAGAGGACTCTCTGGAGAAGACTCTGATGCTGGGAAAGATTGAAGGCAAAAGGAGAAGGGGAAGGCAAAGGATGAGATGGTTAGACAGCATCACCGATGCAACGAACATGAAAATGAGCGAACTCAGGAAGATAGTGGAGGACAGGAAGGCCTGGCGGGATGTGGTTCATGGGATCACGAAGGGTCGGACACGACTTAACGACTGAACAACAACAATGTTAGAAATGGGACTGAGGCTGGTTTGAATTTTCAAATTTCCATCTTAATACACCTCAGCAAGGTTGCAGCACAGGTCAATCTAAACTACCTCTTTGGATATCCTCTCAACCCAAACCTAATACTGTACTACTCAGTTGCACATGGAAGCTTTGTGATCTCTTGACTTGCATGCAGATGCATTGTGTTTCTAGATGGTTTAAATGAAAGTAAATTTGTTTACATTTTTTCACATGAAATAATAAAACCTGAGTTAGGAAGAAAAGGAACTCTGGTCTTTGCCTTTTGTGGGGTTGGGGAGGGAAAGGGAGGAATGAGGTGCTGCTACCCAATCACAGGTACACAAAACCACTGCGTTTCCCTATTGCTTTCTGTGGTCTTAAGCAAAGGATGGCATGAGTTCCTCTGATCCTTCCCCAACTCTTTGAAGCAGATGCACACCAGCAAGTAGACAGTTCAATGACTGTTGAGCATGATTTGCATAAAAAGCAAACAATTTGCATAATAAGCTAATCAGGGTACAAGGATATGGAGAACTGAAATATGGCAACCCCTCTACTTGGGCTGCACTACTGGACTGGGGGGTAAGATCCTGTAGAGATGTCGTTAGGGGGGCGGGGGGGCCACCTCACCCAGGCGCCACGGCGCCTGGGCGCCTGGGGGATGTGCACTTACCCGCCGGCGGTGGTGAAAATGACGGTGGCGGCAGCGAAAATGGCGGTAGCGAAAATGTGCCCCACCCAGGCCATATGCACTCTAAATTGGGCGAAAAAGCACCCCAGGGGTGGGTGGGTGTTTTTCACGCCAAAAAACCTGGAAGCAACCCAATCGGGATGAAGGGGGCGTGGCTTGGGCAATCATGTTGGGGGTGTCACGTGACCGCCCCCCCCCCCTGAGGGCAGTCTGGCTATGCTACTGAGATCCTGTCTCTGCAATCACCAAGTGTGGGAAATGATGACTAATGTTTGCTGCTACCAATTGATGCCTGCGGTCATGGACGTTTTGTAACAAAATGCACAAAGTAGCCTTGCTGGATCTCATTAGGGTTCATTAAGGTGTTTTGTTCTGAACAGATGGCATTTAGATGCCACAGGAAGCTCACAAGCAGGGCTTGCTGGTCATCATAGTTATGTCAACAGTTTATGGGGGAACGACTTTTGAACACAAAGAGTGCCCTTGGACACAACAAAACCACCCTAGAGATCTTTTATCAGGCATGCCCTTCCTTCTGTTTCTAAGAATTAGAGGAGGTGTGCCCCACATCTTGCCTTGAGTTGTTAAGCAGGCCTGTTTTTAATTGCCCAGATTGTGTTTTTGCCTGATAGTTATTTTAAGTTGCGCTTCTGAAGTAGGAAGTAAACGAATACATGCGTTATGAATTGAGGCAGAGTGGTGCCTGTAATTGCTAGCGGTGCTTGCTGGAAGATGTAGAGCCCTGTACAGATGGCCAAAGCACTAGCTCTCCCACCCCCAGAGTAGCCTTGTCACCTCTCTCACCCATCCTAAGGCATAGTCAGGAGAATTTTGCACACATCAACTGCCAACGTGTAGACAATCTGTTAGGAAGTGGAGAAAGAAGAACTGCCTGCGGAGCCTTGTGCAAGAATACAGAGCAGGCGCAGCTGTCTACATTTTAATTTTGTAAATAGATTTTTTGAAACGCAAACCTCCAGTTACCTGACAGAACATGCAAATGTGCAGTGACCAGTATTTGCTCCATTGATACCAACCCAAAACTTTACCACAGTGGGGTGACTGTGACGTCCCTGGTATTACTACAATAAGACTGCTGTATTGATTACTCTCATTCTGGTGCCGCACAGACCAGAGATCACAAGTCATTTGTTTATGATGATTTTCGTGAAACTGCTATGAGGAGGAAACAGGATGTTGTGTCAAATTTAAATGACCAAAGGTCACCTCAGGATACATAGCAAGGGTGGGGGCCCTGGTGGAAGTATTCTCAAGTTTTTAATAATAGTTTTAATATTCTTTGAGATGATACACTTTTTCCGTTTTTGAAAAAGTATGCATTCCATTTCCTTCTCCTCTGTGGGAACTGTAACCCTAAATGCTTCTACAAACATGATTTGAGAAGCCCTCCTAAACCTTCAGAATTGTTTGTCCTCCATGTTTTAAAAAGATGAGACTGATCTGAACAACACCAACCACTAGCCCCACCTGCCATTTGAGTAAAAACAAGGCTGCATGCACACCACCCATCCCCATCTAGTGCACGAGGAGGAGGTGTGGTCTGGTGGTTGAGCTGCCGCCTGTCTGAAGAAAGCTAAGATGAGACCAGCTCGGTTGTGCCCTGGATGAGAGACAATAGGAAGTTGTCAACAAGCTGAGATAACCTGTGTTAACCCTCTGTGAGAGAGAGGAGTCGCTGTTGAGCAAGCTCGGAAGACATGTGCTGTGCAGCCAGAGAGCTAACCATACCATTGAAGGGAAACATCTGGAAAATGAAAAGAGTTAATATGCAAATAATAGAACATTAATGTAAAAACCCCTACAGGGGTTTAGAAAAAAACTCTCTATGTAAACCGCCTTGAATAAAAAGACTGAGAAATCTGAGGACAAGAAAGGTGGTATATAATCATTAATTATTAATTATTAATTATTATTCTGCTCCACATACTCAGGGGGGGTTGGACATTCCATCCCCACAGGAGGGATGTGCTGGGGGCAGGGAAGATGTGTGTGCCCTCACTTTTAATCATGCGGTAGGTCAACTACTCAGATGTGTCATCTGAAGTGACTCAGAGCCAATAGCTACAGGGCAGTTCTTAGTCACCTAAACTGGAGTCGAGTGTTTCCAAAATGTTGCTTTTCTTGTTTTTAAAAAAAATGTATATAAGAAAGCAGTTAGAAGCAGGATCCCAGTCGTAACAGTAAGGCGGGGTGGGGGCTGTTGCCTTTGGACCTGCTTCTTGCAGGCACCCGAATGATTGGCCATTGTGGAAGACAGGATGCTGGACTAGACAGGCCTTTGGCAGAGTTGTCTCCAGGCTGGGCGGGGAGCCCACCGCCCCCAGGCGACATGCGAGGTGGGGCCAAAGCCACCGCATCGGCAGCAATTTGGTGGTGACGGCAAGTTTTTTGCGCTGCTTGCACCGCTCTGGGAAGCCTCCAAAGTGGCACGAACACCGCTTTGGAGGCTTGAGGCCCCTGCCTGCCCGCCCACCCCTGGTACCTTTTTCAAAGTCAATGACATCACCGGGGGCGGTGGGGCGAGTGACGTCACTTCCGGAAGTAACGTCATGGCCATGGGGGTTGTCACGGGTGTGTGTGAGCCCCCCTCCTGCTGGGCCTAGTTATGTTTCTGGCCTTTGGCCTGATCCAGCAGGGCTCTACTTATGTCTGAAGACACATGCCTTTGTAATTCTGGAAGATGAGATGCCAATATGCCCAGGGAGGTGCGAGGGGCGGCGGCCAGAAATAGGGCCTTCTCAGTAGTGGCACCAACCCTATGGAATTCCTTCCCTCTTGACTTACATACTGCTCCCTCCCTGGAGACCTTCCGGCAAGGCCAGAAAACTTTCCTGTTTAAGGAAGCCTTCTGAGTCCTTGCCTTTTTTAACATCCTGCTGGTACAGGTGGAGTGCTGCTGTTTTTTATGCTCTTGTTTTAATTGTAATTTGATCTGTTTTTATTAATTTTAGATGATTTTTTTAAAATGTGATTATTTTTTGTATTGTATTGTACTCCTTTCCCATGTTGTAAGCCGCCTTGGGTCCCTTCGGGGAGAAAGGCGGGGTAAAAATACTGTAAATAAATAAATAAATATGAGAAGACTCAGCTACGGAGGTCTTATGACCTTGGCCTCTTATTTGCATCCGACTGTTGCAGTATTAGAGAGACAGACATGTGCCTTCAGCTATATTCAAGCACATTTCCTAGGTCATTTTCAGAACACAAGCAGGGAAATGTAACTTTGGAAGGAAGCAGCCCCTTCCTAAGGGGAAACCGGAACCCTGAGCTGCTATGTATGGTTTGTCTTTAGAAAGTTTTTTCAGTTTGCATCTTCCTTGTGCTGGTCAGATATCAGATAATGAACTAGTCACAAGACTGCTCCCATCCTCCCTTCTCTGCACTGAGTATTTTTTTTTCTAAACTTCCTCTAAAGATTTTCTAGCAACCAGCTACCCCAGTCACCAGTTGATCATGTGTGATTTTCTTAAAACACTCGCATTAAAAAACAAGCAACCACACTCTTGACCACAAGAGTGATACAGCGATCTCTATCTCAGAGCCTTTCCAATACTAGATCATATACTGTCTTTTGTTTACACAAGAAAATAGTTATGCACAGCATTCAGCTGTCTTTCCTTGAGGAAGTGCTTCTCTTGTGAGGATTTTTCCAGCACTTAAACCACAATATTGCATAACTGGAAAATGCAGCTCTGCAGCCAGCAAGGAGTTTTGTGGCACCTGAAAGACGAACATATTTATTGTCACAGACGTTTTGTGGTACAATGAGTTTACATCTTTAAGTAGGCTTACCAGAGTTTGAAGTTTCCTAACCGGGACAACCCCCCCCCCAACAATTAATTAATTAATTAATTAAAAACCAAATAATCTTTTTTTAGGCGCAAAGCACCCTTTTGCCGTGCGAAGGGCACCCCCAAAATTTATTTATTTATTTATTTGTCACCTAAAATTAATTAATTAAATAGGTTTACTTGTCCCTCTTTGTGTCCTTCCTCCGCCACTGCCACCGCCCATTGCCGCCACATTGCCCGCCTCGCCGTGCCTTGCCCGCCATGCCCGTGCCTTGCCGCAGCTGCTGCCTTACCCGCCTTGCCCGTGCCTTGCCGCCGCTGCCTCGCCCGCCTTGCCCATGCCTGCCCGTGCATTGCCGCCTCGCCCGTGCCTGCCCGTGCCTTGCCGTAGCCGCCTCGCCCGCTTTGCCCGTGCCTGCCCATGCCTTGCCTTGCCCGTGCCTTGCCGCCACCTCGCCTGCCTTGCCCGTGCCTTGCCTTAACTTGCCTTGCCACCGCCGTGTCCCCGCAACCTCCTCCTCCATTTTAAAAATGATTAAGCTTACCTTTTTCCCGGGCGTCATCACCTTGGCTCTCAAAATCTCATGAGATCCAAAATGTTGGTGCCAAAATCTCATGCCCTCACGAGATTTGGGCGCTGACATCTTGGATTTCGCGAGATTTTGCGAGCCAAGATGCTGGCACCCGGAAAAAGGTAAGTCTAATCATTTTTAAAATGGCGGCGGCAGAGGCTTCCAACCGGCCTGGAAAACGTTCCGGGACCGTTTCAGGACCTGAGCCCGGATTCCGGGACGCTCCCAGAAATTCCGGGACGGATGGCAAGCCTATCTTTAAGGTGCCGCAAGACTCTCTGCCAGTTTTGCTGCAACAGACTAACACAGCTCGTCCCCTACACTGCTGCTTGAGTGCTGGGTGCAACTGCAAAGGTCACAAGCGCTGTTTCACCCCATCACCTGTCCTAAGAACAGGCTCTGGCATTGTTGGCCTGATCCTAACCAACTTCCCGTGCAGTGATGCAGCGGCGCTGAAACAACTTCCGCTGCAGCTCGCAGGGAAGTTTTGGCTTCTGGAGGTCTCCTTGGAGTAAGGGGACATTTGTCCCCTTGCCCTGGGGTAAGCCCCAGCAGCCGCTATATAGGTCAACCTGGACCTGTGCCAGTTCATTCACTGGCGCATGTCCACATTGACCTGGGAAGGTGGATCAGGCCCGGGAAGGGGGTCAGGATTTGGTGTGCACAGCCACCACAGATCCTGTTCCACCCTCGGCATGATTTGCCCTGCCTCGTTCTGCCCACCCCTCCCCCATTCCACCCATCCCACCCCGTTCAACCCCCTTCCTACCTCTCGCCAACCCTCTGAGCTGTCTTACCTCCTACGGCAAGTTTCCATAGAACGCCGGCACACGCGGGGAGGCTCCGGCCTTCCCGCTGACACTCCAGCAGCACGCGCTGCCAGATTGCACTTTACTCCTGCTTTACAGCAACCAGCGCTGGCGGAACCTGCATTCCGCTGGCACAGCAGCTATTGGGCTGTGTGTTGCGAGATGAGGATGCGAGGAACTAAACATGGGACTTTATGTGTAATATTCACACCCTTGTCTGTAGAGAGCACTGGGAGTTGTAGCTACAGGTATTGGGTACTGTATGTCTACCTGTCAACTACCAGGCACTGACCAGACGTAGACCTGGTCAGCTTCAGCAAGGTAGCTGCATCATGTGCCCTCAGACCATTCACTCCTGGGGCCTTGGTAGCTGATCACCAAGGTAGGTCCTGGAGCATGGCCTGAAGGCACATGATGCAGCTACCTTGCTGAAGCTGACCAGGTCTACGTCTGGTCAGTGCCTGGTAGTTGACCACCTGGAATCTAGTATAGACCATGAGTTGCATGATGGAAGAAAGGCAGCATATAAATATAATAAATAAATAGATGTCACCTCTCACATTAGCCAACCATGCAAGGAAGGCATCAATCAAGGCCTGGCCAAATGATTCCCTGCCATGACATCACCCAACCCAGTGCACAACACCTTCCACACATACACCTGGGAAGTCGGAAGGAAGTCACCTGAGGGCAGGTCACTATGGTGTAGTTGTGGGTAGACATACAGTACCCAATACCTGTAGCCACAACTCCCAGTGCTCTCTACAGACAAGGGTGTGAATCCCCTGCCAGCCCAAAGAGAAATAGCCTGCAACCAAACAAATGTTAACTAGACCTGGCATTCCCAACCTGTGGGGGTACGCAGACTGCAGGCCGGGGGTATGCGAGGTGTTGCCCGTTATCAGCTGCTGCAATCAGCAGCTGATAACGGACAGCTGTTAATGGGGTTTTTCCGGGTTGCGGTGCGGGCGGGAAAAAAAGACTACAGCCCTGCAGATGTCCCCGGTAGCTCCTCCTTCCTGTTTTCCTGTGCGCGGTGGTACGCAGGAGCAGCCAGTCCGGGGGTATGCGGGGAAATGGAGGCCTGTGTAGGCGGTACGTGGGCCTCCAAAGTTTGGGAACACCTGAACTAGACAGTAAACAGCCAGAGAAAGGAGCGCCACTCAAGTCTAATATGCAGAGGCGTAACTGCCTCCATTGGCGCCTGGTGCAAGGGGGTTGGCGCCCCTATAAGGAAATATCACCATGGCCGACAGGCCGTGGCACGCTCCGGAGGGAGGGCGGCGCGCTCCGGGAGGGGGCAACCCGGCGGGACCCTGCACCGGGCACCCCCCCCTCAATCGGGAGAGCCGGCTCGGGGACGTCTTCCCCAGCTGGCTGCCCGGGGCCTTAGAAGGCCCGCTGCGAGAACGGTATTTATACCGTTCTTTTTGCACATGCTCAGACTGTTACTGAGGGAAAAGGGCTGTCCGGCTCTCCCGATTGAGGGGACAGGCCCAAGTCGGACTCGAGTCTCTGAGTCGGACTCGAGTCGGACTCGAGTCTCCGAGTCAGACTCGGACTCGAGTTGGACTCGGACTCGAGTCTCCGAGTCGGACTGGACTCGGACTCGAGTCTCCGAGTCCGACTCGGAGACTCGAGTCCGAGTCCGACTCGCGGGCGCCCTTCGGGAGATGGCACCCGGAGCCAGTGCTCCACTTGCTCCGCCCTAGTTTCGCCTCTGCTAATACGCAGCCACTTCCATAGCTCATTGGGTTGAAGAACCCCTGAGCTCCTGAGCAGAAGGGTTCCACTATGGGAATAGTGCTGCTGCCACTCACACAGAAGAGCTTGTGCCATATGGCTGAGGTGGTGGTGCCTGAATGCAGGGAACGAGTGTTTTGCAAGGGAGGGAGCCACGTGCTGAAGGAAGAGTTGCAGCCACAACAGGAAGCGCCTGGGGAGCCGCCCGGTAGCTTGGTGGAAAAGAACGCTGCAATGGGAAGTGGGAGGGGTGGGTTTGTGTTGCGGAATGGGGAGCTAATAAAATGATCACTGCACAGTAAAGCTTACTGGTTAGCTCTACCGCTAGTAACAATGATGATAAACTCAGAAAGGGCAGGAAGAAAGCCAGCCCAGAACCCAAACATCTTACTTTACAGAGAAACTCCTTGTTCACATGACTGCAGGTTCATGATGTGGATCCAGATTTTCCGTGTGACATCTGAATTAGGCCAGTGTTGAAGGAGGATGGACATGTAAATCAATATACTGTATATGTTGGTGCAATGCTTTTCAGTTGCCTGCTAAATAAATAGCCATTAAATAAACATTTCTAATTCAACTTGCTCCAGTGACTTAACCAGCAATGTCTTCATTCTTCAACAACATGTCCTTATGAAACCAGCAGCCCTTAGTGACCGCCATCCAGCAACATGGTGGTAAATAGTAACCCATTATTGACTTGTGGTTGCTGTTTATCACATTGCTCAAATGTCATTTGGAAGAAGAGGGCTGGAATTCTTTGTGCAAGTCTGCCACCTTGCAAAAGCAAACAACATTCTTTGGACTTCTGAACATTATTTTCAAACACAGAGTTTGACTTCTTTAGTGTAATGTGGAACAAGTAAGAGCTGATAACAAAAACAGGCCCTACAGTCCTCGCAGGACTGTACCACCTCTGGACATGTTTGAATTAGAACATGAGTGTATTGCCTTGCTGGATCAGACCAAGCATTTTCAACAGCAATGTTAAAATTGCTCTGTATACGCAAAGCTTGGATAGGGACACAACTTCTAGCCTAGCCTTCCAGGTGCATTTGCACGTACAGGACACTTTTGATGTGGTGGTGCCTTCGAATAAACTATCCTTCCTGCTCTGCATATCTGATCTGGTACAGACTGTATCATGTGCCCTGCTGGGTATTTGAATCAGCTCTGATTCAAGTTAGAGCTTGATTCTCAATCTCAACAACTGGTAATGCCAGCACAATGGGAGAGAGGGGAATTATGTTGCAGGAGCGAAACTCGTACTTCCGCCTGATGTACTAATAGGAAAATCGCTTGCCTTCTCCATGGTCTAAGGGTGTGGGGTAAGAAAGGAGCATTCTCCTAGAGAGCCCTTGCAAGATGCCCCCTCTCTCGCAGTCTTCAAATTCCTTCTCAAAACCCACCATTCCTGTGAAACCTTTGGCACAACCCCTTCATCCCCATGCTCTGCTGTAACTCAACCTTAAATATGTGTGGCTGAAATAATTGCATATTCTTTCCCTGACTGCCTCTCCCTCTCTTCACTTCCTCTGATGTCAATTTTTAGACTGCAAAGTCTTTGGGGCAGAGACCTGTCCTATTGCTATACTCTGTAGTGCCCCTGTGCACACTGCTGCTGTTGCTATAGAAAAAAAATAAAAATGGCCAGACAGATGTCTCTGGGAGACTCCCTGGTAATCAGAGGTGGGGTCCTGAGCTGATAGACTCTTCCCCATGACCTAGGACTCTTCCCTACCACCTAACTCACATTTCTTATAGTGAGCAGCATCAAGGATGTGGCGTTTACTTTCCCCAGACTGTGTCACATTCAGCCCATAGGGAAACAGTGAAACTCTGTTCAGCGCTCAGTGGAATTAAGATGTTATGATGCTGCTTTATGATACGGTTCAGTGCGCCTTCTCCCAACAGGTGTTTAACACAGCTGGTCTATTCTCCAGCCGAGACAAAACAACACTGGCTGTTGGGGTGAACTTTGGGGCAACTATGCCTGGCACTTAATATCACTCCAGGGTGTGCCGGCAACTTGATCCTTAGAGCCTGCTGCCCACTGACACATGTGGAGCATGCTGGTTTATGTGTCATTTAAGCTACTTGTGCTCCCGTCTTACGATCCTGGGCTACGGAATTAAAAAACAAAAAGAAAGGAAGCCTGTTGTTTGGCATCTTGAGCGCAAGAGTGATGGCAGCGATTACAGACATACCCTTGTGACCTGTGCCCCTCAAACTCCAAGGGCAGCAAGAAAGGATTCCAGCAGCAGTAGCCTCATATTTTGCATTCCAAAGAGATTCAGAAAAGTGCGGCAATGATGGGCATCAACTGCACATCCTTGTGGCTCTTGCAACATCTGTCTTATCCTGACTGGAATTCAAAATTTGATTATGGGTCAAGTAGCAGAGAGTACAGTGACAGCTTCCAGGTCAACAGCAACGGGAGGACCGATAACGACACTTTCTAAGTGCTGCCTCCATCCAGATGGTACCTCCAAGGAACTGAGGGACATCATTGCTTCACCTTCCCTAGCAAGAAAGAGTGGGCTGTAGTCCACTTACATTTTTTTATTCCTAGTTTTATATCATGCCTTTCTTCTGTCATAGGACTTCAGGCAGCATACATGGTGTCTCTAAGCGATCACTGACCAGACCTTGTCCAGTTTTGCTTCAGGAAGGTGGCACAACTCTGTGCCTTTGGACCATGTCCTGGGACCAGAGGAATATTTCTCTAAGGCAGGGGTGGCCAACATTCCACCATTAGGGCCTCTGCGTTCTTAAGAGTTGTGCAGAAGACAGAATCTTGGCAGCTGCAGTTGCTGATGGTGCTGCTAAAGCACCTGCAGCTGCTGAAATGCACCTCACCTATGCAACCATTAAAGGTCCAGGAGCGTTCATGTTGAAAGGTTAGCCACCCCTGCTCTAAGGCAACAATTCTCAAGCTGTGTTCCAGAGTTGCTCAGGTTTGCCTTGAAAAACTAAGCAGCTGTGTTGTTGGACGCCTCCATTGAACTCAATTTTATTTTTCATATCATATTTCCTAGGGCATAACAGAAGTGCAGGATACAAAACCCAAATGAGTAATACCTACATGCCCAATCTTAACAGGCCTCCGTGCCATTGGAACTGATGTTCCAGCAGTGCACACTCTGGCCAGCAGAATGCTTTTCTTCAACATCATTAACCAATACAGTTACTTTTATTTCAGAAATCTAATGTGCAGAACAAAGTTTATGCTGTTGTGTCCCCAAAACACACTTCGGCCTCAGTCTTTTCCTGCCGTTGCATCGCCGGAATGCCTGTTCCGGCAACGCAGTGCACTTTACAGCCATCACAAAGCACAACGCGCTATAGAGTATGGCCTGGCCGCTGTGGCAAATGGTGAGCAGTGGTGCCTGGGCAGCAGCAGCCACTGGGGAAGCCCCAGTGCCGGTAAGTTGGAATGGGGGTGGGGGTGGGTGGGGGTGTAGTGATGGGGGTCCAGGGGTGGGCCCAAATAACATAATAAAGCCTAAAAGAACCAACGATTTGCTCAGGCCTCTGAGCCAAAGTAGAAAAGAAAAAAAGGGAAGTACAGCTTACGCTTGCTAAGTTACACCCCCAGCAGAGAAATTACACATATCGGTACCTAGCGCGCTTGGGCAGAAACCGCAAGAGGTACAGATGGTCACTAGGAACATCACCCACAGGAAAAGGAGGGTGGAGGGTTCAAGGCCAAATAAGGCATGATTGCTTGCCACATATTGCAGAATTATTTGCAACACTCAATACATCTCTATGGAGTTTCAGGTGGAAAGTCCCTAACTGTTGTAACCCACATAAAAGCCACAAGAACAAGGGGAGTGGGTGACAGAGGGAGTGACTTGTGGGAGGAGGAAACAAATTGTGAGGAATGGGAGATGTTTGTACAAGACTATAACTACTGCTGTTTTCCTGTATTGCTTTATGCCTTTCCCCTTAAGGGCAAGTGCATCCTATGTGCATAGTATCTTTAATAAAATCTTCAGTTTGGTCAATTATGGTCTCGGTTGTTGAACCCAGGTCACGGACCTCAACCGCCACCCTTTTGGGGGTGTGTGCACAACAGGTGGAATGAGGCAGGGAGAGGGAAGAACAGGATAGGGACTGGGGTAGGGATGGGGTTGTGCTAAGGGCAAGAAGGGGGTGGTTATCAGCAGCAGTGGCGCCACTGATATCCTATCCCCCTTCTCTGCCTTGATCCTCTTACCTGAGTCCACTCGGATTTGTGCCAGCAATCGCTGGTGCAGGTCTGAGTAGACCCATTGGGACAGTGAGGCTTGACTTGGAGCAAGGGAACAAATGTTCCCTGACCTTGACGATGTCTCCGGGACTCAAAACTCCCCCTGTGGGATACAGCGCTTGCCCTGTTGCCGTGGCTGCATCCGGCACCAGGGACGTTACGTTGAACTGGGCTGACCGTCTTTCTGTGCCCTCCCTTCCTATTTTGGGGGGGGGACTGCCATTGGTCTAGGAAACGTGATAAAAAAACCAAACAATATTACATGATTATTGCTCATGCTATTTCTATGTTACTGTGTTCTGTATGTGTTTTAAAAATCAGAATAGGTTTGGGGAACATTTTTACTGCCTTTTGCAAAATGTTTGGCAAATTGTATTAGACAGGTTTCCCCTGTTGTTTTCCTGCTACAAGTGTCAAAACAATAAGGGTCACAAAGCAAGACTGATGTTAGTTTGGCACCTACATTCTCAAAACAAAGTACTGTAATGTCTGTTGTTGTTCAGTCGTTAAGTCGTGTCCGACCCTTCGTGATCCCATGAACCACATCCCGCCAGGCCTTCCTGTCCTCCACTATCTTCCTGAGTTCGCTCATGTTCGCTGAGTTCGTTTCATGTTCGTTGCATCGGTGATGCTGTCTAACCATCTCATCCTTTGCCTTCCCCTTCTCCTTTTGCCTTCAATCTTTAATTACTGTAATCTGTAATTAATTACTTTAATCTGTAATGTCTACATTTGTTTAATTACATGAGAGGGCTGCACAGTACTTAGTTTGCACACCTGATCGCGTGACATTGCTCATGTATCGCTCACAGCTGAACAATTTGGGTTCTTGAGCTACACAAGGAGACAACCCACAAATGTTGAACAAGAGTGACACTTAGTGGCCAACATAAGAAGAGCCCTGCTGGATCAGGCCAAAGGCCCATCTAGTCCAGCTTCCTGTAAATACAAGCTTACCATGTGGAATTCCTGTTTTGTTACCTTGGGGTTTTCTTCGTATTTTGCTTCCATTACTGCTTTTTTTTCCCCTTCAGAGCAGCTTCAGGACAGCATTGGAGTCCACTGCATTTTACCCACAGGTACCTGCTTCCCCTGACGATTTGTTTTTTCTTATGAAAAGCAGGTCTGGAGGCTTCAAAGAGTGCCAGGGAGGTGCCTAATCTTTCTGCTCCTCCTGCCATTTCATTCATTCATCCATTCAAACTTACATCCCACTGTTCTTCTCTAAACAAGAACTCAGAGTGTCTGGTTATGGAATATATTGACTAGTATACTTTAAGAGCCAGGATGGTGTGGTGCCCTGATGGCAAACCTATGACACGCGTGCCACTGGTGACACGCGAGGTCATTTTGGGTGACACGCCAGTGTTTCCCCCAGGGCCCCAACACACCTTACATTTTCACAAAAGTTTTACAGGCTTGTCTTGAACATTTAGGGCAGGGATTTTGGCAGACCTCTTTTATTAAAGCTCAGCAACAAAAAAGTCACTAATTGATGTTAAATAAAATGCAATGTGTTCTATAGTTGTTTTCAGTTCAGTTCAATTCAAAGTTACTATTAAAAGTTGCAATAGTCAAAGTATTATTAAAAGTTGGGAGGGGGCACACACCAGCAGGGTCAAGTTAGGCATTTTCAAAAAAAATTGACACACCAAGCCTAAATGGCTTGCCATCACTGCTGTAGTGATTCTGGGGTTGGACTTAGACCGGCAAGATCCAGGTTCAAATCCCTGCTCAGCCATGAAGCTTCCTGGGTGACCTTGGGCCAGTCACTATCTCTCAGTCACTATCACAGGGTTGTTGTGAGGATAAAAGCAGAGAAGGAACCATGTACACCACCCTGAGCTCCTTGGAGGAAGGGTGGTATAAAAATGAGAAAAATAAAATAAATCTTCACACAGAGAAAATCTGGTTTTGCTCCCTCTGGTGGTGGCTGTTTTTATGCGTTCCAGAAGAATTTCCCATTAACAGCACTGTGAAAACAAAACAAACTTTAAACAATGAAATATTCTCATAATAGTGAATCATCCGCACTCTCCTTCCTTGTGATCCTGGTCACCTGGTGTATTTCTGGCCAGACCACACTGGGGAACTAATGAACTTTTCCCAAGGAACAATAAAAGGTAGCAAGTGATTTTCCATCTATCCTTTCCGCCAGTGGCATAGCTAAACCAGGGTGGTGGCAAGTAGTTCTACAAGACTCTGCAACAGCAACGCGCGGGACACTCCCCCGTCGCCACCAGAATGGCTCCAACAGTGAGGGGGAGGGGCCGTCTGGTTCTGGTGTGTAACAGATTCTTGCAGAACTACTTGTTGTCACCGCCAGCCCCCTGCCCAGGTCTAGCTACACCACTGGCTGTTGAGCATGTACAGCTTTCTCTGCTGTTTGCCAAATCTACCAGGCCTTGATTGATTCCCCTCTAAAAGTCATACTCCTGGACAGACTGTCAGTAGCATTGCCACCTTTTTATGTCCCCTGCTCCTGTACTACATTTAACAGAAATAGGACCTGCAGGTGATGCTTTTCCAGGAAAGGATCTAAAGCAGGGGTTCTCAACCTTTTCCTGGCCATGTACCACCTCCGGCGCCACTCTCCTGCTGTGTACCACTGGAAGTGACTGGCGATGACATCATCGGCAGTTACTTCCCGGTTTTCAGGGTTTTGGAGTCCAGAAACCACAGGTAGGAGACTCTGGGCGGGTGGGAAGGTACTTCTCGGCATTCCCGAGAGGCTAGGCCAAAGGCAGGAGCCTCTCAGAAATGAAAATGCTCTGCCAAAAGCGCTGCATCAGAGCCAGGTTCTGGTGATCCGAGTACCACCAGCAGTCGGCCGAAGTACCACTGGTGGTACTAGTACCACTGGTTGAGAACCCCTGATCTAAAGTGATGGGGAAATGTCAGCTGCTAAATTTCTGCATATCAGGCTAGGGTTACCAACTAGTCAGGAAAAAAACCCTGCCCTGCTCTTGGGTCTGTATCTAAAAAGAGACAGAAGGGTTGGACTTCCTTTACCAGAAAGGAAGTGGCTTTGTTTGGCCACATGGCCTGTTCCCCTAGTCCTTGTCCTAGTCCTAAGAAGGAGATGCGCTATGGGGCGAGCCAGGCGTCAGCTCCTGCAGGTGTTTTAAAAGGAATGTTCTGTATCTTACTAAGGGAAATGTTGACCTTTTAAAAACATCTATAAAAATATGTCCAGTATAAGATTAGGGACGAGAGAAACATTTGTTCCAATCAGATTTTTTTTTTTATTTTTGATTTTTTACACAAGAGCTTGTATAAGTCTTTGGCATGTTTCTTTTGTAATCCTAGATAGAAGAATTTAGGACAAGGCATTTACTTTGTTTTAAAAGAAAATCTTGCTTTTGTGATGTCTTGATTTGGCTTCTACTACTACCTACTAAAAATATTTATATACTGCTCTTCAACAACAACAAAGGTTCTTTGACCCAGAGGGCTCACCACTGGCGTCGCTGGAGGTGGGGCGGAAAGCTAAGTTCTGCAGCTTTCCACCCCACCGTTACACTCCGGTACGAGGCGCCCCGCCCCCTTATCATAGGAACCCATCAGCGGAGAGAAAGCAACTCCTGCACGTTGCTTTCTCTCCACTGACAGGCTCCTACGACAAGGGGGTGGGGCGCCTCATACCGGAGAGTAACGGTGGGGCGGAAAGCTGCAGAACTTAGCTTTCCGCCCCACCTCCAGCGACGCCAGTGGGGCTCACAATCTAAAAAATAGATGCAAACAAGAAACTAGTAATGATCACAGGAAAGATGCTCTGCTGGGGTGAATAGGGACCATGGGGCTACTTGGATGATGATATGTGCAAGCTAAATAGCTGGTGCAGAACCGAAAAGACTCTTGTTGGGCTTTCAAGCCCGGGAGGGGGAATAGGATTTGGCATGTGCCAGCGCCGCCAATCCTAGCCCTCCCAGGCCTAATCCGCACCTGTGTTCGCCCTCCCCTCCCCTGTTCCACCCCCTCCCTGCCACTGTTCCACCCCCCCCAACCCCCTCTGCTGCCTGGCAGTAGCTTGCTGGCACCGTCAGGCGCTCCTACTGGATGTGGCTCCGGATGGTTCCACTTACTCTCAGGTCATTGCAAAGCGCTTTATTTTATTTAATTTATTTATTTTTCACATTTTTATACCGCCCTTCCTCCAAGGAGCTCAGAGTGGTGTACATATTTCCTCCCCTCCTTTTTGTCCTCACAACAACCCTGTGAGGTAGGTGGGGCTGAGAGATAGTGACTGGCCCAAGGTCACCCAGGAAGCTTCGTGGCTCAGCGGGGATTTGAACCTGGATCTTCCAGGTCTAAGTCCGACTCCCAAACCACTACACCATCCTGGCTTTTGTGACAGTCAGTTCTGGCTGATGGAGCTTTGGATTGCGCTGTAAGGTCAGATGTGATCAGCATAGGCGTAATAACACACATATTGAACATTAGAAACCATAGCCCGCAAAAAGACAGGGAAGCAGATGGCTTCCATCAAGAAGTCATACAGTAGGCTAGTGGTCTACCACATGTGCAAAAGCCATCTTGCTGTAATTTACAGGAAAGGCAGGGGAAGCATTTATGAAGACATAAAAATAAATAAATAAATTTGGTTATTTGGAAGACTTTGGATGGATTCCCACTTGGCCGTATACCATGTCAATTTTGTTGATATATTGAAAACAAGCATTCTCTCCTCCCCCCCCCCCCGTTTTTTTTACATGACTCATTCCATCACTGTTATTTGCTATTTTGTTATTGTGTTTGTCAATCATTATGGATATAGATTTAGATCCAAAGCAGCCTTCCATGAGCTGAAAACTTCTCCTCCTCCTTCTCACAGAAGGGATGTTTCTGAGAGGGACCAACTGGTGCTATGTGGACTGTGATCCTGTGTTGTTGTTTTTTGTAAATAATGTTCTGGAGGACCAAAATGGGGTGAAACTGGATGGGGCAGATAGGAGGGCTTTAAGACTTTGCCCCCACTGTGGTTCCTATCCTGATCAGAACTACAGTGGGGCAACTCCTGAAGCCCCCCTACGCTCTGCCACGATTTCACCTCATTTTGGCCCTTCCGACATTCTGCTCTTCATTCTGTAGCACAACTTGCGATATGTAGTGGCTCTGCGTGGTGAGAAATATTTCACTAGCACAAGAGTTCATGGAACAGCACCTATGGCGCAATCCACAGGAACGGTGGAACGGCGGAGTGAGCGTTCCGCTGTTCCAAGACGTCGCGAACGTGCCGTAAATCATGTTTGCGACGCCTCGGGAGTAAGGGAGGCCGGTTGCCCTCACTCCGTCACCGGAACACCCAGGCGGCCGCCGGAGGGGGTAAGTCCGGATCCGGCGGGGGTGGTTCAGCAGGCGAGGGAGGGGGCCATTGGCTTAGCCGGCCCAGGAGGGGGCGGGCTCCCACCATATCCCTGTCTTCCCCTGCTCCATCGACGGAGAGCCCCTGTGGCTGCTGAACCAGGTAAGTCAGGATCTGGCAGGCGGGGGGGGGGGGAATTCGCCGGGCGAGGGAAGGGGAACATTGGCCCAGCCAGCCCGGGAGGGGGTGGGGGATGGCCTCAGCCATATCCCGGTTCCCGCCGGGTGGCTGTGCCGTTATACGGTCTCCTCCTACTTCCGCCAGCGATTTCGCTGGTGGAAATCCAAGCAGGCCTATTGGTTGGGCCGGTCCCGGTTTACACCCGGGGAAGGGGACGAGTGTCCCCTTCCCTGAGTAGACCTCTGGCCCACTAGTCAAACGGCAGCCTGGGCTCAGGATCTGGTGGGTGACCCTGGGCTGCCGGCCAGATCCTTACACAGGATTGTGCTGCGAGTCATTTTCTCCTTCCTCTCCTTGTTCTTTGGATCTAGGCCATTGTTATGTTAAACTGTTGTGCTTTGGTAATTTTTTAAAACAAATGCAAGCTGAGATATCTATAACAAATAAATTACAATCTGTATTAGGAATTTGTCTTCCTGCTACTAACATTTATTGCAACACAATCAATGATGTCGCAACTTGGAACTTGGATTTCCCATCCTACCAACCAGATGTGGGGATGAACTGGCACACAGCTTGATGATGCCATTGCCATGCGTTGTGTTCTAGTAGAAGATGCTATGAGGAGGAGGGAGCAAAAGACATGGAGAGGTGCACAATTTTAAAGAGCCTAAAAATATGCAACTTTAATAAGGCAGTTTCCTTTCTGAGACTAATACTGTACCAGTAAATTCAGGGAGGATGATTTTCACAGGGGCACAGGGCAAAGGGTTAATCTCTTTAAGCCACGTTCCTGATCTTGACTCCCCCACCCCGCGATTGCTATTTATACAAGAAAAGGCAACACAACGGGAAATTACATGGTGAAGGTCACATTTCGTTTGGCTCTAAGAAGGCAAGTCTTCTGGTCTCTCTCCATATGCAAGTCCTTTAGATTTTATTAGCTCATCTATGAAGGTTAGCTTTGTTCAAAGGAATATTGCATTCATGTACATTCTGTGGATTAAATTGAACACATTCGTTGTGCTATGTTGCCTAGCCCTTTTCTTTTCTGTGCAACCAGCAAAATTTTTAGCAAACAGGTGGGAATCCACGGCTTGTGATTTTAATTTGGCTGTCTAATCTTCAAAGGTGATTAATGATCTTTGAACATGCAATCAAAAACGTAGGGTATGATCCAAAACAATTAAAGCACTCATAACTTCAACTAATTTTAAAATGATGATCAGCCATGGGCTCCAATGTCTCCCATTGAAATCTATACGACTTAAACATGCTTAATTCTGACTGGATCATGAATTAAATTAAATTAAAAAAGAAAGCTACTGATTTACAGCGCAATCCTGCCTAGGATCCGGCCAGCGGCCTATGGCCTATGGCCGCCGGCCGGATCCTGTGCACCGGCAGCCAGCGTGGCTGCCGGGCGGGAGGTCTACTTGGGGAAGGGGACACTTGTCCCCTTCCCCGAGTGTAACCGGAGCCAGGCCCTATTGGCCGCCTCAGATTTCCGCCAGCTATTTTGCTGGCGGAAGTAGAGGAGGCCATGTAAAGGCTCCAGCACCTGGTGAGGGACAGGATTCGGTCAAAGGCTGTCCCCCACCCCCTCCCGGGCTGCCGGGGCCAATGGCCACCCTCCCTGCTTCGGCGATCCCCCCCCCCGCCCGCCAGATCCTGTCTTACCTGGGTCCGGCAGCCGGCGGGAGCTCCATCGTTGGAGTGGGGAAGGCCGTCTTCTGCACCACCTTCCCTGCTCGACAGTAGTAGTCGTGAACGTGCTTTATGGCACGTTCGCAACTGCTTCCTGCACCGGAACGCTTATTAGTAAGCCTTTAGTAAGGATTGGGCTGTTATTCTTGCAGATAAAGACCATTTATTCTTTGCAGGTGAATGCCCCAGGTGACAGCCACGGTCTCTTTGCGAGGAGACAGCAGCAGTTTGCCCCCCCCTTGCCCCACTGTATCTACGCAAGTGCCCACATTGAACATTTGTAATGTGCATGTGAAACCTAGACAGTTTTTCTGTCTTTTCATGTCACGACGGTTGTGATAAGTCAGTTCATTTAAGAATAAATCAGCTTTACTCTTGCACCATCCTTTCTGAATAACCCTGCATATTTTTGAATGTTCTCTGAATTGAAGATATTTGATGACTAAGCACTGTTACACACTTTGAGGCTCCTTGTTTGCCCAAAAGAAGAATACAAATGTTAAAATAAAGAGCATGTCCAAGGGAATTAAACAGGTGGTGAGTTTGAATGGCTTCTTATCTTAGAGACCCATTTGATTCTCTTTAAAAGACCAGCAACCAAAGATAGTTCAGCAGCTAAATATTTGTCTCCAAGAGTGTTGGGTTACATAGAAACTCCCTGTAGTATTGTGGTTGTTTTTCCTGGGATATGATTCAGAAGACACCGGAAACAGCTGACACAATTCTCCACGCACCTCTCCCTCCCTGACCAGAGACCCTAATTAAAGCTCCACTTCAGATTTTTAAGTATTTCCCATGATATTCTGGGTGATGCCTGGTCTAGACAGACTGCACAAGGAAACTTGTCACCTTTAAACTTGCTACTTACAAGTTGGGGCAATTATCCATGAGTTACGGCCCAATCCTATGGGCCTTGTATGACAGCGGATCTTCCGATCCACTTTTGTAAAAGGCCCGGTGATGGCTCAAGCTAGCATCATGCCACTGTTGTATATGCAACGTCTCTACCGGTGCTGCTTACTCATTGAGTGCTGCAAATGTGCTTTACGGCACATTTGTGACACCCTAGACCGGCGGAGCGATCACTCCACCAGTCTAAATGTCAGAGGTGAAACTAGACTGGAGCAGAGGCAAGTAGTTCTGCAAGATTCCGTTACACCGGAGTCAGTGGCCCCTCCCCTTTGCTGTTGGAGCCATTCCGGCAGCGACTGGGGAGTGTCCTGCGTGTTGCCATTGCCGCCAGAATGGCTCCAACAGCAAGGGGTAGGGGCCGTTGACTCCAGTGTAACGGAGTCTTGCAGAACTACTTGCCTCCGCTCGAGTCTAGCTACACCACTGCTAAATGTAGACAGGATTGCACTGTAAATAGCAAAGGAGGGGGCGAGTAATCCAGTCCTCCATTGGCCACCAGCAATACTATTTTTGTAGATAGCAACTTACAACAGCTGGGAGGGAACCAATGCTATATACCTGTTTTTATATCAGATTGCGGTGTTCTGAAACTGGGGGATCTCCATGGTTTCAGAATGTCCAGAAGCACATTGGCAAGCCCTATCTCCCCGCCAATGCACTCTGTAGCCTCACCCCCACCCACAACGCTTATAATTAGTCTGAAGAATGTGCCTTTGCTGTCATTGGTAGTGTTTGTTTTAAATATAAGGATCATGCGCACACAAGGGAAAACAAGGACCAGTGTAAAACAAAGGCCAGTGGCTGGCCAGCATTTACACTCGAGTGTCCCCTTCCCCAAGTAGACCTCTGGCCCGGCAGCAGCCGGGCAACCGGTGCACAGGATCCGGCGGGTGGCCCTGGGCGACTGGACGGATCCTTACGTAGGATTGCGCTGCCCATCATGGTTCCAATGTGAAATCATTGTGTTTCCTAGCCTGAAGATCTGTGGCCTCTTCCCAGCAGTTCCTCGAATAGTCACGGTACTGGCTTGACCCTTTGCTCTCCAGGCAGGTACCCAGCACCAAGTATATGTGTTTAAATGTGTATCTCCTGCATGCCTTGAGTCAAGCAGAAATAAAAAGAAATAAAATGTTGACCATGTAAAAACACAGAGGGTGGATCGCTCCTGGAGTACAGTGCTTGTCTGTGCAGGCAAATGCTATAAGCATGGTGGGCAGGCTTATGGTGCGCTTTGGTAGCAGTGGTGGGGCTGCCATCGTGCTCCTGGGGGTTCTGAAACTGGAGATTCTCTGCAGTTTTAGAATATCCAGATAGACAGGGCTATTCTATGACATGTATGTCAGGATCATTTTTGTCTTCTTAAAATTGCATGCATTTTGATTTTGTTCATTATCTTTTGCATGCTCATAGAAAGGTGGGTTACAAATAAATACTGTATATGTCTTGTTTCTTATAGGATTTTTATCCCACCTTTCCTGCAAGGAGCTCAGAGTAGCATACTCCCCCCCTTCTATCCATACAAAACCCGGTGTGGTAGGTTGTGGAGAAATGCATGAGTGAAGACCCCTGTTCTTTTACTTCTTTGCAGTTCTCCGACTCCTTTGTTATACTGAGAGATGGTGACTGGCCCAGGACCACTCAGTGAGCTGCACCACTGGAGAGCTGAACCCCACCTCTCCCAGGAGCTACACCCAACTGGGCCCCGTGAAATAATGTACAGTAAATGAAACTAACTACAAAAGGGGGGCTCTGCAGATGCGCTCTAAAATACCGTATTGGTCTGAGTATAAGACTCACTTTTTTCTCCTAATTTAAGTTTTTAAACTAGGGGTGTGTCTTATAATCAGGCTGTTGCAATTTAATACCAGTGATTTAATTAATTTTTTTTAATAGCACCAAACTTTAAGGGTGCGTCTTATAATCAGGTGCGGCTTATACTCTGGACAATACAGTACTATACTAGTCTTACCATTCTCAAACAAAACCAAATATATGATGTTATGTGGGGAACCGGAAGATGGTGCTGTCTGAGTATTGGAATCTTCCTCATGCTTCTCTTATGAGGTCCAGCAATGTTCATTATTAACTTCAGCGCAAAGGCTCAGTGAATGAGAGCATTGGGCTGTTTCTGGAAAGCAAAATGTCCTGGAAACTCATCCCCCCTCCCCGCTATTTTTATTGCTTATACTAGAATGCATAAGATTAAAAAAACTGTGTTTGGTTGATTCATACCTTTTAAATTAAAGGTGCATTTGATATTAGTATTAATTTGTGTTTCAGTTTATCTCTGAGCGAATTCAGAGCGGAAATAGACAGTTAGTAATGGCATAGTGACATAGCTGAAAATTGGAAAAATACATGAGTGAAGAACCCTGTTCTTTTACCCTTTTGTTAAACAAAGACAAAGATTTCTTGATAACAAAACTGAAGGGCAGAGTTTGAACACTTATTTTGGGATCAATCTTTCCAAAATAAGGACCGTGGAACAGGGCAGATTTCAGGGCACAGCCTGGCCTCCGTTTGATGTGTCTTTGTCCGCCTGTGTACCTGGACTCCTGTGAATGTCAGTATACACAGGGCTACTACTTAGGATGGCAACCCTACAAACGGGATGTCAATCAAAGTGAATATTCCGGTGGAGTTCCATGATTCTTCTTCCCTCTATAATTTTTCTTTTGTAATCCAGAGTGGCTCAAGCTAGGCTACAACTCTAACAGCCCAATCCTATGGGGCCTTAATGACAATGACAGCTGATCTCGCATTCTGGCCATAAAGGCAGCAGCAGGAACAAATGGCCACAGCTCCATGCACCCGCCATCAACGGACCCAGCCTGCACCAGACCAGGTAAGGTGGCAGCAGGGGCTAGTTATGCATGGTTTGGGGGAGGTTTGGGGCAGGGGGGAGGGCAGGGGTGATTCAGAGGCTGGAGAGGGTGGGTCTTGGTAGCAACAGCACGTACCAGGATCCTATCCCCATTTCTCCAGCAAAATAGCTGGTGTGGGTCCAAGGAGACTCATTGGCAACCAGGGGGCCTATCGAGAGGTAAGTAAAAATATTTTTACTTCTCTCTGGCTGTCTGATGCCCCCCCCACCATTGCATGCACAATGGTAGCACAGCTAAATGGCGAAAGATGGTGGGGCTATATGTGGAGGACAAGGTTGCAGAGAAAGTCTGCTTCCTTAGTGTGCCTTTCCCAGTTCAGAATTGCTCTCCCCAAGCTTGTTTTTCAGCCTTGGGAGCGAAAGATTCGGGATCCTCGCCCATCTTCCCTGCAGCTGAAAATGCAGTTTGGAAAGGGTGATTTTGAGATGAAAAAGGACAAGAGGGCGAAGGGGTTAAGCACCTCTCCCTAACCACTTCCACTCAAACACAGATTGCTCCAGTGTGCTTGGGGTTAAAAAACAAACACATGGGGGAGGGGAAACAGAACTCTGCTTAATAATGTGTAGTTTGAGGCTTACACAATCCATGTCTACTGCAGCGGTACAATGTCTTGCAGAACATGCCCAGTGAATGTTTGCCAAACTCTGCCCCTTAACTGCTTGGTCTAGTCAGGCATATCCTTTCCTGAAATCTCTTGTTGCCCTTGTTGTTTGTGCTGTAATGCTCTTTGTTTTCTCTGGGTTGTTTCAACTCCTTATCTCTAGTCTTTCAGCCTGCTTGTTGAACTTTGGGTCAGTTTATTCAGGCTTAATGACTCTTCCACAACATGTTTTCATTCCAGACAGCAGGGAGCATTCAATACACTAGATCGTTTCTTTGTAACGGGGTTGATCTTGGGTCATAGGCTGAATTGCCAAAGGAGTGATTGAGTTGTTTGCAGTAGGTTAATTTTTCCCCTTTTAATACAGTACAGGCAACTCTATTCTGTCTCTCTGCCTTACTAGTAGCTACAGTTGCCAACCAACCAGCAAAATCAAAGGCCTCAGGGTTTTTTTTTGCCCGCTGGGCCTGTTGCCAGATTTCATTGCTGTTGGAGTTTCTGGAATAAAATGAACAGTGGCAGCATTTTCACTCTCTGGATGCACACACAAACGGTGCATCCCACGCATATTGCCGCATGGGTACACATTGAGCTCAGCTCAGCTTCAGTGCACCAATTCACATGCTCCTGCCACATGCAGCACTATCTCAGGGAGGTCCTATAGCTGAGAAGCAGAATAGATGCTTTGCATGCGGAAGGAAGATCTCAAGTTCAATCCTCTGCAGTGAAAAGAACCTTGATTTTCAAATCAAGAACCCCTCATCATAATGGCAGTACAGGGCACAAGCTTGGCTTACCAGATCTCCAACGGGGACAGAGTGCTAGACCTTTAGGAGAAGGAATGTGGGCAGGTGTAGCTTGTTAAACCTTAGAGCACAATCTTAGGCATGTCTACTCAGAAGCAAGCCCTGCTGAACACAATAGGGCTTGCTTCTGAGTAGACATGCCTAGGATTGTGCTCTAAGGTGGCGTCGCTAGCCCAAAATTTTGTAAGGGCCCACCCTCAACTTTTCGCCCCTCCCTTTGCTCCTTTTGTACACTCCCTGGCGCCACCGATTGGGGGGGGGCGCAAATTTCACATTTTATTTATTTATTTCCCCCCCCCCCATGGGCGAAAAAATGTTTAAGTACTAAGCTTGACTTAGCTTGACTTCGAGGTGGGGGGGTTATCTGAGGTGAGGATTCACATCGTCGTCGCCTCTTCGACGGGCGCGCGTGCCCGGCCAGCATCAAACTGCAGCAAACAAGTTCGCTCTGAGGCGAGGCGCGGCGGCAGGCACGCGCCCCGCCGGCCCTATGGCTGTGGCCGGGCGGGCACTCCAGGCTGCTTTTGGTCGGAGTCCGAGGTGAGGCGACGTCGTCGAGAGGCGATGCCCAACGCACGCCCAAACGCTGGGCACGCACGCGTCGCCTCTCGACGATGTCGCTTCACCTCATACAGTTGAAAGCAGCCTGGAGCGCCCGCCCGGCTGCAGCCATAGGGCCGGCGGGGCGCATGCCCGGCAGCGCCTGCAGCTGCGCCTCGCTTCAGAGCGGCAGCTGGCGCTGAAGCTGCCCTTACGTCGGCACCCCCAGAAGCAGTGTGCCCACATGGCGCCTGGGGCCCGAGGCCACAGGGCCCCCCATGATACGACGCCAATGGGTTTAACAAGCTACACCTGCCCACATTCCTTCTCCTAAAGGTCTAGCACTCTGTCCCGGTTGGAGATCTGGTAAGTCTAGCACAAGCAAACATGTCCGGGGCTGGAGGGATACGCAGGCCTTTTTCACCACCTGCTTTTCTTCTCAGAGCAGCATTTTAATGGTCTTGTTGGTATGTCTTTGCAAGCTGGATACCCCTCCTCTGAGCAAAGCCAGCACCCACCCAGCAATGGCAGCAAGACTGGGTGTTGCCAGCTTGGCCTCCATCTGCAGCAGAATGAAGTGGGAGAATGGACTGTACCATTTCATCCTGTGGGGTGGGTGGGATGCTGGCTTTTGAACACTCCCTCATGTGCAAAGCTCCCTAAGGAACCAGTACATTCGGGCAGAAAGAAGCTCATTCAAGCTTTCTGCGTCGAGGGAGCATTTAGCATAGTGGAACTTTTTTTTTTTTTTAAAGTGATGCTCCCATAGCTGTCTGAAGTAGCACAGGCCATTCTACCATCCCATTCTGCTGCAAGCGCAGGCGAGACCCCCACGCCCCTGCCCCATGTCCATTCTTGCATATCGTGCTTTGGGGACTGAATGAGTATGAAGTGCAAAATGCCATGGAGGCTCCTTTCGTGGACAGTGCAGGATGACCCCGAGTTCAGAGGAAGAGGAAAAGCCTTTGCCTGGAAGGCTTTGTGCTGCTGTCCTCATGAGCGACTGCACGGTTGGGTGGGGGATTTGGGAACACATCTGGCTCCCTTCCTTGGGAGCGCTCCAATCCAACTAACTGAGTTGCCCCCCCTGAGTCCTCTCTGTCCATCCTCAAGACAAGGCCCCACTGTGAAATTACGTTGGGTTAAAAAAAATGACCAGAAGAAGAGATTGAATTCCGTCCTGCAAGCCAACACCGCTTTTGAAGTAACCACAAAGGGCCCTGGATGGAAAGAACAGCAGTGTGGAGATCCACAGAGCCAGCGGGCTCCGAGCCTGTTGATGCCGAGCCATGCAATTCCACACAGGTTGACAAGACCCTGAAGCAGCAAAGTGCTTCTGACTTGCACGGCAGAGTCATTGGCATCCGGGGGGGGGGGGGGGGACCGATTGGGTGCTGCCTGGCTTACTGAGGGGAAAGGGCCCTCACTTCCTACTGGCCTTTCCTCTAGCAGTCCCAGAGTGGGTTGCCAACTGATTTTTAAAAAATGCCCGAGCCTGCTTCTGTCCCTTTTACTAAGGAGTCTGACAGTGAATTCTGCAAATCAAGTGGTAAAGGTTTTCGTGCTATGGAGCTAAACATGATCACCTGGGGCTGAGCAGAAATGCCCCCCCCTTTCACTGCCTGTTTGCACTGCCTGGCTGGTGGCCAATCTTGTTTCACCCCGGTTTTCCTCAAAATGACACTTCCTGAGTTCAGAGAACTGTGAGGCAAAAAAGGCGGCGGAAGGAGTGTCACACTTGCAAATCAGGCAGTAGCAAAATGACATTAGCTGGGTGTATGTGTGTGCTTTTGCCCGTTTACCTCCCCCCAACGCAATAATTTAAGCCAAAAGTTATCCACAGAGAATTTTCGCTTCAGCCCTCCCATTTGCATCCTTTACAATCCTATGCATTACTCAGAAGTCCCACTGAGTACAGTTTGTAGCCTGACACCGCAGTTCTATACACATGTATCTGGGAGTAAGCCCCATTGAAATAAATGGAACTTACTTCTGAGTAGACAGGCCCAGGATTGTGGTGTTAGTGACCCTGCTGCTATGGCTCCTGGTGATCTCCAGGGTAGCACCAATAAGGACCACATCCCCCTCGGGGAAAACTGATGCTTATATCCTCATATACCGTATTGTCCCGAGTATAAGATGCATATGATTATAAGATGCACCCTTAAAGTTTGGTGCTATTAAAAAAAATTAATTAAATCACTGGCATTAAATTGCAACAGCCTGATGATAAGACGCACCCCTAGTTTAAAAACTTAAATTAGGAGAAAAAAGTGAGTCTTATACTCAGACCAATACGGTAATATAATATATGGGGATATAAGGACTTCAGCCCATCCTGAAGCCATGTCAAAAGTCACACATACTGTGACATACTATGGCAATCAATTGCTGAAGGTCAAAATGCTGGGAAAGGGTCAGCTAGAGAGACTGCTTCCAAAGCTGGCCACCTACCTCAGATGAGGAAAGTTTACACAGCTCCCCCAGCACCTCTTCCTCCTCCTTTAGGGGTGCCCTTCTCAATGGCCAAATTATTCTCCCAACCCTCATCTGCAGCTGCAACTCACTCCAATTCTCCTCCTGGCTGGTTTCCCTGCCCCTTGATAACCAAAGCCAGAGGTGAAACAAGGGTGGAGCGAAGACAAGTAGTTCTGCAAGACTCCATTACACTGGAGTCAGCAGCCCCTCCCCCTTGCTGTTGAAGCCATTCCGGCAGCAACAGGGGAGTGTCCTGCATGTTGCCTTTGCTGCTAGAATTTGCTCCACCCTTGTTATGCCTCTGACCAAAGCCAATAGTTTTCAAACCATGTTCCAGCAGGGAATTTCTTGGGGGCTTCTGGGGTGGTGGTGGTGGTCCTCAGTGACACAATACTGGCAGACAAGCTTCCCCCGACTGCAGGTTGCTGCCTACTACCCTGCTGCTTCAAGGTCTGACAATGGACAATTCTGGTCCCTGGGCAGAATCCAGAGCAGGTCTGTGGGCAGCAGGTGGAGCCCAGCATTTCTCTAATGGTTTTGGGGAGGTCTGTGGATGGAGTCTAAGCTGGGCAAAAGCTGTCTATTCACCTAAGATGGAAAAAAAACAACCACCAAGCAGTGGGGGATAAAAAGCGCCTTGGCCTTTGCGTTTCTGGCAAATGCAAAACAAAATGGCTGCTTGTTTTTTTCTGGCTTGGTTGGCAGCTCTAACCACAGCCAATATTTCCCTACTATGCACAGCCACAAGGGGAGTGTTGAGTGTGTTCCAGGGTGCTCTCTTGTTCCACATGCAATAATGACCATTATCAGGGGAAAAAACCACCAAATAGATGGAAGAAAATGAAAATGGAGAAGAATTTATTAGTACTGTGGCTCCAACACAACGAGTTAACATGTGCTGTTCTCTCTTGAACTGCCATATGCACATAGCACAACCATAGCACAACCGTTGGAATTTGGGTAGGTGCAGTTCATCATGGAAGGGTGCAACAAGCTACACCTGCCCAAATTCCCTCTTCTTACAATGGTTAAAGGCATAGGCACCCTGTCCTTTTTTTGGATACGGGCACCCTAACATAACATATCCAAATCTTTTCTGTCCCAAATATACAGGTTGTTAGGAACATGTTCAGCAGGTTTGAACAACACAGGTTTACATGATGCACAGAGCTATTTCATTAGCAAGAACCCTGACAATAGTGGAATCTGCAAAGCTAGGACAGAGTCTCACCAGATGCAGTACTTGACCATGAACTAATGTTAGAAATCAGAAGGTAGAGATCTCATTAAAAAAGCAAATGCAAATGTGCATCCAGTTTGACATGAGAAACAAGACAGTTTTGGACAATATGAGGCAATGTAAGCAAGTTACTTCTTAAGTTGTTGAAATCCTATGCAATTTTCCATAAATGTGATGACAAAGTGTATACATAATGGTACATAGCTCTCTGCCAGACCGTCAGAACTGACAGTACCAAACAACAGATATATTCCCCTGCCCAAAGTCCTAACCCAGAGGGCTTACAGTCTCTCGTTACACAGACTAAACAATCAGGAAACGCTCTCTACAATGACTGACAATAACCACCTCTGCAACAGACTACTCAATAAGTATAACAGTGCCATCCTATGCATGTCTATTCAGACATAAGTCTCATTGACTTCAATGGAACTTACTCCCAGGTAAAGGTGTATGGGATTGGGCAGCCCAAGCCTACCTAATTCCCCGCACAGCGATGCAGCGGTGCTAACCTGGCGCCTGCTGCATCCCGTGGGAGAGTTTTGGCCTCAGGAGGCTTCCTCAGGGTAAGGGAATATTTGTTCCCTTGCCCCAGGGTAAGCCCATGCCTGGCTGCCGGGTCTACTCAGACCTGCAACAGTGATATTGCTGGTGCAAGATCATGTGGACTGGTGAAGGCAGGTTGGGCCTGGGAAGAGGGTCAGGGTTCAGCATGCACCGCTGCCATCGAATCTACCCTCCTCCCTGAACCTGTCACCTCCCCGTTCTGCTCTCCCTCTGCCCCATTCCACTCCTCCAGCCCCCTGTGCAGCCTTACCTCAGGAGGCAGGCGTCCCCGGTCCACTACCATGCAGACCCACCACTTGCATAGGGGTGGCCAGATTCAATAAGGGACAGGCTGCCTATGCCTTTAACCATTGTAAGAAGAGGGAATTTGGGAATTTGTAGCTTGTTGCACCCTTACATGATGAGCTGCACCTGCCCAAATTCCAATGGTTAAAGGTACAGGCACCCTGTCCCTTTTTGGATATGGGCACCCTACTACACTTGTGGTGGTGGCCAAGCTGCCCTCTCTGGGTGAGTTGCATTTGTGACAGCCAGAAAGCGAGTTATGTTGCCGGAATGTGTGTTCTGGGGGGTGTAACGGCCCAATAGGGTTGGGCCATTAGGCTGCAATTTACTAGAGAGAAAATCTCAGAAGTAAGACTGCAATCCTAACTAGGCTTACTAAGGTGAATGCAGTGTGTTAAAGTGAATGCAGTGGCGGGACGTACTTCTGAGAAAACATGTTTAAGATCAACCCTAATGTTTTTCTTTCTTTTACATTTTGAATGTTCTGTGCAGGGTCTGCTCAGCCATGAGGCCCACCAAAGTGTTTGCTTTGAGTAGTGGGCTGGGGGAGGTGGCAAACCGACAGGGGGACCCTGTACCTCATGCCCACCGGCCCCCTCTGCCAGCTCACTTTCTGCCCCAAAGTGCAACCCAGTATGTTGAAAGAATCAGGACACAGGATCATGTTTGAGCATGCATGCGCCTTGTTTCATGAACCCAGATTAAAACATAGATTAAATTTGGAGGCTCTAATGATTTCCCAGACCAAATCTTCAAAGTTACTGAACCGCCAGCAGGAAATGACATATGCTAATAGGATATGGATGCCAATTTTGAATAACCAAAGTAATAAGTGTTGAATAACTCTGAGGACAAAAGTAGTGGGTCCCTTTAACTTTGAGCAACAGACTGATGTTTAACTGTCACCACTCCGTAACATTCTTTTTCATCCAGCAGTTTTATACTGCCAAATTGCCTTGAGAAAGCTCCGTGAATGGAGTGAAATGTCGGCTTGGGAAGTAGGATCCCATGTTGCTGTTATTGTAAGAAAACCTTTCTGTGTATGTTACACCTGCACAATATAAAGAAATCTAAACAAACAACAAAAGCGGTAAAGGATTTTATTTCTCTGTTTTTACATTGACATGGCTGCAGAACCCATACAGTTAAGAACCTTGTCAGCAACCCAGTATGTGCCCGATCCCTTTTTTTCTCACTTTCCTTGTAAAGTGGTGAGGCAGCTTCCTTTCTCTGACACCCTGACCCTTTCCCCGTCTTCTGGTTCATCAGATCTCTGCTGAACTGTTTGCTTCAACGATTGTGGCGGGTTTGTGTGATGTTTTGTCCATCCATTGGCCATGTTAAGGCTGCTGCTCTTCCTTTTCTTCGTGGCCGTTGTAGCCAACAAGCATGGTGCTCAGTGGCGCGGCAACATGAAAGAGGCATGGAGAGGAGCGCAGCAGAGGGCTTTCATCACAGGAGCTGCTTGCAAGTTTGCTTTTCTGCCAGCTGCAGATGTGGGGGGAAGCAAAGGGAAAGAATGGAAGCAGGTGTTTGCCTGCCTGATGTGTGCGCCTTTCACCCTTGCAAGGAATGTCAGCATTGAGCAATTTCAAAGAGTAGTGAATGGAATTTTGGCAGCATACACAAGCAGTTTCCCCTCCCTCCCTTCCTCCCTTCTCACTTCCAGAATTTTTACCTGTTTTCATTGAGCTTTTTCAAGAGACACATCTGCAAATCCAGGGTTCTCAGTTTATACTGGGAAACGTTCCGTTTTTCTGTTTATGAACCCTTTTTGGCTACAGATCTCTCAGTACACAAATCAAGAGATCAGCACTCGAGGAAGATGACAACTGACCTCTGATTTTTCGATATTCAACATGCAGTGGCATTTGATGCTTGAATTTCAGCCCTCAGTGGCTTGATCAAGTCCTCACCAAGAAGTTGGGTCCATTGCTTAGTGGTACACGTTCTGCATGCAGGAGGTCCCAGGTTTTATTCCTGGCATCCTCAGGTAGGCTGGGATTAAATCCACTGTTGACAACACTGGGCTAGAAGGTATGACTAGGCTTACCAGATCTCCAACCGGGACAGAGTTCTACACCTTTAGGAGCAGGAATGTGGGCAGGTGTAGCATGTTAAGTCCTAGAGCACAATCCTAGGCATGTCTACTCAGAAGCAAGCCCCATTGAACACAATGAACACAATGGGGCTTGCTTCTGAGTAGACATGCCTAGGATTGTGCTCTAAGGTTTAACAAGCTACACCTGCCCACATTCCTTCTCCTAAAGGTCTAGCACTCTGTCCCGATTGGAGATCTGGTAAGCCTAGGTATGACTAATATAAGGCCTATATCATCATCAGTAGTATTTGATAGTATTATTATTAGGAAAGGTTTTTTATTACGGTATTAATTATTAGTTATTGAATTTCTATCTCACCTTTCCCATAGGGAGACCCTATGTGCCAGCCGCCCATCTGTTATGTGATCTATGTGATAGTAGCCCATCTGTTAACAGAACAAGCAGAACCTCCACCAACCAACTCAGAGCGGTTTGGGGCAAAAATCATTTACTAGGTGTACAGCATGCTCAGTGAGCAAGAATCAAGTTTCCAAAACAGTTATGCTTCAAATCCAAAGGTCAGAAATTCCTCATTGTTTCTAATACAAACAACAAGTAAACTCTGATTAAACTTGAAAAGTCTGGCCAAGGGCAGCTCCCAGTTTGAGTTGAGCAAAACTTCCTGTGCAATGGTGCTTACACACAAATCATCAGTTGGGCAGCACGTCACTGTAAGGATCCTTAACCAGTTCAGGTCCAGTAGCGCCGTTGTACTTTGCATGGCAAATTTCACTGACAAGAAGTGTTCTCCTTTAAGCCAAAGAAGCCCTGATTCACGTCTGGGAGTTGCTGCCATGAGGTCAGAGTCGGCCTATTCATGAGGCCAACTGAAGCAGTCATCTCAGGCAGCGATTGGTGGGGGGCAGTAATCTCTGTCCATCTACCTGCCTCCACTACTCATACTCATAAGAACATAAGAAGAGCCCTGCTGGATCAGGCCAAAGGCCCATCTAGTCCAGCTTCCTGTATCTCACAGTGGCCCCACCAGATGCCTCAGGGAGCACACAGCCAACAAGATAAATCCTGTTTCCTGCTGCCACTCCCCTGCACCTGGCACAGAGAAAACCTACTTCTAAAACCAGGAGGTTGCTTATGGCTTGTAACCTGTGATGGTCTTTTCCTCCATGAATCTGTCCAACCCCCTTTTAAAGGCATCTAGGCCAGGTGCCATCACCACATCCTGTGGCAAGGAGTTCCACAGATGTATTACACGCTGGGTAAAGAAATATTTTCTTTTGTCTGTTCTAACTCTCCCTCCACTCAATTTTAGTGCATGTCCCCTGATTCTGATGTTGTGCGAGAGGGAGAAGAATTTCCCTCTATCCACTCTCTCCATCCCATGCATAATTTTATATGTCTCAATCATGTCCCCCCTCAGGCGCCTTTTTTCTACACTGAAAAGCCCCAAACGCTGTAGCCTTTCCTCATAAAGGATGTGCTCCAGCCCACGAATCATTCTGGTCGCTCTTTTCTGCACCTTTTCCAATTCAACTATATCCTTTTTGAGGTGTGGTGACCAGAACTGGACACAATACTCCAGTTGTTGCCTTACCATTGATTTGTACAAATGCATAATGATATTGGCTGTTTTATTCTCAATCCCTTTTTTAATGATCCCGAGCATGGAATTGGCCTTCTTCACAGCTGCCGCACACTGGGTCGACACTTTCATCGACCTGTCCACCAGCACCCCAAGATCTCTCTCTTGATCCGTCACAGACAACTCAGTACCCATTAGCGTATATGTGAAATTTTGGTTTCTTGCCCCAATGTGCATCACTTTGCACTTACTTACATTGAAGCGCATCTGCCATTTTGCTGCCCATTCTCCCAGTCTGGAGAGATCCTTCTGGAGCTCTTCACAATCCCTGCTGGTCTTCACCACCCGGAAATGTTTAGTGTCATCCGCAAACTTGGTCACCTCGCTGCTTATCCCCAACTCCAGGTCATTTATGAATAAGTTGAAAAGCACCGGTCCCAAGACCGATCCTTGGGGCACACCGCTTTTCACCTCTTGCCATTGTGAAAATTGCCCATTGACTTCCACTCTCTGTTTCCTGGTCTTCAACCAGTTCCTAATCCACAAGAGGACCTGCCCTCTTATTCTCTGACTGTGGAGTTTTCTCAGGAGCCTTTCATGAGGGACTCCCTGGATTGGAAAAGAGGGGGGACAGAGAGGAAGGGGAAATGTGGAGGGGAGGTGTGTGCCGAGCTAGAAAAGTGAAGGGTGGGAGGAGAGGATGCTGGCACATCAACGGGTAATAAGGGGGGCAGCATTTGGCATGCTGCTGCCTCAGGTGTCAGGAGGTTAAGGGCCAGCCAGCCCTGCAAGAGGTCCATTCCCATACATACTACAATATGGAAACATCTCCTAACAAAAAATATATGGGTTGGACAAGTGGTTACTTCCCATGTCAGTACCACCAGCTCCAAGGGGAGGGTGATGCTGGCATGGGAAGTACCATATAATTCACCCACCTCATATGTCCCTCCTTGCAGAGGTCACAACTGCGGCAGCATGGAACGAAATCCAGTGGAATGTTGTTCCATGATTCAATGGTAGCATATGATAAGGGCCAAACATACACTGACAGCCAAGTTGAGATCATCCATTAAGGACAATATAGTTAATGACATGTCCATGTCCCCATGCTGTGTAGCCAGTTAGCCCCATATTTAGTTATTCTAACTGACCCCACTGGGAACGCAGGGCATTGTCATGTGCTAGATTCAACGTCACCCCTTCACAGATGTCTCTCTAGACAGATATTCTAAAATGCCTTATGACGATCATATTTGCCCTTGTGATAGAAGCTCAGTTGAGTCCCTAAATCATATTGTTCTTTATTGCCCCTTGCAAAACTTTCCATGTAGGAGGTTTCTTGCGTCCATATTGACTAACATATCTGGATGGGGGGACGAAGAGAAATTGGTTTATTCAATAAATGAGGGATCCTCTGATGTTACTGGTAAGGTTGCATTTTTTGGGGGGGTCAGGTAGAGACATTTTTTTACGCCAGATTAAGTTGATTTGGGAACGTGGTTTTAGATCAATGATAAAGTGTATGTATGTATATTCTTTATGCCAATAAAGGTTGTTGTTGATGATAATGCCTGCAATATTTGTTACTTGATAGCTATCATTCAATACAAAACAATGAAATGCACATGCACTGTGAGACAACAGCTTTATCAGTGCCTTAGAAATCTCTGCTTCCTGTGTATTTTGAAAACATATGTATGTGCTACTGTAAATGACAATTAAGCATCTTTGAAAATTGATTGTCCTTCCTTTACCAACAGGAGCCTCGAAGAAAGAAAACT
The DNA here is from genome assembly GCA_026170595.1 of Plestiodon gilberti rubricaudatus. Lineage (NCBI taxonomy): Eukaryota > Metazoa > Chordata > Lepidosauria > Squamata > Scincidae > Plestiodon > Plestiodon gilberti. The sequence continues at coordinate 15,816,682 of JANXHW010000002.1, read as the reverse complement.
GAGCAGTGTCGTCTTTGGGGTAATAGGTACGTATTTTTCAACATGAAAACAAACAGAAACTTACTGGTTCTGAAAGTGATATTGTTTTCTGAATTTTTGGGGACCCCCCCAGATTTTATTCTCCCCCTTTAGACCATAATACTTTGCATTAACATTTTTGGAAAAGAAATGTCAGCCAAGTGCAACGTATGAGATAAAAATCCAGAGGTTTTTTTTCCAGGGCACATGGAATGAATGGAGCTCTTCTGGATAGATTAAAAAAAATATACCGGTATATATAGCCAGAGGATTTGGAATGTTGATGACATTCCATTTATTTCTCCTTTTCCCTAAACCCCAGTAAGGCAGCAGAGATACTTAACAGGAGCCAGTAATGGCTGGGTGAGGGCCAATAAACTGGCGGCGGCGCACAGCCTGTCAGAAAGAAAGCCCTGCTGGGTGAGACCAATGGCCCAATTCTATCAAAGGATGATGATGATGATGATCAGTATTTATATACCACTTTTCAGCAAAAAGTTCACAAAGCAGTTTACAGACAAAAGCAAATGATTAATTGGCTCCCTGTCCCAAAAGGGCTCACAATCTAAAAAAAGATGCAGAACACCCCCTGTAAACAGCCACCAGAAAATCATCCAGAAAATCATCCAATCATCCAAAAGACACTGTGCTGGGGTGAAAGGGGGGCAGTTACTCTCCCCCTGCTAAGTATAAGAGGATTACTCTGGTGGAACACGCATTCTGCCAGTGTAACCTCCTTTACAGCCGTTGCAAACACGACTAGGCCACTGCACGCAGGCTGGCTGCCACCACAAGTGGAAAACAGCCAGCTCTGCACATCAAGAGACGCCGGACACCTGCCAGAGGAAGTAAGCTGGCATGGGGGGTTGGCAGGAGGTGGGGAGGGTGGGGGTAAGCGAAACAGGGTGGTGATGGGGGTGGGGAGGAGGGCAAATCAGGCCCAGGAGGGGGCGGGATCGGAGGCGGAAGTGCATCCTAAATCCCGATCCCCTTCCTGGGCCTGATCTGCCTTCACGGATCAACGCGGACTTGCGCCAATGATATCGCTGGCTCAGGTCCAAGTTGACCCCTAGCGGCTGCTGGGGCTTACCCTGAGGCAAGGGGACAAATGTCCCCTTACCCTGAAGAGACCTCCAGCAGCCAAAACTCCCCCATGGGATGCAGCGGAAGCTGCACTGGCGCTGCTGCATCGCCGCATGGGGAGTTAGGTAGGATTGGGCTGCAAATCTTCATCTAGTCCAGCATCCTGTTTCCCACTGCAGCCTACAAGATCAGTCTGAAAAGCCCACCGGCAGGTCTTGAAGGCAAGAGGCCTCTTCTGCTGTTGCTCTCCATCCCTCGGCATTCAGCTGCATGTTGCATCTCAGCATGAAGTTTCCACATTACCATCATGACTAGTGGCCACAGATAAATTTGAGCGGGGATTTGAACCTGGATCTTCCAGGTCTAAGTCCGACTCCCAAACCACTACACCATCCTGGCCTTCCATGCCTTCGTCACTCTAACCCCTCTTGAAAGCCGTCGTCGGTCTAGCCGTCAGCCATCAGCACATCTTGTGGCAGTGAACTGTACACATTAATTATGTTTTGTGTGAAGAAGTATTTGCTTTTCTCTCTCCTGAATCTACTGCCATTGGATGACCCCAAGTTCTATGAGAGAGGGGAAAAAATACTCTCTGTTTTCTCAACACTAATTTCTGAAACCTCCATCATATCCCCTTCTAGTCATTTTCATCTGAACTAGAAGGCTCCAATCACTTTAGCCGTTTTCCTCATAAGGGAAGGTGCTCCAACAACCCCCTAATAATTTTGGTTGCCATTTCACATACTGAAGATGCTCAGGTACAGTCTGAATTGACAGCATATTGTCAGGCAATTATGTTTGGGGAATATACGGTATTGTCTTGATCTTTCACCAAAAGACCAAGTGCTGTCTTGGTCTTCAAATCAATGGAGGACCAGCATGCAGAATGCTGGATGCAACAGACATCAAGGCCTTTGGGGCTGGGCCGGGGGCTCAGGACAAGAAACTTTGGGGTGAGACCAGGGGGGTCACGAGTGTCCCTATTTTTATCTATGAAAAGTTGGAGGATATGCACTCCATGAATGAAGCATTTGGTTTCAGTTTGGAAAGGTTTAGGGCTCTCTCATTCAGCATGTGGTTACAGTTTAAATTTAATCAGTGTTAAATGTTTGCAATGAACCCTATCAAAATGCTCCAGTGGTTTTATCCACTGGCATAATCTGAACTTAATGCAGTTAAAATAAAATGACAAAAAAGCATTTTGTAGAGAACTGGGCAGCACTGAATAAAGTATCTGTCCTGTTCTTTTTTCTTTTGTTTGAATAAACCAGTACCCAGCAGTGAAGCCAGAAAAGAGTGTAGATTACAGAATTTTAAAAGCCTTAACATCCCTAGGCTGCTAGCACTTCCCAGGGAGTAAGTTCCATTGAAATAAATGGGACTTGCTTCTGAGTAGGCATGCATAGGATTACACTGTTAATATCTCAAAAGACATGTTTTTCCCCCCCAACGGCTTCAGCGTAACCTTGTTCTTTAGAAAGTTTGGCATATATTGCGTGTGTGACATGGAATAGCTGCATATGCGGAATGCAGTTGCTTGCCTGATAACATGCTTGAACAATAATAGAGTAATAACGAACTCGTGAGATGGGAGTCTTATGCTTGGCTTAACATGGCACAAGCTTTTGAGTTACAGACCAAAATGCCAAAATGAATTTGCACCCCCAAATTCTCCTCTGTCCCCAGATATTCCTTTACTATTTGCCAAATATTCTGCATATGATTGATATCTGTGTCTGATCCAGTGATATTTGTTTTCGGTGTTGGAGTGTTGACAGTCTGTGCTAGTTGACATGCAGGGATATCTCATATTTGACTGTACAGGTTGATTACCCCTTATCTCGACATCCAAAATCCAGAGTATTCCAAAATCCAGACATTTTGGGGGCATTTGGTAAGATAACGTTTTCCAGCACCTGGCTGGCATAGCGTAAGGCATACTGGGGCACAAAAATATTAAAAATATTGTATAAAATTACCTTCTGGTTATGTGTGTAAGGTGAATATGGCTGCAATCCTATACACACTTACCTGGGAGTAAGTCCTATTGAACTCAATGGGACTTACTGCTGAGTAGACACGCGTAGGATTGTGCTGAAAGAGACATAAAATGAATTTTGTGTTTAGACTTGGGTCCCATCCCCAAGATCTCATTATATTTATAGACATATTTCAAAATCCAGACAAATTCAAATCCAGACAATGTCCCGTCCCAAGCAGTCCGGATAAGGGGTACTCAACCTGTATCTGGTGGCTGGGATGCAATTATATTTAATAGCTAATAGTATCTTATAGGCAACGTGCTATTACATTTAGGGTGCAATCCTGTGTAACTCTTGCACTGGTGTAACAGTAGATCCCCCGATGTAAGGGCACTTATGCCAGTGTAACTTGCCGTACGCCGACAGACGCAGGATGGGCACCAGTGTAACCTCCCTCGGATACCTTACATGCTCAGTTCAGATGTGGAACAGATGCCGGTGCAACTCCGTCGGTGCAGGGGGCATTCTGGGGACGTCTGAATTTCCCAAAATGCCCCCTGCACCGGCGGAGTTGCGCCAGTGTCCGTTCTGCGTCTGAACTGCACAAGTGAGGCGTCCGAGGGGGGTTATGCCAGAGGAGGTTATGCCGGTGTCCATCCTGCGTCCGTTGATGTATGGCAAGTTAGGTAAAGGTAAAGGTGACCCCTGACCTCTTACACGGGGGGGGGGACATACTGTTACACCGGTGCAAGAGTTACACAGGATTGGGCAGTTAGTATGGATGACCCCTCAAACACAATTAGCTGTGTAAGCCTATTCATGTTTTCTCAGAAGTAAGCCCTATCGTAGTCAATGGAGCTTATGCCTGAGTAAGTGTGTTTAAATTGCAGCTGCATTATCTCAGACATTGTCAATAAGGCCCACATAAGTCGAGTGCTTTATGCCGCCATCTTGTTGTTCACCATGTATTCTTTTCTTTTTTTTTAAGGGCAGAGATTTTGGATAACTTCAGTCGAGTCCAATGTTCTCAAGCGTATGATAAAATACTGACACGTGAAGGATGGCCACTTGCTTGATACACTCCCTTGTGCAGATTTGCAAATCCTTCTTGTTTTGCATTCGCTTACTTGCTGTTTGGGGATGACCAGTGCATGAACCCCACTGTGGAAAAGAAAATGAATACTGTACTAGGAATCTCTGTTTAAAAGGGAATCTGTTTTATCTGGGTTCCCTCCCCCCCTTTTTAAAGAGATTTGAATAAGGTTTCCCACACAAAACATTGGAATGGCCTGGGTAGTGCAATGGGTCAACGGCAACGCACCAGCCATTCCTCTGTGGATACATGATTGATGATGCTCAGGTCACGAGCGATACCAATAGGGTGTTCTCCCATGATGAACATGCCATCGAATCCCTGCCTGCAGCAGAGAAATACATGACTTTGCTTGGCAGATGTTTTCAGTTAGAATATCAGGACTCTGTACAGATGAGACCTTTGAGGAACTGTGTCACGTTTTTATTCTATTTAATGTGTTCCTGTTCTGCTTTGCTTTTCATACTGTACTTTTTTGGGTTCCTTGAGTTCACCTACCCTCACCCCACCCCCTGCTTTAGACATGAACAGAGCAGACAAATGGACAAAGAAAATGGCTGCCACCATCAGATTTATTTTGGCCCTGAGTTTAGTCAATGACTACTGGTTCTCACAAGCAGTGCCTCCACATATACACTGCTTGGCCGCAAGCCTGCTTGCTGTCTCTCCTTGCTCCCAAGACCACCATAAATTTGAACTGGCCTACTGTGTATATTGCATATTGCCACTGTTTTTGTCATGTACAAACAAGCACAAACCAAGCTTGTATATAGTAAGGGAAAAAAGCTATCTAGAAATTGTTCCCGACTTTTCCACTGACAAATGATCATGTTTGGGGGTGAAATAGAAACCTGGTCGACTGCTGTCATTCTTGCAGCTGACCTCAGCATACAAGCTGTTCATTGTAACAACAGATGTTTCTGCTTTCAGAGATCTGTGGGAAACTTACTGACTGTTTTCTCTGCTTTCTCTTATAGGAGAAATGCCAATATAGATGAGATCCAAAAAAATAATAATTTTTTTTTAAAGCAGCTTGACCTCAATAGTATGTTGTTATTGGAAAGTATGGATACCCTCAAGTCCTTTTCATATAGTAAACTGAAGCTTCAGGTTCAGAGATTGTATATTTGTGTTCCTTCACTTGCTCACGTCTTATGTTCAGAGATGTAAATTACGGGGAATTCTCCATCAGTATTGTGTAATTTGGAGTTCGGAACAGCATGAAGCGTCCAAACTGTGTCAAGCACATAAATCAAATGCAAACGGGAAGGTCTTGGAAGTGGGGCTGAAGATCCTGAACATTCTTGCCTTGGGTGATGCCAGAATACATGCTCAGGTTAACTATTAAGGCTTGGCTCAGAACTTGATGCATGATTGGAGAAAGTGGCGGGAGATACATTTTTCTCCCTCTGTCATGACACTAGATCTCAGGATGCTCCAATGAAAACTGAATCATGGTACGTTAAGGACAGATAACAGAAAAAGTACAACTTCACACAATGCACAATTAATTTGGAATTTGCTGCCACTGTCTGTGATGATGATGACTGCTTGCTTAGGTAGCTTTAAAGGGGAATTACAGTGTAATCCAGCGCAAGGATCCAGCCAGTGGATCCTGTGCCCAGGCTGCCTGCCGACCGCCAGGCCGGAGGTCTACTCCGGGAAGGGGATGCTTGTCCCCTTCTCCGGGTGTAAACTGAGGCCGGCCCGCTAGGCCTCCTCGGATTTCCACCAGCTAAATAACTGGCGGAAGTAGAGGAGGCTGTGTAATGGCCTAGCTGGCCCGGCAGGGACAGGGATATGGCCGACGCCATCCCCCTCCCCCTCTCAGGCCAGCTAGGCCAATGGCCCCCCTACCTCGCCCACCGAACCACCCCCGCCGGATCCCAACTCACCTCCTCCGGCGGACACGCGGGCGCTCCGGCGACAGAGTGAGGGAGGCTGGCCTCTGCACCGGCCTCCCTTGCTCCCAAGTAGTTGACAGAACGCTCAATAGACATGATTGCGCCCTTCAATACCTAACAGAGGTAGAGAGGTCTATCAGTGCTTATTAGTTATGATTTCTAAGTGGAACATCATGTTCAGAGACAGTATGCAACTGAATACAGTAGCTGGGGGCATACAATGGATAGCAGTATTGCCTTCATTTTTTAGGATGCTGCCTTATACTGAATCAACCCATTGACCCATGTGGGTCTGCATTGTCAACACAGATTGGCAGCAGCTCTGTGGTTTCAGACAGGAATTTCTCTTTGCCCTACCTGGAGATACCAGGGATTGAACCTGGGATCTTCTACATGCAAAGCACGTGTTCTACCATTGAGCCACAGCCCTTCTCCAAAGGCACAACTTCCTGCTCTCCTGGTGCAGGAATGAAGGGATGGAGTCTCCACCGACTTGCAGCATGCTGGTCCAGGACACTAGTCTGGCGCCACTGGTTTGTGGATTTCCCTGTTGGCCACTGTGAGAAACAGAATGCTGGACTTGCTGGGCCTTTGATAGACTCCGGCAGGACAATTCTTATGACTTCAGGCTAGTGCCTATAAGTCAAGAACTTATTCAGTGACAAACGCCCAACACATTTTGACTATAGGTCTTCTTCAGGGGCAAAGGAGCTTCATGTCTCTAATTCTGGTGCATGAAAAGCAGCTCATTCATGCCCCTGAACTGAAGAAGACCTATGGTTGAAATGCACTGGACATTTTTCACAGAGTAAATGATCATAGAGACCAGTTTGAAGCTGCCTTCCATTTCTCTGTTCTTTTTAGTGCTGCTTCCTTATTCTTTCCAGGCTCTGGAAAGCACCAGCATTTGAGTGTACGATGCTTTAGGAACGTTTAAAGATGGCTCAGAAGTACATATATTGAGTACATTTACATGTGTGCCTGGCTGTGACATCTTCCAAGATTCTCTCTATTGGCAGCCATTCCACAGAACTGCAGCAGAGGGAGACGTGAGACAGCACAGCCTCGGCTTGGCTTAGCTGTAACTAGCTGCCATTTGGCTCTTCCCCCCCCCCACTACCACTGTCCCCTCCCTGGCCCTTCCACGGAATCATTATATCACTCGAAGTTTGTAGTACCTAAATTGGATTCCTTTCTTCTTCCCTCTCATCCTATTTCCCCCTTTCTGTATTGTACAGTATCTGTTAGATGGCAAGCCTACAGTCAGGGTCTGTGTCATTTTTTAACCGGTGTACAGTTCCTAGAATATTTCAGATGCTCTGTAAAGAATAATAATAATGACAATGATCGTTCTCCTCAGATGAGACGAGTGGGAGTTTTTACACCTTGCCAGCAATGGCTATAAAATGAGGAGAAATGGCAGCATCTGTTTCACGTTATTTTAGGGTCTCTCTTTCACAGCCTCCAGAGAGATGGTCCCACTGACATGACTTCGTTGGTTTATTTCAGGATGTTTTGAGCATGTAGCAGGAAACAAAATACACTTGATTCGCTCATACATGTGTGCTCTTTACTAGCTAGATTCATGATTGGGCTTGTCTGGGGCACATGAGCTCATAGCATCTCTTGTTCATAATCAGCATTTGCAGCGGAAATGACTAATTTCCACCTGTTACTTAATTCTATTAATAGCGCTGCATAGCATGTAGCTTCCCTTCTCTAGTGTGCCGACTTTGCTTTAGCATAGCTCAATGTATCTTGTTGGTTCTGTGGCTTTCTCTCTCCCATTTCTGTTTTTTCTTTTGAACCCGTTCTAAAGCTCCTACAACTTGGCACCCACTGATCAGCATTGAATTCAGGACAAGACAAAAGAAATTCCTTCTTTGACCAGAGTATAATTAATCTATGGGATTCATCACTGCCGCAAGATCTAATGATGACCTTTAGAGCTGATATGGCTTTAAAAAAAGGCTAGAAAAAATTAGAGAGGATGTCTATTAATGACATCTGGCCACATGGAATCCACCAAGGCCTGAGAATTTTGTTGTTTCGTTGAATTTGTGAACATTTTGAAAGCTGCCTTGGGCATTTGCTTGGGCAAGGGAAAGGCAGGGAATAAATTCTTTATGAATAAATAAATATTAGTCAAGATGGTTAGATGGAACTTCCAGGTTCAGAGGCAATATGTCACTGAATACCAGTCACTGGGGAGCAACAACATCAGGAGAGGACAAGTCCATCTCAGTCCTGCTTGTGGGTTTCAAGAGGCATCTGGTTATCCACTGTGGGAAACAGGATTATAGGCATTTAATCTTATTCAAGTAGTTGACTTTCTGTTGTCACATGTTTTATTTTTTGTGTATTATGTGCTACATCAGCTGGATTGTGGAGAGTTTGCTGCTGCTATTTGGATCACAGCCAGACTTACAGAGAGATTTGGAAACGTACAGTTCAGATATATGTTCCTATTAACGGTACTCAAATCTTATTTATTAAGACATACTGTATATGTGAAGTGTGTGTCTATTAATTCTATTGCATCTTTCATTTGTTTTAATAAACAAAGGTGTTGTCATTTATGAGTCATGGAGGTGGTTGGCATGGCAGGTGGTGATGCATTTTTATTTTTTAAACATTCATTCATGTAAAAAAGGAGGGATAAAATGTTTTGCAGAAATATAGTGAGTCACGGTGGTGGTTTTGTTTGTGATACACACTTTGAAAAGTGAGATTGCTGTGTAGATATTGAGTTTAGGCTACGAGCTTTTTGAACACAGGCTTGTCTTTTCACTCTGTGTAAAACACTGTGTATGTGGACGGCAATTATATAATTCTAGGCAACTATTACCATGACTTAAACTACCAGGAGTGACTGGAACACAGACAGCGCAATCCTGCCGAGTCTGCCAGCGCCGGAACAAGCGTTCCGGCGCCGGGAGACATCGTAAACTTGTCAGAAAGCACGTTTGCAACAACTTGTGAGCAGGGAAGGCCATCAGAGAGGCCGTCCTCCCCTGCTCCGGTGCCGGGATGACCCCACGGCCGCCAGACCAGGTAAGTCAGGATCCAGCGGGCAGGGGGGCGGATCGCCGGGCGAGGGAGGGGGGCCATTGGCCCAGTCGAGCGTCCCCTTCCCCGAATAGACCTCTGCCCCAGCAGCAGCCTGGCTGCCGGGGAACAGGATTCGGCAGGTAGCCATGGGCCGCCGGCCAGATCCTTATGTAGGATTGCACCGACACACACAGAGAAAGGGACAAGCAGAGTCAGGAGGGTATAGAGACTGTCGTGGCCACTGGATCAAGACCCTGTCACTGAGCCAAAGTCAGCAACCAAGAACTTCCTGAGCCAGAGACCCCCAAACCAGACAAGTCCAGTCTGGAACCCCAGAGACTGCAACCTCTAAGCCAGACATCAAAGAGGGGCTAGTACCTCTATCCTGCTCCACTAAACACACTCATGACCTTAGGCAACATCCTAGTGAGAGATAGTAGAGAAGGGACTGAGTGCAAGGCTGCAGGTCAGAGGACTGCCTTTTTAAGTCGTCCCCTACTCAGCAAGGAGGAGGAACCTGAGAGGGACAGTCAGACCCAGGAATATGTAAATCCTCAGCCAACACCAAGCACTCATCATTGAAACAAGTGGTCTGCTCCTTGGGACCTGTCCAGGGTTCTGAAGGACCAGTCTCTGACCACCCTTGTTTCCTGATTCCGAGTTCTACACCATTCAGGCATGTCAGCTCCTGCCAATGGGTCCCCTCCTCTCGCCATCTGTTCCAGCCCACTGCCAGACCTGCTTCCTCCAAATCCCTCTGTGGGCTCAGTCTCACCAAAACTGGACATCTGTGATGCCTATAAGAGATTTGTGACCTCTTTTCCACTTCATTGACACATAAGCCGCCTTGGGTCCCTTCGGGGAGAAAGGCAGGATAAAAATACTGTAAATAATAAATAAATAAAATAAATAACAGCCTGCGACTACAGTAGATACCAGTGATTCTGCTGTGCTCAAATCAACCCTTGACAAGGAGAAGGGGAAGGCAAAGGATGAGATGGTTAGACAGCATCACCGATGCAACGAACATGAAAATGAGCGAACTCAGGAAGATAGTGGAGGACAGGAAGGCCTGGCGGGATATGGTTCATGGGATCATGAAGGGTCGGACACAACTTAACGACTAAACAACAAGAGCATACTGCAACTGCAATACAGAAATGGAGATTTCGTCATACCATTTCAATGATAATATATGGGAGTAAGAAGACGGGAAGTGAATGCGCAATAGTTATTTTGGCTCTTTGCTCTCCTACATAGTAATTTCAGTTTTCACACTGCATATGACGGGTGTGGGTGTGTCTCTCTCTCCTGGAGAAGGTTTCTCAGAGGCACCTCACTGGCTACTATGAGGAGTGGGATGGCGGACTACATGGGCCTTTGGTCTAGTGCACCAAGGCTCATCTTATGTGCCTACAACAGACAAAACAGCCACACTATTCGTTGTTCTGCAAAGATAACTTTCTGTCATTTGCTCCTGTTTATCCTGAACATGTACTTCCTCCTGTTCATTGCTGCTTCCCTGCAATCTTTTTCACCCTCACGTATATACAGTATTTTCAAAGGCAAGACTGATTGACATTTGTTCGGACATACTCCTCTGCTTTCACAGGCGACGTTCACCCTATTTTCTTCTTATCAGAAATATCGCACAATAATACAAGGCATGGACTCTTTCCGTAGGAAGCTTCCTTTTGGTTATGGAGAAAGCAACCCAAATAAAAACAACCCAAATAAAAACAACCCATAAAGTTTGTGAGTAGGTGGTACCCTGATATCTGACTCATTTGCTCCATGGATGCAGTGAACATGATCATGTGTTGCTGCTGCTGTGGTATTATGTTTTAGCTGCTGTTGTGCATTGTTAGTTGCCTACTGCAAGAAAGCCTAAGTGAAATACTGTCATGAAATGAGCACATATTTCCCCCCCCCCTTTGCTCCTGCCTCTGCTCAGGGACAGGGGCATCAATAAGGGTGTGCAGATCACACAGGGTGTCACCCCAGGGAAGGCTGACACCAAAATGACTTTCTATTCTATTTGATACTGGTGGTGCAAAAATGCACCACTGGTAGAAAATAAGTTTTTCCCGATCCCCGCCTCAACTCGCATGGGGATCGCATTTCTCAGGAGGCCTCTACATCGTGCGGTCTGGTATGGAATGAGATCTCACCTTGGGTGTCACCAATCCATGACACCACTGCCTTCTCTCTCCCCTCCCCTCCCTTTATTTTCCTATTTCTAGATGGTGAAGCCCTCAGGACAAGGAAATGGTCTTATCTCTTTTGAATTGTCAGGTATAGAGATAGTACTATAACAACAAACAAACAACAACAACAAAAACAACAAACAACAATAGGTTTTAATTGTTATTTTCAATGTATGTCACCACCAATGTATGACACCACTACATGTGTCTATCTAGGACCACTAACTAGCATTTTCTGTATCTCTCTTCTGCAATTACAGCAAAACAAACAACTGTGCCATTCTCAGACATGATGAATGTTGTGCATGGGGAGGCAGGGAGGGTGTGCATTTATTTTACAAGAAGACTATCTCCATGCAGGGAAAAATAAAGGCAATGCATCTCCTGATGGCCTCATGTCAAGCCAAGGTTTCTGCATGCCTAACAGCACAACCCTATGCATTGTGTACTCAGAAGTCCCACTGAGATCAGTGATACTTACTCCCAGGTCAGAGTGTATAGGGCTGAAGCGTAAGTGAGGCTCATGGGAGATTGAAAGCTCCAGTTGTAGAACATTTTCATTGAATTAAAAAGGGAGCACCATTCTGACAAACAACGTTGCCACATAGTCATGTTCACCAGTTGCATTTTGATTATAAGTGTCTCTGACCACTTAAAAGTGTATTGGCCACTTTTTTGACAGATAATGATAAATTAAAATGCAATAAAATAATGCACTATACAAAATAGCATTAAAAACAGCAGTCAGTTACAATGCAAGCTATGCCATGATAGATTCCCTGGGTACAGAATCAACTGAAATTGAAAGCATGCCAAAATAAAGCAGCCTCATTAATCTATGGAAAACCACAAGGAAGGGTCTATATGGGCCTCTAAATGAAGGGCGCTTTAAAGTCTGGGTGCAACAACTGAGAAGGCACTAGTGTCTTGTGTACTCCTCAACTTCACTTCAGGCAACAGTGTAGTAGGGAGAAGAGCCCCCCCCTGCAAATCTCAAAGGAGAAGGAGGATCATGTGGGCCCTTAAGTATCCTGGACCCAAGTCATTTCAAGGGTTTTAAAGGGCAATAGCCAGCCCCTGAATCGGGCTCAGAAATGTACTGGGAGCCAAGGCAGACTGAAGAACAGGTTCAATGCTCTGAATAACAGGCTCCTGACAAACGTCTGGCGGCAGCAGCATTTTGTGCCAGTTGAAGTTTTTTTGAGTACTTTTCAAAGGCAGCCCCACTCTGGTGATATTTATTAAAAATATTTGTAAAGAGACAAATCATGTCTTTGATCTATCCCATCTTTTGATCCCGCAGGACCCCAGGGTAGCAGACATAAAACCAGCATTACTTTGAGTGGCACCCTCCCTCCCTCCCTCCCCAAGGCGCCAGTTCTCTTTAGACTGCTGTGGCGGGTTCTCAGTCATTTGCTTTCTTTTCTGCTCACTCCCGGAGGGCTGGCAATTAGGTGGCTGGTTGCCTGGCTGAATGCTTTTTACTCCCCTCCCCCCAGGCCTGGAAGGCTTATCACTGCCCAGGAGCAAGGAGGGGAGAGGCAGCTTCACATAGCCCTGTAGAATATTCAAAGCATTTCACAAATCTTTCAGTACCCCTTACAACAACTCTGTAAGGTAGGTCAGTACTGTCCAGCGGTGGCTTCAGGTGGCTCTACAAAAAATAATAGGGTGGGCAAAGACACGGCAAGAGACATTATGGAGAATTGGGAAAAACTCCTGCTCTTATATTACAATCTTCCCAAACAGAAATTAGTGGATATTTCATATTTCTAATTCAAGCAGATGGGCAGTCACTTTATTATAGGACAGGCATTTTCCCACATTCACCTACCACCAGCACCACTTATAGTATTGTTATCCCCATGTTGAAGATGTGTGTGTGTGTGGGGGGGGGGGGGGGACACCACATAGGCACCTCAAAATGAGTAATTTAGGATATGCTGCCATCTAGTGGATGTTGCTAACACTGGTGAAAAATATGAATATAAATTTTGGCTTTAGTTCCAGATTTGGGAGGGGAAATGGGAACACGATGTATGTAAGTGTGATAGAAAATGGGATACAAAATGTCAAATTCTACAATATGGCCCTGCTAATCAAATAGTTCAAACCATGAAAAGTGAGCAAACATATGAAAAGTTTCCTAATCTACCTCATATCACTTCATAACTAAATACTATGTCTTGGAGCCAAAGGGGGGCCCCTGCTAGCAGAAAACCTCTTCTGCTCATGGAAGGGCTATTTTTGATTGAGTGGAACAACATTCAGTGAGAAGAATGACCCCAAATCTAGAACTTGAACCAGAGTGTCCTTGGTTCAGATCTCCACTCAGCCATCAAGCCAACCTTGAGTTAATCACTGCCTCTCAGCTTAATCTACTTCACAGGATTGTTGTGAGGATAAATTGGGGTGAAACAAGTACAGCGAGTCCTCATCATGGGCAGCCCAATCCTGCCTAAGATGTGGCAGCCGCTGCATCCTAGTCAAGATGCAGGCCGCGCCGGCGCGGTTGGGGCTCACCTCGTAGGAAGGGGACAAACGTCCCCATTCCCCAATGTAAGTGCCGGAGGGCCTTCTCGGATGCATGCCAACTCTTTAGCTGGCACACGTCCAGGGAGGTCATGTATGGCCGGCCCAGCCTGGGAAGGAGCGTTGGATGATTGTGTTGATGAAATCTAGAGCAGTTCTTCTTCCATCTGCAAAGTTCCTGTTCAAGTTTGTGGGAGCTCTTTTCAAGACTTCTGCAGCCTTTATCTTATTTGCCAAGTTTTTTGTACAGTACTTTAGTTAGTACAACCCTTGATACATGGTGGCTCTGCACTGCAAGAAGTCTTTTGTTAGGGCCTATGCAAAAATTCACCCAACAGCATTTTCTCCTTCTGCACAGTATTTTTTTTTTGGGGGGGGGGAATCCAAGCTCATATTTGAAGCTCCATGCCTTACAGCCCAATCTGCATCATGCAGGGGAGGCAGTCCTCCAGGTAAGAGAACATTTGCTTTCTTGCCCAGGGGTAAGCCTCCGCTACCCTGATGGGTCTACTTGAACCTGCACCAGCAATTTTGGAGCACGTCCGAGTGGATCTGGGTAGGTGAATCAAGGTTGGGAAGGGGGACTAGGACATTGATGGAGCTGCTACTACTATCTGCCCCCTTCCCACCCCTGACACAGACCCATCCCTACCCCAGTCCCTGCCCTGTTCCACCCATTCTGCCCGCCCCCCGCCCCAGCTCTCGCGGAGGCTGCTGTTGCCTGGCTGCCGCCTCTCACTGTTTGCAGCAGCAGCTCCATGGTGCCTCATATTTGGCTTCAGAATGTAAGTTCCAGCGGTGCAGTGGCCCATAAGATTGGGCCATTAATCCAGCTGGGGGGGGGGTCTATATGCATGTGGAAGCAGGCTTCTGCGTGAGTAGCCCTCACTGGGTTAGGAGCTATGTGCATAAACAGGTACTGTGTGCTTGTTTTCCTTATCTATCCCAGTGGCTAGGGCTATGGAGCTCTTTTGGAGCTGAAATCTCCATGAACAGCCACTCTGGTGAAAGAGCAGCAGGCTTGATCCAGCTCCCACACAGGATTCCTTCCCTGCAGGATTTTGACTGTGCAACCCTTGTTTGCGGGGACCTGGTGATGAGGCTTTAAAAACCGGGAGCATTAACAGGTGCAGGTGCAGTGCTAGAACAGCGGCCTACAACCTGTTCACGTCCAGTTCCTACTTTTATCTCCAACCTGCAACATGACGACGACCCACTTCTCATTGTTTTACCATATTGTTCCACCTCTCATGTCTTCCTCCCAACTCTTATTTCTCTCTCTGTTCTTTGCCTTGGCTCTCTTTCTCCTCCCCTCTCAGCCTCCTCCTCCTCCTCCTCCTCCTCCTCCTCCTCCTCCTCCTCCTCTCCTCCTCCTCCTCCTCCTTCTTCTTCTTCTTCTTCTTCTTCTCTTAATTGCGTTATCTGCCTGTGTAATAGAAGAATGAAATGACACAGCAGTGCTGGGCCTGGGACAACTCGTCTTAGGTCAGTGCACACTCCGCAAGTCGGTCCAAACCCGTTAGGCAAAACTAGTGAGATGCAAACTGGAGAGCGTTGCAAGGCAAATGTGAAGCTTCATTTTTCTGCCGAGTTGCTGTCCTTAGCGATAATCATGCTGTAACTTCTACAAGCAGCTTTAATCCAAGGGACCTCAGCTGAAGGGGCTTTATGAACTACACAAACCTGAGCCAAAACGTTTCATGTCAGAATTAAATGAGACAAAGAACAGCACAGTCCTATGAGTGATGGAATGATCCTAGAAACAGACATGTTAAAAAGACTGGTCATTTATCATAGCAAACCCCTTCTCCTCTCCAAAGACTCATAAAACTCCGTTTTAATATGATATCCCTAGAAATATGGGGCTGTCACTTCATTCTAAGGTTTTGATTTGCTCTCCTGGGCATGGAGAGGGCTCATATTTTCTATAAACATGAATGAAATTGATTAAATCGTGATTTGTCATGAGAATAACTGAATAGCATTCTCCAGGAAAGCCTCTTCCAGCAATGGGGGAAAAAAAACAACACATTTGGTGTGTACTGTAGTATGATACCCATGCTAACAAAAATATTAAGTCCCCATAACAGACTGGGGGGAGAGATTATCCACCCAAGGGTGAGGATAGCGATGCTCGTCAGGGTCTTTGAGGCTTTGGCTGGGAACTGCATTACCCTGGAGCTGGGACCTGGCGGCTGCACAATCTATTGTCGACTGTATGTACTCCAAAGGGCCAAGCTAAAATGGGGCAGCTCTATTTCAGGGATCATTTTATCCCCTGTGAAAAGGGCTCCACTTCCAAGGATTTTTCAGGGGAACGCAAACAGAATGAAAACGCTGGCCCACTGGATGGGGGAGGTAACATGAAAGACAGGGTCATGCGATGCTGTCTTGCTCTCTGTAGCATCTCTGAACATCTATTTATTTGTTTGAAGGAGCAGAGCTAGACTGTACTGGGCAATGGCCTGCACTCCATTTCTGGTCTCCAGCGCACACACTTTGCCCATGGGCACTGAGAGTCTCCTATGCCAGAGCCGGCCCATCCATGAGGCCAATTGAAGCAGTCGCCACAGGCAGCAGATTGGTGGGGCATGCTCATCTCTGTCCGTCCGTCCAACTGCCTCTACTCCTCCTTCCACTCCCTGGATTGGAAAAGGATGAGGGGGGCAGAGGAAGAGGAAATGTGGAGGGGAGGGAAGTGCTGAGCTAGAACATTTGGCATGCTGCCTCAGACATCATGAGGTTAAAGGCTGGCCCTGCACCATGCACCATGCACAGCTCTCTCTCTCTCTCTCTCTCTCTCTCTCTCTCTCACACACACACACACACACACACACACACACACACACACACACACACACATGCTTCATTGGCTTCATTGGTTGGCGCTAGTGGTGGGGGATAGGATTGGGCTGCTAGACAAGGAACAGAAAGGGGGAACAAAGTGGCTGCAGATGGACACAAAAATAGTATTTTGCATACAGGTGAAAATTTGGCATAGCTTTAGTGCTCAGCCCTTACAGTATCTTTACATGTAGAAGGGAATAGGAGTTATGTATGCAACACTGGCCTCTGTGACTGGCAGGCAGTATGGAACCTCTGGATTTGTCAAGTCTGGTACAAGTATTAGGAACCCGATCAGTTCTTGCCTCATCCACAGCGTGGAACCTTCTGCTTGATCCATCTTCTCCAGGGCTTCCAGCTTCCCTCGCCCAAGCCGCTGAGCTCAAGGGTTCTGAGCTAAAGAACATGAATTCCAGATCTGGATGTCCCCAGCCTGACCCCCATAATGTTCCCAGTTTGGTTTCTTTCTTTCTTTCTTTCTTTCTTTCTTTCTTTCTTTCTTTCTTTCTTTCTTTCTTTCTTTCTTTCTTTCTCTGGGTTTGTCTTATTGATGAGCCAGCCTTTCTGAAAGCATTTCCATTGCCACGACAGTGGGAGCAAATGGCCACAAGGAGGAACTTTTAAAATGTTTACCCTTATAACCCCACTTGTGGGTTGTGAGTCACCAGCTGAAGACCAATAATATCATAATGGTAAAACAATGAAGATGGGCCCCTGACCCCAAGACTGAGAAGTAGAAATGGCCGGTGTACAAAAAATATGGCATATTCAATTTTACCCCTTCCTTCTTTCCCCACCAGGCACTTTTGAGAAGTACAAATGCAAAATTCATTGTGCCTTGGGATACAAGCCCCCAAAGGTCTTTTAGATGTTGGTGTAATTTTGTGATTGAAGCATGAATCACCAGATGGGGGAAGCAATTTGAACTGATTGTTTGCAGAGGAAGTCATCAGTTAAGCTTAACATGTTTGAGCTAAGTTAAACTTTAAAATGGAACATTTGAAACGGTTGTTAGCTTCCTGGAAAGGGAACACTGCCTTTGAACTAAAACAGTGTACATAATACCTGCTTGTTCTCAAAGGGAACTTGGATTTAATCCGATTAAGTCAACCTGGGGACTTCTACTGGGTTCAGTGCAAATGGCACCAAGCCGACACTGCGCAACTATTGAGAATGAACCTAGCGTAATACTCTGTGTTACACTGTAGATTAATGTCTTCTTATTGTGGTAACACAATAGGCACGATCCAGCCAAAGCTGAGCACTTTTAAGTCTGATTGATTTCAGTGGGAGAGCTAAGCATGTGCCAAATCTGATTGGCTGCATGACAACTCACTTGTTCCTAGGTTTAAAAAAGACCTGGTTTTTAAAACAGTGGAATTGTAGCACAGCTGGTTGGGGGTCTGAGCTGGCACCAAAGAGGTAGGCATTTGAGGGGCATCTGGGAAACATTTTGGGGCCCCTTTTATACCCAAAATGTTGGACTCTGAACCTTCAGCCTATAATATATTAGCAACTACTAAGAAACAACGTCAGACTAGGGCGGGTCCAAAACTACTCATTGATTTTCATTTTTTGGCCTTCTGGAAAATTAGCTTCTTTTTGAGCCTGTTTCCATCTTTTTTCTCAAAAATGTGTTTGCATGGATTTAAACAGTGCAGGCCTTCACTGGAGCACTGTGACAACATCATCATGGAATGACACGCTCACTTCGTGGCATGTCAGTGATGGTGTTGTGTGTGTTTTGCTCAATTTTTTTAATGCAAGTTAGATAAGTCAAGTTTTCTTTCCCTCCCTCCCTCCCTCCCCCCACCCACCTGCTTACCTCCAATCCCCCCTTCCCTTCCCCTCCCCTCCCAGCCACTTTCCATTTTTTGCTCCAATGACAATGGCATGAAGGCATCTCTCTATTGGCATCTGACATGACATTAGGGCCATATACCCCTTGAGCCTGTCAAGGAGGCTGAAAATGTTTGCAGTGTGGCTTCCTCCCCAACAGCCATTCGGAGTAAAGGAAATGTGTCCTGCCCTGACTCTGAATTGGTTTAGCCGTTTAGGGTCCAGTTTCATGAAGCTGGTCAGATTTGGTTTTATGATGTAATCATGTAGCCAAATCTGACTGGCTATCAGTGCAATCCTATTCAATTTATGCCACCGGCTGAGCTCTGCTCAATCCTATCCAATTTATGCCACCGGTGTAACCAGTAGTGCAGTCCCAGAATGGAAAGGGGATTCAAATCCCCTCCAAAAGGGGAATTCAAAGGGGATTTGAATCCTTTTTCCGTTCTGGGGCCTCCCGTTCTCACTGCACCGCTGGTTACACTGGTGGTACAAGTTGGATAGGATTGAGCAGAGCTTAGCCAGTGGCATAAGTTGGATAGGATTGTGCCCTGTATGTTATAATATCATAGCATTATCATGTTTACTATTTGATACCTGAATGATTCACTTGGGTAAGGAGAGCAGCCAGGGGAAATACTGGTGCCAAAGCATCAGTCAAGAGGGGAAACAACTGTGAACAGTGAACAGTGAAAAAACAGTGAAGAAAAGTGAAAAGGTACAATGAAGTGCTTTTTAGTAAATATTTTGAGCTCCCCTCAAACTATTTTGCTCCCTTGCAAAAACAACAGCAACAACAAACACTTCATGAGCAAATAGTCAGCACAGCTCTGTGAACTACAATAGATTACCTTGGGCTCTTCCAACACTGTAGTTCTTTGTCATTTTGTCTGACAGATTTGACCTTTGCAATAAGCAACACAGCATTTGCTTTTTTTATTTGTGCCCTGAGAACAGGACAGATTTTCATGGAGCAACTGAACCAAGAGATCTGATAAACAGCCACATTTTTCATTTACCTTATGCAAATAGATGGGTTCTCCCATCCAAATTCCCATGCAGTCAACTGTCAAGGCTAGGAGAGCTTTGCATACCATGCAATGAGTATGAAAAAGTATGTGACTAACCACAGATGACTGGCCTATGTGAGCGTTTCTCACCTAATTTGTTTTCATCACAGGAAATGTGACCAGATGACATCAATGCGTTTCATACTGAAGGTTTTAGTCATATGACAAATTCAGAGTCCGCCAGTCACTCAAAACACTTTCTCTTTTTACACAGCTAAACCTGCCCATTGCTTCTCAGACAGACCTGTCAAGCAGAGAGTAACAAAACCTTAAACCCAAATTCACTTTGGCTGAGGTCGTCTAAGTGGGAGGTTTGCCATTGGCTTTGTCAGGAACAAGGCTCAGCCCTGTTATGTAGCCACCTCATTAGTAATTTAGCTTGCCATGTTGCTTCTCTTTGGGAATGTTCCAGAAAGCTCTTCCACTTAATCACCCCAAGCGGGATCATAAGAGACGGAACATATCTAGTATTATCTTGCCAGCGACTCAAATAACAGACAATTGCTAGAGTTCGTTCCACACAGCTGCTGCACAATGCCGCATAAAGCAAAGGAAGATGGAAACAGAATGCATGTGATTACAGTAATTCTGCCTCAGAGGTTTTGTTACAATTTCACCTTTGCTGATAGAACCTCTGAGCATAGAACTCCCTTGATTGTCAAAACGTGTTATTTTGTATTATTTTCACTTCCATCCCACTTCTCATTTTTGAACAAAAACTCAAAGTGGGCTATAACCATGAAAAATTCCGGAAAGCAACAATAAAAGATCCATTAAACCATCCATTAAAACAATATAAAAATAAATGCACAGCACCAAGAATTGCAATCCGATCACTCTCTGGGACAGAAAGAACAAACTTCTCTTTTAGAAAAAGGCTCCCAAATTCTTCCAGCTTAGGCTGCATCTATGTATTCAGAGTAGACATGCAATACAGCCCTCCTGAAATGTACCACTTCAGCATATAGGTTGTGGTGGTGGTGAGGAGGAGGAGGAGGAGGAGGAGGAGGAGTTGTAGCACAGTGGTAGAACACAAGAATGTTCCAGGTTCAGTCCCCAGAGAGAGAGAGAGAGAGAGAGAGAGAGAGAGAGAGAGAGAGAGAGGACAGTGGTCCACATCCAAAACCGTGGAGAGTACTGTAGCTGTCAGCGGAAAGCTAACCTCTTGGGGGAAAGGGTTGTATACAGTTGTCAATGTGCAAGAAGAGTTTCTTTTCTTTTTTGGAAGGAAGCATCAAATCATGCCATCCACCATGGGTTAAAATGTATGAATGTCAGAGCTGAACCCTAGGCAGCCATCAAGCAGGAGTAAGGAGCTGGAGACCTGTTGTGAGCCAGAGACCCATCCTGTTGAGGAGTGCCAATGACCAGCCTGGGTTGGCAAAATCACGCCAGTACCATAAGGTAAATGAGATTACCATAAGGTTAATGAGATTGCATAAGGTAAATGAGATTACCACCACACAAGGCAGCTGTGGGGTGTCCTGTTCTAGCCCCAGCTGATGATATGCCTTAGAATGACTTAGGAATGAATGGAGCTGTCCTTTCATTTCTTGCTCTTTGAAATACCTGTATGGCCGTACTAGCTACAAAGGCATTATTTATGAGAGAGACTGTGTCTCTGATCTGTACAAAGTCATTCTTTGGATCCCCGTGCCAGTGAGAAACTTAGGGGGCTCAATGAGGATTGTGCCAACATGGCATAGTTCCAGGAATGAAGGTGGGAACACTGGCGTCACTGCAGGGGGGGTGGAGATCTAGGTTCCGCCGCGATCCGACCCTGTTACATGGGTGAACGAAGCAGCCCCACTCCCCCTCGCCTTCGGAACCATTCAAGGCGGTGAAAACAACGCACAGGAAACTCCCTGTGTGTTGTTTTCACCGCCTTGAATGGTTCTGAAGGCGAGGGGGCGGGGCCGCTTCATTCACCCGTGTAACGGAGGGTCAGATCGCAGCGGAACTTAGAGCTCCACCCCCCCTGCAGTGACGCCAGTGGGTGGGAATACTTGTAATTAATGTCTTGTAATTAATGGGCTGCAATAAGCGATGCAGAGTTCAGAATGTGTAATATATATTGTTTTTCCCTGTATAATATGAGAAAGGAAATGTCGAAAAACAATTTCCCATATTTAGCACTTGGATGGAGAGTAGGGAAACAGGCCTTTCATGACACCACTGAGAATTGGAAGGCAACATTTAAATAAAAAATTAGCATGATGTGGCTTGGCTTGTTTGCACAAGTCATCTGGCAGAAGGCTCTTGGGTTTGTTCTCCGTTTGTGTCTCCTACTTCCTCTGACTCTGACTATTTAAGGATCTCTTGGCCTGGGCTCCACAAAATCTTAAAGTCAACCCTTCCTCTGCAATAGGTGTATTAAAAGCTGCAAAACAGTTTAATTGGGTTTTTTTTTTAAAAAAAATAGAATATAACAGCTGCTCTGTTACTATAGAAATGTACATTAATGTGAGTATACAAAGGAATAACAGAAATAAAAAAAATGGCTCTGCACAATTGATCCTTGGGTGGGGGGAAGCCATATCCTTATAGCCCTCAGATCCTAAAGCAGTCATAAACATTTGGAATCCATCTGAAGATCAATCAATCAATCAATCACTATGTGGCTGAGCCATGGAACTGAGTGGGTGGCTGTGGTCAAGGCTCTGTCATCCCAGCCCTAAACTACCTCAAAGCAGAGTTTTGTATCAAATATTTTGCACCCTATTCATGCTACCTGAAGTTCCTTGAAGGAGGGGCAACATTCAGATGTAATAAAATAAATATGCATTAAACCTGGGCAGCCAATTTGCTTCCAATACAGTACTTCGTTTTAATAGTCATAAAATGAAAATGTTACAGCAGGTGTGTGTAGGGGTGTCCTCATTCACTGACCTCATTTGTAGCTCTTTGACACAATTGGCCCAAGGAAAAGGAAATATACATGAGCTAGAAGTTTTGTGGTCTGTTGAACCCTGACTCAGGTGTCACTCACTTGTTGGTAATGTAAGAGGCTTATTAAACAGGGTTATATACAGCTCCCTGGCAAAATTCTTAATGCAGGCCTAGGGCAGAGTTTCTTTTCATCTATGGGAAGAGAGGGAAAGGGGCGCCTGGGTTGTACTTAAGGGGACAATGCACAATAAATTCATTTAGATCAATGCATATGAACGTGCTCTGCCCCTGCAATATATAAACTCTCCTAGTGCGGTGGGAGTCTGAACCTAGACAACTTAATCCCGGTGAAAGAGGCTTCAGTCCCAGACTGAAAAGGCTGTCACTACCATAGGGAACCCCCAAGTACTGCAATGAAAGAAGACATCAGCCAGGGAGATGCCCCAGAACAGGAGGCTGGATACTGATGAGGTGAATCCCACAACAGGCAAGCAGGAGCAGGACTTAGGCCACTCGCGGGCTGTGGCCATATCAGGTTTGTGCCCTCTGATTAGGACACTGACAGCCCAATCCTAACATAAAGATCTGCCAGGCAGCCTCGGCTGCCCGCTGGATCCTGAGCTCTGCTGTGGGCAGCCTGCAGCAGACTCCCTGCGGCGGAAAGTCTACTCGGGGAAGGGGACGCTTGTCCCCTTCCCCGAGTGTAACAGCGGCTGGGGCCGATAGGCCTCCTCGGAATTCCGCCAGCTATTTTGCTGGCAGACGTCGGAGGAGGCTGTGTAACGGCTCAGCCGATTGGCGGGGGCCAGGATTCGGCCGAGGCTGATCCCCTCCCCCTCCCCAATTGGCTGGGCCTATCAGCCCCTGCCGTTTGCTCCTGAACCGCTCCCCTCCGCTGGATCCTTACCTGGGTCTGGCGGAGGGGGGGGAGATGGTCCGGGTGGCGGAGCAGGGCAGGCCGGCCTTCCCTGCTCGTGAGTTGTTGCAGATGTGCCTTATGGCATGTTTGCGATGTCTTCGGCCAGCGGAATGCTCGTTCTACCGGCCGAAAATACGACAGGATTGCACTCTGAGTGAGGTGGGATGAATAGGAAAAGTCCTCATAGCCGATAAACTGAGTTGGCTTGGCTGGGCCTTCCTATATGGAAACAGACCATTTGTCTTGAGCAAAACATATTTTGTTTTGTCTTTGCAATGTGTTTCAACCTATTTGCTCCTGTATCTATCAGCCACTGAGATGCGATTCATCCCAAAATGTGGCTTGTCAAATTAGAAATAGTTTCTACACAGACCATGAATATATTCAAGAGAAACACTTGGCAATGTTTCTTTGAGAGGAGAATGAGCAAGTTAAGGCAGTTGAGGCCAAGACATGCACCATTCGATTTTATTGGAGGGGTTCCTCTGCTAGTTGGTTAAAAATGAAGTGCAACAGTAACTTTTGAAGTGTTCCTAAGCGTGCATACAGAGTCTATGCGATGCACATACAGTTTGTATTCGCATAAGGACTGTACAGACAGTCAGAATATACATAGGGTGAAGGTAGGGGCAGGGTCTCTCACTGTACTTGCATTGCCCCCCCCCCTCCATAACTATATGTGCTTTGATTGTGAGAAGGTGATTCTCACCCATCAGGGAAAGGACAAGATTGTTTTGGCTTTCTGAAACTTATTTTGTTCCATATTTATTAGATAAATCTCAGATATGGAGGGGGGGGGATTAAAGAGAAAAAAAGGAGAATGGGATTTCTTGAGGTAGAAAGAGCACTGGAGAAAGAGACAACAGAGCGTATCCACACCATAGCCTTAAACTGGTTTAACAGTCATCCCAGCAAACCGTGATTGTAGCCTGTGGGAAGGAGAATAGCCTAGGATCTCACAGAGAATTCTCAACACCATGACATATACAATTCCCAGGATTCTTTAGGGGAAGCCCAAGATGTGCAAAACTAATGCAAGTGAGACTCTGTGGGTAAGCTCAGCAGCAGCTCACATTCAGACTGGTTTACAATATGAGCAGTTCCGACTGTCACTGGTTTTACAGTCACAATACAGTATGTATAAACAGACAGTCACTGATGCCATGGTTCCTGCAGTCATTGTGGCTGCCAGAGGCGAAACAAGGGTAGAGCGAAGGCAAGTAGTTCTGCAAGACTCCGTTACCCTGGAGTCAGCGGCCCCTCCCCCTTGCTGTTGGAGCCATTCCAGCAGCAACAGAGGGGTGTCCTGCGTGTTGCCTTTGCTGCCAGAATGGCTCCAACAGCAAGGGGGAGGGGCCGCTGACTCCAGGGCAACGGAGTCTTGCAGAACTACTTGCCTTCGCTCCACCCTTGTTTCGCCTCTGGTGGCTGCTGCTGCAAGGTGCCGTCACAATAGCAGAAATCACTGCTGATTGCATCTATGATCACCCTGTTTGCTCATCACATTTTCTAACCATGTGTGTGTCCAAAGGCTATTAGGACTGATAATGCAGCTTTTTTGAACCCATTCTCACGCTTTGAGCTGGCAATAAGTTTCTCCCTATTTCAGAAGGGCTAGTGATCCCCATATTTTTGCTATTTCCCTATAGTAGCACATGGCTTGGCTCTTTCATTATGAAGTTATGTGGGAATAGTTTGATGTAGGAATCTTGTTCAATCCAGTTCACTGAGAGCATGTGAGAGTTTGAATGTTAGGACTTTCTGGTTCCTTCCAAACTGGGTGAATAAGTCTCTAGCCGGAAAGGAAATAATGTCATTATGAGTACTGTAATTTAGCCTAGAATTCTATAAAAAGTCAGTCCCAGACTGGTTCAACCAGGCAGTTGCTGTAAGTCAATTGTGCCAGATGTGCTTACAAACCACACAGCAAAGGTGTCAAAACGGCTGCTGAAAGTGATGAATGGATAGGGCCCTTAATCACTTAGAGTTTGCTTATCCATTCATCACTTTCAGCAGCCATTTTGACACCTTTGGGAGGTGCAGCTTTTTTCACCCTTCCACGATGAGCTGCACCTGCCCAAATTCCTTCTTCTGACGATGGCTGAAAGTATAGGCACTTTGTTTTGTCCCTCCTTGTATATAGTGAGCTTATTCATGGTGGAGGCACGATTTGAACCTGTTCAGTCCTCATTCACAGCTTAATTCAGGGGTGGCCAACCTTCCACCATTAGGGCCTCTGCATTCTTAAGAGTTGTGCAGAAGACAGAATCCTGGCAGCTTCAAGTGCTGATGGTGCTGCTAAAGCAGCTGCAGCTGCTGAAATGCCCTCGCCTATACAACCATTAATGGGCTAGGAGCATTCAGGTTGAAAGGTTGGCCACCCTTGGCTTAATTCTTAGCCATTACACTACACCAGTTATGATGAGTACTTTAAGTTTCAGGAGAGGAGAGGGGAGGTGACTTTGCTTCAAGGAAGGACAGGGCTGCAAAGAGGGAGTACATGTGCTTTCTGATATGCTAACCATGGCTAGGCTTACCAGATCTCCAACCGGGACAGAGTGCTAGACCTTTAGGAGAAGGAATGTGGGCAGGTGTAGCTTGTTAAGTCCTAGAGCACAATCCTAGGCATGTCTATTCAGAAGCAAGCCCCATTCTTCTCCCTCTCGCACAACACCAGAGAAATTCTTCTCCCTCTCGCACAACACCAGAACCAGGGGACATGCACTAAAATTGAGTGGAGGGAGAGTTAGAACAGACAAAAGAAAATATTTCTTTACCCAGCGTGTGATTCATCTGTGGAACTCCTTGCCACAGGATGCCGTGATGACACCTGGCCTAGATGCCTTTAAAAGGGGTTTGGACAAATTCATGGAGGAAAAGACCATCACAGGTTACAAGCCATAAGCAACCTCCTGGTTTTTTAGAAGTGGGTTTTCTCTGTGCCAGGTGCAAGGGAGTGGCGACTGGACACAGGTATCTTGTTGTCTCGTGTGCTCCCTGAGGCATCTGGTGGGGCCACTGTGTGACACAGGAAGCTGGACTAGATGGGCTTTTGGCCTGATCCAGCAGGGCTCTTCTTATGTTCTTATGTTCTTATTGTGTTCAGTGGGGCTTGCTTCTGAGTAGACATGCCTAGGATTGTGCTCTAAGGTTTAACAAGCTACACCTGCCCACATTCCTTCTCCTAAAGGTCTAGCACTCTGTCCCGGTTGGAGATCTGGTAAGCCTAACCATGGCTAGGAAGTAGGCTTACCAGATCTCCAACCGGGACAGAGTGCTAGACCTTTAGGAGAAGGAATGTGGGCAGGTGTAGCTTGTTAAACCTTAGAGCACAATCCTAGGCATGTCTACTCAGAAGCAAGCCCCACTGAACAGAGTAGACATGCCTAGGATTGGGCTCTAAGGCTTAACAAGCTACACCTGCCCACATTCCTTCTCCTCAAGGTCTAGCACTCTGTCCCTGTTGGAGATCTAGTAAGCCTACTAGGAAGACGCCAGTGTCATGCATATTGTCACCAATGGGAGCTTTCCTCCCAGGACAAATAACAGTTGTGGGGACCCCACCTGGATTAGGACCATGGCAAGGGAAGTGTTAAAGCCTACATTCCCTATGCCATGGTTCCAATCCAGACTGGGCCCCTGCCTTTTAGAACAGACAAGTTAAGTATGCCAGCTCTATGCAGTTTGGCCCTTAAGCTATGGTATATGTGATAGCATGTGTTGGGGGTGGGCAGTCATGGTTCAGCACTGATGCTCGGTGTGAGAATAGGGGCATTGTAAGTTCACAAAAGTGTCTCTATTTCTGAAACACCGGAGAATAATATATGGTCATGTCTGCCCTGGGCTAGCCCAGTGAATTTGGATAACAAAGGGTACAGCCAAACATATTCTGGGGAGTGGGAATCTCCCTTTATTTTCAAATCTTCATTGAAATGGTGTGATGAAGAGATTTATGTCTCTTTTGGTTTACAATAATACAGGAAGGGAAAAGGTGGCTGCTTAAAACGTCCCAGGGCACTATTAGCAAAGGAACACCATTGGCAATGATAATCAGACTGGCAGTGAGTCCTTGCCAGATTTTTTAAAGTACAAAATAGCTGTTCAGTTAGTATCCAAGAGCCTGAAGTGCTCTCTTCCCAGAAATGTGTGAGTAAAATAATCAATCAAGTCCAAGTTGTATCAGACTGGGAAAACAGAAGAAAAAAACAAAACAAAACACTGGGTCTTAAAATGCTCAAAGTCTCTTGTGGTTGTTGCCAATTAAGATGCAAGGAAGAAAGAGAAGCAGTGGACATAACAAATTAGGTTGCCAGCAGCTTGTGATTTTGTGTTCCTTGGCAGGGTGGTGCCTGTGTGACTTCAGCTATGAATTCAGCCAGGGAAATGCTGCCTGGGGCACTACATGTTGAATGCCTGTAACTCACCTGTTACAGGTGCTCTGCAAGGAGAAAGATGACACAAGCAGCCCTAAAGAGCAAAAGACATGAGGAATGTTGCCTTGTAGTTTACAAAAACTGTGTAATCGCATCACAGGGGAAGATCAGGGGATGCCAGCTTTCCACGGAATTGCAAGGCAAGGCTCATGAATGATGGGCCACAGTTACTACTGGCTCAGTAAAGAGAGCTGCACTCAGTCACTGGCATACAACACAGCCCTTTGCATGTTCACTCACTGTCTCATGGTGTTCAGGGGAGTTCACTCCCAGGTAAATATGGACAGGATCACAAACCTGGAAGTCCAGCTCTATAAAGTTAGTTGTATTGAGAGTTGGTTGTGCTTACTTACTCATTGCTGGAAGACAGTGCATATGCTCAGAGGTGTTCCCTACACCATCCAGACTGTATCCACAAAGATATGCAGTCACATCATTGCAGGGCTGCCCTCCTGAAAATCACATTCAAGCATGGCCCAGTCAAGCACTTTAAATTCTGACAGAATGAGATGGGAGAGATTTACAGCGCAATCCTCTGTAAGTATCCAGTGGGCGGCCTGCAAGATCCTTTTGGAGGCTGTATAATGGCCGGACCGGCCTGGAGGGAGACGGGGATATGGCAGCCGCCATCCCCACCCCGTCCGGGCCGGCTCAGCCAATGGCCCCCTCCCTCTCTGCCCGGACCACCCCCCTTGCCCTCCGGAGCTGGACTTACCTCCTCTGGCGGTCGCAGGGGCGATTCGGCATCAGAGTGAGGGTGGCCGGCCTCTGCGGTGGCCACCCTTACTCCTGAGTCGCGATGGATTCGACCAGCGGAATGCTCATTCCGCCGGTCGTTCCTTCCGGAGGATTGCACTGTTAAACACACATTTAACTTTCATTGAGAGCCCAATCCTAGCCTCCCCCGCTGATGCAGCTGTGTGAAAAAAGTGTGCACTGTATTGGGTGGGGAGATCAGGAGGCTTGGGGGGAGGGGAAAGGGGAATTACCCCTTACTCTTCTGTAAGCCTCCCACTCGCCAATGGGTAGGGGCAGGAGGAAATGGTGATAAAAAAAATGGTGATAACTTTTCTCTTGGATAGAAGTATTGGAGGCTTTTTGGTAATTTTGTAGTAATCTGTCTATTTTCACAGGTTAAGAAGACGGTACAGGGGCACAGAAGCAAGCACACAGACCAGCAATGCAAATTCCAAAGCAGTCTCCGTATCCTGGAATCCATCTTCCCAGAACCTCTCAGCAACTCTGCCAGACCAAATTGTTTTCAGTCTTCTCCCACTCTGCAGGGCTGAACATAGAAAGGGCACGAACAGGAGGAGGAGGAGATTGATTTCTTCGACTTGAGACATTCTTGGACTGTGCTCTGGGATAAGCTGTCATGACTCTCAACCAACATTTAGCTTGATTCAAGATGAGATGAGCCCACATCCAGTGCTTATGTTTCCTTAGTATATAATGATATCAGTAGGTCTCTATTTTGATACTATGCCTTGGAGGTGTGGTGGTTATGGAGGATATCACAAATTTAAAGAGTACAGGGTTTTTAACACAAGCTTGAAGAAGGTGGAAACTGGCTGCTTTAATGCAGCGAATGCGTTTTGACAGCAAATCTTCTATATTTACCTTAGCAGTCAGGAAAAAAAAAAGAATGTTCAAATGTGTGTCTCATATTTTTATCTGGGAAAATCTTCTCTCCCATCACAGATGGTTTCCTGTCTTAAGTTCAAGAAACTTTGAAGCCTCTGCCACTTGTTGGAACAGAAAGTATTTCAGACTTAATCTTTTAAAGAAGTTGCTCTCATCTCACTGATTTTCCAGTTCCCCAAAATGTCCAAACCACTACTCTAAGTGCTCATAACCTCAACAATGCACTGCGATAAGCAAATGAAGTGAGTATGGAAAAAAAAAAAAAGAACATGATCTGCTATAGCTAATATTTAGTGTGGCTGCACAGGGTTGTAGTTCTACATGCTATCTAGGTTCTGTTTACTTCAGTAGGATCTAAGTGTAAGTTCAGCAGGAGCCTTAATGTGAGCAAGATTGCAGCTAAAAAGACCTATGTTAAACCAAGTCAGGCCCAAGATAGTTTGGTGCCTGAGTTTGAAAATTCAAATGAGTCAGAAAATTCACCCATCTCCCCTCCTTAACATGGGACAGAATACATCTAGTGGCAAGTTTTCCTGCACAAGCTTAACTGAAATGAATGGGAATGGTGCAGGAGCACTATGCAACCCCCCTTGTGGAATTCCCATTCATTTCAGCATTACATGTGTGCAAGAAAACCTCCCAGTAGATTATTCCCCATGGATCAAATTAGTCTCTCTCACTGTGCTACCCAGGCAGCCTGATCCTGCACAAGTCCTAGACTAGTGGAGCTTGTGCTCCACTGCTCTAGGCCATTACAAACGTGCCGGAAAGCACGTTTGCGATGACCCTGGAGTAAGGGCCGCCGGTGCAGAGGCCGGCAGCCCGCCACCCTCTGGACCTGGCACCCACTTGTGGAGGTAAGTCCTGCGCACCAGTCGGTGCAGGGGTGGGGGGAAGAGCAGGCAGGGGCGTGGAGGGAGGGGTCCATTGGCTGAACCGGGCCGAAGAGGGTGGGGATATCTGCGGCGCACTCCCGCCGATATCCTCTGTACTTTCCCAGCCCAGTCCGGTCCTACTCCACTGCCTCAGATGTGTGTCAGCTTCAGAAATGGCATACATCCGAGGAGGCCCATAGGCCCCGGGCAGGCCTACACTCAGGGAAGGGGACGAATGTCCCCTTCTCCTGAGGTGTTCCCAGGCTGCACCGACACGGTCCGGGAACAGGCTCAGAATACTTTAGGCCGGCCATGTAAAGTTGCGCAGGATTATGCTGTTAATGGAAACCAGAATCTGATGCTTGGGGCAACGTTTTCATCTTACTTCACGGTAGGGCTTCCTCTCTGTTAAACTACTCAACCTATTTGTTTTCCCCACTGCGTCTTTGAATGTGTCTTAAAAAGCGAAAAGAGACTCAGGAAATTGTTATCTGTGAATAAATTGTTTTCAGATAGTTTACGACGACTTTTATGTTCAGAAAATTGGAATTCTCCTGTCAGATTAACCTCCTTTGGAATGGACTCATCACTAAAGATAACTGAAGTTAATTTAAAACATTTCTTGGAGACCATATATATGAACAAGTGTTATAACAATAGTGAAACGCTGCCAGTGCTATAACTTTTGTTGCAGTGTTCAAAATGTCAGCTTTTGGTACATGGTGTTGCAGCATACGGGTCATTTTTCGTCCCTGTCCCTGAACCTTGACTCAGAGGTGTCACCGTAATTTTCTTCCCAAGTCCTGGCCTCTAAAATGCAAAACAGTTGCCTTGAGAATGTGAAACAGGGAAGAATACAAGATCTTGACAAGCAGACTTTAACGAGGAACACAGTGGGCAGAGTAACTTTCAAGGAAAATCATTTTTGGGAACCTTCACCAAGATTCCAGGAATATTCATTTAAAAATAACAAATCTTCATTTTTTATTTATTCCATCCTTTTTTAAAAACAGCTTGTGTACATCAAGTCCAGTATTGTGCCCAGTTTTTCTTGCTTCCGTTATTTGCTGTTGCAGCAACTTTTCCCAGCCAAATAGTCTCCCATCCCCTTAATTCAGTTTTCAGTGCAACAGATATTTTCAGTCTTCAATATTCTCTTCCCCCCCAACAAGTTCTTTAGCTACCTACCTCTAGCTATGCGACACAGAAACCTATGTGGTGTAGTGGATGGAGTGTGGTGTATGGCACATGCACTGGCGTCACTACAGGGGGGACGGAGCTCTAAGTGCTGCTGAAATCAGAGCCTCCTTTACACAGACGAACAAAGCGGCCCCGCCCCCTCACCCTCCGAGCCTTTCAGGGAAGCGAAAGCAACGTGCAGGAGACTCCCTGCGCTTTGCTTTCACTTCCCTGAAAGGCTCGGAGGGTGAGGGGGCGGGGCCGCTTTGTTCGTCTGTGTAAAGGAGGCTCTGATTTCAGCAGCACTTAGAGCTTCGCTCCCCCTGTAGTGACGCCAGTGGGCACATGGATTCAACCCCCTGCTTTATGAAGCCCACTAGGTGACCTGAGGCAAATCACTATAGGAGTGTTTCCCAAACTTTTTTGACCTGCGGCTCCCTTGACTCTTGGCGACCCTTGGCTGCGGCTCCCCATTACATTTTGTAGCTGCCTGCCAATTGGCATTGCATCGTATTCCGAGAGGATTCCGTGGCACTCTGCGGGCCCCCTGGCTGGTATCCGCGGCTCCCCTGGGAGCCACGCCTCCCAGTTTGGGAACCACTGCACTATAGCCCTGTTCAGGGCCATTCAGCCTGCCCCTGCCTAGAACATGAAAACAGCCAAATAGGGCATGTACTGACCATGAGGAGAGCAGGTGCACACTGGGGAATGGCTAGCAAGCAGACTCCCCCAGGGACATGCTGCGTGTGTGAATGGGACTGCTTATCTAGAATAAGATGAGCTTATTCTACCTCAGAGTTTTGTTCTGAAGACAAAATGGAGGGAAGATCCTGTTCACCCACTGAAGTCCGTGATAGAAATGTGAATGGTGATAGAAATGTGTATAATTTATGCCATTGAATAAAGGTGCACAAAATAGCCATATCATTGTAAAATACTTGCATAATTTGTTTTGTATGCAGGGTATGGGCCAAACCCTGAGATGTATTACATCTGGACAAATGTGACAAGAAGTAAATCAGATATAAAACAGATAGTAGAAAATCTTTTTGTAGCAGAAAATAGATATTTGGAGCTAGAGGTGACATAACTCCCATAATTATAGAATCATAGAGTTGGAAGGGACCTTCAAGGCCATCTAGTCCAACCCCCTACTTGAAGCAGGAAAATCCTCTCTAGAGCATCTCCAAAAAGTGCCTGCCAAACCTCTGCTTGAAGACCTCTTAAATTCAGTGACAAAAGTGGATGAAACTTTTTGCCAGAACTCAAATACAGGGTTATTCAAAAAGGATAGTGCAAAGGTAAAACTGATTTATTCTTAAATGAACTGACATACCACAAGCGTCATGGCATGAAAAGACCCCCCCCCCAAAAAAAAACCCTGGGGTTTTTTTGGATGGTGCAAAAGTAACACTGATTTATTCTTAAATGAACTGACATACCACAACTGTCATGACATGAAAAGACAGAAAAACTGTCCAAGTTTCACATGCACATGACAAATGTTCGATGTGGGCACTTGCGTACCTACAATGGGGCAAGGGGGGCAAATGCCCTGGGTGAGAGCCGCAGTCTCCTAGTGAGGAGATGGCAGCTGTTTGCCCCCCCCCCCCCGGCCCATTGTAGCTACGCAAGTGCCCACATCGAACATTTGTCATGTGCATGTGAAACTTGGAGAGTTTTTCTGTCTTTTCATGTCATGACAGTTGTGGTATGTCAGTTCATTTAAGAATAAATCAGTTTTACTTTTGCACCATCCTTTTTGAATAACCCTGTACTTTGTTCTGCCAATATTTTATAAGTTCTGCCATCAGTATTTTAAGTTTGCCTGCCCACTTCTACAACGGATTGGGACACATGACTTACCTCAGCTACAAACCTAAATTGACTGTATGCCAGTGTAACTGCTACAGCTTCCCCGAAAGAAACTTGAGAACTATATGTTGTGAAGGTTCGGCAAATTTTGTTAGAGAGAAGACAGATGTAATATGGAGGTGTGGCCTGGAGGTGGAGGTTTGAGCCGGTGCCCTGCCTGAAGAAGCTAAGCAGGGTCGACCTCGGTTCCCACTTGGATGGGAGACGGAAGCTGCTGACGAACCTCGCAAAGACACTGAGAAGGCATCGTGAGAGGGTGAAATGCGGAGGAGTCAGCTAGAGAGAGAACATCTAAGACAACTGTCCGAGGGTGAACTGCGGTGAACTGTGAAGCTTGGAAGTGCAAAGCACAAGCCAGAAGGAGCACTGGCGTCACTGTAGCGTGGCGGGCAGGCCGGGCCGCGGGGGGTGACGCGCGCCGGGGGGGTGACGCGCGTCACCTCTGTGACGGCGCGTGTCACCCTCCGGAGGCCGGACGCTCCGAGGCCGGGGAGCGTCCGGCCCGGCCGGCGCTCCAGGGCCTTCTAAAAAGAAGAGGCCCAATGCGCTTGCGTTAAAACGCGAACTTTTAAGATTTTCACGCATGCGCAGACCCTCCTGAGGGCAAGAGGGCAGGCCCTTGCCCTCAGAAAAGGGTTTGCGCATGCGCGAAAATCTTAAAAGTTCGCGTTTTAACGCAAGCGCTTTGGGCCTCTTCTTTTTAGAAGGCCCTGGAGCGCTTGCGTTAAAACGCGAACTATGTTTTTCGCGCATGCGCAAACCCTTTTCTGAGGGCAAGGGCCTGCCCTCTTGCCCTCAGGAGGGTCTGCGCATGCGCGAAAATCTTAAAAGTTCGTGTTTTAATGCAAACGTTTTGGGCCTCTTCTTTTTAGAAGGCCCTGGAGCGCTGGCCGGGCCGGACGCTCCCCGGCCTCTGAGCGTCCGGCCTCCGGAGGGTGACGCACGCCGGAAAAGGTAAGTTTCTGTAGGGGGGGTGAGTCGGGGGGGTGATGCGCGTTCCCCGCTCTGGGGTGACGCGCGTCACAGTGATGCCACTGAGAAGGAGGGCTGCACTCGGAAGGGAAAACATCTCGAGCATGGAAGGTTCTATATAGGAATAGAACAATATTGTAAAGACCCTTATCAGGTCTAAGGATAGCCTGCCTATGTAAACCGCATAGACAACTTAATTCAGCTATTGATTTGAAGGTATGCTTGTCAGTCACTTCCATTGTGAAACTGGGCTTACTTACTGTGTGCCTGAAGAAGATTACAAAGTGAACAACCTTTTTTATATTATATCCGTCTTCTCCCAAATTCCTCTTGCAAAATTCCTTCTCCCAAATCCCTCTGGGGAGCAGGAGGGACTCTTAAGTCTGTTTAAAGTCTGCAGTGTAGATATCCCTCTAGTTGTTGCTTTTGTTTCAGCTGGAGGAGGGAAAGAAGAGATTTACTGACTTGCTGCTTTATCCCTTTGTGGCCTCAGTGGGATATATAGCTGAGTTGATTGCATTCCTTATCATCTGATGGTGCTGGTGATGTTGCCTAGTTGGACAGGAAGGGAAGGTCTAGGTTCTGGGAAAACTAAGAATGGTCCCATATGACACGAAATAAACATCATCTAGAAACTTTTACATTTCATGTTGGTCTGACCACTGCGTTAAGGTGAAGAGGGAATAAATGCCAGGTATTAGTTCCTGTGGTGTTCTTTGAAAGTGGGGGAGAAACAATGTGTTTATGTATCTCCAGGGGCTGTTTATCTTCCTGCTCCCATGCTTAAAACGATGACCTGAGCCTCTGAAGGAGGTCAGGAGTGGTGAAGCACAAACATCTCAGATCCTTTTGGTGACTGACAGGCAGGATGCTGTGAAAGATCTCACAGTCTTGAGCTCAAGCCTCTTGTAACAAAAAGAGGACCCGAATGAACTCCAATGAAAATAAAACAGCTCTTTCTACGGTCAGTGCCTCTGTATCTGTAGTGGTTTTGCATTGGATAAGAATGCATTGGTAGGGCCACACAATCACAGATACCTATGGAAACATGTTTTATTTTTAAACTGCTTTTGTATAGGAAAGCATTTATCCTTGGTCAGCAACTCTTTTTCATAAGGCCAGTTTTATTCAATCTTTGTTTTGGGTGGTAATCCAAGATGAGGCCTGTAATTATCTGTGAAAGAGATAATTATCTGTTGTGTGTCCTTTCAGTTCAGTAGCTGAGCTTCATTACGTTCATCAAGAGGCTGTGCGATGGTATACAGTATTTTGTTTCCGCAGCAGTGCGTCATCTGTGGCTTCCTCCTCCTTTTGATTCGCCAGCACTGGCCAGCCAACCCCTCTCCGGAGCTTTGAAAAGGCGAGGCAAGGGCCCGCAGAGCATCCTCCTCACTTCCTCTCCCTGCTGGCCGCTCTTTTCAAATTGCAGGAATGGGGTTGGCCAGCTGAGGAGGTGGCATGGGAGCAAGTGAAGCAGCAATGGGGCTCATAAGATTGAGCAGGGTGGTGGTAGCGGCCCTCAAGATGGTGAGGGCCAGGGTGGAGGATTGGGGAGTCATCCCCCAAACTGCAGCACCTCTTGAACTTTTAGAATCCACTGGGTTTTTAGGCAACACAATTTTAAGACAATTTTTAAACCAACCAAGAAGTTGTCCCAGCACTTGAGAAATGCCAAGGATCAGAGACCAGCGCTATCTGTTCCAGGGGTGTACCATATATTGGCACCACGAAGCGTTCCATCACTACCAGACTCAAAGAGCATGAGAGGGCTTGTAGATTGTGTCATCCGGAGCAGTCAGCCCTGGCGGAACATGCTTTGGTTTCTGGACATAGAATTAATTTTGAAGAAACAAAGCAATTGGTACATGAGACATCCTATCGCCAAAGATTACACAGGGAGGTCATAGAGATATTTAAACATCATAATTTATTAAACAGGAAGAAGGAAAAGGTGTTTATTGACAAAATCTGGACTCCCACACTGAGCAAATTATGTTAACTGTTGCTTTGAGGTTGCTATTTTAGGTTAACTGTTGCTTTAAGGTTACTCTAGGTCAGGGGTTCTCAACCTTTTTCACCAAGTGTACCCCCTGGCACGGTCAAATTTTTTGAAGTACCCCCTGTGCCAATTAATTAATTAATTAGCATTAATTAATTAATTATTAAAATGTAAAATTTAATCATTAAAATTACTCAGCTTACACTGTTAACCACCTTTTTTCAATTTTTGCTACCCCTTTTTATTTTTAAAGAAAATATTACCACAGGTCTCCCATCCAAAAACAAACCAAGGCAATTCTTTCTTAGCTTTAAGGCAGGGAACCACCTCAATCTGCCATAAGAGCTGCATTCTTTAAATGGAAGAAACAATGTACAGTATTCTAAAACCCAGCATATAAATTGAACCAGCCAGTAAGAAAGCACTTAATTTGCATTCCGCTTGGGAACACAGTCTGGGAGGAGAGAAGGGGTGGTTTTGTTGCACAAGAATCTCTTATGTTCACTGTCAATGAAGTTTCTCTTTTTAGTAATAAATTGGGGACGATTTAGTCAGATAACTTACTCACCCTAACGTGGATGTAAATGCTAGAAAGAGGTTTATATAGATATTTGGCAGAAATTTTTTAAGGGAGTTTATAAGGGAGTTGTGTCTGTGCCTTGTCAGCTTTGAGTCGGGAGTTTAAATTAAAAAAACTAAAAGCTGATGCCCCCCACCAGCTCCTGTGTACACACAGGGTGAGAAGCTCTGCTCTAGGTCAGTTCATCTGCCTGTTGTTTGTGGCTGAGTTCCTGGTCATGCAGGAACAGGCTCAATGTGATGTTAAAAAAAACAGTGGGGGTAGTACTTCCTTGTTTTGGAGGAAGAGTCTTTGTTCCTATGGAAGGGAAACCTGTGGATGCTATCCATTAAATATTCCTGTATCCTGAAGTTTACAATTACAGCAAGTGATACAGCACCCAAATATTTACAGACTATTGCACACAGCACAGGGCAGCTATATTGTGTTCAGTTTCTGTTTAACTGGAAGAATCGCTGACATACCCTGCTGTTCTTGTGCATTCTTCAGCTCATCGCTAAAAATGCTCCCAGATTTCCTATGCCGCTTTTTTATCCACCGTGTATATGCTTGGATTGTTTGAGTCAAAACGAAGCCTGCCTCAGCCCGACAAGAGCATCTTTGTGCCAGACAACACTATTTAAATTTACTTTAGGAAAGCCAATGCCAGATTATTCCTGCCTGGGGTAACCGGAACTCCTAATGGAATCTTGACCATTGCTGCAGCTTAATGTTTTTTAGGATGTAACTGCTGTTCCCTTAACGGATTTGGCTGTTCATCCATTACGAATGAGATAAAACAAGATTAGATTCGCATCTTTTATATGTTAGTTAGTAATATGATTACCAGTTGCAAAAATTCCTCTGCATTGTTATTCCATTATATAACTTGGTTGGGCTTCTGGATAAAGGACTTTCATTCTGAAAAAGGCATTCACAGAATGTTTAACTCTGAGGATTACTTTCAGTAATCCATCTGGAGACAAAGTGACTCCCTGGGTTCTTAATTAATCAGATCATTTGCAGTCATGGGGTCTTGTTAATTTAAAAAAGAAAAAGCAAACAATACATTTGATGAAACAATCGCCAAATATTAAATCTGTAGTGGTTGTTAATATAATTGCCTTGATGTTACACAGCAATCTTCACCAATTAGAAGAGCAGTTATTGCTTTCTGCTAAAACGTTCTGTGAAGCTTGATAGCCTACATCCTTTCTCTAGTAACGTAAAAATTTCACTGTGCAACAAAAGTCATACAATTTTGTGTTTAGCAGAATATGTTGATGTATCTTTATTAATTATGGTGTGAGGATTTAAAAAATTCCACGATTTTGGCATAGCATCAATAGTTCAGCCACAACGTACACTACTCAGGGAGAGCTTACAACCTCTTGTCATGGCCATGTTTACCCTGGTGTAAAGGCGAATGAGTGTTTCAATACCAACACAAAATTTAAGATAACTAAAAATGCTTTGACGATACACAAAAACTGAGAGTACCATTGGAAACGGCGCCTCTGAATTGTGTAAGAAACCTTTAGAAACAATGTTTGTTACACAGTGTTATGCAATGAAAGGTACTGTTTTCTGCTTTATATCAGCAAATGACATTCAATGATACTCAAGTAAATGTGTGAACCAACAGCCCAATCTTCTGCGTGCCGCCCAATGGCGGCATGCCCCCCTTGCTGGCACGGACTGTCATAAAGCAGTCCACGCCAGTTGTAAACACCTCCCCGACTAGCGCGCTGCTGGTGATGCTGGCGGGAAGGCCCCTGCCTTTCCGGGCGTGCCGGAGGACACCCAGATGCGCACCAAGAAAGGTAAGCCAGCGGGGAGTGCATAATGGGGGCCGGGGAGGATCTGCCATGGATGGCCTGCACTGGATCCTATCCCCCTTCCCTGCAGCCTCCCCGTCTCTTTCCTCTCCTTGGAGTTATGCTAGCTAAATTGCTATCATAGCTCCGAGGAGACCCATGGCTGGTCGTGAGCCTTATGCAGGGGTAAGGGGATTGAACATCCCCTTGCCCTACAGAAGCCTCCCGGTCCACCGTCCGCCCCCGCACAGGATCTAGCAGGCTGCCATTTTGGTGCCGCTACATCTGTGGGGGGGGGGAATGAATAGGATTGGGCTCTTAATCTCCATCCACATATGTGATTATTAGAATATTGTTGGTGTGTGTATTTCCTTGCATCACAGTATACCCACGCCACCAAATGTCAAGGCAAATTTGAAAATTCCGCTTTGATCGAAAGACCTGAGGAATTCCAAGGGAAGCAAAACAAATTTTAGTAAGA
This sequence comes from Plestiodon gilberti rubricaudatus, assembly GCA_026170595.1. Classification (NCBI taxonomy): domain Eukaryota; kingdom Metazoa; phylum Chordata; class Lepidosauria; order Squamata; family Scincidae; genus Plestiodon; species Plestiodon gilberti. The sequence goes on along the minus strand of JANXHW010000002.1, from coordinate 15,777,417 downwards.
AAAAAGTATCCACACATACTCTCTGGGCCATAGACTGCTATGACATCTTAAATGTGTTAGTCTTTCTTATAGCATTAGCTTTCGGGGACTAAAGCCCACTTCAACAAATGCCTTAACAGCGCAATCCCAGGCATGTCTATTCGGAAGCCCCATTGAACAAATTGGGGCTTACTCCCAGGACACTGTGTCTAGAATTACAGTATAAGTGGTGTTCAGGCATCTGATGAAATGAGCTCCAGTCAGGGCTGGCCCAAGACTTCATGACGCCTGAGGCAGCGTGCCAAATACTGCCCCCCCACCTGATGTGCCAGCCTCTGCTCTTCCCACTCTCCAGTGTCCTAGCTCAGCACTCTCCTCCCTTCCACAATTCCTCTTCCTCTCTGTCCCTCTTTTTCTCTTCCAAGCCAGGGAGTGGAAGGAGAAGGAGCAGCAGTGGTGGCAAGGAGAACAACGTTGGTTGCCCCTACCAAACTGCCTGAGGCAACCACTTCAGCTGGCCTCATGGATGGGCCGGTCCTGGCTCCAGTCTATGAAAGCTTAAGGTAAAGGTATCCCTTGACAATTAAGTCCAGTCGTGTCCGACTCTAGAGAGCGGTGCTCATCTCCGTTTCAAAGCCGAAGAGCCAGTGCTGTCCGAAGACGTTTCCATGGTCATGTGGCCGGCATAACTCAACACCGAGGCGCATGGAATGCTGTTACCGCTGACGTGGTACCTATTAATCTACTTGCAATTTCTTGCTTTCGAACTGCTAGGTTGGCAGGAGCCGTCGCATGGATTCGAAATGCTGACCTTTCGATCGACAGCTCATGGTTCAGTGGTTTAACCCACTGTGCCACCCGCTGGCTTTGTTAGTATATAATGTGCCATAGGACTGTGTTGATTTGTCAGCAATGTATGAATCTGGCTCCCCCTCTGGAAGTTGTTACTTGGGATAAACACACCAAAATGCAGGTGGTGCTATAAGGCACGTGCAAATCTGTGCTATATAAGGCATCATCTGCCTCTATAGTGTTGGTAAAGAAAGTCTCCATGCAATGGGCAAACTGATTAGATCTGGGACTCAGGATGCTACTAAATTTCCTCAAAAGGAAAACTCTAAGGCAAACGTGGACATTTGTTGAGAGAAACAGTCAAGGAATTTTTGAATGAGGGAAGATTTATTTTTCAATACTAGTTAAGTTTCAATGTGTCCTCACATTTTCTGTCTTTACTCAAATGCTGTACCATCAGTTTTTCTGCATTGAATGGTATGTTTACATATTTTTTCAGCTGGTTTAAGAAGCCTTTTGGGGAACCTCTTGAGAAATGTTGGTAGGGAGATGATGATGAAGAGGCAGTGAAGTGTGTTACTCTGTCTGGCTTGAACTGGGCAAAGAGATCCAGGTTCAAAGCCTGCCCTGCTGAGCATGGTGAATTTCTTTTGTCAAAAGGCACTGGAGCTTAAGCCTGCCTGGAAGCAACAACTTTTGACTGGCAAACATTGCCCCCCCCCTTACCCTAAGAGCTAGTTTAGTAGTGAGGGAGAGGATTGTTGTGTATCTCCAAAGGCACTGTGTTTTAAATTTCTGTTTCATGTGTCCACTGAAAAGTGGTTGTGATCCTGGGTAAAATTAAGCTCTGCCTTCCCAGCCTTGAAGTTTATCGGGTGGCCCATAGCATCTTTCCATGCCCTGCTCAAGCCTGTCCTCTGAATTTTAGCAAAAATGAGTTTTGCACATTTTTTCTTGTGTCAGTCATTAACAGCGCAATCCTAACCAACTTTCCAGTGCCGGTGTAGCCGTGCCAACAGGGCGCACACTGCGTTTTGCAGTGCAGGGCAGTCATGGAGGTCTCTTCAAGGTGAGGGAACATTTGTTCCCTTACCTCGAGGCTGCATTGCAGCTGCACTGGCGCTGGAAAGTTGGTTAGGATTGCGATGTCAGTCACCACCTGCCCTTCCTGGAGCAGGGTTGTGATTGGCTGATCTAGGTGGTCATCCCACCACCATTGTCTGACACCGTTTTTAAAGTGTAAAAAGCTTCCCAAAAAGAATAAAGTGTTTGAGCAAATAAACATGTAAGGTACTTGACAACAAAAGAAATTGAGAGATGGCTTGAAACATGGGTGGTATTAGAGAAGGGGAGATAAGGACAGTATTTTTATTAGATGTTACAAGGAAGAGGAGTATGCTGTCTGGTCCTCATAATATAACTGTATAAAACTGCCCCCTGCTGAATCGAACCCATTGGCCCATTTTGCCCAATACTGTCTATTCACATTGACAGTTGCCCTCTAGGATCGCAGGCAGAGGTTTTTTTGCTACTTCCAGTCCTGTTACTTGAGATCTTTTATAGTTGAAGATGTTAAGGACTGAATGGGGACAAAAAAAAGCATCATGCACTACTTTCCCATGGAGCTATGGGTCCTCTCCTACCTGGAAGGATGAAATCAGATCAGCTATTTACTGCAACATGGCCTGAGCAATATATCTAAACAAACTATATAATTCTATGTTACTTTTGCAAAAACAAAACAAACAAAAAAAGTTTCAGTCTACCCCGCCCCTTTTGTGTTTTGCAGATGCTTAAGATGTTATTGCAAGCTAAACTGATGATGGGAGCTGTAGGGATATTCTGGTCTCCCTCTCCTGCTGCAAGCAACCACAAGCAGTCCCACAGAGATCCACATTTCCTAGAGAAAGGCAAAAAAGTGAAAGAAAAGTCTGAATCTGGCCTCCATCCTCAAATCTATTAATGCAAACTTCTGGAATCTTTGCCTTTGCTGTATACTGCTCCCTACAGAAGGACTGAGCTCTCACACTAAATGCAAGAATCAGGGCACTGCATTTCATCTGGAATCTGTAAGGCAAGACATGGGGAAGGGGCTGTAGCGCCAGTGGTAGAGCACCTGCTTTGCATGCAGAAAGTCCCAGCTTGGGTTCCCAGCACCGGGCTGGAAAGGTCCCTGGGGAGCTGTGCTGTCAGTGTAGCAATATGGACCTAGACGGTGCGACTCGTATTTGGTAGCTGCGTACTTTCACACAACAAAAGATGTGTCCAGCTCTAACTTCCTGGGAATTAACCTCCTTGTCAGGAAACTTGTGTTTAACGCAGGGAGACTCCAAGCTGGTCGGAAGTGGCAACAACAACTGTCCCTTCTTTTTCCTCAGACGCAGGTTGAAGAACCTGCTTCATTTTCGCTTTCATCTCGCCTCTCTTTCCCCAACTCAATCGCTCGTTTATCCAGGTTAGCGCTGCCGTTTCCCCGTCCAGCTTTCTTCCTCGCCCCTGGCTGGCCTTCTGGGCTTGCCCACCCGCACCCGCTGGTTCCCCCTTCTTCCTCCAGTCGAAACCTCCTGGCTGCTCCTTTCCGGCCCCTTCCGCGTCCTTTCCCCCAAGCATCTGGCGACTTCCCCGCTCTGCTTAAGCTCCTGGCTGCCCCCCGCACCCACCCCCAGGTTCTCCGCCTGGCCTCCCCCTCAGGCCCCTCCCCTTTATGCCTGGAGAGCGGGTAATGTCAGGCTGGGGCAGAAAGCCGCCCCGCTACAAGCGCTGGCTACTCCCGCCGGCTCCCAGCAGCCCGGCCTCGTCTTTCCTGCTGCTCCCACCTCTTGGCCAGAGGTCTCATCCTTTCGGAGGGCAGCTTCTCTACCTCAGCTGGCTACCCCTTTCGGCCACCTTCCACTTGAGGAGCCTTTGAGACTCCCCCGCGGCGGCGGCAGCATCTACTATCAGGCTCTGACTCTCTCTTCCCTGGCCCGACAGCTGGCGTCGCGACCCCTCCTCCCCCGTCCCACAGGTTCCAAGCAGGGCTCCTCCTGCCCCCCAGCCCCTCTTCCCACTGCCCCCCGTGCAACATCTGGCTCCGGCTCCTCGACTGGCAAAGCGACCCACGCGCCGAGCTTGCCGCGCTGCCCTTCCTCTGCTACCCAAAGGCGTCCCTTCTATTTCCTCCTCCTCGCCCCGCTGGCTCCCTCCCGCCACAGGGGGCAGATCTCCTCCTCCCCCCTCCGCCCGCCCCTCGAGCGCGCCGGCAGTCCGAGCCCGAGCGCCGAAACTGCACGGAGCAGAGGTCGCCCGATGGTGCTGCAGGGCGGCTGCGGCGGGGGAGGTGCCAGGCGCCTTCTGCTGCTCGTGCTGTGCTCGCCGTCGCGCAGCTTGCGCCTCTGGCTGCTGCTCGTGCTTCCGCTGGCGGCTGTTGGGCACGCGTGGACCTACCGCGAGGAGCCTGAGGACAGCGACAGGTGGGTGGAGGAGGGAGGGAGGGAGGGAGGGAGAACCGCCGCGCGCCCCCCCCCCCCCGGTGCCCTTTCCCGCCGCGCTGCGCGAGGAGCCTCCGCCTCGCCAGCCGTCCAGGCATTAGGCATTATATGATGACTGACTTTGGACCGCGACGTCCTTTTGATGTTGCCCTCTCTCGCGCTCTTCTCCACCCGCAGGGAGTTTTGCTCCGAGAGCAAAGTCACCACCACCAAGTACCCGTGCCTGAAGCCCAGCGGGGAGCTCACCACCTGCTTCAGGTCAGTGGCATGCGCACTGTACAGGCGCGGAGAAGGCAGCGCGCCCCCTTCCGCTCAGGTCAATGGCCGAGCCGCTCACCCCTTGAGGCGCCTCCCAGGGAGCAGGGCTGGATTTGGAGGACGCTGGGTAGTTCCGCGATTCTTTTTAAAAACAAACAGAATGTTTCTGTAAAGAGGAGACGAATTGGTTTCTTTTTGGGCTTGTATATTTTATTGGCATGGACAAATTCAGATTTCATTTACAGATCTGAGCATGCAGCTTTATCGTGTTGCATGACCAGGGACGTGCAGATCATGCATCCATGTTGTATAAGGGGGCCAAAATGCAATAAAAATTAGGTATTCAAAAGTGGAGGAAATGGAGTGGGTAAATCATGAGTGGTAAATAATTTTTAAATTAAATGCACAGCTCTGAGCATGTATGTTTCCTTCCCCCATTTTATGCTTGCTGCTGCGTATGCACCAGTGTTTGCCCACAAAGCACTAAACAGCAACTTGTTTGATAAGAGAAGGGAGGGTGGTGGGACACTGCCACCCCATCATGCAAATGGGCTGACTGCAAGTTCTGCTGCCGCCGCACACCTGTCTTGCCTGTGACAACGTGTGTGTGCGCCAGCTGTACCGTCTCAGGGCTTCAGATTTGACCCAAGGATTTCTGCTGCTGATTCCTACTATAAAGTGTGTTTGTAACCACATGTGGACATACGGTGGATAAGTCCCAAGGAATTCTGATTGTCCATGGCTTCCTGGCATGGTGCCTGTTGTATGTTTAAATGCATAAGTCTTCACTTAATGCTTTATAGCAGTGGTTCTCAAACTTTTCCATTGTTGGAGCCCTTTACACTTCTAAGTCTCGGCACCGGCACATGCATGGAGTGTGGCACAGCACCGAGCATATGGCGGCCACTTATGTTGTGCTGAAGGAGTCTTGGGGAGCCCCACCCAGGGCTCCTAGGAGCACACTGAGAAACACTGCTTTATAATATTTACTGTTTCATACACCAGTGTATATCCAGGACCACTCTTCTTAGAAATTAACCATTTGAATAAGCATAAAAACAGTTACAAATGATAAACCAGGAGGCTTTAGAGAAGGATTTTATTCTTAGCTGAAATAGGTTTCTATATATTTATTTTTTACCGTGCTGTGGCCTTGCACTTTTCACTCTTCACGTGAGGGCATGTTATGTAAGCAAGTCTGCATGCATAATATATGGTGGTGGGTACAGAGATGAGATGGATTTTGGGTGGCATGTTGATAGCAGTCACCCTACAGTAAGTATTTGTGCATTCAGAGTCACAATAATGCATGCAATACCCATACTCACATGGTGGGGAGAAAAGCGTCTGAAGGGATGGATGGTCTTGACTTGAGGGAGGTCAGTGAGGCAGTCTCCCTCTTCCCTCCCCGGTTTTCAAACCACATTATTTATTATTTCTGATTATGATTACTTCCAAGGAACATCCACGTATCTAGTAAAATCACTAGTTCCTCACTGTCAGCTCAATCCTGCGTCTCCTCACAAGTCCCATTGAGTTCAATGAGACCTATTTCCAGGTAAGTTTATATAGGATTTCAGCCTGTGAGTAATACAGTGAGTAACAATGAAAAGGGCTTATGGTGAAGTAGGGTATGTAGGATAAAAGTAGAAATTTGTTTGCTCAAAAAAACAAACAAACACACACCCCCAAAAACGGGGGATGGTTTTTTGTCCTATGCTGATAATATACCTATCTTAAAAAATCATAACAAATGCTTTTAAAATGTGCTCGTTTTTGCAATGTAATCTTGAATGTACTTCACAGACTTTGGGGCACTGTTGCATCTTGCTAGCCTCACTACTGAAAATTATTTTGTCTCAGTGTTGAAATTACTATACAATTCAATAATAATTTATTATTATTAAAATATTTCTATCCTATCTTTCCAACCCTCACGGGTAGCTCAAGGCAGCTTACTTACACTATAACAAGAAAAATCAAACAATATCAATGTGAATAAAAACAATTTTAAAATCAAATAGAACTCAACAATAAAGAAGTAGCACATGTATTCATCATCTGCAAAGTCAACATTGCAGGGAAATGGTCCTGTGATGGTAAAAACGTAGAGGAATTTGCCCTGAATGTTTACACAACCCTAGTGCCATATAAGAGTCCTCTGCTATCTCTGAGAAGTAGCCATGACTTGTGCTGTGAACCTAAACACATGTACTTGGAATGAAGGCTGCAATTCTAAATGTATTCACCCCAAAGCAAATCCCACTGAAATCAATGTGTCTTAATTCTGGGTAAATATGGGTAGGAACTGACTGCAAGTCTCAGTAATTTCAGTTGAACATATTTCTGATTAAGGGCTCTTCATATACAGGTATTGTAATTCTGTGCATACACCTAAAATGTTAATTGTGAATGCCGCAACTATTTGTCTATAGGTTTGCAAATCTGGGTCTGGTTGTGTAATGTGTTAAAGATGGCTTTAAATGTGCTTAGAGAATCTCAGCTGTGTTCATACTGCTGTTTTTTTTTTCTTAGAGAGTTTACTTGTGACGTGCAGTAGTTAGATGTTGAATTACTTCTCCTAAAACATCCAGAAGCAGGAGTTTACTGTTGTTTTCCCATATAATTCTTAAGAGACTGTTTAGAAATAGAGAATGTCCGTCAACCCCCTTGGATAGAAATAGTTTAGAAAAGCACCCTTTTCAAATGCACTGTCATTGGTCACTCAGTGCAAGGGGGATATGGGTTAGCCACTATTTTTTCCTCTTAACACTGAAGCAAATAAAATAGAAACGGTAGTTGTTTAATCCTCATGGTAATACCGTCCTAGGCAAATGTTACAGAAGTAGTTCATTGCTGAAGTTAATATGGAAATGCATTAATGCTATTTGAAATACATATTAATATATAATATACAGGTATATTATACATGCATATATTTTTATATACCGGGTATGCATCCTGAATGTTTGCAAGGTATAAACAGTGTTGCTGGTAGGATAGCCTTTTGGTTTCTGAAACCTGGTTATTGTGTACAGGTGAATATTTTGAACAAGTAAATAGGGAGCCAGGATGGTGTAGTGGTTTGGGAGTCGGACTTAGACCTGGAAGATCCAGGTTCAAATCCTCGCTCAGCCACGAAGCTTCCTGGGTGACCTTGGGCCAGTCACTATCTCTCAGCCCCACCTACCTCACAGGGTTGTTGTGAGGACAAAAGGAGGGGAGGAAATATGTACACCACTCTGAGCTCCTTGGAGGAAGGGCGGTATAAAAATGTGAATAAATAAATAAATAAATAAATAAATAAAGTACTGAAGTCTAACACCTTTATATGAATAAAAATCAGTGCAGCATATTGGACTATCGGTTAAGAACATATATTCCATCTCCTTGTACGCTTGCACGCTTAACCTGCAAAATATTAAATCCAATACAAGCATGTTAATAAGATAGTGTAAACGTGTCAGAATAAGTTCATAGTGGTGCTGCTCTGTGGTCATGTTTTCAACAATGCGTTGCTTTTGTGGTGGTGTTTATTATGCAGACATGACACTAGCAGGCTTGTGAAACATTTCATAGTTGTGATGTGTTATGCGGTTGTCAGGAACTGTGTACTCTTGGTGCGAAAGTTTGAGGATAATGTGTTTCTTTGAGACACAGCATGTGTCTAAGAGCAGCTGATTGCACTACACATGTAAACATTTGCTTCAGGCCAATTGAGAAGATGTATGGCTGGTTTAATGGTTGCATGCTGTTTATAAAAATGGTTAACTAAATCCAGGCAGACAGCAGTGATTAATATTGAAAAAGGTCTGTCATTTTCCCTTGTTAAGTCCTTTGACTTCCCTTGGTATTTGATGTTTAGAGAAAGAAGGATTTGTGCATCAAAATGAAATTAGAACTCTATATGCTCTTTGGAAACCTTGGTGGTCCTTGAAACACAGTTTAAGAGCCACTAGGAGAGGGTATCGGGGAATAGTTATGATCAAATGCACCTACATATATTTAGATTGCATTTCAGTTGGGAACAAAGATCTAAGACAGAGGTTCCCAAACCTGGGCGTCGTGACGCCCCAGCTGGGAAAAATGGGTCTCTACTCCCTTAAGAGGAGTGGCAATCTGTGGCGCCTGCGCTTCTGGGATCACGCCGCCACAGCCACCGTGGGGAAAAAGTGGTTTTTTAGCGTGGGGAGCCTTCGGGGAGGTCAATGGAGGGGTACGCAGACTCCCCGCACCACTCGGAGGCCCGGCAAGACCCCCAGGTAGGGCTAAAAAACCACTTTTCCCCCCAGCGGTGGTGGCAGTGGTGGCGGCGGGATCCCGGGAGTGCTGTTGCTGCTGTTGTCCCCCCCCCCCCCCGCAACGACTTACAGTGGCACAAACTCTACATGAGAGTTTGGGAACCACTGATCTAAGGGGTTAGGGCAAGGTTTCACAGAGGTTACCGGTAAGTCAGGGTTTCAGCTGGAGTTGGAAGGATGAGAGAGAGGTGATGCTGCATAGGTGTTCTGAGTCAGGGCTCCAGGCAAAAGGGATAAGAAAAGAGAAGAGGAAGATTTTTTTTTTATTGTGGAATGTTTAATAACTATGTTGCTGCTTTCCTACTAACCCTTTTCTCTTGCATTGACACCTTTTGTTCACTTTTTATGGACATCATTGCCAAATCATTTTATTTCAGTGTTTTTCATATTGTCTTCTCATGTTCTTTTAGATTTGACTTCTGATTTTGTTTTACAATAAAATGCAATTACAGCACTAGCTTGTCCAGCGTGGACAGACAAAGTACTACTGAGCAATGGTGTTGCCTTCGCCACTGACATGGCTACGGGGACGAGTGGGAGGGGCCGTGTTACACCGATTTGCAAGGTGCAGTGCAGTGCCTTGCACCACTTACGGTGCTGCATCCCCTCCAGCAAGGCCACTGCTACTGAGGCTGGTAGGAGCTTTGTGCCTTTAACTAAAAACTTCCTTCTTGCAGCATCTGTCCATTTTATTGATTCTTGTTCAGTGCAGCTGGAGAGTTACTGATGGATTCCTCCTTTAAATTGCTTTAGTTAGCTTCTAGTGTCCAGTGGCAGGTGGGGGTTGCTACTGGTTTTCGTTCATTCTTTTTTCTTTTATACTGAAACAGTGCTACTTTGCTATAAAAGAAAGAAAAGAAAAATACAGTAATGCAAATAAACTAATAAGCAAAGCACCCCTAATAAGTAAATCACCCCCTTCATGGTAAACAGAAGCTGACTAATTGAAGGACCCCCCAGTCTTACTGAACAGAAAGCAATAAAATCAGCGAAAGCTACAAAGAAGCAGCTAATTAATGTTGCAGGGTGCCAGTACTGAATACTGGGCTCAACATGTGAGCAAACATTTTGGAAATATTTTGGCCATGGGAAAAGGTATTGTATAATATGATGCTACAATGAGTTTGACGTGTGGAACCCCTGTTTTAATTCTGCTTCCAACTGGCGATGGAAAGGCAATACTTCAGTAACAATAAAGAGCCCTAGTGTGGAAGAGATCTATGTTCTTTTTAGAAATATCTAACATTCAACAGCAAATTTCTCATTCATTGTGGGCATCACAAAGAAATATTTACTATGTAATTTGTAACTCTTATCAGTCCATAGTTACCCCTGGCAAGCCCTTCTCAATGGATCGTGCATGAATGTGTTTCTGGTTTCTTTTCTATAAGTTTGGGAAGCTTATGTTTAAATTTAAGGTTGATGAGGGAAACTGCAAGAGAGTTTTTTTGTAGCCAGTTTTGCAAAACTAATCAACTAGGTTTCTAAGTACTAAAGAGAATGCAAAGGTTCAGGTGATGAACGCCCCCCCCCTTTTTGTATACAAGATCTCTGATTACTAGTCTCCTCTGAGTAACTCGATCCATTTTCCCTGAAGATAAAACTCCTAACACATGGATTAATCGCTTCAGTGGGATTAACACTGAGACAAAAAATACACCAAAAAGCACATTTAAATATCTCTTGCACTATTTATATGCCATATATGAATGTTAATGTGGGAGAGAAACCAACAACAAAAGTGTCACATTTGCACTGTAAATGATTTAACCCAGTGTTTCTCAAAGTCCTCCCTGTAAATCTTTGCGGGGGTGGGGTGATGTCGGAGGCAGTGCTCCAGGATTGTGCCCGCTTCAATCCGAAAATATGTTTTTCAACGTCCCTGGTTGTCCTGCCAGCTCCCCGAAGGGTCTGGGAGAGAAACTGGAAATGGACTTCAGAACGTGATCCTGCTGTTTAAAGCCTTGGGGAGGCCTGTGCAGAGGCAGCAGCCCCCCCCCCCCCGACCCTTTGGGGAGCTGGCAGGACAACCAGGTACGCTGAAAAAAGTGTTTCTTCGGCGGTGGCAGGGCACGATCCTGGAGCACCGCCGCTGTTCCTCCTGGCCACCCCACTTAAGACTATATCGCCCACTTCCGGTAAAAGTGGTGGGTTGCGACCCACCACTTTGAGAACCCCTAATTTAACCACTAACCATTTTAAGCCCTTTTTACAAAAATAGCTTTACTGGTGCAAGGTGCTTCAGTCAGCAATGGTGCACAGCAGGGCCCCTTACACTAGAGTTGCACAGCACTCCTCCTGTCAATGTTTAAATTGCAAAATTGTGCCTCAGGGTCATTTCCTCATGTACCACTCCTCCAATCTGTTCTTCAGAATCCAAAAGGCTGTGCATGGAAGGACAGTTTCTACAGCTATTTGCGTGTAGTATGTCACTCCATAGTTGCAAAGAGAGGGTTTCTGCAAATGGGAGATTGGCACAAATCTCCCTCCTTTGGGTGCTCTAGACATGCTGCTGAAATGAAGTTTTGGACTTAATCGCACCGCTGAACCTTCTTGGGTTGGGCTAGTAAAGGATACTGCAGAGATCAATACTTGAGGATTATACTTGACAAAGTTAATGTACAGCAATAAAAAGGTGATTTTTCTTTTTTAGCAGAACATGCAATTATACCTATTACCTCATACAACCCAAACCTACACATGTTTACTCAGAAAGTGTTTCTGGGCGTTAAGTCTGATTGAACACAATGGGACATACTTCTGAGTAGACATGCATAAGATTGTGCTGTTAGTCTCTGAAGGGTTTGTAGTTTTCTACACCATTGACCTCTATTCAACTGGACTGAATCTACCCATACTACCAATTATGACTTTAGAGCAGGGGTGTAATGATGGCGAAGACTGAGGGGCACCTGCCCCGGACGATCCGCTGAAGGGGGCACAGCACGAGCCTCCAAGTAGAGGCAGGAGGCTCGGCGCGGCGGGGAGAGCTGCAGCACGCAAAAAATGTGTGCTGTGGAAAGCCCTCCTGGCCACCCCAGGCTTCTTATTGTTCTGTCGAGACTTGCGTTGGGGCTCCAAACCCAGAAGTGAGTGGGCGGTGCTGTCATCACTCACTTCCGGGTTCGGAGTGTAGGGTGGGCGCATGCTGCCTTGCCCCAGGCTCCCTTTCCCCCTATTCTGCTTCTGCTCTAGAGGAAAGTCTTAATGAAGACAGATGTAGGACTACACTGCAGACAAACTTGATAGACAATCCAGCTCTGCTTGAAAGAAGATTTAGGAACCTTCCTTATACGGAATCGGACCATTGGTCCATCCAGGTCAGTATTGTCATCACAGATGCTGGTAGCAGCTGACCAGTGTTTCAGACAGGAATTTTTATCTGCCCTGTCTGGCGATGCCAGGATCATACCTGGATCTTCTGTATGCAATGCGTGTGCTCTGCCACTGAGCCACAGAATGGAACTTACTGACGTGCCGTTTAGAAACCGTTTTGATCTTGTATACTTGTGCTTAAGCGATCTTCCTCTCACTGGGGCTGAGCGAGGCAGTTGGCTAAAGCGGTTTGTGGATAGTAGCCCAGAATATCCCGGTGCAGAAGTGACTAGCTAATTAGTACATCTGTCTGTAATGTGCATTGTCCTTCTTTTTGATCTCTTGTACAATATTGAGTTTTCAGCAGCTTCAAAATGTGAATGATTCCTCCTAATCCCTTTCTATAAAGTTTAAAGTGGGTGGTAGTCTTGGCACATCCCATTTTTCTCACAGTAATCCTTTGCTGTAATTCATTATTGTCAATCTTGTCTAAATGAAGAGCTGAGGAGGATACAGGGTGACTTTTCCAAGGCCACCCAGCAGAATCCTTGGCTGTGCTGTGACATGAACTTGAGTCGAGCCAATGCAAGCTATTTAGTTATTTATGCAATTATTTTGGAATTGTTTAGATGCTGCCAAGTCAGTGGTGACAGTGGTGAGGAAAGAGTACTGATTTTGTGGATAAAATGCCAAGGGAACTCTGGGGTGGGGGTGGGGAGATCAATGATCCGTCACGAACTCTTTGAGTGGCTACAGGCCAATTGTGGGTGTGTATAGATGCAGAGGAGTTGGGGTCACCCAAGTCGATTGGCTCCCTGGATACTTACTTAGCAACCAGTTTTCATGCGGAGGGAACCCTGGTAATTGGGCACACTCCAGGCAGAATGAAGGGTATGGGAGGGTGTCTCCCGTTTTTTGGCTTTTGCTTCCTGGTGGCGAGCCAGCGGGTGGCGCAGTGGGTTAAACCACTGAACTGTGTACCACTGAACCATGAGCTGTCGATTGAAAGGTCGGCAGTTCGAATCCGTGCGACGGCTCCTGCCAACCTAGCAGTTCGAAAGCAAGAAATTGCAAGTAGATTAATAGGTACCGCGTCAGCGGGATGGTAACAGCATTCCATGCGCCTCAGTGTTGAGTCATGCCGGCCACATGACCATGGAAACGTCTTCGGACAGTGCTGGCTCTTCGGCTTTGAAACGGAGATGAGCACCGCTCCCTAAAGTCGGACACGACTGGACTTAATTGTCAGGGGATACCTTTACCTTTCCTGGTGGCAGCAACATAGTTGGTCTGTGTCAAGGTGACTATGGCAGACATGCACACATCCTGTGAGGTACTTGAGGGTACATTGGGGGAGGTCAGGTACATGGGTTGTGTGCCTTGCTTCTCCCCTGTTCCTACAATGTGGGCCACTGCGCTCCCACTGAATCACCACAAGAGTCTACTCTCACTTGCCAGATTGCTCCATTAGAACAATGGTTTGACTCACCATGGGGCAGTTTCATATATTCATATTCTTTTCTGCTAGAGAGGAAGTCTAGATAATTGTGGATAGGATGGGCAGCAGTATGACTCTCAGTTATTGTGGGACAGTTTAGTTTTTAAGGCTGAGCTGAAGAGGAGGTAGGGAAGCAAAATGTGCCCCCCCTTTGGTGATGTTTGGGAGGGTACAAATGGGGGTGAAATGCTCAGGCAGTTGGACCACCCTTGACACAAATTAGAGTGCAGTCTCCCAGTCACTCCACAGTGACTCAACAGACATCCAGATAGCTATCTGTCTAGCTCCAGAGTGGGCTCTTGCAGTCCAGTCAGCTGTAGGTTCAATTCCACATTGTTGCTTGAAAACGAGCCTTCTTCTTCTTCTTAGCAGGGTGTGGTGCCCTACGGTTGCCAAATCCAAGAGTCAAACTACTGTACGTGCTATGTGGGAGTTCTGTGACTAAAACTCCCTACATTATTTGTATCTGAAAAAAAGCCACTGGGGACTCCAGTTTAGCTTGCAACCACGGGGGGGGGGGGGAGGTCTTGCCCTTTGCTTCTATGCCCCCCCCAGCTGCTTTGAGCTTAGCTTTATAGTTATAATATTTGTACCTATAAGTTTCCTCCTTCATGGTTAATAGCAGTTTGAGGATAATGGGCAATTTAAATTGGGGAATTGGCATGGGAGAAAAGGTTAAACTGACCTTCCTCTGTGCTGTGGCCCTGATCCAAATTTCTCTCTCACGCACTCGCACACGCAGCTGCTTTCTGAGGTAGAAGACTCAAGACTGACTTCTTTAAAACTCGTTCTGGTGTTTCATGGGCTTCCATAACTTTGAACTGTCTTGAAAGTATTTATGCCTGAATCTATTCAAGCACTTGAATAAAAGTGAGCAAGGCCGAGCCATTGAGAGTTACTTGATTTGTGTTCACTTATAATTCCCTGTCAGATGTACCTTTCTTGGGGTACAGTCTGGTTTGATTTAGTTTGTATTTTGCTTTAGAATGTTGCCTTTATTTTCATAAGAAGTCTGAAGAACATATGCTGCTCTTAGATGAGGTCGAGGGAAGGGTCTTTTTATGGAATAAATGTCTACCTCATGCTGCATATTTAAGCTGTTCTTAAGTAAATAAAGTAGCACATAAATGTTAACAAGAATTTTAGCCACACACCAATAAACAACACGAGCCTTTGCAATATGTATATTTCATTTTATTCGTGTATACATTTCATTTTATTTATGAAAAGTTGGACGGTATACCAAATTTGTATTGTTTTCTATATTTTGTTTCAAATGCATAATACATCTTTATTAGTAGTAATTCTTTTGGGATCTTGGTATGCAATCCATATTCCTTGCAGGACCCTCCTATTCATGGCCCTGTTTCTAGGCAAGAAAATAAGATTAAAAGGTAGTGTGGGCTGCCCCAAAGATTTTCATGACTGAGGCAAGATTTTGAACCCATGTTATCAAAGGGTTGTATCTCAATGGAAATAAAGTATCATGTTGTGGAATAATTATCCAATCTCAGAAAAGAGGTTTGGGTCATACTTTCTGAATCCAGGCTCTGATTGTTTGAAAGAGAAGGGTGAGCAAGAACTTACTGAGGACATTTTTGCTCAGAGAACCCTTCTTGTTTGCAGGTAAGATATTGCTGGAGACTTCTTTCATCTCCACAGTTCAGGGTTTACAGTGTTTCAATGGTAGGTGAACTCATTCACTGCAAATGCACAGAGTTCAGTTTAGTTAGCCTTTGGTTCATAATTCACTGTTCCTTTGTCTGCAACATACTGTAGTGTTTCTTTGCAGTGGTTTCTTTCTTTCTTAGGGATAAGATGTGAGATACGTTACTTTGACTTCTGGTGACCTGCTGTTTTTTCTTCCATAGGGGGGAAAAATGACATATGAAATGGACAGGCCCCATTTTATCATGGAATAACTCCCACGTTCCCATGAGAATGTTTTTGCTTCTGTAAATAGGCTACTTTGAAGTCAAGGCACTTGAGCCTGCAATTTAATTGAGCTATATTTTCAGAATGGAGATGTCATAATACATATGAGGAGTTGCTAATGCTCATTTAAAAATATAAATAAATTAAGAAAACAAGCAGAGCCTGACCTTGCACTTAGTTGTTATACATTGTGCATGTTGTTCTTCATGTTTACAGGAAAATATTGCACTAAGTTAGAGCAATACAATGCAGTGGAGATGGCGAATAACAATAAGATACAGTACTTCGCTGAAATGATTTATAAAAATGCAATACTAGTAACTTTATCTTCAGAAAATAAGTATTTGCCAAGTCCTATGGTTCTGTGCTGAAATGTAATATAGGAATAACAGACAAATGTTTTGTAGTAATACATTTTGGCATCTAATGTGAAAATAAAAGATCCTTTTGGTTTTCCAAAAGCAACAGCAAAAACGAGATGTGATATAATCTTGTTATGAGCCCAAATACAACAGCAAGGTTCCTTCCTGCTGCTGTTCTTTAACAGGAGCGGTGTGTTTCTACGGGAATGATATATCTCTACAAACTACAGCATTAGCTCTTTCTGAGCACTGAATTTATATGGCTCCAAGTCTTTATTGGTTAAGATATTAATTTTAGTGCATAACTCAGTTTTTTCTTTCAATTTTGCACATATTCACTCAACAGCAAGGAATACTATAGCATAGTTTATCAAAAGTTATAGTCCTGACTTCCAATAGAACTGACTCGCAGCCCATTCCTGCGTAAAGATCCTACGCCCTTCCCGGCCCGCTCCGGCACAACCCAGGGTCTCCCTTCCCCCAGTGTATGGCTGTCTGGGGTCTATGGGCCTCCTCAAATGTATGCTGGCTCTCGAGCTGGCGTACATTCGGGGCGGCAAGCAAGGGCCGCCGAGCCTGGGAATGGGGACGGGGATATCGCGGCCGACATCCCCGTCCCCTCCCGGGCCAGTTCGGCCAACAGCCAACCTCTCCCGCCCCCCCCCCCGCCCCTGCTCCCACCGGAGTAACACTTACCTTGCTCTGGTGGCTGCAGGACAGTTCCGTGGCAGAGTGAGACCTGCTGGCCTGCACACCAGCGGGCATTACTCCGTGGGTGCCGAAAACTAGCTTTATGGCTCGTTTACAGCACCCTCCGCCTGCGGTGTGCGTGCTCCGCAGGCATTACTTTATGTAGGATTGCGCTGTCAATGTCATCTCTATTTGGAAGTCTACTTCAGTGCAAAAGCACACGAATCGCCAATTTTCCATGTATTCTGTTCCTATAATGGTGTGTGCAGATGCTATATGTATGCACGTGCAGGCATATTGACCACTTCCCCAGAACTCTGGATGTATTGATGGGACATGTCGTGGAACTGCAAGGCAACCAGAGAAGCTTCATTGCTAACCAGCTGGCAAAGTAACTATCACAGGGTGCATGCTGTAAGGAGATTGAATGAAGGGGACTAAAAGAAGCTAAAGGGCAACAAAACAACTGCTGTCAGTTTTCAGTGAAGTGTGTCTGGTCCTGAATTTTTGCACGCTGCCAATAAGTGTGGCAGCAGTTGAAAGAAGTTTCAACCAGCCAAGCACTCATCAAAAACTGCAGGCATTGTACTATGGGGAAAGAATGGTTAAGCTACCTACAGCCCAATCCTATTTGGATGCCACAACAACATTGCATGGATGCCGGCATGATGTCCGTCATATCCTAAATCCGTCCTGGCAATGCTACACCGATGGTTCACCAATGCCAGCACCCAGTGACCAAATGCCAAGCCTGTGCTGGCAAAGCAACACTGGTGTAGCCCTTCCCAGTAACACCCTCAGCATCCATGGAAACACTGACACAGCCTGTCACGGTGCAGCATCCTAATGGCAGTGTGTCATTACCATGTCTTCCGTGTGTCATCATCACCATGACATCGGCACATCATCCATGTGTCATTGCCATTAAATCAGTTCATCATCCGTGTGTCATTGTGTGATGTCCAAGGAGCCAATCACTACATCTAATCAGCCCCAGTACTGGCAGCCAGAGAAGTGTCACTAGGATGGACTGAGCAGGGGAGGGGAGCAGGTGTAGGGCCAATGACGGGCCAATGCTGGATGGAGAACCCCCTGCCAGCCACTAAGAATGAGCAACCTAGTAATAGGCACCACCTCAGCCATGGGGAGATGCTCCAAGGACAGCACACACACAGCACGATACAAGCATGCCACAACTCCCCTCCTGCCCCACAGGAGTCACAGTGGCATCAGCAGTAAAAGGATGAAAGCAAAGAACTGTTAGGGACCCCTTTACCCAGGGTTCAGATCCCTTCATTCCACCCATATAAACACATACTGTACATTCAAGGAATACTGCTCACAGGTAGAAGGATAGCTCCCCTGGAAGAAGGCAGCCATGTGAAACTATCACACCAGCCCCTCCATGGCATGGGTTTGAGTCCCTGTGGGGGCATTGCCAGCTGGAAGGAACCCTTTTGTTGGGGGTGGGACGGACGAGTCACAAGGGGAGCCTTAACAACACTTAGGCAAAGCAGGGTGCCGGTGGCTCACTGCATAAACACACAGGGTGGGAGCCAAGCAAAACGGGATCAAACCCAGCCAAGAGACTTGCTCTTACCAGCAGGGCACCCCCGTTTTTGCATGACTAGCCAGAAACATCCATGGCATGGACAAAATAAGAGGGGAAAGCGGGTCTAGAACCCACATTGGCCACTCCACAAAGCTCCTCGCTAATCACTCATGTTACCAGTTTTCATTCGGCCCCAGAAATGATGCTTGGGCTCTGCTTGGCAGGCAGATTCCTTGTGGAAAAAAAAGATAAACCAGCTCCAGGCCATTTAAGTGATTTTATTTTGCTATATAAATAGCCTTACCAGATCCCCCCCAATGCAGGGGGGGGAGAAGCGATAGTGGCCGGGACACGGCCAGGACTGGGGGGGCGTGGCCGGGGGCGGGGACTTCCTCCCTCGAGGCTGGGAGCTCTCCGGAACAGCCCAAGTAAACTCGGGCTGTTCCGGAGAGCTCCCAGCCTCGTCGCGTATTTGCGTGAGGCTGGGAGCTCTCTGGAACGGCCCGAGTTCACTCGGGCTGTTTTGGAGAGCTCCTAGTCTCGTGCAAATACGCGACGAGGCCGGAGAGCACCTAAAAAAGTCCCAGCTGGCCGGGACAATGAGGAGACCGGCCGGGAGCCCGGGATTGGGCTCCCCGAACCGGGATTGTCCCGGTCAGAACCGGGACTATGGTAAGGCTATATATAAACCACTTTATGAACAACTTTTTGTTAGCAGTATATAAAGGTTCTTAATAATAATAATTTAGAGTTCAAAGGAAAAGCAACAACAACCCAGCACTTTGAATTGGGCTTAGATAAAGACTGTGAATTACCATATTTCCTCATAAAATACAGCAATTAATTAATTAATAAACAATTAATTACCGGTAATTGTTTATTTTGGAAGCATATCAACAGCCTTTCTCTGGCTGTAGCCAAGCTAACATGCATAAAATTACAGGTGCAGTTTAAAATTTAATTCTATCCAATTCATAAGATGCATGGTATCTTTGAAAAGTGGATCTAGTGTTTGTTCTTATGCAAGAAATTGCTTAAGCCTTTATCTTAATTTTAGAAATATTTGCCAGTAGGGGATACAGTATTTCAAGCCCTTGATTCTGAGTATGAAAAGGATACTTTATGCCTGATAACATGAAGATAAAGCCCAGTACCCAGGAGAAAGAAACACACTTGGGCTTTTGTCGCTCACTAATTGGGGCGCTTACTAGAGAGTGCATTTTTCTAAATTAAAAGGCTCTTTTCCCCCTCCTGTTGAATGCTGCTGCTCCCAAAGTGCAGTGTCTTGAAAGATCGTTCCGCTTTATACATTCCTAAAGGATGAAAGTCGTTGCAAGTAAGCTAGCACTTGGCTGTAGCACAAAGGGTGGTGCTTTTGCTGATACGTTCCCCTGGGGCTATGTACAGTTGCTAGTTCCCAGAACCTTGCAAAGGTCATGTTGCGCTGCTTCCCTGTTCATTTGGCGTGCTGTGTGTGTATATATATACACACATAAATATATGTAAAGAAGTATTTAATCAGAAAAAGAGTTGACAGTTGTATCTTTGCCAAGCCTTATTCCTTTCCCCACCTGGCCAATAACCACAATGCAGAAGATTCTTGGAGCCCCTTAGTATGTGATGAAATTGACACAGACATGGCTGGCCCAGCCATGAAGCAACCTGATGTGGCTTGCATCAGTGGTGGATAGCGGGAGCAGAGCCGTAACTATGGTGGAGCCTGAGGGGCAGCTGCTCTCCGCCAAGAGGGACGCAATCGGGGCTCCACGTCTCAGGGTTCACCATGGCCTGGTGAACCTTACAACCTCCTCCTCGTGCCCCCCCCCCCCCAGGAGAAGATCGTGAGGAGGAGGGCAGCTGCGGCTGCTCGCCCTCTCTGCTGAGTGGAGAGGGAGAGT
This sequence comes from Plestiodon gilberti rubricaudatus, assembly GCA_026170595.1. Taxonomy (NCBI): domain Eukaryota; kingdom Metazoa; phylum Chordata; class Lepidosauria; order Squamata; family Scincidae; genus Plestiodon; species Plestiodon gilberti. The sequence continues at coordinate 15,757,367 of JANXHW010000002.1, read as the reverse complement.
GGCCACAGCTTTTCGCTGCTGCCACATAACCTCCTCATATCGTGAGGAGAAGCCTGTAACCGGATGTCGTGCCCGTAACTGGATGACGTTTATCGCATGACGAACAAAACATTTTATCTTCTGCTGTAATCTCTGTATTGTCCACATTGATTGGCAGTTGCTCTCCAGAGTCTTTCTCAGTTCTACTTGGAAATGACAGGGATTGAACCTGTGATCATTTGCTGGCAAACACATGCTCTACCACTGAGCTTCAATCCTTCCCCTCTCCTACTGGGTAATGTACTTTTGGTTGACTAGACTAGACGGCACACACACGATGGTGTAATGTGCCCAAGTCAATATCTGACCTCTCAGCTCTCAGCACTTCTCCAAGATTCTTGATTTTTGAGAAGGGCAGGTGGTAAGTCTCTTGGGTGTCAGTGTTTCTAGGGAGCATGCTTCCTTGACCATTCCATCCCCATGAAATAATTTTAAATAATTTTCAAAGTGAAGCATTGCGAGTCCTGCGTAAGGGATCCAATTAAAGATACTGTGATTTTTGCCATTCAGACTGCTTCTTAAGATGATTACAGTACTACATAATATACATAATCAAGCTTGCTTTTCCTAGCTTGAGAAAATGCACAGCAGTATTGTTTCCTGTATGATGACTTGACAAGGCATTTAATTTAGAGATCATTGCCTTTAATGGAGAATGCATTAAAACAACTTGGTATAATAAATGAAAAAGAAAATGACTGAAGAGCAAATTGTTGTCTGCTTAAACATGATTTGAAGATTGTGCATGTCTGCTGAACTAAGAAAGCAATCTGTTATCCTTCAATATTTCTGTCTGGTCAACCTTTCCATTTGGAAGCAACGTGCAAGGAGTGAAGGCTGTTAGTAAAGTTTATCTTGAGAGCATGTGTGTCTTCAGTCGAGGGCAAATTGCTTGTGAAGGGATGTCAGAGAAGTAGTGAGAGATGCAAAACAGAGATTCTGGAGAAAGAGGCACTCAAAATCTATGCAAGGGAATTGAATTGCTCAGTGTGAAGGCGATGAGCAAGAAGAGAAAAAGGCAGATAATGGACCTGAGGGGAGCTGAATGGGGAAGTAATCAACAACCTGATGTTGGTTCTGTTATGCCAACAGCAGCCATGCCGCAATTGCTTTAGGGTTACATCAGCATATAGCACAATCATGATCCTGTGATCTTCCAGCAGCAAAACGAAAAGCAGTTGGTGCTGTTGTGGAGTGAGATCCAAGTACTGGGAACTAGGGATTAGAAGTTAAGAATCGCAAGCCAGATGCAATGGAGACTGTTCTTGTTCAGGAAAATCCCAGCATGACAGACAATATTCTATGGCTAGAGTTGTGGGGGTATTTTGGGTGGTTTTTTTTTCAAAATTTCTTGATTAAAAATGCAAATAGCGGTGTTGTGTTTTTATTCAACACAAATAGTCATGTTATGTGTTTTTAATCCAATTGTTCATTTTTATTAATTTTTAAATAATTTTATTTGCTTTTAAAGTGTTCTCTATATGTGCACTAGATAGGTGATAGTGTCAGCAAATGCAGCAGTTAAGCTACTGTTTTTTTTTTTCAAACACTAGGATTCACAGATCCACTTCCTGCTTTGGAAGCTTATCCAAAAGAGCAGATATACTGTACGCTAGTATAGGCCTCACATCAGGAGAATATCATGCATATTTTTGGCATCCTCAGTTTTCAATGTCTGTTTTTTGGCCTATCTTTCCCCTGGACAGTTATGTTTCATTGCCCCCCACCCCCATGCCTATTGATTCGAATCTCTACGAATTGAATCTTTACAAATATGAGCAGCATGAGCAGCAGCTTGCTCAAATACAGCAATAAAATAGAAATACTGTGCTGTAAAAGAAACAGGAAATAAGAGACTTGCCTGTGCTCTTTCTTGCCTCTGCGACCTAGTGGTGGAATGCTGTATATGCAGCAAACCAGACAGAACAGTACAGATTGGAGATAAGGAGCAGAAGCAAAGCAACTGGAAGCAACAGGATGGCTTTTGGAGTTGTTAGAGAGGCTCTGCAACTGTTCCAAGCAAGATCCTTTATTTAAAAGTACCAGCAGATTACTCAAAAGTAAGAAAAAGCGGTGATATTTCGTGGAATGAAGGGTTTTTCACATCATTTCGCGTTTAGAGCAAAAATAGTTTTATATAGCGTTTTGATTATGGGGCCTTTCTAATTTCCCGGAGACTTGCCTGCTTCATGACTTGCCTGCTTCATTGCCTGTGACTTGCCTGCTTCATTTCCCCAATCCCGTAATGACCCAGCTGTATAGACCAGGATGGGAAGGGGGTTGATGTGGAGCTGTAGCCAAATAGAACAGCATAGATTTTGCATACATGAGGTATGTAGGGGGCATCCACTAAAATTGAGTGGCGAGAGAATTAGAACAGACAAAAGAAAATATTTCTTTACCCAGCGTGTAATTACTCTGTGGAGCTCCTTGACACAGGATGTGGTGATGACACCTGGCCTGGATGCCTTTAAAAGGGGATTGGACAGATTTATGGAGGAAAAGTCCATCACAGGTTACAAGCCATGATGGGTATATGCAACCTCCTGGTTTTAGTAGTAGGCTCTCTTAATGCCAGATGCAAGGCAGTGGTGACAGGATACACGTATGATTTTAGATCTGAGGCTTTCATGGCCCGCTATTATCTTCTGGTTTCTAAGGTTCATGGGTAAACAAGCCATGTGTAAAATTCTAATTCCAGCTAAAGTAAAAATTTATTCAAAACTGTCGTGGTTTTACAAAGATCCCCATGTACAGATAAGAAACAATTAAAACCTGAAGCTAAAAATATTCCGACGTTTCGCTTCTAAAACAAGAAACATTTTCTAGGAATAAATCCAAAGATTAAAGGTGTTAGCCATACGAGTCACACTGCAGTTCTTTTATATCTGGAAAGTGCAGGAACTTTGTTAGTTAGCAGCACAAAGGCTGTGGAAATAATCAATTAACCTTCAGGTGAGGCTCCAACTCTCCTGCAGACCTGTCATTCTTAAGTCCTTGCAGCACTTACACTTGTGAATGATACAATCTCACAGCATTGTTACAAGTTCTAGATCGCAGCCGCAGCGAGAATCGAGCAGCAAGCGAGTGAGGGAGAGGGGGGGGGGAGAGAAGAGGGAACTTCCCTCTTCTCTCCCCCTTCTCTCCCCCCTCTCTTTCGCTCACTCGCTGCGGATCTCCCCTCAGGGAAGAGTAGAGGTCAGGACTATTGGGGACTGCACAAAAGAGAAACACTTTTGTGTGTGTGTGTGTGTGTGTGTGTGTGTGTGTGTGTGTATTTACTAAAGCCACAATATAAATGGCAGTAACTATCGCAACTTGCGATAGTTACTGCCATTTATATTGTAGCTTTAGTAAACACACACACACACACACACACACACACACACACACACAAGTACAGATGAGTTTCGGCAACTAGCGAGGGGGAGAGGGGACCTGCAGGGGGGAATCAGCAAATGACAAGACGCTTGAAGGTTTGAAAGGCGCGCTCGCTCGTAGTTACCCCAAGCGAGGAGAAAAATGGCTGCTTTATGAAAACATTCTGCCCCTCTTTCCCTTTGATTGACTTTTGCTTCCTTTCCTTTGATTGGCTCTGGCCGCTCTGTGTCCCGCCTCCAGGGGGCTGGGACACGGACGGAACGGGACAAACGTTGCCAGAGCTGGGCTTGGGGCAGCTGAAGCGTTTACGCGCCCGTGGCTGACGACTTCTGACGGCGGCTGCCAGGAGCAGAAATGGAGCCATGTCACACTGACCAAACGTGCCCGCAGCATGGACGCACCCCCGTGCCGCATGGAGCACGGGCTTGGTCTGTCACCGGCTTAAGGCCAAAGATAAGAGACCACCTCTATCTAATCCAGGGGTGTACAGAGTTCCATGCGAATGTGGGAAAGAGTACATTGGTCTTACGAAAAGATCCATCAACACCAGAATCACAGAGCATGAGAGATCAGTAAGGCTCAAACATCCTGAACAATCTTCAATTGCGGAGCATGCCATCAGTACAGGCCATACAATTCAATTTGAAAACACCTCAAGCCTCAGAACAGAAAACAACGTACGCATGCTCCGAAATATGGAAGCAATTGAGATAAGTAAAAGACCCATTAGTCATCTGATTAATAAACAACAAGATCTCAGTTTCGTCAACAAAATTTGGTTTCCCATCATCCGTAATAAGACAATGTTACATCAGAAAAATAAAAAAGAGGATGGAGGAGTAATACAATCAGAATCAGATGGATAATTGAACAATATGAAAACTTAATACCATCCGTTCAAGGATATAAACATCTTCCTCTAATAAGCTATATATAGAAAAAACATGGTTCGTCCCCCATGAAGGAAAGACTCTTTGTTTCCTGTACTATAGAACTTGTAACAATGCTGTGAGATTGTATCATTCACAAGTGTAAGTGCTGCAAGGACTTAAGAATGACAGGTCTGCAGGAGAGTTGGAGCCTCACCTGAAGGTTAATTGATTATTTCCACAGCCTTTGTGCTGCTAACTAACAAAGTTCCTGCACTTTCCAGATATAAAAGAACTGCAGTGTGACTCATATGGCTAACACCTTTAATCTTTGGATTTATTCCTAGAAAATGTTTCTTGTTTTAGAAGCGAAATGTCGGAATATTTTTAGCTTCAGGTTTTAATTGTTTCTTATCTGTACATGGGGATCTTTGTAAAACCATGACAGTTTTGAATAAATTTTTACTTCAGCTGGTATTAGAATTTTACACATGGCTTGTTTACCCGTGAACCTTGGAAACCAGAGGATACAGGTATCTTGATGTCTTATACAGGTATGCTCTCTGAGGCATCTGGTGGGCCACTGTGAGATACAGGAAGCTGGACTAGATGGGCCTTTGGCCTGATCCAGCAGGGCTGTTCTTACGAGGTAACATATTTAAGCCCTAGATGAAATTTCTAGTATAAAAGGCTAGACGGAACCAGAAACACATGCACAGCAGAGACTGCACAGTGACAGCCAATCCGAGGGAGTGGTCATGAGCCATTCCTTGCCCAACTTAGGTAACTGTCTGATTCATTTATGTCTTTGGATATCTATCTTTGCCCAGCCCTTTCATCCCATCCTGCCATACCTCCCTCCAGGTGAGCTTGGCAAGAGGCCTTATTCCATTTGCAAGATCTGGCAATAGTAGATATTGCAACATTTTAGAACCTTTATCTAATAGCAATACAACAGAATAGCAGATTTCACTCTGGGAGCTGAGAAACATGGATATTCATGACATCCTATATTTTGAAAAAAAAAATAGTTATTATTATCCCTGATCATCCTCTGTTATTTCAATGTGATTTCATGGACCATCTGAAAGTGTGGTTTGGGTCTCTGGGTGGTCCACTAACCACAGAATCACTGGTTAAGGATAAAAGCAAAAGAGCATACTGTACATTTTTTGAGCACTAAAGCAGTTGCCATTTAGAAGGGGATAATATGCATTTAGCAGACAGCAGTGGTGAAAGGGGCAAAAGGTAAACCCCATTTTCTGCCCTCCTGTCACCCCCCTCCAAGCCCCAAAATTTGAACCCAATTTCTCATGGCCCAGCCCTGAGCAAAACAGGTGTCTGGATATATAATTATCTTAGTCTGCCATGTGAACTCAAAGCCAACATTCATATTGCCTTCAGCAGAGCCAGGCTTGAGTGCCTTGGACCTTGGACTGGTTCCTATTCTCCATCCTCTTGATATCTCCCACTCCAGCAAAAACAGATGTTTATTGTGTGTGGTAATTCTCTTTCCATATATGTCTGTATGTTTCTCAACCAACTGGAAAATACAGTATAATTTTAGTTAGATGTATAAACATGATTGTTTTGGTGTATAATATTTCCTGACCTCCATCAGTCACTTATCTTCTTTCAAAAAAGGCATTCATTTTCTTTCCACAGTGATGTAATGAATTCTGCAAACAGGAGAGAGATGGCAAACAAAGCCATTAAAACATGAAAGAGGACATAATAAATATTGGATATTTCTGTATGGTTGCTGATATGGAAGTCAGGATGGTTATACAGGGCATATTCAAATAAACCAGTGGATGTGACTGAAGTGTGAGCCACTTCTATAAAGATAAAATGAGCCTCACTACTTTCTCAACTCCAGAAGAACACAGGTTACAAGCCATTATGACTATAGGCAACCTTCGGGTTTTAGAGGTAGTCTATTGCTGAATGCCAGATGTAAGAGAGTGGCAAAAAGATACATGATACAGGTTTCATGTTATCTTGAGTGCTCCCTGAAGCATCTGGTGGGCTACTGTGAGATACTGGAAGATATGGAGGAAAAGTCCATCACAGCTTACAAGCCATGATGGGGATAAGCAACCTCCTGGTTGTAGGAGTAGATTTTCTTTGTGCCAGGTGCAAGGGAGTGGCGACAGGATACAAGTATCTTGAGGCATCTGGTGGGGCCACTGTGTGATACAGGAAGCTGGACTAGATGGGCCTTTGGCCTGATCCAGCAGGGCTCTGCTTATGTTCTTATGGCCATTGCCCTTTGGCCTGATCTACAAAGGCTCTTCTTATGTACCAGTATTTACATTCTCTCTCCTCCCCAGTCCCATCTCAGGACTGATGCTGTAGGAAGACATGTTCCTTTCTGCCTTCTCCCAAGCTGGATTCTTCAGTTGCATAGCTGGTTGGAGCGGAAACCCATAGGCTGGCATAACACTTTTTGAGAAGATGAGAGGTTGGAGAAATTACTATATTGCTATATAGTGTTTACAAATTGCCACCACACTTTCCCTTTCAGGTGATCTCAGAAATAATTGGGAAGAACATGCCTAGTTGCTGCACAGCCACCCACATGATGCTCTCTATATCTTAAAGGTTCGATGTGGGGAACAATATTGAATAAGTATTGAAGTTCATTTGAATGAGTAAAGGCATTCTCCCCACCCCCAAATCCCTGGTCACCAATTAAAATAAATTTTACACAGCTTGCTGAACATGCCCATCCTGATCTATATGGGCAGAAAACGTGCGTGGTACAAGCTTCCAGGACTGTTGCAAACTGAATATCACATAATTGTGACATCAAATATCAAAAATGCCTACCCCATGAAAAACTAGAATTGATGGGAGCAGAGTGCTAGGATATCCTAACCTAGCCACCTCCTTTCTGTGCAAGTATTCTACATACAGTACATTATTTTTAATTTGGGGAGGTTTCAGTGGTGCAATCTCCTGCCTGTATGCTGAAATGGAAAAGTCCCAGCAGGAAGGTGCTGTGTGCTTTTTCTGTATGAGCCTTGAGGGCCAATGAGTGTTTTTAATTTATTTATTTATTTATTTAAAAGATGTTTATACCGCTTTTCTAAAATTCAAAGCGGTGTACAACAAACATATAAACAAAACAACTAATACATCACAGTTGAAGGACAGCTGCTAAGAATCTGTTTCTGTGCCTCCTTGCATTCCTATCTTGAAACATTGCTGGAAGATTTAAAAGAGTACTCCCAGGTAACCTTGAAGACACAATGGTTATGGAACACAATGGACACAATGGAACATACGAACTGGTCTCCCAGGGTCAAACTAGGCATGACTTTAAATGATCTATTTTAGTAAAAAGCAGCTGGATCAGTCCCCCTTGGGTGTGGCCAGGACATGGGTGGGTGGGGGCGAACCCTTTGCTTCTGTCATGGTCCTAATCTGGACTGGGCTCCCCACTGGTGCTTTTGCCCTGGAAAAAAAACTCTCATTGAAACCAACAAAAACAAAATGGCACTGAAGCAGCTGCAACAAGGGGGCAGCTTGGGGTGTGTGTGACCTTTTGGTAATACTTTGGGACCTCCCAAATGCCCCTTTTTACAGCAAAACTTGTTGCCCAAAAATATTTGGTGTAGCCCCAGTCCAGGTTACTCCGATTGGAGAAGTTGCATTACATGCATAGGTACACAAAGTTCTGCTGAGTAGATCCCTTAAAGAGTTACCAGAGGGTTGTTTGTTTCTACTAATCCATTGACATACTAAATCAGGGAGCTACTGCTTCCTGATATAGGAAAGGAAAATATTTGCTGTGATTTTGGAGTGTACTTTTCAGATCCATAGAGACACTAAGTAGATTTTTTTAAAAATGTTTTCTTATGTTGCAGAACCATCCAAACCATTTCAACAGTGGGGATATGTAAATGGTACATTGCTGTCACGTTTCCAGAAAAAATAACTGTGTTTGAGCTGAAGTGGTGGGAGTGGGGTGAGTGGGAGGTGGAATAACTTTCTTGGAGAGCAGGCTAGTTGGAAGGGACAAGAAGATTAGAGAAAAGGCATAATTTATTTGATTGACATTTGGCCACTACTGGACAAGAAAATGATTCCAACTAATTTTCTCTAAGCATGACATACACATTACTTTGCCTCCAGTTGCTGCTCAGACCTTCCAGTCTGTATTTTTCTGCACTGGTCTCTCCATCCTTGCCACTGTTGTTCCAGGTCGTGGAAGCAGGTACCAAGTGAGTTCTGGGATAGGAACAAGGATGGCAAGTTCTATGGCAGAAGATAGACTTCAGAGGGACTGAGTCGTAACTATTACTCATCATGGGAAAGGTGTTTCAACCCTGGATCGTTTTGATTGCCCTTTTCTGCCCTTTTTCTAAATTTGTGATATCCTTTTTCTGGACACAGTATTGTACGCGTGACTTTACTATAGATTTGCATAAATGACGCCTCCGTGGTCATGCGGCTGGCATGACTCTCCTTGCTGCAGCGCGTAGCATGCAGCTGGAACACGGAGCGCTGTTTACCTTCCCGCAAGCGGTACCTATTTATCTACTCGCATTAACATGCTTTGGAACTGCTAGGTTGGCAGGAGCTGGCCAAGCCACGAGAGCTCACCCCGTTGCGGATTCGAACTGCTGAGCTTTCGATCGACAGCTCATGGTTCAGCCTTTTAACCCACTGTGCCACCCGGATTTGTATAAATGCTGGCATCCTGTCCTCTCCAGCAGCAGCCTCCCCACCACCTTTCTCCCCTTGGACTTGCATTAGCGGAGCAGGAGGCTTATGCAGGGATAAGGGGATTTCTTTTCCCTTTCCCCTCCGAAGCCTCTTGATTCCCCCCCTCTGCTGGATACAGCACCCCCATTTTTGGAGCGAATGCACCAGTGTATGTGTGAGTGTGTGGGGGGGATAGGATTGGGCTGTTAGAGACACATGCAGAAAATATCTACTGCATAGATATACTCACTCTTGTTTTTTTCAAGATTCAACATGAGGAAATCCAGTATCAAAAAAGAATTTAATGAAAATAAACACCTGAAGATCCCAGTGCAGTCTCTGAGTCTATCTCAGTAAACTTGGACAAATTCACACAAGCTAGAATAATAAAGCTGAGAATTATTATATAATTTTGACTTCAGTATATAAGTATTTCACCCTTTTCTCCCCCTCTCCCCCAGTTTACAAATGAATCCAAACCACTACTAGTGGTTTACCCAGAACTGATGTTACTACTATTTATTGGGACGAAACATGGCAAAGGTCATAATCAAACTGGCAGCGACACCTAAAATGGCTGTTATCTACAAGATGCAGTTGATGGGAAGATTTGAAAGAAGACTCTCTTTTTGTGCAGGTGAAGTCCTGAGATTTCCTGTGAAGAGTTTTGCTAATGCAAAATATCCCATATTGGATCAAAACTGCAAGCAAGTAATTAAGGCTGATGATGGGTAGTTGCTAACAACCAGGGCTGGACTTGCCATGAAGCAATTTGAAATGCTCACATGGAGGCATTTTGCCTTGGAGGGACGAACTCCCAGCCTATTTGTTTGCTGCTCTCTCCAAGCTGCTGCGGCTCCAAATAATCTCTCCCCACCTACTTGGTGCTTATGAACAGGTGTCTTGGAGCCCACCCTCTTCTCTCCCCCCCCTTCCCTTACAAAGAGAACTTCTTTCTCTTTACAAAGAGAACTTCTCTCTCTCCCCCCCCCTTCCCTCCCTGAGGCATCTGGTGGGGCCACTGTGTGATACAGGAAGCTGGACTAGATGGGCTTTTGGCCTGATCCAGCAGGGCTCTTCTTATGTTCTTATGAGTGCAGCATTCAGCCTCCCTGCTCTGTGCCGCTTCAGTTTGCAAGGAGCTGGAGCATCCCTGCTCCTGTTCATTTCAAAGAGAAGCGGTACAGAGCAGGCAGGCTGCACACCACAGTCTTCGTAAGTAAAGGGAAGGGGGGGATGGGGACGCACCTGCTCACTTGCCTGCCCGCCCTCCCCCTCATCCATTGGGGATGCGGGCACATGCATGCAGAGGCAGCATTTAGGGGATTCAGGCAGCATGCGCTGCTACTGCTAACAATGGCAGTATCATAGGAGATAGAGCGAGAAACACCAACGTCTTTGGGTGGAATGTTTGCTTACTGATAGTAGAGATGGTGCTAGTTCACTCCATGTGGCTGAAGGAAGCTCTGCAAAGATAGTTTCCATTCATTCACCATGCCTCTGCAATATAACTGTTATAACATATGGAGGAAAGATGCACATCTGAAAACACAGTAAACACATACCAGAGACCTGTGGTTAGCCAAGGATGTTGGGCTTGTGTTTCATGTGTGTTTTCAGGCACATGTCTCTTCTCCAGATGTTAATGGTGCTTTATGCAAAGAGACACATTTGAACAAAATGAAATCATCTTTTTCTCAATATAAAAAATGTCATCTCCAAACATGTGCCCTCATATGAAACTGCCTTATTATACCAGTGGTCCATCTTTTTGGCCAGTATTTTCTACTTTGGCTAACAGCAGTTGTCTGGAGTTCTTAGGTCAAGGTCCTTCCCATCATCAACACCACCTGATCATTCTTTTAACTGAAGATGAGAAGACTGAAGCGGTATCCTTCTGCATACAAAGCATATGCTTTACCACTGAGCTATGGTCCAGCCCCGAAGAGGAAGGGTGACCAACCTTTCTTTTGAGGGGAGAGTCAAACAGCTGGGTTTGGAGGGGAGGACACCACAGCGGGGGGTGGGTGGGTGGAAAGTGGTGCATAACTAGAGGTAGCATGAGTTCACTGTTTGAGATTAAAGTCTTGCAAACAGGTTCCTAAATTTCTTTTATGCTTGAGATACAGATCTCCTCAAAGAAAAGAATCTTGCAAGGTTTCTAGAATGTCTTGTCTAAATCCATCCACACAAACAATTTTGTTTTGCTTATTTTAGCATTAGAGAAATCATTTAGTAAATCTCATCTAAGGTCTTTGAACTATTTTTATTTTTCGGGCCAGATTAGGGTGAAAAAAAGTGCTTTGGCTTTGCAGAACGTCTGTGCTCTGTACTTACGTAGTCAGCAATTCTGCTCTGTTTATAAATAATGGCATAAAGACCTGAGAACTTACGAAGGAGTGGAAATTTCCAGTGGGTTAGTGTGCTGTTCTGACAGTTTCAAAAAGACCTTTCATAACCTTAGTCCTATATGTTTAGTATCATTCAGAGTGAATTACAAGGCCCGATGCAGAGTATGGTGAAGTGTGTGTTGGATTGTAGCGTTGTAGCATCACTGATTGGGCTTATTTTTTTCTTCTCCTTTTTGGAGGGCCTCCTTAGGGTTAAACTACTTGTTATGTGGGAGATATGTGCTTAGGGCTACAATCCAACACACACTTACCTGATTGTGAATCCTACTGAACACTGTGGGGCTCATGTCTGAATAAGCATGCATAGGATTGTGATGTAAATCTTTCAGTTGCTTTAAATGAGCTGCAGATGCAGGGAACTGCCAGTTTTTCCAGAGTAGTGGTGTGCTGTTGTGTGTGCTGGTGTGCTTTATCTCTTTCCCCTGCCCCATTTTCTTGCTCAAAATCCCTCCCTTTTGCTTTGTGCCCCATGTGGAAAAAATATAGATATCTGTATAATCACAAATTTCTCAATCTCATGTTCAGTTTGGCTCTTAAGTGGGGCATAAGGTCACGTTTCTTCTGTTACTTAATGTATTGTGCTGAAGTGGACCTGTGTTTCTCATGGGCCTGTTTAGAAAGGGGGAAAAGACAGATTGAATCCACAGATTGTATCCAATAGAGATGTCGGAGGACATTGCCACGTTTGGGCTCTGAGAAAAACTCTTGATGCTCAGAAGAACCTGCCCAAAAATGAGAGGTGAACTTCTCGACCTCCAAGAATTCTTCTGAGCTCCAACAGCTTGGAGAATTCTCTTCTCCCTGTTGACCTCCACATTCTCCTTACCTTTTTCAGTGGAGGTGGGATGGACACAGCAAAAGAGTGGCTGTGTGGAGAGGAGGGAAAGTTTTTTCTTCCTCCTTCACTCTGTGTTGTCGCCACGGAAGCAGAGAGGCTGCTGATAGGCGCTAACTAACCTAAATGAAGGTTTTCCCCATCCTTCCTCCCTTTTCTGTTACTCTACAGCTTCTTCTGAGGGAGAACTCGGAAAATTCCGAAGCAGATCCTGGATGAGCTCTCAGTAGCCCACCCATCTCGGTCCATCTTTGTCTGGTGGGGAAGGGAGAGCAGCCAGAACGTATCATAGAGTGTGGACCTGGTACAAAGGTGTATTTGCCAGAAGATCTTCCGAACATCCACCATGTTCTGTACTTCATGCTTCATTGAGAGAGCTTCCATTTAAATGTTTTCCCAATAAGCACAAAGGGCCAAAGACAGGGCAATTTTATACAAATATTTGCATTTTAAAACGTTTTTCATTAATTATAGGATATTGAGATTCAATAAACAATGTATATAACCACAAAAATTCAAAATACATGCTCTTAATATATGAAAAAGAGGAATCTTGGATCTTTGTCATTAGTCAACTGTGTGTGCTCAAAACATCTGTGACAAATACACTGATCAGTCAGTTGTCGGTTTAGAAAGTGTAGAGTCCCAGTCTGTTTTCAATTCACTGATCCAATCTGTTGTGGGTTTTGGAGGACACTGAATCTCAGTCTAATTCTGACAGGGGGCTCGTTCAGTACAGTAATCTAATTTGGTTTATGCTTATTCATGAAATGAATTATCTCTAGCAGTCTTCAATGTACAATTTGGTGTGCGGTCATTTCACCAGTTTACAGTGGTTTCGCTCTACTATCTACTGGGACATTTCTTTGGTGTCTTTCTTCTTGCTTGTCAGGTGAAATTTCTAATGGCTGTTTCCTGTACTGAGTTCACCTTTCTGCCTCATAATAACTGAACCTTTCCAAGGACACCATACACCTTTGATTAGTCTGAACTTCTACATCTGGGGTCAGCAACATAACAGCGGCAATCCATATCCAGGTCATGAAAAGTTCCCTCCAAATCTCTCCCATCCATCCCCTGGAACAACATGCTTGCAGATGAATTGTCACACGGCAGCAGTGTGAGACTGTTTGGTCTAGGGGGTCTAGAGACTGTAATGGTCTAGAAGCGAGAACAGCACAATCCTATGTAATCCAAGTAATAATGTAACTTGCAGTGGCGTCGCTCGAGGTGGGGCGGAACGGTAAGTTCCGCACTGTGCTAACCTCCGTTTACTCCCCGGCACGAGGTGGCCCCGCCCCTCGCCGTCGGAGCCATTCAGTGCGGCGAAGGCAACGCTCAGGGAGTCTGCTGTGCTTTGCCTTCGCCGCACTGAATGGCTCCAACGGCAAGGGGGCGGGGCCGCCTTGTGCCGGGGATTAAACGGAGGTTAGCACAGTGCGGAATTTACCGTTCTGCCCCAGCTCGAGCAACGCCAGTGGTAACTTGTGTTTTGTTAACAAGTACTGTAACTGTGTTTTGTTAACAAGTACAGGCCAGCGGGTGGCGCAGTGGGTTAAACCGCTGAACCATAAGCTGTCGATCGAAAGGTCGGCAGTTCGATTCCCGTGACGGGGTGAGCGCTCGTTGCTTGGCCAGCTCCTGCCAACCTAGCAGTTCCAAAGCATGTCAATGCGAGTAGATAAATAGGTACCGCTTGCGGGAAGGTAAACAGCGCTCCGTGTTCCAGCTGCATGCTACGCGCTGCGGCAAGGAGAGTCATGCCGGCCACGTGACCATGGAGGCGTCTTCGGACAACGCTGGCTCTTCGGCTTTGAAATGGAGATGAGCACCACACCCTAGTGTCGGACACGACTGGATTTAATTGTCAGGGGATACCTTTACCTTTTTTTTACTGTAATTTGTATTCTGAGGGTTTGGTTTGCAATTCTGTGTGTGCAATTTTATTCACAGCTCGATTAAGAACATATCTTTCATATCCTTCCACCATTAGCTTAGTCCAGGAGAAACCCTGATACCAGGCTGTACAGTATTAACAGCACAATCCTATGCATGTCTGCTCAGAAGTAACGTAAGTCCAATTGTATTCAATAAGGCTTACTTCCAGGAAAGTGCATATACCTACCTACAAAATGCATATAGGATTGAGTCCTGCAAGGGAGCAATGCAAACCCTATTAAACAAACCTGTTGTTATTGTTAAATAAACCTGAACTTAAATGGAGACTGAATTCAACTGTCAAAGTTCAACAAAGTATTGTGCTCATTTACTTAGGAATACGTCCTATTGAACTCAGTGAGATTCCTTTCCAAATAAACATGCACGGGATCAGGTTGTTAACTAGCTAGTGGTGTTACTGTTCAGTGTTTAATCTCTTCTTGGCAAACAGGTGAAATGTTTTTCTGTTACTCTAACATTCTTCTTCTAACCCCTTTCAATTTCAGAGCCTTTCACCCCTTTCAATTTCAGAGCTAATAGTAATGTCTGGAAGCTATCCTGGAATTCGAATTCATGCATTTTGCTGCCTTTGACGTATGTAGAACAGGAACGTGCAAGCTGCAAAGAATTTGTTGGTCTCAGTAGAGGGGAAAAAAATGATGCTAGCATGCATTGCACAATAGTGGTCTGGTTTTTGTTTTTTTCTTGGCCATTGATTCTGAAACTCTTCATACTGCTATTATCCTGGACTGTGAATGACTCATTTTCATGACCTGTTAGTAACCAGGGTTAGAAATGTAAGAAAAACTTTACTGTAGGTATGTTCATATGAACAAAGGCGAACAGTGTTAGGGTGGGACCTCTGTAGCAGTTATTTACAAGGGTATCTCTTATTTCTGTATATTCCATGTGCAAGCCTGTGTTCCCCAAGGAGAATCATGTTCACAGAAATCGTGTGAGGATATCCCAGCATTTAAGTCCATAAGGCAATATCTCTCCCTTGTTGGGGGAGAGAGGGCAACAACAGGGGCATTTATGTAGGCTTCCCAGAGGTATCTGAATGCTGGACTTACAGCAGGGGTTCTCAACCTGTGGTACGGGTACCCCTAGGGGTACGCGGACCTCTTGCTGGGGGTACGCCAAGTTCTGCCCCTTATCTGCCCCATCAGCAGCTAATTAAGTGTTAATGAACATGGATTTTAAATTGTAATTATTTTCGGAGCCCTTCTGTCTCTGATTTTGGTTTGGGGCTTATTTTTGTACTTTGGAAAATGTACTTTGGTGGGGTGGGGGAGGGAGGAGCTGATTTTGGGAAGTGTGATAGAAAAAAAGAGATCTTTGCATGTGTCTCTCTCTCACACACACACACATACACAGAGTTAAATAAGATATTTTTTCACATTTAAAATTGTTTTAGTATTTTTTTATTTAACGATTAATTACCTAAATTAATTGATTAATCCAATTAATTAGCAGGGGGTACTTCAGAAAATTGGACCATGATAGGGTGTACCTGGACCTCCAAAGGTTGAGAACCCCTGACTTACAGTCCAATCCTGTCTAGGGTCACCTAGGTAGGATTGGGCCAGCGCCGGTGAAGTTGGAGCGCATCTCGGGAAAAAGGGACATTAGTCCCCTTTCTCCCGGAGAGAGCCCCAGCAGCCCCTATGGGCAAAATGGCTGACTGCTGACACAAATCCAAGGAACCGTTGTAAGGCCTGCCATGCCCAGGACGAGGGATAGGAAATGGCAGAGCGTGCCACCAATAATCCCTCCCCCATCCCTAGCCTGGCGGGCCAATCACCCCCTCCCCTGCCAGCCTGGTCCGCTCTCCCCCCGGCCCTCCACAGATTGGCGGGGCTTACCTGCTTGGTGCGGCGAACAGCGACGCTGGGCAGGTAGGCGGGGCCTACTCTCTGGGTGTCGAAAATGTGCCTTACGGCATGTTTACAACACCCAGCACCAGTGGAGCCATTGCTCTGCTGGTGCATGTTTAAACAAGATTGCACAGTTAATGGTTCTTTTGCCTGATCCAGCAAGGCTGTTGCTTTCTTCTCTGCTAAACAAGAAGTAATTTTATTTGTTCTGGGTAGAAGTAGAGAAGGTTCCTGTTTGGGAACGACGTTAATCTTGGAGAAGAGGACATGGTTTTCTTTTCTTGTTCCCGCTTCACTTTAACTGTTATCTCAAGGGTAATTCAGATGACCAGGAACCTCAGTAGTTGTTCAAAAAGTTATGGAATGGTTCATGTAGCAACAGGAGTTGTCTATGTAGCTCCAAATATATAGTTAAGCCCAGCTTTGCCAACACATTATAGCTGCTAAAGGCCTCGTTCAGGGGTTCTCAACCCTGGGCCTGCGCTGAACCACCTCTGGCGCCGGCCTCCACTGAAGTACCACCGGACGTAGGCGGCAATGATGTCATCACTGTTTACTTCTGGGATTTTGGGTGACAGAGGCCATGACAGAGGCCTCAGAACACAGGTGGGTGGGTGGGCCATTGCGCTCCTAAGACATCCAGCCAAAGGAAGGAGCCTCTTGGGAGTGAAAACACGGCGTCAAAAGCGCCACATTTTCGTAAGGTTGCAGGGGTCCCGATGGGGTTGTGGGGAGGGGGTCCTGGCAGTCCGAGTACCACCAGAGGAACCAAAAAGTACCATTGGTGGTACACATACTACCGATTGAGAACCCCTGGCCTAGTTAGATGTGTGCTTAATTATGCAAGTAAGCTGGATGGGATTTTTGTTTTATTGCTGTTTTCATTGAATGCCAATGGAAGCTTTCTTTCATTTAAAAACAATGCACGGGGCAGGGTGCAATCAGGCTCAGAACTGCAGTGGGAGCCAAAGGCTCCCCTCTCCTTACTGTGAATTTGCACCATTTTGTGTGCCTCTCCACATACTATTTAACGCTAAAATAAACCCTCATCCACCCTACTTGCACAATTAAAGGCATGTCTGACTAAGCCCTGGAGGAAACAGAGCACTGCTAACTCTGAACTTAGCCACATGATCAGAGGCTGCAGATGACCTCCACATCTGGCTACAAGCGCCATGTAGTAAGTTTTTTAAGCAGCTACCTTGAGACTCCTGATGTGTTGAAGAGTTTGTTAAACTGAAGTAACCAATGTTACAAGTTCATTTTTTGCTCATCTTTGTTGTTTTTCTGAATTAAATTTAACCTCATTGGATACAGTACCGTATGTCTTTTTATATTTTGCATAGCAATTAGTTTTTTAGGCATTTTACTACTACTAATATGAACCTAATTGTACTCCAGCTTTTTGTTTTGCTATTGTGAATGTATCTATGCCTGAAGAAGAGTCTTTCAGAGGAAGGTTCATTAAGATATAACACTTTTATCTCTTCTGTCTCACTCATGTCTAAAACTGGACATTTTCTAATCTGTGTTTCAGTCTTTCATTTTGTTTCTTTACCATACAGTGCTTTCATGTGTTGAAAGGACAGACGAGTATACTATTTTACTTTAAATGAAATATTTCTTGTATTCTTCACGAAACTTGATGTTTTAATGTATGCACATCATTTTGGATGTGTTAGAACCACATTTTCCCATAGAAGCATCCTAACAGTTATATCTTTGGCTCTGCTTTTCTAAAAAAAAAAGAAAAAAAGAAAAGAAAAACCCCATGTTTTATCTGAGAACTCGTACTCTAGGGATTGGGAGAAAATAAATACAGTATCAGCAAGGATTTGGCAGGAGGTAGTTTGCATGTGGGGATTTTCTAGTACATTCCACCGCCTGCCCTCCACCATAATATATATATCCTTTAACACAGAAGCTCTGTGGAGGTAAAGTAAGGCTCATAGATCTTCTGTTGCCTGCTATATGATCAGATGTTAATTTGTTCCACTCTGTGGCTGGCTCAGCAACAGTTCCGTATACCTTTTTGAGTTGTTCCTGAGTGCTAGAAAACAGAATGCCTGTTTCAGTTTGTTTTATCAGTAATACCCTGCTCTTTCTCCCAGGAGATGAGAGTAACTTCCATATGGTTCCAAGCAGTTTCCCATCCAGGCAGCTAACACGGCTAGGCCTGCTTAGCTTCAGCAGAAGGAATCCATCATATGCCTTTGGACCACTCTACGTTTCAAAGAACACAGTGCTTTCTATCAGGACAATACTCAACCATCTAAGTAGAGGAATGTTTCGTTTATCCCAGTCTTCTTCCAAAGAGGTACAAAGTAGCTTGCATGGGCGTTATGAGAAAAAAAATCAGCTGACTACCATCTTCTTGTTGTAAGGTGACAGTTTGTAGAAGAATATATACCTCTGAAGAACAGTGAATTGTCTCATAATGTAGAGGTTCAATTCCCTCTGTTAAACTGAGGGATTTCCACTGGTAGAGCTGGGGCAGAGTAGAAAGGGGGAGTTTGGGGTAGATAGAGCTAAAGGAAGATTGGTAGAGGCAGATTGGCAGGAACAGTGGGTGGTATTTGTTTTGTAGCGTCCCCATTTTGAGAGTGGACCAGCTGCCCACCCACTCAAGTGACCATCTCAAACTCTCAAAGGATTTGTCTGCGACTGACTGATGAATTTAAGTATAGCACAATTGGCTGCATTTACTCTGAGCCTTATTTACTCTGGATTTGGGAGGAAAGGACGAAGGAGAGTTCTAATCTTCCATTAAGCAGCAAGGCTATACTCAACAGACAATATTCCAAGATTACACAATTTCGTTCACATTTTTCTAAGAGAGATAAAAACCAGATGTCTCTGACCATTGATTCAGCCTCAAAAATCCAGCACTTATAGTCACAGAAGGCTTCCCCCCACCTCCTTAAATTTCTATTTCTTCACATTTAGGGCTCAGACACAAAAGGAAAAAAAAGTCTGATGAAGTACAGAGCTCTTTGCAATATATTAGTAATTCTGATTAGGATCACCTTCCTGTTTCTTGGACCAGAGAGACCTGGGTTCAAATCCCTATTTTGTCATGAAGTTCACTGAGTGGTTTTGGGCATTATCAGTCTCACTTCTTAGTCACAGGATATCTGCAAGGACGAAATGGGTTAAAATGGCCTTTTGGAGTACTGTGTGCTCTGTATAATGAGCTGCCAGTGCTTCAGCGTGTCCATTGGTTGCATCCTTATGTGGGCCTGCACATTTTCATATTTTATAATCAATTATAGAAGAGTCTGAAGAGTCTGGCTCAGTTGGGAGAGCTGCTGCCTTCAAAGCCCGAAGACTGGTGAACTTGATAAGTTCGAGACACGTCGCCAGCAAAAAGCTCTGAAGGCCCCAGGAGGAGAGATAAGAACTTCCAGCTGTGTCGATTGAGTGTGGGAGGCGCCAGCCAGCAGAATTGTCAGACTGTAAAAAGAATATCACCTGGAAAGTAGCCGTTCATGAAAGATTGAACATTTATATATATTGTAAAAAACCCCAAGGGGGGTTAGGACAGCCTGCCCATGTACACCACCCTGGATTAAAGTAGGAGGAGAAATCCAATGACCAAGAAAGGCAGTATATAAATACTGTATATTATTATTATTATTATTATTATTATTATTATTAAAGGAGGTGGATGGGTGGAAAATGCTCTGGAGGTACGTGGCTTCGTGACATGGAGTGTGGAGCAGCTGAAGATGCATGTGTGTGTCAGTGACATGCGGTGAGGTCCAGGCCCCGGGGAGGCACAGCCACATACACACATATATACATACACTCTCTCTCTCCCTCACCCCTGTGTTTCTCAGTGGATCTTTAAAAAACTCACCTCTTCTTCCCCCACTCAAAGCTAGGGAGAGCTCAGCAACTCGCCCCCTGAGCAGCTCTATAGCTTTCTCTCCTGCTGCTCTAAAGAGCCGGTCTCTGTGCACAGGCTTCCTTCCTTTTTCATGACTTTTTTTTAAAACAGAACTGAGGCAATTCTGCCTGCTGCCTCCCCAGAGCTTGATGATGCAGGTGCCTAGCCTTTTTTTCATTGGATGCCAGCTACCCTGCCTATTTTTCATTGGAAGGCAGTCATGATTGCAGCCTAATTGACTGAGGTGGCTCTCCTATATTATAATGTGTGTGTCTGTGGGTGTGCGTGTGTGCTGCTTAACTCATTGACTGTGCTGGAGAGGAAAGGAGTGGCAGAAAGACAAGGTTTTACATGTTGGGTTTGGTGAGGCTCTGCCTCCCCTGCCTCCGTCCCTGGTGTGTGTATATATGTATGTACAGAGAACGTTACGTCAGAACATTGGTCCCTCTAGTTCAGCGTTATCCTCTCTGACTGGCAGTGTCTCTCCAGGGTTTAGAAAATGGTATTTCCCAGCGTTACCTGGAGATGGCAGAGATTGAACCTGGGACTTTCTGCATTCAAGGCAACCCCACCTTGAATATTTTGCCTATGCTTCCAACATCTTGTGTCAAAAGGGAACTTGTAGGGAGATGAGTATGCTCTCACTATAGGTGCAGCTCACGTACCACTCCACACAAGAGATGCACAAGGTCTCTCTTCCCAGAAAACACAGAGAACATGGATAGGGCTAATAGACAGAGGAGACCAGGGCTCTCATTGCTTTAGCAGTTATCTGGGAAATGGAACACTGAGGATTTGTCATGAAGGGATGAGGAAAGCTGCACCTGCAGACATTTCTTCTTCTGTCTGGGAAGCCTAAGTATAGGAGAAGGAAGATGCATGACTTTTCTCCTCAAGTTTTCATACCACATGTGAAGCTACCCTGAATCACTAGCGTCACTGCGGGGGGGGGGGGGGGAGCAAGTGCTTTCATCAGCTGGAATGGCTCCAAAGGCGAGGGGGCGGGGCCGCCTTCTCCCGTCGTGTAACGGAGGGTCGGAGCCTGGCGGAACTTGGAGCTCCGCCCCCCCTGCAGTGACGCCAGTGCCCTGAATTTTATCCCATTCTTTCAACACAATATAATGTATGCAACTAAAACAAGATTGCAAGAAAACAGAAATTTCTTAGAATTAAAAACAAGCATCCTGCCGGGAAAACTCCGTCATATAATGCAAATTTGTTTCATAATATAATAGATGTTAAAAAAAACTTTACGTTTCGCCACAGACACTTGAGGCATCCTCAGAAGTAACAAAAATCACTGACAAACAACTACTCATGTGTAAACTTCTCTACAAACCCGGATGTTTGCATCACAGTTCACACCCAGACCCCTGATCCTTTGTTATCAAGATAATTGATCTGTTCCGCTGAACCTGAAAACAATTCCCACCTACGGATCCCACACACTGACTTAAAGTGATACTGTCAAGTAAAACACACCACCCATCAACAATACCCATATCCGATCTGACGACATGATATCAGCGATATCTATCAGACGGCATCCCGTATTGTGTAAAAACAATCTCTTAGAATGGGCATACCTCCCCACTCAATCGGAAACCCCACATGCAGCAATCTATAATGTCCCCCAATAGTGACACTATATGCTTACTTCACATTTTTTCCTCATTTGTTCATTGTATAATTGCCTACAAGCAAATTCAGAATCCAGATGTCCTGTGGATTCTTTTGAAGGTTGTTATAATCGTGCGATTAACATAATCTGCTCTTGTCACAGGATGTGGTGATGGCACCTGGCCTGGATGCCTTTAAAAGGGGTTTGGACAGATTCATGGAGGAAAAGACCATCACAGGTTACAAGCCATAAGCAACCTCCTGGTTTTAGAGGTTTTAGAAGTGGGTTTTCTCTGTGCCAGGTGCAAGGGAATGACAACGGGAAACAGGTTATCTTGTTGTCTTGTGCTCCCTGAGGCATCTGGTGGGGCCACTGTGTGATACAGGAAGCTGGACTAGATGGACTTTTGGCCTGATCCAGCAGGGCTCTTCTTATGTTCTTATGTTCTTATGCTCTCATCTTCTTTGTTGTTGTAGCAGAACTCTGGAGTTGCCAACTGGCATCATGGACACATTGCAAACATCTTTCCCTTTACATTTTTTTTTTTTGCCTGTATAACTTTTAGGGTTAAACATTTTGCAGCTCTTCCAGAAAATGAATCAATTAAATAGAGGTCAGTTATTATTTCATTGTTCTATGTCTCTCTATGGTTTTGGAATTACCCATAAGACAATAGGTAGACCAGAGTTCATGTAGAGAGATGGTTAAAGAGGAATCATTGCTTGTGGTACGTACACTCATCCCACACTCACCTGTGTTGAACAGATTTTCCAGGCTTTGTATTGTTTGAAATTGCCTGACCACAGCATGTGGGCTTACCTTGGAGCTTAACACTTGCTTTGGATCTTAAAACATGAAATGTGTAAAATTGCTTAGCAACTGTCAGTTGCACATGTGTACATTGATTCTCACTTCTAACATTTTCTTTGATTTTTTTCCTCTTGTGGGCTAGCACCAGTTTCTTTCCCATACTTTTTTTTTCAAGATACTACCCTAGTAAAAGTATGGGATAATTTCATTCATTCATTCATTCATTCATTCATTCATTCATTCATTTTATTATTTATTTTATTTAATAATAGAGATATTATTACTCTATTTAATAATATAGTGTTTGTCCTAAAGTGTTATACTCCAATCAAAAATTTGTAAAAAGAAAAAAATATTGGTCAGAATTAGAGAGAGATCTCAGGTTACAACCATTTCCTGTCAACTCCATCACCGTTTAAAATGCCTTTTTCCCAGGATGGATGATTGCATTGTCCATGGATATGGAGAATACGTAAGGAGAGGAGGGTTGGGGGGGGGGGAATTGAGAAGTTCAGGCTTGGACATATTGAACTTGAAGCAATTATAAAGCATCGAAGCTGAAACAAGCGAAACTGTTGGAGATGAGGCACTGGATAGACTAGAGGGAGAAAGATCTGTGGCGTCCTGCAGAGAGCTTGAAGCTTGTGTTCAGCAGCTAGTGAAGATGACTACACCATGGAGGAAACCAGCTGGAATTGTAGGGTTCTATACAGAACAATATTGTAAAGATCCTTATCGGATCTAGATAAGCCTGCCTATGTAAACCGCCTTGAATAACATCTGAAGAGCAATCTGAGGATAAGAAAGGCGGTATATATAAATACAGAAATAAATAAATAAAATAAATTTCTTCCCTCTGCTCATCTGTAGAGGCTGTGCTTTCTCTCTCACTGGCTGGTGAGTAGGTAGGATAAAGGCCTTTTTGGTTGTGTCATCCAGAGACATTAGAACTCTGTCCAGAGGGAGGTTCATTTGGCCCTCTCCTTTAAACACTGAGTAAACACTGAGTAAAAACTATGTTGTTCCAATGTGTCTTTGGAGCGGGTAATAATTTAACTTTGTTCTTCTTGTTCTTAAGGCTAGCTGTGGCATTGTATTTTTTAATTGATTTCATGGACATTTTGTTATCTTTATGTTAGCCACCTGGGGGACCCCATTCATGGGACAGAAAGACGGAGTTAATATATAAAATGATCCCAACTTCTTTGTGAGAACTTTTGAAACTTCTAAAAAAAAACTTTGTGAGTTCTTTTGCAAGGGAGTATGCGTACCCTTCTGTAAAATACTTGTACCATAAAATACAGCAGAGCAAACAAAGAAGGGATTAGAATAGCTATGTTAGGAATGTGAAATGGTACAGTGAGGAAATAAGTACAGGTTGATTACCCCTTATCCGGACATCCGAAATCCAAACTATTCAGAAATCCAGACATTTTTGAGGCTACGACTTTAAAAAAACAACAACTTTTCCCAGCACCTGGCTGGCATTGCGCAAGGCATACTGAGGCACAAAATTATTAAAAAATATTGTATGAAATTACCTTCAGGCTATTTGTATAAGGTGTATATGAGACATAAATGAATTTCGTGTTTAGACGGGTTGCATCCCCAAGATCTCTCATTATATTTATGCAAATATTCCGAAATCCAGACAAATCCGAAATCCAGACAACTTCTGATCCCAAGCAGTCCAGATAAGGGATACTCAACCTGTAACATAAAAATGAATGCATAGGTAGATCGGGTGGAGCCACATTGACTTGATGAAGTGGGTGTGAATTCAGTCCAAGAGGCAAACCAATATGGAAGGGAAAATGGTTGAGTCACCTGAGTCTTGACAAGGAAGGGCACAGAGGCTATGACACAGAGGAAAAAGTTTTGTTGAAAAAATGCAGGAATTGGATGAGTTTATGATGTAGTCATAATGTTTATAGTGAGAGGAGGCTTTGATAGTCACTTAATGTAAAATATAAAAGTTCCACACCCGTAACAATAGCATTTGCATGATTAAGTCAAATCCCCTCTAAATTAGAAAAATAAATTACCAAATGGAAAGCAGATGATGAGTTTTTAATAGGTAATGTTTGAAAGTCACGCACATCATTGTAGGAGGTTTTTTTTAAAAAAAAAACAATGTGCCTTATTACAATCACTTTTAAAACATGTGTCCAAAAATGTTAGAGAACATAAAATAGGCTTTAAACATCATTCAGTTATGTTTGTCAGTAACACGTGAAAAGATCAGTACGTTCCTTGCAATCCAACATTTATTGGCGTCTGAATTGTTTTTCAACTAGCTTCGTTATGAGGCTGCACAAGCTAGGCAACTGAATGGTTTTCCAGTCTGTCACCTAATATGTCACATTGTTAGGCGTGCAATGAATATGCTTTAAGTGAATGCAGCAAATGTATGCATATTGGAAGAACACTCACCCGGAAACCGTGATTGACAGCAGTTCCCTGTGGAACCTGTCATTGGTGACAAATCTGGTTTCCCTCTGCATCATGTGTGCAATGGCTCTCTGCTATTTTAAAGTGCAAGGGAGGCTGAATTTGATCCGTTTTACATGAGTATATCCTGTCTTCTGCCAAAAGTTTCCATTTTCCTTTTTTCCTCTAATTTCAAAAAGTTCAGAACCATTTATATGGAGCTCCCAGGTGGTCTCCTTATCTAGATACCAGGGCAGGGCTGTACCTGCTTATCATTAAAATAAAAATACACTATGCACATTCAGACAGCTCAGTCTCTAACAGCCCAATCCTATGAGGGCCTTGAGCTACCGGAACTAGCGTTCTGGCAGCATGAAATCCTTTACGGCTGGGAAAGACAGGGAACACTTTCCCATCAACCTGTTTCCTTATGGAAGGAAGGGCAATTGAGAGCCCAATCCTATTCTCCCCCCACCCGATGTAGCGGCACCAACATGGCAGCCGCTGCATCCTATGCGGGGGGGGACACAGACTGGGAGGCTTCCGCAGGGCAAGGGGACGTTCAATCACCCTTGCATAAGGCTCTCATCCCGCAATGGGTCCCCTCGGAGCTACGCTAGAAATTTAGCTAGCGTAACTCCAAGGAGAAGAAATGGGTGGGGAGGCTACAGGGAAGGGAGATAGGATCTGTGCAGGCTGTCTGCGGCAGATCCTCCCCCTCCTACGGTCTCCCCATCCTCCGTTACGCCCCCATTACACCCACCTCCCCGCCAGCTCACTGTTCTCGACGCGCATCCAGGCATCCTCTGGTGCGTCTGGGAAGGCGCAGGCCTTCCTGCCGGCGTTTCCGGCAGCATGCTGGTCAGCGTGCTATCGAGGCTTTTACGACTGGCATGGACTGCTTTAGGGCAGTCCACGCCAGCAAGGGAGGCGTGCTGCCATTGGGCGGCATGCATAAGGTTGGGCTGTGAGCAAGGATATTGTCAGGTGGGCTCATATCCCTCCTGGGTGTATCTGAAGTCTTGATTCATGTGGCAATCAAAGTTTGGACCTGCTCTCCCACCCCATTTATGACTTTGTTTAGTTATCTCTTAGAGTGACTTTAGAGTGTTCTGGCTGGAATGTTGCATTTAGCAAACATAAGCAGTTTTAGAAAGCTGTTACTAAGAAAAGAAACTCACTTTTTAATGTTATTGCTTTTTGTTTTAGTGCTGGGTTTCACGATTTTGGCTTTTCTGTGAAAGGCACTTCCTGACAGTTCCCCATGAATATAAAGAGGATTACAACATAAATCTGGAATAGTATTATTGTACATGTTGGAATCAATATTTTTGATGGGAATCTTCAGTGCTTCAGTAGCGTCTATAGCTGAACCCAAGGCATATTTATGCCTATGAAAGTCTTTCAGTTTTGGCTTTAAAAGCAACCAAGAGTCTTGTGACACTTTAAAGACGAACACATTTATTTCAGTGTAAGGTTTTGTAGACTACAGTCCATTTCATCAGATGTGTGAAGCGAAATCCTCAGTGGACAGATATATATATATATATATATATATATATATATATATATATATATATATATATATATATATATATATATATATATATATATATATATATATATATATATATATATATATACATGGGTAAAGAATAGTGGTGGGTTGTTTTTTTTGGGGGGGGGGAAACAGAATTTGCAAGAAGTGAAACAAACTTGTAACAAACTTGTAACAAGCTTAGTTTAAATGTATGCCAGATAAGCATCGGTGACAACTCACAATTGGTGATAACAACCTCCTAGCAGTGCTAATTCATTCTGTAGCGTGATAATAAGGAGCCAGTGATTCCAACCACCTTCTGTGATTGTGTTAATTCTTGTTATAAATTCTAACTCAGTTTTTCCCTTAATCTAATATCTCTTTAGAGATTTTCAAAGGATTTTGAGGATTTTCAAGATATCTTGATTATCAAGATATCTCTTTAGAGATTTTCAAAGGATTTTGAGGATTTTCAAGATCCTAAGATCTGCAGATCCTAAGATCCACACGCTGGTGTGGTCACTGACCCAGAGCCAGACATCCTAGAGAGTGAAGTCAAGTGGGCCTTAGGTAGCATTACTAACAACAAAGCTAGCGGAGATGATAATATCCCAGCTGAGCTACTTAAAATCCTAAATGATGGTCTTGTGAAAGTGCTGCACTCAATATGCCAACAAATTTGGAAAACTCAGCAGTGGCCAAAGGATTGGAAAAGGTCAGTTTACGTTCCAATTCCAAAGAAGGGCAGTGCCAAAGAGTGTTCAAACTACCGTACAATTGCACTCATTTCACATGCTAGCAAGGTTATGCTCAAAATCCTACAAGCTAGGCTTCAGCAGTACGTGGACCGAGAACTACCAAACGTACAAGCTGGGTTTCGAAGAGGCAGAGGAACTAGAGATCAAATTGCCAACATGCGCTGGATCATGGAGAAAGCACGAGAGTTCCAAAAAAAACCCTACTTCTGCTTCATTGACTACGCAAAAGCCTTTGATTGTGTGGATCACAACAAACTGTGGCAATGTGTAGCGAAATAGGTGTTACGAGTGATCCGGTCATGATTAAAGCTAAAAAATAGCGATCCAGCCGATTTAAAAATAATGACGAAAGCTGCCCGGTATGGACTTGGCAGCCCAGAAATCCGGATAGCAAGAAATTATTTAAAATCTGGAACTCGAGGACCCGACGTTTCGTGCCTAGATCCAGGCACTTCTTCTGGGGTATCTTCCAAAGTAGTTGGTAGGTGGAAAATAGTTTTCGCTCTAAAAACTGTGGCAAATTCTTAAAGAGATGGGGGTACCAGACCACCTTACCTGTCTCCTGAGAAACCTGTATGCGGGTCAAGAAGCAACAGTTCGGACCGGCCATGGAACAACCGACTGGTTCAAAATTGGGAAGGGAGTACGGCAAGGCTGTATATTGTCACCCTGGCTATTTAACTTATATGCAGAGTACATTATGAGAAATTCAGGGCTGAATGAATCGCAAGCCGGAATCAAGATTGCCGGGAGAAATATCATCAACCTCAGATATGCAGACGATACCACCCTAATGGCAGAAAGTGAAGAAGAACTAAAGAGCCCCTTGATGAGGGTG
This sequence comes from Plestiodon gilberti rubricaudatus, assembly GCA_026170595.1. Taxonomy (NCBI): domain Eukaryota; kingdom Metazoa; phylum Chordata; class Lepidosauria; order Squamata; family Scincidae; genus Plestiodon; species Plestiodon gilberti. Next base: position 15,729,418 of record JANXHW010000002.1, on the reverse strand, counting down.
AAAGAGGAGAGTGCAAAAGTTGGCTTGAAACTCAACATTAATAAAACTAAGATCATGGCATCTGGTCCCATCAATTCCTGGCAAACAGAAGGGGCAGAAATGGAAGCAGTAACAGATTTTACTTTTCTGGGCTCTAAGATCACTGCAGACGGAGACAGCAGCCATGAAATTAAAAGACGCTTACTCCTTGGAAGGAAAGCTATGGCAAACTTAGACAGCATAATAAAAAGCAGAGATATCACCATGCCAACAAAAGTTCGCATAGTCAGGGCGATGGTGTTCCAGTAGCAATGTATGGTTGCGAGAGTTGGACCATAAGGAAGGCTGAGCGCCGAAGAATAGATGCTTTCTAACTGTGGTGCTGGAGAAGACTCCTGAGAGTCCCTTGGACTGCTAGGAGATCAAATCAGTCAATCCTAAATGAAATCAACCCTGACTGTTCCCTGGAAGGACAGGTACTGAGGCTGAAGCTCAAATATTTTGGCCACCTAATGCGAAGAGAGGAGTCTCTGGAGAAGACTCTGATGCTGGGAAAGATTGAAGGCAAAAGGAGAAGGGGAAGGCAAAGGATGAGATGGTTAGACAGCATCACCGATGCAACGAACATGAAAATGAGCGAACTCAGGAAGATAGTGGAGGACAGGAAGGCCTGGCGGGATATGGTTCATGGGATCACGAAGGGTCGGACACGACTTAACGACTGAACAACAACAACAACAAGATCTGCAGCAGAATGGCCTAGGACAGTGTTTCTCAAACTGTGGGTCGGGACCCACTTGGTGGGTCATGATCTGATTTCTGGTGGGTTCCAGGTGATGGAAAAATCAGATAAGTAATAGCCACAAGCCCTGAAGCTATTCAAAAATCAGATAGCTACTAATTGCCCTGCAAAGAGCTGAGTTCTTGCAGTTTGCAAGCTAGCTGCTAATTATCCTATAAGCAGCTGAGCTCTTTATTTATTTATTTATTTATTTATTTATAGATCACATTTTTTTTAAAGTCTTGCAAAGCTAGGTGGGTCCCGATAGAGTGTCATTTTAAAAAGTGGGTCCCGGTGCTAAAAAGTTTGAGAACCACTGGCCTAGGAAATTGAAATGCCTTCCCATTCATTTCTGGATATTGTCATTCCTGACGTCAAATTTGTGTCTATTTATTCTTTTGCATAGTGGCTGGCTGACTTGTTTGTCCTAAGTAGACAGCAGCAGGACCCTGTTGCAGATAATAGCATATACAGTATTATGTTAGAGGAAGAGCATGTGAATAAACTCCTGATAGTGTTTTCGATTTAGTACAGTCTGGGTCAGCTCAGAGTGTCTTGCCTTTCTAATGATTTTCACACACGCAAATGAAGAGCCTGAAATTCTTCTGCTATGGTTCGTGCAATAAGGGCACAATCCTCACCTCCTTGAGATGCCTAGTTAATTTTCTCCTCCCTGATCGTCCAGTATTTTGCAGAGGAGGAGGAGAAGTAATATATTCCTCTTTGCTTTTTCAGCCATTGACCTGTTGTTTGTAGTGGTTTCAATACAAGCACTTGTTCTCTAGAGAAAGCAAACATAGCACAGTCTTAATCCAAAAATAGGGTCTACTCAAAAATCTTTGACCTCCTCTCCTATTTTTAGTTAATTTGGAGGGTAGGAATGCACTTTTTAAAATTATCTATTTAGGAAAGACAGCATATGGGTATTCAATATTGTGTTGGTGATATTGGTGACCTTTTCCTTTTCTTGTATTCAATATAAGCTGACTATGTACCTGTCTTGAAATGTATTCAGCTCTTTTTTTTTTTCTTTGAATTTGAATTCTCTTGATTCTCAAATCCACTCACTCCTCTTCCCTGGTCTTTGCATTCCTTTTCACTCAGTTAAACCCCATATTTCCTCTCTGTTTCTTGTCTTTATGCATTTTCTCTTGTTGCTCCTTGTCTTTGGATTTCAGTATAACTTGGTATTCACTTGATATTCACATCTTCCTTTATTTAAAAAATACCTTAAAGCCCACTTATTTGTTTAATAAAATTATTCCACTTCTCTTCTGGAACAGTATTATTATTTTTAATAATTTATTAATGATAATTTATTTATATTACATAAACTGAAGCAGTTTTTGAATTCAAAAATATTAATTTTAATACAATTTATTATTGTCGTTTTCAGTTAGATTATGCCTAAACACCATTTTGGTTTTTTCCTTCTCTCTCTCTCTTCTTTTTTTAAAAATGGCATTCAATTTTTATTGTTTTTAGCTTGTGAGCTGGAGATAGTGAAGACTGTTTTGGACAGTGGCTAGTGTGTTAGGCTAACAATAATAATGACAAATTATTATCTGCTTCTTTTGGGAAATGGATCTGTCAACAGTAATGGGGTGTACTGAATGTTTGCATTCTGAATAAATTGATCTTCTATGCAGTGTTGCGAGGAAGAAAAAATTCTAAATTATGACATAGAGTGCTGTGGGGAAATATGCATTTTGAAGTATATGTTTCAAAATATTTTCACTGGCATTGCTTCCAGATCCGGACTCTGTTAGGGAAATAGCCCTGCTGACTGGGCAAAGAGGCACCTTTTAAAGTGGTAACCTCTGATATGTAGCAGAGGGAGAGCAACTATCCCTCTTCACCCCAATCTGGTGTCTTTTGCTGGTGGCTCTTCTGTATTTTTTTAGATTGTGAGCCCTTTGGGAACAGATAACCATTTATATTTTACTATATTTTACTATATTTGTGAACAGAACTACTCTTGTTGTTTAGCTTGTGAGTTGGAAATTATAAATGTAGCTCACAAGCTAAATGTTATTTGTGAACAGAACTACTCTTGTTATTTAGCTTGTGAGCTGGAAATGGTATACTGTTTATTATTATTATTATTATTATTATTATGGCAGTTACGGTGATGGCAGTTGAGAGCAGAGAAGCAGCATGGGGAGGGAAGGTTGCTTAACCCTTTCCTCACGTAAAACTTTTACAACTCACTCAATTCTTTTATCCTTCCCTAATAGGAATGACTGTTGGTTTTCTTCCTTTACACACACGTGCGCGCACGCGCGCGCGCGCGCGCGCACGCACACACACACACACACACACACACCGTCATGCCCTCTTAGACAACAGATTGAGACAACAGAGTGGGATGGAAGGCAGTAGCGTAGCTAGGGGGTGGCACGGTAAGTGCTGTACACGGCGGTACAAACAGGCCCCTCCCACTCGCCATCAGAGCCATTCTGGCTGCCTTTGCTGCCAGAATGGCTCCGACGCCGAGTGATAGGGGCCACTTTGCACCGTCGTGTAGCGCCATGTAGCACTTATTGTGCCACCCCCTCTAGCTACGCTACTGATGGAAGGAAAGGAATAGGAAAGACAAAGGGTAACATAGGAATAAAATGAGCAGATGCAGCTACACGTACTCCGTGGTTGAGTTGAAGCTGGTGACTTAGGAGTTAAGACAAAGTCTTCATCAAAGAGTTGGTTTTAAGGAGGAATCTGAAGGAAGAGTGTAAGAGGGAGGAGGGAGGTGCCACCATGTGAGTGTTTTAGGAGATCAGAGGAGGTAGTAGGTAGGGCTGCTTTAAAGAGCAGGAGACCAGGTAGCGGAGGGCATAAAATTGGTGGATTGAAGGCTATTGGCCTTTCGAAAGCATTCAGTGTTGGGGCCACAATACATTGCAGTGTATTAAGAAACAGTATGTGTTCCGGTTTCCTAAATTGCTAAATAAATAAATAGGGATGACTTTTCCTTGTAAAACTGATGGGTAGTTTTTTGCTTATTAGGGTAACACCACAATCTGAGGCATGTCTACTCAGAAGTATATCTCGTTCAGTGGGATTTACTCCCAGGAAATGCATATAGGATTGTAGCCTCAATAGTCCTTTGAGAGCTGCTGGTACATGAATTCTAATAAGTGCAGCACCCACCCACCCCATTCCACTGCTCTCATAAGCTGTCTACATTCATGAGCAGTGTTTAAATTCAAGTTAGGCACAAGGCTACCCCCCAGTTTCTAAACATGAGCTCTTGTGTGTTGGCTGCTGAAACATTTTACAGGTCTGCAGAGAGCAGGATATCGAAAGGCACATGAGGCCATCTTTATTGAGCAGAACCTCTAGCTCAAGCCTGGAATGCCCCTCTGTAGCAATTTGTAGATGGAAACTGTAGACACCTCCCAACGTGTGATTAAAATCCACTTAGAAAGCTTAGTTGGAGCTTTGGGGCTTACAACATTAATTCCAAAGCTTATAATTTAGAAGGATTTCACTGTAATAAATAAATCCTAGCTCATTGTGACAAGTATTTTGCTTTCCAGCAAATCATATAGAGTATAGACCACAACCAGTCTTTTAAAAGTCTAATTAGGGTTTTTTAATTAAATTAAAGTTTTGGTACAATTATTTTTAACATAATGCCTGAAATTCTTGTTGTATTTGCTTGTTAGGTGTTAAGGTTTTATATTATCTTTGTCACATTAGTTACATTTACTATTTGGCCGACATTTTTACAGCCCAATCCTGCGTAAAGATCGGGCGGGCAGCCGAGTCCATCCGCCCGATCCAGTGCTCCGCCGCAGGCAGCCTGCAGCAGGCAGCCCGCGGCAGAAAGTCTACTCGGGGAAGGGGATGCTCGTCCCCTTCCCTGAATGTAACAGCAGCTGGGGCCGATAGGACTCAGATTTCTGCCAGCTATTTTGCTGGCAGAAGTTGGAGGAGGCCGTGTAAAGACCCAGCCGCCTGGCGGGGACCGAGATATGGCGGATGCCATGCCCCCGCCCCCGCTCAGGGCGGCTGGACCTATGGTCTCCCTCCCGGCTCCACCGTCCCTCCCCCCCATCCGCCGACTCTCCCAGCCGTCCACCGGATCCTACCGTGCTTGGATCCAGCAGCGGCTCTAAAGTAGTCCACAAATGTGCTTTACGGCACGTTTGCGACTACTCCAGGCGGCGGAATGCTAGGTCTGCCACCTGTAACTTGCGCAGGTTTGCAAGAGAGTCTTATAGAGTCTTTAGCAGACTTTTATGGTTAATTGAAATTGTTTTTGTTTTCTAAAATGTATTTGTTGCATTCTCTGTTTTTAAGGTCCCCAAGTGATTTACCAAAAAGCTAAAACGGTAGCACAATGCTAAAAATATACCACATCATAAAATAAAATTATTCAAACAGACTATCAGTCAAACCAAAAACAAGAAGCAGAGCCACTGCAAGAAAATGTATCTCTAAAACTATTATACAAAGTTGATCTTAGGTATAAAAAGTTGCTACTTTGGGAGAATGCCTTCTTTAATAGAAACATATTTACTCTATGATAACATGCAGCTAGAAGAGTTAACAGGCAGATCTCAGATGGGAGGGCATTTCAAAGTGTGGATACTGCCACTCAGGAGGCCCTGCTACAGATTTAGAGTATAGGTGGCAAAATGCCCTTACATTGTGGCTCTTGCACAGATTTTTTTTTTCAGGTATTGTATTAGATCACAGGTTATAACATCAAAATTCTGAAGGTCACACTGTAAAAACAGGCTTCACTATCACACTAATCCTCAAGACCACTTTATAGCATGCTTATCCAGTCTCTTTCCTCAGTATAATCCCTTCTCCCTCTCCATCTTTCTGAACTATTGTAAGTTTGCTTCCTCCAGTTCTGGTTGTTATCCCTGTTCATTAGTGTGGCTAAGGAGAAAATAGTGTGTTTGGTTTTCCTTTGCCTTTCTATTTCTGACTGAAATAATCACCCATCTAGGCATCAGTGCTCTCTCGAAACAGTTATTTAGCACTGTGAAGCGAACTAGTCAATGAATAGTTGAAACGTGGGTGACTGGATTACAAGGGCAAAAGTTAGAAGTCCAAAAGTTGGAGAAAGCAGAGCCTGCCATGCTTTTCCTTAGTGGAAAGCAACCCAAGGAATGTGTTCTGTGTACAGTAATGGAGGAAGCCATCTTAACCATCCAGACCTGTATATTTGCCTGGGAGCATGTGCATGTGTACACACACGCGCACACACACACACACACACACACACACACACACATGAGTAGTAATGGAGAGGAGACTGCTATCGCTGGACCTGCCAATACGCTTCACAGACCATGTGAAAGGCACTCCATCACACCACTTCCACATAAGGGTGTAAAACCAACACACATCCTATGTCTCTACACACAGGTGTGCATCTGCCCAGAAAACTACCTGGCATTGTCCACCACTGAATAATGTATTAGTACTGCACCTGAATGGGTTATGTGGCTTCTGGGCTTTCATAACCCCCTACTGCCCAATTTAAGAGGAGGACATAGTAATGAGAGCCTCTAAGGGTAGCATGCCAGCAATTGGTACCCAGGTTCCCCACTGCCTCCTTGTAAGCCTCCCGGTTGGGTTCTACCTACTACGATTAACGGATAAAGTGCCTGAAGTTTTCTAGGCGCTGTATAAAGACAAAAAAACACAGACCCTGCCCTCAGGACACTATATAGTAGACATGATACAAAAAGAAAAAGGAATGAGAAAAACACATTCAAGTGCTTTCTTCATAAAGCTATGTTTGTGTTCAGTGCCCAGCTGGGATGGCTACTGAGGGAGACAGTTTCGCAAGAGGAGGAATTTTACAGGAGGAACTCCTCTCTCTCTCTCTCTCTCTCTCTCTCACACACACACACACACACACACACACACACACACACACACACACACACACACACACACACACACACAGAGGGTTTCTGCAGCTTTTGTCAGTGGTGACAGAGTCTCGAACTGCCATCCTTGATCTTCAGGCATATGAGGCTGCAGCTCTCCCAACTGAGCCAGACCTCCTGGCTAAAAGCATGAAATAACAGGATGGACTTTGGCACCTGAAAGGTAGTGCCAAGCAAACATGTCTAGGGAGAGAGTTCTATCATTTGGGTGCCACTACAGAAAAGATCCTTTCTGTTGGTTGCCACTTACCTCAGAAGGGGAGGATAAACAGAGAGGATCTCTCACATTTGGCCTCTTCTCCTTCATCTTCCGCAAGTATGTGAAAACATGTTTATACAAAAGGGCAAATCTGGTGGACCGATGCAATGTAAGTTGACTGTGTGTTTCCTGTCCTGCTTTTTTGCACTGGTGGTTTTGCACATTTCTTACTATTTTATCACCATGTTGGTTGTTTTATGATTATTTTATTTTTAGATTTTGAAGTTTGTGCTCCTCTTCAGATGAGGCTTGCAACACAGAATTGTGACTTGAGTACTAAAAATATGATGCTTGAGAGGGGAGTGGGAGACATGTACACAATCATACCACAGGAACTCAGGACCAATTGTGGCCCCTCGTGGCGTATACACATAATAAATAAAAGACAGGCATAGCTATCAGACATTACAGGGCAAATTACATGTACATATGATATACAGTCTTGTGTCCAGTATCCACTATTTCTTTAACAGCTGAGGCATGCCTTATGACCAGGTCATAAGAGCTTAAAAATATATTCGGTCAATGACACTGTACTATAAATGATCTCTGTAAAACGTTACATTGGTAGTTTTGTTGCATGGTGATGGGAACGATTTTTACAAATACTTATCTGACCACAAAAAATGTATAATTGAGCCAGCATATGGTACATATCGCAGAGAAGCTAAGAATGTTTACTGCTTTACTTGAAAGTAGTTTGTTCCAGGATGTCATAACAGCCTCTTCTTGCATGTGCTAGACTACAACAATAGTCTGACTTTGCAAAAGATAACATGCGTATAATCAAGAAAAAAATCTCTTTAAGAAGTGTGATTTTTTAAAAAGTGCCTACATATATACACTGATATAAATTTAGAGTAAATAACCCTAATACACTTACTATGAATTCCAAGCACTATAATAAGAATGGCCGTTATTTGATATGGTTTGCATTGGATTACCAGTCCAAAATCTCCCAGGTTTCCCTGCCAACATTGCATTCTGCTTCCATCCCATAAACATTAGTGTTCTTTTCCATCTCTGAATCTGTCCAGTTATGTGATGACTTTATCAGCACTGCACAGCTTTCTAGCCTGCAGAGATACAGTCAAAAATAGTATTTTGGGCTGGCTGGGAATTTTTTTAAAAAACAAAGGGCTCAAAAAGTCCAGTGGGTTATCTGATTCCTGAGATTCTACTGTTGATGTAAAATATGCTCATTTGTTTTGTATACAGAGTTGCAGTCTTTAATCAGTTTAGTTGATACATTAGATACTTAAAGAAGGACAGCGCAATGTGTAAGCCACAATGTGGCTTTTTAGTTCACAAGTTTTTCAGTTCTGATCTAAATTTTTGGTTGGTTGATCAGCGGGGGCACATTTTAATTGGTGACATTGAGACTCACTGAAGGGTACTCTTGTTGAAGTGCTTTGTCATGCTCCAGTAATAGGGAATGAGAAGGAAAGGTAATATTAAGGATTTTCTTTCTATCGCTGTTTTATGTTTGTTAAATAAGTGGTAAGTTATCTCATCCAGTATCTTCAGAAAGGCTGAGGATTATGTTATATGCAAGTGTATTAAATTCATAGCACAAGCCTCTGCAAATTACTCTGCATGTTCTGATGCATATCAGAAGTAAGTCCTGCTGTGTTCAGAGGGGCTTACTCCCAGGAAAATGTGCATTGTAAACAAATTTACTAGAGAGTAAGCTCCAGTGAACTTGGTGGGACTTACTTCTGGATAAGCATGTCTAGGATTGCATTGTAAATCGATTAAAAATAAACTATCAATGAAAAACATGAACAACTAAAATTCTGTACCACTTTGTTACTCAAATTTTGATTCTACTCTCAAGAAGCAAAAGGAATCTTTCTTTGTGTTCTAAATACAAGGAAGTCTTGATGTTTCATTTTCTTGTCCTAATTGTTTAAAGATGTTTGAAATGCCCTTGTGAACAATCACAACCCATTTCAAACATGGACTTTTTGGAAAACCATTCTGCAATTTGATTAAAAATACTAGATTAACTAACACAGGCTGTATCATATGTTTTATACCCCCTTTTATTTGTTGTTTTACTATCTTTGGCTTAATTTTAAAAATTACTCAGATTTATACATTATTTTATCAGTGGATTACGCAATTCAGAAAAAGCAAATAAATCTGTCATTTAATGGTGTTCTTCTCTCCCCACTCCAGCATTACCTTCCAGTGTTTATTCTTGGGTTATGTTCTATTCTGGACAAGTAAAAGTCAAACTAAGTGCAGATAGAGGATGTAGTGAGAATAGCTTTAATAACATTTGTAAGTACTGGTTTTATTTCAATGAATGTCATTTCTGATATTTCTGATAGAAGAAGAGCCCTGCTGGATCAGGCCAAGGGCCCATCTAGTCCAGCTCAGTGGCGTTCCTGCGGTAGGGGCTCGACAGTAAGTCGCGCCCCGACCGACTACTGCGTTCACGAACTGGAGCGAGGAGGCCCCGTCCCCTCGCCGTCGGAGCCATTCCGTGCAGCGAAGCCTGTTGCTCAAGGAACGCCACTGGTCCAGCTTCCTGTATCTCATAGGAGCCCATCAGATGCCTCCGGGAGCACACAAGACAACAAGATACCCGTATCCTGTTGCCACTCCCTTGCATCTGGCTTTCAGAGATAGGCTACCTCTAAAACCCAGAGGCTGCACATAGTATTCATTGCTTGTAACCTGTGATTGATATTCCTCCATAAATCTGTCCAGAACCTTAAAGACATCATCGGTGCCATCATAACACCCTGTGGCAAGGAGTTCCACAAATGAATTACACGCTGGGTAAAGAAATATTTCCTTTATTGGTAACCCATCTCAGTCACAGATGCATGTTATACTTTGTGCCCACTTCACCAAATATCTAGTAGAACTTTGTTGGTTGGTTGGTTGGTTGGTTGGTTGGTTGGTTGGTTGGTTGCAGTATTTATATACCAATCCAAACCAATCCAAAACCTTTATTGGCATCTTACATGTATAAACGTACATTAACATAGACATAAACAATAGATTTATTGTTTATGTCTGTGTTCCTCATAGATTAAAGGAACATAATCTTCCTTGTAGATTAAAGGCAGTTTACATCGGCATGCTTGTTGTTGTTGTTCAGTCGTTAAGTCATGTCCGACCCTTCGTGATCCCACGAACCATATCCCGCCAGGCCTTCCTGTCCTCCACTATCTTCCTGAGTTCGCTCATTTTCATGTTTGTTGCATCGGTGATGCTGTCTAACCATCTCATCCTTTGCCTTCCCCTTCTCCTTTTGCTTTCAATCTTTCCCAGCATCAGAGTCTTCTCCAGAGAGTCCTCTCTTCGCATTAGGTGGCCAAAATATTTGAGTTTCAGCCTCAGTACCTGTCCTTCCAGGGAACAGTCAGGGTTGATTTCATTTAGGATTGACCGATTTGATCTCCTAGCAGTCCAAGGGACTCTCAGGAGTCTTCTCCAGCACCACAGTTCAAAAGCATCTATTCTTCGGCGCTCAGCCTTCCTTATGGTCCAACTCTCGCAACCATACATTGCTACTGGGAACACCATCGCCCTGACTATATGAACTTTTGTTGGCATGGTGATATCTCTGCTTTTTATTATGCTGTTTAAGTTTGCCATAACATTCCTTCCAAGGAGTAAGCATCTTTTAATTTCATGGCTGCTGTCTCCGTCTGCAGTGATCTTGGAACCCAAAAAAGTAAAATCTGTTACTGCTTCCATTTCTGCCCCTTCTATTTGCCAGGAATTGATGGGACCAGATGCCATGATCTTAGTTTTATTAATGTTGAGTTTCAAGCCAACTTTTGCACTCTTCTCTTTCACTCTCATCAAGAGGCTCTTTAGTTCTTCTTCACATTCTGCCATTAGGGTGGTATCGTCTGCATATCTGAGGCATGCTGCCTGAACACAAACCCTATTTGTCATTGAGGTTTTTACAAGTATTATTCCATGAGATAATCTCATAGAACCCTCCATTTCTCCAGGTGTTTCCCTTCATAGTGCAATCATCATCCTGGCTGCCAGCTTCTTGCACTTTCCAAGCTTTGACTGGTAGCTGCACCAAGCTTCAGACCGGTATCTCAAGAATGTTATCCGTTCTTGCCAGCTGACTTCTCCACAGTCCACTCCTCTGCCAGTGGCTCTCTGTCACTCATCCAAGGCAGCTGATCCTGCTTAGCTTTTTCAGGCAAGGTGACTGCTCAACCTCCAGACCACACCTCCTGCCCTGTAAAAGACCAACTTCAGGTCTTTTGCACATAATTCCTCATGCATGCCCCACAAAGAAATGCATTATTTGTGGGATATTCCCCAAGCAGCAACAATAGGTGAAGCAGAAGAAGAGCTTTATTGTAGGGCTGTGTTGCTCTTTGCTCTCTTTTTTATTTCAAGAATATACTGGTGGGTGGAGTGCACAGTCCTCATGGGGGAGTGGGGATCTGAGGCTCATCTATGAAGAAATATTGTGTTGTGGGGAAAATGTGAGTGACAGAGCTGCAGTGAGGGAGGATATCTGGAGGAGAAGCCCAGTATTGGGTTCATTTCACTTCCAAGTGTCAAATGTTCTGTGAACTTCAAAGATAGTGTCTAACTTGTCCAACTCATTCTAGTCTGCATATTTTGGAGACAGGTTTGTACTTGCAACTTCTGGAGATTTTAGGCTACAAACTAGATTTACTCAAATGGTTTAAATAATATCTTTAAGAACTCTGACACTAGGTACTCAAAGGTGTGGCATTTTCAGATATCCCTTTACCTAGCAATGTTAACGCCCAAACCAGAAGTACCTACTAAAAGAGGTTCCTCTTTGTGCTTCAGACAGACTTACTGACATCTAAGTACAAATGCAGTGTTCAGAGCTGGACAAGGTCAGAGCAGAAGTGGAGAATCAACTGACCAATCCTGATATTCAGAGTCAAACTGCATGTTATGTAAGCATGCACTAGCAGCTGTGTTCTTGTGTTTTCTTTGTTAAATAGCACATCTGGGGGCCCGGTGTGGATTGCAGCTAGGGGGCAGGAGCTTTAATCCTTTGCCCCTCTGGTGGCCCCAGTCCAGATTCCCCTCCCCACCATGGCTGCTCTTTGACCTGGTAGAAAAGCTCCCTTGGGTGCTGATGAAAGCTTTTCTCCCTGACAGCCACCGAAGGTGTGTGCACAATCCAGATCAGGATCTTTGGGGGGGGGGGAACTTAAAGCTTCTTCCCCCCACTGCAGTTCTGACCCAGATTACCACCACCACCACCCCACACACACCCTTCTGCTTTTCAGCAAAGAGAAAACAGGCACACAGCTGAATAGTGCATGCTGAAAATAACATATAAAGTTCGCCTCAAGTGTCGCAAAGCCATGAGTACCACAAGGCACTGAGAATCTACCCAGGTACGTTATTTTTAACTTAGAGTGGCCCCTTTGCAGACATCTGCTGAAGTATTTTTTACTTCCCCCTTTTGAAGAAATGCAGTTTTAAAACTCTTTATGAATTCAGTCTGATTGCACCCAGAAGACTTTAGGCAATAGGATACTAGCCCAGGGGCATAAAAGCTGGTAGGGGAGGAGATACAAACGAAAGAAGCTCTTTAGAATTAGGAGCAGCTTTCATTTTTTATCTTCTTTACTTTTGTGGATCTACCCCATGTGGTCTCTAACACACTGAGAATGGAGACTGGATCAGTGCAACATATGCCTCCTGCAGTTATTGCCCAAGTTTCAGTCCATGCTTTATTGACCAAGGTGACAGCTGTCAAAATACCAGCTGTCAAATTGCTAAAGAGAGAGAGATTCCAGAAGTGTATATGGAAACAGAATGTGCGATAAAATAAAGCGAATGGGTAAAGTCCTTACCTCGACAATGATCCCATCTTGGTGCCTATTGAAATAGGGGCTTTGTCATTTCTATTTTATATACAGTGCATAGCCATGATTTATGTGTAGTTCCTGCTTCAATAAATTTAAAACTCTAGGATTCCATTCTAAGAAAAAGTGCATCCTGCAATGTGTGCTGATCGAACAACTTTGCATAATTTATCTTACTTCATACGTATCCTGCTTTACCTACTCATGTGGAAGTGCAAAAAGCTATACAGGGCATATGTTTCTGTATTGCTACAATGTACATTGAGGAAAGGTGGCGTGCAGTCTCAGTAGATAATGGCATATAAGGGAGCTCTTCAGTTTAATTACCTGCATGCAATTGATAGGTACTCTTATTCTTGGCCTTGGGTCAACTTTTATACCATAGGAGTGGCTTCAACATAACCATAGCTACTCCCCCCCCCCTCATGTGTACATTGATATCCCTGAATGCACACTTCCAAGGCATGACAGCTAACATTTCAGGCCTGGGGTTACAAGATTAGCAGACTTTGAGGGTATGAAAGCCCGATTTCTGGGGGCAAACAACAGGAAATGACTATTGCCTTCATACCTGGCTTGTTGGCTACCAGAGATACCTGACTGGCTACTATGGGGAAGAGAATACTAGACTAGATGGACCTTGGTCTGATCCAACAGAATAGTCTTTGTGTTCTCATGGTTGAGTTCAGAAGGCAAGCTGTGTGCTAAATGCCTTGAAATGTCTGCCTGCCTCTCTGGATTTTTCCCTAAATGCAAAACAAGTTATTTCTTTGTAAAGCCTAAGATAACAAAAACATGCTAGACATTTTTAAGTTTTTGTTGTAGATGGCAAGCTTGAGCAACAGGTTTACCATAAGTATTTGCTGACCATGCCAACAGGATAACATACACCAAATAATGACAGTTTAGCGGGTTATTAATAACATCTCTGATCTTTTCACCTTTCAGGCCATGAGCTGCAATCCCAAGTCAGTTTTGAAAGTGAATAATTACTCTCCAAAGACAGTGCATAGGGCAAGCACTCAGGAAAATGGTAGTGGTCCTCTTATTCTGCATTAGCACTAGTTTCGGGGGGGGGGAGAAACTCTGTACTAGAGGAAATCACTATTATCATTGGTCTTATGCCATAAGTTCTACAAGTGGTTTCACACACATGTTCCTGCCCTTACAGTAAAATTATACCCGTATTACTCCGAGTATAGGATGCTCCTGATTATAAGCCGCACCCTTAAAGTTTGGTGCTATTTTTTAAAAAATACATTTTTAACTTTTTTTTAACTTAAAGAAAATATACACATTAGTAGAACAGTAAAACAGTACAGCTTTACTACAGTTAAAGGCATAGGCACCCTGTCCCTTATTGAATCTGGGCACCCTAGTATAAGTAACCTTCTCAGATCCAAAGGGCCTACCTTTAACCTTTGGAATTTGGGCAGGTGCAGCTTGTTGCACCCTTCCATGATGATGAGCTGCACCTGCCCAGATTTCAATGGTTAACAGCACAATCCTATGCATGTCTACTCAGAAGTAAGTCCCATTGCATTCAATGGGGCTTACTCCCAGGAAAGTTTGCGTAGGATTGCAGCCTAAAGGTTGGCACTCTGTCCCCCTTTGGATATGGTAAGCCTATGCAGGAGCTCTTGCTCTCAACTTTCAAACTGCACTCTCAACTTTCAAACTGCAGGATCAATAAATATCTTAGTTTCCACAGAGTCCTGGGGCTGGAACTTAAGGGTTAATTTTTTCAAATGCTTCCAGAGGCTGCTAGAGACCATTTAGCAAGTGATTAAGAGCTGAAAATACAGTGCTTTGCAGAAAACTCTAGGCAGAAAATGCTAGACTTTTATTGTAGGCCACACCCCTACTTTAAAGACTTGCCTTAGGGGAAAAAAGTGAGTCTTATACTCAAGTCAATACGGTATTTGAGGCCCTTTGGATGCCCATATCCTGTTCCTGGGGATCATGGTAGGAATCTACCATGAAAGCTGCTTGTTTTCTTGCAAGCAGAGAGACGGGGGAATTGCCTTAATTATGGTTTGCTTTGTACAGATGTAATTCTTAACCGTGGTTAATGTAAAGCATGGTCTGCAAGCTTACTTCATGTTTTCATATTCTGGATTGAGATCAGTTTGTGATCAATCTTTAACCATTGTTTTGGTTTTCAGACATACTTAATGATGGTGAAGGAAAATCATGGTTTAGCATTAAGTGAAATATCCACCTTAACTAGTACAGGGGCCCCCATATCCGCTGAACTGTTAACAGCTGATTCAGTTATCCGTGGATAGCGGATGGCTCCCCTGCACGACCCCCCCCCCCAGCACTTACTTTTAGCAAAGAAACCTCCATTTTTTCTTGAAAAGGAACGGGATGAGCAGCCTCCTTGCAGGCCTCACCAGCAAAACTTAGGTGCTAGAGAGTCTCTGCAACCTTAGGCTTTAAGTACAGTGCTAAACTTCAAAGACGTTCGGCAAGGTTGGAGCCTTTCTCTCAAGGTTGTGGCGTGCGGGAAAGGATCCTCCCGCTGGCTCCGCAGCCCGGGGGGAAAAAGTTGCCAGCAGGCTGCCCCCCCCAAAAGTGCCGATAACATCATCGGTGCTTTCTTCTGGTGGTATGCGGGCAGCCGGAGGCCCACATAGGTGGTACACAGGCCTCCAAAGGTTGGGAACCTCTGGTCTAGAATCTATAGCAGTAGTACGTGTAGTTTGTGAGTGTGCTTTTTGAAGCCAGATCATGCAGTAAGCTGGAGAAACATTTTTCCCCTGTTGTCATATCAAAGCCAAAACGTATTCTCTCTCAATCCTGACTTAGTACATTTCTGTTTGCTCTTTTTAATTTGAGGCTTTCTGAATATTGTCCATTAGTTCACGAGCTGGATGTATTTCAGCTTCAAGTGCCATATACCTTTTTAAAGATTATACACACACTCACACTGTTGTTTTACAAACTGAATCAAATTAACCAATATTTCTTATTTAACAAAATTTTGTATGCAGTGCCATTAGAGAAGCAGCTCGTGCAAGAATTTGGCAAGAGTTCAGGAGCTCCCCCAAACTTGAACCCCACCATTCCACATTTTGTCAAAAACCTCATAAAATATCCAGTGTTTCTGGTTTCGATTTACCCAAAATAGGCTTTTGTTTTCTAGCTTGGTGCTAAAGGATAAAAACCGTCAGACAATAGGAAATTCTATCAAGCCTGCAGGGACATATCAGTTGCCTTATATCTGTCCGTATTTGGAGAGAAACTTCCTTAATTTGCTTATGAGATTCTTTATCCAGGTGCTTAGATCACCTACACTTGCATATTTATTTCATTTTCCCTGGGCATTGTTATCTTCTTTAAATCATTGTTTTTTTTTTCTAAAAAAACCACATTGTTTCTTTCTCTTTTTCCCTCTGCTTCCAGGGCTCTGCTTTGAAGTGATACAATTTCACTGATGGGTCACTAGGATTTGCGTAGCAGATGAGTGATGAAGTTTGTATTGTCCTCTTGTATCGACCTCTTGGAGCACGAGCAAGAACACCAAGGGCCTGAAATTGGTCTTCTCAGACCACAGTAAGAAACATGAGGATTAAGTGTTCAGTTTTTGCAGAACTAATGAGGATAGAAACCTTTATGCTTTACCATCAGGTCTTAGCATACAAAACTGTGCTTAACATTTTGCATTTTCTGACATTGCAACATCTGGAAAACATGGTTACATAAATGTGCATTCTGAAACCTGGACTAATGCTGTGGTTGAGAGCACAGACTGGGAAGTCCCTGATTCAAATCTCACCTTGGCCATCAACTCACTGGGTGACCTTCAGCTAAGCCTAGTCAGCAGCCAAAAGGTCAAGACTGAAGCCAGGAATGATCACTATACTTTCAGATTATCCGTATAAATCGTGTGGAACTGAATTGCTCTCTACACACTGTTCTCTATGGATACTCAAACGCTGAAATCTTTTGAGAATATAGATCCTAAGAGATCGCATAATGGTTACTTGACCTATGCTTTATGCTGAGCCCTTTTGAAAAGCAGAGAAAGAAACCTAGTTTGAACTTGTGCCTGTATTGGAGAAATGCGGTCTGGGGGCCATCTGGGGGCCTAGAGGAGAAGGACTAGGGTAAACATAGATACCCTCCAGAAGCTGATGCCAGGGAAGGGAAGAGGAGCAGCGTTAGCTGTATGACCATGGGTTCACTAGCATCTGGCATTAGACAGTACTTGTGACTTTTTTTTTTTGCTTTGTAATTAGCTAATTTTTGTCCGTAAGGAAAAAAAAATCCTTCATCTTGTCCTGGTGTCTTGTACTACTTATGCCCTCTCCAGGCCTTTCTTTATTTGTTTTCTTCCTCTGCACTGTCCATGTGAAGGCACGTATAACAGAAGCCTTGTATGTCAGTTCTTGCAATTAGTAAACCAAGCTGTAAAGATTCCTCCATACATATGGGATTAAGAGTGCAATCCTGCTGTATTATTGGGTGGCGGACCGAGCGTTCCGCTGCCCGCAGTAGTCGCAAACGTGCCGTAAAGCACGTTTGTGACTACTTTAGAGCCGGAAAGGCCAACGCAAGGCTGGCCTTCCCAGCTCTGCCGCCGGAGCCCTTGACCAGCCGCTGGACCCAGGTAAGTTTGGATCCAGTGGGTGAGGGGGAGTGATGGCAGAGCCGGGAGGGTGCCCATAGACCCAGCCGCCCCTGGCAGGGGCGGGGCATGGCTCCCTCCATATCCCGGTCCCCACAAATAGCTGGCGGAAATCCAAGGAGGCCTATCGGCCCCAGCCGCTGTTACACTCGGGGAAGGGGATGAGTGTCCCCTTCCCCGAGTAGACTTTCCGGCACGGGCTGCCTGCTGCAGGCTGCCCACGGCGGAGATCAGGATCTGGCGGGCGGCCGAGGCTGCCCACCGGATCCTTAAGCAGGATTGGGCTGCCCAATGCCTCAACTTCCTAGGTTGCACAGTATAAAATTGTGCAGTCTTCCTTGGAAGTTTGCAGCTGAACAGCTGCCCTCTCAACCCTTGCCCATGCTAACTGCTTAAGGAGGCCAAGGATGCTTGGTCGTAATTATCGACTTGTGTCTAACTTATCATTTTTGGGCATGGTGTTTGAGCATGAAGTGGTGACCCAAATCCAGGCTTTACTGGATGATACTGATTGTCTTGATCCTTATCAGACTGAGTTGCGACCTGGTCTTGAGACTGAAACTACTTTGGTCACTCTGGTAGATTACCTATGCAGGGAACTGGATAGAAGAGGGCATCTCTGTTGGTTCTGCTAGAGCTTTCAGTTGCATTTGATACCACTGACCATGTTATCTTCTGGGCCACCTTATGGTGTTGGAGGGCTGCCAGGGAACATGCCAGGAGAAGGCAGGCTGACTGAAGGGAGTAACCACCTAGCAGTTAATACTCTCGCACTGCTCCCTGCTCTCCTGGGTCAGCAGCTGAATGGGGGAAATCTAATATTTTCTATCCACTGCCACAATCCCAGACATGGAACCAGACAGAAACCAGGCAGAGGAGGGCCGTCTGGGGAAAACTCCCCTCTCAGGACAGCACAGAATTCCAGGGGTTCCTATTAGAAATCAAAACCACAGTGGCATCTGCAAGAGTGATCCAACCCACAGACTTACCCATTAACATGTACTAGGCAGGCATGAGTCAAAACGTAACTAGTTTATTAAAAATCCAAAAGAAAAGGAATTAATCCACGTGGGGAAAAGGGGAGGGGGGTAGAAAAAGTACAACCAGGCTGATGGAAAATGCCTGAATTCTGCTGGATGGACACATTACCCCCTGCTGAGTTTGGTTTGTTTCCAGTATTCAGTGCTTATTTACTAATTTATTGTTTGATTTATTCTTATGGTTCATTTTGATTCTAAGAGTATGTTTATATTATTTTTGTGAATTAAATTCTTAACTTTAAGGTGATTGTGACCCAGCTTGGGGGCCCTTTCAGAACTGAAAGGCAGGAATTCCTTAGATAGATAAGTGTCATCACAGTGGCCTTGTTTTTCATTCTTTCCCCCTCTCCCATGTCACAAAACATATTACAGGAAGTTTTTTTTCTTAACCAAACCACTTTTGAAACAAACAACCCAAACCCAAAAAGCCACAAAAAGTGTCCATGCCAAATCCTATGTTAATGTTGAGACTTGTAACCACAATAAAGTTTAGGGAGATCTTGAGTTATGGCAACAGAAACTTGGCCACGTAACAACCAGATGAAGGCAGTGAAATTAACACCATACACAATAATAAAGGAATGTCAGATGTGCACAAGGGGTCTTGAGTTGCGGTAGCTGTGGGAGCTCTTACTTTGAGTAAGTATGTTTTTCTTTGTTAAATTTGGAACAGCGTGGTTAGATGCTGTATACGACACACTGTGCCTCTTTCTCTTCCCGTCCCTGATTTGCATTTCTGAAAAATCCTTCTCTTTAGAACAAGTAAGATCGTGTGATAAAGACTCCATTGGAAGACATGTATGCATGGTAAATACCAGTGATGTAGACTTGAGTCTATTGACTCGGACTCAAGTCGAATCAATGACTTGACTCGGACTTGACTCAGCGATTGTAAAAGACTCAACTCGAGACTTGGAGCCTTTTACAACAAGTCGAATTTTATTCAGGTTTAACCCTGTTTTAGATAGGGACTATCTAAAAAATTGATAGGGACTTGCAACCAAAGACTCTCGGGACTTGGTGGCAAAGACTTGGGACTTGACTCGAGACTTGGACCCAGAGACTTGGGACTTGATTCGAGACTTGGAGTCAGAGACTTGATCCCCATCCCTGGTAAATACATAAGAAAAATTATTGTAGCGCCTGAAAGATTGGCAGATTCATCTGTTCCTTACGCTGAAGTCTAAAAGAGCTTATGCCATGCAAAAATGTACGCTCTTAGGCTTGTATGGTACTGTAAAAACTAACTAATTTATTTGTGGCATACACTTCCTTAGACTTAGAACTTAAGCCACAAATAAATTTGCTAATCTTTAAGGTATCACAAGGCTCTTTCTTTGTGCTTGCTATTATAGGCTAATGCAGTGGTTCTCAAAGTTCTCCCCATGAGTAGGGGAAGCTGTAAGTCCTTGCGGGGGTGGGCTGATGGTAGCACTCCTGGGATTGCGCTGCCATGAAAAAAGGTTTTATTTATTTATTTATTTTTTAAAAATATACCCCGCCTTTTCCTATGTTGAGGCAAATGCCCAAGGCGGTTTACAAGTTAAAATACATAATTTTAAAACAATACATAAAGTAAATTAAAAAACAATAAAATTCACTGAGGGGTGACAATGTAGAGCAAAACAACAGCAAGGCAGAACATACTGAGGCACTGGGGGTAGACAACAACCGTCACCCAAACGCAAGACGAAACAAACATTTTGAGCCCCCACCGAAAAGTAATGAGGGAGGGGTTTTTCACTTACCAGGAGGTGCGCTGGCCCTACAGGGGTTGTGGGGACCCTGCAGTCCTCTCTATTGCCGCATGCACCTTAGAAGAGCTTCTAGTCATGCTCGGAAGCTACTTCCAGTTTCTGCTGAAAACCGAAAGTAGCTCCCAAACACAATTGGAAGCTCTTCTGTGGTGTGGGGGGGCCCGTAGATGGGGGGCCATGGGTCCCCTGCAACCCCTGGAGGGTCAGCACGACCCTTGGTAAGTGAAAAAACCCTTTTTTCCGTGGCAGCAGAACCCTCAACGTGCTGTCGTCAATGTCGCCACACATTGCCATGCCCCTTAAGGGGGTAGTGACTGCTTCTGTTTTTTTGTGGTGGGTCACAACCCACCACTTTTGAGAACCACTGGGCTAATGTGTCTATGCCTCTGGAATTTGTCTGCACAAAAGCGTCCCATGCCTCTGGTTTGGCATTTGTACACATTATTGCAATGAGATTTTTTTCAACTATCTTCCATGTGATTTCTCAGCCAGTTACATGTGTAGGCTTCTTGAGATAAGCCAATTAGAAATAGACCAAAAATAAATGTCACTATAAGAAGGATAAAATATTACATCTGATATAGATGGGTATTGCTCTGGGCCAGCTCCTGTGAGCATTAGCTTGATTTTCTTCCTAGCTGGATCCTGGCTTATCTGTAGGAAGAGGTTTCTCAAATAGTCAAATTGAACTGACAAGGGATGAGGTTCTAGGCTGTGTTGCCAAATTAAAAATTAATAAATCAGTAGGTCTGGTTGGCATTGACCCAAGTGTTTATAAGGAACTCAGATATGAAATTGCTGATATTCTTCCAAAAATACACAGCTTGTCTTTTAAATCAGCCTCTGTATCAGTGGACTGGAATATCTCCAATGTATCAGTGATACAGTATTTAAATAAGGATCTGGGGGGGATTCGAGAAATTATAAGCCAGTCAGCTTAACATCTGTTCTGGTAAATTACCAAACATTTAGAGCAGCAATTTTCAACCAGTGTGCCATGGCACACTGGTGTGCCGCAAATGGTCTGCAGGTGTGTCACGGGAGTTGGGGGGAGGGTAATTTATTAGAAGGGCCCTTGGGGATGTGAGCCCCCCCCCCGCCGGCAGTGTGGTGTGCCTTGTCAATTGTCAAAAAACTGATGGTGTGCCTTGACAACTAGAAGGTGCCTTGACAATTTCAGTGCCTTGTCAGTGTGCACTGAGATGAAAAAGATTGAACATCGCTGATTTAGAGGAAACAACCTTGCTGAAGGAGAACCAGCAAGGTTTCTGCAGAGGGACATCCTGCCTCACTAGTCTTCTAGAGTTCTCTGACAGTGTCAACAGGCATGTGGATCGAGACAGCCCAGTTGACATTCTTGAACTTCTTGTCAAACTCTGTCACCAAAGCTCTTGAGTAAACTTTCCAGTCGTGGAAAAAGGGAATAAATCCTTTTAAGGATTGGTAACTGGTTAAAGAACAGGAAGCAAAGAGTAGCAATAAATGAACAATTTTCAATTTGCAAATTATTTTCACACACACAAAAGGAAAAATTTCAATTTTCACAGTGGAGGGAAGTTAGAAGTGGGGTCCCTCCAGAATCTGATTTGGGATGGTGCTTTATAACTTGTTCAAAAGTGATCTGGAATTAGGAGTAAACAGCAAGGTGGCCAGGTTTGCAGATGACACCATACTGTTCATGATGCTCCAAACAATCCCCTCCAAATTGAGTGAATTGGTAACCAAATGACAAATGCAGTTCAGTGTCAATAAGTGTAAAGTTATGCACATTGGAGCGAAAAACAAACAAAACACCATACCGCACATATACATGTATGAGGACTGAGCTGTTGGTGATGAAGCAGGAACGTGTTCTTGGGGTAGTGATGGACAGTCTATCAAGGGCTGCCAGGCATGATGGTTATGTGCTACCTAAATACCAGTTGCAGGGGAGCAATGGTGGGAGAGAAGTATGCCTTTTCTTCCTGCTTGTGGATTTCCTAGAGGCAGCTGGTGTGCTACTGTGGGTAACAGGATGCTGGACTAGATGGGCCTTTGACCTGATCCAATTAGGCTTTTCTTATATTCTTATGGTGGTGAAGTAAGTGTGGGGGGGAGGGGTATATGTAATGAGGAAAATACAACATTCCCAACCTTGTATTTTCCTTGCAAGGGGGTTATATGGGTGGGAAATGCCAAATCACAAGGAGAATTACTGGGATGGGTGCTTAGTCCTTCCTCTGCCCATCAATTTTTACCTGCAAATCTGATGAAGCAAAGTCAAAACATATGCAAGCATCCTTGGGTTTGACCTTAAGACACCTACCGCGCAATCCTGGGTAACTCAGTGCCGGGGGAGCACGTGCTCCCCCAGCGCAGGGTGTCGTAAATGCGCCGTAAAGCACATTTACATCACCCAGCGAGTAAGGACTGTCGGCACAGCGGCCGGTACCCCTTACCCAGGCTCCTGCCCGGCCCTGCACCCACCGGAGCAGGTAAGTCCTATCCCGGCAGGGGCGGGGGGAGGGCAGACCCGGGCAGACCTGGTGGGCAGGGAGGGTGGCCATAGGCCACTTCAGGGCCTGGAGAGGGCGGGGATATCGGCAGCGAGATACGCCATATCCTAGGCCCTCTCCAGACCTGCCGCGGCCTTACACGGCTGGCGCAAATGTACGCGAGTTCCAGAGTTCTTCTCATACATTTGAGGAGGCCCATTGGGCCTCCCGCTGCTTACACCCATGGAAGGGGACTATTGTCCCCTTCCCTTGAGGTGCACCAGGGCTGCCCCAGGGCAGCCCTGAACCTGCATAGGATACGGTGGCTGGCCCTTTAGGTCGGCCGCCATATCTTACACAGGATTGGGCTGCTAGGATTGATGATGTCACTAGACTGTCTGACAGGATGGTTTATGCACACCTGGACATCCCTACCTGCCTTCTTACCTGGACAAATGAGTGTGGACTCGTAGTCAGCTAGCATATGCCCATTGCAGCAGGTGGGCAGGCTAGGGCTATTGTCTTGGCTCAGACCAGATAAAAAAAGACAATTAATTCAAAAAATGACTGGTCTGCTTGCCCATGAGGTCTTTCTGCAATGGTGCTGATTTCAAAGTCTCAAGGAAGCCTTTTTTTCCTATTGGAAAAAAGGAAATACAGTAGATGGGAAACTCAGGGCTCAGTCCAGCCTAACTCAGGCACAGTTGAGGCCCAATTGTGGCCCAATTGTGGCCCAAACTAGGACCGAGTTAGGCTGCAACTGTGCCTGAGTTAGGCTGGAGGAAACAGCATTGGGCCAGGATCGCGGCAAAACTTACCGCAGAGGCAGGCAGGCTCCTGTGGGGAGCTGTCAGTCTTGTGGAAGTGAAGAGCCCCCTCCTCAGCCCGTCTGCGTGCACCTACCACAGCTGCTGCAGCGGTCGCAGCAGATGGGCAGCCACAGGCGGGCCTGCAGGCACTGGGCGTGCGACAGTCAGCTGAAGGGCAGAGGTTGTGCCAGTGCCAGCTGCCCCAGGGCACCCTGGGCATCAGCCACCTGCCGCAGGGGGGAGTGCGACTGCCCTCCCTCCTGCAGACTGCGATGCCACCCCCAAGCCACGGTGAGGCTGCACGTGGGAGTCATGGGGGGGTGAGCGGGGGAGAGAAGGGAAGGAGGGGGTGGGAATGGCACGCACAAGGGGGGGGTCTCATGAGGTCTGGAACCGCCTCCGCCAGGACATGCCCGTGCGCTGCCTGAAGCCCTGGGCCTCAAGGGCCGTGGCAATGCCCACAAAGAAGGCATCCCAGCATGCCTTCTGCTCCGTGCCCCGGCCAAGACCGAGAGATGCCGTGGGCTTGTCTGCTGCGAGTGGGAAGGGCTCACGCAGCTCATCACACCCCCAGATGGGGCAATGTCGGCACCTTGCGGCAGGCGCTCTGGCGGCATGGGGGGTGCCAGCGTCCATCATCGGAGTGGGAGGGGAGGCAGGCACACTGACAGGGGGTGCTGGGGAGGGGCACGGGTGGGTCAGAAACAGACAGACAACACGGCTGGTGGGAGAGGGATACAGGGAGAGGGGTTTGCAGAGACCGATAGGGGCACAGGGGGCACTTCGCAGATGGAGGCAATGCAGGAACGGGCGCCTCTCATGCAGACGGACCGAGGGCGGACACGGACGCCGTTGATGGGCGGAAACGGACGCCGGTGACGGGCGGACAGAGGGCGGAAACGGACGCCGGTGACGGGCGGACACGGACGCCGGTGATGGGCGGACCGAGGGTGGGTGAGAGCCCCGGTTGCTGAAAGGGCTCTTCACGGACGTGGCGGACGTGCGCCACAGTGCCCGTCAGTGTTTGCCTGCCTGACAGGCCCCCCAACTCCCCCCTCCCCTCTGGTCCCAGAGGGTCCGGCAGCCCCCCTGCTGTGTTCTCCCAGGGATGGCTGTGGCGGACCCTGGCTGGGATTCATGCAGAGGCTTGTGTGCTGGGGCCTGCCTGTGTGGGTGTGTGGGGCAGTGCTTGTGCAACATTGGGGACGTGTTTCCAGGGGCATCTTTATTGTTCTGGAACAGTGGCAGAGATGGCCGGGCGTGGCTGCCAGGGGTAGGCACAGCAGCCTCTAGGACCACAGCAGCAGCATCAGGCGAGCCCCGTGGACCTGGAGATGCGGGCTCTTCCCCTGTGGAACCACGGCCTGCTCCATAGAAAGGGGAGGGACAGCAAGTAGGCAGCCAGGGCAGTGGGGCAGCAGCAGCAGCTGAGGTGGGTTGCAGGGCAGGCTCCCAGACCTCTCTGGCAGCATCAAGGCAGGTGACCGTGGGGCAACCAGACTGCAGGCCCAGGGGTGCTCCCCGGACGGTTTGTGGTAGTGGGCATTCCTGGGGGGACGAACAACATGGGGGTGTTCCATGGCAGCTGCTGCGTGGTAGCAATCGCCATTGAAGAGGAGCCAGTGTGCCAGTTGCAAAGGTCTGCAGGGAGAGAAATCAAACACAGCTGAGTGGTGTGAGACACATAGCCTGGTCTGCGCTCCTTCCCTGGGTGTACGGTGAGCATGATCCTGTAAGGGAAAGGGGTCAGAGAGAGAGACAACAACACAACTTGGGGGTCACAACCATGGCAATCCTAGCAATACTGACCTGTCGGTAGACCCTGTGGAGAAAAGAGGGGGGGGAACAGCTGGTGTCTACATATGGGTTACAGTTCCACACTCATGGCATTGTGTGCTCACATTAATACAGGCAGCTATGAGACAAGACATTGGTATAGAGCCCTGATGGCGAACCTATGACACGCGTGTCACAGGTGACACACGAGGTCATTTTGGGTGACATGCCAGTGTTTCCCCCCCAGGGCCCCCAACACACCTTACATTTTCGCAAAAGTTTTACAGGCTTGTCTTGAACATTTAGGGCAAAGATTTTTGGCAGACCTCTTCCATCATTAGTAAAACTCAGCAACAAAAAAGTCACTAACTGATGTTAAATAAAATGCAATGTGTTCTATAGTTGTTTTCAGTTCAGTTCAATTCAAAATTACTATTAAAAGTAGCAATAGTCAAAATACTATTAAAAGGTCAATGTGTTCAAGTTGTTTTCAGTTCAGTTCAATTCAAAATTACTATTAAAAGTAGCAATAGTCAAAATACTATTAAAAGTTTGGGGGGGGGGTTGACACACCAGCAGAGTCAAGTTAGGCATTTTCCAAAACGTTGACACACCAAGCCCAAATGGTTCGCCATCACTGGTATAGAGGCATATCATGGCAGGCTGTGCAGGCAGCTATGAGACAAGACATTGGTATAGAGGCATATCATGGCAGGCTATGCAGGCAGCTATGAGACAAGACATTGGTATAGAGGCATGTATCCTACCTATATTTCTCTATGCAAAGAGGCAGACGTCAGACCACATGTCAGCACAAACCCTGCTCTTACCTGCACTTACCTGCTGGTGTTGTTGCCTGTATGGGGGGGGGGGAGAGAGGGGCTGGGAGAAAGACATGGGTTAGCAAACACTTGCATGGAGACAGCTGCCCAGGCACAGCAGTAAACAGTTTGGCCACAGGCAGAACAGCCCTCTCTGCCCTAGAGGGGGGCAGAGAGGAGAGAGGAGAAGAGAGAAGTGGGGTGTTAGAAAAGTTTTCAAAGTCCCACTTTGTGGCTGCTGGGGGACAGAACCCCACGCCACGTGCTCAGAGAGAGAGGGAGAGAGAGAGAGTGGAGGGCTGGGGCTGGGCTTTTGTGGGAAAGAGGCTGGGTGGGGCTGGGTGCTGATAGGGTAACTATTTGGGTCCATGTCCAGAGTTAGGCCACACCTGTTCGGTCCTAACTCAGGCCCAACTCGGGCCCAGGGTGTTAGAACTTTTCAGGAGAGGGCTGGTGTGGGTAAGGTAAAATGGCTCCTATGGGTCTCCTCACATTTGGGTCCACCCTTTTTGCTGGCCCAAATTTTGGGCCTGAGTTGGGCTCGAGGGGGCGTGTCAGTGGCTCTCCAGTGTCTGGAACCGGACCAAAATTCGTAACCGCCCCCGTCACACCCCCGACACGCCCCCAACACACCCACTTTTAGGCTGCAATTGTGCCTGAATTGTGCAATTGTGCCTGAATTGTACCGCAGTTGCCTTGGGCTGGACCGGGCTGCAATTCAGTCACAATTGCAGCCCAACTCAGGCACAACTCAGGCACAACTCGGGCCTAAAGCACTTGGGCTGCAATTGTGCCTGAATTGTACCGCAGTTGCCTTGGGCTGGACCGGGCTGCCAGTCATCACAGAGGTGTTAGGTAGATGAATTCAAGGCATTCAGTTATTTATAAGTTCTTTTACCGACAATAACTTGTTTGGTCACCTTTGTAGCCAGAGTAATTATTCCCTATCACCTAGTTCACAAACAGGACATCTGTGCTTTGATTGCAGTTTGATCAGTGCGGATTATGCAAGAGCAAACCTCTTTATGTGACAAGGGACTATTCTTAATAGTGCGTTCCTCTTCCCAAAAGGAGTATTTTTCCCCTGAAGAGAAAAAATTTCCTCTTTGCTGTCAGATGAAAGTGACTGGGCTGCTTGTGTCACAAACAGAATTGCAAGATCGATCTCACCCCAACACAATGATGTGCGTTATGAATGGCATTCAGTGTTGGGCGGGGGGGGGGGGGGGAACGGGACTTGAATCACTGAGCCTTGTTTCCTGATATGCTTCCTAAAGAGGCTTTGGGGAATAGGCAGAATTCCCTCTCCCTCTAAATGAGATCAGCAGCTGTTGCTGGTTTTGACACCTTCACACTATAAGCACCTTCTGCCATTGACAAGCAGTGTGTACTTTAGGAAACTGAACGCTTATATTCCAGGTGGTAAAACCTCTCCAGTCGTCTTCCCATGGAAGATTTATCTCTCTTCTGTTACTATTTTTGGCCACGGATGTTATGCTTTTCAGAGTTCACATCAAAACGTTTGGCTGGCTGATGTTCTTAGTTCTTTTTCTAATATAGAACTTATATGTTCCGAGCTTGGAGTTGCCATTATCACCCAGGTATATTTCAAAGAAAGTGTTTGTATAGCTAAGAAAATACATGGAAAGGGGAAAGAAGGAAAGGCTGCTCCACTAACTGAATTTTCACAGGGGTTTAGAACTCTGGTTTATTTGTGTGTTTTTCTCCTTCAAGGGCTCAATACCCACATAAGGTGCCAGGTTTTGAAAGAACTCCGTTCTCCATTTCAGTACTCAATATTTTAACCAATAATAGCAATCCTAGAATCACTTACAGCGCAATCCTATCCAACTTACACCACCAGTATAACCAGCAGTGCAGTGAGAAAGGGAGGCCCCAGAATGGAAAGGGGTTTCAAATCCCCTCCAAAGGGGGATTCAAAGGGGATTTAAATTTCCCCTCCCCTCCAAAGCCTCCCGCCCTGCCCTACCCCACTCAGTGGCGTTTCTGAGGTTGGGGCCCGACCGAAAGTCATGCCCTGTCCTAGTACCGCGTTCAGGTACTGGAGCGAGGAGGCCCCTCGCCTCTCCTGCCCGATCAGCTTCGCTGCACGAATGGCTCCGTCAGTGAGGGGGCGGGGCCTCCTCGCTCCGGTGCCTGAACGCGGTACTAGGACAGGGCACGACTTACGGTCGGGCCCCAACCTCAGAAACGCCACTGACCCCACTGGTTACACTGGTGGTGTAAGTTGGATAGGATTGCTCTGTTAGTCCTAGGATAAGCTCTGAGATTATTTTAACCGTCTTTTGGTTGGTGCAGTAAATTTTAGTATATTTTAGGGGGGGTTAGAAATAAAAGGCCACATTCTCTTTTATTTCTTTGAAGCATTTGTATCTCACCCTTCTGCTGACAAGGCTCCCAGTGCCGCTTACAGAAAATCAAATAATGGGAAATAATCACAAACTAAAAAGGTTTGAGGGTGGAAGTGGATACACCTTCCTTGCTTCTTTTCTTCTCCTCCCAGGGCAGTGGCTTTGACCATAGTGAGGACCACAGTCTAAGCTTGCAGAGCCACCAGCAGGTAGAAGTCGTGATGTCGATCCTTCGCCTTTTTTTCTTTGACTTTTCTTTCTTTCGTCTCCTCCTCCTTTCAGGGTAGTTGGTGTTTCTGTGGTCACTGTTCATATGAATAGTTAGTTCAACAGACCCTAATGCAATTGAATTCCTGCAACTGTCTCTTCTACGGACCTCTTCAGGTGATGTTTCCTCTGCACAAAATTGCCTCCAGGGAGATATTTTTATTTATTGATATTTACAATAGTTTCTACATCCGCTCCTTCTCAGTGGACTTCAAGGTAGTTTACACTCATAAAACACATGGAATTGCAATAAATACAATTCAGCTAACAAGATAAAACAGCAAGCCAGCAGATAAGAAGGTTGCATATGAAAGCAAAAGATAAAAGGCCATTTACCACTACAAGTCGGAGAGAAAAATACAACCTATGATTTACACGCCTGCCATTAAAAAGCTACCTAGTGGTGTGCAAAGCTGCAGATACTGGTGGAGTCAGAGCGATGATCTATTCACTACAGTCAGATGTCCATAGTGGTGTTTGGGGGTGGTAATTATTTATAGGGACATCAGCTTGTAGCAGACAAATCCAGTGACCCATTCAACTATCACAGTCAAGGAGCCATCACTGGTAGAAGCAAAGAGTAGATTTTCCCATCAAGGAATTACCGTATTGTCCCAAGTATAAGATGCACCTGATTATAAGACGCACCCTTAAAGTTTGGTGCTATTAAAAAAATTAATTAAATCACTGGCATTAAATCGCAACAGCCTGATTATAAGACGCACCCCTAGTTTAAAAACTTAAATTAGGAGAAAAAAGTGAGTCTCATACTCAGACCAATACGGTAATTTGCATTGACCTGTGAGATGAAAGGAAAGGGCAAACCAAAACCGTAGAGAGCTAAAGAGTAAGGCTAAGAGGCTTGTGCTTTTCAAGTTGCCTTTGATGGTGTTGATTCTGCTCAATCACAGTCCTGGGCCTGGAGCCCGCTAATCAGTTTCTAACAACCCACTTTTGATCAGCAAACTGACTTGGCACAAGTCTCAGTCAGCTTTGAAAGCAGACTGTGTTCCGGTTGAGGGAAACTGGCACCCGTCTGTGCAGATCTGGACTGTCCACCTGACTTAAGCTGCTGGCATTTCGGATGAGTCTGGGCATTTCTAATAGAGACCATTTCCAAGTCTAAAATAGGGGTAATGATCATTTTCTTATAACATACACTAAAAGTAGGTGGTATTAGTAGTGTTCTTTATGTACTGTGTGTGTACATAAAAACATAAGAAGAGCCCTGCTGGATCAGGCCAAAGGCCCATCTAGTCCAGCTTCCTGTATCACACAGTGGCCCCAGCTACAGCTGGCCAGTGACTTCACAGAATAGTAATACATCCTTGAATAAA
This sequence comes from Plestiodon gilberti rubricaudatus, assembly GCA_026170595.1. Classification (NCBI taxonomy): domain Eukaryota; kingdom Metazoa; phylum Chordata; class Lepidosauria; order Squamata; family Scincidae; genus Plestiodon; species Plestiodon gilberti. The sequence goes on along the minus strand of JANXHW010000002.1, from coordinate 15,699,346 downwards.
GGGAATATTTGCCAGCCAATGCTCTTCAAAGTCAGTATGAAATTCTCTCCAGGGGGAGACCTGCATTTGTGAGGAATTCATAGCAGACAGCTGGCAAAACTGAACAAACACTTCTCTTCATTCCCCCCCCCAAAAAAAAAAAATGTTGCTGTCCTTTGAAACTTGAATGAACATTCATTCTTGCACAAAAGGAAATGCAGGGGAAAGAAAAGGATGTTACAGGGGGCAAGAGGGTGGGGTAGGAGTGGAACAGCTTAGTCAAGGTGAAAACTAAGCCCAGGCTTTACTAAAAAACTGTGTGATTACTCATGAATCACTCCAGTGCAGGTAATAAAAAAATGAGCTATCCTGCCTTTAATAAAAAGCAATAATGAAAAATACAAAGGAGTTGCTTCTAACCCCCGTTACCTGATGCCTCTTTATAACACATGGCCATTTTCTGTTGGGAGGTTGTCCAAAGAAATAGACTCCCCTTTGAATTTCAGAGTAAATGTCTTGACTAATTTCCATGAATAGTTTTGTGTAAGTGTGTTAAAAATGGATGTACAGGAATCTCTCATTTTACACAGCAGTTACGTTCTTGAAAATCAGCACATTTCTCCAGACACATGTAAATTAAAAATATTTTTACCATAAGAACATATGTAAATTATACAGATTAGGGGGGAAAGTCATATAACACATTGACTGCTGGCCACTTCTGCTTGCCCAAGATGGCATAAGTGGAGGGTTGAGGAGGGAATGGGAGAGGGAGGCTACTGATGTCGATGGCTGAGAAAGCAAAGATGAAAACAAAGATGCCATGTAAGGAGACTGAGGGCACAATCCTATGCTAGCGCCGTGCAGCAGGGCTGCATGGTGCTCACTGCATCCAGTGGCCGGAAGGCCTCCACAGGGCAAGGGAATGTTCGTTTCCTTACTCCTGGTAGAGCCCCGGCAATCCTTATGGGGCTACTTAGCACCAGCTAAATAGGTAAGGATGAGGTAAGGACCCGGAAAGGGGGATAGGATACGGTGGAGGCCTCCTCCGCCTCCCACCCTCCCCCAGGCCTGATCTGCCCACCCTTCCCTCCTCCTCGTTACGCCCCCTCCACCACCCCCAGCACAAAACGTACCTGCCGGTACCTGAAGTGCTGTCAGTTGGATGCAGCAGTGATGAGATGGCACAGGCCTTCCTACCATTGCTGCTTTGCTCTCCAGGAGGCACTTCATGACACGTTTGTGACAACCAGCGCCGGCACTGAGGCCTCAGAGCCGGCACCTGTATACAATAGGATTGGGCTGCCCAAAACAGGTAAGTGGCACCTCTGTGAATGCCATCACACACATGACACACAACTACACTATGGGAGTGTGTAGTAAGTTTGACTGCATTATTTCAAAAATTTGCCCCATGTAACTTCAGTTTTGGTATTAAACAAGCGCATTATTTCAAAAATGTCTAAAACGTGTAAAATGAGAGGTACTTGTACTAAATCCATTTTAGGTCAAGGTCAAGGTATCCCTTGACAAGTCCAGTTGTGTCCCACTCTAGGGAGCGGTGCTCATCTCCGTTTCAAAGCCGAAGAGCCAGCCCTGTCCAAAGACGTTTCCATGGTCATGTGGCCGGCATGACTCAACACCGAGGCGCATGGAATGCTGTTATCATCCCGCTGACGCGGTACCTATTAATCTACTTGCAATTTCTTGCTTTCGAACTGCTAGGTTGGCAGGAGCCGTCGCACGGATTTGAACTGCCGACCTTTCAATCGACAGCTCATGGTTCAGTGGTTTAACCCACTGTGCCACCCTCCATTTTAGATATCCACATTTCACATTTTCATGTTCTTCTTTGCCGATGATGAGGGGTATACTTCTACTCAGTGGACATTCTGTTTCCCTTTTCAAAATAGACCTCAAATGGCTAGATTAATCTTGGTCATCAGGACAAATCCTTGCTCGTTGCCTTTGCCCCACTGAATGGCTCCAAAGGCGAGGGGGTGGGCCGCCTCATGCAGGAGAGTAACGGAGGTCAGCGATGTGTGGAACTTAGTGTTCCGCCCCACCTACAGCGGCGCCACTGCACAGCCCAATCCTATTGGGCTCTAACACTGGTGGAATGTGCATTCCACTAGCATTAACTGCCTTACGGCAGTCGCAAACACCAATCCGAAAGCACACGGAGGCATGCACTGCCGGAGTGCCAGTGGTAAGGCCACAGCCGTACAGCGTCGACAAAGGTAAGTCATCAGAGGAGGTGGGATGGGATAGGGCGGGGCAGGGGAGGGCAGAACTAACCGGCAACAGGGGCAGGAGGAGGGCGGGGCGGGGCAGGGGTGGGTTTGGTGCCATCGGTGGGCACCAAATCCTAGCTCCCTTCCTGAACCCACGGCCTGGTTCCACACAGACCCGCACCAGCTATTTCGCTAGTTCAAATTCAAGTATACCCCTTCGCACTGCGGAGGCTTATCCCCAGATAAGGGAACGAAAGTTACCCAGAGGAGACCTCCTGGACTGCCAACCCCCTCTCCCCCTAGGATGCAGTGCAAGCCGTTTTGGCATGCGTACATCGGTGGGGCAGGGGGAATGCATAGGATTGGGCCCTCAGTCAAGTACATTGTAGAGTTGGCGACGTTAGCTTTGAACTGCAGGTTTGTCAAAGACTGGGTTCAATATCTCTCTTTGTCTAAATGTCATGTATGAGGGTGAGGATATTTGGGGCCTGCTGTGGCTCTACCCAGGGGAAAGGGACAAATGTGCGTTTCTCCTGAGGAGCGCTCCAGCTCCACCAGCACAGGCCCAATCCTGCCTAGAATGCAGCGACCGCCTTAGGTGCGCCGTCGCTGCATTCTGCAACAGGATTACACTATAATTTACACAAAGTGATTTCCAAAATTTAAAAAGAAAACATAAAACCAGCAATCCTTATAAATGGAACAGAATCACAAATGAAACAGCAGGAACAGCAGTCTGAAATCCAATGCCAGTTAAAACATAAAATTTAGCACAAATGCTAAATTCAAGCTAAGTTAAAAGTCAAGTGAAATAAAAATGTTTTGAGCATCCATTTAAAAACAATGAGTGGAGGGGGGGGGTGATGAGCATCCCCAGGTAAAGAATTCCACAGTCATAGTAACATCACAGAGATGTCTCTGTCCCTGCCAATCATATTTGCATAACTGGGGGGGGGGAGAGTGGGACCTGAACCGTTGACTTTGGGACGAACATATGTTCATGTGGCAATGTATTGTATGCTGTCCTTCGTGAAGTCTGCTTCTTTTTTGTGTGCTTAAAGCTACAAAACATGCTTAAAACTCATGTTACCAACTGGTTCACTTATAGTAAAATATATTCATCAGTAATAAATGCGTCTTTATCCAGATGAAGCAGAGCAAGATAATAAAGATCCAGAGAGTTACATATTTTGACATGGTTCACGTAACATTTCTTGAAAAGTGAATTGGTGTGATATGATATCATTGTAGGCCTGTGACTTTGGGAATAGTGTCTGTTTACATTAATTGTCCTTGTGAGAATCAGCTCAGTTGAAACCATTGTCCAAACAGCCCTCTGGAAAGTCATTGTCCCGCACTGGAAAGAATGCGTAGTTCCTATTTGATTAATTGCAAGAAGAAAGTGGAAAAAAATGAAATGAGCTCTGAATTGCCAAAGTCAGTCTGCAGTAACAGGAAATTATGAACCATTTATATTCAGGGCTCACCTTTCATTGCTGTTAGCAAATAATTCTTGTTCTTTAATAGCTGAGACTATGACAGGTACAGTAATATTTCTGTTGCTGGATTGTGTTGGTTCATTAATCTGATTTGGAATTGTAGATCATTTACAGAAATGCCATTGACTTTCTGGTATGCACCTAATGTTTTATTACCTTTGGGGGCACTGTCGAGAGGGTTCAGTGGAAATCATATCAAAGCATCCAAGTGTAGAATTCAAATATGTATTTATTTATTTTATTGAAATTTCTGTTCCATCTCAAAGGCTTTGGGCAGGATCCGTTCAAATATTAACTTATCAAACTGCAGCCCACCAGCTGTGTATGATGCCTCACTGGGGCCATGATAAACCTCCTGTTTTTGCTGCCTGCCTGGAACCTCAAAAACAAAGTGAGGGGCTTGTAAAATCAGGCACCTGGCAAGTTATAAGAAATGACTGTTGATGTGCATTCAGCTTAGTGGGTGATGAATAGTGTAGGCTTGGTTTAGGGTGAGAAACAATGACTTACAGCCCAATCCAGCAGAAAGATATGCTGTCGGCCGCTGTATCCTAGGCCTGTTGTGACCTGTCCTGGTGCAGCCTGGGCTCTCCTTCCCAGTGTAAGCCGCGCGGGCCACAATGGGCCTCCTCAGATGCATGGAAGCTCTGAAGCTGGCGTGCATCCGAGGCGGCCGTGTAAGGCCAGCCTGGACTGGGAAGGGGCATAGGATATCAGCAGAGCGCACCGCCGATATCCCTGCCCCCTCCCAGCCCGGACCGGTCAATGGCCCCCCTCCCTCACCACCCCGGCATACCATTCCCCGCCCCTGCACCGAGCGGTGCAGGTCCTACTTGTGTTGGCCAGCAACGGTGGTGTCCACCGGGGAGTGAGCGGTGCTGGCCTCCGTGCCAGCGCCGCTTACTCTCCAGGTGTCGTAAACGTGCTTTATGGCATGTTTATGACACCCAGTGCCGGTTTCGCAACCAGAAGTTGCTGTGAATTGGTTTTGTTTTTCTCTTTAGAGTCCGTGTGGCTTCCCAGTGCTTCAAACGGCTCTAAAGAGTAGGGGAAAAAAACCGATTCACAGCAACTTCTGGTTGCAACGTGAAACCAGAAGTTACTGTGAATCGGATTTTTAAAAACTCTTTACAGTAGTTTGAAGCACTGGGAATCCACGCGGGAGTCCAGGAGCGTGCAACTGGGCTGCGCACTGCTAAATTAAGGTACTGTGATGCCGCCCAGTCCTCATGTCCCCTCCCCGCGCAGATTTCTTTTAACGTGGTATTTTGTGTCCGGTGGTGGTTCGGGAACCGAACCCTCGCAGATACAAAGGGTTTACTGTACTGAAGCACATATGGAAGTGCATGGATCAGGGGTATTCCCATTGACCTCAACGGACGAGTCACCTCTGTGCATATAGCATTTCATGCATGTGGAGTATCCCTTCATGGGAAACCCTTGCCAGTGAAAGAAACTCCTCCCACACCAGCATGGGTTTGCTGGGTTGGGGGCATTATAATGCAGTGTTGAGCTACAGAAGGAGATTCACCATTTGCTTGAATGAGATCTTGAGTTGAAGTATTAATTCGTTTACCCGTATTTCATAGTTCTTCCAACAATAGCAGTGCTAGCTATGTCAAATAAACGTTAACACATGTACATCTTTATATGTAGAATGACAAATTAAAATCTCTTTGCTCCTAGGTGCTGGTTAGTAACTTTTGTAAAATTAGAACGGACGCATTACGAATTGTGCCAGAAAGGAAAAAATGGGAGCATGCCTTATCAAATAAAACAACACACACTATTTCTGTTGGCTGTACTACCTTTCTTGCCTACCTCTTTGAAGCAAGCATGGGACCATTCTCCTGGGGGGGGGGGAGTGAAAGAGCAGCGTTGGCTTCCTCAAGAACAGTCTTTGCAGATTCATATTCCACTTGCTAATTATTTGCTATAAAGATAGTGGAAAATATAGGGCATTATGGTTTAGATTAATGGTCTGAAGAAACTTGGGAGAAATCTTTTTTTTTTAACATACAGTAATTGGCTTTCAATAAAACATGGTTCATCAATTTAATGAGCACTTGATAAAATGGTTCCAGAGGTCAAGAATGCAGTGCATAAAGTGCTATTCTGACTTAGCCCTTGTTTATATTTCAATGAAAATTATGTAGGACCCACGTTCTGCTGACTGTACAACTTTGAGATATACTGAATTCCAAACATATGTTGGGAAATCACATTTCAAGATTCTCATACTAAATTTGTTACTAGCAGCAAAAATTGTGTGGGCTAGTTGCTGGGAGCAACCTATCTTCCCTACGTATCAGAGGTGACTTACCAACATTTGGGATCTAGTCATCATATCAAAACTGGTATCACAAATTCAGATTGATTCAAAACACAAAGAAAACTTTGACCTCTGTGATATTTTGTCCCCCTTTTAAAATTTCCTCGAACCGCCCCCAATGAAAAATCTGCTAAACCTGTAGTACCACAGTATTTCATTGCTTTGAGTGTTATCTTGATTTGACTATCGGCACCACCAATATCCTAAGCCCTTTCCCAGTCCGGTTCGGCCTTACACGGACTCCCCGGATATACGTCATCTTCATAGCAGGCGTATATCCGAGGAGGCCCATAGGGACCCTGGCCAGTTTACACCCGGGGAAGTGGACGAACGTCCCCTTCTCCCAAGGTGCTCCTGGGCTGCCCCAAGGGCAGCCTGGGAACAGCATAGAATACAGCGGCTGACCCTTTAGGCCGGCCGTGTATCTTTAGGCAGGATTGTTCCATTAATGAAGTCATCATATATTACACCATTAAATTTTGAACACCCTGTGTCCTTCTGCCCCTTCTGAAATGCATACAGCTGGCCACAATTGGAATTGTTTTATAAATATGCTACTAGGTGGACCATTGTTCAGATTCAATAAACCCCATTCTTATGTCCTTTACCATTCTTTCTTTGCTGATTTATAATATCCTCTTTACCATGACAGTAATGTATCTGCCAGAAAAGCTTTGTTAATCAACCTTTCAGAGGAATGCTGGGGAGGAAAACATTTTCTGTGGTTCACTTTCTCTTGTCCTTGCTGATATGAGGGCTTTTCACATTCTGGTATGAAAACACGTCCTGCTTTATCGTTGCCTGAAGACATGATGCAGCTGTGCCCTGCCAGGCAAGCAGCTGGAACTTGGCCTGTGCTGCTGACGACTCATCTGTTACTGCAGACGAGGAGCTTGTTGGTATTTCACACTTTCGCATTTGACCACTGAGCACATAGGTATTCAAGCCAGCGTAAAGAAGAATAGATAATACTCTTTCTTTAATTTTTTTAAAAAAATTAAATCAGATTTTTTTTAAAGTTTAAACTTATAATAAAGGTACTAATGTTTCTTTTAAAAAAGATAACCTAGTTTAAAATGAAATCCAAAATAATGCAAGCACATGGTCTCTTAAAGCTTTTTATTAACTAATGGCTGGCTGGTTTTCCTTGTAAAGAAAGAACTGTGGAGAAACATCTCCATTGGTTGGCTTATACTGTACAGAACAATAGTGCAAATACTGTATTTCTTCAATTCTAAGACGCATGTTTTTTCCCAATTAAGCATTTCAGAAAATGGGGTGAGTCTTAGAATCGAAGGTCTCCAAAAAGCACCCCAAAATGCTATCTTCTTACTTACTGGGGCTTGGGGGAGCTTCAGGGAGACCTGCGCGACCCTCTGCAGGCCTCCCCGATCTTCAGTTCGGCAAAAAACTGTGATTTTCAGCCATTTCTGGTTTTTGCGAAAACCAGAAATGGCCAAAAATCGCTGTTTTTCGTCGAACTGAAGATCAGGGGGGGCCTGCAGAGTGTTGTGCAGGCCTCCCTGAAGCTCCCCCAAGCCCAGGTAACGAAGGAAATGGCACTTTCTGGCAGGGCCAGAAATGCTATGCAACGGCAGTGCACTCAGTCATCCTCAGCTGCAGGAGACATGCTGGGGAAAGTTGGTGCTGAGCGGGTAGATTCAATGAAGGGAGGTGAGTCTTACAATCGATGGATTTTTTTTCCCCTGCTGGTGGTACTGAAAGTAAAGGTGCACCTTAGAATCGATGGCGCCTTAGACTCGAAGAAATACGGTATTATGGCTTCATACCGAGGGCCAGGGACTGGTGAGTCACCATAGGTGTCATGTCATCCATTCAGCCATCTGTGTGATCTCTAACTTTTCCCATGCCCAGTAACTATCAGACCTGTAACTGGCTCACAGCACAATCCTGTCTACCTCTGCGCCCTGCGATGCAGCGAGGCTGGTGCGGCCTCCGGTGCATCCAGAGCGCAGAGCAGGTGGCTGGGAGGTCTGTTCCCTTCCCCCGGTGTAAGCCCCAGCCGCCCGAACAGGTCTCCTCGGATGTGCGTCAGCTATTTTGGTGGAGCAAATCTGGGAGGCCCGTGTAACGGTGGCCAATCCTGTCAAAGTAGAGACTAGCGGAGTGGCCGCTGAAGACAGCAGCGCAGAAGGGGGAGGGCAGAATGGGGCGTTTCAGGGGGGTGGGTTTGGTGGCGCAATACAATGCTTACCAGCTGTCCTCGCTTCTGGAAACTTTACCATCCTCAGCAAACTGAAAGATTGGAGGATTGGGCCCGGGAAGGGGGAGGGATCAGCGGAAGCCTCCTCCACCATGTCCTATCCCCCTTCCTGGACCAATTGGGCCTTTCCCGGGCCTCTCAAATGTACGCCGGCAAAATTGCTGGTGTGCATTCAAGGTGACCCATCAGGGTGGCTGGTGCATTACTCGGGGTAAAAGGACAAACATCCCTTTACCCCGAGGAGGCCGCCGACTGCTCCAGGTCAGGCCCAATGAAATCCTGCATAGGATGCGGCAGGCGCCTTATGTGCACCGCCACGTCCTGCTAGGCAGGATTGGGCTGTTAATCTTGCTAGTTGAGGATCCCTACTGGGTTCTGCCTTTGTTTTTCCCACCCAGTTGCCTTGTTAATACTGTATGCCTCCTTAATGCATTACCAAGGTTATTATGCCTCCTTGATTGAGTTCGATCTTGGGATTAGTGAGGATCATTGGAGGTGCAAAACTTTTCCTTTGCTTTGTAATTTTCCCCCCAAACTCAGGAGTCCTTAGGAGTTGGCTGTGGTCACAAGGCATCAAATCTGCAGCCCTAGCAGGATTTGGAACCAATAGGCTATATTATCAGCTATATTATATATAGGCTATACTGTGAAAGCTCCGTTTGAATTTATGGAGTTCTCAGTCCAAATTTGGAACAAAGAATTTGGAACAAAGAATTTGGGGGGTGTGTGAGAGTATAACCTTCCTAGGCTGTAGTTCTGTGGCCTCTTGCCATCAGTTCAATGAATAGCCAGATTACATGGTCTACTCTAGCCTGTGCTGGCAGGCACTCAGTACCAAGCACATGTATTGTCAGAGTACGCAGAAAATTTATGGCGTGCAGCCTCCCCAGTCCTTGTCCGCAGCGAAGAATGACACAGACACGGTAGTTACCACCAAAGTCTATTTCCAAGTATATACAGCAGATAAGCATAGCAGTCTTTCATCAGCAAGTTTGTACAGAGTAACAGCACAGAGAAGAAGCCTCAGATACTGGTCATGGGTGCTTTACCTTTATATAGTTGCTAACCAATCAGATTCAAACATTGCATCCTAGTCAGCATGACACAGCACTTTTTTTTCTACCACCTTGTTAACCATTTACTAGAAGCATGATCTCATCTTTTGTTTAATCACTATGACACAGCATTTTTGCCCTGCATGGTTTTTTCTGTTCATGCTTGTGAATTCCCAGGTTACAATAACCTGACACCCCTCCAATTTACAGCTGAACAGAACTTACAGGAACCAAACCAAGTTCTCTTGTAAGTTTTGCATGTCTTTGTGCACACAATGGTTTTGTCATGAGATCAGCCAAATTGTCTTCTGATGGGCAATAAATTAATTCTATTAACCTTTCTTTTATGGCTTCTCTTACATGACAGTACTTGATGTCTACATGTTTACTTCTACTTTTTACCCTTTCACATGTTGCCATTTGAATACATGTTTGGCTATCTTCAAATACAGAGATGGGATGTTCCATTTCAAAACCAATATCTTCAAGTAATTGTTTATACCAGGTGGCCTCTAAACACATTTCAGACAAAGCTGCGAATTCTGCCTCTGATGTTGATACTGCTATAGATGGTTGTTTTCTTGCTTTCCAACCTATCAATGCACCTCCAAACATTATTACTAGACCAGAAATTGACCGTCTGTCTTGCATATTATTACCCCAGTCACTGTCAACATAACATTTCAGATCATACCATTTCAGTTCTGGTGAATCACAAGGTTGCAATATTAGACATTGATCTATTGTTCCCTTTAAATAACGAAAGATTCTTTTTACTCCCAACCAATGCCTCTGAGTGGGTTTTGAAGTGTATCTGCTCAAAATATTTACTGCATTTGCAATGTCTGGCCTTGACCATTGCGCTAGATATAACAAGCTTCCAATAGCTGACTGGTATAATTCCTGGTCACATAGATTTTCATTTTCTTCTTCTACTTTCTGAAAGTCTGTTATCATTGGAGTCTGCACGCTTTTGCAATTGTCCATTTCAAACTCCTTTAAAAGTTGCTCTATTTTCTTACTTTGACTCAGGATATATCCCTTATCCTGTAGTTTCTTTATCTCAACTCCTAAGTAATTTTTGATTTCTCCTAAGTCTTTCAATTGGAACTTCTGTCCCAGTTGTTTTGCAAATTTGTCAATTTGTGACTGGTTTTTTGCCAAAAAACAGATATCGTCAACAAATATAAGAAGAATGATTTGTTCCTTTTCATAATTCTGTACATACAGACATGGATCAGCTAGGCTGTTTTTAAAACCCATTTTCTTTAAGGCTAAATCTAAACATTGGTTCCAATTTCTAGCTGATTGTTTTAATCCATATATGGCTTTGTTAAGTTTATATACTGTCTCTAATCCAGTTACTTCAAATCCAGGAGGCAACTTCATAAAAACACATTCTTCCAACTTTGCATTCAGATATGCAGTGGTAATATCAAAATGATTCACCTTATATTCTTTTGCAGCTGCTAAAGCTAATGCTAATCTCACTGTTTCTCCTCTCACTGTGGGTGCAAAGACTTCATCATAATGAATGTTTTTCTTTTGAGCAAACCCTTGGGCAACTAGTCTTGCTTTATACTTCAATTCACCATTTACTAGCATTTTCTTTTTATACACCCATCTACATCCAACAGCTTTTTTCCTTTCAGGTAATTTTACAGGGGTAAATACATTGTGCTTGTCCATTGCCCTCATTTCTTCATTCATTGCTTCTTTCCACTTCTCCTGCTCTGCCTTAGGCAATTGTAAGACTTCTTGATAACTTTGAGGTTCATAATTAACATGACACACTCTCACCTCCCCTGCTGTAAATCTATCAGGGGGAATTCCTTTAGTCACTCTTTCTGACCTACGCAAGGTAGCAGGTTCTTCCTTTACCGGGACCTCATGAGTTAATGTGCTCTCTAACTTATCAGCACCTGGGGCAATTTGTTGCTGTGGCAACGACTTTTCCTTCTGCAAGGAACCTTGACTGAGAGGAAGAAAAACTTCTGAGTTGGCATGTATCCTCTCCCAATTCTCATGCTCTGAAAAGTTTGCTGACCGAGAAATTACAACATTTTTACTACCATCAGTAAAACGATATACCTTTGAACCAGCTTCATAGCCTATGAATTTCATTTTCCTGGCTTTTGCTTGCCCCTTTCTTCTGAGTGCCTTTGGAATGTGTACCCACGCACTACAACCAAAAACTCTTAAATGTGACAGAGATGGTTTTTTTCCATAAAGTTTGAAATAGGGAGTATCATTTATTGCTGAACTCCACAGCCTATTGACTAAATAATTGGCAGTCAAAATGGCCTCTCCCCAGTACCCCTGACTCATTCCTGAGTCAGACAGCAGAGAATCTTTCATGGTCTGTAATACACCATTTCTACGTTCTGCAACACCATTTTCTGCTGGTGTGTATGGGTTTGTTTTTCTGTGGGTAATCCCCATTTTCTTCAGCCACTGCTGGAAATTAGAATTGGTGTATTCTGTACCCCTGTCAGTCTGAACCTGGGATACCTTTTGCCCATAACGTTTTTGTGCCCAAGAAACCCAATTCTTGAATTGTTCAAATACTTCAGTTTTGCTTTTTAGTAAAAAACAAAATCCAAATCTAGAAAAATCGTCCACTATACAAAGCACATATTTAGCACCACCAGCAGATGGCGCTAAAGGGCCAATTAAATCAGAATGCACCAGCTGAAAAACTCTCTCAGATATCCTTTCACTTTTCTTTTTTACAGGGAAAACCTTTGACTTTGCAACTTTGCAAGTTGCACAGTCCAGAAAGTTTTTACATGCTTTTACATTCAGCCCTATTGCATGTTCTGGCATTTTTTCTAGCACTTTAAAACTTGCATGCCCCAATCTTCTATGCAATAGGTGCACACACCCATCATGATCTGGCTTGTTTGAAAATGCTGTCTGAGCTGTGATTCTCTCAACTTGAGTTTGCATAACATAAAGTTTGTTCTGTAGTATACCTTGTGCACACACTTTGTCACCTCTTATAATTTGACATTTACCCCCTGAAAATTCAGTTGTATAGCCAGCATTATCTAAACATGACACACTTAATAAATTATACTCTAGGTCAGGAACACACAACACCCCAGAGAATGTCTCACCAATACAGGGTACATAAATAGATCCCTGTCCCCTAATTTTTGAACAATGCCCATTTGCAAGACATACGTGTTCTCTGGCTGCTGGTCCAAGGGTAGAAAATAGTTCTGGATCATTCACGATGTGCTCACTAGCACCACTGTCCAACAGCCAAATGTCTCTGGTATTTCTTCCTGCTGCTTCCACCACAGAAACATGTGTGTTGTCTCTTCTTTGTTGTCGTGTTGCATTTCCTTTGAAGGGGGTTCTTGCTTTTCTCACTTTACAGTCTCTCTGGAGATGATTAGTAGAGCCACATCGGAAACACCGTCTCACCGTGTAGACTTTTTCGTGCTCCTGGCTGTCTCCTTGGAATGCCGTTTCTCTCTGCTTATGCAATAAATCACTATCATTCCTCCCTCGGACATGGGATCTTTCATCTCTTTTTTGCTCTTCCTGTAGCAATCTTGTAGTCAAATAAGCCATCGTAAGCTCCTCTTCTTTCATTGATTCAAGGCTTGCAACTATCAAATCCCATGATTGATCAAGAGAACTTAGAACTATATACACCTGATGGGCTTGAGGAAAATTTAACCCTCTTTCTTCCAGTTCAAAAAAGATTTTTCTCATGTATTGAAGATGATCTGACACTTTAACTCCTGGCTTCAACTGTGCCTTGTACAACTTTCTTGTAAGAAAAACTTTGCTGCTTGAAGTTTCTCTTATATGAATAGTTCGCAACGCACCCCAACACTCTGCAGCAGACGTCAGCCCACGCACATGAAATAGCTGACTGTCTTCCAAGCACAAAATGATGTTAGCCAGAGCCTTTTCAATGAGTCTCTTTTCAGCTGCTGTTGGGTCATCTGGAGGGTCACTCACCACTGTCCAGAGATCCTCTCTGCGCAGAAACATTTCCATCTTGAGGCTCCATGACAGGTAATTTGTCTCATTAAGCCGGGTGAGAGGAAATCCTCTACCTGCTCCCACGACAGACTGCATTCTGCTGTTCAAGCCGTCCACTACCCCTCCTGGGCTCAAGGACACTGACCTCTTCGCCGGACCTTCAGCAGGATCTGGAAATCACCAGGCACTGATTTATGGCTGGCCTGGGCCCATAACCTGTCAGAGTACGCAGAAAATTTATGGCGTGCAGCCTCCCCAGTCCTTGTCCGCAGCGAAGAATGACACAGACACAGTAGTTACCACCAAAGTCTATTTCCAAGTATATACAGCAGATAAGCATAGCAGTCTTTCATCAGCAAGTTTGTACAGAGTAACAGCACAGAGAAGAAGCCTCAGATACTGGTCCTGGGTGCTTTACCTTTATATAGTTGCTAACCAATCAGATTCAAACATTGCATCCTAGTCAGCATGACACAGCATTTTTGCCCTGCATGGTTTTTTCTGTTCATGCTTGTGAATTCCCAGGTTACAATAACCTGACATGTATGCAAATGCATGTCTTCTGCACACCTTGAAATGAACAGAAATAAAATATTGACCATGTAACAGAAATTGTCCAGCTAGTGTCAACACCAGGTTGCTGGGGCAAAGTCCAGCCCTGAGCCTGCCCACCCCTATGGCCACCACTGCCACTGAGTACTGTGACTTCAAGAGTCAACCAGATGGGTCTTGCAAGGGGTGAGGCCCTTGACCAGGGGTGGCCAACCTTTCAGCATGAATGCTCCTGACCCGCTTTTAATGGTTTATGTTGTTGTTGTTGTTCAGTCGTTAAGTCGTGTCCGACCCTTCGTGATCCCATGAACCATATCCCGTCAGGCCTTCCTGTCCTCCACTATCTTCCTGAGTTCGCTCATTTTCATGTTCGTTGCATCGGTGATGCTGTCTAACCATCTCATCCTTTGCCTTCCCCTTCTCCTTTTGCCTTCAATGTGAGGGCATTTCAGCAGGTGCAGCATTCAGCAATTGCAGCTGCCAAGATTCTGTCTTCTACACAGCTCTTAAGAACGCAGAGGCCTTAATGGTGGAAGGTTGGCCACCCCTGCCCTTGACCAAGATTAACCCTGGTGCTAACCTTGCCACCAACTACTCATTCTGCTTCATGGATCGAATCTTTTTAAAATGAATCCAACCAAATGTTTGTCTAACTTACTGTTAGTGACCGCATCTATACTAGTTTATGCTACCAGTTTCCATCACCTTTGCAGTTAGAAAGCTCTTCTCAGCATCCAATGTTTTTGTTCATTTGTTTCAGTTGAAGGCCCTTATTTCTTGCCTTGATACTTATAAGCTCCCGAGACATTTGGCATACTGCTTCTCTTTTAGGCATGAGAGATCTATCCGTGCTTAGCAGTATCATCGCTAATAAGAAAAGGAGGAAGATTTTTGTTTCATGTACAGTGTTTCTACGGCCAAGAGAGGCATTTATTCATAACAGATGAGGCTAATCCCATGCTTCATAGTGCTCATGTCATTCAGACTGCATATTTTCAGAGTTAATCCACAGGAAATGACAAAAAAGAATTTACAATAGTCAGTTGTGTCATATAGGGCAACACTACTTCATATTTTCATAAAAATTTGCAATGACCAGTAGATTTCTGTGGTGACTAGCTGTGTGATTGAGATGCCTTTCAGCTGTTTCTGTAAGAATTAGGAATGACCTGAGGGCATGGAGCTCAGTCCTTCTGCTGACCCTGTATCCAGCCTAGATGGGAACCTGCAGGAAATCGTGTCTACTGCTCTCAGCTCTTTGGAGAAAAAGTGGAGTATACGTTTAATACATAAATTAAAAACTACCATTTCACACTTCAAGCGTTTCCAAAAAGGTTCTATCTAGGATCAACCTTCCTTGCAGGCAATCCTTATTAAGTTCTTGCAGTAGTGATTAGATATTGTCATAATGGGAGGTTTATTATATACTGGTACGTAATTTTTTTTCTGCACTTCTGGACCTAGAGTGACAACTTATTGCGGGAGCAATTCTGCAGTGCAGTTCTGCTTCTTTTCCATTCACAAGCTATATTAAGCAGGACTGATGTTTTGTTTTGTTCTGTAGCAGAAAGTTGAAGAACTGGGGAGAAGAGAGAGATGGGAGAAACTTCCACTATATTCCACTACCGTATTTTGAGGCGCTGAGAAGATGGCATGCAGTCACTGTGTCTCCTGCCCTGCCCACTCAGTCCCGCTACTCATTCTCCTCCCCTGTCTGATGGGGAGAGAATGGAAACCTCTTGCTACAGCAGGCGGAAGAAATAGTAGCGCCGCAGGATGGAAGCATCCTTTTTGCTGTTTTAGAGCTTTGCAAGGGAAAGTTGCCGTCTCCACCTGCAAACCTAGATGCCAGGTGTCAGTCTGCAGGTGAGACTGGATGTGACACTCAGGCTGCAATCCTATACACACTTTCCTGGGAGTAAGCCCCATTGAACACAATGGGACTTACTTCAGAGTAGACTTGTATAGGATTATGCTGTCAGTGAGGAGCTGCCACCAAAACCACCAGCCCCCAGGAGTCTTCCCTATTGTAAAATTGGGCAGGCGTACTGATGGCTGCTAATTTCATCGCATTTCCCTGGCCCCTCACTTCACATCATTTGGCTGCCACCTCCAGGATTAGGGATTGCAGAAAAATGACACAAGGAAGTCTCTAAATCAGGGTCCCTCAACCTTTTTAGGCCCGGGTACCCCCTGGTCTGGCCCCCCAAAGCACCCCCTGACCCCCCCAAGCCACGCATACCCCCACATACCTCCTCCCCAAAAGTGCACCCCCTCCAAAAAAAGGCAAAAAGTTTTTTCAGCCTGCGGCGCGGCTGAGCAGGTCCTCCGGCTCGCACCGGAAGCTGGAGGGAAAGGCTACTGCCCTGCCGATTCTGTAGGGGGCTGTAGCCTCTCCCCGGAGGACCCGTTCGGCCGTGCCGCAGGCCGAAAAAGCCCTTTTTTCGGCTTTCAGGGGGAAGTATGCGGGGGAGTATCTAAGGGTACGAGTACCACAGGTTGAGAACCTCTGCTCTAAATATTATGGATTAGGAAGAGAACCCTGTATGGGACTACCCTTTTGGTAGCAGGCCTCTGTGAAGCATGACATCTGCCCTCACTATGCATGTTTACCCGGAAGTGAGTCTCATTATGTTCAATGGGGCTTACTCCCATGTATAAGATTGCAGTCTTAGTTTTTTTATGTTATTTACCTTACAGCCGGATCCTAACTATGGCTACGCAGCCCTTCACGACAGTGGAACACAGTATCCGCCCCCTCCAGTTCCACTGTTGCAAATGGCCATATGGTGGTGTGCACAGTGCTGGCAGTGCAGATGGTGCAGGTGGTGGGAGCAGGGGCTGGGCGGGACAGGGTGGGGAGGAATGGGGGAGATTCTGGGCTGGGAGAGGGCAGGTGGGAGGTGGAAGGGTAGAGGGAGGGGGTGGATACTGGTGGCACCAGCGTGCGCTAGAAGCCTAACCCCAGATCCTCTCTCCTTCTGTATTCTCCTCAGACTTGCACCAGCAAAATAGCTGGTGCAGATCCGAGGAGACCGATTGGGGCACTGGAGGCTTGCCCTGAGGTAATGGAACATTTGAGGAGGCCTCCGAACTGCCCGTCCCCACAGGATATAGCATGCGCTCTGTTGGTGTGGCTGCATCGGCAAGGGGGATTTAGTTAGGATTGGACTGCTAATTAAACTAATAATTATAATTATGTAAAATAAGAGAAACATTCCAAGAGGGTTTTGTGTAGACAAATACGATAAACATAGTTTTTGTGTTTTGTGTAGATAAATACGATAAATCAATACATTGCCTATTTTGAAGTGCTAGACACATGGTGGTGAATCATAATATATAGTTTAATGCAGCCTCATGCAGAAACATCTGCCTCTTATCATGGCTTCTAAATTGCCTCAGCATTGGTGTGCAGCTGCTTGGGGAAGATGTAAGTAACATATTTCCCGAAACCTGAAATATTAATTTGGAAGATGAACCAGGTCCCAACGTCCTCCATTAACAATAAAAACACGTGAGCTGAATGCAGATAGAGAGATATAACCTCGAGGTCCTCTTTTGCTTCAGTCATGACACACCATCCCCCTGTACAAAGGACTCTCATGGTCTTTGTTATTAGCTTTGGCTGTTGTTCCGTATCAAAAACACTTGGGTCATCCTCCAAGCCTTCTCGTTTCTGCGGCAGGATACTCTGGCAACGGGAGTTGCACACATGCAGGGAAGGCACGATATCACTGTCAGCATCCACCAGAGCACAACCGTCAAGTTGTTTTCCTGCATCTACGTGTCTGGTTTTAATTTTTATTCCTTTTTTCTTACCTCTTCGTTTCAAGGGAGGGGAAGGATACTGAGGCAATGACTCTGTACTGTAGCCAAGAAACTGCTGTCCTCCTTGGTGAAGATCCTGTCCCACTCTTCAGTTTACCACTCTCAGTCCCTCCCCAAATCCTATATGCTGAATCAAAAACGGTCCAAATGTGTTCTGGTAAATACCCTAAGTTGAGAAGAGGGGGGAAAAAAAAACCTGACATCTCCTCGAGTGTAATTGAGATAAAACAAAGAGATGACTGTTCTTATTTTCTTTTGTCCCAATCCTGTGGGCAAACAGATAAAAAGAAAAAACAGAAAAATGGGTCACATGTACTTACAATATACCGTCAGTTCTCATTATCCGCTAGGTTCCTGGAAAATTAGCAGATACCGAATCATTGAGCCTATGGGAAAAATTGGGTTAGGTTCCAGGGGACTCTCTTTGCCATGCACTATATGAACTTTGTGAGCCTGAATCTTACCTTGAAGTCTATGGGCTGGGTGATAGCGGGGGCACCATCCAGTATACCACATTGGCCGTTTGTTATGGAACAGACCACGGATATGGATAGGTGGCAGTTCTGCCCCTTGCAGATAGTGAATTCGCATATAAAGTAAAAACAGAAAGGTGGTAGCCCCAGGGGGATGCATGCTATGGAAACGAGAGTTTTCATTGTCTCCCAAACCAGCCATGTTGAGTAGGGCACATGGGCCACAGAACCACCCATGCCAGGCGCTTAAGGCACAAATCAGAAAGCAACAAGAGGTCAAGGCTGGAAACTGCTGTGCGTTAGAACTGTAGGTGTCACCTTATCTGCTTCTTCCTCATGGTAAGTTTCTACCTCCCCTCCACCTTTGCACTTCATGTACCTCCAGAGCCTGGCATCATCATATTGCAGATTACCCTGTCTGTGCTCCATGCCATTGCCAGTGCTCCACTGGTGGGGTCAAGGAAACGTATTGACAGTGAAGCCCGAGCTACATTGTCCACGTCCGCGTTCCGTGCGTGTCTGGTGTCCCGCCCCCAGGTCAAACAACAGGCTCTGATTGGCCAGACGTAGCGCGGACGCGACGCGGCCGTGGACAATGTAGCTCGGGCTTGTTGCATCAGGTGGTAAACCTTTGTAGACATTACAGCATGAGAGGATGGAAACTTTAGTTTCTGGCTTTGTGTACTTCAACCTAGTCATTTCTGACTAGAAAAAGAGGCCCAGTCTCTTCTCCTAGACCCCCATCTGTATGCATGCACACTTGTACAAATAAACACGGAGAGCCAGTTTACTTCCCAGGTAGAGAATCACACCAGCTGTGATGGTCCAAGCCACTATTTCTTGTACTGATGTCGCTTAAAAAGCATGTACGATTGAAGCGCTTAAATTATCTAAAGATGGTAGAAGCTGATGAGATAATAATAGAAAATGTGCTAGATGTGAGATGCCAGCTACCTGTGGGGCTTTCATTTTAAATGTTTCTGCAGTTCAAGTGTACTGCAGAAATCTCTTTCCCCAACCTGGTCTGTTTTCTTTGGCTTTGTTCGGTATGATGTGGTCACGCTTTTGTTAATGTTCTCCTCTGATTAAGCTCTGTTGATCTTAGGGGGTCTAATTTGTTTTAAAATTGCTTTCCACTATTTATATTTGTATGTGACAGAGTTTACTCTGGAAAAGCATGAACAGATTTATTCTCCACTATTTGAAGGTCAACTTAAAGTAATTGATTAATTGAACATTAATCAATTTAAGTAACTGAGTGTTAATAGGTGAAACTTTCAGGGACATGATAGAAGTGAAGAAGGAGGCAGCAAGCAGGTGGGCACCACTACCATCATTGCCTCTCTTCTCTGCTTTGTTACTGGCAGTGCTTTTTAAAACACACGTAACACTTGCACACGGGGATAAACAGTCATGTGCAGGGACCCAGAAAAATGGCCAATGCCATGACTGTATAGTTAAGCAGTGAAAGGAAAAATGGAGATGAAGGTAAAGGTGCACAAAAGTTTACTGAAGTGCTCAAAAACCAAAACAAAGGGGGTTCAAGCTGGGTCTAACTGTATTAGCTCTCACACACGGCGCAATCCACCATAAGTATCCAGCTGGTGGCCCAGGGCCACCTGCCAGATCCTATCCCCACTCCAGGCCGCGCTTTCTTAGGTGGTTCGGCCATTGAGCCAAAGGTCTACAGGTAAGGGTAGGCTTACCAGATCTCCAACTGGGACAGAGTGCTAGACCTTTAGGAGAAGGAATGTGGGCAGGTGTAGCTTGATAAACCTTAGAGCACAATCCTAGGCATGTCTACTCAGAAGCAAGCCTCACTGAACACAGTGGGGCTTGCTTCTGAGTAGACATGCCTAGGATTGTGCTCTAAGGTTTAACAAGCTACCCCTGCCCACATTCCTTCTCCTGAAAGTCTAGCACTCTGTCCCGGTTGGAGATCTGGTAAGCCTAGGTAAGGGGTGAGTCTAGAAACGGGCTATGAATGCACTTCAGTCACTTTCGGTAGTGGAGCTAGTCTCTCCCACTGAATATACACACTTGACCTCTAAAGGAGACCACAGGAACCACCACCAGAAAATTCTTATTTTGGAGGACTTGAGAGATCAGTCCAGGGAATGTGGGAAAGGAGGCCTGATGCTGATCTGGGGCCTCCAGCAAAGATGTTTAAAACTCAGAAAACGCTTTCACTCCTTCACAACCATAGAGCACTCACAAATGGAGAAGAAAGGCGACAAACACTAAGCGTGCAGTCAGTATTATTTCACCTGAAACAAACTCAAGGGAAATAGTGGGGATTTGGTGAGTCTCCTTAGCATGGCTGCGCTGCAGACCAAGGTTTCTTTTCCTGTTTCTGGGAGGCTTGAGACTAGTGTTCAGTTGCAGGGTCACAGCAGCAAAGGACCAATCGAGTGAGTCTCCCTGGGCAAAGATGGGCCTCTTTCTTCAAAGAGGACTATGGATCGGGCCTGGGAGGGGGGATTGGTGTCCTCATCGGACGCTGTATCCTGTCCTCTATCCCAGGCGTCCAGCCCTGACACAGGGCTTCTTGGTCCAGTGCCGTCGAAATAGGTGGCGCTGACCTGAGTAGCCCCATAGCAGATGTGTTACTCGGGGTAAGGGAACGAACATCCCCTTACTTTGAGGAGACCCCAAGAACTAGGAGACATCCAATGAACTGATTGGCAGAAGATTTAGGACAAACAAAAAGAGGTAGTTCTTCACACAACACATAATTAGTCTGTGGAGTTTGTTACCACACAATGTGGGGATGGAAGGATAAGTCTATCAAGGGCTACTAGTCATGATGATGGTTATGTGCTACCTGAATATCAGTTGTTGTAGAGGAGCAGCGTATTGCAAAAGTATATTGGCTTGAATCGTACATTTCTTTCTATAGGTTGGTTTGACTTGGAGGGCTTGGTTTTGCCAGTCTCTCTAACAACATTTGGTATGAACTTTGCCCATCAGGTACCACTCCCCCTATACTTCATACTACCAGGACATTTGGGCAGAAAACGGAACTGCAGATCTTGGAGTCAGTCAGCAGAAATTTGGTCAGACTCCATATACGACAGTTTCATATGTTTATTCCTTAGTTTGGGGACTTCTGCACACCCTGTGGACTTTGCAACAGTCTGTCTCTGCCACAGTCTCCAAAAGTTCTCCGTCTTTCCCAGACTGTGAATTTCCAAGGCCTAGATGCCGAGGGCCTCACAGTAAATGTGTAGAAAGCCTGTGCTCTGTCACTAATACCAATAGAAGAACCACTCCACTTGCGTGATAGAAGAGCCACTCCACAAGCCTCCCACCTAATAGAAGAGCCACTGATTGTAACTTTATACTGTACGACACGTGATGCAGCAACATGTATGTGTTGCTGCATCAAGTGTCGTACAGTATAAGGTTACATGCCACCACAATCATTTTTAAGGCTAGCAGCACTAAAAAGTAATAAATGTAATTGCAAACAAAATAAGGATTGTAGAATCCATTTTTATAGGCTTACCATATCGCCGACCGGGATGTTCCGTTTTGCCCGGAGCATTGCTCCGGCTTCAATTGCCCCTCCCCTCGCCTCCCTTAAGGGCAAAACGGAACGTCCCGGTCGGCGATATGGTAAGCCTACATTTTTATATATTAAAAGTTGTAGCAGCAGCAGCAGGCTACGTGACCTTGGGCAGACACCAGAAAACCCTTGTTCTGAAGCTGACCAGCCAGCTAATCAAGGAACTGGGAAGTATGTGAGTTTATTAGTGTTTACAGTCTAATATTTGTGTGTCCCCGTTTTGCAGTCTCAAGTCAGCAGCACAAACCAGGACGTTAATGGGGTGCATTCAGCTTGGTGGGTCACACATTTTTATTAGTTTATTTTATTTGCTGTGTGTTTCATCTTGTTGTACTGCTGTTTTGAATTTTATTTTTGTAGGCCTGGAAATGTTTTACATTGAAGGGTGGTGCATACATTTATTAAGGAAGTAAATGAGTAAGTTATGCAGGCCTGCCTCAAGCTAGTGCTTAGGTGGGAGGCTTGTGCTTTGACAGACACACACAGACACACGCACACACACTTGTATGTCTCCCAGCTGGTTGTTCATTTTGGGGAGGCTTACAGTAGTATCAATCCCACAGACAGTTCAGCTCAGTACCCTGTCATGCCACTGTTCCGGCATAAGTGTTGGAATGGCTTGGCAGTATAACTGCCTTATAACTTCCTCATAAATCCCTTTATTTCCTGCCATGCTAGAACAGGGTTCATATAGTATACTAGTATGAATGATTAGATGGCTTTAAACCAAAACCAAAAACTAATAATTATGGTATGATTAGAAAGCTGAGAGCCAGCGTGGTAAACATCTGTCACTTGGGGTAGGAGAGAAAAGGCACATCCCCATGTGGTAGGAATTTTGACAAAACAGTGCAGGCTGCCCTGGACTGGGGTTGTACCAGCTGTTTCCCTGAATATATCCCAATATATCCTACCAACAGCTTGTCTAATCCATGCAACAATCCAGTTGGTGTTGCTGATCGGGACTCCGCTTCTAGGTTTTAGTTATACAAGAGAGTCAGTATTTTATTCAAAAGGTACTTTCCCAAAAGGTCCTCATGCACAGACATTGTAAGGAACATTGTCCACAAACGTGCAGCTTGAATCTGAGAAGTAGGCATTAGCTTGTGTGTGGATGGATCATCATACTTATAGATGTTTTGTTTGTATATGATTTTTTCCACATATGTTGGACTCAAAGCAGCTCAAAACAAGTAAAATGGGGAAAAAAACACCCAAGCAAACAGCAATATGAATACATCAACAATACTTTATAGCAGTACTGTATAACAAACAATTTAATAAACATTTTCATAATGACATCAACATTTCAGAAAAATTAATTAAGCAGTTCATTTTAAATAAACACAGAATCCACAAACATATCATTAATACACAATGCATTACGACAAACAATTAGGATTCAAGTTAAACAGTCCACTAAATTGAAACAAGGCCTAACATTACGGAATACATGACGCAAGTTATGGATTCACTTGCAGCTATGTGCCCGGCCTGCCATGCCATTTAATGCAGAAAGACAACACCCCTGCCTGCAAGAGGGTCATCCCATGAAAATGAACCCCAGTCTATCAAGCAGCAGGCTTGGGCACTTCCTAGTATGTCCATTAGTGCAGTGGTCTTCAACATTTTTTGTGCCACGACCCCCCAAAATAAATTAATAAAGTATGAGGCTGGGGACCCACCATTGATCCTGCCCCCCTCCCAGGACCCGATCTGCCCACCCCCACACGTCACCACTACCCTACCCCAGCAGCGTTGTCCCGCCGAACTTGCCTGGCCCACACCACCAGCGGCAGGACAACGCTGCTGGAACATTCCTATTGTCTGCAAAGTGCAACAATAAGCAAGGCTTACCAGTGTTTCTGCATCGGGTTGTTCCTATGTGACGCTTTAAGAAAATTGTGTGACTCAATGCAGCTTGTCTATACATGCATGCACATACACGCGCACACAGAGCAAAACAGAAATCACTTTTAAACGTTTTAGTTAGATGCTTCAGATTCCACCTTCCTCGGTAACACAACTATGATTTAAATGAACACTGGGAACCAAGGTGACAATTTTAAGAATGCTGTCCTGCCAAGTATGAAATTGTCAGGAGATTGGCACATGTACAAGTCTTTTTAAAATACAGTGCAGGAATTAGTTTGCACAGATCACTGTTGCCGTCATTCTCATTTTCTTCTTAATAAGCATTGGCCCCTTTTCTAGAATCTGTGATACGAAGAATCGTTTATAAAACATGTTTATTCAGAGGGAAGGATACCGAGTGATAACAGCTTAATCAGTGGTTTGTAGGAATAAAAATTAAGGTTGGGATGGGGGAAACTTTAGGGCTCTTGTGGTTTTTGGCAACAAATGATAAACATTTCTTCATGGACAAGAGCTGAGTATGAAATTTTAGTGCCCAATTTTAATGAGGGAGATCTAAACCATTTTACTGCCTGCCCTTTTCCGTACAAATACAGCAACAAAAACCTGTTCGTAAATTTATGCCATGGGACATTTTTGTAGGTAGTATACAACATTTTGGGATCTTTGTTTATTGGATTTTGTCATTTTTAAAAATAAATGAGAGTACAAACTTTGCCATATAGAATTTCAGTATGGGCTTGGTGTCACTCATTCTGAAATGACAAGGATTTAGCTACTACGAAAAATCTGAGCCAAATAAACCTCCCTATCCCTGGAAACATTGTATTGCTAAAATTCAAGTCTTGGTATAGATGTGAGGATGCAGCTTGCCTTGCCCCAAATCCCTGGTGAACTGCAAAACATTGGAGCCTGCTACCAGATACAAAGCTCATAATATACAGTAATCTGTACCGATGTTCTGTTTTACTGGCTTTTGCTTCTGTCTTTCATATTGTTCTTTTTTATGCTTTGATAATTTTATTATTCTTGTCATCTGTCCTGAGTATATATTTATATTGGGTATATTTATATTGAATGGTGGCTGCTAAATCTATAAAATAAAATAATAAATATTACTGACCAGTATTAGGAAGCTCACAGCTGGGGTTGACATAATGAGCCACTGAAAGGGTCAGGGAAACAAGATACTGTATTGTCCCGAGTATAAGACGCACCTGATTATAAGACGCACCCTTAAAGTTTGGTGTTATTAAAAAAATGTAATTAAATCACTGGCATTAAATTGCAACAGCCTGATTATAAGACGCACCCCTAGTTTAAAAACTTAAATTAGGAGAAAAAAGTGAGTCTTATACTCAGACCAATACGGTAATATGCCAGAATAATGTTTTGAAGTAGGCCAGGCTGTTTATGAAATCAAACATGCTTCTCAGAAACTAAACTAAAAGCTTTCAATACTATAAGTTGATTGGTGATTTCATATACCTAGACCAGGGTTTCTCAACCTGTGGTACGAGTACCCCTAGGGGTACATGGACCAACGGCAGGGGGTAGGCCAGAGCCTGCCCCTTATCAGCATCAATCAGTAGTTAATTACTTGTTAATTAGAACTTAAATGCAATTCCCCCCCCCCTCTCTCTCTCACACACACACAGAGTTAAGTAAGGCATTTTTCACATTTAAAATTGTGTTAGTACTTTTTTATTTAACAATTAATTAGCCAATTAATTGATTAATCCAATTAATTAGCAATTGATTAGCTGGGGGTACTTCAGAAAATTGGACCGTGATAGGGGATACCCAGGCCTCCAAAGGTTGAGAACCCCTGACCTAGACCAAGTATTTTTCCAAGAACGCTTTCAGTTTTACTGGGTAAAACAGAAGCAGAAGTTAAGTAGCTAGTCCTCTGAGCAGCTCCTGGGTCAATCTTTCTATCCTGTCTGTGTAAGCATGGTCCCTCTCAACTTGCTTGCTTGCTCAAAGCCATTGACGAGTTCTAAAATATCTTTAAATGTTTTACATTTCTGGTTTGCTGAGGGTATCTTTGCCCTTTTGGATAACTAGTCTTCCTTCCTTCCTTCCTTTGGCAAGCCACCACCATGCCAGACATGACATTCTGGAGCATATTCGGAGCATGCTCCAGCAACATAGCTCCAGTTCAAACATGGCCCTTCTACACCACCCCAAAGAGCATCCAGGCTCTTGCATGCAACTCTAGGTAAAGGTAAAGGTATCCCTTGACAATTAAGTCCAGTCGTGTCCGACGCTATTATTATTATTATTAACAGTATTTATATACCGCTTTTCAACAAAAAGTTCACAAAGCGGTTTACAGACAAAATCAAATGATTAAATGGCTCCCTGTCCCCAAAGGGCTCACAGTCTAAAAAAGATGCAGAAGACCACCAGCAAACAGCCACCAGAAAAGACACTGTGCTGGGGTGAAAGGGGAGCAGTTACTCTCCCCCTGCTAAATATAAGAGGAGCACCAATTGAAAAAGTGCCTCTTGCCCAGTTAGCAGGGGTGACCCGGGCTAAAATCCCTACATCTCTAGGGGGCAGTGCTCATCTCCGTTTCAAAGCCAAAGAGCCAGCGCTGTCCGAAGACGTTTCCATGGTCATGTGGCCGGCGTGACTCAACACCGAGGCGCATGGAACGCTGTTACCATCCCGCTGACGCGGGTACCTATTAATCTACTTGCAATTTCTTGCTTTCGAACTGCTAGGTTGGCAGGAGCCGTCGCACGGATTCGAACTGCCGACCTTTCGATCGACAGCTCATGGTTCAGTGGTTTAACCCACTGCGCCACCCGCTGGCTCTGCATGCAACTCTACTCCTGTTTAAAGAGCAGGAGGAGAATGCCTGGTCTAAAAATGTTATACACATTCACACATAGTTCTCCTCACTCCCTGCAATAACACATACCGGTACCTAAAATCGAACATTTTCTGGGAGATTTAGTTTCAGGTATGTATGCAGCACCATCTGACTGCTTGAGTGGTCTTTAAGGTTTGTAAAAGTTTCGAGTGTGATCAAGTAACGAAAATATACACACTGTCAAAAGGGTGATGTTTGAACAGCCTGTTGAGAAACAACTTCATGTAACCTCTAATTGCTGGTATTGTAAACTTATCGTGTGACCATTTGGACTAACTTAATAACATACAGATGGAACGTGCAACACAAATGCCCCGAGGCACTTCATTTGCTCTCCAAATCTTGAGGATTTCCACTTTTATTATTTTTAATGTAAGTTTCTAGTCCTTGTGGCTGCAGAGGAAATTTAGTGACAAAATGGTTGCAGTGCAGCAAATCTTTTTTCACCCGAAAAGGGGACAGTTGGTGCACTCGCCAAAGCTGTGCAAAGCTGCTCAAAGTCACGGTTCCCACTTGACTATTCAGGAGCAAAGCCAGGTTCAGGAGCACGCTCAAAATGCAAACCTAATCCTTCAAGGAGAGTCTTATACTGTCTAGAACAGGCTGTACACCCAAATCCAGCTCTCCTACTAACCAGAAACCCCTCTGTCTTTTCTGGATTAAGCCTCAACTTGTTTGCCCACATAAAATCCATCACTGAGCTCAAGCACTGATTCAGGGCTTCCACTGCTTCCCTAGAACCCAGTGAAAAATGAGAGGTAGCGCTGAGTGCCATCAGCATATCGATAACACCTGAGGCTAAACCTGTGGATTACTTTTCCCAGAGGTTTCATGTAGACGTTAAAAAGCATGGGAGGTGAGATGGAACCTTGTGGGACCCCAAAAAACCAGAGCGCCGAACAGTCTGCCTGCACAACCATCTAGGAACTATTCTCCAGGTAGGAGCACAGCCACTACAAAACGGTTCCCGCCTGACCCATCTCAGCAAGGTGAGAGATACCATGGTTGGTAGTATCAAAAGCCACTGCCAAGTCAAGCAGAACCAACTGGAGGGACTGTCCAGCAGGGCTGGGGACTTGAGTTGCACGACTTGCCTTCAAGTTCGACTCAGTTTGCACCAGCGACTCGACTCAGACTCGACTAACCAAAACTCCACATTTGAGTGAGTTGAGTTGCTTTCTAGCCCTAAGATTGCCAGTCTCCCTTCCTGGCAGGACTTTTTGTGCTGCTGCTCAACTTGGCAGGTAGAAATTCTTCAGCACAAAATTAACGCAAAAGCCCTGCCAGGAAGGGAAACTGGCAATCTTGGGGCTAAGAGCAACTCACCCAAATGTCGTTTTCTCCTCCTCCTCCTCCTCCTCCTCGGCATTTCAGGACACAAAATCAAAAACAGTCAGCAAGTTCTCTAGACAGGCTGGCTGCTTTTATTTCCAATTTGGGTTTCTTCTTCTTCTTCTTCTTCTTCTTCTTCTTCTTCTTCTTATTATTATTATTATTATTATTATTATTATTATTATTATTATCTGGCAGCTTTTCAGGGCAGACTACTACCCCACACAGTCCCCACCAAGTTCTCTAGCCTAAGGCTGCCAGTGCCAACTTACTTCCATATTGAGAAAAGTTTACTTTCCTGAAATGTCTTCATTTGTAGTGTTACAGACTGACGGGGGGGGGGGGGGGGGAGGAGGGGAATTGTACCATTTCGTATTCAGAAAATTGTTTATGTGATATGCAATTTTGATAAATTTGTGTAAGAGCACAGCTTTGTGTCAATAAATCGTTTGAAGTTTGATGCAAAGGTATCCCTACATCTTGCTTCAACACAGATGGTGTTTGTCCTACTTCAACAAAGCATTTAGCAGCTCAACCATTCAGTCAGACCCATGCTGGCCTCCTTAAGCAGCCAGGAAGGGCAAGAGTTGAGAGAGCAAGTAGTTGACTGCAGCTCTCTAAGCAACCTGTTCACATCCTCAGGCAAAGCCAGTTAGGAGCTATCCAAAACAACAAGACAAACACATGCTGCAAGTTCAACATCAGGACTCATTCTCATTGTGGAATCCAAGTTGGAACAGATGTGAGCCACTTTATCGGTTAAGTGTCTTGAAAACATGTCGTCGTGGGCCACTGAAAATTCTCCACCTCCACCTTGAGGAGCGTGTTGCATCCCGCTGCTCCATTGAGTGCTCCATGTATTCAGAGGGAAAGGCAGGATATAAGTATTTAAATTAATAAAAGTAAATAAATACAAATGTTGCATGAACATTTGCATAAACAGTTTCTTCTTTGAACCACATAAGAAGAACATAAGAAGAGCCCTGCTGGATCAGGCCAAAGACCCATCTAGTCCAGCTTCCTGTATCTCACAGTGGCCCCACCAGATGCCTCCGAGAGCACACAGTCAACAAGATAACCTGTTTCCTGTTGCCACTCCCTTGCACCTGGGGTATACTCAGGTGTAATGTATACCACAGTATACATTATACCCGAGTTCTGCGGCTAGACGTCCCAAGGCCATTTTCTTGTAAAATTAGCCATGGGGGACTCCAATTTGAATCAGGGCTGTGGCTCCTCAGTGCCACGACATTGATCAAAATGGGTGGGAAAGGGAAACTGCTTTTTCAGGAAGATAATTACATGTACAGAACCCTCCTGACACAATGTGTAGTTCTGCTCTTTCTTAAAGAAAAGTTTCCCTGTTACATTCTGTGCATAGGTAGGCAGTTGGAAAGAAATCTGCACTAACCAAAGAGTTGTTATAACTGTTCTAAATCATGATGATCTTGGCCAGAATAGCCAATTTAGTTGCCATAACTTACACACACGGTGAGCTATTCATGTAAACAAAAGTCCCTGTTAGTTGATACCTTGTCATTTCTTGCCTTGTTATGCAATGAAGTTTGGCACTCTTGAGATCTCATAATTTAGGAAATTTAAACTTGTCTAGCATATGGTGGAAAATATGCAAGAGAACTGTGCCTATTTTAATGTGGAATGTATGTGGACCATGATTTATTGTCGTAGATGAGACTTCTTTCACTGATTTTGATTGTAAGCCTTGAGGAGGAGGGTACTTTTAAAATCATTGTAAAGCAACTACTGTAGTGTATTATTAGAAACATACATACATACACATATGTATGTATACGTATAAATGATATGGAATATCTAGAAATATTATCTAATGTGATGTTGTCTGGGGGAAACAGTGCCCTTCATTCTTCCTTCTACTTGAAACTCAGTGATAAATAACAGCATTTTGCAAAGAACTTGTGGGGTTCCTGTCCTCAGAGCTCTTAAGTGACGGAACCAATGGGTCAGTTTAGACATCTCATCAAACTTGATTTGTGCTGACCCTAGTTAAGCACCCACACCATGATTTGAGCTTCCATCTATAGTGCAGGCAAATCATGGTTTAGTGTTGCTTGTCTGCTTTCATTTGTGAGGTGTGGTAGAGAGGGGTGGTTTTTTTTTTTTTGGATCCTTAACAGAGAATTCTTATCACCCTCACAGCGCAATCCTATCCAACTTACACTACCGGTGTAACCAGCGGTGCAGCGAGAACGGGAGGCCCCAGAACGGAAAGGGGATTCAAATCCCCTTTCAATCCCCCTTTGGAAGGGATTTGAATCCCCATTCCGTTCTGGGACATCCCATTCTCGCTGCATTCGCTGGTTACACCGGTGGTGTAAGTTGGATAGGATTGCGCTGTCACCAATCTACAACAGCCACAGCCAGGATTCTTTGAGAGAAACCATAACAGTTAAAGTAGTATAAAGCCACTAAAATGTTGTACCCTAGATGGAGAGACGAATTGACATGGGTAAACACACCTAGAGCCGGCGTCAGTCAAGTAGATGTGTAACCCTCTGAAGTGAGTGTAGCCCTGATGAGTCATTTTGTCCTGTGGAGTTGGTGTAGCATTGCTGCCTGTGGAGATCCTGAGAGGGTGTGGGAGGAAGATTCTGCGGAAAGGGGAAGAGGTGGCAGATTTTGGAGAGCAGCGAGACTCTGAGGAGGCTGAAAGATGAAGCCATTCAGGGGCAGCAGCCTCCTGCTCTGACCCATGAACAGAACTACTTTGTGGGGCTCCATCTTTCCTTTTGCGTAAGGATCCAGCTTAACGTTGTACTGTTCTTTTCTTTTGTTCCCTTTGCTTCCTATAGCATGTGTGCTCCAAGAGCCTTTTAGGACGTGTGGGAGCTAGTAGGCTGGAGACACCACACATTCATTTGAGCCGTGGTATGATTTCCCCCATCCAACCTGCTTACGTTTAAGAAACCTAAGCTCCAAAATATCTGCCCCCACAGTCAGAGATTGTAGTGGGGAAAGTGGGGCTACATACATTTTTAGAGAAGCATTCCTTCGTTGCAGCGTGCGGAAAGGACAGCATACCAAAACCAGCTATCAGAGATAATACAGCTTAAAAAAAAAAAGCTAAAAGAAACCCTCAGACATATGGATAAGTCTGCTGAGCCAAACAATGAACAATACACTAGCAAGCGAACATTTTATAACAAAATGGAAATCTGACTTACATAAGCTCTCTTTAAAGGATAACATATGCCCAAATATAATGAGAAGAAGGGATAAAGCTCAATGACGTTAAGTACCTTTTCATAAAAGACATTCCAAAAGGTCAGAAGCCACTGATCTTATCACTCTGCCTCACCTTAGTGACCTCTAGAGGAACAATAGCAAGTATATCCATGTCAGGGCTAATCCAGCCACTCTTTCAAGTATCTGAGTGCCTTGATCAGTATGACCAATGCTGATCCCTCGCTGGCTAGCTTTGTATTCTTGCTCCCTGCTGGTTTTTGCTGGAAAATGTTATCAAGCACCATGATTTCCACAACCACTTCTGTACTAATGACATTCAGTTGTGTCTCACTAGCATGAGCCTTTTTTACTACCTACCATTCAGGGCGGAATAATGTGTAAGGATCCGGCCGGCGGCCCAGGGCCACCCGCCGAAACCTGTCCCCATTCCGGGTCGTGCTGCTGTGGCCCAGAGGTCTACTCAGGGAAGGGGATGTTCGTCCCCTTCCCCGGGTGTAAACCAGGGCAGGCCCTATCGGCCTCCTCGGATTTCCGCCAGCTAAATAGCTGGCCGATGTAGGAGGAGGCCATGTAATGGCCGAGCCGGCCCGGTGGGGACGGGGATATGACCAAAGCCATCCCGCCAGTTCACCCAATGCCCCCCCTCTCTTGCCGCCTGGACCACCAATGCGGCCAGCGCCGGAGACTCACCTTCCGCCACCGGCCACATGGCCTTGCGCTGGCCTCTCTTACTCCCGAGTCCGCGCAAATGTGCCTTACGGCATGTTTGCAACGGCTTCCAGCACCAGAGCGCTCGCTCTGGCACCGGACGTTTAGTGTGGATTTCGCTGTCAACCTGGTATCTTTACTTATGTGATCTCCCAGATCCTAGTCCAACCCACACTGGCTGCTGCCCTGTCATGTTTTGCCAATACCAATACTGCCAAAGGAATCATCAACTTGTAAGCAGGGGATGGCCTGACTGCCAGTCAGTAGACAATAACTAGATGTGCCAATCACGTGTTCAGAAGTTCTGCAAGACTCCGTTACACCAGAGTCAGCGGCCCCTCCCCCTTGCTGTTGGAGCCATTCTGGCAGCAACTGCAACACGCAGGACACTCCCCTGTCATTGCCGGAATGGCTCCAACAGCAAAGGGGAGGGCCGCTGACTCCGGTGTAACGGAGTCTTGCAGAACTACTTGCCTCCGCTCCAGTCTAGTTACACCACTGCTTGTTGGGATCAGGCCTTTGCTCACTGGTAGAGCACATCCCTGGCAAATAGAAGGAGGACAAGATGGAATCTCTAGTTCAGTCTCTGACATCTCCAGATGGGGTTGAGAAAGAGTGAGTGCTGGCCGGCCGGCGGAGACAATAGTGACTTAGACCAGTGTTTCTCAAACTGTGGGTCGGGACCCACTTGGTGGGTCGCGACCTGATTTCCGGTGGGTCCCAGGTGGTGGAAAGATCAAATAAGTACAGTAATTGCCACAAGCCCTGAGACTATTCAAAAATCAGATAGCTGCTAATTGCTTTCAAAGAGCTGAGCTCCTGCAGTTTGCAAGATAGCTGCTAATTACCCTGCAAACAGCTGAGCTCCTGCAGTTTGCAGGCTTGTGTAAATATAGGGAAATAAATGTTTGAGTGTCTCGTAAAGCTAGGTGGGTCCCAATAGAGTGTCATTTTAAAAAGTGGGTCCTGGTGCTAAAATGTTTGAGAACCACTGACTTAGACCAATGGTCTGGCTGAGTAGACCAGCCAGTAGTTTCATGTGTGAATGGAAGGGATCAAAAGGTCCTCTGCCACAAGATAGAACCACCCCTCACACACACACACACACACACACACACACACACACACACACACACACACACACACACACACACACACACACACACACACACACACACACACACACACACACACAGATCAGAGTCTCATCCAGGTCTCCTCATGCTCCAACCAAATAGTGAGAACTGAAACTAAATTTTGCAGTAATATGTGATTTTCAGTAATAAGTTTTCAGAATTCAAATATGACCTTCTCAATTTGAATGGGGCAGCAACGGGAGCAGGAAGGAGGGTGAATTGGGTCCGGGAAGGGGGCAGGTTCAACGGCAGCGGTGTCCACCAGGTCCAAACCCCCTTCCCAGACCTGATCCCCCAACCCATGTCCATGAGGACTTGCACCAGCGATTTTGCTGGCACAGGTCCAAGTAGATCCATCCAGGTCTTGGAAACGTCCCGGAGGAGACCTCTGAGACTGCCGCCACCCCTGCAGGCTGCAGCGCCTTTTGGGCACAGCTGCATCGTTGGGAGGGGAGGATAGGATTGGGCTGCTAGTCTGAGAAATACCCTTTTCAAGTTCTCCCAAGGAGCCCACAATTATATTTTGAGGTTGTACTCTCTTGTTGCCGTTTCCATTCATCTTCCTATACCTTGGGCTGTGCTTCATTTGAGTCTTTTCAGAGTTCAGCAGAGCTCATTTTCATTTTAGAAAATATCTCTTTAAATACTCATTTGAAAGAATAACTTGCACTGGACAGAAATGTCTAAAAATTAAATATTCCATATTTTTTTTTTTGGACATATTTTTTCTTGGACAAATTTTCTGGTCAGTTTTACCGGTATTCTAATTTACTGAAATCATTCAAAAAAAAAAAAGTGCCTTGTCCAGACAAAAACTAAACACATGCCCCTCAAAAATGCAGGAATTCCAAATTCTTCTACTCTTGTGAGTGGATATCTCTAATTTTAGTGCCGGCTAAAGTTCAAAATATTTCTCAAATCCCTAGAAGCATAAACCATATTCCAACTTCTGTCACTATGATTTGTGTTTAGAGAAATCTGGAAGTTGGAAACTTAGCTTCTTTTAATATTATACAATTGTGTTAAGTCATATAGCCAGCAGAGACCTGGAGGCCCATTCTGGGAGCATCCCGATCAGGGCTTAGAATGGGACACTTCTCAACCTTCAAGAAGAAAGAGTGAACTTGAAGGATAATACATACATCAGTCTAACATTAAATTAATTTACAAGTCAAGACCTTGTTCAAATAGCACTAATCCTTAGATTATAAATCCATATGATGGATATAGGCCATTGGAGGACAAATCCTCCCCCCAACACACACACACACACACACACACACACACACACACACACACACACACACACGTACCTCAACATATTTCTAAGCTTAGACACAAGAAAGGGGTACCTTAAACTCCTTGCGCAGAGACTTAAACTCCTTGCGCGTTGCCTTCGCCGCTCGGACTGGCTCCGACGGCAAGTTGCCGGGGCCACCATGGAACGGAGCGGTTACCGCTGTGCAAGACTTACCATTCTGCTCTAGCAACACCGTTGAGTGTCACCCCAGTATTTGCTCTGGTCCTGCCACCTAGTTAGTGGCCCTTTATTGACCCGAGAACCAAACTAGATGTGATGGCAACAGGTCTATTTGTCTAGCCACCTAACAGCCCAATCCTATCCTTCCCTCCCCCGCCAATGCAGCAGTGCTAAAATGGCTACCACTGTATCCTGAGGTGGGGGGGCAGTTGTGGAGGTTTCCTTTAGGTAAGGGAATAATCAAACCCGCCCCCTTCCCAGGCATGTTCTGCCCTCCCCCTGCCCCATCGCCACCTCGTTTCCCGCTGGTGTTCCTGGCAGCACACTTAGTGGCTCGCTGCTGGAGTGCCTTTTACGACTGGCACTGACTGCTTTATGACAATTGGCGCCAGTGGAAGAGGTGTGAAGAGGATGGGCAGTAAATATAGGATTGGGCCCCGTCTCCGTACGCATGTATGGAGCTGGAGTCCAGTCCTTGGAGCAAAGAGTCATGCATACAGTATGTGTTAAGATCTGGCATTGCTTTTGACTCATCTTAAGAATAGAACTTTGTACATGCCCAGTTCATACCTGAATTAAAACATACCTACTAACTGCATCGATCACTTTTCTATGATCTTCTAGAGCTTTGTTTGTAGAAACTTCTGGACATATTTGTTTTGCCAGTTTGAAGTCCAGCTGATTTGAAATAAATTCTTACGGGTTGGCTATGGAGGCTTCCCATTTGCTTATGTGCCATATTCATGTCGCTTCAGCAATTGATTACTTTTCGTGATTTGATGATCCAGGCAGACTAGTAAAATGCTTTGCGATCCAGTCACTTTTCTGAACTTAAGGTAAAGGTATCCCCTGACAATTAAGTCCAGTCATGTCTGACTCTAGGGTGTGGTGCTCATCTCCATTTCAAAGTCGAAGAGCCAGCGTTGTCCGAAGACGCCTACGTGGTCATGTGGCCGGCATGACTCTCCTTGCCGCAGCGCGTAGCATGCAGCTGGAACACGGAGCGCTGTTTACCTTCCCGCAAGCGGTACCTATTTATCTACTCGCATTGACATGCTTTGGAACTGCTAGGTTGGCAGGAGCTGGCCAAGCAACGAGCGCTCACTCCGTCGTGGGAATCGAACTGCCGACCTTTCGATCGACAGCTTATGGTTCAGCGGTTTAACCCGCTGCGCCACCCGCTGGCCTACACTTTCTGAACTTACACAGCAGGATTTTTTGGTTGACATAGAAGGACTCCCTCTGCACGTGTTCAGAAGTATGTTTTTTACTACTGCTTTGGAAGACAGATGCCAGGGCTGACCTTTTGTAAGTCCCAGCGCACATGAAGCTCTTCTCTTGAGCACCCAGGCCCTGTCACCAGTGGCGTCTCAACCTACGCAGCTGCATAAAAAAAATAATGCTTTTTTAAATATTTTTTTTGAACCCTTGAAGCAGGATACCAAAAAACACAGCAGGTGTTGAAAGTTGGATTTTGTCACATGGTAAACCTGGCACGGAATTCTTTGAATGGTTTTGTGACCACTCTCACATAAAAAAACCTTTCAGTGTTAGCCATTTGGCTCTAGCCCTCCAAAAACTATGATACCCAGTTGATTTTCTTTGCATGACTTTGTTCCTCACGGTTGCGAAATAAGACTTGGTCTTTAAAAAAAGGCCCCAATTGACCTCCCCCAAATAAAAAAGCACATTGTAAGAACTTAACACATACTTGATTTGTTCTAGAATGGCTTGTTTTTTCCAAGTTTTTGTCTTGATATATTTTTAGGAGGGCTGACTCAGGATTTCTGAGCATTTGGAACTGGCTAAATTGCACACCAGTGGAAAGGCGGCCAGTGCTTTTAAAAAGTTTTGGATTGGTTCTTCGGCTGTACACTGACATTAAAATCCTTTTTGAATCACAGCCTAAAAAGCCAACCTATTGCAGTGAACATCATGCTGCTCTTTGACTACATAATTGTAATTTGTGCATTTAGCCTGTTCTTAAACATGATGCTACTACGTGCCTAGAATATAAAGCAGCCTTATACTGAGCCTTACAATTGGTTCATTAACCCCAGTATATTCTGCTCTAACTGCCAACTTCTTCTCTGAGGTCTTATTAATAGTATTTAACAGTATTCATATACCGCTCTTATATACCAAAAGAGGGAGGTCTTTCCCACCCCTTCCACCTGAGGGAGATCCTTTTCGCTAGAGGTTCCTTGCGCCTAGCAAATCTTGGAATTTATTTGTTTGAATGTATAACGCCTTCGCATTCTGTAGGGTAGCTAATGATGGACTGAGTACACATGAAGAATCACCCTGTTAAAATTCATAGTTAAATCATCATTAAATTCCAACAGTCTAATTCGCTGGCAAGTTTGAAATCTTCAGCTAATTAACCTTCAGACTCGCACATGCAGTCAACCATTTGGACTGCTGGAAACAACCATATAGTGCCTATAGCTGCATATGATATGACGAGCCATTTTGTGCAGGTGTTTCATGTGAATGCGGTGGGCTAGCTGTGAGGCAGTCTGATGACTGTGGGTGCTACGCTTACACTCAGTTGTGTTGCTAGCTGGGTCACGTGGGGGAGGCAATGATGCATTTTGCGTCATCACCCTGCCCCCTGTGCTCCCAGGCCTCATTTGAAGGCTTCCAAGAGACAGGGCGGGTGGGAGAGCTGAAAAAATGTACCGATTTTAACACGTTTCAGCTCCGTGGCTGCAAATGCAGCCCTCTGGTTGCAAAAAAGCAGCCGCGGAACCCAAAAAGCCGTGGCTCCTCCTCATGAGGAGACCATAGTTGTCACCCGGGGGCACTGGCTCCCCCCAGCCCCATTATAGTGACGCCACTGCTTGCACTACTCTTGTTCACTTCATTTCAGTGGGGCCAGTGCAGGACAATTGCCACTAATTGTGTGCCTGTGGTCTCCACATCCCTTTATCTCCTATCCTCTGTCTCCTTAGCGTTACTGAACACCACCACCCCCATCTGTGATCCCTCTTTTAAGGCTGCGTCTGTGCAGTTCAATAACAGGCACAGATGAGAACTAATGCGGTCCAATAGTGGGCTGTTGCCTTTCCACGTAAATGTAGATGGTTCAGAAGCTCAGTACAGGCAGATCTTATTTAGACAGGAGAGTGAGTTCGGCAGTCCAATCCTGTGCAAATATGCACGGCTGGCCTAATGCTGTCGCGGCCTGGGCTCAACTCGGAAGAAGGGGACGTTCATCCCCCTCCCCCGGTGAAAGTGGGGCAGGGCCCAATGGGCCTCCTCAGATGCACGCCAGCTCTGGAGCTGGCGTGCCTCTGGGGAGGCCGTATAAAGCCAGCCTGGGTTGCGCCAGGGCCTGTGACATCGCAGCTGATATCTCCACCCCCTCCCAGCCTGGGCCAGCCAATGGCCCCCCTCCCTTGCCACCCCTGCCCACCCCCTGCCCCCGTGCCAACCTTTACAGGACTTACCTGCTGCGGCTGGCATGGGGTCAGTTCTGCAGCTTAGTAAGCGGTGCCGGCCTCCATGCTGGCACCACTTACTCTAAAGGAGCCACAATCGAGCTTTACGGCACATTTGCGACTCCTTAGGCCGGCACGGAGCCCAGCCTAACTTGCGTAAGATTGCGCTGAAAGTCATTGTCTCTCTAACAGTATGGTCTGACTGCTGGACACTTGTGGAGTCCTAAATCATTCCAGTGGAACTTGAGCAGGAAAAATCATGGCAGATTGTTTCATGTTAATTGATGGGAGGAGGAACAGTTTAGATTTCCCCTTTCAGGGACCAAAATGCCTTGGGCCATCTCCAGTGTGTGTATTAGATTGGGGTATTAATCTCATAACTGTTTTCAATTCAAATGCCACAACTCTTTATGAATATCACCATTCATAAAATAATGTTACGTTTTTCTTCAGCATCTTTCCAACATGTGTTGCATTATCTGCAGCATTCTGCAATGATCAACCTGAGGCTCAGCATGTCTAACTGTAACCTTGGCTTAGTCACTGCAGTGTGGTAACACTCTATAATTCTCCATTGTATTATCTTCTTAAGATATCATCTCTCAGTGTTGGGAACCGTTCATAGAAAAGAGATGCACTCAAACATTCTCTAATGACTTTTCTATCTGCCCCATATGTTGCTATGAGCCCCTTGAGTCGTAAACATTTGTCTGGCTTGAGAAGAAACGTTTGCTCACTGAAACAGCTCTTTGCTCTTTCCTCTTCCCCTTTCTCCCCTCCACCTTGTTCAGATGAATAAATCAGTGCACTTAATTTCAAAATTGTTCAGCTTTAATAACACCCTTCCTTAAAACAATGAAACAGGCATATCAAGAGAGAATAACATCTGGATCTCCATTTATATGTTAGGAGCCACACATGAAATGTTTTTGTTACTTTCTTTCTTTCTTTCTTTTTCTTTTTTTTGATGGCTCACTGTTAAAAAGTCAGTCCAACTTACTGTTGTTGATGTTAGCAAATGGTGTTCAAAACAGCCCCCAACAATTTTGACCCAGACTTCAGTGGTTTGGTATGAGCCTATTTAGCAATTCAAAAGTATGTAGTCTCACAGCTTGTCCTCAAATCGAAATCTACGCAAGCACAATGGATGCATGCCTCGTGGTTATTGTACGAGCTTCAATACACCATTTCTCACCTTGCACAAGTCATTCACTGGGACACCATAAGAACATAAGAGCCCTGCTGGAAGAAACTAAAGGTGCATCAGGTCTAGCATTCTGTTTCTCAAACTGACCAACCAGATCTGCTTGCGACTTCCCAGAGGCATTGGGGATGTCATCTAGAGGGACAGTTTCAAAAAGTCATTTGTAGCGCAGCTTAATGGAGCTGATGTTCCAAGACATTTATTTATTGGCAGGATTTATATCCTGCTATTCATAAAATTGCCAACGGGTGGTGCAGTGGGTTAAACCGCTGAACCATAAGCTGTCGAATCCGCGACGAGGTGAGCTCTCGTTCCAAAGCATGTTAATGCGAGTAGATAAATAGGTACCGCTTGCGGGAAGGTAAACAGCGCTCCATGTTCCAGCTGCATGCTACGCGCTGCGGCAAGGAGAGTCATGCCGGCCACATGACCACGGAGGCGTCTTCGGACAACGCTGGCTCTTCGGCTTTGAAACGGAGATGAGCACCGCTCCCTAGAGTCGGACACGACTGGACTTAATTGTCAAGGGATACCTTTACCTTTACCTATTCATAAAATTACCAAATAAAAATCCCAAAGTCCTACTGGACAAGGACAAAACCCTTCATCATCACCTTAAAGGAGTACTCTGGAATGTGACTTGGGTGAGTAACATGCTGACCAGTTTTCTCAATGCTTCAACACATGCGCTGCCAGAAGCCAGGAGATGATGAGCCACATTTTTTATCACATTTTGTCACAGTCACAAAATGGATCATCATGCTTTAAAACAAACAAACAAAAATCTTCCCAGTCCAGTCACCTTGGAATAACTTCACTTTTATTTAAACATGTATACCCTGCTTAAACTGGCTCCACAGGGTGTATTTCTTTATTGGAGGAGCTATATCTCATCCTTCCACCAACAGAATCAATAAAAACAATGACAAATTTACATTAATCAAAAATACAAACATTCATAAAATAGCAAGAACAGTTAAAAACTAAAAGAGCCAAGACCACATGTTAATGACTGCAGGAAAGCCACATAGCAAACTAATGGCCCAATACGATCTGGACGCCACACTGATGGCGCATGGACACATATCCTAAGCCCGTCATAGCAATGCCACACTGACGGTGGCACAAGAAGGGCCAAATGCCAATCCTGTCCTAGCAAAGAAACACTGGCACAGCCCTTCCCAGTAACGCCCCCAATATCCATGGAACACTGACACAGCCTGTTATCCATGGAGTGATGTTTTGTTGGCAGCATGTCATCGTCATGACATTGGCATGTCATCGACACATCATCTGTGCGATGTCCATATGTCATCGCCGTGATGTCAGCACGTCATTCGTCTGATGTCTGTGTGTCATCACCGTGATGAGATGATGCATCATCTCCATGACATTGGCATGTCATTGGTGTGATAACTGTGTGTCTTATCACTGTGATGTTTGATCTGTGTGACGTCCATGTGTCATCATCACCGTGACATCAGCTTGTCATTCGTGTGACATCCGTTTGTCATTGGTGTGAAGTCCAAGGAGCCAATCACTGCATCCAATCAGCTGCAGGCCAGAGAAATGCCACCAGGGTGAACTAAGAGCATGTTTGAGGCAGTTGTAGCATAATCCACATAGCATTTACAGTGCTATGTGGATTATGAGTTGGATCTCTGTGTATTGTTGCATTTTTTTTGTCTGGTTTCTTCATGCTTTCCACATTGTACCTGAAAGGAGGGTGAGAGATAAATGAAGAACAAAACTGATGCATTCCGTGCATTTCCTGGTCATGCATGCATCGAATATTGATTCCATACTTGGTGTAACTCGCATAACCTGAAATTTAAGTTTCAGATCTGTTTTAACAATTATTCATTCTCTTCAATAATGTGTGTGTTTAAAAGTATATAATAAATCTGACTTATCAGTCACTACCTGAGATGGTAGTGAGGTATGTACTCCTTTTGCATGTTTCAGTCTGTGGTCTACAATGTAAGTTCAGCAGACTGTTAAGTAAGCAAACAGTGCTCCGGAGAAATCTGTTGGTTAGTCTCAAGAGGGAAGGTAGATTCTAAATGGCATCTTGTGGTCTACAAAGAGCATCATATTGCAAGGAACTGCCAAAATAATTCATTCATAGCTACACTGATGTATGATTATTTGAATATTTTTCTTAGATAAGCATAGACGTTGACTATCCCATTGCCATCAAGGAATAGATTCACTTGAAAAAGGAGATCCCCTGAGATGTAGAAAATTAAGAGCCTTGATACTTGTAGGGTATAGTCAGTTTTGTGCAATAAATGTGCATTTTAAAAATATTTTCTGTGCACCATCAGATAGCCCACTCCTGCTTAGGGCCGCCGCAGCATGCAAAAGCACACTGTGCCGGATCCTAGGCAGGATCAGACCA
Organism: Plestiodon gilberti rubricaudatus; assembly: GCA_026170595.1. Lineage (NCBI taxonomy): Eukaryota > Metazoa > Chordata > Lepidosauria > Squamata > Scincidae > Plestiodon > Plestiodon gilberti. The sequence continues at coordinate 15,657,912 of JANXHW010000002.1, read as the reverse complement.
GCGAGCTGGGGCACACCTTGGGAGAAAGGGACATTCATCCCTTGGCCCCGGGGAGAGACCCAGCAGCCCCTGTGGGCCTTCTCAGATGTGGGCCAGTGCAAATCCGAGGAGCCAGTGTTAGGCTGGCCAGGCCCAGGACAGGGGATAGGAATTGGCAGAGCGTGCCACTGATACACCCTCCCCCGTCACTGGCCCACCGAGCCAATCCTGGCCCCCAGTATCCAGTGGGGGGCGGCGGAATCTGGAGGCTTTGGAAGGGAAAGAGGATTTAAACCGTAAGCCTCCCTACGCAATGGGTCTCCTTAGACCTGAGCCAGTGATTTCACTGGCGCAAGTCCGAGGAGAGAAAGGGGGTAGGGAGGCTGCTGCCAGAGGGGATGGAATCCACCCCCTCCCACAGCCTCCCTGCCTGCCCCTCGTTCTTGCCTTCTCCCCATCCCTGTTCCACCCTCCATCACCCCCTCCTGCCTCCCCCACTGGCTTACCTGCTCCAGTGGGTGGCCAGCGATCCAACAGCAACGTGCGCGGGAAGGCTCTGGCCTACCCACCGGCACTCCGGCATCGTGCTACTCTGCCTGCTGCCAGAGCCAGTGCTGGCGGAACACACTTTCAGCCAGCGGGGCAGCCCAATAGGATTGGGTTATAAGTGGCCATGTTAGAGTACTAAAAGAACTTGTTGATGTACTCTCAGAACCTCTGTCAATTGTTTTTTTGAGAAATCCTGGAAGAGAGGGGAGGGAGGTGCCACGTGACTGGAGATGGGCTAATGTTGTCCGTCCCAGTCTTCAAAGAGGAGAAAAGGAGGACCCAGGAAATTACAGACTCTTCTATCTGTCTTCAATACCAGGAAAGATCTTAGAACAAATTATAAAACAGTTGGTTTGTACGCATCATGATGTCAGTACAGTGATTACTAGAAGCCCACGTGGATTTGTCAAAAATAAATCTTGCCAGAAGAATCTCATCTCTCTTTTTTGCTTGGTTGTCTGGGTAAATGACCTGGAAGAAGGAAGGGTGACCTTGGGGGTAGTGCCTAGTAGTTAGCACACATACACCTCTTCCTGCTCCCTTCTATCCTTTTAGTGGATCAGCAGCTGAATGGTTGTTGTCCTAATTTAGAGCACGTCTTCAGGGGGCTTTTCTTGAGGCTCAGGTCTTCTCCATTGCTTCTGGGTTCTGATCCTAAAAACAAAGGGCCTCAGACCATTCTTTGCAGACCATCCTTCTTGCACCAGAACTCTGTGTACTTTTCAGATCTCCTGGCCATGAGCTACTGAGCATTTTAAAAGTCTAGACCCAGATTCAGAACTCCACATGCTACTCTAATGAACTCATGCAGATCTTAGATGAGTGGGCTTTCCTAAACTTCTGTGGGAACGACAGCTCCATACTTACAACTCATTGCGTTCATGAAGCTTCTCTTCTCTTATAAAGTGAAGGAAGAATTCTTTTGGGCAATAGTGCACTGTCTGTGTATTGGAATGAATTGCTGGATTGAGATGCACTACTGCAGTCTTGAACTCCCAGTGTAGGAAATCTGTTGCATAAAGCGGAGTTTGTTGCATTCATGTCGTTCATGAATAGTTAATAGCAAAATTGCAAATTATTCTCGCGGGACTCCTAACGTAGCCTTATGAAATAATTTCCCAATAACTTGGGAAATTGTTATTCGACTTGGTTAAAAATTTACAACTTACTTTGGAAAACAGTCTTAAAACTATGCCTTGTAGATTTATGAATTCCTTGTGTAGTCCTATTACGTGTGCCTGTGTACAATGGGTATTCATGCGTCTGTTGTGCGATTTCCGTTTTATTGCTATTTGAAATATATTTTATTAGCTATTGCTTGTGGGCACTTTTGTGATCTAGCTGACGAAAGATTCTGTCTAAAACTGGACCAGAGTGGATTCAATAAATCTAGCAACCCACCACTGGCTTGTTGTTGTTTAACTCTCGTGACCTAGCAACAGAGTCACGGCCATCTAACGAGCTCTGAATTCCTCCTGTGGCACTTCTTTCATTAGCGAAATGGAATTTATGGCTTTCTATCTAGCATGCATTCTTGTGTGAAACTGGAGGCACAAATGGAGAGTCGTGGAAGTTTAAGAATTCCAAGAGAGTCTGGACAGATGCGCGGTGATTAGTACTGGATTCTGGCTCACCTTTGTTTAGACAAATAGCTGACGGCGTGCCATCAGAAAGGCAGTCGATTTACAGGCTTGGAAAGAAACTTGGCTCACAGTCTAATTAGGACTTGGAAGATGATGTAAAGAACATTCGTATTGTCCCTCTGCATTTTGACCTTCCAAAAACTTCAGCTCCAGTCATTTAAAAAATGAAGTGGATTCATCTTTGGGAATGTTCAAATGAGATAAAAATAATTTCTTGAAGAAAGAAAGAATTGTGTCTTTTGTTGGATTGAATGTTTGGAATGTTAGAATAAATCTGGGCTTGCAGCACATAAAATAATGTTTATTTTTGTGTGTTTTTATAGCAAGTGTGTGTTTGTTCATATACACAATGTTAGTTGCAACCTGGTTTCAGTATATTAATACACACATACGTAATACACTCGTACATATGTTGTTCTGTGTTGCGAACTAGGGAAATTCCTCAGTGCCCAGCTCCAAATTCTTCAGAGTCCCAGGTGCCAGAAAGAATGTCTGGGTTCCAAAGAGTGTAAGGTGATGCAAGGACACGACTCTACTATACTGCATGTGTAGCAGGCAGGCTGGTACCACCTGGGGCCACTGTCTCCTGCCACCCTCTTTGGCAATGGCACTAGCAAAGGAGGAAGAGTTAGCCACTTTCCCCCCTGATGTTCTTTTTTAAAGGCTCAAACCTGCACAGTTTGAACAGCCAGGACTTAGCAGGCCCTACACTATGTAAATCCACCGAGAGAGTTTGGCTTTGAAGGGATTGCATTGGCGGGACAGAGTGCTAGACCTTTAGGAGAAGGAATGTGGGCAGGTGTAGCTTGTTAAACGTTAGAGCACAATCCTAGGCATGTCTGCTCAGAAGCAAGCCCCATTGTATTCAGTGGGGCTTGCTTCTCAGTAGACATGCCTAGAATTGTGCTCTAAGGTTTAACAAGCTACACCTGCCCACATTCCTTCTCCTAAAGGTCTAGCACTCTGTCCCGGTTGGAGATCTGGTAAGCCTACCCTTCAGACTCCCACCCATCTGCCTGCTCTTCCCTGAGCAGCTCTCTTCTTTCTGCCTTGTCTTGCCTCAGTTCCTCTCGGTCTCCCACCACCTTTCAAAACTGAGTACACACTGTCGCCATGCCACTCTTTGCCCCTCCTCTCCTTCCGATTGCCCTGGAAGGGGTTAGAATAAGAGAGTGGCAGTGCACACTGATTGGCTGCCACTAACAGCGCAATCCTAACCAACTTTCCAGGACCTGTGCAGCCACAATGCAGCCCCGAGGTAAGGGAACAAACGTTCCCTCGCCTTGAAGAGGTCTCTGTGACTGCCCCCGCACTGCAAAATACAGTGTGCTCCCTGTTGGCACAGCTGCATCGGTGCTGGAAAGGTGGTTAGGCTTGTGCTGTAAGAAGAGGAACAATGACTGCTCACTCACCCATTTCCTCTTGCCTGCTGAGCTATTGAATTGGGCTATTTCAACCATATTGTTGGTTAGGACTTAAGATGGGTTTACAAGTGGAAGAGACCACTGGCTTAGGCAACCAGGCTTTCTGTATGGTTGAGTTATTGTCTGCCAGTGCAGCCTGACAAGGTGGTGCAGTATTAGTTTGGTTGTTGTGTCAACAGGGATGCGTTTCTTCCCCATGACTATTTTTTGCCAGAGGACAGCATCGTGAGCGGCGCTGGGGCTGGGGGAGGGGCGTAACGGGGCAGGGGGAGGGCGGATAGGGGGCAGATCGGGCCTGGGAGGGGGGTGGGATTGGCATTTTTATCAGATGTCATATCCTATCTTCCCTCCCAGGCCTCCAGGCCTGACATGGGGCTTCTTGGTTCAGCACAGCTGAATTAGGTGGTGCTGACCCGAGTAGCCCCATAGCAGAGACTAGGGCTTTAGAAATGTCCCCTTACTCCAATGAGAACCCCCAGCCCACTCTTGGCACCCACACTGCACTGGTTCTGGATAAGATTGGGCTGCCAGTTATGGATTCCCTGGATGACCATCAACAAGTCAACGTCTTTTTGCCTTGATTCCACAGTTTAGTCTTTCCTAAGAAAACTGAAACTCTGTACCAAGGGATCTGTTTGCACTCTGAATAAATTATGCAATAAGTTATGCAGATGTGCTTTATGCTTCTGCTAGCCATAGAGAAGATCTAGGAGCTAGATAACTGAAGCTTCTCGATTTCCAAACATTTGAAGTCCTGCAAGCTCTTCTCTAGCTCCTGAAGTGTAAACTGTTATCATCCACAGAGTTGCAACCTTTTCTCTGTAGACATAAGGTCTGGAAACTTAATTTAAAAATCTGATAGTCCAGAAAAACATGGTGGAGATTATCCAAAATTATCTATGTTATGTGGGGAAGGGATTTGTTGCTGCAGACAAATGCTGAAAGCATGGAGGTGGGACCTCACGAGGAGATTCTGTGGGAGTGGAGCTTGCCAGCGGGCTCTCTCTGCCCCCCAATCATGCATGGATCAGGCACATGGGCTGTAGGCATGTGTGAATGGGCAAGCTAGCGACATTGTATATGGGTTGGTTCTGGTTTGTGTTTATATCAAGTTGAGCTGCCAATCAACTCTTCAAAAGAAAATGCTCTCTAGGTGAGGAAGTAGAGCCCAGGGCAGGTCCAATGGCCAGGTGAAGCTGAATGGGTTTTGGCAGGTCTGGGGATGGAATCCAGCACAGAAGCTCTCGATTACTCACCTGAGTTTTAAAAAGTCTGAAGGTGTGGCAAGGGAGCATCCTAGTCTCTTGCTCTTCTAACAACTGGCTCCAAAACAGAAAAGTCAGAACATTTTGTTCTGGTTAGTTGACAAGCCTAATACTACAATATATCCACAAGCTGCTGTTTTAAACTAAACTGTGTGTTGTTATTATAGGATACTGTCATCTTCCAGCACTTGCAGATGCTCCACGGGTCCGGAAACATCACTTGCACAGTGATGCAACAAATTGCATGGCTGCAAACCTGAGTTTGCCATTCCTGTGCAGCTGCCTCTCACTGAGTCAGACTTTTGGATGGCCCAGGGCTGTCTACTCTGACTGGCAGCAGTTCTCCAAGGTGTCTACTATGAGCTCCTTTTCGCTGGAAGTGCCAAGGGTTAAAACTGGGACTTCCGGCATGCAATTGCAAAGCATGGCCTCTTCCCACCCGACAGGGAACTGCACCCAATCATGTCTCCCTGAAAAACTAATATGATATAGTGTCCCAACATGCGTTCGGCACTTTCACATTTAACGTTTTTTTGGTGTACACGTAAAACATTTTGATGTACACCTAAACATGGTTGGCTGTGAAGCCATCCTGAGACACTTGCCTGTAGAGCTGCTCAGAAACACCATAAGGCCATGATGCTTCTTTTGATGTTTAAACAGATCAATAGCAACCTGTTTGCCTGTCATTATGAAACTGTGCATGTGTAATTTGGTAAGAAAATGCCTGTCAACCTTGTTCCGCTTCTCTGACTCTCGGTTTTGTCAGAAAAATACCTCTGCTAATAATCCACTTCGGCGTCAATCATTTTGATAAATTGCTTCAGGGAAATGTAATTGTCATGAAGAATGCTGGGGTCACCCAAGGCCTTGTAATTTAGAATTGCATATGTCAGATTAATTTCAAGGCAGTCACACTGTCTTTTCTGGGTGCTTGAAACATGATCTGCCCAGAGTGCCTTTTGCAATCAAGTCAAGGTTTAAGGTCTGTTGGGTTTAAAAATGGGGAGAACCCCCTTCCAAATTCAACTTGTAGGCCTCTGTTTTCAGAAGGAGTAGTGAGTTTGTGGAATTTGCCCTAGAAAGGGCAAAACTCCCCACGGGATTTAGCGGGTGCCACATTGGCACTGCTGCATCGCTGCACGGGGGGGGGGCGGGTTGGTTTGGATTGGGCCCGGTAGTCGTGCACTCTGCTCAATATTCTGCCTGTGCTCCAAACAAGGCTGGAATCTAAACCTGTGTTCCCAGAAGCCAGGGACGACACAGGAAAAACAGATTCATACTATCAAAGGTGGCGGGGAGGGGCAGGATTTAGGCGTGACTCTCAGTTGCTGTTGGAACTACCAGTAGCTCCAGTGTGACCTGCTCCCTCCTGGTCTACAGTGAACAGAACAGAATCAACCTTTATTGGCTTAAATAAAAGAACACAATACAGTAACACCACCACAACAAGAGAAGACAGAAAAACATACATACATACATACATACATACATACATACATACATACATACATACATACATACATACATACATAAGTCTTAGTTAACTGTCAAGCTTAGTCCATATTCACGGCTCCGATGCAACAGAATATATTTTAGGAAAGTTCCCACTGTCTCAACTATACCAGGATCCTCAGATGACAAGATGTTCCTTACTACAGTACAATCTGGACAACCTTCCCACTTACCCAGCAGGGGAGCTAAACGTTTCTTACGGAGAACCAGGTGGAGTTGGCAGTGTAAGATCATGTGAGTCAAAGACTCAATCACACCTGGCTCACATGAACAGCATCTCTCCTGATAGGGTATCCTATTATATCTCCCATATAACACAGCCGAAGGGAAAACATTACACCTGGCCAGAAGGTCTTCTACAGTGACTGGCAGCAGCTCTCTGGGGTTTCAAGCATCCCCCCCTCCCCATCTGGAACTGTCAGGACGGAGTCTGGGACCTTTTGTGTCCTCTGCCCCTGACCTGTTGCCCCTCCCCTGATTGCCGACTTCAAAATCTTGTATGGTTTCACCTTTGTCCTGGTAGATCCAAGTTCCTGAACAGTGTTACTGGCAATTAACACAGCTGCTTGAGTTTTTTTCCTACGAGAAAAGCCAGCATTTTTTTTTAATAACAGGAAGAAGAAAGGAAAACTGTCCCAGAGTGTGCTGTGGTGGGTGGTGGCAAGGTGTGTATGGGAGAGTGGGGGGGGGGGAACTCCTGTCGAACTTGCCAGACTAATAAAAAAAGGATAGATTATCAGTCTCAGTCACCCCAGGTCAAGAAGACAAAGATGAAAAAGAGAGATGATCATCGTGCATCTGAGGAAAGTGTTAATGGCCTAAGGCAGGCAGGCAGCCTTCCTGCTTCATACAGGGATATGCAAATGGCGTTTCTGAACATTTCCGATCATATTCGGGTCATTGCACAGCAGCAGCTTAAGTTTACTTCGTCTACAGAATATGTGAGATATTAATATGATAATGAAAAAATGTCTCCTATATATCCTGCTGTGTGTCACTAATTGAAAAAATGCATGCAGCCTTCAAGGTGCACATTTGAACCCTCTTTCCTTTGTTTTTCTTGAAGATAAAACTTCAAAGCAGCATTTACAAGGAGGTTTAATGAGGACCAGTGTTTGCAAAACAAGGCAAACTGCCCCCCAACCCCTCCAGTTTCAGACAGTGTAACTTAATTAAGAATGTGTATTTTTGTGTACGGCTAGAGTCCTGGTTTTACACAGTTTGACAATTGATTGTTGATTTGAAGAGGTCACAACATCTTGTAGTTGATTGTTTTAGAGCAGTGGTTGGTTCCCAAACATTTTAGCATTGGGACCCACTTTTTAAAATGATACCATATCGGGACCCACCTAGCTTTACAAGGCTTAAAAAAACTGATCTAGAAAGAAATATTTTTATTTATTTACAAGTAAAAAACTCAATCCATTTCTCATAATGAGGGGCCTCAAGGTTTGAGGGGCTTAGTTATGTGACCCAGCCTTCACCTGCCCCCACTTCATTGCCAGACTTGGAAAAACACACACCAGAAAATAGACAAACATTTATCTCCCTATAGTTACACAAGCTTGCAAACTGCAGAAGCTCAGCTCTTTGCAGGGCAATTAACAGTAATTAACAGCTCATTTGTCTGAGGCTTCAGACAATTATCTGATCTTTCCATCACCTGTGATTTCACTGGAGGCCCGGCAGGACCCACCAGAAAATCAGGTTGCGACCCACAGTTTGAGAAACACTATTTTAGAAGAAGCTTGAATTGCTGACACAGAGATATTGTGGAAAAGGGACTGGTATCTCAACAGTGTTTTCATACATGAGAGTTAAATTGTCTTTGAGTTCCGTTAGCTTCTGATTGCTGTTCATGTGGAAGAGATGGGGGGGTGGGATTTGTAATGCAAACGACCATCCTAACCAATTTATGTTACGAAATATGAGGCTCATTTGTGAAAACATTCTTAAGGCTCATTTTTCCAAAGAGACAGATTTCATTTTTTTAATTGTTTTGCCTGTCAGGATTGATTGTGCCAATGGCAAGCAGAGTCTATGAATCTGCCCTTGTCATCAGCAGAAATTGGCCTGGATTGAAAAAAGAAGCCAAAAATTGTTAGCTAGATGGACCCTTGATGAGCAGTGGGAAAACTGATTTGGTTTGGATGCTTAATGGAAGATTGATTTTAACAGGGCTTGATTTAAGATACTAATGAAGGGGAAGGCCCACGCAGAGCAACAAAACCCTGCTCAGCCTTTGCTTGGCAGCAGATTTTTCAAAGTTACCTGTGCATAGTAACTATCCATCAGAGGCTTCACTAGGGTTTGCATCACCCGGTGCGGAAACTCATGGTGTCACCCCCATAAACTTTATTTATTTTAATATACTGTACTGTATATTACAGTACAGGTCACCCTCAAATCAGTTACCAACAAAAAACCGGTGGCCAACCAATAACACTCACACAACTGAAGAATTTAACACCTTATTGGTTCCATTCTGTGTCATAATGACACCTCATTGGCTCTTGGAACAATCAGTCTCATTGGTCTGTTTTGAGTTAAGGAGATCCACTTTTTGTTACATAAGGAAGCTGTGTTTTCATTTTCTGGATATTTGGCCATAACATTTGATAGAATAAAGATAGTTCAAACTGGTTTGTTCCATTGCATTCTGCATGAACGTACACATTGAATGACATATAACCTGTGATGGTCTTTTCCTCCATGAATCTATCCAAACCCCTTTTAAAGTCACCTAGGCCAGGTGCCATCCCTACATCCTGTGACAAGGAATTCCACAGATGAATTGCTGGGTGAAGAAATATTTTCTTTTGTCCGTTCTAACTCTCCCTCCACTCAATTTTAGTGCATATCCCCTGGTTCTGGTGTTGTGCGAGAGAAAGAAGAACTTCACTCTATCCACTCTCTCCATCCCATGCATAATTTTATACGTCTCAATCATGTCCCCCCCCCTCAGACGCCTTTTTTCTAGACTGAAAAGCCCCAAACGCTGTAGCCTTTCCTCATAAGGGAGGTGCTCCAGCCCACGAATAATTTTGGTTGCTCTTTTCTGCACCTTTTCCAATTCAATTACTGTATATCCTTTTTGAGGTGTGGTGAGCAGAACTGGACACAATACTCCAGATGTGGCCTTACCATCGATTTGTACAAGGGCATAATGAGATTGGCCGTTTTATTCTCAATCCCTTTTTTAATGATCCCGACCATGGAATTGGCCTTCTTCACAGCCGCCGCACACTGGGTCGACACTTTCATCAACCTGTCCACCAGCACCCCAAGATCTCTCTCCTGATCCGTCACAGACAGCTCAGAACTCATTAGCATATATGTGAAGTTTTCATTTCTTGCCCCAATATGCATCACTTTACACTTACATTATTATTATTATTATTATTATTATTATTATTATTATTATTATTATTATTATTAACAGTATTTATATACCGCTTTTCAACAAAAAGTTCACAAAGCGGTTTACAGACAAAATCAAATGATTAAATGGCTCCCTGTCCCAAAAGGGCTCACAATCTAAAGATGCAGAAGAACACCAGCAAACAGCCACCAGAAAAGACACTGTGCTGTGGTGAAGGGGGGGGCAGTTACTCTCCCCCTGCTAAATATAAGAGGAGCACCTCTCTTGCCCAGTTAGCAGGGAAACATTGAAGCACATCTGCCATTTTGCTGCCCATTCTCCCAGTTTGGAGAGATCCTTCTGGAGCTCTTCACAATCCCTGCTGGTCTTCACCACCCGGAAAAGTTTGGTGTCATCCGCAAACTTGGCCACCTCGCTGCTTATCCCCAACTCCAGGTCATTTATGAACAAGTTGAAAAGCACCGGTCCCAAGACTGATCCTTGGGGCACACCACTTTTCTACCTCTTGTAGAAGCCATGCTGATTCTCCCTCAGCAAAGCCTGTTCTTCTATGTGTTTTAAGATTTTATCCTTGATGAGACTTTCCACCATCTTACCTGGAACAGATGTTAGGCTGACCGGCCTGTAGTTTCCCGGGTCCCCTCTCAGCAAGCAGGCTTGGTTAGGACTTCTCTCTTTAGTGTGCTAATTTTTTACATGAGACATTTTTTTAGATAGGGGGAAGTAGTCAAAAATGACAACCCCCTCTTGCAGTCCACATTGGTCCAATCCAGTCTACTACCACAGGTTTGTATCACAAACATTCTTTTGGCTATGTAGGACAGACGTCAGCCACTGTTTGCAAGATGCTGATTTTCAACAGGGAGCCTTTATGTTTGCCATCTGCCTGTTGCTTATGCTATCTGAATGCTTAATGTACAGCTACTAAGCAATATATATTTTTATTGTATGCTGATGGTTTTACAGTGCAATTCTGTGTGTGTTTATTTAGAAGCAAATCCCATGAGTTTAATGGGGCTCACACCCCAGTGTGTGTGTGTATAGGGTTGCAGGCTTCATTATTGTTATAAGTCACAATGAACTTTGGAGAGTGAGGATGGAGATAAATGTTTTCAATAATAATAGTAATAAATAATGACCTGAGGAGGTGGCTGTTGCTGGATCAGATACTGGCCTTTCTGAAAACATAAATGTTCTAAATGCCTAATTTACTAATTTTCTTAATTTGCTAATTGCTTCATATATAATTGCTTAATTTGCTAATTGCTTCACAAAGGTCATATCCTTTGTGAACTTTTTGTTGAAAAGCGGTATATAAATACTGTTAATAATAATATATATTTTGTTTTGTTTTGTTTGTCTTTCAGGAAAAAATGCTGTAAGGGTTATAAATTTGTTCTTGGACAATGCATCCCTGAAGGTATGTGATGAAATGGGTCCCACATTTGTCACTGCAGTGGCTCTGCTGTCCTTCCTGTGCCATTAATAGACATGTGATTAACAGCCCAGTCCTACCCTAAGCCAGGGCTTATCCAGCGTGGGGCTGGAGGTCTCCTTGAGGGAAGGGAACGATCATCCCCTTCCCCCGTGTCGAGCCCCAGCAGCCTTCGGAGATGCGTCAGCTAAATGGCTGGGTTTCAAGCCCGGGATGGGGGATAGGTGCTGAGCCTGCCCCCTCCCAGGCCTGATCCACCTTCTCCCTGCCCTGAAACACCCCCTCCCCGCCTCCCAGCGCAGAGCTCACCTACCCCGGTGGGTGGTGCTCCTTCGCCAGCAGAGGACTGTGCCAGTGCTGGCCTTCACGCCGACGGGACACGTTTGCAACAGCGCAGAGCCCAGTACTGCCGGTGGAGGCCAGCATAGGATTGGGCTATAAAACATTTACTTTGTCTGCAGTGACTGAGTATAGAACTAGCATTCAGTAGTGACTGTTATGTCCCCATTCACCGTGGCTCCATCATTTCAGACATTTACCAAGTGCATGTGGGATTGTCAACCTTCCCTTGTCAGCATATTAGACGTTTGCTGTAATGAAAGCAACCCAGCTTTAATTTGACCCAACCTGCTGGAGATCGGTGGCGGGTGGCATTGATGCACCATCAGTGGCGTGCCTGCGGTACGGGCCTCGACAGTAAGTCGCGCCCCCACCAACTACCGCGTTCACGAGCCAGAGCGAGGAGGCCCTGCCCCCTCGCCGACGGAGCCATTCCGCGCAGCGAAGCCGAACGGGCAGGAGACCCGTTCGGCTTCGCTGCGCGGAATGGCTCCGACGGCGAGGGGGCAGGGCCTCCTCGCTCCGGCTCGTGAACGCGGTAGTTGGTGGGGACATGACTTACTGTCGAGGCCCGTACCGCAGGAACGCCACTGTGCACCATCTGTCTACAGAGCTTCTCAGGAAACAATTAGCAGATTCTTGGGGTAGAAGTTATAAATGGTCATATCCTAGATTCCAGCTGCCTCAGATAATGATTTTAATGCAGAGGGGAAGGGCAGAAGCGTCGCTCCGGTAGGGGCGGGGCTGTAAGTATCGCTGCGGTCATAGTCTCTTTACCGAGCGAGGAGGAGGCAGCCCCGCCCCCTCACTGTCCGAGCCAGTCCCCTGCGGAGAAAGTAGCAGGCAAGAGACCCTGCCTGCTGCTTTCTCCGTAGGGGACTGGCTCGGACAGTGAGGGGGCGGGGCTGCCTCCTCCTCGCTCGGTAAAGCGACTGTAACCGCAGCGATACTTACAGCCCCGCCCCTACCGGAGCGACGCCTCTGGGGAAGGGAACATCTGTAGGGGAGATCAGCATGACTCTTCTTGAGGAGGTGCAGTCTGAGAGGGAGCCCTCTGCAGGCCACCCCAAAGAAGGCTGTTTGACACTTCCTTGTTCCTCTGAGACTGGTGACTTTCTTAGCTCCTTAGCTGCTTTCTCTCATCTCCAGTTGCTTAACCCTCCAATCCCTTGTGGCCTCCTGACAGAGGGTGTTGATGCAGGTTCTGAGCCAGTGCTCTGCCCCTTTAAATTCCTGCTTGACTTGCAACCAGGAGCCCACTGTGGCACTCAGTGTTTAAGAGCTCAGTTGAACTCAGACTATTATTGAAGTAAAGTCTGTTGCTCCTGGCTGTTTGCATGGGGTGCTATCCCAGCTCCGACCCTACCGACCCAACCTGAAGCTCTCTGGGCTCCTTCTAACTTGTCAGTCCCCAAGACAGTCTCTGCTAGGACTTGTTCAGAACCTGACCCTGCTTTGATAGATCAGAGCTTCTTCCTGTAGCATTGTTTCTGTTGTTTTGTTATTTCTTAAATGTTCTCCTGCCCTCTCTCAGCAACTCTGAGAGGCAGGTTAGTGTCCCAAAGGGACACTCCATGAGCAAGAATTTAAACTGGAGTCTGCACGGTCTACGTTCAATACTGTCTACCACTCTGGCTCTGGTCCCGTTTTGCCTGCACATGCTCATAAACCCTTCAAATGGACAGTGTATCCCACCAAAAAGCCATCAACACTTATTTCCTCACTGCACCTCTCCCCCCTCCCTCTGCCAAGGGTTCAATCCTGTTTAGAAAGGAAATTGCCATTTCAGAAGGCAGTGTTTGAAACGAATCAAGTGTGCATGTTTTGAAATCTATGGAAATGCTGCATTGTTGCTTCCGCACTTTCTTATTACGTATTGTACAGACGTGCTCAGGCTGCAGCTCATCATTTATTAAAGCTTTACACTCACCCTGTCTTATTTGGACAGTCGTACTTTATGAGCCATGTGCTCTCTATTTTGGCAGCCGAAGGTTGATCTTGTACCATTATGAGCGTTATCGTGCCAAGACAGATGCATGTGCTTAACTTGACACACTGATGCTGTGAACCAAAGCCCACTGAAGTCAACGAAAGGGCTCACCTTGATTTTATCAGGTTGATTTATCGTCAGCAGATGTGCTGGTTTAGTGGCTCAGTCTTAGAAATCTTGGCAGCCAAGACACCCGCCTGATAATGCATTGGGGCAAGACCAAGATACGGACACAAATGTTAGCAGGTGAGCAAACTCAGTCAGTGACTTCACCTATCTTGGCTCTGTTGTCAACACTTCTGGCAGTGCTGAAAATACACATGGGAACATCCGCACTGCAAAGCTGATCCCAGAAATGGGACAGGAAGTAGTTTTACTGTGAGAAATCCATTGGCTGGCTGTCCTGGGGCAGTAGTCAAGCCCTCTGCTTATCAGAAGTCCTGGGATATGGGAAAACTGGGTGCAAGAGGTGTCCCCAGAAAGAGTCTCAGCAGAGCCATGTCTGGCAGAGGAGCCCTGAGAGCCAGCAATGCCTTCACCTGCATGGCCGGAGGAGGTGGTCCTGTTCTCTCCGAGGGGGGGGGGAATCATCATCAGAACCCTCTGCAATGCAGGAGGACACCTCCCTCCTAACCCTCTACCTCCAAGCCTGAGGAATAGGACAACACCCCTTTAAGCACCAACAGGTTCCTCAGAAAGGGAAGAGCAGGAAATGCCAATCTGACAACAGGGCAGCTTAAACCTTCCGTTGACTCCAGGTCATCTCTGGAACAACGTGCTAGTTTTGCTGGTCATGGGTGCCCTGTATCCACCTCCACAGCGAGCTGCCTGGGGTCTTCCTCACCTACCAGGTGTATTCTTTGCAGGCCCCAGCCAGGAACAGGATCAGAGCAGGCTTCCTTTGCATTTTGCACACTCAGCACAATTGCAGCCAGCTTAAAAACCAAGGGGCTTTGGTTGTATGTTGTTGTTCAGTCGTTAAGTCGTGTCCGACCCTTCGTGATCCCATGAACCACATCCCGCCAGGCCTTCCTGTCCTCCACTATCTTCCTGAAGTTGTATACCTGAAAGTTAATGTTTACATTGGTGCGTACATAACAATGTATATGCTAGTGCTGTGGTTTGCAAGAGACAGTGTACATTATTTTAAAAAAGCATATAGTGCCATCAGTGTGCAGGGTGATTTACACAGAGTAAAATGACAGGTTCCAGCCCCAACAGGCTTACAATCTAGGTATTTACATAAGGGAGACAAAAGAGGGGGGATGGAAATGTCATGGAAGCAGGGGTAAACTGGAAGCATGACCGTTTCAGTTGTTTGTACTTCACTTTTGTGAGAGACAAATATCATGTTTGACGTCGTCTTTAATGATGGATAGATGAAGCTATAATGCTTCTCAAGCTCAGCCAGTGAATCTTATTTTGGTCTTGTCCAGTGAAACAAGGATAGAAAATCTCATTCCTTCAGGAAAGCCCCCAAAACGCAATGTCTGACGACTAGCATCAGTAAAACCTGTTGTTCCTGGAGAAGTCTAGCGGCCGTGGATAGCAACGGCCCTCTGGCATTGTCTCCTCGCCTGCCCAGTAATGTAACAAACACTGCAATCCTTTGCACACTTTCCTGGGAGCAAGCCCCATTGAACAAAATAAGACGAGAAGACATGCATAGGATTGTGCCCAAAATGCATGCTGTGACATCACCATGCATAGGATTGTGCCCAAAATGCATGCTGTGACATCACCATGCATCCTGGCTCCCTTGTTGCCCCTATAAGCAGCATTGGAATGAGGGCAGGGGTACTCACAGCACAATGACAGCACACTAGTCCCTGTGTTTTACTGCACGTTGTTTGGACGAAGGAAAATGGAGGAGATACAGGACCATTGCGTTTAGTCCCTATAGGATGCTTTTTGTCATTCTGGATAGCATTGTGAAGGTGCAGAATGTATTTACTGATCTGTGCAGCATCTCAACCACATTTTATTTATTTAAAAGACTTGTATCCTGTCTCGTCTCTTCCCCCCCCCCTCAGGGCTCCTGGGTCAGCTTACAATCATAAATTAACATGCAATGCAATAAAAACAAATCACAATAAAGCAGCAATCAGTACTGTGGTGATTGACACTCCCCTCATAATTGCCTATGAGGAACTTAGTATATTTACTTTAACCGACAACTTTTTCAAAGAATTTTCTACAGAAGTATCACAAAGGTGATGCAATTGAAAAAATATATTTTTCAACGTGTGATATATTTAACTTCATATTTTCAGAGGTGTCTGGTTCTTTCCCTTTATATGCGAAGTTTGTTGTCAAACATAGAAATGCAAAGCAAAATATTTAAAAATCTTCCTTTCCATTATTAATTATTGTCTTAGGCTATAACTGCATTAGAGTGCAATCCTGAGGAATGCGCTGGCGACAGAACGAGCGTTCTGTTTCCAGAAGCAGTCGCGAACGTGGCATAAGCACGTTCGCGACTACTCTGGAGCAAGGGAGGCCGACCTCCCTTGATCCGTTGCCGGAATGCCCGAGCGGCCGCCGGAGAAGGTAGGTAAGGATCCAGCAGGCGCGGGGGCATTTCGGTGGGCGAGGGAGGGGGCCATTGGTGTAGCTGGCCGGGGAGGGAAAGGGGGATGGTGTCGGCCATATCCCCGTCTCCACCGGGCCAACTAGGCCATTATACGGCCTCCTCTACTTCCGTCAGCTATTTAGCTGGTGGAAATCCGAGGAGACCGATAGGGCCGGCCACGGTTTACACTCGGGGAAGGGGATGAGCTTCCCCTTCCACAAGTAGACCTCTGGCCCGCCGGTCGACGGGCAGCCCGGGCTCAGGATCCAGTGGGCGGCTATGGGCCACCGGCCGGATCCTTACACAGGATTGCGCTGTTAGTAATCTAAGGATAAATAGCAAATTAATTTTCCATGACTTTAACACTCTTTTACAGCTGCTAATATTTTAAGCACATTTTTTTTTCTCTTTAGATTATGATGTCTGTGCAGATGCTCCTTGTGAACAACAGTGCACAGACAACTTCGGGCGGGTCTTGTGTACATGCTACCCTGGTTTCCGCTATGACCGTGAAAGACACAGAAACAGAGAGAAACCCTATTGTTTAGGTGGGTAAGAAGGATTGCAGCTGAAGAAAAACTGACTAACAACATTCCTGTTTGCAGTTTGGCATTTCTTGGAATTTTGTACCATACAAATGTGTTATAGAAATGTATGTGTTTAAGGGGTAAAATGCAGCTTTCTGGAATAATATGGAAGTTCAGTCTGAACTGTTCAGATTTAGTGCAAAATTTGCAACAGAAGATTGGGAAAATCTGAACGCTTTTTAGAAATTTTGAGCTTGAATTTTGAATGCTTCTAATGTGGGACATTTCCAAGACTTCAATATTAAGTGACATTTAAGATCAACTTCTTTTTAAAATAATAATAATAATAATAATAATAATAATAATAATAATAATAATAATAATAATAATAATATTTTATGGTATTTTGTCTGGAAAAATAATAGAAACCAAACAAAAGGAAAACATACATACAAAGAATACCAGAAAACATAATTCACATATCAAAGTTAACTGAACATTGCCATCAAATAGCTCACAGAATTAAGAACCATACAAAAATCAGGCAGAAACAAAATCCTTCTAAAAAGATCTTTATTAATTTGAGATACACTGTATCAAATAACTGTTGTTGAAGTAAGAAATAAATATAAACTGTTGATGAATAAACAAGTCCGACTGCATTTATCCACCGGGCGCACAGATTAGCTCAGTTAATTTGTCCATTCAGAGCTAAATCCCACACTCCTGAAGCAGGGGCATTGCTACTGAGGGCTGGTGTGCTGTGATTGGCTGCCAAATGTAGTCTCTATCCTATGGTCCATCGTAGGAAAGTGATCAGGGCAGGGGGTGCCAGGAGGTGCAATTTTCTGCAGGTTTTCCCTTCCCCCATCGTTGCTTATGTGGTTAGTCCTACCTATGTTGGCTCTGTCATTGGCATAGCGTTTTTCTCCTCGTCCCTCCGACATCACTCCCCAATCTCCTCCCTGTTTTAGCCACTAGCGGAGTTGTGGTGGCAGCCAAGTGATATCCAAGCTACATTGTGCCAGTGTCTATGGTGCATGTTTGGCGAGCAGGCTTCTACACTGATGGGGCTGTCAATGCACCAGTGTATGTGGAGATACAGTGGCGTAACCAGAAGCGTCGCTCCGGTAGGGGCGGGGCTGTAAGTATCGCTGCGGTCATAGTCTCTTTACCGAGCGAGGAGGAGGCAGCCCCGCCCCCTCACTGTCCGAGCCAGTCCCCTACGGAGAAACCGGCAGGGAAGAGACCCTGCCTGCTGCTTTCTCCGTAGGGGACTGGCTCGGACAGTGAGGGGGCGGGGCTGCCTCCTCCTCGCTCGGTAAAGAGACTATGACCGCAGTGATACTTACAGCCCCGCCCCTACTGGAGCGACGCCTCTGGGCGTAACTCAAGGATACCATTGGGCCTTAAGATTCTCATCAAAAATCCCAAGCAAGGGTCACTTGGGGCTGGGATTCATAATGTCTAATTTACTGTTTTTCATATATATCTGAGTCCAGAATCTTTTTTGCATATCTCAATTCCAGCACAATTTGTTCAGACAGATAGTTTTCTCTTCCAGTTTAAAAGAGACCAGTTTAATAAGAGCAATTGCTTCTGGAATTTCCTGTTCTCCAAATGTTCCAGCATTATAGTTTGTGGTTTTGAGAGATCTATATGCAGAATTGTGTGAACATTTTCCATTTGTCCCCCAAAGCAATCATGGAGCAGCATTAACATTACTGGCCAGTGCTACTGGATACATGCTTAATAGCAAATCTCTAGTCCCAAAGAAAAACCATGCACATTATTACTTCCACTGCAGAAGCACATGAGTAGCAATTTGGAAGAGCTACAATCACACACACGCTACCTTCTTTGAATATAAGAGCCATTGAAATCAATGGGACTTACTCCTCTGTATAAACTTGCTCAAGAGTAGGGCACCAGAATATAAACTTGCTGGAGTGGGAAGTGGTCTTTGAGATGTTTGTTGGTCTCTTTTCTAATTTTTCCATGGGTTCTATTCTATTCTACAAATAGGAGAATAGATCTGTGGTTGTTGACAAATACAACTGACCATTATTATTATTGGATGCTTGCAGCCCCATCCTCTGGAGCTAACCTGCTGTTGGAATGAGCATCCCACTAGTGGAGACTGCCTTACAGCAGCATGGAAAGCCACACACTGCCAGAGCGCTGGCGGGGAGGCCAGAGTGGCCCCATGCACAGTAACGAATCCACTAACCCAAGGCAGCTGACGGGAGAAGTGGAACGGTGGGGGGCAGGACAGAACGGGGGCAAGATGTGGGCGGAATGGGTCCAGGAAGGGGGTGGGTTTGGCAGCAGCAGTGTCTGCCAAATCCAACCCCCCCTTCCCAGACCCAAACCCCCAAATTGGGTCCACGCTGAATTGCGGCAGCAATTTTGCTGGCGCAAGTTCGAATAGAACCGTCTGGGCCTCATAAGCTTACCCCCCAGAGAAGACCTCCAGGACTGCCCCCCACCCTGCAGGATGCAGCACAAGCCTTTTTGGTGGGGCTGCATTGATGGGGGAAAGGATAGGATTGGGGTGTTGTTCTGCCTTTTCTCCAAGAGCTCAGTACAGCATACATAGTCCTCCCCTTCTCACCCACGACAATATCTTCACAACAACCCTCTAAGGTAGTTTAGACTGACAGTGAGTAGCACAGAATCCTTTCAACCCCTGGACATTCCCTCTGCTCCCCTTCCCCTCCATCTCCATATCAAGCAATGTTATTTGTATTGAAGGATGCCCTTGAATTAGTCTTGTAAAGAAAACATGTATTTCTGATCATTTCTTTTGGGGTTTTTTCTTCCTTGATGCAACATGCATCCCCATTCAGATATCGATGAGTGTGCCACAAGCAGTGAGCCTCTTTGCCCCCATATCTGCATCAATTCCATTGGCAGCTATCGATGCGAGTGTCATGAAGGCTACATACGTGAAGATGATGGGAGGACATGCACCAAAGGAGACAAAGGTATTACACTGGAGTTCCTTAAATTATACTGCCCCCCCCCGCCCCATGATCTGACTTGGTCACAGAAGCTGTTTAAATACTGTGTAAGGTATCAGACCTAGAGAGGATTGCTAAAGTAATAAGAGAGTATAAAGGGAGTATAAAGTTCACTTTGAGAAAGGGCATGTTGCTACCCCCTTAGGGTGAGTGGCGATGGCAGCGGCAGCGATCCCAGAATTGCGCTGCTGCCAGGGACAAAAGGGTTTCTTTGTAACTTCCCAGGGGGCGCGCTGCCCTCCGGAGGGTGTGGGTGGCCTGTGGACCCTTCTGTGGGCTTCCCTGTGCTTCGGAACAGCCCCCTGAAGCAATTGAGGCCCACTTCCAGTTTCCGTCGGAAGCACATCTGAGTAAGGCCGGCCAGGTCCGGGTAAGGGCGTTGTATAAACAGAATGCGCTGCCGATGTCCCCATCCCCGTCCCTGGTCTGGCCAGCCAAACACGCCCTCACCCGCCACCCCGGCCCGCCCACCCTCCCACAGCCTGGTGCAGGTGGCGGAGTGAGCGGCGCCGACCTCCGCGCCGGCGCTGCTTACTCCGCGGGTGCCAAAAAGTGCTTTACAGCACATTTACAACATCCAACGCCAGTGGAGCAGCAGCTCCACTGACGTAAGGCTACGCTGGATTGGGCTGTTTATACTCTGTTACGCTCTCTGGTGTTTTGCCATTTATGCCCTTGAGTTTGTTTTAACTGCTGATATTCTTTATGTGATACTTTCATAAAGTGCTTTCTGAGTGTTAAAATGCTTCATATGTATTATCTCATTTTCCTTACAACCCTAAGATATGTATACTGTATATATATTATTATTCTTAGATAATAATAATAATACAACCCTAAGATATGTATACTGTATATATATATACTATTATTTTGTATATTATATATACAAAAATACTGTATATATATTATTATTCTTACTTGCTAATGTAAGTTAATGGCAGAGGCGAGACTTGAACTGGAGAAGTCTTGATTCATAGCTTCGCCACTACGCTACACCAGCTATGTTTTTGTGCTGACCTGTTTTGATATTGTTGTGAGTTGCCTTGAGTCCCTAAAGGGAGAAAAGTGGGATAGAATTATGATTGTAGTAGTAGTAGTAGTAGTAGTAGTAGTAGTAGTAGTAGTAGTAGTAGTAGTAGTAGTAGTAGTAATGTGGACTGATGAAATTCACAACAGAGGTGGGCTCTGAATATAAATCTTAAGCACAACACGTCTGTGCATGAATTCAATCATGAGAATACAGGAGTCACCTTTGATCTGGAATCATAATGTATGAATTGTTTCTAGCTAGAATTCCAGTGCCATGTAGAATAACAAGATTTGTTGCCTCTGGCTCTTACGCCTGCTGCTTTGAGACGTTCTACAGCGGAGTGACATCTTGTGGCAGGTATAAGTATCTGCAGTCCCATTGCAAACCTATATAACCCATCAATAACCTACAAAGAACAGCTGACTCATAATTGCAGTGGATTTTAGGACATTGAGGCACATCTTCTGATAAATGTCTGCTTGTAGAGAATGTTAACAACATGCAAATTAAAAACAACAACTTTGCATCCTGCCCTATTTCCAAAAACAACACACGCTACAGAGAAAATTAATCAGCCTGTGTTTATTCCCCAGCACCAAAGGAATGAAGGCTGTCTGTCTCCCTTAGCCTTGATCTGCAGGTCTGAGCATTTTGAGGACACCAACGCAGAACAGCGTCTGTGTCTTGAGGGATCATCTTGCCTCTTACAGAGAGACAGCACAGCAAAGCCACGTAGCCGAACAAAGACCAATTTTAGATAATACAAGACAGATGATAAACTAAGTAATCCCCACAAGAAAAGGAATGCCTGAAAACCACGTTCTGGCAACAATACCCAGCATGTGAGGCAAGATCTTCAAGCATGTGCCAAACCTGACATATTGCCTCCACTAAACAGTGTTGCCTTATCAGTTGTACTGTTGTGACCCTTAGCTTCCTGGGTAAAAGGGAAACAATGTCAGACAAGACAGGGTCAAGCATGTTATTATTATTATTATTATTATTATTATTATTATTATTATTATTAAGCACCAATCCATATTATTATTATTATTATTATAAATCAATGATAGCCAATACACAAGGAGCTTAGACTGCCCCCAGTCTGCTGCATGGGAACAAGGAAAAATAGCTCATAAAAACTGGTTTGTGACATCATTTGTTGAAATCACAGAGAAATAATTGCAGCTATCACAAGAGAAATACATTATGAGAACCCCACTTGACTCTTTGGCAGTTGGCAGATAATGGAGAGGGCAAGGCTGTTAACCTCACACACCTCCATAGGATCTGGTACTGAAATTAAGCCCTCTGAGAATCTCAGCATTTGTTTTTGTAAAAAAAAAAAAAAGCTTGGTTCTTGTATTTGTCATGGTGGTAGAAATGTCAGCAGTACCATTGAAGGATCAACAACCAGACTCTGTTTTTATCTAGAAAAGGATTTGAAAAGGGGAGACTAAGGCCTCAATCCTATGCGTGCTAACTTGTGAATAAACCCTGCTGAACTTACTGCATAGGGTTGAGCTGTAAGCTGCATCCTCTGGCCAATCATTGGCCTAAAATTGACATAAGGGGCTAATTATACCACATATTAAGCAGAAAGAGACTACAGTACATGTATAGCTAGGTTGTGTATTTTCTGTCATTACGTAATTGCACACTGTGCAAAGCACAAAAATTGGTACTGGAGCCAGACTTCGGCATCGATAGAATCTCAGCTTTCATCCTTGAAATAGAATGTGTCTGTCCCTTAAAGGTACAAAGACAAGTTTGGGAATGTACAACCTGTTTGGGGTTGTGGGGGAGAGACTGGAGGCTGAGCAAGAGTCAGGGGGTGAGACTTCACTGGCCTGCTCTGCTTTCTTGGTCACTAAACAGGGCAGAACGCAAATGTTGCTGTCTTGAGATAAAATATGTATGCAATTGGTGCAGCATTTTAAGGTTTCGTGCAGACTAAACACAGCCCTGTTGTAGGCTGATGGACAAGGTCATTCAGTCTTTGTAGTATAAGCTCTCGTGGCCATTTCACCAGACAGAAAGGCCTAGGGTGTTGAGGCCCTTTTCACAACTGAAAAAGGCCGCTAATACCAAGGGCCCCTCTTCATCTGATTGACCCCATCCAAGTTTCCAAAAGGACTGGTCCGGAGTCAGACAGGCTTTCATCCCAGCACCCAGCTCTGGCCAAAAGAGGAGAGCTCAGCTAGCACAGCAAGGACGTTTCTTAACCACAGTAAGCCCATGTAAATCAGGAAATCCTCTCTGACCTTGATCAAGGTTTCTGGGTAACCGAACCGTGCAACGTGGAGACTCTTTTCCTGATCTCCAGTCCCTTTTTGGCCCCATTTACTTCACCTTGCCCTGCACTCAACTTGACTGTGAGCCCAATCCTATTGGGCTGTAATGCGGGTGGAACGAGCGTTCTGCGAGCTTCTAACAGCCTTACAACAGCAGTCATAAAACCCCTTCTGGCAGCGTGTGGAGTCGCACACTACCACAGCACTGGCAGGAGGCCAGAGCACTCCCCTGTGTGCCAGAAGATTGTTGTGGATCTGCCGACACAGGTAAAGTGATGGGGGAGGCAAAACGGGGTGGGGGGAGGCAAAACGGGGCTGTGACAGGGGTGGGGGGGAGGGTAGATCAGCTCTGGGAAGGGGGTGGGTTTGGCAGCAGCGGCTGCCGCCAAATCCTAGCCCTCTTCCCAGACTCGATCTCACAGTCTGGGTCCATGCAGACCTGCGCCAGCAATTTCGCAAGCACAGGTCCAAGTAGACCTCTCTGTGCTTGTGCTGTGGAGGCTTACCCCCGGGCAAGGGAACAAATGTTCCCTTACTCAGAGGAGACCTCTGCGACTGCCCCCTCCCGCACATAATGCAGTGCAAGCCATTTTGGGGGGGGGGAGGATAGGATTGGGCTGTAAGATTGGCCAGTCACTGGACTAACATGAGAAAGTAAAAAATAAAAAGAACAAGTGACTTACTTTTCCTTACTTTGGCTTATTTTTCTGAAGTGTGGAATGTTCAAGGTTATTCCCCACATTCTAAGGACTCCAGTCCAGTACTGCATTGCTCGACATCACAGAGTTCTTTTTTTGTGATTGTGGCTCTGAACCTTTGCCCCGGCTCTCTGCTCTTGGAGTCCCATTGCACAGCAACATAATCATTGATGATAAAGGCCGCTTTTGTGCAAATTGTGAGCAAAAGGTCACATTGCATGGGATATCTGCACAATTTACAGTGTATGAAAATTGGCCCTTTGAGGAGGATTATAAATCACTTTGGGTCCGTACAGTAAAGACTCAGATAAAAGCAGAGAGGTAAACACTTTTTTCTCTGGAGATATAAAAGGAGTTTTACAAAAGGCATTAAGACCTGCTAACTAGAAACAGCTGCTGTTAAGACTGTGTGTGCTGCAATCTTGCTGTGGATTTGTCCAGCCTTTCATGGTGATTCACAACTGAAAAAGGCCGTTAATACCAAGGGCACCTCTTCATCTCACGAAATGGCCAGGAAGGAAGACTTCAAAGTCTTGCCCAGGCACAGCTTTCTTTGGCAATTATTTTCCCTGCTCTGTTTTCTTCCCTCTTAAAAATATATATATTTGAAATTACGTGCTTTTTTAAAAAACAACAACAGGGTTTTCTGAGAAGGCGGATAATGTGGTGAAACCTGGGTCGTGCTGCGCCTCTTGCAAAGAATTCTATCAGATCAAACAGACGGTGCTGCAACTGAAGCAAAAGGTACAAGAGTTTTTTTTTTCTTTTACTCACAAGTTTTGCCACAACCACATATTTAAATAACATATGTTCTGTAATATGGATAGATAAAAATGTACACAGGACTATGAATGCAGTTTGGCAGTGGGATTAATTACCAAGGGAGGTTGTGGAATCTCTTTCCTCGAGGCTTTAAAAAAAAAAAAAGCTACAGGATCGGTTGGAAATGCTTTCACATAGGATCAGTCACTCATGCCCTGTCACTTACAGATTATGGTCTGTAAGTGATGAGGGGCTGTCTTTGAAGACAGTTAAGACATTTCCATTTGTCCAGAGTGTGGCTGTTAGGATGCTAACTGGAACTGGCAGGTTGGAACATAAAATGTTGATACTGTACCATCTGCACTGGTTACCAGTTCATGTCTGTGCTGCTCAGTTCAAAGGGTATAGGATTTTTTTAAACTTTTAAAGCCCTGAACAGTTTGGGATGAGACTATCCCAAGAATCACTTTCACCCATACTAAGTTGCCAGACCTTTTGAGATCCTCTGCTGCATGATCTTGCGGACTCTGTGTGTGTCTGTCAGACACCGTCAGAGGTATGTCAGGTAGTCATGATGGCAGGACAGACACACACAGCCTTCTCAGTGGTGGTGCTGAAGCACTGGGGTGCCCTTGCCAGGGGGGGTCTACTCACAGCGCAATCCTGTGTAACCTTGCATCTGCTGTTACACCGGAGCAAGGTTACACAGGATTGTGCTGTCAATCTCATTGCTACACACGTTTTGGTGCACAGTTAAGTCTCATATTCTCCAGCAGCTATTTTCAGGCTCTGCTTTTTGAAAAGGACTTTAATTGCTGCTATTTAGATACTATTTTCAATGATTTATTGTAATTTTAGTGTTATTGTAATCTTATCATTTTGGAAGTGTATATGTTGTTTTAAACTTTGCTCTATTATTTGTTTGCTGTCTGGAATAGATCTCTATAGAAAGGTGGAATTCAAAAAATCTGTAAATAAATAAATATAGGAGAATTCAGTTTTAGAGCAGGGTGAGATCTAAAACTAGGTGATCCATTGGGAATAAATACACATAAATAAGATTTTCTGCGATGTCTACATTTGTGGAAAGATGTCGTATGTGCTTGAATGTTAATGTTTTTGCATGTTAATGTTTTTTGCATGTGCTTGAATGTTAATGTTTTTGGTGTAGGAGAGACTATACCCATAAAGGTATAGTCTGGATGCTATGTTTTCTTTATGGTAGTCATCTTTAGATTCTTCATGGACAAATGCTCAGTGGCATGACAGATATACAGTTCTAAAGTTGGCTTCATGCAACCATTATTTCTGTCAACTTGACTTTTTTTTTAAATCCTCCATGGAGAACATCTGTAGAGGATGTGGTCTATGTTTACATGGAATTGTTCAGAAAACCCAGTTTTGTGTGGATCTTACCATTTATTTTGGATGATAGGAAAGAAAGAGTTTTGTGGATTCATTTGCAGTTCTTTCTTGCTTAGGACAAGGCTATCAGGCTTCCAAATGAAGCATGAACAAGGGAACAGTGTTGTATTTATCTCACGCAGGAGAGACTCATGCTTGGCAATATCACCAGGAATCTCTTAGTGCGATGACATGATGATGGTTTATGGCACTGTTCTTCAAATTGTGCTCTGAGATCAATAGATTTCCTTGGAAGATTATTAGGGATTCCTCCATGAGAAGATCAGCAATAGCAGTCGGGTTTCACAGACAGCTTACCCACGCTGCCAAACTTCCCCTGCAACATGCAGCCTCATTAAGGTGATGGATGTGTTCTGGTTAAACTCTTAGCTTACACAGGGTAACAGCGAAGCCCAGCAAGCCTGGGGAGTACCCCAAACGAACTGAGCATGAGCCCTTAAACATGTCCTCTGCAACGTGCAGAGCTTCTGTGAAGAAGATGCAGGGGTTCCTTGGCAGGAAATGGGTTCCTTGGAGGTAGAAACCTTTGAAAACGATTGGTTGATTCCTTCTTCCCCACCATCCCTTGATAGAGTTGCAAAACTCGTCTGGGACCGCTTGCCAAAAGAAATAAATAACAGGCAATCCAGTCATGCAATGCAATCCCATGTGTGGAAAAATTCCCTGGGCACATGTGCTTACTCAGATAAGTATGTCTTTAATTAGAAATAAGTGTCACACTGCATCCAAGCAATCAGTCTCCAAATCAACTCAGCAGCAGTTTCTCTACAGAACCTCTTCAAAATTGCAACACGCAATGCAGGTCACAGTGAGAGCTAGCTCTCATCTTGTGACAGTTGTCCACTTTGAATGCATTCCACGTAAATATTTTAAGCCCTGATGGGGAGAATTAGTATGTGAGAGTAGACTGGAACAAAATCATTTTGGACAGTGATTCCAAGCCGGGCAGACCAATCCTATGTTCCGCCAGAGCTGGCTGATAAAAGGCAGCCGTAAAGCGCTCTCCAGCAGCATGCTGAGTAGTGCGCTGCCCGAGCTCCGGTGGGAAGGCCAGAGCCTTCCTCCACATGTCACCGGACCACTGGCCACCCGCCGGAACAGGTAAGCCAGTGGGGGAGACAGGACGGGGTGGGGAGGGCTGAACGAGGTGGGGGAGGGTGGAACAGAGAGGCAACGAGGGTGGGAGATGGACAGAATGGGGAGGCAACAGGGTGGGGATGGGTAGATCGGGTCCGGGAACGAGGCGGGTTCGGCAACAGTGGCGCCCACCGAATCCCGACCCTCTTCCTGGGTCCAATCCACTTGCACAGATCCACTGGGGCTTGATCGCATTTACAGCCATGAGGGAAAGCAGGCTCGCTGGCCGTTTCTCCGGATCCTAGAGAGGACTCTGGAGGACCAACCACACCAGCGAGATTGCATGTGCGTCCCAGAGAGGCACCTACTCTCTTCCTGCTCGCCCTCATTGCTGTAAATGCGATCGAGCCGAACGACGATACAAGTTAAGTACAGTCAATTTCGCCCCTGCGCCTGGCCGATAATGCCCTCCCCCTGGGCCTGGGGGGGTTTGCAAACGAAGCAGCTGCTGCCCTGGGGGGCGCTGCTGGGGGCGGCGAAAAAATTGGGGAAAAAGTTTTTAAAATGTAAAAAAACGGACTTTTGGCGCGGGGGGGGGGGGGCGCGCGCGCAAAATGCTTCCTGCTCCAGGCGCCATCAGCTCCTGTTAAGCCTCTGTCGGTAGAGATCCCCGTGGCACTGGGTGCCCTTGCTGTAGGGAAGGGAAAAGGGCTCTGAGTGGCAACGTAATAAGACCTCCCTGAATATAAGACCTCCTGCATTTTTGGGAGGCAAAATTAATTTAAGACCCTGTCTTATTTTCAGGGAAACGCGGTAGTTCCCTTCTTTAGTCCACACAACAACTGTGTGAGGTAGGTGGGGCTGAGGTAGAGTGACTGGTCCAAGGTCACCCAGGAAGCTTCATTGCTGAGCAGGGATTAGAACCTGGATCTTCCAGGTCCAAGTCCAACTCCCAAACCACTACACCATCCTGGCTCTCTGCCTAGGAGGTGATACTGAACATCAGAAGCACAAGTCTTGATTCTGAAGTTCACAAGAGGCAAAGTTTTCTTTTCAGGAGAAAATGTGAGCATGCAGGAGGTATAGGTGGGTTAGCACACACTTTGCATACCTTTCAGTACCAGACTAGCAGCGCAATCCTGCGCAAGTTGCAGCAGCTGGTATTTTGTGTAGGATGCGGCCCGCACCAGCGCGGCCCAGGCTTACCTTCATCCCCTTCCCTCAGTGTAAGCGGCACAGGCCCCAATGGGCCTCCTCGGATGCGCGCCAGCTATTTAGTATACGTTAGGCAGGATCTAGTTGGCATCTGTTGCTCTGGCATCTGTTGAGATGGCCTTGATTGAGGTGCCTGTGCTGTCTGACAGACATGAGCAAGTGAGCTGACCATGCCATTAAAACGTGGTATGCAGCAGGGCAAGGAAGAGTGCGGCTCGTATTCTTTAAGTATTCTGGTGACTTGGAAGTGAAAACACTATTGCTCAGGAACAGAGCACATGCTTTGGATGCAGAAAATCTCAGACGCTGTCTCTGCTTAAAGGATCTTGGGTAGCAGGGCTCAGAAAGACCTGTGCCTGCAACCCTAGAGAGCTGCTCTCAACCAGCTTAGACAGTACTGGGCAAAACGAACGGATGATCTGATGGTGTACAAGTCAGTTTCCTATGTTCACCTTTCCCCGTCATCCTGACTATTAATGGGATGCTAGAGTGAGTTTCATTCTCCTCTTTGAACTTGAGTCCATGGATCAGCTGCAGGACTGGCACTATCTATTATACCAGTCTGACTTTTTTCAGGGGACAGAGTAACCTCTGAATACTTGGCCTTGCATTTGCCTCCCAGCTGTGTTGTGGACTGAGAGTAATGCACTGAAATGCAGATTGGTGAACTCTTGCAAGCTCCACAGTGAACATGCTAAACATTCTTTGAACATGCTAAACAGCTGGTGGTTGATGTTTTCTTTATTGCAGGTTGCTTTGTTACCCAACAATGCTGCTGACCTTAGCAAGCCAATCACTGGGGAAAAAGTGCTTGCATCCAATGCTTACATACCAGGTCCTCCTGGGCAACCAGGTGATCGGGGTCCTCCAGGTAAGGCAATGCAGCAGACCATTCCTACATTTAGGGCACAATCCACCAGAAGTCTGGAACGGTGGAGCGAGCGTTCCACCGTTCCAAGACGTCGCGAACGTGCCATAAAGCACGTTCGTGATGCCTCGGGAGTAAGGGAGGCCAGCGCAAGGATGGCCTCTCTCACTCCGTCGCTGGACCGGGACGTGGCCGCCGGAGGAATGTAAGCTCTCCCGCCAGCAGCTGTGTGGGTGGTCCAGTGGGTGAGGGAGGGGGAACATTGGACTAGCTGGCCTGGGAGGGGGAAGGGCATGGCGGCTGCCATATCCCCGTCCCTGCCGGGCGGCTAGGCCATTATACAGCCTCCTCTGACTTAATCGGAGGATGCCTATCGGGCCGGCCCTGGTTTACACCCGGGGAAGGGGACAAGTAGACCTCCAGCCACCGTTCGCCAAGCAGCCTCAGCTCAGGGTCCGGCAGGTGGCCCTGGGCCGCCAGCCATATCCTTATACAGGATTGCGCTGTTAAAAGTTTAATGAAAAGCATCATTGTATGTTTTATATACAGGTGTCCCCTGCTTAACGATGGGGATACATTCTGGAAAACCCGTCATAGTGAAACCGTCATTAACCGAGTCCTCAATGTAACACAGTAGAGTTGTATTAGGGAATGAATGGCAAACACAGTGTACTTTATGAGTGTAACACAAAGCACAACAAGATTTCTATCTGTCAATGGAGGTAGAAACACACACACAAACACAGAGAGTTAAAGACCACATTTTTTGGCATTTAAAATACAGTACTGTAGCTTTAATTCTTTGTTTACACTTTGGGAACCTCTGTCATATATGCGGATCATCATTAAGCGATCCGTCATTAAGGGGGGGACACCTGTAGTTATTAACACTGCCACAATACACCACACACACACATCTATTATTCACTATTATTCACTGCCCCATTTGCAGGCAGAGATGTTGGGGAGCCTGGGGTGTGTAAAACTGGGCTTAGGGTGAAACTTGCAAGAGCTGATGGCGCTCCTTCCAGTGGACATAGGCTGACAGACGCCATTTTTTCCAGAAGCCTGTGAAAATGATGCTCATGATAACACGGCATCGCCTTGTGTTGGGTTTCTGGGAGAAAAATGGTGGCTGTCAGCCCACAGTTACAGTGAGGTAGGCTTACCAGATCTCCAACGGGGACAGAGTGCTAGACCTTTAGGAGAAGGAATGTGGGCAGGTGTAGCTTGTTAAACCTTAGAGCACAATCCTAGGCATGTCTACTCAGAAGCAAGCCCCACTGAATACAATGCTTGCTTCTGAGTAGACATGCCTAGGATTGTGCTCTAAGGTTTAACAAGCTACACCTGCCCACATTCCTTCTCCTAAAGGTCTAGCACTCTGTCCCGGTTGGAGATCTGGTAAGCCTACAGTGAGGTAAGCTAGGAAATTTCAATTCAGTTCTGTCACATTTGCATCCTCCAAAGAGCTTAACACATAATAAACGGAGTTGTTTCATTTTATCCTTGCCACAACTCTGTGAAGTCGGTTAGGCTGAGAGTCAGTAGTTTGCCCAAGAGCACCTAAACTACACATTACATTAAATGCATAATTTGGCCCTTCGTGTTTTTATAGCTGAAATAGCAACCACGGGAGATCTTATCCAGATTAGGGGATGTGAGGAAGGGGATGTTTAACTCTTTCTCTCATTATGGTCTCCTCCCGTCCAGCTATATGCTGGGGAGGGGAGCTTCTATTGAAGCTAATAGCAGCTTCAAAGAAACATTTTCATTAGAATGCAAGGGGGAAGTGTAAAATATCCCATCTGTGTGTGCCGCAGTCTCCATCCTATTTACCCTTTGTTGTGTCTCCTGGAAACCTTTGGTAAATGGCACATATGACTTCAACATGACCAACATTTCCCTGCCTCCATTCAGTTTATTGGCTGCCTCTTGCAGGAGGAAAGGGAATCCCTGAGCATGATGCTGTCACATCACACCACCCATTATTTTACAAAATATTACCGGGGGGGGGGGGCCATGGGGCAACAGCAACCGAGCATCCCCTTTAACATGCAATTAGGCCCTTGATGCCACAGTCTTTCCAGCTGGTATTTCCCATAGCATGAGCTGTCCAAGGTGCTGTAGTCTTAAGTTCTTCTGTTTTCCTAACCCAAAACAGTCCATTCCCAAACTATATGTGTATTTGCTGCACGAGTAGTGAACCTATGAACTGAGAATCACTAAAGGGTTCTCAACTTTCCTTGAAAATTTTAACCTCAAAGACCTTGTACATTCTTTCAAAAGAAATAGATACAATACTGCAATATTAGTCTTATAATATAATATTATAAAGTGATAAGTGTTTAGTAAATTGTCTCTTTCTCCGTGTACTTCTTATTGCAGCATACTCTATTATTGATATTTTTAGCCAAAGTATAGGCCAGATGGTGCAAACATCAGGGCCTGGTTGTTACTGGTTAGTTTCCCCTGCTACCAGGTACCTGTGTTCAAACGTTCACAATATAGTGGAGTTTCATGAACTGTACTAACTTTGAATATGGTACCTATTTATGAATGTAAAAGCACATTGTACTTCCCTTTGTAATAAATGGTACATGCTCTGATCTAGAAAGGGTGTGATTCACACCAATACTGTCCTCACAAATTCCCTTGCTGTATTGGGCACCACGTGCAAACCCTTCCCTTGCCCATACAGCCTAATCCTGTTTGAAGGTTTTTCTCAGCCAAGCTGAACTTTCACTTCAGCTCACAAAGCTGGCCTGTGGCAAGCATTCTGTTGCTGACAGCGTCCCTCAGCAAACAGGGTGTTAATGAATCCTCGCATGGTTTTGTACTTCCATATGGTGAAGTCTACTTCCCCTCCTTCCAGTTTATCATTAAATTAAACCACCAGCAGTGTGGGAAGCTGCTCTGAAAGTGCCCCAAGAGGAAGCAAAGCTGAGATGAGTAGCGAGGAGCCCACACCAACTTGTATGTGTGTGCAGCTGGTGAGAGCCAGCTTCCTGTTCCTGCTGGGTCTTTTCATAGTCCAGATGCAGCCAGACAAGTGTGAGAGGGTCACTGTTTTAGCCTTCCCACCGACTAAAATTGAGGCACGTTACACAAGAAAGCACTTCTTCCCATTGTCACCTTAGGTCAACTCCATCATGCACCAGCCACGAATACCTTTTTGTCCAAAATGTCTAAGGAACCCCACTGACGGCCTTGACTGTCTCCTTGTCATTGCAGGTGTTGCAGGGCCAAAAGGAAGCCCTGGATTTCCTGGATCTCCTGGTCCTCCAGGTCTGCCGGGCCCTAGAGGAGCCATGGGGCCTATGGGGCCGTCTCCAGACTTGTCGCATATTAAACAGGGCAGGAGAGGCCCTGTGGTCAGTATTTTATCTCCATAATGTAAACATACAGAGTATGCTGTTCATAGCATTACATGTTTCTTGAGCGCTGTGGTTTTGTCTTACAGGGCCCTCCAGGGGCACCAGGGAGAGATGGAGCAAAGGTGAGCAATCAAATCTGAATATTTTTTCCTCTGCAAGTATCTTTCTATTTCTTTTAGAATATCAGAGCCAGCTCCTGTCTAGCTGAGGTGGGAGGTGAGAGCAGGGGGAAAAGTGATCTATCACAGGGAACAGCAAAAGAGCCCCTCATTGCTCAGAACTGTGAGAGGAAGCCGCCATAGCAGCTCGTGATATGACTCATTTGACCCACTCTGACCTCATTTGACCCACTAGTGATCCTTGCTCATTTGTCTGGTTTCCCTGTAGTTCCCTCTCTTAGCCAGTACAGAAGCGTTGTCGGGGGCAGGAGGCGGGGGGCCCCAGGTGGCACACAGGGGGCAATAAAGCGGCGGGGGGGGGACAACCCCGCCACATGGGTGGCGGGATAGGCAGCGACTGCAAGAAAAGCAGGCGGGTGATGGTGGTGCCAAAGTTGGGCCCGCCCGCCCACCCACCCTGCACCTGGGAAGCTCTTTGTGGCGGTGGTGATGTCACTTCCAGTGGTGACGTCATGGGGAATGACATTTTTTGCTGCCCCCCTCCCGCAGGGTGTTTGTTCGCTTCTGAGCCAATAATTCTGTGCCATCTTGAGCTCTCAAGTCCCAGGACCTTAGTGGGACTTCTCAGCAAACACTGAAAATCTTTCTTTTAGCATGTAATCCAAAATATCAATTCTTCAACAAACAAAATGATGGTGTGATCCATCGCTGAGAGTAACCAACCAGCATTAAGTGATTTTGAGTGGTGACCATGGGAAGAAGTTCTTGGAAGAAGGAAGAGTCTCAACTCGGAAGGGGTCAACAAGTTGTGGTTCTGTTTTAATCAATGCAGTTAAGCAGAATGATTTTTATTTCAGGGCGAGAGAGGTGCCCCGGGAGAAAAGGGACCACCTGTAAGTACCCTATCCAGTTCAAAGGAAGATTTTTTTTCTTTTAAAAACACAACAGAGTGGCAACTGTCGTCAGAGGTGAAACTAGACTGGAGCGGAGGTAAGTAGTTCTACAAGACTCCGTTACACCAGAGTCACCGTGTTGCCATTGCTGCCAGAATGGCTCCAACAGCAAGGGGAAGGGGCCGCTGACTCCGGTGTAATGGAGTCTTGCAGAACTACTTGCTTTCGCTCCAGTCTAGCTACGCCATTGACTGTCGTGTGTGTGTGCGAGAGAGAGAGAGAGACTGTGTGGTGTTTGGTACTGCGTGAGTGTTGTGTTCATCACCATTAAACTGCAATTAAAGAATTAACCATGATTTTATTTATTTCATTTCTGTTTAGTAAGAGCCAAACTTAATGCTGCCCTAAATCTCTATTGTCCCTGGGGGAGTGTTACAGAGTCTGAATGCCACAACCAAAAAGGTCTTTTCGTGGGTTGCTACCCTCCTCATCTCTCAGATGATGGGGAAAGCTGCTGAAGAAGGGCCTCTAAGAAGGATCTTATTAATGGGGAAATTGTTTGCAGTCTGGCTGTGCTTGTGGACTCCGAAGACATGCAGCCTGTACTTTCCTTGTAAACATTTTGTCCAATTTTCTTTAATGTAATAGACAGCTGGTGCGGAAGTGAATATCACAAAAATCAGCCAACCTCAGTACCTTTATGGAGCCAACTCTTTTCAACACCTGTTGATTTTGGTAGAGGTATTTGCGGTTGCTGAATGGAGTTGATCTAAGGTGGTAATGGGAAGAAGTGGTTCTTCTTGTGTCTTGTCTCCATTTTATTTGGTAGGAGTATTTGAGCGGAGAAGAGACTTACACGCAATTAATGCCCATTGACTCCCAGGTGTCTGCATAGGATTGATGCCTTAAATATTGTAACACTTCCCATTTGAAATTTGCAGACAGCAGGGGCGATTCATATCCGGATATTTGGTTTCAGACTTTTTAAACTGAATTGGCCTTTCATATTTCTGTGATTGCTGTGATTACTGTAAAGCAGTAGGAACTTGAATTGTCATACTTGTGATCCTTGCAGGGGCCACCAGGTTCGTTTGACTTCCTTTTGCTCATGATGGCTGACATCAGGAACGACATTGCTGAGCTACAAGAGAGGGTGTTTGGGCACAGGACTCATTCATCAGCAGAAGAGTTTCCATTACCTCAGGAATTTACAAACTATCAGGACATGGTGGATCTGGGATCTGGAGAAGACTATAAACAGAGGACTATATCAACAGACTCCAGGACATACAGAGAAGGCCATCATTAAACAGAGCATGTGACACGGAAAGAGTAAAACATTGTAGGGTGGTGATCCACAAGTCACTTAAGTCACTAGGGAATCGGACAGTTTCATGTTTCAGTGGAGCTACAACATTCCTTTCCCTGAGCACTGCAGTGCACGCAGGACCAAATTAAAAGCCAGGCTTACCTGATCAGTATGTTCATGTGATATATTTGTTGCACATATGTACCACTTCATACTGTAAGCAAGGAAGTGCATGCTAGAATGCTCTCCCACGTTTAAAAAACAAAACAAAAAAGCACCAACCCTGCATGTAAAAAGCTAGTATATCAGGAAAAATATTTCAATGCCAACTTTCTTCCTGACATGACAGGGTCTGTTTTAATGAACATTTTGTTTGTTTGTTTTCAGTAGGGGAAGTATTCAAGCATTTAGCTGCAGTCTGAAGTGGCACATTCCTGCAGTGGATGGATCATGTGAGTCTGCTGATAGTATGGCTCAGCTTTCAAGTGCAAAGGGCACCAGTACTGAAGCATATTGTGGGCCATCTTAGTTTGACAACTTTCATGTTCAGAGGGTGGGCTGTACAAAGGCAACTATGAACACTGGCGTCGCTCTAGGTGGGGCGGAATGTTAAATGCCGCCCCCACTCTGAACCTCCGTTACAGCTCCGCAAGAGTCTCCTGCGCGTTGTTTTCGCTGCCTCGAATGGCTCTGAAGGCGAGGAGTCGGGGCCGCCTCTTGCGGAGCCGTAACGGAGGTTCAGAGTGGGGAGGCACTTAGCGTTCCGCCCCACCTAGAGCGACGCCAGTGACTATGAATACTCAGTGACCCCGCCTTCTCCTCCTCCTGTCCTTCCTTTAGATCTGCTGCCATGCAAACAATGCACTGCCCTTCATGCATTGACCCAGATATTAATGTACTCCCTGCCTTACATAAGGATGCTTGTGGGAGTAGAGAGTCAGCAGCTGGTATGCTATGAAGCTGGAACTGAATGCTTTCATTATGCCATGCCTATCCCTCCTCCTCCTCCTTGCACCAGTGTTACATGGCATGCAGTGAAAGGGAGGGTGCTTTCTGCATTCATGCAGTGGCGTAAGGCTAGCGCAAATGGGGAAATCCTGTATGTGTACCTGTGTGATGTTTTGTCAACTCCAGTAGGCAAGATCACTCCAGTGGCTCCAGTATAGCCTTCAATGGCCTATAAACTGGCTTCAGAACAAGTACAGTGGCTTAAATGGTTTGTAGATTGCACTATTAAAGAGTTGTACAATACTTTTAAAATGCACTGATAATGTATAAAGTTATATATGTATTTTATTGTCCAAAGTTTTTTTCCTTTCTCTATTTTCTGTATCTTTCCTTCTTTACAGAGATATTTCCTGGCAGGAAACATAGTCCAGCTGTACGTACAGTATATGAATACAACTATCCCAAAAAATGGGTCTACATTTGTTTGTGCAAGTAGATTCTGGTTTTTAGAGTAAAAATTATAATGGCGGACATTCTTTAATGTTGAGACTTCTGGTACGAACTATGTAATTTGCAGTAAGGACCATCACAAATATTAACTTACCTACTTCTCAGTACAGTGCTGAATTTAAATTTAAAACTGGCCCAATGTCAGTATGTTACAACCATACATATTAGCCAGTTTGCAAATTGTATTTTCCAGCCTTGAGATGACTGCCTTGAATGATTCTGATTTTAGATGCAATGTACATGCAAACATAACAACCCTGATTCAGAAATCCTTGCTCACAGCAGTGGTTGTATGCCCTGTGAGAGTTACCTTACCAAAATTATGATCAGTGCTGTAATCTCTGAAATATTAATCATATATTGCCAATGGTCAAGGGAGCTGCAGGTCAAAAAAAATTGGGAAACACTGACATATTGGAAGGAGGGGACGGCAGTACCAGAATTCAGTCTTCCCCAGCAGGTGCATAGCCAGTAATCAGTTTACTTGGGTGCAGGAGTCTTGAGATTACAGTACAGTACTTCCACTCTTGGTGGATAGAGAACCTGTTTCCCCTGTGGGGTACATGCAGGATCAAACTGAAAGGACAATCTGCAGGTGGAAATCTATTTGTGTGCAATTTCTTGCTCAGTCACAGAATTGTGTCACTGCATTATTTG
Source organism: Plestiodon gilberti rubricaudatus (assembly GCA_026170595.1). Lineage (NCBI taxonomy): Eukaryota > Metazoa > Chordata > Lepidosauria > Squamata > Scincidae > Plestiodon > Plestiodon gilberti. Next base: position 15,621,084 of record JANXHW010000002.1, on the reverse strand, counting down.
TATCTCATGTAAGGCACCCTCCACTTTCCTGAGAGGTTCTGTGGCAGCGCTAAAGGGTTTAGTTTCCTTTGGAGCACTGAAGACTTACTGGACTGAAGGTGGCCTTCTGCATACAGAAGGTTTTCTGCTTATGGAAGGGCTTCTTTACAATTTGCAACAGAATGTTGCGCAAGAAAAAGGAAACTAAATCCAAAGATGTTCTTCTGCTTATACAAGGGCTTGTGCGACTTCTTGCAGAAGTAGAATGATGAAAACTGCTTTAAGACCTTCCTATAGCATTGCATGACAATGTCGCAGAACAATACTGTTACTTTCCTTCCACTCACAGTTGGATCCAACCCATAAATATATGAGTAGAGTTTATTGGAAGTGACACTCCTAAAAACAGGCATAAAAACCACTAATCTTGTATCAGCCTTCCAGGGAGCCACCGTTGCAGTGCATGTGTGTGCACGCACACACACACACACCTAACTCCAGACTTTCACCCCCCCTAACTTTCTCTGAATTCAATCTCCCTCTCTCTCTCTCTCTCTCTCTCTCTCTCTCTCTCTCTCTCTCTCTCTCTCTCTCTCTCTCTGCAAAACCGCCCCCCCAAGCTGCTGCCCTCCTTAGCTCTAATGGTTATCACACTCTGAAAGCTACTATTGATGAACATTAAGGTTCTTTTATAAGATCCTAGCCCTCCAACAGGCAGTGCTCTCAGCAAAACCACAGTGATAGGTCCATTCACAATAATGAAGAAATGGTCCAAATAATACAACTTACTTTACAAGACTCCAGTAGACCACAGTGTTCTGCTTTGTTATGTGTATGAACCACTTCTATGTTTGGAAAATGTAACATGTGAATTGGCCTGTAACATGTGAATATGGTACTCAAGCCACTGTTTGCCTGAGTTCTTCTTGAATGACACACGTTTCCGATGCAAGTCCCTTTTCTTCTGTAATTAGCTCTCTGCCCATGTTCCTTTCCAAGCTTTCAGAGTCAAAGAACAGCTTGCAGCAATTGGTAGATTAGTCTCGATTCTGGTGGTGAAGAGTTTATGGCTGGTCCATGGTGGAACAAGGATATCCCTGGCTATATCCCCATTTAAATCCAAATACTCGTTTGAGGATTGCATCATTCATAGGATTTTAAGTCATTTGTTGCACTTTTGGAACTTGTCTCCAATGTTTATCTAGTTTAATTCACACCTTTGGTTTTGTCGAGTTGCGTACAATATTATGGGGCTTATCCAGTTGCCTACCACATCCTCTCTACCTCCTCTCAGATATGGTGTTCCATGCAAGGGAATTTCCTGCCACTGCCCCTCCCTACCCCATTGGCAGCTCTCCTAGAAGCTAACAGAGCATGTGCAATGGATTAGGTTAGCCCCATGGAATTTTACTAGGAAAACAATGAGGCAAGAAAAATGCAGCCCAGAATGGCAATCAGAAACTGCTATGGATATGATTCAGCAAAAATTACAAGCTTTTAGGTTCCATTGGTTTCGGTAGGAGTGAGTTAGGCAGGTTGATTTCATTGGATCATTTACCCTTGTTCATTTACCAAAAACAATATAATCACACAATCTACAACACATATTGTAATGAGAAAACAGTATGTGTTGTCAAGTGGTAGGTACAGTATTTGCTTTTTTTAAAACTATAGCTTAATGTGTGCAATAAAATACTGATTTGATAGAAGGAAATAAATAAATAAACCTTGGAGACATTATGCTTACTGTATTACTTCTAAAAGTAATCCTATGTCAGTGGATCTCCTTAAAAGATATGCAATCCGATCCTATGCATTTTTACTTGGAAGTAAGTCCCACTGGGTTCAACGGGACTTGCTTTCAGAAAAATGTGCAGCCTTAACATGTACATATACTGTAGTTGCACATATGTATGTAGTTTGTTCTTCTCTCCCCCCCCCCCATGACAAACATTAAAAAGTTTTTGCCTAAAGATTTCCCTTTGACATGAATAAACAAACAAAAGAAAGAGATAATATTGTATGGCCTTCGAGTAATCCCTGGAGATCTTAACGCAATCCCTGTCTGAGACGGTCTTTATCCATGAGGACAATTCACTAGGAGTGTCTCCCCTGCCTGCTTCCTGGAAATGAGTAGATCTGGGGCAAGAGCAAACTAATTCCCAGAACTTTGTGCCGAGTCTCACTGCAAGATCGTATTTCATAACAAACAAGCAGAAGTCACTGGAGGTTGCTATAGGCCACAATTGTGTTCATTTCCCCCTTTTGACAAAACAAGACATGCAGCTTGTCCCTTCACATTTAGGAAGCTATATGGCACGCAATTATTTATAATAATTATATGAAGTACAAGAGAGTGTATAAAAAGTGACTGTGATTATGCCGTGTATTTGCAATTAAAAAAGGGTATTTTTTCTTACCTTGGTGTTGGCTTCCATCTTGTATCCATTTAACCTGTTGTTGTTGTTTTAATAACAGTGCCTATAAGGTTCTGGGAGTCCTGGAACCAGCCACTTGACATTGCTGGAAGGCAAAGTCAGCATAGAGTAGACTACTTGCTTTACAGCGCAATCCTATCCAACTTACACTACCAGTGTAACCCAGCGGTGCAGCGAGAACGGGAGACCCCAGAACGGAAAGGGGATTCAAATCCCATTTGAATCCCCCTATGGAGGGGACTTGAATCCCCTTTCCGTTCTGGGGCCTCCCGTTCTCGCTGCACTGCTGGTTACACCGGTGGTGTAAGTTGGATAGGATTGGGCTGTTAATAAATTACTCAGTGATAAAGCTTTCATTAGAGAGCTGGAAAGAGATATTAACAACTGCTTTGTGACTGACCGTACAAAGCAGGGAAAGAAATTCCTCTGCTGTGTGGAGGAAATCCTTGGCCCTTTATTATATCAATGAGCGAGTTAATTGGCCCGGCTAGTGCAAATATAAAAGGAGCTAGAGAATCCCAGCTAATTCATCAGTAATTAATGCATGTCATCCGCATTGTGGTCAATGGCAAACCAAGTTGCTGGGCCCGTTACATACACATCTATAAGCCATGGCCTAAGTTCCCTCTCTGTTATGCTCAGGGTGGGGCTAAATAGATGAAGGGGCAAGGCTAGGAAGGGAGGGGTGGGCTCAATTCACATCTATTAAAAAAAAGGGCCAGGCATGGGGAAATAACGTGTGCCATTATGCCTGCATCCTGTCCAATGCTGAATGAACTGACTTCCACTGGCAGTGGGCAGTGCAGTATTTTTCTTTATTTGCAGCTGCCCATGAGCTGCCCATGAGTCTCTATCCTGGCTATGCTGGCCTGTATTGGATTCCTTCTACTTTCATGGTTTATGAGGATGGGTTTTTTTTAAAAAAGAAAACCTGATAGCACCTAATAGAGACCAGCAGACTTTCTAATAGGAACAATGCACCACAAGAGTCCTTAAAGTTTTTGGCTGCCAATCCAACGGGAAATAGCCAATAATCACAAATCTGTTGTGACTCCATGACTGGGAATGTTTGACTTGTCCCTGCGCCAACCTCTGTACGGTTCCCGCTCCCCTCCAGAAATTCCTGCTGACGAGAAGAGTCCACTGGCACACGTGGTCTCTGTCCACCTTCTGTGCAAAAGGGGATCCTATTCTGAGTGGACCACTGAGCAACGGGATCTATTCCATCAGAGCCACCTATTCCTGCCTTTGGAAAGTCCGGGGCCTGAGCAACAACATTGCGAATAATCCCAAGAGAGATGATGTCTGGTTTGCTTGTGTGATTGACGGGCAACAGAATGCATTTCATCAGGACAAGTTTGAGGCGTGAGGAGTGCATGTTCTTGGCTACTTGGAGAACTTATTGTCTTGTTGTGAGCAGCCTGTCTGGTTCACTAGACCGGCCTCGTGTCGTGTTTCCAACTGACAATGACAGTGTTTTCACTTAGAAACAATACACAGCGCTGAGCCAATTTCTGCTCTTGGTTACATGAATCTTAAAGGAGAAGACAGCCTGGACATGTCCGATGGAAGTTTCTGTCTCTTTCACAGACAGCCACTTGAGAACTGTGGTAGCATAATTCCGAAGAGCGTAAGGTCTCACCTGGGAGATCTTTCTGTCAAATCTCATGTCAGCTCTGGAGATTCTTTGGGTGAGCTGCCTTGGGCACATGCTTCGGCATGGGAAAGGTCGGATATAAATTCTTTAAATTAATTAATAAATACATCTTAGAACTAAACAAGACATGGCATGGGCGTTCCATGATTGGAATGTCCTTTTTTTTCCTTTTCTATAAAGCAGCTATTGTGGATCGGGACCTTTCTGCAGGGGGAGAGAGGGGTCTACCTGTTTTCCCCCACACCAATTTTCCCTGACTTAAAGCTCCGCCCTTGCAGCTGCTTTTAGCCACAGAGGGGAAATCTACAGACACAATTTGAGCCTGCAAGTTTTCCCCTCTGTAACTAATAGCAGGGTTTCGGGCAATTTGGATAAGGGGAAAAAGTTGAATTCTGCATATGCATGTATGCGCGCGCACACAGAGCGAGAGAGAGAGAGAGAGAGAGAGAGAGAGAGAGAGAGAGACTTTTTGAAAAAGAAAAGAGAAGAGTCTGGCTCAGTTGGGAGAAGAGTCTGGCTCAGTTGGGAGAGCTGCTGTCTTGTAAGCCCGAAGACCGGTGAACTTGATAAGTTCGAGACACGCCGCCAGCAAAAAAGCTGTGAAAGCCTCCAGGAAGAGAGATAAGAGCTCCCAGCTGCGTCAGTCAAGTGTGGGAGGCTCCAGCCAGCAGAATTGTCAGACTGTAAAAAGGATACTACCTGGAAAGTAGCCGTTCATGAAAGATTGGACATTTATATATTGTAAAAAAAAACCAAGGGGGGTTAGAATACCGCCTTGGATTAAAGTCGGAGGAGAAATCTAATGACCAAGAAAGGTGGTATATAAATACTGTATATTATTATTATTATTATTATTATTATTATTATTATTATTATTATTATTATTATTATTATTATTATATTAAAATATGTCATACTTGTGGAACTCCCACACCATGCCTACCTGTAGTTTAGCCCAAAGGCTAAACAGCGGTTTACCCCTAGGTTTATTTAAGCGGTTTAGCCTTAGGGCCTAGCCCTAAGCGCTAAGGTTTAGCCCTAAGGCAAGCAGCAGTTTTTGCAAACTCAGCACCATCACCACCTGCCACCCTCAGCAATATTGGCCAACTAGCACTGGCCTGCTTTCCAGGGCTGTTGTGAAGATGAATGCATTATTGCATGTGACAATTGTACTGCATGTGGCATTACAGTGTAACGATTGAAAAGCCCTGTGAGCTTGCAGCTGGCAGATCCTTGACTTGGACCAGTCAAAGGAGACGCATCTCTTCAGTTCTCAAACAACGCCATTGGCAGCTGGTCTGTATCTGAGCACAATTGAAAGGATGGCTTTGAGGCAGGCATCTGTACGGCTTGGGACCCAGGCGCCTAAAGGTGGTCTAGCTCCTCTCACCTGCCCAACCAGGAGATCAGCTTATGAGGCTCTTCTCCGGCTCCCACCCCCCCCCCCAACCTCGACCTTTTCAGATGTTTTAGAACTGCTTAACTCAGTGGATGCTTCTAGGCTGCTCTGCTCTTTCTAGCAAATATTTTTAATATTTTAAATTCAAGACACCCTGGAAGTTGTTGGGTTTTTTTTTTAAACTGAAAGGTGGGGTGTATAGGCAGCGGGCCCCTAGGATTGGGCCGTTAGTTATTTTAAGTTGTGATGATGAAGAGGAGCATATGTTGGTGATTTACCTTTTGAAAACTCTTGTGGTGCTGAAGCTGCACACACTGAATTAGATCTAGGTTATTTCGAAAGCAAACAACAGCTGGAAAGCATTTCATACCGAACATGGCTTCTTCGCCATTGTTTTCCAAGCCATGTGAAAACTCTTTGCAGATTTCTGCCGCTTCTCATTATATTTTTAGACCATCAGAGTCTCTCTTTTTGGGACCAAGGTTACAGCCAAAAGTTTGCCTTCAAAGACTCCTAACAATATCCACTCCTTCGACCCTTGTATTGGGCTACAATAGCCTGAGATAGCAACTTAGAACTGCCTGGAACAGATCTGATCGTCACCCAGTCCAACCTCCCCATCCCTGCCTCCTCCCCGGTGCCTTATAAACAATATCCTGAACTGATTCATCATTTCTACCCAGATAATAGCACACCAGAAGACCAGAGCAAGCAGAGAGCAGTGAAATGTTGCGGAATATTTAGAGAGCTGAGATGTAGGGCTGGTTTCACCATACCATACAGGCAAACTCGGAAGCCACCAGGGCCAGTGCACTGAGACAGGTGTGACCAAGCCAGAAGCAGTGAGCATGTCTGGGCCCTGATGCAGCTTTGAGCACAACCAATTCCCCATGTAAACAGAGAGTGCACCCCATATGATGCTGTGCGCCTCCCCATCCTTGGCTGCTATTAGTGCAAAGAGGACAGCAGATGGAGGCATGATCTCAGGATACAGGGACAGCTGCACAAGATCTGACAGAGAGGGAGAAGGGAATCCCTTGTTTCCCTCCTAACATCTCATGTGGTTCTCCCTAAGTTGCTTCATGTTTCCAACCCTGTAAGACCATCTAGACATCTTTCCCTGCTCCCCACCCACACACAAGTGGTTAACAGGAACTCTGGGAGACCTCAGTCTCTCAGTCCATTTTTCTAGGCACAGGAAGGAAGACTCCTGGGCCAGAGGTGGTTCTCATGTCTGGGTTAAAAAAAAATAACCCAAGTCAGGAAATATATATTAGAAACAGATAAACAGCAGGAAATCTCCTTGGCAGGAGGAGGATCTGCTTAGTCAAGCCTTTTTCACACAGATGCTGTTAATCGGAATTCTGCACAGCCCCAGCAAAATTCCACCCACTTAAGAAGCTGCCTTGGCCCTGGCGGACAAGTGTTCCAGACATGAATTTTTCTCTGTTCTACCTGGAGATACTGAGCACTGAACCTGGGACTATCTGTGTGCAAAACTGGTGCGCTACCACTGAGCTGCAGCCCATCCCGCGCTAAGGCGCATGAGGTGTGCAGCGGCAGCACACACAGTAGTAAGAGTAGTAGTGATTCATTATTATCATTAGTATAATAAGGCATTATAAATGCACATATTGCATTCAGCTTTGGGCACATGGAATAAATGACGATGCATTCTTTTGGGGCACAAGCCAGTCCTATGTAAGAGGTCCCATTGACTTCCATCAGAAAGCTAAACTTTCATCCCTCCTACTGAAATCAATGGAATTTACAGTGCAAGCCTATAATAAATAAATACTGTTAATAATATGCATGTCTACTCAAAAGTAAGTTCCACTGTGTTCTATAAGGATTACTCCCAGGTAAGTGTGTATACGATTGCATCCTTAAAAATCTTTAATTTTGGCCAGATGACATTCTATATCTGTAGACTAATAGCTGGTGGTTGGTATGTACATTAGTATTTCCTTGTTTGGTTGTTTCAGTCAGATTTCTGTCCCACCTTTTCCAACATTTCAAAGGGCTACAGAAGTTTCAGAAACTCGGACTGCGGCTGTGACTCTAGAAATAGAGCTTTTGCAGTGGGGAGTGCTAAGAAGAGGGAGGGAGGGGGTGCAGCGGAGGAGGAGGTGTGACCTGGAATGATGCCTCCTGGGGTTCCCCACCACTGACTGCGCAGTTACCGAACAAACAAGCAGCCTTTGAATTAATCAAAGGAAGCATTTTCCAGGTTTCCAAGTTGACAAGAGAACAAGGGGTTGTCCTAACGTTTCGCTCCTAAACCATGAGGAGCATAATGTACCGGTCGCGAAAACCTCAGAACACACATAAACAAGCAGCCATTTACTGGGCTCCTCACACAGTTTCCTCAATTGCAGGAGCGCAGGACTTCTGGTTTCATAAAGGGATTGTGCAAATGAAGGCACTCCTTCGTCCGTGAGATCACTGTGAATCAAACGGGAAGTCCTGCACCTCCGTGTTTGAAGTAATGGCACCTGGAGCAAGGTAAGGAGGCAGGTGATCCACTTTCTGCTTGCTTTTAGTAGGCGCAAAGTGGATCAGTGCAGGTGGGATCAGTGGCAGGCTGGAGGGAGGTGGTGGCGGCAGCAGAATTAGGGTGCAGGGCACACCAACATAGCCACCCTTTCACACACACCCCTGCAATCTGCCACTCATGCGACCTTGCCTGGGTGGGAGAGAATCCCATAAGCACATAAGAACATAAGAAGAGCCCTGCTGGATCAGGCCAAAGGCCCATCTAGTCCAGCTTCCTGTATCTCACAGTGGCCCCACCAGATGCCTCAGGGAGCACACAGCCAACAAGATAACCTGTTTCCTGTTGTCACTCCCTTTCACCTGGCACAGATAACCTGTTTCCTGTTGTCACTCCCTTGCACCTGGCACAGATAACCTGTTTCCTGTTGTCACTCCCTTGCACCTGGCACAGAGAAAGCCAGGAGGTTGCTTATGGCTTGTAACCTGTGATGGTCTTTTCCTCCATGATATGAATCTATCCAAACCCCTTTTAAAGGCATCTAGGCCAGGTGCCATCACCACATCCTGTGGCAAGGAGTTCCATAGATTAATTGCTCATTTAACTCCTGTTGCTCTTAAACAATATTACTTCACTATGGAGACACTGACTTCCGGAGCAAGAGTTGGGTCCTCTCACTAGGTTAAATAGGCACCAGGTCTCCACAACTTTACAACTCTATAGTCACTCCCATGATAGATTTGAATTTAAATCACTGGCGCCTGGAGCATGGTTCCTGGGGTGTGCTTTTATTACATCTTTGGATTAAACCTGAAAAGAATATGGGAGGTGATCCCATTGTAAAAAAAAGAAAAAAATCATATTGATTACTGTATGCACATCTTTATTTATTTATTTATTAAAAAAATTATATCCCGCCTTTTCCTATGCCGAAGGCAAATGCTCAAGGCGGCTTACAACAAAGATTAAAAGACATAATTTAAAATAATACATAAAATAAATTTAAACAATACATAACCATACATAAACAAATTTAAAAACAATAAAATCCACTAAGGGGGGGCGACAGTATGGAGCAGAGAAGCAGCATGGCAGAGCATCTTGAGACACAGGAGGCAGACCACGACCCATCACCCAAACGCTAGACGAAACAAAAATGTTTTGAGCCCTCGCCGAAAAGTCATGAGGGAGGGGGTGGTTCTCAGATCCCCTGGCAGGGAGTTCCACAGTTGTGGCACCACAACAGAGAAGGCTCGCCCACATGCTGCCATTCCCCTAACTTGCGATAGAGGTGGCACTCGCAGGAGAGCCCCCTCAGATGACCTAAGAGAGCAGGCCGGAATGTATGGGAGAAGGCGGTCCCTCAGATATCCTGGGCCCAAACCGTGAAGGGTTGAACTTAAAAGCAGTGCGCCCCTCCTCCAATTGCCATAGTTTCACCATATTTTGCACCTCCCTCATGCTCAGGGTGACCAGCTAGAATGGAAGACAAAGTGCCTGTGCTTTTAACCATTGTATAGAAGAGGGAATGTGGGCAGGTGCAGCTCATCATGGAAGGGTGCAAAAAGCGACACCTGCCAAAATTCCCTCTTCTATACAATGGTTAAAAGCACAGGCACTTTGTCCTCCATTCTAGCTGGTCACCCTGAGCATGCTATTTGAAAAGGAAATCAGCCCCCCACCCACCCAGCAATGTTGCACAATAAGGCCACATCTGCTTTTCATTAACTCTAATTGGGTTTTTTTATTTTTGTTTTCGTTGGAAAATAGTTGTTTACACAGTGTGATTTTTAAAAAAATTAATATAGTAAGTCCTCTTGGCCAAGTTTGTAAGGCAAAAGGGCAGGGCATCCTTGTTTCAGAATACATCACAAATGCATGTACTAGCTTTTTCTACCAGTGCTCTCCAGGGTATTTCTCCAATCCACCATTTTGCAAAAGACTGCATGAGAGTCAAGGTGTGTACTTTGTCCTTAGCTACACTTTAGATTAGGGAGGAGACATAGCTCAGTGGTAGAACCTGTGCTCTGCATGCAGAAGATCCCAGGGACTATCCCTAGCACCTCCAACGAGGGCTGGGAAAAGACCCTTGCCTACAAAGCCAAACCATAGGACCAAAGTACAGGTTGAACATAACGTGGAGTTTGTATTACAGTATTTATTTTCTTTACCATTCCATCCCATTGCATTCTTATGGGCCAGTTACAGCAGCAGGTCTATGATTTGCAGCCATAAGTGACCTTGCGATGGTGCAAACGTTGCATCACCATCACGCTCTACAGACCCAGTGGTCGAAATGGCCAGAGGCTTTGTGCATGTGCCAGAACTGCTCAGATGCTCCACTTGTGCAGTTGAGGTGGTGGAGGGAGTGGTTCATGGGCAGTTTGGGGCGAGGAATGGGCCAAACTGGGGGGGGGGGGCAATGGGAGGGTGGGAGGGGGAGGATCTTGGTGGCAGTCCTGCACGCCAGATCCTATCCCCTTTTTCCCAGCCTGGACCTGCCCCCTTCCTCCCCTCGGACTTACGCCGGCAAAATAACTGCCAGGGGTCCCTGGAGACCTAGTGATGATCAGTGGCCTACTGGGAAGCAAGTAAAATATATTTTTACTTACCTCTCGCTGGCCGTCTGATCACCACCTACCGCATCATGCAGCATGCATGCTCCTTTGGCTGCCTGGCTGCATGCCATGGACTAGCGGGGGATAGGATTGGGCCATTTGTTTTGCTCAGTGCTGAGCAGGTAGCCTCTGTCACCAGGGAAACTTCATGTGCAAGGTTTTGACTATTAGGTGCATTCAAGCATTTCTTAATCTTTGCATATTGTAGCTGCTTTTCGCTGGTATGTGCTAAAATGGCATGCAACATAAAATCGGTACAATAAAACACAAAAAATTCCAATGAAGCAGCACACTATAAAACCAAGGAAGAAAGCCTAAAACGTCAGCAACGGCCACCATCCACCCCCAATGCCCACTAGACACCCCCAAACATATACTGGCAAGATGGGGGTGTGGCAGGGCTCCCAGGGGTGGGGATTCAAAAGTCGCTACATATCAGGTTTTTCTAGTAATCAGCATTTCTTGAACAAATCGTACATCAGATGTCAGCCTTCTGGATGTTGTGCAAGTACTTCAAACTTCATGCCTGAATCTGGGCCAGTTTATGTAACCTACCTGTATATTAGGAGCAGGAGAAAAAAAACCTCCTCTGTGGCCATTTTTTATCGATGACTCACCTCCCCATAAATGGCTCTCTTCTCTTTTATTCCCATTTTGTTCCCACGAGGGCTTTCATTGTAGAAGATATCAGTGAAGTGTCTGTTGGCCACACACTTGAATCCAAGTATTTGGGCTATTCAGAAGTGAATTGTCCAAGTAAATGCTCACTTCTGCCAGGGTGCTTTTAATTGGAGTGAATACTTGGGCCAGGTAGCCTGCGTAGCATGCAGAGGACAAGGGGAAAATTTCTCAGCAGTTGGAACACACCCAGCAGGACTGGCTGCTGCAGACTTGCTTGGAAAATATCTGAGGCCCAGGACTTGTGCTACCCTGGCAGGATGGGAGCTAGTACTCAGTGCTGTTCCTTCCAGAGTCCTAGGAATAGGAACACATCAAGCTGCCTCCTAAGTCGTCAGATCACTTTTGACCAGGCTTTCAAACAGAGGACTGTCCTAGTCTGATCCAGAGAGGGACACCAGGGAACCAAATGCTTGACCACTAAGCTATGGCTGTAAAGGGAAGAACAAACCCCTTTGAATTGATTACAGAAACAAAAAAGCAGCCAGTGCAGATCAAATTAAGCTGGCGCAACATGCTCCTAACCTGCAGTCCCAGCAAATAGCCTGGCAACAATAGTTTGCACCCGTTGACGTGTCTGGAAGCTTTTCAGGGTCTTCCCCATGTAGACCATGTTACACAGTATTCAATGTGAAGAGAGACAAATGGCTTTGAAATCAGTCCCACGGGGATCCAGAGAGCTGTGTGATGAGTTTTGCATGCAGGGTTGCCAACTCTGTCTAGAACTATTCCTAGAGAGTCCCACCACCACCACCACCATGATGCCATGTCATTAACCCAATGAGGTCCTGTTAAAATCTCCAGCATGGCTTTCGGTAGGTACCTGAAAGTGGATGCTGATTCCAGCCTGGAGACACCAGGCCAATCCTGGGGAGTTGACAACTCTATTTGCATGCCCAAGGCAGCCTTGGCTTGCATTTGCCAAACTGTCCAGTGTATTTGGCTCTGGTGGCGTGGGGGGAGATAGCAAGTCTTTTCTCCACACTGTGACTTGAGGGAGGCATTTTCTCTTTGCTTTCATTTGCACCTTTCAGTGTATTCAGTGCCAACTTAGAACTGGGCACATCTGTCCAGGAACAGGAATACATTTCCACATCTAAATCAGTACAGAGATCAATGATGTGCCAGCGCATCCTCCTCATAAAGACCATTTCTTCAAGGGGACCTGGCAGAGACGAGGTCCTTACAGTACAATAATATTTCCTGCCGTGGTTCTTCAGGACTTCTCTGCTGCTTCCTTTCTTGTCCACAAGATGGCATCAGAAAGTCGCAGAGTCTTTCAGGAGACCAGAACATGCAGTCCTCTGGGTAGCCTTAAACATGAATTGTTGAGGGTGTCCCTAACCTTGTACTCTTGGAGAGTTAGTAGTTAGTCTGCTACAGCAAAAAACAACAGAGGTTCTCTGGGCATCTTAAATGTGTTAGCCTTTATGGTGCCCTATGGTGTTGTTAAACCATAGCCTTTATGGTGTCACAAGATGCTCTGCCATGCTGCTTCTCTGCTCCATACTGTCGCCACCCCCTTAGTAGATTTTACTGTTTTTAAAGTTGTTTGTGTATGATTATGTATTGTTTAAACTTGTTTTATGTATTATTTTAAATTATGTCTTTTAATCTTTGTTGTAAGCCGCCTTGGGCATTTGCCTTTCGGCATAGGAAAAGGCGGGATATAATTTTTAAAAAAATAAAAATAAATAAATAAATAAATAAATAACTCTTTGCCATTTTTTGTACTTTTGGCATTAGTGAAGCAGGAAACACATTTCTGAGTTTCTCCTTCCCCAGTCTCAGAGAAGAGGAGAAGGATGCTCAGAGAGTTTCCCCCTTCCTCACAACTTTCCTGACCATTCCTGCTCATGGGTAGAAGAGATTAAGGGAGATTGGGTCACTCCAGTTCTCGGCTCCCCACATCCCAGCCAGCCTGTGCATTCATGTTGTTCCTCCCCATGCGCAGCTTCCCAAGTTTTCTGCTTTCAGCATTGGGGAGTGAGAATTTACTGTAGGGAAAATTCCCATTCTGAATACTTGGCATTCACTAGTGCATGATTTCAAGCACTCAGAACATGTAGACATTATCTCAGTCATCCTACAAAGTAGGCCAGAATTACGTTCCTGTGTTGCATGGCTGGGAGAAGTAGTGGTAGAAAGAAAGGCGCAGAAACTCATGATTTGCTATGGCTAAGGTGGGACGTGAACTGTGGTTTTCCCCAACTCTCACTGTTAGCTGCTGTGCAGATCTTATATTGTGATGGACATCGTTTTTAGCGTACCAAGATGCACTCAGAGGACACCAAGCTGCTGCAAAGGCAACGCGGGGTGTGATGGGCGCCAGGATTTGCTATGCAAGCTATGGTCAATGGCACGAGTGGAGAGCAAGGGTAACAAGAGGAAGAGGAAGAGGTGGGTACAGTAAATTGAGTTGAGAGCACCACCACCAGAGTAAGTCCCCTCAGTCATTCAGAACAGTCTGATAAAGCTGCTAGAATTCATTTTATGTCACATGGCCTGATCTGGTTTCTTACGTGTTTAGGGCTAAGTTTGACTGATCGCTCTGCGGATCTCTCTGTGGCCAGAGCTCAGTTGTTGTACACAGGCTAAGAAGTCCCTATCTGATGACATTTCTGAAGGTTTCTGCTACAGAAGCTGTTCCATATCTTGCTTGAGTCAGGAGACTCTTTTAACAGTGAGGCAGAAAAAGGCAAAGTTCAGCTTCTCTCACCCTGGCAACGTTATGTCATGGCAAGATACTGCTGCTGAAATTCCCTCTTGTGAATGGACAGGAGCCCAGTCCAGCTGTTGCAGCTGAGCATCCTAAACATACACTATTGCGCTCTTCCGATATCCTCTGCCCGTTCCTAGGCCGGTTCAGCCTTACACGGCCTCCCCAAATATACGCCAGGTCTGGACCTGGCGTACATCTGAGGAGGCCCATAGGGCCCTGGCCAGCTGACACCCGGGGAAGGGGACAAATGTCCCCTTCTCCCGAGGTGCTCCCGGGCTGCCCCGGCGCAGCCCAGGAATGGCCATAGGCTACAGCAGCCAGCCCTTTAGGCTGGCTGCTTAACATTAGTCAGGATTGTGCCGTAATAAAGCCCAATCCTATCTCCCACCATTGGCAACGATGCAGCTGCGCCAAGGGGAAAGTAGTGAGCAATGCGCACCTCCTTGGCGAGACATTGAGGTTGGTGAATCCCCAGAAAAAGAACACTTCCCCCAACAAAATAAGTGGGGGAAATCTTCCTTTCCCCAAAGGTGTCACATCTCCAAAATTCTCCCCTCAGCTGTTCAGTGGTGGGCGTCCCCAACTACACCTGGCACTGGAGGGCTCCACAGGTGTCGTCTCCTTCCCAAAACAAACAAAATGGCGGGGGTGACGTTGCCACTGGTGACAGCCTGGAGAGGCTCTGTAACGCGTTCCAAATGATGAGGCCAGGATAAGACATTAGGAAGGTCTCATCAAGGAGTGTAGTCAGAAAAGGAAGTAGAGGGAAGCGCGTGGAGCAACTGCTCCACTCGTGGACGGTGGCGCACTTACCGTCGTCGGGGGGGCGCACTTGTCGTCACGTTTTCGGCCCCCCTGCCCTCCCTGGAGCCTGAACGGCTCCAAAATGGGTAGGAAACCGGTGGGGGGCATGTTCGGTGCCGCGCTGGGCGCGTCACGTCACCTAGGCCCCGCCCCCTTCCACCGGGCGCCGGGAGGGCTACTTACGTCTCTGTGTAGGCCCTCTGGATTTAATTGCAACACTTTTAAAGTCTTGTTTGTCAAAACCAGCTATTTGCTCAGGTGCCGTTAATTCTGAGAGAGGAAGAAAATCCAACAAGGAACCCAGTGGATGCAGTTAATAGTTCTCCAACTACATAGGCCAGCCTTTGAAAGCTGTTAATATTCTCTGAAGTGCTGCTTGTATCCAATTATAACTCACTACTGGCCATCTTAATAATTTAAATCTGTCCACTCAAAGAGTGCGGGTGGAGGGAGGGATTAAAATGCAGTAATCAAACCACGAATGCTTTCTTCTCTCCCCCCCCTTTTACTTTTGACAGCGTCAAATTAAAACTTAAATGGGAGATCTTGAATGAGTTACTGTGTAAGAATAAAAGGCATTAATGAGGTAATTTCATTATAGAGACTCATCCAAGCCTATGTGAAAACAAGGGGGAGGTAAACGGACAGGAAGGCCGCGGAGGAAATTAGGGTTCCTTCCACACTAATTAATGTTTAAAGGCATTTAATACAGTCACCAAATTAACTGCTCCAAAGAACTCTCATTGGGGGAAAAACTACATTGTTGCCCTTCCCCTGTAATTAGAAGACAGTACAAGGAGAACACTTAATGAGTATAAAGCCGGCCTTTAACTTATTCTGCCCGGCCACTGAAAACATGCTTTCATGGAGGCCTAGGTTTAAGGAAGCATTGAGCGTACAATATAGGATTGTTTAGGCCCTTCTGCTCTGTGAGCTGTAAACAGGTAGCCCCTGAATGAGGGACTACTATGAGACTTCTGGGAGGCCCGTCTTCCCAGCAAAGCAGGCCTAAGTGCACCCAACGGGAAGAAAGGAGGGTGAATAGGCCCAGCTCTCTTGGAGCACTGAATGGTCAATGCTGTCTTAAGCGATTACATGATGTTATGCCACCCCCTCTCATTGAGTTATCTTTACACTGCTTTTGTCTCCTCTAATTGAAGCTGATGAGGTGCTAATTGGTTGCTTTAAAAAAAATGGGGGGGAAAAATTAAGTGCTACTTAAGCATTGGCAAACAGAAGGAGACAGCGTGAGTGGAGTTAATGAGGGTTTAGCCAAAATGAGGGGGGGGGAAATATAAAAAGGGAAGAAAGGCGTCTTTTAAAGAAGCCTGGAAAGTACGCAGGGCATGTATTTGTGTGAGGAGAAAGGCGACTGGGGTTGCTTGAAGGAGGGGGAAATGTTTTCAGGACAGAGCTCTGGGGCCCTCGCATTTGGTAAGAGATAGGGCCCAACCAGCTTTGATGTAAATGCAAAATGGTGAAGAGAAGCAGCACCGGTCTTAAAGTAGTGCCTGGATCTTGCGGGTTTCATTATTCACGAGGCACAGTTGCACAGAGCTCCACTTCAGGCCCGGCACTTGAGGCAACAACGCGGGGGCGAGTATCCCTCCCTCCCACCACGCATCCAATAAACATGGTTGAAAGCTTTCTGTCTGTGATGCGTTGCAAAGGACTTGTTTGCTCTCCTTGAATGCCTCTAGGAAAGAAAGAGATCTTGTGTCCAACACTTCTCCTTGGCTGTTTTCACTTTATCTGTGTACAGCGTTTTCTAAACACTTTGCGGTCGCCTTTCTGCAATCATAAGGGCTAGAGAAGCGATGAGAGGAAAGAGAAGCTGTATGCAAGGCTCTCAGAAGTTCCTTGAAGAATAGGGGAGACATATGTTGCTGAGTGGGTCACCCTCTGCTAACTGGACAAAGAGAAGAGGCACCTTTTAAAGCAGTGCGTTTCATATCTTTGGCAGGGGGAGTGAAGCTGTCCCTATTCACCCCCACATAGAATCCCTCCCTCCCAGTGGCTGTTGCTGGTGCCTCGCTTGTATTTCTTGTTAGGCTGTGAGCCCCTTTCGGATTGCACTGTATAATTACTAATGCACGTCTAATTTAGCAATAATTAGAATTGCATTTTAGTTCTGTTTAATGGCATTTATTTTGGCCACACAAGTTGATGTCATTAGTATCTTTAAATTGGTAATTTATTTTGCACTGTAAGCCAGTTGTCTCTCCAGCACCCATTCTTTTTTTCACAAATTAAACCCTGACCTCAGGGTCAGCATGATTCTCTGGGGAGATGACCAAATGGTTGTTAACATGGAGAGTATCCTTAAGTTAAAACAAGATTTGTTTTGCCATGTTTGAGTAGTCATTGTAAGGCTTTCTTGTGATGACTGCCTTCCAAAGTGATCGGTTTACAATGTGCCATCCTGCCTTGTGTTATCTTGGTTATGAAAGGCTGTCAACTTGCTATTTATATTCACTTCCATATAGTCCTTCATAGTTTACAATGTGCTTTTAAAACAATAAAAGAAACACTTCTTATAGAGTTCTTATTTATCAAGTTTGGTTTGAGGAGGCAAATGTAATTGTGCTCTGATTTCTTCAAAGTCTGTTTGAACCAGGCACACAAATAAGGATTCATAGACAGTGGCATTCCTGGAGGAGATGTGGCACCGGTTGGTCGGTCCGTAAGTGGTGCAAAGTATAACGCAGCCCCTCCCGCTCACCCTGGAGCCATTCTGGCAGCGAAGGCAATGCGCATTTGCCACTTACCACTTACGCAATGGCAATGCCACTTACAGTGCCGCACCCCCTCCAGGAACGCCGCTGTTCATAGAAAACAATCCTGCATCATTTACTCCAAGATAAATCTCACTGTATTCAGTTGAGCTTCCTCTCTGGCAACTGTGCATGGGGTTGCAGGCATAGATGGAAAGTGGACTTTTACAGAGTCTTTTAAAGGTGCACACTTTTCACATTATATCACACCCCTGCCACACGTCACTTATTCCTGTTTACAAACGGAGAGCTGGGGTTGGGAGACAGCAGCTTGCACAAGGCCATCTAAACCCAGGCCAGTGTCAGGGGTCAGTATCAGTGGGCAACTGTTCAGGACCCTCAGAAGGGCCCACCGCTGATCCTTGAGATCACTTCTGTGCTCATAGTCTTTGTGTGGTGGTGACAGAGTGACTCAGGATCCACCCAAGTAGGAAAGGGTTCTGTTTTGGGACACCCTGAAACCTGGAACTGGCCCTGATGGATGTTCAGCAATTTGAACTTCCAAACTGAAGCAAAACACATGACACACACACACACACACACACACACACACACACACACACACACACACACACACACACACACACACACACACACACACACACACAGGCACTGATGTTGCAGTGACCCTTAGAGGTGACCTTCTCTATTCTTTCATTGTAATACAGTAATTGTTCATTTGATCACTTATAATATGAATTTGATATCTTGCTTTTTCCCAAATATTGTTCAATCAAACCAGCTTGCAACAGTTGAATGCATAAATATTTGCGCAGTGGTCGCACACGAGCTTTGCATGCCGAATATCCCAGGTTCAGCCTCTGGCAACCTCAGTGACAAGCAGTAATGTGGATCAAGTTTCTGGGTCCAAGTCTCAAGACAAGTCCCAAGTCTTTGCCCCCAAGTCCCGAGTCTTTGGTTGCGAGTTGCGAGACCCTATCTCTTTAATGGAGACAATGGGTTTAAACCTCAATAAAATTCAACTCGTCGTAAAAGGCTCCAAGTCTTGACTCAAGAGTCTTTCGAGTTTTTTACAATTGCTGAGTCAATAGACTCAAGTCTACATCGCTGGTGACAAGTATCTCAAAGAAGCTGGAAAGACCTCATTTTGAGGCCTTGAAGGTCCAGTGCTAGTTGGTGTAGATACTGGCCTTGATGAACCACCAGTCCAACTCAGTAGAAGGCAGTTTCATGTGATATGTTAGCACAGTCAGTAAAATCCTCAGCAGGTCCAAGAGCCAAGATGGTAGGAGCTGCAGTCTGAGGCAGCAGCAGTCTGAGAGTGGAGCAGGCTTCTATCCATCTTTAAAATTGGTCAAGAGCATTCCCGCGAAAATACCATGAAAATAGGGCATTTCACTGCCTGCCTCACAACTCCCTTCCTTCAAAGTCTTGCTGAAATATGACTCTGGATATCTTTGGCCTGGTTTGTAACAACCGGAGTTATGCAAGAATGTGAAGCAATTTTAATCCGAGTGTTTTAGGAGTTAGATACGAATGTTTTTCTCTGTGCCAGGTGCAAGGGAGTGGCGACTGGACACAGGTATCTTGTTGTCTTGTGTGCTCCCTGAGGCATCTGATGGGCCACTGTGTGACACAGGAAGCTGGACTAGATGGGCTTTTGGCCTGATCCAGCAGGGCTCTTCTTATGTTCTTATGTTATGTTCTTATGTATTTGAATAGTGTTACCTGCCCTTTGGGATAAGGTGGACCAAGAATCCAATCCTACATAGAATAGATGAAGTTGCCCCAGGGACTGCGGCCTTGATGGGAAGCACCCTCTGTCATTGGTCAGAAGAATGCAGAACCCTGTGAGGTTCCTCTTCTACCTCACAGGAAGAACATCTCAGCAAAGGGAAGAGGACCTTTATTTACACTGACCCAGAGGATTAAGAGTTGCTGGGTCCATGCAGCAAAATGTCAGCCATCTGGGAGAGGTGTTGTTTTTTAACCTACAGCTCCTGTGGAGTGCTGAGCAGGAGCGCAGAGCAACTGGGTCATCTGGAAAGCGGACCGATGACTAGAATCCCCCTAGTCAGCCAGGATGGTGTAGTGGTTTGGGAGTCGGACTTAGACCTGGAAGATCCAGGTTCAAATCCCCGCTCAGCCACGAAGCTTCCTGGGTGACCTTGGGCCAGTCACTATCTCTCAGTCCCACCTACCTCACAGGGTTGTTGTGAGGACAAAAAGGAGGGGAGGAAATATGTACACCACTCTGAGCTCCTTGGAGGAAGGGCGGTATAAAAATGTGAAAAAAGGATAAAAAATAGTTTTGCCTGTTGCTGCAGCCAATGCCAGAAAAGCACAGAAATGGGGCCAGGAGACCCCCCCCCCAAGTTCCTTTCCCTGGGCAAGATCAACAACCATTTATTGTGCTGTTATTTGAACGTGCTATAGATTTTTTAGGCTTGTTTTAACAAAGAAAGGCACGATAGAAATTGATGAAATAAATAAATCATTCAGCAACCTTCCTCTCCCCTTACAAAGCCATAATATTTATGACAACCATAAACATAAAATTGTCATTGCACCACATCTCAGCCACTTTAGTAAAATCACTTTGGTCTATCTCAATATCTACTGTAAACAAAGTGAGATTGATTTGACTTTTACAGAGATTAAATACCCATTTAAAGAACCCTTTCTTATATGTTAGCTTGGCACAGAATGCATGCTGGCAAACAGCCAGAGTCTGGCTAAATGTTTATTGTGTAATTTGTAACCCTCTATTCATAACCTCAATTGGGAGCTAGTCGTCTCCAGATTCCTTTGAATTTTGTGCTCTTGTTTTCCTTTCTAATTGTCATGAAAACGGAGGATTTCCTACTAGCTGGAAATGGGGGTGGGGAGCATAGAAACTTCCTAATGACCAAGTTACAATTAACTGGTGTAAATGGGGGCTAATCTGATGCAGTAGCTACAAAAGGGAATGGAAGCAGCAATGGGTCTGAAGTCTTTGAATAGCCACAGACAAATAAATTAAAATCTGACTTATTATCCAGCTTGCTGAAGAAGATAGGATCGATTATTCTATATCTGCAACATTTTCTCCTCCAACTCGGGGGCCCGTAAAATAGGAGCACACAATCCAGTCCAAGTTATTCACATTTAATTCCTATTACATAAGAACATAAGAAGAGCCCTGCTGGATCAGGCCAAAGGACCATCTAGTCCAGCTTCCTGTATCACACAGTGGCCCCACCAGATGCCTCAGGGAGCCCACAAGACAACAAGATACCTGTATCCTGTCGCCACTCCCCTGCACCTGGCATAGAGAAAACCTACTCCTACAACCAGGAGGTTGCTTTTCCCCATCATGGCTTGTAAGCTGTGATGGACTTTTCCTCCATAAATCTGTCCAATACCCTTTTAAAGGCACCCAGGCCAGGTTGATTTCAATAAAAGAGTTCTGATTCTAAGCATGTGCTTAATTTTTCTACTGACATCTATGGTGTTTAAAAGAATGTAATTTGGGCTGAATTATGGCCTTGGTTGGTCTGTCCAGTATGTTTTTAACAGCGCAATCGGGCTTAACTTTTGTGCCGGTGTAACCAGCAGCGCAGCGAGAACGGGAGGCCCCAGAATGGAAAAGGGATTCAAATCCCCTCCAAAAGAGGAATTCAAAGGGGATTTGAATCCCTTATCCGTTCTCCCTCCCATTTGAATGCCTCCCGTTCTCGCTGCACCACTGGTTACACAGGCACAAAAGTTAAGTTGGATTGCGCTGTAAATGTGGTATATATCCCAGACACCCTGGTTACTCAATAATTGCTCACTGTGGGGAACTCGTGTGTTGGTCTGAGATATACCGTAAGTGGTCCTGAAACCCACGATAGAGTTGCAGTGTGTTACCCCAGACATTGCCTTTTAAGATCCAGTCTACACCTTGCACAGAGTGAGGTGGTAGAATTCTGGCCTACTCTAGTTCAGGCTGCAGGGTGGGGCAGTATTTTGGAGTCCCCCGCCCCATGGAAAAAAACACCCTGCATGTAGTAAACCAACAAATCAGGGAGGGGTCTGTGTTGAACCTTTCCTATAATGTGCTTTTTCCAAGCCACTTGGAGCAACATAGACAAAAATAACCCAACAATGAAAGCTGAATGCGCTATAATGAGAATAAAACCTGATAACCTTCAACAAACTCTCACACAGGAGTCATACTTAAAAACACCCGTGAACCATTCACTCATCATCAGCATGTGCATCACTCTGAAAGTAATTTCAGGGCAGGTTCCCTAGGGTGACTGTTGAGTAGTTAAGTCTGACTCCTGCTGAAAAGGGATATAACTTAGAAAACGTAATGACACTGTTCATTTTCAAAAAGGAACAGTACAAGACTGTTAGAACAGACAAAAGAAAATATTTCTTTACCCAGCGTGTAGTTCATCTGTGGAACTCCTTGCCACAGGATGTGGTGATGGCACCTGGCCTAGATGCCTTTAAAAGGGGTTTGGACAGATTCATGGAGGAAAAGACCATCACAGGTTACAAGCCATAAGCAACCTCCTGGTTTTAGAAATGGGTTTTCTCTGTGCCAGGTGCAAGGGAGTGACAACGGGAAACAGGTTATCTTGTTGTCTTGTATGCTCCCTGAGGCATCTTGTGGGGCCACTGTGTGATACAGGAAGCTGGACTAGATGGGCTTTTGGCCTGATCCAGCAGGGCTCTTCTTATGTTCTAATGTTCTTCTTATGTTAAGACAGGAGGCTGTCGTATAGAGAATGTGGCAAAGAAAATGGTGTGACGTCGGCAGGCAGGGCCAGATTTAGGGGCCAGGCTTGGGAATGTCCATCACTTTCTCGTATTCTTTGAGTAAAAGATGCACTCAGGATAGGATGCACTAGAGGAAGCCAACTTGTCTTTTTTGGCTTCTATATTTGGCAGTAGAATTACAGGTCTGTGCTTGCAAATTATTGTCTTGTAAATAAACGGAACAACAGGCAAGTTTGGCCTTGGAGCGCAAAATGAAGCAGGGCAAAGGCTAACAGAGTTCTGTCAAGAGAACACGCTGGTCATAGCAAACACTCTTTTCCAACAACACAAGAGGCGACTCTACACATGGACATCACCAGATGGTCAATACCGAAACCAGATAGATTATATGCTTTGCAGCCAAAGATGGAGAAGCTCTATACAGTCAGTAAAAACAAGACCTGGAGCTGACTGTGGCTCAGATCATGAGCTTCTTATTGCAAAATTCAGGCTTAAACTGAAGAATGTAGGGAACACCACTAGACCAGTCAGATATGACCTAAACCATATCCCTTATGAGTATACA
This sequence comes from Plestiodon gilberti rubricaudatus, assembly GCA_026170595.1. Lineage (NCBI taxonomy): Eukaryota > Metazoa > Chordata > Lepidosauria > Squamata > Scincidae > Plestiodon > Plestiodon gilberti. Next base: position 15,598,243 of record JANXHW010000002.1, on the reverse strand, counting down.
GTGGAGGTGAAGAATAGATTTAGGGCATTAGACCTGGTAGACAGAGTGCCTGAAGAACTATGGACGGAAGTTTGTAACATTGTACAGGAGGCAGCAACGAAAACCATCCCAAAGAAAAAGAAATGCAAGAAAGCAAAGTGGCTGTCAGATGAGGCTTTACAAATAGCTGTGGAAAGAAGGAATGCAAAAAGCAAAGGTGAAAGGGAAAGATATAACCAACTGAATGCAGATTTCCAGAGAATAGCAAGGAAAGATAAGAAGGCCTTCTTAAATGAACAATGCAAGGAAATCGAGGAAAACAACAGAATGGGGAGGACTAGAGATCTCTTCAAGAAAATTGGAGATATCAAGGGAATGTTTTTTGCAAAGATGGGCATGATAAAGGACAAAAAAGGCAGAGACCTAACAGAAGCAGAAGAGATTAAGAAGAGATGGCAAGAATACATAGAAGAACTATACAAGAAAGATCTGAATGTTCCTGATGACCACGCTGGTGTGGTCACTGACCCAGAGCCGGACATCCTAGAGAGTGAAGTCAAGTGGGCCTTAGGTAGCATCACTAACAACAAAGCTAGTGGAGATGATAATATCCCAGCTGAGCTACTTAAAATCCTAAATGATGATGCTGTGAAAGTGCTGCACTCAATATGCCAACAAATTTGGAAAACTCAGCAGTGGCCAAAGGATTGGAAAAGGTCAGTTTACGTTCCAATTCCAAAGAAGGGCAGTGCCAAAGAGTGCTCAAACTATCGCACAATTGCACTCATTTCACATGCTAGCAAGGTTATGCTCAAAATCCTACAAGCTAGGCTTCAGCAGTACGTGGACCGAGAACTACCAGACGTACAAGCTGGGTTTCGAAGAGGCAGAGGAACTAGAGATCAAATTGCCAACATGCGCTGGATCATGGAGAAAGCAGGAGAGTTCCAAAAAATCACCTACTTCTGCTTCATTGACTACGCAAAAGCCTCTGATTGTGTGGATCACAACAAACTGTGGCAAATTCTTAGATGGGGGTACCAGACCACCTTACCTATCTCCTGAGAAACCTGTATGCGGGTCAAGAAGCAACAGTTTGGACCGGCCATGGAACAACCGACTGGTTCAAAATTGGGAAGGGAGTACGGCAAGGCTGTATATTGTCACCCTGCCTGTTTAACTTATATGCAGAGTACATTATGAGAAATGCAGGGCTGAATGAATCGCAAGCCGGAATCAAGATTGCCGGGAGAAACATCAACAACCTCAGATATGCAGACGATACCACCCTAATGGCAGAAAGTGAAGAAGAACTAAAGAGCCTCTTGATGAGGGTGAAAGAGGAGAGTGCAAAAGTTGGCTTGAAACTCAACATTAATAAAACTAAGATCATGGCATCTGGTTCCATCAACTCCTGGCAAATAGAAGGGGCAGAAATGGAAGCAGTAACAGATTTTACTTTTCTGGGCTCCAAGATCACTGCAGACGGAGACAGCAGCCATGAAATTAAAAGACGCTTACTCCTTGGAAGGAAAGCTATGGCAAACTTAGACAGCATAATAAAAAGCAGAGATATCACCATGCCAACAAAAGTTCGCATAGTCAGGGCGATGGTGTTCCCAGTAGCAATGTATGGTTGCGAGAGTTGGACCATAAGGAAGGCTGAGCGCCGAAGAATAGATGCTTTTGAACTGTGGTGCTGGAGAAGACTCCTGAGAGTCCCTTGGACTGCTAGGAGATCAAATCAGTCAATCCTAAATGAAATCAACCCTGACTGTTCCCTGGAAGGACAGGTACTGAGGCTGAAACTCAAATATTTTGGCCACCTAATGCGAAGAGAGGACTCTCTGGAGAAGACTCTGATGCTGGGAAAAATTGAAGGCAAAAGGAGAAGGGGAAGGCAAAGGATGAGATGGTTAGACAGCATCACCGATGCAACGAACATGAAAATGAGCGAACTCAGGAAGATAGTGGAGGACAGGAAGGCCTGGCGGGATATGGTTCATGGGATCACGAAGGGTCGGACATGACTCAACGACTGATCAACAAAATGACAGGGACAAACAGTGCCTTGCTGCAGAATGTACATCAAAGCTGTGAAAGGACTACAAATGCAATGAAGAAACAGTTGGACAAATGGAGAAGGGATACCAAAGATGCTCGTTGCCTGAGGCTCTGTTTGGCCCGCACTATAAGCAGTGGTATTTGCTATTTGGATGCCTATAATAATAATAATAATAATAATAATAATAATAATAATAATAATAAGAAGAAGAAGAAGAAGAAGAAGAAGAAATATAAATAAATAGAATCTCAGGTTTGCATTTAAAGCAAGATTGGCTCCACATGTAGGTGCCAGTTACTGGTTTGTTCACAAAGGCATTAGCAGCACCCAGTTAAAAAAAATGCAAAAGGAGCTTATAATCTCTGCTGATGATCACCATATAGACCAATTCTCAGTGTTGGATTTAGGCCCTGGAAGCTATTTCAAGCCTCTGAAGTGTCCAGTCTGGAGCCATAGTGAGCCTGAAGATCATAAGATCTTCACAGAAGATCATAAAAGCAGTCCACACAGTTGAGAGGGATAATTGTGGTAAGTGCAGGGCGATCTGCACCACTACTCATATTCACCATTAGAGTGATCCGGGAGATAATGAAGTCACCATTCTCTGGGGTTCTTCCTTTGCTGCTAGATAGCACCTGCAACCGGAGGCATAGGAAGTTGCCAAGTGAATATGACCATTGCATTAAAAAAATGCAATGTGTTCATCATTCGGATAGTGGGAGGGTAGCTAGAGAAAGAAAGCCCTTCCATCAGACAGGTGGATCGCTTGAATTGTTTCTTGTGGCTGCATTCTGAAAGTCAAAGTTCAAAGCCTGGGATGCTTCCATGGCTCTTCATGGTTCACTTCCAGGTCATTTGCTTTCAAAGATTCTAAACTCTCCAGCCACCAGTGGTCAAAGGGGACCCAAGATGTCCAAGTTGGCTTGGCTCAAACCCTACTTGAAATAATCAAGAACAAAGTCAGTTGTTCATTTCGACCCAAATACTTTTATGCAGAGGGAGTGGGGCAACTCTATGTAAATTAGAATGGATCTTTCAAAAGCTGGTGGTAAGAAGGAACTCATTCCCTGAGCTAAAGTTAAATGACATTGTTAGATTATTAGTAGGACAGGCAAGTTAATTAAATGGGGTGTGTGTGTGTGTGTGTGTGTGTGTGTGTGTGTGTGTGTGTGTGTGTGTGTGAACATGATATGCAATAAGATGCAAAGTTTTTTAAAAAAAGTCTTGACAGGTCTGGGAGAGGAGTGGGCGGTATGAGAAATAACAGAAAAGGAAAAAGTGTCTCTGGTCTTAATAGAAAGTTACAGGTATTGTTGCTGTGATGAACCTAGAGAAATCAAGCAAGCTGAGATAATGAGGTGAGGCCAATCCAGTGGGCCTCCCATGCCCCGTTGAAACCAATGGGATTTGCACAAGTGTTTCTATTCATTTCAGTGGGGCTTGTGCAGATTGTGCCTGATCTTCTCTGTTGCAGGTTTCATTGGCTGCTGTAAGTTGCTTTTGCAGGCTTATGGATTGCATAAACAAAACGAAACAGATTGGCACCCGACCAGCTCTAGCGTATGCGATTCGTAAAGTGCAATAACCAGTGGCACTTGCATGTGCACCTCTCCACCCAGGCAATTCAGTGGGATCCAGCTAGCGGATGCAGTGTGGATACGCATCTCAGCGCATACCTGCATCCTCCACATCAGTTGTGTACACAGGACGCACAGAGTGTTGTTGTTTTTTTCTAGATTGGAGCAAATGTACCATTTGGTGACATATTCCATACAAGCCACTTCCAGCTAAATCATCTGTATTTTTAAAAAAATGCCGTAGGCATTAAGATGAGAAAAATCAAAAGGATAACATGGCTTTTGTGTGTTAACCTTTGTAGATGTGAGTGGGTAGTTCAGCTCTCTAGATTTCCTTCTGCTTCTGTTCCATAGGCAAAGCAGGACAGTCCAAAGAGGGGACAGTGTGTAGTACATTTTAGACCACCAGGTGGGGTAATGTGACCAGGAACCAGAGAGGTGAAGACATGCAGGGAAATGTATCTATACTGTACTGTACATCACCTCCATTAAACTTATTTCTGAGCCAGAGCATCCTGAAATTGTCACTGCTGTTGACAGAGTATTTGTAATGAGAGGAGGGACCACAGAGCTACAGTGATTCCTTTGTGAGAAGGAAGGAGGGATAGTGTGCTTGGGTCACGAAGATAGCCTCAGAAGAACAACTGCCCCAGGTGATTCGGAACTGGGAGTTGATTTTTCCCACCCCCAGAAAAGCTTCTGACCTTTTTTTCCAAGCTCCTGGATAGTGCCACTCCTTTGCTGAGTTTCCATCCCCTAGCCTTGCCCGGCATTCCTTGCTAGCTCATTCATGGCATCACATGCGAGTCAAATCTGGGTTAGTCGTACAGCCAGGCTGGGGAGTGCCATGGAGGCGGGAAGCAGCAGAGGTTCTGTCCTGATGTTGTTCAAATATGGTCAAATATGATCAAATATGGCCATGCAGCTGTGGACAGGTCTATATAGGAACTACCAAGCACTTCATCACCACTAGAGTCAAGGAGCACCAGCGAGCTTGTAGGCTGGGGCATTTAGATCAATCTGCCCTAGCAGAACATATGATGGACACTGGTCACTGTATAAATTTTGAAGCCACGGATAGACTGTGTCATGAGTCTAATTATAAAGCAAGACTTAGTTTAGAAGCCATAGAAATGTTCAAACACGGTGAACGGGTCCTGAACCGTAAAAGGAACTATCCACGATTAACAGGATTCGGACAACGCTGGCTCTTCGGCTTTGAAATGGGGATGAGCACCACACCCTAGAGTTGGACACGACTGGACTTAATTGTCAGGGGTAACCTTTACCTTTACTATTAAATAAGACTGCAAAGACACGAGAGACCACTAGAGGCAGTAATAGGGGGATTATAGGGCAAGGTCACTAGCGGTTATTACAGACGTCTTGTTTCCGGTGCTGATTGCCTTCATGAAAAAACGCGCCAAAATTCTTTTAAAAATAGTGGCAGGACCAAGGTGTCCAGTACGATCTCTTGCCCACTCAGGCTGTAGCATCTGAAGATATTCATAGAAAATGAATGAAACGTCATGCCGCATGTTTTAAATTGTTTTTATTGTATTTTAGAGAAGACTTTTTGAAGTATTTTATTGCATACATTGCATTTTAAAGAGACTCATAAAGCTGTTTTTAAAGCATACACTTTAAAATAAACATTTTTAATGTTACTTGTTTTTATGGCCATAATCCCGCTGATGATGTTTGGTACATTGTAGCTGCACAATTCCACAAACTATGGTACCCAAAAACAACTGACATCTCAAGGAAATGTTTGTCCAAAATTTCCTGTTTAACTAGGATAAATCTTTTGATTTCACGTTTAGTTGTGTTTTCAAACATTCGGATTTTGTGTTTTTGTTTTTCCTTTGAAAACACTTGTAAAAACCATGCTTGCAACAGATCAGAGAAGATAAACCAGGAGCTATGTCCTGTAAGCCCTTTCTAGTCTGATAGATCGTTTATATTCCTGAAGCTGTCTACTTAGTAAATATTACTCTTCTGTTGTTGTAGTACAGTTGGATTGTTTTGTGAGACAATAATCCGATTCCCAAATGGTTACATTACATGACCAATTGCTTATTAACCTAACAAAAAGATCAGGTGATTATAAACAAAGCCACGGTGCACCATTTTTAAGATTGTCATTAGAATGAAATTGGAGACAATAAACAGAGACAGAGAGAGAGAGTTCCAGAAACACCCGACTGTAGTGGGAATTCAAGCTGTTTATTCTTCTGGGCCCATGCTCACACACACACTGCGCAATCCTGTGTAACTTTGCCAGTGTAAGTGCACTTACACTAGTGCATCTGCTGTTACACCGGTGCATCTACTGTTACACCGGTGCAAAGTTACACAGGATTGCGCTGACAGAGTGGTCTGGCAATTGCATCTTTGTCTAGCGATTGGAAGGTGATTATTTTCTCCATTCTTTCAGTCCAGCAATGACAGGTGACACGATGGAGAATATTAGAACTTGGGGGGGGGGGAGATACATGCAGGCCCTGGGGCTATATGAAGGGGGGCAGGTTTCTCTAGCTGTGTGCCTAACTAATTTGTTCCTCACCCTTCTTGCAATGAGCTCATGGAGGCAATCCCATTTTACAATAATCTTGGGAGAGAGGTTGTGCTCAGAAATGTCCATGACTAGAACCAGGAACTTCTGTGGATATGCCCTGGTCCCTTTGCGGTGAGCCAACTGGGACTCTATCTCACTGGCGTCACTGCAGGGGGGGCAGAGCTCTAAGTTCAGCCAAGGCTCTGACCCTTCGTTACACCGGAGCACGAAGTGACCACGCCCCTTTGCCTTTGAAACCACTTGAATGGTTCCGAAGGTGAGGGGGCGGGGCCGCTTCGTGCTCCGGTGTAACGGAGGGTCGGAGCCTCAGCGGAACTTAGAGCTCCGCCCCCCCTGCAGCAACGCTAGTGCTCTGTCTACCTGGTAGTATGGATGGGGGTAACAAGTCGTAGAGGTCTCCCATTATTTGAGAGCAGGAGTTTGCATTTCAGTTTCTCCCCTCTCAAATACTTGCCTCATCCTTATTGGGAGCGGAGTCAGAATCTGTTCACCTTCCTGCCAGGGCTGGCCCATCCATGAGGCCAACTGAAGCACCTACTACCTCTGTCTGCCTACTCACCTCCATTGCTTCTCTTCCTCCTTCTCCGTGGATTGCTAAAGAGGAAGGGGATGGAGCAAAAGAGGAAGTGTGGGTGTATATATGGGCAGCCGCATTCTGCACTAGTTGCAGTTTCCGAACAGTCTTCAAAGGCAGCCCCACGTAGACCACATTCCAGTAATCTAATCTAGATGTCACTAGGGCATGGGTCACTGTGGCCAGGTCTGCACGATCCAAGTACGGGCACAGCTGGCGCACCAGCCGAAGCTGGGCAAAAGCCCCCCTGGCCACAGCCGCCACCTGGGAATCCAGGAGCAGCTGCGGATCCAGGAGAACCCCCAAGCTGCGAACCTGCTCCTTCAGAGGGAGTACAACCCCATTCAGAGCAGGGTGATGGTCCAATACCTGAATCATAGACTTCTGGATCAAAAGAACCTCTGTCTTATCAGGATTTAGTCTCAGCTTGTTTACCCCCATCCAGCTCCCAACTGCCTCCAGACAACGATTCAGGACATTGACCCTTGGAGTCGGGTAGAAAGGAGAGAAAGAGCTGGGTGTCATCAGCATACTGATGACTCCCTACCCCAAACCCCCGGATGACCTCTCCCAGCGGCTTCATATAGATATTAAACAGCATGGGGGATAGGATTGACCCTTTTGGCATCCCACACCACAAGGGCAAGGGTGCCAAACAAGCATCCCCCAGCACCACCTTCTGGGATCTATCAGCCAGGAAGGAGCGGAACCACCCCAAGACGGTGCCTCCAAGCCCCAACCCAGCCAACTGACCCAGAAGGATACCATGTTCAATGGTGTCAAAAGCCACCAAGAGGTCCAGCAGGACCAACAGGGACACACTCCCCCTGTCCAGTCCCCGGCACAGGTCATCCACCAAGGCGACTAAGGCCGTCTCTGTCCCAAACCCCGACCTGAAGCCAGACTGGAAAGGATCCAGATAATCAGCTTCCTCCAAGACCCTCTGGAGCTGAGACGCCACTATCCGCTCAATCACCTTGCCCAGAAACGGGATATTTGAGACTGGCTGAAAGTTGTTCAAAATAGTGAGGTCCAAGGAGGGTTTCTTCAGAAGGGGGCACACCACCGCCTGCTTCAAAGACGGTGGCACCACCCCTTCCCTTAGAGATGAATTCACCCTCCCTGATGGTCTCACACTCCAAAGAATCCTGTCCACATCCTCAGGTTCTACAAGCTGAAAAGAATCCCAGGTGGAAGAACAGACAGATGCCATAGGGACATCATTAGATACTCCTAAAGTGGCGTCCAAGTCATGCCGAATCCAATTGACTTTGTCCACGAAGTGCTTTGCAAACTCATCACAGTGAGCCACCATGTGTTCCACCCCATCTACTGGGGGGGGGGGGCGTATGGAGAAGGCCCTGGACTACACAGAAAAACTCAGCTGGACGGTTCTCCGCAGACGCGATGCTGGCAGAGAAGAAAGCCCTCTTAGCTGCCGCCGCCGCCACAGAATAGGCTCTAAAGTGAGCTCTAGCCCGTGCCCGGTTGGAGTCAGTACAAGTTTTTCGCCACCGTCGCTCTAGGCGTCTGCCCTGCTGCTTCATCGTCCACAGCCCCTCAGTAAACCAGGGGGCCGCTCTGACTCTGCGGCTTGGTCATAAGAACATAAGAACATCAGAAGAGCCCTGCTGAATCAGGCCAAAGGCCCATCTAGTTCAGCTTCCTGTATCACACAGTGGCCCCACCAGATGCCTCAGGGAGCACAAGACAACACATCGTCGAGGACGATGCTCAAGCTATGGAAGGAGCTATGGAAGGAACTGGTCCAAAAAACCTATGGCTTGGTCGAGCTATGGAAGGACAAAGATGTACAGTTTTTCAAAACTCTCTCTAGGAATTCTGCTCATTTTCAGTCTTGTGGGCCAAAAGGGGAGTGGGATTCTTCCAGCCTTACTCTGAAATGAATGGAATTCGGACTGCTACTGTACAAGATCTGTGGAACGTGTTACCGTTATTATTCTCAAGATATAATTTAGTTGAAATCAGCTGGATAGAGGCAGGCCTGCAGATGCAGCTGAATGACAGTAACATTCAGATGTCTGCGAGGGATAAAATAAATTTAAATGTGAAGAACATCCCTACAGGCAGGGAGAAAACAGGGCTAGAAGCTTTCTCCTGAGGTGCTTATGTTGCACTTTTGAAATGTTACCTTGCAGGATTCAAGAAGCAACAAAAAACCAATAAGCTTTAAAATCTGGTTGGTGCATTCTATGACAGCAATTTATTTATTTATTTATTTACAAAGATTTGTATACTGCTTTGTACACTCAAAGCAGTGTACAATAAAAATACAATATAAAATACAGTGAATAAAAACATTAGATAAAACCAATTAAAACGATACTGGTGCAGTTAAAAGATGTAAAAACAGCAGTAACATACAATTAATATAAAAATAGTATTAAAACAGCAACCAAAGACCTATAGGGGCTAAATTAAAAAGGGGTCCCTAGGAGGTTCCTCCCTCTTCAAATGTCAAGCGGAAAAAATGTTTTAAACCCTCTAGAAACCATATAGAGAGGGGGTGCTCCTCAGATTTTCTGGTAGTTGGTTCCAAAGACATGGGGCCACAACAGAAAAGGCCCTGAGCCTTGTTGCCATCCCCTTGGCTTCAGATGGTGGCGGTATACTAAGCAGTGCCCTGTCTGATGATCATAGGGGATGTGTAGGATTATATGGGGGAAGGAGGTCCTTGAGGTATCCTGGTCCCGTGCCATATACAATATATACGGTCATCGCCAACACCTTGAATTGGGCTTGGAATAGAATGGGCATCCAGTGTAGCTGCCAGAGCAATGACATGGCCGAATCACTGTTGAGCCCTGGTGACAAGCCGGGCCGCCGCATTCTGTACTAACTGCAGCTTCCGAACCACCTTCAAGGGTAGCCCCATGTAGAATGTATTACAGTACTCTAGACGAGATGTCACCAGGGCATGGACCACCATAGCCAGATCCAATTGACTCAGATAGAGGCTGCACCAGCCAAAGCTGGGCAAAAGCCTCCCCTGCCACAGATGCCATCTGACCATCCAGGGACAGCTGTGGATCCAGGAGTACTCCCAGGCTGTGAACCTGCTTTTTCAGAGGGAGTGCTACCCCATCTAAGAGCACGTTGTAGATCTAGTACCTCCATCGACCATAGTCAATGGGGTTGAACACCGCTGAGAGGTTCAGCAGGACCAGCAGATTTGTACTCTCCCTGTCCAGTCCTCGGCGCAGGTCATCAATCAAGGCAACCAAGGACGTCCCCATCCCGTAACCAGGCCTGAAGCCAGATTGAAAGGGGTCCAGAAAATCCACTTCTTCCAGAATTCCTTGGAGCTGAGACGCCACCACCCACTCGATCACCTTGCCCAAAAACGGGAGGTTGGACACTGGTCTGAATTTATCCAAGACCAGGGGTCCCCAACCACCGGGCCGTGGCCGTTCAGGACCGGGCCGTGTCATCGGGGTTGGGCCGGATGTGGCAGCGAAGCGGCTTACTTGCCTGTGCGATGTGTCGCCTCCGCTTCGCCATTCGGCCCGCCCGCCCTGGAGCGCGAACGGCTCCGAAATAGCCACTAAACCGGCGGGGGGTTGATTGGAGCCGTGCTGGGTGCGCGCAGCTTACATCACACCCGGTCACGTGGGGGCGTGGCGTCCCCCCCCCGGTCCCTGAAACAAAAAACCTTCGTGATGCCGGTCCCCGACACCACGAAGGTTGGGGGCCGCTGTCCAAGACCATTGCCCAGGTCAAAGGAGGGTTTCTTCAGGAGAGGGTGAACCGCTTTTGGCAGCGCCCCTTCCTAGAGAGATGAGTTTACTATCCTCCGCACCATTCAGCCAACGCCCCCCACTCCCAGGCAGATTGTAATAACCATGCTGTGCAAGGATCAAGAGAACGAGCAGCAGGTCTCACACTCTATTTAACAGTAATGTTAAAATAATGTTACAAAATGAATCAACTTGCCATATTCAATACTTTTCCACACATGCATAAAATTGGAGATGTGGAAAAACCTTTAAATTAGTATCTACTGTATACAGTATTGCTACTTCATCCTTCCACCAAGGAAGTCAGGGCAGTGTACAAGGTTATCAATCAACCCCTACTGCATTTTAACATCAGAACAACCCTGTGAGGTAGATTAGGTTGAGAGATCATGACTGTCCCAAGATCACCCATGAGCTTTAGGACCAAGTGAGGATTTGAATTTGTGTCCCCCTATTCTGGGCCAACACTCTAACCACTACAACCACCCAAAATTCAAAGAATATAAATTCAAATTTTTATAATCCGTTAGAATTAGGAAACTTTGGTTTGGAAACACACACACACACACACACACACACACACACACACACACACACACACACACACACACACACACAAAATTGTCTCAGCTCCAGCCTACATGTGTCTTTGAGTGCTTTGGAATCTGTATAATTCTCACAACACCCCTATGAGCAGGACAGTTTTAGAGCTGTGACTGGGAATCTCCCAGATCCATACACTAAACACAGATATTTGAACTGTCCTAGGTCAACTGTAAGTGTCAGTTAACCAATCAGCTGCAGGCTCTTATAATAAAGTCTATCATGCACGTGATTGTGTTGAGGGTGAGTGATGATAGGTATTTGAATACTTGCACATTCAAAACAAAACACAACCGTCCCTGCACACAAAACAAAACACAACTGTCCCTGCACTTGCCCCTGACATGCTAGTTTTCTAAGTGCAGGGCTTCTCCCCCTATGCGGAAGCTTCAAACATACAATCCTCCTTCTGCAACCTGAAGTGGTATAGTCCAAGAAAAACTTTAGGGCATGATTCCATTGACTGCATAGATGGGATGTAAGGACAGGATTTTAAGCACTTGACTAGGCCATATATTGCCATTTGTCCTAAAACCTGCTGCTTGGTCAAGAAGAGGATGATCCTTAAGTTAGGACAGAAAAGAAGAATCCTACTGGTTAAGGGATTGGGAAACCGTGGCCTACGTAGGTGATTTTTCCTCTACTATTCACACCGTGGTGAAATCCGCGGATGACGAGTGCAGTGACTTGAGTTCAAAAATAAGAGCTTTTGTCCGGCGTCATTGCTCCCAGTTTCCCTTGACCTCGCCCAGCAGATCTCTCCGCTTGGACAGTCAGCAACCTTTTGTCGCCAATGTTTTTCTGTGGCAACCGGCTTTGTAAGCTTTTGTTTTCCAATATCAAATCGTGAAATGGTCATGTAATTGTTATTTCAATTTCCATGCCTCGAACATGTTTTGTAGGCAGTCACCATTCCCAGTTCATTAACTGACTGACCTCGGCATTAACACCCCCCCTCCGCTGAGGTTGCCTAGGGAACAAAGCTTCCTGTGCGTAATCCAAGATTATCTAGCTCTTTATCCTACATGTGACCCTTAATTACTTGCTAAATTAGAATGGTTTTCTAAAAATCACAAGAGGAGGTTAATATGTTCTTCCAGAGCTGGTCAAGCTGAGATGACACTAAATTCACAGGGAATTCAAAATACATGATCCCTGAAGGCGTCTCTTTCAGAACCAAGATGAACTTTCCCAATGAGAGGCCGCGCACTATGAGAATGAGCCTGTCACTCACTTTCCTTGTCCTGCTTCTCCAGCCCCGAGTTAATCTGGCCTGAACAAATTAACTAAGTACATATCGGGTAAATTAATTATGGCGCAGGATTCATTGTTCATTTGTCTTTGGCAATTAGTGTTGTAATCAAAATCAAGCAGGTGTGTGTGTGTGTGTGTGTGTGTGTGTGTGTGTGTGTGTGTGTGTGTGTGTGTGTGTGTGTGTGTGTGTGTGAGAGAGAGAGAGAGAGAGAGAGAGAGAGAGAGAGAAGGCCCTTTTTGCAAATTGAAATATCATAGAATGTGCTGTGGTGTTTACACACCTTAGTGTTGTGGAACCTCACCCTGGGAAGACCCCAGTGTGAATGCACTGCTTTGCTTTTGAGCCTAACTTGGTAAAAGTGAAGTATTACTCCCTGCAAAATCTGGGCAATGTCGCATCTTACAGATACACAATAGTAAACCATATATACAGTACCTACCTGCCTGTTTCAGTCTTCCCCAGAGAGGCCCTGTTCCAGATTCCCCTGCCAACAGACACAGAAGGGGTGTGTGGGCACATGGGCTAATATATAAGATACTTGTGGGCTGCTAATTTTATTTATTTATTTTATTTAAAAACAGTTTAACCAAACAAGGTTAAAAGGTCCCTGCCTTTTAACCAAACAAGGCCTTCAGGATAATTCAGCAGAATAAAATAATCAATTACTGAATAATGGTGCAATCCTGGGTAATGAAGCGCTGGCGGAGAACGTGCTCCGCCAGTGCTGGGTGTCGTAAATGCACCATAAAGCACGTTTACAGCACCTGGAGAGTAAGGGCTGCTGGCGCAGAGGCTGGCAGCCCTCTCTCCCCTGGCAGACCATCCCTGCGCCCTCCAGAGAAGGTAAGTCCTGCACCGGCTGGTGCAAGGGTGGTCTGGGCGGCGGGGGGGGGGCGGCCATTGGCAGAACCGGGCAGGGAGAAGGTGGGGATATTGGCGGCACACTCCACCAATATCCTGAGCCCTCTCCCTGTCCGGTTCGACTTACCTTCCCCAGTTCGAATGTACACCAGCTCCAGAGCTGGCGTACATTTGAGGATGCCCATAGCCCCAGGCCTCGGCCAGCTTGCACGCGGGGAAGGGGATGAGCGTCCCCTTCTCCTGCAGTCCTCCCGGGCTGTCCCAGGGCAGCCTGGGATGGCCAAAGGATACCGCAGCCGGCGCTTTAGGCCAGGTATCCTTACACAGGATTGGGCTGTGACAGAAGGTAAAAGCAGTTTCTTGAACACTATTCAATCAAGAGGACATATAACCAAGAGAATACGTGCACATGCACACACACGCACACCACCAAAAGCAACAGTTAAAAATATTTATACTAATCAGAAGCATAACATGGCCAATCACCAAAAGCACAAGAAAGAACTTCACCAGGCACCTGAAAAATAACAAAGATGGCACCAGGAGAGCTTAGGAGGAAGTTCCATAATTCGGGTGCCACCACAGGAAAGGCCTATCTCTCCATAAAAACCCTCATCTACCTTCCAAAGGCGGGGTGGTGGTGGTGGTGGTTTCCTGGAGAAGAGCATCTGATGAAGATCTCAGATGAAGTGCAGGTTCATATGGGATCTTTGGGGGCTTTTGAGCAAGTCTGGTCTAAATCATATATAGTTCAGATCAGCTGAATGTTTTTCTTAATGGGCAGTAATGTGGGTCCATTGACAAACATGAATAAGGTATTTTTCCCCCACCCTTGTTTTTGTCAACCTGAGCAACTACTCTATAGAGCAGTCAAGAGGGAAGACCAGAGCACAACTGGGATAGTAGTACAGGTATTGGGGGGGGGGGGTCCCTAGAGGTTGGAGGTAGAAATCCAGATGTACTCAGGGATAACAGGAAAGAGAGAAGGTGATTTCACAGGTTAAGTATCTCATAGTGTTGAGTGCCAGGCTTGAAGCCTGGGGAAAGGCGTTATAGAAATCAAACAAACAAACAAACAAACGTTCCAAATTTATTATATTTGCATTCTACGTTTCCTCCAAAAGAAGCCTCAGGATCAGGATTGCCAATGGCTAATCTCTAGAATAGCTTCTCTGAACATGTCCTCTCCTGGTCACAGCTTGTAGAAGAGGACGGTCACATCAAAAACAACACTAACGGTGAAATCCAACGTAAACGTCCGGCACTGGAAGGTATCGCAAACGTGCTGCAAGGCATGTTTGCACATCCTCTGGAGTAAAGGAGGCCGGCGCAAGGCTGGCCTCCCTCACTCCGTCGCCGGACCGAGGATGCGACCGGTGGCGAAAGGTAAGTCTTCTGCCGACGGCCGCATGGACGATCTGGCCAGCGAGGGAGGGGGCCCACTGGGCGAGCCAGCCCAGGAGGGGGCGGGGATGGCGTTTGCCATATCCCTGTCACTGACTAGCTGGCTTGACCGTTACACGGCCTCCTCCGACTTCTGCCAGCTATTTAGCTGTCGGAAATCCGAGGAGGCTGATAGGGCCAGCCCCGGTTTACACTCGGGGAAGGGGACGAACGCCCATGGCTGCCCGCCAGATCTTTACACAGGATTGCAGTCTGAGCCATCTCTAAGAATTCAGTTGGAGAAGAAGCAGAAAGAAACCCAGTCTGAAGGAGGCTACGATGGTCAGACTTAGCTTGGCGAGGAACCAGAAAAAAAGTTGGACCCTGAACCCATGACTCAGAGCCATCTGCATTTTACAGTTCTCCTGTTCAATATATCTTTATATTGTATTTAATTGCTTGTTTTAAGAATTAGCCTAAGGTCAAGACACAGATCTGTGGATAGAGCTGGAATGCTGGAAATCATTTGTTTCATTTTAACTCTGCTGCATTAGAAAATGCTGGTCCACAGACTTTCCTTGTTAGTTTGGTGAGCATGTATGGTAGACTATTGCACAGCTCAAAGATATACTTTAAAGAGCAGGTCATGCAAAGGTTTTTGGCTCCTTTTGATCATAACCTGTGAGAAATGAGGTTTTGTAGGCAAGCTGACTTTCCCTTTAGGCTATGGTGTAGCCTTTAAAGTGGTCCTGATGGGAGACAAACAACAGGCATTTAGCTGGAATGTGAGCACACAACCATCTGCCCTAATGGGAGTTAACCAGGGGAGGAAAGTTGAAAAGCAGTAGGTTTGGGTAATTTAGACTGAGGCCCCAAAGCTCAGTGCTAGAGTACCAGTAAGTACCTGACAGACACAAATTCCCCAGGTTCATTCCCTGGTATCTCTACTGAAAGGTCTTAGGTAGTAAGAGTTGAAAAAACCCACTGGAGACAAAACCATTGTCACTTGTTGCTCAGCTCTACGGACTAATTGTCATCTCTATGTGAGGCAGTTTTCTCTGTGACGTTTTCAGGAACGCTGAACTGCTATCGCCATCCCCATGTGAACCTTGTGTTTCTGCATGCCCATAATACCTGCTCAAGATTCACTGCTTTAATTGTAGATGAGCTTTAGGAAAAAGAAAACATGTATGTATTTACTAAGAACTGGCCTCCAGCGATAAAACAAAAAGCACCATCATAAAAATAACGAGAAACATAATCAGAGCAAATGATTAAAAGGTGCCCCTGAGGAAAAATGGTTCCCCTTACAGAAAATCCTTTGGTATTATTGGTGTTGTTATTAATTAATAGTAATATTTACATTTTTATCCCACTTTTTCAACCACTGGTTTAAATGGTTCAAATATGACTTCAGCAAAAGCATGACTTGGGCCTGGTGATTTTTTTTCCTCATATTTTAAATGTTATTGTTGGAAGGTTATTAGAAGCTCTCCATCCAAATTTAAGCAGCTGATCCTTCAGTTAAATATTGAGAGTTAAGGATTGCCACCTTTTAATGTGGAGAATAATTAATTAATTTGAATTTTATAGAGCCTGTTAGTGTTCTAACAACAGCAATTAAAATATTTCCTACCCTAAAAACTTACGCCTAGGGTTGCCAGGCACCTTTTATTGAACAGAGGCTCCATGCATTGAAGCTGCTGTCCCACAACCAGAATCAATGTACTAGGAAGCTTTCTCTAGTATAGTGATGCCCTGATAGAAAAAGCTTACTTCACTGTTAGCAGCAGATAGTGTGCAAAACTGCCTTGGGGCATGCCCAAGGCATTTGGGTATTCCAAGCCTTCAGTTCACCACTGTAGCTGTGCATGCCTATGGCGAACGCATGAAGTAAGGGTGGCAGATTCAGTCCTTTAGAACTCTCCTGTACTTTTAAGGTTGCCATCCTATGGATATTTAATTGAAGTAAGCTCGGAAGGCTGAGCACCGAAGAATAGATGCTTTCGAACTGTGGTGCTGGAGAAGACTCCTGAGAGTCCCTTGGACTGCTAGGAGATCAAATCAGTCAATCCTAAATGAAATCAACCCTGACTGTTCCCTGGAAGGACAGGTACTAAGGCTGAAGCTCAAATATTTTGGCCACCTAACGCGAAGAGAGGACACTCTGGAGAAGACTCTGATGCTGGGAAAGATTGAAGGCAAAAGGAGAAGGGGAAGGCAAAGGATGAGATGGTTAGACAGCATCAGCGATGCAACGAACATGAAAATGAGCGAACTCAGGAAGATAGTGGAGGACAGGAAGGCCTGGCGGGATATGGTTCATGGGATCACGAAGGGTCGGACACGACTTAACGACTGAACAACAACAACCACCACTGAACTCAGTGCAGCTTACATTTGAGTAAACGTGCAATGATCAGGCCACACAAATTCCATAAGATTTGTTTTTCTGCATAAGCGGAAGAAACAGAGGGCCCTCTTCTGTTGCACATGGTCACCAAGCAAGATTGTGTGCATGTGGCAGAGGACTGGAATTCAGCCCTTTACACACACTATTTCACATTTTATTCAAAGCTTCATGGACGTTTTTTCAGTTTACGACTTTTCATGCAGTCCAGACCAGATGGCGCCTGTACCTATAAACATTTCGGAGAGGGGACTATTCTCCCAAGTGCAGCTTCTCCTGTCACTGGAGCTTTGGGATGGGAAAAGATGCACCAGGAAAACTTTTTCCCTTTCAGCAGGTACAGCTTGTCTTATCCCAACAGCACAACTCTTCCATACACCTAATGATTAAACATACAGGAATCTTGTACACTAGTGGTCATTGTTGGAATTCGGATGCAGGACCCTGGAGGGCCGACAGTGTAATGTCCAGTCACCTGAGACCTCTTTACCTGCCCCCTCTGTGGTTCTTGTGAGAGGCGTGGTCCTTAACACTATTTCCTTCCTCCCCTCCTTCGAACACTCTCTCCTTTGAACACTTCAAACCTACCTCCTTTGGGTAGGCTATTGTTCCTTCAGGACATGTGGTGGTGAACGATGCCTTATATTGTGTGTCATTGTGATGCCTTATATTGTGTGTTCTACCGATGAGAAAGTGTTTACTGCAGTCTTTCCAGTTCACAAAATGTACAGAGGCTGCTTATGAATTTTTCCCAGGGAATAATATCAAAAGCATTTGCTGTGTAATAAACACAGACACACAGTAGGAGGCTGTCATTTTCAAGCCTGTCAAACTGCATGTTTGTATCTTCCTTTTGTTGTCTGACAGAAGGCAGCCCTTGATTAAAATCTACTTGATCAGGATTAAACAATTCCTGAAAGAAAGTCTGGGATTTATTTGCTAGGATCAGGCAACGGTCAGAGTTGACCTTCAGGTTTGAAATAGGATGTTTTCATTTCTTTGGGATGTTTCCCATTTTGCAAGAAATCTCAGTATAACACAGATTGTGGGGTATAAGAGAATGAGAGCACCTTAAAGTGTGATGAGCTTTGGAGTCATTTGCCTTCTGGGCCGCACAGCTGTATGAGTTCAGATGTCAGTTCTTTGACAACCATTTTAACCAGGGCTTCTTCAGGTGTTTCCTGAATGCATTGTCCTAATGCAGAGGAAAATGTTCCAGCTGGCACAAGTGTTCCAACTCAAAAAACAAGAGAAATCTTGGTTTACATATGCAACAGAATGGGATGAAAATTTGATAGTAGTAGAGTCCCTGAGGTGAGGTGGAAGGGTTCATCAACACATGCAGAAGAATGAGGTGGAAGAATGGACTGCACCACTTAAGGCTGGAGGTGGAGATAGCACTTTTGAATATTCTTCCATGTTAAAAGAAAAGAAATAATCCCTACAAAAAACAGAAAACACCCCACAAAACTTACACACCAGGGAGAAAGGTTCTAGCCCAGCTGGCCCCTGTATGCTTGTTTCTATTTGCCAGGAGTTTTTTTTCTTATATGGAGGAACATTCAAAAATATCATTTCCCCCACCTGCAGTCTGAAGTGGTATAGATCACTCTGTCACCTATAGATTCTCCCACCTCATTCTGCTGCGTGTTTTGCACATGGCACACAACATGCATTTGAGTCTCCTACACAAATTGGGGCAAGAGTTTGAGAGTTGGCTTAACTCCAATAGCCATGATTTGCAGTTTTGGGTGTCTGCTGACTATCCTTTATCTATCAGCATGAGAGTTTGGACGGCCTTGAGTCTCCAATTAGTATCTGCACCTGCAAGGCGTCACAAGATCATTTTCTGGAGGGAGGGGAAGGAGTACGTAATTTCAAATTCATCTTTCTGGGACCTATGATTGGCCAAAGAAATAGGTCACTCCCCTGACCCCCAAAAATGTATTTAAGTTATGCCAAGGACCAGTATTCTCTCTCGTCTTTCTTCGTTTGTTCTTCACCGTGTGAGTATCTTGGGCGAACCTCTGTAGCCTACGTAGCCCAGAAATGGCTCTCAGTCTGTGCCAGGCTGAGACCAGCCTTTATGTTATCTCTGGTGAGTTCCTTTTAGGAAAAGTGTTTAGCTATGGAAGTTAGTCTTTGTTATTTTCTATGTCCTGTCTGTGTGTATTGGATTGTTATGCCTTTAGAGTTGCAACTACAGTTGCTAAAAAAAACCCCTATGCCATGCATAGCCTAAACCCAAAAGAATAAATGTTTCTATGTTTCTAAAATCAGAGTGTGTTTCTTTGAACCGAGCTACCTAAATCTACTGCCTTACGCTGGTCACACGCTACCCCCTTGATCTGTTCTGTTGTTCTGGGGTCACTGGCTGCCCTTGGTCAGGGAGCCCAGTCGACCCATCCCCCTTATGCACTCGGTACCCCTGTCGGCATCTGGGAGCTGGCTGGGGTAGGAGGTTCTGTCCCAGACGGTGGCAGTCTACCGTTGTTTAGAGGAACCCCTGTGGTCCAGGAGTTGTATCTAATGTTCTGTTTTTCTCACTCCTTGTTCAGGAGTTGTGTTCTCTAGAAGATTGAGTGGCTGAGGGGCTCATTCTCGGGGTCTCGGCATTGGCTTGTGCTAGACCTGGCTGGGGTGACCGCCTGAAGCTCTCTAAATCTTCACCCCCCATAAATCTCCAACCACATAAAAACCACCACAGGGTGGTTCTCAGATCCCCTGGCAGGGAGTTCCACAGTTGTGGCGCCACAGCAGAGAAGGCTCGTCCACGTGTTGCCACTCCCCTAACTTGCGATAGAGGTGGTACACGCAGGCGAGCCCCCTCAGATGACCTAAGAGAGCGGGCCGGAATGTATGGGAGAAGGCGGTCCCTCAGATATCCTGGACCCAAACCGTGAGCCAAATCATGCCCGTCCTCTGTAGCCTTCAAACCATGGCTAAGACTGAAATCCAGAGGCGTCGCTGTAGCCTGGCGAGGAGTGCGGGGGGCTCCAGGTGACGCGCGCACGCACGCACGCGCAGAAAGGTGACACGCGCACATGCGTGCGTCACCTCTCCTGCGCGCACATGCACGCGTCGCCTCGGGGCCTCCCATCCGCCTCGCCAGGCTACAGTGGTCGGGAGAGCCGGCTCAGGGACGTCTTCCCCGGCCGGCTGCCCGGGGCCTTCTGAGGAAGGCCCACTGCGCGAACGTTATTTATAATGTTCTTTTGCGCATGGGCAGACCGTTCCTGAGGGAAAAGGGCTACCCTTTTCCCTCAGGAACAGTCTGCGCATGTGCAAAAGAACGTTATAAATAACGTTCGCGCAGTGGGCCTTCCTCAGAAGGCCCCGGGCAGCCGGCCGGGGAAGACGTCCCCAGCCGGCTGCAACGATTGAGGGGTCTCCCGTCGGGCGCCCCCTCAAATCGCAGGCGCGGTTATTACAGGGGGGTGTCCCGGGGAGGGGTCACTAGGGTGACGCGCATGCCCGGCCCTGGGGCAGCGCGCCCCCTAGTGACGTCTCTGCTGGAATCCTATACATACTTACCTGTGATCCTATCCAATGTACGCCACCATTGTAACCAGTGGTGCAGCAAGAACGGGAGGCCCCAGAACGGAAAGGGGATTCAAATCTCTTCCAAAAGGGGAATTCAAAGGGGATTTGAATCCCCTTTCCGTTCTGGGACCTCCCGTTCTCGCTGCGCCGCTGGTTACAATGGTGGCGTACGTTGGATAGGATTGCGCCCTCAGTCTTATTGGACTCAGTGGGACTTACTTCTGAGTAGTAGACATGCATAGGCTTGCACACGTAAGGGTATCATCACAAAAGGCAAGGGGGGCCAGGCCAGGAGCTGGTCTGCTTACGAGGCAGAGTCAAGGGATGTGTTAGGTGGAGGCTGTGTGTGCATGTGAACTAGTGGTGGTGAGGTGCCTGGCCTGCCCACCTGCCACCTACCCAGCTGCTCACCCTACTAGGCATGCCGAGGCCGCCATAATCCTCTTCCTGCTTGTATTTCTCACAAGGAAGCAGGGCTGGAAGCGAGGGCAGGCACTGCTGCTGCTGCTGCTGCTGCTGCTTTGTGGGCTTTTCCCTTCCCTCCACGCTTTGGGTCCTGTCTGCTTCCAAAGCATGTGATCTAGTGCCCATCTGCGGCCCCACTTTCCCCTAGGATTGGGTACAGTGTCTAAGGGAGCTGGATGTCATGCCAAGAGAAGACAGGAGTCCTCACAGATAAGGAGTTGCCTTGCCTCATCATTTCTGTTAAACTTCTAGAAAACTATGACATTCCTATTAATCTAACTATGAAATTCCTATTAATTAATTAATCTATGATTAATTATTAATGATTGATTGATTGATCTATGATTAATGATTAATTAATCTATTCCTATTAATAGGAGGTTGTTTCCTCCTCATTCCTCCATGTCCAGAGATTTCCATAAACCTTAAAAGTGACACTGGCAACTATCTAATTGCAAAAAAAAAAAAAAAAAGTGGATATGATAAAAACAAATAGAGTTTAACCAGCTATCTTTAACATAATAATCCTTATTCAAACATATAATTACATTCAAGCAAAACCAGTAGCAAAATTCAACCAGTCTTGAAAGCAAAAGAGTGCATTTTTAATTGGACTAAACTGTCTTAAGGTTGAATCAACTGGAGACTGGTTTGAAAATGATTTTTGCTGAGATTGCTCGTATGTGGAATTTTTCTATTGCTGCATGTTTGTAACGTTATGACATTCAATAAAATTGACTTTGCTTGTAGCTTTAGGTCGATCTCTTTTGATTATTGCATTTAGTCTAAAATTCTATAGGTCTTTATTTTTCCTGCCTCTACCAGAACTCATCGATAACGGGCCTAGGAAAAAAAACACGTCAGAAACAAGACCCGAGTCTAGTGTTGCTTGACATTTAAAGGGCGCAGTGAGGCTGTGGGCGGGGCCAAGGTTGAAATCAGCGCCGCGAACCTCCCACTAACGTACAAATGTTCCTGTCCCGTGGGAGGGGCTGAGCTGCGGGGAGGACGGTAACCACAAAGCCCCGCCCCCTAGAGACTAGTCACCACGCTCTTTGCCCTTTGGCCGTATACAGGCTCCACCCCTCTGGTGTCTAGGCCAATCAGGTAGCGCCCTGTTGGCCTAGCCGGGTTGCATGCAGCGGAGAGCAAGATGGCGGCGGTCTGGATGCAGGAGAGGAGAGTGACGGGGGCTGGTGGGAGGCTGTTGCTGGCTGCCCTACTCTGCTTGGGCAGCCGCCTGCTTCCCACCACAAACGCCACCGGCCCGGCGGAAGAAGGAACAGCGACCGCCACTGCGCCACACCGGCGGTTCGAGTACAAATACAGTTTCAAGGGGCCGCACTTGGTGCAGGGGGACGGGTCAGTGCCCTTCTGGGTGCACACTGGCAGTAAGTAGCAATGGGTAGAGCTGGGGGACGGGACGAGGGGGTAGCAGGGATTCCGTTAAGCCGGGGCTCGGCTCAGGAAACTATTTTTAATGACAGAGCACAGTCCTAGAGCACATAGAGTGATGCGAAGGAAATGGGACCTCTAGGCATGTGCAGAATGCGGTTACTTCGCCATGGTCTACCGAAACGCACCTCCTCGTCTCTGCGGTTAGGGACAGGAGTTGGCAGGATAAGGTGGTATCGCCTGTGGACAAAAACTTGCCACAACGACCTGGCGGGGGGGGGGGGGAAGGGTTAACGAGAAATTAGAGCCAAATTGTTCTTGTACCTGTCGGGACTCGTTCTGCCTGTTCCCCCCTGCCCCCCTATAACTGTTGAAACACTTCCACTTAATCTCACCATCATATATGCATAAGTAGGTGTGTCTGTACAGTATATGTATGTTTTATTTATAAATGCATGTGTATAATTCCCCCCCCCCCCATACCTTGGGGGCGGTTGCCTTCATGTGGTCATTTCATTATTTATCTGTGTAAGTGAGGTTTCATATAGTGAAACTGGACAAAAGTTGAGTCATAGCTCTTTGATGACCCACAGACAAGTATCTGGTTGACCACCTAGTGCTGGGATTGTTGCAGGTAAGCTCAGATCTTGGTCTGGACCTGCAGTGCATGTATGTTTTTAGAGCAAAGATACATGCTTGGGATTCCTTAGTATCCCAGCTTTGAAAGTGTAAAACACACTGGTGGATCACAGATGTGTTTTTTTTAAGAAGTAATCAAGACTGAACTTGGCCCACCCTGGCCTTATGCAATATAAGGTAACTTGTGTCTCTGAGTTGGAGGGATAAGAACATGAGGCCTGGGTCTTCAATTTTCAGCGCTGTCATACTGTGAAAAATATTACCCCCTTGATCACTTCATCTCTCTCTTGCCCTTCCCGTAGTGCTGGGGTATAGCCATATCGATACGCATGCGCCTACTGCTACCATGTCACGCTGGTCCCAGGGCTAATTACTTCTTGGGGTGATTCAATACTACTACAGGGAGTCTAGACAACTACCATGTCATTCCCAATCCAAGTAGTTCTCCCTTTAGCCCTCTACAACGCGGTCCGTCTGTACCCCACAGACGCAATAACTCCCACTTCTTCCTATACCAAAGCCTCTCCACTTTACAGCTCAGCAGTGGCAACAGAAAGAATGGAAAAACCAATTAGCTTATTAAGGCCAAATAATATCCACCACCATGTTGGGTTCCTTGGGACCATATATAGCTTCTCTGGTCAAAGAAAACTATATCACCAGCATTGAATAAAGAGAAATTTATTTAAAAGCAATTCCATAAAAATGAAAACTCATCCACCTTCTTACCAAAAGAGAAGGCCATAAAAGGAAGAGCTTCAACACAAGCAAATTACGTAATCTAAGGCAGCACAGTAAAACAAACTCTTAACTAGATCATACATACAAACTTGTTCTGGTTTCCCCAAACAGTTGTTATGCTACATAGCATCCAGAACACCAGGCTCAAGCTCTAAACTTCAAGCTTGTCAGCTCTAGCTTGTCATCTTTAGCTTGACATCTTCCAAAGGAAACTCCTACTTAAGTTTATAGCTCTGAAGTCTAACCCCTTGGAATTATCCCACCAATAGAATGATTCTCAAATTCTGCTGAGCCATGATTACTACTCAGCTCTCAAGCACATCTAATTATTTGCACCTGAGATGTTCTTACTCTCCTGTAAATCTAGCCAAGGTAAGACTTAGCTAGATAGCCAGTCAGATGTTTCCCTTTAAAGTAACAACTCCCTTTTCCTATAGTAGAGTGACAAAACAGGGAAAATAACCCCACATCCTTGACACTGCACATGTATTGAGTGCTGACACTGTACTAGGTATAGAACATAGAAGTGACTTGATTCTTGTTTAAAGGAATTGAAGAGTCTGGGCAGAGGGTCAAGTTGTCTAGACGCCTCTTACAACTACTTAGTAAGGCCTGCTCAACTACTCAGGCCTGCCCCTGCTCCCTCCCTGAAATCCTTGGACCCAGCTTTGATTTCAAATCCTTGCTACCGCCCTAGAAGATGCTGTAACGACTATAGTCCATGGCGTAGTCTGAAGGCACCTGATACTAGGTCTGATCGGTGCCTGGGTAGGAGACAGAATAAGGCATTTGTATGCTGCCTTCTTAGAGTAAGGCAGCATATAAATGTAGTAACGTTTTATATGGGAACATAACCTCGTAGTTTTCTCTCTGTTCTAGTATATAGACATACATTGTAAATTTTATAGTACAGTTCTGAGTGAAGAA
Organism: Plestiodon gilberti rubricaudatus; assembly: GCA_026170595.1. Classification (NCBI taxonomy): domain Eukaryota; kingdom Metazoa; phylum Chordata; class Lepidosauria; order Squamata; family Scincidae; genus Plestiodon; species Plestiodon gilberti. Next base: position 15,573,490 of record JANXHW010000002.1, on the reverse strand, counting down.
TATTATGTACATAATCTTTCTTGCCTTAGAAGTGTGCTATAAAATTAATACTACTTATGTAGCAGACAGTGTAATATACTTCCAGCTGGGTGCCTTCTTTACTCTCTCCCCTCAACAGCCCCCCTGTAAGTATAGGTAAGATGATTGTATTTTAGCAAGTCTCTGTGGAAAAAATTCTGGTGCAGTTTGTGTCCACGTGAATGATTTGGCTTAAACAGTCCATACTTCTCAACCTCTTAAGATGAATATTAATGTATGCAGGCTTACCCTATCGACGACCAGGACGTTCCTTTTTGCCCTTAAGGGAGGCGGGGGGAGGGGCGATAGTAGCCGGAGCGTCGTTCCGGCTACTATCGCCCCTCCCCCCGCCTCCCTTAAGGGCAAAAAGGAATGTCCCGGTCGGCGATATGGTAAGCCTGATGTATGTGTCTTTGGTGCATGTTGTGTGTGGTGCCTGTTTGATGGAGCAGCATTCCTTCATTTCAGAGCTATTTGCTGGAGTTGGTCAGTGTTCTGTTGCTTCACCAAGGTGTAAGTGATTAGTTGCATCTTACATTACCAGGCGGTAAACCACACCATATGGTGCTTAAGTCGGCCATGAAGGTGTCCCAGTAACAGGTTTACTTTTTTCAAATGTATTCTGACAAGCTAGCTGTGCTTTCTGTTTGTCCAGGGATGCCTTACCCAGGTTACTTAATGGCTACTCTCCTTTAAAGCCTGACCCACACCGCAGAAGATCTGGTGCGGAGGCGACCGAGCGTAGGTGCCTGTTCGCCCGCCTCCAAGTGCTGCCCTGCTCTCCGCCAGTGTCGTCCTGCAATTACTCCCTCCTGATTGTCCCACCTTCTAATCGCTGATTGGATTAAACATAAGTGCGCACCAATTGGCTGAAACCCCCTCTAATCCGATTGGTTAAAGCAGAAGCTCCGCGTCCCTGCCCCTCAAGAACTTGGGCATGAAACAATTCTGATCGCTCCTGAACTCGGGAGAGCACAGGTCTCCCGCGTTCAGATGGTGGCCACACAGCTGTGTGAGCTTCGCACGCGTCTGGGACGTGCCGGAACTCGTGCAGTGTGGGTCGGGCTTAATACTCTTTAAAACACACACACCACATTGTACTTTAGCAAAATAGCTAAAGTTCAGAGGATTTTGTCACCCCTTTTTTCTTTGTGTTTATAGGCAGTGAGGATTTTAATCCGTGTTGGTTATTGACTAAGAGAATGACAGTTATTCCATATTAGCATAGACTACAGAAGTGTGATTTGGGGACTTGATAAACTTGTTATGAACCAGTGGAAAATGTGAGAAATTGTTGCAATAAATCAATATTTGCTTTAGCAACTAATTAGACACAAATGACCAAGCAGCGCTGATGTGTTTGGTCTTGTAGCATTAGACCCGATTTTTGAAGGGTGAGTTGCACACGTGTTTCCTCAGTTCATGGTGCAGGTGCTGACTTATCACTCTTAAAGAGATCAGTCAGGAATAAATAGTTATTTTTAGCATAAAATCAAAGTTTTATGCTGTTTGTTTCTCAATATTTCTCATGCAGTTGCTGTTATGGTTCATTTCTTGTTGGTTTTAAGTGGAATGGAAATAGGCTACTTAAAGTAAACCATTTGCATCTTTATGGTGATGTGTCACTATTGAGAGAAATGAGAGGCTGACTCATAGTAGTAGCTATCAAGTCTAACACCACTTGTTTCTCTCTTACTTTTGTTGCTTAACATCCTTCCTGATTTTTGATGATCTTGAAAGCTTTCTCACTTTCCATGACCTATTTGTCGGTCTTAGTAAAGGTGTTGTGCTACTGTCGCTTTTGGACTTTTTTTTTATGGACCAACATGTGTTGACTGTTCTGTAACTGATTAAACCAGCACTGGAAACTTGAAGCAAAGAACATAATATTACCGATAAATCAAATGTGAACTGGGCAAAAACTCAGATTTAACCCTGTAGGCTTGTAAATCGCAAAGTGGGAAAAATAACAGAAAATACTGTACAAAGACTTCTGAAACTTTGCTGGATGCCAGTGAGGATAGTTCTACAACTATATAAGTTGCTTGGTATAAATGTGTATTGCCAAGTGCTTGCTCTTTCTGGTGGAATAGAAAAGTGGAGACAAGTGCTAGGAGAGGGATGTGTAACACGTATAATTCCTTGTTTATCTTTTAGATGCGATACCCAGTGCAGATCAGATAAGAATAACGCCATCATTAAAAAGCCAGAGAGGATCAGTATGGACAAAAAACAAATCTATATTTGAATACTGGGAGATTGAAGTGACCTTCCGAGTGACTGGGAGAGGACGAGTAGGAGCTGATGGACTGGTACGTAGAACTGTTACCTTTCTGATTTATTTGCAGATACCACTCTGAGCATCTTAAATTCAATTTGAATTTCTCTGAACAGGCAATCTGGTTTACAGAAGGACAAGGCCTAGATGGACCTGTTTTTGGAGCCGCTGATAATTGGAACGGTGTTGGCATCTTCTTTGACTCCTTCGACAATGACGCAAAGGTTAGTTGAAAGCCATGCAGAATAAGTACAATGAACAGCTCTTCTTGGAGTGTTAACAAAATAGAGGGAGAGCCGTGGCTTAGTGGTAGAGTACATGCGTTGCTGCAGAAGGTCCCAGTTTCAATCCCTGGCATCTCCAGCTGGGACAGAGAGAAATTCCTGCTTGAAACCAAGCGGAGCTGTTGACAGTACTGACCTAGATGGACCAATGTTCTGATTCATTATAAGGCAGCTTCCTATGACCTAGATAAAAATGGAACATGTGTTTTTAAAGCTAGTTCCTATGAAACATTTTCCATGAAGTTCCATGGGGTTTCCTTCTGAGTAAGTGTACAGAGGACCACTGCCTTAAACGTTTAGGGTGAAGACTTTGCTAGAGAGACGATGCGTTTACACATTAATTTAGAGATGGGGAACCATCTTCTCCGTCCTTTTGCTATATAAGCCATTTGGAGAACTTTTGGGGGGTTGAAATGCAGACTAGAACTATTCTAATAATAGTCTCTCTTAGTACTAGAATTTAGAAGCACCACTTAACAGGTGCCTCTTAGCCTGGTTAGCAAACATTGGAGTTGTTTTGTGATTAGCGGGGTTGAACTTAAGTCTTAAAAAGTTTTTGACTTTGATTTTTCTGTCTGTTAGGACTTGGGGTTTTGCTTGGCTGTTAAGAGATATGAGAACAATGCCTTTCACTGTTACCCACTTGCTAATCCAGAATGAATGTGAAATGCTTCAAGTTGGCTGTTGTGTATTCTCTGATAAGACCAGAGATCAACAAATATCAGCTTCACTTACTTGCCAAGTTTTTGTCATTAACTTACCTGCCCCCTTCTCTGGCCTCTGCAGAGGACTAGGGAAGAAGCAGAGAGATCTGTTGATCAAAACCAGGGGGAAACACTCCTGCTGTGTTTTCCCGTGTCCTAAACTCTGAGCAAGAGCGAAGAAACACACACACCCCTTCTCCATCAAGCCCCAAGATGCTTGGAAGAAAGCCAGAATCTGGGCTCCCTTGCGCCAAAGTTTAGGGAAGGGATTAAAACAGCCCAAGTGTCTCGTGCGGTTTCGTTCCTTCCTTCAAGCCTTTGCATGACTGAGGCAAGACTGTGCCTTTCTGCACTTGCTGGAAGGCTTGGGAGAGAGATGGAGCCATCCTATCTCACAGCAATTTGGAGAGGGGAAGAAATGCAACTTGTCTTCTCCAAACAGCAGCACAAAAAGAGGCAGACGGAGGCTGCTAGGAGTTTTCCTCACCAGAGAGCCAGGGGCCCTTACCCTGGTGAGCGGAATTGTTGATGCCCAGATAAGATGCACAAAGTCTCCGGCAAGTAAGTGTGTGTGTGTTGATTTGTAACTGATTCATGAATTGGCTGTCTGGAATTATACCCTTCCTTGTACTGTTAGCTGCCTTCGGGCCTGCTGGCAAAATAAAAATACAATAAAACATATTTTTAAAACTTATAATGAGAACTAATTCAGAAATACAAGGAACATCTGGAGATAGCAGCAGCTGTTCATTAAAAGCCTGTTAGGACAGGTGGCTAAAAACTGAAAGGGAGGGTGATGTTTTGAATCCTCTACTGACTATCATACAGATCACTGAGGCTCAGCAAGTGATAGCACATAGGAAAGAGCCTTCTCCAAAGATCTCAAAAGATGGGTATATTCAGGTGGCAATAGATAGTTCTTGCAGTATGCAGGGCCCAAACCATCAGAGGCGGCGGGTTGTCAAACGTGTTTGATACAGTGGGCCGAATAACATTCATGGTGCCTGCTGAGGGCTAGAAATGACGTCATTAATGCAGATGATGGCCAGAAATGAGCAATTTATTCTCAAGTAGGAACTCATTAGCTGCAAATGACCGAAGAAAAAAATATGCAAATCTTCATCATATTTTCAAGGTATGGGAGAGCCCAAATTATCATGCTGGGAGAGCCCGATTATCACACGGGCTGCCCTCTTAGCAGCACTGCTTCTGCTGAGACGTCACTTTGTAGCTCAGCAGCTGGGAGGTGCTCTGCAAAGTGATTCCTCAGCAGAAGTGGTGGTGCTGGGAGAGTCCTATTATCATATGGGCTGGATAAAGAGCTTTATTCAGCCCGTGGGCATTTGACATCCCTGGTCTAAGGCTTTGATTGGCATCTCAAATTGAATCTGGAAACAGGTGAGAAGTCAGTACAGTTCACTTAAAATTGGAGTTGTGCTTTCTATTTAAGAGCATTATAGTTTTCAGTTAAAGTCGTCGGTTGTCTGGACACTAGTGGGAAGACTCGCCTACTATTTCAAGCTTGAAGAAGTTCCAGTTAAACTTGCTTCTGATCCTGGTGTTGTGGTTTTTCTCCTAGAAAAACAACCCGTCAGTGGTCATTGTTGGCAACAATGGTGGACTCCATTATGACCATCAAAAGTAAGTTGTGTATTTGTCAGACTTCTGTTGTTGTTGTTCTTTCAAAAATGTGTTTGGAGGGTTTCTGTGTTTTGTTTTGGGTGCCTGTTAATGGAGTTAACTGAAGTTGTCATCAGTACAGCAATGCCCCCAAGTACGCCAATTCAGAGAATGTGACTCTGCACTTGCGTGGCCATGAGCTGCACTGTGAGGCCTCCCAGCTGCCAGCCACTGTCTCCATGACTGTAACTGTCAGTACCATCTGTCTCACTGTGGCTGTGAATGCTCCTGAGTGGGTCCGTAGTCGGCAGCATTGGCTGCAAATCGGACGTTGGGGCTGAAAATATTCCCTAGCTGGCTTTGGCTGAGGGTCGAAGACTTTCAGTCTTGTTTCAGACTTCTGCCAGGGCTCCAAGAACAGAAACCCCCCACCCCCGTACCTGGGGCTATTACATTATTTGATTAAAGAGATTGCTTTAAGTTCATCTTTTGTACAGTTGGACCTCGCTATCCACTGGGGATCCGTTCTGGACTCCCTCGCGAATAGCGAAATCCAGGTATACTGGAGTCCAGTTAAAAACCATTTAAAAACTATTTTAAAAAAGGGAAAAAAAACAGAGAAGGTGGGGTTTTTACCTTTTAAATCCAAACCGCTGTGTATTCTTGCTGTATATATGCTTAAATCGCACTGTGGAAGGAGCACGATTTAAGACAGCATCACCGATGCAACGAACATGAAAATGAGCGAACTCAGGAAAATAGTGGAGGACAGGAAGGCCTGGCGGGATATGGTTCATGGGATCACGAAGGGTCGGACCCGACTTAACGACTGAACAACAACAGTCTAATTACCCCATACCCCAAGAACACACAGTGGTTTGGATTTAAAAGGTAAAAAAAGTGGGTTTTTACCTTTTAGCGTTGACTCTCACAGATCCGGGACCCACGTTGAGTCAAATCCGCGGGTCCCAAATCCACAAATAACGGTCCACTGTATTAAACTTTTCTACTGTGCGAGTCTATTTTTTTCTAAGCTAAGCAATTTTTTCAGGGCTTTTAAACTTGTATTTGTGTGTTCTTTCTTTGAAGTGATGGTTCCACGCAAGCACTAGCATCGTGTCAGAGAGATTTTCGTAACAAGCCTTATCCTGTTCGAGCAAAGATCACATACTACCAGAAGTCATTGACTGTAAGTTCTTGTATTTATACTCTTCTGTGCATATATCTTAATGTTTGGAGCTCTCTGTGCTCACATGCTTCCTCATGGCTCTAAACTCTGACAAAGGTTATATTTATGAATGTGATAGGTTTCGTATGGTATACGTCATGGAGGGAGTGCTATCCAGCATTCTCTAAAATATTTTCAATTTGTTTAGTTACTGTTGTGTGTGTTTGGCATGTCACATCTTGTAGATTAAATTCTTCCCCTGTAAAGCTAGGCAGAGAGACCAGGTAATTGATGGTGGTGTGAAAACTTGACAACCTGTTGTGACTGCATTTGGCTGGAAGACCCGAGAAGCAGCTTTCTTATTTAATGCACTTTAGATGTGGACGTGACACTTCTGTTGCAGCTTATACTTAGAGGAGTAACCAGTTAGGTGGTGCCTCCAATTAATGGCGGTTTTAATTGTGTGTTTAAATTATAACTTTATTGCAGAATGTATAAAGAGACTTACACTGAAGAATGTAGGGAACACCACTAGACCAGTCAGATATGACCTAAACCATATCCCTTATGAGTATACAGTGGAGGTGAAGAATAGATTTAGGGCATTAGACCTGGTAGACAGAGTGCCTGAAGAACTATGGACGGAAGTTCGTAACATTGTACAGGAGGCAGCAACGAAAACCATCCCAAAGAAAAAGAAATGCAAGAAAGCAAAGTGGCTGTCAGATGAGGCTTTACAAATAGCTGTGGAAAGAAGGAATGCAAAAAGCAAGGGTGAAAGGGAAAGATATAAACAACTGAATGCAGAGTTCCAGAGAATAGCAAGGAGAGATAAGAAGGCCTTCTTAAATGAACAATGCAAGGAGATCGAGGAAAACAACAGAATGGAGAGGACTAGAGATCTCTTCAAGAAAATTGGAGATATCAAGGGAACGTTTTGTGCAAAGATGGGCATGATAAAGGACAAAAAAGGCAAGGACCTAACAGAAGCAGAAGAGATTAAGAAGAGATGGCAAGAATACACAGAAGAACTATACAAGAAAGATCTGAATGTTCCTGATGACCACGCTGGTGTGGTCACTGACCCAGAGCCGGACATCCTAGAGAGTGAAGTCAAGTGGGCCTTAGGTAGCATTACTAACAACAAAGCTAGTGGAGATGATAATATCCCAGCTGAGTTACTTAAAATCCTAAATGATGATGCTGTGAAAGTGCTGCACTCAATATGCCAACAAATTTGGAAAACTCAGCAGTGGCCAAAGGATTGGAAAAGGTCAGTTTATGTTCCAATTCCAAAGAAGGGCAGTGCCAAAGAGTGTTCAAACTACCGTACAATTGCACTCATTTCACATGCTAGCAAGGTTATGCTCAAAATCCTACAAGCTAGGCTTCAGCAGTACGTGGACCGAGAACTACCGGACGTACAAGCTGGGTTTCGAAGAGGCAGAGGAACTAGAGATCAAATTGCCAACATGCGGTGGATCATGGAGAAAGCCCGAGAGTTCCAAAAAAACACCTACTTCTGCTTCATTGACTACGCAAAAGCCTTTGATTGTGTGGATCACAACAAACTGTGGCAAATTCTTAAAGAGATGGGGGTACCAGACCACCTTACCTGTCTCCTGAGAAACCTGTATGCGGGTCAAGAAGCAACAGTTCGAACCGGCCATGGAACAACTGATTGGTTCAAAATTGGGAAGGGAGTACGTCAAGGCTGTATATTGTCACCCTGCTTATTTAACTTATATGCAGAGTACATTATGAGAAATGCAGGGCTGAATGAATCGCAAGCCGGAATCAAGATTGCCGGGAGAAATATGAACAACCTCAGATATGCAGACGATACCACCCTAATGGCAGAAAGTGAAGAAGAACTAAAGAGCCTCTTGATGAGAGTGAAAGAGGAGAGTGCAAAAGTTGGCTTGAAACTCAACATTAATAAAACTAAGATCATGGCATCGGGTCCCATCAATTCCTGGCAAATAGAAGGGGCAGAAATGGAAGCAGTAACAGATTTTACTTTTCTGGGTTCCAAGATCACTGCAGACGGAGACAGCAGCCATGAAATTAAAAGACGCTTACTCCTTGGAAGGAAAGCTATGGCAAACTTAGACAGCATAATAAAAAGCAGAGATATCACCATGCCAACAAAAGTTCGTATAGTCAGGGCGATGGTGTTCCCAGTAGCAATGTATGGTTGCGAGAGTTGGACCATAAGGAAGGCTGAGCGCCGAAGAATAGATGCTTTTGAACTGTGGTGCTGGAGAAGACTCCTGAGAGTCCCTTGGACTGCTAGGAGATCAAATCAGTCAATTCTAAATGAAATCAACCCTGACTGTTCCCTGGAAGGACAGGTACTGAGGCTGAAACTCAAATATTTTGGCCACCTAATGCGAAGAGAGGACTCTCTGGAGAAGACTCTGATGCTGGGAAAGATTGAAGGCAAAAGGAGAAGGGGAAGGCCAAGGATGAAATGGTTAGACAGCATCACCGATGCAACAAACATGAAAATGAGTGAACTCAGGAAGATAGTGGAGGACAGGAAGGCCCGGCGGGATATGGTTAATGGGATCACGAAGGGTCGGACACGACTTAACGACTGAACAACAACAACAACAACAAATAAAGAGAGTGATTAATCTACAGAGGCCAAGCATTATTGCCTTTGGATTCCAAAAGGGTTTCTCATATGACTGAGGTATGTACTCCAGACATAAAGGCTAGAGTAGCATCTGTATGAGAATGGGGTAATGGAGTGTTCTGTCTTCGATCTGTTGTTAAAGGATCCCAGGCAGCAGGGCTGCAAAGAATGGTCTGCCCGGGGCTTTGGAGTGTTGCTGCCAATTGGAGTAGACCACACTTGGCTAGCTGGAGCATTGTTATAACACTGCATAAAGGCAGCTTCATATCTTCACAACTCTTTTTTAGGTATTGATAAACAATGGCTTTACTCCGGATAAAGAGGACTATGAATTTTGTGCCAAAGTAGAAAACATGGTGCTTCCTTCTCAGGGATACTTTGGCATCTCTGCAGCAACGGGTGGTCTTGCAGGTGATTTCTTCATACTAAAGTTGTTTGTTTTTTTCCTGTGGTTCAGTTTTTTCCTATTGACTAAATTAACATTTGACAAAATGTAAACTCTCTGCAAACTTCATCCCTGTCAAAGCCACAACCATGGCTGACAGTAAGTGGGTGTGTTCTTGGAAGGCTGTGCAGGAGAGGAATTAAATGGGTGGGATGAGCTACTAGTTCATGATGTTGCTTGCAGTGTGTTCTTTGAAGGCACTTGCAAGCAGCAGTCCCGTGTGAACGATTGGTGGCTCCTTTTTATGAGAGCTCCTCGTCAAGATGAGAAAAGATAGAGCTATTAGCATCGGCTGCAAGCAAATGTGTTCTCCCTCCTCAAGCTCGGGAGAGGAGCAAGCTGTCCTTGGCTTGGGAGAACCTCTGTGGTACACCTGAAAGTTGTTTTGAGCTAACGCTACTATCAAAAGTATTCTTCTTATACAGGCTGGGATTCAGAGCAATTTTTAGATGCCTCCAAACCATTGGTATGCCCAGAGAAATTTTAAAATGCTTTCTTCTTTAACAGCAGACTTTTCTGCCTCACCATCACTGTATTGTTAATTGCCTTTTTGAAAGTCCCTCTGTTTCAGAACCAGTTTGCCATCTGAGATGGAGTTTGGGAGACATCCGTTTGAGGCAACAAACCCTTTGGGGCATACAGAGAGCTTTGGCCTTGTGTTTGCTTTAAATGTGCAATGATCCCATAGCTTTTAAGCACGTGGACAGGGGATAGAGCATGCCATCAGATGTGCAAAATACAGGCAGCTTACCTATAACCATTAATAAACATACACTGAAGCCCTAGAATGTTTGGTAGTATAGAAATAAATGAGAGAAAAATAAATTAATACATAATTCTGTGAAATGTCTCTGCCATCCTTGCTCCGTTTTTTTGCCCAGTATTGTCTTGACAGATACACACAACCAGTTTAATTGTATTGATTTTATTTGCCATCTTGAGGTGTGTGCAAAGGAGAGAAAATAAATCCTAAAATAGGAACAAGTTCCTTGGCCAAATGCTCTATATTTGGTGGTTCATTATGCGTTCTGAGTAAAACTCTTCACGTAAATAAAAACCATTCAGTTTCCATGCTGCGCAAGGCGATTGCTGCGGGAAATACCAGCTATGCAATACAACAAATGTGGAAGCAAATATGTGTACACACATGCATCTCGGCAACCGTGGTGTTTCCTAATGTCCCCTTCTGGTAGTGATCTTGCAACAGGCCAGATGAGGCATGACTTACTCTGTATTGATAGTCTTTCTACTTTGTTGTGTTATGACATTTGGCGCTAATAATTTGATATGTTTGGTGGTTCTTCTGTCTAGATGACCACGATGTCTTGTCTTTCCTGACTTTCCAGTTGACTGAGCCTGGCAAAGTAGCGGTAGGCATCCTTAAACAAAACATTGCTTGCCTTGATCTGAATGTTTGCTCTCAGCATAAGGGGCAAGCATTTCCAAATGATGAGGTGGAATGAGAAAATATTTGTAGCTGGGGGTAAAATAGGACTCTGGCAGCAACCTTTTACCTGCTTTTTTAAAACTTTGAATTCTAATATCTTAAATTAATATGACTTGCTCTTGGGGGGGGGGGAGATGTCAATCTTTATGAAAATACGTTAACGTCACAAAATTTGAGAATTCTCAGATTGCCGTCCAGCCCTAATCATGAGTTGGGTAGTAGCCTTTAATTTTTCACTCTGTGTCACTGAGGATGTGATTTCTGTATTGTATTCATGAGTATGATGAGTTCCAAGCAGTCGCTGGGAACATACCCATTTTTTATCTTCCCCCAAGCCATCGAAAAGGTTGATTTGACCTAGCAAACAAATCCAAACATGCACACCTTGGGAGCCTTGAAAAACACTGTCAACTTGAGTCCAGCAGTTCCTGTGTATGCAAAAGCTTCTGTGTGGAATGAAATTGCCTGCCCAAAGCATTTCCCCAACACTGACACTAGTGGGATACAGAACCAAGTGTGGCAGTTGCTCCGACCTGAGTGATGAAGAACTCAAGGGAGTGTTCTTTTATATGTGGCATTTGCCCAAACAATTGGCCTGGTTAAATGATGGCAAGAGTGGATGTCTTCTGCTCCTTCACTGCATTTTTGGTGGCTTGGCGACTAATCCGTGCTTATGTATTATTGTCTGAGGCCAGACCAGAAGGTAGTGATGTTACTGACATTTAATTGGTCCATAAGAATAACTTAACTCATGTGAGGAAACTATTCTGGCAACTAAGTGTGGGGTTGGGGGGCATGGCTGAATGTCGCATGCCATAAATTTTTTTTGTCAGAAACGTGTGAATGCACTTCTAAAATAGTGTGTTCCTCCTTTTTCTTTTTCTTTTTATATATTGGTTTCATAGCCTCCCCCAGATACAGAAATTCCTGAAAAGGACAAAGAGAAATATCAAGAAGAGTTTGAACATTTCCAACAAGAGCTGGATAAAAAGAAGGAAGAATTCCAGAAAGAGCATCCTGACATGCAGGGGCAGCCAACAAGTAAGTGACTGACTTGAGTGGGAGAAAGACTGGGCTTGAGGGCTGGTCTTCCTTTTGAAGTGTTGTTCGCAGGGCCACACAGTCCCACTCGCCACTCTTGTTGTAGCGAGTGTTACTTCACCACCTGAAAAGAGGATCCCAAGCCTTTCTCTCCAGCTTAAAGCTGTGGAGGGGATGAAGATAATCTCTGTGGTTGCCTACTGTCGAGCACAGTACAGCTACAGGTGACAGCCCATCCCATTCCCCAGCTCCAAAGTCGAGAAGAAGACTGGAAGTGATTGTTTAGCGCTGGACAACCCATATGCTTGGAGCACCTCAGCAGCCTAGCAGTAGAACCATCCGCTGCTCTGCACCCCAACTTCAAATTTTGGAGACAGGAGCAGGAATTGACCATGACCTTGCATGGAGTAGAGGACACTTCCAAAGCCATCCCAAAAGGTTGGCCTTGACTTGTTCTGAAGTTACTTTAGCACGTGTCTTTGCTGTACTGTCTGCACAAGGCACAGCTTGGAATTGCTATCACCTCAGCATTTTCTCATGTGAAGCCATATGGAATTAAAAGAGAGGCCCAGTTTCAGTTTGCTGTCAGGCAAAATGTTAAAACTGCCAGATAACTTGCATTGTCTGGACTCGAGCTGTAGTTGGGAATTCTTTTGTGCTGCCTCTTGCCGAATTTGTGGGTTTATTTTCCTTTATTGACCAGTGTATGTGCCTTCATCACACTTCCCAGTTTAATGTTAAAGATTAGAAGCATCTCTTTTGCTTGCCATTAGAAGACTCTCCTTCAGATTATACACACACACACTTCCCCCCCATGCATACGCCTCTTACCTTTATAGATAGGAAGTATTCTTGCAAGAAGAAAAATTGTGTATATAATACTGTAAAGAACTGGGAGCCAATGGGATGAATGAAGATGAGGATAACATTTCATAGTCGTAGTTTGCATAACATTTCATAGTCGTAGATAACATTTCATAGTCATAGTTTCAGCCCTTCAGTTGAGGTTGCAGTCCTATTCACACTTACCTGAGAGTAAGTCTCTTTCTGTGAAATGAGATTAACTTCTGAGCAAACATGCATAGGATTGGGTTAGTATCCTAATACTTTTGGGTACCTTCTTTTAGTTGAGCAGCCTTGTATCCTAATACTTTTGGGTACCTTCTTTTAGTTGAGCAGCCTTGTACTGATAGTTCTTTCCATGCTACCTTTCTCTGATCTTTGTGTTGTGTTGCATTTATAGGAACCTGCTTTTGTTAACTAGGCGCTTGTGGAACTTTGGGAAGAATAATTTCATTCTCAATATACTTATTAATGGCTTCTGTGTCTTGCCACGGCTTCTGTGGCTGTTGTATAGGCCTAGCTGCTAGCTTACCAGTTGTCAACTCTTACCTTGTTTCTGCCATTTGGTAGTGCTAAACAAGAACATTTGGAACTGCTCTGTGTGTAAGATAATACTAGTTATGAGAGAAAATTGTAAACTAGTACTTGGACGTTGAAAAATACTATGGAAGTGGTAGGAATTTGAAGGGGTGAGTGACCACGATCTTGGTGGATGGCCAGTTGTGGACAATTGAGAGCATACATAATGTGATGTTCAGCTTCCTAGTCTTCATCTTGTACAGGCTTAAATACATGAAATAATAGCCTACTCTTCCCCAGTTTATTTCCGCTTCCACTTAACTCCCCTTTTTTCTCTTGTGTTTAGATTGTGAGCCCTTTGGACAGGGACCCGTCTAACTTATTGTCAAGTCATATAATGTGCATGGATGTCTCTCTAGAAATAAATAGAATATCCTTTCAATTTTTTTTTAAGCGGACGATCTCTTTGAAACTGTGAGTGATCGTGAGCTGAGGCAGATCTTTGAAGGGCAAAATCGAATTCATCTTGAAATAAAGCAACTCAACAGACAATTGAACATGATTCTGGATGAGCAGAGAAGATACGTCTCGGCGGTGACAGAGGAGATCTCCAAAAGGGGCGCTGGTGTCCCAGGCCAGCAAGGGCAGGTAGTTAAGTGGGTGAACATGTTGCGGATGTCCCAGTCATGCACTTTGTCATTTTTTTCATAGCTCGGGGGTATGTGATTTTTTAATTAATGTATTTTTATTTAAGGTCTCCCAGCAAGGACTTGACACTATAGTGAAAACTCAAGAGGAGGTCCTGAGACAAGTTGGCGAAATGAAGTAAGAGCACTTGTGTATGCAGGAGGCCATAACAGTCCAGCTTTGGTTCTTTTGGTATAGGCTTTGTGGTGCCTGATGCAGTATAGCACTAGCATTCAGCTGAGAATGATATGGACAAAGCAAGGCAGCTCCAAAGAGAGTTGGGGTTTCTTCATAGCACCGCTAATTCAAACACTTAGCTATTTCCTGAGCGTATCATCTTCATTACAAGAAGTCATTCTGGGCCTGTTACCTTTTGTTTGTTTTTTAGATGGCTCATCCTCCTGGTGATGGAGCTATAGCTCAGTGCAGAGCACATGGTTTGCATGCAGAAGATCTCGGATTATTATTGTTATTGTTATTATTATTATTATTTGTTGTTGTTGTTAATAATAACAGTATTTATATACCGCTTTTCAACAAAAGTTCACAAAGCGGTTTACAGATGAAATCAAATGATTAAATGACTCCCTGTCCCAAAAGGGCTCACAATCTTAAAAAGATGCAGAAGAACACCAGCAAACAGCCACCAGAAAAGACCCTGTGCTGGGGTGAAAGGGGGGCAGTTACTCTCCCCCTGCTAAGTATAAGAGGAGCACCAGTTGAAAAAGTGCCTCTTGCCAAGTTAGCATGGATTCAGTCCTTGGCATTTCCAGGTAGAGCTGTGAAAGATACCCTGTTTGAAATCCTGGAGAGCCACTGCCTGTAGTCAGAATGGACCCAGATATACCAATGCTCTGGGTTGGTAGATGGCCGTTTCATACGCTCAGTCTTGTCCTTGATTGAACCGAACAAGCAAAATCTATGTATCGATTTCTAGGAGTGCTCTTTCTGCTGACAGAAGGGTGACTTTCAGAATGGGTGACAATTGAAATAGCAGATGAGATTAACATGGGGGCTAAAAGAGGTAAAATAGTTCTTGGCAGAAATCGTGGAAAATGGAATTGAGTGTGAGCTTGCAAAACCAACAGTCTTCACGTCAGAATTGTGAATAGCTGTGGGGCAAACTTTGTTGATGCCTTAGGAGGACCTGAATTATTTTATTTACCCTTCTGACCACACTTGGGATTGTTCAGAGCAATTATGCAGTAACACTTAACCTGTGTCATTGATATTGGTGTGCAAAGTAAACCTATAGTAAACACAACCCAAAAATTGTGTTGAGAGAAGGTGGCAGGTACATGATAGGTGGGATGGAGGGTGAGTTGCCAGACAGTCTCTTGAAGTATTGCAGCCATCATGAAACCTTTGAACTGGCACGAATCTGCATGCCCAACATGACATCAACTGTTGGACTAGGATTGCAGCTCTGATACTGCATGGGGGACTGTTTGCCTTGCAGAGGGTCCTGCTATAGTTGTGTTGAATGCTGCTCACAGTGAAGAATTCAGGGTCAGCGTGTCAGAATTTGTTTTGTTTGACCCTATATTTTTTTTCCCTTTCACACACATGAAATCTCTGATATCTTGTAAGGCGTGTTCTTGGGATCTTCATGCAGCAATTCCAAGCCAGTGATGTTTGCCAGTACTAAAGGTTTAAGGACAGCTCCTTCAGTGTGCCTAAGTAGGTCAGGTTTTATTGAATAAAGATTAGAGTGTACTTCCATTTTTGCCCTTGTTCTTCAGGGACGGCTTTTGTTTTAATATTCTTGACAAATCTTTATACTGGGCAAGTAAATTAGATTTCCTTGTTAACATCAGAGGCTTGCCCTTTTAGTGACTACTTATTAGGAACCCGTTTGAGGAGCATAATCTTAATATTTTCGACTTGAGATTAGAGAATGTCTTGTGGTGGATAAAAAAAAGAACAAATGAACATCCCTCTGTCTTGTTGGTCATCCCTGGAGGGAAAAGACTTATTGTCGATGTAATTTTCATGTCAAGACTTGCATGTTTTGTAATCACTTGATTAGAAAAAGACTTCTGGCTTATGCAGACAATAGAAGGCATCGGGCGGTGATCCCTTTTGAGCAGAGCCTTGTTAAAATTAACATCCCACATCAAATAGTTATCAGGGCTTTTGACCTCCAAAGCTTGCATTGCTATTACCTCAAGAGATTTTATTTCTAAAGATTTGGTCAATAATTATCACATTTATTTGTCAGTCCCAAGAACAACCATATACTTAAGCCTAGGTGTTCCCTGTAAACAAATTACATTCCAATTGCTGGACTTTTTTTTTTTTAATCTGAACCTTATATGCTTGTGACAAGTAAACACTTTATCTTGCTGCATCTTTGGAGCAGCAGTGTTAGGTAGATGGAGTCGTGAGTGTGTTTTGTCCAAGATCACCCGGTGTCGCTCATGATTCAGTGGAGTCTTAAGTTTTGTTTTTCCTACACCCAGATCCAAATCTCCATCTACTACTTTACACTAGCTTCATCTGAACTTAAAGTTCAGAGCATCAGAAATGTTCAAGAGGCAATTGGGGGTCTGTTTAATACGTCTTGTTCTAAATGTTTTTTAAAAAAACCCTCTTCCGGGTGTATTGAATGCAATATTTAAGACATGGATGACAAATGTTATTCAACTGGTAACTGTTATTACCTGTAACTGTTCTGTAATTGAAACAATATCTGAAGACTTGGCCATTTATAAGTAAAAATGTAACTTGAAACATGAGACTTTATGCTGTCTTATTACTTTGGCACATAGCAGTTTTGAAACAAAGATAATCTTTTCAGTGTATTTGGGTATTTACAGTAAATCCATTCTAATTACTTAAAAGTTGCAATCATGATTGTTATGGCTGCATAAAGAGCTTTGCTAAAGACTGCAGAGTAAGGCACTAAGCGGAGAGTTGCAGTAAACCTTTGTCCAAACAAATGTAAGGTTTCAAGTAAATGAAAAGAAGCAAATTTAAGACACAAATTTTGATTTTGCTAACAGTGAAAGGGATTATCATTCACATGATGATATCTAGCTTTAGACATTAATCCTCTTTGCAACTGGAAAGAGGCATCACAATAGGGAAAACATATGAACATATTGATTAAAAGTGGTATATAAATATTCTTAATAATAATAAATGAACATGGGTATCTCTCTTATCCAATCAGTTTAGTTATCCAATATCACCAGTTACGGCATCTGTACTTTTTATGTCTTTAATTCTCTTTTCTGTAAGAGCAGAAACGAATTTATGCCAAGATAATACTATGTATTGCATTGATCCATGTGGGAAATGAATTTGTCATGTAAAAGGTAATTGTGAACTACGGCCCTAAATCTTTGCTTATCCTTAAAGCTTCTTCATTTCTTATACAACTGCATTTTGGGGGTTTGTTTTGTCTTTTTGAACCAGATTGTAGCTTTCTCAGACTTAAGCTTTGAGACTCGAGTTTCAAACAGTCTCTGAAGCCAAGTCTGACAGTAACTAAAGAATACTTTCTACAGAGCAGGGTTTTTTCAGTATTTGCACTGGAACATGTTCAAACCTATGTCGTCCTTAATCTTCTGTAGAATTTTTAAAAGTATAGAACAACCTTGAGAGCTCAGCATTCAGAGGTTGTTAACACCACTGGAAGAATTTGCCAAATCAGGTGGCTGATGAAGCTGGAGTTGCCAGGCTCTGGTTATTTCCTGGTAAAGTGCATACTTGTGAAAAGCTGTGGTTTGTCAAAGTGATTTTGGTCTGCTAGAGAGATGCAAACATCCATTGGGCAGGCTCAAAGTCTTCTCTGCTGCCTTGATTGCAGCTGTTCAGGCAGCACAGTGTCGTCCCCCCCCCCTTGGCAACTACTCTGAACCAAGGCTGTATCTCTAATTGAGCAGCATTGGGCAACCAGCTGCATTTGCTCTGCCGATTGTGAAACAAGGTGCAGGCAATAGGCTCCTATTAACTCTTGCTTCCCCAGAGTCCACTGTGGCTGCCTCTTTGGTAGAATTTTCCCTCCTGTATTGCAGCTGCTCATTCTCACATGCTACATCTTGGATCATGCACAAGTGTGATAGGTGCATCAGGAGCAGAACATTTGTTGTTCCATTGGGAAAAGGGAGATTAAAGAGTCCTTTGCCAGCACCTCTGCTTCTTCCCTTTGGCTCTCCTAAGTAGTGAATAAAGTAAGTGCTGCCAAGAGAACTGCTTGCATTTGGCCCTGTGGTCATAGGGAGGGTTGAAAGGCTTTTAATCTTGACTCACGGAAGCAATACTATGGTAAAGATTGAGGCACTGCATTTGGGAGAGGAATTGCCATTGCTGAGAATGGACTTTTGTCTCTTTCCAGAAACTCAATGGGAGAAACACTGAGGCTAGTCAGTGGCATTCAGCATACTGGATCTGCTGGTGGAGTCTATGAAACAACACAGCACTTCAATGACATCAAGGAGCATCTCCACGTTGTAAAGAGGGACATTGAACACCTAGTCCAGAGGAACATGGTACTGGGATCTATATTAATGTTAAAGCTGTTCACTCCTGTGGGTCAGTGTGCTGCCTCTGAGGGATAACTGCAGTTCTGCAAAAGCATGGCCTGATCAAGTGAAATGCTTAAGTCAATCAGATGAACTCTTAGCAGCGTGATCAGTACAGTGTATGTGGTAACCAGAGTAGGAACATGGCTTTAATTTGTGCATGCGAAATGTCTGCTGAGTGAGTGCAACTGTTTACTTGTGGTAACGACATGTGTCTTGTGTAAGTGGTCTAGCTTTAGTGCAGCTTTGTGGGGCATGATCTGTGTGGGAAGGAGCGTTGTGGTCAGAGTGAGATGTCGTCATGTGTGACAGAAGTCACAAATCCACACATACCTGTGTATGGCACTTGTGTTCTCCCCTTTATTCAAGGAGTTTGGAGCGGCATGTGTAATTCTCCCTCCTTTCTCCTCACACCAATCCTGTGAGAGGTCAGTTAGGCTGAAAGATGGCCCAAGGTCATCCAGTGAGCTTCATGGCTGAATAGGGTTTGAACTTGTCTTCCAACTCCTAACCAGTGCGCCACACTGACTCCTGATAATTATTTGTGGCACATCAGTGATCTGAAAGAAATGGGGGAACAGGGGACGACACTTCAGTTTACAAAAACGTCCCTGCCTGGTTACCTGGAGGCGGTTCTTACTTGCCATAGGTGACTAACAGCACAATCCAACTTACCTTATGGCTGGTGGACCTAGCGATCCGCCGCCTGGAATAGCCCAAAGTACTTGCAAACGTGCCATAAAGCACGTTTGTGGACTACTTTAGAGCCGGGCAGGCCGGTGCAAGGCCTGCCTGCCCTGCTCCACCGGCCAAGGACTCAACCAGCCGGCGGACCCAGGTAAGGTTGGATCGGGCGGGGGGGCGTTTCGGGCGGTAGCGGGAGAGGGGGCGGAGACATGGCATCTGCCATATCCCGGGCTCCGGAGGGCAGCTGGGTCGTTGCGTGGTCTCCTCCTGCCAGCAAAATAGCTGGCGGAAATCCGAGGAGACCTCCTGGCCACAGCCGCCGTTACACTCGGGGAAGGGGACAATCGTCCCCTTCCTCAAGTAGACTCCGCCACGGGCTGCCTGCTGCAGGCAGCCCACGGCGGACCACTGGATCGGGCGGTTGGCCTCGGCCTGCCACCCGATCTTTAAGTTGGATTGGGCTGTAAGGTACTTATTCACAAGTCTGTCTTATCCCCTTTCATAGCCCCACTCGCAAATGATGCCAGCAGACTTGAAAACGTAGCAGCTATCTGGGTGGACCAAGAGCTCCCTGAAAGGTGTATCTTGTGGACTTATCTTTATTTGGCACTCCATCTGCTGGATCTGCCCTAAAAAGAACCTGCAGTGGAGTGCTCAATAGCAAAGTGTCCATATTTTGGAAGGGAGTGGGTGGGTTGATGCGTGCAGAATGTTGATGGATTTTGTCTTTAGAGAGAAACACAACACTTGGTCCCTAAGCCAGCCTTGTTTCTAGGATATAACTTTAGCACCAAAAAGTGCTGACAAATGTTCCTGATGCACATGGGGGGGGGGGGGGGGGAAGGGAAGGAGCAACTGGTGTCACTTGACTGGTTCTTTTAGCAGAACTACCCTTCATGATGTGGCAGTTGTTCAGACCATTAGTATACTACTCAAAAAAGTCCAGTGTGACTTTTAAATTATACTATTGTGTTGTCATCACGCCCTCCCCTTGGGCTTCTTCCCAAGGGGGAAAGATCAGCGTAGGGGTTAGGGTGTGATCCTCACGATATAGAGAGTCCCAGAGCGAGTAAGCACACCGCTGTTGGAGTGGTGCTCAGTTTCTTTTCACTCCTGCATTCCCAGAGCTTTGCCCCTTCTCTCTAGTCTGCCCCCCTGGATTCCTCAGCTTCTGTCCACCTCTTTTCCCCCAGTGTTGATAGCTTTCCTCTACCCCAATAGGGTGTTCTCCTTCTCCATGTCTCTAGCCCTCCTTCAGCCCTCTGGCTTGCTTCTCCCTCTCATCCCAGCTCCTTCCCTCTCTCCTTCCTAGTGTCTTTCTCCTTGTTTTATCCCCAGCCCCTGTCGGGCTTCCCCCTTTTGGCCAGCCTTGTCTTATTCTTGTCTTCTGTTCCTTCTCCTCATAAACTCCCCTTATCCATCCTGACCGTGTTCCCCTGTATGCTTGCTGGCCCAGAATCCCTTGTATCCGTATCCTTCTCCCCAGCATCCTTTCCTGCCCTGCTCCTGATTCCTCTCACTTCCTGTGCCTCCACCGCCTGCATCCTAATCCTCTCTTATCCTGAATCTATTTGCCCGTCTCCTCTTCTTGTTCGTCGTCCATCCATTCCCTGTATCTGCACTGCTCTTAAGCTTCCCACCTCCCTCATCTTGTGCCCCACTGTCCTCTCTGCTCCTTCCTCTTCCACCCTGTCCTTCCCTCATCCCCAGCTTGGTTCGCCTTGGTTTCACCTCTCCATTAGGTCCTGACCTCGTGGCCTCTTGTGAGGCTTGGCATGCCAACCCTGAGAGGTAGCGTCCAAGTCCCACAGCAAACATCGTGATATTTCACCGCTGCACAGGGACCTGCTGGAGAAGCTGAACGACTCAGAAGCTACAGTGCGAACCAGCAGCTGATGACTTACGGACTGGCACTGGTCTGTGGATCATACTTTGAGTAGTCGTAGTCTAAGCCAACCTAGCAGTTCCAAAGCATGTTAATGCGAGTAGATAAATAGGTACCACTTGCGGGAAGGTAAACAGCGCTCCGTGTTCCAGCTGCATGCTACGCGCTGCGGCAAGGAGAGTCATGCCGGCCACATGACCACGGAGGCGTCTTCGGACACCGCTGGCTCTTCGGCTTTGAAATGGGGATAAGCACCACACCCTAGAGTCAGACACGACTGGACTTAATTGTCAGGGGTCACTTTTACCTTTTTAAGCCACTTCTAGCATTTAGAACTTCTTGTCCCAAGGCTGTATCCACAGTCACTCTGAGGTCTGAGGCAGGAAATCAAAATGCCAACTTAAAAGCAAAGCTAAATCTCGCCAATTGACACCCTTTTAATGGTGCCCCAAATCTCACTTCCTTTGTTCAGTCCTCAGGCGAGGACGAAACGTCGTTTTTAAATTTCCAGTTTTTTGTGATTTTAACTTGTTTTTTTTTAATGTGCGTGCACAATGTTTTTTTTAACTTGCGTTACATATGTGTTAGCTTGTTTTATTTGCGATTTTCTGGCTTTTATAAATATTTTTCTACATGGCTTCTGTACCCATATACCCTATCTCTTGGAAACTCACTTCCTTTGTTCATAGGTGTGGCTCAGCCCTGTGCACCTGCATACAGTTGACTTTGAAATCATTCCTAAATTAAAGTTTCCCACTTACCTCTTTAAGAAGCATTTTCAGAAGCAAATGGTTCCTTTTGCTTCTGTGAGAAAAAGGCAACATCTCCATTGCATTTCCTGAGAAATCACTCTTCCGTTTTTTCTTTCTAGCCATCAAACGAAAAACCCAAATGTCCAGAGTTGCCACAGTTTCCATCCTGCTTATCTACAACACACTTCTTTATATTTGTAGCAGTCCAAACAGTACTCTTCATTGGTTACATCATGTATAGGTAAGTCACTTCTGGAACATAATTGGCGATGAAGATGATGATGATGATGAAGTTCAAGATATAAAGCATTCCTCTCCAGGGAGGCACTGATAGCTGCACAAATGTTTCGGCTGAACCTGTTGGGAAAAATGTCAGACCTTTCTAGCAAGGACATGGGCTGCTGATGTGCTCTGTTGTCAATACAGGACTATAAGTGGAGCCGTTACCTTTTGTTTGCTACCAACCTTACTTCTACTCCCTCTGTCGTTTCTGAGTTTTGGAGGTGCTCAGAACACCAACGGCCCAGTCCCTTTGCAGGGACAAGCCCCAACCTGAAATTGGGGCTTCCTGAAGTTGCACTGAGATTGAAAACATGGTGTCTTGTTGTTTTCCAAGCTTCCCAGAGACTCTGTGCAATGTTGGGACTCTTGCCAAGCTTAAAAGCATGGCTGCCAGTAGTGAGACCGCTTGGAAACCTTAACAGTTTTTTTTTTTAAAGGCAAGCTTCCAGCTCTCACATTTGCTCATAAATATCTGAACACTCTCTTCTTGCATAAGACTTTAAACACAGCCATGGGGGTTGAGTGGGACTTCCAATAGTAAGGAGTCTCCACTTGGTATAAATACAAGTTTGTCCATATCCTTCCTGACCCATAGTCCTTTAGCTCTCCATAATATTCACTCTGCCATATTTTGGGAGCCTCAACCACCTCTTTCCAGCCTGTACCAGAAAGCTTGGACAGAGAGAATTGGGCCAACCGCCACACCCCTCTGCTGCGTTTGCTTGCCAGCCATAAAGGGGGAAAGGCAGGGTATAAAGCTCTTTAATAAATTAAATGTTTTTTTATCAGACACTTCCGGATACTGAACTTGGTCTAAGCAAAGGTACTCTTGACCTGTAGGTCTACAGCACTCTCGGGGCTTTTAATTATTCAAAATTAGTAGTTCATTGTGCTTGTTCCACAAAGGAGTTGGTTCTGGCGCTACAAGGGAACTCCGGTTGTAGCATCTCTGACCTTTTCAGCTCTGAATTCAAGTGTGTTCCTAGATCTGAAAGATGCACCACTGTCTCGAAACGAGCCAAAGGTTTCCTACTTTCTGTTTAACTAATGGACTTCTCTTCTGTTTTGTTTTGTGTCTTCAGGAGTCAGCAAGAAGCAGCAGCTAAGAAGTTCTTTTGATAGCCAGCCTGTGACCAGCCTGTGCGCAGAGCACTACAAGAGTCGCGTGTGAGGGAAATGTTAGTGTTTAAAATGCTTCAATATTTTTAAATTATTGAGTTTTTGCTGAGTATGCTAAATTCTGGATTAAAATATTTAAAATTGCCCATAATATTGATGCAAAAATGAGGGAAGCTCTGCCCTTGAATTTCCAGGAGAAATTGGAGTATGCCTGTCGTTATACTGTCGAAGACACTTCCTACGTAGAGAACTAGAACAGGGAAGTCCTGCTTGCAGTGATTTATTGCACTGTTTGATTTTTCTTAGGAGGGTAGCTGGAAAGTCTTGCAGTAAAATATTTCTTACATATCAAAATTTACTTTGGGGAGAGAGAATCCTAAAAGTGCATTACCCTTCTGTTTTATGGAAAGAGGTTGCAAAAGTCTCATTTATCCTTCGGGCTCTGTTCATCTACAAGTGATATTATGTTTTACAAGTCTGACTTCAAAACATTTGCGGAAACAACAATGATCAAGCAAGAGGCATTTAATGGATAAGTTGCGAAAACAAAAACAATGGACCAGCACTTGGTGAAACTTTCTTTTGTGGAAACAGGAGAAAACAAGTTCTATGGAAAACCGTCATCCTTTTCCAGCATGTTTTGGTATAGTTCTTTGTACTTTGGACACTGATCATACTTTTGTAAAAGTGTTCTTTAATCTCTCTTCAACGAAGAGAACTTAGCTTGCATGACTTTATAATTCATCTTTGAGAACATACAGTATAGGGGTGGTCTTTTTTTAAGTCACTGAGCATTGTTGCAAACGTTACAGATGTTACAATCAGCCCTTCAGAGTGGCACAGTTGTCTCCAGAACATGGTCTATGTTCAGCTAGGAACATTATGTGAACATAGACGGCATTCTTGCAAATGACCCTATTACTCCTCAAATTCTTACTGAATCAGTATTGTGTATAATCCATTAAAGTTGTGTGATCTCAGCCTTATCATGTAAACATTTTATTTGAGAGAAAAATGAAACTGATACCCAAACTTGCAGTCTGCCTTGTTTACATCTTGCAGTTTATTTGTATTGCTGACTTCAAAAATGATTTTTAAATTCCAGTGAAATTCTGACTAGTTCTGCAACATTCTTGAAGTAGTCAAATATTTTGTAGAATTCCTTGATCCTGAAAGTTTAGCCAAAGGCTGTCTACCACATCCAGTATTATATCGGTTGAAGGCCTTTTTCCCTGACAATAAATCTATGCAACATTAATCTGCTTCTCAAATATACCTGTCTCCTCACTCCTCACAAATGGTAGTGGTAGCATTTTGTGTGAGATTGTGGATAACAGCTTTTCAATTTACACGGAAGTCTTTGTTTACAGCTGCTAGAAGAATGAGCTGCCCAAAACGACCAACTCCATAAAAATTCACAAATCAGGGCGAATGAGCGGTGGCAGCAGCAAACAGCATACAGCCGCAATTAGCCCACTCTGTTTCACACCAGCAAGTATTTTTACAGGTGCCTTGGACTGAATAAATTTTTAAAAGTTGGTGTTGTAAAAATGATTTGCTGCTCAAGGGGCTGTTTGTGTTGTGTTCCCCCCCCCCCCCGGCTTCATTTTCCACCTTTGGCACCAAAGAGGAGGCCGGTTCTCTAGTGGGGAAAGAGACTTTCACAGTGCTTTTTATTGCTGAGGACTGATCCTGT
Organism: Plestiodon gilberti rubricaudatus; assembly: GCA_026170595.1. Lineage (NCBI taxonomy): Eukaryota > Metazoa > Chordata > Lepidosauria > Squamata > Scincidae > Plestiodon > Plestiodon gilberti. Next base: position 15,548,845 of record JANXHW010000002.1, on the reverse strand, counting down.
TGAGATGTTTCCTTTTGGAATATACTTGGGGAAACAAGAAACGGCTTGTAGATGACCTCTCTACTTGGTTTCTGTGCAATGTGAATCTTCCCAACTGTGACATTTTAATTTGAAAATTAAAGTATTGAAGCAATGAGTAGTATTGTATCTTGTGTTCAGAAGGGATAAAACCAGATTTGAAGCATCCTGCCGGCTGGGATGAATACTGTTGCAATGCATTCTAATGATCGGCAGTATTTGGCCTTTGTTTTTAACGGGAATGGAAAATATCTAAAGTAAGACACTTTGAAAAGGCAGTCTTTCAAACAGATGTATCTGACCCTGCTAGGAAAAATACAAACGTTTGCCACGTACAATCCTTGCCACTTCTCCAACAACATACCTGTTGGTATACCTGCACCCGCCTTTGGTTCCATTTCAAGTTTAGTGGGATGTAAATCAAGTACATTGACATATGCAACCACAGCCATACTTGTCTGGTTCTGGCAGGTGGCCAGATTTTAAGTGTTCTAACGGTCATCTCCAAAACTGTTTGCATAGTGTTACTAATTGGGTCACATGATCTCTGTCTCCGGCTGTAGGAGGTGTTCATAATTTACAATCCAATAGGAAGCAATATGTCAAATCAGTGTTGTGGCAAAACAGATGGGGAAGGCTGAAGCAGGTTAGTGCAGAATGTTCTTAACTGTATGGTTTGTGCAAAAACCCCTTCTGTAGGTGAAGTCTGTTGTCACTGCATGAATACACTGTTGAAAAACTTAATTGTATCACCCAACTCTTGTATGCCTGAAAAGAAAAAAGCTGTCCTGTTTTCTCAATTCAAGAATTTGAGAAAAGCTGAATCTACTTTGAATAAAATTACATATTTTAGTATCTTTTGTTGACATTTGTGATTTGGCAAAGATCCACTAGTGGAAAGGGGAAGCAATATCCATCTGTTCTGCGGAATGTTAAAGCATTCTTGATGTACAAATTAGAAAAATCTGAAATGTTTTCCACATTATATTCAGCGCTTCAAGATGCATGTTTCAGAGTCAAGACATTGGTTTTAGCGCATGAGTAGGTCTAGTGTGCTTGTCATTTATGCAGAAACAGCCACCTTGGGACCCTAGTTGGGAGTGGGGTTAGCCCTCTGCCCTCACGGTGGCCCTGATCCCCGTTGACACTGTGGGGTGTGAGAGATCAGGGTGCTGTTTGATGAAGAAAAAGCTGTGTCTAATACAGGACTTTCCTCCTCAAATGGCTTGCCTTGAAAGAAGACTACATTGGGGCATGTTCCAAGACAGGTACACAGTTCACACTGGGCAATGGCCAAGTTTGGCAGACCTCAGTATTGCCCCATCTGAACCAAGGTCATGGCTTAGAATGCAGCCAACACGCCTGCTGCTGCACTGGGGGTGGAAGCTTGGAAATGATGGGCTGGCTATCTTTGAGGAATGCTTACTGATCAGTCTCACTTGCACACATTCCTGATGATGAGCATATATAAGGGGTCTGCAGAATACAGTTTGAGAATTGCTACAATCAAAAGGCCATTTCTTGAGGCCGGACTAGATACGAAGTGGGAGAGCAAACGATATCTTGTGCTTTTACAAATGTTAACTACAGTCAGGGGAGGGAGGGAGTTTTAGGTAGGGACTGTGGTGCTGGGGGATGGTACTAATCCTTTCTCCTGTGACATTTTTCTGAATAAATGTTCCCATAAAGCTTCTCTTTGCCACTCAGGGTAAAACCTATTGGTTTATCCATATGATGCCTGTATGGTTAGTCTTGTGGGAACAGCATCTTATGGAGAGGATGATTAGGGCAGAAGAGTCTGGCGTAGTTGGGAGAGCTGCTGCCTTCAAAGCCCAAAGACCGGTGAACTTGATAAGTTCGAGACACGCCCGCGGCAAAAAGCTGTGAAAGCCTCCAGGAGGAGAGATAAGAGCTTCCAGCTGTGTCTGTCGAGTGTGGGAGGCGCCGGCCAGCAGAAAAAAGCCAGGCTGCAAAAGGATACCACCTGGAATGTAGCCATTCATGAAAGACTGGACATTTATATATATATATTGTAAAAAAAAAAACCAAGGGAGGTTAGGACAGCCTGCCCATGTACACCGCCTTGGATAAAAGTCGGAGGAGAAATCCAATGACCGAGAAAGGCAGTATATAAATACTGTATATTATTATTATATTAGTTAGGAAAATAGCACCCACAGCATGCTGTTCACCATATGATGGGGGGGGAGTGGTGGCTGCTATTTAAAAAGTGTGCAGCCTTATTCCCAGATTTCTCTACATCAGGTCTAGTTAGTTTCACCCTCACAACTGCATCAAAGATCCCCTGCTGATGACCATGTAGGTCTTCACTCCATGCTGACAAACACACAAAAAAACCTGTTGCTGTAGCAGAAACACCAGGGTAGTCACAGAAGTGGGTTGTTGTGCATTGTTTTCTCGAGAGGAACATATTGAATTTGATATAAAGCAAATCAAAAGCATGGGTTGTGACAATTTAAAACAGTTTGGTCCAAGATGCTCTCCTTTTTTAAAAGGAAAGTTTATGTCTGCTGATTAACAAATGATAATCTTGGATTACTGAACATCCTGTACTCTTTCTTTTTAAAGGAGTAGGGTGTGCTTTAATTAGAAAGGTACTATGGTGGATTAAGAGATTAGCCAAGAATGACTCCTCCCATATGCCCAATGAAATGGTGGTTATCTTGGGAGGCTCATTCATAAGGAAATGATTCAAATGGTTACTAAAACTATACATTCTTTATGATCTCCTTACAAACTGCATGTCACAACCTAATGTCCCTGCCCCAAGGAGATTCCAAATTTTACAGGATGTTTTGCAACCCTTATAGAGATCCCTTTTAGTCATGAATTGCATTCTACATAAGTCATGCATATCCACCCCATTAAAGATGTACAGATTATTATTACAGGTATCTTGTTCTCTTGTGTGCTCCCTGAGGCATCTGGTGGGGCCACTGTGTGATACAGGAAACTGGACTAGATGGGCCTTTGGCCTGATCCAGCAGGGCTCTTCTTATGTTCTTATGTATATACCGCCTTTCCTGTAGACTTGAGTCTCACGGACTCAAGGCGGTTTACATAGCATTACATAAACCTCTTTTCAAATGGGTTTTTTTTAATTTATTTAAAAGCAGCAATGCTGTGAGCCAAAAAAAGAAAATTAACAGCTTTTCTGGTTGAAAACCTTTCAGTTTTTCCAAGAATATAGGACTTTTCTGTATCAAATTTTATATAGTAATTAGGGCCAAATGAGATGTTTGCTGACTCAGTGTTCTGCAGCAAATTTTTTGGAGAAAAGAAATGTGGCATACATGCCTCTTACTATTTATTACCAGTTTTTAAATTTTTTCGCTCCCAAAAAATGCTGCAGGGGGCCGATTCTCTTTGGAACCACTGCATGTGGGGGAGGGGAAATGAGCCTTTGCTTTTTGCACTATTTTCCTGCTGAAAATTGTCTCCCCGAAATGGCCATGTGTCCCCAAAGTGACTAGTGGGCTAGGAAACTGCCTTACTTGTTTCAGTGCAAATGAAAATGTTACAATCAGAACTCTGAACACTATGAACGCTTATTCATTAAGCTATTCATTCATAATAGACGTATAGAATTGTGCTGTGACAGTGATAATCATAATAGCAGCCTCAGTGACAACCAGAAAATACCCTCTGTTGACCCTTGAATGAGAAGCAATTCAGCTTATTTATTAGCAAAAATGGCAATTGATCTGACGAGTAGGAGATGTCAGACCGTATCTCCTCCCCCCCACACACCATCTTTGGTAATAAGAACATAAGAACATGAGAAGAGCCCTGCTGGATCAGGCCAAAAGCCCATCTAGTCCAGCTTCCTGTGTCACACAGTGGCCCCACCAGATGCCTCAGGGAGCACACAAGACAACAAGATACCTGTGTCCAGTCGCCACTCCCTTGCACCTGGCACAGAGAAAACCCACTTCTAAAACCAGGAGGTTGCTTATGGCTTGTAACCTGTGATGGTCTTTTCCTCCATGAATCTGTCCAAACCCCTTTTAAAGGCATCTAGGCCAGATGCCATCACCACATCCTGTGGCAAGGAGTTCCACAGATGAATTACACGCTAGGTAAAGAAATATTTTCTTTTGTCCGTTCTAACTCTCCCTCCACTCAATTTTAGTGCATGTCCCCTGGTTCTGGTGTTGTGCGAGAGGGAGAAGAATTTCCCTCTATCCACTCTCTCCATCCCATGCATAATTTTATAAGTCTCAATCATGTCCCCCCTCAGGCGCCTTTTTTCTAGGCTGAAAAGCCCCAGACGCTGTAGCCTTTCCTCGTAAGGGAGGTGCTCCAGCCCACGAATCATTCTGGTCGCTCTTTTCTGCACCTTTTCCAATTCAACTATATCCTTTTTGAGGTGTGGTGACCAGAACTGGACACAATAAGGACCAGCTACTCACCCACTGAGTGGTAAAGGGTGAAGGCCAGGTTCTGCTATCTACTCTTAGTGTACTTTGCCCATGGGAATGAACAGCAACCTTTCCTAGGGGAAATTAAGTGCGAGAGTTAACCCTACTTCTTCTGCCTTGTGATCCTGAGTTTTGTTTCTTGGTCACACTAGACTGTGACTGACTGCTAAAACAGGGTTTTTAAAAAAATATAAATATTAGTACCTTGTTTCTGTACGAGTGTGGCATAATGTTCCCATCACTGGTCGCAAACCTTTTAGTAGCCTGGAAGAGCAGATCGGACTGAAATCCTATGCCCAATGGGATGAAACAATATTAATGGATAAACCATAAAAGGATTGATTCTCATCTAATGAAGAATCCTATTCTCCCCTCCAGCACTATGACAAATCGTGTTGGCCCATCTCCATCCAACCTGATTTGCTGGCCTGTTCCACACTGCTCATGTAATCAACCGGATCCTGCCATTTAAATTAGATGAACATAAGCCATAGGGAGAGGCATCCTTCTTGCCTATTACAAAAGGACAGAAATCTTAACATTGTCTCAATGTCTATTGTGATTTAAAAAAGAAAAGAAAAAGAAAATTGGCTTAAGGTATTAATATAAAAAGTAGGTAGCAGCATCTAATGATTTTTTTCTCTCAGTAATCTGAACCATCTGCCTCTGAATACTAAGGAGTTCACTGCCTTAATCCAGATTATGGCTGACAAAATGTTTTTGGCATACAGTTTTCACTAGCGCTGTCCCCTTCCAAGATCTACTGGGGTCTGTAGAAATTTCGTTTGCTGACTTGTTTATTCTTTTCTTTGGGATTCTTGGCTTCTTTTTTCAACCTTTGGGGGTGTCTTTTGGAAGGAGAAAATGGCTTTCCTAATGAAAAGTATGTTGAGCAACCAGGTGAAAAATCTGGGACTCGGTGGTCAAGAAGAAAGCAAAGAAGAAGCTGCCCCAGCTGATCCAGCTGCAGCCGCAGGAATGACCCGAGAAGAATATGAGGAATATCAAAAGCAAGTGATAGAGGAGAAGTGAGTACCTCTTCCCATATAATCAGCATCTAAAATTCTGTAATACATAATGTATCTGTTCATCAGAGAACAATATCCTGGGTAATGTCAGGTTTGCAATCTTGACGTGTTCCAATATTAGCAGCATGTAACAAATTTATCATGTCTCAGTTCACAAGAGGAATACATGGGTGCAAGCTTTAGGCTACTTACTCTCAAGAAGCCCCAGTCATTTTCTTCATGGCACAACTTCCAGAGTCAATGGCTTGGACCATTATCACACCATTGCATTAGTATTCCCTTCTCCTTAGTTCCTAGAGGAAAAAGAAGACAAATGCCTAGGTTAGCCCAGATATCTTCTGCAAGATACAAATAGATTTGTGTGTTTTTTTATTTCACATTGTCCTTATGGGTTCCTATGTAATTTAACCAGTGAAATACATTTTGAGGGTTGTTGTGTTTTTTCTTTGTGGGAACAATTGTGGAGTTTCCCTTAATTTTATTCCTGTTAACTACATGGGTAATATAAAGTTGGAGTTATTCTAAAAATGCAAAGGGGTTAATGGTCAATGTTACTTGAGCCTCCCTCTGAAAACACAATACAACATGCTTAAAATAAATAACCCTTTTACCTACATGTCTCATTACAATTATAAAAAATGAGAAGTAAAATCTGCTAAAATGTAACTCCAACTGCTTTTAAAACATTTTAACTGTGAGCATTTTGATTTGTCCTGTGCTATTTTCTGTCTGCATTTTTTCAAAGTTGCTGAAATGAAGCGGGGTATTTTTATGAAGTATTTTTAAGAGGATTGTTAATCGTGGAATATTCATAACAATTGTATCAGTAATCGACATGTAAAGCAGTTTACATGGTATCCATCATATAAACCTTAAAGAAGGCACAATTACAGCAACAAAAACAATTGAATTTCAAATCTCCATGGCATCATTTCACTAATGATCAATTACATAATGGTGGTCTAAATCCCACATCTAAGATGATTATGGGTGAAAGGTTAATAACCCATAGAATTTAAGATGGACCAGGGCTATATTTAGAAGTAGCCATTTTTGTGACATAGTCTTCTCAACACAAGTGCAACTTTTTCTGTGATGCACTTAGTCTTTTAAACAAAGAATCAACCTTTGGGGCTGGGGGAGTCAAACACACAACCCCCAACCCTCAAAATCTGGAATAAGTGGAAACTGTGCATGTAAGGGGGGGGGGTCTTTCAATCATGTTGGTCATGTATTAAATGCTAAGTTGTGTTTCTTGGCTGAAAACAGAATCAATTAGCCTGCTTTTTAAGACTGGAATTAAAATATGTACAAAGGCGCTGCACAGAAGGGACAGAAGTGGCAATTATGTAAACCGATGATGAAGTCATCAAAGGACCTTTATCATAGATGCAACTCTTTTTTCCTGTAATATCTTAGGTTTACAGCTGAACAGACTAAGGTTCACAGAGGTTAAATGACTTGCCAAAGGTCACTTTGTGAATCAGTGGCTCAGGTTGGATTAAACTCCTTGTGACCCACTTATTTTCCTCTTGTTTTTGTGTTTTCGTGATCTTACCGCATTGTCAGTGTTCGGAGTGCAGAAACACTGTCAAGCTGTCAATTACAGAAATGTGCAAAGGACAAATGAGAGCTAAAACTCTCAAAACTCAAATGCTGCTATGGATGTATTTGGCCGTTGAACCAATAGTACAGTTATATGGTAAATCAGTGGAACAGCCTGAGACTCAACCTGGTAATTCTTGTTGTCTCAGTTTCATTCAGTTGGTGAACTGCCAGGCTCCTTGAGAATAGTTTGAGGAAGACCATAAACATTGGACCCTATTCCCAAATCTTAAAAGCTCCTGCCCCACTACAGGAAAAGAGAAATGTACTTAATAACCCTGGTCCGAAGTAGGGGAGGCCCTATTTATTAGGCCTCCACCATACAGCAGCTATTGCAGGTAGGGTTGCCAGCTGATCAGGGCGAAAATCCAGCCTGGCCTTGAGACTTAACAGCATTCCTTGACTAACAGAAACCAACAGGTGAAATTGTTCATAGTACAGTAGTAAGCAGCACAATTAACACGTGTTGAATGCCTGCACATCATGGTACTTACTGTTCAAGGTGCAGCTACAGTGACTGGTTGAAAAGTTGGCAACCCTGGTTATACATGGGACTTGGATGGGGAATTCCCAATGTGCGAGTTAGAGCAGGCAATGTCTCTTGGAAGTGTGATGTCCTGGGACAGAGAAAGAAGCAACATGAATGAGTTAAACCCCAACCCTGTATGCAGCTTCTGAGTTGAGGAGGAGCATTTAATATCCCCTGATGCTTGCTTTACTTACAGGGACAGGATCAGATTCAGAAACGGAAGCCCTGTAAACTCTGCTTGATGCAGTCATCTGTATGACGGATGGAGCATGGGGAATGGGGCAAGAGAAGCAGGGAGGATCGTGGGTATGGAAAAAAGACTAGAATTCTCCATCCCTTCCCCTCTCCTGGGTTTTCAGACTTTTTGGAATTGCGTTCCTCCCTTCTACAATTATAATCTGTTCCAGATTATAACCAATTATAATTGGTAGAGTGAAGCTAAATGTGCAGCGATCTTGTCATGCAGTTGTGTGCATACAACATGCATGTCTTGTGAACTGGGATCATTTCATAAGAGAAATGGGTGGCGTCTATCTGACGCCACTCCTAAAGCCACACAAAGGTAGGCTTACCATATCCAAAGGGGGACAGGGTGCCTACACCTTTAACCATTGTAAAAAGAGGGAATTTGGGCAGGTGCAGCTTGTTGCACCCTTCAATTATGAGCTGCACCTGCCCAAATTCCCTCTTTTTACAATGGTTAAAGGTGTAGGCACCCTGTCCCCCTTTGGATATGGTAAGCCTACACAAAGGCAAACATGCAAACAAACCAGCAGCTCTTTCCGAACCCTCTCCTTCCCAAACCTCTTTCAGGGGGTGGGTCACTAAAGATGCAGTGTCCACCCTCCCCTCCCTACCCCACTGCACCCCACATCCAATGTAGATCAGTGAAGCTCCATAGCCAGGAGACTTTCAGCCAGCTCACCTGCCAGCTCACCTGCCTCAAGATCCCCTTCTGGAACTCCATGGCTATCTACCTCCCTTCCACACTCCTCAGAGTTGCTGCTTTCGCTAGTAATACTGGGGAGTCAATGCAGTGTCTGAGCTTCAGACTAAGACTGGGGAAACCTGGGTTCAAATTCCACTTAGCCCAGGAGCTCACAGAGTGACCTTAGGCTTAGAGACCAATCACTCTCTTAGCTCAGCCTACCTCACAAGGTTGTTGTCAGAGTACAATGCAGCAAGTTGAAGAAATGGGTTTCCTGCTCTGAGCTTCTTGGAGGAAGGTTGGGATATAAATTAACAATATACTGTACGCTGCTTTTCTTAAACACTTTAAGGGTGGCCAACCTTTCAGCATGAATGTTCCTGGCCCTTTAACAGTTGCTTAGGTGAGGGCATTTCAGCAGGTGCAGCTGCTTTAGCAGCACCATCAGCAATTGCAGCTGCCAAGATTCTGTTCTACACAACTCTTAAGAACACAGAAGCCCTAATGGTGGAAGGTTGGCCACATCACACACATTATGTTTGAACAGTGCAAATGCTTTGAAACCAGGCTACACGAGAAGCATCTCCTTCCATATGAAACTGCTAGAACTCAGAGATGCAGTTGGTGGGCATGAGGAACAAAACCTTGTCTGTTGTGACACGGAGACTTCGGGAGACCCTCCCAAGGGGGGGGGAGGGCCGCCTGGCTCCATCTTTACTTGCCTTCTGGGAGGACAGTGAGGATTTATTTCAATGGCCCATTGGCTCCTTTCAGTGAAGTTTTCGTAATTGCTCTGCAGATCTATTGGTTTTGCCTTGTTTTATATGAGATCGTTTGACTGAGGTTTTTCATTTTGTTAGCCATGTTGATTATCTCTTAGAAATCTAAAAGATTATGGCAGATTGAGCTGGTTCTCTGTCTTTTTAAGGAAGCTAAGAAGGAATTGGCTTGGTTTGTTTTTGGATGAGAGACCTGTGGTGATATTTTCTTTAAAAACAAAAAAGGGGTGGCAAAAATTGAAAAAAAAAGGTGGCTAACAGTGTAAGCTGAGTAATTTTAATGATTAAATTTTACATTTTAATAATTAATTAATGCTAATTAATTAATTAATTGGCACAGGGGGTACTTCAAAAAAAATTTGACCGTGCCAGGGGGTACACTTGGTGAAAAAGGTTGAGAACCCCTGTCTTAGATTAAAAAGCAGAGTTAAAAACAAGTTTAGAAATACTGTAAATAAGGTGCCCCAAGGGACTCTTTGTTGTTTTTGCTGCTACAGGCAAACACGGCTACCCTCTGGAAGACAGAAGGGCAGAAACGTCCTATTGGAGAGATGCATGTCTCCCTCAGCCAGTGTGGTTATAGTGGTTACAGCGCTGGGCTATGAGCTGGGAGACCCACATTCCAATCCCCCACTCAGCTGAGAAGCTCACTGGTTGACCTTGGGCGTTAGGCCTCTCAGCCTAACCTGCTCACAAATTTGTTGTGAACTAAAATGAGGTTAGGCAAGAAGACCCATATATCATATGCATCTCCTGGGAGGAAGGGCAGAATATACATGTGAGAAATAAATAACTAAAATACTGTACATGTGTAGGTGGCAAAACACAACCTATGTTGGTGTTTTGTGGAGGGCTGAAGCAATTGCCCCGTCTCCAGTCAGAAGCAGTGAAGTCCATCTAGTCTATCTACCATCTTAGGATTTCGCCACCTGATTCTGCTTCATGATAGATCTGGGAACTGGATACTGTACTTCTGGGAGGGAGGGAGGACACCCCCCCCCCAGCGATTGCTTGTCCTTTGGCAGAGAAGAATGTCCAGAATGCCAGCAGCCACAGCCTTCCCTCAATTGTCTCATCCCAACCCACAGAGACCAGCTGCACAGGTTGTAGCAGAGACAGGCTGCGCAGTAAGTTGCCAGCAACGCTGACCCAAAGAGAGCTCCTGTGCCTTTTGTAACAAACTGACAGGGAGAAGGTCTGTCAACAAGTATTGACTAATAGCTAGGATAACTAAATGGAGCCTCCAGGTTCAGAGACAGTATACCTCTAATTACCAAGACAAACAACAGAGGAAGGCTGTCGGCTTCTTGACCTGTTGACTCGAACCATCGATCTGCCACGGTTGGGAACAGAACCAACCAGGGACCCTTTGGTTTGCTGCAGTAGAGCTGTTCTTAAATTGAGCAAGTGGGAATGTTCCCATCGGAGTGCCTGTCAGGAGGCTACAGTCATCATCCACAGGTTTTTGGGCACACGTCCACTGCCTCTGGTGGAGGGTTTGAAGAGGCATGTCTCCATTTGACACTGTGTGTGTGTCCATAGCTAAACCGGTTATAAAGTGTGACTTGATCCTCCATCTATATCTTGCTGCTGGCTCTCAGGCTTGGTAGAGTGAAGAAGATGCATGGGATGGAGAGAGTGGATAGAGGGAAATTCTTCTCCCTCTCGCACAACACCAGAACCAGGGGACATGCACTAAAACTGAGTGGAGGGAGAGTTAGAACAGACAAAAGAAAATATTTCTTTACCCAGCGTGTAATTCATCTGTGGAACTCCTTGCCACAGGATGTGGTGATGGCACCTGGCCTGGATGTCTTTAAAAGGGGATTAGACATATTTATGGAGGAAAAGTCCATCACAGCTTACAAGCCATGATGGGGATAAGCAACCTCCTGGTTGGAGGAGTAGGTTTTCTCTGTGCCAGGTGCAAGGGAGTGGCGACAGGATACAGGTATCTTGTTGTCTTGTGTGCTCCCTGAGGCATCTGGTGGGGCCACTGTGTGATACAGGAAGCTGGACTAGATGGGCCTTTGGCCTGATCCAGCAGGGCTCTTCTGATGTTCTTAAGCTCATTCCAGAAAGGTTGGAGGGGAAACTGCCTAAGTACAATGACAGCACATTCCACTTTTGCTTTCAGGATGGAGAGAGATGCAGCCTTTGCCCAAAAAAAGGCAGGGAGAGCAGTCCTGAGGGTTCACCTAAGGGAAAAGTACAGGCTCCCAAAGGTAAGTCCTGATTTTAAAAAATACAGCAAGTCCTCACTAAAAGTAATTTTGCTTTAAAGTTGATGGGAAAATGCCATGGGAACGTTTATGCTTATCAATTAGCCTATGGTAAAATTGGTTTCATTATAAGTTGTTTCACTTAAAGTTGCAGTTTCCAAGAACCTATCGACAACTTTAAGTGAGGACTTGCTTACGCACAATTTCATGTCATCGTTTTATGATGTATTCTCTGCCCTCTATCTCAAGGACCCAGGGCAGGTTACAGAAATGTTAAATGACACATAAGCATCTACATCTCTTTCTGGAACTGCAAGCAAAGTACAATTAAAGAAGAGAAGGAGCAACATACAAACAAACCTTACGGTGAGTCAGACCCCTGGTCCGTCTTGGTTGATATTGTCACACAGACTGGCAGCAGCTCTCCAGGGCTTTAGTCAAGGGTCTTTCCAGCCCGACCTGGAGATACTACCAGGGATTGAACCACTGAGCCAAGGCTTCTTTCTTAAGAGAGAGAGAAGCAGGAGGATTAGATCTACATTTCAGGATTAGGGTTGCCACCATTTTTTGCCTTCTGTTCTTGTGCCTTAGTAGCAACCTGACACATATACATTCAACAGGTGAAGTGCATAGCGTTTCCTTTTCAGGAGAGAGGACTGGGCACCAGGCATCCACTGCAGAAGCCAGGGCGGGGGGGGGGATACACGTGGAAAGAGCAGTTTCATGCAGTCTTTTCCACTTGCCTTTGTCCCTCTTATAAAATCCACATAAGGGTGTCTCAGCAGCGTAAAGGCAGAACTACATGTTATCTTGACAGACACATGTTGCTCTTTTATTTATTTATTTTATTTTTCACCTTTTTATACCGCCCTTCCTCCAAGGAGCTCAGAGTGGTGTACATATTTCCTCCCCTCCTTTTGTCCTCACAACAACCCTGTGAGGTAGGTGAGGCTAAGAGATAGTGACAGGCCCAAGGTCACCCAGGAAGCTTCGTGGCTGAGCGGGGATTTGAACCTGGATTTTCCAGGTCTAAGTCCGACTCCCAAACCACTACACCATCTTCATGTTACAGTAATGTACACATGCAAAGGGCATTTTCAAAGGGGCATTTTTCCGGGGAGAATTGGCAGGCAGGAGGAAGGGGGGCTTCATCTACCCCACATCCTGATTCTTTCTGGGTCCTCCCCCCCCCCTCCACAGTCAAGTGTATTTCCAACCTTGGACCCAACAAGGGGAAAAATGAAGGAAAATACAGGTGGGTGGAGAGGTTGTAGGAGGAAGGTCTAGCACCCCTTCTCCCATCCACTGATTCACCACTGACCATTGTGAGCAGGAGCCTGTAACGCAAATTGCTGGGGCAACCACTCTGTCATGATCTCCCAGCACAAAGAATGCAGAAACCTCAGAGTGGGGAGGGGGGGTCTCTCACTTGCCATGCCAGGCGGGAGGGGTCAGTCTTTCACCGCATGTGCAGCTTCAGAGAATCCCATGCTTTGAGAGGGACCCGCTCCACATGGCCCTCTGAGAGGCTGGGACAAAGTGAGAGAAAAGGTCCTCTCCAAAATTCTGAGTCTGCATGTATTTATTTATTTATTTGAGACATTTTTAGGCCACTTTTCTGTCCCAACAAAGCAGCCACCAAGGTGGCTTACAGAAATATTAAAATATTAAATATTAAAACAAATATTAAAACACGTTTTAGAACTAGTCTCGATAAAAAAAAGGAAAGCAAATAACGCAGATCAGAAACAATATCAATCAATCAGCAACAGAACTAAAAAAGTTCAGGGAACTCCTGAACAAACAGAAATGTCCTCATTGCCTTTTAAAAACTGGGCAGTGTTGGAGCTCATCGGGCATTCTGTGGGAGGGAATTCCACCAGTGGGGGCCTGCCACTGAGAAGGCCATGCAGTACCTTAGGTGTACATCCTAGAGAACTTGTCTAGTGGCAGGAGGAGAGGGGCTGAATGAACACAATTTATGGCTGGCTTGTAAACCAAACCAAAATGTGCATATACCCCTGTTTAATTCCCAGCCCACAGGTGTACACATTTAACTCCTGTTGCGTAGGTAGAAATACATGCATATACACCTGTAGGTAGAAATGGTTTAATCATTGGGTGTGATCCAGCCAAATTTTAAATGCTTTAATATTTAAAGTGCTCAGTGGGATTTGCTCCCTGTAAGTGTGCAGAGAGGTTGCAGCCCCAATCCCACTGATTTCAGTGAGAGATCGAAGCAGGTATTTAACCCACCCGTGGAAATCAACAGACCTCAAAAGACAGTGCTTAACTGTGCCCACTGTTAGCAGAACACTCCTCAGAAATGGTTTTCCATTAAAGGTTTATGTAGATTTACTATCCGGCAACTCGTAAACAAGCAAGGTACTAGCCTACTTAATGTCTGTGAGGGGTACCCAGAGGTACGCTGAAGCTTTTGTGACATGTGAAGCATTGTATACGTTTTTAAAAGTTTTTTATGTTGCCAGACGAGAACATTGTGACCACGTTCTGCAGATGAATGGCAAGATGGAGTTAAATCTCAATTATTAGGTTCTAAGTATAGAGGGAGAGGCTGAGTTACTTTCTTCATTTCATACTCTGTTCAGCAGCATCAAAGCTGTGAGCAAACGGCTCTCTTGGTAGTAAGCTCCTGTCCAGAAAAGATTGTTTGTGGGTTGATTTGTGATCTTCAGCGCTACCTCCAGAAGTTTCAGATCTGGACAGATTCTCTGCCTGTTGCCTTCTCCGCATGGAATGGTACCGACGGCGAGGGGGCGGGGCCGCCTTGTGCCGGCTTGTAAATGGGGACTAGGATGGGGCACAACTTATAGTACTGCCCCCACCGTAAGAACGCCTCAATATATTGGTGTGAGTTTGCCGTCTGATTACTGTGAATGGACCTCTCACTAGGGTTTTGCCTTAAAAGGCTGCCTAGGATTTCACACACACACCCCAAGCGGTAATGTTTCTTAATGACAGTAGATGGTCCACTGAACGGATGATTCACATTCACTTGCACGAGTGGGTGTGTGTGTGTGTCTAAGATAGGTGCTCGTCAGATAGATGTGAAGAACTGGAGCTTTGGAAAGAGAGTTAGGTTACACATCGCAGCAAGTGTGTAACTGGGACTTGCATGTTTTTAATGTTAAATAGCAGACACAGGGGACCCTGATTCAGATCAGGAGCACAGCATTGGCGGAAGGGGGGCTTTAACCCTGTCCCAATCTGAATCAGGATCCCACAGCTGCTATTGGAGGGTGGAGATTGGAGGGTGGAGCTCACTGCATCGGGAGTGGGGTTCTACGGTGTTAGTGTGTGCTGACAGACAACGGTACCCAGCTGGCTCGGGGAAGACTCTGGGCGTCTAAGTGTGGAGCTAGTGCTTGTGCAGCCGCCTTGGGTCCCTTCGGGGAGAAAGGCGGGATATAAATATTGTAAATAAATAAATACAATCCTTCCCCCCTTTTGATAATGCTGTCACTGGTGTTAATAGGAACTTCCCCGCCCTGGGAAAGAGTAGCCATGAGAAGGAGGCAATTTGGGTTGAGACCATCGCACAGCAAAGGCTTGAAGTGTTCCTCTCACACAGCACAGTCATTATCTGGATTCCACCCCCTCCCAGCTTCTGTTTAGCAAAACAACAACACACATGCAAGTGCCAGGTGTCTGCTTGTCTTAACAAACATGTTGTCTGACACCAAGACAGAGATGCCAGATGGCCAAAAGTGATGCCCCTTAGCTTGGGGTGCAGAGGTGCTCTCTTTGGGTACCTGACATGCTGCTTTGTAGGGGTGCCTGCTGTTCGCCTCCTTTGATGCTCTGCCAAACCTTGTATATTTGGAAACGGAGCAACTATTACAAAGATGCCAGAAGTTATAACAACCATCGCATTTGTAGAGCACTTTCTGAGTGTGCAAAGTGCTTCACACGTATTAGTATGATGTTGTCCTTAAAACAGCCCTGTGAGGTAAATAATATTATCCTCATATATTACAGCTGGGGAACACTGACAGCACAATCCTGCCCAAACGACCGTTCCGCCGCCCAAAGTAGTCGCAAATGTGCTGTAAAGCACGTTTGCAACTACTCAAGAGCAGCCTCCCTTGCTCCAGCACCGGAGCGCCCAAAGGACCGCCGCTGGACCCAGGTAAGGATCCAGCGGGCAGGGAGGCGGTCCAGCTGTAGCGGGAGGGAGGCCATTGGCCCAGCCAGTCGGGGTGGGGGCGGGGGATGGCTTTGGCCATATCCTGTCCCCCTCCATTCGGCTGTGCCGTTACACGGCCTCCTCCGACTTCTGCCAGCGATTTTACTGGCGGAAATCCGAGGAGGCCGATCGAGCGTCCCCTTCCCCGAGTAGACCTTCCGCTCCAGCGGCAGCCTAGCCGCTGGAGAACAGGATCCTTACGCAGGATTGCGCAGTCAGAAAAAGTATAAGGCCACCTAGTGAGTTCATGACAGAGGCAAGAGACAGACCAGGGAAGTCTTGATGAGCAGCAGTCTCTCAGCCACTATACACTACACCAGTCTGTTTTGTGCTCTCAGCCAAAGCAAACGAAACATTGCAGTGCAGTCCATGGAGCTTCTCAGAGGAAAGTGAGGAGCATGCAACTTTATCTTTTGATCCGTCTAGATTTATAATCCACCCAGTCTTCTGTTCTTCCTGAAGGCATGCAATTGGCCACAGTGGAAAGCAGGATACTGGACTAGAGGGACGTTTGGTTTGATCCTCTTCTTGATGTTCCTATGCCCAGTCCTTGTGGAACAAATCAACATGTCCTTATCCCATTCATCACTAGACAGTCACACCCAGCCTAGGGCTGCCACCTTTTTTGTGATAGTAACTGCAGCGTTAACAGGCAGAAATTCTGCAAATTATTGGTGTGTGTGTGTGTGTGTGTGTGTGTGTGTGTGTGTGTGTGTGTGTGTGTGTGTTGATGTAATCTGCCTTGGACCCCTCTGGAGGCTAGAAGGTGGGATATAATAAAATTTTAAAACAAACAAAAGTTTGGCATCCCCAACATCTTTTTCTTTCTTGAAAAGCAGCCACCGGGGGACCGAGTGACTTGGATTGTGTGGCTGCAGTGTGTGTGGGTGTTAACACTCCCCCCCTATGCCACAGCCTTGATTCAAATTGCTGACCCCCCCCCCAAAAAAACACACCCAACAACACTGTAATTAGTCATGGAGGAGAAAATATACAGGCAGAAACGATTTCCCCTCTGCAACAAGTAGTAGTTTCAGGGGTGATTTAAACTAGAGAGTCAGTAAGGGGGGAGGGATAAACCTTCCTGCCCTCCCTACCATGCCCCTGATTGAAATTCATGTGCGTGTGTGTGTGTGTGTGCGCACACACACACACACACACACACACTAAACAAACAAACAAACAAACAAAACACACCAGGTGCTCCCTTATGTCTAGTTTGGCAGTCAGAAAGCAAAGTTAAAATTCTGGTCTGGATGCACAATTCTGGTATTGTGATCATGAAGATATAGTAAAATAAAATTATTCATAAACAAAATAGGCTACTCCTGCCTATAAAAGTATTTACTCCCCTAAATGCTCAGTACGTCCCCTGCCTCAGACCACTCAGATAAATGAGTATCCTGTATTTTAAAATGTCCTTCACTGTTGCAATGATCAGCTTAATCCAGCAGCAATATAAGTACAATTCGGATCCATGTACAGCGAGGAGGAAGGGACATTAGTTTAACTGGGGATTAAACCAAATTCATCTTCCTACTTTTCTCTGAAATGAAAGTGCATATCCACCCTTACAGACTTAAACTGGTTTAACAGTAATTCCCTCTTCTCTGGAAACTGTACTTCTGTGAGGCAGTGGCAGGGATCTGTAACGGGATTCTCAGCTGCTCAGCAGGTTACAATTCCCAGGATTCCTTTGGGGGAACAAGGACAGTTAAAGTGGTCTAACTTCCTGTTTGTTCTACTTTGCAAGTGTCCGTATCTGGTCAAGACTTCCATGTTAGGTCTGACTTTATTTCCAGTGACTGAAGCCTACCTGTTTAAAAATCGTAAGTGAATCACTTATTAAGGGAAAAGCCAGATGTAGCACAGCTGAAAGGGCCAACTGGGATTATATGCATTATGGGTTTTATGATACAGAACACCCTGTACTCTCCATCCAACTGTTCACATTTACTAGGGACAATCCGAATTCTCTGATAAATCATTGTCCTCGTTTTTGCCTTTTGGATGTGCCTCATTAAAAATTTCGTTCCCACCAGTGCAAACAAATTGCCATTCCTCAGGATTCAGTTCCCTTGTCGAAGTCTCTAG
Organism: Plestiodon gilberti rubricaudatus; assembly: GCA_026170595.1. Lineage (NCBI taxonomy): Eukaryota > Metazoa > Chordata > Lepidosauria > Squamata > Scincidae > Plestiodon > Plestiodon gilberti. The sequence continues at coordinate 15,530,993 of JANXHW010000002.1, read as the reverse complement.
AAGTTAAGTCTCTACGTGGAGGTGGCTGCATGTAGACTTTAGTGCACACACAATGTAAATGCATGTGGAGGAACACAAAGAACACCAGTGTGCGGCCTGCATTTCACACAGTCCAGCCACTGAGGAATATTTTGAGCTGCTGATAACACGGCATGGTAGATCTATTTTTTTCCTAGTATATCTTCCAATAATAAGTTCCCTCTGTGTTTTGAAATTAGTGCAGGAGGACAAGCAACAGTGAATAAATGAATACAGTGTTGGAGAGGCAGAATAAAGCCTTCACCAGTGTCTCTATTTGATCTGTGAAATTGGGGTGTGTGATAAAATGGGGGAGCGTTTCACATACTCGGGCTGGGTCTTCACATGATGAAGCAGAATGACCGGAGAGAAAGGACTCTACTACTTTGGGCTATGTTGGGGCATACCACTTCTGACTGCTTCTTCACATAAAATTCCTCTGAAAACCGAAAAAAGGAGAATATTGGAGAGATTGATATTTGCCTATTGTGCTGACTTTCTACCCTGTTTTCCCAAAAATAAGACCTACCCCGAAAGTAAGACCTAGTGTCCTGCTCAGTGCGGCCGGGTGTGTCCAGGACAGGGCCGTCTTTACGTATGGGCAGTTGCCCAGGGGCCCCATGGAGGGCCCCATGAACATAGGCAGGGAACGCCATCGCCGGGCCCGAAATGGCTATTGTGCAGCCACAGGCTTGTGCAGGCTGCAGGCAGCACAAGAGCCCCCTGTGAGTCAGAAGTCATGGCCGTCGGCTGGCCAGAGTGTTCGCAATCGCTCACTGCTCTCGTCTCTAGTCTCGGACGGAGTAATCTGAAGTTTCCAGCCAGCTGCGGGGCGCAGCACAGCCTGTGCTGCGCCCCACGGCTGGCTGGAAGCTTTGGAATGCTCACTCCGTCCAACTCCGATGGAGTATTGCAAAGCTTCCAGCCAGCCGCGCAGGTGGGGCACAGGCTCCGAGTCGGATGGAGCATTCTGAAGATTCCAGCCAGCCGTGCTGTGTGCCTGCGCCCTGCAGCTGGAAGCTTTGGAATACTCCATCCGAGAGACGAGTACAGCGAGACTGGAGGGCTCTTGTGTGCCTGTGCGAGCCTGCACAATTGACTACATTGAAAATAGAATGGAAAGAAATCAGCGTGGAAACTTTGTGAAGCCTAGCCTGCAAGAGGTCGTGACTTGGGTGAAGAATTCATGGGATAAAATCACTGACAGCTGTGTTGCCGATGCACTAGGAGCAGGCGACCTGGACAAGAAGTGCTCATTTAAGGAGCGCTCTATTGCTGGACATATGAGAGATTGGGGCCAATGGTTCTATAGGCAATGGAGTCGCACGAAATTCAGGCTGGAATTCAGGGTTTGGAGAGTTATGGCGATGTTCCAGAAGAAGATGACATGATTGTATTTGAATAAATGTACCGGTAAATTGTTGTACATGAAAAATATAAGACATCCCCTGAAAATAAGCCCTAGTGCATTTTTTGGAGCAAAAAATTAATATGAGTCCTGTCTTATTTTCGGGGAAACAGGGTATTTGTAGGGAGTAAGCATTAAAAAACAGTAGCCTCATCTAAAGTTGGAAGTGGTGTAGGCCACCGTACCACCATATTCTGCTGCAGGGCAGCCCAATAACACTGCCCTCCTCCCGGCTGGTGCTGCCCCTCCAACCCATACACCTCTTACCTGGCTTCTTCCATACAGGTTCTTTAAAGTGAAGAGGGAAATGCAGAGGGAACTGGGAGCGATCCCAGCATGCCCTGCATTTCCTGCTTTGATTAAAGAGCCTGCGCGGAGGAAGGAGTAGTTAAGGTTGCGGACTGGAGGGATGCGGCAGGCGTCTGTTCACTGCTCCCCAAACTCCTGCGGATGCAAACAACATCCTTCACTTCATGGATGGGCAACCCTTGCTCTGCTGCATGCAAAAGCCATACCCAGACTGCAGGTGGGGAGTATCATTTTTAATGCTCCCCCAAATGAAAACCAACTTGCGAGTAAAAAAGTCTTGTTCATGAGAGAGAAAGGTTCTTGTCCACCTTCTCCCTGTTATGCTAGTGTTCTACTTGCAAGCAAGGTATTTTTCAACCTAAGGGAACATTCGTCATTGTGATTCCACATCTGCAATCTGAAATGATACCAGCCATTCTGTCACCTCATTCTCAGCCAAGACCAAGCCTCACTCTGAAGAACAGCTGCGTGATGATCATTTAAAATCCTGGTTAGCAACCAGTTCCTCTGGAGGCTACTCTGAGAAGGGTTTGTGGAGAGTGGCAGGTCAAAGCCACCATTCTCCTTCCCTCAAATAAATACCCTATTATTTCTAAGAACTGCTGCTATTATTAGTATTATTAGATGCCACACTTTACTTTGTGGTTGCCTCCAAGGGGCTAGATGGAAGCTGGATTTGGACCAGGGGCTGATGGTGGCTGATCTTACAGTTTGTCTTGCAGAAATTTGCATTCAAAAAAATAACTTCAAAACAGTTATTTTCAACACACTGTGCCAATACAGGATTCTGTGGATCCTGCACTTGTGGGAATCAGGGAGGAGACATTGATTGCTCTGCTTATTTGATGCAGCAGCGGAACGAGGGCGGAGCGCGTGGAGCAGCAGTGCTGGGCGGGGGCGGGGGCGGCGCGCTCGTCGTCCTTACCGCAATCTCCTTCGTCGGTCATCCTGGTTTGGGCCCTCACACCCTCCCTGGAGCTCGTTCGGCTCCAAAATGACCAGGAAACCGGCGGGGGGGGGGACGTGTGCGGAGCCGTGCTGGGCGCGTCAACGTCACAGGCCCCGCCCCCTTGGTCCAGGCGCCGGGAGGGCTCGCCTCCCCGCTGATTTGATGTAATGCTATGACAGTGTCCCTCTCGACCTCTTGGGTAGCATGCTTGCTGACTAGTTTTTCCACCATCAAGCGCTCCCTCCACAAACGAAAGGAGCATTCCACAGGCTCCTTCCGTTTACAAAGGGAATGTCCATTTGCAGAAGGACCTCCTGACAGCCGAAGAGCTAGTTGGGATGCTGCTCCTTGCTTCCTACAGTCCAACTCATAGTGCCCTCGTCCAAATACTCAATGTCTCAGGCTTTTATAATAAGGTCTCAGTGTAAGAGTATGTTAATAGTTAACTGCTGACATTTTTTCTGCACAGTTAAAAAAAGTGCATTAAGTATTTATCTGAAGGGGTGGCGCAATGAAAGTCTCGGAAGTTTCTCCACAATGTTATAGTTTCGATATAAATTAAGCTGTAGTAATGAAATTAACAATCCACAGGGAGTTCAACACATTCAGAAATGTCCTCAGGTAACTAATTATTTAATCCCCAGGGTATTTCATTCATAATTGCTTAGGGTTACAATCACAGAGGCTGTGGAACAGCAGGGAAAAAAGAGTTAACCTCAGGCCCACGGCAAGCACCTTATTAGGCTCAACGTAAAGGAAAGTTAAGAAAGGAACCTTCCCAGGAGCTGTCAGGTCCTGTAATGCTCAGTTTGCCAAGCTCAGGTTTATTTCTGGGTGGAGGAAGGGGGGGGGGTTGAGCTTTCGGCACCACATTCCAATTGCCAACAACACACTCGAGTCTCCAAATGAGGGAGTGAACAGGGCAGATAACAGACAGGATGCCTTGCATGATTCAAACCCGCTTGTATCGTGCTATTTGAAGGTAAACCACATGTAGCCTGATGCGGACAAGCTCTGAGTCTGAGAAAATAAAGCACAAGCATTCAAACAACATAATGATGTGTCCCTATTTCCCAGGACACCCCTGTCTGAAGCAGTGATGTAGACTTGAGTCTATTGACTCGGACTTGAGAGTCGGACTCAAGTCGCGTCAATGACTTGCCGATTGTAAAAGGCTCGACTCGAGACTTGGAGCCTGATGTAGACTTGAGTCTATTGACTCGGACTTGAGTCGAACTCAAGTCGTGTCAGTGACTTGACTCGGACTTGACTCGGCGATTGTAAAAGACTCAACTCGAGACTTGGAGCCTTTTACAACAAGTCCAATTTTATAAAACCTGTTTTCCCCATTAAATAGTTAGGGACTTGCAACTTGCAACCAAAGTCTCTGGTCTTGCTCTTTACACTATTTCCTATAATGGCCCCTTTGGGAGCAAATAGCCACTTCAGGGTGACTTTCAGAGGGAAAATGAAGCAGTGGGAAATGGATAAATACCTCCTCCTTGGGGGTCTCACTCAGTATGGGTCAGGAGGACCTCTACAGCTGCTTTTTCTAAACGAAAAGCAAACATGAGATGCATTACTCCATGTTTAATGTATCATTTAATATTAGGCTTACCAGATCTCCAACCGGGACAGAGTGCTAGACCTTTAGGAGAAGGAATGTGGGCAGGTGTAGCTTGTTAAACCTTAGAGCACAATCCTAGGCATGTCTATTCAGAAGAAAATGGGGCTTGCTTCTGAGTAGACATGCCTAGGATTGTGCTCTAAGGTTTAACAAGCTACACCTGCCCACATTCCTTCTACTCAAGGTCTAGCACTCTGTCCCGGTTGGAGATCTGGTAAGCCTATTTAATATGATCCTGAGTCTCTGCTGAGCAGAAGTGATTGAATGATTCCAGCAGAAGCTGATGGGGAGGAGGAAAGGTCAAAGCCAGAGATCCTGCCAAGATGCAGATGGTGGCAGTCTCCACTGTGAATGGGTGCTTTGGCAAACATTTGTAAATTACTGATATATAACGTAATGTGTGAGCTGCGTCCATTAGAAGGGGAGGAATCAGACTAATTGGACGACCGACAGGTATGGAGGTCAAAGCTTGAAGCTCTGGCAGCGTATGCTGCCTTATACATGCGGAGCACACGCACCCAACTCTTCCGCCATGCGGGCAGGATCATGGCCAGCTCAGGCCCAAGCTACATGTGACATTTAAATTATTCTTAGCCCTGATGGCTTCATTTTTCTTTAGCCAATAGAAGTTGGATCGGGGGTCCTGTGGATCACAGTCATGGGCTTGGGGGGATTTAACCCTACCTCCCCACCAGCTACAGGCTCAAGGTTTGGGTGCAAATCTTGAAGCACCGAGGTATTTGGAGTGGACTTACATGACAAAACACATTCTTAGTGAACTGTAATCCCATTAATGGGATTGTCAGGGTCAATTTGTCATTGAAAAGATTTTTTCATCCATGCATCCTATGAGTTGTCCCTAAGTGGAACTCTTTCACTGAAACTGAACGGCGCTTGAAGACCACTTAATGTTACCCCTTGTGTGAGATTTTATAGACTCACAGTGACTATCTCTGCCATATTTTTGCACATGCCCACATGGCTGTTTTGCAGAGGACACAAATTCCAGTGTGCACCCCACCTTTGCAATCCACATTCCAATCTTAGGCCCCTACCTGTACATACCTGCCCAAACTGTGGACATTTGTACTTTGACTCAGAAAATGGTACCTGGTTGTTGTTGTTGTTGTTGTTGTTGTTTCGTCAGCTAAACGCATTGTACAACTTCCCCTACTTGCTTCTAATTCAGTTTGCAAATGCTGAACAGAGAAGGTGTAACACTACCCCCAGCGGCATTCTCTTACAACCTTCCAATAATGAACCTTTCCACAGTGTCCTAAAGGCAACTTCTACCATTTACTGATCAAAAGCACACTTTATTTTAATGGTACAGTATATCTTACAATCAGCTCCTGCCAACCTAGCAGTTCCAAAGCATGTTAATGCGAGTAGATAAATAGGTACCGCTTGTGGGAAGGTAAACAGCGCTCCGTGTTCCAGCTGCATGCTACGCGCTGCGGCAAGGAGAGTCATGCCGGCCACATGACCACGGAGGCAACTTCAGACAATGCTGGCTCTTCGGCTTTGAAATGGAGATGAGCACCACACCCTAGAGTCGGACACGACTGGACTTAATTGTCAGGGCATACCTTTACCTTTTTATATCTTACAATACAATTTATGTTTTCAACATTTGTGCATTGGCATGATGCATGGAGTGTGCACATTCTTAATGAGGTCACAAAAGCTCAAGCCACATACTCTTCTTGCAAAGTAGAGTAGGCATTCTAGGCATTGGGGTGCAGTCAGTGGCCCAGGGTTCCTGCTTCTTGGACCGTGCACAGGCCCCCTCACACTCACAAGCCTGCTTCTCGCGCTTCCCTGAAGAAGTTTCTGGCATGGCGCAGGCTGCTGCATCGTACAAGGGAAGCGGAAGAGAATTGTTGCAGCAGTGCTGTGGCAAATGCTTCGATGAAATGAAACTGCCTGCGATTATTCCTTTATCAAAGCCGTCAGTGTGGCATGTCCCTGGTTCTGAATGGCAACTCTGACACTGACCAGAGGAGATGGCGTCACTGGGAGAATTCCTCCTGGCGCAAAAAGCAGCCCCAGCGGTTGCCAATCTGGATTGGGACTATGGTAGGGAGGGACAGACTCCTCCCCCCCACACACACACTATGATCCTGATTCCCCTTCTCCCCTCCCCCACTGCTATTGACTAAAGAATAACTGAGCCCATCAGGTGTTAAATGTCATGTGTAAGTTGGCCTCATAGCTAGGGTGCCCAGATTCAATAAGGGACAGGGTGCCTATGCCTTTAACCATGGTAAGAAAAGGGAGTTTGGGCAGGTGTAGCTTGTTGCACCCTTCCATGATGAGCTGCACCTGCCCAAATTAAAATGGTTAAAGGTATAGGCACCCTGTCCCTTACTGATTTGGGGCACCCTACCCATAGTGCACTGCAGCTTTCTGTGACCTGGCAGAATCCCCACTTCACTATGGGCCAAACAACATTTTAGCATGATGAAAGAATCGGGAATTGTTCAGACATGCTTGAGCCTGGCAAAGAGCCAGCCATGGGTGGGGAGAGGAGGTGATCCCTATGCAAATAGCCACTTCAGGGAAAAATAACAGCTTCGGGGAGCGAGATGACTTCTGGCAGGAAAACAGTGGGTTAACTTCCTGAGCTCTGCAGTCCCAGTCCTGACTTTGCCCCCAGTTTGCCAGGCTTAATCACACCACTTGTCAATGATGCATAATTTCTACATAATGTGTAGGTTAGGAGTGGGGCTGTTGGTTTGGTGGGAAAGAACCAGACAGGTGGCTCCACCTGCATGGTTGCTTGGCTCACCTACTACACGCCCTAATGGCCACTCTGGACTGTTGCACTCTGCATGTGTGTGAAGGGACCCTTTGTCTCTCCCCTCTGCTATCCACTCCTGAAACTGCCAATTGCAAATACCTGCTGTTGCTTGTTATCAACTCACATGCCTAGTCAAGTCTCAGAGAATTTTGCCCCATACCCAAGGCCAGTGCCAACTGGCCACAAGTGGTCACAGGGCTCAAAGCTGCAGGATGCCAGATTCTTGAAGTTTATCCTGCTGGAAGCCTTTGCTAGTCTGTGTCAGCTGGCTGTGGTTATTCAGTGGTGGGGAAAGCTTGCTCTGCACATACCCAGAAACACTCTCTGCACAATCCTGTGTAACTAAGCCCCGGGGGAGCATGTGCTCCCCGGGGCAGGGTGTCGCGAAAGTGCCGTAAAGCACTTCTGTGACACCCAGCGAGTAAGGGATACCAGCGCAGCAGTCGATGGCCCTTCCCCCGGCTCTCCCCTGACCCTGCGCCCACCAGAGCAGGTAAAGCCTACAGGGCAGAGCAGGGGGAGGGCGGATCAGGCGCAGGCAAAGAGGGCGGCCATTGGCTGCCCCCAGGCCTGGAGAGGACAGGGATATCGGCAGCGAGATCCGCCATATCCCAAGCCTTTTCCAGGTACGATGCGACCTTACATGAGCAGTACAAATGTGTACGAGCTCCAAAGTTCATGCACATTCAAGGAGACCCATTGGGCCCTCCACTGCTTACACTGGGGGAAGGAGACAATCGTCCCCTTCTCCCGAGTTGTTCCCAGGCTGCCCCGGGGTAGCCCAGGAACTCAATAGGATACGGCGCCCGGCCCTTTACACCGAATTGGGCTGCCCCTTATAATTCATTTGCATAGTTTATATTTTTACACATTCTGAATATTTTAGTATTTCGGGAGTATTACTTCCACAGCTGAAAATGTGCTTCCAGGGTTATAGGGAGATGTATCGTTTAAAGAGAAGATTTCAAGCACTCTGTGGCAAACTTGGCACTGGAATATGAGGTTTGACTTGCCTGCCATTATATTGTGTTTCCTGTGTGTAAAATGGTCTCAGTCCATTTTCACCTCTTGTCAGACACTGGAAGGCTAGAAGTGGGGGTGGTGACCCCCATGGCAGCATATGTGGGCGGTGGAGCAAGCGGAGTTGCTTTTTCTGTTGCAAGGGGATAACAAAAGGCCTGGAGGTCTGAGATAAACTCAGGACTCTTGCTGAAGGACTGAAAAAACCTGGAAGTGAACCTGCTTCTACACCAGAGAAGACGGAGGACCCTTATATTTATATATCTCAACATGTTATGTCTGTTGTGAAGGTCACAAAAAACTGCATAGCTCAGTACCCACAATGCCACCTAGTGGTGGAGGTGGATTATTTCCCCATAATAATCAAGAATATCTTTTGCCTAAAGGAGAAATCTGAATTGCAATCACATGCATTTGCCTGTTTAGCTGGTTATTTATTTTAGATGCTATTTTATATGTAACATGTGTGTATATATACATATGCACACAATAAAGGTCTGCAAATTATACACATGGCAGTGCAGCAGTAAAATCTTATGTCATGCAAAAGCAGGAGCATAAATTGATACCCCATCAGTCTCACTCTGAGACATAAATCAGGAGGCACTGATAGGCCACCTTTCTAATGGAGAATTACACAAGGTGGTGTTGAGCTGCGTTCCTCGAAGCGGAGAGCTGAGAATGGTTCTTTGGGAAATGCATTGCAGTCAGACACAGGTCAATTCCACGACAAAAACAGTTGGAAACTTGTCTATCAGAGTGTGATCCTGTGGACAGGGTTTGTGTTTCTTCCTAATTTTTGTACAGTGCTTGATTTTTAAGCACTATGATCATCATCATCCCCTTAGGTCTTCACTCTGCCTGCATCGGTCCAAGATTCCTTCGTGCAGAGTAGAATCAGTGCAGAATAGCAATATGCAAAGCTTCCAGCTTCCAGCTTCCAGCAGGCAATAGCTTAAGCCCGAGCTACATTGTCGACGGCTGCGTCGCGGCTGCGTTCCGTGTGCGTCTGTTGTCCCGCCCCCAGGTCAAACAGCAGGCTCTGATTGGCCGGAGGTAGCGCGGACGCAGCAAAAGTCGAGGTGGCCTCGACTTTTGCTGCGTCCGTGCTACGTCCGGCCAATCAGAGCCTGCTGTTTGACCTGGGGGCGGGACAACAGACGCACACGGAAAGCAGCCGTCGACAATGTAGCCCAGCCTTTACAGAAATTCTATCAACATCCTTTAGACTCTCCCAAAATCTGCCGGTCATGCAAGAGCTCCCACAGAATCTTGGAAGAGATCTCATGCAAATCATTGAAGGAAGACCACCCTTGGCCTCTTCACTCAATGAAAAACCTCTAAAATATGCAGCCTCAACCTATGCACATTTACCCAGACATAACTCCCACCAGGTTCAATGGGGCTTACTCTCAAGTAAGTAAGCATAGGATTTGCTTGGTTCCTACCGTATTATAGCCTATATTTCTGCTGTAAAGCCTTGCCGATGGCTCTGCTCCATTGGTGGGGGGAAGGGTGGTGGACAATGGCAGTGTTCAGTTTTTGCTGTGAATTCCAATGTGTTCAGTCTTCGTGTGTACAGGATTTTTTTCTACACAGTTCACATATCAAAGATAAGCATTAATGCTTCATTAAATCTCCAAAACGAAGGCTGACAGCAGCTAAAGGCCAACAGGAATAAGCATTAATGCTGTCAGCAGGAGGTGTTTCAGAATGTAAAACGGGATTCTGGATCTGAATAAAAGTAGGCATGAATGAATGAACTGTGTGTGTGTGTGTGTGGGGGTATGTTTGGTGCATGAGTAGGCACAGCCCTTCATCATAGGCAAAATGGGTTGGCCTGCTGCTTAACCAGTTATTTATTTATTTATTTATTTACAGTATTTTACCCCACCTTTCTCCCCAAAGGGACCCATGGCGGCTTACAACATAAAAAATACAATACAATACAGAAGTAATCACTTTTTAAAACAGTAAAAAATAATTAACAAAACTAATAAAAACATCTAAAAATTGATTTAAAAAGATTACATTTAAAACAAGATAATAAAAACAGCAGCACCCCATCCGTACCAGCAAGATGTTAAAAAAGGCAAAGGCTCAGAAGGCTTCTTTGAACCAGAAGGTTTTTAGGCCTGACCGGAAAGTGTCCAAGGAGGGAGCAGTTCGTAAGTCAAAGGAGAGGGAATTCCATAAGATTGGTGCCACTACTGAGAAGGCCCCGTTTCTGGCCGCCGCCCCTTGCACCTCCCTGGCGATGGTACCCGCAAAAGGGCCTTCTCTGATGATCTAAGGCCCTGATGGCGAACCTATGACACGCGTGTCACTGGTGACACGCAAGGTCATTTTGGGTGACACGCCAGTGTTTCCCCCAGGGCCCCAACATTTTTTGTCTTGAAATTTAGGGCAGAGATTTTTGGCAGACCTCTTTTATTATCTAGTAAAACTCAGCAACAAAAAAGTCACTAATGATGTTAAATAAAATGCAATGTGTTCTATAGTTGTTTTCAGTTCAGTTCAATTCAAAGTTACTATTAAAAGTAGCAATAGTCAAAGTACTATTAAAAGTTGGGGCGGGGGGCAACACACCAGCAGAGTCAAGTTAGGCATTTTCAAAAAATTTGACACACCAAGCCCAAAAGGTTCGCCATCACTGAAGGAGACGAGCCGGATTTACTCACACATTTGTCCTTTGCAGTTATAGTTAGGTGTGGGAGAGGCTGTCAGTTGATATGGACATTCCCCAATAATGTTTCCTTGGGCAAAATTACACAGAGCAGATGGAATTTTATGCTCAGCATCTGATCGCTGGGATTAAGGAAGAATCATAATCTCGATCATGTCCTGCTTGCGACCCTTTCAAACATCTGACCGGGCACCGTTGAAGGCAGAATGCTGGGCCAGGAGGTCTGTTGCCCAATCCAGCAAGTCAGTTCTGACATTATGTGAGCCTGGAACCACCGCTATGATAAGTGTGTCCTCTGAGAACGTACCCTCATTTATAAAGTGTGAAAATGTGTCCCTGTTGAGCAGGTGGGAAAAGAATGAGTGCATGAAATGGAATGGAAGGTAGCCTTGGCCTTTAGAGAACCGTTTCACTCTAGGCACAATTAATGTAATGGAGGAGGCCAGATTTACATGTCTGTGTAATTTTATTGTTCATTATTTTACCTCTCTGACTGTAACGAAACGTGGGCAGCCTGGCGAATATGATGTAGTGGAAAAACAAATGGGCAGTAAACGCTGACTTGGAATGAAAGAGGGTCAGAAAAAATGACTCATGGGCATTCTAATTGAGGACTGGGGAGTTGGCAACTTGGAAGGGGGTTCAGAGTGGCTCGATTCGAAGAGCACCAACGCCTTCATGTTACCCCCATTCCTTAGACCTAAAGCTCCCCCCGCCTCAAACCAAAGACATGCCATTGGCAATGACGCTGTATTTTTCTCCCTCTGGCTTTCTCTTGGCTTATGCAAATAGATGGAGCAACTTCATGTTTTAATGTTCTAAGGTTAATCAGTGTTACTGTAATAGTATGAACACAAGTCTGAGTGCCAGTCACTGCTGGCAGGTGATTGAAATTCAGTTAATGGAGGGAGCCAGACGTGATGTATCACCACTCCCACTACCCGTTTCTGTAGATGGCCTCCGCACTGCACTCTCATTCTGCTGCTCAGAGAGCCAGTGTGGTGTAGCCGTTAGAGTTAAGCCCGAGCTACATTGTCCACGGCTGTGTCGCGGCTGCGTCTCACAGCCGGAGCGGCAGCCGGAGCGCTGCTGGAACGCAGCCGGAACAAAGCCACACGTGCTCTCCAGTTGTGGCTTCTGACTGGACAGAAGCTGGCCCCCACAGACGTGTCCCGCCCCTACTGTTCAAGGACTGCCCCCATTGGCCCGACGTTCCAGAAACAGGGCAAAAGTTGAGCCGAGGCCGACTTTGCCCGTGCGGGGACGTCGTCTGCCGACGGGCCAGCGCTGGCTGCCATCGGCAGCCTGCACTTGACGTGCGTGCTCGTGTGTGCCGCACGCATGACATCACGCAGGACGCACGCTTGCCGCACGGCTATAGTGTAGCCCAGCCTTTAGACTGTAACCCTAATGGACCTCACAGGGCTGTTGTGAGTCCAAAATGGGTGGAGCTGTCCTAAGGAGAGTGGAACTAAAATGTGTGGAGGTGCCCTCCACCTTGGAGGAAAGGTGGGAAACTTAACAACAACAAAAGTCTGGGGAAACTTCACCCCTGCTAACTGGGCAAAGAAGCACCTTTTAAAGTTGTGTCCTCTTATATTTATCAGGGGGAGAGCAACTGTCCCTCTTCACCCCAGCATGGCGTCTTTTCCAGTGGCTGTTGCTGGTGGCTCTTCTGTATTTTTTTTTTAAGACTGTGAGCCCTTGGGGACAGTGAACCATTTATTGGTTTACTTTACTATGTAAACCACTTTGTGAATTACTCTTGTTGCAAAGTGGTATATAAGTATTTATTATTAATAATAATTCTTATTATTTAGTAGTAGTACCACCACCACCACCACCACCACCAGTGGTGTTTTGAGCCCAGCCCTCCCCTTCTCCCCACCTTCAACTTTCACCACCTCAACTTCTCTCCCCTCTCGTACTACATGACTCATCACTATCACTGCAGCTTCTCCATCCTGCTGAGTGCAGGGCCAGGTCCGGATCAGGCCTAACCCCATGATGTCAATGGCCTCCTCTATAGATGGAAAGGTGAGGAGGTGGGGAATCTTCTTGCCCCACATGCTCTCATACCCCTTGTTGAGACATTTGTTATGACAAGGGCAGGGGTCATGCTTAGACCTGGCTCTAAGGGAACTGTTACCGGGCGTGCTTTTAAACATGAGCACATGAGTCTCTCCCACCAGACAAGCCCTAACCGGTACCACAACTACCTCAACCACTGTTGGAGAACTAGGTTTGGGACAGTTGTGGTGACAAGTTATGGGCAGGAAAGGCCCTGCTCTGATAGATGACCACCTGGGTTCCGATGGCAGTGACTCCCAAAGCAGGGCCTCAGATGTAGAATGAAACACAAACAGGGAAAGGCAGTCCCATGGAGAGTGAATGCATAACTTTGTCCATGGTAGAACGCATGTTGTGTATGCAGAAGGGCCCAGGAACCACCCCCCAGCAGCAGCATCCCCAGGTAGGGTTGAGAAAGCCCCCTGCTTGAAGCCCTGGAGAACTACTGCCAGTCAGAGTAGATGGACCAATGGTCTGACTTTATATGGTAGCTTCCTATGTTCATTGTTCTCTGCTTCTTCTTTTTCCTCCCTCAGAGTGAGCTTGATGAGAATCAGATCCAGATGGCTGGAGATGATGTAGACTTGCCAGAAGACCTTCAGAAAATGGTGGCAGAAGATCAAGTTGAAGAAGAAGACAAGGAGTCTATTCTCGGACAGCTTCAGAATATCCAGAACATGGACATGGATGCCATCAAAGAAAAGGCCCAAGCAACTCTCACCGACATCAAACAGGCAGCTGGAGAGAAGTGTTCTATAATGTAAGAGAGACGTTTACAGGATCTGCGTACAAATGCCCTATAAGAATGAATGAATGCTGCTCACTTGCGACCCCTCTATGAAATGGTGGTGTTTTTTTCCACATAATATATATATAAAAAATATAGCTGTTGACAAACCCTGGTGGTGAAGGACATGGGAATCCAAAATTGTAGGCCAGAATCCAGGGCAATTGTGTGAACCGATCCTCACCAAAGTCCATCATGCTCCAGGTCATGAATATTATAACAAGATCACCTCATAACAACAAATGGAAGTGACATTTGCAACTATTTAAAACAATTCTACTTCCTAGGATTTAAGGAGACTGCAGTAATTCTCACCTGGAGTTCCTAAACCAGAGATTCCTAGATAAGGAATACTAGAGATATGTGGTGTCTATTCTATATATACGGACCACACTGAGTTTAATATTCTTAACTAAGAGATACACATTACATTCCAGAGAACAGTGATGTAATAGCATAAAGGGACAATGCTTTAATATAGGAGACCAAGACCGAACCTTATTCTCACCGTATACTGTATTGTATAAGTGTGAACTCTACATATTTGGGCACCAAAAGGATAGAATGCCTTTTTAGAAACAGAAAAACACTCCAGTACTTTTAAAAACCTACATGTTTGAGGAATGCTTTCCATAGGAATTGAGGAATGCTTTCAGCTTTCTACTGAACAGCTTTCCACTGAATCCCAGTGCACCAACACACAGACTTTTTAATGCTTTTCTGCCGCCCATGAATTTCTGCAGCAAGAAAAACACAGTAGGGCATAGGGGGCTGCCCCACCTCTTTTTTCCACCCCTCAGACCCCTGCTAACATCAGGTGAAGCTCTTCCCACTTCTTATTTCCATTCCTTCACCTGCTAAATCTCTGCATATCCAGCTATTGTCCAGGGCCAGTAAAAATGCAAGCTGGCAATCTTAATGGGAAGGCTGTGTTGAATTTTTACTAAGATTCTCGTATCCAACTTTTTCATTTCTCAAGCTGTCAAGCAAACCACTAATGTTTGCATTGACCCAAAAAGTACATTTGTAGAATTGTGCTGTCGGTTGGCATACATAGCAATCGATAAACCCAGATTTCCAGGGCTGTTTTCCATGCTGATCAGTGTGCCCGAGGCGTAGGGTGACCAGATGTCGAGGAGGAGGAGACTATGCCCACCAACATTTCCCAGCTGAAAATAGGGAGACCCATGTGTATCTGTAATACCCCCCATTCTCACTGCCCAAGAAGCCCCGTCTACTACATATTGATGAAGATACCTCTCCACCTGCTGTATACTACATTCATTTACTCTTGAATAGGACATCCTGCACTGGTTCCCAAGGTAGAGTTTGTTAAGAAATGAAACCGGTTACCAACTCTTGTTTCCCTTTTCAGAAAAAAAATGTAACGTTTAGTAGAATATTTGCTCCCCCAAAAGCAGTTTGTCCTCCCTGAGCTTCTGCCTCAGACGATATGCAGATGGATTCTGAAACATGCAGGACAGCTACACCGCAGAAGCAGACAGCTGCTCTCCGGTGGTCTGTGGGTGTTAACCCTTGAGTGAAGGGACTGAGCCCAACCCAGCCAGGTATAGTAGCAGCAGCTGCCACTGCCATTCACTGCCCACCAGCACCAGGCTGGGAGTTCTTTCTGTGGCCACTGCTCCCCACAGCCACCCAGCCAGGCAGCACTGAGAGAAGGAGGGAAGAGTGAGCCCCAACCAGCTCTGCTTTGCAGCAGCCACCCATGTGTAGGGCTGGAGGCCCACTGAAGAACTCGTGCCTGGAGCCCTGAAGCCACGCCCATGTAGAACAGGGCTCTTGTCCTGTTGCATGACAAGCTGCAACTGCCAACACTCCTCTTCCACACTAATATTAAGGGGACTGGAGCCTTCTCCTCCTGGACATTCCGCTGATGCTTCAAGCTTATGTCCTGCCCCACCCCGTGTTACCTCTTCCTTGCAGCCCATTTCCTTCTGTTTTTTTATTCAGCTCCCCAGTGCCAATATCATCGAGAGTGTGGGGAGCTGCCATCTGGGAATAGTAGCCTCTGTTTCAATTACAGGCCTACGGTTCCCTTGTCATAGTTCAACTCGGGCACAAAGAGGAATTGTTCGCTAGGTAATATATTATTCTCTGCATGTGCTTGGAAAATGTTGCTTCAAGTTCTGTAGACAGTCCAGGTACATATTTTTCCACACTCATCTGTCTTATACTAGAACTGTGCTACTGATATTCAAAAATATTGGGGGACTGGACAGAGAAATGTAGCACTTATTATTATTAAACTGTTTTTCCTAGCATCTGCTTTGGGGCATTTTTGTTTGTTTGAGAAAGATCTGTGTCTATTTAACAAACCCCGTTGGTCTAATACAGTGATTTTCCAACATTTTTCTTCTCATGGCACACTGACCTCTATGGTCTTCTCTATGGTCTTTGTCTCTTGTGATGTCACTTCTGGCTTCCGGGAGACTCTTCCGGGTTCTGCAACAATTCGTTACTACAGACAGTTGTCCTTGAAAAAGAGCTGCAGAACCTGGAAGAGTTTTGCAGCAGTTTTCAACTGCTGTGCTCCAAACTCCCATGGCACACACCTGCGGACCTTTCACGGCGCACCGGTTGAAAATAATTGCTCTAATATAAACATACCATACTGAACTCTCGAGCAGTTAGGAATGGGTTGTTGGACACACCCCACTTGTGAGCTTCCCAAGGGCATCTGGTTGGCCTTATGGGGAAAAAATGGCTGGACTTGATGAGCCTTTGATGAGAGTCTGATCAAGCAAAACTTCTGATGTTTTCAGAAGTAATACCGTATTGTCCCGAGTATAAGACGCACCTGATTATAAGACGCACCCTTAAAGTTTGGTGCTATTAAAAAAAATTAATTAAATCACTGGCATTAAATTGCAACAGCCTGATTATAAGATGCACACCTAGTTTAAAAATTTAAATTAGGAGAAAAAAGTGAGTCTTATACTCAGACCAATACGGTATATTGAGGCTTTTATCAGGCCAGAAACTACAAGACACTCTCTCACACATACACAGGTGGTTGGTGTGCCCAGAAAACAGTGGCGCTCAAAGCACCAGTCTAGCTCTGCCAAGCCTCTTCCATTGACCTTGCTGTCCAGCTCTTCCTAGATGC
The DNA here is from genome assembly GCA_026170595.1 of Plestiodon gilberti rubricaudatus. Lineage (NCBI taxonomy): Eukaryota > Metazoa > Chordata > Lepidosauria > Squamata > Scincidae > Plestiodon > Plestiodon gilberti. Next base: position 15,514,189 of record JANXHW010000002.1, on the reverse strand, counting down.
TCCCACCCAACGTTTCAGGAGGACCAGACACGAGTTAGAAGGTGGGATTATGGCAGTGGTCCCCAAACGTTTCCCCACCACGACCCACCTCATCCTCCCACGGTGGGTCGCAACCAGATGCTCTATGTTGCACCTTCTGGGAGCCTCTGGAGTCCTTTATGGCTTGGGATCAGGGTACTTGAGGGACTGCCTCCTTCCATATGAGATGGCCTTTCCCCCTAAGGTCATCTGGCTCTGGGAGGACTCTCCTATATATGCCACCACCTAGGTTGATGGTGGTGCCTTTTCTGTGATGGTGCCACATTTCTGAAACTCCCTCTCTATTGAGCTGAGAACCTTACCTTCGCTCCTTGTTGGCCTTCCAGACAACTTGAGGGACTCTCGCATCGGGCCCAAGACACACTCCGTTGGCCTTCACGGGCCTCAGAAACCTCCCGGAAGCGACCAGAAGTTGCAGACACACACCAAAGTGAACCAAAAGTCTCTTCCGGGAGGTGTCTTGATGCCCACAGAGGCCAATGGAGTGCATCTTGGGCCTGGTCCAGCCTGGGAGTGGCCTCCAATTACATCTGGAGGGCTCCCATTTGGAGCTAAATGGACACAAGGGTGGGCGCGAGGGCCCTTCTCCAAATGTTGCTCTGCAGCTGCGGCCCACCGCACATCGGACTGCAACCCACCAAGTGGACCATGACCCACAATTTGGGAAACACTGAATTATGGGATCATAGAGGTATATTTATTCCACATATCCCATGTCACGTGGATCAGGAAGGACCCTCTTTCAAACCATTTGGGGCCAAATTACACATGACGACAAATATGCAACGTGTCCCTTTATTTTTCATTTGTTTCACTTTTTTCTAAATAGTGAGGAGCCTGAAACAGAGTGAAATCACAGTGGGGCTACAGAGGCTTTAGATCTTTGTCCCTGTTGTGGTTCCCACCCTGATCATGCCCCCCATGTGCTATTTTTATTGGGGGGGGGAATCTTCCATTGGTTTTAAATTGACATTTTTCAATTGAAAAACAGTACATGGGGGAGGTGTGTGATCAGAGCTGGACTGCAGTTGGGGCAAAGAACTAAAGTCTCCCTACCTGCCCTGGTTCTGACCTGTTGTGTGCCCCCTCCAGCTCACAATTTTTACACACACACGCACACGCACGCACGCACGCACGCACGCGCGCGCGCACACACACACACACACACACATGCAAACAAAGAAGCAAACAAAGGGACTGGAGAGTGGGAGGAGCAGAGGCTGGCGCATCATCGGGGAAACGGGCAGCATATGCCATGCTGCCCCAGACATCAAGCAGCCCTGTAGCACACCCTCACATACTCGCAACCATCAAACACCACCCAGTCCCTCCAACAAAGCTCAGTCAGTTCCCAGTCAGCCTGCTAACCCTTATTCTAGCAAACTTTAATTTCTCCTAGTTGTAGTTATGCTTGAGAAGCAATCAATCCACACCACTTGGTGCCTGTCCGCACTGTTCTTTCTTGAGAACACAGCCAAGTAGGCTTATTATAATAAGCGGCATCTTACTATAATTATCACTGAAACTCTTTTATTAAAAGAGACAGGAGCTGCTAATCTATTAGGTGCCTAGAAGAGTTTCCGATTATCAACTAATCCTTAACAATCCCTTATAAATCTTGTCGTTCACGGCAACACTGGGCAATGTTTTCCCATGAAAATCAAGCTTGTGGGGTGTTTCACAAGGCGTATACACAAATGAACAACCCACACAGAAACAAACTTCCCTTCAGAGGTTTTACAAGGCAGCTAGTCTCTCATTTTTCGTGTCCTCTTCCTTTTATATTTTAGAAAGGTTACCAATTCTTTTACCAGCCCCTGCTCCTCTGCTTTCAGCACCAGCTTGATCTGCTGCCTTTCAGAAACAATGATGTTTATCACAGTGCTATGACAAACTTCACTTGTTGGTTTCTGTAGAACAAGTTTCCCCCTCCCCCTGATCAGTTAACAACCTTATGCTTTAGCCATGCTTCTAATATCAATGAAACTACAGGTTGATTACCCCTTATCCGGAAATCCTCAATCCAGACTATTCCTCAATCCAGACATTTTTGGGGCTAAGACTTTTGGTTAAAAAAAAAAAACTGTTTCCAGCACCTGGCTGGCATAGCGCAAGGCATACTGGGGCACAAAAATATTTAAAAGGTTGTATAAAATTACCTTCAGGTTATTGTGTAAGGTGAATATGAGACATAAATGAATTTTGTGTTTAGACTTGGGCCCCATTCCCAAGATATCTCATTATATTTATAGAAATATTCCAAAATCCAGACAACGTCCCATCCCAAGCAGTCCAGATAAGGGATACTCAACCTGTACTTACTAATGTGCTGGTTCAAAACAGAGTTCTAGGCAAAAGGAGATTGAGGGTCTCAGCAAGCATATTGTCCTCCTCCTGCATTTCCCTGGACTGGGGCCATTGGATGGAACTCCCAGTGATTAGCGGCAGTGGCGTCACTCTAGGTGAGGCGGAGCTCTAAAGCCGGAGCTACACTGTCCGTGTTCCATGTGCGCCTGGTGTCACGCCCTCAGGTTAAACAACGGGCTCTGATTGGCCGGACGTAGTGCGGACGCAGCAAAAGTCGAGGCTACCTCGACTTTTGCTTCGTTCGTGCTACGTCCGGCCAATCAGAGCCGATGTTTGGCCTGGGGGTGAGACACCAGACACACACGGAACGCGAACACGACGCGAACATGGACAGTGTAGCTCCGGCTTTAGTTCGGCCGCGTTCCGACCCTCTGTTACAGAGCTGCACGAGGTGGCCCCGCCCCCTTGCCTTAGGAGCCATTCAGGGCAGCGACTTCACCGCCCTGAATGGCTCCGAAGGCAAGGGGGCGGGGCCGCTTCGTGCAGCTCTGTAACAGAGGGTCAGAGCGTGGCGGAACAGAGCTCCGCCCCACCTAGAGCAACACTACTGGTTAGCGGAAGCAGCTGTCCTGACCTGAGCACAAGCCAGAGAACATTAGACTAGCATTAAGACGTATTGTAAACCACTGGGACAAACACTTACATCTAACAGGCAAATGCATAGAAGCAGCAGGCCCTACTGAAGCCAGTTGAACTTACTTCCAAGTGTGCTTAAGATAGAATAGCCTGCCAAGCCTGAAGCAGCCAAGGCTGCAAGCCAAGCACATTCACAAGGGAGCCAGCAGACTGAACACAGCAGAACTTGCTTATTACAGAACGTTGCAGTCATGATCAAGTTGTTGCCAAGCTAGATAAAAGATATTTCATTGCTAGAAGTGGAAAGTATTCCTACATTACGCTGACCATATCCAAAAAGGGACAGGGTGTGCCTATACCTTTAACTATTGTAAGAAGAGGGAATTTGGGCAGGTGTAGCTTGTTGCACCCTTCCATGATGAGCTGCTCCTGCCCACATTCCAATGGTTAAACCCTGTCCCTTTTTGGATATGGCCAGCCTCTTATATCCATGACTAAGGTATCTCATAATGCAGTGTTTCCAAAACTTTTCGACCTGTGGCTCTCTTGACCATTGGTGACCATTGGCCGTGGCTCCCCATTACATTATGTTGATGCCTGTCAATTGGCATTGTACTGTTTTCCGAGAGAATTCCGTGGCACTCCGCGGCTCCCCTGGCTGGTTTCCACAGTTCCCCTGGGAGCCACACCTTCCAGTTTGGGAACCACTATCATAATGCATGAATAGAACTGCCATATTTTTTTCTCACAGAGCTCCTGTGCAAAGCTTTAACAGCTGCATAACAGACTGAAACTTAGCACTGGAGAAAGAAATTTAGCAGGTGATATTTTTCTCATCAATTCATCTGCATGCCTAGACAGTGTCACTTGTCTTATTGCTATATTCATACAGCTGTTAAAGCACATGAGTCCTGTTGAAAAAAAGTTGGCAACTCTATTGAATCACAATTAAGTTCACAACCACATTTAAAGTCTACAAGCCTTTAATTTTTATTTACTATTTCAAAAATGTATTTAATCTCTCTTCCTGATAAGGGAAGGATCAATATACTGTACCAAACCATTTACTGACCAAACATGATTCTTCAGCTCACTTTGCAAAGATATCATACTGTTTTTTCACAGCCAACCAGGGATTTTCATCCAGCACTTGCTACAGCAGTCAAAACCTGTGCACTACTTTACAAAGTACTTTATCTAAAAACACCACTCTAAACAAGCCTAACGCTCTTGACCTTTGAATTAAAATGTGACAGAAACATCTTGAAAATCTTATTGAAATAATCTGGTGGTTTAAAGGAGCTAATTAAACTCATCAGCACATATCAGCTTTTTCGTGGTTTAAAGGGTCGGAGGAGAAAGTACAATCAGAATCACCAAACAAGTGATTAATGAGATTCCATCAAATGTAAGGGTTGATAGGAGCTAGCAGGTCTGAACATAATTATAGGGGCCTCTGCTAGGGGAAGGTGTTGGGATCCTCTTGCTCAATGTCTCATTATAGCCAGGACGTCTGGCTCAGTTGGTTAGAGCATTCGTCTAACAAATGCCTGAAGATCTGCAGGACAGCAGTTCAAGACGGCCGGAAGTCTGTTGGAGAGCTGCTGGCACGCCGAGCTGATAAGCTGCAGAGCCCTGTGGGGGAGTGGAGCTGCAGCTGAAGCTGTAGCGTGTTGAGGCGAATGCAAGAGAGAGAGAGAGAGAGAGCTGGACTGTGAAAGTAACATCTCGAATGAAGGGTTCTATGAAAGATTAGAACATTATTATATTGTAAAAACCCTTTGTCTGGAAAGTTTCCATCTTGTGGTTGCCAACTGACCAGAAATGCACGAGCCCTTGCCTGCTCACATGCCTTTAACAAGGTGATAAGCAGAAATCAGCAAGCAAAGTGTTTTTGCAGCATGGGGACAATCATCACCTGCTGATATATGCAGAGCAAATGGGTGTTAAAGGCATAGCTACAGAGGTGTCTTGTTCTGAATGTTGCATATATTTAAAGAGTTCACAAAGTGTCATACATGCGGAATAAAACACCATATGTCATTGAGCCACAGTCTCCCCCATGCTGGTTCATTAAAAATTAAGGGTTAATTGCACATATTTGCATGGACAACATAGCTTGCCACATGTACCAGGGTAGCACTGGTGTGCTCATAGCAAATATGATTGCCATGTCAAGGATGCAGCTGCTCTTACGTATGAGCAGATCTCTGATGAAATGGAACAGCTTATCCCATCACGCGGGACCATGGCTGTTGCAAAGGCAGCAACGTAACCTGGGATTGTCATTCCTCTTACAGCTAATAGGATCGCCGGAGCTCAGAGCCGTCATCCCATCAAGCTAAACGTTTCTGGTGCCCACTTTTAAACAATCTGAATTCAATTAGGCTAATTAGAAAACAAGTAAAGAAGGATTGCATTAATGTAGCTTTACTGCATGAAACTCAAAAGCCCTACCCTTGGGGGGAAAACCAGGGAGGGGTGGAGAAGGGAAGCGAACCTTGCAAATATTGTGATTCATTCACAATAAACAGAGGTGGTTCAAAGGTTTTTTTAATTGACTTGACTCCTATGCCTTCACCTAGAATAGTTTTGGTCTTAAGTCACTGTGGAGTAGACTTCCAGGACAGGCAGGATCCTGAATACAGTCTCCTTGGATTCTGTTAACTGGGGATGGGGGGAATATAAGGGAGAAGTCGTCGTCGTCAACAATAATAATTAATAAACAGCACTGTTCTAGATTGTACATAGATTTTTTTTTAAAAATGACACACACCCTGCCCACAACCTCCCAGTCTAATTGGGGAATAGGATAGGAGGGAAGAGGAAAACAACCCAAATCAGGCACCAAAATGGCCACTGACTGAGAAGCCAAATTGCAGAAGGTTCCAGACTGGCCAAAGGAGGCTTCTATCTATCAGATATTCAGGGCCAGGTCATGTAGGACATTAATGTAGGGCATTTCTCTGTAAACCGCTTTATGAACTTTTTTGTTGAAAAGCAGGATATATAAATATTCTTAATAATAATAATAAATGACCAAGGCTAGCGCATTGGATTGTGCCTGGAAATGAACTGCTGATCAGCGCTGCTCTTTGGGGACTTAGACAGTACAGTATTTTTATTTCTTTCATATCCTATTGTTCTTCCATGATGGACCTTGCTCCAGGCAGTGTTCAGAGAGCTCCCAGGCAGTCTGTCTCCCATTCAAACCAAGACTTGCTCAGCTTCGGCAAGAGTGCTATAGACTTAGTCCTGGCACCAGTGTTTCCCATTACACCACTGAAGCAGACCACCATACAGTGACTGACCCCTTCCTTCCTTACCAATTCTTTTTTTCTGTGAAAATCACACACCCAACCCAATTCCTTCCTTCTTTCAAAGCTGGTGCCATTTCACTTTCTGGAGGTGATGCTTGCTCTCTCTCTCTCTCTCTCTCTCTCTCTCTCTCTCTCTCTCTCTCTCTCTCTCTCTCTCTCTCTCTCTCTCTCTCTCTCTGTGCGTGCATGCATGTGTGCGTGTGTGTGTGTGTGTGTATTGTGCTACATTCTGGGCAGATGAAGTTTCCAAACAGTCTTCAAAGATATTCCCACATAAGAGTGCATTACAGTTACCTAATAGCTAAAAGAAGATATTCTTGGCTATGGCCGCTGAGTAGCAAGTAGCAATGTCAACGAGCCTCCACCTCCCATATCGGTTCCAATAGCAAAAGGCAGCCCTGTCTGGAACACCTACTTCTAGATCGATAGTCTCACCGATCAACTCTGACTTGTGTAGGTTGCGCTTCAGATTGCCCTAGGAGAAGCAGTCCGCACTGCACACATAGGTGTTGCAAGTGCCGTCGGGCATTTATCAGTACGTGCCTATGGAACTATCTATTGCGGTTCTCTCACAAACCATAGCCAATTTGGCATTTTCATTGTCATATTTGTGTTCAGCACCTCAAAATCTATAAGAAATGACTAATGTAATCTTGGGGACATGACCTTTGTTCAAATTTGTTGACCAGTGTTGTTGGTCCTCAGCTAGATATCTCAGTTATTATTAGGCAAATGATTGTCACTGAACATCAAATTATTAATCGTTCTAAAGTGCCCAAAATCTACAACAGTAAAATTAGAGGCATTCCCTCATCACAGGAGTACACGTCAATAAAAGATCCAAACAGGAAAGGCAGACGCATTCTCAATTGTTGGGCTTTGAAGAGCAAAAATAGGAAGAGAAGGTGAAGAAGCGATGGAGAAAAAGCGAGCCTTCAGAAGAACTTAAAACACTGCTTCTCAAACTTTTTAGCACCGGGACCCACTTGTTAAAATGACACTCTATCGGGACCCACCTAGCTTTACGAGACTTAAAAAAATGATCTACAAATAGATAATTAAATATATTTATTTACAAGTAAAGAGCTCAGCTGCTTGCAGGGTAATTAGCAGCTATCTTGCAAACTGCAGGAGCTCAGCTCTTTGAAGGGCTCGCTCTAGGCAGGGCTTTGAAGGGCTCAGCTCTAGGGCTCGCTCTCGCACTTAGTAGCTATCTGATTTTTGAACAGCCTCAGGGCTTGTGGCAATTTCTTATCTGATCTTTCCATCACCTGGGACCCACCAGAAATCAGGTCCCGACCCACCAAATGGGTCCCGACCCACAATTTGAGAAACATTGCCTTAAAAGAAAAAAAAAGTAGCGAGATAAATATGACGAACTAGAGAATGCCATTCACATGGAGCAGCGAGCAAGAAAGAAAAGTACAAGAAAGAGCACAGGATATCAGGAGGTGTGATTCGGGGCATGGTTCCGCAGAAGCGACCCCCACTGTGCTCAAGGAGGTTTTCTCTCTGGTAAGTGTGCATAGGATTGCAGCTCTCATCCTGCACACACAGGGGTGGCATGGGGGGGGGGGAGAGCTGTAAAAAAAAACCCAAAACACACAGAGCCCCAATTACAAGACATTAGGAACATTGCACAGGCTATTCAGAGTCCCTCACAGAGTCCCTTGGAAATACACATGCAGTTTCAAGTGGAACAATGTCCCTCCTGCTGATTGCTTTGAGTTGGCTCCGTTGCCTCCACAATGCTATTGACTTGCTTTTTATAGGGTGCACAAAAGCCGTCCCCAACATTTTCTTGTTTCTGCTTTCCCTCCTTCGTCCAATGGCAGCCAGTTCCTTTCTTTTTCTCCCTCCAATAATAAAAACTGACTCAATAGAGGGTAACCTTGCCTGGCAGTATTAGAGAGCACAGGGCAACTGGTGAAGAGAATTAACGGTGGGAAACAAAGACTATAAGCCCCTTAGCAGCATGTGGGCAAAAGCTCAGGGAAAACACTGCCAATCTTGGTTTGGAAGGATGTCTGCCTCTCGGGCTTGGGAGTTCAGGTGGTTCTCCCACTGCTCCCAGTAACAAAGAGAGCCTTGCTGGTCCTCTTTGCCACAGCGGCCAGCCAGATGCCTCTAGGAAGCCCACAAGCCAGGCATAAACTGAAGGCAAGAGTCCTTCCCTGTTGTTTGTCCCAAATATCTAGCATTCAGATACAGTGCCTCTGAACATGGAGGTAGCAATCTTGTAGCTATCGTGGCTAACTGCCATTGACGGATTTAATAAGAACATCAGAAGCGCCCTGCTGGATCAGGCCAAAGGCCCATCTAGTCCAGCTTCTTGTATCTCACAGTGGCCCCACCAGATGCCTCAGGGAGCACACAAGACAACAAGATACCTGTATCCTGTCGCCACTCACTTGTACCTGGCACAGGGAAAACCTACTCCTCCAACCAGGAGGCTGCTTATCCCCATCATGGCTTGTAAGCTGTGATGGACTTTTCCTCCATGAATCTATCCAAACCCCTTTTAAAGGCATCCAGGCCAGTGCCATCACCACATCCTGTGGGAAGGAGTTCCACAGATGATTTATCCTCCATGATTTTGTCTAATTCCTGCCTAATCTAAACCAGCAGCCATGACCACATCTTATGAAATAATTCCTGTTGTCTTTCCAGAACCTAATGCCAAACACTTATATGGGGTGATCCTGAGTTATAATGGCATGAGAGAGTGAGAAAAACGTTTTTCTGACTATTCTCTCCACACCATTCATAATTTGATGAATATTTATCACATATATTTGTCACATTTTTTTTCTAACCAAAAAGCTCTTTCTTTATGGGCAAGGAAATCCAGCTTCTGGATCATTTTAGTTGTCCTTTTCTGCATCATTTTTTTGCTTTCTACGTGGCCTTAGTCACTGCTCTGTCCTTTTTAGAAGCTAAGAAAACAGGTGCAGTAGCGTAGCAAGAGGGGGGGGCGACGGTGCAAGTAAGTTCTGCACGGCATAACACAAAGGTGCAAAGTGGCCCCTCCCACTTGCCGTCAGATCCAATCCAGCAGTGAAGGCAATGCTGACTCCAACGGTGAATGAGGGGCCACTCTGCACCTCCGTGTTACGCCGTGCAGCACTTACTTGCACCGCCCCCCACCCCCGCTATGCTACTGAACAGGTGACTAGTCTGTTTGTAACACTGGTTCCCACCCTGATCTTGTCCCAATGTGCTGCTTCTTGCTTTGGTGCATTATCCATGTGAAGGGACTCCAGTGAAAAGCACTGCATGTTGGAAAGTCCTCTCTGAGGTGCCTGAGCTGGGACGGCTCGTTCACACATGGAAATCATCAAGTGACGGAGATGCAACTGAAACAATTGCAAGTTCTTTCCCTGTTTTCTTCCCTTCCCTCTGTTGTCTTCCCTGTGGCAGATAGATTGGAAGCTCCTCAGAGCAAGGACCTGTCTTCCATCTCGCAGTTGCAGATCATAACCGGCATTTGGAGGCTTTCCAATTTGCCCTGCTGAGCCTCTTTCTTGCCTTTCTCCGGGCATTGCCAATGCCTCAGCACTTGTGCCACTGGTGTGAGCTCTGGAGGGGGGCAGCAAGAGACCTGCTTTGGGCACAACCAAGCTAAAGGCACAGCTCGGGCACCTAAGATGTTAATAAACTGCTGTTCAGGGGTGGTGCCAGGGGTCAGCCAGGTTGGGCACTGGCTCACACCCACCAGGGGCCCACCTGGAGAGGCCAACCCCTGGAACTTTAGTAGCAGAGGTGGTGGTTGTACCCACTGCTTTTGGATGCCCCAGTGCCATGCTTAGGCCTAATAATCTATATTTGCTCATCTTATTTGATGTTTGCTGGTTTCTGCTTGCTGTGCCTCTTGTTGCATTGTCTTTATTTGACTGTGGGACAATTTGACTGAAATTGTCCCAGTGCTAGTTCCTAGAGAGAGGAACATGAAATTGCTTTAGGCATAGAAATGAGCAATTATGTCATTGCCTGCAGCATTTTCCAGTGGCCAATCCACCGGAAGTATCCGGCACCGGAGCGAGCGCTCCAGCACCAGAAGCAGTCGCAAATATGCCGGAAAGCATGTTTGTGACTACTCAGGAGTAAGGGAGGCCAGCACAAAGGCCGGCCTCCCTCACTCCGTCGCCGGGACACCCGGGCGGCTGCCAGAGGAGGTGAGTCTGGTTCCAGCGGGCGCAGGGGCAGTTCGGCGGGCGAGGGAGGAGGGCCATTGTCCTAGCCGGCCCAGGAGGGGGTGGGGGGTGGCTCCCACCATATCCGCATCCCCGCCAGGCCGGCTAGGCTATTAACAGCCTCCTCTACTTCCGCCAGCTATTTAGCTGGCAGAAATTCGAGGAGGCCTATTGGGCCGGCCCCGGTTTACACCTGGCGCCAGCCCTGCTAATTGCATAACGTTCTTTTCAGTACAAGACAATTAAGTATGTTTTCAAGATGGTAGATGAAAAGGCAGTGCAGAGCTTACTGCAAGGCTTTGGGTTGTAGGCCAAGCAGTGTAGCATGGTTGCAGCTTCTTATCGACCCCGTGTCCCGCAACCTAAAACAGTAAGCACATTTGCTTACGACTGATAGGGGAAGAGAAAATCAGAAATATGACCATGGACAACAACAGCGGGCAAGAATGATTTCATTACGAATCATAGAATGTTAGAGTTGGAAGGGACCTTAGAGGTCATCGACTCCAACCCCCTGCTCAGTGCAGGCAACTGCTCCAGCATCCTGGCACAATAGCTTCTGAGCAAGAGCAGTCTATCTGAGGTGAGGAGTTTGTCAGCAGTACTCTTAAAGGTCCACGACCATTCTAAAATTGTCCCAGTGCTAGTTCCTAGAGAGAGGAACATGAAATTGCTTTAGGCATAGAAATGAGCAATTATGTCATTGCCTGCAGCATTTTCCCGTGGCCCAGTCTCAGCTGCTATGTTGCCTTAAGATACAGATATTTTTATTTGTTTGTTTATTATTACAGGTTTTATGTTCCGTCTTTCTCAATAGACACAGGATGGTTTACATAGGCAGGCTGAACATAAATCCACTTTTCAATTAGATTTTTACAAACATTATTCCATGACAAATCTCATAGAAAGCTTCATTTCTCTGTAAAAAGCAGGAAGGAACCTTTTATCATATGTGGTGGACATGCACTCACGCAAAGAAATATTGGGTTCAGATTCATAAACAGATACAGTCGATTTTAAAGATGAATGTGCAAATGAAACCGGAAGTTTTTTTGTTGGGTATGAGAGATGGTTATATAGAGAAATAAATTGAAACTTTGTTTTTATATATAAGTGCAGCAAGAATTTTATATGCACAATATTGGAAGAATTCAAAAATACCTTCACTGGAAGATTGGTGGATAAAAGTTTTGGATTATGCTGAAATGGACAAACTCACAATTTTAATTAAGGAAAAGTCAATTAATCTTTTTTGAGTAATTGGAAACCACTTATTGATTTTTTTAAGAGAGAGAGAGAGAGACAGAGAGACAGAGAGAAAGAGAAATGATGTGATATGTGGTTTTAATGAATAGAATGTTGAAGTTATTTTGGCTTAGTTGGATATTACAAATAGATAATAGAGAATAGTAGACTAGTAGGATTTACTGCTTTGCACTTGCTGTAACCTTTTGAATATACTGTATGATGTATTGTTTTGTTTTAATATTATATCAATAAAATGTAAAATATGTGGAAAAAAGAAAGAAAGCTTCATTTCTCCAGATGTTTCCTTCCACAGTGCAGTCGTCATCCTGGCTGCCAGCTCTTGCACTTTCTAAGCCTCTCGCAGGCAGCAGCAACTGTGCTTCAGGCTGGCTTCTCAAAGATGTTACCCTTTTTGCCAGCTGACTCCACACAGATACGCGTGGATACGCCTCCCGGCCTCCCATTCAGCAGCCGATCCTGCTTAGCTTTTTCAGGCAAGGAGACAGCACAAACCTCCGGACCACACCTCCTGCCCATGTGTTGGACTGTCAGAGTATTTGGTATCTGGCATTAGTGTGCCAAAAGCCACTGTGTGCCGCAGGTTCACAGGGCAGGGGATGGCCTCCTCTCTAGAGCAGCAGGGTTGAGAGTAGTGCTATCCAAGTACTAGACCCTGCTTAAGGGCCAAGGGCTATTCCTAGGCGCATAACACAAAGGGTCGTAAACCTCTGTACTCCTCCAAGCACTTCCTCTGCTCTACATACGAAACTGCCCCCTGTACTGAATTTGTCCATCTAGCCCAATATGATGACTTGCAACAGCTCTCCAATGTACCGTATTGTCCCGAGTATAAGACGCACCTGATTATAAGACGCACCCTTAAAGTTTGGTGCTATTAAAAAAATTTAATTAAATCACTGGCATTAAATTGCAACAGCCTGATTATAAAACGCACCCTAGTTAAAAAATTTAAATTAGGAGAAAAAAGTGAGTCTTATACTCAGACCAATACGGTATTAGGCAGACTCTCATCACTGATCCTTTAAAAATCCAAAAACCTGGAGATGCCAGGGATTGAACATATGGGCTTGCCCCATATGACACTTCTATGGGTCATATGACCCATCGATACTATGACCCTTCACCAAATGCTGCTCAGGAAACGATTTGCTTCCAGTCCTTCCTCAGAAGAAACCCACTTCTTCTGCAATGCAGCCTGTGAAAATCACCATGGAAAATCATTCCCAAAGTATAGCAAAATCTCAGCACGTGCAATATAACTGCATTTGTTCACATTCATCCCCCTTTACTCTGTTTTCCCTCACCCCCCCAGTATCAAAGTTTAGACTGTAAGCTCCTAGGAACAGGGGCCTATTTTTTTAAACTTATGCTATAAAGTTCCACATACATTAATGTTGATAATAATGATCATGAGAATAGATCTGCTAGCTCTTACTGCTATTTGTCAAACTAGATGAGGAGGACTATTCAGGGAAATTAATTTGCGCATCCCTCATCAAGGGCTTACTCTGAACCATCTTTCAAGCTCAGGATCTTGTTTTTATAAAGGGGCAACAAATGATGGGGGGGGAGGAACATGAGGGAGTTTTTTTAAAAAAAAATCTCATAATACAGTATTAGAACTCAGGATCATCCCGTGAAACTGATCAGCAGAAGATGTAGGCCACAGTCGTTCACGCGCAGCACATAACTCACATATGGAATTTCACTGTGGTGATGGGCACTAGTTTAGATGGCTTTAAAAAGGAGATGAGGCGAATTCATGGAGGAATGAATGGCCCATTGACAGCTATTCGCTATGATGGCCAAATGGAACTTCCAGCCTTCAGAGGCACCATAGCTCTGCTCTGCATACCACTTGTTGGGAGGGAAGCCACGGCTTTTGCGGGGGGGGGGGTGTTGCCTTCATGCCTTCTTATTGTGCCTCTCCTGATTGATTCTATCCTGGGCGAAGCAGGATGGTGGCCTAGCTAGCCAAACCCTTGGTCTGATGATCCAGCAGGGCTCCGCTCCAGGACCAGTGATTTCATGGGAGTGAATTCTCTTTGGCGCCTGAACTCTGAGAAGTTTGGGCTTTCCTCTCTCTCTGGAGCTCCAAGCTAGCGATTATCCTCGAGGAGGATCCTCCTCGGAAAATATACCTCCTGGTGTACATCCAGATTTCCTGCTTAGAGCAGAGCTCCGGTTTCCTTCTCAGCTCCTGTTGCACAATTTTCAAATCCACAAGAGATCCAAGGGGTGAAAAGAGGACAAGGAGATGATGATGATGATGATGATGATGATGATGATGATGATGATGATGATGATGATGATGATGATGATGATGATGATAGATAGATAGATAGATAGATAGATAGATAGATAGATAGATAGATAGATAGACTCTTTTCATACAGTATATATCTCGTTTGCAGGCTTCCCCCTGGGACCAAGGCGGCGCCTTAGCAATTGCCAGAAGCCCAGAACAAAAGCTCTAAACAAACAAACAAACAAACTTAATAATTAACCAGGAATGAAAACAGGGAACGGATAATTGGTGCAGCAAATCGATTAATTCCTTGACTACAGATTAAGTTACATTTTAATAGGATTTTAAGCGACGCTTTATCCGGGGAAAGGGTGCGCACACAGTGCCGATGGCGGATTTGTGAATCAACTATATAACGTGGCTGGGTTTGGATCGGGCGCTGAAAACGACGCACTTTACAGGAATAAACGATCTCTCGTCGCTGGACCCTCACAACCCCGGTACGACAAAGACACCCCGTCAAACTTAGCCGGAGGGCTGGAATAAAGCCACGGCACGTAAAAAAAAAAAAAAAACCCACGAGGGGGTTTCACGCTGTTTTCCTCCAGCCCCGGAGACCTGCCGTGAAGTACGTCACGGAGTCAGGCGAGGGAGACGGGGCAACACTGGGGCGACCTGCTGCTGGGAAGGGCGGGTGTCGTGTCGGCGGGATGGATGGAGGCAAACGCCTGAAAAAAGTCCTTGAAAACTGGTTCTGTGACGCACTTCAGGACGGTCCAGGAATCGTGATCGTCATTCTGTGCCCCGTCTTGTTCTGGTGGTGTTTATTTTTCTTCGTTCGTTCGTTTCAATTAATTAACCGCCTAAAAAGGAAGCCCTTTAAGCGACTAAGCATGATTCTCTGGTGACACAAATCTTAAAATTAAAAGTAACTTGAATAGTTTCAAGTCATTATTTATCACATATTATTTACGTGAAACTAGCATTCCGTTAACTTTAATGGAACGTTTGAAACTCTTTCCAGCCAATCTGTTCAGAAGTCCTCTACTGCCCCGGATTCATTTCCCGTAAATTCGGATCCACGCCCTGTCTCCGCCAGCAAAGAGGATTTCTTTACTTCTAGACAGACAGCCCCCCTTGACAAAGTCCCTCTCTTGTTTAAAATATTGCCCCATTTTTCTAAAATGGTGCTACTCCCTCAAAATTGGTGATCAGTCCAGCCTGGTCTCCCACCCGCCGCCTTCTGTCCAGTTTACACGTATCTTTTCAAAAGGGTCTGGAGGCTGCCAGGTTCCTAGATCGTTCATTTGGACAAACCACTTTGGCTCCTCTCTCCTCCAGTTTTCCTTTGGGGGATCCATAAGAAATTGCTTGTCTGCTCTTACATAAAATTCGTTTGAATCGGATCGGAATCGGACCCAGTCCCACTCTACTGCCTCCCTCACAACTGCAGAGGGCTCCTCCTGGCAAATATCACTGCCCGCCCCCCCCCGCCCCTCCAAAAGGACGGCAACTACCACCACCGCTCTGTTTCGCTCTCTGGTTAATTTCAGCTGGTCAATTTCAAGGAAGGGCGGTCCCTTTTGTTGCTCTTAGAACAGGGGGAGGAGCCTGAGGCGAAGGGGGGCATTAACTCAGGTGCATCCGGCCCCCAAATCTCACAACCCCCCCCCCCGGAGCAGCAGCAGTCTAGCGGGATCGAGGGCAGCAACCAGCAGCAGCGGCATCGAAGATAAGACGCCCAGCCCGCCACTTCCAGGAAGAGGTGCCCGGGCCGGGTGAGCTTTTCCTCTGCCCAGCGAGAGGTCAGTGCTGGACGCTGATCCTCGGCTCTTCGAGGACAATCCCGCCTGTCACCTCGAAGGAGACGGGCTGGGGCGAGAGCTGCTTAGCTTAGGACTCAAGCCCTTCGCCTGCTGCCGCCTGCCCTGCTGTGACTCCAGGAGAGCCCAAGTCCTGCTCCGACGCGCTGGTGGCTGCCTGCGCGCGCGGCTTTGCAACTCCTTCCCTGGCGTCGGAAGGGCCCGAGGCTGCAGCTCTCTTGCTGGACGGTTCCGGACGAACCCACACGGTGGGGCTTACAGAGGCGTCTTGTGAATGGCATAAGAGCACTTGGGGGGACCTGGAAGGGGAGGATCGAGGGCTCTCCTCCCCCCTCCCGCCCCCCACCCAGACGCTCTCCATGCACCTTCAGCAAGGCTCCCTCCTGAACATGACCGACGGCAGCTTCTCTCTAGCTGGGCATTTGGTCAGGAGCCCTGGGGGGCACACCTCCAGGCTCCACAGCATAGAAGCCATTTTGGGATTTACCAAAGAAGACCCCCTCTTGGGCACTTTCCAAGCCCAGGATGCCCCCAGCGATGGCGCCAGGTTGGTGAAAGAAGCGGACAAGAGGAGCCCCAGAGACTGCTTCCCCCCAATGTCAGCGGAGCAGCCCCAAGGGGGGCAGCAGGCCACGCCGGAGCAGGAGGGACCCACAGCGGAGCACTTCGAAGGTGAGAAGAGCATAGGAAAGGGGGGACACGAAAGGAAGTTGGGAAGGCGAGTCAACTTGGGGTCACTCCTGAGGGGGCCCCCATCATAGAGGCCATCAGAGGAGCCTTTTACATTCAGTTGTCACTGTAGCTACAAATAGCAACAAGTTATACAGTTGTTGCTTTTCTTCAGTCTTGAGGAGGAGGTGCATCTTCCCAAACTAAAACACTAGTGGGGGGGGGGGGAGCAGGTCCTAATGATTTCATTAAGAGACAGAGAATGCCCAAATCCCTGCACACCCACAATTTGTTGTGGCAAGTGTGTAAAGTCTCATACTGTATATTGAACCCTGGGGTGGAGATGGGGGGTATATCCTTGAGGGGGGGTAACACATGCCCCAGCATCTCAAGTGAAAAACAGAATAATTGAAGAAGACAAGGAAACAGACTGTCGTTTGGGGGTAACTCTGACACTGTTGTTGTTCAGGCCAGTGCCAGCCAATATCCTGCAAAAGTTTTATTTCCGCCCTTTAAAAACCAAAGGGGGCAAATGTTAGAACTTCAAAGTCTGAATG
Source organism: Plestiodon gilberti rubricaudatus (assembly GCA_026170595.1). Lineage (NCBI taxonomy): Eukaryota > Metazoa > Chordata > Lepidosauria > Squamata > Scincidae > Plestiodon > Plestiodon gilberti. Next base: position 15,497,128 of record JANXHW010000002.1, on the reverse strand, counting down.
AAAAAAGAAAATGTTTTCTGTAGTAAAATTGCACCAGTTGCGTATGCTAAGCACACTGCTGCAACCCTTTGCAAACGTAGGAATAAATCCACGGAACCCAGTGGGACTTATTTACGACCCCAGTAAACACACGTAGGATCATGCTATCACTTGAATACAGCACTTTACTTCTGAGTACATGTGTTGGGAACCGAACCCATGGATTGATTCGCATCCTAAATGCATCTTCTTGGAGGCAAGCAAGTCCTATTGACTGAATCCAAGATAGCACTGCCTCGGTTTTCAAAAGCGCCCTGGCCCTTGGGAGACAGAGAAACTTGGAATGGTCCAATTCTGTGGCCGATTCACATTCTTATCCCATCTAGGATGGCTTGCCATCCACAGGTGGCTTGCTCCCAAGTAGACACATCAAAGCACATGGAGCTGTTTGGTAATAGAAAGAGGCTGGCCAATTGCAACAATGCCACATCCGATAACCTCTCAGTTTTTATCAGCCACCCAAAATAGGGGGGGAAGGGAAGGGAGGGACGCTTTCTCTTTCTCCCTCTGAAAGCTGTTTTTAGGAAGAGATTAGCTGGCTGCACCAAGGCATCAAATTTAGCTGAACCAAATCCGCTTGAACCACATTCAGATCAGAGCAGCCCTGCTGAAGTCACTGGATCTCTGTCCAAGGCCTCTAATGCAGCCTCTAAAGTGGGGATCACCAGGCAGCCTTTCGCCTTGAATGAGATGGGTCTGCCAACTCTACACATACGGACCTGAACCACTTAGATGGTCAGAGGCACCTGCTATTCAGGAGGACAGGGACTTGGGGATTGCAGCTGCTTCTCTGTCTGTATGAGCCTCTGTCCTGAGTAGGGCCAAGTGCTTTTTCCAGCCCTACTTGCACTTCTGTCGTCTGAGTCATGCCCAGCTTGGAAGCTTCCAGAGGCATCTGGCTGGCTGCTGTGGGGCTTAGTACTATGAGGCAGTCGCTTCAATGGGCCTTGGTCTGAAGGAACCAGCAAGACAATGCTTGTATGGATCACTTGTCCCTAGCACAAGCTGCATGACTTCACATCTTTCCAGTGTGGATGGGCAGTGGAAAAATCAGCAGCTATGCTAATGTAGTGGAGGATAGTTTGGAGGACTTCTTCGCTATGTGCATAGTACAATTCATGGGGTGGCGAGCCATGCAGAGAGGTTGTGCAAATCAGCCACAAACCCCTTGACTTCAATAGTATACAAGCAAGGCCCCAATACTGTACACAGTTATCTGGGCGGTACCACCACTGAACTCAGCAGCAGAACTCACTTCTCTGAGTAAACCTGCAGTTGGTCTTTAAGTGTGGTGAGGTTAGTGCTAACTTAAGGTTAGCACAGGGGCAACTTCTATTGAAATCAGTGGGATTATTCCCATTGACGGAATTGTGTCTAGGATAGGAGTGCTTTGTTGGCGATGATGAATAACCGGGTGCTTGACTGACTGACAACATCTCAAAGTCGGGTACAATCCAAGAGAGAAGAACAACAAAGTACAATATAAGTTATATATAACTCTCCATGAAAGCAGCTCGAAATGTTAGCAAACAAGCATGCATGCATGCTAGGCAACAATCCAGACTGTGAAAGCCGATTCTACTGAAATCAGTGGGGGATTGCATATGTCTTTCTCTCGTGTGTGTGAGTGTGTGTGTGTGTGTGTAAATCAGTTTGCATCTCTGCGTTCCGGCTTGACCGATGGGCGTACCAGGCATTGCCTCTCCCTTCTCGCCTCTCAGATTCCTACTGCCCCAAACGCTCCGAAGCCTGCTTGAGTCCGGAGCTGGCTGCCTGTAACAGCAGCGACGGCAAACTGTCCGACGAGGACCAGCCCAAGAAGAAGCATCGGAGAAACCGCACCACCTTCACCACCTACCAGCTACACGAACTGGAGCGCGCCTTCGAGAAATCCCATTACCCCGATGTGTACAGCCGAGAGGAGCTGGCTATGAAAGTCAACCTCCCCGAAGTAAGAGTTCAGGTGAGAACTACTCAGGTCGCCTCTTCCTCACTCAGCTCACTGCTCCCCATCTAGCAGCGCCCCTGAAATCCGGGGTGGTGGTGACCCCTCTCCGTCCCGCTCCTTGTTTCCTTCCATAGGAGACCTCAATCAAAAGCAGCCTTTGCTCGTTAATCCAGTTTAAGGGCTCTCCCTCGTCTCTGTTTTGTTTTCACCTAGGAGATAATTTCAGACTTGCACGCACACTAAATGGTGTGTAAAGGGCTTTTCCTTAATCTGGCTTTTTAAACATTTCAGACTGTAATCTCTCTCTAATTATTAGTGTTCGGTTTCAGATCCTCTGGCTAAGGTTCCTCCCACTCATACCAGCTCCAGTGAAGGCACACAGCACTTGTAGATCATGCCGTTTGCAAAGTCACTCAAACCGATGTACCAGACTCATATTCAGAAGAAGTACTGTAATTGAAGCTCCCTGTTTACTCATAGGGGCCAGAGATCTGGAGAAGGGGTGGCGACCCACGAAGCTGAGGAGAGATGCACCCAGAAATTTAAGTTACGGCTGCTAATTTTACACCTTTAAATTGAAAATACTGCAAAGGGCAGCTTAGGCAACTTGTATCTCATCATGTGCCCTCTGCCCCTATGTGTTGTCTCTTTGTGTGAAAGTTAGTGCTTCATTAAACAAGTACTGTACTAACCTTCCTATAATGTTTTTCTGAACAAATACTGTTCTTTTAGTCATTGTCCTTCTACACATTCTTCAGTATCAGAGTATCTCTCCCTTTAAAAACAAAAACGAAACAGGTTTTGACTGCAGATTAACCGTTTCTAGTGGAACCCTTTCTAGGGCTATTCAAACAAATATTTCATTTTGGATTTTGAAGCAGGATCAAGAGGGGTGGCGGGTGGTTCACCCCGAAGTTCAAAAGTTCTGCCCTTTGAGTCCCCTCCTCAAAGGTTAAACTGCAAACCATCTTTGTGCCTTAAGAGCATTTGTTATGGTTATTTTTCCCCTCCTGTACTACACAATAATGATAGCAATATTATAACAACAGCCAAACCGTCACCCTTTTTCGTTTAACAAGTGGATTTGTGCCCACATACCTACATAGGCCCATTTCAAGTCACTCAATGTGCAGAACATGAACTTGGCCAGTGATCTGGATGCTCCTGAGGAATAATCATGTGTGGTCTGACTCGACCCTGCATGTGGGGGAGGAGAATGTCTCACCCCACCCTCTCTAAACCTCTACACACACACACACACACACACACACACACACACACACACACACACACACAAGCAACTGAGAACAGAGGTGATCCTACCGTCAGTCATTTCCTTTGCTCCACTCTAGTGACGTATCATGCTGGGGACATACCGTAAGCATAGGTTGCTCCATCTTACCCTAGACACCGAACACCAAGTGTTTTTCAATCTGCCAGGGGCGCAGTGGGAGAGAAGGAAGCTGCAGACCTCCTGCCCATTCGCTCCTCAGTCCTGTGGTCTACCATCTTCCGTGTGGCACAACTGGAAACCTGCTTGCCCCAGAAGTTGAGAAATGGGGAAGATAACCTGGGGGGGGGGGGAGGCAATCGCGGGAGGTGCAACAGCTGCCATTTCTCCCACTGTAGTCCTTGAATTAAAAGGGGGCTGGGGGGCTGGCCCCCTTACCTTTTCTGACAGCCCCTTAGCTATTTTTTTTAAAGGCTATAGAGAGATCATGAATTCACCAAAATTGGGGGGTCCAGGTGTGGGGGGGGCTTGTGGTTTTCATTAAGCCCCCCTCCATTTCCCTCTATTCTTCAAGCACTGTACCAATGCATCAGAAGATTTAGAGTTATTTATTTATTTATATGACAGTACTGTATCTCTATACCACCTTTCTCATAGACTCAAGGCGGTTTACATAGGCAGGCCGATCATAAACCCCATTTTTTTTTCCAACTTGGGTTTTTACAACGTTATTCTATGAGATAAACTCATCATAGAACCCTCCATTTCTCAAGATGTTTCCCCTTCATAGTGCTGTTGTCATTCTGACTGCACGGCGTTTGCCTTGCGGTGTGTGCCTAGTGCCTCTAGGATAAGAAGTACCAACACTACATGAGGTGTGTGTCCAATTAAAGGTCCCGCGCAGACAGACGATGAGGATGATGTCCGTCCGTGTCTCTTTGTGCTTCTCCCTCCTCTGAGCACAGGTGCAGGAGCTCCACATATGCACCGCTGCACACATGGGGCTGTGGATAACACAGGTTATCTTGTTGGCTGTGTGCTCCCTGAGGCATCTGGTGGGGCCACTGTGAGATACAGGAAGCTGGACTAGATGGGCCTTGGGCCTGATCCTGCAAGGCTCTTCTTATGTTCTTATAGATCTTTTGGGCATCGGTTTGAGGCTTCTCTTCTTGCATTTTCTCACCTTGTTGCTGCCTCTCCTCTGATTTTGTTCCTGAGCCAACTAAAGTCATTGCATATATGTACTAACAGACCAGTTGGTTTTAAAAAAAATCTATTTCTCCAAGGAATCAGTTTTTTTTTGGGGGGGGGGCAGCAGCAATGGAGAAGCCTCTAACAAAGAATTCTCAACAAACAACAATTTCCAAGATTCTTTGGGGGACCCATTATACTTAAATCAGTAGAAAACCAATTGGGGTTTGTAGCATAGAAATGTCCTTAACAGTATCCATGTCCTTCTCTCTGGGACAAAGTAGACACGACACAGAGTGTGGAAGATGGAGTTGTGATTCTATATAGCAGCTGTGGAGGGTGCAAAGCGAGGCAAAATTGCATTGGAGGGCTGGGGGGGTTAGTACTTTGCTGAAGTCATATCCCATTCTGCCACCCCCAGCTGCTATATAAAAAAACAAACATCTTTCATTCCATGTTCCACGTAATGTGCATCATTGTTTGATGATGCTTAGTGAATTGCATTGAGTGCTTTGATGACTCTTATTTGTTTAGAAGGCATGGAAGATTGGTGAAGATCTTTGCAGAGAGAGTCAGGGACTCATTTGCCTCGGCATAGGATAAGGCGGGATATAATTTTTTAAAAAATAAATAAATAAATTGATGTACACACTTCATGAAACCGAGGAGAAATGTTAAGAAGCATTGCAACATTTGCCTCCTCATTGAAGCTACATCTTACAGTGGGTGGAATAATCAAAAATATTTTTGTTGACGACTTAGACACTTTGAGGACCTGTATAACTTTGACTGGATTATGCCACTCAGAGGTGAAACAAGGGTGGAGCGAAGGCAAGTAGTTCTGCAAGGCTCCGTTACACCGGAGTCAGCGGCCCCTCCCCCTTGCTGTTGGAGCCATTCCAGCAGCAACAGGGGAGTGTCCTGCGTGTTGCCTTTGCTGCCAGAATGGCTCCAACAGCAAGGGGGAGGGGCCGCTGACTCCAGTGTAACGGAGTCTTGCAGAACTACTTGCCTTCGCTCCACCCTTGTTACGCCTCTGATGCCACTTGTAAATTCTATATCAAGTAGGAATACCTGCAACCTCTCCCTCTGCAGCTTCTTCCCTCTTCTCAGCTACTTTAGTTCCCACTGCAAAAAAAGAAGACATCCCCCCTTAATTATAAGTGGGAGGTTTTTTTTTAAGGCTTAATTAAAGCTGAATTATCTGTAATCCCTGGATCATGAAAATGTTTGTAAAGCTTGAAATAGTTACTAGTCATCTGTAAAAAAATCTGGGAGGGCTTCCAAAAACGGGATGGATATTTTAAAGACTGCCTACCAATGGTGGAAAAAAAGTACTAATGTTATCCCATTGAGTGGATAATGAGAACAGATTTGGATTTATGGACTTAAGTGGAATTATTTGATGAGGAGCGTGAGACAAAAGGGGTTTCTTTTTTTTTCTTTTTTTGAATTAGCTCAGGGGGCTCCAGATGCAATACAGATTTCAAAGTTTTAGCCAGTGCCCCAACTAAAAACTGAAGGAATCAATCGGAGCGAGAACTTGACTCTATTGACAGCTAGGAGATCATGTCTGAGAAGCAGTGACTGGCTTTCAGAGAACCCCCACCCAGGGCAAGAGGCAAAATTGTCAAACAAAATTGTTCTCTTAAAATACGCTTGAATCTCAGCGATTTACCTTAACAGACTTGTGGTATCTTGTGTTTATTAGACTTCAAAACAAACTGAGAAGAAGTTGGAAAGGGGACGGAAAAGAGGAACCGGCACAAGCAGGGGCCTGAGGCATCCTCCCTTCAAGGAAGGCTTGGAATATTTGGGGCTTTTTAGTTCACGATACAAGTGGCCAGCCAGCGGGTGGCACAGTGGGTTAAACCGCTGAACCATGAGCTGTCGATCGAAAGGTTGGCAGTTCAAATCCGCGACAGGGTGAGCTCTCGTTGCTTGGCCAGCTCCTGCCAACCTAGCAGTTCCAAAGCATGTTAATGCGAGTAGATAAATAGGTACCACTTGCGGGAAGGTAAACAGCGCTCCGTGTTCCAGCCGCATGCTACACGCTGCGGCAAGGAGAGTCATGCCGGCCACACGACCACGGAGGCGTCTTCGGACAACGCTGGCTCTTCGGCTTTGAAATGGGGATGAGCACCACACCCTAGAGTCGGGCACGACTGGACTTAATTGTCAGGGGTCACCTTTACAAGTGGCCAGGTTGCTATGGGCCCTGGGGGAAAGCCACAGCATGGCTGTCATTGCCATTGTCAGCAGCCAGGTGGGTCTTCAGGCAGGGCCCTACCTGGCCAACCAAAGAAACATAGAAAACTGCCTTATACTGAATCAGATGATCCACTTAGCTCAGTATGGTCAGCACTAACTTAACAACATGTTTTTTTTCCTCTGCCATATAGCTGTCCATACCCATGCGAGGAGCTCTCTCTTGGTCAATATGCTTCCGCAAAACATGCCTTTTCTGTAAAATATTGCTGTGACTGGGGAAAATCAATGGCCAACAGTCATCTTTCTTTAAGCATATAGCCTGTCTAATATAAAGTGGGTGTGTGTCTTATTTTAACATAAAAAGGATAATGTGGCTGAGGGGAGTGAATCCCTCCCATAGTCCCTTCACTGTTTTTGTGTTAGCTGCTACTGCCCCCACTTTTTATTAGAACTCCGCCTCCTGCCGGCTTGTAAACGGGACTAGGACGGGGCGCAACGTACGGTACGAGCCATGAAGTCTCTTATAGATGGCAGCATGCTGGCGTGGAAGTCAGCAGCCGCGGAAAAGGGGTTGATCCCTTTCCAGAGGCATCTGGTTGCCTACGCTCGGAAACAGGCTGCTTGACTAGATGGACTTTGGGGCTGACCCAGCAATTTTACTGGGGTTGGGTTATTTGTTTATGGGTCACACCATTTTCACAAGTGTTGCTTGGTATAGTCGTTCTGTTTCATACATTTGAAATTTGACTCCAGATGCCTTGTGTGTGTGTGTGTGTGTGTGTGTGTGTGTGTGTGTGTGTGTGTGTGTGTGTGTGCTCACACAAGACAACAAGATTCCTGTATCCTGTTGCCACTCCCTTGCATCTGGCATTAAGAGAGAGCTTATTTATTTATTTATTTATTTATTTATTTATTTATGCGATATTTTTACCCCACCTTTCTCCCCAAAGGGACCCCAGGCGGCTTACAACAACAACAAAAAAATACAGTACAAAAAGTACAATACAAAAAATAGTCACATTTTAAAACAGTAAAAAACAGTTAACGAAAATTAATAAAAATACTATCTAAAAATCGATTTAAAAAGATCATTATTACAATTAAAACAAGAGCATAAAAACAGCAGCACCCCACCTATACCATATCTTGCCCACCAGCCCTAATAGCAAGAAGCCTTCAGTAGCAAGGAGAACCCCATTTGGGGATGCAACAAATCTCTTGTAAAGAGTACACAGAGACCCACTCCACACACACACCCAGGACTGGCCCATCTATGAGGCCAAGTGAAACCTTAAGCGACAGATTGGTGGAGGGTGCTAGTCTCTGTCCACGCACTTGCCTCCACTGCTTCTCCTTCCACTCCCTGAACTGGAAAAGGCAGAGGGGGACAGAGAGGAAGAGGAAGTGTGGAGGGGAGAGAGCACTGAGCTAGAGTCTAGCAGCTCATTGGAGAGTGGGAGGAGCACATCATCGGGTAAAGGGGGACAGCATCAGGAGGTTTTGGGCTGGCTTTCATCCCCCCTACCAGGGTCTCTGTAATATATAGGACCTCCGAACACACTGCCCATCACAATAACAGGGCCAGGCTTATGACCTGTAGGTATATGGTACAACACAACCTTGCCGAAGTAGCTCTGAGCTTGGTCAGTTCTTGAATGGGAGACCCCCATATATGCTGCTTTGACATCTATTGAAGAAAGATGGGATAGCGATAACAATAGACATTAAATAAGATGAGTAACAACAAGTCACATTATTTTACATTCTACTAATTCTGAGCTATGTTTTTCAGGTTTGGTTTCAGAATCGGAGGGCCAAATGGAGGAGGCAGGAGAAGCTGGAGGTGACTTCCATGAAGTTGCAGGATTCCCCCATTCTCTCTTTTAACCGCTCTCCACAGCCTTCCACAATTGGGACTATTGGCAGCAATTTGCCCCTGGAGTCATGGCTGAACCCGCCCATGTCCAACAACAGCCCCCTCCAGACTTTGCCTGGTTTTGTGGCTTCCCCCCAAAGTCTCCCCAGCAGCTACACTCCTCCCCCTTTCCTGAACTCTCCCCCCATGGGCCACACCTTACAACCCCTTGGAACCATGGGGCCTCCACCACCCTATCAATGCGGGACAACCTTTGTGGACAAATTTCCGCTAGAAGAGGTGGACCCTCGGAACACCAGCATAGCGGCACTACGGATGAAAGCGAAGGAGCATATCCAATCCATTGGGAAACCGTGGCAGACAATATGAACCAGCAACCCCTGCCCTGCACATGTGACTTACAAAGGGCTGCACCATCTTTGGAAAGAGATCTCCTCCCTTGAAACTATGGTAGATCTTTCGTTGGACAGATAGGCAAGGACTACTTCTGCTGTCAAGAGTGACCTCCTATGTAGAAGGGAACTGAGCACTAAAGAGAAATCGTTTTAGCCCCACCCCCATTTAGCATCTACATTCTTTGTGTCCCTTTCCTCCTCTGCATAAAATTTAGAGCTTGATTCTAGTTTTCTTTGTTTGTTGTAATGTTTCTTAATGATCTAATCATTTGATCTCCTTGACTCGTTGGCCAGACTACAGTAGAGGCAAAGAAAATCCTTGTAAGCCTCTTAGGGGCATTTTGTAACATTAAAGCACAAATATTTTCAGACTGCCCTCGGACCTTTCAATTTTGTGTGGAGGCTTCCACTAAATATGGTTCACAACTGGCTTCTGAATCTAGTTTTTCATTGATGCAAACTAGCAGTAAAAAAAACCTCGTGTAGAGATATCTGAAAAGCTCAAGCAAGGGGTTATAAACTTAGACTTTTAGCCCAGTCCTATCAGGGCCTTGCACTGATGAATCCTGAGATCTTCCACCCAAAAGTCCAGGGTTGATGGTGGGAAATCTGCTCCGCCATTTGGCAGGCCGTGGCCGCCAGGGCAAATGGCTGGAGGTTACATGCAGGCAACAGTGGCCCACTGAACCTTCTCCTTCCCCCATCATTGCCAGTAAGTCAGCGGTAGGGGAGGACTGAGGGAGGTTCATGGGTAGATCGGGGCAGGGACCAGGTTGGGCCGTGGGAGAGGGCGGGAGGGAAAGAGTTGTGCACACCGAGATCCTACTCTCCTTCTCTGGAGCAGACCTGCACCCAGGAGTCTCCTCGGACTTACGCCAGCAAAAGAGCTGGTGTAGATTCGAGGAGACCTGTTGGAGACCAGGCAGCTTATGGAGAGGTAAGTAAATAACAGCGCAATCCTATCCAACTTCTGTGCAGCGAGAATGGGAGGCCCCAGAACGGAAAGGGGATTCAAATCCCCTCCAAAGGGGGATTCAAAGGGGAATTAAATATCCCCTCACCTACAAAGCCTCCCGCCCTGCCCTCCCCCGCAGGTTACACCAGTGGTGTAAGTTGGATAGGATTGCGCTGTCAGCTTCTTACTTGCCTCTCCTGGGCTGTCTGGTGCCCGCCCCCACCCATAGCATGCAGCATGTGCTGGTGGGGGGGGGGAAATTGGGTCCTTAGCTGTGGTGTTCTGCAGTCAGGAAGAATGTCCTCAACCCAACCTAAGATCTAAGACTGGATCTCCACATGCAACGGAATGAGGGGACAGAGTCCTGAGGTGGTAGAATAGACTGTACTACTTTGAACTGCAGACGTGGGAACCACAGATATGCCTTCCCCTCCTCCTAAAATAGTTCCTGCAAGTAGACAACTAGAGCAGCAAAAAAGAGGCTAGGCCAAACACTTTCTCCTTGATTTACTAGTATTCTGCCTGCAGGGAGCATTTAAAAATATATGACCCCCTTACCTGCAATCCACTCTATTGTCTCATTCAGGTGGGTCAGGTGTGAACCTCTGGTCCAAAGGTTTCCCCAGGACGCCCACCCAGCCACCAACACTGTGACATGAAGCTTCAGAGAAGGTCACCACTGCAAGTGGTGTGTGAGAGATACTTGCACTATTTGTTCTAACATGGGAGGTATTTGCACTTGAAGGCCAAGTGCATTTTCTCTTGAGGAAATTGGGTGGATGAATTCTGCTTCCAGGTCATTTTTATTTGTGGATTGGATTTTTTTTCCTTACAAGGCAAACTAGTGTGTCTGACAGAAGGAAAGGAGGAAATGTGCTTTCACCTTACATACATGGCTTACTCATTGAGCTTGGGCCATCTGCATTGTTTTATGACAGTATTTCTTATCTGCTTCCTTGTGTCTGCCCCCTAAAAGAGGTGAACTGTACCATGGTACAACAGATCCAGAACAACAGCCTTCTATCTTCAGGAAACCCTTTCCACATTGACTAGATGGTGTGGATTTATTCTTGGTTGCTTGGACCAGGACAAATGGGTTTAAATTACATGATTGAGACGTATAAAATTATGCATGGGATGGAGAAAGTGGATAGAGAGAAGTTCTTTTCCCTCTCACATAACACTAGAACTAGGGGACATCCACTCAAATTGAGTGGAGGGAGGATTAAAACAGACAAAAGAAAATATTTCTTTACCCAGCGTGTAATTGGTTTGTGGAACTCCTTGCCACAGGAGGTGGTGATGGCACCTGGCCTGGATGCCTTTAAAAGGGGATTGGACAGATTTATGGAGGAAAAGTCCATCACAACTTACAAGCCATGATGGGGATAAGCAACCTCCTGGTTGGAGGAGTAGGTTTTCTTTGTGCCAGGTGCAAGGGAGTGGCGACAGGATACAAGTATCTTGTTGTCTTGTGAGCTCCCTGAGGCATCTGGTGGGGCCACTGTGTGATACAGGAAGCTGGACTAGATGGGCCTTTGGCCTGATCCAGCAGGGCTCTTCTTATGTTCTTACGTTCTTACAACAGGGAAGACGTCGATTAAATATTAGGAAGAACTTCCTACAGTATGAACTGCTCTAGAACAGTCTGCCTTGGAAAGTGGTAGACTATCCATCATTGGAGGTCTCAAGCAGAGGCTGGGTAGCCTGTAGCCATCTATCTGGGATGCTGTACTTGTGGACAGCCTGCATTGGCAGGGGTTGGACTCTTGTAGGTCTTGTATGATCTTGTAGGTCCGTTCTATGATTCTATGATTGTTTGACATCCGCCATGGAATTCATCTGCATTGCAAAGAATTCTGGAACATACTCTAGAAGCAGGGCCGGCCCATCCATGAGGCCAACTGAAGAAGTTACCTCAGGCAGCAGATTAGCAGAGGGATCCCGCCTCTGTCCCCACCTCCACTAGGAGGAACAAGGGCTGGTGGTACTACTACATCACCCAATAAGTGTGGGTGCAGCACTTGGCACACTGTCTCGGGCACCAGGAAGTCTTGGGCTAGCCCTGTCTAGAGGACGCTGTCAAATGGCACCCAGAGAGCCCTGGCCAAGCTCTTGGTCCTTGGACCTCACGATTAACCTATGTGAACTGAAAGTGCATCTCAGAACACACTCATCACTCTCCTCTGGCTGAGCAGTAGCTTAAAACCACAATAATAAAACACTACAAAATACAACTAGAAGCAGACAATGCAATATAGAAGGCTAAAGGCTGATCTCTACCGCATGAATTCGGGCGCGTCCCGGGCGCGTGCGGAGCTGTGTGGCTTCCATTTTGTCAGAACACATCGGAACGCAGGAGAGCCGCGCTCTCCAGAGTTCCATTGCGATCGGCCGTGGATCATGCCCATGATTTTGAGAGGGCGGGACGCGAAGCTAATTATTTGACCAATGGGATGTGAGGGGATTCAGCCAATCGGAGCGCACTTGTGTTTCAGCCAATCAGCATTGAGATTTATTAGAAGGCGGGACAATCGGGAGGAACTATTTGAAGAAACTGGTGGAGCCCAGGGCAGCGTTTCGGGCGGGGCGTCCTGTCCCCAACGCTCGCACGCCTCCCAACGCAAGTGCAACGCAACAGGGGTAGGTGTAGATCAGCCTTTAAAGCAAATTGAACCTAGGTAGGTCCTGCTGAAAACTAAGCAGCTCATGGCTAAAATACAAGTTCAGGTTTAAAACTACCACACAGAGACGTCTTCAAGGGGGGGCGGGGGGCCCAGGGCCCCCGGGTGGAGGGCGCCGAGGCTCCTGGGGGGGGCGGGGGACTACTTAGGTTTCGATTTGTGTTTTTGTATTTTTACGGTTTTTTCGGGGGTCTACGGGCTTTTTTACTGTAATGTTGATGTGTGTATGCTTTGTTCCACTTAGCTTGTGTATCCCGGAGCCTTCGTTCTGCCTGCTTTCGTTCTGTCCGGGCAGCAGAACTCCGGAAAAGCGCCCGTTCGCTCCGGAGCAGGGCGCTCTGTCGTTCTGCGCTTGCGTCGTTCCTCTCAGTTAGCGCATGCGCAGAAAGATTGTAACAACGGATACACAAGCTAAGTGGGACAAAGCATACACACATCAACATTACAGTAAAAAAGCCCGTAGACATCTGAAAAACCGGGGTGGTGGTGGTGTTTTTTTGGTTTTTGTTTTTTTTATTATTATTGGGGGGCGGCGAAAATCTGGCCCCCCCGCGGGGGGGCGCAGGATCGTCTCTGCACATTACGAGCGTGCTGAAATAAAAATGTTTTTTTTAAACATCCTCCTTCTAAAACAATAAAGGCAGCCCTCTCTCAGCCCATCTCAGTCTGATCACAGCTGATAAGGGAGAGGCTCTGGCGTACCCCCAGCCGTTGGTCCGCCTACCCCTAGGGGATGCGTACCACAGGTTGAGAACCCCTGCTGTATTGTCTTCATTCTGGGTTATGCAAACTGAGAGGTGCCCAGAAAGGTAGATGGCAAAACTGATGGAGATATTCTAATCCGCTTCCCCTCTTTACACCCACGGCAGACTGCTTGCTAGCTTACTTGGCTAGATAAAACAAACACACGAGGCACAGGCAGATTTAAGTTGCAAAAAGAAGAAGAGTTTTACCTACAGTTTCATTTGCATTTATACAGCAGCATCTGATTTACATCAGAGGTACATCCTAGACTTAAGATAGAACCCCCCCTAGAGCTGGGGCTCCCTGCATGAGGTGTGCTGCAAGATGGCCACTGGCTCCAGAGGAGCTTGGCATCATCTCACCTGGTCTAGCATCAAGATAGAAGTGAAGAGAAGGGAGAAGAAGGAGGAAACTGGGTCTGGGGCCACGCCCCTTCCTTAAGACAATGAGGGGTCAAAGACAAGAGGGTCTACCTAGGTACTTAGGTGATCAAACAACACACACACACCTTCCAGTGTCCAGCATACGGAAGTTGCCCAATTTTCCAACAAAAACAACAATAACAACAACAACTGGGGTAAAGAAACTAGCATGGATTTCTGACCTGAAATATGGACCATGCAATGCATCCTGTAACTTATGGAACTTAACTAAGCTCACCCACTTTAACTGCCCAATACTAACTGGGCTGTCTACTGGCGGACCATGTGTTCCACCTGCGGAAGTGCAGCTGTGACGGCACACGCAACGGGGCCGCCAGCACACATGACTGGCAGCCACATGCACAGTCCGGCAGAGAGGCCTCCCACCACCAGCACCAGTAAGTTGGCAGCGGGAACAGGTGGTGGAAGAGGGGAAGAAAGGGGAGGATCGGGAGAGTGCCTGGAAAAACCAAAGGGTTTTGAAGCCTACCAAAATGTGCACAATATATTTGTCTAGAGATGATAACAGGATGGGGGGGAAATAACTGAGTATGGGTACTATGGGTAATGATGGCTCTCTCCTGCTGCCTTCAAGCCTACTAAATTCGGTACTGTCCACACACCACTACTAATGCCCTGCATGAAAATGCTGTAAGAAAATTCCTTCTTACTGAAATAACTTTCTTGATGTTGTACAGTGCCTCTTTAAGAGGCCACCCCAGAAAGCCTCAGGATGAGAAAGGCCATGTGAGAGAGCCGAGAGAAGAGAAGAGTTTCAGATTTGTAGCACAAGCCAGTGTGAAGTGCATGGGCCTCTCTGATCTCCATAGGGGCCTGAACAGTTCTAGGGCCAGACAAGCTGGCAACCAGAGATAGTCATTCAGATTTGCTTTGTTGTTTTCATCAGTCTAGTGTTAATGGACTGGACGTTTCCAGTGAGTTGCTAGGAATAAATAGTGGCATCATCAGAAGAGAGCTGCTGCGCGCTACTGTTCAACTCACATATTCAACAGACTTTTCTGTTGGGTGCTTATATGACAATACATGTAAAATGACAAAACAACCCCCTTTCCGTTCTCTTTTCTTCTCTTTGCCTTCTTTTTACCAAATTCCTCCCAGCAGTGGACCATCTCAGGAGGGCACAGATTGCACGGAAGAGTGCAGAAATGTGTCAGATCCCAGCATTACTGACTCTGAAGAAGAGAATCGACTGCAATGACACATCTGCACCCAGCCCTTTCTGATTGTCCAAGCCGTAGAAATTAAGCACACAGCATTTCTATTTTCCATTATCTCCGTTACCACGTTTAATGGGGCTGAGAACCGTTTAAATAAAACACTCCCTCCTCCCCCGCCTTTCTTTTCCCTTCCTTGGGCACAGGGTGCTACACACTCTGGAAATTGTGGCAATTAACGTTTCTCATTAGGGGAAGGAGCAGGGCTCACAAGCCCCTCCATTGTCTCCCAGGGGGGACAGTTCAATAAAGAGTGGGAGACCTCGTCTTTCAACATTTCCCACTCATTGTGAGCAGACAAAGAGAGGCCTCTAATTATATTTTCACAATCTGTGCGTATCTTTAAGGGGCCTGTCAGAAACAAGCACGTCATCTTTGTTCGGCTTCATTTCAGGGAGCTTTTTAACCTTAGACAGCAATTTCTCAACATCCCTCACCGACGGACCTTCCCAACAATGGCTCCCCCATTTGCTGATTTGAGAGCTTCTTTCTCAGATAATAATGGGAATCACTGTATTTTGAAAACAGGCTCTCTCTCCTCCTTCCTTCTCCTTCCAAGTCCTTCGGCTTTCTCCTTTCTCTTGTAACCAAGTCGACAAGCCCAGAGCAGCAGGAAGACAATACGCTGCTTTGCGTGGCTTGCAAACAAACAGAAAAGCAGCAAGGACTTGGGAAAACAAGTCCCTTTAGAAACTACTAAGACCTTTGGGAGGGACAGGGGATTCTAGCAAGAGCTTAATCTTTCACGTGGTTATAACCTTTAAAAAAACACATTGCTCTGCATTTTTGCTATATATATAAAAACTCTTATGTGTCCACGAAGGGCCTTATTATAAGAAACAACAGCAGCAATATTGTCAAGTAGCATATAATAACACATTAAAACCTGTAAAATTCACAACATCAACAGAAGCCACCAGTAATTAAACAGGAAATCATAATTCAACAGACCCCAAGTGCCCTCTGAAAACTAGGTTCACCTGAGGCCTGAGAGAAGGAGATAGCAAAGGAACAAGATCAACCAAAGGCCCCATCCTAGGTCATCACCACTCTCTTAACATCTGATGGGGAGACACCTGTGATGCAGCTGGGCCTTAGTGGATGGCCGAAGTGTGTGTGTGTGTGTGTGTGTGTGTGTGTGTGTGTGTGTGTGTGTAGGTTCATCATGTCATTGTATTGATTCAATCAGGATTTGTATTACTTTGGCTTTGGTGCCAAAAGAGACCAGATGCTAGCCTTTCCCAAAGGATAATGGCGTTGCTACCGTGAAGCGACGGTAGCGGGTCGCTATGAGGTGACGCGCGCACGCGCGTGACGCATCACCTCTCCTGCGCGCGTCGCCCCCGAAGACGTCCCCGGAGCCGGCTCCGGAAACGTCTTCCCCGGCCAACGCGCCAGGGCCTTCTGAGGAAGGCCCGCTGTGCGAACGTTATTTAGGAACGATCTGCGCATGCGCTAAAAAACGTTATAAATAACGTTCGCGCAGCGGCCCTTCCTCAGAAGGCCCCAGACAGCCGGCCGGGGAAGACGTCTCTGAGCCGGCTGCAACAATTAAGGGGGCGCCCGGGCCAGCGGCCCGGAGCGGCGGCCCGTCGGGCGTCTGGAGCGGTGCCTCGTCGGGCGCCCCCCAAACCACGGCACGCCCTATGGCCACACCGAAAATTTGTAAGAGGGGGGATTGGGTGGAGGCGTCACTTGGGTGACGTGCGCGCCCCGCTATGGGGTGGCGCGCACCCTAGTGACGTCAGTAACAACAGGCATGATCTTAGCTAAGATCAATCACAATCAAGTTCCATTTTATTTAAGATGTGTATTATCCCACTTTTCCGTCCCACAATGTGGGGGTCACCTTCCCCCCCCCCCCAAGGTGGCTAAGTAATAAGCAACATTAAAAACATGAACTATGTAAAATCAACTGTGCTTTAAAGGGGCTCAACTTTGGATGGGCTTCGGATGCTGTTTAACATCCCCTAAAAAATACTCTAGTTTCATCTGACTTTTGATGCATTTTTTGTCTGATGTTTTTATGGTGACGTGACTTTTATTACTGACTGGGTGGGCTTTTAGCCAAACCTTTCATTTTAGTTGTCATGAGCCATTCGGGGCAAACCGCGGCGATGCTTAGGAGATTCCTTGAGCTCCTGCACTTTGCCATCATCTGCCCCGAATGGTTCCAACGGCGGGTGGGAGGGGCCGCCTACACGGCACATTAAGTGTCTCTCGCGACTTACTGCTCCGCTACCCCTCTGGGCCTCAGCAAGGCCTTCCCAGTAACAGGGCACATGCCCAGCATAATATTGCTGACGTATTACATACATGTTACTGTACGTGCAAAAAAAAAAAAAAAAAAGGTCAGACGGAACATTAAAAGTATGGAAACTCTCTGTTTTGTGTGAACTCAAAAATATTTTCCCTTAAACTGTGGGCAAAGGTTTTACTAAAATTAATCAAAAATTTGGTAGATCTAGATGACAGTGCCTCAAGGACTGAATCCAGCCCACACAGATCACCCCTGGGCTACATTTGGCCATCTTGGGCACACCTGTTTTGTAAAAACATTTTCATTTCACTTTCTGCCTCATAACAGCATCCACACATGCACAAGTGGTGCAAGAGATGCTCGAGGGGACTTTTCATGCAATGTGAAAATACTCTTAAAAGACACGGGAGATGGGGGTGTTGTGTGCTGACCTTTGATTCCACATTCAGGGACCACGCAGGTGTTTCATATAAGTAACAACATGTTTATTAAACAAGGTTTTATACAACTCTCTGGCCAGATACTCAACACAGGCCTGCAGCTGAATTTCTGCAGCTGTTGATAATACTCAACACAAGCCTGCAGCTGAATTTCTCCTATTTAAAGGTAAGAGAGGGACAAGGAAGTCTGTATGCTGGGTTTTGCTTAAGGGTACAGTGCATAGTTAATTGGCATATTGGCACCTTCCTTCCTGGAGCAAATAGCATCCACGGGGAGGCAGATTTTTTTTGGGGGGGGGGTCAATGGCAAAATGGAAAGAGTTGATCATCTTCTCCCCGTGCTGTTGTCCTGGTCTGAATTCCTTCCTTTGAGGCTACTACTTTAAAAAACAACAATGATGGAAGCACAAGGATGCTTTTAGCACCACATGTTATTTGGTCTGGAGTCTAGAACAGACTCCAGAATCCTCTGAAATATGCAGGCGTTTCTTGGCAAACAATTGCAGTGGGAAATATTTTTAGAATCAGAAGCTATGAAAACCACTGGATTAAAGAAGTAGTAGAACATGGAACATAGTCTTTTCCTTAAAAACAGAACTAAACCTTGCATCACAATAAGTATCTTCCCTGGCCAGCTCACAGATGTATGTCACTATTTCTTTCTATTCAGAGTGAATTCAATTAAATTTGACAAAGTTGAGGAACAACCGAAACATATGATTGCCTCCCTTTTCTTTATTGTGCATGCTCCATGTTTGCCTGACATCTCCATGTAGTTTCTCCCACAATATCCCTGTTGCATTTTAAGATCCTATTTGTAGATTTTTTTTTTGTAAATATCTTCTCCTCCTTAATTGGGTGCTGAGTCTAATAATCCTGCCTCAGCTTGTTAACTGTACAATGGCAGTCAGAGTTAATGACCCATTAGTGAATAATTCCTTAACCAGCATCTAATTGCTCACTGTAAAACCTTTTCTTAAAACTGGATTAAATCATCTGGATCCTTAACCACTTCTTTACTCTAAATTCACTAAGGCTCTTAATCTGGCCCTTCTCCTGCCTTGAATTACCTTCTTCCTCTGTCTCTTAAACTCTTTGCAAGCAAAGGGGAAGGTTTTTGAAAAATTGTTGCTAACACCAGCATTGGATTTATAGCTTAAAACTGAAGGAGAGAACAGAGTCATAAAAAGTACAATAAAAAACAAGGCATTTGCGAGTTAAAGTAGGTGAGTTAATTCTTTCTTTCCAAAATCCTGGTGCAAATTGGCCATCTGGCAAAGTGGCCATTTAATTTTCCCATCCTTTGCTGAGCTGACGCTTCAATGCACATACAAAAATGTTTAAATTTTTAGCACATTTTATTGAAATGCTGGAAGAATGATGAAGCGATTGGATGTCTCTCTTCATCATGTGGGTTACACATAGAGGGTTGTGTGAATTAGGCCAAATACTGAAAGGCCTTCCTGTTATTTGATTAGAAGGAAGATTTGCTGTATAGATTTGTCCTAGCAGCTAGCTAATCCCTCCCACCCTTGACAAGCTGCTGCTGTTGCTGGGTTGCCGGTAGCAGATAAACCTACTACCCCCTCAGTGTTGGAGGAGGTGAATACATCTCTCTAGTAGACATATGGACATAGCTAAAATGGATGGGGAGATGAGTGTGGGCATGATTGTGGGCAGCCAAAGTTTGTTTGTTTAAAAAATTGCATCCTGCCCATCTCGGCCAAGATTCACAGCATCTTCCGTAGATATTTGAAAAACCAAAGTTCAGCAATCTCTTTTTCCGTTGATTTCAGCAAGAGAGATATAAGCACAGGCATACATCAGCCACATTGAAAGAAGTGGGAATAGATCGTTCCTAAGCTTTGAGTTGATCCTGCCCAATGACATCAAACTTCTATCTGCGAGGATAGTTTGTTATTAGCCTGGGTAGGTTTCTTGAAGGTCAGGATGTTTTGTTCACTGTACAAATGAAGAAGCCTGGGGTTAAAATGCACCTGAGTCCCATTGATTGATACGGTACTTAACAAACAGGAAAGTTAAGTACTGTATGTGCTGATCTCGTCCACTGGAATCAATGGGACTTAAAAATGGTGAACACGGGCTAGAGTGTGCCCTGAATGTGGACAACAGTTTGTTCCTTCCTCTGTACTGGAAGTCATGCGTACAATAACAATTTTATGCACTGCTCCTCAGAAGTCCCATGCAGTTTCTTCAGCTCCAAGGCCCACCATCTCTTCAGTCTATTGCTAGAATCTAGACTGTGGTGAGATTTCTGCTCACAATGAACCCTTCAGAAAATTGCAAGCATCAACTAATCGGTTGGCTGCACAGATAGCGTTTGTGGGAACTGGCCATAATTGCACCTGCTTGTCATCCTGCCAAGCCATCGCAGCACTGAAATGAGGTGACATGGCAGGCAGCAGCAGCAGTCCATACTTTGATTCAGATACCTTAGTGATTTAGCCAATCTGGTAAATCACTCAAATGCACTTGGACAATAATGCATTGGGGTCTTCCAGCATTTATAAACATCAGAAGCTGCTCAAGCATTGTCTCACTGAGCTCAGTATTGAAATTGCTGACTGACAGCAGTTCTCAGGTCTTTCCCACGTGAGAAACTGGGGCACACAGAGGCAACAAAATCTCAACGTCACATATACGTACACTGATGGAGTCTGAACTGTTGGAGGAGAACCAGGAAAGAGACTTTGGGGTCGTGATGGATAGCTCAACGAAAGTGTCGACCCAGGATACTGCTGCCGTGAAGATGGCAAATTCCATGCAGGGGTCATTAGGAAAAGGAGAGAGGAAAAGACTGCTAATATTATATGGCCCCTAGACAAACCTATGGTGCCCCTGCATTTGAAATATTGTGCCCTGTTCTGGTGGCCACCCTTCAAGGATATTATAGAGCTAGAAAAGGTGCAAAAGGCGACAACCAAAATGATCAGAGGCCTGGCTGGAACACCTGCTTTATGAGGAAAACAGGTGATTAAGTGTGTGATTGAGACTATAAAATGATGCATGGTGTAGGCTAGAGAGTGGACAGAGAGACGTTTCTCTCTCACACACACGCAGTACTAGAAGGGTCATCAAACAAAACTGATGGATGAACAAAAGGAAGTACTTCTTCACACCATGCATCATGAATCTGTGGAATTCATTGCCACAAGATGTGGTTATGGCCATTAGCTTGAATGGCTTTAAAGGGGATTGGACAAATTCATGGAGATCATTAGGACTATCAATGGCAGCCAGTCATGATAGCTATATGGGTCACCTCCAGTTTCAGTGGCAGTATGCCTCTGAATCCCAGTTGCAGGGGAGCAATAGCGGGAGAGAAATGTGCCTTTCTCACCTATTTTGGGGCTTCCCAGAGGCATCTGGTGAGAAACAGGATGCTGGGGTAGGTGGGCCTTTGGCCTGATCCAGCAGGGGTTTTCTTAGCACCTCAAAGGAGGTGCTAAGGCTTGAATCCAGGACACTCTGCACGCAAAGCATGTGTTTTACCACTGAGCTGTGGCCCCTCCCCATTCCAGGCATGCCTGCTTTTCCTAGGTAGGAAAGATATATCCACAGCACAAGACAAAGATGATGAACCCTTAAGAACCATAAGTAAGAGTAAAGACTCCACAGAGGAAAGTAGCTTTAAGGCATTAATCTAAGCTAAACCACCAAGGTCAGCAAGACACTTCTCTCTTTAACAAAGGCACTTATTATTACCAATTCTTCCAAACTTGGTAATGCCAGAGCTGCAAGACACTAGTCCTCATGATAAAGTATAACACCGTAATTCCTTTCTTTAGGATGCATGTTGCATTTTGTGTTTCAATACCATAGACATGACAGAGCCCCTCTGGATGAGACCAAAGGTTCATCTAGTCCAGCATCCTGTCTAAGCAGGGCATCGAGGTACCATAATAGCCATCCCCTGCCGTTGCTCCCCCTGTCGCCCTTGCAACTGATATTCAGAATCCATTCAGAAGTTCCATTTAGCCATCCTGGCCAAAAGCCATGGAGCCCTGTCCTCCTCCATGAATCTGTCTACTTTCAAATGCACTCTAACATTTTTATTCCACCATTCCTCCCCTCCGAGAACTCAGGAAATCTTCCACCTACTTTAAACCTCACAACAACCCTGTGAGGTAGGTTAGGCTGAGTGACTGGTCCAAGGTCACCCAGTGAGCTTAATATGACTGTGCAGTGGATTTCAAACCCAGGTCTCACTGACACACTAACCATGGCAGCACACTGTATGTCACCCCACATTGCCTCTTTCATTTATGCACTCAGAGATGGACACTCATATTTGCATCCCACAAAGTGTTTTTCGCTAAAAGATGAACACTAGTGCTACATCTATTTAACACGTCTCTAACATCAAGGCTGAAGGCAGACACCCATTTACCAAGTAACCGAGCACGGTGTGCGCGGAATTACTTGATAATTGGTCAGGAACATCAAATTCTGTAGTGTTTGCCTCAGCCAATTGCAAACTCCATTTCCTCAGCCCTTCAACCCTATTGTGCAAATGAGGTTGCCTTAACAGGGCGTACTAACAGATGCTTCCATGCCTGTGTATGTGGCAGAACATGACAAAACAGTGGAACGCGAAGACCGAGGCATGTGCTTGCTGTAGCTCAGTGGGAGGGCACATGTTTTGGGCAGAATGTCCCAGATTCAATCCCTGCTCAAAAGATTTCGAGCAGGAGAGCTGTGGAAGATCTCCTTACCTGAGGCCCTGGAGAGACACTGGCAGGTAAGATGACACTGAGAGAGCTATATAGACCAATGGCCTGTCTCAGTAGCTTAATAAACTCAGATCACTGCTTATTATCCATGAAGTTCATTAGGGAACCTTGGGCCAGTTCCCAAGCCTCACCTTCTTCACAGAGTAGATTAAAAATGGCATCACCCCCAAATTTGCCACTCTCCGTTGCAGGGAAGGCAGATTGGACATGGATGTAATTAATAAATAAGTAGTTGTTTCCTACTTCAGGCATTGAATTTAAGATGCTTTTGCCAGGCATGGCAAAACTTCACTTTATTAAACAGATAGTTGTGGAATCCTGCAACTATTGCCAGCCATTGTTTGGTGGAGTTTTTTCTTTTTCTTTTCCTAAGCCAATTTAAACGATTTGGTAAGATGGTAGGTATGGAAGATTGATGTACACTATTGACGTTTTGGCCTCATGATATGACGTGTTAATATGATCTTTATTACTATTGCTACATTACTGTGATTCATATTGTGTGAATATGATGAAATAGTGGCAAGGATATGTTGGCCAAGACTGCCATCTGGTGGGATATAATAGAACATCATTTCAGGGCGATGCATCATGACTTCGCTAAATGGCCAAAGTTTTAACAAATTGAGAAAGCAGAAATGGGAAAAAATGAGGGGATTTGTTTTCTTTCTAAAACTGAGGTGGGCAAGACTATAGTCCCCCCTATGGGGGGGGGGAGAAAGTGGGATAGAAATCCAATAGATAGATAGATAGATAGATAGATAGATAGATAGATAGATAGATAGATAGATAGATAGATAGATAGATAGATAGATAGATAGATAGATAGATAGATAGATAGATAACCCCTGCCAAATTGTTCATTACCTGCTCTTCAGTGTCCTACTTGGAAGTTGGAAGACGGGGCAATCTGTGAAGCAAAAATGGGCAAAATCTCTTGAGCTCCGTTTGGTATCAGGTCAATAATTTTGAGTTTTCTCAGCAGGTGTTTGGAGAGAATACATCTGATAGTACTGAACTCAAGGACTGTATCATCTTGTTGACTGGGGGAGGGCTGAATGCCCTGGGGTTTTGATAAATTATCTCCTGTGGAAATGCTCCCCTCTTCATTCTGATTCATCTGCCATGTTACATTCTGTTTGGTTTTGGGACGGTTTTGTATTGTTTCACATGAGCTGCTAAAATGGGCAATTTTTTTCGGCAGAGATGTGGGCTAGAGATTAAAACAATAAAAAAACAAAAGAGTTTTTCTGCTGGGGGTGGGTCCTCCTATCTAGGGACAGTGGTCTTTCATTTCATGTTGGCCAGTTACCTCTGGAAGTTCACAAGCAAACATGGAGGTGACGGCCTTCTCCTGCTGTTGGTCTCAAGAGAAGCATATATCTATGTAAGACTCCTGAGGACTCAGACCAGGGAGTCAGGCTGGCAGCAGTGGGGCCAGGGTGGCTCACAGGCCCAAGGAGTTGATGGTCTGATCTTTCCTGTATCAGCTGCACCAAGGCTATTCTGGTCAGGGAAGGAACTACTCATCATCCCAGCCAGGTCAGGTGACCTGAGAGACCAACAGGGATCTGGCTGGCTCTATCAGGTGTTCCAGGCCTGGTTTCACCTTGCTGTTATGTACCTGACCGTCTGTCCGCCATTCTTGACTACGCCTTCTGCCTCTGATCCTTGTTGACCCTTACCTGCCTGCCTGCTCCAGAATTGAACCTGATCCACTTTAGCCACAGCATCAGCCACGGGTTAAAGAAATGCTTGCGCCAGAACTGGGCTCCTAGCTGTGGCTGTCTGACAATCGATAATTACTATTGCCCATTAATTTCAACATTTCCTTATTGTGATGGTTATCCATTGTCAGCTTGCTTGCTAGAGAATCCTGATCTAAAGTTCAGGCTGCTTATGAAAAGAATGATTTCATGAAAGAAAGATATTTTCCTCATAGATAGGACAGCTTGTAGCAGGTAATGAGATGGATGTCTAGGAAGGGTAAATTAAAGCTGAATGGCTCCAGTCCACTGAGAGAAAGCCTAGGCAAATGATAACAAAAGGAAAGCTGGTTCTATCTGCTTCCAAGAACTTTCTGTGTACAAACCTATTCCAGATATACAAACATATTCCAGATATGACTGATGGATGGATGGATTGCTGTTGCTGGAGGAGGAGAAGGGTGCTCCTTCTTTATATAATTGCTTCTTAGTGAAAAGGTAGAATGAAAATGGAGAGTGTTAGGCCAGTGAAACTTTAGTCATGCTATCCTTTGAAGGCTGTGACAGACCGCATGCCGAGGCGAACGAGCGAGCGCCGAGGTGAGCGCGAGAGGAGTAGGAGTGTCTTCCCGCAAATAGTCCCTCCTTTCATCCCGCCTTCTTGGAAGAAACCTCCACGGTGATTGGCTAACACACCCGATTGGCAGATAGCCACTCTCCTCCCCCTTGGTGGCTGCAGTAGCTCCGCGATGCAGCCCCCTCAAACATGGCCCAGGAACATTCTCGATCGTGCCGGAAATTGGGAGACCGCTCGCTTCCGCTGTGGTAACCAGACACCCCAGCACGCCTCGACTAAGCTCCTCAGGCATCCGGGATGAGCGGAGATTCACGCGGTCTGTCACGGCCTTGAAGCAGGGCCTCTGAGAGGAATTTTATCAGGGGGTACAAAGTTTCTTTTGGGCCCCTTCTCAAAGGGGGACGGAGGAAACAGAACAGGGGGAGGGCAGCAACAGTTGGAAAAGTCTCCGGAGCCCTGGTCTACCGGGCTTCCTGATGTGGCGCCCAGGTCTACCCGCCTGGTAGACCTGGCCTCCTGATTGGCCCAGCCTTTGTCTTTCAATCTCCATAAGGCCATCTGAGATCTCAGGAAATTTCTGGAGCCCCTCCTTTGGTTCCAGGGGCCCCTTTTTGAACCCTAGGCCTAGGTACAATTTACCCCCTTCACCTCCCCCTCTCATGGGCCCTGCTTTGAAGGCATCCTAAGTCACAAATATCCCAGTTTCCCCCTTTACTTAGCCAGCAGAGGAGATTTTTGGAAGACTCACTAGCTGCTTCAGACCCATAAAAATACTAACCTTCGTGTCTTTTTTTAAACGTATTTATTGTGAATTTTGAAACGTTGAATGATTGTAACAGAAAAGGTGACGTGATTGGAGAGAAAAATGGCAAAGTACTGTCAGAGAATTGGAAGACTCTTCATTGACAATTATGTACAACAAAGCAGTTCAGAGGAGGAAGATGAAGCTCGGAAGGAAAAAGCCACGGAAGAGTGTCGCCATGGTTAGGAGGAGGAATACAAGTGAACAGGCTATTTTGCATCAAAAGAAAAATCTTGTGAACACAAAAGTTATCGTATACAGTAAAATGCGTATGAAACCATAGTCTCTTAAGGATAATATTCTATGCCTTCAGTGTGGGGAACCGGCCACTTCAACTGGGAGAGTTTTATTTTCTATCCAGCGCTTGCAGCAGGGAGTCCCTCATCTGTCAAATGAGAAGACACAGTTATGTTGGGAGAACAGTCATGTAAAAAGCCCAGCTGTGCTTGAGCATTAACTAGTTTTGCAATGCAGTGGTCTCTCTCAATGCCTAGGCACATCATTTTCCAATATCCATGGCTTAATGGCCTTTGGTTTTTTTAAGATCAGCTAGTTTGTTAATTACCAAGTAGGGCAGTAAAACATATCTGTTTTCTGTTATGGAAATGATCTTGAATGTTGTAGATCAGGGCTTCTCAACCTGTGGTACAAGTACCCCTAGGGGTACGCGGACCAACGGCAGGGGGTACGCCAGAGCCTGCCCCTTATCAGCATCAATCCGTAGTTATTAGAGTTCAAAACAATCATTCTGCCGGGAAAACTCCGTCGTAAAATAACTGATCTTCATTACCAATTTCCAATTTGAAGGAGTGTGTGGGTTTCAGTGGCAGTTAATTGCAGGGCTATCAAAGGGAATACAAGCAGCACAACTAGGAATTGGCATGTTAAGGGGAGTAGTTGAGGTTACTTTAAGCTAGGAAGAAGACTAAAGAATGCAGGACCTGTGCAATTTGTAAGTTTTGAGTGGAACTGTTGAATTTACGTATCAGTCAGTAGTTAATTACTTGTTAATTAGAACTTAAATGTAATCCCCCCTGTCTGTCTGACTCTTTCCCACACTCACACTCACACAGAGTTAAGTAAGACATTTTTTCACATTTAAAATTGTTTTAGTACTTTTTTATTTAACAATTAATTAGCTAATTAATTAATCCAATTAATTAGTAATTAATTAAGAGGGGGTACTTCAGAAAATTAGACTGTGATGGGGTACCCGGGCCTCCAATGGTTGAGAACCCCTGTTGTAGATAGACTTTGACAACAATACTGATAATTTTTGAACGTTCAAAGCACTTTGCATACATTGCATTCTTGCAATCCTTACACCAACCCTATAAAGTAGGTACATGTTATTGTCCTATTGCAAATGTGGGGCTGGAAGGGATATTATCTTTTTTTTTTAAGACAACCTAATTTAAAATGAAATACTTGGCTGTTAAGATGGAATGCATGACCCATTATTATGCATATCTAATGAAAGTTTTTCTTTATGTAACAGAAAAATAAAATATAGCTTTAGTTTCTGAGGTCAACCATTACAAAAATGACACAATGGCCATATATTGCATTTATTATTAAGGCAACAAATGATGTTTATACCATTTTAAAATGGAATTTTATAACTCTATCAACCAAACCTCTTGGGTATTCAGACTGCATTCAAATGTCATACCACCAAATCATGGTTTGTTTTTACTTTGAATCGACGTCAGCTCATAAACCATGGTCTGTAAGCAACTGCCAAGCCAGGATATCAAACCACAATTGGAAACAGATTTAGAAACTGTATGTGCTTACTATGGGCCGAACTAGGAGATATGCCTATTGTGTGACTGGGGACTGCATGTTCTTTTTTGTAATGTGAACAGCTGCTGTGCAGGGTCCTGATCCAGACCCCCACCCCACCTGCACAGCTGCAATTTGCCTAGGGAGGAAAACTTCCATTGGCACCAATCAAGCAGTAGGCACACCATCTAATCTGGCCCCATGTTTGAATAACATAAAGCACTTGCAGCATTTGCAGACTTTAGGTTGAAGGTACAATCTTTTATTACTGTACTAGTCTGCTGTCAGCAAGCTGCAGTAAGGGGCACGCTCTCTCTCTCTAAGCCTTCCTATTCCAGGGTTCCTTGTTCGGGAAGGTGATGGGGGCGGGGGGAGGAGGGTGGATCAGGCCCAGGAGGGCGGCAGGATCAGCGGTGGTGGTGCACGCCGAATCCCGACCCCAGGCCTGATCTGCCTTCCCGGGTCAATGTGGATCCGAATTGGTCCGGCGCAGGTCCGAATTGCTGGCGCAGGTCCGAATTAACCTTTAGCACCGGGACCCACTTTTTAAAATGACACTGTATTGGGACCCACCTAGCTTTACGAGACTTTTAAAAAAAGGTGATCTAGAAATAAATAAATAAATAAATATATTTACAGTATTTATTTATTTACAGGTAAAGAGCTCAGCTGCTTGCAGGGTAATTAGCAGCTACCTTGCAAACTGCAGGGGCTCAGCTCTTCGAAGGGCACTTAGTAGCTATCTGGTTTTTGAATAGCCTCAGGGCTTGAGGCAATTACTTATCTGTCCCGACCCACAGTTTGAGAAACACTGCTCCAGAAGAAGAGGAGACCTCCATAACCTCCTCCTGAGGAGACCTCCAGAAGCTGAAAATCCTCCGCGGGATGCAGTGGTAGCCACGTCAGCACTGCTGCTTCAGTGCATGGAAATTTAGATAGGATTGGGCTGTTAATTGCATTGAAACAAATGTGATATACCGGCGGTAACAATAATAATTAGAGGCTGAGACCCAAGGAAGAATGTGATTCAAATCGCACCTCTGCTATCCAGTCAGTGATGGCCTTCGGCAAACTCTCAATTAGCTTCAGTTTGCCTCCCACCACATCTTATGGGGATATAATAATACTGACTTACCATATAAGGTTGTTGTACAGATGATGAGCTAAAATGCACGTGTGAAGTGCATTGCCCACTGAAAGCAGTACTGTATATAAAAATGCTAACAGACAGAACAAAGGCACAACTGAGAATATAATGCACAGTATCTTGTACTTTGTGTCTGTCTCAAACTGACTTGTACAGCTCAATATAAAATTTGCATTGCTTCATCTCTTGACCCAATTAGCAGGGCTCATTCTTGCTGAACTTCCTGGATATAGTCTCACCTCTGGAGAGCTGTGTTTTGCAGCAACTTATGGTTTTCAACAAACAAGCTGCTGGACTGAACATGTGTTGTCTGTTGACCCTTGAATGCAGAATGAGGTAAGAGCAACCTGTTTGTTAATGCGGCTTTATACAGCTCCCTGGCAGGTGTCCTGTCACAGGCCTGCAGCAGGCCAAAGGAAGGCCAAAGTTTCTTAGGCCAAAGGAAGCGAGGCTGGGGGAAGTCTGAATGTTGGGTTCTGCTTAGGGGGACAGTGTACACAGTGGCGTCACTGCAGGGGGGGCGGAGCTCTAAGTTCCGCTGCGACCGGAGCCTCCGTTACACGGAGGAACGAAGTGGCCCCACCCCCTCGGCTTCGGAGCCTTTCAGGGAAGCGAAAGCAACGGGCACTGCACGTTACTTTCGCTTCCCTGAAAGGCTCCGAAGGCGAGGGGGCGGGGCCGCTTCGTTCCTCCGTGTAACGGAGGCTCCGGTCGCAGCGGAACTTAGAGCTCCGCCCCCCCTGCAGTGACACCACTGAGTGTACAGTTAACCCACTATACTCGACTACAACACAGACGTATATAAAGTAGTTGTATATGTTCAAAGGATCAATGAAGGAGCATGCAAGGTGATTTTCAATGTTGTTCTTACATCTTTGAGACTGCTGTTGTCCTCTGCCTCCCGAGTGCTCTTGGCAGAAAACGGCACCTCTTCCCTGAGCACCTGAGCACTACTGTTTTCGTTCCCCTCAAGTAGCCTTAGGAACCGCTTGAACATCTTCTCCGAGTGCAGATAATCTCCAAGCTGATTGACATTACCAGATAGCGACGAAAAGGGCAGCTCATTTCGTGTTTTATACATATAAGGAAAATCTTCTTCAGCACTCTTTTTCCCCATGAAATGCCCTGCAGGAGTAACCAGAATGCCATAACATTAGTCCCTAGGGCTGCAATCCTATCCTCGGCAAGGAATGCCTACATCAGATAGGACAGCAGCTAAGCAGTGACCTCATACTGGGCTCAAAATTAATTCTTCTGGAAAATCTCCACTTTCATTTAAAGAAAAATCAAGTTTCTAGTCCCTATGGCTATGAAGATATGCTTGGAAGTGTGCGGAATAATGCCTGCTAAAAGCCAAGGGGGTTAATTAATGTGTAGGTGGTCATGAGCAGTGTTCCCTGTAAGCTGCAAAGCCGCACAACTCCAAGCCAAGCTCTGCACAGCATGGAGCTCAGCAACCCGGATGTTCAGCAATGATGACTTTGTCAAGCATCCGGGGACAGTGCACCAGAAGGGGTCTGCACTCTGATGCAGACCCCTTAGAGCAGTGTTTCCCAAACTTTTTCGACCTGCGGCTCCCTTGACCATTGGCGACCATTGGCTGTGGCTCCCCATGACATTATGTTGATGCCTGCCAATTGGCATTGCACTGTTTTCCGAGGGGATTCCATGGTACTCCGTGACTCCCCTGGTTGGTATCCGTGGCTCCCCTGGGAGCCGCGCCTCCCACTTTGGGAACCACTGCCTTAGAGGGTATATAGGTCATGAGGCAGAGCTCCAGTATCTGACTATTGCTGCAAGCAGAAAAAAATAGACAAAAATAAAATTTGCATAATTTATACATGTCATAGAACCCATCTTTTCTCAAATGATAATTTGGGTCTCATATGGGGGGGGGTAGACAGTGCAGACTTTCATTCTTATCTTTATGTTCCTTTTTCTAACCAACTTTGCCAGGAAAGAAAACTCTTATTGGCACGCAGTCAAGTTTCTAGCCCTAATGTAACCCCCCCCCCAAAAAAAAAGAATAGAAAAGGGAAACACATGCTATTTCTGACTCAGTGATTGAGACGGTATTTCTATGGCCCACAGCTCATCATTTCTTCTTCCTGCAATACTTTCCCCCTTCTCTTCACAACCATCTTCCCTTCCTAAAGTACTCCAATTTTTCTTTTTTAAAAAACAACCAAATCCAAACTCACACCCTTCAAGAGTGGGCAATCAGGAAGCATGAATATTTCTGAAATCTCTTGAGGCCCTTTTTCATAGTGTCCAGCAACTCTCCATCACCCTGCTGCGATCTGAGATGAGAATAAACATGCCTGTCAGCATGAATGTATTTTGCAGCTTATGATGCTGCTGCCCTGTTTTCTCCCCCGCTTTTCTTATTTGTCGGGACACTTCTAACTCTTCAGAAGCTCCTGTGCAGGTTCAGCAAACTTAGAGCTGCTGGACAATCCTCCAGCAGTATTCTTTGTTCGAAACTCCACTATCCCCCAGCCATGTGCCGGATGTGGATTAGGTCCTTCTTCCTGTCTGGGATGGCTATTCTGCCTAGTGATACACCTGCCCTGCCAACTGGGCAGCAAACCTGTCTGTCCAGGTAAAAGAGGCGGGATGGAGAAGCCAGGTGGGTTCCACTCCTCCAATCAGGTAGTGAAACCTAGGTTTTTTAAGCTCGAGCACAGGGAGCTCAGGTTTGCTTTTCTGCCAGCCAGCTGTGAGAACCCTAATGATGGGACATAGCAGGCAGCCTACTTACTCTACAGTAAGTGCAAGGACTGAGGATTCCTAGGACAGATGTAAGTAGCTAGTGGTAGGGACTGTAATCCTAGCTAGAGCGTCAGGGAATTAATTTTTATTTTTCCTTTGTTTGCTTTGTTCACTACAAGCCAGCTTGCAAACTTCACTGGTTAGTGTCCCAACTTGGGGGTGGTTGTGGGCTTTGTTCTTGAGCTCCATCTGCTGGCTGTTACTGTATCCATTTGATCAAGCTCTGCTCTGTGTCCACGTAGTTGAGTCAGGAATCTTCCATCAGCCTGCTTGTACTTTTTCTACCCCCTCCCTTTTCCTCTTTGTTTAATTCCCTTTCTTTTGGACTTTTAATAAACTCGTTACATTTTGACTCTTTGCTTGCCTGGTTCATATTCATGGGTAATTCATTGGGTAGTCGTATCTCTTTGCCCTGCAGATGCTACCATGGTTTTGATTTGTAATAAGAATCTTTGGGGTTCAGTGCTCCCTTGGGAGGGGTTTCTCCCCCTCAAATGGCCTCCCTCTGTCTGGTCTCTGTAGCCTGGGATGGTGGCAGCAGAAACTACCATGGCTTTTTTCCTCCATTCAGCTGCTGGTCCAGTAACATGAAAGCAGGGAGCAAGAAGGGGTGCATGCATACTAATGACGAGGTACTGCTGCTCCCCTCAGTCGACCTCTCAGATCCCTCTTTTCCCTGACACAACTTTCTTGGTCATTTGATCAATTCACAGAGGTGTCAGGTTGCCATCTTGCTCCCAAATCCTAACTATATTTACATTTCAGTGGACCTTATAACTCTCAAAACTGAGGTGTCATCCTACATTCACCCTTGTACATCATGCTCACTATCCCAGGAGCATTATCAATTTTGTACTTGCTATCACTAAAGTGGCTTAGTATCCACTTAGTTCCCCCCTAACTATGCAATGTAAAAGTGTGTGTGTGGGGGGGGGGTCCTCTGTCAGCAGGACATGGTGGTTAAAAGGTGGTGGAAAATATGAAAAGAAGAGGAGCCTTGCTGGATCAGGTCATGTTCATGGGTAATTTAAATCTAGTCCAGCATCCTGTTTCTCATAGTGGCACAGAGTTGCATGAAGCTGAAGTTAATGGGCTAAGCAAGGACTTTGACTTCACTGAAAATAGATGTGCTCTTTAGTTTTGCCTAAAAAAATAATGCTGCGTACTCCTGCATTACTAAAAAAAAAAAAAAGACTGTTTTGGACTTCTTCTGTCAGTTGGTGAGCATCCTGTTGCTTACAGGCAAACCCACCCGAGGCGTTCTGAATGAGTGGGCAGACAGACATGCAATACGGAAACAGGATGGATCTCTACATTTCAAATATCCTTCCAAATAAAGAGACACTGATAAAGAGCCCATTCACACAACACACGCACACAAGCATCCTGGACTTTGGGACAAGTGCTTGCATGCAAAAATACAATGGGTGAACCAAGTGATCATAGATCAAATGTGCACAGGAAGATCTCCCCTGGTTGGTTTTCACCTAAAAACCTTTAGGTTTTTAACCTTAAGAGGCTGTTTCTAGCCTTAAAAAGCTGAAACTTTAAGCGGAGAAGCAATGGAGGGGAAATAGGATGCCTAGCCCATTTCTCAAAAGTTGTTTTGTTTAAAATCCCCCTAGACACTTTTTCCTACCATGGTGTTCCAGAAAAGAAGACACAGGTCTGAAACCTCATGATGGGAAAAGACAGCTCAGGGAAGGTTGAAACAAAATGACTGGGAGGTAAAGAGTTTTATGCATCCAATTCCCACAGCCAATTCTTCCCTCAAATCACAGCCCCTGTGAACTTCTTTTGGTTACAACCCCCCCCCCAAAAAAAAACCCTCAGCAGAATGTGAGGTGCATCTTCCATATGTAACATTTAGTTTGGCCCTATAAATGCAGGTGATGGTGCCTATCATGTCATCTTCAGCTCCCTGAAACACACTTGGCATCAGTGGGTGAGCATTATTGCCTCCTAAAATTGCAGCAGCTGTGGAAGAGCGTGGCTCTGGCTCCAAAACCTTTAAGTACACGATGAGTGTGTTAATCATGTGTGGTTGTTTTTGTTCAGTAAATTGCACCTGGATCAGGCCCCCGCGGATCATGACCATGGCCTAGGGGTCTTCTGAACCCTCTGCCATGCCATGGCTGTGAGCCACCCCAGGGTCTCACAGGCTTTGCTCTGGTGAAAAGCTCCTCTTGGCACCAGTGTAAATAGCACCAGGGTAAATAGCAGCTGCAGGTCAGTGGAATCTGGATCAGGGCCATAGGGGAAGAGAGTCAAAGCTCCCCCATGCCACAGAGCTGATCCGCAGGGTCCACTCCTTCACCTGCCATTTACGAAATGAAAAACAACCACACGGGCTTCAAGTAATTAAGCTAGTTTGAAACAGCTGCCAATTGCATTTATGGGCTAGTTCACACATGCAAAACAGCAGTCTCTCTCCTTCCTTCAGAGGTGAGGGACTGTCTGCATGAGGAAAAGTGCACTCAATCAGGCTGCACAGGGTTGTAGTGTAACCACAGAGGAGCCTGCATGCTGCCTCTGTAGGCAACTCGGTGCTCATAGTCTAGTGGTTCAGCCATGTGCACTCCTAACCTTTGGGAGCAATGACTCTGGGGTGGGGTAGGGAGACGCTGGAGGCTCATCACATGCGTAGATAGACCAGCATTGATAGAGCGACTTTGTGGCTCTGAACACAGGTGTTGCATTTCTAGCCATCGTGGCTAACAGCCGCACGCCTGGACGTATTCTCCGTGAATCCTATTCCGTCTCTCCTTGCGAGCCTCACTCTTCCAGCTCCACCACCCTCGAAGGTCTCCTGCTTCCTCCAATGACTCCATCCTGCTTCCTCCAAGATAGACACTGTATAAAGAGAGAGCTCCTCTCTCTCCTCAGGGGGTTTTGTGGCTCATCTAGTCCAACCCTCCCTCTGTACAACAGCATGTCCTACAGCTGCACAGCTGTCTAAAAGAGCATAAGAGGAGCCCTGACAGGCGAGACCAGCGGTCCCTCTAGCCCAGCATCCTGTTTCCCACAGTGGTCCAGCAGCTGCCAAAGGACCAGCAAGACAGGAAGGCAGCATCCCTCTTGTTGCCAGCATCTCTTCTTCACAAGTTCGACACAGTCAGACCTGTTCTTTGTAAAGGCAGCTAAGCTGGCACCACATTCTGAGATAGTGGAGTTCCAAAGAGTTCATGATGTGTGGTGTAAAGCAGCCCTTAAGCAGCAGCAGACAAAGAGCTCCATCATGTCCTGTATGTGCACTGCGCAGCTTGACCCGAATAGCAGAAGCAGAAAATAGTGAGAGGGCAGGGAAAGGGGGACAGCCGGGGAGTGACAGTCACTGGAGAAGGGGTTGGCTGGCTCATCCGGATCCGGGTGGATGGATGAATGCTTGCTTGCTTGGGAGGAAACGCATAGACCGGGGGTGGCCAACCTTTCAACATGAATGCTCCTATACTGGTTGTATAGGTGAGGGCATTTCAGCAGGGGCAGCTGCTTTAGCAGCACCATCAGCAATTGCAGCTGACAAAGATTCTGTCTTCTGCACAACTCTTACAAACGCAGAAGACTAAAGGTTCTGATGACCAAGGCTGCAATCATATACACACTTACCTGCGAGTCATTCAATGGAACTTACTTCTGAGTAGACATGCATCATAAGCTTCCGCTGCAACTGTGGCTAGCTGGGAACGCAGACTGAGCTTTTCAAAGTTTGGAGGGAGTCTGCTGCTATTATATCTGTCTTTTCTCAGTATTGTCTATTACCAGCCACGTTTACTTTTGTTGTATACAGTTCGGCTTTTATTGCGGTGCTATTGCTTAATTTCTTGCAAGCCACCTTGAGTGCCTCCCTTTCGGGACGGGAAAGGGGGACAACGACACGTTTTAAAACAACATGAATGCTAGAGCACGCTTCCTTCGCCCACAATCCCTGCCTGAAGTACCTGTGATGTATTAGTCCCTTGTTTTCTTTCTCTCTAACGTACCGTAGATTGGAAGCTCCTCGAAGCAGAGACTTTTTTCAACGTACGCGACTTTGTTAAGCACCACCACCACTTACACGAACAGCGCTTCAACAATAACACCAAACACCACCACCACTCGTCCGGTCACTCACCGACTGCCCACTGGCTGCTCCGGGGCCGGGGGTAGAACCTGGCCGCAGGTCCCTGGGTGGGAGCCGCGCTGCCGCAGCGTCCCTCCAGCAGCAGGGCAAAGGCGAAGAGCGCCAGGAGCGAGAAGAGCCCGCGGGGCGTCGTCCCCTGCAGCGGGAGCTCGGGGCGCGCCATGCCTTGCCTCGACGGGGCGGCTTCCTCGGGGCGGGCGAGCCTGGGCGCGGGGCGGCAGCGGCTGAAGTGGCGCCGGGAGCTGCTCCTGTCCTGCTGCCTCCTTGGCTGACCCGCATTTATACGCAGGCTGAGCGAGGTGGCAGCAAAGGTCAGGCACCTGGCGCCTCCCCTCGAGGGCGCTCCGGGAACTGGAGGGCTGAGCAGCGCGGCTCGCAGCCGCCCGCCCGGCTGGCTAGCCTAGGCGGACCAGCGCATCCAAGCAGCCGGCCCCCCTCCCTCCCCCCCGCCTACCTGCCCGTCCGTCCGTGTCTCCCACCCGCATCTCCCAGCCCCGCCTAAGCCTGTTTACTTGTTAGTAATTTTCGACCTTCCCAGTTCAATGGGACTTACTTTTTCGCGAAATGCAGGGTGAAGAGAGGGGATCAGATCAGAGCTTCCTGAGGGCTCGACAGGAGGGTCTTTCCCTTGCCCCCCCCCCCTCCGGGCTCCTGTGCCTTTCAATGGGTTAAACTTCGTACCGGGCGGCAGAGAGATACAAGGATGGAAGCTGCGTGGAGCAATTCTGCGTGTTCTCAAAAACATCTAGCACAAAACCAGAGCCCCAAAGCGGCGTGTGCGGGGGACACACCAATTCTAGGGACAGCTCCAGCTTCTGTCCTCAGCACTACGAAATCACACTGAAGAAGAGAGGGCATCTGAGCCTATGAAGAGTGCCCACCAGGATTCGCAGTCATGAGCATAGGAACATACCTGGAGCATGTGGGTCAGCCCAAATGTCCTAGCCCTGCACCCTGTTTTCCACAACTGGGTGCCTCCTCCTCTGGGTAGCTCAGACGTAGACCAAGATGAAGGCAGCAAGCTGGCAACCAGTTTGCCTTCCTGGAAAGAACAGAAAGAAGCTGCCCCCTATCAACACATTCCTAGACTCTGTGGAGACACTTGTTGTTTGGGGAATTCTAGCCAGGAAACAGGTTGTTTTTTTCCATTTAAGTGCAAGCTCAGTGTCTCCCAATATCACCCCCCTGGGTAGAGCACATGTCTTGTGTAGAGGAAACCACATATCCACCCCCTGGCGTCACCCCTCAAAGTGGAGATTGCAGGTGGCAGAACTAGGAGAGGCCTTGCCTGAGACCCTGAGAGCGAGGCTATATGGACCAATGGTCTGAATCGGTAAAAGGCAGTTTTGTATGTTCGTGGAATAATTTTGTTTAATCAAGCCTCTCTCCCTGATTCCAGTAGTTCTGCTCATGGTTAATTTCGGGCTGAATTTCAGGCTGAATTTTGCCAAGATTGTACCCTATGATTTTGATGTTTTTATTATAACCTATTATAGTTCTGGCACCTGAGTGTGAATTCAATTTCGCTGCGGCCCCGTCTTCTCCCTCTTCTCCCTTTGCTCATCAAACAAGCCCAGTTGCAAGCCCCTGATATTTTCTGATTAATACCCAAACCCACTGCTCAGCTGTATGCTATTCAGCCCTATCTCCCCCCAGTCATTGAGCGAGCCCATTCCACAGGAGTGATCAATGGGAATGAAACGTGGCTTCCCTTGTCTAAAGGAAACTCCGTC
This sequence comes from Plestiodon gilberti rubricaudatus, assembly GCA_026170595.1. NCBI lineage: Eukaryota > Metazoa > Chordata > Lepidosauria > Squamata > Scincidae > Plestiodon > Plestiodon gilberti. Next base: position 15,460,101 of record JANXHW010000002.1, on the reverse strand, counting down.
TCCCGGCCCCCTCCCCACTTCAGGACCCTCCCCATCCATAAACGTTTTCATAAATTGTTTCCCCCTGTGGTTGGTGAGACTTGATAAGACCTTCGATTCCCACCCCCTAATGTCCCTTATCAAAGCCGGGGGAAGGGGCTCTTTATTTGTGGAGTTCCTGGTGCTGATAATTCGCTCGCGCCTCTGATTGATGAAGCTCTGCTGCGCTCTTGGTTATTGTATCCTGTGTGCATTGTTACCACTGCAGCCTGTGACAGATACTGGGGACCACCCCATGTCTGTTAATGTCTGGAATGATCCGGTTTTCGTTCTGTGCTTCCCACCCCTCCATCATTCACATGCTTCCTACTGCACACACCTACAGTACCACTTGCTGCAGGGGATTCTGCCAGTATCTTTGCTTCACGTTGCTTTCCTTATTGCATTCATCCCAGCAGCTTCTGATGATTTGTGCCATGAGTTGTGATGAAAATCCCTGGTTTTCCCGTAACACCGACGAGGCTCATGAAGGGGCTGCTGAAATCGCCATGTTTACCTGATAGTTGTTGATTATTGCTTGATCTTCTTCCTTTTCCCTAAGCTGACCGGTACTGGTATTATTGCACAGCAGTGTTTTTTAAAACACATGTAACAACATGGACACATGGGGAAGAACAGCCACGTGTAGGGGCCCCAGTGTGTAATGGCAAAGGGCACGACTGTATAATTTGGCAGTGAAAGGAAAATGAAGATCAGGATGAGGAAGGCGCACACAGGTGTATTATAGTGCTCCAAAACCAGAAAGGGGGTTCAAAGTGGGCTTAACTGAATCACGCGCACTTAATCTAGACAGGCAGTGGAAACCCATGAGGCATCTGGTGGGGCCACTGTGTGATACAGGAAGCTGGACTAGATGGGCTTTTGGCCTGATCCAGCAGGGCTCTTCTGATGTTCTGATGTTCTTAACCCTACAGCTAACACTCAGGAGCAATTGAGCTCTGGAAAAAGCAGTTAGATGGAGAAGAGACAAAGAGAGGGCAGGAGAGAAGAAGGGGCAGGGGGGCAAAGAGGGGGGAAAACGAAGGGGGAGAAGGGATGTAGGGAGATTAGATGGGCTTCCCAGAGGAACCTGGGAGAGGGAAGGGTTTTGAAGTGCAATGGGGGGAGCTTGCTATGGGGGAGCTCGTCTCTCCCACCAAATAAACACTCTTGACCGTTGCTCCAAGCAGCCTCTGAGGGAGACCACCATGGAATCTCCAACCAAAAATCCCAATTTCAGAGGACCTGAGGGAGAAGTCAAGGGGGGAGGCCTGAGGCTGAAAATGTACAAAAATCAGAAAAAGCTTTCACTTGTTCACAACCACACAGCACTCACAAACAAGAGAAGGACGTGTGCAGTCAACGTGACTTCACATGAGGCAAAGAAAGACAAGGAAAATAGTGGGGATTTGAGGAGACTGCGCTGCAGACCCAGATGGCCTATCCTGTTTCGGCGAGGCTTGAGAGTGTTGAGGTGCACAAGTTGCGCTTCTGAATGGCCCAGCAAGCCAGAGGGCCGTGACGCAAGCCCTTAACATGCACAGAGGCAGGAGCCTTGCGGAGAGCAGGGCAAGGGAGCCGAGCTGCCCTAGGAAGACAAAGCACTTGGAGAGGGAGAGAGGGAGAGGGAGAGAAGCAGCCCACACTGCCCCTTTAACAAGCAAGTCTAAAAAAAAGGCCTCAGGCCGAGAAGGGGCATGTGATTGAACTGGGGAAACTGTTTCAGGTTCAGAGAGGCCTCTCTGTGTACTTGGGTCGGTATGATCTCCTCATGGCCTGAATATCCATATGGACTAGCTACTAGAGACAATCGCCAGGTACGTGGTACTTGTAATTTTACAACGGACGTTTTTTTGCCCTGCCCTTTTCATTAATTTCATTTGGAAACCTCGCAGCTGCCAGCATCCGGCTTCAGGCCAGCTGATGAAATTGATGCCCCAGAAAGGCAAGGGGTTTTTTTTTGCCTGGATTTGCATTTAGCCAAACCGAGCTTCCAGCCTACTGCACTGATGCACTTCAGTACAGACCGCAACTCATTTTCATGCTCCTCAGGAGCCTCCCCAAACGCAACCATTTCATCTGAATAACACTGGACGCCACACTGGTTCTTCAGGATTAAGGTATCCTCGGTTGAAAAGTTCCTGGTGTTGATGCAAGTCCACATGGGACGCGTTTAAAACAAAAGAGTCCATCATGTGTAATAAAAGCGCTGTGGTCTCTTTTGTCTTTATGCCACGTAATCTGGTGATAGATGCACTCTGCAAATCAAGGTAGAAAACACATTTGCTCCACAGAGTTTGTTCAGCAAAGACTCCTGTGTGTGGATGGCTATCAGTCGCAATGGCTTCACTTGGTCGGACATTCAACAACGATGTCATCACATCATCGCCAAACTTCCGGGTTGCCGAGCTCCTGAAAGTGGCTGCATGGAGCTTGGCTTGGGAGGAAAAGCCTCCTACCCAAGTTGCCACAAGCCGGGCAGGGCAGAGCAGTGAGGCACAGGGACTCTGCAAGCCTGGGCGGGTGGCTCTGCCATGTCCTGTCCTGTGCACAGCAAATTGGGCAGGAGGCTTCGCTTCCCAAGCCAAGCTTTGCAATTGCACAGGCTGGATGACTTTGGGTGGCAGGCCGGGTCCTGACGTATAAAATTATGCATGGGATGGAGAGAGTGGATAGAGGGAAATTCTTCTCCCTCTCGCACAACACCAGAACCAGGGGACATGCACTAAAATTGAGTGGAGGGAGAGTTAGAACAGACAAAAGAAAATATTTCTTTACCCAGCGTGTAATTCATCTGTGGAACTCCTTGCCACAGGATGTGGTGATGGCACCTGGCCTAGATGCCTTTAAAAGGGGTTTGGACAGATTCATGGAGGAAAAGACCATCACAGGTTACAAGCCATAAGCAACCTCCTGGTTTTAGAAGTAGGTTTTCTCTGTGCAGGTGCAAGGGAGTGACAACAGGAAACAGGTTATCTGGTGGGGCCACTGTGTGATACAGGAAGCTGGACTAGTTGGGCTTTTGGCCTGATCCAGCAGGGCTCTACTTATGTTCTTATGTCCGTTGCCGACCGTCATAAAGCCACACAAAGATGAATGCCTCCAGCCATCTCCTGTACCGCCACTATAGGTAAAATCCATTCCCATGAGTCCGTCTCTTCAAGAATATCTCCCAGTACTAGTTTATGAAGCTCTTCTAAGATAGCAGCTCTGACTGAGAATGGAAAGTGCTGCAACTTCTGCCACAGACAAGGTAACTGACAGTTGCAGTGCAGTAGTATTCTGGATGTGGTCAGTGCTGTCTGGTTGTGTCCTTGCATAAGACTCAATGCCGCAAATAAATCCCTGCCAAGTCTAGGATAGAAGAAAGGCGGGATATAAACCATGATGGACAATGTAGAACTCTGCAGGGACACAACATGCACCAAAAGCCACCAGTCCAGTCCAGGCAGCCACACACTGGAATTTTTTTGTCTCAAGAGCACACAAGGTGTCATTTTGGTTTAGGAAGTGGCACATTTCTGAACTAACACAAGTAGATTGAACTGGGTCGTACAGAGACTGCTGAGCCAGTGGCCCAACTTTCGTTCAATAGCCTGACACTTCCCTGGGGCTGTGGAAGAAACTGTACAGTGCGCATCATTTCTTTGGCAATTTGCGTGGAACTCGCAGCCCAATCCTACCTAACTCCCTGCGCGGAGATACAGCGGCGCCAATGTGGCATCTGCTGAATCCCGTGGGGGAGATTTGGCCTCGTGGAAGAGTTTTGGCCCTGTGGAAGAGAAAGTCTCTCCTGTACATATCTTCTGCTCCACCCCCTCTTCCTTTTCCAGTCCAGGGAGGACGAAGAGGAGGAGGAGGAACAACGGAGCTAACTGGGCAGGTCGAGGTGGGCACCTTCCACCAATCTGCTGCCTGAGGCAGCTGCCTCAGTTGGCCTCCTGGATGGGCCAGGCGGCCCTTGTCCTACTACATCTCCTAGCAAGCAGTACTTCAACACTGTTGCTTACAGGAACTACTATGCTGAAGAATACAACAACACATTCATAATGGATTTCCAAATTTAATTGCGATCTCAGAGAATGACCGAAACATTAATCGTGGGCCTGACAATTTCTGCTAAAAAAAAAAAAATCTGCTTTGGGTCCCTCCTACTGGGGGAAAAAGGTGGGCTATAAATTCAATAAATAATAATAATAATAATAATAATAATAAAGCCCAGCTTTGTGCAACAATGACTAGCGGGACTGTGTCTCTGAGCTCCTATGCTGTAGACAGTAAAAGCCTTGCTCTGGGATGCTTGGCAAACCAAGCAATAAGGCAGACAGCACCTGCACCTCTTTCCTTCGTCGAATGCGTTGCCAAAACAAAACAGGCATGGATCCAGATGATCATCTACACGCATCTTGGCTCACTTCCCCATCTTTATTTACATGGGAAGCTTTTCACGGTTCCAGACAACTGTAAAAAGCTCTCTCTTTGGTTGATTATATTGTCTTCTGCATAGGAGATGTGCCTGTGTTATATGCTGCCCTTGGAAAAGATGCCCCTGGAAAAAATAATTGGTGATGTGTTGAAATTCAGAAGAGAAAAGGAGTGCAGGGAGGGAATCACAATCCCATGGAAGTGTGCCAGTGTGGGGCACTCCCCCTTCCATATGTTTGGTACATGTGTGGATGGCTTATCTGAACACCTCTTTAGTCTCCAAGACATTTTGCCAGGCTCATCACTAGCTTAATGACGTCACTTCCGGCCCTAGGTGTTAGGTGGATGGCTTGAGTGGCACGCCCGAGATACAAAAGCCTAAAGGTGGCACATGCGATAAAAAGGTTGGCCAGCAGTGCTCTAGGTAGAGTTTCTTCAGTATTGGCTCACAGTTTGTGACCCAGATTCTTTTGATTAACAATACCAGTGGTTGGCATCAAATTGGTTGGCATCAAGACCGTACCGTGCGAGTTTTTATTTAGGGATCTGTGAAGTGTGTCGCACAGAATATGAAATAGTACTGTGAGAGAAATTAAGAGCAAACCAAAATGGTGTTACTACTGACTCCCAAGATGGAGTTAGTATGTGACACTGACACGTGAAACTAACACATAGTTTCTCAGCATAACCAAAAATAACTTTCTTAGGCTAACTGCTTCTGGCAGTAACTGCAAGAAGAACAGTGCCTTAGCCAGGGACCATATCCTCTGACACACAGAGCGCATTGTCCCTTGTCCTGTACACCCTGTAGGACCCCAGGGTAAACAATAGCTACTTGTTTACATAAACATTTTATCAGGAAGACACGTATGTTATTATTGCCAGCACCGGTACAGTTACATAACTGTTTATCAAGAACAACATCATGTTGTTACGTGTATGAAGGTATATAAACCTGAGTCTTACCTTTTATCGGGGTGCGAGCTTACCTTGCACCCCTTATACACAACTTGACGTCCTTGCGTGTAAGGAGTAAGAATAAAGACTCCGTGTTTTCAGTCACTGTGTCGTTTCCTGTTATTGACCACAACCTAATCCAAGAACGTATTTAGGAGATTTTAACACCTAAGAAAATTCATCTCCAACAGTACCATATGGAAAAGTGAGCATTGATATTTGGAGATTCCTGGGGCTGCTTGGGAAGAAAGAGCTGCTCAAGGACTTGTAAGAGTACTACTGGTGATGTTATGCCACTTCTGACTCGGCAGGGGCCATTTCGGCAGCATAAGCCAGGATGGTGTAGTGGTTTGGGAGTCGGACTTAGACCTGGAAGATCCAGGTTCAAATCCCCGCTCAGCCACGGAGCTTCCTGGGTGACCTTGGGCCAGTCACTATCTCTCAGCCTCACCTACCTCACAGGGTTGTTGTGAGGACAAAAAGGAGGGGAGGAAATATGTACACCACTCTGAGCTCCTTGGAGGAAGGGCGGTATAAAAATGTGAAAAAAAATAAAAAAAAGTCCCTTACGGCAGTGCGAAATCTGGGCCACCGTCGCACACTTCCATAAATGGCAAGAGGCGCGGCATACGCAGCAACAGCTTCTGGAAGGTGCGCTGGTGCAGCTAAGTTGCCAGCGGGGGCGTGTTGAGGGGAGATTCAGGGTGAAGAGGGAACGGAATGCAGCGGCAACAGCGTGCGCCAGGATACTATTCCCTCTTTTTGAACGTGCCCTGCCCCTTTTGTCTCCTCAGACTTACACCAGCTATATAGTTAGCATGAGTACAGGGAGACTCTTCTTAGGCCACCAGGAGACCTACACATAGGTAAGTAGAAAATATTTTTATTTACCACCTGCAAGCCTCCTGATCAGCCCTCCCCCCCCCCCCACTGGATGTAGCATGTGCTCTGCCAGCATGGCTGCATCAGCGCCAATGGTTGGGGGATAGGATCCGGCAGTTAGATGGCTCTCAAAGGGGATTAGACAAATACATAGAGAAGTCTTACCAACTGCTGCAAGTCAGGATGGATTACAGGGAATCTCCAAGTATGCCAGAAAGAATAGCAGTCCTTGGTGGTGAACAGCTGCAAGTCTGCAAGCCATGGCTTTCGTGCCTTGTTTATGAACTTCCAGAAGCATCTGGCTGACCCAGCAAGGCTCTTGTGAGATGTGGGCAGGTTGGAAAGCAATGTGATGTAGTAGAATGCAGGAGCCCTGCTGGATCAGACCAAAGGCCAATGGAGTCCAGCATCCTGCTTAACACAGAGGCCAACTCAGTGCCCCCAGGGGTACAAGGAGGACATGAAGACAAGATCCTCTTTCAACAACTGGCATTCAGAGGTTACTGTCTGCCAGCCTGAAGGGAGCAAATAGCCATCAAGCAGTAGCCTTTGACAGACTTGTCCTCTATCACGCTAGTCTATACTGAGCATATAAATGATATCAGCACATAGGGAAAGTATCACTTATCACACTGAAAATGCAAAAAGGAAAAAAAATCCTGCTTGGCTTGCATCATAAAGCTTGCAGGACATCATGGAACATTGGAAGTTATTGCACAGAGGGAGATGACAGTCTCTTTCAGCACAAGATTTAATCAGAATAACTGACAATAAATATAAAACCATAAGTACCGTCAGGGGTGAGTCAGATGTATACACTGTCTTATCTGCTCTGTGGGCTTCTAGTTTCCCTTACGATTATACTCTAATTCATCTGAATAGACACAATATTTAGCCAGTTGTTTTTAAACTCAGGACAGAAAGTTTGCCCATAAAACAACCCTCTTCTAGTCAGTACAAAAGACACTCTTGGTCAGGCTACAGTGGATACCTGCTGCTCAGAGGACAGTATTTTTTTCTGCCTCAACCAATCATCCACTCCCATTTTGTCATTTTGTATAAAGGGAAGCTAGAAAGATGAACCGCTTTGTAAGGTTTGCTTTCTCCATAGAGCAGCAGCCACATGTACGGCTGTCAGTCATTAACATTTGGGAAAGTCTCTAGGGACCGTCAGGTACAGAGAACTGGCACAAGGTTACAAGACTACCATCATAAGCGATCAGCAGTAAACGCTCCAGAAACCTATTTGAAGGACTGTGTTCTCAGTATACTGTAGAGCCAAGGGCAGTACTCAATTTCTGGGGGGAAAAAGAGCATGCTGAGGTCAGAGTCCTTCTCTCTCTTTTAGGAACTCTGCTCTTTAATCATAAATCTGTAGGGACAGGTTGCTGTTGCTCAGTGGCTAAGGAAAGACACTGTGTTCATGTGTCTAGGCAGTCTAATCATTGCAAAAAAATGCTTCTCTGATGGTAACACAGTTTGGAAATGACTGGGCTGTACTATAGTTTATGGCCCCCTATTTGCATTGCCAAAACAGGTGAGAATTGTGATTTAGAATTCATAACTAGCTTTACAATGGGTTCTGAAATGGCTATCACTCATGATTTGAAGAAAGGTCAAAGCACCTCTGAGGTTCTTGCTGTTATGACTATGCTTATAATGTGTACATGAACGCAAGGAAAAATACTATTTGAGAGTAGAAGCATGGAAGGTGATGTCTTTGGACAAATTCCAAAACAATGTGCCTCCATCTACTTTGCTTTCCTTCTTACAGTTATCAACTAAAACGTCCTATCCCCAACAATCCTAGACGAGAGGGGCTCAGGTATCCCCGCCCTCTCCCAGCCTGGTTCAGCCAATGGACCCCCTCCCTCGTCACCTGGCCTGCCATCCACCGGTGGGTTCCGGGTCCAGAGAGCGGCGGGTAAAGGTTACCAGCCTCTGCACCAACAGCCCTTACTCCAGAGTTGTCACAAACGTGCTTTACAGCACGTTTGTGACAGCCTAGGGCAGTGGAGCATGTGCTCCACCGCTCTAGGAGTTACACAGGATTGGGCTGCCCGGGAAGGAACTGTAACATGTAAAATAAAAACACGCTCTAGTTAAGGGAAATAAATTATATATATAAAAAATAAATAAAATGTAGCCTTCCAATATAAAAAGGTTCCTCACCCCTGGTCTGCACCCTTTCAAACATCAAACACTGCAACTTGTGGAAAACAAAACTTCACTTTTTTCCCCATTATCAGGAAAGGATGAAAAAGCTGATGCACATATGCTTCAACAATGTATGTTTTCAACAACACCGTTAGACAGAAGAAGCGGAAGTTTGCTTGCCTGCATCCTAGGGAGAGGTAAGGTACCAATGCAGAAACAACCTCAAAGGTGCACTACAAATGTATTTACTGGGCTGAAAAGGGTGTCCTCCATACCCAGAAAGGAAAGACAAACTATTTCCGATTCAAAACTAGCCATAAGGCAGCACACTGACACACACATCCATGAGGACAATCCAGGCTGGCAACGCATCTTTCTTCAATGTAGCATAGATGTTTTCATGACCAGACATAATGACGAAAAGGTAGAGTTTTTATAGGTTAAAAAGTCATGTAAAAAATCTTTTTAAATATTAAACAAATATGAGGAATTCCAATGTGTTAAAATACACATAAAATCATCAAAAAAACCACACATATCATAAAATATTTTATGATGTGTGGTTTTTTTTGATGATTTTATGTGTATTTTAACACATTGGAATTCCTCATATTTGTTTAATATTTAAAAAGATTTTTACATGACTTTTTAACCTATAAAAACTCTACCTTTTCATCACATCTTTCTTCCCACCCCTATTCTTTCTCCTTAGCACCACATCCCTGTCAGCAGTCTTCCTATGCGCAAAGGGCTACACATGCATAATGATGCATGTGGGAAACAGAATGAATGGGAACCCCAGAGTAGGTAAATGTGTTTGTTTTTGAACGATCATCAGTTCTTAACAACTGAGCACAAAAATGATTCCACAAGCAGGGGAAAGAAAACAGCAAGTCATTAAAACAAGACATCACTCTTTTAATGATATTATTGCATAGCATGATAAAAAGACAAAGAAAGAGATATTTCTGGGCACCACATTTATTAACTAAAATAGTTTAAGACCCAATGTAACTTTTTCAGTGAACACATTTCATAGGTCCTCTCAGCATGATTTAACAAATGTTGATAGCTTTTTTTTTTAAAGGCAGAGAGAGATGAATAGAACTGACACATTTATGACAGTGGATTATGCAAAAAGACAAAAGTATTGCTGAAGAAAACCAAGACAAGACAGAACCAGGATTATTCACATTGTTAAAAGTGATTTCTCTAAGGCCACAATGGGATTGTGAAAAGCCAAGAATGGGGCCCTGGGGAAGGTCAAGATGGCGCACGACGTTCTCAGCAGCACTACAAATTGATATTTGCCAGGAATGTGTGGAGCCACAGCAGTTCATGTTTGCAGCTTAGCTGTACCTAAAGTTTCGGAGCGCTGGTCTCTTTCTCCCACCCTAGGACAGCTCCTTGTATTATATTTTTGCAAATACGACGACTTCTGCAATACTATCTTGGAGCAACAATACAATACAATGGCCTCAGGGTCATTTCCCACATTATGGTTTTCATTTCACAGGATTCCCCTATCCCCACCTAAATGTCACTCTCAGGAGTTGTGGTGAAAATGACTGATTTTTCACCTGTTCTGGCAGCACCTCAGAGGCTCAATGGGACTGCCGAGTCATCCGAAGACCAGTAGCTACGGCACCAGCTCTATTGCATGGTTTATGAGCTGCTGCTGCTGCTGCTTCCCCAACTGAGTGGTGAACAAAGGTCCTGGCTTTCAGGTAGCTCACTGGACTATGAAATCCATCTGATTTCCAGGACCAGGACATTCAAGTGGCTCAGATGACCCCAGTATCCAAAGCCACAGGTCGAGCAGGGTTAATGTTCACAAGCTATAAAGGCAGAGTCATGCAACTTGCCCTTTGCCTATCTGTCCCAGTCTAACATCCAAAGGGGCCAATGCTTCCTGTGGGGCATGCCCGCTCAGCTGGCTGCATGTGTTGGGGCCAGGGCCCTGGAGCAGCACGGGTTAGTAGGGGCGGGTTAGTTGTATCAGGGTTTGTTTTATTTTTCCTTTAGCATCCTTGCCCATCTTGGCTGCCCCCTCCTTTTGTGGAGTTATCTGTGCTTTGTGTGTTAACCTTGCCATTTTCACATCCATTCTTTTGATATCATTTCCAGCCCTTAATAAGTCTCTTGTATTTCTACACGCTGCCTAGCCTCACTTCACTCTCTCAGACTGTTACATTTCATGACCGGTTGAGTTCAGGTGGACTCCCCAGATTTTGGGAGAAAAGTTTACCCAAGGTAGCTTTCTAGCTTTGGATGGTGGCAACAAAATCTATCTTTACCTAGTTCATAGGGTGAAGGAGAGAGCAGGGTGCCAATCGCTAAGTGGTAGGCACTGCATATGGCTAGCACTCCATCTACTTTACAGGGGGCGAAACAGTCTGGCAAAAATCACCCTGACCACTTGACAGGGTAAGATAGATAACCAAACTGCTTAGCAATGAGGAAGCTCACCCAAGCCAGGCTGGTCAACTTGTATGGGCCTCGTCTATATCTGCAATAGTATAATACAAGGAGCCAGCTGCAAACAATACTACTATAGGCCAAGATCTCCGAACGACTTTGCTCAAGCAACCCTGATTCAGTAATACCACTGTTGCAAACCTTGTAAATCCATTACTCCCCCTCCAATCTTTGTTCAGAAACATGGCAGTAGGATGGCAGGGTAAATGACATGTGGTTTGACAAAGACACCCACCGAGTGCTTGAACCTCTTGGCAAAGGGCAGGAATTAAGTGAACGGGTTCCTTTGGTTATCTCTAACAAAGGATCCTTTTGTTTTTACTCAAGGTTCAAGGCTGTGAAGCCATTGTCTAAAATACTCACAAAAAATTATGCCCATGCACTGCAGAACTGACTGGAGATTCCAGTTTCAGGAACTTGTCCTCAACCACCTCCCATGAAACTTGCATGAGCATTCTCTCCCTCCCCCTCCCAGTAATATTTTGCCATTGGTCTTGAGTAGCAACAAAATACTTTGCTGTAACCCATAAGATGCTGCAGTCATAAGAACACTTATGAGCATATCCCAAAGATTTACTCACAAGGTTTTCAGGATTGTGGCATGAAAAAGACAAATTCATTTGGACAATACAATATTGTTTTGCATGCCATGTAGTATTATATACAGACACAGGGACGTTTCAAATATATTAGTATCTCTTTGTATATCTGTGCTCAAGAGTCGTAAAAGGCAATTCCACATTCTTTTATGATTCTCGTTTCAGAAGCACATATGCACCCATTACAGCCAGGAGAGCATACTGTGGGAAAAAAAAGAAAGCAATGATTACCACTAAATATATGTATTAGATTCCATACTGGACTTCAAAAATTGGATACTCTTTCAAAATACAGCTTTAAGTCAGAGGCGTCGCGACGACGCGCGACACCCCTGAGCGGGGGCGCGCGTCGCCCTTAAGGGGGAGGCTCCGCCCCCGGCGCGTGACGTCACGCGCAGGAGCGGAGCGCCCTCCCCGCTCCGTTTTCGGCTCATTTTGGAGCCAAACGGAGGCGAGGGAGGGCGGGCGGGCCCACCTGCAGCGCAAAATTGTAAGTAAGGGGCATCGCGCGTCACCCCTATACGCGCGACGCCCCCCGGCGGCCCGCCCCCCCCGCTTCCCCCCGTCGACGCCAGTGCTTTAAGTGATTTGTTTACTAAAGCAAAACACTATCAAAATTGCCTGCGAGGATGGCTCCAGCAAACACAATGATCCCCGCTAGCCACAAGGGTGGCCATGGTCCTTTCAATGGAGGAATTCACACTATGCACATTGGTCTCTGGATTGTATATATACATCTATTTTCATATGATTAGAGATCCAATATTTGACTCGTTTCAAATAGCTATTAAAATTGAAATCTCAGAGCATTGCAGAACATGTACTGTAGCAGTAGGATTAATTACATATGGAAATTGTACCTACAGGTGGTCCCCTAAGAAGGGGGGCATTTTAATGCTGCCAAGAGCAACCTTATTTGGTATTAAAAAAATTGTTGAGCAAAACAAAGAACAAAGCCTACTTGAAAATATGATACATGGCTAGTTTTCCCTGTAGCACTTCACCACATAAAACTCAACACAGCGGTTCGGGGAAGCATTTACTCAGCAACGTGGCTGCAACAGAATTCAGCGACCAGCGCTGAATTCAGGCATGGGAAACTTCTAGCCCACAGAATAACTGCAGTGGTTTTCAAGCTTCCTACCCTCCAGGCACCTTTTCCACTTTGGTTTGTCTGCAGATGGTTCTTGGGCAAATTCTATGGTGCAGTTTTGATCCATGCAGACTGCCAGCCAGGCTGGGTGGGTCTACCTGTTGCTCCTTGTGAACCAAGAGCATATCCTAGCACAGGGTTTTTCAACCTTTTCCAAGTACTGTCTTTGTGAGCTTCATCGCTGCCACTAGAGACAACAGCTGTGCCCATGGGTGGGTGGTTTGCCCCAGCTAGGACTCCTCCTCCAAACCTGGCCACATCTGGATTGTGCCAAGCAAGGTAAAGACCCTTATCAGGTCTAGGATAGCCTGCCTATGTAAACCGCCTTGAATAAATCTGATCAGATTGTGCCAAGCAAGACTGTGCCAGGCACAGCCACATCTGGATTATGCCAAGCAGGGCACTGTCAAGTGGCCCCACTGCCAAGGTCACCAAATACCACCTGCCACACTACGAAGTACCACTGGTAGAGAAGCACTGCCCTAGAATGTGGCCAACGTTTCAAGGTCAATAAGGGTGGACAAATGTTCTTTTGGGCAATTCATCCTCCCTTACTGATCCTCTCATTAAGAATCCAGGTCTCCCCAAGAACAGTCCTAAGAACCTCTAAAATAGTTATAATTCAAGAACTGATGCTCTTCCTAAAAGTAAAATGTCTCAACCTCATGGAAATTCACAAACAAATATTAAAGACACAGGGATCCAATACAGGTCTATTAAAAGTGCAGTTCAGTTTTCGGTCTTCGGTCTAATGTAGTAGAACATCCCATTTGTATAACACTGAAGTAGCGAGTACACGGCAGGAGGGCTCAGAACTTGTCTAAGAATGTTTAGAATTTAATCATTTGATTTTGTCTGTAAACCGCTTTGTGAACTTTTTGTTGAAAAGCAGTATATAAATATCATTGTAGCACTTCCAGACCATGCAAAGTGCTTGACATGATGTGTGAAACTGCGGTAAACTGTGAAGCTTGGAAGTGCAGAGCACAAGCCATAAGGAGGGCTGCACTCAGAAGGGAAACATCTCGAGCTCGAATAGATGAACAGAACAATATTGAACTATATATGAACAGAACAATATTGTAAAGACCCTTATTGGGTCTAGGATAGCCTGCCTATGTAAACCGCCTTGAATAAATCTGATGAGAAATCTGATGATGAGAAAGGCGGTATATAAATACAGAAAATAAAAAAATAAGACATTTTGCCTAAATGCATATGAAGCCCTTCAAAATTCTGGTTTGCCTTTTCAATCATTGGTTATTCCGACAGCCAATGTTTTGTCCAAGGCTACAGACTGCCATGAGGGACTTTTTGAACCTTTCAACTTTTTTTATTATTATTTTAAGCAAAGTAACTTTTTATGACGGTGGTAAAAATGCTCTAACATGATCCTTGATGCTGAATTCCACTCTCCCCTCAGCTCAGTTTAGTTTAGAAATATGAATGTGCATAAAACTACAACTCCTCTGAATACATTTTGATCAATTTACTTGCTAAGGTTTGCATGCTAAGTGCAATCCACTTGGAACTTGTCCCACACAAGCTCCACTGAAATAAATGGGAGCTACACAAGCATGTTTGTGTTTTTGCATAAGTCCCATCTCAAGGTTTCTAACACGGGAGAAGCGGACAATGGATTGCACCCATCACGTACAGGTCGTTTAATATCCGAAACATGAAATGTGCCACAGGGGAAATTACAGAAGCAGCAAAAAGCAAGCAAAGAAACTAATCTACTAGGGTAAGGGTCTCTCTCTTTGTGTAAGCAATGTTTTCTTAATGCAAATTAAAAGCCATCCCGCAGGTCACAAATTGCTTCTTTGCTGAAAACGTTATTGGCCCCAGAACTAAATTCTTTACTAACCTTGAATTTGGGATAGTCGTTCATGATTATGGTAACCATTCCAACATACGGCAAAAACCTGATGACAGAAATTAAAAAACAGAACGGCATAATGAGTGCCTGAGCTCAAAATGTTAAATTAGGTGCAGGTAATAGGCCAGCGGGTGGCGCAGTGGGTTAAACCGCTGAACCATGAGCTGTCGATCGAAAGGTCGGCAGTTCGAATCCGCGACGGGGTGAGCTCTCGTGGCTTGGCCAGCTCCTGCCAACCTAGCACTTCCAAAGCACGTTAATGCGAGTAGATAAATAGGTACCGCTTGCGGGAAGGTAAACAGCGCTCCGTGTTCCAGCTGCATGCTACGCGCTGCGGCAAGGAGAGTCATGCCGGCCACATGACCATGGAGGTGTCTTCGGACAACGCTGGCTCTTTGGCTTTGAAATGGGGATGAGCACCACACCCTAGAGTCCGACACGACTGGACTTAATTGTCAGGGGTCACCTTTACCTAATATGGCCAATGGGAAACTCCCGAAGCAGCTTTGTGTGGCCCGAGTAATTCTGGTTAAACACCAGCTTTTGTTTGGAAAAAAAAAATTCTTATTCTTATGTCTAGAAGACATAAATAACAAATAAATAAGTCAGATTACGCTGTCAGAAACAATAACTTAATAAAAAATGGTCATGAATTAGTATGACTTAACAACAGCAGCAGCAGCAAGTCAAGCTGCTCTCTACTGCAGCCTCTCTCCTGGAACACCAGGGCCAACCTTCAGCTCCAAGCACTAAATATGGTCAATTGTTCAGCAGCCCACGCCTCCTACCGAGTGTGTGAATTTGAGCAAAACAAACACACACGAGAGTTATAGTGATGCAGCAACGACATAACGCATGATGCAATCCAACGGAGAGCAAACAATTCTTTCCCATAGTTGTTTGGCAGTGCAAATAGGAATAGCCAAAACCTGAGCAGGTGGATTCTGGGACGGGGAAAGACACTACAAGGCAGAGTTTCTCCCGAAGCTTCTCACACCCCTACAAGTTAAAAGCCACCTGGTACTTTTCCTCATAGTAGCAGCAAAACACAGGGCAGAGCATTACTTACCCTCGCGCTCTCCCGACAACATCCTTCTTTTCTAGCCAGTTCTGCCCTTCTTTGTACAAGCCTCTATCATCGACTTCATTATTATCACCCTTCGTCAGAAATTTGATGTTGCCGTTTTCTCTGCGAGCCAACAAGATAGGAAATTCATTAGCACTTCATTTGAAAACCATGAACTAAAATATTTGCAGAACACAAGCATGAGGGTTACAAGATTAGATACCAATGTGTACAATCCACCCCTTCCTGTTGTCGTTTTTTTTTAATAAATATCAAGGCATTCATTTCACGGGTTTTACTGACAGATCTAAATTACTATTTCCCACTGGTGAATTAATGATCGACCTCAGCCAAGCAGTCGCAGTAAAGGACATCTGCTGAGCACTGAGTGTATTAAGCAGGTACTTGTCCTATTGTTATGAGGAGGAAAGAGAATTTCTTAACCTAGAGCAGGGCATACGTGAAGAAGAACAAGCTATTTAATAACAGAAGCTCAGCTACCAAGGAGAGGACATTTCAACTGAAGAAAGTTTTGAAAGGAGGATGCCAAGGAATTTAAGATCAGATACTGATTTTCTGGACAAGACAAAAAGGTTGAGCTAGGAAGGGTCACCAGAAGCACACTCAGGATGGCTCCTCCTTTGGACCAGTGCAGCATCCGTACGCCCCACAGGCCCGTCCTCTGTGTGCACAGAAACACACACACACACACACACACACACACACACACACACACACACACAGTTGAACTCTCAGCCCCTTTCAACGTGACCTTTTAAGCAAGACGAGAGCAGCTGCAGTGCGACTCCTTCATATGTAACTGGGCTACTTACAAGTCACTTATGGTGCAACTGGGGCCCTTGGACTGAATCTTTCAAACGTAAATATTATTACCATAGTACAAAAATGTATATACCTTCCTTGGGGAAGCAGCCGAGGGTGGGGGGAAACGCTGGTTCAGCTTGGGACCGTAGAAAGGCAAAAACTAAAGTCCCCCCTGCAACCATTTACATTTGGAAAATCAAGCACGCAGCCCAAACCACACACAGGCCTAGTTTTGAGTTGGCCACATGGCAGAAATCCACCCCACAGCTCTCTCTCACGGCAGCACTAATCCAGTTCCTTGAAGGAGTGATGGGGGCAAAAAGTCCACTCACATTACCGCAGACTCTCCATTTTATCAACTCTCACCATGGTCAATGTTTTGCTCCCACACCGCTGAAGCTAACATCAGAAGGGAATCTGGGGCAATTTAGTAGGTTTGAATGTCTATCCACTCATTTCTGCGTCAATCCACACTTACCACATTTGAGGTGGTCAAGTCATGACGAGGTGATGTCGAAAGCCACATGGCAAAGACTACCATGAAATTGTTGCTAGTCTACACAGTAAGTGCTCCAGTAGACAGTCTAGAGACATACGTCGGTACACCATGGAAACCTCGTATGTTCATGAAATTCATGCAACTCTGGAATGGCCTTTTGACAAAAGGTCCACCTAGCCCAATCATGCCCACTTAAAACTTGTCAAGTAGTGAAAACATAGCTCTTTATGCCTTTGGGCTAGGGGGAAGTTAACCATTTCAGAATACGGTGAGGGTATTTGTTTGTTTGTTTTAATTAGCTTTTATTCTGTTTTTGTGGTTTCTAACCTTTCATACTGCCTTGGGGGCCTTTCTGAGCCAAAACAGCAGGGTAAACATACTGAAAATAAAATGTTTTCTAGCTTTCCTAACTTGATATTTTACCACATGGGTCTCTTTCACAAGAGCAGCATATTATATAAATATTGAGGGATATACAAAATGGCTGCCACATGTGTAAACATACAATAGCCAGAGGATGCCCTGCTCCTAGTACAAAGAGCAGCGCACCACACTGAACTTTAGGTGGTTTTGAAACCAACTGCATTTAGAGTAAGCCTTTGTGTACCATTTCGCTGTCTCACTCTGCTCGTGACACCTCTCTCATAGTATTAATGCCCAAATATCCAAACATTTCAATTTTCTATCTTGTTCATTCTCCCAGTTTTTCTTTAAATGAAAATGTCTATTCCTTCCAAAATTCTACAGGTAAGAGCGAAGAAAGATGACAACACTGAAAAGGCTTAGGGTTTTGGCCATTACTTTTCGTGAACTTTGATTACTCTGTGCACAATTGGAATATCTCTGCCTTCGACTTTAAAAACCACTATTTCTCCTGCTCTGATGGGGTCATCTCGGAAATTTGTTAGGAACAACAGGTCTCCTCTGTGGAAGGCTGGTTCCATACTGCCACTGTAAGTGAAAAGAGGGGGACAAAAAACAAAATCTGGATTACACAGTTGACATCCTATTTTTATTTATTTAGAATTTTTATAATTAAAGTACTTCACCAGCTATAGTCGTAGAAGAAAAAATAAATACTGATGATATGATAAGAAATGCATTTCAAATTTCAAGATGCAACAAATTTCAACCAATGATCACTAAATTCATTTAAATCAGTGGTATAATGTTGAAGCGATGAAGCAAATAGTATTTTATGTATAAATTAAGATTGGGGGGGGGTAGGGAATATTCCAGTGCTGCAAATAATTCTGCAGGGAGAATAATAGTTCGCGTCCCATATGCGTCTGGTGTCCCACCCCCAGGTCAAACAACGGGTTCTGATTGGCTGAACGAAACGCAAACACAGCCAAAGTCGAGCTGGGCCCAGCTCGACTTTGGCTGTATTTGTGTTTTTTTCAGCCAATCAGAGTCCGTTGTTTGACCTGGGGGCGGGACACCAGACGCATACGGAATGCGAACGCATGCAGTGTAGCTCTGGCTTCGTACTGTTCCTGGACAGGGATGGCAAAAGTTCAACAGTCCTATAATATTCAAATACTGCAACAGAAATACCCAAATAAAGAGAGGAGCTATACCTGAGCACCACTACAATAGGACTCTCACTTCCGGTGATAACGATAAGGCCTTTCCATATCATTAGAGCTGAAGATACAATCATGGCAAAATTTAAGACTTGGTAATAGAGCTGCAAGGAAACAAAAAAAAAATGCAATAAGCACAAACAGCTGATTAAAAGTGTAGGCTAAAAAGGAAACCTATTTCACCTCATTTAATGAAGTTATATTAAGAATATTTATATACTATTATTCAACCAAAAAAAGTTCAAAATGAGTTACTGTATTTCTTCAATTCTAAGACGCATGTTTTTTTCCCAATTAAGCATTTCAAAAAATGGGGTGCGTCTTAGAATCGAAGGTCTCCAAAAAGCACCCCAAAATGCTATCTTCTTACTTACTGGGGTTTGGGGGAGCTTCAGGGAGACCTGCGCAACCTTCTGCAGGCCTCCCCGATCTTCAGTTCGGCAAAAACCAGTGATTTTCAGCCATTTCTGGTTTTCGCAAAACCAGAAATTAGGGAGGATCAAAAGAAGATCAGGGAGGCCTGCAGAGGGTTGCGCAGGTCTCCCTGAAGCTCCCCCAAGCCCCAGTAAGTAAGAAAATAGCATTTTGGGGTGCTTTTTGGAGACCTTCGATTCTAAGATGCACCCCATTTTTTGAAATGCTTAATTGAGAAAAAAACATGCGAGGGTTGTGCAGGCCTCCCTGAAGCTCCCCCAAGCCCAGGTAATGAAGGAAATGGCACTTTCTGGCGGGGCCAGAAATGCTATGCAAAGGCAGTGCACTCAGTCATCCTCAGCTGCAGGAGACATGCTGGGGAGAGTTGGTGCTGAGCAGGTAGATTTAATGAAGGGAGGCGAGTCTTACAATCGATGGATTTTTTTCCCCTGCTGGTGGTATTGAAAGTAAAGGTGCGTCTTAGAATCGATGGCGCCTTAGACTCGAAGAAATACGGTATATAGCAGAAAAAAATGAAGAATATTTGTTCCTCATCCCACAGGGATTCACAGTCTAAAATAAAAAGACACACCAGCAAACAGCCACTGGAAAAGACACTATGCTGGGGGGGGGGGAATAAGGACGATAGCTCTCCCTCTACTAAAGATAAGAGAGCCACCACTTAAGAGTGCCTGTTTACCAGCGGGGGGGACTGGTTCCAGCCCTCCTGTGGATACCCAAAACCGCAGATGCTGAAATCCAGCACCCAATGCCTCATGGGATCCTGCGAGGGGGTCTCCAAAGGCCGCTTCCGCATCATGCTGGGCCCGCAACCCCCTCCGCAGGCCTCCGTGAGCCTCAGAACGCCACTCCAAAGTGACAGATGTGAAACTGGAGTCATTTCCAGTCACTTCAGAGTGGCATTCTGAGGCCCATGGAGGGGGTTGCGGACGCAGCCTGCGGAAACCTCTGGCCTCAGCATCCGCAGATGGTGAAATCCGTGGATGCTGAGGACCCAATGAATATCATTATTAAAATAAAAAAAATCCAGGTACCACCACCACCACATGCACCTCTAATCACCATAAGTCAGGTTCATCCGCTCAAGCATCGGGACGGCACCAGCTCAAGTATTGAGCAAATGAGTTTGTATGTGCAGGTCCTGAATATTTATTCAAATGGAAGACACACAATCAGGACGCAATCACATAAAAGGGGCGCTGCAGCTGGGAAATCTCTTGGAATAGTTGAGCTCCAGTAGCTTTCGACAGCCTTAGCTTGCCCTTTTATAGCTCTGCAAGTCACTACCTGGTCAAGCGACATTTAGGGTAGCTGCACTGATCAGAAAAAAGTAAGATACATATGTAGCACAGAAAGGCTTTTTAATGGATACCGTTGCCTGTCTTGACAGAACCAAGCAATGCTGTTACAGGTAAACCTATTTGGTGCTGGGATTATTTGTTGCTAGGGGCACGAACAGCTGCTTGAATTATTTCTGAAATGCAAATATTTTGGAATCTTTGTATTGAATAGATGCGGCTTTTCAGCCCCACACATCTTCCCAGGGTGCCGTATCTTCTAACAAGGGCAGCAGCATAGCAGGGATTCACAAAGTAGGGCAATCAAAAACTGTTTATCAAGAAGGAGGGCACAACGGCCAAGCCGCTGTCAAAGGAGCACGGAACAGATCAGCATGTGGAAAAAGGAGGACATTCAGCTTCTCTGCCTGCAAAGGGTGGGCGTGCAATGCCCAAGACCAGGGATGGCCCAGTATCCAGGCTTCTTTTAGGCCAGGTCAATGTTTCAAAATGGAAACAAAAACATATTGCCCACCCCCTCCCCGGTTTCTTAGCCTAGCCTCTATATTTTGGTTCAGTACCAGATTGACATGGACAATCGGCCAAACAAGAGCATGCGATGTTAACAACCACAAAAATAATAAAATCATTTAAAATATTATTTACATAGCACAATCAGTGTGCATAGAGCTTTATAGAATACAAGAGGTCACTGCTCGTGCGATCTAAAATTCGATACAGGAAGAAAAGAGAAAAAAGGGAAACAAGGTTATAGAGAGGAAGAATAAATATGAATAGAGAAGAACCAGACAGCTCAGTACCAGCATTGTTTACAGTTCTTAGTCTACATATGCATATACATTGCTTGAGAACGCACAGCTGGAATAGGAAATGGATACAGCGAAAAGCAAAGCATTTGAAAAGATGAAAACGCTAACTGTGTTGTTTGAATGATCCATCATGGCCAAGTGATGAACATGCAGATATAAACTAGCCCTTAAGAGGAGAATTTACACAACCAGATCACAGGTTTGAAATGGATCCATGCAGTGAAGTGGTTGTCAAATTGCTTCAAGTGTCATGAAGAAGTGTGGTGTGTGTCATCCTTTCTTCAAGCCTCTCACCCCCAGCTCTTCCTCAATCTTACTATCATTCATTGAATTTATATCCTATACCTTCAATTAAAAATACTTCCAGAGTGGCATTACAGCACACAAGAAACAATACAGTACAATAGAAATCACCAAACAATAAAGCAGCAGAACACACCGAACAACAGGGGCTGATTAAAAACAGATCAGTTGATAGTTAGAGAGGTCAGGGAAAATAAAAGGTTTATTTTTGACGCCAAAAAGACGCAAGGATGAATACCATACAGCAGAGGTTCTCAACCTGTGGTACGGGTACCCCTAGGGGTACACGGACCTCTTGCTGGGGGTACGCCAAGCCCTGCCCCTTATCTGCCCCATCAGCAGCTAATTAAGTGTTAATCAACATGGATTTTAAATTGTAATTATTTTCAGAGTCCTTCTGTCTCTCTGATTTTTGTTTTGGGCTTATTTTTGTACTTTGGAAAATGTACTTTGGTGGGGTGGGGGAGGGAGGAGCTGATTTTGGGAACTGTGACTTGGAGGAAAAAAAGAGATCCTTGATGTGTGTGTGTGTCTCTCTCTCCCTGTCTCCCTCACACACTCACACACAGTTAAATAAGACATTTTTTCACATTTAAAATAGTTAGTACTTTTTTATTTAACGATTAGTTACCTAATTAATTAATTGATTAATCCAATTAATTAGCAGTTAATTAGCAGGGGGTACTTCAGAAAATTAGACCGTAATAGGGGGTACCCGGGCCTCCAAAGGTTGAGAACCCTTGCCATACAGCAAACTAAGGAAGACTGGAAGCTTCACAAAATAATAAGATATGATACATCTCTTTTTTTTCTCCCTTGCACTAGAAGAGTCTTCCCTCAAGCAATTCCAAGCTTTCCGATTTTATATCTGAGCATTCACAAGCAACAGTTGCATTTGCTTGCTCCCAAGACAAATTTGGACATCTCTGAAGGGAGGGGGGCACTTTTTAAAAGTCTCTAGCACTCAAGAGAACCAAAGATTGAAAATATGATGGGAGAAAGGGAAAAACTGAAACGCTGAAAGCAATGAAAATAAATCCATTTCAGCTCTCATGTGCTACATAGCCAAACTCTGATGTTTAAAGGGTGAATCTTCTAACCCCCAAATTTCTCAGCCCCCTTCTAGGGGAATGAAAACAGTAGAATAAAGTACGCATCAATGTCACTGGAGTTCAGGAACCACAAAATGTTTACAAAAATCATATTCAAGACTGATGACACCTTGTGGAAACTCCACTTCCAAGGAGGATGTGACCAGGAGCTACTGTCTTGAAAGAGTAGTCAGTTCTCTTTCCCAACAGAAAAACTCTAGTGCAGTGTTTCTCAAACTGCGGGTCAGGACCCACTTGGTGGGTTGGCGACCTGATTTCTGGTGGGTCTCACAGAGCCTCCAATGAAAACACAGGTGATGGAAATATCAGGTAAGTAATTGCCTCAAGCCCTGAGAATATTCAAAAATCAGCTAGCTGCTAATTGCTCTGCAAGGAGCTGAATGTTTAAGCGTTATATTTCTGGTGGGTTCCCCCCCCCCCAAGTCTGGTGAAGGCTGGGTCACATAACTAAGCCCCTCAAGCCTTGAGGCTATTCATTAGGGCTGCCTCATTATGAGAAATGGATTGAGATTTTTGCAATCAATTATTTTATTTATTTATTTTATTTACAATATTTCTATCCCACCTTTCTGCCCGAAGGGACCCAAGGCGGCTCACAACAAAAAGAAAATAATGTACAAAAAATACAATAGAAAAAAATAGTCACATTTTAAAACATTAAAAGACAATTAATGAAATTAATAAAAACAGTATCTAAAAATTGATTAAAAATTACTACAATTAAAATTAAAACAGGGGCATAAAAACAGCAGCACTTCACCTGTACCAGCAAGATGTTAAAAGAGGCAACAGCTCAGAAGATTCTTTGAAGAAGAAGGTTTTTAGGCCTCGCCGGAAAGTGTCCAAGGAGGTAGCAGTTTGTAAGTCAAAGGGGAGGGAATTCCATAAGGTTGGTGCTACTACTGAGAAGGCCCTGTTTCTGGCAGCCACCCCTTGCACCTCCCTGGGCGACGGCACCCGCAACAGGGCCTTCTCTGATGATCTAAGGAGACAAGCTGGACTATATAGAAGTAGGCGGTTTGTCAAATATCTTGGCCCCAAGCCGTATAGGGCTTTAAAGGTCAAAACCAGCACTTTGAATTGGGCCCGGAAACGAATCGGCAGTCAGTGCAGCCGTCGGAGGAGTGGCCCGACAGGGTCGAACCGCCTACCCCCAGTGACTACACGGGCCGTCGCATTCTACACTAATTGAAGTTTCTGAACCGTCTTGAAGGGCAGCCCCACGTAGAGCGTGTTACAATAATCTAATCGAGATGTCACCGTGGCATGGATCACCGTGGTCAGCTCTGCACAATCCAAGTATGGTCGCAGCTGGCGCACCAGCCGAAGCTGGGCAAAGGCCCCCCTGGCCACAGCCACCACCTGGGAATCCAGGAGCAGCTGCGGATCCAGACGGACCCCCAAGCTGCAGTCCTGCTCCTTCAGAGGGAGTGCAACCCCATTCAGAGCAGGACGATACTGTAGCACCTGCATCGTGGATTTCCAGACCAGGAGAACCTCGTCTGGATTTAATTTCAGCTTATTAGCCATCATCCAGGTCCCAACCGCCTCCAGGCAACGCTCCAGAACCTCAACAGCCACCCTAGAATCAGGTGGAAAGGAGAGATAGAGCTGGGTGTCATCAGCATATTGATAGCACCCCACTCCAAATCCCCGGATGACCTTTCCCAGCGGTTTCATGTAGATGTTAAATAGCATGGGGGACAAGATGGAACCCTGTGGCACCCCACACCTCAAGGGCCAAGGTGCCGAACAGGCATCCCCCAGCACCACCATCTGGGACCTATCTGCCAAGTAGGAGCGGAACCACTGCAAAACAGTGCCCCTGACCCCCAACTCGGTCAGTCGGCCCAGAAGGACACCATGGTCGAAAGCCGCTGAGAGGTCCAGCAGAACCAACATATATTATTTCTTTCTAGATCACCTTTTTTAAGGGCGCAATCCTAATCAATTTATGACACCGGCTGAGCTCTGCTCAATCCTATCCAACTTATGCCACCGGTGTAACCAGTGGTGCAGCAAGAACGGGAGGCCCCAGAATGGAAAGGGGATTCAAATCCCCTTTGAATTCCCCTTTTGGAGGGGATTTGAATCCCCTTTCCGTTCTGGGGCCTCCAGTTCTCGCTGCACCGCTGGTTACACTGATGGCATAAGTTGGATAGGATTGAGCAGAGCTCAGCCGGTGGCATAAATTGGATAGGATTGTGCTGTAAGTCTCGTAAAGCTAGGTGGATCCCGACAGAGTGTCATTTTAAGAAGTAGGTCCCGGTGTTAAAAAGTTTGGGAACACCTGCTCTAGTGCATTGCTGGCACTACCAGGTGCCAATTCATACATTTTTTGCTGTGTGAAAATTGTTCAGGCTGTGGAAACAGGACTGTGTGTAAATACACCATGCCAGTACAAAACTGGTACAGTTTGTAGAATTCAGCTTCCTGAGCTCAACTTCAATTTCGTTTTAAAGCAAGTTCTAGACCTTCAGTCAAAGATAGGGAACACCGTGAAATGTCAGAAGCCAGGCACAAGGATGATCAAAAGTACCAGTGGTCAAAGGGCAGTTACGTTCCCATACATAAGCTACACTTGTATTCCCATATGCAATTCTTTGCCCCATCTCATGACTAGCAGAAGAAACAACATGCAACAAGTATACAGTAAGGAAATCTATTTGCCAATCTGCATAATTCACAGGATTTCGCTTTTAAAGAGATGGAGAGGACTATTTTTCCTTTCTATTCAGGCCTGCTGGACTCAAGCTATGCAAGACTTAAGCAAGTTTATTTCCAGCAAAGGACTTCTGCGAGCTTCATGAACCAAATTTGATAAGAGGCTGGCTGTGGAATTTTGCAACAGCTGCAGAACGTACAGCTCAGCCTAAAACGACTCTTAGCATATGCTTGCAAACGTACAGCTAGACCAGCGGTTCTCAAATAGTGGGGCGCGCCCCCCAGGGGGGGCGCGAGGCTCCGTAAAGGGGGGCTCATTGCAATAGTTAGTGTGTATGCTTTGCGCCACTTATCTTGATTGTAGGAGCCTCCAGCGACGATCTAGTTCACCGACGATCTCTTCCGGGGAGCAGATTGTTCCTCTGCTCCCCGGCGCGAACTCTGTAACGCGCCTAGGAGCGCTTTGCAGAGTTCACGCATGCGCAAGACGACGATGTTGCCAATCATCGTCTTGCGCATGCGTGATTCACAGCGTGAACTCTGCAGAGCGCTCCTAGGCGCGTAACAGAGTTCACGCCGGGGAGCAGAGGAACGATCTGCTCCCCGGAAGAGATCGTCGATGAACTAGATCGTCGCTGGAGGCTCCTACAATCAAGATAAGTGGCGCAAAGCATACACACTAACTATTGCAACGAGCCCCCCTTTACATTAGTTACATTGCATTAGTTATATTAGGGGGGCGCGAAATTTTTTCTTCTTCATAGGGGGGGCATGAGAGAAAAAAATTGAGAAGCACTGAGCTAGACACACCCAGGCCAAGCTTCTGTTTTACCTGGCGCTTGTTCATCCGCCGCAGGTCCCCAAATACATCCATGGCCAGAGTTTTGGGAGGAATCAATCACAACTGGAAGGAGAGAGAAAAAGAAAATGTTATTCTTAAACTCTTGGAGTGTTAAGGGATGTGGGCAAAGACTATGGTCAGTGTGAACATACTCAAGTACATACTCAAAACAGAATAAAACCTGACACCGCAAGTTCCCCCAATCTCAATTTTAATACACCCTAAGCCCCCCAAACCAGCCTACTTGACTGCACACCCAAGCCCAGCAGAGGAGTTGGAGGCACCCATTACGCACCAATCTCTGCCTTCCCTCCTACCAGCAAACAGGGTGATGCAGAGCTACAGGCACACGGCTGGGGCAGCCGCACCAACCAGCATAGACAGGAGCAAGGGTTGCAAAAGGGCCTAGCGGCCCCTAGCACGCGGAAACACCAGCCACGGCCAACAGGCTACCAGAGCTGTGGCCACAGCAGCTGCCTCGCCTCCTCCTCTTCTTTTCCGGGCACCAAAGCCCATTCACACTCCCCAGGGCTGCCTATGCAGCCGAGACAGTGACAGGCACACCGATTGGCAGAGGCACCTGGGAAGTGTAGTCCCATCCTCTTCCCTCCTACGCTAACCCAAACCCGGCGACACTTTCCCCGTAAACTACAACTCCCAGAATGCAGATGTACGGAGAGAGGGCCATTTCTCTTTTCGACGATGGTGCCTTTAAAGGTTGCCTGAAATATTTCGGTTTCTCAGGGAAGGAAATAGCTTCATTAATAACGGAGGAGGGCGATTTTTAAAAATAGCAGTTTAGGCAGAGTCAAATGCGAACGCCGAGGCGAAGCAATTCAATAAGAATTAATGGGAAAGAAATGTGGGCGCCTGGATCAGGCAATCAGTTAGTCAGCGAAGCACTTGAGTGGCTTTGCTAAACCGTGGACATAGCTCATTGGCGAGTGAGAAACGATGGGCGGAGCTTGGTGGAAGCAAGGAATTGGTGAGGAGGCGTGGCAGAGAGCGTAGGTGCGGGTTTGGAGGCGGGGCTTAGAAGAGCAAATCAAACGGTCGTCATGAATGAATGGTTTCCGACAATAGATAGTTAATCGAAAACTAGAGGCTGGGGCCCCTAGTAGTTTTTTTTCAAGCATGATTTGAAGCTACAACCTGGAGCATTTTTTTCGCACTTTACAGTATGTAGCTACTGCTGGGCTGACTTACACGAGTCATTTTATGCTGCTTGCTTGGTGTGCAAGGAAGCACCGTTCTGCTTGGCATCCATCGTCTTGACTTGTTTCAGCACAGTGGGGTACAGATGGCACAGATTTACGACGGAATGGATGAGTGGATAGCCCTGCCATACTGAGAAGGTGGGCATCTACTCCTTTCCCATTGCGTTATTCGAAGATAATGTCTTTTAAATCTAACGTTTCCAAAAATCACATACTTACAGCACTCTTGACAGCAACACCCATGTTGTGTGACGCTTAACACAACAGGATAAAATGGGAATTCAGGTGTCCTTGAAATAGCGAAATAAAATTCAAGTTAGGCCGGCGTAACCAGGGCGGCCTGCTGTCCATGCAGCTGACTGAAAGGGTTGCAGCGAGTGGTGAGTTGGGGGGAGCAGTGAACTGATGAACAGTGCCCTATGCTGTTTGTTTGCCTGCCTGCCACCCTCCTCCGGCCCACCACCAACCAAGTCACTTCAATTAGCTCTCAACCCTTGTGGCTGACTAATTGGCTGAAGTAGCAGCAACTTCCATTCTTAGTCCATCCGAGGCCCCTGAATCCCCAGACTCTCCAGGTTCCCCTCCTATAGCCTGAAAATCTATCACCTGAAAATCCTGGACCCTTAGATAAATATATAGATAAATAAATAAATATAGTATACACTTAATATATTATTAGTTGTTGGATTTCCCCTTAGGGAAAGAAAAGCAGAATTCAAATCCTGAGGCCATTTAAGTTCTATAGCTGTTTAAACTCAGGGCTATTTTCAGCCCTGTCTGAAAACACACTTGCAACCTGATCCTGGGCAGCTTTAGGTGTGCCAAAGCCGACTGAAATCAATGGGCCACCATTTACATGTATGTAGGCCATTGAAAGTGCATTGGGAGCACGTCTCTCCATGCAACAAGTGCCGTCTTATTTGCTTTTCTCTCTTTGTGTTAATGAGCTCTTTCTCCTTTATGGGTTCACACAAAATCATAGGCGAATAGAGCCAGAATAGTATAGTGGGGATGCATAAATACACGGCTCCTGCAGTTTGGTTTGGACTCCGTTGTGGTCTGGTCGACTTATTACTTTCCACATATCAAATAAGCAGTGTTTGTCTTGGGGCTGTTTGCCTTCCTGAAAACCGTTCAGTGCTGAATGGCTAGCAGCTTCTATCTGAGCTGAAAAATGTAGGTTAACAGGCAGAGCTATACAAACATCGTTTATTATCTTTTGGCACCACAGCGAAGAAAAACAACATCCATAATTACTGGTGCGTCCAACCAGGCATCCTTGAAAGAACATCAGGTGCAATCTCTTTCATTTGCAGCGCAGTTTAGTTTACTGCCCTTGATAACAGCTTGCAAAGCGTATAAATCCACATCCAGAACGCAAGAGGCAAATGATTCCGACAGTCCTGCCACCAGTTGGCCTCAGCCCGTCCTACTGAACTCCAAGGGGGTGCTCTGAAACATATTGCTGGGCAGGTGGCAACTTGCGCCTTAATGTAGTTCAGTGTATAGGAAGGAGGACTATACATTATTTATTCTTTTACTTAATTAATTTCTGCCCTGCTTTTTAATATCTCCATTACCCAATCCTCACTGCCAGTTGCCCCCCCTTACCTGTCACACACACACCCCACAACACTTACTACTAATACTGGCTCTGCTTCTACTAATTAGGCTTACCAGATCTCTAACAGGGACAGAGTGCTAGACCTTTAGGAGAAGAAATGTGGGCAGGTGTAGCTTGTTAAACCTTAGAGCACAATCCTAGGCATGTCTACTCAGAAGCAAGCCCCATTGGGTTCAGTGGGGCTTGCTTCTGAGTAGACATGCCTAGGATTGTGTCTAAGGTTTAACAAGCTACACCTGCCCACATTCCTTCTCTTAAAGGTCTAGCACTCTGTCCTGGTTGGAGATCTGGTAAGCCTACTACTAATCCCTCTCTATGGTACGTTTCTCAATATCAGAATATATATTTTCTTTGGAAGCATGTAGCAAGGACTCAGATGGGGGGGGGGGAATACACAGAGCCCAATTCTGTGTATATCTACTTGGAAGTAAGTCCCATTTAATTCAATAGGATGTACTCCCAGGTAAGTTACTATAGGATTACAACCTATACCTACAGTATTTGTTGTTCATGAGTCTTCTCAGAACAAGTTAAGTACTAAATTAAGTTTGTTTGTTTTTGAGCATTCCTCAGGAATGTTCCGCACCCCAAATGAATATTTCGGCGAACTGGGAAGAGTCTGCCTGTCTCTAAAAGCAAACAATAGAAAGTGGACATTAATGTACTTCCTTTTCATAATGTGCATAATAGGTAGGCTTACCAGATCTCCAACTGGGATAGAGTGCCAGACCTTTAGGAGAAGGAATGTGGGCAGGTGTAGCTTGTTAAACCTTAGACACAATCCTAGGCATATCTACTCAGAAGCAAGCCCCACTGAACCCAATGGGGCTTGCTTCTGAGTAGACATGCCTAGGATTGTGCTCTAAGGTTTAACAAGCTACACCTGCCCACATTTCTTCTAAAGGTCTAGCACTCTGTCCTGGTTGGAGATCTGGTAAGCCTAATAATAGGGAACCTGAACGACAATCATATGTATGTCTACCCAGCTGTAAGCCCCATTGAGTTTAATGGAACATACACCCACGTAAGTGATTGCAGCCCTAGGCTGCTGAAACTGGGAAATTGGGGTGTGAGAGCCGGCCTAATCTGACCTGCTGGTCATGAAGACTCTTTGGCACCTCTGTGCCAGAGCAAGAGAGCAGCTGGGCAGAGACTGCTCAGCCCTGAAGGAACATCCATCCTTTGCATTTGGGAACGCCTGTAGACCTGTCACTGGAACATTGTCTTGGAGTTTAGTGCGCTTTCTATTTGGTATTTACAGTATATGTTTCTACAGGGTCTGCTTGCTGTCAGGATGTTTTATCTTGTTTTTACAGTTCATTCTCATTTTCCCATCCTTCATTTCAGTGTCTCTTCCTCGCCTGCAGAATGCTAAGTCCACACTTGGCTGGATAATCATCTTGCTATGAAAAAATAGCTCCTGAGAATTTCTGTGTAAGATGGGTATCGGATAAGGTGTTCCCTTAAATCCTAAATTTCTGCCCTTAAATCTGTATTGCCAATTCTGATAAACCTTTTGAGCTCTCGGTTTGAGTCACATCTATCTTTTAATACTTGCATTAATCCTATTGCTAAAGCACTCAAAAGCATGACTTTCCCTCACCAGCTGATCTCCTTCCTCCTCTTCCCTTGTCTCTTGGTTTGGAAGCTGCAGGCCAGCACAGCCTGTGTCTAATTTCATGTACAATGCCTAGTTACCACAGCCTGTGGACCACAGATGCTGTAGAAAGAATAGCAAATGCCAACATCAAATGGCATTGTGATGAATGCCCTCTCTTTTCTCCCTGTTTTGTCGATTTTTCCTTATTCTTTGACACATTTTAACTCCCCAGAAGCACCTTTGTAGGTTCAGCAGCCCAAAAAGCTGCTAGCAAGCAGTGTTTGTTCTTTGTGCTATGTTTGAAACCCCATTATACTGTAGATGTATGGATTCAGAGAAGTTCTTTGCTGACTGGGGTAGCTGGGGTAGCCAGTTGGGCAGCACACCTGTCTATCTAGGTAAAGGGGTGGGATGGCCAGGTAGGGTCTACTCATCCAATCAGAAAACTTCATGACATCATCAAACTTTTGTTATTAACAGCGTAATCCTCACTAAGTCCTAGAGCGGTGGAGCATGTGCATGTGCTTAGAGCATATGCTTCGCCGCTCTAAGCCGTCGCAAACGTGCCGCAAAGCTTGTTTCCAATGACTTGGCAGTAAGGGCTACCGGCACGGAGGCCAACAACCCTCAATCTGTTGCTCTCCAGACCCTGCAGCCGCTGGTGGAGATAAGTCCTCCTGCACCAATCAGTTCAGGGACAGGGAGAGGGCGAGCAGGGGCAGCCAGGGGGTGGCCATTGGCCGGCCCGGGATGGGAAGGGGCGGGATATCGGCAGTACGCTGCACCGATATCCTCTAACAGTTCCCAGCCCAGTTCGGCCTTACTCCGCCACCTCGGATGTACGCCAGCTTTGGAATGTCCCCTTCTCCTGAGGTGTTCCCGGGCCTTTTAGGCCAGCTGCGTATAGTTAGTGAGGATTGCACTGTTAAGCTCAAGCACAGGAAGCTCTGTGTGTTCTTGCCTGTCAATGTGGAACTGAATGCTGGTACCCAGAAGATACCTGTTAACTCTCCAGTATGTGCAAGGATTGAGGATTCCTTGAACAAAGTGAGTAGCAAATGCTAGGTAGTGTAAAATTAAGCAGACATGTTACAAAATTGTGATTTCCAGCCAATTTCAAGCATTTTCCATCAGCCTGCTTGAACAGTATTTCTCCCCCCCCCCCATCTTGTTAAATTCCTTTTCCTTTGAAATTTTAATAAACAAGTTACATTTTGACTCGTTACTTAACGTTACCTAGTTCATGTTTGTGGGTAATTTAGTGTGTTGTCATGTCTCTTTGCCCTGCGGATGCTACTGTGGGTTTGATTTTTAATAGGAATCCCTGGGGTTCAGTCACATGCGCAGTAGATGGCAAAACTTCCTAGAATTGTATCTATCCTGAAAAGGCACAGAAGGATTGAGATCAGCGTTGGAAGAATGTGCAGGAGCCTCAAAAAATTGACCTTTAGTGGGCGTCTTTTGTTTCAGTCGGCTCATAGAACTCTGTCAGACAAGCAGGCTCCAGCTGTAGACAGAATTTTGTCCAGTTGTGAACATTACACTTGTCCCCTGTCCACAGAGATTTTGTATGTGGTGGCAAAGGTCTAACACAGAGGTATAACATGACCTTAAGCATGTTTAAGATAAAGGTGAAGGTGACCCCTGACAATTAAGTCCAGTCGTGTCTGACTCTAAGGTGTGGTGCTCATCCCCATTTCAAAGCCAAAGAGCCAGCGTTGTCCGAAGATGCCTCCGTGGTCATGTGGCCGGCATGACTCTCCTTGCTGCAGCGCGTAGCATGCGGCTGGAACACAGAGCGCTGTTTACCTTCCCGCAAGCGGTACCTATTTATCTACTTGCATTAACATGCTTTGGAAGTGCTAGGTTGGCAGGAGCTGGCCAAGCAACGAGAGCTCACCCCGTCGCGGATTCGAACTGCCGACCTTTCGATCGACAGCTCATGGTTCAGCTGTTTAACCCACTGCGCCACCCGCTGGCCTTTAAGCATGTTTACTTGGAAGTAAGTCCTGCTGAGTTCAGTGGAATTTTCTTCCTGGTAAGGGTATTTAGGATTGTAGCCTTAGATGCACTTAAATTTGTGTTGAATTGCAGCCATTGGCTCTTGTCATCGTTTCAAACACCCAGTCATAGCTGGATATGCAAATCCATTCTTTTGTGTCCACTCAGCCCAGGAGTACTGCATGTTCCTATTTTGCAATGCGTGCATGCCAGAACTACCAGGCGCGGAGTCCTGTAAATACCCATTCATGGGAAATGTGTGTATATTGCTAAATACCTGTCTGAGCCAAATGTACAGTTGATTGATACCTTTTTCTGGTTCTTAATGAAGCCTATCTAAGTCCCACAATAATTAGTTTTGCTCCAAAGGCTCTTTGCTCACAATCAGTGTAGCACTTCTGTTTCTGTATATTTAATGTGGGAAATCATTAAGGCATCATTATGTGGGAGGCATCATTAAGGGATGGCGAGGTTGAAAGAATTTCAACAAATAAAAGTCGGAGAGCTACGTAGCCTGCTGTGCAGCTTGAGAAGTTGCTAACAGGAGAACTAATATCTCAGATTTCATCTGAATAAAGGAGACAACCCACTGGGCTCTTTTCCTTGTGCAAACCCCACTGACATGAATGAGAACGATGCAACAGCGTATTGCCTGTGGATTGTGCCACAGTGTGTATGTATGGACACAATATGTATCCCAGCGACTGTGTGTACTTCTGGTTCTTAATGTATCTTCAGGTGTTTCTTTGTGGAAATATTCTGCCAGCTTCATTTGCTGCTCTTTGAGTGGGCCTGGCTTCTATTATGAAGCTGCTTTGTATATTGAGCCATCCAGTTCACCGTCTTTAGACACTGACGGACAGCTGCTCTGCAGGGTGAGAGGCAGAGAGCTTCCTTTCCAGGTCCCTGCACGAAGCCCTTCAGAGTGGAAAGATTCAGGGAGCCAGAAGCAGCTTTCTACAAAGTACCTCTTGGCTGGGTTGGAAGTTCTGCTGGCTGGAAACTTGACAGCAGGGTCAAGGCCGTTGTGAAGCTCCAGCAGATCTCTTTTCCTCTATTGGCCCATAAAACAAGACGGAGGAAGATGAACTAATCAAGGAAACGGTACAAAATGTGGATGAACCAATCAGTCGCGATGGGACAGGGTTGCACCCAATCAGAATTTGGGCTAGAATCCCAAGTTTAAATTGGTGCTGAAGCATTTCTGGAGAAAACCTATAGCCCAATTCTGTCTACCTGGGCTGCAGTCATAGGCGTCCGCTGACATGGGGCGGTGGGCCCCAGGGCGTCGGGGCGGAGAGGCTCTGGGAGGGGCGGGGAGGCTCGGGAGTGGGGCGCGGGAATCCTATAATTTGAATATTTATTTGCGGTTTTTCCGCAAATTTAAAGTGTAAAAACAGGGATTTTCAAAGTGTGTGTGTGCTGGCAGCAGCAGCGACGATCGCAAACCTGCCGAGTTTGCTTGCGCATGCCTAGTCCGTCCTTGCTAACTCCCTGAGTTTGCGCATGCGTAAACTCCGGAAACTCCTGCGCCCGGAGCAGGGAGAGGCTGTGTGCCCTGGCGCAGGAGTTTCCGGAGTTTACGCATGCGCAAACCCAGGGAGTTAGCAAGGACGGACTGGGCATGCGCAAGCAAACTCCGAGTCCGGCAGGTTTGCGATCGTCGCTGCTGCTGCCAGCCTGCTGGAGGAATGTCCTGGAGATCAGATAAGTGGCCGCAAAGCACACACACACTTTGAGTGGCCGCAAAGCACACACACACTTTGAAAATCCCTGTTTTTACACTTTAAATTTGCGGAAAAACCGCGAAAAAACTTTAAAAAAAACCCGAACGCTCATTATGCAAATTACTTACTTAATTTGCATAATGGGGCGGCCGGCTTTTCCGCCCCAGTTGCTGGGGAGCCTGGGTACCCCTCTGGCTGCAGTAGAGCCCACGCTGCATCCTATCCAAATAGGACCCAGTGCCAGCGGTGCTGAAGCTCTCGGGGGAAGGGGACATTCGTCCCCTTCCCCCGAGTAGAGGTCTACTTGAATGGGTCTACTTGAATGTATGACAGCTATTTTGCTGGCGCACATTCGAGCCGGCTGTGTAACGGCAGCCAGACCCATCAAGGGGATAGGATTCAGTGGAAGAGGCTGTTGATGATACCTCCCCCTTTCCGGGTCCAGCCGACTTATCCCTACCCTTGGGAACGCCCTGTTCCACCCTTCCCATGCCCCTCCGTCGCCCAGTGGGGAACTTACCTTCCCCAGCGGGTGCAGCATTGTCTCTGGCATGAAGAGAGTGATGCCAGCCTCAGCACCAGCACCACTTACCCCCAGGGTGCCACAAACATGCTTTACGGCACTTTGTGACACCCTAGACTGGCGGAGCAGTCACTCCACCAGTCAAAGACTAGATAGGATTGCGCTGTTAGGATCCACCACTTCCCTGCAAGTTCTAGACCTGCTCTGCAGGTAGCCATGCTAGGTCTTGCAGTCTGCTAGGCAGGGTCAGGCACACCTCAGACTCTGTAGTCAGTTCCAAGCTTGTTGGTGATACAGGATTCTGATTTCTTGTAGCCTCCATGGAAACTGCAGTACTCGGGGTGGGGGGGGGGTCTTGAAAGCAAGTTTCCCATGATATGGATTGTAGTCATGCCGGATGCCTTCTGGAAATTGCTAGAGAAGAAATCTTTATTTGCATACAAACAAGGATGACATTCATTTCTCAAAACAGCAATGAGATATAAATGCAGCAAGCAAGTCGCATAATCCGAGACTGTAAGGCCTCCAATTACGGGTAAATTGCATTCTTTTGTAGCTACTCTGCATTTTTACTTGGGAGAAAGTGGCAGTAACTTAAAACAGAAATTATTTTTCCCCCCTGTTGACCTTGAATACTAATATGGCCATGTCTGGCTTACAAGACTTTCAGCAGACTTTGACGCACAAATGTGCTTCATG
This sequence comes from Plestiodon gilberti rubricaudatus, assembly GCA_026170595.1. Classification (NCBI taxonomy): domain Eukaryota; kingdom Metazoa; phylum Chordata; class Lepidosauria; order Squamata; family Scincidae; genus Plestiodon; species Plestiodon gilberti. The sequence continues at coordinate 15,424,724 of JANXHW010000002.1, read as the reverse complement.
TATTAAGTGCATCTTTATAACTCTAACAATATTGGGATCAGAGAATGCAAAATAGACAGGAGACATATTGCTGGCAAACTGGGTGAAAGCTTCTACCAAATTACATTAAGAGGGCACATTTATGGCTACGAAGTTCAATCTAACTAGTGAATTATTACCAAACACCGTATATTTCCCCCTCCCTCATAGCAAAATTATGAATAAGGATGTGAAGGAGGAGGAAAATGTAGATCTGTTTCCATGCTTTGACTGCCTGATCCTTTTCAAACTACTCACTTGAGACAACACCAGACACATTATTTTCACTCCAACAAGCAAGGAAGTTTCATGCCAGTTTCCAGTGCAATTTGCTGGAGAGCTGGACAAATCCTTGGAAATCTGTGTCCCCTGCCAGATTCAAGAGAATGGATTTATCCAGCAAACGACTTCCCTGAAACAACCTGATCCCTAGCTTTTTGAAATATAAAATGCCACAAATGTTCACATAAGGTAAAAACTGCGCATGTGTTCAGCCACATTTCTGGATGCAGACTTTGGTCAAATTTCAAAGATCAAAGCCAAAATTCAGCACCATGAAAAATATTTGAGAGGGCACAAAAGGGGGAGCAGCCTGTGTCCCATATGTTAATTTTCTGAAAGGGGAATAATAGTGTATGTTACATAGTTTCTCTGAAAGTAAGTAAATTGAGGCAAAACGCATGTTCAGATAACCTGCAGAAATTAAATCTGCTCACTGTTAAGCAGAGGCGTAGCTAGCCTCTGCGGGAGGGTGGACGGCACCCCAGTGACACCCCCATGACATCACAAGCCCCTCCCCGCATGTGATGTCACCAGCCCCACCCCTCACGGTGAAAAAACATGAAAAACACCGCCGGCATTTTTTGCTGGAAAAAGCTTACTAGGGGCCCGGGCAGGTGGGCGGGCGACTCCTTTTCCCACTGATGTGCCACAAAAGGCATTTTTTGCCGCTGCCAAATTGCTGCCAATGCAGCAGTTTGTGCACCCCCGTGTGTTGCCCGGAGGGGCACCACCCCCTGCTTCTCCCTAGCTACGCCTCTGCTGTTAAGCAATTCTGTGAAACAGTTAACATCCTCTAGGTCTAGGCCGGGCCTCGGGGAGTCTCTTTTGTAATGTCAATGTTGCTTAAATGTGGATCACAACTGCCCTGTAATGCAGTGATTAAAGGGTTCATTCCCACAGGTAATGATGCTTTCCTTCAAGTAACCACCAGGATTCAGTGTGTATGGGGGGGGGGGTCTAATTGTCTGGGACTAGTTGCCACCTTTGCTTCGCCTCTGGTGCTGCCTGTGCAAAAACAATGGCTATTAACCAGAAACGTAATGGAAATAAACACAAATTCTTCCCTTGTTTATCCCTGCCTTCCCTTTGGTGAATTTTAAATTATAATCTCGGTGGGGCAGGGATCCACCCTTTAATTTTGTAAAGCACTGTGCACATTAACACCGTAAATAATAATGACTGTAAATAATAATGAGGAAAAAGTTTTTAAAAGGAAAGAACTGAATGTTAACATGAGGATGATGGGTGGGAATCAAACTTTGCACATTCAACCTACTCTTACCACAAGCTGCATATTAAATATGTGTACTGGAAAAAGGAAACAGCGGAGACTGATAGATATTCAAAGTCCAGGACGCTCACGACCATATACTGTATTTCTTCAATTCTAAGACGCATGTTTTTTCCCAGTTAAGCATTTCAAAAAATGGGGTGCGTCTTAGAATCGAAGGTCTCCAAAAAGCACCCCAAAATGCTATCTTCTAACTTACTGGGGCTTGCAGGAGCTTCAGGGAGGCCTGCGCAACCCTCTGCAGGCGTCCCTGATCTTCAGTTCAGCAAAAACCGGTGATTTTCAGCCATTTCCGGTTTTCGCAAAAACCAGAAATGGCCAAAAATCGCTGTTTACGCCGAACTGAAGATCAGGGAGGCCTGCAGAGAGTTGCGCAGGCCTCCCTGAAGCTCCCCCAAGCCCAGGTAACGAAGGAAATGGCACTTTCTGATGGGGCCAGAAATGCTATGCAAAGGCAGTGCACTCAGTCATCCTCAGCTGCAGGAGACATGCTGGGGAGAGTTGGTGCTGAGCGGGTAGATTTAATGAAGGGAGGCGAGTCTTACAATTGATGGATTTTTTTTCCCTGCAGGTGGTACTGAAAGTAAAGGTGCGCCTTAGAATCGATGGCACCTTAGACTCGAAGAAATACGGTATTCTTGTTCTTTTTACTCTTGCTTCTCTCATCCTTTCCCCGTACCTTGGGGGTGTTTAGATACATAACCTTTTAATAGTAATCTGAAATTCAAATAGAAAGAAATCCACTCCTAGCATGTCATAATATTTGTGAAAGGTTTTAGAACAAAGTAGATTTTAAAGTGCCCCATTACTGGCCTGGCATCTAAGTGTGTACTCGGGGTACTCAGAGGGCCATAATATTAGTCGAATAAAAAGGTCAGGAAATGATAGGAAATCCCTGTTGAAACGCAACGTCCTGGCTTACCATATTCTCAGTAGACCTGGCGTAGGAGTTGAAAGACTGGCAACATCCGAGTCCCTTGACAGGTTGAACTGTGCCTGAGTAAATGCTCTCCAAAAATATCTAACTGTACAGAGACCTCCATGAGTCACAATTTGGATGAATTAACACCTTACTCCACAAGTCGGCTCATTAGCTCTCCTGTCAGTATGAGCAACGCTTACAGCCTCTGTGTCGTTTACAACACAAGTAGGTAGGAAAAGTACCTACGTCACAAAGTTACTTGGTACAAAAAAAACTGGCCTCTGCGTTACCTGATGGGAGTTTCCTTTTCCTTTTAATGCAACCTTCAGTTTTTGTCCTCAAATATCCCTTTTTCAAGCATTGCCGTTTATGCTGCCTCGTCGCACGTACAAAGACCTATGTAAGAGTTCCTTGCCAGTGAACATGAACACCCCAAACTGCATCAGCTAAGAACACAGGGGCCAAACTAAATGGGATACAGCAAGTCCTCACTTAAAGTTGTTTCGTCTAAAGTAGTTTCATTTTAAAGTTGATGGGAAAATGCCATAGGAACATTTACGTTTATCAAGTCTATGGTAAAACTGGTTTCATTACAAGTCGTTTTGCTTAAAGTCGCAGTTTCCAAGAAGAACCTATCAACAACGTTAAGTGAGGACTTGCTGTACTTTTTCTTTGTATAGCAGCACAATCATTGTGCGTTGCACTTTAACTAGAGTGAGAAGGCAGATCCCTGCCCAGAGGGGTATACATGTCATTGTTTCGGTTAGGAGGGTCTTTGTCTTAAAATAGCCATGCAGAGACCTGACCTGAATCCAGACTGTGGCATGGAAGCAGACGGTATTTCACTCTTTAAACTCCGTCATGGAAGGCAAGCAATCCTGTTCAGAATCTTGCTCCTGTTTGTGATCACATTAATCTTGGACAGTAAAGATCTGATCTTTGAGACACATCGGCATACCACGTACTGCTCTGCTCAGAAGTCTGTTCCTTGGATGTATATGTTTGTGAGTGGAATGAGGGGACTTGAACCCTGGGCGTGGCAGGGGCTCCTACTGGTGCTTTGCTTTTGCCCTTTCTTTATTGACACCACTGTAGCTCCCATAGGAGGTGGGGTGGGGTCGCAACCTTGTGTTATATCATGTGTGTGTTGTGTACTTGGGGCACCTCCCCATAGTTAGCAGAGGTGTTGCTGTGCTGCATAGTTAGCAGAGGTGCTGCAGTGGCTGGCAGGGTGGGTTATCCCCCCCCAGCGGTTGTCACTCATTGACCCTGCACCTGCCCCCACTTCCTGGTCCATTCACCCTGGTAGCGCTTCTCTGGCTGCCAGCGTTGGGACTGGATGCGGTAATTGGCTCTTTGGGCATCACACCAGTGATGCACGGGAGTAACACTGATTAATGGATGTCATGCCAGTGTCCATGCTGATGACACGCCAATGTCAGGACGCTGCTCTGTGGGTGTCAGGCTGTGTCGGGATTTCTATGGATGCTGCCAGTATGGCTGGGAAGGGCTATACCAGCATAACTGGAAGGGCTGTGCCGGCATGGCATTGCCTGGATGGGCCTAGGATATGATGGACGTCACACTGGCATCCATGTGACATTGGTGTGGCATCCAAATAGGATTGGGCCGTAAGACACTTTTGTACTCATCTTACAGCTGGGGGACAGAAGCGGAAAGATCATAAGTGGTTAGAGGCCACCAACTATCACCTGATCTAGGAGGGATTTGATCTTTGTTCTTCCCTGGCCATTTTAATTCTCTAGCCTCCAAGCAGTGCTGGCTTTTCTCAATGCCATCCTGTTTGCAGAGAAGACTGTTAGTCCAACCACAGGGTTTCTCCCCGCACAGGATGCCTGTCCAAGCCTGAACACCTGTTGTGACATTGTTGCCGTCGTCATTTTGCAACTGCTTTTGCTTCCTGTTGTGCGAAGTGGTTGATTGCATTAGATGTGGCTCTTTTGCTCCTGGTGCTCAGGCCCCGTGTCCATTCTGTCTCTCTGTTCCTCCCTGCAGGTCAGTAATGTTCACTCTTTCCCACACATAGACAGTTTTGTTATCTGCAAATCAAAGGTGTCTTCATGAGTTTCTGCTCGGAAGCAGAAGCGGCTTCAGACACTGCGGTTTTACTGTCCTTGTCTTCTTTCCTGCACGGCCCCTTCGTATAAAACTGGTAGGTCAATCCTGTATGAAGTGCTCCGAGCAAGCACCCTGCGTTGTTTAAAGAGCAGTGCCATCTATGGGGACTAGACTAGAGATTAACAGAACAGTTTGGCAAAAGGGATATTTAGCCAAGCCAAGGCACACTGCTTTCCCATATATCCTCCCACTCTTTCCATCCTGGTCCCTGGTAAATCACTGTCCCTCGTTCGCCATTTGAGGAATGCCTTGTTAAAATGCATTTAGTCTAAATTGCCACTGCTGTCATTCTTCAGGGTTCCACTCCCTTCCCAGTTTCTCACAGCTAAATCTCTGAACGAGTTGCAGATACATCGTCTCTCTCTTTACATGCATAGGAATGCATGTGCATGAGTGCCACCAAGGCTCTTGTCACTCCACAGCCTGCCATTCTCATGCTGCAGTTGGTGACATTTATCTTGAGCTGTTGATTGCATATGGCATGACAATTATGATTTTCTAAGAAGCCTTTAACCCAAAGAGTAAGCACCTTCTGGGCTTTGAGAGCAGCACAGGGCAGCCACTGAAGGGCAAATGCAGGAGGACACAGCCACAACTTTGCCCACTCAGTCACCCTGGTCCAGTCGCCCATGCTCTACTCTTGCATGCTCTGGCTGGGGCAAAATGAAAATCTGTTTGCTGCATCAGGTGAAAGCAGAAGGTGAGTAATGAGACCTCTAAAGCAAGGGAAGGGAGAGGTAGCAAGGATGGGCCGAAAGAAGGGACCGAACTTTCCCCCTACCCACACTGTACACCTGCTCTTCCCCAGCCACTTTTCTTCCAGTGTGGTTCCAACACTGGACGAACCCCCTGCCAGGAAACAAGTGCTGGGCAGAAGCAGATTTTGGGGGGGCACAGGAAGTCAAGGGTCAGGACCCTCTCCTGCCCCTCCATATTGTCCTCCACCCTCCCCACCTTACTTTATAGCGGGGGGTGGCCAAACTTGCTTAATGTAAGAGCCACATGCGATAAACTTCAGATATTCAAGAGCCACAATATTTAAGAAGTATTTAAATTCTTAAATATATTTACTCACCATGAACATTAATGTTTCAATCCAGTGGACTCTCAGTTTATACCTGGTAAATAATTATAAAGTTTTACAAATTCTTATTTACCTTTTATAGATTTCAGAACCTTTATTGGCATATATATTTACCTTTTTATATTAATTGTGATACAAAAAGGAGCTCAGCCAACATATTTCTGAGAGCCGCACATTATTTATTTATCTATTATTTATTTATTATATGTCAAAGAGCCACCGTTTGGCCACCCTTGCTTTATAGGAAACTCATATGATCCACCTTCTTGCATACAAACTTGTTACAGTAAAGCCTAATTTGTCCCTCACTCTGGTGGTCAGCTATCCCATTGTTTCTGAGCAATAACTGCATGGTCTTTCTTTTGATATAGTCTGTAGAAAAATAATGAAAGTATCCATCGAGACAGTGAGACAAGGTTAACCTATTTTCAAAAGTGCATTATAAATGAGAACTGGAGTCCAGGAGGAATTCCACCCCTTTGCCCTTCGGTGCTTGAAATCAGGCTTGCTCGTCTACTCAGAAGCATCCATTCCTTGATCCACAGGGAACGTTTACACAGGTTATTCTCATCAATGTTAGATGGGGAGTCGATCTGATTTCTACCCTTGTCAAACCAATCTCCTGAGTCTTAATTAAAAGTTGTAGGTTTTCATGTGCTGAGTCTCACCCCCAAGAATACAAGAACCGCTATGGGTTTTATGGATGGAGAGAGGCAATGAGCAAATGTTGTATGCAAAACCTGGTTTCAAACTCTTTATCCAGAGCCCCACAAATACAAATGTATGGTATTTCAGTGCCAAATAGTCTTGTTTGAAATCTGTGTGCCCTGTTCTAGCTACATACCATATGCACATGGAAGCCGACTTTTGTGCATGTATCTGAGATGTTGCATGCACAAGCAGGTGCTGCACATGAGATTCCCCACCATGCATGTAGCTGCTGCAACCGGATGCACTCAATAGTGCCAATCAGCCATCTGAGACAGGAAGACCAGGAGCTGGTCCTCCCCTCTCCAAAAAGCTGATAGGTCCTCTTGTGAGTAGTTGACCGGGGCTGCATGTGTGTATAACACTCAATGTGTTGTGCAAGAGCCATGGTGTCTAGACTCTAGACAATATTTACAACAGCACAGGTATAAACCAATTCGGGATTGAGAAGCAGCATTTTGACTACTCACTCTTCTGTTTGCCACCAACCCTCCAGGTCAGGGCAGATCAAAAGCAGTGCAAACACCTGGACTTGTGCATGGATTCCAGGGTGGTGGGCGCTTCTTGAATTGGGCTGCCCCAGGCGGCTACCTAAATGCTGTGTTCAAACTGACCAAGAAATGAAGGTTTCTGCTAATGCTGTGTTATGATACTTCCAGGGCATGGTTTGAGGGCACACGCGACAGCTACCTTGCTGAAGGCAAGCAGGTCTAGTTCTGATCAGTGCTTAGATGGGAAATTGCTAGGGAACCCCATGCATGCTGAATTCTATGATGGAAAAAAGTGCGACTGCCGTAAAGCAGCTTCCGCCGGCGCAATGCTACTTATGCCGGCAGGGGAGGGGGATAGGATTGGGCCGTTAGTGTCTTATAGCCACTTTCAGTAGTTCAGTTGTATGTTGCTAATTAAAGGTAAAGGTGACCCCTGACAATTAAGTCCAGTCGTGTCGGACTCTAGGGTGTGGTGCTCATCCCCATTTCAAAGCCAATGAGCCAGCGTTGTCCGAAGATGCCTCCGTGGTTTGGATCGGATTGGGCTGTTGGTCTCTCTATTTCCTGAAGCTAATTTTTCTGTCCTAAATTCTGACTCCTTCACATCCTGTCTACATGTCACTGTAATCTCTTAACTTCTCAATATCATTTCTTGCACCCATTTCCTCTTTATTATGTTCTCTTCCCTTGAAGTCTTTCCTATTTTCTGTAAGTGTCCCCATTTTCTTGCTTCTTACTGCCTATTGAATCTCAAGTCTCTTTATGTACTAACCTTGCAGCCCAATCCTTACGAGGCCCCGAACCCGTAGGCCCTGACACATGTTCTGCCAGCACACGCTGTCACAAAAGCTGTCTGTAAAGTGGGGGGTTAGCAACAGCGCAAGGCCCAGGTGTGCTGGCAGGAAGTCCAGAGCCTTCCCGCTGATGCCAGCGGTCATCAGGAGGCCTGCTGGAGCAGAAAAAGGGGGAGGGTGAAATGGGGCAGCAATGGTGGTGGGGTGGATCAGGCCCAGAAGGGGGCAGGACTGGCAGTGCATCGTATTCAACCCCCCCTTCCGAGACCTGATCCACCTGCACAGATCAATGTGGACTTGTGTCAACAATATCATTGCTTCCGCCACCAAAATCCTCGCCATCCCACACCAGTCTGTCCCCGAACTTCCCCCAGCCCGACCCACTCCCCTCCATTCTGCCCCCAACCCTCCCCGTGGCAACTTACTGGTGCAGCAGATGATCTGATGTCTGCCGGTGTCCATACACGTTATTTGAGCATTTGTGCTGGCGCCAGCTCTCCAGAGCTGCAGGCATGCCAGCAGCCCATGGGTTGCGATGACAGATTGCAAGATCCATCATTGCATCCCACCCCATAGGATTGGGCTGTTTGTCTCAATCCAGGTGAACCTTGAAATGATGGGGCGTGTGTGTGTGTGTGTGTGTGTGTGCGCGCGCACGCGCGCGCGCGCGCAAAAGTCCATATCTCCTTTCTGATTCTCCAAATCATGGCTTCGAGAATTGGAAATAAGAAGTGGGACCACATTTGTCCCCTCTCTTCTTGCACACAGCTTCTTCTTCAGTTTCCAGTCCAGTACTAACTATAGCTTGCTCTCTAAACTGGAATGAGAAACTCACTTCAAACCACAGTATCTGATTCTAATTTGGAGAACAAGCCATACTTTGCCAATTGACTTCAGGAAAGGGACACACACACACACACACACACACACACACACACACACACACACACACACACACACACACACACACACACACACACACACAGCCATTAATCCAATCAAAATCAGAGCCCCCCCTAGCTGTTATGAAGATCACTGATCCCCCACCACATCATTTAGCTCTTAGTTTCTTTCCAACATGTTCTATTTTGACTTAAAACTTCCTACAAGATGAGGCTTTGGCACCATTCTCTCCATCTCTTTTTCCTTGCCAACACATTATAATACACCATAAAGCACGCTGGTCTCTCTTGTCAGATCAAGGTTGTACAGTATTCACTTTCTCAAGGTTATGATGGTGGGAGCCTTTTAAGTTAAAATTCAGCCGATGTTAACATTTTGCACACCGTTTCAAGAAGACTTGAATACTGTATTTGAAATCAAAGATGTTCCTTCATTTGCGGAGGCAAAAAGAAGTGTACAAAGCATCTTTCATCGTTGGCTCATCCCAGAAGAATTCTCTATTGGTGTAAATTTGACTCATCTGTCCTGGTTTCATTTTTCCTATTCATTATGTCTTGTGCTGGAAGGAAGGAACCACCATTCTTTGGAACAAGCTGACTATTCAATCCTGATGATACTATTGTTCTCTTTAAAGAAAAGTTTGAATCAACAGGACACTCTCCAACAGTTGCACAAGTGTAGCTAGAAATGGGTTTGTGGATGATTGGAATCTGGATCAGAGTGCCGATCACATGCAGGTAACATATTCAGGTGGGCGATTCCTGTTCCGACTGCAGATAGTCCAGATGGACCAAGGGGATCAGCTCAGAAGACTGAATCACCACCCCAGCCATGCAACAATGCAAACCTTGGCCAGAAAGGCCACCTTTTTATGGCCCAATCCTATGAGCCTGTAATGCCCCCGGAACCAGTGTTCTGGCAGCATGAGGCGCTTTCTGGTCATCACAAAAGGTGACATGCCAGACTGTGCGACCTGGCCACAGCTGCAAGCAGTTAGCAGCAAGCTCCATGCGCCAGAGCCAACAGACGCCCGCCAGCCCCAGTAAGTGAGCGCAGGGGTGGGAGGGAGGCAGGAATGGGCAAAACGGGATGGGGGTGGGCAAAAAGGGATGGGGGTGGGCGGAACAGGGCAGCAATGGCGGCAGGGAAGAGGGCAGATCGGGACCGGGAAGGGGACGGGTTTGGTAGCGGTAGCATCCAACAAACCCAACCCCCCTTCCTGGCCTCAATCCACCTTCACGGGTCCACACAGACTTGCACCAGTTATAGAGCTTGAGCAGGTCCAAGTAGACCTGGTATGGGCTTACCCCTTGCTGGCCTGGTACGGGCTTACCCCAGAGCAAGGGAACAAATGTTCTCTTACGCTGAGGAGGCCTCCGGAGGCTGAAACTCCCCTGTGGCCCAGGATACAGTGGGCACCACATTGGCACCGCTACATCACTGTGTGAGGAGTTAGGATTGGGCTGCCGGCAAAGTATGTTCTGGAGCACATCCCTTTTGAAAGCCTCTGTGTTTCATTGTATTCCCAGCTCTCATAGCACCCTTGTGATAGCAGCAGCCAGTCTGGTACAGTGACCACCCAGTAGTCGTGTGATGTAACGGATTCTATGCTGGACGGGGGGGATCAGGGAGGCTGGGGCTCAAATGTGCCAACTGCTGTCTCTCAGCCAGACAGATCTACTTCACAAGGTTGTTCTGAGGATAAAATGTCATAACCCATGATGGGGTAAACACACCCTTGAAGGCAGGGTAGGCTGCTTTTGTTTGTTCTGTTTTAAATAAAGTTAAACACTCATATCAATTGACAATGTTTCAGGAATACGGGAATTGAAGCCGTGTAGTATAAAGAAGCTTGAACTTTAATCACATTAAAATCCAAGGAACTGAGCCCAACGTTTCGTTCCAGCCCCATGGAAGAGGTTCCACGGGGCTGGAACGAAACGTTGGGCTCAGTTCCTTGGATTTTAATGTGATTAAAGTTCAAGCTTCTTTATACTACATGGCTTCAATTTCCGTATTCCTGAAACATTGTCGATTGATAGCTGGCCATGAAAGCTTCAGAATGAAACTCATATATCATCTTCCTACAAATTATACCCAAGACAGTGTACAGACTAAAACCTGAAAAACAGTATATTCAACAAACAACAACAGAAACATACAATCAATCAAAAGAACAAAAATGAGATGGAGAGTTTTCAAAGCACATTAGAAAAACACTTCATTCCAGAATCAATGTGGCTGTGACAAGTCTTCTAAAGATGGACATCAGAGGGACCACACAGGTCTTCCTGAGGAAGGAGCTTCTCAACCTGGGCATGGCAACTGAAAAGACCTGGCCCAAGCCCTTGCCCACACCACACTTTGGCCAGTGAAGGAACTGAGAACAAGGTCTCTCTAGATGACCTTGGCAAGCAGGCAGATTCATATGGAATCAGGTGGGTCCTACCGGTAGCCTGGACCAAGGCTTTAAAGATAAAAACAAGTGTGAACCAAAAACTAACTAGTCTGAGCTTTGCATTTGGAGGGCATATCTATGGCACAGATGGATGAGTTATTGGGAACCTGTTGGGAAAGACAGGTGGGGTGTACATATTTTAAAATAAATAAATCCATTAAACCAGTTTAATATTCATTCATCCTAGATCCTGAGAATGATAGAGCTGGGTGGGGGCAGTGCTAGTGATTTTTAACACACAGTCCTCAGCATTCTCATTAAACTATGATTTCCACGATTATTTGGGGGAAGCCTAATATATGTAGACAAGGCCAATATATATAGATCGATCCAGTTTTTTGCCAAGCAAACTCTCTGTTTACCTTGGTTTGAAGGATTGGCATTTGCTGATGATAGATGAATAGTCCTAGAAGGATACCAACTAGAAATGGACCATATCGGCAGTAAGGTTTTGAATAATACACTCCTTGAAATACATCACAGTAGACATTTTCCTGCAAGCAAGATTGGAAATAGTTGTACTGAAGTTTCGAGTGAACAGAAAGAGCATTAACAAATAAGCATTCCCAATGAATAACATTTGGTCAACGACTCAGATAAAATGATCCTCCAGATATCAAATAAATGGTAGCCAAGCATGACTAGTACTGCTGTTAACACAACTTGGCATAACTCAACAGCTCTGTTCTGAAAGTGGAATAACACCACCTGTTTATTCACTTGACAAAAATCACAGATTGTGCCTTTTTAAAATCAATTGTCAGAAAGGCAGCTCAGATAAATATCAGCTGACCATATGAAATTGCACCAACTGTGCAATGCAATGTTATTGAGCAGGTTTATGCAAGATTTTAATACTGAATCTCCTTGATAAAGATGTTTATACTGAAATGCTTTGGGAATGCCAATCCTAGCAGTTATCCTGGCTATTGTGCAAGCTGACAGCTGCTCTTGATCGTCTCCTGTCTTTATTGCTCTCACCCTTTTTCTCAGCCTGCTAAATGGGGCCCACTTATATGTGTTGGACTTGCATCTCCTCTCTGTCTTCCCTCTCACTTTCTCTTTATCCTCCCTATCCCCACTCCCCTCCATCTCCAGTCTTGCGCCTCTCTCCTCACTTTCCCGTCTCTTAAAAAAAAATTAAAAACACAAGAAAATGGTGGTTATGTGCCCCAGTTTTGGGGTCCCACCATCCCACCAGTGACACAGGTGACCTCTGATTAATGGAGATCATTTCAAGATCCTTACCTCATATCTTGTGGATTTGCCACAGGAAGTCGGTAGATGGATGACAGCAGAGAGCTGTAACTATAAAAGTCCCCAGGAACAAAATGGCCCCTGTGACCATAAGCCCATGTTTACTTCTGCCAAAACAACAAAAGAGACTTTTTCCATCTATTTACTTAAGGGGTTGCTTTCAGGGTGAGGGAAGTACATTTGGTTCTGTGATGTAACTGAAGCAATGCTATTTTGTCAACTATGATTTTTGCAAACCATAGTTTTCTATATTTGGATGAAACAGAAAATTGTGGTTTGTTGCAGCGTGCAGCTGGAAACACTACATTTCCTCCCCTTGATGTGGAGGAGGGGGGAGATTACAGGGGGAACTGTGTGCACCCAAGGCTCACTGTGGTGCATCTCATAACAAACCTGCTCCATCAAAAAGATAGGTAAGGTAAAGGTGACCCCTGACAATTAAGTCCAGTCATGTCCGACTCTAGGGTGTGGTGCTTATCCCCATTTCAAAGCCGAAGAGCCAGCATTGTCCGAAAACGCCTCCGTGGTCATGTGGCCGGCATGACTCTCCTTGCCGCAGCGCGTAGCATGCAGCTGGAACACGGAGCGCTGTTTACCTTCCTGCAAGCGGTACCTATTTATCTACTCGCATTAACATGCTTTGGAACTGCTAGGTTGGCAGGAGCTGGCCAAGCAACGAGAGCTCACCCCATCGCGGATCCGAACTGCCAACCTTTCGATCGACAGCTCATGGTTCAGCGGTTTAACCCACTGCGCCACCCACCGGCCATATCAAAAAGATACACCCAAACAATGACAGGATGAAAGAACAGTCCTCTCAGAAACAGTAGTTGAAAGGTGATCGTTTCCTGCTATGTCTTTCTGCCATTGATTGCAAAGAAGCAGGAAAAGGCACACAAGACCTCTTGTCTCACATGTGTGGCACCACACTTGTTAGTCAAGAAGGGATATTATCATTACAATACTGCCTAAATTAGCTGGGTGCTGTAGGGCCGTGGTGTAGTTACGGGGGGGCGGGGCGGTACTGTAAGCCATGCACAGCTCTACTAGTCGTTACATGGTGGCCCCGCCCACTCACCATCGGAGCCAATCCAAGCGGTGAAGGCAACACACAGGGAGGATTGGCTCCAATGGTGAGTGGGCGGGGCCACCATATAACGCCGAGTAGAGCTGTGCACGACTTACAGCACCGCCCCCTGTAACTACATCACTGCCGTAGGGCTTCAGCTGACAAAGTCCTGCCCACAGCTTCTGATCCAATAAATTAGATTTTTTTTCCACCCCAATTCTGTCAGAGCCAAAAAGGTTCTATGAACTTCGGCTCCTACCTGTTCCTGCCCTACTCCATAGCTTGTATAGAGCCAATGAAGAACAATTATTTATTAAAAGCCAGGATGATAAAGACCCAACGTTTCTGTACTTGTTACCAGAGTTCACTTGCTTAGTGATGCCAGAGACAGGCAGAATACAGAGCGGCTACTGAGGGAGCCCTTGGAAAAGGGAGGCGGAATATGCCCTGGTTCCGCCAGCCCTGGCCTGTGTGAAGCTTTGGGAAGTGATCTCACTTCCTAACAAATACTCACCTGCTGTAGGCAAGGACCAGAAGAGGCGTTGTGAGACAGAACTGGAAATCGTTGGCAAGGTACCCTGTCCATCCATTACACTCGAAAGAGGATGTGGGTGGGAAAAGAAAGAGACATATTTAGAAACCAGAGAATACTTGCAAAAGGGCAGTTTCACTTCTTGACCTGGAGTTGCTGCTTGCTTGGGTTTCAGATCAACCGGCCTGAAGTCATTGTATTGATATACTGCAGTTCTTGATTCTCAGGGTTCCATGGGGAATTGTAGAAAACCCTGGGAGCAACATGTGCTTCATTTATTTTTAAAAAGAAAAAGATTGAAAGAGGGATGCTGGCGTTTAAAGTCTCTCAAGCATTGCCCGCCCTCTACTTTGGGAGCCCTCCTTTCAAACCCCGTAGATGTGGGGACTCAGGCCTGGTTTACACATGCGGTCGAACTAGGCGATGGATTCTGATGTGGGAGAAGGGCAGGGCCAGCCCAAGACCATGGGGTGTCTGAGGCAGTGTGCCATATGTTGACCCTCCACCTGGCTACGTGCCAGTCTGTAATCCTCCCAGTCCCTGGACTAGAAAAAGAAAAGGGGGCGGAGCAGGAGGAGGACTGTGGAGGAGAGGAGGGTGGCGGACTAGAGCATCGGAGACTCATGGGAGAGGAGGGACAGCAGTGGAGGCAAGTGGGCGGACAGAGGTGGGTGCCATCATCGCCAATCTGCTGCCTGGGGAGACTGCATCTGTCAGCCTCATGGATGGGCCGGCCCTGCAGAGGGGACTGTACCACTTTTCAGTCTGCAGGTGGGGAGTGCTGCTTCCTCGAGTAAAACAAAACATTCTGCAAGTAAAATAACTACCAATTCAGGAAGAAAGGTTCTAACCCACCCCACTCTTTGTTGTGCTAATCTTCTACTTGCAGGGAGGGTGTTCTTTTTACAATACGGAGGCACATTAAAAAATATATATTCTCTGCTGTCCTCTAAAAGGGTGTTGAATCCATTCTACCACCTTTGCACTCTGTCCCTTCCTTCCCACCTCAGTCTTCGCTCCGGTAGGGGCCCTGCCTGCTGCTTTTTCCGTAGGGGACTGGCTCGGACAGTGAGGGGGCGGGGCTGCCTCCTCCTCGCGGGGCTGCCTCCTCCTCGCTCGGTAAAGAGACTATGACCACAGCGATACTTACAGCCCCGCCCCTACCAGAGCGACGCCTCTGCTCTCTTGCAAACCTACATTCAACAAGTGCTCACTGATGATGGCAGCCTTGACAAACTCACTGCCTGTTTCATTTGCCCCATCTTACCTGCCCGTGATGGGTAGAAATAAGAAATGAAGTACTGTACCCATTTAGTTCAAACTCCGTCCCAAGAGAGAAGAAAATCCTTCCTAGTCTTCAAGTGTCCCTGAAGGACCCTTCTCCAACACTTCCTCAAAAACATCTGAGGGCCATTTCATACACAGGTGAATCCAGAATTCCCTGTGTAGCATGGGACGTGGGCATGTGCCCATTACATTTGCAATCTAGCCATACATTTTTGGGCTACTGATTCTCTTTCCGAGCATGTGTCCCCTTCAACTCTTGTCTATAATGTGCAGCATGAAGGTATTGCATGTGAGACTGTGTGTGACGACTTGGTTCACATAATTCTTCCCTTCAGTAAGAGAAAGGGGACGATCAGGCACAAAATGCCCTGGCAAACATGCCATCATGCAGACTTACTGACTCTGATCCAGGGAAGAAGTTGTTGATCAACAGCAGGTTGGCCCCCCACAATGTTCTGCAGTTCTCCACCTGAAGTTTGGCAGGCTCCCACAATGCACCCCAAGGAACAACAGCAGAATACAAGCCCACTAAAAGACACACAGAATACAAATGGAGTGGCTGAAGTCTGCAAACACAACAGAAGGAGGAGCGTTTAGATGGTAGAAAAGGCATCCCTCTTTCAGCAAACCTGAACTGATTACATTTGCAAGACAGACCTTCTGCTTTCAACTTTATACTTGTATATATAGTATTCGTGAGTCTAATTCAATCACAAAATGTACTTCCTATTATGGTACACACTAGATCCCATTTTTTAAAATTCAAAATAGACCTTTATTTTGAAAATAAACAAACAAGACAAACAAACCTTCCCCATTTTATATGCAAATAGATCTTTACCAAACACGCCGTGGCTCTGAATATCTACTTTGGCCCTAAAGATGTCCGGAAACTTCCATTGGTAGAAAATGCCACTTCCAGACTATTATTGATTTGCACCAGTTGCCTATTCATTCCTAGGCGCCATTCAAAGGTGCTGGTGCTTATCATATTTTCTTCCCTAAGGGTTTCGTTAAACATCCGAGGCTCTGCACCAGATTCCCCCACTGCCTGAAGTACGATGGGTATCAACAAGAAGCAGGGCCTTCTTTGTTGTGGTGCCAGCCTTGTGGAACAACCTCCCTAGTGAGACCCGTCAGGCCCCAAATGGAGTGTTTTTATATGCCAAAAAAATCAGCTCTGTCACCTTTTCTAAAGGGTAAATAAAATCACAGGCCCTCCCCCCCCCTTGCCCTAATTCAAATTGGGACTACAGAACTAGGAAAGGGGAGTTAACATTTTCTCTCCTCCCCCGGTTTCCCAATCTAAATGGTCTCTTTATTGCAAGCAGTTTAAACACAAGATAATATCTTACTTACCTGATCAGGAAAAATGTATCAACACTTAAATAAAATGGTCCACTGCGGGAATATATGTAAATCGGTTTTTTTAAGGACTTTTGCTTCCCATTCCAGTATATTATCTGTAGCAACATATAAGGAATTTATATAGAGAAGCAAAGCAGGGCCAGAAAATATTTGGACATCTATGTTATACAAGTGTTTCTTTTCTTTGCATGCACATGCAATACACGTGCGCATGTACACACAGAGCTGATCAGGACATGTGATGGACTATTAGGGAAAGGGAAGAGGATTGAGTCCTGGGAGAAGGCAGGCTGACCAAGGGAATGAAACCTAGTGGTTATCACATATGCATACCTTCCTTCCTGCTCCCCGTTTTCCCTTTACTGGACTAGCAACTGAACAGGGGAAAATCCTTGGTAGTTTGTATCCAGTGCCACCATCACCAATTACAGAGACTAAACAGAGGAGGGCCATGGGGGGGGGGGAAACTAGGACAGTTCTGAACCCCAGGGGTTCTTATTAAAAATCAAACCCACAGTAAAATCTGCAGGGCAAAGAGTCAAGACAACCTACAGAATTACAGTACCTCTGAATATGGACTAGGCAGACAAAGGGTCAAAATGTAACTAGATATTAAAAGTCCAAAAGAAAAGGGAATTAAACAAAATGGGGAAAGAAAGGTAGTTAGTAGATGTGCAAGCAAACTGATGGAAAATGCCTGATTTTGACTGGAAAGCAGAATGAAAAGGTTTGAGCAATTGGGTGCAGTAACCATTAACTTCCAGCAGATGAAGCTGGGATGCTGTTCAAGAACAAGTGCCCATAATCCCCCCATCCCTAAAAAAAAAAGAGAGGCTGCAAAGTGGGTGGCGTTAAAATGCAAAATAAAGTCCCTGAACGCAATATAGCTGGAAATACAGTCCCTATTTGCTAGCTACTTACATTTGACCAAGGAATACCTGGTCTTTGCACTTGCGGGTAAGCAAGTGTGTGCTCTTCTCTGAGCTGGGCCACTTAGCGACTGGCAGAGAATGGGCCACTTAGCGACTGGCAGAGAAAGACAACTTCCTGGATAGTGGCAAATATGTTACCTTGCAGGGATGATGTCATCAAGTTACCTGATTGGAGAAGTGGAACCCACCTGATCACTCCATCTTACCTCTTGGACCTAGACAGACAGGTTTGCTATCCAATAGGCAAGGCAACTCGGTTGCTAAGCAGAATAGCTGCCCCAGACAGAAAGACAACGTTGAATCCACATCCAGCACACGGCTGGGGAATAATGGCGTTCCCAACAAAGAATAAAAATGCTGCAGGAGGATATTCCAGCAACGCTAAGATTGCTGAGCCTGCACAGGAACTTCAGGGGAGTAAAAAGTCTCCAGAAACACGAAAAAATGGATCCAAGCATTATCAGACCACAGCTCAGATGACAAATCCAGATTGGCTTGTAATAGGTGAGTAGTATATTGGCCCTACCTTCTGTCAAATGACCGGAAGCACATGGCTTTGTTATTGTTTTGACCGGAAGTGACGTCATACCAAAACAATAACAAACGCCATGTGCTCGGAAATGACGTCCTATCCGGAATTACGTCACAGCCGGAAGAGGAGGGGCCTAGGGGGCCCCTCTCGGAGCCCTGGGCCAATAGGAAGGGGGTTTCAGAACCCTAGGCCCAATGGGGTTCAAGGGGGGTTTCCACGCCCCAGGAAGTGATTTAGGGGTCCTCTACGCTCCTCCCCCTAGGCCCTGGACCAATGGGAAGGGGTTTCAGAACCCTAGGCCCAATGGGGTTCAAGGGCGCTTTGCGCGCTCCCCGGAAATGATTTAGGGGTCCTCTACGCTCCTCCCCTAGGCCCTGGACCAATGGGAAGGGGTTTCAGAACCCCAGGACCATTGGGCGCTTGCGCGCTCCACGGACCAATAGGGATGGGCCATGGGCGTGGCGCCCATGCGCAGATCTCTTAAGGACATGCCCGGGCCTGTTCCTCGCTGCCCTGGACCAATAGGAAGGGGGCTGCCCCGGCCATGCCCTTAAGAACAGGACTGCGCATGCCTGGAGAAACTGGTATTTAAACCCCGGGGAAAGGGGAATACCCACTTTTTGCGCCAACCAAAATGGAGAGCCCCGCAGAAGTTCTCATGCCTTCACAAGAAGCACCCCAGGAGACCGCAGATGTTACCGATGGACAGTGTTTGGGAACAACCGTTAATTTTTATAACCGGTGGACAGATGAAATGGAACTAGGCGAGGAGGCCCCGGAATGGTCGAAATACTGGATGCGTGGAGAAGAGCTGGAAGAAGAAGAGGCGATCTTTTGCCCAACGCCTGTGGATTTACCTGAAAGCCAGGAAACGGAGGCGGATGCAGTTCCCGGGCGTGCACTATTACTGGTAAATATACATGGGTGGCTGTAGAATGCTTGTGAGACAGAACTGTGGTGCTTATAATACACATAGGGAACAACTATATATTTTTATAACCAGACCCCTGCAGAAACGGAGCAAGATAATGCGGTCCCGGAATGGCCGACATACTGGAAATATATTGAAGAGAGGGATAAAGAGACAGAACCCTGTTGTCCATCATTACCGGTAAGTATGTATATGATATGGGGGGGGGGGTAGAATGCTTACCACATAGTCATGAGGGGCTTGGGGGTGCTTATAACGTGTGTTTGTGTTTACTTTGCCTAGGTGGTTGATGAGCTGGTTACTGGGTCTGAGAACCTAGCTGTCAGTGAGCCTCTAGGACGGACCTGCTACTGGTGTGCTCGTTAGGAAGCGGCAGCAAAGATGAACAATTTTACCTGTTTTATGTAAATAAAAATGTTTTACGACAGCAAATTGTGTTCATATGTGTGTTAAGACGACAACATGGCAGAACATGAACAAATTTTAAAGAAAATATATTATACGCCGGGGGCTGTTGGGAGCTTTGGGGGATCGAACCCCCTCTTTCAAGAGGGCAAAAAACAAAGTAAATCGTTGACTAGAAAGCAAGTTACTACGTGGCTTTCAGAACAGGATGCTTACACACTTCACAAGCAGGCACGAGCTCATTTTAAAAGAAACAAGACTGTTGTTTCTGGAGTGGATGCGCAATGGCAGGCTGATTTAGTGGATATGCAACAGTTCTGTAAGTACAACAAGGGGCATAAGTATATTTTAACGGTTGTGGACATCTTGTCTAAATATGCATGGGCTAGAAGCCTAAAAGACAAAACGGGGAGAGAAGTGGCCGCTGCCTTTCAAAATATCTTCAGAGAGGGGAGAATACCTCACAAGCTGCAGACTGATGCCGGCAAAGAGTTCCTAAACAAGGAGGTGAGGAGGCTGCTAAAAAAGCATGGAGTCCACCACTTTGTCACCAACAACGAAGTCAAAGCAGCAGTTGTGGAGCGCTTTAATAAAACCTTGAAAACAAAAATGTGGAGATTTTTTACAGCTAACAACACATTCAAGTATATTGATGTGCTGGCACAGTTTATTTGGAGCTATAACCATTCTTTACACAGAACAATTAAGGCCCGCCCCGTGGATGTTAACCAAGCCAATGCTCTGGATGTATGGAAAACAGTGTATGGAAGCTGTATCAACAGGGAAAAAGCAGTTCCTTTGTTCAGAAAAGGAGATCACGTGAGGGTCTCTAAACTCAAGGGTTTTTTTGAAAAAGGTTATGAACAAAGCTTCACCACTGAAATTTTCATAGTTGACCAAGTTCACAGCAGGCCAGAAAGGCCTGTATACCGTCTAAAAGATTATGAGGGAGAGCCCATCGTTGGGACTTTCTATCCTGAAGAATTGCAACGGGTGAAGGCAGGGGACAGGGTTTACAGGATTGAAAAAATTCTAGCGACGAAGGGGAGGGGTAAGAAAAAGCAGCACCTGGTGAAATGGGTAGGATGGCCTGACAAATTTAACAGTTGGGTTGCGGCTGCGGACCTGTGTGAACCTGCCTAGGGGAAAAAATGGGGGAAAATGGGTTTTACATCACCCTGCCTAGCAACGCCTGTGCTAAAGTATTTCCACAGAACACCAGCGCCGCTTTCACCATACAGTTGGCCCGCCCGCTAGAACTGCCAGGAGGCTGGGAAGTGGGCTTAGCAGAGATACAGTACCCACACAGCTGGAACACAATCACTGAAGATGCAACATATGAAATTGCTAATGGAAGGAAGACGTGGCGCTTCACCCTACGCCGCGGCTATTACGCGAACATCCCGGAGCTGTTGGATAATATGAACACGGCCTTGCAGGAAGCCGTGGACCCCCCTGAAATGGTTCTGCACTATGACCAGGTGGCCAGGAAGGTCAGACTTAAAGCCCCCGATACTTACAGATTTTTAGCAAGTGGTGAACTGGCCCATATATTAGGCCTGTATCCTGATCAGCCTGTAAAGAAAATACCTTTCACCGCGGACATTACAGCGGGGTTCAACACCCTGTTCATTTACACAGACATCATAGAGCACCAAGTAGTTGGAGACTTTTACGTACCCCTACTGCGCTGTGTGCCCATTCGTGGGGAAAACAGCGAGCGCATCACCATTACGTATGACAAGCCTCACTATGTGGCGGTGAATAAAGATCACGCAGACACCGTCTCTGTGGAGATAAAGACAGACCAGAACAAAAACGTGTCATTTCGTTTTGGCAAGGTGATTGTGAAGCTTCACTTTCGGGCCCGGAAAAACCTGCTGTTTTGAAGATGGTTCTTCTAAAAAGTTATGGGGACCCCGCTCTTTATAGAAGCTATTACAGGGAGCAGGCGGGGCATAGTCTCCCTGGCTACCAAGGAACCCCTGTTATGTATGGGGCGGGGGTTGGGGGGATATTCCGGAGTCTTTTTCGAAAAGCGGTCCCCCTTTTGAGAAGAGGTTTAGAGCTTATCAAGCCTCATGTAAAAACAGCGGTCCGGAATATTGCCAGAGATGTGGTGGGAAACGTTTCTCAGGCAGTTTTGAATAAAGTGAGCCCGCAAGAGGGGGCGGGGTTAATGTATATGAAAAGAAGAAAAGGAGTTAAACGAAAAGCATCACGGACTCGGTTAACAGGGCCGCCGCGTCCCTTTAAAAGAGGGGCTAAAAGGCGCAAAGCGACACAGAAGGGAAAAGCAAAGAGACGGAAGGGCCGCGCCAGAGATATATTCTAATCAACCATGGCGTTTATTCACGGGGGTTCTGAAGAATGCGCTAAATCTGAACTAGACCTGTTCCAAATAGCCCCTACACAAACTTCTGTCGAAGGGTGCGTGTATGTTGAAATCCCAACTTTGACAGCCCTTTCAGAAACCGGCCCCCTCGAATATTTTATAGCCGGGAATGGCGAGGATTATATGGATCTAAACAACACGTTGCTATACCTGTGTTGCAAAATTGTAAAAGAAGATGGAACCAACATTGACAGGGGAGCAGAGGTGGGGCTAGTGAATTACCCCATCGCATCCCTCTTTAGCCAGCTGGATGTGACCCTTGGAGACCGTCTCATCAGCCAGAGTAACAACTGCTACCCATACAGAGCTTATATCGAATCTGTGTTAAACTACAGCGAAGACACATTATCCACACAGTTCTCTGCAGGACTGTTTTACAAAGACACCCCCGGCGAACACGAATCAACCGACCTAGAGGGGTCAAATGCAGGATATGTTAGAAGAGCAGACCTGACTGCTGAAAGCAGAAAAATAGACCTGCTGGGACACCTTCACGCAGACCTGTTTTTTCAAGAAAAACTTTTGTTAAACGGCGTGGATGTGAAGATCAAACTTACACGGAGTAAGGATTCTTTTTGTCTCATGTCTGATGATCCTGGTACACAGTACAAGTTGCAAATATTGTCAGCATCCCTGTTTGTAAAGAAAGTAAGAGTCTCCCCGGGTGTGCGTTTGGGACATGCAGAAGCCCTGCTTTCAGCCACGGCGAAGTACCCGGTCGATCGTGTGGGGATGAAAGTGTTCAGCATTCCTGCTGGGAGCCGCGTCAGTAACCAGGAGAACTTATTCCTGGGACAGCTGCCTAAGTTGGTCGTGATAGGCCTGGTGGATAACGACGCATTCAGTGGCTCCTACGCTAAAAACCCCTTTAATTTTAAGCATTACAACATTAGCTTCTTCGCGGTTTATCAGTCCGGTTATCAAATTCCTGCAAAACCATTCCAACCCTCTTTTGAAGAAGGGAACTGTGTCAGGGAGTACATGAGTTTAGTCCAAGCATCCGGTAAATATATGAAGGACAAACCCCTGCTGGTTAACAGAGAAGATTTTGCAAGAGGCTACACCCTTTTCGCCTTTGATCTGTCCCCCGATCAAGAATGCGGTGATCACTATTCTTTGATTAATACAGGGAATCTGAGAGCAGAAATACGGTTTGGTAGAGCCCTCCAACAAACCGTCAACATGATTGTGTACGGCATTTTTGACAACATTATCGAGATAAATCACAGGCGGAATGTCCTGTTTGATTATATGTGATATGGACACGCTGCAGTTAACGCAACTTCTGTCTACAAGCCCCCACACCCGCAAGATATTCAAGGGGGTATTTCCGTGTGATCAGCTGCCTAAAAAGAAATTACTACAGAGACCCCTGGGGCTAGTGGTCAACACACACCCCCACGACCGACCAGGAGAACACTGGCTCGCAATATACCTGACAGAAGACAACCGTGGAGAGTTTTTTGATTCGTACGGACATCCCCCAGACCATCCACTGTTCCCCAAGACATTCATGACATTTTTAAGAAAAAATGCTGCTTTAACGGCATTTCAAACAAAGCAACTGCAGTCCCCAGAGGCTGTGACCTGTGGATACCACTGTGTGTTTTTTCTGCATCAGCGCTGTAAGGGGCTGACTTTTGAGCAGATTCAAGAACTGTATTCCTATGATTTAACAAGGAATGACCAGATGGTGGTGCAATTTGTAAAAAAGGAACGGACCATGCCCCGACTTGCCCCCAATTTCTTTCAACATGCCCAGGCCTGTGTCTCTTGCAATGATTTTCATGGCTGTGTTTCTCAATAAAGCATCCCTGGGTGCTTAAAATAAATTTAAGTGTTTGTCTTTTGTTAATAAAGAGGCGGGGGTCGGGGGTAGCATTTAAAAGCTCACTTTATTTATAAGCTGAGCCAAGGAAATGTGCTAGATTGTCTCTGTTTTTTAGAAGACCGCCGGGAAGGGGTGGGTCTAGATGGGACTTTGGCCTGGTCCAGCAAAGCTTTTCTTATGTTCTTAGGTGTCTCTGTAGCAGGGGAAGGGCTTTTCAGGTGCTCCAAAATGTCTCTGTTGACAGGATTGCCGACAACGGTGGATGGAATATTTAGTTCAGCCATGGCCTTCAGAAAAAATTCCCAGCCTTTAGGGTGCCTCTTGGCAGGCAGAGCGTGAATTTGGGTGATTCCCTTCACCAAGTCCAGCATGTTGGAGCCGGGGACAACTGTCCCCCTGTAAAGAAAAGCCCCCTTTTCATCCCAAGAAGAAACATCTTTGTTTTGTTTCATTTTGTTTAACAACAGCCGGGCATTGTTCTTAAACCGCGCAGACAAACTGTCCAAGGTTTCATGAAAGACGGTATCTGGGGGGTCAGACCC
Source organism: Plestiodon gilberti rubricaudatus (assembly GCA_026170595.1). Lineage (NCBI taxonomy): Eukaryota > Metazoa > Chordata > Lepidosauria > Squamata > Scincidae > Plestiodon > Plestiodon gilberti. The sequence continues at coordinate 15,400,553 of JANXHW010000002.1, read as the reverse complement.
CGCAGTTGCATCCGCCTCTGGTGGGGGCAAAAATAAGCTTAGTTTTCCTTTTTCAGCATCCCCCTGTTTTACATGCGCTAGATATTTTTGAAGCAAAGCAGTATATTGTTTCGCCTTTTCAAATTGGGGTAAATCGCTCCTCTGAAGAACAGCCTGCATTTCGGTATCTAAGGAATTCATTGTTGTTGTTCTGATGCTTTCCTGTCTTGGAACCCCTTTAAGTTGTTCTAGCTGATTGCTAGGAACAAGATACATTTTTTCAGCATACTCCATTACTGGCTAGTTAAAAGTCCCGTTATTAGAGGAATAGCAAAGCTTAATAGGGGTGCAAGGAAGCCCCCAGACTGCTTCACCAGCTGCTTCTTCCTTCTTAAAGAAACCCTTTTATTGCTCAAGTTTTTGATGATCGCCTTCTTTTTCCTCAGCACAGACACCTGACGGGGGGATAGGGGGATGTTGCCTTTTAAAGTGTTCAAAGCTATTTCTGATATAGCCGCAATCAGATCATCTGAAGCAGAGCACAAAATGGCCTTTCTCTGACGTGGAGGCGCCTTGATAAGTAGATTTAAGAGAGGCAGGTTTCTTTTTACGCCGTTAGACATGCTGTCCCCGTGGAGGCGGCACTACAATTGAGGGGCTAAATGATTAAGTCACCTCCTCTTATAATGGGATGTAGTTTTTTTCATAGTATACACGACAGGCCAGGCTGGCGGGAACAGGCCCGTCCTTAGTCTGAGATGTTCAGGGGTGTCGGAGCATAAATCCACCATCAGATAACCATAAGGCACTGATGTTGCATCTTGGAAGCTCTCCAGAAAGAAACGGGTATTTCCAGGGTACATTTGGCGGGCCAGCGTTAGAATTTGTAACTTATCCCGGGGATTTTTGAACAGCACCATATATTTTGCATTAAGGGTAATAGTACGGTTGGCTTTTCCCTGGCAGAAAATATTCTGTGTGATGAAAAAAACGCTTAGATTACGATGGTGTACATACTTGGTAAAGACTTCACCGATTTCTGTGTTTGAAGAAGCAGAGTTCATGAGATCGTCCAGGATCACAAGATTCACTTTATTTGGGGGAAACAGATGGTCATCATTAAACGTCGCAGGAAGTCCTTCCACAAATCTAATATAGGGATATTTACACAAGAGTTCTTTGTACAAAGGTTGCCAACAGCTGTAGCACCAAACAATATTTTCAGGCATGACAGAAAGTACGGTGTGCGCATTGTCCAGCATATTTTTTATAAAATACGTTTTCCCACAGTTGCTAGGGCCTGCTAGAATGGCAGAAAATGGATGTTTCCAGCGCACATCCATCTTAATAGCCGTAAGGCAGTGTACTGAAATGAGGGCCCAGTACCCTCTTGTCATATACTAGCTTCAGCGTTTTCTTTAGGAGGCCTGTCTCAATACGCCACTGTTTTTTATTTCTCAAAATGCCCTTCTGCTGAACCACAATTTCTTTAGAACCGTCCCGGTAGTCCAGGACCAGCTGCTTCAGACTATCAAAATTGACTTTCTCTGAATTAGCAGCATTGAGAGTTATTCCTTTCATTTTCATACAAGTTTTTCCTTGTGAAAGGCGATACGCATAGCTTTTCGGCCCCGAAGAAAAGAATTCAACAATGTGCTCGTGTGGGGGGATCTCGCTTGTTAGATCCCCTAAATAGTCTCCTAAGGGGGGGCACCAGTCCCCTGCACGCTGTACAAATATCACAGAATCTGTGTCATGGTACAAGCACCTATCCTGTAACTTGTCTAACAGGCCATAAAGCTCTAACCGTGCATATGCAGTGGTAAAAGCTCCTATCAAGACATTTGTTTTTCCAGATAGGGTAAAGCGCTCCTGAGCCTGTTTCCAGGACACACTCAGAGTTTCATCATCAATAACCTCAAAGCCTGAAACTTCATAGGCTGGAGAAAAGGCATACCCCAGAAGCTCTGTAGGATCCCTCACGATGGTTGTATTCGGAAGGTTTGTACGTTGTGCAAACTTTCCCCACAGAGAGTTTAGAAACAGTTTTGCTATTTGCCGCTTTGCAGGGTTCACAGCAATATGTTCAGGGCGTAAACTGATCCCCTCCCTCTCTTGAAAATCATTAATATATTTACTTTGTTTCTCCCCATCTGTGCACCACCCGGGATACCCTGAAGCCTCTTGTTTCTGGCGTAGATGCATTTTAATGTACTCTGAAAACAAGTCTTTAGAAGTGTTTTCAAAATGCCAGAGACCATTAATGTCATCCAGAAGCTGTTGGATGGCATTGCGCATTGCGTTTTGTATCAGCACTGGGTGGCTTAATTGCTCTAGGTTTACAAATCTAAAGGACATTCCATATCGCACCACGGGTAAACGAGGTGCATGCCACTCCCACTGATGCACCCTTTCAAGGTAAACTTCGGGGTGTTCATTAATGGGTACCTCCTCCTCTGATTCAGAGTTGCCTGATACCTCTGTTTCATGGGGTCCATCAGGCACCATTGAAGCAGGGGACCCAGGAAACTCTGAAGCAGGGGACTGTGGGGGGCATGACTCCTCTGATTCATGGGGACCATCAGGCACCACTGAAGCAGGGGACCCTGGAAACTCTGAAGCAATGGACTGTGGGGGGCATGACTCCTCTGATTCAGGGGGGCCAGCAGACACCATTGAAGCAGGGGACCCTTGGGACTCTAAAGTATTTTCTTGTGGGGCACATGATTCCTCTGCTTCAGAGACATCGCCATCAGAAGGCTCTTGTATTGTCTCTGCAGCAGGGGTGCTATGAAAACCCACCCCCACCTGTTGCAGCCCCTCAAGCATCGGTGTACAACCTGTGTAGCGGCTGAGGAAGTTTTTAATGTCTTCTTGAAAAGCACTGACTTCAGATGTGTTTAGTGTACCTCGAAACATATCTGAACAATACATTTTTAAACGTGCGTTCCATTCCCCCGTCTTTTTCATAACCATGGCCATTATCTCTTGCTCCTTTTCACGGATTGCATTTCGGCAGTCTCCCAGCAGGTACACCGCTTCCAAGCGATCATGATCCAACCACTCTAACTCATCTTGGTTCTGGGGGGCAGCAACAGCAGCAGCGGTGGCGTAACTTGTCAGGGAGTTATTTTCTAAAACAAAAATTAGTTTCTTTAGCGGCTTTGTGCAAAAGAACAGGTCACGTTTCAAATATTAAGGCAGAGAAAGGAGGCATATAACTTACTTCTGGGAGCCTCCGGGGTGTTGGGAGCCTTTTTCTTATGAGGGGGCTCACCACTGCACAACTGCCTGGGGTTGTCTGCTTGGATATCATTTCCTGGAAAAAAGGAGGGACATTTTAAGTTTATTTATTGGTTGCTTGCAAAAGAACAGGAATAAAGTTTTAAGGTTATGTATGTTTAAGGCCAGCGTACGGTGGTGAGCTTTGTGAGTCCTCTTCATAGGGGGTTCACCGCTGCCATTCGAAGCGGCATGCTTCTGCCCTGGTTTGGCAGATGTGGTAATATTTCCTGGGAAAAAAAGGAGAAACATTTTAAAAATAATTTCTTTATTGGTTACTTGCTGTAAATAAGCTTAAAAGAGCTGTGACATACTTCTCTGAGGGGGACAGTTGGCTGAAGTTCCTGGGGTTGACATGCTTCTCTGAGGGGGCCCGTTGGCTGAAGTTCCTTGGGCTGGCCAGGAAACAGCCCCCCCTTTTTTAGAACCATTTACTGAAAATAACATTATAAAAATTAGAATAATGAACTTATAAAAGTATTTGTAGCAGTAGAAAAAAGGAAGAAAATGCTCACCATTGTGAAAGGTGTAAATTTTGGAAGGGCCAGGTTGGGGCTCCCTTTCTTCAGAGACGGAATTCCCTGGAAACAATGAGTATTTATTTTTACTGACTACATGCAAAGCAATTTAAAGGAGTGGTTGAAATCCCTCCACCCTTACAAGCACATGTCTGCAGATAAATTTACCTTGTTGAGAATTGTTAGCGCTGCTGGGCCTTGAACTCATGGATCCTTCCAGCCATCCTGATTTGAACAAAAAAAAAAAAAAAAAAGCTGTTATGGCTGGCACTTTAACAAAACCCATGTATTTTTAAACTAAAAGGAAAAATATGCCTACCCGCTAATTGCGAATCTGTGAATTCCTCTTGTCCAGACATGCTATATTTTCTCCCAGAAAACAGGATAATACTGAAAAGAGAATGCATAGGTGTGAACCCATAATTGTACCCCCCCCCCCAGCAGAAACCTTATTTTCTAAAAAGCCCTTTGCCCCTGTGCACCACATCATGGGGCATTCAGAGAAAACCAAGCACATGCCTGGAGCCAGACCTCCAAACAAAAGCAGGCCCCAGAGTTTTTGTCCCAAAACCTGAAAAGCATTGAAAAAATAGCTAACCTCCTTCAAAAAATCAGAAATGAAACATTTACTCTGAGCTGCTTCTCTGCAAAAGGGACCATGCGGTCAACCCAAAAGGCCCAAGGCAAGCCCCTGGCCTTCTAACAACACAAAAACCAGTTTCAGGGGCAAATCATAATAAAAGCCATAATATAAATTATTTTCTAAAAACCCCTTTGCCCCTGTGCGCCACAGCGTGGGGCATTCAGAGAAAGCTCAAGCACATGCCTGGAACCAGACCTCCATTTTAAAATACCTACAACAGCAAAAGCAGGCCCCAGAGTTTTGCCCCAAAACCTGAAAAGCATTGAAAAACAGCTAACATCCTTCAAAAATCAGAAATGAAACATTTACTCTGAGCTGCTTCTCTGCAAAAGGGACCATGCAGCCAACCCAAAAGACCCAGGCCTTCTAACAACACAAAAACCAGTTTCAGGGGCCAAAGCACAGAAAAAAGGCTAGTAATAACATTTCCCACCCACCCAAAACAGGCATAAATGGCCCTCCCTCAAAAAAAAACCAGACCACATGGCCATAAAACTTACCTGAACTGGAAATGTAGAAGTTTTCGCTGAGAGGATGGCTGTTAAGGAGAGAGGCAACCACTGAGGGTCCCCGTTTTATAGGGGTCTTTGGCCCTGCCTCTCTGAGGGGTTGTCCCAGCTTCTGTGTCCGTCCCCTTCCCCAGAATTCCGCGGGCCCCTTCCTCTTCCTGCCGCCCCTCTATGTTGAAACCGCACATAATGTCATCATGGGATGTCAGGCCCCACCCTGCCAATCCTTTTGTCTGTGTAGCTGGCTCCAATATGTTATCATGGGGTGTTTTGGTCCCACCCTGCCACCCCTTCTGTCTGTGTAGATGGCTTCAGACAGTTCCCCCCCCCCTCCCTGCCAACAAGACAGGCTTCTGTTTAAAATAAAACACTTTATTTTACACATACATATATACTTGTAATGACAAAATGTTACACATCTTGTTTACACAGAATGCTTGTGGGTGAATTTCCATAGAAGGGGGAACTGTGAAGTTGCAAAACCAGAAATTCCCCTGGAGAACAGAATAAGGCAGATATGAATAAAAATCAAATTTTCTGCATCCACCCACATGTTACAGCCTCACAACAATTGGTGTCCTAGCGCAAAACTTGGTAAATTTAAATTTCTGGATTATCTGACGGAAAGGGCTAACATATTTTAGGTCAGAAAGTTTGATAAGTTTTTCAAGATCCCTCTGCGGTCTCTTGGAAACGCATAAAAACTGAATGGTGCATAATAGATAATCCAGGGCATCCTGATTAAATTCAAGGCACCGCATGGTGTAGCAAAAACAGACCACATATTGAACAACAGCCTGTAAAAAGAGTCCTGAACAGGCCTCCCTCAGTTTTTCATTGATGTCTGATTCAGTCCATTTCGTGCAATCGTGCGAACCTTGCGCCGCGTACTGATAATTACAGCCATCACATTCCGACTTCATTATGCCGTCCAGACAATGGTTTATAATTGAATACAATGTTACTCTGATGATTGATTTTGTGCCACTTCGGCGGTCTTGGGGTGTGAAATGGCGGACCCCCTGTATCTGTTGAAGCCCCAAGAGGTATCTCAATGTTGTGGGGCCCTCTTGATCGTCAGCATCTTCGAGGGTTTCCTGTAGAAAAACAATACATTTTGTTTTAAAGGGCTGTTTACTCCATATAGTAGAGCTTCTCCCCATGCCTGCAAAGCACAACTCACCAGCAGCGGAGCCGGGGGCGGCTGACTGCGACCATCCTCAATTTCATGTAGTCCCAAAAGATACCTTCGCTTTATATGGGGATCTTCAGGGGCCCCCTGCAGAAAATACATTGCATTTTTTTCCTTTAAAAGCATGTTTAACCATATAACACAACCTCCCCACACATCCAAGATCATAACTTACTATTGGCAGGAGCGGCGGCATTGGCTGGTCAGTCTGGAAATCCCCTTCGCAGGTAAATGTAGGAGAACACACAGCATGGTCATCCCAGGCTAATTTATACAAAAGGCCCAGTGCCGGTCTAGGGTAGCCGTCAGATTCACTAGACGTATACCTTTTACGCGTTTTCTTCTGCGGGGGTTGAGGGAGTTTTTCAATTTCAGCAGCGGTCAATATGGGTGGTGCAAAAAATGCACTTAGTTTCATTTCAGATGGCCTCCGGTTATAACAATTAACGGTTGTTCCCAAACACTGTCCATCGGTAACATCTGCGGTCTCCTGGGGTGCTTCTTGTGAAGGCATGAGAACTTCTGCGGGGCTCTCCATTTTGGTTGGCGCAAAAAGTGGGTATTCCCCTTTCCCCGGGGTTTAAATACCAGTTTCTCCAGGCATGCGCAGTCCTGTTCTTAAGGGCATGGCCGGGGCAGCCCCCTTCCTATTGGTCCAGGGCAGCGAGGAACAGGCCCGGGCATGTCCTTAAGAGATCTGCGCATGGGCGCCACGCCCATGGCCCATCCCTATTGGTCCGTGGAGCGCGCAAGCGCCCAATGGTCCTGGGGTTCTGAAACCCCTTCCCATTGGTCCAGGGCCTAGGGGAGGAGCGTAGAGGACCCCTAAATCATTTCCGGGGAGCGCGCAAAGCGCCCTTGAACCCCATTGGGCCTAGGGTTCTGAAACCCCTTCCCATTGGTCCAGGGCCTAGGGGGAGGAGCGTAGAGGACCCCTAAATCACTTCCTGGGGCGTGGAAACCCCCCCCCTTGAACCCCATTGGGCCTAGGGTTCTGAAACCCCCTTCCTATTGGCCCAGGGCTCCGAGAGGGGCCCCCTAGGCCCCTCCTCTTCCGGCTGTGACGTATTTCCGGATAGGACGTCATTTCCGAGCACATGGCGTTTGTTATTGTTTTGGTATGACGTCACTTCCGGTCAAAACAATAACAAAGCCATGTGCTTCCGGTCATTTGACAGAAGGTAGGGCCAATATACTACTTAGGTGGATCCATCACTATAATGGAATCTGCAGGTGTTAACCAGGAGTGCCTCAAGAACAGAATCAATAGTGGTGGACAAGCCTGCTTAGGACTACTAACTTCTCCAGCAATGCAAGCCATACAGAATGTTGGGTACTTTATTCCCTGCTAACTGGGCAAAGAGGCACTTTTTCAATTGATGCTCCTCTTATATTTAGCAGGGGGAGAGTAAATGTCCCTCTTCACCCCAGCACAGTGTTTTTTCTAGCGGCTGTTTGATTTGATGGTATTCTGCATTTTTTTAGATTGTGAGCCCTTTGTGGACAGGGAGTCAATTTAGTTATTTGATTTGTTGAAAAGCAGTGTATAAATATTCTCATTATTATCAACGACAACAACAATTCTAGGCCAGGTTCTCAGCTCATGCAAGCCCAACAGACTTGGCTGGTTCCTCATGTGACATGAACTAATTATATGTCCTAGGACCTAGAATATGCACCACTCGTACCAATTATATGGCCTGTGGCAGTCCAGCCATGGATACTTGCTCCAATGTGCAAGTAGATTTTTATGTTTAACGGTCAGATGCCAGTTTTACTCCCACATCTGCTTTCAAGGAGGGTGGAGGAAGGTACAACATATTATTTTGTAATGGGGACTGGTTTTTGGAAGACAGATATTAGAATGAAATTGAGATATGTGCCTAGGCCACAACCCTACAAACTCTCCTATAAGTAGGCTTGCCTTCGTCCCAGAATCGAGCCTGGCTCTGCACCAAGGGTGCACTGCGGCTGGCCAATGGGGTTCCGGCTTTGGTCGCGTCGTCGACCGGAAGTGCCGGAAGCCCATTGGGCAGCCGCAGTACACACTTGGGAGTGGCTCGGGTCTGCTCTAGGCCGAAGCCAGGCTCGATTCCGAGATGAAGGTAAGCCTACCTATAAGAGAGGAAAGATGAAGAAAAAAACACTGTAATGGGACACCTCCCTTGAAGACTGACATACTTGCATGCAGGCTGGTGCCTACATTCAGGATTGGGTCAGGTGATCAGCAAGTCTACCTCCACTCCATTTTTAAGGGGCCAAGAAAGATGCAAAATGCATTGTAATGTGAAGTAAGAAGGTTTCTCAGACTTTGTGGTTTCCTATTTTATAGCTCTTTCTGAAAACTTGGTGTCCTGCTCTACCTCTTCATAATTGATCGTGCCCTGTAAAAACAGAGCCAGAACTATTTATCTGCAAGTCACAGCCCAAGAACCATCGTCCTGAATATGAAATGCAGCATAAAACAGCAATTGAGTTGATAAGCGAGTGCATAAAGAGAACACTGAGTTTCCTTTCAATCAGAACTAAATCTGCGCTTGCAACTTTATCCCTTACCTAAATTCTGCCATGCCGTCATTTGACTTGTATGTCCAGAAATGACCCACAAAAGACTCAGGGCTCTGATCCCGTTTAGAACCAAGGAAACTTCTCTTGAAGGCTTCACCTGCCAAATGACTGGGAGAGTCTTTTGCAAGGAAAAACATTTCAGAATGCAGTCCAGGGTTCCTAAGAATACTAACAACAAAAAGGCACCACATGGGAATTTAATTAATTCATGATAGCACATATCATATTTATGCAGCATACTGGAGGGACGGTCTTCTCGTCTGGAGCATAGTCTGGTAGTTGACTGTATTGACTGCATTAAGCTGCACTGGGCAATCAGCTACAACAAGAAACCTTTGGTCCTCCTTGAATTATAGGTCGTACCTGGAATTATACGGTCGTACCTGGAATTATAGGGGGGGGGGGCTGGAGCTCAGTGGAAGAGCACAAACGTGGCATGCCAAAGATCCCAGGTTCAATCCCTGGGTCAGGGCACATTCCAGAACAGGATGAGATGGGTTGGAGGGGCAGAAGCATAACAGGGGGCCCCTTGCATGAATGAAAGCACCTTACTTGTCACAGTAGCTCACTTTGGATCCAACCTCCTGTAATTCCAGACTTCATTTTGATGGATTGTGACACATCCTAAACTCTGAACCTTTCAGCTTTTTGCTTTTTTTTTTTTTTACACAACAGTACCATCTTTTGCAGGTATCGTTTTTGCAAGTCCCATCTCTGTCACCAGAGGCCACTGCAGTATACAGAAGTGGCCAACTTGTCCCACAGTTGGGACTTTGCTCTACATTCTCCTTCTCCAAACCATTCCTCTTTTGAAAGAGCCAAGCCACATCTTGCCCATTGGTAAATCACCACCCCAGCCATCTCCACTCTTCTCAGCCGAATTGGGCCAGGTGGGCCAATGCTACATGGTCACCAAGGGACTGAGGCCAAGTACCACCTGCCATCCTATGAAGTACCACCAGTACCACTAGAATGCCACTGTCTTAAAGAAACAGAAGGCCTAAATAACTGGCTAAATAAGCAAACAAATACCTTTTTAAAAGAGAGAGAGAAATATTTCTATTTATTTGCGATATATTTTGTATCCTCCAAAAACGTTGACCACCTTGATCCAGTGGAAGTCCCGTGGGGGTTGCAGATGTAAAAACCCCGTGACCATTGATCCTTCCTTCCCTTTTTTCTCTCTGTTGTCTTTGCCACATCTAAAAAGAGACTGCAAACTCTTCAGGGCAAGGGCATCTATGTTCGCATTGCTGCTATACACCATGCACAGTGTTGGTGCTATACAAATAATACATTTATTGTCATTAATAATAAAATGCATACTTTGCCTTGAACCATCAAATACAATGAGCAATACAGTCCCATAATGGCTGTGTTTCTTCTCTCCCTTTGATTTACCCACATCATTCTCAACTGAAGACGTGCTCCCATAATTTGTAGAGGACAAACTATCTGATGGGAATTCATCGCACTCAGTTCTTCTTCGTACGTAAACAGTGTAAATAGTTCCAGCGATTGGCAAGACGATAAAGGAGATGCTAACAAAACTGGGGAAAACAGAAGTTCATTGCTGCAGAGTGACAATTGTTTCTGAAGGGCACGATGGTTTAGAGAGCAATGGACCCCCTTAGTACTTACAACCCCTTAGTACTTACAAACAAATAGCTACGAATGCATCAATAGGAAAAAGGTCCGTAGCGCATCTGGCCACAGTTGTCAATGAGACCATTGAATTCAGAGCAAACAGAGATGGGAAAGGCAATAGAAAAGAGATGGTCCTGAATTTAAATACGTCTGTCAAGGAAGAATAAATTAATACCCCATAGTCATGACAACACAGCATTTTGTGATTACAGATTTTAGCAGCTTGTTCAAGAAGCAAATGGAAACATTTACTCTTTTAAGATCCAGAAAGTGCTTCAGTTTGGCACAAAGAATTTTGATTAAACTAGCTGTAAACACATTTCCTTTTGCAAGAACAGTAAACTTCCAACAGCCTTATCTTTTTAGAATCTTGTTCATGCCTTCCCTGCCTCTACTATCATTCTGTTAGAACAGTGTTTCTCAAAGTGTGCTTCTAAGAGCCCTGGCTCCATGAACGCACCATAAGTGGCCGCCATCTTCTACACCCTGCCCAGGTTGCTTGTCTGTCCCTCCAGTCTCCCCTGTGCATGGCTCTCCTTCCTCATTCCCCTCCTGTCCTGGCTCTTTGCTGGTATTCAGTGTTGGGCTTGGCACTGCACCACACCGCGCATGTTCCAGTCACAGTGCTCTGGGGCTCCCTGCATGCACCGGTGGGGCTCCCCGAGACTCCTTTTAGGAGTGCAAAGGGCTCTGGAGACCGAAAAGAAATGTTAGAAGATGTGTTAGAAGATAGAAGTAGCTGAGTAGACATAAGCAAATAGGTGGGTTGGCAAGTTACAGATGAAGGGTCAAATTACACATTGCTAACACAGTGATGCTAACAGTGACCATGTTTCAGAATGAGCATAGCTGCCCAAAAGCTGTAAGCAGGGGATAAGAGAAAACTGCAAGCAGAGAAGTGGGAGGGAGGGAGACTAAACTCTTCTCCCCAGTCTGCACCTGCGTCCCAGAAGGGCTCAGTCATATTTGGACTCAGAAGGTGAGTGGGAGAAGAGCAGTTGGAGAAGACTTGCAATTGGGCTGAGAGGGTTTGTGCTCCCTGCCATGTTCTTGGTGTGGAATTTCGCACCCCAACTCTTACAGTGCTCTAGGACACAAGTCACCACCATCAAGTTATGTTCTGCCCTAGGTACCGCCAGGTATACCTAAGCAACTGTTTCCACCATTTTTTCATGATGGTAGACTTTCTAATTCATGGTGGTCCAACGCGTGGCCCGCGGGCCGAATGCGGTCCCCGAAGGCCTCTGCTGCGGCCCCCGGCTGCTCTTGGAGCTCCCCTTCCCGTAGTCACCACGCTCCCCTGATAATTGGAAAGGCGGTTGGGAGCCGACCGCCTTTTCGACCTTCAGGGGAGCATGGGCGAGGCATGCTAGACAGCGGGGCGGGGCATGCATCGGTCATTATTATTAATTAATTAATAATTTAATTGTGCGGCACCCAGGTTTCATGTCGAAGTTCGCATGCGGCCCTCGAGATACGAAACGTTGGACCACCCTATTCTAATTCCTGTTCCTTAACGACACTGTGCCTTTATAGTTGAATAGCACCACCTGCTGGCAATTTTGGATCTGCTGGTGAGTCTCTGGCACTGCTTGCTGCTTGGAGTGGCGCTCCCAAAATGGTTGCAGCCAGTGCGCTGCTCGTGTCACCAAAACCTATTTCACAACAGCAGAACAATGTTCCACTGTCATTAGAATTGGGCTGCCCAACATGTACAATATTGACAATTAAGTATTTAATATGAATAATGTTGTGCAACATTGTTTCATGTGTAATATGCAGTCTCTCCGATTTCAAGTTCAGTATAAATTAGCAGTAACTGTGGTTGTTTTACGAGTGAAGGGAACAGCATGCGCTGTAGATGGGAAAAATGGAAGTTATGTGAATGTCAGCACAATCCTATCCAACTTACACCACCGATGTAACTAGCGGGGGAGGGCAGGGAGGGAGGCTCTGGAGGGGAGGGGAGATTGAAATCCCCTTTGAATCCACCTTTGGAGGGGATTTGAATCCCCTTTCCATTCTGGGGCCTCCCGTTCTCGCTGCACCGCTGGTTACACCGGTGGTATAAGTTGGATAGGATTGCACTGTGTATGTAGTATTGCTTTTGAACAGATAATTTCCATATGGTTTTATTGTCCTTTGTAACTGGATAGTTTCATAAAGAAGAATATGGAGGAGAGAATAGTCCCATTTGAATGAGATGGGTTTTAAAAACTGCTTTTTTTTTTTTAAAGGAAGCATACATAGAACCTGATCTTTGAAAGAGACCAAAAATGAAATTCATTGCTGCTAGGTTTGAGCCATCCAGACATGCGCGGATGGACACACCGACAGGTCAATGCACACATTAGGTCGTCTGGAATCACATTACACAAAGCAGCATATTACAAGGACCAACACAACTACAGCCTATTTACCTAGTATAGCTAATGTTGTAATTTCTTCTTCATGGCAGGAGTCAGGGACACATATTCCATTGTAGAAATCAATTCCATCCTAGGAGCTCTTTAGTTCTTTCGTGGCCTAAATACACTTAAGGAAAATCTGAACTGGCCAAAGCCGACAAATAAAGCAGATATTTCTTTGAAATGCATTGATTTCAAAGGCATTCAGGCAAAACATTTTTTGGGGAAAAATCTCAGTGAGTTTAACAGATTCAATACAAGACAGGCCTCTTACATCTTGAATAGATCTATAGAAGAGAGACGAGAGATAGCAGTGCAATCCTGTGCAATGCTTGACTGGCGGAACTATTGTTCCACCAGGACGGAGTGTCGCAAACGTGCCGTAAGGCACATTTTTGACACCTGGAGAGTAAGCGGTGGTGGGACAATGTCCCTTTACCCTGAGGATGCCTCTGCCAGCGCTAGTGGATAGGATCTGGCACGGCGTGCTTTTGCACACTGCAGCAGTCCTAGACAGGATTGGGCTGTAGTAACAGCCCAATCCTATCCCCCCCCCCCCCGTGCTGGTACGTACATGAGAAAAAAACACACAATAATCAAGACCTTATATGTGTAAAATACTCTAAGGGGTGGCCAAACTGCGGTTCCTGAGCACATGCGGCTCTTTGACCTATAATGTGTGGGTCTTGGAAATATGTTGGCTGAGCTCCTTTTTGCATCACAATTAATATAAATGGTAAATAAGAAATTTTCAAGCTTTATAATCATTTACCAGGTATATAAACTGAGAGTCCACTGGATTAAAACATAAGTTTAATGTTCCTGGTGTCCGTCCTGCATCTGTCGGTGTACAGAAAGTTACACTGGAATAAGTGCACTTACAACGGTGGATCTACTGTTACACTGGTGCAAGAGTTACACAGGATTGGGCTGTTAGTCAGTTTATCAATTACATATAGATAAAAGCCATACTTCTGAAACAAAATGTATTCTTCTTAAGTTACAGATACAGTTATGTCCACATACAGTAGGGAATGCTGTTTCTATGGTGGTGCTTGTCATTTGCAATATTTTTACATTGTATTAAAAATAATTTATAAAAATCTGATTTCTGATTAATCAGGGACATGTTTTAGTCATTTAAACACCTTTAAGTCATTAATGTAACCAATTCATCAATGAAACATTGCAGCTCTAGAAGAAAGCCAAGCCCAACGAGGGACACTAACATCCTGGCTGTCTGTCGAATGCATTACCGTTGGATTATGTATTTCAAACATTTCTACTGTGCCTTCAAACTGGAGTTTTGGAGATTACTTGCAATATATTTAAAAGACACTAAGGCTACAATCCTGTGAATTGATCCTGTGAAACATATAGTTACGTAGAAGTAAGTCCCATTGAACACAGCGGGACTTCTGTATGGGATTGCTTTGCAATACTATAGGCAACTTCAAGACCATTTGTTCATAGGCATGATAGAAATATTTTAAATAAATCATTAATCCAAGAAAATTTATGCAAACATACTTTTTAATGTATTTTTAAAAAATATACTTACTCTTTATAGCATAAGGCTTGGGATTTGCTACATTCAAATCAGAGAGGAATTCAGTGACATCTTCCTGACACCTTAGAGATATGTTTCTTGCAAAAGCAGATGGCAGCAAAGGTAGCATGAAGAGCTCAATGATACAATGGTGATGGCCATTTGCCCACCTTTCTTATTTATCTTTAGACTTCTCCCTTTCGGTCTGGGGGTATATTTAAGGACCTTGAGCCACTCGCCTTAAGTGAGCAGACAATGCAACCTCTGTGTCTTAATCTCAAAAGGCTCAATGTGCTTTGCAAAACAGCTGTAGCAGGATGGAAACTGTACCAAGCGTGAAAATGCTATTTATGTGTCAATGTTTTATCGATTTAGACACCTTGGCCATTTCCTCTACGCCCTTTTACACACCTGCTGCAATTAGTTACACAGATCGAGAGGCCATCTTTGCCTTTTGACAATACTCCCATGACAATTTCATCATTATCCCACAGGAATACGCTTCCAAGTGGTTGTGGAAAGTGCTGAGCAGACAGATCCAGTGATGGAAGATTTTCACTTGTCCGTGGTTTAAACATACTAGGTGATGGTTACAACTCAATACCAATACTTCTCTGCCAGTGTCTTCTCATACAGAAGTAACAGTCTGAACTTCCAAGGAGCAGCTTGGGTTTGCCCATATGATATTCTATACCTTTTGGGGAAGTCGATAACAAAGAGGAAAAAGCTGAATTAAAATTACAAGGGGAAAACAAACAAAGCTGTAATTTTCCAAACTGGATTCACCTTGATTGATACAGTTTTGTTTGCTCAAAATGTATTCATGGAAGCGACACAAAGTTGTTAGTTCTGGGAGTAAGCCACAAACAACAGGAAGGCTCTTTCATACAGATACCTGTACATGTAATGTATATACATATGCACACACAACAAAGCAACTCTTAAAGATCCATGTAATAAAAAGGTAACCTTTATTATTTCGTTCATTCTGTACAAAAAAAACCTCCACCATCACTGCATATAGTGACAATCCATTTGTTATACAAGTCGAAAAGTGCACGTCAACAAGCGTGAGGGTTTAAGAGGTACACAATTTTCAAAAAGGCAGTGATAAGCTAGTACACATCACTGACGGAAGGATAACAAGAGCCTGTGTACAGTTTTAGAATCCTGAAGTTCTCCATAACCACCCAACACTTGATGAGTACAAAAGGAAGGGGCGGCGAAGGGGGAACAGGAAGCATTCACTAGTCATCAATGAGAAACAGAAAGCAAGGAATGTCCAACAGCGAGAACTTGTTTTCATTTCAAAGTATCTATAAGAATGGTTAGAAGATCAGTATTTTCTCTGCTCTTGCATGTCTAAAGTCGATGAAGAGTTCATCAATAAATAACAGAATCTCACAATTATTTAGGGGCAAAAAAATGCCCCACATTTATTTACATATGAAATGTGTTTAATACAGTCATTATGGACAAAATTCATAACATTGAGAGCAGCAAGACCCCCTCTTTGTTTGAAAGAATGGAACGTTTACTACGATAAAATCATGCAGATATCTTTCTCTCTTTCTATATGTATATACATACATACACACACAGAAAAATTTGTGTTTTTTTATTTTAAAAAAGTACAAAATTCATTTAAGGAATACATATGTGGTATAAAAGGAAAACAAACAAACAACCCACAGAGAACTCACCATAAATGGGGCAGCACATGGTACCTTTTCTGAACTTCCTGAAAACATTATATAGTGATAATCGGTACACTTTGGAGTGTTTTTTTTTTTAAAAGCAAGCACCAAACTTTGCGCTGAAGAAACCCATAATCAAAACTTAGAATAATGTAAATCCAATGATAATGCTAATTAATCCATTAATGTCATAAGCATAGGGGTAAAAAACCACATAGGGCACCAAAGCTCTCACCTGCCTTCTCCTTCTCTGGGCTCAACAGCGGTCTTTTGAATACATTGACCTTAATCCAGAGTCTTTGGGGTAAATGGAGACAGTGCTGCTGAGAGCAAAGGACACCTCATCTACATTGCCCCTCCATGAGTCAAGGACTGTTTCCTGCACATACCAAGGACTCCCTATGGCACAGATTGTCAGCAAAGAAGAAAATGGGCACAACTTTGTATACCAGCAGCAGTTTGATCAATGCAAACATCTGGATTATGCCCACTGGTTTTCCAAATCCACTTAGCTATATTTTATAGGCATGTCTGATCGAGGGCACCTTGTTTGGGGCTTGAAGCTTTTCAAATAGGTGCTACACCAGTGTTTTGATTGCATGAGGTCTAAAACGTTGAATCAGAAAAAAAAACTTCATCAGGGGAACCCAAATACTGCACCAGTTATCAGGTTTGAATATTGAATTCTCGCCACAGCATAAGAAAAACATCACTTTTCAAAAGGAGTAAGCTTACACCACTTATCCCAAATGACTTTGGATGCATTCTGAAGTAGGCAAGAGCCAATGGGGTGGAGTGGCTAAGCACCAGAAAATCCCAGATTTGAATCACACTTGTCTTGAATTTATCAGACAAAGCACTGGCTCTCAGGCTCAACCGTCGGCCCAGTTTGCAATATGGGGATAATACTGACCTGTCTTACACGATAGCTGAGATAATGTATAAGATGCATTTTGAACACTAAAGCACTTTATAAAGGGTCATGTTACTCAGAATTTTTAAAAAATCTTTGGGATAGGAATTGCACACTAGATGATTTTAATTCTTTTAATAAAGCAGTTGCAGTTTTGTTTTGTTTTTGCAATGTCACAAGCCACAATGGGCATATTATTAATAATAACCTATACAATACTTTTAGTATTCAAAGTGCTGTGCGATCCCTTATCTTGCTCATCTTCCTGTGATGTCTGTACAATATCCTTGTATGACCAGCAGGTTATTTAAAGCACCTCCTGAAAAATTAAGCTGGTCCTAAAGAACCAGGGTTCCCTGCCCTCATCTTGGCAACATGCAACTCAGTTCAGATTTTTACCATCATGTAAACTTGTATGAATCTCTGCCTTGCTTACAGAA
Organism: Plestiodon gilberti rubricaudatus; assembly: GCA_026170595.1. Classification (NCBI taxonomy): domain Eukaryota; kingdom Metazoa; phylum Chordata; class Lepidosauria; order Squamata; family Scincidae; genus Plestiodon; species Plestiodon gilberti. The sequence continues at coordinate 15,383,208 of JANXHW010000002.1, read as the reverse complement.
TCAAGTCACCAAAACGAGATAAAAGCAAGGAAAAGAGCCACTGGACATAAGGGGTTCTTGGCTTGGCTCACCTTTAAGGTATAGACCACCATCAAAACAACAACATGGTGCAGTCCAGAATTCAAAACATGTGGCCACTTAAAGCTGCCTTATTTGAACCAGGCCACTGCTCCATCTAGCTCAGTATTGTCTACACCAGGGGTGGCCAACCTTCCACCATTAGGGCCTCTGCATTCTTAAGAGTTGTGTAGAAGACAGAATATTGGCAGCTGCGATTGCTGATGGTGCTGCTAAAGCAGCTGCACCTGCTGAAATGCCCTCACCTATATTTATTTTTATTTATTTAAAAAAATTATACCCCGCCTTTTCCTATGCCGAGGCAAATGCCCAAGGCAGCTTACAACAGTTAAAATACATAATTTAAAAACAGTACATAGAATAAATTAAAAAAAACCAATAAAATCCACTTGTGGGTAATAATGTGAAGCAGAAAAACAACAAGGCAGAACATACTGAGGCATACTATACAACCATTAAAGGGCCAGGAGCATTCATGTTGAAAGGTTGGCCACCCCTGGTCTACACTGACTGGCAGTGCCTCAGAGGAGGGTCTTTCCCTGCTTTTCCTGAAGATGCCAAGAACCTGGGACCTTCTGAATGCAAAGCACAAGTTCTACCAGTGAGCTATAGCCCCTCCACTCCCATACACACAGCAACTTGACACCGATCCAAGAGACTGTGGATAACAACCTTGAATCAAATGCTCTTAAGTATTCCTAAGTGTGCTAACAAGACATTATAAGCCACAACAGCCTTGAGTACAAATCCCTGTTACATCATCACAAGATTCCACATTAATATCCTTAAGAGACCACTCAGACCTTAGTGAGGTTAAAACAGGGCACCCAAACAACAAACTAGAATTAACGGCTGGTGTCACTGGCACTTCACAGGGGCAAATTTGCCAGTGCTTTCCTATGAATGGCCTGTGCAATTGTCTGCAGTTCAGTATTGCGCTATGTATACTCTGTACCAAGAAAAGCTGAGTTCTGTACCCTTATACAGTACACTTATGTGCACATATTTATTTATTTATTTAGAATGAATGAAACCTTTATTGGCATAAAATTTATTTATTTAGCATAATTTATCCTGCTCTTGCTAATCACAGGGAAAAGCAAAGAGCTATGCAATATTCAGAAACGCTATCCTCAACCACTAAAAAGTTCTGAACCCTGGCTTCTGAGATTTTAAGCCCATGAAGACTAGAAACTGGAAACTAGAAATAAATGAAAACACAAATATTTAACAATAAAGGATTCGACGTCCAACATCAATGTCTACAATTGTACTATGCAAGCACAAGAACTGCAGAATACACACAGCACTGTTTACTTTCTTCCAGTTCCCACAAGTCAGGCAGACAGACCCCACAGTCTATGCCAGGGATGGCCAAACTTGCTTAACATAAGAGCCACATACGATAAACTTCAGATGTTTGAGAGCCACAATATTTAAGAAGCATTTAAATTCTTAAATACATTTACTCACCATGAACATTAAACTTACGTTTCAATCCAGTGGACTCAGTTTATACCTGGTAAATAATTATAAAGCTTGAAAATTTCTTATTTACCCTTTTATATTAATTGTGATGCAAAAAGGAGCTCAGCCAACATATGTCCGAGACCCACACATTACACGTCAAAGAGCAGCATGTGGCTCAGGAGCTACAGTTTGGCCACCCCTGGTCTATGCTATCCCCTGGCTCAAAGCTGCAAAGAATCACAGTGAGCTGCCCAATCGGCATGGTTGTCTAGTTTTTGATGAACGCAGTGACCTCCTGGGAGAAAAAGTTACCTGTTCTCATGTTCCCGATTGTGGGCTATGATGCCTTATTAAGAGTGCACATACAAACAAGCCATCGAAATTGGTGTCTTTGCACTTGGACAGCATTAAGAGGCTGTATAATTATCACTTCCGTCTCAGGACATTCAGCTTCAGCTTAAACTAAGTGACTCCGTCTCCATACCACCTTACACAAGCAAGTGCTAAGACCAGAGTACTTCTGATCCACGTATAATGCATTAATTCTACAAAACTTTCAATACAGTGTTTAAGAAATTACATGACACATGATCTTCCCACCCTAACTGTAAACTTATTCACAGTATTGTATACGTTTGTTTTAATCTAGAGCTGCTAGGCTTATTCTGTGCAGGGAAATACTAACTCAAATACTGAAAAGTCTCTTAACAGAGCTTTAAAAAAAATGATATGGAGTGAGTCCAATGATCTCTCTCAAAAGTGCAGTGGAGAAGCTAAGGAGTGTGCAAGCAGCCCAATCCACCTAGTTGTTCTCCTACACATACGAACAGCTCTTTTGCAGCTCTTCATCATTTCAACAGGGTTGCAGTGAAGAATTTCCAGGTGGACGGTGCCTAATGCATTTTCTATACATGGAGAGACTTGCTTTTCAAGTACCGTATTGTCCCGAGTATAAGACGCACCTGATTATAAGACGCACCCTTAAAGTTTGGTGCTATTAAACATTTTTAATTAAATCACTGGCATTAAATTGCAACAGCCTGATTATAAGACGCACCCCTAGTTTAAAAACTTAAATTAGGAGAAAAAAGTGAGTCTTATACTCAGACCAATACGGTATCTTCCCAGATCACATCTCTCCTTATACAGAGAACACCCTGGGTGAGTGCAACACATCTAGTTGCTTTCCTGTGCAAGTCCCACTTAAATGAGTAATTTTTTTTTTTGCATGATTTCTATTCATTTCAGTGTGACTTTGTGCAGTGGGCTCTGGAGAACACGTTCTGTACGTATGGAGAGACTCTCTTACATTATATGGGAAGATCTTCAAGAAGCACCAAGACATGTTATGCAAGAGACCATACAAAAATGATCCTAATTCCTTCTGGTCATAAAAACTTGAGAAATGTGCTAGGTATTTGGGGGCATTTGTCCTGTTGATCCCACTTGCCTTTCATTCTACTTTTTTAATCCTTGCCTTCTGGTGTAGTTTTCTCTGGCAAAATTGTCTCCTGAAAACGTATCTTACACCTGCTTCTGACTTTAAACTTAGCAGCATGTTTGCCTCTGGTATGTGGCTTTCCCAAACTGCTTTGGTAATTTCAGAACTTCTAAGACATGAGAGCCTAATGACGACACGCCCCACCTTCCAATAATAGAGCTTCTTCCCGTGCCACCATTACCCAGGTTCCTGGGAGAGGTGATGCTAACACGGAAAGAAGCTTTGTGGCAGGAGCTCATCCCACATGACCTGAAGCATCTGAGCAGTGTGGGGAGATGCTACACAGAAGCCGTTCCTGTGCTGCTAAAGAAATATTAAAAAAGGGAGTAGACCTGAAGAGATTTAATGGAATCCTAAGCATTGCCCCAACGTTAAGAACTCTGCTTTAAAACAAACCTGCTATTAGAAAAGACAAAACAATGACAGACAAAAAAACCTCCAGGATTTCTCACTAAATACCAATACAAACACATAACAAAGAGTATAAAAGTTATCTGTTTAAATATATACAAACTCTGTTCAACCCAAATACTGTTTCATTTAATGCTGTTATGGAGTGGGTGAGTTGGATTATATCTATATATCATATATCTATATATATATCATATATATCTCTTTATATATCTATGGTGATGAGATGAGGAAGATACATTTAGGTATACTGTAGATCTATTGCAACAGACTGGGGCAGAACTGTTAACTCAAGTGTGTGGCAAACTTTCTGCACCCCCTCAAAAAAACAAACAGGGTCCTTTATGTTCTGAAGTAGAGAAGGCTTATTGTTGTGGTGGTTTTTTGCTTTTGGAGCATATGTGACGGATGGCGGAGAAGGGTGTCATTTTTCGGCCGAACTCATTCGCTTGGATTTAATGAAGGCCATTCCGTGTGTCCGCATGTGGGTATTTAAGGCAGCTTCCGTTTCAAAGGTCTTTGCACACACTTTGCACTTCCTGTCGGACACGGTGTTGTCAGAGGGCTCCTCCTCCCGGCTGGGCTTGTTTTCCTGCTGACTGTCCTCCCCAGATCCATTCTGTTTCGAGACAGGCTGAGGCTCCTTCAGCTTGTGCACGATGAAGAGATGCCTGGAAAGGGAGACGTGGGAGGTGTAACAGAGGCCACATTCCCTGCACTGGTAGGAAGAGCCGTCCGATTTGTGCTGGGGAATATGTTCGTGGAACTGAAGAAGGTTTTCTGTCGTGAAACCACAGACTGCACACTTGTGAACTTTGAAAACGTTGATCTTCAGTTTCTTCAGTGGCTGAGTGATGGCTCCTCGAGGGGGTCGGAACTCCAGCACAGGTTCCTCCAATTTACGTTTCGGACTGGGAACCTGAAGTTGAGAAGAGAGCTGTTATGCTATAATGGTTACGGATTAGGGCAAGGACTGGGGAGACCCAGATTCAGTCCACACTCAGCCACAAAGTACATTCAGTGTCCTTGGACCAGTTCTCTCTCTCTCTCTCTCTCTCTCTCTCTCTCTCTCCCCTACCTCACAGGGTTGTTGTAAAGATAAAATGAGGGTGGAAAGGAGTTCAGTTTATGGTGCCCTGAGGTCTTTGGAAAAAAGGTGGGATAAAAACCATCTCAAATAAATGCTTTTTTAAATTTTTGACACAATCATTCAGTTACGTTTTTGCATCTCAAAAGACGTTCAACGGGGCCCATTTATTTATTTTATTTATTTAAAAAAAATTATATCCCGTCTTTTCCTATGCTGAAAGGCAAATGCCCAAGGCGGCTTAGAACAAAGATTAAAATACATAATTTAAAATACATAAAATAAGTTTAAACAATACATAACCATACATAAACAAATTTAAAAACAATAAAATCCACTGGGGGGACAATATGGAGCAGAGAAGCAGCATGGCAGAGCATCTTGAGACACACAGAAGGCAGACCACAACCCATCACCCAAACGCTAGACGAAACAAAAACGTTTTGAGCCCTCACCAAAAAGTCATGAGGGAGGGGGTGGTTCTCAGATCCCCTGGCAGGGAGTTCCACATTTACACAACAAACCAACTGCTTAGCTGTAGATTCAGGACGGACAAAACAACTTCTTCACATAACGTGTAATTTAACTTATGGAATTCACTGCCAGAAGGATGGAGAAGAAAAGAAGGATGAGACAAGGGGAACAGGCATCTCAAGGTCTACAAGCCATGGAACTTTGCACGGTCACCAGCAGAATACTTCGAAATACAAAATGCTCGAAACAAAGAACAAGGGATTATCATTATCCTTCGTGGCCTGCTTGTGAACTTCCAGAAGCATTTGGAATGTTGGGGACTACGATGCTGGAAACGATATAGACTTAAACCAATGTGTGTATGTGTGGGCGGGGCAGGTTTCTGGGTCTTGGGATTGGACAGAAATCTGCTCAAGCTATTGGCTGTCAAAGTACCAACGGAAGCCCTCAGACACTTCTGAAGGTGGCACAGAACAATGGCCACTGTGGCACCATGCACGACGCACCTCTCTGCAAATATTCAGATATATGAACATCTGTGTCTTTGTTGGAAATGGTGCTATAGCTCAACCATAGATTATATGCTTTGCATTCAGAAGGTCCCAGGTTCAATCCCTGATGTCTCCAGGTGGGGCTGGGAAAGATCTCATCTCTTAAACCCTGGAGAGTTACTGCCAGTCGGGACATACGAGACTGAGCTAGAGGGACTCAGCTCTTTACACCTGCAAGGCCAAAAACATCTGGACAGTGTTGGCTGGAAGATCTCAACACATTGCACTGTCAGATGCCAAGGGAAGCTGAGGGGGGGGGGATTTTTGGCATGAAAATGGCAGGGAAACAAAGAGATAAAAAAACTACCTCCTCACTGTGGTACCAATCCAGATTAGCCTCCTGTATGGTTGCTAGTTTTACATTAAAGTAAATCCAGAACTAAATGATGATGCGCTTAATGTCATGACTAGTCTGGCCCTAGTAGCCAAGGGTAGACCTATCCTTCCTGAACTGGTCCAATTCTAAACCAGTGGCCCTCACACTCCTGGCCTAGCCCTGGGGTGACTTGATAAGGTTTGCATCAGTGGGGGGGCAGCGGATTCATGATGCCCGTGCTGCCCCAAAACTGCCTCCCTCCAGCCTGCTGCGAACATGAGCCACATTGATCCGCTTCCCACTCACTCCAGTGGTAAAAAGATCCTTGCACAGTTTTCACAAACCCAGAAGTGCGGGACTTCTGGTTTTATTTGCAGGGACCATGTGAATGAAGGCGCTCTTTTGTTCACGTGGTCCTTTTAAATAAAGCCAAGAGTCCCGCAAGTTTGTGAAAACCACATCAGGAGCACAGGAAGGGGCTTTTTCCCCCTCCCAGAGTGCGTGGCAGTGGGCAGCATCCCAGGTCACACCGCCCCTGGGTCATTGCATTAACTCATAGCAGTAGATACCAATAAACAATAAGAAAAAAGTTCTTGTTTTTGTCCATCCAGAATCTACTGCAAATCAATTTTATTGAATGACCCTGAATTCTAATATCATAACAGAGGGAGAAAACTGTGCTCAGGGACAGCCCAAGGGTGAAGCGACTGTAGCAGCTCACATTGAGCTGCAGGTTAGGGCAAAAAGACCCAGGGTGCTTTTCATGCAGTCTGCTGCCGCCTCTCTGCAGCCCACCATGGACAGAGACACTCCAATCTGCTTCCCACTCAAAGCGAACAGGAAGTGAACCACCAGGCAGTGAGCCTGCTTCTTCCCCCTTACCTTTCTTCGTCTCTGTGGTCCCAGCCTGTCCTGCGCTCCATTTAAAGGGACTGTGAAGAAGGAGAGAGATAAAGGGGGAGGAGGCCGCGGGGGCTGCATGGCAGAGGTGGCGTCAGGTGACTGATCATCTTCTGCTGCCCCCCCTGACTGTGTCATGCTCAGCTGCTCCACACCACACATACTCTATCATGTCCCCCTTTAGCCATCTTTTTTCTGAACTAAACTGGGGTTTGGTAACTTTCATGGCCCGCTGTTAGACAACAATGTTCCACAAATACGGGAATCGATGCCATGTAGTAGAAAGCTTGAAATTTTAATGATTCCAAAAACCCGCAACGGTTTTGGAATCATTAAAATTTCAAGCTTTCTACTACATGGCATCGATTCCCGTATTTGTGAAACGTTGTTAAACTGGGTTTTTTTTTAATCTGCAGGTGCTTTCCAGATGACGAGAGATGAAAAGTGACCTCTAGTCTTTCAACTCCCATTTACTGCAAGGACACAGAATTGCGTCAACTGCACTTTCAAAATATTTCTAAAGAAACATTTGGGGAAGACAACACACACAGCTCTCTCACCTTGGTATCTTCTTTGACTTCACTTTCTCCGACGCTGGTTGATTCAGTCATCTCTTTCACATCAGGCTCCTTAATGCCATGCATTAACTGAATGTGTTTTTCGAGCATCAATCTTTTGGTAAAAGTACGCCTTGAATCTTGGCAGTGCCTATAGAAAATGCACAGCAGACAGAAATGGATACAGTCAAACACTTGGTGCTATTTCAGTTGCACAGGTAATAAAAGATCCTTTAGAGACTCAAAAGCACAATATGAACAACTATTGCATACTGACTATGTGAGCAAGCAACGTTCTCCCTTTTGGTGTGTATCTGATGTAGACATACTTGATAGGGGTCTAATGGAGTGAGGAGGCATTAGTGAGCTGTCCAGGGAATTTGGCACTAATGCCGGGATGTCACAAACTGGACCTCGAGATTCTGTGTGAAACCTGAATCCCCTAGCAAGGTTCATCACTGCTTTGTGATGTCACGGAGTACGGATAGGCAAGTCGGCATAAGGTGCATGAAGTACAAGGACAGGGATCAATTTCTATAAAGGCGAGTATATACAAATTTAGCATCACATTTAAAATAAGAAGTGCAATGACGACTCCTATGCTAAATTGAATAAAGAAATGTGGAGGAATTTATACTATTCAATACAGATTTGCATACATCACAAAAGCCACACAAAACAGAAACTAACTTTCTAAAAGGTCTCTCATTACTCAAACTCCCAACACAACAGACAAGAGATTTATTGGGCACAGAAATAATGGAAGACGATATTAGAAATCCAATTAAGGGTTTAAAAAGTGATAAAGCTGCAGAATCAGATAGGTATAGTTGTGAATGTTATAAACAGCATAAGGAAGAACTGGGGAAGCCATTGCATGAGGTGAGATGAATGGGATTCTGAGAAGTGGTAAATGTCTAGTAACAGTGACCAAAGCAAGGATCATGCAGATTCCTAAACCTGGCAAAGACAAATCTGATGTTCAAAATTGCAGACCAATCAATTTGTTAAATTGCAGCTATAAATTCCTGTGGCCACTATTTTTGCACAGAGGTTAAGTAGTGGCGGAAGGGCAGGCGGTATGGGACCGTTTCAGGTGTGGATGGGATTGGCAGCACGCTCTGCCGAATCCTATCCCCCTTCCCAGTCCTGGCTGCTGCTACACAGGCTTCCTGGATTTCCGCCAGCAAAATAGCTGGCGCACATCCAAGGAGACCCATTTGGGCGGCTGGGGCTTACACCGAAGGAAGGGAACAAACGGGGGAAGACCTTCCAGCTGCCTGCTCTATGCTCTGGATGCAGCAGAGGCTGCATTGGCCGTGTTGCATCACAGGGCACAGAAGTAGACAGGATGGGGCTCTACATAGAAGAAACTGAGGGAACAAAGAGAGCCACAGCATCAAACTGCTGAAAACAAGGGAATGACTTGCTCAAAAATGCCATAAAAAGTCTTTAATTAAATCTTCAAGTCAACAATAAATCATCCAATGTGTTTCTATATTTTATGGCTCTTCATCCAGAAACTGTAAATGTAAAGTTAAAAAAATCACAGAAAAGTGATATTTTCATACCTCCATAAATGTTTTCTAATTTATAAAGTATTTTTATTTTACTATTTTATAAAATGAAATGAAACTGGCTTGATAGGTCATATACATAACAGATCGGCACAACCTCCCTCCACTACAATAATAATAAAGCCCGAAACTATTACAAAACAATATCCAGACACAATTTTCTTTGAAGTAAACATACTATTAAATTTTAAATACCATGAAGTACTATGACAACAGTCTCAAAAATATCAATATTTCCCACTGGAACACTGGTTATTATATCTGCTCCAATATATGAAACATTGATTTCTATTTTCAAAGTAGGACTTAATCTTGGATTAATCTTTTCCCTGCTTTCATGAAACTTGATTACATGAGTAGCCTTAGTCATATATAAAGTATCGCAAATTCTTTGTAAATAATTCTCCAACAGAGGGTCTTTGATGTCCTCCCATTTCCCAGCCATTTCTACCCTTGCTGTTACAATCCGATTATCTCTTGATGCACTGGATGTGCAACAACAACCAAAAAAAAAAAAAATAGGGAAGACACAGGGATAATAACTTTGAATCTATTACTTAATAGTCTCTGCTACTTCCAAAAAGGTCGGAATGTTTACGCAGATCCATCATATGCATATATCGCCAGCTCTAGGTGATATGCAGTGCCAACAAAGGTATGGTATGGCAGCATTACACTGAGATGGTTTTGCCAGAGTAAGGCTATAATCCTATATACACTTTCCATGGGACTAAGCCCCATTGAACACAATGAGATTTACATGAGCTGTCGATCGAAAGGTCGGCAGTTCGAATCCGCGACGGGGTGAGCTCTCGTTGCTTGGCCAGCTCCTGCCAACCTAGCAGTTCCAAAGCATGTTAATGCGAGTAGATCAAGCGGTACTGCTTGCGGGAAGGTAAACAGCGCTCCGTGTTCCAGCCGCATGCTACGCGCTGCGGCAAGGAGAGTCATGCCGGCCACATGACCACGGAGGCGTCTTCGGACAACGCTGGCTCTTTGGCTTTGAAATGGGGATGAGCACCACACCCTAGAGTCGGACACGACTGGACTTAATTGTCAGGGGTCACCTTTACCTTTTAGACATACATAGGATTGTACTGTTAGATACCAATTACAGAGCCCTTTAATGACTCTCCCTAACACCACTATATTACCCCTAATTCTGTTAATAGATTTCTTCAGTTTTTCGTGGCACTTGAATCTTTTCCTTCCCAAACCTCTTTTAGCAATAAGAAATACACTATAGATCAGTGGTTCTCAAAGTTCTCCCCGCAAGGCGAGAACCCCGCAAGGCGGGAATAACTTTGAGTGATTGTGGGGGCGGGGACAACGGCGGCAGGAAACAAAGGTGATTTGTGCACTTACTGGGGGTCCTAGAGCCCTCCGGAGGGTTCGGGGAGGTCTGTGCTACCGCAAGCCCCCTTGAGCTTCAGATCACTGCTCCGTGGTGATTTACGACCACTTCCATTTTTTGTGGCAGAGCAGCGATCTGAAGCAGAGCAGCGATCTGAAGCTCGGGGGGGGGGGCTGCGCTACGCAGGCCTCCCCGAACCCTCCAGAGGGCTCCAGGACCCGTGGTATGTGCACAAATCACAATTTAAAACATTTTTCTCGGTGCCAGCAGCAATCCCCAGGATCCCCTTAAAGGGGCAGGGGACAGCTTTTGGTTCCAAGGGTGGGTCGCTCGCAACCCACCACTTTGGGAACCATTGCTATAGATAACAGTCCTTTGGTCTTTTTGAGAATCTTTCCAAAGCCGCTTGAAATTGGTTAAATTCTTAGTTGCCCCATATTGCCTTCTCAATTACAACAGAAGTTCCACAGATTCTCAGATTCTTCATTACGATATTTCTTCATTATTATTTTTCTGTTGCATTTCTCTTAGTAAAGTACCGTATTTCTTCGAGTCTAAGACGCCATCGATTCTAAGGCGCACCTTTACTTTCAGTACCACCAGCAGGGGGAAAAAAATCTCACCTCCCTTCATTGAATCTACCCGCTCAGCACCAACTCTCCCCAGCATGTCTCCTGTAGCTGAGGATGACCGAGTGCACTGCCTTTGCATAGCATTTCTGGCCCCGTCAGAAATTGCCATTTCCTTTGTTACCTGGGCTTGGGGGAGCTTCAGGGAGGCCTGCGCAACCCTCTACAGGCCTCCCTGATCTTCAGTTCGGCGAGAAACAGCGATTTTTGGCCATTTCTGGTTTTTGCGAAAGATCAGGGAGGCTTGCAGAGGGTTGTGCAGGCCTCCCTGAAGCTCCCCCAAGCCCCAGTAAGTAAGAAGATAGCATTTTGGGGTGCTTTTTGGAGACCTTCGATTCTAAGACGCACCCCATTTTTGAAATGCTTAATTGGGGAAAAAAACATGAGTCTTAGAATTGAAGAAATACAGTACTATAACTGTACAGTTATGATCTTAAAAAATGCAACTAGTTAGCAACATGCATCTTTGTCAAGGCCACCATGATCGTGAAATTCAGAAGTGGACTCTTCACACTGGTACCAATTCTCGCATTGTGGAAACTTGGTTAGCTTCTACAGGAGCTCAGAGGCTTGCTGGAACGTATTTCAAAAACTGTCGAAGCCCATGTATAAGAGGTTCTTTTTCCCTTCCTTGCTAAACAGTTCAGCAAAAGGAAGGACACTAGTGAATTATGCCTGCTACAACAGTTTCTCTTCCCAGACTGCTACGGAATTTACTTCGGAGAAAATGCCATAGTGGGCAGGGAACAGAAGTTGTTCTGTAAAGCCAGTACCATTGTCAAGTCCAGCTGAGATAGTGCTAATACCCAACTGAAATTTTGGACCTTGCACAAGTTAATAGTCAATATTGGCAGGTCCCTGTACACCAAGAAGTCTTCCTCTGCATACATCTCTAAGCCTGGATAATTCCACTTTCTCCTGTTTTGGGCTCAACATGAGGAGGCTTTTAGATTGCAGCTCCCCAGGTCATAACCTGGACTTCAGGATGAATCTATTAGCAACCGTGCCCTTGAAGAACCTTTCAGCAAGGGAGACAAAGAGAATTCTTCTAGATCGGTGGGTCTTAAGAATCCTCTCTAGGGCAGTGCTTTTCAAAGTGTGTTCCAATGACCCCTTCGTTCCCATGGAAGCTTTAATAATAAGATCAGTAACGGTGCCCAAAGAAAATAATAAATGTGCTAATCTTTAAGATGACGCAAGACTTGTTTTTGTTGCTACAGAGTATCATGGCTACCACTTTGGAAGCGTTCAGATAGTTAACACCATATCTGCCACACTGACCTCAATGAAGGAAGGGTAGGATGAAAATGCAGGAAGTTCAATTCAGGTACCAGACAAAATCGGTCTCTCTTGCCCCCCCCCCCTCTTTATAAAAGGAACTTTAAAAGCAGAACTTACGAGCAGGTGTAAACTTTTCTAATGCCTTTGTGCTTGATACGATTGTGGCGGCAAAGACTGTGCGACGAACTGAAAGATTTGTCACACTGTCGACAAGGATGCTTCTTCATTTGCTTTAGCAAAAAAGAAAGACAGATTTAATTTTAAGAAAAATCAAGTAGGATATTTTTCAATATCTCAACTTTTCCCCACCCACCCTCTAGTTTTCTATAGCAGTGTTGCAAGGGAAATGCATCTGTCTGCAATGTGTCCAGTAGGGGGAGTGATGCTGTGTACAGACAATTATTTTCTCAGAACAATGGGAGTAACTTCTCTCTTACTACTACTGTGGCACTAATTCTGATCCAGTATAGATAGGCTGATAATTATCAAAATGTCCTGGAGCAGGGGGAATATCTGTTTTCTAGTTGTCAGAATACCAAATTGCAGCTCCTTCCCCATGTCCCACAGAAGTCAATGAAGTGGTGAATTAACTAGAGCAGATGGCAAAAAGCTACGAGATCCATTGCCATTGCCTGAGAGCCAGGATGGTGTAGTGGTTTGGGAGTCGGACTTAGACCTGGAAGATCCAGGTTCAAATCCCTGCTCAGCCACGAAGCTTCCTGGGTGACCTTGGGCCAGTCACTATCTCTCAGCCCCACCTACCTCACAGGGTTGTTGTGAGGACAAAAAGGGGAGGAAATATGTACACCACTCTGAGCTCCTTGGAGGAAGGGCGGTATAAAAATGTGAAAAATAAATAAAATAAATTGCCACAGGATGCGGTGATGGAACCTGGCCTGGATGCCTTTAAAAGGGGATTGGACAGATTTATGGAGGAAACGTCCATCACAGCTTACAAGCCATGATGAGGATAAGCAGTCTCCTGGTTGGAGGTTTTCTCTGTGCCAGGTACAATGGAGTGGTGACAGGATACAGGTATCTTGTTGTCTTGTGTGCTCCCTGAGGCATCTGGTGGGGCCACTGTGTGATACAGGAAGCTGAACTAGATGGGCCTTTGGCCTGATCCAGCAGGGCTCTTCTGATGTTCTTATGAGAAAAAGAAGTCACTCATTAAGCCAGCTGTTAAACATAGGGGGCAGTGCATTAATGGCTACATATGCAACTCAATGCATCTTTTTCAGGTCACTGCACTGTGGTCCTCCCGCAAACACTGCACAGGGGCCACCCTCTGCTGTCATTTGCCTCAAATGCAGGCTCAAACCCCACCCCCCACCCCCAGTCCAATGCAACTGGGAGGAGGGCAATGGTAGCCTTTCAGTCATGATAGCTAAATGGAACCTCCATATACAGAGACAGTATTGCCTTGAAACATGAGATGCTGTGAAGAAACAACAGGACAAGTCATCAACTTCATATTTTGTTTTGTAAACTCCAAGAAGCATCTGATTGGCTGCCATTTGAAACAGAATTTTAGACTAAATGGGCATTTGGTTGGATCCACCCAGGCAATTCATAAGAAGAGCCTTGCTGGATCAGGATTTAATTCCTGTATCACACAGTGGCCCCACCAGATGCCTCAGGAAGCACACAGCCAACAAGATAACCTGTTTCCTGTTGCCACTCCCCTGCACCTGGCACAGAGAAAACCTACTTCTAAAACCAGGAGGTTGCTTATGGCTTGTAACCTGTGATGGTCTTTTCCTCCATGAATCTGTCCAAACCCCTTTTAAAGGCATCTAGGCCAGGTGCCATCACCACATCCTGTGGCAAGGGGTTCGACAGATGAATAAATATTTTCTTTTGTCCGTTCTAACTCTCCCTCCACTCAATTTTAGTGCATGTCCCCTGGTTCTGGTGTTGTAAGAGAGGGAGAAGAATTTCCCTGTATCCACTCTCTCCATCCCATGCATAATTTTATACGTCTCAATCATGTCCCCCCTCAGGCACCTTTTTTCTAGACTGAAGAGCCCCAAACGCTGTAGCCTTTCCTCATAAGGGAGGTGCTCCAGCCCACGAATCATTCTGGTCGCTCTTTTCTGCACCTTTTCCAATTCATAATTAGAATAATTAGCATACTTATGAATAATAGCATAATTCTTATGCTACGTTCCTGTGGAGTGTAGCTAGGCGGAATGAGGTGACATCACGCTGATTCCCCCCCCCCCCAGTCTCTTCCGCTAGGGAGCTCTGGGTCTAATCCTCCCTGGTCAGTGGTTTGCTAGTTTTGCTAGCTAAGGAACAGCCAGCTACAGGATTGATGGGAGCCCTGACATCTGGGATTCCTGGTAGAGAGGAAGTGTCCCTGTCCTCTTGGCAGCAAAGTCACCGCCTTGTCATCTTGCTCTCCTTCTTGGCCATCTTTGGCTCTACTGCTGAAGTGACTGGGTCATTGTCATGCCATTCGGCCACAATGGCACGTTCGCGACAACCTAGGCTGGTGCAGCGGTTGGTGCGCTGGTGCTAGCGCTGATTAGAGTTGTGCCGTAAGTAATAAATCAAGAAGTCATCGATTCAAATCTCACAAACAACTTTTTCTCAGCCACAGCCCCCCTCTGCAGTAGGAAATTATTATTATTATTATTATTTATTAACAGTATTTATATACCGCTTTTCAATTCCCGCGACGGGGTGAGCGCTTGTTGCTTGGCCAGCTCCTGCCAACCTAGCAGTTCCAAAGCATGTCAATGCGAGTAGATAAATAGGTACCGCTTGCAGGAAGGTAAACAGCGCTCCGAGTTCCAGCCGCATGCTACGCGCTGCGGCAAGGAGAGTCATGCCAGCCACATGACCACGGAGGCGTCTTCGGACAACGCTGGCTCTTCGGCTTTGAAATGGAGATGAGCACCACACCCTAGAGTCGGACACGATTGGACTTAATTGTCAGGGGATACCTTTACCTTTAGCCACCAGAAAAGACACTGTGCTGGGGTGAAAGGGGAGCAGTTGCTCTCCCCCTGCTAAATAAAAGAGCACCAATTGAAAAGTGCCTCTTGCCCAGTTAGCAGGGGACTAACTGCCTACCTTACAGAGCAGTTGTAAGGACAGAGAAAATGCATGTGAAACACTCTGAACACACGAAAGCACTGTACAAATGCTTATAATATTATTATTAAACTACCTCCTATGCCCTGTTTACAAGGATGCCTTAGCTGATCACAAAATACATTATAAAAAGGTAGCCAGAGGACCCATATAAGGCTGGATATATGAAGACCTATGTCATTTAGTCTACTCTAGAGCAGGGGTGGCCAACCTTCCACCATTAGGGTCTCTGCACTCTTAAGAGTTGTGTAGAAGACAGAATCTTGGCAGCTGCAAGTGCTGATGGTGCTTCTAAAGCAGCTGCACCTGCTGAAATGCCCTCACCTATACAACCATTAAAGGGCCAGGAGCACTCATGTTGAAAAGGTTGGCCACCTCTGGTCTAGAGCAGCATTTCTCAAACTGTGGGTCGCGACCTGATGTCTGGTGGGTCCCACAGAGCCTCCAATGAAAACATGGGTGATGGAAAGATCAGATAACTAATTGCCTCAGGCCCTGAGGCTATTCAAAAATCAGATAGCTGCTAATTGCCCTCCAAATAGCTGAGCACTTGCAGTTTGCAAGCTTGTGTAAATACTGTACAGGGAGATAAATGTTTGAGCGTCTTTTTTATGGTGTTTTTTTTTCCAAGGTAACAGGAGCAGGTGAAGGCTGGGTGACATAACTAAGCCCCTCAAGCCTTCAAGCTATTCATTAGGGCTGCCTCATTAATAGAATGGATTGCTTTTTTTGCAGGTAAATAAATATATTTCTATGTCACTTTTTTTTAAGTAAAGCTAGGTGGGTCATTTTAAAAACTGGGTCCCAGTGCTAAAATGTTTGGGAACCACTGGTCTATAGCAGTGTTTCTCAAACTGTGGGTCAGGACCCACTTGGTGGGTCGTGACCTGATTTCTGGTGGGTCCTAGTTGATGGAAAGATCAGATAAGTAATTACTACAAGCCCGGAGGCTATTCAAAAATCAGAATTTTGCTCTTCTTCAAAGAGCAGGGCTCCTGCAGTTTGCAAGACCGCTGCTAATTACCCTGCAAGTAGCTGAGCTCTTTACTTGTAAATAAATACATTTATTTCTAGATCACTTTTTTTAAAGTCTCATAAAGCTAGGTGGGTCCCGATAGAGTATCATTTTAAAAAGTGGGTCCCGGTGCTAAAACGTTTGGGAACCACCGGTCTAGAGAATCTGACTGGAAGTGGTTTGACGACCATGTGGCAAATTCTATCAAAAATCCAAGAAGAACACAGATAGAACCTTTCAGCCATCCATCTATATTCATGAATGTATCCAGCTCTGGCACAATTCAGCACCCTCGCCCTTTTCAGCTTCCATTTTTGAAAGCTGCTCCATGGGTGTTTCATTATAGCATCTCTCACCCAGGAGACGCTGGTTTTTACGAGCTTTCTTCTGTCTCATACCAACACCTCGAGCTTATTACATTCTTATGATATTTCCCATATGGCAGCTGTTGCTTTCGCTCTTCCCCCTCCCCTTCCCCACTACCTCAGGCAGCAAAATTGACAGGATTTTTTATTAGTTTTACTCCTGCCCAGGGGTTTATGTTGAAAATCAGCAATGAAAAATTATGGGCCTTTTCCTTTCCTTTTTTAATTTTACTACTGTAAAAACCCTTCAGCACGCGGAATCCAAAGCAGACTTGAGACAACAGATTTGATATTGGTTTAGGGAGCATAGCTGTATGCATGGGATGGATAGAGTGGACAGAGGGAAGTTCTTTTCGCACAACACCAGAACCAGGGGACACCCATTAAAATTGACTGGCGGGTGAGTTAGATCAGACAAAAAGGAAATATTCTTTGCCCAGAGTGTAATTAATCTGTGGAACTCTTTGCCACAGGATGTAGGGATGGCACCTGGCCTAGATGCCTTTAAAAGGGGATTGGGCAGATTTATACAGGAAATGTCCATCATAGGTTACAAGCCATGATGACTATATATACAACCTCTGGGTTTTAGATGTAGCCTATCTCTGCATGCCAGATGCAAGGGAGTGTCTACAGGATATAGGTATTTTGTTGTCTTAAATGCTCCCTGAGGCATCAGATGGACCACTGGAAGCTGGACTAGATAGATGGGCCTTTGGCCTGATCCAGCAGGGCTCTTCTTCTGCTGTGTTCTTATAGCATTTCACAACCAATGGATGTTACTTCAGACAAATTTAAGCAATTGGTTGGTTTGGACACATGATGCCGAATGATGTCAGAGTCCATTTCAGCCACGGCTCCCAGACTTTTGCTCAGAAACCTGTTCTCAGTCCCAGACAGCGTAAGCAAGCTATAGTGTAAGCTATACAGGGAATGAGAGCTCTCTTTCCCTGAGACAATAAAGGAAGCTTTTAGAAAACTAGGGTCGGGGGCAGAGTGACCAAGTGAGAGGAAAGCTTTCCTGACAGATTCAGGCCAAGCATCTCTCTTGCACTAAACTCCCTAAGAATAATGTGTAAAACCCTCACTGCTAGCTAGTTTGTATGACTACTCTGGGTGTCACTAGGACCTTGCTAATGGTGGTGAATGGTGGTGAGAAATATTAAAAGTTGCAGTGGGGGAAAAAAAAAGGTAGCTGGAAATATTCAGAATGAATGTATGAACCGGCCCCAAGAATGGTACAGCGAATGAAATCCTTACAAGTTGATTGTTTAGCTGCCTGCCGTTCCTCTTTCTGTGTGAATTCTTAATGGAACCTGTGAAACCAGCATTCCCAACAACCTCCGCAAACTGTAAGCACAGGGAGGGGGGGAGAATGTGAAAAAGGGTACCAGCCAATCATTCTGGGAGGCTTGTAGGGAAAATTGGCAACCCTCAGCCAAGCAGTTGCCAAGCGGAGCGCTGCTGGAGGCCACCCATGCGTTTTGGTCCCCCACCTCCTGAAAACTGACAGGGGGCTGGGCCCCTCCTTTGAACCCTTGCCCCCATAAACATTGAGGTAAATGTTCTCACATGAGAACTTTCATCTCAACTATAGTGAAAAGACAGTTATTGTTAATAACAATAAATTCTTCCAATAACTGGCGCTAATCTTCACATTTTCTCCTTATACATGATCACTGCAGCTGCAGTTACCTTTCCATGTTCTTTCCTCATGTGGGATATGTAAACATCTCTCTGAGTAAACAGCCGATCACATTCCCAGCACGTCCAGCCAGGATTTGGTACTTTTTTGGGCTCTGCTTTCTTCACAGGGGAGGTGGACTTCTTTTCAGTCTTTTCTGTCCTGTTGACAGATTTGGAGTCTTCTTTGCTGTGACTGACGGAGTTCTGAGTGGTGGGCTTCGTGCTCAGTGGCAGACTGATACCCAGGTTTGGAGGCCCTTCAACACTTTTCAATGTCCCATGCATAGACTAAAACATATTAAAAAACATAGGCACACACATTACATCTGCGAGTTAGAGAAAATGCAACGTGCAACTATCAGCCAACTTAAATAAGTGCGACAATAAAACTATGACAGCAACAAAGGCCTTGCTCCAAGTGGAGACCAATCTAACATCAGATGGAAGTTACATGGATATATATCTGGAACAAGGTCAGGTGCAGCTACAAGAAGGAACTACAGTTTAAACATGCCCTGGAAAAGAAAGGTCCTTGTGCTACAGAGCAACTCTGCCCACCCGGGTTTCATTGGCTCCCCTCACCAGGAAGAACTATAAAAGTTTCCTGTGCAGGCTGAGACTTTGTCTTGGCAACAATAATTACTGCAGGCATTTGAGTCTAGCTGTTGACCACTAGCCTGGCCGTCCGTGTCAGGCTGCAGCTTGGTGGTAGTCAGGCTGCATCTTGGTGGTAGAGCATATATCTTGAATGCAGAAGGTCCCAGGTTCAGTTCCAGCATCTGGGAGAAAGGGGGTTTATGTTTATCTGTTTGTGTTGTGCCCTTGTTTGACATGGGGGCCCTAGAATGGTCCTAAGGGGCCATAGCCAAAAAAAGGTTGAGAATGGCTGGCTGTAGACAATACCAAGATGGACCAAAGGTCTGACAGTATATTGATAGGTTCACTGAATAAATGAATGTCCATAGCTCAGCTCTACCACTAGATAACTTATGAGCATGGTGCAAGTTTGCATAGGAGAAGGTGCTTCCTTAAGCAACCTGGACCCAGAATATTCAGGGCTTTAAATTGCAACAACCAATATCTTGAACAGATGTCAGAAACTAACCCTTTACAATGGCATCATCACTGCAGCAAACCCATGCTTTTCAAACTTTCCACACTAAAGGAAACCTTTTTTGCACTGGCTTGTCTGCCAAGGAATCCTGTACATTGCACAGGGTTCTGGAGTATATTTAGGGAACACCCTCTGTTCAAGTGGGGGTCTGTTAGTCCTCACTGTCACTCTGTGTGCTGCTGCCATTGTGCCTTAGAACAGTGCTTCACAAATATCTGCTGCGGTAGACTGGCATTTTTTCCCCAATGTGCCAGGGAATGGCTATATACAATCTGTGTATGTAGGCACATAGCACATCAGCTCTCACCTCATCTCTCCCGCTTCCCTCTTCTTTTCCTGCTGTCTCGTAGCCTATCATGAGGCTTGGCATATGCCTTGGGATGCAAACCTCGGGAGACTTCACAGCTCCAATCTCTTTAGACATCAAGAAGCTGAAAGCCACACAGGAGCTACGCCGCAGACCAGCAGCCAATGGCTCACTGACCAGCACCAATCCGCAGACCAACGTTTGAGAAGCACTGCTTTAGAACATACCCAAACTCTCTGCCTCTGCCCCGTCCCCTGCTCAGTGGCCACCTAGTGTAGGGACATATCAGGGACGTTTGCCCACTAGGACTGATATATCATGGGAGGAACCCCAGTGCACAACACTGTTTGAAAACTACTGCAGAAAAGCAACAGGCTAAATGTAACATCAAGTTTTTTAAAACAGCTGGCTGTAAAACTCTATTTAAAGATCCTTTCTGTTAAAAAAACTATTACAAAAACAACACATTTACGGTATGTATACTTTAAGAAAAGAAAAAAACTAATGAAACCCCCCCCACACACACACACACTATGATCAGTATTCCAACACCTCTTCACAAAATCTTGCTTTTATATATCAGAAAAGGAAAAAATCTTCTGAAGGAAGTGTCTATTATGTAATTTGCCCTAATAAGCAGTATTCAACCTGCTCATGCAACGTGGGATTGTGCGCATAGCTCAGTAGTAGAACATATGCTTTCCATGCACAGGGTCCAAGAATCAATCTTCAGTCTAAAGGAGCTCAAGTGGCAGAGCTGAGAAAGGCCTCTCTGGCTGAAGCCTTGAGAGAGAGAGGGAGAGAGAGAGAGAGAGAGCGACTGCTAGTCGCAGCAGACTGGACCAAGCTTAATGTATCAATAGTCTGCCTTGATAAAAAGACAGCTTTGCGTTTTTATAAATTCACAAGCCTGCTAGTCTCATGACTACATGACAGGAGTCTATCGACTACTATATTTATTTATTGATTTTATTTGAAAAGATTTATATACCGCTTTTCTAAAAATTCAAAGCGGTGTACAACATACAATACAAAACACTAATACAATTAAAACCCATTTTTAAAAAAAAACAAACCATAATTAAAATTAAATATTAAAATAAAATTACAAGTAAAAAAATACTGAACATCTGCTTTTGGTGCCTTCCATATAATTAGCTAACTTTGCATTATTGTTGCATGCAACAGTCTTGTAGCCAAATGAAAAAGGATGCCAAAGTACCTTGATATGATCCATCATGAGTTGCTTCTGCGCATACAAAAGAGAACAGTCCGGACACTTGAAGACAGACACCTTCTGGTTTTCGATGTGCTGATCAAAGTGGCGATACAGCAAAGGTTGCAGGGTAAACACTGTGTCGCACATGGAACACTTGTATATTATTCTAAAAACCAAAGGAAGTTGAAGAAATGACACCCATCACTGTGATAACACTGGTCTACATTTTTTTTTTCTGGCCTGGACTTTTGCAGCTGTTTTAGACTAATTTCAGGGTGCTGATTCCAAATCTGATCTCAGATTTGCTCTATCACATCTCATTTTTATGCTATCGGCATACCCCATTTTAATTTATTTTACCCGAAATTAACTCTTTGTCTTAATTAACTCTTAATTAACTCAAAATTAACAATTAGCAGTTAATTAGCAGGGGATACTTCAGAAAATTGGACCATGATAGGGGGTACCTGGACCTCCAAAAGTTGAGAACCCCTGGGCTACAACATCCGAAAGAAGGAAATGCAGTAATGACCCAGATATCTTCTGCTACATCTGTGCACTTTGCAGGATTAAAGGCGCAACATCAATACCTCTGTCAAGAAGGTTTATCTTGCCTACTTTAAAGTATGACATCAATGATATGATGAGCATAAATTTGCTGTTTTACATTGATTTTATCAAATGCAGTATTTGATATCTCAAAACCTGATTTGATAGACAAAAACTGATGCCAGGTTTGGAATCAGCGCCCCAAAATTACCTTAAAACCATTGGAATACCTTATGCCAGAAAAAGTGTTGACCAGTGTAATTTATTGCTTGGAATTACTACATTAAAATGTTGTTATTCACAAAAATGGGTCTACAGGTCAACAACAGGCATTAGTAGAAACTTCAGCATCTTGTAGAGTTGTGTCCACAAACCAACACAGTATCAATCAAATCAAAAGAGTTCCAAAATAAAACTTATGCAAACAAATTCTAAAAACCAAAATCAGAACATCTTCACAAACATCTTCTTGACCTCGGATGTCTCTTTATTCATCACAAATCTGGATGCTTTGCTTTGGGCTCTTGTGCTGTGATGTCATACAGTAGGGTCTGTGTGGACAGGGTTGTCACAGACCCTATGGCCTTTGGCAGCTGGCAGCTGAGTACTGATAAAGGCTGCTACATCAAAACCCACTGTGACAGAGCAGATCAGCCAGTGGCAACAAGACATTTTATTCTAAGCCCCATGAGCAATGTTTGCACAATTAAACATTGTACTGGTATGCAATGGACTTTCAAATGATATCTTGTGGCTGTAAATCATTTTAATTGTACCAGAGTCTTGATTAAAGCAGACAGAAGACACTTGCTGCTTATAAGGATGATCAGCCACTTATCGGTAGTGCTGAAGTTTTGCCAGAAGCACAAACGTGCAGAGTGATTTCCTCCTCAGATGAAACATCTGAGTAATTTTAAGAGTAAGCAAAAAAAATGTTGGTAAGGCCAGCAAAATGTCCCAGGTGACCTTTGCACCTCCCCATTTACTATTAAGAAGCAAGTTTATATCAGGTTTATTCCTGTATAAGTGCTGGGAATTGTAGTTTGGCAAGGTGCTCAGAATTCCCTGTCAGAGCTCCTTAGCCACCTAAAGAACTACAGTTCCTAGGGCTTCCTCAGGAAAGGGTATGACAGTTAAGTCAATGCCAGCACTTTGAATCGGACCCAGAAATGGTCCGGCAGCCAGTACAGTTGGAAAAGCACCAGGTTGACAGAATCAAACTGCTTGTCCCATTCATCACATGTAAATTATTATAACATTTGCATTTAACATTTGGAAGAAAATTTTTACAGACCAATCCTATCCTTCTCCCCCACTGGTGCAGCCAGTGGGTGGGGGTGGGGGGCGGGAGGCTTTGGAGGGGAGGGAGGATTTAAGACTTCTTTAAAGGGGAATTTGAATCCCCTTTCCCTTCCAGGGCCTCCTGCCCTCCCCCACTGGCTGCACCAGTGGGGGGAGAGGGATAGGATTAGGCTGTTAATTTTTTTTTTTTGCTGAAAAAGAAAACATAGGGTAGGACAGGGGTTCTCAAACCTTTTAGCATCGGGACCCACTTTTTAAAATGACACTCTATCGGGACCCACCTAGCTTTACAAGACGCTCAAACATTTATCTCCCTATATTTACACAAGCTTGTGAACTGCAGGAGCTCAGCTCCTTGCAGAGCAATTAGCAGCTATCTTGCAAGCTACAGGAGCTTAGCTCTTTGAAGGGCAATTAGCAGCTATCTGATTTTTGAATAGCCTCAGAGCTTGTGGGAATTAAATATCTGATCTTTCCATCACCTGGGACCCACCAGAAATCAGGTCGTGACCCACCAAGTGGGTCCCGACCCACAGTTTGAGAAACACTGGAGTAGGAGACAGCTAACAGTGAATGCAAAAGCTATAGAAGTTGATTGGATTGGAGAGCTTCTCAATGCTTGACTAAAAATCTCAGAAATTGCCGTTTCTACTTCCCAAAGGCTCTGAAGCTTCTTAGGCTTGTGCTTAACAATTTCACTTTGGGGGCAGTTGCTTAGTTCTGTCTGGGCAGTAATTTGTGTCCAGGACTTGGAGTAAATAACATTCTCTGGCTATTTGCAGAACTTCATTTTTTCATTCGCAGCTGTAATAGTGTCCAATTCATACTGTGTGTGAGCTAAAAGAATTCATATTCTGAACCAGGTCATTATGATGTTCAGTGTGACATCACTACTGTGATGTTTCGTTCTGGTATAAGTGTTTCTAAACACACCTTTGTCTCTCATACGTTACATTTTTGTATACCTGAAACACATAATGTGTGAAGTGGCCCCTCCATCCAGAAACACTGTCAAAGCAAGGAAAAACCTCTTGCAGTGCAATCCTAAGCATGTTTACTCTAGTTCCATTGTGTTCAAACAGGCTTACTTCCAGGTATACATAGGATGGTAGCTGAAGTTGCCCTGTTTCATCCTTTCCTGCTTCTGAAGAGACCCTCAAGTAGGACTTATTTCTTAGCATTCTAAAAATGGTCATTTGTATAGTAGTTATTAAAAGGCAACAATGTCAAGAAGGAAGCAAAGATCGGTATTGCTTACTTGGGTTCCCCTATCTTGATTCCAGGGTGTTGCGTATAGGCATGGGAATGTGTGCTGGGTGCCGATTTGAATGCCATTGGACAAATTGGACACTTGTAGAAAACTTCACAGTGAGAACCCTGAATGTGAGACTTGAGTGCTGCCACATCGGAGTATACCACGTTGCAGTGGACACAGCTGCAAGAAAGATGGAGAGTTGTTTTGTTATTGTTTGTGTGTACATCACAGCCCTGTTGCTTTATAGTACCTTCACCATACCATAGATGAACACTGCAGAGGCAGGCAGCAGATATACCCACAGATCCCAGTCTATTTCAGTAGACTGGCAAAGGCTTCTGACTCCCAACTGGTTAACAGCAACAACAAAAAGCTCTTCTCCCACCCCTCCCCAAATTCAACTCTGTTCAACACCCCTTCCCAAATTCAACCAGTTCAACTCTGTTGAGGTCTGCAAGCCATCTATCAAGAAACTATGGCTTAGGAAATATTGGTGCAATGCTGCCTGTAGGGTACTGGGGGGCAGTGTGTTGTCCAGTTGCCTGAGACCCCTTGCCTGCTCTCTGTGGTGCCAGTGTAGGAGGTATGTCCATTGAGTAACTCCTTCATCTCACATGTTCCTTTTCCCTCTTGCTCTCTGACCACCAAAGAAGACGTACCATGTTGCCGAGGTCTGTCCTCAGTGGCAGGCAGCCATTACTGAAGAGCACCGATCCCCTTAAAAGTTAAAGGTATCCCTTGACATTTAAGTCCAGTCATGTCCGACTCTAGGGTATGGTGCTCATCCCCATTACAAGGCCGAAGAGCCAGCACTGTCCAAAGACGCTTCCGTAGTCATGTGGCCGCCATGACTCTCCCTGCCGCAGCACAAAGCATGAGGCTGGAACATGGAACGCTGTTTACCTTCCCTCAAGCGGTACCTATTTATCTACTCACATTAACATGCTTTTGAACTGCTAGGTTGGCAGGAGCTGGGCCGAGCGACGAGAGCTCACCTCATCGCACGGATTCGAACCGCTGACCTTTTGATCAATAGCTCATGGTTCAGTGGTTTAACCCACTGCGCCAGCCTGTGCTCCCCCTTACTTCCACACAAAAAGAACAGCTACAGGGTTTTGGAACTGCTTGAGTTACACGGGTAAAAAGCCATGGCAGAAAAAGTTTTAAGAATGATAAGCACAGGCAAAACAAGTTCATTCACGTGAAAAAAATATAATATTAAAATACAATAATATCTCAGCATTAAAATCTCAAGTAAAACCTGTTCAAGATCATATATTTAAAAGCAACGTTTCGCTCAAATTCCATTGAGCATCATCAGGCAAGCCCACATGCAGCGGGGAGATGTTACGCAGTCGAGTCTACGGACACACTAAATAAGGCAAAGAGAAGCCTTGCATTCACACTGAGCCAATTGCTAGCGTGATGAGGGGAAATTGAAAGCATCCGTGACTAGCAGGTTGTTAGCGACAGGGTTCTGTTCCTTAAACTATAGAAGCCTCTGATATCTCAGAAGATGTGTATGTTTGAGAAACAATTGTAAGTAAAATATTTATTGTATTGCCTCTGCTCTGTGTATGTTCATTGATAGCAGCAAACTAGCAGGGAGGTGGAATTTACCATAGGAAAAGGAGCCTTCTGCTGAGTGCAGTGCTTGACAGAACCAACCCCTTTTCCAACAGGAAAGTCATCTATGGAGCTCTAGGATTTAAGAAACAGGGAACTGTCTAAAGGAGAGTAAAAAAAATGGAACACATCTGTGTTTCTCTTGGGCCCAGTACAGATATAAAGCTAAACCATGACTTAGCATTATGAGCACAAACTTTCTGCATTTATTTGTTATAAATCACATTCCTGCTGTGTCCAAACCTGGAAAACTTAAGTTTGTACAGTTAATCACAGAATCATAGCATATTAGAGTTGGAAGGAACCTTGGAGGGCATCTAGTCCAACTCCCTGCAACTAGAGGCACAGACAACTGGATCATCCCTAACAGATAGCCATGCAGCCTCAGTCTATTTGAAAACCTCCAATGAGGGACAGCCCACATCTGCATGAAGCAGGCTCTTCCAGTACCGGACAGCTCTTACAGTTAGGCCTAAATGTCTAGCCTAATGTCATGTCTAGCCTAAATCAACTTCCCTGTAGTTTCAAGCCATGGGTTCTAGCCCAGTCCCCATAGGGGGGAAATTATGCCCACAGTTTTCTCACAGTCACTCTATCAAAGAAGGAGATGAGATTCATCAGGCATGATTTGTTCTGGCAGATGAGATTCATCTGGCATGATCTGGTGGCTCCTAGAGATTACCCTATTATTTTCTAAGTGATCACAGATATTCCTCTTAACCTGTTCCAAGATCCTTCCAGGAATTGGTGCCATATTGATTGATTGATTGATTGATTGATTGAATGACTGAATGATTAATTAACAAGTCAGGATACCAAATTAGAATCAGGTTTGATATCCTGTCTACAACCCAGTTTCCCAAGTTCAGATGAAATGATACTGCGGTTCATAGCAAAGAGGAAATAGAAACTTTAATCTCTCCCCCTCTTGCGCAAAGAAGAGGTCCAAGACTGAGGCCTGTGCTGGTCCAATTTAGCATTTTGTCTGAACCAGGACCTTAACTGCAACTTCATCATAAGCTCATTAACTTCTATGGGAAGATAGGCAGCTTTTTTTTCTTCAGTGTGCTTGCTGGGTATGTTAGACAAAGTCCAAAAAACAAAGGACTGAGATCTTTAGTAATGCAATTCAATATTAAAGGTGTAACTGTTTTTAACAAAGAAATGTGATTGATTTGTTATGCACTGTCAGAATAGCCACAAGGAAAGGAAGAGTTAAGTTGAAAGTAGAACACTTCTGCTACAACATCAGCCTGTCTTAACATTTCCTCAAACCTACTCCACAAATTAATTTTTCCTGATATGTTGGCAAAAGAGTGCACCTTGGTATGTATTAATGTTGGCTCAAGTGCTTTTGGTTTTGTACTGAAAACACACACTGGGCAGTTGCTTCTATAACACAGATTGGAAGCCTCAGCATCTGCCAGATGTTGTCAGCGAAAGCTCTCAGCTGTTGCTACCATAATGCTTCCTAAGAAACTTGCATCTCCACATATCAATTTTGGGGAAATAAATGGGGGTCCAAAAAAAGATAAACACAATGCCCTAAGCACTTTAAAAAAAGAACCTGTATTTATAAACTAAATAAAACAGACTTTCACTTTTTAAACCATAAATAAACTTTAAAAAGCAAACCCTAAACCTATATCTGTGCTCATTTTTCAAGTAAAAAAAGCAAAAAAAAAAAAAAAAAAGGAAAAACCAACAAGTAGGAGAACCGAATCACAAAAGAGAAAATATATCCTTAAAAATAAAAGGAAACTGGCCAAACAAATTCCTCTTCAGTACACCCACCCTATACTGCCCCACCTAGAATCGGAGAGTTGAAGGGTGACCTCAGAGGCCATCTAGTCAAATCCCCAGCTCAGTCCAGGCAACTGCTAAAGCATTCCTGACAGGTGGCTGTCTAGTCTCTGCTTGAAAACCTCCAAAGAGGAAGAGCCACAATTGCATGAAGCAGACTTCAATAAGCATCATTCCCCCCCCCCCCCCAATCCCAGGTCATTTATAAAAATGTTGAACAGCAGAGGGCCCAAGACACTCCATTCAATAACTCCCCCCAGGCTGACACAGTCATTGATTAGGACTCATTGGGAATGTTTATTCAACCAGCTTTGAATCCACCTAACAGTAGTTGCATCTAGCCCACATTTTAGATATAGGAACCTTTATTGGCATAAAAACAAAAAACAAAAACAAACATAACATATAACACTTAACACATAACACATGACAACAAAATTACAGCTTAAACATCACAGGGAATACTATCAGCTTTACGTGCTATAATAATTGTATTAACAAAGGCTGCCGATCTTTCCATTACATCGTCCATATCTGTTGATAAAAAGATAACGTATTACCTCCTGATCTGCCCAGCCCTGGAGCTTGATTAATATAGTAGCCCACATTTTACCATTTTATCCACAAGGATATCATGGGAGACGCTGCTAAACCCTTTGTTGAAATCTAGGTACACAGCATTCTCATGATAGTCTGTAAAAGGAGGAGACAATATTAGTCTGGGACGTCTTCTTGACAAGCCCATGCTGGCTTCTGGAAATTACCCCATAATTTTCTAACTGCTCGCAGACATTCCACTTAATAATCTGTTCCAGGATCTTCTGGGTGTTGACGCCAAACTGACAGGTCTGTTGTTTCCCAGATTGTCTTTTTTTTTTTTTTTAAAGACAGAGGTGACATTTGTTCATCTCCAGTCCTCCGGCACCTCACCCATTCTCCAGGACTTCCCAAAGATTACAGACAGCAGCTCCGAGATCAAATTCACAAGTTCCTTTAGTATACTGGGATGTAACTCATCTGGTCCTGGAGACTTAAATTCATTTAACACAACTAGGTGTTCCCTTACCATCTATCTAGTTCTTCATTAATGCAACTGTTAGGTTGGGCCACCTTCCCCTCGTGGGAGAAGACAAATGCAAAATAAGAATTAAGCAACTCTGTCTTCTCTTTGTTGTCTATTACATTCCCCCTTCCTCTCCATACCACAGGCCTACTGCTTCTCTGGCCTTCCTCTTCTTTCAGACACAATAAAGAAAACTTTTTGTTGTTTCTGGCGTTCCTTGCCAACCCCGGCTCGTCCTGTGCTTTAGTCTTCCTGACACCATCCCTGCAGGCGCAGACTATACAGTTCCTTTACTAACTATCCCCCCCCCCCTTCCACTACTTACACATGTTCTTCTTGATTCTCAACTTTCCAGAAAACTCTTTGTGCAGCCATACTGGTTTTCTCAGGTGTCTCCAATTATTCTCCTCACGGCAACTGTTTGCAATTGTGCCTTCAGTATCCCATGGCCCTATCAACGGCCTACGACAGCAGATCTTGTGAACCGAAAATATGCACTGCCGTTGCACGTGATGGAGCAGCTGGCGGAAATGGCCAGTGACTCTGCGCGTGTGCCAGAGTCATCTGGATGCTCCACCAGCCCAGGTAAGGTGGCAGAGCGGGCTGTTCATGGGTGGTTTGGGGCAGGGAGATGGGAGGGCTGGGGCAGGGAGCAGGCTGGCAGGGTGGACGTTGGTGGCAAAAGCGCACGCCGGATCCTATTCCTCATTTTCCAACCCGCCTCATCCTCGTGCTCTCCTCAGACTTGCGCCAGCTACATAGCTGGTGTGGGTCAGAGGAGACCCATAGGCAGTAGCATAGCTAGCACGAAACAGTGGGTTCCAGGACCAGAGGGGCGGTGAATGGCTCCAATGCACATACGGAATGGCAATTTTTGACCACTTTCGGTTTTCGCAAAAACCGGGTCGAAAAATCGCTGCAGAGTGGCAATCTGAAGATCAGGGAGGCCTGTGAAGGGTCGCTCAGGCCTCCCCGAACTCCCCCAAAGCCCCTGTAAGTTAAAAAAAACAATATTTGGGCGCTTTTTCGGTGGCGATCCCGCCGCTGGCCCTGCCCCCTCAATCGCTCAAAGTTCTCCCCGCCTTGCAGCAAGAACTTTGAGAACCACTGCTTTAGTTTATTAAACTGTGAAATTAATTGATAGGGCCCACCAATTAATATACAGTTGCTTTTTCAGGACATTTTGGATTTGGTGTGTTACTTTAATGGGGAATTTAAAAAGTAATATTAAATATGCTATTTTATTCTAATTATAAAAGTGTTAGAGTTTGGTTGTCTTAGGTGAGTTATCTTACACTTCCCCTTCAGTATGTAAAAAAGGTCTTACCTGATTAACCATTTAAAGGGAGATAAAAGTGGACAGTCCTAAGTAGTAGTAATCATATTAGTCAAAACAATTTTGAAACAATTGCCATTTATCATGGCATTACAGAAGCAAAATTTACTTCTAGGCAAAACACAATGAGTTGTGTACTTCTAGGCTGTGACACAGTGTCACAGGAGATGACACTGATAGTAGATAAAATTTGGACTCCCGCTTTAAGCAGAACATCCCAAAGCACTCACAACGATCGTTGAGGTTACGTCAGTTCAATTAGCGCCTGGTGCAGACGCTAAGCTCGCTGCTACACGGATGGTTTATAACTGTGATTGCTACTTCTCTCAGGAACATCTTTACAGCTTCGCTGTCTCAAAAAGAGACCTGTCGTCCACCTGACAAAGTCCATAGAATTGGACTAAACGTTGTGGTCCAATGTGCTGTATGTTGTTCTTTTCTGAACTATTTTTAACGTTATAGATGTTTTTAACTTTGTTTTTGAATCAACATGGTTTTTAACTTTTATCTGGTTTTCAATCAGTTTTATTAAAAAAAATATAACTATTTTTGGACGTCGTTCTTTTATTCCTGGATGTAAACCTAAGACTTTGTACACAATTGATCCTTTCAAAGAATTTTCTCTAGCACAACTCAGGAAACACCACCACAAAGCACCAGGATACAGCGAAAAGTGTGGGGAATCCTATTAGCTATGACTAGTCTGACTATGACAGACTATTACATCTCTCAATAAGTTTCACAGTATCATTATACTGACCGGAATCCAACTCTTCGCGTGTAGTGTAGACAGTTCTTAGTGACGTGGGTCTGAAAATGGGCCGATCTGCAGATTGCGCCACATTCGGGACACGTGTAGGGAGATTTATGCTGATGAATTCTCTGGTGCGATGCAAAACTGCACAGGTTTGGAAGTAGCATTTGGCATATACTGCATGTCTTCTAAATAATAAACCAATACAGAAGAGACATTAAGCCATTTTGTTTGCCTTAGGCACACTTTGCATTCTACGAAGGTGGTCATGATTTAAAAAAAAAATCAATACAAGCATCATAATAGACATTTCAGTTTAAAAAGTGACAACAAAGCAAAGACAAAAGTGTGTGTGTGTGTGTGCGCGCGCGCGCGAGTGTGCATGTGTGTGGGTGGGTTGTTTTTAACTAATTTCCTCTCTTTTTATGCATCCAGATTAAGAACAGATATATTACAACCTATGTATAATACAGTATATACAGTATAATGTAAAAGTAATATTTGCTCATTTCTTGTTATTCTTCTCTCTCCTATTCCTCCTTCCCTTTGTTCTTTCCCCATTACCAGTTACTGCAAGCTTCTTGGGGCAGGGATCTGCCTTTTTAACATATGTTTTAAATAAAGCACCACATACTTTAATGGTATATGAATAATGAAACCATTCTTCATTCAAAGCTTCTTTGTTCAACCTGCAGCAAAGATGGTTCACTTTACGAATGTCTTAAAAGGCCTTGGGGGTGGGGGTGGGGGAGAATTCTCTTTTATTCAAGAAGAAACCAGAAATTTTAGGGAAAATTTAAACTTCTGAAGTAACTAGCTGCTTTATATACTTGAAATAGTTTTGTTTAAAAAAAAGTGCATGAACTAATCCTATGATATACGGCAGGTGCAAATAAGACTTAAGGAAGGGCCAGGCATACAGCTCCAGCTCCAAGGTTAAGCAGTTCTAAGCCTGGCTATTACCTGGATGGAAGACAGCATTAGAATCCCAAAGTCCATCGGGACAAAAATATAACAACAGACAACTAACAGTACAAGAGAGGTGAAACAAAAACGCAACTATGAACATTTCACCACACGCTGCATAAAGAAATACGGTACTTCACATGATAAATTTATGGCATTTGTTGCCACAAGTTGTAGTGAGCATGAGCCATAGCTCAATGGAAGAACACCTGCTTTGCATGCAGAAGGTTCTAGGTTTAAGACTTTAATCAGTGTCAAGAGTACACCGACTAAGGTTTAAGCCAATCAGAGGACACTGATTAAGGTTTAAGCCAATCAGTGTCAAGAGTACTGAGCCAGGTGAACCAAATGTCTGACTCAGCATAAGGCAGCTACAATGGCTTTAAAAGGGGATTTGATAAACCCATGTGTGACATGTCTATCAGTGGCTACTAGTCCAGGTTCAGATGCAACAGGGGAACTGAATACCAGATGTTGTGAAGGAGCAGGAGAAAAGGGGTATTTGTATGCACGTCCTGTTTGGGGGCCTCCCGGGGGGTTGGAGAAAACGAGATGACCCTTTGGTCCGATTCAGTGGGCCGGTTTGGACAATATGTCCAACTGGCATTATCTATATGTGATCAAAGGCGTAGCCAGCCGATCTGGCAGGGGGGGTGGCATCCTCGACGCCCCCAAACTAATTAGCATAATGTGATTAGGGGAGCGAGGGTACACGTTCCGTTCCCCCTTCCAGCGTTCCATTCTCCGTTGCATAATCGTAAAGGGGGTGGTTCATCCAAGCCACCCATCTCACACACGGTTCAAATACTACCTTAATATTTAAATGGTGTATGAAGGTGCAGTTTATCTGAACGACCCCTTATGCAATTATGGGAAGCGGAATAGCGTACTGGAAGGGAAAGCAGGGCATAATTGCTCACATCCCTAACTGTATGGTGGATGGGACTAGTCAGGCATATCACCTAAACTGCCATCATATGTTCTTACAAGTCTACAAAAGAATCTACATTTGCTGCACTGTTTAAAGTGCTCCCCCTTCTCTCCCCTCTCCCTACTCCTTTCCATAACAAACTAACCTCTGAATGAATATAACAGAATCATCCTATACATTACACAAAGAACGAGATGGTCAAATTCAGGACTGTATCACTTCAGACTGTGGGGAAAGAGCATTTTTTTAATGCTCCCTCAACACCCCTTCACCCCTGCCCACATACAAAAACTGAGCATATCTGAGGAAAATGTTCAGCACAGTCCTTTCTGTGACATGTTGGCTTATCGCACAGAAAGTTTTTTTGCATTAAAAAATTACTCAAAATGAAAATATATCCACCACCTGCAGTCTGATGTGGGAATCCACAATTCTACCACCTAATTCTGTGTAAAAGTGTAGGCAGGCTTTCAGTTTGGAAATAAGAGGAAAAACAGATTGCACAGTTAATCTGTGGGTAGCCTAGCAACTTGGAAGGCATTTCATCGAACTCCACAATACAATTTGTCATAGCAGCAGCAGCAGCTCACTCATTTTTTTAAATCAAGATTCTAGCTTGTTTTCAAACAAACAAAAAGAATCATAATGGAACGAAAGCTTTCATGGCCAGCTACTAGAATACAAGACACAGGTTTTATGGGTGAAGTAGCCATGTAATTAAATATAAATACAACCGACGTTTCGTCTTATTTCCTAAGACATTATCTAGGTCTAAACAGCTTGGCTAACAGCTAACAGCCAAGCTGTTTAGACCTAGATAATGTCTTAGGAAATAAGACGAAACGTCGGTTGTATTTATATTTAATTACATGGCTACTTCACCCATAAAACCTGTGTCTTGTATTCTAGAATCATAATGCTTCAAAATTAACTAAGTGATATTTAAATAGGGCCAGATGTGCAGGAAGCTTACATTGCCAATGGGGCACACATCGATATGTGCATCCCCACTCTGACACTTGTCTAAAACCAACTGCATGTGTCTTTTGATGTGAATGAGGGCGTATCAATATCTGTAGCCACTTTTTGTAGTACTTTAGTTGCCTGCAACTGTAGCAGGATCAGAAACAATATATTGTTTGTGGTTCTTACTTTGCAAAGATAGCTGAACACCTATGCTGAAGACCTATACACTGTATACGTTTATGAGCCAGTCTACCACAGGTTGCTGAAGAAACTGCAGGTGGCTTCTTGAGTTCTGCCATCTTCCAAAGGAGCTAGAAGGACCTCGCTACCTAGTCAGCCAGCAGGGTTGTGGTTCAAGTCTCTGGGTCCAAGTCTCGAGTCAAGTCCCAAGTCTTTGCCGCCCCCAAGTCCCGAGTTGCGAGTCCCTATCTATTTAATGGGGAAAAACGGGTTTAAGCCTGAATAAAATTTGACTTGTTGTAGAAGGCTCCAAATCTCGAGTCGAGTCTTTTACAATCGCTAAGTCAAGTCCGAGTCAAGTAATTGACGTGACTCGAGTTCGAATCAATAGACTCAAGTCTACATCACTGCCAGTCAGTCTACCTGAGCGTACTGAAGAGGAGTAATATTAACACATATTAAATAAATAAAAGAGTCATATGTGTTGTTTTTTAATTTGGGGGGGGGTTTGTAGCTCATTTAGCACATTTACAATAAATGTGTAAAATAAAAGCATTAACTGGTTTTTTTAAGCTCTTCTAAAATATGTGCCAATATACTTTATTTCAGAATTTCTTCATCAACTTTTAGAAAATCAGTGCTATACAGTTTCTATTCTTATGTGACTTAATAACCAAAGCAAAAGCAACATGAAAGTAGGCAGGGGTGAAATTAACTGTTCAAGGTACCCAGGAAACACTACACAGTTCAAGAGGAAAATTACTTCAAAAGTCGTATCTCTACATTGTTGATCTTCAGGGAATCACTATTTTGAAAGCTATCAATATTAGGGCTTACATATGGTAAGCGTGTGTATTGCAAACAGTAAATAAATCTCAGCCCCTAGGAACTCAACCCTCTTCAAACTTAGGAGTCACTTGGGAAGGCTGGCAACAGAAACGAAGCCCAACACTAGCCTTATTGGAGAGGAAGATCAGAGGTATAATCTCTCCAAACAACTATTCCTTGAATCCAGTTTCCGTGTTGTTTTACATGATCACCATCTAACTGGAGACTGCTCATTTGGGTGCGAACGCACCTGGCATGTTCCACCCCCCCTTGTTTCATTACTTGGTATTTTGTATGGGAACATAGAACTGGTGGCCTGTGAGCAGAAGAGATTGTAGATCTGTACCAACTTCTAAGGGATTCTCTGTCATCGTGGGAGAAAGATCTGAAATTGTAATAATATTACTATTATGCCTACTATCAAGGCTCAGTCTGGACCACATGTCTCTAGTGGGGATCATCATTGCTGAACCCAACCTTATGAAAGAATTCCTTCCACTGGTCACTCTCTTTTGTGATCTAGAGCCCAATGAGTGGTGAGAGGGGTAGCCCAAACGAGGCAATGGCTAAAATGATATGCCAGTCAGTGACACTGCGTCTCAATCTGGGCTGTCACGCTCAAGCAAAGGTTCTGTAAGAGAACCCTTCTTAGGAAAGGACTCATATTCCCAGGATTAAGACCCAGAATAGTACCTAGAAAAACTAAACGAAAAGCACAAAAAACCTGTCCCAAGTATAAACTTATTGTTGTTCAGTCGTTAAGTCGTGTCCGACCCTTCGTGATCCCATGAACCACATCCCGCCAGGCCTTCCTGTCCTCCACTATCTTCCTGAGTTCGCTCATTTTCATGTTCGTTGCATCGGTGATGCTGTCTAACCATCTCATCCTTGGCCTTCTCCTTCTGCCTTCAATTTTTCCCAGCATCAGAGTCTTCTCCAGAGAGTCCTCTCTTCACATTAGGTGGCCAAAATATTTGAGTTTCAGCTTCAGTACCTGTCCTTCCAGGGAACAATCAGGGTTGATTTCATTTAGGATTGACTGATTTGATCTCCTAGCAGTCCAAGGGACTCTCAGGAGTCTTCTCCAGCACCACAGTTCGAAAGCATCTATTCTTCGGCGCTCAGCCTTCCTTATGGTCCAACTCTCGCAACCATACATTGCTGCTGGGAACACCATCGCCCTGACTATACGAACTTTTGTTGGCATGGTGATATCTCTGCTTTTTATTATGCTATCTAAATTTGCCATAGCTTTCCTTCCAAGGAGTAAGCATCTTTTAATTTCACGGCTGCTGTCTCCGTCTGCAGTGATCTTGGAACCCAAAAAAGTAAAATCTGTTACTGCTTCCATTTCTGCCCCTTCTATTTGCCAGGAATTGATGGGCCCAGATGCCATGATCTTAGTTTTATTAATGTTGAGTTTCAAGCCAACTTTTGCACTCTCCTCTTTCACCCTCATCAAGAGGCTCTTTAGTTCTTCTTCACTTTCTGCTATTAGGGTGGTATCATCTGCATATCTGAGGTGGTTGATATTTCTCCCGGCAATCTTGATTCCGGCTTGCGATTCATTCAGCCCCGCATTTCTCATAATGTACTCTGCATATAAGTTAAATAAGCAGGGTGACAATATACAGCCTTGCCGTACTCCCTTCCCAATTTTGAACCAATCGGTTGTTCCATGGCCGGTTCGAACTGTTGCTTCTTGACCCGCATACAGGTTTCTCAGGAGACAGGTAAGGTGGTCTGGTACCCCCATCTCTTTAAGAATTTGCCACAGTTTGTTGTGATCCACACAATCAAAGGCTTTTGCGTAATCAATGAAGCAGAAGTAGGTGTTTTTTTTTTAAACTCTCGTGCTTTCTCCATGATCCAGCGCATGTGGGCAATTTGATCTCTAGTTTCTCTGCCTCTTCGAAACCCAGCTTGTACTTCCGGTAGTTCTCGGTTCACGTACTGCTGAAGCCTAGCTTGTAGGATTTTGAGCATAACCTTGCTAGCATGTGAAATGAGTGCAATTGTGCGATAGTTTGAACACTCTATGGCATTGCCCTTCTTTGGAATTGGAACGTAAACTGACCTTTTCCAATCCTTTGGCCACTGCTGAGTTTTCCAAATTTGTTGGCATCTTGAGTGCAGCACTTTCACAGCATCATCATTTAGGATTTTAAGTAGCTCAGCTGGGATATTATCATCTCCGCTAGCTTTGTTGTTAGTAATGCTACCTAAGGCCCACTTGACTTCACTCTCTAAGATGTCCGGCTCTGGGTCAGTGACCACACCAGCGTGGTCATCAGGAACATTAAGATCTTTCTTGTATAGTTCTTCTGTGTATTCTTGCCATCTCTTCTTAATCTCTTCTGCTTCTGTTAGGTCCCTGCCTTTTTTGTCCTTTATCATGCCCATCTTTGCACAAAACGTTCCCTTGATATCTCCAATTTTCTTGAAGAGATCTCTAGTCCTCCCCATTCTGTTGTTTTCCTCGATTTCTTTGCATTGTTCATTTAAGAAGGCCTTCTTATCTCTCCTTGCTATTCTCTGGAAATCTGCATTCAGTTGGTTATATCTTTCCCTTTCATCCTTGCTTTTCGCATTCCTTCTTTCCACAGCTATTTGTAAAGCCTCATCTGACAGCCACTTTGCTTTCTTGCATTTCTTTTTCTTTGGGATGGTTTTCGTTGCTGCCTCCTGTACAATGTTACGAACCTCCGTCCATAGTTCTTCAGGCACTCTGTCTACCAGATCTAATGCCCTAAATCTATTCTTCACCTCCACTGTATACTCATAAGGGATATGGTTTAGGTCATATCTGACTGGTCTACTGGTGTTCCCTACATTTTTCAGTTTAAGCCTGAATTTTGCAATAAAATTTTGTTTTTACTGACTGTATAGAGCTTCTCCATCTTCGGCTGCAAAGCACATTATCTAGTTTTGGTATTGACCGTCTGGTGATGTCCATGTGTAGAGTTGCCTCTTGTGTTGTTGGAATAAACTACTGAGAGCAAAAAACAACACCTAAATATAGTCAATTTTAGAAAATGTAACAAGAGTCTATTGTCACAGAATATATACAACAGCAAATTCCTTATAAAACATAACATATGCACTACAAAAACAATACATGTCATATATCTCAAATACATGTATTTAAACAGTTCAGAAGTGAATTATGTGACAAACTCCTGGTGAACAAAAGATAGTGAATAAATACTATCAAAAAGTCAGAATGAAGATCTTTCATACACAGGCACGTCCTGTGA
Organism: Plestiodon gilberti rubricaudatus; assembly: GCA_026170595.1. Taxonomy (NCBI): domain Eukaryota; kingdom Metazoa; phylum Chordata; class Lepidosauria; order Squamata; family Scincidae; genus Plestiodon; species Plestiodon gilberti. The sequence goes on along the minus strand of JANXHW010000002.1, from coordinate 15,345,398 downwards.
GGTGAGGTGAAGGCTACTTGCAAAGAACATAAATCTCCAGCTGCAGTAGTAAAGAATGCAATAAAATATCAATTTTTCACTTGGGGTCAGGATCACACAACTAGTTAGCATGCATGTTCATTATTGGAATTAACCAGGCAGACTGCTATACCATCACTTCAGAACAGTGCTGCTATCTAGTCATGCTTGTTCATCAAAGTTTTCAGAAAGGTCGAGCTGTTTTGGTAGCAGTGCTTGCAGACCTCACTGAGGCTGACAGTCATTTTTTTTCTCCCAGGATCTTTCCCAGAATGAGGACAGAAAGCATTGCCCTCACCAAGACTAGCTTCAGAACGAGGTACGTAGCATTATTCTCAAGCAGAGGGATGGCAATGCGTGCTGCCCTCATTCCAAAGGAAATCTTGTGAGAAAAACATGGTAGCCACTGAACTACTGGGAGCACCAACAAACTAGTGATAAATTCAGCATCAGCTTCATCCCCTAAAAATCATTAATCTGGGCCCCTAATTCAGTACCCTGCAAATGAAGTGGCGGTAGTATTTTGGCTAAGTCCTAGTTACCGTATATCCTTCTTCTGTAGGGTGTAGGCCAGTGTTTCTGAAACTGTGGATCGGGACCAGATACCTGGTGGGTCCCGCAAAGCCTCCCAATGAAAACTTGGGTAATGGAAAGATCAGATAAGTAATTGCCTCAAGCCCTGATGCTATTCAAAAATCAGATTGCTACTAATTGCCCTGCAAAGAGCTGAGCTCCTGCAGTTTGCATGCTTGTGTAAATATAGGGAGATCAATGTTTGAGCGTCTTTTTTATGGTGTTTCCTTTTTTAAAAAGTCTCGTAAAGCTAGGTGGGTGGGTCCCGATAGAGTGTCATTTTAATAAGTGGGTCCCGGTGCTAAAATGTTTGGGAACCACTGGTGTAGGCTATTTGGACAGTTATCCTTTTCTTTAACGTGTATCATTACCGTATATTCTGGCATTTTAAAGAGCAAACGGACCTAGGTCTAATTTAATGTATAGGTCTAGTAAGTTCATATGATTGACTAGTGGAGTGGAATGACATAAGCTTGAAACAGCTTTGACTTTTGCTGGGAAGAAGGACAAGGGAGAGAATGAACTTCGGCTACTGTTGCAGTAAAAACTGGGGAAGCAGAACCAAAGACTTTGGTTTATGTGGATAGGCAGCCAAGAAACACAAGGAAGTGGGTAATACCTGAAGATAGTGACCTCCAGTGAAAAGTAGGGTTTGCATAACACTGAACTGTGTACTCCCTTGGGTACAGTGTATCTATATATTGTTTTGCTGAATCATGTGGATGTACCAGTCTTCTGAACATGTGATCGCTATGGTATATATTTCATTGCTGACTTTGTAGTATTCCGGTGTCATGTTGCTGAATTTGCAACAATGCCTACAAGTCACAACATCAACAGGTCACAATATCAACAGGTCACAACATCAACACCTATATAGGACTTTGTTGACCTAATTATTAGGGATAGGTTGGGAAAAGATTAACCCTATCCAACTAACTTTGATGAAACTATATTTTGCTACAGGACAGAATACCCTATGTACATACAGTGGAGTTGTATCTTATGCAGGGGTTAGGTTCCGAAGACAGCACAGAAGGTGAAAATCGCAAATGGTCAAAATTACCCTTGAAAATCCCTTAAATCTGAAAAATATGTACTGTCTTTAAAAAAAAAAAACAAGAATCACACTATGAAAGGCACGCGGGAACCGAGACCAACTAAGGGAATAGCACTATAGCAGATTCTCATCTCCAGTCTCACACATAAACTCACTGAGTAGAAAGGAGGGTTAAACCACCCACACTATTTACTGTTGTTTCTCTCTTTTTGCCAAGCACGTATACCTGAATCTGCATAGGTTAACTGCGCGCATGATGCAACTGCACTGTAATTGCTTTGCTTGGAAAGATCTACGGAAGAAGTTAAACAGGGAAACGTTCCCAAGTCCACAGGATGGAGCGTCAGGGCACTTGTGACTATGCTCATGGGAACAGCACAAATACTGCGCCTCACTAAAATGCTCACCCTGGGGTTATCCAGCAAACCGCAGGCCATGAACATGCCTAGAATAAGACCAGCAAGCAATGACTGGGATATGCAATCTGTCGGTACCATTTTGTGAGCTATCCTAACATACTAAAACTGTATTGTACTCTTGCTCTGTCTGCCATGCACATCTGTAGTGCAGCAAGTCCAATGACCCACTAGTGGCAGCAAAGAACATTCCAAAACCTGTTGTTGTTCAGTCGTTAAGTCGTGTCCGACCTACAAATAGGCTATATCTTTTACTGAGGTTGGGGTTTTTGTTGTGTTTGTTTTTTAACCTAGTGAAACTCAGATAGTTTGGAAATTATAATACCTAGATCACTATTAGGGTCTTCATACACCTTTGCAACCCTGGATGAATCCACACCTCTCTGGAGGATGTGGGTCATGACTTTTTTAGTGAAAGAATCTGCCTCCCTCTGACTTGAGCTCTTGAAGCAATTGGATGAAGGGTCCTTGTCACACAGATCTCCTAAAAAGATGCCAGCAATAGGAACATAACTGTGCTTTTTGGGGCCCATGAGCTGGACCACATTACTCTGTTGCTGGTTACATATATGTTTCCAGGCTCAAATCAAGGTGCTGGTTATTCTGGGATCTGGATACTTGATGAAACTGCATTCATCTTCGGAGCTTAGCTCTGCATCCTATCACCTTCAGAAGTATGGTTGGCGAGAATGTGGAACAGGGCTTTCTTATTAATAGCACCCAGATTGTGAGATTTCTTCCCTAGCGAGATCTGGCTGGCTCAGTCATTATTAGTAGCAAACACATTTCTTTTCTGACTAGTGTTTTTTTCCCCCCTGTCGTTTCAGCTCTGATTACAATTATGTATTCTGTTCGCTACTCTATGTTTTTTTTTTTACAGTAATGTGTTTTATTTTGTACTTTAAATTATTTTGAATTGCTTTGATACAGTTTTAAACTGTACATTGTAAGCCACCTTAATAGTCCCTTCAATGGGGTAGAAACACAGGGTATAAAAGTTTTAAGTAAAATAAAATTGCTTCAACACAACTGGTGAATCCTGTGGGTCGGGTGCCACTGCACAGGGTTTGCTCCTTCTCTCTCCTGACCCGGTGGGGGATATTCTACGTTTTCATCAGTGTTGTCATCCATTGCAGAGGGAAGAAGGGAAACACAGATTTCCCTGAGAATCAAAAGGGTGCACTGGAAATTCTCATGCTCATGCACACATCTACATGTCTTGGTCTGCAATCCTACACTTTCCTGGGAGTAAACCCCACTGAACAACAGACCTTACTACTGAGTAGACATGCATAGGATTGTGCTCTTAGTTCTCCACAACTTCATGTGTCTAAAGGTCCGATCCTATCCAACCTTCCAGTGCTGATGCAGCCGTGCCAACAGGGTGCACACTGCATCCTGCTGTGTGGAGGCAGTCATGAAGGCCTCCTCAATGTAAGGAAACATTTGTTCCCTTAACTCGGGGCTGCATTGCAGCTGCATCGGCAGTGGAAAGTAAGATTGGGCCCTAAGAGTACCCAGCCTTTCTGACCTAGATCCTATGTGTAAAAAACAATTCTTTCAGCAATTACAATGTTTGTAAACATTCAATGACATCCAAAAAGCTTGACCAAGGGCTAGGCCATATAGAACAGGCAACCTGTGCTGTACCTCATTTTGTTCTTTAATATCCTAACATTTTTTTTGTTTTTTGCAAACTGGAAAATCATTTTCTTTTTGTAAGTTCACATATTTGTGCTTAATTTTGATATTTATTTATTTATTTATCACATTTTTATACCGCCCTTCCTCCAAGGAAACAAATTTTTTTAATATGAAATCAACATTGAGAAAGGATTGAAAATCAATCCATCTATATCCTGTTTCATAAACATTAGGTACATGAGAAGCAGTGTCAGGCATATAAACTGCCATACTGCAAGAAATGAAAAGCTATTAAATTGCCATTTTTCACTACACTTTATGACAGGCCTACAAATCATATCACCCATGTCTTTACACAGATTTCACACATTAATGGATCTCAAGAGACAATTGACCAGAATACTGCTTTATATAGAAAAAATAACTACTAAAAATAAAAACCTATCATTGTGTTAATCTGAACACTTCATCTCAGAAAGGGATAAATTCAACAGATTCCATTGTAAAGTTTAAGCATATGAGAACAGAATTTAAAAAGTATTACCTGCACATGTAAAAACAGAACACGCTTTAGGTAACTCTTGATTCAAGAGACAAAGTTTATGAGATTCAAGGAGCAACCCACCATGCAGTGCTGTTAAATAGCTTTTATGATTCATGAACAGACGTCCTATGAAAATGCATAAGGCGTTTTCGAACAAACAGTATTCGAACAAACAGATCAGCTCCACAAGGGGTAACCCAGGACCGCTCTAGTGACACCGCCCGGGGCCATGAGGCTGGCTGGCAAGCCCCTTGGCTGGAACGCGTTAACCCATATCACGGCAGGGCCGCTGGGGTTGACGCTTCCAGCTGCCTCGACCCTGCGGGGTTTACCATGATAGCTCACGTGGTCTTCAACCACTGGGAGGCTTGAGTCAGGTTGTCACGCCCTGGGGGAATTAACGGGGGAGGAAGACGGCTAGGCCCGTTTCCCCCATTTAGGGCCCGCACGCTCTAAGGGCTAGTTGACGTATTATTCTACGCTGCAGGTTCTGTTTATGTTTAATAAAATTTGGCCCTTTAACCCGAGCCTCTGTCTAGCGTGCTTATTTGGGGGGTGCACGGGTAATGCAGAAAGTTGTGTCGTACTGACTCAGACCATTCTGACCAGTCAGACCATCTAAATCAGTACTGGCTGTGCTGACTGGCAATGGCCCTCTAGGGTTCCAGACGGGGGTGTTTCACAGCCCTACCTGATCACAGAAAGATCCTCAAAATCTGCAGAGGTCACCATAAAGGCAAACAACAAGGAGGACATTTTGAGGCTCTCACAACCTGAGATCAACACTGAGACAGAGGAGCTTGACAACTGTATAAAAGGAACATCTTCAGGTTGGGTGAGTCCCCAGAAAAAAAAAAAAGCTTTTGAGAGGTGGATGGTTCCTGGAGAAGTAGTTTAGGAGAACCTGAACCCCGATGTTTAAACACTGTCTTGTCACTGTTAATCTTTTGTTTATACAGTGCCTTGTCGGTGGTGGTTTTTCTGTGTGCTTAATATGACAGGGATTGAACCGGAGACTTTTTTGCATGCAAAGTATAATTCGACCACTGAGCTAGGACGCCAGAAGCAGCCCCTTCTGACCTAGCAGCCCAATAAAGCCCACCAGTCACGCAGTAGGGTCTACCATGGCAACACACATACAAGCTTTTGCAGTTGCAGAAGGCAGAGAGAGTTTATCAAGCCCCTGGTGGGCCATCAGATGACTGGCAGACTGCGTTTGGCTTTGAGCATTTGCACAGGCCTGGCTCAAGGGTTATCCCAAGGTGGTGTTGCCCATCAAGGGTACCATCCTATGGCCCCCACTGAAATGAGGGTGAACATATTGTAGCAGGTTGTATTAAAATATATCCTAGCAGTGCAGGTTTCAGACAAGAGACCATCCCTAAAGCCAAGGTACATAGGAGGACAGCTTTTAGTGAGTAAATTGCGAACCAGGAAGTCAGTGACTCAAATCTCATAAACGGCCATGAAGTCTTTAGATGGCCTAAGGCAGGGGTCCTCAAACTTTGTGGTTTCCGGAGCCCTTTACATTCCTAAACGGAGTCTCAGGGAGCCCCACCAGCGCATGCATGGAGTCTTGGGGAGCTCCAGAGCGCCAGTGCATGTGCAGAGTGGCAAAGCACCGAGCAGATGGCAGCCACTTATGGTGTGCTCATGGAGCCCCTGAAGGGGTCTCAGGGAGGTCCAGGGCTCTGAGGAGCACACTTTGAGAAACACTGGTGTAAGACAAGTCACTATCTTCTCAGTCTCAACACCCAATTTTTAATATGGAGGTAACACATCAAACTGAAAATGTAAGTTCAGACATCAGATTTGGGGTGTCTGCCCTGCCATGAGGAACAAATCCCTAACTGATTGGGGTCCTGACTGGGGTCATGTCAAGCTCTTTAGATGCACCCATTCACTAATGCACTCAGTGCGCACACTATGATTTTTTATATATATTTAAAGTATATAAAACGAAACAAAAATAAAATTTCTAACATTGCAAACCCAAACAAAAACGGGAATCAAAAGAATATGCCAATAACATCATGATCTTACACAGGACTTGGAGGGTGAGCCCTAGTTGTGCCCTTCAAACTGCAAGAGATGCAGCTGAAAATATTCAATTGATTTTGAATCAATTGATGGCCCAGAGGACACAGACTTCAACAGAGGTGCTTCTTGTGCATGTATGTTGCACACTAGGCAGCACAGTGCCACAGGAACCATAGTTCAGATGATATCCAGCTGTCCTGGCACACCACAAGTTTGAGAGCATACACAGCTCGAGACCACGGTATACACTATGGCCCATGAACTGAACTCTACATTGTTTCTGATAAGGAATGTGAGGGTGGAGGGGGGAAGAGTTCCATTCACAGGTTGAACGAGGGTGTCATTGGCATGTTAAGGCCTAGGCACCCTAACCTGACACAATCTATAGTCTGGGTTAATTTTCCAGACCCCTCTAAATTATTCCTGGAGTAGATGAAGGGGCAATCACAAAAGTCTTACAGGGCAACTGACCAAAGATTAAATCTTGAGAAACATGCTTTTTCCAAAACTTAACATACAGATAAGCTCAACGGTCATCTCCACAACTACATATTTAGTCAATAACCTTTGACATTTTGTGTGGGGCTCGGTACTGGAATGTTTTTATTGTTTTAGAGTTGGATCTTCCTGCAGCTCTTAGATGGTTATTATCTGCCATGAGCTTTCAACAAGGAGCAGGTAGATAAATAAGTAGATAAAGTTCCTCCTTATATTCTTAGTTCACTGACTAATGGTTGCAAAGTAGAAAACTACTTTGACGTTCCTAGAAGCACTGTGTTCTTTAAAGAAATAACTAACACGTCCCATTTTGGTCTCCAAATGATTCTCCCCATTTTAGAAATTATTTTCCCCATCTTAAAAATACTAAGAAAAAGAAATTAAAAAAACAAACAGAAAAATTATCCAAATCTCCTATTGCAGAAACACTGGAATTTAAACATAAGATACTGTACTTGTCCACTTGAGTCTGCAGCCTGCTGGAAGTGTGTCGCTAGGGATGTCTCATCTTGGAAAACTTCATTACACTCCAAACACTTCAGGCTATGCCTGCATAGTTTTGATGAGTCTTCATCTAGCGGCATAGCTGGAGGGACAGGAGTACTGGCTGGAGCTGATATGACTGTCCCAGTTATGCCAGACTGTATCTTTGCTACGGTGTGGGAGCCCACTCCAAGAGAGTTCTGAAGAACAGATGACGTCACAGAACTATTGCTTGTAGGAGAAGCTATCATCTGATCTGCGGGAACCGGTTTCAAAATCAAATGGGAACATTGCATTACAACCCCTTTCTCCTTGTGTCCACGAGCATGGGAAAGGAGGCTACATTTGTTGTAGAAAACAAGGTTTTTTGTACAGTGGTTACAGGTGACTTCAATCCGCACACTCCTCCTATCATAGTGTTGGGTCAGGCTCTTTTCAAGAGCAAATGAGTCGCCACACTCCAAACATTTGTAACCGCGTGTGGGCAAAGTAATACCTGCGTTTGCAGGAGGGCTGAGGTTTGGAATGTAAACAGGGACAGGGTTAACACTGCTGAGCACCTTGTTGAAAGCTTCAACTACAGAACTCTGTAAAGATGACACCACCTGGACTCGAGATACTTTTTTTGAAGGCTGCGAAGCTGCTGCAGAAATTATTGCCTGCTTGATCTGTTGCTGAGGTTTTGTAAGCACTTGGCGGAGTTCAGAGGTGGTCTGAGCACTTTGAGGCAGTAGATTAAGGTTGGCAAGATGGACCGTCTTTGGCACAAGTTTTGCACTGGCAAGGCTCGACGCTGGCACCACCACAGTCTGCTGCTGTATAGCATTGGCAGCTTTGATAATGGCACTGCTGGCACTCTGCACCGAAGCAGCGGATATCACTGTAGCTTTCACCGTAGTGTTGTTAGCAAGCTTCAGATTGATAACCTGGGATCCTGCTGTCTTAACAGCCGATACTGGGAGAAAAGCAGTAGCCACAGGCTTAATAGTGACCTGTTTCGGGGTAAGTTCTGCAGAAGCAACAGCATTGGTGACAACTGTCGACTGAAGAGGTGCCCTAGGGGGAGAAGAAAGAACAGCAGCAGAAGTTGGGGAGGACAGCAACGACGTCACAGAAGCCACCATGGATGCTGTTTGCTCTGGTTTCCTTCCACCGTCCAAATCGACTTCCGGCAGCACCCTTGTAACGGTTCTTTTGATCTCCCCAGATGAAGTCTTGATGGTTTTTATGCGAACTTTTGGAATTGCTGGTGTGGAGCCCGCCGGCGATTGCGGAGATCCTTTACTGCTGTTTTCGCTTGATACACTCCTGGGGCTATCAGGCTGTTTAACAGAGGGTTTTTTAGCACAGTCAATGAGACTCTGAGATTCAGGTGATTTGTCAATAGCCCTAGGACTTTCATTCATATCTTTCGGCAATGGAGAAGATGCTCTTGAATTAGATTGTGGGTCTTTACCAGGGTCTGTTGCTGCTTTTTTAGCACTCAGCGCTGCAATTGCAGCAATACAGGAAGAGAGTTTTGCTGAAGATTTTGCTTTACACTGTGAAATGCTGGCAAGGTTTGTTTCCCCTTTTTCGGGTCCTATTTTTCCATCTAGTATCCTATTTTCAAGTAGTTTTTCAGGGTTTTCTTTAAGTAGCTTATCATCTATTTTTCTTGCTTTAAAAGGTTCATACATACCTAAAGATGTTGAATTAGTTTCAGAGTCTCTTTTAACAACTTTGTTTTTATCTGCATTTCCCGAACCTGCAACTCCAGGTTTAATCAGGTTTTCTCCTCCAAGTACCTTTAGCTTCTCATATTCCTGCTGAGTGACAGACCCCGTTAACACATTTGCTCTGAAGTTTCCACGGATCTCTTCTTTATCCGGAGGGTCATCCACCTCAATTTTTTCATCATCATCAAATTCTTCAGCGCTTGAGATAGGGCTAAATTGGTTGAAAGCCGACTCTTTGAGTGTTGTCTCTGAAACTGAGCCTTCATCCTTGAGAGGTTTGCCTTCCTCTTTATTATAACCTTCTAGAGCTGATACGGTAAGAAAACCATTATGCAAACCATTGCCTGTGGAATGGTGGCCATCCTTCTCTGCTCCTTCAGAGGAATCAATAGTCCGCACATTTTTCACGATGACACTGACGCCAACGTCGGACGATGAAGGTGCATGGGAATCATCATCAGGATGCACATTCTGTTTGATGTGGCTTTCATGATCGTCATGTCCAGATTCAATAGCAGCTTTAGGGTCAACCATATCTGGGATGTCAAATGCAGCAAGAAGGTCATCGAAGTCTGGGGTCTTCATATCTCCCATGGTCACGTTAATTGTTTAGAAGTAAATCTACAGAATGAACAAAAACGTTTTACATCAGTACTAAGATTTTTAAAACACAAACATTCATATCAATGGAAACTGAAGCCTAAAGAGTTTGCCATTGTAATTTTGTACTATTGAGTTTGTAATTTTACTAATTAACCTACAGAAACACTGTTCTTTAAACAACTGAAGGAGAAAACCTTTATCATAAGTACACCCAAAGAATGTCTGTATTAGATGTCTATTAAAGCTCCAGGACAATTTCAGCTGTCCAGATGTCTACTCCTTCATCTACTCCCTTCATGATGAGCATCTGACTTACCACAGCAATGTACATAAAAAGCACAAAGTACAAGGGAAAAAAATGTGAATTTCCATTAGAACATCTCATCCACACTCATTACCAAATGCAAAATTTCAATACAGCATTAGAGAAATTCTATCAAAACACATTATCCACCTACACTGTACCATATGTACATCTGCCCCAAACCACATGCACTGATAATACACAAGAATCAGTGTAAGATTAAGGTAACCTAATGTTAAGGTAAAGGTATCCCTTGACAATTAAGTCCAGTTGTGTACGACTCTAGGGAGCGGTGCTCATCTCCGTTTCAAAGCCGAAGAGCCAGCGCTGTCCGAAGACGTTTCCATGATCATGTGGCCGGCATGACTCAACACCAAGGCGCATGGAACGCTGTTACCATCCCACTGACGCGGTACCTATTAATCTACTTGCAATTTCTTGCTTTCGAACTGCTAGGTTGGCAGGAGCCGTCGCACGGATTCGAACTGCCGACCTTTCGATCGACAGCTCATGGTTCAATGGTTTAACACACTGCGCCACCCGCTGGCTCATAACCTAATGTTACAATGCTGTAAATGAGAATATTTGACACTAACATCGTTTCTTTTTCCTTGCTAGGCAGACAGTTTCACAAGAAAGGTTTGTTCCTCCCTAAGGACAGGAAGCAAGCAAATTTTAACGGGTCACTTTTGTAATTCCCAGATACATTATAAGGAAATTTATTGAAGAGAAAACCCACAAGAGGAAAAAATATATATCAGTGAATGTATTATACAGTATAGAGAAATAAAATTCAATTTCCAACTCTAAACAGAAAAGGAAACATAACTGAACAGACTTTTCAGTTTACATGTTCAGTTACATGTGAACAGCCACAAGATATTCTTCCAATTCTAATTCCAGTCTGGATCTTAGTACTGCATATATGGTCAACTACATGGCTTCTCAGCATCAACCAAATACAGTGATCCAGTTCTGAACTAAACGGAAGCCAATTTACGTGTAGTGCAGACACACAGTGCAGTTTTTACATCGCATTTAAAGCTCCTTTGAACCAATGCAAGAAGGCAATACTGTCCACAAACAGTTTCTTATATATAATTTTTACAGTCAGTTGGTAAGGCAGGTGATACGACTTATTTCGATCTAACCTTGCTACAAGATTTAAATAATTTTAATAGCAAAGGTTGTCATACCTACAAATTGCTGTAGTGTCACTATTTGCACAAGCAAAGGGGCCAGCTCAGCCAATACGTTCCTACTGTCCTTGTTTCCATGCAACTATGGATGCGAGTGTACTGTGAGCACATATCCTGGCTTCTGCTTGTTGCATGAGAGCACTATCATCTAATCACATAGAGGTGCTTTCTCCAAACCACCCCTCCACACACAATTTAAATAATATTTAAAAGATTTTAAACTGCAATTGGGGAAGCGGTTCAGACGAAACAACCGCCCCACACAACTAAGCAATGGTGCACCAGGAGGGAGGCGAGACATGCACACTCCGGTTCCTAATTGTATGGAAGAAGGACTGGTTCAAAAGTATCATCTGAATCAACCCAAGACGACGTGCCAGAACTGAGTTTATCTCACATACCAGTGATTCAGAAGCTCTGTTAACAGCAAATTAGAAAGAAACCACGTCTTATCCAATACCACTACATGTAATTTCCAAACAGTGCATTACAGACTTTCAGGAGCAATGGCAACTTTTTTGTTTTTTTATTGGACTTCCCTGTCTCTAAAATGTCAAGACCAGTCACTAATCTTCTGAAATACCTAAAAGATTCAGCTGTATTATTGTAATGGATATGTATGTTATTTTCTACAGAGATTATTGCAAAAGCTATATTATCATAATTACATTGGCTCAAGCAGCAAGTCGGTATAAGATGCCAAAAAGATAGAATAACCTATTAAATGAAATTCTTTTAAACAGGCACATGCTAGCCATTTCTGGAGGGTTTTTTTAAAGAATGGATTCAAACTCCACCTTCAAATTCAATTCAGCTCAACTCAATTCAATTCAATCTGCAATGTTGCTGCACAGATCCCAACAGGATTCAAGGGCAAAAGAACAAATCTGTTAAAAGGGAGAATTAAGACATACGGTTAGGACTTTTAAACGCTCAAAAGCAATAAGCAAAAAAATCCAGCAATTAGTGCCACCAGTGGCCAGCATAGTACCCTTTATTCTGTGGAAAGGAAGCAACAAAAGTTAACAGGAAACGACGTACTCTGCTTATTTGGCTTCCATAACACCTCCATTTATTGGAAAAACTGGCCTATTTACACATAACGGACGACCCAATCCTATCTGGGCTTTGCGCTTCGACAGCACAAGACCCAAGCTGCGATGGCATGTGGGCGGGAGCGATCAGTGCAAATGGCTAGCTGCCCCATGCACACACCAACAGAGTGCTGAGCCCCCACCAGAGCAGGTAGGTCTGCGGAATGGGCATTCTGGGAAACAATTGGGGCGGGGATTGGCCCCGCCAGGGATGTGTCAATGTTGGGCTGAGGGTGGATATCAGCAGCAGCGGTGGCACCGATATCCTATGCCCCCAGTCCAGGCTCGACACGCCCCCATGGACCCACTCGGATTTACGCCAGCCAAAGAGCCGGCACAGATCCTAGTAGGCCCACTGGGGACCAGGCAGCAGCAGAGTAATTAAGTGAGTTTCTTACTTTCCATTCCGTAGCTGCCTGGGCCCCAGTCAGCCCATAGCATGCAGGGGAGGCTGCACCAGCGCCGCTGCATGCTCTGTGCCAGCCCAGGATAGGATCGGGCTATTAGGCTGCAATCCTATATACATATTCCTCAGAGTAAGTTCCATTGAACACAATGGGATTTACTTCTGAGTAGACATGTCTAACATTGCACTTTTAAGAGTATTTAAGGTACACATGCAACAAAGGAGAGGGACTAGTCTTTTGCTTCATTAGCACCCTCAGGGCAGCCTTGTGTAACATTTACATATACAGTTGGCCCTTCGCATCCGTGGGGTTGCTGTTCCTGGAACACACGTGGATGCTAAAAGCCATGGATGTTCAAGTCCATGGTCAAGTGGGGGTGGGGTCGAGGGGGGGAGGCACCATTTTACCTTATTGAAGAGCTGCGCAGGCCCACAACCCGCTCCTTCCCTCCAGTGCCGCGCTGTACTAGTCTAAAATGCCTGTTAGACGCAGATGGTCAATCGCTTCCGGTAGCGGTTTTTTCCCGTCTAACAGGCATTTTAGACTAGTACAGCGCGGCACTGGAGGAAAGGAGCAGATGGTGGGCCTGTGCAGCTCTTCAATAAAGTAAAATGGTGCTTCCCCCACCCCCAGTGGGCTTCCCTCCATAGTCAAATCCGCGGATAAGGAGAGCCCACTGTGTACAGACCAACGCACATATTGTACAATCTGTATCATTTTCATCCCTCAAGTGTTGAAGGTTAAAAATCATGTGGACTATTCATATATAAGTTGGACTCTACTATATATTAGGTCCCATTTAGATATTACAACCAATGTATGTATGCGAGGCAGGACTAGGGGTGGAGCAGCTATGCTGAGTAAGCAGGGAAGGCAAGATCTTACTACCCCACAGATACAACTTCCAATATTAACAATCTATGATGTACATGCACATATAAGATTTACAAGTGATTAAATAAACTTGCTTTATAAAGATATATAGACGTGAAAATTGTTCTCAAATTTTTCTCCATAAAACATACATTGCACGAAACTGAGCAGCAGCATGTATACCTTATTCTCATGGCAGCCAGAGAAATGCTCTCTTAATTTTGAAGACAGCTCAGCTCCTTTTGCAGCTTCGTGCTGCACTGATGACCGATAGTTGCCCAGACTCAGTTGCTTTGTAGGCCAATTCTCTAATCCTTTTTATTTGTGTGCGACTCCCCAGCCCCTGGCCCAGGTTGGGGGGGGGCTCCTTCCTTGTCACACTCACAGTACCACCATGCTGGGCCTCATCCATCCACCTGGAAAGGATCCTGCTGCTTGGCATGGAGAGCTTCCCCCCATTTGCTCTGTTTGGCTTGGAGAGGATTATACAGCACCCACTTCCTCCTCCTCTCCTCAGGACAGCCTTCTCGGGCTACTGTGCCCTTCTGTGGCTGTGGAAACAGAGCCCTCAGCCTTGCATCCTGTTGCTACTGCCTCAGCACTGGCACTGAATGAACCCTTTATAACGGGGCTTGCCTTCTGTGCATGCAAAGCCTCGCTCCCTTTCCAGCCCCAAACCTGCCTCCCTGGTGTCTCTGTTACCCCAGGAACCAGGACGCCTACCTTGGGAGAGGCATAATAAGTGGTTGCAGGACTCCCCTGGGGTCAACCTACTGAATGCAGTGCTAGCTGAGGGGTTAGTGACTGGTTGGCAAGCAGCAGCACACTCCTTGTCTAGATTTTATTTTTCACATTTTTATACCGCCCTTCCTCCAAGGAGCTCAGAGTGGTGTACATATTTCCTCCCCTCTTTTTTTTTTTGTCCTCACAACAACCCTGTGAGGTAGGTGGGGCTGAGAGAGTGACTGGCCCAAGGTCACCCAGGACGCTTCGTGGCTGAGCGGGGATTTGAACCTGGATCTTCCAGGTCTAAGTCCGACTCCCAAACCACTACACCATCCTGGCATGGCACTCACTGGCCGTATGCAGGGGGTTGTAGCCTCTCCCTGCGGGCTTGATGGGCGCGAGGACAGGAGGAGGGAACACCGCTCCCGTCACCTGGAAATATGCACCATTAACTCCAATAGAATTTACTTCAAAGCAAATTTAGGACTGCAGGCCTTCAGGAAGCCGTCTTACCTCTTAAACCAAGCCTCAAAATTCAGAAGTTCCAGAGGAATAAAAACTTTTCCCTGCATCAAGATCTCAGAGTGTGCTTTCTGCACAAAGCTCATCACAGAATGAGCGAAACGTTGGATCCTCTGTAATTTTTAATTCTAATAAAATTCTTTACATGGCTTCAGTACTCAAAAGTTTTTATTCCTCTGGAACTTCTGAATGTTCTGGCCATGAAAACCTGAGAAACTACAAGCCTCAAAATGTTTCCTCAGTTATTCTTACTCTTCGTGGATACCGGGGGGCTGTATAGTCAATTTTCACTTACCATTTGTGAGAAGGTACTAGAGAGTACTGGTGGCACATGTAAATTTAGATTTTAATAAAACAGAACATGCAATGAAAGTTCAGATTAGGGTACTGCAGCTGAGGCCTAGCTGGTACACTAAACAACACTTAAAACAACGAACACCCTCTTAAATTGGAAGATGCTATGAAGTACACAATGGGAATCCACTGGTCTACGCTGAGTCTTATTTATTGCTCTCATTAACGAGCTTGACAAGAGTGTGAGTAGCATGCTAATAAATCCTTTTAGATATTACTACACTGGAACGTGTTTCACATGTAAATGAAGGTGAGAGAAGGAAGGACGCAACAGCCATACACGAGAGGTCTACGAGAGAAGGAAGAGCAGGAAAATCAAAGAGGAAGTAAATAAAACACAAATTAATATTCAAACGGGACTGAAACATGGGAAGGCTGTGAATTTGGAGCACATCTCAGGGGAGCATCCCTTCTTCCTGAAAAGGCCACCAGGAGTGAACCAGCTCACAGCAGCCACAAGGAAAGCAGCCTTTGCACAGGGATTCCAGTTCTGTAAACCTTCGTGACGTTTGCTAATCTTTGCTTGCCATCAGAGAGAGAGAGAGACTGGAACCATTTTTGTTTAAGCAAGCTTTTATTTTCCCGCAGCCAGAGAATACAATATGGCCTTGACATGGTAAACAGTGATGTTTTCATTATACATCATCTGTACATTTTTATCCGTATTGTTTTTAGTAGTGCGAAGCCTATTAAAATAATATACATTGCAAGCTGTACGTTGAAGGGTGGGACATAGTGTTTTATAAAGATATTTTTATAGAAGTATTTATTAGATGGGGTATTGCATCTTGCCAAAGGTTTCTACTGCAAGCCAACTCTGGGCTATAGCCCTTGGTAAGACGAAGTCTGGGTTGCCATGTTCACATCCAAAGGTGGTATTTGTAACTTCAAAGGTTGGGCAGCACTGAGCAAGGCTGCACGTACTGAGACTTTCCTTAGGTCCTCTCCCTAGGCTGCTTTAGCCAACAGGATTCCAGTTTTGTTCCACAGAATGGAGTGAAGGAGGGCGGGTGAGAGGCCCAAGAGTGGGACAGGGCAGGAGACACAGAGGCTGCATTGTCTCTCAGTATCTTGGACCATTGAAATCATATAGCAGCGACTCCTGGCAACAACTTGGCAACTTTAGACAACAATGCCCACTGGGAACCGGCCCAGAGTGACTGTGGCAGGGGTTAATTGCATGAAGGAGCTGCTGTTAAGCTTGGAAACTAGGTTGGCTTTAGGACTCAGGGGAAAGAGCCAAAAGGCAGAGAGGTAGCATAAGCTCAGCTGCAAGGGAAAGACTGGCTAGGCAGAAAGTAGGTGAGAAGGCTATAAAAAAAAAGAGAGACACAGAGGGGGTGATGTTTGGGAGAAGGGCAACCAAGGACCAATCAAGAGGCAAGCTCCTTTCTGGGGAGAAGGGAGCGTCAAGTGCTGTCAACTCACCCCTTTTCTGAAGCTCTGTCAGCTTTCTGCTTCAGGGGAATCTCTTCAGGCCAAACTACATGCTACAGTTTCTCTTTGAAAATTCCCCGTCAGTGGCTATTCACACCTGAAGCCGCTACTTGCTGCAAACACCTCCTTCAGGGGCAAACAGCCGCTTGGAGGAGGGGGATTTTCAGCAGGAAAATGGCCCGTGGAAAAAACATTAACCCTCCAGCGTTCAGGCCCCCTGCAGCAGTTTTTTGTTTTGTTTTATACTGAGGGTGGGGGATTTACCAAAACAACAACAAAAAAACACATTTCGAGGCCATATCTTGTGATAAGCCCACCCAATAGATGACAGGCTGAATGTTGCATGTAGTTTGACCCTCTCTCTCCATTGTTGTTTTCCTCCAAGCAGGCAATGTGAACATTCACGAAATTAAAAGACGCTTACTCCTTGGAAGGAAAGCTATGGCAAACTTAGATAGCATAACAAAAAGCAGAGATATCACCATGCCAACAAAAGTTCGTATAGTCAGGGTGATGGTGTTCCCAGTAGCAATGTATGGTTGCAAGAGATGGACCATAAGGAAGGCTGAGCGCCGAAGAATAGATGCTTTCGAACTGTGGTGCTGGAGAAGACTCCTGAGAGTCCCTTGGACTGCTAGGAGATCAAATCAGTCGATCCTAAATGAAATCAACCCTGACTGTTCCCTGGAAGGACAGGTACTGAGGCTGAAGCTCAAATATTTTGGCCACCTAATGCGAAGAGAGGACTCTCTGGAGAAGACTCTGATGCTGGGAAAGATTGAAGGCAAAAGGAGAAGGGGAAGGCAAAGGATGAGATGGTTAGACAGCATCACCGATGCAACAAACATGAAAATGAGCGAACTCAGGAAGATAGTGGAGGACAGGAAGGCCTGGCGGGATGTGGTTCATGGGATCACGAAGGGTCGGACACGACTTAACAACAACAAAACCACCACAGGGCAAGGTGAGTAATAAATGGATGCAGGGTGTGGCTTCAGAATACATCACAGTGGCCCAAGACGGTATATATGCCATACATCTATTTCCCTTGTGGTGGATTTGTTTGGCTCATTCAAATCAATTTGTGAAATTTAACGCTTTCCCTCCTTGCCATGCTTGGGACTTTGCTGATATTCGTGGGATGTGCGCAAATAACAAAGCCAAGGAAGAGCTGTTATGCAATTGTCTAGGGCAGCCAGCTCCTGGTCAATCTCTTCTGCCCCTCATGATATGCAACAGAGGATTCTGTGCAAACTACCAGGATATTCTTAAGTCTCCTGCCGACATGATTTTTTACTCTCAGCTGAGCTACGTTTGCAACACTATAGGAGACCAGGCAGCCTCTACATTCCCTGCAAATTAACAGACCTTGTACAGTATTCATGCTCATGCCAACGGCTTTCAGTAAAAGCGTCTACAATAATCTCTAATCCTGCCTTATTCCAGGCATGCCAATCGTTTACACAGTATGATTGCATCTACCAGTACTTCTCTACCTTTCTCGTGGTGGTGCTCCATGGTACAGGGCAATCTTTTAAGAACGCCATATCATGTGGGGTCTCCCCACAGCAGCACCATAACTACCATTAGAGATATCAGAAAACCCCTGCAATGCTGGCACATCAACACTGCAAACAACAGGCACAGGAAGTAGCTTTAAAAAGTTAAGTCCTTTGTGTGGATTTCCACTACGGCAAAAAGCAACCTCCACACAAAGGCCCTAATGTTTCAATCAGGCCTAGCTGTGGGCAGTTTGAGAGATCTCCAGAAAAGGGGGAACAACCCAGAATCACAAATGGATGACCTTTCCTGGCCCAACAGATTATTACTGAGGAATCCAACTAGAATCAATATGTTCGTATATGTTTCACAGAGCAAAGCCAACGGGAACAACTGAGGGACAATTCATGTGACTCTTCTGACCAGAGGGGGCCCTCTCATGAGATAAGACGAGCGAGCTTCCCAGGAAGCTGATTTCAGGCGATATTTAAAGCAACAGAGTGGGAAACAGAAATCGGGCCCATGGACCACAATTCTCCAGCAAAAACCTCCTGTGCACAAGAGTACACCCCTACACTGCTCTGGTTCTTTCAACGAAACATTCGCAGGAAAATGGGAATATACCTCAATTATCAGGAGAGCAGATGACATTTTAATGTTCTGCCTCAGGCACTAGAATGTCGTGGGCCGGCAAGTGGATATTTCAAGTGGATAGAGGGAAATTCTTCTCACACCAGAACCAGGGGACATGCACTAAAATTGAGTGGAGGGAGAGTTATTTATTTTTCACATTTTTATACCGCCCTTCCTCCAAGGAGCTCAGAGTGGTGTACATATTTCCTCCCCTTCTTTTTGTCCTCACAACAGGTAGGTAGGTGGGGCTGAGAGATAGTGACTGGCCCAAGGTCACCCAGGAAGCTTCGTGGCTGAGCGTGGATTTGAACCTGGATCTTCCAGGTCTAAGTCCGACTCCCAAACCACTACACCGGATAAAAGCAAATATTTCTTTACCCAGCGTGTAATTCATCTATGGAACTCCTTGCCACAGGATGTGGTGATGGCACCTGGCCTAGATGCCTTTAAAAGGGGTTTGGACAGATTCATGGACAAAAAGACCATCACAGGTTACAAGCCATAAGCAACCTCCTGGCTTTAGAAGAGGGTTTTCTCTGTGCCAGGTGCAGGGGAGTGGCAACAGGAAACAGGTTATCTTGTTGGCTGTGTGCTCCCTGAGGCATCTGGTGGGGCCACTGTGTGATACAGGAAGCTGGACTAGATGGGTCTTTGGCCCGATCCAGCAGGGCCCGGTTTCTGGCATGCCACAAAGTCATGAAATTGTCATTCAGCAATCATCTAGCTAGGTGAAGACCTTCCCTTATAGGGAGGCTTTTAAAGCTCTGGTGGGCTTTTGTTGGGGTTGGGCCATAGGCAGCAACTGTGGAAGGTCAAAGGTTGGGACTGTGAGGCAACCCAGGCATCAGAACCAGGGACTAAACCATAAGACAAGCTGGGAATGCAAGTCAGAGGTCAAGAATGCACATGGGGTCAGACCAAGAAATCAAACTAGAGCCAAAACAGAGAAGTCAAAGGTCAGAAGCACATGAAGAGTGAGAGCCAGGAGTCCTAGACAGATACATACCAGAGGCAATGAGCCCTTGTTGCTCAGGCAAAGACCCAATCCAGACAAGAAACCTCTGGTCCAGAAACCTCTGATCACCAGCCTGGATAGGTGGGTCCAGGGCCTTTTACTGCTCCTGTGGTTGCCTGAGTCCTGTGACACAGGAGGGCTGCCAACCTTCTACGATTGGCCTGACCCGCCTCCAGGAACTGGCATCAAGTTGCAGGTGACTACTGAAAGCCATCCTGGAGATTTTAATAGGGCCTTCAGAAACTTCCCATATTACATCATATTGGGAAAAGAATCTCGAAGAATAGCTTCAATCACAGTTGGCAACACTACTACATGGTATAGCTGCTAGCTTCAGGCCATGCAGTCTCTGAGAAACATTAAGGATGTCTGCTTTGATTACAAATGTTGAGCATTTTTAAGCATACATTTGTACTGATTCTAAATTTTATATACCGTATTGGTCTGAGTATAAGACTCACTTTTTTCTCCTAATTTAAGTTTTTAAACTAGGGGTGCGTCTTATAATCAGGCTGTTGCAATTTAATGCCAGTAATGTAATTAAAAAAATTTAATAGCACCAAACTTTAAGGGTGCGTCTTATATTCAGGTGCGTCTTATACTTGGGACAATACGGGGTATATATATGATTGGGGTTTTATTTTGAGAGTCTAGGTCAAGTGGGCTATAAATGTTCAGATAAATCAATGAATGAATACATAAATAAATTTATAACGGACACAAATGTTGATGAATCCATGTCAAGAGGTGTGGGGTGTTTTTTTCCCCCTCTTGGCATAGGCTTGTAGGCTATCTTGAATAAATAATCCGACTTCTTGATGAATCACTCAAAACAAATATTTTACCCTACGCTTGGTAAATCAACTAGGATTGCTTCAGTTCACTTCCCAACATACCAAGAAGAGCTGGATCAGCTTAGATGAGGATTACAGGAAAAGAGACAGACACAGACGGTCTATGTAGCACTCATCCCTCTTTCACCACTGCAGAAGTATTATTACTCCCCATCAAAACCACAAGCCAGCCTGAGCTTGAAATCAAACAAATACCGTACATATTTTATGAAAAGATAAAAGCTGGCTCAACTAACATTTTCTTCCTTCTTCATTCTGTATTTGTCTATCTCTAGGGCAGATAACACGTTTTGTTAATTCAGTGTGACTAGAGGACTCAGTTACTGAAACACCGTGTGTTGTTAACAACAACTGGAAGCAAACATATTGTCAAACAATGAAAACGCCTCCCTCAGCCACACTTGAACCTAGAACCTCCTGATTTGCATTCCAGCAAGCCACATTCTGGGCTGCAGAATGGAAAGAAAAAGAGGTTGACTCTCCAGAGCCCAACATGGTCTCACACGTATGCACTCTATTGGTGCTCCCTGACCTGGTCTGATCGTAAATACTCCAGGTCAGCCTGGACGGTCACCTGGACAACAACTAGCTGTGGGTTTGCCTCTCTCTCTCTCTCTCTCTCTCTCTCTCTCTCTCTCTCTCTGTTGCATTGGCCTCTGGACTAGGCAGTTCACCTACCTACCTGCCTGCCTGCCTCTCTGTTTGCCCTTCCATCAGACACCATCCTGCTTTCCATATTCAGCCTCAGATGGGCATGTTGGCTTCGGCCTGTGAATAATGCTACTCTGGATTGACCACGTCGCACAATGTTTGGGCTGAACGGTGATATAGTCCCTAAGATTCTGTTTTTCTGGCAAATTTCACCTGGAGGTCCCTGACAATACTGCTGAGATTCTGTCAAGACTCATTTTGCCTAGGAATCCAGAAGTGCTCGAGTTACCCACAGCAAAGAACCAACGGCCTGATTCATTCATTTGAAAACTGCATTGCACTGTGAAGTTTCATGAATCTGTGTCCAACAGCTTTGCGATAAACAGAGTGAAAAGGGGGCTGTTTCCTTTACCCAGTTCTTTTTGGCATCTTCTTGGTGTTCTTGAACTATGCTTTTGGCACTGCCACGTAGGGAGGTCAGATAACAATGTGTTTGCGATTGCTTACCTGAAACCTAAGCTAAGGTTCAGCACATCTTAGTTAGGAAACTGTTATTCACAGCTCATGCTATGCTCATGGCCCAAAAGCAAAGTCAAGTACAGAACTTCATAGAACATCTCATTCATGAGGGCTCCATGTAGTGCCAACATCAGGTTGCTGAAGACCCTGGGGTACATTCATGCACTGGACCCCCCCATGGCACCCCTCTACCCATCTCTGATGGTATATTGAGTGCTACCACTGCCAGTGTACTGAGAGTTAAGGGGTAGCCTGGCCAGGCGAGTCCTCTGATAGGCACGTGCCTAGGCCTAACCTCCCTGATACCACTTTCTCCTACACTATCAGCACGAAGAAAACTGTAGTCACAGGCAAACAGCGTGTAATCATCCTTGACAATCCCAGGTGAGGGTTGTCAGATTGCAACCTCAATCTTGTCTCTTTAAAATGGATGAGATGAAGCAGTTGCAGACTCTCCTGCCCAGACCTCTCATCACCCCCTCCCTCATCTGTGACACTGCACACCTGGAGTCCTGCAGCTGGGGAAGGGATGACAGGAGGATCAGAGAATGGCCTGGCAGGAGAAGCAGTGGATGGTTATGTCTGCTGCACAACACTTATATGGAGTCAGGTCACTGGTCCATCTAGATCAACTCTCCAGGGTTCCAAAAAGGAGTATTTTCCAGTCCTGCCTGATCACAGAAAAATGCTCAAAATTTGAGGAAGTCACTATAAAGGCTTCAATAACTTTTTTAAAAGGACAGAGTGACTATCCAGGTTGCAACTTGGTAACCCTACCCCAACCTCCTACCAACACTGGAGACTCAACTTTGGACGATGAGAATCTTCAGACTCCCAATCAGACAGGTCAAAATTCAAGAATCCTTCAGGACCAGAACCTACCTAGAAGTAGAATATCGGGTACTTCAGTAGAGTACTGGGTAGTTCAGAGCCAGTCCAGAAGCTTCTTCTGTGTTTCCCTGTGCAGCCCCCAGCAAAATAGTACTCAACGCCAGGGGCGTCCCTACGCTGATGCGGTGGGTGCGGACCGCATCATGCAACATCCTCAGGGGGGGTGACATCACTAGTGGCCAAAATTGTGAAAACCTTTGTCTTTACGTATACTATCATCATGTTATATATCATTCGATCCGTATTCTCATGCAAAATTCAATGAAAAAACCGTTGTGAAGTATCTGTATTCTATAAAACGTTATGGCCAAATAACTGGAAACAGAAAACACAGCTTCCTTGTGTAACAAAAAGTGGATTTCCTTAACTCAAAACAGACCAATGAGACTGATTGTTGTGAGAGCTGAGTTGGTTACTAATTTGTTGGGTGATCTGTACTGTTATATATTAAAATAAATAAAGTTAATGCTCTCATACTGGGTGACGCAAACCCTTGTGATACCTTTGTTTAGGCTGCAAATATACATTAGGTTGTGCATATAATATTGTAAATGTAAAGATTTAATTTTGATTAAGCAGGAGGTGGGGCAATGGCATGGGGGTGGGGTGATGATGCGTTTCCTTGCCCACCGCATGGGAAAAGGTTCATCATGGGGGTAACGCACTGACCTCCCGCACCGGGTGACGCAAACCCTAGGAACACCCCTGCTCAAAGTCACTCAAAACAGAACAATCCAGCAACCCCAAGCAAGCCCCCAAGATGTTCCTAGATGCACCCATCCGAAACATGGTATACATAGGCAGGGACAGAAGCAATTCCAAGACAATACAGTGCCAGATTAGTGGCTCACTTGCCAACCCTTTAAAAAGCTGCTGGAGCTTGGACAAAGAGCAGGTACAAGTCCCAGTTTCCCAGTGAACATTATTGTGTGGGCCTACGCATGACTGTGACCTCAATGTATCCTACAGCCTGACAGTCTCTGACTCACATCCTCAGTCAGAGTAAGACAATATTTCCATTACAAAAAACTGACTGCAACCTATATGTTTAACCACAGAATTAGCAGAGGGCTGGTCAAACTGTGGTCCATATGCTACATGAGGGTTCCACAGAATTCAGATACAGGTCCTGGGCAGTTCAATAAAATGAACAGCAAAAAAATGAAGAGGAAAAAGGCTGTGTAATGTGTACTTGGGCTACAAATGCAATAGAGAGAGGTCACCTTCATAAATTTCCCCATCATCTATCACAGCCAAGCCAAGAGGAAGAAAAAACAACAGTGGTCTCATCAGTCAAGCTGTAGGATACTATGACTAAGGGATGGATGGGATGGGATGAAGAGAGAGGAATCGAGGGTGAAAGAAGGGAGAGCGAAGAGAGAGAGAAGGGTGAAGAGCACCATAAAGAGTTCTTAAAAAAAGAAATACAAGGAGGTCTATCAACATCTAATAGTCACAATAACATGGCTAAATGGACCAGCACATGTTTGGAGGCAGTATACTGTACTTCTCGAAAACAGGGTAGGGTTTTGCCTTCATATCCCATTCCTAGGAACAGCGGACTGGCCACGTGGAAAACAAAAGGCTGAACTAGACGAGTCTTTGATCTGATCCAGCAGGGTGACTCTCACATTTATAGGAACCATATGGGCTGTGGGGTGCTGCTGTGAAGTAAAGGGGAAGCGGTGTGGGCTGTGGGTCTGGTCCATATTCAGATTTTGGTGTGCGCTAGCGGCAACAACATGTTTCCTATTCCTAGGCACCACCTGCACAAGCTAATTACATTTTTCCTTTGCCCAGGTGACAGCATCAAATTCACAGACTTCCTGACAACTAGGGCACCAGGATTATTCCAGAACTTGGGTGTGTGATTCTTAAGTGTCAGAATTTTTCAGCCACTATTACTACAAGGACTTGCCCATTCAAAAAAAATAAAAATCTGTACACTTCAGATGAAGTTACAATTAGAAACGGATTCAACGAAACCTTTGTAAAAGATTTACTGAGCTCATCTAAGTGTAGCCAGCACATCAGCAGGAATGAATGGATAACTAGTTGCTCTGTAGATCAGGTAGCCAAAGCGGATACACACATTCAAATGACAGGTATTCATGCAGAACTGTTTCTCTGATCACCTCCCAGCTTCGCTCCCGCAGCCCCATTTGGGCTACTTCCTTGAGGTAACAATCTGTGGTGACTGATGTCAGCTGTTTAATACATTCAGGTTATCAAGTGATAACTGTAGTTAGGTAAAGGTGACCTCTGACAATTAAGTCCAGTCGTGTCTGACTCTAGGGTGTGGTGCTCATCCCCATTTCAAAGCCAAAGAGCCAGCGTTGTCCGAAGACGCCTCCGTGGTCATGTGGCCGGCATGACTCTCCTTGCCGCAGCGCGTAGCATGCAGCTGGAACACGGAGCGCTGTTTACCTTCCCGCAAGCGGTACCTATTTATCTACTCACATTAACATGCTTTGGAACTGCTAGGTTGGCAGGAGCTGGCCAAGCAACGAGTGCTCACCCCGTCGTGGATTCGAACTGCCGACCTTTCGATCAACAGCTCATGGTTCAGCGGTTTAACCCACTGCGCCACCCGCTGGTGCACATGATTAGTTAGATGATTAGATGATAGTTAGCACATGATTAATGCGTTATCAAGTGATAACTGCAGTTAGCACAAGATTAAGACATCCGTGAGAAGAAAATCAAGGCATTCACTGAACTCCTTAAGCAGAGGTTTAAACAAAACTGATGCATCAGTTGTATGTACTGCACTACTATAGACCAGGGGTGGCCAACATTTCCATCACTAGGGCCTCTGCGTTCTTAAGAGTTGTGTAGAAGACAGAATCTTGGCAGCTGCAAGTGCTGAAATGCCCTCACCATACAACCATTAAAGGGTCAGGAGCACTCATGTTGAAAAGGTTGGCCACCCCTGCTATAGACCATGCCACTGTAATTCAGTTTTAGACTCAAAAATATCCTGGGTGAGATCTAACAAATCCATGCAGGGTTTCTGCACAATGCTCAGGACTTCTCAAGCCCCTCCCACCTCAGCCAGCTCCTCCCTAAAAATCAAGGGACCCTTAAAAACCACCTCTAATGCAGCATGAGGTACTACAGCTGGAAGTGGTGACTGGGAATGTGTCATAGCAGGACACAGTTGTGGAGCTTTTTAGATTCAGAGTTTTGCATATAACAGAGATCAAGATCAGCATTCTAGCTTTCTTTGCTGGTTTTCAATTGGTTTATTTCTTCTGCTGGAACAAAATGGATAGCAGTTCTTTGTTCACAACAGCCACAGCTACCTCCAGGCAAGAACACCAATGACTGGTGTAGTAGGCCCTAGAAACATTTGGGTCAACAATTTTACCCTTGCTCAGATAAGTCGATGTCCATGTGTACCTTCCACCTATATTTATACTTTCAGGGAAAACAAAGCAAATGATTTAATTTCCAAAAAGATCTAAAACCAGTTAAATGCTTATTCTCCTGTTCAAGATCTGCTACTGAGACAAGGCAGATTCCAACACGAGCTCCTGATAAGAGGGCCAACCCCCAAATATTAATCTGCATTTTCAGCTTAAAAGGATGGCCTACATGCAAAACAAAACACAAAAAACCCTCAAAAATCTCTGAGAACAGAATGTTTGAATATATTATATACACAGAAACATCCAAAGAATCATAAACAATATCTGCTCAGGTTTCTCATGTTACAGCAAACAGTTCTCAGCATAATATTTAAATGAGAAAAAATCTTTTGCAGAAAGCAAGACAAAATAAATGCAGACCACACACACACACACACACACACACACACACACACACACACACACACACACACTGCAACACTACTCCCCAAACCTAAATTCAATCAGGATATTATCACAAAATGAAGTGTTAGTACTTACAGTTTTAGAATAGCCTACAAAACATAAAGGTGATCTCATGTTAACCCTATGGATTTCATCTGACCCTTGGAAAAAAAAAAGACCCAATGCAGAACAGCCATCCATACTATCCCCATCATGGACAAGTGGTTTCTGAAACAGACATCTACAGCCAAACATTGAACCTCTGTATATTGATGTTAAACATAACACAAAAATGAAATCACAGCATACACTTGGCTCCCTCATGCAAGCTACTGAAAGCCCTATCAGATCTGAGAAGCACAATACATTATATCTGGTTTAAAACTCTATATAAAATATTTTCAAACTGAACAAATTGCATGCTACTTTCAATATACTACAATTTTTGCTTTAAATACCTTATGTCATCTGCTGCACAATCAGGAAATAAAGAGGTTCCTTAATGCTTGTGTCACCCTCTAAATGCAGGCAACCCTGCCTGTCACCAGCCCCCATGAAACTTACCCAATCAAAATACTCCCAAGGCTTTTAAGATTGTCTACTTTATTCTGCTTGAATACAATGGACAACCTAAATTTCAAACCAGATCAGAACACATTTTTTTCCACTGTATGTCCTCCATCTTTATTTGTTTTTTCCCATGATTGCAGATTTATAATATCAGCTGTCAGCCAGGACAGGCTGGATTTTAGTAGCATCATAATGCACATAAGATTCCAGAGTTGCTGATGATTTCCTGTTTTAGGAAGTCACAGTGTTTCTAGCAAAAGAATCCCTCAGGCAACAATGTTTAGTACTCCAATATAATCTCTAAGAGCCTTTGTTCTTCTCTTTGCCACATTCATTACTGCTTTGCTTTCTCCTACCTCCCCCGCTCCTTTTCTCTGAAGCCTCTAGTTTCAGTATAAGATGCAAAATGCCTTCCCTAATCTAAGTACACATTTATTTTTTAGAGAAGGAAAACAAATCTTATCCATTATCCAATGCTCTGAAGCTTCGAGTCAGGAGGAGACATTCCTTACCAGCTGATGCAGTGCCCATCCGGTTTCCTATCTGTATGTAATTAATGCTCGGTATTGTAATTTATGCCACTAGTAATCCACTGGAGTTCTACAAACCTTTAAAATACACCCCCCCCCCTCCGCTGGGCTGCAAGAGCCTTCAATACAATACAGTTTAATAAGCAAAATGCATAGTATGTTTACATACGTACACATTTCTATTGGTATAAAAATATACGCCTGCCTCAATAGCCCTTTGACTTACAAATAAAGACATAGTTCTCTAATTTGATCAGAAGGGAAAAAGAAAAGGATCTTTTGTTAATGAGAAGATGGAAAATTATAAAAGTTTAATGGCCAAATAATGCAATACAACTCTCTGCCATGTGGTCCACAATTTATGATCGTCACATAGGGGCCTGTTCTTTTATGAGTTAACAGTGGGGAAGAAATGTCTGCCTACAAGGTATATCAAATGAAGGCAGCTTGGCTATCAATAAGCCTTTATAAACAATAGCTTTAATCCAATTAAAGATGGACAAGTTTAACAGCATTTCTTCACCTAATTTAGACCACTGTTTATTCACCAATGTGCCTGGGTGTGCAATCACAAATTGCATTGAGGTTTGTACATATGTTATCTCCACGCTATTGTGCTCATACTCAAAAAAGACCATAGCTCACCTTGTGGACCTTGACCTGTGGGCAGATATATATTTTTTGTTAATGTCACTGATCAGATATACAGCCACAGATGCATAACCACTGCAAACCTGAAAGGGTTAAAAGCAGCCCCAATCAATAGGCCTACAAGGAAAAAAGAAAAGAGTATGCCTTTATGGTCTCTTTTGCAAATGCTTTCATGCACAATTTTACAACAACACTGTTTGCTCTTGGCCTTTAATTAACAGAGACACAACACACACATACAGGCTTAATGTTCTTTTTTTTCTGAAAAGTAACACACAAGACAGCACCCTGCAAATAAGACAGCATGCAATAAAGCAGCAATCCTGTCACAAGCATAAGCACAAATACAAATCGTTCAATTCATTTTTATTTTGTTCAGCTTAAAAAAACAAAGCAAAACAGCAAAGTGTCCCACCTAGCAAAGCAAAGGAAACATTTTAATGGGTGACAAATCTCAGCTCTTGTCCATTCCTCTAGCAAAAGAAAAACCAAACCAAAAAAAAAAAGGCATGAACAGCCAAAGTAATCGCAGTTACTGCAAATATGTACAGAGAGATACACAGAATCCTTTATGACTACATTAGCCACATACCAGCGCTGTGTGTCTAAAGTGTGCATTCACATATTGTTAGGGGATGGTATCTTTCTGCAAGATCCTCTGCTTTTGGCTGCCATGAAGGGAGGAAGCTATCCCACTGTAGTAGCTCAGTGACTGCATTGTGTTCAGGAGCTGATCTGCCTCAAACCAGTTTCAGCCGGTTCTGGTCACCCTACATAAAAAGCTATGGCAACCCTCGCTGAGTTGCCAACAAGTCCCTGAAAATCAGAGGGGCTCCGTTTTCTCCTCTGGTGTGAGGGCATTGCTGTCCTGTCCCCCTTTCTTCAGTCACAGCCCCCTTACACACAAACACCCCCCCACAACTGCATTCCACACACAGACATTCCCTCTTCCTTTTTCCTCCCCAACTTACCTCCCAAAACCTGGCTGAAAAGCTGTGTGTGTGTCTGTAGCTAACAAAGAGAGACGGCAATAAAAAAAAATCCTCACAGGATCTCCTTTTGCTGCACAAAGGCTACTCGGCCACAGGAGCAAGAGGGTGACTGCTAAGCAGGGCTTCCCCCTCCCCTCTGCTCCCCAAGAGGATGAGAAGCTTCTAATGAGTGCCATCCCTTCTTCTAACAGCCCTCAGCACCTGGGCATCTGCAAAGGAAGGTTTTCTTGCTCCAAATCCAACCCGAGTACACACATCCTTACAGTACTCAGGGTGGCTGTGAATTATTCTCGCTCCCTGCGATGCTGATTACTACTAGAACTCTTTTTGACCCTACCCCCCATCAGTAACACACATGTAAAATTACTACGTGGTTACAGTTTCACTAAGAGGTGACTTCATTGCAAGGCCTTCACCTACACAGGTCTTGTCACCCCCCCCCCCCAAAGGGCCTCCTCACCTGGAGCAGATCCCAACACCCCTTAAGAGACAATGCAATGTTTTATGTTCCTCACCTGGATACAGGGCCCATCGCCTACATCTAATAACTGTACAGAACAGGGAATTGCTGCAGGTGTAGCTCTTCTCAAGCCTGAAGTGTCGTGTACAAGTTTCACCACCTGAAATTCCTTCCTCCCTACTACTAAAAGCAGAGGTCCCCAACCCCTTCCCTGCACCAAGATAACCTGTAACAGCCCAATCCTGTGTAGGCTATGGTGGCTGGCCTAAAGGGCCAGCCGCTGTATCCTATCGAGTTCCCGGGCTGCCCCGGGGCAGCCCGGGAAAAACTCAGGAGAAGGGGACGACCGTCCCCTTCCCCCAGTGTAAGCGGCAGGCCTCCTCGAATGTGCACAAGCTCTAGATCTCACGCACATTTACGCCGCCCGTGCCAGCATACCTGGGGCCTGGAGGGAGTGCAGGATACCGGGGATCTTGGCCCCCGGTATCCCTGCTCCTTCCAGGCCCCAAGCGGCCAATGGGCGCCCTCCTGGTCCACCCTCCCCCCGCCCCAGCCCTGACCGGCATAGGTCTTACCTGCTCCGGTGGGCGCAGGGCTGGGAGAACGGACGGGTAAGGGCCACCGGCCGCTGCGCCGGCGGTCCTTACTCGCTGGGTGTTGCGTAAGTGCCTTATGGCACTTTTGCGATACCCTGTGCCAGGGCAGCACATGCTGACCTGGCGCAACGCCTACACTGGATTGCGCTGTAAATCTGGTCCCCACTGGATTCTATGTTCATCCTATCTTTCCTTCACAAAGTTAGCCCCTTAACCTAGACATCTCGTTGCACCAAGATGATGTCATTATACTATTCTCAGCTGCATTAAGCATTCAGCTGCCATTTTCAGATGGCACCTGAAAATGGTCAATTACAAAATACTTCTCTTTCTGCTTCCCCTCCATGCAACTGCATAATTCATAACCGTTTATAACAGTTTCCCAGAACTCTGTACTTTATTTTGCACTGGTTGGCTGCTAATCAGTGTTGTTTATCATAAGGTCTTTGGGACAGTAGGCACTATTGTCAATGCTTTGTCACTGGGACTAAACAGAGAGAAAACCCACAGTTGGGTTTACTAGACATGGCTACAGTGAATAATACCAGTGAACTGGGTCAGTTCACTGGTATTCATATTGGGCGCATTCTGCTCTCCCTTCTGACATGCCTCTGTCATGGTCCACCTGAACTGTCTTTTAACAGGCAAATTAAATGCTGCTTTAAGATAAAACTACCACCACCCCAATGATTATGCAGAAGGGTACAAGGAAGAGGAGCAAGAATGTGTGCGTGCATACACACACCCTCCTCACATGACTAGAAGGCCCAGTCAGGCAATAATATCTGAATCAGTCCAGTAATTTTCTATATCTGGAAATGGTTTTCACTAAGGGAAAAGATTTCACTGCACTATTTGTGGTCTTTGTCATACAAACTTTCTTATGTTCCGTTGCAGGATGAGAGCCAGCCACAGAGAAGTAGCTTCACAGTAGCAACACCATAATAGCTTCCCTACCACTACCCCCACCACCACCCACTTTCTAACCAGTGTGGGCCCTAATCACATTTTTTTCTACCACACTCACAGCACAATCCTAACCAACTTTCCAGTGCCAATGCAGCTGTGCCAACAGGGCACCCACTGCATTTTGCAGTGCAGGGGCAGTCATGGAGGCCTCTTCGAGGTGAGGGAACATTTGTTCCCTTACCTCGGGGCTGTATTGCGGCTGGACCAGCGCTGGAAAGTTGGTTAGGATTGCGCTGTCATTCTCATAACCCTCCACACATCATTTTCTTTTTGTCTCTTGCCACCATCCCTTCTTCACAAGAGAGAATTTCCCAGCCATGGTTTTGGTTTCTGAAGAACAACTGCCACTCATACATTACCTTGGCAACATGGCTGTTACTGAAAAAACACTTCTGCAGGGGAGGCTCAACTCAGTTTTGGCAAACAGCATGGCTAGCTCCCATTCCAGTGCCACAACTCTATCAGAGCCATTGGTGTGATGTGAGAAGGAATTATGCAATCCAGCTGAATACAAGACTATTGCTTGCATATGTTACCACAGCAACATGAAGTCCCAACCACATGGCAGTGGGGGGGTTGGTGGCAGCAGTCCCATCACCAAGGTAACATATTATTAATTATGAAATATATTTTATTCTACCCTTCCTCCAAAGAGCTCATAGCATCATATGTGGTCCTCCTCTCCATTTTATCTTCACAACAACCCTGTGGGGCAGTGAGAGACTGGCAGCTTAAGGGTCACCTCATGAACTTCATGGCTAAGTGGGAACTTTTGTCCAGGTCTCTCTGATCCAAGTAGTTTTACAGCAGATTCAGACAATCCAAAGCCTCATGGCAAAACGCTTGGACAAGTAGCCATATGTAGCCTTCAACTCCATGGTGAAACTTTGCAGCACTACCAAACCCAAAGAGGCTGAGTGTAGCCCCATAGTCAAAAGATGGGAGATGTCCACCTCTGCGCAGTCACACAGGCACCACACACAGTAAATTTGTAATCAGATGATCATGTTTGTTTCATAGTCGTGGGAATCCATCAACACAATCACTAGCAGTGGGGTTAGAAGATGCACACATATCCTTTCACTACCCCCGCTGTGAATACAGCATGTTTACTAAAGGACGGGAAGGGATTCCACAGTGCAATCCTATATGTGTGTGTCAACAGAGCTTATTCCGTAGTAAATGTGCTTAAGGTTGCAGCCTCTGTGTGTGTGTGTCCCACTTAAAGCCAGGGTAACAATTCCTCAATTGGTTTCCAGCCCTTTTCCTCACCTCTTTCTGGAGTTCGGTTATAATTTCAGGTTGCAATCCTACACACAGGGTCCTGGGAGACTCAGTGGGGCACATTTCTGGATAAACGTGCCTAGGATTGTGCTGCGTAAGGATGCACTAAGGGGACCAGCCAGTTGGAAAGCCAAAGACCCCAACCATTGTACAGCGCTAGGCTTCTGCGTTCAACAGAGCTCTAGGGCAGGCTCTGCAGCATATGAGGAACGCCTAATGATGGGGGCTGTAATGAAGAAGGAACATGCGACTAAGGTATTTAAAGGGCACCCAGAAGAAAAGCCTAAAAATAGACATATATAGACAAACCCTCCTCACTAATTCACCTAGTAGCCCCCACCCGGCTGCAGATCAAGCGCTTTCTTGGAAAAGCGACTCCGAGCCATACAATTTATATCACACATACACACACACCCGTTTCAGACATTTAGCAAGCAAAACGCCTCTGTAGCTTAGGACCGGCCCGGGGGCAGCTAAAAGATGCACCATCCATCCACAACCTTCCACCCGAACCCGGATCTCTGAAACCGTCAGGATCTGGCAGGTCTGCCTCTTGTCTGCCCGGGCGAGCACACGGCATTCCCCGGCTGGAGGAAGCTCCAGAGGCCTGGCTGGCTGGCGAACCCGCGGCCCTTTCCTAGATGTTCCCCGCTTCCTAGGCGGAGGCCGCCGCTGCAGCTGCAGCCTCCCGGCTGTTTCCTTGCTGCCGCGTAGGCACTGCAGCAGGAGCGCCGGGGAGGAAGACGCGGCTGCGGCGGGTGCCCTGTTGTTGTTGTTGCCGCTTTTTGCAGGGCACGCTACTCTAGGAAGATTCAAAGGCGGCGGCGGGGAGTGCTGGAAAATATGTATGTCTCTTTCAGTGTGTAATATGCGCCAGTAAGAGTTTATAATAATAGGAGCTACAGCAGCCAGGCCCCACCGGGGTGGAAAGAAGGCAAAAAAAAAAATCTCACTCCCCGATTCCCCCACATTGCATGCAAACTCCTCACCCCCATGCAAACAGACCTGCTGGTGGTGGTAGCCTTGTGCAAGAGGCCAGTGATCTGCCACCCGGGGAGGGGCTGATCCTGCAAGGGGTGCTTTCAGGCAGACATGTTTAAGGGCTCCCTCTCCCTGCCACAGCAGCCTGCAGAGAGAGGCCTGGCTTTAAAAGATGGTTGCACATAATGGCAGGCAGACAGGGAGAGAGAGGCTCTTGCTGGGACTAGAGGAAAAGGTGGGGGTGGGGGATGCCTCTGTGGCTTGGAAAAAGGGATGGATGGGGTGGGTGGAAGCGAATCTCCCCTGTGGATTCAATTTAAAACTTGTCACTGGAGTGTGAAGAAGGAACGGAGAGAAAAAGATTCCCCCCCCCTTTATTAGTGGTTCTTCTGAAGCATTTTCTTTAGAAATCAGGGATTCCCTCTTGTGGAGAAAGCAGAGAAGGGGAAAGGAGTTAAAAGCCATCAAGCCATCCCCTCCCTGGTATGTTTTAATTACAGGCGAGGAAGAAAGGAAAAGCTCAGAAAATGGGACCTGCACAAGCTCTGCAGGGGTTGCCATGCTGCTGCTGTTCTGAAATCCTCTTCATGAAACCAGATTGAACAGGCCAGAAGGGCACTGGATTCGCAAGAAACAAAAAGAGTCCCTTTTCTCTTCCTCCCCCCCCCCCCCATCTTTCGTAAAGTAATAGGAGGAATACTGCCCAAATAAACGTGTGGTGTTTTTAATACATGAAATTCGTTTTAAATGAAATAAACGTTTTCTAGAGAAGAACTGGAAGTTTAAATCTATAGCTGGAAGGAATTTTAAAACAGTGTTAAAAACTCAGCCAGCAGATAAGAATGCATTTATTGTCTTGAAACAATAGTATCAGTGTTAGGGGCTTGCCTCATTTAAAAAGTCTCCCCTCTAGCACAGAGAGGGAAATGTTATGGTCAAGGAAGCAGGTGTGAGGAGGACAAACCAGTTTTCTGTGCCAGAGGAGTGAAAATGGAAATGTGTTTATCTCCCTCCCTGCTTTGGTTCATGCCCAGGAGAATGAGGGAGTCTGTGAAATAAGGGCAAAAATGATAATGCATTCACCGTCCTAGCTTGTGCTTTCATGTCCCAGTAGTCAAAAATTTACTGGGAGGCACGAGTTAAGTTTGTTGTTCAGGGTTATGACCAACCCAGCATACTTGTGTAGTGACCTTATCTTGGTCAGCCCGTATCTAACCTTATACAGCAAATATGCCAATGTTAAAATCATATTATGATAAGGCAGGCTGCCGTTTTAGGTTTTAGGCATAGCTCACGTAGCTTAATAAAGCAGAAGACATTTTAGATAGTAATTATTTTCCGTGCAGGCTTATAGTTTTCAACTCCGCTCCATGGAGACAAGGGAACAGATTCACTTTTATTTTCTTGGCTCTTTCTCAGTGCCATGACTTCTCTGATAAACATCTTAATTTTTCGATTATGCTATATTGATACAGCAGTGTCTATCAACTGTTTATCACAAAATTTCACAGCACTTTTACAATTAATCTAGATGTCAACATCTTCTTGGTCTGGGGGGGGGGAGTATATTGTCAATTTTATAATGACCAGTGGGCCACAGCAAAAAATAACAAGCGTTAGTGTTGGGTTCCTGCTTCCCCCCCCAGTACACATCAGTGCATATTCTCAGTTAAAAACTCATTTGCACTCTTACACACACACACACACACACACACACACACACACACACACACACACACACACACACACACACAGAGTGAATGCAGACTATTTACCAAATGTAAATAATTTTACACAGTGTGTGTATGAACAAATTGGTAAGCCAGTCACCTGTATGTTATTATAATTCTGTCCCACCTTTCATGGAAGGCAGTGTACATGGTCTTCTTAAGCAGTCACCAACCAGAACTAATTTGATTCTTAGTTTGAGCCAGGTGGCTGTATCATGTGTGCTGAGACCATGCCCTGGCTGGGAGGTTTGTTGATCAGAAGTGTCCTTGGCAGATTTATAAGTGTCTGGTTCTAACCCTGTTGCATGAGGAAAACCAGGTGCTGTAGAGCAGTGGTGGAGCAAATGAAATGTCCCAGGTTCAGGTTCAGCCCCTGGCACTTCCAGGGAGAGCTGGGAAAGACCCCTGTCTGAAACCCTGGGAAGTTGCGGTCAATATAGATCAGGGGTTCTCAACCCCTTCCTGGCCGAGTACCACCTCCGGCGCCACTCTCCTGCTGCGTACCTCTGGAAGTGACTGGCGATGACATCATCACCAGTTACGTCCGGGTTTTCACGTTTTCGAAGGCCAGAAAACGTAGGTAGGAGGCTCTGGGTAGGTGGGAGGGCCCTTCTCAGTATTTCTGAGAGGCTCAACCAAAGGCAGGAGCCTCTTGGGAGCGAAAACGCGCCACCGAGTCGTGTTGGAGTGGGGTTCCGGTGGTCTGAGTACCATCTCCATTCAGCCGACGTAATTACCACTGGTGGTACTAGTACCACTGGTTGAGAACCCCTGATATAGATCATACTGATCAAGATGGATCAATGGCCTGACTTGCCACTTCATATTATATGTTTGTTTCCTGCCAAGAAAATCTTAGAGCAAGTATAAATTCACCTCATGGTGGGTTGATAATCCACATGATATTTTCGATGGTTTAGCTGCAATATTCGATAAACAACATTTGTGGATGGGAGGTCTATCAATAAAAAAAAGGTAAAGGTATCCCCTGACAATTAAGTCCAGTTGTGTCCGACTCTAGGGTGTGGTGCTCATCTCCATTTCAAAGCCGAAGAGCCAGCGTTGTCCGAAGATGCCTCCGTGGTCATGTGGCCGGCGTGACTCTCCTTGCTGCAGCACATAGCATGCAGCTGGAACACGGAGCGCTGTTTACCTTCCCGCAAGCGGTACCTATTTATCTACTCGCATTGACATGCTTTGGAACTGCTAGGTTGGCAGGAGCTGGCCAAGCAACGAGCGCTCACCCCGTCGCGGGAATCGAACTGCCGACCTTTCGATCGACAGCTTATGGTTCAGCGGTTTAACCCGCTGCACCACCCGCTATTACTAATATTACTAATAATAGCTATTACTAATTATGACTTTCTCGAAGCTCCTCCAGGTACAAGGACAATACAGGTGCACCCCCGTAATGACGAATCGCTTAATGATGATCCGCATATATGACGGAGGTTCCCAAAGTGTAAACAAAGAATTAAAGCTACAGTACTGTATTTTAAATGTAAAAATATGTTGTCTAACTCTGTGTGTGTGTGTGTTTCTACCTCCATTGACAGGTAGAAATCTTGTTGTGCTTTGTGTTACACTCATAATGTACACTGTGTTTGCCATTTATTCCCTATTACAACTCCACTGTGTTACATTGAGGACTCTCTTAATGACGGTTTCACTATATGATGGGTTTTCCAGAACATATCCCCGTTGTTAAGCAGGGGACACCTGTACCAGGTGTTGGGGAACAACAGCTGGAGAAGACAGTTGCCACTGTTCCCTTCTTGTGGGCTTCCCAGAGGCATCTGGTTGGCCTTGTGAGAAACAGGATGTTGAATTGTCTGATTCAGTAGGGTTCTTATGTTCTCCTTTTCCTCCATCTCTTCAAATCCTAAACCTGATTTAGCAAAGTTACGTGTTTACCAAACTTACTACTCCTCTACTCCGTCTGATTATTCTGACCCTTGGGACTCTTGGAGAGTGGACCATTGTACAGTGTATCAGCTTCCCAGCACCAAATTGAGAAAGGAAACCCAGACTCCACATGATGTGGGGAGAGCCATTATAAAATCTCCCAATGTTTTTGTTTTGTAATTAAAAGCAACCAGAGAGGTGGATCAGGGAACTGGCTCAGGTATATAATCCCTTCATCCACCCCACCATTTTCTCAATTAAAATATATCTGGAAGCTGCTGATGCAGTTTTACATTGCTGACGAAAAAAGACAATACAGGTGCCTCTCTTCCCCCCCCCCCACTCCACCTCCAGACAGGGATAATAGCTGCTGGGGGTGGGTGGGATTTCAATTAGGGAAATGGTACAGAGGGAAAGAATTAAAACAAACACTCCTCCTCCCACAGTGCAAGTTCCCCAATCAAATCATCAAAGAAGTCCAGAAAAAGAGATGCAGAGATCCAATCACATCTCCCACGTCACCTGTAATGTTTGACCCTTAAAAAAAGGCTATAGCCAAACTGAGCAGGTACTGTGAAACTGCAAGTTTCATGAAGAATCTGCTTTCTTACTTCTGCAGCCTCAAATAGGCTCAGCTTCACGGAGGGTTTGCAGAATGTAAACGTACCTAAACGTAATCGATTGATTGACTCATCACTAAAAAGCCAGACGGGCAACTGAAAAACTTGGAATGATTGACAGTTTTCCTTAGCACAGGTGCAGTGTGCCCTCTAAAAACCATTGGTTATGGGTCTGGCTATTGAGGAACCATATTATTGTTCCTGTTCAATCATGCATGTGTTCGAATCCTGTCACTGGCTTTAAGTTTAACCTTCCAGCCTTCTCTCATTTCACTGCCACTTAGGGTTTCCAGACTGCCCCCCAAAAACCTGATCTGTCCAATTCCTATGTGTTTTTAGTGTAGTTTGACTTGCACAAAATATCCTCTGAAGCTTTTCATGGCCTGGAAATAAACATTATCACCTTCTTAAAAAACTTTCTGAAATGAACAGAAAACTGCAGTGGAAATGTACAGTATTTATCAAACAGCTATGAGGAGCATGCTAAAGCATTCCACATGAACAGAAGTGCTATTTACCAAGGACATTTTATTGTATTTGAACACTTGTATTTGAACACTTGTATCCTCCTTTAGAGCCCCAAGAGTGTTCCACTGGTAGCCATTCCTGTAAGGTTTGCCATTCGTGGGGGCGTAGGAACGCCTCTGTGCCCACAAGAGAGCTTACATAAAATTTGGATAGCAACAATGTGTGGGAGGATTTACTGTTAATTTAAACACTAAAAATAGGATGACTTTTAAGGAGATTTTGAGAAAGGCATATTCTTCATTTGTTTCCCCTTTCCCTTTATAGCAGAGGTTCTCAAACTGTGTGTCGCGACGAGTCACCAGGGGTGTCACAGGATGTGCGGCTGCCAAGCCAGTTGGCATATGAGGCAGGAGATCATGGTGCAGAGACTCTGCTGAGACTGCTGTGCACCACGCGCCACATTTTCACAACTCTATTGGGACCCCCGCCTGCCCTGACCCCTTATGCTGGATTTGAAGGTCTTCTTAGGCCACGGAACCTAGAAGTAAGTGCCTATGACATCATCCCGTCGCACGTCATTGGCACTTACTTCCAGGTTCCGCGACCGGCACCAGAGCGAGATGGGTATTGCACTCCCGGTAAGTTTGAGAAGCACTGCTTTATAGGATGAACTAAGAAATACCAGTAGGTTTATAAGTGTACAAAAGGACAGCAATTACTCAATGTTTGTTGCATTTCAGAAAAAAAATACTTTACCCCTCCCCCTCCCTCCCCAGTCATTGATCTGACATAATATTGTAAGTTTAATTACGCTTCCTCTACCTGGAAGTGAAAATTCTTTTCTGAATCTAACATCTTTAAAACTTTTATTAAAACAGCAGTAGGCTTTGGATCCTTTATTGCTGTCTCAGGGCCTGTTCCCAAAGCAACCAGTACTGTGCTATTTATTTACAAGCGTACGCACTATATTCAGTACGCTGAGAGGCCCTGAATGTAAATTTTTCTGTACTTCATACTATTTTCTAAAATTTCAGTAACTGGAAACTGATTTCTAGTTTTCAAGTGTTGAGAGTTGTGATCATCCTATCATAAAAGCAGGAAGGGAGGGGCGGAGGGGCCAGCGCGTCTTCCTAGTCACATTTGGGTGTAGTGTACACATTTGGATGGTGTAGTGGTTTGGGAGTCGGACTTAGACCTGGAAGATCCAGGTTCAAATCCCTGCTCAGCCAGGAAGCTTCCTGGGTGACCTTGGGCCAGTCACTATCTCTCAGCCCCACCTACCGCACAGGGTTGTTGTGAGGACAAAAAGGAGGGGAGGAAATATGTACACCACTCTGAGCTCCTTGGAGGAAGGGAGGTATAAAAATGTGAAAAATAAATAAAAAAATAAATTTGCATCCTGGCCTCCAGTGAGCGAAGACATCAGCATACATTGGGTTGTCCCAGTTTATCCTCTCAATATCCTGCAGGGTACGTTAGGCTCAGCGAGAGAAATTGAGTGGCCCAAGTCTACAATTGCAGGTCTAGGATTTGAGACCAGGAGCCCTCAGAGCACTACTTTAGCCTGGATGATTTGGGGTATGTAAACCAATCATTATCTCACATCCTTGGGTCCTCCAGCAACAGCAAAGCGAATGGCAAATAATGACAGTACTGCTGGGACTACAGGCCCTGTCTTAGGACCTCCAGCAGTGCCCAACTGGTCTGCCCAAAGCCAGACCAATAGTCACCCAAACCCTTTTTCACATCAGTGTGGCAGAGAGATTAGAGTATTGGACTGAGCTGAAATTCTCCCTTAGCCGTGGAGCTTGTTTGGTGACCTTTGGCCAGTCACTCTCAGCTTCATCTGCCTCACAGGGCTGTTGTAAAGATAAAATGGGCAGAGAGAGACCCATAAATGCCACCCTAAGCAACTTGTAAGTATGTGGGAATTAAAAAAAAACCACCTGTAATTAGTCAATAGAAAATAAATGTATCCAGGGTAAATGAACCCTCTTAAAGGTTGATGTCGGGTCACAGTGACAGGCCTCGCTCCTGAACTCCCTCCCCCTAAAACCAGCTCACCTTCGGTCAGATGTCTGCAGGGAGTCTACTTGGCTGAGCTCTCACTACATGCACAGGAATCCTGGAAAAGCAGGGTCCCCAGCTGCAGGGAGAGATCCCTACACATGAGATATATGGGCATGGGCTCCATGCTGAGGACATCCAGTTGAATGCCGGCAGGTCCCCTCTATATGTGCAATCACTCACCCTGGAGCTGTCATGAGAATAGGGCTCTAGTGAACTTGGACTTGGTCAGGAGTCAAAAACATAAAGATACACTGTGACTTGCAGCACCTTATTCTTAATCATGAAAATAGGGCTGAACACAGGACTTTGCATTCAAGTCTCCCCTGGCCAAATCCAACTCTTTGTCTACTACATCAGTAGTCTGCAAGCCTTTCAGATCTGGGACCCGCTTTTAACCCCAACCCACAACATGACTCACTGCACTGGAAATAAGTCTCCAGCATCATGTGTATTTGCAGGATAGTGGCAGTATGTCTGCAGAATAGCTGGTTGAGGGGGGGGGGAGTTCGGTTGTCACGAGGGGCCCAATCTGGATTTCAAGTGTGATGTGGGGTGAATGGGCATAACCTTTATCCCCATGTCACAGTCCACTGCTCTTTGTTCTGAGAGGGAAGCTGCTACTAGGGAAGTTTCCATTGGGGTACATATTTCATTGGGCCTGAATCATTGGGAGAAAGCACTAAAAGACCCTCTATCCATACTGTGGTCCCGACATAGATTAGGTTCCCCACAGCTGGGTGGGTGGGTGGATGAGTGTATGTTTTAAAGCCAGAAACACAAATACCTTTTCAGTGTCCCACGTCGTTTGACTCATTGGCCAATCAGAGTGTGCCCATGTTCAGCATGTAGGCCAGGAGGCAAACCATTAAAAATGCAACAAAAACTGTTAGGCATTTTGGAGCCTGCTGTTGTTTACACTGTACACACTAATACACTGTACACACTAATACATTGTACACACTAATATTTGGATCAAGATGAAACAAACTGGAAATTTCATTTTCTGACTCTAATCTGACATGAGCAAATGGTAGAGTACTGAGGTAAGGTAAAGGTGACCCCTGACAATTAAGTCCAGTCATGTCCGACTCTAGGGTATGTTGCTCATCCGCATTTCAAAGCCGAAGAGCCAGCGTTGTCCAAAGACGCCTCTGTGGTCATGTGGCTGGCATGACTCTCCTTGCCGCAGCGCGTAGCATGCGGCTGGAACATGGAGCGCTGTTTACCTTCCCACAAGCGGTACCTATTTATCTACTTGCATTAACATGCTTTGGAACTGCTAGGTTGGCAGGAGCTGGCCAAGCAACGAGAGCTCACCCCGTTGCGGATTCAAACTGCCGACCTTTTGATCGACAGCTCATGGTTCAGCGGTTTAAGGCTGCCCCCCCCCCTTGAAATCAGTAGGTGGGTCTCCTTGAATTCCAGCCCTGGTCCCACCTCCTTCAGAACTAAGTCCTTTAGTTGGCCATGTGACACAGGAGATCTCCTCCATGGTGTCTCCTTGGATGTGGAATTTCCTGCCCCAGGAAATGAAGCCATTTCCCACTCTGCCTGCCTTTCTGCGTTTACCACCAACCCAGCTGCATTAACAGGTCTTTAGTTGTCATCTTTGTCCTTTGCTTCGGGCTCTCTGTTGTCCTTTTGGCCTTCCCTGCTGCTTTTCAGTATGGTTTTAATTCTATATTATTGTACTTAAATATGTTTTGATAGATCTTTGTTGTTTTTATATCCAGGCCATTCACTGTGAGCTTTGGTTTGATTGCAAAGGTAAACCTCTAAAGAAAGAAAATAATTAAGTATTTGACTCTCTTCCTTTATATTCATTGGAGCTCTACAACAGAACTTCTCGGGAGCAGATCTTAACTTCTGTGGCTGTAATAGTAACTTTTGGGAGGGGGCCCGTAGCTCATTGGTAGAGCATTTGCTTTGCATGCTGCAGGTTCTGGGATCAATATCTGGCACCTCCGCATAGGACTTGGAAAGACCTTCATCCAAAGCCCTGGAGAGCCGGCCAGCAAGGTCAATATTGACCAATGGTTGGTTAATACAGTACTCCCCCCATATCCGCTGGGGATATGTTCCAGGCCCCTCCATGGATACTTGAAACCGTGGATAGGAGCGAACACCCCCTCCATGGTGCCCCCTCCCACTCTTATTTTTCTTTCAGCAAGCTTTGTTTCTTCCTTAAAACAAACAGAGAAGCAGCCTCATTGCAGGCAAGTAGAACAAGACTAAGTCCTAGAGAGGATCTACAAGGTTTCTGTTAACCTTGCAGAGCCTCTCTAGGACTTAGTCTCATTCTATGTGCCTGCAATAAGCAGTCAGAGGCTGCTTCTCCTGTTTCTTTAAGGAAGAAACGAAGTTTACTGGGAAAAAAGTAAAAATTTGGGCGTGCAATCCGTGCATAACTGAAACCGTGGATAGCGGATCAGTGGATATGGGGGCCCACCTGTATAAGGCAGCCGCCTCCTATTCTCAGTTGTTAGGCCATCAGCAGATGTCTCAAAAGCCTCTGTGGGGAAAGTTTGAAATGCCTCCTCCCCACTACTTCTCTTTGTTGCAGCAGATGTGTGGTTTTGCTTCTCTTAATGCGTATTAAAGATATGCCGATCATCACTAAATTATTCATGGCACACACGCCTGATTAGATCTTGGCTCAGGCTGATTAATAAGCATCCGGTTAGCCTTTTGCAGATGGCTCTGTCACCAGCTATTGAAGCAGTGTGTGCTCACCTGCATGGTGGAAACATTCAAGGGGAAATGTTGGCACCAAACGTTCCGTGCAGGTTCCTGAAAATATCATTAATTTTAACAACACACTATCTCTCTGTTGGTGGGCCTACAGGGTGATAAGCCATTGGGGATTCTCCTAGCAGGGCAGTAATGGGCCAAAACAGCCCTAGTTACCATGGCTATCTAGCCCCTTGCAATACTCCTATGGTTTCTGTTAACTTGTCTACACATTGCTATCGATCCATTTCTCCAAATCTTTGCAGATCAACCGTATTAACAGAAGCTACAGTTCAGAGAGTACAAGCCCTTGAGATGCCAAGATATTCGGGCTGGATTTTTCTTTTCAGTCCCGGTAGCTGTAAACCAGGGGTTCTCAACCTGTGGTACGGGTACCCCTAGGGGTATATTATTAACAGTATTTATATACCGCTTTTCAACAAAACGTTCAAAGGACCTCTTGCTGGGGGTACACCAAGCCTTGCCCCTTATCTGCCCTACCAGCAGCTAATTAAGTGTTAATTAACATGGATTTTAAATTGTAATTATTTTCGGAGCCTTTGGTGGGGTGGGGTGTACTTTGGCGGAGTGGGGGAGGGAGGAGCTGATTTTGGGAAGTGTAACTTGGAGAAAAAAAGAGATCCTTGCATGTGTGTCCTCCCACCCACCCACCCACCCACAGTTGAATAAGACATTTTTTCACATTTAAAATTGTTTAGTACTTTTATTTAACAATTAATTACCT
Organism: Plestiodon gilberti rubricaudatus; assembly: GCA_026170595.1. Lineage (NCBI taxonomy): Eukaryota > Metazoa > Chordata > Lepidosauria > Squamata > Scincidae > Plestiodon > Plestiodon gilberti. The sequence continues at coordinate 15,301,706 of JANXHW010000002.1, read as the reverse complement.
AATTAATTAATTGATTAATCCAATTAATTAGCAGTTAATTAGCAGGGGGTACTTCAGAAAATTGGACCGTGATAGGGGGTAGCCGGGCCTCCAAAGGTTGAGAACCCCTGCTATAAACCAAATCCTTTCCTGTCACAGAATGTTTAGGGCTCCATAGCCACTCTAGGGGTTAACAACCTTCTTCCACATAGGGGCCAACCGCCAGACATCGAGTCTGTCAATAGTAAGAATGCATGCGCATTCAGTACGCATGCGCGAACCTCCCGCTTAGGCCATAGAGCTAAGAAAAAAAGAGATGGGCACAGCACGGAGGGATGCATGCCCAGGCAGAGAATGATGCTCAAAGGAAGCTTCTGTCCTTGATCTGCTTACACTGTAAGCCTTACAGTCTGGAGATAGAACTACAAACTTGAATACTTTCTTAGGACCACCATGGGCCAGGTAGATATATCTTCTTGGGACTATGGGCCGGATGATTTCAGGGGACATCAGGTCCAGCTCATGGGCCATAGGTTGCCTACCTCTGTTTTAAGGCATAGAGCAGGGGTTCTCAACCCCTTTCCAGCCGGGTACCACCTCCGGTGCCACTCTCCTGCTGCGTACCACCAGAAGTGACTGGCAGTGACATCATCACCAGTTACTTCCAAGTTTTCAGGTTCTTGGAGGCCAGAATATGCAGGTAGGAGGCTCTGGGTGGGTGAGAGGGCCCTTCTCAGCGTTCCCAAGAGGCTCAGCCAAAGGCAGAAGCCTCTTGGGAGCAAAAATGCGCCGCCAAAAGTGCCGTGTTGGAGCAGGGTTCCGGTGGTCTGGCAATCCAAGTACCACCAGCAGTTGGCCAAAGTACCACTGGTTGAGAACCCCTGGCGTAGAGGTTCCCCTGGAGAAAGGTAATGGCTACACCCTCAGCACAGGCTGCCTTTGATCAAGTATGTCGAGAAGGAGGGGACATCAATAGCTAATAGTTCCTCTGATCTCCTAGGGGTGTGTGTGTGTGTGTTTTCATTCTCCTATGCATAAAGACACAGGGTATTTAGATTTCCAAGGCAGGGGCAAAAATCTTAGGAAAGCTTAAGTTCAAGGCCTTTCTTGGACATATTTAAATGGCACAAAAGCAGTGAATTTTAAGAGCATTTGTTGTGGTTACTTTTTATCCTGCATAACTACGGTATATAATGAAGCTATCAGCAAAAGTCAGTACAGTACTCATTTTAAGCTCAGCCCTAGTGGAGTGAACTCCATCACCCAATAAACATAAGTGCTCTCCTGGATCGGACCAAAGAGCCATTCAGTAAAGCATCACAGCTCCGTGCAGATGTTACAAATCCAGGTAAATGTGCATGTGGTCGGGGAGCAAAGCAGGGATGGCACCAGAGGTTGGCCAGTTTGGGCACTGGCCCAAGTTCATCAGAGGGCCCACCTAGTCAGGTTGACGGACCCCCATAAGCCTTCAGAACCCGTAGCAATGGTGGTGCCCAATGCACCATCAGGGAAGAAACGGAGTGCCATGAGGGGTGCAGAGCAGGGCTTTGGCCAAGGCCCCCCCAGGAACCTGGCACCAGCACTGGTTGGAGGAGCAGCAAGAGCGCACTGGCAAACTCTGTCCCTGTGCCAACACAGTCTGAACCCCTCCCCCTCCAACCACAGGTTTGTCTGCGGCCATAAGAACATAAGAAGAGCTCTGCTGGATCAGGCCAAAGGCCCATCTAGTCCCGCTTCCTGTATCACACAGTGGCCCCACCAGATGCCTCAGGAAGCACACAGCCAACAAGATAACCTTGTTTCCTGTCGCCACTCCCTTGCACCTGGCACAGAGAAAACCTACTTCTAAAGCCAGGAGGTTGCTTATGGCTTGTAACCTGTGATGGTCTTTTCGTCCATGAATCTGTCCAAACCCCTTTTAAAGGCATCTAGGCCAGGTGCCATCACCACATCCTGTGGCAAGGAGTTCCACAGATGAATTACACGCTGGGTAGAGAAATATTTTCTTTTATCTGTTCTAACTCTCCCTCCACTCAATTTTAGTGCATGTCCCCTGGTTCTGGTGTTGTGCGAGAGGGAGAAGAATTTCCCTCTATCCACTCTCTCCATCCCTTGCATAATTTTATACGTCTCAATCATGTCCCCCCTCAGGCGCCTTTTTTCTAGACTGAAGAGCCCCAAACGATGTAGCCTTTCCTCATAAAGGGAGGTGCTCCAGCCCACGAATCATTCTGGTCTCTCTTTTCTGCACCTTTTCCAATTCAACTATATTCTTTTTGAGGTGTGGTGACCAGAACTGGACACAATTTTGGGAAGTGTGACTTGGAGAAATCAAGTCACTGTATTTAATCACTGTACTCAGGGAAAGATCCATCTCTCTTTGAGTACAAAACTTGTTAGAAGGATAGAATCAGAATACTAGTGTTGGAAGGGATTTTTGGAGGTAATCTAGTCCAACCTCCTGCTTTGTGCAGGCATGTTACTGTAGACAAACACTGTACTCATGCTCAGCTGGAGGTGTGGATTGTCAATGCACTCTCACCCCCATCCCTGACCCCACTTCTCGTCACGTTTCTTTCCAACGCTGGCCACCCAAATACATTCAAGAAATCCACAAATAGGGTATGTAGACAATTGTCCTCCACCCTTGTTTTCCCTGTGCAGAGGAAAGGGCAGTGTTTGGAGCTTTTTCGTTTAGAAAAAAAGAAAGCTAAGGTGGGACATGATAGGGGTTTTTTAAATTCTGCATAGGCTGAAGAATGTGGATACAGATATATATTTTTCTCTGTCTCTTTTGATAATACTAGATTTCAGGATACCCCATGAAGCTAACTGGCAATAGATTCAGGACTGTCAGGACAGACACACGAGACCGTGCAAAGCTCTGCATCATAAGGTGTATAGTGAAAATCATCCTTCCTGACTTAACTGAAGATTTCATAGATTGCAGTCAGAGAGAGAGAGAGAGAGAGAGAGAGAGAGAGAGAGAGAGAGAGAGAGGGTGGTGGCGGCTTTAAAAAAAATTAAATGGCTCTGATCCACAATGTAACTACGGTAGATCTGTTTGCTGACAGTTTGAACATGTGGTCGTGTGGAGAGCTCTCTGAAATTGCAACACTTTGTGAGATCTTCTTGAAAGAGGATATGGGCTTATCTAACAAGTACTGTACATGAAAAATGATAAAGTTATATAATAATGCACGTATGGAACAATTCACAACCACAAAAAACATCAAGTTCAAATATTGAAAGAATATCAAAGCAAAAATCATAAACAATAACCTGCAATTTGTTTCAGATAACATGCATGCACATGTACTTACCAGTTCAGGGCAAGCAAAAACTGCAGATTTTCAGTCAGTGAGTAAGAGTGAACACAGGTGACCAATGTGATGGTCATTTAATGGGGAAAAAATGTTACACTAAAGGTTTATAGAAGATTCCCAATTTTGTATGCTTTTCTTTAAAAACAAAATGTATTTTTTTCATTTTTTCAATTTCCCCCCCCCCCCCAAAAAAAAAAAATCTGGGAATTTTTCCCAGACTTTGCATCATTGCTAGGGAGTGAGGGGAGGAGGAGCAATGGAAGCAAGTGGATAGGCAGAAGCGGGCAGCCCCTGCCAGGGGGTTAGTGTGTCACCCCCATGATGGACCTTCTCCCATGCAGTTGTCGGGGCAACGCATCATCGCCACGTCCCCTGCATCATTGCCCTGCCTCCCACATAATCAAAATTACTCCTTTAAATTACAGTATTATACGCACAGCCTAAATGTATGTTTGCAGCCTAAACAAAGGCGTCACTAGGGATTTCGTCACCCGATGTGAGAGCTCAGCGCATCACCCCCATGATGGATCCCAGAGGTGAATAGGGAGAAACAAGGTTGGGCTGAGCTGGGTTCTACAAAAGATGCCCATCAGACAGGACAATGTATTTCTGCAGATTACTCCTGGTCGCTAGGGTTGGTGTCACCCGGTCCGGTAACTCATGGTGTCACCCCATTAACTTTATTTATTTTAATATATAACAGTACAGATCACACAACAAATCAGTAACCAACTCAGCTCTCTGAACAATCAGTCTCATTGGTCTGTTTTGAATTTAAAAAAATCACTTTTTGTTACATAAGGCAGTTGTGTTTCCGGTTATTTGGCCATAACATTTTATAGAATACAGATACTTCACAACGGTTTGTTTCATTGCACTCTGCATGACATTATGCATTGAATGGTATTATTCGTTAAGACAAAGTTTTCACAATTTTGGACACTAGTGATGTCACACATACCCCAAGGGTGTCACATGGTGCAGTCCGCGCACCACTGTAGGGCAATAGCCTCAGTCAGCAACATGGTTGGACCAGCCCTGGGTGCACAGTTAATTCATTGTGTCTGAACACAACACATGTACCACTCTGTCGGCAGCCCTGTCTCTATATGTTTACTGATGTAATTCCACGTATTTCATTGAAAAAAACAAACTTGACCACTCAGGGTCAAGCATATGACCAGCACTATGACCAGCATATTGAAAAGAGTTTTGGTGCTGGAGGTCATTATTAAGCATGTATCAAATTAATTTGATAAAATTTGATAAATTTAATAAAAAGGAGGCCGCGGTGGCTTAGTGGTCAAGACACTGAACTGCAGACCACAAGGTCGATAGGGCAGCAGTTCGAGACCCGAGTGCCACGTGACAGAGTGAGCTCTCGTCTCCTGTCCCAGCTCCTGCCAACCTAGCAATTCAAAAGGAAAAACTTGCAAGTAGATAAATAGGTACTGCTGTGGCGGGAAGGTAACAGCGTTGCGTTAGTCATGCCGGCCACATGACCACGGAAGCGTCTTCAGACAGCGCTGGCTCTTCTGCCTTGGAAACTGAGATGAGCACTGCACCCTAGAGTCAGACACAACTGGCTTTCGAGTTTCACAACTAGGCTTTCGAGTTTCACAAAGCACAACTAGGCTTTCAACTGTGACCAGCATATTGAAAAGAGTTTTGGTGCTGGAGGTCATTATTAAGCATGTATCAAATTAATTTGATAAAATTTGATAAATTTAATAAAAAGGAGGCCGCGGTGGCTTAGTGGTCAAGACACTGAACTGCAGACCACAAGGTCGATAGGGCAGCAGTTCGAGACCCGAGTGCCATGTGACAGAGTGAGCTCTCGTCTCCTGTCCCAGCTCCTGCCAACCTAGCAATTCAAAAGGAAAAACTTGCAAGTAGATAAATAGGTACTGCTGTGGCGGGAAGGTAACAGCGTTGCGTTAGTCATGCCGGCCACATGACCACGGAAGCGTCTTCAGACAGCGCTGGCTCTTCTGCCTTGGAAACTGAGATGAGCACTGCACCCTAGAGTCAGACACAACTGGCTTTCGAGCAGGGGATACCTTTACCTATCAAATTAATTTACAATATTGTGATATTTTAATTTTTGTTCTATTTAATTTAGGATTACTTAAAAATGCATTGTGCATTTTTTGTATATAAGAATATTGCTGGGTAAGACAAGAGTAAGACAAGGGTAAGTAAGAATATTGCTGGCAGAACACAGTGCAACGATATTTTCACTTGATTTTCAGTCCTATTAGTACTCAAAGCAGTCCTTTGACATAGTCATCCCTATTGTATTCACATATTCTTAACAACATGCTATATGAACATCAGTTGCATGTATGCAAGTAGCTTTTCAATCTTATTAAAGTGTTTCCCCCATAATTGATTGTGAATGTTAATAATAATGTATTTCTAAATTAAATAAGATTTACCAGGAGAAAAACAACCACCCCCTAATCACACAGTGTGTAGAATGAGCGAGTTGGCCCTTGAAGACAGACACCCAGGGGGAGAGAATGCCCTTGAAGAAGAAGTTTTTAATATAACAACTGAATGTCCCAAATCCCAAGTGGGATTTCCTAAGAGCTGCACGTGCTAAGAGTTTTATTTACCATATACCGTATTGGTCTGAGTATGACTCAGTTTTTTCTCCTAATTTAAGTTTTTAAACTAGGGGTGCGTCTTATAATCAGGCTGTTGAAATTTAATGCCAGTGATTTAATTAATTTTTTTTAATAGCACCAAACTTTAAGGGTGCGTCTTATAATCAGGTGCGTCTTATACTCGGGACAATACGGTATACTCTTCCGGTCTTCTGTTGGAACTTAGCAGTAGCTGCAAAATGCACCTTCAGAGCATTCTCTTCCAAAGCTCTGAAATGGAGGAGGGGGATAGTAAGGAGGAGAGCAAGATGGCGCTAAGCTGAATAGACAGCCAAAGAGCATTGCATGGATACCTTTCCCAGATCAAAGAGCTGGATGAACCAGTGCTAGGGCATAAGCCCTGCTGGATCAGACCAAACTAAGGTCCCTGTAATCCAGCACCCTGCTGCACTCAGTTGCCAATCAGATGATGCCAAGAATCCCACGAGGAAAGCATGAAGACAATGCAGTACTTTCCTGCGGTTGCTTTCCAGCAACTGGGTATTATACTGTGGTATGCGGCCAGCGGGTGGCGCAGTGGGTTAAACCGCTGAACCATGAGCTGTCGATCAAAAGGTCGGCAGTTCGAATCCGCGACGGGGTGAGCGCTCGTGGCTTGGCCAGCTCCTGCCAACCTAGCAGTTCCAAAGCATGTTAATGCGAGTAGATAAATAGGTACCGCTTGCGGGAAGGTAAACAGCGCTCCGTGTTCCAGCTGCATGCTATGCGCTGCGGCAAGGAGAGTCATGCCGGCCACATGACCATGGAGGCGTCTTCGGACAACGCTGGCTCTTCGGCTTTGAAATGGAGATGAGCACCACACCCTAGAGTCGGACACGACTGGACTTAATTGTCAGGGGTCACCTTTACCTTTTTTACCAATGTAACACAGTGGAGTTGTAATAGGGAATAAATGGCAAACACAGTGTACATTATGAGTGTAACACAAAGCACAACAAGATTTCTACCTGTCAATGGAGGTAGAAACACACACACACACACACAGAGTTAGACAACATATTTTTACATTTAAAATACAGTACTGTAGCTTTAATTCTTTGTTTACACTTTACAACGCTGGCTCTTTGGCTTTGAAATGGGGATGAGCACCACACCCTAGAGTCCAACACGACTGGACTTAATTGTCAGGGGTCACCTTTACCTTTTTATGCTGCTCCTGGCTATGGAGGTCTCATTTCTGTTACCAGATCTGTCCTCCACAAATTTGGTTAGGCCTGACCAACCATACTAGCTCTTACGTGGATGTCTAATGCTTTTTTTTTTTTTACCGGAGTGAAGCATTGCTATTCCCTCTGTCAACGGGGCAGCACTTCAGATTTCAAGGGACACAGCAAGAGTCTGAAAGGTCCAAAGGCTCTTGGATATATTCAAGATTAATGTACAAAAGTGTGCTTGTTCAGTTGTTCTGGATTATTATATTATAAAAAGACAATGTTTTTAACACTATTCTTTGTATTCCAACACAAGACAGTCACGGTCTTTTCACATTTGGAATAAAGATATTTGTAGCGTGAAAGGATTATCCCATATTGCCTGTCTCGTTGAACAAAGATACTTGTGTCCTCCGACACATGTACCATGCATCTTTAATCATTTGTAGTATGTTGCAAAACCACAATTGTTTGTAAGAGCCACAAAACTGTAGAGCCAATGCACTGACCAGAGATATAAGACTGGATTAGATTATATGTGCAGTAGCCACCACCTGAGGAAGAATATGTGCCCATATTCCCTGAAAATTGAAGGCTGAGAGACAAATGTTATAAATCAGGGGTGGCCAAACTGGCTCCTGAGCCACATGCGGCTCTTTGACGTATAATATGCGGCACTCAGAAATAAGTTGGCTGCGCTCCTTTTTGTATCACAATTAATATAAAAGGTAAATAAGAATTTTTCAAGCTTTATAATTATTTACGACATATAAACGGAGAGTCCACTGGATTAAAACATAAGTTTAATGTTCATGGGGAGTAAATATGTTTAAGAATTTAAATGCTTCTTAAATATTGCGGCTCTCAAACATCTCTCTTGTGATTCTCAAACACCTGAAGTTTATTGTATGTGGCTCTTACATTAAGCAATTTTGGCCACCCCTGTTATAAATGAATATTGTAAAGGTAAAGGTATTGATGTTTTTTTAACCACATATTTTGTAGTTGTTTTTACAGTATTCTAAGCCGCTTTGAACAAATAAAAGGACGTTACACATTGCTGAATGAAGAGGAAAGATTATGTCTCTGAATACAAGAAGAGCAACCCCCCCCCCCAAACAGGAAAACCTTCTCAAGAAATGGTTTTCCACCTTTATTTCCCCATGGTGTGATTTCTGCAGCACCCACCACTCAGAAAAGTTAAATTGCTGCCCTTTGGGAACTCTTGAATTGACTGTGTTTGAGCAATTCCAAATTTTCTTTACAATCTCCTTTAAAAGCCTGTAGCATGTAAATATTAGAGAATTTCATTAATATCCTCTGAGGGTTCTGAGAGCAGGAAAGGAGTTTAACACACACTTAGCTGAAAAGGTTCTCACAAATGTGTAGAACTGTGTAGAACAGCGCCATCTAGAAGCCAGATACTTAAACTGCACACAGACTCAGTGGCCTAGTACTGTACAGTGTTCTTCAACCTATGGGTTGTGACCCCCGCGGTCATGACTCCTCATATGGGGAGCCATGACTGGAGTTTACCATATATACTCATGTATAAGTCGAGAAAAACTATGCCTTAAAATTGACCCTGAAAACCTGAGTCAACTTATCCGCAAGTAGCTATGGTAAAAAGGAGGGTTTTCCAGCCCTTGTACCCCACTCCTGCATTTTTCCAGGAAAGCGTCTCAGGGGGCCTTTAAGGAGTTAACTCGACAGAGCTGTGCTTCCTAGAGAGGCCCCATAGCAATGGTGTGTCATCAATAGACTTGTCCTCCTCTGTGAATTTGTCTCAGCCCCTTTTAAAGCCCTGTCTGGGGCCGGACTTGTGTGGCTCAGAGGTCGGGCTGCAGGTCGCACAGTGGAAGTGCTCGGGTGTGGCTGGGCCTGCCCGGAGGCCGAGGCCTTCCGCATCACCAGGCACGGTGCAGGGCATTATCAGGCGCTCTCGGCCCCCAGGGCATTATGGGGTGCTACTCAAGGAGCCCAGACGCGCCAAGCGGCCACCTCCCCTGATGCCGATGGCTACTGCCTCACCAGCACAGAGGCATACGAGGCCACATCTCCCCCTAGGATGGACATTACAATTATTACAAATAAGGAATGTGTGCTCAGATTAAAAATTAAAAGAAAAAAATAGATGTCGTTATGTTGAAATTACAAAAGCAAGGTCCTTTTTCAGGCATTTATTGGGTCACAACTGTCTTTGCATGGTGAAAGAACAGGTTTGCCTCCACCAGAGTAATGTTTCTTTGGAAATGTTTACATTTACTTCCAGTTTCAGGAGGAACATTTGTTTTATTAATGCTTTTGGTTTTGCTATGTACTGTGTGGGTCGCTAGTCTCATACTTTTTTATTTTGGGGTCATGGCATGTAAAAGTGTTGAAGACCACTGGCCTAGTATAAATGTACTGTGGGGTAACGTGCTCCCCCTTTGCCTCTCTACTTCTACATGCAAAAGGAGGAGAGGGAAAGCTTATACATTATGTCCATTTTGAAGTCATTATGAAGCAACATTATGCCTGAACTTGGGAACTGTGGTTCATGTCAAACCACAATAGGCTGATTTGGAGAATCGTTTCCCAACTGGCTCCTAAAATAATTTCCAATATGCAGACATGACAGTCCATTCTGCCACCTCAGGACTCTACCACACCATTCCTAACTTATTTTGTTGCACGATCTGTTCATGGTAAATGTTCATCTGTATGATCTGTATATGGTATGTGGTTTGGAAATCTGTGGACAGTAGCTGAACATGGTACTGAGGGAAGGTCATAGAAGATGCTGACACTGAGTGTGGGAGAGGGGACACACACACATAACCTAGTACAATTCCAAAGCCAGGCCTTTCCAAGTGCTCATAGATTAAAAAGTGCCGAGCACATATACTGACGGTCTGCTGTAACTCATGTGCGATGACTGCCCTCTCGTGAAACACTTCGGAAATGCCTTATTAACCAAGCCAATACCTCTGAAAACAGTGTTTCATCCACTCGCATACACAGCTGAACAAAAAAACAAACATAGCCACAAGTTGCAAGTTGCACAAGTTAACCTCTAGTTGCAAAATAGCCACAAGTACTGAAATAATCAAGGTAGATGTAAGTCCTAAGGTTTTCGTGACCGACAAAAATATTACAATTAAAATTAGAGTTTTCCAGGTTAAATGGCCACGGTCCTAAAAGAGTTTTTATTCCTATTGTTTCACTCATATTCACAATGAGCTGTCAAAGGTAGTGTGTAATGCAAATCACACACCAAGAGTCCTCTTTCCAGAGACAGAACTTAAATAGCAGCACACCTGCTTAGTGGCCAAAAAGTGTTACATGATCTCATTAGCCATCAGCTTTGCTGATCTTAAAGTGAAATTGACCTGCAAAGAAATTAGATCTTAAAATGAAGTAGGCACAAGATTGACAACAGGTTATTCATCCATCAGAGTGCTATTGAAACTGCAGATTTTTGTATTTTTAAGTGCAGGTAGCCAGGGGAAGCCCACAGACACAGAGTCCCCTCCCTCCATCAAGTTTCAGATCAATTCTATAGTAGTGGTGGTGGTGGTGGTTACAGGGAGTTTCTGTGGTTTCCCAACAGGGCCTCTCCTCAGAAGCAGAACACTTGGTCTAAGCCAGTTCAGAATCTAAGGTGCGATTCTAACAGATGTGGTAAACTTTTGTCTCTCAACTATATCACTTTAGACTGTTGATAGGGTCTCCCATGATCAAATGATCCTCTATATTTCCCCCCCCCCCATTCCTTCCATAGCCTACACTTCTGATGGGCTAATCCTCTACATACAGGGGTTTCATTTTTGTATAGAGATGCATTCAGTCTGTAGTAAAAGGTAAAGGTGGCCCCTGTCAATTAAGTCCAGTCGTGTCCGACTCCAGGGTATGGTGCTCATCCCCATTTCAAAGCCGAAGAGCCAGCGTTGTCCGAAGATGCCTCTGTGGTCATGTGGCCGGCGTGACTCTCCTTGCCGCAGCGCGTAGCATGCAGCTGGAACACGCAGCGCTGTTTACCTTCCTGCAAGCGGTACCTATTTATCTACTCGCATTAACATGCTTTGGAACAGCTAGGTTGGCAGGAGCTGGCCAAGCAACGAGAGCTCACCCTGTCGTGGATTCGAACTGCCGACCTTTCGATCGACAGCCCAAACAGGGCTATCCTTTCAGAGAGACACACACCCAAATCTCAGAGCTGCCCGTACCAGGGTGTTACCACTCTGCCTACAAATAAGTACATGCTGTAGGGGAAAAGTGCTAGAAGGCCTGATTTTTTTTTATTAAAAAAAAATCATACCGTCTTTCTAAAAGCTTAATGCCAGCCAGCCTGTAGTTCTCCTTAGCTAATCTGTTGTTTGCATGTACTATCTCTGGTTCCCCTGTATCTTCAATGGCCTATGTGCCCCATTCTTCCTTGTCCCAGTTTCCAGATCCTCATAACGAAGAGCCAGTTCAGAAGTTATCTCCCTTTTATGTCTTTCTATAAAACCCCAAATTCTACAGCTGGGTACAACTGAGGCTTGACTCAAATTAATGTATCTCAAGTGTATTGCCGACTGTGATACTATTGTATTTTTTAAAAAATGTAATTCATGTTGAGAATGTCACTAACTATGAGCTCTTGGCCCTTCTCAGCAGTTCTTCTATCTAACCAATAATTAGCCCCACACTCCAAAATCTCATCTGCACATTTGATTTTCTTTTCTCTCATATAAAATCTTGTCACTACCTTTCTTTTAACACTTCCCAGTTTATCAAGGTTAATTTGAATTGTAGTCCTGTCCTCTACAATGTCTGTAATTTCCCCGTTTCCCATCAGTTGCAGACTTGAAAAGTACTCCTAAGGTGGAGGATGATAATGAGCACATTAATGACCTCTGACTGCAAGCCTATATACCAGTGGTTCCCAAACTTTTTCTTTTCATGGTGCCAATTGGAATCTTTTCATGGTGTCCCTCACTTGTGTTTCCTTTTAAATATCCACACAGTTTGGGAACCACAGCTATATACACATCCATAGGAGTAAGTCCCATTGATTGTAATAGGCCTTACTTCTGAGTCTAGTCACATGGGATTACATCATAAAAGAGTGTCCAGAAACACTTCCCTGTGCAAGCAAGATGCTGGATCCCTGGCTCTCCCTGGATCCCAAAACCTGGGGCTGCTACATTGGGAATGAGGTACACCTGGGACTGGTTTAGTTACATGGCCATCAAGAGAGAAGAGCTATTGTGGGGCTGGAGGCCTGCAGTTCCAGTTTCCCTAACCACTTTGAAGGTTTTTACCATTATAGCAATACCTTGACTTTCAGAAAAGTCTGAAAAAAAAGACCAGCTCAACTCACCCCATCTTGCCCACTTGCCACCCAGGTCAACTCACCCCATCGGTGCGTCTTCCTGTTTGTGGCTGGCGTTCCCACCGAGCCGAAGATGCCAGAGTTGCTTCGCTTCACTCGCAAGAACACAAAAAAGGGACTCCAAAATGGCGGAGGGGCAACAGTAGTGACACCCCTAGAATTGGTGTCACCCTGTGCATCCCGCACCTATCGCAACACCCTTGTGATGCCAATGGCTCTGGTCCTTAACCAGACGAAAGTGCAAGGTATTGCTGTACAATCTATGACGGTATGCTGAGCTGTGTTTAACTCTTCTGCTAGCCACCTGGCTGTGAGCTCAGCCTTACAGAAACTCGCTAGAGGGGGCCTAACAGAAGCCTTTCGGTCTGCAAGCAAAGCAGCACTAACAAGACCATGCACAAGGAAATCTGGATTGGGGCTGCCTGCCTCTTTTGAGTATAATAGAAAGCAAAACTACCGGCAGTTCAGTCTTGGAGACCTGAGAATATTTTCAGTTTTGGTTGTGTAATGCACTCAAAAGGTGGGGAAAGATTCTGAGGAGCAGAACCTTGCAATACATAGGCTTAACCTTGCAATACATTGAAAAATGCTCTAATCTCTTAGATCATAGGTGCCAAAAGTAGGTGAAAAGATTGGTTTCCATGGCAATGGAAGCTCCACACTAATTGGGGTCTTAAATTGATTGTGAACCACTCAGATGGAAGAGTACTTGAAGAGCTGTTGTCTTGCACAATGCAACCAACATGCACCAAGTGCTGTTATGTTAAGCACCTTTAACAACCCCCCCCCCACAAAATTTACTCTTTAAGCAGTGTCTGCAAAATATACAGTACTAGCAATAAAGAGCAATAAAGAGAAAAGGACAAAACTCCATTCGATTCCATGGTTCTAGGGATGCATCATCTCTTCATCTGAAACCTTACATTGCTCGAGTACTCCTAAAAAATGTGCATGGCTAACAGTATCTTACAGGTTGTAGAAATTTATAGAAACTCTGGTGGAGCCAGTTATGGGATCAGCTTTTGCTGGAAAGGAAATACGTCTTTATAATCAAATTCAGAAGCATACTCCCATGGGACTAGTTCAGAAAATGGCTACTCCCCCCCCCCCCAAGCCTTCTAAGTAAAAAGCATTTTAAACTGGTGTTTGTATTGATCCCTAACGGGCAGCCCGATTCTGCGTAAGGATATGCGGCCAGCCCCTAGGACCACCTCAAGAGTTCACCCCCTTCCCCTTCGAATGTATGTTGGCTCTGGAGCTGATGTACATCCGGGGTGGTGGGGTAAGGGCCGCCCAGACCGGGAACGGGCACGGAATATCAGCGGAGCTTGCCGCCAATATCCCCGCCCCCTCCTGGCTCGGCTCACCTAATGGTCGCCCTCCCTTGCTGCCCGGTCCGCTCTCCCCCCGCCCCTGCACCAACCGGTGCAGAACCTACATGCTCCAGTGGATGCCGGGTTGGTTGGGAGGCAGAGTAAGGGCTGCCAGTCTCCACGCCGGAGGCCCTTACTCCCTGGGTGTCGAAAATGCACTTTATGGAACGTTTACAACACCCAGCGCCTGCGGATCGCATGTTCCGCAAACACATAATTACACAGGATCGCGCCATCGCTCCCCTTTTCTAAGACCCATAATAAAATCTGAATTAAACCACAGAGAAGAAAGTCTAACCACACAAATAGTGCTACTGCCTACATATACTACATTGTCCCAGTATGTTCCCGTCAATGATTTAGAAGTTGGAAACCTGGCTTTCAGCAACCAGCCTTGTCACTTTCACCCCTGGACTATTTCTGCATTTGCCCCCACCCCAACTGCTTAATTTTCTCAACCACTTCCCCACCAGTTTTCCTCAGTGCACCAGTTCCAGTCTCCCCTTCCTCTCATGTTAATTTCTCCAATGCCATCAATTCCAAAATCTGGAAGGAGACAACAAAGTCCACAACCATAAAATGAAAGATGAGAGGGAAAACTTGGGGGGGGGGGGGGCGGCGGCGGCAGAGGGAACAAGAACATGCCAAAAGTCAAAAGAAATATTTTATTTGGAATGCAGTATGAAATATTCATGTTAAGTTTGGTAAAAACATAATATGTGCAAGAACATATCTGAAAAGCAATTCATTTATTTGCTGAATATTCCCCAGTCTGTATTGGTAAAATGCCAGCATTTACCAGTAAACTTATTCAAAATGCAAATGAAGCCTGGTCACTTATTGAAGGCAACTTGGTGGTGGTGAAGACTTTTTGAAAAGTATCAGAAATGACTGTGTCATAAGGCTAGTTTACGTGTCACACTAAGTTTTGCTGCTTATCAGTCAATTACAGAAAGGAATATAAAATGCATTTACTAAACACATTCAGATGGCCTTGAGATTTCCTGGGAAATGTCACAATTCTCTAACATTTCCTGCCAGCCTCTTAATTTTTTAGTGTAGAAGGTGCGACACTGGCAAATGCTAAAATGTTAAAACTCCTATTTTGATAATGGAAACCTGCAACTGACATACAAAAAGGTTTACTTGATCTGATACCAGAATTTCCAATTCCAAAGTGAATAGTTGGACCATCCTCACTGTTTGGAAGAGACACATCTACTGGTAGTTTGATGATGCAAGTTCAGGAATCATGAACACAAAACTGAATAAAATCAAAAGGACTGGAGAAAGGTTTGGGACAACAGGGTAAGTGGGCCTAATCTTAATGTATAAACAAGATACTTCAGGCTGCAGTTTCTATCATGCATTTAACTATGCCACTGAGCTATGACTTCATAAGCCCATTAATTGCATGGTAGTATAGCCCAGGAAGATAGTGGAGAACAGGAAGGCCTAGCGGGATATGGTTCATGGGATAACGAAGGGTCGGACACGACTTAATGACTGAACAACAACATAGCCTCTTAGCATAGCCTCCCATGGGGAGGGAGGTAAAGAAAGAGACAAAAGAACTTATTGCAAATACCCAAGAAGAGAGGCAAAGAAGGAACTGCCCCAGAAAAGGAAGAGGTCTCAGACAGAAGGCAAGAGAACCTCTAACTTCCTTTGAGAACCACCATTACTGATAGTCACAGGCTCTTTCATCCATTTCCTGCTATATAGCATTTTCCCTGTCTAGTCTCCTGCTGCTCATCGTTGCCATATCACCTTGTTCTACTGACTTTCCTTCCCCAGAATCGACTTTTCCTGGCTTTTAGAGTTACTTGTCAGGTGTCTCTTCTCTGCTTCCCCAGTGCAGACACCCTGCCCTATATGTCACAGTTCTACTCCTCTTTGCCAGCACACTCAAGACTCCAAATCAGAAAGACACAGGAAATCCAAAATGAAGGCCTTTTTTTTTTCTTTGCACAATTCTACCAAATCAATAATCCCTGTTTGTTAAGTATTCACTTGCCCCAGAAATTTAAATAGAGCCTCTAAATTCCAAGATACCACATGCCCTGCAGTTGCAAAGGACACTAGGTTACATTGAATAGTGGAATGTTGAACTTAAAAACACAAAGCAAACTATCTTGGCTCTTGGCAACTATTAAAAACGGGTCCAAGTGCATTTATAAAGCTACACAAAAATCCCTGCCCTTCCTTTCTTCCTTAACTGCAAACACTGTTCTTGTGAAACACAGCTGCCTTCTGAGTAAATTACAACGTATGCTGTGCACGCACACAGTTCCTGGAAAACATATACTGTTGTCTATCACAAGCATGTGTACAGTGCTTAGTGCCAAGACATACGATTCCAGGATTTTCAGGAAATGAGAGTCTCCCTGATGGATCAAATCAAGAGTCCATTTTGTCCAGTATCCTGTTTCCAACCGTGACTAGCCAGATGCCCCGGAAACAAGCACCAGCAGGCAGCAGCTCTCTTCGATTTGGTAGTCCCCAGCACTTGGCATCCAGACATCCTCTGAACACGCCCATGTGCTACATACACTTCCACGGTCCACAATCGGAGTTGCAGCCAGGCATTTGTTGTGTCCTATCTTAACCAGACTCTTCTTCACGTGCTGCTTTCCCACGTGGCCTGCAGGTTCCCCCAGCCCTAGTTTAACAAACAAGGGAAGTCTGGGAATAGAGCAACAAGTCTTTCCTTTCCTGTGGTCTCAAAACATGTTTAAGTGTTACATGCAACCTGTCATCACATTGTTATCTATACATGTAATGCCGTCTCTTGAATCTTAAAATACACAAGCAGTGCTGTGACTTGTGGCCTGAGGAACATTATTACCAAACTGCCTCACAAATATTTTAGCTACTGTTGATGAGACAATCTTAAGTTTCGTGAGAAATTGGATTCCAGCTCTTCTGTATCATCTGTGGTCTCCACAGGTATGTTCTGGTTTGAATATGGCCACGTTGACTGCCATGGACTAGTTAACCTGTTCGGAGTGGTACTGCAATGGCACCTTGTTGGCTGAAAAACACTGCCCAACTGAGCAAGATTTGGTGGGCAAAAGTGTGCATAGGAATGTGGTTGATGTTGAGGGGGGCAGTATTTGGCTGCTCCTGCACCAGACCAGTGAGTAAAACAAGGCCTATTAGGCTCACAGCAGCTCTGGAAGCAGCTATTTTTCCTGAATCCTTGATGAATGCATAACTTCGCAATGAGTGGCTTGCCAATGTTAACCACCTTCCTTTCATCCACGACATCATCTACTCCTGCATATTCATAGTGCAGACAAACTGTGAAGGTTAAGTCTTCCTGTGAATTAAAAAAGGAAAACGATAACTATGGGAGCTTCTATTGCCAAAAGAAACAAAATAGTCAATGGGCAGCCCAATCCTGTCTACCTAGGCCGCAGCGTGGGCATAGAGCCTGTGCTGCATCCTATCTAGATGGGACCCAGCGTTGGCGCAGCTGGAGCTCTCCTTGGGTCCCTTTACCCCAATGGGTCTATTCAACTGTGCGCCAGTTATTTTGCTGGTGCACAATCGAGCTGGCTGTGCAACGGCGGCCAGGCCCAGGAAGGAGGGTAGAGAATTCAGAGGATAAATGGGAACCGAGGGATACTGATGTTAGTGTGGGCCTGAAAGAAGTTCCTCCTTTTTGTGTGGTTAATGTAAAAACCAAACATGAAGAAAGTTTGCAAGATGCCAGTAACATAAAATGACCTTTAACTTTTGTAGTGAACTTATTCTAGTGTAGAGGCAATGTTTAGGCAAATCCTTTGAAAGCAAATAGCTGCCAGTTTCCTCAGGAGTCCCCTTATTTGCCTCTTTAGGATCGACATCCAAGTCCTGTTGAAATAAAACAAGAAAAAGTGAAACTGTAGGTTTAGCCATGGATTCACAGCAAAGTCACGGACAATCACTGCAGCTAAGCCTCTGTTCGTCTGTATTAGAACACAGGGGTGTTCTAATAATGCCAACCTGTCAATGCCAACACACAATAACCTAATAACCTATCTAATAACCTATCTTCACAGAATTGTTCCAAGGCTGAATAAGAATAAGTTCACTGCTCTGAGCCTTGTGAAGATGTGGGATATAAATCTAAACTAATCATGTTCCCACCCTGTGAAATTTGCAGGGGAAGCCCACCCCGCCCACCCAATGATCACTTTGGAGAAGTGAGCAGGAGAGGGCTCAGGGTTAATTTACTGATATTTTTTTCTGGGGGGAAAGAATTTGGGTTCAGAACACAGCTCTCTCTGAGCCCGATTGTTTTGGCTCAGCTGGGTCCTCCCCTATTGCAAGCACCTTCATACTGATATCTGCTGCCAGTGATGCATCACCCCTCGCCAGAGCCAGGGTTGAGGGATGGGCAACTGCCCCCCCCCATACACGATGTTCCAGCTGTTGGAATTGGCACAACTCCGTCTGTATCCAGAAGGGGGCAGACTGATATCTGAAGGGGGCAACCAATGCCCAGTGACCCAGGCCCTTCCTGCCTGTGATCCTTGAGGGTGTGGCATAACTGTTCTTTTCCCCCTCCTTTTCTGCCCTTCTTCTCCTGACTGCTGATCTGACAAGGTCCAGAACAAGGCTTCTGATGCCTCCATCATTTTGACCACAAGGTCTGCAGGGCGAGCCAGCTTTAGGGGCACGCACGCATGCACACGTACATACGTTTTGGTAACTTTATCACTGCCTCGTGTCTGTCCTGAGCTTTATTACTGGCACTCAGCCTGGGTGAGGGAGGTTCCCTGAGGTAATAC
Source organism: Plestiodon gilberti rubricaudatus (assembly GCA_026170595.1). NCBI lineage: Eukaryota > Metazoa > Chordata > Lepidosauria > Squamata > Scincidae > Plestiodon > Plestiodon gilberti. The sequence continues at coordinate 15,283,071 of JANXHW010000002.1, read as the reverse complement.
AAAAAGAAACTCCACATCCAATACCAGCATACCTCAGGGTCCCTTCGTAGGGACCCACTCTGCCCCTACCATCTGGGCACCCAGCAGGTTCACACACTAGGGACCCACTTTACTAACAGGAAGACTAATAAAAGATGTATAGAAGTTCTTTCTTCCCATTCAGATAATAACCCAAATGCACTTTCAAAGTACGGCTCTTAAAACTCTGCCTGTTTGTTGTTTCTTCACCTTCTCCAGCCACCAGGTATGAACAACATCTGGGGTTCAGATTTTTGGTGGCGCAGTGGGTTAAACCGCTGAACCATGAGCTGTCGATCGAAAGGTCGGCATTTTGAATCCGCGACGGGGTGAGCTCTTGTTGCTTGGCCAGCTCCTGCCAACCTAGCAATTCCAAAGCATGTTAATGCAAGTAGATAAATAGGTACCGCTTGCGGGAAGGTAAACAGCGCTCCGTGTTCCAGCCGCATGCTACGCGCTGCGGCAAGGAGAGTCATGCCGGCCACATGACCACGGAGGCGTCTTCGGACAACGCTGGCTCTTTGGCTTTGAAATGGGGATGAGCACCACACCCTAGAGTTGGACACGACTGGACTTACCGTAATTGTCAGGGTTCACCTTTACCTTTTAACAAGCAAAAACCCTCAGGAGCAAACCAACTTACAAGGGGGAAATCTGTGACATAAGCTTTGCAGAGAGTTATTTCCGGTGGTTTCTTTACTATCCTTGTGTAGACAATCATGACATTGGAGAATTCAGCTGCAAATCCAAGCTGAATTTGAACGCCACATTTAAACTGAAGGCACATACTTTCAGGAAGTTCTGGAAATAAACACATTTTGATTAGCAGACGCTTATATGCCTGCTCTCCTTTAAAATTAGCTGTGTGAGTTGCATCCTTCCTCATAGTCACTAGTTCCTGCCTACACTTGAATTTCAAAAATTCTTTTAGCAGCCAGTTACAGTTAATACATGGAAGACGCTATAAATTAATCTTCCTGCCATCTACACTCTCCCTTCCCTTAAAATATAGAACTACTGACTGAAAAATAGCCCCATATAGCTTCATGTCAGTAGCAACACCTTAACAGCCCAATCTTGTGTAAGGATACTCGGCCGGCCCATAGTATCCTGTGCCCTTCCCGGTCCACTCCGGCACGGCCCATGGAGTCCTTGGGAGAAAGGGATGTTTGTCCCCTTCCCCCAGTGTAGGGCTGCCTGGTCCCAATGGGCCTCCTCGAATGTACGTCGGCACTTGAGCCGACGTACATCCAGGGTGGCAGAGTAAGGACGGCCCAGGCCGGGCTCACGATATTGGTGGAACTTGCCGCCAATATCCCCACCCCCTCCCGGCCAACGGCTGCCCTCCTTCGCCACGTGGCCCGCCCTCCCCTGCACAGACTCTTACCTGCACCGGTGGCTGCAGGGTTCGGGGGAGGCGGAGTAAGGGCTGCCAGCCTCCGCGCCAGTAGCCCTTACTCCCCGGGTGCCGAAAACGTGCTTTAGCTAGACCGGCCCAGCTAGACAGGTATGGATCCTCAGTCAGGGCCCAACCTGGCCAACCTCCAACGCCACCCCAATGCTCTGCAATATTGCACATTTTGGGCACTTTTTAAAGTGGTTCTCCTCTTATACCGTATTGTCCCGAGTATAAGACGCACCTGATTATAAGTCGCACCCTTAAAGTTTGGTGCTATTAAAAAACTTTAATTAAATCACTGGCATTAAATATATGCCAGTGATTTAAACGAACAGTGCAATCCTGTGCATGTCTACTTAGAAGCAAGTTGCACTGTTCTCAATGGAGCTTACTCTCAGGAAAGTGTGCACAGAATTGCAGCCTAAACCATTCATTGCCTGGGGAGGGGGGATGAAAGTGTATGTGATCTTGCTTTACCAGAGGATACAAAACCCAGCTGAGCAGAGAGCGAAAATTAACAACTTATTGCAGACTGGAAAGGGTTACAGCCTGGAAAGGGGAGAGGTAGAGGGGTGGAGCCCGCTGCATCTCTGCCTAATTACACTAAAAACAAATACGGAATTTAGCAGGCGCTGCATCTCGGAGCTGGTCCGAGCCCTGCACAGCAGGGTGATAATCACCCTTCAATTAGCTGCTTTGAAGACAGCGTCTCCGCGTCTCCTCTTAGCCTCCACTTCTTCCAGCAATGTCTCTTTATTTTTGCAACAGTGCGAGTATAAAACGCACCCCTCGTTTAAAAAGTTAAATTAGGGTAAAAAAAGTGCGTTTTATATTCAGGACAATACGGTATTTAGCAGGGTTCCTCTTCACCCCAGCACAGTATCTTTTCTAGTGGCTGTTTGCTGGTCCTGCGTCTTTTTAGATTCGTGAGCCCTTTTGGGACAGGGAGCCATTTAATCATTTGATTTTGTCTTTAAACCACTTTGTGAACTTTTTTTTGTTGAAAAGCAGTATATAAATATTCTTAGTAATAATATAGGAATGGCCACATCCTACTATGAGTGCTGTTTTCCTTTTCCAGCATGTCACTCAAAGCCAACAAAAATTATAGTAGTGAAGCTGTTCCTGCATTGTACAACATGCTGCTACAATCATATGTCTGTGTAGGTAAAATTGTCATGTGGCAACTGCGCGAAAGACAGAGGGAGGGGATAGGATTTGGAAAGGTCTAGCTGTGGAACCTCACTTGCCTCTGACTAAGCTAAGGAGCTGAATTGGATAAAGAGTAGCAGCAAGTTTCCTTGAAGTTCCGGTTATTCTTTGTTTTCCTCCCTTACCCTCATTCCCTTTGCACAGGTTAGATGCCGAGCTTTTGCAGAGATAACCTTTAACATTTGCACAATATCATTCACTCTAAGAAGCCCCTGTAATATGAGGGACTACAGATTAACTCACTAAACAGGCCACTCCCATATTTACTGTACCATGAGCTTTTGCCCACTGTAGGTTCCGTGCCAATGACTCTGCTGAGGTTACAGTTTGCTGAATGGGATCAGTTAATGCTCTCTTCTCAGATAAACTGCTGCGAATCTCCAAAGCCTGCTTGCCTCTGGTAAGGTGACACTTGCCCATATCTAAAAATAAAGAGATACAAATCATTTTCTAAGAATGAAAGCTACTGAAAATTCTAATTACAGCACTAACATCCCAGCATCGCTGTCACGTCACCATGGTTATAGTTGTGTCAGCATTTCTATCACAAACCTGAAATCAAGAGAGCTTTTTAGACTGTTCAAAATTCAGTACCACTTTGAATACATTATGCAAGATTTCTTATATGAGAACGATCTCTGCCCTCCCTTTGACTTTCAACATGATCTAAAAATTTCTTTGGCATCCCGGCAACTTTGTTGCTCAATATTTTTCAATATCTCTCTCGTATGCACACACGATATCATCACTCTTTGGAGGAAATTTTGAGCAGAAAAAAAAAGCTGGTTAGGAAAGTATTAGGCACATGCACACACTTCCCCTCTTTGCAAGTCCTTCACTCAAAATTGCAGCCTCCCTAAACTGCTTCTCAAATTGGGGCTTTCCTGCATGCATCTTTGTGTAATAGGGGGACATTGTTACAGAAGCCTCATATGTGCAAAACAAATGTGATGTCACTGAGCCATAAAGGTAAAGGTATCCCCTGACAATTAAGTCCAGTCGTGTCTGACTCTAGGGTGTGGTGCTCATCCCCATTTCAAAGCCGAAGAGCCAGCGTTGTCCGAAGACGCCTCCGTGGTCATGTGGCCGGCATGACTCTCCTTGCCGCAGCGCGTAGCATGCAGCTGGAACACGGAGCGCTGTTTACCTTCCCGCAAGCGGTACCTATTTATCTACTCGCATTGACATGCTTTGGAACTGCTAAGTTAGCAGGAGCTGGCCAAGCAACGAGCGCTCACCCTGTCACGGGAATCGAACTGCCGACCTTTCGATCGACAGCTTATGGTTCAGCGGTTTAACCATAGCCACTACCAATTGCAATTTCCTAGTGACTCAGATATAGTTAACACCTCGGGCAGACCTTTTACTCCTCAAATGTTTTTCTCACCTTCTGCTACACCATCAAGCAGCACGGTAATCTTCTTGTCCTCTAATAAGCGTTCCTTCAAAAACTTCATGAAAATCCCATTGGCTAATCCAGACTGCTGAATTTCAAAAGCCTCTGCTCCTTGGCACCTTTAAAATGTGAAAGTAATAAATGAACAGAAGAATAAGTTGGGTGGGAAAGGACACTTAGCACAATAGAGCAAATGCGAAAATGCTGCTTTACTGAAGTGAATGTACAGGTACCAAAAATTCAGTTTTTCTAGTGAAGTATACAAATAAAGCATGTTTTTATGAGAATTGTTTCTATTTACTAAAATTTTATACTCAAATTTGAGTATAAAGGTTGGCAATATTAACATTTGCTGATAGACAGAGCCGTCCCTAGGAGAGTGTGGTCGGATGTGGGGCAACTCAACCAGTACGGGGCCCCTCTATTATGGCCATGTATTAGTTATTATAGAGTGGGGCCCAGGGCAGCCACCCCAGTTGCCCTACCCAAGGGACAGCTCTGCTCATAGATACTGTCATTATAAGGTCAGTTTGCTAGAAAGCAAATCTTCACAGAAAAACCTACGCATTGAAAATAATTATCCTTACGTGGCATATCCAAAAACAATGTTAGCTGTAACCTTCAGGGCATCCAAGATCAGAACAGTGTTGTCATATTCATTCCTTCAACAATAAGAAAAGAAAAGAAAATGAAAGAGGAGTTTCAATCCAGAGAAAAGATGAGGAAGATCAATCAGCATTTTTACATCCAAACATTACACTATTATTTCCTAATATTACTATTTACTCTGCTGTTCCCTTATAATAATACATCACTGGATAGTTAAAAATTTTCTTCAGGGTGTTAATGTAAAATGCTTGTGTCGCATTCATGACTCACATTGCACTTCAATGAGAAACAACGAAGGGGGATATTCCATAGTTGTTTTTGTTTTTTTAAAAGGAACCTATTTAGCTGTCATAGTTCAAGATTCTATCCTAAAATCCTATGCCTAAAGCACTGTCAGGGATCCAGGACTCAAATCTGGGACCCAACCTGGTGAGCTACTTGTTATTAAAATCCAAATCTTCAGGTCAGCGAGGAAGGGCAACTTCCAATATTGACTCAGCAGCAATGTTAAGCAAGCAGAATGAGATCCCTGGACTGATCAAACAAGGTAGAAAACACCTTGGTCTTGGTCTGGCTCGATGGTCTCAGATTCACTGCTTGATGCACATGCTCTGAAATTACAGCCTTATCTTGTACCTAGCTCCAAGCTTTTGCCTACCAAGCCCGATTTCATTCTCTATCTCTTTTACCTTATACCAGTGGTTCCCAAACTTTTTAGCACCAGGCCCATCTTTTAAAAATGACACTCTATCAGGACCTACCTAGCTTTATGAGACTTTAAAAAAAGGTGATCTAGAAATAAATAATATTTTATTTATTTACAAGCAATATTTTATTTATTTGCAAAAAACCTCACTCCATTTCTCATAAAGATGCAGCCCAAATGAATAGCCTCAAGGCTTGAGGTTGGGGGCTTAGTTATATGACCCAGCCTTCACCTGCCCCCACTACCTGTCATTGACAGACTTGGAAAAAAAACACCATAAAAAAAGACGCTCAAACATTTATCTCCCTATATTTACACAAGCTTGCAATCTGCAGAAGCTCAGCTCCTTGCAGGGCAATTGAATAGCCTCAGGGATTGAGGCAAATAGTTATCTGACCTGTGTTTTCATTGGAGGCTCTGCACAGCACCTGTGTTTTCATTGGAGGCTCTGCGGGACCCACCAGAAATCAGGTTGTGACCCACCAAGTGGGTCCCAACCCACAGTTTGCGAAATGCTGTGTAAAAACTACCAACAGTCCCAAGTACCAACCAACAAAGGTTGTTCACAGGCCCAGCAAGGGTAGAACAAGCATCTCCGAGACGGCTCCTTTCCTTGAAAGCTCCAAGAAGGAGACTCCACAACTGTCTGGGGCAGTTTGCTTCACTACTTCTATAGTCAATCATTTATTATTTTGTGTTTAACCAACCTCACTGTAACTTAAATGCAACTACATTTTGCGTTTAGAACAGGCAATGGTTTTCCTTTTTTGTTTCTGATGTCCTTTTGCAAATGTGATAACTGTTTGTCAACATCCCCCCCCAGCTTGCCCGCAGTGTTTAAAATGTTATCACTTATTCTAAATATATATTTAGTCCTGGAAAGCCTTAGCAAATAAAATATGACCTTGCGATAGAAGAGTCTGCCAGAGAATTTACACCAATTGCCAAGGGTGCATCCATCCATTTAAGCAACATGGGCACCTCTCCCAAAGTGACCACTCCTTTTTAGACTCCTTGAGCCTTACCCTAAAAAGGCATATTTAAAAAGTGTGTCTGGGATTCAGCATTTGTTATCTTATTAAATCTAAAGGACAGCAATTTGAACTGAGTTCTCAAGTTTTATAACAGTCCATAAAATCCACTTGCTGGGCAATGTATTACAGAGGTTAAGAAAGCAAAACAAACAAACAAACAAACAAACAAACAAACTGACAGACAGACAGCCTCTGAAGTAAGGGGAAGACAAATGTGCACCTTGAAGCTACTTTGCTTTATAGCAAAACCAATTCTTCCTGCTGAAAAATTGTGCAAAACGTACGCAGCTGCTTAGTCCAATGGAAAGAGGAACAATATTTATGAATTACCTCCGTGCGTTCAAGCTTCTTTGATCTATTTTGTAAGAACATATGGAGAATTTTGTTGGATTACACCAAAGGTGCCTCTAATCCAACTTCCTGCTTCCATGAAATTCACAAGCAGAGCTTAAAATATTCCATCCTCCTCTTGTTGCCCTCCAGAAACTAGTATTCATTTGCATACCCACTCTGAACCACTGACAGACCTAAGCGAGTAAGAATGCAATTTCATACCTTTTCCTGCACATATCCAATAAAAATACATTGAGGCCAGTCTCCTTTTCTTGCATCCGTTTGAGAATATTTTGTACACATAGGCAGTTTGCAGCTCGATAGGGATTTGGGGCATCAATAGGCACCATAAAACTATTACCATAGTTTTCATAGCCATGACCAGCATAATACAACAACCCTGGGGAAAACCAAAACAGACAAGGTAAAATAGTAGTTAGCAATGATGTCAAGCAAAATAAGTCCTTCAAGTTAAAAAGCAAACAAGCAGGCAATGCACTTGCTCCATTTTGCGTTGAATATGTTCCTGCAACAAAGTAGATAGCAACACTCAGCTCCTACCATATCTACGTTGATATACCGTATTGGTCTGAGTATAAGACTCACTTTTTTCTCCTAATTTAAGTTTTTAAACTAGGGGTGCGTCTTATAATCAGGCATAAATTTAATGCCAGTGATTTAATTTAATTTTTTTAACAGCACCAAACATTAAGGGTGTGTCTTATAATCAGGTGCGTCTTATACTCGGGACAATACGGTACCTATGTCAACGGACATCACCCATAGGAAATTTTTCAGCTTTGTTCTTAATATTTGAAATGTCCCTTTTTTGGCAGTACCTAGTGAACCACCATCATCATGAGTATCTGTAAAAAGGTCTGTAACAAGCCCCTTTGGGCATTTAAGTGCCCACTTAAATGCAATACATCACTAGCAATTTGGACACTGTCAACATCTTATAGGAACTCCAGAGACTTCAAAAGGCACTGCTAAGATTGTAAGAAAGTGCCACTGGAAACAACAAAGAGCCTGATCCATTTTGGGCCAGAAAGTGCCATTGGGAAGTTTGAGCACAGTGCATGAGCTGTATTCCTAATGTTCTAGCACAGACATAAAATGTAACATAAAAAGGTAAAGGTGACCCCTGACAATTAAGTCCAGTCGTGTCCGACTCTAGGGTGTGGTGCTCATCTCCATTTCAAAGCCGAAGAGCCAGCGTTGTCCGAAGATGCCTCCATGGTCATGTGGCCGGCATGACTCTCCTTGCCGCAGCGCGTAGCATGCAGCTGGAACATGGAGCGCTGATTGCCTTCCCGCAAGCGGTACCTATTTATCTACTCGCATTGACATGCTTTGGAACTGCTAGGTTGGCAGGAGCTGGCCAAGCAACGAGCGCTCACCCCGTCGCGGGAATCGAACTGCCGACCTTTCGATCGACAGCTTCCTGTCCCCAAATATATAATAATAGTATACAGTATAATAATATACAGCAGTGTTTCTCAAACTGTGGGTCGGGACTCACTTGGTGGGTTGCAACCTGATATCTGGTGGGTCCCAGGTGATGGAAAGATCAGATAAGTAATTGCCACAAGCCCTGAAGCTATTCAAAAATCGGATAGCTACTAATTGTCCTGCAAAGAGTTGAGCTCTTGCAGTTTGCAAGACAGCTGCTAATTACCCTGCAAGCAGCTGAGCTCTTTACTTGTAAATACATTTATTTGTTTGTTTATTTATAGATCACATTTTTTTAAGTCACGTAAGGCTAGGTGGGTCCCGATAGAGTGTCATTTTAAAAAGTGGGTCCCGGTGCTAAAATGTTTGACAACCACTGATATACAGTATAATAATATACAGTATACAAATGCCAAGCTCAGGGCAGAAACGGGAGGAGAGACTGCCTCTGCTCTTGCAAGTAAAGAGTTGTGAGGGAGGCAACTCCATGCTTTCTTTGGGCTTCTTCCTTTGGCACCCTTCAGTCTTTAGCACTGCTCTTAACTGCTTTTGGCAAACAAAGGAACTAGCACAGTGTCTGCCTTTTGCCACTGAACAATATTATCTGAAGCAAATGATGGGAACCATTAACAGCTGAAGGCTGTTACACACCAGTCAGCTTTAAAACATGCTCTGCAGTTACATCTTGTAGAAGTAGTATGGGATTTGGTGCTTTGGAATTCTTTTTTAGCCCACCTTTAGTTGATGAGAAGCAAGGATTTCAGACACTTTCAGTTTAAGATGGCAACATTTTATTGACTTTTAGGAACTCTACAGTCACAAATGTAGCTTTGTTAATGCAATTTTAGATGCAAAAAGTGTTTTGTCCAGAACTTGAAAAAATGTCAGTTATAAATATTTTTAAAAATAAGATAAATTCTGCATACTTTGATTCAGTTTGTGATTCAAGCCCCTAGCAACATGCAGCTGCAATTAATCCAAATGTGCCCAACACACTACTGCTAAGAAAAGGGAATGGGAAAGTATGCTGCCGTCAGAAGGTCTGTGGGCACTTTTCCTGCACCAATAAATCTTCCTGTCATTGTGACCCTCAGCTCAGGTCAGGCACATAAAAGGCAAAAGGAATTCTGAAAGATCAGCCAGCACTAAAATGAATCAAGCATCAGGTATCCGATCAATGAAAAAGCTGCTCTATGCAATAATTTCACCTTAACCGGGCTCTTGTTCCAAAGACATATCCAACGGAAACCATGGTTGCCCTCCCCTGCCTTATCCATTCTGAATAGCACCATCAGGTGCTGGTAATGGCCTTTGGGGTCTGGCAGAAGCTGGTGCACCAGGAGCAGCCCCAGATGGGGGAGGGGAGATGGCAAGCTGGGTGGGGTGGTTTTTAGGCCCTAAAAGCGGAGCCTATGATGAGACCAGGAGGACTACCTGCAAAGAGGCAGACTCTGAGGGAGAGGAGATACCAAACACCAACCAGCAGAGGCAGTGTAGGGCGAGGTAGACCCCCTCTCCACCCAAGCTCTGAGGTTCCCAGCTGGACGGGGGGACCCCGACCCAGGCAGTCTGAAGCGGGGGTCGCTCCACAAGAACACAAGGTTTTTTTAATCAATAAATTGCATAGGACAACAGGATAATGAAAAAGGTACATTTTAACCATCAAATAAAAATTCAGGTTGATCTGCTGTCCCGTCACTAGTTCTTACCATACACTCCTTTGTCCAGGAGAAGTAAAAATTCATCTACTGCATTCCGCATCTCAGGTTCAGTGAGATCCAGAAGGGAAACCACCTTGAAGTCCAGCTGTCTCAACAAGTTGGTCAGTTCATAGACATCCACCAATGGAGCCTTGAGCTTCGGATGATGAAAGTAGCTCATGTTGCCCATGAGCAGGGCTACCTTGTCTATTGCTGCAAAGGCAACACACACATTGGCACATTTCTGAGTAGGACAGAATTTCCAGTGTAAAAAAACATATCTCTGCATGATGACCTACATCCAGGTTTCACATGTCCTTATCTGGAAGTGTTAACCTTGTCACGTGTGAAGCAGCCCTTGTGCTCACTGATAATGGATACCAAGTCCATGTCTGTTCCTGGATTCTACACAAGCGTCTTCTTCTTGCCTTCAAAGCCCACCATGGCTTTGATCTCTTGGCTCTCATATCATGTTACGTTCCTCCAGCTTCACCACCCTCAAATGCCTACAAATGTTGGGCTCCTTCAAACAATTCTGCCCCCTTTCCCTTGCTTATCTCTTTCTTTCCCCCTTCATATTATGTCCCTTGTATCTAGAATGACTATTGGGAATAGATAGGTCAGGATCCTACCCTCTTATTCTCTGTAAAGAACAGGAAGCTCTCAATTAATGAAGTCTTAGTTTGCACATGTTTGAGTAACACCAGTTACAAATTAAATATTGGAAGTGCAATTTGAAGCTTGTTTTTGAAATAATGCAGCTGCTAATTAGTTGCTAACAAGCAACCCTGTTAGATGTTGGCAGCTTCAGGGGGAGGGGTCTTCTCTAAAGCCAGAAGATCGAAAAAGAGAAAGAAAATATGTTCACAGAGCTTCTGAGGTAGCTGTGGTTGCACATCTTGAAAAATTCCTTCTGCTTGGTGGCAAGGGCTGGCGCGCGTGCCAGAGCGGGCGCATCCCTGATAAGTGCCAGGGATGACAGCAAAGGGAGACTTCTGAGCAGGTCCGCCACTCGCTCTGAGAGAGGGAGCAATCCCCTGTGGTTGCCTCTTGCAACAGGAAAGGTATGAAGCAGAAGCAGCAAGTGGGTTTTCCCCCTCAAGATAACTGAAAAGAGGCCCTGGGACTAAGCTCTGCCACCTACCGCTTTCTCAGTTTCTTTGCCGGCATCTTTGTTTTCCCTTGTTGTTTTCTCAGCCATCAACATCAGTAGCCACTCCCAGAAGCCTCCCTCCTCACCCCTCCCACTACACTATCTTGGGCAAGCTGAAGTCACCAGTTGTTAGTCTGAGCCAGGGGCGTTTCTACGGTAGGGACGGTACTGTAAGTTGCGCCCCGTCCTAGTCCCCTTTTACAACCCGGAACGAGGAGGCCCCGCCGTCGGAGCCATTCTTGCCCGTTACCTTCACGGGTTACTAGGACGGGGCGCAACTTACAGTACCGCCCCTACCGTAGAAACGCCTCTGGTCTGAGTGTTAAATGCCTTTTCCCTAGGGCCTAACCCATACTAACCCCATTGTTTCCTATGGGAAAAGGAGTGTCAATTAATGCATTTTTGATATACAGTATAAACACAATTTTCCGGGAACGTAACCCCACGTTAATTCAGAGCTGTCTGTACCATGTACAACAATGGTTTTATAACAACAACAACAACGTATCAGATCCTAATTAAATAGGAACCTGGAAGGAGACAGGCGAATCGAGCACATGCTCCTGCAGCATTATTTAACACTGCGATTAAGGGAGAGGTGGCATTACATCTGTATCAACCCTCTGAGTTCATTTAGTTAATTTTCATTAATGAAGATTATAGTGAGATATACAGAGATAATGGAGGAAAGGAGTTTTATACTCAGTTCAGACATCATGCCAAACCATGCTATGTATCATGTTAAACTGATATGTATTACAATGAAAACCATGGCTAGAACTTCCAAATGAACAAGCAAAGTTGTTTATCTGCTTAGCACTCAAGACTCTAGGTGAAATGGCCCACCCACAGGTAAACAGTTATAACTATGAGATAGAATAAAAGCTTTCATGGCCAGCAGTTATCGTCCAAGACTTTAGAATTACGGGTAAAGATGCCATGTAGTTTATTTCAAACAGACCAACGATTTAAAATAACTTCAAAACACTGTGCGAAGATACTGATATAAACGGAGCTCCGGACAGGAAAAAAATACATTAAAAATCGGAGGCTGTGTATGTTACAGATACCGACGTTTAGCTCCGTAGCTTGGAGCTTTTTCTAGGTGCAATCATGAAGATTGAAGATGGTAAGGATTGACTTTGCTCTACCTGTTTGAAATAAACTACATGGCATCTTTACCCGTAATTCTAAAGTCTTGGACAAGTTATAACTATGCTTTGTCAATTTGGATTTCACATGAAAAGATATTTCAGCATGATTTGACATGATGTCTGAGTTGAACCTGAGTGTCTCTTTACTTTTTAAAATATATTTTGTTGATTTTTAAAGCATAATAGAAAATAATATATTCTCATATAACTTATTTACAGGCATTTGAGTCTATCCATTAAACCAAAAAACCACACAAAACAGCAAAAAAGGCCTAATTTTTAAAAACACATCTATAACTTCTTTAACACTGTATATCTAGCAATTCTATTTTGAAAATACAAATAGCGGTGATTTATTTTTTAAAAATCACAAGCACAAGTTTTCAAGCATAATAAGATTTGATGGTTTCTCTGGAACAATCATAAATGGATCTCTTTCTCTTGGACTTATGGTAATTTACTGTTTATACTTGCATCTTTAGAAATAAACAGATCATTTATAGATGAAATACAATCTGTCAAGCTTCATCACAATGAAAGCCATTTTAGAGAGACAGTTACAAACGATTACACAATCTCAAGGTTTCAGTGACCACCTGTTTGAAGAGCTAGTGCAACACAGAGTCATTAATACATGCCTATTTACACTGACAACATAATATCTTAGAGCTGTGCTTATCCCAAGAGAAACAATAAATTAGTAACACAATCAGCAAACTGCCAGGCCTAATATAAATAGAAAACCATGTGAATTCTACTTCAGTCTGAGAAATGTACAGATCAGCCCTGTTACTGAAAAATACCATGCTTTTGTTCTTGCGCTGTTTTAGTAAAATCTTGGATAGGAGTTCCAAATTTTCAGCTCTGCTTTGCCCAGAAAGTATAAGGCCTCACTGTCTCAAACAAAGTTTTATAACAATATCACTATACTAGATGCCAGTACTTTATTTCTCAAATGATCTGACAATACACTATTCAAAACCTGCACACCACAGCAACCTTTACTATCAAGATGACTTTGTGCTATACTACCACCACTGAGAAGTATTGTTCTTTGTAAAGTTCCATGCACATTTAGAACATCATCATCATCATTATTTATTAAGGGACATAACATTTCCACATGCAATTTGATCCAACACCTCACTTTTGTGCTCAGGGTTAGCAAAAGGATGGGGGAAAAATTAATGGGACTATGGATCTGTGCCAAGCTTGTGTGTTGTTGTCTGTTCCCTTCCTCCCTCATTATTGTGTACAGCCCAGGTATTTTACCTCCTCCTAGGTACTCCCCTACATAAACAGATCACATAGTAAAACTGTTCTTGGATTGTACCACTTAGAGGGATGTCACATATTTGAATGCTTCCCATGAAATACAAAAAGCGTAAGCTAGAATGTCAGGGAGGCTAGGCTAGAATCTCTCTTTCTGATGTGCTAGTTTTAATATAGCGCAGCAATGGGGCTTGCTTCTGCATAGACTTGCCTAGGACTGTGCTCAAGGGTTTAGCAAGCTACACCTTCCCACATTCCTTCTCCTAAAGGTCTAGCACTCTGTCCTGGTATGGATCTAGTAAGCCTACTTATAGAACCAACATCCAAGCTGAATGTTCCATTTACTTACAGAGAGAACTGGCCCGGTCCAACTTGTTGAAGGTATTTATTTATTTATTTAAATAATTTATATCCCGCCTTTCTCCCAACAGGGAAACCAAGGCGGCTTACAGAATTAAAACAATATTAGATGATAGATATGATAGCAAAAGACAGAACATTGATGAGGTATTAATTCTGAGTTTGTAACATAAAATCTAGATAACTTCCTTCCATTATATGGATACACTTGCATAAGATAACTAAAGCAGTCCAACAACAAGCATAGTACACTTCCCTCTGCACTGACTTTTCATGCAGCATGGAAATCTTATCATCATGCAAGTGGTTTGCACTTTGCTGTGCTACCAATGTACTGACTTTTTGTCGTTTAGATCTGTGCTTTAATCCCTTATATGAAGGATGTTCTTTGCCAAAGAAAGGTTCTAATAGTAGTGAAACCTTTCCCAGAATGGGTTCAAACACTCTGCACAAATCTCATGCTGGGCAATGAAGCAAGAAATTAACCTTGTCTGAAGGAAACTCAGAGGCATTATTTAATTTAGCCATTAGGAGTTCTATGATTAAAGCAAAGCAATAAAAAACAACACTGATGTATTTAAGCCCGTTTTGAACTTCCGTTATTTTACAAGTTTTTGCTGAAGTGTTCAGAGTGTTATGAAGATACCAACATAATAAGACAACAATGTATTACTCAACGGGGCAACATTACTTTAAGAAGTCAATTAATTGCACCCATAAACTCTTGGAGATAAACTAATCCATAATGTAGAAAACCCATAAACTACTTACGGGAGGTAAACCCATAAACTGATAAGCAAGTCCCCACGCTGAGGTACAGAAGTAGAGAAGGGGGAAAGAGGGCAGGTTGAAGAGTCTGAGAACAGCACAGGGAAAATTGCAGCTGCCTAGATGCACTGCAAGACCATTAAAACACCATGCAGTGACAGCCAATTTTTGTTAAGACACAGTAAATACCAGCTTGGTTCCAATATGCACCAGGATGGAATCAGAGGCATATTTAAAAGAAAGAGCATAATTACATTTATAGGTTTGTTTTCCTTTTTGCTCACAGAATTTAGCTATAGAGTCCACAGTATAGTCAGTCAAACAAACTAGAGCAGGCATTGTGCACCTGTTGAAACAGGGTGCAATCCAAACAAAACTCAGGTGAGCCAAATCCTGTTGATATCAATGGGCCTGAAGCACACATTTTAGTAACGACTTTTTTTGGTCTCAAAAGGACTTGACTGTGCCCAGCTTTTTCTAGATTATATCCATGTTTGAAAGAACCTTAAACTACTCACCAAACTGTCTTTCAGTTGATTGCTCTTTAAAATCTGTTTAAAAAATAATGAAAAAGTCTTAACTTGTGCATCAACATCATTTGCAAACATTAAATAAGTTTTCCAGCTTGAATCCTCCAACTTTTGTTTACATTTTAAATGTCTTCTGACTTTTTCTCATTGACAACTTGGTTTACTGATATTATATATATATATATAAATTTAGGCTTACCAGATCACCGACCGGGACACCCCGTTTTGCCCTTGTATGCATTTGATTTTTATTCTAATTTCTAATACAGTTTAAAACTTAAGTTGCACTCCAAAGAACATGCAATTAACCTCTCACAACCCTCTACACCAGCCAAATCTGCAAGATATAATAATAATAAGTACTTTATTGGCTTTTGAAATTCAGGGGCCCTTCAGAGTACCTTTCAGTACCACCGGGGGGGGGGGGTATTCGAAGAAGGGAAAAAATCCTGTAGATATTTAGGAGCCTTTGGATGCACTCTAAAGTAGCTCTCTGAACTAGCTCTCTGAACTCTGGCCATAGCCTAACTCAGTGGTGCATGTGTGTACAGGAGCTCAGCTGGCACTACTGATACTGGCCCCAGCGCCACCAGTCTCCAAAGTAGCACACACCCTCACTCCTTCCCTACGGCAGTGTGTTCAAGCTGTTGGCCTCAGCCCTTCCCCAGCTTCGTGGGCTTTTCAAAGAGCCCCCCTCCCGTGCAGCCACTCCTCGCTTTCTGACCTTTCGGCTCTGCTGCTCCGCCCTTCTGCGTTGCGGCCTCTGCGTTTCATCTCACACATTCCTACTGTACTCTTTCGCTTACACACACTCTCTCTCTCTCCTCCCCTAGACTTTTTCTCCCTCTCTGTTGTACGGACATACATAACTCAGTTTCATCCACACGCCCAATGTCATGCATGCCCGTGCTCGCACCACGGGCAGCCAGCGAATCCACAATGTACGGTGCACGCACACACACACTCACTCTGCTCGGAGGAACCCACGGATTCATTCCCAGCCTCTTTGCAACATCAGGCTGACTGCATATTTGTTCAATTTCCTGGTAGCGGGAGGGGGGGGCTTAAAGCAATATCGATCCATTTAGGACCAGGGCCTCTCTAATGAGTGAAATATAATAGCTAGCATCGCAACATGTTTTTACTAAACAGCTCTAATATGATCAAGCCCCGCCTGCCCACCCTCTGAACATTTGGCTCTTTCTGAGCCTTCTGAGGCTGCTTCATGTTGCGGCCTTAGCGTATTCTTGAAATTTGGCCCATCTGGGCTCTTGGAGCGGCTGGAACGCCCTGTGCAGCCAATCCAACTCGGCTCCAGATACTTTCACGTCTTGGACAGGAACAGCAGCGTGTGCCACTTCAAAAGGCTCGGTGTGCCACTAAGTGGCACGCGTGTCACAGGTTGGCCACCTCTGGAATAGAACAATATTGTAAAGACGACTCTTATCAGGTCTAAGATTGCCTGCCTATGTAAACCATCTTGAATAAATCTGATGAGAAAGGCGGTATATAAATACTGTACAGAAATACCGTATTGTCCCGAGTATAAGACGCACCTGATTATAAGACGCACCCTTAAAGTTTGGTGCTATTAAAAAAAATTAATTAAATCACTGGCATTAAATTGCAACAGCCTGATTATAAGACGCACCCCTCGTTTAAAAACTTAAATTAGGAGAAAAAAGTGAGTCTTATACTCAGACCAATACGGTAAATAAGCATTGCAGAAGACAGTAGAAAAATTCAAGAAGACCGTAATAGAACGGAATACTAGGCTGAAACTAACAAAATGAAGTTCAACAGAGACAAATGGACTTGGGCAAAAACAAACAACCAAAGGTACAGGTATAGAATGGGCGATACCTGGCTTGACAACATAACATGTGAAAGAGAAGTTGGCAGTGGTGTATCTAGGGAAAATGGTGCCCATGGCAAGCACTGAAATTCCATCCCTGTCCAAACATCTGACACCCATCTTTAAGATAACTTTACCATAATATCAGCTCAAAAATACAAGTCAAGCTCATTAATCTTTTAATTAACATGAAAATTATAACTGCACCTTCCTTGCTTTCACTGATGTAAATTGGTCTATGATTTGATCAAAGTCAGTTTTTTCAGTTTCCTCTCTTTCGACACTCAGCAAAGCACGATCACAAAGTCTGCCTCGACCCATGGAGTCTCTCAAATACAAAAGTATTAGCTTTAACTTGCTGAATGATCTCTCACAGCTGGCAATGGAAACTGTGATGATTCGCGTTATCTGAATAGCAATGCGAAGATTGGAGAAGGTGCTCCATACTGAACAATAATTCAAGGAGCTCTTCAGGTTTTGATATTTTGGCCCGCCTTGGTAGCAACACTCTGCAATCCAAAATTTCTTCATATAGCTGCTGTCCATCAACATCAGAACTGCAGAATTCACCCAAACATTCACACTTCTTCTTTAGGTTGTTTCTGTTGGCACCGTAACGCAGTGCCTCGATATCGAGAAGGAACCCAAACTTGGTGTCAGTGTTGTGCAAACGAGCATACCTTTGGCCTATTTCTCTGTGAAGATGGTCGAGTGTTCCCTTTATGTCCCTTTCCATTTATTCCTTAGCTATTAACCCAGCGTCTCTCATCAGTCATTCATTTCTTTCGCCTCTGACGCCTTTCAAATTCAATATTCCATTCTTCCATTCAAGTGACTCACTGACCAACACTTCTCTTTCATCATCAAAATGATCTCATAGGGCTTTCAAATCCAGGGCAGCATCGTGGAAGTTCATGCTAGGATCCTACAGCCTCTTTTAAATATGGTCAATGCGAATGAGCATTGTAGATACTCGTGTATAAGTCTAGAAATTTTAGTCTTAAAATTAACTCTGAAACCTGGGTCGATTTATCCATGGGTCAATGGATTCAAGCTCCAGGCTCTCTTCCAGCTCTAATGTTCTACAATTCTAAGGTTGCTTCAGATCTCTCTGCACCGGCCCCGCCTGCCTCTGAGCGGGAGCGTGTGAGTTGAGCACCAGCCGGTGAGGCGCAAGGCCAGCTGGGGCACTCTCCAGTCGACATGGCTGCCAAGATGCCACTGCAACCCCTGATGCCAGGCGGTGACTGGTTGCAACACTTCTCTGTACTTACCATTACTCCAGTTCAATCTCATTATCGGCTTATTCACAGGTCATAGCAAATTCCGTGATTTTTTTGTTCAAAATTTGCCCTTGACTTATCTACAAGATTGACTAATAGACAAGTATCTATGGGTACTTAGCAAAGCAAAATCTTAGCAAAGTCAGAAAATCATAACTCAACATGCAGTTGTACAGCTTCCTTGCATGGGCATCTCTTCTTGTTTCACTGGTCTCGTTTTCATTGCCTATCATGTCCTGAAGACATGTCCATAGTCTACCATCTCCTCAAGGTACTTGCTGATGGGCTTCACTGCTTCTGTCCTTGCACTCCACCTGGTTTTGGACTCAGACTTAACAACCACAGGCACGGCGTTTTAAAGTTTTCCCCAGCACTGTGTTGAACAAGAGAAGAACACATAGAGAGCTTCAATGCTTCCCCAAAAAATGTAACCATCACTGGATCCTGTTTGGCTGCATGTACACCCACCAAGTTGAGTGATTGTTGCAATTCACAAACAGTGCCAGGTTGTTTTTCTCACTTATTCTTTGATGAACACCACTTATGTGTCCAGCCATCACAGCAGCATTGTCACAGCACTGTGATCGACAATCTTGTAGCTCCATTTCGTCCTTCTCTAGCTGTTTCAAGATGTCTTGAACCAAGCTCTCAGCAGCCTTCTGTCTTATCTGAATAAAACCAAGGAAGGACTCTCTAACATGGACTGTTTTCCTCTCAAAATCAACTTCCGCGTACCTTCGGACATCTGCTCACTGTATGCCTGATCAGGAGTCAAGTCGAACATGAGACCATAGTACTTGGCTTTACAAATGCTTATCAGTAACCTCTGGCGAACAGTGAATTCCACCATGAGGATGAATTCGTTCTGGATATTATTATTATTATATTATACGGTATTTATATACCGCCTTTCTGGTCATTGGATTTCTCCTCCGACTTTATTGAAGGCGGTGTACATGGGCAGGCTGTTCTAAACCCCAAAGGGTTTTTACAATATAATAACGTTCTAATCTTTCATAGAACCCTTCATTCGAGATGTTACTTTCACAGTCCAGCTCTCTCTCTCTCTGGCATTCGCCTCAGCACGCTTCAGCTTCAGCTGCTCCACTCCCCCACAGGGCTCTGCAGCTTTTCAGCTGGGCATGCCAGCAGCTCTCCGACAGACTTCCGGCCGTCTTGAACTGCTGTCCTGCAGATCTTCAGGCATTTGATCTGTCCTGCAGATCTTCAGGCACACTCTAACCAACTGAACCAGATGTCCTGCCCGGTAGATACAAGACGTGGATTCAGGATGATTTTCCACATGAGAGAGGTGTTCTTTCATGACAGGGTGAAAGATGGCCAGTAGCTTCAGAAAGCGAAGGAAATTTCCTACATTGACATCGTCTAACGGAAGTGACTCCCTGTGTTCTCGCAAAGCCAGGTTCTGAGTCACAATGAATTTTATGCAGTGAAGGATTCTTGTCAAGATATCACACCACTTCTGCTTTTCTTTCTCAATTTGCGACTGAAGTGCCGCTTTAATAACTTCTCTGTTTCCAGCTAAATTTCTTTTCACTGTGTGAAGCACTCCTGGTGATTCTTGGCATTTTCATGAACACAAATCCTTTCAGGTGCTTTCCACTGGTTAAATCCACTTTCCTGCTTCAATGTGGATTGATGGTCTGACTGGGAATAGAGAAGACAACAGATACAAAATGCAGACTTCTTAAAAAGGGAATAAACCAGCCATGAGCTAGTCACTTCCTCACTATGACCATTTCCCAATTTCCTCTTGAACCATGTTTTGTTCATTGAGCGGTTATTTGTTGGTAGGAAAGGCCCCTCACTGTTCTGGAAATACTTCGAACCCAGCTTTATTATTTCTGTTCTCAACTATGCAGACTTTTCAACTATGAGACTTTTCAAGTCTCATGATTTCTAGAACTCTTTCAAAATTACTAGAACTCTTTCAAAATTACTAAAAAGCTGAGGTAATGTTTTGCCCATATACAGTTAATTCCATCCAGACTCTGATTATATGCATCCTGCTAGCCTTCCAAAGAGCTCAGAGAAGCCTA
Organism: Plestiodon gilberti rubricaudatus; assembly: GCA_026170595.1. Classification (NCBI taxonomy): domain Eukaryota; kingdom Metazoa; phylum Chordata; class Lepidosauria; order Squamata; family Scincidae; genus Plestiodon; species Plestiodon gilberti. The sequence continues at coordinate 15,262,777 of JANXHW010000002.1, read as the reverse complement.
GCTTATACACAGTACATTGGATTACGCATATGTCATTCACATCAGTGCTCCGGTCATGAAACTGTTCTAACAATGTCAGTCATTAGCGATTAAAGATGCAAAAGAGCAACATTTCTCCAGCTCATGTTACAATTCCATTGTTACCCACCTACTACTGCTGTAATAAGCAAAGATGCAAAATATGCCTCCTCTTCAAAATGAGTGAAGATTTGTTATATGAAAGACTCTTTTACTCCTACTGCACACTGCTTGTCAAGTCACAGATAAACATTCTATGCCATGTAAGTGTAAGTGTGCAATGCCTATTACTTTCACTGCTATGCACGCAATGCCATATATATATATAATATGACGGGGTATTTTGGAACCTACAGTAGCACTTGGCAAAAAGCAAGCATGCACTTCTCGAGCCAAAGGAGGATTGACATGACCTTTAGATAATACTTTTTGGGGAACAAAATGTTTGGCACAATTCTTAATGGAGTCATCATTTGACACCACAAATTTCCCAAACAGAAAACACCTGATGTTTTTCATCATGGAACTATCCTTGTGCCTATTTTACATTTGGTTATGTTATAATTCCATACTAGTTCCAGAATTATCAACAGAGATTCTGTTTCATACCATCTTTCCCAACATTTACTGGTATCCAATAAAAAGAGTTCAAATGCAAAACAGTATAAATGCTTTCAGGTAAAACTTTGGGCAGGCACTGGATAGACTAAAAATTGAGAAACACATCCAAATCTGATTGTTTGGCCCTCAGTAGTGCTATTTTTCATGATTGAATAATATGTGAAATGGTTAAAGGACAGCCTTGACAGTGAACAAGAGAGACAATTCCTTCTAAATAGTTGGTGTATTTAAAGACTGGGAAAGAGCATGCTTGAAAATAGAAGAATGACAACAAATCATTGCTTTATCAGCAGAGAGCCTGAACAGTTTGCACTGTATCTTACCTATTATGCATCATTAACATTATACACTTACCAGGCCTTCCGAGACCACTTAAGTCCTCTAAAAGTGAACACAGAAAACAAACAATGTATTATGAGAAACATACATAAAGGTGTTTGTGAGAAGAATTTTGCTATATCTAACAAAGTTAGATGGCAGGAAGACAATGTTTCACAAATGTTAGGATGTCTTAAATATGGAAGAAAACAGCTCTGGATTTGGGGCAAGGAAAATGACTTCTTTAGTTTACATCTTCCATTAATGACACAAAAGAAGAAATGAGAAGCACATGCAGAACTATGACGTTACATTACATCAGCTCGCTATACAACACAATAGATCCCATAACCTCAGCATGCAGGATTCACTAAAAAGCAGTGCAACAGCCAAGGCTGACTTTACCTTCTGTGCATTCTACTGCAATAGATTTTCCACCTTGAGTTTCAAGAAAAAAAGAATGCTGGAATGAACGTCTGGAATTCATTTATGACAGGTACTGAATACAAAATGGGAGATAAGACTACTACTAAAATTTTATAAACACAGATTAAAAAGGTCAGAACGTAAGGAGTACTGCTTAATTATTATGCAGTGACACAGTTTTTTAAAAATTGTATTGATTTAAATGTTGGGTAGATAACCTGATCTGTCACTCCATTACTAATCAGTCCACAGCTCAATGTGCAGCTAAAAGAAGTACAGTATTGTCATACTGAGTGAAGACATATTCCACAAGGATCCATCTAGGAGTCTGATGTTATTTAGTACTCTCACAAGTGTGTTTGAAATCCCAAATTTGGCAACCAAAACCACCAAACTGAATAGCCATTTATGCAATAATTTTACATCAGAAATGCACAAATGATTCGTGAGAAAAGTGTTTACACTCAACGTATGTTGAGAATAAATATCCAGATTCAAGACATCTTTATCACAGCGCAATCCTGTGCAAGTTTGTGTGGCCAACCTAAAGGGCCAGCAGCTGCATCCTGTGCAGATTGTGGCCCATGCCGGCGCTGTCCGGGTTCACCTCGGGGGAAGGTGACATTCGTCCCCTTTCCCCAGTGTAAGTGGCGCGGTCTGCAATGGGCCTCCTCGAATGCGCACCAGCTCTTTAGCTGGTGTGTGTCCGGAAAGGCTGGCCCAGGCTACAACAGGGCTTGGGATATCAGCGCAACTCAGCGCCGATATCACCGCCCCCTCCCAGGCCAGGACAGCCAATGGCCCCCCTTCCTCGCCGCCACGCATGCCCTCCCTGCCCCTGCGCAGGACTTACCTGCGTTGGCTGGCACAGGTCCGGGACGCTGGTGATGTGAGTGGTTTTTTTTTTTTTTAGAAGTGGGTTTTCTCTGTGCCAGGTGCAAGGGAGTGGCGACTGGACACAGGTATCTTGTTGTCTCGTGTGCTCCCTGAGGCATCTGGTGGGGCCACTGTGTGACACAGGAAGCTGGACTAGATGGGCTTTTGGCCTGATCCAGCAGGGCTCTTCTTATGTTCTTATGCCAGCCTCTGCGCCGGCGCCACTTACACCTGAGGTGTCTCAAATGTGCCTTATGGCACTTTTGCAATGCCTTAGGCTGGCAGAGTGCTCACTCCGCCGGCCTATAGTTACGGTGGATTGGGCTGCCCAAATTCATTTTTCATTTCATTTTTCTAAGACTTATGGTCATTTCATACATTATACAAAAGCAAACTCAGGTTTGCCATCAAGTGTAATTTCACTAGGGAGCAGCAGCTAACTGCAGTTCTCTGACAAGCATACCTATATGAAACATGTTTGCAGTATCAACATTTTAGGTGTATGTTTCAAATATCTTAGGCATATTCTAACCAAAGTTATGCACTTTCAAGTCCCATTGCTTTTAATTGGAGACAGATAAGCACTTTTACATCTTTTCCATTAATATCAATGGGACATGAAAATGCTAAACTTTGGCTGGATCATGCTCCCGAACTATACACCTAAAATTCTATAACGTTTGTTCAGTTAAATCTGCTCTCAACTGATGGCGTTATTTGTTTTTTAATCTTCTAGGGGCTACAATACAGAATTTCTAACCTTGTGTTGTTGTTCTTCACAACTCTGTATGGAATTATATAATTGGTCCCTTCCCAAGGTCACGTGCCCCACCACAGAGGCGTCGCTCCGGTAGGGGCGGTACCGTAAGTTTCGCCCTGTCCTAGTCCCGTTTACCAAGCCAGCAGGAGGCGGCCCCGCCCCCTCACTGTCGGAGCCATTCCCGTGCGGAGAAAGCAACGGGCAGGGAGCCTCTTGCCTGCTGCTTTCTCCGCACAGGAATGGCTCCGACAGTGAGGGGGCGGGGCCGCCTCCTGCCGGCTTGGTAAACAGGACTAGGACGGGGCGAAACTTATAGTACCGCCCCTACTGAAGCAACGCCTCTGCCCCACCACCCCCGTCCAAAGGCAGAATGAGCCATCTATTGGTGCCCAAAGGATAACCCTGAGCAACTGAGACTGCAACATACCACAGACAGAAGGAAATATACAGAGCAAACAACTGCAGATGGTACAAGCAAGGCAGCCAAGACACATGCTAAGTACACATGCTAAGACACATGCTAAGGGGAAGGCAAAGTACAGTGGGCCTGTTGTATCCATAGGGGTTCTGTTCCGGGACTCCGCACAGATAGTAAATCTGCAGATGCTCAAGTCAGCTTATAAATTTGCATAAACCTGCGTAAAGACTTGCAGAGAGAGCTGTGAAATGGCGGGAGGCTATGTGGATTTTTTTTATTTTTTGGGGAATTGCAGTTGGTCAAATCCATGGTTGCGGAGCCCACAGATATGGCGGACCCACTACAGCCCAACCATTAATATAATTCCAGTCCATCCTTTTTGCAAAACCTACAATGGGCAAGTTTTGTTGTTGTTGTTGTTCAGTCGTTAAGTCGTGTCCGACCATTCGTGATCCCATGAACCATATCCCGCCAGGCCTTCCTGTCCTCCACTATCTTCCTGAGTTCGCTCATTTTCATGTTTGTTACATCGGTGATGCTGTCTAACCATCTCATCCTTGGCCTTCCCCTTCTCCTTTTGCCTTCAATCTTTCCCAGCATCAGAGTCTTCTCCAGAGAGTCCTCTCTTCGCATTAGGTGGCCAAAATATTTGAGTTTCAGCCTTAGTACCTGTCCTTCCAGGGAACAGTCAGGCTTGATTTCATTTAGAATTGACTGATTTGATCTCCTAGCAGTCCAAGGGACTCTCAGGAGTCTGAGAGGGCAAGTTACAATTATGCAATTCAAATCCGCTTCAATTTGCTCTGCATCAAAACTGAAGTTGTTCTTAATATTGCTCATAACAATTTATGAATGATGTCCCATATAGTGTGTGCACACATTATATAGCAACAAAATACATTGCACTACAGGTATACATTTTCTTCATGGTTAATGGTAAATAAAATAGTTTGCCATTTTTATTTTCAATTTAGCAAGCTACAAATTAGTTTTTAAATATATCCCTAATTGATTACTCTTGCGTCAAACATTACAAGGGGACAGCAGGATCATCAATACACATACGCACCCTTTTCACATATGGGAACCAGTCCTAAGAACTTGTTAGCTTTCATTATACAGCAGCATGCTTAAAAACTTGATAACTGGTGCAGAGATCCTATCTGCTGATCTCAAGAGTGGTTTCTCATATGCACTGGATGTTGACGGCAAGTCTAACTGTTCCAGAAATGAGTAAGCAACAGAGGAACACAGAGGTCAAGTAATTCAGACAAGGTCACAAACTGTGTTATGCAAGTGGAAAAGGTCTATGTCACGGATCTTTATAATCTTTATAATTATAATTACAAGAGTGGCGGATGTACTTGTCTCTAGCATCAAGAGGGAGAAACTAAAAGGACTCAGATAACTTTTCTGGTTAAGCTTTCTGCACAGAAAGCAACACAGCATATCCCATAAAAAGTGTTATATGAAACATATCTGATCCAGCTTCTCATTATTCTTGGTTTTGATATGCCAGATTTTGTTTATTATACTCATTAAGCCTCCTTACCTATTACGACAGTCACCTTCTTGCTTTCTTGCTTGTCTTGGTCATTGTACACAAGGCACCAATATGTGCCTTGATGTTCAGCGTCAACAGAGGATATCTAGAAAGTCATCAGAATATGTTATAGTATTAGTAGGATATACTTAAAGCACAATCTCAATAATTTCATTAGTGCAAAGGCATAAACCTGAATAACCTCAACTCAGCTAAGAGCTTTAGAAGATGGAATTTAAAATCCTAAATCAGCCTGAAATCTAAGGCCTCATTTTCACTAAGGTGATAATTTTGAATCTTGGCTGTATCGCTTCAGGCCGATGTGTGTATGTCACACGACTGCATGGTCTTCCATACCAAACAACAACAAAAATTATCCACATAGAAAACTAGATGTCAGGAGGACGGATTCTAGCCTAACCTACTTCCTGATATACTACATTTTTTTATGTGCAATTAATTGTTTTGTATTGAGGGGCGTGCAACTATGTGAACCTACCACCAGCAATAGAAAGAACAGCCCAGACAACTTCACTGTCTCAGTGTGAACAAAGTCAAGATCTCAAGTAGAATAAGATTGCACAGATGACAAAGATGGAAATAAAGCTTCTCAGCCAAAATATGCTTATCACACAAATAGAAAACACTTACTGGGGTAGTGAGAGAAGATGACTCATTTTAAAATGCAGACACAAGGCAGTATTCTCTTTATCTTTCACACACAAAGAGGAATCCCCATACTCGCATGTGCACACACACAAAGAAGTCCTATGCCAAATGTTATAAATAAGTGTAGAAGAGTGAGGTGGTAAGTTCCACCCATGTCAATGCGCTCCCAAAGCCCTGACCCCCACACAGAGCAGACAAACTCTGCATGTGTGTGTGTGTGGGGGGGGTCAAGAGCAATGCTTCAGGTGTGCATAAGAACAGCAGAGGTGCTGTTAGGGTCCCCCCACCATATGATGAATCTGTAACATCTGCACAGAGTTAGAGGTATATGAACATCCCCATACAAACTTAAGAGATTATTATGCCCCTTCACTAGCTAATGGAATTTATTAGGGTCCCCCTAGGCTTAGGGGGAGAAAGGTGGGATAGAAATTCTATTAATTATTATTATTTTTATTATTTTTATTATTTAATAACAACAACAATAATAATAACAATAATAATAGAATTTGTCCTAACTTTTTCAAGCTGACTTCAGTTTATTTATTTATTTAAAGAATTTATACCCCGCCTTTCTCCCGACAGGGCAACCAAGGCGGCTTACAATTAAAACATGATTAGGGTGAAATCCTGACTAAAGATGCAGCCAGCGGCCCAGGGCCGCCAGCTGGATCCTATCCCCGCTCTGGACCATGCTGCTGTAGCCCGGAGGTCTACTCGGGGAAGAGGACGTTTGTCCCCTTCCCCGGGTGTAAACGGAGGCAGGCCCAATCGTCATCCTCGAATTGCCACCAGCTAAATAGCTGGCGGAAGTAGGAGGAGGCCGTGTAACGGCCGAGCCAGCCTGGCGGGGACGAGGATATGGCAGATGCCATCCCCGCCACCCTCCTGGGCCTGCTCGGCCAATGGCCCCCCTCCCTCATCACCTGAACTGCCCGTGCGGCCGCTGGCGGGAGCCTTATCTGCCTCCGGAGGCAGAGTGAGGGAGACCGGCCTTGTATCATCCTCCCTTATTCCAAAGTAGGCGCAAACGTGCCTTATGGCACGTTTGCAACGGCTTCCAGCACCGGAGCACTCACTCCAGCACCGGAAATTTAGACAGGAGTTTGCTGTAAAACAGTGCAATGTACAATAAAAAGAGAAAAGCAAGGCAATTAAACATTTAAAACAAACAAAAACGACCAGTGGGTCGCCTTAAAAATACATTAAATTAAATGTATTGCTGCTGCTGCTCTTGTTTCTTGAATTCATCATTTAAAATCCCTCACCTGGCTGACACAATTCACAGAGACAGATCAAAACCCAACTTGATTGATTTGGTATACAGGCCTGAGATTCTAGAGCCCGGTTACCAGAAGATGCTGACAAGATTGTAAGTTTTTCTCTTAACCCAATGAGGCTACAGGCCTGTTCGTATTAGGTGTGTGGGTGTGGGGGGATGGGACAGTTTTAAACCTGAGATTCTCAGGATTCCAAAATGCCACAGATTTTAAAGTTTAAAAAGGCAGCTTTTGCCATATTGAAAATTATCATAGCTCTACAAATTCTGAATCCCCTTTCCTGGAAATGTTCTGTCATAAGAACATCCTTGCATCCATTGTAGGACTGCAAAAAGGAAAAGCTGCTCAGCCAAAATAATTTGAATACAACAATGTTTTCAAAAATATGAGATCAGTGACCAAGAATAAAGCTATTGCAAACATTCCACAAACCCAACACAACCCTAGGCCATTGCACTAGAAGAGTAGTATCTAGTTTTTCATTTAGTTTGCAGTAATTATAAACAATTAAAACTGCCATGTACCATCACCACCAGCCCTTTAATACATTTGGAAATAGGATACAAACAATTAAACACACTTCAGAGTTCAGTTCTCCAAAAATGCTGACCCTCAGGCTTTGCATTTAAATTTGATTGCATTCAGCTCTCATAGTCTATCATCAGTATCGCTAAAGAAAAAGGGGGGGGGGAAGTCTCACCAGATAAACTTTTTTATCCCCATTAGTAAGTAGAGATCCATTTCTGTACCACTGGTACCGAGGCATAGGGGTTCCTATAGCTTCACACTGTAGAAGCAACTTTTCCCCTGCCATCAGGTTTTGGGATTGTGGCTGGATGCAAATATGTATCTTGTTTTCAGGCACATCAAGACAGTTTCCTAAAAATTAAAGAAAATAACTTTGAGAGATATTTTAGCTGCTGAAGATGAAACTAAACATTTGGTGTCAAACTAGGCTGCCTCTTCTCTGCAGCACAACCATGGGGAAGTGGAGAGGAGAAGTGGTTCGCAGGGGAATACTTCCCCTGCTGACATCCTTTCCTCAGTCACTTTCCCCATTGCCTAGCCTCCCAAACATGTATTTGTCATGTCAAGTGCAGAAAAGTGGTTTTCAAGCAGGAGGTTTGAGCAAAGAGCCGAAGACTTCCTGGGTCATACCACTTTGCAGGCAAAAAGAGCAGACTGGACTCCCACGCCTGTGTATCTCGTTCCAACCCCAAAGGTAAGCCCATTTTAAAGAGTTTTAAGACATTGCACCACACTGCATGTTTATGATATTTGTAACATTTGTAACCTACACTCTTCCCAATGAGCTGTGGGAGGTTCTCATTGGGGTATTGCTACAGGCAGTCCAAAAAGGTGTTTTCAAAAAGCAGATTTTGGTGTTTTCCAAAATAAAATTGCTGATAGTGGTGTTATGTGTTTTTATTTCATTATTACCGAAAACACTGCCCTTAGTTATTGCATTTTGCTTCCTGTTAAAACGTAAAGATTTACAAAGATAACCTACATAATACATAGGCAAATACCAATGCCAGTAAGAGAACAGTATCAGCCTTGCTTTTTCCTACATTGGTTGTGTGAGGAGCTGGGGGCCACAACAGCTCGGATGTTGCAGTAGTCTAACCGTGATGTCACCAGGGCATGGACCACTGTGGCCAGGTCAGAACGGCACTGGTATGGTTGCAGATGGCACACCAGGCAAAGCTGAGCAAAGCCCCCTCCCCAGGCAACAGCCGCCATTTGCCGATACAAGAGCAGCTGCTCATCCAAGAGGACACCCAAACTGTAAACCTGCGCCTGCAGAGGTAGTGCAACCCCATTCAGAGCAGGCTGATGATCCAGCATCTGCATCGAAGCTTTCTGAACCAAGAAGACCTCTGTTTTGTCCAGATTTAGTTTTAATTTGTCATCCAACTCCCAACTGCCTCCAGGCAGTGCTCCAGGACTTCAACTGCCACCCTCGAAGATGGAGGAAAAGAGAGATAGAGCTGGGTGTAATCCACATATTGGTGACAGTCAACTCCAGATCCCTGGATGACCTTTCACAGCAATTTCATGTAGATATTAAACAGCATGGGGGATCAGAGCCCTGTGGCACCCCCACAGGCCACAAACCAGGGTACCAAACAGGTATCCCCCAGCACCACCATCTGGAGAACTGCAATGTCAGGGGAAAGCGAGGCTGACTCCTCCTTCATGACATGCAGCTTTTCAGTGTGCAGGAGATTTATCCAAAGATCTGCATGACCCTGCACTTGCAGGATGAAGAGGTACACTCCAAGAAACGCTTGACCAATTGACCTAATGATTACCTTTTTAAAAAAGGGGGGTGTACGTGTGCTCTGCTGTTTATAGTCTTGTCTGAGATATGGAGGCTCACAGAACAGAGAATACATACATTTCATGAAAGCAGGGACCACAGAGAAGACAATCAGTGGCTTCTCTGCCGTCAGTGGCTCTAGGATGTGAACCATTCTTTACAATCACGACAGTCAAATCATGACAAGAGAAAAAGACGAGCCCTAAACCATCAGTTGCAGCATTATTGTCACAGCAAGTTGTATTTAAGTTTATTAAGAAAGTAATTGCTCTTAACTCTTTCCTGACCCCAAGATCCACATACCAATCACTCCTCATCTTGCAAAGATTTTTTTTAAACTCACCATGGTAAGCTCCTTGGAGATCACAAACATCCAGTTGTGCCCAACGACTAAAAACATAGGAAGAATCACTGTTCACTCGACATATGTAAAACCCTGCATCTTCTGCATGCACTTGGTTGAACACCAGCTCTGGAGAATTCCCATGTGGAACCTGATCAAAAAAGGAACAATCATGGAATATAAGGATATTCGTTTTCCATGCAACTAAAGCCTGATAAAAACAGCACCTTAAAACAGTTCAAAATAAATATAATTTATTGCTGGACGCACCTGAAAATCGCCATTTTTTGACGATCTGAAGATCAGGGAGGCCTGCAGAGGGTCATGCAGGCCTCCCCAAGGTCCCCCCCAAGCCCCAGTAGGTACAAAAACGGCGGTTTCGGGGGGCATTTTCGGGATCCACAGGATCACTGTGGGGGATCACTGCCTCCGCAAAAACGCCTCGCGGGGAGAACTTTGAGAAACGCTGACTTATCTGATCTTTCTATCACCCATGCTTTCATTGGAGGCTCTGCAGGACCAACCAGAAATTAGGTTGTGACCCACAAAGTGGGTACCGACCCACAGTTTGAGAAACACTGTTAGGGCAGAAGGGGTTTGTCAGGCCCAGGGTGAGGATTCCGGATACCACAGATGCCACTGCTGCTGAATTCTGCTCCCCTTCCGCCCTGTCCTGGTGTGATCCACCTCCATGGCCATCACAACCACACAAATGGTTGGTCTGCGCAGTGCTGCTACCAGCACGCAGCCTCCTGGCCTTTGCACTGGCAGCCACACTCTATACTGTCAGAGAGGTGGCCGCAACGGTGGACCATTCTGAAAGGATTGGGACTTTCATGTTTTTCTTTGTATCAATAACAGTAAATTATTCCCTAGGCTTTATAATAACAACGTTTAATAAAGCAAATCATTCAAACAGGGAAAACAGGCAGCTGTGTATTATTTCCCTTGTAAAGACTCCATGAAGCTAATTTTTAACTTCAGGAATAGTCTGATTTTATAGAGATTTCCTACACACTTTTCAGAAACTAGATAGAATGGTAATTCAGCATTTCACTTAAGATCAACACAGATATAAACTCATCTTTAAAACTGCCTTGAACAACTGCTATGAACATGAAGGTCTGTAAAAGGGCAATCTTGTTACAGCACAATACCCTGTGGATAAAAGGAAAGAAGGAAGCACTCAGCACTCCAAACAGAATCATGGAAAGTTCGAGCTAATCGCAATCAGAATTTTTGGCCATGCTGAATGCAATGCAATCGCTTTATTGAAGACCACATTACAATTTATGGAATTGCCACAGTGACTGGATGTCTGTGCCTTGAAACTGCTCTTTGGTGGACTTACAGCGCAATCCGACTTAACTTTTGTGCCAGTTTAACCAGTGGCGCAGTGAGAATGGGAGGCCCCAGAATGGAAAAGGGATTCAAATCCCCTCCAAAAGAGGAATTCGAAGGGGATTTGAATCCCTTTTTCGTTCTGGGGCCTCCCGTTCTCGCTGCGCTGCTGGTTAAACCGGCACAAAAGTTAAGGGCTTGGGGTGTCAAGTTCAGTATTTAATGGGAAGATATTCTTCCCGTGTTGGACTCTGAACAGTTCTTAGCAAATTAGAAAGTTTAGAGATCCTTACAGTAATGTTTCTAAAGATAGGCATAGGTTGCCAAGGCAATGCAGGTAAAGCTATTATTAAATGTATGGTACAAATTACTGTATGTGTTTAAAGAGACAAAGTACCTTTTCAGAATGGGCAATTCTGAGTATTACTCAAAAAACAAACATACAAAAAAGAAAAAATAATACAGTGTACTCATCACTCACAACATCTAGATCTAATGGGCTTAAGCTGCAGGAGGGGAAATTTTGGTTGGATATCAAGAAGAAACTCTCAACAGTAAGAGCAGTTTGACAGTGGAACCAATTACTGAGGGAAGAGGTGAGTTCTTCCTTGCTGGAGCTCTTCAAGCAGAGGCTTGACAGGCACCTTCTGGAGATGCTCTAGAGAGGGTTTTCCTGCTTTTAGCTTGGACTAGATGACCTTGAAAGCCCCTTCCAACTTTATAATTCTGTGAATGTATTTGTACAGATTCATCTTGATCAAAACAAAGGCTAGACATTAAAATTAGAGGTACTTGGCCACTGCCATCAATAAGGGGGTTCCGGTTTTTAAACCCAAAATGGCTTGGTACGAGAATACTTCCACATGATCCTGCCTGCCCTCTAAGATCACTGGGGAGGCTCTCTTGTGCATTCCACCTTCATCTGACATACCTTGAGCAGCAATGCCTGAGGAGTCTTTCTTTGCAGCAGCACCAAGATTGTGGAGTTCCTTGCCGTAGGAGACCCTTCTAGGCCCCTCTCCATTAGCTTTTTAAAGACCTTTTTGTTTAGTCAGGCATTTGATCTGATTAGCCTATTATTTTGTCTGGTGCAGCATAGAGACTGAGCTGCAAATCAGAACTTCCCTGGCTCAAATCTCACCTCCACCCTAAAATTACTAAGCGGCCCTAGGGGCAAGTAACTCCCTCTCAACCTCAGCTGCAACAGGGAGATAAAAACACTTACTGGAGAGGGTTGCGGTAAGGACTACATCAATACACGTGAAGCGCTTTGCACACTCAGGCCTGATTCACACTACAGTTTTCCCGGCGCGGATGCCCCTGCCCCTGCCTCTGCCCCTGCACATGTGCTTGTCTATGCGGTTGGAGCTGGGGAGTGTCTTGCCGCCTGTTTCCCTCCTTCTGTCCCGCCTTCTTAAGAAAGCGCAGCTGTGATTTGGTGAACAGAAGTGCGCTCCGATTGGCCAGAAAGCTTGCAGCCTCGCTGACCCTGCTTCTCCTCCCGCCACTCTCCTCCGATTGGTGGGCTGCCGTAGCTCCGCGAACATCCCCCAGCTCCACAAGCACAACCGCCTCAAAAGTTGAGGGGAAACCAACTTTCCTGCCTCTGCGTTGCTGCTCCGCAAGCATCAAAACAGCTCCGCACTATGCTCTGCAGATCCGCAACGAGCCTGGAAAACTGTAGTGTGAATCAGGCCTCAACTCAGTCTGAAAGGTACCATTTTTCTTCAAGCTTTATTTATCAACACCCTCAGTGTTCCCAGAACTTTCCAGTTGTATTTATTTACCTCTTTTTCCTTTTTAAACCACTGATAATGTAGAAGTGGATAACCAGCTGCCCAGCAGCTCAGCTTCACCATCTGGCCAGAAAACACAACCTGAGATTCTGGTTCTACAATTACTTTTATACCTGCAAAAGAACAAAAAAGAGAAGAGAAGCCATTGTACAAGCCACATATTTTGCAGAGTGATGAATTATCTTACAGTTGATGTTCCTTTATTAAGATAGCATGGCAACCACAATGAATGACAAATGTCCTCACAGCAAAAAACATCAAATCAATACAGAGCTACCCTCTATACTAGAAGCCAGATAGTCTGAAGCTGATCCAGATGGAAGAATATAATATCATGACAGCATATTTTGGTAAAACTCATCACTGTATGCTAAATACTTTACCAGTGCTGATCAAGAACAGAGATATTTGCCACAATATGAAGATTAAGATGTTAACATATTTGTTTACTGACAAACTTGCATATGCAAAGGTAATTCTAACAAATGAATTTCTTATGCTCACCTTTCCCTTGGCAAATGATGTTTAATTTTAAAACATTAGAATTAAAACGCTTTAAAGAAAGAGATGCCCACATTTTTATTTCATCTTACTCTAGTGCAGTCTTGATGAAATCACTAACAAAACTGCTCCATAACCGATGGTTTGAGAATCATACAGGGGTTACTCAGAGAAACATTAGATCTGGTTGCATGAACTTTAAATCAGATTCAAATGCTCTCTTCTCCCCCCAAACTCTAAGAGAGAAGTAGTCAGTCAAAAGAAAAAACACTCAACAGAAAACACACACACACACACACACACACACACACACACACACACACACACACACACACACACACACACACACACACACAATGGCCCCACCAGATGCCTCCGAGAGCACACAGCCAACAAGATAACCTGTTTCCTGTCGCCACTCCCTTGCACCTGACACAGAGAAAACCTACTTCCAAAGTCAGGAGGTTGCTTATGGCTTGTAACTTGTGATGGTCTTTTCCTCCATGAATCTATCCAACCCCCTTTTAAAGGCATCTAGGCCAGGTGCCATCACCACATCCTGTGGCAAGGAGTTCCACAGATGAATTACACACTGGGTGAAGAAATATTTTCTTTTGTCCGTTCTAACTCTCCCTCCACTCAACTTTACTGCATATCTCCTGGTTCTGGTGTTGTGCAAGAGGGAGAAGAATTTCCCTCAATCCACTCTCTCCATCCCATGCATAATTGTATACGTCTCAATCATGTCCCCTCTCAGGCGTCTTTTTTCTAGACTGAAAAGCCCCAAACGCTGTAGTCTTTCCTCATAAGGGAGGTGCTCCAGCCCACGAATCATTTTGGTTGCTCTTTTCTGCACCTTTTCCAATTCAACTATATCCTTTTTGAGGTGTGGTGACCAGAACTGGACTCCAGATGTGGCCTTACCATCGATTTGTACAAGGGCATAATGATATTGGCCGTTTTATTCTTAATCCCTTTTTTAATGATCCCGAGTATGGAATTGGCCTTCTTCACAGTCGCCGCACACTGGGTCGACACTTTCATCGAACTGTCCACCAGCTCCCCAAGTTCTCTCTCCTGATCCGTCACAGACAGCTCAGAACCCATTATCGTGTATGTGAAGTTTTGATTTCTTGCCCCAATGTGCATCACTTTACACTTACTTACATCTGCCATTTTGCTGCCCATTCTCCCAGTTCAGAGAGATCCTTCTGGAGCTCTTCACAATCCCTGCTGGTCTTCACCACCCAGAAAAGCTTAGTGTCATCCGCAAACTTGGCCACCTCGCTGCTGATCCCCAACTCCAGGTCATTTTTGAACAAGTTGAAAAGCACCAGTCCCAAGACTGAAAATTGCCCATTGACTCCCACTCGCTGTTTCCTGGTCTTCAACCAGTTTCCTAATCCATAAGAGGACCTGCCCTTTTATTCCCTGACTGTGGAGTTTTCTCAGGAGCTTTTCATGAGGAACCGTGTCAAACGCCTTCTGAAAATCCAGATATACAGTATAATATCCACTGGTTCGCTCGCATCCACATGCCTTTTGACCTTTTCAAAAAATTCTAAAAGGTTTGTGAGGCAAGACTTCCCCTTGTAGAAGCCATGCTGACTCTCCCTCAGGAAAGCCTGTTCTTCTATGTGTTTTAAGATTTTATCCTTGATGAGACTTTCCACCATCTTCCCTGGAAGTTAACATCTGGAACAGATGTTAGGCCTGTAGTTTCCCGGGTTCCTTTCCCTTTCCCTTCCCCCCCCCACACACACGAGAGAGAGAGAGAGAGAGAGAAACTCCAAAAGAGAGAGTTTACCATTTACAATAAATGCAGCAAAGCAGGGAAATTTGCTTCCAGAGCAACGTGGAGACCCACCAAAAAAAGCTAAGTGAACAGTGGCCCCGAGGAGATCGCAGATAGCGAGAAAAGACCTCGGATACGGAGAGATAGGTGGCAATTCTGCCCCTCCCAGATAAGCGAATTAGCAGATAGCGAATTCACAGATAAAGAGAACTAACTGTAGTCAGTCTCAAGATAGGAACACAGCAGGAACACTACCCTCTATCAATTTGACTACCTCCTCCAGTCAGGAGGATGCAAACAAAGCACCATCGTTTCAAATTATTCAGAAATATATAAACTCTCTAGCAATAGCCCAAAGGATGAAAACCAAATGCTACCACAAACATTAAGCAACCATTAAACAAATGTCTATTCAAATGCTGTTTTATTAAGAACAGTCAACAGCAAGAACAGAAGAATGTTTTAGCTATAGTCACACCCTCCCTCCTAATTTGCACACAGATGATAAACAAAGCACAGACAAGTTTGAGTGTTATCTCAGTATAGGATCTCTCTAATTTTGCAATCCAGCCACAATCTGAAGATTCCCAGTAAATCTGGTCTAATCTCTTTTGTTTCTGTGCACATATATTTAAACAGAGTGCTGAAGTCTCACAACTAATATTTAGAAAAATCAGTTTCCTGTTGAAAAACCTTTGCACAGTGTCCTCAAAACATTCAGATAAAACTACTGACTTGAACTTGAGAACCAGAGGAGGATAACTCACAAGGTTAATTTCACTTTGCATGCTATTATAAAACTGGGAGAACACTGTCTATATTTAGGACTTTATGTCAACACAGGTGAATAATATTACCATGCACTGAAGACTTTGACCCTCTGTGTTTAGACTGCATTATCAGGTGGTAATTAAGTGCCATCTGCTGTCTCAGACTACAGTCAAAGCTGTATCAGACCGCAAAACCAGACATTATTTGTGCGTGTGAATACCATAACTAGCACTAGCATATGTAAGTTGTGTAAAGCCGGCCTCACACCACATGACTCACACGCGTCTCGGAGTCGATTCTGATTGGCCTGAGGCATTGCTCCACATCCCGCCCCCACAACACCAAACGTGGCCTCTCATTGGCCAAAGGTCGTTCTGGTGCATTCCAAGTTGAATAAATCGAGCTTTGGCCAATGAGAGGCCATGTTTGGCATTGTGGGAGCAGGACGCGGAGCAATGCCTCGGGCCAATCAGAATCTACTCCGGGACACGACAAAGCAAGACGCCTGTGGTGTGAGGCCGGCTTTACACAACTTACGTATGCTAGTGCTAGTTATGGTATTCACACGCACAAATAATTTCTGGTTCTGACCTAGCTATTCATGTTATAAAATTCGTGTAAATATCAAGCAACAAAAAATACTTATTCTTATACAGCTCTGTCATTGACCAAGTGGTATTGCATCAGCCACATTTTTTTAAATGGTTCTTGATACTAGACAATCTATGTATACAGTGGACCTTTCTATCCGCGGATTCGGGATCCGCGGATTTGACTCACCGCGGATTCTGGACCTGCGGGGTCCATCTTTCCAACACTGTGGGCCCAATCCTATCCAACTTTCCAGTGCCGATGCAGCCGCAATGCAGCCCCGAGGTAAGGGAACAAATGCAAACCGCTGTGTGTTCTTGTTTAAACAGGCTGAAACTGTATCCTGGAAGTCTCTTCAAGGTTGCGTGACTCCCCCTCCCTCTCCCAAAATAGTTCCAGAATGCATTGCAATGCATTCTGGGGTGACTTTAGGAGAGGGGAAAACCAGAAGTGTCTGAAAACCGCCACGGAGCACCACATCATAAAGTGTCATAATCGCCACGGAGCAGTGATCTAAAGTTCGGGGAGGCCTGCAGAGGAGGCCGTGGGCCTCCCTGTACTGTCCGGAGGGCTGCAAGACCCCTGGTAACTACGAAAATGTTTTTTCCCCGGCGGCAGTGGTGATCCCTGGGATCGGTGCTGCCATGCTGTCCCCGCCCCTTAATGTGGGAAGGGAAAGCATCCAGTTCTCCTGGGTCACGGCCCAATAGTTTGAGAACCAATGCCCTAGAACAGAGGTTCCCTAACTGGAGCGTTGCGATGCCCCAGCCAGGAACAATGGGTTGCTATGCCCTTAAGGGAAGGCGCTTCCAGGATTGCGCGCCGTCGGGGGGGGGGAATGGTTTTTTCTACCTTCCTTGAGGGGTGTAGATGTCCTCCGGGAGTGCAGGGAGCCTGCGGACCCCTCTGCAGGCCTCCCTGCACCACAGAATGGCCCTCCGACACAATCACAACCCACTTCCATTTTTTTGACGAAACCAGACGTGGGTTGCGATCACGTCAGAGGGCCGTTCTGAGGCACGGGGAGGCCTGCAGAGAGGTCTGTAGGCTCTCCGCGCCCCCCCCCCCAGAGGACATCTACACCCCACAAGGAAGATAGAAAAAGCCATTTTTCTCCCAGTGCCAGCAAGATCCTGGGAGAGCTTTTGCTGTCAGTGCCCCCTGCACCGACTTACAGCAGCATAAGTTCTTCCTAGGAGTTTGGGAACCTCTGCCCTAGAGGAACGCCTTCATCGGCATCAATGAAATTGTCCATCCCGGATCTTACAGCAGCTTTGGGGAGTTGCTTGTCAAGACTGCAGCATGCGGGGAAAAGAGTTAAATGCCTCCTCCCCATGCACTTGATCTTGACTCCTCACCACCACAACTTAATGAAGATAAAAAAACACCTGCAAGCACAAATGGGTCAGGCATGATTTGAACCAATGACTTCCAAAAGTCTCTTACCTTTGCTATACCTATAATTCTGACACACATCGTCACTGAGAGCTGGGCTACATGTTACATTTAGAACATAAAGAGCAGCCCATCTTTGCAAACCGAGAACTATTGCCCAACAGGCAAAGAAGGCTGAAAGGCCTTGAAGTGTATACTTCCCTGGTCCTAGGAAAGATGAGCTGCACAGAGAGACAATGGCAGTTAAAAGAAACCTGATCAGTGGCTACTCCTTCCCTGTCACAGTATGGCTTCTTCAATTTCCTTAAAACGTTTTTGCCTTTTGGGTAGGAGTCATTATGCAATGCTGGGGCAAAGCCATGCACAGAGTTCCCATGGTGCTCTGGACACTACTGCTGCCACAGGACTGACATGTCAGCCTGGCCAGACGGCCCCTCTATAGGTGTAGGATCTCAGTGAGTGCCCAACCTGGCCAACCCCCAATGTTTTAAAGCTTTGAACAGGACCAATTTTTCATGAGGTAAAGACAACACGAGGTCCATCTTTAAGGGATTATTCAGCCAAAGACACATAGTGGTATATTTTGAAAAGCAGAACTAACTTGGAGGATTGAGACACTGAAGCGCCTCGGTGTGTTCTAGGGTCTGTAGCCATTTTGTTAGCTCCGAAACAGTGCAGCCTCTTTCGCCTATTAGTTGGAGAAGACTCCTGCTGGGACTTCCTTCAGGCTCCAGTACTTCGAGAGAACACTGCTCCAATTCCAGAGGACTGCAACCATAATGTATTGGGATAGGGGGAAAAAAATAGAAAGTGTTTATAGAAGGAATACAACGTGGTGTACAATATACCTCAGAAAGAATTCCCATCTGAAGAAATTACACTGGAACCAAGCATGCAAATATGAACACAGCTACGAATACCAGATATTTCCTCAATGCACTTTCCCAATCTCATTCAATAAGGTCATGCTCACATAATGAATCAAGTACTGTAAACCCTACTCCCCAATTATAGTGATACCCAGAATGATTTGGCTTTAAAGTACTACAGTATATACAAAATTCTAGCATATCATTTGCCAGGCCGGCCCATCCATGAGGTCAACTAAAGCCGTCACCTCAGGCAGCAAATTAATGGGGGGGGGGGTTTACGCATTTCTGTCCACCAAATTGCCTCCACTGCTCCCCCTTCTCCTTCCACTCCCTGGACTGGAAGAGGGGGATGGAGAGGAAATGGAAATGTGGAGGGTAGGGAGTACTGAGCTAGAACATTGGAGAGTGGGAAGAGCAGAGGCTGGCACATCATGAGGTAAAGGGGGACAGCATTTGGCATGCTGCCTCAAGAGTCAGGATGTCTTGGGCGAGCCCTGTCATCAGCCAAATTTCTACAAGAACATTAATTTTAGTAAGCCAGGCAGTTGATGGAGAGATTGTCAAGCTGAGCCTTAAGAAGCTTCTTTACCGAGTCAGATCATTGGTCCATCCAGCCAGTACTGTCTACACCAAAGGTTTCCAACCTGTGGCACTGGTACATGGATCACGGGCTAGTGGTACATGGACTGCCAGCAGCTGCCATCTCAGCCGCGCGGCGCCGCGAAGGAGCCCAAAAAGTGGCGACTCGAGCTCTAAATATAAGTTTATATTAACCTCATTGAAGTCAACACCCGCATTTATTTAGACCCTCAGTTGTAGCTGGCTAGAAACCTATCCCCCCTCCAGGGCCCCAGCCCACCCCTCAGAAACACTGGCCAAAGTGCCTCCTGTCTCTTTTATCGATTTTTAGATGCTGTTTTTATTAGTTTTCGTTAACTTTTTTATTGTTTTAAAAAGGGATTATTTTTTATTGTATTTTTCATGTTGTAAGCCACCTTGGGTCCCTTCGGGGAGAAAGGCGGGGTAAAAATATTGTAAATAAATAAAAAAAAATAATAGTGGCCATAACGGCCTTTCGCCTCACTCTCCAAGAGAGGCTAGCAGAGGTGAAAAGGAGGACCAGCTCCAAGGAAGGCACCTAGGTAGTGACAGGTCGCAGGGTTAGTCACCATATTTTTTTTTCCGCAGAGGCTCTTGTGCCTCAGCATAGTGACAGACATTCCTCAGGTAAAACTTCTCCCTCTCCCTCCTCCTCCCCGCGACAGTGGGCTAAACGCCACCTGTTGAATGTCTGCATTGCAGCACAGGAGAACGCAAAAGCAGCCAAGCCCGCCTGCCTGCCCAAAACCTCCCCCACGGGCCGGGCTGATTCAGCTGCAGCCGGCAGAAGGAAGCAGAGCCGGTGCGCCGACCTGGCAGCGGCGGCGGCGGCGGCGGCGGCGGCGGCCACCCCTGAGCGCTCCTGCTGCCGATCGATCCCCCCTCACCTCAGCCTGACCCCGCGCTGACTGCCGGCGAGCTGCGCCAGGTCCCGCCAGCCCTTGCCGGGAGGCGCGCGGTCCAGGACGTCGCTGAGCTTCTTCAGCAGGGGCTCCGCCAGGCGGTGTATGGGCAGCTGGACGGCAGGCAGGGACCCCGCCATGCCGAGCGGCGGAGGGGGGGATCGTCTTTCCGCCTGCCTGCTCCCCGGCTCCCGTCGTACGCAGCAAGCCGCCCTGCCCAGAATCACAGCGGAAGAGTTTGCGTGCAAACTTCGAAAGAAACTCGTCGGGGGCGGTGCTGGAGGTGGCGCCGTCCGGGCTCAGGAAGAGGTGCAAACGGGGAATTCCCTCTCGGCAGGAAGCCGGTTCTGCCTGCGGGGGAGGCTTTCCTCACGCAACCACTTCTGCAAAAGGCCGCCCTCGCCTCGGCGGGGCTTTTCGGAGCTGAGAGACCCACCTTGAGCACTGCTGCCAGCCCGCCAGCGGCGTGCACGTGCTGCTGGCCCGGCCCAGCGCGATGTCTGCTTGTTTGTTGGACCTTCTGAAGTTCAGAATGGTTGGTGCATTTTTGGAACAAGGAATGAGAGGCCACGTCCCTGTTGCATTACAGACCCGAGGCGCTCAGGAGAACTCGAGGATAGAAAATGAGGAACTGCAGGGAGCCAATTCATACAGTCCAATCCCTTACATAGCATTGCAGTGCAGTATGAAAAAAGAATTTATTTATTTATTTATTTAAATGCACCAGCCTGTGCTGGCTGTTTGACTAGAGATGCAGTTTTATACACACTTACCAAGGAGTAAGCCCCATTGAACTTAGTGGGGCTTTCTTCTGAGTAAGCATGCATAGGAGTATGTGGTAGGCTACTTAGAAATGGGTATGGGCAAAAGTTGAATATGATAAACAGATTATTTTTACACAGGATACCCCACCCCCTAATCCACCATTGCATCCATGTCCACAGGTGGCACTGGGAAAAAAAATCGCATTATTAATTACTACTACTACTACTACTACTACTACTACTACTATACTATTTTTCAACAAAAAAGTTCACAAAGTGGTTTATAAAGAAAGTCAAATAACTAAATGGCTCCCTGTCCCAAAGGGGCTCACAATCTGAAAAGATGCAGAAGAATCCCGGCAAACAGTCACTAGAAAAGACACTGTGCTGGGGTGAAGAGGGACAGTTACTCTCCCCCTGCTAAATTTAAAAGGAGTACCACTTGAAAAAGTGCCCCTTTGCCCAGTTAGCAGGTGTTACCTAGTGTTGTCATGGCACAAAAGCATAGATTCACATGAATTGGACATGCAAGGCCCTCTTGTTGTTGTTCAGTCATTAAGTCGTGTCCGACCCTTCGTGATCCCATGAACCACATCCCGCCAGGCCTTCCTGTCCTCCACTATCTTCCTGAGTTTGCTCATTTTCATGTTCGTTGCATCGGTGATGCTGTCTAACCATCTCATCCTTTGCCTTCCCCTTCTCCTTTTGCCTTCAATCTTTCCCAGCATCAGTCTTCTCCAGAGCCAACCATAAAATCACAGAAAACATTCAGGTCTGTGGTGGCATCGAAAATTCACATTATGGTGTTACCCAGCTGCATCACAGGAGTTTTAAGGAGGTAATTCCTGTTAACTGATCTAGAAAACATGTAGTTCCAAGTGCCACTGTGGATTGACCGGAGAAATGCCAGAAGCTACTACTGTACATTCAAAGAATCATGTTATTTGTCATTCTCCCCCTAGCCCCTGTTACTTGCACTGGATTGAAATGCTCTCTTCTGTCTTCTGTAAAATTCCCCCTCTACACATAGTGCCTCAGAGAATGTTAAATTATTACCTTGATGTCTCCTCGTCCAAAATTGCATCCATAACATCGCCACTCTGTATTCTCCTGATTCTCATTCCTTTCTGCTATGCACACAGAAGTTATCATGACCTGGTTCCTGGATTGAATGTTGTTTTTGCATACCACTTGGGGGCTCTCCCCAGCCTGTGCTGGGGTGGTCTTCACTGTCTAAACTAAACTTCACTGTCTGTCCAGTCCTTCATTTCTAAAATTGAAGATGGAGCATCGTAGGCTGGTTTGTGTTGAGCTTTTTCACCTCAAAGACCTTGTTTTCCTATTGTATAACTACGTGGGCTAGTTACTTCATGATGAAGGACAGTTCTTACATGCTTAGAGGCAATCCCACCTAATACAGGCGGACCCCCTTATCCACTGATTCGCTATCCACGGTTTCAGTTATCCACGGATCGTGGGGACCCCCTCCCCCAGGCTTTTACTTTTTTCCCAGTAAGCTTCGTTTCTTCCTTAAAGAAACAGGAGAAGCAGCTGGCTGCTTATTACAGGCAAGTAGAATGAGTCTAAGTACTAGAGAGGCTCTGCAAGGTTAACAGAAACCTTGCAGAGCCCCTCTAGGACTAAAGGCTGATTCACACTAGCCCTTCCGTGCACGTTTGCTCTACTCTAGCGTCTGTACGTGTGTCTAGCAGTTCTCTGAACGTTTGCCCGCCTTCTTGAAGAAAGCGCAGCTGTGATTGGGTAAAGAGAAATGCGCTTCTCTGATTGGTGAGCTGCCTAGCACCGGGAGCATAAACGCTAGCTTAAACGCGAGCGCAGCAAAAAGATAAACCGAAACCATCTCTCCTGGCTGCGTCGTAAGCTCATGCTGCGTCTGACGCAAGCATGAAAAACGCACGAAAAGACCAAACGTTAAGCCAAAACGCGCACGGAAAGGGCTAGTGTGAATCAGCCTTTAGTCTCGTTCTACTTGCCTGCAATGGAGGCTGCTTCTCTGTTTGTTTAAGGAAGAAACAAAGCTTGTTGAAAGAAAAATAAGAGCTGGGTTGGGGGAGCATGCCTGCCTGCAGGGGAGGCAGGGTGGGGGGGCCTTCAGGAAACCATGGAGGGGGTGTTCGCTCTTATCCACGGTTTCAAGTATCCACGGAGGGGCCTGGAACATATCCCCAGCGGATATGGGGGCCTACCTGTATTCATGTGCTATGCTCTAGTAGTGGGTAAACAAAACATGACCAGGCTCAGCCTTTGTGAACCCTTTCTTAAATTTTTTATTATTATTATTATTATTATTAAGAATATATTACATACCCTGTTTTTCCACAAAAAAAGTTGACAAAGCAGTTCAGATAGCAAAAGAATAAGAAGATAGCTCCTGGTCCAAAGGAGCTCACACCAAAAAGACACTAGGAAACAGCACTGAAAAAGATGCAGTACTGGGGGCGTATATGGATGGTTGCTTCCCAGCTACATGTATAAGAGGACATCATTTTAAAAGATACCCTGTACCTCTAAAATGCAGTTCTATACACACCTGAGAGCAAGCCCCATTGCATAGAATGGAATTTACTTTTGAGTAAATATACCTAAGATTGTGTTATAAATGTAGTTAAGAGGGAGTTTGCTGTCCAGTCTGCTGGCTCTTTCAAACTAACTATGTGAACTGCTTCAATCCCATCCCAATTGGACCCTCAACTGACCATGATGGCACTACTACAGTTCTCCATCTCCAGTCTTTAAACGTTCTCAGAATGGATGTCTTCAGCACAGCTGGTGCTCCACACACACACACACACACACACACACACACACACACACACACCATTTTTAACCACTGCCTCAGTCTGCCCCTGATACATCCAATTTCCCACTAGTTAACTGTCCTATTTTCTTTCTTTGTCCCTGCTCACCTTCATACACGTACAGACTGTAACCAGAGGCGTCCTAATATGGGGGGTTCAGGTGCGCAGCGCCCCTAGCGCACTGCTTCCAGGGGGCGCGCGCCCCCCCAGGACCTGCCTTTGGTTCGGCGGGCCGCGGCAGCAGCAGCAGCAGCAGGAGGAGGTGGAGGCGGAGACGGGGCACAACACTCCCCACCTCCGCCTCCTCCTGCTGCTGCTGCTGCTGCTGCTGCCGCCGCGGCCCACTGGACCGAACAGAGCAGGGGAGTGACAACAGAGCAGGCGGAGGTGGGGAGGTGCGCGAGTGCAAATCCCATGAGTGCTCGCGCCCCAGCTGGACTGCTGACCAACGAAGCCGGGAAGGGGAAAGAAGAGGTGGGCAGGCGCGCGCGAGCACTCGTGGGGGCGCTCGGTCCCTGCCCCCCACCCCAGGCGCCGGGAGGGCGCAGAACGCCACTGACTGTAACAGTCCCCTAACTTCCCCTTGGTTTTTCTTTGTTCCACCCAGCTACTTCCACAGGCTTTTGCTCTTCTCTGGCTCCCTCCTTCCATACATGCTCAGAACATTTCCCATATATTAACTGATTACTGATATCTTACAATCACCGTGAAAGGCAGGACAGCATTTATTCCCAAATTGGTAGGGGTATGGGATTTGCCCAAGACCATGGGCAGCCTGATCCAGTGTAAACATAGAGCGGTGGAGTGTGCGCTGTGCCGCACTATACCATCGCAAATGCGCTGTAAACATGTTTGCAACAACTTTAAAGTAAGGGCCATCAGCGCGAAGGCTGGCAGCCCTTACTCCCCCAGCAGACCATCCCAGCACCTGCCGGTGAAGGTAAGGGGGAGGGCGGACAGGGTGGTGACGGAGGGGGCCGATTGGCCGGCCTGGGAGGGGCGGCGGGGATATCTGTGGCGCACTCCGCCGATATCCTAGACCTGTTCCTGGGCCTGGCCGGCCTTACTCCCCTGGCTCAAATGTACACCAGCTTCAGAGCTGGCGTACATCCGAGGAGGCCCATAGGGCTCCAGCCGGCTTGCACCCAGGGAAGGGGACGAACGTCCCCTTTTCCCAAGGGCAGCCCAAGAACGGGATAGGATGTGGCAGGGACGGCAGCCACATGTTACACAGGATTGTGCCCCTAGTGAGTTACTCACTAAGCTGAAATTTGTACTGGAGAGTTCCAGTTCATATCTCATGTGCTTAACCACTATACTACACCGCTGAGAAAAGCTCCTTCCTCAGTTCCAGGTCATGTCTAAAGGGGAAGGATGTACATATTGTCACCACATGGGGAACATGCATTTCTTCCCACATACACTTTGGTTGTGACCCAGAAGCATGTTCTTTTCTTCCCTCTAGAACAGTGCAATCCTGACATTCAGAAGCACGTTCACGATGACTCGGGAGTAAGGAAGGCCGGTCTCTCTCACTCCGGTGCCAGATTTCACTTCGGCACGGACGGCGGCGGAAGGTAAGTGCTCCGTCGCCGGCCACATAGGCAGTCCGGCCGGCCGGGCGAGGGAGGGGGGCCATTGGCCTAACCGGCCTGGGAGGGGGTGGGGGATGGTGTCAGCCATATCCTCCTCCCTGCCGGGCTGGCTACGCCGTTACACGGCCTCCTCTACTTCCACCAGCTAACTGGCAGAAATCAGAGGAGGCCGAAAGGGCCGGCCTGGGTTTACACTCGGGGAAGGGGACGAGCGTCTCCTTCCCCGAGTAGACCTCCGGCTCGGGCTAGGCAGCCAGTACACAGGATCCGGCTGGCGGCCCTGGGCCGCCGGCCAGATCCTTAGTCAGGATTGCACCCGAAGATTGTGTATTCATAAAGGCAGAGGAGCTCAGGAAAATGTGCTTTACTACTGTATATTTCATACTATAGGGTGAAATTGGATGCAGATAAGGCAAGATACTCAAATCAATAAGTGCCTTTGGCTATGTAGAAGTTTGTACCATAACAGCTGCATAACAGGCAGAAGTAAGCTGATGAAGCTTTTCCCTGTCACAGAAACTTCATGCCAGGAAAGTGATTTCTGGCTGTGCTGTAGTTGTGAAAAGCACACGGAATCTTACCAGAAAAAGCTTAGCAATTAACCCTAGTGCTTATCCTCCCCCTCCTTGAGTCATTATGCCCAGTAGTGATAACATCTATGGTGAGTTCTGTTTTATCTACTTAAAGCAGTTATTCTGCATTTAATTTCCTCATTGCTATCCTTTATGCCAGTAATTGTTACACATTTGTTATACAGTACTAAGAAAGAGAATATGGAGCATGCTTTCATAAATAGAAATGAAGCTGGCTGCACAATGTTATCAAAAAGGTCTTTCTGGTGTAGGAATTTCATTATGTTTGAAAGTTTTTTTACCCTGTATTATAGCATCCACATGGATTACATATTGCTGGCATGCAAACACTGACAGCGCAATCCTATCCAATTTACACCACCGGTGTAACCAGCGGGGAGGGGAGGGCGGGAGGCTTTGGAGGGGAGATTTAAATCCCCTTTCCACCCTCATTCCCTAGGGATGAGGAGTCCCGAACCAGATGCCCCTTTGGTCCTGTCGGCTTTCCCCCAGGGGTCAGTTTAAAAGCTGCTCTGCCATCTTTTTAATGTTACATGCAAGCAGTCTGGTTCAGTTTTGGTTCAAGTGAAGCCCGTCCCTCTTGTACAGGCCCGGCTTGTCCCAAAACGTTCCCCAGTGCCCAACAAACCTAAACCCCTCCTCCTGACACCAGTGTCTCATCCACGCATTGAGACCCCTGAGCTCCGCCTGCCTACCTGGCCCTGCGCGTGGAACAGGTTGCACTTCTGAGAACGGTACCTTTGGGGTCCTGGATTTGAGCTTCCTACCTAGCAACCTAAATTTGGCCTCCAGAACCGCCCAGCTACATTTCCCCACGTCATTGGTGCCAACATGCACCACAACCGCTACCTCCTCCCCAGCACTCTTTACCAGCCTATCTAGATGAGAGGTGACATCCACAACCTTCGCACCAGGCAGGCAAGTCACCATGCGGTCCTCACATCTGTCACAGACCCCCCTCTCTATGTTCCTGACTATAGAGTCACCCACGAAAAGAAGCCCCATTCCCCCCTCCCCAGAGGAGTATCCATAGTGCGACTGGATATGGGCCCATCACTTGAAGAAGGGGTCCCCACTGGGGGATTGTTTCCCTCTTTTCCAGGGCGACATCGTAAGAACATAAGAACATAAGAAGAGCCCTGCTGGATCAGGCCAAAGGCCCATCTAGTCCAGCTTCCTGTATCACACAGTGGCCCCACCAGATGCCTCAGGGGGCACACAAGACAACAAGATACCTGTGTCCAGTTGCCACTCCCTTGCACCTGGCACAGAGAAAACCTACTCCTACAACCAGGAGGTTGCTTTTCCCCATCATGGCTTGTAACCTGTGATGGACTTTTCCTCCATAAATCTGCCCAATCCCCTTTTAAAGGCATCCAGGCCAGGTACCATCACCACATCCTGTGGCAAGGAGTTCCACAGATGAATTACACGCTGGGTAAAGAAATATTTTCTTTTGTCTGTTTTAATACTCCCTCCACTCAATTTGAGTGGATGTCCCCTAGTTCTAGTGTTGTGTGAGAGGGAAAAGAACTTCCCTCTATCCACTCTCTCCATCCCATGCATAATTTTATATGTCTCAATCATGTCCCCCTCAGTCGCCTTTTTTCTAGACTGAAGAGCCCCAAACGCTGTAGCCTTTCCTCATAAGGGAGATGCCCCAGCCCACTAATCATTTTGGTTGCTCTCCTCTGCACCTTTTCCAGTTCCACTATATCCTTTTTGAGATGCGGCGACCAGAACTGGACGCAATACTCCAGATGCGGCCTTACCATCGATTTGTACAACGGCATAATAATATTGGTCGTCTTATTATCAATCCATTTTTTAATGATCCCAAGCATGGAATTGGCCTTCTTCACAGCTGTCGCACACTGGGTCGACACTTTCATCGACCTGTCCACCAGTACCCCAAGAGCTCTCTCCTGATCCGTAACAGACAGCTCAGAACCCATGAGCGTGTATGTCAAGTTTTGATTTCTTGCCCCAATATGCATCACTTTACACTTACTTACATTGAAGCGCGTCTGCCATTTTGCTGCCCATTCTCCCAGTTTGGAGAGATCCTTCTGGAGCTCTTCACAATCCCTGCTGGTCTTCACCACCCGGAAAAGTTTAGTGTCATCTACAAACTTGGCCACCTCGCTGCTTATCCCCAACTCCAGGTCATTTATGAACAAGTTGAAAAGCATCGGTCCCAAGACCGATCCTTGGGGCACACCGCTTTTCACCTCTTGCCATTGTGAAAATTGCGCATTGACTCCCACTCACTGTTTCCTAGTCTTCAACCAGTTCCTAATCCATAGGAGGACCTGCCCCTTTATTCCCTGACTATGGAGTTTTTTCAGGAGCCTTTCATGAGGGACCGTGTCAAACGCCTTCTGAAAATCCAGATATATAATATCCACAGGTTCTCCCACATCCACATGCCTGTTGACCTTTTCAAAGAATTCTAAAAGGTTTGTGAGGCAAGACTTCCCCTTGCAGAAGCCATGCTGAGTCTCCCTCAGCAAAGCTTGTTCTTCTATATGTTTTAAGATTTTATCCTTGATGAGGCTTTCCACCACCTTCCCTGGAACAGATGTTAGCCTGACTGGCCTGTAGTTTCCTGGGTCCCCTCTCTTTCCTTTTTTAAAGATTGGCGTGACATTAGCTATCCCCCAATCCTCTGGCACAGTGGCCGTTTTAAGGGACAAATTGCATATTTTTGTCAAGATATAAGCAACTTCATTCTTGAGTTCCTTCAGAACTCTGGGGTGAATGCCATCTGGGCCCGGTGACTTATTGATCTTAAATTTGTCAATTAAGTCTGTCTTCTCTTTTAACCCCTATTTCACTTAATTCTTTAGTCAGGAGTGGCCGTTCGGGCAGTGGTATCTGCCCGAGGTCTTCTGGACATCCTCCAGCCCTGAGACTCCCTTCCCTGGTAGCTGAGGAGCTGCCCAACTGAGGGTGGGACGACGCCTCGACATCCCTAGAAGTCTCACCCTGGTCCCTCTCTACCTGTCTCTGCTTCTCCAGGTCAGCAACCATGGCTTCAAGGGAGCGAACCCGTTCCCTGAGTGCCTGAAGCTCTTTGCACCAAGCACACACCCATGACTTATGCCCAAGAGGCATATAGTCATACATGTGACACTCGGTGCAAAACACTGGATAGCCCCCGCCCCGCTGCTGTCTGTCTGACTGCATAGCTTTGATGTGTAAGTTTTTAGTTTATCTTACATTTGGGATCCTTAATGAGGAGTTGGAGCTCTCCTCTCCTCAAGGGAAGTGTCAGGCAGTGTTTGGGGCCTGGCTTCCTTGCCCTGCTGCTGAACTCGCACAGCTGCTCAACTCGCGGTGTCTTCTTTTACCTTGGCACTTTGTCCCAATGAGGCACCTGTTCTAGTCAGGCCCTCTGTGGCCTTGTAAATTACATGACAGACTATGAACCAACTGGTGCATCCACACCTCACAGGCACCTGTTGCTTGGCTATCTGTTGTATAATGTGCAATAGCACAACAGCCCAGCTGGGGAGAGTTGATTGACAGCCACACCTATGTGTTTCTCTTTTGGATGCTGCTCTATCACTGATACCATTACATAAAAACTTTGACTTGGTCACACTCATTGTCTCGGTGATGTTGGTGTGGCATCCAAATAGGATTGGCAATGGCTAATAGTCTTGAAATTAATTAACCAGAGCTAACCAAAACAAATAGCACATCTGGGGAGGAGCATCTTCAGCACCTTTTCCTTTTCTGCTTTTGAGTACTGCACCTTATGCATAGTAAGCTCATTTCACAACCTTAATGCATGATTTGCATGCATGATTTATTCATATAGAATAATTGGGACACATGGATCTGTAAATCTGTATTTATTCAGGCAGGCCATATATTAACTGGGCAAGTCCCCTGCTAACTGGGCAAGAGGCACTTTTTCAATTGGTGCTCCTCTTATATTTAGCAGGGGGAGAGTAACTGCCCTCCCTTTCACCCCAGCACAGTGTCTTTTCTGGTGGCTATTTGCTAGTGGTGTTCTGCATCTTTTTAGATTGTGATCCCTTTTGGGATAGGGAGCCATTTAATCATTTGATTTTGTCTGTAAACTGCTTTGTGAACTTTTTGTTGAAAAGCGGTATATAAATACTGTTGTTGTTGTTGTTGTTGTTGATGATGATGACGATGATATTATTAACAACAACAAAAAGTCATCTAATCTTTTCAAGGATTCTAGATTTTAAGAATTAGCAAAACATCTGGCATTTGCCTAAATTGCCTGCCTCTAAATCTAGTCCTGGAAGTAATTATATGTGCGGATTGAAATGTTTGTAGCTTATAAAATTCCTTTTTGAATTTGGAGTCTTTAGAATAGTAGGTTTCTTCACTGCACAACTAAATGTTCGTTAAGTGGATGGGCAATAAAAGGGTTACTTTTCACATTACTTTTTTGGCAAGCAACAATGACTCCAGTGAGACGCTCTTTGGATATGAATGAGTAACTACTTGTAGATCCTCTGCACCGTAAGATTCCAGAACCCAGCTGTCAGTTCCTGGGTCTTTGCGGGTTGGGGAAATCTCAAGTATGGCTGATTCATACACAGGGTTGTCTGGCATATATAGGTGCAGGGCTGTCTTGATTTCAGTTAGAGACTAAAGCAAGCATGTGCTTAAATTTCTCCTCTTGAAATCAATGGGATTTTTAAGTGCTTAACTGTGGCTGGACCATAGCCAATATGAATAGTAGCCTGAGTGTGGTGTGGTAATTGGCAGCACAATAGGGATTGCTTTGAAAATTGTGGAAGCAGTGCTTTGGGAACGGTTTTTAATCTCTCTCTCTCTCACGCACAGGCACGCATTGCCACTTGGTCCATGGGGAGAACTTAAGTTTCAGTCTGTCCACCACCATAAAACAAATATCAGCTTTGGGGAAAGGACTGGGAGGAAACTATGTTCCAGTCTTCAAAGCAGCCTCCTGGGGTTACTAATTAATAAAACAGAAAATAGCGGGCACTCCTAATGGGGAATCCCCCACTCTCAGGTCAGATTTGACCCCAAGTGTGCAAGGTTCAATATAACATTTCAGGGTTTTTTTTTAAATGAGGGAATTCAAACATTTTATTTATTAAATGTTACCCTATTTAAAATAAAAAAAAAAACAATTCTCAGAAAGAGGCAGGCAGCGCAATCCTGTGTAGCCTTGCACCATTGTAACAGTAGATGCACCAGTGTAACAGCATATGCACCAGTGTAAGTGCAATTACACTAGCATAAGTGTACTTACACTGGTGCATCTACTGTTACACCGGTGCAAGTTTACACAGGATTGCGCTGAAAGTGGCTTACAAGCAAAGTCAATGAGACAAATCAAAATAAAACACATGAGGTGTAACAATTATTCAATAAGCAGTATCAGAGTGTAAAGATTGTAAGCCCCTTGGGGACAGAACCAGTAATGTTTAGCAAAATAAGTAAACCCTGTAAGCTGCCTCAGGCACCTCCTGATGGGGAGGATATCAATATTTTAAATCAATACATATTGCTAATTATCTCATTTTTAATTTGCCATTTGTTTCTTAAGTCTTTACTGCTTTTGTGTGAATTCACCAGAGTAGTATTGTACCTTCTTCAATGGCCGTTGAATTCTCAAGACATCTGCATAGATGTTCTATATAAAGCACTTACAAGTGTCCTTTCTTCTTCTGGTAACAGTTAAGTCTCTAATTTCCTCAATTAACTTTATTTCCCATTTATTCACACTAGTCTCAAATTTAAAAAACAAACCTATGACAGGCAACTGAAGACACTGAGGAGACTATTTTTAATTTCTATTCAGAAAAACATCTACATAACTAAGAACACATCTATGAATGAAAACTGGGTTGCTTGACACACAAAAGTTAGTGATCGTAATGCCTGGTGGCCTTTCAATTAAAAAGCAAAAGGATTATTTTAAAGAAAGTGTTAATAAGAGCAGGACGTAACCTAAGGGCGAGGTCAACAGTCTCCCACCAAGATCTCCTTGGGAAGAGTCACCTGCTCCAGTGTGATGAAATAGCCCACCCTTAACAGATACACTGCGATACGATCAGACTCAGCAAAACAACATTGATATTTTCAGCCACACTTGCCACAAGTGGTGATTATAACCTGGCTTTATGAAAGAGCACCACGACAGCAGACGAACAAGTCACCCGTCTTTCCATGTCACATAAAGAGCATTCCAGTGTAAGTATGCATAGTTACCATTTCAGAACGTAGAAAGATTATATAGTCTCTTTGCAGTTCTACTTGTTTATTCTGTTTTCTTCTTAAACTATAGTACAAATGGCCAAATATCTCCCTTGTTTTCATATTTCTAGAATACTTACGGTATATAGCATGACTAACATAAACACTGCTACTCGTTATTGAACCTATGCCATTAATAACTCATTCACAGTTTCCTTCCTAGTCTTTGCTAACCCTTCATAAGTTTGTAGTATTCTAACATATCCTTAAGGAATATCCTTTAAATCTTTACTCAGGTTAAAATGCCAGATAGTCTGTAGGAAATGAAGACTGAAATAAAATCAGCAGACCTGGTCCATGCATGAATGATTCCTACAGTCCATATAATTATATTCGTAGTGACATTGAGAATATTCTTTGTGTCATCTATCTTATATGAAATATCTAAAATTAAGATGGAGCTTTGTTAATATCTGTATGTGTACACATCTAATATATATTATATAATAATGTATACGTACCTAAAATGTAGGCCGAAGACAGTGGCACATGTTGAATATATCAGATACAGTTACGTGATGAACATTTAAAAATAGATTAAGGGAGGATCAGCATGTGTCTGTGATTGACTGGATTTCATTAGCTGCTCTTTAAATTAAAGTACACATAGGTAATTTTTTTCCCTATATAGATTGATTCTCAGTTATCATTTATCAAAAGTTTTGGGGCGATAATGCTAAATTTAAAAGAGATTCTATGGTAAAGCTTTGGTGAAAAATACCATTGACTTGATTAAGATTATAGTCCCATTTCTATCCATGAGTGAGGACCAAACACGACTAACAGCTCAATCCTATGCATGTTTACTCAGAGTAAATCCCATTTTATTCAGTGTGGCTTACTCTTGGGTAAGTGTGTAAGGTTGCAATCTCATAACTATTTCCCAGGGCATAAATCCCATTAAACTCATTAGGGTTTACTTCTGCATGTAGGATTGCATGTAAATGAGATAAATGTGGAAGCAACTTCCCAACATTTTTTTTAAATAATGAAATTCAATAGGAGGCTGCATATTTGATCTCTGTATTTTTTTTTCTAGACATAGAGAGAAGCAGCTAGGAGGCTATTTTGATTGGAAAATACCCATAGGGAACAGATAACCATCACCTCCCAACAGGGCTGTTCTGATCAAATTCAGTCCACTATTGCATTTCAGTACAAAAAGATAAAATGTGGGGAGATTGTTCCTATGTCTCATTTGATTTTTGCCCCTAAGCACTTTTTGAATCACAGCCATAACCTAGAGGAATACTTGCTCAGTGGAAACTTATATCCTAATGTATGCATAATTTTATTATCATGGATGATAAGAGCTATCACTGTGAATTGCAGTCCCAATACCACATAGTTATGACTGTAGAAGTCCAGAGTTTCAAAAAAATTTGCATTTCCCTTCCTCAAAGGCACTCAGGGTGGCACACACTTTTTTATTTTATTTTATTTTATCCTCACAGCAACCCTGTGAAGTAAGATAGGATGAGAGTGACTGGCCCAAGGTCAACTGAACCCAGGTGTTGCTGGTCTAATATCCTCACTATTTCATCAAGCTGACTGTCTGGTTCAAATTATTAGAAGCCTATGGACTAGTGGACAGAATCACAGTCATAGTTAATGATGAGTAAAATGGCTTAAACCAGGGTTGTCAAACATAAGGCCCACAGGCTGAATGTGGCCCGCTCGGAAGCTCTTTATTCAGCCTGAGTGATAATTTGGTGCTCCCAGCACCACTATCAGCTGCAAAGTGACGCATTAGCAGAAGCAGAACTGCTGAAAGGGTAGCGCTGAGAGAGCCTGATTATCATGCAGGCTACCCTTTCAGCAGTGCTGAAATGTCACTGCTAAAAGTGCAGCCTGTATGGTAATTGGGTGCTCCCAGTGCCCCCCTTTCAGCAGCGCTGCTTCTGCCGAAGCATTACTTTGCAGAATATCGCTGAGCTGCGAAGTGATTGCTTGGCAGAAATGGTGCTGCTAAAAGGGCTTCCTGCATGATAATTGGTCTCATTCATATTCTGAAAATATGAGCAAGATTTGTGTATTCTCTCTTCTGTCAATTGCTGCTAATGAGTTCCTAAGTGAGAAAAAAGTGTTTATTTCTGGTCATCACCTGCTTAACGACATCACTTCCTGTTTAATTTACATCACTTCCAGTCCTCAGCAGGCACCATGAATGCTATTCGGCCCGCTGTATGAAATGAGTTTGACACCCCTGACCTAAACCATACTGAACAGACATTAAAAAAAAAAACACCTACCATGGACATGCCTCTTTATACCTTCAGCCATAGTGCATACCTATAGTGCATAAAGGGATACCTTCAGCCTAGTATGAAGGTTCTGAAATGTCATCATGAGTGGCATGTAAATTGCCAACTAGATAATACGTTCTTCTTTCAGTGCATAATTAATCAGCAGAATTTGTTGCCCCATGCTTTGGTGTTCATAGGCGTCGCCCCGGTGAGGGCCGTACCGTAAGTTGCGCCTCATCCTAGTCCCGTTTACAAGCCGGCAGGAGGCATCTCCGCGCCCCTCGCCGTTGGAGCCAAATGGCGACGCCTCTGTTGGTGTTGGCCAGTAGCTTAGACAGCTTTAAAAGGGGATTATACAAATTCATGGATGACAAATACATCAATGGCTATTAGTCATCATGACTACAAGCTCCTCCAGGTTTGAAGGTGGAAACCCCTTGCTGCCTGGGATCTTAAGGTTAGTTGCTGCTCCCATGGCACAAAAAGCTTGCTACTATGCACATTCTTATCCTCCTTTTCCCCACCCCTGACTCTCGACACACCCTCCACCAGTACCCAATTTCCCCCATTCCTCTCTGCATCTCTCCTTCAACCCCTCTGCATCTTCTCCGTGCCCCCTCCAAGCATACCTCCTGATCATCACCACCACTCACCTCCTGCTTGTCCTTCTCCTTTCCCCTGCCATTTCAAAAGGCAGAGAGGTCAGGGAAGAGAAAAAGGAGGGAGGTGAAGCTGCTGGACTTGAGCAACTCCTCTCTCCCTTCCCCCCTTCTCTGCCTTTTAAAAAGTCAAGCTGGGAGGAGGAAGGCAGTAGCAGAAGTGGCAGTATGGTGTGGGAATTATAGGCCGCCCACCTGCTAAGGAAACCCAGTGAGTCAGGGCAGCTGGTGGCCTCCCTGCCAAGGTCCTTGCCTTGGACTCTAGAGTCCATTGCAGTCAACTAGCAGGCCAGCCTGGCAGAAGCGTCGCTCCGGTAGGGGCGGGGCTGTAAGTATCGCTGCGGTCATAGTCTCTTTACCGAGCGAGGAGGAGGCAGCCCCGCCCCCTCACTGTCCGAGCCAGTCCCCTGCGGAGAAAGCAGCAGGCAGGGTCTCTTGCCTGCTGCTTTCTCCACAGGGGACTGGCTCCGACAGTGAGGGGGCGGGGCTGCCTCCTCCTCGCTCGGTAAAGAGACTATGACCGCAGCGATACTTACAGCCCCGCCCCTACCGGAGCGACGCCTCTGCAGCCTGGTATGCCTATATCTCCTGCCTCCTTGTGGCTCCCTGGGTCATCTGGTTGGTCACTATGGGTAGGCTTACCACATTTTTCCAGTTGTAAACCGGGACCCCCGAATTAATTAATTAATTAATTAATTTACATTTTAAAATTATTTTTGGGGCGCGAAGTGTGCTTTTGCTGTCCAAAGGGTGGCTGAAATTTTTATTTATTTTTAGCCAATTAATTAATTATCAATTAATTAATTAAAGAAAGAAAGAAAGAAATTTTAAAATATATTGGGGGGGATTTAAATTATTTATTTATTTTTAGAATAAAATAATTAATTAAATGGACTTGCCTGTCCGTGCCGCCGATGTGCCATCATTGCTTGTTGTCCCGCCATGAATGGTGCCCATCGCCATTGGGCATCGTTGGAGCGTGGTGGGGGGCGGACCGCCAGGGTGTGACGCGCGCACCCCCGCGTGTCACCTCCATGACACGCATCACCCGCGCGTCACCCTCTGGAGGCTCCGAGGCCAGGGAGCCGGCCTCGGAGCGTCTGGCTCCGCTGGCGCTCCAGGGCCTTCTGAGAAAGGCCCAATGGCTCAAAACGTGAAGTTTTACGTTTTTCGCGCATGCGCAGTACTTTTCTGAGGGCATATGGGCAGCCCTTTCTCAGAAGGCCCTGGAGCGCCGGCCGAGCCAGACGAAGAGAGGAGCTTCCGCAGCGGCAAGTACAGCCGCGCTTGGGGGGGTGTTTGGAGGGGTCACCCCCCAGGTGACGCGCGCCCCCCTGCCCTGGGGTGATGCACGTCTAGTGACGCCATTGCCCGTCGCCACCGAGCCCTCACAGCTGCAGCTGCCGCCGCCGATTTTAAAGTGAATAAACTTACCTTTTTTTCCACAGCCGAAATCTTGGATCTCTGGGTTCCAGGACGATCCCGGAAATTACGGGACAGATGGCAAGCCTAACTATGGGAAGCAGGGTGCTGGGCTAGATGGGCCTTTAGAGTTATTTGTTTCTTAGGATCAGATATGAAACTGTAGTTTTATATCCTGATTTGTAATGCGGACAGGCAGTGCCTGTCTTCAAGTGAATATTGAAGCCATAATTTAAACCAGGCGTCGCCAACCTGCCACCATTAGGGCCTCTGTGTTCTTAAGAGGATACAATCTTATAAGACAGAATCTTGGCAGCTGCAAGTGCTGATGGTGCTGCTAAAGCAGCTGCACCTGCTGAAATACCCTCACCTATACAGCCATTAAAGGTCCAGGAGCATTCATGTTGAAAGACTGACCACCCCTGGTTTAAACAAAGTTGTTGGTATGCTGGAACAGAGGAAGAAAGGGGGAGGGCGTAGATTCATGAGGGAGAAACTGCATTCACAAAGCAGGGAAGCAAGATGTAAATATTAAGTATTTGTTCATGAATTGTTGTGTCAGTATATTCCAAGGGAGAAAAAGCAGTATAGTTCTGCTTTTCTCAGTCTTTAGGTCAGGCTGCTCTCTTCCAAGCATCCATCCTCAGTGAAAGAAGAAAAGGTACAAAGCACCCAGCTGCCAGCATCAATGAGTTAGGGAATGTTGAATGCTTGGGTGCAGCTGCCAGAGCTTGATTGGAACAGCAGGTGGTGCAAAACAGAACAAATATGTACAGTCTCTTTCTCTTTGTTTCCTGGGCTCCAGAATTCGTGGACTGCATTTCCCTGTGCTGCCTGCCTGCCTGTATTAAAGCTATTTCATAGCTGTATTATTAGGGTCCCTGTGTCCTGCCACAGAAAAAGTGGTTGCTTAGGTTACTGTCGTTATTCCCCTTGTGAATATGGTGTTAGCCATTCTACTAGTGCAGTCACCACCGGCGCAGAATGGAGAGATTCTGTTTGTTTTAATTTCATGTGCCGACTCCTTCAGTGTTCCCAAATAGAAACATTTACTGATTTGAAAATTTCTTCAATCCCAAATATGATAATTCTGATTGCCATGCATTTGTCTGTATCAACCAACATACTGTTTGATCATTGTGGCTTTGTTAAATATCATTGTCACCAAACTATAAATCGGATAATCAAAAAGCAGTAGGAAAGCTTGGTAAATAAATAGGACAAATACTTAAAACTGAGGAAGCAGATTGATTACATAATTCTGGGCCATGCTTACGGCTACAGTGCTATGCCCACTGTCCTTCCTAGGAGTAATTCCCATTGAACTCAGTGGGACTTACTTCTCAGTAAACATGGAGTTGCATGTTATTTGGAGGTCAAACTACACAATAAACAATGCGTGTAGCAAAGCCTTGACAGGTTCTTTTTAAATGAAAAGCAGCATTGGGAGACTGTTATATTGTGCAAAAGAGCAGCATGTGTGTGTGTGCTTATGCCTTTCCCTGCCATCTGTTTTTATGCTCAAAATCCCCCCCCACTGCTTTTCTCCCCAAGGGGTTCCAAAAGCATCTTTAAAAAGGAAATTCACATCTGGAATCCCTTGGAGGAGGGACGTTGAAAGGACAGTGAGAATTAGGCAAAGCCCTCTGCTGCTCCTTCACTCAATACTGCAGCCTCTACTACTATTTTCATTAAAAACAACAACACAAAAACCTGCTGAGGTTCTATTAATGTATATGTGTGTAATGTGTGTTGTTGTTCAGTCGTTAAGTCGTGTCCGACCCTTCGTGATCCCATGAACCATATCCCGCCAGGCCTTCCTGTCCTCCACTATCTTCCTGAGTTCGCTCATTTTCATGTTCGTTGCATCGGTGATGCTGTCTAACCATCTCATCCTTTGCCTTCCCCTTCTCCTTTTGCCTTCAATTTTTCCCAGCATCAGAGTCTTCTCCAGAGAGTCCTCTCTTCGCATTAGGTGGCCAAAATATTTGAGTTTCAGCCTTAGTATCTGTCCTTCCAGGGAACAGTCAGGGTTGATTTCATTTAGGATTGACTGATTTGATCTCCTAGCAGTCCAAGGGACTCTCAGGAGTCTTCTCCAGCAATGTAATGTGTAATGTGTAGTTTGCCCCTTTCGATGCAGCCTGTTCTGTAGTGGCTTTTTTCTATCCAATTTCTTCTGAAATCTAATACAGCTCCAAGGATGACGACCTTTTTCCTACCTCTGCATTTTCTTATCTCCCGGAAATTACTTCCTATACTTGAGGAGACCATATCTGTATTCCTTGTAGGGCTTAATACTTGAAATCAGCCTCCTTTACTAAGTGCTGAGTAATTCATCGCTCATCCTTTCACTTCACATATTTTTCCTTCTGGGACCACAATAATTCTATAACATGAGGTCTTGGCTGTGTACAGCTGGAAAAATGCTGCAGCTTTTGATATCAGATCACTTCTGCCATGTATGTATTCATTCCTGTGCTACTTTTGTGCACTGTTGCTGCCTTTATATTGGATCTGGTGATGATAATGGCTTCTGCTAGTTCAGTACGGTAGTGTTGACTCACAGTGATGCACAGGTTGAAATTCTTCAGTGGCTCATGATATCAGTAGAATGTCACATATCGTGATGCTTGTGCTGCAGTTCTTGCTCATAAGAATATCTAACAGCAGTCCTGCTGGGTCAGACCAAAGGGCTCTCTAGTCCAGCATTTCTCAAAGCGTTTCTCAAATTAAAAACAAGCATTCTGCCGGGAAAACTTAGTCGTAAAATACAATTTTATTGTTTCACTCAGATGGTTACAACTTTACGTTTCACCTGCAACATTACAGGCATCCTCAGAAGTATCATGGCTACTGTCTGCAACTACTAATAAATACTGCCTAGCAGTTCCAAAGCATGTCAATGCGAGTAGATAAATAGGTACCGCTTGCAGGAAGGTAAACAGCGCTCCGTGTTCCAGCTGCATGCTACGCGCTGCAGCAAGGAGAGTCATGCCGGCCACATGACCACGGAGGCATCTTCGGACAACGCTGGCTCTTCGGCTTTGAAATGGAGATGAGCACCACACCCTAGAGTCGGACACGACTGGACTTCAGGGGATACCTTTACCTTTACTACCCCGGATGTTTGTGTTGTAATTTGAACAAACTAGATTAATAGTGAAAACAAACCAGTATCTACCTAGGTTGCATAGGGAATCTATAGAAATCTATAAACATATGAATTCAGTGAATAAAAAAGAGGAATCCCTGAAAGTGAATAATAGTTGGTTGCCAGTCCAAAAGAACTTACAAATAAGGAATGGAAAATAGTGGGAACATGGGTAATCCATACTATTGGTTTTAGTCCTCAGACAGGTAGAGTTGTGGCAACTCACAGGCAAATCACCCTCTCAGCCCTTCCCCTGCTCTATTTGATGTACAGCCCCCCCGCTATCCGCGGATCCGCTATCCGCAGATTCACTTATCTGCGGATAGCAGGAGGACCCCCACCTCACAAGCCCCACCAGCCATTACTTTACCTTATTACCTGCTCTGTGTCTTCCTTTAAACATACGCTATAAGCAGCAGCATGCTACTTATAGCACAGCCACCAACTGAGTGCTAGAGAGGCGCAGCCAAAGAACAGGAAGAAGGAACTGGAATGGCTTCCTGTTCTTCAGCTGAGCCTCTCTAGCACAGGGGAGGTGGCAACTATGTGGAGGGATTGGGGAGGCACAGAACAATGACAGCTCTTAATGCCAGATGATCCCAAATCTGGGAGGGCTGTTCTCTTTTGTTCTGCTTGTGATCTTCTCAGAGGCACCTGATAGGATCCCAAGCTTACCAGATCGCCGACCGGGACACTCTGTTTTGCTCTTAAGGGCGGCGGGGGGGCGGGGCGATAGGCGCCAGAGTGCGCCTATCGGCCCCCCCCCCCCCCGCCGCCCTTAAGGGCAAAGCGGAGTGTCCCGGTCGGCGATCTGGTAAACCTGATCATGTTGGAATAGACTCTAGTCACTACTAGAGCAATGGTTCTCAAAGTGGTAGGTTGCGACCCACCACTTTTTCTGGAAGTGTGTGAAAGGCCTTTAAGGGGGATGGCTAGCTCCAACATTGGGGGTGTTG
Organism: Plestiodon gilberti rubricaudatus; assembly: GCA_026170595.1. Classification (NCBI taxonomy): domain Eukaryota; kingdom Metazoa; phylum Chordata; class Lepidosauria; order Squamata; family Scincidae; genus Plestiodon; species Plestiodon gilberti. The sequence goes on along the minus strand of JANXHW010000002.1, from coordinate 15,222,137 downwards.
AAAAATGGAGGGCAAAAAAAGACCAGAGAAAAGAAGCCAGACAAGATTTTAGCCCTAAATTGCTTGACATTGTTGCTTTATCTCATGGCCTGCCACAGAAAACAAAATGTTTCATTGCCACAGCTGGCACTGAAGCTTCTTAGGCTTTTATTTTTTCTTTCAGGTCAGTGTGGTGTAGTATGATGTCAGCTTTGGGATCGTCTGCCATTAAGAGCTCTCCTTATTTTATATCCGCTTTATCTTCTAAATCTGTTCAAGAAAATGGAGACACCACACTCTCTTGCATGGTATCTGGTAAGCTCTATGCACTAATGTTCAAATAAATATTTTAAGTTGATTTCTTAAAGTAGAATATTGGTGATAGCAGTGAAAATTCTACCATAGTTTGTTTTCCTGACACTACGAATGGCTATACAGTTGGCCCTCGCTATCCGCAGGGGATCCGTTCCGGAACATTCCCCCCCCGCGGATAGCGAGGATCCGCAGATACCAGAGTCCACTTTAAAATACTGTAAAGGGGGGGGGGAGGAAAATAACACATTTTTTAAAAAAAACTTTTCGCAGCAAACCGCACTGTTCTGAAGTCTCTGCAGGGCTTCTGGAAGCTTAACAACCCACGTGAAGGCTCTTCCCCCCTCCCAGACTTGTTCCAGAATGCATCCTGGGGCAAGGCTGGGAGGGGGGAAGAGCTTTCGTTCGCGTGAGAGGCTCAATGTGCTTCAAATGCACAGAGGCTCGCATGGGTTGTTAAGCTTCCAGAAGCCCTGCAGAGGCTTCAGAACTGCACGGTTTGCTGCTAAAAGGTTAAAAAACCACGTTTCCCCTCCCTCTTTACAGTGGACCCCCATAGGTGAGACAAATCCACGGGTCCCGAATCCGCAGATAGAAAGGATCCACTGTACCACAAAATGCTCTTAACAGAATTCAAAGTTGTTTCAATAAATGTATTTGGAACTTTAATGCCTCATGAGTAAAAGAGTCAAGTCATGCAATGAAGTACTGTACGGAAGAAATTGCTGCAGTTTCTGCAGCTTTGCAGTTTTGACTTCAACTGTCCAATGGTTTCAGACTTGGGCAAGCTTAAGATCATCAAAAGTTGAACTGGAACTTAATTGTTCTCTCAAAGCTCAGTTTTAGCTGAAAATGAAAGTCTGAACCAACCTTAACCATGGCTGTTGCTAAGCAGGATTTGCTTTTAACTAGGATTTGAAACCAGGGTTTAGAGCTGATTAGTAAATTAGTAAAGAGCCTCTTGATGAGGGTGAAAGAGGAGAGTGCAAAAGTTGGCTTGAAACTCAACATTAATAAAACTAAGATCATGGCATCTGGGCCCATCAATTCCTGGCAAATAGAAGGGGCAGAAATGGAAGCAGTAACAGATTTTACTTTTCTGGGCTCCAAGATCACTGCAGACGGAGACAGCAGCCATGAAATTAAAAGACGCTTACTCCTTGGAAGGAAAGCTATGGCAAACTTAGACAGCATAATAAAAAGCAGAGATATCACCATGCCAACAAAAGTTCGTATAGTCAGGGCAATGGTGTTCCCAGTAGCAATGTATGGTTGCGAGAGTTGGACCATAAGGAAGGCTGAGCGCCGAAGAATAGATGCTTTTGAACTGTGGTGCTGGAGAAGACTCCTGAGAGTCCCTTGGACTGCTAGGAGATCAAATCAGTCAATCCTAAATGAAATCAACCCTGACTGTTCCCTGGAAGGACAGATACTAAGGCTGAAACTCAAATATTTTGGCCACCTAATGCGAAGAGAGGACTCTCTGGAGAAGACTCTGATGCTGGGAAAAATTGAAGGCAAAAGGAGAAGGGGAAGGCAAAGGATGAGATGGTTAGACAGCATCACCGATGCAACGAACATGAAAATGAGCGAACTCAGGAAGATAGTGGAGGACAGGAAGGCCTGGCGGGATGTGGTTCATGGGATCACGAAGGGTCGGACACGACTTAACGACTGAACAACAACAAGTAAATCCTGTGCTAAGAATTTTGGAAGTGTGGATGTGACGGGAAATTCCCGGCTTCCTAACCTGGGATTGCCCTGTATGGGTCAATCCTACTATTCACTCCTAGTTTCTTGCAGTTTAAAGATTAAAAGCTGATTATGAGGATCCATAGTATGGATTCCATACGGTGATGCTCTTTGTTAAAGGCATTGGAACTGAATCAAGAGGCAGCATAATGTGGCTTGTGCCTGTTCCTTGCACAAGCTTCTTGTGTTCAGAAATATTTGCTTGTTTTAAAAAAAAAAGATTAAAAGAAAAAAAGCACTTAGCAACAGGAGGGGGAAAGAGAAAAGACTGCACAATCAATGGGAAATATGAAAATAGTTAAAGAAAATGAAAATGAAAATAGTTAAAGAGTCCCTTGGCCAAGATTACAACAAAATTTGCTTGTTAGTGTGAAAAAACAATTTTCTCCTCCATGTGTTCCCAGGCAATCCCAAACCAGAGGTAACCTGGTATAGGAATGGACAAGATATCAATGAACTGGAGAAAAATTTGAACTGTGAAATACTGGAGGATAATCTAACTTATGTCTTACATCTATTTAGGTAAGATTGCATACTCTACTTTGTAACAGAGCCTCTTCCTTGCCACCTAGAACACTTGATCCCTGAGAGGAGGTTTTTTTAAGGCTGGAGTCTGTACATACTGTGGTAGCACAGTGGCTGGCAGCACAATCCTAACCAACATTCCAGCGCCAGTGTAGCCATGCCAACAGGGTGCACACTGCATTTTGCAGTGCAGGGGCAGTCATGGAGGTCTCTTCAAGGTGAGAGAACATTTGTTCCATTAGCTGCACTGGTGCTGGAAAGTTGGTTAGGATTGCGCTGTTAGGTATTGAGCTGTGGACCAGGAAGTTTTTGTTCAAAGTTTTATTTACTATCGCCCCAGTCTTGTGGGTTCCAACATCATTTTATAGGCACGCCGGATTCTTTTAATTAGTGGGGGTTGCTGTGATTTACGCCGGTTCAGTTGTTGGATTTTTAACTCGGAACTTAGCCCTTCCTTGGAATTGTTTAATCAGAATAGTCATAGTTCCAGGTTTTGCGTAAGGCTTTGTCAGACCTTTCTAACCAGCAGGGGTGCTTGGTGTTTTTTCCAGATTCTTTCAATTAAGGGGAGCCGGCTTTTCCCAGAACGCACCAATCAGAGTGCAAACAGTGGTGCTGGCTGAGCTCTTGTGAGCCAGATACATCCGGGCTCCATGTGGCTCTTAGTATACTTAAGTTGTTCCTCAAAAGGCTGTCTCACTTCTGACGATGCCGCATATGTTTGGGGCGAAACGTAAAGCTGTTTTTTAACATCTTGAAACTTTGAATAAAGTTCTTAAAACGACGGAGTCACCCGGTATTATGTTGATTTTCAACTCCAAAAAATTCTGCAAACACATTGCATATTAATAGATCATAAGAACATGAGAAGAGCCCTGCTGGATCAGGCCAAAGGTCCATCCAGTCCAGCTTCCTGTATCTCACAGTGGCCCCACCAGATGCCTCAGGGAGCACACAGACAACAAGATACCTATATCCTGTCACCACTCCCTTGCACCTGGCACAGAGAAAACCTACTTCTAAGGTCAGGAGGTTGCATATGGCTTGTAACCTATGACTTGTAATCATGTGGTTACCAGCATTCTAGGATTGCCCTGGAGTCTCCAGGAACCTGCATCAATCTCAAAAAGTTCATAGTAAGAGGTAACACGGGTAACCCGGTCATGTTAAAAAGTAGCGCTCCAGCCGATAGTAACAATAACGAACCTACCCGGTATGGACTTAATCGCCCAGAAATCCGGATAGAAAGAAATTTGCTAAAATCAAAATCTGGAATTCAAGGACTCAACGTTTCATGTCTTTATCCAGACATATCCTCAGGGGTATTTTCCAAAGTTCATTGGTTGATGTTAGCGAATACGTCCTACTTCGTCCTTTTTATTCTTTCAAAAAAGCGTGGGAACTCTCCCTTGGCAGCACAACTGCTTGCAGAGCGATTTGCACAAAAGCAAGTGATCCTGCAATTACTAAGTAGGGCTAGCTTCTGAGATGTTAAACACTTAAAGATCCACCAAAACCTTTGTGTATTATACTAATTATATATGCTAGATCCACAGTCTGTTACCCACGAATTATGGGGAGCCAGTTGCGATTGGCCAGGCTCAATTCCTGTTGCCTGTTCAAAAGAGCACCTGGCATTCTTCTACTTATTTCCAACGCCTCCAAGTTTTTCAATATGTTTAATTTGCTCTCCGTTTTCAAGAAGCACGTATCCTTAAAATGAATGGAATGTCCTGAAGTCATCGCATGTTCTGCCAGTGCGGAGAGCTGTGGATGTCCCAGCCTCACCGACCTCTCATGCTCTTTCAACCTGGTGCCAATGGAGCGTTGTGTAAGGCCGATATATTCTTTTCCACAGGTTCCACACGGGATACAATAAATTCCCGGATTTGAGAGTGGGGGTCTTTTGTCCTTTGGATTCTTGAGCAGTTCTTCAATTTTTTTAGTAGGCTTGAAAATTGTCTTGATATTCCCTTGTTTAAGTACCTTGGCAATCCTATCAGTTGTTCCCTTAATAAATGGTAAAACTGTCCAGATTTTCTCCTCCTTATTATCTTCTGTTGTCTTATTAACATCCTCAGTATTAGTATTTGTATCAGTATTATTCCTCCCTTCTCTCTCCTACTTAGTAAAAAACTGTACAGTATAATAAAATTCAGAAGGAGAGAGAAGGGAGGAATAATACTGATACAAATACTAATACTGAGGATGTTAATAAGACAACAGAAGATAATAAGGAGGAGAAAATCTGGACAGTTTTCGTTCGAAAATCTCAAAAAGATACAGTGGAGGAGGCCTGGGACAATCCCACCCCCTTCTTGGGCCTGGCTGGCCAATCCCACCCCTCTGGAACGCCCAGTTCCGCCCTCCCCACACCCCTCCGTTGCCCAGCAGGGAACTCACCTGACCCGGCAGGCGCAGCTCCAGATCTGGGGGCAAGTAGAGTGGCATCAGCCTCAGTGCCGGCGCTGCCTACTCGCAGGATGCCGCAAATGTGCTTTACGGCACATTTGCAACACCCTAGACTGGCGAAGCAACACTCTACCGGTCTAAAATGTAGACAGGATTGGGCTGTTAATTAATGACATTATGTCACATGGGGAGACGGAATATCCCAGGAATAGCTTCAGTCAGAGTTGGGCAACCCTATTGCTAACACTTCACATCCATAATATAAAAAGTTGCTGAAAGATAGAACGCAATTTTTTTAGGCATGGAACTGAGGCCATAAGTGTTGTTTGTGGGCAAAAACACACACCTTGATATAATTTTTTGGAATAGATAGGAAACCAAAGATCAGCAAAAAGAACAACATAAAATCATGAAGGAACAAAAGCAACCCCTTGTTCAAAAGGCAATATCATAGACTGGCCAGCTTAAACAATCAAGATCACAGTGTGTCACTGTGCATCATTGACGGGGAGCACAGAAATGGAATTAGTCTGAAATGACCTAATCTCTCAGCCGTAAGTGGTGGGAGTCAGTTTCAGAAAATGAAGCAGCACGGAAACGTTTGCATTCAGGGTTCTTCCTTGAGATAAAAATATATGAACAAATCCATCTTTTAGAATGTTCAGTCTTGAAAGCTTTTCAGATAGATTATACGCAATTAGTCTGAAAGTAAATGTGTAACCCCAGTGGAGAAATAAGCTAGGCTAGGGGAAACAGCGATCAGCCAGGTTCTGGAAGGCAGGGCACCTGGGCGCCAGTGAGAGTGCTGAGCGGAGAGGAGTAAACAGTTCTAACTAAACCTGGCTGCAGTAGATTCTGACAGAAGATTCTAAGAGCCCGATCCTATGCATATCTACTCAGAAGCAAATCCCATTATAATCAATGGGACTTACTCCCAGGTAAGTGTAGATAGGATTGCAGCCTAAATCAGAGATTCTCAACCAGTGGTACATGGTTCTGGTTCTCCGGCTGACTGGAGGTACTACATGGACCGCTGGTCTGCCAGAACCCTGCTCCGGCACAGTGTTTTCGGCCGTGTTTTCGTGCCACATTTTCGCTCCCGAGAGGCTTCCGCCTTTGGCCAAGCCTCTTGGGAGCACTGGGAGGTCACCTCGGGGCTCTCCCATGCACCCTGACTATCCTACTTGCGTTTTTCTGGCTCCAAAAATGTGAAAACCTGGAAGTAACTGGCACGTTATCGCCAATCACTTTTGGTGGTATGCAGAGGATGAGCAGCACCGGAGGTGGTACGCGGCAGGTCAGGGGTTGAGAATCCCAGTTCTAAATCAACCCACCCTGATCTAAAAGTCCTACAACTCTTTGCCAGAATTATTTAAATCATTATTTTAATCACCAACAGCCCAATCCTATGGAACTCTCAGCGTGGTAAAACAGCCGCAGCAACGGGGTGCATGTTATATCCCGCAGGAATGTTTCAGGCCCTGAAGGTCTCGGGGTAAGGGAAGAATTGTTCCCTTGCCCCAGAGTAAGTCCTCATCAGCCTGCTGGGTCTACTTGGACCTACACCAGCAATTTTGCGGGCGCAAGTACGAGTGGACCTGGGTTGGGGGATTGAGACTGGGAAAGGGGAATAGGATATTGGCGGTGCTGCTGCTGCCGATACCACCACCTTCCCGGACATGATATGCTCTCCTCCGCACCCCATCTCAGCTCCATCTTTCTCCCCCTCTCTGCCCTGTTCCACCCACCCCCGCCTTCCTCTCATTCCCCCACGCTGTCTTACTGGCACCATTAGGCATCCCCTGGCCACTGGCGTGTGGGTACTGTGGTCCTGCCCACAGCTTGCTGCCAAGCCATGCTGAATGGCGTCTCGAATGTTCCAAGAGCCGTAAAGGGCTTTACGCCTCCGGAACGCTCATTCTGGTGGTATAAGGTGTTAATAGGATTGGGCTGCAAGAAAAAACAGGCCCATTTCTATAACTGATTTAGATTTAAAAAATCTGTTTCTTATTTAGATACTTCCTAAATAAAAGTGCATACTAACAGATTGATTGGGAAGTAGAGTCATAAACGTTTATAATCAGAGTACTGACTTACCAGTTGCAGAGATCAGGTAGTTACTAAGCATAAAATAGTAAAAGGTCACTCCAATGAATCAGTAGATGACACCTGTGGTGATTTGCCTCTCCCTGACTTCCAGTATGAAGCTGTTATATGAGTATGTGAACCATTGTGCTGTATGATTGATGACTGGGTAAGAGGCTTTTTCCCACAGTCCTTTCCTTACAAAGAAATACAGCCTCTTATAAGATAATAAGAGGGTCATAAGTTCTGTTTTAAGAACTTATATGTTTCCATTAAGTTCGTATTTCACTTTTAAACTGTGATTAAAAAAAAATTAAAATCCAGTTAAAATTAAATCATCACGTTTTATTCATCCCGCTTTGCAGTTAGGATTGTCAGCACCTGTGATTTAAATCAGAACTTTCATGGTCTAGCCTCCTTTCCAGGGTGTCCAAGAGAAGTAAAATCTCAGTGAGGGTTCAGAACCAAAGGGGACCACCACAGAGTTTTTGCTATTACCGGTAGCTGTACGTCCATGCAGTGGCGTCGCTGGAGGTGGGACTGAACGCTAAGTTTTGCACCGCGCTGACCTCCGTTACTCACCGGCACGAGGCGGCCCTGCCCCCTCGCCTTCGGAGCCATTCAGTGGGGCGAAGGCAACACGCAGAGAAGCGTTCCACCCTACCTCCAGCAAAGTTCCACGTCTGTCAGGCTTCATTCCTGAGCCACAAAACATAGCTGAGCTCTGCCCCCAACCTGCTAGGGGCTACTAGGTTCCACCCTGACCCCACCAGTCTCCACTCCCAATCTGCTAGGCACTATCCCTTACCTCCAACTAAGTCCCCTCTTTCAGAGTCTCAGAACTGGAAACCCTCATACAAGTACCTTTTGCTATTTCTAAATGGGAAGAAAGGCAAAACAAGACTAGAAAATAGAAGGGCATATTTGCATCATGTGTATTTGTTTTGGAATTTTTTCTAAACTCCTTGGCCCTCATCCAGAGATCATTAATCATATTTACGGTAAGTCTCATTAAAAACTATGGGTCATGTTAGTCATGAAGTCCATTTATTTAAATGGGGCTTGAGTGTGACTAACTTGTCTGGATTGGGGACACTGCTTTTAAAAATCTGCTTGAAGGGTAGGCTTGAAAGAGAAGCCGACTTTTTCCCTACAAGGAAAATGTTCAGGGGGGGGGGAATGCAAGTGGACTTGAAAGGGGGGATAAAAGAGCAAATGCTCAACAGCTCTTACGTAAGAACATAAGAAGAGCCCTGCTGGATCAGGCCAAAGACCCATCTAGTCCAGCTTCCTGTATCACACAGTGGCCCCACCAGATGCCTGAGGGAGCACACAAGACAACAAGATACCTGTATCCTGTCACCAGTCCCTTGCACCTGGCACAAAGAAAACCTACTCCTACAACCAGGAGGTTGCTTATCCCCATCATGGCTTGTAAGCTGTGATGGAATTTTCCTCCATAAATCTGTCCAATCCCCTTTTAAAGGCATCCAGGCCAGGTGCCATCACCACCTCCTGTGGCAAGGAGTTCCACAAACCAATTACAGGCTGGGTAAAGAAATATTTTCTTTTGTTTATTTAGAGAAATATTTAGAGAAATATTTTCTCTTCCACCAAACCAATACAATAATTTATGATATCAGGATTTTAAAAATCATTGTTGGTTGCTGGAATTTGCTGAAATTAAAACTTACAAGAAAAGCTTCAGTGTGTGGGCATGCAGTTCTGGGCTCGGATAAAAAGGGTTGCTTCACACATTACCTGTATGCTGCATGTAGTTGGAAATATTTGTTTGCTGCATGGATATTTTACAGGCACATTTAAAAGGATTTGAGTGTGCTGTAAAAATCTAACATGTGAAGTGGCACTGATGTAAAAGGTATAGTATATAGTCTGAAGAAAGTCCTTTCGTTTGATTCTCTCTGTTTCATCTATGTTTTGGGTCTACTTCCATTCCAAAAAGCCTTATATCACAAAAATGTTCCATGTGCTTCCAAGTATCTGGGTATTGTGACTTTTTTTGGGGGGGGGGTATTGTGATTTTTAGATCAAGAATATATCTCCTATTCAAATATGATCTTAAAATGTGCAATTTATTTTTAAAATCATTTATATCCATGCATCCTATTAATATTGTATATGAATAGGCTTTAAAAATGTTTATTTTCAAATTTGCAGGTGCACAGAGCAACAAGCCGGAGTTTACCAAATTGTGGCTAGAAACTGTTTTGGAATGATTCAGTCCTCTGCTTTTCTTAAAGTGTCAGCAGGTGCAAAACCTGAAGTATATGAGAAATTGATCTGTACCCCTAAAGATAACATAGAAACTTGCAGGGCAAATGAAGATGCTGCATGTCAGTGGAAAAATTCACATCAAGTTATAGATGATAAAGACGCCTTAGCAGGAAAAAAAGATTCAACCCACAGGTCTTTTGGTTCATCAGAATCTATAACACCAGAATGCGATGATTTGTCTACAAAGTTTTTCCACCCAATGGAATGTGGAATTTGCCCTCCAATGGAAAATCAGTCTCAAAATGCTCATTGTTTAGGAGACAATATGGAAGTTAAAAATGTACCCAGTTTAGAGGAAAATAACGGCAGTGTTTCAAGCATGTCCAAAAATGCACTCAATCTCATTATTTTTGACAGTATTGAAGGATCTAGGGACACTGCTGGGGGAGAGGTAGATAAACAAGTGGATTCCAAACCAGCAAAGCAAATCACTGATCACACGGACAGCTGTTGCTTTAATGGTGAAGTCTTAGCTGCTTGTCAGACAACTGAATATGCCAGGACACATGAAGAGGGTAGCCTCAGTACATTTCTGGAAAAGAGCACACTGTATGGGAATCACTCAAGTGAACCTCTAGAAAACCAGACCTGCTGTTTAGATGATTCCTGTGAAAATGTTGACAGGAACTTTGAGCTTCACCTGGACAGAAACTCTATTACATCTGATGAGCCTTTTGAAGATGATCACCTTGAACACTTGGAATGTTCCAGTGCGATGACAGAAGAGCAAAACTGGGAAGAGAAGCTGAAATTTCTGTTGGAAAGCGATGATGAAGACGAGCTAAATCTGGGTAGTGATTGTGATGGGTGTGCTTACTTCCTCGGTGAAATGCCTTGCTTGGTTCAAGTGTCAGATAACACTGTGCCTATGGATGCCACCATTGGCTTCTGTGATCATCCGTCAAAATCCAAAGAGGTAGCTGTCAGAAGAAGCGACCTCACTGCATACAGTCCATCAACCTTGCAAACAGGAATGACTCTCACTGTTGGGCAACAGCAAACTAAAACTTCCAAAGTCAAAGACAAAGAGAAGTACAAGCTGCCCGTGGCTTCCACAGCAATTGAAAATGATTATCCCAGAATTGAAGAAAGCAATAGCAACGATCACTCTGCGGTGGATTTTTCTGTTGTCCGATCGCAAGGCATAGACAATGAGAATTTAGAGATGGACTCCTCCCGTTGCAACTTAGGTGATTCTTCAGCAGCAACAGACAAACCAAGGGTAGACAGAGGCTTCCTATGGAAACACTTACCACCGTTAACAAAGAGAAGGGAGAAACTGAGCAAAGGAAAAGTCAATGTTGGTGTGGCCAGTTGGACAAAAGTATCCGAAGATTCTTCACATCTGTTACATCCCAGAAACACCTCTGAAACCCATGCCGTTCAGACGGAAAGCTACTTGGATTCTGCTGAACGACTTCATGAACGAGGAGGCAGCATTTCAAGCGAAGCACACAAGGATATAGCAAATGCTTCCAACAACCAGTCTGGTTTATTTCCAGGCAAAGGAAGAGATAAAAACGGCCCACGGGAAGGCAAATGGATTAGTGGCCAATCGAAGAGAAAGCAAATGCCAGATGAAAACGCCATGCTTATGGTAAGGGAAATTATGTGATCATTTTGCAACTATCCAATGATGTTAATATGCTTTATTCCTACTTGCCATAGAAGAATGTGAATCTTGAAAGACGTTACCATTCATTCAAGCCTATGTGATTGACAGCTACTTCTGTTAAGGAAATCTGGTTTCGAAAAAAGGCCCAGATAAACCATAAGCCATCCTAATTATAGAGAGAGGGTGAGTGGGGGAAAGGTCCTGATAATAGCAAGTAGCACTAACGGGACTTCAGACAGCTGGAAAGAGAAATTTGATATTGAGTCTCTTCCATCTGTCTTGTTCAAGCAGTCTCTTTCTCTCCGCTGCTGGCCAAACTTTCACAAGCCTGTGGGCAACAAATGGAATTCCAAATAATGTTCTCTGTGTAACAGCGTAAAAAAGGAAATGGTTAGTAATTCTGAAATTGCCTTAACTCTAAATTCTGTTCCTTCCCCAAAACATTGCAGTCATCTTTTACATAGCTTCTTCAAACTGCCTTATCAGTTGCTTACTATACTTACAGCTTGTAATTCCTCTAAGCTCATAAAGACTTCACTTAAATGGTGTTTCCAGTGTGCTGATATAATCTGTGCCTCTTTAGCAAAAGGAGGTACATTGCTATAGGATTAGCTGCTAACAGCCAAGTTCTCAGCCTATCCACTGTCTTCTGCTTTAATCTACTTTTTATCTTCTTCAGCGTCCCTGCAAACTCTTAGCATTCAATTTTTATCTGTCTTCCACATCGCATATACCCTGGGACTTGGTTTTGCACACAAACGATTTCCCTGAAGTCTGACCGGCTTAAAGGGCAGGGCTGATTCACAACACCTCTTGATATCACTGCTAAAAGCAACCAAGGAGGTGCTTCTGGGTTTTGAGCTACCTTTGCTGGAGGGTGCAACTGTAGCCCTCTTCACCACGCACTCCCACTACCCATGCTGATCTTGTTTTTCCATGTGGACTAGTAGCAGCTAACATGGTGACTGTTCTTCTGTTGTATGTGAGTGATCGGCACTCTTCCTCAGCACATTGGTCACCCTCGGAAACCCTCCGGCATTATACCAAGCATGGATGCTACAGCCTGGTCTAGTGCTCACAAGAACAGGCTTCCATGGTTTTGTGTATTCTGCTTGCCACTATCTGGCGAGCTATCATCTATTCTAGATCACTGTCTATGAGCTCCATCCCAAACAAGTGTGCTTGGTGATGGGCTTGGTGAGGATGGAGTTACAGAATGCGTGGGCAGGGGAGAAGGGTGGCCAATGGGGGGGCTTATGGGGGGCTGAAGGGGGCTTATAGAACTGATACCTGAAATGACTTTGGCCTACTTCTTCATAGGCATAGCACAGGGGTGGCCAACCTTCCACCATTAGGGCTACTGTGTTCTTAAGAGTTGTGTAGAAGACAGAATCTTGGCAGCTGCAAGTGCTGATGGTGCTGCTAAAGCAGCTGCACCTGCTGAAATGCCCTCACCAATACAACCATTTAAAGGGCCAGCATTCACATTGAAAGGTTGGCCACCACTGGCATAGCATGTACAAGACTTACATAATAGAATCACACAAGCTTCTGCATTTCTGTTACTAACCATAGAACTACTGACTCAGGGATCTCACCTGAGATCCAAATCAAGATCCAAACTCAAAAGATCCAAACTGAGATCCTGAGATCCAAACTCAAAATATCATTTTTGAAATAATATCTTTTTAACAGCAGGCTAAGTCTTAGAATTATTTCTGTAGATGCATGCCAATAAAAAGGTCTCCAACTTTTTTTAATCAGCTTTAAGTTAAATAACGTCAATTAATTGCTTCACTGATAGCACAATCCTATCCCTCCTGAGCACTGACTGGCGGAGTGTGTGCTCTGCAAAACTGCCATAAAGCAGTTTGTGACAGCGCACCAGACAGAAGCACTGCTGGGAAGGCCTACACCTCCCTACTGGTGCCACCGCAAGGAGCGGTGCCCACTGGAGAAGGTAAAGTCCACACAGAGTGGAACGTGGGAGGGTGGGGAGGGGTGGAAGGAAGCAGGGGGAGGATAGCGACAAGGGTGGGCGGATCGGACCCGGGAGGGGGCAGGATCAGTGACACTGGCATACGCTGTATCCTATCTCCCTTCCTAGGCCTAATCCGCCAACATGGATCAACTCGGATTGCTCAACTGATCAAGCTCCATTGCTCCAGCCATATGGAAAGCACAAGTTCGAGTAGACCCATGGTACCGGCTGGGGCTTTCCCTGGGGCAATGGCTTATAGAACTGTTATATATTTCTATATAAATATAATATTATATATTTGCCACTATGGTTCTCAGCCCATAGCAGCTCTCTGAGCTTGGCAACTGTATTCCATGTTGAGAGGATCACAGAAATTCTCGCGGAGGTGAGGCGGCGGCGCCAGGGGTGGCGGATCCCCAACAGATACAGAAAAAAAATTAAGGACACAATCATGAACCAAATTGAAGTTGGTCAGATTGGGCACTGACCAAAGGTATCCAAGACCCTGAGGGCTCACCCAGCCACCCCTCGATCACCTCAGCATCAACTTTTATGTGGGGCAGCTGTTGCATGATGCACTTAGTCAATGATGCGCTTCTCCTCTTTGTGTCTGCAAAATGGACTTCTCAGAGACCCTGTGATAATACAGGTTGTTCTAGAAAACCCATTCGCAGATGCAAAGGGGAGGGGAGGAGACAACAAGAGAACTACTCATTTTGTCTACTTACCAAGCAAGTTCCTCTGTTGTTAGGTTTCTGGAGAGGGGTGTGTGGATGAGTGCTCTTTTCCCTTAGCACCTCTGAGGGAAATTACCCCCTTTCACCATTCTTAGCTGCCAAGTACAGTAACGGGGGTGTGATAGATGCATTCTTGCATCAGTGATGCTAAGGAAAGATGATGCCTCCTGTCTCCTGATGGGGTTAATTTGAGTGCACAAGCGTTCACATACTTGGAGGGGTCTGTAGCACACGATTGAGGGGGGAGTGCAGGACTTTCGGTGCAATCCAACAGGCTTAGGCATGTTTGCGGCACTCATTGAGTAGGCGGTGCTGGAGCCCAGGCCTGTGCCGTCTGCCTGCCACAGAACCCAGAGGACTCCGAGAGGCACAGGGGTAGGGGAGGGCGGCTCTGGACAGATCAGGTATGGGAGATGGGAGTGGGCGCCCGACTGCAGTTGGATAGCACTTTTGAAACTAGCATAGTTTAAAATCATAACATATTTGCATTACAAGGAGAGTAGCAACTGTACACCCACTCCGCGTCACCAGTTCTAAGTCATGTTGGTGACAAGCCTAACATGACAAACGATCATTTCTCAAGCTTGCCAAAAGGTCAGTGGTGTCAATGAAATGCAGTTGCGATTGGCAGTGGACCATGGACAGGGTTTCCGGGACACAAATGCAAGAAAACAACCACATAAATTACTTGATTGTCTTAGAATTTGGAAGATAGATACTAGTTAGTTCGTTTAGGCTGTGCTTGATGTAGATTGTGCTGCTCATGTAGGCTTTTGTTTTGAGAGGATGTACTCCAGAACAATCTTTTTCTCCCTTAGCCATATAAAGTAAAGGCGTGTAAAGATGTACTTACAATCAGGGGTCAGTGTGTTGTTGTTTTTTCTGTGGTGGAGACAGCTCAGATTTGCTCCAACTTTGCTCCTCAAGTGACACAAGTACTTGCTCCCAGGGGCAGCACATAAGGGTGGGCTTACTCAGGCAATATTGTGGACCCACAATACCCTAAGGGCCCTTCAGGCCAGCTCAGGGATGGATGGCCTGAAAATCTAGAGCCACATGTTGACTTTAGATATTCTAACTCTATGTGCAAGTCATGACTCTTATTTTTTGGGTCTTCTCCCTGGGCCCTTTCTGCACAGAGGACCCCTGGACCAACCTGGTGGACTGCCACCTGCCATTGCCGATCCAGATAAGTGGGTGAGCAGAGGGAAGCATCACAGAAGATGGAGAAGTTGGGGTGGGAGAGGAGGGAAGCAACAGGGGGAGCCATGGGGCAGTCCTGTGCATGCACATGGCCCAAACAAGCCAAGTGTCTGAGGGTTTGGTGCAATCTGGCGCCAACCCTCTTTTGATCCAAATTTAATGCTGATATCCATTTCCTCTTCTCTCTTTGCCCCATGCTTCAGGCAGGCTGTCCACTTTTTCAAAACACAAAATTGAAGTGCCTTGTGTGTGTTCATCTAATTAAACATTTGTTAGGAACTTAAAAATATGTTTGTTCAAAAAAAAAATCACAATCTTGAAAAATTGCTCCAACTCAGGGAAAGAGGCAGTGGCATAGACTTGAGTCTATTGACTCGGACTCGTCAATGACTTGACTTGGACTTGACTCGGCAATTGTAAAAGACTCAAAAGACTCGACTCAAGAGGGAGTCTTTTACGACGTCGAATTTTATTCAGGTTTAAACCCGTTTTCCCCATTAAATAGATAGGGACTCGCAACTTGCAACCAAAGACTCGGAACTTGGGGGCAAAGACTTGGGACTTGACTTGAGACTTGGACCCAGAGATATGGGACTTGACACGATATTTGGAGTCAGAAATTTGATCCACATCCCTGGAAAGAGGTGACTGTGATGGTCACAAGGGCCAGCCAAGCAACACTGTGCACAGTGCCTTGAGCTGTGAACAGGAAGAATGGGTTTCCCCTGAGCTTGATATTGGGGGAAGATTGTATATCTGATCAAAACATGGAGATGATGCTTTTATAGTGGACTTGCTATTGAAATTATCAACCTCGGGACCTGTGACGACTAGGTTTTGTTGGGCTCTTGCATCCACCAAATAGGGCCATTTTCTCACTACTGTTACTCCCATTGTCAGCTGCTGTTCCTTCTACTCCTCAGTCTTGCTGCCAACCACTTGCTTGCTAGGATGAGAACCATCAAGGATGGAAGCAGGTGATTCTTCCACTGTGCTGTGGTCGCTCCTGCTCACCCTCTTCTGATCCTCTAGAGAGGTTGGAGGAGGAAGGAGGCAGAAAGGGCAAGGAGCAGGTTGGGCAGAGGGCTCCCCACAGTGAACTGGCCCCTTTGCTGGGGTATGGGCTTGGCAGGTGCCTGACCATGCCAGCTCCCCCTGATGCCAATCCTGATCTGGATGTGGTTTGAGAATGAAAGCCTTAGGTTTAATTTCATGGATTTCAGTTGTCTTTTACCACCTATTGAATTCAATTTAGGGCACCATGACAAACGTATGGAAGCGGGCACCTGTTTGGTATATGTTATTTTCAGGCCTGGACCAAGCCATTTTGCTGCCCCAAGTGTGTACACCGCATGAGTCAGAAGTGTGCCCCAGGATTCCTTGTAACGTTGTGGTGGAGGATCGTGCCGTGCAGTTGTTGGATTGCACCTGACTTTGCTCAGTCTGAGAGCTGCAACCTAGAATCCTGTGTGATATTGTTGTAAGCTGCCTTGGGCATTTGCCTCGGCATGGGATAAGGCGGGGTATAAATTTTTAAAATAAATAAATACTGCAAAGAATCCTGGAGCACACATTTTGAGTTGCATCCTGCTTAATTGCCCCCTAAAAATATCACTATCCCCAAACATGGCTTGGGTTGTTCACTCAGGCTGGGCCCTGGTTACTTTCTGATGTTTACGTTTGCCACTTGCTAAAGTGGCGATTGTGGTGGAAGGTTATATTCGCTCCACAGATATCATCACCTCCTGTTGGATACCATCTTACCATATGTTTACTGAATACATGTGGCATGAATTTGGCTTTTATAACCTTGACACGAAACATCATGCAGCCATCATGGTAATGTGAGTGAACATATCTAAATATTCATTTATTTTACAAAATTGACTATTTTTTTCTCAAGTTGGGTGCCCAAAAAGCTAACAAGAAATTGAACACATACCACCATCACCATCAATATAGTCTAATAAAACAGACCTCAGTGACATAATGTAGAAAGGTCCCAGTTTCAGTGTTTATATTTTCTATCTTATTGTCCTTTTATCTAAACCCTTCTTGGTTTCCTTTAGTTCTTTCTTTTTTATTCTTTCCTCAAAGTGCTCTCAAAAGAGCTGTGTTTTTAACCAGCCAGGGAAATGTATATAATGATGGGGCCAAATGGACTTCCCTGTGGAGTGCTTTTTAAAGCATCAGTACCATGACTGAAAAGACCTGGTTCTCCTTATACATTGTCTGTGAATAACCAAAACCTATAGCATTGTTGAAACTCTGCAGGTGTGCTTGAATGGGAGGCCACTGGGACCCCAGTTGTTCTGAATTTTCCAAAAAGGGAGAATGGAATTTATGTGGCGCAGTGGGTTAAACCACTGAACCATGAGCTGTCGATCGAAAGGTCGGCAGTTCGATTCCGCGCGACGGCTCCTGCCAACCTAGCAGTTCGAAAGCAAGAAATTGCAAGTAGATAAATAGGTACCGCGTCAGCGGGACGGTAACAGCATTCCATGCACCTCGGTGTTGAGTCATGCCAGCCACATGACCATGGAAACGTCTTCGGACAGCGCTGGCTCTTCGGCTTTGAAACGGAGATGAGCACCGCTCCCTAGAGTCGGACACGACTGGACTTAATTGTCAAGGGATACCTTTACCTTTACCTATCATCATCTTCAACCAAAAATGTTTCAGGAGTTAATGATTCTAGATTTGGACTATAGATTTGGACCCACTAAATTCAACTGATGCTTTAAAAAGCACTCCAAAGGGAAGTCTACTAAATTTCATTTAACCTTCTGATTCACTGTTCTAAGCTGCAAGAAGAGCCCTTGTTTATGCAGGAAAGGGTGTCTCAGCAAGGTTTAGCACCTTACGCTTGCTCTCAACTCAAGCAACTTTCAGGAACGTTTCTCAGGTACTCAGTCTCAGGAGCCTCAGAAGTACTCATGGCAGTTGCACAACATGCATCAGATGAGGCATGGAAATTAACATTATGTTACAGACAAAGGCAAGTGACATCCGGGGCCAACATTTAAGAACATAAGAACATAAGAAGAGCCCCGCTGGATCAGGCCAAAGGCCCATCTAGTCCAGCTTCCTGTATCACACAGTGGCCCCACTAGATGCCTCAGGGAGCACAAGACAACAAGATACTTGTATCCTGTCGCCACTCCCTTGCACCTGGCACAAAGAAAACCTACTCCTACAACCAGGAGGTTGCTTATCCCCATCATGGGCTTGTAAGCTGTGATGGAATTTTCCTCCATAAATCTGTCCAATCCCCTTTTAAAGGCATCCAGGCCAGGTGCCATCACCACCTCCTGTGGCAAGGAGTTCCACAAACCAATTAAACGCTGGGTAAAGAAATATGTTCTTTTGTCTGTTTTAATACTCCCTCCACTCAATTTGAGTGGATGTCCCCTAGTTCTAGTGTTGTGTGAGAGGGAAAAGAACTCTATCCACTCTCTCCATCCCATGCATAATTTTATACGTCTCAATCATGTCCCCCCTCAGGCACCTTTTTTCTAGACTGAAGAGCCCCAAACGCTGTAGCCTTTCCTCATAAGGTAGATGCCCCAGCCCACTAATCATTTTGGTCGCTCTCTTCTGCACCTTTTCCAGTTCCACTATATCCTTTTTGAGATGCGGCGACCGGAACTGGACGCAATACTCCAGATGCGGCCTTACCATCGATTTGTACAAACAGCATAATAATATTGGCCGTTTTATTCTCAATCCCTTTTTTTAATGATCCCAAGGATGGAATTGGCCTTCTTCACAGCCGCCGCACACTGGGTCGACACTTTCATCGACCTGTCCACCAGCACCCCAAGATCTCTCTCCTGATCCATCACAGACAACTTAGAACCCATGAGCGTGTATGTGAAGTTTGTGTCTAGGTGGGTCTTTTCTTTGAAGGCCAAACTAGATGAGGACACAAATGCATGCGATAGAGCAGCCATGCTTTCAACTGCAGATACTTCTTATTTATAAAACATAACTATGTAGGGGAGGGATCCTGGTCAAGACTGCAGGGCATGGGGAGGAGAAGGTTCACTCTGTTCTCAAAACACCCTCCTGAAGCAGCAGTTGGCCCTGGAAGTGCTGATTTGAGGACATTCACACTTAAGGGGCTTATTGCAACTTCTGTGGGGGTGTCAGATTTTCCGCTTGAAAATGGTATGTGGGGCAGAGTGAGCCTTCTTCTCCCCAGATGTTCCAGTTTTGATCAGGATAGACCCCTGGTGTGGCCATATTTTACAAGTAAGGTGCTTTGGGTTGAAAACATTCATCTATTGCACCCAATTGTGTTCAGATCTCGTTTGGCCCTATATTAAGCATTTGTTATAGGTCAGACAGTAGTACTGATCCGGTAATCTGTGAGAGCAGCAGTCCTTGCAGAGCCTCCCCCTTTCTCCTGCTGAACAGGTGGTCGGGGGTGGGTGGGTGGACGAGAAGGAAGGAAGGAGTGTCTGCACTAAAATTACCTCTCAACAAGGGGGAGGAAGGAGGTAGCAAGGATCCAAGGTATGCAGCTTGCTTTTGTGCTCAGGAATTGTTGTATTAAGGCCAGAAAAGTTTGATGGGTGCAGAGAAATCCCTCTTCTGGCAGCTTCTTGCATGTGTGAAAGGGTGACCCAGCCAGGCATAGGAACTTGCTTCTGTGCCTAGATTGCCCCTCACTGATTGTTATCTTGTTTTACATGGCTGTTTGTTGTTGAATGAAACACAAAGGAGAGAACTGTCCCTTATTATCCAAGGACACTTTCCCCAAAACGTCCAGCTCATTTCAACAAAGCAGAGATTGATCTGTTAAGGACTTTTCTGTAATATCTCCAAGAGAACCAGTCATTATTAAGGAAACCTTCAGTGCAGTTTATAGAACACTCCAAAGAATGGTGTGGGAAGAGGGTTGGATGAGGCCAAGGAGGAAGAAGAGCATTAATTCCGAAAGAAAGAGGGCAGTGAGTATCATAGCTGTTTAGATGGGAAACCAGGACACCTGTCTACAAGGTATCAAATGCAGCTAATTAATCATTTTGCACAGCTGAACAAACAGCTGTCAGATGGAAAAAGCTGCCATTTAGCTACTGCTTTATGAATCTAAAAATCTTTGATCACAGATATTACTATGCAAGGCATTGTCGGTAATGGCCTTTATTTTAGCTCAGGGTTTCATAAAACATGCCATTTGTTCTGGTTCAGTTATTCGTGCTGCATTCCTGAACCTTGTTGCAAGCTCATCTTACAGTGCTTTCAGACATCCTTTGAAGCTCCGCAATAGCCCAATTCCAGTTGACCAGAGCAGATCACTGTGTAATGGACTTTCAAAAAAAAAAAAAAGGTGTGATGTATGAATACATATGTAATCTGTTTTGCTTCTATTCTTACTTTGCTTAAGAATGGTTGAGATGGTTATATTTGCTCAAGAGAGCAAATTTTTCACTTGTGGGCAAAAGTCTATCTTGAGAAATTTCAACACAAATAAGATGACAAAAATATTCCCTTGAAGAAATGAAATTAGTAACAGGACAATTTCACATGCTCAACCAGTTGAGGATTGTCATTTTGTGATGTGGAGTGGAAGTGTGTGATCACCTCCTCACTGCACATATAACACAACCCCCAACACACATTTCGGTGTCTAAAAGTTAGACCTATTCTTGGGTATATTTGGGGAGCTGATTTCAAAAAATGGCATCTGTTTTGCCCTATCAGCTCTAGTTTTGGAGATACGGCATAAATATGCTGATTCAAACAGCTCCTCATGAGGAAGCCAACGTCATGGTTTGAATCATTGAATCAGCATATAAGGTGGCTATGTTGTATCTCCAAAACTAGAACTGATAGCAGAAGCGTCGTTTGATGGGGGGCGAAATTTCCGGGGGAGGGGGTGCTTAACCGTCACAGGGCGCTTACCCGTCACGGGGCGCTTACCCGTTTTCCGCCGCTTCTTCGGAGTCATCGTGGCTCCGTTTTGGCCCGCCCGCCCTCGCTCCGTTTGGCTCCAAAAAGGAAGCCAAATGGCGGGAAGGGGGTGATTGGAGTCGCGCGCTGATGTCACAACGTGGGTGTCATCACGTCGGCGGCCCCCCACGTGGGGGAGGAGCAACACCACTGACTGATAGGGTAAAACAGATTCCATTTTTGGAATCAGCACCCCAAATATACCCAAGTATAGGTTTAACTTCCCAACACCAGGAAAAATTGGGGGTTGGGGGGTTGGGCTGTGTAATGTATCATATGTGAGGCCCAGTCTATGAGATCCTTCCTCCTCATTGGCAGATGAGATAGGCCCAGGCATGCATTGACTTGAGTCGTTTTATGTGGGCAGCACTCCGCTTAAACAATATACACTGTGGGAAGAAGCATTTCCATTGCCATGTGAACTGGCCCATACTTTTCTGTCTACCGCTATGCTTCCCCAGACATTTATTTTCAATGCAATCTCCAAAAATGTCCTTGTAGTGAACCAGTTACTGTATGTAACCGGCTCAGTGTGAGCACAGATTCCATGTATTCATTTAACACACATTAGGAAGATTTCATCATGGATACATTTTGAGAGCAAGGATGGTGTGAATTGTCACTGGCAGCCCAATCCTATCCATGGCTTATGGTGGCGGAACTGCAGTGCAAAAGCTGCAGTGCCATTGTGCACTTCGGGGCCATGTGTGCAAACGGCTGGAGGCCCATCGCGCACGACAGGGGCTCCCAGATGCCCCATCGAAGCAGGTAGGTCAGCAGCAGGGACAGTTTGGAGGAGGGTTGTGTGTGGTTTGGGGTGGGGACCAGACTGGGCAGAGGGCAGAAGGGAGAGAATCTCAAAGACACCAAGATCCCACCCCTTCCCCACTCTGAGCCACCCCCTGAGTCTCCTCAGACTTATGGCAGCAAAATAGCTGGTGTAGGTCTAAGGAGACCTACTGGAGGTCAGGGAGGGAGGTAGGTGAGAAAAAAATGTTACCTCTCCTGGTCACTCCCCATAGCACGCAGCGTGCACTCCGTCAGTGGTGCTGCATGCTGTGGGCTGACGGGGGATGGGAATGGGCCCTTAGTGTGGGATTAAAAACTCCAGGATATATTTTCTCATATATCCTAAACCAGCATTTCTCAATCTGTGGGTTGGGACCCGCTTGATGAGTCGCGACCCGATTTCTGGTGGGTCCTGCAGAGCCTCCAATGAAATCACAGGTGATGGAAAGATCAGCTGCCTCAAGCCCTGAGGCTATTCAGAAATCAGATAATTGCCCTGTAAACAGCTGAGCTCCTGCAGTTTGCAAGCTTGTGTAAATATAGGGAGCTAAATGTTTGAGCGTCTTTTTTCTGGTGTTTTTTTTCCCCATCAATGACAGGTAGTGGGAGCAGGTGAAGGCTGGGTCACATAACTAAGCTCCTCCAGCCTTGAGGCTTTTCATTAGGGCAGCCTCATTATGAGAAATGAGTTGAGTTTTTGCAAATAACTAAATAAAATATTACTTACTTACAAACAAACAAATACAAATATTATTACTTTTAGATCACCTTTTTAAAGTCTCCTAAAGCTAGGTGGGTCCTGATAGAATGTCATTTTAAAAAGTGAGTCCAGGTGCAGTGCTAAAAAGTTTGAGAACCACTGCCCTAAACAGTACTTTTTGTTACCCGATAGTTCGATGTGTCCCTGGCAGATCAAAATAAACTTTATTAAAATTTAGGAATGAGCAAATGTATCCATTTTAATTCTTTTATTACTCCTTTGATATGCTTTGCCCCACCTTTAGTTCTCCTTTTGAATTAACATTCAATTACCTCAGCACACTTTTCTCTTTTTTCTATCCAGGTTATACAGGACTCTGTGTGAATTGATGAAGCAACATTGCATCAAGATGCGTTTTAGCAATGTGTTTCATTGACATGTTTCATTTCACCACCTCCTGTGGCAAGGAGTTCCACAAACCGTGCTCATGTGCATTGGTTAGCTGGATGGAAAAATAAAGACACAGATGAGGAGATTGGCAGCCAATGTCCCCCCAGTGGGAAATAGCTCAGCTTATGCCCTCACCACTCATCCCAAACCACATTTCCCAAGGACCACCATAGGCTTTTGTCCTGACTTGCTGCTAGCATGTCAGAGTGAGATGGGAGGGGAATCCCTCCTTATCTCTTTTCATGGCTGGAGTTCTATTAATCAGTAAAGAAATGGAGAGTGGGGTTGTGGTGGAATCCGGGAGCTGGCTAGGTGAGTGAGGATTTTTTTTTTGGGGGGGGGGGAGACTGGAGGAAGCCAGGAATTCTTCTCCAGATGCATTTTCATGTGAGTTAGACTGAAGAAGAATTTGGGACTCTAAACGTTTCCTCTCTTTTTCGAAGCATACATTACAAATCCCTGAAGCTCATATCTAGGCCCAGATGGAGTGTTTTGCCATCTCTAGAATGAACATAAGTAACTGAACACTGCAGCAATCTGTGTAGTCTGGGAATAAAAAAGAAAACACTGAGAAGAGTGTGGATCGATTGCTGATGTACTGGTGCTGCTCTACAAGCAAGGCCATGCAATTCAGAACTCCACAATCCAAAGAGAAAGTTGGATAAGAACATAAGAACAAAAGAAGAGCCCTGCTGGATCAGGCCAAAGGCCCATCTAGTCCAGCTTCCTGTATCTCACAGAGGCCTCACCAGATGCCTCAGGGAGCACACAGCCAACAAGATAACCTGTTTCCTGTTGCCACTCCCTTGCACCTGGCACAAAGAAAACCTACTCCTACAACCAGGAGGTTGCTTTTCCCCATCATGGGCTTGTAAGCTGTGATGGACGTTTCCTCCATAAATCTGTCCAATCCCCTTTTAAAGGCATCCAGGCCAGGTGCCATCACCACCTCCTGTGGCAAGGAGTTCCACAAACCAATTACACGCTGGGGAGAATTTCATAAGCACCCCTAAATGTTGACTGTTTTCTTGAACTCAATATTGATACCACATTCCACTTAGTTTTTTGTCACATCGTGACTGATCCTTTAAGATAGTTTAGCTATATAAGCCATAAGTCGAATTTCTGAGACAAAAATGTCATGGGAATTTCTCACATATACACATTTCCATCTGCAGCACACAGGCCAGATCAAGGCTATGTTGAATATCAGAGTCTCCAGAAGTCCATGCTCAAAGCTGCTGTGGCTTCTCTTCCCTTCAGGTCCTTTTTGCTCATGATTATGCAAAGCAAATTCTTCAATTATTTAAAAAAGACCTTTCTCCGTCTGTCTTCAGGAGCTGAAATAACGACAGATATTGATTTATTGTAGCTAATCCAGGACAGGTGTTCCCTTAGAAGCCGAGTTTTATTTTAAGGACCATTTCAACAGCAGGGGTTTTGCTGCCACTGACAGCGCAATCCTGTGTAACACTTGTACCGGTGTAACAGTAGATCCAACGGTGTAAGTGCACTTATGCCAGTGTAACTTGCCGTACGCCGACATACACAGGACGAATACCAGCGTAACCCCCCCCCTCAGATGCCGCACATGCGCAGTTTGGACGCAGGACGGACTCCAGCGCAACTCCGCCAGCGCAGGGGCATTCCGGGGGTGTCTGAACGCCTCCAGAATGCCCCCTACACCGGCAGAGTTGGGCTGGCGTCTGTCCTGCGTCCAAACTATGCATGTGCGGTGTCCGAGGGGGCGTTTACGCTGGTGTCCGTCCTGTGTACATTGGCGTATGGCAAATTACACTGGCATAAGTGCACTTACACCGGTGGATCTACTGTTACACCGGTGCAAGAGTTACACAGGATTGCGCTGTGAATAAGGATGGAAGCCAGAGATGGCTGTGAAAGCTATTGTAAGGGGCCTTTGCTCTCTATATGCATAGATACTGATTTCTGGAACAAAGTTTTGTCCTCTCTTACAGGAATGTGCCATGAAGTCTCTATCACGTTTGTGTTTTGCATACACAGCGTGCCAGGCATTCAACACAATATGGCAGCTAGAGTGGTTCAGCTTGCACTGAGGAGACCTGGGTTCAAATCCTAACCTAGTCACAAAGCTCACAGAGTGGCCTTTGGCAGTTCACCACTTTGCAGTCTAATCTGAAGAGTTGTGGTTGTGAGGCTAAAATGGGGTAGTGGCATCTCTGCCTCCCTGAGACCTTTGGAGGGTATAAAAAGCCTTGTGTCTCTGCAAGGAGGCTTATCTCTTGATCTCAGTACATTTGTTCCCTTCCCTGGGCTAAGCCCCTGCCAGCCTGGTGGGTCAACTTGGATCTGTGCCAGCAATATCGCTGGTGCAAGTCTGCATTGGCCAGCGAATTGACTCCCGCTGCTAAATATAAGAGGAGCACCTCTTGCGTAACAGTAGATCCGCCGGTGTAAGTGCATTTATGCACGTGTAACTTGCCGTACACCGACAGACGCAGGATGGACACCGGTGTAACCCCCTTACGCCGTGCATGCGTAGTTTGGATGCAAGACAGAAACCAGCACAATTCCGCCGGCACAGGGGGCATTCCGGGGGTGTCCGAATGTCCCCCGGAATGTCCCCTGCTCTGGCGGAGTTGCAGCGGCATCCATCCTGTGTCCAAACTGTACATGCATGGCGTCTGAGGGGGGTTATGCCGGTGTCCGTCCTGTGTCCGGTGGCGTACAGCAAATTACACTGTCATAAGTGCACTTACACTGGTGGATCTATTGTTACACCGGTGCAAGAGTTACACAGGATTGGGCTGTAAAACTCAACGCATACATGCAAAGTGCCCCTTTTCTACATCCTTTCAGTAATGCTCTTCTGTCAGGCAGTATGGAAACCAGCTGTTCCATTTGTTCAAGCTATGGGAACAGGGATTTCCACTGTTCCACATGGATATGATTCAAGGAGTTAATTTTGTTTACTTTATTTCCTCATGGCTTCTGCAACCTGTCCTTCCACACCCTTGATATGTAAGTTATACCAGTTTAGATGGTCTGACCAGCATGTATCACATACTGCTATTCACGTCACTCCTGAATTTGGGCCAACACGCAGTGTGCTAATTTATATTTAGATATTACACCTGATGTTTTAAGATACTGAAGGAAAGTAATGTGGTGGGCAATTGGGGTTGCCATATTCCAGTTCCTCAAATCCAGATGTCCTAGTTTGCATATTATGCTGATATTCCTATTTTATGCTAATGTTTCCTAATTCTGGAACTGCTCATGTCTCAGGATCACACAGGATTGTGCTTCCTTCTGGTGTGAGATCAGTTCCAACTTCATTCAATAGATAATCTTTTATACTAACTGTCTCTCATGCATTGTTTCCAGAGATACTTTAATCCAAAAAGGCTGCATGAGGAAGGCAACCATGACTTATAGCCAGAAGAGAAAGGACTGCATTTTGAGATGAACCCTGAGGGGCTAGTGCCAGAAAATATTATTCATAGCCTAAAGAACAGACTTATTTGACAGAGGAAAAAATGGGTTATTGCTGCTGCAGCATATAGCTTATTCCAGATTGGAAAGGGAGGGGGAATTAAAACCACATTTCATGAGAGGTCAGATGCAGATGGGCACAAAATGATGATATAGCCAGATCATAAAAGGCCCTTGGCCTAAATCAAGGCATTTTATGGAGATACATCCTACTAGCATACTATTCACTATTTTCTACATATCCAACTAAGCCAAAATATCACCCACATTCTATTCATTAAATCCGCATATCATCAAATCGTTCTTCTCTCTCTCTCTCTCTCTCTCTCTCTCTCTCTCTTAAAAAGTCAATAAATGGTTTCCAATTATTCACAAAAAGGTTAACTAACTTTTCCTTCATTAAAATTGTAAGTTTATCCATTTCAGCATAATCCAAAACTTTCAACCACCAATCTTCCAGCAAAGGTATAAAGGATATTCAACCCTTGAAATGTGGCCTTCACTCACCAGGGAAGGGGGACAGGAATCTGCCATTATGGGATTATTAAGAGAAGCAAATGATCCAGCGTTGGGAGGGAAGGAGAATCAGTGGGTCCCTAAGCAGGAGAGGAGCAGCTCTGAGGCCCAGCAGACCCAAAGAGTCTGGTGTGGTCATGTATGTAGGGCAGAGTCGGGGGGTGGGGTTCACGTTGCTGGGCTGGCCGAGATTGGCAAGCACCATGGCAAGCACCATGATGGTGACTGCACCTACAGCCTCCTCCTACATTCCTGCCTGCCCTCCTTCCTGCCTGCCCACCAGAGCCTTTCCTCCTCCTACATGCCCTGCCTTTCTTCTCTCACCACCCCACCCTGCCTGTTGTGCGCAGAGGCACAATAGGATTGTGTGCCATTAGTTAGACGATATCTGAGGATATGAATAGGGGCCTTGCTGCAATGGCTCAATGGATTGACATGTAATAGGATGAGTAAGACAAAGATACAGGTGCAACACAATACCATTTATTGGGGGGGGGGGAGATATACAACAAAAGGAAGAAGGGAATCAGAAAATAGGCAGCATGCAGTGCACTCACACAGCTTAGCTCTAGATGGTATTAGTTGCTAGGCAGTATGAAGATACAGGATAATCCTTGGAAGGAGGAGGAAAGTGTAAGCATGCAAAATGGAGGACGGGAAGAGAGAAGAGGAGGCGGAATTGGATAAGAGCAGGGAGATGTTTGCTTCTAGGGAAATTAAGACAGATTACTCAGAAGAGCTAAGGGGTAGGAACTTTCAGTGCATGGCAGCAGGAAGGGAAGAAAGCTCGGGGACAAAGGAAGAATCTCAAAAGAACCTAGTGTTCCAGCTGTGGCACAAGACCTTGACAAGGATAGAGTTCACTTTCTCCTGGAACAGAGGCTACAGGCCACCATAGCACTTGACAGATCATAAAGCAATCCACTCACTTGCAGAGGGGTAGCTAGCCTCCCTCACTGTATAATTATGCAATCATACCAAAATACCAGTCCCTCTGAGAGGAGGGGTTCGTGGGATACACAGCAAACCTGGCTACTGTTTAGGCAAAAGCTACCAAGAAGTATACTGCTCAGATGTCTTGCTGCTGGATCAGTTAAAGGGAACCGTATGTTAGGAGGCCTGGGGCTAACCTCTAGGTCTTATTGGCCAAAATAGACCAGGAAGTTCTAGACTCATACACTCATACACAACACAGTGAACAAAGGAAGAGGGGATAGAGACACTAACAGCCCAATCCTATTCCCCGCCAGCAGCGCCAATACAGCCGCAGTGTGGAGGCACACATTGCATGCTATGGCGATGGCAGGGTGATCAGGAGGCCTCCTTGAGCGAAGGGAACTTTTGTTCGCTTACCTCCGGGTAGGCCCCCGATGGCCTATGGGACTCCTTGAACCTATGCCAGCTTTATAGCTGGTGTAAGTCCACAAAAAGTAAAGAGGCATCACAGGCCAAATTTCAGGGGATAGGTTCTGGTGTCCGCGTTTGCCACCGAGATCCGCCCTCACCACCCCGCTCCCCACCTTCTGCCCTCCCCCCAAACCACCCAATGACTCCCTCTGCCCTCCCCTTCTACACCCATGAAAAGCCACCTGCACTGGCCCATGTGCTCCAAGGCAGTGCACCGGCAGCGATAGTGCTCCTCCTGCCGCTGCTTTATGGCGGCGGCTTAGAATGGGCTGCTGACGACGCGCTATGCTGCACACAGTTGCAAAACCGTACATCTACCAGCGAGTTGCTGAGTGTTCCTCTTTTTAGCTTTTGACAATGTCCCAAGGCGGGAGGAAACGTAAAGCAGAGGATTAAAGAATTATTTGTGCCTGTCTGTTCTGGATAATCCTTGAAAGCTGCACCCATATCACTGGGGATCGAGTAGAAAAGGAATTTCTTCAGGCAAGTTTTGGACGATATATTTCTTTATTCTTCCATTTCTAACAATTTAACATGGCTGAAAATCCCATAGAACCCACGTCTGTACAGTTGCAAAACCACTTATGACAGCGGCGGGACAGAATCATTTTGCCCTCACTGCCTTTTAATCTGATTAGCTCCACATGCGACAAAAATAATTATGCCACTAAAGAACAGAAAAATGGCCAGTTTTTGCTCACTAGCGAGGCCAAAATGGCGCCTTAATGTCTCCATATGTGGACTAGCATAAATTGGACTTGTGAGGAGCAGAGGCAAAACTCAAGAGGCAGAGCACATGCTTTGTCTTTGGAAGGGCCCAGTTTCAATCTCTGGCATCCCCAAGAAGGGCTGCTGCCAGTCAGTGTTCACAATACTAAGCTTGAGCGACCCAAGGTCTGACTCAGCACAGCAGCCTCATCTATGGCAGCCTCATATGTTCTAATTCCACAAGAGTAGCATCATATCTTTTCAACAAACTCTATCAATTCACCACTTCCTATATTTCTTTTCTGGTTCTGATGAGATGAAAACGTTATTAGAGTGAGTAATTCAGTTTCCCAATAGATCAGTCTCCAAGATTAACTCTGGATCATGTAGTGTTTTCAACAAGCTGTCCACGATGATGGAAAAAGTCATGCCGCAAACATGTTCAGTCCAGAGGGCACGTTTCAAACATGATTAAGCTGTAACAGGATAGCCTGTTTTCCTCTGGACTCAGACTGACTGAGCAAAAACCCAAAGCCCTTTGATTCATTCTTTGCATAGGTGATTGGGGAGCAATAGCTGGCTGGAAAGAGAACGTTGGCAGGATGTATTAATAACGTGTTGTAGGTACTGTTCTACCAATTTATGGAAACTCTGATGGAGAAAGTGGAAAACGAGAAATTTGAAACAAGTTGTAGTTAATTGCTTTTGAAATCAACTTTATTTGCTCAACTTAAACTATATTAATTGCCATTTGGAGATCCTAATTACATGTGTAGAAGAGACCCATACTTATTCACAGAACTTTGTCGATAAGGAGGGATGTGTAGATTCTACATAGAGCAATTAGCAGCCCAATCCTGTCTAGCAGGACGCAGCGGCGCACATAAGATGCCCACCGCATTCTAACCAGGATTGGACCTGCCCCGGTGCAGCATTCAGAGGCGTCTTTAGGGGGGCAGGGGGCCCAGGGCGTAGGGGCGCTGGAGGCTGTTTGGGGGCGCAGGCCTCCTAAAGTTTCCATTTTTTCCCTTTGTTTTAATCTACGTTTTACTATTTTGCGGGCTGCTACCGCCCCCTGCTGTTTCCCAGGGCGGCGGCAGCCTCGTGTGCGCCCCCCGGGGTGTGTGTGTGCTTTTGGGGTAAGGTAAACAGCGTTCCGTGTTCCAGCCGCATGC
Source organism: Plestiodon gilberti rubricaudatus (assembly GCA_026170595.1). Classification (NCBI taxonomy): domain Eukaryota; kingdom Metazoa; phylum Chordata; class Lepidosauria; order Squamata; family Scincidae; genus Plestiodon; species Plestiodon gilberti. The sequence continues at coordinate 15,192,064 of JANXHW010000002.1, read as the reverse complement.
TACGCGCTGCGGCAAGGAGAGTCATGCTGGCCACATGACCACGGAGGTGTCTTCGGACAACACTGGCTCTTCGGCTTTGAAATGGGGATGAGCACCACACCCTAGAGTCGGACACAACTGGACTTAATTGTCAGGGGTCACCTTTACCTTTTTTTTAGTTTACCCAAACATGTGCATTGCTTGATTTCTCAAAACCATTTTCTTTTGTCCATTCTAACTCTCCCTCCACTCAATTTTAGTGCATGTCTCCTGGTTCTGGTGTTGTGCGAGAGGGAAAATAACTTCCCTCTATCCACTCTCTCCATCCCATGCATACTTTTATACGTCTCAATCATGTTTCCCCCTCAGGTGCCTTTTTTTGTAGACTGAAGAGCCCCAAACGCTGTAGCCTTTCCTCATAAGGGAGGTGCTCCAGCCCACAAATCATTTTGGTTGCTCTTTTCTGCACCTTTTCCAATACAACTATATCCTTTTTGAGGTGTGGTGACCAGAACTGGACGCAATACTCCAGATGTGGCCTTACCATCAATTTGTACAACGGTACAACGCGCCGTGGGAATGGATCTGGGAAGGGGGTTAGGATTCAGCTGCTGCCACTACTGCCAAACCCACTCCCCTCCCGAACCGGATCCACCCAACCTCTCCCCTCCCCACCCAGTTTCGCCCCTCCCTGCCCTTATTCTGCCCTCCCCACCCCTCCCACCTCTCCTGTTGATGTATCTGCTCCGGCAGGCGGCGGGGTAGCCGATGACATGGGCAGGAAGGCTCCGGCCTTCCCGCCAGCGTTCCCAGCAGCACTAACTAGCGCGTTGCCGGAGTGCCTTTTACGATGGCGCTGACTGCAGTCAGCTTTACAGCAGTCAGTTCCAACGGAAGAGGCGCGATGACGACAGCCAGTAAGTATAGGATTGGGCCGTAAGAGTTATGACAGCGTAGCAGAGGTTCCTGTGTTGTGAGTGGGCACACTGTCACAAATGGTGGTGATGTCAATGGCCCACTGCCGCTACTGGCTCCCTTGGAGAGCACAGGTCAGCTGGTGCAGAGTTGGGCAGTGGAAGGAACAGGGTGCAGAAGAGAGGAATGGGGGGATGTCTGGGCAGGGAGGAGTGAGCAGGAGGTGGAACAGGGAGGAAAGGGGTGGATCCTGGTGGCACCGGCATGCACCAGGATCCAATCTCTGTTCCCTCTCCTCTTCCCTCTCACAGAATGGCTAGCACAGATCCAAGGAGGCCCATTTGGGCAAGCTTGCCCCAGGCCAGGGTAAGGGAATGCTATTCCCCCCCCCACACACACACAGAATGCAGCGCATGCTTCATTGGTGTGTCTGCATTGGTGGTGGGGGGGTTATTAGGGTTGGGCTGATAGGAGCTTGGAGTCAAAAAGTCAAACCAAGAGCCGAAATCAGGAAGATCGTTTGCCAAGCAAAGTCCCAGCCTGATTCCCTTATAGCCCTTCCGGGTGAGGACTGTGAGTGGCCAGTCTGTGCCTGGGAACCCTTCCTGCCTAGGAAATTGTCCCTACCTCTGGGCTGAGACTGAGGCTCGCCACATGGGGCAGCAATGCAGAGCCAAACTTTAGCCCTGACAGCTCCTTATGTTTATGTTGTGCCTCCAGCATCCTGCTGTTGATGCTCTAGTACTGATAGTTGTGCATCTCTCAGACTTTAATCTGCACCAAGGTCAGAATAGGGTGTGTTACAGGAGAAATAGCATGTGTGGTTGTTGTTGACCACATCTTTTCTTCTCATGCAAGAATTGCTCCTCTTTCTTCAGTCAAGGCATGACAAAGTCACAGCCCCTGCCTTCTGAAGACATGGTTTCTGTTTTCAAACTTTGTTGACTGAAACCACGGAGCTTAAAAATTACTTTTTCAGACAATAAATAAATACTACCATACACACAACTCTGCATATATCAGAATCCCCTAAGAAGTGATCTGCAATTTGATGTAAGAGTTCTGCTAACTTAAGAGACAGCTGTCTATTTTCATTTTTCACACTACCACCTCATGCGGTATGGGCAGACCGATCATATGATGTTAGCAAAATCCCTGCAAGTATTTAGTAAAAGGTTAGGTGTAATTTAGGCAGAGGTTGTAGCAAGCAACAAGAAATGGAGCTGACGTTTTGCAGAAGGCTAATCTTAAAATTGAAAGGGTGACAGTACATGCAGAAAAGGGGTGAGGGGGTAGGGGGGGGACTCTCCTTACTGAAAATGACTGACTTGTATTGGAATAAATGCCTCTCAAATAAGCCTAAGTTCATGAAATGACTTTCAAATCGTTTATTGAAATATATTTGAATGGATAATTGGGAGCTACACTTAGAGTTTTGGGAATGTACTCTGTAATCAGATGAATAGGATAATCACTTGCAGCAATAAATCAAGGTCTACGGTACGGGTTTCCAAATCCAAAATCTTCTACTTTTAATCAAATTGTGGCTGTTAGGACTGTGAGATCTTCTTGTTTGGGCTTGCCAAGGTTGGTAAAGTAAAAGAACATAAGATAGCTTTGTTGACTCAGACAAAGGTCCATCTAGGCCAGCATTCTGTTTCTAATCGTAGCCAACCAGATACCTTGCACTTGCGAGTCATTTGACTTGAGTCCCCATCCCTGCTATATGGTAGGCCTGTTATGTACAGTATATTGGGAAGGAGTCATAGCTCAGTGGTAGAATGCTTGATTTGAAGCAGAAGATCCCACGTTCAGTCCAATCTCCAGGTAGGGTCAGGAAAGCCCCCTATCTGAGACCTTGGAGAGCCGCATCTCTCCCAAATGTGCCTATACTGACTTAGCAGAAGGCAGGCTCACATGATAATGTCTTTTTTAAAAAAATATAGTGAATGGGCATTTCATTTCATTTATTTATCCATTGTATTGGTTTGTTAATTTATGCATATAGGCAGATGAATTTGTTGGGTATATCTTTGATTGAAGAAGTTATGCTCTTTTCTGCCAGTTTTAACAACCCCAAATACACTCACTTTGCACATACTAGAAAGGAGCGAAACAGCCAGTGGTGCCATGCCTCGGCTTTTTCTTTCTTAGATACATGTATACATACAGTGAGCAGTTCTCTGATCCAGAGGCCGATGTGCAGACTCTGCATAGAGGGGCTTCCTGAGTCACTTCTGTGGAAAGGGCTGCTCACCACAAGCATCCCTTTGTGCATGGGAGCCTTCCCTCTCCTTATAGGTATATGAAACTGCCTTACATTGATGGCGCAACCCTACTCCAGGTCAGCGCCAGCACTGCAGCCTCAGCGCCGGCACTGACCGTTGCAAACGCTCTGCAAAGCGCGTTGCAATGACTCAGGAGTAGTCAGTGCCACTGGGAAACACTGCACGTCCTGCCGGTGCTGAATCCCGACGACAGCGCTGTGGAGTAGGTAAGCCCTGCTCCGAGCGGCGTGGGGGCTGGGGAGGGGCGTAACGGGGCAGGGGAATGGTGGGATGGGAGGATTGGGCCTGGGAGGGTGGAGAGATCAGCAACGCTGCCACACGCCATATCCTATCCTCCCTCCCAGGCCCTTTCAGCCTACACAGGGGTTCTCGGTTCTGCGCCAGTTAAAGAGCTGGTGGATAACTGAGTAGCCCCATTGTGGTGGCTGGGGGGTTACTCAAGGTAAGGGGACGAACGTTCCCTTACCATGAGTAGACCTCCAGCCACCTCCTTCCCCACATAGGATTCAGCGTGGGCTACATGGGCCACGCTGCATGGCCCAGGGTGGGGGAGGATCAGATTGGGCTGCCCGTCAGATCATTGGTCCGTTTGGCTCAGTATTGTTTACACTGTCTGACAGCAACGTTTCTGAGAGGGTCGTTGCCTGCCGTCCCTAGAGATGCCAGGGATTGAACTGAGACCTTCTGCATGCAAAGCAGGTGCTGTTTCACTGAGCTACATCCCTTCCCAAAAGCATAATGTTCACTTTTTTTAATTTATTTATCCAACCTGTCCCGTCCAGAGATCTCAGGACAGCACACATGGTTCTTCCTTCCCCATTTTATGGCCTAATCCTATCCAACTTTCCAGTGCTGATGCAGCTGCAACGTAGTCCTGAGGTAAGGGAACAAACATTCCCTTACCTTGAGGAGGCCTCTGTGATTGCCCCACCACCAGAGGATGCAGTGCACACCCCATTGGCACGGCTGCATCGGTGCTGGAAAGTTGGATAGGATTGGGCCCTTAGTCTCACAACAACCCTTTGAGGTAGATTTGGCTGAGAGATAGTTATTTGGTCCAGACTAGAGGCTCTCCATTAGGTGCAGCCATCATTCAAAAGCATGCTAAGGTTAATAGCTGAACTATTTCTGATCTCTAGCAATATTTGATTCCTGACCTTCATCCTAATTTGCTTGAGCTAAAATAATACTGGATTATTATTCTACTATATCCAGATAAAGTTAAGCACCTTTAAGTCCCATGGATTTCAATGAGAAGGTGAAGCATGTGCTTTAATTTCTCCCCTTGATTTCAGTGGGATTTATAAGTGCCAGTATTAATTTAGCCAAATCATGCCCTATAGCTGCAGCATGCTGCTGGTATAAGCCCCATTAGAACTGAATTGGATTCATACCAAACCTTTGCCTTCACTCACATCAGACATTGTCGGGATATCACGTATCATGAGCACCTGTATTCATTATCAGGAATGACAAATCACCACAATATCAATCCCATATTTTAGTTTAGGGTCATGAGCATTTTTGTGTCCAAAAATCTTTTACCACATTGGCTTGCTTACCAATTAGTTTGATTATGAAATCTTTAATATGTCATATTTCTTTCTCTCTTCTTTCGTAATCCCATTTCTTCTAGGTAGAAAAACAAGAAACCGACATTGAAAACACTGCACCAATCAGTGATGAGCTAAACTTGTTTATAACAGAGCCCGAGTTAGATGAGAGCTTTGTTTTCACATCTTCGCCTGCAAAAAGTGTCTCAGGAGCTGATGAAAACCCAGCATTGGAAAACGTCAGTGGCAGAGATGGCTTCCAAGTGGACAACACAATGTTAGAAAAATTATGTCATGCACCCAAGAGAACTTGTGAGAGTGTTATGCAGGAACTATGCTGGACTCAAACCCTTCCAGTCACAACCATTGACAATACGGCAAGCTATAATGTACCTGATGCTCAAGAACACACTCATGCCACTTGTAAGCAAAAAAGCTCATGTGACATTGTGACACCTATGGCTCTGCCTGTCAAACAGATGGAAGAACGAAAAACAAATGGAGAAAAGCCCCATGAGATCAATGAGTCAAAGACAGTGTGTGACACTCCAGCTACTGAATATCTATCCAAAGTAGATTTTCAGGCCGCCTTGGAATCTGCAGAATCTGAGGTTAGAGATGCTGATTTATCATCTATGCATGAGCAATTACAGAAACTTCTTTACGAGGAAGATGACTGGAGCTACCGGTATGATTTCACTTGCCCAAGCAGTGAGGTTAAAAGTTTAGCAGCTGGGACTGACGTAAGTGCTGGACAACATGTGCCAGGCAATTTAACAGAAGATAATCAGCTTGTCACAGAATTGGCAACACCAATGGAAGGCCACACTGATTTTAACAGCCTGCTAAAAACAGATGACGCCTGTAGCGGTACATCCATGGGCCAAAGCTCTCTTACACTACCTGTAGAATCAGATGCCATGTGTCTGTGCTCTGCTGCCTTTGGACATCAAAAGGAAAAGCCATCTGTTCATCTTTTAAGCAGCAATCTTGTAAATGCACAAATGTACTTAGAGAATAAACACAGTGAAAGGCAGCCTGATCATAATAGATCTATTCAGATGTCTACTTCTCAGGAAGGAATTATGATGAATGATCATGCTTTGCAGTCTTGTGGAGCGGAATCTTCAGTCAAACTTCCAGAAGCTCCAAACAGTCCTTTCGAATTTGGCCAAGAAATGTTATCAGATGTACCTGCTAATTATCTTGGCCAGTTGTCTTACACTGAACAGGATGTTCATTGTACAGATGGTCCCATCGCAAAGCAGACTTATAAGTTGCCTACTAAAGAGTCTAATGTTACAATATGCCACTCAGGCATAAAAGAGTGTGCTAATCTTGCTGAGCTTTCACTGAAAGAGGATTCATCCAGTAATTTATCTGGCAAAAATACAGATCAATTTACAAGTGAAGAACACTCTTCAGTTACAGCAGTCAGTAAGTGCACCGAAGATACATTTCAGGAGAAAGGAACGGAGTCAGAAATGAAAGCACAAAATGACAATATCAGTAGCATTTATCTTGTTTTGAGAGGTAATAATAGCAAAGATTTTCAAGGTGTGTCTGATGCAGAGAACTGTGGGTGCTACATACAAGAGCATAATTTTGTTACAGAAACTGCATCTAAAGTAGATCAAAATGGGCTAGAAGATACCAGCCAAGACTCCAAAAGAGTTCAGGAAGGTGCGGAGGAACCAGTGTTCACAGCATCATACAAGGTTAAATTGTTCGCTGAACTTCTATTAGAAATAAACAAGAATGATGAAAATTGTATACGTCAAGCAAGGAAGGTCTTAAGAGCAACTGCCGAACAAACTGACCCAGAATCGAAACATGAGCTAGAGGTGCCACCATTAGATTCTCAACAAAGTGAAAAAGAATCTAGAATTGCAGGCCATCTTGGAGAGATTGTTAAAGGGTTAGGAATGGATTCTGTGTGTATTACATCTGAATCTGAGAAAGCAGCAGCCTTAAATACCATTCAGCATTCAGATATCAGAAATGAGTGGAATACTACAGGTCAGAGCTGTCAGAATACTAGCAATATGGCAGGCAGCAGTATTATAGTTTCTACTCAGGACAAGCATCAACAAGAAAATGTGGACAAAGACTGTAGTATAAATACATTGATGACAACAAGATGTTCCAGTGTTGAAAGTTTAATGCAAACTGAGTCCATGCTGATTGCCGTTAAGGAGGAAAAAGATGTACAAACACCTGAATTATCGCAGGATCAGTACCAAAGAGTGGAAGAAAAAAGTAAGACCCAAATTGTCCAATATGAGAGAGAAAGAGAAATTATCATGACACATGATCTGGAGACAACTGAAGTAGAACCTTATATGTGGGCTCTAATTGATTCAGAAGATCAGATAAACTCTTGTTGTGATAGCACTAAGCTACAAGGGAGGTACCAAAAGGTGCAAGAAAACAGTCAGACCAAGATAATCCCATGTGAAAGAGATGCCGAAGAAACTCAAAATTCCATGGTATGTCACCTAGAGGAAGCTGACGTGGAGCCTTACATGAGGGCACTCATTAAATCAGAAGAGATGTATTCTTGGCATGATAGCATAGACTTTGTGCATCTTTCCACGATCTCTTCCAGTGAGCAAACTGCCGTGGGAGGAAATGTAGTTACATCTACAGGCCACAGATCAGCCAGGGCACACACAGCTTGTGGAAGTCAAAATCTTGGTTCATCGGAGCATGCAATAGGGACGTTAGTCAGCATCTCACCTTGTGCCTCTGAGAACAGTCATCAATCACAGGAACAGCTGCCACAAGGCAAAACTCAGCCATGCACTCTAGCAGCCACTGCAGAAGATCCATGCGCCCTAAAAGAAGAGAGGGCAAAGTTGCAGGAGGCATCCAAGCTCTGCAAGTCACCTTCATCTCAGAATAGTCTTGACGACATGAAGCATAAGCAAGTAACAGTAAAAAAGAAGATGATGTCAAAAGTGCAAGTTAAGAAACCACGTCTTGAAGAAGCAAAGGAAAACGTTTACAACAATGCCAGCTGCATGAAAAAAGTCTCAAAAACAGAGGCAGGTTTAACTCACAAGGAGGATCAGAGAGAGCAACGGAAATTGCCTTGCAAAAAAGACAAAGGTACAGTCAGAAATGGGTTTTGATGTTGTTGTTTTACACATCAAAGTCCTCTGGCAGCAGCTCTTCCAATTCTCTTTGCTTTCAGCTTTGTTCTCTTTGCTCATCCTGCTTCTGCAGCTCCTTTCTAAATGGATATGCCAGAGATTGAATCTGGGATCTTATGTATGCAAAGCGTGAGCCACTGAGTTACGGGCCCTTCCAAACCCAGCATTGTTTGGCTATTGTGACAATTAGCTACTGCAGACATACCGTATTTTACGCTCCATAGGACGCATCGGTCCATAGGACGCATGCATCCTATGGAGCATAAAAAAAAAAAAGAATTTCACTTACCTGGGCTTGGGGGCGCTTCAGGGAGGCCTGTGGGGGCTTCGTGGAGGCCTGTGCGAGCCTCTGCAGGCCTCCCCTATGTTTAGTTTGGCCGAAAATCGCTATTTTCGGCTGACCTGAACATCGGGGGGGGGTGCCTGCAGAGGCTCGCGCAGGCCTGCGCGAGCCTCTGCAGGCCTCCCATCGGCCCCAAACAGCGATTTTCGGCCATTCCGGAAATGGCCGAAAATCGCTGTTTTTGGCCGAACTAAACATCGGGGGGGCTGGGGGGGCTCGCGCAGGCCTCCCCGAAGCCCCCACAGGCCACCCCGAAGCACCCCCAACCGTAGGCTTCGCACCATAGGACGCATGCTTTTTTCCCCTCCATGTTTTTTGGGGAAAAAGTGCGTCTTATAGTCCGAAAAATACGGTAATTTTGTCATCTTCTCAGCGCAGCTCCTCTTAACTACCACCACATATTGTCATATTATTATTATTATTATTATTATTATTATTATTATTATTATTATTATTATTATTATATACCGCTTTTCAACAAAAGGTTCCCAAAAAGTTACAGGCAAAATCAAATGATTAAATGGCTCCCTGTCCCAAAAGGGCTCACAATCTAAAAAGGATGCAGAACACCACCAGCAAACAGCCACCAGAAAAGACACTGTGCTGGGGTGAAAGGGGGGCAGTTACTCTCCCCTTGCTAAATATAAGAGGAGCACCAACTGAAAAAGTGCCTCTTGCCCAGTTAGCAGGGGCAATATGAATTGGTCCTTTTATTAAAGACAATGTAAATAGTTTCTTTTAAAGTTAAAGTCAGCTGAGCTTTGTGTTGGTTTCAATCAAAGCACTCTGTCTTACCCCATTTGCAGATAGCTAGTTTTATTACAGTAGATGATGGTTTGGCACAAGAAACCATTTGTGTTCATAGGCACAATTCAAGTCTGGTATATGTAAATCAATATAATTCGCACTCCCAACTTTGCCATTTGGAGAGAGGTTCCAGATGCAGAGCTGCTACCAAATTCACAGCCCAATCCAACCTAAGTTCCCGCACAGCAGGGCCAGTGCGGGCTGCGCTGCATCCTGCGCTGCAATTTTGCGTGCTGGAGGTCCCCTTGCCAGGATATTCATCCCCTTGCCCCTGGAAAAGCCCCAGCCATGACAATGGGTCTACTTGGACTCATGCCAGCTAAACTGCTGGTGCAAGTCCGAGTCGATCCGTATCGGCAGGTCAGGCCTGGTAAGGAGGACAGGATGCGGTGCGTGCCACAACTGCTGATCCCGCTCTCCTCCCAGGCCTGACCTGCCCACCCCCTGTCCCAGTCGCCACCCATTCCCCACCCCATTACACCCCTTCCCGCCCTTCCCTCGCCTCCACGCTGCTCAGAGCAGATCTTACCATATGCAAGGCATGTCGCTTCTTCTGTCGGTGTGAATGGGCCAGTGCAAGCCTTCATGCCAGCCCAGGAAACTGCTGTGCCGTCACAAAGTGCTACCGCGCCGCCGTCTTGCCTCTGCTGCTGCCGGCTCCAGAGAATCCTCTCCGGCTGAGGAGTCAGGAGTCAGGGGGTCGTTAGGGCGGCGCGCGCGACCTCGCTTTAGGGCAGCGCGCGCCCTAGTGACGTTACTGGGCTGGCGGAGCAGTCACTCTGCCAGTCCAAGACTAGACAGGATTAATAAAGTTTGACTGGTTTTTAATCACCAGAATGAATCAAAAGACAAGGACATCTGCATATTTCACAGTAGTGGCAAAACGTGTGCAGTGCTAATTTTTTTTATTGATTTCTAACCAGCCTACCAGAATGACTTGTGTTGATAACCATATAATGCCTAACAGCACAATCGTAAACACGTTTACGCCACTATGGTCAGTGGCATTTAAGGCTGATCTACACCAACTCCAGTTGCGTTGTGTTTCCATTTGGAGGCTCGCGAACGTAGGGGACAGGGTGCCCCGCCCCAAAACGCTGCCCTGGGCTCCACCAGTTTCTTCAACGCGCTTGTCCCTCCTGATTGTCCCTCGTTGTAATAATGCTCAACGCTGATTGGCTGAAACACGTGCGCTCCGATTGGCTGAAAGCCCCCTTTCATCCCATTGGTCTAACAGTTTGCTCCGAGTCCTGCCCTCTCTCAATCATGAACATGGTCCACGACCGATCGCAATGGAACTCGGGAGAGCACAGCTCTCTTGCATTCCATGGCGATCAGTTAAAAAGGAAGCCATACTGCTCTGCACACGCCGCACACGCCTTGGATGCGCCGGGGTATGTGCGGTGTAGATCAGCTTTTACTCCCATGCAAGTGTGCATAGGATAGCAGCCCAAATGGGTTCTGAGACTCTACTGTGCATTAATTGCATTTACTAAATTGTATTTTATTTCAAGCCCCCAAATTGCTGAAGAACATCCAAGCAGAACTGTTCCCTGATTTCTCTGGAAATATCAAATTATGCTGCCAGTTTGGTGAAATTCATGAAGACTCCATCATTACCTGGACTAAAGACTCTAAGCTACTTGCCCGAGTGCAGAGAAGGTAAGAGGAGCAAATACAAGAAGCATACGGTATTTAACATCTTTTGCAATGCCCTTTTTGAAAGGCGAGGGAGGGAGTTTGCATTCTGATGACCAAAGCTCTGATAGTGATGTTGAAATGGGAAAAAATAGGGAGTCGGACAAAAAAAAAAGTAATGTTATAATAATAATAATAATAATAATAATAATAATAATAATAATAATAATAATATACTGGACAGTGAGTCAATTGAACAATGTTGACCCTGGGGATGGGGGGACGGATCTTGATAGAATCCTAAATGGGTCCCCGATTTAAGTGCTTGGAAACTGTCACCATGGCACTGTCAGATCTAGCAATAATCTACAACAAATGAGACCTACAATAAGATGTTGCATAGCCCCAACTCGAATACCTACCTCCAGTGATAAAGACTTAAACAGGCCAATTCTCCCCCTGCCTCACTTCCCCATTCTGCATTTTCCCCTCCAACTTTTTCTTTTACTTAATACATTTATTTACTTCTGTATACCTAGGCAGTCCCCAGGTATGTAGAAGCCACTGTCTTCTTTTGGGGTGAACCCATTTCGCGTTCGTACTGATAGGAACTGCTATTATTAGGCGATATGGTACACTTCCTCTAAGTATGCATGTAAATGTCTCTGAAATCAAAGTCTATGGATTGCAGCCCTTGTTGTATTAGCTTATGGAGAGCATAAAGTTCATAGAAAGAAACCTCCTCAGAAAAGAAAAACCCTGCATGTCTATTTCAGCGATTTTCAACATGTTTCATCTCAAGACACACTGAACTGTCTATGGTCTTTGCCTCTTGTGATGTCACCTCCATCTTCCGGGAGACTCTTCTGGGTTTTGTGGCTCTGTTTCGAGGGCAATTGTCTGTAGTAACAAATTGTCTGTCCCTCTTCTTCTGCCGGCTAAGGAACTGGCAGAGTAAGAGGGACAGACAATTCCTTACTACAGAAGTTGCCCTAGAAACAGAGCTGCAGAACCCGGAAGAGTTTTTCAGCGATTTTCAACTGCTGTTCTCCAAACTCCCACGGCACACCTCTGGACCGTTCACGGCAAACCATTGTGCCGTGGCAGAGTGGTTGAAAATTGCTGGTATCAGATATGTGCACAGAATTTGAGCATTCATGTGTATTGCTTTATATGCCTGTCTTGAGTTTTAGTCCTTCCCAAATTTGGTGTTCTTTCAGTGGTTAAGAGAGCACAAACACCACCAAGCTTTGCAATTCCTTGGCTCAGAATACAGACTTCAACAACCCATAATAATGAGTTACCCCAGAGGCACCTTTTGAGTGGTGATTCTCTTTATTTTGCAGGGGGACAGCAATTGTTCCTACTTATGCCATAATGGTATCTTTTCCAGTTGCTGTTTGAGAGGAGGGGAAAGAATTGGAGGGGAAAGAGACCCCAACCTCTAGCTTCCTGCCACAGCAGCCATTGCAGTAGAGGAGCAGGAGGGAAGAGAGAATCAGAAGCAGCAACCACCAGATAAGGGGTGGTGGATTCATGGCGGGAAAGGGCAGGAAATTGCAAAACAATTCAAACTTACAGGGAAAAAAAATGTTCTTTTTTCCCAAACGTTTTCCACTTTTCCTTGTAACTGCCACTCCCAGTACAAATCAAGTCAGAAGAAACTTGTCTCTCTCTATCATTTGGTAATTCATCCTTTAGCTAATATTTGGTGCCCCTGTTGTTCATCTCTTTTGTTATCTAATGAAACCTCAGTTGTGAACAAACGAAAGATAATTAAGCAGAATCACTGAACAACAATGTAACAACAAAATGGAAACAGTTGGTGGAAGGTCCTTCCATGTTGTCTTTGAGACATTTTCTCTCCTGCACTGGGTAGAATCAAAAGATGCAAGCCCCCAAAAAGCTGCATAGAAAAATGATTGAAGGAACATGAACCTTCAAGTGTTCACATGTTTTCTAGTGCAGGAGATGACTTTCCAGTATCCTTGGCAATTGTTCAAGCTGGCAAGAAAGACCAAGGACTGTATTACTGCTGCTTGAAGAATGTGTGTGGAAAGGCAACTGCAGAGTTTCACCTTACCTCTGAAGGTAATGGCTAATGTATTGTCTTGATTGAGACATATAAAATTATGCATGGGATGGAGAGAGTGGAAAGAGGGAAATTCTTCTCCCTCTCGCACAACACCAGAACCAGGGGACATGCACTAAAATTGAGTGGAAGGAGAGTTAGAATGGACAAAAGAAAATATTTCTTCACCCAGCGTGTAATTCATCAGTGGAACTCCTTGCCACAGGATGTGGTGATGGCACCTGGCCTAGATGCCTTTAAAAGGGGTTTGGACAGATTCATGGAGGAAAAGACCATCACAGGTTACAAGCCATAAGCAACCTCCTGACTTTAGAAGTAGGTTTTCTCTGTGCCAGGTGCAAGGGAGTGACAGCAGGAAACAGGTTATCTTGTTGGCTGTGTGCTCTCGGAGGCATCTGATGGGGCCACTGTGAGATACAGGAAGCTGGACTAGATGGGCCTTTGGCCTGATCCAGCAAGGCTCTTCTTATGTTCTTATGTCTCTTCAGTTCAAAAGCGTAACTGCAATTACCATTTTGCAGTCTGAATCCCAACCATTTGCTTTCTGTCTCTTTATAGTGTTGGAACATCTTTCCAGTTTCCAGGATGTTGAAGGTAAGAAGACCATTCAGCATGTTTCCTATCTACATATTGGGAGGATTGTGGCAAGTCAAAATCTCAGCTCTACAGTGGTGGCCTGTGCCCCTGCAATGCTTGAACCCCCCCCCCATTTTGCTGTCCCTGTGCTCGCTCGCACATGTGTGCACATGGCAGGCAGGTGGACCAGAGGCGAAACAAGGGTGGAGCGAAGGCAAGTAGTTCTGCAAGACTCCGTTACCCTGGAGTCAGCGGCCCCTCCCCCTTGCTGTTGGAGCCATTCCAGCAGCAACAGGGGAGTGTCCTGCGTGTTGCCTTTGCTGCCAGAATGGAGTCCACTCCAACAGCAAGGGGGAGGGGCCGCTGACTCCAGTGTAATGGAGTCTTGCAGAACTACTTGCCTTCGCTCCACCCTTGTTACACCTCTGACTGGTGGACAAGCAAGCAAGCAGGCGGGGGTGGGGAGGGGGAAGTGAAGCACCCATCCCACTTCCTTTTACTTACCAGAGCTCCGTGTACAGTGTCACACCCTCTTACACTCCACTTCTGTTTGAAGTTAACAAATGTGCTGCTTGAACAAACGCACATGAACATCTTTGTTCATGAACAAATGTGCTTCCCAGAATGTGCTGCTCTTGTTCATTTCAAATAGAAGCAGTATGGAGGACAGCGAGAGGCTCCACATGGAGCTCCTCTGGGAAGTAAAGGGAGGGGGGTTGGACTCCAGATCTCTGCTCCCTGCCTACTTGGTGCTTCAGATGCACCAAGATCACTGCAGACGGAGACAGCAGCCATGAAATTAAAAGACGCTTACTCCTTGGAAGGAAAGTTATGGCAAAATTAGATAGCATAATAAAAAGCAGAGATATCACCATGCCAACAAACGTTCGTATAGTCAGGGCGATGGTGTTCCCAGTAGCAATGTATGGTTGCGAGAGTTGGACCATAAGGAAGGCTGAGCGCCGAAGAATAGATGCTTTCGAACTGTTGTGCTGGAGAAGTCTCCTGAGAGTCCCTTGAACTGCTAGGAGATCAAATCAGTCAATCCTAAATGAAATCAACCCTGACTGTTCCCTGGAAGGACAGGTACTGAGGCTGAAGCTCAAATATTTTGGCCACCTAATGCGAAGAGAGGACTCTCTGGAGAAGACTCTGATGCTGGGAAAGATTGAAGGCAAAAGGAGAAGGGGAAGGCAAAGGATGAGATGGTTAGACAGCATCACCGATGCAACAAACATGAAAATGAGTGAACTCAGGAAGATAGTGGAGGACAGGAAGGCCTGGCGGGATATGGTTCATGGGGTCACGAAGGGTCGGACACGACTTAATGACTCAACAACAACAAGGCAGGGAGATGTGGTTTGGAGCCATGGCAGATTTTGTTTCTTCTCCATCCAGTAGCTCTGGAGGGAGAAAGGGGCTCTCAGTAAGTTGGAAGAGGATCAGAGCCCCCAGTGGAGCGGCAGGTTCAGAAGCATAGCTAGCCTCTCCGGCGCCACCCCGCACAGAACAGAAAAAGCTCCACCCCCGCCAATGGCGTCCCCGCTAGAGCTCCTAGGAGCCTGGGTGGGCCGATCATACGAGCCATGTGGCCATTTTCAAACGCCGCTGCAGCACGCTCCCCCCCGCAGCCCACCTGGGGGGGCCCCGCCCCCACCCCATCGCTTCCTCCACTTCTGAGCAGGTTGGAGAGGGCAGCAGATAGATGGGCTGGGGGCTCGCCCATTTGCCACCCCTCCAATCTATATACGTATGCATGGTGTGGAGAAAATGGATTGAGGGTTGTTTTCTCTCTTTCATAATGCTAGTTTGATGAAATGAAAATGATAATAGACTCAGGGCAAAGAAAAGTAAGAAAGCACTTCACATATGTGTTTATAGAGTTAACTGTGACAAGATGTGGTGATGTTCACTGGCTTGCATGTATTGCCACTGAACATTAGTTGCTGGGAAGCAGCAGGAAGAGCGAGCCAATGCCCTTCCTTCCCTTCTGCTTGTGGGCATCTGACTGGTCACTGTTGAAACCAGGATGCTGGAGCAGATGGGTCTATATGATCTGATATTTTATCCACCATTCACATATAAACCAGGGGTATAGTCTCTTCTTTACATGAAAAGGAGCATGTGTGATACTCCTGACTTACCTCGTTGCACTGTTGCTTGAAGTCATTTTCTCTCTTTTCTGGTATCAGAGTTGGGCTGAGAGAAAAACGCTTGCAATAAAGTGGGGTGTGGAGGGGGAGGGCTGGTTTCATGCCCCCCCTCCGGCCACTTGCTCCTTTTCAATTTCCGAGCCAAACCCTCCTCATCAGCTGCTGCTCAAGTGTTCACGGCCACTACCGTGGGCCTGTCTCCACTATTTGGTCCCGTGGCACGTGGCAGGGCACATCTTGGAATTGGTGTTTGCTACTTGACTGGATCATGGTGATCCACGGGTGTTTCCCTTGTCATGAATGGATCACTCTCTCATAGGGTTTAGGGTGCCATGGATCTAAATGGATCTCTGACTGCTCGGGGGGGGGGTAGTTTCTGCTTCCTCGATTGCTGATCCTAAAGGTCAACCTTTAGAATGGAGGAATGACTCAAAAGTGCCCTCTCCCACTGACCAGAAGCGTCACCAGAGGGGGGCGGTCCACCCCCGGGCGACACCGGGGGTGACAAAGCGGGCAGCGACGGTGACAACTGCTCCGTTTTGGCCCACCCTCCCGCCCTGCATCTCGGACGGGATGTGCAACAGCGGCAACGTCACTTCTGGTAGTGACATCATGGGGTAGTGATGTCATGGTAGTGACATCATAGCGACACCACTGCCACTGACTAGTTTTGGGGGGAACAGTAGACAATGTAGCAGGATACAATCCTATGCACCCTTTCCTGGGAGTAAGCCCCATTGAACACAGTGGGACTTACTCTGAGTAGACCTGCATAGGATTCGGATGGCAGTTAGGGTGAGAGCTAAAGTGACACTGGAGAAACACTCAAGACAAATCTGCCCAAATAAAGCCTACTTCGTGGTGGCGATGGTAGCGGAAAAATATATTTCTCTGCCAGCATTGTATCAGCACAAAGCTGTCCAGCAGCACTTTTCAATGAGTGAGGGGCCTGTTACATCCTGGCCCCGTAATGATGAGGTGGATGTATTGGTACAGCCCACTATGAACAATACCACCCAGTCCTGGAGCCTGGCCCATATTCCTCAAGGGTTCCGCTTTGTGTTGATTTCTTGAGGAGCAACACTGCACCCAGGGCCTTCCATAGTGAAGGCTCCACGGCCTCATTGATTTGGCATGGGTTGCTACTGCAGCTGCAGGGTCAGAAAGTTCTGTTTACAATGTAGCAGCAGCTGAAGTGGCCCTGTAGGGACTTAGCTGGTACAAAGCATAACAATAAGCTGTGTTGGTACAAGAACTCCCAGTGCTCGAACATGTGACCTTTGCAGAATATTCTGCCATGTAACACAACCCAAAGGCAAGGAATTAAGGTATGAAACACTTTCCTCATGTGTTGCCATGTCATTAATCACACCAGCATGGGTCTTGTTGTGTGCCTATGCTAAACATAAATAACATGCTGCCGATAGGTTTTATTTTTGCTGGACATATTGTGCTAGTCAACTTTCGCTCACTTAGCCGACTGGGTGGTCACTTGCTTTGACTTCTCAAGAAACAGGATTAATTGTTCCATTCCCAACAGGTGCAAAGCTTAGCGTTTATTAATTGACAATGACTTGCATTCACAGTGACCCTCACATAAGGAACTCTTATGGGCGCGATGCTCCACAATGTTGCACAACTGCTAGCAGAAGAGAAATCACAAGTGGAAACAAGATGTGACATAGTAGTCCTTTTGATGTGCCATACGTCTTCCCAAGTATACCCTCTGTAAAGTTTTAGGAATTGTGGTTCAGAGTTAGATTTCTCTGATCCTCCACCCCTCCCCCGATATTGTATGGGTGTCAGAAATCTGCAGGGTTCCTTTGACTGAAAGAATGCAGATTGGCGAGCAAGCAACTTGTATCAAGATTATTATTTATTAGATTTCTATCCTGCTTTCTCCCCCCATAGGGGATAGATGTGATAGTTGTGCACTTAGCAGATCCCCCACAGGGAACAGTGCTGAATTGCATGTGCACAATCCATTCCCCCTTAAAAGACAGGCCTTTTGCCTCGTATATCACCCAATAGATGTGTGGGATACACATTTGTATCCCAGAAGGTCATCCAGAAGGCCTGTGACCTCTGACCCTACATAGCAAGATGGCTTCCAGAGGCATGATCTGGGTTTGTGCTGAGAGATGATGACTATACTTAAATAGGCTTACCATCGTCCCGGAATCGACGATGGCTTCGGCCTAGTCTGGGCCCAAGCAACTCCCAAGGATGCACTGCAGCTGCCCAATGGGCTTCCAGCATCTGGAACTTCCAGTCGACGACGCGACCGAAGCCGGAGCCCCGTTGGTCAGCCACAGTGCATCCTTGGGAGCGGCTCGGCTCCGTTCTAGGCTGAAGCCATCATCAATTCCGCGACGATGGTAAGCCTATACTTAAATGCCATCAGCAGTAGACCTGAACTACAACTCTTGATTGGCAGTTGCTCCCAAACTGCCAGTGTGTACTCAGAGTGCACCCAGCCAGGAAATTAGGGGCCTTCTCCTGCAGCATACCTCAAATGAGGTCAAAATAGATAAACCTTTTCAGGATATGCTTGGATGTGACTTAGAGGAGAAGACCTGAGTCCAGGCTCAGGCAAGTATTAGTTGTGAGTCCATGGATGCTGAGAACCTGCCTTTGGATGCCTCAGGATTCCTGTTATGTTCCCATGATAAGCTTTTTACAATTTTACAATTTGCAGCTGTTTGCAATTCTATTTGAGGAACCCATTGTTGCATGACAGCCAATGAGGCTTCTGTTGGGCTCGATCTAAGTGACTTTAAAAGAACAACATGTCAGTTAAACTATAAATGTGAAATGTGAAAATGGTATATAAATAACTGCATTGAACCTTTCACTCTTAATTTTTGTGTCCTCCAAGGCACATTGAGTTTCCTTTGAAGCAAGAAAGGTGGGATAGAAAGGATTAATAATTAAGAAATTAAAACATGTGGAACGTGGGATTGGCAAGTGAGGGTGTAGTTGCACAGAGCAGCAAAACACTTGCAGCACAATCCTATGTGTATCTACTCAAAAGTAAGTACAATTGTGTTCAAGGGGGTTTACTCCCAGGAAAGTGTCTATAGGATTGCAGTCTTAGAAGCTTGCACAACCGATTGTGTATCTGTTGCGCAGCATGTTCTGCTAATGCACCATTTCACAAAAATGACTCTGAAGTAGTGCAACAGCTCATGCAAGGGGGTTTCTGCAGTGCTAGAGCACTCTGGATGCAACCCACGATCTCTGTATATTGGAACTTGGTGCATAGATGGTAGTTTTATGGGCGAACCCTCAGCTTGGTGATGAAATGGCACAAGACTTGGGCAAAGCAAGAAAATAATGCACGTGTTGCAGCAAGACAATTGTTGGAAATGTGACAGCTCCTAGGGAGATGATTTACTCATATGGTAGGGATGTAACAATGCTATTGATTTTGGACATGAAGTAATTACGGTAGCATTAGCAGAGACATAGAAGATGTACTGTACATTCTCTCACTGAATTCCTCTGAGACGTTCTGGTTTTAGTTTTCTTTGAATGATAAAGCTTATCAGGAGGAGGATTATCAGGAGGCTTATGCAGTTTTTGTAATAATAGAATCATAGAGTTGGTTTATTTACAAGTAGAGCATAGATAGAGGCAAGCAGCTCTCTTACAATGCAGCAGTCCCCCAGCCAGAGGCCCTGAATCTCAAGGAGCCTTCAACTCTTTCCCTGTCTGCTCTGTTCTGTCACTCTCTCTCTCTCTGTTAAGCTGCCTCATTTATTCCTCCCCCCCCCAAAAAAAATATACAGCCCTTACAACAGCCTCTTCCCCTTAGTGCAGAGGTTCCCAAACTCCTGGGAAGAGCCTCTGATGCCCTAAGTGGATGTGGGGCCCTCTCAGGAACAGCAACGGCACGTCCAGGATCGTGCCACCATGGACAAAATGTGCCTCGTTTACCTCCCTGAATGGTTATGGTGGTCCTCGGGGGGGGGGCAGGGAGCCTGCGGACCCCTCTGCAGGCCTCCCCAAGCATCAGAATGTCCCTCCAATGCGATCGCGACCCACTTCAGGTTTCAGCGGAAAAACCAGAAGTGGGTCGCGATCGCGTTGGAGGGATGTCCTGACATTTGGGGAGGCCTGCAGAGGGGTCTGCAGATTCCCCACACACACACACACGGACGACCACCACAACCATCCAGGGAGGAAATGAGGTACTTTTTGTCTGCAGTGGTGGCGGCGCAATCCTGGACGCGCCATCAACGTCACCGTGGGTTGCCACTCCCCTTAAGGAAGTAGCGACCCTTTGTTCCTGGCTGGGGCATCACAACGCCCCAGTTTGGGAACCTCTACCTTAGTGGAAAAGGAGAGGGATGTGACTCTTATCCAACCTGTAATGACTTTTCCCACTCCAGAGATCTTTTTTACCAGAAAAATCTGTACTGCCATCAAGAAATATCTATTGACCAGTAAGAAACAGGAACATTCTTTTGTCAAACCTCAGATCTTGATCAGACACAGCCTAAAGGCAGAACCATCTGATAGGCCTATGCATAGTAATCGGACACCAAATCCTTACATTATGAAGGTTGTGGTTACTAACAAGATCAGGGGTTGTGTATAGCAGCAATTCCCAAACCTAGTGGGGCCGCAACCCACTTCTGTCCTCTGGTGGTGGGTTGTGACCCACCACCTGCAGCTGCTCCCGTGTCACTCCAGCCCAGGATGGCCTCAGGAGCTCTGGGTCACTTCTGGAAGCCTTCCGAGGCCTCTGGGTCACTTCTGGAAGCCTTGGGTCACTTCTGGGTCACTTCTGGAAGCCTTCCGAGGCCTGACCTCTGGGTCACTTCTGACCTCTGGGTCACTTCTGGAAGCCTTCCGAGGCCTCTGGAGGCCATCCCTGGGCTGGAGCAACACGGGAGCGGCTGCCTAAGGTAGGTCAAGCCCCGGAAGTAGGATCCAGTTGCTTCCATTTGGCTCCAATGTGGAGCCAAACGGAGGCAAGGGCAGGTGGGAGGGCTCAACTGGTGACCCACCTAAGCTTTGGGCCACAACCCACCAAGTGGGTTGCGACCCACAGATTGAGAAACCCTGGTGTATAGCTTGTCACTATGAATGGAAATCTAACAACCCCTCGATCAGGAGGGTATGGAATACTTTGTTTTGGGTAAAAAGAACACAACTAGTTAGATATCGGGAAGGGAAAGAAAGAAAATGTTATTGTTTTAAATTATTGGAATAACAGATATGTACTTCATGTTTCTAGTGTTGTATTACTCTATTACTGAATGACTGAGCTTTTTATTATTGTAGGATTTGGTGTGTGATTGTTCTACCGTAATATTGCAACATAAAATAAATTGTGGGATGGGAGAACTAATGTTGAAAGACAGAATGTAATGGTTTCTGTGGTAGGATGAAGGCAATTCATAAAGGCTTCATAGCTGAAACCAGCAGTTCAAATAATAATTGATGTCTACTTCTGTACTGTACAGTATTTACTGTATTTTTTATCAAGTATTGCTTTTAACAAAGAAAACAGAAAACCCAACAGACCCTTCTTCTGAACTTTTCTTTAACTCTCTCAAAACCAATGTAGATGCTTGATTGCACCTGCTAGTTAGTTGCACAAGAATGCTAACCTTCACTTGAGCAGCAAAACAGTTTATCAATCCCTCTGCTTATGAGAGTAACTACCCTGGCAGATTCAAGTAGTTATACTAGTTTCACAAACAATTGTCTGCCCAAATGTATGTGTCGTTTTTATCAGTAAAAATGTTTTATCCGAAACACGTATTTCCTCAAATATATGCTGTGGATATTGTAGCTCCATCTCTGAGCCATAACATATCTCTGGTCATCTCTGAGCCATACCATAACAGAGGGGTGTGGATACCAGAGTATAATTGCCTGTCTCCATGGATCCATTTCAGACCAGATGTTCCAGACTTCCTACAGTCTGGGTCCTGAAATATATCTGGATCGGGTCCTTTGGCATTTCTAAGGCACCCAATATTTGGCATTTCTTGGCACCTAATAATCACTGCATGCCAGAGCCTGGGTGCATCAGTCCCTGCCATGGCATTCATACAGTTAATAGAGCCCTCCCCAGTGCATTACATAACTCTATATTTCCAACAATGTAGGGCCTGAAGCTTTAGATGCCTCCACCCAGTATCACAAGTGCTTTAAGCCCTAGCGCAGCCTTCATCAGCACAGGAAAAAAGTGTTTTTTTCCTGTTCTAGTAAGTAGTAGCATGAAGTTGGAGACAGGCAGTAGAGCCAATTTGCTGCAAACAACAACAACAACACAGCCTCTAGGTCCTGACACATGGTGGTGATGTCATCACCGCACAGCAAAGCCTACAAGCCCGACCCACACATCCATGAACTTACAACCTAAACTGGAACCAACTTTCCAGTGCAGATGCAACCGCAATGCAGCCTCGAGGTAAGGGAAGAAATGTTTCCTTACCTTGAGGAGTCCTCTGTGACTGCTCCCCAACCTCACTGGCACAGCTGCATTGGCACTGGAAAGTTGGTTAGGATAGGGCTGTTAATCAAGTTACTGCACATAACTATTGCTGCTGCAAAACCCTCGTGTGGATCCATCCATCACTGCCTGCAGGTGGCATATAGATTCTGTGCAATTCACTCCCCCATGAACCCAAGTTGCCAGTCTAGCAAACCACCACAAATAGCCTCAACATGGATTAGGGTTTGTGCAGAAAACTGACAGCTCTGCAGCCTCTGCTTATGGCGAACTAGTCCATCTACCCACATCCCACAAGCAGGAAGCTGCCAACAAGATGGGGGGGAAAAAGAGTGACCACAACAAACCAGCCAATCATGTGAATCGGTCTTAGCATTTTGGTTACGATTTTAACTTCCCGCACCCTGCACCCATGTAGTGCAATGGATACCGCTACAGAGGGTCCACTGACCTTCAGGAATGGCTTTTCAAGAACCATGAGGAACTGCAGTCAGGAGAAAGACCTAAAAGCACCAGTGTGAATACATTCCATCTGATCCTACCTTCTGAATGTTTTTCCTCCTGTGTTTTATTGCCTTTTGCTGTTCTCAGTTGCTTTTTCTTTGCAGTGGATGAATGACACAAATATGCACATTTATGTATACAGCTGAATAGAATGCTATTTCTTCTTTGAGAGTTTTGATTTTGTTTTTGTTTTTTTACAAACCACATGCATATATATGTATTTGTAGGCTTGGAAGAGATTGAATTCTTACAGCTTATGTTCAGAGAAGACTTCATCAGCAATAGTTATTTCAGTAATAGCCTGCATGGGAGAATCGCAACAGAAGAGTTACATTTTGGGGAAGGAGTACACCGGAAGGCTTTCCGAAGCAAAGTAATGCAAGGCTTAGTGCCTGTATTCAGCCCTGGTCACCTCTGCGTACTTAAAGTGCACAGTGCCATCGCATATGGGACCAAGAACAACGACGAACTTGTGAAAAAGAATTACAAACTGGCATTGCAGGTAAGTGCCTGCCCGGCATTCTGTGGAACATCTGTGGAACTCCCTGACACAGGATGTGGTGATGGCACCTGGCCTAGATGCCTTTAAAAGGGGGGTTGGATAGATTCATGGAGGAAAAGTCCATCACAGGTTACAAGCCATAAGTAATCTCCTGGTTTTAGAAGTGGGTTTTCTCTGTGCCAGATGCAAGGGAGTAACAGCAGGATACAGGTATCTTGTTGTCTCGTGTGTTCCCTGAGGCATCTGGTGGGGCCACTGTGAGATACAGGAAGCTGGACTAGATGGATATTTGGCCTAATCCAGCAGGGCTCTTCTTTTGCATTCCTCGGGAAATGAGGTGTATTGGGATGAACCAGCTGTGAAACATGGGTACAGCTGTGCTAATGGCGTCATTTCTCACCATTCCACTGGGTTCTTTTTTTTATATAGGAATGCTATGTTCAGAACACAGCGAGAGAGTACGCCAAGATATATGCTGCCGAAACAAAAATATTAGAAGGCTTTGGAGAGGTGCCTGAGTGAGTAGATCTTTAAAAATTCTGTAGTGCAGTGACTGTAAGGATGGTATGGTGGGTGACATGTGTAACATTTATTCATTAAATTTAAATGCCTCCATTCTGATAATTCACTTAAGGCACTTTACATTTTATAATTATAGCTCATAAATCTAAGAGACATGGTACCAAAGGAAAGGGATGGAACTGGAAAATGAGTACATTCTGGTACCAGCACTTTTATGCTGTCATATAATGTAGTTATACATTGGGCTGAGTTAGACATCAGTCCCAAGTTACAGATGGCCTCATCAGTGCTTTCGTACAGGCCTGGTCGGTCCGTTCTGGTGTTTTTGCGTAGGCGTGATAGTGCTGAGCTGGCTGTTCTGACTTATGCTAATTTTGACTGCTGGACAAAACTCCAGAACAGAATCAAGATGTAAGTTTGAGACCCAGCGGGTGGCGCAGCGGGTTAAACCGTTGAACCATAAGCTGTCGACCGAAAGGTCGGCAGTTCGATTCCCACGACGGAGTGAGCGCTCGTTGCTTGGCCAGCTCCTGCCAACCTAGCAGTTCCAAAGCATGTCAATGCGAGTAGATAAATAGGTACCACTTGCGGGAAGGTAAACAGCGCTCCGTGTTCCAGCTGCATGCTATGCGCTGCGGCAAGGAGAGTCATGCCGGCCACATGACCACGGAGGCGTCGTTGGACAACGCTGGCTCTTCAGCTTTGAAATGGGGATGAGCACCACACCCTAGAGTCGGACACGACTGGACTTAATTGTCAGGGGATACCTTTACCTTTTATATAATGACCACATAGGAGTCAGTTCTGGGAAGGAAGGAGTCCAATGGCAGTTAGCCAACGATAGGGTTAAAAATAGGGGTAAAACCAGCTATTTTTGATATTATTTGTCTTATTAAATTTCTTTAATCCCCGATTCAAATCTAGTATTAAAATTAGCATTTAAACTCTTAAATATATTTACTCACTATGAACATTAAACTTACGTTTTACTCCAGTGGACTCTCAATTTATACCCAGTAAATAATTATAAAGCTTGATTATTTTTTTACCTTTTATATTAATTGTGATGCTAAAAGGAGCTCAGCCAACCTATTTCCGTAAGCAACACATATGTCAAAGAGCCACATATGGCTTGCGAGCTGCGGTTTGGCCACCCCTGCCATAGAGCATACTTCTTACTTCTAAGTAAACATGCATAGGATTGCACTGTTACGATCTCACCTTTCTCTCTAATGCAGCCAGATGGAATCGTTATTAGACAACAAGGGACATTGGTGTGAATCAGCCTCATTTTGTAAATCAACCTCAGTTTATGTTTGCAAGCTGTCACGACGTGACCAAATTTCCGAGTTAGAAATTAGCATGTTGCCGGGCAAACTCCGTCATTTAAAAGATTTATTAGTTATAACAAGATGTTTTAGCAAGCTTTATGTTTCGCCACACACATTTGTGTCGTCATCATCAGAAGTAAAAACAGCCTCACCGAGAAACCACCAAACCACCTCAGTTTGTTTCAGTGCTGTAACTATTAATTTCTATTCCTAAAGCAAGCTCCCAGTTTCATTGCCCCTGGAAGATTTACTGCTGGACAGATTCATTTGAGGAATGATTGGTAAAACCTGAGAAGAGTTACATGTCTACAGAAATGTACATACCGGTATAGTCAGAGATTGAGTGTTGTGTGTGTGCTGTGTTCAGTGCAGTCACAGAGCCAGAACCTCACTGTTCAAATCATAGTATCTGGGCAGATGTCAAGACCCCTTCAGTTCACTCACTAGTAGGCAAGTTTCCATATGAAAAAGGATCCACTTGGCATTAGGCTCTAGGGCAAAAGTCACCATGAAATAGCAAACCAGATTTTGTTACAGTTGTATGTACATTAGTGGAGGCGACGATGGGTGTATGTTGGGCCCATTGGTTAAGATCGTTTCCCTTACCATGGGATAACTGCAAAAAATGTGTTTGTGGAGCAGGAAGAGTGAGAATTCATCCTAGAAAACAACATGGAATGGAAGAGAAACAAAAGTATTAAGGATGTAAAAACATTTGTTTGTCACAAGGATGAAACATTAAAAATGTGGGTTCCGTTCTGGTTCAGGTTCAACATTCTTTTTTAATGCTCTGATTTAGTTCCGGGTCAGACACTAACTTTTAAAAAGTGGTTTTGTGACTGGTTCAGACACTTTGAATGCATTTTGAACTGGTTTAGATACATTTCATGCAGAATAACATCAAACAATAACTGGCTTAAATCTGTAACAAATAAACACCCTGAAGTTAATATTGCTCTTTTTATGCCCCCTTCCCCTACACTCAGGGTCAGCATCGCCTCATGACACTCCTTGGCAAAGCTGGGGCACTATGATCCCATTTCTTTTTCTGTGTAAAATTCGCTGTGTGAACTTTTTCTTGAAAAGCTGTATCCACATATTCGATGATGATGATGATGATGATGATGATGATGATGATGATGATGATGATGATGATAAAATAAGCAGTGATTCTGTTCTGGGAGGAAAGTGTTCTCAGCTGGTGGGCAGTGGGGAAAAGCTTTAGGCCCAGACACCCAGAGAGGCCTCAAGCAAAGTAGGTAAAAAGGTAACGGTACCCCCTGCTCGAAAACCAGTTATGTCCGACTCTAGGGTGCGGTGCTCATCTCCGTTTCTAAGGCCAAAGAGCCAGCACTGTCCGAAGACACTTCCATGGTCATGTGGCCAGCATGACTAACGGAATGCTGTTACCTTCCTGTCGCAGCGGTACCTATTAATCTACTTGCAATTTCTTGCTTTCGAACTGCTAGGTTGGCAGGAGCTGGGACAGGAGACGGGAGGCTCACCCCATCACGTGGCACTCGGGTCTTGAACTGCTGTTCTGCCTGTCTGCAGTTCAGCATCCTAACCACTAAGCCACCACGGTTTGAGGGTTTTGGTTTGGTTTGATGCCCTAACCCCCCCTCTGCACGCATGCGCACAGGCACACACTCTGACATTTTCCAACTTTCCTCACCTACTGAAACTCTCAGCCTTCTTTTCTTTTTGAATACCATCTCCCCTTTAACCCCCCACCCCTCTGGAACAGGGAAAGAAGCCCATTAACTTAGCAAAGAAGAAAAGAACCTACCCTGTTTAGAAGAAATGAGAGGAAGGCAGCAGAGAGGATCTCATTACGAAGGAAACACAAGAAGCTTCCAGGAACTTCTGTCTGAGAATCCTCCGCTCTGAGGCTCTGTTGCTGGATAGCAGCCTGTGGGTGGGTGGGCACGCCGCTCTGAGCCCCCGGAGCACTCTGCATCCTAGGCCTTGCCCACCAATCTTCCCTGCTCCTCCTCCTCCTTTTCGAATGGCTCACAGGGGAATATAGTTTCTCCAAATACAGCTGGAGCAGAAAGGAGCTTTCACCAGCCCTCGGATCATCTGAGTGCAGGCAGGGGTAGCCTATCCATGAGGCAAGGTGATGTGGGTTGCATCAGCGGTGGATTATGGGGGACTGAGAGGGTGGTGGATTTGGTGTGTGCTTCACCCCAAGTCTGCTGCTACTGCTTCCTCCAGCCTGCTGCAGATGCAAACTGCATTGATCTGCTTTCTGCCTTTCCGGGTTTGAGGAAACTATGCGTGGAGCATGATGATAAGGGGATTTTTTATTTTATTTTTAGCACAGAGGTGGTGGCAGCAGACCTGAGATGGCATCAGATAGCATTCTGGATTGCGCTGCCCCTGGCTGCCTAATTATTTTAGCTTGTTGTTGTTGTTCAGTCGTTAAGTCGTGTCCGACCCTTCGTGATCCCATGAACCATATCCCGCCAGGCCTTCCTGTCCTCCACTATCTTCCTGAATTCGCTCATTTTCATGTTCGTTGCATCGGTGATGCTGTCTAACCATCTCATCCTTTGCCTTCCCCTTCTCCTTTTGCCTTCAATTTTTCCCAGCATCAGAGTCTTCTCCAGAGAGTCCTCTCTTCGCATTAGGTGGCCAAAATATTTGAGTTTCAGCCTTAGTATCTGTCTTTCCAGGGAACAGTCAGGGTTGATTTCATTTAGGATTGACTGATTTGATCTCCTAGCAGTCCAAGGGACTCTCAGGAGTCTTCTCCAGCACCACAGTTCAAAAGCATCTATTCTTCGGCGCTCAGCCTTCCTTATGGTCCAACTCTCGCAACCATACATTGCTACTGGGAACACCATCACCCTGACTATGCTAACTTTTGTTGGCATGGTGATATCTCTGCTTTTTATTATGCTGTCTAAGTTTGCCATAGCTTTCCTTCCAAGGAGTAAGCGTCTTTTAATTTCATGGCTGCTGTCTCCGTCTGCAGTGATCTTGGAGCCCAGAAAAGTAAAATCTGTTACTGCTTCCATTTCTGCCAGTTCTATTTGCAAGGAATTGATGGGCCCAGATGCCATGATCTTAGTTTTATTAATGTTGAGTTTCAAGCCAACTTTTGCACTCTCCTCTTTCACCCTCATCAAGAGGCTCTTTAGTTTTTCTTCACTTTCTGCCATTAGGGTGGTATCGTCTGCATATCTGAGGTTGTTGATATTTTTCCCGGCAATCTTGATTCCAGCTTGCGATTCATTCAGCCCTGCATTTCTCATAATGTACTCTGCATATAAGTTAAATAGGCAGGGTGACAATATACAGCCTTGCCGTACTCCCTTCCCAATTTTGAACCAGTCGGTTGTTCCATGGCCGGTCCGAACTGTTGCTTCTTGACCCGTGTACAGGTTTCTCAGGAGACAGGTAAGGTGGTCTGGTACCCCCATCTCTTTAAGAATTTGCCAAAGTTTGTTGTGATCCACACAACTTTTGCGTAGTCAATGAAGCAGAAGTAGGTGGTTTTTTGGAACTGTCGGGCTTTCTCCATGATCCAGCGCATGTTGGCAATTTGATCTCTAGTTCCTCTGCCTCTTCGAAACCCAGCTTTTACGTCCGGTATTTCTCGGTCCACGTACTGCTGAAGCCTAGCTTGTAGGATTTTGAGCATAACCTTGCTAGCATGTGAAATGAGTGCAATTGTGCGATAGTTTGAGCACTCTTTGGCACTGCCCTTCTTTGGAATTGGAACATAAACTGACCTTTTCCAATCCTTTGGCCACTGCTGAGTTTTCCAAATTTGTTGGCATATTGAGTGCAGCACTTTCACAGCATCATCATTTAGGATTTTAAGTAGCTCAGCTGGGATATTATCATCTCCACTAGCTTTGTTGTTAGTGATGCTACCTAAGGCCCACTTGACTTCACTCTCTAGGATGTCCGGCTCTGGGTCAGTGACCACACCAGCGTGGTCATCAGGAACATTAAGATCTTTCTTGTATAGTTCTTCTGTGTATTCTTGCCATCTCTTCTTAATCTCTTCTGCTTCTGTTAGGTCTCTGCCTTTTTTGTCCTTTATCATGCCCATCTTTGCACAAAACGTTCCCTTGATATCTCCAATTTTCTTGAAGAGATCTCTAGTCCTCCCCATTCTGTTGTTTTCCTCGATTTCCTTGCATTGTTCATTTAAGAAGGCCTTCTTATCTCTCCTTGCTATTCTCTGGAAATCTGCATTCAGTTGTTTATATCTTTCCCTTTCATTTTATTTTATTTTATCCCTTTTATTTTAGCTAGTCAGCTTTTATTGAACTAGAAATCACTTTTTGTGTTTAGGGGTCCAGTACTAGTTCAGGTTAAAGGCAACTGAGGGGTTTAGGTTCAGGTCCAGGTTCTGTTCCAGTTCACTGGAAAAAAAAAACTTTATGTGCTGGTTTGAGGGTTTTGGTTTGGTTTGATGCCCTCTTTGGCTTTAAAGTTCAAACATTTTAATTTTAAATACTGAGAGAAGATGGTTGTTTTTTTGCAGTCATTCCCTTGAACGAGAATAGAAAACTTTGAGCATGACAATCAATTATGTCAATCAAGGCCAGCACCACATTGCTGGGGACTTAGGAGCAAAGCACTGTACTGGGCCCCCAATAGTGCCCTCTACCAGCCCCTTGATGGTGTATTGGCTACTACCACTGCTGCCGGTACTGAGGGTTTGGATGTCAGCCTTGCCAGGTGTGACCTGGAATGCACATGGGCTCTTGACCAGGTTGGGCTCAACCCTGATGCCACCCCTGACAGTCTCGTTTGATGACGTCCTCTAGCTCTACTAGAGGGAGGTAGTGCAGGGTTTCCAGTTGTATCCAGCCCACTAAGTCTTTCCCCCAAAAAACTTATCCTTTTTCTCACATTGAAATTAATAGCTTACTCATCAGTCACCACATGACAGCAACATAGAGCTCTACAGGCCAAGGAGAAAGTCTTCGCAGGCCAGATATGACCAGTAGACCTTTGGTGATATCCCTGTAACATAATGTTTTTTTACGCAATGGTTTGATTGTAGAAATCTGCAAAATGCAGCTATCCTTCTGCACTTGTCCCAGAATTACACCATTCAGTGTTAGGACTCAGTTATTTCTCAGTTCTATAAGAGAAAGGATGGGGCATTCATAGCAACCAGATTAACAGCCCAATCCTACCTAACTTTCCCCGCATCGATACAGTGGTGCCAGCGTGGGATACACTGCATCCTGTGGGGGAATTTAGGAGGTGGGAGGTCTCCTCAAGGTGACTTTTGTCCCCTTCCCTGGGGAAAGCCCCAGCCTGCACAACGGGTCTACTCAGACCTGCGCCTGCCATATGGCTGGCGAAAGTCCACACTGATCAGTGTTGGTGGATCAGATCCAATAAGGGGGTTAGGATCCGATGCACGCCAGCACCACCAATCCCCCTCGCCCTGTTACTACCCCCTCCCTGCCCCCGCAGCACTCAGTGCAGACCTACCTTCTCTGGAGGGTGCCACTCCTAGCACTGGTGCCAGCGGGAAGGCGCAGGTCCTGTCTAGTGCACCATCGCGATGGCTAGTGCACACGCTCTACCGACGCTCAGGGGAGATAGGATTGTGCCATAATAATACCTGGCATATTTGTGGTGGCTAAGAAGTTCTCAGTTCAAATTTTATCTTAGCCATGAACTACATGGCCATAAGCAAGTCACTATCTCTGTACCTCAGCTCCCATCTCTGATATCAGGATATAATCATTGGCCTAACCTACAGGTTGTAATGTGAGAATGATTGAAGCAATGTATGTGAAAATAGCTTGAGCCCTAAAAACCGCTATATTAATGTGACATATAACTATTAATAATAATATTTGTTGGGCAGTAGCTCATTTTGAACATGTCACATTGGTAAATTAAGGTCATGCAACTGTAATATTTTTCAAAGGAATTGCTGTCCCAGTGTAGGATAACCATACATAGTCCCCTCCTCAAACGATAGTTGAAATTCCTCTTGCTCATAGGATAGGTTGACCCCTTTGACATCCCTTTCAAGATGATATAAGATACCTGCTTCGGTGGCATTTAGGAGATTTCACTGAAGGAATCCTACCTTGTACATACAACCCAAGCATGCTGACTAATCCCAAACAAATTTGATAGGCTCCAGCTGTAACATTTTTTTATTTTCACATTTTTTATACCGCCCTTCCTCCAAGGAGCTCAGAGTGGTGTACATATTTCCTCCCCTCCTTTTTGTCCTCACAACAACCCTGTGAGGTAGGTGGGGCTGAGAGATAGTGACTGGCCCAAGGTCACCCAGGAAGCTTTGTGGCTGAGCGGGGATTTGAACCTGGATCTTCCAGGTCTAAGTCCGTCACACAATGGCATTCCATCTTTGTTAATTAGGGTAATAATTTATATACAGTACATGCCTTTCAATCTGGTGGTCACTGTTGCATACAACATCATAAAGGAAAAGAACAGATCCGTGTCTGCTTCTATTCATGGACCCTCTTTGCTCAGCTGGACTGCTATTTCCTTTGTAGTCCTGAGGTAAAATATTGGTTCAAACAAGGTGAAAGCGCAGAGCTATGAATAGAATTCTCATGTGGAAAATACAGAGGAAAGATGTAAACACCCTGTTCGAGAACACTGCACTGGGTCTAAGCTCTGAAACGGATGATGAGGAAATAGCCATAGGGCCCCTTATTTACAAGTCACTGCAACTGCAATCATATCTATGAAGAATTTTCCAAATGAACCCTGATAATATTGCACAACATACAACCTTGTATACTGTAGAAATCTGTTACAAAAATTATATTAAAGTCATTTCTGAGAACATGAGGCACAAAGTGCGTTCTAAGCATTTTTTAAGGAGATTATATATTGTATATGCTTCCCAAGATTGTAAAGTTTTCATTGTCTTCTTGTACTGGTTTTGATTTCAGAATCATTCCTATTTTCCTTATTCATCGCCCCCAAAATAACATCCCTTATGCAACTGTGGAAGAGGAGCTAATTGGAGAATTTGTGAAATATTCTGTCAGGGATGGGAAAGAAATAAACTTCATGAGAAGAGACTCAGAAGCTGGGCAGAAGTGTTGCACATTTCAGCACTGGGTATATGAAAGAACCAGTGGCAGTTTGCTCATAACAGATATGCAAGGTGAGCACCTGGTTGTTATTTGGCAGTGCTTTCGGGAAGAAAGAGGGTGGGGAGGCTGATAGAGGGGATAGGATCCAGCGCACACAATTGTTACTCGATCCACCCCCTCCTGCAGCCTCTCTACTCCCGTTTCTCCCCACCCCCGCCACTACCTTACCTGCTTCAGCCGCTGTGGTGCGGTCCGGTGATTGACAGGGAGTGCTGCCGCCTCTTGCAGCAGCGCTCCCAAAATGGCTGCCGACAAAGTGCTCCACATTCCGTCAGTGGCCATTTTACAACAGCAGAACTCCGTTCCACTGTTGCAAAGCACTCTGGGCTGTACAGCCCAATCTGGAATAGGCTGTTGGGGTCTTACAGTGCTTATCTCGGATATCAGGATAAGCATTGTGGCCTCCAGATTCTTCTCCTAACCCTCTCCCAATTGCAGTACATTATTTCAGTACCCCTTGGGAAAACTATATTTGCAAGGGACTGGGAACACTGCATAAGATCATGTCAGACACTGGGGAGGGGCACAGACCTCCCACCCCAGAGCATCGGGTTGATAAGTAAGGGATGGGAAAGAGGGCTGTGAGGAGGTTTGGGGCTTCAAGGAAAGGGGAACAAAAGCACAGAGTAGATTTTAGATTTGCTTCAGAAATAAACAAAAGCTATTTCCCAATGTTTTGAGAATCCAGTTTCTGCCAATCCAATTTAAGCTGAGTGGGGGGGGGGGGGCTCACACATCACTATACTCCTTCACTGGTCTCTCTTCAGTTCCCCTATTTGACCAGAACTTGGTGGTGGCTGAAACTCTGCCTGACAAGGTACAGTCATCACCAATGTAATTGCTTCTTTGGGTACATGTCCTGCAGATAGAAAACACCCTTGAGTAGAATAGCAAATGTGCAGCAAGAGTTCTGGGTATTCCTTTTTCTTCAGCCCACTCAAGGCTGAAGTTCTATTCATGTGAAATGTATTGCCTGCTTTTTAAAGGGGAAAAATGAATTGGCTGCCTGCTGTGGCAAATGTTTGACTTCTACAGTGGTCTTATATTCAACTGAAATGACAGATGCTGCACAATTTTCCTAGATTATGCCACTACTAGTAGCCCTTTTTCTAAAGAATGAAGTATAATTATACAGGGTTATTCAAAAAGGATGGTGCAAAAAAGAAAGGCCTGTAGCGAGAGTGGTAAGACGGTAACTGAGTAGTCACGGAATTAAATTAAAGAGAAAAGTCTCAAGTTCGTACGGTAACCTCTAGTGGTGCCTAGTAACCTGGACGTTCGCCGATACCTGATGATGACACCCCACCAGGACGTTGGATCAGCCATGCTGGAAGTCAGGATTTGGCAATGGAGCCCTGGCCTCCACCATCGCCAGATTTAACACCCTGCGATTTCTTTTTGTGGGGATTCATCAAGGACACTGCGTATCTGCCCCCATTGCCACGACAACTGGATGACCTGAAACAACACATCTCTGATGCACTGGAATCGATATCTGAGGATATGCTGGGACATGTCTGGACAGAACTGGACTACCGTCTTGACATCTACTGTGTCACCAATGGCGCCCACATCAAACAATGTGGGCAGGTGTAGCTTGTTAAACCTTAGAGCACAATCCTGCTTCTGAGTAGACATGCCTAGGATTTTGCTCTAAGGGTTTAACAAGCTATACCTGCCCACTTTCCTTCTCCTAAAGGTCTAGCACTCTGTCCTGGTTGGAGATCTAGTAAGCCTAATACTGGGACACAGTGCTAGACCTTTAGGAGAAGGAATGTGGACAGGTGTAGCTTATTAAACCTTAGAGCACAATCCTAGGCATGTCTACTCAGAAGCAAGCCCCGTTGTGTTCAGTGGGGCTTGCTTCTGAGTAGTCATGCCTAGGATTGTGCTCCAAGGTTTATCAAGCTACACCTGCCCACATTCCTTCTCCTAAAGGTCTAGCACTCTGTCCCGGTTGGAGATCTGGTAAGCCTAAGTACTCCTACAGAGGAAGGGTGAACAGGGTAAGTGTCTGTTGAGGCTTCTTGATCCTAAGAAGCACAAGGGTTGTGACAGAGAGGTGGTGCTTGGGTGAGCAGAGTTCCTGCCTAGTTCTCAGAAGGACATGAGTTTGTGACAGAGGGTGGAGGAAGTGTACAGCACTTCTTCAGAGCAGCAGGTATCAGGGGCAGTCATATCTGAGGCAGTCATATCATCTGGCACTATGCTTTATAAACACAAGATCACATGGGTGTATGAAAACAATCAGAGCATCCAGTTCTCACAAACCATGGGGCACCTTTATGCAACTTGTTGCAGTGATAGCCCCCAGAGGGAATGGATTACTCTTGGCCCAGAACCCTTCACACATTTTGTCCCTGGGACCTTTTCTTCTTCATATACTGTTTCCCCCATGTTCACTAAAGTACCAGCCAGACCAGAAGCAAAGCACACTGTGTGAACATGACCTTAGTAATAGTGCAGAAAGAATAACCTGCTTTTGAGAAATTGAATATTTGTCACAGCATAAACCGAGAATGTGATGGATAGCCACTATAACCTGTAGTAAAGCCAATAAAAACTGCATTGATGTATATAAGCTTTTCTATACCTGAGTGTCATATTTTCTTGCTGTTTTGTTTTGTAGGTGTAGGAATGAAACTAACGGATGTTGGCATAGCAACACTGGCCAAAGGGTGAGTGGAAACACATTTCTCAACGACCTGCTTTTTGCTCTGTAGAACAGTTTTGTGATGGTGCAAACTTAATGGAAAGGTGGCAACACACACAATCTATTTTCTGTCTCAAGCAAGCTCTTACAAGCAAAACAAATCTCAGCGAAGCTTTCCTGTGAAATTCTTCTGGTTCATAAAACTTTAATGGAAGCCTTGCTTCATAAGAGGAGTCATTTGTTTGCCTCTTAGGCAGGCACTGTGATGTTTCTGTGCAGAATCATGTCTCTGGGAACAGGAGGATGGGGAGAGGCTCCTCTTCTGCACCCAGAGAAAAGTGGAAGTGCTATCGTGTGGCACCTGTTTTTTTTCCTTCCCCCTCCGTTGTCATTCCAAAGCAAAATTGCTATTTCCTTGAAATTGGGAGTGTTTGTAAGGAATATAGCAATGTATTTGTGTTGCAGTAGCACTGCGGGTGGCGCAGTGGGTTAAACTGCTGAAGCATGAGCCATCGATCAAAAGATCGGCAGTTCGATTCCCGCGACGGGGTGAGCACTCGTTGCTTGGCCAGCTCCTGCCAACCTAGCAGTTCTAAAGCATGTCAATGCGAGTAGATAAATAGGTACCGCTTGCGGGAAGGTAAACAGCACTCCGTGTTCCAGCCGCATGCTACGCGCTGCGGCAAGGAGAGTCATGCCAGCCACATGACCACGGAGGCGTCTTCGAACAACGCTGGCTCTTCGGCTTTGAAATGGGGATGAGCACCACACCCTAGAGTCGGACACGACTGGACTTAATTGTCAGGGGTCACCTTTACCACCTTTACCTAGCACTTGGGAAGACTCCAAATCCCAAGGGCCACAGTGAGTTTGATCTGGAGACCTACAGAGCAGTGTACCAGTGCAATAGGCAGAGCTGCCTCTTTTCTCCTAGCATGGAGAGAGACGCCTCCTGCTTCTCCAAGAAGCATAGCTTCTGATTCTCCTGCTACCCAACTACTTCGGAGACTGATAGGTAAAGGGTGAGGGGCTGATGTGATGGGGAGGGAATGGAGAACTTCTCTGAGCAGCCTGGACTGACTTGGCCAGTGGCCTATGTTCTTTCTGATTTTGGGCTAGTCTGAGGTATCCCCTGAGGAGTTTTGCCCATCTCAGAAAGGAATATACAGTATTGGGACAACCAAGAGGTCAATAAGAACTAGGCTGAAGGAGCATGAAAGATACTGCTGCCTAAGACAGGTAGAAAAGTCGGCACGGCAGTTGCTGAACACAGCCTGGGATTGGGTTTGGACATATTGGGATTGGACATTGGATTGGGTTTGCACATACCCAAGTGTTGTCCAGACAGGAGCATTATCAAACTAGAATTCATAGGGAGGCAATAGAAATCCATAAACATCATAGGAATATAAACCGTAAAGAGGAGGAGACACTGTGCTTAAGTGCGACTTGGATCCCCGCGCTGAAAAATACGAAAGTTACAGGTTTTGGCAACGTAAGGGGAGAGCTGTCAAACTGCCTTTGTATGAAACCAAGAGGGATGGGATACCCCTTTAATGCAGCAGATAATAGAGCAGTAGGAGAGTGATTGATGACCTGTGGGGTGTTGATTGGAGCCTTATGACTGTGATAAATGAGACAGATTGGATACTGAGCCTTGAATTGGGTGTGATCTTGCCTATATTATCTCTTCCTTTGTAGGAGCTCAGGCTAGTCGTTTGTCTCTCTAATTTAGGAGCATTTTAACCTTTAGATTTTAGCTGGTAGGTTTCAAGTTTTCTATTTTAAGGGTTGCTTTTAGTTCTTGCGAGAGCTTTTTAGGCTTTAAGTGTCTGCTGGCTTTTAGTGTTTTACCTTTTTACCTTTGACAATACCCTCGATAGGGGAGGACGAAACGTTCGGAAGAACAAAACTTCATGGAACGTGGTCTAGAACCTCGGAAGCTTGTAGTGACCAACAGTTCAGAGAGGAATGTTTCTCTGCCCTGCCTAAAGATGCTGGCGATTGAAACTGGGACCTTCGGCATGCAAAGCAGATGTTCTGCCTCTGAGCGATGGTCCCTCCCATGTAGATCAGAGTCAGACTTGCTGCATCATTCCCCCAAGATTCTATGATGTGTTCATTATAACATGTGAACTTCTGTAAGGGGTTCATGTGCCTCGCCATCCAGGGTACATGCTGAATTGTTAGTAAACAAATACACACAAAATAAGTATATAAAATGTAAACTGCAAAACGATTCTTTGCCATCCAGTTGCACATTCTTTAACGTTTTCATCTGCATAGTCATTACATTTTCCAATAGCCCAATCCATTCTGGAATTATTTAACAAATGCTAGTACCTGTACCTGCATCGTGTTCCTAGTATGTTTGAGTAAGGAGGAAAAAACATACTTTAGTGGCTTGCTGTAAGTCATTATTCATGGACTTACAAAGACCCTTACAAAGGCAAAGCATTATGAATAACTCATGACTATTTATTTTTTCTCTCTTACCGATATTATGTTTTTAATGAGTATGCAATATGTGTTACAGAAGATCATGCTGATTAATATTCTGCATAATATTTCCAGAAATGGCAAAAGCCCATTAATCTTTCTCTAAGCTGAAGTGAAGAATTACAGGAAAATAAAACCTGACAGGAAAAGAATGCTGTTAGTCCATGGTTCTATCTATTTATCTATAACACACACGCATGCACGCATACACACAAATTTGAGTTTGAATCACAGACCTATACTGTCCTGAGCCAAGTATGGATTAAACAGGGAGGCTGTAGATTTGGACTTCAGTAATTTCTAAGTTCATAGTAGTCTAAACTGGCCCCAAGTGAACTAGTTCATTTTTCCCAAGCAAGCATGGG
Organism: Plestiodon gilberti rubricaudatus; assembly: GCA_026170595.1. Taxonomy (NCBI): domain Eukaryota; kingdom Metazoa; phylum Chordata; class Lepidosauria; order Squamata; family Scincidae; genus Plestiodon; species Plestiodon gilberti. The sequence continues at coordinate 15,154,590 of JANXHW010000002.1, read as the reverse complement.
ATTTACGGTAGGTATTATTGAAGGGGTATGGGAAGAAGCCGAGGAGAAGCATCAGCCATGATGACCACCATGCTGCTCGGTTAGCCTCTAAATTGGCTCCAATATGCAATCATGATACAGGAATTGTAAGGTACTGGAGTTAGGTGAGTGACTCACAGCACAGTCCTACCCTGCTTCTCCACTGGTGCAGCCAGTGGTGGAGGGCAGAACGGGAGGCTTTGGAAGTGGGATTTAAATCCCCTTTCCCTTCTGCACCAGTGGCTGCACCCCTGGAAGAGCTGGGTAGGATTGTGCTGTCAGACTGGAACTGGCAGTAGACAGGCTTCAACACCTTCCCTCTTGTGCAGCCAATGCTCTGGTTGGTTCCCTTCCATGTCTGTCAGACTGAGCTCTGTGATTTCTGGGTGCCATCATCCAGTCCACACAGGGAACAGGGAGCATCCAAACTCTGTCCCTATAAAACCTTAGCCTAAGAGCTTGTTGCTCAGTCTGAGTAACGTGCCTGATGTGCAAGGACATGGGCAGCCCAATCCTGCGTAAGATACACCAGCCTGCCTAAATGCCCGGGTGCTGCATTCTATGCAGCGGGGCTGAGGCTAGTGGCGTCACTCAAGGTGGGGTGGAACCTTGGAACCTGGGGTTCCGCACTGCCTAGAGCCTCCGTTACACTCCTGCACAAGGCAGCCCCACACCCTCACCTTCGTAGCCATTCAGGCCAATGAAGGCAACGCGCAGAAGACTCCCTGCACGGTGCTTTTGCCGCCTTGAAGGGCCTCCAGTTGAGATGGCTGCCCACATAGCACCAGAAACACCTGTCAACAGGGCTGGTGCCAGGCTATTTTGCACCACAGGCAATAAAAAAAGAGTATAGAAATTTTTCATGACTTTATAATTAATGATATTCCATAGCACTGTTGTGGTATTTATCTTAATATATATATATATAAATTGTCAGTTGCATTTTTTTACATGGGTTAAAAAATAAATCTGTATAAAATTGTGTCCCTCAAAAAGTCAGTACAGTGCCCCTTCGAGGTCTGCGCCCTAGGCGGCTGCCTAGTTGGCCAAATGATAGCCCCGGCCCTGCCTGTCAAATTTGTATACTGTACGTCGTATTTTCTGTTGGTCAAGTCAGCAAAAGTGGCCCTTCAGAACAAGAACACTGCTCTCTGACTTCCTTGCTATCATGATCTCTCCCTCTCTTTCATTTGAGCGAGCTCAGGATGTATGGGGGAGATGGCAGAGCTGTTCACAAAATATTTTGGCACCAGAAGGGTCCACTCACCACAGTAAGAACTATTTACATGTGATCATTTAGGGTGATCTTCAGTGGTGCTGCCAAATGCGCTTCCTAAGAGGCACTTCATCCCATTGTAAGGTCAGCTCTGGGAGAAGAGAGGTTTTACGCTGCTGAGGTTGAGAAGTCCAAATGAGGAAAAGAGGAGTTTTGGGGATGGGGAGGAGTGAGAGGCCCTGGCCCCATACATGAGAGAAGAGGATGTGTGCTGGAGACGGGGAGAAACATGAGGGAAAGCTAAAAAGGGGTTTTTAATCCTGCTATGTGGGGTTGTCTACTTCAGTTGCTCTTAGGCATTGGGATAATTTACTTGCATGTATGGAGCTGTCATATTTATATTATAATCCACTCTTAATTTCTGAGGTAGAACTAGATAATTATGATGTCCATTTCTCCTCACAACATGAACACATTAATTAACAGCTTGCTGTAGGAAAATGGCTGCAATATCCTTCCATTCAGTAGAGGGCACACTGTACTCTCTGTTTTTTTCAAAGTCTTGCTCAGTGCTTCAGGGGAAAATAAGTATTGAATTCAGTAAATTACTGTTGTTAACCAAAAAGTTAATCAACTCCACTCTGTTAGGCTAAACAGAAAGGTAAAATACAGCCACTAGACCACCTGACAGTTGCTAAACTGAAACGGGATCAGAATCAAATCAGTCAAACAATATTTCCTTTCTGAAAAACAGATACAAAGAGTGCAAGTTTCCCCTAGGCCCTGGAACGTTAAAGATGGCTCATGGGCCTGTTAGTTTCAGATAAGCTTCCAAAAGAGCCACAACAACTGCTATTTCACACTGGGACTATGGCAGCTTCCCTCTTGCAGGAAATAGCTCCTTCAGACTCACATGGGTATGTGTGTGATTTTTGTCAAGACCATGGTGAGGGGAACGAGTTAACCCCTCCCTCACCACACACTACAGTCTCAATCTGGATTGTCCCCACGCATGTGGCACTAGAAAAAATAAACACACAGTTGCCGAAAGACATGTTGAAAGTCACATCAGTCTGATTGGGAGCATCAGAAAATGATCTAGGTTTGCAATGTATTTTGGGAAGGCAAAAATGGAGTGTGTGTTAAGTATGTTGGCATACAAGAAAGCAGCGGAGTCTACAATATGTATTGCTTTGAAGGTATGTTTGGAAAACATTAGGATTTGTGCGATTCATCAAAAAGCCATTTCCAGTTACATGTGGAATTACCTGTTCCATCATATGAACGTTCTCCATGGTGCCAAGTTGGTGGGGCAGTCATGACTCATGAGATCTGTGCGTACCTCCTCCTGGCTACTTGCAGGGTTAAGTTTCTAGTATACGAGGGGTGGGCTATTCTCAGCTTCCCAGGCTGGCCTTGTTGGCCTGGCAGGTAGCTGGTTTTTGTGTGAGCTCAGAGAGAGAGAGAGGAAAAAAGTAGCAGCAGAATGTGCTCCCGAGGCACAAGCCAAGCATCCGCTTACAATCTCTCCCACCCTCCAAGACAAGGAACAAGACAGTCACTATTTACTCTGTGATATGGGCATATCTAAGGCACAAGCCAAGTCACAGGATGATTTACTTCCTCTCCCAACCCCTGTAGCAGGAAACATGCCAGCCTCAGTTCAAAGAGAACATAAGAAGAGCCCTGCTGGATCAGGCCAAAGGCCCATCTAGTCCAGCTTCCTGTATCACACAGTGGCCCCCACCAGATGCCTCAGGGAGCACAAGACAACAAGATACCTGTATCCTGTCGCCACTCCCTCGCACCTGGCACAAAGAAAACCTACTCCTACAACCAGGAGGTTGCTTTTCCCCATCATGGCTTGTAAGCTGTGATGGACATTTCCTCCATAAATCTGTCCAATCCCCTTTTAAAGGCATCCAGGCCAGGTGCCATCACCACATCCTGTGGCAAGGAGTTCCACAAACCAATTACACGCTGGGTAAAGAAATATTTTCTTATATATATATATATATATATATATATATATATATATATATATATATATATATATATATATATATATATATATATATATATATATATATATATGAGGCAGACAGGCCCCTTTCCTTGCCCTGGCCTTGGCAGGGAAGGAGCAGGCAGAGAAGGAAGGTGTTGGCAGTGGCCCGGCTTCTGCATCACAGCAGCAGCAGCCACAAAGTGGCACCCAGAGGCAACTAGAGCCTACAGGTGCCAGGATAGCAGTGAAGGTGTCCTAAGTAATTCTCCAAAAGGGTTCCATCGTGAGGTCTATCCTGCTTCCCACCTTTTTCCCCCTTCACATCAGCACTGCTGCTAGCAGCAGCCCGATTGCTCCTGCCTGCTTTTCCCTTCCAGTACTTCAGAGACAAAGAGCAGGCTCATTGGAGAAGTGTCCCTTCTCCTGAGCAAGCAGCTGCGCTTTTCCCTCATGAGATGCCAGGCTAGATCCAAATGGCAACAGTGAGACTGAGCCCCTGAACATCAAACATAATGGAGAACAACTGCAGCTTCCAGCGTCCTCTCCTGAGCAAGCTGCCCACCCGTGGATGTCCTCCTTTTATGTCTTCATTCATATTTTCTCCTGAGTGCTTTTTTCTCCTTTTCAGTTATGTGTATTGTTTTGAGTAAGTGTGATCAGAGTGGAAGGGCTTAGCTTGCTGGGACGGGTATGGAAAGCTGGGTAGCCCGTTTGGGGTACTAGCAACTTCACCTTGCCTGTAGCCAAGAAGAGGCGCTATCCCAGATGTAATGTCCGCCTCCCTGCCACGTCTGAGAACAGGGACGTACAGTAAGCAGCAACATTTCCCTTTTCATCACATGGAGCTACAGATGCTGGGGAAGCAGTACATTTTGTATTGCAGACTTCTCCATTTGTCTCCTTGGGTAAGAAGAGACAGGAAGAAACCCTGACTTAAACTGCTCTATCACCCTCTCTGATATATCTTTTAAAGTTGAAGAGGTTGGAGACTGTCTCTGCATGCATGTGAGTGTGTGCCTATGTGTTTTCAGATGCTATGTCACTGGCTTATCTCCTAGGGAGACTGTTCAAAATGACAGGCCTACCCTTCATAAGGAAATAAGGCTCGTCTTGAAAAATGCTGTCAGCATTTTTATTAAAATGAAGCAGGCAGGCTGTGTGGCTGAACAGAGGAAAGAATTCCTTGCGACATATAAAATCTGCAATGCGTTTGTGGAGCCTTCAGTCAAGATGTCAAATGATCCTCGGTACTCATCCCCTCATATTCCTGTATAGCTTCATCTGATTTTGTAGGAGGATCATAAATGTAGTGTACCTGACAAAAAGGATGCTAAGGATGAAGACAAGAGAGTGGTGGAAGTGGTTGAGTTGTATTGTTGCTGCTCTCCAAACAAATGAATGTTTTTCTTTCCGGGGGTGAGCTTTGGAGGAATAACCTGGATTCTACATGTTTTCAGCATGGGTCAGTTTGAACTGGGAAAAAACTATCTTGTGACATCATTAACACGTCTCCTTGTCCCCAATCCTGAAGCAACTGTTTTAATAATGTCTTGATAAGGGAAGGGGTGAATACTTATAAATGAATGTGTGCTTTTTTAATATAAGAAAGATTGTTTTGTGAAGTTTGGAGCAACAACCCTTGTGTTATCTCTGCAATTCTGCACCAATGGGGGGGGGGGGAAATGACGGAATGCTATAGTAAAACTCCTGAGAATCTCAGCTTTATTATTATTATTATTATTTTTAAAGGTGCACTGATTGGTCTGTTGCTGTTTCAAAAGGGCTAGACACATTCAAAGCTAAGCATATTAATGGAATTTCAATGGCAGTATTAAGCACATGCTTACAGCTGAAATCCTGTACATACACCTGGGAGCAAGTGACATTAAACTCAGTGGGATTTACTTCTGAGTAGACATGCACAGGATTGTGCTGAAAGTCTTTCACATTGAAATTAATGGAATTTTAAAATTCCTTGCTGTGCGAAGTTTCTAGCTCTTTTGAAGCACCAGTAGGCCAATAGCATATATTGGAACTATTGAATTCCCTCTTTTTGTAACCAGCTTATCGCCACATCAATTAACTACAGACATAGATAACAATTATTAGTATTGCCTTTGCTAATCTGTTTCACGTTTCTGTTAAGATGGCACAGTTTTAAAAGAACAGTGTCTGTTGTAATCTTCTTTACTGTACACCACTTTTACAGAAGCTGTAACTTATATTTGTCAGTTTCACTGTGGTAGTCAATTTCACCATGGTTATTTTTTGTGGATGGATGTGCTGTTCTACCACTTAGGAGAATTGCAGCCCAATCCTGTCTAGCTAGGCAGCAGCATGGGCATAGAGCCCGCACTGCATCTGATCTAGATGGGACCCAGCACGGGCATGGCTGGAGCACTCCTCAGGGGAAGGGGACCACTTACCCTGAGTAGAGCCCCAGCCGCCCTGATGGGTCTACTTGAATGTGCGCCAGCTATTTTGCTGGCACACATTCAAGCCGCATATGTAATGGCGGCCAAGCCTGGGAATTGGGATAGGATTTCATTGGAGCCGCCGATCCCTCCCCCTTTCTGGGCCCAGCCAACTAATCCCCTCCTCCCGGAATGCCCCGTTCCACCCTCCCCCGCCCCCCAGCGGGAAACATACCTTCCCAGGCGGGCACTCCACTTCGTCTGCAGCGAGTAATGTGCTTTGCTGCACAACTGCAACACCCTAGACCGGCGGAGTGGCGCTTTGCCTGTCTAGTTTCTAGACAGGATTGCGCCATTAGTATTTTAGTGGATTTTCAAAGAACAAAATGTAGTGTATTTTTCCTAGCAACCAAAAGGTTTAAGTTCTGTTTTCTGTTTGTTGTTTTTCTGCAGGTACAAAGGCTTCAAAGGGAACTGCTCCAGCTCCTTTATTGATCAATTTAAGGCCCTTCATCAGTGTAATAAATACTGTGAGATGCTGGGACTTCTACCCCTTCAAACGAACTGTCAGAAACAGAGGAAGCCCACAGCTACCAAAACTAAGGCACAGCCAAGCTTAAATACTGTAAAGAAAACTGTGATCAGTGCACAGGCTGCCAAGAAAACATAGGAACTACACACACAATTTCATCTTTGTAATAGGACTGCTCTAGAAATATATACTGTATTTTCTAGATCTGAACACTCCAGCTATGGTGCTGTCCTTGAGCACTCAGCAGTATACAATTAGCCATCATAACTACCACGTAGAAAGTGGCTGAGTGAATAGCCTAGTAGGTGGACAGTCAAAACATAAACGTTTGAAAAGATCAGCACCCCAAAACCGAAAATGTGACCATAGTTATGTGTATAAATATGTATGGTTGTATAAATGGACTGGAGGTTGTTTGCAGAGTCTGTCTTTGGAGACTGTGCAGGTCTTGGGTCTTTGTATTGTATTTAGTAGATTTCCCCACTATAATTCAGCTGCTAAGCAACTATATATAGGATGTTTCAAAACCATGAGGTGAAAGATATACACCCCACTTTTACTCCATGCTGATTACGTGTAAACCTGCTCCACATATAACTGTACTAAAGAGGAAGCACCAATGACTGAGGTTTCTAGATGTTTATGAGTGTCTGCTTCTCTAATTGGCATAGAAGATGGCAGATGTAACAAGTGAATGAGGGACTCGCCTGGAATTGAAATTGCTGTGGACCTCAGACCAGCATTTAAGTGTTTTGCATTGGTATACAATTTCACAATTATGTGAAATATGTCAAATATATGGTCGCACAGGTATGTAGGCTGTGTGGAGACAACAATCCCTTTATTTGACCCCTAAATCTAGCCCGCTACCCCCAACTCCTGTGTGGTAACTCATGCATTGGTTAGATCCACATACTCAGTTCTTCTCAGACAATAACACACTGTCTCATCTTTCCCTAGTGTGAAATACAGAGAGAGAGAGAGAGAGAGAGAGAGAGAGAGAGAGAGAGAGAGAGAGAGAGAGAGAGAGAGAGATGTGGATGTAGGGGGTTGCAGTGCATGAGTAAAGGATAGTGACTTCGTAGGTGGAAGGTGTAGATTGTTGGGCCAGTGTGATGAGTGATTGCAGTGTTTTTGAGACACTTAAGGTAAGAAATAAGAAAAGCCCTGTTAGATCAGACAAAGTTCCATCTAGTCCAGCATTCTGATTCCATCAGTGTACAGCCCTCTGCTCCTGTTGCCCACCAGCAAATGGTACTTAGAGGCAAACAGCCTCTGAACACAGGGTGCTATGCGAACTTTCCAGGGAGGAGTGAGGGTTACCTGTTTGGGTTGCATCATGGTATGTGCATGTGTGTGCAGGCATATGTGGGTGTTAGACCATTTTCTTTCATTACATTTGAAAAGAAACACATCAACCTGCAATCACTCATTTCCTTATACATTCAGCCCTGACATTTCCTACATCTCAATTACCCCCTGGCAGTTTCCAGGTCAATACAACTGTACTAGAATAATGGGTTTCTTTCCTAATTATTTGCCCAGTAATAATAATCCTTATTATACTCATACTCCTTACATTCCCCCCCCAAATTAAATTCCTACTGAAATAAGATTTAGTAGTGTGAATATTGTGATCATTCACACTACTGGAACAGTTGTTATGGAACGGTGCACTGACCATCTCTGATTTTTCCCATAATGACAATCAGTTCAGCATTGTTTTCATATTTAGATCAGTTGTTCCCTTGCTAAAGCCTAGCTTCTATTTACAGGAAACTTGCAACTCTCTTGCATGTTGAATACATCATACTGTATTCCCAGTGGGACTGGAGACAGACACAAGCTTTAAGACAGGGGTTGGCAACCTTTTCAGCGAAGAGGCCGGCCATTCGGACATCACGTCATCACTGAACTTCCGGGTTGCCAAGCTATGGACGTGGCAGTGTGGAGCTCAGCTTGGAAGACAACGGCTCCTGCCCAATTTGCCATGTGCCAGACGGGGAACGGCAGAGTCTGGGCAAGTGGTTCTGCCATTCGCTGTCTGGCGTGCAGCAAATTGAGTGGAAGGCTTTGCCTCCCAAGTCGAGCTCCACGTGGGCTGGATGACATTGAGTGGCAGGCCAGATCTGGCCCATGGGCCGTAGGTTGCCGCCCCCTGCTTGAAGATGACAGTCATCATTTCAGATGCCTCCATGTTGTCTATGGTTAAACAGTTTTTGAAATACTACAAAGCTCTGAAAAACTTGTTTATCCGAGAAGATAGTGGGATGTGTCTGTGCACCAAAGGCAACTATGCCTCTTTCATGCTGCCTTCAACTCTGAAATAACCCTCTTCAGCCTCACTGCAACTTGTGTGACTTTAAAAGAAATAATAGCTACTGTATTCATGGTAGGGTAGCCATTAGCAAGTAAGTAGCACGTGCAATCTACTGTATGTCCGCAAGTGCCTGGGGTGGCAGACATCCTCATTCATAAATATTATGGAAGTATTCATTTGTACTGTAATAAATAAATTTGAACACTAATCCACAACATAGAATTAGCATAAAACTAGTCAAGCAGAGTGTTTGAGGGGCCTTGCTCGCTCCTGGCCCCCTTGAAAACATATGGGTGTCAAATTTGAGGTTTATACTTGAAACTTAGAATGATGTCCTTAATGTGCACATCCACTGGAAATGTAGAATTGTATTGTGATCTGTGTGTACCAAATTTCACTGCAATATTATTATTTAAAAGATTTGTATCCTAACGTTCAACAATGTTATTGCCTTGCGAATTGGTAAACAGACTTGCAAACAGAATGCCTCGTTTTGTTTGGCTGTTAAAAAAAGGAAATAACACAATATTATGAATATTGGGCAAGATTCAGTTAAATGTAAGCACTTTGTAAGTTTATTGATCATACAATCATAGAGTTGGAAGGTACCCACAAGTTCATCTAGTCCAAACCCCTGCCTGTCAAAGGTGTCGTTAGGGTGGGGCGGTGGGGGTGCACTTTCACTGCACCGGCGGAACGGCGCAAAAGCACCCCCTAGCATTTTGGGGGGCCGTTTGTAGGCTGTATGGAGCCTGGGAGGGCAGGAGGATTGGCCCTCCCAGGCTCAATACAGCCCAAAAATGACCGAAAAAACGCCAGGGGGTGCTTTTGGCTGCCATTGAATTTTGGCGGTAGCACAGCAAAAGTGACTTCACACCCCCAGGGGGCGGGGCTTGTGGCATCACATGGAGGGTGTTGCATCAACGGCCCCCCCATGGGGGGGTGTAACGACGCCTCTGCTGCCTGTAGCAGGAAATCCTCCTAGACAGGACTGATGCTATCATTAGGCACACTAGACAGCCGCCTAGGGTACAGACTTCAGAGGGGGGCAGTACTGACCTTTGAGGGGCACAGTTTGATACAAATCAGTTTTTGTAACCCATGTAAAAAAATGCGACTGACAATTTATATTTTTGTATTTTAAGATAAATACCACAAATATCCATTAAGATAAATGGAATAGAATTATAAAATCTTATGAAGAAAATGTGTGTGGGGGGGTTGGAAGTACTTAGCCTTGCCTAGGATGCAAAATAGCCTGGCACCAGCCCTGCTCCTTGAGCATCTCCAGCAGGTGCCTGTCAAGCCTCTGTGTGAAGATCTCCAGTGAGGGAGAATCCAACATCTCCCTTGGTAATTTGCTCCACTGCCGAAAGGGAGAGAATTAAACACATGCTGAAATCTTCCATTGAAACCCATTGGACTCCAAATGGGTCACTTCTTGCTGAATCATGCCATAACTATTGTGATTCAAGTGATTAAGAAAGAGCATCTATAGCCTAGATCAGGGGTGGCCAACCTTCCACCATTAGGGCCTCTGCATTGAGTTGTGTAGAAGACAGTATCTTCTTGGCAGTAGCAATTGCTGATGGTGCTGCTAAAGCAGCTGCACCTATACAAACCCTCACCTACTGTATACAACCATTAAAGGTATAGCAGCATTAATGTTGAAAGATTGGCCACCTCTGCTCTAGATGCTCACAGACAGATGTGGTGATAAGTCTAGACTATATCACCTCAGATTGCAAATGGGGGTTCACATGACTGAATGCTCACCCATTTAAAACAGTCCCTGTACAGAAACGTACATGGCAGTGAGATGAGTTCCAGTCTAAACTTTTCTCTGACACGGCCCAGTCCTATGGGGCGCTGCTGAAACTAGTGTTTTGACAGTGGAACGTGTTTTCTGGCATTCACAAAAGGCGATCTGGAATGGTGCGTAGTCACGTGCTTTCAGACTGCTTCTGGAAAGGCTGTGGAGGCCCTGGAAATGGCGGCACGAAGACAGAGACCTGCCAACAGAGGCGAGTGTAACGGGGTGTATCGGGGAGCTAGGGCATGTTGGAGGTGGGAGGGGGCACCTGGCATGGGCGACTTGCGCTGGCTGCTATCCCCTCCAGTGCCTGCCCACACGCCCCTTTTGTCTTCTTGGACTTGTGCCCACTAAAGAGCTGGTGCAGGTTCAAGGAGACCCATTGGCAGTCGGGTTTATGGAGGTATAAAGGAAAATACTGTATTTTTCCCTTTCCCCTCTCAAGCCTCCTGATCGCCCCCTAGCACACAGCACAGTCCATTTTGGTATGGCTGCATGCTATGGTGGGGGAAAACATAGGATTGGGCTGCCAGTTTTCTATGCATAGGAAATAGTTTTGTATGAAAGAATATTCAATCATACTGTATGAGTTTCCAACCTGTAGTTGGAAGTGGAACAGTCTTTCAGATAGAGGTTTACCTCTTTATCTGCTGTTCGTGAGAACTAGGCCTACCTATAATTAGCATTTTCTATCCTTTTCCACGATACATTATTTTACTTCATCTCTACAATATTTCATTTATTTTATCTATTTATATGCCATCTTTCTATTAAAATAAGTAGCAATCCAGAGTTATTGAAGTCAGATGTGTGAAATTTCTAAAATATGCTTTTAAAATATCTAAGCTGATATTATAGAATGTATTCATCCAAAATGACAAAGGCCATCCACCTCCCAATAAGCTCATTAGTATTTCCAAACTCATTGTTGTCGATGCCCATCTCTGCAACAAAAACATCTTTTCCATTTTGAGATACGAGGGTATTCCAGTGTCCAACACGTACTATTTTAGACGCCATAAGGAAAATCTCAGTTAATGGTATGAATTGCATGTTTTGAAACAGAACCAAAAAAGGCCCATTTAATGTAGATCTAGTCGTACTGCAATTCACTTGCAAATCTTTCATCCAATAAATGCAAGAGTGTTGTTGTTACCTCTTATGGGGAAAAAGATTTCATTGGAAAGATGACCTCTTTGGAGAAAGGTGCCATGATGGCCGTAGATGCAGCAATGGCAGGGCTGGTTTATGTCGGTGGTTTAAGAGGATAGGATTGGGCCATAAAAACTCATTTTGCATGTAGAATTATGTCCATGTAACAATCTATTGTACATTGGCATTCATCCAGGAGCAGAAAAAAGATCTGTAAGAAAAGCATGTACATTTGCTTTTCTGACTTCCCCATGATGATGACCTCATAAAGGCAGGGGTTTCTATAGAAACGGCATGTCCTACTCCACTTCTACAGTTACCCCTATTGTCTTTGTGTACAGGAATGGGGAACAGTGTGGGTTGAGGTCACTGGTCACAGGATTCATGAGGGAGGATCACCACCCCGGGGGATAACAGGATGAGGGCATCAAGGCCAGGAGAGAACAAGCCATCGGCCAGGTGACGTGCAGAGACAAGTGATGGCAGAAAAATAACACGTTCTTGAAGCAGCTGCAATCAGGTTCCAGAGGCGGCAGCCGACAAGCAGCAAGCTGTGAGAAGCAACCCCAGGACTCCGGATGCTTTTCACCCCAAGCCTGCTGTTGCCTTCCTGCCGCCTGTCCCAAAGCTGTCTGTCACGAATCAGAAGGCAGAGAGTCTGCTGCCACCCTCGAACCTGGCTCCTTCTTTGCAGTCCTTTTAAACAAAACAGGAAGTGTGGGACGCCCTGGGAAAAGTAAGGAGAAAGATAGAGGACGAGACAGGCTCGCTGCCTCGGACAGTGGGCACACAGCAGAGGCAACACTGGATGGCAGATCACCTTCTGATGGGGCTTGTAGTGCTGCCCCTGGGCACTACTTGCACATACTTCACCAGACATACTGAAGGTAAAATGCCAGGGCCTGGCTCCTGGGAGTCCCAACCCAGGACCCTGGTGCCTTAATGGTGAGCACAGGAACCCTTTAAAATCTCTAAGTAGGTATGCCCTAGAACAGTGGCTATCAAGCTGTGTTCCTAGGAATTCTAGGAGATCCTCAAAAGCTTATCAGGGACTCCTAGGTCAGAAGGTCAGCAGTGGCAGACAACGTTTTCCAAAAGACAGCTAGCATGTCTACTGTCGCCAATCTTTCCCCTGAAATGTGCACTGAAGACGATTCTGGGACACACCATAGAGTACACATCCAGATGCAAATGTAGATTTTCATGGCTTGTTGCTACATACAAAGAGGTAATCTTTATGGGTATTTTAGCCATGTGAAAACAGCTCTTAACTTGAAGAAGTAAGAACTCTTTTACTTCTTCAAGTTAAGAGCTGTTTTCACATGGCTAAAAAACCCATAAAGATTAAGAACATAAGAACATAAGAAGAGCCCTGCTGGATCAGGCCAAAAGCCCATCTAGTCCAGCTTCCTGTGTCACACAGTGGCCCCACCAGATGCCTCAGGGAGCACAAGACAACAAGATAACCTGTTTCCCATTGACACTCCCTTGTACCTGGCACAGAGAAAACCCACTTCTAAAAAGTTACCTCTAATTACCTCTTTGTAAAGTACACATCCAGTTCATGTGATGCAACAGCAAGGCCCGAAAGCTTGCTGCCTAGTGCCATGTGCTTAAACTGGTATGCACTTTAGAAAATACTGTATACATAAGAGCTTGTAGATTTTCATGAAAGATTTATGTTAGTGTAGACGCAAGTGGAAAAGGACTTCCAAGGTTGTTTATATTCTGCATTGAGGCAGAATCCACCATAATACCCAAGCTATATAACCTACCAGATATACTGAAACGTACACGGATATCAATTGGTGATTACCTGTGAAATACAGCTTTCGTTCTTTTGGGTTGGATATTTGTGACCACCTGAACCCAGTTGGATCCTTTGCTGTTAGAGAAAGGAATAAAGCTTCAGTGGGAGGGAATCCATTGCAAAAAAAGGACATACCAGTAAGTTTCATTCATTAATCAAAATCTTGGTAAGTGTCATTGACAAATGCTGCAATCAGTTGCCATGGCAATAGATAGCCCTACAACCATTATTCAGGCAGAGGGATAATAAAAACAGCTGCAAGAGCTCATCAACCTGGATCAGAACACCTTGGCTCATTGTGGAAATTTCAAACAAACTTCCAGAGTACATGAAAGCCTAGTGTTTTTTTTTTTATTCATTATCTTGAGATTATTTTTGTAAAGTATTTGCTGGAAATCTCACAAGCAACCCAAGAACACACACACCCAAGGCTGGATTCATAACTTGGTATTCTATTAAGTAACTAGTAGATACAACAGCAGGTGGCGCAGCGGGTTAAACTGCTGAACCACTGTCGATCGAAAGGTCAGCAGTTCGATTCCCGCGACGGGGTGAGCTCTCGTTGCTTGGCCAGCTCCTGCCAATCTAGCAGTTCCAAAGCATGTCAATGTGAGTAGATAAATAGGTACCGCTTGCGGGAAGGTAAACAGCGCTCCGTGTTCCAGCTGCATGCTACACGCTGCGGCAAGGAGAGTCATGCCGGCCACATGACCACGGAGGCATCTTCGGACAACGCTGGCTCTTCGGCTTTGAAATGGGGATGAGCACCACACCCTAGAGTCGGACACGACGGGACTTAATTGTCAGGGGTCACCTTTACCTTTACTTACCATCGATCTATCTAATTTGTATAACACTATCAACAGCCTTACGTATTATGAGGTAGTAATCAGCGAGTGGCGCAGTGGGTTAAACCGCTGAACCATGAGCTGTCGATCGAAAGGTCGGCAGTTCGAATCCGCGACGGGGTGAGCTCTCGTTGCTTGGCCAGCTCCTGCCAACCTAGCAGTTCCAAAGCATGTCAATGCGAGTAGATAAATAGGTACCGCTTGCGGGAAGGTAAACAGCGCTCCGCGTTCCAGCCGCATGCTACGCGCTGCGGCAAGGAGAGTCATGCCGGCCACATGACCACGGAGGCGTCTTCGGACAACGCTGGCTCTTCGGCTTTGAAATGGAGATGAGCACCACACCCTAGAGTCGGACACGACTGGACTTAATTGTCAGGGGATACCTTTACCTTTTTTTAGATACAACAGAACAGCAGATTCAACATAACGAACAACTAAGTGAAACCTAACCGAAGATTCACTGATAGCCCAATCCTACTGGGCGCTTAGGGTGGTGAAGGCACAGCAAAAGGCACACTGCTGCTGTGTGCTGTGGGACTGTTGGCACAAATGGCTGGATGCCCTGCAACTGTGCCAACGGCTCACCCAGACCACACTGGAGGGGTAAGGTGGCAGCGAGTCATGGGTGGTTTGGGGGAGATTGGGGCAGGGAACTGGTCAGCAGGGGAGGATCTCAGGAGCAGCAGTGCACACTAAGAACCGATCCCTCTTTGGCCCTGAATGAATTGAATTGGCCTTGAATTGGCCCTGAGTGAGGAGACCCATTGAACGCAAGGCAGTTTATGGGGAGATAAGAAATGTTTTTATTACCTCTCCTGAGCTGTCTGGTCACCCCCTCCTCCCATAGGAAAGAAGCGGCACGGAAAGGCAAAGAACTTTTTTTTTTTTACTTGTTGTGTTTTGTGAGGTTCTGCCTCCCCTGACTGGACGTCCCTGACAGAGAGACCCCAGCTGGGTGGAAGACTTGGGATGTAATTGATGGGTGTGATGAATCCCTGCATTTCCCTGGGGTTCCCCTGTTGCTTTCTGTGTGTTTTCTGTCTATTTCCCTGTGTTTTGAGCAGTTTTGGTTCCCCCAGATGCGTCTGTGCTGCGCTGGGAGCAGCAGGCTTACAGCTTGATTGTCCCTTTGTTTTACAAAACACTCTGTCAGACAGGGAAGAAAAAAGCCTTTCTTTTGCTTTTCTCTTCCATTGAGTCAGGGATGAGCCAGCTCCTCAGCTCGTGTTCCTGCCAGTTCTCCTCCTGGGAGGAGGAGGGAGACTGATACACAGTTGGGCTTCCTCCCCAATCAGATAGACCGATGACATCATTATATGATTATATGACATCATTAGCCAATTGATATAACTTCAAAGCCGAAAGGAAGGAGCCTCTCTTCATTCCATCTGCCCAAAGCTCGTGCAGTGAGCTCCATGTAGAAGAGACTCACAGGAAAGAGTGAGAAAGGGGTAAATGAGGTAATTACTTTATCATCCTTCAGGTAATTAAGACAGGGAATAGCTAGCAATCATAAGGACTTATATTCTTTTTGTCTGTTTGCAGTCCTTCCAGCATGTGTACAAAGTCTCCGGTTTAACCTGCAACTGTTAAGGAGTGCCGCAACTTCATCTGTTGGCATTAACAGCCCAACAACAACAACAACAAAAAACGTTCTGGTGCTTCAGAAGTTAGACCTATTCTTGGGTATATTTAGGGCACTGATTCCAAACAATGTTGTATGGAGATTTTCATGGCCAGGTACGATTGACAACGAAGCAGGGGATATGGGTTCAACAGCCATGTAGACAATTTAAATGGAGAAATAAAGATATCTTAAAATCGCCTTTGTAGTTTGAAAAAAAAAAATTAAGGTCACATACCAGACGACATATACACAGAAAAAATCCAACCACAGGCAGAAAAGGATCTCTATATCTCATGCCAACGTTTCACTCCTCACATGGAGCTTTCTCAAGGCAAACACAGTTAAACAACTGTTAGATGAAAAAGACAATCAAGAAGTGCTGGTGTACTATATACAAGCCCTGCCGCTCAAAAGGGCGGGAACAGTTAATTGGTAGCAGAAGTGCTGTAATCAGAGGAGAACTTTCAAAACTTCTGCTACCAATTAACTGTCCCCGCGCTTTTAATACTGTACCAACCTGAGAGGCTACCTTTCGACCATGCCCTGTCCAATCCTCCAAGGTTTCCAGAACACCAAGGTCACTGGCTGGTGCAAGCTCACTCACCCCCTCCCAACCTGAGAATCTCAGCTGTAATGTAATCAATTCCTAATTAGCACCCAGCCTCCTCCTCAGCCATGAAGAGTCATACCAACAGATATCAGATGGCTTGATGATAAGCCTTTTCCCCAGTACAGCAAAGCACAGCAATTCTCAGCAACCCCAAATGGACTCTGGTCTGTTAAAATGGAGTTCAGACCAAAGATGGATTTCTTGACAGGTAACAAGAAAAATTGAAGAGTAAAAATAATCAGTTAAGATGTGAGAAAGGGTGAAAGTGTACACAGTTGAGTTAAAAATCACTGGCACTGATGCAGTGCAGTGCAGATATCAGGTAAGGTAAAGGTAAAGGTAAAGGTGACCCCTGACAATTAAGTCCAGTCGTGTCCGACTCTAGGGTGTGGTGCTCATCCCCATTTCAAAGCTGAAGAGCCAGCGTTGTCCGAAGACTCCTCCGTGGTCATGTGGCCGGCATGACTCTCCTTGCCGCAGCACGTAGCATGCGGCTGGAACACAGAGCACTGTTTACCTTCCCGCAAGCGCTGCGGTACCTATTTATCTACTCACATTAACATGCTTTGGAACTGCTAGGTTGGCAGGAGCTGGCCAAGCAACAAGAGCTCACCCCGTCGTGGATTCGAACTGCCGACCTGTCAATCGACAGCTGATGGTTCAGCAGTTTAACCCACTGCGCCACCAGTGCATCCAGATATCAGGTAGGAGGAGGGAATTGCAGTGATAAGGTGCACAATGACTATTGTGAACCCAGTTGCTGGTGAACACCAGTTTTTGCTCAGCCGCAGAGTGAGACTGTGGAGTATTATATTTCATGATGAGGTCCTGTGATGTTGCTATTGGAAACCGATTCCCTTGCTAGAAATTAAGTTCATGATCCTGTTCCCCCCCCCCGAAGCTATTAGTAAGATTGCAAAAATAATTAAATGCTTGTAATGACTGCTTAATATTGACTATAGAGTGCTGTTTGTCAGGGAGATCGTTGCGTAAAGATTTTATTGAATTTCACTATCCTTTGGGAAGCACCAGAAACAATGAACTACCAATAAACGGTATAGGTTTGAGAGTGTACCTGCATCCAGAGTAGATTTAAAATGCAAGCAAGTGAACTTTCCTGTGTTTGTATTAGTCGATAAAAATTGTGAAACCAATGAGCTCCTGTGTAGTAGTAGGAACATTCAGCAAGCAGTAAATTAGCAGTAGGAAAAACAAGTGATTTTAAGTAGGCAGGAATACAGTATACAAAAGCGCATAGCTCTGTTAGGATGGCAGCCTTCTTCCATGTTACATGTAGAACTTCCTGCTCCCTCAGATTGGCAGGGAAAGGACTATTTAGTATTCTCAGCATACCCTCCCTTCTCCTGCTGCTCTGATCAAATTCACAGCCCCTCGCAGCTGTATTTCAATTTTAAAAAAGAAATAAATCAGGAGACTGCGCCTGCATCTCATCTGCTTTTGCCCTTAATGAAAGGGCTCTAAAACAATCGCTCTGTCTTTGTTAGATGCAAGTTGAACCTGGATAGAATGGCCTAGGTAGGATTCTAGGGAAGAGTAGGTAGGATCCTAGTAAGGCCAGCGGGTAGCGCAGTGGGTTGAACCGCTGAACCATGAGCTGTCGATCGAAAGGTCGGCAGTTCGAATCCACGACGGGGTGAGCTCTTGTTGCTTGGCCAGCTCCTGCCAACCTAGCAGTTCCAAAGCATGTTAATGCGAGTAGATAAATAGGTACCGCTTGCGGGAAGGTAAACAGCGCTCCGTGTTCCAGCCGCATGCTACCCGCTGCGGCAAGGAGAGTCATGCCGGCCACATGACCACGGGGGCGTCTTCAGACAACGCTGGCTCTTCGGCTTTGAAATGGAGATGAGCACCACACCCTAGAGTCGGACACGACTGGACTTAATTGTCAGGGGATACCTTTACCTTAGGTAGGATCCTATGGAAGAGTTAGACACAGAATTGGGAGGTAAAGAGTTAAAGAAGATGCTGGGCACATGGGAGGCTAAAAAAGAAAACCCCTTTTAAAAATGAAAAGACTTAGCAGCTGTTCTAACAGCAGCAGTTTGCAGTCCCCTCAGAGCTGACAACCTGTGAACCACAGAGGAATCCAACACCTGCCCCGGAATCCTTAAAAAGAGACAATTGCAGTTGCTTTTAGCTTCTGCGCACAACCCTTAATCTGCAGGGCGGTGCAAAAATCCCAATTGTGCCAATTATGACACCATGCTCATTATACAGTAGTTGCTTGCCATTCTGTTTTTCTCAGTGAGCACCTCAGAGAGATAATGCAACCAGGAACCATAAATCTCTTGAGGGGCAATTACAAAAGAAAATGGACATCCATTTAGTGCTCTTTACAAACTATTGAGGAATTCCTTAATAGTCCCTGTATTCTGAAGCATAGCTATAAGCCTCAGGCAGCCCAATCCTACCTAAGGATCGGGCGAGCGGCCCAGGATCCTGTTCTCCGCCGCAGGCAAGCAGCCCGCGGCAGAAAGTCTACTCAGGGAAGGGGATGGTCATCCCCTTCCCCAAGTGTAAGTGGGGCTGGGGCCGATCAGCCTCCTCGGAATTCTGCCAGCTATGTTGCTGGCGGAAGTCGGAGGAGGCCATGTAATGACCCAGCTGCCTGACGGGGGCCTGGATATGACGGGAGCCATGCCCCTGCCTGGGGTGGCTGGGCCTATGGCCACTCCGCTGACCCGCCTCCCGTCTGCCAACCCTCCCCCCTGTCTGCCGGATCCTACCTTGTCTGTGGAACCTTCTGACACCTGCCAAAATGCTCACAGGTCAAAAAGATGGAAGGATTCTTCCGCCCCTGCTCGGAAAGAACAGCTGCCTAGAACTTGGAAAGTAGCTGAAATGACCAAGCTTATGGAAGCTATTTAGCCAAGAGAGAGGGGGAAAAGGGAACTCCTGGTTTTGATCAGCATTGTGTTCCCCCTTCAAAAAGTTTCTATGACATTTTCTTTAGATTAGAAGGACAAGCTAAAAAGACTTGCAACTGTTTACTTCAACCAGTTACAGAAATGGTTGGACTGATCTTTCTATGCTCAGCTAAGCAACTGTATTCTCAGTATTGCCATATAATAATAGACTGATCTGGGCATTACTATTATGGGCTCAGGAGTTTAGTTCTTACATTTTTATAGGATTTCTTAAGGTTTAGTTATAACTTATTTCTGATACTTCAGGATTTTATTCTTGGCTGTAGTTCATTTACATCTCACAGTTTGGTTTGATTTATGAGATCCTGTTTTGGTCTGTAAATTTTAAAACTTGTAAAATAATACTATGTAAAATGCATCCCTATGGCAGTTTAGCATAATCCGGTGTTTGGGAGCAGTGTTGCTGCTGCGGTCCCTGTACCCACCAAGCCCCTGAGAGAGGCTGCCACCCCCCTTGTACACCCAGTGGTCTGTCACCGTCTTAGACAGTTGCATAGTGCACTGCTCCAACCAGTGGCTAACCCCACAGTGAACACTGCAGCCAGTGGGTGAGCTGCTGTCAGGTCCTGTGACTACTGACTGCTCTCCCAAGGCAGGCTTCCTGGTTGAACCTGGGAGGCGGGTTCTAGGCTGGAAAGGGGACGGGCTGCATAAGCCCATAAGGCGGGCCCCGGTTTAAAGAGATCTGTCAGTGCCGGTGATAGGGCAGTAGCAGCAGGATGTGAGGCTTGAGGGCTCTGTCTCTACAGCAATCAGAGGCGGAAGAAGGACGGAGCGCGTGGAGCAGCTGCTCCAGGCGGCAGGCGCAGTCAGCGTTGGGGGGGGGTTACTTACCCGTGCGATGTGTCGGCCCTCCCACCCTCCCTGGGGCTTCCCTCCAAAACGGTGCCGAAACCGGGGGGGGGGGTGTTCGGAGTCGCGCTGGGCGCGAAAACTTCACGTCACTTAGGCCCCTCCCCCTTGGTCCGGGCGCCGGGAGGGCTAGTGGCATTACTGACAGCTATGGAAGATGACAGTGGCTGAGGAAGCAGTGGGAGCTGTAACCCTCTCCAAGCCAAACGGAGGCAACAGGGGAAGGCTCTGTAGGTTAGGCAACAGGATCCTTCTCAAGTGGATGGAGAGGATGGATGAGGCCCAGAATTGTGGTACAGTACTGTGAGTATAACAAGGAGCCCCTCTCACCTGGGCCAGGAGCTGGGGAGCCACACATCCAGGGAGGAGGCTAGGATAGAAGCTTTCTCCCTGGTGTGCTAGGTCTCTGTGTGCAGGGAATTTTTTGAATGGAGGAACATTTGAGTGCTGTGGTCTGAAGTGGTATAGCCCAGGCAAGCCATTGTCTTGATATAGATGTTGTGACTTTTAAGAGGCAACAGAAGGCTTCAGAATGAGAGAGGCCCATTTACGTGGTTGGATCTGCCTGAAGACTGCTGGAAGCTAAGCAGGAACAGTCAGTTTTCGTGCTGGAAGGGAGACCAGGAAGTCACTGATAAGCTGTCATGACCCTCGGTGGCAGAGAGGAGTCACTGTTGCGTGGTGCGGTGAGAGAACAGACTGGAATGCTAAGAATGTCAGTGACAGAGCGATGACAACTGGAAAAATGTTTCCCTGTTCAGCATGATCTGTGGCGTCCTGCAGAGAGCTCGAGGCTTGTGTTCAGCAGCTAAGTGAAGATGACTATGCCGTGGAAGAAACCAGCTGGAATTGTAGGGTTCTATACAGAACAATATTGTAAAGATCCTTATCGGATCTAGATAAGCCTGCCTATGTAAACCGCCTTGAATAACATCTGAAGAGCAATCTGAGGATAAGAAAGGTGGTATATAAATAAATAAATAAATTTCATTAAATTTTCGAAGCTTGTATTTCAAATGTTCGGTTTGATAAATGTGGAGAATTTACCATGTTAAATCTGAGCTCCAAGGAAAACTAAAGTTGTGAGGGGTTTTCTTGGTGTTGACATTTGAACATTGGCACACACACACACACACACACACACACACACACACACACACACACACACACACCTGCATGTGGCAAGATCTATCTGGAAAGCTTGCCTGCCTGAGGACATTTCTTCCCCTACCTTTTTGGCAGATCTCAGCCAAGCAGTGAAGGTTTATTGGGACAGCTCAGTCTTGGTGTTGCTTCCATTAGCCTTTATGAAAGGCCTTTTTGAAAAACACACCCTGAATTATCTGCAGCTATGGTGATTTAAGCTTTTAGACCCCCCACCCATACATTCAATATTGTGGGTGTATAATTATTATGATTAGAGAGTTTTAGGGGTGATGGCAGGAGAGGAGAATATACGCTGATTCTGAAAATCTGCTCCCAACCTGCCTGTTACTGCTGAATGAGAAGTAATTGCTGTGGGGCTGAACCAAGTCTGCGGCCTGCTTCATATTCAGTTTCTGAAGATCTGGTTTCCTGGTGGGTTGCACGTGGTTCTAACACAAAATGTAGGGAGAATTCATAGCTTACTGTGAACCATGGGTTGCTGGGCAGAAGCCCATTTTTGATGCTTGGGTTCACCTTAGAAACCTAGAAGCTAATAACCTAGAAGCATGTGCTCAGAGGGTAGGGTGATTAAAAAAAAAGGTTTAAGAAAAAAATAAAGCTCAGATTGTTTACAGTTTACATTGATTTTTAATTGTTTTAACATTTCATGTACATATTAAATGTCCTTCAAATATGACCTGGCTTAAAATGATATCTGAATGTAATTCAAACATATTAACATCTATACTCATAAATTACCATATAATAGTGCTGTTTTCAAAATGAAAACAAATTGAAATGAATGGGAGGCAAAAATGTGACTCTTGCAAGCAAGCAGCGCCGTAACTACGGTGGAGCAGCTGGAGCTCCTGCTCTAGGCGCTCGATCGCGGGAGGGCGGGGAACTTACCGAGCGACGAACAGAAGCAGTGTCGTTGCTTGGGCCCGCCCTCCCTCCCTGGAGCCGTTTGGCTCCGAAATGGGAGCAAAACGGGCGGGGGGGCGCGTCTATGTGACGCGAGGGCGCGTCGCGACGCTGGCCCCGCCCCCTCGCTCCAGGACGCCCACCCGGCGCGTTGCACCTCTGCGAAGCAAGCACAATATATATTGTGGAAACTATAATACTGTACTTAGATTGTTGCCCAAGCAGCCTAGATATTGTGGAATATCTTCCGTGTTGTGGAAAAACACGGTCCTGCCCCAGGTAGCTTCCAGCCTTCCTTTTGCAGTGTTCTCTTACTTAACAGTGAAATTATGAATTCTGTTTCACTCTTATATGTACACATACAGAAACTTAGGTTTCAATCCTGTACACACTTATCTGGGAATAAGCCCCATTGAACTCAATGGGACTGACTTCTGAATAGACATGCATAGGCTTGCACTGTTAGAGAATGAAACTGAAATCCATAATTTTACAGTTGCTCCCTAAACAAATATAAACGCTGTAGTGTTAAAGACACGTGGGCTGTTTGACCACCAGTTTTGGGTTATTTCCTTGGGTGTTGTAAGGATTCTACTTACAAATAGACTTCTTTCAATTGCCATAGCCAGAGGTGTTTCTACGGTAGGGGCCCTACCGTAAGTTGCGCCCCGTCCTAGAACCATGTTTACAAACTGGAACGAGGAGGCCCCGCCCCCTCGCCAGCGGAGCCATTCCATGCTGCGAAGGCGAACGGGCAGGAGACTCCCTGCTCGTCACCTTCGCAGCGTGGAATGGCTCCACCGGCAAGGGGGCGGGGCCTCCTCGTTCCGGTTTGTAAACATGGTACTAGGACAGGGCGCAACTTACGGTAGGGCCCCTACCGTAGAAACGCATCTGGCCATAGCAACCAATTAGTATGCATGCTGGAAATATATGAATTAGAAAGCTGGAAATGTGAATTAAATCAGTGACTTAAATTGGCCTCTGTCCTTGATGATTAGATCAAGATTTAAATTGATTTGAATCAATCTACCTTGGCCAAGAATGGATTTTTTCACCACTTAGCAACCAGAGTCTCTTGCATCCAGGATGACTGAGGATGAAAGGTTCTCTGTATCTCTCGCTTCATAAGCATGGCTGTTTTCTAGGTGGGTGTCTAGGCACGTATATGGTCCCCATAGCAATGAGATGCAGAGATGCTCGCAGTAACCTTAGCACAGGGGATTTGTCACTCATAGTGCACCTTTGCCATGGCTAAATACTGTAGATAAGGTGTCAGTCTCCACAAGAGCAGCGAAGGCAAAATGAGGACAGATGGCTTTGCTGGCAATTAGCATTTTCATCTTGGGCTTAACTCCAGATCTTTTTTTTCTTTTCTTTTCTTTTTTTTCTTTTTCTTTTTTTTTGAAAGGGAAGCACTGTTAGCTACACAAATCTCCTTTATGTGAAGGGCTGAAAGAAAAAAATAATTTAAAAATTAAAAATTTAAATTTAAAAAGATTGCAGAGATTGGCGGGGACAATAACTGCCCAGGTCTCAAGCCCCAAATGAAGCTATGCAACCACTGTACTGAAGGAATATGCTCTGTAATGAATGAATGAAAATGATAAATTTGGTTGGATTGGATAGACACGTGATTCGGAACGGGAAGGATGCGATCTTTCTTTCTCATGCATTGGAGTCTCATTCATTGGAGTGGAGTCTGCATTTTGATTTTTGTATTTTTCTCGTAACTGATTTCTCTAGAAAACATTAATATAATTGAAATTGACATTACAGTATTTCAGGGGTTTCAAACTTTATATCCTCAAGGAGCCCTTTTGACATCCATATATTTGTGAGGAACATGTTAAGGCGGCAGGGTGTCAAATATAAGGCCCACGGGCTGGATATGGCCCTGCAGCAGCTCTTTATGTAGCCCTCAGGCTCTCCCAGCACTATTCTCAGTTGCTGAGCTGTGCTGAGGTGTCACTGCTGAAAGGGCTCTCCCATATCTTGAAAATATGATCAAGATTTGCGTATTTTCTCTTCTGTCATTTTGCAGCTGATGAGTTCCTAAGTGAGAAAAAAGTGCTTATTTCAGGTCACTTCCTGCTTAATGACATCACTTGACATAGGCTTACCAGATCGGCGACCGGGACGGAGCAGCCTGCCCTTAAGGGGCGGGGCGTGGGGGGGCAGAACGCGTTGCGTTCTGGACCCCCCGCCCCCCCTTAAGGGCAGGATGCTCCGTCCCGGTCGGCGATCTGGTAAGCCTACTTGACATCACTTCTGGCCCTCAGCAGGCATCATCAATGCCATTCGGCCTGCTGTATGAAATGAGTTTGACACCCCTGTGTTAATGAATCCTTGTGCAATGTAGTTTTAGGGTCCACACTTGATGTACAATGGGTTTGTTGAGCTAGTCTGTTGTCTCATGTAGCTATAGGATAGATGAATCCTAACTCCCCTGCAGTTGTGCATTGCAGCTGTAATGGAAATATCTTTAGGATCGCTTGCTTATCATTATCATTCTTTGTACTGAGGAATCCAGGAACAGAGTTGGAAAACAACAGAATTAATTTCAACTGTGGACACTGGACTTCGTATGTCAAGGATAAAATTATCTGTTAATATGGGGCAAATCAATAGTTTTGTGTATGGATTAGGTCAGTCTGAGACTTGTGACAAAATTGTTTCTAGGGTTGGAGGCCTTTTTTCCAAAAAGACCTGGTCTTAAGGCACTGATCTCCCTTCTGCAATAATTCCCAGTTTCATTCCTAAACAAAGTTCTTGAGAGTTAAGGTAAATTTGCCAGGAGTTGAACCTGTTAGATTGATGACAATTGCTCTAGAACAGCAATTCTCAAACGTTTCACCGCTGCGACCCACTTCGTCGGCTGCGGCGGTTGTGTTGCGCCCCAGAATGCCTGGGGCTTCCATATCGTGCTCCAGAATGCAAAGCCGCAAGGCATTTTGGGGTGTGACGTGGCCAATGAAGTGGATTGCACGTCGGCACTACCCAGAAGCCGCAAGGCATTCTGGGGCATGGCACGCCCCATAATGCCTTGTGGCTTCTTGGGTCACGCTGGCTCTGCCACCCACCAAAGATCGGGTTGCGACCCACTGTTTGAGAACCGCTGCTCTAGAAGGTTGTTAAAATTGCTGAGTTTGTAGGATCAGGCAAGTAAACTACCAGTTGGCAACTCCTGTTCTGTTGGAGGAAGGATGGGCGGGCTGTGGCAATGTTTCTGCTTGGCAAACGTTTTGCGATATTCTCTCAATCTGTGCAAATACTAAGGTATGCACATTCAGGGCCACTCCACATGTTATATGTTTTAGGTGCATGCCTTAAAGAGGAAAGTTGCAAATACATGCTGCAGACCTGTGTCACAAAGGTTCACTCAGCTGACAACCAGGACTGGCTGTACTTCTGTTGTATCGACACAGTGACAAATCCAGGTTTGCAGCTGCATAATGTATGAAACAACCACAATTTTGTTGTTTTTACTTTTCGTCATGGATCAAGTAGTAGGGACAGAGGTGGGCACTTGGCAGGGAATGAGATGGACTGGAGTAGTAACCTATATTTTCCTCTCTGGGGTGTGTGTGTGTGTCAGCTTCAAAGGCCCCATTGCTTTCAATGAGATCCATACACCTATGAAATAGTTATATAGCAATTATGAAAATCACTCTTGATTGCCTTCTTGCCAAACCCTGGACAGCATGACAAGTTGGCAGGAATTCTGCTTGGCATTTGGCAAAATGATGAATGTATACACAGCTGAGCTATACACAGCTGAGTGCCAAAAATGGAATTATGCCTCTATTCGCCAGCTTGTTCGTCAAAAGTCAATACAACAATGAAGCTGCTGTTCTAGACTAAAATAGCTGTAACTATTAACTTGTTAATAAATGGAATCAATGCTTATAATGTTGCTTTTTTGAAAAAAGACTGTTGTGTAGGCTGTTTGTTATAATGCAGGAACGACTGTACATAATCACTTCTGCTTGATCACTAAAATATCATTGCAGTCCATGAACACAAACATGACTCATGCACATCTCAGCAAAGCAATCCGGATCACAATGTGTACTTTTTAGAAACCAGAGCATACTATTTATTGCAGAAAACTTTGGCATCACTTCTAAAAAGTGAGGAGTCGTCATGACACGCTACTGTTGTCTTCCTCCAGCCTTGCTTGGAAATATGTTGCTTAAAATAGTTCTCTTCCTTTTCTTTGCAGAATTTGATGGCTTATCTAACAGTAGCTATTTAGTGTGATAATGGCGTTTGACAGATTGGATACAAACACCATTGTCACACTCCACAGCTCCAGTAGGAAAGAGGCCTTGGGGAGATGAAAGATAATACCACTCAGCGCACAAAAACTACGACCTGAAATAAACAGAGAGGGGATCAAAATGCAATATGAATTAAAGAAGAAAAATTGCAAAGTACAGTGGATAGAAATTAACTTCAGTGTGAATATGAAGAGTCGCTGTTTACTGAGTCAGACTAAAGATCTGATATCAAATGTCTCAGACGATAAGCCCAATAACAGGAGCGACTCCTTGACTATGACCTACGATAATAAGACCCAGCTGGGGACAAGATGGCTGCCCTGGCTTCACTAATCCCAGCATTCTAGCAGTTTCTGCAAGTGGAAAGAGG
The DNA here is from genome assembly GCA_026170595.1 of Plestiodon gilberti rubricaudatus. Taxonomy (NCBI): domain Eukaryota; kingdom Metazoa; phylum Chordata; class Lepidosauria; order Squamata; family Scincidae; genus Plestiodon; species Plestiodon gilberti. Next base: position 15,127,702 of record JANXHW010000002.1, on the reverse strand, counting down.
GTTGAAGATGCTGGTCAGCTGTGCTGTCGACAGCTATCATTTCTCTAATATATTTTTTTCCACTTATAAACAAGAACTATCGGTAATCCAACTCACACATTGAGTTGATGCTTATCATTCAAAACAGAAATATGAAACTAACAAAAAAAAAACCCTATCCCTATTACAACTCCCTATAATATTTGCTAAATGTATAACACATCTATAACCTATAAACAGATAATAGTCCAGTTTGGGCAACGGGAGAGTGATGACAATTAATGGGATGCAGGTGTAAGCTATCGGCAGTCATTTGAAAAAGGACACCAGATTAACACAGATTTATATTATGATAGCTGCTGCTTTCCTCACTTTTTAAATGCTACTCTTTCCTGACTAGCAAAGAGATTCAGAACACCCAGTCAGCAACATATATCTGGAGGGGATTGTAGAATGCCACTTAATTAGCAAACTACAAACCATCTCCTCTGTAAAGCCAGAGTTGATAGGCTCAGAGGAATGTGGCCACACTACATTCCTGAGTAATAACTGCACATGACACATGATGCATACATATGTTAGCCATACCACTGATTAAGAGAATGGAGGAGACTTGACATCATGGAAGTATTTGCATGTCACACTGTGTTTGGAGGTAAAGCATATTCAGTACTGGTTACTTGAATGCCAGCGCAATCCTATCCAGCACCATTGCAGCGTGGGCGCAAGGCCCATCCATGCTGTACCCAGCGCTGGAGAGGAGCTGGCTGGGGGGTCTCTTTGGAGTAAGGGGACCCTTACCCTGAATAACACCCCAGCCACCGCCATGGGGCTACTTGGGTCCACGCCACCTAATTCAGCGGCGCTGACCTGAGAAGCCCTATGTTGGGGCTCGAGGCATGGGAGGAAGGGTAGAATACAGCGTCCAATGAGGACCAAGGCCTGATCTTCCCCCTCTCTGTCCTCCTCCATCCCATTATGCCCCCTCCCCCAGTCCCCACGGTGCCTGGTATAGGACTTTATGGTGCTTTTGCGACACCCAGCGCTGGTGCCCCGGGCAGTTAGGATTGTGCTGTGAATAAGGTTTTGCCCATCAGAGCAATAAACTGCTAACAACCATACACAAAACATCAGCCCGAAAGCCTCCATTAATTCAGCATAATTTCAATGCGTGTGGAGTAATGGGACAATTCTTGATTGTTTCATGCATAGAGAAAAAAGGGGACACTAGTGCAGTGCCTGAGCTTCAGCATTGAGTGTGTATAGCCTTGGTTGCACTGCAATCTAAACACTTTTGTTGTTGGTTCAGCAAATGTCTCTAGAGCCATGCTATTATATTGGACATAGGCATAATTTTGGTTTTGGTTTTGTGATTTAACATTGTTAAATGTTGGAGGTGAAAAGTTGGCAAAATACTGCATATTGTGAAAGATGAACATTATGCAAAGACAATCATTTATTACCTTGAAGAGGAGATGCTGGGACATGATTCTGCTTTTTTTTTTTTAAAGATTTCTCAGCAGAAGAGTTCTCAGAATTTAAGAGTCCTCGGCAGAAATAGTTCAGCTGCTTGTTGAGATTGAACTTTAATACCAGGGTGGGTGTGATATGTACAATTCTAGGTGCATTGTAGGGTTCCTCTTTGGTTTGGTAGATTTCATAGAACGGTCATAGCTTGGAATTTGATGCACACTGTTGGAAAAAGGAAAAGAAGACAAAGATTAGAGATAAGAACATCACGGTTCTCTTTCCCCCTCTCCTGCCCCTTTTTGTGTTTGCTCTAATTTCAATAAGCCCTTTGAAAAAGAGAGAGCTTCAACTGGCCTGATTAAAGTGGTATTATAGATGGAGGCCATTTGTAGAATGATTACTTTTCACTAGGAAGAGGCATTTCATTTTCCTAAGTGCTCACTCTTCATTCCGTCCTTAATGAAGAAAAACAATAAAAAGATATGTTTGTCAACCTTTAAGCGATGAAACCGAGAAAGCTGTTGAGGAAGCAAAAGGTAATGTTCTTGTCTTATGATGCAGAATACTGTGGTTTGGCTTGTGGAATACAGTAGGGGGAAATGGGCTTCAAGTTTTCAGCACAAAACCTATCTCCTCTGAAACACAAATAATGGAACAGATTCTCTCTCTCGAGAATAGATGCATGAAATAATAAAGACCCTCAATCTGCTAGAGTGTGAGAGTGTTGTGCATTCCAGATCCCATCTTAGGGTGATGACGATATTAACACATTAATTTCCCAATCCAACCACTGGGCTTGGCAAGCATAGAAATTTGTTCTGTCAGCTGAACACATACGCCCAACACACTGGATGCAGGTTTGTAAACGCAAAGAGGACCATGCTGCCAAAGGTCTGCCTTCCACGTACGTAACTAGAACTGGGTGTTGCAGACAAATGTCTGCTGATGCAGATATGGATCCGCTAAATCATGCATACATATGGTTGGGCATTCATGATCGTATCCAGCCAGTGAGATGCTGCCCTTGGTGTTTGAAAGAGACGTGTGTCAGTCCCTACTATAGTCAGAGTGCGGTTGGCAGTGTAAACCCGCATGGGCTTGACTGGAGCCACTAGTTTTCCAGCATGTAGTACTAGCTGAACCATAAGCTGTCGATCAAAAGGTCGGCAGTTCGATTCCCGCGACGGGGTGAGCGCTCGTTGCTTGGCCAGCTCCTGCCAACCTAGCAGTTCCAAAGCATGTCAATGCGAGTAGATAAATAGGTACTGCTTGCGGGAAGGTAAACAGCGCTCCGTGTTCCAGCCGCATGCTATGCGCTGCGGCAAGGAGAGTCACGCCGGCCACATGACCACGGAGGCGTCTTCGGACAACGCTGGCTCTTCGGCTTTGAAATGGAGATGATCACCACACCCTAGAGTCGGACACGACTGGACTTAATTGTTAGGGGATACCTTTACCTTTACCTTAGTACTAGCTGCATGCAGTATCTTGTTGCTTGAGAATGTTGTTACGAATGTGAGAATAGCCCTATGCACATTTATTAAGCAGTCAGTCTTACTGAACTCGGGGGGGGGGGACACTAACTTCTGAGTAAACATGCCTGCATTGGGTGTAAGTGGTTCTCACTCCTCACCCTGCTAAGGAAAAGACTTTTTTTCCCAGTTGCTTTTAAAGGTGGGATTGTGATATTTTATGGTTTAATTTTACGCATTTGTAGAATTCACAATTTCAGTCTAGAAAAAAAAATTCAGTCTGAAATTTTTTTTTCAGTGTAGAAAAAAGGCGCCTGAGGGGGGATATGATTGAGATGTATAAAATTATGCATGGGATGGAGAGAGTGGAGAGAGAGAAGTTCTTTTCCCTCTCTCTCGCACAACACTAGAACTAGGGGACATCCACTAAAATTGAGTGGCGGGAGAATTAGAACAGACAAAAGAAAATATTTCTGTACCCAGCGTGTAATTAATCTGTGGAACTCCTTGCTACAGGATGTGGTGATTCCACCTGGCCTAGATGCCTTTAAAAGGGGATTGGACAAATTTATGGAGGAAATGTCCATCACAGGTTACAAGCCATGATGGGGATAAACAACCTCCTGGTCTTACTATCTCTTAATGCCAGATGCAAGGGAGTGGCGAGAGGATACAAGCATCGTGTTGTCTTGTGTGCTCCCTGATGCAACTGGTGGGCTACTGTGAGATACAGGAAGCTGGACTAGATGGGTCTTTGGGCCTGATCCAGCAGGGCTCTTCTTACATAATAGTTCTGACAACAGCGAATGCACATGTGGGGGGGGGAGTGGGTTCATGACAGCAAGACCACCCCCAACCTATGCTTGTTTGCTTGATCGGGTGGCGCAGTGGGTTAAACCACTGAACCATGAGCTGTCGATCGAAAGGTCGGCAGTTCGAATCCGTGTGACGGCTCCTGCCAACCTAGCAGTTCGAAAGCAAGAAATTGCAAGTAGATTAATAGGTACCGCGTCAGTGGGATGGTAACAGCGTTCCATGGCCTCGGTGTTGAGTCACGCCGGCCACATGACCATGGAAACGTCTTCTGACAGCGCTGGCTCTTCGGCTTTGAAACGGAGATGAGCACTGCTCCCTAGAGTCGGTCACGACTGGACTTAAATGTCAAGGGATACCTTTACCTTTACCTATATACAGTCCTATACCCATAAAGACTGTACACACAGCCTGGGATCCAGCATCCCACAGTGGAGCTGAACTCTGCCCCCTAGCCATGATCCATCTTGCTTCAGGCATAACCCAGTATTGGAGCCAGGCTGAGCACAAAATGCTTGCAGTTACGACGGAACATGGGGAGGAAACGGGGAAGGGGAGCGTTTCAACTCCTCCCATCTGTGCACACCTCTAGATGGAGGCTCAACCCCCACCCCTTATTTTATATACTTATTTTATATACATAAATGAAGAGCAAATGTGGCTGCTCTCATTGCATCTTGTTTTGCCCTCCTGTTGTCCTTGCAAGATTCCTGTGAGGCCACACATTCCAGAGACAGCAAAGCTCTTTGTTCTGTAAATAGCCGGAGTGAGACAGTCTAATGTCAGACTACTCTCAATTGCCAAAAATTAGTCAGTATACCTAACTGCATGGCCAGCTGAACCTGATGTTATCAGCAAGAAGGATCCAAAGATTGGACTCCAGCTTCAGTCCCCTTTGGATCCCCCCAGTGCAGTGGTTCCCAAACTGGGAGGCGCGCCTCCCAGGGGAGCCACGGAATCCTCTTGGGAAACAGTGCAATGCCAATTGGCAGGCATCAACATCATGTAATGGGGAGCTGCGGCCAATGGTTGCCAATGGTCAGGGGAGCCACAGGTCGAAAAAGTTTGGGAAACACTGCCCTAGTGGGATCCCCCACCACAAAAAGGAGCAGGAGTCTATTTGGCAAGTGAAAGGATCAAAGCTGGAAGAAAGATGAGAGAAGGTGCAGCCTGGCTTGTGAGAACCACATTGCTGTTGTGTGTGTGTGTGTGGGGGGTTACTAATAAGACTTCTGGCATCCCTGCTAGTCTTGGCTGAGGTGTGCAGAATGAGTGTCAATCAGAACTTGGCATTGTAGGCATGAGGCTTTAGTGCCACCTGGCTCCACTTCGTGTGGCTTAGCTGCTCAATTTCCTACCCTCAATAGACTGGCAAAGAGGCTGAATCAATGTAAAGGCTATTTGAAGATGAAAGGGAACAGGACTCGGAAAGCAGGGCCTTGACACAGGACCTTGTAGTAGATGCTCCTTGCCCAGTGAGGAGAAGAGGCTGCAGGGGACACCGAAGATGTGGATTGGGCTCCTCAGGATGAAAGTGGTTCGGGAATGCATAGACAATGTGTGGGATTGGGGCTAGTGGTGGTGTCATCTCATAACTGATCCTATGCAATCCATGGGGATCATTTCCAAAGGCTGAACAGAGGAGACAGAGAGTTTGGCCAACCTTTCCATGGATCAGGGGTACAGGTGGGCCTGGGTGGATGAGCTATTGTACGGTGAAGTTTTGGAATTCCTTCCAAGGAGCAAACGTTGGGCAGCCCAGTCCTGCACCAATGGGCCGTGTGCTGTATCCCACGGGGGAGTTTCAGGCCCCAGAGTTCTCCTCCAGGTAAGGGAACATTTGTTCCTTTGCCTGGGAGTAAACCTCTGCCTCATGCATGGGTCTATTTGGATCTACTCTGAGTGGACCTGGGAAGGCGGATCAAGGCTGGGGAGGGGGACAGGATATCAGCGGCACTGCTACTGATACCACCCCCTTCCCGGCTCAATCCGCTCACCCCCTGACCCCATATCCTCCCCGTTCTGCTCACCCCCACTGCCATCAGACATATCTTCCCGGGTCTAGTGGCAGTCCACCTGTACTGCCGCCAATTGTGGGCAGTGCTCCTAAAATGACTGCCGGTGGCATGTTGTGTGTGCCGCTGGAAGACATTTTATGACAGTGGAAGTGTTCTGCTATCATAAAAAACCCCTCTTGCCAGTCCAATCCTGCGTAAGATTGGGCTGTAAATGTGTGTCCCAGCCACAAACACCTTAATCTGTAGAGGGAAGAGACAGGTAAAAATCCACTCAGGAGCCTCACCATAACAATATCTATTGTTTGTGATATGCCTAAAAAGCCAGTAGGCATTGCACAGGCCCATCTCAATGAGTTTACAATCTAATTTAGACAGAATAAAATTAAAAAACCAAAAGCTGGAGAAGGAAGTGCCAGAAACAATAGGCTAGCTGAAATAAATCTGTCAGGCACTTTTTAAAGAAATTAAAGAGAATCAATTAAAAAATTGCTGGTAAAGAGCTCCACAGATCAGGAGTAATATGACAAGAAAGCTCGAAAATATGAAAGAGATCTGTGTGGAACCAAAACACAGAACTCCACCATGGAGAATATTGGGAAATGAAAGGTAAGCAGGAGTTAGAGCAGGGGTTCTCAACCTTGGAGGCCCAGGTACCCCCTATCACATAAGAACATAAGAACATAAGAAGTGCCCTGCTGGATCAGGCCAAAAGCCCATCTAGTCCAGCTTCCTGTATCACACAGTGGCCCCACCAGATGCCTCAGGGAGCACAAGACAACAAGATAACCTGTTTCCCATTAACACTCCCTTGCACCTGGCACAGAGAAAACCCACTTCTAAAACCAGGAGGTTGCTTATGGCTTGTAACCTGTGATGGTCTTTTCCTCCATGAATCTGTCCAAACCCCTTTTAAAGGCATCTAGGCCAGGTGCCATCACCACATCCTGTGGCAAGGAGTTCCACAGATGAATTACACGCTGGGTAAAGAAATATTTTCTTTTGTCTGTTCTAACTCTCCCTCCACTCAATTTTAGTGCATGTTCCCTGGTTCTGGTGTTGTGCGAGAGGGAGAAGAATTTCCCTCTATCCACTCTCTCCATCCCATGCATAATTTTATAAGTCTCAATCATGTCCCCCCTCAGGCGCCTTTTTTCTAGACTGAAAAGCCCCAGACGCTGTAGTCTTTCCTCATAAGGGAGGTGCTCCAGCCCACGAATCATTCTGGTCGCTCTTTTCTGCACCTTTTCCAATTCAACTATATCCTTTTTGAGGTGTGGTGACCAGAACTGGACACAATATTCCAGATGTGGCCTTACCATCGATTTGTACAAAGGCATAATGATATTGGGTGTTTTATTCTCAATCCCTTTTTTAATGATCCCGAGCATGGAATTGGCCTTCTTCACAGCCGCCGCACACTGGGTCGACACTTTCATCGACCTGTCCACCAGCACCCCAAGATCTCTCTCTTGATCCGTCACAGACAACTCAGAACCCATTAGCGTATATGTGAAATTTTGGTTTCTTGCCCCAATGTGCATCACTTTGCACTTACTTACATTGAAGCGCATCTGCCATTTTGCTGCCCATTCTCCCAGTTTGGAGAGATCCTTCTGGAGCTCTTCACAATCCCTGCTGGTCTTCACCACCCGGAAAAGTTTAGTGTCATCTGCAAACTTGGCCACCTCACTGCCTATCCCCGACTCCAGGTTATTTATGAATAAGTTGAAAAGCACTGGTCCCAAGACCGATCCTTGGGGCACACCGCTTTTCACCTCTCGCCATTGTGAAAATTGCCCATTGACTCCCACTCGCTGTTTCCTGGTCTTCAACCAGTTCCTAATCCACAAGAGGACCTGCCCTCTTATTCCCTGACTGTGGAGTTTTCTCAGGAGCCTTTCATAAGGGACTGTGTCAAACGCCTTCTGAAAATCCAGATATATAATATCCACGGGTTCGCTCGCATCCACATGCCTGTTGACCTTTTCAAAAAATTCTAACAGGTTTGTGAGGCAAGACTTCCCCTTGCAGAAGCCATGCTGACTCTCCCTCAGCAGAGCTTGTTCTTCTATGTATTTTAAGATTTTATCCTTAATGAGACTTTCCACCATCTTCCCTGGAACAGATGTTAGGCTGACCGGCCTGTAGTTTCCCGGGTCCCCCCTCCTTCCTTTTTTAAAGATTGGCGTGACATTGGCTATCCTCCAATCCTCTGGCACAGTGGCCGTTTTAAGGGACAAGTTGCATATTTTGGTCAATAGATCAGCAACTTCATTCTTGAGTTCCTTCAGAACTCTTGGGTGGATGCCATCCGGGCCTGGTGATTTATTGATCTTTATTTTGTCAATTAAGTCTGAGACGTCTTCTCTTTTAACCTCTCACGGTCCAATCACGGTCCAATCACGGTCCAATTTTATGAAGTACCCCTTGCTAATCAACTGCTAATTAATTGGATTAATCAATTAATTAATTAGGTAATTAATCATTAAATAAAAAAGTACTAAAACAATTTTAAATGTGAAAAAATGTCTTATTTAACTCTCTCTCTCTCTCTCTCAGAGAGAGAGAGAGAGAGAGAGAGAGAGAGAGAGAGAGAGAGAGATGCAAGGATCTCTTTTTTTCTCCAAGTCACACTTCCCAAAATCAGCTCCTCCCTCCCCCACCCCACCAAAGTACATTTTCCAAAGTACAAAAATAAGCCCAAAACCAAAATCAGAGAGACAGAAGGGCTCTGAAAATAAATACAATTTAAAATCCATATTAATTAACACTTAATTAGCTGCTGATGGGGCAGATAAGGGGCAGGGCTTGGCGTACCCCCTAGCAAGAGGTCTGCATACCCCTAGGGGAACCTCTGAGTTAGAGGTTGAGAACCTCTGAGGTAGAGGATGAATCCATTCTTATGAAGAATGTGAAAAGGTAACCAGTGAAGAGAAATCATAAGTGAAGGAATGTGGTCACATCTGCAGGTTGTGTGGCCTGTGTGTTTTCAGACACATCTTTCCCCATTGTATGGAAAGACCATGTTGGGCACAGACTGGGCTGCTGGCCATAGCTCTTTGCGACAGTGGAACAGAGTCCCTCTGTCACAAAATGGCTGCCAATGGAGCAAGGAGCGCTCCATTGGCAGCCATTTGGTAGCACTGCTGAAAGAGGCGACAGCGCTCCCTGGTTTTGCCGGACCTCGTCACACACACCGGAGCAGATAAGTCAGTGGCGGGGGTAGAGATGGGGTAAAATGGGGCAGGGAGGAATGGAGCGGGGAGGCTACGGGAGGGGATGGATCTGGTGACGATGGCATGCGCTGAATCTTATCTACCCCTTTAGCAGCCTCCCCTCCCCCTTTCTCTTCTCAGACCTGCGCCAGCCGAAGAGCTAAAGATCTGGCGCAAGTCCAAGGAGAACCATTGAGGAGTGGGAGGTTTACGGAGGGGTAAGGGATCCCCTTTCCCCTCTGAAGCCTCTTGATCTGCCCCACCCCCCACTGGATACAGCGTGCGCCTTTTTGGCAGGATCGGATTGGGCTCTAAGTGAACTAATAACCTATTCCTCTTCTTTTCCCCTGGAATCCCTCTCCTTCCCTTCGTCTCCCTTATGTCTGTTTTAGGCTGTGAGCCCCTCGGGGCAGGAACTCCTCTTCTCTTCCATTGTAAAGCAACTGTATACATTCTTATAATAATTAGCAAAAGCAATCAAGAGAGAACTTTTTTCCCATTCAGCTGAATGCGTTTTACACTTGTTTGTTGTCACAAAACGTCTTGCTCGCCAAACAATGAAAGCGTTCCACTCATTACACAGCACAAACCCTGATTTGCTGCTGAATGCGCATTCAATAGGAAATCACAACCAATCCAGCTCCCAGATATGCATTTGCACCTGCCTATTTGCCACGTTCATACTTGACACATTTGGGTATACAGTTTTCTGTATACCCCTAGGCAGTTTTCTCCTCTTAGGGCTTGTGGTTCCTCAGGCAAGCTGGTCTCCCATTGCTGGTGGTCTCATCAGAGAAACTCTACTAAACTTCAGAGTTTTTCTCAGTGATGGGAGACCAGTTTGTCTGAAAGTCAGGGAAGAGCAGTAATGCCCACTATTACCAATCTTCTCCTGCATTGCAGAGTGCAAAGGATTCTGGGACACACTCGAACAGCCCAATCCTACATAACTCCCCGCGCGGTGATGCACCTCCGCCAACAGGGCATGTGCTGTATCCCATAGGGGAGTTTCAAGCCCCAGAGGTCTCCTCTGAGTAAGGAAACATTTGTTCCCATGCCAGGGGTAAGCCCTTGTCGCCTGAATGGGTCTACTCAGATCTGCACCAGCTATATAGCTGGCATAAGCCCAAGTGGACCACCTGGGAAGGGGGATCAAGACTGGGAAGGGGGATAGGATATCAGTGGCGCCACTGCTGCCAATACCACTCCCTTCCTGGCCTCAATCCATCACCCTCCTCGTTCTGCCCACCCCCTTCCCAGGACTGGTGGCAGTCCTTCCAGTGCTCTTACAATGGCCACCAGTGGCTCACTGTGCACACCACCGGAAGCCATTTTACTACTTGTAAGCCCCTTCGCACACTGGCCCAATCCTGCATAGGACTGGGCTGCAAGATGTATACTCAGTTCCTGCTGGACAACATAAAGCCCAAAGCAAGTGTGCCCTGTTAGCCTTATGAGGTGCCCCAGAATCCTCTGCAAATGCTCAGGAGCGTCCACCACGGCAGGTGTACGGGGGTTCCCTGGGCAGACAAAATGGGAAAAAATTAATTTCCTAAGGGTAGGCAGTTTGGAAATCACTGTACTGAGAGATTCAGAATTTCACAGGTAGGACCATCAGTAATGAAACAGGCTGTACTGAGCTCTGTACAGTTGACCGTTAAGCCAGAGTACAAGATCAGTATGTGCTGGTAACATGTACAAACATGGAGGAAATGTATACAGTACTGCACGTCCTTTAAATAGGTAAAAATAGAGCGTGTGTAGCTGAGCGCTGGATTGCAGTCAGTTATCTCGGTGAAAATGTTAATCCTTATAAACGAGAAAAGAAAACACATGCACACGCACACGCCACATGGCAGGACTGGGAGAGATCTTAACCCCCCTCCCTGCATTTCCATATCAAGGACCAGCTGTGCCAACTGTTCTGTGCTAATCACTCAGGGGAAAACAGAAAATGAAAGAGATTGACGACCATCGGTTCCTAGGGGTTGGCATTCTTTCAAAGCCGCATGATTATTAGACATGGAGGTGACAAGAGGGTTGTATGCTAGCAAGGAAACGGAGAGGTACAAATTACTGCTGGTAACCCCATGGCAACGAGCCCCCCCCCCCATGTCCCTGGCTCCTCTTTGGGTAGATTTTTGGTTGAAAGACTGGCGTGAGAGCAACATGGAAGTTATTATTGGGATGAGGGAAGGAAAATATCATTGAAGAGCAATTGTACAGCTGCACACCAGAGAGGAAGGGATTTTAAAAGGCAGTTGTCTATAAATCCAATAGCCTTCCTGATTAAAAAAAAAACCCCAGTCCGGTTCATTATGATCATTGACAGAATAATTAGCAATAAGTTCTGTTCTCGGGGTCAACAGCAATATTTTCTTTCCAAGACTTGTACATTCAAAGTTGGTTCCCGCAATGGGCCAGCAGCCAAACTGCGCGAAGAAACTGCTGTTACCCTCTGCACAATCACACCTCCCCTTCTATAATTGGAAAACCACACTTGAGATTACCCAGCACACAGAAGAGCAGCTTCAGTCTCGTGCAAGTTCTTCACCCCAGCGTTGCTCTGACCACAACTGAACTAACCACTCAGATGGACCACGTTCTCCCTCAAATTGTTTGCTCCTATCTTGTCATTGGAGTTGACTGTCTGCAAGCCTAGAATAGAATTTACAAAAGGCCTCCAGAGAAGCTTTGAAGACATTGTTCTAGTTCCTGCTGGGAGCCCTTCTCTTGTGGAACAAGTTCTCCGTTAATCCGTTTTCCTCTCCTATCCCTTTTTAATGAAACAGACCCCTGGAAATCACTTACCATCCCACACAACTGTAGCGCAGTCCTGCCTTTTGTCTTGTTATCTGGGTCTTGTTGGTGCGTGAAAGTTCTGCTGTCTTAAGTGCTGAACAAGACTCGGTCTCTGAAAATCTTAATTTTACATTTGTCTTGCTATATATTTACAGTAGTAGGTGTTCAGAGTGTCTGTTTCCAAAATGTACTCCCCCTCGGCCTTTATGGGATCTGGACGTTTTTAAGTAAACAAGCCATTTTGATAAGTCACACTAAAATATTGATCCGTGGGGGATGGTTGCTAGTCCTCCAACAACTGAGGACTATTGGCCAGGCATACGAAGCCAACTCCTCCCCCCCCACAACCCACCTCCAACTGCAAATGCAACTTCATCTCATTTTCCCTTTCCACTTGGGGGCACAGATATAAGTATAAGAGAATGAGAGCGAAGGATATGGAAGTAGACAAGTGGGGTAGATAAATTATCCCAGACAAAACAAGAAGCGAGTTAAAGTAACTGGACACAAACCTGCAAAATGTCATAATTGTAAAGGCCTAATTGTCTGACCCAGCAAGTGAGATGGTGAACTTCTTTCTGGACTGCACCAGTTCAAATGACTATAGACGTGCATGTGGACTGGATGCTTCCCCATGTATAGATTTCTGCATAAAGGGAACATAGATTTTATCAAGGCCAGGTCCTAAACTTGTGCCTGACATGCTAGGATTACTATATGCTGGCAAGCTTTTGCATGGAGGAGCATTTCAGCACATGAGCCTCCACCTGCTGCAAGTCTGAAATGGTATCCTCTAGTCTAGAAACAGGTTGGCCATCCCGTTATCGCCTCACTTGCTGCTTATGAGGAGCATTGAAATTTATCTGGGGCTTAGATTTGTTGGACATAAGTAGGGAATAAGTATAACCCAGTCATATAAGTATAACCTCAGATCGGAAGGTGTCCAATATGCTACTGAGGAAGAGCGGAGGACTATTCCAAATAGTCCTCCAAATAGAATGGAGGACTATTCCATCCAGAAAGGATGAAGCGGTTGGGCCAAGGCCAATAGGACGTTCAGCTGTGGATGTGTCTGAGGTTGAAAGGAAAATCCAATGCTGCAATGAGCAATACTGCTTAGGAACAAGATAGTGGAGGACAGGAAGGCCTGGCGGGATATGGTTCATGGGATCACGAAGGGTCGGACACGACTGAACAACAAAATAACCCAGTCCAGGTTTTCAGTGGGGCATGCAAGCGAATCCTCTGCTTGTCTACCCAGGATGTCGACTCCCATCCCAAGTCAACGTGTATGGGAGTACAGCCAGAGTCATGACAGCCTGGCGCTTCTGGTTTGGGCCTAAAGTTTGCAACTCCTGGCATGTTCCACTGCATCCCAGGTGAAGAGCGGTTTGCTCAGCTACGGTACTCCTTACTGAACTGATGAGCCCCCTCCCCTCCCACAGAGCCACTTAACCTGCATGGGTTGTCCCTGATGGAATAGTAGTACGTCTGACATGATGATGCCATGGATAGGTAAAGGTATCCCCTGCTCGAAAGCCAGTCGTGTCCGACTCTAGGGTGCGGTGCTCATCCCCATTTCTGGCTGAAGACCCAGCGCTGTCCGAAGACGCTTCTGTGGTCATGTGGCCGGCATGACTAACGGAACACTGTTACCTTCCTGCCGCAACGGTACCTATTTATCTACTTGCAATTTCTTGCTTTCGAACTGCTAGGTTGGCAGGAGCTGGGATGGGAGCTCACTCCGTCATGCGGCACTCGGGTCTCGAACTGCTGTCCTACTGACCTCCCGGTCTCCAGTTCAGCGTCTTAACCACTAAGCCCCTGCAGCCCCTGCCATGCCATGGATACTTGTGTCCAAAATTGGGTGGATCACCACAGCCAAAGAAGGAAAATAGTGCTGAGAAGACGCGACAGTGAGGGTCACAAAACAGGTCTCAGAACACAATTAAATCAATGTGAATGTTTGGCGAGTTTTTTTGTTTTAGTCATTTGTTCAGCTGTGTCAAATGTGCTTCTTTCAAAGCAGGATCAAAACCAGAGGTTATTTCCTGCATCTCTAATTCATACTTACCTGGAATTAGGCTCATTTTGTCCTTGTGTTGCCTACCCCTTCTTTTTTATACCCATGCCAGTCAACCTATTTCTATGCAAGCTCACTAAATATTGAACTTCATGCTTGGTTTCTCACCCATGCAGTTGCTACAGATGGGACTTCTGGAAAACTGCGATTAATTTTTTTTTAAGAGTTCTTTGCCACAATACACACAGCTGCTTGCCAGAAGCTGAGAATTGCAACATGCTGTCCACAGCAATGACCCAGTTCTTTGGAAGGAAAAGGCCAAAGGGTTTTGCAATTGTAGGCAGTTCTCTGTTAACTCACTGGCCCACTCACCAGCAACGTGCCCCTCCCAACTCCAGTAAGTGCCTTTACGTTTGTAGTATAAGCACCGCATGTAAGAGAGAAACCACCTTGCCTTTCCTCTCAGAAGTGCTCTGGGGAAAAGAGGACTCCTGCTTCTCCTGTGCACTAAACTGTCCCAGAAAGCACCAGCAGAACTTCCTTCTGTCCCCTCCTGCTGCCTGCATGTGGTCGAGAGACCTGTGGTGTTCTCTGTGGAGGAAAAGGGGGGGGGAGGTTTCCTTTTCTGTGGAGGAAAAAAATGATTTCCCTTCAAGGAAGGGCAAGGCTTGGGATTTGCTAGTAAAAAATGCCAATGCATTTTGCATAGCCAGGCTGATTACCTGGATGAATCTGCTGGTATTTAAGAGAAACAGAAGGTTGGGAGTAGACACAATTGTAGTTAGGTAACAGTTTTATTTTGTTAAGATATTTTTATTCTATGTATTAGTCAGAAAGTCTTGAGGCAGCTAACAGCATATTAAAACACACACACACACACACACACACACACACACACACACACACACACACACACACACACACGTGTGCATGCAAAATTATAAATGGATAAATACTAAATTCGACTCAATCGACTCCCAGCAATAAAATCAAATACCATATTAAGCTGCTGCAGATAAAAAATGTCTTTACATGTTATCTAAAGTTTTTTCTTCTTAGGCAGAGTTTCAATTTAAATTGTGCATTTTGTTTTATTGTGACTTATTCTCTATTTTAAGCTGCTTTGAGCATCTTTATGGAAAGGAGGGTGGGGGAGAAATACATTATACCAAAATGAATAAGAGTGCAATCCTGTTTGATCCGTGGGCAGCCCTAGGGCCACCCGCTGGATCCTATCCCTGTTCTGGGCCGATCATGATCGGCCCGGAGGTCTACTTGGGGGAAGAGGATTTCGTTCCCTTCCCCCAGTGTAGCGCGGGGGAGGCCCCAATGGGCCTCGGATTTCTGCCAGCTATTGAGCTGGTGTAAGTTTGAGGAGGCCGTGTAAGGGTCACACCAGCCCAGGAGCAGGACGGGGATATGGCGGCCGCCCCTCCTGGACCAGCTGGGCCAAGGACCGCCCTCCCTCGCAGCCCGGACCGCCTCCGCTGGCGGAAGCCTTTCCTTTCTCCGGCGGTTGCAGGGGTGATTCGGCGATAGGTTGAGGGCTGCCGGTCTCGCGTCAGCGGCCCTTACTCTAAAGTAGTCACAAACATGCTTTACAGCACGTTTGCGACACTTTAGAACGGCGGAGCATGGGCTCCGCCATTCTAAAGTTACGGAGGATTGCGCTGCCCATGTAGTGAGGGTGAGTACCTCTTGGGTATTGAGGCATCCTGGGACATGAAGTTCCCCCCTTTGCATTGTTACCCATCACACCTTTGAAGGTGAGGAGCACATTGAGAGGATCTTCTGAAGAGCCTCTTCATGGTCAGAAAGACTCGTATTGGCTTGGCCAAAAAGTTGAAGGTTCTCAATCACAGGGCGGAAGCTGTCCTGCATTCAGCAACAACCCGCTGTGGACCAATGCTGAATGTGGAGATGTGGGCAGCATGTGCATTGACCTGTCTATTGCATGGTCCTGTTTGCCTTCCCCACGTGTGGCTCCTCTGACTGGCAGCCACGATTGAAGGATTTGGACAGGGATAATTTGCCACCACTTGCTACCTAAGATACTTCAAAGATACAAAACAGCTCTGGAGTTGCTAAGAATTGAAATGGGACCTTCTGCATGCAAAAACATGTAGTCTGTCCACAAGCTTATGGTCCACACTCCTTCATGCAATGTTCTTCCTATTATGTTTCATAAACATGAACATAAACATACTGTAGTGTCTACTGAAATAGAACTGGCTCATCAGATAGTTATATCACACAGTAAAATGTAGTTTGGACGGACGTCATTCATGCTATACTCGGTCCCTGACAGAATAAAAGTGGAAAGCAGCAGACTCGCATGTATATACACATCCAATAATAACTTGCGTATCTTCAAATTCCTTTAGCAGAAAAGCATGTGACAGGCTGAAATTTGCAAATGTTTGACATTGTTGACTTTGGTGGGTTAGTGAGGGATTTCAGGGCTACGTTCATTACTCTCCTTTTTCTGTATATTGATTTTTTTTTTCCCCCAAGCCTAAAGGTTTCATTCTACATGAATGGAAGTTTACAATTTGCCTGCGACTATCATGAATGCCGAGAGAAACACAGCATGTGCCTCGAGGAGTTCATGATAAATGAAATGCGGAGCTGTTCTCCCCAGTGGGGAAGTGGCCTGCTCATTTTGATCAGCTGCTGTTCTAACACATTGCCTTTGCCACTATCGTCCTCTCCATCTTGGACGGTTGCTTGTTGAACAGCAGCCCTGTCCAGCTGTTGCAAAAGGGAGAGAGGCAGAGAGAGTCACAGTGGCAGATCCTCCTCTGCTTAGGAGGATATGACAATCAGAAAGCATGGAAGATCAGTGAGAAGAGGCTACTACAGCACAGAGCCGTAGTGACTCCATTCTGTTTTTCAGCTCTTCTACAGTCCCAAGTGGTAGAAGGACTTGTTGCAGTGCAAGATCACTTCCCACTTCCTACCCTGTCCCACTAAACACCTATGCCAGCATGCTGTAGTCAGGGCAAAGTCATATTGCAATACTTGTGCTGCAATTCCAGAGTATCAAAGCATTTTTAGGCTCTTGGGTAAAGATCCAAATGATGGATCATCTTGCTTATACACGACTGTCTTCTCATAGTACACCGTTGTGATGCCACGGATCAAGTTTTGAATGTGGCAAGCCCAAGTTCACACTCCTCCTGTGAAGCTGCCTTTTATGAAGTCAGACCACTGGTCCATCTAGCTCAATATTGTTGATGCTGACTGGAAGCAGGTGTCTGGTGTTTCAGAGAGGATTTTTTTTTCTCTGCCCTACCTGGAGATGCCAGAACTTGAACCTAGGACCTTCTGCATACAAAGCAATTGCTTTACTTTTGCTGAGCCACAGCCCTTCTCCAAACTGACGGTCAGCGGTCTCAAACGCTTTAGCTTGAACATTCAAACCCACTGGCATCACTGCAGGGGGTGGCGGAGCTCTAAGTTCCTCCGTGATCCGAGCCTCCATTACACGGAGGAACAAAGCGCCCCACCCCCGCGCCTTCCGAACCAGTCAAAGCGGTGAAAACAATGTGCAGGGAGTCTCCTGCACGTTGTTTTCACTGCTTTGACTGGTTCGGAAGGCGCGGGGGTGGGGCGCTTCGTTCCTCCATGTAACGGAGGCTCGGATCACGGAGGAACATAGAGCTCCGCCCCCCCCCCTGCAGTGACGCCAGTGTTCAAACCCAAGGCACTGGACTGGAGACACTTGTAGCTACTTCATGAGTGTTCAGTGGGGCTTGCTTCTGAGTAGACATGCCTAGGATTGTGCTCTAAGGTTTAACAAGCTGCACCTGCCCACATTTCTTCTCCTAAAGGTCTAGCACTCTGTCCCGGTTGTAGATCTGGTAAGCCTAGCTAGAAGACCTGCTTGGTGGTTTGGGGCCAAATCAAGTCCCAGGAGCAAGGTCTGAGGGCTCCAGAATGACAGGCCAAATGCCCCTCACTGATGAAGTTGCCTCTCTCTTAGATATTCACGACTGTACTTCATTTGCCAGCACCACGGCTTATCAGTAAACCAGTTGCAGCGCAATCCTATGCATGTCTACTCAGAAGTAAGTTCCATTAAATTCAATGGGACGTATTCCCAAGGAAGTATGTTTAGGATGGCAGCTTCAGGGTCAGGGAAGTGTGCTGCTTTCATTTGAGAAACGCTTCTCGCTCCAGAAGCATCATTTCTTACTAGAGCTTTATTGGTTTGTAGGTAGAAGACCTGACAGGCTGGCAAGAAGGATTTAGATCCTCATCTCAACTTTTTTCAGAATCCACAACGACTTTTAACAGCCTTCATACACCATTTTGTTAGTTATCCAGCAACAAGCTGTTATCAGGTAGGATCCTATGACATCTCCCTTTCCAGATACAGTAATCCCTTTTTCCTTTTAAAGAACCAAATTCTTGACCCCTCCATTCTGTGCCTGGGGTCTTGTGTCAAGGGCGGGAGCTAATCTTTGACTGTGAAATTAGGATGGACTAACAGGGCAGGATTTTAAAACCTGGGACAGAAAAGAGCAAGAATTGGTAATGTGGCCTGTTGCAATGATAAAATCTGGATAAATCTGTTGCTTATCTGGAACCCTGCTTCTTGTTGACAGGGTTTTCAGGGCCAATTCAAACATTACTCGTCTTCCCCCCTCCCCCCCGGTCACATGTGAAGACTGCTGAAAAAATGCTGGGGGGAGGCAGGGATTCTGTATAGAGGTTGTAATATTTGAAATCCACGAAGTATGAGGACAGTACAGCACATTCGGCGCAATAGAGGCGATCTACTGTATGTAAGGGATGTTTGATATTGAATTGGTCACAGATCTGAGCATATGCCAGACCCCAGGTGTGGTGTGATCTGGAATGCCACCTGCTGCTGACTCAGGTCTATGTGCTACAAAAACAGCCCCCAAATTCATGTCACGCAGGACTTCTGGGTTTCTCGGCAGTGGACAAGGAGCATGGTAAGGAGCGGGATGGCCACAGCTGCAGACTCTAGGCGAAAGGCACCCAAATCCAGCACCTTCTTGGGCCCCTCGCAATCTGCCCCTGATGCAACCTGTCTCAGGTGGCTGCATGGATGGGCCATGCATTGCAGTGTGCAATGAATGATCAACACATTCACAAAAACAGTACAATGTGCCAAACGGAGCTACTGAGAAATCCAATTGGGTTCTGGTTATGTGGATTGGCCCCCAATTCCTTTCCTAAAACCACTCAGTTTGCATTTGAACAAGACATAAAGACTAACTGCACAATCCTATGCATGTCTACTCAGAAGTAAGTTCCATTGAATTCAATGGGGCTTACTTGCTGGGAAGTATGTATAGAATTGCACCCTATAAGAGGTTCTTTCTAGCCTTTCAGACTTTAACCAAGGCCAGGAAATCATGACGTTTTAAGGACACTTCCAGAAGGTTGCTTCCCCAAAGACCTTGTCACCAAAATGGAAGTGGGAGATGGGAAATGCTTTGCTATGGAGATACAAACTAGCATAAGAGGTTGGTTTGCACGCCCAGGGTTGGGACCCAATCCTATCCAACTTTTCAGTGCTGATGCAGCCCCGAGGTAAGGGAATAAACATTCCCTACCTTGAGGAGACCTCTGTGACTCTCCCCCCCCCCCATCGCAGGATGCAGCATGCATTGCATTGGTACAGCTGCATCAGTGCTGGCAAGTTGGATAGGATTGGGCCCTTAGTCTCTTTTGGGGCCCTTCTTGTTTACTGCACCAGTGTGGGAGCTACTCCAGCGTAGTGAGATCTATGTCACTCCAGTAACCATCTATATATACTGGTGGTCTCTCACCTGATTGGTGTCATCGTTTCTGTGTAGGAATTGTGTGATCCTTATCATTTGCTCTGGCCATTTTGTTACTGCAGATGCTCTGCTACTGCCATAGGGAAATGGCTCCTACTCAACAGAGAAAATGTGAGGAGGAGGTCCTTGGACTAGCATGACACCCCTCCTCCCCCTGCCCCAGAATTATTCATATAAGGGGTGTCCCTAAGGTTGGTGACACCTGGGGCAAGGTCTCATGGTGTCACCCCCATGGATAACCTCTCATATCAGAGCACACAATATGGAGGCTCCTGGGAAATGTGATCCTCATGTGAGTCGCAGCAGGGATCGGGAAAAATTCATTTTCTACCAGTGGTGCGTTTTTGCACCACCGGTAACAAATAGAATAGAAAGTCGTTTTGGTGTCGCCCCTCCCTGGGGTGTCGCCTGATGCGGTGTGTACCCCCTGCACCCCCGGTGACACCCCTGAACATTTATAGTCTGTCTTTCCATCCTTCCGAGTCCACAAGGTGACTAAACATTCATGTAAAACAGCTAAAGAAAAAGATAACAGAACAATATTTCACAATAAATAGCAATAAGGAAAGTAAACTAAATAGGACCTTAGAATAATGAATTAGCTATTGTCCCAAAGGCCTTCCAGAACTGCAGAAACTTGATTTCCCATCTAAAAACCATTAGTGAAAGGGACAGGTAAAGTCTCCCATGGAAGGGAGGTTCAAAATCTGGAGTGCCGTGACTGAAAAGGCCCTATGTGGTGGTGGTGGGGGGGGGGAGTGGAACAGGGCCTTGTAAGATGACTGCAATGGGTGGGTCAGGTTGTGGGTGTCAAGCACACTGGTTCAGCATGCTTGACATCTGCAGTCCCCTCCATCTGCTCCTGCCCCCACAACAACCCCAGGGGAATGTTCTGTATAGAAGATAAAACCATACAAATAAGTTCAATCGTCCCTATTACATTCCCAGAGCATGTTATTGCACAAGTATTCAGAATGCTGCCAATGCCCTATGTTGAAAGAGATGAAAAAAGCCCTTTTATTTGCCTGAGTCTGATAACAACAGGGCAGATGCAAGGTTCTTAAATAAAAGGGTGACCGGATACATTGACCGCTTGATCATCAGACTCCAGACCTGTGTGACAGTGCTGTTCAAACAACACTACTCAAACAGATACCAGTGGTGCAGGTAACATGCAACACAGAAACCAATCTATCCACGCATACCCAAATGCTTGCCTGGCCCTGGAATTTCCCAGACCGGTCTCCTTACCAGAAGCATCCCACTGGCCAAACGGCAAGGTGTTTTCCATAACCGCTTGTGATCCTTCATGTTCTGAGACTCTGACTCCACCGTGGGTTATATATCCAAGCCTGGCATGCAGCTGTTAGATAAGAATGAGGTCTCAGCAGGCTGCAAGGAGGCCATAGAGAAAAGTGGGTAAAAAACAAGAACGCAAACCCATTCTGTCCTGCAAAATGAGCCACCTCCTATTATTAATAATTTTATGTAAGAGCTTGTATTTATATAAGGCCCGTATAAAATAATTTATATCAGTGGTTCTCAAACTTTTTAGCACCGGGACCCACTTTTTAAAATGACACACTATTGGGACGACGTAGCTTTACAAGACGCTCAAACATTTATCTCCCTATATTTACACAAGCTCAGCTCCTTGCAAACTGCAGGAGCTCAGCTGTTTGCAGGGTAATTAGCAGCTATCTTGCAAACTGCAGGAGCTCAGCTTTCTGAAGGGCAATTAGCAGCTATCTGATTTTTGAATAGCCTCAGGGCTTGTGGCAATTACTTTGCAGATCTTTCCATCACCTGGGACCCACCAGAAATCAGATTGCAACCGACCCACAGTTTGAGAAACACTGATTTATATAATATTGCTTATTTACCTACAACTTTTCTTTTATCTGGAAATGGCTTCAAGTTTTCCCATGCATTTTGAAGTGGTCGCTACTTGAAGTGGTCGCTACTGTCCAAAAGGGCGTTGGCTACAGGATGTGTACACATTTTTCAGATGATATCTTTTAAGGTTTCAAAGGTTGAGTTGTGGCACTAGTCCTGCACGAACATAAAGATATCTGTTTAATGCCTAGGTGCAAGCACAGCACCAGGACTGTCTGGGAATCCAGCCTTGTACCTTCCTTGGGGCAAAAATCCAGCAGCATGCACATAGAGAACCTGAATCCAGCCCTCTGCTCCCCAGTTACAAACAGCGGATCCATCAGTGATGTGACCAGGGCTATTTGGGTGCAGAATGGGAGAACGGCACACTTGCAGCAGCAGCGGCACAATCCTATGCATGTCGACTCAGCTGTAAGTCCCAGTGGGGCTTATTTCCCAAGAGTGTGTCTAGGATTGCAACCTCAGTGTCCCTTTGGATGTGGGCTTCATCCAGTGAAACAATGTGGGTGGGAGCCTGCTTTTCTGCACACCTGCCTCTAGCTGGATAGAGTCACTGACATTTTTAAGAGCTCTGACAGCAAAACAACAGAGGCATTGTTTCCTATGGGTTGTAGAATCATTTGTTTTGCCCTGCTGTTTTCTCTGGTCAGAGATGACAGCTAGGAAAACATGCACACCTCAGACAAATCTGCCTCTATCGGTAAGCTCTCCAGAAAAAAAAGGCCTGTGCCTAGCTGCAGAGAAGCCCCCATCCCCTGCGCATAATTGCACTTTCCCAATCATGTACACTCAGAAAAGATAAGAGGCCCATTCTTCCGCCATGCTGATAAACAATTAAATTCTTACTAAATACTGTAAATTGTAGAGACTGATCAAATTCACCAGCTGTTGCAAACTATGGAAATAATGGCTGTCAAAGCTGCTCAGCTCCTTTTCAAACCCAACAACAGCTTTCCCCTTGTCTGCCTCTTGCGATAGCAAATTGCCTGGGATGGGCTGCTGTCACTGGGGAGAGAACGGCTCCCTTTCATTGATTCCCAGATATGCTTGCTGTTAATTCCCCATGGGGCGCCATAGCTCTCGTGTTCCAGCTCAGTGTGAAGAGAGGCGTCTCCGCTTTCTTTTGCAATGGAATAAATAAGGTTTGAACAAAATGCAAAACCCACTGCATTCTCACAATGACTGTAAGAGGCAATATTCATCGGTCTGGTTGTGGAAGGCAGAGGGAGGCTATCTTAAGAACATAAGAACATAAGAAGAGCCCTGCTGGATCAGGCCAAAAGCCCATCTAGTCCAGCTTCCTGTATCACACAGTGGCCCCACCAGATGCCTCAGGGAGCACAAGATAACCTGTTTCCCGTTGACACTCCCTTGCACCTGGCACAGAGAAACCCCACTTCTAAAAACCAGGAGGTTGCTTATGGCTTGTAACCTGTGATGGTCTTTTCCTCCATGAATCTGTCCAAACCCCTTTTAAAGGCATCTAGGCCAGGTGCCATCACCACATCCTGTGGCAAGGAGTTCCACAGATGAATTACACGCTGGGTAAAGAAATATTTTCTTTTGTCCGTTCTAACTCTCCCTCCACTCAATTTTAGTGCATGTCCCCTGGTTCTGGTGTTATGCGAGAGGGAGAAGAATTTCCCTCTATCCACTCTCTCCATCCCATGCATAATTTTATACATCTCAATCATGTCCCCCCTCAGGCGCCTTTTTTCTAGGCTGAAAAGCCCCAGACGCTGTAGCCTTTCCTCGTAAGGAAGGTGCTCCAGCCCACAAATCATTCTGGTCACGCTTTTCTGCACCTTTTCCAATTCAACTATATTTTTGAGGTGTGGTGACCAGAACTGGACGCAATACTCCAGATGTGGCCTTACCATCAATTTGTACAAAGGCATAATGATATTGGCCGTTTTATTCTCAATCCCTTTTTTAATGATCCCGAGCATGGAATTGGCCTTCTTCACAGCCACCGCACACTGGGTCGACACTTTCATCGACCTGTCCACCAGCACCCCAAGATCTCTCTCTTGATCCGTCACAGACAACTCAGAACCCATCAGCGTATATGTGAAATTTTGGTTTCTTGCCCCAATGTGCATCACTTTGCACTTACTTACATTGAAGCGCATCTGCCATTTTGCTGCCCATTTTCCCAGTTTGGAGAGATCCTTCTGGAACTCTTCCCAATCCCTGCTGGTCTTCACCACCCGGAAAAGTTTAGTGTCATCTGCAAATGAGATGTAAACACTGCTTTAGAACTGAATGTATATCTTATTCCTAGTAGATTTCAGTTCTAATTGTGCTCCCTCTTTGTTCCAAGTAAATGTATTTAATAGTATTCCACCAATAGCGGATGGGCTGGTTTGCGGAATACAGACTAGGGACATGGTCTCTGCCCCAGAGAGCTATGGGAATGTGGCTGATAGTAACATTCCCATAGGGAGGTCTCCCTTTCCTTGCCATCAACACCTACAGTAGAAGATGGCTGCATAATTAAAATCACTTGGAGGCAGGGCAGGTTCATCCATAAGACCAACAGAAGTGGTGGCTTCAGGCAGCAGATTGGCTTCCATCTGATCTGACCACTCGCCGCCTTCTCCTCCCCCCTCCCCCCAGAGCAGAAACTGGCACATCACCAGGTAAGGGGAGCAGCTTTTGACATGCCGCCCCAGGCACTGAGAGGTCTTGTCCTAGCCCTGCTCCAAGCAGTGGCGTAGCTATGCCCTGCGGGAGGGGGGCTGCACCCCCGTGACACCCCCACATGACACCCCCCATGCTGTCACTACCGGAAGTGATGTCACTCGCCCCATCCCCCGCAGAAACGTGCCTGGGGGGTGGGCAGGGGTGTCCTCACCACCGCCCACCTGCAAAGATGCTCCAAAAGCCCTCCGCAGTCTTTAAAGTGGCGCAAAATCCCTTTCCGCCCCCGACATGCCGCTGCTGAATTGCCGCAGATGCTGCGGCTTTGACACACACACACCCGCTTGTTGCCAGGGGGCAGTGGGACCCCCGCCCCCCCAGCTACACCTCTGGCTCCAAGGGCCATTCTACACTTTTTTATTTATTCAAGAAGGCCACATCATTTTACTAAACACAAACATTTAAATTATGACCCACTGAGTTATTTTTTCTCTTTGCATCCTAGCACACAGGCTTCCTTTTCTCTTTGTACCGCCACAGGTCTCCTCTGAGCCCCTCACTGTTATGACCCCTCCCACCCTTTTGATCTCTTCTCCATGGCACTGCCTGCCATCTTATTTTTGCTGCTCTTTCTTGTTTTTGTGCTGCTGTTTTTGTGTTGTGCTTCAACTGTTTTTGCGTTGGGCCAAATTTTAAATGAACTATTGATTTCAATAAAATAAATGTGAATACATGTTTTCCAAATAGATAAATAACTAGTAGCGTCACTAGGACGCGCATCACCCTGGGGCAGGGGGGCGCGTGTCACCCTAGTGACGCTCTGAGATCGCGGCGCGGGGGGGCGACCCGGCTCCCTCCCCCGCGTCGCCCTCCGGCCTCGAAGCGTCCGACCCCGTCGGGTATTATCCGTCGGGTATTATACCCCGTCGGGTATTATCCGGGTATTTTTCGAATTTTCGCGCATGCGCAGAGCCGGCCTCAGGCCGGCCTCGGAGCGTCCAGAGGGTGGCGCGCGTCACCCCCTGGCGGCCCGCCCCCCCCGCCACGCTCCAGCGATGCCTCTATAAATAACACACTCTCTTTCTACACACACACACACACACACACACACACTCCCAGCACTGTTCAAGGCCCTTTCTTCTTTCTGTTTTTGCACCCAATGATCTCCCTCCACTTTCCACCATCTTCTAGTTTTTTCTCTGCATCTCACAGCCGTTTTCCCCCTTTACTCTGTATCCCCATCTGTTCCCCTCCTTTTACTCTTTCTCCACCCAGGTGGCCTCTCTGAACCCCAAAGCACCCCCTTTTTATCATTGGCTTCTCTGCAGTCCCATCTGTTAGCCCTTCTTTTTCTCTTTGCCTACTCCACAGATCTCATCGCAGGCCCATCCTTCAGACCTCCTGGGTTCTTCCTTCAGTCAGTATCTCTCACTTTCTCTCTTTTGATCCTCCTTATTTCTACTCCTCCTTGCTGAGTTTGGCAGCGCAAACCCACGACTTTCACTCGTTCAGCGGGTTCACACCAGGGACAGGTGTCTCAGAAACAGGCTGACGGGGCATCAGGACGAAAAAACTGGTGCCAGCTCCCCCTCTCATCTCTGGACTTAAGGAGAATCCATATAGTGGTAACAACAGGCCTTTTCTCATTTCTCACACCACTGTAGATGTTGCATCCTGCAAACACATGGGAAAGGGACGGGTTGCATACAGTGGGCATTTGGAATTTCCCCCAGGGGGATGAAAATACTCGTGGAACTAAGGGACTGCAGTCTCCCCTCCATGGGCTTTATCTTGTGCAGGCCTGGTCTAGGAAAACTTGCTGGATTTGCATTAGGGAGTATTCTGGTGTGATTCAGGAAAAGATTTTGTAAAGTAGTTGGGCCTGAGAAGGAGGGAGCCATTAAGCATCTGGAGAGTACGGAAGTGTGATAATCACTCTCCCCCATTTGGATGTTTTGTAACCTTACTGGAAACTCATTTTCCTTCCTTTACAATTCCTCAGATGTTTTGTTTTATATTTTTAATCAAATAAACACACATCACACAGTAATCCAAACTTAAAATGAGAAGAAATTAAATAACATAATATGATATTAGAAAAAAAAAGGAAAAAAAAGCCCATCAAAAATTTGTACAGTGTTCCAAATACTAAGTACATAATACAGTATTTGAAAAGAATACATATAATGTATGCATTTTCAACAAAATATGTAATCAATCTGTCTTGGAAAATTCACTGAAAATTACTCTGCACCCTAATAAACGGATATCTTGTTGAATTAAAACCGGTATGAATCAATTCAAATAATAAATACAGGTCCAAATTTAAGAAAGTCTGGTTTCAAACTGTAGTCTAGCATCCCAAATTGTTTATATGTTCTTTCCTTATTTATTAAAATAGTGTTTGATATTTATCTAAGCCAAAGTTCATTTGAAGGCGACAGTTATTGTTTTCAATACTGAGCAGTCATCATTTTTGCTGCTATATATCATCATCATTTTTAACATAAACATGCAAACAGCTGAGAACAGTATGTGCTTTTAAATATATACAATAAAAGTTTTATCTGTCCATATAACCTTATTTTGAAAAACTCCTGTTGTCCTCTAAAATTCACACTATTTATTCCATAAACTAATCTTGATAATAAAAATGGATTCCCTAAGATTAATTGTTGTTTGGCAGTCCAGTACTTCCTGAAATCTTCCCAATTCACAAAATATGTACAGTATTGTTTATAATTGGATTATACTTAGTTTTTAAATATGAGGTTAAGTTGTGCTTCTTAACTTAGCACTGCTATCCTTTTCTAAAACTGTTGTACAATACTTTGTTGTAGGACTAGCAACAGTGAAAAAACATCCACTTTCATTGGCCACATTTCCAACAGGCACTACTACATTCTGGATACATTTTTGAAAGTTTTACAGCGCAATCCTGCTTAACTGATCTGCCGGGTGGCCCAGGGCCACCCGCCGGATCCTGAGCTTCGCCACGGGCAGGCTCCCCGCGGTGGAAAGTCTACTCGGGGAAGGGGATGCTCGTCCCCTTCCCCGGGTGTAACTGCGGCTGGGGCTGATCGGCTATTTTGCTGGCAGAAGTTGGAGGAGGCCGTGTAACAGCTCAGCCGATTGGCGGGGGTCAGGATTCAGCCAAGGTCGATCCCCTCCCCCTCCCCGATCGGCTGGGCCTATCGGCCCCCGCCGTTTACCGCCAACCCCCCCCCGGCCTCTGTATCCTGACCTGGGTCGGGCGACAGTCCGGCGAGGGCTCCGGCGGCGGAGTGGGGGAGGCTGCTCAAAGGACTTCTGGTCCAGTTTGTTACCCCGCAAGGCAAAGACAATGTAGAAAAGCAACAAATGCTGTGCTGAACCTGCAGGTCACAAAAGGAGTTTGCACCGGAATGCCTGCATCTGCACTAGCTCTGAATTCTAGCACAGTTTAAGAACTGGACTCTTAACTAATAAGCTCTAAATGCCTTTTATTCCTTGCTTGTGGTGTAAAGCTCCATGCACATTAACTTGTACGCGTTCCTAGTAATAATAACGAGACTGAACAGCATATTTTTCCACAATTGAAGAGAGAGCCCCATACTAGGTGCATGATTTCAGGCCATGATACTACATCCCAATATCAGATCTTGTTCCAGTTGGAGTTAATGTAAACATTCACCAGCTTTTTTTTTTCCTTTTAAGACTGACAGTCAAGTTCTACCTTATACCAGGGTCAAATTTCTATAATTCCTATGGACAAGGATAGACTCAAGAAGCTGGAACCTGTGGCAGCCAGGGTCTCCCATCTCTGATGATAAGCAATTAGAAGTGGACTTTGCCGTGAAAATTTAGTAGGCTTCTTAGGGCTTGGCTTTAACAAGCATTGTGGGTGCATCTCAATGTCATGGCAGTATGGTGTAGTGGTTAGAGCATTAGTGTGCATTAGACCCAGTGTGCGGCGGCTGTGAAGAAGGCCAATTCCATGCTTGGGATCATTAGAAAAGGGATTGAGAATAAAACGGCCGATATTATTATGCCGCTGTACAAATCGATGGTAAGCCTGCATCTGGAGTATTGCGTCCAGATCTGGTCACCACATCTCAAAGAGGATTTAGTGGAACTGGAAAAGGTGCAGAAGAGAGCGACCAAAATGATTAGTAGACTGGGGCATCTCCCTTATGAGGAAAGGCTACAGTGTTTGGGGCTCTGAAAAGCCTAGAAAAAAGGCAGCTGAGGGGGGACATGATTGAGACATATAAAATTATGCATGGGATGGAGAGAGTGGATAGAGGGAAGTTCTTTTCCCTCTCACACAACACTAGAACTAGGGAACATCCACGCAAATTGAGTGGCGGGAGTAAACAGACCAAAAAAAATATTTCTTTACCCAGTGTGTAGTTGGTTTGTGGAACTCCTTGATTCAGGATGTGGTGATGGCAACTGGCCTGGATGCCTTTAAAAGGGGATTGGACAGATTTATGGAGGAAAAGTCCATCACAGCTTACAAGCCATGATGGGGATAAGCAGCCTCCTGGTTGTAGGAGTAGGTTTTCCCTGTGCCAGGTGCAAGGGAGTGGGGACAGGATACAGGTATCTTGTTGTCTTGTGTGCTCCCTGAGGCATCTGGTGAGGCCACTGTGTGATACAGGAAGCTGGACTAGATGGACCTTTGGCCTGACCCAGCAGGGCGCTTCTGATGCTCTTATTAGAGATTGAAGTTCAAATCCTCAGGGATCTTGGGCCAGTCGTCTCCACTTAGCCTGACCTACCTTACAGGGTTCCATGAGAATAACATGGGGAGAGGAGAATCATATGTGGCACTCTGGCGTCCTTGGAGGAAGGGCAGGATAAAATGTAATAATTTGTCTCCCATTTAGATGCATGTTTTATGCCTGATTTGTTGAACTCTCCGTAATTAAGGTTGTTGAGAGCATGTTTTGTATTGTTTATTGCTCCCCTTGTTGAGAGAGACTCTGTTCATCCGAGTTTTAATGGCTACAGCGGTCCCACAGAAATGTAAAAACAAAGGACATTTGTATTTGGTACAATAGAAACAGTCTTTAAAATAATAGAAACGTTTCAGTCTATATACTGTATTCTATCAAGACAGAGGCAGAGATGATTTCAGTCATATGGAAAATTGGGGGCACATTTTTAACCGTCAACATCTCTCTGTATGTGGAAAGGTAGTATGTAAGGGAGACAGCTAGGCTACAAAATCTCCTGAATGTGTTGGCTTTCTGCGTGGAGAAATAGTGATATGGAGACACTTCCAAACAAGTAATTTCCTATGTGTGCATTCTGGAATGCTACATTCTTGTGAGCAGAGTCCATTTACTATCTGAATCTATGCTCAGGTGTTAGCTGAACAACAACAAAATGTTGTTCAAGAGCTCATTATGCTGCTTCCAATATTTTATTAGCTGGTTCCACAAACCACTAGCGTCGACGGGGGGTGGCGGGGGTGGCGGGTCGCCGGGGGGCGTCGCGCGTATGGGGGTGACGCGCGATGCCCCTCACTCACATTTTTGCAGTGAAGGCGGGCCTGCCCGCCCTCCCCTGGGTCCGTTTGGCTCTAAAATGAGCCAAAAACGGAGCGGGGAGGGCGCTCCGCTCCTGCGCGTGACGTCACGCGCGGGGGCGGAGCCTCCCCCTTAAGGGTGACGCGCGTCCCCGCTCAGGGGTGTCGCGCGTCGTCGCGACGCCCCTGCCACAAACCATGTCCTTCCCACTCTGCTTCTAATTTATCCTCTAATGTAAATCAGCTAATTTCACTTTTTGTTGACCTATCCCTATTGAATAACATGACTAGCAGTGCAATCCTATCCAACTTACACCACCAGTGTAACCAGCGGGGGAGGGCAGGGTGGGAGGCTTTGGAGGGGAGATTTAAATCCCCTTTGAAGGAAATTTGAATCCCCTTTCCATTCTGGGGCCTCCCATTCTCGCTGCACGTGTAAGTCAGATAGGATTGCGCTGTAATTGTTTCAAGTATGTAACATGAGAGAATCATCTTCCACGGGATTCAGGTCATACAAACAACAGATGAGAGTTAAAAATGTATTGCTAAAATGACTTTGTAAGTCTTGTTTCAAGTATGTTTTTTCACAGTACCTTTTGCTTTAAGGGGCAGGGCTTGCACATCTTCAAAGATGACTCCTTTCTCCCGCAGATTTTCCGGGATATGTTTTTTAAGGACAACAGGGGGACATTTTTCAAAATTACATGTCCATGGCTCACACACAGCCAATATTTGCCCTCCATTGATCTTGCTTCTTTGGAGTTACTGTTTAACTTCAGCCTAAGGTTCAAAGTTCCCTCTTTTGTTTAAAAACTGATTTCATTCTGAGAGCATGTCCTCCAGCTAATCTAACAAGCGATAGAGGGCCAGAGGGGAAAGAGGAGGAGGGAACTGACCAGATGCTTGGTCAGGGGAAAAAAAAAAGGCATGCTTGAAATGTTGGCATTAAAATGTATGTTACATTTTAAATGGTCGGCATGTTGTACATGTACAAAGTAGCATAGCATGTCGAAGACTAGAGGATCAGTGCAATCCCAGAAGGACTATACCACATGAGTCTGGCAGCGCAATCCTATCCAGCTTACACTACCGGTGTAACCAGCAGTGCAGCGAGAACGGGAGGCCCCAGAACGGAAAGGGGATTCAAATCCCCTCCAAAGGGGGTTTCAAAGGGGATTTAAATCTCCACTTCCCTCCTCCAAAGTCTTCCACCCTGCCCTCCCTCGCTGGTTACACCAGTGGTGCAAGTTGGATAGGATTGTGCTGGATGTGGAATAAGGGCTACTATGTACATCATTCTGTATATAGCCTGGGCTCCTCTCACGGAATGCTCAACAGGTGTCCCTGTACAATTGATGTATTTGCAACACATTTGGACAACTCACACTAGACATGGTTATTATTATTATTATTATTATTATTATTATTATTATTATTATTATTATTATTAACAACAACAGTATTTATATACAGCTTTTCAACAAAAAAGTTCACAAAGCGGTTTACAGACAAAATCAAATGATTAAATGGCTCCCTGTCCCAAAAGGGCTCACAATCTTAAAAAGATGCAGAACACCACTAGCAAACAGCCACCCGAAAGACACTGTGCTGGGGTGAAAGGGGGACAGTTACTCTCCCCCTGCTAAGTATAAGAGGAGCACCAATTGAAAAAGTGCCTCTTGACCAGTTAGCAGGGGTTAAGGGCACCCTTTTTAAAAAATCATGGTTGTACACCTAAAAACGTAGTGTGAGAAATGCCCCTCTGTGGTTGGCTGTGTTCTGTTTTGTGCATTCAGAGGGGCTGTTTGACACTTCCTCTGACTTCAAACCCCCCTCCATAAGCCCCTCGTGCTTCATTGCCCGCTGGCTGGGCCAGGCAGCAGTGATTTCCATAAGCTTCTGTCATGGCCCTTAAGAGGTGCAGGCTGAAATACTGCTTCAGACTCATGGAAGAGGCAGACGTAGTTGCTATAGATTCTAGAACTTGTTTTACTGAAGGATTAGCAAATAAACAGATGATATCATTAACCAATAATCCTTATAGTTTGTCACTTCAATGGAGCTAAACCTCTGTTTAGATCTATACACTAGAACTGTAACTAATGGGTAGGGGGCCTAAACTGTTTCATTGACATGACTAGAGCAAAGTCCCCTCTCTTTGCTTTTAAAAAGGTGCCCAAGACGTGCCTGTACCACCCGGCTAGCGGACTGCGGAGCTGAGCTGCCTGCCTCATTGTATCTGCTCTCGATGGACTCTTCTATTTTCATTTGCAGTTGGTTATTTTAAATTGTTTTTATCTTCTTTGTTAGTTGCCTTGGGACTAATTAGTGACAGGTGGGATAGAAAGGGAGACAAATAAATGAGAGACATTCATGGCCAGACAAGATGTGACATGGGAGCTCCATGTTGGACATGTCTAACAACATTTTTTTTTCCCCGGTGATCTCTATGGCTTCGTAATTCAATCTTACAAAACTGGATTCTTGTACTAGTTTTTTGGCATTTTCAAATTTGATCATATGTCCTGTGTCCATCGCATGTTCAGCGAGGGCAGATTGCTCCCGATGCCCAAGCCTGCACACCCTCTCATGTTCCCAGACTCTGGTGTATATGGTACGTTTCGTAGTTCCAATGTAGGGTCTGACACACTCACATGGGATGCTGTACAGTCCCGGGGTCACCAGTGCTGGTCTCGGATAAAATGGGAGGGAGGAGTCATGTACACTGGCCTCAGCTTCTTGGAGGAAGGGTGGTATATAAATATGTAAAATAAAGTTTGGGAGACCACAGGACCACTACTACTTGGCCTGTGGAGGGGACTTTCAACAAGCACATTCATTGCCTCGGTACCCTGTTGATGGCATGACTGCTTCTGTTCCATGCCCCCAAAGTTCATCCTGCTAGGGGATCCCAGCTTTATTCATTGAGTCTGAAAACCAGTTGTTTTCACCCTGGACGAGTGACTGGGGAATAGAGCAGCCCTTGCAGAATTTCAGTCAGACTGTCCTTGCCTAGGCTGCTTAGATTTAACATAGCCCCCCACCGTAGAAGGTGCATAGTTGCAGAAAGCGTTTTTAAGTTGCCAAAACACGTTGGGTACTCAATCGTATCTCATAAGTAATAGTTTTTCCGGCACTGTTTGGGAGCTTCTCTTTTTTGGCCACAATAAAAGACCAGACAACTTAGCTTGGTACTTCTGCAGTGGGCCAGCTGGTTTGATGAACAGTTCTAGTCTCCTGGAAAAATTTGGAGCCTTTAGATTCGAATGCATCTTACTGATTTGCTTGTTGCATGTCAACATTGCGTCTGCCTTTGATTATGTACGAGTTGTGCTTAGCATGATTTGTTTTCCCTCTCTATTAGAAGTGTGCAAGGTTGTGTGGTCTCTATGAATATAAGCTCAGATTGTACTAGCCAGCCTTATGTTGACTGATGGGTTTGTTTTCTTAGAATGTTCTGCCCAATTATATATACACAAAACTATTTTTTTTAAAAAAAGAGGGATCTGAAGTCCAAACTTCCAAAGGAGACAAACCATTTATTTGAAGTGCAGACTGTCAGCTTCAATAATTCTTTATTAAATGTTTAACAAGTTGTATCATTTCATTACATTAACTTCATTTTGTCACATTGATCTTTTGCCATCAGGAAAACCAAAGCCAATAATTTCCTTAATGTCAAGAAAATAAATGGAAAATGAGTATGTTCTTTAATTTAAAAAAAAAAAAAACACTTTCCCCCTTTTGTGTATCAAATGAAGCCATATTATTAAAGCTATTCTGATTGTAAAAATGAGAAGAATGCATATGCTATAGGCTCCTGTTTGCTCGGACAAACACACATACATACCCACCTGCCCACCCTTCTAAAGCAGAATTTCAGACGACCTCACCTTCCAGAAGCTGTTTTACAATCTAATAAGTTATGAAACACAGTGAAGTTCATCAGGAATGTTGGAAACCTTTCAGCTTTGGAAGTTGTCCTCATTCAGGCTGAGAGGTCATTTCAGAGTCGAGAACGGAGCAACGTCCCCTACTAAAGGGTTCTGAGAATCCTCACTGACCCACAGAACTTGGGGTGTTCTAGGTGTTGAGAGCAGAGTAAGAGCCAGAGCCAAAAATGGCTCACATTCTCCTGAAAGTCAGTGCTAAAAACAACAGTACAAAAGTACTAAAATGAAAGATGGACACCTTTTGCTGGGTATGTGTGGATAGTATATGCATCTGTGAAGCAGGAAAACTTCTGCAGTGGGGAGAAGACAAGAGCAGTGAAGAGTGATAAAGGTTGAGCTTAGCTTTATTTTTTCTAAACAGAAACGTTACAAGGTGATACATCCCTAGAATTCATTTTTGAGTTACTTGGTCTTATTATTTATTTTTCACATTTTTATACCATCCTTCCTCCAAGGAGCTCAGTGTACATAGTTCCTCCCCTCCTTTTGTCCTCACAACAACACTGTGAGGTAGGTGAGGCTGAGAGATAATGACTGGCCCAAGGTCACCCAGGAAGCTTCATGGCTGAGCAGGGATTTGAACCTGGATCTTCCAGGTCTGAGTCCAACTCCCAAACCACTACACCATCCTGGCTCTTATGCATGTAGCCTTGTAGGACAAGAGATGCAAGCGATTCTTCCCCCCCCCCCCCGGAAAGTGATTTCATAATTACATTACTTAAGTCATTGGGCCACTTGATTATACCTACTACTAGCCTTTCCAGGTGTTGGTGCCAAGAGTATTTTCTCCTGCACTCTTGTCCCAATGGACTTTTGACTTTCTTCAGGGTGGCCCAAACCTTGACCTTCGGCCCAACACACTACAAAGGCACGTGTGGCAGCATTTAAGCTGTCTGCAGCCAGAGGGATCTCCTTCGATACTCGTCTCCTTTCCACGGCTTCATTTGTGTGGCTATGTTCTCGACTCACTTGGAGGCTGAACCTCATCCTTCAGGACCTAACCAAAGAGCCCTCAAACCACTCTCTCTTTTAGGGCAGTTTTTCTAGTTTCAGAGCTGGCCACTTTGTCAGCTGAACAAGCCATTCACATCTTTCATCATGAGGCTAGTTTCCATGAGTGAATACATGGTTCCATAGGGAACAGGAGCTGATAACTAATAATAAATATACCGTATTTATATACCGCCTTTCCTGGTCATTAGATTTCTCCTCTGACTTTAATTCAAGGCGGTTTACATGGGCAGGCTTTCCCAAACCCCCATGTTGTTGTTTTAACTATAAATGTTCAATCTTTCATGAACAATTCCAGATGGTATCCTTTCCAGTCTGGCCAACCAGGTGGCTGCCCTAACCCTAGGCAACCTAAGGAGAAAGTATAGCACTGCCTTGATGTCAAGAAGAGCCCTAAACATTTATTTCTACAGGACTGGGACCTTCCTGCAGAATTCCTCTTCCCTGAATTAAAGAAAGGGGTAGGAAGTACCTTCAGCTCTCCTGGCTAGGTGGCTCAGGCTGTGTGGGTGGAGACCTACAAGGCTTCTGGCAGACCAGCTCGCATGGGTGATTATTTCTTCACTTAGTGTAGGAGGTGGCAGTCCCTCTATCTGTCAAGCAAGGCTGGCCATGGAAGATCATGCGACCCATGTTTTCACTTTGGCTGGAGGTGGCCTTTGGTAGAAGGGCACTTCAGCATATACTGGAATCTTGAATCCACACAACATCATTCTACCTCCCTGGGCATCTGGGGCACTCCATGTTTGTGCCTGGACTACCTAACCGTTACAAATAAGGAGAAGAGAGTGGTCTAGGACCTGCCTCAATTTTGTTCTTGGCCCGTTTTTATCATCGTCTTGGAGGCCCCCCTGGAGCCATTTCCTTTCACCAGATTAGGTGGAGTAAGTCTATAGTGTAGAGCAGGGGTTCTCAACTGGTGGTATGTGTACCACCAGTGGTACTTTAGGGTACCTCTGGTGGTACACCGTCAGTTGGAACCCTAACCCCCCCTTCCAAAACACCCCTCCGTCAAAGCTCAGGCAGAGGTACGGAGTTTGGAAAGCGCTGGCAAGAGGCTCAGCTGGCAAGTAGAGGTGAAGCGTGCAAGTTTCGTGCACTGAAAACGACCCTCACGCCCATCTCGAGCCTCTTATCGGCGCTTTCCGAACTCCGCAGCATCAAAACTTCATGCCTGCGCTTTGATATCCAGAAGTAATTGGCAATGATGTCATTGCCAGTCATGTCCGGTGCTACTTCGGAAGATTCAGGCGGTGGCAGCAGCACAACGCCGCCAAGGGGTTGAGAACCCCCCTGCTATAAGAGAGAGACTGTCAAGTACCTCCTCATGGCCCAGCCCCAATATTTCTTCTGAAGAACTTGTCTCCTAGTAGAAACAGCAAACAATACCCTCTTTAGACAGCATAAAAATCAGGACAGAGCTTTGGAACTTTTGAAGCCAAGTACAAGCCCAGATCGTCAAAAGGAAATTGTTGTCCTCAGTAGAAGACACATGCAAACCCAAGGATCCTGTCGTTTTATCCAAACTGCATGAGAAGTGGCACATCCTTCTGGAAGGTGGGTTGATTTTTAAGATCAAGGCAATTTAAACAGCTGTTTTAAATCACCAAGAAAAGAGACCAACTTAAACTATTTAAATCCAATTTCACATTTTGAAATTAATGTATTTCTTTCTGGAACAAGCATGCATACTAATTGCTACAATGATTAACACTCATTGATTTGCAATTAACTACAGCCTTTATACAACCTAGGATCATAATCCATGACTTTTGGTTGTGCAATCCACATGTCTTTTTGCATTACAGAATTTTATTTGCTTAAAGATGAGACACAAATTTCTGCTTGGCTCCCCCACTTTCCATATGCAAGGATACGAAGCAAGGTCACTTAACTTGAAAGCTAAGACTGTAGTCCTATGCACACTTATTTGGAAGCAAGTCTCACTGAACAGTGGCGTTTACAGCCTGATTGTACTTAGAAGTAAGTGTCAAACGTTTCAGAAGCAAGGGCTTGCAGTCACTGAGCAAAATAGCATTTCTTGATGCAATACACATTCATGTTGGTAAAATAGATTGTAACTGGAGAACTGAACACATTGCACAGCTCACATAGTTGGAGGATTGTGGTGAGACATAAGATGGGGTCGCCTGGATCCAAACACCTATTATGATTTGCTAGTCTCCAAGTCCAATAAATACAGTGCTCAACACTGTATTATTTTATAATACAGTTTTAATTGTAATCTTTTAAACTGATTTTTAGATACTGTTTGTATTAATTTTCGTTAATTGTTTTTACTGTTTTAAAATTTAACTATTTTTTGTATTATACTGCATTGTATTTTCTTTTTGTTGTAAGCCGCCTTGGGTCCCTTTGGGGAGAAAGGCGGGGTAAAAATACTGTAAATAAATAAAATAAATAAATAATGCTTAACTGCTCTTGGATAATTCCTCCATGGTTCTTTTTTATTCCGAAAAGCAGCCTTTGACTCAATATATACAGTATATAATTCAATTGTGAGAGATTATGTAGCCTCAACATGTTTGTTTAGACTGAATGCAGATTTTCTTTTGAACTGATTCATTTTAAAAAGAGACTCAATATAATTCAAGTTTTGAAAAAACACACACCAATGAATTTGATTTTTAATATCAGTTTTTTAAAAAATACCGTATTGGTCTGTGTATGACTCACTTTTTTCTCCTAATTTAAGTTTTTAAACTAGGGGTGCGTCTTATAATCAGGCTGTTGCAATTTAATGTCAGTGATTTAATTAATTTTTTTTAATAGCACCAAACTTTAAGGGTGCATCTTATAATCAGGTGCGTCTTATACTCGGGGCAATACGGTATATTTAATCTATTCTGCCTTTTAGAGATTATATCCCCTTTCGCCCATTTTCCTCTGCCTACACATTCCTCCCCTTCCTCTGTTGTCTCTCTCATGCCTCTTAAGAATGTGACTCCTTTGGAAAAGGGAACAGTTTTATTCCATCTATGTGAACCGCTTTGAAAGCCTGTTAAAAGCAGCATTTAGATATTCCAGATAAATACATTGAATGGGGTGAGAAATTCAAGGCACCTGGTTTAAAAACTCTGGTTTGGTATAGAAGGCAGGGTAGATTAGAAGATGACCAGATTAAATGGAAGATGAGCCTTCTGTGCCTTTAATAGCTCGTATTAGGAGGAAGATTTTTACTAGCAAAAGTTCCCTAACCGTAGGACTGCAGTGCCAGGAGAAGCAGCACCTGCCACAAATTCTCCCTTCTACAGTGAAGTTGAAAATGAAGGAGCTT
Source organism: Plestiodon gilberti rubricaudatus (assembly GCA_026170595.1). NCBI lineage: Eukaryota > Metazoa > Chordata > Lepidosauria > Squamata > Scincidae > Plestiodon > Plestiodon gilberti. Next base: position 15,089,775 of record JANXHW010000002.1, on the reverse strand, counting down.
TGCCTTCTGTCAACCGCTGATATGCAACACATTCTGACCATCCTGCACTGCATGGCGTTTTTAGTGCAACATCTTTTCTTTAAGTCTTTTTCCTAGAACTTCACAGAAGCAAACATCTTGGATGGTTTTTAAAAAAAGACAAAAAAAAACCAAACCCCTTTTATTTTGCAACTGCTCGCATTTTAAGCTCTTCTCCCTTTCTCCTCTACCCGTTACATACAAAAAACTAAATGACACAAAGGTGGGTAGATTAAACTCTTTATCAAAGTGTATAAATTATGAATGATGATATGTTAAAAGTTCCCAAGTGCAGAGTTGTCTCCATCAGTGGAATGTCACCAAATAGAGAGAGACAACTTCTGAAACTGAATTCTTGCAGTTATGTTCACAGCACAAAGTCAAACACACAAAAATAGAGGTGGGGCGGGCAATTCATTTGGTCTGAGAAAGGGGAGAGGAAGGGGGTAGGCAAGGAGACAAGAGGTTAACCTGAACACCAGCATCCTCTACAGGTTAGTCAGCACACAGTTAAAGAGAACTAGCTAATATGTGCAAGTTTCATTAGTCTTCAACAATCACAGTGGGCCAACAGAATACCCATGGTTTGTATTCTGGGGCGGATTTCAAAGTGTATTTTGAGTGGAAGCTTGCCACCTCTAAAAATACTGGTACAAGAGTAATGTGCAGGGGCTTGAAATGCTGTTCAGCATAGCACTGCTATGTCCTTGTCTGGCCCTCGCTTTTATTCTCAGTTTCAAAATTATGAGCTTAAGGTGTTTTTTTTCATGGAGAACAGAGACCTTCAAAGTCAGAAACATCTTATTGACCTTTCATGATGTCTGTTATATAGAAGTCTTTAAGAACTAGAACTTAGATTTAATACTTCCTGATCCCAGGGCCCTAAAATGAAACTTGCCCCCTTTAAAAAATAAGAAAAAGCATCCCTTCTGGCATCTGATAATAGGAGCTGAGAGGTGTGGGTAAGAAATCTAAGAGAAATCTAATACACTTATAGTAATTTTCAAATAGTCTTCAACTTATGAATTGTGACCCAGACGTAGTTTGTACCCTGATCTAAATGAGGTTGCACCAACAATAAGAATGAGAAAGACAAAAAAGATGAATCAAATAAAGCAGGGTGGAGCTCCGCGCATGTGAGGCTTTCAGAGGAGCCTTGCTGCGTCAGGCCAAAGGACTAGTCCAGCAGCCTGCCTTCTACCCAGCCTTTTCTTTTTGGAAGCATACCAGCAGGGCATGAAGGCAGCAGCTACTGCACCTCCTGTGGGGAATACTGGCAAAGTCAGGAAATACTGACAAATATTCTGGGGTCATGGTACCATGTTTCCCTGAAAATAAGACAGTGTATTATATTAATTTTGGCTCCAAAAATGAAGTAGGTCTTATTTTCAGGGAGGACTTATTTTCCCAACCTGTGGCACGTACCCCTGGCACCTCCCACCACTTACTTTGACAGATTAAAGCTTCATTCTTTCCCAAGGGTGCAAGGCTTTGCAAGGCCTGCACAGCTTGTACTTGAGTCCTCCCACCATAGAGACGACATGAGGCCTGCAAGGAGGCTGCAACCTTGCAGAGTCTCTCTAGCACGTTGTCTCTATGGTGGGGGACTCAAGTGCAGGCCTTTCAGAGCCTTGCACCCTCGGGAAAGAACGAAGCTTAAATCAGTCAAAGTAAGTGCTGGGGGGGGGTCGCGGGGGGGGGTCGCATCCGTCTGGCTGATGATCCTACCTAGGTCTTATTTTCTGGGGAGGTCTTAAATTTATGAGTGCCAGCAAAAATCACGGGGGAAAAAAATGACGGTAGGTCTTACTTTCAGGAGAGGTCTTATTTTCAGGGAAACGGTAGGTTTTATATTTGCATCAGACAGCAAGTTAAAGTGACTTCAGTCTCACCTGTGAAAATACCCTTAAGTCAGATGAAGGCTTGGTTGCGGAGTTTGCATTACCTGGGCAAAGGTGTGCCAAGTTAGCTGAAGTGAATCACCTTTGCGACTGATCGCATAAATTCTGCTACAGTTTCCCTTCAAGTGAATCACAGATATCACGGCTGCTCTTTTCCCTTCAATCTATTACATAACAGTTACAAGTCAAGCATTATTGTTTAATCATGCAACATGTTACAAGTTACAAAAGTGGCGAGATAACTGCATTTATTAAATAAATCTTGGGTTGGGGGAGGGGACCCAATCCCACAAAATACAATTAGTGTCTGCAGGTTCAGCTCTATAGGTTTGTTTACTTTGTCAATTGCCAAATTCACAACGGAAAGATATTGCACCAAAAAGACATGTGCAGGGAGAAGGTGTATCATCATCACAGTAATGCTTATGAATTTTAAAAAAGAGAGATGAGCTCCATGTGGTACATAAAGTGCTTCTAGAACTGGTGCAGCTAGAATGAAAGGAAGAGAACCCCTTATTGGAGAGACCATTAGCAAATGCATACAACAGGAGGCCACAGGGATTTTTGTTTCCCTAGCCTCCAGATCAAGCAGTGCCAGGATTCATTCAAAATGCCTTCATTGCAAAGAGTAAAGAATTAGTAAAACAGTCACTGTACAAAGGTAAGCAACAGGATTAAGCATTTTTCCTGCTATGACAATAATGCCAACCCCATCACCAAAAAAGCTATAATACATATAAATATTACCAAGGAATAGTGAGGCATTTTCTTTATTGACTAGAGATTTGGCATGCCACGTTATGAGCCTCTTGTAAATTACTCTGTTGATTTGTAGAAAATACTTTACACCCAGTCGCTAGTTCCGTTCTCTCGCTGTAGTCCATGAGAGCTCAATGCACATGATTCAAAGATATTAGGTCTTTTCTGATAATATGCCCGATATGCAGAAAACATTGCTCTTGGGTTTCTAAAAGTTCTGGAAAATGAGGTTAAGCAACCAAAGTTCTTTTGAAAAGAAAATGCCACTGGCATCAGGCCTAGATTGAAATTACAAGGGGAGGGGGACGGGACTCATTATTTTCAGTATATGGTGTTTGGTTTAATTGTAATGAGATAAAATCTGAAAATGTCTCAATCATTTTTGAAAAGTAAACATGAACTGTAATACTATACCTGTAAAATGATTAATTCCATTCATTGTCATTAGAAAGTATGTAAAACATTTATTAAGGGCTTTTGCCTACAGAGGCACAACATAAATAGAACAAGTCCTGCTGAAATGTAATCAGAGTACACGTCAACCAGTTGGTAATTTGCTGTGGAAGTTTCAGAAATACTGTCCACAGGTGAAGAAAGTTATTTCCAATTGCTGGATTTAAAGATCTGCACTGTACAAGTTTGCTCCATGAACCAACTTCGCTGTGCAACTTGTTCTGCCCACTGTCTCTTGCAAATGTCTGTCAGGCAAATCGAAAAGAGCAAATACAGAAATGGCTCCGTGAACAGAATTGTTTGTTTGTTTTAAAAAATAATAATAATAAAGAATGGGTGCCCTCTTAATCCACGCCTTCAAATCCTTGAGCATTTTCGACTGCCATAAGCAGCTTCTCTCGTAATTCTTCAAAAGATTCATAAGGAGGTAAGTCAAGGCGATTAAAGCTGAAATTGAAGAAGGGAGAATGGGCAATTAATACAACTCGGCAATTTTAAATCTAAATGCAATTCAGATTGTGATATGAGATGAGATGAAGCAACTTGTGGCAATGTTGGGCATTTTCATGGTTATTTTAAAGGGATGCCTCTATATCTCTCTCCTTCTGAACTCCATCAGATACTTTCCACGAGTCTGTGCAATTCACTGTTAAACCCTGTTCCATTGATAGCAGTGTATGGCCCTCTTTCCCATATATCCCCCCCCCCCAAAGAACTTTCTCTCACTGTGCTAGTTCAGGGGTAAGCAACATGAGCTTGCAAAGGTGCCACCCAGCATACTCCTCTTCCCAGAATGCTCTGCCTTCAGGTGAATTGCCACATGGTGGCAATACAGGAAAAGCTTTGATGGGCTGGTTGCAGACTATGAGTCTTGCATTGCCTACCACTCTACTGTTTAGAAAGGGAAAGGGATTTGTTGTTGGTATAGTCCAGTGGATAATTTTTCTGAAGAAATATTCCTGGTAGGCAGTAGAAAGATAATTCTGTCTGGTTGGACTCCCGTATCCGTGTATTTCAGTATCCACGGGGGTTCCGGGAACAGAACGCATGCAGATACAGAGGGCCAACTGTATAAGTTGCTAAATTCTCTCGTTCCCTTGAGAGACTCACCCCACTTCTGCCACTAACTAAAATGAGACCTTATTTTAAAGCACTGGCAGAATCCTTTACATCTCCTATACCTCTCTGTAGAAAAAAAAAAGTATTCTTGCTTTGGAAAGTATTTTGAAAAGCATGATATAAAGAGAGCCCCATGTAGCTGCAGGACTCACTGGTGATGAGAACCTCCCTGCATTAAATCTAAAATGGTTTCATCACAATACCAAAAAAGAGGTTTTTGTCCATCCTATTTCAGATGTTTTAATCTATTTGTAGAAGATAGAAGAAGCTTTGAGATACAACCAGCTTATCCCAAAGAGTTAATGGGAGCTTTGGCCCCGCCTCCTGAAAGAGAAAAAAAATCTGTACATGCACAAGTGAGCCAGTGATATCCACAACTACTAGGATGGAATATTTAATTAATATATTTAAAATATTTATATCCCACCTTTCCCATCCAAAAGGGAGAACTATGAAAAGGTAGCAACATGAAAATAAGCAACAGGGGTTCATAAAGCCAACTGGGCAGAACTGAACACCCTGATCCTCACACAGGATACAACTAGGATGTACTGTATGTACATTTTGAAAGCATGATCAACCATCTGCAACTGCCAGCTTTATGTATCACCTAAGAAGTAGAGACGATTCACTAGAATTTTTAAAGCCTTTTCTAGCTGGGGAGGTCTGGCATCACAGACATGGTTTTCTCAAATGGAAAGAATACAACAGCAACTGCAGACATCATTTTTACCCTGAAGAGACCATCATTATCCATTTGCATGGGATCAGTTGGTCCTGTCATTGTGAGCCATTGTAGTTCTAGAAATGCACTCTACACGTCCTCTTACTGTATCACTTGTATATTCCCCCTTTCATAATGCATCCTTGCAAGCTCTGGTTCAGGTTCTACAGCGCTCAGGCCCTAGTCCTATTGTGTTCTGGCAGGGCAAGGGCCTTTACGGTGGTGCAAAAGCCAAGCTGCTGTCGTGGGCTGCTGGGCCACTGCTACAAATGGCGACAGGGGCAGGCGCCGCTCTGGGATTTTTATTTATTTATTTTGGTATTTATATAATGCCTTTTCTTTACAGACTCAAGGCGGTTTACATAGGCAGGCAATTCTAAACTCCATTTTTTTTCAAATGGGGTTTTTACAAGTATTGCTCGTCTAGTCTATGAGAACATAGAACCCTCAATTCCCAGATGCTTCCTTTCAAAGTGCAGCTACGACCTGGCTGTGTTTCTGTCTTCCAAGCTTTTCGCAGCAGCCGCAGGTCTCCCTTACATTCCACACACTCACAGTGCCTTTCAAAGCGGCAGCAGTCTCCCTTCCAAGCAACAACCAGGGCTGAACCTGCTTAGCTTTCTTCAAGCAGGGCAACAGCTCAACCTCCAAACCAAACCTCCTGCCCAGGATGCTCTACAGGCACTAGTAAGTTAGTGGTAGAGGCAGGGAGGGGGAGTAATGGTGCATGTTAGGGGAGCAACAGGGTGTGTGTGAGAAGGGAGGGAGGGGGTGGATACGGTGGCATTCGTGCATGCCAGATTTTATTGCCCATTTTTTTTCCTGCCCGACCCCCTGGCTGTCCTCAGACTTACACCAGCAATATAGCTGGTGTATGTCTGAGAAGACCCATAGGTGATTGGGCAGCCTACTGGGTGGGTAAGTAATTACTTTTCTCCTGCAGGCTGTCTGACCCCCCCCCCCCCCCGCCTCAGTTGGCGCAGCTGCATGCTATAACGTGACGGGGGATAGGATTGAGCAGCAAGTACCATGAACCTTTTTCAGCCTTTGCTTTTCACATTCATGAATGTATGATTTGGTGATCAGCCCAACAATGCATGAAAAGCCATCACAATCAGGTGAAACCAGTTTCCATAGAATCATGTCAAATGCCATCTCTAGGCGGATTTTTTTCCTGGCAGCAGAGGAACCCATAAATATGGATACTTGGTATTGATTGCTTACCATGTGTGAGCTCTGGGTAACTTCTCAGGGCTTCCCCATTGCTCTATTGTAAACAGCTGAGGACCATTTGAACCTGGATCAAGAACAGAAGCGTGTGAATGGAACAGACATGGTTCTGCATTCATTATGAAGACTGAAGCCCATTATGCGTTAGATATGTGGTTCTTTAACTTCAAGGCAAGTGTCGCAGGTAGAGGTGAGCCACTGCTGGGTGTGGTTTCTTCTTTTCCCTGACCAAAACGCAGGCGTGCACCCTGACTGATGAAGGTGGCACAATTTCTGCCTGCATTCACCTTTGTGGGGGCTGATGAGGGTTGCTGTATTGACCCAAGGAGAGGGTGTTTTTTTTTAATTATTATTTTGATGAGATTTAATTATCTTTGTGTCCCTTCTCTAAGGATTTTAAAAACATCATGAGTCACAGCTGTGGCAGAGGAGCTTTAGCTCAGAGGTGCAAGCACATGGCTGTGCATGCGAAAGGTCCTAGGTTTGGTTTTTGGCATCTATAGATAAAAATGGATCTCAATTCAATAAAATCCTTTTTTTGGCATAGGTAGCAGGCAAAGAAAGACGCCTGCCTGAGATCTTAGAGAGCCGCTGCCTGTTGGGGTAGGTGGTACCCCCTTTGATGGACCAATGGTCTGATTCAGTATAAAGGCAGTTTCGTATCAGTTTCGTAGATCTCATTCCCTTTTGCCCCAAATCATCTATGTGCTTCCCAGCCTTCGTACTAGGATGAGCACTGTTAATGAATGGTGGAACTATATATCACCCCAACAAATGTGTTGCCAAATTTGCATGTTGTGGGGCCATGTGAATGAAGGGATGGGGCATTTTACAACGGAGACCTGGCTGGCAGGAGAGATATGAGTGCTTAACCTCTACCTGTCCCACAGGAATGCCCCTGCAGGCCATTCCCTCCCCTCACTCACTTCAGTCCCCCTATTTCTAGTCTCAGGAAGCCAGGGTAGGATATTTTGCCAGTTGGCAGGGGAAGGGTTAAGCATCTCCTCCCACACACTGATTCTCCCCTGCAGATATCATCCCAACCACAAGGATGAGGCAAACATGGGTTGGGAACCGGTGCTTGCCTCATTATGTACAGTTTCGCTCCCGAGTCTTGAGGAGGCTCAGTTGTCTTAAGGCGATTCCCAGCTATTTGAAATCCCTTGGTCTAGAAAGATCCTAACACTCATGCAAAGTAAAAACTAGCCATCTGGTCCTTGGCTTTGTGAGTCAGTCTTTGCATAGGGGCCGCACTTAGGTAAAACACAAAACTACTGTCTGTGGGTGTTTGTTTGTTTGTTTGTTTGTTAAGCGCATACTTGCAGCATATCCTGTCCAAAGCTCTCAGAACCCACTGAAAGCACATGAATTAGTTTACCGTATAGTTCAGCAAATCCATTCATAGGCACTCGTGACGTCCCAGTTACAAACTGCAATAGTCGGATACGTTTCTCAGCATCCATCAGAAGAACAGCCTATATATATATATCAAAAAGGAAATTAGTTATGGAAAGCTTCTGGAGACGTTCTAGATACTTCTTCCTTACATCACAGGCACAGTCAATAACAAGTTTAAATCAAGCGTTACCATTGATATCATCTGAGAAACAAATAGATGCTTTTTCACAAAGTTTCCCATAAGCAAAGATTAATGTTTGGGTGAATAGGACAGGACAGAACCTGAAAGAAGGCAGCGAGGCAAAAAGCCCAGAGCCAATACTGAGAACGACAATCGTACCTTCCAGAACCACTGAATGACAGGATGGTTTGGACAATACCCATTCTTGTAGATAGCATGTTGCCTCCAGTCGTTGACATCCACATCACCAAGGCCACACATGAGCAACTGTGAATGAATGAAAATATTGCCTGATGAGCAAACGACACTTGGAGAGTGTGGTGCTTTCTCCTCTTCTATCACCCTTCCCCCTTATATTAAACAGACAATAAGAGAAGGTTTCTTTCTGTTCAGGTTCCTGCAAAATTTGTGCCAATAGACCCATACTCTCCATGGGGATGGGGGCTGTTGCTCGTGTGTGTGTGTGTGTGTGTGTGTGTGTGTGTGTGTGTGTGTGTGTGTGTGTGTGTGTGTGTGTGTGTGTGTGTGTGTGTGTGTGAGAGAGAGAGAGAGAGAGAGAGAGAGAGAGAGAGAGAGAGAGAGAGAGAACATGCTTTGCTTGCAGGAGCTTCAATCCCATTCATCTTAAGGTCCGGCCAGTGGAGAACTCTTGAGAGCTGCTACGTCAGTCAGAGGCGTCGCTCCGGTAGGGGCGGGGCTGTAAGTTTTGCTCGGTCGGAGTCCCGTTTACCAAACGAGCAGGAGGCGGCCCCGCCCCCTCACTGTCAGAACCATTCCCCTGCGGAGAAAGCAGCAGGCAAGAGACCCTGCCTGCTGCTTTCTCCGCAGGGGAATGGCTCTGACAGTGAGGGGGCGGGGCCGCCTCCTGCTCGTTCGGTAAACGGGACTCCGACCGAGCAAAACTTACAGCCCCGCCCCTACCGGAGCGACGCCTCTGACGTCAGTGTAGCCAATACTGAGCTCGCTGGACCAAGGGTCTGAGGCTCAGCAGAGACAGCTTCTTAAGTTCACATATTTATACACAGTGCATAATTCACTGCGATACGCTGTGGAGATAGCAGGCAATTTAGATGCCACATGGACTCCCAGAGCCAATTTGGTGCCATGTAAGAATCAGAAAACAGTGTAGAGCCAGGATCAAATATGACTAGGGTTGCAATCCTATACACAGTTACCTGGAGGTAAGTCCCCACTGAACTCACGGATACTTCTGAGTATAGGCTTGCGCTGTAAGTCAATCTTACTGTAGCATTGTTCTTTACTGACTTGAGGGTAGTTTCATTGAATACTCACTCTTATTTATTTACTTTCTACACTTGTATACTACTCTTATGCCAAAACCCTCAAGGCAGTCTACAGTTTAAAATAATGGGCTAGTAATTCTAAGAGACAAGATACAAAAGGGAAGGAATGGAAAGAGGGAAAGAAGCAATCTGAGGAACCAAAACCTTCATACAGTTACATAATGAAGTTGCATCATGTGACCAGATTGAATGCAGGAAAGAGAGAGACCTGCAATGTCCCAGCTAGGCGGAGAGAGGAGGGCTCCTTGCCTCACCTCTCCTTCTGAGGCAGCCACTTCTGAAAGGAAAGGAACCAAAATGCCAGTGGATCCAACCAAGCCTACGGAAGGGTATAACCGCTCTCTCTCTCTCTGGCTGGAATTGTGATTTAGCTGATGTACATAGTAACATTTTCTTCCTTTATTCATATTCTTTACTCATCCTTGGGAACACACGCATGCGCGCGTACACACACACACACACACACACACACACACACACCCCCTTTGAAGGGGGAAAGGCAAGATAGAAGTGGATCAAATAAGCAAGTTCCACGTATATTGGCAGCACTGCTATTAATCACTATCCAAGTGTCTCGGGAGTGAAAAAAGAAGACAAACGTGCTGCAATAATACTTGGCTGGGCTACAGCCTAATGGAATTGCTGGGTAGCTGACAGACGGAATATGCTGAGGCACTGTGCAGAATTTGAGTCAATATAATTTTCTTTCCCACTGAACGAAAACAAAACAAATGCCAGTTCCTCCACCTTTCCAATTGCTGTGTCAGTTTTCCAGAAGAAAATGCTGCTAATAAAGAGTAAAGGAAGGCAAGAACAGAGTGATCCGAAAGCAACTAACCTCCAGCTCGTTTTCATCAAAAATTTTAATTAAGTCAGTAGGCAGGAGTTCTGTGAAGCCCTGAAAGGGGAGGAAGAAAAAAAAAGAAAGTACATACAAGTTCCAAATGGAATTCAAAATAATAACAATAATAATAACAATAACAATAATAATAATAATAATAATTTATTCCAGTATTTATATACTGCCTTTCTTGTCATTGGATTTCTCCTTTGACTTTAATTCAAGGCGGTTTACAATAGGCATTCAATTTTAAACCAAATGGTTTTTACAATATAATAAATGTCCTAATCTTTCGTAGGACGCTTCTTTCCAGGTGTTTCCTTTCACGGTCTGGCCTCTCTCTGGCATTCTCCTCACATGCGTTGACTGACAGGCAACTCCCCCTCACAGAGTGCCAGCTGCAGCTTCCTCTCCCTCTCTCTCACAGAGGGGTTTTTGCAGCTTTGTCAGCGGCGACGGAGTCTCAAACTGCTGTCCTTGGCCTTGATCTTCAGGCATGTAAGGCTGCAGCTCTCCCAACTGAGCCAGACCTTATTTAATATCCAGTAAATAAGGCACAGTCTCTTGATATAATGTTGCAGATACTAAGTTTTTGCTAAAGTTACAAAGCCCTCCAGGAGAGTAATATGTTATCAAGACAAAAGCTACAGTGAATAGCATCTACACCTGATAGCTCTGATTTTCTTTAGATTTCTTCTAAAATCTTAGGCACATATTTTTTAGTGCTAAGTAAACACATGGCAAAGAAGTAAAAGAAAAATATGCCTGGTTCAAACAAAGCTGGGGCCCATGAGAGCACCTCAGTGTGTGTGTCATGGGGGGACGGGACACACCGCTGAGCTCATGATAAGAGGTGCAGCTGGTGACAACTTCCACCTCCACTTGGGGCCTCTTCACACCACTGCCGCAAGGTGCACAATCACAGCTGCCTGACAAAAAAGGTCTGCTGTAATCATGCAAATCATGGCAGCTGGGTGAACGGTCCAGTGGTGGCGCCAAGCCGTGAACAGTCTACTGAGGGACTGGGTGCTGGTGTCTGTTTCACCTGGCCTACAACTACATTCGCTAAGCAACGTTTCATGAAAATGAAGTGCAGAGTTGTAAGAACGTTATAAAACCCACAAGCCAGAAACAACAAACATGGAATGACACCAGAGTCCTTTCTTAGGCATCCTTTCAGATTTGAGTTGTTGCAACACCTTACAGTTTATGGTGTAGGAAGACATAATGCACCCATCCAAGTTCAGAGACAAAATGCCTCCCCTTCAGTCTCCATGCGGGGATTAAATGTTCACATACTGACTTTAGTGTGGGGTTATTTTTCAGTGCTTAAGTTGTTTATATTCTAATGTGTGGAGTATGGGAAATAAACAGGACGAGTTCTAGTACAAGAAGGTAAGTTCAACTTGATAGGTATATAACTGAAACCTGGTGGGATGACTCTTATGATTGGAATGGAAGGCTATCGCTTGTCCAAAAAGAACAGCTGCGATAGAAGGTGGGGTAGCACTGAATGTCAGGAATGTGGACACCTGCATAGAAATCCAACAGAATGGACCTGGTGGCCCTGTGAGGAGCATCTGGGTAAAAGTAAAAGACTCCAACCCTGTGGTTGGAGTCTGCTACAACCCACCAGGGTCAAAGGGTGGGTGATGCTTTCCTGAAGCAACTTAAAGATGTTACAAGGAAACACGTGACGTGTCAGTAGTAATGCGGGACTTCAATTATCCCGATATCTGTTGGGAGGGTAACTCAGGTCTAACAAATTCCTGATGTGCCTGGATACCTTCATCTTCCAAAGTGGAAGAAGGAATTAGAAGCGAGGCCATCCTTCACTCGATCCTAACCAATAGGGAAGGATTGGTCAATGTGGTTAAAATAGTAGGAACCAGTGTCCTGCTGGAGGTCTTCCAGGGGAGGCTTGAGGAGCACTTTTTGGAGATGCTCTGCAGAGGATTTTCCTGCTAATAGCAGGGAGTTGGACCAGAGGGCCTTGAAGACCCCTTCCAACTCTATGATTCTATGAGATCAAAATGTGAGTTAGCATGAGCCGGGCATGGCTAAGCCCTATTGACGTCAGTGGGACTTGGCATTATTCTGTGTTCTAAGGCTGCACTGGGTTTGGGATTCACAAATGCAGACTGATGCATTATGGATTTTGTGCAGTCTCATTATGTAGCATCATATTTAATCCATTGTACTCATAGCTGTCATTTTGTTAAAGGCTAATTCTTGCATATGAAGAAGAGTAGCCTATTAACTTCATGCAACAATGCATTTGTTAACCTTTAAGGTGCCATTGCTTAAGATGTTGTTGCTTCTGCTGCAAGAAATAACCCAGTTGTGGAATATGTCTGGGTTGCTAGACCCTTTCATAGTCATGAGATTGGGGGATAAGCCAAAGTGGAACTCATGCCAGATAATCATGTACAGCATTTCCTCTTTCTCCAGGAATAGGTTGTCCCACAGTGGGCTCTTTGTTGGCTTTTCAACGAAGAGGACTAAAGCCTAGTCTACATAAGAAGGAGAATGGGCTGACAGAATAGACTATCACTATACCACCACAGACCACAGCCGTGCCCCTGTGAGGGATTGGCATAGCACTCAACGAAGCCATCTTCCCCATTCATGTGCAAGTTGCATTGTGTCAGCTATTATTCAAACTAGGAAGCTGGTCTACATCTCCTTTCTAGCTATCTAACCATTCCAACTTGCAGAACATAAGGGAGGGAACAGACTCGGCTGAGCTACTGTGCCCATGCATAGACAGAGAGCGGGTGGGGTGCAGCTGATTGGAGTGTGCCCTAGCTTTATGTTGTTGGTATTGTTTTCAACTAAAGTGTTCAACTAAAAAGCAAGAACTTGGCTCACCCCAATAAACACGGATCACGCAGGAGAAGATGCAGGGCTAATGAAGTAGCTTACCTCTAGAAATGCGTTCATTTGCTTTTGAACTCTGTTGACAAACCTCCACTGGATGACTAAGCTACAGTACACGAGACAAAACAACAACAAACTTTCATCAGAAGAAGCAAAATAGACTGTTTAAATATCTTAACCACCCAAATGTTTTCCCACTTTCCAATTTACAGCTTCAGTAATCTGTCATCAAATTGGAGTAAAAACATGGAACCAATGAGGGAAACAGCCATCCCTTGCATTTCAAGTGCTGTTAGGATGTCTGCTGAGCACATGAATATGTGGCTGCTCTTCATTAATTCCTCAGATTTCCTCTGGGATACGATGAGATGGTGAAGGAAAATTACTGATGAGCATAAAACAGGAATTCAAAAGGGAACTCTGTTTCATTTTGCAGTCTGACATTTAAATAGCTTTGCACATATGCTTTCAAGTGCTTCAGAGATGACCTTTCCATATTAAGAAGTACGCAGCGCAGAAACAACATGAAATTAATCTTGTGGCTCCTATGGAAATGATAGTATGTTTACTATACTTGACTGTTACAAAATTAATCTCTAGATTTAAAAATGGGCTAGAATGGAGTGCCTTGAATATGCCTGTTTCAGAATTAGGGCTACAGTAAAAGGTAAAGGTGACCCCTGACAATTAAGTCCAGTCGTGTCCGACTCTAGGGTGTGGTGCTCATCCCCATTTCAAAGCCGAAGAGCCAGCGTTGTTCGAAGACGCCTCCGTGGTCAGTGCCGTACCCAGCCGATTTTGCGTGTGGGGCCCGGTCCTCGGCCCCGCCCCTAAAACTAATTAGCATAAATTATGCTAATTTTTTCGGGCGATTTAAAACTACATTTTAACCCTACAAAAGGGGTATTTTTAAAGTGTGTATGCTTTGCGGCACTTAACTTTTGTATAGGAGCCTCCAGCGATTTTTAAGGGGTATTTTTAAAGTATGTCTGCTTTGCGGCACTTAACTGTGTTATAGGAGCCTCCAGCGAAGCGATCGGCTCTCTCCAGCGACGTTCTCTTCCAGGGGCGCAGATCGGCGATCTGAGATCGCTCCTCTGCAGCCCCTGACCAGAACTGCTCATCGTAAGCTCTTCCTTTGAGTTCGCGCATGCGTGAATGGCTGTTTGCTATGCGCATGCGCGAACTCAAAGGAAGAGCTTACGATGAGCAGTTCTGGTCAGGGGCTGCAGAGGAGCGATCTCAGATCGCCGATCTGCGCCCCTGGAAGAGAACGTCGCTGGAGAGAGCCGATCGCTTCGCTGGAGGCTCCTATAACACAGTTAAGTGCCGCAAAGCAGACATACTTTAAAAAAAAACCTTAAAAATCGACGAAAAAAGCGGGATTTTTCCCGCTCTCCTCCGGAGCCTCCCGCCCCCCCGCACCACCTCCCGCCCTTGCACCCTGGGGCCCACCGCCCCAGGGCACCACGTCAGAGGACGCCACTGTCCGTGGTCATGTGGCTGGCATGACTCTCCTTGTCGCAGCGCGTAGCATGCGGCTGGAACATGGAGTGCTGCTTACCTTCCCGCAAGCGGTACCTATTTATCTACTCGCATTGACATGCTTTGGAACTGCTAGGTTGGCAGGAGCTGGCCAAGCAATGAGAGCTCACCCCGTCGCGGATTCGAACTGCCGACCTTTTGATCGACAGCTCATGGTTCAGCGGTTTAACCCACTGCGCCACCCGCTGGCCCCAATTAGGGCTAAACTACATGTTAAAGTACATGTTAAATGTAGTTCTATGTAACTTTTCTCCAATGTTGTTTTTAATGAAAAGCTGCCTTTGCAGGCTGCAATCAGGAGTGGAGGAAAAACAGGAGGAGAGAGGGTGCCTGTTAACATCCTCTGCCACTGCTTTACCTGCGAGTTATTTCTCCCTCCTACTGTACGAAGGGACCCCTCTTCAATGTGCAATTCCTTCTCCTAGCCAACAGGATGCAGACTCAACACCAAGTTCCTAGTAGCTGGCTGGCAGAATCCACCATCTTTCAGGGCTCACCTCTGCTTCATTTTAAGGTTGACACAACGTATAAATGTTCACCCTTCAAATTTTTTTTTTTGGGGGGGGGAGCGCAGAACTATTGCAACAGACCATTAACTTCTCCCTGACAGGGAACCCCAAGCATCATGCAGCCACTTGGAAGCACACAGACAAGTGTGTGTGCGTCTTCTGTTTTCTGCTGGGCCTGGTCAAGCAGTGAGAAATGTTGGGAAGAGAGGCTAATGAGAGAACTGCAGATTGTGCCGCCGGGCCACTTACACCAACTTTGGTTTTGCATCTCATCAGTGCACCTGCCTGCCTGAGTAGAGCTGAACCCCAGTCAGGTGGAGATTGGCAAACTGGCTCATTGAGAAGAACTAATCCATAGTTGGTCTAAATGTAAATCATTAAGTATTTTATGGCACATGGCAGACCAAGGGTCAACTTGCTGCTCAACCTTAAAATGCTGGGTAGAGCACCAACAGCTTTGCTGACACAAGATGACGAAACATGATGGTTGCTACCACTCCTGCACAGACTCTCTCCTCAGGTAACATTGCTCCTCAGGTAACACTGAAATCATGATCTCTCAATGTAATTTATCTCAATCTTGAGAGGATAACATTCGTTAATTGGCAGTCCACTGCATTTTTCCTTCATCACACCTGGCCCTAATACGAACGGCAACCAGCAGCTTTTCTCTCAGTGTGCTAGAAAAGATACATAGCAGTAATTCTTACTAAGTTTCTGCTGCTGTTAGCTTTGAAGATAATGAACAAGGGAGAAAGAGACAAGAAGAGCAATGCCTCTGAAGTAAGCGCACGTGAAATAGAAAACATACTGAGCAATTTTACAACAGTGGGAAATATATATTCACAGGGGACCAAGAAGAATAAGAAAGGAGTAGGCGTACTAGTTTATTGATACAGCCTATGGCTAAGACAAACTTTAAAATTAGAATTAAATCCATTGGCTCGAATGGAGATCATGTCAGATATCAAAAGCAGACAATCTAAACAATGGAAGTGTACCTAAACAAAGTGCAGGGAATTCTGGATGAATGCAACAAACTACCTTATTAAGCGATGATGTATGAATTCCAGTAAGGGGTGAACTGTTCATATTTAAAGAATCTGGCATTACACATAGCCTCCATGCCATGGTGCTTGCAATTCCATAACCTTTTGCAATAAAAAACATTTACTTATACTTAAGAAATTGTTCTGCTCTTTGTCCCATCAATTTCCTTTTAAAACAAACCCTAATTATAGTGCTGGGATGTCAAAGTTTACAATTGCTATCAAAAGGATTTTGATCTAAATGGCTTTTAGTACAATTATCTTGTAGTTCACTTTGAGCAACTTAACCACCAAGACCGTGAAAACTTTAAATAGAAATATATACACATACTCAATATATTCCCTTTTGTTTTCATTTGTGACCATGATTTCAGATCCATTCGGCTTCAAGTCAACTTGATATGTCTGTGAATAAGAAAAGAAATAAAAACATTACCTATTGCACAGAACTACTTGGAAAAGGATTCTCTCTCTCTCTCTCTCTCTCTCTCTCTCTCTCTCTCTCTTTCCTCCCCCCTTCTGCAATTTGAAAGATTATTGCATAATAACTGTTTCAAAAATGGAGAGTGGTACATGCAGCAGCAGAATGTTTCATGCTTAAGAAGGACCTGAAGAAGGGCAAACGTAGAGAACGCAATTGATAAATCAGAATTAGGCACCATGTTTCATTAGCAAATTAGATTGGTGTGTTATCTGCTCAGTTATAAAGGAATTAAGAGTGTTCAGTGGGGACAGCAACGGCAGCTTCTGGAATACCTCTCATGTGCTATCTGGCATCTCTTCAGATGTGGTGCAGCTGCTCAGCTATAGTCCCACGACAGAGAGACATCAACAGTACCAATTCAATTGGCTTGAGCAGGAGGACTTGTGCATGCCAAAAACGAATAAATCCCAATGTGGACTAATGCTTACAGCAAGTGACAGTCCTCCTGGTGACAAAGGCCACTGGGCCACAGGCTGCCATACAAATTAACATCAACAAAAAGAGAGGAAGAAAAGTGGGTCCTTTCTGTTGATAGAGGGGGAGACACAGGGTCACCGTATAGATTAAAGTCTTGGGTATACACCTAAATAGAGGGGGAGACACAGGGTCACTGTATAGATTAAAGTCTTGGGTATACACCTAAATGTAAATACGAAAAAAATGTTTTGCAAACAAATCCATCACATGGGTGCAATAATTGGGGTTGGGTCAATGGCTGTCTGGGGAGTGTACACTCTGTGGCAAAGCTGGGATAGCTTCTGTGTAATGTGCAAAATGAGTTTTAAAGTTAAGTTTCCAACACAAAACATATTTTTCGTATTTAATGGTCTGGAATGATTCTCATGGAGAAACAGACGTGGAAAACTTTACATTAACATTTAAATATCCATAGGGATTTTATAGGGAAGAGCCATTAACAAAATGGCTTTTGCTCTCACACACCTTTCCTGCTAAATCAATATTGATTTTTTCAGGTAGATGTGTATTGCTTCCGTGTAATAATAATCCTAACGTACTCCCATTAGGAAAAAGCAACAAGCTCCATCATCAGAAAAGCTCTTAGTGTGCATAAAGTAGCCAGTCACCATTTGGCTGGAATATAAACTGAAGCATTTAAACAGCTAGAAGGAGATAAACAATGGTGGGCCTATGGTAGATGTATAGGTGGAGAAAAAGCTGTGGCTCTCTTAGCTCATCATGGAAGCAAAGCACCATTATTTTTTTCTAAACATTTTGGAATTTTGTAAAACAGCACCCTTGACTCTAGGTAAGCGATTTTCAACTTATACAACACTGACAAGGCACTAAAATGGTCAAGGCACACCATCAGTTTTTTAAGGGTATATGTCACCATTTCACTATGAGGAGGCCTATGGAGGGGGTTTCTGGCTTGGCACGATGTAGAGACCTATGGAGGGGGTTGCCGACCCGGTGCGATGCTTTAAATTGGTATGCAAGATCTTTAAAGGGTGCGTGGGGTTTCGGGGGGGGGGGAGACCGCCATCGTATATCTGGGCGGCCGTTGATCGGAGCAACAGTAAGCGGGGGATACCTGTATTGCTAACACATTCATTATATTACCACAAAAATTACAAGATTACTTCAGTTGTTTTAGAAACATGAAAAGAAAAATGATGAAAAGGTTTACAGAAAAGTATAGTGGGAGCAGCAAACTGAAGAAAGCTCAACTGAATGTGCACAAGACAGCAATTATCAGCTGGACGACTCGCACACATAAAAAGCCACAAAATTGTATCTTGAAGTCACAGAGCAAGCACAAACAGAACACATTTCATGAATACATTCCTCATGCAGAAAGGGAAACAAAACATGTCAGATTCCAAATGTTTGTGTCTGTCTAGAGACATCAGAGGAATGTGGAGCCAAAGAAAAAGAACAAAAGATCCAGCAAAGTTAGTACGTAACAGGGAAAGGAAGATGGTCTGGCATCTGACAACCCTACGGTCTATGTCAGAACTCAAGCTCAGAGCACCAACAGCTTTGCTGACACAAGATGACAAAACATGATGGTTGCCACCACTCCTGCACAGACTCTCTCCTCTCTAGATGTTGTTCTTACACTATTGTAATTTCTTGCCGGCTGTATTTCTAATGAAGTCAATGGAACAACCCTGCAGTTAAAAAGCATCCTCAGACATGGGTCTAAGCAAGACTGAACAATCCCAATCCTATTGAGATTGGTTAGCAATTTGAACCCTTTGATAATAATCTCTTGAAGGCATCAGAATCTCCATTATGTAGAGAACGTAGCTGCAAAACAAGCTAGCAGCAATGCGATGCCATTTGAGTGATGTATATCTTCTACAAAAGCCTTTATGTACAAGTTTGGAGAATGCTTTACCACCCTGTAACATGAAGATTAAAGCTAACCAATCTTTCCCTCACTTGCAACAACCCTGTTATTTTCTCACAAAGGACTGTATACGGACTGTTGGCAGGGGAAAATGTCACTTTTCAAAACCCATCAACAAGTTTAACCAGCTGGGGCTGCAGCAGCTGATCAAAAGGAATTAAATATCTTATGGCTACAAGGCCTTTTGAAGTTTGTCTCAAACTGTTCCTGGTCCACAGGCAGATCTATGCCCAGATTATTATACCAGCCTGGCGGTCACCATGGCCACTTTCACATTAAACACATCACGAACTGCTTGTGAACATCTACCATACTTTCAGCGCAATCCTGTGTAACCTTGCACCGGTGTAACAGTAGATGCACCAGCGTAATTATGCCAGGGTAAATGCACTTACACTGGTGCATCTGCTGTTACAAGGTTACACAGGTTACACTGCAAGGTTACACAGGATTGCGCTGTTTGTGTGTCAAATATAAAGGCTCTTCAGGAGGAAGAGAAGTCAGAATAAAAACCGAATATACACATATCCAAACCAATCCAGATTTCACACTTGCCTTAGGAGTGAATTTATGACTTAATAACCTATTGAAATTTCACATGTGAAAACTTTGCAGGTCTAAGGAGGAAAACCTTTATTAAATTGTTATCCTCATCTAAATGCAAATCTTGAGCTTTGCAAATCTTATGAAGACTGGTTTTGAGTGCTAAATTTTGTCAAAACTTATTCAAGTTAAAACCGTTATATTGTAAAAACCCAGTAAGTTAAATTCCATTTCATTTACCAGAATTTGGGATTTTTAATTAATGACATTTTAAAGACTATTTGTTTATTGCATCAATCCTTATTGTTCTGCATTCTTTCTTTTAAGGGAACAAAAAAACACCCCTTTTTAATTCTACAAGGCTTTTTTCTTTGTTGATATATATTTTTTTGTTCTTTGCTTTGACCTTACCACAAAACTTTATATGCCAGCAAATAAATGCAAAGGTTACGGATATGCTACAATGGTGAAGTTAATCCTGTATTGCAGGCCCATGTAGACCATGCAAGCATCTATTGAAATTGGCTCTACATACCTGTCCAAAGTTTTCTTCATCTATGCAAAACATGAGATCCAGCTCCATAGGGTCATTTTCCAGGATCCATTTCAAAGAATTGTAATATTCACTGTCCTATAATATAACCACATTGTTTCTAATTAATCGCTTTTTGAAAATCCAACGTATCCTCATTCCACTTATTTTTGTTTAACAATATTCTTGGCATACAGTATACTGTACTCAAATATCCTGCAAAGAGGAAGCATTTGACACAGTCATCAAAGGCTCACAACAGTCAGGAATAGGAGAGCAGGTCCATTTATGGACTAGGAATGGCTGAAGAACAGGAAACAGAGAGTGGGTGTCAATGGGCGATTTTCACAATGGTGAGAGGTGAAAAGCGGTGTGCCCCAAGGATCGGTCTTGGGACCAGTGCTTTTAAACTTGTTCATAAATGACCTGGAGTTGGGGATAAGCAGCGAGGTGGCCAAGTTTGCAGATGACACTAAACTTTTCCGGGTGGTGAAGACCAGCAGGGATTTTGAAGAGCTCCAGAAGGATCTTCAAACTGGGGGAAAGGGTGGTCTGGAGGCCGTGTGTGGTTGACACCAGCGAGAACTTCTGCTGTCGTCGGCAAGTTAGTGGCAGGAGGGAGGATCAAGGTGGGGAGCAGGCTGGGCTGGGAGAGGTTCGGGGATGGGAGGGGGAAGGATCTTTCTGGCAGCCGCATACCCCGGATCCTATTCCCCCTTCCTGGCCTGGCCCCACCCCCCGAGTCTCAGACTTACACTGGCTAAAGACCTGCTATGAGGAGACCAGGCAGCCGATGGAGAAGGAAGCAAAAATATTTTTACTTACCTCTCCTGGGCTGTCTGGTCCCCAGACATCCCATAGCATTCAATGCATGCTCTGGGCTGTCATACAATAGGATTGGACTCATATTTACTTAAATTTGACTTTGCATAAACTTACGCTAGCTTCTCTTTAAGCAAAGCAAGCAATGTGGAGGGTGCTGGGATTGCTCCCAGCATGCTCTGCACTTACTCTTTCATTTAAAGATTCCCCATAGAGGAAGCAGCACAATCGCTGAGTTCTGATCCTTGAAGCACAGCGATCTGGCCCCTTGCCTTCCCAGTGGAGGGGGGAACAAGGGGTCAGACTGCTGAGCTCCGAGGATTGGAACTCTTTTCTGCTTTGTTTAAGGAGCCTATGTGAAGGAGCAGGAAAGACGGACTTATTCTAACTTACACAAAAATCGACTTACATAAGATTGTCCAGAACAGAACTCTTACATAAGTCAAGGACCTACTGCAAACTGACGATGAAAATACTGATGTACAACACCACCCACCATTCTCTACACACACATTTGCCCTGATCCAGTAACATCTGGTGAGCACAAAGGTTCAGCATGTAACACAGTTTCCCTGCTTACAGGGGCTGAATGGTCAGAGATGGAAAGTCTGTGTGTGGACAGTTGATAACATTTTATTATGTTAATTTGCTGTACTACCATTTTCTATGGACACTGATAAAGCAGCACCGACTTTCTCGTTTCTTCTTTTATCGTTTCTTCTTGACCCCTTGTTGCCATTCAACATTGGCCCTGAGCCACCCCTACTCATGTGTTACAAGTCCTTTCTACCCTAAATACCATTTATTTCCTTTGGCTTCCCTGGAGTATGTTTCGTTTTATGCAGGTTTAGTAGCTGCTTTGGCTACTCACCCTCCCTCTGTGCCCCATTATGTGGCTTTATGCTGTGCTGCACTACTTTTAGATTTTGTTCCTGAATTACTGTATTTTAAATTATATTGTTAGTCACCTGAAATCCTGCAGGAATGAGGCAGGACAAAAACCCTTTAAAAATAAATAAAAGATTAACATTGAACTAGTAGCTCCAGAATATGAAGGTGCGCATTTGAATGAGCATCCTGTTCAAAGCACCACAATGTAGACAGACTATAATATCCTCATTCAAACACATATTCAAATGACAAAAGAGGTAGAGTTTATATAGGTTAAAAAGTCATGTAAAAAGATTTTTAAAATTGAACAAAAATATGAGGAATTCCAAAACCTCATATTTTTGTTCAATATTTAAAAATCTTTTTACATGACTTTTTAACCTATATAAACTCTACCTCTTTAGTCATTATGTCTGGTCATGAAAATATCCATACTACACATATTCAAATGCACATTTTAATGTGCATCTGAGTTCTGACAATGGCTTCCAATCTAGCAATTGATAAGTGAAGGTAAGTCTGAATACGCATGCAGATCTTTTAAGGTGGGCCGGGATTATTATTTTCTTCTCGCCCTTTGTTAAAAGTATCTTCAGTTAATGCACAGATATAGAACTGCTTGAAGCACCTGCCCGAGGTTCAGTTCAAAGCAAACAAACAAAATACTGTATTACTGGTAATTTTTCTCTTCCTATGGACTCAACACTATGGGATTCAAATTGTGAACTTTGTGGTCAAAAGAGTCATATTAAAAATGGAAAAAAACAAATCTTAAGTATGGTATTTTGTTCCTAACCTCAGGGCACCAGCCTTATGCATGAAACTGTGAAGCTTCCAGAGTATATTGATGCTTAATAATTTCCCTAGAGAAGAAATATACATAACTGAAAACACTAATAAGCTTTTCCATGTTTACTTACCACTGACTCCATGTCTTTTAGGGTTATTGGTTTTCCCAGCATCATCTTATAAAAAGGCCTAATGAAAAAACCTGTACAGAAGCGCAATAAAAAACCCTTTAATTTAAAATGAACAACTCCTTCAAGAGCACTATAATAAAAAAGAACAGTGTCAAAATCTAGACAAGGCAGACATTATACATAGGAAAGCTAAAATTGTGACTGGCAAAAAGAGGCCATTCAAAAATATAATGTTAGACTGTCAAGCCCAATTTAAAAACGGCCGTCTTCAGCAGTTGTTGTAGAAGTAATGTATTCAAGCAATAACATTGGAGACACTGGAATTTCATAGGGATCAACAACCCACTGAGTGAGCCGATGCCCTTAAGCAAAGCTAAGGGCTGTTAAACACAGAAACCCACTGCACACATTCTTAGAAGGCATCCTGGTCAAGAATATTGCAGGTGCAGGGGAGTGGCAGCAGGAAACAGGTTATCTTGTTGACTGTGTGCTCCCTGAGGCATCTGGTGGGGCCACTGTGTGATACCGGAAGCTGGACTAGAGGGGCCTTTGGCCTGATCCAGCAGGGCTCTTCTTATTGTTATGGAATTGCTTTGCTTTCCCATAGCCCACTGTGAGAGGCTGTACCCGCTCAAATCCCCTTCTTCTGTCAATAGCCTCTAGTCACCCTAACAGAGGGAGTCAAGGCCATGCTGCATGTTTTTGGTTACTCTTGGATAGGAAAAAAATTATTTATTTATTTATTTAGTTGATTTATATCCCGCTTTCTCCCCCCATGGGGGGGGACTCAAAGCGGCTTACAACAATAAAATCCATATAAATATAAACATAAAACTTTTAAAACATTAATATACTCTAAAAACACAGCACAAAATATAACAAAAAACAGGAGTAAATGGAGTAAAAAAGGGTTGGACCACTGAAATAGGTAGTTAGTTTAAAGTATTTCTGTGAATGTAGTCTAGGAAAGGAGAAGTTCAATTTATTCTCAATTGCTCTGTACAAGTACACGGCAAATGTTTAAAAGTGACACAGGGGAAAAAAAGAATCTACTTGGTCAGGCAGCAGCATATTTAAACAGTCTGGTCACTGCTTTCCAGGGCATTTATATGAAGATGAGAGATTACCACACATAGAAGCTCTGAACATTTTATATCATTCCATGAAAGAGCTGGCGTTAGGCAATGTGGTTGTAAAACAGAAAAAGAACACACAATTCTGGGGGGCATTACAGCTTTTGAGCAATGCCATGACATATTTTACGGCCACATATGGTCTATTATTTATAACTCACCATCTAAAAGCTTCCCATGATACACAGCCAGTCCGGCAACTCGTCCAATGAAGGTGAAATAAGACAAATGGTCTTCGTTACAAAGACCTGAATTAGGGTTGATCTGCAGAGTGTAGTTGTCCCTTATGAAATTAAAAAAGAAAACAGGGGAAAAAAAGGAAAGTAGAAACTGAACTCAAGTATGTTGGATTTTTGTCTGCTGCCAAACAGCACAATATTCTTTCGGCATACTCCTTGAGAACTAGAGCTTATTTGATGCGGAGGGCCTGGGGCTCAGTGGGAGACGGTCCCAGGCTCAATCCCTGCCACCTCTAGGTAAGGCTGGGAAAGCCTGGAAAGCCACTGCCAGTCAGTGTTGTAGAGGCAATTCTGAACTAGCAGAAGGCATTTTCCTATGACCTACATCAGAAACACGGACTTTCTACATCAGCTTTCACAGACTACTAGAACCCACTGCATCAGATGCAAGAAACGTTCTCTTCAGTTGGCAGGGATGGAAAAAAAGTAGGGTGATGTCACAAGGCCATGAAGTACAAATAGTACAGTCTGCAACACTTGTATGTAAAGCTTTTTTGTTGTTGTTCAGTCGTTAAGTCGTGTCCGACCCTTCGTGATCCCATGAACCTTATCCCGCCAGGCCTTCCTGTTCTCCACTGTCTTCCTGAGTTCGCTCATTTTCATGTTCGTTGCATCGGTGATGCTGTCTAACCATCTCATCCTTTGCCTTCCCCTTCTCCTTTTGCCTTCAATCTTTCCCAGTATCAGAGTCTTCTCCAGAGAGTCCTCTCTTCACATTAGGTGGCCAAAATATTTGAGCTTTAGCCTCAGTACCTGTCCTTCCAGGGAACAGTCAGGGTTGATTTCATTTAGGATTGACTGATTTGATCTCCTAGCAGTCCAAGGGACTCTCAGGAGTCTTCTCCAGCAACACAGTTCGAAAGCATCTATTCTTCGGCGCTCAGCCTTCCTTATGGTCCAACTCTCGCAACCATACATTGCTACTGGGAACACCATCGCCCTGACTATACGAACTTTTGTTGGCATGGTGATATCTCTGCTTTTTAAGTTTGCCATAGCTTTCCTTCCAAGGAGTAAGCTTAAATGTGTACAAATTAAGCACAGTGTGCTTCTTCATACACAATAGCAAAAAAATGGGTGAAGATTCTTGCCAGTTACTGCTCTTGCTTATGGTCGTACTGTGTTTATCTAGTGCACATTTGAGCTTTGAAAAGAAATATCACAGACTGTACTACTGCTTGCATTTCATGGCCTTTGGGCATTTCTACATTTATTTTTTACCTGTGTACTTATTTATTGTAAGTATTTTATATCCTGCACTTTCCCCTCCTATTAGGGAGGTGCTCAAGGTGGCTAGCAATGTAATTTAAAAACAAAAGTTAAATCACAAGTACAAAAACAACAAGAAGATAAGGAGCAGACGAGAAGCAAAACACAGCAACCGCACCAAACTAAGAGGAAAAAGCCAACTGGAATAAGAAGGCTTTCAGCCCGCCTCAATGAGACAGTGAAGATGCCAGCCTCACCCACTGAGGAAGGGATCTCCACAATCTGGGCACTACCAGCGAAACTGCCGTTTCACATCTTGCTGCCAGGCATACTTCTGTCAGCAGAGGGACGCACAACAGGGCTCTTTCTTCCTAGCAAGTGTTGCTCCTGTTCATTTCAAACAGAAGCCATGTGGACGAGGGAGGCTATGCGCTGAGCTCAGGTAAGTAAAGGGAAGTGGGGTGGGGGTGCCTCTCCTTCCCTATCCATGGGGGTGCAATGCATGCAACTGAGTACAAGGAAGGTCAAAATTGGGGGGGGGTTTTTCCGGTGGTGTGGGGGCATGGACCACCACTGGCTACAGGGAACCTCCAGGTTTAGAGGCAGCATTCCACTGAATACTAATTGCTGGGAAGCAACAAGGAGAGGTATTCTTTGTGCCTTGTTTGAAGGCTCCCATTTGGTTGTCCACATCTGGTTGTCCACAGTGGGAACCACAAACAACTAGATGGGCTTTTGGTCTGATCCAGCAGGGCTCTTCTTCTATTCTGAACGTAACAGTAAGAATCATTCTAAAACTCATTTGCGTCCCCTGCCCTGCCTCACTAGAACAGGTGCAGAACTTCTTATGCTTCTCATCTTTCAACATAGGGATAGTATCATAGTATCAGGGAGATCCCATGGCCTGACCAATGCGGTACAGCCAAGCTTAAATATGGAAGAGAGCACAAGACTCTCTCCCTACATCAACTTTTGCGAAGCGAAGCTAATTGTTCAGATCAGATTAATTATACATCAGCTTTTAAATGCTGAACAACTATTGTATGCAATGCTGTGTCAGTGTAACAGCACAAAATATGATGTTATGCTGGCACTGTATGGCGTGGAGGAGAGGATTTAAAGCTGGGTCTCCCTGCAGCTAATCTCTGGTGCTTTACTTTCTGTTCCATCCATACTCTAGCTAGCCCTTCAGCAAAGCAACCTGGAGGAAGGCACCCTCTAGGGGACAATGCTGGGCTGGTTGCACTCAGTTGACACCCTGCTACTCACCCAAAGGCCTTAGCAAATGTTGCCACCTAGCCAGCTTAGTTGACTCAGAATGATGACACAGTCACCCTTGCCTTGAAACCTTGCAATGAACACACCTTTGCCTATTACACTTTGCCTTACTCCATGGATTTTGACCCCAGCTGGGCCCCGACTATCCCTTTGTTTTAGGCCCTCTGCTCAGTGAGTATTCCCTTGTGGCCTGTCATGGCCCTTGCCAAGGTGAGACAGGCACTGCAAGCTGATATGCCACTGCAAAAAAATAAATAAAAAAAATTCCGCAGCATTACACTGGATAACTATTTTATATCCCTGTGGTTTTACTCCTTATTGTTTCTGATGCAGTGGCCTCATTTGCTGCCCACACAGACTGTAAAAGAAATCATTAAGGTATTGAATAGCTAAGCCCCTATTTATCCATTGTCTCAGGCATACCTTCCAGCACACTGAATACCTACACGGAAAGTGATATGGGTATTGACACCCTGCATAGAAAGCTCTGTCAGTAATAAATAAATCAATCTTTTAACAAATCTGTTTAGAGAGTTAAGTACTAGGCAGAAACTGAAATTAATTGGGTTCAAACAATGGCATCTGCAACCAGGTGAAGGGCAGGTGTAATTAAGGCTCCTTTCTGCAGCTTTTTGAAAGGGCTGTTATAAAATTGACAGACATGTAGTGTACACCTACCTTTAATGCCAACGTGTTATTGAGAAGATGCAACAAACAAGGAACGTCTCAGAAATAATATAAGTGCCAAACTCAGCCACAGGTGATTAATTACAAATCTGCAAGCAACTGCCTCCTGATGCTGTTGCTGTAGGGGGCCATTTCAGCAGGGAACGGCAGAGAGCAAGAGGGAAAGGAGTGCCAACCCTTGGGCTACGGTCACGATGTGCACATGTACATGCATTTGAATGCACAGCTAAGAAACACGGAGAGACTTTTCTCTAACAGTAGCATGACAACATAACCAGAAGGTTGATGGTTTTCTTACTCTAGTGGGCAGCCTCCAATGGGTTAAGGTGGGATAGGCTTACCAGATGTCCAACCAGGACAGAGTGCTAGACCTTTAGGAGAAGGAATATGGGCAGGTGTAGCTTGTTAAACCTCAGAGCACAATCCTAGGCATGTCTACTCAGAAGCAAGCCCCACTGAACACAATGGGGCTTGCTTCTGAGCAGACATGCCTAGGATTGTGCTCTAAGGTTTAACAAGCTACACCTGCCCACATTCCTTCTCCTAAAGGTCTAGCACTCTGTCCAGGTTGGTGATCTGGTAAGCCTAAGGTGGGATAAAGTATAGAACTGTGCATGTCCCCACATTGTCTCTTGTTTCTAGGACAGACCTAACAGAACAAGTGCTCACAGTGCTTCCCACAACCATGGGACAATATGGCAGACATGCATCCAATCCAGGTGATGTCAGCAAGGCCGGGCAGCCGCAGAAGGTCCATATCCATCAGGAGGCCCACCAAGCAAAGTCAACTCCTGAATTGTCAGTACCAATGGCGGTTGTAGTGCCCAATGCACTATTGGGGGCAGGTGGGAGGTGTCATGAGGAGCTTAGCGCAGGGCTTTGTTCCAGGGCCCCAGCGACTGGTGCCAGCATTGGTACCAATGAATCAAATGTTGGCTCAGTCATCAGTTTTGATTCACCTCCCACAACATTTCAGGAAATCTGACCACGTCCACCCCCTCCACATCCTGTCCACAACTACCGCCTCTATTATTTTTTTAAAAAGCAATTCATCAATATTCATCCACCCACCCATCACCCTGTTAGATTTATTAAGTTTTTTTTTAAAAGCACTGAACTGCTCTGGGAAATGGCAGAAAAGATTTATTTGCAGCATTATTGGGGGAGGAGTATGGCCAATCTGTACTATGCATGGCTATCTTTTGATGCAAGCCATGATGCAAAACACACAAACACGCACACGCCTCTACCCTGGTGACAGGTACATCTGGATTGAATGTAGGGATGGCACTTTCAGATTGGTTCTCCTATTCTACAGATGTATGCCTGACTACTACCAAAAGAATGTTGCAATGCTTGTTTTCCATCACCACTTGTCACTTTAACAATGGAACAGTTCAGACAGTACCTGTTTCCTGAAATAGCTCAAAACATTGTTTGTCTTTCAAATATAAACAAAAACGTACCCAGAATACAACAAACGTCCCATGTGGACCTGCAACTAACAAGCAAAAGCATTTCATGTATAATGTACTTACGTTGCTGAATATTCAAAGAGGCCATAATAAGGGTTGAACATTTCCTTGGACAACAGGAAGAACCACTCCCTTGCCACACCTCCATAGTCAAGGCCCTTTTCTGATTCAAACTCTATCCAGAGTCTGGCTTTTAATACATCTGGTCTCTTCACTGACATGATTCTTCTGTAGGATTCTTCAAAAATATTATTTCTGTGGAGTTTCATCTCAAATCTGTTTGGTATATCAGCCTGCATGAAGATCAACATATTTCATTAATTGGTCTAAATGCATCAACTTGTCATTGGTTACTTTTTTCCACTGAGGGCAGAAATCATGTATTCCAGCAAAATACACAAATCAGACACAGTTTCCCATTCTGTAATACAGTGGTCAAACAAGATCACTGAAACACATTTTCTTCAAGGTGTCAACCAGACTAGCTCCAAGGTAGCAGTACAACAACAGAGTGTGTGCGTGTGTGTGTGCACGCACGCACACACAGTAAAATTCTGATGATCCAGCATCAAAATGAACATGGAAGTGATTGAACTTCTGCAAAAAATGAGTTGCAAGGCAGCAGTGGAATCAGCTGAACCGCACAAATATGATCAAGCCTGGATCTGTTCGCCACTGGCATTGTGTGGTTCAGGTAATTTATTCATGCTCTGGACAGAGTCAGAGAAATAGTTGTAAAATGTAAGACACAGATGTAAGAAATTTTCTTTAAGCAACTTCTCTCATTTTCTTTTTTTAAAAGCAGAAACATCTTGATTTTAAACACATGAAGTCAGCATTTCACTGAAACCTAACTTTTAAGCAATGGGCACAATTCCATGGGTAGCTAAGCATATTTAAGTTCCATACAAACTGTGTAGTGAACTTCACCTAACTACCTTGATACCGTGGTTCCTTGAAGGCTCATGGACTGCACTGTGGACCTCCTCGATTTGCCATCTCTCCAGTTCGCATCAATGGAGGAAACAGTTTTATGCCTGCACCCAATGGTGGAAAGCAGTCCACTCCATTTAAGGTAACACAGAAGTCTATTAGTGCAGCAGTTCTCAAAGTTCTCTCCGTGAGCCCATGCGGGAGCGGGGCAATGGTAGAGCTCCCAGGATCACGCCACCTCTGAGGAAAAAAGGTTATTTTTAACTTACTGAGGGTCGTGTCGGCCCTTCGGAGGGCACGGGGAGGCCCATGACCCCTTCTGCAGCCCTCCCCGCGCTTCAGATCGGCTCTCCAAGGCAATTGTGACCCACTTCCAGTTTTGGACAAAATCGGAAGTGGGTCACAATTGCCTTGGAGAGCCGATCTGAAGCACGGGGAGGGCTGCAGAGGGCCGGTGCGACCCTCAGTAAATTAAAAATAACCCTTTTCCCCCAGCAGTGGCGTGATCCTGGGAGCACCACTGCAATACCGCTTAAGGGGCTGGCGGCCGCTTCTGGTTCTCTTGCTGGGTCGCGAACCAACAGTTTGAAAAATGCTGAATTAGTGCATTCCACACATGATGATCTGGGTCAGGGCATTGTGTTGATTATTTTAATTTGATAGGATGACACTTTTAATATCCAATCTAGCTCTTCTTTGCAGCAACTTGGTTCATTGCCTCTCTTTTTCCTTCCAATCCTGGTAAGAACTGGGTCCTCTCTTTCCTTCACTGTAGTCTCCAAGATATGGAAAACTGGCACCATATTTACAGCACATACAAATCTATAATCTGGGCCAAGGACTACAATTTTCTCTTTACAAAATCCTCAGAACTGCCTTAGAAATAGACTGGGTTTGAGACAATGGAAGTAAAACTGGAAAGGACAGGGTAAATATAGAAGGAAACGAGCTGAGAGAAAAGCAAACATTTTGTGAACTTCTTTTTAAAAATTCTGTTTTTTGGATTAGAGGACTTAGTACTTCTAATCGTTTGCTACTTTGTCTGCATTATAATGAATCTTCTTAGCAGAATGAGCTAAAAGGTTGAGAGATGTCAATGGTGGATTAAAGACTGTTTGAGCACTTCTCAATAACATATTTATACTAGGATGTAAAGCTGCACTGTCTGTTTTTTGTCCAATCAATACTCCAGAAACACTGAGTGCAAGTGCATTCTCTGTTTAATTCTTGGTTTTATGGAATGCTAGAGAAGTGTGGTACTCTCATTAAACAGCAACTGTACAATCACAGAACCATTATTAACCAAGCATACGTTTGCATCAATTGTGGTCAAGACGTCAGCAACTATCTTTTAAAAAGGGTCATGAGGAACTGAGCAGCGGCTATACCCTAGTGCAGAGGTTCCCTAACTCCTGGGAAGGCCTTACGCTGCTCTAAGTAGCAGCGGGGCCGCCCCAGGAGTGGCGATGACACGCCTGGGATCGCGCCGCCGCCGCCACCGCTGCGCCCGGGATCGCCGTTTTTACCTTCATTGGTGGGCAGTGGGTGTCCCTCGGGGGTTGCGGGGAGCCTGCGGACCCCTCCGCAGGCCTCCCCAAGCATCGGAGCAGCGCTCCAACGCGATCGCAACTGACTTCCGGTTTCGCGTAAAACCGGAAGTCAGTTGCGATCGCGTTGGAGCGCGTAAAACCGGAAGTCAGTTGCGATCGCGTTGGAGTGCTGCTCCGACGCTTGGGGAGGCCTGCGGAGGGGTCCGCAGGCTCCCCGCAACCCCCGAGGGACACCCACTGCCCACCAATGAAGGTAAAAACGGCGATCCCGGGCGCAGCGGTGGCGGCGGCGGCGCGATCCAAGGCGCACCGTTGTCGTCACCGTGGGTTGCCATGCCCCTTAAGGGCATAGCAACCCTTTCTTCCCGGCTGGGGCGTCGCGACGCCCCAGTTAGGGAACCACTGCCCTAGTGGAAGGATACACGATCTGTATGCAGAAGGTTCAACCTCTATCATCTCCAGGTAGCACTGGGAAAGACTATTTGAAACCCTGATGCCAGTCAGTGTAGAGCAGGGGTTCTCAACCCCTTCCCGGCCGAGTACCACCTCCAGCGCCACTCTCTTGCTGTGTACCACCAGAAGTGACTGGCACTGACATCATTGTCAGATACTTCTGGGTTTTCAGAGGCCAGAAAAAACAGGTAGGAGGCTCTGGGCAGGTGGGAGGGCCCTTCTCAGCATTCCCGAGAGGCTCGGCCAAAGGCAGGAACCTCTCAGGAGCAAAAATGTGCAGCTGAAAGTGCAGCGCTGGAGTGGGGTTCCGGTGGTCTGGCGGTCCAAGTACCACCTGCAATCGGCCAAAGTACCACTGGTGATACTAGTACCACTGGTTGAGAACCCCTGGTGTAGAGTATTGTGAGCTAGGTGGACAAATGGTCTGACACAGCAGAAGGCTGCTTACTATCTTCCTACAAACAAGAGCTGAAGGGAGCAAATTAGAAGTTAGAGCAATACAGTACTGGCTCTGTTTACTGCCTTCCTTGTGCATGGCAAAGGTCCTTTAACCCACTTCTTCCCCAGCATGAATTACAACGAATTCCTCCCCTTATGCTGTAGTTCACTGCTCACTCCCCCCCCCCCCCAATACCTTACACTTTCACCTGGTTAGGAAAGAGAGCATGGAGGAGAGTAAAAAACTGATGAATGTCAAAGCATAGCCTTATTTAGCTTGCAAATTTATTTGGGCCAGCGAAAAACGTAAATAACTGAATGAAATTGGACAAAAGAGAAAAGCATGAAATTTGACATGTGGACGAAATTTGACATGTGGTTACACAGTAATTGAAAACGGCTGAAAGAGCAAAGCGATGAAAGTCAAGGTATTGCTGTACTTCCATAGGAGAAAGTGGCTAATAATAAGTGTGTCCTTGGGATGAAAGGCTGTGCTGGAGGCCAGTCAGCAAGCCTCTAAAGGCCCCTTTGGACTCCCAAGTTTCCAGGTCTTTGGAAAATCACCTCCAGTAGTGCTTCAGCTCCTTTGAATATAGGTACTTCATTTTAATTGTTAAAGAGGGTGCCTGCTGCAAATACATTTCTATTTACTTCTTTATTTTGTAAACCTGAAAAAAGCATTCCTTCCTGCCACTTGTTTGTTCCCTACTGTACACTGGCTGCTTCCCTGTGTTCTTCTTGACCTACCTTGTCCATATCACATAAGTACCCCTCACATGAATACAAGGGATTCATCTAAGACATTGGTCTCCAAACCGCGGCCCGCTGTCTGTCCAAAAACAGAGTCCGGGCGCAGTATGGCGGTGGCGGAGCTTACCATTCCTGCAGCCTCCTCTCTTTGCATTCGATCTTTGCAGAAACGTGCGCTGGGCAGCCGCTACCCCCGGGAAATCGAGACACAGAGCCATCTGGGGCAACATGCAGCAGAAGTGGCTGCCTGGCGCGAGTTTCTGCAAAGATCAAATCGAATGCAAAGATAAGAGGCTGCGGGTAGAACAGTAAGCTCCGCCACCACTGTGCCTGGATGCCGTTTTTTGGTGCATTAGATCTGGCCCGTGGGCCAGGGTTTGGAGGCCCATGATCTAAGAAAGGGGTGGCCAACCTTTTAACATGAATGCTCCTGGCCTTTTAATGGTTGTATAGGTGAGGGCATTTCAGCAGGTGCAGCTGCTTTAGCAGCACCATCAGCACTTGAAGCTGCCGAGATTGTCTTCTACACAACTCTTAAGAACGCAGAGGCCCTAATGGTGGAAGGTTGGCCACCTCTGATCTAAGACATTCTTTACATGAATCCGTTTTTTAAAGTTGTTTATCAGTATCATTGCAGTGTCCCCAATTAGCAAGATTTTGCTCCTGGGCAGCACTGCTTACTTAGACAATACAGGTTGCCCTGCACATCCTTGGGGTGTCTCTCACATCTCTGTCATACATATCCCTGCTGGTCACATAGCGACTGAAAATGCAGCCGGGTCTGCTTATGGGAATCCACACTCAAAGGAGGAAAAATGGCCAGGATCCCTTGCTTCAGCAGCTACAATGGCTGCCGGTTCGTTTCCGGGCACAATTCAAAGTGCTTGTTTTGACTTTTAAAGCCCTCAACGGCTTGGGTCCAGGGTATTTGAGGGACCGCCTCCTTCCTTATAATCCGACCCGTACTCTGAGGTCATCAGGGGGGGCCCTGTTAACCGTGCCGCCTTTGACAGAAGTGAGGGGGATGGCGGCGCGGAATAGGGCCTTCTTGGCGGTGGCGCCCCAATTGTGGAATTCCCTCCCCCCTGGAATTAAGAATGACTCCCTCTTTAGAGGCCTTTCGGCGGGGCCTTAAGACGTTTTTATTTAGGATTGCTTTTAATGTCTGACGTGGTGGGCTAACCTTTTAACAAATGGTTTTAACATATGTAAATGTGACCCACTGGGGTTGTTTGTTTTAACTTAAATTGTTTTAATTAATTATTTTAATGTGTTTATATGTATTTTATGTATTTTAATATGTTGTAAGCCGCCTTGAGTGCCTCGGCGGGCTACAAATTCCTTAAATAAATAAATAAATAAATAAATAAATAAATAAATGGAAATGAGACAATTGGGATTTTTTTGGGGGGGGGGAACAGAATGGTGTTTAAAAAAATTAGTAAAGTGGAAGAAGTTCTGTGTAATCAGGAAGAGTTGAGAAGTATGGAGACGTTGAGAAGTTTGGTACAAAGCAGCAGCCTACTGAAGTTCGTGTTTCAATGGCTTTTCACTATCCCAAGGCAATCTGGTTCAACACAAAACAAGCAATTACTTACTGGCTTCTTTAACTTCTTCCGGAAGTAGTCATATTTCTGCTTAAACTCTCTGGAATAGGGAACAGCCTGGAAGAGATGTGTACTATATTGTTAGCACAAGGCATCAAATGAGCATGGCATATGTTAACTGCCCTTGCTTCTACTCCCCCCCCCCCCCCCATTAATTCACCACAAAAGCCAACCCACAGTTGTGGCTCCTTCAAGCAGCCCAGTCTATGATATCCCTTTCCTTGGGGCTTCTCCTGCTATTCAGGGCACCATGACATTAGGAGAGTGCAGCATCTGGGTAAGGAAACAGGAACAGATGGCAACACTCTGCTGGCAAGATGCCTTGCTAACTTGTTTGCAAATTGCTAACCTATAGGATCATAAGTAGATTTACTCTTTAGTGTTTATTATTCAGGCAAAGCTAAGGGCCAAAACTACATGTAACATAGGCTTAGGTTTGCTTGTCTATAGGATCTGTGCAGGGCTGCAATTTGAACTGAGATAGCGGGGGGGGGGGGGGAGAGAGTACCCCCTGCATTGCCTGCTTTGATTAAAGAGACAGGCGGAGGAACGGGCAGGTAAGGAGGCCAGCTCTGTCTGCGGTGGCGGGCAACTGTTTGCCGCCCATCAGCTTGAGGGCCAATCCACCGCCTGATGCAAATGGGTTGGCCGTTGTCCCCTGGACTACTTCCTGTGTTCATTCTGGCCTTTCTAGTTTTACAGCTAAAAATCATTTCATGTAGATACTCTCTCCAGAACCCAGGAGATCAGGCTTGTCATAGTACAATATAAATATACTCATTTATTTCACATTTTAGTTCCTAATGGCAAAAGAATTGCTCTCATTTGTCAGGTATGCATAACTAAGATGCATCGCCTATGCACCTTCTTTAGTCAAATGGGAAACGCACCATTTTCTACTAAGAAAACACACACCTCAATAACTAATGCCTACTTGGAGGCTCTGTGGTTTCTGGCTGGGAAGGAAGCTGCCTGACACTGGACCAGAACAACAGAAGGAAGGACAGATGAGAGAGGTTCCAGCTTCAGCATGCCATCTGCTTGCCAATGCAGTTTCTCAGCAGATGGAACACTTGCATGAGAGGAAGCTAACACACCAAAAGACAGCAGCCCTCTCCAAATTTTGTATCTTTAAAAAGAGAAATCACAGGCCCAAAACTAAAATGAATACAGAGAAGGGATATTTAAATGGGCAGTAATGGCTCTCACCCACCAAACTTTTTTTTTTTTTTGTGGTCCAGGAAACTGAAAAGCAACAAAACAGGTGGGACAAAACTTAAGGCTATTCTGGACAAGGATGGCAGAGGCTGCACCTCTTAGCATGTGGTGAGAGAAAGCTGGCTTCTCTGATTCAGGTACAGAAGTGAGTATAGAATTATAATAAACATGGGAAGATTCCATGGTCTAGGGACGGTGATAAATATCTACAGCCTAGAAAAAAGGCGCCTGAGGGGGGACATGATTGAGACTTATAAAATTATGCATGGGATGGAGAGAGTGGATAGAGGGAAATTCTTCTCCCTCTCGCACAACACCAGAACCAGGGGACACGCACTAAAATTGAGTGGAGGGAGAGTTAGAACAGACAAAATAAAATATTTCTTTACCCAGCGTGTGATTCATCTGTGGAACTCCTTGCCACAGGTTGTGGTGATGGCACCTAGCCTAGATGCCTTTAAAAGGGGTTTGGACAAATTCATGGAGGAAAAGACCATCACAGGTTACAAGCCATAAGCAACCTCCTGTTTTTGTTTTTGTTTTTTTTTTGTGGGTTTTCTCTGTGCCAGGTGCAAGGGAGTGGCGACTGGACACAGGTATCTTGTTGTCTCGTGTGCTCCCTGAGGCATCTGGTGGGGCCACTGTGTGACACAGGAAGCTGGACTAGATGGGCTTTTGGCCTGATCCAGCAGGGCTCTTCTTATGTTCTTATGTTCTTACATAGCCTTATAGATCCAGCTGAGAGAAGGGCCTTCACAATGGCTCGGTTTAATTCCTTCCCTTCTAATCTCCTTTGGGGAAGGTTTGAGGGAAAAGACCTGGCCACGAGAGTATGTCCCTGCAATAAGGCATTGGAACGCATGATTTATAAGTGTGCTCTATATAATGACCTGTGCAGTAGGTACTGGGAAACAATTGCACCGTCATTGCAACAGGTTGAGAGTCAGAAGTTGAGGAATTTATTACAAGCTAAACATCAGAGCACTGTACAGAGGTTTGCCCAATTTTTGCATTGGTTGTTTTCTAGACGTATGCTAATAAAATCTTGCATCATAATTGGGGATTAGAGATTAGGAATATGTAGCTGCCAGGTTAAGAGATCGTCATTCCCAATTCAAACTGAAAAAGGAAACTATTGCCTGACACCCCTACCTATGTCATACCAGAAGCAAGCATATCAAACTATACAAGAGCAGCACTGATATAGCGCTTAAAGTGTGTGCCACAGATATGAACTCAGTAATTCTCACAACAATCCTGTCAGGTACGTCGGGATTCTTGTATGTAGGGAGCTGAGGCTAGGAGAATATTGGCTTGCGCAAGTCTACCTAATGAGTACTAACAGTCCAATCCTGTGTAACTCTTGTATCCGCCGGTGTAACAGTAGATCCTCCGGTGTAAGAGCACTTCTGCCAGTGTAACTTGCCATACGCTGACTGACACAGGTGTAACCCCCCTCGAATGCCTAACATGTGCAGTTTGGACGTGGGGTGGACACCGGCACAACTCTGCCAGTGCAGGGGGCATTCGGACGCCCCCTGGAATGCCTCCTGCACTGGTGGAGTTGCGCCGGCATCCATTCCGCGTCTGAACTGCGCATGTGAGGCTGTCCTGAGTCCGTTGGCGTACAGCAAGTTACATTGGCATCAGTGCTCTTACACCGGGGGATCTACTGTTACACTGGGGGATGCAAGAGTTACACAGGATTGCACCCTAAAGCAGAATTTGAACCCATGGGCTTCCTAGCACACAGCTCAGTCTCTTAGGCGCAATCCTATACCCATGTTCCATGAAACGTAATGGGGTGCACTTCTGAGTAGATATGCTTATTGCCCTGTTAGTTGCTCCACTACACTTCCAAGATCTTGCTTGTGACAGGGATTTATTATTGGATTCCACTGAAGCCTTGGTGATGAGGAGAAGCAACGGATCTAATCCCCACTGCTGTATTTATTGCTTCAGTGTATTCCCTCTCCTACTGTGTCTGACCCCAGAAGCGTCGTCGGGGTTGGGGCAGGGGGGGACGCGGGCCCCAGGGCGGGGGCTGGACGTGGCGGTGAAGGGTGTACTTGCCTCCAGGATGCGTTTCGTCCGCCTCGGTATTGGGCTCTCCCGCCCGCCTTGGAGCTCGTACGGCTCCAAAATAGTAAGTAAAACGGTGGCTGGGCGCACTTGTGAAGCTGCCGTCATGCTCGGGTCACGTGGAGACGTGGCATTCCCCCCCCCCCAGAATCGCCACTGTCTGACCCCGGTGTGGGAACACAAGCCTCAAACACAAGAGCTGCTAGACCCCAGCAACGATACAGATTTATTCCTCAATGTAAGCAGCATCCCTCGGCGGCTCACAAGGGTTGTAAGGGCCTCAGAGGCCAATCATAGCAAGAGCTGGCAGTCCTGTTTCAAACTATTCAGACTCCACATGCAGTACTTACAGGGCCAGTAATAGCAGGATTCTGCAGCCTGGGGTCTTCCCACTGGGTAATTTTATTATCTGTAAATTAACAATAGAGAATGACAACATAAGTTCTCTGACATTAGCTGACATCCAGATTTTGACTTTTAAAGAACATTTCAGCTTCTGTGTCTTGCCTATCTCCTTGTAACTACATTCTCCAGGGTTAGAAAAACAAGTTTATATACACCCCATCCATTAAAACTCCATCACACTGTTTAGTGGGAAACATCCATTCAAAAATGCAAATATCATCTATAATCTAGCACTGAGTCATACTGCAATGGTTAATGGCTTTTACAGTCTCAATTATGCAAAATTATATCCCTTACTTTCCAGGGATTTATAATTTGTGTTCCTCTCAGTTCAGGTAAACAAGAACTCAAGGCAAATGAACTGCCTCAAATACGTGACCAGATTAACATATAATTGAATCCTGTGTATACATGAGGATGGCTAATTTAGAAATTACTTTCAGCATTGGGTAAAGGTTAACCACTTGCTTATAATCCCAAATGTATGAAAAGACAGGAGGAATGTCATAGTGGCACAAAGAGCCTTGTGGAGTTAATTTAAGAGTAGACTGAATTAGAACGATTAAGCGATAGATTCAGGTTTGTTTTTCTTTCTTTAAAATTCTGTTCAGCTGTTTAATAGGACGTGGGATAAATTTTAGTGGAGACAGAGAAAATGGGAATAAGGGGCTTTGGGGTCCACTCGTGCCTAGCCCAGTGGAAAGCGCTGGGTGATGAAAGAGGGATCCATGTGTTGGAAACATGGGTTTTTGAATGAGTGGAAGAAGAAACGTATTTTAGAACCTGTGGCATTATTTTAAAGCCATCTCTTCCTCACATATACAGATTTTAATGCATTTTTTAGAAGGGCAGATATTTTTATTCTTCTGAAACAGTGTAAACAAACTCCCAGGCCCTGAATGGTTTTGGCCTGCAAAAAGAGTGGAGTATAACTCTGACAGAGCAATCCTGTGTAACTCTTGCACCGGTGTAACAGTAGATCCATCGGTGTAAGTGCACTTATAACTTGCCGTACGCCGACGGACGCAGGACGGACACCGGCATAACCCCCTTCAGATGCCGCACATGCACAGTTCGGACATGGGACGGACGCCAGCGCAACTTCGCCGGTGCAGGGGGCATTCTGGGGGCATTTTGACACCCCCGGAATGCTCCCTGCGCTGGCGGAGATGCGCTGGCATCCATCCTGCATCTGAACTGCAGGTGCACAACATCCGAGGGGGGATTACTCCAGAGTCTGTCCTGCGTCCGTTGGCGTCCGGCAAGTTAAACTGGCATAAGTGCACTTACACCGGTGGATCTACTGTTACACCAGTGCAAGAGTTACACAAGGTTGCGCTGTAAATTTAATTAGCCTGGAATCTGACGTTGCTAAGTGCAACAGAAAAGTCACGACACTTTCCTGAAAGTCCTTGGCCAGCCAGCTCATCAACCCCTGGGAGCAAAACTGCCACTTAGGACAGTGGCCAGGGCCACTGGTTTTCATGATGTGCATACAGTACACGGCTATTGTGTGTCAAACTGACCTGCCATACAATTCAACTCCAAGATGCCCAGACTGCATTCATATGCGGGTGCTTTCAATGTACTGTATTTCTATTCCCAGTTTTGGTGGATTCTACATGTTTGCAATGAATGTAGGTCTGTATGACCCATTGCAAAGAATGATTCTGTGCATGCCAAGGATACACTGGAACAGCAGGATTGGTTTTGATTTAAACTGCAAGCAACACTAAGGGCACACAAACCCACTTTAGGTGGATTCGTTTCCCTTCTTTAGCCATCCCTGGTATATTCATGGTGCGGTTGAAGTTGGAGTTTTTCCAACCTACTAACTGGCAAAATGGATTCTAGTGCACTTGTAATATTGAACTTGGGGGTGGCAATTCACCCTGATGAATTAGTGCATAGTTGTTTACATCATGTGAATCAATGAACTTAAGACTGGATTAATCATTAGACCAAGGGCCAGTTTGGATGCTTGTCCAAAGCAGGGTTTGTGACCGCACAAGTGACTTGTGTTTTCCATGCTACATTTGAAGCAGGATGACTCTGAAGGCTGCTTCACACTACACGCGTTCGCGGAGCTTCTCCATTCATTTTAGAAGCAAGCGTAGGTGAGGCGACCTCCCCACGGCAGGCGCGTAAAAGTAGGCAGGAGTCCTACTTTTCAGGGGGCGGGACGCAGAGCTAGGGGGCAGTTCGCGGAGCTACTGCAGCCTGCCAATCGCAGGAGAGGGGGGGAGAGTGGCCTCCAATCACCTTCTTAAGAAGGCGGGACAACATGAGGGACAACAGGCTGGAAGACACTCCCCCCCTTCCAGTGCGGAGGCAGAGGCGGTGGCAGAGCCTCTGCCTGTAGTGTGAATCAGCCTTGAGATGTTCTTATAATTTCTTGCAGCTTTGAGCATGGTAGCTTATATCAGAGAAGAAGCGCTTACAGTTTGGGGAAAATTCTGTTGCCTGCTGGTGCAACAGTACCAGAATGATCACACATGGATATCCTAGCAAAACAGGGGTGGGCAGCAGGATACAGCTGAGCTCCTCCCTATATATTGCAATGAAACTATCTGGCAGAGTCCATTTTCAAATGGTCTGTGTAATAGCAATGGGAGGCAATATCCCATATAAGAAATCCTTGGGGAAAAAGCAAGGTCCTGGAAATGATCTAGGAGGTCTCCATGCACATTATTCCCAAAGCAAGTATGAAAGCATAGCCTTTGAGTTTTATTCTTTAATAGCTATGGCA
This sequence comes from Plestiodon gilberti rubricaudatus, assembly GCA_026170595.1. NCBI lineage: Eukaryota > Metazoa > Chordata > Lepidosauria > Squamata > Scincidae > Plestiodon > Plestiodon gilberti. The sequence goes on along the minus strand of JANXHW010000002.1, from coordinate 15,049,092 downwards.
TTTTAAGTGATAAAAGGAGTGGAAGTGCAATCTTGGGCCACAAGAACAATACATCCTTTGGCAGCACACTTTAAAAAAAAAAAGATAGGACATTATTTATGGTGGAGTATAACATTGACAGGAATTCTTAAGCATAAATTTTAATAAAATAATATTTTTGAAAATAAATAAAGGAAAATAGAACAGCACAAGCGTGTTACTGGAGGTTTGTGCTCAAGGAATGTGGATTTCTTTGTTTTCAAATATTGTGAAGACAGCTGCAAATATTAGTGAAAACTGAGAAGTCAATGGCTTGTTCAGCACTGCTGTCCTTTTAAAACTGAGGACAGCTTTATTGCAGAGACACTAGAAAATGGTTCACTGCGACACCATCACACTCCCTTTGTCGCTTGTCCAACGGCAGGAAGACTGGCTTTGCAGAGGATCGAGTTATTTCAAACAATGGTGGAAGTAGGAATATTTTAACTGAAACAAATATCCTTGTTTAAAAACTCTTAAAACACACACACACTATGAGAGCCATACTAGTGGATGAGTGGGAATTCAGATTTCTATCAAATTTTCAAGTGTTTGCAAACATTTTTGAGGCAGCAATTCAGCGGATCACCCCATGGCCAGCTGCACCTTTGATAGTGCGGGTCTAGCAGCAGAACTGGCATAGCCATCCATGTTGCTATGCCAACACCCTCCCTCTATTCAATCCATGGCATAGTTGTGCCATCTATGCAGCTTACCTGAGGCAAGGCAAGTACAGGACTACCCCCAGCCTCACTAGACTTTTCTTGCAGGGTTGCAGTGCAGGTTGCAGTGCAGTAAGAGTTTGAGGAGTGGGCAGGTCAGAGATCTATCACAGTAAAGTCTCCCACACTCACCATGAGTATGATACTGTATTTGTTGCAGCAGAACACACACTGATTTGCACTGTTGCAAGAAAAGCAGGTCCTTAGGCTCTGTGGTGACAGCAAACAAATGCTAACGCTGCAGTGTACCAACCACTGTGCCAGCACAACACCACAGTCTGTGATTCTGCAGACATGTTACTCTGGCACCCAAGGCAGATACAAAGGCTCACATTTTTAGGACTGGCCTATCAGATATTTGGTTTACAGCGCAATCCTATCCAACTTACACCACCGGTGTAACCAGCGGTGCGAGAACGGGAGGCCCCAGAATGGAAAGGGGATTCAAATCCCCTCCAAAGGGGGATTCAAAGGGGACTTGAATCCCCTTTCTGTTTTGGGGCCTCCCATTCTCGCTGCACCGCTGGTTACACTGGTGGTATAAGTTGGATAGGATTGCATTGTAAGTAGAATTATTTAAAGGAAAAGTAACGTAGTCAATACTATAATCCAACTATTGCTCTCTCTGTCTTCACAAAGGAAAAATTGACCACTTTAAGTTTCAGGAGTTTCTTAGTTAATTCCATAGACTTTTTTAAAAAAAGGTCAATCTAGTTCTCAGAAGAGAAAACGTCAATTTCAGTTCTCATTTTAAAGTCATGATGCGACTTAAATGCTATTAAATGCATTTGTAAATCCATTAACTGCTTTGTAGAAGCAGGGCTTTTTTTAAAAAAAAAATTGGTATACAGTATTATGGAATTAAGGATAATTCTCGTAGTTAATTCTATAGAGATCCAAAGAAAACAAAGACCACAACATTGGTACAATGATTTTAAAAGGTTACATTTTACAATTTCAATACAGCTTCCTCCCTTTTGCCCTATATTTCAAGAGGATGTTTAATGAATATGTATTTATGAAGAGAGAAAAATTCACAAACTGCAGAACAGTTCTATTGCCACTTGATAGTCAAAACACAACAAAGATCCACACACTTGTTCAGAGGTGCTGTAAGAGGACATGTCTACAATGAAACACCATTTACACTGGAACTTCAAGGAACAGAAGTGGATAGATATTAACAGGGTGGGTGCAAGATAACATGCCACAAATAGAAAATAAGGTCAGAACCGGCATTGCCCCAAGACCTTCTTTGAGTAGTTTGTGGGGGAAGAGATTGTATTGGAAATTTCTTCCACTGCCTACATATATAGACTTGTGGCTACATCACTTTTTTCTCATCTTATTTTCTATTCCTAGAGTGTACTTTCATTTATTAATAAGTGCATATAAGCCATGGAATCCATCCACAACACCAAAAATAAATAAATAAATCCAAAGAAGTTCAACAAAAACAACCACAAAGAAGAAATGTTAATGCTTCACAAGATCAAATAGGGACAAAGCTTGATGAGCCAATTAAAAGCAAGCTTTTGGTGAATTATACAGTACCGTAGGAGGGCACTAAGTCTCGGGTATGAATGTCGCCACATATCAACACCTGGCTTCCTAAATGAAGAGTAAAATTACAAAGCTTTCACTTCAATAATGATTACCGCCCATCTACTTGCTGTAGAACCTGTGTGCCTACTTACTATGATCTATATAAAATGTTCTTCCATCCAAATGTATCCTTTCCTCCCAACCAGGCTGTAATTAAAAGAAGAACAAAAACAGCATCAACAGTTGAATTCATATTTATTATGAGCAGTCACTTTTTTAAGCAGGCACCTCATTCTCTCCCACTCCCTCCTTTTAGGGATGATGCACAGATACTGGGAAGTTTGAGAGATGCAATTCGACATCCTGGCCCAGAGATCTAGGCATGCTCAGAGGCACCAATGGGTCTCTTCCACGTGGGCTTCCCTGTTCCAAGGAAGGGCCCCAATTTGCATATAGAAAAGACTGTGCATGTGGATCTGCTTCTTAAACCAAAGAAGCTGTTGCAGGTAAGGCTCCTCCATACATCTTGAAGTTTCTGTGCTTAGAAAGAAATTGCTCGATCAGGACATTAATCTGGAACCATGTAAGGGAACTGCAGCAGCAACATTCAGAGATAACACAGAAGGTACTGTCAAGAGTAGCAGAAGCGCCACAGATGTCCTCTGTCTGCAAAAGACAGAACAATATCCAACAGTCTGCAAGCTGCTTCCCCCATTTCAATTCTTGATTTACAGAAGCTCTCACACAAGCCATTCCTCTGACATAAAACATGAAAAAGATTTCTACCCTCTACTGATTTTATTTATTTTTCAGATTGTTATACCTCCCTTCCTCCAAGGAGCTCAGGGTGGTGTACATAGTTCCTTCCCTTCTTTTGTTCTAACAACCCTGTAAGCTAGGTTAGGCTGAGAGGGGGGGGGAAGTTCCCCAAGGAAGCTTCGTGGCTGAGCAGGGATTTAAACCTGGATCGTCTAGGTCTAAGTCACCAGAACCACTACACCATACCTTGAAGTTGGATGTGGATATTCCCAGATGTGGATATCCCAGAATCTCAAATTCTCTCAACTTGAAAATAAATATTTAATTTATCTTCTAGTCAGAAAGAGAATTAATGACACTAGTAAGGTTGGGAAAAAAAAGCACACCAATTTGGTCAATTATTTATTGATGCCTTTAAGCATGGAAGGTTAGCTTTGGGAAAATCTGTCTATCAGTACTGAACAGTGACATCAGTAGCTTGTATCAGCTAAAAGGAAATTTCCACACAGCGATGGCTCTCTGTTGCTAGTAGATGTTATCATATTAAGGGAGTCTGTACATCCTAGAAGGAAAAATTCACGAACCCAAAAAAAGGTCAGTGAGGTGGTTTTGTAGAGTTGCATCCCTGTTCTAGAGCTGAAAGAAACACACTCTGACTCAAGACTGTGCTGGCTTGATTACAGCCAAGCGTATTCAAAGCACTTCACATACATCACCTAGTAAGCCTTACAACAATCTGGATCATGTGGCTTGTAGTTTTCTCCTGTGTGGAAGAGTGAGCAAGCTCTGCTACTCATTAGCCCCTTTCTCCATGCAAGACTTTTTCACTTGGGTAAAGATGGAAGAGTGACTGGCAGGAACAACTGAGTAACAGCAGGGCAGGGCAGGGCGCATGCCCATTTTGAGTTAGATTCAGCTAGAAGGGCGCTAGACCTGACTTGAAATGGGGAGGGCTTCTCAGGTTGGGGGAGGATGTTAACCCATCATCTGAAATCTTGTACCATTTGTAATCACAGCTCGCATTCTTAACTGCTACATTACCCCAGTTATCTTTATGTTTCCATAGGGTCCTATGAGCCTTCTGATAAAATATGGACATTCAGCATCTCAGCTTTGAGTAAGTGGGTCAACATTAAGCACAAGAACAATAAAAACACAGGTGGCTGGAACAGGCTCACACTGACTGACTTATGGGCTGAGATGCCATATCAATAATACTTGAATGGTCTGGGGAGAACTCTGTGATTCTATGAAGTGGCTGACTATGTGAAACTTTCCAAGAGGAAGACATAATGTGGGAAAGGAGACCATTCAGAGCAACAACAGCAGCTCTTTGGTTAATTCCGACAAGAATGCAAACCTTTGGTGCGCACACACACACACCCACACCCACACACACAGTAAATCTGCAGGCTAATGCATTATAAAATTAGCAATATTACCTAATGAGGAGTGCCGTGCTTCCCTGCTGTGCTTAAAACCTATTTCCTGTTTTTGTTTTGGTAGCAACAAGCTACAGCCCTCCAGACTTCAGAGCCAGCAACAGAGAATCTGCAGTGCTTTTAACCTTCGGTCCTGGCTAACTGTGTCATTAGTCTGTTAAATGGGCAGGCTTTGCAGCTAAGCAGCCAAGTGACTGGCCACTTCCGAAGTGCTGCGAGAAGACTCCAGGGAACGCGATTGTGTTCACAGTGAAGCTTTTAGCAGTAGAAACAAAAAGGCGTTGTTATCACCATGCACATAAATCAGAGAGGCTGCAGCAGTGTTCAGGTGCAACAATGAAACTTACAGGAAGGGGACCCAAGTCATTTGGGTTTAAAGCAGCTTTTGATCTCAGATGTACTGGGAATTTCAGGCGCGGATCTTCCTGTAATGAGAAACATGCCATTGTAGAACATAACAACTTGAAGTGACACCTATCTCATATTTATAACCTATGCCAATGACGTCGTATCAAAACCACCTCAACACTCATTCTTGGTTCCCAGGGACCATTTACATACTGAATCTTGCAGTAAAAAGTTGGAAGTATTACATTTGCTGTTTAATACAAAGTGCACAAAAAATTTAAAGAAACACCCATTCTAGGATCATACGGTTTGATCAGCAGATACATTATTGTTTTAGTTCCTGACGCCACCCCATTAAACCAATATTCAGTGTGGTAATGGTTAATAGCCGAGTTGCATGTTGAACTGTCAAGCAGCGATTAAGTTGCATAAATTGGCTTTGCCCAAACATTATCGCTTGACATCTCATGCCTGGCTTTCAATATACATCTATTAACACCAATGGGATTCTGTGTAAATGGGCACAGATTTGCAACCCGTATTTATGTGACTTCACTTCTTTTCAATAAAGTATGCTGGGTGTGTCATCAGATATGCACGCTTATAATACAGAATGCCATCTCCATTCTTCCTCATTGCAGGACAGAGAGAGGGTACTGAAATATGCACTAGCTGTGGTTTTGGCAAGTTGCCAGGGGGCAAAAGTTTCACAATCATGGGGTAGCCATGTCAAGTCCAATTCCGTTTGGACCTCACTTATATTGACCTCTCTCCTCAATATAACCTTGTGCCAATATAATCAGATCTAGAAGGGTTGAAAATCCTTTGAAGTTGCCGGTAAATGAACATGTCCACCTTTGTTCAACTCTCTTTCCATTTCTGCACCTTTTATAAAGCTTTATGTATTAGCATTAAAATATATTTTATATGAAAATCACTGCAAGGTATAACAGAGGTACTCTCCGTTCAACGAAACAGGCAATATGGGATTAAAAGCCATGTATTTTTCTTAAAAGGAACAATAAAAACTTTTAAAACAAGACCCGATGTTGCAGCTTTTTTTCTTCTCTACTCCAAACACATACCCGTTTTAAAAGTACACGAAGGAACAGCCAAAGTGATACCAAGATAAAAGTTTTTGTTTCCTTGCAAAGTCAACGTTTCCTCCTAATTTCCTAGGACATTGTCAAGACAGGCACAGTACAGGTTACTGTTAGATGACAGGTTCCTTGGAAAGCAAACCGCAGCTGTTTGGCTGTTCCTTCGTGTACTTTTAAAACGGGTATGTGTTTGGAGTAGAGAAGAAAAAAAGCTGCAACATCGGGTCTTGTTTTAAAAGTTTTTATTGTTCCTTTTAAGAAAAATACATGGCTTTTAATCCCATATTGCCCATTTCGTTGAACATTGTATCTGGCCATCAATCCTTTCACGCTACATTGAGGTACTCTCCTTTCTGATCACTAAATATCTGGGGGGAAAAACATGCCCAAGGAAGTCAAAACCACGCAATATTTGGAATGGAGAAGATGAACAGATTGTAAAAACACAATCTCTGAAGATATTATATTTTAAAAAGCATGGGAGAAATTACCATTAATGTATAACATGTGAGGAACCATGCAGTCATTCGTCTTGATTTAAACAGATTTTTAGCTATTTGATAACAAAGTTTACAGCCATCATTTGAGTATCCTCAAGTCTAGGGGAAATCCATATCAGCACAGTGGGGCTCGTATTCTGATGCTTCCAAATATTTCCACATCAATGGTCAATCATGACAGCTGCTGGTTAGATTTTTTGCTGGTTATTTTCTGACAGTCTGATCCTATACAGAGTTAGGCACACCTAGGCCTGCTGGTTTCAGTTGCCTTGTATGTACCTCACTCTGCATTAAGATTGGACAGCTCATATGTTACTTGAGTCAACTTCAAGGTCCAAGTTCTTATTTTTAAGAGGTCTCATCCTCTTTGTCCCTGGCTACCTCACCTCATCTCTTTTTACTCCACCTTCTTACCTTCTCAGCTCATCTGCTATTAGCTCCCTTCATCTCCTTTTACTCCTGCCTCTCTGACTTCTGTCCCTTCTTCCATGTTGTTTCCTATACCTGGAGTCAGCTGGCAGGTCTTGTGACCTGGGGGTGAGGGAGGAGAAACAGCAACACCCATCACAGATGGGGGTTGAGATTATCTCTGTTACTCAAGTTTCCAACCTTGTGATGCTCCTGGATCCAGTGCAGTACCAGAAATTTCAGGCTGTTCAAAGGACACTTTTCACCAAACCCATCTGGTGAAAAGGCTGATACAGTCACCATGTCTGAACATGGATGAAAAGGTGTTTTTTAACTTTCCAGTTACAGTCAATCCTCATATGTGTACTCATTATATGCAGATGCGCTTATCTGCAGGTACAAAAGTGTAATTTATATTGCCCCATTCATGGTCTCATCGTGGTTATATGTGGGCGAGAATGACTCTTAAATGGCTGCCTGATAAGGCTGTTTATTCAAGTTTACATATTAACTGCAGGATGTTAACAGCTAAGAAATAGAGAAAAAAGAGAAGAAGCTGTGTGTTTCAGCAAGCCAGCTAAGGACTGGTGTTCCAGGTCCTGGGGAAGGAAGGAAGGAATGGACTGTGATTGCAAGCAGCCGATTCCGCAATATGCCTGTGATGGATAAGTCTTTAAAAAAACCTTGCAGAAGTGGTCTGTTTGCTGAGTGTTTGGGATAAATCCCGGGATAGACTAAATCCTCAGTTGTCCCTGTTACCATCTGTTTTAAATAACTCTGGACTTGATACACAACAGAAACAAAGATTAAAACATTAGAGATGTTGAGCTGCTCCCAGCTCATAGAGTTCAAGGTAAGATTCAGGTTCATGAAGTTCATATATATTGTATAGTGAAGATCGTCTGCAGGAACCTAACCCCAATTTCCCCATAGGATCAATGATTCAGTATCTGCTGATTCTGTATCCGCGGGATTTTCCAGGGACGGAACCCGAGCAGATAATGAGAATTGACTGTATATTCCAGGGCAGCATAGCAGTCTACTTTCTTATGGTTGTCATGAGGATGTAACATCAGTGTCCTACATCCTGCAAAACTCATGGTGCTGATTTAGACCTAGAAAGTCCTAAATGTCTTAGGATGTCCTTCTCCAAGATGCCTTTTCTCTGTTGTCTCCCTCTCACTGCAGACCTGACAAAGTCCAAGCCTGAGCATCTCAAAAATGATATAACATTTTGTTTGGACTGAGACTTTCACCAAAGGTGCCCCTCTACTCTTTATAGGTCACAGTTCAGGAAAAGTTCACCAAATCCATGAGCAGGGGTATTGTTCCAGGCACAGGACGCAGCATGGAAGGAACACAGAGAGGGGTGTAGGAGACAGGGACTTCTGTGGGGCAGATATAGATCCAACCAATACATTTGGAGAACAGAACTAATGAACTTGGAACGTATTGCAAGCTCCTTGTGATAGGGATCCACCTTTTCTTTTTATTTAATATACTAAAATGTCGAGTAGAGAGTCGTATTGTTTTATTATAATACAGGTGCAACCCCCATATCTGCTATCTGCAGATCCGCTTATCCACGGGTTGTTGCATCCTATCCTGCCCATTACCTTTCTTTATCTTCACAGATCTGGTGCCAAGCCAGCGTGTTTCTTTCTTTACCAAAACGCTCAAAGCAGCATGCTGCTAACAGCGTTTTGGTAAAGAAAGAAACACACTGGCTTGGCACCAGCTCTGTGAAGATAGAAAGGTGGGTGTGGGGGGCTGCAGGGGATAGCGTTTCCCCCATCTGTGGTTTCCGGTATCCGTGGAGGACCCAGGAACCTATCCCCCATGGATACTTGCACCCTACTGTAATAACAACAACAAAATATAATTATGATCAACAGCAACAACAATAATAGGAAAAGATTAAGAAACTGATTATTTTCAGCTCAAGGGCAAGCAACTTAGGGTGCAATGACAAAAACCTTCTAACTTTTGCTCTTCTTGAAAGAGAAAAATATCTGCTATATGTTGCCCCTTAAGAGCAGGAGAAAGCAGTATTTTAAAATTAATGAACTTAATTATATTAATTAACTTAATATTTACATATTAAGAATGAAAATCATAACTTGAAAGTACAGTTGAACATGGAAACAATCTGCCCAACAATCATATGGGAGAAATCTTGAGAGCACTCTCCACTTAATTACGGTAGATTTTTAAAGTGAGTGATCCATGAAACTTCCCCCACCCTAACACTTCCTGGTCTGTGACAGTAAAAAACAAGAGATGCAAGTGTTTGAAAGTAATCTTACCCATGTTGTGGTCTTTGTGTTATGATCAATGAAGAAAGGTCTGCCGTTAGGTGCTATTCGCATTTCCCAGCCAGGAGGTAAGAAACTTTGCGTCAATTTATGCTGTGGTTTTGGAGAATTGTATGGAGAAGGCTGTGGAGACTGAGGGTTGGAAAGGGTGTCCTTCACAGCTCTTCGCACAGGAGAGTCCTTGGCACCCTGTGGAAAGAAGCAGCATTCAGATATACAAATGTCACTTTGTAAGTTATAATGATTGACTCATGAGGCAGCATGGGCTACACAGATCTTCATTTGAGATAAAAGGACTGAATGCCAGACAATCTCTATCACTAGCTTACTGGGGAATTCTTTCCAGTGTAATGCACTTGGATGTGCATGCACGCACACATGCACACTGACACAGAGAAAATGGGTTTGCCTATAAGGGAATAAGTTAGCCATGCACCTGTCTGTGTGCTCCAAGAAGCAGACTAGGAAGCCAGTAGTCTCAGAAGACTCATTATTGACCACCACTATCATGGAAAGCATCCCTAGCACCTAGAAATCCAGAGCATCAGACTATCTTTAAGTATCACACAGTTGATGATTGCAAAGTTAATGCTCAAAAACTAGAAGAGGAAAGGAAAATAAAAGCACAGCACAGCACACTCATATCTTCAATGAAAGGGGGGGGGGGGCTAGGGGCAGGAATTCATGGCAGCAGCTTTCCAGAGCACAGAATCTTCTCTCCTTGTCTTCTCCTTCCTCCTTATGTCCTGCGCCCTTACATGACCCTGAAACCCTCTCAAAAACAACTCTGACTGCAAAGCCTCTTCTCTTCAATGTGATTAGAAATTGGCTAGGAAGCAAGTGCAGTACTAAGAGCGCAGGGCATAAGGAAGGGTTCAAAACAAAAGTTGAAAGTGAGGAGATTAGTAAACCGTAACAAGGGAATACTGCATGGCTATATGGGAGAGTATGCATGAGTATGCATGGGAGATTTAAATGCACATGTGGGCACACAGAATGTTGCACCCATTTCTGTATGCACATATAAAGTGATGATTTGCATGCATCATGCATCTGGAGTGCAGAGTTTATGTTTGTGTGAATATGCTAATGCAGGGGAGAATAATGGGACAAGAGGCCACAGAAGCAGAGATGAAGCCTTGACAATAATGGTCCATTTTGGACGCAGGATCTCAAAAAATCCTGGAGTCAGTTATCCCAATGAAAATACAGAAGTTATTCTATCCAATTTTGAACGTTGGAAATATTTCCATGAGGTTACTACTCGGAACACCACCAGTCAATTAATTAAGAGAGAAAGGTTTATACTGTATAATAGACAAACTGTTCCTTGATATCTTTTATGCCAACTTACCACACTAATCAACACACACTGAACCATGATATTTAATTTAAATATTTGGTGCGATTAATCTCTGACCTCATACACTTTCAAATATTGCTACTTCCGATTTTAAGCTTTCGGTTTCCTTCATGAAGATTATTAATTCATGCATTCATCATGAAAAACTAACACTGTGCTTCTTCCCTCCCTGGCTATCGTTTATAGTTTTGACAGCACAGAAATTAAAAACATTTTCTTCAACCACTATATTTTTAAAAATCTGATACATATTCACTTGCTTTGATTTTGTGGCAAACTATTTTCACACACGGATCTAGAATTTTAGAGCAATTGCTTACGGCCCAATCTGATCCCCCAAGGGTGCACATGATGCAGGGCCGCCGGCACAGGGACCAGGCCAGCAGGGAAAGGTAAGAAAAGAAAAAGTTTACTTCCCTTCCCCCGCATGGTCCCCAATGGGACTCCTCAGATCTATGCCAGCTCTGTAGCTGGCGTAGCTCTGAAGAGCTTGCTGGGGACTCAACTCCCGCCCCACCCCTGATCCGCCCCGATACTGGAACCTGATCTGTGTGCTGCCGGAGGTGCGCAGCTTTCCAGCATATCGCGGAGGATAGGATTGGGCCGTTAATTGCATGGATGCAATAAATGACTTCTTAGAAGAAAAGAAGTAGTACATGAAAGGAGGATGTTGGGAAACAAACAGTCACATAGGAGGATGTTTCAAAGCAGGATCAATTTAAGCAGGGGCAAGGTTGAATGTGGAACGCAAGTCAAAAGAATTTTTCTCAACTGTTTTTTTTTATAAAGGGAGTTCTTTGCATTATCTTGAGAGGAGCCCTTTCAGTGGGAAACTTACTTCCTGCCTTCCCCACAAATATTTTCTGCCTGCCTTCCCCACAAATAAGTCACAGCGTTCTCTAATGCAGGGACTGAATACCAGCATATTGCATTGGAAATGCCTGTGTTTTCTCTCACCTGTGAGTATCAAGCCACTTATATTCAGGTGCCTAACTTCAGGGGGAAGGGCTTGAAACTCTCATCTCCCTCTCCTTGTGTTCTTTTTGCAAGCGAAAAGAAAAAATATAGCTATATAAAAATGTTTGCAGACAACTAAATCAATCCTACAGCTCTAAACTCAACTTCATAAAACAAACTGAAATAAAGAAATTCTCTTGAAATGAGAAACAGTAAATCAACTTAAACCACAAAATTTGCACCCAATGTTTGGACCGCAGTCTGATGCCTTTTATTGACCAGAGAATTGGACTGGAGAGAAAGAATTCTGGTTTTAAGAACACCTCTAAAGCAATATTGAACATTTTGCAAGATTTGAAGTAATCACATCAACTCACTTACTATGTGACATAAGAGGGTAGAAGAGAATGAACAGGAAAAACGACACACACAAAAAAATCACACGAACCATTAAGCATGAGGGGTCAACAAAGTATTGTCATGGTGCAAAATAAAAGGTGTGATATATAATTATAGATGAAAATGTGCCTTCTGGGCAACAAGAAGGAGCCATTGCAAAACAACATGTTGGTTGGAAAATGGGAATAGAAATCAGGCAAGAAACAACAAGATGGAAAGAATGGAAACCTAGGAAGAAGGCGAGCCTTTTTCGTTTGTTTTTTAAATGGGGAAATAGCACTTCTCACCTCAAGTGGTGCAGATAATGTTACTGTGGGAGAACTGAGGCTACGAGGCCGTCTTATCTGAGGCTCGCTTAGATGGTTGTTACTGTTCGTTGTTGAACCAGTTGCGCCATCTTCAGCAAGCTATTTCAGAGGCAAACACAAGTTAGCTGTATGTAACGCTCTTCCTCACCCACAGCTGAATGATTTCAAGTTAAAATATTTCCCAAACAGCACAATGCACTGCATTATAAAATCGTGTTTTCAGTAATGCACCCTTGCTTAGGAAACACATTCTACCTGCCACTATTTATGGTCATATGGTCTTCTAAATTCTGTTTTTCAAATGCATTCTAAATGAGCTTGGCAGTATTTTCTGCAGGGGGGCATATGAACGTATAAAACTGCCTTATCTTGACTCAGACCCCGAGCTCATTTTGCTCAGCATAAGCTGACTGGAGGCAGCTCTCAGGTGTTTCAGAGAAGGCTCTTTCCCAGCCCTTACTGGATATACCTGAAATTGAACGGGAGACCTTCTACATGCAGAACATGTGCTTTGACACTGAGCAAGGTGGATCCAAGGCAAACCCTTCCACCACTATGGGTCGTAAACAACTGAACCATGAGGCAAAGTATTTACGTAGGTGGTTATCCAGTGCTCCAATTACAGTGCGGCCAGAAGGGATAAACCTCTTTTCATTCTGTGACAAACCTCTTAGCTGCTGTTTTTATAAGGTTACAAAGGTACATGATTTGGCTAAAATTTGGGAGTGAGACGTGTGGATTTTATTAGTTTCCCTGCATTCCTCCCCCCCCCAAATTAAGCAAGGTGCTTACCCTTGCTCCTTCTGCCAAGATTTGCAACTGGTTAGGATCAATTCACATATTGATGCGAAGCAGAAAAAGTAGCATAAGCGACTCGCACCTCATCCTTCACAGCCTCTAGCAACACGCCTTCTAGAATGCATCAATAACTATTCCCCACTTCTGATAGACTAACTGGGGTGGCTTTTAGCTGCCGTAGAATTTGGTGCAAGTTGATTTAATGTTGGGTTTTTTTTCAGCACTCACCTCTCAGAACCATGCCGCTCCTTACAGCTGCAGAGAAGAACAAGAACGTTGCAGTGAAACAAAAGTCACAGCAACCTCTTTGTTCCGCTCTGCTGCTGCAGAAGGCAGCCAGGCACTGGTGGCAGGGCTGGAAAAGGACTCATACAGTCACCCAAAGACGTTTGACTACACAGAGGCTCCTCGATCGCTCCGGTGTGGATCAGTCCTCTGCTGCATGAATGGTATGGAGCTCTTGGAAAGAACCCTGTGATATTACTCTCATCAGCCAGTTGCCTGGGTCACTGCAGGCTCCCTGCTCCTGTGGGTTTTTTTTCAACCTGCTTCCAGTTTCCTCTATACCTACGTTACTGCTCTGTGCTCCTGTCTTGTTCCTATCAAATTGCTGCATCCATCACTTGGGCTTTGTCAGCTCATGGTTACCATATTACTCAATTTACATTTAGGCTTACCAGATCCATACCGGGACAGAGTGCTAGACCTTTAGGAGAAGGAATGTGGGCAGGTGTAGCTTGTTAAACCCTTAGAGCACAATCCTAGGCATGTCTGCTCAGAAGCAAGCCCCAATGAACACAATGGGGCTTGCTTCTGAGCAGACATGCCTAGGATTGTGCTCTAAGGTTTAACAAGCTACACCTGCCCACATTCCTTCTCCTAAAGGTCTAGCACTCTGTCCCGGTATGGATCTGGTAAGCCTACTGTTAATCATGAAAAAGGTTTATCAAGATTCCTTGTAAATCTGAAATCCACTTCAAACTGTGACTTTGGATCTGGATTTGTGGGAAATATTACCTAGTCACAACTATGGGTAACGTTGGTGTTACCAAACTGTAATAGAGGGGAACAGGGGAAAATCTGCTTGAAGGACGGGCTGTATAGAGAAAACATTGCTGGTGGTGAACTGTGTTTAAGAGGTAGCCAATGTTACATTGCACTGGCCGACAGTTAAAATTACTTCACCTGCTGCCAAATGACTACTGGACCTCCAGTCAGGCCAGTGAGAACAGCGAATCTTGTCCTTCATTTAGTTACATCATCATCATCATCATCATCATCATCATCATCATCATCATATTACACTGGTCCAAATTTTTTCCTATTCTGAGTGCAGATATTATTAAGCCAAAAGGAAGGGTGGATGCATGTTGTGATGCAGATGTTATTGGTTCGAGACATACGGAAACTGGCACTGGCCTGTGCTGACCAGAGCAGATCCTGTCTTAGTCAAAAGATGCCTTTCCAGTTAGAAGCAATTATTTCCCTTGAATCTGTCTTCCCCCATGGAGAGCTTTCATTCTGAAATCTGAAACTCTTGTAGATTAGAAGTGACACCATTTACTTTAAATGTTCCATTGCTGTGTCTGAATAGTAAGTTCCATACCTGCATGATAGGCCGAGTCCAAGTTGTGGTTCGATTGTTATGATTGACATAATAAGTGCGTCCCTTAGCATCCTTCCTTTCTTCCCAGCCTGAAGGTAAGCCTGGTGTAGTATGTACATAGGCCACTGATGGCTGTTTATGCAAGAAATTACCATTGCGTTACTTTGTGGCAACGTGTCATTCTCACAAACAATATCTGCAGTAGTACAACTGGGAGATATTTGTTGGCACATCAGAGATGTCAATTTCAGACATAGGAAGTTCAGTTCTGTCCTCTGGAGTAAAGTTGCAAAGCTGGTCATAAACTGTAATACACTAAAATCCACAGGGACAAAAAATACTGTCCAGTGTAACAGAAGAATCTTTCACTTTATCCTTGTGGACAATGCTATTTATTCATTAAATATATGCAACAGGAAGAGCAAAAGAGTATAAAAGCCTGGACAGAATTTATAGGAGCACTGAAAGGAAATTCTGTTATCATTGACTAACTCTACTTCTTTGGATCATGTGCAGTTTTGGTTTCCACTTCAACAGCTGCAAATACAGAAACATACTCAGGTAGGAAGCAAAAAAAACAGAAGTTGTAATAAAGTCCTTTTTGGGTCGCCACGCATGACTAGTGGGCTGCACTTGTTGAGACACCACTTGTGCAGCTCTGAACCTAAATACCGTATTGTCCCGAGTATAAGACGCACCTGATTACAAGACGCACCCTTAAAGTTTGGTGCTATTAAAAAAAATTAATTAAATCACTGGCATTAAATTGCAACAGCCTGATTATAAGACGCACCCCTAGTTTAAAAACTTAAATTAGGAGAAAAAAGTGAGTCTTATACTCAGACCAATACGGTACATCTACCAAACAGGTTTTCAGTTATGCCACCGCAGTTGTTTAGCATCTGAGGTTAAAAATGCTTTGAGCATTTTGGCATTTCCTGCCTCCTTTGGAATAAGGCTTATTTTGTTGGCAAAAGAAAGATGACCCTGAGTGTCTATGTTCACTAGCAAGGCCAGAGACAGCGAAGTCACTTCACACATGATGATTTTCATATGCAGCTAACAATTCTATGCAGGCAAAGCTTCAGGACGATGTGTGAGAAATACAGAAGTATCTGTTTTCCGGTTCTGCACATGGCGGGAAGCCACAGCTCTAAACACTATTTGCTAATAACTGGAAGCTTTAGTGACCCGCATTTTGGTGTCGAGGATTTGACGGATAATAAACTGTCTCCACCGCCAAGGTATTCTCCCCTACTACCGAACCTAGAAACTCAATCCCTGGATGCAACACTCTGCGCTTGCATACTGAAAGAACGAGAAGGCTCAGAACGCTGGAAACTTTTTAATACTGCCACATGTTGCATATACTGTAACAGGGCAGGAGACTCTGGTTGGCAGTACAAGACAAACTCAGAGTAATGCACATGAACCAGCCTGTGTGCCAAATCCTCCTCCAAGGCTCCTCTCCTGGTTCCCTACTTAAAGAGGTTAGATGGATGGTGACTGAGGAGAGGACTTTTGGGTTCTGCAACTTGTCCGTGGAAAAATCTCCCCTGGGATGTTTGCCTGGCGCTTTACTTTGTCGTCCTTTTGGTATCAGGCAAGGACCTTCTTATTTACCCAGGCTTTTTAACTATCGACTAGTCTGCTCATATAACCTCTGCAGAAACACGAGTTGCCATGCTGTTTGTTATTTAAATGTTTTAGTTATCTTAATTGTACTTTTTATGCTTAATAATGCTGTTTTAATGGAAATCACTCTGGGAACAGAAACACCAAAGGAACCAGGTATAAATTATTTAAATCAGTGATCTTTAACCTTGGGGTCACGACCCAAAGGTCTGGAGGGAGACGTCTTTCCTCTTAAGGGGAGTGGCAACTCAGTCATGATGTCAAGACGATAGCGGCACCACTGCTGGGTTTGTACTGCCGCCACCTCCAACTAAGTAAAAAAGGGGGGTTGGATTTATCTGTTGGCGGCAGCGGCTGAAGATTCCACACAACCTGGGTTCTCGCTGCTGCCACAGATGGGTAAGTACAACCCCCCTTTTTTACTTAGTCAGAGATGGCACGAACCCAGAAGTGCCATCCCCGCCAAATCGCAAAGACTTATAGTGACCTTTACCTTTGGGTAAAGGTTGAAGATCACCGATTTAAATAAAATAAAACCATGCTAAAATGCAGCCAGTATAGGAGACTACCACTGTTTTTAAACTTTTTCTCTGTACTGATGACACACGTACATTTGTGTGCTCACGGCAAGCGAGCATAAGTATCAATCAATGGACTCTGATTTAGAAGTTTATGCCACAATACATTAAGTCATCCATTTTTGCTACAATGGATTAACACAGATATGTAAAAGGAGTTTGTACTTTTTCTTCCCAAATCTTTTCATTATTTTCTCTTTTCTAATTTTAAATGTTTTATTTTTAATAGACTTAAGAAAATTCAACCCAAAGGGGGACATCCAGAGTCAGATGTCTGTGAACGGAGGCTCCCTTTGAGGTGTTTATATAAGTGCCAGCATATTTTCACTTGCAACAGTGGTTGATCACCCATACTAGAAAGTGTCCACTTGAACACTACTTTGTTAAGTAAGGAGAGAGATTTCCTGATCTGTAAATAATGAACGGCTATAAAATACAAGTTGTGAGAATGATGATCACTGTTTGTTAGGGACAGAAATGATGAAAAAAAGTCAGAAAGAGCTGTGCAACTACATCAGATCTATAAATGAAATCATGCGGGGCATTGGGTGAAATCAGTCTGAAAGCCAATGAACACTCAATGCAGCGGTGCCATCTGGCTTCTAAGGGCTCACGGCCTTTCGTTCTGCTTGAGCAGAAGGGGCCTTCGTGCAAGTGGCGCACTCTTTTCATTCTTGGAGGGAGGCTGCGTTCATGGAAGTGTTACTCTGGATAACACCCATGGTTTCTTCAGAAATCTAGTGAAAAAACCACAAGGACTAGACAGCAAGTAAGTGGCAATACTACAGAGTTCACAATACACCCTTAACGTGTTCTGCAAACCAAAGCTTCCACGTTTTTTTTTTAATCGAAGTACAGAATTTCTTTCAAGTTCTGCTGTCATATTATTTTCATATTAGTATCATTGTCAATGCTAAGTGTATTCTCAAAGCTCCATACACCTAAAATGCATAAGTAACTTGTTGCTACTCTGGAAGAAAAAAGAAAACAAACCATCTGCCTATGTGGCTAAGAGTAAGCTAAAGGCTGCAACAGAGAAGTACAGTAGGTTAAAGAGTAAGAGTTCGTTAAAGAGTAAAGTTAAAGGCCGCAACAGAGTCGAGTTGTCAAGCCCCACACAGATTGTGCTTAGGGGATGCTAGAGAAAGAAAGAAAGCACCATTAGGCAACGAGAAGCTGTGGCATCTGATACATTTGACAGAACCTGTCAATTCCCTTTCCAATTATTTTGGTGAGGACCCCTATGAAGTTCTATAAGACTGCTCAGTAAATACCCTTCATTGCCCCTTCAAATCTGGAGGAAGCTAGGCATGCTTTAGGGAGCTTAAAAGGTATGGCATGTTCCAAGGATCAGTTGATTGACAGGATTCTCATTCCCTTCTGAAGATATGGCGGCCTTGTGGGCCCACTCCTTGTCCTTCACTCCCCCCCCCCCCGACAGTAGTAAACTCCAGTCACTTCCAATTTCAGCTTACTACCTGGGCTCAAATCATGTCTACACCCCTTCTTTCAGGTCATTCTAACCAATTGTGCTATGGAACCAACCGAAACCTGGTAATGGACTACGCAGAGTGCTGTGCTCCCTTCTACAAGGATCTCCCACCCACTTAAGCTATCTTCCAGCTGACATTTCTAATTACACGGGAGCTCAACCTTTCACCTGTCCCCCACTTTGTAACTCTCCAGACATGGCTGAAATGGGTACTATTTATGCATGCAAATTCCATTAAACTGGATCTAAAGCTGTAGTAATTATTTGTCCTTTGAGGTAAACTATAGACTATGAGAAACTTCTTTCCCAATGTTTATTTTCCTGCTCATATATGTACAGTAGGTAGATCCAATTCCCTTTTCATCTACTTCTCACCTGGTATAGTAAGTTGGGAAACATTCATCCAGGAACTAAAATATATATTTAAGAAGCTTTAAAAGCTAGTTACAAAATTGTGGGGACATTATGTGTGTGTGTGTGTGGGGGGGGGGGCACGGAGGAAAAGAGATGTGGGGGGGCATGGGGGAGAGAAAGAGTTGGGATATGCAACATGTAATATCACAGGCCCATCAAAAAGACACCCACTACAGTGCCACAAGATTACACAGAAGTTCTGGATGAACTAAGTGGAGGGTTGGGGAAATTGCTTCTCAGCAAGTACAATCTGTGGTTTGGGTGCTAGGAAAAGAAGACTTTTCTCATGACATTGGAAGAAGGCATCTGTCTAACCTCAACCAAAGAACTGCAAGCACAGAGAGGTTTTCCAAAAAAATTAATTGTCCACACAAGACCCGAAAGTCTGGCACTCTGAAGAGAAGACAAAAGAAGAGAAGAGAAAAGGAGAAAGATCTAACTGATAAAGGAAGATATATTTGGCTTGATAAAAGCGTTTATTACCGTAGGCTCTTCACCACCTGTGACAGTTGAAGCACGAGCTCTCCTAGATGTGCCACTCTGCTGTTAAATAATAATTAATGTTATAGTTAAGGGGCGATCAGGAATGGAGGTTCACAAATTACTTGCACATGTTCAAGAAAAAGGAAGGAAAGCTATCTTTTGCCAGTTTAATAAAGCAGCAAACGAACTTTGGAAGCATGGAAAGAAGCGACAGCCACTGTTAATGAGGTAGAGATGTGTATTATTCATTATACCGTAATACTTCAGTGGATATTCATCTGAAATAACTGGCATCATGATTCTAAATACTTCTGTTAAGTGGCTTTTGGGGGTCACCAATAAGCGCAAAAGCTTGAGACAAGACAGGCTGAAAAGGAAACAATCTTCACAGTTTTCAATTAAATTGTACTGGGTACCATGAAAGAAGAGAGCAAGCATATGCAAAGGCAAAGATGAAAGTATAATTGCTGAAGGAAGAAAAAGTAGTACTTTTGTTAGAAAGTATAAACTTGTAGTATGTTGGTTAGACAGAGGGTTTGAGCATATCCAGTAGTTTCCAGCTTTCAGATAATGCTTTTGATTGTCTTCTTGACTTCTGAGAGTGTTCAAGTTAACTGATATTTAAAACTGCGAAAGAGAATCAGTTTGGCATTTCTTCTAGTCCATGCAATCTGCCATGTATAACAGACTAATATGGAAGTGCTCTCAAATATATTCTCATACAAATGAGCCAGGCTTTTCCGATAGCAAGAATAGTTGAAGAGTGGTTTGCTGCAACGCCATGATTAGCCACTACTGTGTGTTTAAAACAAGACAGAGCAAAAACCAGGATCAGAGCTGTTTTAAGACACACCCAACTTGACTTGTTTTCTTTGAACAGAAGACGTGTGCTATTTCGCAAACTGTTTTGCAAGCAGTTTGGGTGCATGTGTGGGAGGAGTGAGAAGTAGAAACAGAGATGCTAAAGGAGAAACACCAGTCCAAAGCCCTGACAGATGTTCTGCAGAGCAAGTTATCTGGATTACAGCCAAAAACAATACTAAAACAGGAATCAGAGCTGAACAGAAACAGTACAAGTGCAAAATAGTATTAGTGAGCAAAACAAATAAAGTCAACTTTTAAGTAAGCTTTTGTACCTTTTCCCTATTTTCTTGTCAAACCATGTAGGTGCATATTATTAAAAATATATACAATTACTCCCCTTAAGGGCATTAATCAGAAAATGTTAATAGCTGTTAAGTATGTGGTTATCCGGTCTTCATAGCATGGTTTACAATCAAACAAATCACTAATCCAGGGAGTCCTGATATATATAAAAATAATCCTGTTTTCCCCACCTCGCAAAAATGCACATACATCCATGCACATAAATAAGTAGCAGTAGTACTGCTATAATTACATTGTTTCAAAGTTGTCATTAGCTTATCATCTTTGTAAGTGACCCTGGAAGTGTTAACGTTGAAAGGTGGGGTCAAATCCTCAAAATAAAACAAAATACCACCATGTGGTTTTAAGCATCAGTCTGCTCCCAGTATACCCTCTTCAGAGCAGTGGATCTCAAACTTTTCTGTCTCCAGAGCCCTTTACACTCCTAAACAGAGTCTTGGGGAGCCCCAGAGTCCTGGCGCATGTGCGGAGTGGCACAGTGTTGAGCAGATGGCGTTCACTTATGGTGTGCTCATGGAGCCCCAGGGAAATTCTGATGTAGAGGATCTGTGCTCTCTTCCCTCCATTGCTTTGGGGGAGCTTATATTAAATAAATGACTGGGATCATAAATGCAATAGTTTTCAGAGGAGAAGAGGCTGCAGACCCAAACAATAAAATTAGAAGCTGGCACACAAATTCAAACAGAGAGAAAAACAAACCAAAAAACACAACACAAAGAACACCGTACTTACCAGTGATAAATGAGACTGCTCAGCAACTGCATCAGTTACGCTGCAAGACCTTAACCTTGCAGAAGGATCTCTCTGCTGAAGGAAACACATACAATGAAATGTTAAATGTACATTGTTTGGGGCATGTTTCCATGAAAATAAGTCAGGCTTAGACTTTTTGATATTATTATTATTATTAACAACAGTATTTATATACCGCTTTTCAACAAAAAGTTCACAAAGCTCACAATCTATATTTTCCTCTATTTTTCAACCCACTCAATTCACTCTCCAGAAATGAAAGTGTGGGGTTCTTATTTACAAGACATGCAATCAAAATCTCTTAAGCTAGTTTCTCAACATTTTGCTGGAAGGGCTTACTTTAACTTTAAACAAATCAGCCAGAGAAAGTAACAGTTAGCACATCGCCTGTCTTTTAGTCCCTTTTCGCTAAAATATCTTGTTGACCAGCTTCAAGAAAGCAGATAAACCTTGCTTTGAATATGTATCACAAAAATACAAAAGAAATATCAATATAGTATTAAAGGGGAGCAAATGGGGACTAGTAGAAATTGTGTTTGATGAGGAAGAGGACACTCCAGTGAAAAGTGTGTATGCACGAAAGCATGTGACAGAAAGAAACAGGAGAATTAGGAGACACTCTGTGCCACTGGAGCTGAGCATCCCATACCATGCTCTCTGCACAGAAGAGGATTCATGCCCATTTTAGGACAAGTATTTCCATCCTGAGTGCGGTGGAACAGGGTGGAGGACTCCCAGTCACCCATGGATATGAGGATCCCAACCACCATCCCAAAGAGAAGATGCAGTGTATCACTGTGGTGGAGGAGGACCCTACTGAGAGTGACAGAAGCAACAGTGTGCAGATTGGACACCATCTCAGGAAGCGTGTCGTGTTCCTAGTACACCTATCTGAGACATGACGGAGAGGCTGTAGACACTCCAAATTCAGTGACCATGATCTTTTCTTGCTGTTCGATGGAGAAATAAATGATACTGCCAGAAGTTATCTGGGTAGGATCTCAAGAGACTAAGAAGGTTTGGGAAGTGGGGTGAAGGAGTTGGGGGCATGTATCTTTCCTGTTGAAAGTCAAGGCATAGCAAGAGAAAGCAGGATCCTGGAAGTAAACAGCTGGCTATGAAGATGGAGTTGTTGCAAATGGCTTGGATTCTTGGGCCACAGCCATGCTACCAGTGCGAAGGATTCCTGGGAGGAGGATGGGTAGCTTCTCCTCCAGAGGACTGGGAAGAAAACCTTGCAAACCTCATCAAGAGGTTTAAATGGAACACTAAGTGGGAAAACCCAGAACCAAGTATAAAGACAGGTAATGGAGACAAGAAGGCAAGCAACAGGAAGGAGAAATAAATTTACAGAAGGGGCGATCACAGACTCGCAAGAAACTGCACCAGAAAGCTAAGAAGAGGAGATACCTGAGAACTCCAATGACTCTATGCTAATGTCCAGAGTATGGGACTCAAACAAGACAAATTTGAAATCCTAACACAGAAAGGCAAATATGATCTGATAAGTAACACTGAACCTTGATGGGATGTGGCCCAGGAGTAGAATATAGTACATGAGGGGTGTAACCTGATCAAAAGGAATAGATCAAACAAAAAGGGGTGTTGCTTATATGGAAAGAATGTACAGGTGGACTGTTTTATCTGCTGGGGTTGTGTTCCCAGAACTCCAGTGGATAAAAAAATCAGTGTTATATGAAAACTGGGGTGGGGAACGGTGCCACATTACCTTTTTTTAGCATCTTCGGCACTTCCCTCCCGAGTCTGTTTAAACTGACGGAAAAAAAAAAAGAAAAACCGCTACTGGAAGCAACCTGTAGATGGCGCCAGAGACTCCTGGTTGCATTTTTCCATTTTTCAGTGGTTTAAACAAGTCGGGAAGCAGCTGGAAGGCTCCCGACAGATTCCCAGTTGTGTTTTTTTTCCCTGCAGTTTGGATGCACGCAGGAGGCGGGAAGCGGCTGGCAGGCTCCAGACAACGCTGAAAAAAGAGGTAATGTGGCGCAGTCGGATTCCCTCTTCCACAGTTTTGCCACCCGTGTTGAGTCAAATTCGTGAATGGAAAAACCGTGGATAAAAAGGTCCAACTGTATACAACCACATAAAGATGGAGGAATCTGAGCAAGGATCCCCAGTAGAAAATGTGTGGTTAAGAAAAAGGGAGAGAAGAATAAAAGCGTTACCATTATGGGTAGGCTTACCATATCCAAAGGGGGACAGGGTGCCTACACCTTTAACCATTGAAAAAAGAGGGAATTTGGGCAGGTGCAGCTTGTTGCACCCTTCCATTATGAGCTGCACCTGCCCAAATTCCCTCTTTTTACAATGGTTAAAGGTGTAGGCACCCTGTCCCCCTTTGGATATGGTAAGCCTAATTATGGGCATCTACTACAGATTACCTTGCCAATCAGTAGACACAAATGACACTTTTATGTACCAGATTTCCAAATTCTCAAAGAGGCAAGTCATCGTGCTAATGGAGGACTTCAACTATCTGGACATCTTTCTGGCTGTCTCACTCAGCTAAGAATGGGAAGTCCAATACATTCTTGACTTGTGTTATTGACAACTTTATGCTTCAGACAATGGCAAGAAGGAAGGTAGGGGGTTGGCTACCCTGAACTTAATTCTTACCAACAGGGAAGAATTGGTTGGGAAGGTGAAAAAGGAAGGGACTTTGGGCAAAAATGATCACATCATCTTGGAATTCGCGATATCAAAGGAAGGGAAAGCTAAGGGTAGTCAGAGGTGTACTATGGATTTCAGGCAAGTTGATTTTAATGGGCTGAGAGGAAAATTAGGTAGTATCCCACGGTTAGGACTTCTAAAGGCAAAAAGCATCCAAGAGGAATAGGATCCAAGAAAGGCAAGATACTGAAGGCACAGCTGCAAATAGCTCCCATGAGAAGAAAAACTGGGAGACACCTAAGGAAACCAGTGCAGCCACACCAAGAGTTTTCTGAAAAGTTGAGAAGCAAGAAGAGCATGTATAAGAAGCGGAAGGAGTGATGGTTAAAGAAACAGTATATAAGTGTAGCCTACACTTGCAGGAGAATCAAGGAAGACCAAAGCATAGAATTAGCTGAAGCTTGTGAGAGATATCAAAAGCAATGTAAAAAAGGAGGGTTTTGGGGTGCGTGTTTTTTTTTGGCTACGTCAGAAAGACGACAAAGGTTAACAATGTGGTAGGCCTGTTCTTTAGGGAAGTCAGTGAAGTGGCAGGAGCTGGCAGAGCTACTCAATTTTTATTTTATTTATCCGTTCTCTCTTCACAAGAGAAAGGTTTCCCAACTTGACAACAGTTGCACTTGCCTCTCTTTAATAGATACAAAATTGACTTGATTAGGAGAACGGCCTGTAAATGATTCAGACATTTCAGGCCAACTGGCGATAACCACAGTGATCATATGTGAAATGTGTTACAGGAATCCACCAGCATTTCACTATATCATCTTTGTTGGCATTAAGAGTTTACTGAAAGCATTTTCTCAGTTAAACAAATGCATCAATCTCCAATTGCCTCTTTATGGAATCATGCATGGGAATGGTGGCCATTTAAACAGCATTTCACTGACTTCCAAGAAATCTAAGACTGTTTCTGAGTCCAATATGCATATTTGCTGAATATGTTAAAGCCATGTTCAAATGAACAAAAGGAAAGCTGATAAGGTGTCCCATTAAACTGTGATATACTTCTTTTCTTCTGTACCATGCAATGTTTACACTTGCTTCTTTTTTTCAATTAAAATGGCCTAGCAGTTCCCTTATCCCTCCTGATATCATTGGTCTGCCCATATCCATCCTAGCCTATTAAATGCAACTGCTGAGTTAAGGGAACAGACACAAAACTCTTAACACACTGACAGATGGCTTCCAATTATTCAGATTTTATCACAAACAAACTATACAACAGTTATTTTCTTTGAATATTCGACCTCGCAGAGTTCAGCTCCATCCAGATATGAAAATACAATCTGTTAAAATGCCTACACAAGCATAAATGTTTAAAATCTCTTTATTTGGATGTGTCCTAATATAGCACAAAAGACAGAAAAAGGGCAATTTCCACCTGCTGCTTCATATATTTATCTCAGTGAAACACTTTGAACATTTCTACCATCTCTGTAGTCTTTTATTAGAAAAAAAACTTACTGAAAGTTAGACTTAAATAGAACGAGCATCTCTTCTTGGTAAGTGAAGTTTAGAAAAGACTGAAATAATAGTATATATAGCCCAGTTCAATGCACATTTGCTGAATTTAGCAGGACTTGCACCAAGGAACTGTGCCTAAGTTTGCAACCTTACTGTACTGTAAAATGATCCAATTTTAATTAGAGTAAGAGGGGTGTATGCACACTCATCCAGACTCTTTGTACACACAACATTTCTGCAGTAAATAGGGAAACTCATGCTCTTTGGGAGCTGCACATGAGCATTAGAGCATCATGTGAAGCCTCAGATTGGTTCTACTATCTTCTGATCTTAAGCTAATATGCATGCCCTTTATATACTTATGGTGCAATCCGATACCTGGGAAACGCCAGTGTTCTGTCAGGTACTCCAGTGTAAAGACAGTTCTGTCATCACAAAAGCCCCTCCACCACGGGCCACTACACAGATGTGAGTACAGCAGCCAGAACGCAGCGCACCACTGTCAATGGGAAACAGACCGGCTGCCAGCACAGACTGGCTACCAGTACAACTCCACTAGCAGAGAGGTGGAAAAGGGGCAAAGGACAGGGCAGGATAAAGGCCAGCGGGTGGCGCAGTGGGTTAAACCGCTGAACCCATGAGCTGTCGATCAAAAGGTTGGCAGTTCGAATCCGCGACGGGGTGAGCTCTCGTTGCTTGGCCAGCTCCTGCCAACCTAGCAGTTCCAAAGCATGTTAATGTGAGTAGATAAATAGGTACCGCTTGCGGGAAGGTAAACAGCGCTCCGTGTTCCAGCTGCATGCTACGCGCTGCGGCAAGGAGAGTCATGCTGGCCACATGACCACGGAGGCATCTTCGGACAACGCTGGCTCTTCGGCTTTGAAATGGGGATGAGCACCACACCCTAGAGTCGGACACGACTGGACTTAATTGTCAGGGGTCACCTTTACCTTTTTTACAGGGCAGGATGGGGGCAGAACAAGGCAGAGTTGGCAGCTGCCGAATCTGGAACCCCTTTCTAAAGTGGACATGCCCCCAGGAGCTCTGAAGCACTTCACCAGCAACAAAGCTGGCGTAGCTCAGAGGAGTCCCATAGGGGGCTATGTGGCAGCCGGCACATACAGATAAGCCATACCTCTTTCACTCCCCTCAACCGGCCTCTCCACTGCAATGCTGCACTGGATTTGGCAGCAATCAGCACAGTGGTCGCATAGGATCGGGCTGTCCGAATAGCATTATTTAAGATTCACTCACATTTAATAAGGTTCCAATACTATGCTCAAGCACAGGGCGACAGGTGAAAATGGAACATCTTCCCCTCTGAACATTCCTACGAATTTCAGCAATACTGGACATAATTGGAAGGATAGCAATGGATAGCTACTTACAATAATAGAAGAGAGTTGTTCCCCATTTGAATCAGGAGTGATCTGAAGTCTTCTGTTCAGTTCGTCAGACAGCTCCTGAGGACTGGTCCGAGAGATAGGAGAAGCAGGTGGGGGTGGCAGGGACAGACTTAAGGAATCGCCACTTGTGTTCACTTCTTCTGAAATGGTTTCCCAAGGCTGTCGAAAAGGAAAGCTCCGGTGGTAAGTATGCTGAAAAGCAACTTTCCCTGCCATAAGTCCTTACACTATCATGCCAAGTAGTATGTACATTCGAAGCAGCTTGGTTATCAAATGAACTTAGAGAACCGATATGCACTTGTTAAGAGTCTCTGCATCATGATTAGCCTTTATTATCAGCTTTGCTCTTAACATACTGTACTGTGGAGTTCATATGGAAAAAAATTAAGGTAGCAGTTACAGAAGGAATGATGATGAAATTTCACAGCATTGGGTCTTGAAAGAAAAGAAGCTGAGTCAAGCCTGATCTCAAAAAGAAGTTCAGATAGGGTTTTTTTTTAGTGAACTGAAATACAAAGAGACACAACTGGTTCAGAAAAAGCAGTTCAATAAGTCAGGCACTTGGCTTAAAATGGTATGGTTTATGATTTATTTTACTGTTTTTATCCTGTTGTATGCACTTTGCAAGTACACTTTTAAAAATTAAAAAAATAGTTAAAATAGTATGTGCCACTTTATTCATTTATGGAGTTATATTGCAAGCTAAAGAGTTTGATGCTGTTCTGTATGAAATGTATCCAAACCAGTTCAAAGCATTTGAACTAGTTCTCAAACCACTTGTTAAAGTTAGTGTCTGAATCAGAGATGAACCTGAACCGATGGTGAGCCTGAACGTAAACCGAATCCGGATTCTTTGCCCTGTTGTGTTTTCTGAACCCTGGCAAGAAACCAAGTGCTGTAGACAGCATGCACCTTCCTTCTTGTCCCCATTAGTGGGAGCACAGGCAGCAGACTCCCGGCTTCACCATCACCGTTGACTGAGTCAAGGATCACTGAAGTACTCATTTGTTTGTTGAGGGGGAGGGTTGGGGTTTCCAATGCCATGCATGCTTTAGTTTAGGGACCATAAAAATATACCATGAGCCCATGTGGACTTGCACTAATTTCATTTTTTACTGATCTGACCCATAGAACAAAGCCCTATATGGCTCGGGGCCAGGCTATTTGAGAGACCACCTACTTCCATACAATCTGGTCCGCCCCTTCAGGTAATCAGAGAAGGCCCTTCTAAAAGTGCCGTTGCCTTCAGAAGCGAGAGGGACGGCAGCAAGAAATAGGGCCTTCTCAGTAGTTGCACCGACCTTATGGAATTCCCTCCCTCTAAATTTACGAACTGCTCCCTCCTTAGAGGTCTTCTGGCGGGGCCCGAAAACATTTCTTTTTACACAAGCCCTCTGAAGTTACTGCCCACCCTAACATTTTAGAGGGCCAGCCCTCTCTCATAAGAGCCCTTTACTGTTGCTTTTATTCCTCTCTGTTTTATTCTTCTCTGTTTTTTTAGATTGTATTAATGTCTTTTTAAGCATTTTTATATTATGGTATATATTCACGGTTGTATGATTTTTATGTATTAATCTTGTATTTTAAGGTTTGTATTTATTGTAAGCTGCTTTGGGTTCCCCCTATGGGGGGAAAAAGCGAGGTATAAATTTAACAAACAACAACAACAACAACATTCACTTCTTCCAGCTAATTTATCTTCAGCTGAGCCCAAATACATTTGTCAAGAGTATTTGCTCTTACAAATATTCAGAACCCCTTCCTGTCCTGCTTTATTATCTTGTTGTTCTGAATGTTGCTTTTCCTCTATGGACGCTGTTTCATATTGTTTTACTGACATTTGTAAGCCGCTTTGAATATTGGTGATAGAAAAGCAGGATAAACATTCTTCAAGTTAAATATATCTAAATACTAATGAATCTAATGCATATTTACTCATAAGCAAACTCCACAAAGTCGAGGGCTTACTCCACAGTACACATGCATAGGACTTAAGCCTGAATCAAATCTGTAAATAGACAGCCAATCAACCAAGCTTTCCTAACACCTAATTAACATTAGTATGTACTATACTCATCAAGGAAGGCCACTGGGAAGCAGGTATATATTAACCAAAATAAACAGGCTTAAAAATGGGGGCAATATGTTTTCTTTTCTCCTTTAAACACTTTATCTTTTCAACTTTGTCTTTCAAACATTTCTTTGGAAGCTTTAATTCTAGTATAAGGATTTTCTGTAAAATGAATTAGGGCAACATTAAAGAGGTCATATCAAGTCCTGCACGTACTTCAGGTACCTCTCCACCCTCTAAAGGTTCTGGGTCCAAATCTTCACTGATGTGCCTCCTGGATCGAAACCTTCGGTGAGCAGCCTCTTGATTTATCTGTCTTATGTTGTTGTCGGATTCAGATGCCACATCCCTGGAATGTGTTGACAAGAGAATAATGAGGTTGGGGGCAGAGTATGAACACAGGAAGTATTGCTCAACTAACACCAAAATAAAAGCTACCAAGCCCTATAAAGTCTCTATGGTGAATCTACCGTATTTATTAACAGTGACATTGTTTGTCTATATATCTGGCAAGCAAGTTAAATTAAATATGAGCAATCTGTGCTCTAAAGTAAAGAAAGCCCCATAGCCAATCTCAATTGTTCTAGTGAATGTTTATTTTACTGTTGCTTCTTTAATATGAAATGGAATAAAGCAGGGGTTCTCAACCCCTTCCTGGCCGAGTACCACCTCTGGTGCCACTCTCCTGCTGCAAACCACAGGAAGTGACTGGCGATGACATCATTGCCAGTTACTTCCAGGTTTTCATATGCCAGAAAATGCAGGTAGGATGTTCTGGGCAGGTGGATGGACCCTTCTCAGCATTCCTGAGAGACTCGGTCAAAGGCAGCAGCCTCTCGGCACAGCCGAAAGTGCTGTGTCAGAGCAGGGTTCAGTGGTCCTGCGGTCCGAGTACCACCAGCAGTCAGCCAAAGTACCACTGGTTGAGAACCCCTGGAATAAAGTGAAATGGAAAGCACCTAAGAGGCTTCTGTTTTTCTTCTAGGAATTTAAGAGGGCAAAAGCACCTTATCAAAGCTATTAGTATAGCTTTATCTCTGTCCTTCCAGCTATTAACACAAGCTGATGTACAAGGCTGCCAGACTGTAGTGCAATGGATTATACAGTATTTTAATTGATAGATGCAATTCAAAGATGAAAGAACTGGACATTACTGTTAAAGGTTATGAGAGATCAGATGCCAATGCCAGACTCCTTTCTTGTCCAACTGAACAAAGAACAGCATCCATAGCTCTAGGAAAGGGCCTCAGATCACTGACAGATCATATGCCTTGTATGCACAAGGTCCCAGGTTCAATTCTTAGCATCTGTAGGTAAAGGATCACATAGCATAGCTGAGAAGGACCTCTGCCTAAGCCATTCAGACTAGATGGACCAATGGTCCAACTCAACGATCGACCTTCGAAGGAGGGAGCATGGTCCATTACCAATGTTCTGCTCATTCTGTAGCACAGCTTTACCGTTTAACATCTAGAATCTGAACTTCAAACATGTGGAGCTTAATAAATCAACTTCATGTCCCACTGCAAAGTAGAATAGGTATTTCAATAAATTGATAATCAAAACGGTACCCAGGTGTTCTCATAAATATTAGTTGAAGTGTCAAAAAGAAGATAGAAACTCAGTTGGGAGCTAGAAACCACATGGCATAAGTGAAGAGCATAAATTCAGATGCAAGGGAAAACAAATGACTCTCCTGTAATATTTATATCACTGCGGAAAGAAAAAAGTAGCTGCTTGTCAAGAAGCAAAATATAACTGGAAGTTAAACTAATGCCTGATGTCAGCAGAGTTCACACACCATTCAATTATGCATGACATTTGAAGTTAAGCTTTCTGTATTTTTAGAAAGGTAATCATAAGAAATGTTGAACTGTGAACACAAAAAGAACTCCATCACCAGGGTAAGGAGATTACATAAATCACAAGTTTATATACTTCAATAATATGAGAGGGGAAGAACTAAGTGACATTGCTAATGAGAAAGCTACCCATGCTCTATTGTTGGTATCACTACTTAGATACTCAAGGTGTTTTGTAACAGATGCAAGCCACTTGCGATCCTCACAATCAAAGCTGCAAGTAAAACACTCACAAGAGGGTTCACTCTCATATAATGCTACCCTGATTTAAGGAGGTCATATTAGGGACTGTATTCTGGATCAACCACCAAGGGCCTTAAATGATAGCAACTACTATGCTGTACCATGCTACATCTTGAACATCTCACCAGACACTACATCTCCCCATCTACTAGGGACAGCCCCTAGTTTCTGGACCTTATCTTCTGTTAGGGTCCCCATTTTTGCCTTTGAGGGATGCCTTGTTGAAATATTGTTAGAATAAATTGCTGAAGTTGTCTTTCAGGTTCAGCCTCATCTTTAAAAGTTAAATCTCTAATGTGGACAGGATGCGTCTTGTCTCTTGCACACACACGCATGTAAATGCATGCACATGAAGAACTAAGGCCCTAATTGATTTTGGTCAGTAATTACTAATTAATGTAAGGCCAGAATGTTTTTCTAATCTATCTTTAAAGAACAAACACTTGTCCCCCACACCAGCTTTTAAATCTATGCAGGACAGACTATTGCAGGTGGCAGAGTAGACTCCCAACAAGGTGGGATGGAAAGTCCTTGAGCAGTGACTTTTGGTATGAGTACAGGAGTGCTATAAGTGTGTCCCTATTTTCTTCTGTGAAATGTTGGGTGGTTTGTCCCATTCAAAACTCAACAAAGTGGTGGTATTTCCTTGTCAACTAAGCTTATTCAGACTCCACATCAAAGCTTTACAAACACAAGCAATGGGCCTATACTAATAGCATCAACTGTACTGCAATACTACTGCTATACATACATACGTACCACCTCAAAAATGATTTTAAGAGAATTATGACAGAGCTACTCTGCTCTATGTATGGAACAGAAAACATTTCACATCAGCTGTTGAACCTCTTTTAATCAAAAGTGCCTTTGTAAAGTGAAGACAACTCCCAAACTTCCCAAAGGGGAGAGAATACTATGTAGCTAATCACATTGCAAACATTTGGTTGTTGAAAACAAGAAAAGAACTTGCCCTCCTGTCCTAAGGAGATAATCTTCTTCTTAATACTGCAGCCTCACATCACAAAAGAATTTTTGAAGACTAATCAACAGAGGGAAGTATTAAGTAGACTAGGAAGTCTTTATTGCATAAAATTAAACTGGAATATTGAGAGAAAAGCAGTCACAATAAGGCCTTAAAAATAAACTAAGAATCTGTATCTTAAACAGTAATGTTCAGGACAGGTACCTTTTCTAACTGCATAGTCTACAAAATGAATTTATGTTAGCCCCATTCTGTGAGTGCTTCTTATCTTTCCCTGCCCCTGCAGCTCCTAGCACGTCCACACATGCATACACCCTCCAAAAGCAGATTCTGAGAGTTAAATAGCATGCTGGCAGATAGGGGTGTCACAAGCATGCTGGCAGATAGGGGTGTCGGTGAAAGTCATACCTTCCTCTTGTGCAAGCAGAAGTGCCATTATACTTGCACGAACTTCTATGGGATCCAATCCATTAATGTAAAGTGCTCAGATTTAAGCCAATTTACATCGAAAGCCAGCTATGGGGCAATTGTAATGGAACTAAATTTTAAAGAGCATTTCAAATCATGGTGTTTGTTCACTGAAGTCAACAGAATATAAAACAACCAAATCCTATATAACTTTACTCAGATATAAACCTTATTGGATTTAATAGGTTTACTCCCTTTTGTGTGTATTGTGGCCTGCACATTAGATGGTGGCCTGCACATTAGAGTAAACCTTGTTTAAGCCTTGATTTAAACTAGAGGGTTGGACCAGGCAGTGAGTTGCATGAAGGTGGGAGGAAAACAACAAAGAAGCTACAGTCAGTATAAACATAAAGGGAGAACTAGTGTGAAAAAGCATCACATTTTTTTTTTAAAGACAGGTGAGCTAGTGGCCATCACTACATCTCATAGCAGTGAATTCTGCAAGTTTATGATGTGTTGTGTGAAGAAGTACACTTACATTAAACTTGGTCGGTGCCACTGTGTTGTCCGGTTGTTATGGTTGACATAGTAGGTACGCCCAAGATTGTCCACTTTTTCTTCCCATCCAGGAGGCAAGGGAGGTGGGGGTAACTCCTCTTGACGTTGAGAGGCAGAATCATTGGAGTCCACCTCCCAGCCATGCTTCATGGTGGAAAAATAAAAGTACAAAATTAAATTTTAAAGCACTGAGCTTGAATGTCTGTGATTCTAGTTATTTGTAACATGTCAATATTTTTCACAATACAGTGGCAGCAAAACGTGTTATAGTACAGGTATTTACATTTTATACATTGATTAAAATGGAAGATTACTAAGAAGTGAAGAAAAATCATGTAGGTTCTGCCATCAGTTAAGATTTGGTGAAGGAGAACATGGCAAAACTGGGCCATGATAATCTGAATCCTGCACCAAGGAAGGTTGGCTTCTGCAACTGTATAAATCATGCAACAAATCTGAACAATTCACAATGGCTTTATTTTCCAGTATTTAGGTAGGGGTGGGCCAGGGGGTAGAACTATCTAGAGCAGCAAAGCCTTGACTCCTGGAAATGCTCGTTCCAGCAGTAGACTTCTGAGACTCCACCAAGCTTTCAAGCACATTTTCACTACTGTCAGGGCTAGAATCTTGCTATTCATTTCAAAACGGAAGGTTGAGGGTTCTTAGGAAGCTGGACTCAGGTACCACATTCTGCACATTTCCAGAACTGCAGTATGACACAGCTCTGGACAAAACCCACAGTGGCCATGGGGCACCAACTGTCCTGTGAGGAGACGAGAAGCAGGAAAAAAGGACTATGATTTTATGCTTTTAACCATTGTTTTGTACAGTGTAATTGATGTGAACTGCCCTGGGTGCCTCTTTGGAGGCTGAAAGATGGGACAAAAATCTCCAAACAGTCCTCCTCATTAAGAACAAGGGGTCATCCACTAAAACAGAATAGAAAAAAGGAAGTATTTACTCAGTACGGAATTAATCTGTGGAACTCCTTGCCACAGGATGTTGTGATGGCACTTGGTCTAGATGCCTTTAAAAGGAGACTGGGCAGATTTATGGAGAAAATGTTCATTACAACTTACAAATCACGTTGACTGTAGGCAACATTAGAGTTATAGAGGTAGCCAATCTCTGCATGCCAGATGCAAGGAAGCAGATACAGGTCTCTTGTTGTCTTGAGTGCTCCCTGAGGCACCTGCTGGGCCACTGTGAGATACAGGACGCTGGACTAGATGGGCTTTGGCCTCATCCAGCAAGGCTCTTCTTACGTTAATAAGAGGTTGGTCACAGTATTTGGCACTAGCTACAGTTTTGCCGTGGTGGCTTAGTGGTTAAGACACTGAACTGCAGACCAGAAGGTTTATAGGACAGCAGTTCAAGACCCGAGTGCGGAGTGATCTCCTGTCTCCTGTCCCAGCTCCTGCCAACCTAGCATTTCGAAAGCAAGAAAATGCAAGTAGGTAAATAGGTACCACTACGGTGGGAAGGTAACAGCGTTCCATTAGTCATGCCGGCCACATGACCACGGAAACGTCTTCGGACAGCGCTGGCTCTTTGGCCTTAGAAACGGAGATGAGCACCGCACCCTAGAGTTGGACACGACTGGCTTTCGAGCAGGGGATACCTTTACCTTTTTTTACAATTTTGCACATTATCTTCAAAGATAGCCCCACATAAAAATGTATTGTAGTAGCTAAACGATACTGTTACCAAAGCACCAGTTTCAGCTCTCTCCAGAATTTCTCAGCACATACAAGTAGTCCTGTCTTTTTGTTAAATGAGTTTTTAACATTGAACTTTGTGGAATAATTTTTTCCCGGTTTTCTTCCTTTCTGAAACTCAGTGCTACTATGTAGCAACTAATATTAAATAATTACCCCTCAAAGAGTAGTTCAGTTACAAACAGTGACAAAGCAACATAGGAAAGAATTCTAGGGTTGGTTCATATCCTGGAACTGACATTTATTGAATTAGTCTGACAACAATGCTTTATTTTAGCTACCGTTGCTGTGAACAAAGGCTGAAATAGCTCAAAACTGATTCACTCATCATATGCTACAAGAAGATCCCATTCTAATAGAAACGTCTTCCATTTATCATGGCTGAGTCATACCACACTTTTCATGGGTTACAATGTGGGTTTGCTTGGCTTGCAGTGAGTGATAAGTCCACAACAAAGAACCATACTGCTTCACTGCCCACACAGGCAATGGCTCACCAAGGTGTCAAGGGGTTAGTTGTATAGTGAGCCATGACCTGGGAGTATGGCAACACAATTTGATTGTAGTTTTGCTGCAGGCTCAGTGTTCATCACCATAGTAAATCATATTGTACAGTGTTGAAAGGATCACATGAACTTCACCATTCATTTTTGAAATTCCTCCTCTGTCTGCATCAGTGGAACGTTCTATACTCCAGTGGGTTTAGGACATTTTCACTTGTATGGTCCTGTTAACAGACACAGGACAGCGCCCATTCAATAGGAATCTTTCCTCATTCTCAGATTTCAGTGCCAGTCCCAGAACGACATCAGAAGTATATGGAACAGTGCGAGGTTAAAGAATCGCCACTGTAATTTTTATTGTTTTTGAGGAAAAAGCACTTTAGAGATTGCCCAATAAACAAACCATGTTCAACATCTATGTTTGGTGCAAGGATGGGAGATGCAGTGGTAGTAGTTACTGTACAGGTAAAATCTGATTTGCACAGTATGCAAAAATCTGTTTGAACTAAGAATGTTCTACTTCTCTCTTTCACAGGATGTAAAAAAAAAACACCAATTTCTGTTGCCAGGCAAACTTTAAAGTGTTTTTTTTTCCTTCTGAAAAATGATAAAAATTACAGTGACAATTCTTACTGTGAATTCCTATTCTCGGTGTCTTCTGGAGGGCATTCCAGAAGCTTTGGAATGTACCATTCCTGAGCAGGTTCTCCTCTGGGACCAAAATTCAGTGAGTGCACCCTTTGCAAAATTCT
Organism: Plestiodon gilberti rubricaudatus; assembly: GCA_026170595.1. Classification (NCBI taxonomy): domain Eukaryota; kingdom Metazoa; phylum Chordata; class Lepidosauria; order Squamata; family Scincidae; genus Plestiodon; species Plestiodon gilberti. The sequence goes on along the minus strand of JANXHW010000002.1, from coordinate 15,013,327 downwards.
TCTCCTGAGGGTCACATCTGAGGGGGAGAATTTATCAATTCTGTAGTGATGAGGAAAGTTGTGCAGGGAAGCCCATGTTGCTGCCTTACATATTTCTTCCAAAGAACTACTGCTGCGAATGCTGCGAAAGTGGACAACCCTAAGAGAATGTGCTGTGATACCTAGAGGGCAGAGTCTTCCCTATGCTGAAGTATACCCTAGGTATGCCAGCCTGATGCATTGTCTAAAGACCACCCAGAAATGGTGGATGTAGACACTTTTTAAACCTAATAACATGTCACGGAAGGAAACAACATTTCCAATTTCCAAACTTCTGACTTCCTAATCTAAATACACCTTGAGTATGCCAAAGCTTTTCCTGTGGCTGCACCAGCTTAGGGCAGAAAAATGGCAAGGAAATCTCCTGGGTTCTGTGAAAAATTGTATTAACTTTTGGGATCAAGGATGGATCAGTCCTCAACACCATCTTGTTCTGATGAAATACAGTATACACAGCTTCAGGTTAGACGGCAGGGCCCCTAGTTCTGAAACCCATCTAGCCACAGTAACAGCCACAAGAAAAGTTACCTTCTGTGTTAGCAATTTTAAGAAAGACATAGCTAAAATCTCAAATGGAACACTCATGAGGGCTGTAAGGACTCAATTCATGTTCCAAAATGGAAATATATGCACCATATGAGGTTCTTCTCCTATGGAGGTTCCAGAGGACGTTTAACACTGCCCCTCTCTGGAAATGGCAGACATGAGAATAACCAGATTCTCCCATACATCAGCTCAGCACACAATTTAGCGCTACCACTTGCGGTTTGAGGGTGCTGGTTCACAGAGTCCTGCCTGTAGAAACATCCATGATCTCCTTGCTACTCAAAAATCTGTCAGTTTTAATGCACCACAATAACTACAGTGGAAACTATAAAAGCTGCCTAGTTCAACAATTCTGTGAATAATCAATCTAGGAGTAAAATCTGCTTTATTCTTCTGCAGGAGACTTGGTGAAATATGGAGTCTGCCTTCTTTCTTCAGAACTGTAATGCTGATTAATCTGCAACACATTTTCATTACTGAAGTCAAGTTTGATCATCCAAGTTCATTTTATTACTGTAATACCTAAATAATCTGGCTTGCATTGCGAAGGATGGTCATCTTACTTGCACAGCACAGGTGCTCTTGCCTTCTGTATTTGGGTTTAGGGCCACTTGGGGTGCGACTGTCCCACTGAAACTCTTTACTGACCTCCGTCAATATGATCTGCAAAGTAGTGCTATTTCTAGAATTCCTGTAGGTAAAGGAGTAATAAAGAAAATTGGAAATGCCTGAATTAAGCCACTTTACCTCAGAGTCCTCCCGCTGATCACCGTCCTCCTCTTGGCCACCATTCTTTGGCATATAAGCCATCTTCAGCCTCAAGAACCCTTTTACCCGAGATTTGTGACTACAAGAAAAAAAAAAGTTGCTTAAAGGAGATGCATTAACGGTCTTATGATCTACAAAAGTAATTTCTTAGAAATGAACGTTATGAAAAGACAAACGCTTTGTTTAAAAGGTCCTCACCTTCTTGGTCTGAGAAGAAAGTCTTTAAATGTGTAAGGCCTTTCCATGGTTGGGTCTTCCGTCTATTAATGTAATAATAAAATTAAGTCATTAATGCTCAATAACACATACATACATAATTTGTAAAAATATAGGAGGAGCACTGAACATTGTTCAAGTTGAGAAGTGATTATTCAAGGGAACTCTTGCCTCACTTGACAAATATAGTGTATCATTAACTGAACATTTCCACTAGGTGTCGCCCTCAACACCACTAATATCATAGCCCAACAATCCACTGTCCTGGTGGTCAGAGATGCAAAAAGTAAAAAAAAAATTGTTACAACAAAGCTTGCTACAAATCAATACTTCACACTCCATGCCCCGGGCTACCTTTCTCTTTAACTTTACATTCTTTGCTGCATGTAGCTCCTTGTAAATGCGAAGAAGTCACATTTATCAATGTAACTTAGTACAGTAACACTCCAATAATGGGCTTTTCCCCTTTTGCACTTGAAGTAGAGACTATCATGGTGAGGGTTGAATGTTGGCCAAACTGCTGCTGGTGAAGACCTTTCCTTCATGCTTCTCATCCCAGCTCTTCAAGAGCAAGGAGCTGCTGTGGCTCCTGCCAGTTGTTTGCACACAATATGATTTGTACCAAAGGTCGTCTGTGCAATGTGAGGCTGTTATTGTTTTTACTAAGTGGCCTTCCAGATGCACAATTTAAAAAAAGATAGAATTTTGAAAACATTTAATTATATTTAAACTGTCAAATTTAAAAATGCATTTACATTTTTTGTACAGTACATCACATTTAGCATTTCCTTTCCTATATCAAAATAACGTAGAGCCATGCTTCATGTTACTCACATAGGAACACAGGAAGCTGCCTTGCATGGCATCAGACCATTGGTTCACCTAGCTGGTCTATACTGACTGGCAGTGGCTCTCCAAGGGTTTCCAAGAGGGTGGGACTTTCTAAGCCCTGCATGGAGATGCCAGGGAGTGAACCTAACTATTCTAACCACTGAGCTACTGCCTCTCTGCTTCTATAGAACACTGAAGAAATCCTCCCACAAGCTTGCAGGCAAGGATGACTTGAGTTACTTGAAGCACTTGCCTTGGCTGTGTTCAGGGAAGGTGGAAAGTGTATCAGACTTGCCTGCCACAAATGCAGGTTGACTGTCTAGTTTTCTTGCTTTTCCAGTTATCTCTTGTGGCTAAATTTCTCCAACAGTTTGGAGAAGGAAGAACCAGGAGAATAACCTGCTTAATTTAACAGAAAGAGTAAGAAACTTTGCCAGCTGATACATCCATCTCTTTTTACCAGAATCTGCTTGGCTTAGCGTTAGTCTGATACAGCTCCCTCTTTTACAGAAGCACAGAGATGATAACAGGGAAGCCAGAACTTCGAGCTTCTCTTGCAACCCCTGCTTGTAGGGATAGCTTGTAGTGTGGAGCCCTTTAACGTTCTCTGTAAGGAGACTTACTGCATATGAGTGAAGAAACATCTAGTTCTGCTTAAAGATGCACTCTCCACAAACTGTTTCTAATACCTCCATCTTCATTGCTTTTATATAAAGGGGGGGGGGGAGTAAAGAACTTTGAACAGTGGAACTTCAGATGATGTTCTGATTTGTATTTTGCCTTTAGAACTTTTTTTTTTTTTTAATATGACCATATACAGGATGGATTAATGGAAGCCTGTTCAATGATTTCTTTTTAAAAGAACGTTTCTATGTTATTTACTTCGTAAAAAAGATGCATAAAATAATGGTCTAATGCAATTCAGATGCAGGGAAGTCCCTGACTTTCAATTTGTTCAGCAGGATAAATTTTCTTTCAAAACTGCAACAAGTTGGACTCATCCTATGGCTGTTATTTATGAACAAGCAATGACAGTGTTAGGAGTCGATATAATCTTTAAAAATGATGAGCTTTGAATATTCCTTCAGATATCTTACCCTGAAATGCTTTCAAAAAAGATCAACAGCTATTTACAAAAGAGTATTACAGACGATAGTCTAAAAAGATAACTCTCATGAAGAAATGGAATATGTTTAGCTTACAGAAAAAAAGATTAAAAGATCGGTATATTTACAGCTTTCAAATATTTAAAAAAGGATATCAGAATGGAGAGGGGCAACCACATCGTTTACCAAATCCACTTAAGGAATAGTAAGAAACAAGGAGTTTAAAATTCAAGAAGGTAGATTTAGACTAAACATTAGGAAGAACATTCTTAACGGAAAGAGATGTTTATATGCAGGATGTACAATCTTTTTTAGACATTTTCAAGAATAAATATAGGATACTGAAAATATTTACAAAAACTCCACACCTCTATGGTCAGCACTTATACAAAGATTTGTATGAAAAGTAACAACATTTTATATCTCTGATAACACTGGTCAACACACTTTTTCTGAAATAAGGTATTCCAATGGTTTTAAGGTAATTTTGGGGCACTGATTCCAAATCTGGCATCAGTTTTTGTCTATCACATCAGGTTTTTGAGATATCAAATATTGCATTTGATAAAGTTATGTATTTTAACTTCTGTTGTAAGCCGCCTTGGGCATTTGCCTTGGCATAGGAAAGGCGGGATATAATTTTTTCAAATAAATAAATAAATAAATAAATAAATAATAAAATCAATGAAAAACTGTAAATTTACACTGGTCTACAATTTTTTTTTCTGGCCTGCACTTTTGCAGCTGTTTTAGACTAATTTCAGGGTGCTGATTCCAAATCTGATCTCAGATTTGCTCTATCACATCTTGTTTTTATGCTATCGGCATACCCCATTTTCATGATGCCAAACCTGATGCCAGATTTGGAATCAGTGCCCCAAAATTACCTTAAAACCATTGGAATACCTTATGCCAGAAAAAGTGTGTTGACCAGGTACCCCCTTATTATGGTCCAATTTTCTGAAGTATCCCCTGCTAATTAACTGCTAATTAATTGGATTAATTAATTAATTAGGTAATTAATCGTTAAATAAAAAAGTACTAACACAATTTTAAATGTGAATAAATGTCTTATTTAACTCTCCGTGTGTGTGTGTGTGTGTGTGTGTGTGTGTGTGTGTGAGTGTGAGAGAGAGAGAGAGAGAGAGAGAGAGAGAGAGAGAGAGAGAGAGAGAGAGAGAGAGAGAGAGAGAGAGAGAGAGAGAGAGAGAGAGAGACATATGCAAGGATCTCTTTTTTCTCCAAGATCTAAAGACATATGCAAGGATCTCTTTTTTCTCCAAGTCACACTTCCCGAACAAGTGTGACTCACAACAACTTGTAATCATAAGTGACAAAGAGTTAATTTCAGGTAAAATCAATGAAAATGGGGTATGCCAATAGCATGAAAACGAGATGTGATAGAGCAAATTGAGATCAGATTTGGAATCAGCACCCTGAAATTAGTCTAAAACAGCTGCAAAAGTCCAGGCCAGAAAAAAAAATTGTAGACCAGTGTAATTGCTCATAGTCTAATCTGAATGCTTGCTGTTACTTGCTGCTTAGAGCAGGGGTTCTCAACCTCTCGGGATCCCTCAGCATACTACCAGAAGTGATAGGTGATGACATCATCACCCATCGCCCATCACTTCTGGGCATCAGACACCAACGGAGCTCAGAAACTGAGGTTTCCAATGCCGTGGAGTTCAGGAAAACACCGGTAAGAGGCATGGGGCGGGTGAAACTCATGCGCTTCACCTACGCTTGCCAGCCAAGCCTCTTGCCGGCGGCGTCCGAAATTTCTGCTCCTGTGCTCTTTCAGAGGGGGGTTTCAGGGTTCAGACCAGCTACATACCACCAGATGTACAAAAAAGTACCACTGGTGGTACGTGTACCACTGGTTGAGAACCCCTGATTTAGAGTGAGTACAGCCTAGTAGCACTAAGACTGCAATCATAAACACACCTTCCTGGGAGTATGCCTCATTGAACACAATGGGACTTACTTCTGAGTAGACATGCACAGGCTTTCGCAGTAAGAAAACTAGGAACTTCCTAGTTCAAATTTCATTCTAACCATGGACTCCCTGGGTGGGCATATACAAACTGCTCTCTCTCTCTCACTCATTTCAGCTTCCCATCTGTAATATGGGGATAATATTACAAGCTGTGTTATCATAAAGGTTATTCATCATCTTACATGTATGGGGAAGCACTGTGACTTATTATTTAATAAGCTTAATTTAAGACTTGTTAAACCAGCAGGTACATTCTTAATTGGCTGGGGTGGTTTTTTTAAAACCAAACAACAGTTGAAATAAATAAAGTTAGTATTGACTACTCACATATATAATAATGGCAAATTCATTCCCTGGCAATGTTAATCTTTCTCAAAATGTGGCAATCTAAACAGCAAATCAGTTTAATAGGAAATAGATTGGCAGAATATCAAGAACCATTAAAAAGGAGGCAAACTAGGTAAAAAAAGCAACACAGATTCAATATTTCCTGTAAAATTACTCATATATTTTTTCGTAAGCCAATAGCTGATTTCACACAGTTGTTTCAAGGATAAATGAGATAAGAACTGTAATGTACTTTGTATATTGGGTAGAAATGATTAATTATAGTAATAAAATGGAATATACTGATTGAAGAAGTTGGAAAGATTCCAACTATGCTGTAAATTTTTAATGCAGTTACTTAACCCAAGAATGAAATTGCTCAGACACAATTCTTTAAAACCTGCATTACTTAAGCGAATAGACTAGAACAGCTGCACCAAAGACATATTAAATGCTCAGACAAAGATGAATGTATAGCAATCGAGACACCAATGAAAGCAACAGAAACCACTAAAATACAGTCTGGGGCTGTTCATCATTTCTACTCATTACTGGTAGGGAATTGCTGTGAAAACCATCAACTCTTGTCCGATTTGACATTGTAGCTGTCCGTTAGACAACAGGAGAATTTTCTACCAAAACACCGGACATCTGATTTCTCCACATAAATGCATGCTATTCTAATCAAAACATTACAGAACTCAATGACTGTGTATAGGAGAGGAAATGTCAAACAACTGTATTTATATACGTGCACGAAACAGTACAAAATGCTTTCTCTGTTATGGAAAAGTCAACTAGCAGTGGTCCAAACAGTTTCACCCAAATGTATATCCATTGTGCCAATACTCAGACAATACCCTGAACCTTTTGGGGGAATTCCTAGAAATCCGTACATGCAAGAACTTCTATGAAGCGTCTAACACAATACTACAAACTGGAATGTAAGAGAGAATCTCTTGCTATTGTGCAAGCACATAACATATACATGCAGCCTACTGGAATTAGATATCTCTTTCCTGCATGGACCACCACAGACTTCCAGCCTCTTGGGACACTTACCCAAAGAGAAACACAAGCATTCTGAAAAAAAAAAAAAGCAGCTGATGAAACTCAAGAGCAAGCTCCCTCTTACTGAACAGCTGCCTGGCAAGAAGCAAGCGACCTCCATCTATTCTGTTGTTTACTAATCCAAATCAACTTTCGGTTCATGGGAGCAGGCAGACATATGCAGCCAGAGGTTTAAGACTACAGAAATGTGTATACTCTTGCGGGGCGGGGGGGGGGGGGATGGGGATGGAAGACTGCATCAGAGGCCTAGAGTGTACCTCCCATTTCTTCAGTACAAGATTCAGTTAAGATATTTTAGACCTTCATAATGTTGTGGCAAGTTCTGTGAGAAAAAGAAAAATGTTGTCGCCTCTGTGTCCCTTTACTTTTTGATATGGGACGCAGATCTCCCACAAATATCTCTGTGAAAAATATCCTACTCCCCCCCCCATTTATTTTGCCTATTTGTCTATATTTTTTAACACCTAACAAGTTGCTGGAAAATTGCACCATTCTTGTTCTTTGTTTGGAAACACCATTATTCCCCAGCCATGCGCTAGATGTGGATTCAGACAGCAACCAAGTTGACTTGTCTACAGGATACCAAACCTCTCTGGCTAGGTCCAAGGGGTGAGATGGCGTTATCAGGTGGGTTTCACTCCTCCAATCCGGTAATTTGATATCATCATCCCAGCAAGGTAATATATTTGCCAACATCCAGAAAGTCGTCATTGTTCCCTGCCAGGCGCTTAGCGGCCCCATTCATTAGAAGCTCAAAGAGGAGCACACATTTGCTTACCCACAAGTGCAAGGACTGGGGATTCCTTGGACAAGGAAGGAACCTGAGATGAAGGCAGTGGATACAAACTACCAGGGTTTCTCCATTCAGCTGCTGGTCTAGTAAAGGGAAGGCGGGGAGCAGGAAGGGGTGTGTCCGTGCTAATCACTAGGCACTACTCCCCTTAAGGCTGGGCTACATTGTCGACGGCTGCGTTTCGTGTGCGTCTGTTGTTCCGCCCCCAGGTCAAACAGCAGGCTCTGATTGGCCGGACGTAGCGCGGACGCAGCAAAAGTCGAGGCCACCTCGACTTTTGCTGCGTCCGCGCTACATCCGGCCAATCAGAGCCTTTGTTTGACCTGGGGGCGGGACAACAGACGCACACGGAACGCAGCCGCGACGCAGCCGTCGACAATGTAGCTCGGGCTTTAGTCAGCCTGTCTTCTCCTGGGACTCACTCTTCCCTTTCCCTGGAAATCTCCAACACAGCCTTTACCCTAAAATCAAGACTGTACAACATCTGAATGCACCCCACTACTTGCCCTAGTGTAGTAATAATCTGTGTTGTGATTATGTGATGCCCAGAACCCAGAGAAAATTACATACGCTTATATGTGGGCACTGCCAAGAAGAAAGTCAGCTGTTGTGGCTCAGCAATCAAGCAACTGTTTTCTATCTGCAAACTGATATTTCACACCAAACACCTTGCCTTCCATCAAGGTAGATACGTCCATTTCATATCAGATTTATGAAGGTTTTCTTCATTTACAACAGGAACTGAGTGACGTGAAAAATATATCTTTAGTCCAATCTAGCTCTTGAGACTCTCAAAGTAGCCGTTTCAACTATTCCTCTTTCCCAAAAGATATACCGTATTGTCCCGAGTATAAGACGCACCTGATTACAAGACGCACCCTTACAGTTTGGTGCTATTAAAAAAATTTAATTCAATCACTGGCATTAAATTGCAACAGCCTGATTATAAGACGCACCCCTAGTTTAAAAACTTAAATTAGGAGAAAAAAGTGAGTCTTATACTCAGACCAATACGGTATTTGCAAATGACTCCTACCCACAAGGTCCCTGCAGAGTTAAATACTTAGCTAGTTTTCATTAAAAGGTTCAGTCTTTGTGAAATCTCTGTCAGGAACATGGACTGTGTTTCAATTCTGAACAGTTTTAAGAAAGCATGATTCTCCTGGTAGAATGTTCCACAGGGCAGGCAAGTTATTAAAAAAGTATATGAGTTCCATAACACAGACACTGGAAATAGTCTACAGTATTTTCTACTTAAAGTCGAATGTAATGTTTAAGTTCTCTCATTCTTCCTGGTGAAGAAGAGAAGATCAATGAAGTCCAATAGCATGTCATAAAGAAGAACAGAAAACTAGTTTGTGTACAAATTACACTAAATGTCAAGTTTCTGCTCATTTTAACAATTCTCTATAACTCTAAGCTTTATGGCCCCCTCAAACCTGGAGCCAACTCCGATAATGTGAACTTTGATATAAACCCATAAAAATGAAAAACAGCAGCATAGGTCATGGATTTGGGCTTTTTAAAGATGCTAATGAAATGTTGCCAACTGGACAAATATAAATATAATTGGGAAATAAGCACCACCTGTAGGTTCCCTCCCCCCTCCAGCTCTTGTCAGAACTTACCAGCTCCAGAACATGAAATGAATAGAACTTCCTTGGAAGAGGAAGAAGAGTCAGTCACCACCCCATGCCAAAAACTGTGCATGCTGGAGCAGATGGTTTCTCCTAGTGGGAGTTGCTAGGAATGTACCACTTATGGACACAACCACTGAATTCAGGTACTTGGATACACACCCCTTGCCACATTCCTAGGCTTCCCTGTACCACAGATCCTTCCATAATCACTTTTTGGAACCCAATAAGTGGGGAAAGCAGATGGAAACCACTATTAAGGAGGCAGTGTGCTTGCCTGGCAGCACAGGATCCCTCTTTCCAAGCTTCACACTTGATGAAGAGAAACTGACCCAAATGCTATCAGGATTTGAGCTGCCACTTATGTGCCAAGGAAGAGTGGGGCTGCAAAGCTTGCTGTAAGAACCCTCAGTTGCTGCCTGGTTGGTGCAACATCTATCTTGCCTAGTTCCTTGTTACCTGTTAACTACCTTGTGGACTGTTCCCCTGTGTGCTAGAGACCCTGGCTCTATTATTTATTTATTTATTTATTTATTTATTTATTTTCTGTATTTATATACCACCTTTCTCATCATCAGATTTCTCATCCGATTTATTCAAGGCGGTTTACATAGGCAGGCTATCCTAGACCCGATAAGGGTCTTTACAACAGTGTTCTATCCATATATAGAACCCTTCCATACCCCAGATATTTCCCTTCCGAATGCAGCCCTCCGTCTGGCTTGTGCTCTGCACTTCCAAGCTTCACAGTTCACCGCAGTTCACCCTCGGATGGTTGTCAGGATGTTATCTCTCTAGTGCTAGCCTTCCCTCCTAAATAGGTAATTCCCCCCATTTTGATTGCAATCCCGTGATTTCAGGTCCACCAGCTCCTGCGTTGGCAGGAATGGGGCACTTCACTTGCATTAATTTCTTGCTCCATTTCCTTTTTGCAGTAAACCATGCCACAGTGTTACTATTGGCACTATTAACAATGCTAACTATGATTATTTTCAAACCAAAGTTAGCGTATCTGCTGTATACTGTGCTTTGAAACTAACCATGATCAGCCTTAACACTAGCGCAAAGGAACTGCGCATCCTAGTTTGCTCTGCAACAGGGGAGAGCAAACTAGGATGCGCTCTTGTGAGCAACAGGGGAGAGTTGCTCTCTCTCATGGTTAAATCATGGTTAAATCAAGAACATTACACCAGCACTAGGCCCAAACAATCTCCAGTGCATGCTAGCTGTTCATAATCTGGACTTCTGCAATATTGCCTTTATTTCATGTTTTTGTCTTTTGGAAATCTTTCCCTTGAAGAAGATTTATGGTCTGAAATGCATTGGGAATTCTTGGTTGTTGTTTTGTTTTTAAATGAGCAATGTGCACTTTCTAGACTCTTATTTCCTACTGCTCTAAAAGTGATATTCTCTGTTACTCTCATTATCTGGAACAAAGCTATCAATGTTGATATTTCAGATTTTTTTTTTTTAAGACAGACAACCTTTTCAACTGGAACCAAGTTGCTTTCCTCTAATATAGTATCTAAAATGGGTGGTCGATGACACTAAAATTAAGGGAAACAGCTATTTCATGAGTGACATGTGGGAGGCTCAAATAGCTTTTCCACAAGGAGTAGAATATTGTAGAGAGCTAATTGCTTTTATGAATCATCCATAACGACTCTTACTCCCAACAAGTTCCCAAGTGATTTCCTTTTAGAACAGTGGTAGGGAACTTTTCCGAATATAGTGCTGGGGATTGTCAATTGGTTTGGCAGGAAACATATGAAAGCTTATTAATTTAAGAGCATACAACAAGTTACCGTATTTTACGCTCCATAGGACGCATTGGTCCATAGGACGCATCCTATGGAGCATAAAATAGAGAGAAAAAAGTCTGTACTTACCTGGGCTTGGGGGCGCTTCGGGGAGGCCTGTGGGGGCTTCGGGGAGGCCTGCGCGAGCCTCTGCAGACCTCCCCGATGTTTACTTCGGCCCCAAACAGCGATTTTCGGCCATTTCCGGAAATGGCTGAACATCGCTGTTTGGGGCCGAAGTAAACATCGGGGGGGCTGGGGGGGGCTCTGCAGGCCTCCCCGATGTTCACTTAGGGAGAAAACAGCGATTTTCTCTGCAACATCTATCTTGCCTAGTTCCTTGTTACCTGTTAACTACCTTGTACAGACCAAAGAATGTACAGACCAATCCTATTGGCCTGCCTGCATGATGCAGGGATGCTGACGTATAAGAATAAAAGCAAAACAGATAACGAAGCCAAATGTACTGTGGTGTTCACCATGAGAGACTAGATAGTAAGAAAATTAACAGGAAGGAGAAAGGAAGTGAATCTGGAGTCACCTGGAGCTCCAGATCATATCCATGACCACTGCAATATTAGCTTAGTTCTTCTGAGCTTGAGAAGGGTTTCCAGAAATCATGAGAACAGTTTAGATGAACCAAGTAGATTAAATCCCTAAGGGTAAGGATATGTCTTCTTTGCCTAGGTTACTCTATAAAGTAGCATATGCTGATGGTGAAACAACGTTGTTAATAAAAAAATGAGGTTTATCTTATGATATGTGAAATCTAACAAATATTAGCAGTCTACATTGGTGTAAGCCATTAACAGCCCAATCCTAACCAACTTTCCAGCACCGATGCATCCGAAATGCAGCCCCAAGGTAAGGAATGTTCCCTTACCTTGAGGAGGCCTCCGTGACTACTCCCCCGCCATGGAATACAGCATGAGCCCAGTTGGCACAGCTGCGTCGGCGCTGGAAAGTTGGTTAGGATAGGGCTGTAATACTAACAAAACAGAGTAGCTAGTAGTAAAAGATCTTACCGGAAGATGATTAAGTGGTACATCCACTTGACCCAGGAAGTCGTCTCTGGTCTGTTGAGAAAACAGAAAACAACATTAAATCAATTAATTGCTGGCATTATATCATGCTTAGTTTCCAGAACAATCTTGAATTTTAGCTCTTATCTATTGCACACCTCAAAGATTAAATTCGATAATAACAATACTTTCTGAATTTTTAAAGTGATCCTCATGTACAGTACTACATGTTGTTGTTGTTACAACAGCCATGTAAGGTGAGTAAGTAGTATTAACGCTACTTTGCAGCTGAGGCCAAGAGAGAGTCGCCTGCCTAAGGGAATCCTGTGAGAATGATTGGAGGCAAGATTTGAACTGTAAACGTCCTGATTTGCAACTTGTGTCTGACCAATTTGTGTTGGTCAGAGAAAGTTGCAAGTGATGCTAGAAGTACATACTATTCCAGTTATTTGTAATATTGCTTCTGTCCTTGTCGTATAGGCTGAAATGTAGTCCCTAAAAAGTAGTAGTTGCCGACTCGTCCCTAAAAAGCTATAATATTTTTCTTAATCTCAAGAAAGCCATTTAAAGAGCAGCTCATCTGAACCTCAGACACCTTTAAACAACTATTTTATGCTCCCTGCCCTAATTTCAAATGTGCATTATCAACATTTTACGATCATTTGCAATATGAAGAACAAGGAGGAAGAGGGGGGAAAGGAACAGCAAATGCAACCTGCCCCCCCCCCGGGGTGATCCCTGTGAGGCTGCTAATGTTTTTATTGTGGGAAAAGCAAGCTACCCTGTCTGCAACAGACTATGCCCCAATTAAGAATTCTGCAAGCAACTTGATGCTCACATGGAGCTCCTGTTTATGCTATGTACAAAATAAGAATCTATTTAGTCCCTTTCATAGCACTGATGAAGTATCACTCACACTTCTCCCTCTTCTCCCCCCCCCCCAGAAAACGTCACCCATGGAAAGTTTAAACTCGTAGTCTTCGCATTATACCCTACTGAAATTAAACCCAAGTACACCCTGTTAACTGGGAAAGTGCTACTCCTCTTATATTTATCAGGGGAAGAGTAACTGTCCCTCTTTACTCCAGTGTCTTTTCAAGTGGCTGTTGCTGGTGTCTCCTCTGAATCTTTTTAGACTGTGAGCCCTTTTGGGACAGGGAGCCATTTAATTATTTGTGAACTTTTTTGTTGTTGAAAAGTGGTATATAAATATTCTTAATAAATAATGATAATGATACATGTATCTGACTTTGCACACGTTCTTCCCTAATACAGGGGACTCCTACCCTCGTCTCTGTGATTATTCCCCTGATCTCCATCTGTTATCTCCCTTCTTCCAGTCAAATTTTAGATTATAAACTTCTTGGGGCAGGATTCCCATTTTCTTGTTCATTCATTTGTTTAGACAATTTATAGTCCATCTTTTCAATTGACGTTTTCAATGTAGGTTACAACTGATGATTAGAAATATAAATAAAATCATAAAACCAAATAGAAACAGCAGGACAACAGGCTAAAGCCAAAAAAAGTTGGAATTAAAATAGTATCCAACTATAAACCACTTGTCTAAAAAGGAAAGTCTTGATTGCCCACTTAAAAAAAGACAAGCTTTCAGATTTGCCATACAGTACTAGGACGTTAGTTCCAAATCTTAGGGACTCATTTGGCAGCGTGACCACCAACCTAACAAATGAGACCACCAAAAGATTCTTACTGCCAGATTTAAAAAAAATAGGATTTATTTTTTTAAATGATTTGTATCCTGCCTTTCCCTCCGAATCAACGGAATGTTCAAGTCAGCATATGGCATAGTGAAAAAACTGTAATAAGTGCCAAAATGTGAATGAAATATAAAGTACAATAATCATAAAAATAATAAAGAATAGTACAATAAAAATACATACATTAAAACAAAATACAACCACAAAACAACTAATTAAGAAGGGAAGCCCAGGTGGACAAGGAAAGTCTTCACTTGCTAGAAGGCTAACAGCTAGGGTGTGGTTTACAGGGGAGAAGGTACTGTGTACATTGATGGTGTTATACAAATAAAATAAAAGTAGTAATACTATACCAATAAAATATACAGAGCTAGCTTTGTTTTCCATCCAGTGCATGCTGTGTCTATGATGAGCTCTACATGATAAGTTCTAAAGGCTAGTTCAGCAAAATGGTTTCCATATTCCAGCTGGTATACTGATTAAGATTTCTGATCTAAATGCACCACAGGTTGCCCTACTGAAACCTAGGTGCTTCACTGAAGATAAAAGTCAAAATTAGACAGAGGCTTCTGAAATATCAAATTATGATGGCAAATGAGAAGGAAAAAGGCTAACTAAAAATATTCATTATTAGCTAGTCTAGTTAGTAAAAAAGTGACGAAAACGGATGTGAAATACTTATTTCATCAAAATGAAAGGAGAAAAAAAACTTATGGAAAACAAATAAAATACAAAATGATCTAAACATCTAATTTATGCCTTTAGACAAGCTCCTGATTGTAAAAGAACAAAAGTCAGTGGAACAAAACTCAGATTTTGCTTCATAAGGCAATGTAATTTATTAGTTAATATGCTAACATTGCAACACATCCTCCCATTTATGCAACCACATATAGGTAGGAACCCAAAATCCAAACAGTTAGTTCTGGGTTCTCAAGGGTATTTTGGATTTTTATTTACTGAATTCTGAATGGCAATCATTGCAAAATCAGTTTTTTTAAACTGGATAGAGCGGCAAAAGCAGTTCCTGATATTGCACAGCAGTGTGCTATTCAAAGCAAAAAAGCTTGAAAACGACTTACCAGTAATTGTTCTGAGGTAGCAACAAGAAGAAAGAAACGTGAAGGAGCTTATGTGAGCTTTAGGCTTTGTGAGGAGTACAGTACTTCCATACCAGCAGCCCTCACAAAGACTACAACTCCCACAAGCTCATTCACTTACCTTTTCTTTCTGTTTGGAAAATAGCTCTGTTTCTGCGCTGCTTCAGAACAAGGTAAAATAGCTCCTTTTTTTTAGCCACCCCCATATCAGTCGGGGTGGTGGTGGTGGAGGGGCCCCTTCACTAAGCAGTTGTTCTTAGAAGCTCTGTGTATAAGTCAACCCAGGTTTTCAGGGTCAATTTTAAGGTATAAAATTTGACTTATACATGGGTATATATGGTATATTAAACACCCACTATAACTTAATTAAACCCCTATAGTTTATGATATGAGATCATTTATCATATATTTGCTCCCCTCCAAGAAACTCTGAGCATTTAACATGCTATGTTTTTTAACATGTCTAACTATGGCCCATTTTATCCTCACAATCACCAAGTGAGGTAGTGTTGGGTGACTGAAGGTTCCCAGTAACTTTAATGATTGAGTGGGAATCATTACTTTCTCAAGACTTTCTTGAGAAACATTCTATGTAGTACACCAGAGTTGCCAAACTTAAGGTGTGTGGGATGGATGTGGCCTGCAGAAGTTCTTGCTCCTCCGTGACAACTGGGGTCTCCCAGCACGACCATCAGCTGCTCTCAGCTTCTGAGCTGTGAAGTGACATATTGGCAGAAGTGGCACTGCTGAAGGGGCGGTGCTGAGAGAGCCCTTTCAGCAGCGCCACTTCTGTCAAGGTGCTGGGAGGGAGAGACAGAAGCAGGCCTCAGAAGGTGAGGAACTGTACAGGGGAAGAGGCAAACCAAGTGGGGTGAGAAAGGGAGTTGCAGAGAGTCCAATTATCATGCGGGTCACTCTTTTAGCAGCATTACTTCTGCCAAGGCGTTACTTTGAAAAACACTTCTCAGTTGCTGAGCTGTGAAGAGATGCCTCAGCAGAAGTGGTGCTGCTAAAAGGGCGGCCCGCGTGACAATTGGGCTCTCCCATATCTTGAAAATATGAACAAGATTTATGTATTTTCTCTCCTGTTATTTTCAGCTAATGAGTTCCTAAGTGAGAAAGCAGTGTTTACTTCTGGTCATCTGCTTAATGACATCATTTCCTGCTTAATGACATCACTTCCGGCCCTCAGCAGGCTCCATGAATGCTATTCGGCCTGTTGTATGAAATGAGTTTGACATCCCTATAGTATACCATATATTACATTTTTAGCATCGCTACATTGATCAGAAATTCTCATTCATATGAGTGTGGATATACTGCATCATCCTTTATCTTGCAAAACAACATCACAGGAGGTTTACAGGCGAGAAAAAGGGGTCTGTTTTCAAACATATTTATTAGAGGGGCCTGTTATTCATTTGTGAAAGAACAGAAAACATTTATAGCCGTCAAAATATGGGTTCTAGAGTGCACATTTTGCCATGTTTCTGCTAAGTCTGGTTCCTGTATTTCTTCTTTAAGCACCTTACTATAACTCCTTGTCAAACTAAATGAAAGGGAATCTTCTCATTAATCTGAAATATTTGACACCTTTGTCTCTATACTACTCAAATCCCAAGTCACCATAACCTCTGACAATTGACATTTCTTTGGGCTATTTTTAAGGTGGCAAAATGCTGCCAATTCCCCCCTCCACCCTCAGTTATTACTTAAACTACTGCCTCCATCACTAGAAATATGAAAAATAATGCTACAACTCCAAATGCTGCATTCAAAAGTTTAGGTTTCTTTGTTGATGCTGAAAAATCTTAAACCTTTTTCAGTTCTGAAAGCAGCAAAATTAATCAAAACTGTGTGGTGAATAAATGTATCAACTGTGCAATATTATTAAAAGAGAATGGCTGAACTAAATCCTTATACAAGTCAGGTACAAGTCTTATACAAATCATGTGAATCTGTCTCAATATTATTTTACTGTGGTTCAACCATGAAAGACCAACCATGCATTCATGTATCTCCAATTTAAGAAGCAACTTTGTAACATGCATAGCTAACTTCAATGTGGTTTGTTTAAGTAAATTCATGCACCGAGGGGGGAAAAACCATACATGGAAGAAACCAGATGCATGTAGAAAATCAGGCTATTAGTATTAAAAACAGGAAAAACTACATCCTAATCCTGATACCTCGAGTCTAGCATTGCAACCACTCCCCAAGCCTTTTTAGCAAATCAATGAGGCTCAACTGTATTCCACTTCTTTTTGGTTCAGCAGATATATTGCCGGCCAGAGCAATTTAACTGCTTAGCAATTACTGAATACCATGACACTTAAACTTTACTGGTTGAAACATTTGCTTTTCCTTTCAAATGGTCTTAATAACAGTTACTCTAAAACCCTTTAAGCAAGTAATGGCCTTTTGACGTCTGATGATATGGATCAAAGGAAAAGCTGAGAGAAAGGGGTGCTTGTGGAACTGACTCTCCATGATGAAATGAGCCATTTTCCTGTGCACTGAAAGAATGTCATGATTCTCTAGTACAAATTCTTCCTTGGCCAATCCTAGTTTTAGGCACAAGAGTGAACAGTAACCATATACAGACTCCCCTCCCCTCCACACACACAAACACTCAACATACTGCAATTGCTGTTCCCTTGATCTGAGAGTGTAACTTACCCCCGTATACTATATACACGAGTACAAGTCGATCTCATGAATACGTCAAGGGCAAGTTTAAATCATGGAATTTGCTATGACCCATAGGTAAGTTGAAGGTAAAACTTAGGAGAGTATGAAATCCTTTGAATTCTTGAAAATGACCAGTGGTTTTTCTGAGGCAGCAACAGAAATTCTCCAAACAGGAAGAAAGCAAGCTATTTTACTTAGTTCTGAAGCAGCACAGAAACGGAGCTATTCTCCAAACAGGAAGAAAAGAAAGGTGAGGGAGCTGGGAGTTGTAATCTTTGTGAAGGCTGCTGCTATGGAAGTACTCCTCAACTCCCATAAGCTCCTTCATTCACCTTTCCTTCTTCCTGTTTGGAGAAGAGATCTGTTTCTGTGTTACTTCAGAACAAGGTAAAATAGCTCTTTTTTTAACCCACCCAAACGCTGTATAAGTCGACCCAGGTTTTCAGGGTCAATTTTAAGGCATAATCTTTTAGACCTATACATGAGTATATAGCAGGGGTGGCCAAACTGTGGCTCCTGAGCCACATGCGACTCTTTGACATATAATGTGCGGTTCTCAGAAATATGTTGACTGAGCTCCTTTTTGTATCACAATTAATATAAAAAGGTAAATAAGAAAGTTTCAAACTTTATAATTATTTACCAGCTATAAACCGAGAGTCCACTGGATTAAAACATAAGTGTAATGTTCATGGTGAGTAAAAATATTTAAGAATTTAAATGCTTCTTAAATATTGCGACTCTCAAACATCTCTCTTACAACTCTCAAACATTTGAAGTTTATCGTATGTGGCTCTTACATTAAGCAAGTTTGACCACCCCTGGTATATAGGGTACTTTCTCCTTTCTATGATCCCTCCTGATTTCCTTGGTCCATCTATGATGTTCAATGGAATTTCTAGTTTCACCACCTCACCTCCAGTTATCAAACTATTTCATTTACCGGTACTTTTTAAAATTGTTTATTGCCTTTCTGCCATATGCAACTCAACAGAATCAAACCACAAGGCAGATAAAAATCAAAGAGCATATGTTATCGTACTAAACAATATAAGCAGCAGCTAAATCAAGCAGCCGACACACCCATCTGGTCAATTTTTTTTTTTAAAGCCCAGCAAATACAGTAAATTTAAATCGCAAAGAAGACACACGCTGCCTGGCACTAAACTTTGGGATAACAACAAAGGCACCCAACAGATCTTGTTTGGGAGTTCCACAACTGGGACCTAACCACAGAAAAGGTCCTGCTTGGCCTCTGCAGGAAAGAGCACCTGAAAAAGGGCTCTTACCTGCAGATTAAAATCTCAGCAGACAAGTCTGTTCATACAAAGGCAGGCAGCCTTTGGGGCAGGCCCTGTTGGCTGCTTTGCTCCCACTGGTGATGCAACAGACACACATCAGGGCCAAGTCTCCACCCAAGAACAATCAGGCCGTTCATTTTCCAATCTCTTCTAGCTCTACGGTCTTTAGTTTTACATCTGGCAGTGAGTCTTGCGACTTTCTGGTCACATGACCAGCCTCGTGAGGAGTCTCCCCCCAAATACTGTGGGTCTGCAACATTTTTTGTGCCACGACCCCCAAAATAAATAAATAATAAAGTATGAGGCTGGAGACCCACCACTGATCCCACTCCCGGGAACCAGTCCACCCACCCCGCCCTGGCAGCCTTGTCCTGCCGAGCTTACCCAGCCTGCATCGGAACAAGACAGCTAAGTCATAGTTCCTCACTGTCCCCCCCCCCCCAGCAAAGGGAGGGGAGGAGGGGGATGAAACCCGCCCCCAGCAGGTTCCCTACCACCACCACCCAGCATTACCTCCCAGTGGTCATTTTGGTTCCCATAAATTGCTGCGATCCAACAAATGAGGCTTCGCGACCTCCATGGGGGGGGGGGTCATAGAACAGTGCTCTATACCGCCTTTCCTCTGCACTAGCCAGATTAAATTTTTTAAATTTAAGTATATCACTGTGCCAGGATATCTGAGATAAGGACTGCCAGATTAAGGAGGTAATCCTACATCCACTGAATACAGTGGGCCTTACTTCCAGTAAAATTGCATAGTAGTGAGCTGTAAACACACACACACACACACACACACACACACACACACACACACACACACACACACACACACACACACACACACACACACACACACACACACACACACACTTACTTTGTCTGGAATAAGAGAGATGCTACGGGTCCTATAGCTCAGAGAGTCCATTTAATGGGCCCATCTGAAGCCAAGATGCTACCCAAACGTTTCTTGCTGCCGGCATGCGACAGTTCTTCTATAAGACAGTCATTCAGCAGAAAGGAGTGGGCTTGCAGCAAGCAGGGCCTCGCTCACAGACCTTACACATTGCCGCTCTCTATGGAATAAAGGCCAAAGCTTTTAGATAATTCTCTGCGTTCAGGACTCAATTACTCTTCAGACTCAGAGCTCAAACATTTCAAAAGTCTTTAACGGCATTCCAAAAGGTTCATAGCCTCAGGGATGTGTGTAAACATCCCTTCTATTTGTAGTGGGAAGAAATCAAAATGGTATTTCATTTTCCTTAGGGTACAAAGCGTTTTCCCCTCTCCTGACATTCAACCCCACCCCCACCCCATCCTCATAGCCCTCAAGCAAGCTCTAGCCTCTTGGACAAGGATTCATGGTTGCTCCTGACAACTCAGAGGCCTAGCAATCCAGCTGTCAATAGTTTAGTCACCTCAAGGTTGAAACCTGACAGGCCAGTCTGGTCTACACAGCTGATTGTTTTTAAAAGCCCGCCCTCAATATTTAAATGACAGGCTAATTACCCTGATTAACGTTGATTGGAGAGAATTGCTACTTTTCTTTTATAAAAGGTGGGATCTTCATTCATTTTTCAGTGTTAAAACTGCTCCACAATAAAGAATGTTATGAGTTTGCTGCCTTAATTATCATGGGTGGACGGCTCACTACTGTACGATATTGACTGAAGTTTTACCTGGCGGTATGATCAGGGACTTAACACAGGGGCTTAATGTTTCCTTAATGGTCTATTTCCCTACAGGGTGGGGCTGTGTGTGGGTGGGATTCATAGCAAGAAAGAAGCAGACTAAATTAAAGAGAAGGAAGACACGCTGAGTTTGCAGCTGGAGTTGGCTGAAGCACTTTTGAGATGCTATTGCTCTTTTGGGGATCAGCAGGTGAGCTGAGCACTTTAAGATACTATTTGCTCCCAATATATTCTGCATGAGTACTGGAATCTGCATGTGAGGCGATATTACAAAGATTCATCAAGTCTCCAGTGTCTTTCTGCCCATTCAACAAACACCGAAACTGCAATGCTACCCCAGGATCTCTCATCGCTAAGGGAAGTGGCAAACACTGAACGTACAGAGACAAGGGAACTCCAAGAAAGGAAATAAAAGTCAAGGCTACTATGAACACAGTTAAAATTTATTGAAGCATGGCACCTCCTGAACTCTTCTTGTCTGCTGCTCATAATGTGTGATCTAAAAAGGGAACGCAGAGTTTCTGACCAAGATTATACAATGGCTTTGACCGAGAGAAACGAACACATCAAAAATAAAACGATGTTCTTGCTAAAGGGAGAATTTATGAGAAATGAAAGAACATAAACCAACTTTCAAATGATTTATGAAAACGTATTAGGCTCACCTTACAATGGCCTGGATACTTAATCCTATCTTTTTTCAAAACTGTGGAATTTGACAGGTCTTCATTTTAATGCCTGGGCAGAAACAGTGGAAAGTATCTAAAGCTTAATGTATGTTGACATGCTGTAGGACACTGGGGATGGGGTGGGGTAAGATGTAACTGACAACAGGAGTTGGCTAAATGCATGAACTGTTATAGTTAATTTCTAACTATCACCAACAATATCTGCATCAACAAAAGAAAATCCAGATTATATTACGCTGGTTGAACCCCTGGCCATAAGCAGCGGGCTGGGGGAAGCAGGGGAAGGTACTGGTGGGGGTAGAGGAGGGTGAGGGGTATGGTGGCAGATAGCTTCATATGCAGGGTGGACCAAGCCTACGTTTGGTCCTTCAATCTATCAAGCTTACTGTTGTCTGCTCTGACCAGCAATTGATCCCCCATGTTCTCAGGCAGGCCTTTCCCAGTCTGTCACCTGGGTTAAAATGGAAATGGAGATTATATGGAGATGCCAGGGATTAAAACTTGGGAACTTCTGTATGACAAGCATGTCCTTTACCATTGACCTGAGAGTCCCTCCCTTTCTGAAAGCTTTCCTAGAAAGAAAAGGTTCCCATCAGAATATTTGAAATACCTTTTGCTAACAAGCTACAGGTAGATCAGTGTTACAATCTATCTATACCTGAGACACAATTGTTTCCTAGATGATTACTAAAGTCACTCTTATGAGTCTACTCTACTCAAAATGAGACTGTACGATATCAGATTTTTTTATATCAGATTTCTTTTGCCATACCAAAGCCTCAACATTCTCGTATCATTCTCATATCACTCACACACACACACACACACACACACACACACACACACACACACACACACACACACACACACACACACACACACCGAACTCTAGTATGGGGTGGGAAGACTCCAACCTAGAAGCCATCTCTTCCATACACTTCTGCTGTTGCTATAGGACACACACAGCAAACCACCCATGGTTTGGTCAACAATTGCACTAGATCTGAAAAACCCTTGCCTGGCCTCTAGCCACCCATCTGTTTGAGGTTCAGTGGTCACACTAAAGAACTGTTGCCAGACTGCTTTCCTAAAAAACAAATGACACTAAATTCAGTGCTACATAGAACTCCACTTTAATTCTTGTACTAGATGGTCTCAAGCCTCATAGGCTTTTGGTTCTCAGACATGTATGAAAATTTGCATGCACTTGTTAACCTTTTGCTCCCTTAGGATGTTGTCACTTGCCTGGGGAGGTCAATGCTGCATAGGGTCTCCTTCCTCTGAGAGGCAACTTCAGCTCCGCTCATGGATCATTAAGGCTGGGCTACATTGTCGATGGCTGCGTCGCAGCTGCATTCCGTGTGCGTCTGTTGTCCCGCCCCCAGGTCAAACAGCAGGCTCTGATTGGCCGGACGTAGCACGGACGCAGCAAAAGTCGAGCCCGGCTCGACTTTTGCTGCGTCCGCGCTACGTCCGGCCAATCAGAGCCTTTGTTTGACCTGGGGGCGGGACAACAGACGCACACGGAACGCAGCCGCCGACAATGTAGCTCGGGCTTTAGTATGCTCTTGTCACATACAGTAGTTGGATAAAAACACTGAGCTAGACAAGCATATTGGCTCTCCGGGGGGGGGGAGGGGGAGAGATGTGTCAATAGAAGATCCCATACGCTGTACGAGTATTTCAGGGGGCATTTTCCCCTCAGAATTGTTTGCCTTCAGAATTTAAGACAATTCCACAAGCAAGCTCCCAATAGGAACACTTGCTTGAGTTGCCTTGTGATAATTCTCCCCTCTCCCCACATATTTATTTAATAAATGCCTGCTCAAAGGCAAACCAGTCACCAACAGGCCTAGTTTGATAAGCATAATATCCACCTGGTTGCGTTGGTACTACACTGAATAACCGCACTAGCAGATACAATATTTTCAAAACATTATAAAACATTATAAACTTTATTATTCATGTGCTAGGCATGGCCCAGCACTTGGATGTAGGGGGAGTACGGGGGGCTAACAGGAGGAAACAAAACGTCCAGATTTTTGATATCTGTACATAAAGAAACTGCTTTGACACAGAATTTGCTGTTAAAAAGTTTTAAAAAAACTCTTTAGTGAGACATGTTAGCCATGGGACTCAAAGAGTGGTTTATTCACAATGCTTGGTCTTTACTTCACATATTGGAAACAACTTTCTCATATTTTGCAAAACAAGTAAGTAAGAACATAAGAAGAGCCCTGCTGGATCAGGCCAAAGGCCCATCTAGTCCAGCTTCCTGTATCACACAGTGGCCCCACCAGATGCCTCAGGGAGCACACAAGACAACAAGATACCTGTATCCTGTCGCCACTCCCTTGCACCTGGCACAAAGTGTACTTCTTTTCATCAAATGCTTGGGAGCATGTCATTTATTGACTGTCCTTTGCATACATCTTGTGCCTGTCTACCTTCTCTGTGCTTGGGACATGTTAAAGTTTAGATTCAATTATAGGCTATAATTATGAATTGTTCCGATGCACATCATTCCCTTCCCTTTTGCCACGATCACCTCTCTTTAGTTTTTTTGGCTAGAAGATTTCACAACTGTATAATTAGGCTGCACAGTTATTGACCCCACATCATGCCAAGTCTGCTTTATAAATCCCACTCACAGCCTTCCCAACAATACTTCACAGTGTCAGTGACAATGGCTGGAAGAAGGACAAACACTCACAGCCCAATCCTGTGTAACTCTTGCACCGGTGTAACAGTAGATCCCCCGGTGTAAGTGCACTTACGCCAGCGTAACTTGCCGTACGCTGATGGATGCAGGATGGACACCGGTATAACCCCCTTTGGACGCCACACATACTCAGTTCGGACACAGGACGGATGCCAGCGCAACTCCATCGGCACAGGGGGCATCCAAGTGCCCCCAGAATGCCCCGTGTTGGCGGAGTTGCAGCGGTGTCTGTCCTGTGTCCGAACTGCGCATGCGCAGCACCCAAAGGGGATTATACCGATGTCCGTCCTGCGTCCATTAGCGTACGGCAAGTTACACTGGCATAAGTACTCTTACACCGGTGGATCTACTGTTACACCGGTGTAAGAGTTACACAGGATTGGGCTGACACAGTCCCCCATGTATTTACTCAAAGGAAATGGAAGGCTGAAGACAGAATCAGCAGGAACGAAAATTCTGATTGTGATCTAGATCTTGCTTTGAACAGCAATGGATGTTCCATGAGAGGAAGCTCCAACTCAAGTCAATGGAGACAGCCCTTCTCAGTCGAGTGTATCAAGAGACTGGATGCAGCCATTAATAAAAGCCTTGGCAGTGATACAGCCAACATGTGTTGCCCTTTCAAAGAGCCAATCCTTGTGTAAATGTCACTATCATTGTTATTTTGGCATTTGTTTCTGTTCTGTGTCACTACCACAGGCCAAGGGAGATAACAGCAGCATATGGCTTAGAGGCAGGAGGTGAGACTACAGGGTTGGGTGGGTGGTGTTGAAATTCCCAAGACAGGGTTCTGCTCGTGTGAGGAAACAACCCTTTAAGGTTGCTGACCTAGAACAGCACATTCATTCCTAGCAATTAAACTGCAGAATTAATTAGCATCATATGATTGCATGGTGTCTGTCTGGACCAACTCCATGGTCTGGAATGATTAAAATCCTCTTTGTACAGGAAGACAATCCAATGCACACAGCTGCAGACTTGCAGTTAAAAAACATTTCTACCCAAGGGTGTATATACACAACAGGAGTTAAATGTGTACACCTGTGGGCCGGGAAGAAATGGGTTGCACAGACTCATCATACAGACTTATTACGGCTCATCTTTGCCGTTGCCGCTTTAGTCACTTATTGTTCAAACAACAACGGTTCTTATTTATGATTAAACAAAGATATATTTTATAGGAATATTTATGAGGTGTGCCCTTTGGGGAGAGTATGCTTAGGGCCCGTTCTCAGTCAACACTGGTGCCAGGGTTGCTGTTGCACATACAAATCACATGGGCAAATTGACAAAATTCCAGAGGGGCAGCAGTGTTAGTCTGTTGCAGTGAAGCCAACAAAGAGTCTTGTAGGTGCTACACAGCTCTTTGTTATTTTTATTTGGCTAACTGGAACCCCTATACGGTTTGGACAAAGTTACAGTCCAGTCCTATGGGCGTGTAACGCTACCAGAACGGGTGTTCTGTGGGATCAGGCACTTTCCGGCTGTCACAAAAGGTGACACGCCAGAGTGTATGGCTGGTTGCCGCCGCAAGTGGCTGTCTCCACACACCAGCAGAATGATGGGCGCCTGCTGGCCCTGATGTGTGCAGGGGAGGCGGGAAGTGGGTGGAACAGGGTGGTGGTGGGTGTGGGGAGGAGGGCGGATCAGGACGGGGAAGGGGGCAGGTTCAGTGGCATTGGCATCCGCCAAATCTTAACCCCCTTCTCGGTCTCTATCCCCCAACACGAAATTCCTCTGCGGGATATAGCGGGCACCATGTTGGCCCTGCTATATCACCGCATAAGGAGTTAGTTAGAATTGGAGTTGGAATAGTCGCTGAAGTTTGGTATTACCCAATTCAGAATATGAATTTATCCAGTTAATAATGCTCACTGCATTCTGAATTGCATACCTTCTCCCAAGAAGTTTTTCTCCAGGTTGGAATGTAAACTGAGTTTTGAGCATGTGTACATCTCTGGGTTGAAGCACTCTGGGTCATGTACTTTCCAGGGCACTTTGGAAAACTATGTTTCTCAGGCTTCCTGGGACCTGCTTCAACATACCAGATCTCAGGGAGAAATGGAGGCCGAACAGACAAGTCTAATTGCTGCTGCTGCTGCCACTGATGGTAACTTTGGGGTTAAAAAAAGAGAGAGACCTGAGGTGGGGGGGGTTGACGGGAAGGGGACAAATGATTAACCATACTAGCAAAAACATTACTAAAAAAGAACTTTGTGAATGCAATTAAAAACGGTCAAGCCACATGGGATATCGCTACTGTACAAAAACAGTTCGTAGTCAAGCAAGCACTGGAAAGAAAAACCACCCAGAAATGTACATCCTAGGCTATAATTCAATTTCACCAATCATTTTCAAAGATAAAATATTTCATTAAAAATGGTTCTCAGTTACCCACTTCCCTCTCCAATCTTTGGACAAAGTTGGGAGGTGGGGAAACAACTGGGAGGTGGGGAAAAATTGTTCCAGAGTTCTACTCTACAGTCATCGCTATTTGCAAGGCATATTTTTCCTGTGCACACTGTGGATTTAGTATCAGATTTCCACTGACCTTTTGTGCTAGCACAATTTAACAAGGGTTAGAACTGAATGAGGTTAAGGTCAGTGATGTCACATACTATGAGCAAACTCTTAGTATTTCATAATCTAGTTGTCAACATACCGGGCTATCTACTATGTCTCAATTTAATATAACTCCAGTAAAGATAGTTGTGTTTTAAATGTAGGTCTTTGCGTTTAAAGCCACACGTAGACAAAGTACAGTACTGTACTATTTTATTCCTTCCACTTTTTTTAACCTAACAAAGGTGCAGGTTAAAACATTAGGAGGGCGTGTGAAGAGTACAAGCATTATACAGCTCCATCCCAAAAGCTATCACATCTGAAAACAGAGCAAGAACAGCATAATATCACAAATGTTTAGCACATGCAGCCATTTAACCTCTACTTTTTACACCTGAGATACACTACACCACTGCAGCCATTTAGGAACTTATTGAAAGCAAATGATTTATTTTTAAACATAGCAAATGGGATCCAATATTATAGTCTCATTTATCCAATTAAATGGGGGATATCTAAAAAATAACAACACCCTGGATAATCAGAAGTTATGGGTTAAACAGGATAGCAAGGACATAAGTTTGTACGAGATGTGCAGTGGTCCCAATCCAGCTGTAGCAGACTGCTGTCCCAGGAATGGGGGGGGGGGGCAAATTCAGGCAATGAGGCTGAGGATTTGGGTCTGTTTCACACTCAGGGCTGTTTCCTGAGAAAGAGGTTAATCTCCATCACAAAACAGGCATCTCTTATAATGTACAAAAGCTACACAAGTGAGTTTGCTTTTTTGCTGCTAGAACATGTGTCCAACTGTCACCCCAGTTGGCGTCTTGATGAGTGCACTGAATACAAACAAAACACACACCCAGCTGTGGCACTTATGTATTTAGTACTTCACAGTTGTCATGTGTTAGTATTTGACTTGAAAGACGACACACAATATATTACCATTTAACAATACCTGCTAGCTTAGATGCCATAATATTTAGTTTTTCAACACTATTTGAGAGCTGACATGGAATGGTAGTAATTTAACAGCACTTGAGAGCTATGGAATGGTTTCTGACAATATATGAATGACGCTGTGACATTTCATATCTCATACCTGTCAAAATCAAAACGATTAAGATAAACAAATGAATATAAGGCTGCAGTCCTAAAGCCACTTAATAGGGAACAAACTCAATTTAAAAAAAGGACAATTCCTATTAAAAAAAATTCTCATTCAAAATCTGAATATAAAATTCAGTTTTTTTGGTGAATGCGTTTGGTTTCTTCTTTACCTGGCTGATTAGTAACAAATATTATATATAGGTAACAGTATAATATTTGTTTTTGGACTAAAACCTTCAAAGTGGTGGTTAAAAAAAAAGAAAGAAGATTCCTGATTTATAATGAAATTTGTGAAACGTAGCTGATATTGCCACAGCCATGTAAATACTGAACACTGAATCATCATAGACCACAAAGACCTGGGCTCAAATTCTCGCTCAGTCATGAGGCCTAATGAGTACAGGTGGGCCCCCATATCCGCTGGGGATATGTTCCAGGCCCCTCCGTGGATACTTGAAACCGTGGATAAGAGCGAACACCCCCTCCATGGTTTCCTGAGGGCCCACCCACCCTGCCTCCCCTGCAGGCAGGCATGCTTCCCCCCCCCCAGCTCTTATTTTTCTTTCAGCAAGCTTTGTTTCTTCCTTAAAACAAACAGAGAAGCAGCCTCCATTGCAGGCAAGTAGAACAAGACTAAGTCCTAGAGAGGCTCTGCAAGGTTTCTGTTAACCTTGCAGAGCCTCTCTAGTACTTAGTCTCGTTCTACTTGCCTGTAATAAGCAGCCAGAGGCTGCTTCTCCTGTTTCTTTAAGGAAGAAACGAAGCTTACTAGGAAAAAAGTAAAAACCTGGGGGGGGGGGGGGGTCCCGCACAATCCGTGGATAACTGAAACCGTGGATAGCGAATCAGTGGATATGGGGGCCCACCTGTATTTATTTATTTACAATATTTTTATCCTGCCTTTCTCCCCAAAGGGACCCAAGGCGGCTTACAAAAACAGAAAAACACAATTACAAAAAACAACCACCTTTAAAAGCAATAAAACAATTAAAAACTCATAAACACAATTTAAAAACAATAAAAGACCATTTTAATAATGAATAATTATTACATTAAAGACCATTTTTAATAATGAATAATTATTGATTAATAATGAACAATTATTAATCAGAGTAATCTTGGGTCAGTCACTATCTCTCTGCCTAATCTACCTCACAGGGTTGTAGTGAGGATAAAAGGAGGTGAAAGAGTGGTGTACGCATCCTTAGACGTGGAGCAATATATCAATGTGAAAAATATGTACCAATGCTCAGCAAAGGGAAATACAGATGATTCCTACAACTGATCATAGCCAAAAGACTGAACAGCAATCAAATTGTCAATTTCTAATCATTAGCTGCTGAGAAAGAAAACCATAACAAAGAATTTAAGCAACCACTTTCACTGGCATATCGCTTTGCTGCTCTTCCAACATTCTTTCATCAGAAACAGTCAGGTTTGACAGGCAGCCAGAGATGCAGACTTGAGTCTACTGACTCGGACTCAAGTTGCGTCAATGACTTGACTCGGCGATTGTATAAGACTCAACTCGACACTTGGATCCTTTTACAACAAGTCAAATTTTATTCAAGTTTAAACAAGTTTTCTCCATTAAATAGATAGGGACTCGCAATCAAAGACTCGGGACTTGGGGGCAAAGACTTGGGACTTGACTTGGACCCAGAGACATGAGACTTGACTTGAGACTTGGCGTCAGAGACTAGATCCACATCCCTGCAGGCAGTCAACTAACTCATTCTTCATTTTGAGAAGGAACAGACATGCTATCCTCCCTCAGGTCCCTGGACCCCTGAGACCCTGTGCAAAACCAGGCCATTAACCCAATTAATGTCGCAAAACTTTAGGATGCTAGACTAACTTTAATTAACTAAGTTTTCTAAGAAAAGAAAATGACTTTTTGATGAATCTCATTCTTTTCTGAGTTTGCCCTGTGGCTTATTAATTCTTAGCACACAAATAGGATTTTCTTGCTTTTTTTAAACAGCAACCACCACCACCACCATCACCCAGTGGTCTATACTCATTCTGCTTGGCAACATGATTAAACAGACTGCAGCACATTTATCAGCTATTTCAGGTTTCACTTAAAAGTTTATAGCAATTGTGTTATAAAAATGTTTCTCACATTACCATACTGTCTAAAAAGGAGAAAGGTTTTAATTCTAACAACTCACCGCCACCTTGTCAACCTGTGGTTTTCTCAAATGCCAGAGTTCTGTTGCGACACTCGCCCCCACAACTCAGCAGCAGGCCACTGTACTTGCACCAAGTGATCCGATTACTCCGAGTTATTTTTAGCCTGAATATTTAAAATAAGCATTTTACCCTGCACTGTCCTTTTGTTTATAAACAGTAAGTCCCGCAGCAGAATTATTCCATGCTTTTGGCAATGCTCTGAACAGGACAGAGATGGAAAGGATGGATCTATGCCAGATAGAGAATAGTAAAAGGGGATGGGTTATTCAAGAGCCAGTTTCCTCCAACAGGATTCTCTTATATATGATTGTATACCACAAAGGGCGCAATCCAAACCTACTTAGGCCGCCGTTGTAACCAGTGGCCCAGCGAAAATGGGAGGCCCCAGAACGGAAAGGGGATTCAAATCCCCTTTGAATTCCCCCTTTGGAAGGGATTTGAATCCCCTTTTCGTTCTGGGGCCTCCCGTTTTCGCTGGGCCGCTGGTTACAACGGTGGCCTAAGTAGGTTTGGACTGCGGCCAAAGTCCACCTGGTATCAATAGCTGTGCATTTGCCCAGGTCTTTCAATGTACAGTACTCTGTTTTGTGGGCTTATGTTGGATTCCACTGATTCTACTTTTACTGTGAGTTATCAGTGCAATTATTGTACAGGTATATGGTTTTATTTATTGTCATTCTTTATTCTAAGATTGTTAGCAGCAGCCCTGCAATGCTTGGCATAAAGGGCAGAGTAAACATTCTATAGAGAGATACAATCACAGGAGTGTTTCATACTTTATCACTTTTCACACACACACACACACACACACACACACACACACACACACACACACACACACACACACACACACACACACACACAGAGAGAGAGAGAGAGAGAGAGAGAGAGAGAGCAAGGGGGCTTGGAATATCCCGGTGGCTATTCCTCCGATGAAAAGGGCAGCTGTGCACAGGAGAATGAGGGGCCCAGTTTCTATTGTCTCATATGGGCGAAGACCTCTGAGCCAGCTCTAGGTTCCAGCACTTGCCACCTTCTCCCAATCTTTTAGAACACCTACGGACTTTTGGAACCATCCCAAGAGGAAGAGGAAGCCAGATCTCCATACTCCACAAGCATCTCTCCCATTCCTGTTACATGCTCCACTGGGGTAGAAGGCAGGAAGAAAACAGACTTATAAACAGAAGGGAAACAGCATGGAGCAGCCTGCAATGCATCATCTTAAAGGGGCTAAGTGAGCTTGCGGCACATGAATGAAAATGCAAGTGGAACGAACATGTCATGCATTGCCTTTCACAGGTTCTCATGTATTCATTCATGTGCCCAAAGTAGTTCAGAATTCTGTTCTGGAAGGAATAATCTCTCTCACTTTCTTTACAACATCACCAACACGTGGCTAGCTTTGCTAGGTAAGAATACGATCACTCTAGGCCCATTTCAATGGAAGTCTCCACATTGGCATGCATGGCCAAGTTCACTGGCAATGCTGCAGGAAATGCTTAGCAGTGTCTTTTCTTCCTAAAAGCCCAAAAGCTTCAAAAAGCCATACCGCATTGTGCATTCCATGCCATTACCAGCAGGTTTTTTCCCTTCCCTCTGGGGGCTGAGAAGACCTGAAATAAACGCCTGTTTAAATTGCAGTACATTTGAATCATTCTAGCCCCTAAAATGCCAAGTGTCACATGAACGATGTTTCAGGGTGAGCAACAATAATTGCTTCGTTTAAACAAGCTCTCTCCCAGTATGATCGTCGTCATTACTCTGCCTAGTCGGCTGCTTTATGCATGCTATAATCCTGCCTTTTCTGCAAAAGCACTTATCAACCATCACAATAAAGCTGACACTAAGCAAGCAGTAGGGAAATGTATTCGTGAACAAGCATGAAAAGAATTGGAGAGAGGAGGGACTTGCTCAACCTACTTCAGCCAAGCTGTTCTAGGCTTGATCCATATACAGTTGGACCTCGCTATCCGTGAGGGATCCGTTCTGGACCCCCCCCCCTCCACGGATAGAGAGGATCCATGGATACTGGGATCTTTAAAAAGGAAAAAAGCTCAAAAATCGCCGTTTTACCTGTAAAAAGCCAGACTGCTGCATTTTCAAGCCTCCACGGGGCTTCTGCAGCCTTAGCGACCCACTCCCAGGTTGCACAAAGGCTCTTCTTCCCTCCCAGCCTTGTCCCAGGGTGCATTCTGAGACAAGGCTGGGAGGAAGGGAAAGAGCCTTCGCGGAACCCGGAAGTGGGCTGCTGTCCAGGCAGTTGCCCCAGCAGTTGCCAGACACGTTTATATAAATGTGGTGTTGGATACATGTCAGGAGAACACGTCCCAGGTCAGACTCTTGTTGCTTTGCTTGAGTTGACGGCAAAGGAAGCATTAGGGTCCCCACAGGCCCTTGCTTTGGAAAATTTCAGGACAAGCCGCGTTGTCCTCCTACCGAGGCTTGCAAATAATGCCAAATCCAGGAAGCTTCCTGGTTCTGGGATAAACAGGACCATTTGTGGTCACAGAAGACGTGCTTCCATCTCTAGCTTCCTTCTCCAACTTCATCAGAAACTTAGCTGAGAGCCTTACTCTAATCAAGGCACAGGTCTCCTGAACAATCAAAAAGTCTCCCACCACATAGGGTGCTACACAATAGGAGAAAGTTTCTGTCGGGAATGGGCCATCAAGATACAAAAGATGAGCTCACCCCATAATAGCTTCCATGTTCTCCTATGGGGAATTTCTCTATCAAGACTGGTCATAGACCCCTTGCTATCATTTCACACTCTCCTCCACCCTACACCAAGCGTGATCTGTTGGTGCTGCATTTTCCACTCCTGTGACCCAAGAACTGCAGTGCCAGCTGGCACCTAGGGCAGGTATCTGACTGCTCTCTTCTTTTTCAGCCTTCGTTCTCCCCTGCACCGCATCCCCCCCCCCAGAGTGCAACAAGCCACAATTCAGCCCCTGCCAAGTTGGCTTCCAAGAAGCCTTCCCATGGGAAGCAATCTCTTGCTTGGCTTCCCTCCCCAAAACTGACTGTGGCTACAAGCCCAGTCTCCCATAAGCTTTTCTACACTCCTTTGAATCAAGAGATTGCTGTGCCTTGGCTAAGTAGCCCCGTGATCCCTGCAAAATCTCAAGCCTCATTCCAGCAAATTCTGAGAGGTAATCTTGACCATCGGCACCCTAGTCATTGGCGTCAATGCACATAGTCTTCTGTGTCTCATGTGCAGTCAAACTGACAACATGCTTACTGCTTCTCTCCCCTTCTCCTTGGTTTGTATGAATGCTGCTTGCGAGTATGTGGCGAGCCTAGGACTCTTTAGTCCATCTTGAACCATTAAAGGGGAGACCCAGAAATCAGCCCCAGGTATTCAGGCGCATGGTTGCCCTTGACCAATCCAGCAAGGACTCTGAGGAACAAGGAGAATCCATTCTTCCACTTGATCTCCTTTCCGGAGAAATGGAGCATCGGTTAATCGTACAATAAGAGAGAGAAGCTCTCTTGCTGCAAGTGAGTAAAGTTCTTTATGGCCCATTGAGGAGCTCACTCCTTGCCTGTAGCCATGGCTCCAGGCTACAGAGGACTTTTACCTATACATTTATTTGCAGTATTATAGCCTGCTTTTCTTAACCCTAACGAGTAACTCAAAGTGGCTTACCTAAGCCGTAGTCTCTCACTGAAGCTGTGAGAGTTCACACATGGTTCTTTCAGACTTCTACTCGTTTCCTTCTCCAGCTCATGACCCCTCCACTCATTCCCTTGACACTGCATAAACTCCAGTTCTTTATGCCCTGATCCCTCTGGGTGATCTCCCTCATTTCCCCAACAGGCTAACATTTCCCCATTCATGTCCTGTTCCTCCTCCTCCTCGCTTCCCTCCTCCATGTGGCATGTTAACTTGTCCCCTTCTCCTTGTAAGAAGGTCTTCTTTTTCTACCTAGCAATCATTACCTTTCAGGACTCAGCTATGTGTATGGGAATTGCATTGCACATCTTTTTTATTTCCCCCTTTATCACGTTGCACCTGCATTCTGGTCTCCTCATTTCACAGCAACCCATAGAGTGTGTCATAAGTCACTGCACTAGATCCCTGCGCATGTAGTTAATTCCCTCCTCGCCTGCAAGTTACACGTCTCACAGCATGCTTGGCAGTGGCATCGTCAGCGGTGGGGTCTTGGGGTGGTGGGTCCCCGGGCGACGGGATCGGGCCCCAGGCAGCAGGTGGGCGGGGGGGTTTACAACGGCGGACGGCGGCAGCACGGACCGTCCCGTTCACTGGGGCGAGCGAGAGAGCCGTCGTCGTGTTTGGCCCTCCCACCTGCCCTGTGCCTCTGAGTGAGCGGTAATGGCTGCTGCCATTACATCACTTCTGGTGCGGTGGGGGCGGTCATAGGAATGCTACTGATGCTTGGTAACACAGCTGCCATGCTTTCTTATTACACTACTCATGCACAATACATCATGTACAGGATGATAGAGAACCATGGCAGACATGGCTGGGGCACTGATGACTATAAGCACAGAAGCAGCAGATGAATGAAGAGGCAAGGGGGGGGGGAAGGGAAACAAGAGGCTTGGCTGTATTAGTTCAAGGGAATTGGCAGGCCTAGCCTTGCTCTCTAAAGGCTCATTCATTCATTCACTAGATTTTGATAAATTGTCCTCTGTGAGTTCCAGTCTACTGACTTCCACCATCACTCATTTCTCCATCCAATGTAGACTGCAAATCCTCTTGGCAGAAACCATATCACTTTGACGCTCTGCACAGCATGTAAGGTTCTGTTGTCATTACATAAATAGTAGGAACAGAGGAGGAGGAGGAGTGGTTGGAATATTACATTTTGACAGTAGAGACCTGCTTAGCCATGGAACTTGCTGCATGAGCTTGGGCAAGTCAATATCACTCAGACAAATCTTCCTTACTGGGCTGTTGCCGGGTTAAAAATGGGGTCATCCCACATTTGCTCCTTCCCCGAGATCCTTGGAGCAAGGGCAAGATGTGGAAATTCATGAGGAAAAAGAAGTTGACTTAGAGGCTAGTGCTGTGTCCCAGGAACTCCCTGGACATGGGGATGGCTTGCCCAGTGGCTCACCTTGCAGAGGAAAGTACAAGGTGCTGGGGAGAAGGCATCTTGCGCCAGGATTTCCAGAAGCCAGCCATAGGAATCGCCTCCAATCTGGCTTTCAACAAGACAGGCAGACTGAAATTCCATGGAGCAAGGAATACAGGATGTGTATATAGGATAGCATGCATTATAGGATGGATTGCAGGGCTAAGCACTGTCAACTGACTCCTTAATCTAATGAGGACAAATAAGGGCCTATAAAACCTCGGTGTCATAAGGACATCAGAAGAGCCCTGCTGGATCAGGCCAAAGGCCCAACTAGTCCAGCTTCCTCTATCACACAGTGGCCCCACCAGATGCCTCAGGGAGCACACAAGACAACAGGATACCTGTATCCTGTCGCTACTCCCTTGCACCTGGCACAGAGAAAACCTACTCCTACAACCCGGAGGTTGTCCAAGCCAGCCCAACAGTTTAAGCATAATATCCATATCCACTGATTCGCTATCCACGGTTTCAGTTATCCACGGATCGTGGGGACCCCCCCCCCCCGGCTTTTACTTTTTCCCCAGTAAGCTTAGTTTCTTCCTTAAAGAAATAGGAGAAGCAGCCTCTGGCTGCTTATTACAGGCAAGTAGAATGAGTCTAAGTACTAGAGAGGCTCTGCAAGGTTAACAGAAACCTTGCAGAGCCTCTCTAGGACTTAGTCTCGTTCTACTTGCCTGCAATGAAGGCTGCTTCTCTGTTTGTTTTAAGGAAGAAACAAAGCTTGCTGAAAGAAAAAATAAGAGCTGGGGGGGGGGGAAGCATGCCTGCCTGCAGGGGAGGCAGGGTGGGGGGCCCTCAGGAAACCATGGAGGGGGTGTTCGCTCTTATCCACGGTTTCAAGTATCCACGGAGGGGCCTGGAACATATCCCCAGTGGATATGGGGGCCCACCTGTAATTAGTAGCTAGGGAGACTTATCTTGCCCTGCTTTGCCCATTCTGGTATCTTACCACTGGCCTGGCTTCGACTAGGCCTCCTGCATCCAGTTCTCTGCTATTGATCTCAACTCTCACCCATCCACATTTTCTGCCTCTGGCCCTCCATCTCTTGCCGGCATTGCTCAACCATCACCTGACTGGGAGCTTCGTCAAAGCCTGACTGAAAGTGAACTGCACTCTGCTACTAACCCAATTCTTCGGCAGCAAAGGAAGTGTATATGTGCAAGCCTTGTTACTGTGGCAGTTTTTCAGGGAAGGAGAGTTGTATTTCTTTTATTTATTTATTTATTTTAAGTAAAAAGGATTTCTGGAATGGGTAGAACTTCCCATCCACCCTCCAAAACTCTAATTTGGAGTTTAGACTTGTGGAGTATTCCTACAAGTTTAGCAATATAATTATTTATAGACTACTTTTCCCCTCTAAAAGAAGCATCCAAGGTGGTTAACAAAATATAATAGTAATTAAAAATGCAAATTATAAAAATGCAACCATAAAAATGAAACAAAACCAACAAAGGAAACTAGCAGCAAAAAAATAATCAGAGGAAATCAGAAAAAGCAGCATAGGATAAAAAGGTCTTTGGGGGGGGGGAGTCTGCCTTCGCTCAGGAGGGGAGGAGTTCCACATCCACAGCGCCACCATGGAAGAGGATCTCCACACACCCTGGACACTCCCCCCTGGAACTTCAGATGGTAGCGGCATCCACAGGAGGGCCAGCTGTTCTTAAAGGAACAGGCCATCTCCTATGGGGGGAGGTAGTCTTTTGGATACCTCGGCCCCATGACAAATAGCACTTGAAAGATCAGCACCAGCCCCTTGAGTTGCATCTGGAAATGGACCAGCAGCCAGTATGGTTGGAACATCAGGAGAGAGAACAAACAGTCATGCATAAGATCATCATAATCACCTTAAGAAAAAAGAACTTTTATACTTGAATGAAATGGAGAGAAGATTTAGTGCCACGTACAATATGTTGTTTGCCATAGCAGAGCAGATCACTGGCTGTCAAATTTTGCACCATGCCTCCAGCAATGAATAAGAAGTTATGTGTTTTAGAGGGAGGAAAAAGGAAAGGAAACGAGAACAAGACTGATGTAAAATGCAAAAAGAAAAGATTATTTTCTGCAAATTTGGAAACAATTTTATGAACTCTTGTCAAACTTGGTTAATATAGCTACCGGTATATAAATTGTTGTGGTACTTTTTCTTCTACAATGGTGCTACGAATTGTCCAATGTGTTTTGTGTACATTAACTCAATAATCAATGTAGCATGGATATTTTCATGATCAGACATATTGTAAAAAGGTAGAGATTTTTTTATGGGTTAAAAAATCATGTCCAAATTTTAAAGTATCAACAAGTAAGAGGAATTCCAGTTTAAAATATTTAAAAATATATAAAAAACACAAAAAATCCACATAAAATGTCAATATCAGTCCCAACGTTTCATCCAGACTCTGGACATTTTCAAGGGAAACACAGATATACTGTGCAGAATGAAATAGCAGAATTTCATTCTGCACAGTATATCTGTGTTTCCCTTGAAAATGTCCAGAGTCTGGACGAAACGTTGGGACTGATATTGACATTTTATGTGGATTTTTTGTGTTTTTTATATATTTTTATATATTTTAAACTGGAATTCCTCTTACTTGTTGATATTTTAAAATTTGGACATGATTTTTTAACCCATAAAAAATATCTACTTTTTTACAACTCAATAATCTTACAAGAACAACAAAACAGGATTGCTTTTATTGCCACATAAAAATTCAGCAAGGAAAAAAAAGCCCTCAAAATGTAGCAGATCGCCAAGAACCTTTTTGTTCTGCATAGATCTGAATCTCTTACTATCAAACTCAAACACACAGTGTGAATGAACCGCTCCATATATTCCTCAGCTCTAACAGAAGCATCCAGCATTGGCTAAAAGGCTGCACTTAGAAACAAACAAGCCTATGGGCCTCATTTTTGCTCTTCTGTTTATTTTTGCATTTATTTGATTTAGAACAAGACAACATTTCAGCCATAAAAATCCACTTACAATGCTATAAAAATGTAGTAAGCACTCACTTATTATTACTTCCCTCCCCATAAAGTCAAGAATGTGTAAAATATAACGCATTGCAAGGCTAATATTGATCTCTGTCTACGACAAGAAATCCATTCCGAATTAATACAATAGCTTCTAGCCATGAAATGTTTTTTTACAAAACAGCAACATACAGCAGGATTACAGCCTTCAGCACAAAGCTGAGAAAGTTAAACACCCATTAGTAATCATAAGCAATGGGGTTTAACTTCTTAAGGCAGAAATCCTAAGCACACTTGCCAGGAAATGAGCTTCACCAACTTCCACAGGACTTGCTTTCTAAGCAATGGCTGGGACTGTATGCCACCCATGATTT
The DNA here is from genome assembly GCA_026170595.1 of Plestiodon gilberti rubricaudatus. NCBI lineage: Eukaryota > Metazoa > Chordata > Lepidosauria > Squamata > Scincidae > Plestiodon > Plestiodon gilberti. Next base: position 14,974,943 of record JANXHW010000002.1, on the reverse strand, counting down.
ATTTTAAATGGAGACTCATATGTATAAATAATTTTCTTCAGGACTGCACCCTAACATACAAAATCAACATATGCAGAAACTACTTTCCCTGAAAACACGGACTTTGGTGCCAGATTCTTGAATGAGACCTTCTCCATCCTGTTCAGTTCCAACTCCAAACACTATCTATCATGAACATATTAAAATATATTCAAAACATACAGAGAGTACACATTCTCCTCTCCCATCAAAATCCATGGGATTCTTAACAGTGCTCAATGTTGGCTCACTTGTGTTCTATGGCATAGAATCTATGCAACTGTATGCTGGGTGGAAAACAAAACAGAGCACAAGACTGCTATGCAGTTCCTTCAACATACCGTGCACAGCACAACAGCCCTAAGTCCAGAAAACGAGAGGGGGTGCAAAAATGAAGCCAATTGCTATCTGGCCCGTCCCTTTTCAGATTCCACCAAGAGCCAAGCCAACCATTTTGCAACTTAGCAGAGGAAGAGTGGGGTCCTTTCTACTGGTCAACAACCTGGTTCATTCTCCTCACAAAACTCTAAGCATAGAAGGATTAGGAGCAGACTATGGTTTTGTACACTCTCTCTGCTAATCACAGAAGACACACTGTATATAAGACATAATGCACAAACTAGGAGGTCCTGTGTTTATTTGAATGAAGAATTTGCCCTCTCCCTGTAATATACACTGCTCAAAAAAATAAAGGGAACACTGAAATAAGACATCCTAGATCTGAATGAATTAAATATTCGTATTAATTACTTTGTTCATTACATAGTTGAATGTGCTGACAACAAAATCACACAAAAATTAGCAATGGAAATCAAATGTAGCAACCCCTGGAGGTCTGGATTTGGAGTTACACTCAAAATTAAAGTGGAAAAAACACTACAGGTTGATTCCAAAGTTGGTGTAATGTCCTTAAAACAAGTCAAAATGAGGCTCAGTAGTGTGTGTGGCCTCCACGTGCCTGTATGACCTCCCTACAACGCCTGGGCATGCTCCTGATGTGGTGGCGGATGGTCTCCTGAGGGATCTCCTCCCACACCTGGACTAAAGCATCCCCCAACTCCTGGACAGTCTGTGGTGCAACGTGGCGTTGGTGGATGGAGCGAGACATGATGTCCCAGATGTGCTCAATTGGATTCAGGTGTGGGGAACGGGCGGGCCAGTCCATAGCATCAATGCCTTCGTCTTGCAGGAACTGCTGACACACTCCAGCCACATGAGGTCTAGCATTGTCTTGCATTAGGAGGAACCCAGGGCCAACCGCACCAGCATATGGTCTCACAAGGGGTCTGAGGATCTCATCTCGGTACCTAATGGCAGTCAGGCTACCTCTGGCGAGCACATGGAGGGCTGTGCGGCCCCCTAAAGAAATGCCACCCCACACCATTACTGACCCACTGCCAAACCGGTCATGCCTGAGCATATTGCAGGTAGCAGAACGTTCTCCACGGCATCTCCAGACCCTGTCACGTCTGTCACATGTGCTCAGTGTGAACCTGCTTTCATCTGTGAAGAGCACAGGGCGCCAGTGGCGAAGCTGCCAATTTTGGTGTTCTCTGGCAAATGCCAAACGTCCTGCACGGTGTTGGGCTGTAAGCACAACTCCCACCTGTGGACGTTGGGCCCTCATACCATCCTCATGGAGTCTGTTTCTGACCGTTTGAACAGACACACGCACATTTGTGACCCGCTGGAGGTCATTTTGAAGGGCTCTGGCAGTGCTCCTCCTGTCTCCTTGCACAAAGGCGGAGGTAGCGGTCCTGATGCTGGGTTGTTGCCCTCCTACGGCCTCCTCCACATCCCTGATGTACTGACCTGTCTCCTGGTAGCGCCTCCATGCTCTGGACACTACGCTGACAGACACAGCAAACATTCTTGCCACAGCTCGCATTGATGTGCCATCCTGGATGAGCTGCACTACCTAAGCCACTTGTGTGGGTTGTAGACTCCGTCTCATGCTACCACTGGAGTGGAAGCACCACCAGCATTCAAAAGTGACCAAACCATCAGCCAGAAAGCATAGGAACTGAGAAGTGGTCTGTGGTCACCACCTGCAGATCCACTCCTTTATTGGGGATGTCTTGCTAACTGCCTATGCTTTCCGCCTGTTGTCTATTCCATGTGCACAACAGCTCGTGAAATTTATTGTCAATCAGTGTTGCTACCTAAATGGACAGTTTGATTTCACAGAAGTGTGATTGACTTGGACTTCCATTGTGTTGTTTCAGTGTTCCCTTTATTTTTTTGAGCAGTGTAGTAAGTTCTCTTAGTAGTAGTAAGAGGTTACCTTCCAGTACAGGAATTACAGTAATCTTGAGAATGAACTACTGTACTGCAATGCATTCATTCTACCGTGCATGCGGTGACTTGAAGCGGAGCTGGTGCCAGGCTGCTGTGGCCCTGGGAAAGCCGGGACTGGTGGGGTCCCTCTACTACCCACTCACCTCCTGGTGGCACACCAGACACTACCACTGTCCCCAAGGCTGTGGAACGATGTTCTAGAGCAGGGGTTCTCAACCCCTTTCTGGCCGTGTACCACCTCCAGTGCCACTCTCTTGCTGCATGCCACTGGAAGTGACTGGCAATGACATCATCACCAGTTATTTCTGGGTTTTCAGAGGCCAGAAAACATAGGTAGAAGGCCCTGGGTGGGTGGAAGGGCCCTTCTCAGCGCTCCCGAGAGCCTATCGGGAGCAAAAACTCGCCGCCGAAAGCACCGCGTCAGAGCAGGGTTCCAGCAGTCTGAGTACCATCAGCTATCGGCTGAAGTACCACTGATGGTACTAGTAGCACTGGTTGAGAACCCCTGTTCTAGAGGAAGTTCCTTTTAGCACATCTTTTATGTCCTTCAGGAAAGGCTGAAAAACCCATCTGTTTAGGAAAGTATTTGGTTAACAGGCTTGAGCTTGAGGTAATGAACTGATGCCATTTCTATGCATAGATCTGAATCATAGTACTGAATTCTGGTACTTGTATGGCATGTGTTCTTAGATGTTCTTCAATCTAGAATATATATACTTGAGGCAGTTGAGCTGCCTTAAGCATAAGAAGAGGGGGACAGAAGTACAGTATTTTAAACTTTAGAACTCCACACGTGGAACAGGGAGGGAGAGGGAGAAAGCATGTAAGCCCAAGACTGGCTCCCGATTTCACGTGGGAAGAAGGGGGGGAAGGAAGAGAGGAAGCATCATCTGAGTGACACTTCTCTGAACATAAAAGGCATCAAACACTTCGACAACGCAGCTAATTATGAGGATTTAATGACTCAAAATGAAAATAAATTTCAAGGACAAGAAGTAATGATTCAAACGTTTCTTTTTCAAGCTTAAAAACTACTCTCTCAACTAACATAGCTTCCAGGATAAGATTTCATTCTGTTTCTTAAGTGATTCATTCACCTTATTTTTAATGGAGCGGGGATTCTTCTGTTACTTAGATAATGTAGCTTTTGTACTAAGCTTTTCTTGTTTCTTGTATTATTAGGAAGAATAATTAATGAGGATTAATATTGCAGTTTTGAATATTCAAAATTGCTTCACATATATTTACGGTATGTTATTTCTATTTATTTTAAACTTTTATATCCCACCTTTCTAAAATAAATCAAAGTGGCTAATAGCAATTTTAAAATAATAGTTACATAAAATCAAAATAAAACTATTAAAAACAATAAAAATATGAAAGGGAGACAAAATATGTTGTAAAATACAGCATACAACTTGTCACGTCAGCCTATCCATTAAAAGCAAACAATTCACCAACTAAAAAGCTAACTGAAATTAAAAAAAAAAAACATTTTAACCCCCGCCAAACCCCCATTAACAAGTAAGATGTCCTACGTGCATAAGGGAGAGGGTTCCAGAGAAGTGGTGCCACCACTGAGAATGCCCTGCCTCTACCCTCCATCTCCTCCTGCAGAGGTGGCACCCAAAGCAAGGCCCACACATGCCACTGCATTCTGCACCAATTGCAGTTTCCAAACAGCAGTCTTCAAAGGCAACCTGTCCCAAAACAGCAATTAATGCAGAATGCAGCTGCCCATGTGGTTGCGGGGGTTTTTCGGTTCGACTCTGTCGGGCCACTGCTTCGACAGCTACACTGGCTGCCGGTTCATTTCCAGGTACAATTCAAGGTGCTAGTTTTGTCTTTTAAGGCCTTTTACGGCTCGGGACCAGCCATGTTTGAGGGACCACCTCCATCCATATAATACAGCCTGTCCTCTGAAGTCATCAGAGGGGGACCTTTTAACCATGCGCCCAGTGATGGAGGCGAAGGGGATGGCAGCAAGGAATAGGGTCTTCTCGGTGGTGGTGCCTCGATTGTGGAATTCCCTCCACTTAGAATTAAGAACAGTTCCCTCCTTGGAGACCTTTTGGCAGAGCCTTAAGATCCTTTTCTACAGGATGGTGTTCAATAGCTGACATGATGGAATTGGAGTTTTAATTAATGTCATCTAATTATTTTTAGGAGATCCATTGGGGGTTTTGTCTTGTTTTTATCATTTTAGTGTTTAATGTTTTTTATTGTTATATTTTTAAATTTGTAAGCCGCTTTGATTGTCCTCACCAGGAGAAAGACAGGGTAGAAATTCTTCAAATAAATAAAATAAATACCTATGTTGCAGGTTTCCAGACCAGGAGAACTTGTCCAGATTTAATTCCATCTTAAATACCCACCCCACCCCCATCCGGCTCCTCACTGCCTCCAGGCAACGCTCCAGGATATATTGACTCAGCAAACTTTGCAAAAAGGATACATCTGGATCCTCTGCCTGCCCAAAACACTAGTCTAGAGCTGCCTGCACTTAAATTCCCAACCAACCCTCTTCCAGGTATGAAGTACAGTTGGACCTTTTTATCTGCTGGGGTTCTGTTCCTGGAACCAGAGTGGATAAGAAAATCAGTGTTATATGAAATCTGGGGGGGGGGGGTCAGGAGCGGTGCCACGTTATCTTTTTTCCAGCATCTTCCCCGCTTCCCTCCTCTTGAGTTGGTTTAAACTGACTGAAAAAAAAAAAGCCACTACTGGAAGCAACCTGTAAGTGGCGCCAGAGACTACTGGCTGCATTTTTCAGAGGTTTGGACATGCGCGGAGGCTGTAAGCAACTGGCAGGCCCCCAACAACGCTGAAAAAAGAGGTAATGTAGTGCCGTCGGACTCCCTCTTCCACAGTTTTGCCATCCGTGTTGAGTCAAATCCGTGGATTAAAAAAAATGTGGATAAAAAGGTTCGATTGTAATAAGTTTACAACAGAAACATGAAGCTTTAAGGCTGTTAATTTCTCCCTGGGAGATTTTGAGGAAGAGATCCAAATATCAGAATAGTTGGATCAGTAGCGTCGTGACGTAGGGGGCCCTGATGTACAGGGCCCCAGGCTTGGGGGGGGGGCGCTCACCTCGGACTCAAAAGCTGGAGCGCCGCCCGCCCGCAGTCATAGCGGGCGGGCGGCGCTCCAGCTTTTGAGTCCGAGGAGCGAGAGAGCGTCGTCGTCGTCTAGGCAACGCGCAGCGCGCGCCCAGACCCTGTGGCTGCGGGCGCGCACTGTGCGCGTTGCCTAGACAATGCTCTCTCGCTCCTCGGACTCAAAAGCTGGAGCGCCGCCCTCCCGCAGCCATAGCGGGCGGGCGGGCGGCGCTCCAGCTTTTGAGTCCGAGGAGCAAGAGAGCGGCATCGTTGTCGTCTAGGCAACGCACAGTGCTCGCCCAGACCCTGTGACTGCGGGTGCACGCTGTGCACGTTGCCTAGACGACGACGACGACGCTCCTCGGACTCAAAAGCTGGAGCGCCGCCCGCCCGCAGCCATAGCGGGCGGCGCTCCAGCTTTTGAGTCCGAGGAGCGACTGCGTCGTTTGACGTCACGTGACGTCACACGTCACGTGACGTCCGGGGGCGCTCGGCCAGCCCCCGCCCCCCTAGCCCCAGGCGTCTTCAGGCCTGAAGACGCCACTGAGGTGGATATACTTTAGATATACTATTTCAGTTATAAGATCTCCTTCATTGGAAAAGGGAGTTTGATTAGATGGGTTGATCAGATCCCTTCTGACTGTGTCATTCTATAATTCTTGGTTCAGGCAAGGAACTTAGGCTCCCTCTGTGCTCCTACCACTTTCAATCAGACATTGGAGCACAGCAGAGATTCCCAAATTCCCTTCTCTTTTTGTGGTATTCTGAATTCTGGTAAGCCTGACACTCCCTAAACTGTGGCGGAGTTTTAAACAAGGAAAGCACATTTTAAAACTATGTACAAGTTTGCTAGTAAACCAAACCCAAAGACAGACCTTTAGAAAGAACCAGAATTAGAAACAAACAAACAAAAACAAAAAAGCAACAACTGTAACAACGGGGGGGGGGGGGAGATCAGCAAAGAATCAGGGACTTGAGCTGGCCTGGAACCTTTGGGTCCAGCAGTCTTGCCAGGCTTTTGAAGACGCATTAAGAAAGCCGAATCAAGTTCTCTGTGTTGCTGAATGATTGAATATTCCCTCGAACGCCACTGGAATGAGCCTACTCGCACTCAACCAGAAGCTATTATGTGAAAAGTCTTCATTACCATAATCCCTTGGCATCACGTCTACCCATTAAGGGCAGTTAATTATGAGCCGCTGCAGCATTGGCTCCCAAGATATTACGTACACTTGTGCATGCCTGATCAAGAGTAATGCCCTACCATACTTTAGCAATGCCTAGCATCCAGACACTGGGCCCACATGGATTAAGCTAGGAATAAAAGACATGTTAAAGCTACTGTGACCAGGGGAACAGGGCCCCCAAAATAGTCACAGCCGAGTGAAAACAAGCATGAAGTACAGCCAGGGCAGCCAGGACCAACAATTAGGTCTGTACTAAAAAGGATTCAGCTGGACGAAAAATGCCCCAAATGTTAAATGCCTAACATGGGTTTATATTCTGCTCAAAATGGGGGTAATATATATATATATATATATATATATATATATATATATATATATATATATATATATATATATATATATATATATATATATATATATATATATGCATCACATTACAGCTTCCTCCTAACACAAATCAGGATACAAAGAAAGAATTTAAGCGGACCGAGTTTGCTTTTTTCCTTATGCAACTAATTCTGCTTCCAAAATCTGTGTTTGTTTTCAAGTTGTTGATTTTGGGAGGAACCAGGGGAACGGACGGAGGGAATAGCAGTCCCTGTGGTATGAAGGGACCGTCCGTAAGCACAGCACAGCACAGCAGTTTTAAAACCCTTTTCTCTCTCTCTCTATCTTCCACCCTTGCAGTTTTGCTTCCCTAATGCAGCCCTCCCCAAACGATGTCATGTGAAAAGCGGCGGTTACAGGAAAAGCAAGGAATGCACCCACAAATTATTTGGAATATCTGTACACTGCTTTTCAACAAAAATGTTCTCAATGCAAATTACATAGCAAAAAAGATTAAGAAACTGAAAAAAAGTCTTTTAAAAAACAAAGTGGCACTTATCAACAACTTACAAAGAAGCAAACGTTTGGCTGGCAGGGTGAAACTAGCAGAAGGCTTAGTTAAGATGAAACAAAAGACTATGGTTTGTCATTATGAGAGGAAGCCTACGCGAGCTTTTGGGCTGGCCTGCTCCTATCCCTCTCTTCCATCATTGCATACAAGTCAGCTGACCACATCTAGCCTGGCACTACTACCCACTAGAAAGTGCTCTTTCCCCTGGCTATTTACCGGTACTCGGCCTGGCTTGCTGAAGGCCAGGGCATGGGTGGTGCAGGAGACCCATTCAAGACCCCCTTCCAGCATCTTACACTCCCTTTATTTAGAGCATCTGAAGCAGGCCAAATGTTTTAGAGACATGGTCAGAAAAGACCTGTTTGCAAGTGCCATTTCCTATATATGAGAGAGTCAAGAGCAGATATTTCAGGGCCCTTTGGAGGAATTAAGGAAAGTTGAGCCAAATCACAGGCACTTCACTACATTATCGCATTCCAAATGTTTATAGATCACATTCAAATGCTCTTGTGCACGGAATTAATTACCGTAGAGACGTTTGTTACTGTTTTGCATATACTTAGGAGCACAACACATTGCCTTGAAACATTATCCGGTGATTTCCCCCACTCACTGCTTTCAAGCAGAAAAAAAGGCTATGAATAATGCTTAAGAAAAAAAAGACTGTAACTGCAACCAAAAGGGATTTTAAACACTCTCAGAAAATACTATAAACACGTCTATATGCAGCTTAACTATCATCGCAAAATGGCTTTGACAGACAAGAGTTTTAATTTCCATAAGCTCTTGTTTGTCTATCAAGTACATTGAAAAAGACGTTACAAAAATTAACCTTCAACATGCATTAGCAAGCAAACAAGCAGGAAAGTATTAGTTTGTACAACTGATCACAAAAACAACTATTAAGTTTCTTTAGTATGAACAATGGAAGTTGGCCCTTGAAAAACACTTCCCAGCTTGACAAGGAGAATCTGGAAATCGCGTAATTACAGTTAAAGGGAAAATGCGAAGAGTCAGATTAATGGAACAACTGCGTATAGTTATTCCCTAGCTAATCCATCCTGTACACGTACGGTATATAGCTCCACAATTCAAGGTTACTATGCATGCATAATATTGGGCAGCCATAAGAGATGCTTTGAAGAGTCCAAAGGTAAATCACAGAGGTTCAGCAGATCCATCATAACCTGTAGATTAACTGATTGACATTCTTACCCAAGGTATTTGGATGCCGTGGTGTAGTGGTTTGGGAGTCGGACTTAGACCTGGAAGATCCAGGTTCAAATCCCCGCTCAGCCATGAAGCTTCCTGGGTGACCTTGGGCCAGTCACTATCTCTCAGCCCCACCTACCTCACAGGGTTGTTGTGAGGGCAAAAAGGAGGGGAGGAAATATGTACACCACTCTGAGCTCCTTGGAGGAAGGGCGGTATAAAAATGTGAAAATAAATAAATAAAAATAAATTTTCTCCACGATTCTTTGCTTTCATTCTTATTCTTGAAATTAGGTGGGTATTAGAGATTTAACTGTTTGATGGTTTCCAAATGATGAAAATTTAAACCCGTCCTTATTTTTTCTACTACTGATGAAAATGTCATCCAGTTTTAATAGTTGTTTTTATGCTACATAAGCTGGCGCAGATCCGAGTGTACTTGGGAAGGCAGATTGAGGCCGGGAAGGGGGATAAGATAGCGGCGGCGGCGGCGAATAGTGTGTCGCACTTTGTGACAGCCATAAAGGAACGTATGTAACATTCCAGCAGCATACGATCCTCTTAGGATTGGGCCCATAAGTTAACCCCACTAAAGAAAAATAGCTTTCTCCAGAGAAAGTTTTTTTTTTTTTTAAAGGATTGCAATTCAGTATATTACATTGAAACTCATCTTTTTCATCTCAAGTTGACTGCACGCACAGAGCAATCCTATGTACATCTACTCAGAAGTAAGTCCCATTGAGTTCAATGAGACTTACTCCCAGGTAAGTGTGTATAAGATTTCAGTCTTGTTTATTAGTCTCAAGTGACAGCCTTTTGCAAGCACTCTGAAATGTTGTGTGGACTACAGCTGTCCAGGAAACCTAATGCTACAATACATTTGTTAGTCCTTAAATTATTATTTGTTTCAATTATTCAGAAAAATGTTTGGCTATTATTGGTTAAATATGAGAATATTTCCAATGTCAGTTCAGCTGACACGTTTATGATTTGGTTCTTGCAATGTGCATCAATTTCAATTGTAAGCAGAGTTTCTCATATGATATAAAGTTTCACTTCTGCTTTAAAAAACCAGCTGTTTTTTGCCTACAGGCATTCAAATGTCAACTTAAAACTTACCTTATTTGGAATGGGTTTTTTTTCATCTTGCAATCTTTTAAAGAACAATGCTTAAATTGATTTACTGCCACTATTTATATAAGTTACGTAGTTAGATTATGCTGACTCTTAACTTGAAATTGCAATCAACAAACAAGGAACTACTAAATCAATACATGCCTTGTGGAGCATGACATTGGTGGGAAACATGACAACCCTTTCCCCACACTTTTGACAAATAGAGGATCAATATCCCCATTTTACAGATAGAAAAGAGCACTAGCGCTGAAACTCACTCAAATGCATAGGTAAGCTAGAACTTGAGCCCAGATCTTGTTGGCCCTATTTCTGGGATGCAGCTCAGTAGTAGAACATAGGCTTTGGTTTAGGACCTGGATATCTTAAGGGCCATATTCTCTCATACATTCTGATTGTCAACTCAGACCTTGGTCCAGGTGCCCATGCCTTTCAGAACCATGATGGACATCCACCAAGAGGAGGCCTTTTCAGTGGTGGCACGAACTCCGTGGAATGACCTTCCCACCGAGTTTGATTGGTCCCTACTCCGCACTCCTTCAGGAGGTTGGTTAAAGCCTGGCCTCTTTGCTCAGCCTTTGGTAAGGAATGAGGGGTTGTGGTGGGGCTACTTACTGCTACCCCATGAGCACCCTCTTTCCTTCTGTCTGGCATGGAGAGCAGTTGCAGTTCTCTATGCTGAGCTGTTCTTGGCCGAACCAGTTATTGCCTTTGAATATCCATGAGATAAGAGAACCGACACTGTGTGGTGAGAGGGGTGGGATCTGGTGAAGCAAAAGTGGAGAAGAGGAGCCCAATTGCAGGCAAGAGTCATTTGTCATCATTACCTCTGCTCTGAGTAACAACTCTAAATCCAAATCCAAGGAGTTGGTACCAGTACTTATCTCTGAGTAGGCATGCATAGGATCGTGCTGTAACTAGGGAGCAAATTGCTCTGTGTCCCAGGCCCCAATACTGAGCTAGAAACAGAGTCCTTGTAGATCGTGTTTTCAGGGTCTGGCCCCTCCAAGTCTCTGAAGGACCAACCTCTCCCACCATGCCAGGGACCTCATGTTCCACAAAGCTTAGCGCACCAATGCCAGCAAGAGGCAAGGCAGGACATGACTGGGAGGAGGCAAGGCTCCAGGCCAGAAGGCTTCCCTTTCAGGTTTCCCCTCTCCAGGGAGACAGGGTCCGGGGGGGGGGCGTATTTAAGGCAAATTGTCAGAGCAATTTGCTCCCTAGTTACAGCACGATCCTATGCATGCCTACTCAGAGATAAGTCTCTCTCATTGAATTCAATGGGACTTACTCCCAGGTAAGTGTATATAGAATTGCAACCTTAGAGCTGTCCAGGGTTCTGTGACTGACTTGCCTTGCCATTCTGCAATTGCCTAGTCTTCATGGCTTCTGCTCATGATCTAGTATAGATAAAACAACTGGCATCAAGGTAGGCAGGCAGGCAGAGGCTCAGTATCAGTCTCTTAACCATGGTTAACTGACCATGGTTAAGAGATCAGGAAAGAGCTGCTGGTTCCCAAATCCCTCCTCTCTGGATGCAACATTTCCTCTACCCTTCCTTCCTAGCTTTAAGCATCATTTTGCATGATATGTGTACTGCCACTAATCATGGTTAATACTAGCCAGATTCCTTCTTAACCAGGGTTTGCAAACCAGTTTCAAACCCTAGGACCCAGTAAAACTAATTGCAACCAAATGCTTCTGACATCAGGCCTCTTGCTAACACATTTTCCTCTCCTCCTGGCATGAACACTTTTTGCTGTATGAGAACTGGCAATATTCCTCAGTTCATAATGGTAAGACGTGGAAATAAATTCTCCAGTTATGCAGCACTAACACAGCCATATGCTAGAAAGGAAAAGGGCCTCCCATTTTCACAATGGTTAGACTGATTTCTTCTGTTTCACATCCTCCTTTAATGCGCCACACTCTTGGGCATTTGCCACTGTCAACAGTTCAGGGCACACAGAATTGCTGGTAATCCCCCACAGTGCTTTGAAACTCACTGTAACATGACCACATAATACTGCTTCATCAAATGACCAGAGACAGTTTTGAAAAGCCATTAAATGTTTATCTGTGACCCCCTGTGAACTTGCTTAATAAAATACTTGGCCATAGGAGCTAACAAGAAAATAGCTAGCATCTACACACGCTACAATTTATATTGTGGAACAATCACTTATGCCGAGTTACCAGAATCTCAGGACCCTTCTGGCAAGATCCAGATTCTCCTGCCCTGCAGGACATGACCGCGTCCTACTGCCCTACGCTTGTAGACACATGGAAACAGAAAAGGCAGAAGAAGCATTAGGAATCTACACATCTGATGGCACATCTGCGTGTTGCAACACTAGGCAAATGTTTTAAGTGTTCAATTGGATTTCCTCTAATGAATCCACGTGCCCAAAATGATAATCAAATGATACATGCTATAGATTTCACTGAAGGCCAGGGGAGGGGCAAGACCTGCAGCTGCAAAGATAAGATAATCTTGCAATGTTTAATTGATTTTTAAAACAGTGCCCCAATTAATAAAATACATTTTTAATATTTATACTTCTGAAAACAATCAAGGGCAAGTGCCACCTTAAAAGAGGCATTTCTCCTTCACTTTCACCTAGCAAGAAATGCCTGGAGGAGGGTGCTTGCTAGAACACACGCAGGCAGCACCTAAAACCAAAGAAATAGCCATCGTACTTGGTATCAGTGGTGTCCCTACACTGGTGCGAGGTGTGTGGACCGCACCATGCGACATCCTCAGGGGGGTGACATTACTATGGCCAAAATTGTGAAAACCTTTGTATGTACAAATTATACCATCATGTTATATCTGCGTAATCTCATGTAGAATGCAATGAAACAAACCGTTTCTAAATATTTGTATCCTATCAAATGTTATGATCAAATAACCGGAAACAGAAAATATAATAAAATATAATATAAATATATATGGAAAAAAAGAAAAAAACACACAACTTCTTTGTGTAACAAAAAGTGGATTTCCTTAACTCAAAACAGACCAATGAGACTGATTGTTCTGAGAGCCGAGTTGGTTACTGTTATTGTTACCTGTATTGTTATATATTTAAAAAAATAAAGTTAATGCTCTCATATTGGTGACGCAAACCTTTATGTTGCCTCCGTTTAGGCTGCAAACATACATTAGGCTGTGCATATAATATTGTAAATTTAAAGGTGTAATTTTGATTAAGCGGGAGGTGAGACAATGGCATGGGGGTGGGGCGATGATGCGTTTCCCCACCCACAGCACGGGAAAAGGTTCATCATGGGGGTGACGCACTGACCTCCCGCACCGGGTGACGCAAGCCCTAGGACCGCCCCTGCCTGGTATGCAAAGCACTTTACATGAACCAGCAGGACGTTGTCCTTTTATCAAACCTGTAAAGTAAGTATTAGGATTCCCACACTGCAGCTGGGGCTGAGAGGGAGTGGTGTGATTAGGGAAGCCTATCAGGATCATGACAAAGGTAAGATCTCTACCAGGGAAGTCCTGCTCGGCAGTTCACTCTCTTATGTTTTTAAGTCCCTGCAAATTAATCAACAGACTAAAACTATACAACATTTCACTCAGAACAGCTCAAGGGTCTGATCATCAGTAATTGGAAAGAATGCAGTATACCGGGGAGATTTCAGGCTGCCTACTCATCCAACCCAAAACTTTGCAGGGGTCCAATGTGTACAGAGTTCATGCGTGAGTAGGGGTACCCTGCCGTTTCTTGCTTCAGTATCAAGACCAGCTCCATGCCCATAACAGAAATGAAATGTTCAACCAAGCTGCCCTCTGATACTGGCAAACAGAACACTGACTGTCCTTGACACTGAAGTGTAAGGGGGCAGGCCATGCTACCACAGGAATTCTGAGCCCCAACACATGCTCCAAATCTACTTGTTTGGTGCAAGTGTCCCAACCAATACTACCTCTCCTATTGAGAAGTATAAATACGTGGAGGATCTGTTTTTCAGTGGTATCACCCATGTTTGCAAAATATTTGCGAAGTTCCAGCTATCGCTTGCTTACCAATTAGACATATTTTATATCCGTTTGTACTTTATTACAGTAGCACAAATATTTTTGCAAGCCAGCAGAGGCAATTATGCTAATGTCACTGAAACACTCATTTCTGCCTTATTTAACCAACATCATCCAAGTAATTCCTTCATTACTTTTACAGAATAATAAAATTAACCAACACATAAAAATCTACTCTTGCCTCAAGTCAGCAACTCTTTTAAAAAAAAAAGAGATTTAAAAAATAATAATAAAGCCAGGAAAAATGCTAACAGTAAATCATGTTAACATCTTAGAGGTCATTCAGGTATGACTTCACCTAGCTAGGTCCTCACAAAAGTAGTCTGCTTGCACAAGCCATGCAATGCTATGAAAGCCATGCAATGCAATGCAATGTTATGAACGCATTGCATGCATGCATGCAATGCTATGCTTCACAAGCCATGCAAAGCTGTGTGATTCCTCCAGCGCAGAGACCGCTGCCCACCCAATTGCCAGCACACCGCAGTTTGCATGGGGAGCAGTACAACTACTGCTGCACCCAACTCCGGCCTTGGGACTTGCAGACCTGAGGAGGAAGGAACGCACAGCCACGTGACCACCGAATTACTAGTTGTTGGAGGAGTAAGAATGAATGAAAGTGGATGGGAACAGTCGTAAAAGCCTCATCACTAATAATTCTCATTAGTGGAGATGGGAAGGATGTCACCTGAGAGAGACGTTATATGCTAGAGGCAACAGAAGCAGTCACTCTGAAGGCTGAGCTACATTACACGCGTCGCGGAGCTTCCGACATCATTTTTGAAGCAAGCGGAGCCGCTGCGACCTCCGCACTGCCGGCACGTACCTCAAACTGGAATCCTACTTTTGAGGGGGCGTGTTCGCAGAGCTAGGGGGCGGTTCGCGGAGCTACTGCAGCCTACCAATCGTAGGAGAGGGGGGAGAGTGGCTGCATGCCAATCAGAATCCAATCCTCCAATCACCTTCTTAAGAAGGCGGGACAACAGGAGGGACAACAGGTGGGAAGACACTCCCCCACTCCAAGCGCGGAGGCAGAGGCAGCGGGAGAGCCTGTGCGTGTAATGTAGCTCAGCCTTGACTCCTCAGTACGTGGCAGTGGTAGCACCCAATGCGCTATCACAGGGCAGGCAGGGGGCATCCTGAGAGGCCCAGTGCAGGCTTTGCCCCAGGGCCAACACTGGAGGAGAAATTCTGGATCCATAGTCCTTCACCACTTCACTCCATCCGAGCTCATTCAGACAGCTGCCCCAGCCTACACTAAGACGATCTCTCAATTTTATCTTTAAGAGGGATGAGTCATCCTCTCCATTTTATATGACAAAACATAGCATTAGCTCATCCAAGCATTTATCATTCATCAGAAGCATAACATCAATTTCTTAAGGCTCTTATTTTTAGCCCAATCCATGCTGTGAGCACTCAGGGCAAGGGTTGTCACTTTGGGGGCAGCAGCAGCCACTAGCACGACACAAGCTAGAAAGCAAACAAGTTGTCAGCACAGAAAATTCTGTTTGGGGACACACACACACACACACACACACACACACACACACACACGGCAGTCTTTCAGGAACTGGTGACACTTGTCTCCTCTTCCCCCCCCTCCCCGAGAAAATACCCCATCCCTTCTTCTTAACTTCTCCTTCAATTTGGAAGCAGTCAATTTTATTTTTCACATTTTTATACCACCCTTCCTCCAAGGAGCTCAGAGTGGTGTACATATTTCCTCCCCTCCTTTTTGTCCTCACAACAACCCTGTGAGGTAGGTGGGGCTGAAAGATAGTGACTGGCCCAAGTTCACCCAGGAAGCTTCGTGGCTGACTGGGGATTTGAACCTGGATCTTCCAGGTCTAAGTCCGACTCCCAAACCACTACACCATCCTGGCTCAATGAGACTATGCAGTGAGGTAGCCACTCTGGGGCAGGTGCTGCAAAGGAGGCCCAGCCTCCATGCTCTGGGGAAGCATCTTTCCTGGGGTTTTCCTTTGACTCCTAAATTCCCACCTAAGAGCTTTAGCCTGTGGATGCCTGTATGAATAAAAGCAATTACAGTACTGCGTGTCCATCCCCCACACTTCCAGAGGATTCCAGACTCTGAGAATAAAGAAACTGATTCTGTGTGCTCTGCACAAAGCACAGGATTTAGTAGTGTGCACAGAATTCAGCCTTATTTTAAACACACACACACACACACACACACACACACACACACACACACACACACACACACACACCTTCAGTTTCTACGCCGTTAAGAATGACATATCAAAAGTCAGAGGGACTCTGAGAAGAATTTCCAGTTGTCAGGAGGCAGCAGTTCAGTGTCTTACATACCTCTTGCCTAGCACAAGGAGAATAAATTCTGCAAAACAAGCAGACAGAAGCAGATTCACTTCATTCAAAGCTTTTCTAAGTGTTGAATTCTGACTCTCCCCCCCCCCCCCCTTTAAGGTTACAGATTTGGTGAGGCATCACAGAAAAAGCTACGGTTCTGGAATGCTTACTTTACAGATACTTCTAGACCCTTTAAACACTAATCTTTCACAGTTAAGACCAAGCATGGGGAACTTTTAGATTTCTTATCTGTAGAATGCTGCAGGGACCTGTTCTTCAACAGGTAGCCCTCAAGCCTCAAAAGGTCAAGCCAAGCAGTTTCTGGGCAAGTTGAAGGCAAGATATGCTGTGCACGTCCTCTGAGCATGGGGAAAGAGATTAGAAGCTTCCGTTTCTAGCTAGCAGCAATCACATACTGACATTTTGTTCAAATGCAACAGACGACGGGTTCAGTTCAACAACCCATAATTGTTTATGAACGAGCCGAGGAGCCTATGCGCACCCTCTCTCCCTTGCACACTTGGCCAGGGGTGACCCCAGGGGTGAGGCAACTGCTGCAGCTCACATTGCATGGTAAGGGGTCTGGCTTAGTCAGTAGAGCCGCCGCCTTGCAAGCCCGAAGATTGGTGAATGGCAAGTTCAAGACATGCCGCCGACAAAAAGCTGTGAAAGCCTCTGTGAGGAGAGATAAGCGCTGCCAGGTACGTCGTTCGAGTGTGGGAGGTGATGGCCAGTGGAGAAGCCAGACTGCAAAACGATACCATCTGAAATGTAGCTGTTCACGAAAGATTGGGCATTTATATATTGTTAAAAAAACATTATGGGGGTTAGGACAGCCTGCCCATGTACAGCGCCTTGGACTAAAGTCAGAGGAGAAATCCAATGACCAAGAACGGTGGTATATAAATACTGTATATTATTATTATTATTACCGTATTGTCCCGAGTATAAGACGCACCTGATTATAAGACGCACCCTTAAAGTTTGGTGCTATTTATTTTTTTATTTTAGGAATTTATAGCCTGCCTTTCTCCCGAGGGCACTCAAGGCGGCTCACAACATATTACAATACATATAAACAAGTACATAAAATACATTAAAACAGTCAATTAAACACATTAAAATAATTAATTAAAACACTTAAGATTAAAAATAAACAACCCCAGTGGGTTACCAGCATTTACATATATTAAAACCATTTGTTAAAAGGTCAGCCCACCATGTCAGACATTAAAAGCAGTCCTGAATAAAAACGTCTTAAGGCCCCGCCGAAAGGCCTCTAAAGAGGGAGTCGTTCTTAATTCCAAGGGGAGGGAATTCCACAATTGGGGCGCCACCGCTGAGAAGGCCCTACTCCGCACCGCCATCCCCTCACTTCCGCCAATGGCGGCACGGTCAACAGGGCCCCCCCTGATGACCTCAGAGTACGGGTCGGATTATAAGGAAGGAGGCGGTCCCTCAAATACCCTGGACTCGAGCCGTTAAGGGCTTTAAAAGTCAACTAGCACTTTGAATTGTGCCCGGAAACGAACCGGTAGCCAGTGTAGCCGCCGAAGCAACGGTCCGACTGAGTCGAACCGACAAGCCCCGGCAACCACCCGGGCCGCCGCATTCTGCACTAATTGCAGTTTCCGAACAGTCTTCAAAAGGCAGCCCCACGTAGAGCGCATTGCAGTAATCTAGTCTAGATGTCACTAGGGCATGGGTCACTGTGGCCAGGTCTGCACGATCCAAGTACGGTCGCAGCTGGCGCACCAGCCGAAGCTGGGCAAAAGCCCCCCTGGCCACAGCCGCTACCTGGGAATCCAGGAGCAGCTGCGCATCCAGGAGAACCCCCAAGCTGCGGACCTGCTCCTTCAGAGGGAGTACAACCCCATACAGAGCAGGACGATGATCCAGTACCTGAGTCGTAGACTTCTGGACCAGAAAAACCTCTGTCTTATCAGGATTTAATTTCAGCTTGTTCGCCCCCATCCAGCTCCCAACTGCCTCCAGACAACGATTCAGGACATCGACCGCCCCCTTGGAGTCAGGTGGAAAGGAGAGAAAGAGCTGGGTGTCATCCGCATACTGATGACACCCTACCCCAAACCCCCGGATGACCTCTCCCAGCGGCTTCATATAGATGTTAAACAGCATGGGGGATAGAATTGACCCTTGTGGCACCCCACACCTCAAGGGCAAGGGTGCCAAACAAGCATCCCCCAGCACCACCTTCTGGGATCTATCAGCCAGGAAGGAGCGGAACCACCTCAGAACGGTGCCTCCAAGCCCCAACCCAGCCAACCGACCCAGGATGACACCATGGGTCAATGGTGTCAAAAGCCGCCGAGAGGTCCAGTAGGACCAACAGGGACGCACTCCCCCTGTCCAGTCCCCGGCGCAGGTCATCCACCAAGGCGACCAAGGCTGTCTCTGTCCCGAACCCCGGCCTGAAGCCAGACTGGAATGGATCCAGATAATCAGCTTCCTCCAAGACCCTCTGGAGCTGAGACGCCACTACCCGCTCGATCACCTTGCCCAGAAACGGGATATTTGAGACTGGCCGGAAGATGTTCAAAATAGTGGGATCCAGGAAGGGTTTCTTCAGGAGGGGACGCACCACCGCCTGCTTCATAGACAGCGGCATCACCCCCTCCCTCAGAGATGAATTTACCACCCTCCCCGTCCACTCAGCCAGCCCCGCCCGGGCAGCTCTAATCAGCCATGCCGGACAAGGGTCAAGCGGGCAAGCGGACGGTCTCACACTCCAAAGAATCCTGTCCACATCCTCGGGTTCTACAATTAAAAAATTTAAATTAAATCACTGGCATTAAATTGCAACAGCCTGATTATAAGACGCACCCCTAGTTTAAAAACTTAAATTAGGAGAAAAAAGTGAGTCTTATACTCAGACCAATACGGTATTAAGTGGGAAATCGACTTGGGGTGCTTTTCACCCCTGGTTTGCTGCTGCCTTTCTGCAGCCTGACACAGATGGAGCTGATCTGCTCCCCATTTGCTAAAAGTGAGCAAGAAGCAAATCGGAATGCAGCGAGCTGACCTCCGACCCCCCTTACTTTTTCTTCTTCCTTGTGGCCCCTTTAAACAACTGTTTCCAACGATATCTGAACCAGAAAACTGGTTTTTAATGATTAAAAACAACTATAACAAACCAGGATCAAACTGTCATATGTGAACTTTGTGAAACCGCTATAATAAAATAATAATAATAATAATAATATGGTTTGTTAGACAGTCTGAGTGGATCTTGTTTTGTCTTCAAGCAGGATCCACACCCTCTAGTTTGCTGCATTCAGATGAAGAGGCAATCTGTGGTTTACCACTGGTCTATCTAATGGCAATCTAATGGTTTACCATTAACTCGTCATCAGCAAGGTTTGTATATCGCTGTCAGACTTCTTATTCATTTTTCTGTCATTATGATAATGTAATCCATTATTACATTTACTAATCACTAACGTAATCCATTATTTCCAAAAATCAAGAATCTTTGCTTTATCCAATTTTTAAATATAAAATGTATACTCAGTCCTATTTTCAAGGATTCAAGGTAGTTTACAAATAGAAATTAAAACTATGCAATGCTTTTTTGTTGAAAATTGGTATATAGGGATTATTATTAATAATAAAATAAATACAGCACCAACTACAATAAAACTATAGATCAAACAGAGAATCTTTTGCCAAAAGAAGATTAAAAAAAATCTTAGGGCACATATACTAAATACAGAGGGAGGGAGACCCTCTTTCCACAGCGGTGATACATCTAGCGTTTATCACCATTTAAAAAAAAAAACACTGTTTTAATCTCTAGACAGTATTCTATACCACTGAGGCATCATGTTACAGTGGGTCTCTACTATCATGGTATATGGCGATATGTAGCTTTCCATGAATAATCCCAAACTAATTTCTGTTGAACGTCGGGGCAGATGGCCACAACCCTTTACTAGACATTATGTAGTAAACCTCAGTCGTCACGTGAGAGGATTTGTTTGGAATTCTGGGGCGCATGAATGAGTCCACTGAATGAGGAACTCCGACGCCACCACAGCTATGCAATGGATCCATGCAATGGGGAAAAAATGCTTGTTGACATCTACTCATATATATTTAATATAAGGAAATATTATCATTGGTGAGCAATGCACACCATTTGATATTAATAGTGGGACACTATTCAATCAGGGCCGTTAATAGTTTATATCGTTCCCAGAGAAGAAAGAGTATTTTAAATAGTAATACGAGAGAAGCCATCACGATCGCTCCCAGCCCCATGGAAAATGAAGCTGGCAGCACAAATTGAGGACACTGAATTCTTTTCTCCCTCCTCCTGTTCCAACATCTGTTTTGGTTGGCGTCTGACACAGGCATCCTGTCTGATGTCACCTAGCCAGCACAGCACTGCTGGAGCTTGCTATTCAAGAGGAATACATACCAGAAAAGTCAAACCAGAGCACAGAAGCTGGAGAAACAGTTGAAGCAACAGCTTTTTGACAGTAGTGCTGAAAACCTTGCTGGTTAACATAACCACCCCTTCCTTCTGGCCTAGTCTGCTCCCCTCCACCTCTGCAAAAAAAAATAAAAAAAATCCTTTGTTTTGTCCTATGCTCTTAATTGAACAGTGATATCCAACAGACTAACAGTCTGCAAGCAAACTGAAAACAAATTCCTTTCCACTAGCGCAGAAAGGAGAATCACCTACAGTCATTTTCTATGGCCCGTATTTTACCCTGCAATGGGCCTTACAAAGTCAGCTCCTTTGTAGAACAGGTTATGTACCGAAATGTATAAATGCAGTCAAAGACAGAATATAAGATAGGCTCTGCTGGACCAGACCACCATTTCATCCAAGTCCAGCATCCTGGGACCAGCAGCAACTGCCAGAATTTCACAGGCAGGACATGAAGGCAATACCCCTCCATCATTTCTGCCCCTTCCACAACTCACATTCAGTGGCATACCGCCTCTTTGAAGGTTCTGTTTTAGGCTAGCTAACATAGCAAGTGGCTATTGATAGACCAATCCTCCATGCATTTATCTAATCCCAGCATGTGTGGAGGGGGTAATTAACCCTTTCTTTCTGCTATGGTCCCAATCCAGACTGGGATTCTCCACAGCTGTTGTTTACCTTCCACTGGCTATAATGGACGTTTCCCTCTTGAAGCAAACAGGAGCGGTGGGGGGGGGGGGGTAGAAGATCCAGATTTGGACCACAGCCAAGAAAAAAGGAGTTAATTACACCTCTTCCACACTATGGCCTGATCCAGATTGAGATATCCTGTGTCTGCATGCATTCACTCACACAGGATTAGTCAAAAGGATTAAAGTCTCATCTGATTTGGCCCTAAGACTACAGCCCAACATCTTCTCCTTGTAGGTTCTTTAGCTGTCACTGTTTGGTTTGGCTCTCTTGAGCTTTCCACTCCTACCACTCTTACCTTCGCTAAGTGAAGCAGGGAAGGTGAACACCCAGAACCACTGGCGTCGCTCCAGGGGGGCGGAGCTCTATGTTCCGCCGAGGCTCCGACCCTCCATTAAACCGGAGCACGAAGCGGCCCCGCCCCCTCGCCTTCTTGAATGGTTCTGAAGGCGAGGGGGCGGGGCCGCTTCATGCTCCGGTGTAACGGAGGGTCAGAGCCTCGGCGGAACTTAGAGCTCCGCCCCCCTGCAGCGACGCTAATGCCCAGAACAAATACATTTGTGCAAGTTTATTACAAATAAGATATAGGAGGAAGAGCCAGCAAAGCAAAGAACACCTCCATCCATTGGTGCCCATTAAGATTGGACTGTGCCCCAATCTAGGAACACCAACTGCCCTTTGAGGAGGAGAAAGGAAGATGTTGTGTTCTTATCACTCTATTTGTATTCTTTAATTGATGTGAGCTGCCTTGGGGGCCGCTTCAGAGACTGAAAGGCAAGAACAAAATATCCCAAATAAATACAGACTTCTAAGTAATCAGTTGTCCATCGATACGAATGTCTACAGTTTGCTTAGTTGTCTAAAAAATGTACAGTATATTATCTTTCAAAAGTAGGAGTAAGCAACCAGCCTATCAAACAGTAATTGTATGTGTTTGGCTTTGAAAAGCAACTTTCTCAAAAGACTGTTCATTTTTATAGAAGGATTATATGCTGTGCCCTGTCACTGGAGATAAAGAATACACATAATGTTCTAGTATATCATCATCAACTACAGTGGACATGGATTTGACTTACCACGGGTCCTGGATTCACAAGGTCCACGCTACCCCCCAGGAAAATGGGGAAAAGCTCCCAAAATACAATTTTTACAATTAAAAAGCCTCCACGAGGCTTCTTAAAGCTTAACGACCCACTTTTGTGTCAAGCAAAAGCTCTTCCCTCCTCCCACCCTTGTCCCAGAATGCACCCTTGTGGAGGCTTGAAAACGTAGTGGTTTGACTTTTTAAACATAAACACGGTGATTTGGGGGCTTTCCCCCTTTTCCCAGGGCTTCTAGCGTGGACCCCAGAATCTGCAGATTCTCGCTATCTGGGGGGGGGCGGAATGGATTCCCCACGGATAGCTAGGTCCGACTGTAGTTCCCTTTCAAAAAGAGATCTGCAACTAGATCTGCAACTAGTTTACACCAGCTAATTTCAACTCACCCATCAGTGATATCACCTAGTCAACATTTCCTGCCAACCGAACCAAAAGGACCTTCATGCCTACAAAATGTCATACTAACAGCTCAAGTCTATGCATGCAAACTTTTATAAAATGCATGGTTACTTTTGTTTTTACTTTACTATTGTATTCAATGAAGCTTACTTACAAGTAAATGTGTACAGGTGGGCCCCTGTATCTACGGATTTGCTATCCAAGGTTTCAATTATCCACGGATCACGGGGACACCCCCCCCCCAGAATGCTACTTTTTTCCCCAGTAAACTTCGTTTCTTCCTTAAACAAACAGGAGAAGCAGCCTCTGGCTGCTTATTGCAGGCCAATAGAACGAGACTAAGTCCTAGAGAGGCTCTGCAAGGTTAACAGAAACCTTGCAGAGCCTCTCTAGGACTTGGTCTCGTTCTACTTTCCTGCAATGGAGGCTGCTTCTCTGTTTGTTCTAAGGAAGAAACAAAGTTTTCTGAAAGAAAAATAAGAGCTGGGGGGGGGGGGCGCACACGCTTGCCTGCAGGGGAGGCAGGGCGGGGGCCCCTCAGGAAACCATGGAGGGGGTGTTCGCTCCTATCCACGGTTTCAAGTATCCACGGAGGGGCCTGGAACATATCCCCAGCGGATATGGGGGGGGGAGTACTGTACAGGACAACACTCTAAAACCCAAACCTCAGCTACCCATTACATTTTGTTTTGTTTTTAAAAGAAAGGGAAGAAAACTGTTGGTTAAAATTACAGTATATTACTTTTCTTTTTTTAAAAAAAAAGGTCAAAAAGCAAGAGGACTGCCCCAGCAGTATCCCCACACACACACACACACACACACGCGCAAACTAAATGAAAAATTGAAATTAGTGATGAAGGGAATCCTGCTGAGACAACCACCATAAGCCTGGAGTACGTGATGTGCATGCAGGGAGGAAAAGGCTGGTTTTGCAATCTAGCGTCATCGTCCAGACTAGGCCAATTGGGATAGGCTGCCTGCTAAGCTATGCCTGTGGCTGCAAAAGGATTCCAGCAGAGTTGCTGCTCAGGGCAGCGTGACACCGCGGTCATTTCTCCATTGCCAATATACAAAACTTGACAAACCGTAGCCGTACCCAGGATGCCTTTGTGGGATTTAGTGTTCATGCTAAGAGTTGGCTAGAAATCCAGAGACCAGAGAAAGACTCAGGTGACTTTGTGACCACAGCAGGCCCACATTCCAGGGGTCTGGAGGGGTCCATGTCTTCATTAGCAGTTCATTAAGAATCCAAATGCTGCAGCATTTTATACAAGGTGCTCCGCAGTTCTCCAAATGAAACACAGCAATATTCAGTCACAGAAATTGCCTAGGAGTTAAGGGCTGCTGGTGTGTGTTTTTTTTTTTTTAACAGAATAGAATTTCTATTCTATGAGAATAGAAAGCAGTGACAGAATTTCTATTCTATGAGAATAGAAAGCAGTGACACAAATGTGCACAGATCTAATGAACACACAGCATAACTATTTTTAAATGAAGGCAGACAGACACAAACACAGGGAAACTTCATATTCTGCTTGTAAAATGGCCCTAGGAGATCTGCGACAGGTCTTCCAAACACATGTATTTACAAAAGTAGGGCTTCTACTCAAAATGTTGTGTCACATGTTCTCATTTTACTTCTTATTTTATGATCACCCATAATGAAATAACAAAAAGCACTTCTGACTAAAAAGAGAAGATATTTCAAAGGTCATAAACATTCAGTGGCAGGAGGAGGACTACAGACGCCCGCATGCATGTTTTCATTCCCGATAAATAAGGCTTGAAGCAGCTGCTGCCCGCAGACCAAATCCCAAGTCCTATATCAATCAAATACACCAAAGAGCTGAACTGCAAAAGACTAGGACTTATCTTGCCCACACAGAGTTGATCTAACAAACTGTAAGGAGAAAAAGACCAAAGAAAACAAAAACAAATCTCAAGTTCTCCCTATGATCACAAAAGACTGCTCAAAAACAAAACAAATATATGATTCAGTCCTTTGCAAAGAGCCACATGGAATGGGACTGGATCACCACATAAACCACTATATAACTGGACTACAGTTTGTAACTATGACATTTGAAATAAAACATTTTGATCAGCTAAAGCCATGCCCCCAATTAAGTGTAGGCGCCTGCTACAGCGCATACATTCATGCATGCATCTGCAACAACAAAACACGGGAATTATGCTTTGTACTTCAGAAGTATTGTTTCACCCTTTGCAAAGCAGTTGATTAACACACGCAATTGACTGAATTTCTTTAAATCAGGTTATTGCCTTACTCTATATGCCACACAGACCAATTTCACATGGCAACTAAACAACGTTAAAAATACTGGCAGTACTGTGTCTAAAAACTGTTGCCAACAGATTTTTAAAAAGCGGAATTAAGAGGCCTCAGGATAGCTGCAGAGGCTATCAGGCAGGCTTACAGAGCCATGTTTGCCTGTGTCCGTGTCCCCCCCCCCCACTTACTCAGATCAAGGACTCCATCTCATAAGACTCTGTGAATCTTCCCGTCAATCTATTTCTTGTTCCTTTCCATGATACCCTCCCCCTGCTTCACCTTACCTTCTCCCCTATATTCCCCATTTTGTATTTCCCTCTAAAATTTTGGTTAAAAAAACCCCAACAACTCAGAAGAAATAAAACCAATTAAAATTATTAACAAAAAAAGTGGTCCCAACCAAAGCATTTTACAATCCAAATAATTGTATTTGATGGTAAGCATAGACTTGATTGCCGTACAGTTTATAATTCTGCTTTTAGATTTCTCCTAATCCCCTTCTTGAAAAAGGTGGGCAAAGTTACTGCAATGGTGGAAGGCAAGCATAGGGTAAACTTCACTGGCGTTAAGGTGATTCAGTGAACCCTCGGTTTAACAGACCAATAGGGGAAAGGGGTGTCCATAAATGTCAAAAGTTCATTAAAACGGAATGCATTTATGGCAATGTACACATGCATGTGCAAAACATATATGACAAGTTTTTGAAGAAGCAGGTATCTGTTATTTCCACAGTCTGTTAAATCAAGGTCCATTAAATCAAGGGTTCACTGTATAAGCATTGCTCAAAAACATACAGTACTAGAACAAAGATGTGGTTCTTTTTTTCTTTTTTTGAAAGCTTCATCTCTCTGTTCATATAAGCACAGAATCAAGGGGGATGAAAGACACCAGCTCAAGCCAAAGCAAGACGATCTCTCTCACTCACTTCCCTTCTGGCCCAGCCAATCAGCCTAACAAGACTGATTTACAAGAGTTCAGGTTCTTCACAGAAAGATAACCAGCAGGTAACTGAAGGGAGTCAGTTAGCCCTAACCCACACCTCTCTTTTTTGTGTGTGGGGGACAATCTCCAACGCTCCATATTTTGCACACCGGTACAGCTCTTGGTTGAACCTACCGAGGTTCTCAAAATGTTACGTGGAAATTCCAGAAATTTACAATTATTAAAAATACTACACACCATAAACAGACAAAACACATTTTTAATAAAAACGCTCTTCCAGTGTTTATTTAACCATGTGTTACGTGCCAGTTCAAAAACATTAGTTCTCGTACTCACAGCTTTTCTTAATATAACCAAACCTGTGCACATTTTCTGCCCTCCTAACACTCTACACGAGTATCAAAAAAGTGCAATGTAGTATTTAGCGTTGAATTCAGTTTTCTGCGAGTCTCAGGTTTACATTTTTTTTTAAAGCAAGTGTTTAACTCTTCTGGCAGTCCAAACAGGTTTGAAAACACAGGAGCAATGCACATTGAGATACCAGAAGACAGTGAAAAAATACAAGAAAAAGCAAGAGGACTTGACCCCATTGGCAGATGTGTTCTTTAGCTAATGAAAAAGAAAGACTGTCATTAGAAAAGATCTCAGGATATATGATTCACTTAAATCTTCTGACTACACTAATGATCCTATATGCTGGGAAGACAGAACTTGCTACTTGCGGTTTGTGAAATATTGAAAGGAGGCTGATACTCAAGCCACAAAGAAATGGCTCAATAAATTATGGGAGTTTGCTGTGATGGTTCAATTAACAAAATTATACTGGAGTCACATAAGTAGGGAGAAATGGGACAGGGCCATTACAAACCGAACATCTTTTATTGATTTTTTGCACAGAACAACTGATTGTTATTTCCTCATGTGCAATTTTGTTTTATAAGGTTGACTTTCCTTGTCCTTAGTTTCTCTGTGCTTATTTGGTCTTGGTTGTTTTCCCATGGAGAATGTGCATAATTCTTGCCTTACTTAAAATTCTGTTTGATATATAGAGCTATAATTATGTATCATGTATTATCTAACAATACCAGAAAGCAGAAGGAAAAAAATGCATCCTGCACACGCCAACTTGTTGTTATTAATACTAATAATAATAAAAAAAGAAAGAGTTCATATAGCCCTGATTAGTACCTAAACAGCTT
The DNA here is from genome assembly GCA_026170595.1 of Plestiodon gilberti rubricaudatus. NCBI lineage: Eukaryota > Metazoa > Chordata > Lepidosauria > Squamata > Scincidae > Plestiodon > Plestiodon gilberti. The sequence goes on along the minus strand of JANXHW010000002.1, from coordinate 14,947,628 downwards.
TTCTGACTCTACTGGATTTCCTACTCCCCTTTGCATACATGCATTTTATCTACAGGGTGCTATCAAATCCCCTCATCCTCAGGGCGTACATGAAGCACATGAATCCACAGCTAAACCAGGTTCATTTTAGCTCTTTTGTGAGAACAGGCTAAGTGAAAAGGCAGGCTGTCACTGGGATGACGAACAGCAGCAGTTAAGATGATCTGGTGGAAAATGCCTCCTTAAGGAATGTTCTTAGCCAGGTTTGAAGCCTCAGCTCAAACTTGTTAGTGCTAACAAACAATGGAAAAAGTAAATCCAGTCTCCCAATACCTGTTTTCTCACTGTAGCTTGGATCACACTAGGGTGGGTGAAGCACAGACTACTGCAAAAGGATTTTTGCATTAGTGTGAGTATGGTACAGTATTAGTGCGAGTATGGTATGCATTAGTGCGTGCATTCGTGAGAGTACGGTACAGCGCTATCTCACTGTCGGATTCTAATGCGAGAGCTATCTCCCTTCAACTGGCCCCACGATGCAGGAAAGGCATCAGAGGTTGGTGAAGTGGGGCACTGTCCATGGGCCCACAGCCATCAGAGGGCCCACTTGACCAGGTCAACCCCTGAACCCTCAATATCAGTGGCAGCAATAGTGCCCAATGTGCTATCAAGGGGTGCCATGGAGGGCTCAGTGTAGGGCTTTGACCCAGAGCCTCCAGGAATCTGGCACTGTCACTATGAAAAGCTTTCTCAATGGGAATCTCACATATCAGACAGCAGGGCTTGTACCCATGACCCAAGCAGGTCATTAAGACCACCCTTGGCCCTTTACTTGTGCGTCCTTCCAGTTCAGAAAGTGAATATTTTGTATCTTGGTTGTTGTTTGTACAATCAACAATGAACTTAAATAATTTCCCCGTAACAGTAAACAACAACAGATACAAATGATCCAGATTTATAAGCAAATATGAACATTGTTGCTCAAGCTGGCAATTCTCACCTGAAATATAAAAACACAAAAGCTCACACAAACATAGCGCACAGAAACTCACAACCTGCTGCACATACATGTGCCCCAATCTGGTGGGTTCTCACATGTCCATATAACACTGCTTTATACACACAGTGTCTGCATACATCATTCCTTTCATTACAAATGCTGGGGGACTTTGCTGGTGTGATGAGGGATGCATTCCCAGAATTGTCCCCAACATGAAAGAGGATGATGGAGCAGCACAAACCTATGTGCATCACAACTATGGACTACTATGTGCACTAAATACTGAAATGTGCTAATTAGTATTGAATACCAAGGCTCACCTGCCAACTGGTATTCATTTAGCATGCGCTGTACCATCAGGAACATTTTTACAGATTGGTATATGGAGCAAAACCAGTAGCGTTTAAAGTTTTATGGATTACCAAAGAAGCTGTCGACTTTGCCATTTCTGCAGTGCATATCGAATATGCTATCTGCTAAAAAAAAAAAAGGGATAATCTTGAAATCTGTAGGTCTTAAATCTGTATGTCATAAAGTAATTTTATGCTACTTAAAATGCTAATGTGCTGCTGTTGGGGTTCTTTTAGTTTTAGCTAAATAAAACAAAGCTGTCTTTCATGGTTTTATTTTAAATTTTTTTTTATATTTGCTAGACCTGATGACTAAACAACAAATTATTACTTACTTGAATAATACGCAATACATTTTGTAGTAAAGTTTTCCCTGGAAGGGGGTAGAGAATCTAAAATGTATTGTGACACTGACTGTATTGTGTCAGACACTGACATTTAAATTTAAATAATTTAATTTATTGCCCACCTACGTGCATTTAAAGGAAAACTAGTATTTCAAAATACCATCAATCCTGACTTGTTGGTTACATCTATCTACCCTGTTTCTCTTTAAGTCCTTCTGGGAAAATGAATCGTCAGTTAATTCAAAATTACAGTTCAAATTTAATTCAAAATTTCTGGAACCCCAGAATAAGGTGGGATACATTCATCTAAATAAATATATGCAGGAGTAATACATGCACTTTCCTATTTTGAAATGAGCATCTTGATGTTAAAGTTTCAAAAATTATTTTCCAGTATTACAAGAACCTATGAAAATATCTTCTGCACTGGCTTGCTTACTACCATACTGTTAATCAGTACAAAATAAACATAGCTTCCCCCTTCTCAAACATTAGAAAATTATGAGACAATTTGGCCCTTAACTGTCCAGATAGGCCCTGCCTCTCTCAGATCACCCTCAATCATTTCTAAAACTTATTTCCATAGTATGTTTTACATCTAAACTTTAAGTGGCTTGTGTAAAATATACAATTGTCGAATGCAGAAGCCCTTGTAATTTTAAGAATTTCAACGCCACCGATTTAGAGAACAAAACCGTCTCAAAAAAGGTTAATGCCATGGTTAATTAAAAGGTTAATATGTAATAAAACCGGAGGGGTGTAGCAAGGAGAGGAAAATATACAAAACCAAACAAAAACAAATAAACTTCCCTCAACTGGAAAATTTAGAAAGCATTTTACATAGGCTAGTGCACCACACAATGGCTACAGTGAAGCAGGATGCTGCTATTTTTCTTAAGTAACACACTTGGTTCTTTTATTTGGAGTGCTTTAGTGCTAATTGTCTACAATGTTTTCAGGTGTGTATGTTATGTAGTAAAATGGAATAAAGGGTTCCAAATTGTAACTGTCGCCATTAAAGCTACAGAGTCATCACCCAGCCCTTGGACAGCCTGGTGCTGCCTTTCTGTGATGAGATACACATAAGAGCGTTTGAAAGAGCAACATATACACATACATGGAACCAATAAGAGCCAAAACTCCATTCTAGTGTTTATGTTTCAGCAATGAAACACACCACTTTGTGCTGGTTTTATATATTAACACTCAGAAAATAGGATGCAATGCCAAACTCCTGTCCATTATGTTTCTCCTGCAAAGATGTGGATTTGAGAGCAAACGCCTCACAAGATTTCTCAAACGTTTCGCTAATGTCATTATGCATTTACAGTTGCACAGTGGGCAATACAATATATCTGACAGTTTAATAGTCAAGTCTACCTGCTACTACCGCTATAACCCTTAGGCTGCACTTCTATGTCCATTTATCTAGGCCCACTGAACAGAACGGGTCTCACTTCTGAGTAAACACATACAAGATTGTGCTGCTAATCTCCTTTAAACTACAGTCTTGATTCCTTAGTACCTAATACACAAGAGAGCTTACTTTAGCCCTGCACAGTATGCATCTATATTCCTTTATGAATCTAAACAATCACTGCAGCTTTAGATTTATTCATTCATTTATTTAGAAGATTTCTATACCGCCTTTCCCCAGGCTACAAGATTTAGAATATAGGTAAGCTTTTTCAAAAACCTAAAGGCTTTGCTTTACAAACTGGACACTATTTTTTTATTTATTTCTAAGCCACTTTGCCACTGGTGTTTTTGTTTTAAACCCAATCCTATTTAGATGACATAACATTGAATTAAGTAACAGATGATGAGTCGTTTGAGACCTCAGAACGCTGCACTGGATGTAGTCATAACGCAAAGTTATTTTAGCTTAACCAAAAGATGCTTCGGGATTGTTCCGGAGTAATGGAGGCATTCCTAGCACTGGTTTTGTACATTCTACAAATTAGCACTGATGATGCGTATTCTTGTGCAGCATTTGAAAGTACCTCCATTTTAACTTTTTGTCTCCTAACATGCAATGGAAAAATAGCAGCTATCGCCAGGATGTTAATGTTGCTACTTACTGAGGAGCTGGTTGCCACAGGATCAGAAACACTAGAACTGTCGTGCCCAGAGACTTGATCTTTTTCATTAGTCCCACGCGTGACAAGGATTCTGAAGTGTTGCTGCCTTGAGCTCTGATCGGGTCGGATTTTAAACGTGCATCCTTGTCCTGGAGAAACCCGCTCCACGGAATTCCTTCGAGACATTTCCACACCATTCTGGCCATTTCCAGGAAGGGCTGAATTCATGCCGTTGTCCACGGGGCTAATTCGTTCCGACTGGGGCTGAACTGGATACGAGGTACTCCTTTCCAGACGTATCCGTGGATACCTGACCAATCGATCTCCCTTTGTTCCAGTAAAACCAAAATTGTAATCTGCTCCTGTCCCTGCACTGTTCAACTGAGACTGCTGTAATTGGAAAACAAATAACTTTTTCCCTGAATTGGTTGACCCATCAGGCAGGTGCTGCAAAGACCAGCGTCTGGGTTCTGAGGCGGAAGCATTATTCTGAGCCTCCGAACCAAAGGGCATCAGTGTAACCTGAGGCATGTCCACGCTCGAAGCACGATGCTGAATTCTTACCCCACTAATGTTAAACCCCGATGTGGCTTTGTTAGCTTCATCATCAGCTGGAGTTGTAGCTGTGCCATTGTCATTCCAGTTACTGGAAGGTATTGAACAAAATATTCTATGATTTGAGGGCCCTCCATTAACCACTTGTCCCATGTTCTCAGGCTCCCTAGGTGGAGAATTCTCTGGGGTTACCTGTGGACTGCTGGGAGAAGAATGATTTCCAACAAGAGACGCATAATGCTCCCCCAAATCAGAAAATTTACACGTCTCCTCTGGGGACTCCGGGGCCCCACACTCATCGGCGTGTCCATTTGCCGCTTTGCACTGTAGGGAGATCTGCATGGATGAGCTCCTTGTTGGACGCACATCAATGTTGTTCAGGAGCTGAGGAATAAACATGGATGTGCTTCTTTTCAAAGAGCCCATTTCTCGCATATTGCTCCTATCGTCACCATAGTCCATTCTGCGCCGGGAGAAAGAGTGAGGCCCATTCCTTCTTGGCAAAGTGTGGAATGCCATGAAAAAGTCTTCATCATCTTCTCTCTCACGGTCTAGGATCTCCAATTCAGGAGCTGTGTTGCTTCGGCCAGAGCCAAAATGAAACCGCAGCCGATGGGCCATGGTTTAAGGAGAAAGGAGAGGGGGAAAACAGCAACAAGTCCAGGCACTGCCAGAAGTTAAGAACTAAAGACATAAGCTCCAAGAAAAAGTGTCCCATCTGCCAAACTGTTAGCACTGCTGTACTGATAGCGACAGATAGCAGAAATAGCCCAAGTGGCAAGCGGCATTCCATGCATGATTGGATAAGAGCAATAAGCGCTCCTCCACACCGTGACAGAGGGTAGGATGGCTGGCATCACATGACCCATTTCCCCCTCTCCAATGCAAGCTACTTTTTTTTTTTAATACCAGCAAGAGCCCTGAAACAGCACCTTCACAGCTGCTCCTTTTCCATCAGAAAGGAGCAGCCCCAGCGGGAGATCTCTCACAGCTGACTAAAGCAGCAAACACACTCAGCTCTGCTATAAATCTAAACTACATCATATTCACAGACCACTTTTGTACTAAGCCAAAAAGAAAAAAAGGGGGGGAACAGACACTCACACACCCACAGCAGCCCACAACCCCCCCTCCCCAACGGTGATTTTCCATTGAAGTACTCATAAAGACCGGGAATCACAAAAATGGCCGAAGCCACACACAGAAACTTCACTTGTTTAAAGCAGGCTATAGCCTTTGAGTACCGTTCAACACACACAAATAAATATCAAAAAATTACCACAATCAGATCTTTCTTCCCTTATGTTTCAAGTGACTTAAGGGGGAATCTATCCGCCGGAACGACAGGCACAGATATCGTATTGCCACTATAAACCAACTATAATAACCCACTGTGTTTTTTCTCCCAACTTCTGAAAAGAAAAAAAAACACAACACTGCTGTGTATAGCCAAAGAAAGAAACTCTTACACGCACAATTCAAGCAGCAGACAGTAGCAAGAATGCAAGCAATGGTCTTCTTTTTTCAGTTTTTGGGAGGCCGAGGAGGTAAGTGAAATCTGCAGCAGGGGTGTGCATGAAGACTAGAGCTGTTCTGAGTTAAACACTGTGCAGAAACGCTGCCCAATACTGGCGAACTTCCAATGAGAAAGTTAGCAATATTAGTGGCTTGGATTGCTAGCATGGAATAGAGCACTGCTTGTTAGGAGCCAAAAGCATCAGAAGAAAAAACAAACAGATGAACCAAACCCCTACATTAAACAATGCCCGAATTCGGCTCAGCTATGCTGGTGGTTTAGATAGAGAGGGAAGGCATGTGTAGCTGAGATGGAGTCTGAAAACACTCTCCCAGTACAAGTTAGAAACCAGGTCAATGAAACCAGTTTATCACAGAGGCAAACAAAACAACCTGCTTTGTACATGAAAGCCTTGTAGGAAGAGGTATGAAAACGGCATCGGTTTTGAATCAAAACCACATCTAGATATTCTATCTATAGCCTCTGTTTTTTCTAATAACTGGTTTTCATGTACCAAAAGAAAGTAGCCCAATTACAAGAGAAAATGGAGGCAGCTCAAAACAATAAAACTGCCAAGGGCTAGTACAATCCCCTATTGTTTTTAATTGGATCACAAGCCAACAACAAGAAAAAATATGATTATTTGCTACACAATAAAAAATAAATAAAAATACTGGAGTCCCTTTTTCACATGAAAGCTACTCTTGTAAACATGAGCCTTGATCCAGTGGTCTGTTTGGGTTGTTGAAGTTTGATGTACGTCTGGAGCTCCTTCACTACCAAGGGCTTCCTCATGAACTTTGAGGGAGAAGCAATTCTGTATTCATCTTACTCTAAGTGCAGCAGCATAGTTGAGCCAGCCAGTTTCCCCATATAAATACACATTTAGGACTCAGGGAAGGGGGACTGTCAAGGAACAATCTGGAACTGAAAAAAGGTACGCAGGGAAAGAGCTCCATACCTCTTCTCTCCATCCCCGTTCCAAATTGCTTTTCATTTTAAAAAGACACTGCGCTGGGGCTCTGTTATGTGAGCTTGTGTGTATCGTGAAATCTAATTTATTTTATTCAAAATATTTCTCCCAAACCTTTCAACTCATAGCTAAATACAGTTCATTATAACAAAGTAAAGACAAAAAGCAGCTGACAAACTACTGTTGCTAACTAGTTAGCCGAACTAAATAAAAATAATGCTGTCAAATGCTTAGGCAAATTAAAAAGTGACATCAGTAAATGTCAAAAGACAGCAATATAGAAGCCTGCCAGATATGCCTGGAGAAGGCATTCTGGTGCCACCAAAGATAAGGCCCTGTACAGTAGCTCCCCATTGTGCCTCAGCAAATGGAAGGTTATTAGAACCAGAAATGCAGCAGTCGATCTTAAAACAATGGCAGGTATCTATCGGAGCTGGTGACCTTTTGCGATTGCTTCTAATTCACATAGGCATGTCATTCCATGATGCTAGAGCCATTAAGAGATGACAAATAATCACGTGGGGGACATCCCAGCATAAATCAAGCTTTACAAAACTCTCTTTCCGATCTCATCTTTCTAGATCCCACTATCCTCACCTAAAAATCATACTTGGCAGTCCGGACTGACCCTGACCACCTTCTTCATGCTGCCTTCCTCCTTAACAGTGGCGTCGCTGCGCCCGGAGCAGGTTGGTGCGGGGCCCCCTGATGCCCCCCCAATAACTATACATTTTTTTTACTGTTTTCGGGGGGGGGGGTTAAGTGTTAACGGGGCATGTGTTAGTGTATGTGTGCTTTTCCCCCACTTATCTTGAATATCCCCCACTTATCTTGACAGGAAACAGTCGACGTTCTGCGCCTGCGCAAACTCTGGAAAGCGCTGCTGGGGGCTTTACGGAGTTCGCGCCCGGGCGCAGGGATAAGATGTTCCTGGGCGCAGGAAGAAGATCGTCGTTGGAAGCGTCCCATATTCAAGATAAATGGGGGGAAAGCACACATACACTAACACATGCCCCGTTAACACTTAACCCCCCCCCCCGAAAACAGTAAAAAAAAAACATAAAAATACTAAAAAAAAACCCGAAACCTAAGGAGCCCTGCCCCACCCCCAGAGCCCTGCGCCCTGGGGGCCCCCGCCCCCCCCCCCCGCACCATATCAGGAGACGCTTCTGCTCCTTACCTGCCCAGATTCTACAACACAGCATCCTCTCCCATCTTAGGTCATCACCAAAACACAATTCTTAGGCCTTCAGCAGCTGGAACTCACACACACATGAACCCATTGCTCCCTTTCAACAATCCCAGTGGGAACCGTTTAAGCCCTGACCATTAATAAGCCTATTATCAGTAAGGCATACAACATTATTCCCACACACCTCTGTCCAAGAAACATTAGCCCAATTCTCCATAATTTCCCCCCGCCCCTGCAAATTGAGAAGAGTGAGAAGTCATTTGTGTTTACATAAAGACAAACGCAGGAGGGAACTCACCAGTCTATTTTCATCAAATACTTCAAAGAGCAGTCGATGATTAGATGGATTTACCTACAAGATAAAATGGAAGTACAATTTAACACGTGACTTTTAAAAAGGAAAAACATGGGGTATAGCAGTAACCTCTGCCTAATTACGGGCAGAGCAGTTACCTAATTCAAGGGTTCCAAACTGTGATTAAATGAATCTGAATAAGACAGGAAGAAAACACACTGAAACTGTCCCAAAGTCAAAGCAAAGCTAGTCAGAGGACGACGACTTCAGTTCTAGGAAAGAACAAGCAATCCACACCATCCGCGACGTCACTAGTGATACAGACCCTGACCGTAAGTCCCATAGAAATTTTGAGGTGTACGCGTTCTCTCTTCAGATCCTGTTAGGGCATGCCTAAAGGAAGGATAAAATATTGGGCAGACTTCTGGCAACCCAGGCACACGTTTTATAGGACGCCATTTAGTTTTTGTACTTGCAAAAGCTATCATACAAGACGATGCCGACGCCGCAAAAACCTTGTTCTGTGTACAAAAACAAACATTTTTGTGGCATCAGCATCATCTTGTATGACAGGTTTCGCAAATACAAAAACCAAACCTATAAAACCATGCCCTAACAGGATCTGAAGAGAGAACTCGCCCACCTCAAAATTCCTATGGGACTTACAGTCAGGGACTAGACTATAGGGTCACCCAGTGCAGTAACTCATTGTGTCACCCCCATGGACCTCCTCCTGTACCAGTCATGGCCGAAAAAGTCTCCATAGCCCAGGTCTACTGGGCTTCCTGAGGCAGAGCCTAGGCCTACCCGCCCAGTAGAGCTGGCCTCGCGGAGAGTAAAAGACGGAATCTTGGCCAACTGGGAGGCCAGGTCTACCATGTGGGTAGACCTGGGCTCTGCCTTGGGAAGCCTGGTAGACCTGGGTTCCGGAGCTTTTGGTGTCACGTACCCTCGATGGTGTCAGCTGGTGCAATCCGTCGCACGCCCCCCCCCCGCACCCTCTATCGATGCCACTGCTAACTACCACTTCTTTTCTTTCTGCAAGAGCTATGCAAGAAAACACAAAACAAGAGAACCCGCCCCATCTAATCTACACAACCAATGCAGAGAGCAAAGGACCCAACACAAGTGCCAACTGGTCTAAATCAAGGGAGGGATCACATCTAGCTTTTTAACAGATTTGCAGCTAAGAAAGAAGATGAAGGCATTATTTCTGCATGCCACTAAGACCCTGCTCCTATTGCTGACTGTTCCCCTCCCATCTGTTGTAGGTAGGGAAATCAAACAGAAGAGCTCTCTTTCTCCAATAAGTATGAGGAGAGAGCAGACAAAGGGATCTATTAAACAGAGACAACTGAAGAGAGACAGTAGAGATCTTCAGGTTGCAGTCTGGCAACCTTATTGAAGACAACACAGAACTAAGGCACAGAGATGTCAGAAAAGTAGTAGCAAACTTCCAGAATTCCTACAGGAAGTCCTACGGTCTAGCTTGAGAATCTCAAACTGGAAGTTGCACAGGAAGAGAGCAAAAAGGATTGCATTATTTCCTCTAAAGGAAACCAGGAGGGGCTATAGCTCAGTGACAGGGCTCATGCAAAGATCCCAGGATTAATCCCTGGCATCTCCAACCAGGGCAGAGAACACTTCTTATCTGAAACCTTGGAGTGCCACTTCCAGGCAGAGTCTGCATACTGAGCTAGATGGACCCGAGTTAGATTCAGTATACGGCAGCTTCCTATGTTCCTAGAACACCCTCCCCTCCCAAATATTTCCTAAGGCACCTGTCTTCCATGCTACTTTACTTCAGCTAAAGCACATCCTATGAAGATAATATCTAGCTCCATCACAATGACAGGACATGAGACATTATATACCGGTATATATATTTAAAAAACCATGTACAGGTGCATGATTTGTGGAAATTAGCAATTATGGTATGTGAATTAACAATGACTAATTTCTACTCCTCTCCATTCTGAAGTGGTGGGAGAGATGTTTGGCAACTCTGGTTGGAAAGTTCAGAATGCTGACCCAAGTAACGAAGCCTAATATGAAAAATAAGACGACTCATGGGTGTATGCGAATACAATAAAAACAGGCCTGTAATGACAGTATGGAAAGGGAGAAACCGAGTCAAAGCATCAAACACTGGTTACCTAAATGGTTGGTTCAGACATAGCACCGAACTGTGATTTCAGTGCCAGGTGATTGAGTCATGAAGGATCTTAGATCTCATGTACTCTTTCGTCCGCTTCACCTTGCGCGTAAGATGTTCCTCCCTCCTTTTCTGATCTGTTACATGAATTTGCTATTTCATTTGAGCAGACAAACTGTGGTTTATGCTTGTCTACAAGTTCAGACTGGAAACCATCATTTGCAACAAATCAGGAAGGGAATTGTCCCCCTTGTGCACTGCAATTCTCTTCCTCGTTTCAAAATCTGGAGTGCAGGCAAGCACAATTCATAGTTTCCTGGTTCAGATGAAATAGCAAACAGTTTGCCATAAACCAGAAATACCAAACTGGACCAATCCAAGATTTATGTTAACGTGAGTTGAAGTCTAAATGTTTCTAATGGGATGTACAACGTGGGGGAATTTCATGCGCCTCAGAGGCTTTTTCTTCTAATTTTGCAGCATCTAACTGAAGATGGTGATCAGAAACCTGAACTCCCAGATTATACTTTTTCCAGAATTATATTGAGGTTGCAAAGGTAAGTCTGAACATCTGATAGAGAAGAATATCACCATTTCCAGTGCGCCCTCAGTTGCTTGCCATTGGCATAATAACTTTATTAAACATAGTGTTCTTATCTTTCCTTTGCAGTTTGGAGAAGCCTCCCATACCCAAGACTAACAGTGCAATCCTAGTGCTGTGTTGGGCGGCGGAACGAGTGTTCTGTCGCCCAAAGCCGTCGTAAAAGTGCCATAAGGCACTTTTTTATGACCCGTGAGCAGGGAAAGCCGGCCTCCCCTGCTCCGCCGACCGAGCGCCCGAAGGACCGCCGCCAGACCCAGGTAAGGATCCAGTGGGCAGGGGGCAGATCGGGGGCAAACGAAGGGTGGCCATAGGCCCAACCGCTCCAGGAGAGGGCGGGGGACGGCTTCGGCTGAATCCGGTCTTGCCCCGCGTGGCTGGGCCGTTACACGGCCTCTTCCGACTTCCGCCAGCGATTTTGCTGGAGGAAATCCAAGGAGGTCAATCGACCCCAGCGCCAGTTACACCCGGGGAAGGGGAGGAGCATCCTCTTTCCTGAGTAGACTTTCCGCCGGGCGGGAGACTGCCCGCGGTGGAGCACTGGATCCGGCGGGCGGCCTCAGCTGCCTGGCGGATCCTTAGGCAGGATTGGGCTGTAAGAAGGTATTGGGGAGGAGTCACAGCTCAGAGGAAGCATACCTACTTTGCATGCAGAAGGTCCCCGGTTCAATTCCTGACATCTCCATCTCCCTGACATGGGAAAGACTCTTGCAGAGCCACCACCAGTCATTGGAGACAATGGATCAAGGGTCTGACTTTGTAAAAGGCAGAGTCATATGTTAACAGAGGCCTTCAACAGGTGTGTCTGCCTTTCAAGACTGCCATGTTGCCATGTACTCTGTACATGATGCCATGTACTCTGCGCTTCCTCTCCTTCCAGATGGCCTGGAAGCAAAGAAGGCACAGAACACAGCAGCTTGCACACCGATTGATATTCATTGTGTGGGACAACAAGAGAAAGCATTGCCACACCCACCCCTCTCACTCTCTAGGTTCTAAAAGGTGGGTTCCATGTTGCTAGTTTGGGTTTGAGGTGAGTCCCAGCTTTTTTGACAAGGTGGATCACTACATTAGGGACTGCCAGATCCTAACACTGCTTCATCTTTCTTTAAGCCCGACCCACACCGCACGAGCTCCGGTGCTTCCCAGACGAGTGCGGAGCTGTGCGGAGCTGCGTGGTCACTATTTCGAGAGAGAGCGCAGCTGAACGCAGGAGAGCTGCGCTCTCCCGAGTTCTGGCGCGAGCAGGATAGTTTGTTGCCCATGATATTCGGGGCGGGGGGGCGGGGATGCAGAGCTACTGTAGCCACCAATCGGATGAGAGGGCGGGATGAAAGGGGTTGACAGTCAATCGGAACTCACTTGAATCTCCGATTTCTCTTGGATCTATTTCTCCTTCTCACAAAAGTTAGCAAGATGAATTCTATTCCCGGCACAAATTATTTTGTTAGTTTTCTCTCCTTCCTGCCCCTTTCTCTCTTCTCTCGTGTATCGGACCACAATTGAGACAATCACCGCTGCGCTTTCTAAGAAGGCGGGACAACAGGAGGGACTATTTGCAAGAAGACACTTGTGGAGACGAGGTCAGCGCTGGGAGGCGAGCGGCCAGGCACCTACACTCGCTCGCCTCTGCGCCAGATCTCGTGCGGTGTGGGTCGGGCTTTAGGCTTAGGTGGGGTATAAGTATGTTCTTTCAAAATTCAACAGGATTTAATCCCATGAGAGCATGAACAGACTTACTTCTGCAAAAACATGCTTAAAATTGCCCTGCTAATGTCTAAGGTGTACCAAGACTAAAAATTCATATGCATGGCCCATCTGTTTGCAAGCTCTCAAACAGATTTGGATGCAACTCCCCCACCCCGCTCCAATTTTGCAAATGCAGTAATATACAAAGCAGAAATTAACAGCTCTCATCATTTGCCAGATCTGTGTACTTTGGAATTCATTTTATTGCACCGTTCTGACCTTGAATAAAACCTAAGAGTTTGCAATCTTGCACATTACACTTTTCCCAGGACACATAAGTGTGACAGACGCCTGGAAAACCAAACAGTTTAGCCCTCAGACTTCAAGGGTTTTACTTTTATTTATTAATTCATTCATTCAAAATATTCTTATCTTACTTTATCTTCAAAATGAAAAGGAAACCAGCTAACAATAATGAAAACAAAAACCATCAATGTCAAGACAGAAAATGGTATGCAGTTTGCTTTTTAAATATTTTTCCCTTAGTTTATAAGCTGCCTTTCTATGGGAACATATTCAAGGCAGTGCAGAACAGAAAATTAAAACAAATCACAACACAAAATAAAAATATGATTCAGCTCCAGCTCAGTCTAGAGCTTTTCAGTTTTCTTCTCTGCACTTTCAAAAAAGCGTCTTTGAAAATTGCACAAATATTTCATCTTGCTGGAAAGTGTTACGTGGGGAGTGAATATTTACTCAGAAGTAATTCAACTATGTTCAATGGGGCTTACTCCCAGGTAAGCATGTGTAGGACTACAGCCTTAGTAGTGTAACATACCAGACAACTTCTGGTAGAAAGATTCTTATGTATTAAACTTTGTTGTGACTGGAATGGAAAAAGCTGGGACCAGACATCCACAGTTCAATGCCAAGACATTTCCTAGGGATTGAGCATTACTAATCAAAACAGGCTTGGCCCCCATTTTCCCCCCCCTTATATTATTAGAGGAATAAATGCAGCTAGGATAGAAAGGATGACTGCAGAAATAAAACCTCCTCCATTTCCACTGTTTAAACATGCTATAAAAATCAATTTGAAAACCATTTATGATCTCTCCAAATTAAGACACTGCTAAAAATACTCCTTTCAAAATGTGAGCAAAAAAGGCCCAACTGCAGAGACACCGTTTGAAAAAGATACCATCGTTTTCTACAATACCCCACTCTGTTTGCAGACAGCTGCTACAAAAGATTAAATTTAAACTGCTGAAATTTCACTTTGCCAGTTTGCCTCCTTTTGTCTCTCTGTCTGTTTCTTTTTAAAGGAAGACTTCACAGAAAGTTAAACAGCACTTTATGGTAACCCACATCACTGATGTTTGAACTCAGGCTTAATCACTACATTAAACTTGCAACAATGTGTGTAGATGTTCATGAAAGTGTCGTGTAGCTTGGATGAGATTTTAAACTTCTAAAAACTCATTTCACACGATCCATGTTTACATGGCAACAAATACGCCACTCGATCAATAAATGCTAAAAGTTACCCTTTGAAATATAACTTGTTCATGGGTTAACAGCTTGGCTCATCTGACATTTATACTGCTGAGAACTGGAGTGAGTGAGAGAGAGAGAAACTATAGCAGGGGAGAAGCAGGACAACAGCAGAAAAAAAAGGGTTTGTAAAATGTGTGCAATAACAGAATGATATTAAATAGCAATGAAGAGTTTCCTCTTACACTGAGGGAGGAGAAAGATGGTTCCTGTGGTGATTGTGTGGCCTGGAGCAAGCCAAGAGAACGAGGGAGATGGAGTTCAAAGGAACAGAGAACTATGCATGTACCACGGTGCATGCTAAGTGATGCTCTCTCAAAAACATTGGCCACCATTGCACTAACTGTTGAGAACCCTCTAACTTTAGCACTGTTTATGCAATGCACCCTTAGGTCAAGGCGCAACCCAGGGATCGGACCACAACTCGGTGGCAGAGCACATGCTTTGCATGTAGGTTCAATCCCAGGTAGGTGGCTGGGAAAGACTCCAGCCTGAAGCCCTGGAGTTCCACTGCCAATCAGAGCAGCCAATAGTTAGACCAAAAGTCCAACTCAGTAACCAGCAGCTTCATATGGAATAAAACAGGGGTGGCCTAACTGCGACTCCTGAGCCACATGCGGCTCTTTGACGTATAACGTGCGGCTCTCAGAAATATGTTAGCTGAACTCCTTTTTGCATCACAATTAATATAAAAGGTAAATAAGAAATTTTCAAGCTTTATAATTATTTACCAGGTATAAGCTGAGAGTCCACTGGATTAAAACATAAGCTTAATGTTCATGATGAGTAAATATATTTAAGAATTTAAATGCTTCTTAAATATTGCAGCTCTTACAGCTCTCAAACATCTGAAGTTTATCATATGTATTTTATGTATTTCACATTTTTTATACCGCCCTTCCTCCAAGGAGCTCAGAGTGGTGTACATATTTCCTCCCCTCCTTTTGTCCTCACAACAACCCTGTGAGGTAGGTGGGGCTGAGAGATAGTGACTGGCCCAAGGTCACCCAGGAAGCTTCATGGCTGAGCGGGGATTTGAACCTGGATTTTCCAGGTCTAAGTCCGACTCCCAAACCACTACACCATCCTGGCTCTTACATTAAGCAAGTTCGGCCACCCCTGGAATAAAATATTAAGTAAAGAAGCGTGATTATAAAATGGTTCAGCCTGGTTTTCAGGGTTGTGTCCTAGGGGTGATTGAGGTTCTGTCGAATCTTTTTGAAGTTTTACTGTGAATGATCAAGATGCGTTGGAAAATTAAAGCTTACTCCAGTCCCCCCCCCCCAGCTGTATTCAGTTTGTTTCAGTTCTAGCAACACGAAGCTAGAAAAGAAATAAAAACTCATCTGAAACCCTTGAGTTGAGCTGCTGACAGTATAAACAGTAGTGGGCTAAATGGAACAATGGTCTGACTCCATACGAGGCAGCTTCTCACGCTGTATCACTTTGCATCAATTTGAAGAGAAATGTATTAATTAGCCTACCTCTCAGGACTGTTGTGAGAAGAATACAGACTGAGAAATATTTTTCAAATTAATGTGTTACATATCACAAAGCGGTAATAATAGTAGACTAAGTTCAAAGTTGATAAAATTTTAAAACCACTCATTCAGCTAATTTAAGACCATAAAGAACTATAGGCCACCTAGTCCAGCCAGATACCAGTTGTTCACACAGGAAAGGGGTCCGTCATGTTAAAATAACTCTAAAAGCATCTTACTTACTCTAAAATAAAATTCTTCATTCCATTTTGGATTCAGTGTCTGCAAGAAAAAAAAATCCACATTTAGTTAACAAAAAAATCAGCAGCATTTTTAAAGCTCTAAAGTACATGTCATTTTGCTGCAATTTTTAAAAGGAGGGCGGTTCTTTGTTAAGAATGCTAAAGGAAAAGAAAAGAAAGCAACAGCTTTCATCAATAATAAAGACACTGTCGTCAAAAGGCTTCAAATTCATTTGCTGAGCAAACTTTGTGTGGGAGAGTATGTGAAGTGGGATAAACCAGAAATAGACGTCAACTATAAATAGGAATCTCATAGTGGGAGGCAGATCACTGATGACCTGGGCAGAGATGTCTTAATGATGGCTGTTAAATATTTCATTATTAAAATTCTTTAACATGTTGCTGGGGGCGAGGGGGGGTAAATAGTCCGCATGTGCAAATATGGGAACACACTCACATCTCTAAACAGTTAGTGCATGCCCTTTATAGCACCATGGAAAATCTGTTCTCCTCCCCCCCCCTCCCAAAAAGACACAGTTTAAAGGGACATCTTTCAAAATTGTGGCACATAACACCATCTTATTAATTAATATTTTTGAAATGTGTATCCCACCGTTTTGGTTCTAAGCATCCTTCATCAAAGATGATAAACTTGTAATAAAAATCTTTAACACAAGTTTCTAATCCCACACATCACCCCAATTTACTTTTTCTTTAAGAATTATTTAAAAAAAAAAAAGCAAGCCAGTCAACTGGGCATCTTTAAGGCTCTCTGAAAAAGCAAGGCTTTTGCCATTAAAAAAAAGGCTTGGTGAGTCATATTTAGTAACAAATTCCACAGGGAGAGTGCCTACACTGCAAAAGCCCCATATTTCGTCCTCGTGAGCCTCCCCTCTGAGGGCAAAAGTACCCTCTGAGGTGCAGAACATTATCTCACAGCTTGAACATCCTGCAGGGAACATACGAGAGGAGGGAGTTCTCAATGCATCCTAGATCTAAGAACATTTAAGGCTCAACCAGAATCTAATCTGGGCCTGGAAAACTAACTGGAAGCCAATGAAGCTTCCATTAGTCCTCTCCATGCGGAAATTGTATGCATATTGCCATTGAACATGAACATTCTGTTTTATGGGAAATCTGCCATGAATTTATTTGAGGGCCTTACTGCAGCCAAATCAAGTCGATTGGGGCAAGTGTACAGCGCTGCATGGCTTTTCATGGGTCACACATATGCATCCAAACTGCCAGTGGTAAGCTAAATACTACCAGTAATATTTTTTGTCTTCAGTCTCTAACAGGAATTAAACACCCAAAGTAATATAGAAACAATAAGCACTGTCAGTGGTGCATAAGATATTTCTGCAGGGGGGGGAGAGAAAAAACAAAAACGTGTCCAATCTCCCTGGGGAACACTTTGCACCGAGTTCGAATGACACGGCAGGCAGAACAAAAATAATGGCCTCCTGCCATTTTCAGGAGCTTGCCAATTAATCAAAATATTGTGCTGCTAGGAGAAACACCATTCAAGACCAACTACAAAACTACTGTGCACTGCAAAGAACAAACCTGACAAATTAAAAACTCTAAATGCAGGACGTCCAAAGAAGAAACCTTACTAGTCAAATTCAGTAAGTTGGGGACAATGGCTGCAGCTGGCTGGCCCACTAGATTCAAACTGTTCAAGCCGCTAGTCCAGCTGCTTAAATTGTCCGTTTCAACGAGTTACACACAAGCACCCAACTATAAATGCGACATATGGTGGACTCAGTTAAATATGGGGGAACTCAAAAACGTACAGGTGAAATAAAAGTTTTTTTTTCTGTATACATTTCAACCAAGCTGGGAAGAGTCCAGTCTTGTGTTAGAACCCCAAGTTGGTTTTTCTTAAAATATTCACATTGTGTATCTATGACCACAAGGGCTAGAAATGCATATCAAATGGAAAACATTTCCTGCATTGTTTTTGTACAAAGCAGTCTGCCTCCTGCTTTCTAGGGCTCACAAAGGAATACCGCCTCCACATCAGCCTGTCTGCAAACCAAGATCATTCTCTGAAGGCCTCCTCCACCTGCCCTGCAGGCCAGACGGG
This sequence comes from Plestiodon gilberti rubricaudatus, assembly GCA_026170595.1. Lineage (NCBI taxonomy): Eukaryota > Metazoa > Chordata > Lepidosauria > Squamata > Scincidae > Plestiodon > Plestiodon gilberti. The sequence continues at coordinate 14,929,529 of JANXHW010000002.1, read as the reverse complement.
TGTTGACTGGAGAGAGAGAGCGTTCTCACCTGTGCCCCATTTATGGAATTCTCTCCCCAGAGAGGCTAGCCTGGCACCTACTCCATTCTCTTTTAAGCTCCAGCTTTTAAGACCTCTCAACTTTTAACTATAAATACTGTGATTTTACTGCTGTCAGTTTTCTGGGAGATTTTAACTTTTTAACGACTGTAGCTTTACTGCTTGTTTCTATTGCTCTTCTATTCTTTGGAGCTACCCAGACAATACCCTTATGAAGATTGACATAGAAAGTTACCAAAAAACAACAGCCCTCAAAATATGAGGTTGGGAAGGTCTCGACCCAATCACTTGAGCTATTATGCTGAGCCTGGAGTTCACAGGGGCAATGGAATTCCTCCCATCAAGACCGAGCCATTATCCTAGCTCCAACAAGCACAGGTGCAACAGACACTGAATTATTAAATTCCTTCGGACACGGGGTGCTCTCATTTGTACAAGTGTGTAGTATTAATTTAAAAATGGAGACAGACACCACAACACAGCAGAGCCACCAACGAGCCTCTATATGACACCGTATAGCAGGGCCTCTGAGAGGAATTTTATCAGGGGCACAAAGTTTCACTTGGGCCCCTTCCCAAAAGGGGAGGGGGCAACAACTGGAAAGGTCTCTGGATCCCTGGTCTATTAGGCTTCCCGATGTGGCACCCAGGTCTACCCACCCAGGCAGACCTGGGCCCTCCGGTTGGCCCAGAGGGCCACTGTCTTTCACTCTCCTGGGGCCCCTTTTTGACCCTGGGCCTGGGTACCATTTAACCCCTTTACCCCCCTCTCATGGGCCCTGCCATATGGGCTGCTGTTAAGTCCTGAAGCCGGAAGCAATGGTATGCTGTGTCCTACAACAACAGCAGAAATAACAGGGCAAGCTGAGCAGAGAAAGAGGTACCCAGCTCACCTGCCATGAACAGTATGTTGCTGTCATTGCTACGTGTGGCACAATTATGGTTTGCAGTGTAACGGTGTGGTAGACGGACAGGTGCAAACAAACAGCAGTCACTTCCAGCCCACCTCATTCCAAGACAGGTGCAAACAAACAGCAGTCACTTCCAGCCCACCTCATTCCATTAACCAGGATGGCAGATTAGTGCCCCCACCCAAGGCCAGGAAAACTAGACAGAAGGAGGCTGCCTTGGGAAAACATCCTTCCAAAAAGAACGGAGAGACCCAAAATCTTTCGAAGTCTCCTTAAAACCTGAGAGTAGCAATGGTTGGTGGTCTGGAAGATGGGATAACTGACTCCCTACCGAGTGAACTGAAATATTAAATTAAATTATAATTTAATTTAAATTAAATTAAAATATTACTGGCAAATTAAAATAGTACCGGTGAAAGAATATTAAAAAGGTACACCATAACAACAAGGGGTAAAGTTCTATAAATTTTAAATGTGGTTTTATGGCTCTGTAAACCGCTTTGGGTGCCCTTCGAGGAGAAAAGCGGGTAGAAAACGAGCAAAATAAATAAATCAATGAGGAAAAAATGAGGCACTTATAAGAATCACAGAAAGATGAAGAAGGGTTTATGTGAATGGGCTGAAGAAAGGTTGGAATGAAGGTTAAAGGCATGTAGAAAACAAAACAAAACACTAAAGAGGTTTACTGGGTACTTTCCCCTACCCTATGCACTTATGCTAATTCAAGATATTGAATTTGCAAATCTTAAACCCACACCAGCCATGACATCATCTACTCCAGGTTTCATAAAGTCACACACAGTGATGCATGTGACGTACTGCCCAGATCTGTCACTGAAAGCAGCCACTGACACACCCACTGATCAAGTGAATGCAGGAACCACACCCCCTAGAACTGCATGGGTAAAAAAGGGTAGGGGGAAAGGGCTCCTCTATCTCCATCAGGCCCTGATGATCAGGGATGCATTTTATTTGTGCTTGCAACCCTAACCCTTCCGGCCCCATTCCTGACAGTTTTGATACATTTCTTGCTTTGCTCGTTTGTAAGTCCCCCTCCCCATTCTGTTTTGGTCCTTCAGCCTTTTAAAATTAATCTATTTTTTACTGAATACCTCCCTGGGCTCAGTTCACTACAAAGCAGACTGTCAAGCCTATCAGACTGCCCTAGTTTTGCTACTGTTTGGTTTCAAGAGTGACCACGTCAAATTTTAGGGGCTTCTAAGTTATCCTGGGATAAGGGCTTTTTCAAGGTGGCTTCTCCATGTCTGGGCCTCTTACTCTTGGTTGGTGGCAGCGTAAAACTACCAATTCCTTGTTAAATCCAGTCTGACCAGTAAGAAGAGGTGGTAATTGAGGGGCTAGAAAGAAAGGGCCATCGCTAACTGCTAGGACTGTCTTGCCGCTCTGCATTTCCGTTCTTCCACCACGGTCTCTGTGACTAATCTCCAGAACTAATGGCATGATCCTGGGTAACTCTAGAGCAGCAAAGCGCACGCTCCTCCGCTCTAGAGTGTCGCAAACGTGCCGTAAAGCGCATTTGTGACTACTTTGGAGTAAGAGCCGCTGGCACGAAGGCCGGCAGCCCTCACTCCACCAGGGGACCATCCCTGCGCCCGCTGGAGAAGGTAAGCCCTGTACCGACCGGTGCAGGGACGGGGGGAGGGCAAACCAGATGGCGAGGGAGGGTGGCCATTGGGCAAACCGGGCAGGGAGAGGGTGGGGATATCGGCAGCAAGCTCCGCCAATATCCCAAACCCTCTCCCGGCCCGGTTCAGCCTACCTCCCCCGGCTCGAATGTACGCCAACTTCAGAGCTGGAATACATTCGAGGAGGCCCATAGGGCCTCAGCAGGCTTGCATGCGGGGAAGGGGACAAGCGTCCCCTTCTCCCGCGGTCCTCCTGGACTGCCCTGGGGCAGCCCAGGACGGCCGAACGATACCGCGGCTGGCCCTTTAGGTCGGCCAGGTATCCTTACACAGGATTGGGCTTCCAGTCCCATTTAAATAACTGGCTTTGTATGCTTCCCATCATGCTTTTGTTTTTATATCACTGTGTTTTGCATGTTTCTTTTCTTGCAAGGAGAGTATGGCGTTTCCCTTCAAAACATTATTTTGTCAATATAAACCTTTGGCCGCTGAAGATCACACATACTGGATTCTTCATGTACATGCTCAAACACACTAATGCACAACCACCACCAAGTACACCGGGAGCATTATGCAGCTACATCTTTTCACATCCTTCATAGAAAGATGTTACACCACTTACCTTTTTAATTGTTTTAGTCTGCACCAGGGCAAGCTCTCGGTTTTCATCTGCTACATACAACGAAAGTTTCACATAGGGGTCACTGCAAAAGAAGAGGTTGCAATTAATCTTACTATTTTAACTGCCAGAAAAACAAACAAACAAAACCCAGAAATGTGAAAGAAATTTAACTCAATTCCTTTTTATAGTTAGGCTTTAGATATACTGGGCATCCAATTAGTACAGCTAGGCAGTGGTACCAAAGCATTTGTACACAAGACATGGGTAGTAGTCAAGGGTCCATAAGGCAGTTAGCATAGAGGCATCATGGTGTAGCATAGAGGCAAAGACATAGCTGGGATAATGCATGAGAAACAATTTGAGTTCTTGAAATAAACAACGAACACCAAATGGTGTGAGTTTGCATGTTTCAGCGGGTTATTTCTATTTTATTTTAGATACTTAAAATGCATTGGCAACATCTATTCAGATTTATTCTTTGCACAACATCAAGACTTTAAAGGGGAGCGAGTCTGACAAATATGTTCATTTTCCCCTGCCTAGGCAGAGCACCTGTTACTTGGCCCCAAAGGAGAAAACTTGTGAATTAATGTAACTGAAATGGTCAGCTACCCTCTAGTGGTTATACGCAACGATACAGAAACACAAAGTGGCCATTCATCATAAAGCAAATTAAACTACTGCCATTCTTGACAATCTTGTTTTTCACTTTCATAAACGGCGTTGTGAACGTTTTTGTTGAAAAGCAGTATATAAATATTTTTAATAATCCTTTGACGGGAAGCAAAAGAGCAAGCTGGTCCAGTGAAATCTAACAATATTGTGGCAAAAATGTGTCCTAGCTAGGGGCTGAAAACTCAAAACATTAAACAGATTAGAACAAATGCCTGTATAAGAGATCGTGTATGTCACAAAAACGGGAAAATTAACAACAGGCAGAAATTTAAGAGATTGAATTCAGAATGTTAATTTCACTGTTAAAAAAGGGAAGGTAATTACTTTTGAAATTACTACCAAAAATGTATACCTGTTGAATTATGTACTGTCAGATCTTCAATAACTAAGTTATCACACACACACACACACACACACACACACACACACACACACACACACACACACACACAGAGAGAATGTACAATTATTCTTGCTTTGATTATTGTGAAAACATTTCACACAATTATTACTTTTTGATGGTTCTAGGTTTGTTGTAAGAGGCTTTGAATATGTGAAAAGGGGTATAAAGTATTTAATTAAATCAAGAAATAAACCTCATATTTTTCAGGTGACATCCCAATGTCATTCCCTGCCAAGTGTACATTCTGGCCTATCATCAGGGTTGAAGCTTTAAACTAATAAATCAGGTTAAAACTGACGAAAAACACTTTTTGATAGATTTTTAAACACACACACACACACACACACACACAGAGAGAGAGAGAGAGAGAGAGAGAGAGAGAGAGAGAGAGAGAGAGAGAAACACACACTTAACTGGGCAACAGCTTTATTTTTAAAAACACATTTAAGGCAGTGCCATCTTAGGTACCCTTCCTTCATTTTCATGCAGGTAGGAAGGCCTCGCTTTTCAGACAGTACCTGCTTCTATGTACTGTCAGCTCTGAAGATCTTCCATTAAATATTCACATGACTGTATTGCATCCAGAGAGGAGGATTCTGGAATGTTCCTCCACAAGACCATTCCAAGCTTTGTTGCCCAGCACTATTTCTGTCTGAAGTCTCTCAGATAAGGGAGGCTGACAGACTGCGATGTTGACAGCAGCTGACATGTTTGGAAGGGGGAGAAAAAATGGCCAGTGCAGACACTTAATATTCATCTGCCAAAAGAATGAGATCCGCTATGATACACAGATCATCGTCATGCAGTTTCCACATTTCCTATTCGCCCACAGCCTTGAAAAAGCAGTCGCTGCCTGAAAATCAACACACACAGTGCTGCTACCGGAGCCCCCTTGGAAAAAAAAGTCAAGGTATTTGCCATTAAATGCCAGTTGCCTCTTATCTACTACAATTCTGCTGCTATGGACAGTTGGTACGAAATCTTTGCTATGTGCAAACACGCAGCGTCTAGACAAGTGCAACCAAATATCAGTTTGGTCACTGAGCAAATATGAAAAAAATTACCACGCTGACAATTAGATGCTCTTTAAGCCTGAAAAGAAAGAGGCGACGTCAAAAGCGCACAGAAAGTGCTTAGAGTATCTTAGACAGTTGGCTAGTTTTGCGAGGCGTTGCACGGAATCAGCGACTCGCACAGGCCTGTTACATGGGGTGGGGAAAGATCTGCATTAGGCTCTGCGCTATTCCTCTCTCCTAGCAGGATTAAGGAATGTGTGATGGGGTTGATGACTCTGAACTGCAGTCTCTTCTTTTTTGTTGCTAGTTTACAGCCATTGCAAAGCCATTACAAGCCATTAAAGTACTGTAAATCTGTGTTATCCAGTGCTTAGTTAAGTGGCAACTCAGTTCATCTCTGCAAGGGTTAGGAGCGGGTTGCTTAACAAAACATCAGTTAAGCAAGCTACCTGCCCACCTCTGACTGAACCCTGTCCCCCACTTACCTGGCAAGGCTTCCCCCGAGGTCCCTCTCCACCCTCCTTTTTTCCTTCATGCACCCTTCATTAGTTATACCAATGTGCCAGTTAACAAAGCTTTCACCACCCTTAGGGCTCTCTCTCCTCCTTCCTTACCTAACAGGGCTCTCTCTGCCCTCCTTCCTTCTCCATGAGAGACATCTAGGAACAGAGACATTCCACATCCTCCTTTAGGAAGCCCTTGGGTGGAAGGGAGTGGAACGTCTCTGTTCCTAGATGTCTCTCATGGAGAAGGAAGGAGGGCAGAGAGAGCCCTGTTAGGTAAAGGAAGGAGGAGAGAGAGCCCTAAGGGTGGTGAAAGCTTTGTTAACTGGCACATTGGTATAACTAGTGTACCCAAAGTGTGCCGGAGATCATGAACCCAACACATCCCCATTGTAGAGGGTTCACTGTGGTAGACAGCACCTCCAAAGAAGGCTATTTGCCAAACTATGTTGGGCTTTCAATAGTATCTCATAATAAAGTGCTTTTCTGCACCTGTTTGGAGGGTCCCTCCTCTTTTTTTGTCTAGTAGAAAACCACTGCAAGATGTGGTGGAAGAATGCCTATACAGCAGGTTGGCACATTCTCCACATAGAATGGAGAAGGGCCATCGTTCAATCGTAGGCCTTGCATGACGACGGTCCCAAACTCAATCCCTGGAATTATCAGATAGGGCATGCCGGTAACCCTGGAGAGTTGCTGCCAGTCAGTGTAGACGGACCAAGGGTCTGTATGAAGCATCTTCCAATGATCCTCTCCTTTGGTTTTAATCCTGTGAAAATATTAGCCACTCCCGCCCTAAACTGGTCACATCAACCCTCCAATTAGTATTCATGTTTCTCTACACTCAAGATAACCATTTCATCATATTATGGTACAGATCAGTTGAGAGCACAATACTGCCTACAATCAGTATTCTCTTTGTTAAAGTGCCTGCTGTGTATGATGTTCAAAGAAATTTCACAAGACCAAAAAGTACTAAAAGAAAGTAGGCAGGACATTTGGGTAACAAGGGGAAAGTCAAAGAGGTGTTTGAAGAATGCTTGTCGATAAGGCCTTTCATAGGAAGCCATCTTTTTCTAGCACTCACGTGGATAACCCCGCTTGAGGTGCCACTTGAAGTAGCAATTCAGTTCCATCACCAAAGTTTCCCAGGTAACAGATTAAACTCTCACTCAAGATTTTGATTACGGGTTTTACTTTATTACAGCAGCCTCTGGATAAATGTCAACTGAGCAGCCTCTTATACTGGATGTATATACGTTTTCCAGTATTAGGACAGAGCTGACTAATGTACAAGTTCTAGATGGGCTAAGAGAAGTATTTTTAGATGGTTACATAATCATCTAAAATGATGCTATTTCATCCTCAAAGATACCGACTACATGACTTCCAATGCCTATAGGAAGGGTAGGGGGGCGTCTACAACAGTACCACAACCCACCAATAAAGATGGCTTCCAGGATATTACAGGGCAGATTAAGCTCCCACAATAATCTGACATTTGTTGAAGGGTTGACTACATAAAGACTGGCAAATGAGATAGTGATATGGCGCTGGTTTTATGCTGCTGTTGTCCCTTAAGTTGGAACGTCTTGTGTATGTTTTTTTTAAAGTTGGTTTTAGTTTGGTGGGGTTTTTTTTTAAAAAAAAAAACTAAGTTGCCTTGTAAAATTGATTATCTCAAAAGGTGCAGGTATAAATCGCTTATCTATCTGCATATAAAAATATGCCATCATCAACTGTATTTGGGACTACGCCACCTAACCAGAACAAGAAAGAAATGGCTCTAACAGGGCAAAAGCTCTAACAATGGCGGCAGAAGCTTCACTGTACCTTTATGCTTTAAAAATAGTCAAGAATTATGGCTGAAGCTACTGAAGAAGAAAACTCAATCTTCCATAAAGCTATCATGGCAAAATGTGGCTGAAAGGCCCAGCCTCCATAGACTCGTCTAATCCCCTTTTAAAACTAAGGAAACAAATGTCCATCAACAAATAATTTATGGCTGTGAATTCCATAAATTAACATCATAGCAGTCATTTATAATAGTAGGAGTTGTCGATATTTAAAAAACACTTTTTTGAGTGTTCAGCGGGCTTCACATACTTAATTACAAGAATTATCTTGTTATTCTTGCAAAACAGCCCTCTGACCTATCATCACCCCCATATCCAGATGGGGGCTACCCCATAGATTTGATCATGCAATAAAATAAACTTAAGGTCTGGAGTTACCCAGACAGGCGTTTCCCAAGAACTAAATTATCTCTGTTGCCCAAGACTATAGTTCCAGTTAGAGTTTGCCAGATCCTAATAATCAAACCACATCTTGTAATTAATATATGGAAGTCTTCCAAGTTAATTAGTATGAAAACTTCTCAGCAGAATGGACCATTCAGTTTCTTCTTCTCAAAATAATTACTACTTATGTAAAACTATTTCCAACAGCCAGAAACCTGACCTGAGACAATATTGCCTTCTGATTGGTTGGCGAGGGATCCACCCTCGCCAAGTCTGACACTGTTGGCAAATTGATCCATCACCAATTTGCTAGGAAGAAACCATTCAAAACACCCTCAGGATTCATTTGCATCCAGTAGCAATTTCTTTCATTCTCTAGTCTCCACCCTTCAAGAACCTCTCTCCCCTTTTTCAAGATACAGTACATGTTTTTGAATCCGCTTCCGGTTTCCCAGCTCTTCTCTCACGCATGCATGCACGCACACACAACGCATGCGCATTTGCCCAGACCAAATGTCTGCTGCTTCACAGAGGCTTGCCCAATCAGCTTCCTGGTAGTGTGGATTCCAAGAGCAGGACCCTGGAACACTGCGAGTAAGTAGGGCAGGGATCATACCCAGTTTGTCACATCAAGGTTTTTCTTTTATTTGCCTTTTATCATCCTTACTATCCTTTGCTGCCACAACCACACTTGTTCTGCTTGTTTTTATTAGTTGATATGTGCCTTGCATTTTCCCCTCCATTGTTTTGATTTTTCGGCATTTTAATAAACATCATTCAGCAGGGACTAGATTGCCTCATCTATCAAACTACTCACATTTTACTACTGATTCGTTTTAAGGGGACATCCTGGATTTGGGGGCTCTCTTCACCTGGGATGGAGGCTTGCCTCATCTATCAAACTACTCACATTTTACTACTGATTCATTTTAAGGGGACATCCTGGATTTGGGGGCTCTCTTCACCTGGGATGGAGGCTTCCTCAGGTGACCTTCTTCTGTCTTGGCCTTTTAGCTTTGGGAAGTGGCAGAAAAACTTCCTTTCCCCCGTAAAAACAGTGAAGCTGAGAACAGGGTACCAGTCACTAACCCCTAGGCCCTGCACCCATTTTTCTCTATGCCCTCCCTTACATGGCTCCTTCCCTTTTAAGCCCTGGCACTAGTCTAAGCATTTAGCTCAGGGGTGGCCAACCTTTCAACACGAATGCTCCTGGACCTTTAATGGTGAGGGCATTTCAGCAGGTGCTTTAGCAGCACCATCAGCAATTGCAGCTGCCCAGATTCTGTCTTCTACACAACTCTTAGGAACGCAGAGGCCCTAATGCTGGAAAGTTGGCAACCACTGATTTAGGCTGATTCTGGGAGCCAGAGCCAGATTTCAAAGTATGGTAATTCAAAGTTGCATTTGTCCATCTTCTGAAGAAAGCCAATAATCCCAGAGCAGCTCTGGCACAGTGAGATAATGTGCTCAGGCAACACATGAAAACATGGATGCATACAGCCTGTCAGGTCAACAAGTAGAGGATTTCCAGGGACGTTTTGTATCAGCCTCTCAGGTAGTTTGGACTACTAGCTAGGTCTCTACACTGTGTGTGTTTCTCTGGCTCTTTTTGGCCACCCTAGTATGCCACACAGGAACCTGCCATTTCAACTTTGAATTCTATTTCCTAGATACGTAAATATTCCATTTGCGTGACTGTAGAGGCCCCTTTTTGGAGGCAATGCCGCATAATGACTAAAGGCTGAGCTACATTACACGCAGAGGCTCTGCCGCCGCCTCTGCCTCCGCGCTTGGAGCGGGGGAGTGTCTTCCCGCCTGTTGTCCCTCCTGTTGTCCCACCTTCTTAAGAAGGTGATTGGAGGTAGTTCTGATTGGCATGCAGCCACTCTCCCCCCTCTCCTACGATTAGTAGGCTGCAGTAGCTCCGCGAACGGCCCCCTAGCTCTGCAAACACGCCCCCTCAAAAGTAGGATTCCAGCTTGAGGTACGCGCCGGCAGTGCGGAGGTTGCAGTGGCTCCGCTTGCTTCAAAAATGATGTCAGAAGCTCCGCGACGCGTGTAATGTAGCTCAGCCTTAAGAGACTAAGCTGTGAATCAGAACTTCCCTAGCTTGAATCTTGCCTCTGACATGAACTCACGAGGTGGCCTCAGGCAAGCTTCTTCCTCTAAGTCTCGACTTCCCACCTACAATATGGGATGATAATACTTACTCATCTTGCAGGGTTGTTGTAAGTACTGCATCAAGATCAATACATGCAACACTCAGAATGCACTATAAAAAAAGCTTAGAATGTTTGCCCTATTTCTGTTGTCATGCACAGTCTTAAAGGCATAGACTATTTGTTACCCAATGGACTTTCTTAATGACACAAGATATCTAACCACTTTTTCTGGAGCATGGTCTCTCCTGGAACAGAAAATATAAAGGTGAAAATTCTAAGGGTGTAGATTATAAGGGTGTAAGGTGTATTAGGATTAGAATTATTAATTGAATTTATATCCCGCTTACCCCCCCTTACTATCTGAGCATATATAATGCAGGCCGTCTATACCAAGCTCTCTCGTTTGGAAGTGCTTCACCGGGGGGGGGGGGAGGGGCTCAATTAGTGCTACACCTTAGCATGCTTTGAGCAATCATTTAGAGGTGAGGACCACAAACCTTCCTGAATTCACACAAGTCGGAACAGTGCTTGAAAGCAGCAGCAGGACAAAAACATTCTAATGCCACCTATACACTATGGGAATCTGAATGGCAGATAAAATCTCAAGTGCAGAGAGAATCTGGGAGTCTGGGACAGCATCTGACACGCCTGTAGCAACACTGGATGTGGGTATTAGAAAGGGGCTGAAAACCTTAAAGACACTAAAATAAATCTATGGATGTAGCCATATTTAGAATCCCATATGCAGCTCTAGTTACTGAATCTCAAAAAAAAAAGGGGGGCATTATAAAGCTGGAAAAAGATACAGACAAGATCAATTTAAAATGATCAGGGGACAAGAGCATCTTCTGTATGCAGAAAGCCCTGAGAAGTTGGAGCTTTCTAGTTAAGGGAAAAAAGGACAACTGAGCATGTCTGTTGGGAAAACAAAACATATAAGCTTCTATAACAAAAATTATGCACTTCATCTGTCCTCAAGTTACTAGAATTCCATTTCACCCCAATGTCACTGACTGGCAATCGATTTCGGGCAAAAAAGAAAAGCGCTTCTTCGTACAACACAGAAACCAAGTTACAGAATTTGTTCCCACAATATGCAAGAATGGCTGGATACCTTTAGGCCTACTATTAGCCTGGCAATGATCAGAGACAGTCGCATTCCTAGGATTACCTGGTGAAGGGGACAATGTATACCCAGGGACAGCTGGCTTTGAAAGGCATTCTTATTAGGTTTTCAAGGAGAAATGAGAGGAGGGGATCTCCATCTCCAAGTCACAGTACCTCCTTTCACTCACCCTTCCAAAATAACTTTACTACCTGAAAGTCAGAGGACAGAAGGTGTGCTATAGTGGCTGCTCTCCACCCCACCCCCACCCCTTAGACAGGCACCGGCCTTGTATATCCGTCTCTCATTTTGCTGCAAGCACAGAGCTAACAAGAAAGGCGTTGTGGTGCTAATGTGAGCGGACATTCATTTTCGTTGTTAGGGACGACTTTCCAGGCCTGCAGCAAAAGGTGGAACCATCTGGGTAAAAACACAACATTCTCTATCAGGAGAAAAGAGGTACAAGGGTTCTTTTGTCCTTACCTTACCTTCCTCTTCACACACTGTAGAAAGACACAGTCATACTTTGTATCCTGAAGCCAGAAGCCTACACTCCTCCCTCCTGCAATGAAGATCCAAAACAACTTCCTTATATCCCTCCCCACTCTCCTCTTTAGATCCTGAAGGACAAAAGACACACCTCGACCACCCTCTTAGAAATCTTGTAAGCCTCTCACCCAGCTAAGCTGAAATTCAAGGAGCTGCAAGCTATAATGATGACTCACAGGAAAGACAGCTATGCTGTGTGTACGGAGCTTTAAAAAAGCACACATACACACACGACTCCACCTAGGCTGCCTCCATCGTGCAAGGTAGTCATTTCCAACATGTGCCAGAAAGAACACTCCTCCCCTGGCTGTTCACGATATCCTGCCCACATCACAAATGGAAGGAAGGAGGTGAAAGATAATAATTCATATTTACATGGTGTTTTCAAATGCTCACAATGCTTTGCTTGCATTATCTTGTTGTGAAGATTACAATAATCCTGTAAGGTAGGCAGGTATTATTATCCCCATACTGCAGAGGGGGGAACCAAGACCAAGAGAGAGTAGTTGCATAAGGCCGCTTAGCAAAGTCCATGCCTTTCTTGAACTGTGTGCCCAGATCAGAGATTTTTGAATCCATGCACACCCTCAACTCTAACAATCCAGGCCAACTAAATATATAAATGCCAGTTTGCAAAAAGTTTCATCACACTGAAGTGTTACGAAGGCTGCAATACACACCGAGGCCTGGTTTAGACATGAAGACTGAACAACAAAGCAGACTGAACCACTGCTGTTGGGAGGTGAACATACCATTTATAAATGTCCCCCTCTTGTAAACAACATAAGAGAGACAAGAGGTTCTAGTAAGCCCTTTAAATGTTCTGCTAATTTTCTACTTGCAAGGAGGTATAGTGGTTCTCTTAGGTACAGGGGAGCATTAAAAAAATGACCCCCCCCCTCGGCTGCATGGAATGGTACAATCCATTTAATGACCTCAGGATTTTATCATACCATTATCACATGTATAGATCTAGCATTACTACAGAGCTTGGAGGAAAATTCTGAGCCTTGGATTGCAAGAAGATCAAACCAGTCCATACTCTAGAAAATAAAGCCAGACTGCTCACTTGAGGGAGTGATATTAAAGGCAAAACTGAAGTACTTTGGTCACATAATGAGAAGACAGGATACCCTGGAGAAGATGTTGATGCTAGGGAAAGTGGAAGGCAAAAGGAAGAGGGGTCGACCAAGGGCAAGGTGGATGGATAATATTCTGGAGGTGACGGACTCGACCTTGGGGAAGCTGGGGGTGGCAACGGCTGACAGGAAGCTCTGGCGTGGGCTGGTCCATGACGTCATGAAGAGCCGGAAGCAACTGAATGAATAAACAACGAAGTAAACAGGCTTAGGATTGTGTTGCAACAAGACACCAAAGCCAGGCTATGTAGAGAGGAGCAGACTTGACTCTCACAATGGCTGGGATCCGCAGAGGTTAGAAAATGGGTTTAGCACCTCTTCCAGTGATAGTTCCAAGCACATATTTTACCTTTATAAGCATATGGCCACCATTCACTTCTTTGGTGGAAAAATTTACCACAGACTTGGCGACACTGTTGCAATGGGGGGAAACCTACTTTACAGGCCTGAAAATCTGGATCCCCCAGGCCTCACAAATAGAGATCGTGCAGGGTGGGGCAATGTGTCCCAATGCAGAGATGTGGGGGGAGGGATTCCTGGCAATAAACAAGCCCCCTATAACTACACGCACACCCCACCGGTCATAACAACTAATATACTATACACCTGAATGATGGGTGGGGGGAAATGGTAAATGAAGTAGAAGAACAGGAAAATTCTCATGAAATGCCGTAACGTGCAACATTTCAGCTGCAAATTTAATTGCCAGTAAAGAACAAGCAACCAACGTCACCACGGGCCAATAATCGAGAGGTCTAAAAGGGACAGCCAGGTACAAAACATCTTTTTATGGTACAATGTGATCTCCAACTGAAAAGGTGAACAAGTATAGGAACCTAAGATAAGGAAGGCCCTGCTGGATGGGACCCACCTAGTCCAGCATCCTGTTCCCTGCAGTAGTCACTCAGGTGTGTCCAGGAAGCCCATGAGCATGACATACACACACAACAGTCCCTCCCCCCTTTGCTGTGGCTCCCCATTCCGAGGCATACTGTCTCTGCACATGGAGGTTCTACATAGACCTATCGCCCATGTATTTGTCTAACTCCATTCTCAGGCCATCACACAGTCAAAGCACACGTTACATTTAATGTGCTTAAGAGCTGCAGTTTCCCCTTTATTTTGGTAAAAACCATGGTAACAGCATGTGGGATGATATGCAACGCTCTGCACGCTGTTTACATTGGCGTGCACTTCAGTTGGTGCTACTGCAAGCTCTTCTTCTAAGGTAAACGTCGAGAGGGAGGGCAGCAAGCTGGATCAGAACTGTGACAGGAGTCAAGGGCTTTAATGCATTGCCCCATCACAATTCAGATCCAGAACATGCCCCCCCCATATGCCACTTACCTTAGAAGGGGAGCTTACATTGGGGGAGCTTTCCCCCACCTCAAAGTAAACAGTGTGCAGGGGATACATGATTTGGAGCAGGGACCAAGTTTAAAGCTCCTGAATCTCACTAGGTTTCTGATTCCACTTGTGCGTCCTCACATGTGCTATTTACCAAAATAAAAGCTTAGCTCCATGGTCAGCAGGCATTGAAGGCAAGACATGCTTTGATCCTAAGCTTTCAGAGGTGGTGCGCACTGGGCTCCCCCCAACAGTCTCCCATGTAGGCACTGACCACAGACCAAGTCCTGCTTAGCTTCAGCAAGGTGGCAGTCTCAGACCATGCCCTGGGAATGCCACAGGACAGTGTAGAACCGCTTATTGGACATCTAAATGTCAGGATTCCCAAAGAAAAAGCAATGCAGGGTAGTCTGAATAAATCACAAAACCCACACAGCGTTCTATTATTACAACAAGGCAGCTGTATGCCAGAGGCAGATCCACAACACATGGCCACCACTGGAGCCCACGCAACCTGCATACAGGCAGCAGCACTAACAAAAGGGGAAGAACTGAACCCAAAAGGTACTTAGTACTAGAAGCATCTGGCAATGCCTCAGTACGACGTCAGTCAAAACACGGGAACCCAGGGCAGGATGCTTAGATTATAGGCAGAGCAAAGAAAAAGACAGACACAATACCTGTGAAAACCAATTACCAGAGATGTCAGCTATCACACATAGAAAGCTGCAGAGATGCTTAACAATTAAGAAAAGGGTTTTTTTTTCCCCAGCTGCTCCCATGGTAACTCTGGTGAGCACACAGCATGGTGTGAAGAAAAGAAAAACAAAGAATGCGGTGGCAATCCCAGACTCCTTTGCAGCGTTGAAGGAATAGATGCTATGTTTGAACCAGTCTCAGCTCTGACTAATCTGTTCAATAGCTTTGGCAGCAATTGCTTTGAATCCAAGAAGGGTTCACACATTATTTTTTTTATCCTGCGTTCCACCACAGGTAGCTTTTCCTTTCGCTCTGGTTTTCCTGGGCTTTTCTGGTCTTCCTATCATTTTCCAATGGTAAATAGTAAACCAAATTTAAATCCAAATTGGTCTGCATTTTACCACATTTATTTCAAACAGCAATAGGACCCAGCGATAGTCATCGTGAAAACCCACGGCAATTTGCAGAGTGGGGGAAAGCTCTGTAATGATATTTCAATCTGCCATGCAGAAAGACAGCAGACATGTTGGCATATGCATTTTGCAGTTTTAAATCAAGTGCAGTGCAAGGTTCCAGAAGGTGCATGCATCTCAAATAGAAGATCCTGGCAGCCAGGATTCAGCACATGATCTCCTGTGCTACAGTTTGTCTGCTTTGTCTACCACAGGTTGCAATAAGGCAAGGGGTCCATAACTGATATACTGTAACGGCCCCCAGGTGCACACAAAGCAGCTGCCGCCCTGGGGGTGCAGTGGGGGGAGGCAGCTGCGTGCAAAACGTAAAAAACCCCCAGACAAACAACAAAACACCCCGGACATTTTGCGGGGGGGGGGCTGAGCTTTCACCCCCTGCGCCCGGGGGCCCAGGGGCCCCCCCACACACACACCCTGACGACACCTGCTAAGCCCCACCCTCCATGGGTACAGCTTTTGTCTGCACTGAGAAATAAATAAATAATAATAATACAGTACCCGGATTTATATACCGACTTTCTCTGGTCATCGGATACTTTAATTCAAGACGGTTTACATAGGCAGGCTATCTAAACTGAAGCGGTTTTTACATATTACAAATGTTCTAATCTTGCATAGAATGCTCATTTCAGATGGTTTCCTTCATGGTTTGGCCTCTCTCGCCTCCCATGCACTGACTTGACGGCAACACTGCCTCCCACTCAGCGTGCCAGCTGCAGAATTCTCTCTCCCACCGAGGCTTCTGCAGCTTGTCAGTGGCGTGTCGATAGCTCTCGAAAGGTCTCGAACCGCCATCCTCAGATCTTCAGACATATGAGGCGGCTGCCCTACCAACTAAGCCAGACTCCCCTGAGAAATGTGGAGCTTCACTTTCTCCCCATGATCCAGAATGCCAATTGTCCAGCATTCTGAACCGTGGAGAGAAAGTTTCCCTGGATACAGCCTGTCAGAGCAGACAGATGCTGAATATATGTAGGAGAAGGAACGTCAAGAATGTGCTGAATTCTTCTATGCTGAAGAATGTGGAAATTCTTCTTCCTCTCGTACAACACCAGAACCAGGGGACATGCACTCAAATTGAGTGGAGGGAGAGTTAGAACGGACAAAAGAAAATATTTCTTCATCCAACATGTAATTCATCTCTGGAACTCCTTGCCACAGGATGTGATGGTGGCACCTGGCCTAGATGCCTTTCAAAGGGGTTTGGATAGATTCATGGAGGAAAAGACCATCACAAGTTACAAGCCATAAGCAACCTGCTGGCTTTAGAAGTAGGTTTTCTCTGTGCCAGACGCAAGGGAGTGAGAACAGGAAACAGGTTATCTTGTTGGCTGCGTGCTCTCGGAGGTATCGGGTGGAGCCACTGTGAGGTGCAGGAAGCTGGACTAGATGGGCCTTTGGCCTGATCCAGCAAGGCTCTTCTTATGTTCTTATATGCTGGTGCAGGGCTTACACTATCAGGGGAGCCTCCACTGTATGGAGAGCATCTGCAGGAGCATTACATCAAATTAGGGCTTTATTTACAAAGCAATGTAACAGTGATGAATGTAAGCAGTATGTTCTATGAGGACATTCACAGGTCATATATAGTACATTGGCTACTACACTGGACCTGAAGAATGACTGCCGTGCAGGATCAGGCCAAGATTCATCATGTCCAGCATTCTGCTTCCAGCAGCCAGCCAGATGACTCAAGGCACTCACAAGCTGAGCGTGAAGGTGTTGGCTGTCCCCAGCCCCGAGAATATTGCCTCTATACATGAAGATTCCATTTAGCTGTCATGGCTAATAACCATTGATGGATTGATCCACCATGAATTTGTCTGATTTTAAAAGCCATCTGGGCTTCTTCCCAATTACAGAAGGAACTGGTAAGAGGATCGCAAACCTCTCCTTGCAAGCACCTCCAATAACACAGTTGATTGGTTGAACTCTGGCTGCTCTCTGCCAAGAATGTTGCTGGCTCAGTGCCCGATTCTGAGGATTTCGTGCAAAAAGTTAATGCAAAAGGTTGTGGGAAAATATGAAAGTAAACCTCCCCCCAAAAATGTTCAGCTATGTTAATTTCCATTTCCATTTATGAGTACTCACATCTACGGTACATAATCATACATTCCCAAGAAGCAGCTGGCAACATGGAAGTAACAAAAGAAATTAGGGATAAATTATCAATATTCTTCCCAAATAATGAAGAGTGTCAATAATAATTGACAATTATCAATAATTGTCAATAATAATTGATCATATGTCTGCGTTATGTGTATTAGTGAAGATATAGTGTGATGACCTGGCTTTACTCCCAAAGAGAAAGATACTGTATGCCTCGGGTTTACAGGATGATGAAAAGCCTTGAGAGAAGACTCTTATTTTGTAAAGATTAGATTTCAGTTATGCAGAAGGGCTGCCTGGTTGCATCTTCCAGCAACTTAGGAAGTCTCTGTGCATATTGCAGATGTTTCTGTTCAGATGGACACATCTGCAATATGCACTTAAGAACACAACTGTGGTTTTGTGCAGTAAAGAAAAGAAAGAGTCACACTCCTAGACCTATCATGGGACAATCCATCAAAAATGTATCCTCATATCCAAGCTGCATTGAAATGAAAACGACATGCAAGGCTGAGATAGTGACAAAGGGTGTGCATGCATGTCTGAGAAACAGAGGGACAAGTATTCGAATATACCAGCTGGAGGGAAGCTTTTTGTTTCATTATTTGTTGAAGGTCACAAGTGATGTCTCAAATCATACAGATTCCATGATGTTTGCGACACTGCCTCCTGAGAAACAGATCTAGGGCCCAATCCTATCCAACTTTCCAGCACCAGTGCAGCTGTGCCAACAGAGCATGTGCTGCATCCTGCATTGGGGGGGGGGGCAGTCACAGAGGCCTCCTCAAAGTAAGGGAACAAACGTCCGGGGCTTTCTTTGCAGCTGCATCAGTGCTGGAAAGTTGGATAGGATTGGGCCCCTAGACACAGTCTGAACCCCAGAGACCTCTAGCAGCTCATCTACACCATTGCCAATAAAGGTGGATTAATTTTTTTTATCCTGAATCCACACTGCAACCGCATAGTATTATTCAGCATTTGTATAGCACCTTCTGAGTCTGCATACCCTACCCTGTGTTTGGGTCCAGTTCTGTCAAGATGATGAAGGAACTGTACAGCCTCTGCATATGCAAGACCATGTCTTTGTTTCAGCTGCTTGTCTGATCTACTCGTGTGACTCCCCGCTTGTCACCCGACTGCTGCTTCTTCCCGTGCACGACATCTCTCACTGGAGCCTCCCTGGACTCCCAGGCTTCAATCATCCCTTCTCCTCCTGTTCTCTAATAATAATAAAATACACAGTATTTATATACCGCCTTTCTTGGTCTTTGGATTTCTCCTCTGACTTTAATTCAAGGCAGTGTACACAGCATGGCTAACAAGCAGAGTTAGAGAGGCTATAAAGGGCAAGGAAGCTTCCTTCCATAAATGGAAGTCTTGCCCTAATGAGGAAAATAAAAAGAAATACAAACTCTGTCAAAATAAACGTAGAAAGATGATACAGCATTAAGGGAAATAAAATCTTTTTCAAATACGTTAGACACAGGAAACCTGCCAGAGAAGCAGTTGGCCTGCTGGATAGCAAGAGAAGGAAAGGGGCAATAAAAGGTGACTTGGGGATTGCAGAGAAATTAAATTCTTTGCATTTGTCTTCATAGCAGAAGAGCTCAAGCAGATACAGCTGCCTGAACAGCTCCTCTGGACCAAAGAATCAAGTCAAATAGAGGTTAAAAGAGACGACATTTCAGACATGACAAATTAAAGATCAATAAGTCACCAGGTCCAGATGGCATCCACCCAAGAGTTCTTAAGGAACTAAAGAATGAAGCTGCTGATCTTCTGACTAAAATGTGCAACTTGTCCCTTAAAACAGCCACTGTGCCAGAGGACTGAGGATGGCTATTTATTTATTTATTTAAAAAATTTATATCCCGCCTTATCCTATGCCGAGGTAAATGCCCAAGGCGGCTAATTTCATGCCAATCTTTAAAAAAGGAAGGAGAGGGGATCCGGGACACTACAGGCCGGTCAGTCTAACATCTGTTCCAGGTAAGATGGTGGAAAGCCTCATCAAAGATCAATCTTAAAACATATAGAAGAATAAGCTTTGCTGAGGGAGAATCGGCATGGCTTCTGCAAAGATAAGTCTTGCCTCACAAACCCTTTAGAATTCTTTGAAATTCTCAGGCATGTGGATGTGGTCAAACCCAATGATATTATATATCTGATTTTTCAGAAGGCGTTCTTACCAAAGTCCCTCACCAGTCCCTCACCAAAGGCTTTTGAGAAAACTCCACAGTCAGGGATGGAATCAGAACTGACTGAAGACCAGGAAACAGAGAGTGGGTGTAAAAGGGCAATTTTCACAATGGAGAGGTGAAAAGCGGTGCGCCCCAAGGATAGTCTTGGGAGCAGTGCTTTTCAACTTGTTCATAAATTACCTGGAGCTGGGCATAATAAGCAGCGAGGTGGCCACATTTGTAGATGACACTACACTTTTCCAAGTGGTGAAGTCCAGAAGGGATAGTAAAGAGCTCCAAAAGAATCTCCTCTAAATTATGCATGGGATGGATAGAGTGGATAGAAGGAAGTTCTTTTTCCTCTCATACAACACCAGAACCAGGGACAGCCACTAAAATTGACTGTCGGCAGATTGACAACAGACAAAAAGAAATATTTCTTTACCCAGAGTATAATTAATCTGTGGAACTCTTTGCCACAGGATGTTGTGATGGTTTGAGTTGTAAACTATGTTGGCACAAGACAGTTCTAACAATTTTTTTTCTGCCAAGTTGCAATTTGAATTTGGACTTTCCAAACCCAAAGCTAACACACTTTTGATTCACCATGCATGCACCCTATACATTTTTGAAAAATGTCAGCATAAAATTAAACCTCAATGTTTGCAAAACTATCTCATCAATATTCTCAACGATTTACATGATTTGGAAGGGGTGGTTAAAGCAAATGTTTCAAACGTATTTTGAAAATTATGTAAGACAGGAAATGTTCTAAATATGATCTGAAGCTCTCATGGCCGGCCATTATATACAACGATTGAAACTTACAAACGGAATTAAAAACCATGTAAAAAATCCAAAAATATTTATGTTTAAAAACAAAGTTAAAAACAAACATGCATTTAAAAACAAATTGTTCTAAATATGTTTCTGAGGAGACTTCTATCATGGCCTTAGGTTACCCCATTGTAGCGACAGATCTGGAAAAAAACAGCACATCTGTACAACGGCAGATCTGGAAAAAAACGCACACACAAACAAAAAAATGCAAAGTCCTTTAGGATTGCACACATGCATATAAAAGGCAATCAGATTATGCTTGCGCAGCAATACAAGTGTACTGGAGCAGAAATGCATTTCACATGAAAGGCATTGAGGCCTTGTAGACCAAAGCTGCTGTGGAGATTCTGTCTGGGCTGAAAAATGCACAGCGAGAGGCACAATTCATGTCCCTTCCTGTCAGGATCTGCTTTAGTGTAGTACTAGCTGGGAAAACTCAGAGATCTTTTAGACAATTATACTCACCAGCCCATGTACAAATGTTTAAAGTGCAGAACGAATTCCAAACACAGTGGGAAGCAGGTAATTAAACCATGACTCCTGGACGTTGCACCAAGATGGACGAGGGAAACCACAGAAGGCACATATACCGTACTGGTCTGAGTATAAGACTCACTTTTTTCTGCTATTTTAAGTTTTTAAACTAGGGGTGCATCTTATAATCAGGCTGTTGCAATAATGCCAGTGATTTAATTAAAAATAGCGCCAAACTTTAAGGGTGCATCTTATAGTCAGGTGCGTCTTATACACTGGACAATACGGTAATTTATAGCTGAACACACCTCAAATGTGCGAGGAAGTAAATCCTACCCCGCCCATTACCTTAAAGCAACTACTAGCACTTCACTGTGGGTGGCAGGAGATTCGCTCTCCTGGTTGACCCCAGGGTGAATGATTTGCGTGTGTAACCTTAGGTATTCTATCACGCACTGGTCTGGAGGCATAAAAAGGTAATAGAAACCCAAGTTTTCCTATACAGCCCAGACACAGAATGGCATAGAACTAAATGGCCATGGAAGAACATGAGGTGCTACTATTGAAATGGTCTTAGTTCTCTGTTTTGCATATTTCAGGTGCAGATGTTAAGCTGTACTCCTTAAAATTAGGGTAGCAATGTTTGATCGGTCAATTATTCAATCCATTAAAAATATACTGAGCAACTGAAAAGATGCCTTCAGTTAATCAGAAAGCAGAATTTAAATTATTTTATATTATTTTTCATAGCATTTATAAAAACTGCAGGTGGCACTATCTTCAGAGAGACATTCTCCCTGCGAGAGACAGAGACAGACAGACAGACAGACAGACAGACAGACAGACAGACAGACAGACAGACAGACAGACAGACAGGAGGAAATGAATCTTTTACGATGATGCCTGCAACAAGACAGGTTTCCATCCTCTAAAAACAGACAAGGCATGCTTTTTTCTTCAAAACTAGTTTTCCTCATCTCAAATGTAATGGTTTTTAATCAACTAAGATGTTGTTATACAGCAGCTAGTGAGATCGGGTCACAAAACAGCTTAACTACAAGTCCTCTGGCTTAACTGGCGTACAAATCAAGGTGCACATCTAGTGCACAAATCAACTTCAAGGACAAGATTATGAAAATCGAGGGAAGGAAAGCCACATGTCTGAAAGGAAAACAATGCCTTCTGACTTGGATTGTTTAACAAGCCCCATAAAAACACAGTAAACAGTCATTTTGTTCTCCCTATCAATGTGAATAGCATATGCGTCAACAAAAAATGTGCTCATAACTGTTCTGAAAATTACTTTGTGTTGAAATGAGAATGTACCAAGTACAACATGGAGGGGGGGGGAGGGAGAAGACAGGGAGAACCTGTAGGGTCACACACAACTCTCAAAGACCAGGCATGATCAAGTTCGTTGGATGCTTCACGAAGCCTCCCTGCACAAACAAGCCCCTTTAAATCACCAAAATCAGCAAGAAGATACAGGTGCCATTGGACTCTGAAGTCTAGTTAGGTTATTGTGGAAGGAGCTTCCAAAGGCAACAAATCTATAATTCTCATTGTGTGAAAACCAGTTTGCTCTCATAATGTACAGAAGCTCCCCTACTTACGAACAGATTAAGTTCCAGGGGTCCGTCCGTAGGTTGTTTTGCTCCTAACAGTCCAATCCTACTTAACTTTCCGGGCCGGCCCAGAACGTGCTGCGCTGGCCCCCGGGGGGGGGGAGGGAGGATTGTGCCCCATATCCAACATCATCTGGACCAGGAATAACACTGGTATTATCATCAGTATCATCATTGGCCTGACATCAGTGTCATCAGTATCATCATTGGTATTTCACCTAGACCAGCAATGACCACAGAAGAAGCTAAGGAAGCCACTCAGCAACACTGAAAATAGCAACCCTAGTGCTATAGCAACAGGGACGCTAAATACAGGAATTTCTGGGAGTGGAAGGCAGGGAGAAGCATGCATACTGAGCTAAAGGCTATGAAGGCTATCCCAAACTAGAAGGTGTGGCTCCCAGGGGAGCAGCGGAAACCAGCCAGGGGAGCCGCGGAATGCCACAAATCCTCTTGGAAAACAGTGCCATGCCCAATTGTCGCCAATGGTCAAGTGAGCCGCAGGTCAAAACTGTTTGGGAAACAATGCTGAAGGGGTGAAAAACCCTGCAGATGCCTCATGAGGAGGGGAGGGGTTCATTATACTTCCTGAGACAGAAGCCCCAGTCAGCCCAACCAGCTGCATTTATATCTCGAACATTCGTAACTTGAATGTACGTTAGTAGGGGAGCTGCTGTACATGTCCCCGAGCATGATGAGGCCAAAGGTCCAT
Source organism: Plestiodon gilberti rubricaudatus (assembly GCA_026170595.1). Taxonomy (NCBI): domain Eukaryota; kingdom Metazoa; phylum Chordata; class Lepidosauria; order Squamata; family Scincidae; genus Plestiodon; species Plestiodon gilberti. The sequence goes on along the minus strand of JANXHW010000002.1, from coordinate 14,906,061 downwards.
CTAATCAAGCATCATGCTTCCCAAACAGGCCAGCCAGATGCCACTGGGAAGGTCACAAGACCACAGAATTTTGCCACCCTGTACAGAATTTTGATATCCTAAAAATCTAATAAAGACTAGAGGGGCCTCAGTGGCTTCAAGACGCTGAACTACAGACTGGAAGGTCGGTAGGACAGCAGTTCGAGACCCGAGTGCCATGTGACAGAGTGAGCTCCCGTCTCCTGTCCCAGCTCCTGCCAACCTAGCAGTTCGAAAGCAAGAAATTGCAAGCAGATAAATAGGTACTGCTACGGCGGGAAGGTAACAGCGTTCCGTTAAGTCATGCCAGCCACATGACCACGGAAGCGTCTTCGGACAGCGCTGGCTCTTTGGTCTTAGAAATGAAGATGAGCATCGCCCCCTAGAGTTCTACATGACTGGCTTTCGAGCAGGGGATACCTTGAATTGGAAAAGGTGCAGAAAAGAGCGACCAGAATGATTCGTGGGCTGGAGCACCTCCCTTAGGAGGAAAGGCTACAGTGTCTGGGGCTTTTCAGCCTAGAAAAAAGGCGCATGAGGGGGGACATGATTGAGACTTATAAAATTATGCATGGGATGGAGAGAGTGGATAGAGGAAAATTCTTCTCCCTCTCGCACAACACCAGAACCAGGGTACATGTACTAAAATTGAGTGGAGGGAGAGTTAGAACAGACAAAAGAAAATATTTCTTTACCCAGCGTGTAATTCATCTGTGGAACTCCTTGCCACAGGATGTGGTGATGGCATCTGGCCTAGATGCCTTTAAAAGGGGTTTGGACAGATTCATGGAGGAAAAGACCATCACAGGTTACAAGCCATAAGCAACCTCCTGGTTTTTAGAAGTGGGTTTTCTCTGTGCCAGGTGCAAGGGAGTGTCAACGGGAAACAGGTTATCTTGTTGTCTTGTGCTCCCTGAGGCATCTGGTGGGGCCACTGTGTGACACAGGAAGCTGGACTAGATGGGCTTTTGGCCTGATCCAGCAGGGCTCTTCTTATGTTCTTATGTTCTTATGACCTTTACTAAAAAATCTAATAGCTTACTAAAATTGCCTTGTTGACACACACCAGACCCTTTATGCGAGTAGAAAATTTGCAACAATGTCACTGAATGCAGCTTCCTGCTCCCTTCCATTAATTGGCAAGCGTTCTGATGAAGAAGCATCTTTAAACTTTGCAAGCATCCCCATTCTTGAGTGGGTAAAGTGATACCTTACTGTTACATGCCATCACCTTGGATTTCTGGAGAGGGAGAGAGGTTCTACATTCCTATCACATTACTTACTGTTTTTGTGTTTGCCAATGGTTTACATATGTTAAGCAGTATTGGGTTTCCTGGATTAACATCTCCAGTATCACACTCTGAACTGTTTTGTTTAGTTATTCTTGTGTGCACGCATGTGTGGAAATCCAAATTATGTAAGCATCAGGGTCAGAGCTATGGTGGTACATCAGCTTTGATTCTCTAGGCAAACTTTATCCAATGTACGAGGCCTTTGCCAACCGTAGTGTGAGTGAGAGTGAGAGCATGTTCCTAATTTCACTAACAAACGTTACTTCAGATTAAACCTTTAGAATTCTACAAAAAATAGTTTTAGGCAGCTAGCAGACCTCAAAACAGGGATATACAAATCAAACCACTTCAAGAGTCATTTTATTACATTTTTAACATCAATAATTATGGTATTTACTACCCTTCTGCTAGAAAAGGACCCAAATAATTAAACACACAGAAACCTTTTAAACAACGCATTTTAAAAGCAAGATCACATCAAATGGTCTTTGATTATTTAGCTATCAAATACTATAGAACTGCATGTAGCAGTCAGAAGCTTTAAAATTATGAGGTGGCTGGAAAAATTAAGGTTTTTATCTGCTCACAGAAACTAGACAAAGATATGGCTTGATTGATCTGAAGAGAACATCCCAACACGGCAGCACTAATACACAGAAGGTCCTTCTCTAGCGGATTCAATATTTCACATTCCACAAAGATGATGCCCAGAAAAGAGACTGCCCAAAATGATCTTAACAAAACGAGCAGCTCAATCCTGCGTAAGGATCGGGCGGGCGGCCCAGGCTGCCCGCCAGATCCCATGTTCCGCCGCAGGCAGGCTCCCACACGGCAGAACGTCTACTCGGGGAAAGGGCTGCTCATCCCCTTCCCCAGGTGTAACTGGCGCTGGGGGAAAGGGACACTCCTCCCCTTTCCCGGGTGTAACTGGCGCTGGGGTGTATCGGCCTCCTCGGAATTCCGCCAGTGAAACCGCTGGCAGAAGTCGGAGGAGGCCATTTATAACGACCCAGCCGCGCAGCGGGGGACAAGATTCGGCCGAAGCCTATCCCCGCCCCCTCCCGGAGCAGCTGGGCCTATGGTCGCCCTCCCTTTGCCCCCAATCCACCCCCCGTCCGCTGGATCCTTAACTGGGTCTAGCAGCAGTCCTTCGGGCGCTCGGTCGGCGGAGCAGGGGAGGCCGGCCTTGCGCTGGCCTTCCCTGCTCTCAAGTCATCACAAATGTGCCTTACAGCGCGTTTGCGACGGCTTCGGCCGGCAGACCACTTGGTCCGCCGGTCATATTCACATCAGGATTGCGCTCAAAGATGTATAGATGCGAGAAGGTGCAGGTGATCCCAAAGACATGTTGAGCACAGAACTTTACTGCGGCTTTACCGCTGCCACCTCGGTGCCTCCTCCTTCTGAAATCAGCCTTCCTGCAGCTGCGCAGAGCGCCGCTGAGCCGAGAGGGCAATCTCTCGGCCTCAACAGCGATCTGCACAGCTGCAGGAAGGCCGATTTAAACAGGAGCTGATGCGGGAAGAAGGTGGCGGTGGCCCGGAGCCTGAGGAGCTGAGGTAAGGAGAATGAATGAATGAATGAATGAATGAATGAATGAATGAATGCATGAATGGGTGGGTGGGTGGGTGGGAGCGAGAGCGAGCGGTGGGTGGGTGGGCAGGTGGGCGAGCGGTGGGTGGTTGGGTGGGAGCGGTAAATTTGCGGGGGGTCAAATTTGCGGTGGGGGCCCCCAAAAATTTCCCAACGGCCGGCCCACAGCCAATTTTCCCCATGGGAAAATGCCCCCCACCCCAAATAGGTTCCCCACTCCTGACTTAAAGGGACCACATGAAAGAAGGAGCCCTTTCGTTTGCAGTCCCTATAAATAAAACCAGAAGTCATACACTTCCGGATTCGAGAAAACTGTACAAGGAGCATAGTAACCGAGGCAGATGATATATTTCATGCTCAAATGAGCAGGAAACAGATCAACACCGCTTTCATCCACAGCGGGATGGTGGCGTCAGCAGCAGACGCGAGATGAAGGGCACCCCGAATCCACAACTCCCTTGCCTCCCCCATGATCTGCTGCCGCCTCCCACCACATCAGGTGGCTTCACGGTTGCACCAACAGTGGCTTAAGCCATATTATAACTACCTGATAAGAAAACCAGAGAATGCCTCTGGCCTTGTTTGATACTTCAGTATCAATCAGGAACAGTGAATGAGCGGGGGGGGGGGGGGAGATATACCAGCAGTCCTCTCCAGAAACAGCAAAGCAGTGCATGAGTCCAATAAACCCTTTGCACCCTCCCCGCACACATACAAAGAGGGATGAGGCAAGCTGCAACAGCCTCACAAATGAGGCTACATTTTGCTAATGAGCCTTATGCTGTGCAAGTCTGCTATACAGTATATTTCATGATTCATAGTTGGGGGAGGTGGTTCAGTTAGAAAATGTGCACATTAATTTATACAATGCCATATATTGTCTTTAGAAAAGAGGCAAATCAAAAAAGGGCAGGCAAGGAGCTTACATTTTGAGTCGCAAATTTCTGTCCGTTCCTAAATACCTTCATGTGAACAATAATATTTCACGCGGAGACTTCCCATTTGTTTTTCCTTGAATATGTAGTATCTTCCAGGGGAAACATGATGACTGAATTCAGCTTGCACATTCTAGGCTTACAGCAGAAAGCCCCAGTGGACTAGCAAAACTACACCAGCAAAACAGAATGCTTATTGAAAGCAAATTCTTCCAAAGTCAATGAAAAAAGCAGCAGTGTCTCCAAAGAGAATGGGATAAACTGAGTTTTCTCTGAAGAATTTTAACCTGAAATATACTGCACAGGAGTCTCTCTGCATAACAAACTCTTTCCAGGCACCAGCTAAGGTTCTCTCCACTTAATTCCTGCACTCATTGGCACTGTCCCGCCATTTTGCATTCGAGTGGGGGGAGGGGGAAGATTAGTCATTCTACCACAGCCAAAACCAAAAAACTAAGGGCCAACTCCAACTTCAAAAAATATTACTCAGATTCCCAATTACATAACCTTCTTTGAGCATGAAAAACACCCATGTGCAAAACGTATCCATCACAAGCTCTTTGATTGAGAAGCTCCATGACTCCTTAATGGGAGGAGCATCACAGGCCGGCCCTTTGACTGGGCCCCACTTTTGAGTATTTTACAGATATATGTGCTGAATTTGACATGTAACTTCACTCTCAAGGAGTACTACGTATATGTTGTAGTTTGGTATCCACACTCAAATTCAAACTAAGAACATAAGAAGAGCAAAGCTGGATCAGGCCAAAAGTCCCATCTAGTCCAGCTTCCTATATCTCACAGTGGCCCACCAGACGCCTCAGGGATCACACAGATAACAAGATACCACTATTCTGTTGTCACTCCCTTGCATCTGGCACTCAGAGATGGCCTACTTTTAAAACTAGGAGGTTGCATATATCCATCATGGCTTGTAACCTGTGATGGACCTTTTCCCTCCATAAATCTGTTCAATCCACTTTTAAAGGCATCCAGGCCAGGTGCCATCACCCCCTCCTATGGCAAGGAGTTCCACAGATTAGCTACACACTGAGTAAAGAAATATTTTCTTTTGTCTGTTCTAACTCTTGTTGTTGTTCAGTCGTTACCACATCCCGCCAGGCCTTCCTGTCCTCCACTATCTTCCTGAGTTCGCTCATTTTCATGTTCGTTGCATCGGTGATGCTGTCTAACCATCTCATCCTTGGCCTTCCCCTTCTCCTTTTGCCTTCAGTCTTTCCCAGCATCAGAGTCTTCTCCAGAGAGTCCTCTCTTCGCATTAGGTGGCCAAAATATTTGAGCTTCAGCCTCAGTACCTGTCCTTCTAGGGAACAGTCAGGGTTGATTTCATTTAGGATTATAACTCTCCCTCCACTCAATTTTAGTGGATGTCCCCTGGTTCTGGTGTTGTACGAGAGGGAAAATAACTTCTCTCTCTCCACTCTCTCCATCCCATGCATAATTTTATATGTCTCAATCATGTTCCCCCTCAGGCGTCTTTTTTTCTAGATCGAAGAGCCCCAAATGCTGTAGCCTTTCCTCATAAGGGAGGTGCCCCAGCTCACTAGTTATTTTAGTCGCTCTCTTCTGCACCTTTTCCAGTTCTACTATATCCTTTTTGAGATGTGGTGACCAGAACCATACGCAATATTCCAGATGTGGCCTTATCATCGATTTGTACAATGGCATAATAATATTGGCTGTTTTATTCTCAATCCCTTTCTTAATGATCCTGAGCACGGAACTGGCCTTCATCACAGCCGCCACACACTGGGTCCATGGAGCTGTCCACCAGCTCCCCAAGTTCTCTCTCCTGGTCCATCACAGACGGCTCAGAACCCATTAGCGTATATATGAAGTTTTTATTTCTTGCCCCAACGTGCATCACTTAACAGTTACAATCAGCCCACGGAAGGCAAATGAAAGAATGTCAACTTGCTTCTTCACAGCTTGGACTGTTGGCTTTTAAAATTTTACCTACCAAGTTTATTTTAAGCCTCTGACTCATCAGCATATCTGATAATGTTCTCCACAGATTCTGCACCAAAGACTCCAAATGCCTTTGCGCAATTATAACAAAGTTTAAATTCACTTGAATTGCATAATTAATTTTGATTAAAATCTGTATATTTTGACATTTTAAAAGATTGAAAAAAATATATATAAGAGGAAAGATGTAGGCCATTGGTTTCTAGGGGCATGGTGTCTCCAATGAGAACTGCCTTCTGGTTCCACTATTAGAACCTGACTCAAGGAGCTAACACAGGAATCTTATGGCAGTGGGGGCTGGATATGCCCCTGGATAAGGAAAAGGGAGATTCGACACTTAACCCGTCTTGCTTTCTGCGCATTATCCAGCTGCAGTGGCTTGGAGTTGGTTTGTGAACATGTGCTGTTGCTCAAATTCAGGTTGGTCCACAATAGAAACAACCTCCACCCATGGCTTGATGATCAATGAGGGTGTTGACCTGGTTTGCATCACAAAGACTTGGGAGGAGTCACACTTTCTCAGCTTTGCTCAGCTGGATTCTGAGTGCACCATCATCGCGTGCTCAAGGGCTGAGCAGGTGGACTGGAAAGAGCTGCAGCAGTCCATAGGGATGTCATCACATTATTTATATCGGCCTTCCTGTACAGTAGACCAGTGTTATTCTTTCTCAGAGAAGGAGATAAGGTTGACCATTAAGTCCTCTTAGCAAATTCATGACCGAAGCAAAATCAGAACCTAGCTCTTCCTGGCTCAAAGTTTTCACTCTTGGCCACGACATGATATCAGCTCTGACTCCCAAGGCCTCAGAATTCCATCAAGTCCCCCTTTGATCATCAACCCTTCAGATACCGGTATCTTGTTGTCTTGTGTGCTGCTCCCAGAGGCATCTGGTGGGGCCACTGTGAAATACAGGAACCTGGACTAGATGGGCCTTTGGCCTGATCCAGCAGGGCTCTTCTGATGTTCTTATGACAACATTGCTTACACATTTCCCTTTGTTCCCTTTGCTCCCCCCCCCTTAAATAAAAGTCATAACTGGAAAAATTAGATGCATTCACTTGCTTAAGCAGTAAATGTACAATCTTATTACACCTGTGCAGGTTTCAAACCACAGCTTCTCTTCTACCAAGAGGAATACGACACTAAAAGCAGTATCACAAAAGCTTGGCACCATTGATCAATGGTATTGCAGCTAGTTCCCAAAGAAAAAAAGTCTCTATACAACCTGATCAGCCACCAGGGGGAGCCCCCTGTACCATGAATACAAGATGATTTGGGATGGGAGGGGGGAGCAGTATATCTGAAGAGTCTAGGAGCCCAAGCTTTGCTGTGCATTACTTCATTAAGACAGTACAGTCAATTCTCGCTATACGCGAATTCGCTACTTGACAATTCACATATCTGCAAGTGGCAGTCTGGAGACCTATTTCGTCATTCCCACAACCTCGCTCCCTGTATCCGCGAGTGTTGAGCTCTTGCTGCTCATCGTCTCTCATCTGTCTTCGTCGCTAATAGTCACTTGTTTCCTCTTCCTTTGCTCTTCGTTGCTCGTTGCTGATAGTCATTCCTTGTGGCTCATTCTCGCTTGTTTTCATGGTTCTTCGTCCGCCTCTATTGCTATTGGGCTTGTTTGTTTACATTGCTTGTGATCGTTGCTGGAGAAGCTTCCTTGGTGGTTCCTCTTGCTGCAAAGGTGGGCTTTATTGCTGCTGCTGCTAGAATGGTTGGTTTGGGAGGCTTAATGCTTTTGCAGGCAATGCCGTACCCAGCCGATTTTTTAGGGTGGGGCCCGGTCCTCGGCGCCCCCTAAAACTAATTAGCATAAATTATGCTAATTTTCTCGGCAGATTTTTCCCGCTTTTTTTGCCGATTTTCGGCGACTTTAACCCTACAAAAGGGGTATTTTTAAAGTATGTATGCTTTGCGGCACTTAACTTAGGTATAGGAGCCTCCAGCGAAGCGATCGGCTCTCTCCAGCGACGACGACGACAACGTTCTCTTCCAGGGGCGCAGATCGGCGATCTGAGATCGCTCCTCTGCTGCCCCTGACGCGAACTGCTCATCGTAAGCTCATCGTTTGAGTTCGCGCATGCGTGAATGGCTGTTTGCTATGCGCATGCGCGAACTCAAACGATGAGCTTACGATGAGCAGTTCGCGTCAGGGGCAGCAGAGGAGCGATCTCAGATCGCCGATCTGCGCCCCTGGAAGAGAACGTCGTCGTCGTCGTCGCTGGAGAGAGCCGATCGCTTCGCTGGAGGCTCCTATACCTAAGTTAAGTGCCGCAAAGCATACATACTTTAAAAATACCCCTTTTGTAGGGTTAAAATCGCCGAAAATCGGCAAAAAAAGCGGGAAAATTTTGAAATTTTCTCGCTCTCCTCCGGAGCCTCCCACCCCCCCGCACCACCTCCTGCCCTTGCGCCCTGGGGCCCACCGCCCCAGGGCACCACATCAGCCCACGCCCCTGTTTGCAGGAACTTGGTGCTTCACGTGCAAGCCAGCCTCTGTTTTGGAGAGGCGCTCTACTCTAGTGTACAGTAATCTGGGCTTCTGCAGGTGCGAGTGCGTGGCTCTGGATCTCTCCTCTGCCCCAAGTCACCCTAGGCTTTTAATTGAAGAAGTTTAAATTACCCTGTACTGTATTACAGCATTTTTTAAAAAATCTAGGTTTATGCTGAATTTTTTTTAAAAAGCTTGTCTGTGTTGTTCTGCACTTTAAAAATGTACAGTACAGGTGTCACCTGCTGAATGACGTTCTGCTTAACGACCCCCGCATATATGATGAGGGTCATTAGCAAAATGTTAGGGGTCTCTTTCCCTACCTTTACGAAGTTCGAGGCCTCTCCCTGGTTGTGGGGCCTCTCTGGAGGCCTGTTCTTGGCCTCTGCAGGCCTCGGAATGGCCCACAGAGGTCTCCGTAATGCACTTTCGGTTTTCGGAGCAAACAGGAAGTTTCTGTGGAACTTATGGAAGCTCCTTATGGAAGCTTCTGTGGGCTATTCTGAGGCCCTAGAGGCCTGCAGAGGTCAGGAACAGGCCTCCGGAGAGGTCTACGACCATGGAGAGGCCTCAAACTTTAAAGGTAGGGACAGGCCTGCTTAACAACGGGGCTACAGGAACGTGGGGGACACCTGTAAAGTAGAAATCTACAGTTTACTTGTCTGTGTTGTGCTGCATGAGAACAGTAGCTTGGGAGACGCTTCTAAAAACAGAAGCAAGTTTCACTAAAGTCTTTCTCTGCCCTCACTGTTCTCGCCATTACCCAGTCCCATAGACTTCAAGGAAAGATTCAGGTTCATTAACCTCTCAATGATATTGGTGAATATCACATAGTAATACAGTGATAAAATCTAAAAACAGAATATTGCTAGTTGTCAAGGGAAAAAGCTCTCACAGATGTCAACCAACGCTTTAGCCACCATACGACCTGAACTCTTCTGGTGCATAAATTGCCTACCAATTACATTTAAAAGATATTTGCGTATTAGCAAAACCTCAATGTAGTGCCTTTTCAGGGATATCGAAAGAAGCGTGAAACAAATCATCGCGTAAAGATTGGGTAGGTTTTATTTAGCAACTGCATCAACAAAAGAAGAAAAACAAGAGTGCATAACAGGATGATAGAAACTCAAGTAAAATGTAACAAGTCACTATCAGTCCAAGGGCAATCACCATACAAAGTAATTCGAGCTCAGTGACCATGCAGTCTTCGGGGCAATTTAGCTCTACATTTTTGCAGAAATTTAGCTCTACATTTTGCTGCTGCTAATGGCCCAAAGAGGAGACTGCAGCCCTAGGCAATTTTGGGTTCATTGTCAACACAGTTAAGATTAACTGTATAACGTACATACCTCGCTCCAAAGATGTCCTTTTTGGCAAGATCGATTCCCGCAACAACTTTAACTCTAAGGATACGAGACTCCTCCTGTTAAAATAATAATAATGACATATGAACAGAAAGCAAGTATAATCTTAAAGTAGGTCTGTAAAATTGTGAAGACAAATGCAAGTGGCATTTAAAACACTCCTTTCAGTCTTGTGAACTGAAGATACTTCAGAAAAATAAACACTCTTAAAAATGGTCAGGCAAAACAGGGAGTCCCACTGGTTCCACTAAAACCGTCAGGAATTCCCATTGAAAAAGAGGTCTGTAGAAAGTTCCAGTGGGGATGCTAATAATACCATAGGCCAGGGGTTCTCAACCTGTGGTACAAGTACCCCTAGGGGTACGCGGACCAACGGCAGGGGGTATGCCAGAGCCTGCCCCTTATCAGCATCAATCAGTAGTTAATTACTTGTTAATTAGAACTTAAATGCAATCTGTCTGTCTGTCTGTCAGTCACACACACACACACACACACACACACACACACACACACACACACAGAGATAGAAGTAAGATATTTTTTCACATTTAAAATTGTTTTAGTACTTTTTATTTAACGATTAATTAGCTAATTAGTTAATTGATTAATCCAATTAATTAGCCATTAATTAGCAGGGGTACTTCAGAAAATTTGACCATGATAGGGGGTACCCGGGCCTCCAACGGTTGAGAACCCCTGCCATAGGCCAAAACTCTCCTGGCCTTGGAATCAGGCAATGCCAAGCAGTCAATTCCATGCCAAAGTCTACTATAACGTTCCAAGAACCCAGGAGCTATAGAAGGTGCATCTATGAATGTGAAAACATATTGCAGTCAAATATGAAAAATGCAAGATGATGCAACATTGTACTGTACAGCTCTTACATAGTGGCTACCCCTATGAAATCCACAGGGCTACTGCTGCTGCTTATTGCCAAACCATACTGTTTATGTGAAGGTGTCATTCTGATGAAGCTGTGCCACCATGTGTGCGGGATTCCCAAGATAGTGGTTGTACTTTTTCCAAGGCCATCACCACAGGAACTGGTGCTTCACACGCGAACTGTCCCATAGATTCAGGGCAGAGACATGGACAGACAGGCACCACCTCTTTAACAAGCCCAAATAAAAACCAGGCAAGGTAACAGTAACAAATCTGCTCCTCTCAGGGACCGTTGATTAGCATTTTGTCTGCAGGCTAAATTCAGGGTGCAGATGTTTCTCACTGAAGTGGCAAAACTATGTGGACTGTACCACTCCAGATGGTAGGTACCACTCCATGTTGGAATGCTCTCCCCCCCCCAAAAAAAAATCCCCCACACAGAAAACAGCCGTGTCAGGTAGGCGGCCACGCTAGAACCCTTCTCACTGGCATTTATTTTTCTGACAGGATCTTTTTCGTATGGAGAAGAATTCAAGAAAGCAGTAGAACACAGACACAAGTTTATCACTTGAGCGCAAACTAGCCCCAGTAGGTACCACCCATGTACATTGACCTCTTTGGAGAAGACCCTGGGGTCAGGATGCCTTCTACACTGGGAGCAAGACTGAAATCCTCTAGGAGCACAGACCCTAGAATGCTTTGTTTTGGGATGTCTGTGGGGCTTGTTCTCTCTTTCAGGAAGCAGGTGAAAATTCTCTGTATGTATCTGGTGCTGCTTTTATTGGTTGTTTTTATTTGTATTTTGAAACGGGTTTTCCGACTCCGCTACTTTTATCATTTGTAAGTCACTGAAGAGGCCTTTGGGGCAGACAGTCACAGGAAAACCTGGGGGGGGGGGGAATCTTAGGGCATCTTTTGACATAACGAATGCATCAAGGATGACCCTAAACCAGGGGTGGCCAACCTTTCAACAAGAATGCTCCTGGCCCTTTAAGGGTTTAAGGGCATTTTAGCAGGTGCAGCTGCTTTAGCAGCACCATCAGCAACTACAGCTGCCAAGATTCTGTCTTCTACACAACTCTTACGCCCGAGGCACACCGCCCACGTTCCGCATAAGTCGCGCACGTCACTCAGGGTGCATCGTGCAACGCGAAAAATGTACAGAAATCTGGGCATTGTCCAGGGGATGCGTTCACGCGTCTGTGGCTTCCGGCGGCTCCCGGCGGCCAGAACAAAGGCATGAAATACCACAGAAATGCACGCGCAGCCTGGACGCACCTTCCACGACGCACGTGAAACGTGGGCGGTGTGCCTCGGGCTTAAAGAACATAGAGGCCGTAATGGTGGAAGGTTGGCCACCCCTGCTCTAAACATTGGTCCCATGTTCTTGGAAACAGCACTGTTTAAAATGGCCTTCATAAACGTTTACAGTATCTAGGCAGAAGGTGCCTGCCCTCTAGAATTGCAAGGATTTTTCAAAAAACAATCAGAAAGTTATTGAGTCAATAAGATCTCTCTCGATAACACCCATTGTATGCCAAGGGCAAAGTGAACTTTTGCACTGCATAGTAACTTTTATTTGCTCTGTGGCATCTTGTGGTCTTTATTATGTATCAACAAGTTCAGAAACAAGAGGATAATAAGCAGGACTGTTAAAAAAAAAGGGTTAAAACACTACCTTGAGCAAAAAAAAAAAAAAGTTCTATCATTTTAGTACTAACCAGTGCAATTGCTTTAACAAAATGACTGTTAATACAGATGTGCAACTTGCATTTCCTGGAGAGAACAACAAATAACATTTGTTGCTCCCCATTCTTGACGTCTCTTCTCCATCAAGTTGCCAGAGTACTTAAAAAAAAATCCACAAAAGTAAAATGGTCCCTCCCCTCCAAAAAGGAACACTGTTGCTGAAAATCTTTTGTCCCTTCCAGCAGGAGAACACCAGCACTCCTATGGAACACAAAGATGACAATATAAAAGAAATCCTTTCAAATCTAGCTGCTTCTGTGTTTGATTTTTTTTTAATGGCTTGCATGCAAGATGGCACCAGTGCAACATAAAAACAACCAACAGCATACAGAAGTTTAGAACTGCTTCTACAAAAAGAGAAGGGGGGACCCTTTTAGAAAAAAATTGCTTCCTTTAGGAAATTACCTGTGCCACACACACACACACACACACACACACACACACACACACACACACACACACACACACACACACACACACACACACACACACACGTAATGTCGTCAGCCAAACACACACCTACCGGTATTTCTTCTCCTCTTAAATGCATGTATTCTGGAAATACAACTCAAGACAAACCCCAGATTCTGAGTTCTACCCCAGTAAACACTTCAGATAATACTAAATCCCAAACTCTAGGAAGATATTTGGCAGAAGAGGATTTAATATGCATCCCTACTGGCGAAGCATCATATATACTAGTCACAGCAGTAGGTGTGCACTTTGAGAGTTGCTCTAGTGGTTTTCAAGTTCTGTTTGGGGGAGCCTGTGAGGTTCCCTGATAAGAAGATCTATAACGAGAGATAACAAAGCAGCAGCAGGTTAGGCAATTTGAGAGGGGAAAGCTCTGACAGCTGTTTTGTCAGGTGGAGAAGGGAATTTCCACCCTTACCTTTAGGTGCCAGGAGCTGGTGGAGGGAACCAGGAGCATCACAGCCCCATTGACCCAAGAGTCACCCTGATGAGGCTACCGATGTCAATAGAGGCAACTGTCTGGTCAGCATCTCTGCCACAATATTCCCCACCTCCTCCGCTATCCAAAAGATGAGGGTGGGTATTCCCCTCTCTCCTCATCCCATTTAATTGCCTTTTTGCCTAGGGATCTCCTCACCAGCAGCCTCTGAGCTCCCTAAAAGAAAGCTTACCTGCAACTACCAGTCTTCCCTTGCAATGCACAGCCCATAGGGCACACTCCTTGTACCTGGGGAGGTGACAATGAGCCCCAGCAGCTCTGACTATACCTTCCATGAACCCCAAATGAGTCAATGTGAAAAAGGGCTCTCCCCAAAAGGCAGAGAGTTTGGAAAAAATCCACCTGACTTGAACATAGGAGTTCAACAAAATGCATGTCCCAGGAATACTTCAAATGTTGTGCTTAGTTGCACAAGAGGTGATCAGAGGACATCCTGAGAAGGACAGCCAACGATGTTTGTGTCTAGCAAGACAAAGCTGACACGTAGTCAGCCCTTATCTTAATTGGATTTCTTGTACATGACAAGTCCCTACCTAAGAGGAGAACTGACATTTACTGCTACATAAAAGTAAAACACAACCACCCACCCACCCGTCACCATCCAAGGAGGAGAGTATCTTAAGCACTGACTCCATTGCTCTTCATCATCTACACACACAAATACCACAGCAGCAACACTTCTACGGTACGAAAGATGCTCTCCCTAAAAGCTCCCAGTCTATGGAAGACGGAAACTGCAGGTCTTGATAGCAGCATGCTCACTCCTGCAGAAGCCATTTTTAAGACTGAAAATGTGTACACGTATATAGACAGAAAGAGGACATACTCGGGCTGGAGGGGGGGGGGAGAAATCATTAGCAAAGTCTCTATAATGACTACCTTAGATGTGAACTTACACCATCACAATGCACAAGGGGAGGAGACTGAAAGCTTCATCTCATTATGTCCAAATACAGGGGACTGTGGTTAGAGATTTGATATCCTGATTTGTGACCCAACTATGGTTTGAACAATTTGGACACAAAACAGGAAACTGAGGTTTGTTCGTCCAACGAGAGGAAGCTTTCAATCTCCACTCCTTGTATGTGAAGGAGAGGGGGCATGCAAGCCTGAGGCTCAAACTAGCACGTTCTCATCACAACCATCATTTGTTACAACGTCTAAACACTGTCACCAAGTTCATGACTGAACACAGATTTGAATCAATGACTTCTCATTATATAGCATTTCATTGACTCTTATAAGGAAACAGCATTAGAGACCATAAGGCTTTGGACTAGAAGACAAAGTTCAGATCCATAATAATAATTACTACTGTTATTTCATAGCACCATCCATGTACCTTGCACTTTACATAAGCAAAGGAAGTCTCAACCATCCAGATATTAGGCTTATGATGCAGTAATGTTTTACTTGTTATTGTGTTTTAATGGGAGCCCCGTTATCAGGGCAAAACACAGGATATACATCTGTTAAATGAATGAAAAGAAAGGTTCCTACAGGGATTCTCCAGTCTTCTAATCAATTGTGAAACCCAAATGTTTTCGGTCGCATCAGTGCCAGTTCTGCAGATTTAAAATAAAAAGCAGTAACTCGCAAGACTACAGTCTTCTTTCCAATGATCAAATGCTTTCAGTCACCAAAGTATTTTAGGCCAACCCTGTGAAGCAGAAAATCGATATTGACCTTCAAAAACAAGTAATAAATGGATGTTTCGGTTCTTGGATGGCAGCCAAGATGTGCAACTTCAGGCACATCTGAACTCTATGCCACCAATATTGTTGCAGTGGTTAACTGGTGAAAGTGCATTTATTCATGTATTTTATATATCCGGCACTGGCTAAGCAGCAAATTTGGTTAACTGGCATTTTTGCCAGCTGCTTCAGGTGGGCAGAGATGCCAGTCAGACAAATGTGTGCTTAATGCAGCGTAGGTTAAGCAAGCCGCCCCCCCCCAATACCCTCCTTACCTGACAGGGCTCCCTCTGTGGTGCATTCTGCCCTCCTCCCCCCCCCCTCCCGAGAGCCCTCTAGGAATTGAGACGCTCCACTTCCTTCCACAGCAGGGCTTCTTGTGGAAGGAAACGGAATGTCTCTTTTCCTAGAGGGCCCCATGAAGAAGGAAGGATAGCGGAGTGACACCACTGAGGGCGCCCCTTTGGGAAAGACACGTACGTCTTGTGTGAAAGCTTTGTGATCTGGCACATTTGGGTAACTGGCAACCTCCAATCTCCGTGGTGCATGCCAGGTAACACGTTTATATTTTACCTACTACTTGCCTAAATCAACCAATATAAACAGTTGGATCCAAGGGAGACGATTGCCACCAGTTACTTTAATTACGCTTTCAAGACATTTACCTACTGCCATTGCCCTACCATATCCATGAAATTGCCCCTTGGATCCACTCATATCCAACAATTAACAGACAGATCTACAACTGGTTCCCATGCAGTCGAGGACAGGGCGAGGCAGAGCAGGTTGCTTTCAGACTCCTAGCTGTGTGACCAAGTGAACAAGCCTAACCCAGAATTTTTAATAGGATGACTCACTCTGGCCTATTGGTTCAAGAAGACTTTCTTAACTAGTGTAGCTGCGCTCCCCTGAAGTTCCTCCCTTTAGTCAGTGCTGGGAGGTAGCAGTTTGGCTCAGTCCCAGCCTCACATACCTCAGGTCACCAATTCAACATCGCCTGTGAGCTCAAATCTCGCCAACAGCATTCAGTCATTATTGTATCATGTCTTCCTTTAACTTCACCCTAATTACTTCCCTGGACACCAAATTCAGTACAGAGTCTTCAGCCATGACAATAGGAGCTTCACTAAAACTGAACAACTACGTACAGTACTTGCAACCAGGGAGTTGAAAGCACTAAACATTTGGATTCCATCCAGGTTCGTTGGTATTTTTTGAACTCTTCGTTTCAGAAGATAACTTTAAGGAGTGGTTCAGACACACCGAACCAGTTTAGATACATTTCATGCAGAATATCAAACTCTTAACACTCGCCATAAGCACTCTATAAAATGAATAGCTACGGTACTTAATTGGAGAGGAAAAATTAAATATTATTGAACATTTTGCTAAAAGCATTGCTCTACCCTTTATGTGCTGTATTCATTTACTATATTATAATCTGTCCTCCAAATATTTAAAAGCTGGGGTGGTTTGTTCTTTCGATTCAAGACGTACTAGAGAACAAGGTTTCACTGTAGCCCGTGAAGTAGATGAAGCACAACTGTTCACACAAAACAACACACCTCAGAGTTATGAGTTCTGGAGATGAAGGCGAAGGGACTGAACCCTGAAGAATGGCAACATGAGCAACTAACAACCGTTTCAGCAGGAACAGATACCAGAAGATCAGGGCTGAACCAGATTTTAAGAGAGAATCACCGAGTGTGTGTGGCAAAGTATCCCAACCACCGAAACAGATGTCAAGATGGATCCCAGTTTCCTGCCTCCAGTGCCCACCTAAAGCTTGCTAGCAGAAACGTGGCCAGTGTCAAACATGCTGTCACATGGTGGGGGTGGCATGCAGCTCGTGTCTCGTATTAAATAGCTCACCACGTGGGTTGCCCTTATTGCACTGGGAATCTCCATGTCGGTGCCACACCTTTCCAATAAGAGAGCGTGGGCTGAAGCTAGTGTCAACACTTTCCATGTGACAGCAACTCAGCACATGGATTGTCCCACAGGTAGCAAGGGAGAGGGAGGAATCTCTTAACTGGGGCTCCCCATGGGCAGGCTCCTGCACCACCAGTGCTCTGGTTCCAATTCAAGCCTAGCAGATGGACCTCTGTGCTCTGAGGGAGGTCCCTAGGCTGCTGCAGTACCAGCCTGCCTGAGCATTGTCAGCTGACACCAAGGGCCAATCCCTACGAAGCTTTCGCACTTGCTCCCCAGTCTGAGTAACTTATCTGTGGTGTGAGAACAGTGCCTAAGTGTTTGGTCCTTTTTCCTGTCAATGCCTTGGATGCTGACCTCAGTAGGACTATGGAGTACTCATTTGCTTATGCCTGTGAGCCCCGATTCACTCCCATACCAATTAGGTGGGAGAAGGGAAAAGTGGTCAAACCACCAAGACACCTTGGTGCACAGTGATGACATCATCACCGAGCGCCAGCTAGCCAGATGGGATAGGGGGTGGAGAGCCAGCAAAGAGAGCCAGCAACTGGGAGGATCAGGGGCCAATTCCTGGTGCCAGCGCATAAAGAGGGCTGGACCAGGACTGAAGAGAAAAAAGGTGGAAAGAGGAGGGGAAAACATAAGAACATACGAAAAGCCTTGCTGGATCAGGCCAAAGGCCCATCTAGTCCAGCTTTCTGTATCTCACAGTGGCCCCACCAGAGGCCTCTGAGAGCACACTGTGCCTCTGTGTCTGTGCGATTCCAACTGGCAGGCATCAACATAATGTAATGGGGAGCTGCAGTCAATAGTCTCCAATGGTCAAGGGAGCCGCAGGTCAAAAAAGTTTGGGAAACGCTGCATGAGGGTATTAATTTCTGTCTCTCTATCTTCTTTGTCTCTCAGCATGTCACTAAACTGCCCCCCCCCCAGTTGTAGACCGACATGATCACAACGGCCCACGTAGACAGACAGTCAGCTCTCCAGTCAGGAATATGATGGGTTAGGAGTCTAATATCAGAGTAGCCATTTGGAGCCCCCTTCACGGTGCAAGAGCAGTTTTCAGTTGCAACTGCATCCCTTATTAATACAGTATATAAAGTCTCAGGCACAGCCTCGGGTGCATTGCAAGATTCATTGATTAATTTGGCAAAGGAGGCCAGGGCTTCTGTCCCTTTAAACAGTCGTATAGATGGGGATTCCGGGAAGTGCCACTTGAAATGCAGGAGCAAAACAGCTGCACTTGATGAAATCTCCCCCTTCAGTACAAACTGTGCTCACGGCACAGGACCGCTGCTCTCCACTGTATTTGCCACACTACTGGAAGACTGGTGCCCACAGGAGAACTGCTTGGGTTTCATTGCCTGGGCACTGGTGCCTTCAAGGAGCGTTAGCCCAGCTGCCAGAAGTCTCCGTGAAACTCTCGCCACAGCTCTCTTGTTTGCAGCAGACACTTTTCAGAAGGCTACTTATCTTTTTCCACACCCTATTGAGCGAAAAGGATCTCTGTGCGCAGCTGAATAAGACTTGCCTGTGCACACCTGTCGCTCCTTTGGACCCTCCTCTTCAAGTGATGGCACGCTCCGACTCACCTGGGCACGACTCCCTCAGGCACAAGTCAAGTATTCACATCCTGCTGAAGCCCTGCTCCTTCAACCAGTAAGCCTTTCAAACAGTGACTGTATCCAGGATTCATAGGATTCATGACTTATGCAAAAAGGAGAGAGTTTCAGCCAGATGCATTTTTGTCACACAGGGGTGGAAAAAACCAGCCACCCAGGACCTGCACAGTTTCCCCTTCTATACAACTATTTAAAAGCCTAGAAATCTCATCATTTTTTCCCTGTCTGCTTGCTTTCCAGAACCCCAAAATATAATACTGACTCTCATCGTGGTAAGGAAGAAGAGTAATGGGAGAAATATACCGTATTTTTCGGACTATAAGACGCACTTTTTCCCCCAAAACATGGGGGGAAGCGTGCGTCTTATAGTCCGAAGCCTAGGGTTGGGGGTGCTTCGGGGAGGCCTGCAAGAGGCTCGCGCAGGCCTGCGCGAGCCTCTGCAGGCCCCCCCGATGTTCAGGTCGGCCGAAAATCGCTATTTTCGGCTGACCTGAACATCGTAGAGGCCTGCAGAGGCTCGTGCAGGCCTCCACGAAGCCCCCACAGGCCTCCCTGAAGCGTCCCCAAGCCCAGGTAAGTAATTATTATTATTTTTTTGTATTTTATGCTCCATAGGATGCATGCGTCCTATGGAGCGTAAAATACGGTATATGGATTTTTGAGGTGTCAACAAAGAAGAGCATAGGGTGGGAGCACAGCTGTACTACATGCTGGTATTACAGAACCAGCTGCACAGACAGAGAAGGGCTGGGATTCTTCCAGGACCACCTCTTAGCTACACGTCAACTGCTTTAGAATCATCACTATTTTTTTTAAAAGTGTGCGTGCGCACACACGCGCACACACAAAAAAATGCTTTCAACAACTGCGTTCAAAATAAAACCTTGCTATATTCCCACCCACAACCTCTCTCGGTAACAATAACCTAGACGAGAAAATTGATCTTTTGGCGATTTAAAATCACATACATTCTGCCAGAATCCCCCAAGCCATGATTCTCTTCCTCTGCTGAAGGCAGCCAACTTCCGTTGCCAATCACACTCCTTAGGGGTTTTTGTTTGTTTGTTTTTTGTACCTGCATCAGTTTTCTTTCACCCATACGTTTCTACCTACAACTCCCACTACACAAACTTAAATATATACAGTCCTGTATTGTACATACAAAAAAGGCTATGCAATTAAAAAAAGGCTTACAAACAACAACTCAAAATATGGCCACCTATTATTCTGTTCTAAATCCAATAAATTAAAAAAAGACTATGCAGTGCGCACGCACACACACACACACACACACACACACACACACACACGTTGTTGTTAATTCTGCATTACTAACTATACAAAGTGTTAATACTAACCATGGATTTTCAGACAAACCACAGCACTCAAATTCATATTAAACTGAACCTGGTCTTCTGGGGACCAACGTCTTTAACAAAATAAAACAAAGCTTTCTCTAAGTCAGTTTATACTTTACATATTAAGAGTACACCAAAAACATCTTAAGTGTACACCAAAAACATCTTAAGTGTACACCTAAAAGTGCAAAGCAATAATGCAACATGTACATGGGCTTGCAAACATGTATGCCGTACAGGTTCCTCATCAGAAAGTCCGCTAATGCGCGTGTCTTGTGTGCCCGTTGTGGCAGTCCCTGGCTTACTGCTACGTAGTGTGCGAAATGGCCCTTCATCTAAAGGAGCGCACACAGCGAGACTGTATAACATCTCATTTCTGACATACAGCAAAACCACAATCCATGTCCAACATAAGACTTAAAAAAAGGAAGAGAAACCACACAGGTTATATAAGCTCTTGAAACCATTTGAGCAAATGCCCCAGTTTTACAACTTATATAAAATTCATCAGACGATTGACAGCTGATTTTACAGGAGCTTTACACAAAGCAATTTTAAGTCAGGAACATTTCACCAAAGTGAATACATTTCCCTGTGAACAATGAGCCACTCGGGGAGGGGGGGGGGGAAGAGAGGTTCCTTTGGAAAGGTCACAAAACATAAAGGGGGTGTTGGAAGGCTTTGCTGAAGCAAGCCAAAATTATGCCAGTGGAAAGATATTAATGATTTCAAAACTATAGGCTGAAGTACTAATCCCTGAATTGGCAGGGAACTGAATGACACCCAGTTAGAAAGTGGGAAAGTGCCCCCCCCCACTGTGGGTGGATTGGGTGTTCAGACAGATTTCAATCCACTGCCTCGATCCACTCAGCTTAAGGGCAAGGATCTCAACACGAGCAAAAGTTTCAAGTCGGCTCTGCTTTTCGGTTTACCCTGAACAATTCTAAATCTTAGCACCTGGATCAATATTCCAGGCAAGTCTTCCTCGCATTGCCCCTGCACCCCTGAACCCTGGTCTCTTACCCTTCTCACACGTAACGTCACATCCACAACCCAGCTGCACCGACTGGTCTCCGAGTGTCAACTGGTGCCACTGCTAAATCAGTATGAGCACTGGAGTTAAGCAAGAGAAACCACTCCTTCTAGAGAACTGGGTGTGCCACCTCTTCAGAAGCAGCAGCAGCAGCACTGCTCCAAAACCCTGCAACTTGTCCGGGCATGGCACAAGGCCAGGGGCAGAACACAGAGCTACTATGCTACGGACGGACAATTTGCCTGCTACTGAACGATGGCGTGCAAAATAGGCAACGTGACACACTTTTATCAATGCTGGAAGTATACAGCATAAAACCTGAATCGGTAGGGAAACGTACAACTTCTCTCAGCAACTGTCTCTAGTTCCCCTAGGCCGTTTGTGTTTGAAGTAAGTCTGTTTAGCCCCCGAGGAGATCACACAGGCCCAACCACTCACACAGGATTTTGCTGCAAAGCAGACAGCGTTCTTCCAGTTCTCTCACATGGCCTCTCTCAATTGAAGGCCTTCTGGGCTTGCCTCTTTAAAACAGCAGTATACAAAAGTCAACTTTTTTCCTGGCTCTGCTCCTTTGCCTTGAACAGCTGCCTGACACACAAAACAAGGAGAATTTTTTCCATTCACTTTATCTTCATATAGGGAAAATTTTCACCTGCTTCATTTCTCTGTATCTGGCTCCTGTCCAAGGCACAAAAGCAGAGCCAAAAAAACAAAGGCAACTCCCAACACCAGATACACATTGCTCATTTTATACTCTAGTCCAGCAGCAGACATGCTCACATTCCACAGCGCAGCAGCTCTGGGTTCAACGCAAACAAATTGGGCAACCCAACCCTGCGAAGGATGAGGAGAGTCCTAACCCTAACCTCAACTGAGGGGTCCAAAGCATGTTTTTCTGTCCATCTGCTGTCTGCCTTATTAGCAACTTGTGTGTTCTGATCAGTGATAGAGACAGAGGAGACAAATAGCTGTTGGCTCCTATATCTTCACTTCCTTTCTCCCAGCATGCTTTGATGCAATTGGAGATTTTTGGGTACTTGGCACCAGGGATGTATCTAAGTAACTAGGTCACGAGTGCGAGTACGAGTCATTTTTGCACAACTGCGAGTCAGAGTGCGAGTCAGTGCCAATTTTGGGGGGCAAGTACGAGTCAAGTGCGAGTCATCTTTGCACGAGTGCGAGTCGAGTACGAGTAAGGCCAAAAACCACGAGTCACAAGTCACAAGTCGAGTCACTTTGGGGAAAATGGCTTTTTTCCGTGAAAATGGGGTGGGTGGGTGGGTGTCTGTGTGGGGTGTGTGGGGGGACCTCTGAGGCTTTTAAAGCACCCACCTGGCTTCCCCTATGACTTGGAAAATGACTTCGAAATGGCAAGTCGTTACCCCCACAAGTGCAAGTCAAGTGCGAGTC
The DNA here is from genome assembly GCA_026170595.1 of Plestiodon gilberti rubricaudatus. Classification (NCBI taxonomy): domain Eukaryota; kingdom Metazoa; phylum Chordata; class Lepidosauria; order Squamata; family Scincidae; genus Plestiodon; species Plestiodon gilberti. The sequence goes on along the minus strand of JANXHW010000002.1, from coordinate 14,883,713 downwards.
CCGTGGGTCACGAGTGCGAGTGCGAGTCAGTGGGTCACGAGTATGAGTACGAGTCAGGGGAAAAGTGACTCAGTCGCACTTGCGAGTCAAGTCATTTGACTCAAGTCCCCATCCCTGCTTGGCACAAACTCACTCAGTCAGCCCCTTCAGATAGTCACATATTGCAGACTGGCCTGGACCACGTCCTGCATTCTCCCATCCACTTCCCCTTTGTCCTCCTTTATATCCTTACTGAATAAGAGTTTCGGGAAACTCCAAGGTGAGCTCACTATAGTACATCTTTCAAGTGGTCCTACCAAGTGCTGTTGTGTCACATTCCATGTGAAAGCACCGACTTGAATGGCTCCAGAGGCGAAGGGGCGGGGGCGCTTCGTGCTCCTGTGTAACGGGGGGTCTGACCACGGCGGAACTTAGAGCTCTACTCCCCCTGCAGTGACGCCAGTGAAGTGGGATTTCCATCTCTTTTTCTGGCTCTGCTCCTTCCCCTTGAAACAGCAGCCAAGCACAGGCACTAAGCACGCAATACTTTTCTTACCAGTTCATCCCATGCTAGCAAAAGATTTCCCTGCTTCACTTTGGTGTATCCAGCTGCTGTCTCACCTTTTTTTTTTCCTAGCAGGTGGTTAAGCGACTGGCAAAATATCACATGGTTAATTGCTGGGAGTCAGGCAGCAGCAGACAGACACAGAAGCAGGACCAAGAAAAAAAGAAGGGGCTGCCTTAATTTAAATTAGCACAAGTTTACTGGAAACATCAGTGTTGCCCTTTCGTACACCTGCTTGACTCTTTGTGGGTGTCAGACTTGTGAAACTGATTCCAGACATTCAGCATTAATATCTAACCAGCATGGAGCATTTTTATGCAAATACTCAGAGGCCCTTTGCTTTTGCTCTGGCCAATTATTAATCTGGTCGTTAATGAAGTTCTGCACTAGCCTTGGCAGCCTGACAGGAGGGAGGGAGGGAGGGAGGGAGTGCTGCTGGGGGACACTCAGTTGGGCCTCCTCATTCTGTTTTGATCTGAACAGAAACAGCTCGTGGATGTTTGGTATTTTGCAGGAGACGGAAAGATAATTCGTGGACACAGAAAGAAGCAGAGAAAAGTTGTCTAAACAAGAAGAGTCTGGTTTTTATTAGAACAAATCTGGTGCAAACAGAAAATGTAGGATTCTGCTTGCAGCTTGCTGCAATATTTCAGCCGGGGGGGGGGGGGAGTGTGCAATAAGTGAAACCTGGAGAAGAACAAATACGGATTTCTGACACATTGTGATGTGTATGCAATATGTGCCTGCATACACATCTTTGTGCATGTATGTCTTAATGCTGGCGGTTGATAGAGGCCTGTTTGAAGCTATCAAAGTCTCTTGTATGCCGACTAGAGACTAGAGACCAGGGTCCTTGATGGCAGAGTCCATCACTGGCGGAGCATGTAACCGCACTTATACCATAAAGACACTACATGATGTCAGTAGTGGACTGACTCTCCTCACAAAACCACCTGTAGAGGGCTTTCCAGTCCTACAACCTCGCAGTAACAGGCAAGGATGGAAAATCTATTCCCCCACTGAGCTAAGCTCTACTGGGAATTTAGGACAAAACTGGAGGAAATGGTACAATGATACCTACCAGTTACAAATCTTGGAGGAGTCAGAGTCAATGCTGTGATGCTGGATTGTATACGTCAGGAGAAAAGGTGTTAGAAATATACATCAATGTCCTTGATACCTATGCAAAACAAGGCACATGCAATATCTGTATCACCCCAAGGTGACATACACCTACATACACTAAAACGTCTACAAAACATTTAGGGAGCCCTGGCACATTTGAAGAGGGCCACAGACTAACGTTCAATAATAAATGATTTTATTCGAGTGTGGAGGTTCCCATGGCATGTAACAATTTGCAACGATTTGAGAGTTATGGGATTTTCAGCCATGTAAAGTTGGAATGAAGAAATAAAGTTCTTACTAAAACCAGTGGTCTGTAGAAATTCCTTGAGACGAGGTAGCAGCTGTGAGCGCTAGTATCTTCAGGATTATCCAAAGCAGAACCACAGGCAATGACTTCAAACTGACGTTTCAACCCTCGCTTGGGTTTTCTTCAGAGCAATAGCACCAGTCTCAGCTGGTGCTGAGTCTCATCCACCAGCTGAGACTGGTGCTATTGCTCTGAAGAAAACCCAAGCGAGGGTTGAAACGTCAGTTTGAAGTCATTGCCTGTGGTTCTGCTTTGGATAATCCTGAAGATACTAGCGCTCACAGCTGCTACCTCGTCTCAAGGAATTTCTACAGACCACTGGTTTTAGTAAGAACTTTATTTCTTCATTCCAACTTTACATGGCTGAAAATCCCATAACTCTCAAATCGTTGCAAATGATTTTATGTTTATCTGTTCATGTTGCATCTTGTTTGAGAAGGTATGCTGATCCTTTGAACTTATGTTTTTCTTCATCCTGCATCCTGCTGCCTTGTTTGTTTCTTATGACCCCTTCAATCAACTGTCTTGGGTACCCATTACCCTGAAGAGTAAGAGCACTGGCCGGGGTAAGGGATTACAAAACCAGAATACACAGGGAGGCCATAGAAATCACAAAACATGAGCAGAATCTGAATAGAAAGGAGGAGACCCTAAATTTAAATAAGACGTGGTTACCGACATTGAAGAACGCTAAAATACGGAGGGTGAAGGAGAAAGTGGATGTATATATCTTGAAGACACTAACAATATGATGGCAGTTATATAACTGATCCGGAGCAGGAAGATCAGAATGGAACTTCTGATGAAGCTTATAAAGTACAAGGTGAAATGTCAAGTGATAGACTTTGTTGTTTTAATTACCACAGTCTCAAACCCGAAAATTGAGACAACGTAATAAATCTATGATTGGCTATCAGTTATGATAGCAACATGAAAGCTCCACATTCAGAGGCACATTCAGAGGCAGAATACCACTGAATACCAGTGCAGAGGGGGGCAGGCAACAGGAGAGAAGCATTGCCTTGTTTGTGGGTTTATCAGAGGCATCCAGGATGCCACGGTGGGAGACAGAATGCTGGACTAGATTGATCTTTGTCTGATCCAGCAGGGTTTATGGTATGTTTTTAATTCCAAGTCCAACAATCTACCCGGTATGCCAGGGGTGGGCAAACTGTGGCTCCTGAGCCACATGCGGCTCTTTGACGTATAACGTGCGGCCCTCGGAAATACGTTGGCTAAGCTCCTTTTTGCATCACAAATAATATAAAAGGTAAATAAGAAGAAATTTTCAAGCTTTTTAATTATTTAACGGGTATAATTGGAGAGTCCGCTCATGGTGAGTAATGATATTTAAGAATTTAAATGCTTCTTAAATATTGCAGCTCTCAAACATCTGAAGTTTATTTTATGGGGCTCTTACGTTAATCAAGCTTGGCCACCCCTGCACTATGCCATACTGGCTGTATCAGTTTGGTATAGCCCTTCCGCAGTTGGCAACAAGGCACATTGGAGATGGGGTAGGAGGTGGAGGGGCCACGTCTGCACTACCCCCTGGCTCCTATCCAGCCACACCCACTCATCTTCTCCCTGCTTGAGAGGTGGTGAAATGTACTGCATTTGCAATATGAGGATACAACCCCAGACAATATTCATATCTGCAGCAACATGTCATTCATACATGTATGTAAGCCATCAAATACATTAGATATGCATGCGCAAACCAGCTCAGTCGTCTACTTCCTCAGGTGAACTCAAGTTTAGAACATAGCCCTGCTGGATCACACCCAAGGGCCGCCTAGTCCAGCAGCCTGTTGCTCCACGGTGGCCTGTGCTTCTTGGGGAGCCCAATAACAGGGCACCAACAAACAGGGATCAGTCTCGCGGCTCACCATTTGGGAGGTTCCATATTGGTAATGCTGGTGGCTTCTCCTACATGCGCATGTTGAATTTGGGGCATGTCGGGTGTAGGGTGTCTGCTCCAGAAACAAAAACAGCTACTTGTAGTACTGTGTAATATATATCACATATTATACAATATACAATACAGGTATATATTATATATCACCTTTCTTGGTCATTGAATTTCTCCTCCGACTTTAATTCAAGGTGGTGTACATGGGCAGGCTTTCTAAACCCCAAGGGGTTTTTACAATATAACATTCTAATCTTTTGAAGAACCATTCAAATCTAGATGGTTTCTTTCACAGTCCAGCTTTCTCTGGCATTCGCCTCACCACGCTTCAGCTGACAGACAACCTTGACTCTCACTCAAGTGCTGCAGCTGCAGTTCCACTCCCCCACAGAGGCTCTGCAACTTATGAGCTCGGCATGCCAGCAGCTCTCCGACAGACACAGACACTTCCGGCCATCTTGAACTGCAGTTCTTCAGGCATTTATGAGACGATCGCTCTACCAACTGAGCCAGACGTCCTAATATACTTAGGTTAAAGGCCAGAACTCTCTTTTCAAGTTCATCTAGGCATCATGCAAGCCTTTCCAATTGTCAAATTAGTCTCTTAAAAAGAAATAGCCTGCAACTTTGGCTTGGCTCAGTTTAATATGATCTCCTCATTTATTCAGTGCAAACAATAGAAGCCTTTGATGCATACTAAACACTCTTAATCACTTAAAAAAATTCCTCTCAGCTACGCTGTGTAAACAGACAGAAGAGCAATATTTTTTGCCATCTACAGCCCAACTGAGTAAGAGAAGCACTTCTATTGTTGGTTTGAGAGAGAGAGAGCAAGCAACACACACACACACACACACACACACACACACACACACACACACACACACACACACACACCTTGGCAAATAGCTTCATTAACTTTTGGTTAAACTATAAAGGAACTGTTTCATTACAAAAAGGCAATAGCCAACTAGCCCATTAGTAAAATGGATTACACAACAGCTTCATAATGGAATATGAACCAACATATTATCAGTTCTAAAACTCAGTTCCACACCATCTCCTTCATGTCATCTTATGTAAACAGCACACTTGTCCAACACTGTTACTCAATGATCTTCAGTCCCATTTACACAACCGCATCATGGGAGCTGGCCTCATCTGATACTTCAGCAGTATGCATCTGAACATAGCAATCACATGAGTACATGGGATCTTCCCACCAATTGGCACTGCCTGGAAGGAAGGGCGATCATCTGATGGGAAGAAGGCATTTGGCTCGGCCCACCTGGTTTAATCAAGCACTGACTGCATCATGGAAAAGTGGTATCCTTGATAGCTGCAATAAGCAGGATGGGTTCCAGAAATCCTCCAAGTGGGAGATAATTTTGGATCAAGGAAGGAACCAGGCTCAAGTTTATTTCTGCCTCAGAAGCTCTAATCTCCGATCTGAATCAGCTTGTAATAGTTCCGAGTATCAAAGGAGATGCATTAGGTGCATGCTCAGAAGCACGGTTTTATTTCATCTGCTTCAACAGGCACAGGAAACATGTTCTGGAGCCAAACCCTTGCTCGAGTTAAAACCTGGTTCAGGTCCACTGTAATAACAACAGTTCTGCGTTTTGAGGCACTTTTCCTGAAGCTGGCGAGAAATGCACTTTTGAAAATTAAAGCACCTAGACCTCATGGGGGAAATAGTTTTAGCGTGACAGATGTGTATAATCAAAAATAAAAACAATGTTTTTATATATATATTAAAATGAAGTATCTTGTTCTAATTTCTTTTTTAAAAAAAACAAACAGGTTTTAAAACTCTCTGAATTATTACACACACACCTGAAGCCTACCTAAAAGCTCTATTTAAATCAAACAAAATAGGAAGGAAAAAAGGCATGGGGGGGGGGGGAATCAACGAAGATTTGAAGATTACAGTTTTTTTTATTCTTAAGCCTTACAGGTTTTTTTTTATTCTTAAGCCTTACAACAGGCCTGCACAATATCTATGACTCATCAGGCCAAATATATGTGACCTGTAAGGTACCTGACAAAACACCCATGTTTGCAATCCAGGCTAAACACTAACTCAGGCAGTTAATCGAGATCTGTAGTAGGCCCCATCCATGGTTTGGCCAAGAAAGGGGCTATCGCATGTCGGGCAGGCTTGTGTTTCATCAACGCACCCATTTACAAAGCTACAAGGTTGCTTCAGAGCAGAGGACTGTCTATTAAAACACCCACTCTGAAGAGTATGCAAAAGCACTCTGGTGGTTTAGAAGTGCCTCAAGCACTTGGTATGCGGAAGATCAAATGAGCAAAGCAGTAAATTTCCACTGCCAAGGGATCCAGGTGAAAAGCCAGCAACTTTCGTATATTTCACTCAAAGAAACATTAACGCAAGCCACAATAATGGAGTCATTCATCACAAAAGGCCATTTGGCAAGTAGGATGAAGACCAGCAACACCCTAAGTCTCCACCGAACAGCCCTTCAGAGAGACTGTGCGTCACACACAAATTGTGTAGCACACAAATGTGTGTTGAAAACACACACACACACACACACACACACACACACACACACACACACACACACACACACACACACACACACACTTCCCCAGCAATACTGTCCAGTGGTGTGACATGGAAACAATACAGCGGAGGGAGGTATTGAAGCCTCCCATTCCGCAGGTCTGCTTTCATGGTTTATTCATGCTACAAACAAAATGCTCCTCCTCTGGGAAGTGGAGCAAGGGTTGGGTCGGGCTCTTTTGCCTTCTTCTGCCCAGGCACTTTCCTCTTTAGCTTTAACAATGCAAGATCTGCGGAAAGACCTTACCTTGGTCAGCTTGTGAGGTTGGTGAGCATTGAAAAGCTCCTGACACAGCTCCCAAAATAGATAGTAGCTGCCACCATGACCGTGGAGGTGGGGGAGACATGCAAGGCCCACAGGCAGATTCTATACACATTGGGGTCTGCACACAGAGCGAAAAAAGATTAACAACCGACGTGCGCGGCGTGTGGCAATGGTGCAAGGGAGAGTGTTCCTGTGAGCTTCAACATAGGGAAACTGGCAGGAAGCCGATCTACGGTAATTCATACTTACATAGGCAGGGTGGGAGCCACTTATGGATTCTATGCCATTTTGGGGGTGTTTGAACGGTGGACTGGTAGCTATCCAGAGGCCTCTGGGAGTGACCAGTTAGGGGGGCGTTCACTACCTATGGGATATGCAAGAGCAGTACCAGCCAGGGTGGGAAGGGCAGTGCAGTTCACTCAGGGGACCACAGCCTGCTGGAGCACCTGTCGCCCAAGGGAAGCGCCGGCTGACACGGCCACCTCCACCTTGTAGTATGTCGTAAAGGTATGAACCGATGACCAGGTGGCCGCCCTGCATAGCTCAGTCAAGGAACTGTATCCATCAAAGGCCGTGGATGTGGCCGCTCCCCTGATGGAGTGGGTCATAATTCCCTCTGGGGGCGTCTTTCCTAATGCCGGGTAAGCCTGCTCAATGGCCAGTCTCATGCACCTGGACAAGGAGGAAGCAGAAGCTCTCTTTGTCATGCTGGATTCCTGAAAGGTCATGGACTCAGTTTTGCGGATATCCTTGGTCCTTTCTGTGTAAAAACGCAGGGCCCTACGAACATCCAAGGAATGCCACAGCTTCTCCTGGAGGTGCACCGGGTTTGGACAAAAGGACAGGAGAATCAGTTCCTGACTCCTATGAAAAGTGGAATTAACCTTAGGCATAAAGCCCAGATCGGTCCCGAGGATCACCTTGTCCTTATGGAACACACAGGAGGTTGGGCATCCAACTCTGACACCCTCCTGGCCGAGGTTACAGCGGTGAGGAACAACATCTTGAGAGTCAACTCCTGCAGGGGCACCTTGGCCATTGGCGCAGGGTCCCTTGGCCCGCCTTCACCTTCTGATAGACCAGCGCTCGCGTGGACCTTCCTCCAAAGTGGGGGGGGGGGAGAAGCGGAGAAACACAAGCAGGAGCAGCGACCAAAAAAAGGAAAACGGTAAAGAAGCTAGAAGAAAGCAGGAGACCGAAGAAAAGGAAAGAGAAAGTGAATGTAATGAAAAACCCGCAAAGCTAACGGAGCTCAGGAATATCCAACCTTAGCTCTGGAGAGGCAGAGCCAGATTGGGAATGGGGCTGCCCTCCTACAGGGAGAAGGCCTCATTGAAGTCAGACCCTGCCTCATGGAGTAGGAGGGGCATACCCATAGGTAATGAATGCCCCCCTTCCTCCTTCCAGAGAATTCCCATTTCGAGTTCCTCAGAGAGCTGACAGAGAGGGATGTTTCCCAGAGGCCGGATGCATGAAAGCCACGGCCCTACAGTCCTGAGGAAACGTTAAATGCATTTTGTGCCATTCCAAGTCAGAACTTCCTTACTAGCAAACCAAATTACCATTAATGGCTTATAAAAATATCCAAACAGCAACCATAGATAAATGGATAACAGTCACGAAACATCAAACTGTTTTACTGCCACAGGGCCCAACAAGAAAACATCACAATCACAACCCAGAGCCTGCCATATCCAGGCCACACTGGAGGTTTCTCTCTAATGTCTGGAGGAGCTCCTGTAACCACAAACCACTTTAGCATTATTGGAGGAGCTTAAAGAGTGGTTTGAATGTTGCCTCCGTTGCCGAGACAGACATGAGCAAAGCAGCCTTTCGCAAACAAGCGAAGTGGCTTCAGAATCTCAAATTCAGGGTGGATTCAGACCAGAGTTTTGCATTAATTAAGTGGCTTTACTTTTGGATAGGGACTGTCCTCCCCTCATGTACAGCCATTCCTTCCCTCTTTTTTTGGTTCAAAGCAAATAATAGTTGTCATTTCATCAATGGACAAACAATGGTTTGTGCTTGGCCTAAAAACCAGGAAGGGAAACCAGAGCCAAACCTTTGTTTCCCAACCTGATTTGCAGGACAAGTGCAAACCACGGTTTCCCTGTTGAGATGAAATGGCAAACTACCTTTTGTCTGAAACCAGGAAAGAAAGGAGGGGATTGCAGGGTATGCAGGAATGTGCAAGCCTGGTGGTCTCGCCAGCAGGGCTGTGGAGTTGCTACACAAAACATCCGACTCCGCCCAAAATTGCTTCACACTCCACAGCCCTAGCCAGGCTCACTGACGTGACACCAAACAATGTTCTGGCATTGCATCTGAACTACGTCTGCTCCTTCTGTTAAGAAACTCGTACATTTCATCCTGAACGAGGGTGATGTGTTTCCATACTCAACTGGAAAGAAAAGGCAACCAAAGCTGAATGAAGTCTGTGCATCAATCAGCAGAGGAAACGTCTCTAACAGCCTCTTATTATGCCCCAACGTTTAGCAACGTGGAGATGCTGCAGCCTTGTCCGTGTGCCGATTCGAAGTGTCGGAGACACCAGACATACGTTCTCGATCCTACCCCAGTATTGCCCTTTCTGGGAACCACAGCAATGGTGGTGTGGGCTCTTCCAGTCTTCCCAAGCACAGCTTGGATCTTCTGACCCTATTAAGCAGCACAAGAAGAAGGAGCCGGACAACAGCAGCTCTCGTTTCTCCAAAGGAAATGTCAGTCAAGTAGATTTTGTAGGGTGCAGTGGTATCCAGACCATATCTAGAGTCCCATACAGCAGAAAGTGCCACCCTTGAAATCTTCCTACTACAACGTAGCATTCATATGGCACGTTAGAAAGTGCTCTAAGCACTATTCACATGATCATGTTGGCATTCTTCCAAGAGATGAGTAGATCATGGTAGATCACTATCGTTTTGCCACATTGCAGGTAGGGACGGCCAAAAATGAGAGAACTGTGAGTTGCTTAAATCCACCTAGCAAATTTATACCAGAGATTTGGACCAGGGACTTCTCAATTTGTTGTTAAGGCTCCTGCTCATTATGCTACACCAGCTCTCCTACATGACCTGACCGATCTAAGCATTCCCACATTCACTGAAACCAAAGGGCATCACAGGATGTTGAATCCAGGAGCAGCTAACAGCAAGATGCAAGCACAACGTCGGCTAGAAGAGCCTTTCTTGGATGGCGGAAGAAATGCAAGTTGCATTTTTAGCTCTTTTAACTGTCAGACTTCTTGTTTCTTTTACAGTTAAGTTTTTGGCTGGCTGGCAGGGTTCGTTTTAGGAAAACAAAAAGCTAAAAATAGGGTAGTTTTTTCTTTTAAAAAATGTGCAAATAATTCAAATACACAATAAGATTAGCAGGTGCCTATATTGTTATGGAAACAATTCAAACTGGCACAATACAGAAAACAGGACATAACCATTTTGCCCAGGAAGGTGACAGCTGTGAAAACTACACACTGCAGGGGTTCCATATTGCAAGCTGTGGTTAAACAACACTTCCGAGCCTGGTTAAAAGCTTAAAGCCGATAGCTCCATTGTAGCAAGGCCAGTGATACGATTTCCTGAATAAAGTTGCCTGCGCAGCCTTAGACCCAGACTAAACATGCAGTACATCTGTCACCTGTGTGAGATTTGCAACCACATATTCTCTCCAATGTGGGGATTATCCGTGGAAAAAGTCCCTCCTCCAGCACTATCAACCATCCTTCCACTGTCTGTATGTATCCCAGCAGCACTTGCCCACTGAAAGGGGTAGTTGTTTCCCTCCAAGAGTTTTTCTTCTGAGACTATACACTTCCTGGTCCTGCCATCCTTCCCACAGACTAATCTAGGACACCGTCTCACCTCCTCCAAGGACTCAAAACCCACAGATATCACACGACCACATGAGCTTCCAGCCATACGTTCAAAATTCACATGGAAGATTCCAAACTCTCGGATTAAGTGAAAAAGGTACTTGGCTTATTCCGAGGGGAGGGGGGGGGCTCATGAATCAGGAAACTCATGTGGGTTTTGCATTCAATCGTGTGCTACCCAGAGGCGTCTTTAGGGGGGGGCAGGTGGCGAGGGTGTCAAGTGGCAGGTTACACTTTCGCTGTGCTGCCGCCGCATTTCGGCGGCAGCACAAAAGCAACCCCGGCGCTTTTTCGGCCGTTTGTAGGCCATATGGCCAGAAGCGTCGCCTGATATGGGGTGGTGGGCCCCAGGGCGTAGGGGCGGAAAGGCTCTGGGGGGGCGGGAGCCTCCTTAAGTTTCGGGTTTTTCTTTGTTTTTTTCCGCTTTTTTAAAAAGGTTTTTAGGGGATTTTTAGCGCTAGCGGGGCTTCTAATAGTTTGTATGCTTTGCGCAACTTATCTTGTGTACTGTGACCCTCCCGCGACGATCTCCGGGGCGCAGACGATCTTCCGGGGCACAGATCGTTCCTCTGCTCCCAGGCGCGAACTCTGTAAAGCGCCCAGGAGCGCTTTGCAGAGTTCATGCATGCGCAGAGTTCACGCATGCGCAGAGCGGCGATGTTTCCAATAGACGTTCTGCGCATGCGTGAACTCTGCAAAGCGCTCCTGGGCGCTTTACAGAGTTCGTGCCAGGGGCAGCAGAGGAGCGATCTGTGCCCCAGAAGATAGTCTGCGCCCCTGGAGATCGTCGCGGGAGGGTCACAGTACACAAGATAAGTTGCGCAAAGCATACATAAACTATTAGAAGCCCCGCTAGCGCTAAAAATCCCCTTTAAAAACAGCGAAAAAAACCCTTAAAACCGAAACTAATTATGCAAATTAATTATGCTAATTAGTTTGGGGGCGTCGGGGTTTTCCGCCCCAGTAGCAGGGGCGCCTGGCTACCCCTCTGCATATGGCGCCTGGGAGGATTAGCCCTCGTGCCCTCCTGGGCTCCGTACAGCCCCAAAACTGCTACCTCCATGGGAAATGGTGATTTGCACGTTTGGTCTATGCCTTAGTTAAAAACTGGAGGCATATCTGGTGCTTGAGACTGCAGGGTTGGTTCAGGGAACTTAAACAAAACCTTTTTGCGGTCACTCAAGGGGGTCCCACAGGATGCGCGATGACCCTAGATTACATTGCTACAACAATAAAAAGGTTTGAAAAATTCAGGGAGAATGTGACCAATAGATGTTGGATACAGACCTGATAGCTAAGCTGAATCTCCTTAAACAAACAGAGTCAGACCCTCTAGCCCAGCACTGTTTACCTGAGTGACAGCAGCTCTCCAAAGAATCAAGCAGAGGTCTCACCCAGTCCTTCTGACTAAGATTCTCCAATTGGATACATGCAAAACATGCACTCTACTCCAAGGAACAGGGACAGTATGCATCCAAATACCAGATGCAAAGGCAAAACAAAAAATACACTACTTGTGAGCTTCCCAGATAAACCTGAAACCATATCTAGACATAGGATAGTCAAGTGCCTGCTGCTGAAGTACCCAGGGTTCAATCCCTGGTATTTCTGCATGGAGTGGGAAAAATCCCCATCTGAAACCTTGGAGACCTGCTGCTGCCATTCAGTGTAGTCAGTACTGAGATGGCTAGACCAGTAGTCTGACTCAGTATAAAGCATCTTCACATGCACTAAATAGGTCCTGGTCTTAAAACTAAAACCAAAACACCCTCAATCTTCAGCGCTGGTTTAAAAGGGGTAAGGCACTGCTTTGACAAGGCCAAACAGCGGTGGTGGTCCTTGAACAAGAGGGACAAAATCTATTATTAACAGGCTGCAGCAAGTACCTGCTTTTGAGCCTCTCTCTCTTGCTGCTCCCATTTCAGGCTAACATGTGCAGAGAGCAGATATCATTCTTGCAAAGCACATGCAAAACTGCATTGCAAAGCACTGTGCTGGCAACATCTAAGTGTCCGGGCTGTTGTGACTGTACAAAAGTCACATCTAAGTGACTGTACAAAACAGAATGATATCTGCTGCAATGAAATCTTCGGGATAAAAACTGCAGCAGATTAAAAGCAGATTGCTTAAGGAAAACAGCTTCAGGAGACAGCAAACCTGGGACAGTCTGGGAGGGCAGTAAAGTGCTGAATTCATGTTTTATTCATAGCTAAGAATGCCAGATACAGTTAGAAGAACAAAACTGAACTTGTGCTCACAGGCCTATAAAGCTGAGTAACTGAAGATAACAATTCCCAAATGCCAGATATGGACAGGGTCTTGTGTACCACTCCGCACAAACACAAAGCAGCAATATTTGGTGGAACCAATACAAATTCTGCAACTTGCATACATCATCATCAAGCAAATTTGCAGGGTGTTATCCTGCATACAAAAATAGTTGGTAGCCGTGTGGGCCTGTTAGGAAAAAATCCAACAGCCACAGCAGGAAGAAAACCAATTAAAAACATCATCGTTTTTCTGCAGTGTTTGCTGGTTTGGTTCCTTCAACCGATGTATTTTAATGATGGATAAAAACTTGCCCCTTCACTCTAGCATTCAAGAGCCCTCACACACCTATCTTTTCCATGCACTAATCTTCTTTGGTTTATGTTATATCGCAAGCCTGAGGTCTGGACCAGTGCCTTAGTTTTGGTTTACGTACATTGTTTATGGGTGTTACACAAATACCGTATTGTCCCGAGTATAAGACGCACCTGATTATAAGACACACCCTTAAAGTTTGGTGCTATTAAAAAAAATTAATTAAATCACTGGCATTAAATTGCAACAGCCTGATTATAAGACGCACCCCTAGTTTAAAAACTTAAATTAGGAGAAAAAAGTGAGTCTTATACTCAGACCAATACGGTAATCATAACAGACATGCAACACTAACTCAGATTCTCCAAGTCATAAAAATTTGCAAAGATATAGATATTTGTTAGTCTTTAAGGTGCCACAGACCTCCAGTGTATTTTTTTGAGCCAACCCCTCCAGCTGTACATCAACCCCTCCGGCTGAAATACACACTTAATTAACTGGGATTCAGTGATTTACTTCTGAATAGACATGCATAGGATTGCACTATAAGATTCCATAAGGTATTTTCTGCAACCATTCTATGCTTCCACAAAATCTTGACCTGGCCCTTTCAAGGCATCACCAGAGCACTGGAAATGAGGCACAGCCAATTTCTATCTGTAGGTCTCGATACCTGGTGACTAAGGGAGGTCCGTCAATTCTCTACACTTTTAGCCTCGCAAGCCATGCAGGGGAACTACAGTATATTAAATTCACTCCGTTTAGAGACTGCAGTTGACAGCTTTCCATCCTCCTGTTCTGTTGTAATTTTCTTCCATTGTTTGAATTTGGGAGGCTTGTCAGCTGAAGGGCAGAGTAAATAGAAAAGAGGAAATAGCCTCGGGTCTGTGTTGCATGGCCTCACTTATCAAATCAGAAAGAGTGCAGGCAACCTACATCGGGACAAAGTATCAACCAAGTTGAAGGTTGCAACAGTTCAACTGAGAGCAAAGTCTTGCTGGAAAAAAGTCCTTATCTACAATAATTCATGAAAAATCATTCTGACTTTCAGAGTGTGGCAGGGATGCCCTTAAGCTACAAGGCTTGAAATGTAAACTGCTCCAAAGAACAATCTGAGAAACTGCAGAAGCTATGCAAGTGGAATTTGGTACCTACCAGAGAACTCAGCTCAAGGATCAGGGGATACTATTTCCACCCTCTCCTTTAGCTCAAGTTTCTGGCCTTATGACCGTGGATCAAAGTACTTTTTGAAATCTATGCAGAGCACACAATAACCTCCCATTAGCCTGATATGGGTATCAAACCAAGGACTCTAGACGCAAGAACCAGTTGTCTTACTCCGTACCAGTGACAGATTGGAGGAAGAAGCTTCTGGCATGCTCTCTGTTGCTCTACAGCACCCCCACTACAGATGGCTAGAAGGTAGTACTGCACCAATCAAATTAGGATCAGATGGTACAAGAGATCAATAGGGTTATACCCAATCCTATAAAGCTGTTGACAGACTTGACTCCTCAGTTTGAACAACTCATTTCTTATACACCAGGGGTGGCCAAACTGTGGCTCCTAGGCTACATGCGGCTCTTTGACCTATAGTGTGTGGCTCTCGGAAATATGTTGGCTGAGCTCCTTTTTGCATCGCAATTAATATAAAAAGGTAAATAAGAAATTTTCAAACTTTATAATTATTTACCAGGTATAAACTGAGAGTTCACTGGATTAAAACACAAGTTTAATGTTCATGGTGAGTATATATTTAAGAATTCAAATGCTTCTTAAATATTGCAGCTCTCAAACATATCTCTTGCGGCTCTCAGACATCTGAAGTTTATCGTACGTGGCTCTTACATGAAGCAAGTTTGGCCACCCGTTATACACATTCCCTACTGCTCTTGGACTGATCGCGTCCATATGCCCAGACCACCAACCCTAAAACACAAAAGGAAGGGGCAATACAGGTGGGCCCCCATATCCACTGATTCGCTATCCACAGTTTCAGTTATCCATGGATCGTGGGGACCCCCCCCCCCAGGCTTTTACTTTTTCCCAGTAAGCTTCATTTCTTCCTTAAAGAAACAGGAGAAGCAGCCTCTGGCTGCTTATTACAGGCAAGTAGAACGAGACTAAGTACTAGAGAGGCTCTGCAGGGTTAACAGAAACCTTGCAGAGCCTCTCTAGGACTTAGTCTCATTCTACTTGCCTGCAATGGAGGCTGCTTCTCTGTTTGTTTTAAGGAAGAAACAAAGCTTGCTGAAAGAAAAATAAGAGTGGGGGGGGGCAAGCATGCCTGCCTGCAGGGGAGGTAGGGTGGGTGGGTGCCCTCAGGAAACCATGGAGGGGGTGTTTGCTCTTATCCACGGTTTCAGGTATCCACGGAGGGGCCTGGAACATACCCCAGCGGATACGGGGGCCCACCTGTAGTTGCTAAGGAAAAGGCAAATTTGTCAACTTCTCCCAGCCCAAAACCGAGGTGTGTGGTTTGACTGGGCCAGTATCCGAGGATTTACGCAGTCCTTTCCTCATTTATATAATCACAGCAAGAAGCCTGCAACCACAACAGCAATGGGGAGGCGCCTCCACACCAACGCTATCTGGCCTTCAGCTGACATGTGGACTGCCAGCTCTATGTCTTTTAGTGGCTAATTTCCTAGCTTGGCCAGCGCCCTAAGGAAGCTGGGAAAAGCTGCAATACATTCAAACCCCAAAGCATGCTTCCTAAAAAATAAAAAAGAGCTTATCCCCAACTATTTTGCTTTTATTAAATAAATGCAAATATGCTACATTGCATACCATAACTGCCTAATTGGGTTGTTCAATCCCCCTCCCTCCTGTTCTGTTCCTCAAGATTTTACTCAGCAACTGGCAACATGCCGTCTATTTCTGTGTTCTTGAGAGGTTTTCTACAGAACGTTACAAGGATCAAAAGATTTCCCACCTACTCCTTGACAGGTACATTGGTCCTTCAGAAGCACAATTAGCTCATGTTCTTGGACCAGGAGTTGAAGTGTTCCAGAAAGATTTCACTCTCGGTTCAGCCTTGGCAACTTTCAACTTGGCTGATACTTTGCACCTTTTCTCCAGCCATCTTGCCCCTAGGTTTCTGTAGGTCTCAACCTCCAATACTCATGTGCCCCCCCCCCATGGACCCGAGTTTGGTATTCATGAGCAAAGAGGCATACCCACATAAACCAGCAGGATTCTCTCTTTTTCAAATTTTTATACTGCCCTTCCTCCAAGGAGCTCAGGGTGGTGTATATAGTTCCTCCCCTCTTCTCACATATACTGAACACAGGGAACATTTTGTGAGGAGGGAACACCTGTAAGCATGGGGCACAGAAAATCAGCAGGTACATTAACACCTAGTCATGATTAAGTGCAACTTCTTCAGGATTGGAGGTCTAGATAGCATTTCTACAATTTCCATTTCTTGATCTGCTCTTTTTTTAAAACTCATGAAACAGGATACACATGCATAAGAGAACTTATAATCATGAAATTACGAAAGTAAAAGTAACTTCTTGTGGCTGGAAAAATTATATTAACATTGCTGTAGAAAGTCTTTTAACATGAACATTTGACAAAACTAGGGGCGCCCTTCTCGTTTTAAATGATAACTCAGATCATAAAAAGGCTTGTCATTTTTGATCTCACACACACTTCACAGAAGCGTTGCCGGGGGGGGCAGGGGGCCGGCAGGCCAACCCCGCCATAGGGGTGGGGGCCAACCCCCACCAAGATCTTCTGGTGTCTAAGGTAGTGTGCCAAATGCTGCCCACCACCACACACACTGAATTGGAAAAGGGGGTGGAGCCAAAGACGAAGTATGGTGGAGAAGACAGTGGTTGGCTAGAGTGGCTCTAGAGTGTCTCCAGTGCCACTCCAGTGGTGGTGTCTCCAATAATCCATCACTCTCCTCTCCTCCACACTTCCTCTTCTGCTCCATATCCTTTTCCATATATCTTTTCCAAAGAGGAAGACAGCAGAGGCAAGTGAATGGACAAAGGCAGAAACAGTGGCATCGCTAGGGGAGTGTGTGGACTGCACCACTAGTGGCCAAAATTGTGAAAACCTAGCATTTATGAATATTATTATTATTAACAGTATTTATATATACCGCTTTTCAACAAAAAAGTTCACGAAGTGGTTTACAGACAAAATTCAAATGATTAAATGGCTCCCTGTCCCCAAAGGGCTCACAATCTAAAAAAGATGCAGAAGAACACCAGCAACAGCCACCAGAAGAGACACTGTGCTGAGGTGAAAGGGGGGCAGTTACTCTCCCCCTGATAAATAGAAGAGGAGCACCAGTAATTTAATGCAGAATGTAAGGAAACAAACCATGTTGAATTATCTGTATTCTATTAAAAGAATAGCCAGCGGGTGGCGCTGCAGAGCTGTCAATCGGAAGGTTGGCAGTTCGATTCCCGCGACAGGGTAAGCACTCGTTGCTTGGCCAGCTCCTGCCAACCTAGCAGTTCCAAAGCATGTCAATGCGAGTAGGTAAATAGGTACCGCTTGCAGGAAGGTAAACAGCGCTCCATGTTCCAGCTGCATGCTACGCGCTGCGGCAAGGAGAGTCATGCCGGCCACATGACCACGGAGGCGTCTTCGGACAACGCTGGCTCTTCAGCTTTGAAATGGGGATGAGCACCACACCCTAGAGTCGGACACGACTGGACTTAATTGTCAGGGGATACCTTTACCTTTTTATTAAAAGATATGGCCAAATAACAGGAAAAAGAAAATACAACGGCCTTATGTAACAAAAAGTGGATGTCCTTAATTCAAAATTGACCAATGAGACTGATTGTTCCAATAGCCAATGAGATCTTATTATGACACAGCATGGAACCAATAAGTATGAGTCAGCTCTATGTATCAGAGCTAAAGCTGGCCTCACATTGCAGGAGTCTTGCTTCGTCGCATCCCGGAGTAGATGCCAACTGGTCCGAGGCATTGCTCCGTATCCTGCCCCCACAATGCCAAACGTGGCCTCTCATTGACCAAAGCTCGATTTATTCAACTCTGAACGCACCAGAACGACTTTTGGCCAATGATGAGAGGCAACGTTCGGTGTTGTGGGGGTGGGACGCAAAGCAATGCCTCGGGCCAATCAGAATCGACTCCAGGACATGACGAAGCAAGACGCCTGCAATCTGATACAGCTTTAATACTAGAACTCTTCTTCAGTTGTGTGAGTGTCATCAAGTTGGCCACAGATTTTTGTTGCATGACCTGTACTGTTATATATTCAAATTAATGGGGGTGACACCATGAGTGACACCAACCCTAGTAACACTACTGGGCAGAAGCCTTTTATCAATCTGCTACCAGTACATCCACTTCAGCTGGCCTCATGTATGGGCCAGCCCTGGGTGTATACACCTTTCTATACACACCCCACCAGATGGTATGAACATACAGTTAAAGTGAGATCTGAACTGGGAAGAAAATCTCCAGCTCATACACTTAACCACTATACCAGTTTTCTTCCAAGTGAAGCTGGAACAGAATGGTCCCTAAAGCTCAGGAGGAAAAGCCTTTAAAAATGAGTTGAAGTTCACATTTCAGAGTTCAACAAAATTGTATACATGATGAACTTGAAAACATGCATGCACAATCAGCAGTTCTGCTGCAGATCCGCTGAAGTAGGTTTTAAAAAAAAAAAGTCAACAATTACGACGTTTCTGGAAGTGAGCTTCCCAACTTCACGGAAGCCGTACTGAACATTTGCTGCAGATCCACAAAACATGAAGCGAATATGAAAGTTGACAAAGGCCTGTTGGTGCTTGGCTTGGAGACGGATGAAGTGAAACACTCTGGGCAAATAAATTGACTTACTGGAAAGGCACCCAGCAGCTCAGTAAGCCGAGAGAAGGATCCACGCAAATGCCCGACTACTTAATCAAAATGCAGGAGGTGAACAAACCAGGACAGGAACATCGTTCTCCTGTGGGTGCCTACCAAACAGTGACCTCTTTTGGATGAAGCCTGCAAGCACAACAAGATTCTTTGTTCATTTTGCCCTGCTTCAAAAGGTCATTTGGGCTTTCTGGATGAGTGCTCAAGGCATCGATGCCAAATTCCTCCGTTTTCAGTAACAAAAAAGAAAGAAAAAACTGCTGCAGCAAAAAGCCAGTGAGAAGCATTGGATACATATGTTCAAGAGATCATGCATGGCCAGGAACACAAGTCCCTTTATCAGAGGGTATTTGTTCATCAACTCCACAACAGATTATTGACAAGAAGAAAGGCCAATTAATATACAAATTAGGGCCTGTCCACTGATAAGGCGGGATAAAGCAGCTATTTTGAGTAGTGTGCAGTTTATTGGCATGGGGTCATCTGCAAGCCCCCCCCCCCAAATCTCACCAACCTGGCAAATGCTATTGCTCTTCTTCCTCCTGCAAGCAGCAGAGAAACTAAGGAGTGGCAACTTAGAGCATTGGAGTGCCAGCCTAGAGGATCCCAGGAGATGCTCCAAGTAACCTGCCTCTCCTTACTTTCTCCAACACTTCCTTCCCTGTATGTTCAGAGGAGGTGGCGGCGGCGGAAGCAGCAGAAAGGGGAGGAAGAGGGGATGGTGTAGTGGTTTGGGAGTCGGACTTAGACCTGGAAGATCCAGGTTCAAATCCCCGCTCAGCCACGAAGCTTCCTGGGTGACCTTGGGCCAATCACTATCTCTCAGCCCCACATACCTCACAGGGTTGTTGTGAGGACAAAAAGGAGGGGAGGAAATATGTACACCACTCTGAGCTCCTTGGAGGAAGGGCGGTATAAAAATGTGAAAAATAAAAATAAAATGAATAATAAATAAATAAATAAATAAATAAATAAATAAATAAAATAAGAGATCTGTAGAAAGGAGGGAGAGCTTGGCACAAGGGGGGACAGGAAGAAGAGACAGGTGCATAGCAGGGAGAACGTTTAGGGTAGGAAAAAATGCGTAGTACACCATGCACACCACGGGAGAGAAAAGTCAGCAGCACCACGAAAAGTTACCTCATGCATCAGAGAGACTTGAGCTGGGCCTGATAGAAACCGCGTGAAAACCACGTTTTAAAGACGTGGGGTGTTTGTTTGTTTTTTGCCAACTGAAGCCTATGAAGAGTACTCAGCCCCCTGGCTGCATTCCCCTCCCCACCCTCCATTTTCTTGGTCCCCACCTGTGTCAAACCGGGACTGAAAGATGAGTCTTTTCTTACTTTTCTTACTTGGAAGGTACCCTTTTCATTCTGTGGAGGGAGGAGTGACGGTGGGGAAAATAAGCCAGCACAGTCGCAGAATTCCTTGCCCAGCATCACAGTCTAAGATGTTTCTTTGCATCATGGCAGAGTCTCTGTACATTACTCGGGAACAGAACATTACCTGGCTAACAGCGCAACCCTAACCAACTTTCCAGTGCCGGTACAGTCACAATGCAGCCCTGAGTTAACAAATGTTCCCTCACCTTGAAGAGGCCTCCAAGACTGCCCCTGCAGTAGCACGGCTACACTGGTGCTGGAAAATTGGTTAGGACTGCGCTGTAAACTGAGGCCAATTATAATCTGCTTTTCCTACTTGGAGTTCATGGCAGCACAGGTCAGGGCACCCAGAAAGTCTCCCATCCAGGCACTGAAAACATCAAGGTCTGCTTAATTTCAGCAGCATAAGAACTTCAGAAGAGCCCTGCTGGATCAGGCCAAAGGCCCATCTAGTCCAGCTTCCTGTATCACACAGTGGCCCCACCAGATGCCTCAGGGAGCACACAAGACAACAAGATACCTGTATCATGTCGCCACTCCCTTGCACCTGGCACAGAGAAAACCTACTTCTAAGGTCAGGAGGTTGCTTTTCCCCATCATGGCTTGTAAGCTGTGATGGACTTTTCCTCCACAAATCTGTCCAATCCCCTTTTAAAGGCATCCAGGCCAGGTGCCATCACCACCTCCTGTGACAAGGAGGTTGGCAAGCAAGATGGTTACGTCTTGTGTCTTCAGATCATAACCTGGAGGCAGTGTCAACAAGCCAACAATACATCGGCAGGCCCTCCACGTCATCTACGAGAGAAGCATGAGCACACATACAACTTTCTCCATTCACGTATTTATTTTTCACATTTTTATACCGCCCTTCCTCCAAGGAGCTCAGAGTGGTGTACATATTTCCTCCCCTCCTTTTTGTCCTCACAACAACCCTGTGAGGTAGGTGGGGCTGAGAGATAGTGACTGGCCCAAGGTCACCCAGGAAGCTTCGTGGCTGAGCGGGGATTTGAACCTGGATCTTCCAGGTCTAAGTCCGACTCCCAAACCACTACACCATCCTGGCTATGCCATCCTGCCACCACACAATCATGTAGGGGCAGTTCATCTCAACACCCCTCAATGCACAAATACTCCTTTGCACGTTGAAGGGTAGTTTAGATAAACCACCTGAAGCGATTATGCCGTTATGGGATTACATGCCATGAAAGGGGGGGGGGGGGGAGAGAGAGAGAAAATGAGAAGACACATGACAAGACATGAGCCTGCACATTCCGCCGCCCCCCCCCCCTCCAGCCCATGCAATTCCAAGTGACTAACAGATGTACAGCTAAACAGACTGGGCTTTAGCTAGGACAGCACTAAGGACAACATGCTGTTTGAGAACAGGGTGTCCATCGGGGGCGGGGGGCGCTCTTATATAAACCTGCCATGCCCATCAAGGCAGAAATGTCACTATCCAAAAGGGCATGAGCAACAGAACTGTTCAGAATAAAATGGTATAGAGTTCAAGTTCACTTAATACAATATTCTCCTGCCATGCGGAATGACAATTCAGGCTTTACACCATTGTCATGAGTTTGAACAGCTCACCTGCTGTCATGTCATTTCTGCCAAGTGTCAGAAAAAAAAGGAACAGTTTTTAAAAACATGCACACTCTTCACAAAAGGCAACTGAGTTGTCTCTCCAAGAGCTCCTGCAACGTGTGTGTTCTCTCTCGTGTTCCCTCTCTCCCTCCCCCATAGTCACAGCCCAACCACACAGGTTCATAGAGGGTACTACTGCAACCAGGGGGGGAGAGGGAAGAGCGCACCACCACCTTCAAACCCAAAGAAATGGGAGGAAAACCTCAACAGGTGCAGAGGAGCAGTAGTATTTTTTACTGGTCAAAGCATGCCTATTTACACTCGCCATGCCCAATGCAATCCAAGTGTCACTACCGTTCAGAGGCAACATTACCCTTTTTGGCCGCTTTCCGAGTTACAAGATTGTTATTCGAAAGGCCCAGGTTGAAATGCTGGCTGAAACATGAAGATGCTGTCCGGGTAGCCTTAGCTAATCACTCTTTTCAGGGTAAGTCGGCACACAAACCTGCATTCAGACAACATAATTCACCATACCAAACTACCTCCAGATTTTGTACTGGTAACCCAAATATAGTTCAGCATTCTAATAATAATAATTCTGATTCAAGGCTGAAAATTTGCCAGAACATTCAGGAAGCAAATACTGTAGCAGTAGACACGAAAACCGTTCACATACAGGTTAGAGCAGGCTACTCCAAGCAGCAGGCTTGCCTCCAGCTGGAAAATGGGTGCTACCTTGGGTCATAAATCCATTTGCTTTGTAGAAGCACTTTGCATGCGGGTTGCAGTGGGAGAGAAGCATGAGATAATCTCCTCCAATGACTCAGCAGGGTGCATTGTCTAGTCACTGACTGTGAGCTTTTTCAATGTACTTTTTCAATCCCGGACTTAGCTAAATGAACCTTAATATGAACCCTCAGAAACGGAGCACATTGCTGTCCAGTAACGCTGCCATGGAGGTGACATACGTTAAAATTAGGAAAAAGACTATACGAAGACCTACAAGGATGGTTTGACTGTGGTCAGTGTCACTTGACTTATGCAAGAACATTTCCAGATCAGGTCAAAACAAAATGACCAGAAAGAACTTGTTAGCCCTGGCATTTCAGCAGTCCAATTGTTAAAAGTAATTAGAAATCCACACTGCCAGTTCTATTCAAATGCCAAAACAAACAGCAGGTTCTTTAAAGTACAAATCTTTAAAGGTGAAGCAGAATTATATTTATTCCATAACACATTTGTATGTTATGAGCAGAGTACATGCCATGATTCTGTAAGAGCACAGAGAAACCTCAGAAAGGGGTACTGAGCTCAAAGTTCAATGTCCTGATTCTGAGAATTCCAGTTCTCTTTTTTATTAAAGAAAATACTGTATTTCTTCGATTCCAAGACGCACATTTTTTCCAAATTTAGCAATTCAAAAAAGGGTGTGTGTCTTAGAATCGAAGGTGTGCAAATTGCACCCCCAAAACGCCACCTCCTTACTTACTGGGGCTTGTGGGGGCTTCGGTGAGGCCTGCACAACCCTCTGCAGGCCTCACCGATCTTCAGTTCAGCAAAAAAAAACAACAACAGCGGTTTCCGACCATTTTCGGTTTTCGCGAAAACCAGAAGTGCCCAAAAATAGCCGTTTTTCGCCGAACTGAAGATTGCAGAGGCCTGCAGAGGGTCGTGCAGGCCTCCCCAAAACCTCCACAAGCCCTGGTAATAAGCAAGAAGGGGTACCATTTGTAAGTTTGGGGGGTACAATTTGCACATAAATCCTGGGGGGATTTTTTTTTCCCTGCTGGTAATAATGAAATTAAAGGTGCGCCTTAGAATTGATGGCGCCTTAGAATAGAAGAAATACGGTAAATGTTCTAGTCCTTATGGTTACACAGCTATGCTTCACAGTGCATGGACTAATCTTAGTGAAATCTCAGAAGTCGAAAGACTGGCTGAATAATAAGATCTCAAGGGTCAGAAATCACTCCTTGCCCTCTCCATATCATGTGCAATATTGATGCTCAGAGGACAGACTGGCAGAGAAAAATGTGGGCTCATTTTAGAAATACAAAGGTGAGACAAATCTCTACAGATGTTTAGTTGATCAAAAAGGCAAGCCCACCCACCCACCCACCCACCCACACACTCACTCATGCAGCCAACTGAAAGACTAGAGTGGGACTACAACTAGGAACCATAAATTAAAATTCCTCTTCACTCACGTATGCACATTCAGTCTATCCAGATTGGGCATGAACAGGATTTGTCTTGACTACACCAGGATGGTGTAGTGGTTTGGGAGTCGGACTTAGACCTGGAAGATCCAGGTTCAAATCCCCGCTCAGCCACGAAGCTTCCTGGGTGACCTTGGGCCAGTCACTATCTCTCAGCCCCACCTACCTCACAGGGTTGTTGTGAGGACAAAAGGAGGGGAGGAAATATGTACACCACTCTGAGCTCCTTGGAGGAAGGGTGGTATAAAAATGTGAAAAATAAAAAAATAATAAACGATACCATTTCTATAAATTACTTGGGAGTCAATTCCATTGAAATCAATGGGGCTTACTTCTGAAAAGACATGCATAGGGTTGTGCTGTATGTTACTGTTTGACTTTACATACAGATGTATGGGGGGCCTGGTATCTACGGGGGATCCGTTCCAGGCCCTGTGCAGATACCGAAGAATTGCATATAGGGGCAAATGCCCCCTCCGCGGCCCCCACAGGGGGGTCATGGGGGCGTTTGCCCTCCGCGGCCATTATTTTACCTTATAAGCTGGTCTGTGTCTTCCTTTAGATGCTATAAAGCAGCAGCATGCTGTTTATAGCACTGAAGCTGGCTGAGTGCTAGAGAGGCTCAGCCGAAAAACAGGAAGCAGGAATTGGAACTGCTTCCTGTTCTTCGACTGAGCCTACCTAGCACTCAGCCAGCTTCAGGGCTATAAGCAGCCTACTGCTGCTTATAGCTAGGCTTACCAGATCGTCGACCGGGACGGAGCGATCTACCCTTAAGGGGCGGGGCGCGGGGGGGGCAGAACGCATCGTGGTCGACGATCTGGTAAGCCTACTTATAGCGTCTGTTTAAAGGAAGACAAAGACCAGCTCATAAGGTAAAATAATGGCTGGGGTGGGGCGCGCGGGTGGGGCTCCCACTATCCGCCGATAAATGAATCTGCGGATAGTGGATCTGAAAATACAGCCCCCCCCCCCGTATATGAGAAAATTATAGCTAGTGTATAACACGCTTGTGCTCCTTATATCAGGGCTGGAATAAATATTTCCCATAGGCAATCTGAACATATGAAACTGCCTTAAGCCCTACATAGACAACATGGCCAAGTTTCATGTCTAAATACATCTAACCTCTGGCTTAGGGATTGATCACAAACCCATATCTGCAATGATGGCTGAAGTGAGTCTGGACTTACTATGCGGCTTGCAAGGCGAGAGAGAGTGTGCATGAGTACAAGTCGCTGCGGCAGGCTGAGAAAGTCCGGCTGAGAAAACCATCAGCCAGGCTCTCTTTCTTGGCCCATCGCTCACTTTTTCAGCTGGTTGGCTGCGCATGTGGTCTGGAGGTTGAGGTAGCTGGTCGGAGGGGACAGCAGGGAGCACAGGGGCACCCACTACCAGTCGGTCACTCCTCTTCCTCCTGATGCCCACTTCACTCACTTCATTAGCAGGTCAGCTCTGCCTGCATGCCTGGGTCTTAACCATGGTTTGTCATCTTAATCCTGGTTTGTCATCTTAATCCTGGTTAAGGGTTATGTCTACACTGGGCCAAATACTAAATTGGGTATTTTGGCCCACTTAGCCCAGCATTGCTTACCCTGTATGGCAGCATCTGGCAAGGATTTTTTACATGCAAACTCTGTGCTCTTCCCTGGTGCCACATGCTATTCTCCATGACCCACAGAAAGTTTTAGAGATTTGCCTTACAGCAGCATCAGTTTACCTGACAAAACAAGGAGCCTGCAATATATTCCATGAAAGTCTTATCTGCAAATAAGTTCTGAACACAGAAAGTCGAGTCCATTGTGCCAGAAAAAGCAAACGGAGCATGTTATCTGAGAAAACAGAAAAACTTGGAGTCAGACTAAATTCCCAGCAAGACGTATTTGTTGACACGATTCCCAGCAAGTAAAATGAAAAACAAAGCCTCCCCATCAGCTAATATTTTAATGTTTGCTTGGAACAAGAGACACTTACAGAAGTTTTTGTGGCCTCTGAATTGCGAATGTAAGGGATACTTTCTTACTCAGCATCTTCAAGCTCCCGGGCAGGGATTTCAGAGCCAAATCTTTCCCTTACCCCTGGGGCATGGTATCCTACGAGACCAGCACAACTATATGATTTTTATTAGGATTACATTTATTTTAATTTTAATAAATGTCATCATAAGGTGACCCACTGGGGTTTGTTTGTTTTAAATACCCGTTTTAATTATTTTATTGTATTATATTTTATTATTTTAACATGTTTTAACTGTAAGCCGCCTTGATTGCCCTTAGCGGGAGAAAGGCGGGGTAAAACTTCTTTAAATAAATAAATAAAGTATGAAAGAAGAGGCTGTTCTTCAGCCAGCTCAGTAGGAGGGAGCCATAGATCCAACGGAAGAGAGCCTGCTTGACATGTGTAAGGTCCATCTGCCCAGTTCAATCCCTGGCTTCTCCTAGAAGCACTGGGAAAGACCCTAAACCCTGGAGAGAGCGCTGCCAATCAGAGCAGACAATACATAGACCAACAGGCTGACTCAGTAGGCAGCAGCTTCCTATGGAATCTAATCTTACTAGCAAAGAGTGTGGTCCCTTCCCTCCCTCCCTCCCTCCCCCCCCCCAAAAAAAACCCAGTCTGGTTTTCAGATTCCTGTTTTTAGTAGGGTGTTGGTTTTTATCTTTTTACTTGCAGGCTGAGCAAACTTGGAAGCTTAAGAGACATTCCCTGCAATGACATTTTCCACCTATTAAAACACTCATTATCAGCATTTTAAAATCTTCTCCTTTCATCCTGCTGATTAAATATAACGATGCGTCAATAATTATACCTTCTAGCAGCAAGACATTGCTGGATTATTCCGTTATAGACTAATGTATTCCATGGTACCTTTCTACCTTAAGTATAATTAGCAGCCCAATCCTATCCCCCGCCAGTCCATTGCACGTGGCGCCGCTGAAGGCGCACACATTGCATGCTATGATGGAAGGGCAACCAGACGGCCTAGGAGAGCTAAGTGGAAATATTTATTTTGCCTCTCCATAGGTCACCTGGCTGTAAATGGGTCTCCTCGGACCCACACCTGCTCTTTTGCTGGAGTACGTCTGGGGAGAGTCAGCAGGCAGGTGAGGAAGACAGGATCCGGTGCGCACTGTTGCGGCCGACATCCACTCCCTCCCACTCCAGAACCGCCTCAGTTCCTTACCAGCACCACTCCCACAGCCACCTTACCTGCTCCAGTGCAGCCTGGGTGAGCCGCTGGTGGGTGCACAGAGCTTCTGGAGCGCCCAATGCCAGCATGCCTTTCGGGCCCCACAACTGGACTTACAGCAGCGGACTGTGAGATCCGCTGCCATAGGCCCAGGATAGGATTAGGCCATAAGAGACACTTCCACAGGGGAAAGTGTAGGTATACCATTATGAGGTGACAGATGTGAATTAAGTTTCTCACAGCGCAATTCTAATCAACATTCCAGTGCCGGTGTAGCCGTGCCAACAGGACGCACACTGCATTTTGTAGAGCAGGGGCAGTCAAGGTGAGGGAACGTTTGTTCCCTTACCTCGGGGCTGCACTGTGGCTACACCGGCACTGGAAAGTTGGTTAGGATTGCGCTATCACTATACATTGGATTGAAATTGAGCTAAACAACAAAATCATGACTTTATTTTGAACCATCAGTCTAGTTGGCTGATCAGGTGTGTCACTTTCACTTGCTTGCCCATCTGATTTTACCTTCTGCAGATCCTTTAAGATGTGGATCAGTAGGAAAGCACAAATCAATGTAACCACTGAGCTTCTGAATATACCCCTCTGCCTTTTCTACCTTGCTGTCTGGAACTGGCTCCCCAAACACCTCTCTTGCTTCTTTCCAATCAACCTGTTGTCCACAGAGCCCCAGCCTGCTGTGGCACTGTGGGAGCGAAGCATCAGCAGGCAATAGAGCGCAGAGACACGTGGTAATGGTATCATCGCCAGGCGCCACAGACTCCAAAGGGCCCGAGAGCATCACATCTGTGGAAGAGAGCACAGCTAACAGCAGTCAGTTGAGGCTAGAACATGGGTACCAGCTCTTGAGAAGGGCTGGGCCAGCTAGAAGAGGGGAGAGGTGCAGGCGTGAAAGGAGAGAAGTTGATGAGAAGGGCTCAGGGAGAAGATGGTAGATGAAAGGACGATGGACCACAAGAGCTAAAAAGGAGGCAAGAGAGAGCAGCTTGGACAGTAGAGCAAGAGCAGAAGGAGTTCAAGGAGGACACGAAGGGGCCAGGAGAAACCTGGCTGGAACCACAAAGAGACGAAGAGAGAAAGAAGAAACAGTTGCAAAAAGCACAGCCCACCCAGGAAGAGGACAGGGAATGGACAGTAAAGACACAAAAGAGGAAGCCGGGGGACACAGCAGGAGATCGGAGGAGAAGGGTGCATGGTCGGATGGGTTGGCCTCTCGCACTCAGAGGCTAATGGGGCTGTGGAACTTTGGCCAGTGCTGGGGCAGGTTGAGGGTGAGCTCTCCCTCGTGGGTGGGAAGACCTCCACAGGGTGGGAAGACCTCCTCCAGGGTCGATAGTTGGGTTGGGCTCTTAGATACCCCATTCCCAGGTGTCAGAAGATAGGCTTCCACCTGAAGAGCCAAGAACCAAGACTGTCAAGGTGCCGTAACCCATCAAGCAAGCCAACCCCCTACAGATTGTGTTGTTTTAACCCCCATTGCTTCTTAGTGTGTGCACGTGTGTGAACTCCAATACATATAAACCTGATCAGTGCAAAGTATCCCCACCCCGGCTATCCTTACCTGCATAGCCTATACTAGCGTTTCTCAAAATGTGCTCTCAGGAGCTCTGGGGCTCCCCGACACCCCTCCAGGGGCTCCACGAGTACACCATAAGTAGCCATACTCTGCTCAGGACTGGGCCACGCTGCACATGCTCTGGGGCTTCTCAAGACTTTGTTTAGGAGTGTAAAAGGGTCCAGAGACCAAAACATTTGAGAACCACACAGACCCTCTTGATGTGAATTGCCCCCTTGCAAGATGGAAGAAGAATTGTCAACCCCCCTCAAAACCTACCTTTTCTGTGACTGAAATAAGTAAGATTTTAGGGTTTCCCTCTTTTTGCCCTGTTGTTGCTTCTAAGGCTTAGTGCCTACTCTTTCCTAGTATTTACAATGCTGCTGGTATGTTTAATTACATCTTGTTTTTACACCGTGTTTGGACTTATCTGTAAGCTAGCGGTTCTCAAACTGGTGGGTCACGACCCACCAGGAGAGCTGCTGTTTTCCTTAAGGGGGCGGGGACAGTGGCAGCAGCGATTCCGGGGATCACGCTGCCGCCAGGGAGAAGTGTCCATTCTGAACTCACTGGGGGTCCTAACATCTTCTGGAGGGTGCGGGGAGGCCTACGGACCCCTCCGCGGGCCTCCCTGAGTTTTAGATTACTGCGGTGTGGCGATTTACAACCACTTCCAGTTTTCGCAAAAGACAAGTGATCGTAAATCACCGCGGAGCAGAGATCTAAAGCTCAGAGAGGCATGAGGGGAGGTCGGCAGACCTCCCCACACCCTCCCAAAGTTGTGAGGACCCCCGGTGAATTCAGAACGAACACTTTTCCCCCCGCCGGCAGCGCAATCCCTGGGATTGCTGCTACCATTGTCCCCACCCCTGCACACACTTTGAGAACCAATGCTGTAGGCCAACCTGGTTTCCATTACAGAAGAGCTGGATATAGAGGGTTGGGTTTTTATGCCTGCACAAATCCCTGGTCTCACCTTCTTGACTTGGCATGTTAGAGAAAAGAAAATCTTTTAACAACCTTTGACAGCGTAAGTTGCTTTTAAGGGAGGGGGGATACTTTAACCAATCCCTCCAGGAATTTGAATCTGACTTGTGAACTTCATGCTGCTAACACTATTCAATTAGTCTCTGCAATCTAGTTTCTAAAAGGTGACATTTGTCACTGTCGCAGCTACCTACACTCTTGTGAAAGAACCTTAAATATCTTTGGGATACATGACAGAGCAGAGTTGGCCGCACAACAGAAGAGCACAGGGAAAGCGTTTTTGTCAACGCCTGTTGAAGAACCAGAGGTGGTGACTGCTGAGCTATCCCCCCAAGAGAACTCCTATCTTCATAAACAAGAAATCCCAGGTCTTTTCGGTATATGCTCTTGTTAACCACTTCATTTCTCAGTGTTTCTCTATGGAACTATGAGCTCTCCCCCCTACAGGCGATAACTCTGTCCTTGTTGACAGTCCCTCATCTCAGGATGAACAGGAAGACCAGAACCAAGAGCCTTTCATTCTTTCCAAATTGTTCTGAACTTGCTACAAATTTGAATTATTTAGGTTATTCAAACAAACTCTGAATTCACTTCAATTTTATCTCAGGATAAATAACCCATCATAGGTGTCGAAGCTTTGTAGCATTTCTTTTCTAAGCTTAATTTGTTACTGTAAAATGTACATAACCTATAGCTGAATGTGCAGTGAGTAATCAGTAGTGCAGTTTTAAAATAAAAAATCATATTTCGATATGAACTGGGCTCTTCTATTTCATTGCAATCTAAAATGCATTTTCAACTAGAATTTGAAAAGGCACCTTAATCTACTTTATTTGAAGTTGAAAAAAAACTCTCTCCAAGAAATACATATTTTATGAGATGTGAACTATCGTGATAACCTTCAGCTTGTTTAAAATTGTCACTTGATAAGGCATACCCATTTGATATCGCAGCACATCATCCTTCAATACACTGGCAACATTTTCATCATTCAAAACTTATCACTGAACTAACAATGGAATTGCTTTTGGATCCCTGGAATCTCCATGCAAAAGAACGCCCTCTTTTGGATTCGATTTCCTTTCAATACAAAGTCACCTTTGCTAGGCTTAATCACCGTTTGGAGGTCAATTAAATCAGAATCCTTAGAGGCTCGGGAAAGAAGCTTAAAGGGAGAAGGAGAATGACTTAGGATCCCTAAATACGAAGGTTTTCAAATTATCAGTTGAATCTTTTCCACATGAGCTACTCAGCACAAAGAATAGCTGTTGCCTTCACGCTCTTTGAGAGCATGCCAAAAGGTATCTAGATAGTACTTAGAAAGAGAATACTTTGGGGATCCGTCATCCAGCATAAGCAGTTACCGTATTTATTGGCGTATGACGCACTTTTTTGTCTAAATTTGTGACCCAAAATAGTAGGGTGCGTCTTATACGCCAATACTAAAAATCCCTTTCCCCCCCCGCCCGTTTTAAAGCATTTTTGGGCTTACCGTTTTTTTTCCGGAGCCGGAGAGCTCCCTTGTGCTTTCTTCCCTGACTAATCTATCCGATCTACAGCTGTTTGTCGGGTTTAATTTATGCATGTGCATGAGTTGAGCTTCTCAGCAGCTAGCAGAGGGCGCTGTGCTCCTCAGTTCAGTTCAGCTGAGCTGCAGAGGGCGTGGTCTTTCCAGCTCTCCTGGATGCTGAATGAATGCAGCATGGGTAAGCTTCTGAACTGGGCCTAGTTGGGAGGCTTTGGAAACTGTGCATGGGTGGGGTGAGGGAAAAGAGTTGAGTCTGGGGGGGTTTGTACTTGGGGTAAATGTTTTTTACTTTGGAAACTGTGCATGGGTGGGTTGGGGGAAAAAAGAGTTGAGTCTGGGGGGGTTTTGTACTTGGGATTTATGTTCTGGTGCATTTTGTTCATGTGTCTTATTGCTGTGTTTTAAAAGAGATCCTGGTATTTTTGTGCAATTTATGTAAATTAGCTAATTAAGCAGCCAAGCAGTAAGTGGCCAAGTGGCCCAAAAATGCTTTAAATCTTTTTTCTTGAAACCCAGGGCCAAAAGGAAGGTGCGTCTTATACGCCGGTGCATCTTATACGCCGATAAATACGGTATTTATCGGGCAATTTGTACTTTCTGGCCCCACAGATGCCACCAAGCCAGTTCAGATCAATTAAAACAAAAGACACAATAAAACCAGCAAAAAATATCAGAACAAACAGAAACTATAAAACAATCTATAACAGGAACCCAAAACCAAACAACCAAATGGATTCAGAAACCAACTGAGAAGCAGGGAAAAATACCCCTCCCACATAGTCAGAGGGGCATTAATTTAACTGAAATGTCTGCTTATTAAACAAACAAAGGCTTCACCAACCAGTGAAAGGTCAACCAGAGAAGGGACCAAGCGGACACAGGATAATGCCAGGGAAACCCAGTTCCACGGTCCGGAGGTTCCAAAGTCTGGGGGCTGTAAGCAAGAAGGCCCTGTCACATGGCTCCTCTCTCTCCTCCAAAGTTCAGAAAGAGAGGGAACATGGAGCAGTACCTCTAATGTTGAACAAAGTGGGCAGACGTATTCCAATGGGGATAGAGATTTAAATAAAACAAATACCCTGGTCCCAGACCGTTAAGGGTTTTAAGAGGTTATAATCAACCCCTTGAACTGAGTTCAGAAACGCACTGGTAAGCAACGAAGATGGTACAAAATGGGAGTTATACAATTCACAGCACAGGGCTCAACTGGAACTCATGCAGTCACATCCTGTACCAGCTCTTCCGGAGTAGCCTCATGCAAAGCATATTGCAATAGTCCAGTGTTTCCCAAACATTTTTGACCCGAGGCTCCCTTGACCATTGGTGACCATTGGCCGCGGCTCCCCATTATACAGTATTATGTTGATGCCTGCCAATTGGCATTGCACTGTTTTCCAAGAAAATTCCATGGCACTCCGCGGCTCCCCTGGCTGGTTTCCGCGGCTCCCGTGGGAGCCGCGCCTCCCAGTTTGGGAACCACTGCAAAATAGTCCAATCTAGCTGTGACCAAGGCAGGTGAGACACTGGCCTGATCTGCCTTCCTTAGAAAGGGATACTGTTAGGGCAGCCGTCAGAGTTTGCCAGCATCTGACCATCCCCAAGTAAGGCTGGATCCAGGAGCACCTCCCAAAACTCCATCAAAACCCAGACTGATAAGGATTCAGACACTCAACTACACTCAGGAAAGGGGTACCACCATCATATCTGACATTTTTCCTAATAAAATTTCCTCCCCCTTTATTTTTTGTAGACTTATCCTTATTTCATAATCACCCATCACTCTTGAAATGCATTTAGGTGGGAAAATTGAAACTGCTAAAAATAAAAATAATCTTGGGTAACACATTCATTTTTTATTGTGGATATTCTTCAGCTCTGTGCTAGATTAAGTCGTGTCCATCCACATAAATCTCTCTTAATACTTTCAATTAATCTTTGATAATTACCCTTAAACAGATCTGACGTTTTCTCAGAAAGCAATATTGCTCAACAGAAGATGTTAACATTTCATCCACAGTATGTTGCAAAACACTTCCCATCTTATTTTTCCCCTTCTGCTCCACTTTAGTTCCTAATAATTCTAAAATCACAGGTAGTTATTTTCAAGCTTACACTATGCATGACCCTGGTTACTCAGTTTATTTTGTCCCACAGAACTCAATCAGAACCACTGAGAATCAAGCATAGCCCCCACCTGAGTTCAACAGATTCTTGGTTCTACAGAGTATCACAGAATCAAAGAAGACAGAAGTCTCCACTCCACAAACAGGTCAGTGACAGAGCACACTATTTTCATGCAGACAGTCCCACGTTCAATCCCTGGAAGCATCTCCAGGTAGGACGGGGAAAGACCTCTTTCTGAGACCCTGCAGAGCTGCTACCAGTCACTGAGCGAAATAATGCAATGGTCTGACTTAGTACAAAGCAGCTTCATAGCTTTGCATGTACAAATCGACATCAAAGTAGCGAATGCTTTCTTGTCAAGCAAGCTTCCTTGGGCACTGGCCCCACATTCAGCGAAGACCAACTGCTTCCGTGGGCAACAAACCCTGCCCTAGAGAACTCCAACGCCGGGCAACTTGGATTAGTTTGTAGTGCCTCTCGAAAGCATCCTTAAAAGAGGGCATCACACCAGAGCATTTAAGTGACTATCCATCTCTAGTCTTCCTCATTTAAGCAACTGCTGAATGCACAGAGAAACTAGCAGCTAACACTGCTTAGAACGCATCAGATGAGAGAAATGCTAGTTACCGGAAAATGTTTCTCTCTTTGCAAAGTTCCAAGGGACATAGGGCCTAAATCCAAACACAGGCAAAATAGCCTCCTCCTATTTCAAAAGGACATTTATTTTCCAGAGGAGAATTATTAACAATAAGGAATGTTTACAATATAATGGACTCTGCAGATCTGTGAAATACCGTAGCCACAACTGGATGCCTTCATAACAAGCTCAATAGAGGCTAAGCTCAGGCACTCATTCATAAAATGGTACTTGACACTGACTAGACTGAGAAGCACTCAGTAGAAAATCCAGCCCTTGTTACCAAAGACAAAGTGCCACGTCTGTGCACTGACTGGGCATTCTGGCTACAAAATGCAGATCGTCCAAGCTGAAGAAAACCCACATTCAGAAGTCAGCCTGCAGAGAAGGGTGGCAGTAAGTTCAATCATTCATGAGAAAAGAGCAAGACTTTGTCCTTGTAGAACACAGATGTGCTTATTTTTGGCAACACGGAGGGAGGGACAGACAGCGCCCAACAAACAAAAAGAAGATCTGAATCTCTCTTTTCATTTACCCGTTCTTAAAATTAGGCCTGAACCGCTCGCGGCTCACCAAGGAAAATAAAGCCCACTAATCATGTAAGTTGGTCCACTAGGAACCCAACAATCCTATTCCAATTTGTGCTGTCCAAGGTGAAAAACTGGAGGTTTGTGGAGACTGTGACAAGCTGTTAGCCGTACCTGCGTTCAGCTTGGCAACAGTAAATCAAGTTCTGCAGGTCTGCACTGCTGTCAGCTAGCCGCAAAACTTTCAATTTACTGAAAGTTCGGTGGATGTATACAGACAGCAGGCCTGGAGGAGACGGTAGAGCAGCCGCCTCAGCCACTGACATGCCCCTCAATTTTGCTCATTAGAAGCCGTTGTCCAAAAGAAACGACAGTATCGTAATCCTGCCTAAGTGAAATGCGCCACTAATATTTTACTATCCTGCTGCTTCCTAGACGGGCTCTGGCTATAAACGTATCCCTGGAAAAATTCCCCAGGCTGCCCCAATTTTAAGAAATTGCTGGTGCAAACTGTGAATTGCCTGCTAACGGGCGAGACCTCATTTGATCCAAGATTTCTGGGTTTGATTTTTAACCAGAAGAAGCAGGGTGCAACCACAATGACTTTGGTCTCTACAGTACTGGTGCTGCCCACTAGATTGGACAGCTGTCCCCTGCCAACCCTGGACTCTAGTTAAGTCACAGGACCTCATTGTTTCAATACAATCTGCATTCAGCTTCAATATACTGGATGTACCTCAACCCACTTGGAGGCACAGCAACAGCCAACCAGAACATCTGAATCTACACTGGATTTGTGGAACAAGAGCCAAATGACAATGGATTCATGGCAATCCAGCAGCATCCTCTGGTTAGTAAAAAATACAATAAAGAAACCCTAGCTAGTCAAGGACTTGGCTTTTCCTGGCTAAGTTTCACCAGTCAGGTTGAACACAGCTTTCTGGCCCCGCCCTCGTGTTTCCACACCATCTATGCCAACACCTATTAAAATATATACTATAAAAATTGTGGTGGTGTTGTTGTTCAGTCGTTAAGTCGTGTCTGACCCTTCGTGATCCCATGAACCATATCCCGCCAGGCCTTCCTATCCTCCACTATCTTCCTGAGTTCGCTCATTTTCATGTTCGTTGCATCGGTGATGCTGTCTAACCATCTCATCCTTTGCCTTCCCCTTCTCCTTTTGCCTTCAATTTTTCCCAGCATCAGAGTCTTCTCCAGAGAGTCCTCTCTTCGCATTAGGTGGCCAAAATATTTGAGCTTCAGCCTCAGTACCTGTCCTTCCAGGGAACAGTCAGGGTTGATTTCATTTAGGATTGACTGATTTGATCTCCTAGCAGTCCAAGGGACTCTAAGGAGTCTTCTCCAGCACCACACTATAAAAATTACCAACCAATATTTTGAAACCAAGACCCTGCGTCTTAAAACCAGCCATCTACAGACTGAGGCAGACATCACAAGACCATGTTAGCAAACTTGTCACAGCAGGCATAAACCAGCTCTATCTCCAGGTGGTGACAGCCTGGATTCACCAAGCTATTAACCACCCAGAAGAACTCAGCAGGACGACTCTTTGCAGATGCAAAGGCAGCAGAGACGAAAAATGCTGTGGCTGCTGCTGCTGCTGTATCCCCTGCCTGCAGGAGCATCCTTTTAGAAGGATTGATGCCACAACTGGCTCCTTTGGCATTAACTGAGCACCACTTCCATTTCGCTCATGCCCCTTCCAGGTCATCAGCCTCAGGGTCTCTATAGGTCAGCATAACAAACTCATGGGAACAGCAGCAATATAGCATACCTGGAAGCCACTAATGGTCCAATCCGATTTGCGGGATACAATGGCAGATTCTCGCGGGCTGCTGGCACGGCAGGCACCCTTCAGAGCTGCCGCCAGCACAAAATCCAGGCGACAGCGGCCTGCAGAACCTCTACCGTCACCGGTACATTGGCAGCGGAGGTAGAGCGGGCAGGGACTGGGCCAAGTGCATTATTACCCCATATTCCATCTGAGGCAGAGTTTTGCCTAAAGCCACCAAATGAGTTCATGGCAGAGGCAGGAGTTGGGCCAGGGAAGTCCCGAGTTGGGCCAGGGAAGTCCCGAGTTGCAGTTCAGTCTCTTTGCCATTACACAACACCAGTTCTCAAGTTGTCATGTTAAGGAGACTCTGTTGCCAAGTTCAACTGAAAAAGGAACTTGCCAATCCAGAAGTCGGGCTTTCTGTTTACAGTCCACCTGATCTTACAAGGTTCCGATCTGGCAAATGAGCACTTAGGATGGCAGTAGGGCACTCTAAAGACATTTGGCCAACAGGAAACTAACCACAGATCTCCTCCTGCCTATAATATTACAGTGTCCTCTCACAACAGGATTATACGCCATGTGCAGTATAGCAGGTTGGGTTTGCCTACAGCCAAAGTTAATTTTAAACAAAGCTGTATGCCAACCACTGGTTGGAGGGGGGGGGGGTTTAAACACACATACAGGTGCGGTGTGTGTTTCTGTTGTCAGTTTCCACAATGCTGATCATCTGTTCAGTTGAGGGGGATCCTAACACATGGGGTTTATACAGATGTAACATACCACATTACTTTTCCCTCCCTACTCTCGTTTTTTCCCATTTTTCCCATTGCCTGTTTTAGATTGCAAGATTCTTGAGAGCAATCTGTGCTGTTTATGTAACTCTGTACAGTGCTATGCGTACCAGTAGTACAGTATAAATAAAAAATATTTCTTGGCTGCTGTTAAAGGTAATGTTTAGAGGACAAAACCTTGGTTAAGGATTAGCCAAAAATCACTGCAACGGTATCATGACAACCACGATCACAACAGTTCCCTCATCTCTCCACTTGCAAAGGTTACTCTGCTATTTCCCTACACACACCTTCTTGTGTGTTGGTGTGCAACTAACCAGCAGCTCCGAAGTGTCATAAACGTGCCATAAAGCACGTTTGACACCCAGAGAGCAAGTGGCACCATCGGCAGGGCCGGCGCCGCTCACCCCCGCCAGAGAGAGGACGCTGCCAACGGAAACAGGTAAGTCCTGCGCCGGGCAGTGTGAGGAGGGTGGAATGGGAGGGGGTGATTGGGTGGCCAGGTCCAGGAGCGGGGAGAGATTCTCAGTGGCGCACTCCGCCAAATCCTATCACCCGACTGAGGCCTGGCAAGCCCTACACAGGCTCCTCGGATTTGCGCTGGTCATTCTGCCAGCACCCATCTGAGGAGACCCATAGGGGCAGCTGAGGCAGCAAGGAGGCCTCCAGCTGCACCAGCACTGGCCTGATCCTGACCAGAATCTGGCGCAGTCATGGTTTCAATATATATATCTATTTGGGCTTTGAAATAGGGTGAAACATGGTTAGTGCTAACCAACGTTAAGTGTTACGTCTGCACCAAGCTACAGCAACTGGTATGCCGCCTGCTGCTGTACATGAAGTTCTCGGAATGAAGGCCAGGACAGACAGAAAAGCTGTTGCTACAAGATATTTTCGCAAGATTCCCAACACGATCAGCCCCTCAGTTCAGCTTCTGCATTTAGTTTTGAGGTGGCTGGAGGAGGAAAAAAAGGTTACTATAAGGCAGCCCCCATGCTTTGCCTACTGCCACGGGGGTAGCACCACATGAAGAGGACTGGTAAAGGACATGCCCAGGTTATTCTGGGGGGGGGGGGTCACCCCGTCACAATAGGCTGTGTTCACTAGGCTAGTCTACTACGCAGATAGGGAGATTTATTTCAATGTATATAGTCCCTCTGGAGCCCCTCCCCCTCCTTATTTGGGAGCCTCTACTCCTTAGCTGTCGCCTGCTTCAACCACCCAGGCTGCTGGCTTCATAGACGGAGCTTCTTCAGCTTGCCAGCCTCAGGTCAAGACTGGGGCTGCCCTTAGGAGCTGCAAAGGCCCAGGCACAAATCAGAGCTCCTGGGGTGGACTATGGCCCAGTCATCCCTGCCAACAGATAAGGGCTTTCTGTAGCCGCACAGAAAAGATCCCAATCCCATTCCCTTTCCCCGTCTCCCCTTCCGGGCCTTCTCTCACCCCTCTCTTCTTCCCCTCAAAGGGGACCATCTCCAGTCTCCTCATCCCTGTCCCTTGTCAGCTTCTCCCGTCGGGCCCCTTTTTCTTCTTCTTCCCGATTTATTTATTTTTCACATTTTTTTACCACCCTTCCTCCAATGAGCTCAGGGTAGCGTACATAGTTCCTCCCTCCTTTTGTCCTCACAACAACCTTGTGAGGTAGGCTAGGATGAGAGATAGTTCCTGGCCTTAGTTCTCCCCCCTTGCTCTGCCCTCTCCTCCGTCTCTGTACAGCTCTCTGTCACCGGCTGCCCTTGCTCTCCATCTTCCCTCCTTCTCAAGCCTCTGTCCTTCCGTCTCTCCCTCTCACGCATCCTCATCTCTCCCCTGCCTCTTTCTTCCAGCCTTATACTGCCCACCCTCTCTTGGCTCTGCCTTCTCCCTCTACAGAGTACCACATAGCCTTTCAGGATTTCCAGCTGCAACAAGCCACGGCGGCAGCTGAGGGCCCCACTGTTACACAGAGAAAAAAAAAACTTCAAGCGTCAGGATTCCACAGCAGCACAGCACACATACAGGCATGTTCACAGGTTTATCACTATTAATGAAATACTAGACTCGGTGCCGGCCCATCCATGAGGCCAACTGAAGCTGTTGCATCAGGCAGCAGATTGGCAGGGGGCACGCTTCTCTGTCCATCTTCTTGCCTCCACTGTCCCTTCTCCCCCTTCCACTCCCCGAATTGGAAGAGGGGAGAAAGAGAGGAAGAGGAAATATGGATGGGAGGAGAGTGCTGAGCTATTACACTGGAGAGTAGGACGAGAAAAGGCTGGCACATCATTGGGTAAGGAAGGGCAGCATTTGGCATGCCACGACAGGAGGTCTTGGGCTGGTCCTGGCTAGATTCAATCCAAAAATGCCCCATAGAGACGGCTGCTCCATAGTCACTGCTTCTCCAATTTTTTCTGCCAATTGGATTTAATTTTGTATTAAAGACTAGCATGTGTATGGTGGAAATTAACTTTGTCACTATTTAAACAAGTTTGAAACAAAAGAGAACTGAAAGAGCAAGTTCTGCTGGAAAATATCAGGGGCAGATAAGAAAAAAAAAAGGGCAATGAAGTCACACACCTAGACAAGCCAAAGTTCTCAACACAGAAAATACCGCGACAGCTGACGGGGGGGGGGGAGAGGAGAGGAGAGAGGAATGCGTACAATTTCCCAATCTGATTTCAGGGAGTTCTCTCATTCTGATTGTTACTACAGGTTGAGTATCCCTTATCCGGACTGCATGGGACGGGAAGTTGTCTGGATTTTGGATTTGTCTGGATTTCAGAATATTTGTATAAATATAATGGAGGTATCTTGGGGATGGGACCCAAGTCTAAAGACAAAATTCATTTATGTCTCATATACACCTTATACACATAGCCTGAAGGTGATTTATACAATATTTTTAATAATTGTGTGCCCCAGCATGCCTTGCGCTATGCCAGCCAGGTGCTGGAAACAGGGTTTGTTTTTTTTTTTTTTTTTTACAAAAAGTCATTGCGCCAAAGGTGTCTGGATTTCGGATAAGGGGTAACCAACCTGTATTTGTATGGGGTCATCCATGCGTGTGGCACTTCAGATCTGCATACATGACTCCCCAAAGAGGTGTATTTCCCCTAACCGAACCCCAGTGTTATCGCAGCCATTTGCTTATGGGAGCAAGGAAAGGCATTTCCCAGGGTCGTCATTGGGCCACACACACACACACACACACACACACACACACACACACACACACACCTCAGCCATATCTTTAGCTTCTAGGCCAGCTGCCAGAATATTTTGTATATTCCAATATTTTTTTAAAAAGAAAGAATCTAAGGCCTTTTTTAAAAAAAAGAAAAGCAACATCAGAATTTTTTCAGCAAGTCATTCTCACTACAATTCTGCATGCTGAAGAAGTTTGTGCAAACTTAAGGGCATCCATCTCTTGTACAATCTGCTGGAGCCAAACAAACATGCTTGCATGTTGAGAGCATTGCAGAAACAGAGGCACAGCACAGCTCATTCTAGGCCCTTTCGTTTCACAAGCGTATGCTTGCAGGGCAAATACACCCACAGAGCTGGGAGGGAAGGAGAGGGGTGGCCATCCACCGAGATTTATTCACATTTTTATTTTATTCACATTTTTATACCACCCTTCCTCCAAGGAGCTCAGAGTGATGTACATATTTCCTCCCCTCATTTTTGTCCTCACAACAACCCTGTGAGGTAGGTGGGGCTGAGAGATAGTGACTGGCCCAAGGTCACCCAGGAAGCTTCGTGGCTGAGCGGGGATTTGAACCTGGATCTTCCAGGTCTAAGTCCGACTCCCAAACCACTACACCATCCTGGCTGAGATTCAATCCTGAGATTGAATCCTGAAATTCAAGGCAAGTCACTATTAAACAATTGTCAACCAATCAGCCATTCAATGAGCAGTATAAATTGGCTTAGAAATGGCATACTGAAGTCAGTTTTCAAACTGGGTGTGTGTGTGGGGGGGGGGGGAGAAGATGGCTGACTCTAAAAACTGAAAACGGACCCACTCTCGTAGGCGCTGAACTGCTCGGCTGCCCTCAATATCTTGCTGCCCTTGGCAACAGCCAATTCCGTCCCCAGGGAACAGAAATATGTGCTCTCCAGAACAGAACAGGCCTGTTTTACTAAACCGTCTCCAAGAAAGGAGGAGGTACAAAAACCGCACATATAAGATAAAGAGAAGGACAGATGCATTCTTGTGAAGGGTCTGCGCCGTTTAACCTCCCCCCCGCCCGCCCCCCAATCCTCGAAATGTTAAGAGAGCTTGACACATTTATTTCAAAATCCATTGCCTCTATCAGGGTGTTCAGCAAATAATTATACTTTCTCAAACACATTATAAATTCTAAAAATCAGAGATTCTAAGCAGCCATGTTTTCCCAATGGTAATCTGTAAACTTGCATCATATATGAAAGTATTGGAAACAGCAAAAGTTATAACCTTCCAATGTATCTATTTGCTTATAAAGAGCTTCATGAAGTGGAAAAGACAATTTCTCACTGGTGCCTGTATTACAATCCCCAACATTCATATTTACTAAAATATGGTATCAATTTGGTAATTATCACCAATTGAAGTTGATGAAGAAATGCCAGGGATGAAGTTGGCCCCAAACGTATTGCAGGAGTTCAAAAATGCAGGGATTTTGCTGGATAGATTTGTGCTCATTGTTAGTGAACTGCAAGGGATATTTCAGAAGTATTTAAGTCTCCATGGTCCCAAGTTTCAATCCTCACATTGATACTAACACTCCGTAGAAGCTGCAGGGTTTGGGGGGTTGTGGTTTTGCTTGTCTTTTGCTGTGTGGAAATACAAGATGAGATTTGCAATTCCCATCCTGCCTTTACTAGGAAGAGGAACAAGCTGTGGTCTCAAACATCAGAAGGTGCCCACATTTTTCTACAGCTGGATTTACAATTCCGTCATCAAGATTTGCAAGAAAGAAAGTCACTCTTTCCTACGAGCAAAGAACTACGAAGTTAACATGCAAGCCTTATGTAGACCGTCACAGGCAACTATCTACAGATGGTCTGCACATGACGACAGACTATTCGGAAGAGCTTTCTAGACAGGAAAGAACACTGTTGCAGAAGCAGCCCAAATCTTTAAGACTTTGCAGGATGTATGGAGGCCCACTGTAATGTGATTTGATGTTACACACAAAAGTCTCAGGGTTGTACAATCCTGAGATTATTATACAATAATATAATACTGTATATTATATTATTATTTTCTTCCTCTCCTTCACAGCTATTCCCTCCCTCCTTTCCAATTTCAAAGTATCACTGGTTTGTATTAATTTGTCAAAACCAATAAGGTAAAGGTGACCCCTGACAATTAAGTCCAGTCGTGTCCGACACTAGGATGTGGTGCTCATCCCCATTTCAAAGCCGAAGAGCCAGCGTTGTCCGAAGACGCCTCCGTGGTCACGTGGCTGGCATGACTCTCCTTGCCGCAGCACGT
Source organism: Plestiodon gilberti rubricaudatus (assembly GCA_026170595.1). Classification (NCBI taxonomy): domain Eukaryota; kingdom Metazoa; phylum Chordata; class Lepidosauria; order Squamata; family Scincidae; genus Plestiodon; species Plestiodon gilberti. The sequence continues at coordinate 14,840,856 of JANXHW010000002.1, read as the reverse complement.
AGCATGCAGCTGGAACACGGAGCGCTGTTTACCTTCCCGCAAGCGGTACCTATTTATCTACTCGCATTAACATGCTTTGGAACTGCTAGGTTGGTAGGAGCTGGCCAAGCAACGAGACCTCACCCCGTCGCGGATTCGAACTGCCGACCTTTCAATCAACAGCTCATGGTTCAGCAGTTTAACCCACTGTGCCACCCGCTGGCCAGTAAACCAACAAACTATGATTATTTATGCTTCTCTTGAAAACTTGGACTGCGAACTATACGCGAGGAGCAGAGGACAAGAGCCCATCCCCTAGACCAGTATTTCTCAAACTGTGGGTCGGGACCGACTTGGTGGGACGCGACCTGATTTCTGGTGGGTCCCAGGTGATGGAAAGATCAAATAAGTAGTTGCCACAAGCCCTGAGGCTATTCAAAAATCAGATAGCTGCCAATTGCCCTTCAAAGAGCTGAGCTCCTGCAGTTTGCAAGCTTGTGTAAATACTGGGAGATAAAAGTTTGAATGTCTCGTAAAGCTACGTTGGTCCTGACTGAGTAATTTTAAAAAGTGGGTCCTGGTACTAAAAAGTTTGAGAACCACTGCCCTAGACATGTAGCTCACCCCCACCTTTACCCCTTGACTGGATCCTTGAAGGAAAAGCACTTACTACAAATCGAGAGTGCTTCTTTATTATCTTTATGTCGATACGTAAAAAGCAATTTCTTGTGAGGGTGGAGAAGCAAATTTTAATTCCATCAAAAACCTAAGCAATTACTTGTGAGGGTGGAGAAGCAAATTTTAATTCCATCAAAAACCTAAAGGTCCTAGGAGGAAAATTTATTTAGGACTGGAAGTTTAATGTGAAAGAGGACACTATTTGTCTATCATGCCAGAGAAATGCCTCCCCCATGGCTTCTTCCTAGGGCCACCACAGGTAGAAACCCAGCTAAAACGAATGGCTTCCAATTCTGAGTCACAGGGCAAGAACAAGCCACCGTTTACCTGTTTGGAGAAAGGCGAGAGGAGGAATAGCCACAAATGGGGAGGACAATGACCCAGCCAGGCTCTGCCATAGAACATCAAATCACAATTCGCTGCTATGTCTCAACTACCTCAAAGTGATCCAGGAACTTATGCTCTAACAAATGTGTATCCAGGAACTTATGCTCTAACAAATGTGTATACATAACCTGCGTACTCATATCTACATGGTCCTCTGTCCATATGATGCTGGTGGGGCTGACTGTGTGCCTGATAAACACTGTACATGTGAGCAAGGCTTATCTGCACTGACAAACATTGCACCCAGGGAGCTCCCCCAGACACACGCTGTATAGATGGGTGAGGCTTAGCAGGCACACTGTCGTCCACCCGATATTGGTCTGCAGAGGGCTTAAATGCTCCAAGAAACTAATCTTCACAGCACCTTTCTTGTATACCTGTACCATAAAAAGTGGTATCAGGCTGGCTTACTGAGCTTGCAGCACACCAGAGAAACAGCATTCCTCTCTCCTTTGCGCAAATCAGTAAACCGTTCAACCTTAAACCAAACAAAAAATAAGTGGAAGAAAAAAAATGGCTGAAAATAGAAAAGTATGTTTACAAAACTGTACATTGGCATTTATCATTATAGATATGTATACATAACATGAGGACAAGGCTGCCTGGCAGCATTCCTACCCGACCTCACTGAAAGAAGCAAAAAATGGCACCACTGAAAGACAGATGCAAAAAGCATGGCAAGAGTAAGCGGGTCTAAGCAAAGTGGATTCCTGCCAAGTCCATTCGGTGCTGCTGCTGCTCACTCACTCACACACCTCTGCCTACGTAAATATCTCCGGCTTGGCTAAAATGCAAAGTAATCACGCTGAAAGAGGAGCACAGCAGCACCGATTCGGCAAAGTGGTCAGAGCTTCGCCTGAGCCAGCGCAGGAATGCTGCGAAACTATTTTCGGAATCAGCTGGAGCACCCCTGGGTCACAGACCCAGTTCAAGACTTCCATACGGAGGGGAAATGGCCTGTTTACATGCCCCCATCATCATGCAGTGGCTGCTTTCAGACAATCCTCCAAACCAGTTTGGAAGGTCTCGAAAGCGCCCTGTGCTCACACACTCCCCTCACCTTAGGCATGGCTTGATGCAATACTTCCTGTTTCGATCAAACCACAGCTTGCCATCGCATCCACACCTGGTAAGCTACGGTTTGCTCACAAAGCAAGATTGAAAACCGTAATTTGATCCCAGTTTCTGGTCCTGGTTCGAGTGCAACATGAAGCTATAGCTTGCCAACAACAAGAAACGCAACCTTCTCTCGTGGGTGGAAGGGAAGGAGAGAGTACGTTAGCCGAAGACTCAAGTCTTGCTTGTACACTGAATACTAAAACCACGATTTAGTGCTACGTCTGAACACCAACAGCATCCACCCCCTGCAACGACCTATCTTTTACCAAAAATAACTGGAAAAGATTTTGAGCTCCATCTCACAAGTGGTGGATGAAAGCCCTTCTGTCTTTCTTTGCACACCGAGAGGAAGACAGGCAGAGCTGTATTCCTTTTCAAGGGAGCAGCTATAACTTGTAACCACAAGTTTACAACAATCCACGAGGACAAAAGAGACACTCATTATCACTGGTCACCGTACGCCTTCTCATTTTAACAAACAAACAAAAAAACACCTAGCCATAATATCTCCAAAGATATTCAGGCCAGAAACGTAACTAGGGTGGGGCAAGTGGGGCGTGTGCCCGGGGCGCAAAAATAACAGGGGCATAAAAATGTTAAAGGGTAGGGCGGTCGTCTGAAACCCAGAGAGTCAATTCCTGCTCTTTAAACAATCGCCTCAATTTCGGTTTTAAAGTATTTATTTTGCACTCGATGAGTTGTGCCTAGCTGCCTGAATTCGCATCCAAACAAAGCTATTCAAGACTAGGTATGTTAAGCCCCACCCACCTCTTGAGACTGGGAAAAAGCAGCAGGTTTCAGTTTTCATGGCATTGAGAGTCGTTTGCAGGCACTGAACTGACGACACCTATAGGAAATGCTCTGCGGCACACACATTAGATATCGCTGCAATAAATGAAATAATCTTTAAAAGATTATTTCCCCAATGACAAAATAGCAAACGACAACTATTGCTACAAAAGCTGGAATGCCAAACATATTCTAAATGCAAGATTCAATGATTAAGTTTGAAAATGTTAAGCGAAAAGGAGAGGAAGCGTACCATTTTAAGGGTTCAGTATTTTAATTCTGCCAATTACAGGAGCAGGGGGGCTCTTTTTTTCCTTGCCCCAGGTGCCAAGAATAATCCAGCCCTACCTCTTTCTCCCAATTCCTATTTGTGTTACCTAAGTTAGTTTGTTAAAACTGGCCCTTGGCATTTATAAGCCGACATGAGCGCTTCACATACACTATCGTGTAATTCTTTTTGACCCACCTTAGAGGATTGTTGTATTACCATTCCCACTTTGCAGATAGGAGGATGAGACTGAAACAGTGATTTGCTCAAGTCTACCAAGCGCATCCATGGCAGAGGCAAGGGTTAAAGCTGAAATGGATTTGTCGCTCAGTCCCAGACACTATAGCCCACCAGCTCTCAAACCAATTTAAGCTTGAGAGCCAGTGTAGCATATTGCAGAGAGACTGATCTGCGATTCAGGACTTTCCCAGTTTGAATCTTGCCTATGCTGTGAATTCATTAGATGGCCTTAGCCAAGAGCTATCTGTACACAAATGCTAAGAGTCATTAACTGGTTGTCACTCAATAGTGCTTTTTTAAACTGGATTCACCATCTGTTTTAAGCAATTAGTCAATTAACTGAATTTAAAGATACTTGCATATTACCAGAACCTCAATATCTGGTACCTTTCTACTGAAGGAAAATGTGACAGAACTTACAACACACGCAACCTAACTACTGCAAACCTTCCTTGTCTGCTAACCTGGAGCCTTTCAGAAGAGAGTATTTGCAAGCCTGACCTTACAACCAAACTTTTAACAAACAAAAGCTACCGGTGAGCGTTTGGAAGCCACAGTAACGGACCAGAGCTGTTCAGTGCCATAGTAACTGACCGGAATCAAGATAGCCTCAGAGAGCAGTCAGTCATTAACTTGCAGCTCCACTAATTAAAGTTGCTTCCCTCTCCTTAATCAGTTCATGCTTCAGCCGATTATTCTGCCACTAAAGGTGGCATCTGATGCTACAGTCTCTTCTTGCATGCTACTTTTCTTTCTGCTTATTATGGCCTGCCATCCTTTGGCTGACGGGGCTTCTTAACCAGACAGGCTGCTGCAAAGGCAACTTCCTGTCTCAGTGCATTTGGATTAGATCAGGGGATGGCTAACTAGCTGACCACAGGACATATCAGTCGCACATGCAACCTTATATCCTTTACTACCACCATCCCAATCAAGTTAGAATACTATTATAAGAAATTATAAATCCAAGAGTGGGACAAGAATTTGTTCATAGTTTCACTTTAAAGAAAAAAAGGTGCACTGAGATCCTATGAGTACAGTATTTCATACTCCTCCCTCCCTCCCTCTCTCTCTCTCTCCTTCCTTCCTGGGACTGGAAAAATATGTTACAACCATGACGGTCCTGGCCATGTAGGGGACCTTCCAAGATTGGAGGGGGGGGGGTGATGGCCTGGGAGAAGGGGGGGAGAAGCAAAATCAGCTCAGTCAACTTTATCAGCAATGCACCCGTGGAATTAGGGAATGCTGGGTTTTTGGAATGCCCTTTCCAATGCTTTCAGATTTCATCTTTGAGAAGCTGAAAACAGAAAACCTTGCACTGATTGTGCAAAGGAAGTACAATAGATGAAGAAACGGGACAAGGTGCTGGGACAGAGCTAATGGCCACATTCACATGCAACAACAAATCCTGGTGACATATGTTGGCTTGCTAACTAACTACTGTTAGAACAAACCACAGTTGTTATTATTATTATTATTATTATTAACAGTATTTATATACCGCTTTTCAACAAAAAGTTCACAAAGCGGTTTATAGAAAAAATCAAATGATTAAATGGCTCCCTGTCCCAAAAGGGCTCACAATCTAAAAAAAGATGCAGAAGACCACCAGCAAACAGCCACCAGAAAAGACACTGTGCTGGGGTGAAGGGGGAGCAGTTATTCTCCCCCTGCTAAATATAAGAGGAGCACCAATTGAAAAAGTGCCTCTTGCCCAGTTAGCAGGGGTGAAGTTCTCCATTTGGATGCAAGATGGAACCATGGTTAGTCTCAAGGGGGAAAGCAAAAGCTTCCAATCAGTTCCATCTGCACACGGAGAAAAGGGCAAGCAGGCTAGAGGCTCAGCTATCTTCAGCAATGCTTCTGCTCATAACCAGGCACCTTGGGTCGTCATTACGGGTATATGAAGCCATGTCATCTCCTGATTTTGCATTGCTGATTTGAGGGTTATTGCCCGACTGCTGAACTGTAAGTTTATATAGGCACCTTGAGACCTGTAGACCAAAAGGTTAAGGTATCCCCTGCTCAAAAGCCAGTCATGTCAGACACTAGGGCGCGATGCTCATTTCCATTTCTAAGGCCAAAGAGCCAGCGCTGTCTGAAGATGCTTCCATGGTCATGTGTCCGGCTGTTACTTTCCTGTTTACTTTAACAGTAAATGCTGTTACTTTCCTGCTGCAGCGATTTTTATTTATTTATCTACCTATTTATCTACTTGCAGTTTCTTGCTTTCCATTGCTAGGTCGGCAGGAGCTGGGACAGGAGATGGGAGCTCACTCCGTCACACGGCACTCGGGTCTCGAACTACTGTCCTACTGACCTTCCGGTCTGCAGTTCAGCATCTTAACCACTAAGCCACCACGGTGCCTTGATCAAAAAGGAGGGTATAAATAGAGTGAACAAATATGCATGGAACGGCTAAGGTACATTATTCTGCGTCCTGAAGCTGAGTGGTAAAGCACATGTTTTACATACATAAGGTCCCAAGACCATTCCTGGCAGCATCTCCAGGTAGGGTTGAGAAGGACTCCTGTTTGAAACCCTGGGCATCTGCTGCCAGTCAGTGTGGGTGGAAGTGCTAAGCAAGAAGGACCAAATGTCTTGACTCCATATAAGATGACTTCATATGTTCAGGAAGTGCATTCCTCCTACTGTCTGGGCACATGTGTTCCCTACATGCGAAGTTTCAACTGCTAGGCAATGCCAACCTAATTATTGTCTCAGGGCATCAGACTGTTTTGGGTCCTAGCCGACTCGCTTCACAATACAGTGTTCCCAACAATACAGACGTTGGCCGTCTTGAAGCAGCAAGCGATATTGGGCAGCATAAAACCCCAAGTCAGATGATGTTCGTACACGCAAGGTTTCACTGTGTACTGCACATATGTGGCTGACAACAAGCAAATGCTGATTACCCATTAAAAGCAGCTTTTAAAAGGGAAGTCTTTGTAAAAATCCAGAATTACTGTACTACAGAGACAACTGCAAACTAGTAATTTTGTTATTATGTCACAGCACGAGAATAAACACGATTATACATAATCACTTGCATCCTTGACACTTACAATTTTGCCATTTGCTTATTAAGCGCAAGGAACCAAAACGGATGCTCTGTGCCACAAGATGAGAATCTTGATTAAAGACTGAATACTGTACTCTCCATTTTCATTTTCTCCAAGCAATGCTTTAAACAGCTATAAAAGGGGGAGAAAGGAAGCTCTAATCCTCTTTGTCAGAAAGCAGTATTCTTGGCAAGCCACTTCAAAAAGAACGGAGCAAGTTTGAAGCAATGGGCCAGCATCTCTAACTCACTAATCAGGGTTGGGAATGAAGTAGGAGATGAGGGTTCAAATTCCCACTTGACCATAAAGTTTACTGGAGATCCTGAGCCAGTCACTCCCTGTCTCAGCCTAGTCCACAGGGCTGTTGATGGGTGAAAATAACTAAGTATGCTGGACTGAGCATCCTCTCTGGAGGAAAGGTGGGATATATGCAGAAATAAACTCCAACTGGCACAGATTCCAATACACCTCAGTAACTGCTTCAATGCACTCTACATGAGACTGCCCTTGAAGGGCATTTGGAAACTTCAGCTCATGCAGAATGTATCCTAGTGCAATTCAAGGCGCTGGTTTTAACCTTTAAGGCCGAGGCCCTAAATGGTTTGGAGCCTATCCGCAGAATCGCCTCCCCTCTCATGGAACTGCCCATCCTCCAAGATTAGAGAGGGTCCTTTTGCGTGTCTCTCTTGTGTCCCTTGCAATTTCTTACTTTCAAACTGCTAGGTTGGAGCTGGGACAGGAGACGGGAGCTCACTCCATCACGTGGCACTCAGGTCTCGAACTGCTGTCCTACTGACCTTCCAGTCTGCAGTTCAGCGTCTTAACCACTAAACATTTGGAAACTTCAGCTCGTGCAGAATGCTGCTGCATGTTTGCTGACCAGCACAAGGCATGGAACGCTATTGCACCCAACTGGCTTGTATCCGAGTGCAATTCAAGGTACTGGTTTTGACCTTTAAGGCCTTAAATGGTTTGGAGCCCGAGTATCGGCAGAATCGTCTCCCCTTTCATGGAACTGCCCATCTTCCGCGATTAGAGAGGGTCCTTTCGCCTGTCCCTCTGCCAGTGAAAGTACATCTGGTGGCAATGCATGAAACTGGAGTCTTGGTAGTGGCAGGACAAAAATGTTTAAAACAAACAAATGGATACATGTGTCAGGGAGGTGGGCCATACTCAACATTTTCTGCTTAACATCCTCATTTATTTAGAAATTTATTTTCCAGCCACTCTCCAAAGTCTCAAACCAACCAACAATCAATATACAAAAGAAAAAAGTACACAGAAAAACAAGAACAGATAGAACCAAAGCTATTAAAAACAGTTTATAAAAGGCATTAAAAAGGAGTATCCAATTTAACAGCAGGAGAGTGGAGAACATGGATTTGTTCTTTCTGCTGCAATTTTAGCTTGAAAATGACTTTCCTACCTAATAGGGCACAGCCACTCAACTGGACCAAGCGCCTTTGGTGCATTTGGTCTGGAAGAACACAGCAGCCGCCTCCTTGCCCAAGATTCAGCAGGGGGCAACAATTACGGATGGAGCTGCCTTCTACCAAGCCACATTATTAAAGTAATACTGTCTACTCTGACTGGCCACGAATCTCCAAGATCTCAGGCAGGAGACGTTCCCAACTCTTCTACCAGAGATCATTTGATCAAGAGGTGCTGGGAATAAATTTAACAGATTTTTATCCCACCTGTCAGTGTCTTCAGGCCAGGGCAGGTTACAGTCAGTCAACACACTAGCCCTGTTCAGACACTGTCTGTAGTTACGGAAAAAATGGGCACACACCTGAAAGCCCAGCCGCCAGAGCGACATGCTCCCATAGAACCAAGCTTCCACGACTCACGCAGGGAAACTCTCCAAGTGTGTGGAGCATTTGCCCTTGTGTTTTGACATCAAGCCTATTACTGGGTTTATTATTTTATTTTTAAGAACATGTTTTTGCGGAGGTGCATGCAACTCAAGGTCCTCTGTCACTTGTTTGGCTATTGTCTGGTCAGGTCAGGGTAGGGTACCTTGCCTGTCAGGCTAAACAAGCAAGCCTCTCACGGTCCTTTCCACCCTTGAGCAAGGAAGGAAAACAGGGAGAAGGGGCATTCCTCCGAGTTGCGTTTGTTTTGGTCCCTGCCCTCCCGCCTAGCCCCCGAGGGATGTTTGGCTGCGGCTAACGTCACTCGGGGGCGGGGTGAGTGATGTCAGCGTCACGAGGGGGCGGCTGGTGCTGCACCAGCTACACTGCTGGGTCACGGTGCTGTTGCCCTGATGGGTCAGAGTAACCAGGCTGTTGTACTAGCGCAACAATGCAGGACAGTGCAGTAGATTCAGCGCTGGGGAAGCCACAGTGCCCAAAGTTTTGTATAAGTTAGATTGGAAGCAGAACAGCAATCAAGATATATTGGCTGCCATGGGCTCTGTTTTTCATTCAAAATATCAGAAGGTTACCACATATTGTTTTCTCCTTCTCAGTAAAGTGAACTTGCCAGCTGTAATAAAACAGAGGTTATATCATAACAGAGCAGTTGTTAGCATTTGCTTCCTCTTGCAAAGCAACACAGGACCACCCTTGCCTTCCTTTTCACTCACACACTGTGTCTGGCAAGCACAACATACGTTGGGTGACATGGCCAACAAAAATATTTTTGCTCTCTCATTTCTGTTTCTTTGGGCAGCAACGATCGCTTTGGAAACTGACAAGTCAGAACACACATCGCAATATAGTGGATGTCTATCACCAGGCATTAAAAGGCGACGCCAGTAGTTCTTCTGGACAATGCCACGGTCCAGACCTGTATAGGGATGAGATGCAAGGAAGCACAACCACGAACCTTTTCTGCAAACCACTGCTGATCTCAACTGAATAGTGGAGGGCACTGCAGGTAGGAGTCTGTAGCAGAATAGTCAGAGGGGGACACAGGGAGGGGTCATAGCTCAGAGCCACTGCCAGTCAGTGTCAACAATACAGTGGGCCCTCTGCATCCGCAGGCTTGGCAACTGCGGATTTGACTGACCGCAGATCAGCTGCAGGGCAGTATCGGGAGCTCCCAGAAGCCGCTTCCAAGTTGCCCCAAGGCCCGCAACTGGCTCTGTTGCCCCCGGCATGCACCCAAATGCATCGCGGATGCATTTCTTAAACTGTGCGATGCATTCGGGGGTGCGCCAGGACCAACAGGGGGCAGCTACATTGTCATCACTGAGTACCAGGAACTCGAATCAGCTAAATCCGGCCTAACTGCTTGACCTTGCTACTAAAGTCTGAATTGGATATCAGAGCCTTGAGGCCTGGCTTCCTCAGGTTGAGGAAGGTCAGAAGCTCTGTATTGCCTAGAGACCTTCAGAGTCCTGGGACTGACTGGTCTAGCGTTTAGCCCAGGTGGTGGAAGCCTACTGGAGGAGGGAATACTCCCTGCCCGTTTATTTGCACACTCTTAATTCGGTTTATTCAGCTAAGAACTGTAGCCCTGACTCTTTGGCAGTCTCAGCTTTGTAAGAGTCAGCATTACACAGGAACACAGAACTGGGCTACCCTGTCTTTGCCTGTGTGGGGCCAGGCAGCTCAAACCCATGACCCAGTAGGGCAGCCCCTCGCTTGAGAGTGTAAAGGGTGCCAGTTGTGAAAGACTCCTCCACACTCCATTCCTCCACGAAGACACACCAGCAACCTTGGTCTCCCATCCAAGGCAGCTGATCCTGCTTAGCTTTTTCAGGCAAGACGACAGCTCAACCTCCAGACCACACCTCCTGCCTTGCATGGACACTGCATGAAGCTGTGATGATGATGAAGATGCTGGAGGAATTGGCCCACTGCCAATTTAGCGCATCTGTCTTTAAAAACTGACTTCTGCTTAATAGCTGCTGTTACCTTGCTTTATTTCTTTTTAAATGTCAGGGCTGGAAAAAAAAAATCTAACTGGAAGTTGAGCTTGATGTTTCAGTACAAAAGTCACAGGTATGAACTCCCCGACCAGTTATCTTATTTAAATTTTTAAAAATCCATTTCCTACCATTGATAAAAGAGTGCAAATGCAATGTTTTACAAATTACCCATTTTTCTGAAACAAATTGATTTGTTTCTGCTGTTTTTAATGCAATCAATAAAAAAATCAATAAGCTTTAAAAATAATTGATAGTATTTCATTGGTTAACGGACCAAGACTCTATGGTGGTGAAGTGTTTTTGTTTTTTGGAATACTGTGGTCAGACACCCAGCTCTAGGTGTGATCCAACAGGGTTGTTCTTATTTTGCCTAAAGCAAAATTCAAGGTTAGTTTGGAGGTTCCTTCTCAGCATCTGACCAATTCTGGAGGGCAATTTAGAGTCTTGACAAAGCTACAAGGTTTATCAGGAGATTTTTCTGGAAGTATTCACAGCCAGCTTTCTTTCCTAGAAGCAATAATGGAAGGTGCCAGAACCCACCAATGAAAGGATGCATTTGTTCCACTTCAAGTACTACAGGGAGCAATACAACTCCTGCAAACTTCATCAGCTCTTCATCTAAGAAAAGCCCCTAGCAGTACAGAAACAGGGAATTCAATGAAGGATGCCTTCTCTGAGCCCTGACAATCCGCAATACAATAGAAAAGAGATTAAATGAACTGCTGGAGCGATAACTATTATTCAGATAATTCAGAGTCAATAAATCCAGGAGACACGCTGGCCGATCAGATTACCCGACACCTGCTAGACGGTGTTCCAGCAATCCGAAGTGGAACTGTTTCAAGAAGTACAGGGCTGCCGCTTAAAACAGCAGCCTGGGTCAAATCCCTCCTCCCTGCCAATAATACAGTTCCAATACAGTTCACCCTGCATCCTGTTATAGTTATGCTTTCTCTGCCACACCCAGCAGCCAATGTTGTGGAAGAGGAATGGAAGAAAAATACACAGCGTAAATTGTACTTAGTATTACAGAAGACAGGGGAAACTCGATATTTAGCTGCTCTTTTCTAGGACAGCCCCAATTTTCTTGCAGAAGTTGGTTCCATCCTCAAAGTGGTCAGAATTGTTTGTGGAATGAATTTATTGACAAGGGAGGCCTAATAAAACTAAGGGTAGAAAGATGCACTGCTGGGCTCCCAAGCTCTCCATCATGCTTCTGCAAAAGCTTTTGCTCTTCCCCTGCACCATGCACAGCGATGGTTTGTATCAAAATGCATCATATTACACATATTCACACAGAGAATTACGAACTAAGCCACCCTCTACACCCCACCCACACAAAGTCTTTCAATCTGGTTAGAACAAAATGGCACAGCTGTTAAATTGTATCGCACATGTAACCATTCACTGAAATTTGTCTTGGCTTTTGTCTGTCAGGGTGCCTATCAAACCTACTGTTATGCAGATAAGACAAGAAAATTTTCAAAAGATTATTTTATCAAGTAGCAAGACAAGCAGCATCAGTGCACTTTTTTTTTTGTCTTTCACATTTGTATCCCATCTTTTATCCAAGGAGATCAGGGCTGCATAGCTGGGGGAGGGGGGAGAAGGTCCCCATTTTATTCTCCTGACAACCGTGGGAGGTAACCGAGGCAGAGAGTGACAGGTTATTATTGATCAAATTTTATATATCTTACACTTCTATAGCACTACGGCTATAGGGTCACCGGATGCGCTTCCTGTTGGCCAACAGTCTAAGCCCAGTTCTCCCCAAGTTATCCAACCAAGTTATCCTGGCTTATGCGAACCACCTGTTCAGATGTTCTGCAACCACAGACAGTGTCCACACACTGCCAACAGGAATGCGCCAACAAGGCCCACATGCTAATAGCGCCAGTTCAGCTCTCCTGGGTACACTCACTGTATCTGGAGACAGCAGGGGCAAAGCCACAGGGCATGCAAAGGGCATGGCTTACCGGCACTCTCCTCTCTTCTCTGTAACCACAGACACTGACCACGGTTACCAAACAACAACAGTGTTGACTGAGGCCCCTGCCAGGAATGAAATCTCTTCGTTTAAGGCACTGGTTTTCAAAAGTCTCCTGCATTCAGGGAACACTTTCCACACTAAGTGGTCTATCAAAGGACTCCAGCACACGGCAGGGGGTTCTGGGGCATGTTCCAAGGCTGCGGCAAGAGACCTAACACACATCCAACATTCTTCTGCATTTTTACACTCCAGAGAAATATCAGTAGCTGTGGGCTGTCTGTCTTTCAAGGAGGTTTCTCTGCAATGGCTCACCTTCAAACTGAAAAAGCTCTGATAAGCTTCTGAAGAACCGCGGAGTAACCAGGAAACCCCTGGGATACCTCAGGTTTGAAAACCACTAACTTAGGCAGAGAAAGATGGTAATTAAGCAGAGAAAGATGGTAATTAAGTGTTTCTAGTCATTAAATCAAACCCACCCACCCCAAAAAGACCCCACAAGTTCTCTTCTCAAACACCCCACATGAAAAAACACACCAAGGGACAATTGACTACTTAGGTCCAGGTAGTCAGCAACATTTCCAACCTTCGCTCCGTCAAATCTACTGTATATGGCTTTATATTTGCAGTTTCCAGCCTTGTTCCTCAGAAATTCCAGAGCAGTAGCAGTGCTGGCTTGTTACAACAAACACAGCGTCTTGTGGTTCGGTTATTTGTATTTAAGGTGCCACGAGACTCTTTGCTTTTCCTCCGAAGGACGGCCTACACCAATTGTACTGACTTACACCAAGCAAAGAGTGATAAGACAAGCTTCCTTTTGCACTAAGTACCAGTTCGACTTCTGGCACACATTCCTAAGTGCAAATACATCCCATTTACAAACTGGGGGGTGGGGACATAGCAAACCCAGAGAAGTCTGCATTCCCATACACCGAGTCCATCAATAAACTTTGCTGTATCCAAGCTTCTCCTCACGCACATTTGGTTCTTTGGTTTGATGCAGATGAGCACAAACTCACTCAAGGTCCATTTTCACCAGTTGTTTTGAAGATGCGATTTCTTGAGTTTCCTTGAAAGTATAGCAGACATTCCTAGGTGAGGCATTCAGCTACCCAACACAAACACCAAGCTCCCACGTCGATGCAGCATTGCAGAGGTGGAATGGAGGCATTTTAAGGGCAAGTTCTCAATCTGCATGAAGTACATAAGACATAAGAACCGCCTTGCTGGATCAGGCCAAAGGCCCATCTAGTCCAGCTTCCTGTATCTCACAGTGGCTCCACCAGATGCCTCCGAGAGCACGCAGCCAACAAAATAACCTGTTTCCTGTTCTCACTCCCTTGCATCTGGCACAGAGAAAACCTACTTCGAAAGCCAGCAGGTTGCTTATGGCTCGTAACCTGTGATGGTCTTTTCCTCCATGAATCTATCCGAACCCCTTTGAAAGGCATCTAGGCCAGAGGACCAAGAGGTCTGGCCAGCATAATACAGCAGGGCCGGTCCATCCATAAGGTCAACTGAAGCAGCTGCCTCAGACAGCAAAATGATAGAGCGGTTCAACTTTGTCGGGCCGCTCCTCCAACGGCTGCACTGGCTGCCAATTCATTTTCGGGCCCAATTCAAAGTGCTGGTTTTGACCTTTAAAGCCTGTATATGGCTTGGGGCCAGGCTATCTGAGAGACCGCCTACTTCCATACAGTCCGGCTCGTCCCCTGAGGTCAGAGAAGGCCCTCTTGCAGGTGCTGTCGCCTAGGGAGGTGCAAGGGGCGGCAGCTAGAAACAGGGCCTTCTCAGTTGTGGCACCAACCTTATGGAATTCCCTCCCTTCTGACTTACAAACTGCTCCCTCCTTGGAGACATTCCGGCGAGGCCTGAAAACCTATTTGTTTAGAGAAGCCTTCCGAGTCTCTGGCCTTTTTAACATCCAGCTGTTACAGGTGTGGTGCTGGTGCTCTCGTGTTCTTGCTTTTAATTGTAATAATGATCTCTTTTATTGTTTTTAGATTTATGAGTTTTAGTTAACTGTTTTTACTGCTTTTAAATTTGATTGTGGTTTCTGTATTTGTATTTTTTATTCTTGTAAGCCGCCTTGGGTCCCTTTGGGGAAAAAGGCGGGATAAAAATATTGTAAATAAATAAATAAATAAAATAGGAGGCATATATCCTCTCTGTCAGCCAACTTGCCTCCACTGCTCCTCCTTCTCCTTCCATTTTATGAACTGGAAAAGGAAGAGAGAAAGAGCAAGTGTGGCGGCAAGGAGAGTGCTGAGCTAGACCAGTGGGAAGAACAGGGGCTGGCACATCATCAGGTAAGGGGGGCAGCATTTGGCATCAGGAGAACTTGAGCTGGCCCTGTACTGTAGGCACCAAAGGATCCTCTAGATAGGGGTGGCCAACCTTTCAACTTGAATGCTCCTGGCCCTTTAATGGTTGTATAGGTGAGGGCATTTCAGCAGGTGCAGCTGCTTTAGCAGCACCATCATCAGCTGCCAAGATTCTACATAACTCTTAAAAACGTGGAGGCCCTAATGGTGGAAGGTTGACCACCCCTGCTCTAGATAGAATGTGCCCCTGAGTCCTCGGCAATACACACAAATTCTGTAACAGCTCCTCAGCAGACACATCAATGTGAAGAGGGGTTTCCCTCACAGCAGAAGCTTGAAACAAGCAGGATTACAGAAGCTGTTCTCCCTCTCCCTCTAGCACACACAGAACAGCAAGATCACAATCTCTGCTGGGAGTTAGCAGTTCTACAGGTAAACACAGTCAGGGTTAGCCCACTAATGAGGCTGGGTGAAGCTCTGAGCTGTGATCACAGTGCATGGCATGCCTCACACACATCCTGCATCCGCCTACCACCTCTGCTGGTCTCCAGGCTGCCCACCTCCTTACCACCACTGCCTCCTCTTGGAAGCATGCAGGGTTGGGGGGGGGGGGAGAAGAGTGGTGACCTCCAGGGTATCCCAGGGGACTTCACCATCTCCATGCTTCCACCACCCATGTCCAGCTTTTAAAATTAGCTTAGTAGCAGGAAGGAGGTGGCAGTGCAGAAGGGAAGGGGAGGGAACAGCTTGAAGGAGGCCCTGAACTCAGTGACCTGTGTGCATCATCCAAGAGAGTCAGCAAGGAAATATCCCAGACTCCCTTGCACAAGTGCATCGGGATCAAAGAGACACCAGAAGAATTCAGAAGTGGTCTTCTCAGGGTGGTTATTACTCCAAGACAAAACCTCCTGCCTACATCAAACTCCATATACCACCCACCTCCGCTTAACAAAGCTTCCCCTTCTATAGTAGCTGGTCACTATGGGCAGTGCTGGGGCTCACCTACTATATATCCAGAAACACCACCCTCTGATCTACAAGAGTTTTCATCCAAATCCCGGATGAGCGAGGACATTCCTCCCTACAGAGAGAAAGGCACTCTGAACTTGCTCAGATGAAAGCCTTCCCTTATTCTGACACAGAAGAGGGACAGCGAGGACGACGACAACACGTACAATTTGCATAGCACTTTTCAGTGCTCAAAGAACTTCACACATTATTTCAGTAATCCTTAACTGCAAGCCTGTAAAGGTGCAGAGCCTAATCATCATCATCAGCAGCAGCTCTATTCAGGTGGTGGTAGGGGGAACCATATTTTGGGGGCTTGCATATTTTGGGGCTTGCAGGCTCCTGGCTCCCCTCACATGCTCAATTAGTTACACAGATTATTTCACCGAAACCAAAAGCTAAATCCCCGAGTTACAAAACCAGATACTTCCGGGTAATGTACGTCGTTAATAAATACTTTTTATTTACATAAACCAGATGACGTTAAGAACTACTTTACGTTTCACCCCATTCATTAGGGGCATCATCAGTAAAGTTGAAACGTAAAGTTGTTCTTAACATCTGGTTTATGTAAATAAAAAGTATTTATTAACGACGTAGATTACCCGGAAGTATGTGGATTTGTAACTCGGCGATTTGGGCACGTCGTGACAGTCTACAAATGTATCTACCAAAGCTAAACATAGTCTCCATGCAACACATGGTTTATTGGTGGCCCCCCAGCATACTACTGTATTTGAAGCTGGTTTGAAAACCTGGCATTGGGTCAGTCCCGACCAAGTCCACACAATTACGAGGTGAGCACTCAAGGTGCATGTCTGTCCTGGCCCTTACTTCCCAGTTATTGTTCTTGATCCTTCCACACGTGCTGCCAAAACAACTTTAACACTGTCATGGGAATCGAGGGGAGGTACCAGAATGTGCATGCAGTGCAAGCATGCACATCCACAAATGAATGGGGTCAATCAGATGGGGTAAATATAATCCAAACAAGCCCTTGGCGCTACATGGACAAACCACAGTTTGTCTGTGTGGACGCAATGGCAAACTATGGTTTCTGTGAAAAACAGAATAACTGAGCCCACAAAGGAAAGAGGGAGCACACAAGCACAAGGCTCAATCCCACCGCACCAAATCATGGTGCGGAGCTACGTCTGAACCAGCCCAGCACGTTCAGGGCAGAGATGGAATTGAACTAGGGTCTTCCCCCTCCTCACACTCTGAGGCTGAAATCCCTCACTTACCTGGGAGTAAGGCCTATTGAATTCAGCAGGACATACTTCTGAGTAGATATGCATAGGATTGCACTGTTCGCTACTACATTACACTAGTTGTCTAGTCAAGAGCCAAATTCTGACAGAATTTGCTACAACTACAACTACAAGTAGCTACAACTCTTTCCAATGATACATCAACTAAACATGTATGGAATCAACTAGTCTTCCTGGAGGTCTGCTCTAAGGAACGAGTAAAGGTAGCGGGACAGAATATCAACCCCAGTCCCTTAGAGATCTCCACTCATAATTTCTATTGCTCTATAATAGATCAGTGGTTCTCAAACTGGTGGGTCACAACCCACCACGAGAACTGGATGCGGTCGCTACTCCCTTAAGGGGGGTGGAGACGTGCGGTGACGTCAGCAACGTCCCATCACCACTGCCAGGTAACAGGGCGTCTTTACTTGCTGGGGGTCGTGCCAGCCAACCGGAGGGTAAGGGGACGCAGCCCCTCTGCGAGCCTCCCCGTGCTTAAGATCAGCTCCCCGAAGCAATCAAGACCCACTTTTGGGATGAAAACTGGAAGCGGTTCTCAGTCACTTCAGGGAGCCAATCTGAAGCGTCGGGAGGCCTGCAGGGGGGTCGTGGGGAGGCCCACACCCTGGAGGGCCCGTGTGACCCCCAGTAAGAAAAAAAAGACACTTTTTCCCACCAGCGGTGCAATCCCAGAAGCGCTGCCATCAGCCCGCCCCTACAAATACTTGCAACTTCCCCAACTCTTTGCGAGAACTTTGAAAATGCTGCTTCAGATATTTTCTCCACATCACTTTCTCCTTAAAGAGGACCAAGCTCAGCAAGACTGATTTGACCTAGGGCAGTGGTTCCCAATCTTTTGATCTCCGCAACCCACTTCCAGTGCTCAGCTCTGCAACCCGGACGTTTTGGCAGTGACATGATGACATCATCACATCACCGCCAAAACTTCCAGGTTGCCATGCTTTCGCTTTTTTTTCCGTGAACAGCCGAACAGCCTGCCACCTAAGCCTTCGGCCGTTCCGGGCCTTGTCACGTCGTGTTCTCGCTAAGAGGGCAGAGGCTCAGGCAGGCAGCTATTAGCGTAAAAAAAATGCAAAAGCTCGGCAACCCAGAAGTTAAGGTTCAGACGGCAGGCTGTTCATGATCCACCAAAATTCAGGGCGCGACCCAGTTTGGAAACCGCTGACCTAAAGACTTCCGGTTGCTGACCTCTAGCTAGCATAAAGAAATCGGAGGCAAAAGGGAATCAAAGGTCTGTTATCTCAGGATACCCAATTGTGTGCCAGTTGGACTGTGACAGACTGCCTCTTCAGAGACAAGGAGACCAAGTTAGGTTGTTAAACTTGTTCCAGCACAAAAGACATTTGTACAATACAGCCATAATTTTTGCTGCCTTGGTCATTATGGCCAATAATGAACATCAAGGAGGCTGGATATAGAATTGCACTGACATTATCTGTACAACAGCAGCACCCAAAGGTTCCTGCAAGGTAACAGATTTGCTTCTGCCAACTTTGCCCTCGATTGTAGGCATAAAAAGCTGATTACAAAATTTCTACAAGAAGCAAGGATTGAGTGACAGGCACCAGCTATTACAGCTTTAGATCTGCCCCCAAATGTCCTTATTCGAGTTCAATTTAATGTCTTTCCCCAGGTCTGGAACTGTTTAAGAAAACATGATGCTGGCTGATAGTAGGTTTTAGAAGCCTGTTACCATCACACAATAGGAACCTCTACACACATCCAAAGACATTGTCTACATTTATAAGTACGTAGCAGCACTAAATCTGTGCGTGCCCAGACAGTTTAAGGCTGCAATCCTATGCACATTCTCTAGAAAGCAAGTCCCAATTAATTCTACTGGCTTCCTTCAGCGTAAATATCCACAGGACATGATTGTGATGGGAACGTTTCCTACTTTGTTCCAATTCCTAATTGCTTTCATGTTCCTAAATGGACACATACCTGCAATATGTGCTTTCTCCTATAGCGCATACATGGCATACATATAATACAACCCACAGACCTGGAAAAATACTAAGTGGGCCCAAATATCCGCTGCCGACACCCAAGAAATGTTTATTTAGCTTTTTGCAGGCAGAGTTTGTAAGGCTTTAGGGAACAAATTAATTTTGTTCCCTAAAAACTCACAACTGGAAGTTCCAGCCTCAATTCCTTAAAATATCACAAAAGCAGGGGTAGGGGTTGGGGGAGAGAACTTACGGTACACATTGCTAAGCTTACTGGGAGACATTGTGCCAGTTATTTGGGCTACCTTGCCTCACAGGGTTGTGCGAGGGTAAAAGGGGGGGGGAGAAGAGCCGCCATGTACAGTGCCCTGAGCTCTTTGGAGGACGGGCGGTATATAAATGGGAAAAATATATTACAACCAACTCAGTAAAATGAGCGTTTCTTTAACATCCATTATCCACATTCACTGCTGCTTCCCCAGTGCCCATGTCCAACAACTCAACCCTACGTTAAGCGGCATGCCTGCCCAGATGACCCTAAACCTATACGGATAAATGTGACTCCGTGTTAGAGCACAATTCTGAATCCCAAAGTCTGGTCCGAAGGCATGTAGGTCCAACTCTGGCCAGTGCCTAGGTGAGAGATTGCCTAGACACTCCATGTACGATGCCTTGGGGTCCTGCATGGAAAAAAGGTGTGATAAGTGAAATAATCAACCTCCCATCATTTTTCAGAACACGTTGTGGTGTACTCCTGTTTTAATCCTCGCACAGAACCCGCTTACAAGTCTGCTCCAAGATCCTGAATCCCAGAGTCTTCACTGCATTCCTCCCATCACCTCTCTAGTTAGAGATACACCCGCATCTTTGTATGTATACCTAGCGCAGAAGACTGAAAATGGTCAGATGTTGACAACCCTGTATCCACACTGCCCAGAAGGAAATGCAGAGGAGAGCATGGAGGGAGAGGGAAAGAACAGAGCCTTTGTGAGACACACAAAGGCTACCCATGGACCTCACTATTGATTAGTGAAGAGTCCCCAGCTGGGAAACCACCACCATGTTTCATAGGTTCACAGATACAAGCAAGGATAACCATTCCTACACACTTGGCTCCTGCCTCTCTGTCCCCAGACTCTGTGCCAGCCTCCCTCTCTCCCATTCTCTCTCTCCCCGGCATGCCAGTTGCTAAGCAGTCAGTAATAAGCCTGAATTGGGGGCTCTCTGTGATCAGACAAAGCCACCTTCACAAGTCGATCCCAGTATGTTGCTTTCTTTTTAAGTCAACGCTTGAACAGTTGTAATTGGGGGCAAAGAATTTCTCATTCACTTTTCTCTCCAACCCAGTTTTCCTTATGGGCACCCCAACCCCCTCCCCAACCCATCACAAAAATACAACATTTTCCATTTCTGCTTCAGGGTGAATTTTCCACTTGGAAAAGTGGGAGGAGGGAATGACAGCAAAGTGCCGGTGGTCATATCTTGGTGACAACACCTGCATTCTTCTAACCAAAAAAAGTCACTTCCCAAGACCTATTATCAAAATTCACTGCAACGAAAGCCTGACGTCTTCCCAGGAAGTATCTTTGAGTCACATTTTTAATCTCTATTTTCCTGTAAAAAGGAACACAACGAGAAAGGAAGAGATGCCAATCGTGTTTTTGCTACGATTCACTGAGTACACCAGTATCCTTAGTGGAGCCGATACGAATGCTGGGAAGAAAAATTCGGAAACATGCAAAACATTTCCCCAACTGTGTGCCAAATTCCATAGTAGCTGTTAAAGCTACAGAGATCCCTGGTCTGCTCCTAGCCTTCTCTTTCAGGAAAAACAAACAATGGCAGAGATAGGGCCCTCCCATCCATCACCTGCCTCTGTAAGGAGCCTAGTCACCTTTCACTACCCCAACATCTTCCTCATAGTTTTCACTCTTAAGCCCCTGGCTTTGCAAGGAAGCAGAACGAGGGAAACCAGTTAGTTATTGATGAAGGGCCATCAGTCTCCCGCCCGTCCTTTCATCTCCGTTTCTTTTTCTCCTCCTGCTCCACCTGCTGATCTTTGATGTGAGCTAGACTGTTACTCCAGGAAAGCTCACAGCTTAGGCTAGCAAACAAGAATAAAAGGTTCCTTTAAGGGAAACCCCCTCCCGGACCTTCCACTCCCCCCCTCCCCCACCGAAGCTCCCAACCAGGCGAAGAACGGAGCTCAAGACTTTGATCGCCGGTTTCTGAGCAGCTTTGTTCACGATACCTCCCTGATCCCCCTAATAAAGATTATGCGATAAAAGCTGCTAGTGCAGGACAAGGGATCTCAGACGGGGGGGGGGGGGGAAGAGAGAGAGGAGGAGGAGAAGCTTGGCAGAAAAGATCACCGGTGCGGTATTGTTCGGTTTTGCAAGCCAGCCTTGCTCACGGAAAACCTTCTCCCCTCTGCACGCTCTCCTCCTTCGCCTCCTTTCCCCCCTCCCCAGCAAACACAGCCAACGTGAATGGTTGAAGGGGAGGGGGGAACTTCCCTGCTTTGCAAACCGGAACCCCACAGCGAGGAGAAAAATGGAAGGGAAGCGATATGTACAGAGAATTGTCCAAAATCAAAATCCGTGCATGGGAATCCGCCGCCGCCGCCCCTTCCAAATGCTGACTTACTTCTTCTTCCGAAAGTCCATAGACCGGCTCCACCACCCCAGTCGCCATGGATCCAGGCAGGGGGGCTGCAGAGAGGGTGTCCCTCGGGCAAAACAGCAAACACACGCAAGTGAGCGGGGTGGGGACGGACGGGGGATTCCCCACGCAGCGATGCAGCCGACCTCCCTTCGGAGCACCAAGCCCGGATCCAATGGCAAAATCCAGGTGAGGACGCGAACCTCGGTTTTCTTCCACCCGCACAGAGGAAGGGGAGAGTGTGCAAATGGAGAATGAAAGGAAATGAGGAAGCCCGCAAGATACAAGAGCCGCGGCTGGGTTCCCTCTCCCCGAGCGCGAGCGACGCTACTGCTGCAGCGGTGGGGACTCGAACTCACAATCTCCAGGTCCTTCCTGCTTCTGCCCAGCGTCCGGGCTGACAGACTATCACGGCCGCTACCCACAAGCTGCCCCACGCAGACAACCACCAACAACCCTTTTCTTGCCCAGCACTCCAGAAGGGGGAGAGGCGGGGCAGAAACACGAAAGGCGCTCGTGGAGGCGGGGAAAAGACTCCGCAGCCCCAATCAACTCCGTTATACATAATGACAGGCGGAGCTTTCAAAGCGCGAGTCGGTTAGGTTGACTCGCGCCTGTTTCTTCTTTTGCTCTTTTTATGGGGTAGCTGAGGATGAAAGAAAGGAAAGGTGCTCGAGAAGCAAAAAGAGGGTGGGGCGTGGGAGGAAATCATACCGGGGGAGGGGAAGTTTACAGATCGGAAGCAGCGCGGATGTCTCTTTACAGATCAATTTTTTCATAGCAGTAAGAACTTCGCCTATTCTGATCTCTATCTGCAAAATATTATAAATTCCGCTCTTGCAGATAGAATTTGGTTGGACTCAATGGGCTGGAAGCTGGGTTTTATTATGAAGAATTGTTGTTGTTTTTAATTGTAGTTGTTGGGCGCTTTATTGACGCGCGCGCACACAATTTTTCATTCTAATTTAGACTGTACAATACATAGTCAGCTTCCCAAGGCGAACTCCAGAGGAGAAGGCGCCTCTCGGTGGCCAAGTTATGGAATTACTGCTGGACATTTAAGAGCACGATGTCAGTAAAAACGATTTCGGCTGAAAAGGGGGTTAAGAGAAATTGCGAGCATGCATGTAGCTTTTGGCTCTCTGTTTGGCTCATCATGTTTATGAGGTTTCTGTATCAGGTCAGCAAATCTCTGTTTGGTTCAGTTAAAAACGTTCCCTTGTTCTCCTTGGACTGTAATGTTTGGGTTAGAAACAGTGGTGGCGAATATTTAGACACAAACAAGTGCTATTCTCAAGTGTTGGTCTTTAAGTTATTTCATTGGGACAACAAAACCTTTATTTTGGACATAAACTCACAGTGTGGTGTACTCTGTAAACACTTTTACTAATTATTAATTCTCAGCAATCTTATTTCCATGCTTTGTTCCTCTTCTAAGTTGACTAAGCCAAGATGATATCTTTTAAAAAAAATCAAGGAGGGAGGGATGGGCAATGAAATTTGGGGCAAATGGGGGTTCTGAAAGCACCAAAGAGCAACATTCCTATATTGTGGACATTCATTTTTATTTTCAGAATGTCTATCCTGGTTTTTTGTAAAACTGTACTCAAGACAGCTAGCAACACACAAATTACTAAAACAATTAAATATATTAGAACATACATAGGCATCCCAATCCTATGTAACTATATGCAGCCGGCCTAAAGGGCCAGCCACTGTGTCCTAGGCCTATTTCAGCCTGCACCGGCGCAGCCCAGGCGCACCTTGGGAGAAGGGGACATTCATCCCCTTCCCAACCTCCTAGGATGTGCGCCAGCTTTAAAGCTGACGTGCAACCAGGGAGGCCGTGTAAGGCCGGCCCAGGCTGCAACGGGGCATAGGATATCAGCGCAACTCAGCGCCAATATCCCTACCCCCTCCCAGCCCAGGTCAGCCAATGGCCCCCTCCCTCGCCACCCCTGCCCACCCTCCCCACACCCCTGCACTGACCAGCACAGGACCTACCTATGTCCAGCGGGTCGTGGGCGATGGCCTAGTATGTGGTGCAGGCCTCGGCGCCAGCACCGCTTACTCTCTGGGTGCTGCGAAAGTGCTTTACAGCACTTGTCTGCACTTTACAGCAGACTTTACAGCACTTTACTGTGCTTTATAGCACTTTTGCAACACCCAATGCTGGTGGAGCACGTGCTCCACCAGCATTGAATTACACAGGATTGCGCCATAAAAATGATTTAAAAAATGCGTATAGTGAAGATAAAATGGATTATAGTGAAGATAAAGGGGGGGGAGGAGAGAGGGAGAACCTTGTACACTCCCCTGGGCTCCTTAGAGGAAGGACAGAATAGAAAAGTAAGTAATAAGAGCAGCAAACAAAAAACTAGACCCAAAAAGTCCTGCTGAAAAATACCGTATTGGTCTGAGTATAAGACTCACTTTTTTTCTCCTAATTTAAGTTTTTAAACTAGGGGTGCGTCTTATAATCAGGCTGTTGCAATTTAATGCCAGTGATTTAATTAATTTTTTTTAATAGCACCAAACTTTAAGGGTGCGTCTTATAATCAGGTGCGTCTTATACTTGGGACAGTACGGTAAGTCTTTGCTGCTCCTAAAAAGTAAATGCGAAAAGCAAAGGTGAAAGGGAAAGATATAAACAACTGAATGCAGATTTCCAGAGAATAGCAAGGAGAGATAAGAAGGCCTTCTTAAATGAACAATGCAAGGAAATCGAGGAAAACAACAGAATGGGGAGGACTAGAGATCTCTTCAAGAAAATTGGAGATATCAAGGGAACATTTTGTGCAAAGATGGGCATGATAAAGGATAAAAAAGGCAGAGACCTGACAGAAGCAGAAGAGATTAAGAAGAGATGGCAAGAATACACAGAAGAACTATACAAGAAAGAGCTTAATGTTCCTGATGACCACACTGGTGTGGTCACTGACCCAGAGCCAGACATCCTAGAGAGCGAAGTCAAGTGGGCCTTAGATAGCATTACTAACAACAAAGCTAGTGGAGATGATAATATCCCAGCTGAGCTACTTAAAATCCTAAATGATGATGCTGTGAAAGTGCTGCACACAATATGCCAACAAATTTGGAAAACTCAGCAGTGGCCAAAGGATTGGAAAAGGTCAGTTTACGTTCCAATTCCAAAGAAGGGCAGTGCCAAAGAGTGTTCAAACTATCGCACAATTGCACTCATTTCACATGCTAGCAAGGTTATGCTCAAAATTCTACAAGCTAGGCTTCAGCAGTACGTGGACCGAGAACTACCAGATGTACAAGCTGGGTTTCGAAGAGGCAGAGGAACTAGAGATCAAATTGCCAACATGCGCTGGATCATGGAGAAAGCACGAGAGTTCCAAAAAAACACCTACTTCTGCTTCATTGACTACGCAAAAGCCTTTGATTGTGTGGATCACAACAAGCTGTGGCAAGTTCTTAAAGAGATGGGGATACCAGACCACCTTACCTGTCTCCTGAGAAACCTGTATGCGGGTCAAGAAGCAACAGTTCGAACCGGCCATGGAACAACTGATTGGTTCAAAATTGGGAAGGGAGTACGGCAAGGCTGTATATTGTCACCCTGCCTATTTAACTTATATGCAGAGTACATTATGAGAAATGCAGGGCTGAATGAATCGCAAGCCGGAATCAAGATTGCCGGGAGAAACATCAACAACCTCAGATATGCAGACGATACCACTCTAATGGCAGAAAGTGAAGAAGAACTAAAGAGCCTCTTGATGAGAGTGAAAGAGGAGAGTGCAAAAGTTGGCTTGAAACTCAACATTAATAAAACTAAGATCATGGCATCTGGTCCCATCAATTCCTGGCAAATAGAAGGGGCAGAAATGGAAGCAGTAACAGATTTTACTTTTTTGGGTTCCAAGATCACTGCAGACGGAGACAGCAGCCATGAAATTAAAAGACGCTTACTCCTTGGAAGGAAAGCTATGGCAAATTTAGATAGCATAATAAAAAGCAGAGATATCACCATACCAACAAAAGTTCGTATAGTCAGGGCGATGGTGTTCCCAGTAGCAATGTATGGTTGCAAGAGCTGGACCATAAGGAAGGCTGAGCGCCGAAGAATAGATGCTTTTGAACTGTGGTGCTGGAGAAGACTCCTGAGAGTCCCTTGGACTGCTAGGAGATCAAATCAGTCAATCCTAAATGAAATCAACCCTGACTGTTCCCTGGAAGGACAGGTACTAAGGCTGAAACTCAAATATTTTGGCCACCTAATGCGAAGAGAGGACTCTCTGGAGAAGACTCTGATGCTGGGAAAGACTGAAGGCAAAAGGAGAAGGGGAAGGCCAAGGATGAGATGGTTAGACAGCATCACCGATGCAACGAACATGAAAATGAGTGAACTCAGGAAGATAGTGGAGGATAGGAAGGCCTGGCGGGATATGGTTCATGGGATCACGAAGGGTCGGACACGACTTAACGACTGAACAACAAAAAGTAAATGGCCAGGTAAGCTTCTTTTGGCAGAGTGTTTGCTGACTTGGTGCCACCACAAAAAAGACCCTGTCTCTTCTGTCCCATCTGCCATAACTCAGATGGGGTCCTGGAGCAGTAGATGATCTCAAGGGTTGGGCAGGTTTGTATGGGAGGAGACAGTTAACAGCACAATCCTATCCTTCTCCTTCACCAGTGCAGCCAGTGGTGCAGCGGCGAGAACTGGAAACCCTGGAAAGGAAAGGGGATCCTAATCCCCTCTAAAGGGGGATTCAAAGGAGATTTAAATCCTCTTTCCCCTCCAAAGACTCCCGTTCTGTCCTCCTGGTTGCACCGGTGGAGGAGCTGGGTAGGATTGTGCTGTAAAACACCCTCTTCCCAGCCAGTTTAGAGCTTACCATTCAGGACTGTACGGTTTCAGTGATTTTCTTTCAACAAGGTGGGATTAAATTAATTAAATATACAGTGAAGTATATTTAAATTATTTTAATTCCACCTTTCCCCACACAAAGGGAAGTGCCCAAGGTGACTTACAACAAAATAACAATTAAAACAACAACAAAAATTCAAATTAACCATAACTAATTACAAAAGCATCACAAATGTAAAAAAAAAAGCAATAGAAAATCAGCAGCAGAAACAACAGAGTAATCCCATGAGAACAAATAAAACTAAAAACCCTTCCGCCAAAGGAATTAAACGGGCTTACAGCTGCCACCAGACTGCAGGCGGAGATGAGACCAACAGGGAAACCCATCGCTCCCCTGCACCTGGTATTATTCAGTACAGCCATCTTCTGAACAACAGGCCTGATCAGTAATCTAGCTGTTGCATTTTGAATCAGTTGAGGCTTCTGGGTAGTCTTCAAGGGCAGTCTCATGTAAAATACACTGCAGTAGTCTAATCTGTATGTTACCAGGTCATAGATAACTGTTAAAAGATTCCTGTGAGCTTCACCCAGCCATTCATACTGTTCTGCTTCCCACAGCTCTGGGTGATTCACTCCTCTGGGCTTCCCTCCTCCTAGTCAGGAGATTAGTGACTCATTCAGAAGCACAGGAGATGCTTCTGAAAGGGTTGTCCTTATTCTTTGCAAAAGTAAACAGTAAACCATTTCTGGTCTAAGAGTGAAATGTGGCTCGGTTTTTAATTATTGGGGGGAGCAAGTCTCAGATAGCATATGTTTGGGAAACATTGTGCTAGAGACCAGAGGTTCTCAATCAGTGGTATTCATACCACCAGTGGTATTTTAGTCAACTGCTGGTGGTACTTGGACCGCCGGACCACCATAACCCCGCTCCAATGCGGCACTTTTGGCGCCGCACTTTCACTCCCATGAGGCTTCTGCCTTTCGCTGAGCCTCTCAGGAACGCTGAGAAGGGCCCTCTCATCATCCAGAGCCTCCTACCTGTATTTTCTGGCCTCTGAAAGCCCAAAAACACAGGAGTAACTGGCGATGATGTCATCGCAGTCACTTCTGGTGGTACACAGCAAGAGAGTGGCGCCGGTCTGGTGGTACTCGACTAGGAAGGGGTTGAGAGCCCCTGTGCTAGACCTTTCTTGCTAATTTTTACTGGTTTGACCAGAGGGGAGATCTCACACAGAGGCTTGAAAGTTACTCCAACAGAGGCTACTGTTGGTAAGACGGAATGTAGAAAGGTAAGGAGAATTTATTTTCTATCAGGAGTAGATTCTTCTATTTGTTTATGTCCCACTTTTTGTTTATGTAACTTACGGCCCAATCCAGAGTAACTCACCGCCTGCGGAGTGGAGGGTGCCATAAACACGCCATAAAGCATGTTTTCGGCACCCTTCGAGTAAGGCCCGCTGGTGTACAGGCTGGCAGGCCTCACTCCGCGGTGCACCGAACCCACAGCCACCGCCGGCAGGTAAGGTTTCCTCTAGCCGGGGCAGGGGCGGGGCAGGCGGCGAGCGAGGGTGGCGGTTGGCCGAGCCGACCTGGGAGGGGTCAGGGATGTCTGCCGCGATATCCCTGTCCCCATTCCCGACTCAGTGGCCCTTCCCCTGCCGCCGTGGATGTCATCCGAGGAGGCCCATTGGGGCCTTTCATCCCTACACTGGTGGAAGGGGACAAATATCCCCTTCTCCTGAGGAGACCACTATGGGCTGGCTGAGGATCTTTACTCAGGATTGAGCTGACAAGGTGGCATATTTTGGGTTCTTAGGCAGTCTCCCATAGCGGCACTGACCAGCCCCACACCTTATTATCGTCCGTAGGGTTGCTGAATCAGAGACTTTCAGACCATGTCCTGGGACTTGGGAAGTCAGGTTTGTCCTTAGTGTAGAAGTGTTTTGGAAAATAATTGCAAGTTCAACACATAGCCCCGCCAGCCATTTTTCTGTTACTTTCCTAAACACCCTCGCATGTATGATGTGTGCCCATCTGATTCATCATCTTGAATCCTCATGAATTAATATTTTGGCTCCATGAAGGCTGTTAATGCTTGCTAATATTTTTTTTATCAATTCACATTCCTGATTTTGTATTTCACAAGCCAACTTGATCATACTGTTTCTGCAAGAACTGCCCACCAACAATAAAAAAAATTGAAGATTGGTGGGTGGGATCACACACATTTTGTGCAGAGAAATATAGCAGATGGCATAGATGATCTATATGGGATATTGTTATTCTAGCAAATGGATTGTAGTTGTTGGGGGACGCTAAAGAGCAGATATACGGAGGGAACTTCAGAGAGAAGGGGAGAAGTGTGCAAATGAGGCTTCTTTCAGAAGCAGAAGACCTTAGGCTACAACCCTATGAGATATCAGAGCTCCCATTGTCAATCACTCCTTTAACTAAGAGCTCCAGTTTGAAACTTGTGTCTCTTTGGTGAATTGAGGCTGTCACAGCCAGCTTTCCCCACCCCAGCCCACCCCCCCGGCCCGCATCAAGTGCAAAATGGCTCTGTGGCATAAGCTGCATAAGTGTGTATTTTTGATGGAGAAGGGGAGCTGCTTTATCTGTGCTACTTAACCACAAGCTATATGTGCCACAGTGTGTAGTGCATTTAGCACATTCGCATCTTTATTTATTTATTTATTTATTTATTTAAAGAATTTATACCACACCTTTCTCCCACAGTTAGGGCACTCAAGGCGGCTTACAATACAATAAAACAATTTAAAAAATACAAATATAAATTTAAAAACAGTAAAACAGAGTCCAATGGACCACTTAAACTGATTAAAATTATGATTCATTAAAAGCATATGGCATGTTATGGTGTGTATTTATGTGCTGTGACATCTGTTTGCATGGCAGGTTTGTGTGTAATGTGTTAAAGCATGTTGCAGTGCCTATGGGGCCTTCAGTTCCTCGATAGCAGAAAGACAGCACAGAAATGTCACAAAATGTAATGTAATACATTTCAACGTATGTGTTACTGGCTTAATGCTAAAAGTTTCCCCTAGCAACAGTGAACTGATAGGGACTTGCAGCTGATTGACCTAATTTTTGGAATTAAATGCACCTATGAGCAGTGACAGATCATGACAGATATGAAGCTAGATGGTCCACCTAGTCAAGTTCTGCGAACATGTGCTGCTGTCTTACAGCCCAATCCTGCATAACATCCGCCGTAATGCACAAAGCGCGCTGCTCTGGATCCTGCGTGGGATCAAGGCCATGCTGGCAGAGCTGGGGCACACCTTGGGGGAAAGGGGAATCCCTTTCCCCCGGTGTCAGCCCCAGCAGCACCAATGGACCTCCTCAGATGTACGCCGGCAAAATGGCCGAG
This sequence comes from Plestiodon gilberti rubricaudatus, assembly GCA_026170595.1. Lineage (NCBI taxonomy): Eukaryota > Metazoa > Chordata > Lepidosauria > Squamata > Scincidae > Plestiodon > Plestiodon gilberti. The sequence goes on along the minus strand of JANXHW010000002.1, from coordinate 14,811,026 downwards.
GCAAATCCAGGGAGGCCGTGTAAGGTTGCCCTGGCCCAAGAAGGGGCTCTGGATATCGGTGGAGCGCACAGTCGATATCCCCACCCCTCTCCCAGGCCTGGCGACCCAATCACCCTCCCCGCCACCCCGGCCCTTCCTCCCGCCGTTTCTCGCCACAGGACTTACCTGCGTCTGGTGGCCATCTTTCTTGTGCCATGGACGAGGCATCACACATCTTAATTAATGGCACAATATACAAGTGTGTTAATAAGCGAGTTTTTCTGCGCTGGGTGGTGATTAGATGTTTGATGCAGGTATCATCCCATATGGGTGGGTTTTCTATATTCCGTGTGTGCACACGTCAGGTCATCTTTTCTAGTCACGTCTGACCTAACCTGCACATATGATTAAACATATGGTATTAAAACTCACAACATACCATTAATATGAAAGGAGGCAGAGCCACTGAGGATGGCCACTCCAAGCCAACTCATCCGGAGCAGCAGTTCCTTACCGGTAATGTCATCGGTCACTCTCGACAACTCCATTTGCTATCATAACGTTGTTTGGGAAATTCATCTAGTTTTCATTCCATTTCAAAATATTTGTGTGAATTGCTACAACGTCATCCAAGCCAGCTACATCTTGAAGAAAATGCTGATTTCAGATCCTATATTTAGGGAAATGACAGGTAATCATGTCACTGCAAATTACTTCCAGCTCCGCAGCATGACTTTCCGCACCAGGTGACACCCAGGTAAGTGGCGCCATTGCTAGAAAGTTGATCTAACAAAAAAATTGATACTGTGCTCCCACCTATATGATACCGCCTATATGATCTAACAAAAAAAATCGATACCGCTCCCATGTTTGTTTCACTGACGGTCTCGGAAACCATGGTCTTTTTGTACATTCACTGACAGGCTTGCTTTTTTTAATGATTTTAGCTCCTTGAAAAACTATTAGTTTTCTCCATTTACAGGGAAAGTACATTTGATCCAATTCTGAGTCTTACTAAAAATTGCTGTTGTAAAATTAATGGCCATTCTTGAATTGTTTTTCTTGTTTTCCTTTAAACACTCTCGACAACTCCATTTGCTATCATTTAACGTTGTTTGGGAAATTCATCTAGTTTTCATTCCATTTCAAAATATTTGAATGAATTGCTACAACGTCATCCAAGCCAGCTACATCTTGAAGAAAATGCTGATTTCAGATCCTATATTCAGGGAAAGAAATTAATGGGCAGCCGGATTCTGCCTATCTTTAGGCTGGCAGAGCAAGTGCTCCGCCCACATAAGGAGTTACAAACGTGCCATAAAGCATGTTTGCGGCTCCTCGTGAGTAAACAGCACTGGTGTGGAGGCAGGGGCTTCTCACTCAGCCCCAGATCTGCGGTGGCGGCAGGTAAGTCCTGCACCGGTCAGCGCAGGGGCGGGTGGTGGGTGGGCAAGGGCGATGAGGGAGGGGGGCCATTGGCTGGCCCAGGCTGGGAGGGGCGGGGATATCGGCACTGAGTTGCGCCAATATTCCGAGCCCCTTCCCAGCCAGAACCGGCCTTACATGGCATCCCCGGACACACGCAGCTAAAGAGCAGACACACATCTGAGGAGGCCCATTGGGGCCTTTCGGGCTTACACTGGGGGAAGGGGACAAATGCCCCCTTCCCCCAAGGTGAGCCTGGGCCACACCGGATGCAGCAGCTGGCCATTTAGGCCGGCCGCACAAATGTGCGCGGGATTGCGCCATAAGTCAGCCATTGGTTCAGTGCTATTTCAGTTAAATTATACTGGGCCACGAGGACCAGCTGCAATGAAGCATCAATTTCTGTGGCAATTAGAGGAAGATCTGGGAAAGCCCCTGAAGTTTCCTACTGAGTGTCCTTTGTCAGCTGCACAATTAAAGAGGCCCTGATATCTTATGACCTCATCAACATGTGATTCCCATTTAGCCATATATTGTAAAACTCTCTAGTTCCATGACGACATGCAGTGGCATGCCTCCGTGAAATAGATGAAGCAATATCTACTGCCTTATTATGCTGACACAAGATAGCACAGTGATGCAGAGGCTCGCTCCTTTCCTTATCTTACGTTACATTACTGTCACGTGGCTGCCCTCAGGACGCTCATGGGAGTGCTACTTTCACTCATGTGGTTAAAACGGTTCACATGTTATGTACTAGGAACTAGTACATCCATTTGTAAAAGGAGCCCCATTTGTGTTAGTCATGAAAATGAATGAGAATAAAGACAAAGAGGTATGAATGAAAGTAAATTTGGTTTTCTTCCACTTTTTTCATTTCTGACGGGTTTGTATTGGAACCCTGGAATAGCCTGTCGACGGACAGCTGAGTAAAGAAGCTTTCATTCCATTTGTGTATTTTGAATTTTTTGTAAAATGGGGATACTTTTCTGTGGCTCTCTGAAATTTAGCAGGTCAGACCCTTATAGGGTTCGTCCGGTATAACCTCCTAAATTCTGCTGTCAGTTTAGCAAACTGCTCTAACTGCCACATTGCCTGGGACTGGAGAAACAAGTGGAGGCTTTCTCTGGCAATGCTATATGCACTTACTTGGGAGTAAGTGCCTTTGAACTTATAGACCAGGGGTGGCCAAACTTGCTTCATGTAAGAGCCACATACGATAAACTTCAGGTGTTTGAGAGCCGCAAGAGAGATGTTTGAGAGCCGCAATATTTAAGAAGCATTTAAATTCTTAAATATATTTACTCACCATAAGCATTAAACTTGTGTTTTAATCCAGTGGACTCTCAGTTTATACCTGGTAAATAATTATAAAGCTTGAACATTTCTTATTTACCTTTTATATTAATTGTGATGCAAAAAGGAGCTCAGCCAACATCTTTCCAAGAGCCGCACATTATAGGTCAAAGAGCCACATGTGGCTTAGGAACCACAGTTTGGCCACCCCTGTTATAGACCAATCCTAACAAACTTTCCAACACCATGCTAATGTGGTGCATGCTACATCCTGCGGGGGGAATCAAGGTGGCCTCCTCAGGATAAGGGAATTTTGTTCCCTTACCTCAGGGCTGCATTGCGGCTGCATCGATGCTGGAAAGTTGGTTAGGATTGGGCTGTTAACGGAACTTACTTTTGAGCAGACACGCCTAGGATTTTGCAGTAAGGAACACCTGGGTTGTACTGTATTTTTCTTGTAAGCCACCTTGGGGATCATTTTGATTGAAAGGCAGAGAATAAATATAAAGATAAACAAATAAATAATGTTCCCATTATTCCCTCCCTTCTTTTGCTTATCCTCTGGCTAGCCTGAGAAAAATCTTAAAGCAGCAGCTTAAAGATTTGTTCCAGGCATCTGATAGTGAGATGTATACAATGTAGCTTCTATTTCACTGTTACAGTGAATTGCTGCTGACAGACCAGCGTTTTTTAACCAGCGGTACGCAAGGTGTTATCCAGTGGTACGGAAACCAGCTTCCCAACTAAATGCAGGGCATTCTGGGGTGTTTCTCAACCCCCGCCAAAGGTACGCCCAGCGGGAGCCAGCATCTGCTTGCCCGCGCTTGCATGAACAAGCCCACAACAACACGGCAGTGACGGCAGAGACACAGGGGCCAACCACAGGCCGCAAAGGTGGCGGGAACACAGGTAAGACAGAGAGGAGAGGTAATGGGGCGGGGTCTCTCTTGAGAGATGAATATATTATTTTGCACAGTATTATTTTTCACAATAATATTCACAGTATAATTTTATTTTTCACGACATGATCCCGTCTTAAAAAATTATTTACCCTGATAGCCTTTGGAGTTTTTAGCTACTGGTGGTACTTAAGATCATTAGAACATGAGAAGTGGTACATCAGGAGAAAAAGGTTGAACCTGGAAGATCCAGGTTCAAATCCCCGCTCAGCCACAAAGCTTCCTGGGTGACCTTGGGCCAGTCACTATCTCTCAGCCCCACCTACCTCGCAGGGTTGTTGTGAGGACAAAAAGGAGGGGAGGAAATATGTACACCACTCTGAGCTCCTTGGAGGAAGGGCGGTATAAAAATGTGAAAAATAAATAAATAAATAAATAAAAGCACTGCAATAGGCCTCTTTCCATTAATTTTGTCTAATCCTGTTTTCATAGCCTTACCAGCGTCCCGGAATCGAGGCTGGCTTCGGCCTAGAGCAGACCTGAGCCGCTCCCAAGTGTGCACCGTGGCTGCCCAATAGGGTTCCGGCTTCCGGAACGTCCGGTCAATGACGCGACGGAAGCCGGAACCCCATTGAGGAGCCGCGGTGCACACTTGGGAGCAGCTCGGGCCCGCTCTAGGCCAAAGCCAGCCTTGATTCTGGGATGCTGGTAGGGCTATGTTTTCAGTTGTCATTGATTTTGAAGGGCAAGAGTGTCCGACTATCTGCACAGAATGGCCTTAAAGAGGAAGATACGTGGCTGCTTCTGGCTGCACATCCAGGTTACCACATTCTCCGTAACAGAAGCAGACGTTCCTGCAAGAGAGATGGGGCCTGTTGGGCTGACGAATGAGTCTGCGAGACAAATGTGGAAAAATTAGCTTTCTCTCAGACATTGCAGGACTAGGGCGATTGGCTGGTGGGTGCATTAGCATCTCATATACCACAGAGATTACTGGTTTATTTTCTTGCAAAGATTACATGCATAATTCCTCTTTAGATATTATACTCAGGATAATGGATGGTTCTGGTGCTAATACAGGCTTGTGCTTCCCTTACGTGATACTACTGACACCCGTTCCAGTGATTGATGACGGGTCTCTGAGCCCCCTGGGTGAATTATTTCCTCTCCTACACCAAGAGCCTATCAATTATTCACAATTCCCAACCAGAAATTAGATAGAATATAAACTCCAGAGGAGAGTTCACAGTGAATAAACAGCGCCGCGACACTTGGAAAGCAAGTGAGAGACACAGATGTGGTCCGACTTGTCAGTTGATTGGCAAAGGGTAGGGTGCAGTGGGTTAAACCGCTGAATCATGAGCTGTCGATCGAAAGGCTGGCAGTTCAAATCCGCGACAGGGTGAGCTCTCGTTGCTTGGCCAGCTCCTGCCAACCTAGCAGTTCCAAAGCATGTTAATGCGAGTAGATAAATGGGTATCGCTTGCGGGAAGGTAAACAGTGCTCCGTGTTCCAGCTGCATGCTACGCGCTGCGGCAAGGAGAGTCACGCCGGCCACATGACCACGGAGGCGTCTTCGGACAACGCTGGCTCTTCGGCTTTGAAATGGGGATGAGCACCACACCCTAGAGTCGGACATGACTGGACTTAATTGTCAGGGGTCACCTTTACCACCTTTACCTAGGGCCTCACATTGTAAAGCAGAGAATGGTTGGAGAGAGTCATCAAGCTCAACTGCTAACCTCAAGGCTCCATAGAGAAGCTCGGACAGGACAGAGGTGATGAATACACCTGATTCAGACCTCAGCACGCCTAAAGCAGAGCTCAGGCCAGAATAAAATGTGGCAAATCAGGGCGTTTGCAGAGTTGAGAATGAGATCTGCTTTGTTTTGTACTAGAACCCTCAAGGACCACTAAGCAAAACGGCGGTGACTTGGGCAGTAAAGCCAATTGCTTCCTGCACCCAGTAAATACTGGGTTGACTATATACAAGTACCTGTACAAATCTACATTGGAGTTACTACAGATCAGGAATTCTAACAAACTATTTTAGGGGGGGGGATGGACAACAACAATTTTTGTTGTTGCTATTGTTAAATCCCCAGGTTCAAATCCCCGCTCAGCCACGAAGCTTCCTGGGTGACCTTGGGCCAGTCACTATCTCTCAGCCCCACCTACCTCACTGGGTTGTTGTGAGGACAAAAAGGAGGGGAGGAAATATGTACACCACTCTGAGCTCCTTGGAGGAAGGGCGGTATAAAAATGTGATAAAATAAATAAATAAATAAATAGGTTTGGAAGACAGAAACCATTTCTACTCTACCTCAGATCATCCAGCGATCTATCAGTAGATCCCAATCTACCTTTTGCCCGTCACTGGTCTAGAATATGATCTGAGCAAATGAACCAAACAACACACTACCGAGAAGGCACAAAAACCTCCAGGATCAGGTCACAATTCAGCTTACCTGCCCTCATGCATGAGAGCAGGATACAGCATGGCCCTTCATTGGAGTAAGATAGAACAATGTTAGCACAATCCTATGCAAATTATGAACACAATCCATTATGTTCAATAGAACTTACTCCCATAAGAACATAAGAAGGGCCCTGCTGGATCAGGCCAAAGGCCCATCTAGTCCAGCTTCCTGTATCACACAGTGGCCCCACCAGATGCCCCAGGAACATGTGTATAGGATTGCAGCCTCTCTCTTCATCCATTCTGTCACCATGCTGAATACACAGTACAGCCAGGCAACAGTTCAAGCAGCTTCTCATGCAGGAATAAGGTGGAGGCAAACCAAGCCCCTCTCGCTTGTCCTGAAAAATTTTTCAGGGTTTGACGTGAATGCTCAAAAATCTTTGAGGATTCGCTATGCAACCTGTTTGCTGCAGTACTGGCAGCAAAATTGTGGCATTAGGATCTTTTGAGTGCTGGTATTCAACTCTCTTCAGTAGCAAGAAGGCAGTTATGTACTATTCAACTGCCTTATATTGTACCCAAGAGGTGAAAAGGAGACTCTCTCCATTGCAGCCGCCAATTTAATAATGACCTGAAGCATGAAGATTGATATCCTTGGAAACTTTTTAACTTACCTGGTGAAAAACCTACAGAAGTTATTCCCATTCACCCAAATGGCTCTGTTTAATTCTTTTTTTCCTAGTCCCAACTAAGCCATTTCCCAACTAATATCCTCCAGCAATGTCAGATGAGGCTTTACAAATAGCTGTGGAAAGAAGGAATGCGAAAAGCAGGGGTGAAAGGGAAAGATATAAACAACTGAATGCAGATTTCCAGAGAACAGCAAGGAGAGATAAGAAGGCCTTCTTAAATGAACAATGCAAGAAAATCGAGGAAAACAACAGAATGGGGAGGACTAGAGATCTCTTCAAGAAAATTGGAGATATCAAGGGAACGTTTTGTGCAAAGATGGGCATGATAAAGGATAAAAAAGGCAGGGACCTAACAGAAGCAGAAGAGATTAAGAAGAGATGGCAAGAATACACAGAAGAACTATACAAGAAAGATCTTAATGTTCCTGATGACCACGCTGGTGGGGTCACTGACCCAGAGCCGGACATCCTAGAGAGTGAAGTCAAGTGGGCCTTAGGTAGCATTACTAACAACAAAGCTAGCGGAGATGATAATATCCCAGCTGAGCTACTTAAAATCCTAAATGATGATGCTGTGAAAGTGCTGCACTCAATATGCCAACAAATTTGGAAAACTCAGCAGTGGCCAAAGGATTGGAAAAGGTCAGTTTATGTTCCAATTCCAAAGAAGGGCAGTGCCAAAGCGTGTTCAAACTACCGTACAATTGCACTCATTTCACATGCTAGCAAGGTTATGCTCAAAATCCTACAAGCTAGGCTTCAGCAGTACGTGGACCGAGAACTACCGGACGTACAAGCTGGGTTTCGAAGAGGCAGAGGAACTAGAGATCAAATTGCCAACATGCGCTGGATCATGGAGAAAGCACGAGAGTTCCAAAAAAACACCTACTTCTGCTTCATTGACTATGCAAAAGCCTTTGATTGTGTGGATCACAACAAACTGTGGCAAATTCTTAAAGAGATGGGGGTACCAGACCACCTTACCTGTCTCCTGAGAAACCTGTATGCGGGTCAAGAAGCAACAGTTCGAACCGGCCATGGAACAACCGACTGGTTCAAAATTGGGAAGTGGGTACGGCAAGGCTGTATATTGTCACCCTGCCTATTTAACTTACATGCAGAGTACATTATGAGAAATGCAGGGCTGAATGAATCACAAGCCGGAATCAAGATTGCCGGGAGAAATATCAACAACCTCAGATATGCAGACGATACCACCCTAATGGCAGAAAGTGAAGAAGAACTAAAGAGCCTCTTGATGAGGGTGAAAGAGGAGAGTGCAAAAGTTGGCTTGAAACTCAACATTAATAAAACTAAGATCATGGCATCTGGTCCCATCAATTCCTGGCAAATAGAAGGGGCAGAAATGGAAGCAGTAACAGATTTTACTTTTCTGGGCTCCAAGATCACTGCAGACGGTGACAGCAGCCATGAATTTAAAAGACGCTTACTCCTTGGAAGGAAAGCTATGGCAAACTTAGACAGCATAATAAAAAGCAGAGATATCACAGCAGAGATGCCAACAAAAGTTTGCATAGTCAGGGCGATGGTGTTCCCAGTAGCAATGTATGGTTGCGAGAGTTGGACCATAAGGAAGGCTGAGCGCCGAAGAATAGATGCTTTCGAACTGTGGTGCTGGAGAAGACTCCTGAGAGTCCCTTGGACTGCTAGGAGATCAAATCCGTCAATCCTAAATGAAATCAACCCTGACTGTTCCCTGGAAGGACAGATACTAAGGCTGAAACTCAAATATTTTGGCCACCTAATGTGAAGAGAGGACTCTCTGGAGAAGATTCTGATGCTGGGAAAAATTGAAGGCAAAAGGAGAAGGGGAAGGCAAAGGATGAGATGGTTAGACAGCATCACCGATACAACGAACATGAAAATGAGCGAACTCAGGAAGATAGTGGAGGACAGGAAGGCCTGGCGGGATATGGTTCATGGGATCACGAAGGGTCGGACACGACTTAACGACTGAACAACAATAATCCTCCAGCAATGAAATCCTCTGGGTTGATTATATGCTGCATTAAAGCAACTTCCTCCTATCCATCTAAGATTTTATGGCTACCTTCACCCACCCACTTTGTTTTACAGATGTTAAGTATTTCAACGTTGTCTATGTACATGTGCCTGTAGAAAGATGGGCATGATCTTTGAAGCCTCAAAGCAATGAAATTATTATTATTATTATTATTATTATTATTATTATTATTATTATTATTATTATTATTATTATAAAACCACTTAAACTTTCATGGCCATAGGGTTCCAAAGTTTTGTTTTACAGCACATTTGCGACTCCCTAGACCGGTAGAGCAATCACTCTGCGCTCTGCCAGTCTAAATGTAGACAGAATTGCACTGTCAAAGTGTACAATCTGGGGGGGGGGGGGAGAAAATGTCCTCTTAGCTCCAACCCTTGATCTACTCCCAACTATCAGTACCTAATGATCCTGTGATCCAGTGGTTGATTCATTTATTTATCAAATAACATATATACATGGATCACCTTTCTATCAATACTAAAAATCATCAGTACAACAGGATATTAATCAAATGAAATCTTTATTGTGTAGCAAATATTGCTGTACATGTATCATAAAGTCTATAGACAACAAAACAGACCCAGAAGAAATGGATGGATGGTGGAGTCTGAGGCGGCACAAGGTACTAGCACTGCTGGAGGAAGAGGCGGGTTGTGCTGGCCCAGCGGCGTCACCAGAAGGGGGGTGGAGCAGTAAGGCTGATCTACACCAACTCCAGTTGCGTTGCGTTTGCATTTGGAGGCTCGCGAGCGTAGGGGACAGGACGCCCTGCCCCGAAACGCTGCCCTGGGCTCCACCAGTTTCTTCAACGCGCTTGTCCCTCCTGATTGTCCCTCCTTGTAATTATGTTCAACACTGATTGGCTGAAACATGTGTGCTCCGATTGGCTGAAAGCCCCCTCTCATCCCATTGGTCAAACATTTTGCTCCGCATCCCACTCTCTCTCAATCATGAGTATGGTCCGCGACCAATCGCAACGGAACTTGGGAGAGAGCACAGCTCTCCCGCATTCCATGACGATAGTTTAAAAAGGAAGCCATGTATTATCATGTTCTGCACGAGCCCGGGACGCGCCAGGATACGTGCTGTGTAGATCAGTCTTTAGTCACAAGAGATGCTGCAACGCGTCGCGTAAGCAGCCCTTCCACCTATCATTGGAGCCATTCAGGGCAGACGACGGCAACACACAGGAGACTCCTTGAGCTCCTAGAGACGTGGAAACTTCTCTAGCCTCACTTACATAACAAGGTGCTGTGGAATCCACATTCCTCAACCTTCAGAGAGTGAGAGAACGTCATAAGATTTACAACACTAATTATCCAGGAATGAAGTGTTGTAACATATTGCTTAATTTAGAACAGTGACCGAGAGGAGGAAGTGCACAGCTTAGGGAAAATTGCTCTGTCTTAGCATTACGCCACTCAGCTAGGACTCTGTACAAAGGTAGAGGATCTGGAAGACAGTGGACATCAGAGGCGTCATCTGATGTGGTGCGGTGGGCCCCAGGGCGAGGGCGGAGGGCTCAGGGGGTGGGGCGGGGCTCCCCCCGGTTTTGGTTTTTTTCCCGTTTTTTTCCGTTTTTTTAAACTATTTCCGTGTTTTTTGAAGTCTTAACAGGTTTTTAAAGTCTTAATGTATGCTTTCGCCCACTTATCTTGAGTGCGTGTATGTATCTTATCCAGCGACGATCTTCTTCCACCTCCCGGGCGCTTCTTCTCCCTGCGCCCGGGGCTCGCACGAGCTCCTTAAAGGCGCAGAAGATCACTGGAACAGCTTCGTTGTTCTGCGCATGCGCAAGTCTTCACAACGAAGAACAACGAAGCTGTTCCAGTGTTCAGTGACTGAACACAATGGGGCTTGCTTCTGAGTAGACATGCCTAGCATTGTGCTCTAACATTAACAAGCTACACCTGCCCACATTTCTTCTCCTAAAGGTCTAGCACTCTGTCCCGGTTGGAGATCTGGTAAGCCTACCCAGTCATGTAAGGGGCATCCTTTGAGCATCTGCAGGGTTGGTTAAGAGGAACCACTTGGTGGGAGAGACAAGCTCCCCCACTGCAAGTGAATGAAGTGCTTTAGGCAGGCTTACCAGATAGTCGCCAGGACAGGAGCGGTCTACCCTTAAGGGGGCGGGGCATGGGGGGCAGAACGCGACATGCGACACACACGTTAAGGGTAGACCGCTCCCGTCCCGGCGACCATCTGGTAAGCCTGGCTTTAGGGGCTCACTCCTGGCCTGTAGCCACTCTTGTAGGCTACCGTGAACTCCATCCAAAGTCACAGTCTCACACCATGACTGGAATGCTGGATTCTTTCTAGTTTCCTTCTCCTTCCTCCTCCAGCTCTCTGCCCCTCCTCTCCTTCTCCAGTTACCACACAAACTCTGGTTTCTTATTCCCTGGCCCCTCTGGGTAATCTCCCTCATTTCCCTAAGATGCTAACGTGTCCTCATTCATGTCCTGCTCCCTCCTGTCCTCTTTCTCTCCCTCCTCTATTTTGCATGTATATGCATCCCACCTCCTTCCAACAATTTCCCCTTTTCCTTGTACTGCCTAGCAACCACTACTTTATTTAGGACTTAGTGCTCTCTCTCTCTCTCTCTCTCTCTCTCTCTCTCTCTCTCTCTCTCTCTCTCTCTCTCTCTCTCTCTCTCTCTCTCAGTATTGCATTGCATATTTTCTGATTCCTCCCTCCCTCTTATTGTCTACCTCCCCAATAAATGGCATTGTGTTGCACCTTTGCAAATCCATTGTGGTGTGTCATGACCCATTGCACCGAGACCACGGTCCCTGCACACATGTCCAAATCCCCTGCATGTGCATGTTACACGTGTCTCAGACCACGCTCCAAAACATACTGGCGAATGTGGCCAGAAAGTACATCTGTCTCAGGCATGTGGCCAGTGGGCACAATCCCATTTCTCTCCTCCATACATGTGGGGTGTGTGAGAGTTTGGGTGCATTGTCTGCCATGAGCTTCCCATGGAGCATGAGGCCCTTAGGGGTGAGGATGGTGGTAGTCCCTCAGTGGTATCAGGCATGGGAACTGGAGTTTCTAGGTGCCCTAGCTTGTGTGACCTCTGCTTTAAAGCGTCCCTTCTTGTTAGACTCAGGGCTTGTGCACCAGGGTCGGCTGATCCATGAGGCCAACTGAGCTGGTGGCCTCAGGCAGCAGATTGTTGGAGTACTGCGCACCTCTGTCCAGCCAATTGCATCTCCTCCACACTTCCACCCCGTCTCCCTCTTCCAATCCAGAAGCAGAGACTGGCACATCACCAGGTAAGGAGAGGCAGCATTTGACACACTGCCTCGGGGAAAGGAGGTCTTGGCTTGGCCTGGCTCTGCACTGGTCTGCTTCCTGGCTCAGCTGCCCCCTCTCCCCTGGTATCACTCCTGATCCTGCTGGTAGTCATTACACCGACCTTGTAAAAAGCTGCCCCTGAAACTTCCTGCTAGCCATTCCAGGGTCAAACCAGACAGGCAGGCAGCTAATTGTGCTATAAAGGAGCGTGCTTAATCCTGGAACTGCCTCTTCCTTTAGTAAAAGAAGACATGGGGCTGGGGAAGGGGCAGGCAAATCAGGACCCCAGCGCAAGAGGAGGGCGGGGTTGACCCTTTCTTCCAGGGCCATTTTTGCTGACCCCTTTCTAGCTGTTATTGGCAACAGTAGTGGCTTTTGCCACTTTGGGGGCAAATAGCAGTGGGGAGAGCAAGATTGGTGGGAAAATGACTCACACTCCAGCTCTGTGGCTGGTTTAGAAGGGGACGGACGGCATTAAGGATGCCTCGTTAAAACACAACTAGCTCCACATTGAGTTTGATCCTCCATACAGATGTACATCTGTATTGTAATGTACAAAACGGAGCACATGGAAATATACTCCATGTCAGCGTTTCTCAAAGCGTGCTTCTAGGAGCTGTGGAGCTCCCTGAGACCCCTTGAGGTCATAAGTGGCTGCCGTCTGTCCCCTGCCTGGTTTGCTCATCTGTCATCAATCATCAACCCCACTTCCCCCATTTGTGGCTCTCCTTCCTCATTCCCCTCCTGTTCTGGCTCTTCACTGGTATTCGGCGTTGGGCTAAGCGCTGCACCACTCCATGCATGTACCGGCCGGCACTCTGGGGCTCCCCCAGACTCTGTGCACTCCCCAAGACTCCTTTTAGGGCTCTGGAGACCGAAATGTTTGAGAGCTGCTGCTCCATGTATACTTACATTACTCCAACAAAGGTACTAGTCCAGAACACACTGTAGCATGAGTGCAGCCCTGCGCTCATCAACAGCCTACAGACCTAAATTGTATTTGACATTCTATTCTATATTCTGCAGGCGTGTGTGTGTGTGTGCGTGCGTGTGTGCGTGCGTGCGTGCGTGCACGGTGCGTGTGTATGTGTGTGTTTTCCCATGGTTGGGAAAACACCTCCGAGGGTGAATCAGCCCTCACCGCACCATTCCATTTAATCTGAAGTTACTGCATGTTTTGGCATTTTTTTTACAAAAGTCCGAAAGAACAGTAACTGGAATGATACATAATGAGAGGTTTGGCCTTAACAGACTTCTCCATTTGCCTCCCTCTTTGGTGCCCTGATTGGGTCTGCACCAAGGGTGATTGATTAGACAACAATATGACTAGATTGTTGGTGACATTCATGGTTCCGATCTTGGTCAGTCCCCACAACACCAGCATGGTGTGATTTATAAGCACTTTGAGTCAGGGATGTGTGTATTTCTTTCTTTACCTCAGCAAAGCATCTCGTGAATGTTTATGCAAAGTGGATTTTGGCAAGAGGCAGCCAGGGATTTTGCTGAACTGCTGTTCAGTTTCTGCTTTGTATTGGACAGGTTTAGAATTCCTGTAGCTCAAGGGATCACGCTCCTTAAGATGGATCACTCCCTTAAAAAAAGCTTGCCAATTGAGTGGTTGTATATCCAAGGACCAAGGTACTGCAGTGAAACTGTGATAGAAAGACCCATAAATCAGAATGCTTAGGCTACAGCTCTTGTTTTGCTGAAGACAATAGCTTCCTATTCCTCTCTAGCTGCCCCACAACCATATATGGAAAAGGCCCCTGAGATCAATGCAGGCTCTTCTCTCCCCCAGTCCGGATTCCCTTTCTCCGTCTGGTTTATTCACATCTTGCAGCTGATGCCCTTAAAGAAAAACACACGGGCTTTCTGTGCAAACTGCCAGAGATGGATGCTAACATTTCCAAGCCTCCTGTTCTGTGATGGTTCCAAGTTCCCATGATGCCAATCTATCTTTTGTCTTCCCATCTGATTCTGATGGGGGGGGGGGGAGAGAAGGCGATTTATTCATCCCTTCTGCATAATGAACCCGCATACGTTTGATTCGCAGTTGTGCCAAGAATTGATTCGTGCAGAGTTCTTTGTGAAAAACAGAAGCTGACTGCTGAAATGGATTCAGACACACAGTGCTCATTGTGTGAGTATTGACGCAGGGCAAAGGTACAACATATTTTTGGAGAGGGGATGCACCATTTTAACTTTTCAAATCCAGCTTGGGCCAGAGTTGTTGTTAAGAACATAAGAACATAAGAAGAGCCCTGCTGGATCAGGCCAAAAGCCCATCTAGTCCAGCTTCCTGTATCACACAGTGGCCCCACCAGATGCTTCAGGGAGCACAAGACAACAAGATTGTTCTACCACAGTATTTAGTGCATGGCTGGCAGCAGTTTCGGGGGAACAGATGTTCCATTAGGCTACTTTACCCTTAATCGGTTGTACAACCACCTGCTGCCCTAACGCTTTATCGGCACCACATTCTCCATTCTCTTCCTTTCTTTGTTGGTTAAGAGAGACACTTAAGTTAGGGACCATCGACCGCTATAAGGCCATCGTTCAAAACAGGAACCACACTTTTGATTTATCACATCCATCACATACAGCTGTCAAGGAGCCATACTGACTTGGTCTCTAAATGAGCTGTGTGAGAAGAATGTTTTACAGCAGCCCAATGTCTCCAATGGGGATAACAAAAGAAAGCCAACCTAACACAAAACACAACTCTAGGCAGTAACATTTCTCATTGACATGTTGTGTTTGTCTACTTCTTTTCCATATTACACGTAAAGGGGGTGTGGGGGTGCTTTGTTTTTGTCTAGGTTTTGTATGCATATTGAAACCATCTACCTCAGAGGTTCTCAAACCCTTTCTGGCCAAGTACCCCCTCGGCGCAACTCTCCTGCTGTGTACTGTACGAGAACCAGCCCAGAACTTCCTGGCACCTGAGATGACATGCCAAATAAATGCTGTCCCTCCCCCTTACTTGATGATATGGCAACCTGTGCCCACCACCCTCCTCTCCTCCAGACAACTTCTTCTGTTCTGTCCCCCTCTTCATTTTGCAGTTCAAGGAATTGGGGGGGGGGAGGAAGAGCAGCAGTGGAGGTGAGTGAGCAGGTAGAGGTGGGCACCACCCACTCACCTGCTGTTTGAGGCAACCGCCTCAGCTGGCCTGAGCATCCTGCGTAAAAGGCACTGGAGGTCTCCGGTGTTCGTTTCTTACAAGGAAACAGACCTTACAAAGATGCCTGTTGGGCCATCCTATTGCTCAATTTAGTGGGCTTGAGTCACCTCCTTTCTGTAACAATACTATTGGGCATGTCTATGCATACATTTTTGGTCAAAAGAGTATGCTACACTCCCCCACCCCACCCCGAAATTGCCGATTACAGTATTTATTTATTTATTTATTTATTTATTTATTTATTTATTTATTTATTTATTTATTGTTATTATTGTTTCATACAAAGGACTGCTTGGTAATTACAGAGTATATGCATGCATAGTCAGTGCTCAAAGGTTATTAAAACGCAACAAAACATATGCTCTGTCAGTGAAACAATATCATTTGCATTGCAATGACAGAGCCAAACCCCAGCAATAACAATCCCAGCTGCAAGAAAAGCAGCACAGAAAAGATCGTCTCCGTCTGAGCAGTAAAGCAAAACTGCTGGATCTGTAACTAGCACCCAACCGCTTCCATATATGCAGAAGAACAAAAGCCATGCCAAGCCGGGCAGCTCGAGCCTTGGAGTGGGGGTGGCAGCAGAGTGAGGAAATGAAATTGCGAACAAGAAAGCCATAAACGCATCCACTCGCTGCACTGCAGCAGTGACTGTGGCAAGCTCAGCATTAGGGAACCTCATGGAGCTTTAGTGGTGGGACTCCAAGTGGATGCAGTGTGCTTTGGAGGACTGACAGTGTCTAACAGACTGGGTAGTTTGTCCTGTGCTTGTGGGGTACAGGGTGTCACCCTGGCAGGACTGGTGGGTTCTATAGTGGGGGAAAGTAGCTTGGCACCATGGCTGGGGCAGGTTGCTCAGGGAGGAGGATGCAAAGTCCAAACCAGAATGTAGCTCAGCACTGCAGGACTCCTGGACTTACTCCCAGGTAAGTGTGTACTGTATAGGAGGATTGCAGCCGTAGTCTGTAAAGCAGTCTCACAGCGCAATCCTATCCAACTTACACCACTGGTGTAACCAGCAGGGGAGGGCAGAGCGGGAGGCTTTGGAGGGGAGGGGAGATTTAAATCCCCTTTGAATCGCGCTTTGGAGGGGATTTGAATCTCCTTTCCGTTCTGGGGCCTCCCGTTCTCGCTGCACCGCTGGTGGTGTAAGTTGGATAGGATTGCACTGTTAGTCCTCCAAAGCACACAGCATCCACTTGGAGTCCCACCACTAAAACTTCCTCTTCCAGCCAGCTGCAAAACAAATGTGTTTCTTTTGCTGGCTACGTTGCATCTTCCAACTGCTTCTGCTTCTTCTCAAGTACATAGGACCGAGCCTAGCCATCAGCCATTTACCAGCTGATTTAGAAACACCAAGTGGCCATTAGCAAGCAATCACATACAAAAGATGTTCATTTGATAGCTTGTACAATATAATATACCAGTTCACTGAAGAAAGAAGCATTTTCTACCTGTTCACTGCGGACACTGAGCAAATGGCATGGAAACATGTTGCAAATTCATTTTAGAACAAAGCCAAAGCTAGGAGATAGACAATAATGGGCAGAGTCATTAACAGTCAAAGACTGCATCAGGTTCAAGCCAGAGTTGTGAGAGCTAATGTGATCCAGAGGGAATCGCTGTTTTGTATCATTGAAAACATAAGTGCACCAAACACATTTCTTCCCAGTGCGTCCCACAAGTGCCAACACAGCCCTATATCCCCCCCCCCCGTAAAGGAATGCACAGCATCAAAGGAATACAAATATGGAATTGAACATGGAAAACTGAAAAGTTCTTGCGACTGTTCAATGTGACTTACTCCCAGGAAAGTGTGCATAGGATTGCCATAAGTGAGGCAATGGCATTTTTGCCCAAGGGTGTATATACGCATCTGGAGTTAAATGCGTATAACTGTGGACTAGGCAGAAATTGGTTTTTAATAAGTCATGAGTGCAATATATGTACATACAAGTGCAACAAATGTGTAACACATTTGACAATGCCTGCCAGTTCAAACAGACAAAAATATTGCAATGCTTCCTTTTTCTGTGTGGATGGTTCACTGAAAATTATATCAAGTTTGGACCTTGAATATCTTTTTTTCAGATCGCTTCTTAGTTAGGAATGAATGACAGAGCAAATAAACCAATGAGTTTATTGTTGTCATAGTCCAGAGGTCTTAACAATCCCAGAATATATTTATAGCCCTAGATGAAATGCCAAGATTTTAAAAACAGATAACAGATTATCACAAAGGACCACTGCTAAAACAATAAATATCACCCTAGCAACTGATGACACTATTTGTTATGAAATTCTTAGCCATATCCTCAGTTCGTGGTCTTGAAAATATTCCTTTCTCTCCTTGCCGCTTCTCTAAGTAAGGAACCAAAGGGCTCTGCCTAACAGGGCTTTTGTGACAATGTAATCCAATCCATTTACAGTATTACTTGTGCATATTTATTCAAAAGTAAGTTCCACTGTGTTTAGAGGGGTTTACTGCCAGGAAAGTGTGTCCACGTGTATTATTATTATTATTATTATTATTATTATTATTATTATTATTATTATTATTATTAACAACAACAACAACAACAACAACAACAACAACAACCACAACCACCACCACCACCACCACCACCACCACCACCACCACAACATTTATTATACACATACACACATACCACACACACACAGAAGAGACACCAGCAACAGCCACTGGAAAAGACACTCTGCTGGGGTGAAGAGGGACAGTTGTGCTCCCCTGCTAAATATAAGAGAATACCACTTGAAAAGATGCCTCTTTGCCCAGTTAGCAGGGGTAACTGTAGACATAATTATTTACAAACATAGCTGATTTACAAACATCTATCAGTCTTTTGACTGCCTTCTGAGAATGTTTCTAGATGCAAGAAACGAAACGTCAGGTTACTTTTTGTTTTAGCTGTGGATCTTAACGTTTTTCTGCCTGCCCGCATTGCTGGAGAAATCTGGAGACTGCTGACAGGATTGATTGATTGTTATTTTACTCAGTTGGATTTTATAGTTTTTACATGGCTTTTATACCTGTGATTCCTATCTCTCTACAAATCGTTGCTGGCCATGAAAGCTTCTGTTCAAAAATAGCTGAAGAGATACAAATATTACCAATCAAATGCATAACATTACAGAGATTGCAAGCTTCAATAATGGGAGGTACTAGACGAATTACCATAGTTAACACACTTTGGGCAAGAGATTTAATTTTACTGTCGCTCGCTGCAAATGGTACTTCTCCGAAAAGAAACAAACGTCATTTTCTCAGAAATATTTGAATGAGCCTCACAAATAAATTAAAAAGGCAAGGAGCCGGGAAAATGGCCAAAAGCTTCTCTCTTTTTTTATGGGTTAGCAGCAGCAGCAGTTTTAAACAAGGATTTCCTGGCATTCTTCTCAGCTCACATAGCAAAGGAAGTCAGACCACAGCCAGAGAACAGAACCAGGCCTTTAGTATTTGGCAGTCAGGACTGGGGGTACATCTCTTCAGCAGACTCTCTCTCTCTCTCTCTCTCTCTCTCTCTCTCTCTCTCTCTCTCTCACACACACACACACACACACACACACACACACACACACAGCTGATGCAGGAGAAGTTATCACCATATTTTCAAAAGTTTGCCTGTCTTGATCGCTGTGATGGACTGGTCAAGGCCTACGGCAAAAGAATGTTCATCGTGTTCCTTAGCAGCTGTGGAGGATCTCCTGAGTGAACCAATCTTTTTCCTCCAACTTGGGCTCCGCAGGGTATGTATGTAAGAGTAAAACAACAGTCTATTGTCCATTTTTGACTGTTTTGAACAGAGACAGAAGCCCTCCTCTGTATACGCGTCACTGGGCCATGGCGGGGGGGGGCGTGCCGCCGAAGGGTGACGCGCGCAAAGGGTGACGTGCGCACCCCCGTGCGTCATCCTCCGGAGGCTCCAAGGCCGGGAGAAGGCCTCGGAGCGTCCACCCTGGCTGCCGGCCCAGGGCCTTCTGATGAGGCCCAATGCGTTAATACGTGGTTTTTTAGCTTTTTTCGTGCATGCGCAGACCATTTCTAAGGGCAAAAGGCAGCCCTTGCCCTCAGGAACGGTCTGCGCATGCTCAAAAAAGCTAAAAAATCATGTATTAACTCATTGAGCCTCGTCAGAAGGCCCTGGACCGCCGGAGAAGGAGGACGCTTGGAGCGGGGGTAAGTCCTCCTTCTCCGGCTTCTCTGGAGCGGGGGTAAATTGGGGGGGCACGGGAGGCAGTGCACGCGCCCCTGCCATCAGGTGACGTGCGCGCAGTGACGCATGAGAGTGCCGTCTCTTGCAACACCTCCTGTGCTTCTGAACCAGCTCACCTGGGTGTGCACGCATTATGCGTGACTCATTCAGCACTCATCGTCTTCATGTACTCAGCACTTGCCATTGCAAACAAGCACTGAATGTCTGTGTGGGAAAGGAGGGAATGACCAGGACATTTAATTGCCAACCCTCATTTCTCCTATCATGTCTTTGAACTTGAACTTCCTTAAGATCATCTGGTGGAGCCCTCCAGTGGATGCCACTATTGGCTGAAGCAGCAGTATTGCGAGGCCGGCCGCTGCCCGGAGCGGGGCCAGGGTGACATCACGACACCTCGTGATGCCCCCCACTACTGCATGACGCGCTTGCCTGTCACCCTTGTCTCCAGAATGGCTCCATTTGGAGCCGTATGGAGGCAAGGGCAGGCAGGAGGGCCCAGCTCACGTGCTGCCACCTCGCCGAGCGCCCCCCCCCCCCCGCCAGCAGAGATGCCGGAAAATGGCCACTCCACTGCCGGGATGTGGGGTGGTGCACCCCCCACACCAGCTACACTACCAGCCTGAAGCAGCGTGTTTACCTGGAGTCATCATTTCCATCCTGTATCTGGCCCTAGGAGGTAGGGGGCAACTAGACATTGCGGCTAGTTGGATGATGGGTTGGCAAGATGGAGGGCAATGCTTCTGGAACACCCAGCACCAATACACCACCCCAGTGCCCCACCTCCCTGACAATTGCTCACAGTCTTGATCTAGCTGTGACCAATCAATCAACCACATCCATTCTAGATGGAAGAGCTTGTCGACAGCACTCGTGGGCTGACTTGAGGACTATCATCATCATCATCATCATCATCATCATCATCATCATCATCATCATCATCATCATCAGGGCCTTGTTGATTCTCAGCAGGTCCGGCCCATCCATGAGGCTGACTGAAGCAGTTGCCTCAGGCAGAAAATGGGTAGGTGGGCACCAACCACCTCTCTTTCCACCCATTTGCTTCTTCGTTTCCACTCCTTGGATTGGAAAAGGAAGAGGGGGACAAAGCAGAAGAGTAACTGTGGAGGAGAGGAAAATGGTGGGCTAGAGTGTTAGAGACACTCTAGCCCACTACCTCCTCTCCTCCATACTTCCTCTTCCACCCCATTCTCCTCTTTCCTTTCCAATCCAGAGAGTGGGTGGTGCAGAGGCTGGCACATCACTAAGTAAAGGGGAGCAGCATTGGGCACACCACCTCCGTGGCTGGAGATCTTTGGCTAGCTCCGATTCTCAGAAAATGTAGACTATGAAGAAAAGTTTGAAGGAGCAAGTCAAACTGTTGCTAGACCTAAAGTAGGCAAAACTATCCTGCCTGCAAAATTTTAAAAATCTAAATGTTGCCAACAATGATTGAATGAGAAAATGCACATGAAGGGACGCGACAAAATGGTGACTGGGAAGAATGCGATGAGAAACTGGTAAGCAGGAGAGAGAGAAAGCAGAGATGTGGGCGGGGATGAGAAACGGGGCCAGGTGCCAAAAGGGGTGCCAGAAATTCATGAGTAAAAAAGAAATCATTGAGTCAGAAGAAGTGTATGACTGTTTACGATCATTAGGAAGACAGAGAGATGGCATTGTGACCAGCCTGCAGACTGCATGGTGACTTGTCGCAAAGGTTACAGATGTTGCAAAGGTTACAGATGTTGCAAAGGTTACAGATGTTGCAAAGGTTACAGATGTCATGTGTTTCCTAGATAGGCCAGTTGGCAGCATTAGGGAGAAGGCAGTAGTTGTGGTGCTAGTTGGCACCAGTGATACTGGCAAAGGCAGTCGAATGGTCTTGGAAGCCAAATGTAGGTTACTTGGTAGGATGCTGAAGGCCAGGACCTCCCAGGAAGCATTTTCAGCCCACTACCTGTTCCAGGTGCTGGGTCAGTTAGGCATGCAGAGCTCAGGGCTTTCAGTGCAGGGATGGCAAAAGGATGCGTCTGGATTTGTTCGATGCTGGGGAACATTTTGGGAGAAGATGGACCTGTACAACAGGACAGGCTCCGCTTGAACCACAATGGAACCAAACTGCTGGCACAGTAGTATCAAAAAGGCGACAGAAAGACTTTTAAACTGACCCTGGTGGAAGAAAGCCGAAAGGAGCTGGGCAGTATCCGGGTGTAAATTGTTGATCATTCAGAAGGAGAAAGGGTATCATTTAGAAATGCAGTAGGACAGGACCGTCGGTCAAAGAGAATAAAAGGACAAAGAGGTTGACTACATTTGGAAGAGGACACAGTGTTTATAAGTGTTTATGGGTAAATGTCAGAAGCCTTCAAGCCAAGATGAGGGAACTGGGCTGCTTGGTTGCAAAGGAGGATATAGTGGGCATAATGGAAACCCAGTGGGACAGAGAGAGACATTGTCGATGGCTGCGTCGCGGCTGCATTCCGTGTGCATCTGTTGTCCCGCCCCCAGGTCAAACAGCAGGCTCTGATTGGCCGGACGTAGCGCGGACGCAGCAAAAGTCGAGCCTCGACTTTTGCTGCGTCCGCGCTACGTCCGGCCAATCAGAGCCTGCTGTTTGACCTGGGGGCGGGACAACAGATGCACACGGAACACAGCCGTCGACAATGTAGCCCAGCCTTTATTCCTGGATACAAACTAGAGAGAGGGAGAGGACAGGGAGGGGTGTACTGTGAGTGCGGAGTTCTCTTTGTCAGAGGATGTACAATCCAACAAACTAGAAAACTGGGACCAGACTTCTCCACAGAATCACTGTGGGTGGAAATACCAGGCCCAAATAGTACTGTAGTACTGGGGACGTTTTATCATCCTCCTGATCAAAATGCTGAGGGTGATCTTGACTTGTAGAATGAAATCAGAGAGGCAGCCAAAGGACTGCCTTGGGTGACTTCCATTCTCGTATCTTCTCATAGAGCCCAATTCTATCCTCCCCCCCCCCCACCGATGCAGCTGCACCAAAAAAGTGCGTGCTGTATCCAGTGGGGGAGGGGAGATCAGGAGGCTTCAGAGGGGAAATGGGAATTAGTTCACCTTACCTCTCTGTAAACCTCCCGCTCCACAATGGGTCCCCTTGGATCTGCACCAGCTCTGTAGCCTCTTTGCCCCCATTCCTCTCCCTGCCCAGTTTCGGCCCTTTCCCACCCTGCCTTCTCCGATGGGCATGGCGGGGTCCATTGGTGGGGTTGGACCACTGTCACCTCTTGCAGCAGCCCTTGGAAAATGGTCACTGACGGAGAGCTGCGCCCTCTGTTGGCAGCCATTTTACGACAGCAGAAGAATCTTCCACTATTGTAAAGTCTTGCTCCCGACAGCCTGGATAGGATTGGGCCGATAGACTGGTATATCCATGTTCACGCCATGATAAAGAGAGAACATTTCTAGTTAAACGCCTATGCCCTAAAACAGTTGGTCTTAGAACCAACCAGAGGGGAAGTGGCCCTGAACTTAATTCTATGTGATGCCTAGAATCTAGTATGAGATGTAATTATTGTGCAACTGATAGGAAACAGAGACCACAGAGTGCTATGTAGTTCAACTTCTATATAATAAAAAAGCTTTCAAGGCAGTCCACCTCAGACACATTTTACTTCAAAAGTATGAGGGGACCAGTAAAAAGGAAGCTGAAAGGGAAAATCAAGTATCAGATATCTCCAGAGTGCACAGAGGTTATTTAAAACCACGAGAACAGAAGCTCAAACTAGAACAGAACCCACTAAGTAGTAGGAAAGGCAAAACCAGTTCCAGGGGGAGGACGACATGGCTCACAGCTGGAGTCAACGAGGTGCTAAAAGGCAAGAAGACTTCCTTCAGAACATGGAAGTCTTGCCCAAACAGAAACACAAGCGCTGGCAAAATAAATGGAAGTTGTCAACAAGAAGGGATTCAAAAAACGAATACGAGAAGTGCTTGGTTAAAAACATTAGGCAAACAATAGAAACTGTGAATACATCAAAAGCAGGAAATCAGCCAAGGAGATGGTTGGACCATTAGATAACAAGGGAATAAAGGGGTTAAAGAAGACATGGAGATTGCAGAGAAGCTCTTCATCATATATGTCTTCACTACAGAAGATGCAGGGCAGATATCTGTGCCTGAATGGGTAAAGGTAAAGGTAGATAAAGGTGACCCCTGACAATTAAGTCCAGTCGTGTCCAACTCTAGGGTGTGGTGCTCATCTCCATTTCAAAGCCGAAGAGCCAGCGTTGTCCGAAGACGCCTCCGTGGTCATGTGGCCGGCGTGACTCTCCTTGCTGCAGCGCGTAGCATGCGGCTGGAACACGGAGCGCTGTTTACCTTCCCGCAAACAGTACCTATTTATCTACTCGCATTAACATTCTTTGGAATGGCTAGGTTGACAGGAGCTGGCCAAGCAACGAGAGCTCACCCCGTCGCAGACCTTTTGATCGACAGCTCCTGGTTCAGCAGTTTAACCCACTGCACCACCCGAATACCTGAATGGGTATCAGGGAGTAAATCTGAAGCAGAGGTGATCCATGTCCTCCAACTGAACTGCTCTGTGAACAGAAAATAGGGCCTTGTATCTAGGCTAGATTCTAAATGCAGAATTTTGAGACCTCTTAATTGAAAGGATTTAAAATGCTAAAATAGCTGGACTGTATCTTCATTTTCTCCAGTGTCTGGGGGAAAATTTACCTATTTGTGCACATTAACACCCCAATCCCTTTTATTGTAGAAAGTCATGTGACATGCCTGGGGGTGGGCTTATCTCAGGCACTGTCTTTCAGAGGGCCATCAGTCATCCCCAATGCCAGCTTCATGGCTCAAGGGCGCCCTCTGGGGTGCAGTGCTGGGCTGCTGAGCACTTTCAGGATTAAAGAGCATCTCCCCTTCCCCTCCCACTACTTCTCTGATCCAACTTCCCACCAACCTAAACTGCTTTTTTGAGGCTTGCTGCTTTAATATGTGTGTTTGCAGGAACATATACAGTCCTTAGACCCTCATGAGGTGGTGTTTGTGTGTTTGGTTTTGCAGTTTGGGATTTTAGTTCATATATGTGCTCTTTTTCAGACTTCAGTGGGGGGCTATTGAAAAATTGCTCATCAGAAAAAGGACTTGAGGCGTTGAAATGAAACTCTCTTCTTCTATATTTCACCCCTAATTACAATTACTTGAACTGCTAAAGACATCCTTATGCTAGTTTTAATGTGGAATTTGGAGAGGGGGGGCAAATAAATATGCCATATCCCCTGGCTGTTTTTCTTTTTCATCAAACAGAAGCATAAGGGGATTGTGGTGGACGAAGCGTTGCCGGGGGGTTAGGGGGTGGGGACCCCCAGGTGACAAGCAGGGGGGGGGGTTGACAAAGCGGCGGGGAAGCGACAACAACCATGCCATTTTGGCAGCAGGAACAGCAAGCGGTGGCAAAGGCGATGGGGTTGGTCCACCCTCCCACCCTGTATCTCCGAAGGGAGTTGCTGCTGTGGTGATGTCATTTCCAGCGATGACATGGGGCGGCATAGCGACACCACTGGTGGTGGAAGAGTATTGATTTACAGTGCAATTCTATACATGTCCACTCAGAAGTAAACCCCATGGAGTCTTATGCCTAGACAAGTGTGTATACAGTACTAGGATTGTAGCCTTAACATCTGACTGTAGTCGTAAATCTGCCTCTTCTCCCACTTGCCAAGTCCAGTGAACAACCACTGATTCCTTCTTCGGATTGTGGCCTTGCGGGTACTGGAGCTCACTACACATCGGTCTCAGCTCCTCCAGGATATTCCTGGCCCTTTGTTGAACTTTCTGCTATTGTTTTGTTTTTTAAATAAGCCTGAAGCCCTATGTGTGCACACTTACTTAGAAGAAAGCATCACTAAGTTCAATAGGACTGCTTTCTGAGTAAATATGCACAGAACCAGGGTTCACATCTCTAAACTTTGTGCAAGCCAGTCCTATGCATATTTACTCAGATGTAAGTGTATTCAGTAGGGGCTACTCCCAGGTAAGTATGCAAAGGATTGCGGACAGTTATAGAGATAGAAGAACATAAGAAGAGCCCTACTGCATCAGGCCAATGGCCCATCTAGTTCAGCTTCCTGTATCTCACAATGGCCCACCAGATGCCTTAGGGAGCACTCAAGACAACAAGATATTCATATCCTGTTGCCACTCCCTTGCATCTGGCATTCAGAGATAGGCTACCTTTGAAACCCGGAGGTTGCATATAGTCATCATCATAGCTTGTAACCTGTGATGGATTTTTCCTCCATAAATCTGTCTAACCCCCTTTTAAAGTCATCTGGACCAGGTGCCATCACAACTTCCTGTGGCAAGGAGTTCCACAGATTAATGACACATTGGGTTCCCATTGGGACACACTGGGAAAACAAAAGAATGTTTTCTTTTGTCTGTTCTAACTCTCCTGCTACTCAATTTTAGTGGATGTCCCCTGGTATTGGTGTTGACACGAGAGGGAAAAGAACTTCCCTCTATCCGCTCATTCATCCCATGCATAATTTTTATACCGTATGTCTAACGGTGCAATCCTACGCGTGTCTAATCAGAAGTAATTCCCAGTGTGTTCATATGGCTTACTCCTAGGATTACTATACTCCTTATTGTATAGGATTGTAGCCTCAATCATGTCCCCCCTGAAGTGCCTTTTTTCTAGACTGAAAGGCCCCAAACGCTGTAGCCTTTCCTCATAACGGAGGTGCTCCAGCCCACGAATCATTCTGGTCACTCTTTTCTGCACCTTTTCCAGTTCCATTATATCCTTTTTGAGATGTGGCGACCAGAACTGGACACAATACTCCAGATGTGGCCTTACCATCGATTTGTACAACGGCATAATAATATTGGCCGTTTTATTCTCAATCCCTTTTTTTTAATGAAGAAATTAAATGCTCAAACTTCTCAGCTCTTGGAGAAATTTGCTTTAATGTGTTGTATACATGCTACCTTCCAACAGGAAAGCTGTGGGGGAAAAGGGGCTGAAGGCAGAGACTTCTGTCAGAGATGCAACAGTGACAACGGTGATAATTTATGAATGTGTTGGGAATACCATACTCTCATACCATATTGAAAAGACTTCAGCTTGGCAATTGGACACATTGTGGTGTAGTGGTGTAGTGGTTTGGGAGTCGGACTTAGACCTTAGATCCAGGTTCAAATCCCTGC
The DNA here is from genome assembly GCA_026170595.1 of Plestiodon gilberti rubricaudatus. Lineage (NCBI taxonomy): Eukaryota > Metazoa > Chordata > Lepidosauria > Squamata > Scincidae > Plestiodon > Plestiodon gilberti. The sequence continues at coordinate 14,784,353 of JANXHW010000002.1, read as the reverse complement.
TCAGCCATGAAGCTTCCTGGGTGACCTTGGGCCAGTCACTATCTCTTACCTCACAGGGTTGTTGTGAGGACAAAAAGGAGGGGAGGAAATATGTACACCACTCTGAGCTCCTTGGAGGAAGGATGGTATAAAAATGTGAGGGTTGTTGTGAGGACAAAAAGGAGGGGAGGAAATATGTACACCACTCTGAGCTCCTTGGAGGAAGGATGGTATAAAAATGTGAAAAATAAAATTGTATTATGTCATTAAAAACCCACCGATATATTTAATGGGATTTATAAAGTGCACTGTTATATATATTAAAAAAAAAACCTCACAGGAGCTGACAGCTCATCTTATCATCGCAGCAAGAAGAGTTAGCAAGTAGATGGAAGAATAAGGAAAGCCCCCAGATTGATGAGTGGTTAAAATGTATGTGGAACACACTGACTATGATAAAACATATTTGATAAGGAAAGGGTGGAAGGGGGCTTTGTTATATTAAGTCTTTTCTTTCGAATTGGAATTTGTCCATACAATACTGGAACACAAAATATAATCAAATGTATGAGTGGAAATTCTTCATATTGGATGTTACCTTTCTTTTGATACCACACCTGCTCAGGAACACATAGGAACGGATCTGCACCTGTACCTCAGAGAAGTGCATTAAAAGATCTTTGACCATTGGACATGCTGCACCAAGGAGGAATTGGTATTCTGGAGGGGGAAAAGGAGAGAGAGAAAGCATCCAGAAGGTTCAAACCTTTACAGAATTTCAAACCATATACCGTATTGGTCTGAGTATAAGACTCACTTTTTTCTCCTAATTTAAGTTTTTAAACTAGGGGTGCGTCTTATAATCAGGCTGTTGCAATTTAATGCTAGTGGTTTAATTAAATTTTTTAATAGCGCCAAACTTTAAGGGTGCGTCTTATAATCAGGTGCGTCTTATACTCGGGACAATACGGTACTTGGTTTCTATGGCGGAAGGAGGAGAGAGAGGTCAGAGAGCCTGCTGAGCGGAGATGCTAGTGTGTTATGATTAGGTGGTTTACTCAGGAGGGCAAGTGGTATTTTAAGAAATACAAGCTCCAGGATGAGCAAGTGAGAGAGAAAAAAACCCTGGGTGTGAGATGCAAAGAAACAGAGCATAGCCAAGACACAAGGGAGCATCTATACTTGATGCGTAGGGATGTGTTAGAAAGCAAAGATGAACGGGGGGGGGGGAGAGAGGAGGGAGGCTGAATCTGGAGTACCTCCCTGTCCGCTCTGTGCTGCAAAGACCCGTGACCAATGTTTCAGTGCCTCCGAGGGATGAAGGTGGCTTGATTTTTGCTCCTTTGGATACAAGGGTTGTCCAGTACAGACAAATTTCATATGCACAGAAGTCTTGCTGGATCTGTTAAGGGACCCCAGTTATAAAGAGGTACACGACCCACGTAGTTGCCAATATGTGTGGAAAAACATAAAGAGAAAAATATTAAATACTGAAAGGGAGAAGAGAAGGAAGGGAGGGCTGTACAGTTAATGGACTACACTCAGGAAGGGGGAAGCAGTTAGAGGGCGTCAATGGCTAAGAACAATCCCAGTCTGTTGAGTCAAGTTGGTATCTGAAGGGTGGAGTTGTGTTGCTCAGGCTGATACAGCTAAGTAAAGCGCCAGGTAAATGATCAGGAATATCCAGGGAAAGGGCGGTGGTGGTGGAGAGAAAGAGAACCAGCAAGGCAAGCTCAAGTTGTAAATTTGTGTCATTTTGGCTTTATAGTGATTTCAGTTTATTTCAGCTTTATCTTAGCCAAGGTGACCATTGGGAGAAAGGGGGCGATGTGGTGCTCCTTGTGAGCAAGTTAGCTTGGCTCTAGAGAGAAAGAAACGGAGAGGGAGAAAGTGGATGAGATTGGCGGGTGGTTCCATAGCCGGGCGGGCGGTTAGCCTTGGCGCTGCAACAGATAGAGAAGTAAAGAGGGAGAGGAGGGATGAAGAAGGCAGGTGGTTTTCTAGCTGGGCTTCTATGCTTGACATAGGATACAGCGGCCAGCCCTTTAGGCCAGCTGCATATCTTTAGGCAGGATTGTGCTGTCAATCATCTGACTTCGAGGCTTCAATTGGGCCTTGTTGTTGTTCAGTCGTTAAAGTACCTGTCCTTCCAGGGAACAGTCAGGGTTGATTTCATTTAGGATTGACTGATTTGATCTCCTAGCAGTCCAAGGGACTCTCAGGAGTCTTCTCCAGCACCACAGTTCAAAAGCATCTATTCTTCGGCACTCAGCCTTCCTTATGGTCCAACTCTCACAACCATACATTGCTACTGGGAACACCATCGCCCTGACTATACGAACTTTTGTTGGCATGGTGATATCTCTGCTTTTTATTATGCTGTCTAAATTTGCCATAGCATTCCTTCCAAAGACTAAGTGTCTTTTAATTTCATGGCTGCTGTCTCTGTCTGCAGTGATCTTGGAACCCCAAAACGTAAAATCTGTTACTGCTTCCATTTCTGCCCCTTCTATTTGCCAGGAATTGATGGGACCAGATGCCATGATCTTGGTTTTATTAATGTTGAGTTTCAAGCCTGGCCTTATTCAAAATTTCAACTACGCAACTAGGCTCACCACACTGGCATGGATGCTGAGTGCCGATTTGTGGGTGAACCTCATGCAGCAAATGTAAATGTTACATACATTTGCACCTTGATGCTAGCATATAAATGCATATGCAGGAACACTAAAGCCCCATATGTGGCACTCCTTGCCATCCTACACCCTGCAACTAGTGAGATTCATAATATAGTATACAAGTTATTAAAGGCAAGTAATGTTATAAGAAGGGGCGTGTTCGAGAGAGACAGTGAGCACAGTATCTGACTCACTCACCGCCTTTAAGTCTATTTTACACGGTATAGTGAAACCCACTGAAATTGTGCGTCAGCAGTACTTTTTCAGAACACACCTTTGAACAACAAAACCAAAATAAGCACACAACATTACATACCTATTAGTTGTATCAGAAATGAATGACAATCAAAGTAACTTGTATACCTTTAAGCAAATGAACGGTGTATCTTCTTTACTTTTAAAACATATGACCAGATCCAGCCTCGATAGCTGAACTGGTTCTTTTCCCTTGGTTGTCTGAATACACATTTACAGCGCAATCCTGTGTAACTTTGCACCGGTGTAACAGTAGATGCACCGGTGTAACAGCAGATGCACCGGTGTAAGTGCACTTGTTGTAAGTGTAAGTGCACTTACACCGGCATAAGTTCACTTACACCGGTGCATCTACTGTTACACCAGTGCAAGGTTACACAGGATTGCGCTGTTAATGTCTTTATTTTGTACATTTATATTTTCCCCATACCAATTGCAGGGGAGCAACAGTGGGAGAGAAATGAGCCTTTTTCTTCAGCTTGTGGGCTTTCCAGAGGCATCTGGTGGGCTACTGTGGATGCTGGTACTAGATGGGCCTTTGGCATACTCTGAAGCCCCTGTACCCACATTTGGGCAGTGGTGGAGCAAGCCAGTCATCATCACCGCCTTCTCCACCTGCAAAGAGGCAGGTGTGATGATGACACAAGATCCTCTAGAAAACCCGTTCACAGATGTGACGGTCAGGAGAAGGAGATGACAACAGAGCAACTGGCTCCACCTAGTGGGTTGCTCTGTCATTGTTTGTCTGGGGGAATGCCAGCTTCAGGAGTGGGCTGGGTGACGTGGCAGGCTGGTGACTTGCCACCTATCCCCAGCCCACTCACCTGCTTGACTCATGGTCCGAGAGTGGCGGTTCTTGACTTGATCATCAGCTGCTGTCAGTGGTCTGTTCCTGCTCCAGCCATGTGGAAACTGGCGGTGGCAGATGGTGCGTGTAATTCATTTGTGGAACTCCTTGCCACAGGATGTGGTGATGGCACCTGGCCTAGATGTCTTTAAAAGGGGTTTGGATAGATTCATGGAGGAAAAGACCATCACAGGTTACAAGCCATAAGCAACCTCCTGGCTTTGGAAGTAGGTTTGCTCTGTGCCAGGTGCAGGGGAGTGGCAGCAGGAAACAGGTTATCTTGTTGGCTGTGTGCTCTCAGAGGCATCTGGTGGGGCCACTGTGAGATACAGGAAGCTGGACTAGATGGGCCTTTGGCCTGATCCTGCAGGGCTCTTCTGATGTTCTTAGGAGTGCCTCATTCTCTAGCTGGCTCTCATGCTTCCCACTGGGTCCCTGGCCATGCCAGCCTGAGGACTCAACAAGTCTTATGCTCTTATGTTCTTGGACTCCGTCAATTCTTGAGCCACCTCCTGCTCCACCTGGACCCCCAGGCTGGAAAAGCTGGGGAGGGTGACCCTGCAAGAAGAGGTGGCACGGAGGGGAAGAGTAGGAGGAGTGCACACCCTGGTGGCAAAGCGATGTGCTGCTTCAGACATGCTAGGGGGGCAGGGGGCTAGCCTGGCCCTGGGGGAGCAGGGAGATGCTTTCTACCCCCAGTGCAGCTGTCCACCCATCTCCTCCTGTTCTTGGCAGCTGAAAAAAGTAAAAATGGGGTTGTGTGGACGATCACTTTCGCCCTCTGCACTGTTGAAGGAAGTGGATACATCCGCCTGTCCTCCTTGTTACATTTCCTAGCCACAAGGGAGCAGGCAGTTTGTGTCCACTTCTGCACACACACAGCATATAAAAAGCTCAAAATGAGCCATATGGGCCCCAGAACCTGGTGCCAACCCTGCTTAGTAGAACCAGATTGATTGATTGTGCAACGAAACCGTTCTACGGTATTAAACTTTGAGTTCTTGTTGTCGATAACGGCACTTTTTATGGTCCGTCCACTAATAGGCTTGCTTCAGGAGCCAGGGCAAGACAAGCTGTTGCATACAGTGGATGATGAACATTATAAAAAGAGCCTTGCTGGAGCAGAGCAAAGGTCTATCTAGTCCATTATTCTGTTTTCCATAATGGCTGGGCAGATGCCTCTCTGGGGAGCCGGCAAGCAGAACCGGAAGATGGAGAAGAATGTGTAATAATAACGTGTTTGTGTGGAAGGAGAGTATATCAGGCAGGTATCCTTGCATGCAAATAGGGATGTTAAGTACACAATAGTGTCCCGATTTTTAACAGTTAAATGTGCAGAGTGTGATGATATGCTTACACATTTCAGTACAGTTCTGCTCTACAGTATGAAATCGGCTCAAGAGCAGTGAGTCATATTTTGCTCTCTCTCACACCCCTGCATTTTCATCTGGAATCTTTTACTAACAACGGATCTTATCAGATGTAGACGGAAGCCTTCCTTACAGTGTAAGTAAACACCTACATTTGCTTTGCAAGAATGCTGGGAACATTCAAAAGACACACACACACACACACACACACACACACACACACACACACACACACACACACACACACACACACAAAAGTGCTTAGGCCCCCTCAGTATCTTGCCCTGTGCTTTAGGTTTTAAGTGTGAGGCAGGCAGGTGAGCCTAAAGGGGCACACTGGCAGACAGGATCGCATTGGAGCCTTGTTGCACAATCCTATTGTGCCTCTGTGCCAGCGGAGCATGCACTCTGCCGGCGCAGACTGTCACAAAACTGCTGTAAAGCACTTGTGACGGTGCACCAGAAAGCAGCACTGGCAGGAAGGCCTGCGCTTTCCTGCCCGTGCCAGTGCAAGGAAGAACGCACGCCGGTGCCGGTAAGTGCTGTGCTGAGCAGCACAGGGGCGGGAGGAGGACAGGGAGTGCAGAGAGGGGAGGAATGTTGTGGGGAGGGCGTCAATGGGGGTGGGTGGGTGGATGCCTAACAGCACCCCTAAAGGGAAACCCTCCAAGAAAACTGATGTACAAATGCCAACTAGTATTATTAAAATGGCTTGACCCATTCATGACGGGAACTAAGCATAACTGCATGACCAGAATGGGCCATACCTTTGAAAGCTGACGGTAGAACAGGGCAGACCAGTTGGAACCAGTAAAGGGGTCGTAGTGGATATTCCCCAGAGGCGAATCGAATGGTCAGATAGTTCAGCCACCCTGCAGGTCAGAGAGTCACTGCTAGCCCTGAAAATGCTGCTGCAGTTGTGACCTTTTTCCCTTCCACATTATTAACCTCAAAGCAGAGTCTTCTTCCAGACTCTCTCTCTCTCTCTCTCTCTCTCTCTCTCTCTCTCTCTCATGTATTTATAATGTGAGGAAGACAGTGTTTCAGCAGTGGGAGAGAAAAGCTTGGCTTCACTTCTCACTTCACCGCATTTGTCCAAGCATCTTTAAATCTTTCTGCCCTCCTGCATCCCTCTATTAATGCTTCCCAGCGTGAAGCCCGTAGCTGTGGCTCAGAAGGCAAAAGGCTACAGGGAAGCCATGCAGGGGTGTTTGATCTAAGTAAGGACAGACGAGGCAATCCTGGGAGAGAGAATGGGTTTCCCTGACAAGCATTTGTCAGTGCGGAGGCATGGTAGCTTATATAGGGCACTTGACTCTAATCTGGTTCACCTGCGTGCGTGAACTCTTGATGGCTGAAGACCTATGCAAAGGGTGCAGGCAGGGGAACACATGGGGCGGCACAAGTGCTCCAGCAGGCCCTGTCCCTGTACTGATATGGTCCCAAAGCCCCACCCACTACTGTCCACGAGTCCCTTAATCATGGGGAGATCCGTTCCTGAATAAGAGTTTGTTGCTGCCAACAAAAGCTGTACTTGTGGATAGCAGAGAGCAGGGCTTTGGGAGCACGTTGCCCCCTGGCTGGGGCTTGCTGCTGGCATGCACTCGCTGCCCCCCCCCACATGTTCCCTTTCACCGTTTACATAATGTCTGCACAGGGCTTGAGAGTTGAATGTGTGAAAAATGACTCCATGGCAAAGCATTGTATTTATGGTGATGTGAATTCTTCACACAGTACCTTACAGCCTGATCCTGTGTAAGGATCCACGGCCGGACCATAGGGCTGCCCACAGGATCCTGAGTCCTTCCTGGGCTGCTCCAGCATGGCCTGGGGACTCCTCGTTCGTTCCCTTCCCCAGATATAGGGCTGCTTGGCCTCAATGGGCCTCCTTGGATGTATGTCGGCTCTCGAGCTGACGTACATCTGGGGCGGCGGGGTAAGGGCGGCCCAGGCAGAGGGGTACCCAGGCTCCCCAGCAACTGGGGCGGAAAAGCCCGCCGCCCCATTATGCAAATTAAGTAAGTAATTTGCATAATGAGCTTTCGGGGTTTTTTAAAAGTTTTTTCGCGGTTTTTCCGCAAATTTAAAGTGTAAAAACAGGGATTTTCAAAGTGCGTGTGTGCTTTGCGGCCACTCAAAGTGTGTGTGTGCTTTGCGGCCACTTATCTGATCTCCAGGACATTCCTCCAGCAGGCTGGCAGCAGCAGCGACGATCGCAAACCTGCCGGACTCGGAGTTTGCTTGCGCATGCCCAGTCCGTCCTTGCTAACTCCCTGGGTTTGCGCATGCGTAAACTCCGGAAACTCCTGCGCCAGGGCACACAGCCTCTCCCTGCTCCGGGCGCAGGAGTTTCCGGAGTTTACGCATGCGCAAACTCAGGGAGTTAGCAAGGACGGACTAGGCATGCGCAAGCAAACTCGGCAGGTTTGCGATCGTCGCTGCTGCTGCCAGCCTGCTGGAGGAATGTCCTGGAGATCAGATAAGTGGCCGCAAAGCACACACACACTTTGAGTGGCCGCAAAGCACACACACACTTTGAAAATCCCTGTTTTTACACTTTAAATTTGCGGAAAAACCGCAAATAAATATTCAAATTAAAGGATTCCCGTGCCCCACTCCCGAGCCTCTCCGCCCCTCCCAGAGCCTCTCCGCCCTGACGCCCTGGGGCCCACCGCCCCACCGCACCATGTCAGCGGACGCCTATGGGCCCAGGCCTGGAGAGGTCTGGGGATGAGCTCACCACTGATATCCTCGCCCCCCCTCCCAGCCCGGGCCAGCCAATGGCCACCCTCCCTCACCACCCGTCCTCCCGTCCTCCCCCCGCCCTTGCACTGACTGGTGCAAATCTTACCAGCACCGGCAGCTACAGGGTTGGTTGGGAGGCGGAGTAAGGGCTGCCGGCTTCCGTGCCAGCGGCCCTTACACCCCTGGTGCCAAAAATACACTTTATTTCAGTTTATGGCACCTTCAGAGCACATGCTCCACAGGCGCAAAGTTATGGTGGCTTACGCTGTTAATTTAGGGGACTCACCAGGGAGTTGAACCAAACCTGAACCCAAACCCAACACTTGTTCAGAGAGGGTTTCCCCAGAATGAGAACCAAATCTGATCCTAAATCCCACAATTGCTTTTTGACCCTGCATTACTACACTGAACCCCTAAACACCAAAAGTGGTTTCCAGTTCAAAACCACTTCAATAATTACTAAGTAAAAATAATTAGGCACTCGGGTGGTTCTTCTAAGGGCTGGTGAGAAGAACTCCTTTCTGCTCCAGCTGTATTTGGAGAAACTATGTTCCCCTGGCTGTGAGCCATTCGAAAAGGAGGAGGAGGAGCAGGGGAGATTGGTGGGCAAGGCCTAGGATGCAGAGTGCTCCGGGGGCTCAGAGCGCAGTAGCAGCAGTCTTGGGGTGAAGCACACACCAAATCCACCACCCTCTCAGTCCCCCATAATCCACCGCTGATGCAACCCACATCACCTTGCCTCATGGATAGGCTACCCCTGCCTGCACTCAGATGATCCGAGGGCTGGTGAAAGCTCCTTTCTGCTCCAGCTGTATTTGGAGAAACTATATTCCCCTGTGAGCCATTCGAAAAGGAGGAGGAGGAGCAGGGGAGATTGGTGGGCAAGGCCTAGGATGCAGAGTGCTCCGGGGGCTCAGAGCGGCGTGCCCACCCACCCACCCACAGGCTGCTATCCAGCAACAGAGCCTCAGAGCGGAGGATTCTCAGACAGAAGTTCCTGGAAGCTTCTTGTGTTTCCTTCGTAATGAGATCCTCTCTGCTGCCTTCCTCTCATTTCTTCTAAACAGGGTAGGTTCTTTTCTTCTTTGCTAAGTTAATGGGCTTCTTTCCCTGTTCCAGAGGGGTGGGGGGTTAAAGGGGAGATGGTATTCAAAAAGAAAAGAAGGCTGAGAGTTTCAGTAGGTGAGGAAAGCTGGAAAATGTCAGAGTGTGTGCCTGTGCGCATGCGTGCAGAGGGGGGGGGTTAGGGCATCAAACCAAACCAAAACCCTCAAACCGTGGTGGCTTAGTGGTTAGGATGCTGAACTGCAGACAGGCAGGACAGCAGTTCAAGACTCGAATGCTGCGTGATGGGGGTGAGCCTCCCGTCTCCTGTCCCAGCTCCTGCCAACCTAGCAGTTCGAAAGCAAGAAATTGCAAGTAGATTAATAGGTACCTGCGACAGGAAGGTAACAGCATTCCGTTAGTCATGCTGGCCACATGACCATGGAAGCGTCTTCGGACAGTGCTGGCTCTTTGGCCTTAGAAACGGAGATGAGCACCGCACCCTAGAGTCGGACATGACTGGCTTTCGAGCAGGGGGTACCGTTACCTTTTTACCTACTTTGCTTGAGGCCTCTCTGGGTGTCTGGGCCTAAAGCTTTTCCCTTCTGCCCATTAGCTGAGGAGCTCTGAAAGACTTTCTACAGAGTGAAAAAATTAAAACAAAACATTCAGAGCTCCTCAGCTAATGGGCAGAAGGGAAAAGCTTTAGGAAAGGGCCATGCATGTACATGGTGCTATATTATTATATTATATTATTATATAATAATAAAATAAAAATAAAAATAAAATTATTATTAATAATAATAATTAATAATGCCTTCCAGAAGAGAAGCATTGTAGATGATGATACTGATGATTAAAATGTATATATTGCTTTTCAACAAAGTTCACAAAGCAGTTTATATAGGGAAAGGAATGCAAATATGGCGCTCCGGCATTTGACCCAGGGTGATGCTGACCCATCCTATCCTTGAGAGACACCCGTGTATCTCCGTGTATGCCTGTGCAGTGCCAGCCCTGCCAGTGCAGAAGTCTGACCGCCAATGGACACACCATGGATGCTGGCACAATGTCGGAAAAACACTGTGCTGACGTAGCTCAGATATCACTTGAATGCCAGCGTGACTCTACTGGCGGAGAGTTCAAAACATGCATCCCCCGTGTCAGAAAAATGCTATGCCAACAACAAAGCTGGCGTAGGTAGGAGTAACTCCATGAGGAGCAATGGGGAGGGGAAAAACAGCAGAAAATTGGAATGCGGCCAAATGGCCTAACCCGCTTGCCATCATTTCTTTCCAAAGGTCTGTTCTCCAGTCCCTTTATTATGTCATTCTGAAATGAATAAAAGAGCAAAACAGGGCCAGCTGCCGGGGATGGGGCTGTGGCAGAACACATGCTTTGTACCCAGAAGGTCCCAGGCTCAATCTCTGGTATCTCCAGGTAGGGCTGGAAAAAGTCTCTGTACCTGAAACCCTAGAGAGCCAATGCAGAGGCGTTTCTATGGTAGGGGCCCTACCGTAAGTTGCGCCCCATCCTAGTACCATGTTTACAAACTGGAACGAGGAGGCCCCGCCCCCTCGCCGGCAGAGCCATTCCACGCTGCAAAGGCGAATGGGCAGGAGACTCCCTGCTCGTCACCTTTGCAGCGCGGAATGGCTCCGCCAGCGAGGGGGCGGGGGCTCCTTGTTCCGGTTTGTAAACATGGTACTAGGACGGGGCGCAACTTACGGTAGGGCCCCTATGTCAATATGTATGTATGTATGTATGGCACACGCCATACTGAGCTAGATGGACCAGTGGTCTGATCCAGTAGAAGGTAGCTGTGTATGTTCACTGTAACTACTAAAGCACAGGGTTCAGGAGACTTCACTTCACCATCCATAATTTCACATCCTTCTGCCGTGTAGCCAAAAGAGGCCTTTTCCAGGTAAGGCCTTGTGCCTTCTGCATCATGCAAAGCATATGTCCCAGTCTGGCCCAAGAGCTCCTAACACCTGAGGAGGGAGCATGCTCAATGCTACGCTCCTCTTACCTGGTGACCTGGTAACATAGTGACATTCTTACCTGGCGACATGGGAGTAAGTGGCTATGCCAGTCAAGGGGCAGGTGCATGGTTCCTTAGCATAGTGTTTCTGGCTGCCCTCCCCTGGGGCTTTTGAGCCACGCCAAGAGTCTAAGCCAGGGGTACAGTGTAGTCTGCCTCCACCAGAACTATGGCATTCCTGTGACGCCCAGTTCATGGCACACTGCATTTGACATTGCTTTGCTTTCTAATAACCATTGAACAGATGGTATATCATCATTATTCCATAAGACAAATTAATTTTGCACTAAATACGACTCAGAAAAGGCAATTAAGTGATTTTCCAAACAGACGGAGGAGGGGAAATGCACACAGAAACCCTTTTATTTGCTCCACTGGGTTAGCAGTCACAGCTCCTTCTATATCATTTTGAAAAATGGCGTCCCATAGTCTTGGGAGAAAAGAAGTGAGCTGAATGAAACATGTCGTTTATTTTACTGAGAATTGGTCTTCATTTCAGACATTCAGTTTGCTTTCTATAAACCCACCATAAAGATTCTTCCTATACTGGTTCTTATTATTTATATTACTGAATGAGGTCAAATAAAATCAAAACCATTGTCTTTATTATTCCAAATGGAATGCTTCTGATGGGTTTTCTGCTGCATAAGTACCATAGTACAGTACTTAGTACTAACATACTGCTGACTCTTTCCTCCTCTGTCTCTGTGTGTATTACAAACAGCTACATATTGTCTACAAACCAAGCAACAGAAAGGCAATGACAGCCAGGTTCAAAGACAAGATTCTGTGAGAAATTAAACGAATTTGTTATGCCAGGAAACGTTGCAACTGGAATAACCTCTGCCCAGTTTCCCATACGGATGGTAAGTTGGCCTCTGAGTTTCGTACACAACAAAACTATATCCAGGCTATACTTCGGGACAAGCTAGATCAGTGTTTTTCTTCTCACGGCACACTGGTTTCTATGGTCCTCTCTATGGTCATCTCCTCTTCAGATGTCACTTCCAGCTTCCGGGAGACTCTTCATGGTTCTGCGGCTCTGTTTCTAGGGCAACTGTCTGTGTAGTAACGAATTGTCTGTCTGAAGAGGGACAGACAATTTGTTACTACAGACAGTTGCCTTAGAAACAGAGCTGCAGAACCATGAAGAGTTTTTCAGCGATTTTCAACCACTGTGCTCCAAACTCCCATGACACACCTGCGGACCTTTCGCGGCACACCAATGTGCTGCGGCACACTGGTTGAAAATAGCTGAGCTAGATACTATACACATGTGTTTGTAACAAAGCTCCCAAACAGTTTTTTGAAACAATGAAAAAGAAGACTTGCAGGGCAGCAAATTTGAGCAGTGAAGGGGTGTCTCACTCTGTTATTTCATGTGCTTTTGTTCTGCTTGGCTCATTTCTGCTACCAGAGCCAGGCTGGGGGAAAAGACCTTTGGATGGTCAGGTTCAGGGAGGTTAGGCAAGGAAATGGAAGGTTCCATTCCCCTCACCCATCCATCTGCCCCGTTTGATGTAAAATTAAATCCCCCACACACACACTCACTTCATACATGAATGGGGCACAGACATGAACAATAGCAGTGGAGGCCTCTAGAAAATCTGGTTTGACTGGGAACCTAGGAACAGAATAGTGTGGCTCTAGTGTCTTGCAGGTCGAAGGAGTTACTGGTCTGCTATTACTTACCTTGTGTGCTCCCCCCCCATATTGGCCAGGGATGGTACTGCTATTCATCAGCCCAGCTGGACCAGGCCTGAGGAGCCAGTAGGAGCCTGGCTGGCTCTGTATAACTGTTCTTCAACACATTTGGACCAACGCAGATTCCCTCACCCACCCTGACCCAGCTACTCCCAGGAAATGATCTTGTTAAGCACTTTAACCACTCTTCTCTCCTCCACTTCTTCTCCTTCTGCTGTATTCCTCTCTTCTTTTTTCAGATTCATCAGGTCTGGGTGAAGGAGCCACAACACATAGCGGTAAAGCTGGATGACATCACTGGTGTCTGGAGGGCCCCCCCCCCACTCCACAGGCAGGTGCCCTCTGGATGAAGAATATCACTCTGGCCTATTGGTGCAAGGAGGCTTCCTTGGCTGCTATGGCGACTCACCCGGCAGTTTCCTGTTCTTTGGACTGTAGCGTAAAGGCTAACCCAAACCCAAACCCTCTGGTTTCCATTCTAGTCCCACTTTGTAGGCTTGAGTCATGACACCATGTGATATTCGTAGAATGTACAGATGGCCACGAAACATGGGTCTTTTAACAGCAGCCCGAATGAATGATGCTCACACAAAACCATCATTGTTCAAGGGTACCAGTTCATTTTTAAGCTCTGGCTAGCTCTCATTAGCTTCTAATCAATCAAATGTAATGCTTGCGACAGTACACAATAACATCAGGCAGGATACAATTGCTTATCAGTACTTACAGTCTAGAATTGCTGTGGGGATTAATTGGTACTCAGAGCAATCAAACATGTTAAATGCTTCCTTCTGCTGGGGGCTATTTCGAAAACCATGGTTGTCAGCCTGGGAAATGTGTCTGCTGAATATGACAGACTGGGTGTTTTTCATTGCAGTGAGGCAATTTGCTTGCAAATCTCAGCTTGGAAAGAGCCAGCATCCGAATTTCAACATTGATGAGAAAAACCTCAAGAGTGGAATCCAAGTGTCTTACAGCTTTAAAACTTAATCTTGGAAGGGAGGAGAATGTGGGGGGAGGGATTGGGGCCCATGAGCTGGTGCATTGGGGCCCAAGGGAACTATGAATCAGTAACACGAGGTTATGAAACATAAGCCCATTAAAGGAAGCATCGTAAAAAAAGACCGACAATGGCAGAGGGTGATATTGCTCAACGTGGCACAGCTTAGAGAACGAGATGGAATTTTTCAGTGCAAGTCAGCACATCAGGAGTGGAAACAAAGTGGAAACAATGCAGAGGAGCTCATAAAGTGGTTGATGTGAGAGGAGATGGATTGCATAGGTTGATGGTGAAGCGGCTGCTGAGAGAGTGGACTCAATGCCTGTTTTTTCTCCTTCCAACTCAATGACTTTATAATTCTTTGGAAGGCTCATTAGGCTTGCAGGAAAAGACGTTAACTGAAATGTGAGCTAAATGTCTCTTTGGGCTTAAATGTGTCACAAACAAAAAACAATTTACCGCAAACAAAAGCTATTTACCTCAATAAGAGCACAGGACTGGCTGTGCTGGGTCAGGGCCCAAACTGCACATTGCGTTGATCATGTTTTTGAATGGAATGCTTGGGACTGGCCATGTCTCTTTCCTTACCAGAAGCAGCCCTGTGGGGGAGGATCTATATCAGGACTGCGGTGTTGAGGGGTTAACTGTTTCCTGTTGAAATCCCCCCTCCCCCCAAGGAGCTGTTGGATGCATCTTGGGATTTTTGCTGTGACTGACCTGGATCCCCAAAGTCCCTTAAGAACATAAGAGCCCTGCTGGATCAGGCCAAAGGCCCATCTAGTCCAGCTTCCTGTATCACACAGTGGCCCCACCAGATGCCTCAGGGAGCACAAGACAACAAGATACCTGTATCCTATCGCCACTCCCTTGTACCTGGCACAGAGTACCTTGCAACCTCGTGCTTCTCTGCAACTTTTTAAGAACCACACTGGAAACGTGGTTGTATCGCACAGCTTCTTCCGTTGCAGGAGAAGCCTCCCCATATATTTATTTAATTTATTTAAAGAATTTGTATCCTGCCTTTCTGCCGGCAAGGGCACTCATATAGTTCCATTCCATAACACAGGTTCAGTAACAATTGAAATCTGGGAGATCATGGGGGGAGGGGTGGGGAAGAGACTAATAATGAAGCTGTAGGAAGCAACTGTATTGTCGACCCCTGTCGCTTGATTTGTGAGGCTCAAATGCCCTTGAGGCAGTCTGAAAAGTGACTACAAAGGGTATCAACCAACTTTCATAACCAACCAATCAAGGGGTATCAACCAACAAGAACACGTTCTGTTATCCCTTGGTAAGAATTATCTGCTCAGATACATTCCCTAAAACATATTAAACTCCCTTGTCTACCAGTATTCCAAAAGGATGGGGAGTCTGCTTTGCACCTGCTAGTGGGCAGCACTACACAATAAGAAAAATAACCGCCACATTATGTTGTGTGTGTGAGCAAAGCCATGGAATTCTTAAGTCTACAGTACTGGGATTTTTGTGGTCTCTTTCGCCATCTAGTGGGTAGTTAATAAACACACCTCTGTGCTGGTTTATTATTTATGTCTCCTATTTCGCACCAAGAATACATTACAAATGTTACACATTAAGAAGTTCTCAGGTACAACTATAAAAATACACTGGTGATTTCAGTGGCATAGTTAACTGTGGTACTCTGTGGTACTACTCGTGGCCCTCTTCCGTGTGATGCCCCTGGAAGTCACCTTTAAAAAAAAAAAAAAAAATACCGCCCCCTTCCTCTGCCGCCTGCTGCTCACTCCTCCCCCCCGCCTCAGCCCTCACTGGTCACCCCCAGCGGTGGTGGCAGAGGGAAACCTTTAAGCCTTTTAAACTGTGCCAGGTCGGGCTGGGTTTTAAAGATGCAATTGTATAACGCCGATCAGCCGTTTGGCACTAGATTAGCACTTTGAAAAGGGGCTGGTGGAGGCTGGGGCTGGTGGGGTGACTAGGGGGCTGAGGCTGGGGGGGGGCGACCACGTACAAAGGCTTATGTTTGCCACAGCTGTGACCTTTTTGACACCCCCTGCTGGGTGGCCTGCTGCACTGGGGTAGTCTACCCCCCACCCCCACCCCCAGCTACGCCACTGGGTGAGTTTACATACATTGCACATCCTGTAAGATCAGCTTCCTCGGCTGATGTCAGGCCTCAGCTCTTGGTTTTGGGCTGCCAAGGCTAGAGTGAGAATGTCAGGATCCAGGAAATCAAAAGCAGGGGCATGGTCAGGGCCAGGCTGAGGGTTGGTTTCGAAAGGGCAGGGCTGAGGCCAGTCTGCTGTGCTGTGGCTAATCCTACTAACATGCTGCTCAGACTGAGAAGCTACTCAGAACTCGGGGCTTTAGCCCAGTGAGTATGGATTGGCCTGTGGGATCATATTCAGCCTGGTCTTGAAGCCTGAAGAGCACCTTTGACTCATGTGCAGAGCTGGTGCCCATGAAGGAGCCCATACCTGTGCCCACCTGGTGACAGGCCACTGCCCCCCCCATTGGTTGGTAAGTATTCTCATCACTTACTGGGCAACACAGGATGGACTAGCAGCAGCAAACGTCCGTTCTACCTCTTCCTAGGCGGCACCATTTTAAAATTCCTGGATGTCCTGCAGCATTGGGGGTAGATTGTTAAAACTGCACATGGGAAGACAGGATGGACCACTGTGGCTGCTCTTCCTTCACCCTCATTGCCCAGTAAGTCAGGAGATGGAGGACACTTCCTGAGGAATGGAGGGGAAGCAGTAGCCACCTGGACATACCCTGTTTCCCCCAAAAATAAGACCTACCCTGAAAATAAGACCTACCGTCATTTTTGCATGATTTTTGCTGGCACTCGTCCTCCCCGAAAGTAAGACCAAGCTAGGATCATCAGCCAGACGTGACCCCCCCCGGCACCCCCGTGACCCCCCACACACACTTACTTTGACCGATTTAAGCTTCGTAGTTGTCTTTTGTGCTGCTGTTATGAACGCTGCATTATGATTTCAATGATATACACCTGTGAATAAAACTAATGAATAAATGTGTTTACAGCAGGGGTTCTCAGCCCCTTCCCAGCCGAGTACAACCTCTAGCGCCACTCTCCTGCTGTGTACCACCGGAAGTGACTGGCGATGACATCATCACCAGTTACTTCCGGGTTTTCAGGTTTTCGGAGGCCAGAAAATGCAGGCAGGAGACTCTGGGTGGCTGGGAGGGCCCTTCTCAGCATTCCTGAGAGGCTTAGCCAAAGGCAGGAGCCTTTTGGGAGCCAAAACACACTGCTAAAAGTGCCGCATTGGAGCGGGGTTCTGGTGGTCCGGCGGTCCAAGTACCACCAGCAGTCGGCCAAAGTACCGCTGGTGGTACTAGTACCACTGGTTGAGAACCCCTGGTTTACAGGATAACAAAATAGATCAGATGTTGGTTTAGTGTCATGATTTTGTTGTAATCCATTTTAAGGATCCAAAGCATTAACAACACTGAAAAAAAAAACCCCTTTAGCATGAGAATAGATATACGGATCTTGCGATATACACATTCAGACCTAAATGCTTATTGCTGGTAACAAGCCCAATAAGGGCAGCATTATTTCCGGACATGGATACTTTGGCCATGCAGTTGTATGTGAGGAAGGGAACTGTGTGGACTTGGGTGTGGTTAGTGCATATCTCATCTATAAAGTTAATCGTCTTCTGTGCTTGGTTGTTCTATGAACCGTATTGAATTTTACTGCAGGATGGCCTTGGAACAGGGACCAAGTGATGTGGGTCAAGTTGACAGACACATGCCAGCAAGATAAGTATCATATATAGGCATGAATGGTTTTCTTCTCCAAAAGAGCAGCCTTTTGCTTCCCCCATTGTGTGAGAGACCCTGTGTGAACACACGTGGGACGACAGTCTCAGGAAAAAGCAAGGACAATCAAGCAAAACTGAGTCAAAGTCTTTTAATGGAAGACGAATATTCCTTTGCAAGTAAGTATTCCTTTGCAAGTAAAGGTATTCCTTTGCAAAGTAAGCACAGACAGAAAGAACCGCACTTGCTCCCTCAGACATCAGTCTCTCCGTTTCACATGAGGAGATCTGAGCTGTACTAGTCTGGGAAACTTTCCAAGAGCTGTCGCTTGGGCGCTCAGGGTGCCAGTTCTCAACCCAGGATTCATGCCTGTCTCTTGGAAGTTTTATGTCTGGCTCTTTCAAAACTCTGGACTAGTAAAAGCGGATGCATCCCTTGAATCTCCCACGTTCCGTGGTTAGTCCCTTGATCTGTCTTCTTCTTCCATGACATAACCTCTCTCCCTCCAGCAGTCCTGTACGTTTAAAAAAGTTTCCTTAAAAAAAAAAAATCAAGGTGGCAAACGAATGGATACATGCATGAATGGTCATGCAGTGGTTTTCCTGAAAACACAAAAAATCAGACCTGCCTCAAAACTGGAGCAAGACTGACAGCGGAACTAGAGTTTGATTTGCTGATCTGCATGACTATCATTTCATTTGTGAAGCTGGATTGGTCCATTACAGGTGAGGGATGCACTGTGAGCTCTTTTTGTACTATTATGCCTGTCTGTGCACCCTTTCCTGAGAGCAAGCCCCGTTGAAGACAATGAGACTTACTTCTGAGTAGACACACATAGGGTTGTGCTCTAAGACCAGCTATATCACAAAGAGTTAATAGCTATAGGGCAGGTGTTTAATTGCTTGTTAATTAATTTAGCCGCTACAGTTTGCTTTTGGTCAAGGAAAGGCTTACTGTTCTGTCCAGAGAAGTATGGCGAACGGTCAATACACACATGAGAGAGCATTTTGCTTTGTTATGGCACCATGAGCTGTGTTTTCTGTGGACAACAGCAACTGTACAACTGCCACCTGGCACAAAAATCACTCATGATCACTCAGACAAACAAAATCACTCAGAGAAACAAAGACATAAAATGGAAGCCTGGGGCACGTGACATTTATTACTTTTATGATATGCACACTTGGCACAGTATACATCTCCCCAGGCTTCTACTTATTTATATTTAACACCGTCTGAAGACAACCAGAGATGTTGCCCCTTACTAGTGCGGAGAGGGAGGAGTACGGACATGGGTGGAATTTTATTGCATACTTAGCAAAGGCAATTGTTACGATAACGGCGCAATCCTATGGTCTAGGTGCGCCGGCGCTGAGCCTCAGTGCTGGCACCAA
Organism: Plestiodon gilberti rubricaudatus; assembly: GCA_026170595.1. Taxonomy (NCBI): domain Eukaryota; kingdom Metazoa; phylum Chordata; class Lepidosauria; order Squamata; family Scincidae; genus Plestiodon; species Plestiodon gilberti. The sequence goes on along the minus strand of JANXHW010000002.1, from coordinate 14,765,522 downwards.
GTGTTGCAAACGTGCCATAAATCACATTTGCAACTACTTGAGAGGAGGCGGTGCTGGCACTGAGGCTTGTACCACCTCCTCACCGGACAGAGCACCACAGAGTGGGTAAGTGCCGCTCCAAGCGGTGCAGGGACTGGGGAAGGGCAGGGGGAGAGGCATAATGGGGGGGGCGGATCGGGTCTGGGAGGGGGGAGGGACCAGCGTCTGTGTCACCTACAAGTCCCGACATGGGGCTCCTTGATTCTCCACCAGCTAAGGAGCTGGCGGAGAACCAAGTAGCCCCATTGCGGTGGCTGGGGGTTTACCCGGAGTAAGCAGACAAATGCCTGCTTGAGTAGACCTCCAGCCTCTCCCTTCACCAGACGGGATTCAGCATGGGCCACGCAGCCCATGCTGAACCGCCTATGCCAGGGGAGGATAGGATTGTGCAGTAAATTAGGGGATGCGTTGCTGAGGGAAGAGGCAGAATGGTGCACCATTGAGCTTAGATCCTAAGGGTGCTGGGAGACGGCGTTGGGCAACATAGTGTTGCAACAGTTGCAACACCTGGTAGACTGGGAAGAGGAGCTTTGCAAAGAGCTTTGCAACCGTAACCTTTTGCTTGCCACCTTTAAGCAAGAAGAACAAGGAGACACGCAACTAATAGATTTATTTGTATATAAACACCTGTCAGGCTGAAGCCTCCCAGGGTGATACATGCAGTTTAAAATAACAAATAAAATAATCCACTTTTCTCCCCTTTGGGGCCACAGATGTCAGAGTGACCCTGTCTGCTGCCTCTTCTTCCTCATATTTTGTGTGCGTGAGTGAGTGAGAGAGAGAGAGAGACCCGGTTAATAATTATGAAGCTTGAAAATGTGTAATATCTAGCATGATATGAAATTGCTCTAGATATGTAATATCTAGCGTGATATGAAGAATTGCAGTTGATCTTCTGCTCGTGAGTTGGTGCAGTCCAAAGAGCAAACTTTGACTCAAGAGCGGAGGAAAAGCTGACAGGGACACAATGACACCACCATCATGGATGCGAGAAAACAGGAAATGACAAAAGATGGTGGACGAGGCTGCAGTCAGGGCCGGCCCACCCAGGAGGCCAACTGAGGTGGTCGCCTCGGACAGCAGACTGGTGGGGGCACCCCTCTCTCCCCATCTAGTTGCTTCCACTGCTCCTCCTCCTCGTTCCACTCCCTGGACTGGAAAAGGAAGTGTAGAGGGGAGGAGAGTGCTGAGCTAGAACATTGGAGAGTGGGAGGAGCAGAAGTTGGCACATCACTGGGTAAGGAGGGGAGGCAGCATTTGGGATGCTGCATCAGGAGGTCTTGTGCTGGCCCTGGTTGCAGTCACTCAAAGCCTGATGAGGAGGGCAGTGTCCTGAGAGAGCTGGACATGAAAGAGGAAGGAGTATGGTTTCTGAAATAGGGTTGAGCAACAACAGCAGAAACTAGAGCAAACAGCTACAGTAGATGACCAGGAAAGAGTACACCTGGAAGTGATGTTTCCCGGGAAGCCTGCACAAGATTGCACAAAGTTCACAAAGCGGTTTACAGACAAAAAATCAAATGACTAAATGGCTCCCTGTCCCAAAAGGGCTCCCAATCTAAAAAAAAAGATGCAGAACACCACCAGCAAACAGCCACCAGAAAAGACACTGTGCTGGGGTGAAAGGGGGGCAGTTACTCTCCCCCTGCTAAATATAAGAGGAGGACCAATTGAAAAAGTGCCTCTTGCCCAGTTAGCAGGGGACATGAGCCTCAACATAGTGGTAAGAAGCCCGGGATGGGTGGAAGGGCTGTTCCCAGCGCAGCGTTTTCGCGCACTGCAGTTCTCTCCACCGCACCGAGCTTCGTGCCGCTACTTGGGAGGCTCGCGCTGGGGAAAAATTGCACCCCATTTGCCAGAGCACCTAGGGCAGGTGCCCCTCAGTCTCCACCGTAGTTATGGCGCAGGCAACATCAAATATTTTTAACCATATATTGTGGGCTTCTTTTTCTTCATTGACTCTAAAAGTGCTTCTAAAAGTAAAGGGGTTTCAGGTTTGTTATATATATATTTTTATTGATGTCAGCTTCTTTGAGGGCCTGGAGACTAAAAGGTGGGACAAAAAAACTTAATAACTTTTTAAGTTAATAAATAAATAAATAAAAATAAAACCAACTTCTTGACTTATTCTTATCCTCCAAGCCAAGCAGGTGCGTTTGTATTTATCTGGGTTGAACCATGATAGAAAACTGACGTGTGTGTGTGTGTGTGTGTGTGTGTGTGTGTGTGTGTGTGTGTGTGTGTGTGTGTGTGTGTCCCGAAATGATGCACTAGGAGAGGTTGTGTGGCTTCTTTCTTGTTTTAATTGATTGATAATGGTGGTGTCTAACAAAATAACTCTCTCCCTTGATCAGTTTCTTTTGCTTCCCTTTGTGGTACCCAGCTGTCCAGGTGGGGTGGGTTAATCCATCCATGGGTAAGAACATAAGAACATAAGAAGAGCCCTGCTGGATCAGGCCAAAAGCCCATCTAGTCCAGCTTCCTGTATCACACAGTGGCCCCACCAGATGCCTCCGGGAGCACAAGACAACAAGATAACCTGTTTCCCGTTGACACTCCCTTGCACCTGACACAGAGAAAACCCACTTCGAAAACCAGGAGGTTGCTTATGGCTTGTAACCTGTGATGGTCTTTTCCTCCATGAATCTGTCCAAACCCCTTTTAAAAGTATCTAGGCCAGATGCCATCACCACATCCTGTGGCAAGGAGTTCCACAGATGAATTATACGCTGGGTAAAGAAATATTTTCTTTTGTCTGTTCTAACTCTCCCTCCACTCAATTTTAGTGCGTGTCCCCTGGTTCTGGTGTTGTGCGAGAGAGAGAAGAATTTCCATCTATCCACTCTCTCCATCCCATGCATAATTTTATACGTCTCAATCATGTGAAAAGCCCCAGACGCTGTAGCCTCTCCTCATAAGTGTCTATGACAGGGGTAATTAATAAGTGACATTGAGGCTGAATCCAGACCCCTAAGGAATACTGATTGCCTTTCCAATTGCCAATTACTATTGAGAATATTTATATACCGCTTTTCAACAAAAAGTTCACAAAGCGGATAACAGAAGAAATCAAATCACTGAATGGCTCCCTGTCCACAAAGGGCTTTGCCAATGTCTGGCAAAAAGCTTAAAAAAAAACATTAAAAAGCCTTTACTATACCAACTTTCACAGTCTTTGGAGACTATATAACCTCCAGCTTGACAAGCTCTGGAGTGTCTGCCCGACCCCCATATGGGTTATGGTACTTGTCAATCCATATTCCCAACAAGGCAGATAATTTTTTTACCTAATTCCAAGTTTTTCTATATTATCTAGCTGAAGTAAATGGAATGATGCAGGAGCTCCCTGTTTTTAAAAAAGAGATAGATGGATACCCTGGAGACTCAGCTCGTTAAAACAAAAGTCATTCTAAATGTACAAACTAAAGCTCTTTTTTGTATGGCTATCTGGAGAACTGGCTCACAATCTAAAATGTAGAAACAGAGGTGGCAATGAATGGGCTCAGCTCAAGTTCTGTTTTCCTGTTTCTTCAGGGCTGCCTTCTGGGAAAAGACTTCAGATTGCCTACTTGATCAATGACTCTGCCTTGCCCTTTAGTTTGACCCCTTAGTCTCACCTGCAGGGATAGTATAGGAGTCCTCCAGTGTGTGACATCAGTGAGGACAATTTATCAGAAAGCTGGGAGCACTTTTTAGATACTGAAGATGGGACTTACAGTAACTCCATGGAGCCCTGATCTACATTCAGCTTCAGGAGAATTACAACATTCCACACTATCCATCTATCACTGCTTAGGTAATCCATTACTAAATGTACCTGTCACCCGAAGGAGGAGGTGAAACAATACTGCTGACACACTTAGAAGGTGATCTAAATAGGATTGGCAACAATTCGGGGAGGATCAGGAGGCATCTAACAAAGCTAGGTGAATCAGCTGCATAGTTCCATTCAAAAAGACCACAGCGTAATCAGAAAGAGACACACCGACACACTCATTACTACATTGTAGATCCATGACTTACAGCGCAATCCTACCCAGCTCCTCCACTGGTGCAGCAGTGGTGGAGGGCAGAACAGGAGGCTTTGGAAGCGAAAGGGGATCCTGCCAAACCGCATCGGGGGCAGTTGTGCCAGGGCAGTTCCCACTGGGGCCGGAGTTGGCGGCTACGTCTGGGTAGCCATTGGTATGCCCACCAGGGCTGTGGGCGGCCATGGCGTGGTGTGGTTCCAGTGAAGCCGCGGTAGGGCTGGCCTTGCCAGAATTGTCTGTGCTAGAGCCTGGACTGGTCGGCTTGGCCATGGCAGTTGCATCAGGGGGGCAGCTCCCCTTGGAGACTGGGGCTTCGCAGCCTCTGGTGGCGGCTGGAGCGGGGGGACTGCCTAGGCAGTTGCTGTAAGGTACGTCCAGGGGGGCGAGAACCCAGACACAGCAGGAACTATTACTGGATAATTACTATACCCAAGGCTAGCCATGGCACTATACAGTAATTCAGCAGTTTATCCAAAGATCAATCCTATATGCAATTATTGTCCTCAGATCTCATTGAGTGATTGACATGATGAGAGCCCTGCTTAGCTATGAATCTCACCAATGACCTTGGGCCAATCATTCTCTTTCAACTTAATCTACCTGATAAGATTGTTGAGAGGTTAAAAGTAGAGGAATGGGCCAACTATGGATCATGTCTACCACTTTGAGCTCTATAGGTCGGATGAAATTGTAATAAACAATACATACAAAACAATACATACACTGTTTAAGCAGGGTAATAGTGTGGTATCATGTAGGTGTTCTGGGGCGGAGTTCCAGGCATAAGTCACATCAAGGGAGAAAGTTGTTTCAGTGAGGAAGAGATCTTTTGATAGCTGAGTGATAGAGGTGGAGGAGCAAAGGTCACAGGCAGAGAGATACCAAGCTATGAGGACGAAAATATAAACGGAGGGTGAGACCAGGGAGGGGTTTGAATGCAACAAGGGCAAGAAGCTTGTGGCGGGTGCGGGACTAGATAGGAAGCCAGCAAGGGGATTAAAGGAGGATTATTGCATATTCTGATAATTAAGTGAATGATTTGGAAAGCAGAGTTGAGGATAACGGTGAGAAGACTGAGATGTGATGGCAGAAGGAGTTTTGGCTGCGAAAACAGGGAGAGAAAGCCCAGTTTTTGCAATGGACAGGGGGTCCGGCTCAGTTGGTAGAGAGGCCGCCTCATATGCCTGAAGATCTAAGGACGGCAGTTCGAGACTCCTGGAAGGATCCGTGAGCAGTCGAAGAGCTATCGGCACTCCATTGACGAACTGCAGAAGCCTCTGCAACTGGCACGTCAAGTTGACGCGTGGGAGGTGAATGCCAGAAAAGAGGCCAGACCAGGAAGGAAACCACCTGGAATGAGCGTCCTATGAAAGATTAGGACATTTGAAATATGTAAAAACCGCTTCGGTTTCGATTACCTGCCCATGTAAAACCGCCTTGAATTAAAGTCAGAGGAGAAATCTGATGACCACAGAAAGGCGGTATATAAATACTGTATTATTATTATTATTATTATGTTAAAAAACAAAATAGCAACATGACTTTCCAGTGGATTTAATATAAAGAACAAGGGGGAAATCCATGGCTTCATTTCTAGATGAATATGACCACTTTGTTGAAGCAATATACATTATTTAAGGTCTGTTATTCTATTTCCATTATGATTTTGTTTCTGCAGCTGCAGAGACTGGCCCAAACCCAGAGAAATACTGTACACTAGGCACACCTAAAGATTACACAGATTCTGCAGAAGAGTCATCTTTGTTCTTTGAACAAAAGCCTCCACGCTAGATCAGACACGGGCTTTCAAATATACTTTACCATGTGAGCAGCATGAATGGGGCGGGGCAGGGAGCAGAAGAGGACACGACTGTTTGTCAAAGAAATCTAAGCCCTACGATTAATCATGCAGATCCCAGTGTCACTGAAACACCACATGTGTACATTGTCATACTTCTGCACAGGGAAAAAATGTGAGCATTTTAAGCTAGACCTGTGTGACAGTTGCGCACATGTATTTTGCTACATGTATGTAGGAAGCTGCTGAGTTAGACCACTGATCCAGCTAGCTCAGTATTGATTGTATTGGCAGCCTTAACTGGGGATGCCTGGAATTAAATCTGGGACCTTCTACATGCAAAACACAAACACGGGGTCTGCTATTGGACTACAGCCCTGCCCCTCCACTTAAAGCTAAATATAAGCAGTACATTTGTCACCTGCAACAATCTAAACAGAGAGAGAAATCTGGAATACTAGAGTTGGAAGTGTCTTTAGAGGTCACCTAGTCCAACCTCCTGCTCAGCACAGGCAACTATCATATCCCCAACAGAAGGCAATCTAGCCTCTGCTTGAAAACTTCCAATGAGGGAGAGCCCACAACAACTACCCCAGGCAGGCTGTTCCAGTGCCAGACGGCCCTTACAATTCAGAAAGTCTTTATGTCTGCTTCCCTGCAGTTTCAATCCATGGATTCCTGCCCTTAGGAACCACTGATAGATCGCGATCATATCTCCCCATGTCTTCTCCAGCTAAACATACCAAGTTCTCGTAATGGTTCCAAGTCTCGTAATGGACTTGGTTTCCAGACCCCTCACCATCCAAGCCCCCCCCCCTTTTCCCAACCTGTCAATGTCCTTCTTAAAGCATGGTGCCCAGAACTGGATGCTGTATTTCAAGTGAGGTCCGACTAGTGCAGTACAGAGTGGGATTATGACTTCTCCTGAGCTGGACTCTATGCCTCTGCTAACGCAGCCCAACAATGAATTCAATTTTTTTCACAATGGCATCACATTGCTGGCTCATGTTCAACTTATGATCCACGAAGATATCTATGTATGTATGTCTTTCATACACACGCTGCTGCCAAACCCAGTTTCCTTCATTCTGTGCTTGTGCTTCTGATTTTTTTGTTCCTACCTTTACATTTGTCTTCACTGAACTTCATTTTGTTATGGGCCCATTAGTAGAGGTTACCAAAATAATTTTAAATCCTAATTCGGCCTTCTAGGGTGTTAGCTATCCCCCACTTCCTTTGGGAAAAGCTTCTCCTGTTACATTGCTGCCTATTGTACAGCAGTCAAAAGACACGAACATCCAGCAAGGGGGAAAAATGCTACCTACTTCAGAGTATCCAATTTATTACATTCTTTATCATCATGCTTCTTCTTCTTCTTTTTTTTTTGGCAAGGAGCTTTCCTCATTGCTAAACACCAAACATATATTTTATTTTTACAAAAACTTTACAAATACATTAAACACAGAAAGGACGAGGATCAGCCCAAACACTTTCCAAGCTTAACTTGCTGGATCATGACCCCATTGTTGTTGTTCAGTCGTTAAGTCGTGTCCGACCCTTCGTGATCCCATGAACCATATCCCGCCAGGCCTTCCTGTCCTCCACTATCTTCCTGAGTTCGCTCATTTTCATGTTCATGTTTCATGTTCATGTTCATTTCATTTTCATGTTCATGACCCCATTAAACAATACTAAACAAAAGAAAATTATCAATAACATAGCTGGGGGGGGGGGAGTGCTTATAATCAGGAATGGACACCAGAAGGTTCAGCAGCTGGAAGGTTGGGGACCAGAGGTGTAGAGTGCTTAGATGTTCACCGGCACCACCATCTCCAGCAAGAGTCAGTGCCAGACCAGTTTCTCATTATTTACCTACTCCAGAACCTACAAGAGACCTGTCTAAGAAGATATGCAGAGACTCTTGAAGTATGTATGTATTTCTGGACCCTGTAGGTACTGTACAACAGTGTTTCTCAAACTGTGGGTCGGGACCCACTTGGTGGGTCACGACCTGATTCTGGTGGGTCCCAGGTGATGGAAAGATCAAATAAGTAATTGCCACAAGTCCTGAGGCTATTAAAAAAATCAGATAGCTACTAATTGCCCTTCAAAGAGCTGAGCTCCTGCAGTTTGCAAGATAGCTGCTAATTACCCTGCAAGCAGCTGAGCTCTTTACTTGCAAATAAATTTATTTTATTTATTTCTAGATCACCTTTTTTTAAGTCTCGTAAAGCTAGGTGGGTCCTGATAGAGTGTCATTTAAAAAGTGGGTCCCAGTGTTAAAACGTTTGAGAACCAACATTAACTTGGGTACACATGACCAGCCAGTGGCCTTCATTCTTGAGTAACCGTTTTCCAGATGGCCAACGTGACACCAAAATGAGCTTTTGTATCTTTACAAATACATTAAACACAATGCGGGGTTGCAATGTGCAATATATATGTACATTATATTTTTACAGGGCTATAGAGTACAGGTGGGCCCCCATATCCACTGATTCGCTATCCATGGTTTCAGTTATCCACGGATCGTGGGGACCCCCCCCCCCAGGCTTTTCCTTTTTCCCAGTAAGCTTCGTTTCTTCCTTAAAGAAACAGGAGAAGCAGCCTCTGGCTGCTTATTCCAGGCAAGTAGAATGAGACTAAGTACTAGAGAGGCTCTGCAAGGTTAACAGAAACAGGACTTAGTCTCATTCTACTTGCCTGCAATGGAGGCTGCTTCTCTGTTTGCTTTAAGGAAGAAACAAAGCTTGCTAAAAGAAAAATAAGAGCGGTGGGGCAAGCATGCCTGCCTGCCGGGGAGGCAGGGTGGGGGGCCCTCAGGAAACCATGGAGGGGGTGTTTGCTCTTATCCACGGTTTCAAGTACTGTAGGACCTGACTTAGCCAGGCCCTAATGGATACAAGGCCAGCGGGTGGCGCAGCGGGTTAAACCGCTGAACCATAAGCTGTCGATCGAAAGGTCGGCAGTTCGATTCCCGCGACGGGGTGAGCACTCGTTGCTTGGCCAGCTCCTGCCAACCTAGCAGTTCCAAAGCATGTCAATGCGAGTAGATAAATAGGTACCGCTTGCAGGAAGGTAAACAGCGCTCCGTGTTCCAGCCGCATGCTACACGCTGCAGCAAGGAGAGTCATGCCGGCCACATGACCACGGAGGCGTCTTCGGACAACGCTGGCTCTTCGGCTTTGAAATGGAGATGAGCACCACACCCTAGAGTCGGACATGACTGGACTTAATTGTCAGGGGATACCTTTACCTTTACCTTAATGGATACAACAGTATTTGTTTCTTTATTGCATGGAAATAACAGGGCTATACTGTACAAGTACATCTCTCTGCTGTTTCTTTTCTTTCTTGTTTTTTTGAAGATTCAAGAACGAGCATTAGTTAAAGATCCTTAGAAGAAATAAATCAGACCCCCCAAGCAGGCTATGGTGCAAAAGCAACGCAAGAAAGAACAAAAAGAGTTGGAGTAATAGAACGCTGGAATAAAAATAAAATAAAACCAGTCCTGTATAGAAGTCGGAATTATGGGTCTTTCAGCCATGTAAATTTATTGAAGAATAAAGTTTAACGCTTACAGATTGTCTGGAGAAATTCCTTCACAACGCAAAAAGCACTTCACAAAAAGTGAAGGAATTTCTCCAGACAATCTGTATAAGCATTAAACTTTATTCTTCAATAAATTTACATGGCTGAAAGACCCATAATTCCGACTTCTCTACAAATTGTAAAGAGCCATGAGAAGAACCTCCATACTATGTTAAAACCAGTGCTCCCTTCCTGCTCTCCTCCACGCTATAAATACACACACTCACTTACTAATATTGTATTCATTTTCTGAAGGACTCGTGCTTAGGAATAACTAAGGTGGTGGTAGCCAAACAATCATGACAGACTGAGACGCGGGGTATTATTCACATAAGAAGAACTCAAACCCAGCTCCTAGAGTTCGCGCGCAAACAGGCTCGCGCTCCCCCAGCCCACTTGTAGGCAGGTGCTCTCTCGGCTTCCCCCCCCCCCCCCGACCCTGGGCGCGCGCCGCTTCCTGCTCCTGCTCCAACTACTACAAATGTAACCAGAGCTCAGCCATTGCAGCTCCCAACCGCACCCTCGGTGTGATGCTAGGCAAGGGGCGGCGCACCCCGCGGCTTTACCTGGGAGTCACGTGGCCGCTTCCCGGCGAGGGGATGGGCGAGGAGGGAGGGAGGGCCAGGTGGGTTCGCCTCCCTCTTTCTTCCTCCTTTTCCCAGAGCGGACGCCAAACGCGATCCTTCCCCGACTTACAGTACTTTCCTTTCCACATTCACTCCTTCACCTCTCGTTCTCCCCCTGCTGGGAGGGGGAGACACCTTCTGTGCGCGTAGTAGGGGAAAGAGAGAAAAGTTGAGAAACTAGTTCGTCAACTCTCTGTGAACCAGTTTGTTTAAAGAGGAGGAAAAGAAAGAGAGCGAGACAGGCACAGAGCCCGTAGAGAAGGGAAGCATGAAAGCTGAGGAAAGCAGCCGCCTGTCTAGGATTCTGGCTTGAGATTGAGAGGGTAAGTGAAGGGGAAGACTTGGGAGGCTGGGCGAGGGAGGGGTCCAGGAAAGGGCCCCTGAAGCCGATCAAGGGTGGGTGGGTGCGTGGGTGGGGATGATGACTTGCTGGAACCAAGTCCTTGGCTAGAGTAACAGGGCTTTGTTCTCACCTGTGACTGACACAAGAGCACCACATCCACCCAGAGGCTTCAACTTCAGGATCTGATCCTGGGCTGAGTGTAGGGTACCTGTACTTCTGTGACAACAACAAGCAGTAGATTTGTGCTTCTTCCTGGCTACCCCCATGCAAACTTCTGAAAATATTTGAAGGGAGTAATGTTCTTGAACTCCTGTTTCCCACACTGAACAAAGTCACATTCCTCTGTTTTGTACATGTGTACATGTACAAAATGTACATGTGTCTACATGTGTAACCAATAACTTGATCCAGGTGTGGAAAACTGACAACCTATGTGCAGCCCCCCCCCCCCCCCGTTATGATTGGATTTATTACTTTCTCCAGTATTTTCAGGAGTCTCGTTGGTTTCCCATAGGGTTGCCAACCCTTTAAGACTGGCCTGGAATTTGGAATCAGCATCAAATTCCCGATGATTATTTGAGAGCTGTCCTGGAGATTTTAATGGGGTCTCCAGGAATTAACATCAAATTGGGGGGGGAAAGCCTCCAGGAATAGCATCTGTCAGAGTTGGCAACCCTGTTCCCCAAGGCTGTAAGAACAATAAAAGTCCCGCAGCCACATCTTCCAGAAACGTTGGTTACAGCCTTTCTCCTCCCATGCAACTTTTTGTGTGGATATGCTTTCTTTTTAAATTTCAGTAGTGCTTATGGATGCGCTGGCTGAGCATTCATTCCTTTCCTGGGCAGTTGTTGGCCTGGATTTGACATTGATGTTACATCAGTGAGAGCTAGTGGTAGGAAGTTGGGAATCTCTCCGTCTCATTGAGTGAGATACACATGGGGCTTGTAGAAGGTGACAATGGCACTCAGACCCAGCTTGGGAAGTGTGGGAGACACAACTGAACCAGAGAGCAAAATAGAGAATGTGCTGTGTGATTTGGCTGAAGCTGAAGTGCCTCTCTGGGGGTATGATGCGGGGTGGCAAATCTGCTGCCTTGAAGGAGTGCTTTTTTGTCTCTGCTTGTGTATTTGTAAATAAAGCAAGTATTACAAAGATATCGTAACTCACAAATGTTCTTCACATATAGGAAAATAAATGCTGTAGCACTGCCCTGGCCCTAAAACTTCGTACTGCTTGGGGAGTGTGAATGCAGCAATATTATATTTCCCTCTTCCTCCACAGTGTTTCGTTCTTCTTTCTAATCTGAAACTTCGGTGTGGCCTCCTAAGATTTACCCTCCCAAGTTGGCTGGATTTGGAGAAGCTCTCACACTTTTCTCCTCTTTCTGCTTCCTGGACAAATGTGTTCTTTTTAATGTGTTCTTTTTCAATTCTAGAAGGGCTAACTGTTGTTCATTTTCTAATAACAGTACAAGCCCATTTCTGCCCTTGGCCTGTGGGGCATCTATCAAACATAGACACTAGACTAGAGTATTATCTTCTCCTACTTGAACCTGCCCATTCTTTGAGAGTGTCTTTTTTGAGGCCCTGCTCAGAGCGCCATTGCATTTGGAGGTTAGAATGGTGGTGATCAGGAAAAAAAAGACTTCTTTTTAAAGTCAGAGGAGAAATCCAATGACCAAAGAAAAGGCGGTATATAAATACTGGTTGTTGTTGTTGTAGTGGCAACTTTTCTTTGAAATGCCCTTCTTAGGGATGTTTGTTTGGCATCAGTGCTCCTATCATTTAAGCACCAGGTGCGAATTATTTCATTTTCCTGAGCGTGTGGTCAGTGGCATCATAGCCCACTACTTGTGTTGCTGCTAATTCTTGGTTTGTTCAGTTTTATTAGTACTTTTTCTTTTGGATTGATGTGCTTCAGATTGTTAGTTTATCTGTTATTAGCGACCTTGGGCATAATCTATAGAAAGGCAGGACACATATGGTTTAATTGCACAGAATGGAGAGCATTGCTAGCTCTGTATGATAATACTGGGATGAGTCTACTTTGTACGGGGTGTTTAGGATGAGAGAGAAATGGAACAGCCTGATCTTGTGCAACTAAATGTGCATAGGCTTGTCACCTAAAACCTCTGAGCTATCGATATTTGGATGACAGGGGTTTTGCTCTATTTAATGATTGCTTTTATAGAATGATCGATTGATTTAAATAAAGGTGTTCTGAGTGTAGATGATAAAAAGATCTCTTCCTGGTTTGTCATTGCTGGGGTCAAAACAATATGGAATACCTGTAGCTGATTCACTAGAGCAAAAATTCAAACCGGCCACAACTAGAGTCCAGGAGTCTGGTCAGTCTGGAGATTCCACTCTTAGTTCCCAACTCAGAGCGTTCTTCTACAAACATGTGTGCTATTTACCCAGAGCTTCAGATCTTTCCATGGTCGGCAGGGCATGTAAATACAAAGCAAGCTTCAGAAGTGAAATCAGGTTATTTTCCACTAAACAACATCTGCATGGTTTAGGTGACAGGGGAAAAATGTGGTTTCCCCTTACCCCCCCCCCCTCCACACACCCCAAACTATGTGGCTACTGACTTGTCTCCTGGGTAACTACTTGTAAAGATGACCTTCGTAGCATTCTCTTTGAGAATTTCTTTGGACTCCTTAGTCAAACACGAAGCATTGGGTTTGACATAGTTTCTATAGCTGAAACTGAGAGGATAAGACAGCTTGTGGCATAAATTGTCCCTCTGCATCTATTTACTTGTATTTGCTACTTAAACATACTTAAGTTTGCAGATGGAGTAAATCATGAGATAGTGGCCACTTCACAAGTAGAAATAACTTAGTCTTATGGCACCTTTACAGACTAGTAAATAGCAATATAATATTCCTGTCGCATTACAGGGTTAATTAACTTAGCAGGGCTAGGAAGATTTTGTTATTGCTAATTGCTGCTGTTTTGAATTTTCATTGTGCTTGTCCTACGTGTTGCTTTTCTACCGAATTGTCACAGACGATACCTCTTGTTGCATTTCCTGACCATTTGGCCTTACTGTTTTCTTTTTCTTTGTCCCCATGTATATAGCTGCCAACTGAGAGAATAACACTGATGGATTATATAAATAGAGCATCTTTGGGGCTCTTTAAACATGTTTTTGAATGTATGAGCTCACATGCAATGCTGCTGGGGAAAATAGTCTTTTGAATGAGAGTCCCAAGAATTCTGGCTATTAAAGTCAAATGTTCTACTAAGCACCAATTTTCCTATGAATAGATGTGATTTTAAAAATGCACATTCTTGTTCACTGATTGCTTTTCTCGTTGAAGAGAAATGGACTACCTGGGCTCTGTTATTCGAATTGTGGCTTCTCCAAACTAGGAAACTGTGCATGTGGAAGTACATATTGATATAATACAACACAGGTGAAGGAAATCATTAAAATAAAAACCTGGCAAAAGTAACATTCTTTTTCTTCGTGATTGGAAATATGCACGTTGTTTGATCATGCATAACACTGCACACAAACAAGTACCTAATAAAAAAGATCATATGTATTCCTAATTTGTGCACATATATAAACAACCTGGGACTGATATCTATTTTGTCCCACCGCTAGGTATTGATTTTGCATTTCCGTTCATGAAGTCAGCCGCGCCGCTGGTATTCTGGAGCATACTGCCTCAGCACATGGAGATTCAGTAAAAGCCATTATGGCTCATAGCCACTGATAGACCTATCTATCATGAATTTTGCTAATCCATTTTAAAAGCCATCTCAGCTAGTGTCCATCACCACATCTGGTCGCATGGATTCCATAAGACATGGTAATAGCTGAAGTTGAAGAAAGGGTTAGATGAGTGAGCCCACAAAAAGTGACATTACTCAAAGTCTGCTCAGGTGCCATTGTTGTAAAAAGCACTGGGTTTGAAGTGGCAGATTTCTCACACAAGTAATTAGTATTTAGTCACAGTTTATGCAGCCCTTAAACAATTCGGGAGAGCACATTGAAGGACATGCACCATAACTCACTGCCAAGCATCTACATTTCCCATGTGCCGGAGAAATCTGACACAAACATAGTGGACCAAAGCAGAAGAATCACAGGGTGATTCATACTGAGTTTCACTCCTGTCTGAGTAGTTGTTGTGATGCCTTAAAGCAGGATTGTGGTCTCAAACAGGTTGATCTGATGATTTACACAAATTCAGCCATCAGTTGTCTTTGATATGTATCCATCTGCAAAATTATGATTGGAGCCAAACTGAACCTATCAAGTCAAACATCTGCTGAAGAGGGGAGTTGAAATGCATTTTATTAGATCACATTGACTTTGATGAGTGAATTACTGTGGCATTGTTTCATTTTTGTAAAATTGTTGCTTCAAAGTCTAGTTATATCAGGAATTGTTCTATTAATAGGTTATATTTGGCTTCAGTTGTATGTGTATAGTGATGCCGTATTAATTTACACAAATTCAGCTATTAGAAAAGTTCCATTTTGCAGGGTGCTTGCTGGAGTATATGTAAAGTGGACACTGCCAACTTCTCTGACCTCTTGGTCCATGCGGGTTGCAGTTTATGCACTTAAACTGTATTATGCTGTACAAATAGACCTTCTAAGTGGTCAGGCTCTGTTCTAAAGGTGGCACCATCTAGACTTCACAGCCGTCGAGAACAACTGTTCTGTATAACAATGGGCAAGTATATAGGAGCCCACAAAGAATGGTGGGGAGTAGGTAGGAGTACAGGAACAAAGGATTTTAAAAACATCTTTCCTATTTGCCTTTTTCCTTTCCAATCCTGCAATGAGAGAGAGAGAGAGAGAGAGCACGTACAGTCAAAAATATTTGTGCTCATACAGACATGTAATATTGAAGTGTGAGATTTCTCTATTTCATTCCCTCTCTTTTCCCTTGCAGGCAATGTTTTTAACCAGGCCTTAATGAAAGCTTGGTAGAACTTTCATTAAGGGGAACATTTAGGGGACAAAACATTGCTTTGGGGACTGCAGCCAGTAAGTTGTCCATTCCTATCTTTTTTCCTATTAAAGAACTGTAGTAACTGTAGTTACTGAGAGACTTGAAGAGCTTTGAAGTGAAAATTCAGGAAATATGGTTACAGTGCCATGCATGTCTTTTCAAAAGAAAGCCTCAGTGGCAGACACTTCCATCTCACCTCACGTTGTGAGGGTCAATATTCCAAATAAGGGTTCTACAAAAAAAAATCTTCTTTGTGTTGGCTTTTGAGCCTTGCTATTTTTATTTAGATGCTTTCGAACTGTGGTGCTGGAGAAGACTCCTGAGAGTCCCTTGGACTGCTAGGAGATCAAATCAGTCAATCCTAAATGAAATCAACCCTGACTGTTCCCTGGAAGGACAGGTACTGAGGCTGAAGCTCAAATATTTTGGCCACCTAATGCGAAGAGAGGACTCTCTGGAGAAGACTCTGATGCTGGGGAAAAATGAAGGCAAAAGGAGAAGGGGAAGGCAAAGGATGAGATGGTTAGACAGCATCACCGATGCAACGAACATGAAAATGAGCGAACTCAGGAAGATAGTGGAGGACAGGAAGGCCTGGCGGGATGTGGTTCATGGGATCACGAAGGGTCGGACACGACTTAACGACTGAACAACAACAACATTTTTATTTATAACTTGACTGCAGTGCATGTGAAAGATTTGCACACTCATGGCCAAATACCACTAACTGTTTGCTCAAGATGTATGGACTTTTGCTTGAGGTGAGATGAGAGAGTCTCTGCCATCTCTAATAGAAGATGCAATACTTAGTATAGTTTTCAAGTGTTCAATGCACTTCATGAGCATTCTTGGTAATCGATGCAACAGTAGAACAATATTCTTATCCCCATCTATTCTTGGGGGGGGGGGAATCTTGGAAACCTTGTGCCTTGTTTGAGTTTCTTATTGCTGCCAAATAATGCCCTTTTAACATAATTTGCTTTTTGAATTTTCTTTTACTTGTTTTCCTTTGGGTAATCTTCTACTCGAACCCTGAGAGGGGTATCATGATTCATAAGCCCCCCTCTCTGGCCCACTGTTAACTCAAATTCAATTGGCTGGGACTAGAGACAGGGCCTTCTGGGTGGTGACACTGCAAACTGCAATTTCCTCCCCAGGGTGATTCATCAAGTCTCCACTCTTTTGGATGTTTAAATGGTCCTGATCCTGAACAATTAAATCTAGAAGTTTTTTTTAATAAAAACTGATTTAGTTCTCTGCTGGTTTTATATTGCTTTTATGATTATTGTTTGGACTGAATTGTATTTACAGGTTTTTAATGTAGTATTAATAACACCATTATTCTAGACCTAAACTAGCCTTCCATTGTAGTTTGCAGTGTAGCTTCTTGGCTGCCAAGTGTAGACCCTTCTGGTCTTGAGTTAAATGTTTATTTCCTGCTGTAGTCTCTGTAAAAATGGTGATAAACCTGACTGAAACATAGTAGTACAAGTTGTTGTTGTTATTTTAGACATTGTTCAGAGTTAGGTGCATTAACCGCAGGTTTAAAAAAGCAGCAAAATTGTGTGAGTGGGTCAGCACCAGCTAAAAATTATTTATTTTATTTATTTAAAGAATTTGTATCCCGCCTTTCTCCCAGCAAGGGCACTCAAGGCGGCTTACAACATTAAAATAAACATGTACATTAAAATAATTAAAAACAAATAATTAAAACAATTAAACAACCCCAGTGGGTCACCTGTATTTACATTTGTTAAAAGCCATTTGTTAAAAAGCCACCATGTCAGACATCGAAAGCTAACCTAAATAAAAGAGCTAACCCAAATAAAGTTAACCCAAATAAAAGGTTTTAAAATAAAATAAAATAAAAGAAATTGGAGACCTCTGTCATCCCCTTTCCTTGTTGTATATCTGACTCTAGCTTGAAATCTGTAAATTTAAAATAAATGTTAAAGCAGAGTATTGTGGATCTTGAGAGTGTCTATCCCATGCTCAGGTATCCCATCCCTCCCTCCCTCTCTCTCAATCTCTCTCTCTCCTGAAAGCTTGAAACTCTGATCTCCAGTTGATTCACCATGAAGCTTTTTCCTGGTCACATTATCTGTTTGCTTTTTTGTTTTCTATCTTGTAACCAGGCTATGGCAAAATTCCGTTTAATATTTCTAAACCATTAAACAGTTGAGGGCGCAATCCTATGTAACTCTTGCACTAGTGTAACAGTAGATCCCCCAGTGTAAGAGCACGTATGCCAGCGTAACTTGCCTTACGCTGATGGACAGAGGACAAACACCGGCATAACCCCCCTCGGGTGCCTCACGTGTGCGGTTCGGATGCGGAATGGATACCAGCACAACTCCGCTGGTGCAGGGGGCATTCCGGAGGTGTCTGAATACCCCCAGAATTCCCCCTGCGCTGGCGAAGTTGCGCCAGCGTCTGTTCTTGCGCATGTGAGGCGTCCGAGGGGGGTTACGCCGTTGTGTGCCCTGTGTCCATCAGCGTACGGCAAGTTACACTGGCATAAGTGCTTTTATGCCGGGGGATCTACTGTTACACCGGTGCAAGAGTTACACAGGATTGGGCTGTGAGTTCCTAAATATTTTTACACTGTAATTCCTTAATAGGTTTTCCTTGTTTGTCTAGGTTTTCCTTGTTTGTCTAGGGTTGCCAATAAACTGTTCCTGAATATTTTTTTTAAAATGTTGTTTAGCCATGGAAGCTAAATCCTGGAGACTTTAACAGGGTCATCTTGGCTAAAATGACATATAAAAAACCTCCAAGATTGCTTTCCGTAGTCTCCTGGTGTCTGCAGGCCAATCCTGGAGGGCTGGCAACCTTATGTCAGCCAGATCTTTTGATAAGATCTAGAGATCTGTTTGCCTTGTAATGAGTGAGGCTATTGGTCCATTCAGCCCAGTTTTCCAGACATAGAGCACTCTTCCAGATCTCAGGCTGGGGTCTTGCCCAGCCCAGTACTCCTACATGAGACCTTCTTTAACTGTAGGTGATGAGTATTGAACCTGGACTTCCTACTCACAAAGCACTTGTTCTACTTCTGAGCTATGTCTCCCAGCCTCTTCTCAGCAAAATGGATCCCATGCCTCATGGTTTTACTTTCATTAATAGAACAGGTTCTTGACATCAGTGGTGTTAAGCGGTGATACTCCAAAGATGAATCCTTCAGTCTTGCATGTTTTCGTCAGAACTGGATTGTTCCCTGTTAACAGGAATAATAAAGGGTACACTTCTGTGTTTTTGCAACAGCAACATTTCATTCATTGCACTTTTTCTGCCATTGGTTTTGAAACACTGGAATGGTGCAGTTAACTTGAGTGAAGTCTGCTGGCCTTCCTGTGTTGTAGGTGTTTCCAGTTCGTCCGGTCTTTAACCGTATCTGATCCCACGAAAAAAATGAGATAATATATTTGCAATCTGCTCAATCCTGTTAGTATAGTCCAAGGCTATTGCCCCATGTTGATTAGGGGGAACTTATGAATAACTGGAAGGCTTGCTTTCAGGAGATCATAAGAATGCACACTCACAAAACCTCATGTTGGCCATTTTAGTTATGGTTGCCACCAAGTCAGGAAGCTTCTAGGCAGCCTTGGAATGGCAAAAATGTAGGATAGCACAACTTGTGATGCATGAGTTGAAATATAGCCCATGTGTTATCACTGTCCAAAAGAGACTCGGTAAATCTTCAGTTTCTGTTATCTGTTTAATGGTGCAATCCTGTACATGTTTACTCGGAGTCAGAAATGAGTCCTGCTGTATTCAGTGAGGCTTCGTTTCAGATAAGTGTGTATAGGACTGCAGTCTTAGCCTACAGAAATGGAGTCTATGTAGTAATTGGCAGGCAGTAATTGGCAGTAATTTAGTAATTGGCAGGCATAAAACATGCAGGCATAAAAGCTGATGAGCTGAGCATGGACAAATTGTCTCTAGGCCTGGCATAGTGTTTTTCAGGAAACGTTTGAATGCTTTCTTGGATTCCCATGTCTAGGAATTTTATAAACAATCACAGTTGGAAGTATATTTTCATCTTTAGTACAAAGGCTGATCTTTACTCAGGATTCTAGCAGCAAATAGGGATAACAAATCACCAAACTTTATAGAAGTCACAATGCACTCGTATGTACAGGTCATTGGTACATCTTTGGTATGTACATGTCATCTTTTAAATGAAAAAGACAGGCAATGCCCCCATTTAAGAATCCATGTGCCTAGAAAGCACCAAGAAAGACCATAGTGAATTGCTTCTGCAAGAAAGCTAGACCGTGAGTAGGCAGGTTGCAGAAGATAGGGCAGAGAATAAGGCTACCTGAGGTATCTTTGCTAGCAAGTGGCACTTGGTGCTAATATAATTAGGCTTTCTTTGAACAACTTGCAACAGGACAGTGTTCAGTAGGAACAGTCTCCTATTTAATTCCGAACCTCTTTAAGATAGAAGCAAATCCAGCTTTAAAAGAACATGCATATTTATAATGATAAGAGACTTCTGCTGGATCACCGTTTTGCTGTGAATGCAGGTGTTAATATGCTTTCGGCTGACTACAGTAAGCAATTTGCTGTTCAAGATTTCTTTCTTGCAGCCTGGATAAATTCTTGTTTTAGCCCTGGCAAGTTTGTATGTGTCCAGTTTCAAGATGGGTACTGAAAACATTGTAATTAGCACTAGAGCTAATGTTAATTAGTCCCAATTGGTCTTCCTCTAGGGGAAAAATTCCCCAGTTAGTGTACTTTCTTTATAGGGGAGCATTCAGTTCAGTGAGGCAGAAAGTTCACAATTAATCGCTTCTGAAATAAATAAAAATTGAAGTATAAATAGCACAGAACAAAACAACTTCAGGCTGTCTTTAGTCCATGGTTAAATTTGGCCCTAGTTAGTCCTGTGTTGCACAATTAAACACGGCCGTAGAGTCTGTGGATTACAAGGTGCAAGATGAAATGAAGTCAAAATGTCCCTATTGCAGCACTAAACCTGCACCTTAGATGGAAAATATACCAAAGTTCAGAAATCAAAAGGTAATTAAAAATAAATATAAATTCCAATAGACGTTATGGTTTCCTAAAGCACAATCCTATGTGTGTTTGCTCAGAAGCAAGTCCAATTTTGTTCAGTGGAGCTTACTCTCTGGTAAGTTTGCACAGTAGGATTGTGCGGTAAATCTATTTCATGACTTCAGAGTATGTGATTCTCCATTTTTTTTGTCATTTGGAAAAGAGGCTACAACTTGTTTATCAGCTTATCAGCTATGTGATGCTGATGTAAATTACATGCAAACTAATTACACATAGCTACAATTCATGCAGTTGCTCATAGTCATGGTCAGTTTCCACTAGAGATGGTATGAGGCTTCTGCTAGGAGACCCCAGATTCAATCTTCTTCCAACACAAAAGGTTTGGCTCCATTTTGAATTGGGCCTGGCCTCATTCAAGTTCAGCCTGCCCAACTCTAGTGTGTACACTCAAACGCACCTACCCACTCTTCCAGTATTCAGCCTTCCCTGCCAGTCCCCTTTGCCACTCCCAAGCAAAAGCAGCCTTGTTTGGGGAAGGTGGTAAGAGGTGACAATGAGGGTTTGCTGCCACACAGCAGAGGTTGGCATCCTTGCAACTAGGGGGAACCTTTGTGGGTCTGTGAGGCACCGAGTCCTCCCTAATGCTGGGGAGGGGCCCTGGGGGCAAACCTCCGCTTTGGGCCACCCATGGTGCTTTTGCCCACCCCCTGGTTGCACATTGGGTTCAGCCTACTCAGGTGGGCTGTCTGATGGGCCCTCAGCTGGTGCTGGACCTGGCTGACACCTGCCTTCTTCCTAGGGAAGCCTTTTTTTGCTTGGGGAAGTCAGGGTCGTAGTGGTTTCATGCACTCCTTTTCAAGTACCCTATGCCGGTGCTAACCACTTCTGGCATTACAGTAGAGAAGTGTTTCCCAAACTTTTTCAACCTGCGGCTCCCTTGACCATTGGAGAACATTGGCCGCAGCTCCCCTTTACATTATGTTGATGCCTGCCAATTGGCATTGCACTGTTTTGCGAGAGGATTCCGTGGCACTCCACGGCTCCCCTGGCTGGTTTCCGCAGCTCCCCTGGGAGCCACGTCTCCCAGTTTGGGAACCACTGCAGTAGAGATAAGGCGTGATCCGCTTGTGAAGCAGCTTTAGAATGCTATAAAACAGTCGGTCTGCATTGTACGCGAGGGTTACATTCTGAGGTTTGAGCGTAAAGTCAAAATCGCGTATACTCAAAATTGCCTTGAAAAGTCCTGACATCCGTAAAAGGTGTACTGTCTCTTTAAAATGACGAGACACAGGCAGGAACAGCAGCTTCATTTTCCCATCTCAGGGTCCCTCCAGGGCATGTATTTAGTAAGCAGAATGGCAGGCAGAATTGCCTGCAGTATTTAAACTGCTGAATTTTTGTTTTTGGCTTGCCGACTACGTGAAGTTGAACTTGCACAAGTCTATTGTGCGCAAGATACAGACTGACTGTCTTTGTATAGCACTCCACCATTATACAATCATGTCTTTGGTGGTGTTCCACATAGGACCGTAATGTTTGAATTGGCTCTGAGGTACAGTAGTTCAAATGGATGAAAGACCGTATGATCCTCCTGGCTGACTATTGGAATCTTCATGAACATTCTGTGACCTCATGTGATCTGAGCCTATGGTGTGAATAGTTAAAAAAAATCCCCCTTCGTATTTGCTAGATAAGAAAGTAAATAGCAGATCAGTATAGCGTGGATGTGCATATATATTTTTGCTTTTCCACATTTATTTCTGTGAAGCTACTATAGCTGGCTGCCTGTAAACCCAAAATTGCAACTTCTGTTTCTCAGTTGTACTCTTTCTCCCTTACTGCGTCCTAATATCATAGGTTTTGACACCTGGTGTCTCTTGTCCTTGCTGTCCTTTTGATTGCCTGCTGGAAAAGTCACCTCCTCCCTTTGGCATTCTCAAACTAATCTCCACCCTGCCTTTTCCATTCACTCTCCTTCTCTTTTGCATCCAGTCTCCTCTTCTGCATTGTAAGCCTGAGACAAACCTGTGTCTGCTTATATTTGGGACCAGTAGAGTACCACTGGTGCTCTATAAATAATAAGTAGAACTGAAAGTCTCAACTCACATTATCTAACATAGCTGTCCCCAACCTTTTTCACCCCAGGGACCGGTTTTGTGGAACACAATTTTTCCATGGACCGGTGGGGGGAGGGGGTTGCCCAGAATTTCTAGGTAGACCAAAATCTGGGGGGGCACCAACAAATTTGCACCTCCCCCCTGTTTTTGCGCCCCCTGATTTTTTTACCCCTCTACTCCCTGGCGCCGCCTTTGGTGGTGGCGCAAAATTTTGGGGGGTGTCAAAATCTCCACACGAAGTGCCTGCCTGGGGTGTCAAAATTGGGTGTGTGTCAAACTCTCCTCCGCTTGTCCTGTGTAGCCGGAAGGAGCGCCGCGGCTTCGTGCGCACGCTGTTTCAGCATGCGCACGAAGCCGCGGTGCTCCTTCGGGCTACACAGGATGGGAGAGGAGACTCTCCCCCGCCCGTCCTGTGTAGCCAGAAGGAGTGCCGCGGCTTGTTTCAGCATGCGCACGCTGAAACAAGCCGCGGCGCTCCTTCAGGGCTACACAGGACAGGAGAGGAGTCTTGGCGGCGGGGGGGGGAGCCAAAATGCTCGCGGTCCTTTCCGTACTGGCCCGCGGCTCGGTAATGGGCCGCGGCCTGGTGGTTGGGGACCCCCGATCTAACAGACCGATCCTATGCATGTCTACTCAGAAGAAAGACTCAACAAGTTCAATGAGACTTGCTCCCAGGGAAGTGGGTATAGGGTCGCCGTCTAAGATGCAGCGGGATTTGGCTGACTTTATTAAGGGCTACGTGTGGGGGAGGGGGAGCTGCCTCGAAATGGCTAAACAGTCTCGTAGTCCTTTCACAGTCTATGTGCGTGTAGAGAGCCTCTGCGCTAATGAATGCACTGTGTATTGTGCATTTGACCTTGAAAAGCTTTAGTGAAACACACACGTGGGTCCATGTAGCCGTCTGAGATCTGAAAAGGGGGAAGATTACTTCTCTAACAGTGCAATCCTATGCCTGTCTCAGGGCCTCTGAGAGGGGGGTAAGGGAGTACAATCGTACTCAGGCCCAGAGCCAAATAGAGGGACCCAGGAACCAAATTCACTTGAAGGGGCCCAAAATAAACTTTGTACACCCCCCCCCCTGATAAAATTCCTTTGAGTGGCTACTTAGAAATAAGCAGTCTATGCTGCATACCCTTACCTGGGAGTAAACTCCATTGAACATAATGGGACTTTTGAGTAAATATGCATAAGATTGTGCTTAACAGTTTAAACAGCGTTTGAGGATGATTGTTGTATATCTCTATAATTCTACTTCTATAATTTTCGTTTTGCATATTCCTGGTGGGTTTGGTTTTTTTTTATTATTATAAAAGAGATACTTTTTCTTCCTGGTATCTCGCTGCACCTGAATTTCTGAAGTTGCATCATTCCACCTTTGGACTGCAGAGCTTTCAAGGGCATGCTCTGACTTGGAGCACTCCTCTGCTCCTGTGTCTTTGGTATTCTGATCTTTCTGTGGAAGTAGCGAACTCCCGAAGGCATTCTTGGGCAACTTGAACTGTGCAACATAGAAGGGCTGTATGAGTGTGAAAATTATGTTCTTCTTACTGCTGGGTGACCAGACCACACCCTTCAACATGAGACTAGCTTGCTTTTATAGCAGCACATCTGTTCCCATGTGATATTAATGACAGTGCAAATTGCTCAGGCTCTCCTTTTCATTCCATTCTTGAGGTGGATGTCCTGCAGTAGTGAATTACATTCACGTTCCATAGGCACGCTTTCCGTAACACATTCCAAGTAATCAGCTGCATTCTAACCTCCTCCCTAATGTCTATGTAGAGTGAGTGCATTGAGCCAAGTATGACTGATGTGAATTATATAATAATAATAATAACAATAACAACATGCATTCTAGTATAGAAATGTACATTTACAATGGAACTTGTGAAATGTGTGCGCACGCCTGCAGATACAGCATGTGACTAAACTAAATTCTTCCATTCTGAGTATCAGAGTTTGCTTTCTTTTTCTGAAAAGGCAAGTCACCCGCATTGATGTTTGCAGTGAAGTTTTGAAAAACCATCAAAAGACTGTGGATCCAACGTGACTTTGGACACAACGTCCTGTGGCCAAAGTGTGCGTTTTTATGCTCTTGCCCTTCCTCCAACTTGCAGTTTCCCTGTGGACCATGCTTCCCCTTCTTCTTTGCCTTCTCTACTTCCAGGCTTTGCCGAAGATTTCCTCACTGCCTCCTAGCACTTTAATGGTGCTGTCAGAACGAAAAGCCTTTCTGGATCAGGCTGAAGGTCCGTCTAGTTCAGCATCCCGCTTCCCACTGTGGTTAGCCAGATGTTTCTGGGAAATGTTTCAGCAGGGCACAAAGGGAATAGCCTTGCCTTGTTGGTGCCACCCAGCAGTTGGTATTGACTGGTAGGCACTGCCAAACACCTTTCTGGCTTTCTTCCTTCAAATCCCTCTACAATCTCCACATTTCCCAGGAAGCCTATTGCTTAGCCTCTCATCCCCAACTGAAATGAAGCCCAAGATCAGGTGATGGCATCTGCTTACATTCAGCCCTTTGGTACCTTGTTTCTCTCTTGTTGCCTTGCCTCCTCTACTTTTGACATTTTAGAGTGTAAAATCCACGGGGCAGGCAGAGTAATGATTATAGAGTGAAGAAATGAGCATGTGCTTGGCTTGCAGTGCTGCACTGGTGACCTGGTAGATTAAAAGAGAAGCTAAAATACATCCACCATCTGACAATATGACAGAGTAAACGGTGCTCCAAGTCTACATTAAATGATGGATTTGAATAACAGAGACATTCGCATTCATCTTTGTTGGGGTCCAACTAGTTGCTGTTGCTTCATGTGTTCATTTTCTTACTTGTCCTATTAAAATGCCCAGTAGGTCTACAAAACATAACCCGAGATTTGGGTCCCTTTGAAACCCAAAGCCGACTTGGGTCCCTTCGGGGAGAAAGGCGGGGTAAAAATACTGTAAATAAATTTGTGTCTCTCCCTCATATGAGTCAGAGATTTGTCCTTGACATAATTGTATAAAATTATGCATAGGATGGAGAGGGATAGAGGGAAATTCTTCTCCCTCTCGCATAACACCAGAACCAGGGGACATGCACTAAAATTGAGTGGAGGGAGAGTTAGAACAGAAAAAATAAAATATTTCTTTACCCAGCGTGTAATTCATCTGTGGAACTCCTTGCCACAGGATGTGGTGATGGCACCTGGCCTAGATGCCTTTAAAAGAGGTTTGGACAGATTCATGGAGGAAAAGACCATCACAGGTTACAAGCCATAAGCAACCTCCTAGTTTTAGAAGTGGGTTTTCTCTGTGCCAGGTGCAAGGGAGTGTCAACGGGAAACAGGTTATCTTGTTGTCTTGTGCTCCCTGAGGCATCTGGTGGGGCCACTGTGTGATACAGGAAGCTGAACTAGATGGGCTTTTGGCCTGATCCAGCAGGGCTCTTCTTATGTTCTTATGTTAACGCAGTGGGTTAAACCGCTGAACCATGAGCTGTCGATCGAAAGGTCGGCAGTTCGAATCCGCGACGGGGTGAGCTCTCGTTGCTTGGCCAGCTCCTGCCAACCTAGCAGTTCCAAAGCATGTTAATCCGAGTAGATAAATAGGTACTGTTTGCGGGAAGGTAAACAGCGCTCCGTGTTCCAGCCGCATGCTACGCGCTGCGGCAAGGAGAGTCATGCTGGCCACATGACCACGGAGGCGTCTTTGGACAACGGTGGCTCTTCGGCTTTGAAATGGGGATGAGCACCACACCCTAGAGTCCGACACGACTGGACTTAATTGTCAGGGGTCACCTTTACCTTTACCCTACCTTGACATGTGGGGGCTGTTAGAACAATTGCAGCTTGTGCCGACTTGCAACCTTGGGTTAGTGCGTGGCGAGGGAACAGCCTCTCCAGAGATGTCGGCTTGGCGCCTATGCTTTTATCATTTGGGCACCGAGTGAAGAGTCTTCTGTTTTCCTGGGCTTTTGCGCAAATGACCTAACTTTGCTAATTGTGGTGCCACAGTTTTTATTGCTGCTTTTGATTTTGTTGTTTTGCCTGGCTTAATTTTATTGTTGTTTTTGGAGCTGACAAAGTACAGTGGCTAGGAGCAGTGCTGGTCCACTGGCAACAGAAATGAAAAGTCTTGCACTGAGTGGCGAGTTGGAGGGGGCGGTGAACTGATGCCTTCCGCCCTGTGCCTGCCTGCTGCTGATGGAGGCGATCTGATCCAGCGAGCAGGAACAGGATTTGGGGCAGCCGCAACCCTTTTCCAGTGCCACTGGAAGGAGGAGGAGGAGGAGGAGAGGAGGGGAAGCCTGCCACAGGAGCCCCTCCCTCTTGCTGCCCACCTGACCACTTAGGAAAGCAGCCAGGTGGGCCAGATCAGGGAGAGGCAGAGCCCACATCCCCTTCCCTTTTCCTTTCTCACTGAACTGCAGACTGGAAGGTCGGTAGGACAGCAATTTGAGACCCGAGTGCCGCGTGACGGAGTGAGCTCCCGTCTCCTGTCCCAGCTCCTGCCAACCTAGCAGTTCGAAAGCAAGAAATTGCAAGTAGATAAATAGGTACCGCTGTGGCAGGAAGGTAACAGCATTCTGTTAGTCATGCCTGCCACATGACCATGGAAGCATCTTTGGACAGCGCTGGCTGTTCGGCCTTAGAAATGGAGATAAGTTGTTGGAGTCGGACACGTGTCTGACCCTAGAGTTGGACACGACTGACTTTCAAGCAGGGGATACTTTGACCTTTACCTACCTTACCTTAGCTTTGGCTGCTCTCAGTGAAACGTCCTTGCACACTCCACTCTTCCTGTATGAAATGGGACCTTTTGTGGAGCCAGACGTGCCGAGAGAGCAGCCAAAGCTAAGGGAGGGGAAGGGCTTGGGAGCGCCGGCTCAATTTGACTCCCTTCTCCTTAGCCACCCAGGGTGGTGGGTGAGTGCTCCCTTCTCCTTAGCCACCCAGGGTGGTGGGTGAGTGTTGTAGGCATTCTTTTGGTGGGGGAGAAAGGCAGCAATTCTGGGCTGCTTTGGGTGGCATGCAAGCACCCAGAGGCGTAACAAGGGTGGAGCGAAGGCAAGTAGTTCTGCAAGACTCGGTTACACTGGAGTCAGCGGCCCCTCCCCCTTGCTGTTGGAGCCATTCTGGCAGCAAAGGCAACACGCAGGACACTCCCCTGTTGCTGCTGGAATGGCTCCAACAGCTCCAACAGCAAGGGAGCTGACTCCAGTGTAACGGAGTCCTGCAGAACTACTTGCCTTCACTCCACCCTTGTTTCACCTCTGCAAGCACCACCCTAAGAGAGTGAGCTATGAATCAGGAAGGCCCTGATCCAGCTCTTTGCCATGAACTCCATAGGTAGCCTTAGGCAAACCACAATTCCTTAGCCTTGGTCACCTACCTGCAAGATAAAGATAATGATACTTAACTACCTTTTCAGAGTTGTGAGGATTAGAGTAAGATAATTTATATGAAGTTCTTTGAACATTTGAAAGTGGTATTGTAACTGCTTAGTGGTTTGTTTTTATAATTATTTGTCTTAAAACATGTACTCTGAAAGCTGCCTTGAGTGCACCTGGTGGAGAGGTGGGTTGAACGTATTTTAAATAAATGCTGAACTGGCAATGAGCGTATTTAGGAATATCCTCTTGTTTCTCAAATGAGGCTTGGAGGGGGACTTTTAGCTCAGCTCTACGAATGTCACCTTTGTCAAGTTTTTATTTCCTGCTTGGCTTCAGCTGACTTAAAATCAACAATCCGCCTTGCCAGATATAGTCGAAAGGTGCTGTGCTTCTGTTTGAATGCCTGAATAAATAGATGTAAAACTAAATAGCAGGATGTATGTTTGCCAGAGCTGAGTGAGGTGTACCTTAATTCCAAACCAAGTACGGTAGATATTGGAACACTTGTACTCGGCCTTGTTTTGTGTTACTGTGCTTTGTTACAGTGTTTAAAAGAAGAACAGAAAAGTATGTGTATACCTATAACCAGGGATGTGGATCAAGTCTCTGACTCCAAGTCTCCAGTCACATCCCAAGTCTCTGGGTCCAAGTCTCAAGTCAAATCCCAAGTCTTTGCCCCCAGGTCCAGAGTCTTTGGTTGCAAGTTGCGAGTCCCTATCTATTTAATGGGGGAAATGGATTTAAACTTGAATAAAATTGGACTTGTCGTAAAAGGCTCCAAGTCTCAAGTTGAGTCTTTTACAATCGCCGAGTCAAGTCATTGACACGACTTGAGTCCGACTTGAGTCCGTCAATAGACCCAAGAATACATCACTGCCTATAACATTGAAAGATGTAAGTTATGCAGCATAATCTCAAACAATTTCCAGTAAATCATTCAGTCTATTTTAGTAATAAGTAATAATAAGTTCTTTGATGACCTCATCCAACTCGGACAGAAGTCCTTATCTGGTCAGCTGGTTTCCTCCCACTAAAGGACCTTCCATCCCAGAAGGGCTTTGCTTCAAGCTAAACAAATACCAGAGAGAAGGAGCACGATATACCTATGAGCCATTTCCTTGTTCTGATAGGTGTAGCCATTGTTAAATGCTCTTCAGAATGGAAGTGAGAACTGCCCCATGAAAACTGGTGGACAAACCCAGGATTTTGGCAAAGCTGTGACTGAGCAGCAGCCTGTTTCCTCCCTACTCTAAAAGATACCAGGAAGGAGAAGTGTTCCTGCTCTTTCCTTATTTGTGTGGAAAATAATGATTGTGGTGCCTGTGAGAATTATAGCCAGTGTTGATGTTCAGTTTTTACCGAAACTTCAACTTGTGTTCCACTCTAGGCCAATGGGGAGTTTGCAGGCATTCAGCTCCTGCAAGCAAAGTGGAGACATAGTGTGTGTTCTTTCTTTGTGTCTGTTGGATAGCTCCAAACAAGATTTTCAAGCTTCTCTTTGCAATCCTAGGCATGTGTCTATCCCCCCCCCCCCTTCAAGGGCACAGAATGTGCTGTTCTGCCGGAAGAATCCGAAGTGGGGGAAGGGAAACTAAAACGAAAAATAAACATGCCTTCTGCACACTAGCAATCACTTTCAAACTGTTGCATGTGGACTGGCTGGGTGGCTGAATGAACTCCCTGGCAAATGATCAGGAGTCATGTCCACAGAACAGGCATCCAAGTAATGTACTGCTGATACCCTAGTTACATACTGCTTGTTGTGTGGAGCAACTTTGGAGGTTCATGCTAGTTGCTTATGAAAGCTTGCTTCCACCTGTCCAGCCCTAGTTCAGATTTTGGGCAGGAGCCTTTGAGAAGACTCGCTTGGAATAGGCTCGCTTGGAATAGCCCTTTTTTTAAATTGATGGCCAGGGGACGAGGCCATAGGCAGAGTTGGCTTCAGGTTTGAGGATGCCTTCAGCAAAGTGACCTCTGTCAGCCCCCCTGCTACCTGGGAGGGCTCCCACCAATTATTGTGAGGATGTTTCTTTCATTCATAGTGGGTTGGTTGGTTTCTTTCATTCTCAACGGGTAGGCAGTGCCAACAGCATTCCTCCCACACAGTGCCCACGTGACACCTCTTGAGAGTCAGAAATCCTTGTTGGCTACTGCAAATCACTTATGAAATCTACCCATTGATCTGATCTGCCTGTCCTGGATCCAACTGAATGCTTCCTGCACCCTGACACCCAAGGAGCAATCAAACGCTATCATTTTCAATTTTGAAGAAACGGCAATTTCCCGTTTATGTCCAGTTCATTCAAAACTGATTCAGTCTCATCTTCCTGTCTCAGAAATGATAAAAAGTGAGGCTTGCTGTAGCATGGACACAATAATCTAAATAGTTATTTAATTATATTTTCTGGGGGCTTTTACCCCAACATTCTGGCTCTCAAGGAGCCTTCAATACAGAATGTACAGCCCACAAAGGATAGGGGGTTGTAGCGAGATGTCCGCAACCGCCTAAGTCCCACCTCCGCTGGTTTCACCTGCCTAGCATCATCCGGAGTGGTCCTGTTCTGCCTGTAGTCCTGGGGCAGGGTGTTCTCCACCCAAGGAAACCAAAGCTCGGATATCGTTTCCCATAGAACTTTGGGCGTATAAATTGCATCTGCTCCTGTTTTTCTCCCCTCTGCCCAAGGAAGGGGTAAGGCCACAGCTCAGTGGTTAGGGCAGTGTTTCTCAAACTCTTGGTCGGGACCCACTTGGTGGGTCACGACCTGATATCTGGTGGGTCCAAGGTGATGGAAAGATCATATAAGTAATTGCCACAAGCCCTGAAGCTATTCACAAATCAGATAGCTGCTAATTGCCCTTCAAAGAGCTGAGCTCCTGCAGTTTGTAAGATAGCTGCTAATTACCCTGCAAGACTTGTAAGATAGCTGCTAATTACCCTGCAGTTTGCAAGCTTGTATAAATATAGGGAGATAAATGTGTGCGCGTCTCGTAAAGCTAGGTGGGTCCTGATAGAGTATCACTTTAAAAAGTGGGTCCCGTTGTTAAAAAGTTTGAGAACCACTGGTTAGAGCATTTGTTTTGTGTGTAAAAGGTTCCAAATTCAATCCTTAGCATCACCAGGGAGGACAGGGAAAAAATTCCTGCGTGAAACTTGGGGAGGTACTGCCAATATGTGTTGCCAGTACTGACTTAGATTGATGAATGGTCTGATTCAGTAAAAGTGAGTGTGGAACAATAGTTGGGCTTGGCCAGTTTGCTTCCTTTTAACCTTAGGTTCCCATCTGTATAGAGATCTATAATGATCTTCATCACAGGAGTATTTCGAGAACAAATATAATAAAGGTTGGAGAGGCATGGACTTGTAGGTTGTTACAGTTTGTGTCTGATGAGGTGCGGCAGTTAACAGACTTCAGTTTTACTAGTTTATTTCTAGGATTTACGTGCTCCTACAGCATATTCTATGTAGTCTTGTCTCTGACCATAAATCCTGTAAGAAATTTGAGGTGGACGAGTTCTCTCTTCACATTCTGTTAGGGCATGCCTAAAGGTAGGGTAAAATCTTGGGTAGACATCTGGCAACCGGGGCACAAGTTTTATAGGATGCCATTTAGTTTTTGTACTTGCAAAAGCTGTCATACAAGACAATGTTGATGCTGCAAAAACTTTTTTCCATGTACAGAAACAAAGTTTTTGCAGCATTGACATCATCTTGTATGACAGCTTTTGCAAGTACAAACACTAAATGGTTTGCTATAAAAGTTGTGCCCAGGTTGCCAGATGTCTACCCAAGATTTTACCCTACCTTTAGGCATGCCCTAACAGAATGTGAAGAGAGAACTCGTCCACCTCAAAACTCCTATGGGACTTATGGTCAGGGTCCCTATCAATGGTTGAAGCCTTGCAAATACAGGGCATGTCAAGAAAATGTACACACACTTTATACTGCCAAATTTATTATGCTATAATTCACACGTATACAGTGGATCCTCGGTATCCATTGGGGGTTGGTTCAGGGATCCCCCCCCACGGATACCTAATTCCGCGGATGCTGAGGTCCAGCATCCTCGCACTGCAGTGTCTTACCTGGGAACCTCCAGAGGCCACTTCCTAGTCGTGCCGGGTCTGCGATGGACTCCATTGGCCTCTGTGGGCCTCCGGATGCCTTGGGGAAGCAACCGGAAGCAACTTCCGGTTTGCGCCTGCGACTTCCGGTCGCTTCTCCAAGGCGTCCTGAGGCCCACAGAGGCCAATGGAGTCCATCACAGGCCCAGCGTGACCCAGAAGTAGCCTTCAGAGGCATCCGCAGATGGTTAAATCCGCGGATGCCGGACCTGCGGATGCAGAGTGTCCACTGTACTATGATAGCTTAATCCACACACATACTGCATATGGTGTACACAGAAGTAGTGCTTGACTCAGTTAGGTAGTTAATGAATTAGACCTAGTGCTCAAAATGTTCCCCATTGGCGTTTATACACCACTGATATATTGTTGACTATGGGACCTGCAGACATCCACCAATGTGTGTGCTGGGATGGTTCCACACTTCCCTTCAATTGTTTCTTTTACATATTCGAGTGAAGTACATATGAATTAGAGCTCCTTAAAATATGTATACATTTTTTGAGATGCCCTGTAGTGTGATAGTTGGTTTGCTTCCTTCTGTCTGAGGAACAATAGATAGAGGAGTATCACTCAAGTGTAATTAGGTTCGCTTTCTTATTGACAGTGTTAAAAACAGATTGAGTATTTTGATAGGGATAAATTAGAAAGGTGTTTTTAACCCTTTATTTGGGGAGGGGTACGGGGGAGGGTTATCAGAGGGGAATTATAGAGATGGGGTACGTGGTAGGAATTAGAATGGGTTGAGTAGAGTTTTGGGTGGATTAGTAGGAGAACCTTCAGGGCTGGAGCTTTTGAGTACCCCTCTTGGAGCCTCTGGTTATCACTGGCAGCTAGAAAGACTTACAGTATGTATATACAGTATGTATTTAAAAGTGGGGAAAGACTTGGTGTGATATATAAACCTTTAATTAAAGTCTAGGCTTCTGGAATCTTCTTAATTTCAAAGCATAGGTTCTGGAGCTGTTATTTATTTAAGATATATATACTCTGCATTTCTTCAGAAGCTGCTCAAAGCAGCTTGTACATAGAAAACTGAGATGCATTCAAAATGCAGCAACCATACAAAACAGCAGGGCCTCTGAGAGGGGGGTTAAGGGGGTAATTTGCACCCGGGCACAGGGTGAAAAATGGGTCAAAAAGGGGGCCCTGGAGCAAAAAAGGGGGCCCAGGAGCCAAATTCATATGTAGGGAAGGGGCCCAAAAGAAACTTTGTATCCCCTGATAAAATTCCTCTGAATGGCCCTGCAAAACAGCAAAATAAGTCCAGCAAATAAAACATAGGAACCTATATTGAATCAGACCATTGGTCCGTCTAGTTAGTATTGTCAGTGCTGATTGGCAGTGGCTTTCCAGGGTTTTTGGTTTCACTGGCACAAAAGGAAAAGGGAGAAATCGGATACATGAATCTCCCAGTTGAGTGCCACGAGGCTCCTGTCCTAACCTGAAGACGTTTCTGTTCTGTTGTGGCCCTGGATATTGTATCTCCTTGTCTGGATCCAAGTGACAAACAGGAGGATCTCTGAACGGTCACTTTTGACTTGACACAAGTTAAATGTTGTGCATGACCTACTTTGAACTCTTGTTGTTAATATTTTGGAAGCGTACTTGCTTATGTTATTTGGACTGTTTCTGGCAGAATCTCCTGTTACGGGGCAGCTAATACATCTTTAAGCAATTAAAACGACTAATACAACTTTAATGAAGGATAATATTCCATGAGGCTATTTGGTGGGGATTGCTGAAAATGACAAAGCAATTGCTTACAATCAGTAAGCTTTGCATCTGACAGTTTCTTTTGTGAAGGATTAAATGAATAAGAGGAACTGTAGAAGTATGTATTCAGCCTGTGTTGCCTGCTTGATCATTGTGATTGAGGTGCACTCTTGAGTTGCTCGCCTCTGAAGATTGAATTTTACTGCTGGCCACCTTCATTATTATTATTATTATTACGCCACATTCCAATTATTATGTCTCCATTTATATACAGTGCCGATCCCCAGAGGTGAAACTAGACTGGAGCGGAGGCAAGTAGTTCTGCAAGACTCCGTTACACCGGAGTCAGCGGCCCCTCCCCTTTGCTGTTGGAGCCATTCCAGCAGTGACAGGGGAGTGTCCTGCGTGTTGCCATTGCCGCCAGAATGGCTCCAACAGCAAGGGGGAGGGGCCATTGATTCCGGTGTAATGGAGTCTTGCAGAACTACTTGCCTCCGCTTCAGTCTAGCTACGCCACTGCTGATCCCAATGGCTGGAACTGCCTTCCCTTCTGCTTCCCTTCTCAAAACCCACATTTTTAACAATCTTTTCTTCAGCTATCCTACTTCACCAGAGTCAATTCCCCTCTGCCAGTCTGAGTAGAAGAGAATAGCTGGAGAAAGGATTGAGAAGTAACAGTTGCCCAGTAGTAGCGTATATACTTGGCATGCAGAAGGGCACAGGTTCAGCCCATCCATGAGACTGACTGAAGCAGTTCCCTCAGGCAGCAGACTGGCAGGGCGTCACTAGGGTTTGCGTCACCCGGTGCAAGAGCTCATTGTGTCACCCCAGTGGTGTCACTAGAGTTGGTGTCACCTGGTGTAGTAACTCATGGTATCACCCTAGGCTTACCATATCTCCAACCGGAACAGAGTGCTAGACCTTTAGGAGAAGGAATGTGGGCAGGTGTAGCTTGTTAAACCTTAGAGCACAATCCTAGGCATGTCTACTCAGAAGCAAGCCCCATTGTGTTCATTGGGGCCTGCTTCTGAGTAGACATGCCTAGGATTGTGCTCTAAGGTTTAACAAGTTACACCTCCCCACATTCCTTCTCCTAAAGGTCTAGCACTCTGTCCTGGTTGGAGATCTGGTAAGCCTATATCACGCCCATTAACTTTATTTATTTTACTATATTACAGTACAGGTCACCCAACAAATCAGAAACCAACAAAAAAAAGCAATGACCAACTTGATTACACACAACTGAATAAGAGTCCTAGTATTAGTTCTGATACATAAAAATGAGAGCTGACTCATACTAACACTTTACTGGTTCCATGTTGTGTTATAACAACTCCTCATTGGCTCTCTGAACAATCAGTCTCGTTACACAAGGCAGTTGTGTTTTCTTTTTCCGATTATTTGGTAGAATACACGTTTGATAGAATACAGATAATTCAACACAGTTTGTTTCATTACATTCTGCCTTAAATTTACCTTTCCAATTATATATAACTCTTTTATTCATAAACAAAAATTTCCAAAAGGTTTCCACAATTTTGGCTACTAGTGGTGTCAAACCCCCCCCCCCCGGTCCGAGGTGACGCCACTGGCCAACACTGCCAGCATCACCAGTGAAAAAGATTTTGGCGCACAGGGAGACATTAAAGAGCTGCTTCCAGTAAGGCTAAGCAATGCTGGGTTAGGTGAATCAGTGCTCTGACTCTGATGTAAAGCAGCTGCATATGATTACAGTGGGTGCTGGATTAAATGGGCATGTGGGACTCTTGCTATCTTAGGGATGTAATACCTGTTCTTTTTAGGACATAAAATTCAAAGGGCCATTATTTACTCTTCTGCAGTCTAACTCGATCTCAGAATGCCAACAACAAGTGTTTGTAAACCAGCATTGTATTGCAGTATGTAATCCATTCCTCTCAACCTGTATGTCATGTACAGTACTTTCATAAATATGACTGCCCTCTGTTTGAATAGTGTTATGTTGATGCTTCCAGTAGTATATGAGCTGTAGTCTGTCTGCACTGCTTCAGTGCTTGATTTATTAAAGGTGAATAAATCAGAATCCACAGAAATGATGATCCACAGAAATGGAGTCATCTGCTATTACTATGTGCCTTTTCACCTATTGGCATGATGTGTGAGGCCCTGACCATACTGTGATGGTCCATGTCGCATGTTCACCTGTGTCAGTGGTTCTCCAATTGGGAGGTGTGGCTCCCAGGGGAGCCACGGAAACCAGCCAGGGGAGCCGCAGAGTGCCACAGAATCCTCTTGGAAAACATTGCAAGGCATCAACATAATGTAGTGGGGAGCCGCAGCCAATGGTTGCCAATGGTCGAGGGAGCCACAGGTCGAAAAACTGGATTAGCGCTATTTTTCTTAAAACCTGTTTGAGGTATGTTGTGCAATTTTCATGGTAAGAAAGCAAAACTATTCCTTTCCTGTTAATGTGGAAATATTTCTTTTATCAGTTTCATGCATATAAACTTTGCAATTAGAATTACCTACTGTAAGCTTTTGAGCACACAGGAATGCCTGATTATTACAAAGTTCCTTGTACCCCTAAAGACGAAGAATGAAAATCTAGATTTGTATTTAACACAGTTGTTTGGCTGCAGAGGTTCCCTCTTTTTGTGGCTTTCATTGTAGCTGAGCATGAGAATAAACTTACAATCTGGTTTTCCAAAATACATTACAGCTCTGAAGAGTTGCACATTAACCACTTGTACAGTATTTCCACCTGCCTGGTTTCTTACTGCAAAACAATACGTATCCTATAAAATGAGGATCTGAGGGGGAGCGGGTAGGTTAGCATAGTTGTATTGTGCTTTACCTGAGATGGCAGTCCCTTTCCTTTTTTATTATTAAGGAAGTAATCAAGGTCATAATTGCCTTTCTTTGTGAATATCTGGTACCAGGCAAAAAGACTCAAAGAACGGTTGGTTAGGGGTGAGGCTAATGGCTTTACCACCCTGTTAGGCATTAACAGTGCCACTCCCTAGACTGTGCAGGTAAACCAGTGTTTCTAGACTCCCTGCAGTTCTGCAAGTCTCCTCTGCAGCACCTTTCCAGTGTTCCTCACTGGCAGTTGTTTGCTGCTGCTTGCAGAGGAGGGAGCCGGCCAGGAGCCGAGACCCATCTTCCGCCTCCCTCCTGGGCAGAGGCTCAGAGACTGTCACATTTGGGACTGAGGTCTTAGCTCTTTATAATGCCATTTTTGAGTTCACTTGGCCTCTTTTTTTTAATCCTTCAAATCATATTTTTTAAAAATTGTGAGTCCCTTGGGGACAGGTCTGGTAACGTGTAGGAAAAAAAAAACAGCGTACACCACTCTGAACTCATGGAATAGAATGGGGTCTATAGTACGTTGAAACAATAATTGTTGTTGTGAACTGCCCTGTGGTGGTAGAAGGGTGGGATACATTTGCTAAAAATAATTAGACTGTATTAATGTGGAAGTACAGGCCAGCGGGTGGCACAGTGGGTTAAACAGCTGAACCATGAGCTGTCGATCGAAAGGTCGGCAGTTCGATTCCCACGACGGGGTGAGCGCTCGTTGCTTGGCCAGCTCCTGCCAACCTAGCAGTTCCAAAGCATGTCAATGCGAGTAGATAAATAGGTACCACTTGCGGGAAGGTAAACAGCGCTCCGTGTTCCAGCCGCATGCTACGCGCTGCGGCAAGGAGAGTCATGCTGGCCACATGACCACAGAGGCGTCTTCGGACAACGCTGGCTCTTCGGCTTTGAAATGGGGATGAGCACCACACCCTAGAGTCGGACACGACTGGACTTAATTGTCAGGGGATACCTTTACCTTTTTACAGTTATATGAGGACTATTAGAATGTAAATGGAAAAGAGGAAGGGGAATATCTGCAAGGAAGTCCTTATGGAGTGAAAAAGCAGGTGGTTGAGGGGCTGCAGGTGTGCTTTTATCACAGAGCTTTCTGTCTGCAGAAGGGAATTGTTACCCAAAGGTGTGGAATCCATTGCATACATGCGGATACACTTTAAATGCTTCTGGTATCGGTTTTCCCATTCGTTCTTTGAGTAAAATTTGAATATACAATAGCAGACATTTCACCTGTAACTTTCCATGCCAAGCAGACTATTCACCTCTCAATGGGGCTGCGGATGAACAAAACAATGTTTTGTTGTTAGATTCTAGAATAGGGAATGAAAATATTTAAATATGACCTTTCCTTCTGAGAACAAGTGGTAGCTCTTGTTAAATGGTAAGTTATCTTGCATCTGAAACACCTACAGAGAGTTTTTGATAACATGCAAATCTATTTAAATGTAACCATTTAATTATTGGATTAATTTAATTGACTGGTTAGATGGAGGCTATTTAATTGGCTCACAGCTCAAAAGTATAAAGGCCTTTTTTATATATGTGAATATCACACCATTACTGTACATTTGTTTTACTGTTGGCTAATGTCTAGCTTCTCTAGGGTCAAAATTCCTGTTGTGTGTATTTCTTTCACATGAAATTGCACCATCTTAATGCCATTTTATAATATGCAATGTTTAGTATAATAAGCATGGTCTTGTCATTGCACCCACATTTGTGAAAAGATTTTTTTTCACTTATCCCACATTCTACTATGCACCTGCATTTAAGGAGGATTTTGCCATGAGTTATCTCTGGTAGTGTTGTCAACTTGTGGAATAATGAAATCTAATATCTGGGCAGGTCCTTGTGGTGGGGATAGAGAGCGCAACTGTGTTTGGTGGGTCTGGTTTTGACACCTGGTGCAAAAGGTGTCAGTTAGGGTGTGAGCCTCTTTGGGACAGGCAAAGTCTGTAGTCAGGCAAAGGACAGGCAAAGTCAGGATGGTGTAGTGGTTTGGGAGTCGGACTTAGACTTGGAAGATCCAGGTTCAAATCCCCGCTCAGCCACGAAGCTTCCTGGGTGACCTTGGGCCAGTCACTATCTCTCAGCCCCACCTACCTCACAGGGTTGTTGTGAGGACAAAAAGGAGGGGAGGAAATATGCGCACCACTCTGAGCTCCTTGGAGGAAGGGCGGTATAAAAATGTGGAAAAAATAAAATAAAATCTTCCTTTTTTTGCTCTGTAAACTGAGAATTTATTTAGTTCGTAAATATTCTTATAATAATAGTAATTAACGACCTAAGGTTTAGGACTTTAAAAACACCTGGAGATAGAAAAAGGTGCTTTGGCCTTTGCCTCTCTGGTACTGGCCAGCAAAAAGACGCAAACAAGCAAACCCAAATGACCCAGGTCAGACTTTTCTGGTTAGTTGGCAGCCCTAAGCCCTTGGCAGGATGATACAGGTGACTAACAGTTGAACTAGATGTGACCTGTAACATGCCCCCCTTTTGTTAAATATGTATGTACAGTACCTGGCCCAGGGGGGGAAGAAGGAGGGGTCTGGAAGTCTGGGAAATCCTCTTCGTCTTCTGAGATTTCGGGCGTAGACCGATAAGCCGATGCGAGGCGGACGCCTGTCACCCTATGGCCCAGGGGCTTCTGACCAAGCGAGAGTGAGGGCCGAATGGCGGGCCTAACACGGGGTGCGGAGGCAGTGGCCTCTTCTTGCGGCGGGTCTATCTCCAGCGCGAGACCTACGGAGAGCCTGGAGGAGAGGTAGGTATTCTGGCTATGCCTCAGGAGAGAGCCAGGGTGGGGGTTGTATGCACCGAGTCCACCTCTGGCATGGCTTCACTGAGGCTGTTCTCACTGGCCTCCCACCGAGCGTGGCCAGCGTCTTGCCTCTCTGCCGTTCCGCCCTTCATCATCGGCAAGCTCGTCTTAAATACTCTTCTCTCTCCCAGGTGTGCCCGTCCTCGCCCTCAGCTGCGGGGTCGCTCCCTACCTCCCCGGCATGCTGGGGTCCTAGTGCCTCCCCTGTTCCCTTGCCCCGTGTGTCGTCCCCTGCTCCTTCGCTCGCGTCCCTGTCGTCGTTGCCCGGCCTCCATAACAACGTGGCGGCGCCAGGTCCGTGCTGTCGGACGGGCAGGCCCCCGATCGCAGCCCTAGAGCCTCGCTCGGGGGTCTGCCAGTCCGCCAGCCGCGTTCCCGGAGGGCTCCGCCGGGCTGGCCTTTGATGCCCCGCCTCCGTTGCCGCGCAGGGGGGCGGGCCTTCCTCCGCGCCCTCCCTGCCTTCCTCCTTGCTTGGGCCGGCGTTTTGCTGGTCCTGCCGCTCCGGTGGGCCTGCTGCCGGCCCGCTCGGTGCAGCTGGTCCGGGGCGAGCCGGTGGGGTTGCGGCTCGTCCTGCGGGCTGCTCTTCGTTGGATCCGCCTGCCGCTGCCGTCTGTCGCCGCCGCGGTCCGGGTGAGTGTCTGGGAGCACCCGGACAGACCCCCCCTCTTGGCCGCTGGTCCGTCCCAGGTGACTCCTCGTCGAGGTCCTGTTCTTCGAAACAACGAGAAAGATAATCAGCATTGTAATGTTTGCGCCCCTGGCGGTGTTCGATCGTGAACTGGAATGGCAGCAGCGCCAGGTACCACCGAAGAATCCTGTCATTCTGGTCCTTGAGTCTATGCATCCATTGTAACGGGGCATGATCGGTCACTAATCGAAAGGGGTTGTTTTCTAGGTAGTACTTACAAGTGGTGATGGCCCACTTAACGGCTAACGCCTCTTTCTCGATTGTCGCGTATCGCTTCTCCGCTGGTTGCAGCTTGCGACTCAAGAATAGGACGGGGTGTTCCCCGTCGGGGTACTGTTGTGCCAACACGGCGCCTAACCCGGAGTCAGACGCGTCGGTCTGCACTATAAACTGCCGGCTGAAGTCCGGGCTCCGGAGGACAGGTTCCTGGCACAGGGCCTCCTGAAGGTCCTCAAAGGCTTTTTGCGCTTCTTCTGTCCAGGGTATCGGCTTGCGCACTGGTCCCTTCAAGAGGTCCGTCAACGGACTGGCCCTGTCGGCGAAGCGAGGGATGAACCTACTGTAATATCCGGTCATGCCCAGGAACCGTCGGAGTTGGCGCCGGGTGTGAGGGACTGGGGCAGTCCTAATAGCTTCTATCTTGTCCGGTTGGGGACGGATGCACCCTCGGCCCACGATGTGCCCCAGATACCTGACGCTGGCGGCGCCCAGCAGGCTCTTGCGGGGGTTGGCCCTCAGGCCTGCGGAGTGCAGGGTTCTCAATACCATCCTTAGATGCCCCATATGTTCTTCCCATGACCGGCTGAAGATCAATATGTCGTCTAAGTAGGCGACGCAGAACTCTGAATACTCCCCCAGAAGTTGGTCGACGAGTCTCTGGAAAGTCGCCGCCGCGCCATGGAGTCCGAACGGCATGACTTTAAAATGGAACAGTCCTCTGGGGGCAGCGAAGGCTGTCTTTTCGCGGTCTGCCTGACGTAGTGGAATTTGCCAATACCCCTTTGTGAGGTCAAGTGAACTTAGGTATGTCGCGTTCCCTACCTGTCCCAATAAGATATCCGAGCGGGGCATGGGGTAGGCGTCAAACGTTGCCACCTTATTTACCTCCCGGAAATCTATACAGAAGCGGAGAGAACCGTCCCTTTTTGTGACGAGCACTACCGGACTCCGCCAGGCGCTCCGTGAGGGTTCGATGACGCCTAGTCGTAGCATCTCTTCTATTTCGTGGTTCACCTCCTCCCACCTCTTGCGGGGTATGGGACGGAGGGCCGTACGTACCACCACCCCCGGAGGCGTAGGGATCTCATGGGTTATGGCTTCTGTCCGTCCCGGCACGGAGGAGAACACTTGCGGTTCCTCGGCCAACAAGACTGATAGTTGTGCCTTTTGTTCTGGGTGAAGGTCGTCGGCCATTTGCGGTTCCTCCGGTCGGAGCTGGGTTACCGTGACCCAGTCATCTCTTTTGTCCTCGGGGTCCACCAGCAAGAGACCCTGGTCTGTGACGGCCTCCCCTTCCTGCCACTCTTTAAGGTTGTTAACGTGTATGAGCTTCTTCTGCTGCCGCCGTGGACCGCACGACACTTCATATGTACAAGGACCCAGGGCCCTCGTGACGGGGAAGGGTCCTACCCAGGGCTGGCCGGTCGCGCTGGGGAAGAGCGTGCCCCGCACCAACACCTTGGCCCCGGGACTGATCGTCCGGGCCCTAGCCGTCCTGTCATAATATTGCTTTTGTTGAGCCTGCGCTCGGGATAGATTCTGTTCAGCCAGTGCGCGGGCAACCTCCATTGTTTCCCTGAGTCGTGCCACGTAGTCCGGCACCGGTTGGGGTACCGGGGTCTCCCGGGAGGCCCACCCCTCTTTCAGCACGGCCATCAAGCCTCGCGGCCTCCGGCCGTATAGTAGCTCGAACGGGGCCAGCCCTGTGGAATCCTGGGGGGTCTCCCGAACTGCAAATAATAGGGCATCCAGGAACAGGTCCCACTGGGCGGGATGGCCCTGGACCACCTTCCTTAACATCGCCTTCAGGGTTTGGTTAAATCTTTCCACCAATCCATCAGTCTGCGGATGGTAGATTGAGGTAAATCGCTGCCTGACCCCCAACGAGCGGCACAGGCCTCTGGTGATAGCTGACGTGAAGGGCTTCCCCTGGTCCGTAAGGATCTCTGAAGGTATCCCTACCTGTGAAAAGAGCCTGAGCAGGGCCCTGACCACCCCAGTGGCGTGCATCCCCCTCAATGGTACCACCTCGGGGTACCTTGTGGCATAATCTACCATGACCAGCGCAAACCGATGGCCTCGCGCGGTACGGGGTAGTGGTCCGATAAAGTCCATGGCCATTCGTTCAAATGGTTGACCCACCACTGGCAACGGGCAGAGGGGTACCCTTGGGGGTGCCCGATTGTTCCCCTTCTGACAGATCTCGCATTGTTGGCAGTACTTCTTGGTATCCCGCACTAAAGAGGGCCAGAAAAAGTACTGCAGGACCCTCTTTATCGTCTTGCGGTAGCCCTGGTGGCCCGCCCAGCTGCTATCGTGGGCCACCTTCAATACTTCCTTCCGGAAACGGGCGGGGATGACTAACTGTTTTCGGAGCGTGTCCTCCCATGAGGCCTGCTGTACCCTCCACCATATCCCTTTTTCTACTTCTATCCGGGGTACCCGTTCGGCCCTGCGGGCGTCCACTACGCGCCCCTCACTCACCGCCAGCGTGGTCCTCAAGTGCTCCAGCGTTGGGTCTTCATTCTGTTCCCGCCGGAAGGCCGGATCCTGCCGCCAGCTTTGAGTGACCTGCGGTGGCGTAACGTCCTCCCCTCTAGGTGCGGGGCCCTCCTCCGGGTCTTCCTCCTCTTCTGTGGTTGCGAGCAGCACTCCTGTCTTTTCGTTGGCCTGCAAGGCTTCTCTCATTAACTCGTCGAAGGCCGGCAAATCTCGTCCAGCGAGCACCGGGTAGGGCAACTCCTCCACCCGTACCAACTCTACGACCCTCTTTGCGTTGGCATACTGCAATACCACGCGGACTACAGGTAATCTTTCCACGTGCCGGTGCAGGCAGGCGACCGAGTCCCATCTAACCACTGGTAGGCCTGCGGGCAATAGTCGGGA
This sequence comes from Plestiodon gilberti rubricaudatus, assembly GCA_026170595.1. NCBI lineage: Eukaryota > Metazoa > Chordata > Lepidosauria > Squamata > Scincidae > Plestiodon > Plestiodon gilberti. The sequence goes on along the minus strand of JANXHW010000002.1, from coordinate 14,722,302 downwards.
CCGGATCATTGATACCGAGCTGCCCGAGTCTAGTAGGGCTGTGAGGCTCCGGTGTCCCAGTGAGACCGTTGCGAGTAGGAACGGGGGCTTAATGCGGCTCGGCCCTCGGGTACGGGTGCCTACCCACACCACGTCGCATTCCATATAGGGGCACTCCCTTTGGAAATGCCCCATCTGGCCACAGGTAAAACAGGGTCCTCTTTTTCCCCCATCTTTCACTTCCCCGCTGCCTGGCCGGGCTCCTGCCTTCCCGGGGACCTGCTGCTCCGCGGACACCACTGGGGCGCGACTGGGCTCTTCTTGACCGGTCCGCTGCCAATCTTTCCCCGACCATGGAAGGCGTGGCCAAGCTCGCCCCCGTTGCCCCGGCCGGGCACGTCCTGCCCGGGGTTCAGTTGCCTTAGGGCTGGTCGGTCCCCGAGATCCGGTGGGGTTTGTGGTTGCCCCCGATGGCCGTTCCCTAGCCCCCTCCGCCGAATCCCCATCTAGATAATTCTCGAAGAGCACGATGGCTGCTTCCAGGGAGGTTGGTTTACTACGGGCTACCCAAATGCGGGCCTCTTGGGGCATAACCCGATATGCCTGGTCTAAGACCACCTGTTCCACGATCCTCTTCCCTTCCTCTGTTGTGGGCTTCAACCACCGCAGCGCTGCCTCCTGCATGGCGGCTATCGTTGGCCGGGGACGGTCGCCGCGGCGATAACGTATGTTGCGGAACTGAGTTCTAAAGTAATCGTCTGAGATCCCATATCTGGACAGCACCGCTTCCCTCAGTTTGTCGTAGCTGGCTATGTCTCCCGCTGGCATTGTCCGCCATACGGCCTGGGCGGGCCCTGTCAAGTAGGGCCCTAGGATGTAGGTCCATTGGGCCTTGGGCCACCGGGCCATCTCAGCGGTGCGCTCAAAAGTCACCAAAAAGGCCTCTATGTCGTCTTCTGGCGCCAGCTTAGTGAGCCGGAACTGGGGTGCCAGATTGGGGGAGGCAGCTGCTGTCCCGTCGCCACGAGGCAGAGGGGCCAGGCCTTCCAGGATGCCGCGCACCAGGGCAGCCTGGTCCTCTCTGGACTTCTGGACCATCTCTTGGATCAAACGTGCCTGGTGATCCGCCATCCACTGCCCAAACTGACTGAGGTCCATTGGGGTTGTCATGGTCCTAGCCTTACTCTTGACCCCGGGATCCTGTACGTGCCCGCATTCTCCACCAGTTTGTACAGTACCTGGCCCAGGGGGGGAAGAAGGAGGGGTCTGGAAATCTGGGAAATCCTCTTCGTCTTCTGAGATTTCGGGCGTAGACCGATAAGCCGATGCGAGGCGGACGCCTGTCACCCTATGGCCCAGGGGCTTCTGACCAAGCGAGAGTGAGGGCCGAATGGCGGGCCTAACACGGGGTGCGGAGGCAGTGGCCTCTTCTTGCGGCGGGTCTATCTCCAGCGCGAGACCTACGGAGAGCCTGGAGGAGAGGTAGGTATTCTGGCTATGCCTCAGGAGAGAGCCAGGGTGGGGGTTGTATGCACCGAGTCCACCTCTGGCATGGCTTCACTGAGGCTGTTCTCACTGGCCTCCCACCGAGCGTGGCCAGCGTCTTGCCTCTCTGCCGTTCCGCCCTTCATCATCGGCAAGCTCGTCTTAAATACTCTTCTCTCTCCCAGGTGTGCCCGTCCTCGCCCTCAGCTGCGGGGTCGCTCCCTACCTCCCCGGCATGCTGGGGTCCTAGTGCCTCCCCTGTTCCCTTGCCCCGTGTGTCGTCCCCTGCTCCTTCGCTCGCGTCCCTGTCGTCGTTGCCCGGCCTCCATAACAACGTGGCGGCGCCAGGTCCGTGCTGTCGGACGGGCAGGCCCCCGATCGCAGCCCTAGAGCCTCGCTCGGGGGTCTGCCAGTCCGCCAGCCGCGTTCCCGGAGGGCTCCGCCGGGCTGGCCTTTGATGCCCCGCCTCCGTTGCCGCGCAGGGGGGCGGGCCTTCCTCCGCGCCCTCCCTGCCTTCCTCCTTGCTTGGGCCGGCGTTTTGCTGGTCCTGCCGCTCCGGTGGGCCTGCTGCCGGCCCGCTCGGTGCAGCTGGTCCGGGGCGAGCCGGTGGGGTTGCGGCTCGTCCTGCGGGCTGCTCTTCGTTGGATCCGCCTGCCGCTGCCGTCTGTCGCCGCTGCGGTCCGGGTGAGTGTCTGGGAGCACCCGGACAATGTATTTATTTTTTAAAAATTATACCCCACCTTATCCAATGCCATAGCAAATGCCCAAGGCGGCTTACAACAATCAAAGATAAAAAGTACACATAATATAAAACAATACATAAAATAAATTAAAAACAATAAAATCCTCTGGTGGGGGGGACAATATAGAGCAGAGAAGCAGTGGAGCAAAACATAGTAAGAGAGACTCAGAAGTCAGACATCGACCCATCACCCAAATGCTAGACGAAACGAAACAGAAACGTTTTGAGCCCTCGCCAAAAAGTCATGAGGGAGGGGGTAATTCTCAATTCCCCTTGCAAAGAATTCCACAGTTGTGGCGCCACAGCAGAGAAGACTCGCCCACGTGCTGCCATTTCCCTAACTTGAGATAGAGGTGGCTCTCGCAGGAGAGCCCCCTTCAGATGACCTAAGAAGAGGGCGGGCCAGAATGTATGGGAGAAGGCGGTCCCTCAGATATCCTAGACCCAAACCGTGAAGGGCTTTAAAGGTCATTACCAGCAGCTTGAATTGGGTCTGGAAATGAATGGGCAGCCAGTGTAGCCACTGAAGCAGCGGTTCAACAGAGTCTAATCGCCTAGCTCCAGTGACCACCCGGGCTGCCACATTCTGCATTAATTGCAGTTTCTGAACCATCTTCAAGGGCAGCCCCATGTAGAATGTGTTACAGTAATCCAGTCTTGAAGTCACTAAGGCATGGACCACCGTGGTCAGGTCCGATCTACTCAAGTACGGCCGCAGCTGGTGCACCAGCCGAAGCTGGGCAAACGCACCCCTGGCCACAGCCGCCACCTGGCTTTCCAAGGAATCCAGAAAGTACTGTATGAATCCAGAAAATACTGTACTCCCAAACTGCGCACCCGTTCCTGCAGGGGGAGTGCAACTCCATTCAGAGTGGGCAGATGATTCAGTACTTGCATCAAAGCTTTCCTGACCAGTAGGACCTCTGTCTTTTCTGGATTCAATCTCAGCCTGTTGGCCCTCACCCAGACCGCAACCGCCTCCAAATAGCGCGCTAGTAGCACATAGCATTATCACTAGTACCATTGATAGGCCTGTACTTTCAGTACAGCTATCTTATGTGCAGTCATTGTTCAGTTGCCTAAGATAGACTATAGTTGCACACTCCAGTACAGCATTTTCTGTTCTAATAGGCTTTGTTTACACGGGAGAAAGGTGGCCTACAACGCATGCTTTCCATTCTGTGTGGTGTTCGGTTCCGTTGGGAAAGTGTCTCTTGGTCATCTCAGAATACTTTCATCTCCCCTCCCCTGTTATTCACTTTTGCCCACATAGATCGTTTTCAGCCAAAAGAGATTTTATTCAGTAATTTGCTCTAAGCGCTGTCCACCCCTATGCTTCTCAGTTGCTGCACACAACCCTAACTGCAGGCCATAGCTGAACCACCTGAAGAGTTTGTTGAAGACTGACCACAGACCATTTCTGATTTGCTAAACAGAGCACTGGCAATAAGCCTAGGGTCAGTTGGTGCAAGAGCTATATGTCAAATTGTATGCACATGTGGCGAAACGCAGCATATGTCTGATCGTCTGTATGAGGTCACCACTAACGACTGTTGGGTCACATAACATAAATTGACAGCCTGATCCTGCCTAAGATGTGGCGGCCGGCCTAAAGGGTTGGCTGCTGTATGCTAGTTAGGATGCAGCCTGCGCCAGCACAGCCGGGCTTACCTCGGTGAAAGGGGACATTGTCCCCTTCCCCCGGTGTAAGCCCCGGAGGATGCAATGGGCCTCCTTGGATGCGCGCCAGCTCTGGAGTTGGCGCACCTCCAGGGAGGCTGTGTAAGGCTGAGTCAGCCTGGGAAGAGGACAGGGATATGGTGGAGTGCACCACTAATATCTCCGCCTCCCTCCTGGACCCAGATGACCAATGACCCCCTCCTCTGCCACACTGGCCCGCCCTCCCACTGCCCAGCGCAGACCTTACCTGCGTTGGCTGGCGTGGGAACTGGAGCCCGTCAGAGTGAGCGGTGCTGGCCCTTGCACTTCCTTGCACTTGCAGGAAACAAATTCTGCTTTTTTCTATCATGCTAGAAGCAGTGGTTCTCAAACTGTTTAGCACCAGGACCCACTTTTTGAAATGACACTCTATCGGGACCTACCTAGCTTTACGAGATGCTCAAACATTTATCTCCGTATATTTACACAAGCTTGCAAACTGCAGGAGCTCAGCTCATTGTTCAGCTGTTTGCAGGGTCATTAGCAGCTATCTGGTTTTTGAATAGCCTCAGGGCTTGTGGCAATTACATTTGCAGGGTAATTAGTAGCTATCTTGCAAACTGCAGAAGCTCAGCTCTTTGAAGGGCAATTAGCAGCTATCTGGTTTTTGAATAGCCTCAGGGCTTGTGGCAATTACATATCTGATCCCATCACCTGGGACCTACCAGAAACCAGGTCACGACCCATCGACCCACAGTTTGAGAAACACTGTGCTAGACCAAACCTGAGTTACTTTCATTTCTGTGTTCAGGAACTGCTGTCAGAATGAATTCAGAAAGAGATTCAGAAACCACCTTTGATGAGGACACCCAGCCCAACGATGAGGAGGTGCCCTATAGTGACGATGAGACAGAGGATGAATTGGATATTCAGCCTGCTGTCGAACCAGAACAAAATCGTGTCAACAGAGAGGTGGAGGCAACCCGAGAAACACTTAGAAGAGGTGAGAAGGAAGGAAATTGATCGGTTTCCACCTAATCAGGTCTTACGGAAGGAAAGTGATTATTACTGTGTTCACTCTTACTACAGTGTTTTCAACTGTATTGTCCCAACAGAGGGACTACCAAGACTTCTCTATGCTGTAACTGTTAGCTTAAAAAAATTACTAGATTTAAAGTCTAGCCATCAGGTGTAGGTGGGATAGAACAGCTTCTTCTAATTCATGCACTTGAGTGTCCTGTTCTTTATATTTCTGGGTTTTGTCTTTTGCTTTCCAGATTGCAGTTGGCAAGTTAAAGCAAATGATCGAGCCTTCTATGAACAGCCCCACTTCCAGCAAACAACATTTCTGTGCCTTAAGAAAAGTAAATATGCAGTAAGTGGACTTCTTTATACAGACAGGATAATAAAATCGGGTAATGTATTAGATTGTTACCCAATTAAGAAAGCTTAGTTGATTAAGAAAGCTTAGTTGATTAGTTTATCAAATCACACAGTGCAATCCTATCCAACTTACACCACCAGTGTAACCAGTGGGGGAGGGCAGGGCGGGAAACATTGGAGGGGAGGAGAGATTTAAATCCCCTTTGAATCCCCCTTTGGAGGGGATTTGAATCCCCTTTCCTTTTGGGGCCTCCCGTTCTCGCTGCACCACTGGTTACACCGGTGGTGTAAGTTGGATAGGATTGCACTGTTAGTCAGTTAATCAATAGCATTTATTTATTTAAAATATTTATATCCCACTCTCCTCAGCAAGGATTTAAGGAGACTTACAAAAAATTAAAACCAGATTAACAATCAAAAATAACAAAAGAGCAGCAATACGAAACATTACAACCCAGAGATAATTTTTTAAGGGGACAAAATTAAGTGAGGGGGAAAAACTGAGAGAGGGGACTGCTCACACCTCTACAGTGCAGAGGCCCCCAGTGAGACCATCTTGTGAGTTGATGCTTGCCCAACCTCTGATGGTGTCGGAACCTGCAAGGGTAGCCTCCCTGAAAGGTCTTACTGGATGAGTAGATTCATGTGGGAGAATGCGGTCTGTGAAGGGGCGGGATTAGTGGCACTGGCGTGTGCCGTATCTTATCCCCATTTCCCAGACCGATTCCCACGGCGTGGGTCCATGCAGATCTGCACCAGCTATTTAGCTAGCATAGGTCCAAGTAGACTCCCCTGCTGCAGAGGCTTAACCCTGGTTAAGGGAACTATATTTCTCTTACTTGGAGGAGTCCTCTACAACTGCCCAACTGTGTGCTCCCTGAGGCATCTGGTGGGGCCACTGTGAGATACAGGAAGCTGGACTAGATGGGCCTTTGGCCTGATCCAGCAGGGCTCTTCTTATGTTCTTATGCCCCCCACCATAGGATGCAGCGCTGCCATTTTGGCGCCGCTGCGTTGGCGGAGGGGCGAAGGATAAGATAGGATTGGGCTGAAGACGTGTTCATGACAGCAACCCTGGAAAACGGGTTTGCATCATGCCCTTGCCTAACCCAAAGCAGTTTGTAGGGTGATTTTAACTAAATGCAACGTTTTACATGAAATGCAAATTGAATTCGTATGTTAATGCTTTGTCTGGAATGACTTCTTTCTTTTTGCCTTCATCAGGGGAATGCAATTAAAACCTACAAGTATAATCCAATCACCTTCTTGCCACTGAATTTATTTGAACAGTTTAAAAGGGCAGCCAACTTTTATTTCCTGGTTCTACTCATTTTACAGGTAAAATGCAACTGGAGAGTTCATTATGGCGATTCTGTTTCTTTTGTGCCCAATTTAATAGTTAACAGACTCTAAGGGTGGGAGTAAAAAGAGCTGTGACTCAGACAAATACTTGCACTGATGTGGGTTAAAAAATCTGAATCCATTGCTTGCTTGCTTCCCGAGGTTTTGATTGGGTTGTTGGCCTTGCACCTTGTGACGCGGGCTTCGTGATTGCAATCTTGTACTGGTGCGAGGAGAGGTCTTGTTCTGTTATGGGTAGAATTCCCCGCAGTGTTGCCAGTGTCCCAGTGTCCTACTTTAAACCATGGGTAATGTCAGAGGTTGGCAAGGTTGGGCACTGGTTGAAGAATCGCCTGCCCCCCTGGCTGAGGGCCCAGCCAGCCAGCCAGCCCTTTGACAGCAAGCAGCTGTGGAAAGATGCGCTCAGTGGAGTGTGTTGTTGCCAAGTGTGATTGACCTGAGGATGCAAGAAAAGGTAGAAGAGCTTGTGTGGTCTGTGGGCACATGAGGCGCAAATGTGATTGGCTAGGGGAGGATGGGGAAAGTAAAAAAAAAAAGCTCTGAGCCAATCATGTTTGCTCCCAGGGACTGTTTGGATGCACAGAATCCTCGGAAACAACCCCCCACCCTCTTGCTTGATAGCTAGCTTGCCCCACTGGCGGAGAGCTCGGCAGTTAAACTGGGGACCATGTGCATAGCAGAGAATGTTGCCAGCATGTTGCCTGTTAATAATAATAATAATATGTTCCAAACATACTTGCTTGTTGCTGGCTTTATTATCCTTCAGGTTTCAGGTGAAAGAAGTGCTGTTTATTTGGCAGACTTTAGTGAGTTGACAACGGCTTCAGGATCTTGTTGTAGTGCTGTAGCATTTTTGAATAATACTGTAATTATTGTAATTACAATGTATTGTAAAAACAATGTATGTAATTGTTTTTCATTGTATAGAGTGGCTTTTCTTTCATTTTTAAAAAGAGATGTCACTGTGATAGAAAGGCAGGATACGCATTTCTGAAGTACATGGCTTTGTTTTTCAGGCAATTCCTCAAATAACTACGCTCTCATGGTATACAACCCTGATTCCATTACTCGTGGTTCTGGGCATCACTGCAATCAAAGACCTCGTGGACGATATGGTAAGAACCTTTTATTTTTGAATTCTTCTTTGCCTCACCGTTTAAATTTGATCCTACTTTTATCTGATATTTTATAAGGGGTTGTTGAAAGCTTTCCACAGCAAACTTTCTCAGAAACTGAAGAAGAAAATGATTTCCTTTTCTATTCTAATTGTATTTTGACAAAACACCTTCTGTGACTGGCCAAGCAATGCAGAGAGTTGGTTGGGGAAGTGCACAGAGATTGTGGCACAATGGATTTATAGGGCACAGACCTGTGGATTTCTCTAATAATAATAATAATAATTAAATTAAATTAAATTAAATTAGGTCCCTTTAAACTCTCGCCTCCCTCCCCCCTTTTTCAGGCTCGACATCGAATGGACAATGAAATTAACAACCGCACCTGTGATGTAATCAAGGAGGGCAGGTATGAAAGAACTCAGGTTGCAGAGTCTCTGCATAGGGATGGGTGGTCAACTTCTGTATTCTGGAGAACTCTCCAGACAGGGACAGGGGCGGGGAGAAGTTCAGAATTTGGTGGTTTTTGCCTTATGCACTGACTCTAGAACCTAACCCCCACGTAAGATGCAATTCCGCTGTACTACCGAGTTCAATTTTGTTTAAAAAAAAATTAAAATATCTTGCTACTTCTACTTCAGGTTCAAAGAAACAAAATGGAAAGACATTAAAGTTGGTGATGTCATTCGTCTGAAGAAGAATGCCTTTGTTCCTGTAAGTGAAATGCTTTTGTGTGTCTGTGTGTACAAATTTAATTAGGAACACTGATATAATGTCTGTGTGCATTTAACACGCTTTATTCTTTATTCAACCAGGCTGATATTCTGCTGCTGTCCAGTTCAGAACCTAATAGCCTTTGTTATGTAGAGACAGCTGAACTAGATGGGTAAGGCTCCTCTTATCAGTTTCATCTCCCTAATATGCCAAAACACATTTTTTGCAGTATCATTCTTGAATAACTATCCTGGTTTGTTGTCCTAATATGGCCAAGTGCCTTGTTGTGCCATATTGTTTAATTTGCATTGTCAATTTTTAAGTTGTATGAAATCAGGAGATAACATTTTGAGCCCAGTAGTTCTACCTGCTTGCCATAGGATAATGACAATGCTGAAACACTGTTCTTTAAAATAGTAGCGGCTCCTGTTTATGATGGATTTCTCCTTAATGTAATAAATAGTGCTTGGGTCATTCATTTTAAGGCTGTACAACACCATCAATGTTGCTCTTAACTGCAACCGGACCGTTTCATGGTTTACCCCACGATCAGGTCAAACTGCTAGAGTTGTCTTGACCAAACAGCTTTTGGCGATGGAGCGCTTGCTCCATCGCTGGATATGTCTGGTGGATTGCGCCCTACATGGAGGAACATTAGTGTGAACAGGGAAGCAAGCACAGAGACAGCAGCAACCATTTCCATGATGGCAGCTGCATATTTTCCTCCCGTTGTGATCAAAGAAGTGGCTGCAGCCATCTCCCTGGACTCCTCCCAGGCTTACACTAATGCTCTTCCAGCTGCCTGTGGAGCTGCATACATGCTTGGGTAGTGGAAAATGGCAGCTTCCATGTGTGAGCAAGTTATAGGTAGCTTTCTTGAAGCCCCATTTAGTGGAATACCGGTATATAAGCAGCAAAGTTTGTTAGGAAAGCCTGCCATATTATGACTAATTTTTTCTCTGACTGCATGTAATTGACTCGGTGGACACACATGCTGTGTCTTGCTTTATTTTTCCTCACACTTCAACCCCTGCAGCAAGTAAAGAAAATGTGTCCTGCTATTCCTATGTAGTTGATAAAAATAAACGTTTTGCATTTTAAATCTGCTTGGCACCAGAGATATATTTTCTCATTGCCGTTGCTTCTGTTTGCTTTTTGTGTGTGTTCTGTGGCTGTTCTGTTGGGAAATCGTAGAACTCATTGGGAATAACCCAACAAAAGCCCAAATAAACATTCACAGAGGTTTATTTTAAACAAACAAGCTCTCCTCTTTAGAAATAGAAGCAACTGAAATATTGCATTGTTTCCACTGAACTTTACTATATTAGAATCTATGATTTTTTTTTCTTCTTTTAGTGAAACCAACTTAAAGTTCAAAATGTCCCTGGAGGTAACAGACAAACAACTTCAAGAAGAAAGTGCACTCGCAACATTTGATGGTTTGTACAAACATTTCATTTTCCATTGCAGGTACTAGCAGGGTTTAAGATACCACAAAGGCCAATGCCAATTCCCCCTCCCCCACACACACACACACACCAGACCTGTCCCATCTTTCATGTTTACTGGATGCCCAGATGCTGGCACAACATTTTAATTGAGTATTCATGCAAATCCCAACATGTGTAGGCTTGAACAGTACAACCAATATCTCTGATTTTAAAAATCCAGGAATTGACCACATGTAGATGTTTTGGTGGACTAATGTTTGATGTTAGGTAGGTCACGCACATTGGGTGGGCACTCAGGGAAGTACCGTATTTTTCGCTCCATAGGACGCATTGGACCATAGGACGCATGCATCCTATGGAGCAAAAAATAGGGAAAAAAAGGTTTTTTTAAATAAAAATAAAAATAATAAAAAGTAAAGAAAAAATACTTACCGGGGCTTCGGGGAGGCCTGCAGAGGCTCGCGCAGGCCTCCCCGATCTTCATTTTGTCAAAAAAACGGCCATTTTCGGCCACTTCCGGTTTTCACGAAAACCGGAAATGGCTGAAAATGGCAGGGTTTTTTTTTGCTGAAATGAAGATTGGGGAGGCCTCTGCAAGCCTCCCCGATCTTCATTTCGTCAAAAAACGGCCATTTTTTGACGAAAACCGGAAATGGCCGGTTTTTGACGAAATGAAGATCGGGGAGGCCTGCGCGGGCCTCTGCAGGCCTCCCCGAAGCCCCGGTAAGTATTTTTTTCTTTACTTTTTTTATTATTCGCTCCATAAGACGCAGGCTTTCCCCCCCTACTTTTCCCCCCTACTTCCCCCCTACTTTTTTGGGTGGGGGAAGTGCTTCTTTTGGAGCGAAAAATACGGTAATCTTCCTGCTCCCCTGCTGGATGTAAGAACAGTTGAGTCTGATTATTGTCCGAACCTGGTCTTTGCCCAAGCCTGGCATCAGTAATGAGACTATTTGAAGGAGGGGCTCCAGGAAGACTAACTCCATTGTTCCTTATTGCCATGAAAAGACTGTGTCATTTGATAAATGCCATCATGAAATTATGAGGTGATTGAGAATTGGCTACTTAGACTTTCATGGCCAGCATGTCTTTGCACAAAGTCTTTCAGGTATTGAGGCCATCTTAAAATAAACTTGTGAGAATGTTTATTTTAGATTTTGTACTCTGGTTCGATCGAAAGGTCAGCAGTTCAAATCCGCGATGGGGTGAGCTCTCGTTGCTTGGCCAGCTCCTGCCAACCTAGCAGTTCCAAAGCATGTTAATGCGAGTAGATAAATAGGTACCGCTTGCGGGAAGGTAAACAGCGCTCCGTGTTCCAGCCACATGCTACGTGCTGCGGCAAGGAGAGTCATGCCGGCCACATGACCACGGAGGCGTCTTCGGACAATGCTGGCTCTTCGGCTTTGAAATGGAGATGAGCACCACACCCTAGAGTCGGACACGACTGGACTTAATTGTCAGGGGTCACCTTTACCTTTACTATGCATCCTTGAGTGAAAAATAAAATAAGCTCTGTCTTACCAAGTGTTGGAGGGCATGGGTGGGCTAGAACTAGGCCTGTGTCTCCTTAAACTCAGAAATGGCAGCTGAGGAAAGATTGGTTCAACCTCAGGCGATTCATGCTGCAAGGAGCAGCACCATGCCATTCAGGAGGCTCTTGGATCAAATCCTGGCAGACCATGACGACTGTGGTGTGGGGTGTTTCAGGATGAAATTTACTCTCCATAACAGTTGCATTGATTTATTTTACACTGTCTTCAGGTTTAAGTTTGACTTTTCAATGGGTGGGACATATAGCTTAGTGACAGAGAATTGTCCTCAGGTGCTGCCTCTTGGCATCTCTAGTTAAAAGGATCTTGGGTAGCAGGGCTGGGAAAAGGCGGCACTGGGCTAGGTGGACCAATGTTCTGACCTAGTATAAGGCTACAGTCCTATATGCAGTTACCTAGAAGTATGTCCCTTTGAGTTCAGTGCTACTTACTTCTGAGTAGATATGCATTGGATTGGGCTGCAAGACAGCTTCATATCTTCACTGGGAACCTACTTTTGATTCTCATTTAAAGAAATAAATGAACATGTTCGCGCATACATGGTCTTTTTATTATGGGATTTGTATCAGAGTACAGAATGAGGGTACATTCTTCACATTCATAATTTCAAGATGTCTGTGTATGGAGAAAAAGGAAGTGAGAGTCTGTCCTGAAGGAAGCAGTCCTAAAGCATTGCAAAAGCATTTCTGCCACACGGAGCAATTCTACACATGGCAGTACATCATTTTAAAGAGACTAAAATAGCCATGCTTTTCTGCCACGATTCTCACAGTGGAAAGTTTGAAATGTCCTATTGGTTTGGACTTTTAAATATTGTGCTTCCTTGAAATTTCCCTAAATAGAATGTATTAAAATATTTTCATGACCAACCAGTTTTGTGATCTAGTGCCTCTGGTTCCCTCTTTTCTCAAACATCCTTTTAGGCTTAGTAGAATGTGAAGAACCCAACAATCGTCTAGATAAGTTCACAGGAACCTTGACTTGGAGAGGAAGGAGTTATGGACTGGATGCTGACAAAATCTTGTTACGTGGCTGTAAAATCCGGAACACTGATGTTAGTCATGGACTTGTCATATTTGCAGGTACCTCTCTATGGAGAAAGTTGCTACCTGTTTAAATAGAAAGGGCTTCATTTTTAAAGTTCACATGGGGATAGCATTTCCATTAAATTAAATGAATGAGAAATAACCAAATGCACCAACATACAGTAGTTGAAAGAAATATTCAGGTTCATAGGTTTCCTCAGTCTTGAAGAAAGCACAGTTGCATTTAAAATGTAAATAATTGTTTAAAATTCAATGATATTGACATTGCAAATTTTAACATGATTTTAGGAGCAGACACCAAAATAATGAAAAATAGTGGGAAAACACGGTTTAAAAGGACTAAAATTGACTCCCTTATGAATTATATGGTTTATACGGTAAGAAGTTTCTGTTTACTTTTTCATGTTTATTGTCTGCAGAAGATGTACCTCGTTACTGTTTGCTAGAATTCCCTTTTTGGAAGATTAAATATTTATTATGCACAATGAAGCCGAACAGAGGGCTTAGTTATGCATATCCTGCCATACACGTGACCGTTTTTTCATGCTCATTTCCTTACTGAAGTCAGTGGAGGTTTGCATGGGCTACCATCTTTGGGGAAGGTTTTTTGAGAGAGAGATGTGGAGAGATGCCAAGGCTATAAATGATATGTGCATGTTGGGGGAGCATCATGCACATAACTAGGACTTAACTTTCTTGCTTCCCTGTATACCACTGACAAAGAGGCAAGTCACTACTTTAACTGGGCAGTAGCTTGTCTCTTTTGCAGTGGGAAATTCTGCAGGGGAAAAAAGAAGGCCTGGGAAAACAACAAAGGACCTTCCTGCTGATGGGAAGGCAATGAAGAATAGCTATCCTGCCTCTTCTTTTTGGATTTTGATCAAGAGAGGAGTACTTGCTCACAGATGCGCTTTCAAGAAGTCAAAATGTGCATGTATTGGTATATGTGTCCAGGGCAACTTTCTCAAGAGGCTTGAAAGAGAATGCTTCAGCTGTTGAATGTGTTGGTTTTTTGAGGGTTTCTTAAATTTGTCAAAATAGGTTAGGCATCATTTATTGTATGGATAATTTGTATATATTTTGTATGAATGAATTGGTAGATGCATATTATGCTGCACTAGTGGATGGACATATTTGTACTGTACATGTAAGTTTGCCATCTTTGTCATCCTATGCTTTCTTTAAAGAAGTGTAGCATTATAAAACATGCAGTTAAATTTTGTGTTTTAAACTAGAATATGTTTGGTCATATGACAAACAATAATGTGCTGGTGTGGGAAATTAATTACATTTGTGTCCAGCAACTGCAAAGGACTTGCCGGCGGGGGGGGGGAGGCACCTGGCACACCCTGGCAGCAAAAGGCAGTCAAGCCACCAGCCAATGGAACAGAGGGTCCTGCCCGGCAAGACCAAAGGCGAAGAGATGCAGTCCGGCAAGGACTTGACCAGGCAACCTCCTCGTCGGGCCTGACCCTGGGGGCAGGGCTGAGATCACAGGTCCAGGCCAGGGTGCAGCGTCTTTGGTCAATGGCATTGCGGGCCGAGACGACACCCAAGGCTGTGGCTGCCTCCTGCAGGAGGGCTTTTTTTTTTTAAGGCGTAAGAGAGCCAGAAGCGGGCAGAAGCAGGGGAGGAGGGATAGGAAGGGGTGGGGTGGAGAAGGACAGCAAAAAGCTTAAAGCTTCCATCAAGCCAGTGATGAGGGAGGATGGACGGAGGGTCGGGAGTCTCCCTGACCTTCGACTGAGGTAGGGACCCCCCGACTCCCGAGGAAGGTTGTCCAGAGAGGTGGTGGAGGAGGAGGGGTGCCGTAACTCCCTTCCCGCCCTTGGCGGCTCTGAGATCGATGCCAGGCTAGCCGGCTCCTCCACCCTAGGGCTCTCCTCATGACCGCCCTTCGCCACCCCAAGAGGAGGAGCTGGCAATTTGTATCTCTTGTGTGTTGGACTAAAAGCTGTGTTTGACATAATCTTTCTGAATTCACATCATTGGTGAGGGGGTGGAAAGTGCAAAAATATATTTATCAGAATATAGTTTGCTCTGTGAACAAGCAGGATTTGTGTTGCCATTTTACAGCTCTGGCTGGCTGCTTAGGGCAGTGTTCTTGAAGTTATTTTGCTCCAGGAGCCAATAGTTCCTATATCACTTAAAGAGAAAAATATCAGTAGAATGATTATTTAAAATTATTCATAATACAGCAAGTCCTCACCCAATGTTGTAGATAGGTTCCTGGAAATTGCGACGTTAAGTGAAACAACGTATAATGAACCAATTTTCACTCGCGGTCTCAATGACACTCCGGGAGGGCTCTGGCGGGCTTGCTGTGTGCTGTAAAAGTGCTTCTGGGTTGTGTGGGACCACGACCCAGTTCGTTAGCTTTGTTCTCACCTCAGAATGCCTTGCAGAAGCTACCTGCAAAGCATTCTGGGGTGCGAATTGGACCAGGAAGTGGGTCATGAGCCCAGCGCAACCCGGAAGCAGCTGCAGCCACAGAGGACAACGTTAAAACGAAACAACAGATAGCGAAACAATAGTAAGTGAGGACTTGCTGTAGTTAGAATCTAAGATTGGGGAATAAAAGATGACAAATTTTGGCTGTTCCCTTCTGAACAAAAGTTGGCTTTGTTCTGTTTCAGATCTTTGTTTTACTCATCTTGGTGTCTGCTGGCCTGGCTATTGGACACACTTACTGGGAGCAGCAGATTGGCAATTCTTCTTGGTACCTCTATGATGGAAAGGATTATACCTCTTCTTATCGTGGCTTTCTCAACTTTTGGGGCTACATCATTGTCCTTAACACTATGGTTCCCATTTCCCTCTACGTGAGGTAACTTTGTTTATCATAAGACTAATAGCCTGCTCTTCAGTCTGGAGGCTCACTGAGTTAGTTATAATAATAATAAGAAAAACAACAATTACTTAACATAAAAGATGCTAAAACTACCACCAGCAGATCAGCATTAAAAAAAAATGCTGCAGATTAAAGCCGCTAAGAGATTAGAAGATTTTAAAGTAATCTTCTAAGTTTAATTAATGATCAAGTAAAAAAAAAGTCTTCACTTGATGTCAAAAAGACATCAGACTTGGTGTCAGGCTAGTCTCCTTCTGGAGGGCATTCCAAAGCCAGGACACCACCCTTATCCCCATTCTCCTCTGCTCATCTTTGGTTGTATATTATCTTCTTGGATATCAGCTGTTCCCAAACCCAGCGAGGCTGCAACCCACCTCCATCCTCTGGCAGTGAGTTGCAACCCACCGCCTGCAGCCGCTCCTGCATCGCTCCAGCTTGGCATGACCTCTGCCCGGCATGGCCTGCCGACGCAAACAGAAGTCGCGTCGGTGAAACTTCTGGAAGCCTTCTGAGACCCACAGAAGCCTCTGGAGGCCTTCCCCGGGCTGGAGCGACACAGGAGTGACTGCCTAAGGTAGGTCAGGCCCCGGAAGTAGCATCCAGTTGCTTTCGTTTGGCTCCAATTTGGAGACAGCAGCAAAGGCGGGCAAGAGGGCACAACTGGGAGCCCACCTATTCCTCGGGCTGCGACCCACCAGGTGGGGCACAACCCACAGATTGAGAAACCCTGTTGTATATTATCCTTCCAAAATAGAATGAAAATGCTTAGTTTTTGTATAAAACAGTCATCTCTTGTATGCCCTCCTGAAACTTTATGATGTACAAATATGTGTGACTTCGATATGACTGGGCGTAAATGTTGTAGGTGGTCAAGGCTTGATGAAATTTCAGTCCAAAAAGTTTCATATTTCATTCCTTCTGTATGGCACACCGTGACTATGTCTTTTTAAAATTATGTTAATGTCCTTGTAGAAATGTGGGCATGTCAAAACCTTTTCAAATGATTGTGCTATTTTTAAATAGCTTTCCTATAAATATGCCTGTCCTAGCAGGTAATCATATATTAGTTCAGCATTTAAAACTGTCAGACTTGCCTGCGCAAGAGGCCCTATGATGGGATAAAATAGCTTGGAGTTTACTGTTCTTCTTGACTCTTCTGACTAACGCTCTGGTTGGAAGTGAGAGTGGGGAGTACATTTGCACAATCTTCTATGGCTAATCTTAAACTTGTTAGCTTGTAAGCAAGCTCTTAATTTAGTCAAGCTTCTTCATAAGCCTTTTTAGGATTGTGGATTTAAGATAATAAAATGTTGGAGTCTGTAGCTGATGTAGTGCTTCCTATCCATTAGTCATGGTTAAGGAATTGGGATTGAGCTATAGTATCATCCACTCCTTACTCCCATCCTTCTCCACCAGCCTTAACTGTGGTTAGTTGCCTAGTCAGTTTTGACATTAACCATGGTTAATGCTAGCCAGAGTTTCAGGGCCAATCTCTTAACCTCAGTTAAAGGACACAAATGTGAGTTTGCAAATGCTCTTATCAGATATCTGTACTTCATCTAAAAAAACTTTTGAATCATAGGTACAAATAATTTTTTTAGGGTACCATTCTAGTTAGCTCTTCCATCATTGGGAGCTCCTTCCATGAACAGAAACTTCCTCTGTGAATGTAAGGAGTACAAGGTCCCTTGTGTGAGAGGAATGCTCTTTCCGTCCATTCACAGAGTGTTTCCTGATGGCAGAATTGCTATTCAGGATGCTACCCTTAGTATAATGGGCCCTCGCCATCCATGGATTTCAGTAGCTGCAGATGACCGTGGATGCCAGATCCACTTAAAGTTAAAAGGTTTTTTAAAGTGTTTTTTTTTTTCACCTTTGCAAGGCAAACCGCTCCATTTGCAGGGCTAGAAATAGCGCTCCAGAAGCCACTTCCGAATCATGCGACCTCCTCCCCCTTTGCCCTGGTTTACCTAAGAGTGCATCACGTGATGCATTCTGGGGCCAGCTAGGGCCAAGGGAGGGAGTCGCACGACCCAGAAGTGGCTTCCAGAGTGCTATTTCCAGCCCTGCAATTGGAGTAATTTGCCGCATGAAGGTAAGGGAACGCTTTTCAAAAAACATTTTAAAATTTTAATTGGCTGATTTAATTATCCATGGATTTGCCTTATCCGTGGGTGTGGGTGTTCAGAACCAAACCCCCATGGATAAGGAGGGCTGACTGTATTTACATTTAGTAGATACAAACTAGGGAGTCCATGTTGAGTATTTAATCTTTGCTTGATTTATTTTTTACTCCTAGCTATGCATAAATGTAGAGTTGTTTATTATTATTATTATTATTATTTTATTATTATTTTATTATAACAGTATTTATATACCGCTTTTCAACAAAAAGTTCACAAAGCGGTTTAGAGAGAAAATCAAATGATTTAAAGTGGTCTCTCTTGATTTAACAATGGGGAATCTTACTTGATTTACTAAGAGCCTTAAAAATGTATTCAGAATTCTGTAGTTTTGATAAATTCCTTGCTTTATATATTAAAGATTTTCTCAAAATGAAGATAATCCTTATTCGTTCTTACCCAATCAGTGTTGAAGTGATCCGTTTGGGCCAAAGCTATTTTATCAACTGGGACTTGCAAATGTATTATCCAGAGAAGGATACAGCTGCCAAGGCCAGAACCACCACGTTGAATGAACAGCTTGGGCAAATCCACTATATCTTCTCAGATAAGACTGGCACACTGACGCAGAACATCATGACATTCAAAAAGTGTTGCATAAATGGACAAACCTACGGTAAGTCTAGGATTCATTGGGGTAACCTAAAGAAATTGATTGCCACTAGGATCAGGGCAGACAGGATAGTACTCTGCATCACAATTAGCACACAGTATTAACTATCATAAGTTGTGTAGTAATGGACTCTAAGGTCAAACGAAAGCTTTCATGGCCAGAAACAGTATTCCGAGAAAAAAGATTATTTATCAAGCCAAAAAATGTATTAAAAACAATTTTAAAAATACAAGTCTCTAGAATGCTAAAAGTTAGCAAACAAGAAATAAAAATAATTTCAAATACAAAGGCAAGGACCGACGTTTCGTCCTAAATCGTAGGACATTTGCTAGGTCTAAAACAGCATAGCTGTGGATGTTGAGGTGCTCCAAGACAAACACAGAATATAAACCTTTCAACAAGCACACAAGACTTCAAGTCAATCAGTGCTGGAGCTAGGAAGGAGAATTGCATTCATCTGGTGCATTGTCCACATTGTGTTTTCAAATAAAATCTGATGTCCATTAGATATGGAATGTTCCGCGATCGAGGACTGTTCCGGATGTTTCAAACGGGTCACTCTCTCATGTTCTGAGATCCTTGTTTTTATGGCTCTCTTGGTAACACCGATGTACTCCTTACCACAGGAACATGGTATACTGTACACACCGGGAAGAGATAATGGTGGCCTCGGATCTTTAGGATTTCTCAACATCTGTTCCATTTTTTTTTTTGAGAAATCCAAGGCCATCATTATCTCTTCCCGGTGTGTACAGTGTACCGTGTTCCTGTGGTAAGGAGTACATCAGTGTTACCAAGAGAGCCATAAAAACGCGGCCTGGAAGCCCTTTGTTCAAGGGCTTTGACCGCCATTTTTTGGTCTTGCACAATCTGGAAGCTCTTATGAACGAAAGGCTTTCAGGCTAGTTGTACGTGACCAAAAATGGCAGTGGTGACGGCACCGGCACCCCCAGGAATCCAGGATGGCCCCATACCTCCCAGGATGCTGGGACTTCACCCCGAAATCCGGGAAAGTCCCAGCCATTCCGGGACATATGGTAAGCCTAGCTAAACAGAGCCTCCATGCACAGAGGTGTGCTATATAGCTGAGTACTGGAGGTTGAGAAGAGACCACAAAGGAGGGCTGTTTTCATGCCCTTCTTGTGGACTTTCTGGTGGCATATGGTTGGCCATTGTAGAAATCTGGACTAGATTGACATGTGCTGTGATTCAACAAGGTAGTTTTTGTGTAAAATACAGTATCATTTTTCCTTTCAGGGGAGTCCAGAGATAAGATGGGCCAACCACAGAATCGTCTTGAGGTAAGGGGTTTTTAGCAATGCATTTGAAATTGGTAGAGTTTGAGAGTGGGGCTACTTCATCTCCTGAATGTCTCCATCAGCACTCTATAGCTTAATGAAATCTGTTTGAGGCTCACCCTGAACAACTGTCAGTGGCCAGCCTGTGGCATTGGTGCCATGAATGGTACAGGGAGTTGGCACATCAGGGCAGGAGATGGAGGTCTACAGTTCTTGGCTATAGCAGGATTGGTATTTAGCATTTAAGAATTGATTGTATTTTTAATATTTTACCCCACTTTTCAGCCAGAGCAGGCTCTCAAAATGACTTACAAATTAAATAATAATAAAAGTCTATAATAATAGTTGGTAGAGGTGTTGATAAGAGTCGAAGGACTGATGTTAAGGCTGCTTACACAAGAACATTAAGAACGTAAGAAGAGCCTTGCTGGATCAGGCCAAAGGCCCATCTAGTCCAGCTTCCTGTATCTCACAGTGCCCCCACCAGATGCTTCAAGGAGTACACAGTACTTACCAACTACTCTCCATGAAAAATGAGATTTTTTTTAACCTTTTTAAGGGTTATGTTACCTGTTAAGTACTGTCGGCCTTTCTTGAATCTTATCTACCTAGAACCGATCTGCTTGCTATATAAGATCTAAAGTTTGCTGAATAAGGAAAATGCCAAAATGTGAAATGGAACGTATGATAGAGTCAGACCAACACCTGCCTCTGTTTATTACTACTGCTTTCCCCTAGCTCAGTAAACCAGAGGCAAAGCCACCCCAAGATCCAGAGAGGTGCTCATGTACTGCCACACACTTAGAACTTATCATGCACCTGCAAACATAGTTGTCCCTAAACGAACACTCACATTCCCATTCTCTTCTTATGTAGCAAGTTGACTTCAGCTGGAACATGCATGCAGATGGGAAACTCAGCTTTCATGATCAGTATCTGATTGAACAAATTCGGTCTGGGAAGGAACCTGAAATCCAACAATTCTTCCTCCTGCTTGCAATTTGCCACACAGTGATGGTGGACCGTAGTGATGGTATGTTCTGTACTTGTATACAGGTGTCCCCCGGTTTACGATGGGGATACGTTCTTGAAACGCTGTTGTAAAGTGAATCTGTCATTAAGTGAGCCTTCAGCACCATCTAGTGGTTGATTTTGGTATCGCCTACATAATGTAATGCAATACAATACAGTGTAGTTGTAATAGGGAATGAATGCCAAGTACTCCAGGAGCCTCTTTTTAAATTCCCAGCCCATCAGCTGTTTGGCACTAGATTAGTGCTTTGATGTTTAGTGCCAAACAGCTGATGGCCTGGGGATTTAAAAAGACACATCTGGAGTACCTACCATTCATTCCCTATTACAACTGCACTGTATTACATTGACTTAATTGTGCTTTTAAAGCGGCAGCGACTTTTTGTAAGATACTGTACTGGGGGACTGCCGCCATTGTATATGTAGATCGTCGTTAAACGAACCGTTGTTGATCGGGGCACACCTGTAGTTGGAATCAATGAAGAGTTATTGTACACTGGGCTACCCAAGGATTCTTTGACACAAAATATTTATAAAAGGGTTTTGCTTAGGTTACAAGCTTATATATCTTCACAGCAGTATCTGTGCATCAGATGTTACCAATACATTGCAAACTGTTGGCGTATGTTTACTAAATTCATTGCCAAGCAACCCTCTTACTTAACTTTATACTCAATTTAACTTTCTGCTATGCTCAGTATCATATTTTTCCCTCATACACTCTGTTTGCTTACATTAACTTATAAGACAAACTAGAAGGAACTTTGTACCTCCCTCTTAGGTCAGCACAGAAGCTTAAAATTCCCCCTAGGTTGTGCTTATTTTTAGAAGCAGGGTGTATGACTGTCTCAGTTTGTTTTAGGAAATTGTTTCAGCTGCTGCAGAGGAAGAGTTTGCTCAGTGATCAAGCTGCGTTGGACCTTGAACTGTATTTTTTTTTCCTTGTGCACCTTTGGAGGTGGCTCCTCTTATTTTCATAGAGACAATTTCATGGAGGCTTCAGACCACCTCTCTGAGCCCAGCATTTTCCATTTCTCTTTTCCATCCTTAGCCAAAGTAATGAACTGGGCAGGACTTGCGAAGCAAGATTGTGAGCAGACCTATAGATGAGCAAGATTGTGAGCAAACCTATGTTGTTGTTGTTCAGTCATTAAGTCGTGTCCGACCCTTCGTGATCCCATGAACCATATCCCGCCAGGCCTTCCTATCCTCCACAATCTTCCTGAGTTTGCTCATTTTCATGTTCGTTGCATCGGTGATGCTGTCTAACCATCTCATCCTTTGCCTTCCCCTTCTCCTTTTGCCTTCAATCTTTCCCAGCATCAGAGTCTTCTCCAGAGACTCCTCTCTTCGCATTAGGTGGCCAAAATATTTGAGCTTCAGCCTCAGTACCTGTCCTTCCAGGGAACAGTCAGGGTTGATTTCATTTAGGATTGACTGATTTGATCTCCTAGCAGTCCAAGGGACTCTCAGGAGTCTTCTCCAGCACCACAGTTCGAAAGCATCTATTCTTCGGCGCTCAGCCTTCCTTATGGTCCAACTCTCGCAACCATACATTGCTACTGGGAACACCATCGCCCTGACTATACGAACTTTTGTTGGCATGGTGATATCTCTGCTTTTTATTATGCTATCTAAATTTGCCATAGCTTTCCTTCCAAGGAGTAAGCGTCTTTTAATTTCATGGCTGCTGTCTCCGTCTGCAGTGATCTTGGAACCCAGAAAAGTAAAATCTGTTACTGCTTCCATTTCTGCCCCTTCTATTTGCCAGGAATTGATGGGACCCGATGCCATGATCTTAGTTTTATTAATGTTGAGTTTCAAGCCAACTTTTGCACTCTCCTCTTTCACCCTCATCAAGAGGCTCTTTAGTTCTTCTTCACTTTCTGCCATTAGGGTGGTATCGTCCGCATATCTGAGGTTGTTGATATTTCTCCCGGCAATCTTGATTCCGGCTTGCGATTCATTCAGCCCTGCATTACAAAGGTTTCAAATGATGTAATTCTCCTATCTGTAAAGGTATTTCTTTTGTTTTTAAAAACCTAGGTGAACTCAACTATCAGGCCGCCTCCCCCGATGAAGGGGCATTGGTCACTGCAGCCAGAAACTTTGGTTTTGCTTTTCTTTCACGGACCCAAAATACTGTCACAATAAGTGAGATGGGGATTGAAAGAACGTACGATGTCCTTGCCATTTTGGACTTCAACAGTGACAGAAAACGAATGTCTGTAATCAGTAAGTTTAATTTTAAAAGTCTCTGCTGCTACAACTGTTGGTGGAAGATCTCTCTGCCCAGAGAAGAGCAATGCCTGGACCGTTTTTAAAATGTGATCTTGTGATAACAAAGGAAACAAAAACATGTACAGTATTTGGAGAAAAACACAGGTTGACTTTAATAATACTTTGCATTTGTATATAGTGTATAGCAGGGGTTCTCAAAGTGTTGGGTTTTTCTGGAAGTGGCGGATATCCCCTTAAAGGGTGATGGTGGCCAGCAAGAACGTCAGCAGCAGAGCTCCAGGATTGCACCCGCCCCGACCCCCAAAACCTTTTTTGAAGCATACCTGGTTGCCCTGCCAGCTCCCCAAAGGGTCGGGGGGGCTGTTGCCACCTCTGCAGGCCTCCCCAAGGCTCTAAACAGCGGCAATCACATTGAAAACCCCACCTCAAGCTTTTTGACATGATCATAAGTGGGCTTTTTGACGCGATTGCCGCTGTTTAGAGCCTTGGGGAGGCCTGCAGAGGTGGCAACAGCCCCCCTCCAGACCCTTCGGGGAGCTGGCAGGACAACCAGGTATGCTTCAAAAAGCTTTTTTGGGTCAGGGCGGGGTGGGCGCAATCCTGGAGCGCTGCCCCCGACATCGCCCTGCCCCCGCAAAGACTTACAGGGGAGTAAACTCTCCTGTAGGACTTTGAGAAACACTGGTGTATAGTATAGTACAGCGGCCCCCAACCTTTCCGGCGTCGGGGACCGGTAGGCGTGCAGAATGTATTCCCACGGACTGGGGGGCCGCCGCCACGTCCCACGTGACCCGGGCGTGGCCCAGCACGGCTCCAAGCACACACACACCCCGCCGGTTTCGATACCATTTTGGAGCTGTTCGGGCTCCAGGGAGGGCAGGAGGGCTGAAAAGAAGACGGCTGAAGCGGAGCGAAGGTAAGTGCGCCCCAACCGCAGCACTTCTGCCTCCCGCGGCTCCCCATGGAGGCTCAGCCCGGGACCCAGTATTGGGCCACGGCCCGGTGGTTGGGGACCCCTGGTATAGTATACAGTTCACATGTATTATGTTGAAGTAATTTTTAAAACAACTCTGTAAGGTAAGAGCCCAATCCTATCCTTCTGCCCCCCTGCAGGTGTAGCCATGCTGAAAAGGATCGTGCTTATCCAGCCGGGGGGGGGGGGGGGGTTTCTGAATGAGAGGCTTCAAAGGGGAAGTTAAATCCCCTTACCCCTCTGTTCCTGCTCCGTAATGGGTCTCTTTGGACTCTATATGATACTAATGGAATGGTTATATAGTGGTTCATGAAAATGCATAAGTGGAATAAATTTGTTTATGTTCTTAACCTGTGTGTTTACCTTTTGTAGCAAGGGATCCAAATGGAAACATCCGGCTATATTGTAAAGGGGCTGACACAGTGATTTATGAGCGGCTGAATGCAAATAATCCTAAAAGGCAGGATACACAGGAAGCGCTAGATGTAAGTTTGCTTTCATGTTTGGCTCTTCTGCTGCATTTGCCAAGCTGAAATGGTAACTCAGCAGAGGTACCCAGAGGTTGCTTCAGCAAATGGAATGTGTGAAGTGTAACCCCTATTCCTGTTTGCAGCAAATATTTCCATTTATTCTTTCTAGAGCGTTGAATATGTACTAAACGGTTTGCCATAAATAAAAATTCACAAAAATCCTGCTGCTTGCTTACGATATAGTTGCAGGCTTACAAAGATGGTTTTTGTGAGCAGAGACGATGATGATGATGATGATGATCATAGTGTTTTCATCACCACTTTAGGACCAGTCTATGCTAGAGATGTGGATAGATTTTACTGTCATGTCTCCTCTCCCTAGGGAGTCTTGGGATCTCTATAGAATTCCATTCACCCTTATAAAACTGTGGCTCCATTCAGGTGTCACCAATCCATGGTGTTTGTTTTTTTACAATTTGAACCTACGGTATGTCAGCTCACAAATCATGGTTTCTGAGAAGCTGCAGAACCAGAATATCAGACCACACTTTGAATCTGGTTTGCACACCAAATTTGCCCAAACGGCCGTCTGCTTCTGCATCTGGATTCACAAATGTTGATCTTTTGCCAGCAAAATGATTCCTATCTAGATTTGTCATGGGGAGCGTTTTGCTTTGAACCTTCAGTAGGGTCCTGAGCCACTCCTTTCCCTCTCCTTGGTAGATCTTTGCAAATGAAACCCTGCGAACATTATGCCTTTGCTACAAGGACATTAGCAATGAGGAGTTTGAAGCGTGGGATAAAAAATTCATGGCTGCTAGTGTTGCTCCAAGAAACCGTGATGAAGCTCTGGATAAAGTGTATGAAGAAATTGAAACAAATCTAATTGTAAGTCTAATGGGCAGTCGGGTGAGGGAGGAGAGCTTACTCTTTGATTCCATGCTTGGCCATTGTAATATTTCCTATAGCGAGTGTCCTAAATGACATTTTCATAAACCCAAGGGCCGGTTTTCCTGTCCCTGCTCTCCCCATTACTCTTATGGCTATGGATTTTCCACTCTGGAGACATATGGCTTCTTTACAGTGCAGACTGCACTAGCCTGTGCCAAAATATAAGCTCATTTAGGGAATTATTAATGTATAAAGTGGTCTAAGACTGGCAGATGTGTGCTGCAATTCTAAAGAAAAAGAGGCCTGGGTTGTTCTCCATCTCCCCCTCTCAACTTCAGGGTTCACGGCAGATGTAACTGTCCAAAGGCCACGTCGTTGTTTCCATGGGTGGAGGAGGAGGAGGGAGGCACCAGGGAGTTATCCTAGTTATGGTTAGAGTGTTGGTCTAGAATTAGGAAGACCAGCATTCAGATTTCCAGTCAGCTGTCAAACTCATTGGATGATCTTGGGCCAATCTTAGCCTAACTTATCTCATAGAGTGGTTGTGACAATAGAATGTGAAAGGGGGAGGGGGAAGGAACTGTGTGCAGTGCCATCAGCTCCTTCAAGGATGAATAGAATATTACGGCGTGATCCTGTGTAAGTCTTCAGGTCTAGGGTGTCGCAAAGCATGTTTGCGGCACCCGCTGAGTAGGCACCACCGGTTCCAACGCCGGTGTCATTCTACTCGTTTCAGATTGAGTGGACCGCCTGCCAGGGAAGGTAGGTTCCCTGCTGGGCGGTGGTAGGGCGGGGTTCAGGAGGGGGGTTGGTCGGCCAGGCCTGGGAAGGGGGAGGGATCAGCTGCAGCTCCGCCAAAATCCTATCCCTCTTCCCATGTCTGGCCGCCATTAAACAGCCCGCTCAAATGTGCGCCAGCAAAATAGCTGGCACACATTCGAGTAGATCCATTAGGGCGGCTGGGGCTCTACTCAAACTGGGGTTCTTTGAACATTCCCTTCCTCCAAGGAGTGCTCCAGCTGCGCCGGTGCTGGGTCCTATCTAGGTACAATGCAGCGCTTTCTCTACGCCCACGCTGCAGTCTAGCTAGACAGGGTTGGGCTGTTAATGTAGTAATTTATTAATTAAATAGCCCTGTCACCTCCATCCAGTAATGTTTTTGGTCTTAGTACTTCACAGTAGGCCACAGTAGGTGGGTAATATAAGTCAATATTGTGTGTCAATTATTTTACATGCTAAACATGCTTATTCTTTAGTAATCTTTAAATAATCTGCAGCTTTTAGGTGCCACAGCAATTGAAGACAAGTTACAGGATGGGGTTCCAGAAACCATCGCCAAACTGGCAAAAGCAGACATTAAGATCTGGGTGTTGACAGGTGACAAGAAAGGTAATGTATATAAAGAGCTGTTTCTTAGTTACCGAAGGTAGGGGAGGGGGAAGTTAAACTTTTTAAAGGTTATTACAGGGCTTTCATGTTTCTTTGTTAGTTTGGATCTGTTGTCCAAACATGGCATGAAATTCATATGAGGCAACAAACTATGACACTGCATTGTCTTCTGTTACAGAAACCGCTGAAAACATTGGGTTTTCTTGTGAGCTCTTAACAGATGAAACTATTATCTGCTACGGAGAAGATGTTAGGTAAATAGAAAACACGCCCTGTTTCTGGAAGGAAGGAATTATAACGGGTGCTGCATTTTGTTTTGCATCCTAACTGTGTTATCTTGTTAAATGTTCTTTTTCAGCCTCCTGAAAAATAAGGGCTATTCATCTTTTACGTTGTATGCAAATAGGGGTATATGTACACGTATATATGTTCTCTAGGACCTCTGAGGTGGTTAACTCTGTAATTTACAGTTTGGACAAATTTTCCTTTTTCATGTGAATGGTCTTGCATGCTTTCATGTTAAGAGTCAGCACAGGGACCAAATTCTCAGACAACGTAGAGTACAGATTACGCGTTCTCCTATAGGCATGTTGAACAGAATGTATGAATGTATACCAACCCAAAATCCTGTGTATTACAGTACACAGAGCGTATGCACATCGGATATAATGTATGACTAGGGTTATGTGAATCGAGAGAGTTGTCTTTTAGAATGTAGTGTGAGTTGAAAGTTGGTCCAACAGTGTGGTATAGCAGTTAGAGTGCTGGACTTGGGCTGAGAGACCTGGGTTCAAATCCTCCATTCAGCCAACAATCTTAGACCAACCTACCTCCCAGGAGGTTGTGAGGATGAAATAGGTCAACCCTCATGTATGCCACACTGAGCTCATTGGAGGAAAGGTTGATGGCGGGTTGTCTAGGTTGGTGGCAATGGTTGTTTGAAGAGGGATGATTCCAAAGTTTAAGTACTGAAGCTGCTAACCTTTTCAAGAAAGTTGTGCCACAAGTCCAGTACTAGACGGTATGTAAGACTGTATTGTCCTAGTGCACATTACAATACGCAAGCAGTCATCTGAAGTCATTCCGTCCTCAGCTCACCCCACCAATTTTTCCTACTTGATGTCTGGGAATCCCAGTTGGGGAGAATGGGGCTGGTTGACTTTTGGGGAAAAGAAGGGGGTGGAGAAAGGATTAAGTAACCTCCTCCCACCGACCACTTCACTGTTACAAATCAACCCTTCCCCTGCCACTTTGCAGAAGAGAAGCAGTGACCCAGATTCCTGGGCTCATATTTCCTGCTGGTACAGTATGTACAGTATTTCCCGGTGGAAGTGAGAATTCCTTTCTTGGGGTGGACAAGAATTATCTCATGATGAAGATGCTGGGATTACACAAGAGGTTGTTAATCAACCCTGTAACTTGCTACAGTTCTAAAAAAAAAAAAAAAGCAGACTCTGGGTCAAGTACCACTAAGATTAATGTAAAATACACTGTTGAATTTTTCAAAATGTGCCTTGAATAGCAAGTGGTATTTTTGCTAAATCCTAGTGGCTGTTTAATTGCTAAATGTTAAGGAGTCAAAGAAAACTATTCACTACTAAAACCATAATGTTGTATGTGATTGTTTTTCCCCTTTCCGCAGTGCTCTTCTTCAAACACGGTTGGAAAATCAGAGGAACAGAGGTGGAACAACTATAAATTCTCAAATAGCCAATGAACCTTTTTTTCAGTCTGGTGGAAACCGAGCTCTAATTATCACTGGCTCCTGGCTGGTAAGTACAGTAGAGCTGTCGTTGCTGCTAAATTGAAACTAGAGAATTACCCACGAGAAGGAGTAGCACAGGTAAATGACTAGCATACATCTGCACCTGAATCCAACAAGCCAGACAACACATCCATACATAATTTGTATGGTTCTAACAGTTTGACCATACAACATATGCAGGAAACCATAAGGTTGCCGTTTCTTTTTGTGAACCAGGCCTTTGTGCCTTTAATGGCTGTTTTCTGTGTAGGCACAAAACTAGAGTATTCTCTTTTAGTGTACACAGCACAGTAACCATTTGCTTAAGCTTACAAACAGACTTTGGGATCAGATTGGTTCCAAAATCCATGCCTCTTAACTGGCTCAGTTACTATAGACTGGCATCTTGTTGTAGAAGTTTAATGAACATACTTCATTAGAAGATGCATCTGAATAGTGAGTACGGTTGCAGATGGTTCATAAATATCTATCTGGGTCATTGTACTGATCCATGAATTAGTTTTATAGACCCACAGAGACTTCTGAAGGGAAACCTCTTGCAGGAATGAATCGATGTGGCAATTAACCTAGAAACTCTGAAGCATCCTGTGGGTTATTTTACTAATTGCTTCTGACAACATTTAACCTTTTGAGATCTAGTTTCTCAAGACTTCACAAACAGAAAAGCAAACCTTAAAATGCTCTTATCTTTTCTTTTTCCTTACAGAATGAAATTCTCTTAGAAAAGAAGAAGAAGAAAAAGAAGCTCCTGAAACTGAAATTCCCAAAGACAGCGGAAGAGAAGCAGAAGCTGAGGCAGAGCAAAAGGAAGGCAGACATCTATAAGGAGCAGCAGCAGCGGAACTTTGTGGACCTTGCCTGTGAGTGCAGCGCCGTGATCTGCTGTCGAGTGACACCCAAACAGAAGGCCATGGTGGTGGAGCTGGTGAAGAAGTACAAGAAAGCCATCACGTTAGCCATTGGAGATGGCGCCAACGATGTCAATATGATTAAAAGTAAGTGCATGCATACAGTCCTCTCTCTTCTTGAGAAGGTATTGCTCACTGCTGGTGGTGTCACAAAATTAAAAGTTTCTGCTGGTAAGAGAACGTATAAAGCTGCCTTATACAGAGTCACAATAGATCCATCTAGCTCAGTATATTCGGTACTGGTAGTGGCTTGCCAGGCTTCCGGGTGGGAATCTTTTTCTGCCCTACCTGGAGATACTTTCAGAGATTGAACCTGAGGCTTTCTATGTGCAAAGCATGTGCTCTACTGCTGAGCTACCACCCGTCCCCAATACCTTTCTCACTACTAGTGCTAAGGTATGTTTCTTGTATGCATTTTGTGTGCCTGCCAATATGCGCCTGCCATGGTGCACCTGCCATTATGCAGGTTCTGTGATCACAAATGACACTCTCACCCCCAAACTTCTGGTCATCTCAGACTTTGCAGTGGGACAGTAGGATTATTCGTTCATGCCATGAGAACTTTCAAAAAGTTTCAGGACCTGATCCTAATCCCAATATTAAAACTCCACTTGTGTAATCTAAAATGAAATTCAGAATTCTCAAAAATAGCAAAGAAAATAAAACAGATCCAGAATACAAGGACTGTTTATTGCAGAAGTTTAAGCAGAACCTCTTTGGTTGCCTGAATGTTTTCAGATGCATAAACAACAGTGTTGGAGGCTCACAAGTCAAAGGGGTGTGATTGGGTTTCTAGTAGTTGGGTTGGATGAAATATTGGTGCAATGCACTGTTCTCTATCAATCTACCCTGGCTACTGTAACTTACCATAGTTATTTTAACCATCTAATTTCAAATCCTGTGTTCCTTATTCCCTGAGCCTTTTCTCTTGCAAAAAACAAAACAAATCCCACCTCCCCAGTCTTGTTAACTGAACCGTGGAAGCAGAAAAATGAATATATTTATGTAAGTTCATTTCAGTTTCAAAATGCGTTATGAATATGGAATTTGGGCATCCTTGGCGCAGAGATGAGGGAGAACATTTTGTTTGTTTGTTTTGTTTGTTTGTTTGTTTGTTTGTTTAAAAATGTTATACCTCACCTTATCCTATGCCAAGGCAAATGCCCAAGGCGGCTTACAACACAATTAAAATACATAAATTAAAAACAATAAAATCCACTGTGGGAAGTGACAATATGGAGCAGAGAAGCAGCAAAGCAGAACATCTTGAGACACAGGAGTCAGACAACAGCCCATCACCCAAACGTCAGACGAAACAAACGTTTTGAGCCCCCGCCGAAAAGTCATGAGGGAGGGGGTAGTAGGAAGAGCATACTTGACCCTGGCATTTGTATTTATCTTGCCCCAAAACTGTACCCACGTTCATTTGGGAAGTTTCTTATGTTTCATCTTTATATTCCTGCTTTCAGTAATGCTTTTATCTTACATATTCTTTTCTTGACCCAATAAACCAGGGGCTGGCAACCTACCGCCCGTGGGCCAGATCCAGCCTGCCACCCGTCATCATTCCGCTTCCGGGAGCTCGGCAACCTAGAAGTTCGACAATGACGTGATGACGTCATCGCTGAACATCCAGCCCCTTTGCCAAAGAGGTTGCCAACCCCTGCAATAAACAGTCCTTGTATTCTGGATCTGTTTTATTTTCTTTGCTATTTTTGAGAATTCTGAATTTCATTTTAGATTACACAAGTGGAGTTTTAATATTAGGATTAGGAAGGTAGGAAATAATAGGTGAGATTACCTCAAGTACTGTGCTAATGAAAAAAACACTGTATACAAATGGGAAAATACAGTAATATAATATTGAGTGTTAACTTTACTCCATAGTTGTTGTTGTTGTTGTTGTTGTTGTTTTAAAAGCAGCTGACCATGTGTGGTTTTCTGTCGTTGTTCTTTTAGCTGCCCATATTGGCGTTGGAATCAGTGGACAAGAAGGGATGCAAGCAGTCATGTCTAGTGACTATTCCTTTGGCCAGTTCAGATACCTTCAAAGGTTGTTACTTGTTCATGGTCGATGGTCCTACATAAGGATGTGCAAATTCCTACGATACTTTTTCTACAAAAACTTTGCATTTACATTAGTTCACTTTTGGTACTCTTTCTTCAATGGCTATTCGGCTCAGGTAAGGGGAAAAGGGCGTATGCATTTTCTTCTAGTGTTTTACATTTTTGAATGTTTCTAATTAAGAACTATCTTCTCCCTTGTGAAGTAGCCTGAACACTGAGATCAACAGAGGCTCTGCTCTGTTTCTCCCAGCTGTTGGAAGTGTAGCAGATATATACACAAGAGGCAGGGTGTTTTTTCACACCTCTTACAAGGGGAAGTGTACAAGGGGCCGCGGTGGCTTAGTGGTTAAGATGCTGAACTGCATACCGGAAGGTCGACAGGACAGCAGTTTGAGACCCGAGTGCCGCGTGACAGAGTGAGCTCACGTCTCCTGTCCCAGCTCCTGCCAACCTAGCAATTCAAAAACAAGAAATTGCAAGTAGATAAATAGGTACCATTGCGGCGGGAAGGTTACAGCGTTCCATTAGTCATGCCAGCCACATGACCACAGAAGCGTCTTCGGACAGCGCTGGCTCTTTTGCCTTAGAAACGAAGGTGAGCACCGTACCCTAGAGTCAGACATGACTGGCTTTTGAGCAGGGGATACCTTTACTACAAGGGAAGTGCACCTGGCTGTTTCTTTATCAACCTTCAAGCTGACAGCAAAGACAACTTTATTGCAGTGAACCTCTGGCACCTTTTTATTGATTCTTTTTCATCTGCTATGCTGGTATTGTCTGTTGTGTTTGGTTTTTTTTTATTGTGTTGATTCTGCCATGGAAACAGCATCATTCTGTGGAATAAAAGCTTCCGAGGTCTAAAGCCATGTTCCTGTTTTTATTAAAATATACAACTATAAAACTTCCACCGTTTCGGCAGTTGTTTCTAACTGCCTTCCTCAGGGATTAAAGAACCTCGAGAGAGTGTGCACTTCCAAGCAGCTGTTAAATATCTTGTGTGTTCTTCCTTCCCATGCGAATTGAAAGGGGACTTGCTGTTCTTATATGCCTTGACACTGGTTCTAGCTGATGCAGGTACCCAACTGCTATTTACTGTTCTCTGTTCTTCCTTTCTGTTAAAATGGTTTCTCCGATGTTTGTAAATTTAAATGGCTTCACGATTGAGCCTAGGCAGAAACGTTTTAGAGGCGGCCAATATCTGCGTATCAGCAAAATGTATGGGATGTCCTGTGGTTACCATATACTCTGCCACGGCCGATTTTTCTGATTGTAATAAGCGGCAGTGTCTTTGATGCTTTTTTATATTATTTGGTTTAGTAATCTGAGAAATCTCTTATTTGAACGAGAATGATGTAGTTGAATTATTATTGTTTAATTGCAGACTGCCTATGAAGATTGGTTTATCACGCTCTACAATGTGTTGTATTCCAGCCTTCCTGTTCTTCTTGTTGGCTTGCTTGACCAGGTATGTCAACAAGTCACTCTAATTAATCATTTTAAAAGCTGTCTAGGCTTCTAGGTGCTATAGCACATTCGTCCTGAATTCCCTGTATGCTAATAGCTTGCAGTTTGATGCAAAATCAATTCCCTGTGGTTGACTCTCATGTTGCATGGGTATTGTGCAAAAGTACAGGAGATGTAACCACGTCCCACATTAGTGCCACATCTCCTTTGGATCTGTGGGAAGTGCCCATGTCATCTGGGTGACCATACAGTAGGTGGTGTGTTAAGTTGCAGTGAATTATCTGCGCCTGGTCCCCTTAAGTTCAACCCAGCCTCCTGGCTCCCCCCCCTTTCCGTGGACTAAGAAAAATTCTGCTGCAAGTCTGTGTTAAGAACCATACCAGGGAGCTGTATATAAACCCATTAAGTTAACAACATATGTGTGAACCTGGTAACCAAGGTTTAGCAAATACCACACCACTGAATACAGTACCACATCACTGAATACAGTAAGTATTTTTACATGTCATCAGTGCAGTGTGGAAGCTGACCACTTGTTTTTGTGTTTGGGGACAGGGTTTGCCATGGCAACCCCATCAAAAAGGGAACCTGTGGATTGAGCCGTGATCTGGCAATTCTATTCTAGAAGCCCATCCTAGTATTTCTGAGCTAGTTTGGTCTCCAAGGTGTGGGTGTATATAAGACTAAGTAAACATGGCACTCTTATCAGACAGAATGCAAACTGGGTGTAACCTTCCACTCATCAAAGCAGAAAGATAAAGCATTAGAGATTTACTGTTTAGAAACACCTGCAGATATTTGCATTTAAATAATTTTTTGCTTGCAGTACTGGCTACCCTGCTATTCTAAGTGAAAGATTTTTCATCTGCAGAGTGGAACATTGTAGTCAGCGTTGTGGTCAGCAGTGGTCAGCGTTGTGGAGTAGTTGTGATACTTAACACTGTAAAGTTCTTCACATGATAGAGTTGCTATATAATAACATTATAAAAATCCTTTCATTTAAGGATGTGAGTGACAAACTGAGCCTACGGTTTCCTGCCTTGTACGTATCAGGCCAGAGGGATTTGCTCTTTAACTACAAGAAATTCTTCATAAGCCTTCTACATGGTGTTATAACATCGCTGATCATTTTCTTTGTGCCATATGGCGCCTACCTACAAACGATGGGGCAAGATGGAGAAGCACCTTCTGATTACCAGTCGTTTGCCGTAACAGCATCTTCTTCTCTCATATTTATAGTCAACTTTCAGGCAAGTGTATTCATCTTTGTGGTCTTGATTTGCTGTTGTCAAAGCACATCTTTGAGATAGGCAACCTGATCCTCCAGGCTTGTTGACGTTGTGTGCAAGTGCTGCATGGCCAGACTTAGGAAAAGGGACGGGAGAAATTGAGTTTTCCCAATCCTTCTGAAAATGCTTCATTTTTATTGATTGATGGTATGTATGTATTGGCCAGCGGGTGGCGCAGTGGGTTAAACCGCTGAACCATGAGCTGTCGTTCGAAAGGTCGGCAGTTCGAATCCGCGACGGGGTGAGCTCTCGTTGCTTGGCCAGCTCCTGCCAACCTAGCAGTTCCAAAGCATGTTAATGTGAGTAGATAAATAGGTACCGCTTGCGGGAAGGTAAACAGCGCTCCGTGTTCCAGCCGCATGCTACGTGCTGCGGCAAAGAGAGTCATGCTGGCCACATGACCACGGAGGCGTCTTCGGACAACGCTGGCTCTTCGGCTTTGAAATGGGGATGAGCACCACACCCTAGAGTCGGACACGACTGGACTTAATTGTCAGGGGTCACCTTTACCTTTTTATGTATGCATTACATTTTCCATCTGACCTTTCTTCCGTCGTGAAAACTCTTGGGGTTCCCAGGTGATCACTCATCCAGGCACTGCCAGTTAATGTTAACGAGTGGTGAGCAGGAGACTTCCTTTACTTGATCACTCGTAGCCTGCGCAGCAAAAAGTCCAAAGCAAACGATGCTCAAGGCTGTTTTCTCCGGAGATAATGGCTTGTCACAGGAACAAATAAACACTCCAACACACAGCAGGATTCCATCCACCATCCAAATATATTGTGCAGAGATATATACAGTGACTTAGAGCAAATTAGCCAGAATGCAGAGATCTCCAACGTAGTCTAACACCAGACTATTTCCCCCTATGTTCCCCTTCTCCTCTTCCTCTCTCTAAGGTGAAGCTGTATGCCTGCTTTTATACACCAGGGATCTTTTCAGCACCAATCAGAGAGGAGGGCTGTTTAGCTCTTAGGTACACACCCAAACTCGGCTGTAGACATTTGCAATTAGGAACAACATGCATTTTGAGAAAGAGCAGTGACTCAACATTTTTTATCTTAGGCACAAGACCTGAGGATTTCCAGTCTTTCAGACCTCAACAGTTAAACTTAGTTTCAGCCAGCTGGCTGTGTCATGTGCCCCCAGAACTTGCACTTATTGGTGCCATGAGAATGAAGTTGGGAGGACTGAGGCCCAGTCCAAATGTGCAGTATGTCAGTGAGAAAATGCAGGTTCAAATCCCCGCTCAGCCACGAAACTTCCTGGGTTGACCTTGGACCAGTCACTATCTCTCAGGGTTGTTGTGAGGACAAAATGAAGGAAGGAACCACACTCACCACCCTGAGCTCCTTGGAGGAAAGGCGGTATAAAAATGTGAAAAATAAATAAAATAAAACCCGGATATCGCATACAGTCATCATGACTTGTAACCTGTGGTGGATTTATACTCCATAAACCTGTCCAATCCTCTTTTAAAAGCATCTAGGCAAGGTGCCATCACATCTTGGTGCTCCATGGATTAATTACATGCAGGGAAAAGAAATATTTCATTTTGTCTGTTCTAACACTTCCATCTGTCAATTTCAGTGAATGTCCCCTGGTTCTGGTGTTGTGCAAGATCCATCCTATCTATCCCATGCATAACTGTATATGTCTCAGGGCGAAATCCTGTGTAAGGATCTAGCCG
Source organism: Plestiodon gilberti rubricaudatus (assembly GCA_026170595.1). Lineage (NCBI taxonomy): Eukaryota > Metazoa > Chordata > Lepidosauria > Squamata > Scincidae > Plestiodon > Plestiodon gilberti. The sequence goes on along the minus strand of JANXHW010000002.1, from coordinate 14,686,692 downwards.
GCGGCCCAGGGCCACCCACCGGATCCCATTCTCGCTATGCCATGCGGCGGGCCGGAGGTCTACTTGGGGAAGGGGACATTTGTCCCCTTCACCAGGTGTAAACCGGCCCTATTGGCCTCCTCAGATTTCCACCAGCTAAATAGCTGGCGGAAGTAGGAGTAGACCGTTTAACGGCCAGCCCGGCGGGGATGGGGATATGGCTGACACCATCCCCGCCCCCTCCCAGGCCAGCTCGCCCAATGGCCCCCTCCCTCACTGGCCGGACTGCCCATGTGGCCGCCGGCAGGAGCCTTACCTGTCTCCGGCGGCCACATGCTCGTCCTGGCGGTGGAGTGAGGGAGGCCAGCCTTGCGCCAGCCTCCCTTACTCCAAAGTAGACTCAAACGTGCCTTACGGCACGTTTGTGACTGCTTCCGGCACCAGAGCACTCACTCCGGCACCAGAATTCTAGACAGGATTTCGCTGCCAGTCATGTCCCCCCTCAGGCGCCTTCTTTCTAGACTGAAGAGCCCCAAACACTGTAGCCTTTCCTCCTAAAGGAGGTGCCCCAGCCCACTAATCATTTTGGTCTCTTCTGCACCTTTTTCCAGTTCCAGTACATCATTTTTGAGATGTGTTGAGCAGAACTGGATGCAATACTCCAGATGTGGCCTTACCATCAATTTGTACAACAGCACAATAATATTGGCTGTTCTATTCTAAATCCCTTTTTTTAATGATCCTGGGCATGAAATAGCCTTCTTCACAGCCACTGCACACTGGGTCGACACTTGCATCAAGCTGTCCACCTGCACCCCAAGATCTCTCTCCTGATCCGTCACAGACAGCTCAGAATCCATCGCGTATATGTGAAATTATGATTTCTTGCCAAATGTGCATCATTTTACACTTTGCAGGTCTTTTTATAACCTGGTTGTCTGGTTTGCTTGTAGATGGGTCTGGATACATCATACTGGACATTTGTTAACGCTTTCTCAATATTTGGGAGTATCGCACTTTACTTCGGTGTTATGTTTGACCTACATAGTGCTGGAATACACGTCCTCTTTCCATCCTCTTTTCAGTTTACAGGTCAGTAGGTATTAATTTCTTTTCTGCATGCATCAGTAGCTAAAATATCACATTATGCACTTATCCCAGCAAATTAACAGAAGCAAACATTAATATCTTCGCCTTGTTAGGGAGAGGCTGTGGGGTTCAGGATACCTGAACCTACAAAATTGGCATGAAGTGTTGACACCTGTCAAGTGGAGCCCTTTTGGTCACTCATAGAGAAATCATGGTAGGACTAAAAGAGATGGGAGAGGGCTGTAGCTCCATCGCAGAATGAATGCTCTGCATGATGAGGTTCAGGCCCCAGCATCTCCAGTTAAGACCTCAGGGTACTGGAAAAGGTCCCTTCCTGAGACTATGGAGTCCTGCTACCAGCCAGCGTACACAATGCTGAGCTAGAGACACGTGGTAGAAGGCATGGACATAATTATGCTGGAATCACAAACACTGGCCACACAAAGGCAAGTAATTAACAGAGGACACAATCCTGGAAGATACGCTGGAGATGGAACGAGCGTTCCGTCGCTGGATGACGTCACAAACGTGCCGTAAAGCACGTTCGCGGCGCCTCGGGAGTAAGGGAGACTGGCGCAAGGCTGACCTCCCTCACTCCGACACCGGACCAGGATGTGGACGGCGGCGGCAGGTAAGTGCTCTGTCGCCGGCTGTGTGGGCAGTCCAGCCAGGTGAGGGAGGGGGACCATTGGCCTAGCTGGTCTGGGAGGGGACGGGGGATGGCGTCGGCCATATCCCCGTCCCCGCCGGGACGGCCACGCTGTTACACGGTCTTGTCTACTTCCGCCAGCTATTTAGCTGGTGGAAATCCGAGGAGGCCGATTGGGCTATCCTGGATAAGAGGGTAAGAGGACGAACATCCCCTTCCCTGAGTAGACCTCCAGCCCGGCGCACACCGGGCAGCCCGTGCACGGGATACAGCGGGCGGCCCTGGGCCACCAGCCGGATCCTTACAGTGGATTGCACTGAGAAAAAGATACAAGTGGGCCCTCGCCATCTGTGGGTTTGCCATCCGTGGATCTCACTATCCACGGGTGACCGTGAAGGCCGAGTCCACTTTAAAAAAGAAAAACGTTTTTTAAAAGTGTTCCTTTACCTTCGCTTGGCAAACTGTGCCAGCTGGAGGGCAATCTCTGGCACTCCCAAAAGCTACTTCCGGGTCACGTTATCCCCCTCCCTTCGGCCAGAATGCATCGTACTGGGTGAACCAGGGCAAAGGGAGGCGGTCGCGCGACCTGGAAATGGCTTCCGGAGCGCAGAAAACTGCCCTGCAAACAGAATTATTTTGCGGTGCAAAGATAGGGAAGGCCATTTTCTTACTGTTAAAAACATTTTTAAAAGGGGACCCCAGCACCTGTGGTATCCGCAGGGGCCCCCGGAATGGAACCCCTGCAGCCAACATGGGCCGACTGTACCTGGTTTTGCTAGACAAGAATACTCTTGAGACTGCTTTTGAAACTGCAAGCCTCCGAAACCATGCTTAGCCAGTAATTCTTAAAACATCTCTGCGAATTCCATGCAAGTTTGGCTTCTGCATGGCTGGAGAGAGCACTTGGCCTGTAGCTATATGTACAGTTTTGTTTTGTCTCCTCCCAGGTACTGCTTCAAATGCCCTCCGGCAGCCATATCTCTGGCTGACAATAATTTACTCCGTCGCACTTTGCTTGCTACCTGTGATAGCACTACGTTTCTTGAGTATGTCCATTTGGCCTTCAGAAAGTGATAAGGTATGTAGAAAAGAAAGAACCAGAACAGATTAACTTAGAATAGTATCAAGTAGTATAGTAGTATCAAATGGTAGCTATGCTGTACTGGTAAAAAACTGACTTTTTTTGTAATGGCATGAACTTCCCTGCAGACGTCTGGTGGAGTGGGTTTCAGTGAATTGGTTAGTCACTAGCATACTATCACTTTTTTAGCTGTTTCACCAAAGTTTTGTATAAGGCATCTTTTTCACGGTAGGAGTTCTAAGCCACTTCCCTTTCTTGGAAAGAGAGTAGACAAGAGAGGTAGCCTGAAATGCAGAGATGGAAGGCACACTGGGAGAAAAAAACATTGCTGCTCAGCTTCTCCACAAAACCATGAATGTGCAAGTGTAGCTTCCTACAAGATAAAAGTAAAGTTGCAAGATAAAAGTAAAGAACTGAATGTTACCTGGTTTGGGGACAACTGTCTGGGAAAACAGAGAGGATAAAAACATAAGCCTTGCTGGATCAGGCCAAGGGCCCATCTAGTCCAGCTTCCTGTATCTCACAGTGGCCCACCAGGTGCCTAAGGGAGCACCCAAGACAAGAAGATACCCGTATCCTGTTGCCACTCTCTTGCACCTGGCGTTCAGAGATAGGCTACCTCTGAAACCTAGAGGTAGCCTATGGTCATCATGGCTTGTAACCTGTGGTGTACGTTTCTTCCATAAATCTGTCCAATCCCCTATTAAAGGGGGAGGTGCCATCACTACATCCTGTGGCAAGGAGTTCCACAGTTTAATTGTGCACTGGATAAAGAAATATTTTCTTTTGTCTGTTCTAATTCTCTCTCCAATCAATTTCATGGATGTCCCTTGGTTCTGTTATTGTGTGAAAGGGAAAAGAACTTTCCTATACCAATCCCATGCTAGGTGCTGTCCTTGTTTGCCAGAATCCAAAGAACTGTGGAACTAGGAAACCTGAGGACCATTTCAATAGCAATTTGTGGTATAGCACATTGATTTTCAGTTACCTGAAACAATTTACCTATTTATATTTGTTAGAGGATTGACATCCCACCATTCTCCTTGCTGAAAAGGAAGAGCTTTCATCCTCAATAAAAATATAGCAATTAATGAAATCAATATAAAATACAATCAGTGTAAAAATACCAAGCAATAAAAGCAGTAAAACAACCATAAGCAGAAAACTAACAAGCAGCCAAAATGATGATGATCAAGGAGCAAATGTGATACAAAACAAAAATGACTTAAGGCCCCACCAGATGGCTAATTGGGAGGTTTGGGTTCTTAGTTCAATAGAGAGGGAGTTCCACAGTTGTGGTACCGTTATGGAGAAGGCCCGTCCTCTCGTTGCCACCAGCCCAGTCTCAGAGACCGGTGGCACCTGTAGAAGGGTCTCCCCAGATCCAACCAGTTGTCGCAGAAGGACACCATAGTGCAGAGGTTCCCAAACTGGGGCATCACAACACCCCAGCTGGGAACAAAGGGTTGCTACACCCTTAAGGGATGTGGCGACCCACGGTGACGTCAATAGCGTGTCCAGTATTGTGCTGCTGCTGCAGGCAAAAAGTGCCCATTTTACCTTCGTTGGTTGCTTGGGAGGTCCTGTGGGGTGTGTGGGGAGCCTGCAGACCCCTCTGCAGGCCTCCCCAAGTGTCAGAGCGGCCCTCCGATGCAATCACGACCCACTTCCGGTTTTACGGCGAAACCAGAAGTGGGTCGCGATCGCATTCCCAGAATGCACTGTGGTCCCTTTGCATTATGGGAAAGAAAACAATGGGTGTCAGCCACTGCAAAGATAAGCCACATTTCTGCCACTCATGGAAGCAGCAGCATTTTCAGTTTAAAAGAAAGAAAAGTGCTATTCATAAGCTGCTCACCCAAACTCCAGCATATTTTTGCCATCTGTGCAAGTAGCAGCCAAAATTGGGAGGAGGTTGGGTGCAACGTTCAAATAAATTACCTGCTTGGGGATCTTGCTAGAAACTGCCATGCTGGAATGGGAACGAGTGTTTTGGAGGGAAGCTTGGAGGTTGATTCATTTAGAGTCTCTTGGCATTACAACTTTGCTAGTTCTGGCCTACCAAAATCACCTTTATCTGTCAGGCTTAGAGCTAAAGTGGTACTTTGGTGCAGAAGGACACTTAAGACCACCATGATTTCTTTCCAAGCCTCCCCTCCCCTCAATAGAAGTGAGATCTGTTAAGATCTATTCTCCCCTTTAGTGTTTTAGACCAGGGGTTCTCAACCTGTGGTACGGGTACCCCTAGGGGTACGCGGATCTCTTGTGGGGGTATGCCAAGCCCTGCCCCTTATCTGCGCCATCAGCAGATAATTAAGTGTTAATTAACATGGATTTTAAATTGTAATTATTTTTGGGAAGTGTGACTTGGAGAAAAAAAGAGATCCTTGCATGTCTCTCTCTCACACACACACACTCACTCATTCACTCACTCACTCACTCATACAATTAAATAAGACATTTTTCACATTAAAAATTGTTTCAGTACTTTTTATTTAACGATTAATTACCTAATTAATTAATTCATTAATCCAATTAATTAGCAGGGGGTACTTCAGAAAATTGGACCGTGATGGGGGGTACCCGGGCCTCCAAAGGTTGAGAACCCCTGTTTTAGACTAACTTTCTTTTGAGTGAGATTTTTATATTTGTCATTACGTTTTCTGAATGGTTCAGTATAACTGTTCTGCAAGGCCAGCACACCAGTGACACTCTGATATGCAAACACACTCTCATTTCCAAGGTACCTGCGCCTATAAATAACAGTCAGTGCCTGTGTGTAAATGATGGCAAAGTCCACAACTCCGTCCACAAACTGTATTTGTGACATTGAAGGGTAAATAAAATGCAGATGAAATGACAGTGCATTTATTTATTTATAGAATTTATACCCCGCCTTTCTCCCACAAGGGCAACCAAGTGTAAACTGTTTGTACCCGTATTTCCAAAGAATCACCTGTTATCCTTGCTTCTCTCTTTCTTTCCCATCTCTCCCTCTATGGCTTGTGGAAGTTAGGTGATGTCCTCTGGGTGTAAGGTTCCCTCTTTGATGGCCTTACGTTATTATTGTTGTTGTTACAACAAGCAAGGCAAGGAAAGCAATTGCCCTCTTCTGCTGTTGCTTCCCGGCAGCCAAACTAATATTCAAGCAACTCCTTGCTTCTAAACATTAAGGTGTCATGTAGTTATTGTGGCTAACAGCTAACGTGACTAACTTTATCGTTTAAAGATTCAGAAGAATCGTAAGAAGTACAAGGCTGAAGAAGAACAGTGGAAGCGGAGGCGAAGCGTCTTCCGTCGCGGGATATCAGGCCGTCGGTCTGCTTATGCCTTCTCCCACCAGCGAGGTTATGCTGATCTCATTGCTTCTGGACGGATCATTCGTAGAAGACGAGCTTCATTAAGTGCAGTACTTGGCAACAATTTGGCAGAAGTCAGGCAAGCTGAAGAAGCCAGTTGATTTACTCTCCATGTCCTACAGAAAGCGGATTTAAAAATAACAAAGCAAAAAAAAACCACTTGTACAAAGTTTTTATTTTTTTATGAAAGACTCAGGATTTCTTTCTTTTTTAATTAAGCAAAGTTATGAAGACAGTCTAATTTTTGTTTTCAAACTACTTAGTTTGGGACTCTTGAACTACTAAAGAACCAAATGGCGTTTTTTAAACTTTGATCCTTGTATGTTTGAAAACATGTGAAATTTGAAGGATATAAATAATCTAGGGACTCGAAAGCCTAAAGGCTTTTTTTTTTGCTTTTTTTAAAAAATGAAACAAAATATTATCTCTCTCGCTCTTTTAAATTGCAATTATGAAATAAAATGTCAGTTGATTTTTCATGCATCAGTACCAAAGATGAGCAGCTAAGGAAAAGACAAATGTGTGCCACTTCATTCCATTAATTTATTCAGTGATAAGGACAATTTTAGGTAACCAAAGATTTTCTTTCTCAGCTGTGCTGTTTTACTTTGCAAACATAATTTGCAATAATAATAATAATAATTAAACTATTTCAGTAAAAGCATAATTCACCAAGCACGGGTCATACTGGTTTCATGGCAGCATACTTTCACAATGTTCAGGGATTTTGGTGGAAAAAGCGATCAGTATATATAAGGTTCCTAATTAAATTAGCTTCCTTCTGCAGACTCATTCAGTCTGAAAAGTACTGCTAGTTTCCCACATACATTCATTTTAATGGGTTTTTGAAAAGGATTTCAGAAAAAAAAACTCCACTAAAATGAGCAGCAGTTGTGCAATAGCAATGCTTGGATTATGATTTTCTTTCAGCATTCACGTTTCACATCGCACCTTTTTTTCGTTCCTTAAACAAAGCATTTCTATGTGTTCTTTGTATCTCTCTAAGAAAAAGTGAGGGTAACTTTTGCCATAGTTTTTTGGATATATGTTGATTCCTACTTTTGCTTATCGAGGTATTGGGCAACGAGACAACTGACTTACTATGGATCAAGTCACACGTTACGTTTTTCTCACCTGGGTATCGTTTTTGTCTGGGATAACACATCATGCTTGTAGAGCTCTTATGTTGTCTATATCATCACATGTACATGTAGTGAAATAGACCTCTTGTTTCTTTATAGAAGACGATGTGCACACATTTTGCATGTGTCTTTCATGCAGAAGTGAAACCATGCAGAAAAGATGTGAAAATGAAAAGATTCATTTTGTTCATATGAATTTTCAAAACACAAATTGGAGTAAGACATCCACTCTGAGGATGAACTGATATCACTATGTTTTAATAGTAAACAAAAAAGCGTTTCATGAGTTGTATTTTAAATATGTTAACACATTGGCACACAGCTTTCTGCATTGGGACTTATAAACGGTTTACATTTCAAACATTTTTGAGTATACCAATTTATCTTGTTAAAGATTCATAATATTGTTCCGCACTTTTTTTGTAACCCAGTGTATAAATCCTCTTTTATGTTAGGAGCATAGACTTTGTCCATTTCTTCATTATTATTTAATGTGGAAAGGTTTACAGCTGTTCTTTGCAAAACGTGGTAGCCAGTTGTGTTTCATTTCACAGTTTGATTTCTCTCATTAAAAGATGAGGGAAATGGGTTAGTTCCATGTTTCTGGCTTCTAATGAGGGTGCAATGTTGGCCATTTTAATGTGTGGATTGACATGAATGCTCCATTCGCTTGAATTTGAACTATAAAATGTAAATATTTGTTTGTTTTTGAAATGATGGTATATGCTTTAATTTTTAATCTTTTTAACTGATGTTTTCACTGGTCTGAACATTTTTATTAAAGTGTACTTGCAAGATGTGTGCATCTCCGCACAGTATTTGGTGCTTTTCACAAGTGTGGGGTAGCTAAAAAGCCATTAATTTAATTCATTGCTCTGTTGGATCAGCTGGGCATACAGACTCTTTACCCTATCAACAAAGAGTTCAAGATTGTCTTCAGTGAAGAAGTAAGCCAGAGAGAGAAGATCTGCTGTTCATTCTATCCCTTTCAGTTGGAGTTACTTGTGTACAGACTTCCGCCCACTTCTGCAGTTACACGCTGGATCACACGTGGAGCTCAGGGAGTGAACAAGTTCATATAAAATTAAATGCTTCTGTGAAAACTGTGAAAGAGTAATGTCTCTGGGACATTTTTTCACGGCAAAGGATAATGCTGACTGCAGAAAAACAATGCTTCCGTCTTAAAGGAATCCTTCTTGATGGAGAAGAGAACTCACTCAGTGGAGATATGAGAAAACCGCTTCTCATTGACAAAAGTGTGACTCGTACACCTGCTACTAGAACAGTCATCCTGCATCTTATGTGCTATTTGTGCAAATTCAAGTATAATCACTTGGCGAGAGAGAGAGAGAGAAAGAGAGAGAGGTTTAAATAATACGATCAATTCCGCTAGCAATTGCACTTAAAGTATATGCCCCGGAGTGAGCAGTGGTGTAGCTAAGGGAGGGCCAGGAGGTACAGGGCCCCGGGTGCCAACCCTCTGGGGGGAGGGAGTGACAAAAGCTCCAGCCTCCCCCTCTGCTCTAGTGCTATAAGGAAAGCGCTAATCTAGCGCCAAACAGCTGATCGGCACTGGGGATTTAAACCCCAGTTATCAGCTATTCGGCGTTAAGTTAGGGCTTTCCTGTATAGCACTAGAGTAGAAGGGGGCGGCTGGAGGTTCTGTCAACCCCCTCCAAGAGGGTTGGCACCCTCCCCCATGGCTTCTGTCACTCCCCCTCTGGAGGCATAGGGTGCCAAGCCAGAGGGAAGGTGACAGAAATTCCAGCTGCCGCCCCCTCTATTCTAGCACTGTGCAGGAAACCCCTAATCTAGTGCTGAAAAACTGGTCGCTGGGGTTTAAATCCCCAGATCAGCTGTGGGGATTGGGGGGTGACCAGGACGGTGAACTCTAGGTGGTTTCTGATGAGACCAATTATATGGACCCCTTCCAATCTAATTTCAGACCTGGTTTGGGACAAAACCTGCTTTGGTCACCCAAGGCCTATTGGCATATATATCTGCCAACCCCACACATGTGGCAGGTCGCTTGCTTGTCTGGTTGCAGATGGGAGCAATCTATGGATGGAGGACCAAGATGTGATACCATTGCTCTGGATAGTTACTTGCTGAAGATTGGACAATGGGTGGAGTCTGCACACTTCTGCAGGGGTGGATAACCTATTGGAATAGTTCATCCTCGGAGGCTTATGGAGGCTGATGGATTCCAGATGTGCCTTGGGGATTCACCTTTGGGAATGTCTGGTGGTCTCAGAGACACCTGCTCTCTCTCTCTCTCTCTCTCTCTCTCTCTCTCTCTCTCTCTCTGGAATGGAGAGATGACCCAAGGCGCTATCAGTACAATCAACCCTAGATTGCTGTGTCCATTCAGTGCCTTGGTTTACAAGTGAGCTGCTAGCAAAGAAGCAAACTGGGAGATGGTGCAAGTGGTGGAAAATATATGAAGTTGATGGAACACACTGTGGACTGGAGCCTGGTGTTAGGGCCTACTCTGCAGTGCTAATGTGAGTGAAGATAAGCTTATTTCTGCACTACCATTGTTGTGATTGCACAATGTCCTACTGCAAAGCTTTTCCAAGTGGTCTGGGGGCTACTACAGGAAGCCCCTGAAGAAAAGCTGGAACTCTTGGTGGCCTGCTGTGACCATTTCTCCCAGATGAAATCACTTGCATCTGTACTGACTTGAATGCCAGAATTATGACAGAGCAGGAGCTGGATAAGGTGAATGATTTGCTGTGTCCAGTTATGACTGAGGAAGTTGGCTGGAGTTTCTTGGAGGTCTGAGGCAGCTCTCTCCATGTGTGTCCCACTCTTGCCTACATAAGAACATAAGAAGAGCCCTGCTGGATCAGGCCAAAGGCCCATCTAGTCCAGCTTCCTCTATCTCACAGTGGTCCCACCAGATGCCTCAGGGAGCACACAGCTAACAAGATAACCTGTTTCCTGTCACCACTCCCTTGCACCTGGCACAGAGAAAACCTACTTCTAAAGCCAGGAGGTTGCTTATGGCTTGTAACCTGTGATGGTCTTTTCCTCCATGAATCTATCCAAACCCCTTCTACAGGTATCTAGGCCAGGTGCCATCACCACATCCTGTGACAAGGAGTTCCACAGATGAATTACACACTGGGTGAAGAAATATTTTCTTTTGTCCGTTCTAACTCTCCCTCCACTCAATTTTAGTGCATGTCCCCTGGTTCTGGTGTTGTGTGAGAGGGAGAAGAATTTCCCTCTATCTACTCTCTCCATCCCATGCATAATTTTATACGTCTCAATCATGTCCCCCCTCAGGCACCTTTTTTCTAGACTGAAAAGCCCCAAATGCTGTAGCCTTTCCTCATAAGGAAATCTATGTGCCACTTGTCACATAGAGGGAGAAAAGTTGCCAAATTTCTCATTACAGCTGCCCTGTTCTCCTTTGCAACTGACGACCCTCAATGCATTTTCAGGTGAACACATTAGCTGTGTCTACTGTATCCCTGCTATAAAGAATTTCCCTCTATCCACTCTCTCCATCCCATGCATAATTTTATACGTCTCAATCATGTCCCTGCTCAGGTGCCCTGCCAATGACTGATTAAAGCAGCCAGGGGTGGGCTAGGCACATGAGATTATGATGAATGCATCTTTGAGGTAGTGGGTGGTGTGCCTCCCTCCCCCCCCCCCCATCGGAGGTGGTTGTGAGACCTCTCCATAAAAAGTCTATCCTAGACCGGATCTCCCTGAATGACGACTACCCAGACTGTCCAATCGGCCCTTCTTGGTGTGGTGGTGACTCTACTGTAGGTGGTTCCTGATGAGACCAATTATATGGACCCCTTCCAATCTAACTTCAGACCTGGTTTGGGACAAAAACTGCTTTGCTGACCGTGGGAGCTAGACGAGTGAGGTGGAGGTAAGCCACCCGGTTTGTTCTCCTGGCCCTCTCAGCAGTGTTTTATATCATTGCCCATGGTCTTATCCTGCTGAGTTGCCCTTTGAAGTAGGAATTTGGTGGCACTGTACTGCAGGACTGTGGTCCTCCTGCCTGGAGGGCCAGACCCTCTTGCTGTGAATGAATGAACAAGGGTCAGGAATGGAAGAAAATAAAGGAGCAAAAGCCAGGGACTGTGTTAACTGCCTGTTCAGAGATAGACACCTCCTGCATGTTCCCTGAAGAGGAAAGCACTCTGTATATACAGCAGTTATTTTTCTCTCCTCTGTAGGCAGGAAAACATACTTTGTGTATGGGTGTGTGTGAGCTGCTGCACTATACAGTACAGTATATTTAAGGCAGGTCAGTAGCGACCTCTAGTGGGGAAAAACAAAATTCTTCCCTCCCAGGAGCAGGTTCCTTAGAACAGGGGTTCTCAAGTGGTGGGTCGCGACCCACCACTTGGAGAAGGGCAGGTCGCTACCCACTGAAGGAGAGTGGCGATCTGCGATAGCGGTGGCAGTGATCCAAGGATCGCACCGCTGCTGGGGACAAAAGGGGTACTTTTAGACTTACCGGGGGTTGGGCCGTCTGGACTTACCGAGGGTGGGGGGACATGGCCCCCCAGCAGGCCTCTCCAAACCTCTGAACGGCTCCTGGAGGTGATTAAAGCCCACCAGGTTTTTGAGGAAATCAGGAAGTAAAACGGAAGTGGGCTTTATCTACCTCCAGGAGCCATTCAGAGGACTGGGAAGGCCTGTTTTTTTTGGGGGGGGGGAATGGGCCCTCCGTACCCTCTGGAGGACGACCCGACCCCTGGTAAGTCTAAAAATACCCCTTTTGTCCCTGGCAGCGGTGCGATCCCCGGATCGTTGCCACCGCCACCGCCCCACCTCTGCAAGCATTCAATGTTCTCCCCTACTCACGGGGAGAACTTTGAGAAAGAGAAACGCTGCTTTAGAACAAAAAGATGTGAGCAGAGATTCAACCAGATTGTCAGGTTGTCCAGCCTGTAGCACAAGTAGTATAGGGTTATTCGAAAAGGATGGTGCAAAAGCAAAGCTGATTTATTCTTAAATGGACTGACATACCACAACCGTCATGACATGAAAAGACCGAAAAACTGTCCAAGTTTCACATGCATGTTACAATTTATTTATTTATTTATTTATTTATTTAAAGAATTTGTTTGATGTGGGCACTTGTGTAGCTACTTGTGTAGCTACAATGGGGTGTGTGCGCCCGGGGTGACAGTCGTGGTCTCCTTGCGAGGAGACCGCAGCTGTTTCCCCACCCCCACCCCATTGTAGCTACGCAAGTGCCTTCATCAAATATTTGTCATGCACATGTGAAACTTGGACAGTTTTTCTCTCTTTTCATGTCATGACGGTTGTGGTATGTCAATCCATTTAAGAATAAATCAGCTTTGCCTTTGCAACATCTTTTTTGAATAACCCTGTATTATTTTTCATGATCTGGACTCTATGCCTCTGCTAATGAAGCCCAGCAATGCATTCGCTTTTTTTGCAGCTGCATCACACTGCTGGCTCACGTTCAGCCTTTGGTCCACTAAGGCTACAATCCTATACACACCTTTCTGGGAGTAAGCCTCATTGGACATAATGGGACTTCTAAGAAGACATGCATAGGATTGTGCTGTAAGATACCTATGTGGTTGCTAGGGCCTGTCGGTTCGACTCAGTCGGACCGTTGCTCCGGCGGCTACACTGGCTGCCGGTTCATTTCAAAGTGCTAGTTTTGACTTTTAAAGCCCTTAACGGCTTGGGTCCAGGGTATTTGAGGGACCGCCTCCTTCCTTATAATCCAACCCGTACTCTGAGGTCATCAGGGGGGCCCTGTTAACCGTGCTGCCATTGACGGAGGTGAGGGGGATGGCAGAGCGGAATAAGGCCTTCTCGGCTGTGGCGCCCCAATTATGGAATTCCCTCCCCCTGGAATTAAGAACGGCTCCCTCTTTAGAGACCTTTCGGCAGGGCCTTAAGACATTTTTATTTAGGGAAGCATTCGATGTCTGACATAGTGGGCTGGCTTTTTAACAAATGGCTTCTTAACTAATGATTTTTAACAAAGTAAATACAGGTTGACCCACTGGGGTTGCTTATTTTTAGTTGTTTGTCTTCATTGTTTTTAATTACTTGTTTCTAATTTATTTTTAATGTATATGTATTTTAATGTTTTGTAAGCCGCCTTGAGTGCCCTCGCTGGGAGAAAGGCGGGATATAAATTCTTTAAATAAATAAATAAATAAATAAATAACTATGCTGCTGCCGTGCGCAGAGCCCGGAGGTGCTGCTGCCAAGCAAGGTTTACCACACACTGTACTTGTGCCTCTGGTGGTTTGTTCCCATGTGGAGGACATTGAACTTCATCTTCCAAGATGTTAGTTTATACCCCTATCCGCTTTGTGTCATTTGCACATCTGAGCATTCCCTCTACCCCCTCCTCCAGGTGGTTTATAAAAATGTTGAATAGCACAGGGCCCAAGACAGAGTTCTGTGGCACTCCACTTGTAATTTGGAGGTAATCTTTTATAGGTATTGGGTTGCCATTCATCTCAAATGTGAATATAGGCCAAGCTACATTGTCCGTGTCCGCGTGGTGTCCCGCCCCCAGGTTAAACAACAGGCTCTGATTGGCTGGACGTAAGCGCGGACGCAGCAAAAGTCGAGGTGGCCTCGACTTTTGCTGCGTCCGCGCTACGTCCGGCCAATCAGAGCCTGTTGTTTGACCTGGGGGCGGGACAACAGACGCGCACGCACACGGGACGTGGACAATGTAGCTCAGGCTTAAGAAGACATTGGTTGGATGTTTTCCTGAAAGACATCTATCATGTTTTGTCAGATAAACCCTTAACAGTGTTATATCGAACTATCCTAATATCAAAAGCTAGAAGCTGGTAATGCCTTTATTGTTGTTGTTGTTCTGTCGTTAAGTCGTGTTCGACCCTTCGTGATCCCATGAACCATATCCCGCCAGGCCTTCCTGTCCTCCACTATCTTCCTGAGTTCGCTCATTTTCATGTTCGTTGCTTCGGTGATGCTGTCTAACCATCTCATCCTTTGCCTTCCCCTTCTCCTTTTGCCTTCAATCTTTCCCAGCATCAGAGTCTTCTCCAGAGAGTCCTCTCTTCGCATTAGGTGGCCAAAATATTTGAGCTTCAGCCTCAGTACCTGTCCTTCCAGGGAACAGTCAGGGTTGATTTCATTTAGGATTGACTGATTTGATCTCCTAGCAGTCCAAGGGACTCTCAGGAGTCTTCCCCAGCACCACAGTTCGAAAGCATCTATCTATTCTTCAGTGCTCAGCCTTCCTTTATTGTTGTTGTTGTTCAGTCGTTAAGTCGTGTCCGACCCTTCGTGATCCCATTAACCATATCCCGCCAGGCCTTCCTGTCCTCCACTATCTTCCTGAGTTCGCTCATTTTCATGTTCGTTGCATCGGTGATGCTGTCTAACCATCTCATCCTTTGCCTTCCCCTTCTCCTTTTGCCTTCAGTCTTTCCCAGCATCAGAGTCTTCTCCAGAGAGTCCTCTCTTCGCATTAGGTGGCCAAAATATTTGAGTTTCAGCCTTAGTACCTGTCCTTCCAGGGAACAGTCAGGGTTGATTTCATTTAGGATTGACTGATTTGATCTCCTAGCAGTCCAAGGGACTCTCAGGAGTCTTCTCCAGCACCACAGTTCAAAAGCATCTATTCTTCGGCGCTCAGCCTTCCTTATGGTCCAACTCTCGCAACCATACATTGCTACTGGGAACACCATGGCCCTGACACTAAACTTTTCCGGGTGGTGAAGACCAGCAGGGATTGTGAAGAGCTCCAGAAGAACCTCTCCAAACTGGGAGAATGGGCAGCAAAATGGCAGATGCGCTTCAATGTAAGTAAGTGCAAAGTTATGCACATTGGGGCAATAAACCAAAATTTCACATATACGCTAATGGGTTCTGAGTTGTCTGTGACGGATCAAGAGAGAGATCTTGGGGTGCTGGTGGACAGGTCGATGAAAGTGTCGACCCAGTGTGCGGCGGCTGTGAAGAAGGCCAATTCCATGCTCGGGATCATTAAAAAAGGGATTGAGAATAAAACGGCCAATATCATTATGCCTTTGTACAAATCGATGGTAAGGCCACAGCTGGAGTATTGTGTCCAGTTCTGGTCACCACACCTCAAAAAGGATATAGTTGAATTGGAAAAGGTGCAGAAAAGAGCGACCAGAATGATTCGTGGGCTGGAGCACCTCCCTTATGAGGAAAGGCTACAGCATCTGGGGCTTTTCAGCCTAGAAAAAAGGCGCCTGAGGGGGGACATGATTGAGACTTATAAAATTATGCATGGGATGGAGAGAGTGGATAGAGGGAAATTCTTCTCCCTCTCGCACAACACCAGAACCAGGGGACATGCACTAAAATTGAGTGGAGGGAGAGTTAGAACAGACAAAAGAAAATATTTCTTTACCCAGCGTGTAATTCATCTGTGGAACTCCTTGCCACAGGATGTGGTGATGGCATCTGGCCTAGATGCCTTTAAAAGGGGTTTGGACAGATTCATGGAGGAAAAGACCATCACAGGTTACAAGCCATAAGCAACCTCCTGGTTTTTAGAAGTGGGTTTTCTCTGTGCCAGGTGCAAGGGAGTGGCGACTGGACACAGGTTATCTTGTTGTCTTGTGTGCTCCCTGAGGCATCTGGTGGGGCCACTGTGTGACACAGGAAGCTGGACTAGATGGGCTTTTGGCCTGATCCAGCAGGGCTCTTCTTATGTTCTTATGTTCTTACTATACGAACTTTTGTTGGCATTGTGATATCTCTGCTTTTTATTATGCTATCTAAATTTGCCATAGCTTTCCTTCCAAGGAGTAAGCGTCTTTTAATTTCATGGCTGCTGTCTCCGTCTGCAGTGATCTTGGAACCCAAAAAAGTAAGATCTGTTACTGCTTCCATTTCTGCCCCTTCTATTTGCCAGGAATTGATGGGACCAGATGCCATGATCTTATTCCTTTATTAGGACCAACCAAAATGAGCAGACAGCGTCTGCATTCTACAAAACTCTTGGCCAGACTGCATGTTAAGCAAACCAAACACTCCCACCCCCCACCCCAAGTAAAGCGTGGGAAGGATAGTGTCGGAGAAGTCTAGGAATGTGCTTTTAAGGTGAAGTTCCACTGCAAAGTAGATTGCCAGAGGATTTAGTCCTCGCCTGAATCAGATTCTCCTCTCGAGGTGCTGCCAGCCCCTGATTTCAGGATACACCCAAAGGCTAGAAGAAGCCAATTTGTCCTGGTTGTTCCCCGTGTTTTGCCTCTTGTCCTACAAAATGACGAACAAGGTACTGTATTTCCTTTCCAATAAAAACGGGGCGGGGTGTGTGCGCGCAGAGCCCGGTCATGAAACCGAGAGCCCGGCTGGCCCGCGAAGGATGACAAGGTCCTGCAGAACGACAGTGACGAGGCGGCTGCCTTCCTCCAATGAGCGGGAAGTGGGTGGGACGGAGGGCCCGCCCGGTCCAGGGAGTGCGGCAGCTGCAGCAGCGCTTTGCGGCTGGGCTGGCAGCGTGAGCCTGATGCAATCTGGCTGTCAAAACGCGTAATCGCAGGAGGGGATAAACGCCGGGAGCAGCACCGGGAGCAGGAGCAGGAGCGACCCGCCCGGGCTTCCTTCTTGCCCTGTAGCAAAGCAGCGATGTCTGCTGTGATCATTGAGGAGGCGGCCAGGCTGGCCTTGGGTGAGTTTGCTGAAGGAGAAGCCGGCAGGCGGCGGCGGCGGCGGCGCTTCTCTCCTCTTTCTTCCTTGGGAGTCTGGCACCGGAACTTAGGCCTCTGGATCCTGCGCCCGGGAGACTCGGCCTTGGCTTTCCATTCATTTGATCCCAGCCAAAAGCCTCCCAGTGTGGGCTCTATATGAGCAGCTGCTGCTGCTGGCGCTGTGCTGGTTCTCAACTTCACTCCTCTTGGGCAGCAGCGGTGTCTCAAGGTGGGAGGCTTGACACGGGGTGGTGGTGGTGGTGCCGGTGCCATCCTGGCCACAGGTACGCAGCCGGGCTGAACCTGCACGATCTGTTCGCCCAGAAAGCTCCCGTCTCTCCCGAAACAGATTGAATGTTGCTCTGTTCGCAGCTGTCCTTGAGTCCTCAGTGACCTATTGAGCTGCCCTCGGACTCGAGCCGTTCCCGGATAATAAACCTCTCTGGAAAGAAGCGGGGCCTGGGGGTATCGGAGAATGGATGAGGGAGGGAGACTGCGGGGTGCGCGCCACGGCGCCACCATTTTCTCTGCCGTGCTGCAATTCATTTCCATCATGCAATGCAACGCAATTCCATTCACTTCCGTGTTGCAGTCCGGATAACCGGTGTCAGGGAATTGGCCAGGAAAGGGAAGCAGAGCAGGACTTGGAGGTGGGGATGTGGGGATGGGCGGGCAGGCAGGCAAAAGGAGGGTGCTGGTGTTTTGTCATCAGCCTCTGTACTAACAAAGAGGGGGTCCTTTGCAGAACTGGGAACGCCCCCCCCCCCATTGAATAGGACCCCTGCAGCCAGAGGCCAGAGGCACAAGCCCTCACTGGCAGGCTGGAGAGAAGCTGCTTGAAGATGGCGTATATCCCCCCCCCCATCCTAATTTCTCATCTGCCCCCATAGTTTCAAGATCTTTGGGGTGGGGTGGATAATTAGGATCAAGGAGGAAGAAAGCATTCTCTAGGATCCCAGTTAGTTTCTGGTCCAATGTGTTTGTATTGATCTTTTGGAACCTGCATGAGCTTGGCCCTAAATCCTAAAAGAACACCTTTGTCCACATAAATGTGCCCATTAAGGTCACCTGCCGGCCTTGCTCTCAGGCCTGCCACTAGCATGAACTTGTCTAATGGATATCAGGGTCAGGGTCTTTTCCGTAGTGGCGCCATGTCTCTGAAACGCTCTTCCTGAAGAGATCCATCTTATGACCTCTTTGGCTGTTCAATGGATGGTAGGCACATCAGCCTCTTAATGATGTATGATTTTTACTCAGATGATGCTGTTTTATTTGTACTTTTTAATTGTTATTTTATACCACTGTTGCACACCATCATGAAGAGTTTTAAATTGGAAAGGCAGGGTGAAAATATTCTAAATGAATGCACCCTAGAGGAATATTTAGGTTGCAAAGGAAGCAGAGCTCATAACACCTTAAATTATCCAGGAAGGATGAGATGGAATTTTGGAGGGGGGGGGATATGCACTCTAAAAAGATGTTGCTCTCATCATGAGCACTGTAGTGCCATTGTGCTGTTAGACAGCTTCTTGCACTGCTTCCCCCCCCCCCACTGTCCTGAAACCTCCCCTTCTCCACTTATTATTTAGTTATTTTATTTTGAAGACTTTGAAACCTTTTTACATCCTTGCTGCGCTAGTGGACGACTCATCAAATCTCTCCACGGGTTTCGCGGAAAATGATGGGTTTTGAGGAGGAACTGTGGACCAGGCTCAGTTCAGAGAAACCATCGCTGAGGAAATGGAAAGTGGAAGGAGACAGTTGGCTCCAGCCCATGGTTTTATGAGGAAATGGGTCTTCGGACTGTGTGATTTCTTGTAATGCGGACTGGTCTCCTAGAGAGGAGGCTCAGTTATCCTTATGAGTAGAAAAGAGCTGCTTTTTTACTTGTTCGTTACTTGACGAGTAGTGCTTGTCTGCAAGGTATAAATATCAGCTTGGAACTGTAACCGTAGACCCTTCATCTCCTGAGGATATCGGTGTTTTCAGGGTCCTTTTATGCAGAAGGTTTTGGATCAAGAGCTTTCAGCTCTGAAGGCGAATCCACGCCACACGCGTTCGTGTTGGTCGCGTTCTGACACGTTCCAGGATCATCCGACATGCCAAAAGTCGCCTCGGACTCCACTTGAGACAAGATGGGACGCGACCAGCTGGCGGGCGACCGCCATCACGCACAAATAGCACCACACCGGACGCATGCGGACCTGACTGGACGCAACGGCTCGAGCCGCGTGCGGTGTGAATCCGCCTTAAGGAAGGCATCCATCAACACATTCATCTTTCGCCTACAATTCTGACATTTGGAAGCTCAAGCCATGGCTTTTTTGCTTGAGTTTGGTCAGTGCAAACCATGATTTATGTGATGTCTGCATTAATCCTGTGTATGTATTTGGTGGTAGTGAAGACATTTTGGTGGTAGTGAAGACCAGTGTCTCTGTGTGCTTCTACAGGAGAGGCCTACGTCTCTGGTCGAGAGGGATGCGACTCTACGGGAGATGGAACACCAGAGAAGCCTTTCAAAACAGCTTTGCAGGTATCCTTCTGTGGGCCAGGTTTTCCATGTCAAGATAAGCATCTATATATTATGTCTTTTTCTGAAGAAGCAAACTAATTTTTATCCCCTCTTCTTTTTTTCTTAAAGGCTTTAATGTCTGCTGGAAAGGAACCATTTCCTACCATCTACGTGGACTCTCAAAAAGAAAATCAGGTTGCATAAAATTCCCGAGTAGTGTTATCTTTTTCGCAATGAATGATTTTCTTGTAATCAGCAAGCAAAAAAAAATGTAACCCTGCTTTTATTTTGATCTGCCTAGAGATGGGAAGTTATTTCTAAGACTCAGCTCAAAAATGTAAAAAAACAGTGGCAAAGAGAGCAGCAAAAATGTGAAGCTAGAGAAAAGAAAGAGGTAGGTTTCAAGCACAAGTTAACGGTCTTCTCAGGCCTAGTTTTAATGTTTCCAGATCTCGCTTTCTCCCTCTCGCATGCATATCTTTTTACTCCGAATAGAGTGCTGAATAAATTACTAATTCAACCACAAAAAAATCCCCAACCCACAGGCAGAAGATCTGTTGCGCCGTGAAAAGAATTTGGAGGAAGCCAAGAAGATTGTCATTAAGAATGATCCCAATCTCCCTGAGCCCAAATGTGTAAGTAAAACTTTTGTAGTTAAAAAAAAAAAAAGACTATGAACATGAGGCAGCAGTTCCCAAAAGTATTGGAGGGAAGCAGAGGTACGTATTTGTATGTATCTTGTACGCTGTGGAACTAGAGCAGGGGTCAGATCCAAGCCCATGGGTTGGATCCTGCCTGTCACCCAATTGGCCTGATTTGCGTGGAAGAACAGGATAGACACAGAGGGACTTGAAAAGGCGGGTGGCTATGGTATTGTATGTAGACAACTGGAGTCAAGCTCCAATGCATTTTAAGCTCTGTAGCATTTTTCTAAAGGTGGAAACCAACTATTTCTAAATGTAACCTGAAGTTAGAACATAAGAAGAGCCCTGCTGGATCAGGCCAAAGGCCCATCTAGTCCAGCTTCCTGTATCACACAGTGGCCCCACCAGATGCCTCAGGGAGCACAAGACAACAAGATACTTGTATCCTTTCGCCACTCCCTTGCACCTGGCACAAAGAAAACCTACTCCTCCAACCAGGAGGTTGCTTATCCCCATCATGGCTTGTAAGCTGTGATGGACTTTTCCTCCATAAATCTGTCCAATCCCCTTTTGAAGGCATCCAGGCCAGGTGCCATCACCACCTCCTGTGGCAAGGAGTTCCAAAGTTCAAAGCAGGACACTAGTGTAAGTGTAGGCTTACCATATCCAAAGGGGGACAGGGTGCCTACACCTTTAACCATTGTAAAAAGAGGGAATTTGGGCAGGTGCAGCTTGTTTCACCCTTCCATTATGAGCTGCACCTGCCCAAATTCCCTCTTTTTACAATGGTTAAAGGTGTAGGCACCCTGTCCCCCTTTGGATATGGTAAGCCTATGTAAGTGTCTAGATTCATGAATGGGTTATTGAGCCAATAATAAAATCTCCATTTCAGTCATAGGAATGCAATGAAGAAAATTCTACCCCAAATGTGGCAGCACAATATTTACTTGGCAGTAAGTCCTGTTATGTCCAACATGGCTTAGTCCTTAGTAAGTTTAGGAAGGCCGTCTTACAGTGCGATCCTATGCATGTCTACTTGGAAGTAAGATCCACTGTCTTTAGTGGATCTTACTCCCTAGTAACTTTTTCTCTTCCGTTCTCTCATACATATTTATCCATTTTCTGTGTAAGTGACTGCAGAAAAAGAAAATATATTCTAATTTTTATCCCATTCTT
Organism: Plestiodon gilberti rubricaudatus; assembly: GCA_026170595.1. Lineage (NCBI taxonomy): Eukaryota > Metazoa > Chordata > Lepidosauria > Squamata > Scincidae > Plestiodon > Plestiodon gilberti. The sequence goes on along the minus strand of JANXHW010000002.1, from coordinate 14,665,390 downwards.
CAGATAAAAATCTTTCAGACTGGCTAACACACTTTAAATTTAACTTTTAACTTGATATTTGCAGCATTTGTTACAATCTTAAAGTGATGTGCAAGATACTAGGAACTGTGGCTGGAAAATATTCCAAATGCAAAGAGAGTTTCTTTGGATGTGGTGTTGGGCAACCTGTCTGTGTTTGTTTTGAAATCATATTTTATATATCAACAGAATGTTTTAACCTGCTTTTTACAGGTGAAGATTCGAGCCCTGGAGGCCCACAGAGGGGAGAGAGTAAAGGTTTTTGGCTGGGTCCACAGATTACGTAGACAAGGTGAGTAGCATGTTAAAAAGTGATATGGTTCTATGCACAGGCATAGAAAACTTTGTTGTTGTTAGAGCTGAAGAAGCATATAGACTTCAGAGGTGCTCGGCATCCATCCCTCATTCCCTCCATTCCTCCTTCCGTGGTGGAGAATCTACTGAGAAGCCACAACTCAGCCAGTAGCCACCATTTTGGACTGTGTTGTATTGAGTTGGAGGGTTTCCAAAGTGCATCAGAGTAGATCACATTTGAAAAAGGGTCACAGTGGCTCATATAGAGGAATATGTCTACTTTAGGCTTCAACTGACTTAGCTGTCCTGGCTTTTCCTATTCTGGACGTCATTGTTTATTTACTTATGATATTTATGACAAAATTCACAAAGAAGGTGATAACAATAATATAGAACAGAACTTTTTAACATGCGTAAAACAACAGAATCTTAGAGGATCATAGCTCAGTGGTAGAGCATACTTATTGCACGCAGAAGGTTGAAGAATCCACCCATGAGATGGGTGTGTTATAAAGGACATGGAGATAAACTGTATCTTTAAATTCATTGAAGAGGTCTGGATAATTTGTACTCCTCTGTTCTCCCTTCTGAGGGTGTCAACTCTTTAGTAACTCTGGGCCTTATGCACAATGCAGCTGTAGGCTCCTTGTTTAGATCTTGGTTTAGATCTAATGCTAAACCATAGTTTAATGCTACATGATTGCACCAAAGGGGACTGCAGAGCAGTGAGCTCCACCAAGAGGAGGAAAGCAGTGATGTAGCTAGCCTATGGGGGGGGGGGGGAGAGCAGCGGCAGCTTGTGACAACCCCCGTGGTGCCAGGGTGGGCTATGCTGCATCCCGCGGTGGATTTTTGCCTGTTGAAGGTCGGTAGGGGAACATTTGTTCTCTTACCTTAGGGTAAACCCCAGCAGCCGCAACAGGTCAACTCGGACCTGCACCAGCAATATCGCTCCTGCGCCCCTCTCTGGTCCAATCCACCTGCCCCCGTCACCACCCCATTCCACCCTCCCCCCACCCCATTCCACCCTCTGCCCCTGTGCCAGACTTACCAGCTCTGGCGGACCTCCTGAAAACCACTGGCAGCAGCAGGAAGGCTCTGGCCTTCTTGTTGGTGCACCTGGGCCTTGCGCTGTTACAAAGCGCTTTATGGCACTTTTGCGACAGCGCACGCAGCTGAATGTGCATTCTGCCAGCGCAGACCCTCGTTAGGATTGGGCCGTAAGCTGTGGTTTTACATTGAATTTGAACCGGGGCTATATGTCTGTTTCCTAGGAGTCTTGGGTGGGGAACCTCTATGCTTCTTCCTTCTCCTCTACTTCCAATAATCTGTAGTCCACAAAATCTTATAATGTGGAATGGGACTCTTAAGGGCAGGAGAAGGAAGGAGATGGAGACCATTCCACAAAAGGGAACCAAAGTTTTAATGTTCTCTTTTTTTTTTTTAATCAGGAAAAAACTTGACGTTTATCGTGTTAAGAGATGGCACAGGCTTTCTTCAGTGTGTCTTGTCAGATGATCTGGTAAGCAACTCTTAATCTGTGAAGATCCAGAATTCGCCTTCCTCCCCAGTAGATTGCCGCATCCCTTCAGTATCCATCACGCCACACTGATTTGGGGCAAGGGGGGGGGGGACTTCAGTCAACAGCAACTGCTGAGTGTCTGCCTTGGGCTAGTTTATGATTGACTTGCACTGTCTCCACCCCTGCAGTTTTCTGTCTTCCTTGCAGTTCGCTCTTCCTACTTGACACTGCTAAGCTGGAATCTCGCCAGTCTGTACTGGCTCCCAGTACCTCCTCCACTGTTCTTCCTTCGACACCATAGGGTTCCTCTGCAGTGTTGCTTCCCCTTTCAGTTGCATAGCTCAAAAAAGAAAAAGAAGAAAGAGCCCAGTGAAACCGGCATCCACTGGCGTTGCTGCAGGGGGGGCGGAGCTCTAAGTTCCGCCGCAGTCCGACCCTCCGTTACACCGGTGCATGAAGCGGCCACGCCCCCTCACCTTCGGAACCATTCAAGGCAATGAAAGCAACTTAGAGCTCCACCCTGCAGCGACGCCAGTGCCAGCATCCCTGGGTAGGGGGAGAAATGTGAGTGTCGGAATGTGATGAGATTTAATTCCTGTCTCTTGTGATATAGCAGTAAATAACTGAGCAGATACAAGAGCTTTATTTTTTTTTCCCCAATAAAGAAGATAAATTCATTCAAAGAGGATGAATATCCTTCCATTTTGTCTCCTCCAGTGTCAATGCTACAATGGGGTGATCCTCTCTACAGAGAGCAGTGTTGCTGTGTACGGAACCCTCAACCTTCTTCCTGAAGGCAAACAGGTGAGTTTTTCTGGAGTGAGGATTGAAGGGCATTTCTCTTACTGACTCACTGTTTCCAGATTGTAAAGTTTTGGAAACATGTTTGCAAACAGGCAGACTGTTTGTCTTGCTGACATCCTGGACTCTATATCCAGAGACTGAATAACGGAGAAAACTAGCACGGGGGTTGTGGTGGAGGAAATGAGGCTAGACATTTTTCTCCCTGACATGGGAATGTTTCCGCAGGCAGGAAGAAGTTTTTAATGCAAGGGACCTTTCTGTCATGTGAAGTCTCCCACCTGTGGTAGTGCAGTCCTAAGTTCTTTTGCCCTTGACTCTGCGGCCTGTATCGCTCTGCTCTTATGGAGACAGGAATATTTAATGCATTTTTGTAACATTTGTATCCTGCCCTTCCTCTAAAGCAGCGGTTCTCAAACTTTTGGTCTCCGGCAGCGTTCCCGGTAAGACTCCCCACTGCTGCACGGAGCCCTTCTTTGGTGGCCGGGACTCACATGCCATCGCCAAACGTCTGGGTAGCTGAGCGCCGAGCTGCATGGAGCTTGGCCACACAAGTTAGGGGTAGGCTTACCAGATCTCCAACCGGGACAGAGTGCTAGACCTTTAGGAGAAGGAATGTGGACAGGTGTAGCTTGTTAAACCCTTAGAGCACAATCCTAGGCATGTCTACTTAGAAGCAAGCCCCATTGTGTTCAGAAGTCAGGATGGTGTAGTGGTTTGGGAGTCGGACTTAGACCTGGAAGATCCAGGTTCAAATCCCTGCTCAGCCACGAAGCTTCCTGGGTGACCTTGGGCCAGTCACTATCTCTCAGCCCCACCTACCTCACAGGGTTGTTGTGAGGACAAAAAGGAGGGGAGGAAATATGTACACCACTCTGAGCTCCTTGGAGGAAGGGCGGTATAAAAATGTGAAAAATAAATAATAAATAAGATAATAGACATGCCTAGGATTGTGCTCTGAGGTTTAACAAGCTACACCTGTCCACATTCCTTCTCCTAAAGGTCTAGCACTCTGTCCCGGTTGGAGATCTGGTAAGCCTAGTTAGGGGGAACAATGGTCTCTGGAGCCCTTTCCACTCCTAACAATGGTCTTGGGGAGCCCCAGGGCTCCGATGAACACACATGGAGAAACGCTGCTCTAAGGAACTCGGGGTGGGGTGGTGAACTTGATTCTCTCCCCCCCCCCCCCGTTTCACCCTTGCAACCACACGAGTGAGGTAGACTAGGCTGAAAGATTCGCTAGTCGGCTTCATGGTCCTCGTCCAGCATTAACCACTTCACTAGGCTACATAAGAAGAGCCCCAAAGGCCCATCTAGTCCAGCTTCCTGTGTCTCACAGTGGCCCACCAGATGCCTCAGGGAGCACACAAGACAACAAGATAACCTGTGTCCTGTTGCCACTCTCTTGCATCTGGTGTTCAGAGATAGCCTACTACTACCGGTAAAACCAAGAGGTTGCTTATACCCAGCATTGCTTGTAATCTGTGATGGACGTTTCCTCCATAAATCTGTCCATCCCCCTTTTTAAAGGCATCTAGGCCTTCAGGTGTCATCGCCACATCCTGTGGCAAGGAGTTCCTTTTTTCTAGACTGAAGAGCCCCAAACGATGTAGCCTTTCCTACGATGAGGGAGGTGCCCCAGCCCCCACCCATTTTGGTCACTTTCTTCCAGTTCCACTATATCCTTTTTGAGATGTGGCGACCAGAACTAGGCTAGAGAGCCAACCCTGGAGTTTGCTCACTTAAGGCCATCTCAGTTTTGAATGTGTGATGGGGAATTGCTGCTGAAGCCCTGTATAAACAGCAAACTGTTTGCCTGCTCCTTGGGTTAGTCTCTCTGTCATCTGGACAAATCACTGTTGTCAGTGAAGAACAGAATTCTGAATGTGGCATCTTTCCCCAGCTCCTTTTTACCATTGCAAAGCACTGATTTTCGTCATAAATTCCCTAAAAGAATCTGTACCTCTTCCCCATTGTGATATTACTGTATACATTACTTTTTAAAGAGAAAATAGACTGTGCTTTTTATATAAACCACATGGGGGAGCCCTTGTGGTTTATATAAAAAAGGGCAGGGATATTACTGGTACCAATGTGAGAAATTCTCATCCCTCTTTTGTAAGAGCAGCAAGGCAAATGCGGTAATATGAGATATGACACAAAGAGTGTAATGGAGCATGGTAGAATATGTTTATGGAACCTTTTTAAAGCCCTTGAATGGAATTTTTTTTTTAAAAAAATGTACCTGTATCAGTCTAGTAGAGAAAGCCCAAACACACTGCCGGCCCATCCACAAGGCCACCTGAGGCGGGTTGCATCAGTGGCAGATTCAGGGGTGGTGGTGGTGGTGGTGATGGTGGTGGCAGATTCAGAGGTACCTTTCACCCCAAGTCTGCCACTGCTGTTTTCCTCCAGTCTACTGCCAATGCAAGTGTCAGTGATCTGCTTTCCACTTGCCTGAGCGAGAAGCAGATTGTTCCCCTCCTTACTGTGTTCCTCACTTGCTGCTGTGAAACCAGGAAGTGCACTGTTCCTTTAAATGAATCCAGTCTCTGCAAAATAGTGCCACTTAACCTTGTTCTGGCCAAGTGGCCAGGAGGATTGTGTGGTCAGTGGTATCAAAGAGACTGAGAATTAACTGAGACCAGTTCCCCCTGTCCAGTTTCTGCTATGGATAGTTCTACCAGGGCTCTTTTGGTTCCAAAACAAGGATGGAAGCTAGGGGATGGAAGCTAGACTGATGGAGGCCTACGAGTTCTAGGTGATATTAAGACTAATTTTATATTCGTCTCTCTTCTTAAAAATAAAATAAAAATCACAGGCTCCAGGAGGGCATGAGTTGTGCTGTGACTACTGGGAGCTCATTGGCTTGGCGCCTGCTGGTGGAGTCGATAACGTGGTCAACGAAGAGTCTGATGTGGATGTACAGCTTAACAACCGACACATGATGATTCGCGGAGAGATCCTGACCAGAATCCTCAAGGTCCGCTCTACGGTCATTCAGTGCTTCAGGGATCACTTCTTTGACCGCGGATACTATGAAGTAAGTTGGTGACCGCGGATACTGTGAAGTAAATTGGTGAATCCTTTCCACCCTCCGGGATTTTTCACCTTATCATCCTTAAAGAAGTAAATGTTGCTATTAGAAAACCGACTCTGAATGCTAACCAGATGGAGATGGGGATCCCTTGAGCCAAGAGATCCCTCCTCTCCTTCTGAACTTGCCACGGTGATTATCACCTGGAGTCACTGATTGGGTCGCACGACATACCATGGTGAGATCTTGTATGTATTTTTGCTCAGTAGAGATAGGACATGCCTGCTGCCATTTCTTGCACTTCCTTGGTCTTTTCACACCAGTCTATAAAACGTTTTGTTTTCCCTTGAACCTTGAGCACATATGTGTACTTTCTGAGAAAATTTACCTTCCAACTTTGAGGTGCACCTCTGGGTAGGACTGGGGAAGACCCCCCATCTGAAACCCTGTAGCGCTTCAGCCAGAGTACCATAGTCATTACTGAGATGGATGGACCAGTGATTGGACAGTATTAGCAGCCTGTTATGTATGTCAACTCACGCCAACCATAATGTATACATACAACGTTTAGTTCCGTAGGTGTGTTTTGAAGGTTGTAGCCAGCGTAGTCGAGAAGGGGAGATGTGGGGACTGAGAAAAACACTGGCAAAGCTTTGAGTTTTCTACGGAAAAAGCCTAAAGTTTTGCATAAAAGTGGAGCTCTGTTTGGTCAGAACTAATTGCTCAGATTGAGTAGGTTTGCATCTGTTTTTTCCCCTGCTTGCTTTTTATATTCAGAACCATGCATCCTTGGTGCTGGGGCAGTGGGACAAAATCAAAAGGTTATGCCAAGGCTCTGTAATGAGATTCTATCAATTCTGAGCCCATGTAAATGGTTTGAATTGAGATATGAGCAAATTTGGATCTATGTATTTGTGTAAAATTGCAAGTTATGGGAAAAAGCAAAGAACTATGTTGGTCACTGGACTGTTTGCTCATCCTCAGCTAGACAATCCCTACACATCCTCAAGCCTATCTTTGTAGTCCTGAGGACTAAAACAGTACCTTTTTTATATAAAAAATAGAAAGCTGAGATTTTTCCAGATGTTGAATTCTGCACCATTTCTGTGTTTATACAGCCCTGCTTTTATTGTGCCCCCAAGTTTCCAAAAAACCCAATCCTTTAGTTTTTGGACATGCCTACATACAATGTTGAAGTTCGTATCTGCAGTCATTGGGACTAGAAGCTTGCTTTTTAAAATGAGAACTGAGATCCTGAGGGTTCTTCAAAGCCATGTATGTACAGGGAACAAAAGCAAACGGATGGATTCCGACTAAACCAAGTCCCACCAAAAGGGTTGTGGGTTTTTTTTTTTTTTTTGTAATCTTAGCCTTCATCTTAATTCTGTGCTCATGTTAAATGTCTGTTGCAGTCACAAGAGTTAGATTTTCACGAGTTTGGCATCAGGTTCTATGTGTGACAACATGTAGTCTTCAGACAAAGAAAGATATGGATGTAAATAAGGTAACACCAGTTTCTTTCTCTTCTAGGTCACCCCACCAACACTGGTTCAGACACAGGTTGAAGGTGGCTCCACTCTGTTCAAACTGGATTATTTTGGTGAAGAAGCATTTTTGACACAATCATCCCAGCTGTATCTGGAGACCTGCATTCCATCACTGGGAGACACTTTTTGCATTGCCCAGTCATACCGTGCTGAACAGTCTCGAACGCGCAGGCATCTAGCTGAGTAAGTGGACCCACCCACTGTGGGTGGGACCTAATCGATGTTGAGTTACCGTATTTCAGAGCAAGTACCCTGCAAATAGTTAGTAGCGATATCATTATGATAGTAGCAATATCTAACTTATTGCAGACTTAGGTTGCATTGCAAAAGGCCTTGGGGCCCAGCCTCAGACCATTATTCTTATTAATTTTATATCAGTGTGCATGGTGCTGTACAAAGTATGAAAAGACAGGTCCCTGCCATGAGAAAATTACAGTCTAAAATTCTATCTGAGAGGAAAAAAACAGAGGAAGGAGGAGAAAATAGGGGCGGGGTAAACAGGATAAGAATGTGCATTTATTTCAGTTATGTGTACTTGGACTCAAATACAGTAGGATAAGGGGATTTAGGTAGCAATTCTATACACACTGTCCTAAGAGTAAGGCCCTTGAACACAGAAGGACTTCCTCCTTGTGCTGTAAGAGTTTGTACAGTGAACCCTTGATTTAACAGAGCGCAATTTAGCAGATTTGAAAACAAGACATGTCTGGTTCATTAAAAAAACCCCACAGTCATTATACACAAAGAAGTCAGCGTAACGGGATTAAAGGCCATGAGGGTATAAAAATGCCTTTATGGTTAAAAAATTGTAAACACGCAACAAAACGTTACGTGTTTTTAACGTGTTTACTATTTTTTAACCATGGCTTTTAATCCCGTTACGCTGACTTCTTTGTGTATTGTATGGTTTTCTTTTGTTTTCACAGTCATTATGTTTTGCACATGCGCATCTCCATTGACTTTGGTGCATTGAGATTTAATGGACTCTCAGCATTGACACCCCTCCCTCCATTAGTCTGTTAAATCAAGGGTTCACTGTACCAGAAGCATCGCCGAAAAAGTGGATTTTGAGGGTGAACTAGAAGGAAGTGAAGTGTTATCACAGAGGTGTCCTGGAAGGAAGTTCCCAGACGTAAAGGGAAGAGGCGTATGCTGTGTGTGTCTTTATGCTATGTTTTCTATAATTTATTTTAGAATTATTATAGAAAATAATTGTTTCGTTTTCGATTGTTAGCTGCCTTGTGCAGTGTTAAAAGAACTGGAAAGGCGGGATATAAATGTTTAAAATAAATATTTGATTGTCTCTAACCAATATCTGGTTGATCAGCTGACCCAGGTTTTCTTAGCTGGACCAGTCCCAACCCCTAGCCTCAAGAAAAGAAGCCCCCCCCCCAGTGGATTTTATTGTTTTTAATTTATTATGTATTCTTTTTAAATTATGTATTTTAATTCTTGTTGTAAGCCGCCTTGGGCATTTGCCTTGGCATAGGATAAGGCGGGGTATAATTTTTTTAAATAAATAAGACAAATGAATAGAGGAAAGCAGGGCCTAATGAAAGATTTGGGGGCAGAGACAGCTTAGGCAAAACCTCACAGCACCTAAGAACAGAAGAGGTTATGCTTTTTATTTTCTTTTTCTAAATGTATATTCCCCATCTTATAGCTCAACCGTTGCTGTGCCTTTTCTTAACTATGTGGGAGGGAGAAGTGCAGCTGAAGCAGCTTCTCTTATCACTGCAGCACTGTGATGAGAGAGGTAGCACCTGCCGTGTGTGTGTGTGTGTGTGTGTGTGTGTGTGTGTGTGTGTGTGTAAAATTGATAGCTCTTCTCTCTGCCTTTTATTGTAAAGTCAACAAGTATAGACAACCAAATGAAAACTCATTTGAGTTGACAACCAAATGAAAACGCATCACATAGGAGCAACAATATAGCTTTAGTGGAGATCAAAGAAAACAAGTTGGGCTTGCTGAGAAAAGTTAGATCCTAAAGCTCAGCAATTACCGTATCAGAAATGTGATGCATCATGGGTACCATAGAAGAGGAGATGTTAAACCTATGTTATACAGTAGCAGAACAGACACTCAAAGGCGTCGCTCCGGTAGGGGCGGGGCCATAAGTTTCGCTCCGTCCTAGTCCCGTTTACCGAGCGAGCAGGAGGCGGCCCCGCCCCCTCACTGTCGGAGCCATTCCCGTGCGGAGAAAGCAGCAGGCAGGGTCTCTTGCCTACCGGAGCGACGCCTCTGCAGACACTTGCTAGAAGCCTACAGCCGAAGGATTGCCTGCCTCGGTCAATATGGCACTCCATTGCTCAACTTGGTATCTCCACCAGCCATCCCAGTCTCTTCTTCCCTTTTTCTTTGAGCTTAATTATCCACCTGTCTTTCCTTCAGGTTCATTACCTATTCTGTACCTTTACTTTGGCCCCTTTCCTTTTAGGTTCCTGTCACTTGGCTTCCCTACCTCCCTCGACCCTCTTTCTTAGGCTGCAGCACTCCTGCCCCTATGCTCTGTGTGAAGATTAAATTGCAAACAAACTGACAACTTTCCCTTCCCTCACAGATAGTGGACCACAAACATTTAGATAACCCCCACCCCCCTTGGGAAATTGGAAGGTCCGTGAGTGTTCTGTGCCAATGCAAGAGCTCAGCCAATCAATGTTGCAGGCTTCCCTGCAATAAAACATAATATGATACCGATAAACCACCAGTGGCAAAAATGAAAGCAGTCAACCCAAGCCAAAAATCCTAGCAGAATAGGAATGCTACTGTTATAACAGGCTTGTACGTAGTCACTCTTTTTCCCTTTTCAGTGGGCTACAACTGACTAACCTTGGTACATACGGGCAGATGTCCCAATAAAAAATGGTGTGGACTAGGAGCTTCTCAAGATTTATTAAGAAAAGGAAAACCAGTCTTTTTTTATATAGAAGGCATCCAATGTTTTCCTGCAGATACACGCATATTGAAGCTGAATGTCCTTTCATGAGCTTTGAAGACCTGTTGGACCGCCTGGAAGATCTTGTCTGTGATGTGGTGGATAGAGTCTTGAAGTCACCTGTGTCAGCCTTGCTGTATGAACTCAACCCGGTAAGTGGCAGGAAGGGAAAACTAAGGTGGTTCTTATTGCCTGTGTCTTCTGGAGTCTGTGACCAGAGCATGTACAGGCTTGCTTATCTAATGTAATCCATGGTTTTTAACCGAGTTACAACCTTTCATCAGGCAGATTAATCAATTAAAAACCTTTTATTTAGAAAAAAAACATTCTCAATTACATAGGCCTAACGTTTTTTGAAAGATTAATTCTTTTTAAGTAGTTAAAGAAAACCAAAACCCATGGATGGCAGTTGTCGTCCTAGAAAAGGCATTCCTCCACTCTCGTGCAGAAGGGAATGCCTCTAAGAGGATGCCTCCTGCAATATAAAAATGAAGAAAGCCGGCAGCTTTTGGTTTTCTCATGTGCAAATACGTAATCAATTAGAACCCACTGGATTAGCTAAGATTTCTTGTGTTGAATCTGAAAAATCTTCAGCAGGATAATGGAATTCCACACCTTTTTTCAGACTGACTCCTCTGCAAAGGAGCCCATGCACATCTGCCGTGGACTTCCGGTGCACTGCTGTGGATTCTGGGGGATGGTCTAGGATAGGCTTACCAGATCTCCAACCGGGACAGAGTGCTAGACCTTTAGGAGAAGGAATGTGGGCAGGTGTAGCTTGTTAAACCTTAGAGCACAATCCTAGGCATGTCTACTCAGAAGCAAGCCCCATTGTGTTCCGTGGGGCTTGCTTCTGTGTAGACATGCTTAGGATTGTGCTCTAAGGTTTAACAAGCTACACCTGCCCACATTCCTTCTCCTAAAGGTCTAGCACTCTGTCCCAGTTGGAGATCTGGTAAGCCTAGTCTAGGAGGGCACCACGTTAAGTTCATGTTGGCCACTGATGTAGGCTCTGTTGCCACTAAAAGGAACCCAGCACTCTCCTGTGACTGCTCGATGTAGAAGATTGGGCAAGCCGTCTTTCAGGGAAGTTTGTCCATCTCTGCTTCTTACTCTGTAGCTCAACACCCCTTCTCCCCTGCACATGTACTAGACTAGATTATATCCAGGCCAATGTGCATCTTTCAGCTCTAAGTAGCCATGGAATTTGACACCAAGTACAAACTTCAGCATCCTGAGATTTGGTCCTCACTTCATTGCTGACCCTGAGTACAGTATATGCTTTTACTTTTCCTCATAGGAACAAGTAATCGCATTGGCTTCAGTAATAATCTTTATGCTTTAAGCACACACAAGCTGTAGGTAGCTGTGTTGATCTGTTAGAAACAAATATTCCAGAGCCACAGGTGGAGCAGTGCCTTTGTTGGGACTTGATACTGTATACCAAAAGCTCACTTCTGTTGGTCCTAATGAAGATATTTTGCCCTCCTATGGTGTTGGGCAGGGTTTATGTGTCAGTTTGCTGGTTGTTGGAACTCATCCTTCAGGTTGGCATGGGATCAAAATGCAGGTAAACATTCCAAGGCACTGGGATTGCTTTGTGGGGAAGCTTTGGGGTCTTTTCAAACATGCCCTTCCTCTGCGATTGCAGAACTTTGAGCCCCCTAAGCGGCCCTTCAGGCGAATGAACTACACAGATGCCATTGTATGGCTCAAGGAACACGATGTGAAGAAGGACGATGGCACCTATTACGAATTTGGAGAGGTAAGCGTCTTTTTGTTGTTCACCCCACCCTTGGCCATTCCTGGTCTTTAAACAGTACTGTAGTCATAGTTCTCCGTTTACTGCTAAAGTGTGAGTTTTAGTGGCGTTTGAATTTTTACCACTAGTCTGTAAGTATCTGAACCCAGACAGGCTGGGAAAGACATGCTGTTTCTTAGGTTGTCTTTGAATGATTTTAATCCCAAATACAGGACTCTGTATGGTGCCACTTCAGGCTAGAGGTAGTATTGCATTTTTAATGCTCTCCTACACACAGTTTCCTGCCTATAGTGAACTAGAACATGGTGGGTTTTTTTTTTTTTTGCATGGGTGAGGATTGGTGGGGTGTGTGCGTGTATGCTTGCTTGCATGGAGGCGCACTAAAAAATAACTGCCCCGTCATGCACGTGTGCTTTTTTCAGTGTACTGGACTTTAGGAGTCTCTTGTGAGATCCGTGTGTGTGTGTGTGTGTGTGTGTGTGTGTGTGTGTGTGTGTGTTGGGTTTTTGAGTGCAAGAATGAAGTCTGTATCCCATTTAAAAATTTTGTTTTAATAAAAGTAAACTGTTTCTCTGCAATTTGAAATTTTGGAAACGTTGTTGTAGGTGCTGAATCCTTCCAAGAATATGAAGCTGTCTTATAGTATACCAAGCCAGACCACTAGTCCATCTTCTTAGCTCAGTTTTGCCTACTCTAACTGGCAGCAGATGTCCAGGATTTCGGACCAGGGTCCTGCCCAGCCCTACCTGGGGAGAGCAGGGATTGAACCTGGAACCTTCTGCATGCAAAGCATATGCTTTGGTCCCTCTTCCATCTGACTCGGGAGGGAACTTAGCTCAGGTGTAGAGCTCATGCAGATGGCTCCAGGTTCAGGCCTTGCCATCTCCAGTCAACAGAGCTCCAACTGTGAACTTGGAGAGCTGCTGCCAGTCAGAGTAGACCATTTGGGGCTAGAGGGACCAGTGGTCTGACTCTGCACGGCAGCTGTATACAGCTCCAAGATACCGTGTTTTCAACTGCCCCTGGCTATGTAAATGGGTAATAGTAAGTAAAATGAGCTTAAGGCGGATTGAGAAGGGAAGTGGCTTGAGGAGTGGGAGCAGTTTTAGGGAGAGGAGCTAATCAGTCTCTTTTTCTTAATTGCAGGACATTCCAGAGGCTCCAGAGAGACAGATGACAGATGCCATTAACGAGCCAATCCTGCTGTGTCGATTTCCCGCCGAGATAAAGTCTTTCTACATGCAGCGCTGCCCTGAGGATTCCCGCCTTACTGAATCTGTCAGTTGGTGTTCCCTGCATGTCTTGCATACAGAATGGGGAGAGCTGTTAGGCTTGTTAATGTTTTTCCTGCCTGTCTTTTTAAGTAACAGGCGCTGTCGATGGATTAACATAGAAGCCTGAATGAAAAAGCCTGGTCTATTAGAAGGGTCTTTAAACCACTTAGCCAATAGATTTAAAAGATTCAAACACCCATCTCAAGGCAGTCCATGTTTTAAGGCTCTTTTGTTTAATTGTGTGTGTGTGTGGTGTGTGTGTGTGTGTGTGTGTGTGTGTGTGTGTGTGTGTAAGATCACCATGGTGCCTCTCATTGAGGGTCACATGACACTTGCATGTACATCATTTAGGGCCCCATCCTATCCAGCGCTGATGCAGCCATGCCAACAGGGCATGTGCTGCATCCTACAGTTGGGGGGGGGGGCAGTCATTGAGGCCTCCTCAAGGTAAGGTCACATTTGTTCCCTTACTAGCTGCATCAGTTCTGGAATGTTGGATGGGATTTTGACCCTCCGTCTCTAACACTTCACCATTGATGGGTGGATGGATTAGAGCTGCACATTCCACAGAACAAGGTGGTAGGATTCTGGACTGTTCCACTTCAGTCTGTAAGTGGGTGGAATGGATGTTTCCTTATGCTCAGAGTTCCCTGGAAGGAGGACAGGAACACGGGCAGACAGCTTATTTCTCCGGTGCCTGAAGCCAGGCTCTTGGACAAGCTTGCCAAACGAAATGAATAAAAAAGTGAAGACTGTTTAAAAATGAATACCGACAGTCAGTTCATACTGTGAAGGCTGCGGTGGAGTGGGAATGTGCACAGTGCTGCCCTCAAACCTGCAATCTTTAAATGTCAAAAATAAAGGGAGCAAACTGTGTGTCTAGGACTGCCATTCTCTGAGCCACTCCATGCCGTTTGTTCCAGCTTCTGAGTTCCTGGAGTGCCCGTTTCTCACATGGGCTTGTCAGTTATGGATGCTGCCAGCATGTGAGCGCACAAAGCTGCCTATGGGGCAGATACGACCTATTTATTTGAAGGAATTTTGACCAAATGGTCCTCAGGGTGGCTTACAATTAACTATAGAAATAGCCACTTCAAAGCCATAGATACACACAAGTGTAACTTGGTAGTCCTTTGGCTCCAGAGGGTGCTCCCCTTTGCTTCTGGAGTCCTTGGACAACTGGCAGTTGGAACCAAGTCATGTGAGTGTTGGTTTCTGGCAGGGAGAAGTGAAGGAAGCTCCCTACAGCTGCTCCTTTGCTGGCCAGTGGCAGAGGCCAAAGAGGCCTTCTCAGGAGCTCTGCAGTCTGACCATACAAATCCTATGAGCACTGGGCCGTCTGTAGCGACTGGTAGCAACTGGCAGCAGTTCTCCAGATTTCCAGGAAGAAATCTGCAGATGCTGCCAGGGTTTGAACTTGGGACCTTTTGCATGCGAAGCAAGCACTCTGCTATTGAACTACAGTATCTCTCCCAGTAATTCCTGTAAATGCAGGGACATTCCCCCCCCCCCCCCAGCCACTGTAGCCAAACATATTGCTTCTCTTCATGACTGACAGTTTCATGTGTTTTATTCCCCGTCCAAATGCATGATTGGGGAAAGTCAGGGTTGCTCACATGAAGGGAGAAATTGTGCGAACCACTCCTGTGTTTAAAAATGTTCTCAATGGTCTGTGCCTTTACAGCACTCTGAAACTGATTGGCCTAGAATTCTGTAGGAACAAAGGCTTTCGTGGTCGGGGTTATCCTGAGGTAAAAAGTTCTTTTGGGGGTTTTTGACCACGTTTACTGAGTTTAGGTCTTCCTAACGTTTCGCCCTCAATTGTGTATGACATTATCAAAGGACTAAAAAACTAAAGTTTTTAACTAAACTAAAGACTTAAACCTAAACTCCGTGAACGTGATCAAAAAACCCAAAAACCTTTTACCTCAGGGCGGCCTAGAATTCTGTTGCCATGTATGCATGAGCATTGGATAGAACCAGAAGCCTCGCACTGGTGCTTCACCTATGCCTGGGGCCACAAAACTAACTTTTTGAAGGCCCTGGAAGCCATGTATCCCCCAGGAAGTGCATATTTGAAAGGTCTGCTCTGAACCAAATTAATTGCACTCACGCCATTGTCTTTTATCGTAATGCATTTTGCCTTCCCTCTTTTTAGGTTGATGTGTTGATGCCCAATGTTGGTGAGATTGTTGGAGGCTCAATGCGTATTTGGGACAGTGATGAACTGCTGGCCGGTTACAAGAGAGAAGGCATTGATCCGACGCCTTATTATTGGTATACAGACCAGGTGCGTAGCAAGCCAACGCCATGGCTTCCTCATGAGGAAGCTGCTTGAATCAGCATAAGGTGGAACTAGAACTAGCATATAAGCTTGGAACTAGAGCTGATAGGGCAAAACTGATGCCATTTTTGGAATCGGCGCCCCAAATATACCCAAGAATAGGTCTAACTTGTAAGGTACCAAAATGTGTGTTGGGTTGTGTAATTTTAGTGCCTTGTCAGTGTGACATGAGATGAAAATGGTTGAAAATCGCTGGCATAAAAGGTACAAGGTTGGCCTAATCAAGAGGCACACACACTAGGTGAAGGGGGCTGAGAGAGGAACTTCTCTTTTCTCCTGGAAATGGGGGCTCCCTGCTTTGTAACGTGGAACGTGTCTGGAATCAGAGTTTTGAAAACAGTCTTTGGCTCGGGGATTCTCTTCTTTTTCAGCCCTTGGATGACCCAAGTGGTCATACGTGACTCGTATGTTGCAGTTGGAAGGTTTCTGTGGCAGGGGAGCTTTTCTGCACTCGTTGAAGGAGCGATCACTCTACCACATGCAATTTCATATTCACACTGCAGTGCAGCCTCAATGTTTAGTGCCTTGGGAATAAGTCTTCCCTGCTTGTTTGTTAATTTGAACACTGGCGTCGCTGCAGGGGGGGGCGGAGCTCTAAGTTCCGCCACGGTCCGACCCTCCGTTACACGGGAGAACGAAGAGCCCCGCCCCTCGCTTTCGGAGCCATTCGGAGCGTTGCTTTCACCGACTTGAATGGCTCCGAAAGCGAGGGGGCGGCGGCGCTTCGTTCTCCCGTGTAACGGAGGGTTGGAGCATGGCGGAACTTAGAGCTCCGCCCCCCCCTGCAGTGACGCCAGTGAATTTGCAGATCAGACAACGTTTTAAACATACTGTCTTAAAAAAGGAGCAGGACTGACTGGCCTAATCTTCACAAGCCAGCACACCTGCTGAGCAGCTTGTAGGGCTGACATAAGGATCGTAGCTCCAGTGCGAGAGGAAACGTCGTCCATTTCTGCAGACATCAGAATGAGGCTGAGGCGCTAGAATTCTTGTGGCGGCTCCTTTTGGTGCAGCTCTAGAGCTCCTTTTTTTTTTTCTTTTCACGCATTTGTTGCCGGGCTATCCTACAAAGGAGTTATTCTGCCACACTGTTAAGGGTGAGGAAGGGATCGGATCCTTTCTCCTCTCTTGTGTAGTATACTTTTTGTGGCTGGTGCCTGTCTTGAGGGAGAGCAGATTGTCCTAAGTAGTTGTTTCCCAGAATGTCATCCTACTGTCTCTTGACCATATTTCTTTCTGATTTGGCTTCACAGCGTAAATATGGCACATGCCCTCATGGTGGCTACGGATTGGGCTTGGAAAGGTTTTTGACCTGGATTCTCAACAGGCACCATATTCGGGATGTGTGTCTGTACCCACGCTTTGTCCAGCGCTGCAAACCCTAATTGAGATCATGCAGCTGAACTCCAGTCAACATTCAGCAAAACCCTACATTTCACAGTAACGAATGTGTTTCATCATCCCAACGATCCATCTGCAAATAAAAACAAATGGTCAACATTCTGCTTTTTCAAATGAAAACCTTTTTCAACTTTGAAATTTAAATTAGATGATAGATTGCAGTCCAGTGATTTCAGAAGCTCCTTCTCTAGGCTTTTCCCACTTCTATCATCCATCAAATTGGGATGTTTGAACTTATTGACTGCCATAGATTGATTGCTAGTTTAAATGAGCAGGGTGCAATAGTTGGAGGTAAAACTTTTCTTCTGCAGTGCTTTTTTAACACAGTCTTGACAAAAAAAAATCGGGGCATTTGATTGTTTTCAAAAAGTGCTGGAGTTGGAGATTGACTTTTGTTTTGGGGAAATAACCATGAAAAAGTGGAGTACTTTCTTGCAAATGTCAAAATGTTGCAGGTTCAAAGATGGTATACACTAGAACAGAGGTTCCCAACCTTTTCAGCCCGCATACCACCTATGCGGGCCTCTGGCCAGTCGCGTACCACCAGAAGTGCCGATGATGTCATCGGCACTTCCGGGTTCACAGCCGCACCGGAGCTCGGTAAAGCACGGGAGGGCAGGAAGGTCATTCTCTGCGCTTAGAGCCTGTGCGCTCGAGCTCTGCCGTCTCGGAAGAGCTTGAGCTGCCGCTTTTTCAGGCTCCGATGTGGTGCCACGCAGACAAGATGGCAGCCGCCATCTTGGCCACTGGCAGCCTGCGTACCACCAGCCTGTGGTCTGTGTACCACCAGTGGTACGCGTACTACAGGCTGGGAACCTCTGCATTAGAATGTTAAAAGATAGCAAAGTGTAAAGAATCCAACAAAGGAAAAAAAAAACACCTCAGGCCCAATTTTAACCTCCTTTCTCAAATAATGTTTCAGTGTAGGTTCTTCAAGCAAGGGAGGTGGAAGGATCCTCTGCACATTACTCTGCCCTAAAAACGTATTCAGATTAGCAAAACATGGCTCTGATATTACTACAGCTCTGTGCTGTAGTAACCTAACTTTTGATTGCAATAATCTTGCCAGTGGACTTGTGAAGCTGTCTTTAGGGTGTAAAAGATGTGTCCTTGAGGTGAGGGTGCAAAATTATGTTTTGGACATGCTTCTTAGACTGGTAGTGTGTCATGGGACACCGCCAACTGGAACAATTGTGAGACATAGCCTAAGCAATTAGAAGAGGCACAAGCTATGAGGAAGTAGATGCAGCCCCAAAAGAGCTTGCAGTCGCTTTTTCAGTCATTCTCCTTTTGTGGGAAGCCTCCTGGTCCAGCTCTAGTCCAGCTTCATTGTCTTGGATTCCTGAGGTTCCCTGAGACTTCTGGTGGGCCACTGTAAGATACAGGAAGCTGGACTGGATGGGCCCTTGAACTGATCCAGCAGGGGTCTTCTTATACTCTCCTATAGCTCATGGTTGGTTAGCTTGCTCTGCAATATGTTTGCAGTGCATAGCTGGTTGATATGAAAGGGAATTGTAGTTTTAGGATGGTGTTAATTCTCAGTTCCTTGCCTGTCCACATGTCCTTTCATAATCTCCTGTTCTACAAGTAGCTTGACACTAGCTACTTGACTACAAGTAGCTTGACTGACCTTTTTGTTGTGGCTGTTCCTCTGGTGACCCTTAAGGAACTGCAAGTGCATCATGTGTTTATGGAAACTGTTCTGAGCCATCCAAATGTTTGACTGGCGCAATCCTAAATTGAACACTTGGAATTCCCTGGATTCCTGCCGCAAGACCAAGTCTAGGCAGTTTTCTCTTCCTTATATACACACACACTGTCTCAAACTTTACATTTTGTATCAATTGTGCATGTCCCATTTTCAAACCTGGCAATCACATTGGAAGAAAAACTGATTGGGGACATCCAGCCTTCATTGCAGCATTGTGTGTTCTCCTTGTGCCATTTTGTTACATTTTCACATATAAGGGGATTTCTGAATAGTGGGTTTTAGGACAAGACCTGAGGCATGCCTAGTCTTACCACCTGAGATTTACTGGCCTCATAACTTCTGTGCAGTTTGTCTTGATTTCTTGTCTGGCATATACATATGTGTCAAATGCAAGGAATTGTGGGCTATACACTCTACACTGAGTAAAAAATAAAACTCTTCGTCATGTTTTGTGAAGAAGGACCCTGATGGATTAGATACGTAAACTGTAAAGTCCAGCATCCTGTTTGTTTCCTATAGTGGCCAGTTACAGTCCAATCCTAATCGCATGGGCTGCCGCTGGAATGTGCTTTACGGTGTTGCAAACAGCCTGCTGGCAACGCTGGCCCACCGGTGGTGAGGCCCTGCATGCAGCGGTGAAGATCAGAGTGGCTACTGAACCAGGGAGGGTGGGGGGAGGGCAGGAGAGGGTGGCACCTGGCGCAGGCAACCTGTGCTGGATGCTATTCCCTCCAATAGCAACCGGCACACCCCCTTTCTGTCCTCGGACCTGCACCAGCTAAATTGGCAGTCAAGTCAAGGGGCTTAAGGGTAGGTAAAGGAAAATGTTTCCCCTTACCTTTCCCAAGCCTCCTGATCTCCTCCCCTGGGCAGGAGGCTGTGCAAGCCTTTATTGGCGCAGCCTAAACGGTGCAGGGGAAAGGATAGGATTGAGCTGTTAGTCACCTCTGAGAAGCCCCCTTAAGGCAGGAGTTTTCTCCCAAGCATCAGGTGTACAGTGGCTGAGTGCCTCTGAGCACAGAAACGACCTTAAGCTGCTTTCTTGTTTTCCTTTTCTCTTGCAGCTGGGAGCAGGGCTTGGTCAGATAACACAGTTTCTTTTTACAGCTATGTAGGATTTGTATCGATCCTGGAAGGAGGGGAAAGGGGGGGGGAACAACAGAGAAGTTAACAGTAGCAGTTCACACACGTAAACATCCCCAACTGTCATTGCTCAATCTCCTGGACGTCAGGGGAGAGAATGCTAGATTCACCGGCCAGCATGCGGTCTATATATGTTCCCTCCTGTCTATCCTGTTCCATTGTGAAGGAGCATAAGAGTATGAAATCCTTTCTCGTGCTCATATGGACAAGGGGAAGAGGAAAACATTGCTGCAAAGTACTTTTTGCAGCCTGCAGGAGCATTCGTATTGAAGGCTGTAGAGAAGGGTATCTATCTCTGACATGTGGCATTTTATGACTGGAACTTTCCAGCAATGTAGATGCAAGGAATTCTTCATTTAAACTCTTGTTGTGAACCCTCCTGGGACCTGTCTCTTACAAAACGTTTATTCCAATTTGACCAGTTTATTCCAAGTTGTCAAGGCTCTAAGTTGGGGTGCCACCAACTGTCCCATTCTTCTGACTTGCACAATTACTGTCGCTATTCTTACCTGACTGTATTCCCTGACCGGCCTTCTAAAGATAGCCTGTTTCTGGAAACTTGCTGCCAGGCCGAACTCCCCTTCCCTCTCTACCTCTTAAAGATACAACATCTTTTCTGACATAAACATTACACAACCTGCATAGCAGCAGCAAACTATTTATTACCATTATCGCCAATGTACAATAAAGACACTTCTCAGGAAAAGCATCAACCTGCCAGAAGCATCAACCAGTATGAGTTGCTAAAATGCCAGAGTTTGATTGTGCAAAGGTGTTGAAGTGCGTGAAGTCTGTGTAGGAGCAAGAATGTAGAATGCGCAAATCCGCTTTGTCTGTTTTTCAGCTCTTAATGTGGAATAATGCCTTGGGCCACAGCTGAAACCTGATGGCGCCTTTTGGATGCTAAATGCAGCTGCATTATTTCCAAACTGCCCTTCATGAAGATGAACAGGGTACAGTATTGTGAGCACAGTTTTTCCTTTGCTTCAGCCTAGACACAATGCCGACCTTTTATTTACACAAGCGATGTATCTGTGCCATCGGCTAAGAAATAACAGAGCTGTTTAGCCTTTTGTCTGTTTTCCTTTATGGCTCATTGTGTGGCGTTTTGGAGTGTAGTCAAGCACAAAATGCTGAGTTGGACTTGAGAAAACATCGGTGGCTTGATCTGATTGGTTACTCACGTGTTTCTCTGCTGCAGTGATTCTTGACACAGAATTTTACTTTCATTTAATTGTTCTTTGTGTCATCACGGGTATTCAGGAGCTTGGAACACAGTCCTCTGTTATAATAGAGGAAAGCTAAGTAAAATGGCTGGAAAGCCACCTGAGTTAAATTTCCAAGGGGTACATTGACCTATGCCAGTTTTATTCCTGCCTATTCGATCCCCAAGATCCAACAAAGGCATTGCTCCTCTTGAGTGTGAAATCTAGTTGGCCTAGTATCCTTTGTAAATGTTGAAAGTCACCCCAGCACTCCTCTGAAATTGACAAATGTGTGACTCATTCAGAGCAGTCCCCTGCAGCTATTTAAAAAAAACCTCCAGCAGTCATCTGCCTGAGTTATGTGAAAGGCAGTGGCAGACAGCAGGGAAACGGGGAGGGGAAAAATTGTGACTGCTAACCCTATTGATTTTTCAAAAGCTCTCTTGCACGCTTCATAGATGAGCATGAGCAAAGAGCTGGCCACAATATGGATTGGCAAAAAGTCCTCTGCTTTACTAATCAAGTGGTTTAACTGCAGTTTCACCTGATATTATAAGGTAATAATAACCGTTAAACGTTCACATTTAGCAGCTGGTGCAGAAAAAAACAACCCCTGGATGGCTTGCTGGCCACTGACAACTGAGCTTAGCCGTGAAGCCCAGATTGTAGTTCAGACCAACATAACACTATTGATAAGAGTGGACAGGTTCTATAAGGATCTGCAGTATATATGAACCATCGTCCCGATCTCCGATATGGGTTGTCTGGCTTAGCCCCAAGGGGCAGATTACAATCATTCTGACCCATAAGAAGAGCCCTGCTGGATCAGGCCAAAGGCCCATCTAGTTCAGCTTCCTGTATCTCACAGTGGCCCCACCAGATGCCTCAGGGAGCATAAGACAACAAGATACCTGTATCCTGTCGCCACTCCCTTGTACCTGGCACAAAGAAAACCTACTCCTACAACCAGGAGGTTGCCTATCCCCATTATGGCTTGTAAGCTGTGATGGACTTTTCCTCCATAAATGTGTCCAATCCTCCCCTTTTAAAGGCATCCAGGCCAGGTGCCATCACCCCTCCCCAGAAAACCATGGATGGGCCTACCTAGACCTAACCTGACAACAAAGTGAGGACTGGCTGATCTCTTGGTTAGGCCCAACCTGCCTGATTCATTTTTAAAAGTATGTCATGTTAGGAAGTGATGTGGTGACAGACATGTGGGTCTTGTGTCCCTCCTGGTTCCTGGCTGAGGCAACAAATCGAAATGGCACTTTTCTACCTCTTCCCCCACAGACTAATATGAGGACCAGCCCACCAGAAAGTCACCCTGGCCCCGTTTCACTGAAATAAATGGGATGTGAGCTTGTGTAATGCGATGCCTGTTCATTTCAGTGGAGCTTGCGCTTGCTTGCACAGCGGAACTGGCTCTAGTGAGCTGTGCCAGCTGGCTCAGATTTGTCTGCTGCCCATTGTGCTGCCCATTATGGTGTGCAAAATCTGCCACCTGAGGCAGCCACTTCACCTTACCCCATGGGTCTGTGACTCTCTGAAATAAAGGCCATGACATTGTCCTTCCAAGGCTTCGATGGTCAAGACACATCAGCTCATGCGTTAGGAGTCACGCTTTCCGGCTTGGAGGACATGATAGAGCTGTAGGGGGTGATAAGTTTACTGACCTGATACAATCACCACATTCACCCTTGGTTAATACTCTGCGCTATATAAGCACGTTCTCCTGCTACACTGGCCCCCTCAACCATGACATGACAGGATTCATTAATACATATCCTCTGCCCCAGCTAGTGGTCTGAAGTCTACATTGTGTGGGAAATGTGCTCTTGTAGCCTCTGGGAAAACGACGCTTGCTGGAGCATCGAGTATTGGGGTTATTGGGAGATTTTGTTCCCCCTTACACCCAGGCAGACTGCTATACTTAGCTAAATAAACACACGAGGCATAGGCTGAGTGAAGTTGCAAAAGAAAATAGCTTACTCACGGTTCAGTTCATATATACAGCATCTGGTTTAGACCAGAGGTTACTCTAACTTAGGATGGAACACCCCTATAGCTGGTGCCCCCTGCATGAGGTATGCTTGGAAGATGGCCGCTGGGCTCCAGCCCAGCATGGCACGTCCTTCCACCTTGGAGTCAGGAGAAGAAGAGAGCTAAGAAGGGTAGGAGAAGGAGGAAATAGAGTCAGGGAGCCAAGCCCCTTTCTTGGAACACAGAGAGGTCAAGGTAAAAGGTCTTTCAGGTGACCAGACGACACACTGCCCCCCAGTGTCCAGCAGACGAACGCTGCCCATCTCCAACATCGAGAACTGAAATATATGAATCAACCAGTCAGAATCCTGATATCTGTCTCTTCCTGACCTCAGCCAAACAGGCTGAAACTGGCTTGATAGCCAGCCTTGCCACACAGAATGTGGGCACTTGCCTTTAACTACTTTTTTTTTTTAATCCTACACTTACCACAGTAGGTTATTAGTTTATTTATTTATTTATTTATTTATTTATTTATTTATTTATTTATTTGAAAAATTTATATCCCGCCTTATCCTATGTCGAAGGCAAAATGCCCAAGGCGGCTTACAACAAAAATTAAAATACATAGTTTAAAATAATACAGAAAATAAGTTTAAACAATACATAACTAAATTTAAAAACAATAAAATCCACTGGGGGGGGGCAACAGTATGGATCACAAAAGCAGCATGGCAGAGCATCTTGAGACACAGGAGGCAGACCACAACCCATCACCCAAACGCTAGACGAAACAAAAACGTTTTGAGCCCATGCCGAAAAGTCATGAGGGAGGGGGTGGTTTTCAGATCCCCTGGCAGGGAGTTCCACAGTTGTGGCGCTATGGCAGAGAAGGCTCGCCCACGTGTTGCCACTCCCTAACTTGCGATAGAGGTGGTACCCGCAGGAGAGCCGCCTCAGATGACCTAAGAGAGCAGGCCGGAATGTATAGGAGAAGGCGGTCCCTCAGATATCCTGGACCCAAAACGTGAAGGGCTTAAAAGGTCATTACCAGCACCTTGAATTGGGCTCGGAAACGAATGGGCAGCCGGTGCAGCCGCTGAAGCAGTGGCTCTACAGAGTCAAACCGCCTAGCTCCAGCGACCACCCAGGCTGCCGCATTCTGCACTAATTACAGCTTCCGAACCGTCTTCAAGGGCAGCCCCATGTAGAGCGCGTTACAGTAATCCAGTCTTGAAGTCACTAAGGCGTGGACCACCATGGTCAGGTCCAATATTGCATATCGGCTTTTTGAAGGTTGCATATTGTTACAAGCTTTCCAAGCAGCGAGAAGTTCTGGGGGATGAGCTTCTGGGTTTCGTTTCCTTTGGATGAGACTTGCGATGCCTTTGTTGTATCTACTTTATTTAGAAATATCTATATATATACGCAAAGAGGTATGCCAGAATTGCTACCCCACATCACATCTACAGAGAGAGAAAAAACCAAAGCCCAACTCCTCCTCTGCCTCTAGTTCAGGGTTTCTCAACCAGTGGTACTTCAGGCGACTGCTGGTGGTACTCGGACCGCTGGACCACCAGAACCCCGCTCCAACGTGGCACTTTTAGCAGTGTGTTTTTGCTCCCGAAAGGCTCCTGTCTTTGGCTGAGCCTCTCAGGAATGCTGAGCAGGGCCCTCCCATCCGCCCAGAGCCACCTACCTGCGTTTTCTGGCCAAAAACCAGAAAACCCAGAAGTAACTGGCGATGATGTCATCACCAGCCACTTCTGATGGTATTCAGCAGGAGAGTGACGCCGGAGGTGGTACTCGGCCGTGAAGGAGTTGAGAACCCCTGCTCTAGTTGCTTCCACACACTAGTCCTTTCCAGTGGAATTGCCATCCTTTGTTCATTCGCTTTTGACAGAGCATCCCTACGACATTGTCGTCAGATGGCTGCAGTACAGTGTCTTCTGTGCTTTTATGTGCTTTTTCACACAAGTGAGTTGTGGTGATTTATTAATTTTTTAAAGATAAAACACAATTGCAGCACCAGCCTGTCTAGTGGAAAGGCAAAGTGGGGGTCCCATCGCCATGAAAGGTGCTGTTGGCATGGATCAAGCCTTTTCTGTGGTGGCATTTGTCTGATGGAATTCCCTGTTAAAAGAGATTATGTTGGCTGAGGCTCTTCCTTGTTTTCATTTCACCAGCTGTTAAAAACTTTTCTTTTCCCCCAAGCTTTTGAAGGTTAATTTTTCCGTAGTGATGTAACATCCTTGCTGTAGTTTTTTTGGATTGTTTTTTATGCTTACCATTTTATTCTTATTATTGCTGTGATATTTGATTTTGTGTTTACATTGTAAGCTGCCCTGGGCAGCTTCCATTTGGGAGGGGATAGGCAAGGTATAAATGTTTTAAAATAAATAAATAACAGCGCAATCCGACTTAACTTTTGTGCCGGTTTAACCAGCGGCGCAGAGAGAACGGGAGGCCCCAGAACGGAAAAGGGATTCAAATCCCTTTTGAATTCCTCTTTTGGAGGGGATTTGAATCCCTTCTCCGTTCTGGGGCCTCCCGTTCTCGCTGCGCCGTTGGTTAAACCGGCACAAAAGTTAAGTCGGATTGTGCTGCCAGTTACTAATCCTCAGGTCAGGATGAGAAGTAGGGTGAATCTGCAAAGAGAAGGTGTTTAATTTTAAAGGGTTTTTCAGGGCTCCTGTGCCACACTTTCTCTTTGCAGGTTCAGCCTACTTCTCATTGATCCTGACCTGAGGATTAGTAGTTGCCCCTTTAATAGCTTCTCTGAATTGCCCCAATGCCAGTTGCTGTTCAGAGAGGAAGAGGATTCAGTGTACGGATTCCTTCTCATTTTTTCATTTTTAAATAGTAAAATGGCATTAAATATGTCTTCAAAACTATAAACGGCTCCTTCTCATGCATTTGCCGGCTCATCTCAGCTGAAGGGATATCTCCTTCTCCAAACTCTAAATGGGTATCTCATTCAAAAACAAAGGTTCCCAAGTATCAGGAGATCATTGCCTGTTAGTGCCCAGTGATAAAACATCAACCAACTATCCTAGACCAGTGTTTATCAAACTGTGGGTTGGGACCCACTTGGTGGGTCGCGACCTGATTTCTGGTGGGTCCCAGGTGATGGAAAGATCAGATAATTGCCACAAGCCCTGAGGCTATTCAAAAACCAGATAGCTGCTAATTGCCCTTCAAAGAGCTGGGCTTCTGCAGTTTGCAAGATAGCTGCTAATTACCCTGCAAACAGCTGAACAATGAGCTGAGCTCTTGCAGTTTTCAAGCTTGTGTAAATATAAGGAGATAAATGTTTGAGCGTCTCGTAAAGCTAGGTGGGTCCCGATAGAGTGTCATTTTAAAAAGTGGGTCCTGGTGCTAAAAAGTATGGGAACCACTGTCCTAGACAATTAAACAACCACATTACCTGGCAAAGACACGGTCTGCCAGAAGCCATCACAATAATTTTTATTTTATTTAAGAGGATTTAAGTAGCAAACAACTTAGGTATACATATTTTTGGTCTCTATTTATGTACTTCAAACACAGACCTTCTCCTGGTCATCAACTATCACATCTTGGATGGTGAAGGTATCTGGAGAAGGGCCCCCACCAAAGCACACACATATGGGATTTTTAATGAACCATGTACAAGTTGCTGGTGAACATAAGAAGATTTCTACTGGTTTGGATGCAGTGGCTAACCAGATACCTCCCTTGTTGTATGCCTCCCCCGTACCTGGAATTTGGAAATACACTGCTTTTTCACAATGCATTTCCATTTAGCTTTCTTGGCTAGTAGCTGTGGATAGAGACCTGTTCCCCGTAGACTCATCTAATCCCTCTCAAACTCCATCTAAGCTAGCGCCCATTACCCAACTCAGTGAATTCCATCAGTTAACTATCAGTGCAATCCTATCCAACTTACACCACCGGTGTAACCCAACAGTAATCCTTTTAATCCCCCTTTGGAGAAGATTTGAATCCCCTTTCCGTTCTCGCTGCACTGCTGGTTACACCGGTGGTGTAAGTTGGATAGGATTGCGCTGAGTTACACCGGTGGCGTAAGTTGGATAGGATTGCGCTGAGTTACACCGGTGGCGTAAGTTGGATAGGATTGCGCTGTCAGTATTGTGTGAAGAAGTACTGCTTTTGTCTGAGCTGACTGCTGATCAATTTTGCTGGCTGACCACAAGTTTCCATATTGCTGTACAGTATGTGACATTCATAATTTTATAAAACATTATTATGACCCTCCGAGGCCCAAATGACTCATTGCACGAATTGTGTCAGTTTGGTAAATAGCAGCGCAGGGGCAGTGATCAGGATGTGGTCTGGCACAGGGAAGGAAACAGCAGCCCTTTATCCCCACTGCAGCCCCAATCCAAATTGGGGGTCCTTGTGGTTGCAATGTACCAAGGGGAAAGCGACCATTGGCACCAATGGAAGCAGCTGGTTAAGGATATTGCAGCAAAACCAGTTAAGAGTCCCATGGAACCCTAAAGACCAACCAGTGCATTCTAGTATAAGCGTTTATATTTTATTACAAAAAGTCTACTTCATTAGATATATGAAGTGTTATCCCCAATTAGCAGGTTGATGTAAAGGGAAAAAAATGTCAACAAAGGAACATCAAAAGAAGACTAAGCTGCTGAATTAGACCTTATCAGGAAGTTTGGTTCCATTCATTTAGGGCTGAATAAAGACTATGGTTTGCTGACTCTATAACATAGCAAAACTAGAATGGTTGTGTGTATTAACTTTTTATGTAAGCTGCCCTGAGGTGTTTTTTTTTTATTATTGGAGAGGTGGGAGATTACAGAGGGGAAACTTTCTAAATAAATAAATAAATGCATCCGCCAGAAAACGGGTAACATCTATAGACGAATGGAACAAGCCTTATTAAGAGATCACATTCGGAGAACTTGAACGGAGAACTTGGCAAAAATGGACTCTGATATACTTAACCTGCATTTATTTGTGAGTAATACGTTGTCAGCCTTAGATTGGCAAACGTGGGACAATATTTCTTGGAACTTCATTGAAAAACAGGATATTATTAGGAGTAGACATATTAAGAAATTTGAAGGTCTAGTTAATAATACAGAATTACCAGTTAAGCAGCTTCCAGTAGAGAAGACAGTTATTAACCTTTCCAAACAGATATTAACACTAGCACAAGTCAGCATCCGCCACTATTACTACTGTTCTGAATGGACGGTTGCTGCGATTAACCCACCTTAGTCTCCCTCCCTCCCCCCCCCCCGGAGGGAAGGGAATGAGAGTGAGGCCAGCTCTACCCCTGCACACATGCTCTGGCTAGCCATGCCCTCAAACGTCCAAGTGTTATGTGCTAATGCTCAGAGAGGGCATGGCTAGGTCAGGTGCCACACGCGATATTCCTGTTTGTCCGTTTCCACACGTTCAGCAGACTTAACACCAAAAAGACTCTACTACTAACTACATATATCATCTACTTGCACTTCATGGCAATTCGACCCCTCTCTGCTTACTCCCGTCTCCCTCCCCCCATATCCTTGAATCTCTTAGTCTTTTAAGGCACAAGGCAAGGCTATCTCAAGATAGGCTATCGTTGTGTTGGTCAGAATGGGGTTGTAAAGCTTTCTCTACCAACACTACAAACGCTGAGTCACTGCTCCTGCTAGCCCCTGAGTCACTCTCTTACCACGTGACGCCCTACGCGTGAGAAGGGGGCGGTTCCTTCCTTTTACACAAGGGCTTCGCCCCGCCCCTTGTCACAGCAAAGGGCGAACTGACGTGTGTCTGAGATCCTAACAGAGATTAAACAGTGAAGAAGAAGAAAAAAAAGGAGGGGGGAAAAAGAAGCTGGCAGCAGGGAAGGGATGCCCACAAGCTGCTCAGTGAACTTGGGGAAGGAACCCTGTCACTCTGGTTGCTGCAGAGTAAGGGAATGTATTTAGTTCACACAAACATGGCTGCTGCCTTGAGAGCTGCAAACCGAGTGTTGTACCCATGTAAGTGAATCGGCTGCTGCATATTTTTTAAAGAGTGGTTGCAAATGCCTGTATTTTTTTTTGTTTTTGTTTTGGCCTGACGGTGTTCCTAACTCTAGCCCAGTGGATGATGGCAATTAGTTAAGGCCAGGGGAGGGGTAGAAGTCTTCTGTGTAGATCGATTGCTCTTGCAATCGATTGCTTGCTTGGGAGGTGTGACAGAAACTGGGGTGCTCTGAAGGGGGGTTGTAGTACTCCCTCCAGCTCCTTCGCATGCCGGGGATTGGCGAGAGCTGGCTTTTTGGTTCCTGTGTGCGGTGTGTAAGGGGGAGGGGGACGGCTTTATGCAAACGCAATTTTGCAAAGGACTCTGCCTGGCTTCTGTGTTATATAAGCACTCCTGGAAAAGAAATAGCTTGTTTTCCTCAACGCCATTGAAACGTCTTTCCACAGTTCTCCATAACAAGGAGTGGTGGAGGCTTCAAAGGACAGGACTGGGGAATCCTCAGCTTGCCCCCCGTCCTCCCACTCAGCCCCCGTTTGGAGTCTCTTTTGCATATATAGGTGGAGAAAGTAACGCGACTGGCTGGTCTGACAAAACATGACAGCCAGGGTTTTATTTCCAATTGCCTCGGAGAGTCTGTGCAGCCGCGCGGAATTCAGCAGGAGATTCTCGACAAGCCGATCGCTGGTTTGGGCACAAAAGCGAGTGAGATCTTCACTGTTGCTGCCAGGATCTTGCTCGTCGGAAGCGGACGTTTGCAGAATTGGCTATTATTAGGATTAATAATTAGGATTAGCGCAGAGTCAGGGGCTCGGTCGAGAGTTGTATCCAGCGTGCAGTAGTGTCAGGAAGGGGAAACCCCCAGAACCAACTAAAAGAGGCGTTTTTAAGAAGCGCGCACGACAGGGAACACGTCGCAACGTGTGAAATCGCAGTGCGGTTGACTCTTCTGAGCGCTGCCTCTTGCTCGTTTAAAGCTTAAGCAAACGTTCTTTTAAGCGAAACAACAGAAATAGCAATAAAGTGCACAAGGATCGATCTGGAGAGTGATCAATATAACAGTAATGGTAATGGGCATACATCGCAGATAAAATATAGTCGACTGGGAAGGCAAGTGTGTTCACTTAGCACAAGGCAAATCAGATTAATCACACATCTAACTTTAATGTATCTTATCTCTTACATTTATGTGTTGTATTTCATCTTTCTTCCATGCTGAAGTGGAGCTTAGGGCAGCATTCATGGGGTAGCCTCCCATCCTGGGTCTTGATCAGATGGATCTGAATCAGATCCAGACCTGCTTAGCTTCAACCAAGTGCACCAGGTCCAGTCAGACCAGGCGTGTCAGACCAGGCCCTGGAACCTTGTATGCATGTACTGAACACACCCACCCACCTCATCCAGTTAGTTAGGGATGCCAACTTTTGCTTTGAAAGATACTAAGCTCCTTGGAGGGGTCAAAGCCAGGCTGGATGGGCTCCTGTATGAATCTCCATGTTCAAAGGCAGTATATCACCAAATGATACCAGTTTCTGGGGAGCAGCTGTGGCAGAGCACTGTTGCTTATGGACTTTGTAGTGGTGTTTGGTCAGCCACTTGAGGCTGCTGCAGATGCTGGATTAAATGAACTTGTGACCTTGCAGGATTTAACATGTGATGCAGGGCAAAAAGATACCCATAAGAGATTTTTTTTTTAAAAAAATTGTTTTTTGATTGATTGTATTTTGATTGTTTTCTTTTCTTTTAACTTATTGTGAGCCATCTTGGGTTGCCTTGATAGGTAACAAAGGCAAGATAGAAATTCTTTAAAATGAAATAATGAACTACGGTAGCTATTTTTTTTCTTGTTGCTCCATTCAGTTGCAAAAAGCAATAGTTGCAGTCGCATGAGAATCCAGTTGCAATGGAGATGTCAGTCAACTGCAACAGCAGCCGCGCAAGTCAAAACAACGAAGCCTCAAACCCATCCTGAGAAGAGGTAGGGAATTCTTCTTCAGTGGGTGCTTGTTTGTTTGGAAATGGATGCAAATATGCATATGGTAAGGTAAAGGTAAAGGTGACCCCTGACAATTAAGTCCAGTCGTGTCCGACTCTAGGGTGTGGTGCTCATCCCCATTTCAAAGCCAAAGAGCCAGCGTTGTCCGAAGACGCCTCCGTGGTCATGTGGCCGGCATGACTCTCCTTGCCGCAGCGTGTAGCATGCAGCTGGAACACGGAGCGCTGTTTACCTTCCCGCAAGCGGTACCTATTTATCTACTCACATTAACATGCTTTGGAACTGCTAGGTTGGCAGGAGCTGGCCAAGCAACGAGAGCTCACCCCGTCGCAGATTCGAACTGCCGACCTTTCCATCGACAGCTCATGGTTCAGTGGTTTAATGGTAGAACCTTGGAAAGTAGTAAGCTCTTTATTGTAAATGTGTTCACTGTAAGGTAGCATTGCTTGGCTCTCTTCCCTGCAGTTAAGGAGTAAAGCTAAGTGAGGGACAATTATTTCAGTTGAGCTGTGAGGACTTTAGTCATTTTATGGAGGCTGAGTGAAAAACTGTAGCTTCCTTTCCCTTCATTTGGAAAGGAAAAGAAGAGTTCTGTGTTATCTGTAGGTCTCCATATTTTAACCAACAGACATTGACTTAGTTGGCAAATATTGACGCAATATGCAGTTTATCTCATTTGCTGGAACCAGCTTTTTAAGAATCCAGTGTAGTGTAAAGGTTTATGTCTGGTAAGGTTTGTATCTCCACAGTGCTTGGAACTGGGAATAAATGTACTTGTTTTAGTAATTACAAGAAGAGCACGTCAAAGGAGGAATGTTTCCAGGTGTTTAAATGCTTATAGTGCTATGTGTTACTAATCCTTGTGGCACCTTCATATCACTTGCAAGTCACTTGCCACAATGGGTTATAGAGATAAATTTATCTCTTGGGTATCCTAACATTTTTGCATACGGGTAAAGGATTTGAAAAGCAGAGATACTGGTGTGTGACTGAGTGGCTGGTTGTTGCACCAGTCCCACAAAGATAAAACAAAATGCTGTAAACTGTGCTAGGGTTAGTAGCAGTTACAGATACTAAGCACTAGTTACCTGCTGGTGCTGGAAGTGATATTGGCAGAGCTTGAATGTATGTATGCGTACATATGCAATTTGTTGAGTACCAGCTTCCACTGAGAAGGTGGTTGTGAGCATAGGCTATAGTAAGTAAAAGTACATGAGTAGAATGTGCATGAATTTGGCAGGTGTGGCTAAAAAACGTTGCCCAATGCTAGTGTTTCTGAAGTTTCCAGTGGAATACTAGTAGTGTGATCCTTTACTTGAGGTTATGCCTGTATCACTGGGACACTGTTAAGAAGCCAGTCTGCAGAATGTCATGAAATGGGCACTGGGTGAGGGAGGGAGAGGTCAGAGGAGTTATTGTAACAAAAGAGCCCCTGCCTACATTAGCTGATACAAACTTTCTAAGAAAGAAGGAGGGGGCAATTGAAATACCCATCACTCACCCTACAAGGTTTGAAAATAGTCATTCTTACTACAGATGTGTGGCTTTCAGGCAAGCAGGCAATGAAATGCTGTAAACAGAAAGAATGCAGCTTTTACATGTTTCAAACCAGGACTAGCAGCTTGTTAAAATCTATGAAAACGTGCATTTGCCTTTCTCTCTTTCATAGGAAACCTAAAACGGGGATCTTGATGTTAAATATGGGAGGTCCGGAGACCGTAGGAGACGTCCATGATTTCCTGCTTAGGCTTTTCCTCGACAGAGACCTAATGACGCTTCCAGTCCAAGAGTAAGGATCCCTTGGTGCAGATTCTTTGGCTAGCAGAAGTTGCACTGAGCCCCTGGCATTCCACCTGGAAGGCTTAAGGACGCTTGGGAAGCGGCATTCCAGGCAGAGTGCGCAGAAGGTTTCCGGTCTAAGCCCTGGCATCTCCAGCGAAGGATGCCCTGGCAACAGTCAGAGCTGACAGTATTGGGCTAATGGTAGTAAATCACCATCCCTGTGCCTGAGTATCATCTGCTATAAGAAGCTGGTCTTTTCTATCCTGCTGCCTGAGAGTTTTTGACTAAGGGATCGCCAGGGATTGAACCAGGGAACTCATTCACAGAAATTGTACACTTTCCCACGGAGCTATGGCCCTTTCCTCCTACCGCTTGTCGGTGGAAAAAGTCGCCGCTCTGTTTACTTTGGAAATGAGTCCTGCTGATTTCACTGGAACTGGTTGCACATGCAGCAAAATGAATGGGCTGTACTTCTTCAGACTGATGGTATTGAATACTGCTTTTGAGCATTTTTTTTTTAAAAAAAACCCAAACTCTTCCTGCAACTAGAAAGTTAGTGCATCACAGAGAAGGATTCTACAATAGGCTTTAGTTAGCTGTGCTGGTGTTCTGCTTGCTGGGAATCGTTTTAAAAAAAATTGGGGAGCATTCAAAACTATGATTTCCTCCATTTGCAGTTTGAAATAGTGCAGCCCATTCTATGGTCATATCCATCTCCACCTTGTTCTGCTGCATGTTTAGACCAGGCTTAGTTCCAAGTAAGTGTTCTTAGGGTTGCATCCATAGACGTTTGTATACCTGTTTCTTCCTGACTAACTCTAGGCTTATTGTTGTTGTTGTTGTTCAGTCGTTAAGTCGTGTCCGACCCTTCGTGATCCCATGAACCGTATCCCGCCAGGCCTTCCTGTCCTCCACTATCTTCCTGAGTTCGCTCATATTCATGTTCGTTGCATCGGTGATGCTGTCTAACCATCTCATCCTTTGCCTTCCCCTTCTCCTTTTGCCTTCCTAGGCTTATTACAAATTAGATTTTAAAAACCAGGCCTCTCTCTTCTTTGAGGCATACTAGTTCTTGTGGTGGGGCTGGGGCTCCTGTTTGGGGACAGGAGAAATGATGTTGACTTTTCCGCTTCCACTGTTGCTTCTATTAGTAGACCCATTCAAGCGTAGCACAGGCAAAAGCCACTTACCTGGCAGTGTTGTCAGTGGGCTTTCAGGTGTGCTGTATGCAGTGTTAGTGTACCAGTCCAGTGTCCACCCAGGCTACAGATCCTGGGCATGCCAACCGTGCAGATATAGTAGTTGAGGACTGTTTTAAGCCAGGTGCCTTTTTTTAAGGTGACAAGGGAGAAGAAGGCAAAGATACGTTGCTATTGCTAATTAACAGATGGGTTTGACTGTTTCAGTAAGCTGGGACCTTTTATCGCAAAGCGACGGACTCCGAAAATCCAGGAGCAGTATAGTCGGATTGGTGGAGGGTCGCCCATTAAGAAATGGACTGCTGTGCAGGGAGAAGGCATGGTGAAGCTGCTGGATGAAATGTCTCCTCACTCTGGTATTTAAGGCCTTTATTATACCTCCTTATTTATGGCTCTTATGGGAGAGATTGACTGTGGGATGTAATAGTCACTCCTCAAATATTGGGGGGGGGGGGAGGTGGGGTCTGGTAAATTGCCACCAGATTGGGAATGTTGAGGGTGACTGGGTCACCTGGGGGGGGCAGCCTAGGAGCGGTCCAGTCCACCCCGCAACTCATTGTCCCGGCCCAGCGATCTTTCCCAGGCACTGTCAAGGCTGTCTGGGGCAGAATAGAAGTATTTGCATCAGAAAGGCCAACTCTGAGCACTGACGTGTCTAGCTACAAATGACTCGGTGGATTCCTTGTGGTGGTTCACCTTCCGACAAAGCGAGGGGTTTGCTTCAGCCCCTAGTGAACGGGGACCCCCAGCTATATGCAGCATTCACCGTCAGAGAGCCAAAGCCAATCAGACTCAGCTAAAATGTTGGTCTGGCCTGGTCTTGGGGTTTCTATTGGCTTGCATAAGTACACACATCAGGTGATATTCCTGACCTGGGTGGGTGCCAGAATCAGTGGGGGCCTGGCTGCTTCTTTGGATGCAAGCCCTGCTGGCAGCTGGGGAATCTGCTTTGCTGTCTGAGCTGCACAGCCTACAGGCTGAATGTCAGCAGTCGGAATGGAGACACTGCAGACTGCCAGAACCAGCCAGGTTGCTGTTACGCAGACACGGGGCTCCATGCTAGGGTGGCAGGGATCCCATTTGTTATAGTTCTGCATTGTTATTTGCAAAAGAAACCTGTCTTTTAGAGACTGTAATCTGCCTTTTGAAAGGTGGGCACTCTTGTAGTCCACCCTTAGCTAGTCTCATTGCATAGTAGCATAGCCTAGGGGTTCTCAACCAGTGGTACTAGTACCACCAGTGGTACTTGGGTCAACTGCTGGTGGTACTCAGACCATCAGAACCCCGCTCTGACGTGACACTTTCGGCAGCATGTTTTCACTCCCGAGAGGCTCCTGCCTTTGGCTGAGCCTCTCGGGAATGCTGATAAGGGCCCTCCCACCCGCCCAGAGCCTCCTACCTGCGTTTTCTGGCCCCTGAAAACCCGGAAGTAACTGGAGATGATGTCATCGCCAGTCACTTCTGGTGGTACGTAGCAGGACAGTGGCGCTGGAGGTGGTACTCAGCTGGAAAGGGGTTGAGAACCTCTGGCGTAGCCCAATCAGCTTTTTCCAAAGGGAAAGCAGGATTTCAGTATGCTATAGAAATACTTGAAATGTGTGTGGAAGGCCAGAGTGGCCCAGATCTATGTTACAGATCTCCTGAATTCAGAACGTCCCCATTTTTCTGGGTATTTTTCTTTTTCTGTGCTGTTAAGCAGAGAAACTATCATCGGCCCCACCCGAGGCTTGTGAAGTTCCTCCCTTGTGTATAGGAGATAAAGTCTAACGGTTTGCTTTGGAGACATTCCTGAGACACAGGGTGTGTGTGCAGATGTGTGTGTGTGTGTGTGCATGTGCGTACACTCTTTAGTGCCAGTTTTCACTAGGGTAGACATGTCCGAGCTGGTTCAAATATGCAGAGAAATCATGTGGTATAGGCCTTCTCATAAATGCTAGTACCTGAGGGGGCAGCCTCTGCTGTAGCCTTTCCTCTGCATGTGCTAGCAGCTTTTCAAGGGTAGGGCGTTTTTTGAAATGGGGGAGCATTCTATGGGGCAGTTTCATCCCTTTTCTCTGAAGTCCAGCCTTAGGAACACCCGTATGAGCTGGATCTTGTACAGATCTGCATTTTTAACTTCTTGTCATTTTTGTCTTGTTTTGACAAAAATGTCCCATGACTCCATCTACCAACCGGTATTTTTCCTTACTTGGAAGCTGTTTCTGTTAGAAGAACTTGATGGTGTGAATCAGTGGCAGACTTAAAGCCATGACGCTGGCAGTGCTAATGCTGCTAGCCGCGACTTTCATTCTGCACATCCTCTGGAAGTAGGATTTTGGGATCCAGCGGCCCTGATAAGCAAGCAGATGAATAATCAGGAGGAGCAAGAGCAAAAGTGAGCACCACAGTTGCTGCTTCTTTCTCTGCCTCTCAGGAAGGCTTAGGCCTGATTCACACATGCAGGAGAATGACTTGTGAATAGGGCTGTACCACTCCAGACTGCTGGTGGAGGTTACCGGTTCTGAGTGCGATCAGAATGGACGGTATGCCGCTGCTCTTCCACGAGCAGAAGAGACTTTCTGCATGCAGAAAGGCACTTTGTGGATCTAATCCCAGGCTTTGTTTTAGATGAAACCCATCCTCGTCAGTGACGTGGCATGCAGGCACATGCGAGCTGTAGGAATGGGACAGCCGCGTCTGTAGGCGTTCTTGGCATCGTCGAGAAGCGGCTGATGCCCTTTCGCAGGCCCGTCAGTAGCTTGTTTTATAAAAATGAGTCTGTAAAAGGGCCTGGGGACTCGGGAGCGTTAAGTTAATGGTTTAGAGAGTGTTATCTGCTCTTGTCAGACCTCATCACTCCCTCTTATTTTACAATGTGGTTCCCCAAGTGAAAGCCGCCCTGTCTTTATCTATTTGCACACCCTTTGCATCTTAACTTGGACTCCCATTATATCGCAGAGGCTTGCTCTGTTACTTCTACCGAGGCAGCATGCCAATGTTTGACTGGGGAAGTACAAGGCGGGGGCGGGCTGTGGCAGAAGTCTTTGCTTCTTGAAGTCTTGTTTGGAATGGCTATCTAGGTTCTTCCTGCCTGCTAATAAAAATCAGGTATCTTAGTGCAAGTGTGTTTGCAGTGGGAGCTGTCCGTTTTTGGGTTGTTGTCTGCTTAAAGTGCTCACAAAGTTCTCTTAAAAATAAGGATGCATGCATTGGTTTCAGTGGGAGAATTGAGGGCATGCTTAGCTGTGCTTAACTTGTGTCCAGTGTAAGTAAATAATACCAATATCCTGCTATGTCACCCCCCCCCCCTTTCTATGTCAAGTATGTGCTGTACACGCTCCACTTTCAGCTCCCCTGAGTAAGGTTATCTCTTCCTCTCCATTACTTTAGGCTGTGACTATGCTGTTACTGCAGGAATGAATGTCACTGTGGCATAGTGGTTAGAGCAGGAGCTGACAACCTATGGCCCGCGGTTTTGAACTGGCCCGCCACTCAAGGTCATGTGGTCACTAGGCAGGAATGAGAAACTGGGTCTCCTCACTCTTACTCTAACCCTCTCTAACCCAAGGGTTGGCAACCTTTTCAGCAAAGGGGTCAGATGTTTGGCAATGACGTCATCGCCGAACTGCCGGGTTGCTGAGTCCCCAGTAGTGGCAGCGCGGAGCTCAGCTTGGGAGACGAAGCCTCCTGCCCAGTTTGCCACATGCTGGGCAGGGAATGGCAGAGCCCTGCGCTGCGCGGCACAGGGAGTCCACGGGCCTGGGCAGGCGGGTTTGCCTTCCCTGTCGACCATGCAGCAGATTGGGCCGGAGGCTTCGTCTTCCATGCCGAGCTCTGCGCTGCCACTACTGGGGACTCAGCAACCCGGCAGTTCAGCGATGACGTCATTGCCAAACATCTGACCCCTTTGCTGAAAAGGTTGCCAACCCTTGGGTTAGAGAGGGTCAGAATAAGAGTGAGGAGACCCAGATTCTCATTCCTGCCTAGTCATGAAGCTTCATGGGTAACCTTGGTCCAGTTGCCCTCTCCCATCTCATCTACCTCACAAGGTGGTGGGGAGGAGAGAATTGTGTAACTATCCTGAGTTCCTTGGAAGCTGGGCAGGATAAAAATGTAATAAATAGATCCAGCGGTCCAGCACTACTCTAACGCAGGCAGGCAGGGAGAGGGAGTGTTACAGCGCAGTCCTCTTTCTTCAGGTGGCGGAACAAGTGTTCCGCTGCCCTAAGCGATAGCGAAAGTGCCGTAAAGCACTTTCGCGACAACTCACGAGCAGGGAAGGCCGGCGCAAGGACGTCTTCCCCTGCTCCGCCGCCGGACCAAGGTAAGGATCCAGCAGGCAGGTGGACATATCGGGTGTAAACAGCGGGAGCCGATAGGCCCAGCTGCTCCGGGTGGGGGCAGGGATTGGCCTTGGCCAAATCCTGGAAGGGGACAAGCGTCCCCTTCCCCGATGAGACTTTCTGCCACGGGGGAAGCTCCCGCCGCGGAGCACGGGATCCAGCGGGCGGCCTAAGCCGCCCGGCGGATTCTTAAGCAGGATTTGGCTGTGAGTTAGTTAACTAGTTCCCCACTCACATGGCATTGTCGTGGGCTGCAGGTTGTGTGAGGGGGTGCAATCAGGCTGCTGTGTAGCAAATAAAAAACAAGCATGAGAACCCCAATCATGTCCTGCAAGTAAAGTTTAGATTCCTTGAGTGCAGTGTCGGGTCACACAGTACATAAATGTGCCACAAATGAGAATTCTTCCATGTTTCATACATTGGTAGAAACCCTCCGTCTGTCTTCTGCTTCCAGCCCCTCATAAGTACTATATCGGTTTCCGCTATGTCCATCCGCTGACAGAAGAAGCGATTGAAGAGATGGAGAAAGATGGTGTTGAAAGGGCTGTTGCTTTCACCCAGTATCCCCAGTACAGCTGCTCCACTACAGGTGAGCTTGTATGCAAAGGATGAGATCAACTGCCAGCCTCAAAAACAAGATTTGCTTTTAGCTAGGAATGAAAGCTGTGGTCCCTAGGGCCACATCCAAAGTCTCACGGCTGGGTTGTGTGAGGTCATTGTAAAGAAGTGCTTGTATCCGAGCATGTCTAGAGTGTTTTCTCCCCTCACCGTTGAGTAACCACAGCCTTCCTCCTGCATTTGGCATTGGGGAAGCCTTGAAGATCAGATTGTGGCTTCTAGGCTAGCTAAGACCCCAGCGTTTCTTCTGTTAAATGTTAAAATTGTTGAGAATGTAAGGGTATGTTTGGGTACCTGGAGGTCAACTGGTCTTTTATGCCCACCGTCTGCTTGCGCCATTGTGGTTTTGGGGCAAGCAGATGGACCATCATGGTGTGCTTGGTACGTACCTGGGCAGGAGCAACGTTGGCACTGAGTTCTCCTTTGCAGTTTTGGCCCCACTGCCTGTTGCTGCTCAACTGGTTGCAATCCTGCCTCATGCAAAAGTGACATGGGGCAGCATGAATGCACATTGGGGGAGGGGCCATAGCTCAGTGGCAGAGCACCTGCCTTGCATAAAGAAGGTCCTGGGTTCAATGCCCGGCAGCTGGAGGTAGGGCTCAGGAAGATGACTGCTGCCTGAAACCTGAGAGAGCTACTGCCAGCCTGTGTTCGCAATACTGAGCTAGGTGGACGGACTCAGAAGGCAGCATCTTACGTAAGTTCAACCCACAGTAACCATAACCTATACAGTATATACAGCTCGGTATAAGGCAACTTCGTATGGTCCTATGTATGCTTTAAGTCAGATGTGATGGAGGTATTTGCATGGAGGAAGGTGGGATTCCAAACTAATTCTTTTTAATGGTTTAGACCAGTTGTTCTCAAGCTGTGGTACGAGTACCCCTAGGGTTACGTGGACCAACGGCAGGGGGTACGCCAGAGCCTGCCCCTTATCAGCATCAATCAATCTGTAGTTAATTACGTGTTAATTAGAACTTAAATGCAATCCTCAGTCGCACGCACGCACGCACACAGTTAAGTAAGACATTTTTTCACATTTAAAATTGTTTAGTACTTTTTATTTAACAATTAGCTAATTAATTGATGGATCCAATTAATTAGCAATTAATTAGCAGGGGGACTTCAGAAAATTGGACCGTGATAGGGGGTACCCAGGCCTCCAAAGGTTGAGAACCCCTGGTTTAGACTGAGCCACTGAATGCCAGTTGCTGGGAAGCGACAGTGGGGAAAGACGAGTCCCTTCATGCCCTGTTGGTGGGCTTCCCAGAGGCATTTGGTTGGCCACACTGGGCGACAGGATGCTGGGCTAGATGGCCCTTTGGTCTGATCACTCGGTCAACTTGCTTGTATGCCAACTTTCTGTAGAATTACACCTAAGGGGACTTGCCCGAAAATGAGGTAGAACAATGAATGATTCAGTGATTTACTACAGAGAAGACAACATCAGTATCAATATTTCAAATAGTCCATTGCCAACTGAGTGCATAGGGAGAAATAGAACAATAAGCTTTCTAAATGAGTCAGTAACTACATTCTAAACGGCTAATGGGGCAAAGAGGAGCTTTTTCAAGTGTTGTTCCTTTTATATTTAGCAGGGGAAGAGTAACTGCTCCCCTCTCACCCCAGCACAGCATCTTTTCATGTGGCTGTTTGCTGGTGGTCTTCTGCATCTTTTTTAGATTGTGAGCCCTTTGGGGACAGGGAGCCATTTAGTTATTTGATTTTCTCTGTAAACCACTTTGTGAACTTTTTTTTTTTGTTGAAAAGCGGTATATAAACTTATTACTAATATTATTAAAGTAAAGTAAAATAATAATGAAGTGTAAAATTAGCATTTTGGGAATGCATTTAGCAAAAATGATTCTAGTAGCAGTGATGAAAATGCAAGATGTATTAAAACAATAAAGGCTGTGACACACCAAACACGTTGGTGTGCGTTGCGTCCAGCTGCGACCACGTGTGGCTCTAAAATCCCAGCGTGTCTTGTCTCTGACCGGAATGCACAGGCACGTCGGAAAGCCACGTTCCGTTGCATGCTAAGTTGAACCATGCTTGACTTTTCCCACGTTCAGCCAATCAGAGGCAGTATTTGTAACTGTGGGGGCGGGACGCAGAGCAATGCAATAGCCAATCAGAATCGAGTCTGAAAACTCTCTATTCTGATTGGCTAAAAGAGAGAGAGGCAGGACGTCTTCCCTTCTCCGTGCAGCTTTCTTTGGTGTGCCAAGGGTTCGTAGTGTTGCGTCCTGCCACGTCGGCCGCTCACGCAGCGCACCAGGATGCAACACAAGTGGACGTGTTTGGTGTGTCACAGCCTTAAGGCTGCAATCCAATGTGCACTTTCCTGGGAGTAAGTCCCATTGAGTTCAGTGGCACTTATTTCTGAGTAGACATGCATAGGCTTGCACTGTTGGAGAACCTGCAGTCCAATCCTGGGGGCCTCCAGCAAGGTGGCTTTTGCATTCTGGACAGAGTCCCTTCCCTCCCTGCCGCCTCCTTGTATCCTAACCTTTGTATCCTAACCTGCTTTTCTGCTGTTCTGGCTGCCTGATGGGTTTAAGAGCCAAACTGTCCTCTAACGTCCTTGTGTTGTGTATTTCAGGGAGCAGTTTAAATGCTATTTCTCGTTACTATAACAAAAAGGGAGAGAAGCCAAAGATGAAGTGGAGCACAATTGACAGGTGGCCCACCCACCCCCTTCTCATTCAGGTATGGCCTCCTTGGGGACATCAAAGCTAGAAAAATGAGTCCTCATTTAAAATGTGCATGCAGACCAGAGCTGCCATGGAGTTGAGTGTCGTGTCATGTCATGTCTGAAGCATGCGGAGCTGCCTCATGCCAAAGCAGCCCTCCGCTCTGCCTGGCCCAGACTGGTCCGTCCTGACTGATGCCTGCCAGCATTCCAGCACCTGAGGCAGGGAGCTTTCTCGGCACCTGCTACCTGAGAGGCTTTTAACGGAAGGTTGAACCTGGGAGCTTCTGCCTGCAGAGCATGTGCTCTGACCCTGACGTTTGGCCCTTTCAATGTTGCTGGTTTACAACAGGCGTTCCCAACCTGTGGTAGGTACGTGGACCACAGACCGGGGGTACGCGAGACGCTGTCCCTTATCAGCTGCTGCGATCAACAACTGATAAGGGACAGCTGCTAAAAGGGATTTTTTCCAGGTTGTGGCATGGGCGCGGCGCAACTCAGAAAAATGTTCCCGCGATGTCCCCGGTAGCTCTTCCTACGGCGCTGCCATCTTAGATCTCATGAAATCTCGCAAGATTCAAGATGGCGGCGCCCAATTCTCACAAGAATTGGTGGCAAGATGGCGGCACCCACTTCACTCACGAGAATTGGGTGCCGCCATCTTGGATCTCGCAAGATTTCATGAGATCCAAGATGGCAGCGCCCAGGAGAACAGGTAGGAGGAGCTACCGGGGACATCTCAGGGACATTTTTCCAGCTTGTGACTCAGGCAGGCGGGTCCTTCTGCTTGTGCTGCAATCTGGAGGGAAAGGGTTTTTTCTGGGTTGTGGCACCTTTTTTCTGGGTTGTGGGTAGCCTTTTTTCTGGGTTGTGGCGCGGATGAGCGGGTCCTTCCACTCACACCGCAACCCGGAGGGAAAGGGTACGCGGGTCTCTGAAGATCTGGGGGTACGTGGGGCAGCCGGAGGCCTGCGTAGGGGGTACGCAGGCCTCCGAAGATTGGGAACCCCGGTTTACAACATTGGTTCATCTAGTCCAGTACCCCTGGCTAACAGCAGCTCTGCATGTCTCCTGCAGGGTCTTTCTCAGCCCTGCTACCTGAGATTCTTGCAGCTGGAGATGCTGGAGCTTGAAACAGTAGCCGCCTGTACTTTAGATCTGGTGATCCCAAGGCATTCCACCCCTTCCTTTAAGAAGCTCTGGGTTGCATGGAGGAGACAATCCCAGTTTTTCTCTCCCATCCCTCCTGTGATTTGAGTTAAGATGAGAGAGGTTGTCTGAGAGACGTTGCCCCGTGAGCTTTATGGCTGAGTGGGGATTTGCATCCAAGGCTCCCTGCTCTACTACCCCAGGCCAGTTCTTAGGAGACTTGCGCAAGCTTTGGAAGGAGGGATGACGCTCGCAGGCAGC
Source organism: Plestiodon gilberti rubricaudatus (assembly GCA_026170595.1). NCBI lineage: Eukaryota > Metazoa > Chordata > Lepidosauria > Squamata > Scincidae > Plestiodon > Plestiodon gilberti. Next base: position 14,622,412 of record JANXHW010000002.1, on the reverse strand, counting down.
CCTGTCAGGCACGTTGTCTTAAAGCTGACACTGCTAAGTTGGGCTGGAGGGATCTATAAAAGCTGCAGCTGGAAGGACAAATTATTTTGTTGCTATCAAGTACGTCAGTATTTCAAGAGCCTGTTTGTGGTATAGGCAGGGCAGTATGTTAAATTCAAAATTTGGTGCCAAACCAAACCCAAATTTGTAGTAGGAAAACACAGGGTTTCTGGCCTGTGTTAGTTAAACAAACCTACATATGTTTGCTTAAGCACAGCATGGAAACCCCACCCCACCCTAATCTCTATAAATCCTGTTCAAGCCTCATTGCTGCATCCTCTGGGAACTGAGATCTCGCCAGGCATTGCTTGCATTTAAACTTCTATTTACTGTCATGAGGACTAGAAACTTGCTTTAAAAAGAGAAATATGAAATTCTAAGAGTGCTGAATTCTGCACCAAATACCAAGTTTTATATCTTTGAACTGTGTGATTGTGGAATTGACAAATTTAGGTGGCTCTAAGGAGAATAACCCTGTCCCTCTTCCCCCCCCCCACACCCGTCCAGTGAATCTCCGAGGTATAATCAACCCTTGGTTCTAAACCCATTTGAAATTGGTTTTTCATATGTAACTCTTACTTTCCTTGATTTTTGTTTTCAGTGCTTTGCAGACCACATACAGAAGGAGCTAGTCTTATTTCCACCCGATAAGAGGAAAGACGTTGTTATACTTTTCTCTGCTCATTCTCTCCCAATGTCTGTGAGTAATGGCAGGCCACTAGAGGGCTTTTTCTTTAGCCGTGCTTGTCTGATGCGATGTAGCTCTGGTTAGATCCATTCACCAGATTGCCCCTTGAGTACAAAACCCCACCTTCCTTTAAAGTGTCCCATCTCTGGTGATACGAGGAGGGAGATTGGGCTGGGATTATTGGCTAAGGAGTTAGATTTGCTGGCTAAGCAAAGCCCATTGTGAAGAATGCAAGGGATGCTGATGGTGTGATTACAGATATAGCTGCAGACGTAAGAGCAAAGATGGGGGAGTCCTGGGCTGCAGGGTGTGAAAGGCTGAAAGTAGAGTCTTCTAGGCTGCAGTCCTGCTGCCCCATGTCTGCTTCGAGGGACTCCTCGTAGAAGCAAAGCAGAACCTGCTCCATCCTCCTCGCTGCTGCCATTCCTCCGTACTACAGGTGGGCCCCCATATCCACTGATTCGCTATCCACGGTTTCAGTTATCCACGGATCGTGGGGACCCCCCGAGGCTTTTACTTTTTTCCCCAGTAAGCTTCGTTTCTTCCTTAAAGAAACAGGAGAATTATTACAGGCAAGTAGAACGAGACTAAGTACTAGAGAGGCTCTGCAAGGTTAACAGAAACCTTGCAGAGCCTCTCTAGGACTTAGTCTCGTTCTACTTGCCTGCAATGGAGGCTGCTTCTCTGTTTGTTTTAAGGAAGAAACAAAGCTTGCTGAAAGAAAAATGAGAGCTGGGGGGGGGCAAGCATGCCTGCCTGCAGGGGAGGCAGGGTGGGGGGCCCCTCAGGAAACCATGGAGGGGGTGTTCGCTCTTATCCACGGTTTCAAGTATCCACGGAGTGGCCTGGAACATATCCCCAGTGGATATGGGGGCCCACCTGTACTGTGCTGATGCTTTCTGTTATGACCTGGCAATATGTCTCGAGCAGCTTGCGCTACGTTAGCGTGGTGGCTGCCTTCAGCAGATGCGTGAGTTGGGTCTGGCAAAGAGTGTACTTCCCACATGCAGGTGCAGAGGGGTATCTGCTGCATGTAAAATTGCCTGGCTGCGATGGAGCGTGCCTGGCATAGAGGCTCATTTGCATGTTTGACATCTTCTCGTGACACCCCCCCCCCCGCAACCTGCTTGCTGTGGGGCTGTGCATGGGCAGCGGAGACTGCAAGTTGCATTTGGGATGATCCCTGACCAGCTATTTTGTTAAAACTGAGAGAGAATTTTTCCATTCCCCCCCCCCCCTTTTTAATATGCCAACTTAACACGGGGCACTAATTTGATACATTTTTTAAAAAAAGGAATGGGAAATTTTTTAAAATGTTTTAAGAAAATAGCTTGTCAGGGAGCAGCCCAAATACAACTAGTGAGCCGGTGTATTTGCTGAAAGTAATTGTAGCAAAGTAAAATGTGGCATCAAAATTATGAGGTGTCTCTTCCCCTTCCTCCTCTCCCAGCCATTGGGATTTTGCAATTCTTGGACATTTGGTGCCATCTAGTGGTTTGCAGCAGCAGTGGCAGAAGAAATGGCAGTACATGCAAGGACTGTACTACAACACTTGTGCATGGAAGAGGAGGAGAGGGGAACCTGTGACTTGCAAAGGCTTCTTCTGCATGTCTGAACTGGACCTTCTATGTCTAATTTATAATACTTTAAAAAGAGAGAGAGAGTTTTGTATGGAAAGTCATGGGGTGAGGCTAGAAAACCGCAAAATATTTATACAAGAAAAATGTCAAAACGCACATTTTAACCTGACACTTGAGTGACTGAATCTGTGATACGATGTGGCCTATAATTCACCCTCTACTGGGACTATCTTTTTAACTTCTGTATTTTTAACTTCTAAAAGTAGTTCTGGGAGACAAACTACTGCTGTTTTGATACCCATTATTATAAATGGTCGCGTGATAAAGAGTGGGAAACGTTTGACGTTTTGTGTTCATGTCCAAGGAGTCTCTTTCAGAAGCAGAGTGTGGACTGGCTGCTTGTCCTTTCTGTGCTGCAGGTCGTTAACCGAGGTGACCCATACCCGCAAGAGGTGGGCGCTACCGTGCAGAGGGTTATGGAGAAGCTCAACTATTCCAATCCATATCGGCTTGTGTGGCAGTCTAAGGTCTGTGCGTGGAGCCGTCTTCCATACTTCCTCTTGCAACTCTGTGACCCTGAAAAGTTCTGATCACCCCGACGGTCAAGCATTCTTGCCCATGACCACTTCTTTGCGGAAACATGTCCTAGGTTCCTTCATAACTCCCTTCATAACCATCGCTTCTTCCCTTCCTGCCCAACTTATCGGAGCTTACTTTCATGCATAAAATGCCCTGCATGTTTCTGACATGATATCAAGGGTTCCAAAAAAGGCTACTGGTTTCTCTCTCTCCTTTTGTCCCAGGTCGGCCCAATGCCCTGGCTGGGTCCTCAGACGGATCAGACCATCAAAGGGCTTTGCCAGAGGGGAAAGAAGAATATTTTGCTGGTTCCAATAGCGTTCACTAGTGACCACATCGAAACGCTCTATGAACTAGACATCGAGTATGCCCAGGTCTTAGCCAATGAGGTAACACCATTCATTTCTCTCCAGTGTATTCTGAGAGGTGAAGATGTTGGTTGAAGGCTACAGTTCTAAGCATGTTTAATAGGAAGGAAGCTCCATTGGACTGGATGGTGTTTGATTCCAAGTGAGCATGTTTAGGCTCAGGCTATAAATGTATTTATTTTCTAGTTTACACCCTGCATACTGTTTAGTTGAGATTGGTTCCCCAAATGGCTTACAATTAAAATCCATACAAAGTTCTGACGTAGTGAAGGATACGTTGGAGTGGGGTGGGGGGCTCTCTTCTGCAGTCCGAAAAGTGGGTGATAACAGTCCCAATTCCAGGGTATTCCCTCCAGAGAGAGGGGAGCCGACGGAGCTGCAGGTGGATGGTGACGAGGCCAAATGAATCGGGCCCAATTAGTAATCCCTGTTTTATTTATTTACTCATTTTGTATCCCGCTCTTCTACCCGAAGGGCACTCAAAGTGGCTTACAGAGCCATAAAATTATCACACTTAAAATGCTACCGTTCATAAGTGTAAACGTTGCTTTCTACACCTTGAATCGGACTAATCCAAACCTGGCCAAAGTGCTTCATGGGAAGCCTAACCCAAAGCCCAAGTGCCTTAACCCTTTCTCCCCTCTCTCCTTTTCCAGTGTGGAGTTGAAAACATCAGAAGAGCAGAATCCATGAATGGAAATCCATTATTTGCCAAGGTAAGTGAAGTTTGGGGTCCCTCAGAAAAGCCAGTAATGATGAGCCTTTTAGGGGATAGAGGGGCTTTAACTCCAAACTGTAGCTGTGGTTCTGATTTGGCTCAAGCGCCTCCCTATGCGTGCCTTTTACACAAGAGTCCATAAAGAGTTGCATTGGAGTCCATAAATTGTGTGTGTTGTAAATAGCACTTGTGCAACTAGAAATGCGCAATCCAGGTCCACAACTGGGAAGGGATAAAGCGCTGATTGAGTGTGAGATGTTGACTGTTTTTTGATCATAATTTGAACGTCCATTTTATGGATGGAAAGGCAGTGTGTAACTATCTTAATAAAATATTCTCTTTCTGAAAAGTAGCTGAAAGATCTTTTTTTTTTTTGGCAAAAGAATTAGTCTACCACATCAGATAGCTTGAGGGTTAGGGTTAGGACACGTACAAGACAGTGATAATGGGATTGCTTGGCCACTTTTACTCCTGCTTACTTGTCAGTTGAGAACACTTCTTTTAAAATTTCATCTTTTAAAATTTCATCTTTTCCAGGCACTGGCAGATTTGGTCTACTCGCATCTTCAGTCAAATGAAATCTGTTCCAAGCAATTAACCCTCAGTTGTCCACTGTGTGTGAATCCCACATGCCGAGAGACAAAGTCTTTCTTTACCAGTCAGTAGCTGTGATGTGCGTTTGTCGGAGGGACAGGCTCAATCTGATGGAGAAGCTGTTTGGATTCTGCAGCTTTCCCTACTGCGGCTCCTTTTTTTAAGCTCTTCTTGGGGGGTCGCTTCATATATTATCTTTTTTTTGGGGGGGGGTCTCATGTGTAAAGTGACTCTTGGACCTAAGTGGGGCATGCACTGGGACGAAAAAGGGAAGAATTTGAAACCTGTTTCCTTTTCTGTTGAGGGATCTTTATTTCGAATGGAAGCAACACTCTTAAGGGCTTCATCCTGTGCGTTGCTGAGAACCTTTGTCTCCCTCTGAAAATGATATAGGGACTCTTAGCACCTCACAGTATCAAGCCAGTACCAAGTGCTGAAAAATAAAGCATCTGAAGATATGGACTGATTGTTATGCCAGAGTCGTTCCTATAGACTGCAGTGATGATGTTTAGGAATAAATGGCTGGTGGATTTCAGTTTGCAGGGGTCAGACTTCTTTCCGAGTAGTTCCATTAAATTCAAAGGTCAACTCCAAAGATTTTGATTTGAGAGTTGCAACATGACTCTTTTTTGGGAGCACTCTTAATATGCACTTGTCATAAAAATACTCATGTGAAGCCTTCCAGGTCAGCTATACTACTGTCTTTTTGTGGTCCTTTTTTACACTGTTGGAGCTCTGAAGCTAACACACCAAACATCTTGGTGCTGATCTGTCTTTCAAATGGGTTTTGATGATCAAGTGACATCTAATGATCAAGTTTTTAAATCTAATAAAACATTTGTTTTGAACAGCATTCACCAAATGTTTCTTTTTTTAAACAAAAAGTAGCATGTATATATTTTTTACAATGGAGATTTTATTTTGTTTTTTGAGGGTTTCTTCCCCCCCCCCCCCGTGCAGAATCAATTCTGCACTAGTCCACTAGTAGGACGCTGCACTAGTAGGACGCTGCTCTTTGGGCTGTAGAGATCTAAATTATGTTTTTTATCATTTCTTAGTTCTTTATTTTGGAGATTTCAGTGTTGTATGAGGGACAGTGTTTGCTTTTGGAAAGCACTGCATGAAAAGAAATGACCATGTCTTCTGGTTTTGAGGGCAAAGTACTGTTTAAAAGTACAGCAAGTCCTCACTTAAAGTTGTTAGGTTCTTGGAAACTGCAACTTTAAGAGAAACGACTTATAATGAAACCAATTTTACTAAAGGCTAATTGATAAACGTAAATGTTCCCATGGCATTTTCTCATCAACTTTAAAACGAAACAACTTTAAATGAAACAACTTTAAGTGAGGACTTGCTATACATTGATTCATAATGAAGGTGTTGAGAATGTGTGCAAATTTCTAGCATTGGGGGGGGAGATGCTGTGCTTGTCTAGTCAACATGGAGAATCTCCAACTGGTATCGGAGAATGTGCATTGATCAGAGATGTTTTGTACACTGCTGGTTATAATAATAATAATAAACAGTATTTTTATACCGCCTTTCTTGGTCATTGGATTTCTCCTCCAACTTTAATCCAAGGCGGTGTACATGGGCAGGCTGTCCTAACCCCCCTTGAGGGGTTTTACAATATATAAATGTCCAATCTTTCATGAATGGCTACATTCCAGGTGGTATCCTTTTTGCAGTCTGACTATTCTGCTGGCTGGCGCCTCCCACACTTGACCAAACGTAGCTGGGAGCTCTTATCTCTCCTCCTGGACGCTTTCACAGCTTTTTGTCGGCGGCGTGTCTTGAACTTGTGAAGTTCACCGGTCTTCGGGCTTACAAGACGGCAGCTCTCCCGACTGAGCCAGACTCTTCTGCCCATGAAAGGCATAGGCATGGTCTCCATGAAAGTTTTGTGCATTGCCTGGGAAATTTGCATCGTCTCCAGATGAAGACATGCATACACTTAAACAGTCAATGCTACTCACTTAGCATTACCACCTTGTGCATGTTCTCCAGTGTCACTTGCAGACTATTCATGTTGTCTGGGTATTGTGTGACATCCCCTGTTGATACTGTCTATTTGCAGACATTGCCATGTCTTCATGTGATCTGCAGTCATCAGTCTTTTATACACTTTCTTCACTAAAGTTGCATTAACCATATCCTGTGTGTGTGTGTGTGTGTGTGTGTGTGTGTGTGTGTGTGTGTGTGTGATCATATGTCATCTGAATGAGTGCAACATCTGTACAAGGTAGATGATGCGTATAAACTGGACCTGTCCAGTAAATTCAGGCCCTACTTATGAGAGAGTCGAGTTTTATCTGTTTTTTTTAATAATTCCAGTTAACAGGGATCCTCTGTGGGCAACGTGTCAGGTTCTGAATGTTGACATTTATTTGTAGTTCTTAAGGTTTTAGGAGGTCCAATGGGAAATGTCAGAAATGTTTGTGTTATGAGAACTTGTTAAGTTGCCTGTACTAGTAAATCCAGTAGTTGAAAGGATGCCATTTGGCCACTTACGCGAGGTACTGTTTTGGAGATTTTCAGATTTAGTGCTAAACGACAACATGGGCAATTCTGTTAGGGTGTCCCAAAATCTAAGAATTTTTGGCAAATGTCAGCATTCACCAAATGCCTTGTATAGGGGGGTCTGTGGATCCACTATCCGCGGATTCACTTATCCTGTTACCGTCCTCTTAACGTCGGAGCCTCTCTAGCACTGAGGCTGCCAGCTCTACTGAAGACCTGCGCTGGCCACATTTTGAGCCATTGGTGTGTTTGCGCATCAATAAGGTAATTGCCCAGGGGATGGCCACGGGAGGGGTGCGGGGGGCCATAGAAGATAGCATTTGCCCCCATCCGTGGGTTCCTGGTATCCACGGGGCACCCAGGAACCTATCCCCCACGGATACCGGGGCCCTACTGTACTTAATTTGAACACATACAGTTTGTACAGCTAGAGTTCCAGTAAAAAGGTAAAGGTGACCCCTGACAATTAAGTCCAGTCGTGTCCGACTCTAGGGTGTGGTGCTCATCCCCATTTCAAAGCCGAAGAGCCAGCGTTGTCTGAAGACGCCTCCGTGGTCATGTGGCCGGCATGACACTCCTTGCCGCAGCGCATAGCATGCAGCTGGAACACGGAGCACTGTTTACCTTCCCGCAAGTGGTACCTATTTATCTACTCGCATTAACGTGCTTTGGAACTGCTAGGTTGGCAGGAGCTGGCCATGCCATGAGAGCTCACCCCGTCGCGGATTCGAACTGCCGACCTTTCGTCTGTTGTCAAACCTGACTGTGTCCACTTTCATATAACACTGATGATTCTGTGTGAGGAGCCACTATATAACCAGCCTTCTCCTCTTCACAAGTCAAAATGTGAGGCTGTTCTTCAGAGCTGCTTTTATAGATTTGCTTATAGCTTTCCAGCTGTCAAGACACTGTGGTTTTTGTGGGATTTCTATGGATGCAAATTGATCCGGATTTAATTCATACAGTATTGTCAATTAAACCCCAGATGATCTATTAGAACATTTTTTAACTCGTGGTAAACGCATGAGACAGTTGGCGGCAAGCTTGTAGCTCTTGTCGTTGGCAGGTGGAGGGTTATAAATTTCCTTAACTTGGAAAAAACAAAATGTTGGGCTGTGTGTGTGTTTTTAATAGGGCAGGAGGGGTTAGAAAGGGGTTGTATTTTACAAAACAGAACAGGAAAGCTGATCCTACTTTTGTATTGCTTGGGCAGCAGCTAGTTTCTTTTCAAAGAAAAGCCCTATTCAGGCGTTACGATGGCGCAGACAGCATCCAGATGATGTGGGAAAGCGAGCCCACGAACCCTGCTCCTGTACCGGTGTGATCTCGAGGCCTCACCCCCCCTTCTCTTCCCCCCCCCCCCATAGAGAACATTTGTCTACACTGACAAATGTTCTCCACGGAGAGAATCCTGCCCATGATTAGAAGCAACACTAGAGGGGCCTAAATCCAGCTTGAAAGGGACTCATTTGATCCAAATTGATCTGCCAGCAAGCCCTGTTCCATTGTCACTATGCTCTCCGGGTCTAGTGTGGTCAGGTGGGTAAGAATGGGAGGTGGGTAGTGCCTAGTCTCACCTAAGCCATGAGCTCATGAGAATAGCAAGCCATGGCATCTGCGTCTCCCACCTGCATTATGGGTAGGCTTACCGGATTTCCAACCGGGACAGAATGCTAGACCTTTAGGAGAAGGAATGTGGGCAGGTGTAGCTTGTTAAACCTTAGAGCACAATCCCAGGCATGTCTACTCAGAAGCAAGCCCCACTGAACATAATGGGGCTTGCTTCTGAGTAGACATGCCTAGGATTGTACTCTAAAGTTTAACAAACTATACCTGCCCACATTCCTTCTCCTAAAGGTCTAGCACTCTGTCCTGGTTGGAGATCTGGTAAGCCTAATACTGGGACAGAGTGCTAGACCTTTAGGAGAAGGAATGTGGGTAGGTGTAGCTTGTTAAACCCTTAGAGCAAAATCCTAGGCATGTCTACTCAGAAGCAGGATTGTGCTCTAAGGGTTTAACAAGCTACACCTGCTCACATTCCTTCCCCTAAAGGTCTAGCACTCTGTCCTGGTATGGATCTGGTAAGCCTTATTATGGGGATAAAAATTTTGGCCCACCTTGCAGAGAGCATTACTGAAATGCTTTGAACACTTGGTGCTATATAAATGCTGAGAATTCTTGTAACTACCTCTTCTGTGTCGGTGACTGAGGCTAAATCCCTGAGTTCACTAGTTATCCTGGAAAGAATTCACAGACCTGCTAGTATTGTGAGGTCAGTCACAATGGATGGCTGTCAGTCTGTTCTGACCAGTTTCAGAAACCATCCCCATTTGGGCAGTTTGCCGGAGGTGGTGAAGAGGCAGCCATCCTTGAGACCTGGGTGGTACTGTTTCACATGTTTGGCTTATGAAGTAATGAGTGTATTACTGGATGAATAATATACAGTGGGCCCTTTGTATCCATGGAACTCCCGTGGATGCAAAAATCTGCGGATGCTCAAGTCCGTGGTCAGGTCGGGGTGGAGGGGTTGAGGGTGGCAGGGGTGGCACTACAGTACCTTGTGTGACGGTCTGGCTCAGTTGGTAGAATGGCCACCTCATATGCCTGAAGATCTGAGGACGGCAGTTCGAGACACCTGGTAGCATCCGTAAGCTGTTGAGAGCAGCTGACAAGCTGTAGTAGCCTCGGTGGGAGAGAATTCTGCAGCAGGCACACTGAGTGAGAGACAGTGTTGCCGTCGAAGTGTGGGAGGCGAATGCCAGAGAGAGACCAGACCGTGAAAGGAAACCACCTGGATTGAAGCGTTCTATGCAAGATTAGAACATAATGTAATGTAAAAACCGCTTTGGCTTAGAAATGCCTGTCTATGTAAACTGCCTTGAATTAAAGTTGGAGGAGAAATCCGATTACCAAAAAAGGTGGTATATAAAAACTGGTATTATTAAAGAGCCATGTGGACACACCGCCTGCTTCTTCCCTATGGCGCTGTGTTGTAATCTTCTAAAAGCTTGTTAAAAGGGGGGGAACCCACTGAACCATGAGCTGTTGACCGAAAGGTCGGCAGTTCAAATCTGCACGACGGGGTGAGCTCTCGTCGCTCTGCCCAGCTCCTGCTAACCTAGCAGTTCGAAAGTATGTCAATGCGAGTAGATAAATAGGTACCACTTGCGGGAAGGTAAGCAGCGTTCCGTGTCCCAGCCACACACTTTGCGCTGTGGCAAGGAGAGTCATGCTGGCCACGTGACCATGGAAGCATCTTCGGACAGCGCTGGCTCTTCGGCCTCGTAATGGGGATGAGCACCGCACCCTAGAGTTGGACACGACTGGACTTAAATGTCAAGGGATACCTTTACCTTTTAAAATAGCAACAATGGCAGCAAAAGGGCTATCTGTTTTTGGTTTACAAAGCTCTGAAGCATGTTTAAAACACAGGTTGTGTTGTATGAATAACAACGATGCTTATTGCATGACAGGAAAAACTTCACCTCCTAAATGTCTGTGTGACAGTGTCATGAAAAGGCACAGGAACAGAGTGAGTTAGAAAAGAAGACGTTTGCAATCCGAGAAATGGCTGCCGCTCCTTCCTAAGGCCTGGCAAGCAACCTATCGAGAGGCAATCAGCTGAGAATCTACACAGACTTGCAAACTGGTCTGGAGGCTAAGTTTGTGTGAGAATGTTGTAATGGCTGTAAAAATTGATTGGCTTTTTATCTTTGTACCAAAGAAGGTAGGAAGAATTAGCAGGCGTTAATTATGAGGCATCATGTTTCTCCCACAGAAGCACGAGGTATTTAACATTCAATTTTTATGTATCCTTAACCTCAAGTGGGATAATTACCCCCAAACTGTTTGGTTTCCTTTGTGCTATTAGCCCATAATGTAGATAACACTTAATTTTCCAGCTTCTAGCAGGCTGATGATGATGGGGAGAAGAGAGCTGGTGGTTTTTTGATTAGCAGGGAATGTCTAATTATCTCACACAATTTCTTTTACCGCACTGTTGGCTGGCATCTTTTCTGCGTCATCGATAGAATGACTACTATCATTTTTAGAGGATGGGAAGGAGAGCCTGGGAACAGGAGCAGGATGTCGGCAGCGCTCACTACTGATATCCCCACTCCCTCTCTGGCCGGCTCACCCAACGGCCTCCCAGCCCTGCCCCCCCGCCCCTGCACCCACCGGTGGAACTCTTACCTGTTCCAGTGGCTGTAGGGTTGTGTGCGCAGTGGAGAGAGGCCTGCCGGCCTCTGCGCCAATGGGCCTTACTCTCCGCAATGCGCTTTATGCTGTGTTTACTACACCCTCCCCCTGCGGTGCAGTGAGTTCCGAGGCTGGGGAGGCACAACACACGCACAAAACAGGGAGAGACAGAGTAGAGAAACATATCTTGCTGTGTGCATGCGTGCGTGCGCGATGCATGCACTCACTCTCCTCTCCCTCTCCCAAACCGGAAATAAAGGCTGGATTTGATTTTCACCTTCCTTTGGAAGAGCTCTTTTTTTTTTTCTTCTCCCTCCAGCACCCTCAGGTCGCTTTTTTAAAAGCTTCCAGCACACTTGCCACGCTAGCAGTTTGAACTGCGAGTTCAAAGCTAGAAAAGATGGTGGCCTCATGGACCACTAGGAAGGCTGCTTGGCTGCAAAGGAGCTTGGGAGACATAGTACAAAGGACGAGGAAAAAAAGTGGTCTTTTAAACAGGTTTATTAGCAGTTTGAAGCAAGTGGGAAGCTAGAAAACATGATGACCTCAATTAGGACTGTTATAATTAGGCTTAACAGATTTTCCCGGTTGTAAACCGGGACACCCCCCAACAATTTAATTAATTAAAATTGTAAAAAGGGTTTGGGTGTGTGTGAAGTGCCCTTTTGCCACACAAAGAGCGGCCGAAATTTTTATTTAAAGTTATAAAATTAATGAATTAATTAAATTGACTTGCCATTCTGCCGCCGCCATTTGCCGCCGCCATTGCCTGTTGCCACTGCTGTGCCGCCGCATCCTCACTGTCGTGCCACTGTTGCCCGTTGTGCTGCCATTTGCCCGGTGCCGCCGTTCACCCGTCGTCGCTGCCATCCCATGCCCATTGCCGTCATGCCGCCATTTGCCCGTTGCCGTCATGCCCCCTGCGTTGTCCGTTGTCACCGGCGTTACCCGTCGCCGCCATGGTTGTCGTCGCTGCCCGCCCACCCAGCCGCCGCCATGCTCGTCTCCTGCCCGCCAGCCCAGCCACCGGCAGTTTTAAACTGAATAAAACTTACCTTTTTTCCTGTGCTGATATCTTGGATTTTGCGAAATCTCGCTAGATCCAAGATGTTGGCGCTCAAATCTCGTGAGGGCATAATGCCCTCATGAGATTTGGGCGCCAACATCTTGGATCTCGCAAGATTTTGCAAAATCCAAGATTTCAACTGCCAGCGGCAGAGGCTTCCACCGGCTCGGAATGCTCTGGGACCGATCTGGGTCCCGAGCTCGGGTTCTGGGACAAATTCCGGGACGGATGGCAAACCTAATAATCTTGACAGATGGGACCAAAGTGGAATTATCCATAGACCCTGAAACATTTGCTCAAATATGTGCAGGTGATGTGTTCATTTATATTAATCATGGTGAGCAGCCCTTTTTTTGCGCGGGGGGGGGGGGGGCTCCAGCTCAAACACGACCGAACAGGAATAAATCAGAAGCAACAGCAGCCATTTTGATTTCCGTTCTTTTGGGGAGCCATGCTAGGAGCATGCTACAAGCATGCTAGGAATGTCACTTTCTGCTATCTCTGAGGTGAAAAACAAACTCAGCCTGTGCCTCCGCTGCCTATACGTCCCTGCTGTAGTGTGGATCAGGAGGTGGGTGGTCTGGGGCTTCAGGGGCCGCCCATGTGGGCCCTGCTTTGTAGCTTGTGGCCCTGACCTCTGCCGCCACCCATGTGTGTCCCCCATAACTGAATGTCTCACACACTGAGGAATCCCTGATTTGCTGCTGAGGCTCCCCAGGTTTCCTGGAACACCGGTTGGAAAAGGCTGCTTCGCACAGTTTTACCGTCTCTTATCAAAAAATCAGCTCCAGCTCAAGGTCGGCATTAACAAAGAGCTTTAAGAAAGATGGCAAAGGGGGAGGGGGTGGAGTGAGAGCAAGCAAGCTGACCTTGTCTCAAATGAAAACCCACCCACAACTGTTAATTTATTTGGTTATCTATTAACAGTCTCTAGGCAGCTTAGTTTTTACGTTTAAAATTAAGTGCTTGATTGATTATTTTCTGGAACAGTGATGGGATGTTGTTCTATACTTAAGCCAATCCATTAGTGAGCTCTCATTACTGATCTCTGTGTGTGTGTGTGTGTGTGTGTGTGTGTGTGTGTGTGTGTGTGTGTAAAAGATGTCAGGAGTGGGGAAGAGCATGATGGGTTCAGATTCAAGAAGTTAAGGTTGGCCTTGTTTGTATAGCCAAGTACCTGGGTAATATGCAAGTACTGTATAGTATATAGCATTATGCATTAATGCTGCTTGAGCATGTACAATCTCTGATCATATCCAGCCAGACTGGTTATTGTAACATATTGGTGGGGGTGGGTGGGTGGGGCGTACCAGGGATGTCTCCTGTTAAAAGTGAATAGTACGATTTTTAATTGAACCATTAATTAATCTATTAAGCATGCATATGGGTAAAAGCAATAGTTCTGAAAGAAGCATACTTCCTTTGCTTTTAAGATGATGCATGCATGTACTGTATTGTAAGAGGTATCCTCTTAAAAGAGGCATTCCCTTCTAGATGAGAGAGAGAGAGAAGGGGATACAACTTTTAAGATGTTGTTGGTTTTGTATTAAAAATTACATTTAATTTTATGGCGTATTTTCGTTGAATAATTTTCAAAAAAATCTATTTTGAGGCTGAAATCCTATACACACTTTCCTGGGAGTAAGTCTCCCTGAATTTAATGAGACTTACTTCTGAGTAGACATGCATAGGCTTGCATTGTAACTGATTGACGGGCAGTCCTTTCCCATGCCGATGCAGCCGGGATGCGCAGCCCTCGCTGCATCCTGCGCGGGACGCTTGCAGGCTGGAGGTCTCCTTGAGGTAAGGGGAAATTTGTCCCCTTGCCCCGGGGAAAGCCCCAGCCCGCGCAACAGGTCTACTTGGATCCGCACTAGCTAAATCACTGGCGCTAGTCTGAGTGGATCCATGTTGGCGGATTGGGCCCAGGAGGGGGGGATAGGATATGGTGTGTGCCAGCGCCGCTGATCCTGCCCTCCTCCTGGGCCTGACCTGCCCACCCCACCCAATTCACCACCCTCCCCCGCCCTGTTATGCCCCCTCCCCACCCTCCCCCTGCCCCTGTGCTGCCAGGTAGTCGCTTACCTGCTCTGCCGTGCGTTGCTGCCTGCACTAGTCCTGGCGGGATGGTGCAGGCCTTTGCGCCAGCAGGCCTACTTCCTGCACTGTCGCAACGTGCCTTATGGCACGTTTGTGACAACTAGCGCCAGTGCAGTGTGCACTGCATCAGCTTAGCGCAAGGTTAGTACTGTGCCGTAAATGTTGCAGCCCTAGTATTCTACAGAAGGCACTTTAATTCATGACACCCATTGTCAATTAGGGGTGCCAACGTTTTGAGCAGCCCTTGCTTCTGTGCCTTTAACAACAGCTTGCCTTGCAAATATTAGCAGGTGACAACATTTACTGCTATGCTGATTGTTCCTGCCCATCAAGCTGCTGTTCCAAGCAGCCCAGGTCCAGGTCTGCTGTGTTTCGGGCTATTGGCAACTGTAAGTCTCACATGAATGGTGGGATGTAGTGGTTGACTCTGGGTTATTCCCCCGCCAGCTGGAAGATGCATGACTGTGTCAGTGTTGCCTCTGGCTGACCTGGGTCACTCTGTGCCCATTCACTTGAATCATTATCTAGAGGCCTTTCGAAATGTTCCTTCAATTCTGCTAATGTAATGGCTAGTTGATTTTGTATTCTCTGCTCCTCGCCGCACAGGAATATGGGCTGCCGTTTAGGAAGGGGCAGTGGGGACACCCTTCTGCCACAGTTCCAGACCACATTTGATTACTCTTCAGGAGTACTTATGTGTCGGCCTCAGCAGAGTCACTGGGTTCTGGGGTCCAGGGGAGCAAGGGTCAGCTGCCAATATTCTGACAGGCTGGTACTGCAACCTAGGGGGCGCTCTTGAACCACTGAGCTCATTCTGCTAGGCTTGTAGTGGAACTAGAGTGCTGTTGGTGCAGGAGGACGAAAGAGGCTGGGGGCCCAAATGAGTGCTCAATTGCAGAAGGGCAGAGGGGGCCCCCTGTTCCCTTACCTTTTGTTTTTGTTTTTGCAAAGACAGATACAGGCAAAGCGTGCCTTATGTCATACTTCTGGCCAACTCTGTTGTTATAATCAGATAGGGCAGTGGTTCTCAAACTGGTGGGTCACGAGCCACCAGGATAACCAGATGCAGTCGTTACCCCCCCTTAAAGGGGGTGGTGACGTTGGTGATGTCCTGCTGCTGCCGCCGTCGATTTTTTTTTAAAAAAAAACTTACTGGGGGTCGTAACGGACTGGAAGTGGGCCTTGATCACTTTAGGGTGCCAATCTGAAGTGCGGGGAGGCCTGCAGAGGGCGCCGTGGGTACCCCCGCAACCTCCAGTAAATTAGAAAAAACACCTTTTTTTTCCTGGGAGCACCACCGCTGCCAGCACGTCCCCACAAAGACTTACAACTTCCCCAACTTGTGGGTAGAACTTTGAGAACCACTGAGATAGAGAATTGATGTAGGATGGTGATTAAGGGCCCAATCCTTTCCAACACCGGTGCAGCGTGCGCTGCACCTTGCATTGGGGAGGGGCAGTCACGGAGACCTTCTCAAGGTAAGGGAATGTTTGTTCCCTTACCTTGGAGCTGCATTGCGGCTGCATCGGTGCTGTAAAGTTGGATAGGATTGGGCCCTAAGAGACTGAACTGCAAACTGACCTTCCTCATACATATCTTGCACTGCCATGAATTCTCACTAGGTGGCCTTAGGCAAGCCATTCCTCCTCATCCTCAGTCTTCCCCATCTGCATTATGGGGATAATAATACTTTGTTGTAAGGACTACATCACAATAATCCATTTGAATCACTTTGCACATACAAAAAGTGCTATTAAAGGGGCCTTTTTTATTAAGAGGGAATGTAGAATTTATCACACCCGCTTCCTTTTCCCACACGGTTTTGAATGGCATCTTTTCAGCAGCATCAACAGAATAACTTTGAATTGATAAATTGCCACTGTTGTTCATCTGACTCTAGCTGGTGGACTTTTTGTGCTTGGAGAAAAAGCAAAGTAGGTTGTGCAGTCCTAAAATCTGCTCACCCTGACCTAGATGGCATTTTGTGACATATAGCTGATTTCCACATGCTTTTTTGATGCAGTGAAGTCACCCCCGGCAGCCATTTGTGCATAATGTTTGCCTCCTGAAAATGACATTATGTGTGGTTATATTAGCTGAGAAGTCCCTACTTCAAATCTCATTTTGATCAATAATTCACTAGGTAGTTTTTGAGAAGTCTCACAGTGCAATCCTAACCGACTTTCCAGCACTGGTGCAGCCGCAATGCAGCCCCGAGATAAGGGAACAAATGTTCCCTCACCTTGAAGAGGCCTCCACGACTGCCCCTGCACTGCAAAATGCAGTGTGCGCCCTGTTGGCACGGCTGAATCGGCACTGGAAAGTTGGTTAGGATTGCGCTGTCAGCCTCGCTCAGAGGGAAGGCATTTGCAGGGGAGGCTCAGCAGGCAGAAGAGAGGGCTTAGCTCTTTCTCCATCTTCCTTTTTAGATGCCCTCCCCCACCATTTTAAATCATTCCCCCCCACCATTTTTCTGGGTGAAAAATGACTTAGCGGCGGTGAAGACATTTGTAGGGGAGAACTGGTGGGCTCCAGAAGAGTTAAGCACCTCTCTATGGTTGCCTATTTTCCCCTGCAACAAAGATTACCAACCTGCCAGGATTGCTCTGGAGTCTCCCGGAATAGGCATCCATCTCCAGGTGACTATGAAAACAATTCTGAAGATACCCTACAGTTAGTGAGGATGGTGCCGTAAGTGAAGTATCTTCAAGTGAAGATACTTCACTTACGGCACCATCCTCACTAACTTTAGAGTGGCGGAGCATGCACTCCGCCACTCTAAAGCATCGCAAACGTGCCGTAAAGCACGTCTGCAACGACTCGGGAATAAGGCCCGCCGGTGTGGAGGCCGGCGGCCCTCACTCCGCTGCCCTTCAGACCCTGCGGCTGCTAACGGAGGTAAGTCCTGCGCTGGTCGGGGCGGGGGGGAGGATGGGGGGTGTCGCCATTGGCCGGCCTGGGCTGGGAGAGGGCAGGGATATTGGCGGCATGCTCCGCCGATTGCCCTTTCCCAGCCTGGGCTGGCCTTACTCCGCCTCTCCGAATGTACGCCAGGTCTGGACCTGGTGTACATCCGAGGAGGCCCATAGACCCTGGGCTTGCTTACATCCGGGGAAGGGGACAAACGCAATGGGCTTAGGACAGTGGTTCTCTAACTCCTGGGAAGGCCCTTCGCTGCCCTAAGTGGGGGCCTTCCCGGGGGTCGCGATGACGTGTAAAACTGGTTGTGATTGCGTTGGAGCGCTGCTCCGACGCTTGGGGAGTCCTGCGGAGGGCTCCCCGGGCTCCCCACACACCCCGCCGGACATCCACTGCCCACCAATGCAGGTAAAACGGACGTTTTTGGCTGTGGCGGCGGCGGCGCGATCCCAGACGCGCCATCGTCGTCACCGCGGGTTGCCACGCCCCTTAAGGGTGTATCAACCCTTTGTTCCCGGCTGGCAGTTCAGGAACCACTGGCTTAGGATAAGGCCGGCGGCATATCTTTATGCTGGATTGAGCTGTTAATGACATTATAGCACATTGGGGGGGGGGGAACTCTCCAGGAATAGCTTCAGTAGTTGGCAACTCTTCCTACTATACTCCTACCCTTATTCCAGTTATCAACCATGACAAAAATGTGACAGTGCTGGAAATGTAACACACAGCCAGCTGATTTTATTATCCACATTTGGATGGTGGTTCTGACCTAGGAGAGAGAATGATTGCAGAAGATTAATTTCATTAATTAAATATATAACTAATAGAGAATGAGCTTTCGGTTGATCCTGAAGTGTGTCCTCTCTATAACTTAAAGAATAAAATAGAAAATTAGGCTGTCTTATGCCTAATTTATATGGTGTGTATTTGAAAAAACAAGAATGTTGCCACCGTTCATGAATATTTTTTTTGGGGGGGGGAAATGAAATGTAGCAGCTATGATTGAGCTCTCAAACTAGATTAAAATCAGGGGACAACAGATATTTTTTTGCAGAAAAATTGTTTTTATTAGTTCAAATGGGAATGAAGAACACAATGTTAATATTCAGTCATTTTCTTTGCTTTCATCATTGTAAATTGTATATGTCTTTTTCCTTGCACTGGTTTGAATGGAATTTATTATAAAAACCACACCATAAAAATTAGTCTCTC
The DNA here is from genome assembly GCA_026170595.1 of Plestiodon gilberti rubricaudatus. Classification (NCBI taxonomy): domain Eukaryota; kingdom Metazoa; phylum Chordata; class Lepidosauria; order Squamata; family Scincidae; genus Plestiodon; species Plestiodon gilberti. The sequence continues at coordinate 14,603,829 of JANXHW010000002.1, read as the reverse complement.
AGCCTTCTGCACTCCAAAAGCCATAAGCCGTTTGGGAAGAGGCAGGCAGGCAGGCCGTTCTTGAGACAGGGCATAGCGCCACCTTCTGGAAGCTCTCTCTGCCCTCAAAACACCACAGAGGTTCAGGCTTTCCTTGTAGGGCAGGTGAATCATGGGCCCCTTTGGGTGTTGCTGCCCGAGCCACTCCAAGCAGCAGTTCTCAGCCATGTTCCGCTATGTCAGAAGATTATCAAGGATTTGCCCATGGCTAAGATACCCGACAACCTTGCCCGTCGTCAGAGGCAGCCCAAGGCATTTTGCTGCCTGTGTTGTATTGAGGCCAAGTGAATCAGCTGTGTGCTTTCCCTGACATACAGCCCAATCTTTAGATGCCCCCCTCCTTGGCTTCCCTTCGACTAGAGAAGACCCTGCTGCAGGCCTGCATTAAGAGCCCTGCCAGAGAGCTGTCAAACATAATGTCACAAACATTCTTAATAATAAACCTATTTTGTCACCAATGCCTGTGTGGAGCCTGAATAGTCACAACAGACACCAGAATGGCTGAGGCAAGGAATCCAAATGATGCTCCTCCGACATGGGAAATAGTAGATGGAATAACTGACAATTGACTACTTTTTAAAGGTACTCCAAAATCAACCACCTGAGGCCAGTTGGCCACAGTTCTGAAATTTTCTCCCTCTCTTTTATTCACCACCACCATTAGTAACAGTACTGAAATTTGTTTTTTGTTCCAAGAATTGCTGAAGTATTTATTGGAGTAGGTTGAAAACGGGAGTAGGTCTCTCTCTCTCTCTCTCTCTCTCTCTCTCTCTCTCTCTCTCTCTCACACACACACACACACACACACACACACACACACACACACACACACACACACACACACACACACACACACACACACACACACACCCCACTTTTGATAGTCTTATCCAGCAGGCAAGCTGCCAGCTCCTCTTTGGCCAGATTGCAAGAAGGAACCCATCATAAATCCACCGCATGTGTCCGTTGTGACTTCGCAATCGTTCCCATTGTTGCATGTGTAATGCTTTCACTTTGCATCGAGTTGGCTCAGAATCTTTCCCGGTCCCTTGCAGCCCCCTCTTCCCCTCCCATTTCCTCTCTCGGTCGCCTATATACACATGGTGAATTTGGATTCAGGAGTGAGCACCAGGGAGGGTGTCATTTAATTTGTGTGCTGTGCTCTGATTGAATGGCATTCTTTATTGTGACCGTGAGGAGATGGATTGTCTCTCAGGGCTTCACAGTCTTTTATCCTCTGGAGTTCAGAGGTTACATCAAAAACTGCCTGCCTGCTGCCTGGGGTGACCTATGAACCGCAGAGGCCAGGAGGTCATGAGGCCACTGAAGAAGGCAAAGGAACTGAGGGTGTTATTCCCATTGTTCTCAAAGGAGAAGAGTTTACAGCCAGATCACATGATTCACACTAGGCGGAATAACAGGATAACGTAAGGAGAAAATGGCACCCACATGAGTTTTGTGATTAAGAACTGGTTACTAACCTTGGGCTCAATCTTGCACGTCCCATCCATTTCTGAAAGCTTTTCACTTTAGCAAGAGTGTCAGTCAGTGTAGCTATATAGACTATCAAACTATTTTAATTTGTGTATGCCTCACGTATTTAAAGCAATGATGTGTGTGGCGTTTGTATCTTTCCTGATTTGGTCAGGACTGTCTCTAGAACTTACCATCATGCTAAGACTAAAAAAAGCAATTGCTCTCTGTAGCCAGTAATGTTCTGTATTTGTAAGGTGTGTACACAGAAGCAAGTGAAAACTGGAGATTGTTTGTTTATTTTAAACAAATCTTAAATATTGCAGAGAGCATCTTAAAGATTAACAAATGTGTTGTGACAATCTTTGGTGGGCCAGAGCTCACTTTGTTGTCAGATACACTAAGGCTTATGCCATATATAAATCTGTACGCCACAGGACTCTTGACTGTTTTTCCTGCAGCAGCAGACTAATGATGTGTCTTCCTTCTAGAATCTTAGACGCTGTATGTACACTGAGCTATCACCTCGGTCCCGTTCAAAATCTGGAGGTGGAATTTTGTCACTAGTTCTGTTTTCCTGGTCTTATTAGACAAAGGATTTCCATGGAATACAAACAGACATTTGCTTAGTTCTTGGTGGGTTCTCCGAGTTTACTGCTTAATGCTTTCTCATCTGTTTCATATAATCTAGACCTCAGCTGTTCTGCTGCCATACATTTTCATCCGTGATCACATTGTGGCTCTTCTAATCTAAAACAGGGATAAACGCTTAGGCGAGAATCAGAAGAGGTGCATATGTGCATGTTGTGAGCGCACCTCATTCTTTCCCTGTGCTAACATTTCAGAAACATCTGAATACCCTCCTTAAAACCCCAAACTTCTCTTTAGAAACCTCTGAGGTGTTTTTTTTTTTTAAGCAGTGGAAGGTATTTGTTGGAAGACTTTTTCAAAAAAAAAATGGTGGTGTACCAGTTGAACCCATATATAAACTGTACATTTTTTCTATTTTCCCTAACTGATAATAATAATAATCATACATGTATATAGTATTTTTGAGTAGACTGTTTTAAATACTATACACTGTCTCAGTAATCCAAACAACAACTTGGCAAAGTAGTTTGTATTATTATTCCCATCTTGCAAATAAGAAGAAGATGAGACAGAGGGACTGGCCTACAGCTACCTAATGTGAGTTCATGGTAAATGCCTAATCCAAACTCAGAAAGCAATCTGCTAGCCACTCTGCTGCAAAGTGTTGCACGGACACATCTCTTTGTCTTGTATATTAGTGGAGTAAATGCCTGTAATTTTCACAAGCTGTGTCTCCTGTCCTTTCTTGCTGGATGTTCCAGGGTCAATGGACTGTTGCTTAGCAAGCATAGGAGCATTTTTGCTTTCTGTCCACGGAAAAATTCTGCATTCTTATGCACCCCTCCCCCTCTGCATTAACCTCAAATGTGATACTTCCCTCCCTGACCAAAGATCTTATGAGATTCATTAGGCCCAAGCAAGCAGCTATTTCTGAAAGCTCCTTTAAGAGCTATTTGTCTTACTAGTAATGGGGGAATGAAGGAGGGAAGGAAAAGAAGGGGCGGGAGGAAAAACAACACTCACCGCTTGAGCAATGGAGTAAATAGCTTTTTAAAAAGTGCTATATTAGTACTCTCACTGTTGTTGTTGTTGTTGTTTTAAACTCAAGAAGATTGGCAGCAATCCAAACCTCAAAACATAGCAAAATGTCATTAGGGTAAGGAAGTCTATTTGGATGAAGGGTAGTACGCTGCTTGTGGCCAGCTAGCATCTCTGCGCATAGCAAAACAAATAGCTATCACAAGTGAAGAGAGTCGGGCAGGCTCTTCAGACTATGTTTAATGGAGACGAGGCATTGAAGGGCTGAGCACCCCGCTGCTCCCTGACTTTTATAGAAGCTGAGGGTGCTCAGAATTTCCCAGCAGCTAGCCCTCCACGGAGTACATGGGAAGTGTCTCATTGTCTCGCTGCAAAAATACATTACAAAAAATTAACTTCTGCTGATTTATGCCAAGGCTTCAAAGATCTTTCAGAATTGCACGTGGAGGCACATTTACACTCCCCAGAGGTCCAGAAAACCTTATACAGCAGCAGAAAAGTGAAATACTCGAGTGAAGCTGAAAGCTTAAGAGCAGCAAGCGTACAGCCGTGTCTGAAAAGAGCCATTATAAATAGAAATCTCTCCTCAAACAATATCCCCTGACAGTCATGATAGTGTGCCTCGCTCTCTGCCAGAAGAGCTTTGAAACACATGCGCACACAAACGGCGTAGATGAGCACATACCTTCCAACATCTCACAGATGGGGGGGGGGGGAAGAAAATAAATCTCTTGCGTTTTTGTAGTGCTCCTATTTTTGTACCAGGCAAGGATCAGTCTGTCCTAGTCTGCTTCTCTCCTGTGACACACTGCCGAAGTCAAGCTCTGTTCTTGCTCTCGAACTGTATTCATGTACTCAGCAGCAGACTGCCTTTCGCTGCCTTCTAAAGCAGGCATGTTAATAAGCAGCCAATGGTCACAACCCCCCCCCCCCCGCTCAACAATGTCATACTCTTTAATCTCGCAATGAATCTTTTGTGCTTATTATAAAATAGTTAGAACTCAAGCATATTTGTTTACAGTACTTTTTTTTTTTCAGGATTTCTACCTTGTTTTCCTTCCACTGGGGAACTCAAAGGAGCCCTATAGCATAGAGATGCAAATACAGGTGGGCCCCCATATCCACGAATTCGCTATCCACGGTTTCAGTTATCCACGGATTGCGGGGACCCCCCAGGCTTTTACTTTTTTCCCAGTAAGCTTCGTTTCCTCCTTAAACAAACAGGAGAAGCAGGCTTAGAATGAGACTAAGTCCTAGAGAGGCTCTGCAAGGTTAACAGAAACCTTGCAGAGCTTCTCTAGGAGTTAGTCTTGTTCTACTTGCCTGCAATGGAGGCTGCTTCTCTGTTTGTTTTAAGGAAGAAACAAAGCTTGCTGAAAGAAAAGTAAGAGCTGGGGGGGCGCACACGACTGCCCGCAGGGGAGGCAGGGCGGGGGCCCCTCAGGAAACCATGGAGGGGGTGTTCGCTCCTATCCACGGTTTCAAGTATCCATGCTTGAAAGGCATATAGATGCTGAAAGGCATATAGGAGGGCATTCCATAGTGGAGGTGCCATAACTGAAAAGGCCCCGATTCCTGTCCCTACCCATTTAATGTCAGGATTTTAAAATCAACATTCCTATCTGCATAAGAAGGTATGGGGTGGGGGGAAGAGAAGGAAGCTCCTTGCATTTCAAGCCTGTATGCAGGTGCAGGATTGCAGGTACATATTGCATTGGCTCCCTGCTCACAGACTTAACTTCTAGAGAACTGGAAAACAGGGCAGAAAACAGGACATTTTAGCACATGTGCACATATACTGTATTGGTCTGAGTATAAGACTCACTTTTTTCTCCTAATTTAAGTTTTTAAACTAGGGGTGTGTCTTATAACCAGGCTGTTGCAATTTAATGCCAGTGATTTAATTATTTTTTTAATAGCACCAAACTTTAAGGGTGCGTCTTATAAACGGGTGCGTCTTATACTCAGGACAATTCGGGGTACATTTTTTTTAAAGCACTTCCAACATTTCCCCCAAAGGCACATTAGGGACAATGTATTTTCCAGGAACAAGTACCAGTACATAGGGGCTGTCATCCAGTAGGGACGCCTTGCACAAATGTGAGCACAGTTTGAAGAGAACATGAAATGGGTATGAGCCCATTAACAGCTGAGTGGGGACCAAAATTGGTGTGAGTTCACAATAATGTTTGTTTATTAATGTGATGCTTATTCAGGTGATGGTCTAACTTTGATATCACGATGGGTGCATGGGAGAGGGAAATTGAACCCTCCTTTTCCTTTACTATAGTGTTTCTCAAACTGGGTTGGGACCCACTTGGTGGGTCGCGACCTGATTTCTGGTGGGTCCCAGGTGATGGAAAGATCAGATAAGCCCTGAGGCTATTCAAAAATCAGATAGCTGCTAATTGCCCTTCAAAGAACTGAGCTCCTGCAGTTTGCAAGATAGTTGCTAATTACCCTGCAAACAGCTGAGCTCCTGCAGTTTGCTTTGTGGAAATGTTGGGAGATAAATATTTGAGCGTCTCATAAAGCTAAGTGGGTCCTGATAGAGTGTCATTTTAAAAAGTGGGTCCCAGTAGTACTAAGAAGTTTGAGAACCACTGCTTTACTGTATCTCCCCACACTCTATTGCCACTCATTCTATCAGCCAGACTCACAGGGCTGGGAGAAAAGTGATGCACCTGTGATGATGGAGCACAAAGAAGTACGAGGGGGGGGAGGGTTCAGCTCCCTTCACCTGTGATGCGCACACATGGTTGTCCATGAATGTGGGCCATCACTTATGAACACTGTGGATGAGGTGAGTTAAAATTCAGTATACACATGCTTACACATGGCAAGTGTAAGATGTGCATTTAACGCTCTGAGTGACATTTTCCGGTTCTGTTCCTCCCCTCCAAACTGATGATGCCTCCAAACATGGTAACCAGCAGAAACGGTCAGATTTGCCCTAGCATTAAAGCCTGTCAATGAATGATGGGAAATTGAGAGAAATCTTCACTTGAGAACAGTTAATGGCATCAAGATCATCGGTGATGGATGGATGGAAGTGAACATTCATCGACTCCCAGAAGCTCAAATGGTGCTATTTTTAACAAAGTGTGTACCGTATCTACAAGCCCGCCTTCAAAAATGGGCTTTAGTTTTATTGATGGGAGAGAGTGAAGCAGGTTTAAAAACCTGGCAGTGTCCCTCCATTTTGAAATGTTTAATGCAGAGAAAACAATGAAAGAATTACAAGCTTAAAACGTGGATCTCGCTGCAGGTTTTCATTTCAATGGTCTGAAATTTGAGGGTTTGTGGGAACACAAGTGACATTGTTAGAAAAAAAATCAGTACATTTCTTTAGATTTGTGGTCGCACATTTACAGTATCTTAAATCACGTGATATTTTATCTAATTGACCTCAGTTTCTTGAGTCAACTATATCATCTTTTAATTACATTTTTTAAACCCCACCCTTCCTCCAAGGAGCCTGGAGTGCCACACGATGTCCTCTCCTTCACCCTTTATTCATCTCCCCAGACTTCCCTTTATCCTGACAGCAGCCCTATGAGTAGGTTAGCTGAGAGAGGGTCACCCAGTAGGCTTCGTGGCAGAGTGGGGATGCAGACCCTGGTTTCCCCTTCTCTGGCACCCTAACCGCTACACCAAAGAGGGTTTGGGCTAGGAAACAATGCTTTATAAAACATCTCTATGAAAGTAACCACCTGAAAGAGGTGTTCACCTTGTAAATCATTTTGTGGTCACCCTAACCCTAAGCAAAGCAGAATCTAAACATGTTTTAATAACAGCAGCAGTAACAATTTAATGGACAAAAGAAGGCCAAACACAAAAGGATTCAGTAGGTTTGTCATACATGCAGAAATTGAGTCTAATGAGATGCCAAGAAAGTGATTTGGAATGGTGTCAGGAAACCCCTGAGAACTCTCCCAAACATTCCATTGCATGGAATCGGGACATGGAGCCTATAGTCAAGATGGCAGTTACTGGAAAACAGGACAGAAGGCCGTATCTTAGGTTTGTTGGTTTGAGATATCCATTGATTTATCAATTAATCAGTTTAAAGCACAACTGTTAATCTGCGAGATAAATGTAAAATTAGTACTGGATTTTTAAAAATCAATGCGTTTCCCCCACGGAGGATAGGTGTATCAATAGCTATTAGCCATGACAGCTAAATGGAACTTCCATATACCTCTGCATACCAGATGCTGCGGACATACAATTGTGTTTGTGTGATGGGGAGGCTACTGCCTTCATGAGGCACCTGTCTGGTCACTGATGGAAATAGGTTTGCCAACTCTCCACAATCAACTTGGAACCTTGGGGAATCGGCATCAATCTCCACGTGACTACGGAAAGCAATCCTGAAGATTTTAATGAGCTCTCCTTGGTTTTATGACACCACATCGTGTTGGTCAACAAAATCTCCAGCAATAGCTTCTGTCAGACTTAGCAATCCTAGTTGGAAACAGAATGATGGAATTTGTTTTATCTGTTGGGGCACTTATGTGAAATAATTTAATTGGAAAGTAGGTGAATGGCCTTGAATTGGATCAACACGGATTGTGTCGGTGAAACCTCATGGGTTTGAAATGCACAATTCTACCAGCAGCGGATAGTCAGCTCCATCTGCTTACAAAATAAAAACCTTTTGTAGGTGGCAGAGTAATACTGGTTTTGGATTATGTTTAGAGCCTTTTTGATGAACATGTAGATCAGTCCAGGTTGGGATAACTCACACAACTGTCAGAATACAGGGGTGAATCTGAGGTACCTTTTGGCATTGTGGTATAACAAGAGCCACCAATCAGTAGAGTCCAGAGCCCCTACATGTAATAATACTCTCATTTGCCTTCCTAGCTACCCCCAGCTATCTATCTACCAGCTGCCATCTAATGTGATGCATATTTAGATATGTAATTGTATGTCTATAGGAGATCAAATCAGTCAATTCTAAATGAAATCAACCCTGACTGTTCCCTGGAAGGACAGGTACTAAGGCTGAAACTCAAATATTTTGGCCACCTAATTCGAAGAGAGGACTCTCTGGAGAAGACTCTGATGCTGGGAAAGATTGAAGGCAAAAGGAGAAGGGGAAGGCAAAAGGAGAAGGGGAAGGCAAAGGATGAGATGGTTAGACAGCATCACCGATGCAACGAACATGAAAATGAGCGAACTCAGGAAGATAGTGGAGGACAGGAAGGCCTGGCGGGATATGGTTCATGGGATCACGAAGGGTTGGACACGACTTAACGACTGAACAACAACAACAAGCTCTAAGAGCTTCCCATTTCCTGACTCCTCCTATGGCCCAATCCTATCCCTCACCACTTGCACCTCTGCAGCCACACCAACCATGGAGGCACCAGGCACGTGCTGCATTGTATGATGGTGGTGGGGGGTTGATCAGGAGGCCTCCTTGGAGTAAGCCCCCTGTTGCCCTATGAGTCTACTCAGATCTATGCCAGTTCTTTGGCTACCACACGTCCAAGTGGACCCAAAGGGGTGCGCCAAGACTGGGTGGGCTGCATAGGATATTAGTGGCACTTTTGCCCCCCACCTGCCCTTGACATGCACGAGTGAACAAGGGAAGAATATGATCTATTTCAGTTCAATATTTTTAGGCTTAGTTACAGCAGGGTATGAGGGCTAGAGCAGGAGTTCTCAACCCCTTCCCAGCCGAGTACCACCTCCGGCGCCACTCTCCTGCTGCGTACCACCAGAAGTGACTGGTGATGACATCATCGCCAGTTACTTCCAGGTTTTTGGAGGCCAGAAAATGCAGGTAGGAGGCTCTGGGTGGGTGGGAGGGCCCTTCTTGGCACCTTCTGAGAGGCTTGGCCAAAGGCAGGAGCCTTTCGGGAGCCAAAAACGCTCCGCCAAAAGCGTCATGTTGGAGTGCGGTTCTGGTGGTTCAGTGGTCCAAACATGGACATCACTGTAGCGTGGCGGGCCGCCGGGGGGTGACGTGCGTGCACTCGCGTGTCGCCCCCGGTCCGCGCGTGCACTCGCGTGTTGCCCCCGGTCCGCGCGTGCACTCGCGCGTCGCCCCCGTTCCGCGCGGAGGCTCCGAGGCCGGAAGAAGGCCTCGGAGTGTCCGCCCTGTCTGGCGGTCCGGGGCCTTGTGAGAAGGCCCAATGCATCAACGCATCATTTATTAGCTTATTCGCGCATGTGCAGAGCGTTTCTGAGGGCAAAAGGGCAGCCCTTACCCTCAGAAACGGTCTGCGCATGCACGAAAAAGCTAATAAATGATGCGTCGACGCATTGGGCCTTCTCAGAAGGCCCCGGACCGCCGGACAGGGCGGTCGCTGTTAGAGCCGGGGGTACGTTTCACTCTAGGGCAGGGGTGACGCGCCCGCCCCCGCTCCAGGGTGACGCGCCCCCTAGTGACGATACTAGTACTATCAGCAGTCGGCTGAAGTACCACTGGTGTTACTAGTACCACTGGTTGAGAACCTCTGGGCTAGAGGGTTGGGCCAAATGTCTTCTTGTGTAATTTTCCTGTCTCCTGCAGTGTTGGAAGTGGTGCCATGCCACTGTCATGGTGAAATTTCTTACTTGTCTGCAATTTCTGAAGCTTGGCATGCATTATATAGAGATGATCTGGTGCCCTCTCTTCACCCCGTGCAGTTTTCCTTTCCTAGGCTTACCATCCGTCCCGGAATGGTTGGGACCCTCCCAGATTTTGGGCTCCGGTTCTGGCATCCCGGGAGGTATGGCGTTCATCCCAGATTGCGCCGGCCGCCACTGCCACCATTTCCCTCCCAGATTGCCTCACAAGCGGCCCGGGAGCCCTTCAGAACGAAGGGCTTCCAGGCCAAGCCGCACGCATGCGCATGACTCGACCTGGAAGCCCTTTGTTCTGAAGGGCTCCCGGGCCGCTTGTTTGCATGCGTGCGGCTCGCAAAATTTGCGAGCCACAAGCATGCGCACAAGCAGCCTGGAAGTCCTTTGAAGGGCGGCCGCCGCTGTCAGCATTCTCACAAGCGGCCTGGGAGCACTTCAGAATGAAGGGCTTCCAGGCTGAGCTGTACGCATGCTCCCAGGCCGCTTGTGCGCATGCGTGCGGCTCGCAAAATTCGTGAGCTGCACGCGTGCAAACAAGCGGCCTGGGAGTCCTTCAGAACGAAGGGCTTCCAGGTCGAACCGTGCGCATGCGTGCAGCTCGGCCTGGAAGCCCTTTGTTCTGAAGGGCTCCCAGGCTGCATGTGCGCGGCAATGCGGGAGGAAAATGGTGGCAGCGGCAGCAACAGCAGCAGCGACAGCTGCATGAAAAGCGGCAGCTGTGGCCACAGTAAGGGGGTAAATAATTTTTTTTTAAAAAAAACCATTCAAAGATAGCCAAACCCAAAAACAAAAAAGATTCAAAAAATTTTTGGCACCCAAAATAAATTGGAGGTCCCTGGATTGGGTCACCAAAAATATGGTAACCCTATCCTTTCCTGTCAGTCCCTTTTCCCCCTTTGCCTTCCACAACCACCACTCATGCTATGATTGTATATATTTTGCACTATTCTGCACTTTAAAGTAACTTTGCAAAATTAGCCCAAATTTCATGCAAAGCAAACTCAAATTCTTGATCTGTATGCATTATGATTTATTTATTTTTGCTTTATTAATGAAGGTTCTAGAAATGGTTGCATTTAACTCTGATTCTGCTGACCACGATGAGGGTCCAAGATTTATGCAGTGCAGTAAAGACTCTCCTGCCCTGACCCCCAGAAATCCTTGTGATCCATCCTTCCCACTCCCACCTCCAGCAGCTGAGATTTCTTCAGTTTGTGCTTTGGTGTACAGACAGGGCTTATAGATTTTCTTTCTTTTATCAATTTTTCCTCCCCATAAAGATTTCTCTTTCTGGAATGAAATTTCCCACTAGACTTGTATTAAGATTATTGGTGAAAGAATGTACTGTATACGCTAAAACTTGGGCTAAGCTGAAACTTCTCTCCTGAGAACTTTCAGCTCGAATTTGGAGAATGGGGAGGCGGGCAAGCAGGGAAGGTGGGATGAAATTGGCTTAACTTAATGCTGCCTATTCCGTAGTGGCAATGCTCTTCTTGGCAGCGAATGGTGAGTGGCTATCATTTTTCCCCCCCAAGAAGCTCCAGAAATGCTATAGCATCCTCATAAAGGAGCTGCTTTGGGGAAAATATGGCGGCCACCAGCAGAACAATACCACGGCCACCCCCAGTAAGAGCGCCCCAATTTTGTCACACATGGGGCGGACATTTTGTCCGCCTTGAGTGCCCTCGCTGGGAGAAAGGCGGGATATAAATTCTTTAAATAAATAATAAAAATAAAATAGGGGCGCATTTAAGATAAGCCCAAAAAACACACAAAATGAGCCATGCAGCTCTTGTTATAAGCCGACAACTCAGTACACTGCCTGTGCTCACCCTTTTCACAACAGTGTCACACTCTGAGGTAACACCGGTTTGTGGAAAGACGGGTCTGTTTGTCAGAGATGAAATCTTTCAACTGATGCAGTGTCATGGTGAATGCACAAGTTCCTAGCTTGTACCCATGACTTTCTTTGTGACATTTGTATATTGTGAAACAGAGACAGTTTACCATAAAGATGTAGTTCTCCCTGGCATGAGGTGCATAGAACAGTCATTTGGAACTGTTCCAGTTTCTCTGTTGAAAATGTCATTCTCTTGATAAACCCCCATTCTTCTGAATCATGTTCTTATGTCTGTCCAAATAAGAATGAAAGATTTTACAATAGTACAGTACTCCCCCCATATCCGCTGGGGATATGTTCCAGGCCCCTCTGTGGATACTTGAAACCGTGGATAAGAGCAAACACCCCCTCCATGGTTTCCTGAGGGCCCCCCGCCCTGCCTCCCCTGTGGGCAGGCGTGTGTGCCCCCCCCAGCTTTTGTTTTTCTTTCAGCAAGCTTTGTTTCTTCCTTAAAACAAACAGAGAAGCATCCTCCATTGCAGGCAAGTAGAACGAGACTAAGTCCTAGAGAGGCTCTGCAAGGTTTCTGTTAACCTTGCAGAGCCTCTCTAGTACTTAGTCTCGTTCTACTTGCCTGTAATAAGCAGCCAGAGGCTGCTTCTCCTGTTTGTTTAAGGAAGAAACAAAGCTTACTGGGGAAAAAGTAAAAGCCTGGGGGGGGGTCCCCGCGATCCATGGATAACTGAAACCGTGGATAGCGAATCTGTGGATATGGGGGCCCACCTGTATTTGGCTGTGGCCATTGATTCGATATTCCAGTGGGAGTACCAATTTCAACAGTGTGTAGGCTTACCCAGAATCTCTCCTTGACTGTTCTGCAGAGCTGTTTCCATGAAGGTTGAACTCTTTGTAGGGAGCTTTTACTCTGAAGAGAGATGGCTGTCACATAACTATGTGTTCTCTCCCAAAGGAAGACTAGCCAACGTTTTATTTCTGACTGTGGAAATTGTATGTGTGAAGGGAAGGATCACCCAGGGCCACCTTTTTTATGTTCTTTGCAGGAATGCTCCCTTCTCATGTGGGGCCCTGAGATGTACACCGTGTTCCTGCCATGGGTTGTTTTAGCACATGCAAAAGTGCTGGGTTCTTCCAGTGCTTTTGTCATAAAGTGCTAATTTCCCCACGTGGCAGCATAATGGAGTAAGAGGCATAATGCACTTTTCAGAGATCTCTAGGTCATTCATCTCCCCCCTCCTCAACCCTCCCCTGTCATTCTTAAGGATGATCCACAATGTGTGAACATCACCCGCAATTGAGGCCTAATTACGTTTCTTAAGTGAGCGTGTTGCATTTCAGAGGAAGTCTTAAACGAGCACTTACGCAGTAATGCTCTTGAGTACACCGCTGTGGATTTTAAGGCTCACTACGTATCCTGAAGGCTGTGCTGAGCTGGTAGCGGTCTACTCCCACAAGTACTTTTAGCACAGAGTTATTAGACCATTATGGCCTACGATTGTCTTTTACTGCCTTTGATTTTGTCTGTTGTCAGACGTGAGGAAAGTGATGTGTAATCCGATCCAAAAGGCTCTTGTTTGTTTTAATCTACTGTTTTAATATATTATGGCTTCCTGCCATTACGCTTCTTCTCCCAGAGATGGGCCCTGGAGTAATTTGGAATGGTTTTATGTAGGCCGAAACTCAAAGGGCACTTTTTTTCCTGATGGTCATGAACCTTAAGAGTGAAAGCTACTCTTGTGTTCTTGCAGCTATTATGCACAGCAGTATATGTAGATGTATGTGGTGGATTCTTGTAATGGGCTGTGTAGATGGAGGGCCCTCCGTCAATTACATAATGCATTATGGCTACGGTCCTCGAATTGCAAGGCAGCTTTCCCTAAGGAGGCATGATTGCTTGGGGAGGTGCAAATTGTTCCTCGGGCCTCTCCCAGCTAGGATTTGGGTATGTCTCAGTCATCATAACAACGCTTGTTCTCCTCATCCATCCTGTGTGCTTGGCATACGGCAAATTTTGCAGTTTGACTTTACCTTGTGAACATAAACCAAACTGCACTCATCCTCGTTTTCTGACTGTAGTGTTTCTTGCAATGAAGCATGACAGAAATGGGGAGGGGCATGGAGTTCTGTAGGACACTGAAAGCATGGCCTTCTAAGATTTCACTAACGGTTGCCAAGTCCTAATTTGCTGCCTTGATGGGGCAAACAGGCAGAGCTAGGGTGGCTCCTAGGAAGTCATGGGTGAAGCCAGGGTAAAAGAGGATGATGATGAACTGGTGTTGGTATACAGGTATGTGTTGCTTTAATGACGGGGTGGGATACGTTCCAAGAAATGCATAGTTAGGCGATTTTGTTGATGCGAGCATCATAGAGCCTAACGATGCATTTCTCAGAACTTATCCCTTATCCCTTTCTCAGAACTTATCTATTGCACAAAATACAGGGCTTAAATAGGCAAAGTACAGGCACTCATGTTTTTCATCTTGCCGGGCCCTCCTCTGTTTATTTTCCTCCACCACAGCTACAGGGCACCCAGTACCCGCCTCAGAATAATTCCTGCTCCCTTATTGGGTAACTTTGCACTTCTCCTAGTTCACCAAACAATGTCTCATTTCATTGGCCATTCTCAAAACCAATCATTGTCTGCTCTGAGTGACATGGACCAAAAATTTGCAAGACTGACAAGCTTGTTGTCAGATAACAGGATCGCTTACAGATAAAAATAAATAAATGGTGGTGTCGGGGGGGGCAGAGGATGGGTGATTTAATGTTTAATCTTATGGGACCACTGTCATATATGCAGTCTGATGTTCAGCTGAACGTCATTATGTGCGTGGCGCATATCTGTAGTTTAAAGTCTAAGAAACTGAGCTATGAATCAGGAAGTCCCTGATTTGAATCTCACCCCTGCCATGAATGCACTAAATGACCATAGGCAAGCCCCTCCCATCTGCAATACGGGGATAATACACTGAACCCTCAATTTAATGGACAAATAGGGGAGAAGGGAGTCCCATTAATGTTGCAAGTCCATTAAATCTGAATTCATTTAAGTCAATGGAGATATGCATGCTCAAAACGTATACGACTACCGGTAGTTTTTAATGAAGCAGAAAATGTCCATTGTTTCCAAAATCTGTTAAATTAAAGACTGTGAAACTGAGGTTCACTGTAATGCTTATTTACCTTTTAGAGTGAGGCTGTTGGGCATTTTTAGGGGTCGGGGAGAGAATTTCTCTGATAAATTCTGGGGAGCTGGAGATGAGGTTATATTAGGCTTCCTCCCCCTTTTGAAAAATCTTTTAAGAAACCTTCCCCCCCCCCAGGACATAGTGTTGTTCTAAGGGGTATTCCAAGGGGGGGGGGAGGAAGTAGTGGGTGGTTGGATCCGGCTATTGGGAAGATCTCTAGCACTGCTGCTGTTACTCACTGTAGCACAATGTAAAGTGAGAAAAGAAAAAGATACCCACTGCCACTAAGCAGGAGGAACTTGGATAATTTATTCCCTCCAAATCACCCCACTTTCATCCCTTCACCCTGAAGTCGTGCAGTTCCCCTTCCCTATTGCACAAAACATGCATGCAAAATAATGTTCAGTTCAGCCCTACTGTGCTGTCACTTTAAATGCTTGAAAACACTATAGGGGTGTTAAGGATTATGGGTGGAGCCTGGCAGAGCCTGCAGTGACTAGCTTTTCAGACCTCGGAACAGGTTACTTGACAGAACATGGTTTTATTGACCAGACTGCTAAAATACTGACTGGTTGGCAGGTATGTAGATCAGGTCTCTGACTCCAAATCTCGAGTCAAGTTCCAAGTCTCTGGGTCCAAGTCTCAAGTGAAGTCCCAAGTCTTTGACCCCAAGTCCCAAGTCTTTAGTTGCAAGTTGCGAGTCGCTATCTATTTAATGGGGGAAACGGGTTTAAACCTGAATAAAATTTGACATCGTAAAAGGCTCCAAGTCTCGAGTCGAGTCTTTCGAGTCTTTTACAATCGCCGAGTCAAGTCCGGGTCAAGTCATTGACGCAACTTGAGTCTGAGTCAATAGACTCAAGTCTATATCACTGCTGTTTGGCCACCCCAATTTCTCTAAGCAAGGTCGCACACTTTTAAATCTGTCTTCTAATCTAAGCTACACTACAGTGGCTAAAACCTTGCTTACACATGCACATGTGCCCACCCATGCGCGCACACGCGAGATCAAGTTCTCAGGACATGAAATTCTGGACACCATCTCAGATGTTGTGTTTGTGCTGAATTTGCATGGAATGCAGACCCCTACCTCTGAGGAATGATGTGGTAAATAAATCAATAAATACAATATCCTAGCGCTTCAAAAGAGCTGATTGCACCCCTGAATACATATTTCATTGTGGGTGTTCATCATTTCCATGGTTGTTTCCTTTTCTTCAAGGTCAAGACTATTTTTCGTTCCCTTTGGAAACAAAAAGGGAAAAATAAGAAAGAGGTTTAACTTGAAATAATCATGCAAGATCTTGTCGGGTCAGGAAGCAGAGAGATCAGGGCAAGGTCATAGGAATAGACTGATTGCACAAAGTGAAGTTAATCTGGCTGGCACTGAATGTAAAATGTTAATGGAGAATGGAGTATAAATGTCATGACCTTAAACTGATAGAAACAACAGTATGACAGAAATGTAATTTTTGTCTTAGGAGGGGTTTTTTATTGATGTTTGCCAGCCAAGGGGGAAAGACATTTCCAGTGTGATGAATGAATGCTTTTTCTCATGATTTCTGGTGGTGTTAGAGAAAATTACACTTACAGCCCCAATTTGTACTTAGATTTTAAAGAATATTGAAAGAAGAGTTTGAAAGGGACAATCTTCCAGTGTTTGTTTACTTAATAGGAAATGTGGTGGGGCAGGAGGAATGATAAAGATTTATAAAATTATGAATGATGCAGAGAGAGAGAGAGAGAGAGAGAGAGAGAGAGAGAGAGAGAGAGAGAGAGAGAGAGAGAGCATAAAGGCATTTTTCTCCCTCTAACATATTTCCAGAACCCAGGAGTCATCCAATTGGCAGTAGCAGGCCAGGAGCAGAGAAAAAGAAAGTACAGGTGGGCCCCCATATCTACGGATTCGTTATCCACGGTTTCAGTTATCCACGGATCGCGGGGACCCCCCAGGCTTTTACATTTTTCCCAGTAAGCTTCATTTCTTCCTTAAACAAACAGGAGAAGCAGCCTCTGGCTGCTTATTGCAGGCAAGTAGAATGAGACTAAGTCCTAGAGAGGCTCTGCAAGGTTAACCGAAACCTTTCAGAGCCTCTCTAGGACTTAGTCTTGTTCTACTTGCCTGCAATGGAGGCTGCTTCTCTGTTTTAAGGAAGAAACAAAGCTTGCTGAAAGAAAAATAAGAGCTGGGGGGGCATACACGCCTGCCCGCAGGGGAGGCAGGGCGGGGGCCCCTCAGGAAACCACTCCTGGGCTCCTGCTCAGCTTCCCATTGCTTCAAAGTGCTGTAAATAGTAAAAAAAAAAAACCCAATTCACACCAACTCCTGGTTTCGCGTTGTAACCAGAAGTCGCTGTGAATCGGGATTTTTTTTACTCTTTAGAGTTCACACAGCTTCCCAGTGCTTCAAACTGCTCTAAAGAGTAAAACAAAACAAAATGAGATTCACAGCGACTTCTGGTTACAACGTGAAACCTGAAGTTGCTGTGAATTGGTGTTGTTGTTGTTACTTTTTTACTATTTACAGCACTTTGAAGCAATGGGAAGCCGCGTGGGAGCCGGGATGCTGAGGACGGTGGCCGGGATGGACCCGGGATTCTGGGGCAAGTCCCGGTCAATTCCGGTACTATGGCAAGCCTACATGTAGCCATCACATCTAGCAGCCATTGATAGACTTGTCCTCCATATAACCATCTAATCCTCTCTCAAAGCCATCTAAATTAGTGACCATCACTACATCTTGTGACAGTGAATTCCACAGACTAATTACATGCTTTATGAAGAAGTACCTCCTTTTGTCCATCCAACAGCTCCTGCCAATCAGTTTCATTGGTTGAATCCTGGTTCCAGTTTTGTGAGGGTGGGAGAACCACTTCCCCCAAATAGTAACAACAGTAAAAAGAAGGCAATTCGGGTAACAGGTAATTTAGCAGCTATCTGATTTTTGAATAATTTCCTGATCTTTTCATCACCTGTGTTTTCATTGGAGGCTCTGCTCCAGACCCACCAGAAATTGGGTCGCAACCCACCAGTGGGTCCCGACCCACAGTTTGGTTTTCCCTCTCCCTCTCTCAGTCACCCTAGAGTCTGTTTTCCCAAAATTCCATGTCTTTCTGGGGCATTCACCTAATAACCATTGCACAGTAGCTTTTTCTCCATTCAGTGTGATCTCTGACCTCTTCCTCCCCCCTTCCCTATAGAAACCAAGCTCATACCCCTCTTTCCACCCCCCCTTCTCCCTCTCTCTTCTCCACGCTAAGTGTCAAACCACCTTTAGATACTTCTTTGGGTTGAAACACACACACAGCTCATTCTAAGTGGGATTGTTGGTATCCGATTGCTTGTTTATTTTGCCTCTCTTCATATTATTGTTTTGCCTCTCATTTCACTGTTGTGTTTGCCTCTCCTACCACATTTTTTAACCCTCTCTCCTATTACTGTAATCAGTCCCTAAATAAACTGTGGTTTGTGATTTGAACCCTTTGGATTCTCTCTCTCCTTTTCTCTTATAATATCAATCCCCCCTAAGTGCACCACAACCAACAGTCAAAGATCCTTGTCTGGGATTGCCCACAAGCACTGGACTTCTCAGCAATGCCCACCACCTTTTGGGGACGTTATCGCCCACTGCAGACAAATGGAGAAAGGAGCAGAGGCGTCGCTACAGTGGGGGCGGTACCATATGTTTCGCACCATGCTAATCCCCGCTAACTCTCTGGTACGAGGTGGCCCCGCCCCCTCGCTATCGCAGCCATTCAATGTGGTGAAGGCAACGGGCAGGAGACTCCCTGCCCGTTGCCTTCGCCACATGGAATGGCTGTGATGGCGAGGGGGCGGGGCCACCTCATACTGGAGAGTTAGCGGGGATTAGCACGATGCGAAACTTACGGTACCACCCCCACCATAGCAACGCCTCTGGAAAGGAGACATGAGAGAACACCTCACCTGTAGTGCAGGGCTGACCAAAGCAACTAAGTGACCTGGAAGGGGCCGATGGAGTCTGCGTAACCTGTAGATGGGCTTTAAAAGCCTTGTCCAATTATGAAAGGTCGTTCATGTCTGCAGGAAGCTGAGGGTGATGCTTGAACCCCCTTCCCATCACTGAACCTGTTGAGCTTCCCGCTTCTCATCATGAACCCATTCTAAGGGAGGGTTCACCTAAAGGGGGGACCCCAGGCATCATCCTGCCTCCCATCAGGAGGTCTGGCTCAGTTGGTAGAGTGGCCGTTTCATATATGCCTGAAGATCTGAAGGATGGCAGTTTGAGATGGCCAGAAGTGTCTGTGTCTGTCGGAGAGCTGCCGGCACGCCAAGCTGATAAGTTGCAGAGCTTCTGTGGGGGAGTGGAACTGCAGCTGCACTTGAGTGAGAGTCAAGGTTGCCTGTCAGCTGAAGCATGGTGAGGCGAACACCAGAGAGAGAGAGAGAGAGACAGAGAGACAGAGAGACAGAGAGAGAGCTGGACTGTGAAAGAAACATCTAGAATGAAGGGTTAAACAATCCTTAAATGTGCTTGTTCAGGCCCATTCCTACATGTTCCTGAGTAAATGCAGTAACCACCTTGTCAGAAAAAAGGCCAATCCAAGAAGACCTGTGGAGTGAAAGAGCATGCTACGTGCATACTTTCCTAACAGGGTATTAATGGGATCTGATTTTTCAGGTGCTAAGTGGCATGTGATGTATGTTGACTCCTGACCCATAATAGCAGGTTTCCTCTGTTTAAATCATTTGGGGGTTGTGGGAAATAGTACCACGGAAAACCTTCACATGAGCCAGCTTTTAAATACATGCATTGTGGGGAGACTAATTAGACTCCAAAGTCTTGGTACTAAGTGGTTTATAATGACAACCAATATAAAGAGGCCTATAAACATTCCAGAAAGATTTTCTGTCCAATCTCTTGTCTCCCTGCTGGCAAAGAAGATATATTTTGGTTTGCTAGGGTTGCCACTTTTTTTTTTCTTGTCAAAGGATCTGCACAGCAAAAGTGCTGGTTTCTGAGGCATGATACATCTGTTGAACTTCTGCCTGTCACACAGCTATTACTGGCACTGGACCTTTCTCAGGAAAAAAAAAAAGCAGTACTGATGAGGGACGGTCTGTACTTCGGTGGTAGAGCACATGCTTGCACACAGAAGTTCCTAGTATCAGTCCTTGGCAGATCCAGCTCAAAAAGGATATCAGGCAGGAGTGCTGGAAAACACCCCTGGCCAAGGTGGTGGGAAGCTGCTGCCAGTCAGGGACAGAGTAAACAGCACTGGGCTTAGGTGAGCCCAGCATGGTAGCTACCCGAGATCTGTGAACTGAAGCTTGAATCTAGGTTCTTCATGGACACATTTCTGATTGAAAGTCAAATGGGAATTCTGACGTTTTGCCCGGTTTCAACATTTTGCCTCCTCGCCACTTTCCACACACATGGTTGGGCTCTGGAACATTCAATCAGGACAGCAGGAATCATTTAGAATTGGTGTCTTTTCTTTTTGGGCAGGGCTTCAGGCATCTATCAGTTGTAGCATGCAAATGCAGTAATCGGGGTGAGGGCAAGTATCCCTGGTAAGCTTCAGCCTGCAAATGCAGGCACACTGTCCCTGCCAGTTAATTTATTTATTTATTTATTTTATATAATTTTTACCCCGCCTTTCTCCCACCAGGGCACCAAGGCGGCTTACAATAAAAACATTAAAATACATGAATACATTTAAAATCAAGAATTAAAATAATTAAAAGCAATTAAAACAATTAAAACAAACAGCCCCAGTGGGTCATCCACATTTACATTTGTTAAAAGCGATTTGTTAAAAAGCCAGCCCGCCATGTCAGACATCAAATGCTGATCTAAATAAAAATGTCTGAGTCAGTAAATCAAAATGACACCCCTCTGGCCATGATCCCCGCCTTATATGTTGGCAATTTTTTGGTAGAAATCAGACCAGGTGTGGTCTTGCTTGTTCCCATGTGTTTTAGTACATATGTGTCTGTATATGTGGAACACCCGTCTATTGTCATTCTCCTCAGGGATTCTTTGAAGAGAACTAAGGATCTCTCACAAAGAATTCTCAATGTCCCTGGCAAACTACAATTCCCAGAATTCTTTGAGTGAAACAGTGAAAGTGAAACTAGTGTAAAATTGCTATAAATGTGTAGTGTAGATATACCCTTTGAACTAGAATCTTTTCAAGCAGTGGAATACAGGTTGACCCATTCTTTTGACCCTGCGTCTGTGCCAGGCTGTTGACCCCTGCTGTTCGCAGTAGATATGCTTGTCTCTAGGGTCTGCAGAGGTAGGGAGCTTGTTTGTCCTGAGTACCTAAAGGGCCTTTTGGTTTGACAAAATTAGAAAAGTGCTTTAATTAAAATTTTAAAGCATGCGATTGGACCCTCCCTCTTCCTGGGCCCAGCCCCAGTAGCAGAATGAGGTGGTAGAATTTTAAGGTAGTAAAAATGGACTATGCCACTTCAGTACAGTCTGCAAGAGGGGGATCCAATGTTTGAATGTTCTTCTAGTAAACAAGTTCCCTACAGTAGAAAACTAGCAGCACAGGGAGACAGTTGGGCTAGCAGTTTTTGTCTGCCTTTTTTTTTAAGCACCCATGGAGTTTCTTTTTCAATAGGATGGCATTCAAAAATGGTGTCCCTCGTCTGCCAGCTGAAGAGGTATAGTCCATTTGACCACCTCATTCTACTGCACGTGTGTAGACCAGACCTAATATAGTTCCCAGAGGAATGGTTGTTGGCATGAAAGGAAATGTTCAGAAAGGATGCTGTCAATCCAGCCCCACAATGCAGGTCAGGGTAATTAGTACAGAGAATTGGTCCCGTCAGTAATTGCCACTTCAGATCCTCTCCATAGCCATTTGGTTAGTTCTAGTTACCCACTCCAAAAACCTGTGGAGTGGCTTCCTAGGTTTAGTCAAGTGGCTCT
Organism: Plestiodon gilberti rubricaudatus; assembly: GCA_026170595.1. NCBI lineage: Eukaryota > Metazoa > Chordata > Lepidosauria > Squamata > Scincidae > Plestiodon > Plestiodon gilberti. The sequence continues at coordinate 14,582,141 of JANXHW010000002.1, read as the reverse complement.
TTGAGTGACAATTGTATACAGCTGGTTGAACTGCCTCCCATTTTGTGGTCTGTGCTTGTTGCAAGGTCAAGCAGAAAGTACGCAGAGATCCAGCTGAAGTTGCAAATGCGAGTCACAAAAATGGATGCTCCTAGTTGTCGGGCTGGTATAACTTCACAAAGCTAACTGGGCTAATTGACTCACCTAAGGCAACTTGTGGCCAATTTCACGTGTATGTCCTAGGAGCAGCTATATTAGTCTCAAATTATTATTTTTCAGAAGTTGGAAGCTGTGTGAAATGAGGATCACTGCTCACATGTTATGTACACACATCTTACTTTTGCCTCTGGTAAACACGTTTGGTAGGCTTTTGTGGTGTTTAAGAACCAGAACAATTTGTTTGACCTTAGGTGACATCATCATCATCATCATCATCATCATCATCATCATCATCATCATCATCATCATCATAATATACAGTATTTATATACCGCATTTCTCGGTCATTGGATTTCTCCTCCGACTTTAATCCAAGGCGGTGTACATGGGCAGGCTGTCCTAACCCACCTTGGTTTTTTTTTACAATATATATAAATGTCCAATCTCTCATGAACAGCTACTTTCCAGGTGGTATCCTTTTACAGTCTGACTTTTTTCTGCTGGCTGGCGCCTCCCACACTCGACCGATGCAGCTGGAAGCTTTTATCTCTCCTCCTGGAGGCTTTCACAGCTTTTTGCCGGCAGCGTGTCTCGAACTTATCAAGTTCACCGGTCTTCAGGCTTTGAAGGCAGCAGCTCTCCCCACTACGCCAGACTCTTCTGCCAGACTGTTCTGACATAAGAACATAAGAGCCTTGCTGGATCAGGCCAAAAGCCCATCTAGTCCAGCTTCCTGTCTCTCACAGTGGCCCCACCAGATGCCTCCGAGAGCACACAGCCAACAAGATAACCTGTTTCCTGTAGTCACTCTGTGCACCTGGCACAGAGAAAACCTACTTCTAAAGCCAGGAGGTTGCTTATGGCTTGTAACCTGTGATGGTCTTTTCCTCCATGAATCTATCCAAACCTCTTTTAAAGGGCATCTAGGCCAGGTGCCATCACTACATCCTGTGGCAAGGAGTTCCACAGATGAATTACATGCTGGGTAAAGAAATATTTTCTTTTGTCCATTTTAACTCTCCTTCCACTCAATTTTAGTGCATGTCCCCTGGTTCTGGTGTTGTGCGAGAGGGAGAAGAACTTCCCTCTATCCACTCTCTCCATCCCATGCATAATTGTATACATCTCAATCATGTCCCCCTTCAGGCGCCCTTTTTCTAGACTGAAGGGGGACAAAAGACACGTGTGTGTCTGCTACAGGAAGTGAGCTCCCTCAAACCACATGCAATGCTCTTAAAAACCTTTGGCTTGGATCCAGTGGTGCCTTTCTGCTTGCAGAAAACCTCTTCCCCTCACATTCTCTCTTCCTTTCCAGACATCTAAGGAGAAGGATGGGCTTTGCCAGGGCTGCCTGCCCACAGGCATCCTCACCAGCCTTGCATTCAAAGGGAACAGCTCTAGGGTTCTCTGTTCCCAAATAGTAGGGCCTCTGAGCAATCAGAAGATATACATCTTACAGTAATCAACTATGAACTGTGAGTAAAGTATTTCTTATGAAGCTTTAACCAAAGTCTCCGCTCCTATGTATGTTTATCGATAGCAACTAGCCTGGGTGGGATATCTGACCATACCTTCGCTGATTGCTTTCCCACCTCCCTTCCAAGAAGGAACAAGATCCATCTTCCTTGCACACTCTTGTCTCAGATGATTTATGAGAGGACAGTGCCCTGGAAAAAAGACTTCAAGTGCTTTGCCTGGTCCATGCAGGTTGCTATCATCTATAGTAACCTGCATGGACCAGGTAAAGATGCTGCAATAATGGCTACAATTCACTGTTCTGTGTGCTCTGCAGAGAGATACATGCACACAATTGCTCAGCTTTGCACAGTGTTGTAATAAGATTCCCACAGCACCCCACTCCTCCCCAGAGAAACAGTAGTTTTCTGGACCAGATTAGTAGTATATAAAATTGTATATAGTTGGGGTTACCCATTTGGAAAAAAATCCCAAAGCCACAATCTGGTAAAGGGCCTTTTTGGTGGCTGCACCTCTCTCTTGTGCCGCCATATAACCACCACCCCCTTTTTAAAGTACGGTAATCTTTTATTTTATCAGGGTTTTATTCACTGACTTTGCTTTCTATATCATTTGGGTTTTTTTCCTTCTCTGTTTCTCCTGACTTTATGATTGCTGTTTATCATTGTTTTAACATTTTTCTTTGTTTAACTATTGAGGAGAATAATAATAATAATAATAATAATAATAATAATAATAATAAAGCAAAGAGTCTTGGAGCGCCTTAAAGACTAACCAATTTATTTCAGCATAAGCTTTTGCTAATAAATTGTGAATTGCCTTGAAGAAGTTATTGGAAGAGTATATCACTCAATAAATGTCTTTATGAGGACCAACTGAAATGTCACAGGAATGTATACGGCCTGAATCTGCTGGCCCCTCAGATCCCTCTCAATATGCCGCTGAAGCAACCCGCATCAGAAGGCCTAGTCATGAATGGGTTGGTAGTTATAGTGAGTCAGGCACGTGGTCCATCAAGCTCATTATTGCCCACACTGACCGGTAGCAGTTGTCCAAGGCTTCAGACCAGGGTCTTTTCTCAACCCACCCTGGGGATACCAGTGTTTGAACCTGGAACCTTGTTCTTTGAAAGCAGAGGCTCTACTGCTGAGCTGCAGTCATTCACAACATCTTGAGCAAGGTTTCACGGTCCCCAGAAGAAGTATTCCGCATACTGGATGTTAAGCAAAAAGGAAATGGGGGAGGGGAAAACCTCTGCATGGTCAATCACCCCCTCTCCCCCCCCCCCAAAAAAAATCTGCAGTTTATAACAAGATGGAGTGCAGGAGTTAGGCGGATATAGTTGGATGAACCTCAGTAGGTGCTGGACAGCTCTCGGGATGCAAACAATAATGGCAGCTTCTCAGCTTATTTTTACTTATTTATTTTTATTTAAGAACATTTATACTCTGCCTTTGCAGTCAAAGACAGCTCATTTTGTTTCATCTGTGCAACAATTTCTCAGGACGGTGACTATTGCTCTAAAAGAGTGCTTCCCGGACTACAGATGAAGAGTAAGAATGACCTGCCCTGTGTTTTTCCATGAGTCACTGAGTTAGGTATGCTTCCTGATTGGAAGGAGTCAAGCCCAGAGTAGTGACTTACAATGCAATTCTACACAACTTTCCATGGCCGGCCTAAAGGGCCTGCCGCGGTATCCTGAGCCCGTTCCCAGGCCACACCGGCGTGGCCCGGGAACACCTCGGGAGAAGGGGACATTTGTGATGGGCTGCCCGGGGCCTCCTCGAATGTACGCCAGCTCTGAAGCTGACGTATATCCGAGGCAGCGGGGAAGGCCGAACCGGGATGGGAAAGGCCGAGGATATTGGCAGAGCATGCTGACGATATCCCCGCCCTCTCCCCACCCGGTTTGGCCAATGGCCCCCCTCCTTCGCTGCCAGGCCCACCCTCCCCCAGGGCTTACCTGTATCGGCGGGTGCAGGGACAGTCCGCTGGGGGAGTGAGGGCTGATGGCATCCGTGCCGGCGGACTCCCGCGTCATCACAAACGTGCTTTACTGCGCGTTTGCAACACTTTACAGCAGCAGAATGCATGCTCCACCATTCTAAAATTAGAGAGGATCGGGCTGCCCAAGATATAACAGGCAACCTCTTCTGAGGACCAGTAATGAACAATCCCATAACCCCCATGCAGAGATGCAGCAGCCTGACTCACTTCTAGTGGAGACTAATTGGAAATGAATCAAAACCAGAACAGCCAATCATGCTGAGACAGAGAGGGCAGCCTCATCTGTGAACGGGTACTTTGGACTCCTGAGAGCCTGGCGTTCTTCAGTTCCTATCTCCCTCATGGCACAGTAGGGTATCCCAGCAGTTCACAGTGTGGGGATCCTGCTTTAAATGTTACTTTGGCAGATCCAGTGGAAAACCGCCATTTTCAACTGGGAGACAAATCACATTTTACTTTGGAGAAAAAGAAATGTAAGATGGCGTGCGCGCATCCATGCAAGCATGTGTTACTTTCCATTTCAAATGAGAGAGTAAAGGAGGAAATGGTTCTCTTCAAAGCTTTAACTTTAAAAAAAAACAGCTCTGAGAGACAAAGGAAAAGTTCACTCCTAAGTGCTTTCCCTTGTTTGTGGATGCCCTCGCATCTGAGCTACTCTGCATGAGGCCACTTGAGACAAATACGAGACTTTTCCATGGCAGAGTAAAATGAAGGTCAATGGAAGGCGCTGTCAGAATGCCTCTGACTCTCTTCTAGGTAAATATAATGCATTTTTAAAACATTGACTATAGTGCATGGATTCAGTCTGCTATTAAAAATGCCTGTCCTGCTTGTATCTGGAGTTTCCAAAGTGGAGATACCTTTTGGTGAGGCCAGACTTACTTGTTTCACAGCTATTCCCCTCCTTCTTGAAAGGAAGGTCAAGGACCCACCCCCTCCCTCTCCCTGCCCTCCCCCTCCCCACCCCACCCATGACACGCCTCCACTGTCAACTTACCAGCACTGGCGGTGGCTTCAGGAGCCGCTGCTGCGCATGCCGCTACCTGTTTCTGGCAGGGGCCTGGAAGTGCGTGATGGCGGTCTGGCTTTCATGCCACCGTAAACGGCCTTGTGCTGCCGGAATGCTAGTTCCAGCAGTTACAAGACCTTGATAGGATTTGGAACTGAGTCTGGTCAAAACTCTTAGCATCCCTCACAGTTCTATAGGTATTTTGACGGTGCAGGAAATTCTAAATTCATATTTGATTCTGATTTAGGCAACTCCGAAGCTGACCTTTTAAGAAAAACAAAGCAAAGATGGAGGATTGGATGTGCCTCTCTCTACCTAGCTTTTTTTTTCTGCACCTTTACCTTAGTCACTATCATAAATCAAACCTGCCCAACCTGTGATCAACCATGCCAAATGCCACCCACCTGCCATGGACTGTCGTCTCCGAGCTCTCTTCTCCCCCATTTTTTTGCAGTCCCAGGCAGGCAGCAAAACTAGAAAGTTTGCCAAGTCCCTGGTGACATTCATGGCTGGTAGGTTGCACTCAAGCTTGGCAGGTAATTTCGTATGGGCCTGATATAAATATATGGATATTGAACTTTGTCTCTATGTGAGTGGGCTTGTGTGACAACAACAAGGATGCCATTAAATATGTGCACCTGGAAATAAGGGGCACAGACATCTTGCATGGCAGGGAGATCCATAATCTCTCAGCTAAGTAGCTCTGAAGTATGTAACATAAAAGGTTTTTAAGTGTTTGGTTGTCTTGAATATTGTGAACGGGCCACTCACTATTGTTTTGCATAACTTTGCACCTGATGATAGACAAAAGAGCTGAATAGTCCTATTCAGTGCCTGGAAATCTGTTTTTCGTTTCGGGAGTGTGATGCCCCTGAGCTACGGGAAGGGACAGAGACACACAGCTCAATCCTATCCAGCACCGGCGCAGTGTGCACCAGGCACATGCTGCATCCTGTGCTGGAGAGGTGCAGGCTGGAGGTCTCCTTGGGGTAAGCGAACATGTGTCCATTTACCCTGGGTAATGCCTCTGTGGGGCTATTTGGATCTCCACCAGCTCTTTAGCTGGCGAAGAGCCAAGAAGGTCCGTGCTGGGGAAAAAGGCTCAGGAGGGAGGATAAGATATAGAGCGACGCTGATCCCTCCACCTCCTGGGCCCAAACCGCCCATTCTCTGCCCTCCCCCACCCCATTATGCCCCTCCCTGTCCTCCCCCAGCCCCTGCGCTGCCCAGTGCAGAACATACCTGCTCCATGGCACTAGGCGTTGGTTTTGGTGGCAGAGTGACAGCGCGGGCTGTGTGGTGCCTACTCTCCAGGTGTCATGAGTGTGCTTTATGGCACATTCGCAACACCCAGCGCTGGTGCTGAGGGCTCAGCGCTGACGCTGTCTAGGGATAGGATTGTGCTGACAGTCTGTTGCAGCTTTGAATTTGGAAGAAGAGAGTTGGAGAGGGTTGGGAGATTACATGGAACTAGCAAAGCTGGAAACGGCTCTGGGAGGCTACAGAAATGTGTGTGTGGCTCCAATGTGATTAGTGATTGTGCTGTCTGCTTTTGGAGTCTGCTTAATTCCAATGCTCTGCTTTGTGCAGTTGTAAAAACCCAATAAGCCTTCATGTACTCTCCTCACAGGGAAGCAGGGAAGCAGACCCTGTAAATAAATGACCTCCCCTGGGACTGTCAACTACTTGGGGAAATGAAGTGAATCTTTTTGTCAAAATACTAATATTAATAGTAGGAAAAATGAAATAATGTGATTTGTGGCCCAATCCTATCCGCGTGATGCGCCTGCGGACCACAAGGTCTGCTGCTGTACCGCGTAGTCCACTGTCACGGCAGCTTCTCCGCCGGTCTGCAGAGTGCTGCCGCCTGTGCAAGGTCTGGAAGGCAATGTGCTACAGACAGTGCCCTGCAGATCGAATGCCAGGGCAGTTTTGCTGGCAGTGGGGGTGGATCAGAGTGGGGATTTGGCCAGGACAGGGGTGGATCGGGGGCAGGACATGCCCCGGGCAGACTCCTCAGAGCTATGCCAGCAAAAGAGCTGGCATTGCTTTGAAGAGCCCCATAGGTAAAGGTAAAGGTGACCCCTAACAATTAAGTCCAGTCGTGTCCGACTCTAGGGTGTGGTGCTCATCCCCATTTCAAAGCCGAAGAGCCAGCGTTGTCCGAAGACGCCTCCGTGGTCACGTGGCTGGCATGACTCTCCTTGCCGCAGCGTGTAGCATGCGGCTGGAACACGGAGCGCTGTTTACCTTCCCGCAAGCGGTACCTATTTATCTACTCGCATTAACATGCTTTGGAACTGCTAGGTTGGCAGGAGCTGGCCAAGCAACGAGAGCTCACCCCATCGCGGATTTGAACTGCCGACCTCTCGATCGACAGCTCATGGTTCAGGGGACCACAAATTGGCCAAGGAGTTAAGTAAAACATTTCTGTACCTCTCTCGGCTGCCCTGGTCCCCAGCTGGTGCCCAGGATGCAGTGTCACTCAGCAACCCTGTGCTCTGTGCGCTGGTGCAGGATAGAATTGGATCCTCAGTGTGGGGAGTCGCCTTTTATATACAGCCCATCATTTTGTATGAGTAGCTTCCCAGCCATTTTCAACATATATGGAGCCCTGGCACATTTGAAGGGGGGGGGGCATAGACTGAAAACTGTGAGAAAGGGAGCCTTGTTTGACCGGGGGGGGGGCTTGTCAGGGGGCCCCTGGAACCTGAGAAGGGCTCCCAAGGGGCCGTAGCTAAAAAAAGTTGAGAATGGCTGAATGTTCCCAGCTTTACATCTTTCTACACTACAGAATATCTTGAACATGAATCGGAGTTTATAGGGCTACAATGCTTACATGGATTCCCTTTCAGCATTCCCTACAGCGTTCTCTTTCATTGTCTTCAGTGTCAGGGAACCATCTGCACAAGGAATGTGCTCCATCTCTGGAGCATTTCCTAAGCACAGAGGAGCTCTTGCATGTGTGGAGTTCCATGTGTGTTTCGAACTCCTACTACTTGAGCACAGTCGTCATCAGGATGCACAGAGCTTGATCCTGCTCTATCAATGCTCCTGTTTCCATCAGTGTTACACCTGTGCTCCTAACTCCAAAACTCCTAACTTGTGTGTTGCACAAGGAAGCAAAAGTGTAGGCATTTCCTCATTTATTCAACTTTGACAAACCATACGTGTTTTTTTCTTTATTTTCACATCAAGAACTATAAATTAAGACTTTGACACATATACAGTAATTTATTATTAAGGTAAAGGATGTCTGTTGGCACAAATAATTGAGTAAAAACCATTTAATAATAAAATAACATTCATTCTGTAGCTACTTTATTTGTCTGGAACACTCGATTTAACATATCACCTTCACAAAATAAAAAAAACAAAACAAAACCAAAAACCCAAGACATATAATGGCATTATAAAATATACCTTACATTACAAGTATTCTTGGCAAACTTTGTAAGTTGAACCACCGACTGTTTGTTTAAACAGTGGCGGGCATTGCCATTCTCTCACATACTCCTTGTTTCCTTTGGATTGAAAGAAAAAAGAATGCATTTGAACATTATGCAAACATTACAACAACGGCGTTTGGGTTAAGTATGGTTTGTGGATCTGTTAGCATGACTGGAATTTACTTGAAACAAATATTGATTCGGCTTATTGCGGAAGAACATATAAAGCTTTTGGGAAGTTTTAACACTATTACAATCATTAACTGTCTTACAAAAAAACCTATTTAAAATCCTTGTATCCATTACCATCTTTGGCAGATAAATAGGAAAACAAAAATAAACAGACTATAGTACAAAGCTTTCATTTATCACAATCTACTTTTATAAGGCCAAATAAAAATATGTTCCTTTGCACTAATGAAAGCACACGTCCAGTATATTCTTAATGACAAAAGACATATAAACACTTCACTGATGTTCATGTTGGATGTCTTGTATAGCAGACTGTCATTGTCCACACACCCCTAGTCCTAAGTTGCACTCTCCTAAACAAAGTAAAGTGTACTTCGCAGTTGATTTGGCTTTATGGCAGGATTGGCTAGATGGGGTTAGGCAGCAAATTTGCAAAGGGGGTCAGAAATGAACCCAAATATCAAAGAAACCAATGTGTTAACACCAAGCAATAATTCGGCTGCTCCAAATTATGTTCTTTGTCGAGGCTGGTCGTGGCATTGTTTGCCACCTTTGCAGCTCCTTGTAAATCAAATGTGTATTACACACACACACACACACACACACACACACACACACACACACACACACACACCCTGTTAAAATCACAAGGTTTCTGTGGCACACTGCACAGGGAGTCAGTCATGCCAGAAGTGGTGCAAAAAAGAGCATCAAGCTGAGCTTTGAATCTAGCATGGCAAACCCCAGGCAGCTGCCAACTCTGCCTAATATGGTTGAGTCAACCTTGTTCTTTGCTGTAGAGTAGACTCAATTCTAAAATGGTAGATCAGGCCATTGGAACCTTGCGAGTTTCCACTTTGGGATTAAGAGTTGGAATCATCAACAAGATTACCCCAAATGAAGACAAAGTTGCACTGCTGGGCCCTCTTAGCAAAAAGCTCTAGAAAGCACTGGGTTAGAATATAGTTAGAATTCTTGACCTGTGTCCAAAATATATCTTCAGTCATCTTAATTTACAAGCTATGACACCTTACTTTGTCCCTTGAAGGTCTGAAAAAGACTGCCTTCATTTGGGAGGGGGAGTTACAAAACAAAACCAACAAACACCCTTCAAACACACTTGAGAACTGAAATACACAGTTGCATAGGCAAGGTAGATAAATGGCGATTATATAGCTGTTTTGAGGTTTTTTGCTTTTTAAAAGACTGAACTGCCAAAAACAGCCAGTTGCCAATCATAGCAGACAACAAGGCTGTAACAGACCCTGCTAATTCCGGTGGGGTTTGGTTTATGCCAAATATTGACTGCCTTGTTACAACACACCCCAAAAGAGACAAAGCACACACACATCAATATGGTCATTCTTTCCCAGGAAGCTGGGAAGATGCTGCTGCTGCATCTCAGAATCGCTATATAAATTTGCAATAATATTACACATATTGCTGAAGGTTTTTTTTTACCATAAAGCCAAAGGAACTCCCTTTGTATTGGAAAAAATGCACAGCTGGCTCATATTTCCAATAAGAGGTGTATTTTCAAACTACCCACTCATAAATGGCATTGTCTTGGAAACAGGGAACTACCAATTGGTCAAAGTTCATTTTTATATCCATTCATTTAATATTAGAATCCAATTTGGATTGGGTGTATTTATTTTTAAATGTGCACTGATCTAAACGCATATTCAAACAGAAATACCTTCTCTTTGCAAACCAATATTTCAACCGTATGAGACAGAACTGTGCACATTTTCACAGTCTAAATGCATGTATACACAAACTGTTCCACAACCGCTAACGGATAACAGGCTTCCATGCATAAATAAATTTCATTAAATGAAAGGGAAACATCTATTTCCAAATGAAAAAAAAAGTTGCTATTAAGAACCACAATGCATTACACTGCTAAGTTTCTTTTTTCTTTTGCCTCATGCATCAAAATTATAGCACTGAAATTATAGCAGTTGCTAATTATAATACTACACCGTTAACACAGAACAATTAATCGTTCAGACCAAGTAGCACAAATGTAGAAAATAATCATTATTTTCAACAGAGCAAATTAACACAGATTGTTTCTTCAGCAAAATATGAAAACTGTAAACTTTGGGCTCATTCTGCAACTTTCCCCAATCCAGAATAAATAAAATCCAAAGGGAAGAAAGACGGACATACACCTTTAAGCGCACCTTTTTTTTTCCTGTCTATTACAAAAGCACAACCTAAAACGTATAAAGCTTTTTTATTTCTTTTAAATCACAGTTACCAAAATGAAACAAGTGAATAATTTATTACATACGCTATAATAACATTACTCTAAACACTATTATCTATGAGGTATATCTGAGAAAATTCGGTAAGGAATTAAGCGGTCTGCGTTGCCAACATGCCCAAGTTTATATTTTAAAGCTTTGGAACCATGAAGAAATAGAGAGGAGAGGAGAGAGAAAAAGGACCTTTGGTATTCTTATTACAAATCATGTTCTTTGCAGGGTTGCATTGCAAAGCACCACAGTACAATAAGCCCACCAGTTACAATATGGCGGCCCAGTTGACGCTGAGGTATTCACAGGAAGAATTAAAAAAAAAAGCACGGAGAGGTCTAGACTGGCAAAATCGTTGCTTTGGTTCAAGCAAGGCACTCGTCCTGTGGTAAATTCACACTTTGCACGTGAAGCAAGAATCTGACAGAAAATGCAATTGCCGTAAAAGGGTCCTGCCAATTTTGATTGTTTTCTGTGTTCAGGGTTTGGCCCTCCTTGACATTCCCTTGCAGGGCAGGGGTCTCCAGAGGGCCTGGCTTAGAACATTGAACATAAAGGATCTATCATTATCTTCCACCCATGGAAGGTATCCTGAGAATTATTATAGCTCTATGTTGGAGGCATATAGCCATACATAATGTATAGAGTGACACAATAGTATCCAAGAAAGGAAAAAAATGTGCCATTTTGAGGGGAAAAGAAATAAAGGGAAGAATCTAAATGCAAACATTAATGTATAAGGTTTGTTTTTTTTGTGTTGAGGAACTGATAAGTGGCACAATTTGCGTGTACAAAATCAATACTGAACTGCTAATACCTTGTTGAAAAACTGGGGGATTTCTACGGATTTCTACCCTAGCAGGAAACAATTCAGTTTGCTTTATACTTTGCCTTCTGTATTGAATTTGTCTGTGGATCTGCACACATCACAGATATACAGGGGTATACCTGTGATGGCTCCCCCTCAAGGAATGCTGGGAATTATGATTGATGAACATTGATGAACCAAGGGGTTCTCTAAACAAGAATTTTTAACACCCTCACAAACAAAAGCTCAGGAATTCATGATAGCACTGATAGGGTTGGGTATGTGAAACAACCTGTGATTTCTGAGCTGGGGCCCAGTAACGTCACAAGACTGTCAACTATTGAAAAACGGGCAAAAAATTGGTACCCAGATCGATCCTAGCAGTAAAGAGGCAAAGACAAGCGATGTCTCAAAAGTGGCCTGAGATTAACCTCTGTCTATGCCCACCCACCTGAGGAAAAAGAAGAAAAAAGGTGGAGAAACAGGGTCTTTTTTGGCAACTGACAACCCTACTTGCTGACTCAGACAGAACAACTGTAACTTGCAGCCTGATCCTAACTACCCGCACAGCGATGCAGCGGTGCCAATGCGACTAATGCTGCATCTTGCAGGGGAGTTTTGGCCTCCAGAGGCCTCATCGGGGTAAGGGAATATTTGTTCTCTTGCCCCGGGGTAAGCCCCTGCTGGCATGGTGGGTCTACTTGGACTTGTGCCAGCAATATTGCTGGTGCAAATTTGCATGGACTTGTGAAGGCACATCGGGCCTGGGAAAGGGGTTAGGATTTGGCGTGCGCCACTGCTGCCAAACCCGCCCCCTTCCCGGGCCTGATCTTCCCCCGTCCCCACCCCGTTCCACCCACTCCGCCTTATTCCGCTCTCCCCTGCCTCCCTCCTACCCTCTATGCACTTTTACCTGTGCCAGTAGGCGGTGGGTGTCTGCTGCTGCGCGGAGCCGGCTGCTTACTGCTCCTGGTGCGGGCCAGCCTGAGTGCTCCAATGGGTTGCATTTTGCGACTGCCGGACAGTGCGTCGTGCTGCCGGAATACTCATTCCGACAGCACAAGGCGCTAGTAGAATTGGGCCGTTAGTAAGATAGATAAGATGAACGTTGCAAACTTCTAAACTGAGAAACAGAAAAGAACAATGTTTTCAAGTGTTATGGCCCTAAAAGGCCTGTGTCTGGGGTATCTTAAGGAGCACTTTCCCTGTTATGAACCACCCCATGAAATGAGGTCCTGTTCCAAATGCTCTCCTTTTGGCTGTCAGACCGGCCAGCGGTTGGAGCCAGGCCTTCACTGTTATGGTGCCTTCATTATGGAAGGCAACATCTGAAGGAGGTCTATATCACGCTCATTCTTTTCAAGGTTTCAGAATTTTTCCCAAGACTTTTTGGATAATTAGCTTGTATTTTAGTCTTCTGCTGCCTTAAAAAAAAAAAAGTACACTATTTGTTTTGTGGATTCTGTTTGTTTGCTTGCTCTGTTTTGTTTATGTTGATAGTCTTACTGCTGCATCTTTAATGTCATTCTTATTTTAAGCCACTTCAAGGGCTTGATTGTGCCCCGAAAATGAGGTATCATTTAAAAAATGAACTACAAAAGAGGGGGGGAAAGGGAGAAACTTCCGTTTTAGACTTAAGCTTCCTAAGATGTTTTTTCCTCTGAACAAACCTGTATGAATGATTTTAATTAATCTAAATATTTCAATACTAGGCCTGGTTTTTTTGGGGGGGTGGTGGTGTTCAGTCTTTTGTGAAATCCTCCAGAAATTTCCAACAAGCATTTAGCAGCTGACAGAACAATTGGTCAAGGTAATTTACTATGAAAAAAAGAATCATAACTTTGACTCGTGCTCAACACAATTTCCTTCTTTAGTTTCTAGGCCTTACACCATGATCTCAAACACATTCACTCTAATCCGGTGGTTCCTTGTGGGTACAGGGCCTGCAATTTACACACAAAGGCACACAGCTCAGCTCTGTGGGTTTAAATAAAAAGGTACATTGTGGTGCTTTTCCCCCCTTCTGTGAATGCCGATGTTACATGCATGCTCAGGGAGCAACAGAACTGGAGCTCTACCTCCTAGATAGGCACAGTCCCGAAGAATATAAGGGCACCTGGAGCAGCCAAGAAAATATAGACACTAAGCAGAAGCAAAGAGACGTAGAGTTCAGCTGAACAGTCATAGCTATTTGGAAGTTCCAGTAATGTTAATCAAATTAACTTCTGAATAAGTATGTTCCGATTGCAGCCTTAAGTGTACAGTTAAACACTTCTGGCTGGTTTGTTCCTTTGACCGCAGTCCTAAATGCATCTACTTAGAAGTTGCATTGATTTCCATAAAGCTTTCATCCAAGCAAATGTGCTTAGGATCTCGAATCGGTTTCTCTGGATTTCTCCCATCAAGCAGATGTACAGTATGTACCGTTACAGCTGGTGCCACAAAATGGTCAGTGCCCTGTGAACACATGGGGAAATCACAGTGGGGAATATCCTCCCCTTTGCTGGATGTTGCTGATGGCTGGGATCCAAAATCAACCTTAGGAATACCCCACTGAATTTTGTACTCTTGTGTTTTCTTTGAACAGCAGATCTCCACCTCCACACCAATCAGATGCTGCATTTCACAAGTGGTTTGCCAGAGGAGACATGCAGTTGCCACTGTTCAAGAGTCAATGCCCTGTTACATGAACATATGAAGCTGCTTTATACTGAGTTGAATCATTGGTCATCTAGCCCATTACTGTCTACTCTGAGTGGCAACAGCTCCCAACAGCCACAGCAGGGCAGGGGTCTCCTAGCCCTTCAACCTGAGCCTTTTAACTGGAGATGCCAGGGATTGAACCCAGGCTCTTCAGCCTGCCAAGCATGTGCCTTAGCACTGAGCTATTCCCCTTCCCCACTGGTTCTTCAGATCCTGGCCAGTGACACCCATCCAGTTATAGTCATGGGCAACTACGGTAGTCTCACATCTCAGCTAGCAGCTCAGAAAGGGATGTACATCCCCATCCATTGAGTTCAGGGTGACTTGGATGAGCATCATTGTGCAGATGTTGTAGCATATCTACATCTGCCGCACACACGTGCACTTGCGTGCACATGCACACACACACACGCACACGCACACGCACATGCATACACACAGACTCCTCCATGCAGGTCTCCCCTGCTGGATACGAATGACTGTGCTTAAGATCAAGCTGCTAGACCCAATTTTGGAGGTGGGGGGGGATGGGAGGTTGGCAGAAAGATAAACACAGAAAACTTCCTTTTCAGAATTAGCAGTTCCCTCTAACGGTGTTTCTTTGGGGGGTATCTGAGTTGCAGCTGTACATACTGGATGTAAAAGAGAAAAAGTTAAAACGATAAAGAGCACAAGCAAAATGCAGACCGCACAGAGAAAGAAATCTTTGGTATCTTTGGTATCATCCACACGATTAAAATTACAAATGGAAAAAGTCAGTGAGGTAGCCTCTTTGGTTCTCACTAGAAATAGAAAGTTTTTTTTCCTTTTTTTCTGTTTTTTTTTAATCCTTTTATTATTATTTTTACACACACATGAAGTCCATTCTTGGAAGCAGCTACTTTAAGGGTTTCTCTCTTTTTAAAATTTATTTATTTATTTTTTTGCTTGTTGTTATTTTCTATTTTCCCCCCCAGCTTAGGTTTTTAAAAAGCCACAAAGTTCAGGCAAAGTGTTGCAGTGTCTTGGTTTTTTTATTTTTTAAATCCCCTGTTGTTCCTGAATGCATGGTTTTAGACAAAATATTCCTTGCTTGTCCAAAAGGAAAAAAAAATTACTCTGTTGTTCTGACAGCAAATAAATTGTAGTGCTTTAAATTGATTTTAATAAAAAAAATAAAAATATAAACTATACAAGGGCACCTTCAGTAGATGCTGAATAAGTTAAATAAATAAGTTATATTACGAAGGCTTTTATATGCAACAATAATTAAAAGGTATGCCTCACTTTTTGTTTTATCTTTTTTTTTAGTGAGCTAAGGAGGAATTAACTTAAATAACTTAAAGGGTTGATCATTTTATAAATCATTGAAAGCAATTATAAGAAATAAAATACCCCAGTTCGGGGAGGGGGGTACTTAATATTTTTGGTAACTTGTCTTTTTTCCCCTGTGTCTGTAACAGAACCTGGAAACTTTACCAACAAGAAAATGCCCCTCCCCCAAGTAAATTTACGCACTAATCTCAAAATTTGCATCTAGGATGCACTACAATTCTAGGATTGATAAATATGTAAAATTAAGTCTAGCAAACAAAAGGCACAACCCACAGGAAGATGCTCCTGGACACCCCCCCCCCCCACTGAAATTCAAGGCAGTTGCATACATCCATGCTCTTGCGTGGGGTATGCTCAGAAGCAAGTCCAAGTGGATTGCAGTCAGAATAATCAGGAATGCTATAAAAATAATCACAAAAGGTAATCAATATAAGCCTGACCCTGCAGTTTTAGCTCCAGTTAAACTCATGGAATCCTGGCTGTGCTGGAATCAATCACGAGAAGTTTACTTGGAACAAAGATTTAGCTAGAGCTAAGACTATGGGTTTGGGTCTTAGTCTACGCTGAATAAATATCTTGGTTGATAACCAATATATTGGATTATAGCCAAACATATCAGGAAAGAAAGGCTCTGAAGATGACTGGTATAACTTTCAAACTATAACAAAAATAAAACACAATCCGGCAATAAATATAGAGTAGGCCAAGCATAATCTATAAAGATCACAAAATACTTAAATATGGTGACAAGCAAGAAAAACATCAGATTTTTTTTTGTTCCCCCATAGCTATGTCATTGCCATATCTCCTCTTTTTTGGGTAAAAAAGGAGGTTGCTATCCCCGTAAGTTGGTCTGAGCTTTACGTTTTGCTGGTTTTTGTCCTTCGTAGGTCTTTGGATTTAGCTTTAGTTAAGAGAGATCCAGAATAAAGCTATTCAACCGAAGTAATCAAGCACATTCTTTGTTCCTCCACAGATGATTAAACAATATCCAAGGTTTCTTGAAAGTTGAATTCATCTTGGATGTGCCCATGAAAAACAACTCCAAGTATAAAGGTAAGAAAGATGTTGGGATACTATTCCACTACAATTGCTTTACAGAGCTGAACATGTAAAATGGATGGTACTCAATGTAAGAAGACAGAGGTATAAGTCAAGCTTACATAAACAGATCATACTAAAAATGTTTGCTTATCGTCTGTTAACCAACCCCCACTTTGCCATTGGCTGAGTGGCTGATGGGGAAGTGACAGTCACGTAATATTTAGCAACGGTACAACTATAGCAAAGGAATAGAAAGCGGGTTGGAGTAAGAGGAAAGCAAGTCACACAAGGCTAGGGACAACAGAGATTTGTGGAGTTGTCTGTAACGGGGTGATGGGACACAAAGAAACTGAACATTTGGGAAACTGGGAGGAAAGTTGTGTGCTGGGAAACCTGGTGTACTGGGAGAACTGAAGCTCATATATTAATTACAAATAACTACTAAAACATTGGCTGCTATTTCTTAATGGGATGTAGAACATTAATGTGTTCTTTCCTTTTTGTAGGAAATGTTTGTATCATTAAAATAGATTATGCTTCCCATGGTCTAACGAGATGAACCAGATGTCAGGATTGGGCACAATTTGTATACTTCTCTAGTATAAAAGTATATGGTCCAGAGACAATATCAGCATTTAAAATAGGAACATCTGGTAAATCTATGCATGTGTGTGCAGGTGTCTATACAGGCTCATGTACAGTAGATCATGAACATGTATATTTGTGCTCACAGAATATTCTGTAAACATTTGGGCACCCTAATCCTAGCCAAAGCACAGAGCTGTAGTAACCTTGTGACCTGCAGCTGTAGTATTCCAAGGCCTGATGGAAATGACCAAGCATCTCGCATAGCTTCCTCCATCTAGAGCCTATGGTGCCAACTGGCTGGACTGGAGTGCCACTCATGTTGTATAATAATAAATGATCTGGCAACATCACCTGTTGTAAACAATGGTGTACTGTATCTATGTCTATCACCTTCCCCCATAAGAATCTTATGGTGGAGGGTGATAGACATGCTGAGCATTCAGATATTAAAAAGGATCCCATATCAACAACCATAAGAAAGTAAAATAAAGAGGTTCTAGATCAGTGACTTGCAAACTGCATTCCAGAGAACCTGGGGTTTGTTTGAAACGTCTACCTCAATGAGATGATCGGTAATGGTGGCCAAGCTTCCTAGAAAGACAGCTTGCTCACCACTCCTGGTGTTTCCTGCAATTGCAGCTGCAGGAGAGGGTTCAGTGTAATCTAGGACACACTCACAGTTCATGCAGTGCAACAGTGAAGCTTAGCGGGCTTGACCAGTGCACTGCTTGAGTACCCCAACGAGTGACCCCCATTGAGTAAACATCCTAGAATGCTCCCCAGAATCCTTTGCAAGAACAAGGGTTCTATGGGCAGAAGCTCTGAGAATCCTCAGCAGTTAAGTAAAGGTGGAACCAGTTTGCTGAAGGTAGCAAGAAACCCAATATGTTAAAAAAAAATCTATCTGTAGGCTTTCCTGCTTTAGACATATGACTTTGGCTTGGATAGTTAGATAGACAATACAGTATATATAACTGTCCCTTGCAAGTAAAGGAGAAACAGAGTTATTTTAGAAAAGGTACAAAATAGCATTTTGTTATTTAACTGAAGTACCATGTTCACCCCAATAAAGAGAAAATAAAATTTAGTCAAACAGCATTTCATAAACTAACTTTACAAACAAACTTGCCAGGACAGAAAATAACCACAGTGACACAAAATACGAAATATGTATGTAGGGATAGGCCAGGCCCACAACTCTGCAAATACCCAGATCTGACCATTCTTTGAACATCCCATTAACACTGTTGTGCTGGTCATTTACACAAGAGTGCCGAACTGCAAGGCCACTGTGTAGCCTTTGCAAAATGCATGCAGTGCTACGTTCTGCGATCTGCCACTGCAGCAATGGAAAGTCTTGTTTGCCGCCATGGTAAATCTTAAGTTTGTTACAAAGGGAAATTTAGATCGTTCACTCACGTTTTGTGAATGGCGCCCTCTGTGGATAAGATAAGAGGCAAAATCCATCTCTCAGATCAAAGCACCTCTCAATTTCAGGGGCTTTTGTTGGAGTTTTCGGGCTAGGTTTGGCAACCAAGTTTCTTTTTTCTTGAGACTTTTGTTTTGCATGGAGTAATCATGTCTCCTCTTTGGCATTATGATTCCAAATTATTATGTTTTTAACAGAATAGCTAATCATGCCTACCATTTTTCTAAATAAAGATTTTTTTAAAAAAAGAAATTAATTTTTTTTTAGCAGCCTGTAAGGGACAATCATAACCAGTGGTTATGGATCTGAATGGAGAGTATAGTCCAGAACCACTAAAATCAATGGGAGAGTTGCCGCTAAAATCTGTGTTTGCAGTAGCAATGGTCCCATTGTGCTAACAGAGCTGGCTTATACCTGCGTGCCACCTTCTGCAACTGCCCATCAGATTTAGAGCAATGATTCCCAAATGGCACATCAGTATCCATCTGAGGGCAGCAAGAGTCTTGTAGGTGATTCACCCTGTAGGTGGTGACTGGAGTTGGATTTGCATTTAATAGCTAAGCAAGTTTCATTTCTAGCTCTCTGAGAGTAGAATTAAAGGATGTGTGTTCTGAGTGAAGACAGAATTCCATTGGTAGGACCTCATTACAAAAGAATTAGATATAAGTGATTGAATGAAGTGTTTCTCAACCTGGGAGGTGGGCCCACATTGGGCAGTGATTAGTAAAATTAGTAATAGTAGGTCAATAAGTTGTCAAGGGTCTCCCAAGGTATGGGTTATAACCTCACTAGAATCAATGAAAGAGAGGACCAGAGCCTCACAGTTTTCCTATGGACCAGTTACGTGAGATCAAAATAAAGAGGGTGTACGTAGGAGCTCTGTGTGCGTGCGTGCGTGCGTGCGTGCGTGCGTGCGTGTGTGTGTGTGTGTGTGTGTGTGTGTGAGAGAGAGAGAGAGAGAGAGAGAGAGAGAGGTGGGATGATTTCCTAGTTTGAGAAACACTGATCTGGTGGAAAGATCTGGACCTAGTTAGCCACAATTCAATGGCTATGTAAATCATACTGAAGAATGAATTCAAACTGCCTGAAAATCCAATGAAGAACAATGTCTTAATTGGATTATATTAGCCAGGCTCCTTTCCAGTAGTATGAGAATATAGCAGTATCAATCAGCAAAATGTCATTTCATATGCATTCACAAACCTTTCCTTCCAACCCCTGTTTGTTAGGATGATTGTGTTTTAAAACATGAAACATATGCAACCCCACTGAACCAACATTAGCATCTAACTTGTAACATTTTTCATCACAAAAACTTTTTTTTTCTGGTCAGAGAAGACTAGTTAGAGCTTAGTATCCCAACATCTTATACTTGGAGCTCATGGAATCTTTTAGAAGATTCCATGTGGGAGCAGAAACTGGGAAAAAAGAAAAGAACTTAAAACCATCCCTTTTGTTTGTTTGTTTGTTGTCGCTCAAAAGAAACAGAATCAATTTACCTTTACACAGATCAATGGTGCTATAAGCATATTAGCTGTGCAAGGGGAGAGAATAAACTGAACTAAAAGTCGTGAGAAATCCTCATCTTTGGTATTGTAGCTGTTGAGGTCTCGGTTGCCTTGTTCTTTTGAAAAAACTGCATAGGCACAAATTAAAGACAATCTTCAACTTTAAGATTACTGAGTTGTCAAATGAAGCAGCAATCCCATTGGCTTTTCCATTCTTTTCCTTTCTTGTCAACCCTTTCTTTGAACTCTGCTTCCTAAAAATGTCCCAAGATGTCTGTCAAAACACAGTGTGTTCTCATTGGTTTGTTTCCTGACGTGCTTCCTTGTTTTGGTTTTTTTTTTTAAATTATTATTCATTTCTTTATTTTTTTTCCCTAAATGGAACAGTTTGTTGCAGAAGAAGTAGGTGCAGAAAAAGTTTCTTTGGTTTCGATTAAGTAGTACATAAAAGAGTCTCAAGTGTTTTTAAAGGATCGTTACAGCGTTTGGCTTGCTTTTGAACACTCAAGTGGCGTTCCAAGGAAGGGGGCTATTCACTGGTAAATATGCACATTGTGTGTGACCGTAGCAATTCCGACGAGGAAGATGGTGTATGTGGGTATCATTGGATGAACACGGTACCCTAGCATGGTTAACAGTTTGATACTTCACTCAAAAACATTCTCTCTTTTGGCCTGCTGGTATGGTGAGCCGAAAGAGAGCTGTATTTTGACTGCTGTGGATGATTTCAGAATCTGACTACACTGAGGATGACAAGGACAATGACAGAAAATGGCAAGTGATAAATGGTCTTTGGCTTGCAGTATCCTGCATCTTTGGTGTGCTGCATTCTTACATGAAGTGGTAGGTGGAGATGATTTGATCCATGGAACAGACTTGAAGATTGTAAGCGCTCAAGTGGTCAGTGACATCTTGAAGGCATTTCTTTAGTGTCCTGCCTGAAAACACCAATTAACTCGCGTACAGAACTGATGTGGCAAAAAAAAAAAAAGCTACCATTATTAATGTACTTGGATAACAAAGACCTGGTGAAATTAAATGCCTCGTAACTGATAAAGTCTTTAATACGTCCTTATGTTTTTAAAAAAAGATAGAGCTTTTGAAGTGTTGCATCTGCTCTATGTGTGGTAGCATTTAACTGGCTTCCTGAGTGTGTGTCTGCACTATGTACAAATAGAAATTGTGAAAACCTGCAAAAGTGTGCTTGAAACCAATGGGTTCACTATCACCTCCCTAACTCCGAGCACGTCTTGTAAGAACAGGCAAAGAGTCAGTCCAGAGCTGTTCCTATCTTCTGCATCTATTGTTTTTGTGCTTGATAGTCTGGGTTCAAGGGAACCAAATTGTACTGATCCAAGACTGCATGTTTATCGACAATATTTTCTTTAAAAGCCAAAAGCATTAAGTCAGATCATTCTGAAAATATTTCATGTAACAATGCCTGAGTTTCTAAAACAAAAACCCAATGTTCTTAGGACTAGATAAAATTTGTGCTCAGTACTTGTATGTTTCAATGTTTGTGAGCTTTGGTATAGTGTAGTGTGGAGAATCTATGCATTCTGAAAACAAACTAGGTCAAACATGTTCAGATTTCTTTTGGCGAATGAACCGTTTGCGAAGTTGGGTGCCATTTTGTTGGCTCATCCCTTTGACATCAAAGCTAATGAATAGTTTCAGCTTTGGCTGGCTCTGACATGCAGGCCATGGATGAATTTGGGTCATGAATGACCTACTTCTATTTCAGACATGCTTAGCCTGCCTTGAATATATTTTTTGACTTGCACATTTTTAAAACAAATAGTCATTTAAATTAAGTTAGGTAAATGTCCTATGTTGCAAATTAGTCTTACTGTCTAAGAGAATTGTGCTTTCAAATCACCAGTGAAGGGCCCCATTAAGAATCCATTCCTTTTAATATATATTAGTTGAGTTGTGCCCAATTTAGATTCTGGTCTTCGATCATGCTTTGGTACAAGTGCTGGAGGTTGAGGAGGATCCCCCGGTGCTCAAATCATCCTGCCATTTCTCGAGACTCCGTCTCCTAGCATTCATGAAGAAGTTACTGACAGTGGTAAGTTCCAAGCCCAGCTGCTGAGAGATGGTGATCTGCATTTCTTTGGATGGGCGTTTGTTCTCTTTGAAGATGGCAAAAAGTGTTCTGCGTTGGAGATCGGTGAAAACCAGACGAGATTTCTTCTGGGAGTTGTTCCTGTCTTTGTTTGGTTCTTGTTCTTTGCGTTTGCAGGCTTGGAAAAGGGAAACAGAGAGAGAGAGAGAGAGAGAGAGAGAGAGAGAGAGAGAGAGAAGGGGAAAAAGAATCAATGTATGCATAAGTACCAATCAACGTAGCAGGTGATACATTGAAAACATTGATGAAGCTGTAGAGTAGATGTAAACTGTTAAACTTTATTGTGCAAATTGCCAAGATGTCAATATCTAACCTATTCAGGCCCATCTGCTCTGAATGAGAGTGACTCGTATAGATAGTGTGAGCAATAAAAACAGTTTCATTTAATACTGAAGGAGTAATTAGGGTCGGTGTTACCATACAGGTAGACTCTGGGGTTGTACAATTCAAGCAGTCTCCACCATATTGG
Organism: Plestiodon gilberti rubricaudatus; assembly: GCA_026170595.1. Taxonomy (NCBI): domain Eukaryota; kingdom Metazoa; phylum Chordata; class Lepidosauria; order Squamata; family Scincidae; genus Plestiodon; species Plestiodon gilberti. Next base: position 14,559,615 of record JANXHW010000002.1, on the reverse strand, counting down.
AAACAACACAAACATTTGCGTTCTCACGCTGCGTCCAGCATGGCTATAACCCTACAAGAGTTTCAAGGCATACTCTTCAATTGCATAGTGACACCCTGCCTCCATTCAACTAAGGCAGCAACTTTGAGCAAACCCTGCCAATTAACAGATAAACTTTGAGCTGCTGTGCCAGTTAAGATGTGTGTAGAACTCTAAAACTATTCCGTTAGTGGTGTCATACAAGCTGTCCTGAATTGACCCAGACCCAGACTGGATCTCATTGTTCCGATCATGCGACACCCCTCTTCGCATCCTTTTCTGTCCACATTCAACGCAAAGACCTTATCCAAGTCCTCAGTGTTCTCCACGGTCTACCCTGTCTTTCTGATCGTAATTCCCAATATGTCCACCTCAGCCACCCAAATCTCTGCTGCTCCCTTTAATGGCTCTGCTTTTTCTTCCTTGTTGTTCCTTATAGTCCAAGTAATTGCATTTGTTCACATTCTGCTCTTGTTAGTTGTTCATTATCATGGTCCCACCCAGATTAGGCCCTCCCCCCAAGCTACTTTTAGACAGTGCCTTTCCCCCTCTGTAATGAATAAGAGCTTGAGAAAGAGATCATTTCATATTTATTTTATATTTATAACCTGCTTTTCATTCAATATAAGTTACTCTGGCCTCTCTCTCTTCCATCTCCTCCCTCTGTTGTTTCCATTACCATAGGTACATAAGAACATAAGAAGAGCCCTGCTGGATCAGGCCAAAAGCCCATCTAGTCCAGCCTCCTGTATCACACAGTGGCCCCACCAGGTGCCTCAGGGAGCAGGTAACACTATATACATAATAATATTGTCAGATGTGGCATATGGGGGTCTTGGTAGTCTGGTGAGTGAGAACTTAAGGGAGATGATTAATTTCTGAGCCAGTCTGAAGGCCAAGTTGGGACACATCTATACATACCTGGCAATTTGCGTTAACATTCAACCTGATCTTAGGCATTTTTCCTCAGAAGTATGCCTCACTCAATCTCAGTGATTAGGGCTGCAATCCTATACACACATTTTCCTGTGAGTAAGCCCCATTGAACACAATGGGACTTAGTTCTGAGGAGACATGCTTAGGATTGTGCTGTGTAGTGCACATTCAGTGATTGTATGTGCAGCTTCAGGATTGTAACTGATAGACAGCATAACGAGATAGACTTGCTCCATTGGCTTAATGTTGGATGATTTTGTGAGCATGATGCAAGATACTTGTTGTATCTTTTCAGCTACACCAGGGGTGACCAACCTTTCAACTTGAATGTTCCTGGCCCTTTAATGGTTGTATAGGTGAAGACATTTCAGCAGTTGCAACTGCTTTAGCAGCACCATCAGCACTTGCAGCTACCAAGATTCTGTCTTCTAATCTACACAACTCTTAGGAACGCAGAGGCCCTAATGGTGAAAGGTTGGCCACCCCTGAGCTACACATAGCTATAAAACTGGAGCATATAGTCATTTCCCATGGGTTGATATAGCTGTTTGTGTCAACAGTGGTTTCCAGGTCAATTGCCCCCCACCCCAACAATATACGTAGTATGCAGAGATTGGCCATGCTTCCTGAGATTCTTTAACTGATGATGCCAGAGATTTAACCCAAGGACTTGTGCATTCAATGCATGTCATCTCTTACGGAGCTTTTGTTTCTCCCTGATGATATATTCAGTTGCTTGCTAGGACCTAGAGGCTACCCTGCATCCTCCCATGCATCCTATAATCTGTCTGCCATGCATGCTGGATAAACTGCATATGCATGGGAGTGTCCAAGGCCTCCCTGTGACCCTCCCTGCACAAAGTGGGCTGCTTTGCTTGCCTTAGATAAGTACTATTGGTAGGCTTACAATATTTTTCATGACCCAATCCGGGACACCACCACCACCACCTGAATTTTTTGGCTGCCTTTTTTTTTGGGGGGGGGGGGGTTTGGATCTGCACTGCAAGCACTGTGATTTTTTTTTGCCCCCTTACTGTGGCTCTGGTTGCCACTGCCACCGCTGCTGCTTGTGAGCCTCGCGCACCTCCTCGTCTCCTCCTTGTCTCCTCCCACGTCCTTGACTTGTTGCCTCCTCGTCACGAGCCTCGTGCACGTGCACAACGCAGCCTGAAAGCCCTTTGTCCAGAAGTGTTTCCAGGCCGCTTGTGCGCATGCGTGTGGCTCACCATGTTCGCGAAAACGGCGAGCCACATGCATAAGAACAAGCGGCCTGGAAGCTCTTCTAAATGAAAGGCTTCCAGGCCGCATTGTACGCGAGGCTCACGAGCCTGGTGCACATGCACAACGCAGCCTGGAAGCCCTTCATTTAGAAGAGCTTCCAGGCCGCTTGTGCGCATGTGTGTGGCTCACAAAAATGGTGAGCCACACGCATGTGCACAAGCAGCCTGGAAGCACTTCTGAATGAAGGGCTTCCAGGCTGCATTGTGCACGTGTGCACAAGGGCGTAGGCTGATATGGGGCGGTGGTGCAGCGGGCCCCAGGGCGGAGGGGCGGAAGGCCTCTGGGGGGGCGCGAGCCTCCTGAAACTCGCATATTTTTTCGGCTTTTTTTCCTTTTTCCGGCGATTTAAAGTGCAAAAACCGGGGACGTTAAAGTGAATGTTTGCTTTGCAGGCACTTAACTTGTAAATGGGGCGCTCCAGGACGTTCCAGCGATGATCTTCTTCCTGCGCCCGGGCGCGGCTTCTCCCTGCACCCGGGCACGGACTCCGTACCGCCCCCAGCAGCTGTTTCCGGAGTTTGCGCATGCGCAAACCGTCCCTGGAAACTCCGTGGGTTTGCGCATGCGCAAACTCCAGAAAGCGCTGGTAGGGGCGTTACGGAGTCCGCCCCTACCAGCGCTTTCCGGAGTTTGCGCATGCGCAAACCCACGGAGTTTCCAGGGACAGTTTGCGCATGCACAAACTCCGGAACACGCTGCTAGGGCGCAGGAAGAAGATCATCGCTGGAACGTCCTGGAGCGCCCCATTTACAAGTTAAGTGCCTGCAAAGCAAACATTCACTTTAACGTCCCCGTTTTTTGCACTTTAAATCGCTGGAAAAACCCAAATAAAACGGTCAAAAATAGGTTTTGAAAACGAAACCTAAAAATTTTGACAGTTTTATTGGGGGGCTCCGGGGGGCAGCCCCAGGTCGGGGGGCGCCTGGCGATGCCACTGCGTGCGCAAGGCTTGAGGCTTGCGACGAGGAGACAACAAGACAAGGAAGACGTGGGAGGAGATGAGGAGGAGACAAGGAGACCAGGCCGGCCGGATGGTATCCAGCCATGCTCAGTCCCAGTGGCCATTCGTCTCAGTTTCCCGGGTCGGGACGCTGCTGGGATGGAGCCCCCAATACCGGGGCGCTCCCAGCCAAACTGGGATGAATGGTAAGTCTAACTATTGGTGGGTAGTGAGGAAACACAATCCATGCCAGGAAAGGTACCAGATGGATAGAGGCTTCTAGGTCCCTGACATGACCAGTGCTAGCCTTGACCTGCAGCAGGACCTGGAGAGCTCAGCACCCACTATGCCTTCTCTGTTATGGACAATGTGTTGTCAGCCCCCATGGGTGACTTTGTGTGTAGGGGTGGGTGGGAAGTGGGAAGGCATGATGCATTATTGGAGAAATGCAGTGGATGTGGAGGCTTCTAGGCCTTGCCGCAGACCATTGAGTGTATGAAGGAGGCTTCTGAGAAGGCCTAAGTCTTTTTGCTTCTTTTTGGGCCCACTACGTTTGAATAATGCTGTGAAGCTCGCCTCCACAGTTTGTACTTAAAATGAGGGCCCACAGATACGATGCTTTCAGATGGCAACAAGAAGTTATTTTTTTCCATAGTAAGATGTTGTTTTCTTAGACTGCAAGCAAGGTCTATTCCTTTTAATAAAAATATTGAACTGCACATCGCAGTTTAATACATTAATAAGAATGCTAGTAATAGGTTTCTTTAGACATACATATTTGTCACATTGATTAAAACATCTTGCACCACAAAACTAAACACCTCTGATGATGCCTTCATATCACATGAAACAACACTGGTCAATATAGGCAGTTTACACATTCGACTGTGGGTCATAAGTGCTGAGTAATTTAACAGTGCAAATCTAGGCGTGTCTACTCAGAAGTGGTAAGTTTCATTGAATTCAATGGGACTCACTCTCAGGGTGGTGTGTATAGGTTTGCAGGCTAAGTGATGAGAGATGAAGTACAGTACATGGAAAAATGAAGTCCATGCAAGTGTGAAGTGGCTCTCAATCCATAATCGCTTAGACAATGTATTGCGACCTGGAAGTGAGTGAATACAAATTCAAAGTACTGTAAAATGTATTTAGAACAGATAACTCTTTTAAGATAGTGGGTCAGATGATCTTGACCTACTATTTTATATCTACTCCTGAGAACTCTACAGTGTTATATTTCCTTCTCTGCCCTGCTATACTATGCTGAGCAAATGCAACATTAATCTGCTAAGTTAATGCACATGGTTGGAGACAAAGCTGAGCCAACATAATTCTCTCCCTCTCTTTTCCTGAGCATGCAAAGGACTCACTAAGCACACATTAGAAATCTGAGGTTCTGTGGAGGAAAGGTAGGAGACCAATGCTGAACAGCACCATTTTACAAGCAAATCCCTTGGACACTCCAGAAACTGTAACTAACAGAGCAATCCTGCCTAACTATCCGGCGGGTGGCCCAGGCCGCCTGCTGGATCCTATCCTCCCTCTGGGCCGATCAAGATCGGCCTGGAGGCCTACTCGGGGAAGGGGAAATCTCACAAGATCCAAGATGGCAGCGCCCATTTCTCATGTGATTTGGGCGCCGCCATCTTGGATATTGTGAGATTTCGCGAGATCCAAGATGGCGCTGCCAAGGAAAACTTTTTAAATCGTGGAAGCGGCAATGGCAGGAAGGGACAAGTTGACTGGCCCAGGGACTGGAGGGGAGGCCTGGCTGGCCTGATGCAGCTGGCCAGCCAGGAATCGGACGGCGAGGGCGGTGGTGAGGGCAGCAGCAGCAGGAAGGAGGCAACAAAAATTGCAGAAAAAGCAGCAAAAGGGGGCTAAAATGGTGGGTTAAATAACTGGAAAAAATTTGGACGCCCTAATGGGCGGCAAGTGAACGTTCCATGCCTGCAAAAAAAAAAAAAGAATGACGGGGAGCGGGGGGGGGGAGGAAGAAAATGCAAATGTGATTATGTTCCATCATATACTTGTACATCTCTCCCATAACATGTAGTTTGACGTTCTTAGTTCATAACATTGTTTTCAGGTAAAACAAAGGATATCAAATTGCTGGTCTCCTTTGCAACATAACTGCTGTGAGCATGAATAATTGCTCTGGTCTCCAGAATGTCCCAGGACACTCAGGCTGTTTGAACAGCGGGAGAGAGTTCAAAGTCAAGTGAAATGGGCGGCCCCAAAAATGTCAACAGCAGTAATAGGAAACAAAATAACATGTATCTATGTTTAAAAAAAAAGTCTCTTATTTGCAGCAAATACTGTAGTCGCTTCTGAGAATGATTTTCAGCTGAGAAACGGCACGGGGTGGTGGGCGGAGGGTTAAATCTGTCATGCTGTATCACAGTCCTGCCTCTCCTAGCCGTTTTTCTATAAGTGAAATGCATAGTCACCTGCAGTCTGGTGCTAAGGGAGAGAAGTATTTCGAGGACGCATGTGTGAACTTAGAATCTGTGCAACCCAGTCTGGGGTTCAAGACTCATTTCCAATGGGTTTCCTTCACTGCATTCAACCCTGGCTCCCGATTTTTTGCAGAGGAGATAACTTAGAAAGGCAAGAAGATCCTTGTCGGCTGCCTTCTACTGAGTCTGCTGCCTTGTCCATCTAGTTCAGTGCTGCCTCCACTGGCAGGGGAGACTCATCATCAGGGCTACAGGCGTTTTTCCTATGTGGAAATGTCAGGGATTGAGCCTGACCTTCTGCATGCAAAACATGTCCTGTGCCACAGAACTACAACCCCTTCCAGCAGACGCCTGTTGCTCCTGGTTTCCATGTTTGGCTGGTATCCTGCCTGCCCTCCTTGTAATCATCTACCGTATGTTGTCAGAATGGACACCTGGGGCCGGGGGAATAAGGTAAAGGTATCCCCTGACAATTAAGTCCAGTCGTGTCCGACTCTAGGGTGTGGTGCTCATCTCCATTTCAATCCGAAGAGCCAGCGTTGTCCGAAGACGCCTCCGTGGTCATGTGGCCGGCATGACTCTCCTTGCCGCAGCACGTAGCATGCAGCTGGAACACGGAGCGCTGTTTACCTCCCCACAAGCAGTACCTATTTATCTACTCGCATTGACATGCTTTGGAACTGCTAGGTTGGCAGGAGCTGGCCAAGCAACGAGCGCTCACCCCGTCGCGGGAATCGAACTGCCGACCTTTCGATCGACAGCTTATGGTTCAGCGGTTTAACCTGCTGCGCCACCCGCTGGCCGGGGGAATAGATTGGGGATAGGAGCCCCTTTCCTTCTGACAATTCTAAGAATTATCAGAATTCTCCACCCCAGACTCGCTTCCCTCAGATTTTTCTTGACATAGGAGCCTGTCACTCCCGATTTTCAATAGGCGACTTCACCCTCTGTCTCCATCCCCTCATCTTGGAACTCCCAAGATTTCTTGCAGTCAGGGCACCTGCAGATCTCTCAGATAGACTCGTTTGTCAGTTATGGGGGAGCTTTGCAGATTTTGTAGACTCTGGAGCATGTTTTCCTGAGCTCTTACTTTTCTTCACAACTACCAAGCATGAAGCAAACATGTTTCTATCAGCAGCAGCAGCAGCAGCAGCATTAATAAGAATATTTATATACTGATTTTCAATCAAAGTAGTTCACAAGGCAGTTTACATACCTAAATCGATAAATAAATGGTTCCCTGGCCACAGAGGGCTCGCAGTCTAAAACACGACACAAAAGAGACACCAGAAACAGCCACCAGAAAAGACAGCATGCAGGGGTGAAGAGGTACAATTGCTCTCCCCCACTGAATATACCACTTTTAAAGGTGCTTCTTTGCCCAGTTGGCAGGGCAGGGCATATATTTGCATATACAACTTACAGCCCAATCCTATTGGATATATATGGCAGCTGATCTCCTGATCCACTGCCATAAGTGCCTGTGTGGCATCACACATGCTGCACTGTTTTTGTGCACTACGGAGCCACCAGTGCAAATGACTGGAGGCTCTGTTTGCGCACATCAATGGCTCCTGGATGCCCCACCAGAGCAGGTAAGGTGGCAGAGGGGGCGGTTTGGGAAAGGATCGGTGCAGGGAACAGGCCAAACCAAGGGTGGTTTGGGGGAAGATCTGGGCAGCAGCAGCGCAAGCCAAGATCCTATCCCCCTTGCTCAGCCTAGAACTCACGCCCGGAGGCTCCTTGGACTTATACCAGCTAAATAGTTGGCATAGGTCCGAAGAGGTCCATTGGTGGTTAGGTGGCCTACATCTCTCCTGGGTCATCTGGTCACCTCCCCCCCCCCAGCATGCAGTGCATGTTCCGGCAGTGCGGCTGCATAGCGTAAACTGGTGGGGGCTAGGATTGGGCCATTAGGCATTTTGGCACACCATAATATTTGTGATATATTCAATATAGAACGATCCTCAGAACTAGAGGTGTCACTAGGACACGCGTCACCCCAAGGCGGGGGGCGCGCGTCACCCTAGTGATGCCCTTTGGGGGGGCACCCGGCTGCACCCCCGCCCCTTCGCGTCTCCCTCCGGACGCTCCAAGGCCGGCCCTCAAAACGGTCTGCGCATGCGCGAAACCAGGAAAAGGTTGCGTATTGACACATTGGGCCTTCTTTTAGAAGGCCCTGGAGCGCCGGCCAGGCCGGACGCTCCGAGGCCGGCTCCCGGGCCGGCCTCGGAGCATCCGGAGGGCGTCACGTGTCACAGAGGTGACGTGCGCGGGGGTGCGCATGTCACCCCTTTGTGCGCGTCACCCCGTAGCGGCCCGCTCCCGTCACTTGACGGGAGCAACACCACTGCTCGAACTATAATACTGATCCCTCTTTTTCTCTACTCTGCCATCATTCTCAGTTCCTCGCTGATCCATCCAGTTGCTTTTAACCAAGATTAGAAGACACCACATCACTACCTCTCCATCACTACCTCTCCTAATGATCAAGGACATCGTCTCAACAAGACTGACCACTGGAGCACCATACACCTACAGAGAGGCACCTACAGAGAGGCACTATCTCCCACAGTTTGTTTTCCCATGCGCAAGATCAAGGAGCCTTCAGTTCTGCTGTTATGAGAGAGGGAGGTCTTTTGAGGACAGATAGAATATAATTGTGAGGAATGAATGAATAAGAACATAAGAAGAGCCCTGCTGGATCAGGCCAAAGGCCCATCTAGTCCAGCTTCCTGTATCTTCATAAGAACATAAGAAGAGCCCTGCTGGATCAGGCCAAAGGCCCATCTAGTCCAGCTTCCTGTATCTTCATAAGAACATAAGAAGAGCCCTGCTGGATCAGGCCAAAGGCCCATCTAGTCCAGCTTCCTGTATCTCACAGTGACCCCACCAGATGCCTCGGAGCACACAAGACAACCTGCATTCTGTTGCCAGTCCCTGGCATCTGGAACTCAGAAATAACATACTGCTAAAACCAGGAGGTTGCTGCTACAACACTTATAGCATTGTACTGAATGTTGAAATTTGGAAAGTTTTGGTTCGGAAGTGCACTGATGATGTGTGCCAATAAAAATGTTATTACATCAGCTTATTACATCGCACAACATGCTTTCTGGACTGTGGAGAAACCTAATGCTGAATGCGGCGTTCATTCGTCACTCAGTGGTGACAGAGGAGAAAGCCGGCCCCTGCGATTTCTGTCTTGGACAACTGATGCCCTTGTTGGGTTGCAAGCCACTCTCCAAGTGCTGTGCCTACACCATGCTGTTCCAGCCTATCCCCTACCACTACAATGTGACATCATCTAGTAGTGGCACTGGATCCTTTCTTAGTTAGGATAGGTAATGCATTTGCCCCCACTCTGCCACATTGCCATTGACATCAACCCCTGTGAAGACGCCATGTGGCTTGCCAAATGTAGGAGTATTCCTAAGCATGCTTACTTGGAAGTACATTCAATTGAAATAAATGTATTTCGGATTGGGCCGTACCATACCATGCATTATGGTGGAGTCCTTAGCTGTTAGAAGAAAACAGGCCTGTGGGCTCTGTGTTAACTCTTGTCAGGTGTCAGAGGGCATTTGTTATATCACAGGAAGCAACTGGCGATTGGGTGATGTGTGTAGGAAGACAACCCCTAAGGGGCAAAGGAGTTGCTCCTGTCTAGTTTCCCTTTCCATTTTTTGCTGTTGGTAGCTTTGTGCAGGCAGGAGTTGGAAGAGGCCTGCTTGGGTTCCAGTAAATTTCTCACCTTCTTGCTCTGGGTGCCTGTGGAACCATTATACGTTTAATAGGGTCATAGGAGATTTTCCCCTCCCATTCTTATTGCTTTACTTAAGTTACTTATTTATGACGCTTGTCTCCAATCCGGTTCCGTGATAAGCCAAAAGAAAGTTATGGAATGTGATGAGGAGCTCTTACCTATTCGCTGTAGTTCCTAAAAGGTTTTTTGGGAGGTTATTTTATAACATCACTAATTCATGGCCTGAGGCATCCTGCATCTCATACTTATCTGTAGCGAATGATAAATAATGCAAGGACTGCGTGCTTCTCAGTGTGATTCGGTAAATACTTTCCTTGAACTGTTAAGTTTGCTCTGGAAAAGAAACTGTAGAGGTCTTCTGCCCACCCCCACCTGCCTCTGGGTGCTTCTCTCTAAAAGGAAAAATGGAAAGCATTCTCCACGATGAGATTTCTTATGATGGAGGAACGGGGAAAAGCGAGCTCTGCCTTGGCAGAGCATTTGATATTCCCCCTCCCCTCACTGCTCTGTGCTCAACTGTGCATCCGTGGACTGCCAAATCTGTAATCAGAGCTCCTGGCTGGGAAAACACCACAAATGCACGTTTGGTACCAATGAGTGTGGCAATTCACCATTCATCTTGAGAGTTTCTCTGGGGGCAGGCTATAAAACCTGTAGGGACTGAGATGGTAATGAGAGATGCAGGTGACCATTTCCCAAGTGACAGTGTCAGTTGGTCACCTGAATCGTCCACCTAACCAGTGGTGACAGGAATTTGACCCCACCTCTACTCTGGTGTATGTGTGTGGACTGCAGACGACTCTTTTGCTGGTAGTAACTTACTCTGGTGTGCATGTAAACACAGGGCAGACTGACATGTTACCTCAGCAAATTATGAATATCCCAAAATCTGAAGGGGGAGGGGAATATGTGCAATGGTGGGCAGGGGGTGCTCAACCCTTTGCCACAGGCCAGTTTCCCCTCACAATCCCTCCCTCCAGGCCTTTCCTCCACCAGCTGACTTCAAACGGCAGAGTTGTCAAGGGAAAAACCTGGGAATAAGAACCAGAGGGAGAGGTTATGGGGGAATGGGGAAGCAGGCAGAAGATTAAGCACCCTCTGTCAACGTGCTGTTTCTTCCCAATATTGGTGTTATGAGTAGCAGGGATGTTGACTCTATGTCTCAAGTCAAGTCCCAAGTCTCTGGGTCCAAGACTCAAGTCAAGTCCCAAGTCTCTGGGTCCAAGTCTCAAGTCAAGTTCCAAGTCTTTGCCCCCAAGTCCCGAGTCTTTGGTTGTGAGTTGCGAGTCCCTATCTATTTAATGGGGAAAATGGGTTTAAGACTGAATAAAATTCGACTTCTTGTAAAAGGCTCCAAGTCTCGAGTCGAGTCTTTTACAATTGCCGAGTCAAGTCTGAGTCAAGTCATTGACGCGACTTGAGTCTGACTCGAGTTCGAGTCAATAGACTCAAGTCTACATCACTGATGAGTAGGGGTGTTGTTGATTACCGCATAAAAACACAAAACACTGCTTTCTGCCAAAAAAAATGCAAATAAAATAAAACCATGTAATTTTGCGTCATTCTTCATCTACTGTCACATGGAGACTGCTTCACATAGGCAGCCAGGTGTATGTAGCCACTTGCCAGATCAGAACATATTCAACACATGGCTATAAAGCTGGTAGGACAGTTTAAAAATTTCATCTAACATTTGTTGAGTGCCAAGAGCATGTGAGGTGGTGCAAATTTTGTGCAAGTACAGAAAATTCAAGTTTTGGAAAGGGTGCAGAATCCAGTACCGTTTCCTGAGAATCTTGGCATTCTATGTCGTATGGAGGTTTCCATGGCTTTTTTCGAATTGTAAAGAGGACGGACATATGGGATTTCCAGCCATGTCGAAATATTTCCAGAAATAAAGTTTAATACTCAAAAGCAGAAACTTTACTCCACTGCTGACGTTTCACTTCTCTCTCGAAGCCGGACTTGCTTTGAGAAAGCTTCGAGAGAGAAGTGAAACGTCAGCAGAGGAGTAAAGTTTCTGCTTTTGAGTATTAAACTTTATTTCTGGAAATATTTCGACATGGCTGGAAATCCCATATGTCCGTCCTCTTTACAATTCTTGGCATTCTATTTTCGAAAACCTTCCCCACCCTCCGGGTTTCTAGATCTTATGTCTGTGAGGAATGGGCTTGGTTTGCATGGTTTGCAAACCATGCAAACCTATGGTTTGGCCAATATCTGCTGAGATCTCAGAGCATCCCCACACTGTAGATTTATACTGGCTTAACAAGTCCAATTCACACAATGCATTCATTGTGAGCACAGCTATTCAACAGTCAGTCTATATGCTACATTTCTGAGGAGTCCCACCTCCATGTTGACTTTTAAAGTGAACAGATGCACAAAATATACATTTTCACGTGAAAATGTGTCCATGTGTACAGGTGCCTGGACCTGGATGTGACCCAGGACATAGTCTGAGGACACATGTGCATCCACTTTGCTGTAGCTAAGCATCCTTTTCTCCATCCGGGCTAATAGCTATTGATAGATCTCTCCTCCATGAATCGTCTAATCCAGTGGTTCTCAAACTTTTTAGCACCGGGACCCACTTTTTAAAATGACACTCTATTGGGACCCACCTAGCTTTACGAGATGCACAAACATTTATCTTCCTATATTTACACAAGCTTGCAAACTGCAGGAGCTCAGCTGTTTGCAGGGTAATTAGCAGCTATCTTGCAAACTGCAGGAGCTCAGCTCTTTGAAGGGCAATTAGCAGTTATCTGATTTTTGAACAGCCTCAGAGCTTGTGGTAATTACTTATCTGATCTTTCCATCACCTGGGATCCACCAGAAATCAGGTAGGGACTCGCCAATTTTGCGGGACACATGGTCCCGACCCACAGTTTGAGAAACACTGGTCTAATCCCATAATCTCTATCCACTTTCTCCAGACCATGCCTAAAGGTTTTGCAATCTACACCTTTCCATAAACTACCATATTTGAGCCACCGGGTCTTTGACGAGAACGTTTAGGAATGGAACAGGGGCAGCATACCCTACCATCAGCAGGCACAGTGAGACAGATTTTGAAGCACCATTAAAAAGGGAGCCAATTTTCAAACACTTGCAGCCCAATCCTATCATCAGGCTGTGCTGCCGGATGTCATGTTCCGGCAGCGCAGTCCAACTCACGGTGTCGCAAAAAGTGATGTGCTGTCAAGCGCTACCTGGCCGCTGCTGGAAATGAAGAGCAGCGCCAGCTGCATGGCAGGGGCACTCCCAGATCCCTCGGTGCCGGTAAGTCAGCAGTAGGGCGAGCTGTGGGCTGGGAGGGGGAGTTACGGGTTGTTTTGGGGAGGAAACGGGGTGGGGAGGGGGAGAAGGAAGGAAGGGGTGGATCTGGTGGCAGTTGTGCACACTAGATCTTATCCCCTCTTTTTAAAACCTCCCCGCCCCTTTTCTCTCCTTGAACATATGCCACCAAAATGGGTGGTGTATGTATGTCTGAGAAAAGAAGACCCATAAACAGCCTGAGGGATTACATGAAGGTAAGTAAAATGTTTTATACTTACCTCCTATTTTGCCTTCAGGACGCACCTCCTCCCACATAGAACATAAGAACAGCCTTGCTAGATCAGGCCAAAGGCCCATCTAGTCCAGCTTCCTGTATCACACAGTGGCCCCACCAGATGCCTCAGGGAGCACACAGCCAACAAGATAACCTGTTTCCTGTAGTTACTCCCTTGCACCTGGCACAGAGAAAACCTACTTCTAAAGCCAGGAGGTTGCTTATGGCTTGTAACCTGTGATGGTCTTTTCCTCCATGAATCTATCCAAACCCCTTTGAAAGGCATCTAGGCCAGGTGCCATCATCACATTCTGTGGCAAGGAGTTCCACTGATGCTCGATGTGACATAGCATGCAGTGCACGCCTTTTTGGAGCAGCTGCATGCTAGAGTGTGGCAGGGGATAGGATTGGGCTCTTACTTGATGAAATGATGATTATATTTTTACCACCAGGGTGTGTGAGGTGCAGAGAGGGGGGCCATATGGATTTTTTTGCCTTGGACCTAGCCTGGGAGGGAATAAGGAAACGATAGCATTGGGCTGGAAAAAATTGGAAACCCTACTCAAAATATCTGATGGGCCCAGGTGAAAACCCTGATGAGGTACTTCATAAAATCATTAGCATTCACAGCCAGAGAAGAAAACTGCCACAGTGTCAGGTTATTTCTCAGAAGCAAACGCCTCAAGAGATGAAAAAAGAGGAAAATGCATGTCAAACAAGAACATTTTTAGTCTTTACCAGACATTTAACAACACAAGCCTGGTAACTAGAAGACAATAGCTCAGCTGCAAACATAAATGATGATACAGAGAGCAACAGTCAGGAGCATCTCGACAGAACCTTATGTTAAAAGTCCCCACAACTTGCAAACAAGAAAATCCATATTCTGCAGTTGGCATAATTTATGCAGTCTGGGAAGATTGCCATACATGTGTAAAATGCTTGCAATGTTATCCTGCTTCCTGCACAATTTGATTATTTTTTTTGCAGGTGAAGAGGCTTTTTATAGATTTTTAATTCTGTGATCAGTTTCTGTGGGAGCTGGTTGCATGGCCCTAGTGGTCCCCAACCCAGTCAATTGCCAGAGGCGTCAGAAGACGGGCATGAAGTTCACAGGCACGTGTCCTTCTTCTCCTCTTTGACTCCAGATGCGAAAAACAACTCGGGAGAGACGTCCTTCTTGGTCATGCCCTCCTTTGGGCATCTCTCTAAAAAAAGGCCAAACTAATATGCCATGAATGATTATTATTTCAAGCATACCAGGGGTAGACTTTTAAGTAACACACACATGCAGGAATCCAACCTGTGTTAGGGTTGTGGGGGAGCAAGGGGCAGTAACACCCTGCTCCTGACTTCCCCCTGCCAGAGGTGCTATTTTGAACCATGAGCTGTCGATCGAAAGGTCGGCAGTTTGAATCCGCAACAGGGTGAGCTCTCATTGCTTGGCCAGCTCCTGCCAACCTAGCAGTTCCAAAGCATGTCAATGCGAGTAGATAAATAGGTACCGCTTGCGGGAAGGTAAACAGCGCTCCGTGTTCCAGCTGCATGCTACGTGCTGCGGCAAGGAGAGTCATGCCGGCCACATGACCACAGAGGCGTCTTCGGACAACGCTGGCTCTTCGGCTTTGAAATGGGGATGAGCACCACACCCTAGAGTCGGACACGACTGGACTTAATTGTCAGGGGTCACCTTTACCTTTTTTTATTCATTGGAACTACTAAATTGGAGTTACTAAAATAGCATCTGTATGGGGGGGGGGTTAGGGATCCAAAGTAGCCATCTATGTTGGATCCACCACCACCACCCCATAAAGATGCTATTTTAGTGACAGCATATCATACAATTATCAAAAAGACAGACCCTGTCTGTAGACTCACAATCTAACCAGAGACTGGACATGTAGGAAAGGGAGGAACAAGAAAAAAATTACAGAACTCTTCCAACATATGTTGACCAATGAAGACTAGAAATATGATGTTCGTTTGACTTGCAAGCTGTGTCTTAAGCTTTTCACAGAAATAGCTGGGCAGAACGGGGCAGGGAGGAGGGTGGATTGAAGCCGGGAAGGGGGCAGTATCAGTGGCAGCAGCACCGCCAATATCCTATCCCCCTTCCTGACCCGGGTCCACGCAGACTTGCGCCAGCGGGCTGGCACGGGAACAAAGGGAGCAACGGAACTCACTTGCGAGTTACAGCACAAACCCCGGCAGCGCAGCTGCATTGCCCAGCGGGGAATTGCGTAGTATTGGGCTGCCCCACTTGTTAACAGGGGTAGTTCACACACTCAACTACCACTCATCAAAACTGGGTTCACACAGGCATTCACATCAATTGCTCACACTAGATTACAGCTCATTTTTATTTTTCACCGTTATATCCCACCTTTCATCCATTTTGGGCATGTGCGTGGAGACCACACGGCGGGAAACCATGTTCGGCCATCCCTGCCAGCCAGGTGATCACCCATTCAAGCATTGACTAGCCCTAGACCTGCTTAGCTTCAGCAAAGTGGCTGTGTGTGTCCTGTGCCCTCGAGCCATGCCATGGGACCACCTTGGATGAAGGCACCTGAATGTGAATTGCCTCCACTGAAAGCCAGCCTGTCAGGGTGATAGCGACATTCTCCTGCAGTGGCTCATACTGTAGGTCACAGTCCTGTCACAGTCATCAAGGGATGTGCCTGGGTGTGTAAATCAGAAGAGTTGGAAACTCGAACTATGTAATCAACAGCCAGGGACCAGATGACTCGGCAGCCCACTGGGAGGGCAGTGAGCCTGCCTGGCATGGACAGCAGCAGCACCGCCAGCCAGCCCCTACGTTCACCGGCTGCTCCTTGCCTTTGGAAGGCAGAACCCAGAACCTGCCATAAACACTTCCATGTAAATTGACAACATTAAGAACATAAGAACATCAGAAGAGCCCTGCTGGATCAGGCCAAAGACCCATCTAGTCCAGCTTCCTGTATCACACAGTGGCCCTACTCCCCTGCACCTGGCACAGAGAAAACCTATTTCTAAAACCAGGAGGTTGCTTATGGCTTGTAACCTGTGATGGTCTTTTCCTCCATGAATCTGTCCAAGCCCCTTTTAACATTGTGTTGCTTTTTCTCATAGAATGTTAGAGTTGGAAAGGGACCCTGGAGGGGGCCATGCAAGCCCCCAACAGCAGAACAGCGGTGGAGCGCGTGGAGCAGGAGCTCCAGGCACTCGGGCGGGAGGGTGGGCGATCAGGCAGGAGGGCGGGCTCGGGGGAACTCACTGAAGCGCTGGATCGGCCCTCCCTCCCTCCCTGGAGCCCGGTCGGCTCCGAAATGAGCGCTAAACGGGCGGGGGGCGCGTCGACGTCACGCAAGGGGCGCATCAACGTGATGCGCGCAGGCCCCGCCCCCGCCCCCATGCGCCTGGGCGCCGGGAGGGCACCCGTCACCTCTGAAAGCCCCTGCTCAGAGCATGCAATTGAAATTGTAAACTGTTTGGGAGCCAATCTTGGCTGAATATAGGGTACTAATGTAAAACACACACACACACACACACACACACACACACACACACACACACACACACACACACACACACACACACACACACCAAAAACACACACCAGGGAAACAGCAAACCTCCCCCACTGATTGAAAGGAATGACACCAGGTTGGCCAGACCTACACTAGGAAGCTGTTGCATATCTCTTTGTAACAATCAGGGTGACAGTGTTCAACTAATTGTACAATTCATTCCTTAACTCTGGGCATCATAATGTCCCTTGGATGCATTATGGAGAAGTGATCAGAGGCGTAATGAGGACGAGTGATTAATGAATCACTCTATATGTATGAACTAGAAAGCCAGTGCAATTAGCTAGTGAGATCTTTAATGAAACAGGCTTGCAAGCCTGGCCATTGCAGAATACAAAAAATTCACACTTAATGCTGGCATTAAAAGTGTTAGTTTATTAGTTGATCCTGTAGTGAGATTAATAGAGGGCAAGGAAGTTCATGCTTCCTTAAGCTATCTATTCAAGCTGTCTGAAGTCTCTACCCTTGCAGGTGCCTGCATGCGCGTGTGCGCGCGTGTGCGCGCACACACACACACACACACACACACACACACACACACACACACACACACCCCTTCTGAACCAGAAACAGATAATCCATGCATGAAAACATTCTAGTTTCCCCATTGGAGACTTTGGGTATTTGCATAAAAGCACCTACAGATTGGGTCCCACAAGAAAGGTTGCTTGCTTGTGCCTTTATCCCTGCAGCCGCTCATTCTGCCAGACTGTCTGTTGCGTCCCACTGTGCTTCCACTGCTAATTTCTACTCTGTCACTGTCTTGCTGTTCAAATACATCTCCACCCTTGTCCCACAGGGATGAATAGTCCCAAACCGGATGCCACTTGACTCCTATTGTCTTTCCCCCAGGGGCCAGTTTAAAAGCTGCTCTGCCACCTTTTAAATGTTATGCACCAGCATTCTGATTCTGTCTTGGTTCATGGAAGTCCATCCCTCTTGTATGGGCCTGACCCCGACTTATTCCAAACTGTCCCCCAGTGCGTAATGAATCTAAACCCCTCTTCCCGACACACCATCTCATCCACACATTGAGACCCCTCAGCTCCGCCTGCCTAGCAGGCTCTGCATGTGGAACAGGTAGCACTTCCGAGAATACTATCTTGGGGATCCTGGCCTTGAGCCTAAATTTGGCCTCCAGGGCTGCCCGACTACATTTCCCCATGTCGTTGGTGCCGACATGCACCACAACTGCTACCCCCTCCCTAGCACTCTCTACCATCTAGACGAGACATGGTGTCCACATCCTTCACACCAGGCAGGCAAGTCATCTACCATCTGTCACAGACCCCCCCTATGTTCCTGATGATTGGATCACCCATTACAAGGAGCCCCTGACCCCCAACCCCTGAAGGAGTATCTTTAGTGTCAGTGGATACGGGTGCATATACTGAAGAAGGGGTCCCCGCTGGGGGATTGTTTCCTTCTCCCAAATGACATCCTCTATCCTGGAAACATCCTTCCATGGCAGCTGAGGAGCTGTCATCCTGAGGGTGGGGCAATGCCTTCATATCCCTGGAAGTCTCCATGAGATCCCTCTCTGCCTTTCTCTGCTTCTCCAGGTCAGCTACCAGGGCTTCAAGGAAGCGCACACATTCCTTGAGAGCCTGGAGCTCTTTGCACTGAACACACACCCATAAAACCTATGCCCATGAGGCATATAATAATACATATGACACTCTGTGCAATACACTGGATAGTCTCCATTCTGCTGCTGGCTTTCTGACTTCATAGTTTTGTTTTGGTACTTTAGTGGTTGGGTTTGTCAAAGAAAGCTTAATGTAGTTGGAATTCTCCTCTTCTCAAGGGAAGGGGAGTGGTTGCGGGCCTGGCTCCTTCCTTCGCCCTACTGCTCAACTCGCACAGATGCTTCACTCTCTGTGTCTTTGTTTACTGGGCACTTTGTCCCAGTAAGGCACTGGGTCCCAGGAGGCACACTCACTGCTCATGGAAAGAGCTTACTTGCAAGTAGGTCCTAGTTTTATACTATTATCTAGCTCCTCCTCCTACCCTTCTGACCAATTGAAGAGGCTGGTCTCTAAGGTGTAATGAGAAATACTTGTTGCGCATTCTGCAGTACGTAAATGCAACGCAGTTATCTAATTGGGTGTGTGTGCCATGTTTCTCATATACACATGGAAAGAATCCAGGATTAACCACCATTTGAAAACCACTGCCCTAGCAAAAGAACAGGACTTTAAACCGCCTTGAATTATTTATTTATTTTATTTATTTATTTAAAAAATTTATATCCCGCCTTATCCCATGCCAAGGCAAATGCCCAAGGCGGCTTACAACAAAATTAAAAACAGTTTAAAATACAGAAAGTTTAAATACATAATTTAAAAACAATAAAAACAATAATATCAATAAAAACCACTGGGGGGGCAACAGTAGGGAGCACAAAAGCAGCATGGCAGAGCATCTTGAGACACAGGAGGCAGGCTACAACCCATCACCCAAACGCAAGACGAAACAAAAATGTTTTGAGCCCTCGCCGAAAAGTCATGAGGGAGGGGGTGGTTCTCAGATCCCCTGGAAGGGAGTTCCACAGTTGTGGCGCCACAGCGGAGAAAGCCCGCCCACGTGTTGCCACTCCCCTAACTTGCGATAGAGGTGGTACACGCAGGAGAGCCCCCTCAGATGACCTAAGAGAGCGGGCCGGAATGTATGGGAGAAGGCGGTCCCTCAGATATCCTGGACCCAAACCGTGAAGGGCTTTAAAGGTCATTACCAGCACCTTGAATTGGGCCCGGAAACGAATGGGCAGCCAGTGCAGCCGCTGAAGCAGCGGCTCAACAGAGTCAAACCGCCTAGCTCCAGCGACCACCCGGGCCGCCGCATTCTGCACTAACTGCAGCTTCCGAACCGTCTTCAAGGGCAGCCCCACGTAGAGCGCGTTGCAGTAGTCCAATCTTGAAGTCACTAAGGCGTGGACCACCGTGGTCAGGTCCGATCGACTCAAGTACGGCCGCAGCTGGCGCACCAGCCGAAGCTGGGCAAACGCACCCCTGGCCACAGCCGCCACCTGGCTTTCCAGGGAGAGCTGTGAATCCAGAAGTACTCCCAAGCTGCGCACCTGTTCCTGCAGGGGGAGTGCAACCCCATTCAGAACAGGCAGATGACTCAGTACCTGAATTAAAGTCAAAAGGAGAAATGCAATGACAAGAAAGGCGGTATATAAATACTGGAACTAAAACAACAACAACAACAACAATAAAAGTAAAATTAGCCTGCCGACTAAGGTCAAATGTGACACAATGAGAAATGCATCATCAGACTTCCATTTATAACGTTTTAAAAAATACTCGCTCTGTAGCCTCAGTCCAGATTAAAATATGTGGGGGAGGGGTTTTTACCATTTTCCCAACAAAATTTCCACCCAAAGCTGCTATTTGCCCCAGTAGGCAAGGTATGGTCACAAAGCACATAGTCCTTCCCAGGGCAAATAGCGGCTGGGATGGGGGGGGGGAGATTATTTATTTATTTATTTATTTATTTATTCATGAGGTGGCGCAAAAGTGCCTTACAGCATTTTCACAACACCTATTTCGCCGGCCTATTTCTAGGCTGGATTGCAGTCTCAGTTTGGTCCTAAGACTAGATGAGAGAGGCGGGGGGAAATACCCACAGAAAACATGCCATCCGATCTAAAATTAAGCATTTGCAAGCCTCCTTAAGATGAACAGATGTAGCACAACCTTAACCGAGTTCAATGGAACTTACCCCCAAGTAAGTATGCACCTCTAAATACAATCTCTAATCATGGAACATTGGCTGGATCCAACCCATAGCCAATCCACTCTGAAATCTCTGTGCAATTTTGCAAGGGTAAGGCTTGCATATTGATTTATTATATGTTGTTTTATATGTGTGTCGAGTGAATCTAGCTCAACCGAGTTATCTGCCCGATGGAGCTCAAAGAACCGTTTCTCAATTTGATTTCAAACAGACCTCAATGTGAAGGGAAATCCAATTATGTCAGTAATGCTGAGCACAATGAAATGACTGTCAAAAAAGGGCTTCCAAAGGTTTAAAATGTTTTCCTTTTTCCTCTAATTTAGTTACAGCAACCTCTTGTATATCTGTGTTAGTACAATCTCTTAAAAAGTAGGCCCCAGAAATCAATTTGATTACCTCTCTGAATTAAGTATGCACAAATGAGAGCAATTGAGATCGATATAAATTAGGTTAAGTACTCCACTGTGTACAAAACCATTATGTAACAAGAAACAATTGGAATGAAGACACAAATAAACATAGCGTAAGGGGGAGGTTAGGACGGTAAACATATTTATCTGCTTATTTCCGTGGGCTAGAAGCACATTAAGCCTGCCTGTTATTTTTAACCTTAGGAATACCCTCCAAAGGCACTTTACATATCTCTGTAAACAAGGCATTCGACAGCTGTTTGCAACGCCCTGCTTGAAGCCTCCCTTCTGGCGTAAGGTTCGGCTGATCCTTAGTGGGAACTGGGTGTTTATTGGGGTGTACTGCAACCTTCTCTGTGAGCTGTGCAGCCACACAGCTGTTATCAAAGCCCGGTGCAGCTTCCCTCCTGACACTCTGGAGCTTGGCGATGACAATGACATCATTGCCGAGTGCTCTACAGCCACCACCATGAAGTCACCGTGGGGCATGAATTTAACACACAAACATCCAGGCTTGACTAATGCATTATGTCACACGTGGGGCTGCCCTTGAAGACCTCTCAGAAAAATGCAGCAGCCAGGCTGTTGACCAGCATGGGCTATATGAATTGCATCTTACCAGAATGGAAACAGGTCCACTGTTTGCCTGTGCATTTCCAAGGTGCTGGTATAATTCTCTCTATTTTTGAACTCCTCAGCCTCATGCTGATAGCTTTGTAGTCAAAACAGGACTGCCCACAAAATAGATGGAGGTTTCTGGGCACTCGCTGGGATTCAGAGATTTGAAGAGGTTTGGAACTTAATAAACACACTCTAAAGGTAGGCTTACCAGATCTCCAACCGGGACAGAGTGCTAGACCTTTAGGAGAAGGAATATGGGCAGGTGTAGCTTGTTAAACCTTAGAGCACAATCCTAGGCATCCATGGGGCTTGCTTCTGAATAGACATGCCTAGGATTGTGCTCTAAGGTTTAACAAGCTACACCTGCCCACATTCCTTCTCCTAAAGGTCTAGCACTCTGTCCCGGTTGGAGATCTGGTAAGCCTATCTAAAGGGGGCAAATAAATGTAGAAAATTGTGCGCACATATGGCCTACTCTCTTCCAGAGGCGAAACAAGGGTGGAGCGAAGGCAAGTAGTTTTGCAAGACTCCGTTACACTGGAGTCAGCGGCCCCTCCCCCTTGCTGTTGGAGCTATTCTGGCAGCAACAGGGGAGTGTCCTGCGTGTTGCCTTTGCTGCCAGAATGGCTCCAACAGCAAGGGGGAGGGGCCGCTGACTCCAGTGTAACGGAGTCTTGCAGAACTACTTGCCTTCGCTCCACCCTTGTTTCGCCTCTGCTCTCTTCCATGACAAAGCACATGCCCTCTGTTTGCTAGGGAACCTAAGGCTTAGAGAGAGAGAGAGAGAGAGAGAGAGAGAGAGCATGAATTCCTAGAGTGCCTTCACTATCCATTAGAACTCTCACTTCCTCAGTGGCATTTCCTTCCAGAAAATTGTATATACCCTGTTTCCCTGAAAATAAGACCTCCCCTGAAAGTAAAACCTACCATCATTTTTGCATGATTTTTGCTGGCGCTCGTCAATATAAGTCCTCCCCGAAAGTAAGACCTAGCTAGGATCATCAGCCAGATGCACACGACCCCCCCCCCCGGCACCCTCCTGGCACTTACTTTGACCGATTTAAGCTTCATTCTTTCCCGAGGGTGCAAAGCTCTGCAAGGCCTGGAAGGCCTGCACTTGAGTCCTCCACCATAGAGACGACGTGCTAGAGAGGCCTGCAAGGAGGCTGCAACCTTGCAGAGTCTAGCACATCGTCTCCATGGTGGAGGACTCGAGTGCAGGCCTTCCAGGTCTTGCAGAGCCTTGCACCCTCGGGAAAGAATGAAGCTTAAATTGGTCAAAGTAAGTGCCGGGGGTGGTGGTCACGCAACAGGTTGGGAAAATAAGACCTCCCTGAAAATAAAACCTACTGCATTTTTGGAGCCAAAATTAATATCAGACACTGTCTTATTTTTGGGGAAACATGGTACTGAACATTTTGTTGTGGACACTACTTATTCACCTGCACAGTGTGGAACCAGGGTATGTCAAAGGTAGGGTGCCCATATCCAAAAAGGGACAGGGTGCCTATACCTTTAACTATTGTAAGAAGAGGGAATTTGGGCAGGTGTAGCTTGTTGCACCCGTCCATGATGAGCTGCACCTGCCCAAATTGATGATCATTTGGCACCAGGTAAAACCCTTCTTTTACAACTGATTTTTAAAAAATGATTTTAATCAGTGCATTTTGTTTTTAAGCTCCCATTTTTGAGATCCAATGTTTTAGTCCATTTATTTTATCCGTCTTGGACTGTTTTTCTGCTGCTGTTTTTCAAGTGCGGTGTGTTGTTTTAACTCTTGTTGCTAGTCTTAGGTTCATTTTTATCTCTTTGACTGTTATATGTATGTTTTGATTTTGTCAGCTGTCTTGAGCAATCCTTGGGCCGGCAGGGTATAAATCAATTCAACAAACAAACAGGAGCAGAGGAAACACAACTGGGTTGTGCTCCCCATTCCATCTCATTTCAAAAATGTTCAGAGCTACTCTCAGCATGTCCTGTGGGGCTATGAAGCAACGTGGCCTGCCCAAAATGTCCTCGTCTTTATCTTTTTGTATCTCTTCTTTTAAAACGAGCTTAAAACTATGACGTTATAGTGTTTCACAATCCCATATTTTCACAACCTACAAGTGCGATTCTATATCTGATATCTCTCACCCTCTACCAACCAGTTATCGTTCTTCTTACAGTTGAAATCAATGAAAGTCTGGTTGACTATTGAATATTTTCCCTTATTACTGGAGCTATTTGAGATAAGAGTGCAATCCCAGACACTCTCCACATGCAAATCTCAGCCAGAAATCAATGGGAGATCTGAGAGGAAAAACGGACAGGAACAGACTGAGACAAAAGACCTTTCACTTGAATGCACAAGCCTGTTTTGTTGTCAGAACTTTAATGATGTTCTCCCGTACATCAGGGCAAATATGGGACTCTTTTCCATCAAAGAGAAAAGCTCGCATGAGTCTAGAGACCCACAGTATGGTTGTGACACTGAGATCAGCAAGATCGCCTTAGCTGCCGTCTGATGACACTACAAACCTAGATTGGTTTCATTCCAGTGTTACAAGCTTCTCCAGTGGCAGGAGGAGGAAGTCTCAGGGGAATGTGATTTCATAATCGCGTCAACCCCAACCTTCTGAGTGTTCGCATTGCTTCTGCTCGGTGGACTTTGGCCCGCCCCAAACGTCATCCTCACTTCATGTTCTCGTCAGTGAGATTGCGAGGTGACTGGGCCTGGAACAGGGTGCGGCCGCCCAGCAGAGGCATGGGCGGTTTGGTGTCACCCCCCACAGGGTGACACTTGGTGCAGCCTGCACCGGCCGCACCCCTCTTGTGACACCACTGGGCTTCTCTGAAAGAATCCTGGGAACTGTAGCTTGACATATATGTATGAGAGATCCCTTGCTCCCATTTCAGAGCTACAGTTCTCTGGGTTCCAATCCGTCCATGAACCTCCCCCAGACTGCCCCTGCCACAGATGTACTGGCAATGACGGGGGATGGAAGAGGTTCAGCAGGCTGTGTGGCCTCCAGCCGTTTGCCCGGGCAGCTGTGGCCCGCTGAACACAAGAGTGGCTTTCCCTCTGTTGGCCTGGGACTTACGCTGATGGATTGTGAGAAAGAGAGGGTAATTATGAACAGAAACCAGGGATGTGCAGTGCGGGGATGGCAGGTGAGGCAGAACCGCCCTGTCGTCGTCCCCAGAAAAGAGCCGCAGCCTAACCCTGAGATTGCGCACACATGCCACCTACTTTCACCCAAGAAAGTGGGTTTTCTTGGGTGAAATCGCATGGTGCATGTGCACACAATCTCTGGGTTACACTGCGGATCTTTCCCAAGGTTCTGCCTCACCTGCCACCCCTGCACTGCCTGTCCCTGGCTGAAACACCTGCTTGAGGGAATCACCTGGAGCAACCCCTATCATCATCCCCGGAAAAGAGCAAAAAATGTCCCCGGAAAAGAGACATTTTTAAAAAATGTCCCAGCACATAGAAGAGTAGCATCTTTGGGAGAAACACTGCTTTCTCCTCAAGATGCTGATTTGGTATATGCAGAGAGACTTTTTAAAAAATATGAGGGAGCATTCAACCATGTGATTCTCCTCACTGTCTTAAGAGTACGTGTAAGTTTTCCCTCATGGGACAAACAGTCGTTTCAGGAAGGTATGCAGTTCTCAATGGGAAAATGGCATGAGAAGAAAGAGCTACCCACCCTTCAACTCCTCAGGGCAACGGTCCTGATCCGATCTGGCACCCAAGTGGCAGCTTTCTACAAAAACATTAAAGACAGGATAGCCATGAACCTCAACAGTCTTGTCTATTTGGTCCCAAGAAGGTGTTAATAAAGCATTTAGCCCAGTGGAACCAAACATGGGTGAAACATCTCCACCCTTCCTGTACCTACGCATGGATAATCGAAATAAATGCATATCCATCCCCTGGTTCCCCTTGTCCCCATCTCCCCTTCCTTCTTCTGTTGTCTCCCCTGTGCTGCGTTGTAAATTGGAAGCCCCTCGGGGCAGGGACTCTCTCCTCATTCTTTGGACAGCACCATGCATGTTGAAGGTCTTTTAGAAATAACAACAATGTCAAAACGTGCATGAGAAACAGAAAGGAGTGGCAGACCAAGGCTGGGGTTTTCGAAACTGTTTTCTGCTGCAGTGAACAGGGACCCTTCATCATGAGCAGAAAGCCCCTGTGCCTGTTTAAAGTGGTGTGGGCTACATGAAGCTGGCAGAGTCCATCTCTGGCATTCCAACCTCTTAGCACCTGCATATCCAACCACAGCAGATTGGCAGAGAATTGGATTGGGAGCACCAGAAAGTCTAGATCTGGCCAGGTGAAAAGAAAAGGGCCAGGACGTGAGCAATAGCATCTTGCTGAATTTGGTATCCACCTTTCCCTTGGTTAAGTCCATCCACCCGACCTCAGCCACGGTCCAGGGTGCTGACCTAGAGTTTCCCACCTCTAATCAACCAATCAAATCCGTTTGAGTGGGGGGGGGGATTGTCCTTAACAGGAGCTGTCCAGTTTGAATCAGAGCGTGTGTCGTGTCTTTCATTGGAGCACTGACAACGGTTAATTTCCATATCTGATGGCCCCTCCACCTCCTCCTGGTGAATGAGGAACATGCATCTGAGTACCTTTCTACACAGAGTTTATGTCCTCCAGTCACAATAGGATTTCTCATTTTCTATGTTTGTCTCTAACTTAAGACATTTTTTTAAAAGATCAAACTGCAAGCACCTGTTTTTGTCATCACCCTTTCCCCTTTTTGATTCTACCTGTTCAGGAAGGTTATTTTTACAAGTGGCTTGCCCAGTCTGCCTGTCCTGTACAAAGAGCTATCTCCCCTCATTCTTGATAGCCCTAGTCAGCATTTGTCTGGTCAGTTGACTCCCCCAGCGGCGGGACTACGGTGGAGCGCGTGGAGCAGGAGCTCCTGGAGCTCGCGGGTGGGGGGGCGTGCTGGGGGAACTCACCAGTCCGAAGCGCCGTGTTGCCTGGGCCCTGCCACCCTCCCTGGAGCCAGTTAGGCTCCGAAATGACTGAAAAACGGGCGGGGGGCGCGTCGACGTCACGCGAGGGCGCGTCGACGTCACGCGACGCAGGCCCGCCCCCATGCACCCTGGCGCCGGTAGGGCGCCTGTTGCCTCTAGATCGCTCCTCCAGACTAGTCACCAATTTGCAAGCTGAGGGAATCCCTGTCTTGGTGCTTAACCTGACAGGAGGTGGGGTGAGGAAGGGTGCCCCAGTTTTACCCCAGATGCAAATTTCCCTTCCTGGTGGCAGTGAATCTCCCCAGCTCATGTGTTAAAAGTTATCGATCTGTGCATGAAGAAGTAAGGGGCACGGGTTATGTGCATGCACGGCAAACATACCCTCTGTACCAAACACTGTTCATCTACAGCTCCCTTGAGCCTCGAAAATGCCCAGGCTTGAGTATTGGAAACAAAAGTGGAAATATGTCTTGGTTAGGGCTACTTGATGATAGCTAAGCTTGAGTGGAAGCCAAAACCTATAGCACAATCTACAGTACTGCATGGATGGCTGCCCTCAGGCTGGGCTGCTGCTGGGCTCTGGTGGAGAAGCAGAGGAAGAAGGAGTACAAAGGGCAAGGCAAGCGCTGCACACCCTGGGCTTGTAGGGGTCCGGAAGATCTCTCTCTCTCTCTCTCTCTCTCTCTCTCTCTCTCTCTCTCTCTCTCTCTCTCTCTCTCAGAGCACCTGGGCAAGGTGGGGAGGAGAAGCAAGATGAAATAGAAGGATCAGAGGCGGAGGGAACAGGAGGAAGAGGAAAGAGAGCAACTGAGATCAATTTGGCACCTGGGGGGAAGGGGATGGAGGCAGAAAGAGAGGAAGCTGATGTAGAAAGGGGGAAGGGGAAGGAGCTGGGAGCTAGCAGGCATTTCTCAACCCCCCCCCCCCCGAGAGTTGGAGGCTTTGTGGCTTCCACCTAGCTAGGAATTGACAAGGCACACAAGGGAGCATGATGGAGGAGAGTTTGGACTGGTTGGCTGTTGTGGCTGGTTGAGGCTTCCTCTGGCCTCTTGTGCCTCCCTGGGGGAGCAAGCTGAGATTTGGCAATGCTAGACAGAGCTGCAGAGACTTGCTTGTGGCTTTGGAGACAAGACGTGACCCTCCTTCTTGCTGTTTGTATGGCCAGCAGGTGGGGAAGGGTCCAGGGCAGGGAGACAACAGGTTGAGGAAGGAGGATTTCCTCAGAGCCGGCCCTGGTCTCCCCCACTCTGCCTGAGCTGTTAGGGAACCCTCAGGAACCAGATCCACCCCCCCCCTTGTTCCATGCTGAGGGGTTCTTGGTCCTCTGCCCCTCTTTTTGGATTCTGAGAATTCCTTCTTTGAGAGCCCTGCATCATAGGAGCCAACATCCTGGCCCTTATGCTTACACAGTTGGGTGAGGGCCCTTTAAGACCAAAGGCTCCTTGAAGGGAAGGAGTGGAGCCAACCACCCGAAGAAGTAGCTGACTGACACACACAAAGATCTTCAGGGAGCTCTAGTTCTTTGCTGGAGCAACATTGGAGCTCTTCAGATCACAGCATCCAGCTGCATTACTTTCTTTCAATATAATATTACTTTCGTAATATTGCATTACAACATTATGCACGTCTACTTGGTTGCATTCAATAGGGCTTCCTCTCAGGTACGTGTGTATAGGATTGCAGACTTTTGGCCCAATCCGATTCAAGGCCTGCGCTGGCGGAACGTGCATTCTGCTGCTGCAGGCTGCCGCAATAGCGCTGTAAAGCGCTTTGTGGCAGTGAGGGAGCTGGTGCACCAGTGGAAGGCCGGAACCGTCCCGCACATGCCGGCACAGTGACAGAGGCCCACAGGAGCAGGTATGTACAGGGGGAGGAACGGGGTGGGGGAGGGGTGAATGGGGAGGAGATGGGGCAGGGGTGGGCAGATCGGACCCGAGAGCGGGGCGGCTTTGGTGGCAGTGTGCACCAAATACAAACCCCCTTCCCAGGCCTGATCCGCCTACACGGATCAACTCGGACTTGCACCAGTGATATCGCTGGTGCGCATCCACATTGCCTCATAGCGGCTGGTGGGGTTTACCAGGGGCAAGGGGACAAATGTTTCCTTACCCCTGAGGAGACCTCCAGCAACCAAAAATCTCCCGCGGGATGCAATGTAGCCTGCGCTGGCATCATTGCCTCACCATGTGGGGATTTAGTTAGAATTGGGCTGTTTGTTTCCTCTTGGAGCTGCCTGACCAGCTAGTGGGACTCGGACTCTGGTAGATCACTGGTCTTGGCGACTCTACTATACCTGGAACAGGATGCCCTCAGGCCAAAAACATTTGCCTGCTCCTGGTATACAGAGACTGTTAATTGGTACATGCATAAAGTTGTTCACACATGATGTTCAATGCATATACAGCAGTATACACAATCCAGACACTACGTTTGAGGAGTTTGACACCTGGATTTGCTTTCAAAATTAAGTCGTTCACACAAAATTTAAGTCATTTGCACAAATACAAGCCTAACAGGGCAATCCTGTGTAACTTTGGACCGACGGAGCAACTGCTTTGTGGGTACACTATCATATGAACAACAATGTTGCATCTCTCCAACCCTACATTTGTCACCTTCAGTGGTTAAAGGCACAACCAGCTAGTTCCCCCCCTGCTGCCCAGTACAGTATTGTGCTGTTTTTTACAACTGTCACCTCAACATTCTCCCCTAAGTGTCCCACTGGATTCCATGGGGCTTACTCCGGAGAAACATGCCCTGGATCAAACTCTTGGGCTGCAAGAGCTTTGTGAAAGCCTTATCTGTCACTCTCTCCTTTGCCCCTTCCCAGCTGGCTCACTACATCTTCCAAAGAGTAAATGCCACCACTGGAGCTTGCTGCAGAGTAAACATGACCTGGATCACACTGTTATATTGCAACACCCGACTCACTGTGTTTCCAGTCTTCCTGGCTCTTTTATTATCTCTCTGTTTTCAATCCCTTTTCCCACCCCTGCCCCATCAGCTTTCCGGAGCACTTCAAATACATTCTGCTGCTCATATTGAAAATAAAAGTCCTTCTCCTGCCTTATGCCACCTGATTTCTGGGCAGGAAATGAATGGAGTTTCCAGTGTACTATACAGGCTCTCTCTCTCTCTCTCTCTCTCTCTCTCTCTCTCTCTCAACCGTAGATTTTCCTAGGAAGCAAAGCATTTGGGGGCCTTTTTGGCCCTCTTCGAGAGTTCTGTTTTTGAGTGTCTAACTTCTGCAAACCCCTGGAGTTCAGTATGTATCCAGAAACCTCCATTGTCTTTGTTTTGGCTACAGTAGTGCTTCTCAAGCTATTTGATGTGGCGGACTGGCACGTTTTCCCCCCAGTGTGCCAGGACCAGCATATACTGTATATAAAATGTCCACACTCTCCTTCTGATCAGCTTTCTGAGTGTGCATTTCATATGGATTTTCTTGATAGAATCCTTACAAAAACCCTGTAAGCAAAGTACTGTGATTCCCCATAGTGCAGTTGGGGACTGTTGTTGCAAATGGTGACAATGTCCCAGAGGGTAGCCATGTTAATCTGCTGCAACAAAAACTGCACGTTGTTCAGTGGTATGTTAAAGCTTTGCCGTGGCTAGGGCCAGTACCAGGGACCGGGGGGCCTCAGAAGGGACCACCTGAGTCCACCTCTGTGCTCACAGTGAGGGTCACCCAACTAGGAGGGGGGGGGTCCATGGAGGACAGTTTGCTAAGGGGTCCCTGAAACTGGTTCTGATTGTGGCATAATCTTTTGTGGACTAAAACTTCGGATGAAGTGGGTTCCAGTTCAGAGGTGGCCCAAGTGTGAGGCAACTGTTGCAGAGTGACAAGATGCTGACAGGGGTTGGCAAAAAGACTCGGGGCGCCTGCCTCTTGCCCCCTCCCCTTTCTCCTTTTTTTGTGGTCTCTTGAAACGAAACCAGAAGTGTGGAATGCATTGGGAGAATTCTGGCACATTCCGTACTTCCAGTTTTGTTCAAAGCAAGGGACTGCACAGAAGGAGGAAGGTAAGTAAGGCGGTCGGAGGCAGGCTAGCTGCCTTCCACCTGCTGGGTGGGGAGAGGTGGAGGTGGCGTCCAGTGGCGGATCACCTTCCACTGCCCCTGCTCCAGCCCAGAGACGTTCATCCCACAATAGATCTATTAGTCTACTGCTGTCTTTATTGTTTTATGTGTGAATGGGTCAGCCTGTTCTCACCATACATATATTTGAGCAAATGCTGCAGACCTGCTACACTTCTTACATTTCATAGCATTTCAGCACCATGATTTACAAGTCGTTTTTATGCATGTATGAGGACCACACTTCATGCATCTGATGAAATGTGTTCTACTCTGGTATCACAATGAGGGTCCAATGCTATATTGGCCTTGCGCTGCCAGAACTCATGTTCCAGCAGTGCAAGACCCTACAGCAACACGAAAGCCAGGCTGCTGTCGGATGCTTCGGGGCCGCTGCCACAAATGGCGAGAGGTGCAGCATGCACACCAGCTGCTCCTAGAGGCTCTGCTACTTGTGGCAAATTGGCAACAGGGGCGTGTCATGGGCGGAGAGGGCAGGGGGGGAGGAGGTGGATCCCAGTGGCACCAGTGTGCGCCAATAACCTATCCTCTTTTCAAATGCACCCTGACCCTTTCATCTACTCAGACTTATGCCAGCTACATAGCTGGCATATGTCTGAGAAGAGACCCCTAGGCCACCAGGAGGAATTTTTTTTTTCCTAATCTCTGTGTAGGCCTCCTGATTCCCCCCCCCCCCCAATTGGATGCAGCATGTACCCAGTCGGCACATCTTCATTGTCACTAGTGGTTGGGGACAAGATTGGGCTGTAAAACTGTTCGCCTTTAATATGTAGAAAGACTCTGCTCCCTCTACCCCATCTCCATATCATTGGCTTGATCACTGGATTTACATACTGGCTGCATTCAGATGCAACATTTCTGACCCTCAGAGCCACTGGGAACAAAACCAGCACACTCCCTCCTCTCCCTTCCCTCCACCAATTTCATACACATTTGCATTACTTCCTTAGTATAATTTGATCCTGGTTTGCAATCTTAGTTTAGTTTTGGTGCGACAGCAAACTATAGCTTGATCAAACCAGGAAGGAAGTAATGTGTTAAGCCGAGTGCAGAGGGGAAGAGGGAAGAGGAGCAGGAAGGAGGAAGCATGAGCTTGTTCACAACCCTACTAACCATTGTTTGGTGGATCAGAAAGGCTATACTGAATACAGCCACTGAGTGACTAATCTAATGGCCCAATCCTAACGAGGGCCTGCACCAGAGGAACACACGTTCTGCAGGCGCACTGTCTCAAAAGCTAAAGCACTTTGGAACAGTGCAAGGTTCAGGTGGGCCAGTGGGAAGGCCGAATCCTTCCCGCTGGTGCTGGCAGAGCAGCAGAGGTCCGCCAGAGCAGGTAAGGCCAGCACAGGGATCGGGGGAGGGGGTTGAACAGGGTGGGGAAGGGTGGAATGGGGCAGCGACAGTGCTGGGGGTGGATGGATCGGACCAGGGAGGGGGCAGGATTGGTGGCACCAGTGTGTGACAAATCCAACCCCCCTTCCTGGGCCTGATCGCTTGCACGGATCAACGTGGGCTTGTGCCAGAGATAACTCTGGCACAGGTCCAAGTTGACCTGTTGTGGCTGCTGGGGCTTACCCAGGGGCAAGGGGACAAATGTCCCCTTACCCCGAGGAGACCTCCAGCAGCCAAAAATCTCGTGGGATGTAGCATAGCCTGCTCTAGTGCCGCTGAATCACCATGCAGGGATTTAGGTAGGATTGGGCTGTAAATATATTGTGACTAGGGCCAGTGTCAGGAGTTGACTTAACTGGGCAGCTGAGTACTTGGCAAAAATCCCATTACTTTTGATAACACTGCAGTACTTATTGTGCCATCTACAAACACACAGGCAAAGCAGATGCCCTTACAATACACTGTTTTTCTGCAGTTTAACCTTGAATACATCCAAGAGTGGAGGTTTTGACCTGGATGAAACTTGGCCCAGTTTCCTAGAAGTGTTTCTTTGTTTCAGACCCATGCCTGAAATTTGACATTTGAGCTGGCTCACATTCTTAGCCACTCTGCGCTATACCGGCTTTAACGTTGGCACCTATGGAGATGTTCAAATGTCAATAACATGATTCAGCAGTTGGGATATTTAAACAAGTTATGCAAGCTTTTTGCTCATCAACCCTAGAAAAAATACACCAGAAAGGTGGCAATGTTTGTAGATTGCAGCATAGCGCCTCGCTGTCTTTGGCCTTTCGGATGGATTATCATTATTTGTACAGTAGGCCTACTTGACCCTTGACCTTTGGCTCTTCCAGGCAGTCAACAAAGGAGACAAGCTTAACTGCATTTACGGGGACCCCCATGGTATAAACAAAAGGCTCACTCTATACCAACAGGACCACTTTTATTTATCTGTTTGATTTTTTCCCCCCACTCCAATTTCTGTTCCTGCCCTGCAGGTCAGTTGTACCAGCAAAGCAATTATCCACTGGAAAATAAAAACCCTGCTTCTTATTCAGGAGAACTCAGAAATCTTTAACAAACAAAGCACAAACATGCATTTTATAAGCAGGCAGCACAAGCCTAGTGTACCAATTTCACAATGCTGATTCATTGTACACACAATTCCTTGTGGCATTGCCCAACCTGGAACTGTTTGCTCAGTTTGGATTCAGTGAAGCTCCTCTCACCGAATTTCTTTATGCTTTGGGGAAACACACAGACCTTAGGACGTGACTTTATGTGTAATTAACCTGAACCACAGTTGAACTCTGGCCTTTGAACTCTTCAAACAGATACCATTAATGCATTAATTCATGAAGGGATCATCAATATTTTGTTCATTCTTAGGGAATAAAAACTCAAAATAGAGTTTTGCCTACATAAAAAAACAGAAACTAGGGACCGACATAATTTTTTTTGCAGAGAGTTGGAGATGGTTTGAAAAAAGATTTGCTGCTTGAGGTGTGTACACTCATCTCACTTTTGCCTCTGTTCAAGAGGTTGAGCAGATATTTGCATTATTAAAAAAAACCAAAACACCTGTTTGATCAGAGACAGAACGAAAGAAAAGAAAGATACATGAACAGCATGGGGAATGGCGAGTCCCTCTTAAAATTCTTTAAAATCTCTGTCAAGTTACTGGATGGGTTCAGACATAACACAAAACCATGGATTGGTTAGCTGAGCCATTGGTATCACATTACTTCTAAACATAAGCCTGATGTGTTCTCGATCTGAATCCTTGGTTTAACATTGGTTTGTAAATCACAGTTTGCTTCCTACCAGTGATGTAGACTTGACTCGGACTTGAGTCGGACTCAAGTCGCGTCAATGATTTGACTTGGATTTGACTCGGCGATTGTAAAAGACAAGACTCGACTCGAGACTTGGAGCCTTTTACGACAAGTCCAATTTTATTCAGATTTAAACCCGTTTTCCCCATTAAATAGATAGGGACTTGCAACCAAAGACTCAGGACTTGGGGGCAAAGACTTGGGACTTGACTTGAGACTTGGACCCAGATACTTGAGACTTGACTCAGTGATTGTAAAAGACTCGAAAGACTCGACTCGAGACTTGGAGCCTTTTACGACAAGTCGAATTTTATTCAGATGTAAACCCGTTTTCCCCTTTAAATAGATAGGGACTC
Organism: Plestiodon gilberti rubricaudatus; assembly: GCA_026170595.1. Lineage (NCBI taxonomy): Eukaryota > Metazoa > Chordata > Lepidosauria > Squamata > Scincidae > Plestiodon > Plestiodon gilberti. The sequence goes on along the minus strand of JANXHW010000002.1, from coordinate 14,525,651 downwards.
GCAACTCGCAACCAAAGACTCAGGACTTGGGGGCAAAGACTTGGGACTTGACTTGAGACTTGGAGTCAGAGACTTGATCCACATCCCTGCTTCCTACTATGTCTGAATTCACAGATCATTAACTAAAACTGCGGTTAGCCATAGCTCTACCTCAAGAGGCTACTTACACTTGGGAGTGAACTTAGGGAGGTGTTCTAATCTGAGCAGATGGGAAACAAAGCGTTCTAAATTATGGTTTGCCAATTGGCAGCTCAAACCGTGGTGTGAATTTTAACTATAGTTAGCACAAACCATAGTTCCGTTAGGTCTGAATCCAACCATTGTTTGTCTCCAGCAAAAAGAGAGTCAGAAGCAGTATGGCATTCTGTTGCATTGTTGCCTTCGGTGTTCACACGCATTTCATTTTGCTGTCATTTCTGACAGGTGTTGCAAACTTGTGAAACACATTTGTGATGTGTCAAAAACCTGCCAGTCCTGTTGGCCAGAGATGACAGCTGGCCGAGCATAAGACACCAAGCATGTCTCACCCATTTCATTCCATCATCAGCACTCTGAGAAAACAAAAACTTCTCTGTCTGCAGCCATTGAAATCAAAACCACCGAGGTCCTTGCTTGTTATTCATAAAGCTAAAATACCTTCGACTTGGCAAGACACAGGGACTCTACTAAGCGAAGGATGTTTTCCGCCATGGGAATTCTCCTGGAGCGATCCCCAGAAAATCCTATATCAATTCAGAACTAAAAATCCATGTGGACCTTGCAAGAAAGGTCCATAAACAGGAATTGGCAGGACTCCAGTCTTCTCTGGCAATGTTTGGCTCGGCTGCCTGTCTGTCCAGAGAGTTTGGGCATCCAGGAAGGGGGACTGACTGACAGAAGTACCAAGGTAAAGAGAGAGAAATCAAACAGGAGCCTCCGAAATCTGCAGACAAAGAGCATATCCTCCACCACAGATGACAACGGGGACTCACTTGAAACACCCTCACCTCATACCGAGGACCACTGGTACTGATTTAAAAGCCAAAGGGGCATGTGTTTGTTTTGAGGTTGAACGATGTGCTCAAAAAACATAGTTGTCCCATAACATGTGATGCAAAATAGTAGTGGCAGTGTGTGAAATGACAAGTGGTGTGCTACACGGGGCCTTATTGTGCATCTGCATACGTTTCCCTGCATGTGGGCTAGAGACAAGATGCGTGCTGCCCCCTCCCCTCCACACACGCACACTCACGCCAAGTGAGGGATGTCATTGCTCGAGGCTAAGGGAGGAGCCCCTGAGCCCGAACAACTCAGGATGTTTTAATAAGGCAGCCCAAAAGGCAGAAAGAGGAGCAAGTTTGACAGGGACCAGGAAATGGGAACTGTTCCTGAAACATAGGGACAGTTAGCGCTGAATCATCTGATGGACTACTAATCTGTTAGAGTAATCAATTCAATCAACTAAAATATGTCCTCAAGCATGCAGCAAATTTTTAAATCATTGTTATTAATTTAACCGAAGTACTTCTAAAACCCCATTTTGGGGCTGCCACTGTAAATGATGAGGGTGGTCAGAACGAGGTGGGCGAGGAACGGGAATTTCTGGGTGGGGAGGGGGCAGGTGGGACGCAGAATGGAGGAGGGAGGGGGTGGATCCCGGTGGCACCAGTGTGGTCCAGGATCCTAACCCCAGTCTCTCTCCCCTCTCCCTTACTCTCTTCAGACTTGCACCAACAAAATAGTTGACACAGAGCCGAGGAGACCCATTGGGTCACGGAGGAGACCTCTGGACTGCCCCCCTCACTGGATGCAGCGCACACGCCACTGGTGCAGCTGCATTGGTGGGCGGGGGGGGATTTAGTTAGGATTTGGCTAAAAGATTTGTTTTAAGAAGGTGAGAACTCTATACACAAAGGAAGACCAATGGGGTGGAGTTACAAAATGGATGAACAAAAATCCCCCTCTGGCCTACAGCCCTCTGAACTGCTTCCATTGGCTCTCCAATCCTCTCCCCTCTTGCTCTCAGTGAGCAGCAGCCCCAGCTCTTCCTCCAGTACCAGGAAAAGGGAAAAGAAAAACTGCTGACATGGCCACCACTTTTGCGCCCTCCCCCTGAGGAAAGCAGCTGGGCGGGGGCAAGGAGAGGTGGAGCACGGTGATCTCAAGTCCGGCACCATCCCCACCCCCTTACCGGGAGGGGGGCTGTTTTATTGCAAACTAAACAGGACAGCATGGAGGAAGGAGGGCGGTAGTCCCAGAGCTCAAGGTAAAGGGCTGTGCCTCACCCTGCCTTGCCCCTTCGCCTCGCCTGCCCAGCAGCTTTCCTAAGCAGTCAGATGGCCGGGAAGGAGGAGGCAGACTGGCAGAGACTGAGCACAAGGTGTTTGGGAGGGTGCATTCTTGCAGGGGTGACCGCTCTTGTGTCTCTCTCCCCACCCCCACGTATACATCCTGAACTCCTTGGAGAGAGAGAGAGAGAGAGAGAATTATGTTTTCCTTTACAACATCCTCTTTTTTTAAAAGAAGGAAATGGATTGGTTCATGGTGGCTTACTATACAGTACACATTAGTAGGTAAAGGTAAAGGTATCCCTTGACAATTAAGTCCATCATAGAGTCGTGTCCGACTCTAGGGAGCGGTGCTCATCTCCGTTTCAAAGCTGAAGAGCCAGCGCTGTCCGAAGTCGTTTCCATGGTCATGTGGCCGGCATGACTCAACACCGAGGCGCATGGAACGCTGTTACCGTCCCGCTGACGCGGAACCTATTAATCTACTTGCAATTTCTTGCTTTCGAACTGCTAGGTTGGCAGGAGCCGTCGCACGGATTCGAACTGCTGACCTTTCGATCGACAGCTCATGGTTCAGTGGTTTAACCCACTACACATTACATTCAACCAAATCTTTATTGTGCAGCAAACGATATTGCCTTACAACATGTTGTAGACAACCAAACAAATGCATAAGGAACCAATACATCAACATTGTGCATACATCTAATGTTAGTTATTATAATTTATATCCACCAGCTCAGCAACCCCCAGCCCAACTCATTGCTCAGGGTCTGCGAGTTCACTGTGGTCACTACAAACCAGGCTACTTGACAAACTGTCACATGCTTGTCGGTATCTCTAAACAAACAGGTACGGTAAGTTTAAACTTTGCAGGCCAACTGGCCACGTACGTATTCGAAAGTGTTTTTCCCATTACTGTATATTTTAACCAGTTTATGCTTATATCCAGCCCTTCCAAAGCTCAAGGCAGCTCACACCATCAAAGAGCACAATGCAAACCTAAAAACCTTCAGATCAAACAAAACAGCCATTGAAAAGAAAAGTTGCCCAAGAAGCAAGCAGTCAAAGCACCAATATAGGGTCACAAGTAAAACAACAGCCACCTTTCACAATAATACTGAAATTCAAACCATTTTTAAAAAGGGGGGAGGGAAATTGAGCTGGTGCAGGGAAAATCTCCCGAGTCTCATGGGGAGCAGAGTCTCATTGATGCCTTGCTGCATAGTATTGCCTTCACATGACGAGGCTTGCAAGCAGCTGTCTATCATCACACCACTAAATGCATGTGTGAACGGGGCCCAAGAGGAATGGCCTATGAGAGTGACAGTGGCAGACCCCCTTTCAACATGGGTTTTGCCCTAGTCAAGCATAAGTGGTCTGGAGTGCAATTTAAAATTTTACAAGCTCATAATGCATTTATGGAATTCATTGCCACACAGCTTGGCACAATGTGACGATGGCCACTAGCCTAGATGGAGGAGATTGAGCAAATGCATGAAGGACAGTTATATCAGATGCTTTTAGTAGTGCTGGGAACCTGAAGTTTCTCCAGGTTCAGGTGTTGTTTGCCTCTAATGTTGTTTGCCTTGTTGGGGAGCAAAATGGGAAAGGGGTATTGCCATCCTCACCTGCTTCAGGGATTTTCGGAGGCATCTGGTCGGAGCCAGGATACAGCAGTGGTTTGGGAATTGGACTTAGACCTGGAAGATCCAGGTTCAAATCCCCGCTTAGCCATGTAGCTTCCTGGGTGACCTTGGGCCAGTCACTATCTCTCATCCTCACCTACCTCACAGGGTTGTTGTGAGGACAAAAGGAGAGAAGTAACTATGTACACTGCCCTGAGTTCCTTGGAGGAAGGGTGGTTTAAAACTGTGGAAGATAAATAAAACAAATGCTGGACTATGCTGATATTTGGCCTGATCCAGCAGGGCTCGTCTTATGTTCTAAATGCAAACGGTTCATGCATGTTGCTATATGATGAATTAGGAAGTGTCTCCCATATTGCATATGATATGTGGGTGAGTCCCTGATCTGAAAATTTCAAAACTACTGGTGAAGTTAGGGCAAGTCATCATTGTTGATGTGTTATTTTTATTGCTGGCTATTTTGTGGTTCATGTCTTATATTTTTCTCATTTTTTGTTCTCTTTATTTTCATTGTCGGCCCCTTAGAGAAAAGCAGGACAACATTTTTAATAAACAATCAAATCATTGTTTCCTTCAAACGATGACAAAGTGTTCTGCAAATGATAATGCTGATAATAAATGATAAGAACTAGGATTCCATGGTTATTTCAATGGAGAGGATTGATCCATGCGCACATTGCTTTGGACATGCATATCAGCTGTCGCCTTTGAAATGATTGGGAATCCTTTATGAGTACAGGATCTCTGTGTGTGCATTAGAATACTCACAGGAGGCAGTAGAGCACCTGTTTTGCCTCTGGGAGGGCCCAGGTTCAAGTCCTGACATTTCCAGTTAAAAGGATCCCAAGCAGCAAGTGACTGTCAGCAACAGAGGACAATATTGGGGTAAACGGGCCAATGAGCTAACTGAGGATAAAACAGCTTCATCAGAAGCTCTCAAATGGGTTGAAAGGAGTGGAACAACAGCAAAGGCAGTAATGATTCCCCCCCTCTATTATTTTCCATTCTTGTCCCAATAATCCCTAACATCCTTGCTGCGGTTTTGATGGTTGCAGGGAATTACGCTGACATTTTCAGCGAGCTGCCCCCTATAATTCCAAGGTCTCTTTCTTTGATGGAAGTCTCTCACTTTTGGATTGGTTCTCTTGTTTAATACCTTCCGCTGTTACCTAGACGAGACCACTTAAAAGAATATTGCAGGCATAAAGGATAAATCTATCAAATGGGTGTGGGGGAGGGGTGTCTTTTAACTATGTGGTTTCCTTAAAGGGAAAGATTGGATCAATAGGATCAATAGAAAAGGTTTCCCTGGCTCTGCATAAAAACAGCAGAGGCCCTTCTCTCCTGGCTGGTTTAACTTCCCTCTCTGACAAATGCAAATCAATGGATGTATGTTTACAACAGATCCCTCTATCAGACTCAACTTGCAGAGTGCCATCACTTAAACCAATGGCTGAAAGGAGAAGAAAAAGGATGGGGAAAAAAAAACCTCAACCCTTTGCCCAGTAAAGACAATTGTGCTGGAAAGCTGCCAGAGGCCCTGGGTCACGGCCAATCTACATAAAATGGAAAGCATCGGAGAAGCTGCCCTTATGTTTAACAGGGGGGAAGCAGACTCGGGGGATTCAGCAGCGGAAGGGCTGAAGCTAAAGTCACCACTGGCCTCATGAGCCATGAGCAGTGATGTAGACTTGAGTCTATTGACTCGGACTCGAGTTGGACTCAAGTCGCATCAATGACTCGACTCGGACTTGACTCTGCGATCGTAAAAGACTCGAAAGACTCGACTCGAGACTTTCTCAACAAGTCGAATTTTATTCAGGTTTAAACCCGTTTTCCCCATTAAATAGATAGGGACTCGCAACTCGCAACCAAAGACTCGGGACTTGGGGGCAAAGACTTGGGACTTGACTTGAGACTTGGAGTCAGAGACTTGATCCACATCCCTGGTCATGAGCCATCTCCAAAGCTTCTGGTGGGCAATGGATTCACTTGGCTTTGTTAGAACTATTAATAGTAATTTGTGCAATGCCCTCAATGTACCTGGTGCATTACCGAGGAATATAAAACAAAAACAAAAATGAGCAGTTCCTTGCAAACCCCACACACATCTCCACCCCCAGGCCCAACAGTGAAGAACAGGCCACCCAGTGTCAGGGGTAGAAACTCTATCATTTTCTGTATGCGTGGACTGCCTTTCCAGTCCTATTGTCGGCATTACACATGCAGAAAATCTCCTGCTAAACCACAACTGGTAAATTAGCATTTATGATCGATACATTATCGTCTTGCACTTCCTGGATAGACTTGATGTTTTGCCAACAAGACAGAATTAGAAACTTGGAGGAGATAGACTGAATTTCGAAACACATTACGCCACACTCTAACTTCTTATTGCTTTGTAATTCTACTGATTTCAATAAATCTGTTTCGTCTTTAATCAGAAGCTCCGTTTTCAGTCCAGAACAGGCCAGGACACGATTGAGAGAGGAGCAGAATTCTGCCCAAGTGTTTTCAAACATCTGCAGTGAGTGAGGGCCCAGGCATCTATGATGATCTGGAAAAGCCCGAGGATGCAATCATGATGTGAGCCATAGGAATATGGCAACTCCTGCAAGTTCTAAGAACATTAACATTCTTTAAGACCAAGTCAAGATTCCAGAGAGGTTTCTAGAAAAAAAAACACTCCTATTGAAACTAGTTTTAATATTTATGCAGAAGAGATAATTTCAGCAGGTGCAGCTTCAGAATGCTGAAGGCCCCAATGGAGCACTGAGCACTACCACTGCCACTGGTATTCTCAGGGGTTGGCCTGGCCAGGTGGGTCCTCTGATGAGCCCAAAACGGCCAACCTTCTGATGCCACCCATTCTCCCCACCCTGCCAACCTATGATGGAAAATTGACCTTTGTACACACGAACAGTATTTGAAAGCCATAACATAACCTATATTTGCCATGAGGACACCTAGGAAAAGGATCTTCCTCCTTGGCTACTGCTCACCCTTCTTGCTATAAAGCCTAGAAACACTCACTGCATGGATCAGGGTCACCATGTTGTGTGTCTTCTTCATGCCCTCTGCTCCATATTGCCATTGCCTGCAGTGGGCATGAAGTCTTGCAATGGGATGGCCCCAATATAGGGTTGCAAATCAGCCAGTATCTTACTGGTCTAGCCAATAAGATAATTGGTCGGGTAACCAGTACTGGTATCTGAAAAGCCAGCAGCCTCACCATTATGCAAGGTTCCACCTATGACCCGACTGGTTTTGCTCTAGCTCCATCTCAACCCTTTTAATTCTATCTTGGATCCGCCCCAGATTTCTCCAAGCTCCATTTCTACCTTGCCTGTTTTTTTCTTTGAACCTCTCTCCCCTGGCTCTGCCCTTTGAACTGGCCTAGAGCAAGATCAAGGGCAAACCCCCCCCCAGTACATATGATGAGTACTTCTAATCGTTACAGGAAGAGGTGGGAGTAGCCATCATTCATGGGGATGCTATTTTCAGTGTCATACAGTGGAAATATATCATGCGTTCCATCGAGAAGGCACAGGATTCCAGCTTGAATCTGGGAAAGGCAACTTTTAATCTGCAACCAATGTATAGGATGGAAGGGGATCCAACTTTGTGGAAGGAGAATGAAACTGATGGGATGCAAGGAGTGTGCAGCAGTCAGCAATTCTGTTGTCCGTGACGTACACGCATTGCAGGAAGAGCTCCCTCCCCGAATGTAAATGGCTCTTTAATTATTCATCAGACCTTATCCTGCTGCTGCAAGACTTCCACTGGTTCAAGACTTTTTGCCTTAGGCTGCCTTAAACCAAAGACTCTTGGTCACATTTCGTTTTGCCCCTCGCTGCATTCTCCATTCATATGCCTGCCTCCCCTCCCATAGTGTCATTCTGATCTTCTTTAGTGCCTGACAGCGCTATCCGACTTAACTTTTGTGCCGGTGTAACCAGCGGCGCAGCGAGAACGGGAGGCCCCAGAACGGAAAAGGGATTCAAATCCCCTTTGAATTCCTCTTTTGGAGGGGATTAGAATCCCTTTTCCATTTTGGGGCCTCCCGTTCTCGCTGCGCCGCTGGTTACACCGGCACAAAAGTTAAGTCGGATTGCGCTGTAACATTGTTTGACTTTATTTTAACCTCCTCGTCCCACCTCCATGCTTACAAGTGTATTACAAGTGGGAATTTGCATCTGTTTTTAGAATACATACTAGTGCAGTGTTTCCCAAACTTTTTTGACAATCTTTTCGACCTGCGTCTCCCTTGACCATTGGCGACCATTGGCTGTGGCTCCCCATTACATGATGTTGATGCCTGCCAATTGGCATTGCACTGTTTTCCAAGATTCCGTGGAACTCCGCGGCTCCCCTGGCTGGTTTCCGCGGCTCCCCTGGGAGGTGCGCCTCCCAGTTTGGGAACCACTGTACCAGTGGTTCAAGGCTTATGACCATGCGGCCTCGTGGACAAGGCACCTGATTTCAGATGCCCCTTCATGCTGATGTCATGGAGACATCTTAGATGCTCAGAGAACCAAGCAGAGGAACGGTGAAAATAAATGTAAAGTAAGGCAGCATAATGTATAATTCCTTTCGTTGTATAACCCTGGAGACCAAAGCCTATGAACATCTGTGGTCCAGGTTGTCTGGAGGACTTGTGCCAAGAAACACCCACTTCTGCCTTATTAAACAAAAAAATATGTAGTCCGTTTGTCCTCCACAAAATGTCTTCAATTATTCTTTCCTCTTAATGTAACTTTGCTCCATCCTGATTTCATATGATTAGTACTTATGACATGCTCCAAAGTCAATACAGGCTATATACATTTAAATTATTCTCTTCCTGAAGGAGAATGTGTATGTATATTCGATTACTGGAGCCAAAGTCCAAATGTGATTAAATTCCGGTCGAGATATGCTTATAACCCCGGCAAAGCCTGCCTGTTTCCATGAGAATAATTCATCTTAAAACGATATAGTGTGTCAAGGCATGAATGCTAATATTTTTCTTCCTGTATTAATATTTTGGCCTCTGCCTCCAGTGCCTGGGGGAAAGCACTACTACTGCATACAGTGATATTTGGCTCAGATTGTGTGTTATATTATAAAGCATTTGAGATTTTGCTGATCTCCTTTGAGGCCTTCAATTGTATTATTTTCTTGGACTCTTATGCAATAATAATAATAATAATAATTATAGTAATCGTCATTGTTATTTATGCAGCACTTCATAAAAACCTTAGAACAACCCTACTGGATCAGGCCAAGAATTCATGTTTCCCAGAATCCTGTTTCCAACAGTGGGCAGCTGTTTCCAGGAACCTGAAATGTCGGACACAAAGGCAACGACAGGCCATAAGGCACGGCCTGGCTGCTGCAACAAGCAGCAAATAGCCAGGTCCATGCACCAGCAGCCCACCAGTGGCCCACCCACCCGGTGCCAGTAAGTCAATGCAGGGGGCAGGCGGGAGGCGGGCAGAATGGGGAGAGGAGGAACAGGCTGGAGAACAGAGTGTGGAGGTGGAAGACCAAGGCTGAGAATGGGCAGTATCGGCTGATATCCTCTCCCCCTTCCTGTCCTTGATCCACCAAACCGGGATCCCTTGGACTTGCACCAGAAAAGTAGCTGGCTGGCGCAGGTCCAAATAGACCCATTGGGGCAGTGGAGGCTTGCCCTGGGGCAAGGGAACAAACATTCCCTTACCTTGAGGAGGCTTCTCTGGGTCCTGGAACTCTCCCAGGGGATGCAGTGCATGCTCCGTTGGTGCAACTGTATTGGCGCAGCGGGGGAGTTAGGTAGGATTGGGCTGCCTGGCACAAACTCACTGACTGGAGGGGGTTCAACCATCCCTTTGACATGGGACCTTGTGGTTACTGACGAAAACACCCCCAGTGGGATTTACCATGGAGTGGTTTATTCTCAAACCTCTATGGACTATTTTTCCTCCAAAGCAAGGGATGACATTTAAAAGGAGAACAGACCCTAGCTGCAGTTCTGTGGCTGCCCCTCTCGCTTTTGAGTGAGGAGTCTTTCCAGCCTCACCCAGAACTCCCTTCCATTCAGACCAGAATCATTATGAGCAGATCTAGGGTGATTACTACTGAGCTTGCCAAACTACAGCAGTTTAGGGCACTTCAAACCAAGAAAATTATGTTTATTGGTAGACAGAGGGATAAAAAGGCACCAACAAATACACAGTGTAATCCTAACCACCTTTCCAGAGCCGGTGTAGCCGTGCCAACAGGGCGCACACTGCATTTTGCAGTGCAGGGGCAGTCACGGAGGCCTCTTCAGGTGAGGGAACATTTGTTCCCTTATCTCGGGGCTGCATTGCGGCTGCACCAGTGCTGGAAAGTCGGTTAGGATTGTGCTGACAGACTATTTAGAAAATAAACCAAAAGATAAAAACACTTGCTTCTCTAGTCTATATGGGCATTCTTGGAAGTTCGCTAAGCTGTCTTTAAGGTGAAGAAAGTTAATAGGCTAATATTCAACATAGTTCTATCTCAATGCAAAATAGCAGATAACATTTTCTCAAGCTGGGTGATTCTGACCCACATACACATAAACCCATATTCGTAGGAAAAGCCTCTTTTTTTTTCAGAAGAATTATTTTGGAGTTGGAATTTTGCTTTGAGACTCTTGATCAGTCCGACCTGAGAACTAGAGCTTGCAGATATGGGCCAGCCAATGCAGAAATTACCTTCGAAGATGGTCCTTCCAGGTGTTTTATTAATTACTAAAGGCAAACAGGGCAGGAAATGAATAAATATTTATGAGCACAGAGATGTTCCTTAATGACAGCCACTTAGCTAGGCACTTATCAGGCTAGCACTATTGGAAGAGGCAAGGGGTGTGAAAAATTCCCTCCCCCCTTTGGCCGTTTCCTGGGTAATACAACATGTTCTCATGACAGTCTGAGTCTCTGTAGTTTATAAACTGGTGTTATTAAAATATCCAGCAAGGGCTTCTCCATCACAGATCTATTCTCCATGAATTTGTCTGGTCATCTTGTAGAAGCAATGTTCTTTTAGTAATATGAGACACTAACAAAAATGTGCATCTATTCTCCATTTATCATTTTATAAACCTCCAGCACCCCCTGAAACTCCAGCACCACATCCTTGCCATCTTCTTTTCTAAACTAAAAGTCCTTTTGTCTTTCCTCTTAAGAAAAGTGCTCCAACCCTTCTTTACCGGCTTTTCCGGTCTACAATAGCGTTTTTGAGATGGGGGGGGGGGAGTGAACTCAGCTTTCCAAAGCTATGCATCAAAACCCAAAAGACAAGGTCCAGTCAAATTCAAACACTTTAAAGTTCCACTTTGGGGCAGTACAAGTGGGCCCCCATATCCGCTGGGGATATGTTCCAGGCCCCTCCGTGGATACTTGAAACCGTGGATAAGAGCAAACACCCCCTCCATGGTTTCCTGAGGGGCCCCCCCACCCTGCCTCCCCTGCAGGCACGCATGCTTGCCCCCCCCCCCAGCTCTTATTTTCCTTTCAGCAAGTTTTGTTTCTTCCTTAAAACAAACAGAGAAGCAGCCTCCATTGCAGGCAAGTAGAACGAGACTAAGTCCTAGAGAGGCTCTGCAAGGTTTTTGTTAACCTTGCAGAGCCTCTCTAGGACTTAGTCTTGTTCTACTTGCCTGTAATAAGCACTCTGGCTGCTTCTCCTGTTTCTTTAAGGAAGAAACGAAGCTTACTGGGAAAAAAGTAAAAGTCTGGGGGGGTCCCCACGATCCGTGGATAACTGAAACCGTGGATATCAAATCAGTGGATATGGGGGCCCACCTGTATTTAAGTACAGTTCACACTGAGCTTTCCCATTCAAATTAATGGGATTCTAGCGTTGAACTGGCCTGGATTGTGGCCAATGAGCTTTACACCGGTCTTTAAAAATGAGAGGCCCTATCTGTGGGCTAGCAATTCAAGGCTGAAATCATAAGAACATAAGAAGAGCCTTGCTGGATCTGGCCAAAGGCCCATCTAGTCCAGCTTCCTGTATCACACAGTGGCCCCACCAGATGCCTCAGGGAGCACACAAGACAACAAGATACCTGTATCCTGTCGCCACTCCCTTGCACCTGGCACAGATAAAACCTACTCCTCCAACCAGGACGTTGCTTATCCCCATCATGGCTTGTAAGCTGTAATGGACTTTTTCTATATACACCTGGGAGTATGTCCCACTGAACACAGTTGGATTTACATCTGAGTAAACGTTTATAGGATTGCGCTATGACAAGGCAGGTGTTAGTTGACATTGATGCTGCGTCAGTGCTCTGTACCAAATGATCGATATTATTATTACATTTATATCCTGCCTTTCTGGTGTGAAATTCAAGGCAATACACATCTGAGCTAGGTTTGGTAGCTTCAGCAAGATTGTTGCATTATGACACAAGTAGTAACAGGCCAGAATACCTAGTGGTCAGGGATACCAGGGATAGGCAAACCCAGAGCTACTGTGATTTACTAGAATCCCATAGAAATCTGTCTTATAATGAATGTCTATCAAGCACCATAGGGCTGACATTGACTGACACAGACACAACAGCTCTCTCTCCAGGATGATGTCAGGGGGGGGGGGGTCTTTTCTAGCCAGGGATTGAACCTGGTACTGTTTGCAAGGAAAGCAGATGCTCTTCCACTGAAATTCAGCCCTTTCTGAGGGCTACTACCTAAAGCCAGGTATAAAATAGTTGCTCAAGATGGGTGTATGTGCGTGCACGCACGCACACACACACACACACTTCAAGAACAAGATGCACATGCTCAGTCCAGAAATGTTTTTTTTCAGTGCTGGAGTTAGACTCACAGTCCTTTCACACAAATATCCACTCCGAATTTTCTCCCCAAGCTAGCTTTGTTTGAACTGCTGAATTTGGGGACGGACAGACCCAAAAATCCATTTTTGTTGTTAATGCTGTTATAAATCTACTGCAAGTCACCCATAAATCTACCAACAAATCCTGATCTACTTTTTGCAACAGCCACACCCTCAGCAGGGATTTTTTTTAAAGGTTGTCACACATGTGATCTCCTCTCCCTCTCTCACTCAGGTTTGGGCTTCAAGGGAGCTTATTATTTAATACATTTCTATCTTGCCTTTCAATCAAAAGCAATAAGATGACTTCTACAAGTCATAAAACAACCATGAAAAACAACAGCATCAATATAAAACCCACCAGAACACAGCAGCAACAAGTAAAGCAGTCCAGAAAGCAGACAGAAAACCTTTCAAAACAAGGTCTTGAGACCATTCATCTGAAAGTGATATGAGAGGAAGCCTGCCTAGCCTTCCTTGGGAAGGGAGGTCCACAATTGTGGGGACACCATGGAGAAGACCCTGTTTCTGGTACCGATCAATCACATTTCTGTGGATGAGTTGTCCTTTCTGGCAGAACAGCAGAAGCCATTCCAGGCTGGAGATTTCTCTTTCCAGCATGACATAATGTCATTAAAGGCGGAGGCACACCAAGCACGTCTTCCGTGCGGTGCGCCCGTCGCTCCGGCTGCGTTGCCGCACCGGACGCACGTTAGGGGGCTGGATGGGACGTTACCATGTCCCACCAGATCGCAGCCGCAGCGAGGATCGAGCAGCGAGCGAGCGAGGGAGGGGGTGGGGAGAGAAGGGGGGAGAGAAGAAGGAACTTCCCTCTTCTCTCCCCTTTCTCTCCCCCCCTCTCTTTCGCTCGCTCGCTGCTCGATCATCGCTGCGGATCTTCCCTCAGGGAAGAGAAGAGGTCAGGATTAGTGGGGACTGCACAGAAGAGAAACACATTTGTTTTGTGTGTGTGTGTGTGTTGTGTTGTGTGTGTGTTTACTAAAGCCACAATATAAATGGCAGTAACTACAACATAAAACGGGGGGGGGGGGATCAGCAAATGACAACACACACAGCTAGACGCATTGGAGAAAAGGATGGAGCTTGCTGGCTGTCCCAGGCACGTTTCAACACTGTACTTCTGGATTATCAAAAAGTTAAAACCTTTCCAAGTGACGAAAGCTTGAAAAAACAAAACCGCGTTCGCTCGTAGTTACCCCAAGCGAGGAGAAAAATGGCTGCTTTATTAAAACATTCTGCCCCTCTTTCCCTTTGATTGACTTTGGCTTCCTTCCCTTTGATTGGCTCTGGCTGCTCTGTGTCCTGCCCCCAGGGGGCTGGGACACGGACGGAACACGACAAACGTTCCCAGAGCTGGGCTTTGGGCAGCTGAGGCGTCGACGCGCCCGTGGCTGACGACGGCTGCCGGCAGCTGCTACGAAGCCATGTCATACTAAAAAAACGCACGTGCAGCCCGGACGTACCTCCGTGCCGGACGGAAGAAGTGCTTGGTGTGTCATCGCCTTAAGCCAAGAAGACTGTGTTAAAGTCTCCAGGGTGGCTTGGAGTAGTCACCTAGAGACTGATGTGGATTCCTGGGGTCACTGAGCCATTCCGGGAGGGTTGGCAATGGCAACCCTAAATAGCAAGTCAGAGACTGAGAGCAGGGCCTTTCATGGGTGATCGTTAGGTCTAGAAGTTCTTATGGGAGCTTATCTATGGTTTCTAGGCAGTCTCTCATCCAGGCAGTTTAAACAACCAGACCTGCAACACTGAACCACAGCATGTACTTTCATATCATTGTTTTGGTCCAGTTGTAGATAGTCATTATATGGATATCAACCTATAAACATTATCATGGGTATCTACATCATTAAACATTATAGGTATGTTCCAGCCAAAGTTAAGCTCTGTTAGCTCCCATTGATTTCAGTGAGAGAATTAAGCATGTCCTTAAACCTTCTCAGTGAAATCAGTGGGAAGTAAAAACACAGAAATACTGCACTGAAATATGTTTGGTTAGATACTACACCTGTTTCATATAAATTGGAATTTCAATTGATTAATTAGGTGAAATTCCATCAGCTCCAGGCATTGTCTCTCCAAGGCTCTTGAATTTATTTATTTATTTATTTATTTATTTATTTATATACTGCCTTTCTTATCCTCAGATTGCTCTTCAGGTATTATTCAAGGCGGTTTACACAGGCAGGCTTATCTAGATCCGATAAGGATCTTTACAATATTGTTCTATACAGAACCCTACAATTCCAGCTGGTTTCCTCCACGGTGTAGTCATCTTCACTAGCTGCTTGAGCTCTCCACAGTCACCATCGTATGGTGACCATTATGGAAGCAGTTCCAGTTTTCCTTGGACATCAGAGGGGCAGCGTGCCCGTGAGCACATTTTCTTATAAGAACACAACTAATTGGTGTAAGTACTCACAAGTGTAGTTGTATGTTTTAATTTGTCCATTGTTCTTAGTGCTTACCTGGTTTGCAAATAGCCACTTGACTGGTCACCAAAGGCACATCAGAATTACCACATCTCTCAGGAGGAAGAACCTCTTCTGAAGGCTCCGTATTATTTAAAATTATCATTTGCACTCTTGCTATTTAGAACCCTATATTTAACCCTAGCAAAGCTCACTTTGTTTTTCCTCATTGCCTTTGCAAATCCTATTGACACCACACAAACATATTCTCTCGACACTACCGATATACAGTACTTTTCTCTGTGTGGTGAAAAGTCCTGGGGTAGCAGCACTATAAGGTTTTGTTTCCACTGGATGAGAAAACACTGGAGATGTATTGTGTATTTGCAATATCTGCTAATTTACAAATATTCAGGCAAAAGCAAAAAGACTCCTGTAGCATCAGTGCCCTTGAGAACCCATTAGTTGCCAGGCAGGCAAATCATAAGTAATGGACTCATTCACAATAATCAAGAGTACCAAACTCATAACATTATTCTCAGTTGAGGTATTTGCCCTAGGGCAGAAGTAGGAATAAAAGGCAAACACAGCTATGCAGCCAAATACAGGAATCACTCATTAAGTTGTTGTCCCCTGCCCATAACATGAAGTTATGAGAATACAGTACATTGTGGCATCACCACCCATGCTCTTATTATGGGCGAGAAAGTAGGGGGCATTTAATTATTAAATCACAAGCTCTACTCCTGACTCCCCTGAATTTTAACCAAAGCACGTTCCCTAAATAGTAGCTAAAGGGATCATCACAAAAATTAGGTGGCCAGTCTCCCTCTCCCCTCCCCCCAGAATTTGAAAACAGAGCTCACTACATAATGTGCTTCCTGTCACCCCCAGCAGCCAATAATGTTGAGTACGGGAACCCATTAAAAGGTTTGTGGCGCTATTCAAATCAGTGACTAAGAGACAAGAAACGAGTTTTAGCTATGTGCTTATAGCTAAATAAATCTCTAGTCTAATAGTGGAAGCTTCTTATATGCCCATTAGACCAGAGAAATACTGCATGTAGGGTTTTCTTTTAAAACAAAGCACTACCCAGATAGGCAGAATGAGCAGATTCTGCTACATTTGAGAAGAGTCAACATATCAGTGCTGATGTAGTTTCCCCTCCTTTTCACCTTCCATCTCTTCTAATGGTGTTTATTCACAGGTTCAAGGATGTGTACAGCATCTTAAGCACAGCTGACGTGGGTTTAAGACTGTAGCCTGATTAAGGTTGGTCTGAGTGCACAAGAAACCAAGCAGTTACTTCTGGTGGTAATAATCTGAGGGGTGCCCAGAGAGCTGCAGCTCTTTTCAGTGCCACTGCAAGGTGATGGGATATCAATGTCCCTCCAGTTGGTGTGTGAATGATCTGAGATTTGTGCACCACCATTGTCTAAGGGAGGGGCTGGTGCTTAGTGGTCTACTACATGCTTTGCATGCAAAGGGTCCCAAGTTCAATTCCCGGGATCTCCAGATCTGGGAGCTGGGGTAGGGAAGACCCACATCAGAAACCCTACTGAGCTGCTCCCAAATTAGTGTTGAGATGTAATGGGTGGGTAGACCAATGACCTGACTCAGGACAAGACCTACTTATCCTTTGGGTCCTTGCAAAATGGCACTGGGAAGCAACTCTTAGGTTGTGTGGTGCATGGCCACTGGAAGTCTTGTGATTTACCAATTCGATTTGCAGCTCTATCTGTGGAACAGTTAAACTGGAAGACAAACAGAATTGTCCCAAAAGCAGGAATGAGGCAAAGCCGCTAAGCGACAACTCTAATTTACAAGGTAATTCTTGATGTGTTACAGAAAGTCCCTGATGAAGACCATTAAACTATATTGGGAAACAAATCCTATTGGCTTTCAAAGGCAAATTGCCTCTCCAGTGACTACAGTACTGTATAGGACTAATGTCTGATGGGGTAATTAGATGCTCTCTGGCATATATTGGGAGGTGTGTTCCCACTTATTAGCAGAGTTCCCTCCTCCACCCAGGCAGACTGCTTTGCTTAGCTAAATGAATACACACAAGGCATTGCTTTGTAGTTGTAAAAAGAAGAAGAGTTTACTCACAGTTCAGTTTGCATATATACATAGCGTCTGACCATCAATCAGAGGTACATCCTAGACTTAAGATAGAACCCCCCCTAGAGCTGGGGCTCCCTGCATGGGGTTAGGCTGCAAGATGGCCGCTGGGCTGCAGGAGCAGCGACGGCATCATCTTGCTCCGTGGGCATCAAGAGAAGAAGAGACTGAGTGAGGGGCAAGAAGGAGGAAATAAAGGTCAGGGGCCACACCCCTTCCTGGAACACAGAGGGATTAGAGTAGGAGGTCTTTACATGTGACCAGGCAGTACACCACACACCC
Source organism: Plestiodon gilberti rubricaudatus (assembly GCA_026170595.1). Taxonomy (NCBI): domain Eukaryota; kingdom Metazoa; phylum Chordata; class Lepidosauria; order Squamata; family Scincidae; genus Plestiodon; species Plestiodon gilberti. Next base: position 14,508,065 of record JANXHW010000002.1, on the reverse strand, counting down.
CAGTGTCCAGCAGCTAAACGCTGCCCATCCTCCAACAATGTCTAACTCTTTGGGATGAAACTGAGCTGGCACCCTGTTGAGCTAAGTAAGCAGATGAAGGTAATGGTACAGTCCTAATAGAATGTACTACTTTGGATTGCCAGAAGGGGACCTATATTTCTGGATGTTCCCTCACTGAGAAAAACAAAACACATCCTGAAAGTAGAAAACTAGACGTCAGCTGGACAAGATCCTTCCTCTTTGATATGCGATGTGTGTGTGTGCACGCATTTTTCAGGTGCAGGGAGGAGTTCTCTCTACATTGGGGAGCATTCAAAATGGTATTCCCCACCAGCAATTCGAAGGGGTAGAGAGAGTTCACTCTGCGCCACCTCAGGACTAGTCTATACCACCTCTGTTGCATGTGTAAAATAAGAAATCCCACTGAAATAAATGGTGTTTACATTCACAAGTAAATGCTTTTGCATTCCGAACTTGATGCATGTTTACTCAGAAACCGACGTTCAGTGGGGCTTGCTCCCTGGAAAGGGTGCATTGGATTGCTGCCTTGGAAACTGGTCTGGTCAGCCAATACCGATTTCAAATCTGAAATCTCAGCCTTTCACTTTAACTAGGCTATAGATCGGGGCTACAAAGAAAGGAAGGGGGAAAAAAAGCAAAAGCCAACACAAAACATGGCTAACTCCAAAGATGATTGGCTTTGGGCCACACCACGTGATACAAAGAAATCAATTCCTAAGAGAGTAGACTGAAATTTACAAAAGCTCTCCGGTCTTTCTGCTGCTCTTTCTCAACCTATTTGACCTTCCATAAGGTTGTGGAGGGAGGAAGGGCTACCGTATTCCTGAGCAAAGCAGCGCACAAAAAACTTTCAACAGACAATTGAGGCGTCGTCGAATTTAAAATTCGTTTTAGTAACGTAGAACGAGGAAGGGGGGGGAGAGAAAAGTCTGCGAGTGCAAATCTTGTATAGCGGCAGGGCTTTCTCTTGTCTCATCCCACCCCCTTACCTTTGCTTAATTTAACAAAATATACTGCCAGTGGCAATAGGTATTTTATAAAACGAGACTGCCGAAGTCCAGCTCCGTCTGGAAGTCATGCTTCCTGTTGCTAGCTATGTGGGCTTTGGGTTTTTTGAGTGACATGCATTCTGCACATGCCCCGAGAGACTTTGTCTTTCGTTCAGCCTACAAAATGGGTGGAAGTCTCAGGTGGGGGGATAGGGACTGATTCTCGGGGGGGGGGGGCGAAGCCCGTGGTATAAGATTTAACTTTAGGGTCGGTTTAGGTTTATGGTAGGAACAGTGAAGGGGATTTGATGCATATGCCCCAAAAAGGTTTACTGTCTTTACAGAGTACAATCCGAATTGCCCACAGTCAGAGTTAAAAGAGGAGAGAACGTGAGAACCCTCATTGTGACTCTCAGCCGGGGATTACTTTGGCGTCCCAGGCTTGGGGTGGAAGGCAGGTGCTTTTATATTTATATATAAATTCCGTGTGTAAAAGGAATTGAGCTGGTGTATACTTGGCATTTATATTATGGTCCAAGGAAACGAACCCTTTACATTAATCCTATGGGATTTAAATCATCCTGATCATCTATGCTTTTACTTAGAACTAAAACTCCTGGATTCAAGTGGAGCTCATTTCAGCGCCAACTTGAGATCTACACCTGAATACAGAGCGATAGCGAAGCTTCTTTACTCAGAAGGAAGCCCCGCAGAATTCAGTGGACAGGCAGGCACCCTGAGGTGTGAGCTGCGCATTGACAGCGCACCTCTGAAATGGACTGGATTCATTTCCAAGAAGGGCAGCAATCTACCTGGAAGAAAGCCGCATTGAGCTCTGCGGGATTTACTTCCGAATAGGGCTTTTAACCGATTAAACGTTAAATCCTGCAGCTCGATCCAAAGTATGTTTATCCAGAAATTAAATAAGTCCTACTATGTCCCAAGGGGACTAGTCCCAAATAAGTGTGCATAGGACGGCAGCCTTAATCGAATGTTTTATTGGTACATTGATTAATCGATGTCATCTGCATATATTTGCATAAGAATTCAACTAGAACCTTTTCTTTGCAAAAAGGAAACAAGGAAGGAAAGAGCTCTCGTTTAGACGACGTCTTCTTGCGTGGCAGGCGCACCATTTCGGAAGAGGCATTCCCGGCTGTGTAAGAGAGGGAAAGGCTCTTCTAAGATCATGGCTCATGCCTGCATTTTTATGAGTTATATTAAAAATCATTAACAATGTTATTTTTGGCGGGGGGGGGGGGAAATAGGTTGCCCGGTTTTGTTTTGTTTTTTAGCGAGGTGCCTTTGTAATCGCTCCAAAGGTTTTAACAGCTAATCTGGCTGATTAATCTACCAAACATTACAGCACTACTTTCGAGTAGAACACCTACAGGATTGGATTGCTCATGTATTAAGGATTCAAATCAAGCTAAGCGCTGTATACCTCCTACTTAGAAATATCGGTTTGGAGGAGACCAGGCCGGTGCTATCATGAGGCCAACTAGGCAGCCGCCTAGGGCGCAGACCTCAGAGGGGGGCAGTACTGACCTTGGAGGGGCACAGTTTATGATACAGAATAGTTTTTTTAAAACCCATGTAAAATGCAACTGACAATTTACATTTTTTTATTTTAAGATAAAACAACAGTGCTATGGATTATAATTTAATATAAAATCTTATTTAAAAAAACCAGGGTGCAAGTAGTTAGCCTTTGCCTAGGGCGCAAAATAGCCTGGCACCAGCCCTGCTAGTGCTTAGAAATGACATTTCTGCGTCTGTTTGGTTCAGAGAATTCTTGCAGGCTCCCTACAGAGTCTGCCGCCAATTTTGACCTGGGACTGGTCCCATTAAAAATTACTAATAGCCCGATCGACTGTATTCTTACTCAGAAGTAAATTCGGTGGGGCTTATTCCTCAGTGTGCATAGGACTGCTTGTAGCTGCTCCACACACGACAGCGCGATCCACAAGGCAGTTCGACTAGACGCTGAACTGAATCGTCCACACAGCACAGCGAACCCAGAAGTAATAATTGCACTGAAATCAGTGCGATTTATTTCGAAGACAATGGGCTTCTGGACTGAGGTGTTAGAGACGAACCTCCCAAACTGATCACATCATGGATTGGAAAGAATTGACTTCAGTGGCATTTACTGCCAAACTATTGCCTCGATCCACCGAAACCAAAAGATTTTAAGGTGATTTTTGCCCGGCCATGCCGATTTCGAAGTAACTAGCAGCTTAATTAGGATGAAGCAAGGGAGAGAAGGGGAGAATTTCACTTGAGGCCGCCGCGGTCCTATATTCGCACTTACTAGAAGGCCCATCTGCGTAAATTGCGCTCACCGCGGCGCGTAGTGTTCAGACGTACTTGCTTCCAAGTAAGCGGGTAATAGAATGACAGCCCTAAAGCGATGTGGGCGTCAGTTCGAATCAACGGAGGGGTGCTCCGCGCGGTGTGAACGCAAACCCATCGAACACAGCCACGGATCGCTCTGCTCTCAAAGTTGGCAAATTAATTTTTGATAGCAGCCGCTGGGAGGGGGGGGGCATGGGGAGGATTTAACGGTTAACCCTTTCCCCAGCGGTTCCCCCAGCATCCATTTGCCCCGAGAGGGAAGCTACCATTGGCAATTCTTGTTCACCTCCCTCCCTCTCGCTATTCCCAGTGCCAGAATCGGGACCGGTGTAAAAGCGGGAACGGAAGGGGAAAAAAAAGAGTCCTCGGCGGTGCCCCAGACGGGTCGGCGGGAGGGGGGCGGGGGAGGCAAGCCAGACAAGCAAGCCGCCCAGACTGGAGAGCGCTGCGGGGGGGGGGGGGGAGTGGAAGCCTTTGATGCCGTTGCTGGGAAAGGCGAGCGCCATCCGCTCGCTGTTCCTGGAAAGGCGCCGGCTCGGGTTCCTTGCCGATCAATGCGAACTTGGGCGCGCACGTTTCTGTGTTGTTGCCAGCATTAATGCGCTTTTAATCTTCGCAACATTATCAGCATCGATCCGCCTCCATATACACATCGGCTTGAGAAAGTGACACAACCACAGGGGCGCGCAGACAGACGGGAATAAATAGAAACAAATGGAGGAGGAGGAGGAGGAGGAGGGAGGGGGGCGGGCGGGGGAGGGGTCGCTCTGCCTCGCCCCCACCCCAGCAGCTCTCTCCATTCGTGTGGCAGGCCTCGCCCTTCTTCCCTTCCGGGGGGGGGGGCGGCACAGTGGAGCTGTGCCAAGTCGAGCACTTTTTTTGCAGGATGCTCTTGCTGTCTGGCCTGTGAGAGCCGCTGTTCCAAGGCATCAATCCCGGGGAGCAATGTGGGAGAAGAGGACCACGCCATGGCCCCGACACAGCCACAGGATGCATATACGGAGCGCTCCTCCCCTAGCCATGCTTACTCTCGAATGCCTCTCTATAGTCAATGGCGCTTAGCTTACTCCCTGGGGGGGGCGGGGGCTTCCGGACTGCACCCCTGGTCTCATTGATTTCAGCGAGACAGTTAAACGTGGATCCAAATCTCTCCCACTAAAACCAATGGAGCTTCATTCTGGATATGGGACGGGAGCTACCAAGTTCCACTGAATTCCAAGGAGCCGCCATAAGAGAGGAGCCTGCTAGACCAGGCCAAGGACCCGTCAAAGTGCCTATACCTTTAACCACTGTATAGAAGAGGCAATTTTGGCAGGTGCAGGCAGCGCATCCTGCAAGGGTGTAAAAAGCTGCACCTGCCAAAATACCTGCCTATACCTTTGTAGGCACTGTATCCTCCACTGCATCTGGTCAGCCTGCCTCTAGTTTAGCAGCCATTTCGCACAGTGCCCAACCAGATGCTTCTGGGAAGCCTATACTGGGATATGTAGGCAAAAAGCTTACACTGCTCTTGCTGCTGCTTTCCAGCAAGGGGGGGGGGGGGAAGCATTCTGTCTCTGAACTGGAAGGTAGCATATAGCCGTCATGACTAGGAGCCATTAATAGACTTTTCTTTCTAAGCTAGTAGCCATCACCACAGGCTGTGGCAGTGAATTTCACAGTAAATCATGCATTGTGTGAAAAATGACTGCCTTTTGTTTGTACTGAATCTCCTGGCAGTCAGTTTCAATGGATGACCCCTGGTTTAAGTATTATGGGAGAGGAAGGAAAACTTCTCTCTAGCCACTTTCTCTGAATCTTGCATAACTTTCCAAATCTCTATCATGTCCCCTCTTATCAGAACTCCAGGTAAGTGTGCAGAGAGCTGCAGTTCAGATTCCATGGCTACTATGGACTCCATAGGTCGCCTTATCTCTCAGCCTTAGTAATATGGGCAAAGTAATACAACCTTACAGGGTTGCAGAAAAAACCAGAACATATGTATTCAACTTTGGCTGGATTGTGCAGAGTAAGAACATTAGTAAGAACCTTAAATAGGGTGCAATCTAGCCAAGGTTAAAGAGTCTAATGTCCTCTAGATTTCCCTAAAATGTAAGCAAGATTGCCTGAAAATAGCTGAAACTTGTAACTTGTCAAATTTAATTGGATTTACTCCCCAAACAGTGTATACAGTATATAGGTTTACCATCTCAAAAGTCCTTAATTTTGGTTAGACCCTGTCTTTAGTGCTAATATATTGATTTCACAAAGTGCTGAAAGAACTTCACACATGTTCTGGTTTAGTCATCCTCTTAACAACCCTGTAAGGTCAGTTACTATTACTTTGCCCATATGACTACAGCAGAGGCTGAATGAAGAAGGCTACCTATGGAGTTCATAGCAACCATGAGATCTGAATCAAGAATTGCCTGATGGGTTATGTGTGGTCTGAATCACCGTATAAACCACACCTAGACAAACGATACAAGGATAGAAGCTGGAACAGGTGGTTACACAGTAGTAAAGTTCCACTAAATGAAGGTGGATTGATTTCTACGTTGTTTAGCATTGGGGTATTAATTTCAATATGAACAGCACAGCATACTTAAAACACCATTACCACCAGCCTAAAAAGCACAGGCAGCTTTCCCTTGAACTACTAGTACAAAATATTTGATCATTGACACACTGGGGCCTCATTTTCCTCTTGGTCCCCACAATTAGAAGACCCAGCTAGGCCCAGACGATGTGTGTCTATGTGCCAGGAGCAGTCAGGCCAAACTGACATTGGGAAGAAGCTTCACATTTGCATTAGGTACAGTCCTTAGTACAATACATTGCATTCATAGGAGAGGACTGCTAACTCCTGGGTCGGAGCTCCTGGTTGGCCTGCAGAAGGCTCCAGCTTAACATAAGAACATAAGAAGAGCCCTGCTGGATCAGGCCAAAGGCCCATCTAGTCCAGCTTCCTGTATCACACAGTGGCCCCCACCAGATGCCTCAGCGAGCACACAGCTAACAAGATAACCTGTTTCCTGCTGCCACTCCCCTGCACCTGGCACAGAGAAAACCTACTTCTAAAACCAGGAGGTTGCTTATGGCTTGTAACCTGTGATGATCTTTTCCATCATGAATCTGTCCAAACCCCTTTTAAATGCATCTAGGCCAGGTGCCATCACCACATCCTGTGGCAAGGAGTTCCACAGATGAATTACACGCTGGGTAAAGAAATATTTTCTTTTGTCCGTTCTAACTCTCCCTCCATTCAATTTTAGTGCATGTCCCCTGGTTCTGGTGTTGTGTGAGAGGGAGAAGAATTTCCCTCTATCCACTCTCTCCATCCCATGCATAATTTTATACGTCTCAATCATGTCCCCCCTCAGGCACCTTTTTTCTAGGCTGAAAAGCCCAAGACGCTGTAGCCTTTCCTCCTAAGTGAGGTGCTCCAGCCCACAAATCATTCTGGTTGCTCTTTTCTGCACCTTTTCCAATTCAACTATATCCTTTTTGAGGTGTGGTGACCAGAACTGGACACAATACTCCAGATGTGGCCTTACCATCGATTTGTACAAAGGCATAATGATATTGGCCGTTTTATTCTCAATCCCTTTTTTAATGATCCCGAGCACGGAATTGGCCTTCTTCACAGCCGCCGCACACTGGGTCGACACTTTCATCGACCTGTCCACCAGCACCCCAAGATCTCTCTCTTGATCCGTCACAGACAACTCAGAACCCATTAGCGTATATGTGAAATTTTGGTTTCTTGCCCCAATGTGCATCACTTTGCACTTACATTGAAGCGCATCTGCCATTTTGCTGCCCATTCTCCCAGTTTGGAGAGATCCTTCTGGAGCTCTTCACAATCCCTGCTGGTCTTCACCACCCGGAAAAGTTTAGTGTCATCTGCAAACCTGGCCACCTCGCTGCTTATCCCCAACTCCAGGTCATTTATGAATAAGTTGAAAAGCACCAGTCCCAAGACCGATCCTTGGGGCACACCGCTTTTCACCTCTCTCCATTGTGAAAATTGCCCATTGACTCCCACTTGCTGTTTCCTGGTCTTCATCCAGTTCCTAATCCACAAGAGGACCTGCCCTCTTACTCCCTGACTGTGGAGTTTTCTCAGGAGCCTTTCATGAGAGACCTTGTCAAATGCCTCCTGAAAATCCAGATATATAATATCCACGGGTTCGCTCGCATCCACATGCCTGTTGACCTTTTCAAAAAATTCTAACAGGTTTGTGAGGCAAGACTTCCCCTTGCAGAAGCCATGCTGACTCTCCCTCAGCAGAGCTTGTTCTTCTATATGTGTTTTAAGATTTTATCTTTAATGAGACTTTCCACCATCTTCCCTGGAACAGATGTTAGGCTGACCGGCCTATAGTTTCCCAGGTCCCCCCTCCTTCCTTTTTTAAAGATTGGCGTGACGTTAGCTATCCTCCAATCCTCTGGCACAGTGGCCGTTTTAAGGGACAAGTTGCATATTTTGGTCAAGAGGTCAGCAACTTCATTCTTGAGTTCCTTCAGAACTCTTGGGTGGATGCCATCCGGGCCTGGTGATTTATTGATCTTTATTTTGTCAATTAAGTCTGAGAAGTCTTCTCTTTTAACCTCTATTTGACTATTTTAACCTCTATTTTAACCAAGTACAACTCTATTCTTTTGTCAGGGGAGGCCGTTCAGGCAGTGGTATTTGCCCGAGGTCTTCTGCCGTGAAGACAGATGCAAAGAACTTGTTTAATTTCTCTGCAGTCTCCAAGTCCCCTTTTATCACCCCTTTCTCTCCCTCACCATCCAGCGGACCAACCGTTTCCCTGGCAGGTTTCCTGCTTCTAACATACAGTATTTGAAGAAGCTTTTGTTATTCCCTTTTATGTTGCCTGCCATACGTTCCTCAAAGTCTTGCTTGGCCTCCTGTATCATCTTTTTACATTTCTTTTGCCACAGTTTGTGCTCCTGTTTATTTTCCTCACTAGGGCAAGACTTCCATTTACAGAAGGAAGCTTCCTTGCCTTTTATAGCCTAACTGTGCTTGTTAGCCATGCCGGCACCCTCCTGGACTTAGTCGAGCCCTTCCTCCTTTGTGGGATACACTCCCGCTGGGCCTCTATTACTGTAGTTTTAAACAGCCTCCATGCACTCTGGAGCGATTGGACTCTTTTTACCTTCCCTTTCAGCTTTTTTTTTTTGAACTAATCTCCTCATTTTGGGGAATTCTGCCCTTCGGAAGTCAAGGTTTTTTGTGTCAGATTTGCTTGGCACTCTCCCCCCGAAATGCATGGCGAAACAGATCGCAGCATGGTCACTGTTCCCCAACGGTTCGGTAACATTTACATCCCTTCAGTCCTTAACCAAAGATTCACACAGTCAGTGATGGGATATACTCCTCCTGTCTGTAACTCTGGGAAGCAGCTGCCAGTCGGAGCAAACAATGCCAAAACTAGATGGACCAATGATCTGATTCCACAGAAGGCAGCTTCAAACGTTCATAAGGTCTTAACCCAATTCCTTTCCAATAAGACATAGGGCAAAATCCACCATAAAGATCCTATCCCCACTCCGGGCCGCGCTGCTGCAGCCCGGAGATCTACTCGGGGAAGGGAAGAAGTTGGAGGAGGCCGTGTAACGGCCGAGCCAGCCTGGCAGGGACGAGGATATGGCGGACGCCATCCCCGCCCCCACCCGGGCTGGCTCGGCCAATGGCCCCCCTCCCTCACCACCCAGACAGCCCATGCGACTGCTGCCGGAGCCTTACCTTTCTCCGTCGGCTGCATGGAAGTCCCAACGATGGAGTTAGGGCGGCCGGCCTTGTGCCTTACGGCACGTTTGGGACAGCTTCCAGTGATGGAACGCTCGTTCCGTCACCGGATCACTATGGTTGATCTGGCTGCCTGAGGCTCAGTGAATGGGAGAAAATTAGAGACATAATATCTCTAAAAGGACACGAACCTTTTATAAAACTGAAATGAGGCAGTACTATATAGAATGTATCATATTTTTGAAAGAACATAAGATGAGGATAAGATGAGGATCACAAGATGAGGATCTCTGGGCCAAATCACTTCATCCAAGAGTTATTATCAAGATCTTCAGCTGCCCATATAAAAGCGAGAAGGACACACGGATGGTGGCGATGTGGCCGCAAGACTTGCAGCCACTCCCTGGGGTGGCAGCAGAGAAGACCTGCCACAGCATCCCACCCACTCAATAGAATGAGGTTCTCTGTCTCGTGGGTCTTTAGGGAACAGGGGGACTTTGAGGAACAAGAATGTTCTGAACCAAGTACAATAATTTGCAACCCAGCAGAAGCGCCCCAAAGGTCGTCCCCCCCCCCACGCTCTTCATCACGTTATTTTGACGTGCTCCAGCAATAATCTCTAGTAGCCATTCGATAGGGGTGCAGGCAAATTCAAAAGAACAGGAACACAAGGTGATAATCAGGGGCCTTGCTTGAGCCCTGGGGGCACTGAAACATGATCTTCAGATCAGAATGGTCTCTGCAGTCATCACAGGTTAAAGCAGAACTGAACTGATCAGGGAACTGTGGGAGACAATGCATGCATTGTGCACATCTCTTGTTTGGACTGTGACCCTCATCAACGACCTTGGAAGCAAGTTCAACAACATCCTTATTTTAGGAGCACTTTCAGATTTTCTTTGAAATCAGCAAAGGCTCATGTGCAAAGTACTTCACACTCTTTTGATGCCATATTCAGTATGTATGCTGCCCAATCCTATGCATGTTGACTCAAACATAAGTTTCAATGGGGCTTACTGCCATGCCATAGAATTGAGGTACTATGGCCACTTCATACTACTATCTGGAGCTACAGGTGTACACTAAAAATGCCTAAGGATCCTACATGGATATCAGTTGTTCTCTGTATAAAAGATATACCATATGCTTGAACATAAAGATCTTTCTTAATTCTCTCCCACTTAAAGCAATGGAAAGTTAAAATGCTTACATTTGGCTGGATCATGCCCCATAGGCAGGAATCAGGCATGTACTGATTTGGGTACATTAAGAATCTGGTTAAATGCAAGGACTAACCCAGTACCATAAGCACATGTACTTAGAGTTAAGACAAGGAAAAAGACTTAATTGCAGTAAGCAGGAGTAAAGTCCAAATTAATTCCTGCAAGGTCCTCACAACAACCCTCTTCAGTCGATTACTACAAGCCAGGATGGTGTAGTGGTTTGGGAATCAGACTTAGACCTGGAAGATCCAGGTTCAAATCCCCGCTCAGCCATGAAGCTTCCTGGGTGACCTTGGGCCAGTCACTATCTCTCAGCCCCACCTACCTCACAGGGTTGTTGTGAGGACAAAAAGGAGGGGAGAAAATATGTACACCACTCTGAGCTCCTTGGAGGAAGGGCGGTATAAAAAATGTGAAAATAAAAAAAAATCCCCATTTTACAGCTAGGTAAGGTAAGGATGGCATTTAATTAATGTGACACAGGAGTGTATCAGTACAGAGTACTTGGTGTCAATGTAAGAACCTTCCCTTGCTGAGCCAGACCAGTGGTCTACCTAAACCCAGCTTTGTATACTTTGAGGTCTCAGACAGTGACTCCCATCACTGCCAGGCAGGAGCTGAACCTCAGACTTGCATGCAAAGCATGTGGTCGAACACTAACCTTTCCCCTCTCATTACACGTTTTGCAACTGTAGCATAGTCTTATGTAATAGAGACTCATATGTACATATTTTCAAGGTACCCATACTGGGAGAAGAAAAATATACACATACCTTCTAATTAACAGCACAATCCTATGCATGTCTTCTCATAAGTAAACTCCACTATGTTCAGCGGGGCTTACTCCCAGATAAGTGTGCATAGGATTTCAGCCTAAATATATTTTAATTAGCAATTTTTTACATAAGAGATGTAAGATGTCATCAGTTGAATTATTTGACCAATCGACTCAGGGTTTACAGCCAGATCCCATGTATGCTAAGTGAGAAGTATATTCTGTTGTGTTTTTCCCCTTTAAGTAAGAGTAGTTGAATTATAGTCCTATTTGATTAATTGGGGATGGACAGATTTTTATTCATGAGAGCAAACTTGTAATCAGTGAGGTTGAAGGACACACGTGTTTATTGTTTTGATTCTAGCGTATTACTGTAAAAGATAGTGAAAAAGAATATATATATATTCTTTATATATATATAATCCTTTTACAATTGACAACTTTTGTCTATTACATTGCAAGTCATTTCACACTTCTTTCAAGGTCTTTAAATAGACATATTATGGGTTTTATTTATTTAAATTTCATCAATTAGTTAAGAAACAGATTTCACAACTAAAATTCTATACTGTAATAGGTTGAGCTGGTATGATGGCACAGAATGTTCATGAACATTCCAGCAGCTCAAGTTAGGTAACAAAGTCATCAGAATGTTTGCCCTCAGTTTCAGCTTCTGTGAGGAAACTGAAGTTATTCGTTTGGCTGGGAGTAAAACCACTCACAGGCCCTAAATAAAGGGACAGAATACTTTGTTGGAAGCCTGAGGACTCGGGAGGCAGGGAGCTCAAACACAAAATGAAGAGAGCAGAGAAGCAAAAGGAAGGGGTCATTACTAATGTCACACCTTATTTGAACCTTATCTTATCAGCAATTCTTGGCTGCATCTTCTAGAGTGAATCCCTGGTGTAGCAATGTACTCATATCAGGGCCAGCCCAAGCGGAAGTGTATGCCCAAATTTCCTGCCCCTCTTTAAAACATTTTTCCAGTACATCTTCAAAGCAGGGAGGGTGGAGCACAGAGGAAGTACTCATCTGCTCCCAGCATATTTGCTCAGCTTGCTTTGAAGAAGCACTGGGCAAGCAGAAAGTTGGTGAGAGAGGTGGTGGGGAGGAAGAGTTGCCACTGCTATTATCCTCTTTCTCAGTGAGAGATTGAACGAGCATGGAGGGTGAAGTGGCTGGACAGGCAGTGGGCAGGGGATGTGGCAAACAGGTGCGGGGTACAGGGAACCCCCCCACACACCAATTTGCTGCCTTCCCCAGGTCACCACTCTGAGCAGCTGCTTCATGTGACCTCATGGGTGGGCCAACCATGGTTCAGAGCAGTGGCGTAGCTAGACTGGAGCGGAGGCAAGTAGTTCTGCAAGACTCCGTTACACCGGAGTCAACGGCCCCTCCCCCTTGCTGTTGGAGCCATTCTGGTGGCAATGGCAACATGCAGGACACTCCCCTGTCGTTGCCGGAATGGCTCCAACAGCAAAGGGGAGGGGCCGCTGACTCAGGTGTAACGGAGTCTTGCAGAACTACTTGCCTCCGCTCCAGTCTAGTTTCACCTCTGGTTCAGAGATTACATGCACCAGCTAATCTGATGAAGAGAAAACAATGTTTGATATTCTGTATTTTGTATTCAATGGTATTGAATGCTATGGTGTAGCAAGGTGACATGTGTGTGTGTGTGTGTGTGTGTGTGTGTGTGTGTGTGTGTGTGTGTGTGTGTGTGCACGCACACACATGCGCACGGCCTCTGAGAGGAATTTTATCGGGGGGCACAAAGTTTCTATTGGGCCCCTTCCAAAAGGGGAAGGGGACAAAATGGGACGGGGAAGGGCAGCAACGGCCAGAAACGTCTCTGGAGCCCAGGTCTACCAGGCTTCCCAATGTGGTGCCCAGGTCTACCCCTGCCCGGTAGACCTGGCCTTCCAGTTGGCTCAGCCACCCTCTGGCCTCTCCCTGAGGCCAGCTGAGATCCGAGGAAATTTCTGGGGCCCCTCCTTTGACTTCTGGGCCTCCTTTTTGACCCTGGGTCCAAGTACAATTTACCCCCTTTACCCCCCTCTCATGGGCCGTGTCTGTCTGTCTGTCTGTCTGTCTGTCTGTCTGTCTGTCTGTCTGTCTCTGGCAAGCCAAATGAGCTCATATGTATGTTATATTTCAAATATGTGACATATAGTGCTGTTATAAAGGCATATATAGATGTTAATATGACTGCATGTTTGTCCATTTTCCAACATGGAAAAGTGGCTGTAAGATATAGTTCATAATTTTTTTTTATTTCTTATATTTACCATATTGCAATGACAAATTATTCTGGAATAAATAATAATCAGAAGCTGCCGTGTGCACAACCAGGTGTATTTTAGAATGCACCTAGGTATAGCTAAAAATGGAAGCCTGAAAATATGCACATCCATATGATATTTATATAGACTTCAACCAGGGATTTGCACACTGAACAGGAGTGGGCTACGTACTGCTGCTGCACTCACAGAACTCTCCACCAAGCTGCTAGTCAGGGCTGTCAGTTTTGACAGTACAGGTCACCTTTTGGGTCAAGGGAAGAAATCAGTTCTCTCCCTTTCAAGACATGAGCACTGGTCATCACTGTCCAGCAGGCGCATTTTGGCAGTGCTGGCTGAGAGTTCTTCCCTGCCCACAGCATACGTTTTCCCTGCATAGGGTTACATCCAGAATTATGCTCCATGCGTTCTAAACTCTATATCCCTCTTGCTAAATCAGAGTGAGAGTGCACATGTGCAGATACTACGATATACTTAGAAATAATTAAGTCCAGTTAAAAAAAAAGGTAGCCAAAATGTGCATTATGTTATTACCGGTAATAGACGTATATGTTGTGATCATTAGCTCATGATTATTGTTGCTATTTTATTTTCCATGTAGCAGGATTACAGTAGCACTCTATCCTACACGAAGTAGCACCAGTTGGATAGTGAAGCAAGTTTAAGGCTGTTCATTTCCTTGGGCTTGGCTCTGTCAGATTATGGTTAATGGCATGCATGCACTTTAAATGCTCAGAAGTACTACCTAGTTCAATAGGACTTGCTCCCAAGTAAATTTGCACACAACTGCAGCTTTACAGTGCAATTCTACACATGTTGTGCCATTGATGAGGCTTGCTCCTAGATCAGTATGCATGGTAGGATCACAATCTGAGTTAAACATGTGCTGCATAACCATTATAACTAATTAATTTATGTGATGTGTGGACTGCAGCCTAAATGCAATCAATAAAAAGTTAGAACTACATCCTAGTTTTAACAATCCAATTGACTAAGATAGCTCTTAATAAACCTATTTTGGAAATATTACTCCACACTTATGAACCAGGAGATTTGTCTAGAAAAGCTCAATTGAAGTGAGCCACACAGGTGTCAGTGGTGTTTGGGCAAGAGAAGTTCCCAATAGATTACTCCCTAAATTATTCCATATAATTGACTGACAGCACAATCCTATGCATGTCAACTCAGCAGTAAGTCCCATTGAGTTCAATAGGACTTACTCCCAGGTAAGTGTGTATAGGATTGCAGCCTGATTGTATTATTTTAACATATCTGTATGCTTATACTGGTGATTATTCTTTTGCTCTGCTGCAATCCTCATTCACTCTCCTTGACTGTGTTCTACATTATTTCTTACTTCTGATTTATAGCCCCATATTCATAAATCTTTATAAAATCTAAATACAATCACTATATAAACATGACAATGAAAGCCAAAACCAAGCAAACAAATAATAACAGGAATCCATAACATGTCCTTATCCCGAGAAACAAATATTGCAAGTGCACACACAGGCAGGATCCAGTGAAGCATGTCTACATCCTAGTTAAATCCTTGAGATTGAAGCAGGCATTGGGCTCTCTCCCCTTGTACTGGAAAGTGCTTAGTTGTGGCTGGATTGTACCCTACATCTTGACATGAACTGATCTGCATATCTCGCCATTAATTTGTCCTGTCTGTCTGTATGGGCTTCTTCTTAGACTGTTATTCTAATATATATTCATATATTATGTAAAAAGGTGCGGAGGGGGGAGGAGGGCGGGGTGAGATCGTCACCCTGTTTGCAAACAGAAGCAGCTGCATTGATCTAAGTGGGAAGCGACCATGTGCCAATTACGCACACAGGATCTGATGATGCGCTGAAACAGCTCGACGTCAATGGCACATTCGGAAACAGCAGCCACAACAAGAGAAGAAACTGCCCGCCTTTGCTGACGAGACTCCCCCCCTCCTCCTCCCCAGAGGAAGATGAGGGGGGTGTCGAATGAGGGGGTGGTAATTAAGGAACACCGGGTGTTAATCGAAATGACAGCTTCCTAATAGCAGCACTAGTATTAGCCGTTACAGATAACTGCGGGGGGAAAGTTGCCGCTCGTTAACAATCAGCGCGGCGCGCAGCAGTGGAAGGAGCAGAGCGCGGAGGAAGGAAGGAAGGAAGAAGGAAGGAAGGAAGGAAGGGACTGGGCTCTTTCGCTCCCTCGGACTGTCTCTTCCTGTTGCGCGCGCGGGGAGATCTAGGGATCTCTCCGGGCATAGTTACAGCAGCAACAGCGGCGACCTGGCTGGCCCCTCTCCCTCCCGTCCCCTCCCCTCCCCTCCCGCGATGTTTCTCACCCTAATTGAAAATCGTTACATTTAGGGAGGGGGGGGGGAAGAGAAGAGAGGATGGAGAAGGTGGCGGGGCTCATTTTGCATAAGTGGTATTTATCGCAAAGGTGAAAACAATTAACTGGCGTGTTCTCCCGGCCAGGGCAGGGCGTTTTGATAATGATGGTTAGTTAGGACCGTAGGACAATCCACCATCCGACTAGAAAATCGGGGAGGGGGAGAGAGGATTTTCCTCTTTCCTTAGTTTTTTTTTGAAAAACCCATCAAATGACACCCATAGACGCTTTTTGCAGGCAGATTTCTGCTCGGGCAAACAGTCTAAATAGACATTAAATATGTAAAGAAATCAGCCCAGCACAGCGGCCCATCTCGCCCTGTGGGGGATGAACATGAATTTTTAATAGCGCAGAGAGAGAGAGAGAGAGAGAGAGAGAGAGAGAGACCAAGCCACCTTCCTCATCGCCCAAGCAGGGCTATTGAAATTGACCAGCCTTTCCTCAGCTACAACAGAGATCGCAGTTATGAAATTGACTAAACCAAAAGGTGGAGTTTTTTCCCCCTACTTTGAAATATGCAAAAGATTCCATGATACATATGCAATCAGTTCCCTCTTATGTTCCTTCCCCGCTGCCGAACTCCGGCTCTTATGCCTACCCTCCCTGCCCAAATCAAAGAGCACTTGGCACCCTCTTCCTCCTCCCCAATTCTTCCCGACTCCCCCAGCTCTCAGTAAGCATTGAGATTTCTTTTAATAATTCATAGAGAGAGGTCTTTTGTTCTCCCTCTCCCCCCCCCCTTTACTGGTCTTTGCAGCTACTGTCTAGAGTTCATAATATGTAACCCCTAAATCGGATCGTTCTACAGCCAGCGTTCTGCTACACAAATTACAAAGGTGCGTTTGGTGATATGGGCAGTATCCGCAGCAGTGAGAATAGTCTTAGCTTTTACGCACTTGTTGCAAAACAGGCTAATTCGAATACAGCGCTAGATCCACACACCCGAAATACTTGGCTTTTCAAGAAGAGCCAAGTTCCCCCCCCCCCCCCAGCTATTTCAAACGGTGCAAACCGCAGGGTAGTACACATTATAAATGCTAGTAGCCAATTCTGAAACCTACTCAAAAATACATATATATATATATATATATATTTTTACTTAACTGGCTGCGGCTGGTAATACCCAACCTTCAACTCAATGGCTGGAAGGAAACCCCGCTGTTTTCAATGCGTCTCACTTTCGTGTATTGAAGCAGTTGGAAGATGCATATATTAAATACAGCATCATGGTCTTTCATATGCAAGATTGTTTTCAACCTTGTTTTGTCATCTTCTCCCTCCCCCTCCCCCTCCCCACTAATTTTGAGGATAAGGCAGCTTTGAAGGTCAGCCAAAGAAGAAGGAGCTTTCAAAAGACAAGAACTGAAACAATTACATGCGAGTAATCCCACCGAAATCAGTGGGATTTACTTCCAAACAAAGGCGTTGAGGACAGGCATCTTAAAAAGCACTAAGCATAGTTATGTTTCTCCCAAATCCTAAAATATGCTCTTCTTCTGCTTAAAGTCTTTCTCCATAAATACATCATCACCATCCATCATCATCATCATCATCATCAAAGAATCTGGGTCCTCCTGCGTAATAATAACGATGTGCTAAGTAAAAGAAAAAGCAAACACGAGCCAGAAGACTCTCCCAATGCTTTGTTTTATTAGTACAAACAACCTTGCTATTAAAAAGGGGAATACCACGCGAAGGTCTGGTCGATAGACCAATTCAGATGTTTCTCACGTTAACTATCATCACTAAGACCGAATGAGAAAGGGGAGGGGGAAGAGGGAAAAGCGGGCGGGGGGGGGGAGGGAGAGAGAACGAAGTTCATATTTGACTACACGGTGTTTCCAAACTGTCTTGTTAGGAAAAGGGTGACAGGTGCAATTACACACACACACACACACGAACAAAGGATATCAAGCCACACACCCAGTCACACCAGACAAGAGGGAAAAAAACACCTTCTCTCTCCTCGATCTAGTCCTGCATGCGCTTTCCACGAGCTAGTGGCCCGCCTCATAATTAAGCGAGCACGAATGTTAATTAATAATAAATCATCGTAGACGTACCAGAAAAAGCACCCCGTCCTGTCTTGGGGGGGGAGGGGAACATGAAATAGCCCCAAAAGACCAATCTCCAGGGTATAGTTGGGGGGGGGGGGAGTAGAGAAAGATTTGAAAACTAACAGTAGTCTCTCCGAAAGGTATTCCTGTGTAGCTTTCTCTTCTGCTAATCAATACCAGCCAACGATTAATTGCTACAGACCAGAATCAATCAAACTACAGGTGAAGGAGACAATTGCCAGCAAAAGGGGGGATTCCGTTTCTCAAATGTATCTGCAAACATGTGTGTGTGTATGAATGTCAGGATCTGTCTAAAAATGTCCAGCTAGAAGAAATATGAAACAAAAGACCTTCTCCGTGTAGAGAACCCAACAGGCTCAGTCTGACAAGCTGCCGCACCGGCTACATTGTGATGGGTGACGATGAAAGAATTCGGGATTCTTGGGCTTGAACGCTCATCCCCACGTTTTTCTTATTAAGTGTACCGCCAAACAACTGTCGAATTAGTGATGCAAGCAGTTTCCCCTAGTAACGTATACACATATATTAGGGTGTTTTCTCCCCCCCCCTCTAAATCTTCCCTTCCCAGGGTATTTCAAGCTTTACACCATTAAACATAATTATGCTGGAAAGATTGCCGATCATCTAAAACATCTACACACACTCCCATGCCTGCCTCTCGCAGGATGATTTATTTCTCAATAATTTGTACTCTAATATTTTTCATTACATACACAGCAAACGCTAATGGAAGAAACGTCTTGCCGTCTTTAGAACAATAGAGGACTAAAAGGCTTCCCTTTGCTGCCACTAGAGGGCGCCCGCAAACAACTCGGCACACATCAAAAGAACAATATACCAAAAATGTGATTGTTCTCTTTCCCTCCCTCCCCCGCTTCCAATATATCCAATCTGTTCTGCAGAAAATAGCGCCTATGCCCCCCCCCCTTCCAAACGAGCTTCGAATCTTTCTGATGCATTCATCTGCTGGCTTAAATTCCCAGCGCCTCATTTTTCACAGCCGGAGTGTGGGTTTAAATTTTCCATTTTCGCTGATGGTGACTTTGAAATGATACACACGTACCTGGGACAAAGGGGGTGTGGAGGGCTGAAAGAAAGACACATTTTCACCTACATGCACTCCCAATTTATCTTGCAAGTACGTTAATCGCAGCAAGAGGAACGCGTTGCGCTGTTGCATTTCGCGTGTAAAAACCAAGCATCCAAAGACTGGAGAGTCACAGCTGAGAAAGCGCGCGCGCGCACGCACACACACACACACACAGACATCCTTCCCCGCAACATTAGGTGAAGCACGCTGTACTGTACCAGCTCTCTAGGACTGTCTTTTCGCGATCCTAAATGAGGATCAGAGAAAACAAATCTCTTCTCCTTAAGGGAAGTTTACCGGGAAGGAACGAAGTCAACACACACACACACACACACACACACACACACACACACACACAGAGGGCACCACAACACAACCTTCTCCAAGACAGTGTTTATTTGATCTGGAGGTTTCCTTCCATCCCTCTCCGGAAGTATCCCTAGGTGTTGCCCTCGAGACTCCTCAGAAACGCTGAAGCACAAACCCCCAAGCCAAGACCAGGAAGGGTCCACACAGGAGGAGGAAAACCTGGTCAAGGCATTGTTGTCTTGTTAGTATCACCACTCGAAAAACCAAGGCGGTTGGTTGGATCCCAGGACCACAGAGCCAAGTTCGAAAGCTCGCCTGGCAGCTCTGAAGTGAACCATCATCAGGCCGCCCGCTCAGCAGGAAGGTCCCCTGGCCAGCCCTTCCCCAACCTCCAGCAAATGAAAGAGCCTCTCTGGGACAAACAGTCACTCTCGCCCACTGGCAGATGGCTAGTTTGGGGTGGCTCACCGTCCGTCGGCCGCCTTTCTGAACCCCCCAGAGGGACAACAGAGAGAAAGAGCGAGGAGTATTTGGGACTCACTTACCCGCAAGTCTTAAGGCTGACATCCTCTGGAACTCGGGTTCCTGCAGCCATTTCCACATTCTCCTGAAGGTCTCCCTGCCCGATTTCAGTTTACTCCAAGGTTTAGGGTTCCTTAGAAGGTCTGAAAGGGTCCCCTGAGAACGGCACAGCACCCTCTGGGCGAAAATCGCCTGCGGGATGCTGTAGCGCTTCAGCTCTGCAGTGATTCTCTGCGCCACTTCTTTGGTGTTGATCTCTTCCAGCTGCCCAGAGTTGTTGACCTGGGTCCCCGAGGAAGAGGGGGGTCTCTCCCGGCTGGAGGCCAAGACAGGCCCATGCGCCTGTGCGTGGCCGGGGTGGCCGGGATGGTGCATGCCATTGAGGTGAGACATCATGGGAGCAGGCGGGGTGCCCAAGCCCCTGGAGAGGTGCTGGTCCCCCCTGGCCAGCATGGCAGTGTGGGCGTCGAAGTTGGGGCTCAGCATCTTGTCGTGGCCCGCCGGCCCGTAGTTGTGGAGGCTCTGCTGGGTGTTGTGGATGGAGCCCAGGCCGTTGCCTAGAGGGGTGCCGGCCAAGGGGGAGAGGCTCTGCCCCATGCCGGGCATCTCCTTGTAGGGGCTGTAGAGGTTGTTCATGGCCGGGAGACCCCGCTCGTCCCGCATGAGGGTGAAACTCCCGCTGACGTTGCCGGAGAGGCGCTGGTGGTGGTGGTGGTGGGCGTGCGGGTGGTGGTGGTGGTGGTGGGCATGAGGGTGGTGGAACTTATCCGAGACGGTGGAGATGGGCGGCAAGGGCTGGAGTGGCGTCAGCGTGGTGTAGGTGCTGGTCATGCCCATGCCAGGAGGCGAGGAGTCGCAGGGCATGCTCATGGCGTGGTGCAGCGGGATGGACAGCTCCGGCCGGTAGTCCCCTGCCCCGTCCAGCAAGGAAGCCATGCTGGTCACCATGGCCGAGCGCGAGGAGGCTGAAGCCAGCTCCTGGTGGGAAGGCGGCGGCGGGCCTGGCGGCGGGGGAGGCGGCGGCGGGTGGCCCCGGAGCGAGCCGGCGCTCCGGCTGGGCGGGTGGTGGTGAGGGCTGGGGCTGCCCATCAGCTCTTGCTCATGGCTGGGGGGCCCGTGCAAGGGGCCCAGAGTCTCCATTGTCATCTCCGGGTTCATGGCGCAGCTCTCCAGCTCTTTGGTTAGGCATCGATAGGAGGTGCAGGCAGTCTTCATTCAGTCCATGGGAGGGGGTGGTGGGGTGGCTGGCGGGGGTGGCTTGCTTGGTTCCGGGGGGGGGGGGGAAGAAAAAGCTTCCTTCGCCGCCGCCGCGATTCTCTTGCCGAGGGATGCTGCTGGGGAGGGAGGGGGCGAGGGGGTGTCGCTTTAAGGCCTCTCAGTTGTGTGTGTGCGTGTGTGGATGTGTGGTGTGTGCGGGTGGGGGGAGGGGAGAGATCGGGGAGTCGAGAGGGGGAGGGA
The DNA here is from genome assembly GCA_026170595.1 of Plestiodon gilberti rubricaudatus. Lineage (NCBI taxonomy): Eukaryota > Metazoa > Chordata > Lepidosauria > Squamata > Scincidae > Plestiodon > Plestiodon gilberti. The sequence continues at coordinate 14,486,820 of JANXHW010000002.1, read as the reverse complement.
AGCCACCAGCCCTCTCCGTCAGCCTGGCCAGCGCCGCTGCTGCCTTCTCGCCATGTCCGAGCCCTTTCCTGCTCTTACGTCTTCTGTTTGGGTAGCTGGAGCTGTCCAGAGTTGCAATCGCGGCTCGCCTCCCATCAACCTAGCCCAGCCCTGGGAAAAAGGCAGGCATTCCGCGGCGATTGACGCGCCCCTCGCCCACTAAGGCGGCGCCGGCGCGCCAGCCGGCTCAGGGGCTGCAGAAGCTCGGCCAATGGCGGAGCCCGGGAGGAGGAGCCCGCGCCGGGAGGCTTCAAGCTTGCCTGAAGATTCCCAGGCACTGGAATCAAACGCCAAGGAGAGAGAGAGAGAGAGAGAGAGAGAGAGAGAGAGAGAGAGAGAGAGGATTTAAAGATGCAGCGTCCTTCTGACTTGGGCTGTAGGCACATCTAACCGACCCTCGCCCAGGCACAAACGCACACAAAGAATGCACAAAGAGAAGAGCCCTGCACACGGGGAAGGGGGACGGTGTATGAGGGGGGGGGGAATAACCACGCCCGGAACCCTCCTAAAAAAAAGAACTGGGTGCCAGTGCAGCCATCATAGGTGATAATGGGGAAGGTGCTGAAGGGGTGATGTTCTCAGCATCCTTAGCAACAAACAGAGCTGGGCAATGTGGGTCTCACTCTCACTCACACACACACACCCCTCCCTAGCAAACCCTAAACCCTAGCAATGTTCTGATCGAAATTCCAAGGAATGTAACCATCATCCATCTCTATAGCAGATGAGCTATAGTAGCACCTCTGTTTTTCAGCCTGCAGTCCTTGGGAGGCAGCAGTCCCACTGAATACAATGGACTTACTTCCGAGCCAACAACAACATGCATAGTAGGATGATCGGGCTGGGTGGGGGCACAGCAGCAGTGCCTCGCTGGCCCGTGTCAAGGGCTATGGAAGGCAAGATTCGGTTCCCAAGAACGGCTCTGTGTCAAGATCATGTTCTGCTTATCAGGCCCGTCCTGATTATTTGTTTATTTATTTGCAACAGCGGCTTCTTGGAAGCAGAAGCAGCAGAGCTGGCTGGAAAACGCTGCCTCGCCACTGCTTCAGGGATGCAGGGAGTCTTCAGCAGCACACACACACGCCGCCCGCCGCCTCCCCTTCCAACGGCAGGAAGGAGCTGGTCACCACGAACTTAGCAAAACTTTGCTTCATTATGCAGCAGGCCTGCTCATTAGCGGCTGTGTTTATAATCGCAGCGGGGGGGGGGGGGAAGCAAGAGCGAGGCTGCAGCGCCCTTCTAGGTAGACGTCGGTGTTTGCCTTAAAACAACAACAAACAGCGAAGAGTGAATGTGCATAATGTATGTGCTATTTATACATAAGGAGGGGATGTCCCTTTCCTAGAGACTTGGCATGCAAACCAAATGATTGGCAGTCCTGAGAATGCAGATGGCTTGGGAGGGAGGGGGGTGGGATTCGGAATTCCTTCCAACTCTACCCCCAGCTCCTTAAAATGCGTTTCCTTAGAAGTCATTCCCAATGAGGTGATATTAAGCCACAAACAAACATCATGCTTAAATAGAACATAGGAGGAGGGGGAGAGAGAGAGAGCGCTGCCCCGAGGAATTTACAAGTTAAAATTGAACTTTCTTCCAGGTTGTTTATGAGATGGAGATAAGGATCGGAATCTTACTGAAACGCATCAGATTCTAAACACATTGAACTGAGAACCTTAGCGAATTTCTCTGAAGTAAATGTATGGAAATCTGCTTCCGAGGCCATAATCCAGCCAAAGCGAAACACTTCGGTTGCAGGCAGCAGACAGTCCCATGGATTTGGGGAGGGGGGGGGGGTCAGCACACCTGCTCAAATCATTCAACAATGGGTCTTAAAAGTACACACCTCATTTTGGCTGGATCACGGCCAATACATTTAGGTGTGTGTTGATTTTAGTGGAACCCACTCTCCCTCCCTTTTGCGTAACTAGGGCTACAATCCTATACTCACTTACTTGGGAATAAATCCTATTGAAATCAATGGGACTTACTTCCGAGTAGACCTGAATTGGCCTCTTGCGGATCGGGCTATACTATAGCAACACCCAGGCTGCAATCCTATACTCACTTACGTGGGAGTAAGTTACATTGACTTTAGTGGGGATTACTTTTGAGTAGACACATGCACAGGACTAGTGCTTTCAGTCAAATGGGAAGCACAAGCTTCGCCTTCCTAATTCCTCCAAGGAGCACCATTTCAGGTTTCCGCGAGAGGAGGGAGGAAGATTCACAGCAAAAGTCAAATATTGTGGCTACTCTTTAATTAGCTCTTAATAATACTCAGAAATGTAAGTTACTCTAGAGCACCCACGTGATCTTGGTAGGGGACACCTTAGCCTTTGTATAGCGCTTCCTGAGCGCGCAAAGCGATTCACACGAATTTTTATGAAGTCCCTTCTAATAACCCTGTAAGATGAGGAATTATTGTTACCAACTGCAACTGTGGAGTCGAGGCTGAGAGGGATTATCTCACTTGCTGCCATTTCCAAGCAGTGCCTGCTGCCTGTCCTGGCGTATTTACTCGAAAGTAAATCCCGCTTGAGTTCAAGTAGGGCTTACTCCTCTAGAAACTAACTGCGTAAGAACCGAAATCAATGGGATTTACTTCCGAGTAAACACGTCTAGACGCGGGATCGCACGTCTTTCCACTAACAGCAGAGCAGGGAAGCCATTCCCATTGAGCGTGTGATGGCCTTACTCTTCGGGAAATGTGCATAGGATAGAGGCCTTAGGACTCTTGCAGTGACACCACCCCCTTTGCACGCGCGCGCGCGCACACCATGCCCTTTGTAAGCCTCCTAAGAGCAGCCAGTCCGCCACCCCACAGAACTAGCTGGGTTGGTTGGCTTCCTTCCTTCCGCTGCTGCTAAAAGCCCCTTCCTAAAGTAACAGCTTCTCCAAGAAGAGAAAGAGAGCAGGTTGCTCTCTGAAGGTCTGAAACGGGCTGAGGTTGCGCAGATGTTGCCTTTGTTTAAAGAGACAGTAATTAAGGGCAGGGGGGACATAAGTTTGAAAAGCGTGACCTATTTTCTTTTGATCAGCTGTCAAAGGAAGAGCGGGGGGTCTCCTTAAGACAGCCCCTTCCAATCACTTCCAGCTGTTAGAGAAAACTTGGCTCAGAAAACAATGCGGGGGGGAGTAGCCCCACTTTTGACTAGAGAGAAAGGTTGAAAACACATCTTGGCACCCACAACACTGAAGACCTGTTTTCTACATAGAGGGGAGAAAAGCCTTTCTTTTCCTCCCCGCAATCTTAAATACATTTGACACCTTTACCCTAAAGACAGGAGAGGACTTGAAAACGACCCATTAGACGCCTAAACCTGTTTACTCGGAAGTAACTGCCATTGATTTCCTTGGGACTTCTTCTACGGAAATGTGTTTAGGATGACAACAGGAAGGAGCATTGATTTAATGGGGAGTACTTCCAAATGAGACTTGTGTTCTGAGGTGCTACTCGGAAGTAAACCTTATTGATGTCAGTGGATCTTACTGCCAAATAAGGATTCTTACAGCCCAATCCTTACACGTTGACTTGGAATTAAATCTCACTGCATTGAACGGGACTGTCCTCCTAGTTAATTGGTTTCGGTTGCAATGCTATAGCCTATACCTACTTACTTGGGAGTAAGTCCCATTGAACTCAATTACTTCTGAGTAAACTTGCGCAGGGTCAGGCTGCAAGGACCGCAGCTTTAAATTCACAACTGTCTTTTCGAGCCTAAGGGTGGTTAAATGGTAGTCCTCAAACCATTTACTTCTCGAGTAATTGGCTTTAGTAGGGATCTCCAGAACATTTTTTTTTCAAAGATTGCAGTTTAGCAGCTTTCAGGATCGAACCCTTTAGGTGGTAGTGAATTGCATAGATATCAATGGGCTTACTCTCCAGTAAAATATGTTGGATCAAAGCATCATCTGTCACGTGTCACACTACTGTCACACTACTCATCGGGTAACCGTAATACGCCTTTGAGTATCAAGAATATTCTTCTAATGGCCTTTCTTAATTTATTTGCCTTAAATAACCAATTGCGATCAAAATGGCAAAGCCCCCTGTAGTAGACTGAACTATACTGCAGTTATGAACATATATAAACAGTGAAATAATGGGCTTCTTGTTCTGTATCTACCTAGGGATGGTTTATTATCCCGTGCCAGAAAAACAGTGGCTAAAATGGAAGTATTTCACTCTGTGATGTGATGGAAAGTCGGGATAGATATGGCTGTTTGACTTCGACTAGGGAAACCTGTGTTCAGATTCCCACTTAGCCGTCAAGCTCCATTGACACCTTTGGCGAGCCACCAGTTCTCAGACTAGCCTACCTCACCCGCTTGTTGTGATGTGAAGATGGGGGGAGTCTCATATACCTGAGCCTCTGAGCTTCTCGGAAGAAGGGCAGGCAGAATAGAAATGTGATAATAAATAGTTTTAAAAATCCAAAAGCCACAGCAGAACAAATCACTTGATTAGGACCACCTAAAAATATCACAAAGTCTTGAGAAAGCTTTGGAGTTGGATGTTAAGGTGTGTGTGTGAGTGTGTGTGTGTGTGAGAGAGAGAGAGAGAGCCCCAAGGTCTGCACTTTGTAACAGTCTTAAGACGAAGTGCAGGAGGTTTATAACAGTCATGGTATATTGATGCAGCTCAATCCTATGCGTGTTTGCTCACAAGTAAATCCCAACGGAGTTTATTCCCTAGTCAATGTGCCTAGGACAGTATCCACAGTCTTGATTACAGTGTTGAATTATGGCCACACAAGACAAGAACATTCGCATTTCTAGCCAAACCGATTTATAAAATCTCTAGGGTGCTGCAATCTGACAACACAGTAAAAAAGACCAAAAATTATTTTCAAGCCCCAAAATTCAATTCAAAACCTCAGACATATTAAACGTTTTGGCCTGACAAACAGAAAGTAGACAACTGTCGACGATGACAGGGTTCCCAGCCAGCACTTTTGAAAAACGCTTGCGTTCGCACTTTGGCGAATCTCCTGGGGAGCGTGAGAAAGGAAATGGCAACCCCGGCCACGTGCCTGGTTACAATACTACTAAGCCCTGGAGGCCAGCCCGGCCACAGAACATTCCACAAAGCGCCCATTCTTGGACTGAAAACGATTCACGCTTGAAAGGAAGTCCGATTGATTGGGAACAGGATACGCGGTGGGTCTTATTGAAACGAATAGCACGTGATCCTAAACACGTCTACTTGGAAGTAAGTCCAACAACTGATGTCTAAGACTGACATCTCCAACGAGTCCAACCGACTTCTAAGTAAGAGCGTTTACACACGACACTACGCTGTGGCACGCTATGAAGGTCTAATATAATATTACGTGTCCCAGGACTGTGGGTCTGGTCAAGTTAGCCGTTCCATTGCCTTTCATGTGATGCTGCTTCGAATCGCTTTAAATCCATTCCGAATCCTTTCGTTTGGGGTCTCGAAACCTCTTTGGAGTTACAACAAGCCAAGAATCAACAGCCAACACGCCCCCCGCGCAGGAGATTTGTAGCCTTTTAACTGTCCGTGACCTACATTTTCCGTAAGAAAACATTAAAAGAGTGTCCATATTTCTTACCCTCCCCAATGTTTTGGAGGTAGTGTCCCCTCCCCCGCCCCCTCCACCGTCTACGGCTGGAGAGTTCAACCTGAAAAATAGACCTGTTTTGTGCCTGCTGAGCTCCGTGATCACGTGGGCAAGAGTTTAAAGGTGAGGTGTTCCCACCTCCTAATCGATACTCGGTTTCTATGTGGAGCCAGACAATCCTCCGGCTTCTCTTTGTGTAGCAGCGCTGCTGCGCTCTGAATTTCAGCGGGTTTTCCGCGTTCAGTGCCTCCTCTCTGCAGACAGATAGAACTTGGGGTCTGCCTGCGCTTCTTCACATCTTCAGCCGTCCCGTCCGTTTGTTAAAAAAGACGTTGAGCGGGTCTAGATAGATCTGATGCCGAAGGAGACTGTGTGTGTCCCCGCCCCACACATCCGTTTTCATGATGAAGCCTGTTAAACTTCTTGCTCAGTCTGGGTCTGCAGTGAAAACACACACACGACGCGCAGATTACTGACGGAGGATGAGTGGGGTTTTGCAGGCACCTGTGTTCATGTGTATCTATCTTGCATTAAAAATTAATGGTAATATCTAATATATTTTCTCAATATCACACACACACACACTTCACGTAGCAACGGTGGTGGGGTGGTGACTGACAAAGCTGATTTCAGAAGCAAAGTCAAACTGATTTCAGAAGTCAAACTGCTTTCAGAAGCAAACTCTCACCAGCTCTTCTCTTGAACTCAATGGGACTTCGAAGGTCTTCGCTTTGGCTGGTGTTTCTCGGTTGCTTAGGGGAAGGGGAGTAGATGGTGGAGACTGCTGTCCCTAGTCCCAGCCATACTGACCTGGGAGGGAGTAAGACCCCATTGGACTCAGTGGGGCTTACTTACTACCGAGTAAATACTTACTAAATGGGCTGCAATGCAGGACCTACTTAATTTGTAAGTAGTTTGTGTCGTCTCAATATACTGTACTTAGATCAGACAGACACTTGTAACACACACACACATCTCTGCATGATGCATGTATGTTTGTGCCTGCCTGCCTCTTTGGGAAATGAGGCATATGCGTCTTATATGGAACTCGAAGACCCCCCCCCCCCAAAAAAAACAGGTGAAACCCTGCTATAACTAAGACTAAGCACGTGTAAATGAAAATAATCCCATATTTCCCCTCTGTTTATCCCTGCCCCCCATTTTCCTCTCCTTCTGTTGTCCCCCTTCTTATGTCTGTTTTCTCGATTGTGCGCCAAGTGCATGGATGACTTTGTAAAAATTATGAATGACACTGTACGCAGATGTTTTTATTTGATAGATACCTGTATTTATATTTCTAGCAGCCTTTTTGCTTGCTTCTTGACTTGAGGGAGAGGCATACAACCATCCACCCTCTCTCTCTCTCTCTCTCTCTCTCTCTCTCTCTCTCACACACACACACACACACTTTTCAGTATATCTGGAGTGCATTGTAGGTGGCTGTATTTTCCTGTGCAAACCGTCCACATTCATGTATGTACTTAATTAGTCTATTTAAAGATGTATTATTCTATAATGCGATGCCCCTTACACACCTATTTGTGTGTGTGTGTGTGTGTGTGTGTGTGTGTGTAAATATACAATATTTGCTAGATAGAAATCTATTCCAGAATTTAATCCTGGAAGAAGTGCAGTAATTTTCTAGGAGCAAAGAGAATAATATACACAACCAGCCACTTTGGCTGGTGAAACCTGCATTTTATTCCTTCCACGCAGGTTCTATGAAAAACCAGAGAGGCAGGAGTGAGTGAATCTGATTCTGAACTCTTAGTAAAGGGTTTTTTCCCCCTCTTCCAAAACCATCTGGCACGTGAGTGCGGGGGGTATTGATCAAATCCGTGTGTGCTGGAGACCCCATGCTAATCTATAGCGTTGCTGGCCATCAGCTTCGCCTAGGAAATGCATCTGTCTCTAAAGCTCCCAAACAAACCCTCTTTTTCTCCCTTGAAGTCCCCCCCTTGCCCCAACTTCAACCTCCATTCAGGGGTAAGTCAATCTCTTTTTTTTTCTTTTTTATTATATTTTTGTTTTATATTGTTTTGCTACTAGGGGCTAGGGAAAAATGACGCTTGCCTACGTGGAAAGTGCTCCAATTTTGTTTAATTGCCATTAACACCGAGAAAGGAGCAGGCTAAGAAATCAGTTTGAGGGGAGGCCTGACGATTTTAGACCACAAATGCAGAGCAGGCAGCCGGAGAACTGCCTTGGCAATACTTACTTTCCAGCCAACATCTGCAGTGGAATTTAACTATGGAACTGTTTATGGCAACAAAAGGGCCCTCTCCCTCCATCCGCTTAGTTTATTTTATTTTAGAAAAGTGTGCATTTAATTGAAAGAACGCGGAATTTCTCATTCCTGCAGTGTTAAGGGGAAGGGAAGGAGGCCAGGCTCGCTCCTAGCTCTGGTTTCTGAATGAACGCGCACCATTAGAATGACTAAAGAGGCAGTAAGATTTGGGGGGGGGGTTGCTATGTTTTTTGCCATCGTTAGAAGATTATAGGAGAAGATCTCCTAGTGGAGAATGAGAAAGGAGAAGGTGGGCAACTAGTCAGACAGAGAACTCACCGAATAATACCACAGTTTCTTGGGGGAGGTGGGGGGGACGGGGGAGATAGAGGACGGGGAGCAATGCAAGATTTATGTGTGTCCCACCGGCGAAGACAGTGGCTGTAAATACCAAAGTAAAAAGCCGATTGGACAAGGAGGCAATTGAAGACACTTGCAATGAATTTTTTTTGGGGGGGGGGAGTTGGAACCCCAAAGGCCAATATTTGACTGCAATCCTAAACAGACACTTCCTCCAGAATAAGCCCCATTGAACACAGTGGGGTTTACTTCCAGCTCAGGATGCCTAGAATTGCGTTGAAAGTGGATCTGAAGCAGGTTTCAAAATTATGGTCAAGGCAGGATTGCCCCCTGTTTGTTAGGATCATTCTGGAGCACCCCCCCCCCTCTGCCCTTTCTCAAAAGCCTGGAAAAACGTGGAGCGCACAGGCAGGATTTAAATGTCACCTTCTGTCAATCCAGTCAGCTGCCCCCTGCATCTCCCTTTCCTCTTGCTCCATTCAGGAAGATATCCGACACACACACACACACACACACACACACACACACACACGTGGCACCTGAAAGACGATTTCATTGACTGTGGTGGGCTCTAGTCTCGCAAAACTTATGCCAGGAAGGAGTCTAAATAAGGTGGCCCAAGAATTCTGGGGGTGTTCGCTGTGACTGCTATGGAATTAACCAAGTTTCTGACCCCAATTTCAAACAGACATTTAGGGTCTTCCTTCAGCTACCCCGATTTCCCCCTCTCAGGCTTTTAATCAGTAACTTTGAAAAGAGTGGCTCCCTGCAACCCGCCCCCCCTCTTGTTTGGCGGGCAACCTTATCTTGTGCAACCCGATGGCCACCTTTTGTCTCTCTTCAGGCCGTCGTCCCCCTCCTCCGCCCCATCTTTTCAGCTCTCACCACCCGCCTCCCCCCCCCCACTCCAAGAATCTGTTTGTTGCTGCTGTTGCTGGGAATCGCTAGATGAAAATGTCACCTTCTCTTAAGGTCAGAGAAAGTTAATCCTGTTTCTATTCTAACCCACCGAGGAGGACATCGGGGAGAGTTTAAAATTCTTAAAGCGCGGGAGGAAAGAAAAAAGAAATAGTGATAAGAAAAAAAGCAGGCCCCCCCCTTCCCATCAAGACAGCTCAATGAAACTTTGAGGGCGGGAGGGGGTGCGCGTAAAAAAATATCATAGTCGTGTCTTAAAAATTTAACAGATGTGGGGGGGGGGGGAAGAGAAGGCGATTGACAGTATTTGCCGGTTTCAAAAGTTAACATGTGATTGTCGCCCTCGTATAATGGGATGGGGGAAAACACTTTACAAACAAGGAACAGAGTATTTCAGAAGGTCCTAATTTAAAGAGAGAGGAAAATAACGTGTCTCTCCCGTTGCCAGTTCAGTCACACACCTAAGAGAGCCAGTTATTTAGGCAGTTAATCTCATCTTCAGATTCGTGTCCACTTGATTTGATGTCCAAATCATCTATTCTAGGGGGACGGCAATCACTGTCAGTATGTCACACTATAATATCACACCCCGATATATGGAGTGGTTGATATACTGTATACGTTCCTGGACAGGTGTGTAGAATTTACACATTATGCAGAAATCCACGTGCTCATATACATGAACGCAAAAAACAAGGTTGGTGACAGGTGACCTCTATTTAACAGAAAAAGTGTGTGTGTGTGTGTGTGTGTGTGTGTGTAGGCCCCTCTAACACAAGAACTCTAAGAGTAGCCCTTTCATAAATATGCTTCATGTTTCCCTTATTTGTAAGTAGTTACTGCATAATGTATGTCTATATTCAGATACAATTGTGCACGTTTTCTTTTATTTCATATACTTTGCTGTATAAAATTTAGCATATTTATTATGTAATTATACAACATACCTTATTTGTGTACGTCATTTTATATAAATTGTATTCTTTCTTTCTTTCTTTCTTTCTTTCTTTCTTTCTTTCTGACGAGTTTTGGCATCTATGCAGATGAAAGGTTTCTATAACGAGAGAGCGGGTGCTGCTATACATTTTCTATCCTGCAAATAGAAGTCCTCCAATTTCCATCGCTTGCCAAAGGGAGACCTGCCCCCCCCCAAGCGTGTATCAAATTGAGTTCTCCGATCTTGTCCGCTCCAACCGACCCACCCTCAATTCAATGGAGGGAAAAAAAGCAGCAAACCGGCGCGAGGTCTCTTTGTTCCGGTCAAGTTAGGCGTGAAATCTTTTTGTTGTCCTTTCAAAAGGAAGGCAAAAGTTGCTGTTGATTGTCAAAGGGACAAATTTAACTCTCCGAAAGCGGAAGTCTTTCCAAGTTAGCCTTCGAGAAGAAACTTCGGCCGCCCTTTTAATTTATCGCCTCTTGGAGGGGAATCTTTGCCTTAGGAAATCTACACTTTCAAATTTTTTGAAGCCCAGAAATTTACCCCATTCTCCACTGCCTGCCTTAGAAGTTTAAGAAGAAAGTGACTGAATAAGGATGGTGACGTTTTTTTTAACGCCTACAAGTTTGGGTTATAAACAGATCTTTTTTTTTTTTAACTCCTTTTGGGGAAATCTTGGGCACTTGGTGGAAAAGTTGCATTGCAAGGAGCGAAAAGAGAGAGCCGCCCGTCGCCCTACGAGCAACGCAGCTTCGACCGGACTCGTGGTCTGTCCAAACTTTGAGACTCTCACAAGAAAAATAATAACCCGAGTCGTCCCCGTCCCCCGTCCCCCCCGCGGACGACCAAACATTCACTTTTCATTTTGAGGTTATTCCACTGTTCCGGTATTCCATTTTCTCTGGGCTTGATTAAAAGCAGTTTCTCCGAAGTCACCGGCCGTTTTCCTGCTCTCAAATCTCCCCAGCCGCCCGGCCTCCAAAAGCACGCCCGACTAGTTTGCACGAACTTTTCCTGAAATCAGTAAACGCCTGGTCAGGTGAATCTTGTATATCAACACGTTTAGGAGCAGGGCACGTGTGAGCTCCGTGTCCGTCTTTCCAGTCCGATCCACAAGCCAGTTGAGTGGATTTGAAGCCAGCCGAATCCATCTGAATCCATGCCAATGCAACGACATCTGCTCAAATATCGGCTTAACTGGACGGAAGATCGGGCGGGCTGTGTAGACATCAATTCGCAAACAGAGAAAAAGACTGCGTTTAGATGAGACTGCGTTCATATGGGTGAAAGGTTTCCGTTCCATTAGTCTACTTTTTTATTTTTAAAGTTATATTTAAGATTCCAGCCTTTATTCTTCAACAAAGCTTGCTGGATCTAAAGATCTCTAAAGTAAGCATAACTGAAAACTCTTTGCCCTGGGATTCATTGAATGTTTATATTTAGCTCTGCGAACCCATTTTGAAATATAACTCGATATATATGAGATGTATAGTAATGAAATATGTGAACGAGTAATTATATATCCAAGTAAGCACACACCTATACCTTGTATTCACATAAAATCACTCCTATGATGCTTATGATTTTTATTTTTAATTAAATAATGGGATGGATTCATCGTTTCCTGAAAATCTGAGTATTAGGAGCAGTTGGCCAGGAAAAGTAAGAAAAGAAGGAGATGGGGGGGGGGGGAAAGAAGTGAAAGGAAGGGGAGGACAGAGAAGTAGTTGCGAATTAGGGAGTGCCGTGCCCCCCCTTAGTTTTATTTATATATTTGTTGGTTTATTTGCAATTAGGACTAAATTTGCACTCAGCCGTCTGGTGAAAAACAGGAGTTTTGTGAATCTCCCCCCCCCCCACATACAATTGCGAAACTTTTTTTCTTGTCTCCTCTTCACATTTTCGGAGGAAGGGGAGGCATTTCCAGCGAGTAGCCCCCAGTTCCATTACCTCTGGTGCAAACAAAGACCGGAGAGGGGGGGCAATTTGGGGTCGCGATCTTATGCGCTTCCCCTCGCCAGCAAGGGTAGTCAAAAGCAACAGAGGAAAAGGGCTAGTACTTCTGGCCAGGAGAGGGGAAAGTGACCGTGGCGACTAGGAGGGGGGGTCGGTTTGCCGTCCCGAGATGGGAGTCGTGTTTCTCTGCCCAATCGGTCTTGGAGAAACTCAGAAAGATGCTCCTCTTCCTCACCAGAGAAGAACCAGGTTTTTAAAAGAGGAAGGAAAAGAGTTAACCTGGCAGCAAGTAGTTTAGAAAGACACCCCAGTGAGCAAGTTAATTGTCTCTTCTGGAAACAGGATCGGGCCCTGTAGGACGATGCGGATCAGCAGCAGCAGGAAAGTTGTGTCAGCACCAGAAATCATGACTATTTTTGCTTTGCTTTTCCTCTCCTCTCTTCCCCATGATAAAGGGCACAATCATAAGTCCCCTCGCCCTCCAAGGATAGTACTTTTTTTTCTTTTTTGAGTAAGCATGGATTCAGCGACATGGCTGCAGTCGCCATGCACTCCCTGGGAGGGAGAGAGAGGGAGTTCTGTCCCCTTGAACTCCAAAGGACTTTCTTCTGAGTAAACAGGCATGGGGTCTTGCTGTGGATTCAATCCTGTTCCCTCTGAAGTAAATAGCACAACTCCTGTTGATGTTAATGGAGCAAGATAGCAGCCTAGGTATTTATAATGATATAAAGGTGTATCCATAACTCTCCAAGTCTTTGTTCTCTCTCTACTCAGACAGAAAATAATGATGAGATGGTTGACTATATAGGTAGGTGCAGGCAGAAGTAGATGCATAGAAATATTCCAAATCTTTCAGGACTACACTCTTTGAAGCTAATATTTGGGACTTGTGAGGTTTCATGTCTGCTTGTCCGCAGTTGCCAAAGACTATATTTTTAGATATACGTTTGATGGCACCTGGCTTAGATACATGTAAAAGTGGATTGGCCAGATTTATGGAGGGAAAGTCCATCACAGGTTACAAGTCATGATGACTGTATGACTTCTCCGGGTTGTAGAAGTAGCCCATCTCTGAATGCCAGATGCAAGGGAGTGGCAGCAGGAAACGGGTATCTTGTTGTCTTGTGTGCTCCCTGAGGCATCTGGTGGGACCACTGTGAGATACAGGAAGCTGGACTGGATGGGCCCTTGGCCTGATCCAGCAGGGATCGTCTTGTGTTTTTATGGTTGTTGCAAAGTTTTATAAGATCATATATGTGAAAATAGTTTCTGTCCAGCAGCCATTGCTGCAGTGCTCTTCTTAACCAAACAAACCAGTTGACTATGACCATCTAAGAAATCTCATGAAACGCCCCATCATGCATGTGTGTTTTGCAGTATCTAAATGGGTTATATCCCCCAAAGTCATGACCACTCATGACTTATTTTGTTCTTGCTCAATTCCTGCCCTTTCCTACTAGGATTGCCAACTTTTCTACTGGCCATTGTAGCTGTGCTGCCCTTTCACAGCCGCTGAGTGTGCAGGCGCTAACAGGTGATTGTGCTTATCTCCATGCTGTGAAAAAGCTTCACCTGCTGATTTTGGCACTTGAAGACACAATTGGCAGGGTCCCCCCCCCCCCGGTCATTTGGCAGCCCTACTGCAACCCCTGGTGATGCTGACCCTTGATATGAGGTTGCCCCACTGTCACTGGATACAAATGGACTCTGCCTTGAGGGAACTGGTGTGAGGAAGTCCTTGCATCTCAGAGGTGGCTGTGATCTAATGAGCTGCCTTTATCCACGCAGAGCCTGAGTCCACCCCATGCCTTTCCTTCCAGGGCACAGGAAAGCAAAGGTCAGCACCTTCAGGCCTGGCCAAACAGCAGCCTTCCTATTAGCATGGACAGACCCTTTATATTTTGAAGAGCAGCAGCGGGCAGATGGAAAACAAATGCTATGATCTCATTCAGGGTGAGTTAAGGAAGGAATTCATCAGTAGCCACACACACAGGCGCAGGCACACACATCTACAACATTTCGTCCGGCAATCTGTTATATGAATGAATTCAAATCTTTTGATCAATTAAAAATGGTCCACCCCGGTTCATTACCGTATTGTCCCGAGTATATGACGCACCTGATTATAAGACGCACCCTTAAAGTTTGGCGCTATTAAAAAATTTAATTAAATCACTGGCATTAAATTGCAACAGCCTGATTATAAGACGCACCCCTAGTTTAAAAACTTAAATTAGAAGAAAAAAGTGAGTCTTATACTCAGACCAATACGGTATTAATTAATTAGTTAATTATTTTTTAGTAGAAATATTTTTAAAAGCTGAAGGTAGTAGGCACCATTTTAGAAGTGGCATTCCTAGGTATGCCAATCCCAGGCATGAGAATTATTCCCAGATAAATGTGTATAGAACTGCCGCCTTAGTCAAAGAAAGAATCAGTAAAACCTCTATGATCCCTTGACTAAGGCTGCAGTTCTATACACATTTACCTGGGAATAATTCTCATTGAATTCAGTAGGACTTACTTCTGAGTAGACATGCCTAGGACTGTGCTGTTTCTTTAATTGGGTGATAGATAGATAGATGGATAACCCTTATTTATCTGCCCTACAGCGGAATCCTAGGCATGTCTACTCAAGTAAGTCACCTTGTGTTCATTGGGGCTTACTCCCATGAAAGTGTGCATAGGATTGCAGCCCTCAACAGGTTTCTGTAGGACTGAAAAATGAAGTTAAAACCAAATCCTGCTAATGCACGGTTACAGTGGTAATTACTCATCAGGAAATCCATTTTATTACCCATAGCACAAATCTGTTGATAAACATCATGTTTATGTTTATTTTATGATAAATAAAATGTATATTGATATTTTTGAAGTGAGAAATTTGGCATACGTACTGAGACTCACTAAAAGGCAGCTTCATATGTTTATATGTCTTTATTCATATTAGCCAACCTGTGCATTAACCCCCTCTGCTAATGCAATGAATATGTGTGTACTGTACATTCTCCCTTCCTTTGTTTGTTTTTGTACAATTGCCAGTGTTTATGCACATTTATCTCATCAACCTCAACATGGTGTGTGTGTGTGTGTGTGTGTGTGTGTGTGTGTGTGTGTGTGTACGTGTGTGTGTGTGTGTGTGTGTGTGTGTGTGTGTGTGTGTGTGTGTACGTGTAAAATGGCCTGCTAACTGGGCAAAGAGGTACATTTTCCAAGTAGTGCTCCTCCTATAGTTAGCCGGGGTGTGTGTGTGTGGAGTAACTGTCCCTATTCACTCCAGCAGAGCATCTTTTCCAGTGGCCATATTCTGGAAATGTGCCATTTGCTGCATCTTTTAAGTTTGTTAGAGATTGTCCCATTTGGGACAGGGGGACAGAGACCTGGAAGATCCAGGTTCAAATCCCTGCTCAGCCATGAAGCTTCCTGGGTGACCTTGGGCCAGTCACTGTCTCTCAGCTTAATACAGTGGCGTCGCTGGAGGTGGGGTGGAAAGCTTAGTTCTGCACCGCGCTGACCTCCGTTACTCACCGACATGAGGCGGCCCCGCCCCCTCGCCTTGGGAGCCATTCAGTGGGGCGAAGGCAACGCGCAGGAGTTGCCTTCGCCCCACTGAATGGCTCTAAAGGCGAGGGGGCGGGGCCACCTCATGCCGGTGAGTAACGGAGGTCAGCACGGTGCGGAACATAGCGTTCCGCCCCACCTCCAGTGATGCCACTAGCTTAACCTACCTCACAGGGTTGTTGTGAGGATGAAAAGAGGGAAGGAACTATGTATACCACCCTGAGCTCCTTGGAGGAAGGTCGGTATAAAAATGTGGGAACAAAATAAAACTAACTCTGTAAAGCACTTTGTGAACATTTTTAATTGAAAAGCAGTATATATAAGTGTATCTGGATCCCATTTGCCTTTCGGTGATAAGCTTAAGGCCAAACTAGAGAGGAGATGGTGGAGATCTCTTATCAGATCTCTTGTCTCTCTACATTTCTTTAAAAACTAGCTATACCTCTAGCATTAGGACTGCAGGGTGTATGTGTCTGTGAGTGTGTGTGTCCGGAGGGAGTAGTAAGTCTTCCTCTGCACACTCTGCTGATGTAAATCAGCTTCTCCAAGCAAGTGGCTATTTATCCTGTAAGGTAAAGGTAAAGGTGACCCCTGACAATTAAGTCCAGTCGTGTCCGACTCTAGGGTGTGGTGCTCATCCCCATTTCAAAGCCGAAGAGCCAGCGTTGTCCGAAGACGCCTCCATGGTCATGTGGCCGGCATGACTCTCCTTGCCGCAGCGCATAGCATGCGGCTGGAACACGGAGCGCTGTTTACCTTCCCGCAAGCGGTACCTATTTATCTACTCACATTAACATGCTTTGGAACTGCTAGGTTGGCAGGAGCTGGCCAAGCAACGAGAGCTCATCCCGTCGTGGATTCGAACTGCCAACCTTTTGATCGACAGCTCATGGTTCAGCGGTTTAACCCACTGTACAACCCATTAAAACACACACACACACACACATACAACATGCATGTGTGCGCACACACACAATCTAAAATGCCCAAGTCAAATTTTATCTACAACACAAGCAGTACTTTTGATTTATGATGTTCTTTTTTGTACAGCTTCACAATAGTCCTGTGCGATAGGCTCGTACTTGCAAATTTTACAGAAAGAGAACTGTGGTTCAGGTGTAGCTATGGGCCCAAGATCATACAGTGAATTCTTTGCAGCAAGCCCCCCCCTCCAATCCATTAATGATAAATCACACTGTACTCCCCTTGAGGGGCCATCCTGAAAAAAACTAAAATGTGAACAGCACATTCTTTGATGGAGCAATACATTTCAACAATTTACAGCCCAATCCTGTCTAGAATGCAGCAGCAGCAGCAGCAGCAGTGTACCTAGGGCGACTGCTGCATCCTAAGCAGGAATTGGCCCACACCAGCGGAACTGGAGCACTCCTCGGGAAAAAGGGACGTTTGTCCTTTTACCCCCGGGTAGAGCCCCAGCAGACCCAATGGGCCTCCTCGGATGTGTGCTGGCAAAATGGCCAGCGCAAATCCGAGGTGCTGGTTTAAGGCTGGTCTTTCTCTGTTGACTACATACGTTGCTCAGGATGTTGTGAAGCAGAGAGGGAGGGGGAGCTGAGAAGAAAGAGAAGGGGAGAAACCAGGTTGCAGAAAGAAGTTTAGAAAAGCAGATGTGTGGGTTTTAAATCTTGTTTCGTATGTCTTCCTTGTCAGAAACAAGCTACAGAAGTGGAGTTTTTCAGCTACAAGATCATTTTGATTAAATATAATGGGAACAACTGATAGCTTTTCTGCATAATGAGAAACAAGTGTTTAGAACCTCTTCAAGAGTAGTGTGTCGGTCCAGACATTGGGGATAATCTGCACCAGAAATTTATATTTTTACTGTCACAGTTTCACCCACTGGATCCTGGTACAGTAGTTTGACGGGGATACTGATAATGATTTGGAGATTTTCATGGCTTGTTACAGTCACTAGAGAAGTACAATTTATGGGTTTTCCAGCCATGTATTTAAAATCAAAGAAATACAGATATTTCAAAGCTTGTTGACGTTTCGTTCCTCACTCGGAACCTTATCAAAACAATGAACAAATGCGGCGATGAGCTACCGGCTACCGGTTTGTTCATTGTTTTGATAAGGTTCTGAGTGAGGAACGAAACGTCAACAAGCTTTGAAATATCTGTATTTCTTTGATTTTAAATACATGGCTGGAAAACCCATAAATTGTACTTCTCTAGTGATAATGATTTGTTTAGAGATTCCCTAGATCAGGGGTTCCCAATGTGGTGTGCCTGCAAAGGAGTCTAGCCACACCCACTTGCCCACCTGCCTACCTGCTCACCTGTTGCAGGTGCTACTGCCCAGTCTTTGTTCTGCCTGCTCTATAGGCTTGTATTTTGAAAGAGGAAGTTTGTAGAGCAGCGAAGTGTGGAAGGCAGAGAGCGTCTTCCTCTCATCTCACCCACATTTCCTTTTCTGTTCCCTCCCCCCTCAAAACAGAAGTACGGTATGTGCTGAGCCAAGCAGAGCTTCCAAGAGCAGCAGGTTGAGTAGGAAGGGCAGAGGCGAGGCAATGATGGTGGCAATGGTGGGGGCCGCGGAGGGTGACTGGATAGATGGAAGGAACACAGGAAGGTGGTGTGCGTATGCCTGGGTGGATGGGTTGAAAGTACATGGTGTGTGTGTGTGTGTGTGTGTGTGTGTGTGTGTGTGTGTGTGTGTGTGATATCTCATTTTGTACCTGACCAGTCCATTGGTGGCCATTTTGCAGTGGTGTTCCTTCTCAAAATTCTCCACCAAGACTGGGGACCCTGCCTAGACTCTTCACAGAACTGCAATCCTCTGAGCAGGGGAACTCACCAGTTGAAGGCATCTGGTGGGGCCACTGTGTGATACAGGAAGCTGGACTAGATGGGCCTTTGGCCTGATCCAGCAGGGCTCTTCTGATGTTCTTATGAAGTCTGTGATATCAATATGCTCTGTGCATCCGTAGTTCCCCTGAACATTGCTCTACCCTCTCCAAAGCAGCCACAAATGTCCCAAATTTTGCATCCAGGAATTTTAGTTCCATCTGATGCAGATCTCTTTATGCAACACACCTACCCACGTACTCATACACACATGCAGGCACATTTGTGTTCCCAATTTTCCCCAAAGTGGTTGCAGGATCAGCTTCTACAGGGGCAATTTTCTTGTGAGGAAAGAGTATAGAGACTGATGTGTCGTGTTGAGATTCTCTATAAACTTGACATGAGTGGTGTTCTTGTAATCAGGGCCATTCAGAGGAGTTTTATCAGGGGGTACAAAATTTCTTTTGGGCCCCTTCCCTACATATGAATTTGGCTCCTGGACCCCCTTTTTCGCTCCAGGGCCACCTATTTGACCCATTTTTTTGCTCTGGGCCTGGGTGCAAATTACCCCCTTAACCCTGCTCTCAGAGGCCCTGGTTGTAATATCTGTTTATTTACAAATACATTGAGTATGGAGGTGGACCCAAACAGACAGTGCATTTTTTAAAAAGAAGCAACAGTTTCCCCAAAAGCAAACAGCATGCCCTTTGAGACCCCTGCTTTTTGCCAGCCATTGCAAAACGCAGACTCCTGTCTCCTTGCTGGAAACATTCCAGCTGCCATGCTATTTCTTTCCAGCCCTTCCAAGCTGTTGATGATATGTGATGTGTTTGTGTATCTAACAGCCCCAGGCACCTGAGGTCTTCTATGCCATTGTAAGACACATCTTCTAGAGCCATTAGTACCTCCTGTTGAAACATCTCTAGTTATTAGCTGAACAAAACCTAGAGACACCATCATTTCATCTCTTGATGACTGTAAGAATGCTATCTTTAATAATATATACATTGAAATCACAAAGCAGCTTACATGATTCTCCTAGTTGTCCAAGTGCAGTCCAAGCCTTTCCTTGTTTCAACAAGACTACTGCATGAGGTGCTCCAAAATCATTCCCTGGATTTTAGGATAGGGCTGCCACTTTTGGTGGGTACGTTGCTGTTTCTGGCATGGTTTGTTGTTGTTCAATCATTAAGTCGTGTCCGACCCTTCCTGATCCTATGAACCATATCCCGCCAGGCCTTCCTGTGCTCCACTATCTTCCTGAGTTCGCTCATTTTCATGTTCGTTGCATCGGTGATGCTGTCTAACCATCTCATCCTTTGCCTTCCCCTTCTCCTTTTGCCTTCAATTTTTCCCAGCATCAGAGTCTTCTCCAGAGAGTCCTCTCTTCGCATTAGGTGGCCAAAATATTTGAGCTTCAGCCTCAGTACCTGTCCTTCCAGGGAACAGTCAGGGTTGATTTCATTTAGAATTGACTGATTTGATCTCTTAGCAGTCCAAGGGACTCTCAGGAGTCTTCTCCAGCACCACAGTTTGAAAGCATCTATTCTTCGGCGCTCAGCCTTCCTTATGGTCCAACTCTCGCAACCATACATTGCTACTGGGAACACCATCGCCCTGACTATGCGAACTTTTGTTGGCATGGTGATATCTCTGCTTTTTATTATGCTGTCTATAGTTTGCCATAGCTTTCCTTCCAAGGAGTAAGCGTCTTTTAATTTCATGGCTGCTGTCTCCGTCTGCAGTGATCTTGGAGCCCAGAAAAGTAAAATCTGTTACTGCTTCCATTTCTGCCCCTTCTATTTGCCAGGAATTGATGGGCCCAGATGCCATGATCTTAGTTTTATTAATGTTGAGTTTCAAGCCAACTTTTGCACTCTCCTCTTTCACCCTCATCAAGAGGCTCTTTAGTTCTTCTTCACTTTCTGCCATGAGGGTGGTATCGTCTGCATATCTGAGGTTGTTGATATTTCTCCCGGCAATCTTGATTCCGGCTTGCGATTCATTCAGCCCTGCATTTCTCATAATGTACTCTGCATATAAGTTAAATAGGCAGGGTGACAATATACAGCCTTGCCGTACTCCCTTCCCAATTTTGAATCAGTCGGTTGTTCCATGGCCGGTCCGAACTGTTGCTTCTTAACCCGCATACAGGTTTCTCAGGAGACAGGTAAGGTGGTCTGGTACCCCCATCTCTTTAAGAATTTGCCACAGTTTGTTGTGATCCACACAATCAAAGGCCTTTGCATAGTCAATGAAGCAGAAGTAGGTGTTTTTTGGGAACTCTCGTGCTTTCTCCATGATCCAGCGCATGTTGGCAATTTGATCTCTAGTTCCTCTGCCTCTTCGAAACCCAGCTTGTACATCTGGTAGTTCTCGGTCCACGTACTGCTGTAGCCTAGCTTGTAGGATTTTGAGCATAACCTTGCTAGCATGTGAAATGGGTGCAATTGTATGGTAGTTTGAACACTCTTTGGCACTGCCCTTCTTTGGAATTGGAATGTAAACTGACCTTTTCCAATCCTTTGGCCACTGCTGAGTTTTCCAAATTTGTTGGCATATTGAGTGCAACACTTTCACAGCATCATCATTTAGGATTTTAAGTAGCTCAGCTGGGATATTATCATCTCTGCTAGCTTTGTTGTTAGTAATGCTACCTAAGGCCCACTTGACTTCACTCTCTAGGATGTCCGGCTCTGGGTCAGTGACCACACCAGCGTGGTCATCAGGAACATTAAGATCTTTCTTGTATAGTTCTTCTGTGTATTCTTGCCATCTCTTCTTAATCTCTTCTGCTTCTGTTAGGTCCCTGCCTTTTTTATCCTTTATCATGCCCATCTTTGCACAAAACGTTCCCTTGATATCTCCAGTTTTCTTGAAGAGATCTCTAGTCCTCCCCATTCTGTTGTTTTCCTCGATTTCCTTGCATTGTTCATTTAAGAAGGCCTTCTTATCTCTCCTTGCTATTCTCTGGAAATCTGCATTCAGTTGTTTATATCTTTCCCTTTCACCCTTGCTTTTCGCATTCCTTCTTTCCATAGCTATTTGTAAAGCCTCATCTGACAGCCACTTTGCTTTCTTGCATTTCTTTTTCTTTGGGATGGTTTTCGTTGCTGCCTCCTGTACAATGTTACGAACTTCCGTCCATAGTTCTTCAGGCACTCTGTCTACCAGGTCTAATGCCCTAAATCTATTCTTCACCTCCACTGTATACTCATAAGGGATATGGTTTAGGTCATATCTGACTGGTTACTGACTGGTTATCTGGCATGGTTACTTTGTCTTTAACAGCTGCCTGGCCTGAACGGATTCAGGAGGTAAAGGTTTACCCAACATGGAGACACAGTGATGCAGGGAATGCTTTTCTTGTTGTCAGCCAGCTGCAAAACTCAACTCCTGTCTCCATTGCTTCTGTCATGCAGCTGTTAAAGGAACAGCAGCCCTTTCAGGCTAAATGGTGAGTAATGGGCCTGGGGGAGCGGAGCTGTCCAGCCTCTTGCAACTCCCTCTCCCCAAAGTTCAGCACAAAGGTCTTACAGGGAATCTATGAGAACCTACTGCAGTGCAGACATCCTGCCCGTCCCTCTTCAAGCTTGTCATGACGATTTTTACTAAAACAATAAACAAATGATCTGGACAAATCACTTTCTCTTTCACTCCTTCCTTACGTGATGGGGGTATGGGCGATGTTCAGCTACTCAATGTCTGGAACTAATATAATAGGCCACAAACACAGTGCTCCCAAAGCCTTGTGGCATGTATTTATTCATTTTATTTAATGTTAAATGAAAGTTTTAATACGACCTTATAATTCCAAGAATTTTTAAGGTGGCTTATGACCAAAACAAATAAAAACATATTTTAAAAACCTTCTGAAATCAACCTTAATACAACAAAAACACAACTAAGCAGTAAACAGAACAATAAAACAACATAAGATTGGAGCAGCATAAAATTAGACAGTGAATGTCTGGAAAAAATTACATTTTTTTTTAAAGTCAGATGACAATCTTATTGATGGAGTAACGTCCATCAAACTCAATGGGACTTTCTTCTGTGTAGATATGGATTGGATAGCACTGTTATAGTCCAATTCTATCTAATGGCCCAATCCTACTTGGACTTTGTGCCACCAGACTGCTCATTCCAGTGGCGCAAAGCCCTTTATGGCGACAACCCATTTAGTGTGGCCTGGCCACCATCACAAGTGGCGACTAGTCAGGTCTGCGCAGCAGCGGATTGGGGATCCCCTTAATGCAGGGGGGTTGGAGGGAGGCAGAGAGGGAGTGGGTAGGGGGAGGAACGGGGAGGAGATGGGCAAGGGGAAGGGCGGATCAGGGCCAGGAAGGGGGCAGTATTGGCAGCAGTGGCACATGCCGATATCCTAACCTGGTTCCTGGCCTCAATTCCCCGAACCTGGTCCATGTGGATTTACACCAGCTTTAGAGTTGGCATAGGTCCAAGTAGACCCAGCAGGCTGGCATGGGCTTAACCCAGGGCAAGGGAACAAATATTCCCTTACCTCGAGGAGGCCTCCAGAGGCTGAAAGTTGTCCATGGACTCAGCAGGCACCACATTGGTGTAGCTGCATCACCATGCAAGGAGTTCAGTAGGATTGAGCTGTAAGATGTGCGACAGCGAAACAGAGGCTCTGCTGTTGTAAATGGCCATACAACCATTTGGGAACTTCCGCTGCAAACAGAGGTGGGTTGGTGGCCTGCTGCCACTACTGACTACTTGTGGGATCACTAGTAAACCAGCATGGGGGGGGGAGCAGTGCGAGGAATGGGACGGGGAGGCTGAGGAATGGGGGGTGTCTGGTCAGGGAGGGGCAGATGGGAGGTGGAATGGGGAGGGAGGGGTGGATCCCCGCAGCACTGGTGCATGCCAGGATCCTATCCTCTCTCTTCTTACCTCTCCCTTACTCTCCTTGGTTCAGCACCAACAAAATGGCTGGCGCAAATCAGAGGAGACCATTTGATCAGTGGGGGGGGGCTTGCCCCAGGGTAAGGGAACGAAAGTTCCTTTACCATGTGGAGACCTCTGTGACTGCCCCCACCCACCATAGGATGCAGAGTACACTCTGTTGGCACAGCTGCATCAAGGGGGGTGGTAAGTTAGGATTGGGCTGCTAGCCTGGCACCTAATGCTCCTCAAGGTTGGCACCCAATGAGTCTCCTTGGGCAGAGGATTTCTGTCAAGCTGCCCCTGCAGAAGAAGCCCTCTTTGGTTGCCACCCTTCCAAGTTCAGATAGTGGGGAGACCTGGAGAAGGGCTTGTGATGCTGATTTTCAGAAGTTGGCCCCTTCACATAGCACTCGTGAAATGTGTGTGTGTGTGTGTGTGTGTGTGTGTGTGTGTGTGTGTGTGTGTGTGTGTGTGTGTGTGTGTAACTTTATTTATTTATTTAAAAAAATATCCTTTTCCTATGCTGAAAGGCAAATGCCCAAGGCGGCTTACAACAAAGATTAAAATACATAATTTAAAATAATACATAAAACATACACAATAAATTTAAACAATACATAACCATACATATGGTTACCATACATATGGTTTATACCTTCTGGCAATATCTGCACACCTGGGGAGACTGAACTGTTGGCTGGGACCTAGGGATTGTTGCAAAATACACACACACACACACACACACACACACACACACACACACACACACACACACACACACACACACACACTGTGTGCTCATTGGGACAGGACTCTAGGAGGGGCCATAGTTGTAGGACACATACCATGAGCAGAAAGGTCTAAGTTCAACCCTCTATTAGATCTTGGACAGATCCTGACAAGTAGATTTGACAAGTAGATCTTGGACAGCAGGGCTAAGAAAGGCCTCTGAGACACTGGAGAACTGAAGCTGCCACAGTAGACAGCACTAAGGGTGGGTGAGAAAGATCATCTATACAGTTGCAGATATCATGCCTGGGGTAGCCACAAAAATCTGTAGCCCTTCTTGCTTGGCTTATTGCTTCTCCTGGCAACCTTCAGCTCCTATGCAATGGTTGTACTGGTTTGCATATTATGTAGTGGTAAATTTTAATGTACACCAACTTGTCAGGACACCTCTCATATCCATGCCCCATTAATTAAGAGTATAACAGCAGCAAAATAAAAACAAAATTCAAGTATTTTCTTCTCCTGCCACTTATTTCTACACTGAAACTTATTATACTTTATTTAAAGATCTTGCTCATTTCATCCAATTTGACGTGGGTTGCAATACTTTTAAAATAAATGTTTAAAATTTGAAAAATGGGATTAAAAATATCCCAACTAAATAAAAAAGGTACTTTAAAGTGCTAGCCTATGCCTAGATACTCAGAGATAAATCCCACTGTGTTCAGTAGGACTTTCTCGCAGGTAATCTTGCGTAGGATTATGTAACTTTAATGTAACATGAGCTACATACTGTCTCTCAGGTAGCCATTGGCTTGGGAAAGACAAGGTGTAGGGCTGTCTGGGGCCTATAGGCCTCCTCGGATGTACACCAGCTCTGAAGCTGATGAACATCCGAGGAGGCGGAGTAAGGCCGAACCGGGCTGGGAAAGGGTCTGGGATATTGGCGGAGTGCACCACTGATATCCCCACCCTCTCCAAGCTCAGACCAGCCAATGGTCCCACGCTACCTGGCCCACCCTCCCCCCGCCCCTGCACTGACCAGTGCAGGCCTTACCTCCACCAGTGGGTGCCGGGTCTGGAGGGTGGTGGAGTGAGGGCTGCCGGCCTTCCTTGCTCCACCGTAAGGAGTATGGTGGCCCTTACTCCAGAGTCATTGCAAACCGGCGGCCCTAATTCCATTGGCCCTTACTCCGGTGGCCCTTATTCCAGAGTCATCGCAAACGTGCTTTCCAGCACGTTTGCGACAGCCAAGAGCGGCAGAGTGCACTCTCCGCCACTCTAGGACTTACGCAGGATTGGGCTGTCCATCTGTTTTGCTCAGAAGATTCTGGTTTTTCATGAGGTCCATTGAATTCATAGTATTTTACAGGACTACAGATGCATATGCTTTGCTGGTGTACTGGAAGCTGCTGGATCAGGATTGGGACTGGTCTTATTATGTTGAAGCAAGTGAGTTGAAATAGAACATTCAGTATTACTTAATGGAAACATTCAGTATTCCATTTCAAAGTTGGAAAGAAGAAAGATAAAGAAAACAACAGTACAAGATTTCCAGTGCACAATAAAACATTTTATTTAAAAACAATGCATTCAATATGTTTTGGCACATGAGTCTATGTGGCAGGCACATCCACACCCAACAATTACACTGCTGAAAGATTCAAAAGGAATCATTGCATTTCTGCCCCCCCCCCCACAACATTCAGTCACAACAATAAATATGCAGAATTCCTCTACAACAAAACAAAAAGAAAGAAGGAAAAAACCAAATCCTGGACACGATCCAGCCAAAGTTAAGCCCCCCTCACTTCGCTTCTGTGGGAAAGAGGTGAGCGGTTCATAATGCCCTCAAATCAATGGGACTTCAAAGTGCTTAACTCAGCCCAAATCATGTGCCTGGTTTGTGATCAACAAATCAGACAGAATATTTACACATACGTTACATCTTATAGGTCACGTTCCAAGCTCAGAGCTGTGACCATGTCCCATGTGTCTTTAACACATAATATTCTGGAGCTGAACTGAGTTATAAAGAAACTAGGAGCACAATCCACTAGGATTTTCTCCTTTGCAAGTTCCATTGTGTAGCAGGGTGACTCTTACTGGTTTCAGTGGATCTTGTGGGTGGATTGTTCCCCCAGAGTGAAATCCCCGCTGACTCACTCGGACAGCCTCCAGTTTTTCATGCAACATGTTTTGAAACGTTATGCAGCTTTCCACGCCATTCACCTGAGATTAGATCCTGACTCTTAAGTGTACATTTGCTACTTGAAAAATACTTTCTAATATGGCTATTTAAGAATGAATGGTTGGTTTATGACAATGGTGGATATTTAAAAAATTGATTTGTGATGTGAAGATCTGGGTTTCTGCTAGGTCTGGAACAGTGAGATCCTCAGTTCATTTATTTACAGGATTTTGTGCTGTGTTTGCAACCTCCGTGTTTTTGCTTTTTGGTATTTTTGATGGTAAGGAAAAAAAATATCTCTCTCTCTCTCTCTCTCCCTCTCTCTCTCTCTCTCTCAGTATTGACAACTGCCCTGATTGTACAGACTCAAGCACGCAGCTAAAACAAGATAACTTTTCTTGAGTCAGACCATTGGTCTATCAATTGTCTACAAAAGTGACTGACAGCCAAATCCTGTGTAAGGACCGCCTGCCGGGCCACCATGCGGCGGTCCGGAGGTCTACTTGGGAAGGGCACATTCGTCCCCTTCCCCGGGTGTAAACAGGGGTTGCCCCTATCAGCCTCCTTGGATTTCTGCCCGCTAAATAGATTGGGCTGTCAGAGAGGTAAAATAGGCTTACCATGTTCACTTTTGGTACAATTTCTGTTCTATATTTTGTTGGCTAATTGACAAATCAGGCAAAGCACAGGAAACAGATTTGAATTGTCTTGAGATCAACAGTGCTAACCAAACTGCATTCATGCTCTGAGATAATGTGCGTAGTGCAGCCCCAAGCACATATCCAGATCCACATGTGTAGTTTTGCTTATGTGGCTGCTCTTTCTCTACTGGCATACTTATTAGTGCCTCAATGTTGTCTATGAATAGGGTAGATCAGTGTGGCCTAATACTGGGGATCGCCATTCACTGCGCAATCCTGTGTAACTCTTGCACCAGTGTAACAGTAGATCCACTGGTGTAAGTGCACTTATGCCAGTGTAACTTGCCGTACGCCAACAGATGCAGGACGGACACCAGCGTAACCCCTCTCAGACGCCACACATGCGCAGTTCTAATACAGGACGGATACCAGCACAACTCCGCTAGTGCAGGGGGCATTCCAAGGGTGTCTGAATGCCCCCGGAATGCCCCCTGCACCGGCGGAGTTGTGCTGGCGTCTGTCCTGCAGCCGAACTACGCATGTGCGGCGTCCGAGAGGGGTTACGCTGGTGTCCATCCTGCGTCAATCGGCATACAGCAAGTTACACTGGCATAAGTGCACCAGTGGATCTACTGTTACACCGGTGCAAGAGTTACACAGGATTGCGCTGTTGGTGAGTTTTCACATGCATATCTTTGTAATGCTCTTGTGGCTGAGGATGACGATTTGTTATAGATATGAAAAATCCAATCTGCATGCACTTTGATCGTATACAGTTGGTGTGGGCTTCCTTCCAGCACTGACAATTCAAATTATTTATTTAACTTCTGTGAAGGATAGGCCTTCATGCATGATGCTTTGAAGGACCGCAAAGAACTCATGTTCTCCAATGTAGAGCTGTGTATACTAGTATACTGTGCACATGGATCTCTTATGTGCACGAAGGGGGGAGTTCTCCATTCATTTCAATGAAAGGAGCTGGGGTGTAAATACGGATTCATCCACTGCACTGAAAGAAATTGGGCAGCAAATATTCCAGGTGGAAGAGCTCTGTGCAAGATGGAATCCGTGCCAGAAAGCTGTGTTAAACTTAATAGGGGCAATAGTGTCCAGAGGTCCTAGGATCATTGCATAAAGGTTAGCCTGATGGACAATCTATCTGAACTGCAGTGCACAATATTTCTGTTACTTTATACAGTAATGCATATTTCTGTCTTTAATCTAGTAGTCAAGCACGTGCTATTCTAGAAGCCATCCTACTCAAGGAGCCATCCTACTCAAGAAGCCATCTACATTCTGCATGTAGAATGCCATGTTACTCAACTACCCATGTCATTTTAGAAGTTGTAACTCATCTAAAATCTATGGTAAGTTGTATGAGTACTCTGTGCCAGTCTAAGATCTATGAAACTCAAGAATTTAGGTTATCCTTGAACACACTCCGCATGAAGTTGCTGTCAATTAACACACCAGTATGCTAATGACACTCAGTTCTACTGTTTTCATCAGATTCACAGGAAGGTGTTGAACCAGAGTCTGGAATCAGTAATGAATGAGGTTCAATACAATGAAGCTCAGTCTACGTAAGACGGCGGTTTTGTTCACAGGTAATTTATCTAACTGATGACATTCAACCAGCTTGTTGGGGTCACACCACCCTGAAAGACCAGGTTTGTAGTATGCAGGCACTGCTGAATTCAGCATTGTCACTGGAGGCCTGTGAGTTCTGTGGTGTGCAGTGCCATTCACTGCACACCATTCACTGCATTCACTGCATAGGCTAGTGTGCCAGCTATGATCCCTCCTAGACAGTGAGAGCTTGGCCACTGCATCCATACACTGGTAACCTCAAGATTAGACGACTGCAATGTGTTGAACACAGGGTTGCCTTTGAAGACTTCTTAGAAACTAGTTAGCACTAAATACTGTGGTTAGAGCTACTAACTTAGCACTAAATACTGTGGTTAGAGCTACTAACTTGTTACTTACCAGTTATACACAAGTTATTTTGTCAGGTCTTAAATAGCTACACTGGCTACTGATCTGTTTCTGAGCACAACTCATGGTGCTGGTGATTGCCTGTAAAACCCGAAATGGACCATGGGTATCTAAATGACTGGTTCTATCTGTGCTCATCAGTGGAAACCCTCACCTAGGTTCCTCTCCAGCAGAAGTTAGGTGGATGGTGACCGGAGAGAAGGCCTTTCCAGTTGTGACATTCTGATTATGGGATGCTTTCTCCAGAAAGGCTCTCCTAGTGTCCATTGTGATGTCATTTCAGTGCCAGACCAAGACATCACGATTTGCCCAGACATTCTGGCTTGTAGCGTTAGCTGTTTTTAACATTGGTTTTATCCATTCTGCTGAATTTTTACTGCTGCCTCATGAATTTAATTGTGATTTTATATATTCCTACATTATTTTGTTGTACACTGCCTCGATAGTTTTACTGAAGTGGCAGCCTAGACATTCTTAAAATAAATAAAAATGAAACAAATGGAAGCTCTCTTACTGATCTCAGCAAAAAATAGAGGTTGGATTGCTTATGTTCCTCAGTTTTGTTTAACAAATGATCATGCCAGTTTTCAACTGAAAGCTGGACTAAAACATAATATAATAAGAAATAGAGAGTATTGATACATTAAAAGGTAATTTATTTTGCATGATATTGGACTATTGATTTTGAAGTAAGACTCCCTGATAAAATCTATGGTTCTAAAATATTCAATGAAGCTATGAAATATCAATGGTGAATTCTGAATAAAAATCAATTCCTATGATATGACTCTTTATCAATATACAAGAGATGTTGGGAACCCAGCATCCGCAGCTCATGCTCATTAGAAACAGAAGTGGGGGGCATGTAGCCATCTTTGAACATGCAGAAAAGGGGTGGGCAGGTTCCAAATTGCCTTTCCCTGCATACTTGGTGCTTCGTATTTTTGCCGGGGCAGCTTTCCCTCCCCCCCACTTTTTACTCCAGCGGCACTGGAGGGAGAAGGAGGCTGCTGCGTCTGTGATCCTTGACTTGTTCCTAGCAAGTCAGAAGAGAATCAGAGCATCCAGTGGGGCAGTGGGCTGGAGAGGGCAACGGATAGATGGGCTGGGGTCCACTCGCCACTCCTCTGAGGGTTCCCAAGGGTTTTGCTCCATGCAAGCACTTCAGGTGGCCTCATGGTTGGGATGGTCCTACACTAACCCCCACATGAGATGCCTCTCCCCATCTCACAGATTTCTAGTGCAAAATGACTAGGTGACCTGGAAGCCTCTGAATCATCACGAGGCCTTTGGGGCACCCTCTCATTTTTCATGCTAAGTCAGAAATGGTGTAGTCTCTAACTCAGTAGGTATGCCACGCAATTTGGGAAGACCCCGTTTAGCACTAGGCGTGGCACAGGGAAGAGCGGACATGTTGTCTGGACAGCACCACTCAAGGAGTGGATGAGGGAGACACAAAAAATTGGGACAAGGGTCAGATGTATCCCTTGGGCCACCACTTATCCACCTCTGCCATAGACATAGGAATACATGCATTGAAAAAGAAGTCTGTCATTTTCCTCTTTAAAAAGAGCTTAATCTCAGCAGAGGACCTTGGGAACAATTCAATGGCCACTTACACTGATAAATTCCCACTGACCTTAATGGGATTACACTGGTGTATGTTGTAACTCAGAATATTAGGAAGAGTTCTCAAAGTGATCATTAAATGACACAAATGTTTCTCATTGCTAATAGCAGTAGTGCAAGTCAGCTAAAAAAAACACACCACACCAAAAAAAACCCCAAGCTAATCTTAATACGCCAACACAGGAATTCAACCATTTGACATTTTGAGAAATTTTGCAGAATGTGAAAAATATATGCATATGAAAATACTTTTAAACTAAAAACATTCTTGGCAGCGTACAAATACCAATGCAAAACTCTTTGCCGTAAACAGCTTCGGCTTTCCTACTGCACGGATAGGAGAAATGCTTCTGCATTGATCACTTTGCTGAAGTCACCCTGTTATCCCTTGAAAAATGGCGATAAAAGGGTGATTTCAAAGCATCTCTGAATTAAGGAAAATATTTTCACAAATGCTTTTCTCTCTCTTAGAATTCTGTTTTGAAGAATGTTGAATTCATATTTGGGCACTTTTTTCTTTTTAAAAAACACAATCATTTGGCACTTCAAGTGTTAAATCCTTAGGCACAGTGGGACAAAGTCAGCTTCGTCAGACCTTCCCCATGCATTCGATAGAGTTGCTGGAATTCGGCAGGGAGCTGATGGGACTCTTGCCACTTTGTAGTAAACTTTGATCCTTTTTTATCAAAGTAATGGTATGGAAGGTCTTCTCGGTTATTTGGATTGAATGCAAATGGCCAAAATCCATACAGGTGGACTTCATCACAAATTGCTGATGCAAGAGTATACATGAGAATACCTGTGCTGAGTCGCTTTGGAGCCAAATGTTTGTTTTTCCAGTGCCTGTGAAATAATAAGATACCATGAAGTGGGAAATAGATGATAAAAGACTCCAGGAAATATTACAAAAATGCATAGAACAACAACAACAACAACAACATATCCCCATGACACTCTGCTCTGCATCTGGAACCCCATCTGAAAATTGGTTGGGTGGCTGCATGGAGTAGGGACTTTTCAGTGGTGGCACCAACCATATGGGATTCCCTCTCCAGAGATGTACAACTTGCTCCTTCGCTTGTGGCTTTTAGATGGCTGGTCAAAATTATACAGTTCTGGCAGGTTTTTGCCTTGGCATATTATCTGAATCTGGTGCAAGTTGGAAATTTGGCTGCTGTGACATAACTTGTTATGTTGACATTTTTAGTTTATTTTTATATTGTATTTTGTAGTTGATGTAAAGATTGAAAGGTGGGATGTAAATACCTTAATATATACTGTATCCCATACCCTCTCCTAAAAAGCTCAGAGTGGCCCTGCAGCATGGGTGTAGCCAGGCTGGGGCCAAGTTGGTGGGTGCATCTGCCCCACCTAGAATCTTTTTGGGGAAAAAAGGCCTTTTAATTAGCCTCCATTTAAAGAATGAGTGTTTTCAGAAGAGGATTAACTGCAGTTAAACAAATCTATGGTAGCTGGAGCTCCCCCCTCAAAAGTGCATCACAGCTCTAAACTCCACCTACCTGGCCTATACAACTCTGAACACTAGTGGCATAGCTAGCTAGACCGGGGCAGAGGCAAGTAGTTCTGCAAGTCTCTCGTTACACCGGAGTCAGCGGCCCCTCCCACTTGCCGTCGGAGCCATTCCGTTGCCACCGGAATGGCTCCGATAGTGAGGGGGAGGGGACGCTGACTCTGGTGTAACGGGGTCTTGCAGAATGACTTGCCTCCGCCCCGGTCTAGCTATGCCACTGCAGAACACTCTGGCTCAGACTGCATTTTTCATGTTTGCGACCATCCTTATGCTTATTTAAGTGATCTTGGAAAGAACACTTGTGTTAGCCATTATAACAGAGAAGAGCAGAGGTCTTAAAGGGTGGAAGAGGTAACAAAGGGAGACTTTTTAGCCATATTATGCCCCTCTAGTAGCCTTCTAGAACTGTAGCCTCTCCTGCCCCCTTGTAATTCGAACACTGCAGGGAGCTCAGCGTGCTTTCAAAAGCTCTTGACTGTGCACTAGAATCGCTAGAACAGGCGCAGGCAGAGGGATTTCAACCCTAGAATGGGAGGCCAATTTATGACCTGTCACAAGTGGCACCAGCGTTGCCAGGTTGGATGCACCCCCAAGCCTGAGATTCAGAAGACAGGGTCTTATGATGTCACATACTTGTGATGTCACACTATTGTGTACACATATGATGCCTGGTAAGGTCACATACTTGTGTACTATTGAATGATCAAAAACATTTGACCCTGCAGCAAAAGGATGAGAAAAGGAAAAGCAATGAGGGGGAAAATCCCAATGTTTTAGAGAGGATTTTTCTCAAATTTTCCAGGGGAAACACGAAAATGTTTTCTTTTTCAGAATGATGAGTGAAATACACAGTGTTTTTCTTAACATAATGTTGTTCCTGGCAATTGCACTGCTGCCACCTCACTCTACCCCCACTGCCTCTCTCTCCAGGCCTATGGGAGGAAGTGGAGGGATGCACCAGCAGGACGTACTTCAGTTTGTCTGGAAAGGATGGGAGAGGCAGCTGAGGCAGCCCCCCCCCCCCAGCTCTTGGGCTGAATACCTGAACCTGGCAACGTAGCTGGAGAGCCTGAGATGGCCCTGGACAACCTGAGATCCAACAACCCTACCAGCGCAATCCTATGCATGTCAACTCAGAAGTCAGTCCCACTGAATTCAACGGGACTAACTCCCAGGTAAGTATCGGA
Source organism: Plestiodon gilberti rubricaudatus (assembly GCA_026170595.1). NCBI lineage: Eukaryota > Metazoa > Chordata > Lepidosauria > Squamata > Scincidae > Plestiodon > Plestiodon gilberti. The sequence continues at coordinate 14,453,613 of JANXHW010000002.1, read as the reverse complement.
TTGCAGAGTCAATGGCATGGACAGCAAGACAACATTTAGGCCTGGTTATGGCACCTGAGAGTTCCAAAAAACCACCTACTTCTGCTTCATTGACTACGCAAAAGCCTTTGATTGTGTGGATCACAACAAACTGTGGCAAATTCTCAAAGAGATGGGGGTACCAGACCACCTTACCTGTCTCCTGAGAAACCTGTATGCGGGTCAAGAAGCAACAGTTCGGACCGGCCATGGAACAACCGACTGATTCAAAATTGGGAAGGGAGTACGGCAAGGCTGTATATTGTCACCCTGCCTATTTAACTTATATGCAGAGTACATGATGAGAAATGCAGGGCTGAATGAATCGCAAGCCGGAATCAAGATTGCCGGGAGAAATATCAACAACCTCAGATATGCAGACGATACCACCCTAATGCCAGAAAGTGAAGAAGAACTAAAGAGCCTCTTGATGAGGGTGAAAGAGAAGAGTGCAAAAGTTGGCTTGAAACTCAACATTAATAAAACTAAGATCATGGCATCTGGGCCCATCAATTCCTGGCAAATAGAAGGGGCAGAAATGGAAGCAGTAACAGATTTTACTTTTCTGGGCTCCAAGATCACTGCAGACGGAGACAGCAGCCATGAAATTAAAAGACGCTTACTCCTTGGAAGGAAAGCTATGGCAAACTTAGACAGCATAATAAAAAGCAGAGATATCACCATGCCAACAAAAGTTCGCATAGTCAGGGCGATGGTGTTCCCAGTAGCAATGTATGGTTGCGAGAGTTGGACCATAAGGAAGGCTGAGCGCCGAAGAATAGATGCTTTTGAACTGTGGTGCTGGAGAAGACTCCTGAGAGTCCCTTGGACTGCTAGGAGATCAAATCAGTCAATCCTAAATGAAATCAACCCTGACTGTTCCCTGGAAGGACAGATACTAAGGCTGAAACTCAAATATTTTGGCCACCTAATGCGAAGAGAGGACTCTCTGGAGAAGACTCTGATGCTGGGAAAAATTGAAGGCAAAAGGAGAAGGGGAAGGCAAAGGATGAGATGGTTAGACAGCATCACCGATGCAACGAACATGAAAATGAGCGAACTCAGGAAGATAGTGGAGGACAGGAAGGCCTGGCGGGATATGGTTCATGGGATCACGAAGGGTCGGACACGACTTAACGACTGAACAACAACAACATGGCACGCAGTCAGGTTTGCACTGGACTACACCAAGGCAATAAAACATTGCTGAACAAAACTGGAGGTAAAACAGTCTCGCCTGGTTTGACTACCTGGTCTTTTGTTAATCTAGAATCAATTCTGTATTCCTTTGCCTTCCCTCCTGACTTGCTTCCCAATATCTCAACTTCTGCAGCTGGCTTCCTATTGATCACACTCCTATCTATTTCTGCCGGTTCTCATTCCACAGCTTCCCAAAACTTTCCAACTTGTGGGCCTTGCTTACCTACCCAAGAATCTATTCCTCCACTTTGGGGGCATACACTTGACAATTCTGATTGAGGATAAGGAGTTTTATTAGCCCATCATCTTTCTTGAAACTCTACAATTTGGGGCACTGCTCATTAATTACACTGCAACAACAATGCAAGCAACACAATCACCAAATGAGTAACATGCAAGAACAAGATGCACCTGTTGACATGTTGCATTATATTTCCTGGCCAAGCCAACTGGACCTTTAACTGCCCTCGATGCTCGATAAAGAAGTCAACCAATGTTCTTGTAATTGTGGCAGAAGTATGGAAGAAAAAGGCTGGGATCCACAGAATGACTCCATCCAGCTTCTTTAAGCTTAGAAAGAAATTATTGCGATCCTGAATCGTCAAAAGATTGTTGTAGTACTTCTCCAGGATACTGGGGTTGAAGGTTGTAAGGTTGGTTTTCCTTCCAACATCTTTTTGGAAAGCCTCAGTTGGAGCAAAATTACAACGGAAAACAAAATCATATTTATCTATTTCCTGCCCGCACTGACTGCCCACGAGGATTCCACTATTTCCAACAACGGCACAAATGTTATAATGTTTATTCTGAATAGGTGAGACATCTGGAAGCAGGGATCGCAAGCTACTGCTAATGGCGAAAACATACTTATGGCTGGAATAATCATAATGCATCAGCTGTCCAACCCGAACCATATTCTTTGTCAAAGAAAAATTTTTGATCACATCAACATGCTGGAGAATTTCTCGCCTAGAAACAAAACAAATAATATTATGTTAAAACAACAGACGTTGCATTGTTGGCTGTTCTTTTTTTTTGGGGGGGGGGGAAATCTGAAGCAGGGGTTAATTTCTTAAAAAATGACAGCAGACCTCAAATCTGTTTGCAAGTCATCCCCCCGATAGTTAATAAGCATTTACAACACAGATATAATATATTTTGTTTAGAGTTAGATAATATTTTGTCTACGTTTTGTCCCTGTGTGTGTGTGTGTGTGTGTGTGTGTATGTGTGTGTGTGTGTGTGTGTGTGTGTGTGTGTGTGTGTGTGTATGGGAGTGGTTTTGCCCCAGAGTCCCCACCCCAGCACTGGTTGTGCCTTACTGTCCTGACTGCTGAATGGGCTTGACCTGCTTCCAACATTCCTGGATGTACATGTGTGGTTGTAACATTTGAATAGAACGTATACACATAAAATCCAAGACATGTGCACATACTGCCAAGTTGACGTTCCCTGTCCCCCCATCTGCAGATAGACCACATGATGTTCACCTACATTAGCTGATCTTCCTATGATCAAACTAGAATGTCTATTTCTGGATTTTCTCCATTCTTTTTTTCAAAGCTAGAAGCAACTCTGGTGAACAGGCAGCACAATTCTAGTCGGGACTGTGGTGATGAGAGGCTGCACTGTTTTCCTGATAGAAGCAGTTCCCTAAGCCCCTTGTTGCCCCACAGAGCAGCTTCGGGGGGGGGGGAATTTGGATCATGAAAACTGTAGGTGAACAGAGATAGCACCCCACCTCCCCCAATACTGCCATTTGGATCTAAACTGGGTTCTCCTGGAGTGAATTAACCATGCAAGATCCAGTCGTGGAACTCCTGTCATCTCACCTAGCGGCACTCGTTTTCCTAATACATAATATACTTAATCCAGCAAGTACATTAGACTAAGACATACATAATATCTTTAATAATACAAGAATGTCCTGATTTATAAAACGATTAAGCATTCTAAAGAATATAAACTATTGATTGTACATGACTTAACTTCCACACAACCACCACCTAAAATATGCATCACATCTAACATCCAGACATAGCTGAAACATCTTCTGTCACTGTGGAAGTAGATTCCATACTGGGTTATTTATTTATCTGCTGCATCCCGGGAGAACATTAGCCCGCCATGTAAGATGCATCATTACTAGTATCAAGGCCATAATTGGAAGTGGAGCTTAATCATTGTTCTGGTCGTGATATCCCTTCCTGTGACTATTGGCTGATGTCTACCTTGTACCTCTTTGAGATTGAGTCCCCTTAGAAGAGAGAATGATTCCCCCCCTCTCTGACAGTGCAATCCTGTCTAATGCTAGACCAGCGGAGCGATTGCCGGTGGACCGGTCTAAGGTGTTGCAAATGTGCCGGAAAGCACATTTGCACCACTGAAAGAGTAAGCAGTCCTGGCGGAGAAGCTTGCCCTGCTTCACCAGCGCCGAAGGATGGATGGACGCCATGGCGGAGACAATGGGGGGAAGGTGGAACGGGGTGTTTCAGGGGTGGGATTGGTCAGCCGGGCCCAGAAAGGGGGAGGCCTCCTTTGTCATATCCTATCCCCCTTCCTGGGCCTGGCCGACTCGATTGTACACCAGAAAAATAGCTGGTGCACATTTGACTGACCCTTTGGGGTGGCGTGGGCTCTACTTGAGGTAAAGGGATGAACGTCCTTTTACCCCAAGGAGGCCTCTGGTTCTGCCGGTGCAGGCCCCATCCTGCACAGGATGAAGCAAGTGCCTTATTTGCGCTGCTGCGTCTTGCTAGACAGGACTGAGAACTTCTTAATTGGGCAGGAGGTGTGATCTGTAGACCTTGCCTGAAGAAGCTAAGCAGAGTCAGCCCAATTTGGAAAAAAGGGGGGTTATGGCCTGTCTACCTATGTAAACTGTCTTGAATCTATGAGAAAGACGGTATATAAATACTGTAATACATAAATAAACAAACAAACAAACTGAAGAGCAGTACAGTCGGTCCTTTTTATCCACGTTTTTTTAATCCACGGATTTGACTCAACACGGATGGTAAAACTGTGGAAGAGGGAGTCCGACCGCACTACATTACCTCTTTTTTCAGCGTTGTCGGGGGCCTGCCAGCCGCTTCCAACCTCCTGCGCATGTCCAAACCGCTGAAAAATGCATCCTGGAGTCTCTGGCGCCACTTACAGGTTGCTTCCAGTAGTGGCTTTTGTTTTTTCAGTCAGTTTAAACAAACTCAGGAGGAGGGAAGCGGCAAAGATGCTGGAAAAAAGGTAACGTGCCACTGCTTCTGACCCCCCACCCCAGATTTCATATAACACTGATTTTTTTTTATCCACTGTGGTTCCAGGAACAGAACCCCAGTGGATAAAGATGTCTGACTGTACTGTATATAAATAGTCAAAACAGTAATAAATAATCTTCTCACCTCCGCTTGTTATTTCAGAACCATCTCATTCTATCTAACAACACGTATCTAACCCACTCTGCTATATATCGCACCACCCACACTCAGCCTTCATCCATTCTGACTAGAGACAGGTGAATTGTTCTTTTCTTGCATTGGATGAACTTATTTATTTATTTTAAAAATGTATACCCCCGGCCTTATCCTATGCCGAAGGCTTGTACTTGTACTTGTAAAGGAAATGATTTCTTTCCGGAAAGAAACCAGCAAGTTTCCTTTTCTGATACAACGTGAACAGTGGAAAAGTTCTCCCTCCCTTTTCGCCAGCCCTTCAAATGAGCATTTTACCTCCACAGCAATGGCAGTGGATGGCAAGCAGCAAGCAGGTAATGTGTGAGAGTTGGGATTTTCCTTTTCCTTTGCACAAGGAAGTATTTCTCAATTCCTCCTTCTTTCTGGGGGCCTCAGGACATCAGGAAGAATGGCGAGATGGCTGCCAGAGGTTGCAAGGGAGGATGGCCATTGCAGTGGTTCCTGTAAAGACCACAACTCCCAGAGCTACTGCACCATTCTGACTAATGAGGACACCCAGCGGACAGATAACAGGAGGAAGGAAAAAAGGCCTCCTCATGCGGGGGGGGGGGGAGGAGGAGGAAGACAATAAAGTGATTCCTTGTGGGCCACAGTGATGGGAGGGGGTGAGGAAGGAGCCCACACACTCCCCATTTGCAGCTTGTCATCCACTGCCATTGCTGCTGCTGCACAGGTGAGTAAAATGAGTAAAATACTCATTTGGGGAACAGGTAGGATGGGGCAGGCTTTTCTGAATATCGTTTTGATGCAAGCCTTGGATGCTGTAGAAGCTTGCTTCTTCTTTGGAGTGGGGAATTCTGAGCTTCCAAGATTTGTAGCCAAGCAATTACAGCTTCCGTGATCCTTGGAATAGGTGTCTCACATGCCCCACCCTCTGGTCAGGACCACACCAGAGTCTAGAGGCCTCTCTGCAGCTGGTGCCTGTCCTGACGTGTACAGGACCCCTTTGCACAGCCCCTGCCATGTAGTAAGGTCTCTACGCCTGAAGACGTTATTGGGGACATTCTAGGCCCAGCCCTAGAGCCTTTGCAAATTCAGAATTAAATTAAAAAATAATAATTTTAGAACTTCCTATAGATGTAATCCAACCCATTTTTTTTTGGGGGGGGGGGTTAATTCCAAAATGGATGTCTGTCAACCTGTCACTAGAAATAAATAAAATAACCCCCTGCAAACGCTATAAGCAAACACTATAAGCAGCAACAGCAGCAACAGCAACAGCAGCATGCTGCTTATAGCACTGAAGCTGGCTGAATGCTAGAGAGGATCAGCTGAAGAACTGGAACTGCTTCCTGTTCTTCGGCTGAGCCTCTCTAGCACTCAGAGCTTTCTCCAGTATCCATGGGGGCCCCCCAGGAATGGATCCCCCGTGGATACCGCAGGGATGTGCAGTGTGGGGGTGGCAGGTGAGGCAGAACCGTCCTGTTGGTGTCCATGGAAAAGCACAACACTGCTTACACCCAAGGAAGCTCTCCTTACACTCGAGGCGCTCCTTTCACCCACTTTCTTGGGTGTAAGGAGAGCCTCCTTCGGTGTAAACAATGCAGTGTTTTTCCATGGACAATGACAGGGCAGTTCTGCCTCACCTGCCGCCTCATACTGCACGTCCCTGGGATACCGGGTCCCCCTGTATTTACAGGAACCTTTTAACCTCAATTAAACTGTGAAGGTATTATATGCACCAGGATGGTGTAGTGGTTTGGGAGTCGGACTTAGACCTGGAAGATCCAGGTTCAAATCCCCGCTCAGCCATGAAGCTTCCTGGGTGACCTTGGGCCAGTCACTATCTCTCAGCCTTACCTACCTCACAGGGTTGTTGTGAGGACAAAAGGAGGGGAGGAAATATGTACACCACTCTGAGCTCCTTGGAGGAAGGGCGGTATAAAAAATATGTGAAAAAAATATATTTTACATTTTAAAGGATTGGAAAGAGCTTCACAATGAAATACTGCCAATGATTCCTTAAAGAAATGATACAGAACTAGCAAGTTGATCTTAAATGACATTAATGTTAATGTGTTTGAAGTTTTGAAGCAAGTGCTTCCAGTATCCTCATTTGGCATCTCGGAGCAACATTCATCTGTCTCCCCTTTGCAGACACATAACTTCTTAATGTGCTATTTGGGGAAACAGAAGGTCAAGTACAAATATTAAAAATGCTTAGGAATGTCCTCCGAAGTGAATAAGGATGGCAAAAAGACCATTACGGTTTCCATTTGCTCATCATCAGGAGAGAGCTAAATAACCTGGTTTATTTCATTACTTGTTTGCTACACTTGTATGCTGCTCTTTCTCCAAATAGCTCAAGGTGGAATTATATATTACGTCTAACAAAACAACAGTGTTGCATTCTCTCCCTCTCCCCTGGAAAGTTTAGGCTCTTTTAGCCCTTGTTGTGAGTTTCCCCATCCCCGCCAGCAGCAGTCAATGTTATGGAGTAAGGGTGAGGAAACTCAGAATTTAATGTGGGGGTTTAACATGTGGTATAAAAACGATTTCAAGTTTTCATGGCCTGCAATGATCAAAGAGTGTTCAATTGATGGGTAAACAGCCATGGCAAAATATTAGATAAGAGGCAGCCCAATCCTAACGTAACTTCGATCGGCAGAAGGAGCGTTCTGCCGGCCAAAGACGTTGCAAACGTGCCGTAAGGCCGGCCTCCCCTGCTCCGCCAACCTAGCACCCGAAGGACCTCGCCGGACCCAGCGGGTGGAGGGAGCGGATCGGCAGCAAACGGAGGGCGGCCATAGGCCTAGCTGCTCCAGGAGGGGGAGGGCTTCGGCCAAATCCTGTCCCCTGCTGCGCAGCTGGGCCGTTACATGGCCTCCTTCGACTTCCGCCAGCAAAATAGCTGGTGGAATTCTGAGGAGGCCGATCGGCCCCAGCACCCTTTACACCTGGGGAAGGGGACGAGCGTCCCCTTCCCCGAGTATACTTTCCGCCATGGGGTGCCAGCCCATGGCGGATCACTTGCGCAGGATTGCACTGTAAAAATGATAAAACAGAGGTAGGTGGTCAAAAAGGTGGAAATTGTATTGGTACAAACTTTAAAAACTAAAAACAGATTAAAAACATTAAAAAAACATTAAAAAGCTTTGAACAAACACATCCACACATTTACAACCCAATACAAAAGCTTTAAAATTAAAACCAAGATCTTTTTTTATATATATTTATATTTTATTAATATATTAAAACATAAAAACAATACATATTTCATAAAGTTAAAGCAAGCACGAAGCAATACATCCTACTAGCATACTATTCACTATTTTCTGCATATAATATCCAACTAAGCCAAAATAACACCCACATTCTATTCATTAAATCCGCATATCATCACATCGTTGTTCTCTCTCTCTCTTAAAAAATCAATAAATGGAAAATTAAAACCAAAATCTAAACTGCTACATTTCGCTCGAGTTTCATTGAGCACTTTCAAGCAAACACACCCCTATGTGGTGGGAAGATGTATCTTATATAAAAGCTTTTAATATTTTTTATGTTTTTAATCTGTTTTTAATTTTTAAAGTTTGTACCAATACAATTTCCATGTTTTTGACCACCTACCTCTGTTTTATCATTATTACTTATCTAATATTTTGCCATGGCTGTTTACCCGTCTGTTGAACACTCTTTGAACATGTGGTATGTTATGGGAAACATCATGGACAGGAGAAGAAGAAACTCAAAAGAAGGGTACCTTTTCTCATGGCACTCCCATCTTGCATGTTATGTGTAGTTTCAGCTGGGCAGCCCAATCCTATCCCCCGCCACTTCACAGCATGCAGTGCGCATGCTGCATGCTATGGTGGCGGTGGTGCAACCAGGCAGCCTGGGAGAGGTAAGTAAAAAATATTTTATACTTACCTCTTCATAGGCCACCTGGCCATCAGTGGGTCTTCTCAGACCCACACCAGCTCTTTTGCTGGCGTAGGTCCGAGGAGAGTCAGGGGATGGGCCCAGGCCAGGAAAGGGGGATAGGGTGTATGCACTGCTGCCACCAAAATCCACCCCTGAACTGCCTCTGGTTCCTTGCTGAACCACTCTGATCTTCTCCTCAACCACCCACAGCCTGCCCCTGGCGCCACCACCTTACCTGCTCCGGTGCAGCCTTGGTGGGCTGTTGGCAGGTGCACAGAGCTTCTGGCTGTTTGCTCTGGAGTGCCTGATGGCGGTGTGCCTTTTGTGCTGCCATAACTGGTCTTGTGGCAGTGCATTGTGAGATTCACTGCTGTAGGCCCAGGATAGGATTGGATAGAACCCTTGAACCCAGGATAGAACCCTTGAATGATGGCAGTGGTGGTGCCCAGTGTGCTATCAGGCAGGGATTGGTGGAGGGTGCTGGGAGCCCACTGCAGGCCCCCCAGTAACCTGGCAGTAGCGCTGGAAGTTACTCACCCCACGTGCAGGCCACAAAAAACCCTTACCCTTTTAATTAAGGAAAAGTCAGTTAACCTTTTCGTGAATAACTGGAAACCATTTATCGATTTTTTAAGAGAGAGAGAGAGAGAGAGAGAAGAACGATGTGATGATATGCGGATTTAATGAATAGAATGTGGGTGTTATTTTGGCTTAGTTGGATATTATATGTAGAAAATAGTGAATAGTATGCTAGTAGGATGTATTGCTTCTTGCTTGCTATAACTTTATGAAATATGTATTGTTTTATGTTTTAATATATCAATAAAATATAAATATATAGAGGGGAAAAAAAAAGAAAACCCTTACTTGTGCTTCACAAGTTAGGAAAGGGTTAGACAGCCCCTCCACCCTGCCCACTTTTCCTGGTCTTGATTGTTGCCTCTGAGACTTTGTTTAAAACTGTGATTATCAAGGAAAAACCAGCGAACTGCAGCTTGGGACACATTCTCATCAGACAGAAGGATTCAAAATATAAGTTCACTGCCTAATAATCTTTCCATTCCCCGAGTAGACCTCCAGGCTGCTCCAGAGCGGTCTGGAACGAGCACGGGATCCGGGGGGGGCGGCCCCGGGCCGCCCGCCGGATAGTTAGGATTGGGCTGCCCACCTTATAAGTTCATCTGCAATGTAGAACTTCTTCTTAGAATCTCTTTGCTTCCATATGAACCAGCCAAAGCTCTTTTCTCAGCTTCAGAAACCTTGCTCTCTGGTCTGTCTTTAACTAAGATGCATCTGGCAGGTTCCAGAGGCAGGGTCTTTTTGGTGTTAGCACTGCAACTCTGGCATGTCCTCCCTCCCTACCCATTTTTAAAGCAAGGAAATTTCACAAGTCTTTATTGATTTCTGTTTTATGAATCGGTCTGTGGTTCTCTGTTTTAAATCCTGGTGTTTTAATTTGTTGTTGGTAATTCTTTTATTTTTGCTTTTTAAAATTATTTTCATTGTTAGCCACCTTGGATGTGCTTCATATAGGAGTGTCAGGATGTCAGTCTAACTAAATAATAGTGACCAAAGTTGCAAAGTTGTTGAAGTTGTATGAAGTGCTCTGAGTATTTAGAAAATGTATTATATAAATAAATAAGCTGAACATTGTCTTCATTTGGAAAAAAACTTCTCATCACTGGCGTTCTGAGGGTGGTGCGGAAGCGAAAGTGTAGCAGGACTCGCTACGTGCATGTAAGCGCCCCTCCCCCTCGCCGGTCGGAGCCATTTCCAGTGGGCGATGGCTATTGCGCGGGCAGAATGGCTAACCTGTCGCCTGCTGGGAATGGCTCCGACTGGGGAGGGGTGTTTACACGTGCATAGCGGCGTCCTGCTACACTTTCGCTTCCGTACCACCCTCAGAATGCCAGTGCATCTCATGTCTGTAATTGTTTATTGGTTTTATTCTCATCCATTTTTTTTTGTAAACCACTTTGATCTCCTGGAAAAGTGGCCTAAAAATTAAGTATATAAATAAATGTTCAGCATTTTAAAAATGATTTATATATTACTTCCTCTCTTCTATCCAGTGAGTAGAGGGGATAGAACAAAGCTCCAGTTACCATTTAAGAACATAAGACGAGCCCTGCTGGATCAGGGCCAAAGGCCCATCTAGTCCAGCTTCCTGTCTCTCACAGTGGCCCCCACCAGATGCCTCAGGTTTCTCCTTTTAGTGAGCATTCTAAGATGACAGCTCTCTGTCTTGGAAAAAGGGTGTACAGAAAGTTGTGGAAAGGTTGCATGAAACAATTGCACATAATGACCTACTGACAATTAATTATTAGATGATATGATCAAATTGAAACTGAATAGACTCTTGCTTGGGGTACCTCCACAGTTAATTGCCTATTAATGCTTAATGCAATGACATTTCATGTTCCGCCTTGTATATTGTCTGCTTTACGAAGTACTAAGACATGAAAATGGAGCCTGAATGGGTGACACCCCAATCCCAAACGCTATTGTATTTTGCCATTCCAATTGCAAAACCCATCCAATCCCCAATCTCTATGCAAGACCAAATAATCTACCATAGAATCAATGTCAAGGTACACACTTTGATCTTAGAATATTGTTACTTGTTTTATTTACCTGACTCTAGATGCCCACTTCCAAAGATGAAATCTCTTGGATTTGAAAGCATATTGACACCTGAACAACTAGTTACTTGAACAAACAAATCCTATGCATGCCTACTCAAGAGTAAGTCCCATCAGTTCAATGAGACTTACTCCCAGGAAAGTGTGTATAGGATTTGAGCCTTAGGCTACTAGGGCCCCCATTAAATCAATTTTTTTTAAATCAAATGCTGAGAAGGAAGGATTTGCTTCAGGAAATTGAAGAAATGTAAGCAGGTGCACATAGTCTTTTGGCTGGCTGAATCCTATTCCCCGCCAGCCCAGACAGAGCATGCATTACATGCTATGGGTAGGGGGAACCAGACAATCCAGGGGAGGTAAGTCAAAAACTGTTTACTTACCTCTCTGTAGGCCACCTGGTCTCCAATCGGTCTCCTTGGACTTACACCAGCTCTTTAGCTGGCATACGTCTGAGGAGAGTCAGGGGGTGGGTTTGAGCTGGGAAGGGGGATAGGATCTTGGCATGCACAAGTGTCGCCATGATCCCCCCCTCCCCTGGTCCGGCATGCTCCCTGTCCCAATCCACCCCTGCTACCGAACTACCTGCTCCTGCTACCGAACTACCTGCTCCTGCCAGTACCTGCACAGGGCTTACTGGCTCCCTTGCCATCGGCAGCTAGTTGCAGAAAGATGGAGTGGCTGTATCGCCAGCAGACCTGACTTTATGCTGAGATCTGCCAGCATAAGGCCAGCATAGGATCGGGCTGTCAATTTCTTAACTGTTGTTTGTTTATTTAAAATATTTATAAACCACAACCTTTCATCCCCTTTAAGGGATCATCAGGACAGTAAAAACCAATATAGACAATTCCTTCAAATACTGTATTTAAAAAACACACAAAATAAAAAGCATACAGTTAATAAATACAACTAAGTAAAAACCAAAGGCAGCAACAAGCAACAATCACATTTAAGAACTCAAAGTCACAGCCAGGAGCATAAACAAAAAGTGAAGGCAACAGAGGCCCATCAGGGAGCGGCCACATGGAATAAATGTGTTTTTGCTGCCCTTCTAAAAGCTGGCTCTCCCAGGGGAGGGAATTCCATAGCTTAGATGCTGTAGCCAAGACAGCTCTGTCCCACATCTCTGTCAACCATATATCAGCAGGAAATGGGTGCAACCCAACTGTGTAGTTTCCGCGAAGTGGCCAGTGCAGGCGAGGGAGGCGTGGCCTCCACACACCTCTTAGTGCTTTCGGCAGCAATCACCACTGAAAACACTATGAGGGAGGTGCGAAAGTGGATCCTCCTGCCCACCGTTGGTACTGTTTGGCTCCAAAATGGAGCCATTTGGCCGTAATGGAGCCGTAACGCGCTGACGCTGGGGGCACTGGCGTCATTGCGTTGTGCACTTTGCCCTGGGGGCGGGGCATGCACACTATGCTACTGGTGCAAACCTATCCAGAAAAGACCATGAGCCCACTCCCGAAACAGCTGTCCTACTGACCAACAGCACCTCTGTCTTACTTAGATGGGCAGCCAAATTCTAACAAGCACCAGTGCAGCGTGGGCGCCAGGCAGGCCCACGATGTATCCTGTGCTGGAGAGGAGCGGGCTGGGGATCTCCTCGGAGTAAAGAGACATTTGTCCCTTTACCCTGAGAAAAGCTCCAGCCTCTCCAATGGGGCTACTCAGGTCAGCACCAGCTATTTTGCTGGCGCAGACCCAAGAAGCCCTATGTAAGTGAGACAGGCCCAGGAGAGAGCACAGGATTCGGCATTCACCGGTGACACCAATCCTTCCCCCCTCTGGCACCTGATCAGCAAACCTCCTCCCCGTTATGCTCCCTCCCTGCCCTCCCCAGCCCCCCTGCTGCTCAGGGTGGCCTTACCTGTTCCGGTGTGTGGGGCCTTTGAATGCAGTGCCAGCGGGACTGCATTCCCACCAGCGCTGCCTACTCACAGCGTGCCACAAACATGCTTTACGGCATGTTTATGACACCCTAGGCTGGCGCTAAGGCTGCGGCGCTGGCTGATGGTGGGATTGCACCGTAAGTCTCAATTTATTAACCCACACCAAGTCTTTCACTGTGGCCAGACACTCCTCCAGGACACCTACAGCCTCCCTGGTACCAGATGGGAAGGAGAGACACAGCTGGGTGTCACCAGCATATTGATGATACCAGTTCCCCAGGCAACCTCTCCCTGTGGCTTCATATCATTGCTAAAATAGCATGGAGAACAAGCTGGAATTCTGTGGGACCCCATAGACCAAACGCCAAGGGGCTGAGCAGTCGCTCCCCAGCATCATCTGTGTTGGCCCCTTTTGCTATTCCATTATATCTATAGTTTTTAAAACTGTGTTATGGTTTTATTAGCAGCTCAACATACTGGTCGGAATAGGCAAAAATGTCTTTAAAAAAACTGTGAATCCCTTTGGGAAAAGGAACCATTTTGTTTCCATTTCCTTAGCTATGTAAACCACTTTGTGAGCTACTTTTGTTGAAAAGTAGTATATAAACATTCTTATTTATAATGATGACGACGACACTTACAGTTTTGATATAATATGACCCATTTCTCTTCAACCAAATCCATTTGGAATAAAGCAATAAATGCAGAATGTAACACCCCCCCCCCAGCTTTTTACGTTTCTTGATCTTCACTCAGTACCTATGATGATGAATTCTGTGTTCTTGGTAGGAAGGGAATTGGACGAGGCAAAGCCTGGCAGTGCATTACAATCACCATGTGAGAACAGTCCTATCATGTGAGAGCTCTGCCTGTTGAAGATTTTGAAGTTTCCCTCACCAACGGGCAGAGAAAGTTGGAGGTGACAGAAATCTCATATGGAAGGAGAAGACTCTCGTTACCTTTCTTCATCCTTTAAAAAGGTATCCCCTGACAATTAAGTCCAGTCGTGTCCAACTCTAGGGTGTGGTGCTCATCCCCATTTCAAAGCCAAAGAGCCAGCGTTGTCCGAAGACACCTCCGTGGTCATGTGGCCGGCATGACTCTCCTTGCCACAGCGCGTAGCATGCGGCTGGAACACGGAGCGCTGTTTACCTTCCCGCAAGTGGTACCTATTTATCTACTCGCACTGACATGCTTTGGAATTGCTAGGTTGGCAGGAGCTGGCCAAGCGCTCACCCCGTCGCGGGAATTGAACTGCCAACCTTTCGATCGACAGCTTATGGTTCAGCGGTTTAACCCACTGCGCCACCCGCTGGCCTTTCTTCATCCTTTATGTTCCCTTAAATTCCTCTTTGCTCTGCTTCTCCCCTCCCAAGACATAGGGAACATGACTCACTAAAGAGAAAGAGAAGGCCAGATGAACGATGGATGGCGGAAGGTAGCCAGAGGCTTCTTCTTCCTTGTGTGTGTAGCTTATCTCACCTCCAACTATCTTTGCCTGTTGGTAGGGAAGCCTTCAAAATTCTTAGCAAGTTCTTGCATGTCACAGGGAATCAGGCTCTGAGGGAGACTTGTTGTGTAGGGGGATGGAGGACAGGGAACCCGGGCTGCTAGGAGGCCACAGAGGTGAAGTGAACTTTACATGTTGATTTCAGACTACTAGTCAAATCAAGGACTCTGGTTTAGTGTCCTCGCATAGATTCTTTTCCTTAGCTTGAGTGGCTTGAGAATCAATGAAAATATTTGAAAAACATCCGAATTTCTGAATTTAAATACAGAACCCATCTCAGAGCTTTGGTAAATTATTCATAGTTCAATGTTATGGTCTTTTGTATTCTTTAAATCTCTCAAGAGCATACACTACCTGTTGCCAAATAATTCGAAAACTAATGGCTATGCATTGCTGTACTGAACAAGTATAATTTTAGTTTGGTTGTCTGAGTTTCTCTCTCACCTTTGCTGTAGGAATGCTGTTCTGTTGAAGGTCCATTTAGGAGCTTTATCCTGCAACTCCTGGTTCAAGGAGTTTGTATTGCGTACAAATGAAGGGTCAAGGAACTTCAGTGCAAACTGGGACCTAAAAAGGATCACATATATACACCATCAGCAATTTTTCCCCAGGCTTTCAGGTCCAAATTACCTATTCTATTATAGCTTAGAATGAAGTGCAAAGAAAGCAGTATTGCCCAATTTGATCATCAAATAGACGAAACAGTGCTGTAGTAGCATGTTATTCTCTTCTTCTCCTTGTTCCTGTGCAGAACTCCCTTCACCAGTCTTCCTTCCATGGGTTTTCTGCTTCTCTTGGTCCACTGCCTTGTCCTTTCCCAGGACCAATGCTTCTTCTGCACACACTTCCAAGCATACTCCTCCCCAGCAAATGCATGAAACTGTTCCTTGTCATCCATCTACCCTTTCCTCCTGTTTCTTGGCCCACTTTCTATTCCATTCCCTTCTTTGAACAACAATAACTCTAAAGACCCTGTTCCTTAGCCCCATCTGCTGCTATCTGACATAATCTCCATCATTTGTTGTGACATCAGGATGACTAAACCAATCAGTGACAGAGGCTTCACTGTCAATGCAAAATCCCTCAGTGCCAGAAGCGTCGCGGGGGTTGGGGCGGTGGGCCCCAAGGTGTAGGACTTGCCTGTAGGACGCGTTCCGTGAATCTGTGGCTGGTTCCTTCGCTCGCGCTGGGCCCTCGTCCGCCCTGGAGCTCTGGCTGTGAAATGGCCTGGAAAACAGCGCGAGGGGGCGTGGTAGGAGCCGCATGACGTCACGCCCAGCGTCACGTGGGGGTGTAGCGTCAGCGGCCCCTCCCACGTGGGGGCACAACATTGTCTCTGCTCAGTGCTTCTTCGTATAGAAGGGTTTATTGTTACATGTGGCCTAAAGTCTACCCAACCCTATGAAAATTCATGCCACCAGTTAGTTTTGGTGCCGCAGGATTCTTTGATTAGTTGGATATGAATTCCATTGAAAATTTAGACTTATTGTGGAATGAACTTCACAGGCAACATCCTACTCTCTTTCAGCCCAATCCTATGGATTCTTCATGCTGGTGGAATGTGTGTTCCGCCAGCGCTGGTTGCTGAAAAACAGCCGTAAAGTGCACTCCAGCAGTGTGTGCTGCCAGAGTGCCGGCAGGAAGGTTGGAGGCTAAGCCTCCGAGGCTTCTCATGTCTGGTGGAGGAGTGCTGGCCATCCACCAGAGCAGGTAAGCCTGCGCAGGGGGTTGGAGGAAGGCGGGGAGGGGGCTGAATGGGGCAGGCAGAACAGGGTGGTGATGCATGGATGAGGCCCAGGAGGGGGGTGGGTTCCGTGGTGGCAGCATACACCGTATCCTGACCCCCTTCTTGGGCCTGATACACCTGCATAGATCAACTTGGACTTGTGCCAGTGATTGAGCTGGCGCAGATCTGAATTGACCCATAGTGGCTGCTGGGGCTTACCCCGGGGCAAAGCAACCAGTGGCCAAAACTCCCCCATGGGATACAGCGGTAGCCGTGCCAGTGCTGCTGCATTGCCAGGCTGGGAGTTAGGTTAGGATTAGACTGTTATTCTCTTACATTTTTTACTCACCTCATGGTTCTCCCTCCATTTATCCTCAGAAAAACCCTGTGATGGAGGTTAGACGAGAGAGAGAGAGAGAGAGAGAGAGAGAGCGAGAGAGAGAGAGAGAGAGAGAGAGAGAGAGAGACTGGCACAAAGCCACCCTGTGAGCTTTATGGTACAATGGTTTATCATTTGTACAAGAGCTGAGATAAGCACTTTGTTCTCACACAGGAACTCATTAGTTGCAAATGACAGAAGAGAAAATACGCAAATCTTGATCATATTTTCAAAAGATGGGAGAGCCCAATTATCATGTGGGCCACCCTTTCAGCTGAGCCGCTTCTGGGGAGGCATCACTTTGCAGCTCAGGTACTCTGCAACATGACGCCTCCCCAGAAGCGGCGCTGCTGAGAGTGTAGCCTGCGGGATAATTGGATTCTCCCAGCGCCTCGGCAGCATCTCCCTCTCTCTGCCCTTTGTCTGCCCCGGCCTCCCCCATATCTGGCCTGCACGAATTATGTTTGAAACCCCTACTCTAGTGGGTCTATCTGGTGAGGGAGTTTAACAACCAAGACACCATGATACATCTATCGAGAAAGAACAGTATCTATCATCATCTCAGTCTATTTAACTTCTCTCATGGTAGCCTGCTGTCTATGTGCATTCATGTAACAGTAAATTAATTAAGCTGCTTCACACATTATGCTCTTCCAGGAAGCACTGCCACATAGGAAAAAGCATAAAAAACATGTATAGAGAATTCTGCGCAATGATTGAAAATGTATATATTCTGCTTGATCCGCAGATATTTGCAATCACTGCATACAAGGATTCTAGTTTTACACAAAAAGGATTTCTACCTATGGAAAAATGTGATTCGGTATATGTAGATCATTATGGGTGATGGCCTCAGTTGTATGCATTTTGCTGCATTCACACACATGTGAAATCACCACTTCTGCTGTACATGCCAGTTTCACACATTTACCAACATGGAAGTGATTCCCATGTAAGAAAAGTGCAACTCGCAAAGAACTTCCTTTAGTCTCTGTTTCCAAAACATTTAACATTTTTCAGTCTGGAATGATTAGGAGCCATTTCTCACATTAATTTAGTAGGTGATGCTACCTCAAACACTTTCTGCATAACGTCTTCTCCATGATGATAGAATGTGTTGTACAGCTTATCATAGTCTTGTGGTGGGTCTCCACTATATCTGCTGCCAGCAGGAATTGGTGGAAATGTTCTACGGAAGAACTGTGCCTAGATTTTTACATATTTGTACAAATGATGATGAAGACTACGGTAAGAGCCGCATTATATGTTGATGGCAGCACAAAGGCAACATGTGAATTCAACTTCAAGCTGGTTCAACAAATACTATGTATAGAAGCTTTTTTTATATATAGTGAGCCAGCTTGTCTAGCCCATTATTGGCTATTGTTTATATATGTGAAGCAACTCTCCATGTACAAGTTGTTGAAAATGAATGGAGTATCTCATCCTTTGACATTTTACAGTCCGTTTTGTTTCATTTTAAAGATCTTGAAATGAGGGCCTTTGATGCTCACGCAGTTCGTAAATGGCCCTCTCTAAATACGACAGGGTAGCAACTGTACATATACCATAGGAACCGCAAGAAAATGTGGAATCAGCACCATGGATAGCGACTAGCCAATTTAGCAGTCCGGCTGTGCCTGCGATCTGGCCTGTCCGGTCCTGTCAGCTCCAGCATCTTCTACTAACTCTTCTTGCCCTCCAGCGCAGGACAGAGCAAGGGGGAGTTTCAAGGGGGACAGAGCAAGGGGGAGGAGCTCATATGCAGGGCGCGTGTGAATGTGCGGGGCAGGGTGGGCGAATTTGCAGAAGAGGCCAAGGCACGCCTCCATTGCTCCCCTAGATGCCAAAGGGCATTTCTCTTCCCCCACCCCCGCTCCGAGACTTGCAGAGCGAGGAGGCGGAGAAGCAGCGCGAACCATTTCCCTGACTTCCGCCTCACACCTTGCTGGGACTTCCCCCGCCCTTCCCTTAGTCCCAATTTTAAGAGTGATCCCTGTGTGACTCCCAAATTCGTCAGCTTAGGGCTGGAAAACGTGAAGCCCCCACCGCACAAGGCAGTCTCTCTCCGTCCTCCTTCCCCCCTCCCCGAGGGACGGTGCAGCAAAATCGGGCCGGGAACTCGCAAAGGGAGGATCGCGGGGACGGAGGGAGACGGCGGCGGAGGGGGGGGGGGAGAGGCAGAGATCCTTCGCAGCTTTATCCTGTGCTCCTGAGGTCATCGCGCGTTTAGGGAGCGTGTATATGTTTCCCAGCGGTGGGGAAGACGCGTCGTCGAAGTCTTTCCCCGTCTCCGTCCAAGGATACAGGGCGCCTGCGCCATTAGGTCGCCCCATGGAATATACATGAACCGGGCAAACAGCCACCATGATCAACATCAGCTACCCTCACCATTACACGCACAGAGCAGGGATTTCTCTCATTGTCCCCCTCCCCTGATGCAAAAGCCCAGACCTACGTGATCAGATTGATCACTCTCCACATTTTTTTTTGGTGGGGGCGTTAATAAGGTTGGAGCAAAAACGGGGGGGGGGGAACAGTGTCCCGGAGCACGGATTCAATAATAATATTCTTCTTTTTTCCTCTGCCCCCTCCTCCCAGTCCCCAGCATGCATATCCTTTATCCGAGCAGACCACCTCCTCCCTTCCTGCAAGGGGAGGCAAAAAAAATCAGAAACACTCACCTAAATCCAGCGTGGAACATGTACATTCTGGGCACCCCCGTGTTGGCGTATTTAGGAGTGGAGAAGATATTGTCTTTTTTCAGGGACACGTAGCTGATGAAGGACAAAATCAGCAGAGCGACGCTGAGCATCACTAGCCCAAGAACACTAACCATCCGGACCATCTTGCAGTTTTTCATGCCTGGGGGAGGGGGGAAAGAGAGAGGGAGAGAAAAAAAAAAAACAGGGCGGTGGGAGCTACATTGGAGTTAACACACCCAGAAAGCAGGGATGGAGCTGTGTGTGCGTGTGTGTGTGTCGGTGTGGCTAAGGAGGGGGAGGGAAAAACCCAAAGGATTAATTCTAAGCACAAAAACCCCCAGCAACAACCAAGCTAAACACCAGGACCATGAAGAATTAAAACAATACAAATAAAATGGAGGTTACTAGCTTCAGTGTTGAAATGGCAGCTGGTGGGGATGAGTAAGGAAAGTTGAATCCTGCCAGAAATTATTGAAGGCTGCCAGATCCTGCCTGTGGAGCCTTTGTGTACAGACACCCCCCCCCCCAGATCCTATTGCCTCTATAGGTACCCCATTCAAAAGCATGCAGGGGATCACAACACAAACACACTAGATCCTGGCATTTTCTAGAGATGCATCCTGTGCTGAACTTGAACCCAGCACAGGAATGGTGCCCCATTTCATGTGCGAATGCCACTGATTTAAGCAGGAAACACTCCAGATTGAACAGGTCTGAGATCCCTCTCCTAAAAATGCAATTGCCCAAAATCAGGCATTAGTTTGTGTTTGGGTGCTGAGACTAGAGCTGAGAACTTGGTGAATACCACAGCCTTTGCTGAACTTTGTGTCTAAATCCCAATGCCACTGTATCCTGGGGTCTGGTGAACATGAGCTGATGCAAATCAAGTACCAGTATATCATCACATCAAACAGTTGTACCACCTTAAGCTACTATTGCCTTTGAAAGTTTTCTGTCCACCTTGACTGTGTTCTTGGAATGCTACCAGGAGAGATGTGAGCTGTGTTTCATTTTCAAAAAGGGAGATGCCAAGGCTCTGACTCATATGGGAGCTGAAATGGGGCTCTGGAAGGAAGTCCTGCTCCTTACTTCGAAGTGTGTGCAGCACAGGCACATCACCATTTGTTAACTGTCGCAGAGACATTTGTTTCCATGGATTGTGCTTGCAGCCCTAAAAGTACAAATATGGACTTGACTTGAATAGGCAGGACCTAGTTCAGTATTGATGCAAAAATTGTATGGATTGTATTGATGCCTAGGTTGTATGGATAAGAGACCATGAAATGAATACTATGTACAGTGATGAGCACAGCTTTTTGATCTCATTAGCAGGAGGAACTGACTGTCAGGATCCGGCACTAGGATTATGAGCCACAACTGAGTAGATGGAACAAATTAGATTCAAATTGGAATCAAAGTCTGCATAATTTTCAGGAAGGTGTGTGTGTGCCAACATTTTTATCATAATCAGGAGGCAGTCAGGCCTGTGACTCGGAGTAGGAGGAACTACCCTGACCAGGGATGCCAGTAGCACTGACTGTGAAGGTACTGATCCCAGGCCCCAGTGCAAAGTCTGAACCTGCAAGAGAGCAACACCTCAAAGTGAAAACTCCTGGGTTAAGACCCCCAGAGGGAGTCCCATTTGAGCCTGATTGCCCGAGGTCCCCTCTGCACCAGGGCCCTAGCACCTGCTCCACAACACAATTTACTAAGGAGGGAAAGGAGTGCTAGGTTGCAAACCAGAGGTCTACATTTGGAAGCATTCTACTCCTCAGGAAGGGGGGGGGGAGGTAGAAACTAGAAGGGGCAGTAAGACCCAGCGAAGTTCTAAGGCAGGGGTGGCCACCCTTCCACCATTAGGGCCTTTGCTCTTAAGAGTTGTGTAGAAGACATAATCTGGGCAGCTGCAGTTGCTGATGGTGCTGCTAAAGCAGCTGCACCTGCTGAAATGTCCTCACCTATACAACCATTAAAGGGCCAGGAGCATTCATGTTGCAAAGTTGGCCACCCCTGTTCTAAGGGCTCAGTCAAGCTCCAGACATAGTCAGAGCAAGTTGCCCACTTGGCACTAGCCACAGTTCTGCAGCTCTGTCCTGACCCTGTTTGGCACTTGTTTCATCAATCTCATATATTCCCTCACAGCCTGTGGGTTTCTGCTTAGTCAGAACGGGACAGGTTTGTCTTAGACCCCAGGTTGTCCTTGTAGTCTACTTATAGGTCCCAAGGCATGGTTTGAAGTCATGATGCAGGAAGCAGGCCCAAGTCTGCTCAGTGCCTAGATGGGAGACCACCCCACTGTATCCTGCCTTCAGTTCCACGAAGGAAAGGTAGGATGCACATGTGCTAAAACACACACACAACTCCTTAGCCCAGTGTTTCCCAAACGTTTTCAACCTGTGGCTCCCTTGACCATTGGCTCCCCATTACATTATGTTGATGCCTGCCAATTGGCATTGCACTGTATTCTAAGAGGGTTCTGTGACACTCCGCGGCTCCCCTAGCAGGTTTCCGTGGGTCCCCTGGGAGTCACGCCTCCCAGTTTGGGAACCACTGACTTAGCCCAACTGTTCTCTAAGGTGTGAGGCTTGCTCACTGATGAGACTAGCTAGCAGAGTGGTTTGAGGCTCTGCAGTCTTCCATCTTGTCCATGTTTGTGGTGGTTGTTATGAACCAGCCTGTACAACCTCTATTTGTGTGGAAAGACATTTTATATAAAAATCAAAGTAGCCCCTATCAACACATTTTATTGTCTCAGCAGCTATCAAGGAGTTATGAACCAAGGAGATAAAAATAGGGCCAAAAGCAAGGTAAAAAGTCAAAGTCAGAACAAACTCAAAATGTTTAACTGGTTACAGTCATCCCCTCTTTGGGAATCCTGGAAACTGTAAATTCCGAAGGAAAAGCTACATTACTGTATTGCGGCAAAACACAACAAAGAGCCTTGTGGCACCTCAAAGACAAACGTTAAGTGTAGCTTCAGCTTTCACAGACTATGGTCCACTATGACAGATTGTCAGATGTACACTAAGTGGGCTCTCTGGGTGACAAAAGCTGGTGCAACAATACATTTGCAATATGGCTGTAAGTATCTCTACTCCCCCCCCCCCCCCGCATCTAGTTCTGTGAGAGGGGACAGGAATCTCTAGCATAAAATCTGCAACATGCTGTTGTTCAAACTACCAGTACCTCACCAGGTTTCTTTGGGAGGAAGCTATAGTTAAATTTGCAAACTTGTCTCACCCCAATAATATAACACCAGCATGGCAAAAGTAAAAATAAGACTAGAACTCCAGGAAGGAAGGAGGCAGGCAAAAACTGGCATTTAAGGAGTGCAGGATTCAGAATCATAAGCAAGCAGGACAAGGATTTCAGGATGGGTTGCTAACAGGGAAAGCAGGATGAAGGGGGGAGCAACAGGAGTAGTAAGAAGGACAATCTGCCAACTGAGCCAGCAGATGATCCAGGCACACAAATGGTTCTTCAAACGACAGTATATAGAAGCCTTCTGAGAACCAATCAGCCAGCTGGAGCTGGTGTGCACATGTGCCTGTGTGGCCCATCAAATATGTGATCTCTAGACCAGCTTTGGATGCACATCCTGATGGGGCCAAAGTCAAGTGAAATTTCAGACAACGAAAGTGGTATTAGAAGGTTTATGTAGAAACGTACTGGACATAGCACTGTGGCGGTTTTTGGCCATTATCTCCTTTATTTCCTTAGATATAAGCCTGCGAGGAAAGCTACTTCATCTCTGACAAAGAGACTACTGTATATTCACGCATACGTTTGTTATGATGGTTGCTGGAAAAGTTTGTTAAAGCCAAAGTTGTGGGCTGTTATGTGGACTCTTACATGTAATAGCTCTATTTTATTGTCCTTATGTATTGTTTATAGATATTGATGTGTATGATTGATTGTTCTAGCCTATGACTAAGCCAATAAAGTTTTTCAATTGATTGATTGAGGTCACTTTTTATATAAAACCTCTTTCCCCATGAACAGAAGTAACTCAAAGTCTAGTTTACAACAATCACAATTTTTTCCCCAGCTATCTCTGTAAGAGGATTTCCCCCCCCCCCCAACATTGCCCTTTAGTATGTACACTTGTTGGAATTCAGGTGAAAGCTATGAATGAATCATATGTGGTTTATCACAACTCAAGTAGAAAACATGAAAAGACTTGACATAGTATTTGTGGTTCAACCAAAGTGGTTTTAATTGATCCGGCCCATGTCTCTTGGCTTGCCTACAATGCTTCCTTGTACTCAACGGCTCATTCCTGCGCAGGCTTTTCCCTCAAATGAGGACCCAATGGCAGATAAAACATGGATGGGGTGTGTTTCCTCCATGTTCAAATTATATGGGCAAGGAAGAAGAATGTGGGCCAAGTCAAGATATTAGCAAAACTGTCTATTTCAGTACATTCTGGAACACTGGCAATTATATTGCTCTCACATTTCCTTTCATGACAAACTGTAAACCAGCTTCCCAGACAAGATTTGCTGTAAGTGGCTTCTGATGTTATCTGAATTGTCTTGTTGTAGAGCCACCAAGAGCGGGGCAAACACCAAAATGTTCAAATATGCTGTGACGTGCTGAACACTGGAGGACAATCTTTTCAAGGACATACAACAGGCACAGTTAGTTCCAGTACTGGATAGCAGGGGTGACTGACTACTGGTTCACGGACTAGAACATGCCCTGGAGGCAATTTTATACGGCCCCAGACAGCCGTTCCACATTTGAATTAAGGCATTTCTGCCCACAGGTGTATATATGCAATGGAAGCCAAATGTGTACACCTGTGGGGCAAGCAGAAATGGGATTGTGGTAAAGAGCTTACCCGCAGTGTCATTCATAAAGAAAAACACACAACATGCCCCAATCCTATTGGGGACTTATGTGGGCGCATATCTCAATCTACTGCTGACAGTCCTGGTGAGGCACCGCAAAAGGCACGCTGTTGTTGTGCACTAAAGGACCGCCGGTACAAACAGCCAGAGGTCCCATGCACACTTGCCAGTGGCTCACCCAGGCCTCTGCGGAGCAGGTGAGGTGGTGGCGAGGATGGTTTGTGAGAGAATCCTGGGAGGATCGGTTGGGGAGCAGGGAGGGCAGATCTTGGTGACAGTCATGCACGCAGAAGAGTCACTGGGGGTGGGGCGCCGATCCCCCCGGGCGGCGATAAAGCGGGCGGCGGGATTGACAACTGCGCAGTTTCGGCAGCGGGAAGAGTGGGCGGCAGCGGCGGCGAAGGCGATGTTTTGGTCCACCCTCCCGCCCTGCACCTCTGAAGGGGTGGCATCGCGACTTCACTGCATGCACACCAAGATCCTACTTCCCTTTCCCCACCTGACATATCCCCTGACTCTCCTTGGATCTACGCCAGCTAAATAGCTGGTGTAGGTCTGAGGAGACCAACTAGCAGCCAGGCGGCTTCCAGGGTGGTAAGTAAAAAAGATTTTTACTTACCTGTCCTGGACCATCCTGTGTGTCTCCCCCCGCCCTCACCATAAGATGCAGCGCACGGTCCGTTGGTGCCGCTGCATTGCATAGGCTGGTGGGGGATAAGATTAGGCTTCTTAGCTACAATCCTATATGCACAAACCTGGGAGTAAGTCTCATTTAACTCAACAGTACTGAGTAGACAGTGCCATCGTTAGGTGAGCCCCCGAGCGGCGGGGGCGACACGCGGACGGGGTGTGTGTGCATGAGCCACCGCTTCCACGGCAATTCGGTAGCAAAGCCAGGACGGCAGCTAGAGAGCCGGCTCATGCACGGGGGGTGCATGAGCTGGGGGTGGTGGTGCACGAGCTGGGAGGCAGCCTTGTTGTTGTTGCCCAGATGTCCCTAGAGAGGCTGCACCTGCGCAATTACTGCAGAGCCTCTCTAGCTCCTAATCTCACTGGCTGGAGGATCAAAAACCGTTATAAAAACCCCGTGGGGGTGCTTTCGCGCCGCCACATTTGCCGCTGCAGTTTGGTGGCGCAGGCGCAAAAGTGATGTCACACCCCCAGGGGTGGGGCTTGTGACGTCACGTGGGGGTGTCGCGTCGGCAGCCCCCGTGGGGGGGTGTAGGATCGCCTCTGTGAGTAGACATGCATGAGATTGTCCTATTAGAATCTGCTTTTCAGTCTAACAAAATTCTCCAAGCAGAGAAAAAAATCATCAGAGCAGTTTTCAAGTTGTAGGTAACAGAAATATTTCACACTTTGGTGCTGCATCTCCCCCCTTTTTTTGCATGTAACATGTAAAGGTACATATGTGTATATAGTGCTATGCCCAAGCACACGGGCTCCATAACTAGCAAAACATTACATTACATTCACAGCTCACCACAGTTCACCCTCAGACAGTTGTCTTAGATGTTCTCTCTCTAGCTGACTCCTCCGCATTCCACCCTCTCACGATGCCTTCTCAGTGTCTTTGCGAGGTTCGTCAGCAGCTTCCATCTCCCATCCAAGCGGGAACCGAGTCCCAGACGAAGACACAGCACAGCAGTAACTTTATTATTCATATTGATTTTTTCCTTGCTCCTGTAACATCACGATTCCTGGACATGCCCCGTGACATCACTTCTGCCCCCTTTTGGTCCCAGAAAATCTGGGCTGCATTTGTTTTTCAGCTTCTAGCGCTAGGAGCGGTGGAGAACTGTTTTTTTTCTTCTTCCAGCACACTCGGGGCGCAGTTTTTTTTCCTCCCTCCAGCCCACTCGCCACGCTAGAAGTTTCAACTGCGAGCTCGAAGCTACAAAAGATGGTGGCCACATGCACCAATAGGAAGGCTGCTTGGCTGCAAAGGAGCTTGGGAGATGTAGCGCAAGGGACGAGGAGCAACAGCAGCCATTTTGATTTTTGGTCATTTCTGTTCTTTTTGGGAGCCCCGGTAGCACCCCTGGTAAGCCTAGGTATTCTGCATTCTTGCTCTCTTCCCTCACTAGGGCTGATCTGCACACTTGTCTCCTTCTTCCTGTTTCTAACATCTCCCTCTCTTTCAAAGTAGGAGCATTTGTATTTTTCCATCTCTTACTGGTGTAGAGGAATGGAAGTCAGGTTTCCCCAATGGTTCCTTCTTGCACTGGGTCTGCAAACCCTTCCAAAAACCTCTGCAGGCCTTAGAAAGGCTCTAACAATCGATCGGGAGTGACTTTCGGTTTCACTTCTGATCGATTGCAGACCTCAAGGCTCTACCAGAGGCCTATGGAATGGTTTGCAGGCACAGTGCGAAGAGGAACCGACCTCCGGAGGCCTTCCGTGGCAACCCCCCCCCGAGTCCTGGCACCCGGGGCCCTTGCAGCCCCCCCCCCACTGCTCAATGAGGTGTTAGTTTTAATCCTGGCTCTTGCATGAATTTACCTGTATCGTATGTGATATAAATCAATGTATGCTTGTCTCAGGCCTTGCTCACACAGATCAATGATGGACGTGATGAAACTCTTTCTGGACTGTGTATCACCACAGACTGAATGCTATGAAGAAAATATTCCTCTGCACATAGAAAACTAGCATTACAGGGTGAAAGCTGTGCTAGAACTCATCTCCCTTGCACCTGGTTTTCTGTGTGCAGGGATTCAGAGGCGTCGCTATGGTGGGGGCGGTACTGTAAGTTCCGTGCCATTCTAGTCCCCGTTTACTTCCCGGTACGATGTGGCCCCGCCTCCTCATACCGGGGAGTAAACAGGGACTAGGACGGCGCGGAACTTACAGTAACACCCCCACCGTAGTGACGCCTCTGCAGGGATTTTGTTTTTAATACAGAGGAGAATGCAGTTGTTCAACCTCTCACCTGAATTTCTGAAGGCACAGTTCCAAAACAATTTTACCACACTAGTTTGCATGTATGAGGCCATAACTACACTTGTAGAGGTACACTTCAAAAATAATGTAGAGGTGGCCCCAAGTAACAGACAAAACAAGTGAATGCACCAAAAGGAAACAAAGACAGTTTTTGCTTCACATTCTGACTTTAGAGATAGCAGGACATCAGTGGGCCCCCAAGAGAGGGTGGAAGTAAATGAATCATTACTAGAAACTGAAGGGTATCATCCGCACTGAATGGTGAAAAAGAGTCCACAACAGTATCTTCATTGATTTTTCTATAATTGACACAGAAGCCTGGTTTGCCTTAGGGCTTCCAAACTAAAGAAGTGGGGAGGCCCCATGTACAGGAAGCTGTTTTTTGCTACAACTTGTGCAAAACTGCACTTCAATTAGTTCTTTTTTAAAAATGCAGTCATGCTCCAGACCAGTGTCTAGGCTGATAAGCTTGCCATTTTTCAGAGTTCATTCAAGAAAGTTAAGCAGCCCTTGTGACACAGCACTGCTGATGAATTCACAGCCAATGGAGAAGCCCTGCCACACTCACAGCATATTAGCTCAGCAATAACATTGTTTGCACAGACACGCTGGGAGAGCAATGGCTATACTGGAGGTGTCGCAGAAATCACTGCCTTTATTATGTGAAAAATTATAAGCATACCTGTCCTCCATATAATGTTATGCTGGATGACGTTTACACACAGTACCCAAGAGGAGATCCTGTGCAGTGTGAACCTATGCGTCTTTTCTTGAAAGTATGTCCCCACCAAACTCATTACAACTTACTCCACAGAATTGGAGCCTTAGTCCAGTACAATCAAGGCAATCAATTCGGCTTCTATAGCATTGGTTCTCAAAGTGGTGGGTCGCAACCCACCACGAGAACCGGATGCTGTCCCCTGCCAACTTGAGGGGTGCGGACAGCATGGTGGCGGCGATCCCGGGGATCGCCGCCACCAGTAAAAAAATTGGGAAAAAATAGATTTGAAACACCGGCGATCCTGGAGCGCTCCAGAGGGTGTGGGGAGGCCTGAAAAAACAAGAAGTGGTTGTAATCGTTGCTCCGTGGCGATCTAAAACTCGCGGAGGGATCCGCAGGCCTCCCTGCACCCTCTGGAGCGCTCCAGGACTCCTTGTAAGTGTTTCAATTCTTTTTTTGTTCCCGGCAGTGGAGGCCAATCCCTGGGATTGTTGCCGCTGACCCCGCCCCCGCAAACACTCAAAGTTCTCCCCATCTCGTGGGGAGAACATTGAGAACCACTGTTCTATAGA
This sequence comes from Plestiodon gilberti rubricaudatus, assembly GCA_026170595.1. NCBI lineage: Eukaryota > Metazoa > Chordata > Lepidosauria > Squamata > Scincidae > Plestiodon > Plestiodon gilberti. The sequence goes on along the minus strand of JANXHW010000002.1, from coordinate 14,425,119 downwards.
GTTTGGTCTGGTTTTTTAAGTGTGTGCGTGCGTGCGTACGTGCGTGTAAAGATCAAGTTTCTAGCCCATATTGTATATGGAGGTGATGCCTGCTGCAATCTCAGAAGCCACACACACACTCTCTCTCTCTCTTCGGGAGTCCTGGCTCAAAATAAACTCAGTAGAACCAAGGGCAATTCTAATTCATATTAGTATTTTCAGGGTAATCACAGTTAATCAATTTGAAACCAGAGACCTAAATTAATATAGTACTGTGAGAAGTATCTCCAATGTGTTTGGGGAAAAAGGAGGATGAAAATCCCTGTTTCAGTAACAGTGATTGTGTGGTTAGAAAGGAAGGCAAGGCAAGGAATGGTTAATCAGCACTAAATCTTAAGAACATGCAAGATGTTGCAGGCAAATGTATCTCACACTCTTTACCCCAGATGTATAAACATGGAAAAACTATCCTATCCAATTCCAAAAGTCACCAATGGTTGTTAGTAGCATTCAGAAGTGTGCATTGAAAACGTGGTGGGAAAACATATAACTTTTAAATCATTCTTTACCCAACTGACTGCGAGTTCAAAAGGGTGGCTGACAAATGTTAAATGGTTCCTAATCCCCACTTCATGATCCTGAGTACATGATACAAGTTCCCTAGAGTGCCAAGCTGTAACTCCAATTTGTTTCCCATTTCTAAGGACAATGTTTAATGACAGGAAAGGAGCAGGTACAATTTAATATAAAATAAAATAAAAGGGTGATGTTTTGAACATCCCTCTAAGAATTAAGGCTGTGCTAGCTGGCTCTTCAGCTTTGAAATGGGGATGAGCACCACACCCTAGAGTCGGACACAACTGGACTTAATTGTCAGGGGTCACCTTTACCTAGGACTAGCGACAGGAGAGTCTGAGGGCACATACTCAAAATTACTTGACATGGATTGGTTACCCTTTGAAAATAACTCTGAATCCCCAGTCACACTCACAATTAGGCCGGTTAAAGAGTAATGAAGAGGTGGGTTTTGTTCCCACCTTTTCAATGCTCAGGAGCAGAATGGAGTCTAAAATCAAGATTGTAGTTTTAGCACTGAACAAAGGATGTTCTTGTGCATGTAGCTTGAGGGACCAGGCAGTGCCTTAATTATGGTCAGATCATTGGTCATCTAGGACTCGGTCAATATGGTCTATTATTCTAACTAGGGCTGGAGCTGTATTCTCAATACTGCCTGGTGATGCCAGGGACTGAACCTTCAGCAAATGGCTTTTAACAAATGTAAATACAGGTGACCCACTGGGGTTGTTTATTTTAATTGTTTTAATTATTTGTTTTTAATTATTTTAATGTACATGTTTATTTTAATGTTGTAAGCCGCCTTGAGTGCCCTTGCTGGGAGAAAGGCAGGATACAAATTCTTTAAATAAATAAATAAATAAATAAATAATTCAGCATGCAAAGCAAGTACACTGCTGCACCATTGAGCTATGGCTCCTATGGCTCCCAAGCCCTTAATTCCGTGATGGCGAACCTATGACACGCGTGTCACAGGTGACACGCGAGGTCATTTTGGGTGACACACCAGCATTTCCCCCAGGGCCCCAACACACCTTATATTTTTGCAAAGGTTTTACAGGCTTGTCTTGAACGTTTAGGACAAGGGTTTTGGCCGACCTCTTTCAAATTATTATCTAGTAAAACTCAGCAGCAAAAAAAGTCACTCACTGATGTTAAATAAAATGCAATATGTTCTATAGGTGTTTTCAGTTCAGTTCAATTCAAAATTACTATTAAATGTAGCAATAGTCAAAGTACTATTAAAAGTTGGGGGGGGGAACGACACACTAGCAGAGTCAAGTTAGGCATTTTCAAAAAAATTGACACACCAAGCCCAAATGGTTCACCATCACTGCCTTAATTAAATCCACAGGTTCTAGCCTTGACTTTTCCCAGTATTTTAGAACCTCCCCCCCCCAAAAAAAGGGTTCTTGCTAAACTAAAGGAACTGTCACAAAAGCTTAGGGGACGAGATCCCCTCTGGCCCCCCTGTAATTGGAGCACTGGGACAAAGCTCTCTCTGACAACTGAGAGTGGCTGGAAACAGGGGTGATTGCTGAAGCTCTTGAAGGAACTGATAGGGAGAAACTGGGAAGGGTCTTTCTGTGGTCTGGAGTTTGACTGATCTCGGGAATTGTCTTTATTCTGGGTAGCAATACCTTTGCATCAATTAATGGTTAATTAACACATTTAAAAAATGGTAAAGACACAGAGTCTCATTCTTAACTCATTTTGGGCCCAATCCTATCCAACTTTCCAGCACTGTTGCAGCTGTGCCAATGGGGTGCATGCTGCATCCTGGGGGGGGGGGGAGTCACGGAGGCCTCCTCAAGGTAAGGGAATGTTTGGTCCCTTACCTCGGAGCTGTATTGTGGCTGCATTGGTGCTGGAAAGTTGGATAGGATTGGGCATCCTGTTACTGGAATATATTTTCAGAATATTTTCTGAAATATTCCCTCAGTGAAAAAAAATCTCCAAAGTTACCATACCAGAGAAGATTCTTCCCAATGAGCCTTTTTCTTTTAATTTTTAGAGAATCTGTGTCAGATTGTGAATGCAGTGTCAGAGTCCTGGGTTGATTTTTAAAATAGTAACCCATATAGCTACAAAGGAAGTCACCTTCTATGGCGGGGTGGCCAACCTTGCTTCAGGTAAGAGCCACATTCGACAAACTTCAGATGTTTGAGAGCCACAATATTTAAGAAGCATTTAATTTCTTAAATATTCACCATGCACATTAAACTTATGTTTTAATTCAGTGGACTCTGTTTATACCCGGCGAATAATTATGAAGCTTGAAAATTTCTCATTTACCTTTTATATTAATTGTGATGCAAAAAGGAGCTCAGCCAACATGTTTCCGAGAGCTGCACATTATGTCAAAGAGCCGCATGTGCCCCCCCCCCCCCGCTCTATGGAGTCTGTCTGGTTCAGCACTGTCAACACTGACTGGCAGCAGTTCTCCAGGGTTTCGGATGGGTCTTTCCCTGCTCTCCCTAGAGATGCCAGAGACTGGATTTGGGACTTTGCAGATGCAAAGCAGAGCACCTCCACTGAGCCACAGCCTGAATGTGAAATCACCAATAGAAAGTGCATCTTTTATTAGAAGCTCACGGCTTTAAACAGACCTCCACACAATGTTGCTTGCCAGAGCAAGTGAACTGGTGTCTTCTGGTGAAGATGAAGAGCGGGTTTGGCTGTGCTCAGTGGAGGTGCTCCGGATGTCTCCACTGAGAACAGGTGACCTTGTGCTTTTTTCTCCTGCTCCAGAGAGAGAAAGGGGTGTGTGGCCATGCTTGGTGGAGACATCTAGAGCCTCTAGGATGTGCATAACCAAACAGCCCAGTCCATCCCTCTTCTATTCTGAAGCAGGAGGGGAAGGTACAGGGAGTGGGTTGTTGTGGCCATGCTCTGCCAAGATATCCAAGAGCACCTTGGTTGACTGTGGTCAAGGACCCCCCCCCCTTGAAACAGAAAACAGAAGCATAGGGTGGGAGAGGAGGAGCTACCTTGAAGGCAACACAGTTGAGGGTTGGCAAGCAAAAGCAGCCAACGTTGGTGGACCACTGGCTTTAAAGTTTGCAATGTTTATCCAAACTGAAGAGGGAATGAGCACTTTAATCTTTGCATATCTTTTCATTTTTCAAGTACCTCTTCCCTTCCTGTTGCCACCCCCACACACTTCCTTCCTTCCTTCCTATGCAAAAGTGAGGAAGGGGAAAGGCTGCCCACCCATCAGAGCAGACTTTGAGAAAGGTTGGGTGGAGAGAATCTACCGGGAATCAATTAATTCTGAATAGCTGACAGACTTTCCTATACACACTTACCGGTACCTGAGAGTAACTTCCATTGAACGCGGTGGGATTTAACTGCCACATAAATTGGCATAGGATCATTCTGCAGAGACTGCTGAACTTTGATCCCTGCCATTTTGTTCAGATTGAGAGCCTGAGCCAATAGAAACAGGGGGCGGGGGAGAAGAGAGGTTAAAAAATGACAAATACCGTAGCAAGGCTGAGGAGCTCCTGGAAATATTTCACATCTTTTGTTCTGTCTGACTAAAACAAATTCAGCAGAGCTGAAGAATTCCATATACAGTACTGTGTGCTTTTGCAAGGTGTGATATTAATGGCTCTTATGGATGAGAAGTGAAAAAGAACAGCGTGCTATTTCCCCCTTATTCTAAGCAAGATTATGTGGTAGTGGCTTAAACAGACATGGGGGGGGGGGCATTTACTCCTCTTACCCAGGCAGAACTATCTTGCAAATTGTGCCACTCAGTAGAGTTTCTATCAAGCCTCTGCTTCAGTTTTCTCCTCAGTCCCCGCTACCATGAGATCAAACACACACACCTACTTCTCCCTTTTATAAGTTCCCACGGAAAAGTGTTTAAACCACTCGACAGCAAAACAAAAAGAAAGGTTTTCTTTCCCTAATAGCGGTGCAAAAGGGAAAGGGCTTTTATCCTGTTAGCGCTTACTGTACTTCGAAAGGAAGAAAACAGCAACAGCCTTAAGGACATGGCACACTGACTGCATGCATTGCGAATCAGGAAAGCAGCGCAGCGTGGATGCGCTTACACTGTATCCTGAACTAGCCTTTCCCGTGCGGCTGCTTGCGTGAGCTCACGTAATCGTGCGAGAAGAGATGAAAATATTGAACTCTGGCCAAACAGCATGTGCGTACAATATGGTGTAGCAGGACGCAAGGAAAGGCTACAGCGTTTGGGGCTCTTCCGTTTAGAAAAAAAAGACGCCTGAAGGGAGACATGATTGAGACATATAAAATTATGCATGTGATGAAGAGAGTGGATAGAGAGAAGTTCTTTTCCCTCTCGCACAACACTAGAACTAGGGGACATCCACTAAAATTAAGTGGAGGGAGAATTAAGCTGTGTAATTAATCTGTGGAACTCTTTGCCACAGGATGTGGTGATGGCATCTGGCCTGGATGCCTTTAAAAGGGGAGTGGACAGATTTATGGCGGAAAAGTCCATCACAGGTTACAAGCCATGATTGGGAAGCAACCTCCTGGTTTTAGTACAGGGGTGGCCAACTGTTCAGCATGAATGCTCCTGGCCCTTTAATGGTTGTATAGGTGAGGGCATTTCAGCAGGTGCAGCTGCCTTAGCAGCACCATCAACACTTGCAGCTGCCAAGATTCTGTCTTCTACACAACTGCAGAGGCCCTAATGGTGGAAGGTTGGCCACCCCTGTTTTAGTATAGGCTATCTCTTAATGCCAGATGCAAGGGAGTGGCGACAGGATACAGGTATCTTGTTGTCTTGTGTGCTCCCTGAGGCATCTGGAAGCTGGACTAGATGGGCCGTTGGCCTGATCCAGCTGGGCTTATGTTCTTGTGAACAGCCAATAGAAACAGAACAAGAACATTGTTTATCTAACCCTTTTCCCATAATTTAAACAGATATTCATTATTCGATCAAATAATAAAACAAATTTCATTGTAAGGGAATAGGCATACCTGATTCATAACATCCATCACATTCTTCTTCTTCAAAGTTATCCATGATGATAACATAACCAGGCTGCTGCTGCAATATAGACAGTATGTGGCTCGGTGCAGCATGAATGGGGGTGGCACTTCTTGCACGCTGCCCCCGCTTGCCTTGGCCGCCGCCGCAGCCCCCCCCGGCATCGCTTGGCAGAGGCGGGAAAATTACAGCAATCCATTGGCGTTCAGGGCTCCTCAGGATGGGGCAAGGCTGAGGGAACGTTGGAGAGCTTGCTCATTCCCTCAGATTTTTGTTGCGTTGCAAAGACAGAAGAGGACCTTGAAAGGCTCTTTCTTTTTTCCCCCCCTTTGGCTTTTTTCAAAGGCCTGGCTCTGCGCTAGCACCTCTTGAAGCCCAGATCATTGGAGGAGCCTTCAGCTCAACAGCCCCGTGTGAGGCCTGGGTATTGTATTTGTAAAAAGCAAGATTCACACTCACTGGGGTCTCCCCCCCCCCCAGGCTGCTCGAAGCCTCCATATCCTTCTGTTGTTGTTGTTGTTCAGTCATTAAGTCGTGTCCGACCCTTTGTGATCCCATGAACCATATCCCGCCAGGCCTTCCTGTCCTCCACTATCTTCCTGAGTTCGCTCATTTTCATGTTTGTTGCATCGGTGATGCTGTCTAACCATCTCATCCTTTGCCTTCCCCTCCTCCTTTTGCCTTCAATCTTTCCCAGCATCAGAGTCTTCTCCAGAGAGTCCTCTCTTCGCATTAGGTGGCCAAAATATTTGAGTTTCAGCCTTAGTACCTGTCCTTCCAGGGAACAGTCAGGGTTGATTTCATTTAGGATTGACTGATTTGATCTCCTAGCAGTCCAAGGGACTCTCAGGAGTCTTCTCCAGCACCACAGTTCGAAAGCATCTATTCTTCGGCGCTCAGCCTTCCTTATGGTCCAACTCTCGCAACCATACATTGCTACTGGGAACACCATCGCCCTGACTATACGAACTTTTGTTGGCATGGTGATATCTCTGCTTTTTATTATGCTGTCTAAGTTTGCCATAGCTTTCCTTCCAAGGAGTAAGCGTCTTTTAATTTCATGGCTGCTGTCTCCGTCTGCAGTGATCTTGGAGCCCAGAAAAGTAAAATCTGTTACTGCTTCCATTTCTGCCCCTTCTATTTGCCAGGAATTGATGGGACCCGATGCCATGATCTTAGTTTTATTAATGTTGAGTTTCAAGCCAACTTTTGCACTCTCCTCTTTCACTCTCATCAAGAGGCTCATCCTTCTGTTAAATTACAGTATATCATATGGAGGGGGGTTGTCTCAGGGCAGCTGCTTCCTGTTAGGTTTCTAGAGCCAGTTACTTTTTCTTAGCCCAGGCTGTGAGACTTTCACCAAAGGGGTTTTGGAAGCCTGGTTTAGTGCTCTGGGAGGGCAATATACTTTGCAAATTGACACCATGCCCTTCCTCATTCCCTCAGACTTTGGGGAATTGGTTTACCTCAGCAGCAGCAGCACTGCTGCCCTCCATTTTAGGTGCAGCTTGGTTGCTTTGGCCTTAAAGGGCCAGGCTCTCTCCCTCAGCCTTAGCTGTACCAGGGGCTTAAATTTAAATAAGTAGAAAGGGCCCGGGCCAGCTGCTCACTCTCAGCCTCAGCTGTTAGGGAAGAAAGTTAGAAAGAGGGAAGGAAGAAATATACTGGCTGAGATTTGTAAAGTCCTAATTTGGATTGTGAGTTTGTACTCCTCTCCCCCACCTGTCAATAAACAAGCAAACAAAATACAGCTGGACCACTATGTTTGCTTGTACTGTCTAAGGGGGGGGGCACTTCTGCCTCAGGCTGCCCTGGCTGGGTATTTAACTTGTATCCTGATTTGAGAATTTCACTTATTACCTGCGGTGGCCATTTTATTCTCATTCTGGTCCCTGCAGCCTCTCCTTTAGCCCCACCCCCTTCCTCTTCAAGTAGCCTAGTGGCCATTTTGTGTGTTCTAGTAGGCCATTTACCAGCTCTGAGCCAGTCACTTTTCCCTTACCAAATGTCCCCCCTTCCTCTCCCAGAACAGGAGATTCACAGGTAGGGAATTCCTTTTTTTTCCAGCCACATTGTAGAGAGTGCTGTGGTGCTCCCTCCCTGCATATCCTTATCTACACTTAGATCACATGGGGGTTGTCTCTGGTCGGGCAGCTGCTCCCTGCTTCAGTTCCATATCCTTTTAAATTTAGTCATGATGAGAGGGTTGTCTTTGGGCAGCTGCTCCCTATTTCAGGCCCCTTTCTCCTGTGCCCCCTGACCGGTGTGGCCATTTCATTTAGGTTTCTGCAGTCACTTTCTCACTGCCTTACAGGCTGCCAGTCTTTCAGTATGGGGCTTTCTTTCATTTTGGGTGCAGCCTGGTTGCTTCATCTTCTGGTTTTAAAGGGCCTGTTTCTCTCTCCCCCTTGGCCTTAGCTGCAACAGGGGTTTAAATTTTAAAAAAGGAAAGGGCCTGGGTTGGCTGCTCACTCTCAGCCTCAGCTATTAGGGAACAAGTTAGAGAGAGCAAAGAAAACAATATACTGGCTTGGGTTTGTTCAGTCCTACCGTACGTTATATACTTCGTCAAGGGAAATTTATAAACCAAAAATCATTAAATTTGCTATCACCCATAGATAAGTCGAGTGTAAAATTTAGGGGTGTATGAAATTATTTGAAAACAACTTACCAGTAATTGTTCTGAGGCAGCAACAAAAGTTTGAAGTGGGTAACAAAAGAGCCATTTTACCTTGTTCTGAAGCAGCACAAAATGGAGCTCTTCTCCAAACAGGAGGAAAGGTGAAGGAGCTTATGGGAGTTGTAATCTTTGTGAGGGCTGCTGATATAGAAGTACTGTATATAGGCTTACCAGATTTTCCCGGTTCTAAACTGGGACCCCCCCCCCGAATAATTAATTAATTAAAATAATTTTTTCTGGGCGCAAAGCACCCAGTTGCCGCCAAAAGGGTGTCTGAATTATTTATTTATTTCTGGGTGCAAAGTGAGACATTTTGATAATAGCAAACAAAATCCAATAAAAGCAGAATAAAAGCAGCAGCATAAAACAAATCATAGTTTCACTGATCCGGTAAAATTACATTCCAGAGGCCTGTGTGTGTGTGTGTGTGTGTGTGTGTGTGTGTGTGTGTGTGTATTTCTGGCATAGTCCCTCCTTTTCTTCTACTCTACTCCTTGGGAGGTTCTTTATCTCTAGACATCCACCATTTCTGCAGCTTGATGACCGGTGTTACAAACAATTCAATGGACCTCTACCAAAATAACACAATATTAATCCTTCTCGATTGTCTTGGATTTAATGGGTAAAAAGCCATGGCAAAAGTTACAGAGTATGGAAACAAAACAAGAGCGCTAAGGCAGTTAGTTAGGCTCTTGTTTTATAATTGTTTCCATACTCTGTAACTTTTGCCATGGCTTTTTACCCGTTAAATCCAAGACAATCGAGAATCATTGCTGGCCATGAAAATTTTAAATCGTAATTAATATTAATCCTGTTGCTTTAAAAAGGAGAGGCTCCTCCTTCTGACCAGCACTTATCATGTTGCTACATTTATTATGAATAATTTCTACTTAAAATGTAACCAGAAGAGCCACAGGGATGGCCTATACTATAGGGACCTATCCCCTTAGGGACATTTCAGACCTTTCCCTGAATTGTCAAGTCCTTTTTTAAAAAAGCTTTTCCAACTCTTTTTTGTGGAGATATGGAAAAGCATGCAAGGGGGATTCTACTGAATTGCTCAGTGAGTGGTAAACATGCTCACTAAGGGCCAGTTCACATGTTGCAGATTTAAGGTGACCTGAATGTATTTCATGGGTACCGCATGGTATACAGCAGGGGTGGCCACCCTTCCACCATTAGGGCCTCTGCATTCCTAAGAGTTCTGTAGAAGACAGAATCTTGGCAGCTGCAATTGCTGATGGTGCTGGTAAAGCAGCTGCACCTATACAACCCTCACCTATACAACCAGTAAAGTCCAGAAGCATTCATGTTGAAAGGTTGGCCACCCCTGGTATAAAGTGTACATGTGGCAAATGCATGTTTGCAGATGTGTATTTGTCTGGGAACTGGGATTGCCTGTGGCTTTCTACTATTGAGTGACTTACTCAATGCCAAACATGGATTTACTGCCACATAATGTGTGAAACACAGAGGCGTAGGAAGCGATGGGGCTGGGGGGGGGGCGGTAAGCCCCCGGGTAGCAGGCGGGAGGGGGCAGCTTACTGGTGGCAGGGGCGAGAAGATGACTGCGGGAGCTAGAAGATGGCGGCAGAGAACGCGGCGGCGATCCAGGCGGCAGAAAACGCGGCAAAGGCAGCAGAACGGCTCGGAGGAGCCTGTGGCAGCGTCCTGCTGCCTCCGCGTTGCGTTTGGTGTGTTTTCCGCTCTCCCGTCCAGCCCCCGAGGGACATTTTGCTCCAACTGACGTCACTCGGGGATGGGGCTACTGATGTCATGGGAGGGGGGACATCTCAGAGGCTCGCTATGCCACTGGTGAAACAACCCCAACATATTAAATACTGTACATATAGCACTTGTAGATGATTGTTGTTCAGAGAGACATATTTTTATTCCTCTAGAAAAGAACTTTGCACATGTATGATTGACACAAGGAGGGAGACAGTGATAGACGCGCGCGCACACACACACACACACACACACACACACACACACACACACACACACACACATATATTTCAGGGATTTAATTTTATTCTCCCCTCCAAACATTCCTTACTGTCCCTTCCTAACAATAGAAGGCGTTCACATTTGTATTTCCTAACCAACTTTAAGCTCTATGCCCCCAAAGCATGCAGCAGATTCCCTTTCCAAACCAATTTCGACTAATGAAAAATTCAAAAATCACCCAAGCCAAAGAAAAGAGAATGAAATTCAGACATGACTTTGCTTTGCTCTTCATTAACTTGGTGAGGCAGACAATATTTGGGCCACCTGAGACCTTCCTTGGTGCAAAGCTCTGATATGACTTGTGCAGTCACTGAGATGCCTGTGCAATTTATTTTAATGAAAAAAAAAAATGGAGTTCCTGGAAGCTGCTTCAGAATGGGATCCACACCAGGGAAGTCAGCTTGGAGTTTAGAATTTACATCACAGGGCAGAGAGTAAGGTCTGATAGCAAGTACCACTTTCTTAGATCACTGGGTTTCAGGCCTCTCCATGAGATATGCCAGAGTGTTACCATGGATGCCTCAATGGTCCTCAAGGAGGGGTAGAGACCCTTCTGGCCGCTCCTCCGCAGGAACCTGATCCAGGGCCAGAGCCTGGGCACATTGGAAGGTGTTTAGGCCTCTGGGTGGCTGCCTAGGACAGGGGGCCATGCTTGGATCTGGCCCCTGCTTATTTGTTTACTTAAGAGATTTATATCCCGCCTTTCCAGAGCTCGAGGCGGCTAACAAATTCACATTCAGTAAAATGCAGTCATAAAACACCATAAAATACATAAAAATAAAAAACACAAGTAATCAATAAAATTCCAAAGCATCAGTGCATACCCTATAAATCACCATAGCAGCATAGAAGAGAATGAAATTAATAATATAAACTACTAAAAGCAGGCCTCTAGAATAAATCAGCCAAAGCAGCATTAAAACCATAAACGTCATATCACCAGCAGCAAGAATAAAAACAACACATCCCCTACCCTAACCTACCCTAAAACACTGAAACAAAAATGTCTTCCGCCCCCGCTGGAATACCTCTAATGAGGGGGCTGTTCGTAACCTATAAGCAGGGCCTGTCTAAGACATCCTGGTGCCTGAGGCAGCATGCCAAATGCGCCCCCCCTTAGCTGATGACAGTGGCATTTCCACGGTAGGGGCGGCAACGTAAGTAACGCCGCGTTGAGTACCATGTTTAGGAACCGAAACGAAGAGGCGCCGCCCCCTCGCTGTCGCTACCATTCTGTCGCTACCATTCTGGGTCTGCCGCTACCATTCTGGGTCATGCGTGAACTGTGGAAGACTTGCGCAGGCGCAGAACAACGAAGTTTCCAATCAACATTCTGCACCTGCGTGAACTGTGGAAAGCGCTGCTGGGCGCTTTACGGAGTTCGCGCCCGGCGCAGGCAGAAGAACGTCGCTGGAAGCTTCCGATTCGGCTCCTATATACAAGCTAAGTGGGGAAAAAGCGCACACACACACACACACACACACACACACACACACACACACACACACACAGATGCCCCGTTAACACTAAAAAACACCGGAAAACAGTAAACCCCCCCCCCGATAAACAGGGAAAACAAAAACGAGCCCCGCCCCGCCCCCAGGGCCCTGCGCCCGGGGGGGCCCCACCCCCCGCCACATATCAGCCAACGCCTCTGCAAAGAAGGGGTAGAATCCACCAGAGTAGAGCTGGAGGGGGGGCTCTGACTCCTCTGTAGAATCACTGTGGGTTAGATTACTAGGCTCAAAGAGCGATGTAATAGTAGGGGCATGCTACCATCCTCCAGATCAAAAACCTGAAGGGGATCTTGAAATGAGGAAGCAAATCAGGGAGGTGTCAACGACAGACAGGGTTGTAGTCATGGGGGACTTCAATTATTCTCACATTGACTGGGTCAATTCATGCTCTGGTCATGAAAGAGAGACTGGATTTCTGGATATGCTAAATGACTGTGCCTTAGAGCAGCTAGTCACGGAGCCGACCAGAGGACAGGTGACTCTGGATTTGATATTTTGTGGCACTCAAGATCTGGTCAGGGATGTAAATGTTACCGAACCGTTGGGGAACAGTGACCATCAGAGGCGTAACTACCCCTACCGGCTCCCGGAGCTAGGGCGGTTGCACCCGGAAGTAGACCAACAACAACACTTTGCTATTTATATTGTACCCTCAAATATATTGCTATTTATTTATATTGCACCAATATTTATTTATATTGCACCCTGTATTGTTCATGGCACCTTAGAGAGTTACAGAGGCAACATAGACAGGATCTTGCTCCCAAGAAATAGAATATGGGAAAAACAAGAGACAGACAGAGAGACAAAAATAGGTCTTGTGTGACAGTTCAAGTATTACTTTTGGACAGCAGAGAGAAAAACGGTAGGCAAATGCAGTAACACATACTAAAATTTGGTTACAGTTGGGAATAAAGATTAAGAGGATAATCCAAAAGCAATGCAGAAAAGGATTTTGAGGAGGGATTTGAAGGAGGAGAGAAAGGCGGTACCACGTACACGTTCAAGGAAGCAATTCCACATATAGGGGGCAGCAATGAGAGTGTGTGGGATCATTTAAGGTTGAGGGGTAGCTGGAGATCACAGGCAGGGACATAATGAGAAAGAATGGTTGAAAGACTGTGAGACTCAAACTCATCTGGATAACCTTAAAAGTAAGGACAAGGATCTTGTGCTGAATACAGAAGGGAATGGGAAGCTAGTGAAGGAATCTGAGGAGTATCAACATAGTCACTGATGGGAGAGCAGAATAATGTTTTCAGTGGAATTCTGGATATAAATGCAGGTCAAAAGAGAGGTTCCAGCTTGTGTATAACAAGATTGGACAGAAGGTCAGAACAAAAGTTCTCTTGTACTTACCAGTATGGGCAATGGTTAGATCATCAGACAGAAAAAGCAGCAATCTTTCCATGGAGAAAAGAATACAGATACACTATATAAAAGAAGTCAACTTCATTTATTCACTTTGATGCTGACCAGAGTTTAAAAAAAAAAAATCCATTGAGCCGAGTGTGCACTTAAGAAAAGTTCTTGTATTTTGACTTATTCATTAAAAAAAGACAGCTCTTTTAACTCCAGAGGAAAGTTTTGCTTTGAAGATTTGCACCTTCCAAAGTGAACCCTTTTAGGAAAAGATTTCCCTTTGATGCTAGTGATACAACCTCAAGGCAGCAATGCTTAAAATAGTTTTTTTTAATCTCTTTAAAAACAGATGCTTGTCAGTCTCTGCTGGGGTGTGAAACTGTATGAATTCATTATCAGAAGTGGTTTTGTTAATCCTTTGACAATCCTCTGACTTCCACTGTTGTGACTAGTAGTCTGCTACTTTTGTACACTCGGCAAGCAAGCTTTCCCTTGGGGAAAATGCAATAAAAAGCCAACATGTACACTAATAACTGTCTTTTTAAAAATTTTGAAGCAATTTGATCTTACTCAGTCAGACGTTTTGTACAGTAAATCTTACGTTTTTGTCATGGGCCAAGATTTGGACTCCCTTACTATCAAAGGCTGAGGACAGAGAAGGTGAGGAACTGGGTGCAAGAACCATTTCCAGAAAGAGCCTCAGAAAGCACTATCCCAGGAAGTGAGCCCCAGGAGCCTGCAATGCCTTCACTGGTGAGGCCTAAGGGAGTAGCCGCCCCCCCCCCCCAAACCCCTCAGCAATACAGTTGGCTCCAGATCATTGTTGGAGGAGCAACATTGTAGCTTGCTTCTCTTGAGTTGTTGTTGTTGTTCAGTCGTTAAGTCGTGTCTGACCCTTCGTGATCCCATGAACCATATCCCGCCAGGCCTTCCTGTCCTTCACTATCTTCCTGAGTTCGCTCATTTTCATGTTTGTTGCATCGGTGATGCTGTCTAACCATCTCATCCTTTGCCTTCCCCTTCTCCTTTTGCCTTCAATCTTTCCCAGCATCAGAGTCTTCTCCAGAGAGTCCTCTCTTCGCATTAGGTGGCCAAAATATTTGAGCTTCAGCCTCAGTACCTGTCCTTCCAGGGAACAGTCAGGGTTGATTTCATTTAGGATTGACTGATTTGATCTCCTAGCAGTCCAAGGGACTCTCAGGAGTCTTCTCCAGCACCACAGTTCGAAAGCATCTATTCTTCGGCGCTCAGCCTTCCTTATGGTCCAACTCTCGCAACCATACATTGCTACTGGGAACACCATCGCCCTGACTATACGTACTTTTGTTGGCAGGGTGATATCTCTGCTTTTTATTATGCTATCTAAATTTGCCATAGCTTTCCTTCCAAGGAGTAAGCGTCTTTTAATTTCATGGCTGCTGTCTCCATCTGCAGTGATCTTGGAACCCAGAAAAGTAAAATCTGTTACTGGTTCCATTTCCGCCCCTTCTATTTGCCAGGAATTGATGGGACCAGATGCCATGATCTTAGTTTTATTAACGTTGAGTTTTAAGCCAACTTTTGCACTCTCCTCTTTCACTCTCATCAAGAGGCTCTTTAGTTCTTCTTCACTTTCTGCCATTAGGGTAGTATCGTCTGCATATCTGAGGTTGTTGATATTTCTCCCGGCAATCTTGATTCTGGCTTGCGATTCCTTCCAAGGAGTAAGCGTCTTTTAATTTCATGGCTGCTGTCTCCGTCTGCAGTGATCTTGGAACCCAAAAAAGTAAAATCTGTTACTGCTTCCATTTCTGCCCCTTCTATTTGCCAGGAATTGATGGGCCTTGAGTGCCTGTGTCCAATTAGTCCATAGTGAGCTGTCCATGGTCCTGTTCCCTTGCCTGGATTCCTGCTGAGCCTCACCAGTTCTCCATGTGGGCTCTAGCCTGGGGGACAAACTGCACATGACATTTAAAGCATTATTGTTAGCTTTGACATACATACTTTTTCTTTATTCAATATCAGTTGGATAGGGAGCCTCCCACCCACAGATCAGGACTGTGGTAGGGAGTAGGAGGACTTCCACAAGCACTATTGCCATGACCAACAGTTACAGCAAGTCCTCACTTAAAGTTGTTGATAGGGTCTTGGAAAGTGCAACTTTAAGCAAAACGACTTATAATGAAACCAATTTTACCGTAGGCAAATTGATATACATAAATATGGCATATTTCTGGTCACAAAAACATCACAGAACTTCTAAATAAAGACCCAAAACACTTCTAATATTAAACATTGAAATAATTGTGAGCTTTCTGGGCCAGAGAAAACCCACGCAGACATGGGGAGAACATTCAAACTCCACATAGACAGTGGCCCAAGCCGGGAATTGATCTTTTCTTAACAACTAACGAAACAACTTATAACAAAACAACTTTAAGTGAGGACTTGCTTTACATGATTTTCAACTTCAATGCTTCCTTCTTAAGAATTAGACTGTAGGCCAACATATTACCATACTTTGATCAAAATTTAGTAGGACCTCAGTGGGACAATTAACTCAGGGCTGGATCTGGCTTGCAGACTGCTTCTTTGGCATCCCTGCTTCTTTGGCATCACCATCCACCTGCCCAGCAGTGAACACCAGGTCTAGTGTGTGTCCCGCATCATGCGTTGGGGCAGATATCCTCTGAGACAGACCCATGGTTGCTATGGTGGCCATGAAGTCATGAGCCACAGCTGTCCTCAGGGCCTCAGCGTGGACATTAAAGTCCCCCAACACTAATAGACAAGGGCACTCCAACACCACGCTCGAGAACACCCCGGTCAGCTAAGGCAGGGAGACCGTTGGGCAGCATGGCGGGCATTACACCAACAGAATCCCTATTCTGTCTCGCCCCTCCAACATTTTCAATGTTTTCAGATCAGTAGATTGCAGCGTGCAGATATAGTTTGATGTGTGTGAAGTCCTGATAAATGTGTTGAAAAGAATTAACAATTTCTTTAGACTAGTAACAGTGTCAGGTGCATGCATTCAGTTAGCTGCTTTTCTCACATTTGACATTAAATCCCCAAAAAGGTTAATTAAATAGGAACCTGCAAGCAATCTGGTGGAAGTCATATGGAGAAACAAGTATCTTCTTCAAAAATATGCTGATATGCAACCAAGCAAATACTTGAAGCTAGAAGCTATGCAGTATAATGAATAGACTTACGGCCCAACCCTGATTAAAGGAAGCTCCATCGTGTTCCGCTAGTGCTGGCTGCCGACAAAGGCACTGTAAAGTGCTTTGCGGCAGTGTAGGGAGACGATATGCTGGCTGAAAGGCCAGAGCCTTCTCGATTGTGCTGGCAGAGTGATGGACATCTGCCGGAGCAGGTAAGCCCTGTGCAGGGGGCAGAACAGGACCGGGAAGGGCAGAAGGGGGTTGAACAGGGTGAGGGAGGGCGGAACGGGGAGGAGATGTGGATGGGCAGATCAGTCCCAGAAGGGGAGCAGGTTTGGCAGTGGTGCGCGTCGAATCCAAACCCCCTTCCTGGGCCTGATCCGCCTGTACGGATCAACTTGGACTTGCACCAATACTAGCGCAGTATTACTTGCACCCATTATAAATCTGTTAAACACTATGGGGACAGCAGCAACCAGGTTACCTATTAAAACACAATTAAAATACAGTGCTTACCCAAAGAAAAACTTTGCAACTTACTAGATTTAAAAAAAAACAAATACACGGCCCAATCCTATCTAAGTCTTTCACTGCTGGAACTCGCTCTCCAGCAGCGCAGGACCCTTTGCGGTGGTGCAAAAGTTGAGACGCTGTTGTGCACTTCCAGGCTGCTGCCACAAATGTCCAGAGGTGTGGCGCACTCTGTCAGTGTGGCTGCATCGTCATCAGTGGTAGGGGATAGCACAATTACCGTTTCAACCATGAATTGAAATGGTAATTCAAGCCAATGCCATAACATTGGCTTGAATTACTTTGGGCAATATGCTTAATTTGAAGTGGCCTGATGCTTTTTCTTGTACTGTACCTTTTACAGATGCGAATGCAATTTATCTATATTTTAGAGCGCCTGACCTGATTTTACTTGTCTCGTTTCTGACATGATTTAGACTTAGAGGATGAGAAAGGGAAGCTTTAGTTATCTTTTGGACTTTCCAGAAGCTGGCCAGCATGTAGGAAATGCACGATAAGCAGTAGAGACAATGTGTAGCCACTGTATGTTGCACAACCTCCTGGTTAGGGCGAAGGGCAGACATTTCCTAGTTTCTCTATGGCTGCAAAGCCCCCAGAGCTGTAGTGCTGTCAAAGAGGGGTCCTCTTGGGATGGAGTGAATGCAGAGGAAAGCTTTTCTGACTCTTTTGTTCCAAGAAAATGAAAAACCAGGGATGTCTGTTAAGTGAATGGTCAGTCAAGTGGTATTTTTAGACCATGCTTAGCTGCACACAGTTCTGGTGACTTATGGGGATATTTTCCTCCCTCCGGAATTAACTCTCCACCCCCTACCCCCACCCCCGAATCAGAACCAATTTTAGAGAAGATGCAGAAAGGGGCAACGTAGGATGATGAAGTCAATACCTTTTTAGACAATGGCTTTCTAGCTTAGGAAAAAAATATTACTAAGGCAGATTTGTTGGGAAATGATAGATTATTTATTTACTTGGACTTCTAGTCCACACTAGACTTGGCAACAATATGACAATTATCATACCCTAATCCTGTTTATCCCTGGCTACCATAAACCCAACTGAATAATATGTCTTGAATTTCTTCTGGAAAATATTTTGAATGATATTATGTCATACATTTCTTCCAGGCTTGGGCTTTAGGGAATCTGTAATGGAATTGGATTTAAAAGCTGAGGAGCAGCCACCAAGAACTTCTTTCTCTGCATCCTTGCGTTGGTGTGTAGACCTTGGTTATTGGAAAAAATAATGAATCAACCGAAAACTGTCTGCAGAACTCACCAACCTACACCACCAAGCCAAACATAGCAATGTAAGATATTTTCGTAGGCTGTCGCGACGTGACCAGATAGTCGAATTAAAAATTCGCATGTTTGCCAGGAAAACTCTGTCGTATCAGAAAACAATTTATTTCAATAAATAAATATCACAGATGTTAGAATTTTGACGTTTTGCACATGTACACTCGTGGCATCTTCAGAAATCCCCCAGCAATGTAAGTCATTTGTGGCACCTTCTCCTTAACAACAACAAGAACAACAACAACAATGCTTTGGGAATAATTTACATTGCCTCTTCTCCATTCCTGTTGGGCAGCCCAATACTGTGTAAAGATCCACGACCGGCCCATAGGGCCGGCTGCAGAATCCTACACCCTTCCCGGGCCGCTCCAGTGTGGCCCGGGGTCTCCTCGGGGGAAGGGGGCACTCTTGAGCCGGTGGACATCCGAGATGGTGGTGTAAGGGCTGCTGAGCCCGGGATGGAGACGGGGATATCGCAGCCGACATCCCTGCCCCCTCCCGGGCCGGCTTGGCAAACAGCCACTCTCCCTCGCCGCCCGGCCTGCCCCTGCTCCCACCGGTGGAACACTTACCTTGCTCCGGTGACTGTGGGTCAGTTCCGCGGCAGAGTGAGGCCTGCCAGCCTGTGTGCTGGCGGGCCTTACTCAAAGGGTGCCGAAAACGTGCTTTACTGGAGTGCTGGAGCATGTGCTCTGCAGGCGGAAACTTAATCTGGATTGTGCCATAAATCTTTTTGGTAGAGAGTCTAATCAGTTTCATTTGTCTTTTTTTGAAACCACAAGTGAAATTGGCAAAGCTTCACCACAAGGTTTCTTCCACCCCTGTTTGGGAAGGTCTGTTCCATGGGAATTAGACAGCACTATGTGGGACTTGCAGTAAATCATGTAAAAGGAGAAGAATGCAGATTGAGGTGTGCAGGGTTATATGGCTATGCCTTGGGGTCACCTCCAGAGGTGTTGTAGCTCCATGGCAGAATGCTTGCCTTGCATGTCTTGGGTCCCAGGTCCCAGGTTTGATTCCTGTCATCTCTAGTCAAGAAGAGTTCAGTTCCCATGGCTGACAGAGATTCCTTCCTGAGACCCTGGAGAGCTGCTGCCAATCCAAGTGGGCAATACTAGGCAGAACTGGACTAATGATCTGACTGAATAAAGGTAATTTCATACGTGTATGAATTCCAGGTCATGCATGGGACTCCTTCGCATGTTCCAGGGAAGGAGTCATGTGTTGTAACAAAGTTCCTAAAGGCTATTATTATTATTATTTTTGTGGCATAAGCTTTTGGGGCCCAGAGCCACTTCATCAGCTCCAGTAATTGGTGACTTGGTAGGTATATGGGGAAAAGAAGAAAAAAGGTATATATTTTTCCTTACAAAGTGAGACTAGAGCCTTGTTTAGGAATTAACATGATCAACGTCTCCAATCTTGGAGAGAAAGACTCCCTGGGTACAATATTTGTCAATGTAGACAAATGCTGTATGCATAGGAGATTGGGACAAAAGTTAGGGAGCATGTCAGTTGGAGGTGGGGCTTACTGGCACTCCCCCCCTCCCCACATGTAGACACTGTTTTCATCCCCATCTACTACTAGTCAGACAGGTGAAGGGTCAGAGAATACTCAAAAGTCAGTTTTACAGGGTTCTTGTTGTTTATCATTTGAACATCTTCTTCCCCAACTGTCCAGTAGACAAAAAACTTGGCTTTGAGTCAGTTCATTGGACCAACTTGATTTCCAGGAGCAGAAATTCAGGACCAAATCACACAGGTGGAGCTCACCTGTTCACTTTCCTGCAAGTGTAAATGTTAGGACCAGAACCCTGGAACAGCATAGCTAGGGTAGGGATTGTATCCAGTTAGCCACATTACAAATTATTTTATCAGCTGCATGTGTTTTAACCTCCTTGCCAACATTTGCCTTTACCCCTTTTTTCTCTTTTTGCCAGTTGATCTGTGGCTTTCTTTCTTTTTCCATCCATTGTTTTGATTCCTCCGCCTTTTATTAATAAGTTTCTTATATTTTCAGTGTTTTCGCTGCCTAGTCTCCATTTAGGAGGGAGTGGGTTGCCACGTCTCTCAGACCATCATGTACTGCTTGGTTTTTAGGGAACCTCTGCATTTGGGAGCTTTATATTAACCCAGGAGAGAAGCTTTCCCAAGGTGAACCGTTTATGTCTGGGTTTCCTAGCTTTGGGTGGTGGCAGAAAAGATCTGTCTTTTCCCAGTTACCCCAGTACAAGAGTGAAGGGGAGAGCAAAGGAAAAGGATATTGTTAGAAGGTGCTGCACCTGTTTTGCCCTCCAGCCTTCCCTTATATTTCCATTCCCCATGGAATCTAAAGATGACCCATGGCTATTTTCAATTTTTACTGGTGCTGTAAACAGAAGAAGGTTTGTAAAAGACGCTACTCCCATGGATGCTTCACTTCCTTGTACAGTGAGAAGCATGGAACATGCGCTGAAGGAAAAGGGTACAACTACCTTGCTGGATTTAAGCAGGTCTGGCTCTGGTCAGTGCCTGGATGGAAGACTGCCTTGGAACCCTTTGTATGCCGTCCAGTAGTGTAGCTAGAGGGGGGCGGACGGGTGGTGCAGTAAGTGCTGCATGGCGCTACACAGCGGTGCAAAGTGGCCCCTCCCACGCACCGTTGGAGCCATTCCTTTGCTGCCTTTGCAGTAGAATTGAAAATAAAGAACATGAGAAGATCATAAGATATCGAGACCTGCAAGCAGAACTCGGGCATCTCTCAGAGAAGAAGGTCAATATTCTGACAATTGTCATTGGATCCCTTGGAGCAGTGTCTAGAAGTCTGAAGAAACACCTTAACATTCTTGACCTTGAGCAAATGACACTAGCTCAGCTCCAGAAAACAACGTTGCTTGGAACAGCAAGAATCCTACAATGATATCTCTGTGATTCTCAGGATCTTGGCTAGATCCTGAATTGTAGAATATAACCAGCCTAGCATAGGCTGTGATGTATAATATAGTAATAGGGAAGTCTCTGGTTCAGATCTTCCCCTAGCTACAAGTTTACCAGCTAGCATTAGGTAAGTCACCGTTCTCTCATTATCAACATGCTTTCTGCAATGTGGGGGCAATAACATTGATCTGATCTTGCAGGGATTCCTGAGAAAGTGTGTGTGAAACACTTTGAGCTTTCTTGAAACGCACTATGTAAAAACAGCATTAATACCTCCTGCCCAACCCTGTCTAGCAGTGGCGCAAATAAGGCGCCCACCACATCCTATACAGAATTGGACCTGTGTCGGCACAGCTGGAGGCCTCGGGGTAAAGGGACGGTTGTCCCTTTACCCCGAGTAAAACCCCGGCCATTCCTATGGGTCTACTCAAATGTGAGACAGCTATTTTGCTGGCACATATTCGAGACAGCTGTATAACGCCGGCCACGCCCAGGAAGGGGGATAGTATTCGGCAGAGTGCGCTGCCACAATCCCTTCCCCATCCAGGCCAAGTGGGCCAATCCGGCCCTCTCAGAATGCTCCCCACCCTGCCTCTGCCGCGCCATTGGGACTTATCTCTCCGCTGTGGCTCCACCGTTCTGTGGCACTGGCAGAGCAACGCAGGCCTCTTCGCCGGCACCGCTTACTCATTGGGTGCCACAAACGTGCTTTCCGGCATGTTTGCAACACCTTAGACCTGTGGAGCGATCGCTCCACCGGTCTAACATTAGACAGGGTTGTGTTGCCAGGAAGTAACCTCTTTGGATACACACAGTGACCATCTCATAAGACTTAGACATAATTTGCTAGCTGAAGATGCTCACTCAGTGAGTACTTTTAGGTTTTGATGGCTGATGGCTACTAGCTGCTACATACACCCCACCTACTTAGGTGAGAGCTGAAGGAAATAGTTTGGAAATGTAAGTGTAACTCGTAGAAGTGAAACAGCTCTGGGTTTTGTAGCTAGCTGACAAGAAGCAGCCGAGGGGCAGAGAATGCTCCAAAGGAATTGTGTTGCTTTTGCGACACAGATGCTATTTAACTGACTACCACTGCCAGCCCATTCCTTCTTGCTCATTTTGCAATGTAAACAAACAGCTATATAAAAAAAAAACGTCACCAGTCTCTGTCTAGTTTGTTTAAGCAAGCTGATTCTGTAGAATTCCTCCCCTGAAACTTCCAACTGCTTGTGAAAGCGGGTTACTTGAAACAATATCATTCTTGTGGCTGCAAAGGGTCTTGCGAAACATCAAGCTTCAGCTCTTTTTCAACATGGCACAGTTGTCAAGACTTGCCATTGCTGCATTAGTTCGAAAGTGTCCTGCATTGTGGTTTGACCTGTCACCTTGCATCACTGTCACCTAGTAGCTCGCATGCATTTTCTGCTACCAAATACATATCTATGTATATGTCGATGAAGGGCTGATGCGGGAAACAGTGCAGGAGTGATTAGTGACATATATGCAGCCAAGCCTCCTACAGATTACTTGTATTAAAGCCTAATCCTTGGCATTCAGAAACCCAAATCTCTTCATTTTTTATGGAGCGATTATCATAGACTCTAGGATAATTGTGTAAAAATTAATCTCCTGGGGATGAGATCAATTTGGGGAAAGGAGCTGCTAGGCAGGGATTTGAAATCCTGGTAAAATCAGCTCTTTCTTTCAAAGCCATGTTGCTAAAGCTTCTGCCTGGCTATGCTTGTGACTTTGCCACTGCTGTAGTTCTGCTGAATGTCGCAAACAGGCATTCTGGGGGCGGGGGAGAAAGAACATTCTAGAAGAATGAAGAATCCGGCAGTTTCTTTTCTTCTTCAAGGCCCTTCACTCCAAAAGATACCGTGAACCGATGTGTGTGCCCTCCCTCTTTTCAGTTGACCAGCCTCTCCTCATCTGTTGGACAACAGTGAGCTTGGACCAGCTAAACTGTATGTATTTTCTCATAATGACACTCATGTGCCCATTCCTACAATTACTCTGGGCTTAATTTGTGCCAAGGCTCAACCCTTGCATCTGATTACAACCTCAGGGCTCAGCCCTGTAACGTATGGAGAAAGAATAGACGGCAGTTCCCCTGAGCAGGTTCACTAGTACATTTCCCATCACCACGGAATAACTATAAAGAGTCCCTGGATATCAGGGATCTGGGAGAAAAGCTTCCACGTAAGAAGGTGCTGTTTCCACTACAACTACCTCACAATATGGCAGCTACGTATAATATAGGGCGCCTCATGAAAATGTACACACACTTTACAGTGTCAAATTTATTATGCTATAATTCACACATATACTGCATATGGTGTACACAGAAGTGGTTACCTGACCCACAGCGCAATCCTGTGTAACCTTGCACCGGTGTAACAGTAGATGCACCGGTGTAAGTGCACTTATGCCAGTGTAATTGCACTTATACCAGTGCATCTGCTGTAACACCAGTGCATCTGCTGTTACACCGGTGCAAGGTTACACAGGATTGTGCTGCCAGTTAATTAATTAATTAATTATTGTTGACTAAGGGATCTGCAGACCTCCACTAACGTGTGTGCTGGGATAGTTCCACGCATCTCTTCAACTGCTTTCCTTAGATGTTCGAGTGTTTCAGGTTTTCTACAATGAAACATGTATGCATTAGAGCTCATTAGAATGTGTGTACATTTTTGAGACACCCTATGCACACACACACGCACGCATGCACACACATACACACACAGAGAGATTGTGAATGGCTTTTTTTTAAATGAAAAGCGGTGTGGACTGAGGAAATCATGGGGAAGCTGACTACTGTGCTCCAAACTTGGAGAAGTTCAGTTCTAAAATCTTCGTGTGCCAGTCACAAGTGGGCTAAAAACCACAGTGCCTGTGATTGTGTAAATAAAATGAGGTATCACTTCAACATATCTGTCTCTCCTAGTATGACTTTCTATCCACATTTCCTTCTCACCTCTAAGTTGCCTATCTGCAAAGTACATCATTTCAGTGGCAGCACGCACCTGAAAAAAAGAGCAACATGTATTTTTTTTGGGGGGGCAGCAAGGGTGACTCCACAGGAGGCAGGGCATGTGCTGGGAGCCACACTCACGCCTGGCCAACTGCTGAGGCAGCTTGCAAGGAGGACTTGCGTCCATCTCCTGCCTTGTTCCTTAGCTCCATGGAGGGTTAGCTGGCATATGTCTGTACTTTCTAAAGCATGGGGAGTGCACCATTAGAGGGCCCTTTCAGAACTTTTACCCGAGGACACCCAAACGTTGGAGCCACTGCTGGCAAAGGAACTTTGTTTCAGATGTTAGAGTTCTGAAAGAGACATAACAATGGTATATTTTGCATTAACTCTTCAATCCTAAGCATATTTTCCTCTGAATTAAGTTCTATTGGTTTCGATGGAGTTAATTTTAAATAAGCTTGCTTGGGACTCCAGTCTCATTGTAATTTCCAGTTTATGATTCAGATTCAACAACAGGCCTGCCTAGCCATGGGGAGTGAGCCATGCTTTCCCCCTCTAGCCCTACCTCCAGCACCACCTATGTTATGTAGCATTTTTACCATATCACACTACAATACATAGTTCCCACCAGGATATTGCTACTTTGGGGGGGGTGAAAGGGGGGGGAGGGAGGTATTTCTTTTTTGGAAAACACCAGTTTAGAGAATCTCTGTGCTTGCCTTTGCCTGAATGGGGAGGGAAATGGACTTACTCTCTTGCTGTGAAGCATTTACTACTACAATGTGTGGCAGAGGGTCTATGCTGCTAAGGGGACAAACAAAGGCAGCATCTTCTGGTGGCGGAGTTTCAGTCAATGTCATTCACCAAGACTCTAATTGGGCGAGGAACGCTTTGACCTCCATTCAGTCTGCCAATAAAATCACTGTCCTTCATGGCAGGGCACAGATACACTAGGAAGGTACGGGATGATTCCTGTGGTGGCACAGACATTACCAGTCCGTCCCTCCTTCACAAGTACAAATTGCTTTCCTCCTTCACATCCAGATGATTACCAAGGGGGCCAAAATGTGAAACTTTCAAGGCTCTTAAGAAGTCACACCAAACAGCTAATTTTGAGGGGGCTGATATACATGAAGGGTCTGTGTGTGTGTGTGTGTGGGGGGGGGGGGGGAGAAGAACAAAGGAGGCCTTCTTGACAAAGGCATTTTCTTAAATGCAGCATTTAATCATACATTTTTAAAAGCTCCTTCTGTCTGTGTGTTTTTCTCCACACAAAAGAGCTACATAAGGGGGCAAAAAAAAAGAAAAAAAAAAGATCTACAAAAGAAAAGCCCGAGAGATTTGGGTTGTCAATCACAGGGGTGAAAGCATTTAGAACTTAAGATTGCTTTAGTAAGGAGCCATTATCACTTTCATACAGTGGGTATTTACAAGAGGATAAATATTCTGGTATATATTATAGATGGAGTGAAAAAGTCATCGGCTAGAAAGATAGCAGGGGCCTACAGTCTGTCAGAGGGAAGGCAGCTCTGGCTAAGACTATGGTTGCCTAGCAACAAGTCAGCTGGAGAATTCTCTCTTACTCTCTTTTTCTTTCTGTTTTCACATGGCTGGAACCTACGATCAATTTCTCCCCCCCCCCCCCCACTCCTCATCCTCACACAAAATGTTTGCTGTGCTCTGGAAAAATGGGGCAACAGCAGCCTGGTCATTGTCTGGTAGCTTTGGTCACTGGCTGTATCGTATACTGCCCAAGGCACCTGAGCTGGCGACTGTATTCCTCCTCCAGGTTTATCCTGAATCACAGCCTCCTCCCAATGGATGCAAATATTCTCAGTCATGAGGCTCTTCCGACATAAAATAGGAAACTGATGAATGCTGTGGTTTTACAGGGAAGTAGGCAGCAGAGGACAGGGAATGCTTTAAAGGAGTTTTCTAAAGGGAGGTTCGCACAATGACATTGCTCATGCGATCGCCTGGTTGTCTGAAATGTCCACTGTGTGTCAATCATCACGAATAAAGGCTTTTCACCCCAGAAAACCAATGCCTCAAAATGGGCCTGACCTGGAAGATCATATGTTGTACGCTTGTCTCATGACAATCATCATATAAACCAGTGAAGCCTACAGAGTCCATGAGAGTATTTATTACATGATAACTGTGATAATCAGATGATAACTGTTTGCTATCTGCCATCACCACTTCCTTATCATGTGGAAACAGCATGGCCTAACCCCAGGTAAACATACCTGTCTGCCATGAGCAGGGCCCCTCAACCACTCTCACTGAGAGCTAACCAGACATTGATAATGGGGTGGCTTGCCTTTGCTGCAGCAATTCAGGTCACAACAAAACACTAACTAGGAGAAAGAAAAGGCTGGACAAACATGGGATTGGCCTGGGGATTTTGGAGAAGATGAAATCTTTTCGAGGCCAGATCAGGGCTGTAAGCTACGCTATTTGAATCAAGACCCAAGATGGTGCCGTTACCACCCAGGGTCCCTGCTATTTGTTGCTAGAGATGGAAGACGTTGCTCTATTGACCAGGAAAGCAGAGAAGACCAGATTCCTGGTATTTATAATAGGTCTGGCCAGTCCTGAGTTTCATACTGCCTGCCAATTGTTACACAAACCTCTCTTTCCTTTGGTGCTCAAAGAAAGCTCTGGGTACCCACAGTCCCAGGGAGTTCATTAGACTAGCAATGCAATCCTATGCATGTCTACTCAGAAGTAAGTCCCATTGTGTTCATTGGGGTATACTCCCAGGAAAGCATGTATAGGATCAGAGCCTCAGGGTACAATCCTACACACACTTACCTGGGCGTAAGCCCTATTGAACATAGTGGGACTTACTTCTGAATAGACATGCCTAGGATTGCATTGCTAGTCTAATGAACTCCCTGGGACTGTTGGTACCCAGTCCCCCGTATCTGCTGGGGATTGGTTCTTCCCCCCCCCCCCCCCGTGGATACCTGGAAACTGTGGATAAGAGCAAACGCCATCTTCTACAGCCCCCGCACCCATTTTATCTAATTGTTGCGCAAACAGCTTGAAATGGGCTCTGTAGAGCCGAGGCTCAAGCTTCGCAGCCCCCTTCAGCCCCCCCCCCGCACGCTCCCCTGGTGATTCTTTTACCTTAAAATGGTGCTTGTGTCTTGCTTTCAACAAAGGCTATAAGTAGCATGCTGCTGCTTTTAGCAAAGCCACAAGCTCAGCCGAAGAGCAGGAAACAGAAACTGAAACTGCTTTCCTGGTCTTCGGCTGACCCTGCCTCTGCTATGAAGCAGCAGCACAATGCTACTTATAGCCTTTATTGAAAGCAAGATACGGACACAATTTTAAGGTAAAAGAATTGCCAGGGGAACATGGGGGGGAGGGGGTTCCTGCCATCCGTGGATAAGTGAATGAATCCGTGGATACCGGATCCGTGGATAGTGGGGGGGGGGGCTGTATAAAATTGTGTTGTATGTCCCAGCTTCAGCCCATTCTGTTCTTAGCCCTGAAGTGACTGTTGTTGTTGTTGTTGTTCAGTCGTTAAATCTTGTCCGACCCTTCGTGATCCCATGAACCATATCCCGCCAGGCCTTCCTGTCCTCCACTATCTTCCTGAGTTCGCTCATTTTCATGTTTGTTGCATCGGTGATGCTGTCTAACCATCTCATCCTTTGCCTTCCCCTTCTCCTTTTGCCTTCAATTTTTAGTTCGCTGATTCCCAAGATGTCAATGTTCAATCTTATCATCTCATTTTTGACCACATCCAGCTTGCCTTGATTCATAGACCTCACTCCATGTTCCTAAGCAGTATTGCTCCTTGCAGCATTGGATTTTCCTTTCAACCTCAGACACATCCACAGCTGGACGTCCTATTGGCTTTGGCCCAACCGTTTCATTCTTTCTGGGTCTACTTGGAATAGTCCTCCGCTCTTCCTCAGTAGCATATTGGACACCTTCCGACCTGAGGGGCTCATCTTCCGGCGTCATATCTTTTAGCCTTTTGGTACTGTTCATGGGATTTTCTTGGCAAGGTTACTGGAGTGGGTTGCCATTTCCTTCTCCAGTGGATCACTTTTAGTCAGAACTCTCTGCTACGACCTGTCCGTCTTGGGTGTCCCTGCACGGCATAGCTCATGGCTTCATTGAGTTACGCAAGCCCTTTCACCACGACAAGGCAATGATCCATGAAGGAGTAAAAAAATTGAAAAATTGATCCTTGGAGCTATGAAACTCTCCAAATCTGCCCCTAAATTACTATTAAATGATATGATGCCACCCTGAGTCTACAAGAAAGCTATGAAACAAACTTTTGTCCCTACTGACATTGTCTTCCAATCTCACACCAACTATAATTTCTGTTGTTGGCAACCTCAGCATAAACAGATATAGCTATCCAAGTTTAAGAGCTGAACTTTCCTTTAGCTCTGCCAGCGGTTTGTTTTTGCAGTTCAGGGCTGAAGTCAAAGGTGAGATATTTTGGGGAAATTGTTGCTGTACAAGCTCCTCCAGTGACCTGGATAGTAAGCGTTAGGTGCCTGACAATGTACATTTTGCAAGTGCTGCATTCAGCATTTTAAAAAATGGTTGGTTGGGAGAGAAAGTTGGCTGACATTAGACCTGTGTGCATATGGGAGGGGGAGAAAGACCCAAAGTATACAGAGGGGAGCAACGAAAAGGTGATTTATTTCCTTTTGGTATGACTAGGAGCCTTTCTTTTTGTTAAATAGCAGCTTCAGAGAGGGGTGGGTGATTTGGATTGGGGCCATGGTTGGGGGTAAGGTTAAAGCCCCTGACCCCCAGCTGGGGTCCCAATCCAGCTGCTGTTTACTCAGTTAAAAGCACGTTTGTCAGCTCTAATAAGCATAATGTCACGTATACTTTGGGCCCTAATGTAAGCATTCCATTATGGATGCATGGCATCTCCTTGTTCTAAAGCAGGGGTTGGCAACCTTTTCGGGCAAGGGGGCTAGAATCTGACAATAGTGTCATCATGCCAGCACGTCACCCCGGGGAGGACTCGGCGTGCTCGGCATGTCACCCCACCCCCCACAGCGATTGTGTCTTCGTTCGGCCCTTCTGAGGGCAAAGCTTCAAGCAGTGTTGTGCACATGCCGCTTGAAGCCTTGCCGGGCCTATTTAAAAGTGGCCGAGCCGCCGAAGAAGACGCGGTGCAATCTGCCAGTGCTTCACCCCCGGGAGAGGGTGAGGCGGTGGGAGGGGGTGACACACCAGGAGGGTGATATGCCGGGACTCCTGGCGTGTCACCCTACTGGCATGTCACCCCCTCCTGGCGCGTCACCCCTGGCGTCCCGTCCACCTGCCACGCACCACTGATGCCACTGATCATGTCATCGCTGAACTTCCAGGTTGCTGAGCTCCTGGAAGTGGCTGCATGGAGCTCGGCATGGGAGGTGAGGCCTCAGGCCTCCTGCCCAATTTGTCGCGCGCCGGACAGGGAATGGCAGAGTCGCCTGCCCAGGCCCGCAGAGTCCCTGTGCTGCTGCCACTGCACGACACAGGGACAACGTGAGCCTGGGCAGGCAGTTCTGGCATTCCATGTCTGGCATGTGGCAAATTGGGCATGTGGCAAACCTCCCAAGCTGAGCTCCGTGCTGGCCATATGTTGCCGACCTAAAGGATCTTCTCCTTCCCTACTCCCTGATATAATCTGTTAAAGCCCCACTCCATGTGCCTTGCCTTCAGAGTTTAGGCAGGTGACAACTGGAATTAGAGGCTTTTCTGTAGTCATAACGACAGAATTCCCTAACCAAGGAAAATTGCCAGAGCACAAATTTTGGAGAAAAGGGTAGGAGTGTGGGCTTAATGAAATCACAAGCCTCACCCCCTAACTAACTCCCACCAATTCTAGACAAATAATGGCTCCTGTAGCCTTTGGAAAATAGTAGCTAAAGTGGTTGGGCTCCCTGCCTCCCCCTCCCTGCCATAATTCAAACACTGTATTTGACTGTCGCCTTCTTTGCTGAGTTTTAGGTGCCAGGTCAGGACAGTTTTATTCACCCAGGCTTTTAGTGAACAGTAATATTCTTGTTTTAGCTGCTACTGCTGGATTTGTTTGTTTTAATCTGCTCTTCTACTGCTACTTTATTTACTGTCTTATCGATTAGGTTTTATTATGGTGTATTGTGTTTTTTTAATGTTTTTATTGTTGCTGTGTTATTTATTCTTTGGGAAGGTGCCTTGTAAACTCTTTGAGTTAAAAGATGGGATATATAAATAATTTGAGTTAAAAGATATAAATAATTCTGATAGATTAGATAGATAGTATTGTTCCAGGTTTCTACATTCCCAGATAGGATTTCAAGGAAAGCTAATTCTAATGGGCTCTGTTCTTTCTGAGTACTACAGATTTACGTATTTTAGGTATGTATAGGCTGTACATAGACAAGCCCCCAAGCACGTAGGCAATGCTACCCTCTATTACAGCATCAGTTCTCCCCAAAGTCAACAGTATGCCTCAAAGCCCATTCTTGTCAGCTAGCTGCAAACACCCCAACTTGTTTCTCCTTCACTTCTCAGCTCTTCTGTTGCACCCCTACAACTGAGGTGTGTTTCGCGGCTAGTAGCTACCTCCAGCTTTCAGTAACTTATGAAATCAATGTTTTTTTAGCTATTAGCAAGACAAAGTTCATAGGAACAGGAAATATCCTTACTACCTTTGCATGGTTAGTACAGGATTTTAGGAATATGTAGGATGAGATGGGGTGATGCGTCAGTGGGTGGCACAGTGGGTTAAACCGCTGAACCATGAGCTGTCAACCGAAAGGTCGGCAGTTCGAATCCGCGACGGGGTGAGCTCTCGTTGCTTGGCCAGCTCCTGCCAACCTAGCAGTTCCAAAGCATGTTAATGTGAGTAGATAAATATGTACCGCTTGTGGGAAGGTAAACAGCGCTCCGTGTACCAGCCGCATGCTACGCGCTGCAGCAAGGAGAGTCATGCCGGCCACATGACCACGGAGGCGTCTTCGGACAACGCTGGCTCTTCGGCTTTGAAATGAGGATGAGCACCGCACCCTAGAGTCGGACATGACTGGACTTAATTGTCAGGGGTCACCTTTACCTTTACCTAGGATGAGATTGTACAATTCATTATAGCACCATTGGGGTAAAGTGAAGGTTTCCCCTACATATTCTACAAGGAAGCTCTGGTGAAAGCATGCATTGGCCATCAGTGACTTGACTCAGACTTGTCAGGTTTAAACCTGCAGTTTTTCCCATTCAATAGATAGGGATTCGTGACTTGCGACCAAAGACTTGGGACTTGACTTGAGACTTGGACCCAGAGACTTGATCCACATCCCTGATGTTTATACATGTGTGTACATGATTCTGGCTGGGTGCCTGCCTGGAGAGCACGGCCCAGGTTAGTACTGTGAGTTGAAGCAGAACAGGTGGCAAGAGGCCTCAGATCCCACAAGCCTAGAGGGACAACAGCATAGGAAGCGATGGTGCGGGGGGTCCTGGGCAGGGGGCGACTCACCGGAGGGGAGGAAGAAGATGGCAACCGAGGTGATGGAAAACGCAGCGGCAGAACGGCTCGGAGAAGCCGTCTGCCGCCTTCGCGCAGCTGTTTGATTTGGTCCCCGCCCTCCTGCCCAACCCCTGAAGGACGCTTGGCTCTGGCTGACATCACTCAGAGGTGGGCGGGGTCATCATCGCGCGCTGCGGCCCAAACAGATCGCCTCCATTCAGATTGCCTCCATTCACCCATTGCAGGAAGATGGTTTTGCTTCTAGTTGTTTTTGCTACTCAAGTATGAAAGGCAGCCAACATATTCCCAATCATTGTACATTTCTTCAAATTTGTCCCAATCAGTTTCCCTAGCAGTAGAACAAAAAGATCCATGGATAAACCACTTTTTGTTCTTTCCTGCATAGAGTTTATTGTATGCTGAAAGACCTTCATTCAACCCGGCCAGGTGGTCTGTAGTGTCCAGTGGACTGGCTCATGCCAATCTCTGGACAGGGTCTGCTCTTTTTCTGTTGCCGGTTGAAGAAGATGAGCAGTACACAAAATGCCTTGTCTGCCTGGCCATGCAACCTGTCTGTAATGGTGATGATCTCCAAGTGCCACAGTGACATCTTTTCCTTACTGAACCTTACATCAGGGTATCCTGGGAAATAGAAAATATTTCTGTACCCAGCGTGTAATTCATCTGTGGAACTCCTTGCCACAGGATGTGGTGATGGCACCTGGCCTAGATGCCTTTAAAAGGGGTTTGGACAGATTCATGGAGGAAAAGACCATCACAGGTTACAAGCCATAAGCAACCTCCTGGTTTTAGAAGTAGGTTTTCTCTGTGCCAGGTGCAGGGAAGTATCAGCAGGAAACAGGTTATCTGGTTGGCTGTGTGCTCCCTGAGGCGTCTGGTGGGGCCACTGTGTGATACAGGAAGCTGGACTAGATGGGCCTTTGGCCTGATCCAGCAGGGCTCTTCTTATGTTCTTATGTTCTTAGATGTGTAAGTGTGAACGCAAGGGAAGCACAATCATCATAGGTGGAAAGAAAGTGCTCGGCACCCATTAGGAAGCAGAACACATCGGGGTAGATAGGATATGGCAACCTCGTATGTCTACATAGACTGCAGCACAGTAGTAGGGAACTTGAGTTGCCAACTTTTTGCCACCTCCTGCTGCTGTACCTTTAACTGCAGATGGCTATACAGACATTGACAGGTGATCCCACAGGCTGTGAAAAGTGCACCCTGCTGATTTCTGCAGATGAAGTTGCTCTTAAAGGCACAGGAGCTGCCAGTGTGTTTCTCAGGTCAGCTAGCAACCCTATGGAGCAAGCTAGCCTAGTTTGGCCTAGGACCTCATTTGGCAGAAAATCCATGTCACTGTATCCTGATTAGCTGAGGCATGTAGGTCCACAGTCAAAGTGGCGTTAAACACACAGTCATAAAAAATTATGGTACTCTGCATATTTTTCAAATAAGTATTTCAGCTAGTTTATTTTATTGTACCAGTTAGTGCTATGGTGAGATTAAAGCGTTAGGGGCAGTGAGACAAAGTAAACATTGTTGTGCAAGGAACTTTGGAATTGTGCCTTCTTATTGTTTCAACTGACATTTCTTTTTGAGTAATTATTATAAATTTATTTTATATGTAATCTATTATATATAGAGCCTGTGTACTTGTCAGCCCGCAGAGAAAGAAAGCTACCTTTCCTCCGATGTCTAGATAACGCTTTAGATGCCTGGCAGAGATTAGGGGTGAAATAGTCAACTCTTTACAACAAGGCTGATAAAAATTTACAGCATTACTAAGTGCCTTCAGTTTCTGGATAGTAGCATGCAAGTTTTTAGGCTCTGTAATGTTTTTTTAAGTTGAAGGGCCGCCTTCACTCATGATGAGACTGGGTACAGAGTCCTTGAGCTCTGGCTGCCTTTAGCAGATGTACAATGGGCAGATAGATACCAGAGACAGGGTCTTTTTGGTGGTGATGACATCACAACTGTGGAATCCCTTCTTGCCGTAGATAGATGTTGCTTATCTTGTTGATTCATGTAGTTTATTATGTTTTAAAATTGTGTCATATTACTACTGTTACATTTCTGTTCCATCTTTCCTTCAAGTAGCTCAGATCAGTATACTGTACATGGTTCTCCCCCACCACTCATTTTATCCTCACAATGACCCTATGAGGTAGGTTAGACAAAAGGGCAATGGCTGGCCCAAGGTCACCCAGTGAGTTTTATGACTGAATGGAATTTTGAACCTGGGTCTCTCTCTCTCTCTTGAGAGAGAGAGACACCTCCTTTCTTGGTCATTGGATTTCTCTTCCGACTAAAATCCAAGGTGGTGTACATGGGCAGGTTTTCCTAAGCCCCCTAATGGTTTTTTTTTTTTTAACAATATATAAATATCCAATATTTCGTGAACAGCTACATTTCAGGTGGTATCCTTTTGCAGTCTGGCTTTTTCTGCTGGCTTTTTGTTGGCGGCGTGACTTGAACTTGCCATTTGCCAATCTTTGGCTTTGCAAGGCGGCGGCTCTACCGACTGAGCCAGGCCCCTCTACTCCGGGGGAAAGGTGTAGACAATTCTAGTCCTCCCTTATCCACTACACCAGCGCTTCTCAAACTATCTGATGTGGCAGGCCGTCATTTGTTTCCCAATGTGCCAGGGACTGGTACCATATCTCTGCCATGTTGTTACTATTGTTTGTACCTTTCTCGGAAATTCACTGGGGACTGGCAGCCGATGGCTTGCAGGCTGGCACCAGTGTGCAGACCACCATGTCGAGTAGCAGCGCTGCACTGTACCATACTGGCCCTACACCATGATGTAGTGATACATTTTGAAGTGCAGGAGCTTGTCGTAACAACCTTTCTCCCCACAGCAACCCACTCATAGCCATGCCCCATTGCACAACAACAACAACAAACTTTACATTTCTTTTTTAGAGTGTTTTTTTTCCTTACTACTTTCTTCTTATTTTCTCACTGATTATTACTCTGAAACTTACTATACTTCATTTACAGATCTCGCACATTTCCTCCCAGATTCTTGGGGTACTTAGAAGTTACTTCCAAGTAAATTTGCATAGCATCATAGCCTTTATATAAATCACTGAACCATGAGCTGTCGATCAAAAGGTCGGCAGTTCGAATCCGTGCGACGGCTCCTGCCAACCTAGCAGTTCGAAAGCAAGAAATTGCAAGTAGATTAATAGGTACCGCGTCAGCGGGACGGTAACAGCGTTCCATGCGCCTCAGTGTTGAGTCATGCCAGCCACATGACCATGGAAACGTCTTCGGACAGCACTGGCTCTTCGGCTTTGAAACGGAGATGAGCACCGCTCCCTAGAGTCAGACGCAACTGGACTTAATTGTCAAGGGATACCTTTACCTTTACTTTTAACCTGAGCCTTACAGCGCAATCCTGCCTAAAGATCCACGGGCGGTTCTAGGGCTACCCGCAAGATCCTATGCTCGCTCCAGGCTGCTCCCCCCGTCTTTTCGGGGGAAGGGGATGTTTGTCCCCTTCCCCCGGTGTAGAGCTGCGAGGCCCCAATGGGCGGCCAGGCCTGGGAAGGGAGATAAGATATAGCATAGGAGACTGCCACTGATCCCTCCCCCTTCCTGGGCCCAGCCAACCAATCCCACCCCCCCACCCCGGAACGGCCTGTTCCACCCTCCTCACACCCCTCCACCACCTGGATGGGGAACTCACCTTCCCGGGCGGGCACTCCACTGGATCTTGGGCAGGGAGAGTGTCACCAGTGCTGCCTCCTCGCCGGGTGACACAAACGTGCCTTATGGCACGTTTGCGGCACCCGACTGAGACCTAAAACACCCGAGGTCTAAAATGCAGGGATGTGGATCAAGTCTCTGGGTCCAAGTCTCGAGTCAAGTTCCAAGTCTCTGGGTCTAAGTCCCAAGTCTGGTTGCTAGTTGCAAGTCCCTATCTATTTAATGGGGAAAACAGGTTTAAACTTGAATAAAATTCGACTTGTCGTAAAAGGCTCCAAGTCTCGAGTCGAGTCTTCCAAGTTTTTTTACAATCGCCGAGTCAAGTCCGAGTCAAGTCATTAATGCAACTTGAGTCCGAGTCAATAGACGCAAGTCTAGGTAAAGGTAAAGGTGACCCCTGACAATTAAGTCCAGTCATGTCCGACTCTAGGGTGTGGTGCTCATCCCCATTTCAAAGCCGAAGAGCCAGCGTTGTCCAAAGACGCCTCCGTGGTCATGTGGCCGGCATGACTCTCCTTGCCGCACCGCGTAGTATGCGGCTGGAACACGGAGTGCTGTTTACCTTCCTGCAAGCGGTACCTATTTATCTACTCGCATTAACATGCTTTGGAACTGCTAGGTTGGCAGGAGCTGGCCAAGCAACGAGAGCTCACCCCGTCGCGGATTTGAACTGCCGACTTTTCGATTGACAGCTCATGGTTCAGCGGTTTAAGCCACTGCGCCACCACTGGCCAGACTCAAGTCTACATCGCTGCTAAAATGTAGAGAGGATTGGGCTGTGACAGTTCTCCCAAGTCACAGAGTTTGGGAATTACTGCTCTAGATCTCGTGTGAATCTATATTTCTCAAGTTATCACTTTTCAACAAGAGTAGGCTTGCAGCAATTGTATTATGTCAAGGAGTCCAAATACTGTTATGAGTTTGACTGTTTGATTGCTATGAATGGGCCTATCATTAGGCAACTAAAGAATAATGAAGGACCTGTCAAAAGAACATTAATGTTTCTTAATGACTTGGTATGTCTCTTCCCAGCCTTTGGGAGGTGACACCCTTCAGCTAGTGGGCAGGGCAGAAAATGCTCCTTCCTTGCAATTCTCAGTTTGAGTTGGGAGACAGAAAATTGAATTACCAGAGGTTTTGGAAACCTAAGGCAGGAGCAACAGTTTTGCTGCCTGGTTCTTAGGAGTCTTTTACTTGCTGTAGGCTCTGCTTATATATTTGTACATTAAAAAAAATCACAAAGACAGACAACACCATTCTCCAGAGCTCTTTCTTCTGAAGGAAACAAAACCCTATACCACTAGCCTTGACCTGCTCACTGCTTGGAGAAGTGGAGAGTGTGTAACAATACATCTGTCCTGCTCACTCCTGTGGCACAGAAGCTATTACATCCATGTCTCCAATAATTAAATGCCTCTGCATGACACTTAATATCATACCAGTTGTCAAAAATGACACTCCCTGCAATAGTGATGTATGATAGCTTGGGTGTTCATGCAGGAGGTGCCTTGGTACCACAATCAAGAAATTTACCTTTGGACTCCTGATAGATCTGATGGCTCTGGGGTATTTTCCTGCCACTAAGCCTGGCAATACTGTCGAGGTCCTGGCTGACCTCTGAAATGAGGAAATGAACAGGGCCATCAACATTA
Source organism: Plestiodon gilberti rubricaudatus (assembly GCA_026170595.1). NCBI lineage: Eukaryota > Metazoa > Chordata > Lepidosauria > Squamata > Scincidae > Plestiodon > Plestiodon gilberti. Next base: position 14,388,297 of record JANXHW010000002.1, on the reverse strand, counting down.
TCGCTCCGGAGTGTCCTCTGCCCAGTTGCAGAACTAAGCTTGCCCTCCCGGTTCTCTGAGGAGCAGCTGGCGATGAAGCCACTCATGAAGCAAGGACTCGAGCGACAGTGGAGATAAATGCAAGATGAGTCTGACCAAGTGGATAGAGGGAAATTCTTCTCCCTCTCGCACAACACCAGAACCAGGGGACATGAACTAAAATTGAGTGGAGGGTTAGAACGGACAAAAGAAAATATTTCTTCACCTAGCGTGTAATTCATCTGTGGAACTCCTTGCCACAGGATGTGGTGATGGCACCTGGCCTAGATGCCTTTAAAAGGGATTTGGATAGATTCATGGAATGGAAAGCCAGGTGGCAGCTGTGGCTAGGGGTGCGTTTGCCCAGCTTCGGCTGGTGCGCCAGCTGCGGCTGTACTTGAGTCGATCGGATCTGACCATGATGGGCCACGCCTTAGTGACTTCAAGACTGGATTACTGTAACGCGCTCTACATGGGGTTGCCCTTGAAGACGGTTCGGAAGCTGCAATTAGTGCAGAATGCGGCGGCCCGGGTGGTCACTGGAGCTAGGCGGTTTGACTCTGTAGAGCCGCTGCTTCAGCGGCTGCACTGGCTGCCCATTTGTTTCCGGGCCCAATTCAAGGTGCTGGTAATGACCTTTAAAGCCCTTCACGGTTCGGGTCCAGGATATCTGAGGGACCGCCTTCTCCCATACATTCCGGCCCGCTCTCTTAGGTCATCTGAGGGGGCTCTCTTGCGAGTGCCACCTCTATCGCAAGTTAGGGAGTGGCAACACGTGGGCGAGCCTTCTCTGCTGTGGCGCCACAACTGTGGAACTCCCTGCCAGGGGATCTGAGAACCACCCCCTCCCTCATGACTTTTCGGCAAGGGCTCAAAACATTTTTGTTTCGTCTAGCGTTTGGGTGATGGGTTGTAGTCTGCCTCCTGTGTCTCAAGATGCTCTGCCATGCTGCTTCTCTGCTCCATACTGTCGCCCCCCCCTAGTGATTTTTTTTGTTTTAAATTTGTTATGTATGGTTATGTATTGTTTAAATTTATTTTATGTATCATTTTAAATTACCGTATTGTCCCGAGTATAAGACGCACCTGATTATAAGACGCACCCTTAAAGTTTGGTGCTATTAAAATTTTTTAATTAAATCACTGGCATTAAATTGCAACAGCCTGATTATAAGACACACCCCTAGTTAAAAAACTTAAATTAGGAGAAAAAAGTGAGTCTTATACTCAGACCAATACGGTATGTATTTTAATCTTTGTTGTAAGCCGCCTTGGGCATTTGCCTTTCGGCATAGGAAAAGGCGGGATATAATGTTTTTTAAAAAAAATAAATCTTAAAGAGCTTGAGGATGCGGACAGGATTCTTGGGAGTGTTTGGCTGACTATCTGAGCACTTGACCCTTGACTATGTTGGCTAATAAAAGCTGCCCGGTGGGGGACAACGACAACGGACAACCGGCTGAGCGGACAGAGATTAATGCATATTTTGAATTAGGGTGTGGTTCATTATGCCTGGTCTACCCTTTCCTGAATAAACCCTCCTTGGACCCCACAACTTTAGATAATTACCAGCCAGTCTCTAACATCTCACTTTGGGGCAAGGTGCTTGTGTAGTGGAAACCCAACTACTGTATAAGGATACCTGGGTCACAGGAAGCTGCCTTATCCTGAATCAGACCATTGGCCCATCCAGGTCAGTACTGTCAACAGCTCTCCCACATTTCAGACAGGGATTTTCCTCTGCCCTACCTGGAGATGTCAAGGATTGAACGTAGAATCTTCATTATGTACGGTAAATGCTCTACCTGAGAGCCACTGATGCTGGTTTCCTGGACCCTTTTCAATCTGGCTTCCAGACAGGCTTTGGGAAGGAGATGTTGGGGAGGCTGCGGAAGTCCTAAGTGCCTGGGGTCAGTAATGGGCTAACAAGCCTGACATGAAATCCAGATAAGACAGAGGTGCTATAAGTCAGCAGACCTGTGATCCTGTTGGTAGATTCTCAGCCTGTTCTGGATAGGGTTGTACTCCCCTTGAAGGACATGCACAGTTTGGGGGTGACCTTGGACTTAGTATTGCTCTTGGATGTCCAGGTAGTAGCTGTGGTGCCTTTGCTTGGCTTAAGCTGGTGCACCGTGTCCTTCCCTGTCTCAATCAGACCTGGCTACAGTTACCCATTCATTGGTTACATCAAAGTTGGATTCTTAACGGAGCTGATCTTGAAGACCAGTCAGGAACTATAATGGGTGCAGAATGCTGTTGCATGATTCTTAACTTGCGGCAGGTGGTACTATCGTGTCCCTCTGCTATAACACAATTACACTGGCTGCTGGACCATTTCCTGGTGCAGTTCAAGGTGTTGGCCATTACTTTTAAAGCCCTAAATGGCTTAGGACCAGGGGACCTGAAGGACTGCCTCTATGATATGAAGCAGCCCATCCCTTGATATCTTCTGGAGGGACCCTCCTCCATGCTCCACCACCAACCAACGTTTGACTGGTGGTGATGACAAGGGAAGGGCCTTCTCTGTCGTGGCACCTTGCATGTGGAACCCCTTAGAGGTAGAGAACATGATAGCTTCCTCTCTCTCATAATTCAGACAGCAGCTGAAAACCCAGCTTCTTAGAGGACAGGGGGCACTGTTTTATATTCTTATCTGGATGTCTTATGCTTTTTATGTTGACTTCTGTTTATTTAAATTGACTGTAAGTTGCCTTGGGTGCCTTCTGATTGGAGGCTGAAGGTGGGATGAAATTACTTCAAATAAATAAGTAAATACCATTCCAGCCATACATTCTACTTTGTGAAGCATCTCCAGCATTTACGTCATGCAGTATGCCAAGGCAAACAATGACTGGATTATTAAGGGACCACTTTGCAGTAAAGCTGTAACAAGTAGTTAAAATCAAATGCAATTAATTGAAGATGTTGCCTGCTTCCATACTTCTCTTAACAGATTTAATACATTTACTAAATCCTTCTCCTAATTCTATTGTGTTGCAGAATGCAAAAATCCATTATTGTAATCACTTTAAAGTACCCCTGTTCGGAGAGTTCTTAGAGGAGCTTCAGCAGTGAATTTAAATAAAAGAGAAGAAGCTTACAATGCCTTTTGCAATTCTATTTCAGTCTTGCGGGACAATTGGATTTTTCTCCTCTGCTTTCAGCATCACCTCCTCTCTTTCTCTCCAGGCCTTGACCATCCCCTACTTCCCCTCCATCATTTCTTCTCTGCTCTTGGCTTTCCTGATAAAAAAAGTGCTGCTCAGTAGTGTAGCTAAGGGGGGCCATAGCATGCAATGACACCCCTTGTAACATCACAACTAGAAGTGGCGTCACTGCCCCCGGAAGAGGTCACAGCGGCGCAAAAACGTACCTGGGAGGTGGGCAGGCGCATTATTTTGCACTGACACCGGAGTGGCCGAGCGCTGCGGTTCTCTTTCTGTCTTTTTTGCCGCCGATTTGCCGCCGATGTGGCTGTTTTGTCACCCCCCACTTGTCGCCCGCGGGCAGTTCCCGCCCCCTAGCTACGCCACTGGTGCTGCTGCTTCTGGATTGTGGCTCGGTCATATTGTTGCACGCTCCATACTTCCAATACTACCAGGTTTACTTTCTGTTGGATAAGAGACCACTAGGTGTGGCTTTGCAATAGTTGTTTTCTTTCTTTTTTACATTTTTATACCACCCTTCCTCCAAGGTAGGAGCTCTGGGGTAGTGTACATGGTTCCTTCCCTCGTATTGTCCTCACAACAACCCTGTGAGGTAGGTTAGGCTGAGAGATAGTGACTGGCCCAAGGTCACCCAGGAAGCTTCGTGGCTGAGCGGGGATTTGAACCTGGATCTTCCAGGTCTAAGTCTAACTCCCAAACCACTACACCATCCTGGCTCTAATATTACAGTATACATACTATATAATTATTCTGGCTCTGATTATATAATTTTCAATTATATAATCAGAGCATAAGTGGAAGCAAACAAAAGACACTCCTACAAGGCAGCAGGTCCACTATCTCACACCAGCTCTCTAGAGAGAGACCCTGCAGTCCAGACTGCTCTGATGGGTGTCACATTCTGCAGGCTGAGGTCATCCAGAAACATTCCTTCCTGTGGAAGTCCCTCCCACAGGAGGTCTGCTTGGTGCCTTCATTACTATCTGGGCAGCCCAATCCACCACAACTCCCCACGCAGTGATGCAGCGGTGCCAACATGACATCTGATGAGTCCCATGGAGGAGTTTCAGCCTCGGGAGGCCTCCTCTGGGTAAGGGAACATTTGTTCCCCTTGCCCTGGGGTAAGCTCCTGTGGATCTGGTGGATCAACTCAGACCTGCGCCAGTGATATTGCTGGTGCAAGTACACACTGACCCATGAAGGCAGATCGGGCCCGGGAAAGGGGTCAGTATGCAGCGGGCGCTGCTGCCACTGAACACACCCCCTTCCCGGGCCCAATTCGCCCTCCTCCCTGCCCCATTGCAACCCCGTTCCTCCCACCCCACCACATTTCATCCCCTCCCTGCCTCCTTCCCAGCCCTTGTGCAGCCTTACCTCAGGTGGAGGGGTGTCTGGCATCCGTTGCCATGTGGACCTGGCTGCTCACTGCTTCTGGCAGTGGCCAGGCCACACTTTCCATTGGTGTCGCATTTGCGACAGCTGCAAAGCCCATTATGCTGGTGCCGGCATAACACACCCTTAGGATTGAGCTGTTAGGCACCTGCAAAGTGTTTCTTCTTTAACGTTGAACCAGAAGTGCTCTGTGGAAAACATTTGCCTCCAACGTGGTTGGGCCAGTGGTGGTGGTGGTGATACAGAGGAGATGCACTGAAACTGTCTCCAGCTTACCTTATATGATGGTAATGGAGCATTATTCAGAGGGGAATTGTGGGGGCGGACGGATGGGACAGAGCCTGCATGTTACAACTGCAACTAGACTCTGTACATACAGTCAGGAGCGCTGCCTTTTGTAAGGTGCCTAACTATGTGGAGAGAGCCCATGTGTAGATACATTCATGCCTTTACCCGAACACATGGAACATAAGAACATAAGAAGAGCCCTGCTGGATCAGGCCAAAGGCTCATCTAGTCCCTTGCACCTGGCATACAGAGAAAACCTACTTCTAAAACCAGGAGGTTGCTTATAGCTTCTAACTTGTGATGGAGGTTGAGAGAGGAGACAGCAGGTACAATATGAATTTCCCTCTCCAAATATTCAGCGAATGTAGATTTAAAATCTGGAACAGTCTGAAGAAGCTGGGTGAACTAGCTGCTTGAACCAAGGAGAAGGATTCTGTGGAGTAGCCAGTAACTTTCTTTTCAAACCCTTCGGAAGGAAATAGCATACCAGGCAATCTTGTTGAGAAAACCTTAGGAAAGAAGTACACACAAGGACAGTAATCTACAGTGCGGTAGAGAAAATTCAATAGGGGAATGGAATTACAGGCCATAGTTTTCCTCCTCTAAAAAAGGAGTGAGTAGTAGCTTTCAAGAGGAGAAATTGCATTTCTTTGGCCTTGCCTTTTCTGTCTTTTTTTTTCTGGGGGAAAAAATTTAAACTCTGTGTGTATTGTGCACATACTTTGGAAGGGTAAGCTGAAGGTCAAAGTGTAAACTCTGCTAGCTACACCATGATTTTGTGAAAGGAATCAATACTTCCATGACGAGCAGCATTCACACTCCCCTAACAGGGAAAGAACTCGCTTGAGTGACAGCAAGACACTAGAGAGAAATGCTGAAAGGAATGTGTGAGAAGAAGCAATAGAAATTCATTCCTTGCAATTCCAGGAAAGGCTTTTCTTTCCCTGGGCTTGAAATTGGAAAGGTAACGATCAAATTCCTCTTCTCCTTTAGAAAACACAGTTGGCTTCCTTGCATTGAAAGGGGAAGACTTTGCCATCGTTGGGAGGCACTGGAGAAGAGCAGCTCAAGACCGTCTTTTATTGAACTTGAAATTGAGCAATGATGCACTATCAGGACTGGGCTTACCCAGGGCCGGCCCATCTGTGAAGCTGACTGAGAGCAGATTGGTGGGGGGCACCCATCTCCATCTGCTCACTTGACTCTAACTGCTGATGCTGCTCCTCCCACTTCCTGGATTGGGAAAGGAAGAGGGGGACAAAGCAGAAGAGGAAGTGTGGAGAACAGTAATGGGTAGCTTTACCATCGTCCCGGAATCGAGCCTGGCTTCGGCCTAGAGCGGACCCGAGCTGCTCCCAAGGGTGCACTGCGTCTGTCCAATGGGCTTCTGGCTTCCGGAACATCTGGTCAACGACGCGACAGAAGCAGGAACCCTGTTGGGCAGCCGCAGTGCACCATTGGGAGCGGCTCGGGTCCGCACTAGGCCGAAGCCAGGCTCGATTCCGGGACGATGGTAAGCCTAGTGATGGGCTAAAGGATCAGAGACACTCTAGCCCACTACCTCCTCTCCTCCACACTTCCTCTTCTGCTCTTCCTCCTTTCTTTGCCAATGTGGGGAGCGGGAGGAGCAGAGGCGGACTCATAATCACGTAAGAAGGGAAGCATTTGGCCCACTGCTTCAAGCCCCAGAAGGTCTTTGCTTGGCTCTGGCCTGTCATTAGAAGGGTGAGGTGTCACACCACAAGTAAGAGGCAGATTTTGGGGTACCATGAAAGGGCAGCAAATTGCCAATTATTTGGTTTGTTATACTTTTACCACCATGGGTGTTGGAGTGCCTGCCTTAGGCACCTCCAATGTCTTTCGGTGTCTTGTGTCCTGAAGTTACACTGGATGTATAAGGGTAGAGTTGCAATGAAATCTTCCATGTGAAGATGTGATGACTGATGATGACATAAGGCTGAGAAAACTTTTCAGCATAATCTTATGCTTGTCTACTTAGGAGTAAATCCCATTGCTCTCAATGAGACATGCTCCCAGGTAAGTGTGTATAGGATTGCAGCCTTTGACTTGAAATTTGGGAGAGGGAGGTGTTGTATTTGTATTTTGCCACGGAGACAGCAGCCATGAAATTAAAAGACGCTTACTCCTTGGAAGGAAAGCTATGGAAAACTTAAACAGCATAATAAAAAGCAGAGATATCACCATGCCAACAAAAGTTCGTATAGTCAGGGCGATGGTGTTCCCAGTAGCAATGTATGGTTGCGAGAGTTGGACCATAAGGAAGGTTGAGCGCCGAAGAATAGACGCTTTCGAACTGTGGTGCTGGAGAAGACTCCTGAGAGTCCCTTGGACTGCTAGGAGATCAAATCAGTCAATCCTAAATGAAATCAACCCTGACTGTTCCCTGGAAGGACAGGTAGTGAGGCTGAAGCTCAAATATTTTGGCCACCTAATGCGAAGAGAGGACTCTCTGGAGAAGACTCTGATGCTGGGAAAGATTGAAGGCAAAAGGAGAAGGGGAAGGCAAAGGATGAGATGGTTAGACAGCATCACCGATGCAACGAACATGAAAATGAGCGAACTCAGGAAGATAGTGGAGGACAGGAAGGCCTGGCGGGATGTGGTTCATGGGATCACGAAGGGTCGGACACGACTTAACGACTGAACAACAACAACGAGTTTTGCACCGATGGTGGTGTTTCTCTGGGCAGCTAGCGACTAACCTTCTAGCTTCTTATGTTCCTGTGGAATGATGCTACAATAGACCCCAGAATGATGGACATCAGCCTCCAACTTATCCCCTTTTCCCAGGCACACCAGAGGGTTGGATACTGGCTAAGTGAGGAGGCAATCATGACACAGCACCAGGAGCATATAAGCATCAGCAAGGAATGCAGCTCATAAGTATCAAGGCATGCTACACAGGGTGCCATCATGCTGTCCTCATGTTTAGTAAACTAGGAACACACAAGTAGAGGCTTTGGTGAAAGGTGGGCTATGCCTTGTGGACATTGCATTTTTCCATTTCTCTAGGGTGGATTCAAACTGCCCCTCCCCTCCCTCTGTCTCCAGTGTTGCAGTGTAATACCACTCTGAGCTACTGAACAACTTTGTATGGGCCCTAACTTGTAACTTCCATCCTCATCCAATTTGTTCCTGTTGCTCCTGCTTGAATTTTTTACATACCTACTCCACCGCGCCACGGGCCCTAATGGGTCTACCCATTGGCTACTCATGGGTCTAGCTCTTTGACTGGTACAAGTCCAAGTGGACCCATGGGGCGTGTCAAGGCTGGGCGGGAGGCATAGGATGTCGTTGGTGACTTTGCCGCCGATATCTGCCCCCGACAACCGCCCCGGTCAGCTCCAATCACCAGCTCCTGGTCCTCCCTACCCGCTGGCCACCCCCACTACCAACATACTGGCACCAGAGGTGACTGAGTGCTCCAGTGACACATGTGTGCAGTTGCCAGCCACTGTTGCTGTGGAATGATGCACCGTCGGAGAGGGTCTTCTGCTGACAGATTGCAAGTTCCGTCAGTGGAAGGCCCACATAGGGTTCGGCTGTTAAGCCCCCCCCCCAAAAAAATCATTATAAAAAGTATGAATACTTCGGGTCTTTTTCGTAGACTGCTCAACTTCATGGACAATATCCCTTCAATATTTTGGACCTTGTCAAGCCACTGTAGAATATTTCTTCCTATTGCTAATTGTTAGGATGGTGACCCCTTCCTTCTGGAGGGGAATGCATGATCTGTAATGTTCAAGGTCACCGTAAGTGGGAAGCGGGAAATTCTTTATTCCTTGCCTCCATTAATCTTGCTCTCTTTTTTTGTCGATGCAGAGATTTTGCTCTACCCTGGTTCCCTGCAACTTAAATTACTAATTTGCTAGGTATGCCCACTGATGCTGGTTCTTCGAACAGAGAGGAGAAACACGGTGTGCTCCAGATGTGGAATGGATGGATCTGAGACCCCCTTACATTGACCCCTACCCTTCATCCAGGAGGCTGCCCTCCCAAGGCCAGCTGTGTAATTCATTTCTACTCTCTCTTGCCTTGATTTGAGTCTCTCCAGCTCCTGCTGACAGGACCTGAAACAAGAGACAACCTTTTTCCTTTGCAGCGCAGTTATAAATTCACAGCTTAGCAGATTTCGAGCTGATTGCCTTTTCTCATGTTGTCTCTCTGTAAATGAGGCTTTTCACAGATGACAGATAGTGCCGCTCGCTCAAAACATAAATCTTCAGCTAACTCCCCAGTACCTGCCGCAAACTATTTAACAATTTTGCTTTCCAGCCAAGCAAAAGTTCAACTCCTTTGGATGACATTGTCCCCTCACGGATCATTTTTAATGAATTAGGATTGGTGCTAGGCCCGAAATCTTCCAGGATTATGTTTCACAACAACAGAGGCTATGAGCAGGAGTCTCTGGGCCAATTCATACCGCTATTTTTATTTTTTATTTTTTTGCTTTACCACGATGGCTTATATGGTGAGGTGATTTCAAGATAACTTTCTCAGAGGATTTTTAGCATTGTCAACAGATCTTGTGAATTTTCCAGCATTTGCTGAGGTAATAATTTACCTGGTGGTGATTTGATCTGTTGTTTTTCAGAGTAGCACACTAGACAGTAAGCGTGGCCAAGCGTGGCCCATCACACCAAACACTAAAGGCTGTGACAGACCGCATGCCGAGGCGAACGAGCGAGCGTCGAGACGAGCGAGCGCGAGAGACTGGCCACCGACCTGCTTGTCTGTAGGAGTGTCTTCCCGCAAATAGTCCCTCCTTTTGTCCTGCCTTCTTAAGAAAGTGATTGGCTAACACTACAGTTTACACCTGATTGGCAGATAGCCACTCTCCTCCCCCTCTCATCTGATTGGTGGCTCCAGTAGCTCCGCTGTGCGGCCCCCTCAAACATGGCCCAGGAGGATTTTCGATCGTGCCGGAAATCGGGAGACCGCTCGCTTCCGCTGTGGTAACCAGATACCCTAGCACGCCTCGACTAAGCTCCTCAGGCGTCTGGGATGAGCCGAGATTCGTGCGGTCTGTCACGGCCTTAACTACTGATGACTTTGCTGTACAACTGTGATACTACCATTATGGAAATATAAAAGGGGTGTGACTCGGCCTCTTGATTGACATTTGCTTTTTTATTTACTTGCTTATGTATTCAAAACTATAGTCTACCTTTCTGGAAAAAAATAGCTCAGAGGGACTTTCAACAGATAGAGACCAGATTATCTCAAACTGGGGCAGACAGCCACTTAAGATTTTTTTTTCAGTTGATCAATCATCAGTGTTTTAACTGATTAATTGATTGCATTTGCATTAGACTGAACCCTCAATATAAGTATCTTTTTGAGATATTGCATGTAGTGCGCAGTAGATTACAAGCTGATAAAAGCTACCATGTTGTTGGGGGGGGGGGAAGGTCCTCAATTAATAACAGGTTCTTTTAATATTTTAAGTGTTTTTGATTATTTTGTGGTCTTTATTAAATAGTGAATTAAATAAATAGACTTGAACGCAATTAAGAGTGTCCCAGGCCTTTTGCTTTTAATTAATCTTTCCCCATTTCACATAGAAATCTGAATGGAGGCCTTGCATTTAATCTTTGATATCCCTGGTTAAAGAACCGTAACTACACAGTATACCCAACTACGTGCATAACAACTCCTTGACAACCGCCTTGTCCATGGCTGTCCCAATACTTCCTGGTAGCTGAGGTGGCGTGCTAATACCACATCTTCTTACCCCACATCACACTCACCATTGTCTTCCTCCTCTTGCTCCCTGAATGTGAAATGGCAGAGGGGAACAGGGCAGAAGAGGAAGTGTAGAGGAGGGGGGAGTGGTGGGTTTAGCCAATCAGTCTCCTCTCCTCCACACCTCCTTTTCTGTTCTATTCCTCTCTTCCTTTTCACATTCAGGAAGAAAGACAAGAAGTGACAGAGGTGGGTGCCTGAGGTGGCTGCCTCAGTTGGCCTCATGGATGGGCCGACCCTGGCTTTTTCTGGTTGGAAGGACCTACTTTGAATGGAGGTGCTTCACCTTTCCCCTGCCGGCCATTACTTTGGTCCTGATTGCCCCACCCTAAACTGCATTCCCCCATGGTGCTTCAAATGCATGTTGCTATTTCCTGGGGGTGGGCTATGTTTTGGAACAGAGAAGGAGTGGGCAGTGGAAGGACTCAGCATCTTCCTTGATCCCTGACACTTCACAGTTCCAAGAAACCCCCTCCTGAAGCTCCTTTACCAGACCATACTGGGACAAAGGGACCCATGGTCTGTGTCATTATAAGGCAGTGCCCTGCATTCTGATGAAAAATAATCTAGCTTGTCTTCCATCTCCCAGTGATGTACGGTTGCCCCACTCCTTCTCTTTTAACCACATCCATACGGCACCACCCCTCCTTTTTTGTCCACAGCCCCTCTTCATTCAAATAGGTGTGGTCTGAGGGTACATGATGTGTCCACCTTGTGGAAGGTCTATGTCTCGTCAGTGCCTGGGTGGGTGACAGTCCGAGAACTCTATGTATGCGGCTTTGAAGTGGAATGAAAGATGGATTATATATCTAATAGATTAATTCAAAACAGGCATAAAACAGTAGTATCTAATCAAGGGAAGTACTCCTGAGTATGCACAGAGTGCATTTCACCATCCTGTTCCCACCAACCCTGAGTGATCTGACACAGTTCCAAAGTGTGACTGAGACTGGGGTGCTGTCCGGCACAGCTGAGCAAGAGCAGCTGGACGCCCTGAGTGGGCTGTGTCGAATCAGTGTGTGTGTGTGTGTGTGTGTGTGTGTGTGTGTGTGTGTGTGTGTGTGTGTGTGTGTGTGTGTGTGTGTCCAGCCTAGGAGTCCCACAAGAGAACAAAGAACTGGGCAGCAGAATGAAGCAGTTTTGTAGCTGGCCCTGTTGCAGTGCTACCTGCCTTCCTGGAACATTGCAGGCCTTACTTACTAGTCTGGAGCACACTACTTCCATTCTTGCTTGGTCCTCTAAGAATGGACCAAGCACCTTAGTTGGGTTCTAATAAGGAAAGACTTGTGCTGCCAAGACTTCAGTTCTGGGCTTTTCCTTGGGCTCCTCACTGTCTCTGCTCTTGGGATTGATGATGGAGGGCCTGGAGCTGTGGTGCGTCTAGTTGGGGGACATGAAGTCTCCTGACCCTGCAACCTCCCTGGTAAGGAATCTCCTGGAGTGTCAGTCTTGGGATTTTCCTCAGCTGCCTAGGTGGGGTCCATAGTGGGGTCATCTCCTCCTCCCCTGAGGTTATCTACTTCTCGGTCTAGGCATGGGCTAATCCAGAAATTCCCTCGAATAACTGCAGCCTGTTCCTGTACAATTACAAATCCATCTATCCATCTATCTATACTGCTTTCCCAATGCTCAAAGCTGTATACAACAGTCAAAATACAATATAAAATACAGTTAATAAAAACATTTAAATAAAACCAACTGAAACAATTAAAACGATACTGGGGCAGTGAAAAGATGTACAAACAGCATAGATAAGGACCATGGCTTCCTTCAAGGGTGCAGAGCAGGCCTGAGCTCTTAGCATCTTTACTACCTTCTTTAGAACTTAAGCACTCCTCATAAGAACATAAGAACATCAGAAGAGCCCTGCTGGATCAGGCCAAAAGCCCATCTAGTCCAGCTTCCTGTATCACACAGTGGTCCCACCAGATGCCTCAGCATCCTCCCCTGGCCCCACCTTCAGCATCCTCAGCATCCCACCAGATGCCTCAGCATCCTCCCCTGGCCCCACCTTCAGCATCCTCAGCATCCCACCAGATGCCTCAGCATCCTCCCCTGGCCCCACCTTCCTTGACAGCATCCTGACAACATAGCCCAGAAATCTATCGGGAGCTTCTAAAATTCATGCTACCGTAGTACTTCTGCTCAGCCCTTACGTCATTCTTCCATATCTGACTGTACATGCTCACGTTTGCCACTGCACATGGAAGCATCTTACTATGTATAGTGGTTCCCCACTTTATCAGGTAATAAAAAGGTAAAGGTGACCCCTGACAATTAAGTCCAGTCATGTCCGACTCTAGGGTGTGGTGCTCATCCCCATTTCAAAGCCGAAGAGCCAGCGTTGTCCGAAGACGCCTCCGTGGTCATGTGGCCGGCATGACTCTCCTTGCCGTAGCGCGTAGCATGCAGCTGGAACACGGAGCGCTGTTTACCTTCCTGCAAGCAGTACCTATTTATCTACTCACATTGACATGCTTTGGAACTGCTAGGTTGGCAGGAGCTGGCCAAGCAACGAGCGCTCACCCCGTCGCGGGAATCGAACTGCCGACCTTTCGATCAACAGCTTATGGTTCAGCGGTTTAACCCACTACGCCACCCGCTGGCCTATTATCAGGTAATATTGACATTAAAAAACAGTCAAATCCATATTAACAATTGCGACGGCAAAACAGAGGTTCTGCTGTTGCGAATAGCTAAATGGCGGGGTACGCAGTGTGCTGCTGGCAGCCTTTTTTTGAGCCACTGCCACAAATGGCAGCAGTGCAGACGGCCTGCTACCACTACTGGCTACCCGTGGAAGTGCAGGTAAGCTGAGGCGGGAGCTGGGTGGCGGGAGGAACGGGGGAGTTTCTGGGCAGGGAGGGGGCAGGCAGGAGGCAGAACGGGGGAGGGAGGGGTGGAACCCGGCAGCAGCAACTTGCACTAGGATCCTATCCCTGTTTCCTCTTCCTTACTCTCCTTGGACTTATGCAAAATAGCTGGCATAGGTCCAAGGAGACCCATTGGAGAAGCAGAGACTTACCCTGAGGTAAGAGAACAAAGTTCCCTTACCTTGAGGGGGCCTGTGTGAGTGCCCCCCCAAACTGAAAGATGCAGCACTCATGCTATTGGCGCAACTGCATTGGTGCAGAGAGAATTAGTTAGGATTGAGCCCTGAATCTTACTTCCAAGAGTTACGTGAATCCCCCTTTGGTCAAATCTGGTTGAAATGAGATTAGAAGACAGAGTCTTTGTCTCCCCCTCCCCCCCCCCCCCGGTTCTTTCTAATTTAAAGTGTTCATGTACATGTGTCAGATTTTTCATGAGAGATGAGATTTTTTTTTTATCCTCTCTTCCTTTATTTGGTTTCAAGGTTGTCAGAAGTATAATTTATTCATATTTCTGACCTCTGGGGAAGACAATATCCTTGGGGGTCATGCTGCTTTATTGGATGTCAAGAGGACTGAAGCTCCCTCCTCAGGATGCCTTTACAACACTACATTTCATCAGGGCGATATGTAATTGTGGTTGAAACAGCCACTGCTGTAATTAATCCTGGAGGGCCACCTACCCCTATTAGTAATTATTCAATATTTGTCCACCTCTTAAGCCCTCATAATGGGAAAGCAGCTTCGGCATAGGGTCAGTTCTTTTCTCTGCAGCAGCTTCTGTGCTGTGATCTGTTGATGGGCAGCCTGCACAACCCCACCCCCTGCACAAGGGCCAGTTCCCCAGTGATCTCTTAACATAGGCTCCCAGCAGGTTGAAAGCTCCATGTGAGAAGAGAGAGAGAGAGAGAGAGAGAGAGAGAGAGAGAGAGAGAGAGAGAGAGAGAGAGAGAGAGAGAGAGAGAGAGAGCTAGCTGTCAATCAAAGCCAAGAGATGCTGCATTAGTTTGCCAGATAGAATTGTCAGCATCCCAGAGGTACAGGCAGAATGTTCCTAAGAAAAGCAGGACACATCAGATGATCTGATGCTCCTAAATCCTGGACTGGGAGGACTGGAGGAGCATTTGTAGCAATTCGATGGAACACTGCAAAAACAGTCATGCATAAGGTTTGACTTGGCCTGATGAGTCCTTGGTTCGAGTCCCTGTTACCAGTGGCGTTGCTATGCGGCCCCCGTGATGTCACTACTGGAAATGACATCACCGCTGCCGCCACTGCACATCCCGATGGAGATGTAGAGCGGGAGGGTGGGCCAAACCCTTCGCCGCTGCTCCCACTGCCAAAACGGAGCGGTTGTCGATGTTGCTGCCCGTTTTTGTCATGCCCACGTGTCACCCCCTCCCCGGCGACGCCACTGCCTGTTACTCTGTAATCTTGGTGGCCTTGGCTTAGACCTGGCCCACACATGCAGGGGCAACACTTGAGTTTTCTAGATCGAAGGTAGAGCAAGATGTACAGTACTGGTAGACTGCAGGATGATGTGCAGATCACAAAATACTGACTAAGATCTTTCTGACTCCCAATTGACAAAAGGCTCTTTTTTCTCAATTAGGCTGTTAAAATCCTTGCCTTGTAATAATTAGAGGCATATTTACACTTGTATATGCAGACCATACCAGTATGTAGCTCATGGAGTGAAGTAGGAAAGTCATTGGTTCCAGCCTCCATCATCCAATGAATTTGCACCTGGCTCCAGTTGGTGGACCTTGGAATGTTTGTAAAAAACAAAGGACGGGTGGGTGTGCAATCGTTTTGGGGAAGGTTGGGATTTCTTTCTTTTACTGTGTAGCATGGCAGAGAGTGGGCTCTCTTTCTTTCTCCCCCCCCCCCCTGGTTCTAAAGTGAAAAGAGCCTCAGAGCTCCTTGTGGCAGTTGTCCCCAGCAATGCAAAGTCCCAGTGCCCAGGGCACTGTGGAAGCAAACATGGGAGATGCCACAAATGTTACATTATATACCATATTCAGGCTTAAATTGAATTAAATTCAATTGAATTGAATTAAATTCAGGCTTAAATTGAAGAATGTAGGGAACACCACTAGACCAGTCAGATATGACCTAAATCATATCCCTTATGAGTATACAGTGGAGGTGAAGAATAGATTTAGGGCATTAGACCTGGTAGACACAGTGCCTGAAGAACTATGGGCGGACGTTCGTAACATTGTACAGGAGGCAGCAACAAAAACCATCCCAAAAAAAAGAAATGCAAGAAAGCAAAGTGGCTGTCAGATGAGGCTTTACAAATAGCTGTGGAAAGAAGGAATGCGAAAAGCAAGGGTGAAAGGGAAAGATATAAACAACTGAATGCAGATTTCCAGAGAACAGCAAGGAGAGATAAGAAGGCCTTCTTAAATGAACAATGCAAGGAAATCGAGGAAAACAACAGAATGGGGAGGACTAGAGATCTCTTCAAGAAAATTGGAGATATCAAGGGAACATTTTGTGCAAAGATGGGCATGATAAAGGATAAAAAAGGCAGGGACCTAACAGAAGCAGAAGAGATTAAGAAGAGATGGCAAGAATACACAGAAGAACTATACAAGAAAGATCTTAATGTTCCTGATGACCACGCTGGTGTGGTAAATGACCCAGAGCCGGACATCCTAGAGAGTGAAGTCAAGTGGGCCTTAGGTAGCATTACTAACAACAAAGCTAGCAGAGATGATAATATCCCAGCTGAGCTACTTAAAATCCTAAATGATGATGCTGTTAAAGTGCTGCACTCAATATGCCAACAAATTTGGAAAACTCAGCAGTGGCCAAAGGATTGGAAAGGGTCAGTTTACGTTCCAATTCCAAAGAAGGGCAGTGCCAAAGAGTGTTCAAACTACCGTACAATTGCACTCATTTCACATGCTAGCAAGGTTATGCTCAAAATCCTACAAGCTAGGCTTCAGCAGTACGTGGACCGAGAACTACCGGACGTACAAGCTGAGTTTTGAAGAGGCAGAGGAACTAGAGATCAAATTGCCAACATGCGCTGGATCATGGAGAAAGCCCGAGAGTTCCAAAAAAACACCTAATTCTGCTTCATTGACTACGCAAAAGCCTTTGATTGTGTGGATCACAACAAACTGTGGCAAATTCTTAAAGAGATGGGGGTGCCAGACCACCTTACCTGTCTCCTGAGAAACCTGTATGTGGGTCAAGAAGCAACAGTTCGGACCGGCCATGGAACAACCGACTGGTTCAAAATTGGGAAGGGAGTACGGCAAGGCTGTATATTGTCACCCTGCTTATTTAACTTATATGCAGAGTACATTATGAGAAATGCAGGGCTGAATGAATCGCAAGCCGGAATCAAGATTGCTGGGAGAAATATCAACAACCTCAGATATGCAGACGATACCACCCTCATGGCAGAAAGTGAAGAAGAACTAAAGAGCCTCTTGACGAGGGTGAAAGAGGAGAGTGCAAAAGTTGACTTGAAACTCAACATTAATAAAACTAAGATCATGGCATCTGGTCCGATCAAGTCCTGGCAAATAGAAGGGGCAGAAATGGAAGCAGTAACAGATTTTACTTTTTTGGGCTCCAAGATCACTGCAGACGGAGACAGCAGCCATGAAATTAAAAGACGCTTACTCCTTGGAAGGAAAGCTATGGCAAACTTAGACAGCATAATAAAAAGCAGAGATATCACCATGCCAACAAAAGTTCGCATAGTCAGGGCGATGGTGTTCCCAGTAGCAATGTATGGTTGCGAGAGTTGGACCATAAGGAAGGCTGAGCGCCGAAGAATAGATGCTTTTGAACTGTGGTGCTGGAGAAGACTCCTGAGAGTCCCTTGGACTGCTAGGAGATCAAATCAGTCAATTCTAAATGAAATCAAGCCTGACTGTTCCCTGGAAGGACAGGTACTAAGGCTGAAACTCAAATATTTTGGCCACCTAATGCGAAGAGAGGACTCTCTGGAGAAGACTCTGATGCTGGGAAAGATTGAAGGCAAAAGGAGAAGGGGAAGGCAAAGGATGAGATGGTTAGACAGCATCACCGATGCAACGAACATGAAAATGAGCGAACTCAGGAAGATAGTGGAGGACAGGAAGGCCTGGCGGGATATGGTTCATGGGATCACGAAGGGTTGGACACGACTTAACGACTGAACAACAACAACAAATACCATATTGGTCTGAGTATAAGACTCACGTTTTTCTCCTAATTGTTTTTAAACTAGGGGTGCGTCTTATAATCAGGCTGTTGCAATTTAATGCCAGTGATTTAATTAAATTTTTTTAATAGCGCCAACCTTTAAGGGTGCGTCTTATAATCAGGTGCATCTTATACTCGGGACAATACGGTATATATACACACCTTATTTTCCCGAAAGTAAGACAGTGTCTTATATTAATTTTGGCTCCAAAAATGCAGCAGGTCTTATTTTCAGAAAGGTCTTATTTTCCCAACCTGTAGCGCAACCCCCCCGGCACCCCCCCGCGACCCCACTGGGCACTTACTTTGACCAATTAAAGCTTCATTCTTTCCCGAGGGTGCAAGACTCTGCAAGGCCTGGAAGGCCTGTACTTGAGTCTTCCACCATGGAGAATACGTGCTAGAGAGACTCTGCAAGGTTGCAGCCTCCTTTCAGGCCTTGCTGGCCTCTCTAGCACATCATCTCTATGGTGGAGGACTCAAGTGTAGGCCTTCCAGGGTCCGTCTGGCTGATGATCCCAGCTAGGTCTTATTTTCAGGGGAGGTATTATATTTATGAGTGCCAGCAAAAGTCACACAAAAAATGATGGTATGTCTTACTTTTGGGGGAGGTCTTATTTTCAGGGAAACAGAATGAAGCTTAAATGTTACATTCAGTTCCCTGGCTTAATGCCTGTCTGCCTGCAGCAGGATTTCACCAAGGGTAAGGGAAGGGAGGGAGTAAATAGAAAAAGTTTTTACTTCCCTCTGACAGGCAGGCCTCCTGATGGTCCATTGGATGCAGAGCACGTTCCGTCAGCCTGGCTGACGCTGACAGTGCAGATTCCCACAGGCCAAGCCTTGCGATGGCCGTTGCAAATCCAGCCAAGGGGGATTGCCAGCCAGCCTCACTGATCCAGGCGGGCATCATCTGAGCGGTCCTAGCTCACCCCTTGACTTTGCTGACCTCAGCGTGGATGCCCAATTGTACCATCTGCCTACCTAGCCAGCACAATACCTGCCACATGGGGTGGGGGTGGGTCAGCCTTAAACAATCATTTTAGCCACAAATTCACATCTATTCTGCTTCACACATAAATATGTATAATTTTTATTTCGTCATGGTTGGAGCTAGATCCTGTTATGTCACAATTACATGCTGATAATACTTAACGACTGAACAACAACAATACTGTATGTGTCATCTTACTTCTGAATACACCATTTCCTCTTTTTTTAGGTTAAAAATGTTAAACAAAATCAAAAGAATTCTGGTGAGCAACATGATGTGGTACAGACCAACAGAGGCAAGGAGCCTCTTGCTTTGAAGGTGCCCAGGGCAAAAATCCCCCCCCCCCCCGCCTATCCTACATGTTTATGAAGATTTAAACTCTCTCACACACACCCGGTGTTACCTCTGTGATGCTAGATTCGCACAGGGAATTCTCACAGGGAAGACATCACCTGCTCTTCTCACATGAAGAACATGCACATGGAAACTGGGAGCAACACATACAATGAGCCTGTCGATGAGTTACACCTTTGCACAGTATAAATTGTGCATGACAATACTTACCTAACCCCACCAGTCCCCAAAACATCCTGCTGCAACCAAGTACATGATTAAATGATGGCATTTTCTTTCCCAGCATCCACTTCCCTCCCTGACCTCTGTTGTCTGCCTCATGGCACTTCCATATTGTGAGCCTTTAGTACAGGGACCTGTCCGCTCCCTCCATGAAAAGCACCCATGGATGGCACCATGTAAGGAAATATATGCAGCGAGTAATACAAATCAGAAGAGTACATCGAATTCTAGCGATAAAAAAAGCATTCTGAAAGAGGAACATAAGAAGAGCCCTGGTGGATCAAGCCAAAGGCCCATCTAGTCCACCTTCCTGTATCACACAGTAGCCCCACCAGATGCCTCAGGGAGTACACAGCCAACAAGATAACCTGTTTCCTGCTGCCACTCCCCTGCACCTGGCACAGAGAAAACCTACTTCTAAAGTCAGGAGGTTGCTTATGGCTTGTAACCTGTGATGGTCATTTCCTCCATGAATCTATCCAAACCCCTTTTAAAGGCATCTAGGCCAGGTGTCATCACCACATCCTGTGGCAAGGAGTTCCACAGATGAATTACAAGCTGGGTAAAGAAAAATTTTCTTTTGTCCGTTCTAACTCTCCCTCCACTAAATTTTAGTGCATGTCCCCTGGTTCTGGTGTTATGCGAGAAGGAGAAGAATTTCCCTCTATCCACTGTCTCTTACCCATGCATAATTTTATACGTCTCAATCATGTCCCCCCTGAGGCGTCTTTTTTCTAGACTGAAAAGCCCCAAACGCTGTAGCCTTTCCTCATAAGGGAGGTGCTCCAGCCCACGAATCATTCTGGTTGCTCTTTTCTGCACCTTTTCCAATTCAACTATATCCTTTTTGAGATGTGGTGACCAAAACTGGACACAATATTCCAGATGTGGCCTTACCATCGATTTGTACAAAGGCATAATGATATTGGGTGTTTTATTCTCAATCCCTTTTTTAATGATCCCGAGCATGGAATTGGCCTTCTTCACAGCCGCCGCACACTGGGTCGACACTTTCATCGACCTGTCCACCAGCA
Source organism: Plestiodon gilberti rubricaudatus (assembly GCA_026170595.1). Taxonomy (NCBI): domain Eukaryota; kingdom Metazoa; phylum Chordata; class Lepidosauria; order Squamata; family Scincidae; genus Plestiodon; species Plestiodon gilberti. The sequence goes on along the minus strand of JANXHW010000002.1, from coordinate 14,367,983 downwards.
CCCCAAGATCGACACACTGCTGACGATCTGCAGAAGTCCTTGGTGAGAGAGAGACAGACAGAGTGCCGTCAGCCAAGCGTGGGAGGTGAATGCCAGAGAGAAGCCAGACTGTGAAGGAACCCATCTGGAATGTAGTGTTCTGAGCAAGATTAGAACTTTGTATTGTATTTGCAAAAAACCAAACCAAAACAAAACAAAAAACCACCCTTCGGGGGTTTAGGTAGACTGCCTATGTGAACTGCCTTTGAATTTAAGTCAGAGGAGAAATCTGTATGCTTTGGCATAAGACCCTAAATCCCTTAATCTGACCCAGTGGCATCACTAGGGGGCGCGGGGACGTCGACGACCATCCCGGGTGACACCCTCTAGTGGCCAAAATTGTGAAACATTTGTCTTTATGAATAATACCATCATGTTATATATCATTCAATGTGTACTTTTATGATGAATGTAATGAAACAAATCGTTTCGTATTATCTGTATTCTATCAAACGTTATGGACAAATAACCAGAAACATAAAAACTGCCTTATGTAACAAAAAGTGAATTTCCTTAACTCAAAACAGACCAATGAGACTGATTGTTCTGAGAGTCGAGTTGGTTACTGATTTGTTGGGTGACCTGTACTGTTATATATTAAAATAAATTAAGTTAATGGGGGGGACACCATGAGTTACCGGACAGGGTGACACCAACCCTAGTGACACCACTGACCAGGAGTAATCTGTAGAAACCGGGTGACACAAACCCTAGTTACGCCTCTGATCTGACCCACTCTCTTTCCCACGGCTTCTGCTGAAGTGAGAGCAATGCAACCCTGGCTGCAGAGAGTACAAGCAAGGCCTCAGTTTAGCAATAAACCAACTTAAACAAACAGATCTCAAACTCTCCGTTTTAGCATTTAACCAAGAGAATTCTCCTCTTGGCTGAAGTACGGAGGCTGCTTTAACAGGGATGGCAGCGGCATGTTCCTTTGTTCCCTTCCACCCATGCACTCCAATTCCCAGTTCTCCCCACTGCTTCTGTTTTTAGCAACCTTTGAAAATACTTCTGGCTTAGAGGAAGCTCAAGAATTAGCGGCCATCGCCCCTGCTCTTCTCAGCATGGCTTTCTTGGACACAACGCAGCTCTGCCTCTAACCTCCCATTACAGTTTACCGCTCTAATTCATACATGTTGTATTTTTAATTTATTAGTTGAACCAGAATTCTCCTTCAGGTTTTCAGGCAATTTTGAGTCTCAAGGCCTTTTGTATTCGCCATTGCAGGCTCTCTTGATCTTATTGGTCTCATTTATTACCTGAATATTTCCTCTTCTGCTAAATAAACGTTCTCTGTGGAGCTTCAGAATCAGCTCATTGCTAAAATGATGGACAGCCCAATCCTATTCCGGATTGGGCTGTCGTGTGGAGGGGTTTATGACAGTGGAACTGAGTTCTGCAGTCATAAAATGGCTGCTGATGGAGCGCACAGTGCTCCGTTGGCAGCTATTTTGGGAGTGTTGCCACAAGAGGCAGTAACGCTCTCCATTCATTGCCGGACCTGCCTGGACCTACTGGAGCAGGCAAAGCAGCAGCAGGGTGAAACGGGGCGGGAAGGGGGAGGAACGGGGGCGGGGAGTTTGTGGGAAGAGGTGGATCCAGCTAAGATGGTGCAGCTGCACTGTTCCTAGCTGCTTCAAAGGGACAAATTCAACAGATGTCACAGGAAAAGCACTCTGCACATGTTTATAAGTATTCTGGTTTTATTTCACAGGTTCCACACAAATCACACACACATACAAAACTAATGGATGGCACTGAAACAGCGGAGTCTCACATCAAGGCTGCAATCATATGCATGCTTATCTGGGAGTAAGTCTATAGTATTTAGTTCTGTAAACCTGGGTTACAACCAGGATATCTTTGGTTAGGACTGTAAATATGGGCTAGACTGAAGCATTGAGCCGCGCATGTGCATAGCGTGGCTGGCTGCATTGCATGGTGAGCGTGCGTGGAGCCCTGGCCGCCGGTGACGGCAAGGGACAGCACAGCAGCAGCGCCGCGGGAGGAGCAGCAACAAAAAAGGCAAGTGAAAATGGCGCGACAATACCCCCCGCCCCCCCAAAAAACAGCAGCGACATGGCCAGAAAAAAAAATTTAAAAAATGGGAGGGGAAAAATGGGGTTTTTTTTCTGGTTTGGATCCCTCAAGATATGGTAATAACCCTACTTATAAATGTTGTTTGGTAGGTAGACTGCGTTCAGATCCCTACTGGGCTTTGAAACTCACTGGGTGACTGTGGACCAGTCACACACTCTCAGCCTAACCTACATCACAGGGTTGTTGTGAGGGGGAAAGCTCACATATACTACTCTGCAGTCTGTAAATAAAAGAAATAATTAGAAAAAGAGAGACAAAAACAACTCCTCCCGAATTCTGTCAGAGATTCAGTTTTGAAAGTTTGGGCAACAAATAAAATGTGAAATGAAAGATAAACATCATTTTAGGGAAGAAAATTATTGCAGTGTTAAACACACACACACACACACACACACACACACACACACACAAACTGAGGGTTATTAACCTATTTGAGAGTAAGTTCACTTTCTTGTTGAAGCCGAGAAACATAGCTTGATGTTCATTACTGTGCTCCCAAATGAACACTACATCTCTGGAACAATACTTACAGCCTGTAATAATATTACCGCTCAGTCTGCTACATGGTCCCTCAGTCATTTTTTCAATTAAAAAAGGACCGATGCTCTATTAACCTTTTGCCTGCTACTCCATTCTTCATACAGCCATTGGGCTGAGATTGCGAGCCATGTATTAAAAAAGGCATATATTACTGTAAACGATCCCCAAGCTTTCTGTCATTGCAGAGATGAAGTATCGTTTTTTCATTTAAAAATATGAGTCAGTTTATCAAATTCACAACCTCTTAAACCCCCCACCGTGAAATCTCTTTTGTTCCAAATGCGGAACGGATGGAAACTCCTTCTTCTAAACTCTGTTTTGAAGATGCTCTGGAAATGAAGGGAGCCGAAAAGAGAAGCAGAGAGAAAGCGGACAGCCGCGTCTTGAGTGCTGGGGGCTATTGATAGTTCTTGACAGCTGTTCTGGTCGAGAGCGGCACAGTCTGCTTACAATATGCACCGCCAGGAAATGTGAAGAAAGCCGAGCAAAGAAATTAATGAATGACGGGAAACGGTTTCCTTCAAGGAAAAAAAAATGGATCTTGTAAACTGCACTAATTAAGTACTCTCCTGACCCTTCGGAAGTTCATTTATATATTCTCTGCTGAAGAGCAGTGGTCAGCAACTGGTGGCCTTGAGGCCAAATCTGGGCCTTTCAGCCTTCAGCTGTCACAGAAGGATAGCGCCAACCACCAGAATAGAATAGAATAGAATAGAATAGAATAGTGCAGGGGTTCCCAACCTGTGGTACTAGTACCACCAGTGGTACTTCGGCAGACTGCTAGTGGTACTCGGACCGCTGTACCACTGGAATCTTGCTCCGACGCGGCGCTTTTGGTGGCACGTTTTTGCTCCCAAGAAGCTTTTGCCTTTGGAATGCTGCCTCACAGGAATGCTGAGAAGGGCCCTCCCACCTGCCCAGAGCCTCCTCCCTGCGTTTTCTGGCCTCTGAAAACCCGGAACTAACTGGCGATGACGCCATCGCCAGTTACTTCCAGTGGTACGCAGCAGGAGAGTGGCGCCGGAGGTGAGGTGGTACCCAGCCGGGAAGGGGTGGAGAACCCCTGGCATAGTGTGTTCTATTCAATAGGGGTTGGGAAGGCCAGTAAACTCCGGATTCTGCCAGACTTCATCCATCACCTGCCAGAGTCTGCCAGCACTGACTTGTAAGAGTCTTTCGTGACCCCTGCCCCTCATCCCCTCTAAGTTTAATTTTGGCTCGCTTCTGGCCTTCCAGAAGCTGTATTCTGCTTGCTTGTCTGTCTGTCTGTCTGTCTGTCTGTCTGTCTGTCTGTCTGTCCACCAGGTGTCCCAGTTTCCAACAGTCCATCCCATTCTCCCATCATTCTGTCTCTAGTCACACTCTAGTGTGACCAACAAACAGAACTCTGGGCAGAGCCTATCCAGAGAGGGGCTGGATCAGTCTGCAGTGGCTCCCAGTGTCTTTAATGGGACAGTGTACTGGCGGGATGTTGTTCATGGGATCACGAAGGGTCGGACACGACTTAACGACTGAACAACAACAACGTAAATGGATGGAAGTCTGGAACTCAGTTGATGAGGGTGGGGAGTAAGACTGGGGTTAGCTGCCTAAAGACTAAAATCTTAATTTCCCCCTTCAGTTAATTTGACAGGCCTTTACAAATGCATAAATAATTTGCACTAAGAGACCACGTCGTTAATATATTTTCATTTGTGAAAAAAGTTAGATTTAAATGACTCTTAATATGTTCTGAAAACTGGACAGCATTTCAACCCATTAAAAGTGATCATTAATGTTCTGAAAACAATGCTTTTACTCATATGGTGCTTTGGTAACTAGCGTTGCAGTGAAAAGCATGAACTGTGAGTTAGAAAATCCTGGATCAAATTGAGCTCTGCTTGGAGCACACTGGGGTAGCCTTGGACAAGCCAGTATGTTTTAACTACAGCCCCTCAATCCATGGGCCAACCATACAGGGTCATTGTAAGGATTAAAGAGGTGATTATGTACAGCACTTTGGAAAGTGTGATATAAATGATCTTTACTATTATTGGCTCGTACGTTTCTTCTTTTTTCTTGCAAGCATCTTTTGGAAGTATGAAAAAGAAGCGGGGATATTTCCAATGGGAACCAAACATCCTTTATCATCTGAGAACATATTGCTGTAGAATAGCTGTGGATCATGAAATCTTAGTGGGAAAAAATTATTTCAAATTGGCTGGGGCATGAGAACTGTCATGAAGCAGAGAAAGTGGTTGAAACGCTGTAAACAGTCGATAATTATTATTAGCAATGTATCAAGTTGTAGGGAGCTGTCTGGTTGGATACCTTGGGGAATTTGGGCTAGATCCAGTGTTAATGATCTGGAAGCGAGTGTGAACTGTAATACTAGATGGTCTAACAAGTTTCTTTCCATCACTGATTTCTCTCATTTAAAAAGCTTTATTGGCCATGGGGAAAAAAGCTCCCCAAAACATACCAGGGACAATGTTAAAGAAAGTTTCTGTTACAAGATGCGATTCTGAAGTTTCCTTTGGGAAAGCTAGGTGGACTGTATCTGGAAAGTGGTGTGATGTAGAGGGTAGAGTACTATTTAATCAATATAGAATGTGGAGAGTCCTGGGTTCAAATCCCTGCTCAGCTTTGAAGCTCACCAGGTAACCAAGGTGCAATCATTCTGTCTGAACCAAACCTGCTTCATAGGGTTGCTGTGAAGATAATATGGGCTAACACCCCCCCCCCGGCATGTATGTGTTGGTGTTTCTTTGAGAAGGTAGGGGGTACAACTAAGAATTCGGAGACAGGATGAGGCTTGAAAAGGATGGAACAGTTGACATCAAATGCTATGGGTCCAAATGCCCCAAGCCCATTTCAAACTGGAACCAGAGAGCTCCCTTTGCTGTCCCTTTGGTGCAGGTCTGCGTGGATCTCGGCCGCGGGATTGAGTTTGGATTTGGCATTTGCCACTCATCAAACCCAACCCCTTCCTGGACCCAATCTGCCCACCCCACCCCATTTTGCCCTCCCCTGCCCCGGTTTCACCCTTGTTCCACCCCATCCTGTCTCCCCCAACGACTTACCGGTGTCAAAGTTCCTTTGGCAGTTTGTTGCTGCTTGCGGGGCCACTCCAGCCTCACTGCCAGCGGGTTGGCAGCATGAAACTCTGCAGGCTGCCAGCAGGCCATTTGCAGCGGCCATAAAGCGCTTCCTGCCACCGGAATGCTAGTTCTGACAGCGGGGAGGGGGGGGGCTTAGGATTGAGCTCTAAGTAGGGAGGTGCAGAAACCCCTTGAGAAATTTGGCTTTCCTTGGAAATGTTCAGTTGCTTTGCCTTGGGAGAAACCTTGATGTTCATTTTGAATGTCACTTTTCGCAATCTGAGTATGTAGAATTATAGTCCTTTTTCTGTGTTGCAAGGAACAATGTCTGTTCTATTTAAAACCTTTTCTCTGTCCTAGAACACAGACGCTGTACCTGTTTAATCCTCCCTCCTTTGCTCCTGCACTTGTGATAGGTTTGTTTCAGTAGCCGCCAGGCTCTTGGGGAGGTCTGGAGGGGACTCTTGATGTCTGGAGGTCTAGAGGGGACTCTGGTCGCGAGCTCCATCCGCCCTGTTTCTGAGCTACCCCACATGCTCACGCAAGGCCCACATCAGCCAACGCTCTGGGCTCAGCTTCCCTCTGGCACATTATGAATGAGGAGTGGGATGATGCCACTTCAAATTATTTATGACCAGAGCATCATATCAGCAGTGACCTGCCTCATTTCAAAGCTGCCTTGCAGCTAGTGCTCGAGTCCATCCAATTAGCTAGACAACAGAGAAGCCGAGGGACGGCAAGACAATTTGGCAATTAGCCTAACCAAGGCAGGTCAAATTCTTTTTTTTCTTTTTTCTTTTTCCTTTAACCCTCAAGAAATTTGCTAGGTAACCTGAAGGGGAAAGCCATAAAAAGCTCATTCTTGCTGGAGCCTTTCAAGCGAATTAGATTTCTGATGTGTAAGTACAGTACCCACAACCAGAAAGACTCATAAAACGGCACCCAGACCTTTCTCCTCTTTTCCTTTCGAGCTACGAAGCAAGAGGGCAATTGTTCACAAGGCAAACATATCATTTGGTTTTATGTTCATGGGGTTTTATGTTCAACTCTCAAATAACGGTACATCGCAGCAAGAAAAATGCTTAAGGTGGGTGGGTGGGGGCTGTTCCTGGATGCCCAGGAAGGACTTTTGTGGTGAGGGATGCTTAAGGGGGCAAGGAGTCATTGCAGAGCAAAATGAACATAAAACCCAGAATGTCTAATTTGTTTCAAGGTGCTTATCAAAGGTTAACACAATGAAATTTTAACTTCATACAATTTAAAAATAAAGGCTTGTCAGTTATCCCAGTGTCTTTGCACTCATTGGCCAGAACATGGGAAGGAAGGGGTGAGGGTTTTCTTATGCGACAATTGGGCAGCAAATACTATCTGTACACGTTCCTTGTTTATCTACTAGTAAAAGGGCTAGAACAGGGGTTCTCAACCTGTGGTAAGGGTACCCCTAGGGGTACACGGACCTCTTGCTGGGGGTACGCCAAGCCCTGCCCCTTATCTGCCCCATCAGCAGCTAATTAAGTGTTAATTAACATGGATTTTAAATTGTAATTATTTTCAGAGCCCTTCTGTCTCTCTGATTTTGGTTTTGGGCTTATTTTTGTACTTTGGAAAATGTACTTTGGTGGGGTGGGGGAGGGAGGAGCTGATTTTGGGAAGTGTGACTTGGAGGGAAAAAAAGGGATCCTTGCATGTGTGTCTCCCCCCCCCTCTCTCTCTCTCTCTCTCTCACACACACACACACACACACACACAATTAAATGACATTTTTTCACATTTAACATTGTTTTAGCACTTTTATTTAACAATTACCTAATTAATTAATTGATTAATCAAATTAATTAGCAGAGGGTACTTCAGAAAATTGGACTGTGATAGGGGGTACCCAGGCCTCCAAAGGTTGAGAACCCCTGGGCTAGAAGTTTACCAACAGTTAGAGGGGAGGTCTGCAAAATCCCTGATGGGACCAGGTCCCCAGTGGCTATAGCCCTGTCCCCATGTTACATTTATATAACAGCACATATACACTCATGTACAAGAATGTGTGTCTATGTAACATGAGAATGGCTGTACTAGTGTATTTTTGGTGTTGTTTTGTTTTGCTGATCCAAGCAAGATCTGAGAGGCTGGTCCTTTTAATCAAGCTGCCAAGACGTTTCTCTTCTGGCAAGTCTTTTTACAACAATGATGTTTTACTGCCAGCTCTCTGTTTTTAATCCGTCCCTGTTATGATACTTTATTATTATTACTACTGTAAATTTACTGGTACTTTCTTTCTCTTTTAATTGTAGCCCATTTTGAGGACAATTGCTGAAAAGAGGGCTATATATTTGCTGAAGAAAAATGATAGATAAATGCACCTATGCCCTGAAATGCATATCTGGGCATGCATCACTGTAGGATGGCACTGATAAGTTATTGGCGCAATCAGCTTGGCCAGAAGTAAACATGGCTGATCTGGAGGAGGTACTGGCAGCCTCTCAATCCCCTCTCTTCACCCGCTGATACTATTCATGTCCCCAAGAAATAGGATAGATCTCTTGGTGCAAAAAGCTTAAATGAGAACATCTCTTCATTGCCACTTGTAATAGCTTTCGTGTTTTTCCTTGTGTAGCGCATCATTACAGGTCAGTTCTTCTTGTATATTTGCTTCTCAAAACCTCAGGAGCAAATTGCTCTCTTCTTCATCACAGCAATTCTAATGCTGCAAACGGCACATCCCTGTACTGAAGGAAAGGGAGAGGCCTCAGCTCAGTGCTTGAACTCATACAGTGCCTGCAGAAGGTTCTAGATCAGAGAACTGAAGCTGAGCTAAGCACTGTTTACAGATGTAATTCATCTTTGGAACTCCTTGCCACAGGATGTGGTGATGGCACCTGGCCTAGATGCCTTTAAAAGGGGTTTGGACAGATTCATGGAGGAAAAGACCATCACAGGTTACAAGCCATAAGCAACCTCCTGGCTTTAGAAGTAGGTTTTCTCTGTGCCAGGTGCAAGGAAGTGACAGCAGGAAACAGGTTATGTTGTTGGCTGTGTGCTCTTGGAGGCATGTGGTGGGGCCACTGTGAGATACAGGAAGCTGGACTAGATGGGCCTTTGGTCTGATCCAGCAGGGCTCTTCTTATGTTCTTATATGACGGCTGCGCAGAGAATGAATGTGTCTGGAGGCAGCGGCAACCGCCTCCTACTTGCACATGCTCACTTATGGTCCCTATGTGACTGTGTAGTCAAAGATATATGTGCATAGGAACCATATAGTAGATTGAAAGTGAACACACATGGGGCGGAGGGCGGAGTATCCTGCCAGGATTCTACTCCTCTGCATTCACTCTGTGAATAGTGTTCCAGAGTGACTGGCCCAAGGCCAAACAGTTAGCCTGTGGCAGAGCAGCAACTTCTTGAACTTGCTTCCCATAAGCCGGCATTCTGTGTTGACCCACACTCCAATAGCTGTGGCTTCTATAACACAAGAGGATGTCAGAATGAGGGCTAATGAAATCCTTATTTTTGCAACACAGTCTAACACACCAATCCTAACTGAACTCCCATGCGGTGATGCAACAGCTGTTGGGCTGCACTGCATCCTGCAGGGGAGTTTTGAATGCTGGAGGTCTCCATTTGTCCCCTTGCCCCCAGGAAAGCCCCAGCAGCGGCAATGGATCAACTCAGACCTGCGCCAGTGATATCGCTGGCTATAACACTTGTTCTATGCAAGCGGATTGGGCCTGGGAAGGGGGGGTTGGATACGGCGTGTGCCAGTGCTTCCAATTGCGCCCACTTCTGAGCCAAATCCGCCCACCCCCGCCCCTGTGTCCGCCCTGTTCCACCCCCTGCACGGTCTTACCTGGTCTGACAGGCATCCCTCTGACTGCTGGCATCAGCAGTAAGGCTCCAGCATTCCCACCGGCACAGCCAGGTCTTGCGTGCCAGCGGAACTTGTGTTCCACCGGCGCAATCCTTAGATAGGATTGTGCTGTAAGCATGTATAGGTTGGAATAATTTCCTCTTTTTTACCGCATTGTTCCACCTTGCTAGTAATTTTGAAAATCCCATGGTGCCCTCTTCTCCACTGCCTGTCAGCGCTCTATAGCCCTCATAAAGTAGGAAGGCAATTGCTGCCTACCCTCACCCTGCTTGTACAGTCATAAATATTAGGGCATCCACTTGACACTCACTGCATGTTCTGTAATGACCTTGACTATTGCAGGCTGACCAAGGCTCCGTTATTGTCTCTACACATTTTGCTCAAGCTCCATTCCTTTATTAGTCCCTGTTTTTCCATTTCATGGGTGCCCCCCCCCCCACCAGCTGAGATTAGCCTCCCAAATGCTGCCCATACTAAGAGCCAGTTTATCCAATCAGTAAAACCACCAGCAATAAAGCTTGTCCTGGACTTGGCTACTTTGCGGAGCACTGAGGTGGTGTGGTGATGGTTATATGTTTAAATTCTCACCCAGACCACCCCTAAAGAAACACTTTGCACATGCAAAATGAGCTTGTCAGGAGAAGGATTCAGCTTAGCCATTTTTATGATAGCCTATGTTTCTAATGTGCAAGGGTTTTTTTTTCCCCCTCATGGGGGAGGATTCAAACATGAAACACCCCTGCAGTCAGAAATGATACAGTACAGGAGTGGCTTATCACTTGACTCTGCTGGATGTGTAAACCACCCCTCATGGCATTTTGGAGTAGCTTGTTCCTCAGTTGCATGTTCAGCACACATATGATATAAACATAGCATGAAAGAGAACACAATAATTGTAGTATAGTTGTCCACTGCATACACAACCCTTGAAAAACACACACAGTAGTGGATGCAAGTTGCAACAGCTCTAGAACAAAAGATGTTTTCTCCTGATGTGCATGCAAAGCACATTAGGGACATTTTTTGTTGTTTCACTTCATGTCAAACAAGTAATAACTGAGACCCCAGTATATGTAGGAGGCTCAATGGAATCACCGCTATAGATGAAGATGATGCATTTTTTTCCCTTGCAGTGTTTCTGGTCTGAATGTTTCTGAAGATGAATGTTTCAAGTTTTGATTTAAAACTGTGATATATGCAGGAAACAGTCAGAAGAAGGCCAGGCTAGACTGCATACTGCTACTGGACATGATCCAGAGGGTCATACAAGAGGCTTTTTGCGTTTCATGGGGCTTCTGCGGGTAAATATCTACCCTGCAGATTTAAACAGATATAAAAGCAATTCCATCTTGCTAGAGGATCCTGGGAACTGTAGTTCCAGGGGTGGAGGAGGACATGGTTGCAGACGTGATTGCTAGGACTCTAATGAAGAATTGTCAGGACTCTCGCCAAACCAGGATTCTCTGGGGTACTTTGTCGGCCCAATCCTATTCAGGTTGTGTGCCAACACGGGTGCAATGACTGTCGTATCCTAAGCCTGTCCAGGCAATGCCATGCCTTCCAGTAACGCTGAGAGTGGGTCCCTTCAGGGAGAAAGGCGGGATAAAAATACTGCAAATAAATAAATAAACAAACAGTGTCCCTAGAAACCCTGACCCAGCCCACCCATCATCCATGTCCAGACATCAATGCATCCCTGGTGTTACGATGGTGCGCTGTCAGTGCATCACCTTGGTGCAATGTACAAGGAGTCAATCACCACATCCACCCAGCCGCCAATGCTGGCGTCCCAGAAAGTGCTGCCAGGGTGAACCAAGCACGGGGTGGGGCAGGTGCAGGGCCAATGAGTGGTCATTGCTGCGGAGAAACCCCCCCCCCTCCCCTGGCTGTCCATTAGGAATGAACAACATAGCAACAGGCACCACTGCCAACCATGGGGAGATGTCCCAAGGACATCCCACACACAGAGCATGACACAAGGGTGCCACAGCGCCCCCTACCGCCTAGAGGAGTTACTGCAGCATCAGCAGCAAAGGGACAAAATCAAAGGACTGCTAGGAATCCCTGCTCTCAGGGTTCAAGTGCCCTTGTCCCTCCCTCCCTCCAACCCACCCACCCACCCACCCACCCACACACCCACACACACACACACACACACACACACACACACACACACACACACACACACACACACACACACACACACAGAGAGTATCTTGCAGAGCAGAACAAGGGTAGAAAGATAGCTCCCTTGGAAGAGAATAGCCATGTGAAACCAACACACACGTCTCTCTCCATGGCAAGAGTCCCTGTGGGGGCACTCACCAGCTGGAAGGAACCCTTTTGTCGGGGGGGGGGGACAGGTGAGTCGCAAAGGGACAGCACTCAGGCAAAGCTGGGTGCTGGTAGCTCACTGTACAAAGGAGCAGGCAAGATGGGTTTCAGCCCAGCCAAGAGATTTGCCCTAACCAGAAAAAACACTCACTTTTTTGCATGAAGCACCTATGGCAGGGACAAAAGAAGAGGGGAGGCAGGTCTAGAACCCACACCAGCTACTCCACAAAGCTGCTCTGTAACCACCTGGCCACAGCAGGAGAGGGGAAAAGAGCACCTCATCTTGTTTTTAACACCATGCATCTCTGCAAACAGGCACACCTGGCTGGGAGACATGGACACATGTGCAGTGGACAATGTACACTCCCCCTTTGCTGTGTTCAAGTGCACAACTCACGCAATGCAAAAGAAAAGCAAATTTCCCACCTTGGAAAGGCTATTGTTCTGACTGTTGGCAAAGCTAGCCTCCTCACCCGCCCCTTCTGTGGGGGGAAGAGGGTTTTATTATAGGTGGCCAGTGCTTGTAAAGCACTACAGGAAAGCTGCATTCCCACTGCCAGGGGGGGCGCACTCTTCATCTCGAATCAGACTATGAGACAAAACAAAAACAAAGTACATCATTTGTGCCCGGAGAGAAGCAAAATTCTGTCTATTGACAGGGAAAGGCTGCTTGTTATCAGGATGCTAAATAAGCCTGTACAGGGGAGACCTGGATGCTTTCGCTCAATTTTTGGGATCTGCAAATGAAGGCTTATAGCACATTGTTTGCTAGAAATTACCCAAAGCTCAGCTCTTCTGAGATCACTTTGCCATGTAGCAAAGAGCCCCTGTTGCAATCAATAGGTTTTCCATGGTCTCTGCTTGTCCACTGGCTATTATTTTACTGGTTTTATTTTGCTTAACAGTTCTAGCGGCATCGATGCATTCAAACTGCTGCTAGGCCTAATTGTCATCGCAGTAATCAGATTTTTTTTAAGAGGTCTACCACTCTTGCTGGAAAGGTTACGCAGCCCCATGTTGCAGAGAAAGAGATTTGCTGTCATGTGAACCACTCCAGCTTGATAGTGTATTATTCTTTTTCAAAGTAACACCCACGCATGCAGGACTGCTCACACTCCTGCTAGTTACTGTGCTTTATTCCTGAGCATAAAGACAGAGGCGTGCACACAGGGGAGGATTTGATAGGCTTATGTAATTATTGCGGGATTCAGAAAGTACACTTAGCTGCCGCTAAGCACGAGACTTGAAGCAACAGGAAGAAAAGATATGCCAATAAGATTTGCCCACTCAATTTGGGGTTGTTCTGAACTATTCTGTATTAAAATAGCATGGGTGGGGCCAACTTGCAGATTTGTCTACATGTACAATAGAGCTGTGGGAATAAGGCAGTAGAAACCTGACAGTAGTACCACAGGCGACACCTGGGGGGGTGGGCGTACCAATTTTGAAACCTCTCATGTAAAAAAACAACCCCTCCCCGCATGAAGAAAAGGCAGCATGTTAGGGAGAAAATCTCTAGCTCAGCTCTTTGCCAGCGCCGCGGTGTTAGCTAGATTTCCTTTTGCAGGGAGTTTTTAACCTAAGGATATTGTACAGTAGATGTGAGATCAGCAGCACAGAGCAGGCCACAAATAAGTAAAAAGTAAGTAAATAACTCAGTAATTTACTACTGACAACTCACTGGAACGATCCAGGAAATACATCTCAGATTGGTGAAAAACAAAGCGGGCATAACTTATCTGCAGAGTGTCTCTAGTTTCTTGTTCATCTGGGGTAGAAGTTCATGCAAGCCCAATCACTCATGCAGACGTTTGTTCTAAAATACAAATAAATCATGCTTCTTGTTCTGGAAATCATGGTGCTTTTTTTGCGAATTTTTAACTCTTGATTAATTGATTCAAATGTCTTTAATCGGATCGCAGCCCTAATAAAACAAACATGGGCAGTTGCTCTGAGAAGTTTTTCCCCCTGTTCCTATGAGCCAGCACCCTGCACAAAAAAGCAAATGGGATCAAAGAGACAGACTGCAACACAGCCCTGCTATTTCAGCTTGCAGTATTGCACTGGCACAGTGGTGGGCAATCTGCCTGTGTGTACCATGTCAAGTCCAGTATATGTTGTTGTTGTTCAGTCGTTAAGTCGTGTCCAACCCTTCGTGATCCCATGAACCACATCCCGCCAGGCCTTCCTGTCCTCCACTATCTTCCTGAGTTCGCTCATTTTCATGTTCGTTGCATCGGTGATGCTATCTAACCATCTCATCCTTTGCCTTCCCCTTCTCCTTTTGCCTTCAATCTTTCCCAGCATCAGAGTCTTCTCCAGAGAGTCCTCTCTTCGCATTAGGTGGCCAAAATATTTGAGCTTTAGCCTCAGTACCTGTCCTTCCAGGGAACAGTCAGGATTGATTTCATTTAGGATTGACCGATTTGATCTCCTAGCAGTCCAAGGGACTCTCAGGAGTCTTCTCCAGCATCACAGTTCGAAAGCATCTATTCTTCGGCGCTCAGCCTTCCTTATGGTCCAACTCTCGCAACCATACATTGCTACTGGGAACACCATCGCCCTGACTATACGTACTTTTGTTGGCAGGGTGATATCTCTGCTTTTTATTATGCTATCTAAATTTGCCATAGCTTTCCTTCCAAGGAGTAAGCGTCTTTTAATTTCATGGCTGCAGTCTCCATCTGCAGTGATCTTGGAACCCAAAAAAGTAAAATCTGTTACTGCTTCCATTTCCACCCCTTCTATTTGCCAGGAATTGATGGGACCAGATGCCATGATCTTAGTTTTATTAATCCTGGAGTTGTCTGTACTACAGTACGCACAAAACCTCCTAGGATTTTGCTTCTGGTCTAGTGAGCTGAGGAGCAGGCAGCAAAACGGTGCAGGAAAGGCCGTTGGCAGTGCAGACCTGACCCTATTAGGACCTACCGTACATACCTAAATTAGTACCGTTACCTGTATGACTCTGCTCCTCCTCTGAGTGCATCAAGTGAGGCCCTCTAGCATCACCATCAGAGAATTGATGAGCAGCGACATGAGAGAGGGCTTCCCCTTTGTGGCACCCAACTTATGGGACTGCCTGCCACAAGAGGTTCAATCAACTCCCACTCTATCAGTATTCTGCACACCACTAAAAGTCCTAGCAAGCAAGCATTTAATTTGGTGTTGTTGGTTTGTGCTTCTCTGTGTTTCTATTGAAAGGTTTATGCTTTCTCTATGTTTCTTGCTGTTGTTTGGTTTTGTTGTTTCTTCTGATTGCTTTCATTGGTTGCTTGTAAATTTGATGGTTAGCTGCCTTGGGTGTATCCATATTGGAGAGGAAAGGTGGTGTCAGCATCTTAAAAGAAATAAATGAAACCCAGGTCCACATGTCCACTCACTCCTATCTAGATGTGACACAACCCCTGGTGCCTATGTCAGCAGCCCCAGGAAATTGGACTGGAATGGCAGAATGTAGAAGGTCCCCATTCTATGAAGGGTCTGGCTCAGTCGGGAGAGCTGCCGTCTTGTAAGCCTGAAGACCGGTGAAATTGACAAGTTCGAGACACGCCGCCGACAAAAAGCTGTGAAAGCTTCCGGGAGGAGAGATAAGAGCTTCCAGCTGCGTCGGTCGAGTGTGGGAGGCGCCAGCCAGCAAAATAGTCAGACTGCAAAAAGGATACCACCTGGAATGTAGCCGTTCATGAAAGACTGGACATTTATATATTGTAAAAAAAACCCAACGGGGGTTAGGACAGCCTGCCCATGTACACCGCCTTGGATTAAAGTTGGAGGAGAAATCCAATGACCAAGAAAGGCGGTATATAAATACTGTATATTATTATTATATTATTATTATCTAGGGAAAGCCCTCTGCACAAGGCCTTGGAGACCCGCTGTATGTCCGAGTAGAAAATACTGGGGTAGACAGACCAATGGCTCCATATTTGTTAGCGTTTCTATCACTGAGGGACAGGTAAGAAAATGGCAGAAGCGCAACTGCACTGCTGCAATACATATCTTCACCCGTTTTTCCAGAACACAGACACATTTCAGAAAGAGCACAGCTGGGGCAAAAGCATGTGCTTTCAGCAAGCAATCTCTAGTCCTAGCATGAGCACAGCCCTTGCTGAAAGGCCAGGGAAGAGCTTAGAATGCCGAGAACAGTGAGAGGGAGGGAGGGAGAGCGCGTGTGGAGAGAGAGAGAGAGAGAGAGAGAGAGAGAGAGAGAGAGAGAGAGAGAGAGAGAGAGAGCATTCTGCGTTCAAAGCAGACTGAAACTACTGGGAGGGAAGGGCAAGTGGGATCATGACACAAAAAGCATCGGCTGGGTGGAAAGAAACATTAGGTGGCGAGAAGAGGCAAAAGACTGTCAAGGCTTAGAAAAGTCAGGGGCTGTGGCAAAAGTGAAAGAGGAGGGCCAGGAGAGGTCATATGGATGTTGAATGAGACAGTCTTGTGGTACTGTGGAGGTTCACGTTGACTAGCAGTCATCATTTTAGTGGAGAAAAAGGGGCAGCTAAATGGAGAGGCGTGCTAGACGTTTATACAACGATGTGTGTTGGGGAGAAGCTTTTCTCATTCTCCACTTAGAACCTGGGGTGATCCAATCAAACGGATTGGCTGGAAATTCAGGATGGACAAAAGGATGTATTTCTTCACACAGCACATACGGTACTTAACGGCGCATACTTGAATGTGTGGGATTTGCTGCCACAAGCTGCAGTGGTGATGGCCACTAGCTTCGGTGGCCTCAAGAGGGGATCAGAGGCAAGGCATTAATTGATTGAGGACAGCCATCAATGGCAACTAGTCACAATGGCTAAATGCTATATCCAGCTCCAGAGATGCTTATGCCCCTAAGTACCCACTTGTTGGGAAGCAATAGTGGAAGAGAGCCATTTGCCAGTACTTCCCTTTGTGGGATGCCCAAGGCACCAGTGTGGCTACTGTGGGAAAATAGGCTGCTGGACCTGATTGAGGTCTGGTCTGGCTGTGCTCTTCTTATTTTACTAGTCTGACCAGTAAAGGTGAATTCTGGTGGACGGTCAGCGTTGGGGGTCTGAGAAAAGGCCTTACACTGATTTGGACCACTCATATCCCCTGCTAACTGGTGGCTGTTTGCTGGTGGTGTTCTGCATCTTTTTTTAGATTGTGAGCCCTTTTGGGACAGGGAGCCATTTAATCATTTGATTTTGTCTTAGAGAAGCCTTAGAGAAACTGCTTTGAGAACTTTTTGTTGAAAAGCGGTATATAAATACACCAATAATAATAATAATAATAATAATAATAATAATAATAATAATAATAAAATTACTCAGAACTGTCTAACCAGGGGTGAGCCGTTCATGGTAGTAGACTTCTCTTTATTTTCGTCTTGAACCCTGAGGTCTACCAACTGGAGCCATGTGCAAAATGGTGCCTGGAGGAGACTGGCTCCTATTACCTAGTGTACCCCATGAGCTGCACACTGGGGTAACTTACATGCATAAGTACAACTCTCCATCAGAGTTATTACATATCAAGGATTGATCTAACACCAAACTCTCCAACGGCAGCATGAAGTCCTGGTCAACCAACAAATGCTTCCTTTTTGCAGGCGAAGAACACTGAAGCTTAAATGATAAGCAATTGGCACAATACCAGACTCAATGGGGAGACTCTATTTTTTTTACTTGTTATTGTCAAACTATTAGGAGTCAGCACTCCTTGTCGATCTACTGCAGATCACAGAGATTCGCCAAGAGATTCTGTTCTATATTCTGCCTTCAGTGACCTGCAGTGGCTCTAGTCTCCAGGGTTTCAGAAAAGGGTCTTTTTCCCAACCATACTTGGAAATGCCAAGGACTGAATCTGCAGGTTTGGCCCAACCGTGAGGATGGGCAAAGTGGCTGCTTTGAGCAACAGGCTGGAAGAAGCAGCCTCCTTGTGCATAATCTTCGGCATGGGAAAGGCGGGATATAAATTCCTTAAACAAACTGGCAGGGATGCCCCACACCCTGCGTCTTCCCACCACCTCCAACAGCCTCTGCCCACCCAGCCACTTCACCCTCTGCCACCATCCCAAATGAACAAGAGGAGGATCGGATTGAAAGTGTGAAGGCAACCCACCTCCAGACCAATTGGCCGTCTTCCAAGAGGGTGACCAGAACAGGATCTGTTCCACCTCCGCCTTCTGCTGGCGCTCGCAGCTCCTTCTAAGCCGCCTGGAGGAAGCTGGGAGCAGAATGAAAAGAGTTTCCTCTTCCATCCCCAGCCAGCATCCTTCCACCCATCCTGTTTTGATTATGTACACTTAAAAAACAAAAAGGGGGGAGTGCAGAAAATCTGGGCATGCTTCAGGTGCCTGTTTGGCTTGGGCCAGGCCTGGGAGTCTGAGATTTTCTACATGCCCTCCTGATTCAGACCAAAGGCCTACCAGGTCTAGCATCCTGGTTCCATAGGGGTTAGTCAAAAGCCTTGGAGAGTGCAGTGGCTCGGAGGCTGAGCTGCAAATCGGGACTTCCCTGCTTCGGATCCTGCCTCTGCTAGGAACTCACTAGCTAGCCCTAGGCAAGCCACTCCCTCTAAGCCTCAGGCCCTCTGCCTGCAAAATGGGGGTAATACAACAGGGTTACAATAAAATAATCCATGGGAATTGCTGTGCACACCCAAAAGCACTAAATGAACGCTTTGGTTTATCATTAAACCCATGAAGTCAGGCAGAACTCCCCTACTGTTGACTTCTCAGCAACTGGGATACAGAGAGATGCTGCCTCAGCATTGTTGTTGTTGTTCTTCAGTCGTTAAGTCGTGTCCGACCCTTCGTGATCCCATGAACCATATCCCGCCAGGCCTTCCTGTCCTCCACTATCTTCCTGAGTTCGCTCATTTTCATGTTCGTTGCATCGGTGATGCTGTCTAACCATCTCATCCTTGGCCTTCCCCTTCTCCTTTTGCCTTCAATCTTTCCCAGCATCAGAGTCTTCTCCAGAGAGTCCTCTCTTCGCATTAGGTGGCCAAAATATTTGAGTTTCAGCCTTAGTACCTGTCCTTCCAGGGAACAGTCAGGGTTGATTTCATTTAGGATTGATGCCTCAGCATGGGGCTCCACAAAGCAAATATGACTAGCCAGTTTTAGACTTCTCATCTATGAATTTGTCTAATCCCCCTTTAAAACCTTCCAAATGGTGGTCTCTGCCTCAAACCATGGAAAAGAAAAATCTATAAAATGGGTTATGTATGTGTGTTATGCAAAGAAAATTTTTGCTCCGCCTGTCCAGAGTCCCAACAATCAATTTCATTGGATGATCTAAATCCTGTTATTAGGAGAAATGAAAAGCTGATCTCTCTCCACTTTCTCTCCACTCCATGCATAATTGTACAAATCTGGGTTATGTCCCTGCTTATTCCCTTTCCCCCTCAAATGTTTTAGCCCTTCCTCATGGGAAAGGTGTTACAGCCCTTTGATCATTTTGGTTGCCCAGTCACCTTCTTACACTACAACAACATATTTTTTTGAGATGGGGCAGGCAGAATTGTGCCCAGGAGTCCAAGATGGCCTCTGCTGCACCATGTGATTTCCTAGACCGAGAACGTGCGGCAGTCAAGAATGGGAGCCAATCTGCGCCTTCCCTTTTCCTGCGACAAGGAAACAGCCAGCATTTCCTTGATTGCAGGGAATTTCCCAGAAGGACGGTGTGTGTCGCCGAAAGCCTCACGGTTTACTTCAATAGACTCCCAGGTAAGAGAAGCAGCGCAAGGACCCCTGCATTGCCCTGCCCTGCGCTGTGCAGCACTTAGCACCGTGACTAATCCGGCGTGGTTTCGCATGACACAGTAACAGAGCAGAAAGCCCTTGAGTTGCCTGATTTGGGGGGTGGGGGTGCGGCAGGTGCCAATTAGCGATGAGCTGAAGAAGCCTTAGAATCAGGTCGAGAGCACCTGAAGAGAGAGGCTAATCTGACTGCCTCCTGGTGGGAAAAAAGGTCTGATTATTTTTATGGTGAAGACTTGGGTTAACTCCTGCATAGACTGATCCCCTTAGAGATCTCTGGGACTTGCTGTGAAGAAAATGACTCCCTGCTTGAGTGGTGCAATGGGGGGGGGGCGAGGTTGTTAGAACCTGCGCTCTGGTCCACTGGCATCAATACCTGTAGCTGGTCCCAGTTGGCGCTAATGGGGCCCGTGTGAGACTTTTCCCCATAGCAAAGAGAACTTGGACGTGATGCGCTGGCTGAAAGCTGTTGTTGGTCCCAATTAGCGTAGCCAGCTTGCATCCCCTTAATAAGGGTATTCCGGGCAAATAATACATTTTTAATATAATCTCTCTTCATGTTGTTCCCCACCTTCTGCTCCTCACCCCTCTCGTTCCTCTGCTCCGGTTGCTCACACTGTGAACTGGAGGCAGAATAGACAAAACTTCAGCTGCAGTGTGTGTGTGTGTGTGTGTGTGTGTGTGTGTGTGTGTGCGCGCGCGCGCCTGTGTGTGTGCTTGTTTGTGTGTCTTACCTTTCTTTCAAGAGACAAAGAATCCCTTCCCCAGAAGTGAGTTAAATAGTCGTGAAGCACTTTTCCTGCAGGATTTGTTTCCCCCTAGATCTCTCTCTAACTATCAGATGGCTCACAGTGAAAATCAATGCGCCTCAAGGAAATTTTATTTATTCTCTCCCTGCTCCCCTCCCCTCCACCCCAAATACAAAGGAACACTGTAGCCAATATCTCTTGCAATAAATTTAATTCAGCCTTTTGCAGGGGCTGACAGCGAGCCGGAAAGGAGGAGCTCTCTGCGTGAGACTCAAAGGCCTTTTCTTTCCACTTTGTCTGTGTTACACCGGATTACATTGAGGTGTGTTATTTTACATCACAGCGTGCTGAAAATCGGCGTGAAGCGAGGCAGTGGGACCAAAGAGGACACGGGAACATGCAAAAACCTGCATAAAAGAAAGAGCTGCTGGAACTGCCATCTGCTCGACATTTTCCGGCACTTGGGCTTCCCCAATTCTTGATGCTCCATCTGTGTCAGAGCAGCCACCTGGCTAGTTTTTTTTTTTTTTTAAGTGACAACAGAAAAAAAAGTTCAGTCAAGTGGGTCACAAACTTCTTTGAATCAAAAGTCTTGATGCATTTCCAGCTGGGGGTTCTTCATCAGGGTATATTACAAAAACTGGCTGCATGAGAGAGCACTTGTCTCCCTAACACTCTGGCGTCTATGCAGTAATAATAGATGGTAATAATAAAACAGTCCTAGCAATAAAAAATCATAATTCAGCAAATATGAAATACCTATTTCATAAGTCGCAAACCTGGTCAGGCTTTTGTAAGTTCCACTTTGTCACAATTCTTATACACAGTTGTCTAGCAATTGCAACTTCTTCAGGGTGCAAAGCCCCCCCCAAATGCCACGTTAAGGCCGACCACTTTAACAATCTTGCTAACCACCATCTTATGGTCCAATCAGCAAAAGAAAAGAAAAAGTTGTTAAAAACCAATCTGCATGCATGCAAACTAACTAACTCAATAGGAATGTTTGAGGCTCTGCGTCCCTCTATCAACTTCTGATGTTGGATGGAGTGGTTTTAGTCTTCATGACTGGATTTGTCCTTTTTGTGGTTTTTTCAAGATGCTGAACTCATGCCGTTTTCTGTGCCAGACCATTGACCCAGACAGTCCTGTGCTGGCTTCTCTAACTGGCAGTGGCTTTCCAAGATCTCAGGCAATCGACTTTCCCAGCTCTGGCTGCCACTTGAGATCTTTTTAACGGGAGTTGCCAGGAGGAGGATAAACCTGGACAGTTCTAGGTCCTCCCCAAGGAAGCTGCCTTAGACCAAGTCAGATCATTGGTCCATTTCACCCAGTGCTCTGACTGGCAGTTTCAGGCCAGCGATGCTACCTGGAATATTAACTGGTAGGGCTGCCAACTCTGACTGAAGCTCTTCCTGGAGATTTCCCCCCCCCCCCAACACAATGTAATACCGTTAAGCCAAGGAGGCTCTGTTGGAATCGGATTGCTTTCAGTGATCACCTGGAAATCAACACAGATTCATGGAGACTCCAGGCTAATCCTGGTGGAGAGTGTGCTGGGAACGGAACCTGGAATTTTGACATGCCAAGCATGGTCCCTACCACTGTGTGTGTCTCTTCCCATTTTGAGCATTCTTGGTAGGAACAGATAAATGGGAGAAGAAGAGACTGTATAATCACCCAACCAGGCTAACATACACAGCTAGTCCTATATTGTCTTCTCTAACTGGCATTGCCTTTTTTAAAGAAAGTGGATTGCAGCGATCAGCCACGCTGAAGCCTCTCATTGGAGTCTACCTGTCCCCTGAGATTAATCATGCTTTGGGAAACCAAGGGCCCAATCCTAACTAAATGCCTGCAAGGTGCAGCGGTGCCAGCACAGGCTCTGCTGCATCCTGCGCCGTGGGCAGTTGGAGACCATGCAGGGGCAGAGAGGTAAGTAAAAGATGTTTTTGTACTTACGCTGCTCAGTGTCTTCATGGCTTCCAATGGGTCTACTTGGATCTGTATCATCTATTGGCACAAGTCCGAGCAGACCCAAGGGGGCATGTAGAGGGTGAAATGGTGGTCAGGATATCGGTGGAGAAGGCTGCGCCAATATCCGCCCACCACCTGCCCATGACACGCCCACAAGGACCTAATCCCTGTGCCTGATTCGCCCACCCCCTACCCCATTCTCCCCACTGGTGGCTTACTGGCTCCAGCGGGCATGGTGGGCCATGGTGGTGAAGCTGCAGCACCACTGCCTTTTGCGGTAGTGTGCGCAAAACGGTTACCAATGGAGCGCTGCGTGCACCATCACCAACCATTTCACAACAGCGGAACACTATTCTGCTGTCAGAAATGCCTCCCCACACCGGCCCAATCCTAGTCCCATCTCCTTTCCTCCCTCTCTTCAAGTTCAAATTGGAACCATTCTGACTTGACTCCTCTTTTCTTTTGAGACTGAGGGTTTTCCTCCCAAGTCCCTCCTGCTTCAGGAACATTATCCAGATCAATGGCAGCTTTCATAACTATAAGCCCTTCTAATTACACTGCCCATTGAATTATTTCTCTAAATTAAAACACCCCTTTGCACAGTTTGACTTTATGTCTGTAAGAAATGATAACGCGCCAGTTGTTTTATATGGCATTGCCCCAAAGGGTAATTGGGAATTGTACACACAGAGGTGCCCGGCAGAAGCTCAACACAAAGAGATCTGGCCTTACCCACAATCCCACAACCCCCTACTTCACATCCTGCTTAAAACCTGAAGCAACTCTTATGTGAAAAACTCGTTTTTCTTCCTTCCCAGCTATTGTTCTCCAGCCCCTCCAGCGTTCGCTGATATTCCTCTTCTGGGCTCCTTGGGCTAGATTTATTATTCTACAGCGATTGCGTCGAATTGCACTTGAAATCAATTAGCACAGGTGCTCAAAGATGAATGTTCAGGCTTGGAAAAAAGGTGATGAAAACATACCATTTAAATAGAAATCAATTTTCCTTTCATGTATTTCTTCCTAGCTGCTGCCCCCAAATTAATAGTTTTTAGATATTTGTGGGTAAAGAGGAGACTTCTCTCTCACAAAGCACTTTTGTGCCCTCCTCCTGCATCAGGAGACTTTATACAGGATGGGTGCTTAGTGGATAATAATCCCCTCGTTTTTGGGGTAATGCTCACTGAAAATTGGGTCTTGTTTTGCTTCTGTTTGCTTGGTCAGGTTTGGGTGGAGTGCAATTCATCCACCCTTCTTCGTATGTTTAACTTCCCCATGCCCCGCCAGGAAACAATTCTATTGTAAGAACAACAAGTTCAAGAGATGCAAATGATCGAATATGATTTGCATCTTGTTTGGCAGGCTGCTTTTCTTTCTGTTACCATATTTATAACCTGCTTTTCAGTCAAAATTGGATCCTGGGCAGCCCAATCCTATGCAACTCCCCACATAGTGATGCAGCTGCGCCAATGCGGTGCTCGCTGAATCCATGGAGGAGTTTTGGCCCCTGGAGGCCTCCTCGAGCGTCCCCAGTCCTGGCCGCTTGCCGCTTGCGCTGAATGGCAGGTCGCCTTTCTACAGGACCAGCATTCCAGCAGCGCAAGGAAAAATAGGATTGGGCCCAAAGTATCATACAATGAAAATCCATGCAAAGGTCCAATACAAGCAGGGATATACTGGTGTGCGTACAGCGATCTCTTCTGGTTCCCAGCAGTTGGTGATACAGTCCAGGTTCTGGGCTCCTCTTTTCAGAGGGAGTGGGCAGAAGGAACCACAGGTGGATTTGTAAGCTGACTGATGGTAACCTGACTGATGGTATCAGTGTTTCTGAAAGTGTGCTCCTAGAAGCCCCAGGACTTCCTGAGACGTGATAAGTGGCCACCAGCTGCCTCCTCCTGCCTAGTTTGCTCATCTGTCTTCCCACCTCCCCTGTTCATGGCTCTCCTTCCTCATTCGCCTCTTGTTCTGGCTCTTTGCTGGTATTTGGCATTGAGCTCAGCGCTGCGCCACTCCACGCATGCGCTGGTGCTCTGGGGTTCCCTGAGACTCCAGAGAAGTGTAAAGGGCTCCAGAGATGGAAATGTTTGAGAACTGCTGATATAGATGTCAACCAACGAAAGCAGCTCTTTGGCTGTTCTGCAAAGTCTTCTGTCCCCTGGCAGTTGGTGATACAGTCCAGGTTATTTTAAACCCTTTGGCTACAATCCTAAATGCATTTCCTAGAACATAGATCCCATTGGACTCAGTGGGACATGTGGGGTAAATATGCTTCGGATTGTCCTTCAGGAGCCATTCTGCCACATTATAACAAAAGACTGTCAGGCCTCAAACTGGTTCAGAGACAAGCAGAGAGATACAAGGTAAGTTTCAGAGTGAGCAG